>CM061195.1:848829-10848829 GCA_030763345.1 Mythimna separata | reverse complement strand
TGACATGTCTTTGAATATTTAGTTCTTGGACATGCCCGTTTCCTCACGGCGTTTTCCTTCACCATTTTTCCATTTTTAAAATCAGTCATCAGTGAGATACTGTATGTAGAGTATGTGACGTATTAATATTATATTTGTCTTGAGCACATTCCCCACTATGCCGACGAGGTTTGAACAGCTTGTGACTCATAGATAACATGGTTAGTGTTTGTGGACGAACTGGAGAAATCCGTGCGATAGAGTTTTTGACGGGATTTTTTCGAGTGAAGTTCAGTGGGTGCTTTAATTATTCTCAAATTACACCAATTGATTCCTAGTAGATATTGTGATGTTTACATCACTCTCATTAGGGATTAATTGGTGGAGTTTTGTATTTCATGTGTTGTGCATTACAAATGGATAATATGAGGAATATTTGAAACAAGCCTGATCTCGATCGTAAAGTGGAGCTGAAAATTGTAGTGTTGACTACCTCAGCGATGATTGCCAAGAAGGCTGTCTCCATACATGTTACATAACATTTTTTTTAATTGTTATAAACTAGTGCTTGACTGCGATCTCACCTGATGGTAAGCAGTGATGCAATCGTTGATGGTGAGGCAAACTAGCTTATTAAGACCCTATTTACTCCAGCCTTGAAGACACCTAAATTATAATCGGACGGGAAAACCGCAGCAGGTAAATTGTTCCAGTCCCTCGATGTAGGCGGTATAAACGACGAAGCGAAACGCTTAGTCCGGACCGTAGAGGTTTCGACAACGTAAGGGTGAACACTCGCCGTACGACGGTTTGTCCGATGGTAGAACGGGGATGGCGGAATCAGTTCATGCAATTCCCGCACACACTACCATTGCCATTAGAATACAGATATTCCTATAGTAAACAAAGTACTGTATTGATACACAACTGTATTATTACAAAGACATGGCACAAACACTGAATCCATATTTTTCCTTCGTTTCCGGGTTAAAAAGCCATAAACAACTCAAGCTCCTGTAACCAGAAACACCATGATGAACAACACCCTCAATTTGAGCAGAATGACAGCTTGTGATGTCGTTGCCTTGTTACTCGCTGTTGTTACCGGTCCCTTTATAAATCATAGTGGGGCCCTTGCCGAAACTGACAGATTTGTTACTGTCGCCCCCGAAATGACTCGACTCGGATAAAAGACTCGCTGAAGGGGAAAACAAAATGCTCACAATAATTCTTGGCAAACTAGTTTGGACTGTTATTGTTGAGATTTAATAAAGTAGGTTTTAGGAGTGTTGTTTATTTTTTTCTTTTTCAGTTACTCACTGTTTGTGCTAGCTAGTGTCAAATTTGGAACATCCTATATCTTTCAGCAACATCCTGAAGCCTATATTTCAGGCCGGTCGAGGTAATAGGCTCGTCTCCTATGACATAATAGTAATTCCAAAACTAGTCAACACAACGCCATCTAGTCTCAAACTAATCAGAGTTTTTGGTATGAGTATTAATTAATTGATAAACAGTCTTACTTTTAGATTGTATTAAGTCAGAAATTTGATTTTTTCACTGTTCTTTGAGCTAGCAGATCTAAGTATGATTTATTTCAGGTTCAAACCCATTCTTAAGAAAAAGGGTCAAGACAAACAGACAACTAGTGAGCTGCCATTTTAACTGTTCCTTATCTGTTTTTGTAGCTATAAAAGTCCTCCATATTATTTAAATGATTAAATTAAAAAAGAAAAACGTCCCTAATCGTCGGTGACTTTGGGTTAAAGTTTAGAAGTCAGGAGCTTAGGGCGGCCATTGTTTGTATCAGATTAAATCTGCGTGGGAGGAGAGTTGAACTCTTGCAACCTACGTAAATAGCCATGTACTCGTAAATACAGCTGATTAGATTCACAAGCTATTATTAGTAAGATTTTTCTAATAACACGATTCGTATTCTGTAAATTATTATGTACTTCTTTTATGAAATTGAAATATTTTAACTAACTACTCTGCCACATTGCTGTCATCTGGAAACCTGGCCAGAGGGCTCACAGTAGTGCCACTTTGACTGGCCTGCTTGGACGGAATGCTTGAATGGAATGCTTATGCTTTGGGCAAAAAATGAGGCAGCTTTCTGGTCACTCAAAGAGTTAATTTCTGCGAGAAATTGCTCTTTCTTCATTCTGTAGATACATTTTACATTCTGGCAGATCATGTTTTTTTTAAGGTTGGAAAAAGAGGGAGTGCTTCCCAACAGTGATCCAATCGATGAAAGTGTATCACGCAATTAAGGGCGCTATTACAATTTTTCTTAAATTTGAGCGTTTTGACAGAAATGCCATTACAACACAAAAGAACTGGCATCATCTTATAGTCATTTTGACATTTCCTGTGTCAATATAGTCTCAGGGTATAAAAAACAGACGATAGGTAAATTAAACGACGGGCGGCAGCAGTCGCGCTCGATTTTTGCATTGCATACAAAAATTATTTAAAAATATTATTTAACTTTTAAATAGCCCAATTTATTTTTTTCAAGATATATAGAAATACCACCTTAGTTGGTTAATTTTTTTTATTTGAGTTTGGATTATAATTTCGTAGATAAAAATTGTAGTTTCGTACGGAAAACTGTCAGTAGATCTTGGTTTTACAGAATTATTTTTGGTGTATTACTGTATGAATAGTAATAAAGTGGTTTCAGCACTCCAATGTAGAAGATACAGTTGTATCATAGACATTTTTATAAATGATTAAACTTTAATATCTTCGGTGTACCAAGGCGTCAAAAGATACCCAAAAGCAACATTTTATAAAACATCCTTTGCGGAGACAAGGATTTTACTGATGTAGGTAAACAAATTCAAATATTTATTTAAAGCACTCCCAAGATAAGTTATCAAACTTTCTTATCCATATTTTTGTTTTTTTTTATGGCTATATCTAAAGCATCGTCACACGTCAAAAATCGGATAAAACGCTGAAATTCATCAAAAATTGCGACAGCCCTCTTAAGTAAAAATGGGGCCATCATATTTTTATACATAGAGGTTTCTAGTGTAGTCACTGCTTTAATCACAACTACATTGGCAATTAAATATCATTGTGGGTGTTCATAGATTTATTTTCTCATGAAAGCTGTGAGTACCGTATGCGTGACCCGTCTTCCCAATAATTGCTGGCTCATCCGGAGTGAAGGGACACTCAAGATCGAGTGAAGTGCACACGAATTAGCGCTAAATACTAACACGCTCCATCGAGATGGATAGGGTTGGCGAAGATGGATGGAATTTAATTGAATGAATTGTTATCTTGTATCCTTATCTCGTACCTTTGTGTTTATATTTTCATCTTTTATTATTTCTCTGTAAATAAACAAGGATGTCATGAGTAAAATTGTCAAAGGAATGTTACTGTGACCCTGGACCGCATGAGGCTAATAATGCAAGAGGGTTTTAATGAGTAAAGCATAGTCCAGACCAGAAGGAGTGATGATTACCCACGTTAAAAAAAGGAAAGATTTAAGTATGAATGCGGTTGACTATTAAATCTGGAAGGGACCAAAAACAATGGATGAACTATTTATGACAGACAATATGTCAATACTCATCATCATCATCATCTGCCTAGCCTTTTCCCAACTATATTGGGGTCGGCTACCAGTCAAGTCGGATTTAGCTGAATACCAGTATTTTACGAGGAGTGGCTGCCTACCAGACCTCCACAACCCATTAACTAATAATATACTATAAGTTAAGCTTCAGTTATACTAGAGGATGAAATGTCAATCTATTTCAAGATTATCGATGTGTGTACAATAATGATGAAAAAGCCCCCTTCTACCTTAAAATTCATAGAAACATCCGAGTATTCCAAATATCCTTCCTTTTATACAACTACTACTACACAACCACTACTGCTACTATACAATTTAATGACTATCTACCACAAACTACGTCAAATCATACGAGTAATAACGATTCTCGAACTACTCGCATTAAAACTTCAACCAAATAAAAACTATCGAGTAAATAATCGCATACTTTTCACACAGCCCCAGACATCACTAGCCTAGGTACACCTAATTACTCCACGTTAGCAGAACGCTCATGAATGCCACTCACATTCCGACTCCTTGAGTTTTTCACTCGCATTTCATTCCTGAACTCTTTGCTGAAGCGGTTAAGAAATTGAATAAAGTGAGTGCTATACGTGATCATATCTCACGTCTAGCTAACTACCGAGCCAATTACGGATAGTTCGTTTCAGGAGAGAGAATGTACTTATTATTTATTATAAGTGTATTAAAAGGAAAAAGAAAATAGTGATAGGTTATTAGCAGTGCCCACTGCCCACTTCCACTCTTAGAGGGAAGGCCTGAGTCCCAACAGTGAGAACATTACAAGGCCGATAATGCTAATGCTAATTAGCAGTGGCCTAACTATGAGTATATAATGTGAGGTCCGTAGCAAATTCATTTGATGGCGCCCCAGAAAAGACTGCTGCTTCTTGGAGTTTTGAAATTCTCGACTGTTATTTACAATAAGCATGTATTATACATTTAACTCTTCTGCATGAATTAGTTACTCTGTCTATTGCTGAAAACTGCATGAAAATCTGGTCAGTAACTTTTGAATTTATCGCATTCATACCGAGCGACAGTCGTGCTGTAAAACTTTTTTATAATATGTAATGCGCGCTCTACACTTAGCCCGCGGATCACGGCGCGATTTCGCGGCGCTAACTTGCCGCGAATTTAACTATGACTCTACACTCGCAATCGTTCGCGGAATGTAAACAGTTACGTTCGCAACGTTGAATAGAATGGACGCCGAAGTAGCTGTTGCTGCGTCCCTAACAATCTGCGCGTTAGCGTACTATAATTTTGTACATATTAAATCAGGAACTGGTATCTCCATAATAACGCTGATGCGCATCCATGCATCGTGATTTTTTAATTTGTTTTTATGATCTTTTTGTTTAGGATCCCACAAAATAGGTTCCGCTTGGTAATATTCTAAAAATTGCAACTCCATCTGGTTCGTCCACGTTACGTTCATTTTTTTACAAACCACAGTCAGTGCAGGTCTATCTCAGACAACGGCTCGAACAATACTGACCGTCGCGGACTGCTAGTGTGGAGTCAAGCACGTTCGCGTCGCGTTCGTGCTTCGCGCTCCCTTTGACGCGGAACAAAAAACCGACAAAAATTGGGGAACAAAGCGCGAAACCGCGAAGAATATGCGAAACGGCTCCACACTTAGCGTTCGCGCGCTTTCGCGGCCATCGCGCGCGATCCGCGGGCTAAGTGTAGAGCGCGCATAAGGTTAAGGATACATAGGTGATAAAAGATAGCTAGCTGTGATTGACAGCTATTGTATTAAAGGTCTGTGTACGCAGTTTTACAAAAACAAAAGAAGGACCCCTAATCTAAGCATGGTGTTGCACCCTACAAGCAGTCTAAATAAAAGACAGTGACAGTAATGAATGGCACGCATACCTACCCCTCTTTCAAATTAGGACGTCGCACCGCTCGCGCTTCGCCGTATCGGTGTCGACCACATTGTCTTCCGCCGCCGCAAGAATGTACGGCTATCAATCATTTGGGACGCTACCACGGAGGGAAAACTCGGTGGAGTCTCACCTTGAGCACCATTTTGGGCTGGAAAATCATCAGATAAAAATGGCTGATTAAATTCTCACCTGCCCTTTACTTGCCACGATATCTTTTTCGAAAATCCCGCAAAAATCTCTGGTGTAGGGATTTTTTAAGAAGGTTCTTGACAGCGACATTTATCAGGCACCTGTAAATGTTATTTATGGAATTGTGATCGTCATTTCATCCGAAAGCTGTCCACTGAAAGATATGTCTCACTCAAACGTCTCCACATAAACCGGTCCTATGCTACTTAACATCCAGCGGTCTCCAGTCCATCACTAAGCAGGTAATCGTCCCGCTTTCTGAAAGGCATTCGAACGCCGTCTTTCAGTACATCAGTCTTACAGTTGTCATGCTAAAATCTAATGATAAAATAAAATAATAATGACTTTCTTATCGATTTACTATGTCGGAAGAAAGCAACACATAATTTACGTCTTGCTCAAAATGACTGAATTTAAATGCAGTCGTACGTACGTGTAATAGCACAAAACAAGCAATTCAGTTCCTAAAACGAAAATTACGAGTGGCAAAACTTCAAGTGCATACTTTTTTTTCTAGTTACTAAGGACAATTTCATTTTAAAACATGAAAGAAAAAGCTGCACTACAAAAAGCTGAACTAACGAATCCGAAAAAACTTCGAAATCGCATTAAACTTCGCAGAACAAAATAAGAAATGTATAATCCAAATCGTAGTTGGGTATTCCGTGATTGATAGCTTGTTCGCGTGTCGTCTGTAATCGCGCCTCACTCTGGCGCGTTCGGGGAACTTCGTGCAACTTCGGAGAACGTCGGGTAATGTCGGGAGCATTCGGGTGCATGAGACGGCGTTGTGCTGAATTAATGGTCCAGACGCTCTCGTTGCTGGTCAAAGTGAATTCTGATGTTCACTTTTGTGTAATGTAGTGTTTTGATGTTTGTATAACAGACTGTTCTAACGACGCAGCTGTGTGTTGCTAGATTTTGCACCAGTCTGTCGTTGAAGTAGAAATTAAATTATGTTATGTATTCCTGGTCAACCATTTTATACTGTAAAACGTCACAGTAAGACCCTGCTAACAATTCGCTTGTGAAAGGAAAACCCGGGGTCCTGAAACGATGACAAAATAGAAACAAAGGAATGGTTTTTAATCATTAAAACTCTGATACGCGCTCCCGCTCCGCCCAAGAGCGAGAGAAGTCAATCTGATGATTTTCCACCTAAAAAAAAACCTGCTAGCTAGCTCGAAGTTTAGTTAACTTCAAGATAGAATTTCAGGAATAACCATAATGAACTATGAATTACACAGAAAGATGTATTAAACACAGCTACTTATATATTTTTATTAGAAAATACATTGTTGCACAATTGACAAACAATTTTCCCAAAGATACGAGACACGCGAGCGGAAAATATGACAATAAAGAATGAAAATTTGCAATTTTTAAAAGATCCTTATTTCGTCTATTATGAAGAGACGAACCATGAACACAGTGAACGCACACATGTAAACTCAAAACTTATCTAGTAAATATTAGGTAAAAAAGTTTAAAAACAAAAAAAAGACCTGTTATACTATACGGATCAGAATGTTGGGCTGTGAAAAAGATGGATGAAAAAAGATTGCATGTAGCGGAGATTAAAATGTTGAGATGGATGTGAGGTGTGACGAGAATGGATGAAGTGAAAAATGAGGAAGTTTAAAAATGTGACTGAAATGTTGAAAGGGAATTCTTTGTCTTGGTGATCAAGTGAAAAGGTAGAATAGAACGCGTGTTATGAAAAGAGTTACAAGTAAGTATACCTACATGTGGATGGATGGAGGGGGAGAGGAAGGCCAAAGAAATGATGGATTTATTGTGTGTGGAGTGATATGAAAGAAAACGGAGTTTGTGAAAACATGATGGGTGACAGAACAATAGTCTGGTTTAAGAAAAAACTTGTTGTACCGACCCCAAATAACACGAGACAAGGACATTCCTACTCTTGATGAAGATGAAGATTCAGTGTACCTACCTATAAACTTATAATATACAGGAAAAGTTTTTAACCACTGCGTAAATTTTTTTTGGTGGCTCAGTGTAAGTAATAGAACACAAGTCGATCTTCAAGGTTAAGCAACGCTTGCCAAAGTTGGTCTGTGGATGGGTGACCATCTTAACATAACGAGTTTCCTCCGTGCCCCGGAAAGCACGTTAAGCCGTAGGTCCCGGCTGTCATTTATGATCTTTGGCAGTCGTTATGGATAGTCAGAAGCCAGTAAATTTGACTCCAGTCTTGCCATAAAGTACCCTGTTACCCCAGTTATTGGGTTGTGGAGGTCTGGTAGGCAGCCTATGCTTTCCGAGGCACGGAGGAAACTCGTTATGTTAAGATGGTCATCCATCCACAGACCAACCTTGCCAAGCGTTGCTTAACTTTGAAGATCGATCTGTGTTCTATTACTTACACTGAGCCACCAAAAAAAATTTACGCAGTGGATAAAAACTTTTCCTGTATAAACCTATACTTTAAACATGATGACCATAATAATGCCTCCATTTAACTTGTACAAATCATCCACCCTTTCTTTGAGGTGGGAAATCATCAAATAACCTCTCCCACTTTAGATGGAGCGAGAACAACTTTTACAGACTAAATCCACGAACATTCCTTAAATTGCCCTTTGCTAATAATGCGCCGTAGACCCGGACCAGGTCCTTTTCCGACGGCGAGCTACAATATAATGAGTGACCCAAGTTACCAAATTGTCCACTAATTGTCAATTACTGACCATGACCGTTCCAATACTACTCGCGTCCTAATCAGCTGCTAAGTCATTGATAGCTTCGATTAGAACAAAGCAATTACGCTTATTGAGTCGCACATGAATGTTGTATCAACTTGAATCGATTAGATCTCGAATCGAGTCAACAACTCGATTTCGCAGCTAATTTGATCGAGTATATGTATAATTGATGCCTGACACATTGTTGGTTATTGTCTTAGTAAACCAAATATATGCCAACACAAGCTTTAATGCTGTTATCTGACACAATCGCATTATGAGTGATGCATCAAGTAACTCTATCGATAATCAATGCTTCGGAACGGGTGGTACAGTGGTTCGAGCTGTTGGCTGCTGCGTTGCGTTTCGCAAGTTCGATTGTCGTACAAAATAAATATTTTTATTTATTTATTTATTTATTCTTTATGCAACGCATTGTACAAAGGCGGACTTAATGCCATAGGCATTCTCTACCAGTCAACCTAGGGTGGTGAAGAGACAATATGGTAGGTGCATAAAAAGTCAATGTAATCTAGAAGACAAAAGTAAGTATAAAGGGTATATATAATAGAGTTAAAATAAACATACATATATATTCAATATAATAAATACCAATATATATATATATATATAAATATATACATATTAATATGAAGTTAGGAAATGATAATTCTGAGACGATTCAGCTATCAGTGTAGGAAATAATTCCGCAATTTCCGCTTGAATGCATATCGACTTTCGGCCGTTCTGATATCGAGAGGAAGCGCATTCCACAGAAGGATGGACTGTATATAGAAGGAAGAATGGACAAAATCAGAAGTATGAGAAGGACAGAGCAGTAGGAGATTGTTGGAAGAACGCAGATTCTTTGCGTGTGAAGAACATAGATATTGAAAGTGAGTAATGAGAAAGGATGGAGGAGTGGGAGAGTGGAGTAGAGAGAAAAGTGTAGTCAGTGCCTACAGATAGGTATTCCGAGTCTGAGTATCTTGTTACGTACAGCATGTTATTCCCAGTATGGGGTAAAGTTTCCGGGAGCCCTGAAACGAAAGCAAAGAAGGAACAAGAACGGGTGTTAGTCAGTAATCGTCTGACACGGTTTCTCGACCTATCCAAGAGGAGGAGAAGTCATCGAATGACATTCCACTTTAAAAATGCCTTGTCAAGCGTCAAATATGTGGTTAACCCGTATTTCACACGGATTGCACCAATTCAGCAGAGGTAAAATGCTATAAATAACGATAAAATTAACCACTCTAATTCAGGCGGTTACAGATTATAGTTATAGTTGAAGCAGTTGACCACTAACCACGGTATTTAACAGAACTATAACGTTTAACGTGATGGTCAACAACAGACAGTACTATTCAATGGGCATTGTCATCTAATACTACTATTAATAATAACTTTGACAAACTATAACACAGCTCTTGGTACAACATACTCTTAGGCCGCTATCCCACTGGCGTTTTACGAGCGTTGGAATTACTCGAACGTCTGCGCAGCGTCAGCGTTGCGCTCACATGCACGTGACAAGCGTAAACGTCCGCTGAACGCGATATCAGCGTCGCGTTTGCGAAACGTTAACGTCGCGTTTTGTAGCAATAGTATCATGTGGGTGACGTTAACGTCGCGTTCAGAGGACGTCAACGTTACGTCTGCACGACGTCGACGCTGCACAGACGCGCCGTTGACGTCAACGCTAGTAAAACGCCAGTGGGATAGCGGCCTTAGCGTTATGAATAAAAAGCAGCGTTGAATCTTCCCATCCGGTGGTGGTAGTGGTCCCGTTAGGTGGCTTCAAGGCTAGAGTGAACAAGCTCTTAATAAACTATAAGTGCGCTTCACCATCAACGATTGCATCACTGCTTTCCGTCGGGCGGGATCATAGTCAATCACTGGTTTATATTATCTAATAAAAGTCTTTTAACGGCATTTTAGTTTAAGAAAAGCTGATATATCTGGGTCGTTTAAAATATGTCACGGGCTGAGAAAATGCATGAGTGATTTATAGGTAGAACCTCTCAGTTGACTTTTCGTAAGATTTCTGGTTTATTAACGAACCTGGCTCCTGCACAGGAGAATCGAGGTCGAAGTCGTGGCTTTAGAGAAGTTTTACAAATATTAAAAAAAACCTCACAGTTCTGAGGATTTCTAGGCGTTAAGAAGCACGACCTCGTATTTATAAATGACGAGTGTTTCCGAATCCTTAGTGCTGAAGAAGCAACTACGTCAAATAGGCGTTTGTTTTTATGCAACTGATAAGCGTATTAAACTCGTCTTAAATCAGTTTTTGCTTCCTAATTCTCTTTTCAAGCAATTTATTCACCCATTTATTTCTTTGACGATAAATGAGAAACCAAATCACATGATTTTCAACACATTAAGTATTCTTGTAACAATTATATCTATTCAAAAATTGTAAACAAACTATGATACATAGTAATTTCAGTACTCCAACAAGCAATATGAATTCATATCCCACTCACGGTAACATCAGGCTATCAACTTCGAAGTTACAAAAGCTATTACTTGGCTGTAGTTAGCTTATACTTGTGTCCTTGTTACTCGAAACTAATCTAAAGGGAACTGGCTGCCATTACCAGTGGGCAGTAGTTTGCTCGGGGCATCCAAACAGGATATCCGCACATTGCAGGTCGGTGGTCAACGGCAACAATATTTAAACTAGGTTTACGTTAGGCCTGGGAAATATGGCCGGCTTTTTGTCTTAGAACTTGGGTCAAAAGATAGTATAGAGAAATAGTAGTTATGTTTGAGTTTGAGTTCTTTCCAAAATATAATAATGGTAGTTATGTGATTTGGGGATAAAGTAGTGTCTTAAAGTCGCGGGTGACGCGGTGAATCCCTAACAAAACAAAAGTAACTAAGTGCAATTCCCGAACGCGGTAATGGGTTTCTATAATTAACTCTCGAGCACTGCGAGGGAGTTAATATCGAAACCTGAGTTAAATTAGAAAAAAAATCAAGACAAACGCAGCTTTATCGATGAAAGAGTTACTGTAGTTTTGGAACGCAAAGGTAACTGTAGGATTCAGGTCAGTTTTAGTTAGATAAAACTTGACATGATCTCTCACTCCTAGAGTGGAAGTAGTCATTATTAAAAAAATATGTTTTTCTATAAACCATAAATCTTCGGCTGTGTCGAAGATTTATGGTTTGCGTTTGCATTGAGATATATTTTTTCCACAATGATTCCTACTATACTTCCTCCCACAATTTTATATGTCGATAAATATGATGAATTGCGGGATGCTTCGCGTTAAATTATGAGTAAACCTGAACCCTGGTAAAAACCTGGTTTAATATAAATGTAGCATATACATTCTATTTTCATCTCTAGTCGTTAACGTATAAGGTTTTGCTAGTTGATGCCAACTAGCAAAACGTTATAGAGATGAAAATAGATTAGTTTGCTGATTCACCAAACTGTGAAGTCAGATCACTATTTTGACACTTCACGTGATGGTTTTTACCTCGGTCAGAGATTAAGCCATGTTACGCGACAATGTCGCCAGTTTCTTACACATCCATCTCAACATTCTCATCTTCACTATATGCAATATTCTGACACATAAAACATCACAGGTCTCATCACGGACTGGTTGATTTTGCCTTTTAACATAAAGGCTTCACACGGCTTAAAAACAGGCTTAGTAACGCAGTGTGGCACTCTGTAAAGAGTGATAATAATAATAATAATAATATTCCACAACTTTTACACAACGTCATCTAGTCCCAAGCTAAGCAGAGCTTGTATTATGGGTACTAGACAACTGATAAACATACTTATATATTTCTAAATACATACATATTATAGATAAATTACACCCAGACACAGAACAAATGATCGTGCTCATCACACAAACATTTGTCCTGGGTGGGAATCGAACCCACGACCTCTGGCATAGCAGTCAGGGTCACTAACCACTAGACCAACAGGCCAGTTAACTTGTATATTATGTACCAGTTTAAAATAAAGATATGAGACCTACTCATAATCATAGACCCTATTTTAGAGGCGGTAAATCATCAAATAACCTCTCCCACTTTAGATGGAGCGAGAACAAGGGTCGGACTTTTACAGACTAAATCCACAAACATTCCTTAAATTGCCCTTTGCTAATAATGCGCCTTATATCCGGACAAGGTCTTTTTCCGACGGCGAGCTATAATATAATCAGTGACCGTAGTCACCAAATTGTCCACTAATTGTCAATTACTGACCATGACCGTTCCAACCCCACTCGCGTCCTAATCAGCTGCTAAGTCATTGATAGCTTCGATTAGAACAAAGCAATTACGCTTATTAAGTCGCACATGAATGTTGTATCAACTTGAATCGATTAGATCTCGAATCGAGTCAACAACTCGATTTCGCAGCTAATTTGATCGAGTATATGTATAATTGATGCCTGACACATTGTTGGTTGTGTCATGCTCCGCAGCAGAACCAGTTTGACTACATCATGTACAAATTGCAGGATAAAATGTAGATAATGTCTATATTTTTTTAGCTTAATATCGAAAATTGTATATTGTTAGTTTCTTGGAAAATATCAATTCAAAGTGGTCATGCTACAGAGCATACTCTCCAGCAGGACCACATTAAAATAACGCTTATTTCACGCTGATTATGTACAGGTCATAATATAAACAAATGTATATTTATTGTATATCAAGATAACATCTATAATTTTAGATAAATACTTACTGATTTTAAGTAACATGTAAATATTTTATAATCGGAAAGCGTCTGCTATGATTTTCTTAGCAAAACACAAGAGACGAATATATATACAAGGTTATTTTTCAATGACCGGCCAAATTAAAAGAGACGGACCCCTGAGTTTGTTTCGGTGTTTCTTCTCAGGGTAGTCAGTTAGGATACATCTGCCTCATCTAGAATAATATGACAAAAAAAGAAATTGACGTGTAAAAGTGTTTGTGAAAACCTATGTATTTGCAAAATAAATATCATTTTTTTAAGTTATATAAACTAGTGCTTGACTGCGATCACACCTGATGGTAAGCAGTGATGCAATCGTAGATGGTGAGGCGCACTAATTTATTAAGAACCTATTCACTCTAGCCTTGAAGACACCCAAATTATAATCGGATAGGAAGACCGCAAAGGCAAATTATTCCAGTCCTTCGATGTACGCGGTATAAACGACGAAGCGAAGCGCTTAGTCCGGACCGTAGAGGTTTCAACAAGGTAAGGATGGATATTCGCCGTACGACGGTTTGTCCGATGGTCCGATGGTAAAAAGGGGGAAATCTTTTATAATCAGTTATATCAAGAAAACTGATTCATAATCTTCGATCAACAAGTACATTGTTGATCGAAGTTCATAATAATCAGTTTTCTTGATATACAATTTATTTATCGCGAATATATATATATATATACAGAGTTATTTTTCAATAATTATCTTTAATTTTCCCATAGTGAAAGCTGTTCATATTCATGGACAGAACACCTAGTGAAAATTTGGCCAGTCATTGAAAAATAACCCTGTATATAATATTCGTATCTTGTGTTTTGCTAAGAAAATCATAGCAGGCGCTTTCCGATTATAAAATATTTACATGTTACTTAAAATCAGTAAGTATTTATCTAAAATTATAGATGTTATCTTGATATACAATAAATATACATTTGTTTATATTATGACCTGTACATAATCAGCGTGAAATAAGCGTTATTTTAATGTGGTCCTGCTGGAGAGTATGCTCTGTAGCATGACCACTTTGAATTGATATTTTCCAAGAAACTACCAATATACAATTTTTGATATTAAGCTACAAAAATATAGACATTATCTACATTTTATCCTGCAATTTGTACATGATGTAGTCAAACTGGTTCTGCTGCGGAGCATGACACTGTTGGTTATTGTCTTAGTAAACCAAATATATGCCAACACAAGCTTTAATGCTGTTATCTGACACAATCGCATTATGAGTGATGCATCAAGTAACTCTATCGATAATCAATGCTTCGGAACGGGTGGCACAGTGGTTCGAGCTGTTGGCTGCTGCGTTGCGTTTCGCAAGTTCGATTGTCGTACAAAATAAATATTTTTATGGCCTACAGATAGGTATTCCGAGTCTGAGTATCTTGTTACGTACAGCATGTTATTCCCAGTATGGGGTAAAGTTTCCGGGAGCCCTGAAATGAAAGCAAAGAAGGAACAAGAACGGGTGTTAGTCAGTAATCGTCTGACACGGTTTCTCGACCTATCCAAGAGGAGGAGAAGTCATTGAATGACATTCCACTTTAAAAATGCCTTATCAAGCGTCAAATATGTGGTTAACCCGTATTTCACACGGATTGCACCAATTCAGCAGAGGTAAAATGCTATAAATAACGATAAAATTAACCACTCTAATTCAGGCGGTTACAGATTATAGTTATAGTTGAAGCAGTTGACCACTAACCACGGTATTTAACAGAACTATAACGTTTAACGTGATGGTCAACAACAGACAGTACTATTCAATGGGCATTGTCATCTAATACTACTATTAATAATAACTTTGACAAACTATAACACAGCTCTTGGTACAACATCTCTTAGGCCGCTATCCCACTGGCGTTTTACGAGCGTTGGAATCACTCGAACGTCTGCGCAGCGTCAGCGTTGCGCGCACATGCACGTGACAAGCGTAAACGTCCGCTGAACGCGATATCAGCGTCGCGTTTGCGAAACGTTAACGTCGCGTTTTGTAGCAATAGTATCATGTGGGTGACGTTAACGTCGCGTTCAGAGGACGTCAACGTTACGTCTGCACGACGTCGACGCTGCACAGACGCGACGTTGACGTCAACGCTCGTAAAACGCCAGTGGGATAGCGGCCTTAGCGTTATGAATAAAAAGCAGCGTTGAATCTTCCCATCCGGTGGTAGTCCCGTCAGGTGTCTTCAAGGCTAGAGTGAATAAGTTCTTAATAAACTAAAAGTGCGCTTCACCATCAACGATTGCATCACTACTTACCGTCAGGCGGGATCATAGTCAATCACTGGTTTATATTATCTAATAATTTAAAAGTCTTTTAACGGTATTTTAGTTTAAGAAAAGCTGATATATCTGGGTCGTTTAAAATATGTCACTGGCTGAGAAAATGCATGAGTGATTTATAGGTATAACCTCTCAGTTGACTTTTCGTAAGATTTCTGGTTTATTAACAACCCCACACACAGGAGAATCGAGGTCGAAGTCGTGGCTTTAAAGAAGTTTTACAAATATAAATAAAAACATCACAGTTCTGAGGATTTCTACGCGATGGGAAGCCACAACCTCGCAATTATAAATAACGTCGGTTGCCGAATCCTTAGCACTGAAAAAGCAATTTTGTCAAATAGGCGTTTGTTTTTGTACAACTGATTTAACTAATTGACGAATTAAACTCGTTTTAAACATTTTTTGCTTCCTAATCCCCTCTTCAAGCTATTTATTCACCCATTTATTTCTTTAACCTACCAATACCCGCGAAACGAGACACAATAGTAAGATAATAACACCGCGGTCCTATGAGGTCGGTCGGGGATTCATGAATTAATGCTAAATGAGAAAACAAATCACATGATTTTCAACACATTACATATTCTCATAACAATTATACCTATTAAAAATTGCAAACAAACTATGATACATAGTAATTTCAGTACTCCAACAAGCAATATGAATTCATATCCCACTCAAGGTAACATCAGGCTATCAACTTCGAAGTTACAAAAGCTATTACTTGGCTGTAGTTAGCTTATACTTGTGTCCTTGTTATTCGAAACTAATCTAAAGGGAACTAGGTGCCATTACCAGTAGGCAGTAGTTTGCTCGGGGCATCCAAACAGGATATCCGCACATTGCAGGTCGGTGGTCAACGGCAACAATATTTAAACTAGGTTTACGTTAGGCCTGGCAAACATGGCCGGCTTTTGTCTTAGAGCTTGCGAAAAAAGATAGTATAGAGAAATAGTGGTTATATTTGAGTTTGAGGTTTTCCAAAATCTAATAGATAGCAAGAAAGAAAAAGAATTTATTTGTGCCAAACATGGCGCATAACATAAATGATTTTAAGAAGATATGCATCATATCCGCAAAAAAGGCCAGCGCTGAGCAAAATGCTAAGACTCATGTGCAAAAAAAAAATTGTAGTATATGCGATTAGGGGATGAAGCAATGTCTTAAAGTTGGGGGCGGCATGTTGAATTCCTAACAAAACTAATGTTGCTAAGTTTTGATCCCGAACGCAGTAAGGGCTTTTTATAATTAACTCCCGAGCACTGCGAGGGAGTTAATATAAAAATCTGAGTAAAATGAGGAATTCAAGCTGCTCAAGGCAAAGGCAGCTTTATCGATGAACGAGTTACTGTGGTCCTGGAACGCAATGGCAACTGAAGGACAAATGGGCTTTGGTTAGTCAAAATTTGATATTTCGTCTCGCTCCACCCTAGAGTGGAAGACGTCATCAGATGATTTCCCACCTCGAAAAATACTGTTTCTTTTTATAAACCATAAATCAACAAGGCCGCATCATGATACATTTTTGTTCACAACGATTCCTCCCACAATTTTATGTCGATAAATATGATGAATTGCGGGATGCTTCGCGTTAAATTATGAGTTACCATGAGTGGAAATAAACTGGTATAATACGAGTGTATATGCCAACAGCTGCCATCTAGCAAAGCGTGAAAGATATGAAAATAGATTAGTTTGCTGATTCAGCAAACTGAAGTCAGATCACTATTTTGACACTTCACGTGATGGTTTTTACCTCAGCCAGAGATTAAGCCATGTTACGCGACAATGTTGCCAGTTTCTTACACATCCATCTCAACATTCTCATCTTCACAACATGCAATATTCTGACACATAAAGTATTACAGGTCACGGACTGGTTGATTTTGCCTTTTAACATAAAGGCAAACTGTAGGCTTAACACGGCTTAAAAACAAGCTTAGTAACGCAGTGTGGCACTCTGTAGAGAGTGATGTAACGCAGCGTAGCACTCCGTAGTAAATAGCGTAACTCAGTGTGGCATTCCGTAGCAAATAGCGTAGCAGTCTGTAGCATTCGACGTAACTAAACAACTGGTACGGCGTAGCAATTTTCGTAGCACGGCTACGTGATCGTAGCAACTACGTAGCCCGAACTTTTATCTCTCACTTTGTTTTGGACACTAATTAATTAATGTATTTATCTCCTATCCTTAATAAGTCACGTTTCAACTAAAATGTTTGACTGTTTGTGTTAACTATCTTAGTTCATATCATAAAACAACAAGATTAAATAAACAAAAACTGTTTACTTTCAACAAACTTAATAAATGAAGTTTAATTGCTTTTGAATAATTAATGCATGATATTATTTTTGGATTCGACTTGACTCTATTTACAACTTACGAAGTTAATAGTTAATTACTTATTCAGGAGTTAAGTTTTAATTGACGAGAATTGTTTGTCACTTCGAATTTTGGTACCTTAGAAGAAAATGGGGTTTTGTTATCCTTAATTTGAGTTGATGTTAATGTAAATACAGCGATGAATTTAAAATGATATCGTACTCAGCCTTATATCGTTTTTTTTTTCAATTACTAAGTTTTATAAAATAGTATTTTTAATCAACGCCACGTCTTATGGACATCTTATTTTATAAATACTTAACCATATTTTAAAATGTTTTAGTTAATTTGACTAATTCAAATACATAAGAAATATTCTAAAATATTGTTAAAGAGTTTTTTTTTCATCTTAGTATAGGTTACATGTATAAATTATATGCGATCTTCGTAGTAGGTGTCCTTTCCATTGGACGCCTGCCACAGTTTCGGGATTTTTCGAAAGATTTATTGTGACCCTGAAACACAAAGGGCAATAATTGAACGAATATAGATGATTTTAAGTCAGTAAAAATCTAACACGCCTTTTTACTTCACCCAGAGCTAGAGCATTTATTTAATAACTAAAATAAAATTTAAAAGCGCTTCACTTGTATCGGGAGCAGGGTCCACGCTACGAACCAGTTCAAATACTACGAAGAAAGCGGTACTTCTGGATTTACTAATCTTATTATAAGGTTCAACATTCAGAAGCTTTGGTCAGGGTCAAGCCCTTGAACCAGTTAGCCAGCCAAGGCTGTCATCTCACCCTGACCCTGACTTTCTTACCTTATTGAATTTAAAACAAAAAATTAATAAGTATGTATGCATCTCAAGTTTGCGGACGGCGAGCAATGGGTAGCTTGCCGTCCAACAGTCCGGTAATTACGTACTGTTTCACGTGCACCTCAAAGAGATGTAATAAAAACTGTAGGAGCTCAGTAGGATCGAAGCCTCTGCGACCATGGATTAGCTTCTGATAGGAAAACCCGGGACCCAAAAACGAAGGCAAAGAAGGAACGGAGTGGGGTTTAGACACTAAAAGTCTGACTCTGCTCCGCCAAAGAGCGGGAGAAGTCATTCTGACCCTTAAAAAAACCTAAAGTTTACAAAGTAACAAATTACAATAAGCTGATACCTTAGCTAACTTAATATTTTATATATTCGTATATATATAAATATCAGCGCTCACCCTCATAATCAAATCACTAGCAATGATTTGACAAACAAGTCAAAACAATGATGGAAGTTATGAAGTCAGTAAAGTCATGTAACAAAGAAACTTTAGCTCATTAAAGGAATCCTCGTAAAACCGAGCAATAAACATCATAAACCTGCGCCGTCCCTGTAAAAATATTGAGTTTAAGATTTAATAATATTTTCTCGAGTCCCTTTTAACTCCTAAATTGTCAATTAGAAGTTTACGGTGATGTTTACGTTTTTTCAACAACTTTTTTTTTCTAAAATCGAAGAACTTCTACAGAAATATATGAATATTTATGAGACCTTTTAAAGGTTTTTTTTTCTAAATATTTCTTGAGATTAAGAAAATATTTGTGGATAAATGTTGGCTGTTTTTTTTTACTTTAACACACAGAGTTAGGACAAAGTTTTCATAACTTATCTATCTACACATTTAACTTAGTTATTACTTAGATAATAATTTTAGTTCTAAACGTTTTGAACTATTCAGACTGTTTGAATCTGAATAAATCTAATATTATTAAGTGTTCAAGCGCGAGCCTGTCAGTATTTATTATTAGCTAGCTGCTGCTAGCAGCTTTGCCCGCGTGAAAGCAAAAAAATATGCATTCATTTTGAAGGTCAACGCTTCTAGTCAAGGTTCGGCACACTGCTACTACTGGTAGGCAGATTGCGATCCACCCAGCCTCTTTCACCGTCCACAAGTGTCTCCACACCTAGATTACGTAACTGAAACCCACCTGTTTATTTACATTACACGAAGGATGACTCAAGCTACGAGTGAACGTAAAGTTCGGGCGGTGCGGGGGTAAGGTCGCCGGGGAGAGGCAGGGAGGGGGCGACGGGGAGCGGTTCAGGTGCCCTCATGTGGACGGAGCTGTCACAGTCCACGGCACACAATTCGTTTGATCTCGCCGGTTGCTCTGAGCGCTATTTATGTCGCAAGGCCACCTGTCGATGATGACGGCACACGAAGTGACGATCACCCCCGTGCCAATGACACAGCTAACACACACACAAACTTCTGATATCATTAAAGTTTGCGAAAAGCGCTCAAATTACACTTTGCAATCGAATTTTCTCTTGTAATCTTTGATACAGCACTTTTTAATCCATTTTTCAGAAACTTATCTGCAATTCTAATAAAAACTAGATTCTAATTTCACCGTTTTTTTTTTGTTTCAGACCGTGGCTAAGCATATCTGCGAGCTACATAAAATATGCCAACGAAACATGTGCCAGAAATTGGAATGCTGGAATACAATGCCTGCCAAGAACGTAATCTCGATATGGCTGCGGGCGAAACAAGGAAAACATAAACACTCACCATGGCGCTAGTGAGCAACTGACTATCGGAAAAATATGAACGCGACGGATCCGGATGTACTAGTGGCAAGAGGCCAACTGGAGGACCTGTACCGCGGCGTAAAGTACACCCTGGACACCGGCCGCGCGGCCGTCGACGCCGTCACCAGCTTCAGCGACGACTTCAACACCACCTTCGACAACAGCTCTGTCTACAACGTCACAGGCGACCCCGAGGAACCCTGGAACGACTACATCAAACTCCTCCAGGACAGAGCGCTCCTCGTCTCCTTCCTTCTACTCTTCTCCCTCACAACAGTCTTCGGCAACATGCTCGTGATCCTCGCCGTGGTCCGCGAGCGTTATCTCCACACATCCACCAACTACTTCGTGACGTCACTCGCAGTCGCTGACTGCCTCGTCGGCTTAGTGGTGATGCCGTTCTCGGCTTTATACGAAGTGTTAGAACACACTTGGTTCTTTGGAGTGGACTGGTGTGACGTCTGGCGGTCTCTAGACGTGTTGTTCAGTACGGCCTCCATATTGAATCTGTGCGTGATCTCGTTAGACCGGTACTGGGCCATTACGGACCCCATTACATATCCGATGCGTATGAGTGGTAGAAAAGCTGCCTTCCTTATCGCGGCTGTGTGGGTGTGTTCTGGTGCGATATCGTTCCCCGCCATCGCGTGGTGGCGCGCCGTGCGTGTTGAAGAAGTGCCCGACTACAAGTGTCCATTCACGGATAACTTAGAGTATTTAATATTTTCATCGACAATATCTTTTTATTTGCCTCTTTTTGTGATGGTGTTCACTTATTATCGTATATATCGCGCAGCGACTATACAGACGCGGTCTCTTAAAATCGGTACTAAGCAAGTGATGAGACCGAGTGGTGAGTTAGAGTTGACGTTGCGTATTCATAGAGGTGGAACAGTGCGGCAGCGTAGTGACGCGTGTCACGGGGTGTGTACGCCGGAGGAGGGCGACCACGAGCCTCTGACGGCATTACAAAACAATGGTCTGTCGCGTTCGTCGACGCGTTTGACCAACGTGACGCATGGCAAACATTTGCCGAAAAACTTTTCGCTGTCTCGTAAGTTGGCTAAGTTTGCCAAAGAGAAAAAAGCGGCGAAGACGTTAGGTATAGTGATGGGTGTGTTCATAGTGTGTTGGCTGCCGTTCTTCGTGGTGAACCTGCTGTCGGGTATCTGCTCCGCATGCATTGCGCACGAGGAGATCGTGAACGTGGTGGTGACGTGGCTGGGCTGGGTCAACTCCTCGATGAACCCGGTCATCTACGCGTGCTGGAGCAGAGATTTTAGAAGGTAAGTAATACGAAATGTACTTAGAATTAAATATGACACATTGAGATTAACAGACAGTCACAGTATACATTTGACATATAAATAAATGACAGAGATAACGTTCTTACTTACTTCTGGTTTCTTAATTAAAGTTAAGTGTTTATCCAACTCCTCTTTAGCCTTAAAACGTGACTGACATTCAAGTAAGGTTTTACTTATCCTTTGCTCTAAATTCTTAATTCAAAGACAGTGTTACTCTCGAAGTTCTGTATTAACAGCCGCGTTTTGTGTATTACTTCTGTTTAAAATATCTGTTTACATTGATAGGTAGATTATAACAATTGGACTGTGGTCAATCAAACTGCAACTTTACTGTAAACAAAAAAAAGTAACACAACTTATAAACAAACTTAATTCTATGCAGCTATAATACTATGTCTTTTGAGCATACGGATTTGACAGTTTCCCTTTCCACCAGATTTGAGAGGTTTCTAACTAGATTAATATTGAACGAATTTGAAAATTTCTTAATATTACTGATTTAGAATAAAGTAACTTTTTCATACGAACAATTAAAAAATGTAAATGAAGTCCAATTCATAACAGGTTAAAAAATTATCTGGAAAAGTTATCAAGTACCTAAAGACAATGTCTGTCCAAAGAATCGCAAAACTTAAGTGACAGTAGGCACAATGCTACAAGCACATTGCTAGCAGAACTGATGGTCGATGGGGATGAAAGGTTCTGGAGTGGCGACCATGTATCGAAAGATGCAGCGTTTGAGGCCTCCCACAAGGTAGATCAATGATCTGGTGAGGGTCGCGGGAATCTGAAGAATGCAAGACGCACGCACAGGACCTACCTATAATGGTTGTGTCGCTTGGGGGAGGCCTACGTCCAGCAGTGGACGTCTTTTGACTGATATGATGAAGATGACCTACCTATAATGGTTGTGACGCTTGGAGGAGGCCTACGTCCAGCAGTGGACGTCTTTTGACTGATATGATGAAGATGACCTACCTATAATGGTTGTGACGCTTGGAGGAGGCCTACTTCCTGCAGTGGACGTCTTTTGACTGATATGATGAAGATGATGATAATCTGGCCAAGTTGCAACATTGTTACATGTCTTCATAGTGTTGTCAAAGTGAAACATTTCACTCAAGTTTTTAAGGATCACTTTTCATGTCCCAAGTTTTTATTGACCACTTAGTTTTATAGCCTCTTCAAACTGACGGAATCTCTTAGAATTTTTTTAAAGGAATTTTACGTTGTTGATTTATTAATTTTGACTTTCAACATTCTTTGAAAAGAAAATAAACTTCATAATTAGATCATAACTTCGATATAAAACGACAAGCTTCTGTCAGTGACTTCGCTCGTGTGATAGTAAGTTTCTCCTTAAAGGTGAGTATAGATTACAACATTTAATTGTAACAGAACAACGAGCCGCTCTATGATATGTTCTAGTGTATCATCTTTTCACGAACTAATCGTCGAGCACGCTCGCCTCTCTGTTACAAACCAACGAGCATATGGATGTAACATTTCGTCGAGCGTATTGGTGTAACATTTTGTCGAACGAAAGAATGAACGAAATGTTGGTAAATGCTCACTCGCTGTGAGCATTTACCCATAACATAACGCCGAGCATTCGCAGGAACGTTACATTACATGGAAATGTTTTAGAAACTGAGCTTATGCCTGTATTGTACCATTCGTAAGAACGTTACATTACACAGAAATGCTCCAGAAAATGTTGTAGTCTATACTCACCTTAAAAACTTCGACCACTGTTTAACGCACTTAAAAGTTAACTTAGTGCTCGCTTAAGTCATAAAAGGAAGTCTTGTGCAAAATTTTACGTAGGCCCAATAGCTTCGACTGTACGTTGATGACAGTCAGTCAATATATAAATATTTTATATCTATAGACAAAAAAAAAACTTGCAGAACATTGTTTCAATGCACAAAACTAACAAAAACCGTCCGAAGTATTTCATCCATGCATCAATCAAGTAATCCGGTCAGACTATGATGTATAATACTCCCCAGGCCATAGACAAGAGTTCGATTAATAATGCTTAGTTATAACACTACCCGTCGGAGGACCGGCCAATAATAAATGGAGCCGACGTTTACAGGGTCGGGAAACCTCAGTGATCGCGGTTCTTAACGGAATTCTAAGTGGCTGAAATGGAAAATATATTGAAAAAAGCAATTAACATACATAAATAAACACATGCCCATTTTTTCACAAAAAGGTAGACAGGACAAATGTCACGTGCTTCAATTCGTGTGGCTACTTATGTTTTTGGTAATCAAAACACGTTCATAAAAAATTGTTTCCCGCAGTATCACCTGCGTCTTTAGTTACTGCTACTTTTGGTTGCACCATAATAGGTACCGTTATGATCTATAGTTTTCCTCAATAAATGGGCTACCCTAGGGTAAACAACAGTAATTTCTGAGATTAGCGCATTCAAACAAACAAAAAAATCTTTAGCTTTATAATTTAGTAAAAAATTTTTAAAAAATTTGCTTCCCATGACGTTGAAAACAGGTTATTTTGAGTTAAGGGCCTATTTTGAGTGTAAGTACACAACGCGAAATAGTACATTCTGAAGTTTTGATTCGAGAGGAGAAAGTTTGTCATCACGAGTTTTTGATAGTATCGCAAACCAACAGACAGACGCAGTAGCTTTCTTTCATAAAACATAAGGATAAGGATCGCAGAGGAGGTAACGCCTTTCAATTTCGAAAGCAAACATAATTATCGGTTCACAATTTCAATACCAAATAACACACATGCACTTAAAAAAAACCATCGAAAACGAGAACCTCCTCCTGTTTGCACCCAGTGCACCTAAAAGGCTTTTAAATTCCGCCATCAACGGTAGGTGCAAGTTCAAAGTTGAACTCACACTTGACCGGTTTTAATTTAAGCTGTGGCAACTTCACGACAAAGGTTTGTTAACAGAGCTACATAACCCCGACGGGGTAGTTACTGAGAGGCTTCGTGTGCTTCATTAAGCCTTTTCTGGTACCTACTGTCGGGGATATCCGACATAAAACCTTGTTCTGACAATGTGGTGCGAACTTTTGTATTATGTTGTTAAAATGACATGATAAACTGTCCTTGCTCCGAGCCTTCATTTCTTTCTTTCTTTTTATCTGTCTACCGTCTCTTGTTCTATTCCAAAACTATCTGTGGAAACTTGTAATTGGCCTTCTTTCAATATTTTTCAACTATCTGTATCCTAGCTGTAAGTTTCCGAAAACAATAAAATAAAAATATATAAAATAAAAAAAATCCGAAAACAATTTCGATATATGACAGCTTCGGATAGTTTCGAATAAAGGCGAAGTCTGAATAATAGGTAACAAACGTTAATCTAGACTAGAATTAAAAATTAACTTTGTTTGTAGCTTACTTTTATGATTTCAAAATTTTAATATACACATATATATCAGAAATTATACGAAACTAGCAGATAAACAAGATAAAGTCATAGATGTAGCCGTATCCGAAACCGGTATAATATTATTCCTATATCCGTACCCACATCCGTATCTAGTTAGATAATAAGAGTTTGGAGGAACTAGACCAATAAACACATAATATAACTTTTTTATAGACCGAGATTTTTTACTATAGGATTACTGATGTCACATTTCATAGATTTACCGCCATGCAAGAAGCGCCACCATAATTCATATCCCGTTAAATGACAGCAGAGCGCACCGCGTCAATTACGTGAGCTCAGTAGGATCACGTGACGCGTGTCGGATTGTGCGCGGAATAACAATGTGACGATAAATCCGACACTGATTACGATATGGATGAGGCCCCATTAAATCATTTGCGAGTAACGAGTTTTGTTTAACTAAAATGGATCTGTCGGGAATGTCTGAGTGGGAGAAAATATGTGCAGGAAATTGTGCTCGTTACGCCTTTAAAAGTGTATCTGATGACCAATCAGATTTGGTCGTTAGCCCGTATTCCGGTGCACAAAAGACGTTACTCGAATGCGGGCACCCGATGCATTAATATCATTGTTTAACTCACTTTCGGTTACTGGAATACGGGCAAACAGACCTGTTAACCCTGCGCCCGCATTCGGGTTGAAACGTACTGGCAAAATACTGCTTGACATTTGAAAAGGAAAACGGCGTCGGAAAACCAAAGGAAAGTTGCTCGAATACGAGCGTGCTCGACGCTGCTCGTTTACGAGTTTGTCCGTATTCCATAGGCAATCGAATTCGAGCTAACGACCAAGTGCATTGCGCCATGATCTGCATGACTTTTCTTAAAATAACAGAGAGAAAGTATTAATTTTTTCTTTCAAGTATTAGACGTTCGCCGTTCCGTAAGTGTGTCCATACCAGAAAACCAGCGCTATTTTATTTATTTGTTTTAGTTAGGTTAGGTGTCTTTTTCGGCCTCAAAACATATTTTCGGTCAATTGTTTTTATCTGCTTTTTATTGTTGTTGTTTTTTATTATTATTACTATTTAGTTATGATAAGTCGTGAATATGAGATAGAAATAAACATTTTTTCTGTCATTCTATTTGTAATAAAAATTAGATATGTAACCAAACGAACGAAACGTCTTTTATACTAGAGTCCCCGATGACGACATAGATGAGACCTCCATTAAATCATTTGCACTGACAGCTTTTTGTAGATTTAAGCAGAATGAATTGGTTTTTTGTCGGATTGTTGGGGCGGGAAAATAATGTGAGAGATGGGAATTGAGGTTATTAGATTTTCACAACCATTACATTGTAGAGCAAACGATGTATCTACAATGTAGTTAATTCAATTGTTAATGAAATTTTAGTATTAACGCCTGAATACGAGTATTTGAGAGAAGGTCCACTGATTTCTGTATTTTTAGGTGTTTCCACCTACCATAGGAGTCAGAGTCTCACTCTATTTATGCATGTGTTTCTGCCAATAAATAAAAAAAATGAATTTCTCGACATAGTTGTTGCAGTGGTTGAGCGATTGGCTGCTGCTCTACGTTTCGCGTGTTTGATTCCCGCACCGAAAAAATTGACCTTATAGGTGCTCGGGCTCTGGTTGTTTTGTGTAAATGATAAAATTCTTTCGGAATGAATCGTCAGCGCATAACTTACCGTCTGTTTTTTATACCCTGAGACTAAAATGATATTACAACACAAAAGAACTGGCATCATTTCTACAGTAAGTTTGACATTACCTGTATCAATTTAGTCTCTGGGTATAAAAAACATACGATAGTTGCATTTGTGTAGTATTACGAGCGAAATCGCTTGCTAATGCTAGTATTCAATAAATTAGTGTTAACTGATTAGACGAGAAATGAATCCATTAGCAGGTTGACACTGTACTAGTGACCTACTAGTGACCTAGTTAATGGCGGCAGTCACTGGCAGCCTGTCGTAAGGGGAACGCACTCGATACCATAACATATCCTGCTTTTCAACCAAGAACGTTGTAACTGACTTTCCGGTTTTACAAAATGCAACTCTACGTATCTTATAATAAGGTTTTAAATAAGTTGTGCATTGTTTGGGGCTTACGATATTCTTTTTCAAAAATAGGATGTTAGTTTTATAGCTCAGTTGTAAGTCCGTTATCTAGATTACTAGCAATGATAGTGTACAGCTGATTGGAAAGCAATTTGTAAGTGGTTTCATATTGAGGTAACAGCTCGAGCTTTATATTATTACTTCATAAAGGTGGAGTAAAAATAAGGAGATTAATGTTGGCATTGTGGGCGCAATAGTTGAGTGATCAACTGCTACACCACGAGACGTGGTTTGATTTCTGCATGAAATAAATGTTTGAATGGCTTACCGATAATTTTGGGTCTAGGTGTCTTGTGTAAGTGAATTTACATGTCTGTGAACGCACCGACGATACAGGAGTAACTCAAAAAACTTTATTCTTGCTGAGGTCGGTCTGCCTCTGACCAGGCGAAGATGAAAACACTCTTTTCGCGACTAATTATTACTTTATTATTACCTACTAGCCCATATTATCCTATTGCTGACCAAAGATCTCCCTCCGTTATTTCTTACGATAAGACTCGCACCGTCTAAAAACGAAAATCGAAACGAACTCAAAGAGCAACTGAAGGACACAGGTGCTAAGGCTGCGGAAATGTCTGAAAGAGTGACCGTGGTCCTAAAACGTGACAGTGCCTAGCGGGTTTTAGTCAGTAAAAGTCTGTTACGCCCTCTCGCTTTATCCTAGAGCGGGAGAAGTAATTCGATGATTAAGTTTTACATATTCCAAAAAAACAATATACCAAAAAAAAAATTCGACAGTATAAAATCACAAAACATTGCTACACTACACTAAATTGTCTAACAGTAAAACACTATAAAATCCTTTGAAACATTACAGCACAGAACAGTTATAAAACGTCGCCGATTATTGCACCCCTCCTGCCCTCTCCTGGATTTACAAAGTTCACTTTGAACCCCCTGTAGAGTTCACGTTTTAACATCACCCTGTTTCAGTGCGGTAGAATTTAAAAAGTTTTGTTGTGTTCAACATTTTATGGACAGAAAGATAAGTTTACTAAGTTGTATAGAGTATTAGTTAATTATTTATAATTTATTTAAACTTCATGTAGTAGTAGAGAGCAGTGGTGGCTCAGTGGTAACTACCCCGCCCTACAAGTAGTAGGTCGCGGGTTCAAACCGAGCCAGGTAATGCACCTTGTGTAATTAATTTCATCACCGCTGAGAGCAGCGATGTAGGAAAACATCGTGAGGCAACCGGCATGTTCTAGAACCAAAAACTTCAGGGACATGTGACATCCACCAATCCGCACTGCGCCCGCGTGCTGTATAAGGCGCTCCGCACACTGCACATCGTCCCGCCGCGGATACTGGTGACTCTCAAGAAAATTTCGTCCGCTCGACCGCGCGGTCGGGCGGTTTACATGTATCGACGAATTTCTTAGAGGCGAATGCGACATGAGATCCGATTCACCGCGCACCACAGCGGGACACGGTGCAGTGTGTGGAGCGCCAAATGTGGTGGCCGGTAATGCATATTCGTACAGTGGTGGTACATAGACGGAATTATGCATCAAGGCATTGTTTACCAGTCAACAGGGTTAAAAAAGACAACACTACTACTACTACTTGCACTTACTGGCTTGGCTTACTTGCTTGCTTTTAAGTAAAGCAAGTACCAGTTACTAGCTGGTGATAAAAAAATAATGGCACATAAAATTTAGATATGCGCAGATACAATGTCAGTACTCAGTACCTACTGCTTTGATTCGAATTTGGTTAAACGAAAATTCAGAGTCAGTGATAGCACAGAATAAGTACTAGTATAAGGTAATAGTGTTAATACACGCTCGAATTTGGTACGACGGATTTGGTCTGTCCGTATCAAAGCCGAGAGTGAATCAGAGTAATTTTGGTCCATTGGACAGAGTTCGAACGTGTGTTAATACTAATTTTGCGATGGTTGGAGCGGTGCTGCAGCAATTGGCTGCTGCGCTACGAGTCACAGGTTCGATCCCCTCATAAGACAAATATTGGTATTACCACACACATACACGTACATATATTACATGTTTGTAAACACAAAAACGATACATGACTCATTTCTAGAGTAAGTAAAAGTTTTCTTTTAATAAGTAAATAAAAAAAATCGCTGAATGAGGCTCAACCTTAGTAAAGACGATGGTTAAGGATTAAAATTCCTTGCTGGAATCTGTTTCCTGTCAGTTAGAGCTTAGGAGTCTGTAAGTCGAGAGTGTATACGTTTTTTTTAGGCAAGCCTGTTCCATCATCGACCACATCATCACTTATACACTCACACACCGTCAGATAAGATAGTAGGTAGTGTAGCGTTAGAAAGGAAAAAAAAACTTTACACCACAATATACGTATAATTTTGTTTGAAAATAATCTAAACATTTTAAAAAACATATAAAAAATACAAAAAGGTATAAAAAAGGGTATTGACGACGAATTACTTTTAAGGTGTGGAATGGAATATTTAACGGTTTTATTTTTTAAAGAATTAATCTGTAATTTAAGGTAATCGTAGTTGCAACAACGAATTATCGTATTAGCGCACGGTTAGATAATGCCCGTGGTTAAAAAGTCTAGAACGGCTCATTCCGCGACCTCATGACACGAATATTTTCGTTTTAAAATAAAAAAACAACTACAACTCTATAACTACGAAAAATATGTGATTCTGGACAAAACTCAGGCGAGGCGTTGTCGTCGCGATGAACCTTGGTTCCGTTCGAAGTCACACCAGGGTCTGCTGCGTACACCAATACTATATCGGCGAGGGAAACACCAAACCGCCGGTTAAATTCCGGGGTAATCCTTGAACCGATTCAGAGCGAATCTATAGCGAGAAAAATTCACAAATATTAACGCCATGCCTGAGGCATACAGCTCGTTAAGTTTTAAAGGTTTAAAATACGTACCGGTTCTTTGTAAATAGTAGGTACGATAAGCGACGGGCGAGGTGTAACACGTCAGACTCATATTATAAATAATTAGATAGAATTCATATCGCGATGGCGCGATATTGGCGATGCCATGTTTTTCACTTTAAACTCAACTGAATAAAAATTAGAAGGTTGCACCAATAAAATTATTAAAGATAATTCGGGATCATGACGTTTTGCTTTGTCAGTCGCTCAAAAAAAATCACTTCTAATTTTTCTTCAAACATCCGAATTTTCACAGTTCAAATTTTATAAGAAAATTTAGAAGAGGTTGACTTACCACGAACGAAAAAGTTTTTAATTATCCAAATTAATTAGGCAGCTTGATAATGCTGCAATACCCCCTTTCTAAGAAAAAAAAGGACGAAAGTACGAGTGAGAAAAAGGATCAAATCCATATCGAAGTGCAACGGATACTGGATAAACACGGTGGCCACGTCCACATCTAAACGTTATCCGCGCGAACTCGCGATATCTCTATTACATTTATGGAGAATATGGAAGAAAATAACGAACTCAAAAAATCTAAATATAAATCGTTCAATTAAAGACAAAACTAACCTACCACATATCCTAACAACTATGAAGGACAACCAAGGAACCATACATCTAAGTAAAGCTAGCCTAACTTAATATAAGACTTAGCCTAACTTAACATAACTTATACCTAACAACAATAAGAAAAAATCCGGGGATTATACATCTAAGTATAGCTAGCCTACCTTAACATAAGACTTAACTATTATCAAACAACAATAAGAAAAAATCCCGGGGATTCCCTAAAATATAAATAACGTTAACACGTAAAGTCCAACCTTAGTTATAGAAACAAAAAACGAGTTGGACAAAAAACAAAAAACTAAGTTTGAAAATGAAACCTTAAGTCGACAAAAGAACTCAAGTCGGAAAAAAACTCAAGTTTGAGTTCAAATTCAAACTGAGTGTTGAATAACACGACATTTCTGTCAAACTAAAAGAAATAAAATAACCTGAGAACACAGGTTGACACAACACAGAGGTTCATTGACATAATTAAAAACTTATGCAAAAACATTCCCATAAACAAAGGGGAAAAAAGGTTTAGAAGGCAAAGGTTAATGTTAAAATTGAACAAAGAGAATTTAATTCAATCTATTTTAAGATATCTTTGATAATTATGATATTGTCCGGAGTGGACTGAATCACAATCCTGTAGCAAATAGGTGGTCCTAGATGTGACCCTTATCACACGGCACTTAATAAAACGTGGAGCTAGCTTTCCAGAAAAAAAATCATTCCCAGAAGACTTTGAAAAGTTCCTTCTCCATACAGTATCACCAATATTCAGAGTAACAGCTGATCGCTTGGAATTATATGCACGTGAGTTACGTTGGAAAGCTAAAGAAAGATTATCAGCAACCTTTGCATAAACTTCGCTGAGAGAAGATAGGTTGGAAGCATGACGAGCCCGACTTTCTGCCAAATTAGAGCTTCGAGTCTGACTATGTGCACGTCTGCTATCCATAAGGACCTCTCTACCAAACATAAGAAAGTTAGGCGTAAAGCCAGTAGCTAGATTAACACAAGAATTGAGGTAAAGCTTAACTTTAGGTAACATTTTAGCCCAACTTCTTTGGTTTTCACCAACCAAAATACCTAAGCACGTAATAACACTTTGGTTGTATCGCTCAACCGTATTTGCTTGGGGTGTATAATATGGCGTAAAAGTGGGTGATGGAATATGGAAAGATCTGAGAAAACTAAGGAATTGATTACTACGAAAAACTGTAGCGTTGTCGCAAAGAATAGTACGCGGAACCCCAAAATTAAAGAAAATTTCAGACTCTAACGCTTTTATAACAGAAAGAGTGTCAATCCTTTTTAGTGGAACTAGCCACACGTATTTGGAAAAAACATCTACCATAGAAAGGATATATTTATACCCATAAAAAGCACAGGGTAATGGACCAATTATATCTATAGAGATCATCTCTAAAGGCAAGGAAACCTGTTTAGGGTAGCACATCTGTCCGCGAGGTTGCGTGTTTGAAATTTTTTAACACAGTTGCTCGTAAAGCTGATGTAATTCCACCGGTTTTAGATATGTAAAGCGGGTCTTAAAAAACGCGTGTGTTATACCAAAGCAAATAGTTAAGTTATAGTCCATACAAATTCCATAACAGCATTATTTGCCATTTAGTGCGCGGCGATTAGTTCGAAATTTGAATAGCCTCATCATTTTATCATTTGTCATATTTTATCATTTTTTGTCATTTCTTGTAATTTTTTGTCACTTTTTGACATTTCTTGTAATTTTTTGTCATTTGTTGTCTTTTTTTGGCATTTTTTGTAATTTTTTGGCATTTTTTGTAATTTTTTGTCATTTTTGTCACTTTTTGTCACTTTTTGTCACTTTTTGTCACTTTTTGTCACTTTTTGTCACTTTTTGTCACTTTTTGTCACTTTTTGTCACTTTTTGTCACTTTTTGTCACTTTTTGTCACTTTTTGTCACTTTTTGTCACTTTTTGTCACTTTTTGTCACTTTTTGTAATTTTTTGTCATGTTTTGTCTCTTTTTGTGATTTATTATCATTTCAGTCACTTTTTGTTTCTTTGTGTCATTTTTTGTGATTTATTGTGATTTTCTGAAATTTTTTGTTACTTTTTGTCATTTTTGTCACTTTTTGTCATTTTATGTGATTTTCTGTCATGTTTTGTCACTTTTGACATTTTTTGTCATTTCTTGTCATTTTTTGTTACTTTTTGTCTTTTTTTGTCATTTTTGTCACATTTTGTCACTTTTGTCATTTTTTGTGATTATTTGTGGTTTTTAGTCATTTTTTGTGATATTTGTAATTTTTTGTCACTTTTTCTAATTTTTTGTCACTTTTTTGTCATTTTTGTCACTTTTGTGATTTTTTGTCATTTTTTGTGATTTGTTGTGGTTTTCTGTCATTTTAAGTCACTTTTTGTTACTTTTTGTCATTTTTTTCATTTTTTGTGATTTTCTGTCATTTTTTGTCACTATTTGTCAATTTTTGTCATTTTTTGTCACTCTTTGTCATTTCAGTCATTTTTAGTCATTTTCGTCATTTTTTGTAATTTTTGTCATTTTACCAAACAATATTTGCGTTCGATTTCTTTGGCGCCAAACACTAAGATGTTAAATGTTTTGTTTTTCTGTTTCCTCGCAAATGTGTTAAAAAACGTCGTACGATATACGTGCGTATTGGTTATAACATGCTCGGCTCAGTTACGCCCTCGCCTTCGGCTCGGGCTGAAATTCCGCCTCGCATGTTATAACCATCATTACGCACTAATATCGTAATGTACTATTATAGGCCTTACAAACCTCACATTGACTTAACGTCGAAGTAACGTCACGAAACATATTTGGCCAGTAGAACAACTCCCTAAGCTGTAGATACGTTTTAGTAACACCGGGGTGTATCGAAGGAAAACTATTGTGAATATCCCAAATAGCGTCTGGAACCTTTTCAGCTGGTAAGACCACACGCCATGGTTCAGAAGATAAAGGGCTAGTAACTGGCATGCGTCTCATAAGGATACCGTTATTTATAACGTACGCTGGGAACATTTGTGGCGTGTCTCGAGCACCTATAAATAATAATAAATAATAATAATAATAATAATAATAATTAATTGCCCAACGTGCCAAACGACCAGATGGGTTGTTAAGGGTGAGGAGCCACTTAAGAGCCATATGGTCTGTTATGACTGAAAACTTCATACCATCTAAATAACATCGAAAATGTTTAATTGAATCCAAAACGGACAAAAGTTCACGTTCTGTAGTACTATAATTACGTTCAGTTTGAGTGAATAAACGCGAATAATAGGCGACAGGGTGCTCAACATCGTCTATCTTTTGTGTTAGTACTGAACCAAGACCGACAGCTGACGCATCACACTGCAGGATGAACGGCTTCGAGAAATCGGGACATGCCATGACAGGCGTATCGATTAGCGCTTGTTTTAACTTAGTGAAAGCCTGATCGGCTGCATCATTCCAACTTATTGGATCATTGCCCTTCCTCTTACCGATAAGGGCAGTGAGGGGTGCAATTATAGAGGAAAAACCTTTAACGAAACGTCTATAATAGGAGCACATACCAATGAAACCGCGTAATGATTTAGCAGAAGTGGGGGTTGGATAATCCTTAATTGCATCAAGTTTACCGGGATCGGTTTGAAGACCCTTTTCATTAACAATATAACCCAAATATTTTAGTTCGCTTTTGCAAAACTCGCATTTTTTTAAATTTATAGATAAGCCTGCTTCTTTAAGTCGAGCAAGCACCTTCCTGAGCAGCGCCATATGACTAGCGAAATCTTTAGATACGATTATCAAGTCGTCAACGTACCCAAAAACACAGTCGTCGCTGGTAGAAGTAAACTCAAAATTAACGATCAAATCAGTCAGACGTTGCATCTCCGAAGCAGCGTTCGTTAGACCAAAAGGCATCCTAACAAACTCAAAGAGACCACGCTGTGGAACAATAAATGCTGTCTTCTCACCACTTTCTTTATCAGCAAGTGGTATTTGCCAAAAAGCACTTCTAAAATCCAATGAGCTGATATACCTAGCACCACGAAGGTTATCGAGGATATCGTGAATACGGGGAAGAGGATAGGAATCTCTGATTGTCACACTATTCAGTTTTCTACTGTCGACACAAAAACGAACAGAACCATCTTTTTTTGTCACCGAACGAATAACACCCATATCTAACATTTTGTCAATCTCTTCATTGAGAATCTTCAACTTGACTGGAGATAAGGGATAATACCTTTGACGGATAGGGTAACCGGTAGTATTAATTTTATGAGACAACCACGTTGTTTTTCCAAGACCGACTTTATCCGAAGAGATAACCTCATACTCCTTAATAACTTGTTGAAGACAAGACTCTTGTTCCGGCGTGAGGATATTACGAGGATGAACATAACGAACCTCACTAACCGAGGAAACTTGAGGGGGAGGAGAGTGCTGAATAGAAGGAATAAACATATTACCATCAATATTTTTATCAAAAGCCTGACTAAAAATAGACGTCAAACCGAATTTATTCCAAAATTCGATACCTAAAATAACAGAAGATGACATCGAACTTGCCACTAAAAACTCATGAATAAAAGTGGTACCGTTAAATTTAACTGGAAGGTAAACAGTACCAAGAATATCAATCGGCGAATTATTAGCCGATATAACACGTGGACAAGCGTCTTTTGATGTCAAAGAAATACCAAGTTGCTGAATAAAATTATCGCTAATAAGCGATATCTGGGCACCAGAGTCGAGCAATGTTTTAACAACTTTACCGCATAATAATATCTCTATAAACGGTCGGTTATCAAATGAATCAGAAGTAATAACTGGGGATACTTTAGGGAAAGAAGCGTATCGCCCGTTTGCTTGTTTATTTGTTTGTTTTTTAGAATTACATTTCGGACATTCTCTAGTAATAAATCCAGGAGTACGGCACTTAAAACAAATCATGCCTCTAATCTCTGGGCAAGAACGATAGGAATGACCTACTTTGTTGCATTTTAGACAAAGCTGTGATTGACTACAGCTAGGACAATAAAAAGTTTTGTTTGGCCTGGGTTTCGGTGTGTTAATGGCCTGAGAATTTGACTGGACGGCAACACTATCGAGACTGGCTACCGCCTTTAGAGGTTCTAAATAGGATTCAAAATGGGTAACAATTTCGAATAAATGTTTAATGTTAAGAAATTTATGGACAGACAAACAAGGAATATATTTAGGCAACATATTCTGAGTTAGGATCCATAATAACTCAGACTCCTCGATAGGCTTGCTAAGTTTTGAGTTTAAATAGGTAACCTCAATAATATACTCCCTGATAAGTTGTTCAGGTTTCTGCTTTAGGTTACGGATCTCTTGGCCTAATCTGAATTCGAAGTCAGTCGTACCGAAAGTATACAGAAATGCTTCCTTGATCTGATCGAAGGTAATGTCTGGACGACGGATCGACCTAAAGTATTGCAGCGCTACTCCGGTCAAGACTTCGTGAAACCGCCTGACAATATAACTATTGGGCAAATTGTCGGCCTCTCTGCACTCCTCTAGACTGGTAAAAAATTCTCGGACGCAGGTCTTACCGTCAAAATTGACTTTCCACTTATTTAGTGAGAAATGCCTGGTGAATAGTTGGCATTCGTCCGACCTCTCTGGAGATGGTACGAAACTCTGCGAAGAAGCACGAGAATGTCTCGGCGGGATAGGTGGTGGTGGCCGCGAAATTATAGGGCTATCACGACGTGGAGTTTCACCTAAAGGGTACCCCTCTACCGACATGATGAATCTAGAATAGACCTAATAACGAAAAAAAAGGATAGACCAAAGTCGATTGAATCCTAGCGAAAAAATAAGCTGAGCCTGTTGCTGTAACAACTGGACAAAAATAACCCGGCAACCAGCAGTCAGCAAACGCACATCCAGTAAACAAAAAATATGGGCTAAATAAACGCACTCACCAAGCTTACCTTGAAACCCGAAGCCTAAACATACATACGTCACCATATATACCCTACGGGTTCTAACTACCGCAAACTAAGGATATGGAATAAAAATCAGGTAACCTATCCTTATAATTAAGAAAAAATACGATAAAATGAAAGACCGTTTAGTGTTAAATACTTAACAAAATTATTTTTCATCAGAAACAAATACAATTCATGAAAAAAATGTCAGGGAAAATGACAGCTTCCCAGTACTGCACTAAAGAAAATGACAGCTCCACAGTTCTGTACTGGTGGTATAAGAATATCCGCATCCTGAAACACACAAGCTTAAAAATCATTCGCTCCCAGTGAGCGAGCCATCCCAAGAAAGCCAAAAAAAATAAGAATTTAAATAGAATTATTTAAATTTTCAAGTATTTATGAAAGAATACTTACCTTTATAAACCAGAGGGCTAATTTGATAAATAGTTCACAAAACTATTTTACCGGAGAGCCAATTTTGTTAAATAGTACATATAATTATTTTGCCGGAGAGCCAATTTTGTAGCGTTAGAAAGGAAAAAAAAACTTTACACCACAATATACGTATAATTTTGTTTGAAAATAATCTAAACATTTTAAAAAACATATAAAAAATACAAAAAGGTATAAAAAAGGGTATTGACGACGAATTACTTTTAAGGTGTGGAATGGAATATTTAACGGTTTTATTTTTTAAAGAATTAATCTGTAATTTAAGGTAATCGTAGTTGCAACAACGAATTATCGTATTAGCGCACGGTTAGATAATGCCCGTGGTTAAAAAGTCTAGAACGGCTCATTCCGCGACCTCATGACACGAATATTTTCGTTTTAAAATAAAAAAACAACTACAACTCTATAACTACGAAAAATATGTGATTCTGGACAAAACTCAGGCGAGGCGTTGTCGTCGCGATGAACCTTGGTTCCGTTCGAAGTCACACCAGGGTCTGCTGCGTACACCAATACTATATCGGCGAGGGAAACACCAAACCGCCGGTTAAATTCCGGGGTAATCCTTGAACCGATTCAGAGCGAATCTATAGCGAGAAAAATTCACAAATATTAACGCCATGCCTGAGGCATACAGCTCGTTAAGTTTTAAAGGTTTAAAATACGTACCGGTTCTTTGTAAATAGTAGGTACGATAAGCGACGGGCGAGGTGTAACACGTCAGACTCATATTATAAATAATTAGATAGAATTCATATCGCGATGGCGCGATATTGGCGATGCCATGTTTTTCACTTTAAACTCAACTGAATAAAAATTAGAAGGTTGCACCAATAAAATTATTAAAGATAATTCGGGATCATGACGTTTTGCTTTGTCAGTCGCTCAAAAAAAATCACTTCTAATTTTTCTTCAAACATCCGAATTTTCACAGTTCAAATTTTATAAGAAAATTTAGAAGAGGTTGACTTACCACGAACGAAAAAGTTTTTAATTATCCAAATTAATTAGGCAGCTTGATAATGCTGCAGTAGGTTATAGTCAAGTCATCATCATCTGCCTAGCCTTTTCCCAACTATATTGGGGTCGGCTTCCAGTCAAGCCGGATTTAGCTGAATACCAGTATTTTACGAGGAGCGGCTGCCTACCAGACCTCCACAACCCATTAACTGGTGTAACACGGTACTTCATGACAAGACTGGAGTCAGATTTACTGGCTTCTGACTATCCGTAACGACTGCCAAAGATCTACAAATGACAGCCGGGACCAACGGTTTAACATGCTTTCCGAGGCACGGAGGAAACTCGTTATGTTAAGATGGTCACCCATCCACAGACCAACCTAGGCAAGCGTTGCTTAACCTTGAAGATCGACCTGTGCGGCTGTTATTATCTAGCCACGAGCTCCTCCGTAGGTTATAGTCAAGTGCGAACCTATAATTTAAAAAAGGAATAAAGACCCTACTCTGTCTGGTCTACATACAGATCCAATCTGTGGCCCTAAAAACCAGCTTTATTACCCGAAAGCAACTTTTGAACAAGTTTTCATCAACGTAACGTTATGTGTAGCCTAATAAAACTTCTCTTTTGCCGGCTAATAGGCATTCTGAAGTTAATGCTGAAATCCGCTTTGCAAAGAATAATGTGGCTAATAAAAGTGGTTTGTTGAAGCATCTGTCATAACATTTTATTTCGATTTAAGGTTTAAATAAAAATAATTATTTGTTTTTTCTCAAATAGGAGTTTCCCTCTTCTAGAGAGGAGGCCTGAGTCCCAATAGTGGGAACATTACAAGGCCGATAATGCTAATTTAATGCTAATGCTCTGGTAGAATACTTACTAATAAGTCTTAGACTTCGTCCACGAACATTTAGTATGGATACAGTATATGATTCCGGACACCCCAATGGTAAAACCTTTTTTTTTTCAATGTTATATAATCTGTTTTATTTCTTCGTAAGTAGGTATATTGAGAAACGGACACTGCTATCCCCTTAGTCGTTTTTTTTTAACTACCCATAAAAGTATATTTTACTGTACAATTAGTATTTTTGATAGTACAAAGACATATTTTGTAGTAGAAAACAGGAATAAATTGAGTGAAACTTTAATAAAATTGAAGAACAGTTAAATAATACTCGTATAACTTCTTCACGCTCAAAAAGCTAAAACATAGGGTACTTTTTACCCTGGGAAAATCCTTAAAACTATTTTATACATTCAAGCAAGCAAAGTCGCTGGCAGCAGCTAGTGATGCATAAAACAAAGTTTCGTGACGAAACTACAATATCAAAGTTTTAGTTCTGTTCAAGTTTTAACCAAACTTGAAACTTTATGTGAATGAAGTTACTCAATTTTTCTTGAGAATTCTTGTTCATTGACAATTTTTCTAACAAAAATAATCGAAAGTCTTTCATTTACTGAAACTCTGCAGATCGATCAATGACTACTGCTGGTGCTGGAAGCATAGTAAAAACTATGCCCACAAATCAAGCGTGTCTTTGAATATTACTGGTGCAAATTGCAGTACCAAGTGCTCGTAGTCAAGTCATAAGTAATATATTTCAGGACAATATACATAGATAAATTGTGCTGAAAATTTTAAAATATAAAGCATTACAATTGCAATTAAAACAAAATTAATTAACTAAACATTTTGAAAAGTCAATGGCGTCTCTAGAGGAGCTGCGACCATACAGCCCGATTTTCAAGGTTAGGCAAAGCTTATCATAGTCGGTCTTTGGATGGGTGACCCTCTTTTTTTTGGGGTGACCATAAAATATCGATATTCCTCCATACTTCGGAAAGCATTGCACATTATACCATTGTTTCCGGCTATAATTTGTAGGTTGGTAACAGCCGCAACGGATAATCAGAAAGCAGAAAATCTGATATTAATCTTGCCAAGGGGCGCGATCACATTGGCAGTCGCTCCATATAAAATACTGGGGCTCAGCAGAATACGGTTTGATAGGAAACCGAATTCGACATAGTTGGCAAAAGGCAGGATAGACAGAGAAACTGAGTGGATAGAAAAATGACTGCTAATGGTTTAGAATTGGGAAGTATTCAGAACCAGGTGCAAAGTCCTGCAGACCTTCGTTGAAAAGGGATGATCCTTCGACCAAACGGGTGATGTTTTGGGTCTGTTGTGGTTCTAACTGCGCGGAGAACTTTGATACCGCGATGCAGAATTTTAAAATTTTTAGCTCCTGTGTGGCGCCACAGAGGTCGCAACAATAGCGTTTCTAGTAACTTCAATTCCGTGTTCTGCGCAGCCTGACGCCATAATTCACCAAGGTGGTTTCGCTTTTGACAGCTAAAGCTGAAATTCAATAAAACGCAAACCATGTTATTATAGTACAGAAATATGAGTTTCACATTGAAATAAATGACGTAAGAATCTATTGTGTTTATGTACATACATATTGTAGTAAGTTTCAAGGCAGCGTTTGGCAATTTCCAGAGCTAATACAAAGCCAATGTCAGTCAAAGTCACATTGTTCTTAGATGTAAAACACCTATGAATCCCGAATTATGAGTAATACTGCCTTGATTTAGGCAACGATCCAACAGAAATATAAAGTAGAATTATCCTTGAGGGTGTGAAAGTTCAAGATTATACTTGACCAAATTTTATTATCAATATTATCATTCTCATGCCTTTATGGAGAAGCTGGTGGATAGCAACAACAGCTATATGGGTAGATCCCAAAAGTTAAGTAATTTTTGCCATAGTGCGTCCGTAGATGGAAACATACCGAGGACCTCCTGCGTATTTCATTGAATATGCTAAGCCGTCGCTCCTGGCTATAATTTGAAAATACATAACAGAGTATTTTAAAATATCGTAACGGATAGTCCAGAAGAGAGGAAATCAGACACGGGTCATGCCGAAGGGTATGGTGTAATTGAATTACTGGGTTGTACAGGTCAGATAGACAGCCGTTCCATTTAACATACTGATATGCATGCGGCTGCATGCGATTTTTCCGGAAGCTGACCTCAAAATTCACAGGAAAAGGAGAAATCGAACAAACAAATCTAATTTAGCCCAACCAATATATTTCAGATTTCGCAACATCTGCTTCCATACTTACATTTATCATCTCACCCCCTCCAATAGCCTTAACTTTTTTAACAAAGTATAGTCCATCCATTGTTTCCTTGGTCTGCCTTTCTTTGAGAAGTTTCTCATTTTCAAATTCAACCAAACAGACAACACGAAAGGAAACAATTTGTCAAAAACATAAAAACATGGCACAAAACTTTAGTACGATCCCAAACACAGTTTCGTGTTTAGTTTAGATTTAAACCACGCTAAACACGGGTTTTGTGGGATCGGAAGTTAAAAACGGATTTATCTAGTATCAAAAACTTTTGTCACTTTAGATAAACAAGCGTTGGAACCTTGTTTATTGTATCCTCTGAACGATATCTTGTTGATTTTAGAATTCAAGCGAGTCTAAGCAGGCCACTTTAATAGAATCGTATTAGGATCAAGGAAAAATGTTACACGGAATATGATTATCATATGATATGAATGGAGGAGGAAAATTCGGCTAATTTGTGCAACCCAACATTAGTAGCTAATGATTTGCTAAAAATTCGGAATATGATTTCCTCACAGATGTTAGCATATTCAGCCGTATAATGTTCCCACTGCTGAGAATCAGGACTCCTCTCTGAGAGGTCGTATCCACCACGCGAGCCCAGTGTTATATATGGTGGTTGTCTTTGAATTTTTGGTTTAAGAAAAAACCGGTTTTGTTGAACCCTTGTTAATATACACATCATACAAAAACAACTTAGAAACCTAAAATCTATATCCTTTAGTAACCATTATCATCCATTATCATCCTCAACCCGCCTTCACCCACTGTTGAGCATAGGCATTTAAGGGTTAAAGAATTTGCGTCTCGTATGAATATATTATAGTTCACTTAACTACAAAGAGCTTACATAAGTACTAAAGATTTTGAATCTATTGTGTTGGAGATGTCACAATGTACCATGTACCTGCATGTTTTATATGTTTAGATTTATATAAAACTAGCTTCCGTCCGCGACTTCGTCCGCGTGTTCAAGAATTGGAATAAAAGGTAGCCAATATTCTTTTCCATGTCAAAGGCCAAATTTTTTTGATTAAGTAACAAACATCCACACTTTCACATTTATAATATTAGTTAGGAAAAAGAAGTTTGATTGTAAAATACGAGTACTCGTATTTTTGTCAATTTTGTATTATAAGTTTAGATTTATATAAAACTAGCTTCCGCCCGCGACTTCGTCCGCGTGTTCAAGAATCGGAATAAAAGGTAGCCTATATTCTTTTTCATGTCAAAGACCAAATTTCATCCAAATTCGTAAAGTCGCTTTTGCGTGATTAGGTAATAAACATCCACACTTTCACATTTATGATATTAGTTAGGATACGAGTATTTTTGATTGTAAAATACGAGTATTTGTATTTTACAACCAAACTTTTTTAATTCTGCCAGTAAATCAATACACTGCTGTGCTTGTTCAAGCAATATTATTTATTTACCGTAGTTAGTCCATGTTCGTGCAGCTGAAAGTTGAACTTTACACGATCTATGGCGTCTTTTTTGCGATCTATTAGTAGATTATGTGACTTTAGGATAAAGCAGTGTCTTTAAGTCGCGGATGGCATGTTGAATTCTGAACGAAACAAACGTTGCTAAGTTTTAATCCCGAACGCTAGCGAGGGATTTATATAATTAACTCCCGAATATTGCGAGGGAGATCTTCTAAACTGTGTCGTCCTCATCTTTTCTGCTTCCAGAAAACACAACCCCGACTCCTTACGCAACCTATTCAATTACGTGGATTTATTTTATCCCATAGAAAATCAATGAAAGGAAAAGAATGTCATGAGCAACATGAGTGTGAATGATGGCGTGACCTCTAACAGGGAAGAATGAAAAATGGACACGTGTACGTGTTAGAGCGTTTCCGCACTATCCGATCCGATATCGGTATCGGACGCCGATACGATATCGGGGTAAGTAAAATGTATGAAATATGTACCTGTCTTTCATATTGTCCGATCCGATATCGGATATCGGAGCACAGAATTTCATACATTTTACTTACTCCGATATCGTATCGGCGTCCGACACCGATATCGGATCGAATAATGTGAAACAATACTTACGCTGACCTTTATTTATTTGGGGCACAACCAGGAAAAGGAATTTTATTTTATAAATAATATTCCTGAATTATAATAAGTTAAACGGTATTGACCAGTCAGCAAATAAAAAAAATCTTATTCGATAACAGCACTTGTCCCAAAATGAAGTAAAACAGATTAATTATAAACGCGAAAGTTTGTGTGTGTAGGTATGTTTATTACTTCTTCACGCTCGAACGGCTGAAGAGATTTGAATGAAACTCGGAACAAGGGTAGACCACGTTCATGTCCTACTTTGTTCCGAGTTTTCGTTACGACCTACTACTTTGTTACGACCTTTCTGGTTCTAACACATACCGATTTCCTCAAGATATTTTCCTTCACCGTTTTGAGAGGAATGGTGATGAAATAAGTTACATAAATTAATAAGCCTGGCTGCGTTTGAACCCGCGACTTATCATTCTTTACGCCCATTTTCAATAAGCTACCTATCTAAAGTTGCAGCTACTAAAGATAAACAAATCTATCCTTTTGCCCTTACTTGCTTTCCTATAACCTACCGACGGTTAGCATTTCCTACCAAAATTGTGACATTGACAACTAGAATCTTACTGTTTATCGGAGATAGCTATCTATTTATGAACTGCGGTAGGTTATTGAAAACGGGCGAAGTCAAGGTTGTTACCACTGGATATCACCACTGATCTATCTCTATAAATATAATTCTTATGTACTTGTATTTGTCACTAACTCCTCCTAAACGGCTTGACCGATTTGAAAATAATTTTGTGTGTGGTAATCTTCAATCCATCCAGGGAGCCACGATGGCAGTCGGGATTGATTGAAAATCAGATGGCCCGGCAAGTGGCACTGTAATCAGGTTCTTAATTGTTTTTTTCCTTTAAAATTGCCAGTAAAGCATCCGCTTAAACCGCTATTTGCTTAATATATTCGGATTGTTACGAAATATATCAAGCCTACACTAATGTTCAAGCAACCGTGACGCCTGGAGGTGTGAGATTGTTGACATGGTCGTTATCACTGCGGCGGCGGCGCGTGAGCTACTCACGGCTTAATTCGGGTTTGTTCACGCTTTGTTCACGCTTTGTATACAGTTAACCTACATTATAGTTGGTTTATTAGGTTAGGCTAAGGAAAGTAAACAGCCAAACTTGTTTAATAGCCGTCGTTAAAAGCTTCTTGAATCTCATAAACAAACTTTGAAAGTGTTTTTCAAGAGACATTGCCATTTTTATCGTATTTCAGTTTTTTTAGTAGCGTGAAATTACTGTGAAAACTATCGTATAAGAATTGGATGAAAAATGCCTGTCAAAATCCAGGCCATGGTCATTCTGCGTTCCAAATTTCCTACAGTTCTAAGTAAATACGTTCAGCCGTGGAGGCCTGATTAAGTAACAAACATCAACGAAAAACGACTTGCAGATTTTAAGGGTAATAAGTAAGATAAGAATATGATCGTAGTAGTGGTTTCTTCTTCATTGGAAACGACCAAATAGGATAACGTACTAGCTTCTCATATTATAAGTGCCAAAGGACTGTGACTCTTTAAAATAATCCCCCGATCCTGGTTGGCTGGCTTTTTTGATGTGGGAGCCACACTGTGTCCTCCGGGCTTCTGCCTCTGGGTGATAGAGAGGGAGTGTCCAACTTACAGAAAAAATCCACCACGTTCTGTCAGTAACCCTTTGCATTCCAGGGTCGCACCAACTCTTTCAAACAATCCCGCATGTCTTATATTTTTCTAATTTCCGTAATTATCAAGTTATAGCCTCATATTTAAATAAATGCTCAAACATCTCATTCAATTACAATCAGGGAATAAACAGCCCTGTTTTCTTTATTAGATCACAAGAACAATGACATTTGCATTTGTATGGCTGTTTTATAGCAGACACTCCTGATATTTGCCTCCACAATTTTTATTGGTCACTCACTGACCGCCCTTAGTATTTTTATGTTCAAACTTTACTGGGAAATATCTGGCAGCAAGCCAGGATTTATTAAATAAACAAATAACACTATTTTGTGTTGACCATTCATCGAGACATTTGTATGAAAATATCTTTAGGAGGAAATCTATGGAGGTCTCCATAAAACATATTGGGTAAAGTATGTCAAAATAAGAGCAACGTCTGTGTGAAGAAAAACATCTTTCGCTGACCCATCTTTTTGGTTTCTATTGATAACCGGATCCGGGACAAAAAGCACTAAAACATTTTTTTAGTATTAATCTGGCGAATTAAGATATTTTAATAAAATGATTAAAAGGAGAATTAACTTCACAAAGAAGTCGTATAAAGTAAACAATTAACGCAAACTCATAGCAAACACATATAATTACATAACCACTTAGAACCTATTCCCAGTATTTTCCATTCATCCTTGAAAACCAACCAATCAAGTCGGTTCTTTCAAAGCCGCACTTTACGAAACATTGCCTATATCCAAATTAATTTAAACTAAATTCCCTGACTGTGTGGCTAAGGGGTGAGGGAGGGGGTCGTAAACCCCGGATTTATTGCACGCCACGTTACGTTTGTGAAGGTTTATTAATTCGCCAGATTTCACGTCACGGCGCAGACGGTTTAGATAGATTAATGATTATATCAACCCTAAGACGAATCTAGTCGTAATATAATATAATATCACGCTTGCATTCATTGGAGTTCTTCATCAGTTATGTAAATGTTCCATCTACTAAGCAGGCCTTCGAATGAACAGTCGGTAATCGAAGCTGCTATGTTAGACAGAAATTCTACATGGAAAAACCAAACAACATAACGGTTTGTCCGAACCAGAAGTTGAACCTGATCACTCATACTCTGCAGTATGTTTGCGACTACTATGCCAATAAGGTAGTCATGTGTTACAGCCTTCAAAAAGGTATTTTATTGTTGTGTGTTCCCAATGAAATCTTTTTTTGCAATTAATACTATAATATTCAGTTTTTTTATTATCACTTACCAGATATCTGTTGTTGTGCAAAAAAAAGCTTTGAAACAGTTTTCATAAAATTATAATACAATTTTTTTTCGTCACAAAATCGGATCTAGTTACAGTATGAATGGATACGGTTTTCAATAGCAAGGACGGCAGCACTTGAGTCTTCTACATTTCCGCTTTCTGGGCATCATTGTCTGGCAGCAAGCCCCACAGGGGCCAGTGCAGGGGCACGGTATGTCTTTCTCCTCGCATTGGATCTGGATGCAGGCATGCCTCTCTGGCGGCGGCTTGGCTGGAACGCGAGGAGTCACCAGTTCCACCTCTATATTGCCTGTACGATGTGGTTCATCAGTTTGCTTGCCAATCTTGAGAAGGAAAACGTCTTTGTCAGGATGTGCTGTTTTCTGCACTTTCATTTTAGGTTTAACACTGCATACTTTGCAAAGGTTCTCGTGGTGTGCGGTCTTCGTATACACCAACTCCGAGTTCAGCGCTGTTCTGTGAGTGAGGGACTCGCAAATATCGTCAGGTATCTGAAAGTCCAGCCTGTTACTGGGGCCTCCGTCTTTTCCACATGGTATGCCACAAGTCTCAGAGCAGATAGAAGAATCATCTTCACAAGTACAGCTCTGCTGCAATTTCAACTGTGACGGAGTCAGCTTAGGTGGCTTTGCGGTACTCTTCGGCACGCGAATTTTCACTTCATTACCATTAAAAATAGCACTAATTTCTTCAAAAGGCTTTTTAGGTTTAGGAGGAGGTGGTGGTGGTGTCTTGGGTTTCTCAGCGTGTTTGCCTGCCTTTGCTGGCTTCGGTGCCATAGTACCTTTGACTGTCTATGCTAGCCTAGCCCTTTCCCAACGCCAACTCCAATGGTCGGTTTCCGGATGCAACTATTTACTTTTATAATAACTATAAAAATTTAGAATTGAAATACATGTGACATTTTTGAAAATCTTTTACAAAGTCTCCTTGTCTGTTTGCTTTGACAGGTGTCACCAACGTGTCATCCTGAGTTATTCTGATAGATGATATAGGGCACTGTTCTATGGTTTGCCTTGAAAGTTTTGAATACGGATGTTCCCAATGGAACCTTTTTTTGGATAAATCCCCTTTGTTTTTGTAAATATATTTTTATTCAATGTATCGAGTTTTCTAGACGCACAGGACCGGTTGTTGTGACGACACTTGTGGTATACATAGGCCTCTACTGCTACAGCTATGTCCGGCAAAGCTGGACATAGGTCCAGCAGTGGACGTCTCTTAGCTGAAATGATGATGATGATGAATAAAACAATATAACAACATAATAGTTTTATGGTGGTCAATTGCATGGTGTGATTGTAACACAGGTTTCTACCTAGCTTAGGAGCCAGGGCTTCAAAAAGTATGTTACCTGTATAATTATGTGTCAAGAAAGAAATGTATTATTATTATTATTGTCATTTCCCGTTATTCTAAAATTTCTCAAATTTCTTATCTCCAAAAGTCAACCATCATCATCATCTCATCATCATCTCAGCCAAAAGACGTCCACTGCTGGACATAGGCCTCCCCCAAGCGCCGCCACAGCGACCGGTCCTGTGCGTCTCGCATCCATCGGATTCCCGCGACCCTCGCCAGGTCGTCAGTCCACCTTGTGGGAGACCTTCCGACGCTGCGTCTTCCGGTACGTGGCCGCCACTCCAGAACCTTCCGTCCCCATCGACCATCCGTTCTACGAGCAATGTGCCCAGCCCACTGCCACTTAAGTTTGGCGATTCTTCGGGCTATGTCGGTAACCTTAGTTCTCTTGCGGATATCTTCATTCCTGATATGATCGCGCAAGGAAACTCCGAGCATAGCCCTTTCCATTGCTCTTTGGGTGACTTTAAGCCTTCTGATGAGGCCCATTGTGAGCGACCACGTTTCTGATCCATATGTCATCACTGGCAACACACTGGCCTTGAAAATTTTGAAGACGCTGAATGTCGCCAAGATAATCTATGTGGTGGAAGAACCCCAAAAGTGTAAGTGGAGTAGTTGCACTCAGCTACTGCCACAGTAAACTGTCCTGTCCGTAATTGCGTTTTCAAGTAAGTGTTAACTGGTGTTAACGTAGGTGATGGAAGGAGCCCATTCAAGAACGGAACTCCTCTCTGAATCTTCTTACTTCTTATCTGAGTAATAGGATTCAGACAGTCGATGTAAATGGGAAAAGATCTCCCGGATCCGTAGCAAAAATGGGTGTCCCTCAGGGCTCAATTCTTGGCCCCTTTTTGTTTCTTATTTATATAAATGACTTACCTTACCTCATCAAGGATAACCATAATATAGTGTTGTTTGCAGACGACACTTCACTTTTGTTTAAAATGAAACGTCAACAGACGGTTACTGACGATATAAATGTAGTTCTTTCGAAAATAATACACTGGTTTAATGTAAATAACCTCCATCTTAATGAAAAAAAAACAAAGTGTATTAAGTTTACCATGCCACATGTTAGGCAAGTAAACACTAGTGTACTAGTTAAAGGTAAAGAGTTGAGTCCTGAAGATGCAACAGTGTTCTTGGGCATAACTCTAGATGCTAAGCTTCAGTGGGGCCCACATATAGACAAATTATCGAAGAAACTTAGCTCTGCAGCTTACGCTGTTAGACAAATAAGAAATTTAACTGATGTAGAGACAGCCCGTTTAGTTTATTTTAGCTATTTCCATAGTGTCATGTCGTACGGTATTCTACTGTGGGGAAATGCCGCCGATATCCAGACAATTTTTGTTTTGCAGAAAAGGGCTATTCGTTCGATTTATAAATTAAGTCCCAGATGCTCCCTCAGAGATAAATTTAAAGAAATTAATTTAATGACTGTGCCTTCACAGTATATTTATGAAAATATCTTGTACGCCCATAAAAACAAAAACATGTTTAAAAAGTACAGTGATATTCACAATTTTAATACCAGGAACAAACATAATTTTGTTGTTCCTGCAACCAGGCTCAAAAAAATAGGGGGTTCATTTAGATGTCAATGTATACGCTTTTATAATAGGCTTCCTAGTCATATGCAAGAACTAAGCCTAAATAAGTTCAAATCTTTTGTTAAGCGAAAACTTTGCCAAAAGGCTTATTACACTGTAAAGGACTACGTTGAGGACGTAAAGGCTTGGGATTGACCCGCTCCAGTGCGCACTACAACTGTTGTCTTATCTTCTTATTTTATTTTGTTTTCGATTGTACTATTTTACAATTTGAAATTTATTTATTACAATTTGACATTGTAAAATAATTTTTACTTTACAATTTGACATTTTTTAATTATTATTTTTTTTATTTCTGTTTGACAAAAATGCTTAATTTGTTAAGTATTACACTTTGTATTATTTTGTTTTTCTTTTTTGTGAATGTGAGGACTATGTGGATTGCTTTTTTATTTTTATTTTTTTTTAGTCATTTTAACTTATGTCCGGCAATTCGAGTGTTTTCTGTGGCCTAACCATTATGTCCTCTCTTTGGTATTGTTCGTCAAGTCGTAGAGCTCCTTAGTAGTCCTGAGTTGAGCTTTGCGAATAATGACAAATGCTTGCACTGACTGGACAGGTCCACTCAAATTTGCATGGTTCTTTCTTCAAAAGGCCATCTCGGACACTAATCTACATGGTTCGCATATGACTTACTTACATGTTGTATGGACTTTAAAAGAGACTGTGACCCCTGAGTTTGTTTCGGTGTTTCTTCTCAGGGTAGTCGGTTAGGAAACACCGGCCTCATCTAGTAACAAAAAAAAAAAAGTCCAAAAAAAAAAAAAAAATTGACGTGTAAAAGAGTTTGAAAAAACCTATTTGCAGAATAAATATCATTTATCATTTATCATTTATCAAGCCAGTCTCATCTACCACCATGGCGTTACAGTCACAGATGCCAGTTCCTGATAGTACTCTAGAACCTGCCTCTAATTCTATAGGAATGATCATCAACTCGTATACGTTCGAGACCCAAGATTGGAGATGGATGCCTCCCTATATTCGATGGCAAGGTATTGGACTGGCTCGCCTTCAAGCGAGTCCACGAAGACGCAATGTCTTTTTTCTCCGTATGTGAGAACGTAGCATGGATCAATCTGGTGCTTCATGAAATGGTGACGGTCCTCCTAGTTTCTGCGTGTGATCCTGTGGAGGCAATGGAGGCGATAAAAGTTGGATTTAGTCGCCCCGAATTTACCGTTTTGCAGGAAATAACTTCCGTACAGTCGTGGACCATGTTAAACTCCTCAGATTGAGATATTCTCAACAAATTTACCTGCAGGGTAAAAATTCAATTGAAGTTTAACTAGATTCTTCACAACTCTTTCTTACCGTTCTAGGGGTTGAGTTTATCAATAGTTCTCAAAATTCTTTCAAGACCTCACCTTCGTTTTTGACATAGGCCTCCCCCAAGCGTCGACACTTGCAAATGTCAAACTTACAATAATAATGACGTTCCAGTATTTTGTATTGTGACAAGCGTGCCAACCCACGTAATGTCATTTTAGTCTCAAAGATTAAAACACAGACTATAGTAGTCTGTGAAAAGTTCTTGACGTTGTCACTCAGTGACCGGTGGCAGTTCGTTCAAGAAAATAAAGTATGCCGTAAGTGTCTTAAAAAAGAAGGTTCACACAGTTTTGCAAAAATAAGAAAGAGGTTTGCAATGTTTTCGATTGTAAATTCAGACACCATAGTGTTCTGTCGGGTTACTGCAGGTCGGCGTGGCATTCAGTCGGTCAACAGTTAGTCGATCTAGTCTATCGACCAAATGACCGTCGGGATTGCGTTCTGTCGAGATAAACTCCATCGACTTAGAGTTCTGTCGGTCTACTGCAGGTCGGGATAGTAATCTGTCGGTATAGCGTTCGTCGAGATTTCGTTTGTCGGAATAGTGTGGCACAATCTGATACTGGGTAGGGTTTGCAGACCCACTTTTTTAAAATGTATGTTAACTTGTTCCTTTTAGGTAATATTATTGTGTTGAAAATCGCAATGTAATAAAATTAAACTTTTCAGTGATATCGTTTCAACAATGCATGAAAAGACACAACATTGCAACCTGGAAAACATTAAAAAAGCCAATGTCTATAAAAACCACAACATGCAGAAATGTTTACATGATTTTACGAGTCAATAAAGCACTTACATTATTAACGTTGCTACAACGTAGGTGCAGCGGTTACAATGTCGTAAAATTGGTCAACAGCTGTAATAGAAAACCTTTTACATCAGTTAACTATATAATGTAAACTAATATTATGAGGAAGTAACATTTTTGGCGGTACCGGAAATGGAGCATTCGCTGTAACGACAGTTAGAGGAGGAGTATGTCCGATAGTGGATGTCTTTCGACTGAAATTATGATACTAATGAAATTTTTTTTAAGAAAATGTTTTGTATAAAAAAGCGGCGGAAACATGAGGGCTGTGCCTGCAAACCATACGCTACATAATTATGCTACTACTCTAGTAGCATAATTGTGTAATGAAAGCGCGACCTGAGAAAAATTTTGTATGTGGTATTACTAACTAGTAGGAGAATCGTATCTTGACAATTTTTTTTAGTTCCTACAATTGCGGTTGAATAATGTGACCAATTAAAATAAAAAAAAACTCCAGGTCGCGCTTTCATTAGACGCACTTTAATGACTAACACACGGCCATATACTTTTTAACCTGACAAATTTACGTTTTCCGCGGGACAAACACTGGGCTAAGTTATGTATAGCAAAAGCTACTTAGCACAAAATTATTTTCAACTAAACTCAAATATCTAATAACTAAAGCGGTGAAAGCAACATTGTTTTCCTGATTAATTTGACAAGCAAATTCTATTAATCATAATCCGTTAGGAAAGCAGCCGAGCCCCCAGCGATTTTCAACACTTGTATAATCCACTCAAAGTTATAGACGCCAATCGGTCGCCCAGACAATTAATAATGCAGAACGTCGACTACGTACGACTAGCGAAAACAAGCTCTTTTAATGAGTGGCTTCTCATAGGCCAACTTATATAGCTGTCGTCTGCTTAACCGGTCTTGCTGTGGCGACCTACAAGCAGAACAAAAACATATCTATGCATACGGATATGGTACATAGATAAGTCTAGCAAGGACCAAATCCTAGTAGATGGCTCGTCGAGTTCCACGCGCGGCCTAATGAGCATTACCGACCTTGTAATGTTTCCACTGTTTGGACTCAGGCCTCCTCTCTAGGAGAGGGAGTTAGAGTCAACGCCTGCCAGGGCAGTGATTTGTTCTTCGAAGGAGCAACTAACTCACTGTAGGTTTTATTCAGTAAAAGTCTGATACTCCCCCCCGCTTCTTCCGCTTCACCCAGAACAGGCGAAGTTATTTGAGGATTTTTCATGTAAAAAAGTCTGCATCAATCTTCTGCACAACTTTATGGGTTGGTGTTAAACGAGGCAGGCTCTCCCCGAAGAACTATTTAAGTAAAATAAGTAATGGCCCCGTACTTAGTGTACTTAACGGCTGAAGAATTAAGTAGTGAGGGCTAAGTTTTAGTTTGGATTAAGTTTGGCTTGTTTTCCGAGAGAGAGCTGTTTGTGTTTGAGAGCTCTTTAGCAGAGTTTTGTTTAAGATACTGATCTAACGTTTCTTTTTTTTTATTTCAAGGTTTTTGACAATATAGGTAATATGTACATTTTTTAAATAGCTTATTGTATGTCCCGGTGCTGGGCAAACTAGCTCCCCCCCCCCAATTTTGCCTTCTATATCTCTCTGTCTTGGGTGATTACTGGCCAAGTTTGCCCCGCGAACATGATCAGATCATCACACCACCTTGTTGTACCACCACCTCGACCACGCTCAGACCTAACATGTACATAAGAAACTTAAAAATTCATTCAATTCATACTTAAACTAACTAGGTTTATATATGTCGCAGGTTTTTCATAAAATTAGGTTTTTGATCAAAAACCGGAAGATGACACTTATTAAACTCAATTTCATCAAAAACCTATAGCAATCCAGATTTTTGATCAAAAACCTGAACTAGTTTGGGTTTATGATAAACTTGTTGTCAAAACCACGATTTAGCTATGTTTTATGACAAATAAATCAATTTAAATTAATTATACAAAACAATCCATCATCATTTGCAACTTAGTAGAAAGAAAACAATTATTTATTTATCAAAAATGGGATGATACTTTGTCCAATTCTAAAAAAAACTTCCTTTCTTAGGACCATTCAAAGGACACCATATAAGGCTTTGTTTGGCACAGAGCCTAAAATAGGACTGAAAAAATACATTCCAACAGACTTATTAGACAAACTTATTACGGAACCCCCTTGGAGAAGTTTGATAACAACTTTATCATAAACCCAAACTAGTTCAGGTTTTTGATCAAAAATCTGGATTGATACAGGTTTATGATGAAATTGAGTTTAGTATGTGTCATCTTCCGGTTTTTCATCAAAAACCTAGGTTTTTGGTCAAAAACCTAATTTTATGAAAAACCTGCGACATATACACAAAATACACACGGGCGTCAATGTACTCCATTACCTACATTGCTTTCTTTAGCCGTCCGACCTTATTGACAATCAAACATACAGAGTTTTACATAATATAAAGAATACACAAAAATGGAACGGACCAAGATAATACTTCCTATATAAACACAATTGTGAAACTAGTTTCCCTAGAATACGGGTGAACCCGCATGTAAAAACTAGTAAACTACGAATATATCTTTGCAAAGAAGGCACAGTATCTGTTCCAGACGTCTTTGTGTTCGGAACATAAGCAATCCTTTTGTTCTCTGATAAAAGATACACATTAAAAGACGTAAGTAGCGAACGGCTACAATATCATGTTGCATATCTTTTGTTAGTCCTTCCTACATTATATTGTTAAATCAGTAAAGGGTCATTGATCTTTGCCCTATAGTAGAGGATATAAGTTTTGGTACCCAGAACTTTTATTTTTCATTCTATCGCGAGTTTTGTCACAAACATGTTTCTGCTTGGTGTTTTTTCCGGTGCTTGCTATTATAAATCTTAACTTACCTAACTTAACAGAAGCAAAAATACAGGTCAATGACAACTAAATGTTACTTGACACAACAATAGATATTTTATTTCATATAATAAGTAAAATAACTTTTACGCAAAACTTTGTTCGTTTTATTTCTCAATTTCAATACGATATACGAAAGTTCAATATAAACTAAACTAAGTATTTATACTAAACCTGGACATGTAAATATAATACAAAATACTCATAAAACAATGCAACAATAAAAATAAACTTTTAGGTCGAAGTATTATTCATCGCTGTTATCCGGAAATGTGCCCAGAAGACTGGCAGCATTGATTGATTGATTGATTTAGAGCGATTTGTTACAGACAACCTTTGGATAAATTGGACAGAAGGAGAAAAGATGTGCAGGAGGTTCGTGGAGTACTATATTTACATAATAATAATATGTTTATTGTTCAGAAAAAATATACATCATTAACCAGATACTTCACATAACTAATAAAAATTCATATAATACAAACAATACATTATGCTATATCTTTTATTTCTCTGGTCGCGCAAAGTGGCGATCAATCGGTGTTTGCTAAGGAAAACTACACTCGGTCCCCATAACTCAAGCATTTCAATCCCAAACGGCTCAAAATAGTGATCACCAATAAGGTAACAACGTCCATCTACTGCTACATCCTACCAACACCAGACCTAATCAATTAACAACCAAAAACCACGCTAAAACGCTTACCAGCCAAACAATTGGTAAACACAACATGTCTATCAAACAAACGAACGGTTCGCCCGCAGTATTCTTGATACAGACACATTTTGTGATGCAAATCAGAACGGCCGTGCAGGGCCGCGTCAGAACGCGGGCTAATCCCGCCATCGATCTGGTTCTGGCGTGAATACCAGTTTAAGCCCATAGTTGTATGCTCAGCAGACATTCTGGTGATTGGCTCCCTTTTGTATTGTTTAACTGTGGTAATAGGCTTTAGGGCATCAGTGGTAATGGTATTAAGTGGGATAATAAGTATGTGTGGATGTTTTTGGCGCTGGTTTATTAGGCAAGAGCTGTTGTAACACAACCACTACATGAACAAAAATTGTTTGCTTTTAGTTTTTTGTTTAAATAGATACGAGTACATGTTTTATCTATCCATCTACTGAAAAATAATGGCGATGCCTCACGAGTAGGTCGTAAGTTGAAAAAAAGTAATTTTGGGTTTTGGCAGGTATGTAGTGCAAATTATTGCTTTCGTTATCATCGCTTTTAAAATAGTGAAGGAAAACATCGTAGGAAAACCACTACATCCTAGAACCAATAACACGAAGATTCTTACTGAGTCCACATGGTGGATTATAATGGCTGATTAGTTGAAGCCAGTCTTGGCAACGGTGTAGTCCGTGTCTGTGTGATGGAAAAATCATCAAACCATTTTTCTCTGTCTCTGGGTATAGTTAGAGGAAGTATCAAACTTTTACTGACTAAAACCTAACCATGTTCCTTTAAAAATCTTACTCTATATGTTCCAGGGCCTCGGTGATTTTTTAAATTAACATCTTTAACTCAGAATTTATCACACAATTCGAGTCAGAACGAAAGAAAATGACAACACAAATTAAACCAGCTGCAACTTTTCCTTTGTTTCTCTCCCAGCCCAGCGGGAAAACAAAAGTCCATAACTTAATTTAATTCATGAACATATTATGAGAAATGGAATCAGACGATGCACTCAATTATCGGCCGTGAACAATATATTCACGGTCCGATGATCGCTTTTCGCTTTCAAATTGAATCAGTTTAAAAATTATCTCAAGTGGTGCGATAGTGAACGGCCTTCACTTACGAATGGCCTTCAGTCAAATTAATTTGTAGATGAATCATTTCAATATTATTTCCACATAATATTATTATAAATTTTGTTTTATATAAGTGCCACAGTGTGAGAGACAAGAGGAGCTCGTGGCTAGATAATAACAGCCGCACGGGTCGATCGTCAAGGTTAAGCAACGCTTGCCAAGGTTGGTCTGTGGATGGGTGACCATCTTAACATAACGAGTTTCCTTCGTCTCTCGGAAAGCCCGCTAAGCCGTAGGTCCCGGCTTTCATTTGTAGATCTTTGGCAGTCGTTACGGATAGTCAGAAGCCAGTAAATCTGACTCCAGTCTTGCCATGAAGTACCGTGTTACCCCAATTAATGGGTTGTGGAGGTCTGGTAGGCAGCAGCTCCTCGTAAAATACTGGTATTCAGCTAAATCCGGCTTTACTGGAAGCCGACCCCAATATAGTTGGGAAAAAGGCTAGGCAGATGATAAGTGGCACAGTGTCGAAAGTGTTAGTAGGTATGTGGCTCTGAAACATGGTCGCTTACAATGTGCCTCATCAGAAGGCTCAAGGTCACTCAAAGGACTATGCTTGGGGTTTCCTTGCGTGATCACATCGGAAATGAACATATCCACGGGAGAACCAAGGCTCTCCTGTAGCTACGAGTATCTTGTTAGTAGGTACCTATGACTTAGAAGCCTTTTACAAGCATTGCAATTTCATTTATTTATCCTAATTATCAATTACAGTTATGTCAAAATATTAAAAGTTAATAATATTATCAATATTGTCAATATAATAAGAAATTAAAATTATGTCAAAAAATTAAACGTGAAATGAAATTTATACAATTATAATGTCAAATCGCTAAATAAAACCACTTCGTAATACCCATTGCTTATATAATAAACCAAAGTTTTAAATTATGAACTACAACTGTTATTTTAATGAGGATGAAGTAACCCCCAGAGGTTACTAAATTCACATTAAAATGCTGCATTATGTACTTCCATATTTCAGTTTTTAAGAAATCCTATTTTATAACTACAAATTGTTTTTTTTATGTGGGATATCTTCCAATGACTTCTCCCGGTCTAGCGTTGCAAGAGGGTGTGTCAGGCTCTTACTAAATAAAATATCACCTGTGTTATTCGGTTGCACTTTAGCATCTACGACTAGTGGACTCCTTTTACTACTGACTTTGACCGCCATCTCCATTTTATAATTGGGAAATCACCTTCTCCCGCTTTTGGACGGAGTGAGAGAGTGAGTCAGACTATTACTAACTTAAACTATACCTATATTTCTTCAGCTGCTCTTCGCTGCCCCAGTAAGCTTCTGCCCTGCAAGGCCCTTACAGTTTTGTTCCACGCCTATATTTCTTCAGCTGCTCTTCGCTGCCCCAGTAGGCTTCTGCCCTTACAGTTTTGTTGACATCTCTTTGACGCGCACTTGGAGCACTACGCGCCGTCGATGACTTGGGTTCTATTACCGCTACTGGTGGGCTACCTATTGCTCGTTGCCAAGGACGGGGTCAGGGTCTTGGCGGCTGGGGCATGACAATTATAGTCCTCTCAATTACTACAGTTCGTCTAATGAGAGCGCGACCAGAGAAAAGAAGGTTAAATCCAAAAAAATCGTATGTGGTATTACTAACTAGTAGGAGAATCATGTCTTGACACTTCACATTTTTTTTAATTCCTACAATTGCGGCTGAATAATGTTGCCAATTAAATTTTAAAAAAAACTTCATGTCGCACTTTCATTAGACGCACTCTATAGCAATTATTTACTTAACTTATTTTTACCGAATCTCAAGTTAAGTACTGGCTGTTTTCTACCAATTATTTTTAAGACATTCCAATTAATAAAGTCGCAACACCAAATAAACATAGTTCAGCTAAAAAGAAAGTATTTCGGAAGGCTTCATTTCCTAAATTAGGCAGTGAGAGTAGAGACAAGCGTATCTGTCGCATTAGCTTAATGTACCGTTTACAAAACGACGGATGGCAATTACTCAGTCAAGTCGCGCGGAAAATGATTATCCCAACTCTAAGATAGCCGCTGGAAAATTAAAAAGAATCCTTTGCTTCTTAAATAGTAACTCTATGTGTAATAGTAAATCTATGTGCATATAAATAATATTGAAGTGTTTGATTGTAATATCAATCAAAGTTTTTTTACAAAAATACATTTTTTTTTTCAAGCTTTGTTGGTCTGTTCCGACTAATCTCCGAAACGGCTCGACCAATTTTGACGGCAGATACTTTAATTTTAGAAAAAAAGGTACACTCTTTTTTACCGCAAAAAATCTTGCAACTGTGACCAAATGGCATTGTGCTATTCATGAGTCTAACGCGGATAAAGTCACCAAGGTATCTTGTTAATATAATGTTTTATGAAGTTACCGTTTTGGATAAATGGTTTTCATGGAAATCTCTTCTTGATGTTTCGAGTGATCAAAGATTTATATTTCTCTATTTCTCAGTATTATTTATAAATAATCTGGGATTATTTTGATTCAAAGAACAAGGATCCGATTTACGATAAATGTAACGATTATCGTTACATTTATCGTAAATCGGATCCTTATATCGGATTAATATATCATCGGGATCGGATATAATATATCATAGTTCAAAACATTCATAGTTATCAAAATATTATGTTTTGATTGTTTTAATCGCATTGAAGAGAGAATGAATGGAAGGTGATTAACGGAAGGGATTAATAGTACAAAGAGTGGGAGGGTATTTAGAAGAACACATGGACCTTTATAAGTATTTACTTACTGACCTTATTCGGGATGGCCTTCAAAAAGGATATAAGTGTCTTCTCGTCGAAGACGACGTGTGTGTGTGTGAAAAGTTACGTATCTTTTTACACACATCGCTCTCTTGAACCTGTTTTAAAGGATATCAAACTATCATTAGATACTTATAAGTCAAATTAATTATGCTGATAAATTAATTATTAATTTTTGTTTTTTTTATTATTCTTATTGATTTAATTTTTTTTTTTTGAGTTCGTACCCGGACTATGACTCCGGTCTCCATTTGTCCGTCACTATATCACAAAACCGTGATAACTACGGTTTATTGCTTTTAGTTAAGAAATGTCGTTAGACCGTTTTCACATCATCCGATCCGATATCGGTGTCGGACGCCGATACGATATCGGGGTAAGTAAAATGTATGAAATGCCGTGCTCCGATATCCGATATCTGGTCGGACAATATGAAAGATAGGTACATATTTCATACATTTTATAATGTGAAAACGGTCTTAGATTCATCTTATTTGTGAGCATATGTGTTTGTAAGAATGAGTACATCAGAATTATAATAATTTTTAATGTATTTTTTTATGTGACGAAATCATGTAGGGAGTCAAAATAAAGGAGAGGGGCCGGTTTCAAAAGCATTACTCAAAAAAACAATTGTAAGTTATCTCTACTCCACTCTAAGCAGTCTGCTGCAATTAATGGCCTGTAATCTAAGATCGAACTAAAATAAATTACACAAACTGCATCAAACTGCTTAGCGCAACTTATTTTGAACTTTTCTACCGTTTTTTGCGGTAGGTTTTCTGACACTGATTTACTTTTTTATTACGATGTAGTACTCGTCCTATATAGCCAAGATGCATGGCAAACCGTAATACATTATCACTTAGTTCGTGGTCAACTGACATAGTCGGTAAATAATCCCCGAGATTGGGGCGTGCGTGACACGCAAACAGATTTGTCTGCATACCACTGGAAAAACAAAAATTATTGTAGTTTGCTTTTGTTTAGATTAACTGGACTTTTATATAATGATAGTTAAAAGAAGAAGAAATAAATGCGTGTTATTTTTTACATCAGTACACGAATTGGCGACCACACCAACGCAGCTTTGCACAGGTGTTTAAAAACTTTGAAGTGCTCAGGTTTTTTCTACTATAATATGCATGTATAATAACGACGTACCGTACAACAAATGTATAAAAATAACATATGTATCCCTATTGAGGAGCCATCGGCTTCGACTTCTAAATTGTAGGTCGTGGGTTCGACCGTAGCCAAATGCACTACTTTGTGTAATTTATTTCATTACTAAAGTTCTCAAAAAGTAGTAAAAAAACATTTTGTTACTGTCCACTCAGAATTTCACAATTTAAATGGCACTAGTCTCCATAAAATTCCCTGCATCGTGAAGACCAGCCGCCTTTGTCTTACAAAAGTTGTTACTACAAGCTAAGTTGATACTCGTAAGTTAGTTACTGTTCAGCGCATGTCCTTGACCGCCAACCACACGGATATGAAACTACCAAGATCTACCTACTTAATGAAAATTTCAGCTAGTTACAAACTCATCTCGCTCTCATGTGATTCATTAATGCTATCAGATAACCTTCACGAGATAACTGAGCACTCAGTTAATGATAACATAAGTAATTTTGGCAGTACAGCTAATCTCGAATTGTTTTGGAAAAACACTGACCGACTGAAAGTCGTCTGGATCACTGTTTTTTTATCTATTGGAAATCTGCACTTCATTTTGTATTATTTTCAATCACAGCCGAAAGAAAATCCTGATGAATTTCTTCATAATATGTTTGAAGATTTTGTCTACTTAAGGCGACTCAAGTCAACATTTTTTCCATACAAATTTCGGGGGGGTTTTACTCCACTATTTGACCATGTACATCCAAAGTTAAACATGATATCGTTTTGTCTCATTATTAATTTTGTCTGTACGGAAGCAGAATTGTAAAATAATAAGCCAATAAAAAGTTACGAGCTTCTAAAGTTTCGTTTTTTTGGCTAATTTTAACACAACTTTGAGCATAAATTAGAAATAAAAGAAGCATCAAATTTCAAAAACGAAGCCTGAACCGACACCACAAATTTATCGAAGAATTTAATAAATTTTATTTGAAATTGATTGATGCAGTGGTTTTTTCGTAAAACCCCTTCTTCCAAAGGCCTTTTTGTATTTTATCACGCACGCCTTTTACTCAGAACTATCGTGCATCTCACTAAATAAAGTTACCCCCGATTGCGGTGCGGGGGGACGATGTGTCAAAGCGCTGCGCGCGGCTGTCGGGGTTTAGTTCAGTCTATTGCGGCCTATATCGTTCGTATGACGTGTATGTTGACTACCTATAAGATCTACGCTTTATAAAAAAAGAAGGAGGTTATCAATTCGACTGAATTTTTTTTTAAGCTATTGCATAGCTTCTATCGCGGGCCTTGATCGTGGGGACCGAATCCAGAAATTCCGTAACGAAAAAACCTAACACCCTCCACTCCGACCGGCTATGTTATGTCTGGTCGGGCAACTGCCCATTTGAACGAGACGGGTTTTGTGTCTGGTCCGAGCAACTGCCCAATTGAGCGAAACGGGTGTTGTGTCTGGTTCGGGCAACTGCCCAATTGAGCGAGATGGATGTTGTGTCTGGTCCGGGCAACAGCCCAAGTTTTTTTTGTTTAGTCTTTAGAGTGCATCTTCCGACCAGAGAGTTGTTATGTCTGGTCGGGCAACTGCCCAATTGAACGAGACGGGTGTTGTGTCTCGTCCAGACAACTGCCCAATTGAGCGAGGCGGGTGTTGTGTCTGGTCCAAGCAACTGCCCAATTGAGCGAGACAGGTTTTGTGTCTGGTCCTAGCAACTGCCCAATTGAACGAAACGGGTGTTGTGTCTGGTTCAGGCGACTGCCCAATTGAGCGAGATGAATGTTGAGTCTGGTCCGGGCAACAGCCCTAGTTTTTTTTGTTTAGTCTTTAGAGTGCATCTGCCGACCAGAGAGTTGTTATGTCTGGTCGGGCAACTACCCAATTGAACGAGACGGGTGTTGTGTCTCGTCCAGACAACTGCCCAATTGAGCGAGGCGGGTGTTGTGTCTGGTCCAAGCAACTGCCCAATTGAACGAGACAGGTTTTGTGTCTGGTCCTAGCAACTGCCCAATTGAACGAAACGGGTGTTGTGTCTGGTTCAGGCAACTGCCCAATTGAGCGAGATGAATGTTGAGTCTGGTCCGGGCAACAGCCCTAGTTTTTTTTGTTTAGTCTTTAGAGTGCGTCATCCGACCAGAGAGATGTTTTGTCTGGTCAGGCAACTGCCCAATTGAGCGAGGCGGGTGTTGTGTCTGATCCGGGCAACTGCTGCTGCACAGCACGCCGGTCATGTGGTCCGCGTCCGCGGACAATAGGAAGGTGAACTCAGTGCGGTGCCACAGCGCTCTGTGAGGTGAGGTACACGACGCGGCGCGCGACCAGACGGGCGTTGTGTCTGATCATCATTGTGCAGTAGAAGGGTCTCAAAATAATAAAACAAATGAAAATTTGTCTTTTTTTCATTGCCGAGAAACGAACAAAGGTACGTAAGAGCGTTTTCACACTATCCGATCCGATATCGGTATCGGACGCCGATCCGATATCGGGGTGAGTAAAATGTATGAAATGCCGTGCTCCGATATCCGATATCGGGCCGGACAATATGAAAGACAGGTACATATTTCATACATTTTACTTACCCCGTTATCGGATTGGCGTCCGACACCACACCGATATCGGATTGGATAATGTGAAAACGCTCTTAGGTATTATTTTAAATCTTTTGTTTTTCGAATTCGAACGGCACACACCGCAACAACCGAAACGGTATGACATGTGTGCATCGTGTAATTTCGTTTTTATTCGGATTGGTTCGGAGCGCTATGTGCAAAGCAGACGTCGCGTCGTGCGTGAGGACTAGCGTCTAACCGCTCATCACTGATACTATCTCTTTCAGGCACGATGTCAAGTGAGACAGCGTGCTTTATGGCCCCGCCCGCCAGTGAGTTCAAGCCCGCGCAAAGTGAGACCTTAACAGCTGATTTGCTTTCTCGGCCAAGATGAAAAGGACGTTAAATGTCCTGTTCCACGGGGAGTAGAGTGTGCATCGGGTATAGATGTTGACTATTGTGTCTATTCTGTCCTAACCTTTTCATTTATTGGCTGCTTATCTTGAACATTGGTCTTACACGTCGTTTGTATAGTTTACGAGAAATAAATAGTTTGAAGATGGAGAGAAGGTTCCATACTAAGTTAAACATGAGCAAAGAGCACCCTGGTCTCCTAATCTCAAAAACATAAATCAGGAACACTCTAAGAGTATAAATTACAGTGACAGTGAGCGCTTATAGCTCATGAATAATAAGATAATCAAATAAATTAAATTATTACTGCTGAATTGACAGATTGAGTGGTGCTGCGATCGATCGTGTGAATGTGTTTGTTACACAATTTCCCCACTGGGTTCAGGCTTACATTATCAGGATTTAACTACTCCCTCCAGTGATTCCTCCACAACACATGAATGTTTTGTTGTCATAATAACAAGTTTTTACCTAGTTAAAAACAAAGTCGTTTTTCACGTCTGTCTGTTTATACACTAGCCTCTTCAGAGCCGATTTTAATGCGTTAATAGAAAGAACAACAAACGAGGATCGTTTTCTGCTAAAGTCTGTGTTTCCTGATAGCTACAACCTAGTGGTATTTAACTCAAGAGTAAATAGATTACTTGGCAAGCGTGCTCCATCGTCCACTACATCGTGTACTCATCACTTTCTATCATGTGGGATATATTATTTGTTTATTATTTTTGTAATTTTTTTAATATGATTAGTAAAGCAAGAGCCAATATTACCAGTAAAAAAAATGTATTTAACCTATCACATACCCACAAAACGAGACACAATAGTAAAACAATAGCAGCGCGGTCTCATAGGACCGGTCAAGGATTCATGAATTAATATGCACCGGTACGAAGCCAGGCGGTTAGAGTAAGTCAAAAATATACCAAAACATAAAAACTCGGTGGACCCAACCCCATTCTCTAACAAATAGCATGACATCAATATTACCTTATATCAACGTAATGGTGTAGGCACAGACCCTCAATCAAAATACATTTTTTATCACAAACCCAACGAGAGCAGACATCGTCAAGAAAAAACGTACAACTCAATCCAATTATTGGTTTTCAGGATCTGCCGGCGTTTAATTTAATAAAAGTTGCTTCGGCAAACTGGATGGGACAGTTTTATTTGTAAACTGGCTCAAGGAACATCTAGTAACGTAGAACCACAGTACAAATATCGAACCGTATGGAAACTAAACCTACTTGACAAAATAATTACCTATGCTCCATTGAAGCAATAGGATCTTCACTTTTAATGTTTTCGACATTGTTATTTTATATGCGATAACATAATTATTTTGTTCTGTAGTGATCAACCAAAAAATCAGTAAAAAACGATAGCTCCGGTATTGATGCGCACGATACGCAGATTACGCTCGTGCCATTTTTAAAAAGGTCAGTTAGCATATTAATTTGTGTGAGTGTGCCGTTTCGAACGTTTGTTCGTAGTTACCGTACTGTTTTATTATTTATACTGTGGTAGTACCTACTAGGTCTTCGTACTCTTCGTACTAGTACTTAAACTAACTAGCTTTGTTTGAATTGAGGCCTTGAAGTCTCGTACGTAAAGCAGTTGTTTTGGCACGATTATTTTAGCGCAATTTAGTTTAAGTGTCTTATATTTGAGCAGCTAAATCTTTTTGTCTGTATTTGCTTTGTCAAGGACACATACGCTCCTTAAATATGTATTTGTACAGACATTAATCTCTCTCAAGATGAGAGTAACCCTGAATTAGCATAATACTTTATTTTTGTACAATTGGCTATGAAAACAGTCCTCAAACAAAAGTAGTAACTAAACAATATCGTGCCAGAAATGTTTAAAAAATTACCTTGTAATTTTAACATAGAAATGGACTGCGGGAATATTCAAAAGAGTTAACGTAGCCCTGAAACGCAAAGGAAGCTGAAAGAAAACAGGTGGGATTTAGGCAGTAAAAGTTTCACACGCTCTGTTGCTCTACCCAAAACAGGAACAGGAGAAATCATCTGACGATTTTTCATTTCAGAAAAGGTCTAGCGTTTAAATAAACTAAAGTAGGTAGTGTATGTATAGTTAATTATCAAATTGTATTGAATGTCAAAATATTGAAAATAATTTTTTTGTTCTCCAAAATCTAAGCTTGAGCTGCCTGTGATACAATTTACCAAAGTACTACTAATCTACTATGATTTGTACAATATACCTACATGGTATACAAAAAAAAAATATGAAAAAATTAAATAGTCTCAAATATTTAAATGTAAGAAAAAAAAGAAAAACCAGTACACTCCATTTATGAGTCCATCATTTAAATTTTAAAACCAGCTTTTGTGCTCACAGTTAAAACGTGCCCACCTCCTTGCAGCCTTGCAAGCACAAACCTAAATTAGTTTAGTTAGAGCAGCACTAGTTTTTGTCACCATGTTGGCTGTTGGCTGTTGGCTGAACAAGACGGCTAAGTTGTCTTTTGTTCGTCGAGTGTTGGCCACGGATTCTCCCGCACTCGACCGCCATTGTCTTGTGAAAGGAGTCTCCGACGGCTCTCGCTTTGACGTTGTAAAACTATGAAAGATATGGAATGTGGTGGTGGTAGTATAATAAAATATGGTTTTATATAAACTAAAAGTTCATATAAAGGAGGAGCTCGTGGCTAGATAATAACACCCGCACAGGTCGATCTTCAAGGTTATAGGCAACGCTTGCCTAGGTTGGTCTGCAGATGGGTGACCATCTTAACATAACGAGTTTCCTCCGTGCCTCGGAAAGCACGTTAAGCCGTAGGTCCCGGCTGTCGTTTGTAGATTGGCAGTCGTTACGGATAGTCAGAAACCAGTAAATCTGACTCCAGTCTTGCCATGAAGTACCGTGTTACCCCAGTTAATGGGTTGCGGAGGTCTGGTAGGCAGCCGCTCCTCGTCTTCTTCTTCTTCTTCTACTAGGCGTTAGTCCCGGCTTTTGCCAGGGTCCGCCTTCCGGCTTAGCTTGCTCCACTTTGCCCGGTCTTCTACATCCCTGACAGTAAGGCCATTGGCTCTCATGTCGGACTTGACGACGTCCAGCCAGCGCTTGCGAGGGCGACCACGAGACCTACCGCCAAGGACAGCCATATTCATGCATCTCCGGCCAACGTACTCCATAGGGCGACGCATGATGTGGCCATACCATCGCAGACGACACTCCTGCAGTTTTTCCCCCACGTCACGGACACCAAGACTACCTCGGATGAACGAGTTGCGTATGCGATCGGATCGCGTTACGCCGCTCATCCACCTCAGCATCTTCATCTCCGTGACGCGAAGCTCCTGGGTGTGTCTGCTTAGTGCTGGCCAACACTCGCCGCCGTACAGGAGGACAGGACGTATGATGCATTTATATATCTGTCCCTTAAGCTTTGGAGGCATTTTGCGGTCGCATACAACGCCCGTTACCTCTCGCCATTTTGCCCAAGCCGCGCCTATACGTGCTTGGACATCGTCGTCCACGTTGCCAGACTCGTGCAGCACAGATCCAAGGTACCTGAACGTATCGGAGCTTGTGATCCGGTCCGAACCTATTCGGATGGTATTTGAATCCGCGCTGCCACAGGACATGTACTCAGTCTTCGCCACATTTAGTCTCAGACCGCCGTTTTCCAGCGTGTCCTTCCAAATGTTGACCTTCCGCTCAAGTTGGGCTCTGTTCTGGCTAACGAGGGCGATGTCATCGGCATACATCATTAGCCATGGAGGCTGATCTTGGATGTATGCCGTAACTACATCGATCACAACGTTAAACAAGAACGGGCTAAGAGCCGATCCTTGGTGAACGCCAACAGATATTGGAAAGACTTTGGATTCGCCAACCGCGGTCTGGACAGAGGACACGGAATCGCGATACATGTCTCTGATAATGTCAATATAGGCCTCGGGCACACCCTTGAAGCGAAGTGCCCACCAGATGGACTGCCGAGGAATACAGTCGAAGGCCTTCTGCAGGTCTAAAAAGGCCATATGCAGAGCTCTCCTTCTCTCTCTGTAAGCCTCAGTCAGACTCCGCAAGGCGAACACTGCGTCCATGGTGCTGTTACCCGCCCGAAAGCCATATTGACACTCAGAGACAGTACACTCGCTACGGAGCCGTGTGTCAATGATCCGCTCGAAGAGCTTCATGGTGTGGCACATGATCTTAATACCGCGGTAGTTACTACAATCCTGTACGCTACCTTTGCCTTTGTAAATAGGGATAATGAGGCTTGATCGCCACTGGTTCGGCATTTCCTTGGTGGTCAGGATGCGGTTAAATAGATCCGTCAGAAGGTCCACACCATGTGAGCCCATGGCCTTCCACACTTCGATTGGCACATTGTCAGGCCCGACCGATTTCCGGTTCTTCATGTGGCGAAGAGCAATGCGAGTTTCGTCGGGGGAAATAGGGGAAATAAGACCAAGGTTAGGAGGCGGTTCGGAAGGAAGGTTATGGGGGTGCTGTTTGTTAGACAGCTCCTCGAAGTATGTGCACCATCTCTCCTTAACAGAGGGGGCATCATAGAGCAGCTTACCCTGGGCGTCCCTTACACAGAGGCATTTGCTAATGTCCCGTGTAGCTTTTTCCCGGGCACGCGCCAGCTTAAAAATAAGCTTTTGCCCCTCCGCAGTTTCCAGCTTGTCGTACAAGGGCGCCAAACTTTTGCTGCGGGCTCTGGCTACTGCTTTTTTGCAAGCGCGCTTAGCCGCTCCATATGCCTCCCTGTCCTCCGGAGAGTTGGACCCCTGCCACTTTTTAAATAAAGCCTTCTTCTTCCGGGTCGCCTCCTGCACCCCGTCATCCCACCACCATGTCTCCCTGTCCATGGTGCGACCACCACGAGAAGTGCCAAGGACGCGCTTACCCGCGGCGGTGATTACTGAATGAATCCTACTCCATATCTCTTGAGCGGACTCATGCGGAGAACTGATCTCGAGGTGCTCGACCTCCGCGATGAATTCCGACAGTCTAGGACCATTAAGCAACCACCACTTGGTGCGGGGATTGCGTTTCTGAGTCACTTTTTTCCTTGGTACGATCGCCAGGTCCATGACAAGGAGGCGGTGTTGAGCCGTTAAGCTTTCGCCTGGGATAACCTTACAGTTGGTAACCTTGCCAATGTTGCACCGTCGCACCAGCAGGTAGTCAATTTGGGTTGAGTGTGAACCACCACGGTACGTAATAAGATGCTGGGGTTTCTTCTGAAAGAATGTATTCACGATGGCTAGGTCCGACACAGCGCAGGTCCTGAGTATGCTGACTCCCTCTGCATTTAGCTGGCCATAGCCAAAACCACCGTGAATACGTCCGTACTCTCCAGCGCGCTGACCTACGTGACCGTTGAGATCCCCCCCAACCAAAATATCTTCAGAATTCGGAATAGCGCGCAATACGTCCTCGAACTCATCCCAGAAGGCCTCCTTTTCAGACTCACAGCAACCAGTTTGAGGAGCATAGGCGCTGACTAGGTTCGTTACCGACCCTTCGATCAGCACCTTAACGCGCATCAACCGGTCGCTGTATCGGTCTACTTCAAGAAGTCCATCCTGAAGGTCCTTAGACAGTACTACGGCTACTCCGTTCCTGCCCGATGGTGATCCGGTGTACATTAGCCGGTACCCCTGCCCGATGTCACGGGACTTATTCCCCTTCCAGCGCGTCTCCTGAAGGAAGGCGCACTGGACCCGACGTTTCGCAAGTACGTCCGCGAGTTCTCTGCAACGTCCAGTTAGAGAGCCAATGTTCCAGGTGGCAAAGCGGAGCTTCTTTTTGGGTACTAACTTCTTTAGCCGTGCCCGTACTTGACACGGTAGCCCTAGCCCACTTATCGCAGGTTTAAGGCGATGTGCCTGCGCGTCGTTGTTCGGCGACGCCCTAGCCCAAGTACCCAGTCTATTCCTTGCCCAATCCATTTTTATCCGACTGAGGTTGGTTTTACGTGGGGCGACCAGCCGTCTGACCCCCACAACCCTACGAGAGGGAAACCAGGATCGCCAGAGCCTCGTCCGTTGAACAGCAGGGTGCACCGCTAGCAGGTGAGGTTGGCTTGGGTCCTTAGGATGTAAACGGACCCCAATCACCCCCAGGCAGCCGCTCCTCGTAAAATACTAGTATTCAGCTAAATCCGGCTTGACTGGAAGCGGTCCCCAATATAGTTGGAAAAAGGCTAGGCAGATGATGATAAACTAAAAATTCATTTGTTGGTGTTTATTTTATATGTGATCGTAATAATAAAAATTGGCTCCTCAAAAATCTATCTTAAAGGTGTACACTCTTTTACATAATTGTTATTAAAAAAATATCATATTAAAATAAAATAATTACCCATAATAAAACACAACGATATAAAAAAATAACGATAAATAAATATCAATGTCAAATATATAACAACATAACGTAATAGGAAGGTTCTTATTTACAACCATTTATTTGTTTCTTACGTGCGCCAAAAATAACATTTTGATAAACTAAAAGATTCCTATTAACCCAACATATGTACATTGTATACCAATTTCTAAAAATAACTACCAAAGAGACTTTTTCTGTATTATCGAAAATAGAATTTTCCCTCAAAGACGATTACATGGTACGTCATTACTTATTAATTTTACGTTTATAATATTTCTATTATTTCGATATCAAAACAATATGTTTTACTGTACTCTGTCCTGAATTTATTTTCATGTTTCATTTTTTTTTTTGCTAGTTTTTTATGTTGCTGCTTCTTAGGCAAAGGCCTGCCCAGCCTGAAAATGTGACCCCTTCCTTCTTTGGTGGATCTGCGTTTCTTGCTTCCGTGCTCTCATTTCCTTCATAGTCTACCGCGACTTTGTTTCACTATCTCAGGGTGCAACATTGGCTCATAGTTTGTCAGGCTAGTCCTGCTCAGTCCCTTTTAAGTTGGGCAGCTTTTTGGAGTGCTGTATAGCATTTCGAACTCGAACCGTTAATTTAACATCTAGTATGCCGCGATCCTTCGCTAGTCAGTAAATTTTGAGTTTATTTATCTATAGGTATATTTCAATCAATTAAAAAAAATATAATCCGCCTCTGTACTCTTGTGTGCATGAAGAGTTAAATAAATAAATAATAGAACGGTAAAATGTCACTCCATAATAAATAAATTGTAGGTCTTAAAAAAAAAGAACGACCCGAAACCAACTTTTATTTCCGGCGAGAAAATCGTGCTAGATATTTTCCGGCCTGGGGTGGGTGGAGGGGTCTGTCAGACTCGAAAACAGCCCGACCTAGCCAGACACAAAACTTATTAAATTCCCCACAATCCGTTAAGAACATTACCACAGACGCGCCACCACTAGAAGCATGCCTTTAATCTTCCAGCGCAACCTTTGTAATGCTTAATGCATTTCATAACAATGTTCACAAAACCGCTATCATGTTCAGAAAAACGGAATCACTTTACATTTTACTGCCGTCGTAATCTTACGAATAAAAAAGTGTTACGACCTCTGAGGGGTGAAACCCTACAAATGGCGGACTCCGGAGGCCAAACGACGCCTTTTTGTCATCTGACAATACCACAAATTGCGCAGTTTTGTACGCACTGGCAATATACTAGTTTTTTAGTATGGTATATTGTATTAATAAATCAAAAGTTCTATTACGAATGTGACGATATCTATCGTCAGTGGAGACGATAACTCAAGCTTGATATTTATTGGGCTATTGACAGACAGCGCACACAACAACGCCATTAAAGTTAATCTTATTCGAAAATCTTCGTGAATATTTCTAGTTGCGTTGTTGTGAACTGAATATCTTATTCTTGGTTGTCCTTGGATTTTTAAAAGTTTTTTTATAATTATATTTTCTCTTATATCGTAAAGTTCCAATAAAATAATTCAAAAGTAGGTATCATGTCATATACAAAGTTTATTTAAAGACAACTGTAATAAAATTAAAAAGTTATTTTAAAGGAAACATTAGTAACAAAATAATCAAAATAAACATATGACTATAAAATACACAGGCTGGATTTTTTTGGTACATCAGCATTTTTTGCAACATGAATGTTTTTTCCCATATCTATAATCGTAGTTCAGAATGTCTTAAAAAGTTACGAATGGTCTCCTAGAAAATTAAGGTATCTACTGACCCATCTCAAAAATCCATCCTGTATAATGTCACAGCCAAAGGTCTTCAACAGTTAACCTTTAGCTAAAAAAGTAAATATGCTTATGCTCAGTATTGCGGTCAAAAATCCTTTCATATGTTAAGAATGTTGACTGTTATATTTTTACTTAGTACTCGCACATACATATTAAATCAAGGTGCCTATTTAAATAATTACATGGGTGCTAATAACATAACTGTTCTCGGCTCAAAACAAGGCTATTTTAGGCTGGAAAAGATGTGGAAAATATGTGCTACATAATTCATAGTACCTGTACCTAAAACATAATCTAATTTTGGCGCCGTCGCCCACAAACATGAATTGTGAATGTCGGGGCGCCGAAGTATTACACTAGCAAATCACGGCGAGCTTGTGTCTATGAAGTATGAGTTTGACTAGGAAAACTACGAGCTTTGTTCGAGGCAGAATAGTTTATGTGTGCTTGAGATATGAAAGATTCTAAATATGAATAAGGCTGCCATAAAAAAATCCTGAGGTTAGTGTTATGAAGTTATTGTGATGAAATTCAAATATGGTGACTTTTTTAATCGCAATAGTGTAGGTGGTGTCAAATAACTAGATTGTCTTTCAAATATACAAATTTAATATAGCGGAGGTCCTTGTACCACTGGTTACTAACCTCTTGGTTGGCTGAAACTTGACGCACATTTACGTATTAAAACGATAAGAGTGCTCTCTTGTGTGGGCGCGCACTGGAATCAGGTTTCTGCTATTAGTAACTCTTACTCTAATTAAACTCAAATATGGCGTCAAAAAATTCCTCCGCATCGCTGTCGACCGGAAGTGTGCCCAAAAGACTGGCAGCATTGCCACGTTGTATGGCCATCTTAACCTATCAATACCCGCGAAACGAGACACAATAGTAAGACAATAGCTGCGCGGTCCTATGAGACCGGTCGGGGATTCATGAATTAATCTCTGAGCAAGGTAAAAGCCAGCCCTTGGGTCACGTGAAGTGTCATCAAGTGCTATTATTGATTCGGAAATTATTTATTTTGATCGCCGTGTGTTTAAATCGATAGGTCGTGTAAGATTGTACATTACCTTATTTTATTTACAAAAATGGCTATGGTGGATCCAACAGTTCTCAGTTGAGGTTATACACCATAAAACTACATGCTTTTACGTGGCGAACTAGCAGCATTGCCATGGTGTACTAGTGACATAAAAGACTTAAAAGACGCCGATGTCCAACAGTGGGCATTTTTCAGCTGAATAACTAGTACCTCTTACAAAACAAACACATTTACTTCTTCCTGCAGTCCCTCGTTTAACCAGTGATTCTGCAAAACAAATACAACAGAATAGCACATACCGGCGCGTCCGTTGTCACCGCCCGCATGTATTGTAAATGCCGTTATGTAGAGCTGGCTCTTTTTATTGCACGTTTCACAGTTTCTACTCAGTTTTAATATGGTTATTCTGTCCTTCGGGAAGCTTTGATTGTTAGAAAACGCTTGGAAAAAGATCTAACCTAATATTGGCTTGAAACTATTAACATCCGGAACTTTTTTGTTTTTTTTTTTGAGGTAGGAAATTATTTAATAACTTCCGTGGGCGTGTCTGACTTTTACTGACTATTTAGCAACTTTTTACTTTCCAGGGTCACAATAAATCGATCAATTTTTTTTTTATTAATTTGGCCCCGCACTAGGTGTTAAGTATTGCTGTACCGTGGGTGCGTTCATAACTCACATCCTGACCCGAAACACCTATCTGTAGGCCATACAAATGATTGTTCTGTGCGGGAATCGAACCAGCGACCCCAGTGTAGCAGCCAATCGCTTAACCACTACGACCCAGCCAAAAATTAAATAATCGTAAAGCGATGTCCTTATGTGGAGTTGATTGAACATTTTTTTCTAAGGCTGCTTTACAAAAGTAATATACAAATTACGGCCATCATCATCTGCCTAGCCTTTTCCCAACTATATTGGGGTCGGCTTCCATTCAAGCCGGATTTAGCTGAATACCAGTGTTTTACGAGGAGCGGCTGCCTACCAGACCTCCACAACCCATTAACTGGGGTAACACGGCATTTCATGGCAAGACTGGAGTCAGATTTACTGGCTTCTGACTATCCGTAACGACTGCCAAAGATCTACAAATGACAGCCGGGACCTATGGCTTAACGTGCTTTCCGAGGCACGGAGGAAACTCGTTATGTTAAGATGGTCACCCATCCACAGACCAACCTAGGCAAGCGTTGCTTAACCTTGAAGATCGACCTGTGCGGCTGTTATTATTTAGCCACGAGCTCCTCTAATATACAAATTACGGCCAATCTTTACATTTCTTTAGAAATACTCAAAAACCTTGAAATTAATAATTTACTACCCTGTCAGTTAGCGAGTATAATTATTTTTCAAGGAAAGTACCCTTCATTTAACTCCAGGAAAATAAGGTGTACAGGTATTACCCATTCGGGAAAATTTCATTATACCGTTGGGTTTTCCATGAAATCTTTTGCTTAGTTTTCATGGAAAACCATACAAAAGAGAGCTCTTTCGGCCTGGTTTAGATTTCTGTTATACTACTTATTTCAGAACCTTCACAATTGATTCTGAATAATAAAATTAAAAATAAATAAAATAAAAATTAAACACAGCCTTTTAATTCATACAAGTAAATACAGTATTTTCAAATTCTTCTAAAGATTCTTATTAATTCAAATAAATTAATGTTAGATTAAAATTTAGTGACGAGTCGAGTTGTTTTTAAACCAAATAACCTAGATTTAGTTTAAAAACAACTCGACAAAATAATACTCGAATTTATTTTTTCAATTTAACATTAAAATTCAAATAAACGATACTATACATTATAATTGACTATTCTTGAATTAAAATATGAATAACATAAAAAAATTATGATATAATCTATTTAAAAAATTAAATATAGCATGCATGAATCTCTCACTTGGTGTGAGTGAAGGCCTCCTCCAGAGATGACCAGTAGTCTCGGTCTGTGGCTTTTGACATCCAGTTTTTTCCTGCTACTCGTGTAATATCATCTACTCATCTGCTTATTGGTCTACCTCGTTTCCTAACTCCCGTAGGACCAGGCCAAGACGTCATGTCATGTCATGGATTTTGCCAGCGGTCGTCGCTCATTCTCGCTACGCGACCCGCCCATCGACCATTTGAGTTTTAGAGCATATGTGAGAGCATCTGTGACTTTTGTTTTTTGTCTGATAGCAGAATGTCGAATTTTGTGGATCTTTCTTATTTTAGTGACACTTCTCTCCACAGCTCGCTCCATAATTCTGAATAATACATAAAGATAAACTGTTTCAAATTGTTTATTGACTTTTATCATCAGACTACTAACATTCACCCCACCTATGGATACGTACAAAATGTTTTAGGAACACATTCATTGTGCGTACAGCTAAAGAGTGGAATTTCCTGTGGGTCTATGTTTCCTAAAAGCTACAAGCTAGGGGTTTTGAAGTAAATAGTAAATAAGTTACTTCTAAGCAAACGTGCTCCATCGTCGACATATCTTTACTGACCATCATGTAAGATGGTGGTCAAACGCGAAACTATCCATAATAAAAAATACCTAATATTATACAGGCAAAAGTTTTTGAATAGTTTTGTGATGATCTATGTGTATATTTGTTACCTCTTCATGCCACATTTTGGTGATTCTTCAGGCTATGTCGATAACTTTGGTTCTCTTGCATATACCTTAATTTCTGATGCAATCACGCAGGTTACAAAAGTACACCAATTGTACATCACAATATCCACAAGAAATCAATTGGCAAATAAATTAAAGTACCACTAAACTCCACTCAAAGAAATCTCACCAAAAACTCAAACTAAAATCTTTTCCGCTTGACACTCGCAACGTTGCAACACCACAGCTCTTTGTTGTAGCAGCCTCGACGCCAACATTAGCCACTAGGCGCAGTCGGGACTACACCCATTGTTTCCGACCAGTTTATAATGAATGCCAACAATTGCCACTACTTCTGTACCCCATTGTTAACTATTGTGTTACTGAAAGCTTCTAACTACAGGCTGTAATGGTGAGATAAATAGGTAACGCTTCGGATGAGGTGGACAGCAGACATAGCCGTGTTACGACAGTGTCGTATCGAATCGCTTTCTAAACAATAAGTTGGTAGCCATGTTGACGCACCTGAGTCAATTGCTCGTTCTAGAGTGTCTTTAAAAATAGCTTTAGTTTATAAAATTGCAGAATATAAAAATGAATATTAAAGAAACGATTACATTTCATTCTATCATTTGGGACGATGTGAAGTTGGCTATTTGTTTGTTGTAACCACGTGATTTAACTTTGATATGATCATTGCCATAAATTAGATTAGTTTTCTAATAGCGTTAACGATTGTAGACTATCAACTGAGCTTTTGCAGATGTACTTAAAAAGCGTTCAAGTCAAATTACCATCTCAATCTTAATCAAAGTCAGAAATTTGTCATAATAATGACGGTAATTAGAGGTGTTTTTGACAGTTTGTGACTGCGAACTGAATGCGAACTTTCCTTAAACATACGAGAATTGGTCCTCTGATATTCTTATTAGAATTATGTATTCAATTTTGTTACCGGCTTCGCCCGTATGGTTTTCGAAAATAGTTCTACTGAAACGTTATCTATATATTTATCTCTGAATTTAGTTCATATAATTTATGAATCAGAGAGAAAGATTTTATTTTATTGCACAAATCGTATCCGATGTTCCCACAAGGACGGTCCTAGCGCTGAACCCTGCGGAACACCGCACGACATCTCTCGCCGTTTCCACTCGCCCTGTTGACCGGGGTAGACGATGAACCTGTCCGTCAGGTGGGCCTCGATCACACGACGGAGGGAGGTACCTCCGTTAGGTGAGGAAATGCCGGAGTGTCCTCGTATTGCTACTCCAAGGCAAGGAGTTGAAGGCGTTGGCGATGTCCAAAGACACCGCCAAGACGACTCTGCCCCGGGACACATTCTTAACTACACTAAAGCTTTCACCAAACGTTTACTTAGCTTCCTGTAAAACTAAATGCATGTCACTAGCATCAATTTGTTTTTAAAATCATCTTTATACTGTAACAGTATGGTTGCTTTTCCATTACAAGAGAAACGGTTATCAAGCGGTTGGTAATACAACTTAAGTATGTGTGCATGCACATATTTGTGTAGCGACAAACTTCCGTTTCCGGTTGGACTCGGAGTGTTGGCGGAACTGACAAGTTTGCTTAGCGCAGTGTTGCCCATTGTCATTAAAGTTGTGAAGTTGAGTGTTTTACCGTATGAGTTGAAGTTAGGATAATATGTTATAACAGAACAGTTCCTTTTAATATAGAGTGGCCAGTGCAAACAAATTATTTTAATATCATATCGATTTGAGTTCAATTTTTGTTGCGTGGAAATGCTTGCGTGGATTTTAAGAGCAATAAACTTAATCAAATTAGTATCACCCCATTCAGAGACCGCTTTTCAAGGCAAGTTCAAGCACTCAAACTCAAAATTATTAATTTCACATAGGCCTACATGGCCACATAAAAATCGTCAGAAGCTAGCACACAGTTCCAATCAGTAATTTCCTATGGAGGAAAACCGGCAAAACTAATAGAGAGGACTGACAGAGAGGTATGTAGACCGGACATTTTTGTACTCCAAAACACAATAAAAATATATTATTATAGCCATAGCATACTTCGGACCCTCGTGCGTTGGACACGTGTCCCTGAGCAATAGCGCTGACATCTGCATGCCATCTTCAAATTGAACTCCGTCTATTTTGTGAAGATAATCTTGATTCTATTTCAATTATTTTGTTTTTTTTTAAATGACAACTCTACAAGTGTGAATAGGTTACTTCTAAGGAGTGGAATTCCCTGCCGGAGTCTGTGTTTCCTGATAGCTACAACTTAGGAGTCTTCAAGTCAAGAGTGAATAGGTTACTTCTAGGCAAGCGTGCTCCATCATCGACCACATCATCGCTTACCATCAGGTGAGATAGTGGTCAAACGCGAGCCTATGTATAATAATAATAATAAAAGAAGTACAACAAATAATAAAATCTGAGAATTCAAATATCAAGCACAGTCTGCACAGTCAAACAAAAACGGACTCTAAAGCCTATTTTAACTTGAATACTATAAAAGCTAAGCAAGCTAGGCGAACCCTCAGTTCTAACTACGAAATCTTTGCACATAACAGTGTATCTCGTACATTATCCCTACTAACCTGAAACACTAATCCATGAAATCGTAATACTTCCTCTCCGGGTCCATTTTGCTAAGCTTCCGGATTGCGAGGGAGATTCGGGGTATCGTGTTAAATGACACGTAGCAAAACCTTTGCCATTAAATTATAAATAAAAGCTAAGCGACACAGCGGGGGAGATTGAAAGCCTTGGAGTAAATATTATTAGAATATAAGGTTAGTTTTTGAGAATATATTTTTTTACTCTCGTTTGTGCGTCGCTACGGGGTGCCAACTGAAAAGCAACGCTGGGTGTCTGACCAGCAATACTGAGGTGGTTACCCTTTTGGTTCGGGCACCCTCAACGCATTCTGTACTTTCGTTTTCTTTTACTTTGAGATTGTAACCGTTGTGCTGTGTCTGACCCGAATAAAAGACAAATTTTGATTTTCTATTCTCTAGAAGTGTAAGGATAAATATCCAAAGAAACCTATGAAAGAACGTATGATCCAAATAAAGATTGTTGATTGATGATAAATAGAAAAAGCGCATGTTAGACTACGAGCAGTGTAGGGCTTTATTCTTACCCGTCCGGTCAGTTAGTAAAACACCCTCGCGCTCCACTTAAGTAGAAGAAATTATTTAATGATTATCCACTGCAAATAACCTGTGCCGAAAACTATACTACTGACACCTTAAAAAATACAAACATTATGAAAAAACTCCTGTAGAACCCCGGTGGCACGAAAACGTGCCAGCGGTAAAAAATTGTGCCACCAAACTCCGACCGATTTAAAATTGTACTCTAGTAGTATAATTATAGAAACAACAGAAACAGAGCAATAACAGTTTTTTTTTTAATATTATTTATATTAACTTATTAATATTATTTATACTAAAAAATAAAAATAATTGCGGTCCCCTACAGGTTAACGAAGATAATAGACATATTGTTATAGTTATAAACTATTATGGCTGGATTTCAAAGCTGAACCAATTTGAAACAAAATAGCTTGAAAGCTTAAGGCGGGCGCGACGTTAGAAACTTACCCCAAACGAAATTTAAGCGAATTCAAATTTGCACTTTTTTACAGCGAAAATGTCATGTTTTTATTTTGTTTTTTCTATATTATAAACAACAATATTTCAAAATATCTCTCCGTAGGAACACAGATATTATTATCAAGTTATAAATACTTGAAACAATATTGGAAATACATTAATTTTTCATTCATCATTTTTGGTATTACGGAACATCTCCCAAATTTCCAATAATTTGTATTGCTATCACCGCAAGCAACTGTCAGTGTGCTGATGATGACTTTACTCCAGTCAGTGTGTCCAAGAATTGTTTATACTATCTGGATTGATTCCATCAACCTCAAAAACGTATTTTTTTTCGTCTCAACTCGAAATAGCGCGCGGTGTCCGCAGGCCACTTAAGTCTAGCCTTTTAATAGGGTTCACCTATTTAGGATAGACAATAAAGCCTATTTTGTTTTCCGAAACAAACTGCCATTTCCGAAGATAGCCTTAATGAGTAGTTCATTAATTTTAATAGATTTTTAGATAGCAACGTTATACTGCTATAATGTTAATGTTATAGTTGTTTTATCTCACGAAAGCGGGTGAGCCATACTTGTAGTTGTGATGTGTATAGACACTCGCTCTTGTGTGCGTAACTACAGGTAGCGTTAGCAAGCTCATCGCTATTGAACAAAATAATAAAGTTGCCACTTGTTGCCCAATTTATTTAATAACTTACGCAGCGTTACGAGATATCCATCGAAACCAACTTTTTCATTCAAAAGTGGCCTTAGCTTTGCCAATGTTATACAATTAAGGGAAGGAACGAAATACCCCCAATACAAATATTAATAATAACTTACTGGGGATGTTTCATTAAGACTTGTAATGTAACCTTTTAAGACCAAATAAACAATTTATTTATTTTATTTGATGATATTAATGTTGGAATTTGTTTTAGTACGATATGAAAATTTTGTATTGTGCTCCGTACAACGTCACCTGTAAATCCACCTTTATTTTCTCTCTTTCTTCGGTTTTTCATGGGTGACATAAAATTCGAAGATGTACTTGCGACATCTCTTCCTTCTTTTATTAGTTTTTTGCACTGTTCTTTCACTTACCGCCGTCGCTACTGCAGTGCGTTTTGTAATATTACGCAAATATGATAAATCACAATTTGGTTCTCGATGAAGTTCCGTGAATTAATATTCTTCTTTGACAAATTATAAATATTTGCAATCATTTGACGAGCCTAAAATAAACAAAACAGTTATAAAATCGTTTAACATGTTGATGTGTTGTGGTGGTGGAACACAAACACAATCAAACGGACCAGATACTTTTTCAATAGTTTATTCTCACCATTAATATAGTTAACACAGCAAAAGTAAGAGCGTGGCGTCTGTCATCTGTGAGCGAAGCGGACTGACAGGCGCTGGTGCGCGCGTCGATGCTCCTTCGATGGTTTTTGTGGTTACCTTGGTTACGCCACATAAATAATCTGCTGAACGCCCTGATTGCTCAGGAACCGAAATTGTTTTTTTTTTATATAGCAGTAAAGAAATGATCAATATCTGTGTATAATAAAATCTCTAGTTTGTAAGTTGTTGGCTAGCTATACGCTTTGGTGTGTACTGTAAGTATAGCTAGTAATTGAAATAAATAAATACATTCATATATTACACACAACAAACATGAACTTTAAGTTGCCTTATCGCACTGCGAACAACTTTCCTCCGTTTCTTCGTACCTCGCATGCTGACGGTACTCGATAAATTATTTTGACGCGAACCAAGAAGCACTACTGACTCAGCCGGCGACCCGGCCGCGACTGAGCGCTCCCGAGCTTACGCACACAAAGACAGTGTGCATGTACACTTACACACACAAGAATGGTTACCCGCTTTCGTGAGATAAAACATCTATACTTCTTTTTTATTCAGTTCTTAATTTTAAAAATGTATTTGGATATAACTTGACACATACACGCACATGCATGCACGCATGGGATACTTTTTATCGGTCTCAGTTCTAAGGGTTATGTAACTATTTTTTTTACGTTTTTTGTATGATATATCTTTATTTTGACGTGGGAAATCATCCAATGGCTTCTTTCAATCTATGGTGAACTAAGAGGGCGCAACAAGCTGCTACTTACTAAAACCATACGTGTCCTTGAGTTGTCCCCGCGTTATAGGACCACGGGTTTCCTTTACAGAATTTCCCTTGAGGTATCAGCCTTGCATATACTGGGCCCCTATATTTTTGCTGATATCTCTTTAACGTTTGAATCCCCAACCGGTCCTATGAGGCCGCGCTGTTATTGTTTTACTATTGTGTCTCGTTTTGCGGGTATCTGAGTAACTACGGCGCATGGAACACTGCGAGCCATCGATGATTCATATTTCAGTTTCAGTCTTTACCGGACGGTCAGTTGCCGAGCTGCCCATTGCTCGTCGCTCGTTACTTTTACCTTCGGTGGCCGGAGATTGCACTTCGACTCCAGACGCGGGGTCCCTCGTCGCGGTAGCTGGGGCGTGAAGATGTCCATTCCCTCACGTTGGTTATATAATGTGTCTGATTTCACGTATAAAACTTTTTTCCATCTTTCTTGCCATAATTTTATAGTTACAGCAAAGTCTTTGGTAAAACCTAATCTATTATTAGGTTTTCTCACGTCTCAGCACAAAACCGCTTAGGTTTAGAACGGATACAAAACATATTACTGTTGAACCACATTAACTATTTATCAATTGTATAGTATTTTATAGCACAAGGTCTGCTTAATTTGGGACTAGATGACTTTGTGTGAAAATTGTGGAATATTATAATATTATTATGTACACAAACCCCCTATTTATCGGTCTTTCTATTAGTTAAAACCGCGTCGAGATCCCCTGTTTGGTTTATGACGAGTAAGCGGATAAACAGACAGACGCGGAAAGTGGCTTTGTTTTATAGAATGTAATAACTATAAAGATACGTGTACGCGTATTTACTCGCATTGTTTTGCCTACAAACATACAACTAGACAGCAAAGTAGCTAAGCTCCGTTTCGGGTTAAACTTTCGAACACTGAAGTTTCATGGTAGCTCTGTTTCAATATAATTGTGTATGAAGTACTGAGACATTACCACGAGATCTTTGGAGGATCCATTTTTTTACCGTTAAAGGGATAGAGCTATGTAGGGTGAGCGATTCAGAAAAAGAGATGGAGCTATCGCTATCTCTTTTTTCATTTGCACGGCTGACATTTTAACACGTCATGGTTCGAAAAGAGAGTCCTCTACTCTCATCAAACAAGTGCAAAATTACTTGAATTTCGGAATTCAGAGTTAAATAACTAAAAAACAGAATCAGAAATATCAACATTTTCCTTTTTAATGTTTTTATTTTTTGTGCTTTTTATACGATACAAAAATTAAATACTTTTATATCGCATACAAAGTACAATCATCACATAAACGCTGTAAGCATTTAATATTTCCTTCACGAGTTTTATTTCATACATATTTTTAATTTTAATGCGAGCTGACTGCTTTGTTACTTAGAGCTAAAGAAACGGTGGCTAATTATACTAATTAACTCTTTGAACACAGTTGTTACAATGTGAATGAAACTCGACGCATAACTACTGCTTGCCAGTCATTAGTGCTATTTAGAGCCATTTATTTACTTTACAAATTAAAGCTTGCTATGCAAAAGAGTTAAAAGTATACTTAGATACCGAAGGTAGCCAAACAGAAATCAATGGTTTATATGCATTTGAGAGGTATCGGAACAGACAGTAAAGTGTGATCCGACCTTTTCAACGGAGGTATGTGGGTACCTCCGTTGAAAAGGTCGGATCATCCGACCGTACGGCTGTTATGTCCGGTGGACTACTGCCCGATAGATGATTTCGGGCTGTTGTAACTATTCTAGTCGCGTGGAGAACTTTACTTGCGCGATGCAGGATTCTGTGACGCCATATGTAGTAGATGTCGCTACATGCATGATGGTTGATAGGCTAGTAAGCTTACTCTTGAGTTCAATTTCGATTGGTCGACATTGGGATTGGATTGCGACATTTCGTACTAAACGTTTTAGCGTATACCAAGCCCAAGAATCCCAATAATAACCGCACGCTAAGTCCAATCCCAATTGCACTATGGTCACGCAATCGTAAACAAATTTGGCATTACCATCGAACTCAAGAGTATGAAATGTCACAATCCTAATCTCGTAAAAAGTAAAAAACTTCCGCTTCCACCCTAGAGCGGAGCGAAGTCATTCATCATCATCTCAGCCGAAAGACGTCCACTGCTGGACATACGCCTTCCCCAAACGTCGCCACAACGTCCGGTTCTGTGCGTCTCGCATCCATCGGATTCCCGCGACCCTCGCCAGGTTGTCGGTTTACCTTGTGGGAGGCCTTCCAACGCTGCGTCTTCCGGAGCGAAGTCATTAAATGATTGATATCCCAACAAAAAAAATAGTTCACAATATAGGTAACCCAATTTTCCATTCAAGTATAAAATCCAAAACCTAACACAATTTATAAGCAAAACGCTGCTGTATAAATATTTCGCAAGCTGTGTAAGAAGTTTGCGACTTTGCGAGCTAAGGAATATTTAATTGACACAAATACGGCGTCTGAGGAGCATCCAAGCAAGCTCCTCGTAATATGTAGTGCTCTCACTTTACTCTGTTATTAACACTTGCTAAAGGAATTTATTTCAAAACAACTTCTACTAGTGGCTTCGCCCGCGTGCCTGGCGGAAATTATCACACGAGAACGCTGTACGGGGTAAATAGCATATTTTGATATAAGTGGAGTTTGCAACGACACGACGGCACGACGCGACATGGCCGCTTCGTTGACAGAGTTTCATGAAACTACGCGTCCGTGGATAGTAGGATATTTCCGCCCCCCGAAAATATATTTTTAAAACATTTATTAGCGCAACATACGCTTACGGACAGAGCTCCAAAAAACACGGTTACAGATAAGATCTAAGTTTGAGATGTCATAAGTTTAAAAAAGTTTATTCACGTCTGAAACATTGTCGTATGTTATGGTTTAAGTTCCACTTAAATTAATAAATCTTACGTGAATATATTTACGTGTTTTATACAAAAAAGAACCCTTAATAATATTCATCTGATTGTTCAACGAATAGGGCCCTTCCAGGATCTTATCTTCTGACTTCGCAGAAAAGTAATATTCATTCGTCAACTGTTTCAAAGTTCGCATCCTGTTTAGACATTATTCTGGCTGTTGTTTTGTTAATAAATTTTAAGTAAATCAAGAATCATCAGCGTTTATTTAACTTTAAATATATACACTACATTATTTAGTACTAGAACTCAAGTCTTTAGCCAAAAATCTCACGAGCCTGGAGGACACGGTAGAACTTATACGGCCCTACTTAGATGGCACAACGCCGTGTTCTATTAGAAGCGATCAGTGATAGTAACTTCTCGCGCCTGGCGATGGAAATAAACGCAAAAGGGAAGGAACAGACTTCCTCACGCTCCAGTCACTATCACAAGAGTCACCCTGAGTATCAGGATTCAGCACGGACTTGTGGACGACGAGCAATGGGTTATTCGCCATCCAGCCTAATAAGAACTACCACCGTAGGCGCGGGCTCGCGGACAGCGAGCACTGGGTAGCTCGCCGTCCGGCAGTCTGGTAATAATCTGGACCGAGCCTAGTCGTCGACGGCGCGTTCTGTTCCACGCGCGCCTCAAGGAGATGTCAGCAAACTGTAGGGGCCCGGCAGGGCAAAAGCCTCTGGGGAACACGGTATCCGAAAGGTTGTCACCGTGTCCCCCAGATCGATGGCAACGAAGGAACGGGGTAGGGGTTTAGTCAGTAAGAGTCTGACACGCCCTCCCGCTCCGCCCAAGAGTGGGAGAAGTCATTCTGATGATTCCCCTACCGGAAAAAAAAAAAGAAAAAAAGAAGCCTAATAAGAACTAAGCTCACGTCATTGGCAGCGCTTGGTATCCCACGTGTGCATTAAAAAGATGTCAGTTAAACCGTAAGAAGGCCGATACCCGACACGGCCACGGTAAATTTTGAAAGAGATAGGTCCAGGTCCTGGTCTGGTATATACAGTAGGATTACGTATTATTTATTTTTATTCTTTATTGTACAACATATTATACAATATGAAACTTAAACCAGGTATTCTTTTTAAAAATCATTATTCTTACATGTTACCAACAATATATTTTTTTCAGCAGATCCAAAAAATGCGGAAACATTTTTCGTGAAAAAGAGATTAAAATCGGATCCATCCTATATATCAAGTAAAAATGCGTAACAGAATGGAATGCGTCAAAAAGTTTCCCCTCAACATTTTAAAACGTGACAAAGTTATCATAAATCATGGGTTATTTCGCCCCTTAAGCTGAAAAATGCGCTAATATTTTCCTGCCCTAACATTTTCAGTAACATGGGTTAAATCTAACAATAGGAAGCGTGTGACTATTGTGAGACACATTTTTGTTTTAACGAAATAACAGTTTGGTGCATTCGCAACTACTAAATTGTTTAATGCTTAAGTACTTTTTATTTTACATTATTAAACTTTTGTACTTTTATAAAGCAAAGTGTTACTTTTAGAATTCATGAAAAATATTTCAAATTTCGCGGGAATTTGATGGATGCGAGACGCACAGGACCGATCGCTGTGGCGACGCTTGGGGGAGGCCTATGTCCAGCAGTGGACGTCTTTCGGCTGAGATGATGATGATGATGATTTCAAATTTATGCTATACTCTACGTAACCTAAGTTCAGCCCAAATTAGAGAAAGATGGGGTTCGCTGGAGCCACCAAATCCTGTTCTGTGGGAACGTTCGAAAAAGTTACCGTGGCCCTAGAATGCAAAGGGCAACTGTACAAACATAAATGGGTTTTAGTTAGTAGAAATCTAACACAGCCTCTCGCCCCACGCAGAACTAGAAGAAGTTACCTATTTAATGATTTTCCATCTCAAAACAAAATTCATACCAATAGTAATGTAGCTTTTGAATTCCAATATAGGTACCTAGAGGTATGTTACGAGTAGTCTGTGATTAAATTTACACAAATTAACAGACAAATAGTCAGCATGCATTCATTTAAAACAAGTTAAAAGCTTTTGGACAGGTGCACATCAAACTGCGGAGATCCTGCAAAAATAACAAAAACAAACATGGTTGAAAGTCGCCATTTATCACACAGTGTTGCCAGGCATTCGTGTCAGCTTCAATTTAACCGTGCAATTTAATTAATGGTCGTACAAATTGATCCCTTGCATGCACTGGCAACACCAGACATTTCTTTTTATGAACAATTTTTCTTGAGGTTGTTAAGGTTTTTAAGTATTTGTTAAGTCAACGTACTTTGACGTAATGATGCTAATAGTTTCAAACTGGTTTAAGTTATATGCGTATTGATGTGATTTTTTTTAGGTGGGAATTCATCCTATGTCTTTTCTCGCTATATGGTGGAGCGGGAGGGCTTGTAAGAATTGTAGTTGCAAGGCAAAATACAAACATAGGAATGGGTAAGCCATTCCTATGCTTCTATTTTGCCTTGCGACTCAGGACCCCAGGGTTCCCTTTCGGACCCATGGTCCCAGTAGAGATTGGCCCTGCTAGGCCTCTACGGATTTGCAGGCATCTCGTTGCGGAACCATTGGAAAACTACACGTTACTGGGCATCCGGACAGCGAGTGATTTTTAGGATTCTGTAATCCTAACAAGGAACCCTTATAGTCTCGCCACATTCGTCTGTCTGTCATCCGTCCGTCTGCGGTTTAGCTTAAAGATTGTTAGTAGGTACTAGATAGTTATCAAGTTACGGACGATAACCCTAATGAGGTTTTGTTTAATAATTACGCCGACAAAATGGTAAAACATAGTTACGAAGTCTATTTTTCGGTTCAGTGATTCGTTTGTGAAATATTAAATTTTAATGTGCAAATTTTTTTTAAGACTCGGTCATTCAACCCTACAAGTTAAATGGGTATTTTGAAAAACCTAAAAAAAACATGATTGTGTATACAAGTATTATATACTTCTCTCGGATTTTACAACTGCTTGAAAATTAAAATAGCCCGGACCCCTATGGAACAACAGCAATCGAAGTAATCGCCTTACGTTGTCCTGTTTTGGGACGTCGAACCGAACTCAATAATGTTGGTTCAGAAAATAAAACACGAAACCCCCTTCTCAGTTTGTATGTTCTCCTCTGATTAATTTTTTGTTTTTCTAAAAAAATCCTTGTTTTTTATTAGGACAAGGTTTATATTGATATTGAAGATCGGGCAAAGTTGAGTAAGCTTAGCAGGAAGGCGGACCCTGATAACGGCCGGGACGAACGCCAGGAAGAAGGTTTATATTTTTTTTTTTTTGAAAATCCGTAGCAAGAATTTGCTACGGACGGCCTCTCATGTGAAATCATTTATTAATGAGGCACTCCTGATTAATATTTAATTTAACCCCTTACTGCATAACGGAGTCACGTATGGCAGTTTTAAATTTTATAATTATTTAACAAAAGATCAATTAGTAAAAACCAACATTGTATCTGGGAATATTATTCATTAAACAGAAAATATTATTCCAACTACAATTTACGTAATCTCTCAAAAGGAAATAAAAATTCAAACTTTTGCCAGTGAAAAATAAATATGAAATGGGAATAGGCTTAAAATTTTCGAATAATTCTCGTTGTGCAAGGAATGTGTGATAATATGTGCTGTACCCTTTACTATTTATTTATTTTAAAATCTTTATACACTTCGAAACAATACCAAGGCAGACTTAATGCACTTTCTACCAGTCGACCGACAGCTAGATCTTTTGTCCATTTCTACTTTAGCTAAATAAAGTAGCTCCATAGCAAAAAAAAATAGGACCGCTTTTAATAAATACAATGGGTTAACAATTGCTTGCTCTTTTATTAGTTAAAACCTATTTCACGCTAGTCACATGAATTCAATTTTTCAATTTAACCTATTAATACCCGCGAAACGACGTAGTAAGATAATAACAGCGCGGTCTCATAGGACCGGTCGGGGATTCATGAATTAAGACATTTAATTAATTGTGGTAGGTAATTAACCACAAAAGCATGCGTTAAAACGTTATGTTCAATTTAAACTCAAATATCATAACGGAACTACCACAAATAAATCTTCCCATTAATTGTGGTCAGCTAATTTTGCAAATAAATAATGCCCATGCAATGGTTACGTTGCGTGAAATTGTTTTAAAATTTATTGAGTCATTCTCGATTTAAAACACCTATTATCCAAACATATATGCTCATTTCTATTAATATTTTGCTGGCATCGTCATTCCTGATTCGATCACGCAAAACTCCGAGCATAGTCCTTGCCCTTTGGCTGACTTTAAGCCTTCTGATGAATCCCATTGTGAGACACCACGTTTCAGATTTATATGGCAAAAACCGACAGCACTAACAGAATAAAATTGTTTTATTTGCAACATAAGCAAATCAATCGCAACAAATTATTTTATTGTTTTGACAGTTTATTTATTGACAGTCATTTGGTTTCAGTTGATTATAATTTCTCATTATTAAAATACAAAAAGTCAAATTCATTCCCTCCGAGTAAAGTAAATAAACAATTCCCTACTAAATAAGAAATAAATTTAAAGAAAGCAACTTAATGTTAAACAAGTGGCTTACAAAAATAAAATTAATTAACCCACCGTATCCACATTAATATCGCCGCCAATGCATCAATTTCTATTGACTTCTTTTTCCCCATAGTCTGGCATAATGCTATTATCCCACCTGTAGGCGATAAATTAGCGATCAATAGCGCTATATTTGTACCTTTTTCTTTGGAGTGTTTCGCAGTTTCCCCCGTGCTAAGCGGTCGGGTGAAAAATTGCTTTTCTGTTCGCCGAACTCGATTCCCACTTAATGTGATGTAAATTAGCCCTTAATAGCGGAAGTTTTATTTGGAATGAAGTGATAGAATATTATATGTTTGCGTTTTTCATATCTACTGTTACTATATCTTTCTTTTTTAACTGACTTCTAAAAGGAAGATTTCTATGTTTGATTCTATGTTCGGCTGTTTGTATTTATATTTTAAAATCAAATGAAGGGTTATTTTTTAAGTATCAGTGCACTTTTATAAAAAGTGCGCTCATCTTTTTCAGAGGTAAAATCTGGCAAAGCAGAAAATTAACACACTTTGAAAATATACTCAGATTCGCTAAATAAATAAAATTTAAATTACAATTCCTTTCTAAAAAAATACAGCAACTCTATTTTCAAATTGACAAACAGTGTAGATCTATTATCACTAGAAATTGACGTTAAAAAACTGCCAAAACTTCATTGTTCTATTCCATTTTCAAAATGCCTCTATTGTCTATTAAATTATTTTACCACAGATACTAACTATTTTTTGGAACGAAGCTAAATTGGAAAGCTGTCTTCAAATACCTACTTTTCATAATAAAAAAGCTGTTCATATTTTAACGTTTTTCTTGAAATATTCTGAGGTCATTGAATGTCCAGCGTAGTACTAATAAATAGTTTAAAACATAAAATTTAATAGGCTAATAGAGCGCAGGTGAGAGCTATTAGAGAAGCACTTGGATTAACACCGTTATGTTCAGATATGCTCTGAGTCAGGACATCAGTTTAAATGAAAAATGTTTTAAGTATATTTGATATTTTTTAAGTAAGTAACTGACCCGTACCCAATCTGCTGGGTGTCAAACATTTTAGCGCAAAAACATTATTAACAACAATCAAATAAAGTGTTAGGTCATTTAGAAAATAGTATGTGTTCTTAACAGATTTCTACAAACACATTAACTTAAAAATCTTAACCTTACTCTTATTTCACAGACACTTTCCGTGTGCGTGTGGTGTGAGGGCCCGTTTTTCAAAACTCTTTAAAACTATGCTAAAGATTTAGTGTACACTCCAAAACAAATGTGCGAGTTGGAATCAGAATTTGTGACGGTCAAATAAGCGAGTTATAGACTGTTTAGTTGGGCCCTCAATCCACACATAGAGGATTGAGAGCCCAGCTGTACCGGCTAAACTATGAACACTAGAGAAAAACTTTTTATGCCAAAATCTAAGGTAACGCTAAACAAAATTTGTGAAAACAAGATATTATCGCAAAACCTTCTCCTACTTGAGATATCCTTGTTCAACATGGGCCCTCACATATCATTGACGTAAATGTTTACTAGGCAAATAAAATGCAAGTCATCAACTTACAGCTGCTATTTGAAATCCTATATGCTTCTAGATAATTTGTGAGATTTTGTGAAAGCAAGAACAGGTCATATTTTCTTGTTGTTTAAAAGTTATGACCTAAACAAAATTCGGGCCCTCAATCCTCCACTTTTTCATGTTTTTGTTATATTACGCTTCACATATGAGAGATAAGACAAACACAAAAAGGTCACTTTTTGTGTAAAAATTTGTGCAACAAACTAGGTACCAGAACGAAATGAAATGACCCTTTATTATACAAAAAAAAAACAACTTTCATAATATTCTTCAAAATTCGGGAATAGGGTGACCACAATTTCTGTTACATGTAAGTATACAAGATGGCGCCGACAATACGACAATAATATAAACTGCGTATTCCTCATAATGTTCCTAGTCTGCATACCAAATATTATTCGAAAATATCCAGTTTATTTTATTCAAACAATTTATTTCTTTATTCGAACAATATTTGCGTTCGATTTCTTTGGCGCTGAACACTAAAATTTTCCAAATTCAAAAAGTGCGCGGTAAAGCTGATTGCAGGGCTATTTTTATAGATAAAAAAGTGCGCTGTAATCATCTTTTCTTCCAACTATGCTTTAATTTCATCATAATCACACTAAAAACTCAGTACATAGCGAGTCTTTATTGCTCTAGAGCAATAAAAATGTATGAAATTTCATTATTGCACAGTTTTTTTTTTAATCGCACCATAAGGCGCCAATCTCAATGGGTTAGCTCTATTCAGCCAGCCGATATCAATATTTTTTTTTACGTACGTATTATTTGTTTCTATACTACTTGTTCCAAATTTAAAAAATGATTGCTGCTAACTCTGATTTAAAAATGAAAGAAATTTAAAAAAGTGATTTGGCGGGAACTTTGTTAATTTTGTTTTGACAATATTTTTGGAAACGATAAAGTGTGATACTATCTGATTTTGAGTGCTTCGGCTTCGAATTAAAATGGAATAATCTAGCGACACATTAACTCCGGAAAACATTCTAAATGAAGCCGACAGTGTTATAGAAACTTCTATTTTAACTGTTTGATATGAGTTTCTTTTATCTACTATTCCTATAGGTAATAGTTGAAAGAAAAGCAGATTATGCACCTCGCCTTAAGTAATTTAATATTGCCCTCGTGCCTATTAGATTATAGCACAATCTAAATCAGGCACTCGGTGCAATAATAAATTACTTTGTGCTCGATGCAATAATCTACTATTATCATATTTATTTTGTTTGCTTAAGGTGTTTTTTTTTAATTGAAGTCGGATTGTATTTTTTTTTTGCAAAAAGTTTTTTATTTTATACTTTTTAGTCTTTTTTAGTTTAGTTCTGTTTAAAATGAGCCCAAACACAACTACCTTGCTGTAATTTCAAGGTTTGTACTTTTTCTGATGCTCCTGGCTTCAGCATCAGGTCTCATTATCAGTACGTTTATCCACACATCGAACCCTTTTCAATGAGCCTAAACATTCATGATATATCTGATGAATGATAAATGATATTTATTCTGCAAATAGGTTTTTTCAAACTCTTTTACACGTCAATTTTTTTTTTGGACTTTTTTTTTTTTGTTACTAGATGAGGCCGGTGTTTCCTAACTGACTACCCTGAGAAGAAACACCGAAACAAACTCAGGGGTCACAGTCTCTTTTAAAGTCCATACAACATGTAAGTAAGTCATATGCGAACCATGCAGATTAGTGTCCGAGATGGCCTTTTGAAGAAAGAACCATGCAAATTTGAGTGGACCTGTCCAGTCAGTGCAAGCATTTGTCATTATTCGCAAAGCTCAACTCAGGACTACTAAGGAGCTCTACGACTTGACGAACAATACCAAAGAGAGGACATAATGGTTAGGCCACAGAAAACACTCGAATTGCCGGACATAAGTTAAAATGACTAAAAAAAATAAATAAAAAAAAGCAATCCACATAGTCCTCACATTCACAAAAAAGAAAAACAAAATAATACAAAGTGTAATACTTAACAAATTAAGCATTTTTGTCAAACAGAAATAAAAAAAAAAATTGTAAAGTAAAAATTATTTTACAATGTCAAATTGTAATAAATAAATTTCAAATTGTAAAATAGTACAATCGAAAACAAAATAAAATAAGAAGATAAGACAACAGTTGTAGTGCGCACTGGAGCGGGTCAATCCCAAGCCTTTACGTCCTCAACGTAGTCCCTTACAGTGTAATAAGCCTTTTGGCAAAGTTTTCGCTTAACAAAAGATTTGAACTTATTAAGGCTTAGTTCTTGCATATGACTAGGAAGCCTATTATAAAAGCGTATACATTGACATCTAAATGAACCCCCTATTTTTTTGAGCCTGGTTGCAGGAACAACAAAATTATGTTTGTTCCTGGTATTAAAATTGTGAATATCACTGTACTTTTTAAACATGTTTTTGTTTTTATGGGCGTACAAGATATTTTCATAAATATACTGTGAAGGCACAGTCATTAAATTAATTTCTTTAAATTTATCTCTGAGGGAGCATCTGGGACTTAATTTATAAATCGAACGAATAGCCCTTTTCTGCAAAACAAAAATTGTCTGGATATCGGCGGCATTTCCCCACAGTAGAATACCGTACGACATGACACTATGGAAATAGCTAAAATAAACTAAACGGGCTGTCTCTACATCAGTTAAATTTCTTATTTGTCTAACAGCGTAAGCTGCAGAGCCAAGTTTCTTCGATAATTTGTCTATATGTGGGCCCCACTGAAGCTTAGCATCTAGAGTTATGCCCAAGAACACTGTTGCATCTTCAGGACTCAACTCTTTACCTTTAACTAGTACACTAGTGTTTACTTGTCTAACATGTGGCATGGTAAACTTAATACACTTTGCTTTTTTTTCATTAAGATGGAGGTTATTTACATTAAACCAGTGTATTATTTTCGAAAGAACTACATTTATATCGTCAGTAACCGTCTGTTGACGTTTCATTTTAAACAAAAGTGAAGTGTCGTCTGCAAACAACACTATATTATGGTTATCCTTGATGAGGTAAGGTAAGTCATTTATATAAATAAGAAACAAAAAGGGGCCAAGAATTGAGCCCTGAGGGACACCCATTTTTGCTACGGATCCGGGAGATCTTTTCCCATTTACATCGACTGTCTGAATCCTATTACTCAGATAAGAAGTAAGAAGATTCAGAGAGGAGTTCCGGATCCCGTAATGGCGAAGCTTCCTGATTAAAGTTTCATGGAGAACACAATCGAATGCCTTGGATAAGTCACAAAAAATGCCCAGAGCATCGCATTTGTCTTCCCATGCACCATAAATACAATCTACTGTTAGTTGTCGAGGAGCTAGGTACTCTGCAGACTATCCTGACTGCAGCATCAGGTCATGACTTGATGATCATGAGACCAAATGTAGCAAATGCCCTATCGAACAACAAAACAATTAACAAAATAAACAGTTAAGGAGTCGTACCTTCCATCATCAGCCCAGCTACCTGAGATGGTGACAAGCATACGCAAACACACAAGATACTTCATAAAATATACGAAAAGCAATAAGTGAGCCTATAAAATTTGAGGGTTGCTCTCGATTTCTCTAAGATTCCATCATAAGATCCAAACTTGGTGACAGTAGGACCACCTCAGAACTATCTACTTTTGAACAAAAAAAGAATTTTGAAAATCTGTCGACAATTAGCGATGAACAAAAAAAACATACAATCATCCTAACATAGCACCTCCTTTTTTTTGTGATATCGGTAAAAAAAGGATTATTGAATAAAGCCCTATCGTTTGAATTTCACGTCCTACAGAACTTAAAACCTATACCTAATGCAAGTTAGAAGTATATTTAATATCTAGGATATAAAATTAAAATACCTTTTATTATAAACAGAATTAATGATTGTCTACTTAATTAGTGCCTACAGGAAAATGAGTAGGTACGTTTTTGAGAAAGTGTATTGCATGGGTATGTCAGTGTGCTTGATTTCAGTACTCGTGGTACCTACTACACTATCGTGTTATTATAAGTTCTGCTAGTCATTATCAAAGAAGCAAGCATACCAAATTGAAAGTGTTCAAATTCTCAAAAATTTATCTGATTTCAAATTAAATTCTCTATGCGCATTTTTTTTTATTTCCTAAGGAAATGCCTTCCTTATATTGTCTAGTCTTACGTTCATGTTTTTCTAATTTATGAGTTTTTATCGATAATGTCTTTCGAAATGACATTAGAATACGAATGTAACACATTCTAATGTTTTTGTAGTATTTGGCAGACTTTGCTAACGTAGTAAACACTACAACCAAATTCTTAGCTCCATTTTCCTTTTCTGATGTAGATCAATAACCAAAAACTCAATAATTAGATAATAAAATATGTTATACATTATTCGATAAAACATTTTATCTTTACAAAATATTAGTACTGGCTGGAAAATATATTTGTTGTCTCTGGTTACGTACTGCGCGGGCTTTCGGGTTGTATGACAGCGCAGTCGGCGTCATCTTTTGTACTTAGGTACATGTAAAATGACACCATGTCAAAGAAATTGTGGTCACCCTATTCCCGAATTTTGAAGAATATTATGAAACTTGTTTTTTTTTGTATAATAAAGGATCATTTCATTTCGTTCTGGTACCCAGTTTGTTGCACAAATTTTTACACAAAAAGTGACCTTTTTGTGTTTGTTTTATCTCTCATATGTGAAGCATAATATAACAAAAACATGAAAAAGTGGAGGATTGAGGGCCCGAATTTTGTTTAGGTCATAACTTTTAAACAACAAGAAAATATGACCTGTTCTTGCTTTCACAAAATCTCACAAATTATCTAGAAGCATATAGGATTTTAAATAGCAGCTGTAAGTTGATGACTTGCATTTTATTTGCCTAGTAAACATTTACGTCAATGATATGTGAGGGCCCATTTTGAACAAGGATATCTCAAGTAGGAGAAGGTTTTGCGATAATATCATGTTTTCACAAATTTTGTTTGGCGTTACCTTAGATTTTGGCATAAAAAGTTTTTCTCTAGTGTTCATAGTTTAGCCGGTACAGCTGGGCTCTCAATCCTCTATGTGTGGATTGAGGGCCCAACTAAACAGTCTATAACTCGCTTATTTGACCGTCACAAATTCTGATTCCAACTCGCACATTTGTTTTGGAGTGTACACTAAATCTTTAGCATAGTTTTAAAGAGTTTTGAAAAACGGGCCCTCACACCACACGCACACACACTTTCCTACCCGGAAGCATCCTTTTGGTAAGCAAAAAATAAATAAAATCCAATTGCAGTGCCATGGTTTACTTGTATTTTCAAACTTAGGACCTTCTCAAATATACACACAACATTTCGTACGATCACCTCTGTTAAGCCATTTAGTAGTGTTTTATTTATGTCTAAAATATAAACCGATGATATATTTGAAATAAGTAATAACTATTACAAAATAATTGCGTATCGTAAAATGAATGTTATAAATTGATTCTATATTTCTATACATACTAATATTACAAAGCATACGTAGCAAAAGTTAGTCACTGCTAATAGTATTAATTTATTTACGTTATGCTACTCCACTATTTAATATAAGTTAGGATAATACTAGTTTATGTAATATAAAAAAAATACAAAATCCTTAGGAATTTTTCTCACCAGTATTTTATGTCTAGGATTATTTTTGACTAGCTGCCATGTTTCCGGAGGCAGGCAAATAATGTGTATTTACCGCGCTTCTTCAAAAATATTGCAGCCACGAATTGAGCCAAATACCTATCTAATATTAAAAACCAACATGGCCCGTTTCCCTGCATACCAAGCTGCATTGCCGACAATTTTCACCGAAAATCCTTTGTGAAGCCTACCGGAGCTTCTAAATTTGTGAATTTCATACACGTTATGCACTACGGGATTGTTATTCATTCCATTTTTTTCCTGGGCATAAAATTACCTTTTAGGAAGATTAAAATGGGTTATGCATTCACTCTTATACATTTTTTCTATTATCTTTATGCCTCAATTTCATAATTTACGTAAATTTAAACAACTTCCGAAAAAAGACAAAGATCTAAAAAATCTTTTTTCAGCGATATTTTCAGTATGTAAACTTACATACACACGAGACCCAGACCCGGAACACCTATCTGTAGGCCATAAAAATATTTGGTCCGTGTGGGAATCGAACCCGCAACCCGCAGCGCAGCAGTCGAACACACAACCACTACGCCAACCATACTTACAAAGTTTATCTACCAGATTATGCAAACGAATAACAAACCATCCTATTGTTCTATGTAAAGTGTTCTTTATAAACGGAATATTAGAAGAGTACATATAAGTAGTAGCTTCTAATATAAAACCCGTTAATATTACATCGCTCCCCACAAAGAGGAAGCCTCCACAATTGAAATTTCATTACTTGTTTGCAGGGTTTCCTTTTGTGCCCTTAAATTGGAAAATGAGCCGCGTTTGTGAATATAATTTTTACTGGTTTCTTTAAAAATATGGGTATCTAATTAGGAACATGAGATTTAAATTGCGTGTAGCTGTTTAATTATCTAAATTAATAAAGAGGTAGATAAAGCGGTTTATTTTATTGATTTAATCTGTTATATAAAATCGACGTACCTACTTATCACAATTTTTGCGCTCACAATTTTTTTTGTTTTGATAATTTTTTGATAAAACAGAAAACACTCATAGTATAAATATTGAATTAATTTTTATAACAATGTAATGATATGAGAAAAAAAGCTGAAGTTTCAGGTTCTCTAACGGTATATTATCGTTTTTAAAGTTTTTGAAGAAAACATCTGCAAATTCCCATTTGTACGATGAATCGATTTGATCGCTCGCGAGTGTAGTTATTTAAACACACTAGATTCGGTCATAATATTTTTCTTTGATGAAGCAAAAACAGTTTTTAATGCTGTCTGCCAGGCTTTAATCGACTACAGAATTTTAAACTAGTTCCATCCACGAAAAAGCAAAAAACGGTGACACCTACGCTGATTTTCGTATTCAGAAAACGTAAATTAAAAATGTTTTCCGCCGCTAATAACTCATTGCAAACGAACTACACACAAAAATGCATAAAATATATTCGGAAATAAACTTTTTTAGTTTTTTTAGAACGGTGTGGCGTTGTAGACTGCCAGTGTGTGTATTTACATGAGAACAGGCTTGATTAAAGAGCGAGTTTGAGCTCTTCCCCATGTTGTTTCGCAGCCGCCCGCAACACGTTGGCTGCAAACTCAATATGCGACCTTCCTCACACCTACGAGCCTAGTACGTGTATATTGTCGTTACATGGAATCTCCAGATTAAAATTTCAGACGAAATTGGCTGTGAATAGGTTGTTAATTGTTATTAGGCTTATTGGTGTGTTGATTGTTGTTGATTTATGATGTTCATTTCACATTTTATAAAAAAAAAAAGATAATACTTTTATTTGGTACAAAAACCAAGGCAAGGAACTGAAGGTAGACACGAAAAAAATAAATCAATAGTTAAATGCTAAGAAAATAATATAATTCAATTAATTAGGACACGTCAAAATAGTTCAAGTTCAAGATAAATTCCAGACAAGTGTCTAAAGCTATTTTTAACTGGACCTGAGGTTGTGACAGTATGGACGTAAATCAGTTTTGTATTACCTAAATTGCAAAATAGCACTTCACTACATACTCGTAGTATAAAACAAAGTCGCTCTCTCTGTCCCTATGTATGCTTAAATCTTTAAAACTACGCAACGGATTTTGATGCGGGTTTTAATGGATAGAGTGATTCAAAAAGGTTTATATGTTTAATACCCACATTGATAATTTTGCACCCGTGCGAAGCCGGGGCGGGTCGCTAGTTAGTGATAATGCGTAATTTTCATAAGATAATAAATTAATATAATTTTGTAGTAACTAATTAAATGTGTTAAATAGATACGAGTCTGATAAACAATTACAAAGTTTACAATTAATAAATACAAAAATAAATAAATAAATACAATAAATTTACAATTACAATTACAAATTACAATTACAAAGTTTTATAGGCTTTCAAATATAAGCAAGAAGCTTTTGTTTTAGCTCATATATTAAGAAACTTATTTGTAACTCAATGAATTCAATACATACTCTCAGATTCTTGTTTAGCATCTATGTCTGAATCTTATTCATTGAGTATTATAGAACTTTTCCAGTAGAAGGAAAGAAAGAAAGAAAAAGTATTTAGGTATTTGAGACGCGCAAAGGACACACAAAAAAAAATAAAAACTAATCTATTAGTCTAATAACTTAAAATAAAATCCAACATTAAAAAGAAAGAAATTAATACCTGTGCTAGGCTAAAAATCTCAGCATATTATGATGCAATTATTTAAAAAATATATAATTATGACTCGTATTCTGATAGGGCCTGGTTATCACCAGGTTATGTATGATGTGATGCCACGATCAGTATTTATTTACTCACTAAACGAACATAAATCGCAAGACCTTTAAAAAAAAACGTTGAAAAAATACCGATTCAAGAATCAGCTGCAAAGGTCAGCTAAAAATACATAAATCAATGACATTCACATTGAAATGCCTACCAATCTTTTTGAAGGAACACGCTACAGAAATAGAAAATCAAACGGATCACTTCGAATGATCAAATTAATATAAATGAATTTGAAGACACGAGCTACGTTTTGATAACGTTAACGAAACAAACATTGGAGTTTGTTTATCAAATCATCCTATATCAACCAAAAGTTCTTGTTCAGCAGAAGTTTTCGAAAGCAGGTGGCCTTGCGAAAAATAAAAGGGAATCCTGAATTTCCCCGATTTGACCTTTCTCCGAACCGTTAAATAGTCGAGGGCTTATCTTGATCTCCGTCGGCTAACTTTCCACCAATTTTGCAATTTTATTATAGGAGTCATATTGAAGACGATTCTCTTTCTGATAGGTAGAAAGGCTATGCTTGCTTACTGTTTTAATCTATTTATATACCTACTAGCCTCTGCCAACAGTTTTGTTCGCATGAAAGTAGGTTTCCCCACATAAACTTTGGATTTTCTATTAGTGCTCTAAAAAAATCTTTCTTTTAGAACACTAATAGAGAATCTAAGTGCTCACCTACGTTATAAAAGGAAACTTTTGTTGTGCGCTGATATGTATGCCAGTCAGTTTCTACTTTCAGATACAGATAGATAAGGCAATCGTTTCTTCGACTGACACACAACCCACTGAATGCAATGCACTAAAAGGTACACAGATAGTTATAATGATGTAGACATGCCCTAATAAAGGATTTTCGAATAATCACCCCCTAGGGAAGGGAAGTCCAAAGTTTATGTGGAACACCCTACTTTCACGAGTGCGAAGCCTTTCGCAGAAACTAGTATATTATAATCCTCCTGAATTTCGGTCACGCTGACCTCAACGGAGATTAGCCTAGTACAAACGTGTGTGCTAACAAAAGTGTTCTCTCTATTCCTTTACTCTTATCGTCCAATGGGGCGGCAATCCGACACGACCGGTGATAGTCGAGAGATCAGGCGAAGCAACATCGGCTTTAGTTTCCTTCCTAGACACATGGTAAACCTCCACCTACCAAATTCTTACTCTGCTCCTGCTCCAACTACCACTGAGATATTTCTAATGTTAAGATCTCAGCAATCGTTGGTACCATCTTGAGTGGGCTTTAGTCAATAAAAGTCTGACACGCACTCTCACTCCAACCGAAATGGAAGAAGTTACTTGATGTGAAAAAACCGGGCAAGTACGAGTCGGACTCGCGCACTGAGGGTTTCGTACCAACCTACCTATAAAAACAGTTTAATTCTCGAATCGAGTCTTGAAGACTTTTCAATTTTTTTTTCTTGTGACGTAACTAAAAATTTTCAATTTTCAGACTTTTCCCGATATTAGTGCTATAATACCTTGCTTCGTGCCAAATTTCAAGATTCTAGGTCAACGGGAAGCACCCTATGAGTTTTGATTCCTTTGACAGTGTCGAAATGTACGTTTTTTGCAACATAAACGGGCGTATCTTTTTTTCCCGTCAACTTACAAGTTTGATTTTTGCACAACTTCAAGGGACCGCGGATTTCAATATATGGTTTTAATTTCAACTTGATACCTTCACGCGTTCCTGAGAAAAAGGGTCTTGACAGACGGACGGACAGACGGACAACAAAGTAATCCTATAAGGGTTCCGTTTTTTCCTTTTGAGGTACGGAACCCTAAAAAAAGGATTGACCAAGAAATATTTTGGTACCGTACTTCATATGATACGTTTCGATTTTTTTTTTAATTTGTTCGTTATTACTGACAGAAACTCACTTTACTTACTGCCAAATCACGCATAGCTACTATAAAAAATGTAATGTTACAATCTTCCCTGCAGATGAACCTCAAAGCAATTTCAAAAGCAAATCTCCCACCATTAGGCACGAGTAAACCGTCATCTCGTTCATTTCAAATCTCGAACCGCGAGTTTTAATCGAATCGAGCCTATCAGAACGGAACGCCGAATTACAATGTTAATGAACTGTTCCGCTCGATCAATTTCTTCGAAAACCTTCGCTGAACTTGCTTTTATTGGACTTCGAAAACTGTTTCCCAAGCAAGGTCCATGGATGGGCCATTCTGTAATACTTCTCGACTTTAAAAAAATCTGGACCTTAGTGAAAAACACAGTTGTAAAAATATTCATAATAACTCGTAGATACAATTTTATAGGTACTTTAATGAAAAATGAATTTTGTGAAATTCATTTATTTGATGAAACTTGTCGTGTAGATTACGAACTAATTTATTTATTAAAACTACATAGGTATACATACGAGTACACTAACTCTTACTCTAAACTAAAATATGGCGTTGAAAAATTCTTTCGCATCGCTGTCGATTGGAATTTAACAATATAATAAGTAAATACGGCACATTTTTTTATATGCAGTTTTTAGTACAAAATTATCTTTCGAAAAAATAGAATGGCCCTGATACTTTTTACTTGACCTTAGTCATGAAATATGGCAACCCCGACAATGGGGAGGAGGTCAATTTCGGAGACCAGATAAATCATATTCAATCGAGTGAACTGAAATAAAATTAGACTAGGTAATTTATTTAGTTTTTTTCTTAGCTGGCAACTTAGCTGCGACCGACGTCTTTTGATGAACGGTTATTAATGCCGATATTTATGTTGGCAATTATGATAAGATCATCTTTATGAGTAACCTTCGTCGGTTTGTTTATATGTTTATTTACTTAAACTGCATGTATAATAGTGATGCATATTTGGACTTGATGCAACATGGCATTCTCTACCAGTCAACCTTTGGGTTAACGTTTGAATCCCCAACCGGTCCTATGAGACCACGCTGTTATTGTTTTAATGTAATTAAGAGCACAACATTGTGGTACGTAAAAACCTAACTATCGGCTTTTCAGAATATGTTGGAAGGTTGGAAGACACTTGGGGAAGATTTGACCACTACGGCGTTTCCAAACCTGTGTAGACTAGCAACACCGAAAGTTTTCGGACCCTTTTTGTTTGTTGCGTGTGTTTCTCAGATTGGTAACAATTTGATTTAAGTAATGATTTATCGGCGTATATCATTTCATTCATATCAGACGGCGAGCACCCCCCGGGGACTGGCGTTCAAACTTTTTAAGTTGAAATTTATTTTCATGCAGGCAAAGCCTCTGGCAGAAGCTAGTTTTAGTATAGTTTGACACGTTTACAACTTAGAATGACTTAGACACGCGCCTTGAAACTTAAAAAACTAACATGCTTCGAAAGCGCGTTACTATTTTTTTGTGAGTATTAGGAAAGTCATATTCGCGAAATTTACACAAATCAACGTCTTTACTTAATTAATCTTCTTTAGTTTTCTTTATTTTCGGAGCTCGTGTCGTGATTGATGATAAATTAATAAGTATTTGTTTTTCACTAATTTTAATTAACGTCTACAATGCGTCTGTTCGCTTTTCGATTTAATTGTGTAAATTGACATTGATTATAAGGGCATAAGGACGTGACTTTACTTATAAATAAATCTGTTATATAGAATTCTATTTTGATCCATCGCGATCTATTTTGATACTACTTACCTATCTACAAATCTAATTGGTATCAAAATAGATCGCTTAGACGATTTTAAACTTGACAAATAAACTCTAACTTAATCCCGAAAATTATTAAAACTTTAGTCCTATTTAGCGACACTGACTTCTAAGTTAGATACAAGATCGTCTTATAACTATTTAAAGTTCCAATTTCATTACAAGATTGTTAATTGAGCAGAATAAAGTTTCTTAATGCTAAAAACATTTAACTCCAAAATTAACTTTTATTGTTTCAGGGCTTTCCTTAGAATTCTCTGCGTGTGCTGCCCAAGGAAGTTGCGACGGAAATATAAACCACAACTTAGGTTTAAACAGTCCCAAGTGAGTAACCAACATAACCTACAAAAATCCAATAGAAAATAAGTTTTTTTCTTTAAATAGAAAAGTCCTTTAAAAAAAGGAATTTCTAATTCTGTTGCTAATTAAATTGCTTTTTCTTAGATTGTCATGAATTTGTACTTTTAATTTCAGTTGCGCACGACACGACGTTATTACTCATCGAGCGAACTGATGGGCATACAACAGCTCAGACAGAACTCCTGCGAGCAAACTTACATATAGCGAATCAGCTCCTCTAATACATCACTTCGATTCTCCTCCATATTTCCAAGTGCCTTGATGAAAAAATTCAATTCGTATCTTCCAAAAGTTTCTAGAATACTTTATGCGAATTAGGAGCCATTCAGAGCTGTGAAGGAGAGTAATCTCAGCCGTGATATTAACTAGATGTTGACGTGGTTTTTTAAGGGATAGGATACACTCGTATGAGGTACGTGCAGACTTGTTATGCTCACATGTTGCACTCTGTCTTGGTGTGCCCTGCGTGATCTCGTATGCCCTGTGTGCCCTCGTCCTTTGTTACTGTCCACGCTCTTATAACAATTTGTCTGCACTCGTCTCATTGTCAACCGACATAACATAACAACCCGTCTCTCTGACTACTCTTCAACGCTTTCCATTCCTGTATCATTATAACAACAACGACCACGCTTGAATTTTGCATGGTTTTCTAACGTTATTTTTTTTCTATGTGTTTTTTTTCTTTTAATCGGTGGTTTGCATGACTGGGATTCGATGGATACCATACTGTGTCGTATTAATTATGAAATTTAATTCTTTATGATGGTTTTTTCTATAATAAATTACATTCATCATTCTGTCACGCCGATATGTACACGCTTCGTAGCCGAAAGTTCAATTGAGTTCATAACATGGTGACGCTCATGTGACATGTCTTGAATTTTCAAAGGGAAATCAATATTTTATGCGTCCTCAGACATTATCTATCTTTCTTAAATTGTTTGTGTTGTCTTAACAAATACTGTCTCCATCCCCACGTGGTTTCGAATGCATGATTCTGATGAAATTCTCCCTTTCCGCTTGAAATGACTCTAATAAAAACTCTACGTTGTGATAACAATAAAACTCACGTTTTATCGTCTTCAACGACTTGATTACTGTCACTTTTGATACGGTGCTAGTCTGTTCTGTGGAAATGTCACCATGCACGAGTAAGCTTACGTGAAACTCATGGAATCCCACAGTGGATTAACAGGACTGAAGTATTATTCGAAAGAGTACCCGCGGCCCTGAATCACAAATGGGACTAAGGGTATCATTTAATAATAATAATAAATGTTTTTATTTTCATAGGCCTGCATGGGCACTTATAAAAAGTCAAAGCTAGTGAACGGTTCCAATTGGTCGTTTCCTATGGAGAAGAACCGGCAAGAAACTCCAAAGTTAATCATTTCAAAAAAAAAAATTGGGATTTTCATTTCATTTGATGATTTCCTACATAAAAAAACGACTTTACAAAATTTTCACGGTGACTATTGGCAGAACAGACTGGCACGTTACAAAAGCTTATACCTAATGCTCGGTTCGCATTACAGTACCCGGTGTCGACGATGATGTACTCGTCGGTGTCCCAGCACGAGATGTGTCGCTTGTGACACCAGGCGCGCGCGGGGACGTTCCGCGCGCCTCGAGGACGCTGCTCCTGATGCCGCCGCTCGTCGCGCTCCCGTCGCGGCGACCAACCTCCGTGCCCGGACCTATACCGCATGAGGACTATAGACCACACCTCCTTCGACGAACCCCTACCGTGCGTTGAACGACACTTGTGCACCGATGTGCTCCCATACTGCCATGACTCAGAATCCGTCAGTGAAGTGAGCCTTGAAAGTGAGAGTAGGAACCCGTCTATCAAACGCAAAGCTAGCAAAAAGAAAGTGACCCACCAAACCAAAGTGGACGTGATCTCAAACTAGGTAGTATAGTGTTCATTGTATATAAGTGTAGATGATTCAAGTATGTGTCAAGTGGCTGGGTGTTTGGAATTGCCTTGATATGTGCTATTGTTAGGTCCTTGTTAGCATTATAACAATACTATTGATATATCTAAGCTCTCTTTGAAAATATGTACGTACTAAAAACATGGTCTAATGGAAACATTCCGAAAATTATTATCAGTTTGTGTCGTTGTGTATTATAACTTAGAGAGTTAATACACAACACCTCCAACTGATAATACACAACAATTCAATATCAAAATTTTCGCACCTAAAACAAAAAGATCCATAGTTTGATTCAATAATAAAAGGAAATCTTGTCTTGTTAGCACGATCTGCAAGCTTTAATATAATTCAAAGCGAAGTTTCCTCAGTCAAGGCAATCTCAAAAGACAGCCAATTAATTCTAGTCATGACTTTCCACGGGAAAAATTTCAATCAGGAGCTGTGATTTACTGATTAGTTGTGTATATAGTTTATGTACTGTACATATAACGTTGTCACCCATGTAACGCTTAAAATAGTGCCATATTGTAATTATAAATTAATTATTATGTCAAGTGGGAATAAATGCGCTTCATTAAATTGTAAATAATGAGAACATTGTTCATTAAAACATTCCAATACTCATAGCAATACCAAATATGTTCATAGATGTTAAACAGAAGAGTGTTGGCTGTAAGGTTTTAACTGACTCTAAAGAGGTCGAGGTTATATAGATTCGGCTTTATGTACGTATTTCTTTCTTGTAAAACACTTTTTTACGGTACGGTTTTTTTGCCAAACGGGTTCTCGCAGTCTCAATTAATACAAAAAGCAGTATTGGATTGTTAGAATAAGTTACCGTAACCTTAGAACACAAAGGGCAACAGAAGAAACGCGAGTAGGTTTTAGTCAGTAAAAGTTTAACACTTACTCTCCCTTAACTCTGTGAGCAATTATTTCATGATATTTGACGTCAAAAAAGGTATAGATTGAGATATATCGGCACAACATCGTCAATTAATATAAAATATATGGTAATAAAAATTAACGCAGCGTTGGATGGCTTCCCACAAGATGGACCGATGACCTGGTTAGAGCCGCGGGAATGCGATAATGCGAGACGCCTAGGACCGTTCATTGAGGCAACAGTTGAGCGAGGCCTATGACTAACATTCAACGTCCTTCAACTGGAATGATGATGATGAATATTAACACTGCATTTGGTCAATAAGCTTTGACAATTATATTGTTTTAAGTAATAACAATAATCATGAATTAACTTATTAAAGCAAATAATTTAGCAAATGGAATCGACAGAGCATCCAGATGTTTGTGTTAAAATTACGAGCTTTAGTTAATATTGTTTGTGTGATTAATTAGCAATCACAATTATTTCAGGAGAATAAAGCCTGATTATTTGTTTGTTACTAAAATTATTATGGTTGGCAGACTAGTTTGAAACAATAAATTTATATTAAAATGTAAGTATTAGTCTGCAGACATCTAAGTATTAGGGAATTAAATTTTCATCAGAGCTGAAATTAGAGCATTGACTATTGAGAGACCAACCAAAAACTTAATTTCAGTTTCTACAGAAACTATAGCCAAAACCAACCTTAGGCTTTCTTGACCAGACTTTGGCCAAAAAGGGGCAAATTTTTTTACTCTGCCGAAACTACAACAAAAACTAACGTAAACCTAAAACTGACTGACTCGTTTGTCAATGAATGTTATTTACATTTTTCAAAGCATTCTAAATTCAACTTATGATATTCGTAGTTCTTCCACCTTTTTTTTAACCAGCCAGCACTTTTGTTTAACATCCTCTTTAGACTAAGGGCCTATTTCACCACCTATGATTAAGTTTCGAGTATCTTACTTGACAGATAATTTCATACAAATTCTGTCAAATTTTTGAATTTATTCAGTGAGTAGTGCCTACTCGGACATTGTGAAACAGGCCCTAAATCTCAAAATGTAAATACGTATAAATATGTTAAAATCATGGCTGTTTGTAATAATTTAGATTTTATCATAGTGGTCTAAACATTCCTTCCATCATGTAATCTTATGTGTTGTTAAGTTTCTCTGATTACTTTAGTGTTGTATGTTGTCAAATGTTATGTGTAAATTAGATACTTCATGTTGAAATGTTAACTTCCTAACAATGTGTTTATGTCCGTTATGAAAATAATAAGGGAAATATGTCTCTGTTCCCGTATTTACTGATAGATTTTATAACTGCAAAGTTAAACTTGTTTGCGAAATTAATAAGTATTATATACGTTTTTCCTAAAACCAAAAATTCGGGCATATGTGTGCGCTAAACCAACGCGTACCAAAATGGTTGAACATGGCTCATTCCTTATCAAAGAAGGGACCACCCTTCTTTGAGTATCTCATTATTGGTAACTTCCTTCCTTCTCAATTCTTTCAGTATTTTAATTATTTATTGTACACAAAACTTAATATCACACACAGTGATTTGACAATATTTTTTTTTCATTGTTATAAACTAGTGCTTGACTGCGATCCCGATCTCGACTCGCCGTACGACGGTTTGTCCGATGGTAGAACGGGGATGGCGGAAACAGTTCATGCAATTCCCTTGCTCACTCTCCGAAATGCATCCTGTAAAAAACCGAAAGGCTGGCTACCCTGCGCCTGTGCTCAAGGCTTTGTGTATACGTGTTCCTTTATGTCTTTCCGTTTTAAAATATTAGGCTTATAAAACTTCCAAAAATCATGAATTCTCCTGAAGGTATCGTCACTCCAAACACGAGGAAGATTTCGCTTATTTCAAGCGTTTTATCATAAACTTTCGGCGAAACAACATCGTTATCATTCTTTGCGTAATTAATTAATTTTTAACTTGTTCTGAAATCTTTGTCAAGGTCACTGCTTACCATAGAGCGTGGAACGTTACGTTGGCAATTAATAGAGATGTCTTTGCCAATTAATATTTAGACAATATTCCATTAACTACGTTATAGGCATTTGACTATGTACTATCACAAATACAGACCTATAGGCCTATAGGTTTTTTTTATTTAGTCTATTTCTCTCTGCCTTTACCCACTGCCCGGCCTCTCCTAAGTTCTTCCAGCTGTTCTTTTCTCAAGCTATCTCATACCAACCCTTGTAGTAGGAATCTAGGTCATCCCACTATCTTCCCAAGTCGACCTCGGCGGCGTCTAGCATCCTCAGGTACCCCACATTGTGGAGGTACAAACTTCTTCTTCTTCCTGCCTGTATCCCATATTACTTGGGGTCGGCGCAACTTATTTAAAAAAAATACTCAAATAGCACCAAGAAGCTTAAATTATAATTATATTCCTTTGAAGTAATTCTACTATCATTGTCACACGAAACGTCATTTATACTGAATGTCGCGAATTCACAACCTACGGCTTGACTTGCGAATAACGTCATACACAATTAGTGCTGTCTCTGCTGGTTGCAGATTTAAAAGTTTTTACAACTGCACTCTTTTAGAACATTTAATTTTTCTTTCTTTGGTCTTGTGTTTAGCTTTAGTAAAAATTTATTTGAGCACAAGTTTCTTGTTAGACCTTTAATCACTGTCGTAATGCGACGGTCGTTAGGTGTGTGAGGTAAGTTGCCCGTTTTGGCACTAGCAGTGGTCGCTGCGGCATCTTTACGCTCTGAAGCTAAGGCCTCGTACTCTTCCTGGCCTTGTCCTATTTTACTTGGGATCGGCGCAACACGATTTTCTTCCATTCTATTCCGTCAACTGTCACTGACTCCTTAATCTTTCATATCACTCTATCTTTTCTCCCTCTCCATCCATTCACATGTATACTCATTGTTGTTTCCCTTATTTATTGTGGTGTCTTTAAACCATAATAATTCCGTGGTAATAATGGAACGACGACTTGGCGAGGGTCGCGGGAACCCGATGGATGCGAGACGCACAGAACCGGTCGTTGTGGCGACGCTTGGGGGAGGCTATGTCCAGCAGTGGACGTCTTTCGGCTGAGATGATGATGATGAGGGATGGCTCGATAATACTTTCAGCTCTTCATATGCCGCCGAGCGTTCATATGCCGTCTACCCGCCTCCCAAGTCGTTGATATATGTAACTATTGTTTATTTGTGTTCATGCCCAGTACGAGTACACTACTAACAAGTCTACCTGTAAGTATGCTTGTTATTCTTCTGTTATTATGGGCCTGTTCCCACTGCAGGGACAAAGTCTCTCTTACATTCTTCCACTCTTCTCCATACTTAGCCACTTCTGTCCCAACCGTGTCGCCGGCTCCTGCTGTTTGGAATCCAGTCAGTGGTCGCTTTCAAATATTTTCACAGTGACATGCGGCAGATTTGGCCTGGCCAGTTTTATTTTAGTTTGGCAGCTGATTTGCCTACTTCTGCGATTTTCGGCACGACAAAAGTTCGCACTCGAAATCTGCCAGTGAGCAATGGAACGGAGTATCTGGGTACATTGGAGTCAAAAGAACAGACCGCATAAGGAACAGTAGACTTCGTTCCAAGATACAATTGCTTACACACACATGTTTAGTCTACTTAGATTTTTTAAGATTTTAGGTTCATTGTACTACAAAACTCGGGGTCCTCGGCGGCAAATCTGCTAAGACGTTACAGTACGTACCCTGTGCTCCCAAAATCGACCTTGCCCTCTCCTCTCCAATGTCGGTGAGCTTTTAAGACTGATAAGAACTCTCCTGGTAATTTATTTTTGTACCTCTTTTGATATCAGATCTCAAAGTGTAGTCTTAGTTAAGAACCATGTTTATTTATTCTAATTTACGATCATATTTAGAGTTTGATCTTTAACATTATGTAATAATTATATTCTTCCACCGAAATGTGTAATATTATCTAGTCATTTTATTAGTCGCTCATTTTATAATTAGAACTCACCTTTACTTCTTCACAAAGTAAGTTTTTTTTTAACATTTGATTGTTTATTTCAACATGTAAAGATTTAATGGTTAGACAAATATTTTGAAAAAATGGTCTCTTTTAAAAATTTGTGACATTAAAAATCAAAATGTATAAAGTAAAATTATTGGAAAATTAATGTATCGCTAATATTATATATATGTAATATAAAGCAAAATATTGAATTAATAAGATACTCTTATAGGTACTTAATATAAACCTGTTAGCACACTGATGTAAACAACGCGAATGTTTGAACTAACCATAATACAATAACACTGATGGTCCTGCAAAGTACCGAATGGGAAGGAACTATTATCTGCCTGAAACTTCAAGTAGGTAGGACAGGCGGCCAATTTTCATACATATTTTTAGTAAATAAATGTAAACCGCAATAATATTGCAGAGACGATTTGACGAATGTCAAAATGTATGATTAAGGGCCTGTTTCACAATGTCCGAGTAGGCACTACTCACTGAATAAATTCAAAAATGGAACAGAATTTGTATGAAATTATCTGCCAAGTAAGATACTCGAAACTTAATCATAGGTGGTGAAACAGGCCCTTAGACAGATTAACCTATCACATACCCATAAAACGAGACACAATAGTAAAACAATAACAGCGCGGTCTCATAGGACCGGTCGCGGATTCATGAATTAAGGACCGGAATCATACGAACGCTCCTTGAAAAAAAAAAGAAATGAGAAAACAATTTCTAATTGTCAATTTAATCAAAGGAAGATACCTAAGATTGCTCAAAATTTTATACATTACAAAAGGTTTTTGGTGTGCGACACCATTACCACTGTTTTCAGTCAGTGTGCAAACAGCATTTAAGCTATTAATTTTGGATTGTGAATAGCCCACAAGGCCTTACTAGTCTGAATTGTTTCAACCCATATTTTTCATACCAGTGTGCCTGTCTTACACGTACGCAGTAGTACCTAATACTGTACATAACTACTCAGATAAACATTTTAATAACTTAATATAAATGTATACTTCTCGCTACAGCTAGATTATAAATTATAATTCAATATTGTGAATAAATTATATTATGTATATGTAAAACTAATTTAAAATGGGTTGTCGTATAAATTTATATAAAGTATTTTTTCTATGCGATTGTTTTATTTGATAAGCCGAATGACAGATATACTTTAAGATTTACATGAAACAAAATACCCTATTTCCCTTAATTGGGACTGAAGACAACCACAGTAATCCATCATCACGAACGGTCTTGTGCTTCATGGTTCACCTCAACCCCCGTTTTCGTCGCCTTCGCCATACCAACACGTTACCAGGTGTGAAGAAAACGGCCACGTTTTCCTTTCCCTTAGGGATTTTAGTCTCAGTTTGTAAGTATATGTGATTTCCACTGATGACGCTAATTCTGAATGAAGACGCAGCGTTAGAATACTTCTCACAAGATCCTGATGACCTGGTAATGCTCGCGGGAATCCGATGGACGCAAAACACACAAGGCGTTCGTACAAGGCGTACGAACGTCCAGCTGTGGGCGTCATTCGGCTGAAATGATGATGATGATATGTAAGTATGTATATAATTTTCAAATGATAAGGTTGTTCAAAAAAGTTGAAGACTACAAGGGTCAGTGACCGTACTCTACAGTCTCACAAATTCTGATAATTCGACACCACCTTGCTAAGTGTGTGTTGGATTAACACGGGTTTACATGTAACCATCTTTTCCACGGTGCCTTACTGAAGTAAGAATAATTGGATTTAAAATACAAAAATTCTCTCTTCACACAAAACTTTTCCTAACTGTATATCATTATGACTCACAAAGCTTTTGGAACATTTTAATGAGATACCTACATTATTATTATGGCGCCTACAGGCCTGAAGTGTCCTAGAAAACAATTAAAAGTTTCTTCTAAGTCATTTTTTATTGAACTTAATGTTGTTAGAGTTTTTATATGTTCAACCGCCTTCAAAAAAAGAAGGAGTCAAGCCTGATGAAACAAAACTAAAAACACTGAAACTATCCAGAAGATATATACAACATGTAACATAATTAACGCACATCCTCTTGGCGTCATTGTACTCACCATTATGAACAACTTTTAGTATAGGACCAAACCTGAAATCGAAAAAAAAAATCCATAATTTTTTTTAGGGAACAGCTGATTATTTTTTCACGATTTTCGAGTACAATGACCCCCTAAGAGGATGTGCATTAACTATGTTACATGTTGTATATATGATAAATCATTCATAGACACTTATATTAATAATTCAAACAACTAAGTATTATTTCGACATTGTTCTTTGTAAAGAAAAATATCTATTTTGTTGATCCGCTTACGAAAATTCTTACATCGATAGGAAGCTACATCATCATTGAATGGGACATTTTATCCCGTAAAAATACACGGTTCCTGTAAGATAAGCCACTACCACGGGGGGAAGGAGTGCGGAAAAACTAGCTATAAAAATAAACAACTTTTACTACGGATTAGCAGGCACTCCATTTATGCACGAAACAGCAGATGTTATGAACTGAAATTTCAGACTTAGTCACGTAATAAAAGTGGCTTATTCATGTCGTTAACAGCGTTCGGACTTGTCCGCTCTGTTCGGAGTTTTTTGGTCAACGAATGAATATGCAAGTTACCTAACATAGCAGCATATTTGAACTTGCAACTGCCATGAAGAGCTAAGGAATGCAGTGTCTTTTTTTAGGTGGGAAATCATCCAATGTCTTCAGTCGTTCTATGGTAGTGCGGCAGAGCGAATCAGACTTTTACTGTCTAAACCCCACCCCTATGTTCCTTACTTTGTCGTGTGTTTCAGGACCCCAGGTTTTCCTTTCAGAAGAGAAGCCCCTGTAGGCTTAGATCTTGCTGGGCCCTTACGGTTATGCTGACATCTACCTGAGGCACGCGTGGAAAAGTGCTCACTATCGATGATACCTCTTTCTTACGATCCATCCTAAGGTTGTGTGGTAGATATCGCTGTCAGCGATAAGACTGTCATTGTGCCCATAGATTTAAGTTTCTGCATAATTTGTTACTTCTTTTGGTGTACAATAAAGTTGATTCTATTCTATTCTATAAAACTTTTCAGTCCCTGAAAGATGAGCACAGAATTCAGATTTAGACTGTATTATAACAAAATAATGCATCCCAAAAACAGTATTATCTTTAAAGGCCACATCTGCTCAGATGGCGGCGTCTATCGCCAACTCAAACAAACCGGGCCAGAACACACGAACAGACCGTTTTACACCACGACGGCTCAAGATAAACGGCCAAGTATAACATTGACACTGTTTATACTTACTTAGGATTAAAAGGTTTAGCACAATGTTTAGAATATTTTAGCTATTCTTTGGTGGTTGTAAGCATCACTCTTTCTCCCTGTCTGTTCTTCATTCTATCATGTTGAGTTGTTTAGCTCTTATTATACGCCACATTCGAAAGAGTTACCGTGGTCGTGGAAAGCAGTTGGCAATAGAGGAAACAGATAAGTTATAGTCAGTAAAAATTTAACTCGCACTCTCGCTCCACCCAGAGCAGGAGAAGTTATTTTAACATATCCCACCTCAGAAAAAAGGAACTTTTACACTTAATCGATTGCGGTAACGGAAACGTCAATTTACATTGAATCTGGATAAGGCCGATAAACAAATATCCCCTACGATTTGCTACAAGCAAACGTTTACGCTAACACGCGAGTAAATATAAAAACACACGCTAAAGACTGCGTACAGAATACATTTATTTGAAGATGTATTCTCTTTTTTAAATAAAAAGAGAATTCATTTATTTAAAGCAAAAATAAATAAACAAATGCAGAATTCCAATCGAACATGCTTATCGCATTTCAAAGTTTGTTTTTTGAATTACAAAACCATGTTCTTCGAAATTGAATCTTACTAAATTCAAGTCTTTATAAAAACAATTTCGATGTCAAGAAAAACCTTAACAGCAATCCGAAATGGAAAATCGTGGTTTTGGAACGCAAAGGGCAACTGGAAGTAACACACGAAGAGAAACACATTTATTCAGAAAGTTTTTTTTTTAGATATAGATAGGCTACTTCTTGTGCCAATTCTCATGGAAAACATCCAAGTCGGGAAGAAGTAGCTGAAAGCCGGGAACGATGGAAGTAATGGAGGGAGGCCTTTGCCCAGCAATGCGACAGCATAGGCTAGATATAATAATACTAATAGATAGGCTCGTGCTTGACATGATGATAAGCCATTATGTGGCTGACGATGGAGCGTGCTTGCCTAGAAGTGACCTATTCAGTCTTGGTTTTATGCCCATTTTTGAGTTTTTCAAATAACATGAAGTAGTGTCAGATGTTTACTGGCAAAAAATTACCTCATTATGCAGTTGCTTGTTGCGATCCAGGGCCGCGCTGACTTGTTTTGAACAATAGGGAATATGCACGAAAAAATATTTTAATTTATCAATAAATATACAAAAACAGAATACTAATTGTGAAAGTAATGTCAAAGTTGGTACAATTTCCAACAAATATATCTCTCTAGCTATGCTTTCCCCTATTTCCCCCGACGAAACCCGCATTGCTCTTCGCTACATGAAGAACCGGAAATCGGTCGGGCCTGACAACGTGCCAATTGAAGTGTGGAAGGCGATGGGCTCACATGGTGTGGACCTTCTGACGGATCTATTTAACCGCATCCTGATCACCAAGGAAATGCCGAACCAGTGGCGATCTAGCCTGATCATTCCAATCTACAAAGGCAAAGGTAGCGCACAGGATTGTAGTAACTACCGCGGTATCAAGATCATGTGCCACACCATGAAGCTCTTTGAGCGCATAATTGACACAAGGCTCCGTACCGAGTGTACTGTCTCTGAGTGTCAATACGGCTTCCGGGCGGGTAACAGCACCATGGACGCAGTGTTCGCCTTGCGGACTTTGACTGAGGCGTACAGGGAGAGAAGGAGAGCTCTGCATATGGCCTTTTTGGACCTGCAGAAGGCCTTCGACTGTATTCCTCGGCAGTCCATCTGGTGGGCACTTCGCTTCAAGGGTGTGCCCGAGGCCTATATTGACATTATCAGAGACATGTACCGCGATTCCGTGTCCTCTGTCCAGACCGCGGTTGGCGAATCCAACGTCTTTCCAATATCTGTTGGCGTTCACCAAGGCTCGGCTCTTAGCCCGTTCTTGTTTAACGTTGTGCTCGATGTAGTTACGGCATACATCCAAGACCAGCCTCCGTGGCTAATGATGTATGCCGATGACATAGCCCTCGTTAACCAGAACAAAGCCCAACTTGAGCGCAAAGTCAACGTTTGGAAGGACACGCTGGAAAACGGTGGTCTGAGACTGAATGTGGCGAAGACTGAGTACATGTCCTGTGGCAGCTCGGATTCGAATACCATCCGGATAGGTTCGGACCTGATCACAAGGTCCGATAAGTTCAGGTACCTTGGATCCGTGCTGCACGAGTCTGGCAACGTAGACGACGATGTCCAAGCACGCATAGGCGCGGCTTGGGCGAAGTGGCGCGAGGTTACGGGCGTTGTATGCGACCGCAAAATGCCTCCGAAGCTCAAAGGGCAGATATATAAATGCATCATACGGCCTGTCCTTCTTTACGGCGGCGAGTGTTGGCCAGCACTGGGCAGACACACCCAGGAGCTTCGCGTCACGGAGATGAAGATGCTGAGGTGGATGAGCGGCGTAACGCGATCCGATCGCATGCGCAATTCATACATCCGAGGTAGTCTTGGTGTCCGTGACGTGGGGGAAAAACTGCAAGAGTGTCGTCTGCGATGGTATGGCCACATCATGCGCCGCCCTAGGGAGTACGTTGGTCGGAGATGCATGGATATGGCTGTCCTTGGGGCTAGGTCCCGTGGTCGCCCTCGCAAGCGCTGGCTGGACGTCGTCAAGTCTGACATGAGAGCCAATGACCTTACTGGGGAGGATGTTTTCGACCGGGCAAAGTGGAGGAGACTTAGTCGGAAGGCAGACCCTGGCAATGGCCGGGATTAACGCCAGGCAGAAGAAGAAGAAGAAGATATCTCTCTAGCTATGGGGCCGTTTTCTATGACAGCCGAACGGGAGTGATGAACTTTGTCGTCAACAGCTTTTAAGCTTTATAACTTTGTTTGTTGTATTTGTTAATTAGAGCCAAAAATCATTTGATTCAGCAAATAAAAAATTGCTTGCCCATGAGGGAATTTTCAATAAAGAAAAGCTAAATTGCTAGTTCCAAAGCGTAGATCTCTATAGAAAAGAACTGCATGGAGACTATTTAAATCCATAATTATTATGAATTATTCTTGATTCAAGTTCTCATTCCTTTTAGTCGCTTCTATTATTTGAGCACAATGTAGATAAATAATGAAAGAAAAAAGTTATTTAAAAAATTGAAATAAACTACTGGCAGCTAAGAAATATTCCACGCCCAAGTTTTCAAGCTAAAGTATTTCCCGAGTCAGTTCTCAACTTCATTCAAATGCAATAACTGAGTTTGTTCCCGTATTGCATTTTACAATACGAATACATTGTTATCATTCTCTTTTCATTTCGTTCAATTGATTTTCCAATAGCGTTGCCGTGCAGGACATTCGTATGCAGCCTCGCCGTCGCTGTGATCGCCTTGCAGCAGATTGGCTCCGACCGACACCATTCCGACTGGGTATCGCCATTACACTAGATAGAATTCTTAATATTACTATTCAGTTCAATCAGTGTGTAACTGTACTGAATGTGTGTTATCAATACTGTTTGTCCATAATGAAATCGTAAAAAATATACAGGAAAAATATAATAATAATATATTCTTTTGTGATGGATGGTTACTCAGACTAGCTATTCCTCGCCAGTTTGGTTACTGCTCCGCTCCTGTAACCCGTAGCGTGATGTTGTATAGGCTGTAAACTTCCTCGATAAATGCTATCGATTGCGATGCAATTCGGACCAGTAATTCCTGAAATTAATTAATATGTGTAATTATCCTTATGATATTCAATTGTAGACAACTTTAAAAAAAAAATACTAAAATGTGGGTGTATAATATAATAATACTAAATATGGGTATTTCTTACAGCATATAATAATAATTATAGCAATATAATGTGTACGAAACTTCTCAAAGCAAGTTGCTGGTGAATAATCCTAGCCACTTGGGTATACTGTTGTAATTTGTAAGTACTCGCCATTAGCTAGACCAGAACAACCAGAGATAATATATCTAATAACCTCACCCAGACGGTAGCCCGCCGGACACACGTCAACTATTCCGTTCTTCATTAGTACCTACGGTAGTTATTCCTTCCTAACCTCCAGTTTCTCAGAAGAGTTTGCTGAAACGTAGCCAGGCCACGTACGCTGAGAAATCTACATCAGGCCCATGAACAGCCAGATAAAAGCGTCCGTGAAGCTCTTTGACTTTCTATACCTCCTTGTGGTCATCAGTAGTAGCTACTACGGCTTTGCACTAGTTCTCTGTAGCCATATATACCGAAATTAGTCCCTTGTCCAATGCGACTACATTTCGGTGCAAGCCCACATTGGTTGTCAGGATTTTCTGACTCTGCTCACCTCATGGTTGTGGAGAATTTCTGTGAAGAAAAGATCCACAATCCCTCGGTCACATCATCCATAATCGAGATTGATGTATTTATCAGGCTTGTGGTCAGCAAAGACTCTTCTAACATCAAGAACCGTGAGACACTATGCAATAATGCCAAAAGTGTACATCAGAACCGGCATGATTCAACTGTTGAAGGCGTGCACCTTATTTCCGCCCGATAAAAGGCTATTTACGGTTGTGCTGAAATCTCTTTGAAGCGCGCGTGGAACAATATGCGCCGTCAACGAATCGGGCTTGGTTTGGATGGTTACCGAACGGCCGGATGGCGAGCAACCCATAGCTTTCTTGTGAGTGGGTCCGATTTATACTAACTAGCTTTAGCCCGCAGCTTCGCCCGCGTACATAAAATATAGCCTATGCCACTCAGGAATACAGTAGTACAGTACAGTAATAGTATTGGTGAAAAAATTTTAGCAACCGGACCAGTACTTCCACAGATTACCTCATACAAACAAAAAAACAAACTTTACCTCTTTATTATATTAGTATACTAATTAAAACCCACTTGTTTCCACGGTAACTTTCAAAACGTTCCCGCCACCAAGAGCAGACAATGACGTATATTAGGATATAGTAGGTAAAAATTTTCATCCGACTGACTAATTTCTGATTATCAGGCGACCAAATCCACCGGCAAAGGCTAGTGTTTGCAAAACAATTAAAAAAATATGTCGTTACATCGGATACCAAAGTATTCAAGCAATCTAAAATGTTTTTTACTGCGTCTGGTAATAAAATACGCGATGAAAACATTAAAATTAGAGTGTTACAGTATTCCTGGCAGGCACAAACAATATTTGTAAATCGAATAAAATGGCTCAGAATGTAAACAGCCAAATGTACATAACAAATCGTGCGCTGAGCGACGAATAGTTGAAAAACTATGATAAAAAAGTCATACAATATGTAGCTATGTTGATGCAATATGGTATTTTTTATTAGAATACCTACTGGCAATTTGACCTAACATCACGCATAAATCTTTGACTTTCTATGCCTTTCCATCTTGTCAGTCTATCATCTGCCTAGCCTTTTCCCAACTATATTGGGGTCGGCTTCCAGTCAAGCCGGATTTAGCTAAATACCAGTATTTTACGAGGAGCGGCTGCCTACCAGACCTCCATAACCCATTAACTGGGGTAACACGGTACTTCATGGCAAGACTGGAGTCAGATTTACTGGCAAAGATCTACAAATGGCAGCCGGGACCTACGGTTTAACGTGCTATCCGAGGCACGGAGGTAACTCATTATGTTAAGATGGTCACCCATCCACAGACCAAACTAGGCAAGCGTTGCTTAACCTTGAAGATCGACCTGTGCGGCTGTTATTATCTAGCTACGAGCTCCTCAATCCATCTTGTCAGTCTATCAAGTAGTGAAAACAGCATGATATTTAAGATTGCTGTGTCATTTTCGTGCTAATAAACTGGTTTTCTTTCTTCCTTTTCTTTCTTTCAGTAGTTTTAGAGTTTATTGCAAACAGATAGACAATCGCGGTGGGGGACTTTGTTTTATAATACTAAGTGGATGGGCCAATCTAAGAACGATAAAAGAAAACAGACATAATGAAACATTTGCCTACCCCTATAGTAAACAGCGTAATAATACATAACCTAAGTGTTGACCAAGCCATTAAGAAACATTGTTGCAAAATTTAAACGAATTTACTTTGTAAGTTTTATGATGATCCCGTAAACATAAACGCTGTTTGAATCAAATCGGATGTTGACTGACAAACATTTAAAATCTATTCTAATATTATAAAGAGGAAAGATTTGTACCTATTTTTGTATGTTTGTAATGAATAGGCTCAAAAAGTACTGGGCCGATATAAAAAAATCTTTCACCAATAGAATGCTACATTCTTCCAATTTGACATAGGCTACAGTTCATTTTGAAAAAAATTAGGGATCCTTGGTAAAATTTGAACAATGTAACCGAAGGTGTTGAAAAATGAGTCTTAAAATGTCTTTCGTCGTCGTCGAAACTATTAGCGATAGAACAAAATAATGTACAACAATATTGAAGAACATCATAATGTCTACAAAAAACTCCGCGGTAGCATATGTCCAACTATTGTAATTATGTCACTACAACAACTTTTTTCAAAAATAAATAATTGTCTACCGCGTGCGAAGCCGGGACGGGCTGCTAGTGTTATAATAAAATTAGTGATTATGGGAGCATCATATTGCATCTATAGAACACGGTTACTATACTATACTAGACATCGACGCACAATCGAATACCTTTTCGGATCTAATCGGATCCAGTATATGATTCTGTAGACCCTCGAGAGATGGATCTTTTTTCAGTTTTTTCCAAATTTTTTGAAACTGTTTGAAACCAGTATGACATATGGTGTATAATAGGATATATTATAGTTTTTCTTACATCTTAGAGAAAATACATGTGCCAGGGTCCAAAGTGATTTAATATCATTCATAAGGCGTATTTAAACACGGAATTTAATATGACATTACAGCATTATATAAATCCTTACAAACGAATTACACTTGAAAAGGTTTGCACCCCCGGGGTGCCGGAAACGTTTAGCGTCGAGCTAAAGTCGAGGTGACTTGACGTTTCATTTCGTAGAGTACCAACCAATAAGATTTTTTGATTTTTTTTTTTACTTGATCTTTAGAACTCGTTGCCACTACTCTCACCTTTTCGCATCAAGAAACACTTCGGGTAATCACTCATTGACGCCCCGAGAACTCTGAAAAGATTCTAGACATCTACTTCTGGGTTTAAAGTGGGATGGTTGGAGTGAAGGCTGTTAAGGACCACGCAAAATGGTTCACTATGGACTAAACCTGACAACAATGGCTACAAACCTCAGGTAAGAATTTGGAAAAAGTTTTGTGATGGCTGTATTTTTTGGTATATTTTGATTTTCGTTGACTTTGATCAACTTCTGTGGATACTAAAACTTTAAACTTAATAACTGTTTTTTATAGTTCGATTATCGTTGTTTTTTGAATGAACTACCTAGTACGAACCGACAAAAGTGCTTCCTTATGGTATCATAATTATGTATATTTTAGCAATGAAAGCCTCAATAAACAAATGTACCTAACATATCAATTAGCAGCCCTATGAAAAATAACATAAAATCCTTGTATCTTCTAATAACAGCAACCTTCACAGCAACCTAACAATTTCAATAGAAATTATAATCCATATAGGTACGGTACACGGTTCCACATTGCATTGTACACTGTCGAGCATTTTAATGGGCACCACAAATTGCCCTGAGTGCCTCCACAGCACTACAATGAATAGCGAGTATCTTTGTGTATGAGTGCCGTGTAGGCCTTCCATGTGAACTTCAGTACACTCTCTGGCCATTTTAATTGACTCATTTATACAGACTCTTGCTGTGAATGAATGCTTGCCATTTTTTTTTGTTTATGAAAAGGAATTGATTTTTTTTCCTATATGTTGTGGTATGGGAGAATTGTGTACAGAAAATAAACAATTAAAATTACCCATGATAAGAAAATTTTTACATCTGCAATTTACGGCTACGTAAACGTGGACTGAAAATATCAAAGTTACATATCTAATCTTTAAAAAAAAAACGTTGACTCGAATCTTAAAAAAAAAAAGTTTCTATAGACGACCGCGTGTATTAATAGTACATTACGATATTAGTGCGTAATGATGGTTATAACATGCGAGGCGGAATTTCAGCCCGAGCCGAAGGCGAGGGCGTAACTGAGCCGAGCATGTTATAACCAATACGCACGTATATCGTACGACGTTTTTTAACACATTTGCGAGGAAACAAAAAAAAAATTTAACATCTTAGTGTTTGGCGCCAAAGAAATCGAACGCAAATATTGTTTGGTAAAATGACAAAAATTACAAAAAAATTACGAAAATTACTAAAAATGACTGAAATGACAAAGAGTGACAAAAATTGACAAAAAGTGACAAAAAATTACAGAAAATCACAAAAAATGACAAAAAGTAACAAAAAATGACAAAAAGTGACAAAAAATGACAGAAAATCACAACAAATCACAAAAAATGACAAAAAGTGACAAAAATGACACAAAGTAACAAAAAATGACAAAAAGTGACAAAAAATGACTGAAATGACAATAAATCACAAAAAATGACAATGAATCACAAAAAGTGACAAAACATGACAAAAAAAGACAAAACATGACAAAAAATGACAAAACATGACAAAAAAGACAAAACATGACAAAAAATGACAAAATGTGACAAAAAATGACTAAAAACCCCAAATAATCAAAAAAAATTACAAAAAGTAACAAAATGTGACAAAAATGACAAAAAATGACAGAAAATCACATAAAATGACAAAAAGTGACAAAAATGACAAAAAATGACAAAAATTACAAAAATTACAAAAAATGACAAAAAATGACAAAAAATGACAAAAAATGACAAAAAATGACAAAAAATGACAAAAAATGACAAAATATGACAAAAAATGACACAAAGTAACAAAAAGTGACAAAAAGTGACGGAAATAATAATAAATCACAAAAAATGACAAAAAATGACAAAAAATGACAAAAAATGACAAAAAATGACAAAAAATGACAAAAAATGACAAAAAGTGTCAAAAAATGACAAAAGTTGACAAAAAAAAGCCAAAAGGTGACAAAAAAGTCTGAAATGACAATAAATCACAAAAAGTGACAAAAAATGACAAAAAGTGACGAAAAATGAGAAAAAGTGACAAAAAATGAGAAAAAGTGACAAAATGTGACAAAATGTGACAAAATGTGACAAAATGTGACAAAATGTGACAAAATGTGACAAAAAGTGACAAAAAATGACAGAAAATAACAAAAAGTTACAAGAAATGCCAAAAAAAGACAAAAAGTGACAAGAAATGTCAAAAAGTGACAAGAAATGACAAAAAATGATAAAACATGACAAATGATACAATGATGAGGCTATTCAAATTTCGAACTAATCGCCGCGCACGAAATGGCAAATAATGCTGTTATAGAATTTGTATGGACTATAACTTAACTATTTGCTTTGGTATAACACACGCGTTTTTTATGACCCGCTTTACATATTTAAAACCGGTGGAATTACATCAGCTTTACGAGCAACTGTGTTAAAAATAGTACATTACGATATTAGTGCGTAATGATGGTTATAACATGCGAGGCGGAATTTCAGCCCGAGCCGAAGGCGAGGGCGTAACTGAGCCGAGCATGTTATAACCAATACGCACGTATATCGTACGACGTTTTTTAACACATTTGCGAGGAAACAAAAAAAAAAAATTTAACATCTTAGTGTTTGGCGCCAAAGAAATCGAACGCAAATATTGTTTGGTAAAATGACAAAATTACAAAAATTACAAAAAATTACGAAAATGACTAAAAATGACTGAAACTACAAAGAGTGACAAAAAATGACAAAAATTGTCAAAAAGTGACAAAAAGTGACCAAAAATGACAAAAAACGACAGAAAATCACAAAAAATGACAAAAATGACAGAAAGTAACAAAAAATGACAGAAAATCACAACAAATCACAAAAAATGACTGAAATGACAATAAATCACAAAAAATGACTGAAATGACAATAAATCACAAAAAGTGACAATAAATCACAAAAAGTGACAATAAATCACAAAAAGTGACCATAAATGACAAAAAATGACAAAAAATGACAAAAAATGACAAAAAATGACAAAAAATGACAAAAAATGACAAAAAATGACAAAAAATGACAAAAAATGACAAAAAAATGACAAAAAATGACAAAAAATGACAACAAGTGACAAAACATGACAGAAAATCACATAAAATGACAAAAAGTGACAAATAGTAACAAGAAATGACAGAAAATCACAATAAATCACAAAAAATGACAAAAATGACACAAAGTAACAAAAAGTGACTGAAATGATAATAAATCACAAAAAATGACAAAAAGTGTCAAAAAATGACAAAAGTTGACAAAAAAAACACAAAAGGTGACAAAAAATGTCTGAAATGACAATAAATCACAAAAAGTGACAAAAAGTGACGAAAAATGGGAAAAAGTGACAAAAAATGAGAAAAAGTGACAAAAAGTTACAAAAAATGCCAAAAAAAGACAAAAAGTGACAAAAAATGAAAAAAAATGACAAGAAATGTCAAAAAATGACAAGAAATGACAAAAAATGATAAAACATGACAAATGCCATGCCTCATCATTGTATATGATGAGGCTATTCAAATTTCGAACTAATCGCCGCGCACGAAATGGCAAATAATGCTGTTATGGAATTTGTATGGACTATAACTTAACTATTTGCTTTGGTATAACACACGCGTTTTTTATGACCCGCTTTACATATTTAAAACCGGTGGAATTACATCAGCTTTACGAGCAACTGTGTTAAAAATTATATAATAGTCTATTCTTTGTTATACTTATTTACTCATAACATTATAATGAATGAAAGAAGTGTTTGTTTTTTTGTTTGCAATTAAGGGCGCTGTTACATTTTTTCTTAAATTTGAGCGTTTTGACAGAAATGCCATTACAACACAAAAGAACTGGCATCATCTTATAGTAATTTTGACATTTCCTGTGTCAATATAGTCTCAGGATATAAAAAACAGACGATAGGTAAATTAAACGACGGGCGGCAGCAGTCGCGCTCGATTTTTGCATTGCATACAAAAATTATTTAAAAATATTATTTAACTTTTAAATAGCCCAATTTATTTTTTTCAAGATTTATAGAAATACCACCTTAGTTGGTTAATTTTTTTTATTTGAGTTTGGATTATAATTTCGTAGATAAAAATTGTAGTTTCGTACGGAAAACTGTCAGTATATCTTGGTTTTACAGAATTATTTTTGGTGTATTACTGTATGAAAAGTAATAAAGTGGTTTCAGCACTCCAATGTAAAAGATACAGTTGTATCATAGACATTTTTATAAATGATTAAACTTTAATATCTTCGGTGTACCAAGGCGTCAAAATATACCCTAAAGCAACATTTTATAAAACATCCTTTGCGGAGACAAGGATTTTACTGATGTAGGTAAACAAATTCAAATATTTATTTAAAGCACTCCCAAGATAAGTTATCAAACTTTCTTATCCATATTTTTGTTTTTTTTTTTATGTCTATATCTAAAGCATCGTCACACGTCAAAAATTGGATAAAACGCTGAAATTCATCAAAAATTGTGACAGCCCTCTTAATAAACTCAAAAACAACAAGACCAATTTTAAAATTTCTTTCACCAATAGAATGCTGCTTTATCGCTTAGTGATATAGAGAAGAAGCCATTGACAAAAGCTGGCGCAATAAAAAAAAATAAGAGTATTATAATAAAGCACATCTCACTAAATTACGAGTGACATGTTTTAAGACAACAAAACCTTTTAGCTAGAATCTGTTGAGACTTTCCTCAGAAAAAAAAGAAATCTATCAACATGTCACATGTGACGTGACATAAATAAAATACGAATTCACAAATACAAAGTGACAGCTCTAATAAGTATTTATAAGAGTGTAGATATCACACACACACCACATACACACTAGGTACATTTATAATCACTACATTGTATGACACAAAATCGCATCCCGCTGTCTGTCCATATGTATGCTTAGATCTAAAAAACTTCGCAACGGATTTTGATGAAGTTTTTTTAAATAGATAGATTGATTTAAGAGGGAGACTTAATAATAATAATAATAATAATTGTTTATTGACCAAAAAGGATATACATGATAAGGAATAACAAAACTAAAACTACTTACAAGCAAGATAATATCTTGCTTGTAAGTAGTTTATTATACAAGATTAAGTAACCACATTATGTGGGAGAATATTTCGGTGGAAATACATGGTACATCTGTTTACAAGTTACGTTTCACTGACTCTTAAACTAGGGTATAACTGTATCTTAAGAGACAGAGAATAAGAGAGAAGAGGTTATGCTTTAATATTACTAAATAATTTAGTAGTTTATATGCACAAAACATGCCTAATATACTAGTAGCACCCGTGCGAAGCCGGGACAGGTCGCCAGTTTAAAAGAAAAGTTTGTCGGACGATACTTGAATAGTTTAATCCACAACTTTAATTTATTATCATTTTGCTAGACGAACTCCTGAACTCAGTGGAAAGTATTTCGTATTAAATTCAGCCTTATCTTTATAACAATACCTATAAATTATCTTGTTTTGGCAGGATTTTAATTAATGGCAACACTAAGCCGTATATACTGAACAGTTATTTTTAGATGAATTAAAAAGAACAATATACCAACGATACATTTTGTAGAAGAAAAGTAAATACCTGGTCTACATTCTAAGTACTTTTTCTTCTGTTTTCCCTAATATTTGATATTTATTAGTATATTTTAAGACTATACTATAAAATATATAAAGACAAAATTATAAAAACAATAATTTGCTTAACGCTGCGTCTTGGTACGTGGTCTCCACTCCAGAACCTTTCGACCGATTACCTGTTTTTTTTTAATGTAAATTATATTGTTTTGGCAGGATTTTAAAAAATGGCATAACGCTAAGCCGTATATAGTAAACAGGTTGTTTTTGGAAGAATGATACCAACGATGCATCGCATAAAAGAAAAAATACTTAGAGTGTCTTTACCTGGACTACCAACATTCTAATATAAGTACTTTTTCTTCTCTTTTCTCGATAATATATCCGATATTTATTAGCGTATTTTTATATCGCGTATGGTGTATAATAATATTAGTATCTATTATATCTGATGTTTGTACGAGTACATTGACAAAGTGACTATAAATCAATCTCCTTTCGTTCAGTCTATTCAAAGGTTATTTGTATGAGATTGCCTTGAGCGATTGTACATTGATTTTTATAAATGTTTGTTCTTTGTTTTTATCAAGTACACATTAACACCCTACACATCACATTACACACACACACATACATACATATGATCACATTATTATTTAATTTTAATCTAATATTGAATTAATTCTGATTTTGTGTTATTATCATTAATTTTAAACTTTTTAAATACGAGTATTTCAAATTGTAATTTAGTATGGGTTCCAAGCCTGAAAATTAATGAATTTATTATTATTAGAGAATAATAAAAAAGCTTTTTCTTTCTCCGTACAAATGGTATTAGATGTATACGGATGTTTTAAGAAACTACTTCAAAATACATGGCAACTTTAAAATATTAGATCCTGTTTCTGTGTCCTGAATAATCACTATTTCCCGAATAAATTCATAAAAAGTTAACGTAAACTTAAGGAACGGAAACGGAACGCAATGGAGCTTACGGAATGGTGGTGAAACAGGCCCTATTTATAATAATCCGGTCTGAAATATTCAAAAAAACTGTGTTTAACAAAAAAAAACGTCCTGAAACTGCAAGGCACTCTGATACAATAAAAAGCAACAGATAATCTAAACACTCTGAATTTGAATAATTTCAAATAGCTTTAAACATATCTTTCAACAAAGAAGTCCTAAGTTTTGATACTAAACCATAGTCTTATCTTCACGCTCTATTGGTTCAGGAGCGTTTATCCCAAAAATGGATATTTATAGATACCTCCTTTTGTGGAGTCTGCGAGCCTTTCTGACCGGTTTGTGCATACACGAAAAGGCACCATCAGTTTTTTTTTTACAATACTAAAACCATTCCTCTGTTTTATTCTATAACACTAGCTGCAACCAGTGGTGTCACTCGCGTAATAGTAGAATCCTATGTGCTATTCCAAAACATGGTTTACCCCTGTGTCAAATTTCATGCAAACTGTTCAGCCGTACGAGGGATGAAAGTGTATCAAACACACTCACTCATAAATCGCCTTTATAATACCTAATACTAGCTGCAGCCAGCGGCTTCGCCCGCATGAAAGAAGAAAATTCTACCAAGGGAACATATTCCTTCAATACAATTCGTGGTGTTCCAGTACATGATCTGCCCGATTTCAACCAAATCTGTTCAGCTGTTCGAGGGTTAAGAAGTAACAAACATACACAGAAATAGAATTTGGCTAAATTGCTTTTGAATTGTTATAGAATTTTTGTTCTCAAACTAATATAACTGTGATTATGTTTTATTAAGTAAGTTGATTTAATTTAAAAATAAAATCAATCGGTATTCGATTACAACATTTAATCACTAAATAACCAAACACATCTCTCATGATGGATTAATAAAATAAAATATTAATTTCAGCCCAAACCCAAAACAAAACTTTTATTAATTAAGATTCAATCCCAAAATTAAATATGCATTAGGATTACCAGCTGTCTGACTGCAGGTAAGAAATTAACAACACAGCCCAAACATAACACAGAAATTAACATAAATCGGATTATTCTAAGAAAAACTCTGTCGTATTAACAAAGACGAGAAAGTAATCAAGAAAATTTAAATTAAATTAGCGGCTCAAAGTCATTAAAACACCAAGACACCGGTTAACTGGGGCCCGAAGAAAGCCGAAGTTGAACGAAGTGCTCTCGGCCACTCGGTTATTTTATTTATTATCGGAGCTAAACAAAAATAAAGTACTCCAAAGAAAAGTTTGCAAGTTACAGCGGAGACTTTATCGGAGTAAAGTGAAAAATGCTTTACAAGCATTTTGTATCTGTCTTTATAAAGAAGATGGAAGTATATTCAATCATTCGATGGCTAGTGATATATTTTGATTAAGTTTGTTTGAAATTGGAACATGATTATATGTATATTTATAATTTGTATAATATTTACCTACACAAGTTACAGACAAGACTTACATAATGGGTGCTTACTTTGTTCCCACTGCTGGGACTGGTCTGGATACATGATCCTGTTATTAATGTAAATAAAGTTTTAGTAATTATATACCTTAAGATTCTGTGAGAGATTTTTGAAATTACTAACTTACTTTACTTACGTTGGGTAAGCTAGTTACTAGCTAGCTTACCCAACAAACATACATAATCAAAGATAAAGTGAAAGATTTGCGTCCGAGCATTAAAAATCACCCACGACCTATTAAGAATAAACAAATTAAAACATAAAAATCAGTCAAGCCATTTTCGAGGTGTCTAATAATAAACACGCTGAAAAGAGATATTTATATTTTAGATAACCTATTTCCATTAAAAACCTCCAATTAAGATGACTAATTTACAAGGCTATAGTATAAGTAAAATATCTTCCGGTACCTACTTGGTCGCCACCCCAGAACCTTTGACCTTGTGAGGGTCACGGAAATCCAATGGATGCGAAACGTAAAGGATCGTTCGTTGCGGCGATGCTTGGCTGCACGGCCTTGCACGTCTTTTGGCTGAAATCATAATGATAATGAATTTATTTAAGCATACTTTATTTTTCAAGATATTATACACACTGAAAACCTAAAAAAACATACAAATAGCTGCCTTAAAGCACGTACAAATTAGTTTTAAAACGTAATGGCGGGCAACTTCGCCCAACACTTGGGAACAAAGCGGCGGAATCTGAGCTGGCTCGGGTTTCTTCCGCAACAGTTTCAAGTTTCTTTCGTTTTAAACTTGTCTGCGCAGCGCTGCCCCAGATACCTCAAAGACTGCTAATACCTTTAATGCCGAAACGTTAAACCTATACCCGTTGGAATTTTTGAGCAATCGACTTCGTTCGTTTTCTAATGTTTTTCGTTGATAAATGACTCGTAAAAACTCTTCGAGGTATGTGTTTCGACTCCAAAAGAATACGTTAATCGAATTTTGTGATAAACTGTTTGTTGTTGGTAAATATTTATTACTTATACACATACATATGCTATAAATTTTAATTCTTATCCCGCAAATATATAAATGAACAAAAATGCCTTTTAGCAATTTCAATACAACAGTTGTTTTCTTAAATGTAATGTAACTTTAATACGAAAGTACATGCAGTAAGTAAAAAAAACTACTATAAAATGTTCGTAAACTCTGTTTAATCTCCAAAACCACTGGGGCGATTTTAGTGGGCATTTTTTTAAAGTGACACAAGCGGAGTCGCAAACAACAGCCAGTAGTCCAGTAATAGGTAACAATGGAGTCAAAAAATTATAATCATAAGAGATTTTTTGACATAAAACTGTCTAAAGACTTTGAATTTTCAAAACCAAAACAGAGCTACATTTCGAACCTGGATGCTATAGGTACCTACTACCCCAAATCCAAATGAGACACATTCTAATACACGTCGATATTTAGTTTTAGGATGAGCACACGCTTACTTGAGACAGGCACTCCCGTCTCATCGCTACTCGAAGTGCTAGCACGTATGTTTGTATGCTCTCAGTGCACAAGTCTCGGCTAAGCCGGGATACCAACTGTGCTTACAACTCTGCATAGTTGGAACTCATACGAGATCCTTGTACGACTTACGAAGTGTACCGTAGAGACTTTGCGGGAGTGTGGGACTAATAAAATCTTACCTTGTATTACTCTAGTTTATTGTGTTTGAATGACAAAGGCTTTGTGTTCGATGTGTCGAAGTTATTTTATACGATAAGTTCTTTATTCTGACAAAAGATGTTGTGGAATAAACTTGGAATATTATTTTGAATGCAGGCAATAAACTCTAGGGCAGCTGAGCTTCTTTTAAACTGAAAGAAACTTAGCCGTAAATTTTAAATGGAGATGCACCATTTTTCAGCGTGTAAAAGGGTTTTATCGTCTTAAAATGTTATTTACCGATATACAAAATTCCAATTTCAATTTCCCTATCTTAGAGATGAAGCCTGCATCCCAGCAGTGGGAACATAATAAGATTTATTATACTTCTTATACGTGGTAAGGGTCGCGGGAATGCGATGGTTGCGAGACGCACGAAACCGGTCGTTATGGCGACGCCTGGGGGAGGACTATGTCCAGCAGTGGACGTTTTTCGACTGAAATGATGATAATGTATATAATTATAATTTACAAAATAAATTTAATTTATAATCTCATTCATAAAATTAATTCTTTTCAGGGCAAATACAATAACTACTGGATTTTACACCTTTATGCCGCTTAGGCCAGGGATGTAATGAGAGTGCAAAGCATGAATAGTGAAACCTACTTCCACGCAGGCGAAGTCGCAGGCAGAAGCTGTCAAATAAAACCTTCTTGCAAAAGCAAATGACAGCCGCACAAAAGCATAAACAATCCCTATTGTTCTCAGCCACTGTTGAGGAGGTATATAAAACTTTATCTAAGGTGCATCTTAGAGCCAGCAGTAATGAACGCGACCCTTGGGAAGGTTGGAGAGGATGGAAGTAGCCATCAGACAATCGAACACGAAATCCCTTTTCCCAAAACGTGCTGAATCCAGTCATCGTTTGTCTTTATAAGAATTTATGTGCATTTCAGTACTGTCTGTTTGTCTGTAATTTTAAGTACCTATAGACGTTGGGTTGTAGTGATGTTTATCTTTAGTTGAATGCACCCATTAATTTTAGAAAAGGTTTTTCCTATTTGGTTTGTGTCTGGAATTTTCGTTCTTTGAAAAGATAATTGTGGACTTTAAATTTAGCGTCGTATTAACAATCGCGTCTTAGATAGTTTTTTTCTAGGTGAGAAATCATGACTTCTCCCGCTCTTGGGCGGAACGGGAGGGCGTGTCATGGCCATTACAAAAATGCAATGGAATAAAAAGAAAACATGGCAAGTTATGTAGAGCTTCCAGCCCATTAAAGAATTTTAAAAAAATCGTTTTGTTTCATTAGTTACCTTTTGGCCTTTATGTTCCAGGGTTATAATAATTATCTTTTTTTTTCTAAGAATCCCGTATCCTTATCACTAAAGAGAACCTTACAAAATTAATGAAACATAATCATTACGTTATATAGGCTCCGTCTAAAATATATCAGTCAGTAAAGTATGCTATCCCCGTCAGTTATCTCGGCGTATTAATCTACCCTAAGGAGGTAAGCTGGGAACAATTAATGGTTTGGACACCAAGTATGTCGGGTAAGTTGACGAAAGTATTTGGAGCAGTCAACAACTTAGCAACAGTCTGTATGTACTTGTATGTTGGCAAAATTTATCGTAGTCAAAGTCAAAGTTAAAATCTTTTTATTTCACATAGTAGGCCTATGTGAAATAAAAAGATTTTGACTTTTGACATGGGCACTTCTAAAACGTTAGAAGCTAGTGCACGGTTCGTATTGGTCGTTTCCTATGGAGAAGAACCGGCAAGAAACTCCATGCTTACTCTTTTCAAAAAAACTATTGGGCTATCTAGAATTAGAAACCAGGGATGTTATTGATCTGCAAAACTTTTGAGTGATTTCGATTTAGGGACACTTACTTTACAAATGAGTCTAACAGACTCAGCGTGTCCCTACATGACCCTGGGTTAAAGAAAGAGAACCGGAGCCTTGAAACGAAGGTGAAGAAAGGACAGAAGTGGGTTTTAATCCTGTTCTGCCGTTCCAGGAGGGCAAAGTAACGAACTCGTCCAGCTCTGGGTAGAGCCAGAGGGAGGGTTACACTTTTACTGACTAAAACCCACCAACGCCCCATCAGTCTTCGGCCGTCATCAGCGCGTAATGTTCCAAAAACATATCAGCAAAAGCCTGACACGACGTCTCTCTCTACTCTAGTCCAGGAGAAGTAATTAGTTGATTTCCCAACTACCAAAAATGAACTCATGTTCCATCAATTGCCCGCAACCCTTACAAGTCAGCCTGTATAATTATAATCTCTTAACTTCCATTACAAATTGAAACGGTAAACTAACCTTTACACCCTTCGACAAACAATAAACAAAGCCAGTTTCACTAAGTGGGACAATATCGCGGATAATATGTATAAATAAACTGACACATTTACATACGTCACTACGCATACGCTTCAGGGTCGTAGCCGACATTGTTTACATAGAGATTTTACGTTTTATGTAACATCAGATTGACAAGTCATGTTACATCCCTCGGAGCCAAGGATAAGGGGAGCATTTGACCTCATAGTGCCACAGCTAATTATATTACAGAAGGCTCAGTATCATAACTTTGTTGAGACTTAATGCCTTTGTCCTGAGAATGCGCGGTAATTAGATAAGGCGGGAGTGGGCGAAATTTGGTGGCCATAGGACATGCGCGCGAGAGAGACTATATCTTTTACTGATTTAAACACACATAGGTTACCCTAAGCGGTCCGGCATGGCCACAGTAACTATTGTGAATCAATCCAGGCTAGACGTCCTTAAGAGTCCCTTCAATCTTGCTAACATCATCGGATGGTGAGCTAACCATTGTTCGCCGTATAACGGTTTTACTGAGGTTAAAACTATAAAAAATCGCTCGTTAGCAAACACTCCATGCCCTCTCCGCAACTACGCGCTTGGCGCTCAATGTAGTCAATACAGTATAAGTACATGTAATCGGAAGTCTCATTTATTTGATAGTTTGCGAGGCGAGCGAAGGCGAGCGCCTTAGTAGCGATGCTCGATGGCAAAAGGTTCGATTGTTCGAACATTTCGATGGATTTCGATTATTTCGATTTTGACTCGAGTCCGACTTGGTTTGTTACTGCGACTGGCGCATAGCGCATTCATTTGCGAGTTGTTCCTACATGGTTTAGAGTTTCGAGTGAGAGTAATAGATTCGAACAACATAATTAGAAAACTATGAGTTGGAATTTTAATTCGATTCCAGATTTGACAATTTCAGTATTGCAACGTTATGACAAGTAATAAATAGTGACGTTGCGAAATTATTCGATATGGAAATGGAATATATCTGGATCGATTATTCTCGTTTATAATTTTACTCTCGTAAACTAAGTATATCAGGAAATTAAATATTTCTGAACCGATAATTTAGTTTTGACGATTAATTAACGGTTTGAGACTTTTCTTTTATAATTGTGTGTGATATAAATAAAAAAAATGTGATCATGAAGGAACATGTCAAATAAAACAGATAGATGTATTATGGTAAGTAATAATTTATTTTAGAAACGACCGAATGAGATACTGAAATCTTCGAAAAATAAACTTGACTGTTTATTGCTATAATACTTTTCTACCGGCATAAATTACGTTCTACCGAAAACTATGCTTTGTAATTTTTATCTATATTTGCCTACTATTAATTCATAAATTACCTTTCAAATTTCATAGACTGTGGTGCTATTTTAACTGTAACACTATACTAAAAATATTATTCTGAGTGGTTATACAGAAACTTATAAAAAATATAAAAATGTACTTGTACAATAACTTTTGCTTGCATCGTATATAATGAATTTTACTTACTACGGGTATGCTTGGGTATCGGTAAGTAGTACCTATTTCAGGCGTTAAAAAGTTAGAACAGTCGTATTTATGCTTTAATGTAAAACCACGTAGACTTTGGTATCCTAGAATATTTACGATTCGAAACATGGATTAAAAGGCGTAGTCGACGGAGCCTCGCTGCGCGGGGCTCCTACTTCTGGGTGGTTTAAAAAAAAATAACTTCGAAGGAGGTGGCGGGGTCTGTGTTCGCTCGCTTCGCTCGCTCACTACGACCCCGCCACCTCCTTCTAACCTAACCTGTCCGAGTGGGGTTGCCCCCAAGTCTTGAGCTCGCTTCGCTCGCTCTTGCATCTTAAGTTATACTAGCAACCAAAGAAAAACGGAATGAATTAGAATAAAATTGAATGAATGACCGAAACAAATGATAGTGACACAATTAAACCATCTGAATATTACATCAAATGAACATTATAACTTTTGATCATTAGCGCAAATGTTATTATAGCAAATAAATATTCGATGAACTGAAAATTCTGTCAAACGATATTATACAAAGTGATGATTTTCTTAAACGATGTTCGATTTAGTAATATTATATCAAACGTTGTTCGACCAAACAAGGGGGAACCCTTTTTACGTGCCCTCTGAAGCACGGAGACGCTTAGATGAAATACCACTAAATGGTCACCCATCCATAGTAATTTTGTCGGAGGTTCAGTATTCCATTCGGGAGTTTAGTTTTGTTATTCGACGACTAATTTTTTTTAGGAGGAGAAAAAGTAATTTGAACATGCTCTAATTTGTTGTTAAATTAGGTATTTTTTTTCGTTAATGTTTTGGGTTTTTTGTCGGTAATTAATTAAAACGCTGGTTAATTAGAATAATAGTCGGCCACAGATCGCTGGAGATTAATTAGTTTTTCGGAACCATTATTATTTCCCTTTATTTTATAAATTGTCGCCATCATCGCTATCGCTATCGCTGTCACTTTCTGTAACATTTATTATAAATGTGTCTGTGATATTGTCAATTAACACATCTAGCCTACTCATTTTTTCCTCTTCTTTGACAACATGGGATACGCATTTAGACCATTCGGTAGCCGTAACTTTTTGAATACCTTCCTGAAATAAATTTCTCACGTCTGTTAATTTGAAGGTTTTATTATTTTGAGCTACTTGCCCCTTTACCTGCGCCCATATCAATTCGATAGGGTTTAGCTCGCAATGGTAAGGGGGCAGTCTTAAAACCGTGATCCCATGTTGCGCTACCATTTCGTCTACAGCGTACTTATTAAAAGACTCGTTATGTGGAATCAACAACAAAGTTTTCAACAAGTTTTTCTTCCACAACTTCAAAGGCCTCCAATTGCGCAGAAATTTCATTTTTCACGTATTTGTAGGTGTTGCGGATCATTACTTTTTCAGTAACAGTGAAAGCTTTTCGTGGACGTTTTTTTCTTGGGGACAAGAAACCATCCACGTCTTTTTGTGATGTACTTGGCTGAGGATCCATTTTGATGGAAAACCAAAACAAATAGATTCACTCAAAGTTCACAAAAAACTATGAACGTAACAACAAACACAACGTAACAACACTTTAACAAAAACCCAACAAAATAACAAAATATCGATTCGCAATGAAATAAGATATTCGTGCAGTCAGACTGGGAGAATGAAGCCGAATGACACGATAAACAAAAAGTTTTTAATATAAAAACAAAAATATTAACTTTTTATAAAATAGAGCAGCGATTACTAATTAAAAAATAAAGTGGGTACTTGGGCTAGGGCGTCGCCGAACAACGACGCGCAGGCACATCGCCAGGGCTACCGTGTCAAGTACGGGCACGGCTAAAGAAGTTAGTACCCAAAAAGAAGCTCCGCTTTGCCACCTGGAACATTGGCTCTCTAACTGGACGTTGCAGAGAACTCGCGGACGTACTTGCGAAACGTCGGGTCCAGTGCGTCTTCCTTCAGGAGACGCGCTGGAAGGGGAATAAGTCCCGTGACATCGGGCAGGGGTACCGGCTAATGTACACCGGATCACCATCGGGCTGGAACGGAGTAGCCGTAGTACTGTCTAAGGACCTTCAGGATGGACTTCTTGAAGTAGACCGATACAGCGACCGGTTGATGCGAGTTAAGGTGCTGATCGAAGGGTCGGTAATGAACGTAGTCAGCGCCTATGCTCCTCAAACTGGCTGCTGTGAGTCTGAAAAGGAGGCCTTCTGGGATGAGTTCGAGGACGTATTGCGCGCTATTCCGAATTCTGAAGGTATTTTGGTTGGGGGGGATATCAACGGTCACGTAGGTCAGCGTGCTGGAGAGTACGGACGTGTTCACGATAGTTTTGGCTATGGCCAACTAAATGCAGAGGAAGTCAGCATACTCAGGACCTGCGCTGTGTCGGACCTAGCCATCGCGAATACGTTCTTTCAGAAGAAGCCCCAGCATCTTATTACGTACCGTGGTGGTTCATACTCAACCCAAATTGATTACCTGCTGGTGCGACGGTGCAATATTGGCAAGGTTACCAACTGTAAGGTTATCCCAGGCAAAAGCTTAACGGCTCAACACCGCCTCCTTGTCATGGACCTGGCGATCGTACCCGAGGGGTGCCCGAGGCCTATATTGACATTATCAGAGACATGTATCGCGATTCAAATATCGACATCGCCCTCGTTAGCCAGAACAAAGCCCAACTTGAGCGGAAGGTCAACACTTGGAAGGACACGCTGGAAAACGACGGTCTGAGACTAAATGTGGCGAAGACTGAGTACATGTCCTGTGGCAGCACGGATTCAAATACCATCCGAATAGGTTCGGACCGGATCACAAGCTCCGATACGTTCAGGTACCTTGGATCCGTGCTACACGAGTCTGGCAACGTGGACGACGATGTCCAAGCACGTATAGGCGCGGCTTGGGCTAAATGGCGAGAGGTAACAGGCGTTTTTAATGCGACCGCAAAATGCCTCCGAAGCTTAAGGGACAGATATATAAATGCATCATACGTCCTGTCCTCCTGTACGGCGGCGAATGTTGGCCAGCACTAAGCAGACACACCCAGGAGCTTTGCGTCACGGAGATGAAGATGCTGAGGTGGATGAGCGGCGTAACGCGATCCGATCGCATACGCAACTCATTCATCCGAGGTAGTCTTGGTGTCCGTGACGTGGGGGAAAAACTGCAAGAGTGTCGTCTGCGATGGTATGGCCACATCATGCGCCGCCCTATGGAGTACGTTGGCCGGAGATGCATAAATATGGCTGTCCTTGGCGCTAGGTCTCGTGGTCGCCCTCGCAAGCGCTGGCTGGACGTCGTCAAGTCCGACATGAGAGCCAAGAAGAAGAAAGAAAGAAGATAGAAAGAAGAAGAAGCAGCGATTACTAATTAATAAATAATTATTATGAATAAATATGTATTTATTTAAAACAAAAACCAATAATTTAGTCTTTAATTGGCACACTGATGGCACACAAACTGATTGTTTATCGATTTTTGAGTTCATCACTACACTATTATAATATGTGGTATCATTATTTCACAAAATGACAACAGCTAATGTCAAATCTGGAATCTAATTAAAATTCCGACCATAGCGATCAATTCCGTTGACTCGAAACAATCGAAAAACATCTCGATTATTCTGTAGAAAAGAAAAGATGGTTGACGCCGAGTCAACCATCGACTCGTCGTTTTATTTTAATGACTACGATCCTTCGATTTTTAAATCATCACGGGCGATTTATCGCTACAACTTAGCATCCGCGCTATCTTCATTCATACCCCGAAAGAGTCCTAAATGCCTATCTTTTTACATGATATTTTCCAAGCATTTTGGCCATCTTTTGTCAAAAGGCAGCTAAGCCTATAAGCGCATTCACCACGACCACAAGTGACCCACTTACTGTACTATTCATGTCTACGTATAGCTAAGGTACGACTGCTTCCGAGGCACATGCTCTAACACTGTTTGTTAATAGAGTACACAGCATGTGGCTTACCACTTGTGGTTTTAGCTTACAACCCGGCTGCAGTTAGTCTTAGGTAGGGATGCCATCACGTTAACTGATGCCGGACAAAACTTTAAAAAGATGAAACTGAGTGAAATTAACTTTCATATTTTTTCGGTTAGAGTAGTAGCTAGTAAGCCTGAAAGTGGCTCACGATTACGAATTAGTTTTTTGTTAATTCATTGCTTTTTTTCATCAATCGAGTTTTTATGACACAAAAAGTTCAAAAATCTGTTCCAGCCGATGGTTGGACGGCCTAACTAGGCCAGATCTGAACGGATAGCAACCCTAATCGTATAGTACAACCCAGATTGCTGTCAAAATGTGTCAATTAATACATCAAACATCTTAAATCTTAAAGTCGAAAATTATCGCAGTTTAGGGTTAATCAGTTTATTTGGGCCTCACACGCACACCATACAACAGTGTGAAACAAACCGTTTGAACCTGAACCAGACGAACCGTCTGATTGGAGGTTTCTCCCGTTTCAAACGAAGTAGATATGTGAGACTTTACACTCTGTTCCATATTCCTCTAAAAGCACATTAGTTCATGAATCCCCGACCGGTCGCATGAGACCGCGCTGTTATTGTCTTACTATTGTGTCTCGTTTCGCGGGTATTGATAGCTTAAGTGCTAACGGCCGAAAGGTCTGAGTAGTTTTACTGGTTACAAAGATACTGTGGCACCTCAATCCTTCGATCTCGCGTTATTAAAAGCCTCCGTGTATAAATAGTGCGTCTCAATGCCGTCAGAACCTTGACACAGGTGTCGGGACTACCCCCCTGTGCGTTCCCCACCCCCTGCTGCAGTGTAGACCTTCCTTAATGCCTTGCAATTAACTAAGCTATTTATAGTAATTATGTAGTCGCACTCGATTGCCTCCAAGGGTTCTCCCAGTTCGATTTGTTGAACTACGATGATAGTTTTCAAAGTGGTTTTCTTTTAGCTGGAACTCTTTTAAGGAGCAGATTTATTCGTTTAATTGTAATAACACACCAAAACCATGTAAAGAGCAAGTTTTTCTGCTTTATTACTAAGAATCTACATTTGTATATCATACTTATATTATGTTGAGGAGCTCGTGGCTAGATAATAACAGCCGCACAGGTCGATCTTCAAGGTTAACCAACGCTTGCCAAGGTTGGTCTGTGGATGGGTAACATAACGAGTTTCCTCCCCTCGGAAAGCACGTTAAGCCGTAGGTCTCGGCTGTCATTTGTAGGTTTTTGGCAGTCGTTACGGATAGTCAGAAGCCAGTAAATCGGACTCCAGGCTTGCCATGAAGTACCGTGTTTCTCCAGTTAATGGGTTGTGGAGGTCTAGTAGGCAGCCGCTCCTCGTAAAATACTGGTATTCAGCTAAATCGGGCTTGACTGGAAGCCGACCCCAATATAGTTGGGAAAAAGGCTAGGCAAATGATGATTATTACTAAGAAGGATTGTCGACATGAGTATGTGTGCGTGTATGTATGTTTGCTATTTTGGCACACGGGTAGACCATGTCCTGAAATAGCACATAATATAATATTTTTTATCTTTATGGAGTGTAAAACCGCTGACTTGAGATAGTGGTAATTAAAGAATACTAGAAAACCAAAACTCGCTTTGGTTTTTGTCGTTCAAACATCTAAAGATAGTTTTCTAGATAAAGAAGACAAAATATTTTTTATTTGGACCTTAATAAAATAAAAACAAAAGTTCAACATAATTATACCAAATTAAGTACAACAATGGGCACATAACAAAACAAGGAAAAACGACAGCATAACAAATTAATATGACTCGCCACAAGACAGAAAATAAACATCTCTACTGACTCAAGAATTCCCAAACTTGGGGACACTAACATAACATATAACACCAAACCATGTTTTTACTAGCATTTATTATAATTTATTTAACTTGCAATATTTTAGATGTTTGTATATATGTCCGCTGGGTAGTTCCACTGCGTTCCAAAATAAAATAAGTAAAGTCAGCATACAAGACAAATCACAAGTAGTTTGTTATTCACAAATAGAAGTATGATTTTTTTTCTTTTAAACAATATTTTACTTATTTATTTTAACTTTATGTAGAGTAGTGGTACATAGGTATGCGGATTTAATGCATCAAATAATATTTTCGACACACTTGCTCATAAAGTGGCTGTTATTGCACTGCACTTAGGTATATAAAGGGACTCGTTACCAAACTGTGACATTTTGATTACTATTATGCACATGTGCGGCAATGTAGTTAGAACCTTTTTGTTTAACCTCTTCTTTGTCAAAAAGAGTTTTAAGACAAAAAAATAATAAAATTTGTTATTGCGTTCAATAGCATAAATTAGTGTTTTGCTTACTTATTTCATGCAATTTCGTGTTTAAATAAACTGTTTAAAATTTTACATATTGAATTAATTAAATCTTTCATCAAATTTGTATTTTCTATTTATATGCAACCTCATTCTTATTTTTTCTAAGCCAAGAGCTAGAGTAGCTAGTCTATGGCCGCCATTTTTCGCGCATGCGCGCGTTTAACAAAAGTCAATTTTTAGCCGCCATATTTAAAAATAAAATACAGATTTTACAAAAATGTCTACAACAACTATTTATGAAGAAAATAGTTTGTGGTTTACGTCTTCAAGACGACCATACCATGTATGTCATGGGACCACTATACAGTCAAAAATAGTTAACTATAACTTTACTGACTGCACATTTACAAACTGTTTCTTTAGATAAACTTTTCATATACCTACTAAATAAAGTTGATTTTTAATTTATTTTCTTCACAAGTGTGTCGAAAAACGTCGTATGATACACGTGAGCAATGGCATTATCGTTCTTGGCTCTCTTAAGACCCTCGCCATGGCTCGGGTCTTAATACCGCCGCGACGATAATGACCCCCATTACACACTTGTATCATAATGTACTATTATGTATTTAGTGTTATGATTAATTTGTCTTCTAGATTTAAGAAACCTTTTTTAATTCAAAGCTGTGATTTTTTTCCGTCCATTTTTTGCTTTCTTTATATTTATTTAATCATTTTTTTATTTATTTTTTTTATTTTGGTAACTGATGATATGAGAATCTATTAAGTCCAGTGAAAACTTAATAATAAATAAATAGAGGTTCGATTTTTTGTAACGTTAATATAATAAAATACTCTTGAAAGAAGTAAATAAACTTTAAATTAAATCAAACGCATCAATTTGTTACATTAAATAATTTATTATTAATCATTTTAATTATAAATAAGATTATTGTATTTATAAAAGCTTATTTACAAAAATATTTAATTACTATCAAAAGTTTTACCCGATTCAACAAACACGCTATCATATTTTTAGTCCGCACCCCTCAGTTGATGTTACAACGCAGAGAGAAGTTAAATGGCGTCTGAAAAGTCCTGTAATGGACGTGGAACGGACATAAATAGTGCTTAATCTGATGTTAGAATCGTTTTTCTTAGGGCAAATACAGCCAGGCCCCAGCCACTTATGTAACACTGAAAACTTTTGGCTGGAAGTAGAAACTACAAGATATTAGTTTAGTTTGTCCTTGAGGGCTCGTATTTCAAAGATATCTTTTACGCAGATTTCTTAAAGAATCTGAGTGTGCAGATTTTTGATTAATCTTCATTAGATTTTATTTAGTGCGTACTAATATTATAAATGTGAAAGTAATGTCGTCTGTCTGTCTATCTGTTACGGTTTGACGGTTATATAACCGATTTTGATGAAATTTGATATTTTTATTTTGTTTATTTGGTCTACCAACAATTGTTTACACAACAACACAAAAAAATATAATTTCTAAAAACTTAAAAACGTGCAACAATTACTTATAGGTAAACATCACATAACTAAAAAAAATACCTTATGGCGAGCTTATTGACACATGTAAAGCTGACATGACAATACCGTTGAAGACAACAGTTTTTAATATTTACTTAATTAATATGGAGTAATTGATATGAGAAATAATTGATATGGAGCTAACACTGCTCTCAAAACGGTGAAGAAAACCGGCATGTCTTAGAACCAATAATCGGAATACATGTCACATCCACTAACGCGAAATAAGCCTACGTAGTAAATAACGGGCCATCTTCTAGAAAAAACACATTTGTCCCAGCACGGGGACCATTTAAAGGCTGAATATCCTTTAGCTGCTAACCATGTCTCTAAACTCAATAAACTACCAAAAATACCTTAGCTAAATACGGAAATAGTACAGCTAAAATCACCGTAAATGCACAATTCTGGCCACATTTACCCCATCCTTTGTAACGTAATGAAGGACCCAGTTCTATTTCTAAAGGCCTCCTACGCACGAGGTGTACAGGTAGCCATTTCTATATTTGCTTGCGTTAATCTAATCTGGGCCAGTGTTTACGTTACGCTAATTTAATTACTGAAAGAGTTAAAACTGGCTTCGAATTTTAAAGCTCCCTTTTTTGGGTAGATTAGAAGAAAGGTTAGGAGGACAATAAAATGAGTACATACACTGAACATCGCTTACTAGGCTACGTCCTGACTTCAAGGTCTTCCTTTTTTAGGGTAAAACGGGACTCTAGTACTTAGACTCTACTGTCCGTCGGTCTGTATGCCCGTCAGTCACCAGGCTGTATAGGTTCAGATAAATAGGGACCCTATTACTAAGACTTTGCTGTTCGTCCGTCTGTCTGTCCATCTGTCACCAGACTATATCTCATGAACCTACATAGCTAGATAGTTGAAGTTTTCGCAGATAGTGTATTTCTGTAGCTGCTTGCTATAACAAAAAGTAATATATAGTGGCGCTCCCTACAAAACACGTTCTTCACTTAGTACGTGAGCCGGTGTTCATTTGATTTGCGGTTAAGGCAACCTCAGGAATGTTTGATTTTTTTTTTTATTTATCTGAGTATAAAGACAAGGCTTGACTCACTCACTCATGAACGCCCAACCTAAACCCTTGGACCTAGAAAGTTGATTATTTTTGCAAACGTTATTTTTAAACAACCTCGCCTACACGAGAAGTAAGAATAGATTTTTCCGAAATTCAAAGAAAAGGGGTTTCATACGCGCGAAGCCGTGGGCAAAAACTATTTTGGGAATAAAAGTGAATGTTTTCTATCTAAAATTCTTAGCACCAATATTTCGAGTATTTTTCTCGGAAGTCCAATTCATACCCAATCATCCGATTGAATCACTTTTCAGAACTGTGACTGAAATACAGTTTTCCCAGAATAACCTAGACAGAACTGTACACCCACAGTTTAGTAGAAGCCACATAGCCTGCTGGTTTCGCCTAATATAATTATGCGGTTCAGCAAACGTACTCTTAAAGGCTTAACGTGAATTTAAAGTGTGGGCGGTTCTTTGTATTAGACAGAGTTTGAAAAAGGGACAAAGCCCAACTTTTTATAAGGTTTTTATTTTTTTTCTTAAGTAATTCCAAAAGGCTTTATTCACAAATGGATTAGGTTGTAAGTACACTTTTGTACAATTTTTATATAAACATTAATTATATTAGATGGCAAGGTTGACGCAGTGGTTAATCGATTAGCTGCTGCGCTGCGTGGTGCGGGTTCTATTCTCGCTCTGAGCAAATATTCGGATGGCAGATAGATTTGACTGATTTGAATATAGTATAATATAGTTTTTTATGTTTTGTTAATTCTAATACTGGAATGGTTTCAATTAAGAAAACCAATAAATATTTTCAGTTGAATATTGAAACAAGTGAAAATCGGTATTTTGACAAAATCGCCTTTCAAAGGTGAAAATATTAAATTCACGGCAGCGAAGCAGTGGGCGAAAGCTAGTTTGTGACAAAACCACTCGTAGTTAATATTTAAGTAAGTCGTTTTTATACGTATATTTTGTTATCTGCTAAAAAACTAGTCTAAACCGGATATAATCGTAAGAGTATCTTCATTTCAATATTATTTGATAATAGCTTAGGCATACCAGTGGGTTCGCCCACGTGATAATAGAAAATTATACCAATATTACTTGCTCCAGGGATAAAAAGTATATCATATTCTAGAACATCTTCTACTTGAACACTGTTTTAGGCTATCACGGTTTGTTTCTTCTACTTGTGTAACAAATATCATCGAAATCCGTTTAGCCGTTCGAGCATCAAGAAGTAAAGAACAAACACACTCTCACAAACTGTCGCCTTTATAATGTCAGTTTGAATTGAACTAAAAGAGGTCCTTAATAAACTAACTTTTTACGCTGCCCGCCCACGACAGACTGTTTGTAGGTCCGATAATCGTCACATACTGTTAGGATAATAGTATATTCTGACCGATTTTTTGTAGGTCGTGTGCGTTGCACTACTGCTATCAGTATGTTCTATTTTTCACCTACAAAAAATCGTTCACCGATTATCGGTCGTGGGCGGGCAGCGTTAGACTTAAGGCGACTAGATACATGGGCATGCCCTTAAGCGCGGTTACTCTCAGACTGTATAGAAAAGATGCGCAAAGCCCAAAGATGCAAAAAACATAATGCTTGCGAAAAATGAAGCATTTTAGTAAATTACCTAAAATCTACAGATTATCAAAATTAAAACACGTTTCTTCTAGAATAATCTTTAAATAGCAAAAAAACATAAGACCAGTTTTTAATCGATAAAACTAAAACACATATCTACATGAATTTTATTTCTATCACACTAAATTAACTGTAGGTACTTATTACGTTTTGAACACACTACCTATCATTTATAGTGAAGAAGAATAACATATTTACATTTTTCTGATTCTGTTTACCACAGTGGATAATAAAACTCGCGATTACCTCCTGTAGTCCTCTTAACCTCGCGGCTAGGGATTACTCCCGAGGGAACGTTTAAGATCTCACCCTACTGAATTATCACAAATGGACGAAATTGCTTTGATCCTCTGCTTTTCTAAAATATTTAAACAGAAACTGTTCAGGCGGTTTGAGATTTAGGGAAAATGTTGTCATTCCCTTTTTCGGTTGTTTATTCAAATAAATCTTTGAGTTCTATTTATAGAATATCTTGCGGCCAAGAAATCTTATTATTACCATGCTAAGATTATAAATAGAAATGTAACTGTCTGTCCCTGTTTTCATGCTTTAAGGCGGGCGCGACGTTAGTTCGTTCGACGTTCCATACAAACGTAATACCAAAATCATTTGCAGTTTAAGCATATTTACACCATAATATGATGTTATTCGGATTCAGACAATAATTATCTAGGTTCCTACATCGTCTTTTTGTTGAAAAACTTACCCCAAACGAAATTTAAGCAAATTTAAATTTGCATATTTTCACAGCGAAAATGTCATGTTTTTATTTTGTTATTTCTATATTATAAACAACAATATTTCAAAATATCTTTCCGTAGGAACACAGATATTATTATCAAGTTATAAATACTTGAAACAATATTGGAAATACATTAATTTTTCATTCATAATTTTTGGTATTACGGAACATCTCCTAAATTTCCAATAGTTTGTATTGCTATTAAAGCAAGCAACTGTCAGTGTGTGGATGATGACTTAACTCCAGTCAGTGTGTCCAAGAATTGTTTATACTATCTGGATTGATTCCATCAACCTCAAAAACGTATTTTATTTCGTCTCAACTCGAGATAGCGCGCGGTGTCCGCAGGCCACTTAACTACTGAATTTTGATGAAATTTGGAACGGAGTAGGCTGAAAGCCTAAGGAAGGACATGGGCATTTTTTTTCTAGCTTCGACTTGGTGTCCGCAATAACCAGACCACCGATACACCCGCACGAAGTCGCAGGTAAAAACATGCATAGCTATTTATGAATGATAGGCCTATCACAAAAGGTATTCGATATAATACTGTTAAAGTGTGTTAAAGTTGTAAATGATGTGCAGATCGCGTAGCCAGGTGTCTTGATGGCGTATGTCCCCTCTTTTAGGAGTGAAGCCATGGCGTCCTCACTTGACATCCTTACGCCCCAGCCGTCTCCGATGGAGACGTCTCGGGTATTGGACATCAGACGCCAAGCGATTTCCGGCTACCGTAAGCGCGGGCTTGACGTCGGGCCGTCCGGTAAAGACCAATGCCGATTCAACGGCGCGTTGTGTTGCAAGCGTAAAATGGATAGGGTCCTGTAGGGTCGATACCTTCTAGAGCTACGGGATTGTTCGAAAGAATTACCAGGGTCCTGGTACACAAAAGGTAACTAAAAGAACACGATAGATTTTAGCCACAAGTGCGTGACAATCCCTCTCGCTCTACCCAGAGCAGAAGGAGTTATTTCTTGATTTCTCAACTCAATAAAAAGGCCAATGGTTATTGAAAATAATATAGAATGATATACTTATTATGGCCATAAATAGAAGTAAGTTCCGCAAAATTCAAGCCATGAAAACTGTATTAGTTCATAGAGACTTGGAACAGTTAAACTTTAAATCCAATTCTTTGAAATAAATGGCCGAAGTTTAACTCGATAAAGTTCATAACGCTACACAGCTGGCTATTTTCTGGCAATGCATTTACTTTTCTGACTTACGGATGTTATATTTCAAAGTCTTTTATATCTTATGGAAACGTGATGGGATATCAAAACGAATGTATTGAAATGCTTTTCATTTAAGCATAGTATAGCTAGCTTTGTAATGTTCCCACTGCTGGGACTCAAGTCTCCTCTATAGTAGAGGAAATAGACTGTAATTGAACACACAGACCCAGTGCCAATTGATGGATGTCACACGTCTTTTAGAGGACATGCCGGTTCCTTCACGATACCTTCCTTCACCATTTTGATAACAATGGTGATGTAATAAATTACTCAAAGAAAAACACGTGACGGGGTTTGAACTCGCGACGTACAACTCGTAAGTCGGGACCACTAGGTCACCACTGCTCTTGCAACTGCAAACGCTTACAACGTATTTCGGTCTCTTAATTGTCCTACCTTGACCCGATGAAGGTCATAGAAATCGGCTAAATGCATACAGTACTGGTCGATATGACGGCGCGCAGTGGTCGGCTTTCGGTTGAAATATTCTTGATTTATTTAGCAATCACATTAATGTGACGGCTTCGTCTTTTATACCGCATAAATCAAAGGCTACTATTTGCCTGCTGCGGTCTACTCGTCCGATTATAATTTAGGTATCTTCAAGGCTAGAGTGAATTGGCTTTTAATTAACTAGTGTGATTCGCCATCATCGATTGCATCACTGCTTACCAATAGGTGGGATCGCAGTCAAGCACTAGTTTATTTATATCATTTAAAAAAAGCTTTAGGAATAAAGCTCGAAAAGGTATTACATATGCTAAATTAACGTAAAGTTTATTCCAGAATTTTATTCTAAAAGCGCTAGTAACTATTATAAGCATTTTTAAAACAATTAAAGCTTGTGACTGCACACGGTTTCCGCTCGAGTGATTATTTTTCCAACTTTACGTCCTTTTTACGCACTTGGCTAATGCTTTTACAATACCATAATTTTCTGAACAGCACAACCAACCATTAAACAGAATGGAGTAGCCTAGAAAATAAACCGGTTTTCTAGAAAAACGGCAATAAAAGGAGGTTTATTACTTCTTAATCTAAAGGCACGTCGTATACCGGAAATGTACCGCAGTTGTGGCAATTCTGCAATAATAACTTCTTGAAATGCATAAAAGACTTATTTTTTTACCACAGTTCATTCGTGTCGACCAATCAACAATTGATGGTAGTTGATTACTGTTGTTGCCACAGAAATCTAAATATTGACTTATTATTTAGATTTCTGTGGTTGTAACCCTAGGTATACTAATATCAGTTGATTGTCGTTGACTGATTCAATCTACCACTAATTGATGGCATTGCATTGGTTAATACCAATGACGACACACCCTAAGAAATGCTGATCAGGAAAACTTACCATGTGTAGACTAATAGGTCAACATGGACTGATGTCTAATGAACCTTATATGCTGATTTTTTTCGCGATGTCAGGATTGGTATCATAGCAAAAGTTGTTTGTTATCATGAGTACAATCACATATTTAAGTATCGGTCACTAATTACCAGTTACAAAGTTAATATACATAATTATGTATGTATAAGAGAAGAAATTGACTGACTGACATGTCACATAGCCAAAGCTACTGGAACTAGGAAAGTGAAATTTTTCACAAGGCTTCCTTTCATGGCGCAGGCACTAAGAAAAATGGTCCAAAATTCACTGAAACGGGGGTCCAAAGTTTCTATGGAGAAACCTTATTTCACGAGGGCGAAGCCGCAGGCAGAAGCCAGTTTAACATACAAAGATAAGAAAAGACCTCAAATTAGAAAAAAGAAAATCGCCTTACAGTGACATTACCAACGTTTCTTCTTGTAAGATTTTCTAAGAAACACCTACACAACTCGTGGCGGAAGATAATTATGACTCCGACTGAAATCCCTAGCATTCCTCGGCGTAACTTAAACTTCTAGTAAATTATGCTGAAATTAAAATATAATTTTTCGTTTTAAATAGAACAATCTCCCACGCGACTCGTGCATAAGTGCGTGGGAGGCAGTACTTCATCACGAGAACATCGAATCAATACTTCAATGGGAGGCATTTAAGCTAGATGTAATTTTAACTGATTAAAAATTTATTCATTTTCGTTTTGTTAACTTACCTAACATTAAGTTAACGTTGTGATTAAAGAATACTAAAGGGATATTTTTAACTATACGAGTACATCGAAAATCTTATTCGCTATTAAACATACTTATTGCACACCAAATATTTCATGATGATAGAATATCAAAGTAGGCCGATGACCTAGTGAGGGTCGCAGGAACCCAATGGATACGAGATGCACAGAACCGGCCGTTGTAGCGACGCTTGGGGGAGGCCTATGTCCAGCAGTGGACGTCTTTCGGCTGAAATGATGGTGATGATGATGATTATAGAATATTTTGTGACTAGGCAACATAAATTTTTGCGGTTTGCTTGCCTTATGTTCTACGTACGTAATAACGTAGTAGGCATCTGCCAACTACACACCATTGCTTTGTATGGCATTTAATGGGCAAAACACAATGTTGGTCTATCTTTTACTTTGTTTAGTGTTACGAACTAATTAATTCGCCAAGATGGGCTGCGAGATTCTTCGAATGAGTTACCACGTCTCTGAAATGCAAAGGGCAAAGAAGAAATATAGGTGTATAAGTGTGGTTTTAGTAAGTAAAATTCTGACGCGCTCTCTCGCTTCGCCCTAGAAAGGAAATCTGTATGGTATATTTTTTTACTATGCATAGGCTCGCATTTGACTGATGGTAAGCGATGATGGGGCTAATGATGGAGCACGCTATTGAAATAGTTAATTAATGTGATATTATATACGGACCTATTTTAATAGGTGGTACCTATCTGGCTATCGATAGAACTATGTCAATTTCATATAAACCTAGTAACCGTTCCACGGATTGTTTGTTTATATTTATAGTTGTCAGTTGATCATAAACAGTTCTCAGAATAACACAATAAAATTCATTGTATACGTTATCCTGGTTTCCCTGCTTACACTCTGCTTAAATATTGTGCCCCTACAGTGGTTATGGGCCCAGAACGCATAAATCAGGAGAGATTTAAACGTGATAAAGGAAGAAATTGGAGTGAAAATGAGTTCTGTCAAAATTGATCAACTCCATCAGAGCAACTACGAGACCTGGAAAATCCAAGTGGAAGCCGTTTTAGTTAAGAACGATGCCTGGGGATACGTGAACGGAAGTATCGCACGCCCAGCAGAACCAGCCGAAGCAGTAAAGTGGGACATTGGAGACTCGAAAGCTAAGTCTGATCTCATTTTATCGATAAGTCCGAGCGAATTACGACATCTACGAGGATGTAAGACTTCGCGAGACGTATGGTTAAAGTTACAGAACATTCATGCGTCGAAGGGACCTGCAAAAAAGGCGACATTACTAAAACAGCTGTTGCTCCATAAATTGGAAGAAGGTGGTGATGTAAGAGAACATGTTATGAGATTTTTCGATGTGAAAAGCCAGTTAGCTGACATGGATATCGAAATGCATAATGATCTGACCTCGATAATGCTCCTGTACAGTCTGCCGTCCAGCTTTGACAACTTTAGATGTGCCATAGAATCTCGAGATTCATTGCCGGATCCAGATACGCTCAAGATTAAGATTTTAGAAGAAGATCATTCCAGAAATCGAAAAGAAAGTGTAGATAGAGCATTTCTTGTAAAGGGAAAGAAGTCTTCTAAACCAAAGAGTGGTACTGAGCTGACAAGTTCGAAATTCAGATACAAATGTTTTAAATGTCATCTGTATGGTCATAAAGCCTCTGATTGTACGAAGAAGAACAAAGAACAGTGTAGTGATACCGTAAAGTATGTGTCGAATGATTATGAAGTACCTGATATCGATTCCAATTTTGTAACATTTAATTGTGTTTCAGATGTTAATGCTGTTTGCAACGGGAGTGGAAATTGGATCATCGATAGTGGCTGTACATCACATTTGTGCAATGATGCAAGTAAATTCGACAAAACACTTGTGCCTTTGTTCGGTAAGCTAAACTTAGCAACGAATTCAAGCACAAACGTACAAGGTAAGGGGACAGTCAGATTACTTACATGTGATAATGGTTCTAAAACAATTGTTCAATTGCCCAATACTCTATTTGTTCCGGATTTACGATGTAGCCTAATTTCAGTAAGCAAAATTACTGATCAGGGGTTTAGCGTTACGTTTAAGGATAACATAGCTAGTGTTCAAGATAGTTATGGTAACACTAAACTTGTTGCGAATCGTAGAGGTAATTTATATTACGTTGAGGAACATTTAGATAGTGTGTCAGCCATTTCTGAGCAAAAGGTTGACGTATGGATGTGGCATGAACGTTTAGGACACTTAAATGCAAAGGATCTCGTCCGAATTTTAAATAAATCTGGCATGAATGTTAAGATGACAGATGTGAGTGACTTGTACAATTGTGATATTTGTGCGAAAGGTAAAATGTGTATGTTACCGTTTACTAGTTCAAATGGGCCATGCGATGAAAATTTAAGAATTATACATTCTGACGTTTGTGGACCCATGCAACATACGTCAATAAATGGCGCGAAATATTTCGTCACTTTTATTGACGATCATACTAGGTGGTGTGAAGTATACTTTCTCAGCAAGAAAAGTGAAGTGTTCACGACATTCAAAGTATACAAAAGTCATGTCGAGAATTTGTTAGGACATAAAATAAAATATCTTCATACAGATAACGGCGGTGAATTCTGTAATCGAGATTTCGACGATTTTTTGAAGAAAGAAGGAATAGCAAGAATGTTGACAGTTCCTGGCGTCCCGCAACAGAATGCTGTTGCTGAGAGGAAGAACAGGACGTTGGTGGAAATGGCGAGGTGTATGCTCATCTCGTCAGGATTATCTCCGGGTTTCTGGGCTGATGCTGTAGCGACAGCATGTCACGTAAGAAATCGTTGTCCAACAAGAAGTCTTGAAGGTGAAATACCGTTTGAGAAATGGTTTGAACGACCTGTCAGATTAGACTACTTACAAAAGTTTGGGTCTAAGGTACACGTGTTGGACAAGACACCCGTTAAAGATAAGTTTGCTCCACGAAGTTTCGAAGGAATCTTCGTAGGTTATCCTAGAGATCGAAAGGGTTATAGAGTATGGATACCAGCGCAACGACAAGTTATCATGTCAAGAGATGTGAAGTTTCAAGAATTGAAGAGTGAAGAAAAAGAAAATTTAAATTTACGATTTGATCCCTTCAAGATTGACCAAGAAGGGCCTGCAAATATTTCGGACCAACCAGCAACGGTGGAAATAGAATTCAATCCTAACCAATCCAGCAGAATCCAAGATAACAAAATTCCAGAGGTGGAAGGTGAAGGCATTTCTGTACCTGTGGAAGGATATGAAGGTCAAGAAACATCCTTTGATGCACCACAACTGACGGACGTTCCAGATATTGCTGTAGGACCATTTCAGCACGATCATCATCGGGATGATGTTCATACTGATGGGGGGAGGGCAATGAAGAGAGGTCCAGGGCGACCACGACTGGAACGAGGTCACGTCGGACGTCCACGGAAAATATACAATATGGTTAACGTAGAGCCAGATATTCCCGTGGAGGAACGCGTCGAATCAACGGAAGAGTTTGTTGATTGTCAGGATTTTGCCGGAGTCGTTGAAATTACTTTAAAGGAAGCTTTATCCAGTAATGAAAGAAAAGGATGGAAAGATGCAATACTTTCAGAAGTGAAGAGTTTAATCAAAAATGACACCTTCGATATAGTCAACAAACCTATGGGACGGAACGTCGTAGGTTGCCGTTATATTTTAACGACAAAGTTAAATGTGGATAAAACTGAGAAGAAGAAGGCCAGGCTGGTGGCAAGAGGTTTTAGTCAACTTTATGGAATAGACTATAAGGATACCTTTGCGCCTGTAGCTAGACTTGACACAGTAAGATTGCTAGTTGCACTTGCAGTTGAACTTGACCTTGAGATTCATCAATTGGACATAAACACGGCCTACCTAAACGGTTTGTTGGATGAGGAAATATATATGAAGGTGCCAGACCTCCTAGAAGAATGCCTGCAAGACCTCATGCGGATAGAACAGCCAGGTTCAGTTATACATGAACGTGCCAGCAAGTTGTTATGCAACCTGAAGTCTGGGGGCGAGGTGTGCCTGCTGAAAAGATCTTTGTACGGTTTACGCCAGTCAGGTCGTCAATGGAACATCAGGCTGGACGAGGAGCTGAAGTCCATGGGGCTACAAGTCTCTTTAAACGAGCCATGCCTTTATTTTAAGGCCGTAGATTCAGAAACGAAACTCTTTGTACTAGTTTACGTAGATGACATTTTAGTCGCATCGCAAAGAGGTGAGTGTATACAAACTTTCAAAAGGGAACTGGCCATGAAGTTTGAATTGAAAGATTATGGCATTGCGAAGTATATGTTAGGCATAGAGTTTGACAGATGTGACAAGAGCATTAAATTGTCACAACGAAAATATATTGACGATTTGTTAAATAAATTTGAATTAAGTGGATGTAATCCGATTTCTACACCCATGGATCCGAAAACTAAGATTACGAAACCTACGGAACAATGTGATACGGGGCAGTATCCGTATCGAGAGTTAGTCGGTTGTTTAATGTATTTATCTACGGGCACAAGATTGGATATTACGAATACTGTGGCAGTATTGAGCCAATTCTTGGATTGTCCTAATCAACAGTGCTGGAATGCAGCAAAACGTGTACTGCGCTACCTAAAACATACGAGAAATCACGGACTTATGTTTACGAAAACAGGTAAAACATTGCATGGTTATTCAGATGCCGACTGGGGTGGATGTTTGATAGATAGACGTTCTTATTCCGGTTATGTTTTTATGTTAGGAGGTGGATGCGTGTCTTGGAAGTCACAAAAGCAGAAATGTGTATCGACTTCGAGCTGCGAAGCCGAGTATATAAGTTTGGCGTCATCTATGAAGGAGGCAATTTACCTGAACAGCTTGCTTACTGAGATTGGGCTATGTAAGTTTGCACCATTATCTTTACATGTAGATAATCAGGGGGCGATTTGCCTTGCCGGTGATCCAATGTTTCATTCTCGGAGTAAGCACATTCACATCAGGTACCACTTTATTAGAAGTGTATTGAAGAACAATACGAGTATTGAGCTAAAGTATTTATCGACAGACTCAATGCTCGCGGACATATTAACGAAAGCTTTGCCCAGAGTAAAGCACTATTCGTGCATGCGTGGTTTAGGCATTGCTTGTTAATTGTTTATTTTGTTATGATTGTTCTTTGATATTACTTTCTTTTGTATGTGTTTTTTCTTGTATTGCTGTTTGTATTTAATATGCGCATTAAGGGGGCGTATTGAAATAGTTAATTAATGTGATATTATATACGGACCTATTTTAATAGGTGGTACCTATCTGGCTATCGATAGAACTATGTCAATTTCATATAAACCTAGTAACCGTTCCACGGATTGTTTGTTTATATTTATAGTTGTCAGTTGATCATAAACAGTTCTCAGAATAACACAATAAAATTCATTGTATACGTTATCCTGGTTTCCCTGCTTACACTCTGCTTAAATATTGTGCCCCTACACACGCTTGCCTAGAAGTAACCTATTCACTCTTGACTTAAAGACCCCTAAGTTGTAGCTATTAGGAAACAAACTCCGGCAGGGAATTCCACTCCTTAGCTGTTCGCACAATAAATGTGTCCACTGATTGTGATTTAACGGTTAACTTCAGCATTTCATTTTTCAATATACTGAGTAAGAATAAAGTCGGTTACGATACTCACACCTACACGTGCCGGAAGATATTATCCTCCCAACACGTTTAGGAGATATAAACTTGAATGCTAACTACTCCTAAGGCCCGATAAATGTTCCACATCTCTGCCATGACATCCGCTGAAAGATTTATTCCATTTTAATACCAACAAACTAATACCACTGGTATTTGTTAGAACAAATGTTTATTATCTATTCTGAACGGATACCATTGTTTAAACGAATGCAAATAAATCAAAGCAACAGTCAGCAAAATTGCTTTGTATTACCTTGTAGGATTTTTAATTGAAATAAAAAACAGTGAACTTGATTAAGTTTGACTGAGCTGGCTGTACCACATTCAAGTTACTCGTATATTAAATTATGTTTTAAAGAGTGGTTTCCTTTCAAAATAGATAATAAAAATCCGTTTAAACAAATACCAGTACCTAAGTAGTACTAGTTCGTTGGTATTAAAATGGAATAAATCGCTGAATATATGTGACTCAACTGTCTGTTTACGATATATGGAGAATATTGCGTCACTGCTATTTTTGCTGCCGAATGAATATTGTATTTTATATGAACTTTGGTGAAGGGCTCGGTCGTAGCCTTGAATATTTCATGATGAAGTATCACATCTAATAAATATTGTTTTTGTTGAAGGACGGTTTATTTTCGATATCGTTGCGATAGCGAAGAGATTTGATGGTCTTAAGTGAAAGTTTGTGAGTGTGCATATTTGTTTGTTTATTCATAACTTCTTCACGCTCTAACACCTGAACGTTTTGGAATGAAAATTGGTACATAAGAAGATGCAAAAAAGAAAAAAATAATCATTTTACAACCACACCAAGATAAACGCCAGAAAAAAATTGCAATAAAGTACGTTGACCATTTTGACCGCTATTGCTTTATCTGGTCCCTCCCAAAGTAAATTAAAAAAAAAATCTTTTATTTTAAGGCTACTTTGGCCCACAGTGTTTTAGTTTATACAATTATCTTACAAACTATGTTAGTAAAATCACCCAGAAAACAAATAAATAAATAAATCAGCCACAGATAGCTCCATCAAGCAGCATGCAGGACATGCAGCTTGATGAATCTACCCATGGTAGGCCCATCCAGCCGTTCAGCAAATACCCTCAAGATGCTGTTGGCGCTCCCCCCCACTCGGCGCATCATGGACGCCACCTTTTTACGCATCACTGCTAAGTAGTCGTCAGTGTGTGCATCGGCGAACATACCCGATGCACTACAATATGGTGGAAGCCTCAACAATACCCTGAAGGCATTGTTGTATTGAATACGTAGGGCATTGTCTGCTTTTTGGGTATGATTAGCCCAAAAAAAACTAAGAAAAAATAAAAAAAATAAAAACTTAAAATAAAAACAAATATAAGAACTTTCTTGTTAAAAATAAGACTGAGATAGAAAAGTAAAAAGAGTATGCGAGTATGTGAGTAGTATCCTTTGAATATGTTAGACGTTTGTTTAATTGCAATGTATGTAGCAAAAAAACTATGTAGTCTGGCAGCGTCGATATAAACGTACTACGTTCTGGCAGTAACCTCGGATCCTCAATGTTATATTTAATTCATAGTAGTTATAAAATAATTGTTAAATATAATATTGATAATATTGTTTAAAGAACAATGGCATTGACGTATGTTTGTGGATAAAAACCCCCTAACTAAAAATAAGAAATACGTAAAACTTTCTTTGATCCATTCCTTGAGCTTTAAACAAAATACTTCAACATCAATCCTTTTTTCCATTTTCCTTCACAGTTTCAGCTTAATGACGCTTAAAAATAAAACGCAAATGACAAACTTTTTAAACCTAGAACCCTTCTCTTATCTTAACGTAAATCCTTTACTCTCAACTTCGGAAGAGTTCATAATAATTTAGCTTACAGCGTTTTTAAGTGGCTAATAAAGTACTGGGTGAGCGCGTCAGGAATTGTTTCGTTTTTCTTTTTAGTTTTCCGTACCCTAAAATGTAAAAACGTTGTCCGTCTGTCTGTCTATTAAGACCATTTATCTCGAGAACGCGTGGAGGTATCGAGTTAAAATTAAAACCATATTCTTGACTTGTCTTGGCAAAATTCGTAACTTTAAATTTACAAATATTTTTAAACATTTAGCTTATATCGTAATCTAATAATTATTTGAATCATATTTTTTGTAAAAAGATAATGACTTTCCATCAAACGAATTCACAATATTCCTTTACACTCCATGAAAAAGCTCTCTTCCTTGATTCCTCGTACTAAATCTGTAACCTCGTACTAAATCGCAACCTGAAAACAAAAGAAATCCATAAACAGCCGATACATAACTTACATAGTCGTAAAATAAGAATGATGGCTATTCATGAAGGGTTCGAACATAGGCGTCGGCAGTTCTGGACTTTTATTGGCTACTGATGTTAAGGTTTTGTGGTATTCAAGCCGTACTTTGCTATTCTGACTATAGATTTAGCGTATTTATGAGCAAACGGAATCTGAATGTGTTACACTTATTGTAGCTATTGTTTTTGTTGGTGGGATTGTAATAAATAATTTGAGACATTACAGCTGTACTCTTTTCGATTATTAATATCAGAAAGTTTTATTGATAGTTTAAATTGTGTAGAAATGGATAGTTCGAATGATCAGCAATCAGTAAATTCAGTTTCAGTAAATTCTTCGTCTTTCCAAGTCCATTTATATCAGCGATCAATGAAGTAAAAATCAACAGCAATAATTTATTTATTTATTAAAACTTTATGCTACTACATACTTTATGCTACAGTGTTTCGTACTACTAGTAGGAAACACTGTACAAAGGCTGACTTAATGCCTTGGACGTTTTCTACCAGTCGACCTTAGGGTGATGCAGAAACATAACATTTTAGTTAAAACTTAATAAATAGACACACTGAACAGAAATAAATACAATAATCAAAACATACTTAAACACAATCTCCCATAATAGTATATTTCATTACAAGTGCGGAAAGCCAGTCATTGCAAAGAGTTCCGACAAATGTCTCCCGAGCCGAGGCGCAGCCGAAGGTGAGGGTTGACAGTCGGAACAAGTTGCAATGACAGTTCCGCACGTGTACTGAACGACTATTTTTAATACAGTTGCGAAAAAATGAAGCAATTTAATGAAATAATAAAAACACAATGAATTCAACTAACTAATCAAAATGGCGCCAACCGTCAAAGAATATAAACAGAGGTTTTATTTTTTTTCTTCACCCATTCTAGGTAGGCAAGGGGAACTCAGCCCATACAGCCAAGTCTTCAGTAGAATTTTTTTATAGATATGAAATGAAAATGCAACTTAATGAGATGAAATGAAATGAAACCTAACCTTTGATTGATTGAATCAAATCATTAAATCTGATATTGAAACAAATTACTTAGTAGTTTCTTTTTAGAAATATTTAAAAAAGTTTTTATGATTCATCATAAAAACTTTTTTTAGTAAAAACTTCATGGTTGGTTTTTTCTTTTTGATAGACATTATTTTGCCGGCCGCACGGGTCGATCTTCAAGGTTAAGCAACGCTTGCCAAGGTTAGTCTATGGATGGGTGACCATCTTAGCATACCGAGTTTCCTTCGTGCCTCGGATAGCACGTTAAGCCGTAGATCCCGGCTTTCATTTGTAGATCTTTGGCAGTCGTTACGGATAGTCTGAAGCCAGTAAATCTAACTCCAGTCTTGCCATGAAGTACCGTGTTACCCTAGTTAATGGGTTGTGGAGGTGTGGTAGGCAGCCGCTCCTCGTAAAATACTAGTATTCAGCTAAATCCGGCCTGACTGGAAGCCATCCCCAATCATCATCATCATCATCATCTGCCTAGCCTTTTCCCAACTATATTGGGGTCGGCTTCCAGTCAGGCCGGAAGCCATCCCCAATGTAGTTGGGAAAAGGCTAGGCAGATGATGATGAGTCAAAGATTTAACCGCCTCTATCGAGAATGACTGTTAGAATTTCTTACGTTTGTTACTTCTGTTAGGACTATCATTCAACAGGGACAGATGCGTTATGAGTTACTGATTGGTCTTTTTCGTGTTCTCCTTATGTTTGAAACCAAAAGCTTTATTTTACAAGTGGACCCTAGTGTTTTCTCACTTGATATCTCTCATTTTCGCGCTGAGAAACAAACGTGAATGAACAAACTTACTGAACATATTTTTATGTCATTTGTGATATATTTTTTGCTATCACATTTGAGATATTAGATCATACTTTCCCAGAGATCGGAAATGGCACAAAAGAACTAGAGAAAACATGAAAATAACTAAAGACATGTACCTAATATTGTTCAGTGTATATTTTGTTTTAATAATTTCAGCTTACGTAGGTAAACATATTTCATAGTGCCAACAACATCAGTAAACACGATGAAGAGCTCATAAGTTATGTTTAATCCTGTTCGCTTAGACCCTGAATCATTTGGCCGGGCGCCCAGTGCGTCACTCGGTACTTTACTGGTCATAACATACAAGCTGACTTTCAATTCATAGGCCATCGGTCTGGGGCGAAAATACACATTGATATAAACAACTTTAACCTACTGTAGGATCGATACTGTTGTTCAATACATTTTGTTTGACGCCCTAGCAAAGTATAAGCAGAGATTAGTGGTGATGAAAAGGACATATCAAAACATCTAAAAAGTTATTATCAGATCTCTTAATATGGCCCATGTCCTTTTAATATGATAATAATAATATTATCCCGATGTAGGAGTGAGATGGAGCTACTAAAAGAGTTTTTAGTATACCTGTAGATTGATAGAAAGGGAGAGGGCGACCAAAGAAAATATGGATGGAAAGCACAACAAGAGATATAAAACAAAAGTAAGTCAGTGATAGCATAACGCGTGACAGGAGAGAATAGAAGAAAAAAAACGTATTGCCTCAACCACAAATAATATGGGAAAAGGGCAGGAAGAGGATGCAATTTTTTTTTTAATTTCTGTTTTGGGCCCATTGTAAAAGGTGTTCATAATGCCAACCAATTTAAAGTCATCCCTTTATACGTTTTGTCCTTGTCGGATATTTGTTCGGAAACGGGCAGTGTTCGCTGCAGTACGTTTTACGAGCTTCTCGCCGCCGTTATGTGTATCGTTTCGTTTTATTGCCTTTGCTGTCGAGGTAGATTTGACCAGGCGTTGTACTGCCAATGTGTGAATATATTGTTTGAATTTGGATATAAAAATCTGTTTTACTGTGATCTTTTGATTCATTGTGCTTGAACAGAATTATTTCTTATAATTGTAATAGTACACCTTTCTCTTATCTAAATATACAAAAAAAGTATAAAAGGAGAAACTGACTGACATATCAACGCAAAGCCAAAACTACAAGGGCTAGAAGCGTGAAGTTTTGCATAAGTTTTGCTTATATAACGTTAATGAGCAATAAAAAAGGACTTTCCAAAATTCATCCCCTAATGGAATGAAACGGGGTCCAAATTATGTACGGGACACAACTTTTACACGGGCGAAGCCGCTGGCAGAAGCTATTACATAAATATATAAATCACATAACTTCCAATAGAATGGTACTTACGATTATTTTTCACTGACGACTTGCCAAAAGCAGCATATTTCGTGGTATTCCCAGCCACGTCTGTTACACATCACATCAATGTCTTGTAAAGATTACTGGAATCTGTTCGATATCTAACCACTCAGTAATATTTTATACAAATAACCTTTCGATCATAATATCGTGCACTTTTATTGGCTCTTCTACCTACATAAAGTGAAACTTCCTACACGTTTCACAAGAAATATTCTATTTTCTAAAACCTCAAACTAGCTGCTGCCCGCGGCTTCGCCCACGTGATTGTAGAAAATTGACCTAAGGGAACAAAAATTCCCGGGATGAATAAAATCCTATGTTCTATTTCAGGACATATATTTTCGGAATTAAATCCGTTTAGCCGAGGCAGGCTCAGGCTATCAGACTCTTATTAACAAAAACCTACTTATTTTCCTTTAGTTGCCCTTTGCGTTCTATCTTTCGAACAATACAGCAACCCTGACAGACATCAGCTCGAGAAGGACCCGTTGCTCATGCTGACATCTCAAAACATTAGTGAGATATAAATGGACCGATGTTTCAAGATAAGTCTGTTATAAATGGGCAATTGGAAAGGGTCACGGGCCATCAAGTCACCGAGATTTTATCTGGATTGTTAATAAAGTCACTTGATTGCATCAGGTTTATCCATACTTTTCTAAATATATTATGCTCGTATATATAAAAGGAGAAACTGACTGACTGAAATATCAATGCAATGCCGAAACAACTGGGACTAAGAGCGTTCAATTCTGCACAAGGTATTCTTTTGTGTTGCAGGCGAGGGGTAATAGAGAATTTTTCAAAATTCACTCCCTAAGGGAATGAAAGGGGTCCAAAGTTTGTATGGAGAAACCTACTTTCAAGCGATTAAAACTGCTGGCAGAAACTAGTACTTAATATATAAAAGGAATAATGATTGACTGACATACCAACGCACAGCCGAAACTACTGGGACTTGGAGAATACAGTTTTGCACAAGGTCTCTTTTGAAGTCATAGGCAGACACTACAGAGAGTTTTCCAAAATTCACCTCCAAAGGGAATAAAATGGGGGTCCAAAGTTTGTATATAGAAACCTACTTTCACGTGGACAAAGCTACTGACTGAGTAGTGCCAACTAATATATTTTCTTGAGAAAATTTTCGATTTTCAAGCAGACACAGCCGCTGGCTATAGCTAGTATATTATAGAGAAGATATCGCGTCGTGTAAGGGAGGGTGAACATGGGTAGATTGGAGAGCTACACGTCAGTCTAGTCTGCACGCTACATGGAGGATGTTCAGAGATACTCGTATATTCCTAGGTTTAGCTGTGTAAGTCGGTACGTACGTTTATGTTGCAAAAATGTTAGGTACAGTAAAGATTGTTAAAGAAAAATAAAGAAAGGTATTACTTTACGCACGCAACTGAAATAAATTTTATTTTTTTATTTATTTTATACTGTATGCACATAAAGGTACAAAGGCGGACTTAATTTTGGAACAATTTTATGCGTAGTCTTTTAATTGGATAGGAAAAGGAACATGGGAGTGCAATTCCATAAGTAAAATACTGACACGCTTTGCCACTGAACCCTAGAGCGGAAAAAGTCATTGGATGATTTCTCACCTCTCAACAAATTGCAGAGTAGTTAGAACAAACTTTTTCACACGTTCGAGTCATTTTCGTTTACACGTGCTTGTATAAATTAATTTTTAGTGTAGAATCACACACAATAAATAAATTACTTTTGACTTTTGAGTGTAATAACCCAATTATTTCTATCTCTTCCGATTAACTGATTTAATCCTTCCGATCCTATCTTTCAGACGAATAAACCTTGATATTATTTCACATTAACCAACTTTGATAAATGTATGAGATAACTTACACGATGTTCCTCAAAATCCAATAACGTAAAAGTAAATCAGTAGTGCACATCCGTCCTGAAAGTCAGTTTGAGCGTTAAATCGCAACTGGAATCACATTAGACCATCGACTCGGGGACGTAACGTACCGAAAAACGCTTCAATTTATTTGACACAAGCGATAGAGCCCGACTCCTAAGCCTAACGGCTTCCATTTTCAAACTTTTGTTTTTAGAACATTAATCTTTTTCTTTTTTTTTCTGAAATTTTATGGCATCCGTAAAAAAATCCGATTGGAAATGAAAAAGGATCAAATCAAAATCTAAACGAAATTATTAGTGCTCTCCTTGAACCCAGTCCTAGGACTTGGACTAGATTTTTTCCGGTTGAATGTATGGTGTGGTGGTTTGGGAGCAGACTCAATGAGAAGCTTATTTATTTTTTTAACATATGTTTCGTTTAAATGTGCTTGACATTATTTGTGTTTAATCAGTGTAATTAGCATTTTCTCGTTCTGATTAAACAAAAAGGGAAAGCAAATAAATGCTGGCCAAAACATTTTTCTGTCAATAAGATTAAGTTACAATTAAATATGCACACAACAACCCAAAACAGCTTAATACATTATGATTGGGATTAACATTTGAAATTTAAAAAAATATTTATTTCTATAACATCGAAGGCACGGCAAATATTGTGTTCCAGCTAATGCCTATGGCTTCACTCTTCAAGGCTTGGGTTTTGAAAAATCCTTTCTCATTCCTCGTCTCCGTCTTAAAAACAACAACTATGAAATAAACAACTTTCTAGGTTCAAGGTCTTAGGCTGGTTGTTGACGATTCAGTAAATCGGGCCTCTTTTCATGTAAATAAAATATAGGGTGACTGACCCAAATGCTAGCACTGCACCAAATAATCAGCACTCCGCATAAATAGTACAATTGTAAGGTTTTCATCAAATAATTTGGGTTATCACTTTAATAGATAAATAAGTAGATGTTTTTAGAATCCTACTTCTAGAAATAATAATACTTTCCAACTTCAAACTGGCGGTAATTTAGTGAAGAAACTGTGTTATTTTATACTTAGATAGAATTCACCATTTTTTGGTAAAGGTAGTTTATATGTCTTCGGAATTCAAATCTTAGCATGCTGCTGAATCCGCATTTGCAATTTTGCAGCAAAGTGCTGATAATGGATCAAAAGCATGCTGATAATTTGGTTCCCGTAGCATTTCATCATTTTTCCTTTTTTCAGACCCACCTACCATGAAACCAAAGGAAGTAAATACATCAAATGAAAGAAAAAAGTACACAAACGAAAATTTTTAAGAAAAATTATAATTACTGATAAATATCGTTTTTATATCATATAATTTCAATACCACTATCACAGTGCTGTTAATTGGCTCTCTGTATGCTATTAATTGGTGGAGATGGTGCTAGTAAATGGTGACATAGTAATTTTTTACTCTTACCCATCTAAAAATAAATTGGATAAAGATAAACCTTTCTTTTTTTCAAATATCATCTTTCTGATTAAATATTAAAACTAGCAAACTCGTCATAACGGGTGAGCAAGTATTTATAAATGAGATGAACGGGATTAAGTTAAGACTAACTCTTAAAGTGATGATAATTGGGTCCTTTACCCTACATTGTTTTACGGGGCTCTCGATAGTCTTTTATTTTTATGTGTACCACTTTCAAAAACAATATCACTTCCATAAACAATACTAGTAATGTTTAGTATATTTATAGAATCGTTCGGTAAACTATGTTTATGATCTAATATATTATCTACGCAATAAAAGCAGCGGGATGCCTAAGACTATCTATGAAAAAATGTGGAACTGATTTTTTGTTGTAGGAAAATCTGGAACTTAACGCGATACAAATACAACGAGAGAGTTTAGTAGGATTTTTGCCGCCAAAAACCCACCAAAGTTCTTTCATTTTTGACGACATGATTGGTATAGCAGTTGAAAAATTAACTGCTCTGTTGCTTGTCGCGGACTCAATTCCCTGACGGAACAAATATTTGTATGGCCTACAGAAAGTTATTTTGGGCCCGAGTGTCTCGTGTATTGAGTGTATTTATATTTGTAGACGCTCGCACGATACAGGAGTAATTCCTAGTATGAAGCAACATTTTTTTATTTATTAATAAATAATCAGCTGTTCGGTGTTCCCTACATTTATATTCGCTTATTTCGTCAAAATGTATGGAACAGCTGATAATTTTTTCTAGTTTTCAGGTTTGGTCCTAACTAAAAGTTGTTCATAATGATGAGTACTCCCAAGAGGATGTGGGTTAATTATGTTACATGTTGTATAAAATAAAACCGACCAAGTGCGAGACGGACTCACGCACGAAGGGTGCCGTATCATCTACCTGTAGCCATTATAGCGATAGCGTCTACCTGTTGCCGTTATTAATATCAAGCAAAAAATAATGTTATTCATATGGGAGCCCCACATAAATATTAGTTTTATTCCGTTTTGAGTGTTTGGTGTTATAACGGCAACGAAAATACATCATCTGAGAAAATTTCTGCCTAGCTACCACGGGTCATGAGATACAGCCCGGTAACAGACAGAGGGCCAGTGCAGTCTTAGTAAAAGGGTTTTTATCCTTTGGGTACGGAACCCTCAATTTATTTATTTATTTACTTTAACATAACACGGCCAAAGGCCAATTACATTAGTTAAAGAAAGACATGTTTTAAACAAAACTAAAATTGTATAAGTATAACTACTCAACAGTCATACACTCATCTCACAAAACTCCAAACAAATAGACAAGATGTTCTTCCATTCATCCGCGAACACGTCACACTCAGGTTTGGCATCCAAGAGAGCGTTGAGCGCGGAGATTGCACGAGGAATAGGAGACTGGGCTCGGGCGACGGTACTATTCCCAGATACAGCAAAAAGTTGGTGCTTCCGATTACAGCTATAGTTGATCGGAGCAAACAGTTGACAAAGCTCGTCATGCAGTTCAGGAGCATCTATTTTCCCGTGGAATATTTTACACATATTAATGATTTGGTAATTTTTTCTTCGAACCTCGAGAGAATTATACCCTAAGCTCCCTAGGAGAAAGTTAGTAGGGTACAAGAATGGATAATACCCGTGAAGGCGTTTATATATGTACCTAAGATAAGCTTTCTGAACATTTTCAAAAGCAGATACAAATGTAAGCTACCTTAGTATAAGTCTTAGAAAAAAATAAACGAGTCTCTACCCCCTAGGGTGCAGCATACACTGATCCATCTGTATTCTGATTACACTGTGCTGAGCAAATCTGATTTCCCTAAAGATTAGACAAGTATGGAGGTCAAACGGCAATCAATGTGAATGAAATTCTACAGTATCACGATTAATGACACAGTCCTGTATGCTGGAAACTAAAAATAAATAAAATCGGGAAACAATTCTTGAAAAAGTCGTTAAGGTTCCAATATCAAAACGTGTAACTAAATGTGTTATGCTTTATTTTTAATAGCCTCGCGTTTGCCCACTATCTCAGCTGATGGTCGATGATTGAACACGCTTGGCTAAAAGTAACTTAGTCACTGTTGACTTAAAGATCCCTAGGTTGTTTGTTTCCAGATCTAGCTACAAAGCTAGATCAGGAAACACAGTTTTCGGCAGAGAATTCCAGTCCTTAGCCTTAAATTATAAATGTGTTTCCATGTGTGTATCTTTTTGGTTATCAACAAACTTATATTTTTCTGTAATGATGATGACATTGTCATCTTTTTAGCCAAACAAAGAAAAGAAAGAAAAATAAGAAACAGTGTTTATTCGTGCCTCACTCAATCGACAAATCACAAAAGACAGTTGAACAACCAAAAATTATGTTTATCTAAATTATAATCCTCAGGACTGTTATCTGGGTGTCCATTAGAAACGAATTTACTAAAGGGAAGCTATTTAAACTTTATTTCCAAATGGGATGGTTAGTAATTAGCCAATTAGAAAGGGGAAGCCCAAAGGGATCGAGTTCCTTACCATGAAATTAAAAGTGTTGAATATACTATATAGGTACAATCAACAGAGGAGATAAGTAACCAGGCTCGTCGGATTTAGTTGAAGTTTCTATGGAAACCGATATGAATGGATATCTTGCTTATATTATAAACGCAAAAGTTATATAAGTTTGTTTATTTGGATGATGTTACTCTTTCACGCAAAATCTACTGAAATGAATGGATTTCGAAGAAACTTGGTATATAGATAGACCATGTCCTAGAATAGAGGATACGCCCGAGTATATGAGATAATTTTACTACCACGCAGGCAAAACCGCTGGCAGAAACTAGTACTATACATACTCGTATAGCTAGCTAACCCGACAGACATTGTCCTGTCTTAACTATGAACTGTCAAAAGCACGAAGTTTAATTACTCGTAGTTTTCTGTAATTTTCTAATTTTGTGCGCAACTTTCTTAATTTTTTCTTTCATAAAACCTTTCTCTTGATAATAATTAACACAACAAAATAGAATTAGCAAAATTGGTCTAGCCGTTCACGCCTTACGACGTACGTCATGGCAAATAAATAGTTTTTCATTCTTTCTTATTTTCTGTACTAAGGAAAATAGATTCATTTTCATACATTATACAGATTAATGAAAACCGCATGAAACACCGTTAAGTAATTCTTATGTTTATAACGAACATACAGACGGACAGACATACAGACAGTGTTTTATAGTTTACTAGCCTACTAGCCAAGGGCTAACCAAGTGGTTTCCTTCCAGGCAAGGCAAGATAAGGAAATAACACGCCGAATAGAAAACGCCTGGACGAGCTACTGGTCCATGAAGGAACTATTTAAAGGCAACTTGCCCTTGTCACTTAAGCGTAAGCTGATGGACATGTGCATTCTCCCCATCCTCACCTATGGTGCACAGACTTGGTCTCTGACTAACATCCAAAAGTCCAAACTGAAGGTTTGCCAACGTGCCATGGAGCGCAGTATACTAGGTGTTAAATTAACGGATCGCGTTCGAAACACTATACTGCGCTCCAAAACGCAGATCATTGACGTAGCTCAGAAGGCTGCCCAGCTTAAATGGGACTGGGCCGGACATGTCTGCCGCATGCCGAGCGAGCGGTGCGCCAGTAAAACACAAAGTTGGTGCCCTGAAATCGCGCGACGGGGTTGCGGCAGACCAAGAAGGAGATGGCGGGACGACTTAGATGTCTTCCTTGAGAATTGGCAAGAAGTGGCTCAAGGCCGGGAACGATGGAAGGAATGGAGGGAGGCCTTTGCCCAGCAGTGGGACAGCATAGGCTAGATATAATAATAATAGCTTACTAGCCCCTCCTAGTTTCTCAAGGGTGTTAGAAATCTTTGAAATTCTCGGTTTTCTTTCTACTATACTCGTAATATGCATGCACTTAAAAAAACACTATTGGTGAAAAATGCATGAAAATCCGTTCAGTTATCGCGTTCATACAGACCACAGAAATTGATACAGACTGGTGGACGGGGGGTTTTTGAACTTTTTAATATAATATTTATAAAATTATATTCCCTTTTTATAAAATTATAGTCCCTTTTATTTGGAAAAAATAAAAGGGACAAGGGCAAGAAGACGATGATGATATTATTAAAATATTACCTAATAGTAGACGAAGAATGAGACAAACAGTTGTGTTTGTTATGTCTAATCTCAAAGCAAAACAAAATAAAAACATAACTTATGTGCTTCATTCACAAAGAACGAAGCACAAAATAAAGATTAATTTAGTTAGTTTCCTCGGGGGCACAGCATTTGTCAAGTGTCTTGATGATTAACGTGCAGATGCGTCCGACTGCTGCACAGGTCTGAGGAACTGTATAATATGCGCTAGTTTATGTTGGTTTACGTTATGGAAACAAACATTTAAAAAATTTATAGTGAAATATAAGAGGAGTTGAGGTTGAAAGAACATTAAAATGTTATAAGCATAATTATAAAAGTCCAGTACTTCGGGCGTTAAATTAATTAAATCCTAGTACTTTTATTTACTGTGGATGAAATTTAAAAAGAAAATAATAAGTATAAATAATTTTACCTATTAAAAAATTGAGTAGGTACTCTGTTTCGAAAAATAAAACATGATTAACTATAACAGTTCAGCTAATATATTTGGAACTACAGATTCAAATTGGAAAATTCTTTCAATGTTGGATAGCCCATATATCGAGGAAAGCTATAAGCTACACTAGAGCTATACAAGTGGTGTAGCAACTAAAAATTCGGATGAAACCGCGGTGGACAGCAAGTAATATGTATGAGGTTATAGACATACTTTTTAACGTGTTCTATATTCGACTGTATGTACCTATTTTATTTTCTTTTATGTATTTAAATTGGACACTGGCTAAATGCACAAAACTTGCGAAGTCAAAAAAAAAACAGCATAACTTTTATTTAATATTTTCTTACTTAGCAAGCCAGTTGTAGAAAAGAAAAAGAACAATTCATAAGAATGAAACAAAGTTAATAAAGTATTTATTGTTTAGACAACATAGGTATTATTTTACTTCTCAAATAACCAGATCATTGACTCTCACATATTGGTTCGTCCTTCGTAAAATCTTTATTTATTTGGAAGTTCTACAGACACTATCATAAACATCCTTCGAGTACATTGCGATAAACCCAATGGATGCAATTTAAATTATCGTAGAATCGTGTTATCTGTGACATTTTGAGATTGCGAATTCATACACTGGGGCTAAGCAACGATTGTGTATTTTACATTTCGGTTATTGCTAAGAACCGAGACATTTTTAACAAAATCTCTGTTATGTTTAGCAAGGTTTCATTTGTGACAATTATGTAACTACATAAAACAGATATCTAACTATGTCTGCCCATCTGCGGTGGACACAAAAAGTATTGAATTAATTTTGGTGCGGTTTTCTATAGAATGGAATGAAATAGAGTGGAATAAATAGAATAGTATGGAATAGCGTGAAATAAAATGGATTGGAATGGCATTGAAAGGAATGTTTTTTTTTTTTATTCGTGACAGACATATTATTGTAAAGTCGAAGATTTCAAAGATTTGCTACACCCGTGCGAAGCTGGAGTAGGTCGCTAGTTACAAATAAATTGAGACTTGAACACCAGATTTTCTGAATGTCTACGAATATAAAGGGCAGTCGTATTATGTTTTTGTGCCTCATAAAATTGGCTCACACTCCAACAGGGAACGACCAAGCATTACGTCAGGAGACGAATAAAAATGTACTTAAGTTCCTTTATTCAAACATTCAACAACCTGGACGAACTAAAAATAGTGTTATGTAATCTCTGACAGATTAGGATCTTCCTTTAAAAATAGAATCAAAGGTTGCCTTGACGCCGTCACGCCTGTATTAAACGAAGTTGTACCTAAGCAAAGGTTAGATTACAATGTGGTAATGGTTCTGGCGTGGGTCGTGGGAATCCGATGGATGCGAGACGCACAGGACCGGTGGGGCCGGTCGCTTGGGGGAGGCCTATGTCCAGCAGTGGACGTCTTTCGGCTGTGATGTTGATGATAATGATGATAGGTACTGGAGTGACAAGTGAGCAAATGTCCTATTGAGAGCCGCAGTTGACCTGGATAGAACTGAATGCAAGACGCATGGGGCTGGATTATGTTGCGACCAATAGGGAAGGTCCAGAGCTGCAGGATGGTTCAAAACAGCCACCGCCTGGAATGCAAATGGCAACTTAAGGAACACGGCTGGGTTTTAGTCAATCTAACACTCCACTCTACCCGCGGCAGCGAGAGAAGCTATCAACAAAAATTAAAAAGAAAAGATCGGGAAAGCCATGTCCGACAGTGGGCTTCTTTAAACGTAGAGAGAATACTACGCTAGTTATTAAAAGGTGAGCCGGTTATACAGGTTAAGAAATTTCCAAAACGAAAATACGAAAACATATCCTCACAAGGATCAAGATTCGCTTACATGAAACCTTCATGATCAAATACTTCGTGATTGACACAACATCACAGATCTCGCCGACTATATCTCAAACAGACACGTCTGGCACAGGTGGGAGATAACCGGATTGTTTTATCCGCCGCCACCGCAGAGCATCGAGTGCTCGCCTAAACTAACTTTAGTCCGAGCGGGAGTATAAGTACAATAGGTACAACGCAAAAAATAATTTTGAGGTTATAAACGTAGCATTGTTCATATAGTTTACCCAGAGCGAGAGAAGTTATTAATCCAAAATCAGAAAGAATAGGGAAGACTATGCTAGCATCGGAGTTCCTTCGGCGTGAAGAGTCCCATATTTCGCTATTTATATTATTTCATGTAAGAAAAAGCGAGCTTCTATGAACAAACGTGCTAAAAAAAAATCTGACAAGAAAATATACCATCACAAGGCTCTCTGACAAACATGAAACCTTCATGATCGAATAGTTCGTGATTGACAAAACATCACAGATCTCGCCGACTATAATATCTCAAACAGACACGTCTGGCACAGGTGGGAGATAACCGGTTTGTTTTATCCGCCGCCACCGCAGAGCATCGAGTGCTCGCCTAAACTAACTTTAATCCGAGCCCCGAGTGAGAGCGGGGAGCGGGGAAAAAAACAGGAGTATAAATACATTAGGTACAACGAAACGAATCATTTTGAAGTTATAAACTTAGCATTGTTCTTATAGTTTACCCAGAGCGAGAGAAATTATAAACCCAAAATCAGAAAGAGCGGGGAGCGGGGAAATAAACGGGAGTATAAGTACAATAGGTACAACGCAAAAAATAATTTTAAGGTTATAAACGTAGCGTTGTTCATATACTTTACCCAGAGCGTGAGAAGTTATTAACCCGAAAACAGAAAGAATGGGGAAGACTATGCTAGCATCGGAGTTCCTTTGGCGTGAAGAGTCCCATATTTCGCTATTTATATTATTTCATGTAAGAAAAAGCGAGCTTCTATGAACAAACGTGCTAAAAAAAAATCTAACAAGAAAATATACCATCACAAGGCTCTCTGACAAACATGAAACCTTCATGATCAAATACTTCGTGATTGACAAAACATCACAGATCTCGCCGACTATATCTCAAACAGACACGTCTGGCACAGGTGGGAGATAACCGGATTGTTTTATCCGCCGCCACCGCAGAGCATCGAGTGCTCGCCTAAACTAACTTTCATCCGAGCCCCGAGTGAGAGCGGGTAGCGGGAAAATAAGCAGGAGTATAAGTACATTAGGTACAACGAAACAAATAATTTTGAGGTTATAAACGTAGCGTTGTTCATATACTTTACCCAGAGCGAGAGAAGTTATAAATCCAAAATCAGAAAGAATGGGGAAGACTATGCTAGCATCGGAGACTCCCATATTTCGCTATTTATATTATTTCATGTAAGAAAAAGCGAGCTTCTATGAACAAACGTGCTAAAAAAAATCTTACAAGAAAATATACCATCACAAGGCTCTCTGACAAACATGAAACCTCCATGATCAAATACATAGTTCGTGATTGACAAAACATCACAGATCTCGCCGCCTATATCTCAAACAGACACGTCTGGCACAGGTGGGAGATAACCGGATTGTTTTATCCGCCGCCACCGCAGAGCATCGAGTGCTCGCCTAAACTAACTTTAGTCCGAGCCCAGAGTGAGAGCGGGGAGCGGGGAAACAAACGGGAGTATAAGAACAATATTTTTATTGTACTTTTGGGTACAAAACTGACACTACATTGTCCTTTCATTTATCTGTATTAACTAGTAGATATGAGCAGAGAATGAATAATTAATTGTAACTAGCGACCCGCCCTGGCTTCTCACAGCTGCTATGTTATGTATTAAACCTCTATCTATTTAAAAAAAACCGCAAAATCCGTTGCGTAGTTTTAAAGATCTAAGCATACATAGGTGAAGAGAGACAGAAAGCGGGAAGTGATTTGTTTTATACTATGTAGTGATAGTGATATGGAAATATTGTAGTTTTTTTTTAAGTTACCATGTTGTATCCTGCCGGTTCTTCTCCATAGGAAACGACCAATTGGAACCGTGCGCTAGCTTTTAACGTTTTATAAATACCCATGTAGGCCCGTGTTTCTTGCCATAAAGTACCATGTTACCCCAGTTAATGGGTTGTGGAGACCTGCAGAGCTGCTCCTCGTAAAATACTGGTATTCAGCTAAATCTGGCTAGACTGGAAGCCGAACCCAATATAGTTGGGAAAAGGCTAGGTAGATGATGATGATAATGATGTAGGCCAATGCGAAATAAAAATTTTGAATTTGAGTTTGAATAGGTACAGTTGTCGCCGTTGGACCGAACGCATTGAGATTGTGGTTGACCGTAGAACCGCAACCACATGAGAAGGGACAGTGTAAAGTTCGTTTCCAAACCAACGGACTTTCGGTCTGCTTACAGCTTTGAAACTATTCTACGTTAACAAAATAACCCACCAGATAAATCACCGTTCATCTGATAGGTAGAATGCGCAAAATGGTGGCATATCCTGGTGTTGTAGTCCAGTTTGGGGTAGGCATCTGTCCAAAACTGAGGCAATATACCGAGTTTCAAAAATATTCTTCGTCCTAACCACAAAACCTTACAAACCAACGAAAAATTTTATTACTTTACAATATTTAGATTAGATTATGCGTACAGCTAAGCAGTGGGATTCCTTCCAAGAGTATTACTATCACACTAATATAATCTAAGCGAGATTTGTGACTATGTGGATGTATGCTTATTACTTCTTCACGCTCGAACTGCTGAACGGATTTTGATGAAGCTCCTTTGTGATAATTTTCTACTATCACCCGGACAAAGCCGCTGGATGAATGGCCGATTCACTGTAATTAATCAATTATACATTTTTAAAGAGTATTCGAGTATGACAGCTCTTTTACCACCTTCCTATCCCACACAGCCTCACATACCGTCGCTCGTCTCGTCTGCCCCGCTGTCTAATGAATCGCCGCTCTCTGTAAATAAGGCTAAGTGAGTTATCTACTTCGACCACGTTTCGTTACAAACGCTCTTTGTTTGACGTTACATATGTTTCCTTTCGCAGATGTTTTGTTACGTGGATGCTACAGGTTTACTTATTTTGGGAATGTTATGTTTATTGTGTGAGTTAGGGATAGTTTTTTTTTTTGTGCGAGTTATAATATAATCATATCATATTTGGTAGGTAAAGATAGGTATAATTTATGTGTTATGGAACTCAATTAGAGTTTGGAAAGATACATGGCAAGGCACAATATCCAAGGAATCGTATGAAGAATGTTGCTTAAACAAGCAGCGAGATTGGCAAATGATATTGATATTGTACTATGTTTCCACTCTGTGCAGTCCTAGGTCCAACTCCTACACGTTCATAGTCAAGTTCTTAGACAGGTTACTTCCTAATAAAACGACCAAATGCTGGTCATAGACTGACTATTTATTATTAAAATGTCCTTCACTTATATGTTGTAAGAGGCAATATTAGTCTTGATCGATGAACTACCAAGTTATAAATTAGTAAGATATAATAAGTTTATTATACCTTACAAAGCCATCTTTCAAGCAGGACAGCTTCTGCTAGAACCGCCATCAAGAATATCTATCTATATTCTGCCTGTTCGTAGGCAGACTTAGTTATATACCTACTATGTCTCTCCGGTACCGTTCCGGCACGAGACCGTCGCTAACGACTCGCCAAATTGTGTACTCAAGTTAGATATGCAAATGGGATCCTGGATGGTTTGAAAAACCCACTCTATGGTTCCGCAATCGGATTCTCAAATCTTTGTCTGCTGAAAAGTCATCTTTCGGGCTTGACGGGTCCGCTAGTCTATCTATAATATCCAACTATATTCAGCCTGTTCGTAGGCAGCATATAACTAAGTCTCTCCGGTACCGTTCCGGCACGAGACCGTCGCTAACGACCCGTCTCCGGGCCGCTCTCGATGTCAACAATTATATCGGACACATGAGAGGAGCCCATTGTGTAGCATGTTAATGAGACTAGGAAAAATGTGAGCGTGTTCTTGTAAACTGAATCTGTGATGTTATTTATATGGATATAGAACAGAGAGTTGGTGAAAGACTCGCGATTGACTACTATGCCTAATGGTAAGCGAACGTGTGGTCTTCGACTTACAAAACTAAAACCCACACCTATATTCTTGCTTTGCATGGCGTTTCAAGTATTTTACAAGTACCGGATTTTTCGTTCAGAAGCCAACTTATAGCCCCAGTAGGCTTAGACCTTGCTGGGCCCCTACCGGTTTTTTCTACTTTTACAGTTTAGTGGCTGTCCAAACCGAATTCATTCCATGGGCGAGTTTTAGTGGTAATTATGTAAAAGCAAAGCTTCTGTCTACGGCTTTACCCCTGTGAAAGTTGGAAATCCTCCCACGTAGTACAAGTAGTAGAAAATATATCCTATGGGCTAGTCCAGGAGGTGGATCGTTTAGTTTTTGAGCGTGAAGGAGTGACAAACATACATTCTTATAAATTTTTGCCTTTATAATATTAGCGTGATATGTGTGATTAAAATATCGTTGATGTAATTACAGTATAATCAATTTGCTTGCTAAAAATAAACCGAAATAACAGTAAATGGCTTTCTTTCCAGTTCTATTCCAACCCACGATCGGAAAGAATATTTTATAAGCTTTGCATATAAATTCTTCCTTAAACACTTTTTCTACATTATCATAATTGTCATACCCTGGAAACGCGACCCCATGTGTTTTACATACAAAGATATACAATTTAAACGTACAACCGAGTTGCGGGTATATACCGAACACAGAACGACCTAAAACGGGATTAAATTCTGACGTCACTGGCTCGTTCTCGTCTAAATGTTCCCTTTTATAGATATATGCGAGTGTACACCCACTGAATTGTCTTTAGACCTGTCTCAGACTACTTTGAAGTATGGAACCCTTTTTGTCACATGCCTACAGTGTTTATTTTTTCTTAGGACATAAAAAAAGATATGAGAATGGAACCCTTTTCTCTGCTCAGGTTGTGTTACGTAATTCCTTTTTTGGGATGACTGTGTGGGATGCAATTTACTTAGTACCTGTGTCTGTTTGGGGTCTTTCGTATGTTTCCCTTAGTGTCTTTATTTTTAGGTTAAAATAAAGCTTGTGTTATCTCGCCAGAAGCGCAAAGGAGGTTGAATCATCATTGACACGTATTCTGTGTAGCTAAACATGCGAATATTGTATTTAAATAAAACTAACACCATTATATATAGGGTAAAGGGAGACTTTACTATACCATGTTTAAGGCAAATAAAGACCTATCTTATCAAATAAATTCTCCCGCTCTGGGTAAAGCGAGAGCGGTTAGGTAACTGTCGCAGATATACGTATAATCTGCGTCGCTGAAATGTCGATCCCAAATATTTCCAACTTTTGACAATCGCTAGATACTGACGAAATCAGAATCTCAATTAGCCTGAAACCAAAGTTAGTACTAATGTCTCTATTTACTTTCATAACCTCTCTATTCTCAAATGCATACACACAGTCAGTAGAAACCAGTCTGTGGATTGTATGCGGCGAGCGGCGAACCGGGTGTTGTGGTACAACTTGAGAGAGCCTGTCAATGAATTCAGCTGTGAATCTGTGAATACTGCAGCCTCAATTGACGGAGGAAACTTGGCCGAATTGCAGCTACAGAGATGGTACAGTCTGCAAGAGACATACAGGCAGGATGATTACTTGTTTGTCTCTAGAAATGTGGAAGCTACATTTGTGGACAGTTAGTAAATAATAGATACCTATATAGGAGGTATGTGGGACAGAGAGTAAAGAAACACACCTCCTTTGAAAAGGGAGGATCCTCCGACTAGACGGGTATTATGTCTGGTGGCTTATTGCCCGATAGATGATTACTATTACGGCTTATTGTATCCCTGCCGACCTCGGGGACAACTTTGATTACGCGACGCAGGATTTGTCAATGAATCCAGCTGTGGAACTGTGAATACTGCAGCCTCAATTGACGAAGGAAACTTGCTGCTACAGAGATGGTACAGTCTGCAAGAGACATACAGGCAGGCTGATTACTTGTTTGTCTCTAGAAATGTGGAAGCTACGTTTGTGGACAGTTAGTAAATAATATACTTAGGAGGTATGTAGGACAGAGAGTAAAGAAACATACCTTCTTTGAAAAGAGAGGATCCTCCGACTAGACGGGTGTTATGTCTGGTGGGCTACTGCCCGAAAGATGATTGCGCAATCGCGGAGACAACTTTGATTACGCGACGTAGGATTTGTATTTCTATGTAAAGTCGTAGATGTCGCTACACCTATTTTCCGCTATAATGTAATAAATGTTAAGTCTTTGGAATATTCGACAAAATTAAATATGAATATGAAAAGAATGTGATTAGATGAAAATTCTATTAACTTAGGTCGTTCGATGTTGGCTAGGTGAGACTTTATTTAGCCCAGTTAAACCAAATTTAGAGCTAAATAAAGTCCATCTGGCCAGTACAGATTACCTTTCTTTCTTATACTTATTGTTCTACGGATATTACAGATTAAAATAAAGAAAAGGAAGCAAGCAAGGGTCCTCAATTAGTGACGGAGGGCCTGAGAGGACACCTCACAATGAGCCTCTTAAAACACTCCGATATTGAGGAGAACAAGGTTTCAGAAAAAGTTTTTATCTTTTTTTATGTCCAGTAGAAGTTACATTTATGTTCTCTTAATTAGGTAAGCTTCTATACAAGGACAAATTAAATTAATGAAGGAACTTCGTAAATGTAATCGGTATTGTATATATCGCTGAATAAATTGTAAAAGTGAAAGTTTGTGAGTGTGTGAATGTGTAGGTATGTTTTTGGTTACATATTTACGGTTGAACGGCTGTATGGATTTGGATTAAATGTGGCACAGCAGTAGGCCATGTCCTGCAAGCAGCACATACTATCCCGGGAGTATGTTCCGTTGGGATAATTTTCTACTATCACGCGGGCGAAGCCGTTAGCTGCAGCCAGTTATTAAATCTCGCTAAAAGTCTGACATACCCGCGCTTCATCCAAAGCGGGAAAAGTCATTGAATCAAAACTCAGTGGAAAGACACTATATTTAAAAAAAAAACATTAGAATGCTAACATCGCATACATACATGTACATTAATGCGGGCGAAGCCGCTGGAAAAAGCTATTATAGTCAATAAATCAAAACCTCCAATCGAATACAAAAACATAAAAAAATTAAATACGAGTACAAAAGTCCTTTAACAAAATCAAATCTACAAATTAATGATGACAGATATCGAAAAAGAATTGAACAGCAAACATGGTGGGCGGGTAAACACATAATTCACTTTATTATTATGTTTTTCTCACAGCTACTTATTATATAAGGATACTGACGACCCGACGTATTTATGGCAAGAAGTGATAATGTGACCTATTTTAAGTGGCTTTGTTAATCGTGCGTTGGAGTGTACGAGGGCAGTCCGATAAGTACTTAGCCTACGACAGAAAAATAAAAAAAATGGAAAAGTGGCGATGTATTTCTCAACATAGTCTCCTTCTAGCTCGATTCACTTAACCCGTAGGTGCTCCAACTTTTTTAACCCGTCTAAAAAAAATATTTTCTAGAGGTCTGAAAAAAAGGCCTCCATGGCGACGACAATCGCCTAAGTCGGTTCATATTTTTGCCCAGCGAGTGGCTTTTTCAAGTTTGGAAACAAAAAGACGTCGCACGGGGCCAAACCTAACGAATAAGAAGGGTGGAGCAACAGTTCATAGCCTATTTCGACCAGTTAGGCCGTGGCGAAGGAGGAGTGTGAGCCGGTGTGTCGCCATTGTGAAACAACACATTTTTCGTCGCCTAATGAGGCCGTTTTTTCTGCAATCCGGCGTCGAATCGACCCAATTTTTCGGCATAGTAGAGCCCTGTGATTGTATTGCCCTTTTTCAGGTAGTCGATGTAGATCACTCCTTGCTTTCTCCAGAAAACGGTGGCCATCACATTTCCGGCCGATAGGACCGTCTCGCCTTCTTCCGAGCACGTTCATCGGGTGGAATCCACTTTTTTAACTGTTTCTTGGGGTCTAGTGTGTAACAGTGATTTCATGTTTCCCTGACAGTCATAAAATGATGCAAAAACTCCTCCGTATTGCGCTTAAACAGCATCAAACACTGATCTGAAGTGTTTTTACGGTTGCGGTTGTTGTTTGAAATGAACAAACGCGGCAGCCATCACGCACAAAGCTTTTTCATGACCAATAATTCATAGAGGATATGACCTACGCAGTTTTTTGAGATGCCCAATATCTCAGCTATCTTGCGCAACTTCAATCGATGGTCTACCAATACGAGATCATGGATTTGTGCCACTTTATCCTACGTGGTAGCTGTTTTTGGGGCATCTGGGCGTGTCTCCTCAAAAGCCGACGTGCGCACATGTTAAGCTCAATAAACCAATTTTGACAAGCGCCATCGAAAGAGAAGAGTCACCGAACACAGTATCCAAGCGCTCTTTGATTTTCCTAAGCGACTTCCTTTCCATAAACGAGAATGGAATCACCGACCGATATTGCTTAATTCCATTTTTCTTAAATACGTCGACACGCCAGTTTCCAGACGCGGTCAAAAAAAAACTACGAGTCCGATTCGGCTGAAATTTTGAAACGAGTCCTCTAAGGGAATGCACAACATGATAAAAAAAAAATCTTGCGATAGTGGCGCCATGGGGCGGTGAGGCTAAGTACTTATCGGACTGCCCTCGTATGTCCAGATTGATTGAGATACTTCTTCTTCTACTAGGCGTTAGTCCCGGCTTTTGCCAGGGTCCGCCTTCAGGCTTAGCTTGCTCCACTTTGCCCGATCTTCTACATACTTGACGATGTCGCAGTCGACAGCCATATTCATGCATCTCCGGCCAACGTACTCCATAGGGCGACGCATGATGTGGCCATACCACCGCAGACGACACTCTTGCAGTTTTTCCCCCAAGTCACGGACACCAAGACTACCTCGGATGAATGAGTTGCGTATGCGATCACTATTTATTAAATATAGGTCGTCTAATGAAAGCGCGACCTGAGAAAAAGAGGTTAAAAATTTTGAATGTGGTATTCTAACATAGTAGTAGAAAAATGTCTCACACGCTACATGATTATTTTTTATTTAAAAAATAAACTCTAGGACACGCTTTCATTAGACGCACTCTACCATAAATACACTCCACTCTGTACATGCGCTCCATCTGGCAAATATGGACCGAAAGGTACAGAGTTCGTTCCAGGGTCCTGGGTTTTCCTTTCAGAAGCCATGGCTAATATTTTTTTGTACACGATAAATACAATTTTACAGTCGAAGCTTAAAATTAATGGGGTGTTTCAATGAGCGGTCTTATCGCTAAAAGCGATTTTTTACAGACAACCTTTGGATGGGTTTGTTTGATAAGGAGAAAAGATACGCAGGTTGTTCGTGGTGTACTTTTAATTACATACCTATATCCATCCACCACTGCTCTCAAAACGGTGAAGAAAAGTATCGTGAAGAAATCTGCATGTCCCAGAGATAAAAATTCAAAGACATGTGACATCCACTATGTCCGTAAGGATTGAGGAGCCACATCAGATTTTTTAAATCTGATCTCACCATTATTTAGCAGCAGTGTAGATTATTTTGCAGCACGAATTCTAGATTTAGCAGCAAAATATATCACTAGTTATTTTAATGCAAAGGTGGCTCCTCAATCTAAACGTCTCACATAGGGGTATTTTGCATTCCTAGCCGGGCGAAATTATTTGTGCGGCTTTTTTTGCTGTAAAGTAGGTAAGACTTACTAAAATGTACAGACGACCAATCGGGAGGGTCCAACAAAGAGCTTTATGGGCTATATATGTTGATAATTTAAAAAAAGTGTTTTCATGATTTAGTAAAGGTTTAATTCTTTAAATAGTTACATCCAAAAATATAAAATAATCTAATTCGATGAGGAAGAATGCCAGGGTTCATCGTCACTTTCTCCAACCTCTTCTGTTCCACATTCCGAATCTGAATCATCTTCAGATTCTGGTGATGGTGGCAACAAAATAGCTATCGCTTCTTTGGATAAAGATTCCATTCTTTTCTTTGGTTTTAGCCTCAGACTTGTGAGCAGTGGATCCGAGGATAGTAGAAGGCGATTCATTACATCTGTATTGCAATCTATTCTCGAGAACTTCCTCGCAAAATTATATCTATACATTCTGAAATGTTTATTCCTAGCTTCAGCAGCCTCTTCCGATAGTAGTTCGATAGGCAATTACGCCTTTTCCATGACTGTAGCACCATGAATCAAAATTTTGTGCATAGTTGGACTCATCGGATGCCAGTCGTAGAGGGAGACGTAGACGTTTGCTGTCTCCCAACAGTAGTAAGCAAATTTTTTCAAGTCAACTTTATGGCCGCTTGAAATAATCGACTTTTTCATCAAAAGTGTGTAATTCTTGTTGTTGCATTTTATTGAACAGGTATTCTCTAGTCACAATTTTGTAGTTAGAGACCCCTGGTACCCCTAAAACAATAAAAAGAAAACACTTTAGGTATAATTTGCTTGAAAATAACGGTTAATAGTTTTTAGGTAACACCAATACAAACGCATACGTTTCGTCGAAAGTAGCATAAAGTAGCACTCAATTCGTAAAATATCTATAATATAACAGTTTTTGTCATACGTTACAATAAAAATCGTTAATCGGAAGTACTCGGAAGGATAACTATAATCACTTTGAAATTTAAAATTCATGTAAAAACTGCTTAAAAAATCAAGATAGTTGTAAATGGATTTTGAACCTTACAAATACATGTAAACATTAGTAAATCTTAATAAATAAAACTGTTCTTACCTGTATTATGATGATCCATAGTCGTTTTGGTTAAAAAAACTCACTATAAAAAAGCACTGAGGTCTCAAACGCAGTACGGTTTTAATGTAGCCAGTAACTGACGCGAACCCATGCGACAACGATTAAGTTCCAACTTGATTGCTAGCTACGGCGCTGGCGCTGGAGTCCCGAAAAAGGTAGTATTTTGTTCTGTAGCTACCTGAATCGTTGACTAGTATTCATTTTTGCTTTTATGTTGCAATTTGTTTTTTCAATTTCACCCGGCTAGAAATACAAAATACCCGTATGTGCGTCTGGATTGAGGAGCCACCTGAAAACTCGTTAAGTAATGGATGCACATTTATGAAAATTTTGCAGCATTTAGCAGCTATTTAGCACATAACCGTCTAAAAATTTCGCTTCTGTAGCACTAAAATGAAAGAAAATACAATACTTTTAATATGGCTCCTCAATCTAAACGTCTGGATTGAGGAGCCACCTGAAAACTCGTTAAGTAATGGATGCACATTTATGAAAATTTTGCAGCATTTAGCAGCTATTTAGCACATAACCGTCTAAAAATTTCGCTTCTGTAGCACTAAAATGAAAGAAAATACAATACTTTTAATATGGCTCCTCAATCCTGACGTTCTAATTATATATGTTTGACTGTAGCCACCTGAAATCTCAAGGTAATCTAAAGCCAGATATACTAACATTTAGCAGAAATTTCTGCTAAATATACCAGTATAATTCAGCAATGTATATGCTTTAGATTCTGAAAAAAACATCATTAACTATTTTCTTGTAAATTCAGTGTGTAGGGTGACCACATTTTGGGGGTACCTACAAATTAATATTTCACTTACGTACGTGCATACACACAATAATATTTCAAATCTGACACAAAACCAAAGTCAATCCGCCAAAAGCGGCTGAATAATGTTGCCAATTAAATTGAAAAAAAAAAACTCCAGGTCGCGCTTTCATTAATCGCACTCTATCAAACTGCACTTAATTATCAGTCACTGCACGATATTATTATCCCCACAATTTAATTATGATGACAGAAATATGATGATTAACTTTATAATATAAGAAATCCAAGTTAATTATTTATTTCGTACATTAAGGATTGGGAACAAAACCATGTCGCATATATGGACCAAAATGCTAAACGTAAACATATTTACCTATATAAAAAAAAAGTTATAAAATAACAATATTAACTTCTGTTACTTAATTATAAATCTTATGGAACAATTATAAACTTTAATATCGTTTGCGTTATATTTGTATTTAAGACCTTCTATATTTAAATAGTAAGTAGAATCATTCAATTTAAAAATGACATTCGAAATTCAAACCTCATTTTTAAATGTGTTCAAAATTATTTATTCCAAAATTAAATCTAATTGTATGTAATAAGGTTTAAAATAAAATGTCAACAATGGTGTTTTTTTTTCGTTAGCCTGTTCTGTCGCACTCATGTTTCAGGGTACCAACTTTGTGTTAGTTTGTTTATATTTTTTTACTAGACGATGTAATTTATAAAACTTAGAACAGAGTTTTAATTATTATTTTTTATCGAAAGTACTTTCTTTTTTGTTCAAGTTGCAAATATTAACTTACCGGTTTAAATAATTTAAGGATTTTAATATTTTAATGGTTTTCTTTAAATTTATTTATCTACATATAAATAAAACGTCTGAAGAATTAAATGCAGCGTCTTTGTAATATGAAAGTCTCCGCCTGTTCCAGCTTATTTCCGAAACGGCTGGACTGATGTTGATGGAAACAGCTGATATGTTATAAGGAGTACATAGGCTGCGAAAAAGAATTGGGCCTAGCACTTTTGGTGGAATGTGGTGCGTATATTCTACCGTACGGTGGAATAAACGCATTCACGGAGCAAGCACTGCGGTGAAAAAAACGCATTTTATTATTCCATTATATCCTGTCAACCTTTACTAAATAAATATTATTGTGTGTATGCACGTACGTAAGTGAAATATTAATTTGTAGGTACCCCCAAAATGTGGTCACCCTACACACTGAATTTACAAGAAAATAGTTAATGATGGTTTTTTCAGAATCTAAAGCATATACATTGCTGAATTGTACTGGTATATTTAGCAGAAATTTCTGCTAAATGTTAGTATATCTGGCTTTAGATTACCTTGAGATTTCAGGTGGCTACAGTCAAACATATATAATTAGAACGTCAGGATTGAGGAGCCATATTAAAAGTATTGTATTTTCTTTCATTTTAGTGCTATAGAAGCGAAATTTTTAGACGGTTATGTGCTAAATAGCTGCTAAATGCTGCAAAATTTTCATAAATTTGCATCTATTACTTAACGAGTTTTCAGGTGGCTCCTCAATCCAGACGTTTAGATTGAGGAGCCACCTTTGCATTAAAATAACTAGTGATATATTTTGCTGCTAAATCTAGAATTCGTGCTGCAAAATAATCTACACTGCTGCTAAATAATGGTGAGATCAGATTTAAAAAATCTGATGTGGCTCCTCAATCCTTACGGACATCATCCACTAACCCTCTCTGGGCCCGAGTAATGGATTACGGCCCATTCCTTCTCCTAGAGAGTAGGCCTCAATCCCAACAGTGGGAATATTATAAGGCTGGTGCTATGCTATGCTATATACAGATGCACGTTACATATACCCAATACATAACTAATAAAGTTCAGTTGAGGATGTATGCAAGCGGCTGTTGCCACTAGTTGATTCAAGCGTATTGATCACTGGCAAGTTACCGACTGCGATGCAGACAATGCATTGAATAGTCCTGCCGTGGACACTGTGCGACAAAAACGTATTTGAGCCATTTTCTTACTAAATGTGGACATTGAGTAGACGCGTACGCCTATAGCGCAGAGAGCAAAGGGCTCTCACTACCTTGTATTCATTTCTTGGTTCTCGTAATTTCCCTAGTTATTAAGCCCCTCACTTTCAACCACAATAGAAATCTGCGCTCATCTCATAACCGCCTATTTCAATGAACTCATCATACTGGCTTTCTTGACTAGTTTTTCTTTCTACAAACCATTTCTTTGTAGAATCCGTTCCTCTTGGAAATCAGGATGGCAACGAACAGATTAACATTCAAAACCAAAGTTGACAAGCTAATACGTACCTAAAAAGTTGGCAGTAGTATCATCATGGCGTTAAAGTTTTCCAATTGTCGATTTAAACAAATTGTTTGACTATATTAGTGTCATCATCATCATCATCATCTCAGCCGAAAGACGTCCACTGCTGGACATAGGCCTCCCCCAAGCGTCGCCACAGCGACCGGTCCTGCGCGTCTCGCATCCATCGGATTCCCGCGACCCTCGCCAGGTCGTCGGTCCACCTTGTGGGAGGCCTTCCGACGCTGCGTCTTCCGGTACGTGGCCGCCACTCTAGAACCTTCCGTCCCCATCGACCATCTGTTCTACGAGCAATATGCCCTGCCCACTGCCACTTAAGTTTGGCGATTCTTCGGGCTATGTCGGTAACCTTAGTTCTCTTGCGGATCTCTTCATTCCTGATGTGATCGCGCAAGGAAACTCCGAGCATAGCCCTTTCCATTGCTCTTTGGGTGACTTTAAGCCTTCTGATGAGGCCCATTGTGAGCGACCACGTTTCCGAGCCATATGTCATCACTGGCAACACACACTGGTCATAGACTTTTGTCTTGAGACACTGCGGTAGGTTGGACGAGAAGATACCGTGCAGCTTCCTGAACGCTGCCCAGCCGAGTCGGATTCGACGATTGATCTCTTTCTCGAAGTTAGATCTACCCAACTGGACCGTCTGTCCCAGGTAGACGTAGTCGTCCACAACTTCGAGTGTAGAGTCTCCGATCTTGATAGGAGTGGGAGCTACATGGATGTTTACCATGACTTTGGTTTTGTCCATGTTCATTTTGAGTCCCACTCTTTCGGAAGCCCTACTGAGATCACCGAGCATTGTACTGAGCTCCTCCGTAGTCTCAGCCATGACTACTATGTCGTCGGCAAACCGAAGGTGAGTGATGTACTCGCCGTTGATATTGATGCCTCGCCCTCTCCATTCCAGAACCTTGAAGACATCCTCCAATGCGGCCGTGAACAGTTTCGGAGAGATAACGTCTCCCTGTCTATATTAGTGTAGGTGTGTAGTTTACTAATTCAAGTATATATTTTATTTATAGTTTAGAAAAAAGAATATACTAAAAATATTATTATATTCTTGTATTCGCCTTTTCTCTCTCTCTGTTATTGTACCTACCACTATTTTTCTCTGCATGACCCAAAAGTTGACTCTGTACTTTAGTGTACATAATGTATTAAATAAATAATAAATTATATGAAAGAAGGGCGTCCACGAGCACTGTCATAAAAACCAGTAACTTGATGTGAGAAATAAATTAGTTGTGGAGACAAAAGTTGGTAGTGTGCGCTATCTTTAGAGGTAGGTATAATTTTTCTCCATGCTGACGAAAGTAACATCAGCGATTATCGCTCGAATATCGAAATTAATATAAAAAAACCAAATGTCGATTGAAATATTTGTTAGAGCTGATTGTTTAGCTGAAACTAATAATTATTTTTTCGTAATTTATTTTCACAATTTGTTTATAAACTATTTAAATTATCATAATTGTGTATCTACTGTCAAACTAGGCAAGGGCCTGCGTTTCGCAGTACACACATTGACATGCGCTTCCGAAACACATAATAATAGGTGATTTAGTTTCAGCTATCTCAGAAATCGAACTTAGCACATTTGGATTCTCGCCCACACTCCTATCTCAAGATCTCACCCTGTGTAATATAAATTATGGCCACTGCATTCACGACAGCCCACTGTATACAGTCTAGAGAATGCAGTAAACCATAACTTTTGATAGGATCTTCACGAAATGTACTGAACTCCCCTAACTGTTGTGGTAGGTCGTAATGTAGACATTATTATTTGATTCATGGTATTGCGGTTAAAAATGTAATAAGTGCAAAAAATTTAATTGTTTACATTAAAAAAACAATGTTCGTTCCAACTATATGCTCCATTAAAAGAAAAACTCTTTGCTTAACGACCAAATAATTCTTGAAAAATATTTTTTAATTCTTGAACGGCACATTTTTTTGCAAAATTAACTTAAAACTACAAACTTTTATTACTCATGACGACATTTATTTGAATTTACGACTGCCATAACACACGTTTCTTTTTCTTAAACCAAGCTGGAAGAAAATAAAATGGAAAACCATTTCCAAACAATTGAAACTGTTTAAATCCGCTTAGTTTCCATCCAGTATTAGCTTGACCCTGATCTACCTCTTTGCCCCCAATACAACGGAATGATCGTATTACCCAGCACTATTGGCGGCTTGGAGCACAGTGTCCCCGTCCCCCGGGTGTCGGGGTACTTGAGGGTACCCGTCACGTCGTGTAAAAGCTATAACCGTTTGTTACAACGATGTACCCCCTAGGGAGTTGAGACAAAGCAAGAGATGCCTTTCACCTCTGATTGCATTTGATACAGAGCAACCAACCCAGCCCTGAAACTATGATTGGAAGGCTTATCTAATAACGAGACGGTCTGGAAATAATGGGATCCGCAAAAAATGGCCTGAAATAAATGGTATATTATGTATCCACGAAAAGAGCTTGATGGCGGTCTTACGTAAAGTATTTTTGGAAGGATAATGCTTCATCTGTATTAAGACAAACTAGTCTACTGTGATGTATATTACACACCATGACAGTTCAGCCAAAGTTAAGTGATCAAGCAAGATCAAGTGTCATGTACACTTGCGAGATAAAAATTCCTATATTTTAGGGTTCCGACCGTTTGAATGGAAAACGGAACCGTTATAGAACTGAACTAATGAGGTTGAAAGGTACACACATGAATATTTATGATCCAAACACGGTCGTATAAACTGAATATATGAATTTGTAATATTCACTGGTGGGACAAATAGAAAAATTAAAGTTTTGTTAGTAAAATAATAGTTCTAAAGTTAGTTAATAAAATTAATGAAACTTTACAAATGCCCCTTGAAACTACCCAGTCATATTATTCAGATATGTGTTCTTTAAAATAAAAAAATACTTCTGTACTTTGTTCATCGCCTAGCTCCTCTTAAACGCCTTGACCGATTTGGATGAGACTTGTATGTATATTTCAGAACCGTCTCAAATATACATACAAGTCTCCCTGAATGGTTTAAAAATACATTTAGAACCGGCAGGCAGAGCCACAATCGAGTTCTTAATTATTTTTTCTGACAACAGGCTAGTTTTCGGACAGGACAAAGTCTGCTAGGACCGCTAGTGTAAATACAACATTTTCTTAACTTTCCCTTTTGATTCAGTTAAAAGTATGTCTTATAAAGATTTACACTTTTTTTTCTTTTTAAGAAAAATAAGATTTCTTCGGAACCTTTGGCGCGCGAGTCCGGCTCCCACTAATTGGTTTTATGGCATAACAAGCTTGCATAGCGCGATCATTCGGACCAATCAGCCTCGTTTCCTCGATATTTCCTGCTTCCCCAGGGTAAACACCCCATTACCCCCTAATGAGTAGACACAACCATTGACCCTTAATAAAATTATTAGAATTCACTTTGCACGTACTTGCGAGTATATTCTTCTAACAGAGAATTTCCTTATAGTACACAGCAATACGAGTAGGTACTATAATACTTTTGCAATAGCTTTATTGTAATATGAATTCATTTTTTTAGCATTGTAATGAGCTCTTAGCAAAACAAGGTTAAGCAACGCTTGCCAAAGTCGGTCTGCGGATGGGTGACCATCTGAATATACCTATCAAGATTCTTGCGTGCCTCTAAAAGCATTAACCCGTTGGTCCCGGCTGTCATTTATAGATGTTTGACAGACGTTACAGAAAGTTAGAAAACAGGAATTGTGACATCAGTCTTGCCAAGGAGTATTTATTATATTAACCAATTTCTAGGTTCTGGAAATAAGGTAGGCGGTCACTCACACACACAGGACATGTAAAATTCTGGTGTCCAACTGCATGCTTTGACTGGAAGGCGATCCCAACACAGTTGGGAAACGGCTAGGCAGAATGATCTAAAACCACCTCACGTCAAACCTCGATATTTGAGTTCTTAGCTGTCATACTCAGTTACAATCAGTAAATAAACGTCTTCGAAAAGTTATCCCATTTAACAGACAACTCTTTCAGTTAGAACCAAAGCAAACAGCTTAGTTTTAATAGGATTGCTATCTCGTTTCCACATAATAAGAAAGAGTCTAACTATGAACAATTTGGTCAAATAAAAGTTGGTGAGCGACACAACCAAACTCGTCAGTACTTCGGAAGACTTCGGCAGACTTCGGCTGTCTCCGACAATGGCCCGAAACAAAGTTGATATCTTGGAGGGTTTCATTAAAATTGACAATGGTGCTTTTAGCGTTGATTGTCCGCCGCCCTCGCCTCCCGAAATATTCGCGAAAATCATTAAACGAAGACGACATAACTTGTTTATGCTTTAACTGTGAAAAATAAAGAGTTTATTGCGGATGGGAAATTATGGAGACTGTTAATGTAATCAACGAGCAACATAGTTAACAACTTCTTTAATATAAATGTGTATCCTGCAGGCAAATGACTTTTGTGTTCCCGCCAAGTGTGTACGAGTGCGTACTTACGAGTTGTAGGTCGCGGGTTCAAACCCAACCAGGCGCATTACTTTGTGTTGATTTATTTCATCACCACTGCTTTTAAAATGGTTCAAAGAAAACATCGTGAGGAAACCGGCATGTTTTAAACCATAAATTCGATGACGATGATGTGACATCCACCAATCCGCTCCGGCCCCGCGTCGTGGATTATATGGCCCATTCCCTCTCCTAGAGAGGCGACCTGAGTGCCAACAGTAGAAACATTACAAGGCCGATAATGCTAATGCTAATAGATAATACACAATAAAGAAAAAGAACGAATTCTGATTATAAACCACAATCTTCTTACAGCTAAAATGTCTTAACCTCATCGTAACCTCAATAAACGCAAAAGCGAAACTGAAACATCGCAAATCATCTTGAAATCCTCACATTTTTCGCGTTACAGAATAATTTGTCCACATTGAAAGCAGCAGCTGTAGCAGTACATAGCATTCATATCACTTCATGAAAAACTCAAGCGGATAAATGATATCATTTACTGGCATATATCTCGACGCTCTTTATTGTGAATATCGCGAGCGATATTATTGGATGTAAAAACGATTTGCTGCGAAACGTTAGGGTGAGGTCACAGATAAGGAGGTTGAGTTAGGTTTTTGACCCTGAAGCGGGTGAGGTGTCATCTTATTTTTTTGTTACGTTTGGTGGTTTTAATATTTTAGCCAGCTGGTAATAATGATGATGCCGTTCCTTTTATTTTTCGGAAATATTTCTACGAGTAAGTTATTTGGCACGTCAAATAGTAGAGTAGATTTTAACAAATGAAGTAAGTATCATTTGATAAGGCTACATTAACAGCAGCAGCTGTACCAGTACATAGCATTCATATCACTTCAAGAAAAACTCAAGCGGATAAATGATATTATTGGATGTAAAAACGATTTGCTGCGAAATGTTAGGGTGGGGTCACAGATAAGGAGGTTTTGTGAGGTTTTTGACCCTGAAGCGGGTGAGGTGACATCGTTCCCTATCATTTATATTTTTTTTGTTATGTTGGTGAGTTTTAATATTTTTGTTTGCTGGCAAAAATTATGATGTCGAGCCGTTATTTTACTCGATTGCCTTTGAAAAGAGAGTAATGTTGTTCGGAAATATTTGTAAGTTATTTGACACGCCAAATAGCTCGGAAGATTTTGACAAATGAAGTATCAGCAACATTTTTATCTTTGTACACATTACTCACGTTACATGAATTTATTTTTGACATTTGTAGTGTTGGAATCTAGATTTATTTTTTATGTTATTTCATTAGTCATACACAATATAAAAGGGAAATTGCAAAATATTGTTACTTGAAATTAATTAGTTAGTTTACTGTATTTATACCTAAATGGAGTCTTATTTTTTGAAACATAGGTAGTCAATTGTCATTGATTCCTCGAATACATAATTATTAATTATTATTAATTATGGAAATAAAGGAAAAAAATCAAAATTGTAACTCATTAAAATAAAGAAAGAAAAGCTTTGTATCAAACATACGGATAGCAAAAAAGTCTTTTTAGTTTACAAAAAAGTATTTTTTTCTAGAGTAAGTGTAAAACGTACACGCATTTCAAATAAATAACAGTAATATTAGGTTTAAGAGATATACTCATAATCAGACTAAATACTTAGAATTAAATCAACATAAATTATACTTTAAATAAAATACTCCTACTAAAATCTCGTTTCATTAAATAACCTTGCCTTTACACCAATTCAGATCAATACTCACGTAATAGTTGAACATTCTCGTGCTTACAACCGTGCATGCACAGAACACACCCGTGCATTCACGCCACGCCAACCAGAACCTGGCAACGTGGCAACATCCTGCTAATGCCATGCAAACTGTGGCAACTGTGCTCGGTCCTGCATTGCAAACTAACGACGATTGGACCGGTGTAGCTCCGTAGTTTGAAAACGGAAACTTCTGTGCATAGAATGTATTATATTTATCTAGGCAAATATTATAAAGCTGTTGAGTTTGTTTGTATAATCGAACTATTTTCAGGTACTCTAATTCGGATTGATAAATGGTTTTACTATTTTTTTAATTATTTCATGGCTTTTCGTATCTCCTAACAACTATTTTAAATGGTCCATAAATTGTATCCATTTTTCTAATAGCATAATAAATTTATTATATCAGCTTGACTTTGTCAAAATCGAGAAAAGTAATGAGTGTCCCATTTACTCAGGATTTAAATTTGCCAATCATTTATAAGGTGAAGTGTTAACAACTGAATAAAAATACAGTTTTACAGCTAACAGTTCAGGGATAGTAAAAATGGAGACAAAATCTTTGTTGAAACATAATTTAAAAAAACTTCGTTTTTAACTGCTCATAAAACCTTTTCAGTGACCAGAATGAATCCTTTATTTTATTTTGTGTGCGATATCATCACAAGACTTCACATACTGTTGACAAGATAGAGTGTCAAACTTTACTAACCTAAATCCCTGTTCCACCATTTACGTTTGTGTTCTGGAACCCTGGGGTCACAGCCGTTTTGTTCGAACATTTCCGCAGATGCGTTCACAATCTGTATGCGTGTGACCAGTTGTATGAACGTAAATAAAATAAACATACATAAAATCAATCTTATAATGTTCCGAATACTGAGACTCAGGCCTCCTCTCTAGGAGATCGAATGGTCCGTAATCCACGAACCGGGCCAAAACAAAAGGAGTGTAAAATATCGCAGCATGCAGCGCGCAATACAACAATAAAATTCTCAGCTCCATTGTACTGATATCACGCCTGTTTCAACGATGCAACATATTTTTCAATTGTGCTGACACTTAAAATACAAAACTGCTCCAATTTTACATCACCTACTAGAAATCAATTTACGAATAATTAAATCAGACACTGAAGTTCACTCAAAAAAAGCCCCATACGACTTTTCTTCACCCAAAATTATTTCAGACACATCTACCCGGACACATATCTCACGAAATATGACCGTGCTTACCATGACTTGTGCCATAGTGTGGACATTGCTTTACGTCATAAATACCGCTTTACAGCGCAACAGCGCAGCGATGTACAGCGCTTGAACAAAGTTTGATTTATACGCCCTCTACCGGCACAGACGGTAACTGAAAAACACAGTAATTTGTGTGTTACATGTTTTTACATTCTTTTGTACACATAAATACTGCAATTTTGTGGTTTGCTAGTAGATTGCTTTCTAAACGGGTTTGCGATATTTTCCAGTTTATGCAATTTATTATTTGTTTTTATGGCATGTTCAATATCATATGTTCGTTTTATTACAATTGTGATTCAGTTTTCCATTTGAATGATAGAATAATTAAATAATGACTTACGAGAAGTTCTAAAATTACTTACTACGACAACAATCTTTTCAAAATAAACTCGTAAAAAAACTTTCAAGTCAGCACTAACGAAGAATAACTCACTTGCTACTCGCAGACATCCTCTAACAAGATTTACAAGAAAAGTCAGACGTTGAAGGTAAATGACACCGACACCGCCGTCAAATCGTAAACCCTCCACAAATCAAAGGAGTTCAAAGGTTTTAGTTCGGTTCGTTGCACAGTGGCTTTATGTAGAATTTTGCACTTTCTCTAAGTAGTTTGCCACCTGAAGCGCGGCTCAAAGCGACTTCGATTGCCTTCGCGACCCTCCTCTCCTCAAATAGATAGTCGCGTAGCGCTACGGAGCTACGTTGCTACGCGAGTGCTACGGCGTAGCACGTAGCTTATTGGTAATGATAAATCAGTGCTCCCGGATTCTTCTAAGATTTTCAAACGTGATTCTATTTGCGTTTACGTTTATTTTATACTTTAGTTTAATCAAATACTTCCACAGAATTACCTATATAAATAATAAGAATACTGCTTTGAACTATTTCAATTATATTTATCAGCTTTTATGCTAAAATTATAAATTATTATTCACACAGTTACAATAATAAAACCATCATAACCACCAAAAGCAAAAAGGTTAATAGCATATTAACACAAATTATGTTAATTCCCGCTGATTCAAGTACTATCACGCTCAATATAATTCAAAGTGTTATTCAATTTCGAATGTAATTTGTCGGTACATGATGTGCGAAAACGATTTGCCAATAAAATGTTTTAGTAAACAAATGATGGCAGTTATTGAAAACGCTCGGGCAGGAAATGAGAGCGCCGCGCACCGTGGCCACCGGGACTCGTCACCTAGTAACTGTCATCTGAGCGAAATAGATTTTAGTTTTGTGCCTAGGCGGATGCTTTTAAAAAATAAAAATGTTAATGTATTTTCCTACTTACAAAAATGTGGTGATACACGTTTTTTTAGGTAACATTAAGTAAATTTAGTTAATAGGTATGTGAAGTAATTGTTATAAGGTACGATGGGGCTGATACTTCCTTTTTGGACCAAAGCCCCTAAATGAAAAGTTGAATAAAAAAAAATATTAAATAAATTTCGCTCTGAGTGAAGTGAGATGGAGTGTCAGGCTTCTAATGAAAACCTATCCTCAAGATCAAGATGCATCATCAAGAATATGAGTAGGTACAATAATATCTAAGGAGGACTCTTGGGAGTTCAAATTTAACGTCGACGGTCCGGACGGTTATCGGACGGTCGCACGGTGAGCTATCTATTACTCACTGTCCGCAGACCCTCCCAATCATCTCGCCAAGCATACTAACAGTCAAAACGTTCAGTCGATCATTTACAGATAACCGATTCAACATTTCTCGCTCGATCATAATGACTTAATTAACATTACAAATTAATGTTTAAGCAGAATAAGCTGAAAATGCCGATTCGACTAATACCAATGCATTCATTAAAACATCCCTAATGAATAGACAAATAAGCCTTTGTGTGGTAATTAATGTAGTTGTAACTACTCTAGGGATGGGGAATAAAAATCGGACGAAAATTATATCGATACTTTGATAACTTAATCTGTTGATATTGATGATTGTTGTTATATTAAACAATATTTACACGAGTACCGCTTGAAATAATTACATACTGATGTAAGTTTAAAGAAACGTTAACTTCGCAGTTGGTTTTAAGGAAGAAACACTGATACAACAAAATAATCGAATAATCATCATCATTGTTATTTCAGCAGAAATACGTCCACAGCTGGACATAAGCCTTCCTCAAGCGTTGTCAAAATGACCAGTCCTGTGCGTCTTACATCCATCGGATTCCTGCGACCCTCACCAGGTCACCACAATCTGTTGAGAGGCCTTCCAACGCTGCGTCTTCGGGTACGTGGTCGCCACTCCAGAACCTTCCATCCCGATCGACCATCTGTCCTACGAGCAACGTGCACTGCCCACTACCCCATAAGTTTAGTGATTCTTCAGGTTATATCGGTAACCTTGGTTCTATTGTGAATATCTTCATTTCTGATGTTATCATTCAAGGAAACTCCGAGTATAGCTTTTTCAATTTCCCTTTGGGTCACTTTAAGTCTTCTGAAAAGTAAAAACGTACGTAAAGACGCATCGCACACAATCGGCCTTACCCATAGTGAGTGGCCACTTTTCGGTGCCATATGTGCGTCTATCACAAATAATTAATAATCGATTATAATCGAATGAATTGTACCAAAAATAAAAGTATCGATACTTTTGTTCAACTCTCAACAACACTAATGTTGTACAATGTACTTTGTTTTCGTTAAGTCGTGTGGGTGTTGATTGTTTTTGTTTCAAACTAAATAACTGGAATGTTATTGCTCAACGCTGGTTGATTAATCGCCTAATCAAACTGGCACAAAGGCTGATGGATGTACATTATCTCTAGGATTCTATTTACACTGTAAATGTGAAAAGCTGTACGTTTATTTGTTTGGAAAAATAAATCACGCCGCAACTTTTTATGAGATTGGTCTGAATGGTTTAAAAGGCGTTTGGTGACAAACACGCGTACTGAAGAATTATATGTGTAAAGATATTGTTAATTACTTTATCAAAGTACCCATAATATAGAGTAACTAGCTGAACTGGCAAACGTTGTTTTGCCATATAAATAATTTTTAAGTAATTTCTAGTATTTTATTTTGAAAAATAAATGTAAGCCGATTCAGACCTACTCAATATGCTCACAAAATTTCATGAGATTCGGTCTAGCCGTTTCGGAGGAGTACGGGAACGAACATTGTGACACGAGAATTTTATATATAAGATTTTCTGATTTCTAACGTATGATATAACAAGACACTCATAATATTGATGATTGTGATTGTTTCCTTTTTTATTAAGGACTTTAATTAATAAATTCTAATAACAATATAATTGTACTTTTGTATACTATCTGATCATTTTTTGTGTTCCATCGAATAAATGTTTTTTCTATCTATTTATTTATAAAATTTGCAATAAACTTAAACTATATTCAAAAATACATTTTATTTGCACGTGTTTAATGAATAAAAAAAAAGAAATTATTTCTCGGCAACGGTAGACTCGGCAGAGCATTCCAGTTCGAAACTCATATATCGAATATACATAACTATGTAGTAAGCAATGAGTCTCCAGCCAAAAGACTTGATGCAGTATCGTCACTCTCGAGAAATTTAATCCTGGAATAGATTATAACTAATTGTCTGTCAAAGAATGGTAATAAAATCGATTGTTCATTTTGTGTCGGCAGTCTTTGAAGGTTGGTGTGACTGTCTGTCACTTACTCTAAATTCATCATCATCTGCCTAGCCTTTTCCCAACTATATTGGGGTCGGCTTACTCTAAATTAATAACAAAATATTATAATAATTATATTTATCTTTAAACATCACGCACGGCGCCATGGGCCACTTTGTAACTCATTAATTATCCTTTTTATGTGAAAGGAACAAAAAGCAGGGTCCGAGCCAAAGAAATACTTAAACATAATTCTAAGGAAACTAATGCAATATTCGACTCTTTAAAACCCTTAAAACATCTGGTAAACATAAAATAGACCCAGACGAAACCCTTAAGAAATTAAACAAAAACGACCATTAAGCGATTCTGGAAGTTTCGAAAAGACAATGGTGAGATACCACGTGTGGCAAAGGCGCGTCGGAGAGATGGCCGCACCACGAGGACACTTGGCTTTAGACGGCGATAGGGGCTGGACGCCTAGGAGAAGCGAGTTAGAATAGGACACTTGGCTTGGGACCGCGATGGGGGCTGGACGTTCAGCAAGAGCAAAGTAGGAGGGACTTAGCTTCAGAGCCCGGGAGAGGTCGGACGTCCGGCATTAGCGGGTTAGAATAGGACACCTTGGTTTTAGACCGGCGTAGAAGTAGGACGCTCAGAAGCAGCGAGCTAGAGTTACTTGATAAATACCATAGGGCTAAGTCCGTTGTAATTCTTAGGAGTGCCAAGTCCAGTTTAGACTGATCTAGTATTTAAAGTAGCAGTGTGCAAGTGAGTGTGTTTGTTGGCGTGAATGGGTGAGTCCTTTATTATTCTAATTTATCCTAGAGTGTTTTGTTGTTATTATACGCGCGTCAGCGTCCAGCAGCAGCAGCGAGCTAGGCTAACTGACTCGGTGAATACCGTCGGGCTTATAACCTGAGATAATTCTTAGAAGAGCTAGTATTGTGTTATAATATTAGATACCCATGGACTAAGTCCAGTTTAAGTTTGATTAGTACTTATAATACAGAGAGTGTGTGTTAGTTGAAAGACGGATGGACGAGCGCTGATTGTGGTTTGCTACTAGCGTGATATGTGTAAGTACGCGAGTGAATCTCAGCGACCGTGCTGGTGACTGAAAGGATGAGTGTTGTCGGATTCATCCCTTACTTTCCTTCCTATGACCTACCCTAAGAACTGACTGACAGCTGAATACTTTACATTGCCGTTGTTTCTCGCACATTTCCAGGGTTTTGGGGGTAGGCTCCAACAACATCGGCTGACCGAATTGATAGTCGTTCTGAGGAACGCTAGGGACCGTATCTCGTTAAAACACACCCGGCCCCCGTAGGCCTCTTACTGATACAAAAAAATAATATTTAGCGAGATACGTAAATTGGACACTTATCATGAAGCCCCCGCAGCTAGACGTAGCTCGGTGACGTGGAAGTTATGTTGTCCTCACTTGGGGAAGAGTAAGGAAGTGTGAAGTGACGATTGAAAACCACTTCGGCGTCAAACAAGGCAACTGTAAATGGTTCTGTGACGACTGACGATACGTCACGCTTGTTTAACTTTTATATTGTTTTAGTCATGGAATTATTTATAATGGGAAGTGTGTCTTATCCAATAGCATAGGCCTCACAACCCTATGCCGTAGGATTGGTCAGGACATACACGAGCGAAGAGAATCAAAGTTAGGAGAGCCAAGTCCAGCTTAGACGGAACTAGTATTAAAGTAATAGTGTGTAAGTGTGTGTGTTTGTTGGCGTGAATGGGTGAGTCCTTTATTATTCTAATTTATCCTAGGCTGATACTGTGTTACTATACACGGACATGCGAGCGGAGCCGCGGGAGAAGCTAGTGGACTAGAGTTCTTAAAACTAAATAGACAGAAACGTGTTGCTGGGGAGTTTGTTGCGCTACTTCTTCTCCCCAGCCCAAACACTAGGAAGTGGCGATTGGTGGGGCGCTTTTGGGGCTGTCTATATAAGCATTCAAGAGAGTTGAAATGTCCAACTCTATTTACCTTTGGAGCGATGACTCCCGTCTATATTATTTATTAGTATTTGCATTTACTCTTGAGTTTATACTCTTTATCTGCGACCTTTACTTCGGTCAGATACGAGCACTGTATCCTGCAGATGTACTTATTGTACAAAGGGTGCACTTCCTGGGGATGGGTTGACACACATCTATCACATATTATTATACAGTTCGAGAGAACTGTTAGGGACCATGTCTCAATAGGAGCATGATGTAGACGTTCTGCACTGGAACTAGCCGCCCCGTTGCTAGACAAGGACGGTCGCACGGTTTGCCGCAGGGAAAGTTGCCTCGTCACGTTTACAGTTCGAAAGAACTGCTAGGGACCATGTCTCAATAGGAGCATGTGATGACGTATTGTCGCTGAAAAGCCGCATGCGTCTCTTAAGGAAGTGTTGCTCTGAGTGCTGTGAGTTCGGATGTGAGGTATCGTGTGAGTAATGATTGACCAAATACCCGTTACGTTAGCGTAAGGGCTACTCGCACGATATAATGGTAATTAATCAATCTTTAGTTATATTTTATCCTTCTGAAACCACTTCTAATATATTTTATACCATGTATTCTGAGGTCTCACTTAACAATCCTTTCAAGCCTTTCCTTGTCCGAATAATGTGATAAGGTATTGGATTACCTCGTACTTATGGTATTCATATTTAAGTCGGCGGGAGTTTGCCCAAGTCACCTGGACGAGAACTACGGAATTGGGCGGAGGTGGGGCCCTTTTCTACTCCCTTAGGGGAAAACCGACCTTGACACCTTCATGTAGGATAATTCAGGAAAAACGAAAATTTTATCAGCCTAGGGTCTTTTAGGAACAGTCACATTGGCTAGCCACGAACAATTAAACAACAAAACAAGAATGGTGTATAGAATTGAAGAGGTTCCCAAATTGAAGATTCTTTAGAATTACAAACCAGAGAAGCTTCAATTAGGGTACGTTTGAATAATTGATGAGACAAGCCAAAAATAAATGAGTTTTATTAACAATCACGAATGTTAACATAACATAAATATTTTTCTTACCGTACCTACTAATACTTCTCTGGAAAATTGATGACTAAAGAAAACTCTTAATTCTTATGGTTGTCCTGATATTATTATATCCGAAAATTAATATAACTCGTAATTTGCTCATATAAATTAATACACACCAATCCCCACATACACACGACCCCTTCACACAAACATAATCATTTCATTGAAAACTTTTGCTGTGTTAACAACTAGATGTTACTAACACAAACACGGTTTAATATACGAGTATAAAAAGAAATCGCAGAATCTCCGAAGACACAGGTCTGCGTACCTAGTTTAGGAGCTAGGAAATTCGACAATAATTTTGCCAGAAATATACAACCTACCTTCTTACAGAATGGGTTTGGGTTCAATTGACCCCGCGTATGATACATTTAAGAAAATGCCATAAAAATAGATTTATTTTCTAGCTATTCAACTTTATAACCGTATTTTTATGTAGCTATAGCACTTGTTGTTCTCAATCTAGCCGCATGAACGCTGGCGGTCGACGAAATAAGCCGCGCCGACAGGGCGCTAGCTATAGCTTATCTTATTTATACCACAAGATCACCTTCTCTTCAAGTACTAAGAAGATTTATCTCAAGGTACTTAGAAACGGATTTCGTGGTTTACGGGGCATTTACTGTTGTGTAAATAAAACAGGGCGAATAAAACCTTGACTACGAGCCATCAAACGGGTTATGGACTTGTACTGCTAACTTGGATCATAACTCAGGTGTTTACAACAACATAGATAGACAGATACAGTAATTTATTGTTGTTTTATGTTTTTTTTTATTATTGATAGGCTCATATTTTGCCACTATCTCACCTGATGGTAAACGATGATGTGGGTGACGATTGACGGTGGAGCATGATTACCTAGAAGCAACCTAATTTTTGACTTATAGACCCCCAGGTTTTAGCTATCAGCAACCACAGACTTTGGCAGGAAATATTTCCACTCCTTAGCTGTACGCAAGATGAAATTTTTCCCGAAACATGTAGTCCAAATGTACCGGTTCACCACGTACTGGTGATACATTGGTCCGATAGTCCAGTGATGGCCAAATATTACCCGTAATATTTTTTTTAAAGTAATTGAGTTTTTGCCTTGATGTATGAGACCAAATTGAGAGTTGACCTTTTCACTTTTACCATACGATAAGGTAGCTTGAACCATAAGGGCAGATTCAAGCCGGCGCTGGATATAATCAGTATAGTTGTAATATAAAAAGATCCGTTCCTCTTTAATTTCAAAACATTATGTTGTGTATATTTCTGCAAGGTGTATTCTAATTACTGACCAGGCCACTAAAATATTTGTCCATCGTTGCCCAAACCTATTTGTATCTACACCATTTTTGCCGGCTCGGTAAATACGCAGAGCACCGCCCGCCCGCTTCAAATCAACTCCATTTAGAAAGTTAATGAAAACAAATGACACGCGCAATATGAGGTCCGTTTGTCGGAATAACAGAAATCTGTGTCCTTTCATTTCTGCTAATAGAAGATTTTCAGCGTGAAATCATCAAATTACGCAAGCAAAATTCGTTAGGCCAAAATCATTGTTATTACAATACGAGAAACACCAGCGAAAGGTTGTTACGTTTCCGAAATGTAAATATATTTACCGGAACATTTTAGGAGGTTGAATTTTATGTGTAAGTACTTACTTATTTTAGTACAATAAGATTTCTAAATATAACAATCGTACCTTAAAATAAAAGGATTGAGACCGTACCCATTCAATTTGAATATGAAAATGGCTCTTACTAATAATAATAGTGTAAAGATTGTGAGTAGTCAGAATCAAGTGGATTTCTTGGCAATAATTTGACTAAGTTCAATATTTCTGCGGATACTACATAATTATTTACTAGACTTAGTAATGATCTAATGAATGTTGAGGAAAATTCGCACCACCAGTTGGTGCCACTTAGCCGTCAAATATTTTGTTTAAATTCAAATTTAAAATTCAATATAAAAAAACGAATGTGCAGCACCTTGACATTAACGTCTTACATTTGACGTTGACGAACTATTCAACGAGAAGACCAACCCATGTGCCAAGTTTCATCCAAATTCATTCAGCTGTTTGACCGTAAAAAAGTAACAAGCATACATACACTTACACACTTTCGCCTCTGTAATATTAGTTCATGAATCCCCGACCGCTCCTATGAGACCGCGCTGTTATTGTTTTACTATTGTGTCTCGTTTTGCGGGTATGTGATAGGTTAATGTGATCCGTTTGCTTTGAACATGGCCCGAGGTGCAGTAAACACATGTCGGCTTGTATTTATGTGATGATCTAATTAATCGCCATCGCCTCTCAAGTGGTTGGGTAAACCTCAAACTAATTGGTCGTACTGTGCGAACAATGTATGTATCGATTCGTGAAGTTTCAGGTGTGAACAACAACATACTATTACTAACTGTCCGTTATATATTGTAGCAAAACATGTCAACAAAGATTTTGGCATTGAAGTGACATGACATGGGCAATTAAAATGTTACGTAGTGATTCCGTCCGCGAATTGATGATCTGGCGGGGGTCACGGGTATCCAATGAATGCAAGACGCAGAGAATTGGCCGTCAAACAGAATAAAAATAAAACGATTCATACAAAATGAGATTGTCAAATAGAGTTGTAATACAATTATAATGCACCCAGAGAATGCGTTGGCGTAGCAACGTCGTAGCCGACCACTCGTAGCGGTGACGTCACGAACACCATATCTGACGTCACTTCTACGACGGCTACGCTGTATCAATGTACGACACAATCCCGTAACGCATCGAATGAAGTATGAATCAAGCTTATATTTAGACTGCATCTGTATCTTATTTGATGATAAATTAGATTATGATAGGTCCCCGAAACTTTATTAAATACTACCTATATTGTTAGGTTGGTTTAAACAGTCTGACACGACCGGCGCCCTGCCCCTCTATTCTAGAACGAGAAAATTATTAACCTAACATGGACAAAAATGGCTAAACTGTATGATTGATTACAATTCAATACAAGACAATTTATTTATAACACTAATACTATTTCTAGATTCACACTACCTATTCTATAATTGGGGTCGGCATTAAATGAATAATTCACTACGTTTTCATATGTCAATAATTTGAGAAAATTACAAAAAATCACAATCTTAACAACAAAAAATCATTTTAGTCGCTATGTTAAAATCTATACTCCGTCGGTTTAGGTAGTTAACTAAATGTAAACAATCTTGGCATGTCTTTTTATCTAAAAGTTGTCTATAAATTGTATGTAAAAATCTTTGCAAATAGGTATTTACCTAAATCGATGTTAGCTAATAAACTAAATTTAAAAAATCTTTGTGTATATTATATACGACCTCTTTAATATAAAAAGACATACCAAGATTGTTTACCTTTAGTTAACTACCTAAACCAACGGAGTATAATTAGTCCAGTCAAATTAGCTCAATTAAGGTAAGAATCTCGGAATTCGAGATACCCAGCTGTAAGTTTGTAAATAGTTGTATATTGACACCCTAAAAGTTGTCTCAAAACCTACATATGGTAGGGTGTACGCAACTATTAAATTTCATGGTCGGGGGTCACAAAAATCGGGTTTTTGCGCTTTTTTTTGTAAATATCTCATTTCCTATAGGTTTTTTGCTATTTGTATATTTAACAATATTGTAGAATATAAAATTCTCTACAATTTTTGTACAGAAAACTTTTTCCTACGGTGAACCGTTTTCGAGATATAGGGCGGAGACCACGCGGGCACAGCATCACTTTAGGTCAACTAGTGCCTCCGGTCGAAAACGCGCCATGTTATAGTTAATGAACTATCGATAAATCAATGATTATAAATATTTGTCTGAATAGTCGTGACTATTCGGAGAAAAATACAAAAAAAAAATATCACACAAATATTTTTTAAGTAATAAGTGAAATAACACAAATAAATTCTTTTAAAATTTAGTTCTGTTGTGATATTTTCCTCTACCATTACCACAGTTGTTTAAATATTGCTGTTCTTTTTTTTGTAGCGACAACCTGAATAAAACTGCTATCTACTGCTATTCTTAAAAAATCCAGAATTCCTCTAGATTTTTCACAAAAATGAATGAAACTTATGTGATTACCCAAATTTATTGAAGATTTTTACTTTTAGCTAACTTTAGCTTGTCCTGGTGTAAAAAAATTATGAACACTACTATGGCAAGTTTTTTTAAAAATTGGTGCAACTAATCAAGATTCCAAAATGGTATACTACTTTATTAAAACCAGCCACAAAAAAATAATATCCATACAAGTTCAAAACAAGAAACTAATTTCTTAAATTATTGTTAACAGTAATCACTTTTCCTACGTGCCCAAAATAGGTTCTTGCTACAATTTCTATTAATGAATGACATACCCTAGTTATTTACTTTGAAAATTAAAGAAAGATAGAGATATTTTAGTTAAAAAAAGTATAGCATAATAAAAGAAACTAATTATTCTCAGTAAGTGAGTTCAGTTCAGTACGCACTGCTCCTTTCCATCGTACATCCGTTCACAAGCCCATGCTGGCGACGGCGGACGACGAGCAATGCGTAGATTGCCGTCCTGTCGTCCAATTACCATCCGGATTGCGCTCAAGTCGTCGACGACGCGTAATGATCTATGCGTACTTCAAGAACATTTCAGAAAATCGTAGGGGCCCAGCAGGGTCGAAATCCACTGGGGCCATGGGGTATGTGAAAGGGTACACTGACTGGGGCCCTAGAACAAAGGCAAAGAAGGAACAGGAGTGGGCTTTAGTCAGTAAACGTCTGACACGCCAGGTAAGTGTTGTTAAATAAATGAATACTGAATAAAAAGTGGATAGGTTAGAAAAAAAAATCATGAAATATAATATAATAGTTAAGAGCGCACCGAGTTTCTAGCGCTAATCGACTTTAGGTTTTCTTTGCGCTCTGTGTATGTGTGCGTGAGGCACACCGGCAAGCGAGCGAGCGAGCCGCGCGCGCGTCACTGTGCTGTGCCGCGGTACAATATTATTACGTGTATTACTATTTTGTAACTTTTTTCCGCTTCGCTTCTGGAATAATACTCGCGGAAGGCATAGCTTTTTTTCGTTTTGCTGACTCTTTCTTATCTATTGCGTCTAAAATATATTGTTGCTCACGAATTTCCATTTTTCTGTCCAGCCTTGAATCAATTATTTCTGGTAGAAGACAATCAAAGTAAAAACTTTTTAACTTTGTTTCCATAATGTTCTTCCAGAATTATATTATTATCTCTTTTTATTGCTTCTATTTTTTTACTGAGTAATTACCGAGAATTCAGTATGAATTTAGCTGCATAAAATATTTTCATCACATACTTAGTAGGTACCACCGTAGGCGCATGCTTGCGGGCGACGAGCAATGGGTAGCTCGCCGTCCGGACGTCTGGTAACAATCCGGACCAAGCCCATGTCGTCGACGGCGCGTATTGCTCCACGCGCGCCTCAAAGAGATGTCAGCAAACTGTAGGGGACCGACAGGGCCAAAGCCTTCTGGGGCCTGGGTTGACGAAAGAGATCCCCGGGACCACGGAATTAGGGCAAAGAAGGAACAGGAGTGGGTTTTAGTCAGTAAAAGTCTGACACGCCCTCCCGCTCCGCCCAGAGCAGAAGTCATTTTGATGATTCCCCAACTAAAAAAATATTTCGTAGGTTGGCAAAGGAGGAACAGGAGTGGGTTTTAGTCAGTAAAAGTCTGACACGCCCTCCCGCTCCGCCCAGAGCGGGAGAACTCATTTTGATGATTCCCCAACTAAAAAAAAATATTTCGTAGGTGGGCAAAGGAGGAACAGGAGTGGGTTTTAGTCAGTAAAAGTCTGACACGCCCTCCCGCTTCGCCCAGAGCGGGAGAACTCATTTTGATGATTCCCCAACTAAAAAAAAATATTTCGTAGGTGGGCAAAGGAGGAACAGGAGTGGGTTTTAGTCAGTAAAAGTCTGACACGCCCTCCCGCTTCGCCCAGAGCAGGAGAAGTCATTTTGATGATTCCCCAACAAAAAAAAAAATATTTCGTAGGTTGGCAAAGGAGGAACAGGAGTGGGTTTTAGTCAGTAAAAGTCTGACACGCCCTCCCGCTCCGCCCAGAGCGGGAGAACTCATTTTGATGATTCCCCAACTAAAAAAAAATATTTCGTAGGTGGGCAAAGGAGGAACAGGAGTGGGTTTTAGTCAGTAAAAGTCTGACACGCCCTCCCGCTTCGCCCAGAGCGGGAGAACTCATTTTGATGATTCCCCAACTAAAAAAAAATATTTCGTAGGTGGGCAAAGGAGGAACAGGAGTGGGTTTTAGTCAGTAAAAGTCTGACACGCCCTCCCGCTTCGCCCAGAGCGGGAGAACTCATTTTGATGATTCCCCAACTAAAAAAAAATATTTCGTAGGTGGGCAAAGGAGGAACAGGAGTGGGTTTTAGTCAGTAAAAGTCTGACACGCCCTCCCGCTTCGCCCAGAGCGGGAGAAGTCATTTTGATGATTCCCCAACTAAAAAAAAATATTTCGTAGGTTGGCAAAGGAGGAACAGGAGTGGGTTTTAGTCAGTAAAAGTCTGACACGCCCTCCCGCTCCGCCCAGAGCAGGAGAAGTCATTTTAATGATTCCCCAACAAAAAAAAAAATATTTCGTAGGTTGGCAAAGGAGGAACAGGAGTGGGTTTTAGTCAGTAAAAGTCTGACACGCCCTCCCGCTTCGCCCAGAGCGGGAGAACTCATTTTGATGATTCCCCAACTAAAAAAAAATATTTCGTAGGTGGGCAAAGGAGGAACAGGAGTGGGTTTTAGTCAGTAAAAGTCTGACACGCCCTCCCGCTTCGCCCAGAGCGGGAGAACTCATTTTGATGATTCCCCAACTAAAAAAAAATATTTCGTAGGTGGGCAAAGGAGGAACAGGAGTGGGTTTTAGTCAGTAAAAGTCTGACACGCCCTCCCGCTTCGCCCAGAGCGGGAGAACTCATTTTGATGATTCCCCAACTAAAAAAAAATATTTCGTAGGTGGGCAAAGGAGGAACAGGAGTGGGTTTTAGTCAGTAAAAGTCTGACACGCCCTCCCGCTTCGCCCAGAGCGGGAGAACTCATTTTGATGATTCCCCAACTAAAAAAAAATATTTCGTAGGTGGGCAAAGGAGGAACAGGAGTGGGTTTTAGTCAGTAAAAGTCTGACACGCCCTCCCGCTCCGCCCAGAGCAGGAGAAGTCATTTTGATGATTCCCCAACAAAAAAAAAATATTTCGTAGGTTGGCAAAGGAGGAACAGGAGTGGGTTTTAGTCAGTAAAAGTCTGACACGCCCTCCCGCTCCGCCCAGAGCGGGAGAACTCATTTTGATGATTCCCCAACTAAAAAAAAATATTTCGTAGGTGGGCAAAGGAGGAACAGGAGTGGGTTTTAGTCAGTAAAAGTCTGACACGCCCTCCCGCTTCGCCCAGAGCGGGAGAACTCATTTTGATGATTCCCCAACTAAAAAAAAATATTTCGTAGGTGGGCAAAGGAGGAACAGGAGTGGGTTTTAGTCAGTAAAAGTCTGACACGCCCTCCCGCTCCGCCCAGAGCAGGAGAAGTCATTTTGATGATTCCCCAACAAAAAAAAAAATATTTCGTAGGTGGGCAAAGAAGGAACAGGAGTGGGTTTTAGTCAGTAAAAGTCTGACACGCCCTCCCGCTCCAACCAGAGCGGGAGAAGTCATTTTGATGATTCCCCAACTAAAAAAAAAAATATTTCGAAGATATTTTTTTTTCACTCTCAAATATATTTTTTTCAGTATTCTCTTTATTTTCAAAATTCGCGGTCTGTAATATCTTGATCTAGAAAGATAAAATAATTGTTTTTTAAAATATCCCATTTGAAAAAAAAATATACCCAAGTCAGATAATTGGTAAATAAGTATGTAGGTAGGTACATATACGTATACGAATATTAATTCATTTTTTCATGCAACCGTTTAGCATTGATTTTTCGCCAACCACTTCTCTCCCTTGTTTTGTTTACTTTATTCCTCATTTTAAATAGGTACGAGTACCTACAGTGAATTTTAACACAATTTTACTCGTAACTTTTTTAAACCCGTGCGTAATCGCAAGCGACACAGGTTCCCCGTTCGACGGCCGAAGCATGACTAAAGCGGATAAGAGGGAGGCGAGGCGGCTCTAGTTATGATGGGCTGGTTGCGCGCCAGTTTAGGTATTTCCTTCGTATTGTTAAACAAATAAACATTTTGAAAATATAAAGTGTATACCGTATACAAAACATGTAGTTTTGTTAATATTAAAAATCTGAGAACCTTCCGTCAAGAATTCACGTCGTACTAAGCGTTTATTGTGGTTTTTAGAGGTATCTTTGTGAATTTATTCTATCGAGCAAACTTTATCAAATCGTGTTTCCATCGTATATACGGCCTAGTATATATCCTCAATAATACCAACATATTTTCTTAGATTTTAATTTAATTACTTACTACTTCAAACAAGGGTTATAAAAACGTGTTTTTGTGTATAAAAAGCTCGGTGCCTTCTTAATAAAAATTGACAAATATTTATAATCATTGATTTATCGATAGTATCAACTTATATGGCGCGTTTTCGACCGGAGGAACCAGTTGATCTGAAGTGATGCTGTGACTGTGCGCTCTCCGCTCTCTATCTCGAAAACGGTTCACCGTAGGAAAAAGTTTTTTAGACAAAATTTGTAGAATTTTGTATTCTACAATATTGTTAAATATACAAATAGCAAAAACCTTTAGGAAATGAGATATTTACCAAAAAAGCGCAAAAAAACGATTTTTGGGCCCTTTAACCTTAAAATTTCATAGTTGCGTACACCCTACCATATGTAGGTTTTGAGACAACTTTTAGGGTGTCAATATACAAGTATTTTCAGACTTACAGCTGGGTATCTCGAATTCCGAGGTGAAAGTACTATAATGACTGGACTAATAGTTAAACCCTAGCTATGTGATGCACACAATTTATAAAATCAGACCTACGCTTAGTGCATTGTTTTTTAAATTTAATTTTTGGTAGGGCAAAAACATCGACATCATTATATTAACACCTGAACCATTCTCTGGAACTCCTTCCTGCATTCGTACGACACGGAATTGTAGCGAACAGTGGCGACATAAGAGCGCGCTGCTCGTCTCATTACTACACTACTATTTTTCAATACACTTACTCGAAAACCTGATCTTATCCCTACCGCTTTTAGGCACGTAATTTACTGTTTTCGGCACTAGTGCGGAAAAGTATGCATTATATATCAAGTATGCATACATGCATAAATATGCACCCCTCCAACACAATTTATTATACTAATACAAATATTTATTGCTCAAAGAAAAACAAAATATATTACGTATTACATATTAAGTCTGAGTATTTTTTACATTTAATTTTATGAATAATGTCCCATATGCTAGGAAAGTCCTGTATTCATAAGAGGCATCCATTCGTCCGTTATACGAGAATTCTGTGAACCAAATATGCAGCATGAGCAATAATCTATGTACGTATGATTAGTGTGTATGTGTGAGAGATAGTGTGTGTGTGGGAAATAGAACCTAATATGGTATTGTATTAATAGTATCAGTCTGGGCAATAAGCGATCCCCATAACCCCCATTTGTTTTCTTCGTAACAATTAATAACTGCCTCAATCGCAATGACGAACTTTCTCAACTTGTACCTATCAAATTTTACATAAATTATCCGAAACACAAAAGACCTGCCTTCCGGTGTTTAGTTTTAAACAGAGGAATAAACTAAAAATTTAGCCAAATTATCCAAATCCTGGGGTCGGCATTAAATCAGGGCTTAACGGCTTAGTCTCTAGGGCTGCTTGTTAGACGGCAATTGCTTCCCGGCGGACTGACGCGGTTTTTCCCGCGGAAATTGGACCGCCATCTTGCATTTTATGTTGATACAAAATGACGTTGTCTATGTACGAAATGTTTTAGTAAAATGTTGTCTTCGATAGTTTTAAGTTAATTGGACATACGCTGATGCAGATTTTTGTGTATTATGCAGGATTTATTTATTGCATTCATGTTGTTTACACTTAATGTAAGTTTCTAACATGACCTCTGCTGAGGCACTGCAACATAATGTATTTATGCCTACTACTCATTTTCTTAATTATATAAAATTTGTATGCATATTACAACGTAAGCCGTAGGTCCCGGCTGTCGTTTGTAGATCTTTGGCAGTCGTTACGGATAGTCAGAAGCCAGTAAATCTGACTCCAGTCTTGCCATGAAGTACCGTGTTACCCCAGTTCATTAACTGGTTGTGGAGGTCTAGTAGGCAGCCGCTCCTCGTAAAATACTGGTATTCAGTTAAAATCCGGCTTGACTGGAAGCCGACCCCAATATAGTTGGGAAAAGGCTAGGCAGATGATGATGATTACAACACTGTGCTGAGAGAAGTGCAGAGTTGGTTTAATTATTCGACAATTGATTTCTAGTAAATATTGACACGTATAATTGGTTTAGTTATGTATCTCAAGTGTTTACACCACTGGACAATCACATTATACCTTTCATATTTACATGTGACACACAACACAGCCGCGAACTCGGTACAACGGTGTTAAGAATGTTATTACAACATTGACCTCAGTAAAACTTGCCGAGATACAGCACATACATACATTGATACATTTCGGCAAGTTTCACTTACTGTGAAATAGCGCAAATATATCCACATTCATTCATGGAAAAATGAGACCATATTTTTTATTTTATTTATTTATTTTATTTAACGTTTTATGTACACACACGCGAAAGGAGAGTTGGAAGAGGAAGAGAAGTAGACACCGTGTGTGGCAGTAAAAGGACAATAAATATATACAAAATAGTACATATTCTGTTTTAATAAAAACCTTTCTAAACTCCTTGTGCACAAAATGGTACGAAGTGGAAAGCAGAAGTAGTGTTTATCTATCAAAGTGTGAAAAAAATAAAGCATTTCTATTCCACTTTAAAATTGAAGGGGATGTAAAAAGATATTTACTGTTGATACAGAGTGACCTTTGCAGCGCCACCGAGCGGGAACGGGTAAGCGCTTAAGGCGCTTTCACGAGCAAAAAAATATATCCGAGAGCTGCTTGCTACTTTAAGTTTTATTATAAAAACTTTTCAGTATTCAAAACTCTTTGATCCACAGTCTATTAAGTGGTTTAGACCAATCTGCCTAGCCTTTTCTTAATACCAGTATTTTACATGGAGCGTAAAGTTTCCCTAAACCTTAACTTTGGGCGGTTCATTAAGTTTTAATGCGCTTCTCCATCAACGATTGCATTACTGTTTACCATCAGGCAGGAAAAAATCTCCACAACCCAGTATATTCTGGCTTATGACTACACGTTATGCTGTCAAGGAACGTAATAATCGTTGTCACCTAATGGTGAGCAACGATGAAGCACGCTTATTAGTATTATCGGCCTTATAATGTTCCCACTACTGGGCCTCCTCTCAAGGAGAAGGTATGGCCTACACAGGTGGGCCCTGCAGATTGGTGGATGTCACATGTCTACGACGTTTGTTTGGTTTTAGGACAGGCCGGTTGCCTTACGCACGCTTGCCTAAAAATTACCTATTCACTCAAGAGACTCTATTATTTAATTTTCATGATTTCCTCGAAGATAAAATCGTAAAAATTGCACGGAGCACCATAAAATAATAATAATATTAACTATATTAAAAATATCCTTAATTGTCAATATTGAGGTTGATGGCAATCCTTTTTTGACAGAAAGAAATCAGATCAGCTAGTACAAAAAATAAATCAAAGAAAACTGACCTATTTTCCCAAAATATAATAAATATACCGTCTCTACAAACAGAAAAATAATCCCCAGATTGGGCCAACCAAGTAAATAGGTCTAACATAATCTTAGATCAAAATGTTTACCTGAATGAAGCGGTATATTCAATCAATTTTCTATTTATTCAGTCCTTCAGATGATTTGATCTCCAACCTACCTAAGCTTATTCCTGCTTTTTTTACTTCAATAAAAAGATCAGTATACACTTGACATATTCATAAAATTAGAAGTGGGATAACGAATTAATTTGACTACAATGTTCAATAAAAAAATAGGGAACACGCTTTTTTATGGGAAACCATCCAATAACTTTTTTTTACTGACTAAAACCGACTTCTATGTTTCTTCTTTGACTTATTTTTCCACCTACATTTGAAATAGGAACCTTTCGAACTGCCCATGTCCGGTGAGGTCTTTCGTCAGGCGAAAGGAGAGGACGCCGTGGCTTTTCTCTAACCACTCTCTAACCACCGAGATTGTGCCGTGCCCAACATACCTTGAAGATACGAACCTATTTCCGAATACACATAAGAACATTGACCGACAAAACCCTAATGTTCACCGAGACAAAGTACCTAGTTACAAAATGAGTACACCTGAAAACCTTTATTGAAAGAGAGCCGGCATTCAATCAGCGGCTATTTAATTCATCTGTCCCAATTAATTTGATCTCCTGAGCCCAGCGGGATCGGACGCGCCACACGGCTCACACACGGTTTAACCTTATTTACGATACAATCCAACAATTTCATTTAATAGAATTTGTAAATTTTTCAAAGCTTTGTAGTCTGAGGCTTTATATTGGAATTTCGTTTTAATTTTGACTCGAATTTCAAATTAAAATTACGAGGGACACAAGCATGTAGTTTCAACAGTAATCCACCAATACTCGTACAATTCGAAATAAAATTTACGATCGCTACAATAAAACCTTCAATCAAATCCACAAGCTAAATCACTCATGAATCTCCAAATATGCTTAATTAACTTTGCAATACACCGGAGTACCTCTAATAAAATCGCTTTATGAGCGAATCTGAACCCCAATTCTGAAACTAATACGCTGTTATTTAACCTATCTTGAGATTATCAGAACAATTACAAACACGCAAACAGATTACACTCCACCGCGGTAGGTGCCTAACACTCGGCTCAGCAATAATCAACATTGTGCCGGCTGACGGCAATAACGTTAAAATCGAAATAGCTGAAGCGAAGCGTACTCCGCGAATACGCCGCTCGAGCGGACTTGAGGCGCTCAATTATCGAATCAAAACGATCAAAACCATTAACCCGCAGTCCCGCATATACGAGAACGAAGACGTACGCTGACGGCGCGACGATTACCGGCGAATCTAGGATTTCACTTACGTGGCTCAAGATATATCGGGGTACGGTTATTAGTGGAATATTACCTATGAGTAAATGAACGATAAAATTATTTGTGCTATTCGAGATTTTAGAAGGGAAAACAGCAAATAAGCCATTTCTAATAGAGACCGTCCGTACGTTCGGTTTCGGCAAAAACAAACTGGTTTTGTTCAAATAGCGACTGAATATTTGGCTAGCGTGTTTGAATTGTTGGTTGTGATAGATTCCTAAAAACTGTCTGACTCGTTCTGACTGATTACATAAAAATTGTAACAAACATGTCTACGTAATCGACTATTTATTCGATTACTGAGTATTTTATGTTAGAAATAACTGTATCAAATTTTTATATTTTAGTTTTTTAATCTGATTATCAGTCTATCCAAGGTAGCATGTTGCCCAATAACTAGGTTCTGGATTTCTGATAGGCACGCTTATGCAGCCGCATCTGGTTAGTTACTCAGATACCCGCGAAACGAGACACAATAGTAAAACAATAACAGCGCGGTCTCATAGGACCGGTTGGGGATTCAAACGTTAGACTAAAAGCCAACCCCAACTTAGTTGGATTTTCCCAACTAGCTTGGTGTCAACTAGTAAGGGAGATGATGAAGCAAGAAACATACTTATTCATATACACCCGGTGACTAGATTTATGTTCGGTTAAGGGCAATACGCTCACCATTCATTATTACAAAAAAAAAAATAAAGAAAATTAGGTTTTCATTCACAACAATATATGAAAACAAAAAACACTTTACAAGGCGAAAAATAACATTTATTGTGGCAAAAGGGCCTGAGTTTAGCATGATATTAGGTGGCAACAACTTGGTATTAGCATTTAATACGGAACTGAAACATAACTGGCGAAATGAGGGTCTATATATCGATGGGCGCTATGTATAACGGCTAATACGCAAAATCACAACTTTACAAGAACTACCAAAGTTTATATTTATGATACCTAGTTCATTTTAATGCAACAAAAGTAATTATTTCATTAAGATTAAGATTTCAATCGTTTACAAAATTAATTACAGTAATAAAGGTGGATTTGTGAATGTGTGTATTTTTATGTTTGTTACCCCTTTTGAAGAGGGATGATTTGGCAGGCGGATACAGAACAACGTATATTAACATACGACCATGTCCTAGAATAGCACATAGGATACTTTTTATTCCGAAAGAATGTCCCCTTTAGATATTTTTCGGCTATCACGCGGATTAAGCCGCTAGCAGCAGCTAGTTAAACCAGTAACATATGTACACTTACTACCTACCATGAAAAAGCCATTATGATAATGTTTATTTTAGAGAATTGTTAATTGAGCTCTTACATATAGGACCTATGAAAGGCAAACCAACTCCGGTTTTAAACTATCACATACCCACAAAACGAGACACAATAGTAAAACAATAACAGCGCGGTCTCATAAGACCGGTCGGGGATTTATGAATTAATCAGTAAAAGTCTGACACGCCCCCCCGCTCCGCCCAAGAGCGAGAGAAGTTTGGAAGCTTTGGTGTATACTGTAAGTATAGCTAGCATTTGAAATAAATAAATAAATAAATAATCTTCCATATAAAAAAAAACACCTTGGACCTATCGAAATAATATCTCTGACTTACCTAGTTACCTGTCACCCTTCGTGAGACACAGGCGCAATGTTATGGAAGCACCTGGTCCTTGAGTGCGTCTTAGTAGCAGAATCTGCTCTAAGCCGAGCGCGAAGTACAATGCAAATTTGTGCAGCCGCACTGAATCGATCGTCGCCTTGACACTCATTTTGAAGCCACCTTGAGGGTTGAGCACTTAGCAGTGGGATCTGCGCGCTGGAGATAAGAACTCAGGTACTCCAGGGATTTTGATTGGTGGACGAAGTAGTTTTATTAGAAGCTTAGTTATTAAGTCAAGTTTTGTTTTATGGCACGTGGTTTAACAAATCAAAACTTCATGAAAACGTAGAGGATTATTTGTGGGAGACTCACGCTATTATATTACTCTTACAGAGGACGAGCAATGGGTACTTGACCATCCGGTGAGGACCGAGCCCGAGTCGTCGACGGCGCGTAGTGTTCCACGCGTGCCTCAAAGAGATCTCAACAAATCCGTAAGGGCGATTCCTACTAGGACCACGAGATCTTTTAAAAGAGGCAATGTGGCCCTGCAACTCAAATGGCAACTGAAGAACACAAGCGGGTTTTAATTAGTAAAAGTTTGACACGCCCTCTCGCTCCACCTTAAAGCGGAAGAAGTCATTTAATTATAACCACGGAGGTTTTTGACGGTTCTTCTCCATAGGAAACGACTAAATGAAACCCTTAAGAAATAAAATCATTTTGATTTTATCACCCCAATAAACAAAATATATATAGATCTATTCAATATTTTTTACTTGAATATATTTTCTTTTACCAATGTTAACCGTTTTAATAGATATCTATATCTATTAAAACGGTTATCAATTGGACGGGTGAAAAAAAGTATCGATAAAATTCCTGTGCGCTAACGTTGACAAAGCTGTCGAGAAATGAAAAATGGTGTGACCGACTCAACAAAAGTTTTATCTGGCAAACCGTCAATAGTTTCACTAGCTAAAAAGAACGCATAGCCAAACTCTTACCATGTCAGCAGTGCGTGAAATGAAAAGCGTTCTGCGTACATGTAACTGTGCATATTTCTTCCAAGCATCCACAGTTCGGAATTACTCTTTGAAAGTTTTGCGGCTACATTCACATTATATTCCATAGCTACAAAGTCAGGGATTGTGGTTCACCGAGACCCAAGGTATAAAGGCAGTGACTTGAACGAGGTAAGCGCGAACCGTCTGCGTTTGATACGAAACGTAAACGTAAACGGTGGCGTTTTTGTTATCTTGTCTGACGGGCCACACAAAGGTGACACGACCCGCATCCACGGCTTTATCTCGTAAATCCTTTCATAAGAAACTGACATACTCGTCTCAGCAAAAAATACAACTTTTTGCCTTCATTTTGGTTGGCAAAAACATTGACGAATCCTGGAGTTATGGGCAAAGTTTTCAAGGTTACTTGAACTGTAATAATTTCAATACTCCAAAATATTTACTTTGACTTTAACTTCAATTTGTATTCCACGTAGTAACAGATCCTTCTCAATTTTGATGCCAGAAATTCCGGGTCTCTTAAACACCTAATACAATGAGAGAAGGATAAATGAACTAACTGAAACAGGTATATACTAATCAATCGAATCAATAAAAACGTCTAAAAAACGCGACCCATGACGAAGAGAGTATACAGAATCCGTACCACACCTCTATATCACCTATTCATGGCACAGAGGCCGGCGCTTGCCTAACCAGAATAACAAAATGGTTGCCACACGTCCGTGCACCGTGCCTTATCGAATTGACCTTCGATTTGTTCAATTGAATCGTGAAATCGGGAACACGGTGTTCAAAAAGGATTGTCACATATCTAACTTCTATATATCGACTGTTTCGGTCACAAAAGGTGTAACTCCAAATCTCGTACTTTTGGCAAGTGATCTTTAAGAAAATATTGTGTAGTAAAGATCATTTATTTTTCGCCGTACAGCTATTTTAAATATAGAAATTGATATAGCGTGAAAAACTGAGTAAGAGAGCATCAAAAAATCAATTTCTCCAAAAGGGTATTTACGCCCTTTGTAGAGGAAAGAGTTGATATGTAACTTATACCATAAAGAGCATACTTACTCGTATGTTGCTTCAATTGGCACTATTTGTATTGCCGCCAAAAACTTTGCCGAAAAAAAGCCTTACGTAAAGTAGTGTTAAAGAATACCAGGCTCTATTCCTTAAGTAATCCTATCACAAAGGAGTTAATCCTGTGGGAGAAACAGTAAAAAAATATTTTTAATAAACTGAGCCTATGTAACAATACAATACAAAATCCTAAAAGGGTTGTTTCAATAAAAACGATTAGGTATGTCTTAAGAGTAACACCCCTATCCAGCAAACTAGAAAAATCCTGCATCTTAAAAAACACTGTTCACCATAATCTTCCGATAATTCATATAGAGTGGTCCAAGGTCAAAAAATAAAAACATTCATTTCGAGCCCCATCTCTATCGAAAAACACGCTTCAAACTCACATTCGGCAATATAAAGATATAATATCGAATACGACTGCTCACTTCCGCATCATTATGGGTAATTCGAGTACGATTTGACAGAAAATATCCCATCGAATCAATCTGACACTATCGCCAAGTTGCCTTTATCGTTAATATCCTAAAGTACGTCTTAACATAACAAAGTGAGTAAGGGTGGATCCAGGATTTATTTTAGGACACACAAGGGCCAGTTGTAAGGAATAGGTTCATTCTTTCTCAATGTTTCATTTATATAAAAAAAATACGTGGGTAATGAAAACTAAACATTATGGCATTTTTTGTATGTCTATAATAATTATGGTCCCACCGGGCTAACTGGGCCACTAGGCAAAATCTCCTCCGCATTCAACTCTTGTAGGTGTTTCGCCTTTCCAACCAATCCGTCGTTAACGCCCTCACATTTGTGTGCTCGAAAATAAACGAATATTTCAAAGCGGCATAACATGGATTAATATCTCAGAACTCCTTGTATTATTTAGGAATATTTTTTTTACTTATTTAAAGATCTAAAGATGGTATTAATGTTGTTATCGAGAACAAACATACACATTTAAAATGTACAGTTGTATAGTTTGAGATAGAGACTCATAACAGCACAAGTTTATCCTTAACCTTTGTGGTTTTGGATGCTATTTAATATGGATAGTCCCATATTTTTTAGAATAAATAATAAACCAACAAAAAATAAAAAATTATACCGTCTAGGGGAGCATGTGCCCTGATGCCCACCCCTCCTCCATGTATCCGCCCCGCGTGACAGTGTGTATCAGTACGACGTCAGTATATTATGTGATTTGAAGGGAAAAGCGACAAACAAAGTAATATCGCAGACATTGACCCTGAAAGCGAGTTTCTGGCCTTGTGCCAAAGGCTTGGAGGCTGCTAAGACACTTAACTACACAGTTCTTTTTTGTTTTAATTCTTTTTTGTGTTTTTCGGGTAATTCAATATTGTAAATTGCTTGGGAGGAATTAGCGCACGACTTTCACTTCTGTTTATTTTATAGAATGCTATTTTATTTTCTAGACGTGTCTTTCGATTGACAATTGTGTCCGTTTAAAAAAAAAGTTAAAAATCATATTTAATCATTTGTGCGCCGATACTTACGGCTAAACATGACTGAACTCAAACTATAAATTTCAATCTTGCATGCTATTGTATGTATACAATGTTTACGTACAGAAATAAAGGATATAAAAAAAATATATACTTAATATTAATTTTTTTTTCATATTTATTTGCATGTGTACATAGATGGTAAAAAAATTTGTTAAAGATACATATTGTCTAAATATCGGAAACAGTAAAATTAGAAGAGGGGAAGAGGGCGAAGTGACAATACTAATGAAGCTAAATTTAATGATAGAATTTGATATATCATACATACCTACTATATATAATTTCTTCCATGAAAAATCTTTAACTTCCGATCAATCCTGCCATAATAATATAAACTAATTGACTGCTACATATATAAGTAACTAGATTCGTTTCAAAATGTAATAAAGGATAATCCAGGCAATCGATAAAAGTGGTCTTCGCGAGCCCGAATTCTCACTATATTTTTTATTTAAAGAAAGCAATTACAGCGACCCTACTTTCACTTCATATCTTAGAAAAAATGGGGGACTACAAGGAATTTCTAGAATTAGAAGTGATTTGGATAATGTAAAACACGCACACTAGACCTGAAAATGTAATACCTAAATGGAGATTAGTTCAGGCTAGCAAGTCCTCATAAAAAATGGACCAATTGGAACGGTCCACTAGCCTTTTTACCTTTTGTAATTGCCAATGTCTACGTGAAATAATTTATTTTGAAAAAGAATGAAGGGGAAATCCTGGACTAAGATAAAACAAAAATCTTTTGTAAACAAATAAACGACTACTTAAATAAATATAAATGTCGTCGAAATTAGCGTTCTCAACTGAAACTTCCTCGAGCGATACAAATCAAATGAAACAGTCATAAAAATCGAGTGAAATCTAAAGGAAAAGAATAATAGATCGAAATGAAAAACAAATGAACGCGATAGAAAACAAAAGGACGTAAATCTTTATTTAAATTTCCTTCTAACGTTTGACGACGTGTAGCAACAAAAACAACACTACAAAATAATATAGATTTCCCTTTGCCTCGAGACAATTGCCAATTTGCATTTTAAATAAACATTGGTACGGAGAATATCTATGCTATTTCCTTGAATTAATAAACAGGGTTTGTTTTTCAACAAAATAATCAACAGTTTGTGTTTTAGCATAATGCTGTGTAAGAGTACAAGCGTTCTAATAGCATACCTAAGTAGCTTTTGCCCGAAGCTCCAATAGCGTTCATTTAGATTTTGACTTTCGATTTTAAGCAATTATGGCCATCAAAAGTTATTATGCTTTCTCTCGGAAACAGTAAGTACATTTTCAGCATGACAAAAACACACAGTTGTGGTTTTAGCCTGTAGAAGTCTGACACACCCTTCCACCAGGGCGGGAGAATTCATTGGATGATTTCCCACCTTGAGAAAAAACCTGTCCACAATAATAAAAAAAAATACTTGACATCCAAATAGCGGCACAAAAATATCACTAATTGTAAGTAGAAAAACGAGTCAGTATAAAACATTCTAGTGATTGTAATTAACGTTTTCGGGGTCAGAAATATGGAACTTACCACTAGGACACCTAGGTGGACAACGGATATTCACTTTCTAGTATATATATATAAAATTCTCGTGTCACTGTGTTTATTGCCAAAGTCCTCTGAAATGGCTGGACCGATTCATTATGAAACTTTATGTGTATATTCAATAGGTTCAAGAATAGGCCGTAGACTATTTTTATCCTTCTACCTCTACCCCCCATTTAATCATTTATAGGGAAAATACATATCCAACATAATGGGAGTAGGGACGGACGAAGACATAATGGAAAATATAGAAAAAAAACTAGCTCTAAAGTAACCGTGTGTGGCCAACCACCTGTACTTTGCAGGATCTAATCGAGGCTAATGCCAAAGCCATACAGGTTGCCAAATTCTGGGTAGAAAAAGTTTAATGAGAGCATCGATACGAAACGAAGAAGAAGACCGTGTGTGCAAACACATCCCTACCGACACATCCCCACAGCACACATCTTTCCTTATCTTCCTAACACCCCAAGGCTGTTCCCACCGCCGTCACTCCACAGCAAGTCATCAGCATGCGTGTCGCGGGCGCGCTGTAAACGCCGCGGTATCACGCCACCTGAAGTGATAACGTGACGGCCGCTTGAATACTAACTACCACTCGTAGTAGTTACTACTCGTTTCAGCAATGGGTGGGAGGTTAAAGTGTAGTAATTTAAATTAGGTGCTACAAGTTTTAGGGTAGGAAAGCTAGAGTATAAGGTAGTGTAAGGTGCAAACATTTTTGAGTTCATTTGGAACTTGTTGCTCCTTTTTATTTTACCTGCTGCCAGCGGCTTAACCCGTGTGGAAGTAGTTTTCTCCATACAAATTTTGGACCGCCGTTCCTTTAGGAAGAGTATTTCGGAAACTGCTGTCTTTGTGCTCGCCTATGTAACAAATGGAAGCCTTGTGCAATATTTCACGTTCTTAGTCCCAGTAGCTTACCAGCTTAGTCCTGTGGCAATGCGTTAATATGTCAGCCAATCAGATTTTTTTATTGTTAATCTTTCAGTCACATATTTCAAGTTAGCCTTTGCTAGCGGCTTCATCCGAGTGAAAATAGATCGTACAATATATAGTCCATGTAACTCAGTGATACACCACTACAAAACTGGTGAAAGAATTGTGAAAAACGGTCCAGAAATTTTTGAGTTTGTTCAATAGAAACAAAAATACAAATCTTTTCTTTTTGTAATAATAGTATAGATAAGAGTAACCAAAAACGTACTTACCATAGTTTAAAAATAGACATTTTCGTTGTGATTTAGAAACAGAAACTAAATCCCGATGTTGTGATATCCTAAACTGCTTCGATTTCTAGCCAACGTTCAAAGGCACGTATACAGATAATCTATATTCAATTTCTACACAAAGTTGTGAAGCTACAGAGCGGAGTAAGGTAATTTTCCTCCGAGTAAAAACGTAAAAGTTTCTCTCGTCCGTTAAAGATACATCCCTTGCAAAATTTCATTTTAGTGGGTTCAGCTGTTTAGGAGAGACGTTGATAAATGAGTTACTAAGTCACCCTGGAATTAGTCTGTCCTACATGTACAAGAAAATGTTGTTTTAAAACGTATGATGTATCGTGTTTCAATCTTACTGACGGCTTGGATTTTAGGAATGTTTATTACTTATTTGGAGGAGTGCGGAGCAGGTTGTAAAGTCCCACATACTTCCATTGAAAAGGAAAGATCTTCCGATCAGACAGGTGTTATGTCTAGTCTGCTGCCCGATAGATGGTTTCTTGCTATTCTATCTGTTCAAATCGTGCGGAGAACTTTAATTACGCGAAGTTGTTATACAACGGCGTAGACGCCGCTACATTTATATCTATAACATAATACATAACACAGTAATGTATCCGTGGTTATAAAACGCTAATCTAAAGAATAAAGCTGTCTTAAAATTTTGATCTGTATTCATAAAACATAACACAATCGGTTTATTAAGTTCCCGCTACTGGATACAGATAATTTCGGGTTGGTAGATATCACGTCTTCAAATACAGATCTTGTCTTTTTCATATAAAGACATTGTGTTGGGTACCTTATATGGGCTAATGAGCTATAAACAACGCAGATAAGGCGAGGTTACGATGGGTGGAAAGGGCGGCCACACATTTGCAAAATAAAACATGCAAACGTAGCTATGCAAAACGATCAATCTACATCGTTCCTGAACAGTATAATCCAATCTTCCCACACTCAGTAAAAACCAGTTTAAATTCAATTGTATTAACCGAAAACAATCCAATTCCTTTACGTTCGTCGTCCAATTGAAGTGTGATTCCCGTAAGCTGGTTATATTCAATCTGCTCGATATTGTGCGTGCTCTCTGAAGGAATCCGCAGATTACCACGGCTCAGCAGCGTAAAACGGTTTACTACGACCTGAATCAGGGTATCACGAATCAAATCGAACGTCTTACCTTTACCTGCCTACTATTTAACTGTCGAGACAATTTTCGCTGCCGTTGCTAACGGCTTATACCTAAGAAGAAAATATCTGCTAAGAAAAAAAAAATTAGACGGGAAAATAGCCGAACTGAGGTGGGAAAAACTTAGGGCAAAGAACAGCTGGGATGAAAAAAAAGATAGGCCGGCTAAATAAAACAAAGTGTGACTAAAACTCGTTTTTACCAGCACACTAGGTACCAGAAGCGCAGATGGCAGAGAAAGTGGCCCATGTCAAACAGTGGGTGGTAGCCACTGAACACGACAATTGTCTTTTGAACGCCCACTACAAAACAAAAGCTACAATGAAGTGTTTGGAATTATTGTGGGTGAATAACGAATTCTACAGTTATACCCACGCTCCACAATTCGCAATACCTTCTCATAACAATTATGATTTACTTCTTACTAAAGATTTTCCTGTAATCCTCTTGACAGTACAAAAGACTAAAAAAGGAAGCCAAAAGGCAGAGGTCAGAAGCAAACAAGAATCATTGTCAAAAGAAAAAGAGTTTATAAGTTCATTGAAAGCCCGATTAAATTAATTGAGTCTTGCTATTTTAAGTAATTCTCTCGATTTTAATCCGGCACTCTCGCATTTTGCCATTAGTTGGGATAATATTAATGGACGCTCGCAGTCCGCTTAAGTCAACACAGTAAACGTTCATTAACTTTTCAAAACTGGCCTTGTTTAAATTAACGTTCTAATTTCTGTAGTAATTGTGTTAAATGTCGATGGAATTCCTTCATAAAATACGCTGTAATACTTTAGTTGTCAATTGCTTGCTGTGTAGATATTTTTAGTCGTAATTTTCTAAGTTGGATTAGGTACCTACATGCTCTCAAACTGTGAAGGAAAACATCGTAAGGTAACCGACGTGTCCTAGAATCAAAAAAATCGAAAACATAATATGATATCTACCAATACATCCACACGAGGTCCGCTTAGTGAGCCGTATTGTCCTAGCAGTAGGAACAATATAAGGCTGACTAAGTTTATGCTACCTATATGCTAAAAAACTTTACCTTAACGTTTGAATCCCCAACCGGTCCTATGAGACCGCGCTGTTATTGTTTTACTATTGTGTCTCGTTTCGCGGGTATCTGAGTAATTAAACAAATAATAAACTATACCTTATTATAATTTAAGTTTCTACACTGTTGTATTCAATTCTCTCTTTCTACGGTTCCCGGCCTCTTGCAATTTTGCACCAGTCCTTCGAGAAGGCCAGTCCAGCTCATCCCGTCTGTGGTGTTTAACCCAAAACCTAAAACTAATATTTTATTTATCGTCAGTTTTTATACCCTGAGACTAAATTGACACAAGTAATGTCAAATTTACTATAGGAATGACACCAGTTCTTTTGTGTTGAAATGTCATTTTAGTCTCAGGGTTTAAAAAACAGACTGTAATACAATATAAGGCGTTCACATACTACTCAGGCGGACCTGAGTAGTATATGATCTGAGTAGTGTGTGACAAACGAATGTAACAATTTGTTCCGGCCGGAATTGGACCCAGCGACCCGTAACCGTGAACCCATTCACTCGGTCACTATCCCCATGGTGCAATCATTCATCCATACAAATACTATCCGTCAAAAGCTTTCGAAAAAACATCACATCTTTTAAAAGATAACATGCTTTTTCGTTTCACCAACACTGGCATTTCGTTTCGCCTACATCGTACAGTGTCCTTTGAAAACAAACTGCAGGTACCTACCACAGTCCCTACTGTGTGATGTGCCTCTCTGGGAATATCTACACATACACGTATAACTACTACGATAGTCACTTATTCCTATTAAGAAATCGTTTAAGGCAGTGGCTCTAAACCTATGGTCTAAAATAAAGTCTTCGAAAGTTTTCTAATAGGTATTACAAATAATAATAATAGCCAAGAGCCTCGACGAACACCTGAGGAGGCTCTCGTTAGGCAACTGGATCAAGGGTTTGATCCAGAAAGCAGCACTCTTGGACACGGCGCGTATTGTCCGGAGGTTCCTCTCTCAGGAGCCCTGACCGCCGATAGCTTGGACCTTGTTCCCGATGCCGGTGGGCCACTATTTTTTATAGTTTTAAATGTTTTTTTTTTTTAAGTTTTTGTAAAAATATTTAAAAATGTATGAAATATGATGAAATGAAAAATAAATGAAATAATAATAATAAATTTATTGAACCATCGTAACTTAGTCTAGGTCTGTAACTCTTTGCGAGCTTCTCTTGTATAGTCAATTACGGTGGTCCCCAAACTCGGCGGTGCCTGTATCTTGGGGACCGGTTGGGATACGTATGTGAGATCGCTTTTTGCGCAGTTTGTGACAAAGGGTAAAATATAACTATGAGAAATAAAATATAAACAAATTAATAAAGAATGGAGATCAGTTTCTTAAAACTAGGTACCTACTGTATTATTAACAGTTAAATTCAAAAACAATAACAAAAATTTGAATAAAAAATTGTGCTGGACCTGGCACAGAGTTTGGAGAGAAAAAAAAATATATCTTAGAAAAATGTGTGAGTGAAGATGAGGTGTGGGTGTGTGAATGTATGAGTGTGTTGTGTGGATGTTAGTGTCTGTGATGGGATTCCGAGTTAAATGATGTGAGAAGATTTTCCGAATCATCGTATGTAAGTCCTAAAAGCCATTTTTTCACTAATCTCTTACACACATTATCAACATTATCTTTACACACATTATCCAAAATATAGAGGAAATCACCGCAATAGATTGTCACGACCTCGAAATCTTGGAAGAATGCAGGTTTTACACAAATGATTCCGAGCCTAGCTTTAAAATTCTATCTTTTAACATCAGAAGTTATCAACGTAATTTCGATGACTTTTCAGTAGCATTTAATCGACTCAAGATTGACTTTGACGCCATCGCACTAACTGAATGCTGGCTAAGCGAGGGTTCTATACTGGATAAACTACCTGGCTATAATGTGACTCGAACGAATATCCAAAATAATAAAAATGGTGGGATAGTAATCTACACCAAAACAAATTACGATGTAAGTGCAATTGAACCGAATGAAATGAACAGAAACATTGTTGCAAATTGATTGTAAGCATCAATTAACAACATAGCAATAGCAATTAGATTTAAAAGAATATTATACAATACATAATTATATTGACTATTGATGTAGTAAAATATTACTTGTCTTACCTTATTCTTTGTTGCGTACAAAAACGATTTTGAAGTATTCGGCAGCAAATGTACCTACTCGTAAAGCTTCGCTGGAGTAGTCAATACTACAATAAAATTCACAGCTCTATTTTACCAAAATCAAGGCTGTTTTAATGATTCTACAATTATTCTCCAGTTGTGTAGTTACTTGAGATATAAAACTATACCAATTTTACACCACAACTAAAACAGCCACTGAACTTCACTCGAAAAAATCCCGCCAAAAACTCCAAACGCCATCATAATTTCATCTTTTTGAATCTAGAACGATTGGTCTATGGTATCTCTGTCGTTTGACACCTCACCTGATGGAAAGCGATGATGGTCTTATGTATTTCTATTTTTGAAATTATGAATGTCAATAAACATAGGGTCAACGACCTACCTTAACATCATTTTCTGCCAGTCTCTTTCCCTTCAACAAGTAACCTTTACAGTACCTACTTCCAAGCGATAAAATACTACCTACGTATTCAATCCCTACATAGTATAAGATATCGTTTGCATAAAACACCGCTAATATCCGGCAAGATTTAGCCAACGAAGACAAACTATCCGAAACGTGTAGGAGATCAACTACCGGTAGCAACTCTACGTAAAATGTATGTGTAATATTTCCTCAAATTGAAATTCTCAGTTTGTTCGAGGATCGTGTGCTGGAGCGAAATATATCGCTGTATATCCTGGTGGGGTGGCCAGGCGGGCAGGGAGCTTAAAAGATTTTAGTAATAAGTATCAGTCTGCGACCCCGCCTCGCCCGTGCTATCTCACGCCGCAGCTTTGTTTTATAATTCGCAGGATTTCTCATACTGTCTCGTGTAATTAGGTTTTTTGTTTGGTTGTACTCTTTGTGGGTATATTTATGTGTTGTAAGCGTTCTTGTAATGGGTTTTGTTGCAGAAGATTAGAGTAACTTCACTGCATTTATTCCGTACAATTTTCGACTATTCAGGACAAAAAAACTTCATTAAAATACATTTAATTAATCACAGAACGAAGGCTAACGTAATTTAACAGAATGAAACTCAAATTGATTCCTTCCTCTATAATTAAAACACGTCCAATTTCACGCTAAAGAGTTGAATTAGCACTGCAGACAAAGAGTAACTATTAGAAAAATAATGAAAATAAAACAGTGCCAGAGTGTTAAGCTTCCCCGCAACGGACGGAGCACGGCAGCCAATCTAAAATGCAGATACAATCTGCGGAACTCAATACTAACCGCATACGACGAGTCGCCTCGTAATTACCTACTATTATTGTAGTTCGGGAGGACTCGGGCTCGAGGCTAATGGCTGACGAGCTCGATCGATCTGCAGCTCAGTTTGGCCTGATGCGATTATGTTCTGGATGGGTAGGCGAGTGACCGGTCTGGTCAGATTGGGGTTTTAGGAGAGAACCTAAGTGGTCTGACTTAGATATTTGGCTGTGGATAACTTGGTACTGTCTGCCGTTATTCAGACTCTTACGAGCTGATCAGTGAAACCACGACAAAGATGAAGAAATGTGGAGCCTGTGATGATCGTAACTAAGCCTTGGTTGGTTTTAAGTTTGTCAATTTGAGTGAAAGTTTAATTCGAAGCAGGGGCGTAGTTAGCGCTGTTTTAGTAGTATCGATAACACGGGTCCCCGGGCAACACGGGTCCTTAGACAAGCTCTTATTGATAAGATAATGATTACTTAGATAAGCTGTTCCGATTTTATAGCTTGCTCTGCTCGTTTATCTGCTTTCTAATAAAATAACAATTAAACCGTTAGCTTCCCTAGTCCACATGCTCGAAACGAGCACATTTACGATGGAGGCTTGTCAAATCCCAATCAGAGTACATTTCATTTTCGAGCTCAGTTCCATATGGTATCAAAATCATTTCAACACAAATACTATAAAAACCTATTTCTTACGCAGGGTTTGGTCGAGGGATTCTAATGGATGCGATATACACAAGGCTAGTCATTGTGGCGACACTTAGGGGAATCCTATGTCCAACCGTGGATGTGTTTCGGGTGAAAGGGCGATAATGACAATGTTGATATTAGTGGTAATAATTGACCAATTACCTATGTGTTGTTATCATGGAAATATCTACACCAAAACGTGAGGATTTTTATATAATATCGCGCCGCTCCAAGAAGAAGTGAACGTCTAAGTTTTATGCTCACATTGGAGACGTTACATAAAATAATAGTTCCTCGGAAGAAGGAAGCGCTAAGCGTTCAGCCAGTGTGTGTAGCCTGTAGTACCCAAACTTATTCCAAGAAAGTTTTTTAATCTGAAACTTGTGGCACATCCGCACATTGGACAAACTGTTCTCTACTTCCAGATAAAACTAGCCCACACTGAAGCAACTCGATTAGACTAAATGTCCAACTTAACACTCACAGATAGGAGTTATAATTACGTTGCTTTTGCACGGCGCGCGCGTTCTGTACTTAACTTAAACGTCACATTTATCCAAGCGTTTTGTGTGTGGCAACACTAATTCGCCTTACGCTAGTACCAGAGACACATGGTACTATTTGCTGAAATTACAGTCTAAATATTCTGTAGTTGCAGAATATAAAAAGAGAAAATCTGAGACAGTTATTCGCAGCACGTTTGTACTTTAAGCGTCGAAAAGATTTTTAGTGTACAAAAAGTGAAAAGCAGGGTACGAGTAAATGGTTTAAGAGTAGAATAGGATGCGGAATATTTTAGCAACACTTACTCATAACACTTACTCCGATTCGCTTTCGTCTCTTTCGTATCTCAATTCCGAGCCTATCGTACTTAACCACGAACGCCCGCCAAATGAAAAGGGTCGTCTTAACTCCGTCACATTCGATATCAAATCTTCAACACAAATCTTGGGTTGACAAATGTCTGTCTATATTATATTTACCTTCCTACCTAAATCATGATACCTACGTCTTTTGGCTTGATGTATTTAAACCATTTTTTAGGGTTTCATACCCAAAAGGTGAAACGTGATCGTATCCGCTGTTTGTCTGTCTGTCAATAGGCTGTATCTCATGCACTGTGATAGCCAGACTATTGAAATTTTCACAGATGAAGAATTTCTGCTATCGCTATACGAGTAGCAAAAAATAAAATAAATACATAAATGGAGCTCCTATACAACAAACGTGAAGTGAAGCGGTTTTTGCTACGGACGGTACGGAACCCTTCGTGCGCGAGTCTTGGTCGGTTTTATTTTTATTTTGCTTGCTTTCCTGTCAGTCGAAACCTGCAAGGTGATAAAGATACAAATATGAATGACAAAGCTTCAAACTATATACAAAAGAATCTATGCTCGACATTTATGGTTCAAACTGCAAAAAATTAAGGAGTCCAAGCAATCTATGGTTAAAACACCTACTGAAGAAAACTGCCGTGTCTTAAAAGCGATGGTAACCAGTGTACCTGACCCTCACGGCCACATTGAGGTCGTGTGTGCAGTCTTCACGCGCGAGTAACTCCAGCTCTGGCGTCGCGCCAACCAACGCTTTGTCGTCATTTGTACGCAGATCCCGCGACAATTTATGACACTACAAAAGCTTAAGAAGTATTTTAAAAAATGTGTCTCTTGGAAGCCAATTTTTTTTAGGTTTTGCCGCGCTTTTTCGTGACTTTTTAACGTTTTAATGGTGCCTAGTGTTCTGCATCTAATGTGTAGTGGCGTTGAATTTTCTCTCTGAATTTGCCTGTGTCTTACGTAACAAACTAATGGCATGAAATCCAACTGAGGAAAACCGTATTTTTTGCGACCAATCATAACTCAGTCTTTTGAAATTTGCAAATAGGATATAAGTAACACACATCAATTTTTTCGTTAATTTTAATTACTCAGATACCCGCGAAACGAGACACAATAGTAAAACAATAACAGCGCGGTCTCATAGGACCGGTTGGGGAGTCAAACGTTAATTTAAATTATAAACTAGGTGTGAGAACTTTGAAAAGAAACACGGGAACAAACTCAGAGATTATTATATTAAATATTCTCTTTTAAAATCTTTACAGTAACCATGTAAATTATATGAGGACCATAAAGATTAGTGTCTAAAATGGACTTTGGAGGACAGAAAATAGATATCAGGGAGATGCCTACCAGACCTCCATAACCCATTAACTTGGGTAACACGGTACTTCATGGCAAGAGTGGAGTGAGATTTACTGGTTTTTGACTATCCGTAACGACTGCCAAAGATCTACAAATGGCAGCCTGGACCTACGGCTTAACGTGCTTTCCGAGGCACGGAGGAAACTCAGTATGTTAAGATGGTCACTCACCCACAGACCAACCTTGGCAAGCGTTGCTTAACCTTGAATATCGACCCGTGCGGCTGTTATTATCTAGCCACGAGCTCCTCCGTAAGGAGCAAACTATTCGAAGAAAAATACCGACATATCCTTAGGATATCATATAACCCGTTAATTTGGCAGCAAAGGTTCGTTGACCAGTTAGCCCATTTAAAACACGGAGTAGGTATCTAATATCCAACTGCGCCCTGTTAGTTTGAAGGCTAAACCCAACAGACGATAATTAAATTATAAATACAAATAAGTTACACAAACTGTATCTTCCGAGAATTAGGAAGGAGATACGAATCAACGGTATCATGAAAATTAATTAACTTTAAAATGACATTAAAGTCTGCAGCGGAAGGCTACCATTTCACTGGAGTTAGGCGCTGTTATTATTTTAATGAGCTTAGTTAAGCAGTTATGGGATAACGGAAGCAAGATAACTTTACCTCTGTAAATTAACACACAATTTATTGAGCGTAACTTTCAGTGGGCTTTCGATAGTAGCTGATGGGGATAAGGAATTTGGAGCATTGTAAGTATCTATGGTCTATCGGTTTAGGTAGTTGTAAACAATCTTGGTATGTCTTTTTATATTAAAGAGGTCGTATATAATATACCTACACAAATATTATTTAAATTTAGTTTATTAGCTAACATCGATTTAGGTAAATACCTAGTTGCAAAGATTTTTACATACAATTTTTAGAAAACTTTTAGATAAAAAGGCATGCCAAGATTGTTTACATTTAGTTAATTACCTAAACCGATTCCCGAACCCGAACCGAAGACCATAGTCAGGCCTAGGGGGCATAAACCAAAGAGGTAACTACTTACTATGTCTAAAAGTCATTATTATTTAAAGTTATAGTTATTGTTATTATGTAACGATTATTTTAGGATTGTTTTGTAAGATGTACCTACATCCGCGGCCAAAGAGAGAAAGAAGTCAATTGATGGTTTCCTACCAAAAAAGTGGCTCTTGATAAGGCCGTGTATGCTTCGTTTAGGCCCACATTTTGACACCAAAGAGGAAATCAAAACCTATGTCCACAGTAAAGTAGGTACCCTATATTTTCCAGTTGACCTAAAATCCTGGACTTTGGCATGATGCAAGGTCTCTTAGTACCTACAAGTAAGAGAAAAGCCGGTTGGTAGCTAAGTCACAAATTACTTTTTACAATTTGGAAAAATCTCCGAGAATCGATTTGGGAAAACTATTTACGTAGCTTGTAGGTATGAAACTCTTGGTGCACGAACCCGACTGACACTTAGAGCATTAATTACTCAGATACCCGCGAAACGAGACACAATAGTAAAACAATAACAGCGCGGTCCCATAGGACCGGTCGGGGATTCAAACGTTAAATGCTCTAGGAATTCACAGCATAAAGAAGAAACCAAATAAAGTCCAATAAAAGTTTATTATTATAATATTTACGCTGAAGAAGTTCAAGAAACTAATAACGTTCGTTCCATCTGTCGCGAGCCGCGGCAAGGCTACTTAATAAAACTAAATAGTCTCCTCGGCGTCTCCGTCACTCAGGGAGGAAGTGAATTTATTTCACTGAGGGGGCTTGGACCTCTTTGTCTAAATATGCGCCGTCTTAGTTGGCCACTGGGCTGCATCAAATTATATTTAAGTTAAAAAGAGAAAGAAAACGTTTATTCGTACCTCACATAATCGTATATAATAAATATACACAATAGATACAATCAGAGGAGCTCGTGGCTAAATAATAACAGCCGCACAGGTCGATCTTCAAGGTTAAGCAACGCTTGCCAAGGTTGGTCTGGGGATGGGTGACCATCTTAATCTAACGAGTTTCCTCCGTGCCTCGGAAAGCACGTTAAGCCGTTGGTCCCGGCTGTCATTTGTAGATCTTTGGCAGTCGTTACGGATAGTCAAAAGCCAGTAGGTAAATCTGACTCCAGTCTTGCCATGAAGTACCGTGTTACCCCAGTTAATGGGTTGTGGAGGTCTGGTAGGCAGGCGCTCCTCGTAAAATACTGGTATTCAGCTAAATCCGGCTTGACTGGAAGCCGACCCCAATATACTTGGGAAAAAGGCTAGGCAGATGATGAGGTACAATCAAAAATACCATGAAATTTTTTAAAGTTAGTGGAAAATCTGTTTTTAACCAAGAACTAAGACTTCAGTAATAACTGAATTACACCGTAGGTATAACAACGTCATACTATTTTAGACTCCGCATTGTTTTGGATGAAAACTTTAATATTCCAAGCCGATTGTGGGGGACGCTTTGCAAGATGTTATTTACACCAAGTCAAATGAGTTTGTATCGTACTTACGGATAAACCTAGTTCGTTCAGACACGTCATCAACTAATTTACCGCCTCTTTTATGGCATTTTAATGCGTGAAGTAATTATGCCTTTTTTAAGTAGAGCGAAGTGTCTTTGAGTGGAACGAGAAAGAGTGAGTTTATTGGTCAGACTTTTACCAACTAAAATTCATCTTTATTCTTTCTGTTTCCCTTGCGTTACGGTAACTCTTTTAAAAAATCCCCCAGTCCTAGCAAGCATCTGCCTAGACTGCGGGCTTTGTGGGCCCCTGTCGGTTTGTTGACATCTCTTTGTGTCGCATGCAGCATAATTGCTGCTCTATGTCAACATCATCAATCTAATCGAATAACGTCCGCCGCTGGACATAGGTCTCTCCCAAACCCACGACCCTCACCAGGTTATCGGTCTACCTTGTGGTTCCTATACGTTGTGTATGCACACAGGCTGGTGTGAATTCTAGGTAGGTACCTGATCGTCACACAAAACTAAAACTATAACTATTTCCCGCCACAGATAAAGGTCATAAGGCCGCCCATTGTATGTACCAATGTGTTTTAGTTTAAGTTTTATTATTATGTAATAATGTACAATAAAGAATATTATAAATAAATAAAAACCCTCTCAGTAGCTTTAGAACCTTTATCGGCGGTAGCCAGCAAAAGCGTCTGTATCCCGAGACTTCCTAAGACCCGACAATTAAAACAACCGATCAAGGAAGTTTGCTCTCCGGCAACTAAGTAGCTACAGAATACCGACGCCATTGTGCCAAGTGTAATGTCTGGGAACTACTTTAACTAACTTTGCACCAGCCCGTGAGCTCCGGTAGGTAGTTTACTTAAGTACCTATATATAAACTCACTTTAGTTACCAGCCAGATCAATGAGCTATTAACTAGGAACATATCTTCCGCTACTTGACTTAAGTTCCTGTGTCTCCTAGATGGTACCTACAGAGAACGACCAGAGTACGCTGCCATCCCGTTTGGTCTTGAGCTTCGCGCTTCATTTCCAAGGTCTTCCCTATGTTGTTTGCCTATGCGGTGATCTTTCGTCGCCCGGCCTGCTTAGGTCGACCACGTTTACGCTTCCCTAGAGGATTCCAGTCTAGGGCATCAGCCCTAAGAGGGGTTCTCCGCGCGATTAGAATATATTATTCCTTCTAGAGCCCGAAATCAACATCGAGCAGTTGCCCAAACCAGACATAACATCCGTCTGGTGGAAAGATCGTCCCTTTTCAGCAGAAGTTTGCGGGACTTAACACTCTGTTCTGCATACCTTTAGAGAATAACCTGTGTCAATAAAGCTAGAGATAGCCAGTTATCACGGCCCAAGATATGAGGCGACAAATAAACCGCTAAAGAGTTTTAACAACGACTGTCCTACATATAATTATGATGGATGGTAAGGCGAGACGTTGAGGAATCCTGCATTATGCAAAGGATTGAGTGCATTGGCGGGCGTAACTCGCAAGATACCTACACACATACACCTACCTAATACCTCGATACCCGCTACAAATGTTAAGGGACGTTTACAGTGGCGTAGCTATATGAATAAGGGCCTTGGGACAAAAAATAACGTAGGGCCCTTTTTTTACGTGGGATTTAGATTTCAAGGGTAGGAGAATTTTTCGTTTGTTCAATCAGGTTTAAGGGCTCCCGAGCTTAGGTCCCTCGGGGCACTTCTTCGCCTAGTCCATCGGTAGCTACGCCACCTTTGGCGTAGCTATTAGAAGTTTATTAGAAATCTATTTGCAGTTGCACTGTAAAGGCCTTCCTTTACAGTGCAACTGCAAATAGATTTTCGTCACTAAAATTCTGACTCTCCCTCTCACTTCATCCAGAGCGAGAGCTGTTATTATAATATGATTTCCAACGTATAAAGCCACAATATTCGTTTGATACCTACATATTTGTTTAGAGTCAACACAGCCGCCACATTCATCATTATCATCATCTCAGCCGAAAGACGTCCACTGCTGGACTTAGGCCTCCCCTAAGCGTCGCCACAACGGCCGGACCTGTGCGTCTCGCATGCATCGGATCCCCGCAACTCTCGCCAGCTCAGCTCATCGGCCCACCTTGTAGGAGGCCTCCCAACACTACGCGCCACATTCAAATTCAGATAAATTATTATCTATTTATTGTATGTTCTCAATTACATATCTACCAGCCATTAGTTATCTTTTGTCAATAACCTGTTTCACCTTCTGATAAGTTCTGGTCAATTCTTTGGCAGATAGATTCCCAAATAGGTACCTAATTAGGTATATTTTTTATTAATTTTTTATAAACCTAATTAGGTATATTTTTTATAAATCGATCATGTGGGAGTTTGACTCGTAATCACAGGGTTCCGTGCAGTATTAATTACGATTTGTAGTTATAGTAGCTATAGAAATACACAGAATTTTCAACTGTTTGCCGATTACGTTTTATGGAAGACAGTTGTTAGACAGACGGACGAACAGCGGCGGCTCACTAATAGGGTTCCGTTGCTTAACCTTCGGGTACAGAACCCTTGAAATTGCTCAGTCTTAGTAGATAATGACAGTAAAGGTATCTATAAAGACATGTTCTTTTTTTCCGGGTGGTATATCATCAGATAACTACTCCAGGGGGTCAAATTTTACTATCTAACATCCGCCAGTGTTCCTTCAGTACTTCACTTCTCACGCTCCCGCAATAAGGATCGAGGGATGATGTCAGCCTAAAATTTTACGATCCAACATCCTAATTGTTCCTGAGTGTTCCTTCAGTTGCCTTTTGCGTTTCAGGCTCGCAGTGTCTCTTTCAAATAATCCCGAAACTCACCTATCTGAAAAGCGCTACAGTTTTATTCTGGGAAAGGAGCTCAAGTTCTTTCTCCCCTGTAACATAAAATGTTTACAGGCTTGCGCTTGTATACTATCTTACCTGATGGAAAGCAAAGCGACGATGTGTTTGATAATGCAGCATACTTGCCTAAAAGTAACTCTATTCACTCTTGACTTAAGGTCCCCAGGAAACAGACTCCGGCAGGGAACTTCATTCCACCATTTTAACAATCAAGGAACAGGGAAAACAATAAACAGAGTATATAACAAGATATTAATATATTTTAATGTAGAAATATTCAACAACAGAGTAAATAATAAAATAAAAAAATATTTTAATGTAGAAATATACAATACAATATTTTAATGGATTAGTTTTGCGTTCTCCATTATCAATTTATCACACTTATATTAAAAAATTAAAAGCTTTTGTCTTTATTACTTCTTCACGCAAGAACTGCTGAACGAATTTCGATGAAAATTGGCACACAGCTAGACCCTGTTCTGGAATAGCAAATATGACACTTTTTTATTGGGAATATATTCCCTTGGGACCATTTTCTACATTCATGCAGGCGAAGTTCTGGCAGCAGCTAGTCTATTTACATTTTTTTTTAATTAGTGTTTTTACAATATTTTTAGCTCATATTTTTTATGAAAATAAGGAAATGTTTTTTTGTTTTGTTCTCTTTATCCATACAAAATAATGTTAATTGATAAATTTCTATTCATTGTATTTATCAGTATTTGTATCAGTACATTGTATTAGTCAGATCATATTTGGGTCAGATAAAACCTAAATTTTTTGTAAAAAAATTGTGTGGAAATTATTGGAGATTAGATAGAGCACTGACTTGTTTAGGAGAGGGCAGCCTAGGGATCAGCAGTGTCACTTTTGTTAAAGGAATCACAAGTATTCATGAATAAGAAAATGCGAAATGTTAATAGTTAAATTTTCACATTTTCAACAGTTAGTAGTTAAAAACCTAATAATAGTTTCAACTACTCTGCATGATCATAATTGTTGTGAAGGCGAGTTTGAAAACTAATTTCGGAACTGCTGTTTTCAAGTAATAATTTCTAGATGTATAATTGGAAAACATGTGATGTCACCGTACTGAGGGGGAATCTCACAAATGTGACTAGCTATTAGCTAGGAGGTAACAGAGGGGTAAAATTATGAATTCCAGGTGACGTAATTTCAGGATGGCACCTTACAGCTAATATGATGACTAAATTCTTTATCTTTATTATATAGATTTATGGATTATCATCGGCCAGCGACAAATAACCAAATCTAGAAAGATCATCCATAATAGCTTTAACAATTCCCTTGTATGTGTCTAAAGCCATCGCCTTTTCTTCTTTGGTATTCAAAACATTCTTGCTTCTCACATGCCCAACTTCTTGCAAACCGTTACTCAACCACAAGGCAGTATTGGCAGCTATCACACAAGCTGGTGAAACCACTTTCAAGTCTTTGTCAAACATTTGTCTAGAATATATCTCTTTAGACTCCAAGCCCAACTCTTTCAGTATCATTTCAAATGTCCTAAAGTATATGTCCAACAATTGGTGCAAATATTTGTTTCTCAACTTTGTGTTGGTGCTACTTATGATCAGGTACATTACGTCATAAGCTGGACTGGATATTCTGGCTGTTTGGTAGTCTATTATACAGGCTGACACCACCTTGTTGCCCTGGAAAAAAAGAAAAATAAATAATTTTACAACCAATGGTGATGACCGTAATAAAAAACATGATCTTATTTTGAAAAACTCATTTTCTAATCCTCTTGTGATTTAACCTTAAATAAAAGTGAACCTAAACAAACCTCATATTTGAAGAGAATGTTTTCTTTCCATATGTCTCCATGACAAAGACATGAATTCTGTACTGAATGGCCTGCCGCATAGAAAAACTCAGCACAGTTCAACCTCAACTTGAATAAGAGTGGTATATACAAAGTGCGATCAAATGTCTTCAAGGCTTGATCCAATCGATCTCTCATTATTTCCATGTACCTTAAGTTTGTATGTTCAGTTAAAGGTATACAAGTTTGTGCAATTTCTTCATAGAGCTCCTGATTTTTATTTTTGAGAATAAATGAAAAAGCATGCAGTTTAGCGAGAGATTTTAACGAAAGTAGAGTATGACTCAGGTCAAGGAACATTTCGTGCGTGTAAGGCTTGTAGCCGGCAGCACACATGTCTTGCAGAGCTATGGCTTCCTTGCAATACTCTTCGTGAACGAAATAACATCGAGGTATAATATACTGTGACGTTTTCGGTAAGCCCTCCTGAATTTCTCCATATTTTCTTAGTACAACAGAGTACATGTACACTTCCCTGACGAACATGACTGTTACTGCGCCACTTACTCGATACTGCTCATTAGTTGGAGCCAATTTTAAAACTAGACTGTATTTTACATCCTTCCCTCTCCTTTTACCCGACAAAACAATCGGAATTAATACTCCAAAGTAATTCTGCGCGATATTTTCAAACTTTACTTGGTCGTAACTCCAATGTAATATGTGATTCACAGCCGCTATTTTACGTATTACTGCACCTAAATATTCTTCAGAAATGCTGGACATGTTGATGAATTGGTTATCTAATAAACGCTTTGTTTAAAAATCTCTCAGAAAAACGGATAATTTAATCAAAGCGTTTAATAATTAGATCTAAAGAGAATAACAAAACTTTTGTTTGGCTGTTTTTGAATGACTGACTGTCAAAAACAGTTTGACATTTGTCACACAGTTTTTTGTTTTTTGACTTGGATACTAAGTTATTTAATCTTAAAGTAACAGCATGAAACTAAATAATAAGCATGGCTGACATGTTTACTTTGAGACTTGTGATATTGTAAACATTGTATAGTCACAATTTTAAAGAGACAGATAAAATAAATAATATTATCTCAACTGTACAGAGATGCTTATTATTTAATAACTAACTACTATAAAATAAAGATTATAGGTAAACCTGTAATCTTAATTTTATAGTGGAAAATTACTAGGCTTTCTGATGTATCCCTCGTCAAGCAGCTAGACCACGCATATCATATCAGTAGATGAGGATTGAAGGACCAGTTTTTGTAATTGCTAACCTTTCTTTTTTTAAATGCATTTTGAAGAAATTATTACTACTTACTTTATTCTTTATTGTACACAATACCTTATTTACATACATTAATTTGACAATTCATGTCCAAAGGCGAGGCGAGGTGAGCTTTATGCAGAAAAAGATATATTTTATTTATTAGATTCGGTAAAGTTCACTAAAATAGGTATATTTTTTTCGCTAGGATTAAGGGGCCACAGTGTAGTCGTTATATTTTTTTGTATCTTTTGATGCTTGTGGTCGGCTATTTAGTAAATATATTTACGAATTATAAACTTTACTATATGACATTTTAGTCACAAGTTTACAACATTACCTTAATTTTTCAGGTAGTTTCTTTGTGACTGAGACTGAGACTTTAAGGGTTGTAGTTTTTAATTTGTACAAAAAATTCTAGATTTGTTGTACAATTGTTTCAAGTCTACTATTAAATCCTATGATTTTTATTGTGCGAAATGTGTGTATAGTCTGTTTTTTAATCTCCGAGACTAAAATGACATTACGTGGGTTGTCACACTTGTCACGTCACAAAAGAACTGGCATCATATTATTGTAAGTTTGACATTTGTCTGTGACAATTTAGTCTCAGGAATTAAAAAACATACTTTAGTCCCTTTGTTCACACGTTAAATTGTCTAAAACCAAAACTTTAACGAGGTGTTAAAACGCTTAATAGAGTAACTGGCAAATTACTATTCCTATTAAAATATGCTAAACCGTTGATATATTAATTATCCGTTGGGTTAGGTTAGTCAGAAGGGTCAGCCGCTGAACGATTTAAATAAATGCAAAGCGAGAATGAATAAGAGCCTTCATTTGACTGATTTTCCGCCTGCTTTAGCGTTCCAATTTACCTTTCTTATTTAGTTATTATACCTTTCAAAATACCTACCTATAAGTATTTTACTACATATTATTATTATATATTTAGGTATGGTAAGTTGTCCCACATTGAACCAGGTAAATTTCAAAGTCTCATAGTGGGCTGGATGTTCAATCAATGCCTTTAATTTTTTGTGTATAGTTAGCATATTTATTTAGCTTCAATTTTGTAAAACATTAATTTCTCATATTCCTTTTAGTTTCGGTGTAAAACAGGTTTTTATGAAAAATGATTTTTGGTTCAATGAGTACCACCGGTGGTACACATTTAACCAGGGTATCGTCCACATTGAGACACCTTATTAACGATGTCTTCTAGTTCAATTTATAAGGCAAATACTTTGTAATAATAATAATAATAAACAGTAATAATAAAAATCAGCCTTATATTTATAAAAATCACTTTAAATCATATGCAATTAAACCGAGAGTCTTAGTCTTATACATTACAAAACCTTTTCAGTCAAATTCTTATCATATTTTAATAATAAAAACAAAAGTGACAGTTTTTAATTATAAAAACAAAAGTACCTTCCATAATATAACAAATTAAAATTAAATTAAAATAATTGTAAAAAACACTCCTTTAACGACTGGGGTGTACACAGTAAACCGTGGTTCAATGTGTAACACCCTTAGGTGGTTCAATGTGAGACACACCACGTTTTATCACTAAACTCAAAATTTTACCGGCAAATCAATCTCTTAAAATCACGAATTATAGCGCTTTTAATTGCTAAATAACCGTAGAAAACAGTGTACATATAAATAAATTGATATTGTTTAAACGAAAAAAGCTAAAAAAGAATGAAATTGGCAAAAAATATTTACTTTTTGAGTCAGTTTGCTTTCGAATATTCCTCACACAACCACTTTGCACGCGATCGCCACGCAAACTAGTGGGCAGGAACGGAACGTAAATACCTCTCTTTCACTCATATTAGTGCGGTTTGGCAATGTCGCATTTTCGAGATTCGGCGGTGGTTCAATGTAGCTGCCTGGTTCAATGTGAGACACCCGACCCTACCTACCTACTTGGTTTATCAGAGCAAAAAATAAGTTAACCTAGTAGGTCCTATATTTTATACTTAGGTACCTAAGTATCTCTTTATTTGCAACTAGCTGATCTAGCAAACGTTGTTTTGCCATATAAATTATCAAAGAAAAAATAGGAGGAAGTAATAGGAAGGTAAAAGATTTGTACTATAAGATACACGAAAAAAAACAAAATTAATCAAGATATTTTATAGGAGTTCAATAACAAACACTGTGACACCAGATAATGATAAATATTAAATGATTAATTATTTCTATAATAAATTTCAGATAATTAGGTATAACGCTAGCTCTAACGTTATAGCAGCTGTTAGTACTTAGATTAAGTTAAGCTGTGCAGAAACACGTAGAACAGCAGTTTTATGGCAAGCGCAACTACTCGCATGGGGAAATTGCTCCGTAATGGAGTCACATAGGTAATAACGAGATCTAAGAGCTATCTTACGCCCGGATAATCTTGCTAATAATGTGCTATCGGACAAATTATCTTGTTTTATATTGCTTGAACCAGTAGCTAAGTTATAACAGTTTGCCTCTCTGGTAGAAAAGTAAGCTTTACATTCAATACAACCGTACCAGGTACCTAAATTAAAGGTAAAAGAACAGGTTCGGTTTTGATCCACAATTTGGTTATCGCCTATCTTTGGTAGCGTCGCGTATAGTGTGGCCATTAGTGCTGTGCACTGCCTGAGGTATGCGCGGCGAGGTGGGAGGCGAAGAAAAAAGTGCATGAGTTCACATGAGATCGATACATGTCGGACAGATCTTACGATTTCAGTGTGCATTTCTAAAGCAAGACTTGGGGCGGGACGACGGTCGGAGGCTATCTGTAATATATTATACTTACTTAGTTGATTAAAATATAACCCAAATATATTCCTATTTTATTAAAAATGTGCAGGTGACAAATAAGAACTAAACTTATAATTCAAAGCAGGACTTTTTTATATTAACAAACAATTATATATTCTAACGAAAGTTATTCTGACATAGATTCCGTTTCAACTTCATCTTCGATTTCGTCATCATCTTCATCTTCCACTTCGCCACCGGAACTTGAATCAGAGTCTTGCAAATTTATTATGAATGAATCGATAACATTATCGAACCTACTATCGCGACTCCAGTAATCGTTTTCATTTTTCTGGACATGATCGTCGCATCTCTGCCATTTTTCCGCCGTGAATTCCGAAAACAATTTATCCAATAAGATTATTTTTTCGTCTAGAGAAGAATTAATATAGTTTTGGGCTATGTTGTTTTTAATATCAGCCCAGACCAACTCAATTGGATTTAAATCCGGATGGTACGGAGGTAAACGCAGAACAGTGTGTCCACTGGCTTTCAGGAGTTCGTCAATTCTATACACGGGTTCTTTTTGTGTATTTTTGATAAGAAGTAGCAGTTGAGCCTTTGTCATGGTTCTTGAAAATTCTACATTATGGCGTAGCAACCAGTTCTGCATTTCACTTTTGAGGCTTGATATAGTTGGTTTCTTCTCAACCTGAACGCTGTGGTAAGACGCGTTGTCGATTACAACTACAGAATTCGGCAGCAACTTATCTTTTAACTTTTCATCTACCCACTTATAAAAAGTAGGTCCGCTCATATCTCCATGATAGTCACCGGTTCTAGCATCTGATTTGAATATAGTCAATGCATCATCCAATAAGCCATTTCGACAACCAGCGTGAAGAATTACCAATCGCCGTCCTTTCCCAACATCAGCATGAATTCCGGGTTCTGACGATGATTGCCAACATTTGCTGGCATGGTGACCGGCGTTGATGTATGTTTCATCAAGAAAATATATGTTGCGGTTTTGCGTTCTGTAATTTCTGATTTGTGTTAGATATTTTTTCCGCCACACTGTAATATTAGGCTGCTCTATAAGAAGAAGTCTCTTTGATTTGCATTTTTTGAAACGGTAGCCCATTTTGTGTAAAAGCTGTCTTAAATATTCCCGTCCACAAGTCAATATGCCATCCTTTCTCAAACTTGATAGTAACTTACGGACACTTGGTATTTTTTTGTCAACTTCGTAAAACTGATGAATTTTTCTTCTGATAACTCCAAGGTCAAAATCATCCACAACGTGTTTTTTCTTTAGAACTTTTAGTTTTTTTGGAAATTGAAATTTTAATTGGCTTGAATTTTCAATTGATAAATAACCCGCAGAAATCACATTATGCACGGTTCTTTTGCTGTACCCCGTAGCCTCCGCAACGATTTTGGCAATATTCACATCATTTTTAAATTCAAAGCTTTCTTTTTCTGCTTTTCTTTTCATAAAATATTCAGCCACCTTAAAAATGGCAGTCTTTATATCACGAGATAACGCACGACCCATCTTTGAATATTTATCCCAAGTGCGTCTGACATAGACAGTCCGATACAGATAACACTACCTGCCGCCACGAGCGTTGACGGCGCACTGACAGAGCGCAGCAGTCAATTCTCGCTCGCCACTCATTCTTCTTCCCGTCTCGCCGCGCACATACCTCAGGGAGTGCACAGCAGTAATGGCTACACTATAGTTCCACTGTTGGATGAGTGCCTATACGAGTATTTACTATAACTACTCATTGGTTGAATTAAATCTTCTCGGTTATATTTTGAAAAAGGAAATCTGGCAACCTGACAGTAGGTATGGTAGGTACACACATAGAGCACACATGCACCATAGAGCAAAGAAAAAAATCCTTTATTATTCAAGACATTGAAAAAGGTTAGTTCACAATACTTACTTCGTTTATTTTTTTGTGACTGTTCCTTAGTAGTGTTGCCGCCCACTTCCCAGCCATTGAGAAGCCACAAGTAGTTAACTGTTTTATAAAACTTTCGAGTTCCAGTCACAGTTCTAAAGTCACTTTGCATTTGCACATGCAACAGTTCTGAAATTGTACAACAGAATGTATTTAATAGCCTATAAAAGAGTTTTCTCTCTGCCTAAGGCCTACCTATTTCCTTTTTGTTCCTGAGCTGGCTTCAATAAAATTAATGTTAATACCAACGTCCTAAATAAACACTGGAAAGTATTAATATTAAAAATAGAAAGGGTATCGTATTGTGCCGTTGTGCCGGAGGATGTTTCTTGATCCGTGCAATAAAAACAATGGACCGCGGTCGACTACGTATAAATGGTATTCTTATTTGACAAAGGCGAGTTGGTTTTGGTTGAGTGTTTGTTCACGTCACACGTGTAGATTGTTTCTGTGTGCAACTCAGCGAGATTTAATTTGAACTACAACTTGCATGATTGGCAAGAAATGGCTCAAAGCTGGAAACGATGGAAGGAATGGAGGGAGGCCTTTGCTCAGCTGTGGGACAGTATAGGCTAGGTATAATAATATAGTATAATACAGTTGTGCGCGCGACTCTGAATGCGTTATTGACAAACACTAAAATGCGTCGTTTAGATAAGAGTTAACGTTAACGCCGTCCGCAAGCCCACGCTTACGGTGAATGAAAATCGAGGTCGAGATCTCGGTGGTTAGGGCACAGATGAATAAATAGTTACTTGGGGCGTGAGGAAGTCCGTTCCCTTACTCGTGCGGCTACTTTTTTCGCTAGCATTACTGCTTCGCAGAAGGAAGGCGACGGCCTGCCATTCCTCCTCGCTCCGGACCATGGCCTAGGCCCGCCGCGAGTGGACGTTCCCACTGATTACTTCCTAGAGGACACAGCAATGCTCCGCCCAAGCGGCCACACGTCAACCGCAGATGTCTAGTCGTTTAAGTAACTACATAACGAAGATTCAAAGACAACTCTACAATAACCTACCCTTGTTTCATATATGTCATCTAATTACCGAATCAAGTTATCCCGACACAATCATGTTCGAACAGTGTAAGCTGGTTCAATGTGCTAGATTTACGAGCTGATTAGTAGCCACTAAGTTATGAGGGAATGCTACTGACAATAGCAGCAAGATACTCCTTGGTATAATACATGTGGTGTCAATACATTGTAGATGCTATTAGCAACGATTGGAATCACAGAACAATGAGGTTTAAATCAGTAGACACAGTGTATTCCGTAGTGTTAGTGTTAATTTCAACACTTTTGTGCCAAAATGTGATTTTCTTAATTACATTCGTACACTTTGTGACTTTCATCGTAACATATTTTTGGACAGGAAAACATCAAATAACTTCTATTGTTCTAGGTGGAGCAAAAGAAAGTACCAGACTTTTACTGACTGAAACCGTGTTTCTGCAGTTGCCTTTTGCGGCCTAGGCATGCGGTACTCTTTCGAACACGCATCCTAGCAACAATCTCGCAGCCCTGACAACAAACCCCGGCCATGGATTGTGGTCCACAGCCCCGGCAACAATCACGCAGCTCTAGCAACTGTCAACAATACCCAATATTATGTCCCACTGTTGAGAAAAAACCTCTGTCTCCCTGTTCCACATAGGGCTTATTACGTTATCTAACTAAGGTAAAAAGATTATTTTCATGATCCAATCTGTTAGACAGTTTAAAAAAACGAAGAACCTTAACTTAAATAATAAATCAGAATGAAATGAAGTCGTTCAGATCTGTGAGTTTATAAAAGAAAGAATTGAAGTGATTTGTCCAATCCGTAAGAGGAGGTACATCACTCGGGGAACCTTTAGCATTCTTTATAGAGCTCATTTGTATTGGGAGTTTAGGCCCTCCCAATGAGCCGTCCCAGCCCACTGTATTGATTTGAATAATCTCGGATTTCAGTAGGGAATATTCGGTTTCCAGTATGTAGCTGAAAACGTGAATAAAACATCTAGACTGATTGGCATATTCTAATTCTAAGTACCTGTGGTTCGTCGTTACAGTGCTCCCGCGGGCGAAATAGGTCCCAGATCCGTCACTCTTGGCAGGACGATTTCTGGTCAATCGGTGAGGGCTTACGGACGCAAAGGATACCTCAGTAAGGACTATAGTCCAGTCAAAATAGACATTCCAGTTTGCATTAATTCCCAACAAGCTGGATTTTTGTGCAGGCCTTGAATACGTAATGACGAATGATATGTCAAAAGTCCCCATCGATCCCGCTCGTGCGTTGTTTTTTATTCGAGGTCAAAGGTCACAAATTAGTGTCTTTTGCGTATATCTCTGAAACAACGAGAGCTATCGAAAAATGGTTCAGGCAAAGTTTGTAGATCGTAAAATTGTCTACAAAAAAGATCTAACACTTTTCTTCTATAAAGCATCGCTTTCGAGATATCGTGACTTTAGACCTCAGGAAAGTCGTATTTTAAGTGTACCGGTGGGGACTTTTGACATATCATTCGTAATGACGTATGCAAGGCCTGCACAAAAATCCAGCTTGTTGGGAGTTAACGTTTGAATCCCCAACCGGTCCTATGAGACCGCGCTGTTATTGTTTTACTATTGTGTCTCGTTTTGCGGGTATCTGAGTAACTACTGCAAACTTGAATAATAATTTAGTCTATTTTGACTGGACTACTAAGCTTGACTGCGCGTTGTCTTCCATGAACACCTCAAAAGATCTGTCAGCAAGATAGACGGAGCGAGACTACAAGATCAAAAAGTATATAGAGACATTTACTTCAAAATATTTAACAAAGAAAATATGGTTTGAGACGGAACTAAAACAGAGATCTAATTCGCTGAGAAGTTGCGAACTACACTGCAGGTCGCTAACTACTAAGCGCACAGGGAATGGTAACAGATTTTTTTTTACGAAAATGCTGGATAAAAGTACCTAATGCAAAAGAGAGACGTTTAAAAAAAGAACACGAATGTTGCCAGTTAAGAAAGATTTTTTAACAAGCAATTAAATTATTTTAAAAAAAATTGAATGGATCAAAGGGTAGTCTCATCGTTATCGCATTGTCTCTTCTGTCTTCTGGAGCCTGTATCTACCAATTTTTTAGAGCTTTTAAGCAATGGAAACGGCAAAGCAGGTCTTTCTTACCCCTCTGCCAAAGTACACTAGCCATATGGCCATACATGTTATATAAAACTAGTTCAATGCGCGATCGCCGCCATTGTGTATCGCATTGTGTCGCAAAAAAGTTCTCTCCAAAAATGGTTAATTGTGTAGTTTCCAGCTGTAAAAAACGATCTGTTACTACAAATCTGCAAAACCATGATGTTTCTTATCACATATTATTATAAGTATGCGTGACGCACTAATATAGTTTTATTTAAGTACATTGTCGAAATAAACTTTATACCATTAAGATAGAAAAATATCGTGGTACGTAGGTAGTTTACACGCAGTACAGGGGCATGGAGTTGAGATGTGTGTGGTTTTTTCAATTGCGTGCTTATTTTTTATAGTGTGCGTTTATTGCAATAGGAAGCATGCATTTGTGTGTAACTGTCAATTTTCCTAGTATGCTGTACGTGTGTACCTCGCCCCCTGCGAAAAGTGGCAGAATAATTTGTTCAGAAATTCGTTACTTGCCATCTCCATAGGTTAAATGCTCTAAGACCAATTTAGTACAGATAACAGTCCTACTATAGATAAGAAGGTATTTAGGCAGATTGCATGAAAAACGTACATTGATAACATGTAGGCGGGTCGATCAAATATTTGGTAGGATTATGCAAACGAATAGGATATTATTTAGATTAGATATAGAAACCGGTTGTAAACTCTTAATTAAAACTTTTAAACAAACCTCTGTTGGAAATAGTGGATCCTCCGACCAGACCGATGTTGTGCCTGGTCCAGACAACTGCTCGATAGATCGCTCGATTTTGACTTTTGTGTAGGTTTTAATCGCACGGAGAACTTATTACCGCGACACAGGAATTTGAATTTCGGCCAGATGTCAGTACCGAAGATGATTGCATATCTGTTCTACCAACGATAACCAAGCCCCCTAATTTAAATTAATGTTCAAAACATGATAACTGCAATACCAGAGCTGCAGAAAAAGCACTCCATTCTATGCAGGGGCTGGATCCAATTTTTTTATCTAATACTATTTCAGTAATTATTTGAATTGGCGCAGTTCTCTGACATAAGGATAGTCAAATGAGATTTAAACCATAATTGTCAGAGTTTAATAAAAGTTTCTGAAACCTCTTCCGGGTAGATGTTAATTATGACATCTTAGGTACGAGTAGAGGCGGTTTGCTGTGGCTTTCTCCAGGTTTTACCGCAGTGGGGTTTAGACATGACAGTGTTGATTGGCGCATAGTCATTCTGTAAGATGTTACGTGAATATTGTTCATCGTTCGTAGTCGTGACCGAACCTCGCTCTTGAAAAGCACAAGAGAAAAAAAGTAAAAGAAATAGCACATACGAAACTTTTATCCCTTAGGATAATTTTCTACTACTACCTAGGCGTACAGTTTTTTATAGTAATTTCATACGAACCTACCTAACCTACATCTAAACGCGTACACACCCTTTTTACTATCTCAACCCCTCCTTACACACTATTGACTACCTAACAAGATAACCGGATCAGTTTTATGAAACTATTAGACAAAAACAGTTCAAACTAGGATTTATTACTTTGGCACAAAGTTTTAATCAATCGTGAAGCCAGAGTGTTTCCAAGCTTTCTGAACCATGAAACAATTAAAGTGAAATGCTCGCGAATTAGCTAGATCACTAATAAAAGTTGGAAAGCAATGTTTCAGTGGGCCGAAGTTTTGATAGCCAGTCGACCGGTCACGCGAAAATTCAAATTCCGCCAAAGTTTCTGAAAAAACAGCAATAATATTTAACGATTGCAATCAGAAAGTTTCGCCGCGCCTACCTACTTCCCGTTTAAGTCCCGACTATGAAAATGATGAGGTTTTATTATTTTTAGAATTCCGGCCTTCAAGGGAAAATTGAACTTTTATTAGAGCCCTTTTTTGTCGGGTTGTTACAGAAGTAGATACTGTTTTCTTTTTTTTTGGGTTTCCTCGGAACTTTTAGGCAGTTTCTAGTTTAGATATTATTTAGTTTTTTTAACGGCTTCAAATCCTGGTTCTAGATGAACAGACTGTGAACTTAATTTTTTATTTAAAAGGGTATACATTCAATTTTATTTTTTGTTGTTAGATTCGTTTTTGACCACTATCTTATCTGATAGAAAGCAAACTCGGCCTGTTCAACCTGTGGCATACACTTTCCCACGTAGTGGAAACTCTTGACGGCTAACGTGACCCGTAAAAACTCCTATTTGCTTTTCAGCCTTAGGCAGAAACAGAATACACATAGCGATAGTTTTAGCTTTAAAGAGATCGATAGATCTTCCTTCTTCCCATCTCCTCCATTTTTTTCTAACTGTTTTCAATACGGCGATCGATTTCCTTCTCATGCCTGTTTTCGAAAGAAACTAACTGGCCCAAATTGTAAATTGTGTTTATTATGAAAGTTATAAATTAAGTCTCTCTACTCTCTGTCTATGAACATTCAAGATCCTCAAGAATAAATGTGAGAAATACATGTAAGAATTATTATTCTTAGTGGCGGCTCTTATAAATTAAGCGATATATGTATCTACTAATTAGATTTAGCATCGTCCTACACTGTGTGAATTAGTGATGCGCAAGGACGAGAGGTTCTATTCGATTGTTTGGATTGTTCGATGATTCTCGATTGTTTCGACTTTGACTCGAGTGGGACGCGTTGTTATTGCGACTGGCAAATGGTGCGTTCATTCGCGAGTTGTTCCTCGATGGTTTAGAGTTTCGAGTGGGATTGACTGATTGGAACAATCGAAAATTTTTGATTGATTTCTACGTTTACGTTGACTCAAAACAATCGTAAGACATCTCGATTATTTTATACAACGACGAGACGATGGTTGACTCGATGATTTATTTTAATTAACACCTCTCTGAATCTTCTTACTTCTTATCTGAGTGATAGGATTCAGACAGTCGATGTAAATGGGAAAAGATCTCCCGGATCCGTAGTAAAAATGGGTGTCCCTCAGGGCTCAATTCTTGGCCCCTTTTCGTTTCTTATTTATATAAATGACTTACCTTACCTCATCAAGGATAACCATAATATAGTGTTGTTTGCAGACGACACTTCACTTTTGTTTAAAATAAAACGTCAACAGACGGTTACTGACGATATAAATGTAGTTCTTTCGAAAATAATACACTGGTTTAATGTAAATAACCTCCATCTTAATAAAAAAAAAAAACAAAGTGAAGATGCAACAGTATTCTTGGGCATAACTCTAGATGCTAAGCTTCAGTGGGGCCCACATATAGACAAAATATCGAAGAAACTTAGCTCTGCAGCATACGCTGTTAGACAAATAAGAAATTTAACTGATGTAGACATAGCCCGTTTAGTTTATTTTAGCTATTTCCATAGTGTCATGTCGTACGGTATTCTACTGTGGGGAAATGCCGCCGATATCCAGACCATTTTCGTTTTGCAGAAAAGGGCTATTGGTTCAATTTATAAATTAAGTCCCAGATACTCCCTCAGAGATAAAAAAGAAATTAATTTAATGACTGTGCCTTCACAGTATATTTACGAAAATATCTTGTACGCCCATAAAAACAAAAACATGTTTAAAAAGTACAGTGATATTCATAATTTTAATACCAGGAACAAACATAATTTTGTTGTTCCTGCAACCAGGCTCAAAAAAATAGGGGGTTTATTTAGATGTCAATGTATACGCTTTTATAATAAGCTTCCTAGTCATATGCAAGAACTAAGCCTTAATAAGTTCAAATCTTTTGTTAAGCGAAAACTTTGCCAAAAGGGTTATTAGGTACACTGTAAAGAACTACGTTGAGGACGTAAAGGCTTGGGATTGACCCGCTCCAGTGCGCACTACAACTGTTGTCTTATCTTCTTACTTTATTTTGTTTTCGATTGTACTTTATTACAATTTGAAATTTATTTATTACAATTTGACATTGTAAAATATTTTTTACTTTACAATTTGTCATTTTTTAATTATTATTTTTTTATTTATGTTTGACATAAATGCTTACTTTATTAAGTATTACACTGTGTATTATTATTTTTTTCTTTTTTGTGAATGTGAGCACTATGTGGATTGCTTTTTTTTCTATTTTAGTCATTTTAACTTATGTCTGGCAATTTGAGTGTTTTCTGTGGCCTAACCATTATGTCCTCTCTTTGGTATTGTTCGTCAAGTCGTTGAGCTCCTTAGTAGTCTTGAGTTGAGCTTTGCGAATAATGACAAATGCTTGCACTGACTGGACAGGTCCACTCAAATTTGCTTGGTTCTTTCTTCAAAAGGCCATCTCGGACACTAATCTGCATGGTTCGCTTATGATTTACTTACATGTTGTATGGACTTTAAAAGAGACTGTGACCCCTGAGTTTGTTTTGGTGTTTCTTCTCAGGGTAGTCAGTTAGGAAACACCGGCCTCATCTAGTAAAAAAAAAAGAGTCCAAAAAAAATTGACGTGTGAAAGAGTTTGAAAAAACCTATTTGCAAAATAAATATCATTTATCATGTATTACTCGGATTTCTTCGATTGTTAAAACATCTCGGATATGCCCATCGCTAGCGTGAATTCTTATAACTGACGCCTGTGATGTCTTGCGACACATAGGTAATTAAGTAATGTAATTATGTCAACATGTTAGTCTGCCATCTACGGGTTCGTTTGTTTTATTTTTATGTCGCTGCATATGTTAAGATAGGCCTTTTCGGTTGAACCTTGTATTTTATGAGGGAAATCATCCAATGACTTCTTCCGCTCTTTAACGAAGCGGGAGCAGGAATTTACTGACTAAAACCCACACCTGTTCCTTCTTTGCCTTCGTTCCCGGGCCGCGAGGTTCACTTTCACATAAGTAATCCATGGTTATTTTTTAATGTTTTTATTTTAGTTACTTATTGTCTATGACTAAAACACACTTATTTTATTTTGTTATTGGTGCAGAAAAAATAGCGAGTCACGACTTAAATTTCTTTTTTTTATTTGTTAATTTTAAAACAAATGAGTGAATATTTTTTTTGTTCTTATAATTTACGAAACTTTTTTTTCCATATTTTAAAATCAAGGATTTAATGTTTAGCTATACAATATTTTCAGCATAATTTTTTTCTAGCAGCTGGCTTACCACTGTACATTTTCCGATACTCATAAAAAATAGGTACTTAAAGCAAACAAAAATCAAAATTTTTGCAAATATACAGTGGTCTCCAGGGAACATACTCCAGAGATAAAAAGTATAAGATATCCTATTCCAGAACATGTTCCACCAAAGCGCCAAACATCATCCAAATTCGTTCAACAAGTTCAGTGCGAAGGAGTAACAAACCTAGACACACCATACATGTTAATATTAGTAAATTTGAAGACTTGTCAAAACTTTATCCTGACCGTAAACATCACCTTCGTACTTTAGTACACGTTTCAGGAGGTTCCAGAACACATTTAAACTTTTACTCCACATGTTTGTACGAAAGCATGTTTGTCGGTCGACGGATTTTGCAAAATCAGGCGGTATAGTACAAGAGGAAATGCAGATGGTACAGTTAAGCATACACTATGGTCTATCGGTTTAGGTGGTTAACTAAAGGTAAACAATCTTTGTGTGTCTTTTTATATTAAAGAGGTCGTATATAATATACACAAAGATTATTTAATTCATGAATCCCCGACCGGTCTCATTGGACCGCGCTGTTATTGTTTTACTATTGTGTCTCGTTTCGCGGGTATTGATAGGTTAAAGGAGAATGAGCAAAATGGTACCCGGCTCCAATAGATATGGTTGTAGTGTCGTTTAAAAGGTCTTACCAAGAGGAACAATATTTACTATAGCCGCCAGTCTCAAATCTGATTACGTTTGGAGATAAACGACAGTCTTACTAACTAATAAAAACCCTATTCCTTCGGTTGCCATTTGCATTCCCGGGTCACGGTAACCTGTTTAGACAGTCCCGTGGCCCCGGCGATAAACATACATATATACGAGTATATTAGGTACCACTTACTCTACTTAAAAAAATGAGTAGGTACCAAGGTAATATTTTCTGCATTTTTCCGTTCATGTTTTCTATTGATAATGCTTTTACGTAAGACTTCACCATGCACCCGGCTTCCTTTTAACTCGAGCCCCGCTGCTCCTGAGCGCGGGGTGTGCGCAGGAGCAGTGAGGGAGGCGTCGGTGTCCGCGTCAGTCGATCGTTCGTATTGCGCTTGTGACGACGTTTAGCTGCTGTTTGAGTTTATTTTGTGCTATCATAACTCGATTTTACCACTGAACCTCTGAACAATCCAACGAAGCTCGATCGGTAATGCTATGCCGGTGGGTTGTGGATGTGGTAAACAGCCGGTTTAAACGTGATTTTAAGCTCTTGCGGCAAAAATATTTTAATAAATCACTGCCCAATATGTTCACCGATTTTAAGATAGCCGCAGCTATCACGAACCACTTCCACCAACACATCGTGGATAGCATACACGCAGACGAATTCGTCAATATTATAACGCAAAAAATAGATACCTCGAATCTTCTGCATATGAATGTAGAGAGAAAACGTCTTAATGACAGAACAGTAGATTTTCAGAGGATAGAAGCGAGCCAGATAGAAAACTTCCCTTCAATGACGGAGGAGGATATAATTCTACTAGTGCTAGATACATACCAACTCAAGCTCGCAAGATCTTACTGTGCCGAGCATTTATCAAATGGTCTGTATATAATTGAAACGTACAGAGAGGGAGCACTTGAAGATCTGCCAGACTATGGTATACACGAAGATGCCTGGCTTTTGCGTGGACGAATCCAGTCGCGACATGTCCGTGTAAAAACATATTTTTGTTACATATTGATCAACAGTGCAAATACTATTGTCCAACAATATTGCACATGTTTAACCGGGCGACGTACGATGGGTACCATCGTATGGTACCTAGGCTATGTGTTCGGGATTAGTCAACTGCCCGGGGGATTGTATATAATAAAACAATCTGTTCAAAGTGAGTACCAAAAAAAATTTAATTCTCGAAACACTATATGATGTTGGCGGAAAATCTTAACACCGCGATTCAGGAATCAACACAAATTGTACAACGCCATCTATCGAGTGACGTGGGAAGTTCGCGGTTAAACATCCCGCCCACCATGGACAGAATGTCCAGAACTTAGTTTAAACCATAATAACTAAACAAAAAACTGAATTACCGCCCACCATGAAACGATACACAATATCTGGTGGGACGTGAAAAAACTAGTGGACTGTATGTGGATGATAAAAATGACATCAAACCTTGTAAACATAAATAACATATAACATCTTAATTTTTAAACTTAAATTTAAAATCCTTAACCTAATACATATTTAGAACGTAACAGGAAGTACAATTAACTTTGACACCGGTCGTTTAATTGTAGAACCTTTACAACGCAAAGAAACCACTCTTATGATATTGTCCGAGCCAGTGTGCTTTTCAGTAATGCGTCCGTAGAGCCACCGTGCAGGTGGAAGATCATCTTCCATGACCAACACAACGTCACCCAACTTTGGTTCTACGGTTTGATGCGCCCATTTGTTCCTTTGGTGAAACTGGACCAGATATTCACGCGACCACCTACGCCAGAAGTCCTGGACCATGCGTTGAGTCAATTGCCATCTTCTCAAGGTGCTAATATTTGAATTTTCAAAATTAATTTCGGGCACGAGAAGCAACGGCTCACCTACCAGAAAATGACCCGGTGTCAATGGGTCTGGGTCTTCAGGGTTAGTGGTGATGACCGATATTGGCCTGGAGTTCAGACAGGCTTCGATTTGAGCAAGCACTGTCGTCAACTCCTCAAAAGTGAGTGTGCTCGTACCAACCACTCTTTTAAGGTGGTGTTTGGTCGACTTCACTCCAGCTTCCCAAAGCCCCCCAAAGTTCGGGGAGTGGGGTGGAATGAAGCTCCAAGTTGTGCCGTTGGTTGCTAACCAATCGGCAATCTCAGTTGCTATGCCGGACCTTTCGTGACTGAACAATGCCTTCAATTCCTTGTTAGCTCCGACAAAGGTAGTGCCGTTATCACTCCACATCTCACCACAATGGCCTCTCCTCGCTGTAAAGCGCTTAAAGGCAGCTAAAAAGGCTTGCGATGTCATATCGCTGACTACTTCTAAATGTATGGCCCGTGTGGCCATACACACGAATAAACAAATATAGCCCTTGGTGGAATGATAACCGCGACCCTTGCTAGGCCGAATACTAATAGGACCTGCATAGTCCACGCCACTTCTGAAGAAAGGTCGGCTAGCATTGACCCTAGAAGAGGGTAATGAACCCATTAGAGGATGTGTCGGTCGTCCGGAATGACGGATGCAAATGACACATTTACGTACAATGTTCCTTACAACACCCTTTGCGTGTATTATCCAATACCTCGATCGTAAATAATTAAGAACTAATTGAGGCCCGCCATGCAACGTTCTCTCATGAGCGTCAGTTATTAGGAGGTGAGTGAAATGTGACTTACGAGGAAGAATTATAGGATGTTTTGAGTCTTCGTGAAGTTTAGCTCTGTGTAACCTACCGCCGACTCTCAAAATTTGTTCCTGATCCAGGAAAGGGTTAAGCGAGGTAAGTATCCCCTTTTTATTAATTGCTCCCTCTAACTTCAAACTATCAATCTCTGATCCGAAATGCTCCCTTTGACATAATTTAATGCAAGTAAGTAATGCCCCTTGAATTTCAGAATGTGAAAGAAAATTATTAAATCTTGTACTATTATTTTTGTTTTTAAATTTTAAGAACCTTTTACAATAGGCCACTACTCTGATTAATTTTCTTAGAGATGGATATTTTGAAATTATAGATTCCTCACTTATTTCTTTTACTACCGTGTTGCATGCTACTAATGATTTTCTTTCCTCTAGATTAGTTTCTTTAATTTCCCTTTTCTTATAATCAATTTCTTTATTTTTCAGCCAACTAGGTCCCTGTATCCACAATTCTAGGTTAGCGCACTCGGATGGATTAACGCCGCGCGATGCGCTGTCTGCGGGATTATCACCGGACTGGACGTGCGACCACTGACTATTCTCTGTGACGGTAAGTATTTCAGACACTCTATTGCCGACGAAGGTCTTCCAGCGGCTCGGGTGGCTGCTCAACCAAGCGAGCACCACTGTGGAGTCAGTCCATGCATGTATGTTTTCCTTACAGATACTCAAGGTGCCGGAAACTTCACGAAGAAGTTTTGAAAGTAGCACTGCGCCACATAACTCCAAACGAGGTATGGATACCTGTTTGACAGGGGCCACCTTGGTCTTAGCTGCAACCAGACTAACATGAACGTGACCGTTGGCATCAATACACCGAACATAGACAATGGCTGCGTAAGCGACATTAGAGGCGTCAGAGAATCCGTGTAACTCTAGTAAGACGTCAAGTTGACTCGTGTGAATCCATCGTGGCAGTCGGAACTCCCTAAGATGACTAAGGTTGTTTCTATAGCTAAGCCATTCCTTTACCAGGTGATCTGGAAGTTCATCGTCCCATGCTGATCCTACTAACCACAGGCGTTGAATAAACACCTTGGCTGTCACTATCACTGGAGCAAGCCAGCCAAGAGGATCAAACAAACGAGCGATGTCAGATGTCACTTTACGCTTTGTGATGGGGGTTTCGGGTGGAGGAAGTTGGACAGTATACCTAAACTCATCTAAATGTCTGTCATAAGTTAACCCTAAAATCTTAGTGAGTGTGTCTATTTTGAGTTCTAAATTTTCCTGAGTAGCAGTGTCGTCGGTTATTTTGGTTAACAATTCGTCACTGCTACTGGACCACTTCTGAAGTTCGAACCCCCCTCGACCCAGTAACTCGTTTAATTGGTGATAAATTTGTTCACCTTCAGCGACAGATTCACAACCTGTCAACAGGTCGTCGACATAAAAGGACGTAAGGACTCGTTCTGCTACTAGAGGAAAATCATTTCCCTCGTCTCGAGCAAGTTGCTGCAGAGAACGAACTGCTAGGTAAGGCGCAGAGGATGTTCCGAAGGTAACACGCAACAATCGAATGTGCTTCCATTCAGCTTCTGGATTATCACGCCACAAAATGCGCTGATAATCAGCATCCTCATCTGCAACCTTGACCTGGCGGTACATTTTGACAATATCTGCGACCAAACTTATGGGATGACAGCGCCACCGCATAATGGTTTGTCGCAAGTCAGGTTGTAGGGTTGGGCCAACCATAAATTCCTTATTTAAGGATACTCCGTTGTGGCCTGTACATGAAGCGTCGAAGACGACCCTAACCTTAGTTGTGCTTTTATCCTCTCGCACTACCGCGTGGTGTGGTAGGTAAAAGGCATCATTACCTAACTCTAATTGAGGGACAACCTCAGCATGTCCCAATTGAATGTATTCATTAACGACTGCACTATACTGTGTTCTAAGTTCCGGGTCCTTCAATAATCTATTCTCTAGATTGATAAAGCGCCTACGGGCAATGACCTCTGACCCCCCTAACGTGCAACTGGGCGAATCGGTTTTGAAAGGTAGTTTTACAACATACCTTCCGGTTGCGTCGCGTTTGGTGGTCTTAGAGTAGAACTCCTCACATTTTTGTTCTTCTTCAGACAAGATTACACTACGAACTGAGGGCTCTGACTCCAACTCCCAAAACTTACGCAAAAGGTCATTGACCTCCGCTGGCTGTACTACAGCATGATAACATACTGACCTAGAGATTGACGACGATGGGACCTCACCAGACAAGATCCAGCCTAATTTGGTCTTTTGAGCAACTGGTGATCCCGGCGGACCCTTGACTAACCCATCCATTAAAACTTCTCCGACTACACGCGTACTCAACAGTAAATCAATTTTCCCTGGTGTATCAAAGGTCGGATCAGCTAATTTTAAGGACGAGAAAGAAGCCGATATTTGAACGATCTTCTTTTCCGGAAGATGAGACGTGAGTTTATTTAATACATACGCATCGACATATAAAACAAAGGTAGGATCTAGGCGTGACTGCAATTTAAAACGAACTATCCATCTAGAGGGCATTGAGTTTCCCTCGTCATCGCCTAATCGAAATATGTCGGTGTGTGCGGGTGTTTTCTTTAAACCGAGCAACTGTACCGCAGCCTCTGTTATGAAAGAGACTTGAGAGCCCTGATCCATCAGAGCTCTTAAAACAAAAGCAGTACCAGTTCTTGACTCAACGTTGACCAAGGCTGTGGCCAACAGACCGTGGCTGTGAACATCCGCAAAACAACAAATGGGTTTAGTCTCACATTGACTGGAAGAGGTAGCTGCATTAGCGGCCACCACCTTCGTTTCTGCTGAACCATCAACGATTTCAGCAGCACTGGCAGTTGACTTTGGGTGAAGTAGTGTATGGTGTTTTTTCTTACAAAGGTGGCATTTAGTGTTCTGACGACAAGAATAAACCGAATGGTTTGTTCCCAGACAATTGTAACAAAGCTTACTGACTCGTGCAAACTCACGACGTTCGTCACAAGTTTTCATAGCAAACGTTTTACAGTGACATAATTTATGATCTCCAGAACATACAATACAAGTTTGAGAAGCGACATGAAACGATTTGGCATTATTATTACGAGTAATACTTTGTTTATTGGCTTTAGGATCTAAATACTCCAAGGCTCTAAACCTAGACTCCATAAAACTTTTGAACTCATCTAACGTAGGCAAATCATCATTAGAACTAATTCTTAGTTCCCATAACTTACGGGACTCGGGATCTAATTTTTCGGAGCCTAAATATATAACAAATGGGTCCCAAGAGCTGACATCAATTCCTAGACTGCGTAAACCATGCAAACAATCAACAGTCGTGTCTAACAGCGCCTTAACATTTGTTGACGTTTCCTTAGTAATCGGCGATTGATGTACAAGCCGTTTGAGCATACAATTAACTAAAAATCGTTTGTTATCAAATCGCTTATTTAAAATCGACCAACACTCATCATAATTCGACGCGGTGACGGGAATATGCCGAAGCAGTTGTTCTGCTTCCCCTGATAGATGGCTCTTCAGATAGTGGAGTTTTTGAACGTCATCCAGTGCATCATTTTTATGTATCAGTGACGTAAATAGATCGCGGAACGTAACCCATTCAGAATAAAGTCCGGAGAAAGTAGGTAAACTAATTTGTGGCAATTTCACATTAGAGCTATTGTGAGAAGAATGTTGTTTAATATTTAAATTAACGATGTTTAATGAACTACTACTCTGACATAAGTTTTCTTTTAGTTCAGACTTATAGGTTATGTATGAATCCTCAGCTAGATCATATACTTCTGTCGTAAAATAAACATTAGTTTTTAACTCTTCGTCGGTTGCTTTTTCAATGATCCTTTTGTGAGTTTCAACAAATTGTCTCCACTGCACCTCCAATGATTCCAATCTCGTTTCGATGTAAGTTTGTGTGAGACGATCCTTAGGTGATTTTTTAAAATTAATTCTACCTTTTTCTATTATTGCCTTGTTGTTTAATTGCAATTTACTTAAGGATTCCATTATGTGAAACAAACTATAGAGTTGTGAAATCACAAACTTAACACAAATATCTTAATGCAACCGAAGAAAAATTAAACAACCACAAAAATTTTACAAGTGTTTAGAATAGGTTTACAAATCGGGCATTGAAATCCCGTCGCAACACCTTATCTAATAGTATTATAAAATTTATTTTCTAAGTCTAAACTGTTATTAAATCTTAAAGTCTCTAACACTTAATATTGCACTACGATCTTCAAATTCACTGAGAAATTTTCTAAGTCAAAAAAAGTATAAACACTGGTTAACTCACAGTTTTGTCTGCCAAACCTCTCCAAGCTCGTCGCTGCTGCGAGTGTGTCGTCACGCTCGCTGATGTCACTGTTGAATACCGCTGCGAGTGTGTCGTCACTGTTTGTGACGTCACTCTCGATGGCGCGCCGCTGCTGTCTCGTCGCTCTAGGCCTCCGCTGATGTCACCCTCGGTGCTGGTGGCGCTCTCTGGTGGAGACGGCCTCGTTGCTGCACTGCGTGCTGCTGGTACACTTCTGATCACCACACTCCGGGGATCTTACAGGCACGCTACAGGGCGATCCACCACTGATTCCTGTGCCTCACCATACGTCACAAAACACGGTCACTTCACACTATCGACGCGATACTGTTTCGCGATCCGACTCGGTAGGACCAAAATGTTCGGGATTAGTCAACTGCCCGGGGGATTGTATATAATAAAACAATCTGTTCAAAGTGAGTACCAAAAAAAATTTAATTCTCGAAACACTATATGATGTTGGCGGAAAATCTTAACACCGCGATTCAGGAATCAACACAAATTGTACAACGCCATCTATCGAGTGACGTGGGAAGTTCGCGGTTAAACACTATGCGAGGCATACGGGCATCTTTTAATGCTGTTATAGTTGATGGCGATATGTAATGTTTTAAATCTACTCACTTATTGCTAAAATATATGATTTTTATTTGAAGAACGCTTGTTTTCTTCTTTCTTTTAATAATAGAATCCTAAGTGTGTTATATCATCGTCTGAGTCAATCTTATACTAGCTTTCTTTTACTAATATAAATATTTTTTAGTAAATTCTCATTTACAAAACTTAGGGAGATTACTGCTTCCCAAACGTGAATAGAGACAAGCGCCATGGTAGACGTTTTTGTGCATCAAAATGTCTTTTCAATGATATATTAATAATGACTATTGGAGCGGGTACCACGTCCCATACATTTTTGCCCATTGTCCTTTTTTAGTTTATTAGCTAACATCGAATTAGGTAAAATACCTATTTGCAAAGATTTTTACATAAAATTTTTAGACAACTTTTAGAGTAAAGAAGCCACACCACCTACAATTGTTACATAGAAATTAGGTCGGTAACCTACAAACAAACTGCAGAGTATGATACAGGAAAATCTCTGTGATGTTCCGTGCTTAGAGTGCAATTGTTTCGAACGTGTATCCTACTGTAATGCATTTATAATGCTGGATAAGACTAGAGAAAGGTGTATTGGAAACATTTGTGAGATAAATACAATATTTATTTTTTCTGAGCAGTTCGCAACGCAGCTGAACATATTCGAATTTAGAAGAAGACATTATGGCACAGACAGTCGTTGGCTAGATGATGATTTTTAGACTAACCAAAGATTCAGAGCGGTGTTGGCCCAGTGGCAACTACCCCGACTTGCAAATTATACGTCGCGGGTTCAAACCCTCGCGCATTACTTACTTTGTGTAAATTATTTCATCACCGCTGCTCTCAATGACGGTGAAAGAAATCATTGTGAGGAGACCCGGCATGTCTCAGAACCAAACATTCGATGCAGGGGCGTAGCTACCGCCGTATCTGCCGTATCAATTATACGGGGCCCCCAAAGTGTGTAAGGAAAAAAAATAAAAACTGTCTAATTTATTTTATTTTAAAAATGACAAAATTAAAAAAAGGAAAAAATTAAAAGAAGGCAAGGAGAGTGAATATTTAAAATTTGATTTTTATTTGTAAAATGGTTAAATTATGTTATGATAAATAAATATTTCTTTTCACAATATTTTTTTTCTTTTGTGAAATATCTTTACCCCCATATAAGGGCCTCCAAACAATTTTTTTATACGGGGCCCCGACAAGGCACGCTACGCCACTGATTCGATGACATGTGACATCCACCGATCCGCACTGGGCCCGCGAGGTGGCTTACAGTCCATTCCCTCTCCTAAAGCGGAGACCTGAGTCCCAACAGTGTGAACGTTACAAGGCCGATAATACTAAAATGATAAAAACAACCAAAGATTCGTGTTAGTTTCGGCCAAAGCAACTGCTGCACGCTGGAGTTTCGTTTTTGGTTTTGAAATTGGTAGAATCTTCGACTAGACCGAAATGAGCATCTTTGAACTGGCGGTTGTAATAGATAGGTACCTAAGAACTGTCTCATTCAGCTATACGTACGGAGCCCTAAAAAGACGACTAATTTCAACAAGTTATTTTGAGCATGTTTTCAAAAACCAACTTCCTATAAAAACTCATATTGCAGTAACCAGTAACTTTGTATGAGAAAAAGAAAGTTGTTTTGTTTGTATGAGTTTATAACGTAATCTCCACTTAGCGACCGAAAGGGCACATAATTAACCCTCAGCCCCTAATCTCACTAATTAACCTTTTAAGTAGTATACACCTTTATAAATCAAAAGATTCGTGACGTGACTTCATTCAACATGTAGACTAGGGAAGTGTAAAACTAAAAAATATTGTACAACTAGCTTGTGCCAGCGACGTCGCCTGCATACTAATCAAAACTTCTACAATTATACAGACCTACACTAAAACAATATAAAAAATCACTTGGCTCTTGGATCGTTACACAATTAGAGCACAATTTGCACTAATAAATTAGATAGGGATTTTTGACTATGCAAAAATGGGCGAGGCCTATATGGGTGTACATAACCCTCGCCAATTTAGGTTTTAAAAGTATCAAAAAAAGGAAAACGCTAAATAAATTCCACTGATTTAAGCAGACAATTTATATATCTGCTTAAATCAATACAGTTTTTTAACTGTTAGATACGCTTTAACTTTGACAAGGTGTAGAAACAATCTTGGTTAAGCTGCCAATTTATTATCGGGAATACGTATTCACATTTGCCATTTGCTCGTGTATCGATGAACGATTCAACAACGCGTTGTTATTGTTAAAATATTGTTTCAAAATCAGTGTTCCTGATGCGTCTGTTTGTCTAAAATTTCGAACACTGTGTTCAATTCCGCTTTCCTAACCTCCACAGTATTATATGTGCGCTTCGTCCACAAATAAATCATCATCATCTACCTAGCCATTTCCCAACTATATTGGGGTCGGCTTCCAGTCAAGCCGGATTTAGTTAAATACCAGTATTTTACGTGGAGCGGCTGCCTACCAGACCTCCACAACCCATTAACTGGGGTAACATGATACTTCTTGGCAAGACTGTAGTCAGATTTACTGGCTTTTGACCTTCCGTAATGACTGTCAAAGATATACAAATGACAGCCGGGACCTACGGCTTAACGTGATATCCGAGGCACGGAGGAAACTCGGTATGTTAAGATGGTCACCCATCCACGGACCAACCTTGGCTAGCGTAGCTTAACCTTGAAGATCGACCCATGTGGCTCCACAAATAAATAATTTAGGTATTTGATCTGTGGCTCCGTCCATCTGGATCATAGTTTCCTAACCTTTTTATAAACTACTGCCCCCTTTACCAAGAAAATAAAATTCCAACGCCCCCTACTTAATACATAATTATACTAATTTATATGTCTGTCTATCATAGTTGAGGGTCGTAATTACTAATTATTTCAAAATACTAAAAAATGTTGACATAACGTCCCCATTTGCTTTCGGACCCGCTACCACGAAAGGCTCCAGCCCCCATTAGGGGGCAGTGCCACCCCCGTTGGGATCTATGAACTAGATCCTGTAACTTAAAGCCACCATTTTGAAAACGTTAGTCTATATAAAAAAAACCGAGCAGGTGCGAGTCGGACTCGCGCACTGAGGGTTCCGTACCAACGCGACGTGTCGAAATGTACGTTTTTTGCAACATAATCGGGCGTATCTTTTTTCCCGTCAACTTAAAAGTTAAATTTTTGCACAGTTTCAAGGGACCGCGGACTTGAGTATACAGTTTTAATTTCAACTTCATACCTTCACGCGTTCTCTAGATAAAGGGTCTTGACAGACTGACAGACAGACGGACAACAAAGTGAAATGGTTCCGTTATTTTCCTTTTGAGCTACGGAACCCTAAAAACAGACGATTGCCGCCCTGAAAGCCAACATAACCTGCGTTCTACAAGAAATTGAACCCATTTATGCGAAATTGTTCCACTATGATGCGCGATTACATCGGAGCCGTACCGAGCGTTTGCTAGCAATCACACCAATACTTATGATAAAAGTGAAAGTTTGTGAGTGTGTGTATATTTGTTTCATCTTTAAGCTCGAACGGCTGTATGGATTTCGGTCAAACTTAGTATACGGGTGGACCATATCCTGGAATAGCTATAATCTCTTAATTCATCATCTGCCTAGCCTTTTCCCAACTATATTGGGGTCAGCTTCCAGTCGAGCCGGTTTTGCTGATTTAGCTATAATCTCTCAATTATGCTTTTAATATTATACTATCACGAGGTCGAAGCTAATGTGTAATAATAACTGGCTACTGCCAGTGTTTCATCGAAATTCGTTCAGCCGCGTGATGAAGTAACAAACTTTTACCTTTATAATATTAGCGTCATTCCATACATAATGTTGTCGAATGCATAATTTTACAATTTAAAAAGAAACCAATACCACTTAGGTCCAATTTTATTTTTAATTTAATTTGTAATTGCGAGCGCTCTAAATGAAAAGCCCCATATTAGCAATCCTCTGAAATTCAGGTGAAAGATGGAATAAGTATTCCCGCTTACCATTAAGCCTCCATTATGACAAAGTAAATATTTAAGAAATGTTAAACATTCCGCTTAAGAGTGATGCGAAGACGTCTGGGAGGGAAATCTCAGCCACCCGCGCCTCCGAGGGTCTCTTTCTATTTATTTTCCCTCACTATACATTTTAGAACGTGGAATTAGAGCAAAACATAGAGAATAAATTATGACCATCCAAAACATTTGAAGTTATTAATAGATTCGGAGGAACTGAGATCTTGTGTAATTTATTTTCTTTACTAAAAAAGCACTGTTATTCATTGTACTAGTTAATACCAGCTGTCTGGCCCACGCGTATAGCAGAAATTAATCCAAAGAAATACACTGGAATATTTATGTAAACAGACGCTCTACTACGAGCTCGTAACGCGATCCATTTGACGACCTAAACTGAACTGTTAAAACGATGGAGCTATATAGGGTGTCATGAGAAGGCCCCAAGACGGAAAGAATGATTTATGGGCTAAAGAGTTACCACGACCCAGAAACGAGTTTTGTTTTCGCCATCCCTCTGTCCGGTAAGAGCCAAGCCCGAGTCGACTGTGTGTAGTGTTCCACGAGCGCCTTTAAAACAGCAAAACCGAAGAACCCAGTAGGGCTGCGGGAACGTTTGAAAGTGTGACCCTGGTAGAACACAAAGGGTAACTGGGACACAGATGGAACCACTTAGAGCTAAGGAAGTCATTGGACTATTCCACAAAAAAAAAACTATAAAAATCTCGGATAATAGGAAATCATAGAGTTGAATTGTAACCGAGTTATAATTATATAAGCTTCGTTACCCACTAACTGTATTAACTGTTTGCTCTAAAGTTTTCAAGGACTTGTGTGACTTGTGAAGTTCTGAGATTGTTTAGAGATCACGCGGCGAGATCGCGAGTCTAACTCGGTTTGCACACGCGGACTCGACGCGGGTGATGAGTCCGCCTATAGACGGACAATCCTGAAAGTTTGCAGCTAGAGCCACGATTCAATTAAAAACAAGTGGTTTCTGCCTGCGACTTTGTCTGCGTAGTTTCTTGATTTGCGTAATCTGTATAGCTATACTTTAAATAACATTGAAGTATCTGTTTGTATTATCAAAATAACATTTTTTTATTAAATGTACCTATGTGAAAATATATTTGATTGTCGATCTGTCATTTTATTCTGGCTAATCTTCGAAACGGGTGGACTGATTTAGACGTGACTTGCATTGGTAGATAGCTGATGTCATCGAAGGAGTAACTTGGGTAACTTTAACTTTAATTGAAAGATTTTGGATTAGGATTAGGGTTCCACGCAAGAAAAAGTTTTCTTTAAATTGGGACCAAATGGCATAATGCTGTTTCAGAAGTCTAAAACGGACGAAATCCTAGGCACACCGACAATACCTACAATAAATACATAATGGAATAGCAGTCGGGAAAAGCGTCTATCAGTGTTTTTTTCTTTCAAAACACTTCCACAGATTACCGACTCACAAACAATCTGACAATTGTGAAATATTTTGACAGCATGGTTGGCGCAGTGATTGAGCACTAAACTTGACTGCTGCATAGCATGTCTCGGGTTCGATTTTCTTTCAGATAATATTATTAGTATGGCCTAAAGATAGTTTTTCTGGGTCTGGGTGTCTTGTATGTGTGAGTTTACATGTTTGTGAACACACATACGATATAGGAGTCATTTCTAATAAGTGGCAATGTTTAAAAACATATATAATCTTTATCTGAATATATAAAAGGTCTTCTGGCAAACTGATAAATGATATTTATTTTGTAAGTAGGTTTTACAAAACATTTTCACACGTCAATTTTTTTTCCTTATTTTCTGTATACTAGATGAGGCCGGTATTTCCTAGCTGACTACCCTGATAAGGAACACCGAAACAAAATTACTCAGGGGACGAATCCACTGGTAGAAGTTAGTAATATTATATAACAATAGTAGCTGTATTTTGCAATTATCTTCTTAGTCGCAAGAGAGAAAATCATCAATCTTTTTCAAATTCCAATAAAAAACCCGCAATCGCTCTAGTCAAGCCATTACCGTCTTTAAGGTTTTGTGACTATACGTAGACGATTGAGTTTTTTGTCTGAATCCAACCAGTGCTGCACTTCCGCCACAGATTAACAAAAGAACTCACAGTTATACTGACGTTCCTGAGCATTTAATCACTATAAGCTTCGTCTGTAGAGACAATTTTATCTGTGTATTCTCAAGCAACTAGGTCATGTCTAGGAAAATAAGAAATATGTAATGACTTCTCCTGCTCTACGGATACTACACATATATAGATACACTCTTCTGACACTCAGATTTAGACTTTTTAGACTAAAATCTACCAATGTTTCTTCATCTGCAAATTGTAGGTCAATGGGTTTCCTCTTTAGAAATTATCCCTGGCCCCAGCGAGCAGGGCCCTGCTGAGCCTATTAAAGATATTCTATCGATGACGATCGAAATTTTGTGAAAACAACAGTCTTTGTATATCTTTGTTCTATTCATTACCGCGAATGTGTAATTACCTAGTTTAAGGTTTTTAGTTTTATTTTTTATTCTAAATGTAAATTATACGTATAAATAAATCAAAGGTTAAATTTTAAATAAGAAAAAAATCCTAAGCATATTTTCAAAGAGTTTTAACAAAGTGGCCCTCACACCATACGCCACGTAACTATAAACACTATCGCTTATCCGAAAAAAATTCTCGGTTCTAGCAGATAGGCTAAGGCTGACAGGAGTGACGCGTGAAAAAGTTAGCTACGATATTTTGTAGCGACGAGCACGGAGCAAGTAGTGACGAGTCATCTATGTATATATAAAAGGAGAAACTACCAACTGAATTATCAACGCATAGCCGGAGCCATTGGGACTAGCATTGGGAAATTCTACTCATGGTTTTCTCAAGGGATTTTTAAGGTGAAATCATCAGAATGATTTCTCCCACTCTTGGGCGGAGCGGGAGGGCGTGTCAAACTTTTACTGACTAAACCCCACCCCGTTCCCTTTTTGCCTTTTAAAGCGCGTGTGAAACAGTCCGCAGGGGGTCCAAAATTTCTACGTCAGGCGGGCAAAGCCACTGGCAGAAGCTAGTCTAAAACTAAAACGGCTATTTATTTTACAGCCTCAAAGGTCGTCTATAGAGGGTTCGAATACCGGCTTCCTCCACACATTCCGTGCTCAGGCCCCATGGGACGGCCATAGTCCCACGTCATCGGCCCGAGGGTGACGACGAAGGCCGGAGCGAGCGGCCCGCGCCGGGAATATTAACGAACCCCTTGGGTTAGGTTCGGACACACGGACGGTCATGGCGGATTTGAGATTAAAGTGAAGGAGTAAAGGTCACGGTTAAATTGTTATCGACTTGATTTTTAGGTTTGGGGTTAAATGTACCGTTTATGTAACAGTACCGTAACAACCTCACTCCCTGGGCTTTGCGTGTCGCAAGGCGCTTCCCGGCCACCATAAGTGCGAGCTTACGGACGACGAGCAATGGGTAGCTTGCCGTAAGGCCGCAGTCCACGATATGTTGTATTCTACGCGCCAAAATGGATGTCTACTAGAGCTGTGAGATTGTTCGAAAGAGTTACTGCGGCCTTAGAATGCAGCAAAGGGCAACTAAAGGGAGACTTTGAGTTTTAGCCAATAAAAGTCATAGAAATGTAGTCTTCCTCCGCTCAGAGTGGGAGAAGTAATTACATAGATGAATTTCTACCCAAAAAAACAATACCTTTGAATTGTGGGTATTTCAGCAAAGTGAAATTACTAATTCGCTAACTGTAGCGACATCTATGACCCCACATAGAAACTAAAATTTAAAATCCTGCATCGCTATATTTAAGTTTTCTTTGCGATTAAAACATATACAACAACCTGAAATCACCTATCGGGCAGTTGCCTGGACCAAACGCTCAGTCTGGTCGGAAAATCCTCCCTTTTCAACAGATTTTTACGGGACTTTACACCCTGATCCTCATACCTCTAAACTAGCTACCCCGCTTCACTAACCATATCAATATTGGTACCTACTCGTAATAAGTTAATAACATGAACGTTACGTTTCATCAAGCCATTTGGGATTCAAATTATGCCCAAATTACTTAGGCACGGACCTTTTTGCAGCTTTGGATTTGACATGTAATCATAAATCAACCTCCTTTATGCCTAAGTAGATACTTTTCCGACTGCTTAACGAAGAACACGACGCCCATAAATCATCTAGACTTTGAAATAAACACTACAGTGCTAGAAGGCTGTTGGCGTTTCAATGAGATTGCCAAAACAGCAATGAAAAACAAGATGGTTGATTAGTTCAGATGTTAAGCACGTGAAAGATCCTTGTGCAACGTGCAGTTTTTATTTGTTTCCGACCCTGAGTCGAATAGTTTTGAGAAAACAAAATGGAGGTGTTAATTACGATTAAAAGTTTATTCAGACGTATCACAAAAAAACCACAACTACACCACAATATAAACACGAGGTTGGGCACTATTTTTTATAAATAAGAATTGAGACTGATCATATTTTGTCCTTTTTTTTCAAGTGGGAATCATCAGAATGACTTCTCCCGCTTTTGGGCGAAGCGGGAGGCCGTGTCAGACTCTTACTGACTAAACCCCACCTCGTTCCTTCTTTGCCTTTAATCTGGGCGACACGGACTCACCTTTCGGAATTTCCGTGTTCCCCAGAGACCATATTTTGTCCTGGAACGCAAACGTGTGCACGTGTGCACTGCTACCACATCACAAGCACAAAGCTGCAAACAGTAGCTACAACCTAACCACAACGCAACCACTTCGATATTTGTAGTTACTACAACGCAACTGCAAGAAACTGCAGCGTAGTGTCGCGTGTGAATTTACACGTAACTTTTGTCGCTGCGATGTGGTGTAGTTGTGGTACGTGTGTATAAAACCTGAAGCGCGCTAAAAATCCTTGTACAACTACAGTTTCATTATAAGTGACGAAGGAAATGAAAACTTGCAAACAGTAAATGTGCTTCAAACAGTCGCTACAACCTAACCACAACGCAACCACTTCACATTTGTAGTTACTACAACGCAACTGCAAGAAGCCGCAGCGATACTATTCACACGTAACCACTTTTTGTCGCTGCGATGTGGTGTGGTTGTGGTACGTGTGTATAGAACCTAAAGCGCGCTAAAAATCCTTATACAACTACAGTTTCATTATAAGTGACGAAGGAAATGAAAACTTGGAAACGGTAAAAGTGTTTCAAGCAGCAGACAGTGTACTACACGCCTTAGGGATTTTCCTGTAGTTTTAGCATGGATTTTCACAATAGCCTACATTCCGAACAATACGTAAGACCGAGCAACGGAAATGAATGAAAACCATCTCTTAATAAATACATCGGAGGAAAATATTCCTCTCTAGGCCAGTGATATTAAAACTGAAGAACTTTCATACATATATTGTTGTATTCCAACAATTAATCGCTTTATTAAATGTAAATTTTCTACTAGTGATGTAATTCATGTTAGATTTATAATATTCGTTACTATTACCTACTATGTACATTTTTCTACGGCCAGTGACGTTCAAGCCTTTAGGCAAAACTTTAAACGCTTTTAACTTTTTTATTAATTTTGACATTTTGGAGAGACGCTTCGATGTTTTTTTTTTTAGCATTAGCATTACTGGCCTTATAATGATCCCACTGCTGGGACTCAAGCCTCCTCTCAAGAAGAGAGAATAGGCCGTAATCCACCACGTGGGCCCAGTGCGGGTTTGTAGAAGTCACTATGTCTTCGAATTTTTGGTTCTAGGTCATGCCGATTTCCTCACGAGGTTTTCCTTCACCGTTTTGAGAGCAGCGGTGATGAAATAAAGTTCTAGTTACAGTTATAATTAAAGTAATAGTTAAAGTTTTTTTAGACCATCCGCAAATTATACAACAAAAATCCGAAGAGAATATACAGCTATATCTATACTAAACAAATATATAGAAATCTCGTGTCACAGTGTTTGATATCAAACTCCTCCGAAACAGCTTGACCGATTTCTATGAGATTAAAAAACATTACGCTACGACCAATAGAAGTGGATTACTATCCAAAGTTGCCAGTAAAATCACAGGGACAGCCAGTTTAATACAAAGGTGCAAAGCTCGCACGAGTTTATATCAAAACATGTAGTCAAAAGTGCATATAAATCAGGTTGAGTGAACATTTTGCGCATAGTAAGGCGGTAAGCGTACTAATGCAGCCTGCACTGGAGTGAAACCGTCGCGTTGCCTCTCTCATGAATATTTATAAGTCCTCGACTCCACAAATGAAATTTTCAGAGTATTTTTCTCATACAATAGAATATCAAGATCGTCGGAGAAAGTACGGACGTACTCGGACAATGCGGACGCACTCTCGACAAGAGTAACTACTAGGTTTGCTGAAAATATTATCATTTGAATGTTGTACTCGTGTACCATCCACCCGTAAGAATGTTATTGTTTACCGAAAACAATAGCCTCCATTTATTATTATCCTAATTTTGTATTGGGTTGTATTTATATATTATTTTCATTCAAAGAGAGTTTATTTAAAGAAAGTATAAAATTGATTTACATTAGTGAGGCACACTTTTATACTAAATAGAAATTCGACTAGACCAAACTATACACCTTCTTTTTCTAAAAATAATTAATTATTTGAGTATAATAAAAATCTGTTCTAAATTGTTTTGAAGGCTGGTTTGAGTGTCTTGTGTATGTGAATTTACATATTTAAGGCCATTTATTAGGGTGAGGCAACGGTTCATTTAATACATAAAAAAATAATATACGAGGATGTTCATTTCATACAAACCCATATATGTATATTTAACACGTTATCCTAAATGTAAAATTGACGCCAACAGTGTAAATTGCTTCCCGGCTCGAGTCGAACAGATTGAAAAGTAAACCGATTCGCGGCACGCGCGCTGAGCCGGTCTATTTGCGCCACGTCCAGCCAGTCAGTCGCCCTAAGTGGCTCACTACGAAGTACTCGCCTATTTGTTTTTATTACAATACACCCGTTTTCAAATCCCCCCATACGTCCTCGTTAGTGGCTGGAACTTTCCGACGCTACATTAAAAGCTTTGCAGTTTAATTCACGAGGTTTACGTGTTTTACGAGCTCGTATTACCTGTTGGATTATCGCTGCTTTCTTTTGTTTTTTGTTTTGGTTAGCCCGTTTTTAAATGTATTTGGTTTCGTGTGCTTACGATAGTTTTAACAGAACGACGGGTTGTATCACTGTGTAATACAAATGATCTCTCGGCGGTTGTATGAAATGATCCCTCGTTAGACACGTCCGCGCCATCAATGAACCTTCCACTGAGCCGATACAAGCATAAAATACAATGTAATATTGTACTCCTATTTGTATGTCAATATTTCATAACAAAAGCAAACAATCGACGATCGACTGCCCGTCGTCCACACTTCCCTCGCACATTATGTTCCTGACTGAACGTACCCTCACTCCACTCGTGCCCCACTCTATAATGCATATTTTCATGCATGCCTGCCCGCTAAGTACTACACACCTGACCTTTCTGAATATCGATGACGTACAGCGTCGACTTAGACAAGGTTCTACACGAATTATGGATAAGCACAGGTATTATTAGACTAAACAAAATTGATAATGATGAGTTTGAGCACTGAGAGCCATTCACGTGTCAATAAACTCAATTTTCCGAACGAACGAACTTTATCAGTTAGTACAGACACACGTCTACGGTATACGACGACAAAACAACTGAAACAGAAGAACAACAATCAACGGAATAATAAATACAACAACTCGACAAGTTCAATCAATGCTTAGACAAAGTCGTAAGTCAACTGAGAAGTTAGCTTGTTTCTAATTCTCGGTTGTAATGTCATTGAAAAGTTTTAATAATAAATGTTGGTAAACACTCGTGAAAGGGGTTGACAGTGTTGTTGCACATCTTTATTATACTCGTATATTCTGAGGAATTATAGTTGTACAAATATTCACCACGAGCGAGACCATTAAATGTGTGAAAAAAAAATATGGTACTTCAATTAACTGTCACTTCTTATGAATAGTTTTTTTTTAATAGGCTTTGTATGAAATACTCAGATAATATCATTTTATTCGAAGTTTTCATAGATATTTTAATTAGTGGTAGATATTTCGATCAAACCATCTCCAATATCTTTTATCATTCTACATCGTTGATATCTTTCGTAGCTCGTAGCACCTCTACGCGGCTACGCACCTCTACGAGAGCGCTACGACATCGTCACCGCTGCCAAGGAAAAAACCTGAGGTGAATACTTAAAAGGTTTTGCGGATATCCATTTGTCTGTACCTACACCACTTGGACCAGAACATTCGCAGACAAGCCCCGCCAATTAGACGCCAAACTTCAACTACTAAAAAGTTATTAATAGCCTCGCCGACGCTCTTCACAAAATCAAATTGTATAAAACCGCTCAAATTCACTGCGTAATTTTAATTAAGGCAATTATTCGTATTCGTGCTGTTATGAGATCGAAATGATATTTGAATAGAATAGTTTAAGTGTTTAGTTTATAAGTTCTATTGAGTCTAATAAATTAAATTAATGCTTCAAGTAATTCATTAAATATTAATTAATGTCTCGTCTTTTCTTTATAAAAGGTTTAAAAAATGAAAATAATAATGTTAAAAAGACAAATTAATTATATTTTTAAAAGTTTAAAAAAATAAATCAATGAGTGTTGTAGGAGAGGGCAGATGGTAGGGCTGGTCACAAAGGTCAGACTACATAGGAGGACGTCAATCTCGCATTCTCCTGTGTGGTCTTAGTCGATGACAGCGGTAATAACCTTGGAGTCATACAAATAGACAGGAGACGTTTGACAGCGTAGGATGCGATTCTAAGGTACAGAGTGCCGTTCAGTCGGGCAGCTGCGCTGATCTTTGGCTGTATAGAAGTTAACTGGAAGAACATTAATTAGTACTTTTTTTATTTGGTGGGAAATCATCAGAATGACTTCTCCCGCTCTTGAGTGGAGCAGACTTTTCCTGACTAAACCTCACACCATTCCTTCTTTGCATTTGTTCCAGGGTCCTGGGTTTTCCTTTCGAAAGCCCCATAGCCCCTTCGACCTTTGGACCCCTACAGGTTGCTGATATCTCTTTGAGGCGCGCGTGGAACAGTATACTACTTAGTACTTGAAATAATATTAAGGCGGCCGCGACGTTAGAATTATCCATACAAACGTAATATCAAAATCATTTGCAGTTTAAGCATATTTATGCCATAATATGATGTTATTCGGATTCAGACAATAATTATCTAGGTTCCTACGTCGTCTTTTTGTTGAAAAACCAAACGAAATTTAAGCGAATTTAAATTTGCACATTTTCACAGCGAAAATGTCATGTTTTTATTTTGTTTTTCTTTATTATAAACAACAATATTTCAAAATATCTCTCCATAGGAACACAGATAATATTATCAAGTTATAAATACTCGAAACAATATTGAAATTACATTAATTTTTCATTCATCATTTTTGGTATTACGGAACATCTCCCATATTTCCAATAGTTTGTATTGCTATCACAGCAAGCAACTGTCAGACTTTACTCCAGTCAGTGTGTCCAAGAATTGTTTATACTATCTGGATTGATTCCATGAACCTCAAAAACGTATTTTATTTTGTATCAACTCGAAATAGCGCGCGGTGTACGCAGGCCTCTTAATGATTTAGACAAAGTTACTGGGTGATTTCTAGTTACTAGAGTAATAATAAGTATAGTACAGTAAAGGTAAATACCGAACAGAAAGTTTAGTGCACGTGTTTCCTTGATATCCGATTGAAGGTTTTTAGAATAAGTATATCGCATTATTAGTAGAAAAGGGACCCAATTAAAAAAAAAAAGATCTTATAAAATACGTGACAATAATAAGGTCCAATTTTTAAAAACTCTCGTATTAGTACTTGACTGCAATCTCATCTGATGGTAAGCAGAGATGCATGTGACCTTTTTGGAGAATAAACATAGAGTCGCCGGTATAAAAGTACCGTAAGAATTTGCTGTGTCCTTTGGTTCATTTAATTTCTATTATTCAAATAAAAATGATGGCATAGCTATTTATTCATTTTAATTTAATTTTGGTGACTTATAGATTATTTAACACTTGTAAGTAACATTAAATCGTAATTTAAATTGGATCGTAATTTGGATTGGTTTTTTTTTGGTATTTGGATTGGATTGGAATCGGTATACAATCTAATTAGCTAGTTTAAGCAATGTAAGTTCTAATAAATAAAATGTTTAGTTGAACAGGTACTTTTAGTTTGCGGAACTAGAATTGTTATAAGGCAAAAGCACACATAATTGAACATAAGAAGGCTCTCAGAACTAAAGACAATTAAACAAAGAAAACCAAACATCTTGCCATCCTACCGGATTTAAACCGAATCGTTTGTGAAGTGTGTCCCTAGCCCAGACGTCAATCCTACAACAATCGTACGCTAGAGGGGCTCCTCTAGACAGTGCGGAGCAATTAGAGCTGCTCCCGCTAGCCGGCACGCTGCCAAACCTAACAAGCCGATTGCTGGCAACTCAAACTTGAGTACTAGTTCAAAAAGAGAACATGCCCTGACGTTTAAAAATAAATAGGATTTGTCTTTGACTTAGTCTTTTTTGGGCTCGTTTTAAAGACTCTTCCCGTTCCGGGTGGGAAGAAAACGAGTGTTCTGACACTCGTTTTCTTCCCACCCGGAACACCCGGTTTAGTCAGTAATAGTCTGCTATTACTGACTAAACCATATAAGAGAAGGGATGGGCCGTAATCCACCACTAGGGCTCAGTGTGGACTTGTCAATGCCGGTTTCCTCACGATGTTTCCTGCACCTTTTTGAGAGTAGTAGTGACGAAATAAATAAAACAAAAGCGTATGCTTGGCCTAAAAATACCAAAATACCAAGGAAGGTCATCAAAGCCCAGAGATTCACGATTTAGAAATATGACGTAATTACACAACGCCATCTGTTATTCAAATTAAGAACTAATAATGCACACAATCCATGAGCAAAACTACAAACTAAAATAAGTGTACTTCAATGTACGTAGACATAGTATTAGAACTCGAACATGCATCGTAACATATAGCTATGATACCGTCAGTAGATTGAAAATTAGAGATACAAACATAGTGGCTACGTATGTGTACATTTGATGTTTATTAATCACGAGAGCGGACGGCGGCGGATATTGTTAGTTCCGCATGTGACGCCCGGAGACATCTCTGATATATTATGTAGGTAAACACCTCGCTTAACTACCTCTGGGCTAATTTGTTTAACATTACGGGAATGTGGAATTACTATTGCTTTTTTTGTAGAAACCATTAGAAGCCAGTAAATCTGACTCCAGTCTTGCCATGAAGTGCCGTGTTATCCCAGTTAATGGGTTGTGGAGGTCTGGTAGGCAGCCGCTCCTCGTAAAATACTGGTATGCAGCTAAATCCGGCTTGTCTGGAAGCTGACCCCAATATAGTTGGAAACAAGCTAGGCAGATGATGATGATTAGACTGTGCTCCAAAACAATATACGTAGGCAAAAAGGCTGCCAGGGTCAAATGGGATTGGGCGGGCCACGTCCATCCATGCAGTGGCTGCTGATAAGGTCCGGCCGAAGCGGGCCTAGAAAAAGGTGGCGAGATGATCTAGACGCATACCATGAGGACTGGTTCGAAATAGCACGGGAGAAGAATGTCTTGAATGACTTCAGAAAGCCTTTTCCCAGCTATGGGACTGTTATGACTGATGGGAAAAAAGCAACCATTTGAAATAGCACTTATTAGAACAAGGATAATAAATAACCATCATTTTTATTTTTTTATACTTCTTCCTAATAAGTAAAACTTTGTGAAAATGCTGTTCACGTGAGAAGTAAACTGAATTCTTTTCGCTTAACTACTTCCAACTGCAATAGTGAGGCAAAGTTAAAAAAAAACAGAAGCAAACTGCCTCTAACACATAAGTATTAGAGCGAAACCGCGTGCCAAGCTAGTCAACCATAAATAATTCTCCTAGGCAAATTGATATTGACATTGGTATTGTTTCAATAACTCGTGTAGCCTTGTCCTTGGGTGTTGAAACCTAGCGGAAGCCTTGACGACACCTTGACACAGTCGCGCTAATGTGTTTACTCATATTACATCCTGTTTTACATTGAATATTGATGACGCTGACAGATATACCCATACACGCGGCGGTGGGATTGTTTCAAAGAGATACCGCGGTCCTGAAACGCAAAGGATACTGAAGGAACAAGGATTGGTTTTAGTTAGTAATCTGACATAATATAGTGGTCTGACACTCCTTCTTACTCCACCCAGAGCGGGAGAAGGTATTTGATGATTTCCGTCCTCAAAAAAAATGTTGTTGAAAGTTGCTAGGTTGTTGTGATTGTTTCCAGGGCTGCTTGATTGTTGCCAGTGCTGTGTGATTGTTGCCAAGACTGCAAAATTACTGAAAAGCCACCACGGTTCCTGAAACACAAAAGGTATCTGAAGGAACACGGGTGGATTTTAGTCTGTAAAATTCTGATACTCCTTCTTGCTCCATCCAGTGTGGCAGAAGTTATTTGATGAATTCCCAGCTCAAAAAAAAGGTGTTGTTGAATGTTGCCGGGGCTGCGTGATTGTGGCCAGCGCTGTGAGATTCACAGCGATCCTAAAATACAAAAGGTAAATGGAAGGTTATGGGTAGGTTTTAGTCAGTACCTATACACCATGTGCCAGATATCGACGCACAATCAAATACTTAAATTTTCTTTTTCCTAAATAAATAAAAAAACTTTAGAATTTAAACAGTTTCAAATCGTTATCGTATATCCGCTGTCTAATGGAACTCAAAAACTAAATACTTTTTAAACTTGATACTAGCTAAAATGCAGAATCTGTGCGAAGCCAAACCAAACAAACATCCCAATATCATTAAACTTACACAATAAATAAACTGGCCTTCAAAACTTTGTACCACACTTTTGAAATTTCAATTTGTTCTAAACAATTGAAGTCAGAGTTTGGAAATAAAAAGGTTTTATAACTAATCAAATTTTGTTGACATTATAGTTTATTTTAGACTTTTTCTTTACTAATCACTCTGTCTATCGGAAAAACCTGGAAAAACCGTATGAAAATTCGTTTTTGAGTTTATTTTGAACCTATTTACAGACCGAGACGCGGTGGGTGACTTTGTTTTTATAATATGTTTATATTGTTTATGTTACCGTTAGAATACGGAATACGTCAATGTGCACATTAACCTATCAATACCCGCAAAACGAGACACAATAGTAAAACAATAACAGCGCGGTCTCATAGGACCGGTCGGGGATTCATGAATTAATAATCTGCAGATTACCTAGGAAGTCTGCAGATTATCTAGTTATTATAAGGACTTCAATATTTTTCCATTTAAGCGAACTCATACAGATAATCTGCAGATTGAATTGATTTATACACATTAGTGGTAACATCTATAATGATTAGTAATATTTTTAACTTAAAAAAAAACAAGACCTAATCAATTGCCATTTATAAATTACTGAAAAAAAAACTCAATAACATTTCCAAATATATTTCACTCCATAATTTATCTCAACAGCACTACATCTCATCGCTCCCATCTATATCAATACCAGTCAACTCATATCGCAGATACCGCGGTTCTGCGATAACCCTCAGCGGACCCGAGATAATACCAGCCGTCCCTCACCCAGTTACTGTGGAGCAAAAACCCAACGCGCCTTCCCTACGAATGGGAAATTTATCCCGTGGGACAGATACGATAAATACGGTTTGTGCAATTAACTGATCTCTGGAACGAGACTGTGCTTATTTGGTCGACTATCTCTAGGGCAATGGTTCCCAACTTTTGGTATGTATAAGAGGAACAGTGGCGGTCCGTAAGAACTTAAAATATGTGGTACCTACGGGAGATGAATACATTTTTTTAATATTCCAACTGAAAAATAACAGATATTAGGGGCCTCGCCCTCGGCGACTTTTTGTAGCGTTGCAGTAAAGCGGCAAATTTGTTTGTAGTAGCGATGCTGTCGCGCATTAGTAGCGCGTTAGCATCGCTTCTCTAGCGAGTTGCAAATGCGACTAACGCACATTAGTAGCAATGTTGTCGTGTGTTTACGAAACGCACGACAACAGCGCTACAAAATGTCGCCGTGGGTGAGGCCTCTAATATCTGGTATTTCTCAGTTGGAAAATTACGGTCCACCTTACCATACGTTTTTTTTATCACAAATGTTGTGTTTTCTAAAACAATGCTTATTACTTTTGATTTTAAAGAATCAGTGTGCTACAAGTCTCGAATTAATAACAGTTAACTTCTGGACTTCTGGTCCCTGCTAATAGCAAAAAACACCAAAGTGGTCCCCGGTTAAAACCAACCGGTTAAAAGGTTGAGAAGCACTGCTCTAAGGGTTAATAAATTGATTTAATACGTGATTATTTAAACTAATATTATAAGATAAGATTACAGCTACAGACTATACTCAACCAGCGTAGTCAGAGTCCGTTGTTAGTTTAGGTATTTTTGTCGTATTAAGTTTTTTAAGGTGGGAGATCATCCAATCACTTTTCTCCCTCTGGGCGGAGCGTATCAGACTGATATTGACTAAAACTACACTTATTTCCGTCACCTGTTCTTTGCATTTTAAGGCTACGGATTTACTTTTCAAAAAACCTTCTACTAATTTAATTAAAGTACTATCAAAAGTTGAACAGGTATTCCGGATATCAGCCGGAACAGACAGACAGAGAAAAAAAATAATCATACTTGTGTATGATGCATTTAGTAAAAATCCTTCGATATTACAAGTAAACTATCTCTAAATTATCCCTAGAGACGGCAAGTAAAAGCGTTCTCTTATTTTGTCTATTCCAGTCCCTACGAAGCCCTTCCTCGATATTGATCTATTTACGCCATTTTATTGCCGGCAGACTAATTTATTGACAGTCTTTATATACATCAGTAATTCAAGTCTTCGCAAGGACATAAAATTATACAAAGCTCTCTACTGCTGTTGTAAATCTTCCGTGTAATGTGGCGATTCGTTTTATACGCAGCCATACAGCATTTCTTCTAATGTGCTGTTTCTTTCTCAGAAGAAATAAAAAACTTAGAGGTCTCGAAAGCGACTGCGAACCCGAAACGTGGGCAGATGTAACGCGATTGGGTGTTATCCTGTTTAATTTTATCCAATACTGCCAGCGTTTTCGCCCAGGTAAAAGTAAATAATAGCCTATGTCACTCAGTGATAATCTAACATTCTACTGCTGACAGAATTTTGAAAATCGGTTTAATATTTTTGAGTTCATTCATTACAAACAAAAGTACTTCTCTCTTAATTCTTCTCTCTTTTAACTCTTCTCTCTTTAACTCTAAACTCTTCTCTCTATAATTCTCTTTATATACATATGTATAAGTATAAATTATAGACACGCGACAATACTTTAACATCGAATAACAATGAAATCATATCAAAATTGATTGACTTTCTGAAAACCACATCAAAATTGGTTTTAATGAAGCTACAATTAGCATTTCAAATATGGATATAAAAAAAGTACGAAAAACCTTGTCCATCCTCTGTTGCAGAATCACTGCTGGTCATCGCTAAACAACCTTTCCATCCAACTACTGAACCTTTTATATCTCAAAAGACCTTGAAATAAATTTACGCAAAAGTGTCGATTGGTGCTGACGGGTCTATTGGGAAAAATAACATCTTCCTTGGGTCACGGTAGCGTCCTGCCGGAAGGTAAAAAGGTCCTCCTTACCGTTAATAAACCTTGACTGGCTTTTAGCTAAGATCAAACCTTTGTTATACGACTACTTTGCTTATTGGTACTTCACTAGTTCGATTTCTAAAGATTGCAAAAAAAAAGTTAAAAAGATTTCTTTTTTTAAATGTTGGCCGCCATTTTGATTTATTACGACGTATTGAGCGACGCCATATTGAATTTAAAATGGCATGTAGGTAAATGATGTCATTCTAAATTCAAAATGGTGGATTATGTATGCATTCATCTAAACTGAATAGGTATGTCTGTATTGAGCTCAATCGTTTTGGAGTAACTACTCTAAAATGCTTTGCAAGATTACCCCTAAAAAAATCTGACTAAGTGCTAGTCAGACTCGCGCACGAAGGTACGAACCTTCCCGCAGCTTCCCTAGCGTCCGTAGCAAAAAAATCTCAAAAGTTTGTTGTATGGGAGCCCCAACTTAAATATTTATTTTATTCTGTTTTTAGACCGACAGATGAACGAACCTTACGAGTTCGAACGAGAGAGCACCTTTCTCTGTCATTCGAACTCGTAAGTAATCTAATAAAAATACAGTCAGTAAAAGTATGACACGCCCTCCCGCTCCGCCCAAGAGCCGGAGAAGTCATTCTGATGATTCCTCACCACTTTTTGCATCATAATATGAGTGTACTAGCCTCTGCCAGTGACTACGCCCGCGGTATACTCCGTGTTAGTAGAAAATCATCTGAAGGAAACTTAGGTACTTGCTGGAAGAAAAACGACTCTATGTGCTATTCCAGGACATGTTCTGACCGTGTTCCAAGTTTCATTTTTTTAAATTATTATTATTATTGATAGGCTTGCGCTTGACCTCATTTCACCTGATGGTAAGTGATCATGTGGTCGACGATGGAGCACGCTTGCCTAGAAGCAACCTATTCACTCTTGACTTAAAGACCCCTAGGTTGTAGCTATCAGGAAACACACACCCCGGCAGGGAATTCCACTCTTTAGCTGTGCGCATAATAAATGTACTCCCAAAACGCTTTGTACGTATGGGTGGGATGTTCACCATGTACCGGTGGCGCATTGCCGTACGTCTAGTGGCATTGAAATCTTTTAAGCCGTTCGAGCGTGAAGTACCTAGTAACAAATAAACACACTCGCAAAACGTTTAGTTTTGTAACATAGTGTGATTTGTATTCTGATTCAAATTGGTAGGTACGAGTACGTAAGAATCAGAACGATTTACTCGTTCCCAACAACAATTATATTAACCTTTTAAATACTCGCATAATCCTCGGCTGGCTTGACTAGCTCTATATAACACATTATTACATTCCCACACTGGGGACCTTTCCCTACTTATAGCCGGAATTAACTGTACGTGGTGTCGGTACCTTATGTCGAACATAGTCTAGTCGCTTGACTTCGAGAATCCTACGAGTACCAACTTAACACCTCCAATTGTGCCAACCTAATCTTCCCCAATCGTACAGTAGGTATGAAACTCTTTCTTATAGGTAGACCTGTGACTCTTGATAGTCGTCATAAGTCTGGTAGGATTTTTTAACGTTTGAATCCCCAACCGGTCCTATGAGACCGCGCTGTTATTGTTTTACTGTTGTGTCTCGTTTCGCGGTAATCTGAGTAACTACGAGAGTCACTTTCATAAGAAGTGTTAGTGAGGTAGGCGCCATTTTGGAAAAAAGTGCATTGACCCTCCTACATTTATTGACATTCTTAATTTAAAAAAACCGAAATAAACACATAAAAACGTTTTGAATATCGTTATCTATCGTTATTGAAAAACAGTTCATTGTTTATTTTTCGGGTACGAGAAATTACAAATGCATTATCCAAGACGACTTTATTCCAGATTTATCTGGCGCCTACTAAAGTCACATTCTGCCTTCGTTAGCAAAACACTGTCTACTAACTATACTGTATAACATGCCATTAGCGTGCCAGGAACGTGTCAAACAAAATGATATTCTTTGTATTGAAAAGTATGAGACACAATAATATACAAGCTACATTTTTGTAACTGCAGAAGATTTCAGGAGGCAATTATACGAGTTTCTCAACCCGAACCAAAAATAATATGGATTTGGTATTTTATTTTTATTTTATTGTCATTTACGGTAATCAATAAAAGCGTTTCGTAGAGTAAGTGGGCGGAGTCTCGTGCAGGTTGTCGCACGGTGACATGAGACGCGATAAATCGAGTGATTTTGTTTTATTATGAGCTCTGAATAACACTTAAACTGAAATTACAGGTATTATTGATTATTATTAACTAGGTATCCTATTTTTATAAGATTACTAATTTTATAACAACCTCCTGCAAAAAAAAAATTGCAGTTTTAAAACTGTACAAATAAAATATAATCATTCTATGGGCTTATAGAATGATTACAATTATGCTTCCAGATAGAGATGTGAAATTAGAACTTAGAGTGGGAAAACGTATAATAAAAAAAAAGTTACTACATACATACAGTTTGTTTCAATATCAATAGAAAAAAAGAGACGCTGGAAAATATACACTTTAAGCCATATTTCCACTATTCAAATACGCGAATACCAGAGACATAATACAACGAGAATATATAGAATAAACAGATACCACTGACAACTGGCACAATTTACTTGAAGCTTATAAAAACCCAACAATGAACGACAAATGACAGATTAAAAAAGCACATTCATCAATCTGTCTGCTGGCTGGATGAACAAAAGCAAAAAAACTGTTGTAAAAAACTTCGCTGATTTTCCCCTGATTTTCTCGTAGTGTTTTCAATTTTCCAACAAATGAAAATTTCAATTTTTTTTCTCTCAATACGTTCTTGCTAAATTCTTTTCTACATTTTATTTTGATTTATCATTCTTTATAATGTAATTATAGCCGAGTTTAACAAAAGTCTTGATTTCAATTAAAAATTAAATCCATATTGTTGGTTTTCAAACTAGAGATGTGTTTCAGTTCTCCTTCAGTAGATTATTATTTTTTACTAACTTCTGCCAGCGGTTTCGCCTGCATTAAATTAGTAGATCTCATTACACATGTTTCTATGTGTTAATACAGCTATCTTAATATCAAATTTCTTCCAAATCCATTCAGCCATTTGAACGTGAAAAAATAAACTTTCACCTTTTTTAAATTATTATTCTTGATTGAAACATTAGGCAGTTCGGATACAAGGCTTTTTGCCATCAAACATCGACACAAGACACACGACACATTTGCGAACTTAGCAAATTCAATTAGAATGTCTACAAGAAAATTCTTGCTGCCTTTTAATTTCAACGACATATTTTCTCAATAGGTAAACAAGTAAGCAGAATATAGCAAAATATCTTGCGTCATTCATGGTTGTTATAAAGTTTGCGATCCTTTGCCCACAAGTTTCGGTAACAAACACTTCAGCTGACGTCGCTACAAACTTTTAAATGACATAGTGACAGAATAATCCGGTTACTCATTCATTTTGTTACTACGTGCTTAGATTAGACTGCTCAACTTTAAAGTGTTTCCTCGAGATCCTTCATAAACATCATTATTTGAGATGGCATCTTAAGCAGCGAGCGTTATTAATTATTTTTTCTTTTTTCAAATAAAAACGTTGGAAATTAATCCTGTGTCGAGGGTAGAATGACACGAATGAGTTAATCTTCCTGCCCCGGGCCACTGTAGACGCAGGCTTTGCGGACAACAAGTAACATGTAGCTCATCGTCCGTTCGCCCGATATAAACCCGAGTCGGAATCGTAGAGCCGATGCCCGCTAGGGCTGCGGGAACGTTTGAAAGGGTAACCTCGGCCCTCGATCGCAAAAGACACAGGTGAGTTTTAGTCAGTAAAAGTCTGACACGCTCTCTCACTCTACCCTGGAGCTGGAAGCCAGTTTGGAAAAAAGAAACGGCACAGAAATAGAAACACAACAAGACAAAACGCAACATCACCTCATTAAACTGATTATAGAAATCGTGCTGAGACTGCAATAGCACAGCTTAAAAGCAAACTCGATTTTATAGAGCGTCAAAGTCAACGCTCATGAAACGTAAAGGAGAAACGTAAACATATAAAAAATCTACTTAACCGAACTGTGACACTATGACATGGCAAGTAAACTAAAGTATAAAATAATTGAAAAACTAAACAAAAACAGACTTTTAATCCTCACACAAAAAACATAAACTCGACGGGTCACACAACCCTAAACTTTTTAAAAGAAAAAATAGTAAGTAACCCAAACAAAAGTTTTCCATTTTGTAACAAAGGGCAGGCCAGTCATTGTTTTCATATAAACGCCAGCAAATATTTGAGGATATAAATCATACGGAGGGAATATTATCAATGAACGGAGGGATCAAACCGGAGAGGGTGTGTGAGTGACGGGCACCACTCGAACCTCGAGACTTGCTGAGATTTCAATATCCAGCCTCCGTCGCATTGCTCCATATTACGACCAAGTCAATTTACCGAACTTTTCCGTACGCAGTGCAAAAATCGCGCGGTAAAGGTAAAAAATACTCTTATAATATTACACCTTCGAGTGCCTTAAGCTATATTGGGGGATTTATCTGACGAAAAATATTAAAGGTAAGCTAGTGAAACACGTGTTTTCCCGTATTGATTTAACTATCTGAAGACTTGACTCTTTACTACCGTAATCAAACAAAACACAGTAGTAAAAACAGAATAGCATGAATGATCAACATTTCGGATAACATCCCTTCTACTGTGATAGTCGTAATTTCCGAGTCCCGCCTTATTTCATGTACCTAATCCAAGATAAACCTACGAATAAACGTAGAGGTCTGTTCGTCGAGTATCCACGAGATATAGGTCCGCTCCTCAGAGGGCAATCATGAAGAAAGGTTGGCCGCAGGGCTTTCTTAAGCCTCTCACAATCAAATTTAGCTGCATCGCGGCCGGGTTAATCGAGGATTAGGTAAATTGGCCCGGATACACTGATGGGAAAATCTCCCTTCATCTTCCAAGGTTGATAAATAATGTAATTAACATCTTTAGGATAACGACATCGTAAATCTATGCGTATTTTAATGCTGCCAGTTCATTATTGCAACTGTCGTATACTTTAATCACTGTGTGTTCTACTCTGAGTATTTTTCAGAAGTTTTCTGACACATAGCAAACATAAGACACACAATATCGATTCCATTGCACAATTTCAGTGCGGATGTTTACTGGGATATCAAAAATTTACGAAACCTATAGGTTTAACTTCAATTCACACAAGGTCAAGTTCAATTGTTTGAATTCGCCGTCTCGTAGGAAACTAACGGCCCCATAACGTCTCACCACCTACCGCCATGCACCACAAACTTGCATGAACTTAAAAGCTAACAGATGACACATGTCAAACGGAGTGTAACCCAATGAAGGTCTCGCTCAAGGTGACGCAGCCAATGAAAATTTAATGCAAGGTCGACTCAGTGCTTACGTAGCCACAATCAACTTGTCAGCCTTTGAAATATGATGATGTGACGCCGCCCTTGCCTCGTTAGACTTCCTCCTCAAGTAGAAAATCTACTCCGTCAGTGTAAAGCTTCAACCAGATAGTTACGGTCATAAACTGAAAGATACGCGTCGACTATGTCGTACTACACCAGTAATAGTTTGTTTCCTACGACTGTGCCTATACCAAATGGCTTTCCTGTTCAGATGAATGAGAGGCCGAAAAATAAGATAATTTTCTTGGATGTTACGCCTGTTCGAACGCCAGTAAAGCAGATTTCGTCGAATGCGGTAGCTCCAAAGAGGAATAATTTTGTAGAGCCAATAATATCTAATGATATTATCTATGAGAATATCAAGCCAGTATTTACATTGCTGAGGGTGATGGGGGTCTTGCCGATAACGCGACCGACGTCCTGTGTCAACCAGTTCCAGTTGGCGTCGTCTTCGATGCTGTACTCCATCCTGGTGTTCTGTTCTCTGGTCAGCTACGTGCTCTACCTATCCTTGCACAAGGTCCAGATCTTAAGGACAGCGGAAGGCAAGTTCGAGGAGGCGGTCATTGAGTATCTGTTTACGGTGTATTTATTCCCAATTATTGCGGTGCCGATCCTGTGGTATGAAACTAGGAAAATCGCCAACGTTCTCAACGGATGGGTAGATTTCGAGGTAAGGTTCTTCGATAATAAAACTTGATTTTAAATAAGCATTTTTAACTTTTTAGATGACTTAAATTACTTCGGGTAATGATTTCAATGTGGTATTGTCTAAATATCGCGAGTTGACATGATATTCATAACCATATCACCAAAGTAAAACAAAGTTGTCCTCACATTAAAAAATAAGTCTCTCTATGTACCTATCTGTCTTTTCCTTTATTTGCAACTCGGGGCAAGTCCTAGACTATGCTACGGAATTTGATGTAGGTTTCACTATAATAGAAATAGTGATAAATAAAAAAAGCTTTGTATCTGAGTATATAAATCGCACGCCTACAAAATCAAAACGGGTCGCTAGTTAAAGTATAAAATTAGATCTTGATCTTGATGGTCTTCGTTCTTTAATGTAGGAATTTGCAAAAAATGGGCCAAAGTCTGGTACAATAGAATGATTTGAGGGAGGGCTTTTGCCCAGCCTTGGGACCGGACAATACAACCTAGATGTAATCTACACTATTGAAACATTACTTTTAGTGTTAGATAGCCCATTTATCGAGGCAGACTATAGGCTAATATATCATCACGCTATGACCAAGAGGAACTACTTTAAACAGCTAGTATAAAATAAAAATCTCTGATACGGTGATATTTTAAGCTTTCCTTCATCACAGATGGTCTACAACCAGCTATCAGGCCGCACACTCCCAGTAAAGTTGTACAAGAAAGCCCTGGCCATAGCGGTGATCATCCCGATCCTGTCGACCACGACGGTCATCGTCACCCACGTCACGATGGTGCACTTCAAGCCTCTGCAGCTGGTCCCCTACGTGTTCCTGGAGATCCTCACCTACATGCTCGGTGGATACTGGTACTTGTTATGTGAGACGCTCAGCATCTGTGCTAATATTTTGGCTGAGGATTTTCAAAGCGTAAGTGTCTAGTCATGGATCTATGAAACTTAGTTACCTATTTTGTCTGTTGTATTTTGAATATGTAAAGTCTGTGATTTATTTTTTCTTGTGTGGCTCCTATTCTCATAGCTTCTTTATTAATTTTTTTGGTCACAATTAACACATAATTACTTCATGATATCTACCTGGGTTGTAGTTGTTGTTTTTTTGGAGTAATGGTAATCGTAAAATGGCTTCTCGCGCTCTAGGTGGACCGTCAGACTTTTACTTTGTAACCTGAGAACGCAAGGGGTCACTGAAGGAGTTGCCCTTTGCGTTCTAAGTTCTACAACAATTCTACAACCCTGGCAGACTACCTAGTCTAGGGGCACCGCAATGTTACTGACAGCGGTGGTGTAATTCTCAAACAGCTTGTCAATTTTTGTCATCAATCACTGATTATTTCCTCAACCCTAAGTTGACTCTTATAACTACGATCCTAAAGCTCCATTTCTTCCAGGCTCTCCGTCACATCGGGCCGGCAGGCAAGGTCGCCGAGTACCGAGCCCTCTGGCTGCGTCTCAGCAAGCTCTCTCGCGACACCGGCATAGCCAACTGCTACACCTTCACCTTCGTCAACCTCTACCTGTTCCTCATCATAACCCTCTCTATCTACGGCCTGCTCAGTCAGATCTCCGAAGGTTTCGGTATCAAGGACATTGGCCTCGCTTTAACGGCACTGTGCAGTATCTTTCTACTCTTCTTCATTTGTGATGAGGCTCATTATGCTTCTCATAATGTAAGTAAACTATAAAAATTGCATCGTTCAATAACTTCTCTCGTTCTGCAGTGGAGCGAGAGGTAGATAATGTTTTGATGACTTTTGCTGACTAAAACTTATGCTAGCGATGACTCATTGTAACAAACCCGTAGCATAGATACCTAGCGCTGGTTAGCACGTTGACGCGACGTGGCCACATAAGTATCGCGTTTACGCAGCGTATACCTCACCCCAACGACTGCTTTCTGCAGATCAGATACGCAAAGGGATAGGCCCTTTAACCGATTTAAAAAAAACAAGGAGGTTGTATATTTAACAAGTTTTGGCTTCTTGTCCATGTATACCAATGCTGAAAACCTTCTCTTATTTTTTTTCTATGCACGTATATCTTCACAGGTGCGAACGAACTTCCAAAAGAAGCTGTTAATGGTGGAACTGTCCTGGATGAACACGGATGCCCAAACTGAAGTGAACATGTTCCTCCGAGCTACTGAGATGAACCCTTCACAAATTAGCCTTGGGGGCTTCTTCAATGTCAACAGGACTCTTTTCAAATCAGTACGTAACACTATTGGAAATGTTAATTTTCTTTTCTGTAATGTAGGTACGCTTTAAGTAGTATTCAGATCAGGTTAAACATATCGCCTGCTATACATGCAAATTCATAACATACGGGGCATATACCATTTTAATTCATGAATCCCCGACCGGTCTCATAGGACCGCGCTGTTATTATCTTACTATTGTGTCTCGTTTCGCGGGTATTGATAGGTTAATTAACTATAAATAAATCCTGAAACTCAGGCTTCGTCTCTATGAGAGAGAATGGGTCATAATCTATCACGTCTTAGAATTTTTGTGTTTAGGACATGCCGATTTCCCCGCAATGTTTTCCTTCACCGTTTTGAGGGCAGTGGTAATATTAGGTATCTTTTACTGAATAACCCACGACCTGCATCTCGTTAATCGAGGCCGTTACTAGGCTACCTAGTGGTAGCCTAGTAACGGCCCCTTCGGATACCTGGGCACTTAATAAGACAATCCAAAACCTTCTTCTTTAAACATATCCACAAGAATACTTCTAGTAGAAACCCCATTCTGATACGTCAAAAGCACTATAACCTCAGCTGAACTTTATTCCATGAGATATTCATTAAGCCATAGGTTCAAATTGACGGTCTTTCATTGACTTCGTTCAAGAGCTCCAAGGGCATGAGTCAACGCTCTAGAAGCCTTGTAGCTTGCACTTTTACACGGTTCGATTGTCCTCGCTCTTGAAGGCGAATAATCCTATTAGTCATCATATTTATTGTACCTACGATGTTACTTGTATTTTTCTACATAGGTAGATTCTATTGCGGTCGCAGTAAATATGACGCGTTTGTATTAACTTTAGAATAGAATTTATTCATACAGTGCATTCAATTTTCGGTAGATACCTGTATATTTGTCAGTGCTAATAAATACTTTTTTAATTTAGTACGCCTCCTCAACGAAATTTTTAAACTGATTCTTAATTCGCTTGAATGTTCAACACCAAATCAAATCAAATCAAATCAAATAATTTATTCGCATAATATGGGTAATAAATATGGTACATGAATGTTACATTAGGTAGGTACATAATATAACAGAAAAGAGCCTCATATTAACCATTTCTGGTATGCGAAACTTAGAACAATAAAAGGTTAGGTACAGGTACCTATACCTATATATTATACTCTTAAAATAGATTACAAACTAACTTAACTGGCTATTATTGCACTAATAGGAACATAGTAAGTTGTTACAATAATTTTCTATTCTTATAACTAAGGTATTCCTGGGTCGTGTAGAAACATTTATCGACTAGCCAGGTATACAATTTTTTTCGGAATAGTGTAATGGGTAGGTCTTTGAGATCACCCGGTAATTTGTTAAATAATTTAATCGACATGGGGTAACAGTTTCTTCGATACAGATCCGTTTTTATATTGGGTAAAGAAAAGCTATTAGGATAACGGGTATTAAAATTACAATAATCACCAAAGGATTTGTATAGATACAGATGTGTTTTAACGAAAATACAAGATTCAAATATATACATGGACGGTGCTGTTAGTAAGTTGAGTTTTTTAAACAATGGTTTGCATGAAGTTAATGAGTCTACGTTACATAGTGCACGAATACACTGCTTTTGAGCAAGGAATACCCTATTAAATTCTACCGAACCGCCCCATAATATAATACCATACCGTATGTTGGAAGCTACATATCCATGATATGCTTGTAGAGCTGTTTTTTGACTGGAGATTCTTGTAAGACGCCATAGAGCGTAAACATATCTGTTTATCTTGTTACAAATTTTAGCTATGTGTAATTTCCATGAGATCTGACTATCTAATGACATCCCGAGGAAGACTATACTATCGGATTGCGCTATGTTATTATTATCGTATGAGATAGTTAACTTGTAATTATATTGTTTTCTATTGTAAAATTGTATAATTCTGGTTTTGTCTATATTAACTTTTAAATTATTACACTCTAGCCATTGGATAACGTTTCGAACTGCTTCGTTAACCTCGTTGTTATAAGTCTCATAAGTGGTATTCGATTTTTGTGAGATTACTAGCGATATATCATCTGCAAAAAGAGTACAGTGATGATTTATCACGTTGGGTAAATCGTTGATATAAAGTAAGAATAAAAGTGGGCCCAGTATACTACCTTGTGGGGCTCCGACTCTGTTATATAATAATTTAGATTTATATGTTAATTCTGTATCCTTATTAATATTGTTAATTTCTACATATTGTTGCCTATTAGTGAGGTAGCTTTGTAACCACTTATGTGCTACACCACGAATACCGTATGCAAAGGCTTTTTGGAGCAAGATGTCATGATCAACAAAATCAAACGCCTTGCTCATGTCAAAAAACACTGCGCAGGTGTTGATATTTTTGTCAATATTCTCTGAAACTTTTTTTATTAATTTAAAGGCAGCTAGTGTAGTGGATTTGCCTTTCTGGAAACCGTGTTGTTCGGATTTTAGAATGTTAAATTTATTAAGGAAAGTTGTTAATCGTTTAAACATCACTTTTTCAAAAATTTTGGCAAGTGTAGGTATGAGCGCAATAGGTCTGTAATTGTTAGGTTCTGTTTTTTCGCCTTTTTTGAAAATAGGTTTTACCACTGATATTTTTAATTTTTCTGGAAAAGTGCCTTGAGATAACGACATATTTATGAGATGACACAGTACTGGTGCTATTAAATGTGCAGTTTGTTTTAGAATTTGAGTCGGTAAGCTGTCATAGCCTACCGATTTTGTATTTTTTAAAGACAGTATAATTTGGTAGATTTCATTAGTGCCAGTGTTGTTTTTCTGTCAGCCTGTCACTACCTATAACATACTTTTTTCATGACTTTCACGAAATAAAATATTCTCTTGTTTCAGCTGCTGGCAACAATGGTCACATACCTGGTAGTCCTGCTACAATTCCAAATCAGTATTCCCGATGAGTCGCAGAACCAAGATGGAGAATACGAAGCGCCCTTGAACATCACTAGTGCCACAACCGAAGCAATGACAACCACCACTACGGTTATGACTACAATACTGACCACGCTTGCCAAAAAGAAGCGGAAGCATTAGATTTAAATATAGAACTTTTTTTTAAACCTATGTATAAGTACTTAATTTGAACCACTTCTTGCCAAGGAAGACATCCAAGCCGGAAACGATAGAAAAACGAAGGCAGGCCTTTGCCCAGCTGTGGGACAATATAGGCTAGATGTAATATAATAATATACTTCATTGTTACGAATACCGCTGCATTATTAGAATTTAATTTAGCTATAAGAAATGTGAGGCTCCTTTAGGACGCAGATAACCTACCTATTGCTCTGAATCAGTAAAATCATCTTTATGACAAAATTGATATTTTTCAAAAGGACAAGTAATTAGAATGAGAAATTGTCATTTAGAAATAAGAATATAGATAAATATTGCATTTGTAATTCAAGCTAATTTTGTATCCAGTGTATTTCAAGTGGTCATTCGTAGAAATTAAAAAGGCCCTAAAACAAGTAGGTTGCAAAAGAATTCAAATTTATTTTGACATGTTTGACATATCTGAGGTTTTATTCCATCGAATTTTGAATTCAAATACATAGGTACAGATAATTCAGATTTTATCATCAACCCAACAAGATTATTATAATAAAAGTTCATACACAAAAGCTATGTTTACATTATTTAAAAACAAACAGGTTCTTAGTAGGCACAAGAAAATCTTCCACTTTAGGTGTAGGCGTATCACATTTCTACTGTGTACCTTCATTTACCCTTTTTCATTCTAGGTACACATTCCAATAGTCCAACCAAATATTTCGATAAATAATGGTTACCTGAAAAATATTCAGGGAGTTTTGAAAATAATTTTATAGATTTATAGAATTTTAATTTTGCCGCCTCGTAATTTTACCGCTCGCGTCGCCATATTGGAAAAATGGCACGTACCAGCAGATTTTTGGCAACCTCGCTATTCCAAGTCATTTTACGACAAAAACAGTTACTGTTATGTACAAATTAAAGTAGATAAAATTTATACCTTTTTTAAATAATGTTCTCACATTCGAGCACCGCAAAGTATACCTTGTCTAACACGCATTTTGGTCACCATCATCATCATCATCTCAGCCGAAAGACGTCCACTGCTAGACATAGGCCTCCCCCAAGGGTCGCCACAACGACCGGTCCTATGCGTCTCGCATCTATCGGATTTCCGACCTTCGCCAGGTTGTCGGTCTATCTTTGGGAGGCCTTCCAACGCAGCGTCTTCCGGTACGTGGCCGCCACTCCAAAACCTTTCGTCCCCATCGACCATCCGTTCTACGAACAATGTGCTCACTGCCACTTAAGTTTGGTGATTCTTCGGGCTATGTCGGTAACCTTGGTTCTCTTGCGGTCTTCATTTCTGATATAATCACGCGAAACTTCGAACATAGCCCTTTCCATTGCTCTTTAGGTGACTTTGAGCCTTCTGATGAGGTCCATTTTGGTCATTACTCATTAAAACATTCAACCCGGGACATTTAATTTTAATTGAATATACCTATTTGTGAATTTAAAAAAAACGCACGGTTGTACATTCAAGTAGTAAATCTCTAAAACTAAAATCACACATCTTGATAACCAAGGGAGTCTGAAAAGTAAGTTTGCAGGACGCACTATGAGTAGGCCGCTTTATCAATTCCTACCATGTTACTAAAACTCTTTTCTCTATGAAAATGAAAGATATAATTTGTCTATGGCGGCTATGACGTGACATTTCTGTTTATTATCTGTTGCGAGCGTTATGTATTGAGAGAATTTTCCGGACTTTTTACTGTTTCTCGAAGTTATTCATTTTCCTACTAAGACAAAAGAAAGTTAAAACGTTAAATCGTAAGTGAAATCCTTGAAATTAACCAAAAATGGTCGACTACAGCAAGTGGAAAGACATAGAAGTAAGTACTTACTCCATACCATTCGAAATTAGCTTCACCGTTGTTTATACTCCTACGTTAACCTGGATTGACAACCCATTTTAGATATCCGATGATGAAGATGAGACCCACCCTAACATCGACACACCTTCGCTATTTCGCTGGCGGCACCAAGCGCGAGTCGAGCGCATGGAGGAGCGGCGTAAAGAGCGAGAAGAGTTCCTTCAAAAGAAGACCGAAAACATCAGGATGATAAACGAAACCAAGAAAAAAATCAGTGAAGCGGGCCCCGACAGTCCCGATCTTGATTCTTTAAAAAAGGCGTTAGCTGAGCTAGAAAAAGAAGAGAAACAAATAAAACAAAAGGAAGATGATCTCAAGAAGAAGGAGCGGCAAACTCCGTGGAACGTAGACACGATCAGTGAGCCTGGCTTCACCAAGACCGTCATTAACACCAAGCCCGCGAGACCCAAGGATGAGAACTTGACTGAGGAGGAAAAGGAAGCAAAGATGAAGAAGTTCATAAAAGAAAATGAGAAGCTTTTGAAGCAGTTTGGTATGCTGCGCAAGTATGAGGACTCACGGTCATTCCTACAGGAACACAGCCAGCTTGTCTGTGAGGAAACGGCTAACTATCTTGTCATTTGGTGTATCAACTTGGAAATGGAAGAGGTCAGTAACATCCAACAATGTTACACACTGTAATGCTTATTTCTTATCAATATGCTTGTAATCTATGTTATTTAGTTTTTTGTTTCTGCAATATGCATTTCAAGCTTCTTAATTTATTTTGTGTTTTTTGTTTATTTTCAGAAACATGACCTGATGGCTCATGTGGCTCACCAAACTATCTGCATGCAGTATATACTGGAGTTGTCAAAACAACTGGATGTGGACCCCAGGGCTTGTATCAGCTCTTTCTTCTCAAAGTAAACAACTTTAAATTATTATATTTTTGTTATGAAAACTATTGAGAGCAATATTTCATGATATTTTTTGTTTTGCAGGATCCAAATAGCTGAGAAGACATACAAAGACTCGTTTGATGATGAATTGGAGCAGTTCAAGGCTAGAATCAAGAAGCGAGCTGCTGAGAAGATTGCAGAGGCTATCAGGGAGCAGGAGGAAGAGGAGCGTAAGGCCAGGCTGGGACCTGGTGGACTAGACCCAGTTGAAGTTTATGAGGAGCTACCTGATGTAAGTATTTTGGATTTATTTGACTACAAGTACAGTACAAGTAATCTTACTTCTAGGACATTGAATACTAGTCTGTTTTATTAATCTCTGAGACTAAAATGCCATTATGTGGGTTGTCACATTTTTCACAACATAAAAGAACTGGCATAATTCTTATTGTAAGTTTGACATTTTGCCTGTGTCAATTTAGTCTCAGGGTATAAAAAACAATTTGAATTGTCTAAATTACTTGACTAACATTTTATGCAATGTCATTACAGGAATTGAAGAAATGCTTTGATGCCCAAGATGTGCCATTGCTACAAGCAACAATTGCTAAAATGCCAGAGCAAGAAGCCATATACTTCATGAAGAGATGTGTGGATGCTGGACTGTGGGTTCCCGGCAAGAACAGTGATGATGAACCCACCATGAAGGAGAATACTGCAAGCTCATCCCAGTCTGGGGGTGATGCCCCAGCACCCACATCCTCAGCTAGTACTGAAGACGTTGACTGAGATTGGATCAAAGCCTGCTAGTATTTAGGCTTAAGTCTGCAAAAGATTGAAATGCTAGAACCAGAATGTTGGCATTTTCCATTATGACACATGGACATTTAGATTAAGTTTATGTTATATAGTATTAATTTTGTATCTTCAAATTATAAGTGAGCTCTGAGTATACATGATGCTTGTCGTGCTGGATATCACACGGAATGAACTGTTTTGTTAAGTGTTGCCATTAATAACACATTGTCACTACAATAATACAATTTTATTAAAAATCTCCTAAGTGCTGTTATATTAATATTCTTTTCATGCATTGTACAATATTTTACTAACAGCTAAAAAAAATAGTCCATATGAGATTTTACAATATATTATGATATATATCTCTAGAAATGTTTTATTTATTTCTTTCATGCCTTATGTGTAATCAATAACCATTGCCTTTAAATTTTGATAGTAGTATTGGCAAACTGCACCGACATGGGGCTTGCTCATCGAGCTTAGTCATTGACTATGAGTCGCGTAGACGAACATTCGAGAACGTTTGTCTGATTAGGTACGTACTCACGAAGAGTATCTACCTAGTCATACAAAGTGCGTATCAAGCCACGACCATACTGCTGTGCTGATCCATCTTACCACTACCAATAGCCTTTTCCTTAAGCGATAACGACATACAAAATATCATAAGAAGTCATTGAATGCGGCCGCTGTGGCCGAAATCGGCTAGATGGCATCATCTTCTACCTGGCGTTAATCCCGGCCATTGCCTGGGTCCGCCTCATGATGTGTGATGCCTCAAGATGGCATCATCATGAAAATACCAGTCCCACAATTTCGTGAAGTTATGGTCGTTTGTGAAAAAGGCCTAAGGCGTTACTTAGTCAACCACTTGCATAATATCATCATGCCAATGCTACTATGATTACTAAGTACGACAATGACTTTGAGTACGTGATATTCGGCATGATATTTTCGTGACTTATGAATAAGCTGTGAGATACAATGAAATCAGACAGATATAAATAGTCTGTACTATCTGTCTGATTTCATTGGATCTGGATTCTGGGGCGAATAGAAACAACTTTGTTTTTTTCGCTTTGATAGTTTCGTATTTATTGGTCTCTTACAAAGCAAAGTATCAGATGCTGCTAGAATCGCATCGTGAAAATACTTTAGTTTTCTTATAAATAGTAGGTATAACTATCTAACCTAACCTAACCCCTTTTCAGGAAATTCACCAAGTGGTTCTACTCTTTCTGGGTGGGTCTGGGTGGGTCGAATGTCAGGGTTTCACTTAACAAAAACCCACTAGTATAGGTACCTTTAGTTGGCCTTTGCGTTTCTATACCATAACATGAAGAAGAGTAAACCACAGGCTTCGCCGCATCTCGGTGTGAACTCACCCTAAGACACCAACCACGACCGTGTAGACCTTTATGTGAACTGAACCGATGTCTATGTTTTGGCGTCATTAATTAGCTTCTGGTAACAATACAGACCAATGCATGTCAGATTTGTATAATAGTTTCTGTCAGGACAGCTGTTTGCTTCTTATATCATGTAATTTTCTTATCAGCTTGCATAAACACAGTACCGTCAAACGGGGTGAATAGGAACAAAACTTTGATTTTAATTTTTACTTTGGTTAAATATTTTATCTTCATTTCTGTATAAGCATCGCCTTTTATTACAATTAATGGATAAATAGGAGTAATTAAATGCTGGAAAAACCTGTTAAATAACTTTAAAATTCAGTAACCATTTTCGTTCCTATTCACCCCGTTTGACTGTAGCTAAGCACGCAAGAACAAAGGAGCAATAAGTTTTTTTGTATTGTTATAAACAAATGCATGACCGCGATCCCACCTGATGGTAAGCAGTGATGCAATCGTTGATGGTGAGGCGAACTAATTAAATAAAAGAGTGTATCTTTTTTTAAACTTGTACTTTTTATATAACAAAACTACAATAGGTGTATGAGAGAGGACGCGGCGGGGACGCTACGTGAGCACATGCGGTGGTAGTTGCGGCCGCCCCTCCAACTTGCTGTAGTCCAAGTGGAATTCCTTCGCCACCTGGAAACAAATAACACCATCATTAAACCGTTTAAAAATACATAAAACGGAATACAAAAACTCCTCCTTTTTGAAGTCTGTTAAAAGTCAACATAAATAAAAAATATTTGAGAAGCAACTTTTGTAGCTGGAAACAGCTTTTTATGCAGAATAAAAAGATGAGAACATCGCTAGTAGCTAGGCGATAGGACGTAACGATAAATTTCGCAATTGCTTTACATAACTAGTGGAAAAGATCGAACTGTGATGAATCGGTAAGAATTCTACTTAGCGATGCGTGATGGCCTCTTCCTCGCGCATCGATTTTATTCGATTGTTCGAACATCTCGATGGTTCTCGGTTTGTTTCGACTTCGACTCGAGTCCGATTCGGTCTGTCGACAGGCGCATGGCGTGCTCATTTGCGAGTTGTGCCTCGATAGTTTAGTTTTGAGTGGTAGGTAGTGACTGATTCGAAAAATCAAAAACTAGCGGTCGATTCCGTTCTCTCGGTTGCAACAAAGAAAAACATTTTGAATAACGGCGAGTCGATGGTTGACTCGATGGTTTATTTTAACGACTCCGATTCTTTCGATTGTTAAAACATCTCGGAATCAACCATCGCTATTCCTACTGCCTTGTCGCAGTGCCTTTAAGGCGGGCGCGACGTTAGAATTATCCATACAAACGTAATACCAAAATAATTTGCAATTTAAGCATATTTACCCCATAATATGATGTTATTCGGATTCAGACAATAATTATCTAGGTTCCTACATCGTCTTTTTGTTGAAAAACTTACCCCAAACGAAATTTAAGCGAATTTAAATTGGCACATTTTCACAGCGAAAATGTCATGTTTTTATTTTGTTTTTTCTATATTATAAACAACAATATTTCAAAATATCTTTTCGTAGGAACACAGATATTATTATCAAGTTATAAATACTCGAAACAATAAAGGAAATACATTAATTTTTCATTCATCATTTTTGGTATTACGGAACCTCTCCCAAATTTCCAATAGTTTGTATTGCTATCACAGCAAGCAACTGTCAGTGTGCGGATGATGACTTTACTCCAGTCGGTGTGTCCAAGAATTGTTTAAACTATCTGGATTGCTTCCATCAACCTCAAAAACGTGTTTTATTTCGTCTCAACTCGAGATAGCGCGCGGTCTCCGCAGGCCTCTTAAGAATATCGTAATTACACAATAGAAAGGCAATGAGAGAGTCGGGGTCTGATAAATTAACTACATACATATTCATGCGTTTTTAAATACAATATTGTCATGCCACATGCATATAGTATAAATCTAAAAAAACGTCAATAGTACCTTACGCCAGTTGTGCGCATCGAAGAAGTAGTAGGTGCCGCGCTCGTACGTTGAGGTTTTCTCGACCATAGGCATACCGGGCGCTTGAGAGATCCACACCTTCTCCTCCATGTGATACCGCCATTCTCGGTTATAGCTGGAACAAAGATATAAAAACAATTCAGCATGTAAAGATGAATCACCTAACTTCGTTGTAGGGTTAATTCAGTGATACGGCGAAAATAGCACATTTATGAAATAGTAAATCAGTCACTTGTCGTAAATTATCACTTCATTTCAAACGTCTTGGAAGCATTCCAGTATCCAGTGACAATGCAGCTTTTATGCTGCATGTTACCTCGCATTCTTACCTAATATTATATCCAAATAGGAATTTAACCTAGCTAGCCTTTAGTTGCAAATAATAAGGTTATTTAGAAGGATTAGTCGCAGGTCAGTGCAGTAATCACGAAACCCATAAAAAACACATGTTTTTGAAGCGAGTCGAGTGGCGAGCTACTTCTCTTGCGCCGCGACGCCGCTACCCGTCACCGGTAGGGAGCTAGGGCAGCCGGACGGATGGGCAGCCCTCCACCTGTCGATCGTCAGAGCATTGTTGAACAACATGTCAAAACGTTGACAGGTATCTTTGGGCACTTTATGAATACAGCTAGTTGAATAACACAGTTTATCTTATGCTTTTAGGATTCCCATTTTTGTCAAACACTTGTTATGTTCAAATTTTTTTTTTTAGACTATCTAACCTGCTTTTTTGTAGTGGGCTATCATCAAAATTACTTTTCCCGCCCTAGGATGGAGCGAGAAGGCGTGTCAGACTTTTTACTGACTATAACCCACTTGTTCCTTCAATTGCGCTTTGTGTTCCACAGCCTGGAAAACTCTTACGAAAATTCCCGTCGGACAACTTTTCCCCCTTCGTTTTTTATGGTTGGATTTAACGCCAATTGGTAGATAGAAAAACCTAGTCCCATAATGATAGACCTGAAGCTATGGCTGACTTTGTGCTTACATATTATAATATAAAAATATGTGAAAACAATAAGATTGACTCACAGTTCGGCTGCCGCTGCGATTTGCAGCACGTCACCCACGAAACAGTAGAACAAATAAAACAAGAGGTCTTCCTTATATCGACTGAGTCGTAGAGGCGCCAACTTTTCTCTAATTGAACCATTAATTAGATATTCTGGAGGCACGTGATAGTCCATATCCTGTGGTCTGAAACAAATTTACTATATATATAAAAGGAGAAACTAACTGACTGACATATCAACGCACAGAACACACACGAAACTACTGATGACTAGTAAAATTTTGCTTTTATGACATAGGCAAGCTCTAAAAGAGAATTTTCCATATTTCACCCCTTAAGGGGATGAATCGGGCGTCCAAAATTTGTATGGAGAAACCAATATTCACGACAGCAAAGCCACTGGCAGAAGTTAGTTAATAAGATAATCTACTTAAAATATGTTGGTTTTATAATAAGTGAAATACAGCTTTCATTTTCTGCCTAAGAGACTGAATTGATAAATAATTATTCAACTATTATCCTAACTAATATTCAAGTTTTTTTTAGGTGTATGTTCCCTAGGAAACTTTTCACGTGAACAATGTCACTGGCAGAGTTTAGTATAACATAATTTACCTGCAAGGCATGTCCGCCCAAGGGCCAGCAAAGGTGAGATAGAGGTTGTCTGGTGAATTTAGGTTCAGTCCGAGCGCGGTTAGATCCTGACCTAACGCCAGCGACACTAAACTGGGATCCGACTCCGCCGCGCGAATAAACGTCAACAGTCCCACTATACCAAACTGGTTCGGTATCATCGTCTCTGGTATATTCGTTACTTTACCTAAAACATTACAAATTAATATTAACATACTGTCAGACACAAAGACACTACTTCTAATGGAATATTATCTGGACTATATATTAAAACTGCTACACTGCTATAACAACAAATGCATGCATTTTAATATACTTCCAGCACTTATTTAGTATACACACCGTAGAATTCCGTATGTGCTCCTTGACTGATAACTTTAGGGACAAAAAAATTACATGTCAGGTGCAAATTCAGTTTAATTTACTATCTAAATCAAAATTCCACAGATACAATATAACGCTAAAATATGGCATGCATTAATTATAATAAACACAAAATAGGTAAACGCAGTTTGTGTTATGATTTAGAAATGCAGCTCAATATTAACAAAATATTTTCATTTCATTCATTTGCAGGACATGACACATTAAAAAAGTGCATTTCTCTGTTATTTCAACCAACATTATTTTGCTATTCTTAATGGAATTGTGAACCCAAAAAGTATAGTTATATTTTAGTAGTCAAATCTGATAAAGAAGTTAAAAAGGTTTGTTGTTAGTGTGTATGTGAGTAGTGATATTTACCATCGGGTGAGGTCTGTATGCCTTTCCGGGGCTTGTCGTTGGTGTGGTTGCTGAAGTCGGGCGGCGGCGGCAGCGGGCCGGGCGGCGGCTGCGGGGCCGCGCCGCCCGCGCTCGACGTGCCGGGCAGCGCGGGGAAGTCCTCCGACGACATCGTGAACTCTGACTGCTCCGATGTTGGCTGCTTCACCATACCCACTGCCAAACAGTTACAACATCTACTTACAAACTGCTCAACTATTTTATGCAAACATGCAGTAACAATAATGTAGTCTGACTTTCACTAAAATGAAATGAATATTTGAAGCCGATGGATGCGAGACGCACAGCTTCATTGCGGGAGGCCTATGTCTAACTGTGTGGAAGTCTTTTGGCCGAAATGATGATGATTTGTTAGATCTGGTAGAGAATGCCTTGATGCATTAAGTCCGCCTATGTACCACCATTGTACATAAAGTTTAAATAAAGAAATAAATGATTTGAAGCTCTAAAATCAGAATTAATTATTCATACTTTTTATATCAAAGTAGACTTTTTGTATTACATATTTTGTACTGTGCGGTTGCTTCTACAATCTCCTTATCTCTAAGGGTTACCACATCCATTGAACAATGATAAAATGGTGTAGTCGACGTCGATCGAAAATTCCTGATATACCAATGTCAACGGCGCCGATCAATGTCATCAATAGACGAACGATCGATTGTGTAGTAACATCAATCAGTGTAATATATCATTGTATCAAGTTTTAATTTTGAAACCAATTCATATTTAGTTGTTTGGAGTGGCGGCCACTTACCGGAAGATACAGCGTTGGAAAGCCCCCCCTCAAGGTGGACCGATGACCTAGCGAGGGTCCGGGAATAATGGACGCGAGATACACAGGACCAGTTGTTGTGGCAAAACTTGGGGGATGCCTATGTCCATCAGTGGTCGTCTTTCGGATGAGGTGGTGATGATGATATTTGGATCAGTTAACTAGTGTTCTTACCGTAAGGTTTAGAGCCGGGTGGTGGCGGCGCGGCTGCGGGCGCCTGGTCGCCGGCCCCCCGCGCCGTGAGCGACGGGAACTCGCTGAGGTCGAGCAGCGGGGGCGTCGACGTGTCGCCGCCCTCGCCGAACACCGAGTGATAGTTGCTGCTGGTGTTGAACCGAGACAGGTTGCCCATACTTGACTGAAGACAACAATAGAATACTCTTAATTTCACACCATAATAAATCACAGACTGCAACTGGCTTAAAGCGATCTTATACAAACAACTCTTGAATGGACTTTATGAGGAGAAAAGTATGCAGAAAAGATATACATAAAATCATAAATATATAACACAAAGTTTAGTATTTCTAAATGTGTTGAGTAAAAATCTGAACAAACATTGTATACAGAGCTAGTGATTAGCCCCGGCTTAATAAGATTGAAAATATAAAAATATAATACAGAATTCATTATCTTTTATTGTTCTTTCTATTACTAAAATCTACATCAATATTAGTTCAGTGGCTGAGGAGGAGTTAGCAGATATAATAAATAATAATAAACAGATGGACACGAATATCAAATTTATTTGACAAAATTATGATTCAATGTAAAAAAAATACTCCCTAAAGATTATCTCCTTGTTTTCTCATGAAACAATAAAATTACGAAATATAGAAACTTAAAAGCCAGTTTGAATACAAATATTGACACAAATCTTGCTAGGTTTATTTGAAAACCAAAGTAGGCAGTACTAATGTTTGAATAACATTTTTCAGGTATTTTTTTCTTATCAACTTAGTAGAGGATTTCAAAGACACTGACGATAAAACAACTTACGAAATATTTCATTTAGAATGCCAAAGTATTAGTAAGCGAAATCACAAATGATTTTAAAAAATTCCTTTCAACTATACACTGTTACAGGTGATCTGCAATAATCATTTTCTCCTCTACCCGCATTTATAAAATAGTTTTCAAATGAGATTCTCACCATGGAATTTGAGTTAGGCTGCGATAACGCGTTTGGTATAGGTACTCTACGGTCGGCAAACGCTCGCTGGCCGAATAGTGTTGATCTTGATGCCATAGAAGGCGGAGCACCCCCGGGCATGGCGGTGGAGTTCCGGCCGGGCGACAGGGCGCCTCCGAACGTGGGCGTCACATGGCCCGACACGCCGCCCACCAGTCCCGAGCTCACGCGACCCCCTACACCGCCGCTCGCTAGGCTTCTAGGTGCTTGTTGGAAATTCAAGTTTGCCATAACCTGCAAAAATTAAATACCCTCAGTTTCAAATGTGAAATCTTAACACATTTCTCACACTACATATATTTTAACAATACAGTTTACGCTTTACTGAATAATCTCTATCTAGGCCACTTACATATTCTAGCCAGTAACCAACTCTGACAGCACTTTGCAATCAAATGGAGAATATACGGGATTATCAAGAGCTATTATATGTTTGTGCAGCACTTATACACTAGACAGAGGGTAGTAATTACTGTGAGACAATTTATACTTCTTACTTACTTTTAAACAAAGCATAATCCAAAAATAGAATAATAATCTCATGAAAAACTAACTATTGTTTACAAAGTGCTGCACATACCAATTACATGATCTAAAAGCAACAGTTTTCCTTGAGACTGCTTGTCTCTATATGCTGTGTTGAATTAACTATAATAATTATGATTGTTCAAGTAATATCAATGTCTATTAGTAGACTAAATGAAATGACTATGTTTGAGAGATTGTTTGGTAATTTTCTCATAATTAAATCTAAATAATATAAGAAATGACAAATTATACATTGATTAATACTAACATTTCATACAAAGAACTAAAGAAAGTCTGTTTCAAAAGTCTTCCAACTTGATATATTTTGAATACCCACTTTCCAATATCTTGTCTGGACATTAGTGTATTGCATTCAGCTATGTAAGGCATTTACTTGAGCTAAGTAAACCCTAAATGGAAAATATAATACTTTTAGCCATTTGTTCAACTTATTTTACAGGACAAGGAATGAAGTGGTAGGTCGAAACACCCCAAAATGGACTTGTCACAGCCATATAATCAAAGAAAAACCACATAAGCAGAACCTGGTATAGTTCACGCATGAATCATGCATGTAAATCTGAAGACATCAGGGATTTTCAGTAAAATATACGATACCTTACGGTAAACTTTGAGTTGACTTGAACAACTATCAGTTCAAACTTATGAGGTGTTTTTAGATCCAAATTAATTTCATACATACGCATTGGTGTTCAATGCAGAGATAGGATACGAGATAACGTTGGCTAATAACAACAAATGAAGTAGGTATCATACATTTTATCAGTATTTTACTATGGTTTGGTTATTCGTCCCCTGTCAAACAATGGCGACCCCTGTTTTTGGTACACTCGATTCTTAAAAAAATACAAAATTTTACCTAATGTGTCGACGTCAGTCCTTGTTCCACTATTTCAATACCAGTATAATTGGTTCATAATCGAGTATTCTCTGCAGGAACAAATAAATCCACTCCAATGAAATAAACAAAAGTTTGTTGACTGTCCAATTTAGACGACGATTTTTATGCATTCAAAAATTTTAAGACGAACTAAAAAGATGCTCAAAACCGTCTATGCATGAAACACTGCTATAAAACGCTGAAAACTTTATGCATCTTTACGTCACTTATAAATATTTTAACAATTTCACTCAGTTTTGTCGAACGCCACATTACCCTAAACAACTGGCGGCCATATTGTTGAAAGCGGACGGAAAACTGTAACAATTTTCGCTCTAGTAACTTATTTATTATGTGAAAAAGGAAAATCAAGACAACTTGTCAATTTTTGTTTTTAATTTTAGTATTATTTATAAACTTCGACAACACTGTAATTTAAAAAAATCAAACACAATATGTATAAATAGTTTTTAGTTTGACTTTTGTAGCCAACACTCAATTTGATTACCACACCTAAAAAAAAAATCTAAATTATGCTGTAAGAAAAAATAAAATTAGTTTAGTCTATGATTTCCAATAAGAAACGAAAAATCGCACAATTTCACGTGGCTTGATAAATAATTGGGGTCTTAAATAATTATCTAATCGATTATTTTCTGATGAAAAAAATACTTCAGAAAAAACGTCAAAAAATAAATTTGCTAACGTCACTTAGACACGAAACTTTTTTGATAGGTAAGCCAAATGAAAAAAAAATCAGCAAAGATTATTTTTCAAACTTATTTTTTTAAACAAACTACCAATTATGCCCATTTACGAAATTTCTAAGGTTTAACAACTTTTGTGTCAACTTGCGTATTTTAAAAGTACAGTCAGTATATAAATCGCTTAGAATCAAATTTTTGCCTCATGTGCTTGGCATGTCTTTTTGAGGGAAATCATCAAAAATCTTCTTCCACTCTGGGTGAGTGAGACAGCACGTCAGATTTTTATTGACTTTCAATTATCCTTTGCGTTCCAAGATTACGCTTATTTATCTAACTCTTTCAATAGCACCCTTAACAGGCATCGAGGCTTCGACTCGGCTCATGGTTTTGGCCACTTCCATCACTCACAAGATGCTTCGCAGAAAGAAGTAGCCAAATCCCATTATCTTTCGCTCTGGAACATAGCCTGAACCAGAGTCAATAACAAAAGGAGGCCGCAGCCAATAACGCGATGGCGGTGCTATTCTCAAGCGAGGTTGCACCACCATATCCTCTAAGGGATCTACACAATGGTGAACCGAACGCTTTCCACGGAATTCAAAGCAGCCAAAGAAACTAAAGGTGGCGCCGCTTTGGCACTTCTGAAACCACGTTTTAAAGAGGGGACTGATTGTGTGTGTGACGTACATAATGAAGTTCTACAATTTGCAATCTACTTCAAAGCTGTAGTCATTATTATAATAGGTATGCATTAAATTATCATGTTTCATAGCATATAACATCAGCGGTAGCACTTTAGTATACAGGTACTAAGACATAGGCCTAAGGAATATGGGAACCGCTCACAACTCCGGCAGACTGGCACAAAGTAGGGTCCAAGCCTTGAATGATCAACATCTGCAGAGTCTATTTCCGAACTGCTTATTTTCTCGGATTAACTGTTCTATTTTTTGTTTCCGTTTCGGTTTTCAAGGCATTTATTCTAATGATTTTTTTCGAGTTACACTTAAAAAAAACTTGCATTAAGGTAAGGTGGGGTAAGACTATCAGCGGGGCAAGACTATCACTTTCAAATATCTCGAAAAGTACCGTCTTCTTTTTGAATTTACCATGTCGATAAAACAGTTACCATGAAAAAGTTCTCGACTTAAAACACAGATGGCACTTCTAATCGTTAGTGTCGATAACATAACGAAAACGAAAATGTCAGTTGTGAAATAAATTGTTGCACGTGACAGAGCAGTAAGGATTCCTTAGAATTTTGGTGAAAAAAAACGTTAAATGGAGGAGTCTTGAACGTAAATAGCATCTTATTGATATTGCCTTTTAAGTTATCGTATCATTTTAACATTATACATACGATTTCTTATAATATTTTACAAAACTAAAACATAACTTACAAATATCAAAGTGGGGGAAGACTATCAGTTCGCCCGGGGTAAGATAAACATTATGTTAGTCTTTCCCCTAGTCAGTTGTAATCAACATTTTCGTTTAAGATATTTTTCTTTAGTTACATGGTCGATTAAATGAAAATCGAATCGAAAAGACAGTTCACCCATTATCAAATATTTGGTGAATCGTCCAGTCGAAGTGGTGTTTGGCGATAAAAGGACAACTGAGGAAAAAGTTTCTTCTCCTCAGGTTTTCGCGAAAATTTTCACGGATTAAAAGTTTCGCCACCGAAATTATTGAAAAATTTATAATTATAATTATTCACCCGGACTGTAATCTTGATTTAAACCAAATTAAAGTAGACAGTAGGTACACTAAATGTTCCTATTAGAGAGTACCTAGCATTTAAAAAAATATATATTGTGAGTGTTTTGTTAAGATTTTCATTTAATCGGTAGTCAAATAAATTTAATAGCAAGTTATTCCTGTTTGTCTTTTTAATTTATGAGTAACGCTTTATTCACATTATGCTATTGATATCACTTAAAAGGTTCTGCTCCTCTGATTTTGATTGTATGTTTGTCTTACCCCAAATCATGTAATATACGAATTGCCGCAAAAATAAACGTTGTTCCGTTATTATATAATTCAAATTAAATACGAGTACTTTTATCATTTGCGTTTTTTCTTTACAAACTCCAATAAGTGCACGTTTTCAGTTAAAATACATTACTGTTATTCTTACCCCATGTGGTGGGGCAAGACTAGCAGTTTTAACGGCCTTACAGTTTATTCAAAATTTACGTTCTAGATGCATTAACGGAAATATATCCATTATTTTATTAAAGCGTATAGTATTTAGGTATCAGTGATTTTATTGTCTCAGAGGTAAGTCAAATAACTTAGCCGTGAAAATCAATCATTGCTGTCTGGCAGAAAAGTATGTTAGTCTTACCCCACCTCACCTTATTAAAATTAATAAGTGTAGAAGCCGGAACATTAGGTATTACAATTTGTGACTCAATGTTTTGAGAGAAATAGAGTTGTGTATTGCTAAATTGAGGGCATATTTACAAGATAGATTTAATTGTTCATTGATTACAATATTATTGTTATAGCATAGTCCACTATGGAAAAATCTAAGTTTCTCATTTAATTGTAATCACGGTATTCAGTAGACAAAGTTCATTCATTTAATTACACAGTACCTATTGTGGAATATATTTATAAAAATTGTCAATTGGATTTTGAACTTACCTATATCTTGCTCGCTAAAACATGCGACACGACATTACTTACTCTGTCTATGGTATGGAGTGATAAATTTCATTACTTGGTAACACCGGGATCATATGATTGTTCAATGAAGAAGCACGTCTGATAGGCGTCGACTTACTTCTTTGAGCCAGTTTTTAGTTTTCTGGCTCTTTATCGGTTGTTTTTTCGTGTTAGTGGTGCTAAATATTAACCTACAGCCATGGCGCTCAGCGACGCAGATGTTCAAAAGCAGGTATGTTAATGGAATTTAGCAGCAGCCGAAATCTGTCGACATGAATTTGTCAGAATAATTGATCCAAAATGAGGCACTTGCCGACTCTGTTCCAAATTGCCTCTGAAGTCGGAATGGACTTGGTAACAGTCTTAATCTTAAATAATGGTTTGTTTGACTGAAAAATGGCATTATTTGTTACTAGATCAAGCACATGATGGCCTTCATCGAACAAGAGGCCAATGAAAAGGCTGAGGAAATCGATGCTAAGGCCGAGGAGGAGTTCAACATCGAAAAGGGACGTTTGGTGCAGCAGCAACGACTGAAGATCATGGAGTACTATGAAAAGAAGGAGAAGCAGGTTGAACTCCAGAAGAAGATGTAGGTTTCTTTTTATATGAGTATAACATTCTTATTAGACATCAGCTAGAATTCATCAGATGCTAGGTTATATCGTTCTGGTTAGTTTTATTTTATCCCGGAAGTAATTCATGAAAGTGCACACTAACGTTCATACAGAGATTGACTTCTCTAGGAAGTATTCCGATGCAGAAAACTCAGTGCTACTTGCTCTCATTCATAACTTGTTATACTTGTATTTAGTGTATTAGTAACTTGTTCGGTTCTAAGTATTTGAAACAGACTAATGTAGAAGTATTACATAAATCAGGACTTATAGTTAATAGCAAAACAGTACCTTACAGTAATATGATTTAAAATCTTCGGTTAGGACTCGCTTTCCTCAACTATGACTGTTTTTTGAAGACAAATAATACAAAAGATTTCACTATAAGATCATATTGAAATCTTATGATCTATGTAGAAAAAAGGCACTACTCTATTTTAAAGATCTCAAGTTTTTGGTTCCTTGTCATGTGACCTTTAGGCTTCATTGAAGTGGTAATTCTTATATCATACAAATCAAATTCTTTATCAAATACCAATATTTTGTAGTAAATGAAATCTTTTCATGTTATACTTCTTTCATTCTATTAGATTTTATAGTGAAATAAGATTGTCACATGACCATACCATAAACAATAGTAGTAATGTTACAGTTTTTAAATTCTAAGTGAAACCTAACACTGTTTGAAATTGATATTCATCCTTTTGAAATACTATAATACTCCTTATATCTTAAATCTGAAAATCTCTACTCACATCAGAGTTATTGACTAATTATTATAATAATTTCTCGACTTTCATTTTGATCAAACATCTAGTATAGGGCTTTTTTGAAGTGACATTTCATAAAGTAAACTGTCCTGCTCTGGGTGGAGCGTGTGGTAGTGTCAGACTTTTACTGACTAAGACCCAGATGTGTCTTTTTAGTTGCCCTTTGTATTCCAGGGCCGTGGTAACTCATTCAAATAATCATATAGCTGTTAAAGGCTGTTTTACTTACATTTTGATACAACTTTATTGACTTTACATCCATTCACATTTTATTTTATTCATGCATAGGTCTTACATGTAGTACTGCACAGAATAAATTGATAACAATGATTACATGGCAGTTATCTCAGTTGATAAGACTTAGTAGGGAGGTTATTTTTCACTCTGTAACGGTGTAATTTATTTTTTTGGTTACATTTAACAGAGCTTTGGATCACCTTTTAAGTACCTAATTTGAGTATATCAACTAAACTTAGAGCACATCCATATTACCAAAAACAGAAAAATTTCAACTTGACAAATGATACGAGTAGTAATTGGTTACCTTGAGGTAAATCATTCTACTGCCTTAATTCTTTTCCTTATAAGTTAGCCAATATTTTAGAATTTAACACAAGTTTTCTATATTTTCCTTGACCTCTCTCTCTGCTGCTGGCTAATAGATTCATCTATAATGTTAAAAATCCCTTTCACCCGCCTTTTCTTGAACCACATAGTCACACAATTCCTTATATAAGAGAAAGGATCAATGACCCATATAGCAATTACTTTATAGAGCAATACCTTATATATGAGAAAATAGGTCATCCTGTATTTGAAGAATAACTTGTTAACTTGGCAAGAGTATTTGATTTTGATACCAAAGTAAGTTAAAGTCAAACTTGATTTTGTGTTATATTAGCATTTGTACTACTGAATAGTATTTTTATTATTGATAGGCTTACATTTGACCACTATTTCACCTGATGATATGTGAGGGTCTTTTTTTTTCTTCTTTTTTGAATTAAGAAGTTAAATTAAGTATAAGTCAAATATTCAGATTTCTTAATTTAGAAATTGGGAGTAACTCCTCCATTCTTCAGTGTATCTTTATGTCTAGAGTTTAGAGCCAACCCATTGAACAACCAAATACATTCCAACTCTTTTTTGACAGCCAATCTTCGAATATGCTGAACCAGGCTCGTCTGAAGGTGCTCAAAGTACGTGAAGACCATGTACGCAACCTCCTGGACGAGGCCCGCAAGCGTCTGGCTGAGGTACCGAAGAACCAGAAGATGTACGGTGAACTCTTGACATCCCTCGTTGTACAGGCCCTATTCCAGGTTTGTACTATACTTTTTACTATATTTATTAATGATATAATTATACTTCGTATTGTATTTACCATCATAGTCTACAGACAGCTAAGTTATTGTTCTAAATTGGATAGCAGTAGAGTTATTAAGGAATTTGGTGACTGGTATTGACCAACATTCCTAGGTAGAGTACTGCCATTTGGAACGAGTGGCGCCGGCAAGTACAGATTTTTACGCTAGGTAGGCAGAAAATTTTATGTCACGGAAAATGCTGCGTCTTTTTTTTCGTGGTCATGATCAAACAATGATGTAGGTAAATACCTCCTCAAATATCCGCAGATTGACTGATTTTATGGACGTATCAATTAACTGATATCTGAATTAGCCTTATGGCGCGTTTTATGTTCTGTATTAATTCATGAATCCCCGACCGGTCCTATGAGACCGCGGTGTTATTGCTTTACTATTGTGTCTCGTTTTGTGGGTATGTGATAGGTTAAAACTATTTGAACTAACCTGACGGTAAAAAATTTCGCAATGAAAAAGTTGTTGGAGAAACAATTTTAAAAATTCTTTCTTTTTCAATAACTGTTATGTAATTTAATGTAACTGGCTGACCATCGGCTTCGCCCATGTTAAAGCAGAAAATTATTCCAAGGGAAATTTGCTCTCGGGATAAAAAGTCCTATAGCTCATCGAAATCCGTTTGAGCGTGAAGAACGAAGAAGTAATAAAAATATACGCACACGCACTCAAAAGTTTAGCCTTTATAATATTAGTGTAAAATCTAACATCAAAGACTTGGAACCAATATAAACTCCACATTTCAGCTGATGGAGAACGCAGTCACCCTTCGCGTGCGCCAGGCCGACAAGCAGCTGGTCGAGTCTGTCCTCGGCAAGGCTCAGAACGACTACAAGGCCAAGATCAAGAAGGACACCGTACTCAAGATCGACCCCGACAACTGGCTGTCGCCCGACACCTGTGGAGGGATCGAGCTGGTCGCCCTCAAGGGTCGCATCAAGGTACCTTCATGATTTTACCTTTTAAATTGATGTTTTTGTAGAAATATATTAATCTGTGTGATTCACTTGCATAGCATCAATCTTATAATGTTCCCACTGATGGGGCTCAAGCCTCCCCTCTAGGAGAGGGAATGGGCCGTAATCCACCACGAGGGCCCAGTGCGGGTCGGTGGATGTTACATGTCTTCGAATTTTTGGTTCTAAAAAATGCCGGTTTCCTCACTATGTGATTCATTGTATGTATGTAATATATAACAGCTGTTCGTGAAAGTAAAATAAAAACACGTACGGCTGTCGAAAACTTAACCAAACTTACCCTGTCTTGATTCCCGTTTCGCTCATACCGCATGGAACCCCGCCTCACCATCACTATAAAAATTTTGTTAATATTGTGTATTTTACAATTTCGTATTCAGGTTTGTAAGTGAATCTTGCACAGATGAAGTGAAATTTATAATTCAGTAGTATTATAGTGGAACGGTCACGGTTGATAAGAAGGTAGGTAGCTATATTGTTTAGTTACACCTAGAGAGCGTGAGAGAATATTGTGTTTGTGTAGTGTGTTGATGTTTGTCGTGATAAGCCAGTGTCAGAGTAACGTGTTGTGTTTCCGCAGATCTGCAACACCCTGGAGTCTCGCCTGGAGCTAATAGCCCAGCAGCTGTTGCCGGAGATCCGTACCGCCCTCTTCGGCCGCAACCCTAACCGTAAATTCACCGATTAAACATATAACGGTGACATATATTATCACACTTGTTACTACTAACAATTTATTTAAAGTTCATAATTTGTAGAACTAAAATAATATTATAATAAGTGTTTTCCTTTGCCTAATTAATTATATCGTAATAATGCGTACAATTTTATCGCTGTTTAGAATTTAATCTGATGAGTGGTCCCGTTAAGTCGCCAGAAAATGTACAACTGACAATGTGTGATCATGTGAGTTTCTGCTTTCTGGCAATCGTACCGTCAGATAGCTTGTAATCTATACTGTGCATTAGTTTCGCCTGCTTGAATAACGTCAACATCTACTTACTGAGCATAAAATATTTTATTATAACAATTCATTCATATAGCATAATGTTATATGTATTTTAGAGGATGTAGTTTATAGGATTTGGAGACGGTTTAATTAAGATGTTACCATTTATTAGGTCACGCAAATAACCATATATGTAAAGTTGATACTGTTGAACGCAGCAACTTGTCCTGCAGTATTACTTAGCACAAGACACGCAATGTAGATCCGCGTTATTTCTATGTCAAACATATAATTGTATTTTAATAATCTTCCTTGTATGTATTATGATGTTGTTACTGAATGTTTTGGATAAATATTGTTCGTCTGTACCATTCATGTTATCGGTGAGGAGTGGTTGCGGGCTGTAAGGTTGTGGCGTGACGGCAGCATCCCATGCTATGTCCACTCAAATCGAGGTAAAGATTTGACTGAGCGCAGTGTGGTGTCACACTTGAACCTTGCAGACAACAATGCATTCCTACTTGTGTTTATCCTGGCAATCTAATATTCTGGCTTGCTTTTGACAGTGGCTACACAGAGCACCATAGCTCTTGTTTCCTACTATATATTATTCCCATACAGCACTGTTAAAATCCTTATGTAAATATATAGATGTGTTGAAAATGGTCTTTTATTTCAAATTAATACACACCTAATTTTTAGTAAAAATTAATGAATAAACCACATGGAGTAATCAGTATTTATTTCATGTCACATGTAGATCATCAATAAACTACACAACAATATCATTATTCAATAGTAAACAAGAAATAGAAGGTAATAGGACAATAATAACGGCATAAAAAATGTAATCTTACGGAACATCTATTGCCACACAGTGCCATTTAGTTTTTATTTTAGTCACTTCAATGGTAATAGTAACTAGTTAGTCTTAAGTGGGTGATAGACGTACGAACTTAAAGTACGCGGTTTTTAAGATTGTGAACTTACTCGGCTCGACGTCGGTGACACACGTGAAGCTTGCTCATACTATATCGCGATGTCGTCGAGAGAAGAAGCTTTGTGTTAGTTGGGAATTTTATATCAATCTGCTGTCCCCTGCGGTTTCACCCGCATTTTTCGTTACTGCTCCGCTCCTGTGAGTCGTAGCGTGATGGTATATAGCATTCCTCGATAAATGGGCTATCTAACACTGAGAGAATTTTAAATCGGACCAGTAGTTCCTGAGATTACCTCCTACATAAAAACTTACAAATTTTACCTCTTTATAATATTAGTATACCCAGGACCGGTCGCTGTGGCGACGCTTGGGGGAGGCCTATGTCCAGCAGTGGACGTCTTTTGGCTGAGATGATGATGATGAATAATAGTATAGACTACGTTTTAAAAACTAATAAAAAAAGGACGAAATTGACAAGTGTGGTAGAGTTACATGAAGAGAAGGCGGCTCCCGGCTCGCAGCGCTGCCACACGTACGAGCCGAGACGAGCTACGAGTAAGATTTCAAACAGGTTGGATCGCCAGCGAACATGCGCGGCAATTTTAAAGTACGCGTTTTTAAGGTGACACACAGGCGAAAAAAGTCGTCGAGCCACAAGTCCGCGTACTTACTCGCACGTCTATCACCCACTTTACACTTATCGGATATTTTTAGACATTCAATAATAATTAGTACCTACCACATTTAGTTTATCAATCTAAAATTTTAGTAAAATAAGATTTAACAAAATCACAAGAAAATCAATTTTTCTGAGAACCTTACAATTAATCACAACTATAATGGAGTTTAGAAGTTAGTTTAGAGGCCATACCCTGTAGTTAACAGCACATTGAAGAAGTTAAGGACTATGCAATCGATAATAGTGCACCATGAGGCCTTAGGGCCTGGCCACATTACCACGTCGTAGCGCCAAACTACGTCACATTGCTGCGACATACAGATATACAGCGCATTACGTAAATTATGCACAATAAGATGACGACGCCGACGTCACAAAACCATTAGGTGAAGATTGATCGTGAAATTTTTGGACTTAGTGCCTGAATAACACGATAGCAACGTGCCGCAGTTAAGCGCCGTGCTGTCGTTAGCCTGGCCTTTATATGTAGTAATAGCAAAGTTAGTAGTCAGTGCACTAAGTTCTGTAATACAGATATCTATTGCGCTTTACTTGATTGCATAGTATAAAGTGCTCCTCTGAAGGTGCTACCACAGACAGTAGATTAATTTAATTACTAAATACCTAAGTTGAGCTTAGTAAATTCTTCTCAATATCATAAGCTAAGTCACAGCAACGATTCAAATTCTAACTACTTGAGGACGAACAACACCAACAAAGGTCTTGTTTAGACAATGCGAGCTCGAGTTATGCACTCTAGTACCTACTGTACTTAGTCAAGTCGCCACTTCCAGTTGTAAATTTTGCTTTTTATCAGCAACTTATCTTTATAAGTTTACTGGATACAAATAGCAAAAGCAGCTTCATGCCATACTCGGATGGCTCGCACTTTGTAAACAGACCATCCTTTTGAACGCCACATTGGCGGGATGTTAGATTTTTATAAGATCCCTGCAAGTGCCTAGTGCTTTAACATCTCTATGTTAGGCGTACCTACCTACAGAGTTCACTTTGATTCATCAAGTAAAGTTGACAGCGGCGTTCAAAAGGTTGAAAAAATAATTCTTACACGCTTTACACAACAAGATGTGAGACATCAGGCGTATAAGCTGGCAGGTATCGTGGCACACGCGGCTCGTCCCGGCGCCGAGCTCCCCGGTCCACAGCCAGGCTGATGGTGCCCGCCTCCTTCACTCCGTTGGACTTGGCCCTGCGCTGCGACGGCATGATGGCGGCCCGGAGAGACTTCCGTTTCTGAAAATGTTCATAGTTCACCCAACTGCCCTTGTACACCACGGAGGAGTAAACAAGTGGAGTGATAATGCGAAACAAATGAACGCACTAGCTCGTATTATGTTACTGGCCATGCAGAATCAATCTAAGTAATTCGTCTATGGAAGCAAAACAAAATTCTATAGAGATCATAATCTATGCGAGTTATCTCTCCATTCGTTCACTAATCTGTGCTGTACAGTCACGAATAAAACATGAATAACACAATGACATCTACTTACAACAGCAATAGACTATTACCGTGTCCAGCGAGTTGGTGTACAAGCTCCACAAAGCGGCGGGGACTCATTGTGATCAAAATTAACAATGTACATGAACATGAAAAGTGTTTATTTTGAATATATAAGTTAAATATTGGTCGTTAACAATATTTTTATGTCTACATCGGGGATGGCGAACCTCAATAAGCAGACTAACATTATCTATACGAATATTCATAAAAAGATATGTTGCTATGCTATACTATAGTAGGTACTTGTCGCAATTGGGATTGACTAAAAATATTTGAGTAGCAATGGTTCGCAATCCCTGAGCTACATACAGTGCATATCAGTCGTCAGTGTGACCTCGGGCCGCGGGTCTATATTTTACTCTCTAACTGCTGTTTGACTTTGGCGTTAGCGAGGTGGTCCACATCCATGGCTTCTGCCTTTACTCTGTTTACCTCGACAGCTCCGCGCCACCGGTCGGCGGCGTGGCGCGCGATCTCCATCCTCTTCTGCTTCTTGATCTGGTGCCGTTTGTACACCACCTCGATCACTATCAGTACTATGCCGCCTATTATACCCGCTAACACAAGTATGAACACCCCCGCCATGTTCTTCAAGCCTAATGTGTTCGGTGTCTTCTCGTTCTCTTCGCAGTTTAGCATGTTGTTGCGGAGGATCCAGAGGTTGTCCAGAGATTCCATTATTCCACCTGAAAGTAACATTGAGTATATTTTCATCTTGTAGGTAACAGTTCATTTGTAGACTATTCTATCAAAGAGGTACATACTTTCGTGAAAGTCCAATATAGCCAGTGTGACAAGATCCGCCCAAGGAGAGCCTTTTTGTAATCCAACGCCATAGCCAGAACGACCAAACAGTTCTCCAGCGGTCACAAGCTCACAATCCTGAGCGGCCTCGAATTCCAAGCGAGATGAGTCCCAAATGAATGCCATTAGTTTACTGCAACCATGGACCAGAATAAGAAAACAGGCAAATAAAAATAATGTTAAAAAACCTACTTCAATCTCCTAAAACTACTTGTTCAATTTTTGAATTTTTCTTTCCATGGTCTAAATTGAACTACAAAAAAAAGTTTCATGGACATCTATAATGTCTATGGCTACGTAATTTTGCAACTACAGAAACAAAGGTATAAGATGAACCTACCCGTGCTTAACATCCTCGATAGCTTGCTCAGCGTTATCATAATTATTTGCTTCCATCGTTCGGTACATGTTCGACAATTCGACTTGTCGTCTAAAATACATATCAACAGCTGATCCCTTAACCGTGGCACACGTCAGATTCTCCATGGTATTGCGAAGCTAAAGATAATAAAAAATAAAGCATTAGCTACTGTCTAAACTAGTCTATGCTTCTACGTTAGCCCGAAAATATTAATCAGTGAAGTTGTACCTCCCCTTCAAACTGCACCATCGAACAGTCCTAGGGAAATATTGCTATAATCAATTAATCTTGGTATGTGGTCTGATTGATGGATAGGTACTTGTTAGATAAGTGATTTATAGTTTGAAGTTAGTCCCCGTAATGATTTTATCGATCGCCTTTGACGACGTTCAAGATTTTCGCAACCTCACTGCGTCTAACTAAACTAATAGTTGATATTGATAAAGCATTGACTAAATGAAAAGCCATTACATACCCTTGCGTCGTTGATTCCGGTGAGCTTAGTCTTGGGGCGTTCGAGCACTAGGAAGGCAGCCAGGTTGGCGGTGTAGGAAGCAACGATGATCATTGCGAATCCTGCCCACACCATGCCTAGCACTCGCGCTGAGAAACTACGAGGAGTGCCTGTAACAATCAGACCAAAAAACTTTGGATTTAGAATATCTAATTTCTCGCCATGGCCTCGGATTACCCTTAGTTGAGTCAGTTGAGTGTGTACGAGAACTTGTTCTTTCATATCTGTTAAATAGCCAAATCACGCAATTCATTGGTTTTTGTTATTCCCGACAACCAGCTATGGCCGTATAATTTGACTTCAAATTAATCGATCAGAGATTCAATCGATTTTTTCGAAATACCGGTTGCAGATCATAAGCTAAGTTATGCATGTGGATGGAAGGATCATAATCTTAGGTTCCTCATTTGCATAGTTGAGGTAAGTGTTTGGAGTTGGATAGATTGCCAATATACGATAGATTGCGGAAATTATTATTAGGTACCTCAGACATGGAAGCTAAGCTTAAACTAGCTTAGCAGTTGGTTCGCTGCTGATTCAAAAGCTAAAACTTGCTCTCACCTTCTCCAATACCACTGTTGAGAAGCACACCCCAAGCAAACCAGATAGCGCTCGAAAGGTTCAAAGCGTCTTCTTCAGTCCCATCAATATTGGCCAGTTTGAACCGCCCGAAGGGAGAGAACCTGTCCAGCAGGTATAGCACAAGAGCTACCACGTGGACTGACACCATCACCAGGATCCAAAGGGTATTCGAAAACGGTTGCAAGAACGATACCAGCGTTGAGGAGCGGGATGGCTGAAAAAGTACGTAATAGTTAGTTTATGGTTAGCCATAAGTATTCAGAAAAGCTTACCATAAAGGCGCTTTCAACAAAAGTGGTGCTCGTGGGTGCTTCTGTGCTTAGGGCATGCCCAATTCATCTTAAAAAAATATCATTTACCTTATGCTTAAGCGAGTGAAGTGTGCCTGCAAATTTTAGCAGCCTAGATAGTCTAATATAGTGGATTATCTACTTTAGTAGATAACCAGAATTTAAGACGCTAAAGCGATCTCGAAAATTTTTGCACCATTGGATAAGATCAATTTACCGTCCCACTATTCATAGAGACAAACAAGGATAAAAGAGCGAGCTAAACGATCTCCAAAATTTTTAGTACTCCGTCTGGAATAGATTTCTTTTCAGTGATAGACAAGAAGTTACGGAGGCGGGCTGAGCTGATTCATAGATTCATCAAGCATGACCAATACTGGTTGGTATCAAATGTCTTAGGTTCAAAGATTTATAGAACTGTTAATGTCAGAGCCGTTCTCATTGATTGATTGATTTTGTGATTGTGAATGATTGCTTATTTATAATTAGCTGACCATGAAGTAAACATAACAGTAGTTATTTTTAGTAGTTGTTATTCACTGAAATAATTAAAAAAAAAATGTAGTAACATTAGCTTTATCAATGCTTTTGGTAGAAAACATCAATATTAATAGTTGCAATTACCAAAAATGGAAAAATAAATGATATTCTTTATTTTCTCTTTCATTGTAATATCTAAGACTAGGTAGTCGTTGTTTATTGTGTAATATTTATGGCCTTCGCGCTTTTCCTGCAGAGCCTCCAATGCATGGATGGACTAACCTCTTTTTATACACTTACTGGCCATTACTTACTTTACATGACCTTTTACATAATAGGTATCGTCTGTTTTAGGGTATAAACCCTGAGACTGAATTGACACAAGTAGGTAATGTCAAAGGGAATGACGCCAGTTCTTTCACAGTTCACCTAGTTCTTTTGTGTTGAAATGTCATTTAAGTCAGTAAATGTATCTAGTCTGTAAATTAATATATTTAAAATAATATTAATCAAAGTTAGCGACAAATCCCCTAATTACGCTTTCTTCACTTAAAATAAAAATAATGTACAGACTTTTAAACATTGTTAACATTTTCTTCCTGCCCTTGTTTCGTGTAATTTGGGGTCATCGTAGCACGGTTATTTCTTCCATTCTGTTCACTAACTCATTTTTTCATATAACTTCTCACACAATCAATCTTCTTTGGCCACTCTATTCATTCATACACATAACGCTTTTAGTACCTATATAAAATGGAAATTCGTACCTTTTTCTCTAAAATCGTAATACCTTGATATTTGAAAGGTTTACTAAATTCAATAAACTCGGCTCGTTCAGGATTTATTGTCAAAGGGGCAACTATCATGTCTGCACGTTCATACACCAATTCTCCTGAAAATTCACATACAATAAGTATATTATATATTCAAAACCATTACCATTCTTTGTATGTTTAAATGGGAAATTAGCCGGAGAAGGCAATACACTTGAAAAATCGATGATCATCATCATAGGGCAAAAAGGTCGAAAAAAGGCTGTCCTATCTTTACTCACCTATAAGCCCTGTCCATTCCTTCTTGGCTCCCGGTTGGGAGAAGTTCCGTATAATATAATTTCCAAATTGGCCATCAGGAGACAGAGCCAAAGAATACGTAAAGTTGATCGCTTTTGACAGATGTTTCAGGAGATCCATACAGAAGCCTTTGCAGCAGTAAAGTTGGTCTGAAACGTAGTAAACGTAAATAACATAGTCACAGGTAGTTCCTGCATCCTTCAGGACTCTCGGGTAATTTCTACGTTATCTGCAATGAAATCCAACTAGCCATTATTATATGGCTATACTCGGAGTTTTCTAGCGTGATTGAATTAGGCATGAAAATGTCCGCAGGAGAACCAAAATGACCGACAAAGCCCTAACAATCGCCAAACGTAAGTGGCAGTGGGCAGCGCACATTGCTCTCAGAAAAGGTGGTCGATGGAGGCGAAAGGTTCAGGAGTGGCGACTACATACCGGAAAATGCAACGTTGGTAGGCCTCAAGGGGCCATAAGGTGGACCGATGCCCTGATGAGGGTCTCGGGAATCCGATTGATGCTATACGGACAGGACCGACCATTGTGGCGATACTTTAGGTCTATGTCCAGCAGACGACGTCTTTCAGCAGAAATTATGATGAATGATGGATGACGAATATTGTCCTACTATATGACAAAGGCCTGTCTCTTCCTTTCACATAATATTCTGTCTTCTACTAGTTCGGCCTGGAGTGCTATTCTCTAAGAAAACAACCTTAACAGCCTTAAACAGCAGCTACGAAATCCAAATCGGTATTCGGTGAACTGTGAGAAGCTATTCTCTAAGAATAGCACTCCTTCCCTTTCAATAGGTGTCGAGATTTCCTCAGTCATCGTGATGACGTGTAGCGTTTATTGGCTTCCCCATACCGTTTAAAGGAGTCTAGTAAAGTCAATCTATTCTCATAAATGTCGGGCGCACTATTACGATAAGACAGCAGGTGAGATATACTGGATGCAGTATATCTGACCGTGCGTTGAGACTTGAGACCTTTCAATGTCTGTAAAAAGGTTTCAATCATAAAGACTAAACCTGCTTAGGCTTCTACTTTGCTCATTATAGAAATTAGTATTTCTCGCTTTCAGACGCACTTGCGACCTACCCATGGTATCTGATGAAGCTCTAGCCATGTAAACAAGCATGATAGGTGAATTGCTTTGTACCTGTATCCTCAGTCGCATTATAATGAGGACAAGGGATCTCGTCCGGAGTGCAGTCACTGCCATCGTCAATACGACGAGTGTACACGAAAGGCTTCTCCTCAATCGTCAATACCTGAAGGTAAACATATAATTCACTTATCTTACAGATAGGTACCCAGTTGTGCTGTCTCACTTATATCGTACTGTTGATTTATATCACCTTGAGATGCGTTGGTATCATGAACCCTTCCGGTTTCGAAGTACTTCGACCCATCCATATTATTTCTTGCTCTTTTAGTTCTAATCGCATCTTCTGGGTTTCCTGAAAAGTTTTTAAAGTCGTAAGTCTCTTTCTATTTGCAGTAAGTGAGTTTTCTCTACCAGTCATCGGTCTACCTTGTCAGAGCCTTACCTTAGAGTAAAAGTATTTCCCTACAGCGACATGTTCCCCCTGCGCTCTCACGTTGACCATATCATATTCTGCATGGACTCGATCTCCATGGTCATCAAATGCCACATGTCCAGTGGCTCCGTTCTCCAATCGCTGCTTCCTAACGTAGTCGAACAGAAGACGACCGGTGGTCCAGATAGACCCTGAGTTGTCGCAGTCTGAAGGAGGGGCGTGAATCTCTTCTGATGTGTTCATGTCGCGGATGGCTGATGCTAAGACGTAGCTGAAAATGTAATGGGCGTAAGTAGTTTTATAATAAAGGGCTTAAAAAGTTAAAACTCTATGTATTGCAGAATAAATTACTGGCCTGCTATGTATGAACTACGATAAAAAGCAGAATTGGAAAAAGAAGAAAAATTACATCTTTTTGTTTTCGAAACCTCCTTCCAGTTGATTAAATATGAACCAGCAACTGGCCACTTTTCGTAAAAATATTTATGAGATATCAAAAAAGTACCATCCAAATTAAAAAAAAATACCCAAACTTTTTTTACTGTAAGAATATGGCCTTTTATTTTATGTTTAGTTTATTTGGCCTTTCCAATTGATGATCAAACCTTATTTGTTTGTGCCTAATTAACAATTTATTAAGCCTGCTTTATTTTTCGAGATTATTTTAAATCTTCCAGTAGACATGTTATAGTTAAGTTAGTTTTGCTGATACCAGGTTGGTCGTTTAAAATAAAACCAAGTTCTCTTACATAGAGTCCTGAATATGCGCGTGTTCATTGGTGGCATTAACGAGTCGTAGTCCCAGTAAGCCCTCGGGCGCGTTGGCAGCGTCCAGCGCCTGCTCCGTCACCATCCACACGTAGCCCACGGTCGTCATGTTCAGGAACGTCGCGTCGCGGAAGATTATTTCGGCGTCTGTTTTACTGCGGTTAACATCGTTATTATTGCAACAACTAGGATATAAAATCTCTTACTATTAGAAGATAGTTCTTTTCTTTACAAGAGCACGTAGTCGTGCTCTTGTAAAGATACAGGGTTCAAGATGAGGGTGTTGAGGTAAAGAGTGTGCTGTATGGTATGGCTACCTCATACAGCACCCTGAGCACCCTCCTTAGCCAGGGTCGCAGCTACCGCCGTATCAAAGACACTGCCCCTTCGGGCTCCGGGCGGCAAAATTCGTAACATATTAACGGCAAACATATATTTTTTTGTGCAAAAAGTCTTAAATATGATTGATAGAAGAACCCGTTAGGATTTGCTACGCTACAGATGGTGACCGTGGTGAGACTTCGAGCCTATAGGAGTGGGTTGAGTATCGGAAGGAGTGTAGCGATGTTTGGTTGGGCTTGGAAATACGGTTGAAAGGGTAAAAGTGTTTTTGTAGTTATGTACCTATTTGATGACTATTAAGAGTTTTTGGATGTGGTAGAGAGCGTGAAGTGTTTTATGGAGGAGTATGGGTTAGAAGATGCTACTGAGAATGATCGATGTGTACATGTAAGGTAGTCGATATAGCTCGTGTATGGGGCAAGGTATGGGTTTTAAAAGTGTGCACGTATGAGGATGAATTATCACGCTGTGAATGTCTAAAATAGAATGAAACTACAGCATACCTGGCATACATAAGGAACACTCTTGCCTGAGCGCCTTTGACGTCCATGAGGCGGTCGCTGAAGGAATCCAGGCCGGGTTCAAACTCTATCACCTGTTCTACAACCACTTTACGGTCTACATCCTCGTCCACGCTTTGAGAGGTCGTCTGGAACCTGAAAATATGGTAATTATTTTAATTTATTCATCATTTTCCTAGTCTTTTCCCAACTATATTGGGGTCGGTTTCCAGTCAAGCCGAATTTAGCTGAATACCAGTATTTTACGAGGAGCGGCTACCTACCAGACTTCCACAACCCATTAACTGGGGTAACACGGTACTTCATGGCAAGACTGGAGTTAGATTTACTGGCTCCCGACTATCCGTAACGACTGCCAAAGATCTACAAATGACAGCTGGGTCCTACATCTTAACGTGCTTTCCGAGGCACGGAGGAAACTCGTTACGTTAAGATGGTCACCCATCCACAGACAAACCTTGGCAAGCGTTGCTTAACCTTGAATCAACCCGTGCGGCTGTTATTATCTAGTCACGAGCACCTCCAATTATTTTAATTTATTATTAGCATTTAATTCGTCAATCACTTGCAAAATATAGTTCAACTAACTCAAGTTCGGTTTCTGAATTGAGTACCTATTTGAAGTTAAAAACGTGTTAAACTCCACATATTCGTAGTAGATACATTATGATCTTCGATTAGTAATGATTATGATATCGTTAAATTCTACTTTAATGCCAAAGTTTGACAGGTTTTTAAGAAGAGCAGAAGTTGATTTTCATATTCGAACTGTTTAATTTATCAGTTTTAAAACTAATTTAAATCATTTTATTTCTTGTCGACTTACCGTCCCAGAATAGCCCTGCCATCAGTATCAGAACTATGAATGAATATGACCTTCATGTAATTGAAGTGCTTCAACACATCCACCCATACGTCGGCTTGGTGCGAATACGGCGGGACCGTCCGAAGGAAAGAAACGTGAATGTTTTTGTCAGAGAAAGCAGAGTCCCTTGAAGATATGCCGATGACTGGTATGTGGTAGAAACCACTGGTGTACGAGACAGCTGCTGGGGAAAGGTCTCCAGTCAATGGGTGAGATACCACGATCGCGTACACCTATAAAATTTTGTGTCATTAATATCGGTATATTAATTCAAAATTCGAATTAATAATCTCAGTTTTGGACAATAAGCTCAATGTTTTACGCAACAAAGTTCAAATTGCTTTGCAACCGAACGGTACTTACGGCCTTTTTATTTTTTTGCAAAATCTTTGTCTAGAAATCAACTTTGCATACAAAACGTTGATATATGGTTACTGGTGATGGATTGAAATTATCTCGAATTTTAAATTCAATTAGAGTTTTATAAAAAAATCCACTTACTCGGTGAGCAATCAGATCTTTACAGACATTCAGCGCCGTTTTTATAGGATTCGGATCCATGAGCATCGAATAATCGTGATATGTAACTCCACGAGGCACATACTGATCTTTGAAGTTCAGATTCTGCAAAAAAAAAACATAGAATAGAATAGAATAGAATAAACTTTATTGTACACCAAAAGAAGTTTAAAAGATTAGTTTAGTTTTTTCTTTAAAAGATATCACGTTATTCACTGATAAAAACTGGCTCAAGTTGAATAAATTGTTTCGTATGCATATCAAAGGAAATGAAAATTGCCATTAACTGAGTTGAATTGAAATGCTAATGGGCACAAGTTGGTTTATTAACGTTTTGTATCTGTAGGTGTAAAATATGGCATTCTTGGTGACAGCATGAATCATTCAACGGCGTGCATGCTGCGTGGTAACAGTATACAAATTTGCAGTGTTACGAAGTGTAGAAATGCATTTTTAGTAAATTAGGGTTCTTCTAATATACGACCGACAATAATATCACCCAAGCCACTTCCTACACGAATTTTTACAGGACCATCCTGATAAACTTACCGATATAGTGTCCACCACATTGTAATAGGTGGGATTGGAGAAACGTCGGTGTTCTACGTCCAAGGCAACAGCTGTTGACTTACCGATATAGTGTCCCTTGCTGGAGAGAACCCCACCCACATTGTGGTAGGTGGGGTTGGAGAAATGTCGCCGGTCTACATCGGAGACCACGGCTGTCGACTTACCGATATAGTGTCCTTGTAGAACGCAATAGACTCGTTGCTGGAGAGAACCCCACCCACATTGTAGTAGGTGGGGTTGGAGAAACATCGGCGGTCTATGTCGGCAGCCACCAGGTGTCAACTTACCGATATCGTGTCCTTGTAGAACGCAATAGACTCGTTGCTGGAGAGAACCCCACCCACATTGTAGTAGGTGGGGTTGGAGAAACATCGGCGGTCTATGTCGGCAGCCACCAGGTGTCAACTTACCGATATCGTGTCCTTGTAGAACGCAATAGACTCGTTGCTGGAGAGAACCCCACCCACATTGTAGTAGGTGGGGTTGGAGAAACGTCGCCGGTCTACATCGGAGACCACAGCTATCGACTTACCGATATAGTATCCTTGTAGAACGCAAGATACTCGTTGCTAGAGAGAACCCCACCCACATTGTAGTAGGTGGGGTTGGAGAAACGTCGCCGGTCTACATCGGAGACCACAGCTATCGACTTACCGATATAGTATCCTTGTAGAACGCAAGATACTCGTTGCTAGAGAGAACCCCACCCACATTGTAGTAGGTGGGGTTGGAGAAACGTCGCCGGTCTACATCGGAGACCACAGCTATCGACTTACCGATATAGTGTCCTTGTAGAACGCAAGATACTCGTTGCTGGAGAGAACCCCACCCACATTGTAGTAGGTGGGGTTGGAGAAACGTCGCCGGTCTACATCGGAGACCACAGCTATCGACTTACCGATATAGTGTCCTTGTAGAACGCAATGGACTCGTTGCTGAAGAGAACCCCACCCACATTGTAGTAGGTGGGGTTGGAGAAACGTCGCCGGTCTTTGTCGGAGGCCACAGCTGTCGACTTACCGATATAGTGTCCTTGTAGAACGCAATGGACTCGTTGCTGAAGAGAACCCCACCCACATTGTAGTAGGTGGGGTTGGAGAAACGTCGCCGGTCTTTGTCGGAGGCCACAGCTGTCGACTTACCGATATAGTGTCCTTGTAGAACGCAATGGACTCGTTGCTGGAGAGAACCCCACCCACATTGTAGTAGGTGGGGTTCGAGAAACGTCGGCGGTCGATGTCGGCGGCCACTAGGTGTCCTGCGCAGCATAGAACCGCGAGGAGGATGTGGTAGGACCACATTTTGGTGTCTGAACGCAGAAAGGAATATTGTCAACGAAATTGTAGGGTCAAATAAGTAAAATCGGACGACTACTGCAAAAATGCAGTTTTAATACAATTCTGTTGCAGCTGATATCTGATCTGCGTCATTTAGTGTGAGTTGAATTACGACTGCAGGTTGAACAAAATAAATATTAATTGTCTTAAGCATTTCTTTAATTCTTGAAAGTTTATTTGTTAGGGTGATTCCGGGAGAGTTAAGGAGGTGGTAGATAATACCCAGTAGCCACTACTCATAAAATTTTTGTAGAACTAGATATTGCGACGTTACTCTTTCTACGTCGCTCTCGTGAAACCGTTGCAATCGGCAGTTTGGTTTAGGAGTGAGAAGTGTTAGCACATTTTTGTCTCCAGTAAGTCAATTATTAACAAAACATGGAACTATGCTTCTAGTCTTGTTCACCTTGCCCTGTTTATTATAAGCGTAACCTAATTGCGTTGGTGGAGCGCATTAGGCCGGACATAAGCGCATCATCATGCATCCCAGAAACATAACGCATTGGAGCGGACAGAGAAACGCAACCGCGCTATCTTGTGGCTTGTACCGACGATGCTTAGCAAAACTTGACATGGTAGCGGCACGCATGCGCGAGGTGCGGACGCAGCGCAACTTGGCTCAGCGGTCCGGATGATGAGATGACGTGCTGTACGGTACGTCATTTGGGCCTCGAATGACGTCATTGCTGGCTGGATGCCCAAGTGGGTAATATGCTGAGCAGTTTTTTTTAAGCTCATGTTCGAAGTTCAGACGTTCGAAGAAAAAGGTCAAATACTTTGTAGTTTTTTTTAGATTTTAACTTTTATATAAAATCCATTAAAACTATTTTTAAGAACGCTTAGACGCGCACTAATTTTATACGAATTAATATTCGTAATAATTATATTTACACCTAGTTTAAATTAAATATCTACATAATTTAAGTGCCTACTAGGTAGACGTACAACTACTTACTTCAAATAATCTAGTTAACTACGATTTATGAACAAAGTTAATCGTTCTATGTCTAAATAATAAGCTGCCGTAGTAGGTAATTGCTCAACAGCTCAACTTTAGATTGAGTATGAATATTTGAGACACACCCCTTTTCGTCCCCAATCCAAATTAACTCATCCTAAGGATGCTAACATACTGGTTATTAAATCTTACCTTATTGTCCTCTTCTTTAGGCCTATTTTCTGCCCATTTTCGTTATAAAAAGAACTAAATTCACCGGTTTACAAAACAATTTGATTCTACAACAGATGAGGGATGCTGTAAAAGCAAGATCTGCGGAGTTTCATCTCGGGCGCCCTGAATTGTACGGCGCAGGCGTATATAACGAATCAATACATGATTGAAAATTCTGGAATACGTACTAGTTTTGGCAATAGTCAGGAGTATTGAACTCTTCATTTAAAATGATTAATTAATGTATGGGGCCTATGTACCTGCGCTTACGAGATTAAGTTTTCATATATCCGCCACTTGTTTGACATAACGCCATAGTAAAAGGTAAGCTAATTCGTAAAACATTTCCTTCCTTGCTTGTGCGATTTTGGTTAAAACTATTGACATACAAACATTGAGATACAAAGTCATACCATAGCCCTAGGTACCTATGCGTCCTACTTATATACTGTTGTAGTGTAGCAGGTAGACTGGCAGGCACTGTCATACAGGTTACTGTAAATGTACCTTAAGTATCTACTGATGTAGTGTAACCACATGTTGTATCATTAGAGCTTACTCTTCAATTGATCCATGCTAACAATTGATACATTCTCCTAGATTATGGTGTATTGATTAAATTATTATCGCCGGCCTATACCAGATATTTTCTTACATAAACCTTATCAGCTGTCAGTCTTATACTTTTTATAGTAAGTACGTGACTCTGAAATGAATACGAAGAGATAACAATTGCTTCTACAAAGTAATAGGAAAGCGATGAAAAATAAAATAGGTTATTTATCAAAAACTCAAAAACATTTATTTTTGTATCCAACTTATATCTAGAAAAACTGAGCAAAGATTTCTTAAAAATATAAACGCAACTTTATTTCTCAAGTCTTACATTTAAATAAACCTAAAAAAAAAAACAAGTTCCTTGGTACAGATGTTCCTTCGCAGTTGCCTTTGTGTTTAAGCCCAGCCCCAAGCCGCTGGTACCCAGGCAGACGGGGCCCAAGGTTTGGCTGGCCACTCCGGGGTCTGGGGACGCAGGGCGGCTGCGGCGGCCGTAGCGGCGTGCTGGGCAGCCCCGGCAGCGCCTGCCGCTCCAGAGCTTTGGATCACGGATAGCTTCAGGGCTTCTAAGTCTGTAATAGAAAAGGTAAATAAGGGATTAATCAAAAGATAATATGAGCTGCCCCCGTATTGCCTATCTCTGTTGACAACTCGAATGATGATCGGTGAGTCGGATTCGCTATATAATCACTTTTATCGCAATTCGAAACGCTGCTGGTTAAAACAAGTGATCATCATTTGAGTTGTCAACAAAGATAGCAATACCCTCGCTGGGCTGCAAGACAACGATCATCTGGTGATTGATAACATTCAGCACAAAGTATTAACTACTGTATTGGCAGAAGCGAAAGCCATCGGATAGACGTGGAGCGAGGTCAAGCGTAAAGCACAAGACCGTTCGCGATGGGTGACTGCTGTTGACGACCTCTGCCCCAGCTAGGGGGCAGAGGTCTTATCTTAAAATTCAAGTAAGTCACAAAGTAATAAATAGCAGCAAGGATAAAACCAAGAAAATTGTGATGGCAATCCAGCAGTGGATGAGAAAAATCGAGAGAAGGATTCTTCTTTTTTTCGTGTCGATTTACTCTAACTAAATATTCTGTGACCAGTATTTGGCAACCTGTAAGTACGGCTCTGCTATTGACCTTGTATAGCATGCTTGATGGACACAGTAAGTGACGCATGTCCTGTGCAGCGGCTCCACACTGAGAGAATGATTATGATCCAGCATCAATGGTAGCAATTATTGATATTAGAATTAAGATTTCTGTGGTAGCAATAGACTAGTATTTGGCGGATTTAATTGATTTGGGTAGATACCAGCGTTCTGCAGCCTGGCAGCCTGGTTGCTCGCGGCGCGTTGGATCGCCTTGGCAGCTGCTGCCTCGCGGGCTGCGGCTATCTTCTGTGCGGCGGCGGCGCGGGCCTTCGCCCCTGCCAGCTGCGCCTGCGACTGTACTGCTGCTTGCGCGGCTTCCAGAGCGTGTGCACGAGCGTTTCTTGCTGCTTCCTCACTGTGGAACAAATCGGTTATAGTGGTTTATGAAGCTACTGTTAGGCAAAGGCATACACTTTTAGGTGTAGAATGTGGATTGGCTGTCAGCTTCCAGTATTATCTGACTCTTCTGACAGGGTTACTGTAATGAATAATAGAAAACTAACTCAACGTGGCATTAAAAAATAGTTACGAGACTTCCAGCGCGGCGAGGTCTTTGTCCTGCTTGCAAACCAATCTTGAGGTAACCGCATGAAAACCGGACTCCTCAGATTCGATATATTGCTGAAGTTGTTACGCTAATATTTGTTGAAGATAAAATTTCACTTGTAAGCTGTTTGGATTATTGCATTGACGCCCCTGCAAGGGCAAAACCTCGCCGATTGCCCCGCAGGCTTATGCTTAAAGCGTCCACTGCACTGACTGTAAGTACACAGACACATCCACGTAATTGTTACCTAAAATAAGATGTGCATTCATTACCATTTGAGAATGACATAGTGCGACCATGTCTGCTAACTGATTGAGGTTTCGAGATTACGAAAAGTAAACCCTCTTCTATAAAAACTCACCTCTTGTGAGCTGCGCGAGCGGCTGCGGCTTCCTTGGCGCTGGCAACACTCTGTTGTTCTAGCGCAGCGTGTTTGGCCGCGGCCACCTCGTGCTGGGCCGCCATCACCGCCGTCGCAGCGGCCTTAGCAGCCGCCACAGCGCCAGCGACGTCTGAACTAGTGTCTGACGACCAAGCTCCTGGTAATAGCGTTTAAACGTATTACTTGTTTTACTGAAGATGACTTTATTACTATTGTATTTCGGTACACTATAATTTTTTAGAGTATGTATTATCAAAAAATTCTATCTATAGCGCACAGAACCGGTCGTTGTGGCGAAGCTTGGGGAAGGCCTATGTCCAGCAGTGGACGGCTTTCGACTGAAATGGTGATGATGATGCTGATCCATGCCTCAAAAATAACAATCGGCCTCGTTATAATCCATCATAATCCAGTTACGGAGACCAGATTAGTGTCCGTCCCACGCAAAGTATGGTCCGCAGCGGCGTCTGTTAGACTGGTAGCCGCATACGACTAGAAAATTAATGAATTAATTTAGTTTACCATGTCCTCCCTGCACCCAGGCCGCCATTCCCGGCCAGGCTGCCGGCTCCACGCTGATGATGCTGCGCTTGTCCTGGCTGCTGACTGCAATAGCCGACAGACAGATGCCCAGCACCTGCAGACGATGACGAAGATGTGAACATGCCCTAGTAATTGTGTGGTAGAGACAAAATATTTGCAGGGGACCAAACATAATATTGGGAGATTCATATATAAGAAATAGGGATAATGCTTTTCAATAGTCTTTCCATATAGGTAATTAGGTGTAGTTAGACCTTATAGCTAAGAGTGAATACGCCTTAATAAAAAATCAGTTTTTTTTAATATTTTACTAATTGCTTTGCTTGCTATATACTTTTTTCAGGCAATTTTACTTAAAACAAGATTCTTCATTACTTACCAAAGTAATGAAACGAACGAAACCCATTTTGTTATAAAAGTTAGTTACTGTTGTTCACTTGACGTCTTCACAAGGTACTGTGATACTCAACTGATGGTCATACATCATTTTATATTGTCGAATCCGGAAAAGACTGTACCGTATCGCATAGAAAGGGATAACGGACAAAGTACCTAGCCACCCGTCTAAATGCGAGCAGAACCTATTATACCAATAAATCGATCATTCTTTCACTTTCCTTAGGAACAATAGGTAGGTGCTTCAACTCTTAGATAAGATTGATCTAATATGAAAGGTCCAAATATGGTGCCCACTCTGAATTCAAGTGTTCCATAGGTACAGTCAGCACCAAAAGTCGATGAACAGAATCAACATAACAAAACATTTTATTGTGAACAGATGAAACACATTTAATTGCGAACAGGTGTTTTGTTATGTTGATTCTGTTCATCGACTTTTGGTGCTGACTGTACTTACCTACTCAAAAAAAATACGCAATTGCCATATCTATTCCTAAAACGAATTACTGCGCAGCCAATTGTTCGGAGCGGTCAAGTAGTAGGTACTTTTCATCATCAGAATGACTTCTCCCGGTCTTGGGCGGAACGGGAGAGCGAGTCAGACTTTTACTGACTTAAACCCACTCCTTTGTTCCTTTCTTGCCTTCGTCCCAAGGTCGAGGGTCCTTTCAGAACCAATCCAAATCTATAGGTCTGCTGTTTGTATTACTGCTTATATGTGTAGTGTTCACAAGCACAAGCGCAGCGTCGTTTTTGTAAATACACGACACGGTACCGTAACGTGCATCTGCTCAACATAGCATCATGCCATAATAGACGAATAGAACGTCCATTCCGTGTACCTACCTAAATGAAACGAATCGCAAAACACTTTTTTTTAATTTTATTTTTTATTAAAACGTTGCCCCACACTAGGAATTACTCCTGTATCGTGGGTGCCTTTACAAACATGAAAACTCACAAATACAAGACGCCCAGACCTGGAACAATTATCTGCAGATCATACAAATATTTGTGCCGTGCGGGAATCGAACCCGGGACACGCAGCGCAGCAGTATAATAACCACTGCGCTAACCGTGCCGTTGTTGGTTGGAGACCATGAATTATTTGTTTCATGTTGGAGACTAATCTAAATAAAACGATGTAATGATACGATGCGGCGTACCCACAATCCTACATGACATGCATCTGCTAGACACGGCACGGCACCGTATACCTATTGTAGGTAAAGGACGCGTCCAAACCGGGACTTTAAAAAATCTACAACACTCGCGCCTAAATCTTCGGAAAAGCTCTACAAGCGTGATTGGTCAATCATTTTCTCTGACAACGAAATAATTGTCCAAACCAATGAGCCAAGTTTGTTATAGTAGGTAGGTAATGTATGTGAGCTGTTTTAGGGGTTTCGGCAGCCGCTCCAGCTTTTCCCGCGCCGGTTAAGGGATAGCATAAGGGTGTCGACTTGTATGTTGAATCCTACACCAAAGGACTACCCAACTTCAAGTCATCCCGTCTGGCCTCTTCTCATGACCACGGAAGTCACGTGCCAACTGTCAAGGCATTGGGTTTAGACAGTACCTATTCTTAATAAAAGGTTTTATAATGAGGCTAAACAGACATGACGTCACAGAATCCTGCATCGCGCAAGCAAAGTTCTCCGCGCGATTTGAATAGATACAACAGCCCGAAATCATCTATCGGGCAGTAGCCCACCGGACATAACATCCCGTCCGGTCGGAGGATCCTCCCTTTTCAATGGAGGTATGTGGGACTTTACTCTCTGTCTCACTACCTCCAAACTGGTGACCCTCGAGCATGAACGTCAGCGCAGCCTTCGTGCAGCAACAACGTCGTGACGTCATCATCACTTCCTCAAGCTTTCGAGCAGCGAGCCACGCAGCCAGCACGGCACTGAGGGTATCATGACCACCAGCATGCCCACCTGGTCATCTCCTTCAGCCTCATCATCGACCTTGGCACACTGCACCTTCGGCCAGTCACATGAAGAGCTATGAAGAACCTCTCCTGGTCGACGCCAGCAATCAAGCCCTACGTCGCACAGTCCGGCCCCGACTCACTGGAGCCAGCTGTATAACTCCGACCCACTGGAGCCTGCAGCATCATCCCGACTCACTGGGACATCATCATCCCGACTCACTGGGACATCATCACCCCGACTCACTGGGGCATCTTCATCCCGACTCACTGGGACATCATCACCCCGACTCACTGGGGCATCATCATCCCGACTCACTGGGACATCATCACCCTGACTCACTGGGGCATCACCGCAGACAGTTCCGACTCACCGAGAACTATGCGGATACCGGTTACGACTCACTGGAACCAGCAGCATTACTCCGACTCACTGGAGCCTTGCAGCATCGTTCCGACTCACTGGAACGACACCACCCCGATTCACTGGGGCATTACCGCAGTACAAAGTTCAGACAGCAACTCACTGTGAACTATGCGGTATTGGGTAACTATCCACAGAAAGCAATCAACCGCTGGCCTGGCACGCATTATAAGAAGCATCAAGGACTATCGATCTCCGATCTCCGGAGGGGAGTGATGTAGCGACTACGATCATCGACATCTACACATGACGTCACAGAATCCTGCATCGCGCAAGCAAAGTTCTCCGCGCGATTTGAATAGATACAACAGCCCGAAATCATCTATCGGGCAGTAGCCCACCGGACATAACATCCCGTCCGGTCGGAGGATCCTCCCTTTTCAATGGAGGTATGTGGGACTTTACTCTCTGTCTCACTACCTCCAAACTCGTCGGGGTCACCAGTTTGGAGGTAGTGAGACAGAGAGTAAAGTCCCACATACCTCCATTGAAAAGGGAGGATCCTCCGACCGGACGGGATGTTATGTCCGGTGGGCTACTGCCCGATAGATGATTTCGGGCTGTTGTATCTATTCAAATCGCGCGGAGAACTTTGCTTGCGCGATGCAGGATTCTGTGACGTCATGTGTAGATGTCGATGATCGTAGTCGCTACAGACTCTTTTACAAAAATTAAAACTGGGAAAATGCGAGTCGGAATGAACGAAAGCAATAAAAACGATGGCAAATTACAGCAAAACACCAGCTAAGCAAAATGTCGAAATTTTAGATCACACGCCTTAAACCCCTGACTTCAGCCCTTATGATTTTTTAACATTCCCCAAAATCAAGCAGTCTTCGTGGTCAATGTTTCAGCCCACCCGAAGAAGCCCGAATATTCGTATTCGTCAACAGTTTTTCCGCCCATTTTGACTACCCCCACTTCAGAGTGGAGTAAATGTTTTAAAAACTAGTTTGGACGCATGCAAAAGTGTATTAAATATTGTGGAGAATTCTTTGAAAAACAATAAATGGTAATAGGTAATCTATTAGATTGTCTGTACTTATTTCAAACGACACAACTTAAATGGCAGCCCTAGTAATGAAAATGTTTAAAGTTTCCTAAGCTTTTTTAATTATCAATTATTTAACTAGACCTTACAACTAATTATGCATCTTGTTTAATGATTTTCCTCTCACATTTCAAAAATATACTTTAAGTATCAAGATGCTTTATGAAGTAGAATAAAGATACCATCTAAAAGCATCTAAACGATACTAGCGAGCTCAATTTTTTCTACTCTTTCTGGTCAAGCTATACCTGTGCTACAAGACCATGTTTTATGCTGAATTTCAGGATTTTGGTACTCTACGAACTCTGATTCCCTTGAGTCCACAGAAATCTAAATAATAAGTCAAGTGCTTGAGACTGTCCAAAAATAGGTTTTTTGCAACATAAATTAATTTAATTTCGACTCCATATTTCCACACCATTCCGAGATAAAGGTTCTTCACAGACAGCCGGAAGATTTTTTTTTCCAATTCAGGCACGAAACCCTAAAAATCCATAAACTACGTGACATTGTGATTAGTTTAAATTAAGGCAAGGAGTCCATAGGGGTATACCCTATGGGCTAACAATTCTTGTTTTTACTTAAAAATAAAGTTGGACTATGAATGTCCTAAAAAAATTCTGGTCTGCTGTAAAGGTAAAAATTTTAAATAAATTTTCATTACTCGATACTTTGTTTCAGTAATTATGTTATTACTATTGGCAATTCCATATAAATGTCAAAATCTACTCCTCTTGAAAAACATCTGAAAACATCATTGACTCTTATGTCAGTGTTACCAGCTAGTGAGAAAATATCGTATTATCGGCAATATCTATAGGGATTAAAAAAAAACGAAATATCAAAGAGATTATAGAACTTGAGATTATAAATAATATCTGAAGTCAAAGAGATATGATTTAACTTTCGATGCGTTTCGGTTTGCAATTTTTATTATAAAAATACAATGCTTTTTTAATGCCGATATTAAAATAAATCTAAAGAAATAATGGCACTTAAAATTATTAAAATCCATTTAACCGTTGAGGCTGCAGAGCAGTTATGTCAAACATACGGCCTACTAAGCATTATCCTGCGGCCCGAATCAATTTGTGAAAACCGATATTGATAGAGGCCTGTAAAATCTGTCAATGTTTGGAAACTACTTATAAAGGTGAACAATGGTTTTTTCGATCGCAAGATCGCTATTGAAGAGTCGAACCGAGCTAGAACAGAGAGTGGTGGTACGAAGGTGGAACCCAAAATCATTCGAAAGCTGGGGCGCCCTAGAGATTCTCCGGCAGAATACTAGTTACCTACCAGCACATAGTAGATAATGCTGGATCTGGCGGAGAGCCAGTTTTGTTATCAAGGGGCGCTCCACGATGGACGCAAACATGCGTGGGCGAGGCCTCACGACAACAGATGCGGTATCTTGGCGTGGGTTGGTCTTGGCAGTCTTTTGCCTTGCTAAAGTATTTAATGTCCTGCCCTAGCATTTAATGTGCATTTCATCTACCCTAGTCACCAAGGACAATAAAACAGGCCATAGATGTCATGCGGTTTTCCATGTCGTTAGCGTAATTTGCTAAGCTGCTGGTTCCTGTTCAGAGAGGGTGTCACATCATGCGGACCTGCAACACGCGGGGTTACGACCATCATTGAGAGTCAAAGTCAAAATATTTTTATTTCACATAGGCCTACATGGGCACTTATAAAACGTCGAAAACTAGTGCACGGTTCCAAATTGGTCGTTTCCTACGGAGAAGAACCGGCAAGAAACTCCACTGTCTATTACAACACAGACACTTATGCAAGGACAGTGTAGACCAGTCAATATTGCACCCAAAACCACAATAAAGATAAAATTAGTCAAAAACTGGGTTCAAAAAGGTAGTATGTAATTAAAATCTGTAGTCTACAGTGCAAGTGTCCACTCATTCACATTATACGAAAGAAGCTATATAAATATAAGAACAAAAAAAAAGGAGAGGATCTGACAGTTGGGAATCAAGGTGCACAAATCCGAGGTTATGTGTTCCCAGGTTCACTTCAGTGTGGAGTTGAAGATTAAGTAAATTGGACTTGTTGGGAATCGCAGGGTGAAACCTAGCCACTGTAGGCGCGGGCTAGGAGATGGTGGGCAAAGGGATGGTCACTGTGTGGTAAGGTCAAGCCAGTAAAAGTCTGATCCTCCCCATCCAGAGTGGAGGAGTTATGTAGAGATTATTTATATATTCGGATATACGCAGCCTACACCACTTACACAAAAACTAGAGATGTCAAGTATCTCCAACAAGAAGTAAGTTTTCTACTTATTTTGAACTGTCTACTTATTTTAAATTGTCCTTTTTATTAATGCTATACTATATATTGAAATATATAAGTATGTTTATTAGTAAAGTTGTCTAGTTATGGGTACTAGACAACTTTACTAATAAACATACACAAGCTCTGCTTAGCTTGGGCCTAGATGGCGTTATGTGAAAGTTGTGGAATAAGTATATTAAATATATATATATATTAGAAAATTAATATATATATAAGTATAATACTTACCTCTATTTGTCTTACAATAGTACCTAGGTCCTTATTTTTCATTATGATTATCAGTCGTTGGTCTTTTTTAAGATAAGATTTTGCGGCCTACTTAATCTACAGTCTTTATACTTTTTGCTCAGCGTTCCCAAGAAATTACTTAAAAATTAAACCCTTCTAACGCATTCGCATTTTCGTCAATAAAAAATACAGGCAAAATTCCTTTAAGCACTTGCAACATTCAGTATTGCGATCAATCAATCTGACTTCAAATTCAAACCACAACTTCTGTTTGCAGACGTCAAATGCGTTGTGTGTGACTTACAGCCTACTTTGAAATTTCAGTAATTTCCGAGAAAAATTGTGTTTGTCTAATATGTTAATCTTTTGATTTCATCGCTAGTTCATGGCCTATATGATATAAACTACACCTAATAATATAAGGTAAGTAACCTTTTGCTTGTTTCGATTACGTAAAATGCCGATGGGAAGAATCCAATTTTTGTAATGATAGATTAAAACAATACCTACTACAGAGCATTCTAATATTATTCTTAATTAAAATATGTCATCTAGCCAGCTACCCATCACTTTTAGTGTACTTTAAAATTATTGTGTATGTACCATACGAAGTTATTGATTTTTCTATTGGCGAGCACTTACGTTGAGAAGAAAAATACAATCAGAGACGAGGCCGGCCCAATTATTAATAATACCTACTTGATAATGCTACCTAAGCTCCATGTTATAAGATTTCCTTATATTATATTAATATAATTATTAAATAAAGAAACACAACAGACAGGTGTAATATATTAAAGACTGATCACAAGTATTCTAATTTAGAGTATTTTATAAATAAACTGCTGTCAAATGTCACCTGTTTCTTTGCCTTTATTTAGTGTGTACCAAATAGTACTATAAAATATGTTCTAATAGATCAAAGCTACTTCATGAATTAAAAAACCTGTGTAATTATTATCAGCAATCTAAATAAATTTATGATATATACTGATTTAATTCTATATATTGATCAGTCAATGTTTACATCATTATTTATTGGATACTAAAAAAAATACTTTGCTTTCTATATCATATTTTGGCATTATACGTGTTGATTTGAAAGTGTATGGCATTCGCATCGGGACCAACTAATACTTGGTCAATAATACATTTTATTTAATTTTTTTAATTTTAGTTAGTTTTCAGAATAACTCCCTTAACAAACGTACGGGAAGTGCTATACTCCGTCGGTTTAGGTAGTTAACTAAAGGTAAACAATCTTGGTATGTCTTTTTATGTAAAAGTTGTCTAAAAATTGTATGTAAAAATCTTTGCACATAGGTATTTACCTAAATCGATGTTAGCTAATAAACTAAATTTAAATAATCTTTGTGTATATTATATACGACCTCTTTAATATAAAAAGACATACCAAGACTGTTTACCTTTAGTTAACTACCTAAACCAACGGAGTATAGTGTGCTTTGAATCAATGAAATAGTGTTTGTGTGTGTGAAACTTAGTTATAGTAATAAAGGTAAGGTTCACACATACCGATTTCCATAATGAAAAAATAAAAAAATGACCTAATCATTTTATTATTGATTCGGGTCGAGTATCACTAACATAATTACCTCCCGAAATGCCTTACACTTTCAAATCAACACTTATACATTAACTAGGTAGGGTATTAATTCATGAATCCCCGAGTGGTAGCCGGTGACCGCGCTGTCATTATCTTACTATTGTGTCTCGTTTTGCGGGTATCTGATAGGTTAATAGAATAGAATAGAAATATAATGATATCTCATTCATACATTCATTTCAGAAGAAAGGAGTCCACTGCTGAACATAGGCCTCCCCCAAGCGTTGTCACAGTGACCGGTCCTGTGCGTCTCGCATCCAGCGGATTTCCGCAACCCTCGCCAGGTCGTCGGTCCACCTTGTGGGAGGCCTTCCAACGTAACGTTTTCCGGTACGTGGCCGCCACTCCAGAACCTTCCGTCCCCATCGACCATCCGTTCTACTTTCGATTACGACTCTTTCGGACTATGTCGGTAACTTTGGTTCTCTTGCGTATAACTTCATTTCTAATGTGATCTCGCAATGAAACTCCGAGCATAGCCCTTTCCATTGCTCATTGGGTGACTTTAAGCCTTCAGATTAGGCCCAATGTGAGCGACCACGTTTCCGAGCCATATGTCATCACTGGCAACACAGACTAGTCGTAGACTTTCGTCTTAAGACACTGTGGTATGTTGGACGAGAAAATACCATGCAGCTTCCTGAATGCCGCGCAGCCGAGTCGGATTCGACGATTTACCTCTTTCTCGAAGTTAACCCAACTGGGCCGTCTGTCCTAGGTAGACGTAGTCTCCACAACTTCTAGTGTAGAGTGATGATAGCTAAAGTAAATCAAATTCTGATCATTAGCTCACCATTTTATAAAATGCCTAGGTACTTTATATAATACCTTAATTGTATACTCTGCCAGTAGAATAAACAATGTTTAAAATATCTCATTTTTTTACAGCTTTAAGTAGGTCAGAATGGGTGGAAAACCAGCAGACCCCAAACCACCACCAGCAGTGGCTCCTATCACAGCACAAGTGTAAGTATTATTTGTCATGGTAACACTATTTATAACCATATAATGTATACATAGTAATAGGTTTTATTTAGCTGTATATTTAAACATAGAAACAATTTTGAAGTAAAATTTATATGTTACCAGTGTGTGGTCCGTCTTGGGTAAAAACTCCCTTCAACTTGAACCTACCTTCTTGGTTTGTGCCAACTTACATATAATTATCTACTGCTATATTCCATTATTCTCTTTGCCGACTTACATTTTACCACTCTACGTGCTTAGCAGCTTTACACAGGGAATTTCTCAAACAGAAATCGTGGCCCTAGAATACAAAAGGCAGCTGAAGGCTGTGTCCTTGTACTTTTAGTCAATAAAAGTTTGACACACCCTGCATTATTCATAGGATTATTACCCATATCAAATTTAAAAAAAAAAGTTTTGTCCTGTTAGATCTCAAACTTAGATTTTGAGTCAAGATTCATTTCTTTGGTGCAACTTGTATGAGGAACATGTCCAATAGACTGACACTGCAATATTAGACACGAGCAAGCCCCCGCTGTTTCACCCACTTTTAGGTAGGATTGTAGGATCTTGTTATATGTATGTATACTCATATAGCTTATAACTTCCTCCATGAATGGGCTATCCAACACTAAAATATTTTTTCAATTCAGACCAGCAGTTCTGCCCTCGTAACAGCAAATGCAGTACTTGTAAAATGGTGGTTTCGAGAAAAACGCGTTTAAGTGTTTTAATCAAATCTCTACTTTCCCTGATATAAATCTCATATGTTTTGTTACGGAAAAGGTATATAAAAATACAAAGTATTATTCAGTTTAGTTTTGAAGTTAATTTTTCTTATGTAGGTCTTTAGAAAGTTGAATACTGCCCTTAAACCTTGTATTTCTAATAGTAATAAATCCAAGAAGTAAAGTGAAATGCAGTACGTGTGTTTGTTACTGCATTTGTACCAAGGAAATGTATTGACTGCATTATGCACTAGCAAAGTTAATTCTTATTTATTATTGAATATATGTAGAATAAAAGGCATAATGCAGTGTAGTTGTTTAGTTTGATTATATTAACTGTAATTTTACACTAAGTAAGCAACATTTTTTTTTAATAGAAGTTATTTCAAAAAACCTCGCAATGGGGTATGTTGTAACAACTTTACGGAGTAAGTTATAACTAGTTGTTCTTCTACCTCTTCTAGACTACGCTAATGTCTACTTCCTTGATGGGACTGAGGAACTTCTTGACAAGCTGGAGCGTCTGCAGAATCTGTGAATCCGCTTTATTTTTGGCCTTCGAAACTACGACCATGTGTCGGAATTTCGACGACCATTGAAGCTAACTATTCGCTAACGTCGGGATTGCCACTCTTTCTTTTCTCTTCTCTGCCCTTCATAATCCCAACTCCCCCTTGTATCTTCGGGAACGCTTCGAATATCTTGTTTCGAGAGGAAAGGTTTGTCGCTCATCATCCTCCTTTCTCCTTTGTTTTCTTCCCATTTCTCCAGTCGTTGCACTGGATCTTTCACTATTCGCGCTGTGCGCCTGTGGAATTCTATTCAATACACATTACGGGCTAGCCTCTCGTTGGGTGTTTCCAAAAGAAGAAATATGTATGCTTAAATCGTTGAAAGTACGCGACGGATTTTGATGCAGTTTTTTTAATAAATAAAGTGATTCAAGAGGAACATTTATTATGTATAATCCATGTATAATATAGTAGGGAAACACTGATAATTTTACACCCGTGCAAAGCCGGGGCAGGTCGCTAGTTATACAATAAAAAAATGATTTTCAATTCCTAACATTACAATTAGCCCCAAGTAAGTTACAACTAGCTGTAAGATGAAACACCCGACAGTTCTTTTTTCAAAGACGTTTTTACAAAATATCGTTACAGTTTTGATCTAAAATTTATTTGAAATAAATAGTTGAATAGTTGTTAATTAGAATGGTACTGCTGGATTTCATAAATACTTTACAAATAAACTTTCATAGCCAAGAAACGAAAAATTGTTAAAATATGCCCCTCGCTCTTCTACTGGCTTAACTAAAATTATATAAACGGAACATTGCTTTCATAGGAAACTGAAATATATTTATATAAATGGAACGCTGCTTACATAAAAACCTAAAAAATATTTATATAAATGGAAAACTGCTTCCCTAGGAAACTATTTTTTTAAAATTAGTAATGACACTGTAACTGCAGTCTTTTTGTAATACTTTATTTTATTAAACTTAAATCTCAGAGCCTTTGTTTCATGTTTCATCACAGTCTTCTACTTCTAAACTATTCACAAGATCATTCGAAGAATCATTGATGTGGAGGTTTTTCCAAAACAGCAATCTTTTTTTTTGGGGTATTATTTTGGATAATGTAGAAAGAATAGCAGATTTTCTTGCTTCTGTTATATCTCTTGGATGAATGTTTGTGATGGGATTAGGAATTGATGACTTTAAGTAAGTATTTAACTCTCAGGGACTCAATTTCGTGAATCATTCCATACTACTGTGTCTTCACATATAAGTTACTTTTATTTCTGTGTACCTCCACAGTCATAATATCTTTTAAATTTACTCTGTTTGTGCTCTTTGTAAGTCTATGTTGAGATAAATGATCCATATATTTGCTGAAGTCAGAAACTTCCATAGCTTTTAGCTTCGACTGAAGCACTACCTACTTAATGTAAAACGCAGCATGCGCTATAACAGGACATCATATTTTACATATTTTATTCCGTGATACTAGGGTCAATCGCAGTGTAAACCATTACTGCATTTCACCTTAGACAACATAGTAATAAACTACTATACGAATATACAAAATTAAAACGCAGCCAAAATGCGAGTACTGCGTTTCTTACTAGTATTTAGATGTGATTACTGCACTTTAATCTGGTATATGTTCATTGCTGTATTTATGCTAACAACATTAGATAATTCCTCACGAAATGCTGCATTTTTTCTTATTGTTTCACCATGTTCCAGCTATAGAAAGAAAAATAAAAAAAACTACGTATAGCTTGAACTCTCCTTATGTCATTTATGATAAAAACGGAAAATCGTAAAAATGTCGATTACTGCATTTGCTGTTACGAGGGCAGAGTTCATGAGATTAGTTTGTTCAACCAACTAAACTCAGCCATTTTTTACTATTAGTATACAGACTGTGTAGTAATAATAACATTCAACTAATGAAGTGGATATCACTGAATATATTAACAGCTGTCAACTACTTGCCTAGTGTGTGTTTACATTATGAAAGTGTCAATGTATAACACTGTACTTACTAAGCACTAATCATACAAAGTATTCTTAGTTAAGAGCAGCCATAATGACTACATTAACATTATGCAAAGTGATTTCCTTTATATTGTAATTACCTTTTTGAAAAAAGACCTTAACGTTCAAGATATAGTGTTGATTTTGCTGTGACCGAGTTTTTAAACTCGGCTTCTAGTGCAGTGACCTTCAATACAATCACTTCTAACTAAACTGGTCTTAATAGTCTTAGATATTTATTATTTATTGATACTGTAAATGTCCACTATGTTATTTTTAAAAAGATGGATCCAAGAAAATGTATTCAAATTAGATGTATGACCTACATTTCTATGAAGAACAAATGTTCCAGCTATTAGACACATGAAACTGAAAAACATGCAATACAACATAATTGGCAGTATTACATAGCAAAAACAGAAAGAGAGGCGATAAATTGGAATAGCTATTACTGATGGGAGACCGGAGAAGTAGGTGGGAAAATATCCAGAGACAAGAGTTGGTAACATAGGTCAGCTCAAATTTGTTCCACTTTAGAGGCCTCAGTCTGCAATTTGATCCACATAGCTGAAAATAGAATGGAAGAATCAGTCGCGTGCGTGTAACCTAGACCCTATGCAAGCCCAAGAAATCTAGACTAACCCTGATGCCATTGATAAGAAAAAAAAAAAAACACGAGTAGGTCATATAGTCGCGGAGAATCTTAACACCGCGATTCAGGTTAGTGACGTAATAGATCAACGCCATCTATCGAGCAATTAAGAACTAATATTTAATAGAGTCAACTTAAATGTACGGTTGTACTGCCATCTATAGATTTTTTGCGGCAACCTTTGCTTCGCTACAATCGCGGTCATAACAAATTGCATCGTTTGAGCGCCATCTAGTGTAAACTAACTACAAATTATTTACGATATTGATAATATTAGTACTTACAATGTAAACAAGCAGTTTTTCTTCGTTTCTTACCACGAACAGATAACAGAACACACAGAAGGCACATTATAGTTTATTTTGATTTACTTTATAGGTACATGAATTGAAAAAATACTTTTTGAATTCTAGTTCATAGTAGGCACTTATCTTTCTTTAAAAAAGATGTTACATGAGCGTGACGATGAACGTTTTACATCAATTTATCTCTAAAACTTGATAGTATTTATTATGCCAATTAGTAAAGTCGTTACTCAGTCACACAGTTCACACACTTTGATTTCCAAATGTCTTTAAACATTCTTTCACATCGAACATTACACGCGTTTCCGAATTCATTTCATAGATTCATTTCATTTCAAGAAACTTTAGTTAGTTCAAAACCAAGCAATTTACACTTTACAGTAAGTAATAACTAAACACAAAACTTTAAACGACTGAACTTTTAAAATTGAATAAAACAAAACAAACAACCATTAATAGCAATTGAAACTACATTGAAGTTAGCAACATTTCAAAAACGTAATTTGCGCAAGTTTACTGCGCATGTCATAGTAGACACTCGTAATTTTCGTGAACTTACAAATTCTCATTCATTAAATATCTGAAGTCAGGCTTATCCGCTAGAACAAATTTAAAAATTTGTACTTGCACACAGTATCAAATTTTACCCACACTCAGTCACATTTTTACGTTTTTATAGAACAGACAGAGATGGAATTTAAGCCATATACGGAAGCCAGTGTGTCGTTTGAGACAGAAACACACTGGTGTCTTGTGGTTGTGATCTCTTTCTAATTTTAAGTGTTAGAGTGAGATGGGAGAGAATGCTCAAGGCGGCAACATTGCATAATTGAATGAATGAATTTCGTATTGAACACGAATTGGCAACTAAGCGTAGCCGCATAGGCGCGCGAAGTTTAAAGTTTTGATTTAGATTGCGCGCGAAGTTTAAAGTTATGATTTTTAATAAATTAATTTATTTGTTGTTTTCTATGCTTTAGGTGTTAGGTATCAATTATTTAGCCATTACAAGCCGGGCTTATTTACATGTATTGGCCTTCCGCCTCTGGGAAGAATATGTCGACAACAAAGTTATTTGTTGAGGTCACAACCCTCAACATTGTGGACAAACAATGCTAGGAGGACTCCTCCTCCTAGCATTGTTTCATGTCCTCCGACATACCTCAGATAGTCAATTTTTTTCTATGTTCCAGTGTATAGTCAAAGAGCTTGGTGTCATAGAAAGTAATTTACACACGCACAAACGCAATACCAACCCGCTTTTCTTGAATGAGAATATTTAAATAAGTAACTTATATGAAAAATGGTCAATTTGATTTTCACAACCCATGTACAGCATTGTTCGGTAACGTCTCGTAACAATAAGGTATAATTATATGTTGACCATGATTTTAGAATTAAGAAAACAGTTATATAAATAATTTTGTTAAATGGTCTTTAAATCTGTAATTGGGTAAGTACCCAATTAACAACAACCCTGTGTTTATTTTTGTAGAATATTGTGTATGCTACGTAGGTAGGCGAGTGTGAAGTTAGGCTCTGCGAATTTTGGCGCTTGAAATATCGTACAAAAATAAAGGTTTTAAAAAAATAATGCCAATAGCTGTTTTTAACAGCAATAACAACTGCAAATTGCAATTATTTTTTTAAAACCTTTATTTTTGTACGATATTTCAAGCGTCAAAACTTCACACTCGCCAACTTATAGCGGACGAACTGTACGTCGCATCAACATCAGCAATTACCATTTCAAATATTTGTATGAGAAAGAGTGGGCGTGTGGTGGGAGTATCTCGTTACCTAATGGCGGTGACGTCAAATTGTAGTTTGTACTTTTTTCTATTATTTGACAGTTCTCCTTTTCACCAGATTTTAAAGGTACCTACTTAATTGTGAACGAATTTGAAAATTCCTTCTTCTATTTGCGATTTTGGACAAAGTTATTTTTCGATGCTAATAAATAATACGGAACCCTAAAAATGAGTAAAGTACTAAATTATGCAGCAGCTATTATAAAAATAGCTGTTACAGAAAATGCAAATTATATACAGTTTATGAACCGAAATTCGCATTACGTTGTTAGAAAAAGCGATATCAGATAATGCGGGCTAACGCAGGAGAATAAAGATGAAGCCATATCAGATAAAATAATCAGATTTTCAAGTGATCTCTTGATAAAGTCGGTAGTTCTATTTATCTTTTAAGATGTGAAGATTCTAAAAATAAGACTATCGTCATGATTACTCCGAGGATCTTGTATACCTTGGATAGATTACGAAGCAATATTACACATTCTTAGGTGCACTTTATTTTCATTGCCATTAAGTTCATATTTCTTATTGACAAGACAAACAGGAAAAAAGCGGGCAAGTGCGAGTCGGATTCGCGCACTAAGAGTTTTGTAGCGAACGACCGTAGCAAAAAAAATCACGTTTGCTGTATCGACCAAACCAAAGTTGCCAAATTGTTGTATACTTATACAAGTATATTTCTTCAGTTTCCCTTTACGTTCCAGGGCCACGGTAACTACTTCGAACATTCCCGTAGTGTGTGCTGCATGTGCTGAACCAATACCTTACTAATATATCTTGTGTACCTACCTACCAAGGCCCCAGAGGCTTCGACCCTGCTGGGCCCCTACGAATATATATTAATTTGTTTCATTTCAGGTTAATACCAAAGATCATCAATGGTGGTATTGCTGGTATTGTGGGAGTGTCTATCGTGTTTCCACTGGATTTGGTGAAAACACGACTTCAGAACCAAACCATTGGTCCAAAAGGCGAAAAACAATATACCAGTATGTGAGTATCACAGATAGACGTTACCATCCTACCTATACTCTATTGACTATAGTTGGTGACATGACAAATGACGGCTGCAGAAAAAGTTGGTATTGTAACCACTTTTTTTGCTTTTAACGTTTGAATCCCCAACCGGTCCTATGAGACCGCGCTGTTATTGTTTTACTATTGTGTCTCGTTTCGCGGGTATCTGAGTAATTAATGTCATCTTTATGTCTACGGAATGGAAGTCAAAATCGGTCGAACGAACAGTAACACAAGTTTCTTTTGTGTTCTAGTCTTATAGTCAATAGAATAATAATATAGGTATATCTGTAAGGATTCTTTTCCACCAGAGATGAGCTAGAACTGAGAGTGAGACGGTGCCGATGATGCGGTGAGGCCTTGCATCATCAGGCAAAAACATACAGAGTAGGTTTTTTTATACCTTATATTACTACTAATACGAAAAATATTCATTATTTATAAGAATGATAGATATCAATGTAAGTATGTATAAAGTGGAATTAGAAAAAAATAAAAATTCTACGCTTCGTTTTAAAGCGGTTTGGGTCCACCGTGCAACGCAAGGATGCATAGCGGCACTGTCATAAATCGTTAGATTCAAGCTTTTAATCAGAAACTGCTAGGCTTGGACCAAAGCCTAGCAGTAATTGTCTCTTAACCGAAAGAATAATACTATTGCTGTATTTGACAATAACATTTCGTGTTACAGGATTGATTGCTTCAGAAAGACATACAGAGCCGAAGGTTACTTTGGAATGTACCGGGGGTCCGGTGTAAACATCCTGCTCATCACGCCAGAGAAAGCCATTAAATTAGCTTGTAATGATATCTTCCGAATGCACTTAGCCCTCCCTGACGGGTAAGTTTATTAATTTTCAAGTTTTTTTCTCAAACTGGAAATTAAATTACTGAGCGAAGATTAGATTACACCACGCTGTGGTAGCATAGTGGTACCGGCCCCGACTTACTTCATGGTTTCAAATCTAGACTGGTGCTTTTTTTTAGGGTTCCGTACCTCCAAAGGAAAAAAAACCGGGCAAGTGCGAGTCGGACTCGCGCACTGAGGGTTTCGTACCAACCTATCTATAAAAACAGTTTAATTCTCGAATCGAGTCTTGAAGACTTTTCATTTTTTTTTCTTGTGACGTAACTAAAAATTTTCAGTTTTCAGACTTTTCCCGTTATTAGTGCTATAATACCTTGCTTCGTGCCAAATTTCAAGATTCTAGGTCAACGGGAAGCACCCTATGAGTTTTGATTCCTTTGACAGTGTCGAAATGTACGTTTTTTGCAACATAAACGGGCGTATCTTTTTTTCCCGTCAACTTACAAGTTTGATTTTTGCACAACTTCAAGGGACCGCAAATTTCAATATATGGTTTTAATTTCAACTTGATACCTTCACGCGTTCTGAGAAAAAGGGTCTTGACAGACGGACGGACGGACAGACGGACAACAAAGTGATCCTATAAGGGTTCCGTTTTTTCCTTTTGAGGTACGGAACCCTAAAAAACGGAACCCTTATAGGATCACTTTGTTGTCCGTCTGTCTGTTTGTCAAGACCATTCATCTCCGAAACGCGTGAAGGTATCAAGTTGGAATTAAAACCATATACTCAAGTCTACGGTCCCTTGAAGCTGTGCAAAAATCAAACTTGTAAGTTGACGAAAAAAAAAGATACGCCTGTTTATGTCGCAAAAAACGTACATTTCGACACTGTCACAGGAATCAAAATTCATAGGGTACTTCCCGTCGACCTAGAATCTTGACATTTGGCACGGAGCAAGGTTTTATAGCACAAATATAAGGCAAAGTCTAAAAAGAGAAAATTTTTAGTTAGACACAAATTTTTTGAAAAAAAAATTGTTACTAACTAGAATTATTTTATAGAATTTTTGTGAATAATGATTTATTAGATAGAATTGACCTAGAATCTTGAAATTTGAATTTTTAATTTGAAGAAACCAAGTTCTTATAGCACAAATATAGGGAAAAGACAAGCTACGTCCGTACGTATAGAAAAAACAAAAAAATAAAAACGAACCCCCACTGCGCGAGCCCGACTCACACTTGCCCGGTTTTTTTGTAACCACACCACCAAACGATGATGGAAAACTTCGTGAGGAAACCGGCATGTCTTAGAACTGATACTCTATAGGGCATGTGATATTCACCAACCTGCATTGGGCCCTTCTGGTGGTGGTTCCGTGTGTCAATAAATATTATTATTATTAAAGAATTCGATATAAAAGCTGTTATAACCGGCGGCATGTAACTTGGCAATGCGCAGAAATCGTTTTTAGGGTTCCGTACCTCAAAAGGAAAAAACGGAACCCTTATAGGATCACTTTGTTGTCCGTCTGTCCGTCCGTCTGTCAAGACCCTTTTTCTCAGGAACGCGTGGAGGTATGAAGCTGAAATTTATATCAATTACTCAAGTCTACTGTCCCTTGAAGCTGTGAAAAAATCAAACTTCTAAGCCAACGCAATCAAAAGATACAGCCGTTTATGCCGCAAATTTTCGACACTTGCAAGGGAATCAAAACCTACAGGGTGCTTCCCGTGAACTCAGAATCTTGAAATTTGGTACGAAGCAACGTCTTATAGCATAGATAAAGGAAAAATTACGAAAACCATAAATTTTTAGTTACATCACATAATATTTTTTTTTTAATAATTTTAAACTTACTACCCATTTCCTCATAAACGCGTAGAGATATTAAATTGAAATTCATACCAAATACTCAGGTCTATAATACCTTTAAGCTGTAACAAAATCAAACTTCTATGTCAACGCAATCAAAAGAAACAGCAATTTAAGCTGCATATTTTGAAACTCGCAAGTACTCGCAAGGGAATCAAAACCTAAAGGGTACTTCCAGTCGACCTAGAATCTTGAAATTTGGCACGAAGCTAGGTATTATAGCACTAACATAGGGAAAAGTCTGAAAACTGAAAATTTTTAGTCACGTCACCAGAAAAAAAAAAGGAAAAGTCTTCAAGACTCGATTCGAGAATGAACTGTTTTCATAGGTCAGTTGGTACGGAACCCTCAGTGCGCGAGTCCGACTCGCACTTGCCCTGTTTTTTAGATCTATTTGGTGGTCAAGCGGGACGCGGGGTATGAGTTAGCGCCGATCCGGCGCGCGATTGGTGCAGTATTATAATAGTAGTTTATGATTGGTGCGTTAGACGACTTTTGCCTCCGCACTGCGTTACGTCCCGTTCGCTCATTCGCTTTTTTGTGCACCATGCGCGAAACTTGCCAACTTATTTGCCGGGTATTATACCACTATTTTTTTTAAATGTTTTGCAGATCCCTGCCCATTCCTCGACAAATGCTTGCCGGTGGCATGGCTGGCGCGTGTCAAATCGTCATCACCACACCTATGGAGCTCTTGAAAATCCAAATGCAGGATGCAGGGCGGATAGCGGCCGAGGCTAAAGCCAGTTAGTATCGTTGTTTTAGTACATTACCATTGTTTCGTTGTGGCTCCGTTTAATCCACGGAGTAAATATAAAGAGGAGATGTATGTAATAACATTTCCCTAAGAAACAACACGTTACGTTTTGCGGGGTGAGGGGGCGTTAGACTCCGCCCATTTTTTTATTTTCCATCTACCAGTCAATAGCAAAACTACTCGCTCGTTCTGTCGATTTTTTTTTAAGTTACGTAACTATCTCACACAAGTGTTTGTATGTGTGAAAGCGCAGTTATAGGGCGAGTATCAGACTGGCCGCGTTTTAATAAAGGTAGTTCATACGTACCGATTTCCATAGTGAAAAAATTAATAAAAAATTACCCACTCATTTTATTATTGATTCGGGTCGAGTATCACTAACATAATTACCTCCCAATATGTCATACAGTTCAAAAACAACACATTTTATTTATTTCCCATGAAAGGGAAGGGTCGCTACCTAATATCGGGTAGAATCATATTTGGAAACGCGTAAGCTTTAAGATTTTTCTAGAACCATTTTAATAAATTACGTATAAAATAACTTGCAAATGAAATGTGATGCCATTCATAGTATCAGAACGTCTATCTAAGTAGTTTTTACATGATAAAATATAACACTTTATTGTTTTTTTTTTTATTATATCGCGAATATACAGTAAAATGGGTACGTTTACGAAGATGTGCACAGAGCGAACACCTACAACACTGACTTAAGCCATGCCCACTGTGAAGCCGTCAGGACTAGGTTGAAAATGACAGTGCTCAGTTGTTTAGGCCATGATCTCCTCTTTATACTAGCTCCGTTGTTTAATCTGTCGCGATCCAATTGGTAGACAATGATTTACAAACAAAATTTGGAATGTCATTGATTAATTAGAACAGAAAAATCATCTTGGAAAATGCTACTAACCTATATTAGTCAAGAGCTATATTAGTTAAGTAACTTAAAAAAAACTGGCTATTGAAAAATCAGTCTAGCACGAACGAATTATTATATGTTTTTCAGGGATTTACTACCATTGCGTATTTACCTAGATATTATTTGTCGTTTTATTCGGAAAATACAGGCGTGATTTTAATTTTTTAGAGGGGGCAGGTGATATTCCGAGAGTGTCTGCTTGGCAACTAACGAAGAAACTAGTCGCAGAAAAGGGTATTTTTGGGCTGTACAAGGGTGTGGGAGCGACTGCCTGCCGTGACATTTCCTTCAGTATAGTTTACTTCCCGACGTTCGCCATCCTTAGCAAACTGGGAAAGAAACCAGACCAACTCACACCACCTTTCTGGTAAGAACTAGTTATTACTTCTGATACTTGTATACTCTGGTAAAGAAAGAGTATATATATAGAGGAGTCATCCTGCTTAGCCTTTTCCCAACCATATTGGGGTCGGCTTCCGGTCGGTCAAGCCGGATTTAGCTGAATACCAGTATTTTACGAGGAGCGGCTGCCTACCAGACCTCCACAACCCATTAACTGGGGTAACACGGTACTTCATGGCAAGACTGGAGCCAGATTTACTGGCTTCTGACTATCCGTAACGACTGCCAAAGATCTACAAATGACAGCCGGGACCAACGGCTTAACGTGCTTTCCGAGGCACGGAGGAAACTCGTTATGTTAAGATGGTCACCCATCCACAGACCAACCTAGGCAAGGGTTGCTTAATCTTGAAGATTGACCTATGCGGCTGTTATTATCTAGCCACGAGCTCCTCCGCTTTATGTATAGAGGAATGAGAAAGAGTATAATCCTTTAACCAGACAAAGTGTTATTCCAGTGGGCTACTGCCCGATAGATGATTTGGGGCTGTTGTATCTATTCGAATCGCGCAGGGAACTTTTCTTGCGCGATGCAGGATTTTATGACGACATAGTTGTCGCTACATAATAATAATAGCAAACTATAATGGTTCCAATGCAGAGAGAGCACGAGCATTAATTAGTATTACACTACGTTTATTTATTAAATATTATTTATATTATTCTTAAATAAAGCTCCATCTTTCCAAGATGGAAAGAGTGGAGGGAGGCCTTTGCCCAGGAGTGGGACAAAAAAAGCTCACATTTTTTGACAATTTTAGTGTTGTAATTGTTTTGTAAGTTGTCTTGACTTTCGAAAGTATTATTATACGTCATATTTTTTATTATTCTTTTCGAACTTGGCGACCGGCTCGTTATCAATTTTTCTTTCTCTGCACCGCGGTCGGTTGGACAGAATAACAAGCCACTACTCTGTCTAACATATTGTATCTGTTTAGAGATTTTAGCTTGGAGAGACACCTCTCTGGTGGGTGTTTGAATCCATCCTAGCGAATGACTCTCTTTTCTTTTATTTCTATCTAATGATTTAGTAGGTATAACCGGCGGCACATAACTTGACAATGCGCAGAAATCGTTTTTTAGATCTATTTGGTGGTCAAGCGGGACGCGGGGTATGAGGTAGCGCCGATCCGGCGCGCGATTGGTGCAGTATTATAATAGTAGTTTATGATTGGTGCCTTAAACGACTTTTGCCTCCGCACTGCGTTACGTCCCGTTCGCTCATTGGCTTTTTTGTGCACCATGCGCGAAACTTGCCAACTTATTTGCCGGGTATTATATCGTACCCTAAGTACCGCTCATAATATTGACAATCATTTAACGCACGTGTATGTGGTGGTCGGCAGGTGGTCGTTCCTGTCGGGCTGCGCGGGCGGCTCGTTCGCGGCGCTGGTCGTCAACCCGCTGGACGTGGTGAAGACGCGCCTGCAGACGCTCAACGTCACCAGCGGCGACCGACAGTACTCGTCCGTGCTGGATTGTATCAAGTAAGTCCTATTTCTATTCTAATATTATACATTTGGAACTAAGTCATTCTGATGATTCCCCTACCGAAAAAAAAAAGCAAACGGGTTGGTAGACCCTATCCTAGAATAGGATATAGAATACTTTCAAAACCTAAAGTAAGTTATTATTAGCGTAATGCCCCCTCCTAATCTTGATGTCGGCTCTAACCGAACAATATTGTATTGAATTTTCTAGTGTTTGAATCCCCGACCGGTCCTATGAGAACGCGCTGTTAGGGCGCTTTCAATTTATGCGTTTGTAAACGGCCTGCTACGGTGCCGAAGCGGTGCGTTAGTCGTACTGCGTACGGACGACCGCTATTTTCCATACAAAGTGCTCCGTCCTGTTGTCGAGCGTTCGCAATAACGGCGCCGCACTGTTGCCGCACCGAGCGTTTTGTATGAAAAAAGAGGATCGTCCGTGCGCAGTACGTCTAACGCACCGCTTCGGCACCGCAGCGGTCCGACACGAAACGCATAAATTGAAAGCGCCCTTATTATTTTACTATTGTGTCTCGTTTCGCGGGTATGTGATAGACTAGTAACCCGCTAGTCAATACCTAATGAGATTTGAATATGGAACCTCGACTAGACATTCTTATAAATACTACAGTGGTGGCCACTTCTCGTGGCGTCACATTCATTACTGACGTCATATTGAATCCCGACTGTGAGGAAAGATTCATGACTTAGCTTAAAATTTTAACTGACGAGCGAAGCGAGGAAAGTTAATGCTGCCTAGCATGATCTGAATGCAGTGAGAGACATTCAAGCTTGTTCCAAGTAAAGTACCTTTATCCTTGGGTGCACTCTTCATATCCAGGGTTGTACCCGAGTAATAATTTTCGACTTTATCCTTTCTCACGACTTACTTTAAAACAAAAAAACATAATTTTAGCAATAGTCTATTTCTCTTTAACTAGCGATGGGCGATTCCGAGATGTTTTAACAATCCCAAGAAACGGTGTCGTTAAATAAACCATCGACTCGCCTAACCATCGAAATTCTAAATCCTGATGAAGGCATTGTGCGTCAGTCGCAATAACAAACCTAGTCAGACTCGAGGCAAAGTTGGAACAATCGAGATTTCCGAACAATCGAATAAAATCTCTCGCCATCGCCTATCGCTATATATAACCCATCTAGAATAAATACTCTACCGCATCTAAGTCTAGCGTAGCTTAGAAATACTTACGGGCAGACAGACACGGAAAATGACTTTGTTTTATTTTATTTTTTTCTGTGCAGAAAAATTCTAAAGCACGAGGGTGTCACAGCGTTCTTTAAAGGCGGCGCGTGCCGAATGATCGTGATCGCGCCGCTGTTCGGCATCGCGCAGACCGTGTACTACGTCGGTATCGCAGAATATCTATTGGGATACAAGCGCACCACAATTGTCTAAATTGTCGACAAACGAACCTCTAAAGCTTATGTCTCTACAGTATGTAATCATATTTATTCAATTGTACATTTACATCTCTTTTTGAAGTGTTTTATTTATTGCATTTGCTCATACTGAGTTTTGATGCATTTTTTAATCAATTTTTTTTTCAGAGTTATTACTTTATTCAATTTTTATTTTATTTGAAAACACATTTTTATGATATCTGATAACATCTTTTCACACGTTCACGTTCGGTTCATTAGGAATCATTGTTTTTTTAATTAAAAGTTAAAACACACATCAACATTATGAGCATATAAATTATTAGTTGAGAAAATCCGATTAATTTCTCTTTTTGTTATACATGACTAGTTATTGTTTTACTTTATTTATCAGTAGACTAATATGAATGTGAAATGTAACGCTTTCATGTAATCATGACACTTACTAACGCGTTGGTGGGACAAGAGGAACAAGAGGTTAGTTACCCGTGTTGCGTCCGTGGCATAGTGCAAATCTCATTTGATCCATCTAGTAATTCTTTCCAAATATAAAAAATAGAGGTTTGTAATTATACTTAATCCAAAATCCCTGTGCTTACCCTACGAAAGGAGCAAGCGAATACCTAAAATAATCTACAATTATTATTATTATCGGCCGTGTAATGTTCCCACTGTTGGGACTCGGGCCTCCTCTCTAGGAGAGGGAAAGAAATATAATACTAGTTATTGACTTTTAGTTTTGATTTGCGATGTGCTAGAGAACATTATAATTTTAGATAATGCAATTAACAAATATATTTATTAGCTTTAAATTAACATTGCCGAAATACGAGATACAATAATAAGCTTTTAAAGCAAAGTTTAGCTCAACAATTATTTTATTTATTTTTAATTCACTTAAAGTGAATAAGTTGGTGATATTATTGTTATTTTGTTGCAAAGTTATCTTTATTTAACAATTTGTTAATATGTTAAAATAACCTATATGAAAGGACTTGGATTATTGAGTGAATACTGAATAAATTAATACTGTAGTATAAAAACGGCACTTGTGGTTAACTAAATTATTGTAGCCATTTTGTAACACATATCTATTTTGTGAAAATAATATGGCCAGTGAGTAAGTGTGAGTCGATTATTTAGAAGTCAATTATGATCGAATAGTATGGTCCGTATTTGGTATAGAATGTAGATAATTCGGGAAGGCTGAATAACTAGCGATAAACTCCTTCCTTTTCATTTCGTTGCGGCACGGCGCCTTAACAAAATAAATCGCCATATTTTCTTACACACTGCGCTGTTAATATTAATGGAACTTCACACATAGTGGCAACATGCGGTACATCCATGACAACCAACTCTCTAGCAAGTGCCGTCTGACACCAAAGTTCTTTTACATTTGTTTTAAAATTTAAGTTGAATCACTTTCTTAATTTGGTAGGTACACATTACATTGACATTTCTCTCTTCTACCAATTAAACATCCTCTATCCAATTAACAATTCTTCCATTTTGCGTGTATAACAATCATCAATAATGTGTTTTTAGTATAACATTAGTCGAGAGTCAACAGAAAGCTGTAGAGCAGCCACCATTTATTCGGCTGTAAGTAATTCTAACTGAAGTATGCATTTAGTATGGTAATGTTAGGATTATTATATTCATCGTTGTTCCAGTTATATATTATCTAGATGCTGTCTTTCCAGGTTAGTCTTTTTTGTTGTTGTTTATTTACTAATAACAATATTCTACCTTTATTTATGTTGCAGCTATTTAAAATATTGTCATCAAAACAATGAAATTATACTTGACAGTCCAGGTTTACCTAACTAAAAACACTTTATTCGGAATGTTTTAACTATTGTATTTAACATAATTTATTGAATATGAATTGGGTAACACAATTTATGATTTTGTTAGTGTTATAAAAAAATCATTATGCTTTTACATTATAAATACATAATACGAGTAAATTACATTTATGGATTGGGAACAAAATCCAGCAAAAAGTTCAATAAAAATATCAATAACTTCTAAAGAAGAAAACAATATTAAGAGACAATAATACAATCAATTACAGCTCTTATGATATATTAGGACATTAAAATAGATATGGTACTTACTAATACTAATATTTGTTCACTGATCTGAGTAATTACCAGATAATGAGGGTCATCACAAGAAACAAAGAAACGGGAATAAACAGCTATAGGATAATAGGAACCTTTAAACTGATAATAACTACAGACAGATAAATTGTAATTTTACGGAACAATATCTCGTTTAACTGTAAAATTGTTACAGCAATGTGGGATAAACAATAATAAACGGTAACAACAAATTATGTAAGTGCAATATTTTGTTGAATTTAATCATATTATTTTTATTAAGGTTTCATAAATATTATGTAATTATGAAAAAAGTAAATGAAGTCAGAAGAACGCAGGTAAGGCGATTTACACATTATGCCGCAGCCGCCGTGACGGCGCGGGTGGCGGCGGCGGCGTCGTATGTAAGTTTTAAGTATATGCAGTAAGGTTTATTTTTGCATGTGCAATGCGCGATCAAGCATGCTTTAAGACAAAAGCAGTGCACATGCAAAAATAAACCTTACTGCAAATACTTAAAACTCAGTTTTCAACGTGATTAAAACTCTGCTCTCCTCTCCGAGCCGGTCTGTGTGAACGGACCCTAAGGCTCCATACAAATCCAAGGGGGACTAGCGCCGCTAGGACACCGCTGCCGCTGCGGTATAATGTGTAAACAGCCTAATGGTTTCTTTTTATAGAAACGAAATGTCAGATCAAAGTAACACTATATTTAACCATTTTATTATAACTGTTTAGTCATGAATAGCGCCCATTTAATATAATACATATTCAATATGTCCATTTGAAATAGTAATGTAACAGGTATTTATCCTAGTATTTGCTTAGATAGGTCCTGTGTCATCATCATCATCAATTTAGATAGGTGTATCTAAATTAATTGTTTGCGAGTAAAGACAAAACTCATGTTTTAAGCATTATTACATCTTAAATTTTACTAGTGTAATGTTGTTACTAGTGATATGATCAAATGCACAGTTTCATGCTGTTTGCTTTGCTGTGGTCTAGTTCATTAAGCTTTATCATACGTAATCGTATATGGCTTCGTTTCTTTAGAGATAAGTCTTCCAGACGGTCAATAGTGATTACAACAGTAACTGCTAAAGCTTATTTGATTAGACTGGTGACCCTAGGTCGGTGTTTCAAGACAATAATGTATGTGTAGTAGTTTGTGCTGAGTGTTATCTATCACTTGTTGATGTATTGTCAATTCTAATGTTACGAATATTTTAATGGGTCATTATCGTCAACATTAATTACAAGTCGGAAAAATAATACTTTTGAGTTTTGGATCAAATTACCCATAATCATAGTAATGTATTAATTTTTAGAAATCAAATAGCCAAACAAATATATTACAAATGTATTGATAATTATGTTATCTTATGTAAAGTTGACACAGTAAAAAGTCATAATTGAATGGTTTGGTTCATTTTATCCTTTCCAGAATCCTGTAAGACAAAACGTTTTTTTTTTGCTGGCAAACAAATATCAACCTTGCGGTAGGTAAAACTAAAGTTGATAATAATGAAACTTTCCAAAGGGGGCATTCAAGCGTCATACTTTTTTTCAACGCTTTAATTTACCGGAAGTGCATCAACTGCCACGCACTTTTTTGAGGTGGGTACTACCGTCTGTTTTTATATCCTGAGACTAAATTACATTACAACTTGGGGTGTATGGGGTCCATTAACATCTGAAGGACCCAAGCCAACCTTACCTGCTAGCGGTGCACCCTGCTGTTCAACGGACAAGGCTCTGGCAAACCTGGTTTCCCTCTCGTAGGGTTGTGGGGGTCAGACGGCTGGTCGCCTCACGTAAAACCAACTTCAGTCAAATATTTATGGATAGGAATAGGATTGATCTAGGTACTCGTGCTAGGGCGTCGCCGCATAACGACGCGCAGGCACATCGCCCTAAACCTGTGACAAGTGGGTTAGGGCTACCGTGTCAAGTACGGGCACGGTTAAAGAGGTTAGTACCTAAAAGGAAGTTCCGCTTTGCCACCTGGAACATTGGCTCTCTAACCGGACGTTGCAGGGAACTCGCGGACGTACTTGCGAAGCGTCGGGTCCAGTGCGCCTTCCTTCAGGAGACGCGCTGGAAGGGGAATAAGTCCCGTGACATCGGGCAGGGGTACCGGCTAGTGTACGCCGGATCACCATCGGGACGGAACGGAGTGGCCGTAGTGCTGTCTAAGGACCTTCAGGATGGCCTTCTTGAAGTAGACCGATACAGCGACCGGTTGATGCGAGTTAGGGTGCTGATCGAAGGATCAGTTGCGAACCTAATCAGTGCCTACGCTCCTCAAACTGGTTGCTGTGAGTCTGAAAAGGAGGCCTTCTGGAATGAGTTCGAGGACGTATTGCGCGCTATTCCGAATTCCGAAGATGTTTTGGTTGGGGGGGACCTCAACGGTCACGTAGGTCAGTTTGCTGGAGAGCACGGACGTGTTCACGGTGGTTTTGGATACGGCCAACTAAATGCAGAGGGAGTCAGTATACTCAGGACCTGCGCCGTATCGGACCTTGCCATCGCGAATACGTTCTTTCAGAAGAAGCCCCACCATCTTATTACGTACCGTAGTGGTGCCTACTCAACCCAGATAGATTACCTGTTGGTGCGACGGTGCCACATTGGCAAGGTTACCAACTGCAAAGTCATCCCTGGCGAAAGCCTAACGGCTCAACACCGCCTTCTTGTCCTGGACTTTGCGGTCGTGCCAAGGAAGAAAGTTGTTGAGAAACGCGAACCCCGCACTAAGTGGTGGTTGCTTAATGGCTCTAAACAGTCGGACTTCATCGCGGAGGTCGAGCATCTTGCGGTGAGTGCCCCGCATGAGTCCGTTCAAGAGATCTGGAGTAGGATCCATTCAGCAATCACCACTGCGGGTAAGCGCGTCCTTGGCACTTCTCGGGGTGGCCGCGTCATAGACAAGGAAACGTGGTGGTGGGATGACGGGGTTCAGGAGGCGACTCGGAAGAAGAGGGGTTTATTTAAACAGTGGCAAGGGACCAACTCTCCGGAAGACAGGGAGGCATATGGAGCGGCTAAGCGCGCTTGTAAAAAAGCTGTAGCCAGAGCCCGCAGCAAAAGCCTGTCGCCCTTGTACGACAAGCTGGAAACTGCGGAGGGGCAGAAGCTTATTTTTAAGCTGGCGCGTGCCCGGGAAAAAGCTACACGGGACATTAGCAAATGTCTTTGTGTAAGGGACGCCCAGGGTAGGCTGCTCTATGATGCTCCTTCCGTTAAGGAGAGATGGTGTACATACTTCTCGGAGCTGTCTAATAAACAGCATCCCCACAACCTTCCTCCCGAACCGCCTCTTAACCTCGGACTTATTTCCCCTATTTCCCCCGACGAAACCCGCATTGCTCTTCGCCACATGAAGAACCGGAAAGCGATTGGGCCTGACAATGTGCCAATTGAGGTGTGGAAGGCGATGGGCTCACATGGTGTGGACCTTCTGACTGATCTTTATAACCGCATCCTGACCACCAAGGAAATGCCAAACCAGTGGCGACTAAGCCTGATTATCCCGGTCCACAAAGGCAAAGGTAGCGTACAGGATTGCAGTAACTACCGCGGTATCAAGATCATGTGCCACACCATGAAGCTCTTCGAGCGCATCATTGACACAAGGCTTCGTAGCGAGTGCACTATCTCTGAGTGTCAATATGGCTTTCGGGCGGGTAACAGCACCATGGATGCAGTGTTCGCCTTACGGACTCTGTCTGAGGCTTACAGAGAGAGAGGGAGAGCTCTGCATATGGCCTTTTTAGACCTGCAGAAGGCCTTCGACTGTATACCTCGGCAGGCTATCTGGTGGGCACTCCGCTTCAAGGGTGTTCCCGAGGCCTATGTTGACATTATCAGAGATATGTACCGCGATTCCGTGTCCTTTGTCCAGACCGCTGTTGGCGAATCCAATGTCTTTCCAATATCTGTTGGCGTTCACCAAGGTTCGGCTCTAAGCCCGTTCTTGTTTAACGTTGTGCTTGATGTAGTTACGGCAAACATCCAGGATCAGCCTCCATGGCTAATGATGTATGCCGATGACATCGCCCTCGTTAACCAGAACAAAGCCCATCTTGAGCGCAGGGTCAACATTTGGAAAGACACGCTGGAAAACGGCGGTCTGAGACTAAATGTGGCGAAGACTGAGTACATGTCCTGTGGTGGCACGGATTCAGGTACTATCCGGATAGGGTCGGATTTGATCACTAAGTCTGATAAGTTCCGGTACCTTGGATCCGTGCTGCACGAGTCTGGCAGCGTGGATGACGATGTCCAAGCACGTATAGGCGCGGCATGGGCAAAATGGCGCGAGGTAACGGGCGTTTTATGTGACCGTAAAATGCCTCCGAGGCTCAAAGGGCAGATATATAAATGCATCATACGGCCTGTCCTCCTGTACGGTGGCGAATGTTGGCCAGCACTAAGCAGACACACCCAGGAGCTTCGCGTCACGGAGATGAAGATGCTGAGGTGGATGAGCGGCGTAACGCGATCCGATCGCATACGCAACTCATTCATCCGAGGTAGTCTTGGTGTCCGTGACGTGGGGGAAAAACTGCAAGAGTGTCGTCTGCGATGGTATGGCCACATCATGCGCCGCCCTAGGGAGTACGTTGGTCGGAGATGCATGGATATGGCTGTCCTCGGGGCTAGGTCCCGTGGTCGCCCTCGCAAGCGCTGGCTGGACGTCGTCAAGTCCGACATGAGAGCCAATGGCCTCACTGAGAAGGATGTTAAGGATCGGGCAAAGTGGAGAATACGTAGTCGGAAGGCGGACCCTGGCAATGGCCGGGATTAACGCCAGGCAGAAGACTAAATTACATTACAACATTTTTGTGAATTGGTATTATCCTATTGTAAGTTTGACATTACCTGTGTAGTGTGTTAGTCTCAGGGTATAAAAAACAGACGATAGGCAAAATCAATCGAATCAATTTCTTCTGCTATCGGTGGAGCGAGAGGCGGAGTGAGACTTGCCGACTATACGAGGACGACGAAAAAAGAGACTGAAGCTCCATCACTTCACTGCACTCACCACACTGAAACACACGCCTCCGCACTCTACCCCAGACTGCATCTTTTTCTGTACTGTACCTCTTTCGAATAATTCTCAGCCCTCACAGGCATTGGTCCTAGTGGGCTCTGTTCATTTATGTAGGTACTTTAATCTCTTTGTAGCTTATCGTTGAATTTTGGGACATGTTGTATATTAAAGTATTTTTGTTAAAATATTTATATTGAATTGGCATAATTATAAATATTACCTACATGTAAAAGAGGAAAATAACGTTTTTGTACAAAATATTTTATAATATTTAACGTTTGAATCCCCAACCGGTCCTATGAGACCGCGCTGTTATTGTTTTACTATTGTGTCTCGTTTCGCGGGTATCTGAGTAATTAAAAACACAAAGTGGACTGATGATCTGCCGAGGGTCGTGGGAATCAGTTGGATGCGAGACGCACAGGACCGGACGTTGTGGTGAAGCTTGGGAGAGGCTACATAAGTCAGCAGTAGACGTCTTTCAGCTGAGATGATGATAATATTTGTTAGGGCGCGAGGCCCTTTGGTCAAATTACAAGTCCCGCGCGAGCTTAATCCGGCAGTGACCGTATGTATGCCCCATCGTGTCCTCCGTATGATCCACACACAAGTTAGCTCCCATGCTGCGCTGCAATTTAGGTACAAGCAAGTCTTTGCTCTAATTCTAGTTGAAACTCCTGAAAGCCAAAATTACCAGAAAAGCACTAAAGCAATTGAACTCAACTACAAGCCCCGGATAACTATACCGTGTAACAGTTTTGGTAGTTTGTACAAAGCGATTAACCAAAAAAGAACAAAAGATAAACAATCTATCCTAAGGTTGTCTGGTAGATATCGCTGTCAGCGATAAAACCGTCATTGTACCCATAGATTTAAGTTATTGTATAAACTGTACCGTTACTTTTCGGTGTACAATAAAGTTTATTCCTTCTATTCTAGGAGACACTGAAACGAGATTGACCAATCAATTCCAACCCCCAGTGGGGGTATTCCGTTAATAGATTTACCAATGGATACATAGTTCCTTGAATGGGAATTTGAATGGACAGAGAGACCGAGACTAACAGTTGTCAAAAGTTGTGTTAGCAAAGGTCCATCTTGAAAAGCCCTGAATATGGGTAGGGTTAAGGTTATTGGCGTGTACCAATAATCCTTCACTTACGCGCCCGTACCTACCCACATACAGATCGTCCGTTATAAGTTGGTGAGTGTGAAGTTAGGCTCTGCGAATTTTGGCGCTTGAAATATCGTACAAAAATAAAGGTTTTAAAAAAATGCAATTTGCAGTTGTTATTGCTGTTAAAAACAGTTATTGGCATTTTTTTTTTTTAACTTTTATTTTTGTACGATATTTCAAGCGCCAAAATTCGCAGAGCCTAACTTCACACTCGCCAACTTATAACGGACGAACTGTACACGAGTATTTACTAATCGGCCTAAATAGGTATGATTATTTTTTCTTTTGTCCTGTGCATTCTAAAAATTAACTTTAGATATTTTTAAATTTAAATAAAATATTTATGAATTATGGAAAGACGGTGGGACAAACTACTCTGTGGTAGGAGTTCCCACTCCTTCCCACCACAGAGTAGTTTGATTTTACGGTTACGGTTGATGAATGGAGAAAAGTAGGCGAGATTAGACAGTTGTGGCAATCTGACCGAATGAGACAGTCGTATTTAACAAAGTGGATATTGGGTGTACTGAAATATGAATATAAGAATTAGTGTGTAACTTGTGTCTTATTACTATAATCGAGAATGTTTATTAGAGATACCTACTGAAAAAACTATCCCATCGGCAAAAGTCTCGAAGATTTTCTTTTTTTTAAACAAATAATCTTACAATCAGTAGGTAGGCTATGTTCAGATGAAGTGTTTATTGTAGTGGCGGTTACCGTGGGATACAGTTCCTTGCATAATCGAAGATCATCAGGAAACAGAGAAACAGCGCTAGTTTAAGAAGTCTATAAAAAAGTACCTACTCGTTGTCTTTATTTTATTATTTGTCTTTATTTATATCTTTGCACCATACTAGTAGGCGTTTAAAATTCGTTCTGTCAGCGAAACGTTCATCGTCGAAAAGTTCTGTCTGAGAAAAAATGAAAAATGAATCGTTATATCGGCGAACCGTTCCTCGTCGAAAAGTTCTGTCGGAGAAAAAATTAAAAGTGAATCGTTATGTCGGTGAACCGATAAACGGCGAAACGAATGTCGGAGAAATGTTCCAGAATCGTATGCCATGACCTCAAAGATTAGAAAATCTCTAGTACAGTACGGCCGTTATAAGCTGGCGAGTCTGAAGTTGGGCTCTGCGAATTTTGGCGCTTGAAATATCGTACAAAAATATAGGTTTTAAAAAATAAATGCTATTTGCAGTTGTTATTGCTGATAAAAATTGCAAATCACGAACTTCAATGGTAGAATTGACGAGAATACAAGCTAGAATTTTGAATCTGTGCCACGCAATTACATGTGGCTGGCAACACAGACACAATAAATGTCAAAATCGTGAATAGCGACGCCGTGTCTAGCTTGTTGTTTTTACAGTTTCAGTTTCTTTGGGAATTATTCAAGATTGGATCGAAATTCGGATATATCTGTAACCAATATAATTGAATCATAATGGCAACCATAGGCCCGAAAAAGGATGGGGCGCCTAACATCGAGTTTTTTCAGTCACCGGAGTCACTAGCACAATTTGACCAAATTCGTGTTTGGTTACAAAAGAATTGCAAGAAAGTAAGTAAAATTGAAATAAAACTAATAAATTGTAACACTTTAACAGTAGATTTAGTGTATAGTTTCTTATGAACGACTCGAAGGAAGATATAAATATCAACTACCAGGTACATTTCATTCACATCCTCTATACACAACACATATTGTATAGTTAGTTTTGTTACGTTAATTTTAGCTGAGTTTTATATTCCTACTTGAAATCAACATTTTTATTCAGGTTATATGAATAGGGTTATAATGCCTTTATTATTCATTATTCTATTATTCTATGTGTAAGTTAGATATGAAGTTTCTAAGTCTAATAACTTTTGTGTTGATATTTCAGCATGTGCAAACAGATCCACCTACTAAGGAGAACTTGGCGCAACTAGTAATCCAGCTCATCCAGTACCAAGAGAATAAATTAGGAAAAAATGCTTCAGACCCTCCGTTTTTGAGGCTTCCGGTAAGATTTGTTGATATTATTGCACAGTACATACCTACCTTTTATCAATATTATTTATCAGTAGTCTAGAGTTTGTTCTTTTTCTGGTTGGTTTACTATAATGATTTTATATTATTGCTTTTATGGACCTATGATTTTACAACTTAGCGTTTCTATAACCTATTTTGTTAGGTTATATTGGTGCATATACAAACTTGGTTGTAACAATTTTATTGTCAATGAATTTTGAATCTCAGTTTGTATCAACCTTATTTTATAACACCCTAAATCAAATTTTCAATAATCAAAATGACTTTCCATTCAGAATCTCTAACCATTCCGATCTCTTCATAAGTTACCAATAAGTCTGCCTATGTCATCATGACATGGATATGAAATGATGGTGATGTGACAAAATGCCATGGTAACTCCTCAAATCCTTTCCGAACATGGGCATTCACAATTTGTTTGAAAATGCGGGTGCGCAGAGCTCGACACATTAAGCACAGAGTTTAGAATAGTCTCTACAGGTTTACAAAAAACTGAATATTAATGTGTATGGTTAACAAGATATTACATTACCACTAAAACATAACTTTCCTCATTTCTTTTAATACATTAATTACATTAGCTTGCAATTAATGTTGTTTAAAAATATTATTTTAGAGTTTTATATCATTTTTATTTTCTTGTATATATTTAATACTTTAAGGGTGACCTATTTTGTCATTGTTCCCTAAAAACATAGTTCAAACTAACTTCAAAGTATTTTGGTGAAAAAATTATATTTGTTTAGTCATTATCTGGTATTCTGTATTTTATATCAAACAATTTATATCATTATGTAGTTGGATAAATACTAGTTTATCTGAATAACACAAATGTACTGTTATTGATATTAAAAATATTAATGTACTTTAACCTATCACATACCCGCGAAACGAGACACAATAGTAAGACAATGACAGCGCGGTCTCATTAGACCGGTCGGGGATTCAAACGTTAATCAATGAAGACACAAAGTAATTTTATTTAAAATTTATTTCTATTCTATTATATTTTAAAAATAACAAAATTTATAATAAATTCAATAAGTATCTGCATTAGCAAAAACAAATTGGTTTTCAGGCAATCCTTTTGCCCCGGTTCCTTCTATGGCAAATAAGGAGCCAGCTTCAGGTTGTGTAGTAAGTTCTGCTTGCGACAGGCCCACCTTGCTGGTGGTCACAAACAGGGTGGACAGGTCATGGCCACCCCACATTACTGACGTTACTTTTGCGGCTGGCAACCTATGCTGTTCCAATAGTTTCCCGGCTCTTGAATCAATCTTGATTACCTAAAACAAATTTGAGTTTAATGTTATTGAAGGCACATTTTCTACATTTGAAGTTTTTAGATTATTTCGATTTGTGAAGGTGCCAAATAATATACAAATTAAAAAAATAACAACTAAAAGTGATGCATGAATAAATTACAAATGCACCATTTTCGTCCAAATTGGTACAATCATTTATCTTCTTAGCGTGTTGTTGGCAAAACTAGTCAGTTTATGAGTTAGATAGATGGTTCTGGAGGAGAGATTGATTGACAAACATTTAAATGGCAGAGAATATTTATAATGTAGTGAAACCTGGTTAAGTTATCAACAAGTAACTTTATCCAAAATCCAAATAGAAAGAATTTTTCAAAAGGTACATCTTTCAAATCGTGCGTGGAAGGAGACGTCATCATCACCACCATTAGGTTACATGCATAGATATAGATGCTACCACCACGCGCCCAATGTTCCTCACACAAAGATTTGGAATACTAATTACTGTTGCATTTTATATTATGATAATTATGATGCAGTTTAAAAAAAAAATAGTCTTTCATTACCCAATTTGGTAATTGAGTTTCCGACACTTTGGCATTGAAATACGAGTAGTAAAACTAAATAGCTGAGACATATTTTTATCTCTACATAGTTTTTGGCCCAAGGACTTTGTAGCCAATAAAAGCTTCAAGAAGATTAATGAATATCATTTTAAATATTGCTCCAGATAGGTTGTGTTGTGACATGTTGTTTACAAATCATTGGCTTTTGTCTATATACCTACACTCTGATATACAGAGAACTTCATAAAACCAGGCTATTAGGAGCGCTGTGTATATGAAAAGCTCTATCACCACCTACCTTGCCTTTTACCAACATGTTGGGATTGGCTTCTAGTCAAGCCGGATTTAGCTGAGTACCATTATTTTACACAACCCATTAACTGGGGTAACACGGTACTTCACGGCAAGCATGGAGTCAGATTTACTGGCTTCTATGAAAAGCGTTATAAGGGATAAACATGCTAAGTTCCTTGAGCTCCCAGTTATTCAGGTTTCACTGTATCATTAGTGTGACCCTTACCTTCCAACCATTGAAGCAGGCCACCCATAGATTGCCATCCGAGTCGATTGTCATGCCGTCTGGGTATCCTGTCACATTGTTGGCTTGGAAACTGAACAGCGTCCTTCTGTTACCTGGAATTTGAAAAGTAGGTACATTGAATTACTTACGTTAGTTATGATCACTCAAATGTCTCAGGATACTCAATACTTTATTGAATAGTTTGTTTTTTTATTTATATTATTCTTACATAATAGAAGTAGCAAGAAATATTGTAGGGAACTGATATATTTGTTATCATGATTTAAAACTATTCTCCATGGAATTTCTAGCACATTCTTCTCCATAGAGATCTGGGTTCACTTTGGAATGTGCAATAGAGTCTTAATAGAATTTTGGTTTTAATTTAGGGCATTTTCAACCCATGTGCCACGTTTCATTCAAATCCGTTAAGACATAAAAGTAACAGAGAGACGAGAGTTTTCCCCGCATTTATATATTATAAGTACGAAATAGTATGGAATACTTACGAATCCACCCATCTTCGAGATCGAAGTCGAACACGTCAATATTCCTCGTCGGGGTGTCGATGTAGAACATAAACTTCCTGTCGGCAGTCCACGCGATCCCGTTGGAAATGGTGACGGGACGAACCTTCTCCATTGGGTCTAGGTAGTTGTGCTCATCCATCATGTAGAGTGTCGCCTGATCCTTGTCAACGTTGTCATCGACCTCTTTGCCCATCGTACCTGGAAATAAAGTTGTAATAGTACATGTAGCCTATAAAAAACAGGACATAATTATGCACAATATGACGTCACGTGTTCTTAAAAAAAGGGTCAAATACAAAATATTTTTTGTTCTTATAGTCCAATTACGCCTTTTTTTAGAGGTGAGAAATCGTCAAACTTAAATTTTACTGATTTTAATCAACATAGCTAATAGCGCCCTGCACACGTACAGTTCGGACTGCGGGAAACGCCACGCGCCGTTCCATCCCGCGCTCCGAACTGTACGTGTAGATGTACGGGTCTAACAGCCCGATCTGGCACATCGATGCGAACGCATGTCTCACAGTTTTACGCGCGCATCACGTATAAACGTAAATTACAAAGAATGGCGGTTTGGAGCGTCCAAGCTATCACAGAGTTCATTCGTTTGTTCCGTGAACATCCGTGTCTCTGGAAGATAAAAAGTAAGGAGTATAGTAACGTGACGCGGACAGCGAGCACTGGGTAGGAGTTTAGTCAGTAAGAGCCTGACACACCCTCCCGCTCCGCCCAAGAGTGGGAGAAGTCATTCAGATGATTCCCCTACCCGAAAAAAAAACTACAGTTCTGGTACGTAAAAGGGAACTAAAGGTACACACATTAGAGTTTCTTAAAAGAGTGACAATTTCGTTCCACTCACAGTGGGAGAAATAATTTGATAAAGCAAAACCATCTTTCAACAGCTTCAAATGAACTAAAAACTCACATTTTTAGATCATAAAATTTTTAAACCTCTTATGATTCCCCTACAATAAAAAAAGAGGTGCATTTCGCAAAGAATTGAAGAAAGTAACGGAGACACGGAACAAAAACTTTTAAAAGTTATAACGTTCCACGCGCCATTCCAAACTGCAGTCCAAACTCTTGAAAATCAATTTACACGCACAGTTCGGAACGTTTGTCTAGATATGTAAGTTTCGTCCGCAGTCCAAACCGTGAATGCATTTTTAACCGTAATCAGTAAAACAGTTTGATCCGCAGTCCAAACCGTACAGATCTAACCGCGGTTTGGAACGCAGTCCAAGATGCGCGGTTCGAACTGTACGTGTGCAGGGCGCTATTGTCCTTCAATTGCCCTTTTCGTTTTTTAGGGCCACGGTCGGTAACTCTTTCAACTGTTGCCACAAAATTACACCTAACAGGATATTTTTGAAAGTCTTCATGTCAACAAAAAACTTAAAATAGAGGCAGCATCTAAAAGCTAAGAAGGCAAACGCGATGATTAACGGCAAAGTAACACAATTGCGTTACAATAGTACATTATGATACAAGTGTGTAATGTGGGTCATTATCGTCGCGGTGGTATTAAGACCCGAGCCGTGGCGAGGGACTTAAGAGAACCAAGAACGATAATGACAAATTACTCATGTGTATCATACGACGTTTTTCGACACACTTGTGAAGAAAATAAATTAAAAATCAACTTTATTTAGTAGATATATGAAAAATTTATCTAAAGAAACAGTTCGTAAATGTGCAGTTAGTAAAGTTATAATTAACTATTTTGACTGTATAGTGGTCCCATGACATAGATTTTCTTGCGCACAGCACAAATCATTTTCCTCATAAATAGTTGTTGTAGACATTAATAAAATCTGTATTTTATTTTTAAATATGGCGGCTAAAAAATTGACTTTTCTTAAACGCGCGCATGCGCTTAAAATGGCGGCCATAGACTAGCTACTCTAGCTGTTGGTTTAGAAAAAATAAGAATCAGGTTGCATATAAACAGAAAATACAAATTTGATAAAAGATTTAATTAATTAAATATATAAAATTTTAAATAATTTATTTAAACACGAAATTGCTTGAAATAAGTAAGTAAAACACTAATTTATGCTATTGAACGCAATAACAAATGTTATTTATTTTTTTCTTAAAACTCTTTTTGACAAAAAAGAGGTTAAACAAAAAGGTTGCAACCACATTACCGCACATGTGCATAATGGTAATCAAAATGTCACAGTTTCGTAACGAGCCCCTTTATATACCTAAATGCAGTGCAATAACAGCCACTTTATGAGCAAGTGTGTCGAAAATTGATATAATAATGACAATTAAAAAAAATTGCTACATATTAGGAATTTCTATTTTATCGTGAATGGGTTCTCAAAAATTAAAACTCGCATACACAAGATACCTAGACTCGTAACAATTATGCATTTAAATGCAAGGTTAAAATAAAAAGGATGTTTGCCCAGGTGTGGGACAGAACAGGCTAACAAAAAAATAGTTTCTTAAATTGCAAAAGTGTTTAAATAAATGTAGTTTTTTTAATTTAAAATAATTTATGCATAAGAAATTAATGTTCAAAATATGACAAAACAGGCTAACAAAACAAAAAAAAAGTTTTCTTAAATTGCACAAGTGGTTAAATTAATGTAGTTTTTAAAATTTAAACGAATTTATGCATAAGAAATGTTGGTTTATAGTCTCCAAATATTTTACTTGTATCTCTTTTTTGCATGTGTTATGGCATAAATTAACTAAATTGCGCTATATTTTCCGTTTTGTGTAACATTATTCCGCGTAGGTATCGAACCCGCGACGGTGTAGAACCCGCGACTGTCACTGCGTAGCAGTAGTTAACTATTGTTCTGCGGGAATGTTCGAAAGAGTTATCGTGACCCTAGAACGCAAATAACGAATGAAAGAACACGGTTTTAGTCAGTAGAAGTCTGATTCGCCCTCTCGCTCCGTTAGCGGGTGAATCCCTACCGTGTGTGGCGTCAAATAATCTTGAAATTGCTAGTTATTTTAATTGGTAAAAAATGCCTAAGGCACTTTTTCCGCCTTTGTGCAGTTTAGTAATGCATAAAGTTTTAATAAATAAATATAAATAATAAAGACTACAGCATAAATTACAACTCCAAAGCGGCCAAACACAGAGCTCCATGACGTCGTAGGTATCACGAGAGAGGCGGTGGCGCAGGACTCGACCGAAACATGACCACGACCACTCTTTCAAGAGTGCCCGACTAAGAAGAGAGAGATAATAAATAAATTACGTACCAAACCAAAGTCTCCCCTTAGCATCGACCTTGCCATCGTTACACCTGTTATCTGGCAAGCCCAAGTCCACCACACTCAGCAGCCTGAGAGAAGAGTCGCCCTCAGGCGCGTCCCAGGGCAGGAAGTACAGCTCCGACCTCACTGATATCAGGATCAGCTTGGGGTAGTCCTTTACTGTTACCACTAACGAGACTGGACCGTAACCTAGAATATAAACATTGGAAAATAATATACGTAGTTCTAAAAGATGTTGGGGAAAATGTGGGCATAAACAACCATGGTGTGGCCGGAAGGAATTGAACACACCTTTTGCATGCATGAATTACACAGAAAGGATGCGGCGCGAATTTATCACGCATGATAAATCCGCGCCGCATCCTTTCTGTGTAATTTCTCTCAAAATTGGCATTTCTAAGATACAGTCTTTTGGATTTACCTACATGTACGCAGCTAAGATATAATATTTTATCTTTAGATACAATATCACTCGGCATACAATTCAATGGACTAAGATAATAAATAATATTTCATATCTTAAGATGAATTTCAATACAGGCACTTGAAAGGCACTGAATAAGTTAGTCTATCAGAAAAAAATCGGGCAAGTGCGAGTCGGTTCGCGCACTGAGGGTTCCGTACCAACTTACCTATGAAAATAGTTCAATTCTCGAATAGACATGAAGATTTTTTTCAAAAAAAAATTCTAGTCACGTGACTACAAATTTTCAGTTTTCAGACTTTTCCCTATATTTGTGCTATAATAGCTTCCTTCGTGCCAAATTTCAAGATTCTAGGTCAATGGGAAGTACCCAATGAATTTTGATTCCTTTGACAGTGTCGAAATGTACGTTTTTGGCAACATAAACGGGCGTATCTTTATTTCCCGTTAATTTACAAAGTTTATTATTGCACAGTTTCCAGTTTGAGGAGCTCGTGGCTAGATAATAACAGCCGCACAGGTCGATCTTCAAGGTTAAGCAACGCTTGCCTAGGTTGGTCTGTGGATGGGTGACCATCTTAATATAACGAGTTTCCTCCGTGCCTCGGATAGCACGTTAAGCCGTAGGTCCCGGCTGTCATTTGTAGACCTTTGGCAGTCGTTACGGATAGTCAGAAGCCAGTAAATCTGACTCCAGTCTTGCCATGAAGTACCGTATTATCCCAGTTAATGGGTTGTGGAGGTCTGGTAGGCAGCCGCTCCTCGTAAAATACTGGTATTCAGCTAAATCCGGCTTGACTGGAAGCCGACCCCAATATAGTTGGGAAAAGGCTAGGCAGATGATGATTATTGCACAGTTTCCCCGCGGATTTGAGTATATAGTTTTAATTAAAAATTGATACCTTTACGCGTTCCCGAGATAAAGGGTCTTGACAGACAGATAGACGGGCAACAAAGTGATCCTATAAGGATTCCGTTTTTTCCTTTTGAGGTACGGAACCCTAAAAATATGCTAATTACTTTAATTTCATGCGGGCGAAGCTAGTTGTACAATAAAATTCTTTTTGTGTTAATGGTCTTCTATTCACACCTCACAAAAAGTAATTTTTAATGATACTTAATTGTAACGAATGGTGGTAAATATATAAAAATGTTGCTTCTAATCCAATAAAACTGATTATTACAACAAAATATATGTAGTAATTACTGTCATACATACCAATTGTTTTAGAGGTGATATTGCTGGTTTCGGCATCAAATCTGTACACCTGCTGTGCGTGTATGTCGACCCAATACAGTGCGTTCTCTGATGTTGACCAATGAGGACCCTCGAAGTGAGTCCCGCCCCTTTGGACCTAGTATCATTATAAAAACATTTACAGCCGAAACCAATAATCTATCTATCACATATCGGAGATAGAAAAACAAATGAAACAACAGAAAACATGATAATTTTTTGTATTGTATCATTTGTTTTACAATCTCCAGTGTGCCAAAACCGGAGATCGATAGGTTATTGGTTTCGGCCGATAGTTAATAATAATCATGGTTTTTGTCTGAAATAGTAATGTATTTAATCACAAGAAAAATAGAAGTTTTTGAATAAAAATAGTGATATAATTGTCTATCATCTATATAATATAAAAGGTAGTTCTAAAAAGTTACATTAGTGCGAGGTTTTAATAAACTGATACTTTATTTAATTATAAAGTCAGATATTATCTACAAGTTTAAAAAAAAACCGATAAACTTGAATTAAAATTAGTATGTAATATTGATAACAAAAAGAAACATTAAACTACTGCTATGCATTGATGATAGATTATACTCATAGATAATCGTGCCTAACAAGTTTTTACATTTTGGTAAGTAATTAATAACAACACAAAACTTGTAACAGAAATTAAAACTAAAATCTTATTCATGTAAGAAAACTACTTACATTTTTAATAAGCGGCGTAGGGGCTCTGTATGCAAAACATTTCACTACTAAAACTATTAAAATGAATTTTCTCAATAACATCATATTTTCGTGGTGTAAACTAACACTTTGTACGTTTGCCACTCGCGGCGTCTCAAACGACTGTCACTCGCCGCAAAGTGTGTCTGTAACCGGTCACTGGTGATCTTGACTTCTCTAGCAAGTGAACGTATCAGTAGAGTACCTATACGGCTATACTATAGAACCTGTATACCTACTAAATTATACGTGCGCTTATACCGTCATCATTATTAATGTATTTATCTTAATTGTTAATAATTAGGTCGTTATATGAATCGAATGTAAACAGTTTTTTATATACTAAAGTCTTTTAGTAGTAAAACTCAGTTTGCTAAAGCTTATTTTGTTAGAAAAGATAGATGCTTGCAAAAGAACGCTTGTTGATATTTTGGAACTTGCTCAATGATTTTATATTAGGATTTGTTTCTTTTTGTTGGTGATTTTTATTTATTTTATTAATGAGGCACACAATCCAAAAGTGTTTTACATTAAATGTTCCGAAGATGGTCCGTGTAAACAAATCAACTATAGGCATTATTCACAGAATTTGGGTTAGTGGTTGTGCAAAATATAAATGATTTTGAATAACAGTCTTCTTCTTAAGGATAATAATTTAATAAAAATATTACACTACTGTCACACATATATATTATAGATATATTACATCCCGACACAGAACAAATGATCGTATTCATCACACAAAAATTTGTCTTGGGTGGGAATCGAACCCATGACCTCCGATGCAACCAGTCATGACCAACAACCAACAGACCAGTCGTGAAGCCAGGCTAAGCTAGAACATCCACGTGATCGGCCAATAACATCCTTTTCATTGTGATGTTCCTTTCAATTCGTACTGCAGTTAATTGTCGAGGAAGGCCGCGACTCCGATGCTCTGTCACGGCTCAAGACACACGGCTCCGCGGAAGTGTGACCTCAGGCAAGGCCTCTAACCATTATGTGTCATCTTAGGAAATTTCTTTAGCTCCTGTTTTTTTACTAAATTGTTTGATGCTGTGCCAATTATGTGGGTCATTTTTCTTACTTGGTTACAGACAAACGAAAGCTAGTCTTTTATAACGTTCTATTTATGGTTGTTAAATAAGTGCAGTTGTTTAAAAAATTGAGGTGCATTCGATTGGATTGGAAGCCAAACTCAAAATAGGGCAATGCAGATATACCGGTTTATTGTAATTTCGTCACAAGTTTACAATAACCCGATATATCACACGAAGAAAGTGGAGAAATATGACAATAGTTGGGTTGTTGTAAACATTTCCGATTCGCCACACTTTGCGCCGGTGAATGAAATTGTACGAGTTTACAATAACCCGCATAGTTTTGTTAAAAATAAAACTTGCCATAGTTTTGTAGCAGATAATTTGCAATCTTGAGCGTTGCCTACTTAATAAGTTCCTGTAGCCTTTCCATAGCCGAGTGATATCAATAATACATCCGACATGCGACACATCCTGCCGTGTACACTGTCTCGCCTAATCGCCATTACTTCCTTCTTGCAATGGGTAATTATCTTGCCCTTACTGCGTCACGTTTCCCTCCAACATTCTTACTTTCCATTGTTACAAAATGAATATTGCCAACAGCAATCATGGTGTTGTTAGTCACTGCTGACTGCGCAAACCATAGATATCAGAAAGGAGTATTTTATTCTTTGTATTTTATATTTCTATGGTGTAAACAGTGAAGGGTCTACCTTCATGTTTTGCACGGCATTGCAGGCAAAGAATACATACATTGTTAAACAAAATTAATGTTTGTTAATTTAGGGTCATATTTATAAAATAAAATAATTATTTATGCATTTTAATCAGGAATGTATTTAATTAAATTTATTTTACCTTGATAAGGAAAATATTAACAGCAATCCGAGTCACAGTAACGGAAGTGCATATAAACAAAGCATTAAGTGATTTACTAATATGTCTTAAACGTTTTATTTTGTGATTTACGAGTAGTTATCCATATTTAACTGTAGCATAATTTGCAATGCCAAATGGCCCATTGTCTACCAATCGCTACTTGTTGCCTAACATGGTCTACAATGAAGTATTTTAAGCAACGTAATAGCGTCTGTATCCATGAACTTGATGTGAGAGTTAAATTGGTTATAGGCATGTGACGCGATCTATTAAGTTTATCTATCGTAAAATAAATGGATATTCGTCGCTGCGCGTGCATAACCGCGGAACAGCAGTTTGTAAATACCGCGTATCGGCTTTTGAACAATTTTACAGGAGGTGAAAAAAACTGAATATCTTAGTCATTTGACTATATTTTACGAGCTGAACTATGTATTAACTTTTTTGTGATTTACCCGGTAACGTAAATTTAAGAAATAAGACCCGTAAAATATAGTCAAATGTATAAGATATTCAGTTTTTTTCACCTCCTGCAAAATTGTTCAAAAGCCGATACGCGGTATTTACCAACTGTTGTTCCGCGGTTATGCACGCGCATCGACGTATTGTTATTATAATAGCAAACGAAACGCGTCATTTGACTTGTTATATCCCGGGCTAGTTGTATAAGAGAACGAAATAACCTTCCGCCTGTCTTCCGTCGAAGACGTATGAAGATAAAAGGGAATAAGTGACTCGTATTCATGCTATCCCTTATAACATTAATAACTCGAGCTAAAGTCGAAACAATTGAACCGTCGAGATGTTCAAACAATTGAATAAACACCTCTCACTATCTTTTAATTACTTGCAATGTGTGTCACTCAAGTTAGCTTGTACGCAGGCACTTCATATAATCATCCTCATATCATTAAGTAATTTCGTTTATGATTTCAGATGAAAGCTTTCATGGACATGAAGCCGGGCGGGTCCCTGTGCACGGTGCTCGCCACCATGTTCCGCTTCAAGTCGGAGCAGCGGTGGCGCAAGTTCGACTTCCAGGTCGGTAAGGTATGCACTGCCCCGCACGCCGCCTCGCTCACCGCCGCCCGCAGACCCGCTGCCCGCAGACCTTGCCCCGCACACCGCGGCTCTATAACAATGCATCACTTGGCATGTGACCACATGCGTCTGATTCTAACCTTATTATCTTGCTCGTGATATTAGCTTTGCACACTGGTGAAATATACGAGTAGAAGCGCCATACATTGATAACTGACAAATGATAGCGCTGTCTGGACAGGTCTACTCAAATCTTTTTAAAATTAATTCATAGATTCGTGTTTGACTACTATTTCACCTGATGATTAAAAAAAGATGTGGTCAACGAAGTAACCGAGTCACTGTTCACTTAAAACTGTTTGGTCTTCTTCAACAGAACATATCAGACTACCTTAATTATTCTTATGATCTGACTATTACCCTGCCTGCCGCCTTTATTAGTTTGACCTCTGACTTTTTTCCCCGAGTAGTCGCAGTACCTAAACAGAAATGTCATATTGTTTAAAGTAACGAAAAAATATTTAAAGTATAAGTGTTACTTTCAAATTTATTAAGTATTTATTTTGGTGATTTTTTTGTGTTATTAAGGATCGGAGGTATATTATTATGCCAACCTTAAAAAAATAAGTAGTAAACTAAGCCAGTGTGCAAAACATCTCTACTTGCGTGCCACATTTGTCTTAAAACATAAAGATCTATTGTCAGCTTCCAAATGCGAACTGAATCGTGACTCGACTATAAAGATAAAATTAACAGGTGTAAAAATAAATTGGCTCTTGATAATTGAATATTTTCTGCCTTTTTCATCACATGTCAGACGCGTGTTGTCACTAGTTCAAATGCACGAAATGAAATGAGGGTATTATATTAACATGAAGGTATAATTTAGAAATTTTAGAAACCAAAAAAAAAACCGTTAAAATTTTCTTTTAATTTTTATATTTTTCTTTATTAAGTTAATTATATGAATAAGCTCCCTTACTTCAATAATAGAACTTCTGTTATGTGAGAGCAACTTTAAATGCACAATTTATGAGAAACTTCCAGTAGTGATGTGTTGTTATTGATCACATTTTTCCTAGATCACACACACGGGATCTTTAGAGTAACACTTGACGGATTCTCTTGCTTGAAGGTAGCAGTTCCCAATTTATCTCATTCTATGTACCATTTCATGCAAGGGTCATTTTGTGCAGAATACTTGTCTGGGATTATCGAACTGGTTGAAACTGTGTGTAAATAATGGGCACTTCCAATAACACGTACTTGTGTGTGTTTGTGTGATTAATAACCTTTAACTCTTTGTTATGTCACTAATACAATGTGGGATGTCGATTGTTCAGTCACCTTTACTGTCTGTATTGCATGTCTTATTGTTTTTTCATTCTACAAACCTTGGGATTACTTTTATGAATATTTTTGTTTTTTAGTATTAGTTGGCATATTTTTAAGTAAATTAATTTGGAAAATAATAATTCTCTGCACCTGATTTAGTTCATTGCTCGTAAGTAACTTAAAAAAAAAGCAATTAATTCAGTTGGCTAACTTGTTTATTTAAATGAAGAACTTAATTTACAAATTACAAGTTGTAGCTAACGGTGTAAAACATCGTAATGCAAAGCCGAAATCTGCGCACTCATGCTAACAGAGCAACATGAGGAAAAAAAACAAATCAAACATTGCCGTTGGTACGGTCTGTGCCCTATGCTACCTGGCTCATTTTAGAAGTATATAGCCCTCTTTATTGCCTGACACATATTTCTCTAAATGTTTAATCTAATATTTCTCTAAATATGAGTCAGACAATAAGAACCACTGTCTGTACAAAAAAAGTGGCAAAATTATACCAATCTCGGCTTTGCATGACGGTCTTACACGTCTTGTACAAACGCTTGAAGTCCGCTCTTCTAAATGCATCATCTAACGCTAAACCCGTCTCTGTCCCTCCCCCGCTCCCACATTTTCAGAACCCCTCGCGCAAGGACCTGAACGTGCAGATGATGATGGAGATCGAGTCGGCCCTGCTCGGCGCAGACATCATCCGCTCGCCATGCGTCTTCATACGACCGGACGTCGATAAGGCCACCGCTAATAAAGTCAAAGATATCGTTGTCAACCATCAGGGAGAGATTTGCGGTAAATATTACTATTGTAACGTCCTACTTATAATATAATAATATTAATATTATAAATGCGAAAGTTTGTGAGGATGGATGTATGTTTGTTACTCTTTCACGCAAAAACGGCTGGACCGATTTGGTTGAAATTTGGTACGTAGATAGGTTATACCCTGGATTAACATATAGGATACTTTTTATCCCGGTCAAAAGGAAAAAAAAATGAAACAATCTTATTTATTCTTCAATTTTGTTAAGGTGAGTATACACTACAACATTTTGTGGAGCATTTCTCTGTAATGTAACGTTCTTACGAATGGTACAATACAGGCAAAAGCTCAGTGTCCAAAGCATTTTCATGTAATGTAACGTTCCTGCGAATGCTCGGTGTTATGTTACGGGTAAATGCTCACAATGCACAATGCTCATTTATCAACATTTGTACCTTGCGTTCATTCTTTTTCATAATTCCTTCGACGAAATGTTACACCAATACGCTCGACGAAATGTTACACCAATTCGCTCGACGAAATGTTACACCAATATGCTCGTTGGTTTGTAACAAAGAGGCGAGCGTGCTCGATGTTTAGTTCGTAAAAGGATGATACACTAGAACATATCATAGAGCGGCTCGTTGTTCTGTTACAAGTAAATGTTGTAGTTTATACTCACCTTTATAGGCTGCTTTTTATAAACACACCACGCGGGTGAAGCCGCGGGCGAAAGCTAGTTCATTATAAAGCATCATTAGGAACCATTTATTTAATTGTGCATTTCATACATCAAATTATTACACGTAAAATTTTTAATTGGAAATCATTCGCCAATTCTTTAAACTGTGGTTCACCAATTTAATCGACCCATCCAATCGAATCAATCATATTTGTATACAGGGTGTAAAAAGACCGATCACAAAGCCGATAACTACACATTCTGTACATGTAATTAAGTAACTTAGACCAAAAAATATTGCTGGGAAAAAACTTTTTTTTTTCATCTTTAAAAAATAATTAATTAGTAATAATTTCGATCAGCTGCGCGTTTGCCTGCTCGCGCTTGGTCGTTGAACCGACCGCACGCTTGTGTGTGTGAGGCGCTCGTTATGTTTAGTTTTCAATGCATTTTAGTAACTTCAAATGCGTAATTGACTATGAAAAATTGTTAATTTTGATAACGTTTGTTCGGAAGAAAGTTTACTAATGATACATGGAATACGATTTTGAAAAAAAAAACGAAAAAAAAATGTTGACTTTGACCTTCAATATCTCCATAACCAGTGAATTCCCAGGTATGGTCTAGAAGAAAAAAACTATTCCAGTGATGAGTAGAATCTGGGGTTTTCGTTTTCGTTAAGGGTCTTTTTACACCCTTTATAGTTTTCCTCGTAGTAGAGCTCATGATTCCATTTATGAACATATAATTTTGATTTTTCCGATGAAGTTCCATGTTGAAAACCCTATTCATCTTCCTACCCTCATCCCATATTACTTGGGGTCGGCGCAACATGTTTTTTTCTTCCAATCCTAAACCTTCGATAAATTCGTATCTAACTCCGTATCTCCATGTCTCAGTAGTCATGTGTTGTATAGGGTATTCAACGAGGGTTGAGCCAAAAGGTAAACAAACCATAAAAAGGGTTCTTTATATGTCACGATTGATGTAATTAACATATAAAAATAAGTATGGAATTAATAACTACACAGACAACATTAGAAATTATATTTTAGAATGATGTCTGTGGAACTTATGTTATCCTTTCAGATTTATTTGAAATCAAACATTATAAATGCCTTAAATTATTTTCTTAATTTTTATTAATTATGCATGTGAACACATGTAAAAGAACCTAAAATGACATTTTAATACTACTAAGTTGTAGACCACAGATACTGGGAACATTTTACATTAAAATGTGACGTTTTGTCATCGGTCGGGTTATACCCGCCATATTGAAAAAATGATTTTTTTGTTTACCTTGTGGCTCAAGCTCCGGTGAATACACTGTAGTGAATTTGTCTGGCAAAATTGAATAAATGACACCCAATTTAATTTTTTCTTCCATTTTAGAAGACGAAGAGGAAGCGACGCACGTGGTGTACCCCACAGTGGACCCGCTGGAGGAGGAGTACGCGCGGCCGGTGTTCCGGCGCGGCAACCACGTGCTGGTGCACTGGTACTACCTGCCCGACAGCCACGACACCTGGGCGCAGGCCGACCTGCCCGTACGTATGCGATAAAGTAAATTTTAAACAAGTAAGGTAATAAATGCTGGTGGTGATTGGCATTAAATAATGTTGTAACAACACGTATGGCGTCACATGACGCAACACTACACTTGAAAAAACACGATAGCCTGAAATCGTCTATCGGGCAGTAGCCCAGCCGACATAACAACCGTCTGGTCGGATGATCCCATCTTTTCAAAGGAGTTTTGCGGGACTTTACTCCCTGTAACGCATACCTTCAAAAAGTTAAACGTCTCAATCAAATAATTAATTTTAAGTTTGTAATATTTGACTGACTGTGGATATTACTTGTGTCGATATTTAAATGAGATCATAAGAGCCCAGAGTCAGATAAGTAATTTGACGTCAAATTACATCACACTGGTTACGGCTGCCGTATAAAATGGCGTTTTGGCAAGAAGGACAAAAATATTTGTTTGAACTTGTTCTCGTTTACTTCTGATTTCGATATTTTTTTCAGTCAGTATTAAATTTTTGTATTTTATTGATAAACTGGTTGGATAACAAATTTGTTTTCAAGCACATTTAATTTTAAAGAAGGAACAAACGTTAATCGATGATATATGTGGTGTACAGGTGGACGTGCCCGAGACAGTGAGCTGGGACTGCAACCGCGCGGAGCCGTGGCGCGTGTCGGCGTCGTGGGCGCTGGACCTGCCGCAGTACAACGAGTGGATGAACGAGGAGGACTACGAGCTCGACGCCAATGGCAAGAAGAAGGTAGGCCTTCTTGTTTGAGTAGCGTCGTGAGATGTGGAACAGATATGACCAGTCTATTGACATTTTAGCATACAAACTCGACCATTAGAGTCATCAAAAAATAAAAAGATTGTTTTGACATTTAAGAAAGGCCCTAGAATGTAATTTGGAACTAAACTGAAAGAAATAATAAATTATTCCATCATCATCTGCCTAGCCTTTTCCCAACTATATTGGGGTCGGCTTCTAGTCAAGCCGGATTTAGCTGAATACCAGTATTTTACGAGGAGCGGCTGCCTACCAGACCTCTACAACCCATTAACTGGGGTACTTCATGGCAAGACTGGCGTCAGATTTACTGGCTTCTGACTATCCGTAACGACTGCTAAAGATCTAAAAATGACAGCCGGGACCTACGGCTTAACGTGCTATCCGAGGCACGGAGGAAACTCGTTATGTCAAGATGGTCACCCATCCACAGACCAACCTAGGCAAGCGTTGCTTAACCTTGAAGATCGACCTGTGCGGCTGTTATTATCTAGCTACGAGCTCCTCAATAATACCTAATAAATTATTCCATACAGTGTTTTAAAAAAATACATATTTTTTTTTAGTTTGCCGCGTTAAACTAATAGTTATGATAGAATATTATTGCGAATATTCTTTTCCCGTCGCAATGACAAATGTCAAAACAGGCCTTTTATTAACTTTAACCAGTACATTCTTTATATATTTTGGTCATGAATTATTTTACAATTCTTCTATTAATAAAATAGTACCGTATTGCTGCCGTGATGCGTTTTTAATTTTGAGGTAAAGCTGTCGGTTGCAACGGCAACATTACAAGTGGATTTTGACAAAATACATGAATTTTCTAGGTGCACAAACTGCGTCTGTCGGTAGACGATCTGATCCCGGGCGCGGAGCCGTCCAGCAAGTCTAAGAAGGGCAGCAAGAGGAAGCGCTCGCCCTCGCCGCCGCCACAGAAACATGGCAAGAGAAAGAGGTACGAATAATGTAATTTAATAAAACAGTACGCCTGTATTTCCAAACGGTTAGGTATCGACTTATATTATTTTCTCTTCAATTGTACGAGACCTTCCTCGGAGTCCTTCACCTAAGGTTCTCCTACAAACAACAAGAACGAGATCTACTATAATAGAAGTATACTAATTATAGAACAATGACTTGGCCAATAAGTCTATAGTCATCTTATTTAACCTATCACATACCCGCAAAACGAGACACAATAGTAAAACAATAACAGCGCGGTCTCATACCGACCGGTACCGGTCGGGGATTCATGAATTAATATTAAAAAGAGAAGAGAACTACATAGATTGAAAAATATTTAGCATTATCGGCCTTGTAATGTTCCCACTGTTGGGACTCAGGCCTCCTCTCTAGGAGAGGGAATGGGCTGTAATCCACGACGCGGGCCCAGTGCGGATTAGTAGATTGTAGATTGAAAAATATAATCATAAATAAAACATAGGCTACATTATTGCATACACGATTATTATGACTAGTGGCCCTTATTATCCCACATTTTTCGAAAGAATGAAGAATGAACGATCACGCATCATCATCATTGCTAAAGAAGACATCCAATTCGTCCCACCATCTCTTGATATGCCGCTGCTCTGTGTCGCTATGTCAGGGCACCAATCTTGTGTTTGACGGGTCATTTTATATTACTTTAAGAAATTCGGGTACTTACATAAAAATTGTTTGTGCAGCCGTATAACGAAGCGTCGTGAGAATGACGTGGACGAGGAAGAAGACAACGCGTCCAGAGACAACACGGACGCTGCACCCACGCCCGAGAGCGAGCGAGCTGCTGAGCGTGAGTAGCCTTGTTGAATTTTATTTAATGCAATTAAAGGGACAAAGGTGGACTTACGCTAAATTCATACGACCGCGCGGTACGCCTCGACCCACGCGCAAGATCTTGCACCGCGGTTTAAGTTCTACGTACACTCTGTTACTTATTTCGCGTAGCACCCCCACACTAACGTAATAAATGTGTGTGTTTAAACGCAAGCGCGTGAAACACAACAGGTATTATCGTTGTGTGCTACAAATTAACTCGTCTGCGCATCGTCATCCCAGCGAGCGGCTACGATTGGTCGGCCCAGAGGGGAAGTGCGGGGCTTAGTTCCGTTTTCTTACGCGCGCGCCGCAACTGTCATTCCGCCGTGGCGCAATGCGTATGATACATGTCTGACGAGTAAGAGGTCCCAAGTTCGATTCCTATCGTCTGATGTAATAGAAAGATTGCTTGTTTTTGTTTTCTATTTGATTTACCCGTTTTTTAATAGTAATGTTATAGTTACTCCCATAATAATTAATTATCTGTTATTTTCTTTTTGTTTTACTCATGCTTTTTTTTAATAGTAATGTTATGGTTACTCTCTTGTAATAATTAAAATATTCGAAATGTAATTTTGTAATTTTATACATATAAACTATGTATATTTACGAAATTAATTAACGAAATTTTTGTATATAACTTGTAATATAAATAATTGTATAATATATATATAATACATATATTATTTACGTAATATAATAATAGATACGTTATTATTATAATTATTGTTAGTTGACAATACTTTCATTGTCAACTTTTTTTTTATTTTCGCAAACATTCACTTATGAAATTATTATAGTTATTTAAAATAACATCAAACACTTACACTTAATCTTTGGAAAGTATATTTTTATGATATGGGTAGGTAATCAGTAATAATGTTCACAATAATCAAGTAGCTGTGGGTATAAATCAAAAATAAAGTAAAACCATACTACCAACCAATTCACCTATTCAAGTAATATTATGTAGCCAGCTCAACTCGTAAACAAAATAAAACTCGTTTACTACTCGATATACACACACACATATATATGTGTTTGCTACGAATCAGATAAACAAATTCGCTTCATTCATTAGATGGTAATTTAGCACTGATTATTAAGTGCTTGCTTGCCGTTAAAGGTGTATCGAGTTCGATCCTAGCCATTGACAAAACATTTTTTTTCTACTTTATTGTAGTATAATGATAACGAAGTTTAATAAAACTAAAACTTAGAATATTTGCTTTAGCGTTTGAATCCCCAACCGGTCCTATGAGACCGCGCTGTTATTGTTATACTATCGTGTCTCGTTTCGCGGGTATCTGAGTAATTAAAAACTAAGTGTATGAATATTATCATCTACCCACTTTATTAGTTATTTACTAAGAAATGAGTCGGATAATAAGTTAACCTGGCATAACGCTTTTGCCTATCACGATCGTGTGTTCTACAACTTACTCCGAGACAAAAAATAATTAATCGTTGTGGAAAGTGATACTTTTTACAAATAATAAACAACATGTCTCATTATTTTGTCTACACTTTTGAGGGCTGAGATAATAGTATTACATAAACAAAATGTATCCATAAGTGAAATTTCGAGGAGATTAATGCTACCGGTAAGTAACAAATCCAAACTTAACATAGGTAATGCAAAATAATTTAACATTGTTGATATTTGTAAGGTTTTAACGTAATTTTGTGATTGTTTACAGAGGAAAACTGTGCAGTTTTGGGTGCAAATATTGTTGCTACGTATAACGCTGACGGCTTTGCTACAACAAGAAACACTGCAATTATGCACGACGTGTCTATGATAATTGTTCGGCGCCACTTACTTAAAATTAAATGTCGCAAGCCCGCGAAAAAAATTTTACTGACGGCGTTGCATAAGGAAGAAAGGATGCGGTTTGCAAGAAAATTTATAGATTTCGATTGGTGCAATAACATAGTTATATTTAGTGATGAAAAGTGTTTTAAGTCAGATAAGGATGGGCGTAAAATATTATGCAGAAAAAATGGAGAACGTTACCATCACAAAAATATTCTCCCATGCAGGTCTAGTGGTCGCATTACGTTAGGGGGGATGCTTCAGGTCAGCCCGCGAAATTCAAATTTTCTTACGTTTTTTGCATTTTGCAAGCCAGTGGTAGGTTATATGAAGTTAAAAATACTTACGCGACTGTAAAACGTAACTAATTATATAATTATAACCATAAAAATCATCAATACTAGTCTCCAAGCTCACCTAAGTGTTGGAACGATTTTTTCGAGGTCAAAAACGTTCCTGCAACTAAGTGAGCTTGGAGGCTTGTATTAACGTAAATTAATTTTTATGGTTATAATTATATAACTAGTTACGTTTTACAGTCGCGTAAGTATTTTTAACTTCATACAACCTATCACTGGCTTACAAAATGCAAAAAAAATAGGAAAGAAAATTTGAATTTCGCGGGCTGACCTGAAGCATTCACCTTAGTTATTGGGGCTGGATGTCATCGATGGGTCCCGGTGAGTTAGTGGAGGTAGGGGGTCGCAATACCAGTCAAGGTTACTTGGACATCAAGAGTTACGATACCTATCATAGTTCATTTTTTAAAACATGTTGATTGATAACTTTGATAAGTAAAAAAAAAGACTAAGAAGTAAGCTGTAGGTAATTATACTGTTGTTGTATTATGTGACATGATGTTATTGTTATTGAGATCAAGAGTTGCGATATCTATCATAATTCATTCTTGATAACATGTTGATTTATGTCACTAATAATAAAAAACTTAAAAAAAAGTGACGTCCATCCTTGTCTGACTAACGGCCCGACTCAGGGACATTCATTAACGTTAATCATCACTTAAGAAATTGTCACATTGACAGTTTTACACAGTTTTTCAGTGAAGGTTTGACAATACTTAACTTTAATGGACGCTAATGAACCATTAGCTGGACTATGCGTTCGGCCGTTAGAATATTTTCACTTTATATATTGTATTAAGGATAATCATGAACAGATTCGTTAATTGTGACCATTCCGTTTAATGTATGTAATTAATAAGTTGTAATAAACATAATTGGATCGTTATCGCAGTTTTCTTTGTCACAATATTTTCAAAATATTTTAATTATTATGAGAGTAACTATAACATTACTATTAAAAAAAAGGTCAAATAGAAAATAAAAACAAGCAAACTTTCTGTTACACCAGACGATTGGAATCGAACTTGGGACCTTTTACTCGTCAGTCACGTATCATACGCATTGCGCCAGGGCGCCGATAACAACAGTAGCCAATTCTTGCTGTAGGTACTTTCATAGTGGTATACGGCTACTAATTGCTTTTTGCAAGAGTGTGAGTGTAGAAACGACGAGTTACTTTGTAGCACACAACGATAATACCTGTTGTGTTTCACGCGGTACACGGCGCACACATTTATAACCTGCTACGCAATCTCCGCCGCCGTGTGTACCTGTAACGACCTGTTCAGTTGATCCGCGCGAGTTGACAATGATGTTGAGCAATGTTGACACCAGACTGCCGCCCCGGGCCGCGCGTACATATACCGTCATGTGAACGCTCCAACCGCGCGGCGACACGCGGCTTCGCGCGGTCATGTGAACTTGGCCTTAATGCCTTAGGGCATTCTCTACCAGTCGAGCTAAGGTGGTGACGAGAGATAATCTTGTAGACTTCATTATAATAATTATCTATTACCATACAGTTCTTAGTAGTTAAGAAAAAAGTTTAGCTATGTATGAGACGTCAACTCACTGTTGGGTAAAGGCCTCGCCCAGCGTCTTTAGCCTATAACAGTAAAATGGGTAGTACAATGCGTTTCAAATGAGAATAGAATCGACTTAGCGCCATGTTGTTACGTCATAGCTGTCAAATCGAAGAGATTAAGTAGGGTGAGCAAAATAACTTTTTTATAACATTTTTTTTATATCTCTTTAAATATTTCTTATAAAAAGTATATTACTATCACGGTTAGTTGCAGTCTACCTCTTCCATGACCTCTCCTGAGTTGTCGCAATATTGAAATGAAAGCAGAGTAATCAGAACTTGGATAATAATAATGATGTCTGAATTTAGCGGCCGCCAGCGCTTCAGTGGCTCCAAGCGAAGCGCCCGCGGTGAGCGAGGCGCCCGCCACGCCCGCGCCGCCGCTGGACGCGCACGACGACTCGCAGGGCAAGCACAGCGACTCCAACACGCAGGTAACTATAACAACCAATCACTGCTAAACCACTATTCACCTCACCAACTCACCATTTTGCCCGTTACTAGTACTTATGTCATTACGTTACCACACTCGCCCACATGTTGTTTTTTGTAGTGGGAAACTATCAGAAAACCCCTTTGCTTTGCATGGAGCGAGAGTTCGTGTCTGACTTTACTGACTTTAACCCACCTGTAGTGGAAACACCTTAGGTTCCTCTTGTCCTCTCAGTTAAGCGTCACGCCTATCTGTACCTATAACAATGTGCCTGAGATTATTAATTCGGATTAAAAACTGTTTTTGTTGTCGTATATCCCATTGATCGAAAAAGGCATATTACACCACACTACAATGTTTCTGGACTTTGCATTCTGTTAAACAAGCCTAGCTTCATGTTTCGCATTCGCAGTATGAAAAGATATTCCAAACAACTTTTGTGTTTTTCGCAGGAGATGCTAACTAAAGAAGAGTTGGAAGACAACGTGACGGACCAGACGCACCACATCGTGGTGCCGTCGTACTCGGCGTGGTTCGACTACAACTCCATCCACACCATCGAGAAGCGCGCGCTGCCCGAGTTCTTCAACGGCAAGAACAAGTCCAAGACGCCCGAGATTTATCTCGCTTACAGGTATGTGTGTGGAGATGATTATTGATGTTGCTATGTGGAATATAATAGGCAGTTGTTGAACTTTAATGATTATTTCATATGAATAAATATCAAACCTAAAACCGGGTCGTGTAAGAAGGGTGTTCAAATTGACGTTCATCGGGTAGCATTGAGGCCTCAGGTTCAGGTACCTGTTCCTGTCCTCATCGGCGATGATTTCGCCGACGATAGAGCATGCTTGCCTAGGAGTTTTACGTTTTCTAAGGAAAAGACCTGACGGCGCCAAAAAGTGGTATGATTTTTTCTGAACACCCTCATTGTTTTATCTCGTTTTCATTGACAACGTCGTTTTTTTAGCTAGCGGGTTATTTAGACGTAGTTTTAGAACTTTGATCATTTTATTCCCGTCTGTCAGTTGTATTTGTGACATTATGCGCCTAAACTAATCGAAAGTCGGTCTGGATTTCGAGGTCAGATAGGCAGTATACTTCATTTAATATGACTACGATACTATTGCATCTGATTCGACGGGAAGCTGACCTGAAAAAAACCTTGACTAAAGTCTGTGTTTTAAACCTTGAGGCGAAATTGACACAGGCAAATGTCAAACTTACGATAGTAATGATGCCAGTTCTTTTGAGTTGTGACAAGTATGGCAACCCCCGTAATGTCATTTTAGTCTCAGGGATTAAAAATCAGACTTTACATACTATAGATTTCTGCATACATCAACGGTTTCGCCCAGTGTTTAGAAGAAGCTACATTTGTTTTGCATTGTCTAGAAACTTCATGATCGACACTTGTCGCCTGAACCCTACGGAGTACCTGACGAGCACGGCGTGCCGCCGCAACCTCGCGGGCGACGTCTGCGCCATCATGCGCGTGCACGGCTTCCTCGAGCAGTGGGGCCTCATCAACTATCAGGTGAGCATCCTCCACGAAATGTGGCGGTAGTGGCAGGGATCAGTTTTTCGATTACCGACTTTATTACCCGCACAATAAGTCGGTAATCGAAAAACTGATGCTCAATACTCCATTGCATTCCACATTATGAACATAGATGGTATAAAAATAGTGTCAAGATTAATACGAACGCTGTCGGTCACAGCGAGAGGAAGAGGGCTAAGTAGCATTTCACTGAATTCATGATCCCTGCGATCACCGACGTCGTCGATATATTGCCCTTAAACGCTGAACTGTGTATATCTGTATGTAACCATTTTACGGCTTAATTCCGTTTACGAATTTAGATGTATCTTTTAATTAAACGTCTGCTAAACAACGTCAAGATTTTTATAAATACATATGTATGAGTTCTGTTCTCATCTTGAGAGATAAATAATATTATACTACTTTCATCATCTCAGCCGAAACATATCCACTATTATACATAGGACTTCCCCAAACGTCACCATATCGATCAGTCCTATGCAGTTATTACTCAAGCGTTACTGTTTCTGTGTCATTAAAATTATAATTTTTCCTAGCTGGAAGCCGAATCTCGTCCCACAGCGATGGGCCCGCCGCCCACGTCCCACTTCCACGTGCTGTCCGACACGCCGTCGGGCCTGCAGCCGCTTGTCACCAGACCTACGCAGCCAAGACCGGGTAAGTTATTCATCTTCACAGCTTTCTTACTTTTGACAAAAGCTCCGAATAACACACACACAACAACTCCGAAAAAATAACACCAGGGAGAAATTTGGATGAACAACGATTCTCAAAAGGGTTTTGTCTACTACTAATTTTGTCCTCAATATTTTTTGCGTATTAGGGGCAGGTGATAATAAATAATCAGAAACCTGAGTCATACTGCCAGCAAAACAGAAGAGATTGATAAAAATAAAATTTATATAAATAAGTATTCAAATTTAAATTTAACCTTGCAAAACAATGGCAAAAATGTAGTGAATGTAATCATTATCATTTATTGTTATGCAGCGGAGAACGTGCCAAAGGTGGAGCCCGGCTTACCGAACGGCGCCGAAGCAGGCGCGGCCGCGGCGCCTCCCGCGGCCCCCATCAAGCCCGAGCCCTCGCTGGACCTGGCCGCCACGTCCGGCCTCAAGCTCGACCAGGTAAACCACTTCACTCACTGCTTCTATCAAACCATACTCAAACTAATAATCGTAGTCGAAATAGTCCCATACACATTGGTTGACCGGTTTGTCATAAAAGTATTTTTTTAGTAATACAACTTAGTCTTGATTAGGGATTGCAATCCAGCAGCGTTTTCAATCCAGCTGGATTCTTGCTGGATTGACCTGAATCCAGCTGGATCCAGCGCGGATCCAGCGAAATATGGAACGTAAAGAAAAAGGCGATATTTATAAGTTTTTTTTTTATTAAGTAATTTATACAATAACTTCTTACGATAATCAATAAACTTTTACTAATTTGCTTTCGTTTCTTAACCATTTGAGATCAAAAGAAACAACTTAAAATTAAATAACATACCTATACCCTTGTAGCGACATTTGACGTCACAGAATCCTACATCGCGCATGCAAAGTTCTCCGCGCGATTTAAATAGATACAAGACCCCGAAATCTTCTATCGGGCAGTTGCCATTACATAGTTGTCATCACATATATCAATTACGGATGCAATTCGAAACTAAACAATAGAAATTTATAAGTTTGCGGATCCGCATAGCTGGATCCAGCACTATATGCTGGATCCAGCATATTTAAAAAGGCGCTGGATCCAGCTGGATCGCTGTATGTTGGATCCAGCAATTGCAATCCCTAGTCTTGATTATAGTTTGTGAGACGTCTCCTTTATCTGTAACATAAAATAGTTACCTATTAGATATCAGTCTAATTTGGTTATTGGCTTCATATAGATCTTGAAAAGTGCAGGTGATTGTGTAAGATGGGCACACTGGCACTGTATTAGAGATGGATTGAGGAAGCCCCATCTATACAAGGCCAACAACAAAGCCGGATAGATTGCCAAATGCTGATTAGAAAATATTTAATTAGAGTATTGCGACACGAAATTCAGAAGAAGTCTCATTTGATATTTATTCCTTACATTTTTAGTCATAGCCATCATCCGATTACTGTTTCCACACTTAAAGATTACTTGTCGAGCATTTGTTCTTACCTGCGTTATTGTTATCGGTCATTAATTTATTGGTTTATCCTCACATCGGAACGCCTTGCAGTAATTACACCAATGGAGCACAACTATATACACACATCAAAAGTGTCTAGGGATCAACATATATTTTTGCAATAACTTTTCTCCTGATTGATATTAATTAAAATTTTCTTTAAGGATTCATCAAATAAAGTGTTTTCGTTTGTCACAGTAACGATAAACCAAGTCACCTTTGCATTAATAAAGAAATTTGCCATTTTCCTAATAAAGGGATTTTTGACATTTGAACCACTAACATTAAAGTTCGAAAAAAAGACTGAAATAACAGTTTTCTTTAAAATTTTATTGGGTAACTTAAACAATTAATAATCCGTGTTTCTACCGCGAACACTAACAACACAAGAACATCGGTTTGGCATACTCAAAATGAGTTCATCCAAATCACGCTGTGGAATGGCCGCCCATGTTCGTTGCAACAACAAAAAAAGGTCTTCTTGCGACTGGATACCCTCCATATTCGGCAGAGCTCTTCTCTGTAGCATATCCCATGCATGCTCAATCGGGTTCAAGTCTGGCGACTGAGCAGGCCAGGGCAGGACATTGATGTTAGCTGCGGCGAGAGTCTGTCTTACAACTCTTGCGGTGTGCGGTCGTGCATTATCATGCATTAACTGAAATAAGGGACCGATTTGCACTTGTCGATGACGTCTGATACAATCGTCTCAGCATAAATTTGAGCGTTGAGGTTGCCTCTGATCCAAATCAACTCAGTTCTTCCGCCGATCCAAATACCCGCCCATACCATGATGGTTCCACCACTATAAGGATGGACTTCCTGGCAGGATTTTAATCGCTGTTGGCGTCCAGGGGTTCTCCAGTGTCGTATACGTCTTGTATCCGGTCTCATACCAAAACGAGACTCATCAGAAAAGCACACGAAACGCCATTGTTCTTCTGCCCAATTTCTGTGTTCAAGAGCCCATTGATATTGAATCCTACGATTGTGCATTGCTATAGGTGGTACCCGTAGCGGTCTTCGGGAATGAAGGTTCACTTCATGCAAGCGGTTTCTGACTGTTTGGTCGCTAATTAAGTTCCCTGAAGAGTGATGAAGCCTCACGGCTAACATCATGGCGGTTATTGTTGGAGCTCTTCGAGTTAAGATTTGAATGTATCGGTCTTGTCTCCGTGTGGTGCAGCGATACCGTCCTCCATGGCGCTCAGCCACGGTACCAGTGCTTCGGTAACGTGTCCAAAGTCGACTGATAACACTCTGACTTGTATTCAGAGCTAAAGCCACAGTACGTTGCCGGGAACCAGCTTCTATCATTCCCACAGCTCTGAGCATTTCTTCCCTGCTTAAATGACGTCGCCGCTCCATAATAACGTTGGTTTTAATCAGTAGTAGGGAAACAGTAGCACTAATAATGTCTTCAATGCGTTGTAGTTTTTTATAGGGAAAATATTGACAGCTGATTTTCATCTTTTACTCGAATTTGATTCACAGTTCCTGATTCAAATTATGAAATGCACCAAAAAGGATCCATATAAATTTATAAAATCATAAATTTATTACAAAGCCACATCTCAATCTCAAGAAATCCGCATAAAAATGCTTGATCCCTAGACACTTTTGATGTGTGTAGTTCAGAATTTGCTCTTTCTAACAGCCGTTGCGCGGTGTAGTGTTTGTCTTTAAATGAGCAGCGCGGCGTGGCGGTGCCTTATGCAGCATCAGGCCAGAGTTCCCACAGGATTCCATATCGAACACATTTTTGGAATTTCTCTCTTTTTCTCTCTATAGAAACTGATTGAAATATGTATAATTTTGTCATAGTACCGCGGTGGAGTCAGAGGGCGCGGCTGGACAGAACAAGAAACCCTGCTGCTGCTGGAAGCACTGGAGCTGCACCGCGACGACTGGAACCGCGTGGCCGCGCACGTGGGCACGCGCACGCAGGACGAGTGCATCCTGCACTTCCTGCGCCTGCCCATCGAGGAGCCCTACCTGCACGACGCGCAAGCCGGTAAGTCACCTGCACTTTACCTACAAGTTTAGACAGCACACTGGAGCTGCACCGCGACGACTGGAACCGCGTGGCCGCACATACACATAGACTTTCTTGTTAATAATATTCGTAGGATTGCTATTTAGCAACTTTTAATTGAGGCTGCCATTACCTTACCATTTCTTGTTATTTAAAGGTCTTGATTTTATAGCTTATTTTTGTTTTTTGTAACAGGTGGCGTGCTAGGCCCACTAGCCTACCAGCCTATTCCGTTCAGCAAAACTGGCAACCCCGTGATGTCGACGGTGGCTTTCCTAGCGTCCGTGGTAGACCCACGCATCGCCTCCAAGGCCACGAGAGCAGCTATGGAAGAGTTCGCTGCTATCAAGGTTAGATCATTTAAAATTAATCCTACTTTAGGAATTATTCGAGTATTGTGGATGTAATCACGAAACATGTAATATCACACACTAGTCTCAACCGTGTATTGCTTAACCACAGAGGCATCCGTGCTGACAAATAATAACACTGAAAACTTTTTCAGCTCGATTGATCAGGGGTATTTTTTTAATTTGCAAGATTTGTCCTAAATAAACCTACAAACACTATACTATTTAAATATAAGGTTGTAAAAAATAGAACATCTGTTCTAAGCTTTTACCAGCCGACCGATTGTGACGGTAGAAATAGTATACAGTGGGTGGTCAAATTATTAGGGACAGTACCTGAATTTCATAGATTAGTATCAACTTTGATAGCATTTTGCAGGCAAATGGTTGGTTGTAGGTCCGGCTAATATTTTTTATTTAAAGACTTTATTGATTGAGTTAATAAAAACATAAAATTTTAAATCAAATTCTTTTATATATTTTTGAAAAAAAAAAAGATACGTAACACGATGATTTCGAAAAAAGTCACCAAAGTTATAAATCTCACTTTTTAAGCTAACCAACGGATTTATATAAAAAAAAATTATTTCGTATTATTACTGGCATTAGTATTATAATTTTTGATATAAAGCAACATTGTGAGATCGCGCCATTTTTTTTAAAGTGATATTTTTTAACTTTGTTGACTTTTTTCAACATTTGGTGAATATTTGGATCCTCTTGCTGGTGAAAAAATAACACCAGCTGATTGTAGCCCTCATTAAAGAGTGGCCATTATACTAGAAACCTGCTACAGAAAGCCAGAACTTGCATAGAGAGCATACCTCGATAAATGGATGCTTTCATAAAATACTAGCAATATTCATCCATCTTATTACGTATCTTTTTTTTTTTCAAAAATATATAAATAAATTTGACTTCAAATTTGATGTTTTATTATCTCAATCAATGGAGTCTATAAATAAAAAAATATTAGCCGAACCTACAACCAACCATTTACCTGCAAATTGCAATTAAAGTTGATAATAATATAAGAAATTTAGGTACTGTCCCTAATAATATGGCCACCCATGGTAGACACGGTACTTACTTCACCGACGATTTCCTTCAAAAAGAATACATCACTACGCAAAATACGCGCTTTAGTCGTGGAGTTGCGGATACCAGCCCGTTACACTATGCTATCACTACGGAGTCTTGTCTTTCTAGACTCGTCATTTGAGTTTACTTTGTTGTCTGTTTAATTACTGTATTAAATAAAAATGTTCGTTATATCCCGTACAGGACGAGGTGCCGGCCGCCATGATGGAGGCGCACGTGAAGGCGGCGGGCGCGCACGGGCCGGCCGCGGCGCTGGCCGCCACCGGCATCGCGGGCACCGCGCCCGAGCTCTCGCCCTCCGGTAACTATATTTCACAACGCCTGCATTTCCATCTAGACATGGATCCTGTACCACAAAAGCATACATATTAAATAAACGAATTCGACGTTCATTTATCTGAACTTAAAGTCGAAATTATGTGTTTACTTATTTTTTACCGTTTCGCTTTACATCTCAATAAATTCATAGCAATCTCTATCCACACCAGTTCGCCTATTATATATTTTTAAGTTCAAGGTTCCTATTTTGTTAGTTGTTATCTTAGTGGACAATGAAGTATCACTTAGAAAAGCCACTATAAGGCAGCTCACAGCTGTTACATAGTTACAAACTGCTACAACAGCTGTCATAAGAATCGACAGCTAATAATAGCTCTTACAACTTAATTAAATTTTCTTGCAGCTGAGCCCAAGAAAGAGGGTACATCGGAGATCAAGGCTGAGCCTATGGAAGTGGAGGAGGGCGAGGCCAAGGTGAAGGAGGAGCCCACGGACGCGCCCGCCGCGCCCGAGCCTGAGAAGGAGCCTAAGGAAGAACCGGCAGCGCAACCTGGTAATTATGACAACTAATATAGGGACCGCATAATGCAGGAAAGAGACAGCTTATGATACGTGAAGCACAATTCCTTTTTATCCGACTACGGCAAAGCCATTGAATGCGCGTATTTTCCATTGTAACTGAACCGATTTACATAAACAACTTTATTTTTTTCAAAATTCTAATCTACACACATCAAAAGTGTCTAGGGATCAACATATATTTTTGCAATAACTTTTCTCCTGATTGATATTAATTAAAATTTTCTTTAAGGATTCATCAAATAAAGTGTTTTCGTTTGTCACAGTAACGATAAACCAAGTCACCTTTGCATTAATAAAGAAATTTGCCATTTTCCTAATAAAGGGATTTTTGACATTTGAACCACTAACATTAAAGTTCGAAAAAAAGACTGAAATAACAGTTTTCTTTAAAATTTTATTGGGTAACTTAAACAATTAATAATCCGTGTTTCTACCGCGAACACTAACAACACAAGAACATCGGTTTGGCATACTCAAAATGAGTTCATCCAAATCACGCTGTGGAATGGCCGCCCATGTTCGTTGCAACAACAAAAAAAGGTCTTCTTGCGACTGGATACCCTCCATATTCGGCAGAGCTCTTCTCTGTAGCATATCCCATGCATGCTCAATCGGGTTCAAGTCTGGCGACTGAGCAGGCCAGGGCAGGACATTGATGTTAGCTGCGGCGAGAGTCTGTCTTACAACTCTTGCGGTGTGCGGTCGTGCATTATCATGCATTAACTGAAATAAGGGACCGATTTGCACTTGTAGAGGAACGATGACGTCTGATACAATCGTCTCAGCATAAATTTGAGCGTTGAGGTTGCCTCTGATCCAAATCAACTCAGTTCTTCCGCCGATCCAAATACCCGCCCATACCATGATGGTTCCACCACTATAAGGATGGACTTCCTGGCAGGATTTTAATCGCTGTTGGCGTCCAGGGGTTCTCCAGTGTCGTATACGTCTTGTATCCGGTCTCATACCAAAACGAGACTCATCAGAAAAGCACACGAAACGCCATTGTTCTTCTGCCCAATTTCTGTGTTCAAGAGCCCATTGATATCGAATCCTACGATTGTGCATTGCTATAGGTGGTACCCGTAGCGGTCTTCGGGAATGAAGGTTCACTTCATGCAAGCGGTTTCTGACTGTTTGGTCGCTAATTAAGTTCCCTGAAGAGTGATGAAGCCTCACGGCTAACATCATGGCGGTTATTGTTGGAGCTCTTCGAGTTAAGATTTGAATGTATCGGTCTTGTCTCCGTGTGGTGCAGCGATACCGTCCTCCATGGCGCTCAGCCACGGTACCAGTGCTTCGGTAACGTGTCCAAAGTCGACTGATAACACTCTGACTTGTATTCAGAGCTAAAGCCACAGTACGTTGCCGGGAACCAGCTTCTATCATTCCCACGGCTCTGAGCATTTCTTCCCTGCTTAAATGACGTCGCCGCTCCATAATAACGTTGGTTTTAATCAGTAGTAGGGAAACAGTAGCACTAATAATGTCTTCAATGCGTTGTATGTTTTTATAGGGAAAATATTGACAGCTGATTTTCATCTTTTACACGAATTTGATTCACAGTTCCTGATTCAAATTATGAAATGCACCAAAAAGGATCCATATAAATTTATAAAATCATAAATTTATTACAAAGCCACATCTCAATCTCAAGAAATCCGCATAAAAATGCTTGATCCCTAGACACTTTTGATGTGTGTATATTTTTGTTTGCAACATAATCAGTCAATTATTTGTTAATAGGACGGTTCCTACAGCTATGTCTTTCTGTATTAAAAACCTACGACAGCTGCTTATTTTTGTTAAGCTACTATAACAAAATTGTCATGTTTTATTGTATCGATACGCACTGTCTTAATAAAACCGTTGTATCTAATAAGTTTGTCGAAAGATTCCTGCTTGCAATGTTTTGTGACGGTTCCCGCGGCTCTACCTCGGCAAAAAAACGTTCTAGAAAAATGAATTTTGCAACCAGACAAAAGCTAGCACATGAAAAATCAGACACACTTGTGATATCGAATTCATTTAATTTAAATTACGTCATTAATTTTTTATTCAATAACTCATAGAAAAAACTGAAGCCCCAACAACGGTAGACGCGAAGCTGCAATCGGCTGCCGCTGCTGCGCTAGCCGCGGCCGCCGTCAAGGCGAAGCACCTCGCCGGCGTCGAGGAGAGGAAGATCAAGTCGCTGGTGGCGCTGCTGGTGGAGACGCAGATGAAGAAGCTGGAGATCAAGCTGCGCCACTTCGAGGAGCTGGAGGCCACCATGGAGAGGGAGCGAGAAGGTAATGCTTACCACACGCAGCTTGTACGCTTTTTGGTTAAACTTTTCGGCACTTCATAGATCAGAAAAGGTGATGAGACTGCTCAAAAACTGCTGAAACCGCTGCTGCTGCTAAAAACAGTCTCATCAACTTTGCCAAAGCCATACAGGTTGCCAAATACTGGGCAGAAAAAGTTTGATGAGAGCATCGATACGAAAAGAAGAAGATCACCTTTGCTGCCTTTGGCAGCTCTAACAATTAGTATTGTGCCAGATGATTGAACATCTTTATAATTGAATGTTAACAGTGCTGTTATTTTGAAACTGCGGCGGTACTTCAAGCAATCTTAATTTTGTATAACTTAATCATTATTGTTTAATGGAACAAATAGTAATAATACGCCGTGTCCCCCCCAGGCCTGGAGTACCAGCGCCAGCAGTTGATTCAGGAGCGGCAACAGTTCCACCTGGAGCAGCTGAAGGCCGCAGAGTTCCGCGCCAGGCATCAAGCGCATCAAAGGTAAGCACCAGTTCATTGCACAAGAGAAAAGAAATTATTTGAAATTTATAGTGTATAACCGGCGGCATCGTAACTTGGCAAGAGTTATTAGTTGCGCAGAAATCGTTTTTAGATCTATTTGGTGGTCAAGCGGGTCGCGGGGTATGAGGTAGCGCCAATCCGGCGCGCGATTGGTGCAGTATTATAATATAAGTTTATGATTGGTGCGTTAGTCGACTTTTGTCCCCGCACTGCGTTACGTTCCGTTCGCTCATTCGCTTTTTTGTGCACCATGCGCGATATTATCCCCACTACGTCAATATCTTGCCAACTTATTTGCCGGGTGTTATACTTTTCGTTTGATCCTCTCATATGATAAGGAAATCATTTATAGCTTGCGTCGCGAGCTGCATTTCAAACATGATGCACTTTAGCACTATCTCACCTGACGGCAAGTGATGATGTGGTCGGTCGAGGATGGAACATGTTTTCCTTGAAGCGCTCTATTCACTTTTTATTCAAATATCCACATGACAATGGGAAGGTTCGCTAGCTAAACCATATTACGTGTTTAAACACGGCCTATGGGCCAAAATCATTGTTCTGTTTTATCGTATCGTTGTTAGGCAAAATCGATTTTGTTTTTCTAAGATTTTTTGGTCTCAGTGTTTACAAATAAATGTGTTCGAGGTAATTTGGGTTTTAATTTTTTTGTGATAAGTCTTCTTGGTGTTCATGTGTTTTGTACAGAATTTAACATTTAATGGAAGATAAATTTCTAACCGATTTCAAAACGGAGGGGTTTCTATGTTTGGTTATATTTTTGTTGTTTGTTTATCGAAAGAAATAAAATAAAGTAAATTAAAAAAAATGTAAGTAAGGTTGAGGACTCCTCTAAGGGTGCGTTTCTACTGAAGTGGAGCTTGGTGGAGTAGACTGTAAACTGGTCAATCAAATCTCGAATTCTCAGTGGAAACAGTGTACCGAGTGAAGCTGATCGGACTTTTAATTTAAACAAAAGAACACGCGACCCCAAGACCTAATAGAATAGAGTCGAATAGAGGTCATGAAGTGGAGGGTAGATCGAATCTATTTTGCCGCTTTGTTTCAATGGAAACAATTGTCACTTTTTAACTGCTTCTTTCCATTCTATTCCACCCAGCTTCGGTTAATTGGAAATGCACCTTTAGCACGCCAATAAAAAAAATTAATGATTTGAGCTAAACCTTGGGGGACTCATTTTGGTGTTTACGTGTACATTCATTTTAGCGTGTCCTGTCCGTGGCCTTAAGTAAACTTTTGTATGAGGCAAAAACTATGAATTTTCTGGAGGATAAGTTTTAACTTTTTGTTATTTTGAGATGGTGTTACTAAGATTGGTTGTGTGTTGTACAGGTTGCAAGCCGAGAGCGGTGCCGCGGGCGCCGTGCCGGCCGGTGTTCCTGCGGGCGGGCCGGCGCCGGCGGGCGCGCCGGCCGCGCACGACGCCGCGCCCGAGCCCACGCCGCCGCCGCACGCCTAGCCGCCGCGCCCCACAGTGCTAGTGCCGCGCGCCCCGCTCGCTCAGCCGCTCAGCCTTACAACTAATTAAAGCTGTGGCATAGAAGATTCTATTCTTCTAAATACGAGGACACTATTAAAAATAGGCATTCATAGTAATAAGTGAATTATATGTACCCTCTTCAAAAGTTCAAAATGGAACATCGCGCGTCGCCTAGTGTTACGACAGAAAGAGGCCAGAAAGGCACGTCGCGCCAATTCAATAACGCGTTTTCTAGGAAATTCTTTTTTCTATAGACAAATTTTAAAACAACTTCCCTGAAAATGCGTTTATACATAGTTGTTGCATTCTAGCGTCGCGACCATCCGCGAATGCTTTTTAGTAAAAATAAGCGTCAAACAACAATGCTGTAGTAGATACCTAATTGAATAAAAGTACTGTTAATGTATTTATTTCTAAAATGCTGAATTCAAGTAAAGTGAAAACCTACTGATTGTCGTTTAGATAAAACTTAGTTATAAGCAAATGTTATAATAAGTTTAGAGATACAATTTATTATTACTATGAAATATGATTATTGTGAATGAATGATGACGAGTGCGGTGAAAGAGATTCGAATGTGTATTCTTAATCATTTAATGCTAAGTATACGTAGGGGTCGCGACTATGTATAGCGCGACGTTTTCAAATAAAAGGTGTCGACTCGATTGGTATTGTTTCACTCTGCGCTGTCATTTTTCCCCGCTTTATCGACCCACTAACGCTGTTTACGTTCACTTTTATTTTCACAAAAACCTTTTGTCGTGTCGTTTTTTTGCTTTGACATGTTTTGGAAACATTGGATGCACAGTTGTACAGAAAACAATCCCCGCTGCAGTCCTGCACGGGAGTACCGTTAATGATTTTAGTTTAATTTAAATTTTAAGATTCAAAAATAAATGATGTTTTTTATAAATTTGTTGGTTTGTATAATTTATTTATCGGTGGTTACGGACGTCCAGGAAGCAACCCAAGAAGCACAAGCGTTTTATAGGATTTCAATGGTAAGTATTATAACTATGTATTATAACTATTCATTTGTCGATATTCTTACAATTATTCAGTGTTGAGAATCTATACACATACACAGATACACATCGCCTTAGAGGGGCGTCTCTAAACGCGTACATATATAATTTAATAAATGAGTAAATAATTAAAATATTTTATGGGACGTTCTTCTTTTCTTTCGAAAAACTATCAGTGCGACTGAGGCGTTCTTTGTCAATAAAAATAAATTAGAATATTATCATCGAATTTAAAGCACTTTAATTATAATAGTGTGTACATATTAACTTAAAATACCTTTCTCTAGATATTTTGGAAACAGATATATTTAAATTTGTTTTTGTTTATTATCTAAGTTTCTATCAAAAACAAAATTTTACGTAAATTCAATGTAGTAAATTAACTAAGAAAATACATTTATGGACATTGTCGAGATACTGAATGGTTAGTTTTGTAAGCTTGAAAAATGTAAGATTAAAAAAACTTATTTCCTGGAACAAAATGTTGAATGTGAAATATTCGAGTGAGGGAGGGAAGTTAGGAAATGACAACTGAGCGTTTAGGCGCTCTTTTTTCGCGTTATAGTACGAGATCCAATAGACGAAATATATAAGAAAATATACCTCATCTGTTATTTGATTATGATTAAGATTAATTGCTAGATAATGTATTTATTGATGCATTGCGAATAGGTTGCCGAGCTAAATTTGATGCAAAAGATGTTAAACAGTTAAAGGAGATTGCCCGTTTTGTAAGGGAATTTGGGTCCCAGTGGAAAATGCCCTGAAGATTTTTATTTTACCTAATAGTAAAAACATAGCATTTTCGTAATCGGAAACCCTTGTTCAGGAGATATAATTATTTTTCTGTTTTAAAAATCTAGGTTATAATTACAAATTGACAGACCACCACCACCACCATCACCATGAGCATGGAATTATGTCTCTATTACTTTAATTCCATTAGTATATGAAAAATTATATAAAAAATAATTTGCACACAAAAAAATAAATAATGTTTTTAGGTTATTATTTCAAACAGGTACACGACAGCACAAAAGGGACCTGCCCCGTGGCATTCTCCTTTGCAATGACATTTTGGACATAAAATACCCTCATCTGTTATTTAATCGAATTATATACCAAATGAAAGGTTATTTTATTCCTACCAACTGTAGTAAGTTGCCTTACCAAAAATGGTGCGTATCCGTAGTTGCCTAATTTTAAGATGGTAAAATAACTATAAAATAACACTTTGGAAGTGTCTCTCGCGCAAACTGTTCTGTTTAGAAAAAAATTATATTAGAAACCTCAATCCAGCAAAGAGCTATCCATAGATACCCCACACGTTTGGGTTTGAAAAAAAAACTTTTTGGGTTTCAGTTCTATGTAAGGAAAACCCCAAAATTTATTGTTATTTTTTATTTCGGTTCACAGAGTATATCTGCTTACCAAGTTTCAGCAGTATAGTTCTTATAGTTTCGGAAAAAAGAGCCTTTGACATACGGACGGATAGACAGACATGACTAATCTATAAGGGTTCAGTGTTTGCTATTTGGCTACGGAACTTATCCCAAGGAAATTTTTCGGTACAATTGAAGCACGATCCCTACAATGTAATTTCGCAGCCAAAGTTACTTCAATGTAATGAGCATTCACTTACTGCGTAAAGGTTATCTACTACAAGAAATGCATTGCAGTATTGAATAAGATAAAAGTGATAAAACCTCATTTTTAAAATTTCTCACACCTTGGCATAAAATCTTGTCATTGTTTAAATTAAAGAAAGATGAAACATTTATTTAAATTAAAGTTACGACTTGATTATATAAAACAAAATAATGATTGTGTTTACTGATGCCAGAGATCCATAAATGAATGCCTTGCAACGCTTTGGTTATTGTCTCGCGGTTGATTAATTTTACATAATTGGCAATAAATTCTGGAATGTAATTAATTAGCAATCGTTTCATATCAGCTTTTAATCACAATATGCGACAACGTTCAACATTGTGGTATAAATATAGTTATACCACAATGTTCAGCAGTTAGAATAAATTCTAACTATATTTTTGCCACAAATTATTGGCATCATAATTTTATTTAAATTTGTCTTAAAGTACACCAGTAATTACTTAATTAGGTACTCCTGTATTATGAAGAAACACAAGCGGAACTACTAATTTTGTAAACCATGCAAATATTTATTCTGTACGGAAATCGTTCCCGCGATAAGCAACAAAGCATGCCGTGTCCTCTAGGCGTATATTTGTCATAGTATCATGACAACCTTGACTTCCAAAACAATTTTTCAGTGACCGTTCAATTACAATACGCAATGTAAATTAATAAGCATACAACCATTAGGTATCGTCGCATGACAATCCAGGTACTCCCGCGCTGTTCCAGCACGGAGAGAGTCCAGTGTGGGACCCCGAGCTGCAGAGCCTGTACTTTGTGGACGTGAAGCAAAACAACGTGCACCGCCTCGACTACTCGTCCGGGAAGATTTATACTAAGCATATAAGTAAGTTTTCTTGTACCGGACCTATTAACTAGGTACTCAACCAATTACTTTCAAGAGTTTCCTCGTTTTCTTTCATTATGATGTTACTTTCAGCCAGTGATTATGGGAAAAGGGATTATTATTTTCCGAACAGAAACTGGTACAGTACACTCAAAAAATCATAAGTATAATAAACAGTATGACACAAATGAACCGAAGGCCGGTTGGAGCCCAAAGTCATTTGGCCAACTGCGCAAAAGGTTACCTTAGGGATGAGCCATATCTGGCCGCACCGAAATGGAGATCTGTCATTTAGAAACATCATTGACTACAGGGAGAACTACCTACCAGACATAGCGATCCGCAACCCATGGTGGATATCCCACCCATAAGCACAAAACGTTCTGGAAACACATTCATTGTGCACACAGAAAAAAGAGCAGCTAATTCTCTGATGGAGTCTATCCTTCCTAATAACTACGACATGGGATCTTTAACTGAGAGTGAATAAGTTACTTCTAGGACAGCATGCTCTATCGTCAACCATATCATCGCTTCCCTTAAATTGAGACTGGTCAAGCGTGAGCCTATCAAAAGTAAAAAAAGTTGATCGGCGAATTTGATGTCCTATATCTCTTTATTTCGTATGTTTACAGACTATGGCGAAGTGAACGTAGTGTCCCTAGTGTCGGGCTCGCACCGGCTACTGATAGCCGCGCGCTCTTCCCTGTATCTCTTCGACTGGGCCATCGAGGGAGACGCGGCCATGCGTCTACTCACCACCGTGGACATCGGCCTGCCCGATAACGTCATTAATGAGGGCAAACCTGACGCGGAAGGACGATTTTGGGCAGGTATATTTAACTGTGCTGTTGTGTGATTGTTGTCTTTTATTTACTTGTATTCTGTTAGGTAGGTTTTTCACCTACCTAACAGAATACAAGTACCTACCGCCAATCTTAGTAATTATTGCTTTATATACCTAGGTACTAATTTAGTCAAAACCCAGTAGGTACATACTTACCTACTGGGTTTTGACTAAACGAAACCTCACTATGATGCAACTAAAGACATAGGGACTTAAGTTTATTATACAGAAGTTGTCGTGTATAAAGTGCAAGGAACATAAAAGACATTTTCCGAACCGACTCGTGCTAAAGTTTTGCAGCTTGAGTTTAGTAAAACCGGGCAAGTGCGAGTCGGACTCGCGCACTAAGGGTTTCGTACCAACCTACCTATAAAAACAGTTTAATTCTCGAATCGAGTCTTGAAGACTTTTCAATTTTTTTTTCTTGTGACGTAACTAAAAATTTTCAGTTTTCAGACTTTTCCCGATATTAGTGCTATAATACCTTGCTTCGTGCCAAATTTCAAGATTCTAGGTCAACGGGAAGCACCCTATGAGTTTTGATTCCTTTGACAGTGTCGAAATGTACGTTTTTTGCAACATAAACGGGCGTATCTTTTTTTCCCGTCAACTTACAAGTTTGATTTTTGCACAACTTCAAGGGACCGCGGATTTCAATATATGGTTTTAATTTCAACTTGATACCTTCACGCGTTCCTGAGAAAAAGGGTCTTGACAGACGGACGGACAGACGGACAACAAAGTGATCCTATAAGGGTTCCGTTTTTTCCTTTTGAGGTACGGAACCCTAAAAATGACTCTTGTATAGGGGCTATCCCAGCACATTACTGCTAATTGGTTGACAGTCCTGAAAGTATACCGTGTTACCCCAGTTAAGGGCTGGTAGGTAGCCGCTCCTCGTAAAATACTGGTATTCAGCTAAATCCGGCTTGACTGGAAGCCGACCCCAATATACACACATCAAAAGTGTCTAGGGATCAAGCATTTTTATGCGGATTTCTTGAGATTGAGATGTGGCTTTGTAATAAATTTATGATTTTATAAATTTATATGGATCCTTTTTGGTGCATTTCATAATTTGAATCAGGAACTGTGAATCAAATTCGAGTAAAACATGAAAATCAGCTGTCAATATTTTCCCTATAAAAACATACAACGCATTGAAGACATTATTAGTGCTACTGTTTCCCTACTACTGATTAAAACCAACGTTATTATGGAGCGGCGACGTCATTTAAGCAGGGAAGAAATGCTCAGAGCCGTGGGAATGATAGAAGCTGGTTCCCGGCAACGTACTGTGGCTTTAGCTCTGAATACAAGTCAGAGTGTTATCAGTCGACTTTGGACACGTTACCGAAGCACTGGTACCGTGGCTGAGCGCCATGGAGGACGGTATCGCTGCACCACACGGAGACAGGACCGATACATTCAAATCTTAACTCGAAGAGCTCCAACAATAACCGCCATGATGTTAGCCGTGAGGCTTCATCACTCTTCAATGAACTTAATTAGCGACCAAACAGTCAGAAACCGCTTGCATGAAGTGAACCTTCATTCCCGAAGACCGCTACGGGTACCACCTATAGCAATGCACAATCGTAGGATTCGATATCAATGGGCTCTTGAACACAGAAATTGGGCAGAAGAACAATGGCGTTTCGTGTGCTTTTCTGATGAGTCTCGTTTTGGTATGAGACCGGATACAAGACGTATACGACACTGGAGAACCCCTGGACGCCAACAGCGATTAAAATCCTGCCAGGAAGTCCATCCTTATAGTGGTGGAACCATCATGGTATGGGCGGGTATTTGGATCGGCGGATGAACTGAGTTGATTTGGATCAGAGGCAACCTCAACGCTCAAATTTATGCTGAGACGATTGTATCAGACGTCATCGTTCCTCTACAAGTGCAAATCGGTCCCTTATTTCAGTTAATGCATGATAATATAATGCACGACCGCACACCGCAAGAGTTGTAAGACAGACTCTCGCCGCAGCTAACATCAATGTCCTGCCCTGGCCTGCTCAGTCGCCAGACTTGAACCCGATTGAGCATGCATGGGATATGCTACAGAGAAGAGCTCTGCCGAATATGGAGGGTATCCAGTCGCAAGAAGACCTTTTTTTGTTGTTGCAACGAACATGGGCGGCCATTCCACAGCGTGATTTGGATGAACTCATTTTGAGTATGCCAAACCGATGTTCTTGTGTTGTTAGTGTTCGCGGTAGAAACACGGATTATTAATTGTTTAAGTTACCCAATAAAATTTTAAAGAAAACTGTTATTTCAGTCTTTTTTTCGAACTTTAATGTTAGTGGTTCAAATGTCAAAAATCCCTTTATTAGGAAAATGGCAAATTTCTTTATTAATGCAAAGGTGACTTGGTTTATCGTTACTGTGACAAACGAAAACACTTTATTTGATGAATCCTTAAGGTGAATGCTTCAGGTCAGCCCGCGAAATTCAAATTTTCTTACGTTTTTTACATTTTGCAAGCCATTGGTAGGTTGTATGAAGTTAAAAATACTTAAGCGACTGTAAAACGTAACTAGTTATATAATTATAACCATAAAAATCATCAATACAAGTTTCCAAGCTCACCTAAGTGTCGGAACGATTTTTTCGAGGTTAAAGACGTTCCTGCAACTAAGTGAGCTTGGAGGCTTATATTGATGATTTTTATGGTTATAATAATATAACTAGTTACGTTTTACAGTCGCTCAAGTATTTTTAACTTAATACAACCTACCACTGGCTAGTAAAATGCAAAAAACGTAAGAAAATTTGAATTTCGCGGGCTGACCTGAAACATCCCCCTTAAAGAAAATTTTAATTAATATCAATCAGGAGAAAAGTTATTGCAAAAATATATGTTGATCCCTAGACACTTTTGATGTGTGTAGTTGGGAAAAGGCTAGGCAGATGATGATGATGGTTGACAGTCCTGAAAGCCAGAGCCACTAAAATGCAACTTTTATCGACCAACAGGAACAAAAGGCCCTCAAACAGGAGACGACGTGATCCCCGACAAAGCCACGTTCTACAGCGTGGAACAGGAGTGCTTCACGCACCCGCGCATACAGCTGCGGCCGGTGTCCATCTCCAACGGCATCGCCTGGTCGCTCAACAACACCGTGCTGTACTACATCGACTCGGTCACGCAGAAGGTCGAAGCTTTCGACTTTGATTTACAGAGAGGAGATTTGAGTATGTATTATTGTTTCTCTTTTATGTTTAAGAACATGTAGAATTAAACCTAACGGCGGCTCGAAACGCAACTCGCAGCAGCAAATTCATAAGTTAACGTTTGAATCCCCAACCGGTCCTATGAGACCGCGCTGTTATTGTTTTACTATTGTGTCTCGTTTCGCGGGTATCTGAGTAATTAAGTAAAGAGTGGGGAACAGCGTAGTGAAAAATAGTTTTAACGAACATCATTAACCATGGATTATGTGAAAATAAACCCCGGGGCCCTGAAACGAAAGCAAAGAAGAAACAGGAGAGGGCTTTAGTAAAAAAGACTGATACAAGAGAGCGGGAGAAGTCATTAGATAATTTCCCACCTAAAAAAAGCGGACTTCATTAAGTTTTTTTTTTTGGATAAGCTGGCGTTTAACCACACGTGATGATGACCTGGCAATGATTTGGTCGACCTGCCAAATATCCATCACAAAGATGAGAGCAAGTACTCCATACACAATCGAACTTGCGCTTAATAAACCTTGACAGCTGTTCCGGCGTGAAGTTTTGCCTCACTTTTGCCAATATTCCTCATTTTTTTGGCAGTCAGTTGAGCTTTAGGCTCGGGTTATGGTCTGAAATTAAGGGTTGAAATCAACATTACCCCAGGAAGGTACGATTTTTTTTTAAGGTAGGGTATCATCAGAATGACTTCTAACACTTTTGGGCGGAGCGGAAGGGTATGTCATACTTTTACTGACTAAACCCTACCCCGTTCCTTCTCTGCCTTCGTTCCCGGATCCCGGGTTTTCCTTTCGGAAAGCAACGGTTAAACCTCGGAAAGATGGAGCTGGATGGAATTGACCTAATTTAGCAGAAATAAAGACATGCTTTGGTTTTAGCGACGATGATGCTTTTTACATTAAACTGCTCTGTTTATGTTACTAGCTGGTCGCAGGACGGTGATAGACGTACAAGCCTTGGGGTACGAAGATGCGATTCCTGACGGTATGACAGTAGACAGTCATGGCAACCTGTGGGTAGCGCTCATGTTCGGAGGCACTGTAAGTATACCAGATATTTTGCTCAGTTACTGGAACGTACATTATTGTGGGTAAATTGCTGTTGAGGATTCATTTTATTTGAGTCACTTGTCAATGTATCACTTTAATTTTGCTTTCCATAGTCTGAGGAGGAAGTGGGGGGGGTCTATTATTATAATAACAAAAATGCTTTCAAGACGATGAAGGGACAACCATCATGAAGGTATGCCCTAGAACCAAACATTCGAAGACAAGTTATATCCACCGATTCGAACTGGGACGCTAGGTGGATTAAGGATTTAAGGCCCATTCCTGCTTCTGGAAACGAGGCCTGATTCCCAGCAGTGAAAACATTCTATTCTATAAAGGAACTTCTAGGCCCCATTTCATAGAATGAGTACCTATCAACAATAACTTGATACAATTCTAGACTTTCAGGTTGCTATTGAAAATTTCTTAATTAAAAAACCTAATACCCCAGGAATCGCGCTTGCGACAACTAGGACGCGTATTTCATCGTAATTTTTCTTCTTTATCTCGACAGGTACTACACGTAGACCCCGACAAGCGAGAGGTAGTGTTCGGCTACAAGCTGCCGGTGTCCCGAGTGACGTCGGTCTGCTGGGGCGGGCCCAACCTGGACGAGCTGTTCGTGATGACGTCACGCGACACGCTGGAGCCTGTGGTCGAGCCGCTAGCCGGCGCCATCTTCACGATACGAGGCACAGGGAGCAGGGGCGTTGAGCCACACATGTTTAGATTCGATAATGCCGATTTTTACTGATCAAATTGTTATTTAGGTTTTTTTAATTAAGAATAAATAAAATAATAAAGTATTAAGTATTAATTTTTAAAGCTTGTTTTTAATTTTCTGTAGAAAAACATTTCCTGTAGAAAATTTCAAAAGATTCGTCGAAGTATTTGATCAAGTTAATTCCGATACAATGTGGTAAAGGTGGTACTTATTACTATTTGATTTTGTTCGCCGGGCAAACTGTGCTAGAGATCGCTTTAGAATTTTAGATAGTGAGGTTTAAAAGGAGAAAGGGAAGACCCCAGGAAAGGGGCATAAAGTGGGCTTTGATAAAAATCCCGATAGGTTCTTATATCATGATCCGAAGCCCGATTCAGCCTACTGCTGAGTATAGGTCTCTCTTTTCTAACATCCTCCGTTCCTATGCCAGTCTCATCCATATTGTACCCGCGGCGACAACAATGGCGCCTATATCACACACCGGTATTTATTCTATTCATCCCGTCGCCGAACAACCAACATTTCATATCCCAATCCTAGGCTACCACTCGATGGCAAGCACTGTGTCCTGCCTAGCTCTATTTGAGTTCCGGTTTAGTTTTGTAAGCTTTACTAATAATAATAATACTCCCCCCGACCGAATTTCGATCACAGTGGCCAATCTCAACAGAGATCAGCCAAGTCATCATCATCATCTACCTAGCCTTTTCCCAACTATATTGGGGTCGGCTTCCAGTCAAGCCGGATTTAGCTGAATACCAGTATTTTACGAGGAGCGGCTGCCTACCAGACCTCCACAACCCATTAACTGGGGTAACACGGTACTTCATGGCAAGACTGGAGTCAGATTTACTGGCTTCTGACTATCCGTAACGACTGCCAAAGATCTCCAAATGACAGCCGGGACCAACGGCTTAACGTGCTTTCCGAGGCACGGAGAGATCAGCCAAGTACGCAGGAGATATTATAGTGCACAAACACTTGTGTAAAGCAGAGAGTGCACCTGCGAAAACACAGGTGCACCCTCTGTTCCTGCTCTCATAGCCCGATGGGACGGCAATCCGACACGACTGGAGAGATCAGGCGCAGGACCAACGACTATACGTGCTTTCCGAAGCACGGGGGTATCACACCACCAACTTCCAAACTCCGGGCAGCTACAGAGTAATTCCTTATGGAAAAACGCTTTACTAAGGAAACTGTTTAAAAGAAAATTATACCTACAGGAAAAAAACCTGACCTAAAGTCATTCCATACATTTCTCTATAAAATAAAACATTATCACTGCCTAATTACTTGTCACGACACAAAAAAAAACAATACAGTCGAATGATTAGATAATAATAACAAGTTTTTAACCGAGTAGCATTCCAGTTAAGTTAATGGTAATACCTATATCTTCCGTTCAAAAACACACGATAATGGCAGAGTGCACTTAACACGTGATTAGTACTAATGATAACAAACAACTTTTACTATGGGACAAAATTTTCTGAACTGCTGATTTTTTCGCGATTTCAAGTTTGGTCCCTTAGTAAAAGTCATTTATCTTTCACTTTTTTACTCCTCTCACAAATATTATCAAGGTTTTGGGGAAACTGAGTGAGCAGAAAATGAATTTTCAATGTCATGTTTTTTAAGGGGGAAATCATCGATATGACCTCTCCCGCTCTGGACGGTGCGGAGCGTGTTTTAGTCAGTAGAAGGCATATCAGACTTCTTCTGACTAAAACTCACTCCGCATCCCAATTTTGAATAATTTTTCAGCGTGATTTTAACATACCTCCTCAATCTCAACGTTTTTTGATTTTTTTTCTTAAAACACACTACTAAATCTAGCAGAAAAAACAATGAGACTATAGACTATAGATAGGTAGAGTAGTAGAAAGCATTGTAAAACAGTCCATTTTACCTACGAGTATGTATAACTGTGTTACAGCCTCCGATAAATTTAATATTACATTTGTAGAACCACCAGTTTCAATATGTGTGGATTGTGTAATAACACAATCCTTATTAAATTTTTACACATGTGCATACACATAAGCTAATTAATACTAATGGTCGCCTGCATGCCTTAATTATGTGTGAATTCAATAAAAGTGGAACGAACGGTACCATAGGTATAGGTAAATCTTATTACACATAACGCATTTCAAGCACTTAGTGAATTCACTATGTTTTTGCTACTGTGGTCTGTTGCTGTCATTTATAGTTTATATTGTATCAAACCGGCTGCTTTGTACGATGTAAGTCTCGTCATTTATTATAGGTTAGTAAGTAAGGACCTGTTTCGGAGCGAAAGGGAATGGGATAATGCTAGCGAAGGTCCAGTCCACAAGAGTGAGGGAACGAACTTCCTGACGCCCCAGCCGCCGTAGCAGTATCTCGCTGTCTTCATAAGGACTGAGCCAGAGTCGTCGACGGTGCCTAGTGTACCGCGTGCGCCTCAAAGATATGTCAGCAAACCGTAGGAACGCAGCAAGCCGAGGCCTGCTGGAGCTATGAGGACAAGTATGAAAGAGTCTCTCGTGGTCCTAGAACGCAAAAGGCAATTGAAAGAACATAGGAGTGTTTTTGTCAGTAAAAGTCTGACTCGCCCTTTCACTTCATCCTAGAGCTGGAGAAGTCATAAGATGATTTACTAGTTACTTTAAAAATAAATAGAAAGCTTATGATGCTTAAAAGCTTAAATGTCAATGCTGTAATTTACAAAGATCGCAATCTATAAAATATCTTGGCATAATTATTGACGAAAAACTCTCATACAAGGCGCATATCACTGCACTCTCAGCCAAAACCAGAAAGTTAATCTATGTAATTAGGGAACTTAGAGATGTTGCTTGCATGAAACTTCTTAAAGCTATTTATATCTCCTTGTGTCAATCTATCTTATCATACTGTATAAGCGTTTGGGGTGGCACATCAACATCACACCTCATGCTGTTGGAAAGAGCGCAGAGATCAGTTCTTAAAGTAATGTTAAAGAAGCCTACTAGATTTCCAACAAAAGATCTTTATAAAGAGGCTGATCTACTTAGCGTGCGAGGGCTCTATGCAATGTATGCAATTATCTCCACTCATAAGCTAGTCCTAAGCTCGCCAAGTTACAATGACATGCTAAAGCTTAGAGTCTTTAAAATCTCTAGTACTAAATGTAAAACTTCATTTGCTAGAAGATCACAGAAGTTTATGTTTCCATACTTGTACAATAAAATTGCAAATAAATGTCAGCTCCAGCATAATACGACTCGTGAAGCTAAAGTTAAAGTTAGGAAATTAATCACCGGCATGAACTACCATCAGATGGAACAATTGCTACGCACAGTTGCCTAAAGACTAAGCTAAAGACTCTCACTAAATTCTATCATACAAGACACCCATTACACATAACACTCTCCCAAACACTCATTTACACATTTCACACACATACACACAACATACTCGCACTTCAACTACATGAGAATGATATGCAGATTTATCTTTATTCTATTATTAGTGCAATCGTTTTTGTTTGATAGCCACGATTCAGGCTCTGCCTAGTGTGGCTTCACTGTTATTTTTGTAAACTGTAATTTAAATTGCTAATAAAGTTATTATTATTATTATTATTATTATTATTATTATTATTATTATGCTTATGCAGTTTACGAGTAAACATGTAGGAACTGGTGAAAGTTTAGGATTAGTTTCTCTTACCTTGCTGCAGGTAGCTGCAGCAAGGTAAGAGAAACAAGACGTCACTGGACGGACTGGTTAGAAAGAGGTCATGGCGTCCTCTCGTTCCGTATGACGCAGGTCCTCACCGGACACGGTAAGTTCGGGAGGTTCCTGCATCGGATCAAGGAGGAAAGGACACCCGAGTGTCGCCACTCTGTGGACCGCCCGGAGGACACGGTGGAGCACACGATAGAGGTGTGCCACGCTTAGGCGGAGCACCGCCGTGACCTTGTGGAGGCTATCGGCGGCGGCGATCTCGCGCGCCGGGCCCTGGTACAGGCCATGGTCCGGAGCGAGTAGGGGTGGTGGGCGGTCGCCTCCTTCTGCGCAGCAGTAATGCTAGCGAAGGAGGTTGCCGACCGCGAGCGCGTGAGGGAACTGCCCCACGCCGCCGCCACCGAGATCCCGATCCCGATTTCCAACCACCTTAGGCGCGGGCTCGCGGACGGCGAGCATTGGGTAGCTCGCCTTCCGGCAGTCTGGTAATAACCTTGACCAAGCCTAGTCGTCAGCGGCGCGTTCCGTTCCACGCGCGCCTCAAGGAGATGTGATCCGAGAGGCTGAACACTGAAATTCCGAAAGATAAGCTTATGTCCCCCAGATCAAAGGAACGGGGTGGGGTATATTCAGTAAGAGTCTGACACGCCCTCCCGCTCCGCCCAAGGACGGGAGAAGTCATTCTGATAATTCTCCAAAAAAATAAAAATACACCTATTTCAAGTACATATTGGCATAATTAACCATTCTCGAAGTTCATGGCTATTAGCATAGTCAAGACTGTAGTCTCTGTGATTACCAATTTAACAAAGAATTAAATAAAAGTACAGAATGTTTCCATGCAGGTAAAATACATATCAGACAACTTCAACACGTTCGAGTACACGAACCTGTCGTTCAGCCACGGCGAGAGCCCGGTGTGGGACCACGCCAGCGGCACGCTGTACTGGGTGGACGCGCTGCAGCAGGACGTACACGCCCTGCACTACGCCAGCAGGAAGCACAGAGTTAAACACATCAGTAAGTGTCAGACAACTTCAACACGTTCAGCCACGGCGAGAGCCCGGTGTGGGACCACGCCAGCGGCACGCTGCACAGAGTTAAAACTCAAAGTTAAGCGGTTCTCATGGCAAGTTTTTAGGCAGAATTCATAAAGTGAAAACTTGAAGCGAAGTGCGGGTCTTCATTCCAAATTGTTCTAAGCGGCGATGACAGAGTACAATAGTCTATGTGAGTCTTGTGAGTATGGGAGGAAAAAGGACGGATATAGGTGGATGATTTTACGTTTTGCAAAGCACATATATCTATCTACCTTACAATTGAAATTATTAAGGTTACGAAACCCAACAGAATGAATCACATAGTATCGCTTCTCGCTGTCTGTCTGTCCTTATGTATCCTTAGATCTTTAAAACTTCGCAACAGATTTTGATGTGATTTTTTAAAATAGATATAATGATTCAAGAAGGAAGGTTAATATTTTATAATACATGCATAATATAGTACCCGTGCGAAGCCGGGGCTGTTGCTAGTTATTAAATAAAATATACTTTTCTTGCAGGTTACGGTGAAGTGAACATAGTTTTACCGGTACAGAATAGCAGTCGTCTGTTGGTGGGAGTCAGGAACGAACTGTTCCTGATGGACTGGGCGAAGCCCGCGGACTCCGCGCTCCGGTTCGTGGCAGCCTTCGACCAAGGCTTGCCCGATAACATACTGAACGAAGGGAAGGTGGATGCCTTGGGCAGATTTTGGGGAGGTAATTGGAGAGTAAAGCTAGCTTCGGTATAGCCTATATCTACAACTGGTGACTTTAAAAACCGAATGTTTTATTCTAAACTCTGAAACTAAAAAGACAGTCACACAGCACGCTTGTCACAACACAAAACTATACTCCGTTGGTTTAGGTAGTTAACTAAAGGTAAACAATCTTGGTATGTCTTTTTATATTAAAGAGGTCGTATATAATATACACAAAGATTATTTAAATTTAGTTTATTAGCTAACATCGATTTAGGTAAATACCTATTTGCAAAAATTTTTACATACAATTTTTAGACAACTTTTAGATAAAAAGACACAGGTAACAAGATTGTTTACCTTTAGTTAACTACCTAAACCGACGGAGTATAGCATCTTTATTATTGTAAGGGCCTGTTTCACAATGTCCGAGTAGGCACTACTCACTGAATAAATTCAAAAATGTGACAGAATTTGTATGAAATTATCTGTCAAGTAAGATACTCGAAACTTAATCATAGGTGGTGAAATAGGCCCTTAATATTATACTTTCATATTAACTGTCCTGTCATCTGGACCATAAAATACAGATTATAAAATTAACTTCCCTGTGTTGTAAATAAGTTTTAAAATCTTAATCTTAAAATTCATACTGAAACTAAAAATGTACCTACATAAAATTATCTCCTTGTACCTCCTCAAGGCACAAAAGGTCGTCAGCACGGCGACCATGTAGTACACGACCAGGGCACCCTGTACAGTCTGGAGCAGCCTCACTTTGTGCCGCGAGTGCAGCTGAAGCCGGTCTCCATCTCCAACGGTCTGGCCTGGTCTCTCAACAACACCATCATGTACTACATCGACTCGCTCGCAAGGAAGATTGAAGCGTTCGACTTTGATTTGGAGAAGGCACAAATAAGTATGAAGTTCTTTATTGCTTACTGTTTAAGGTTGCTTATTAAGCGTTTTTGAGGTTTGCTTTCTTGATGGTAATGCACGATACTACTCTTACTGCTTCCAGGCAAACGTCGCACAATCCTGGACATAGACGAGTACTGGGATGAGCATGTGATAGCAGATGGAATGACGATCGACGAACACGGATTCATTTGGTTCGCTCTCATGTTTCATGGATGCGTAAGTACCAATTACTCGACTAGAAAGTGTAGCGTAAGGCCGGCCGGCCCACTGCCGGCATGGCATAGCATAGCACAGCAGATTGTGCTGCGGTATCCCGCGGCATGCCGTGGTATGGCAGGTTGTGCTTTAGCATGCTGTGTCATGCCACAGCATCCCGCGGCACGTCACAGCATCGTGGTATCGAAATAAAGTAACAAACTCTAAAATCATTGAAATAAGATTCAAAATAACTTGATTAGTAATAAAATGCTTTGCTATGACATACCGTGCTATGACGGCACTGGGCGCCGGCCCTTACATACTCTCGAAAAAAATACTTGGGGGAATATACCCCAAGTACCTACCTTACATAACAAACAGTACAAATTTAAATGCCTCCAGGTTGTAGCTATCAGGAAACAGCTAGTCAGGGAATTTCTATTATACTAATTCTCTCCACAGATAGTCCGTATAAATCCTGACACACACGAGATAGTAGAGCGCTATAAGTTGCCTGTAACCCTGACAACCTCCATGGTATGGGGAGGCCCAGATCTAGACGACTTGATCGTCACAACCTCGCGAAGGAATATGAACGCTGAGCAACTGAAGGAGCAACCACTCGCGGGCGCGATCTTCATACTACATAATATGGGAACGAAGGGGGTGCCGAGTCATAACTTTGCTTTTAATAATGCTGATGCTTATTAGTTTTTGTATAAGGAATGTGTTTTAAGTTCATTAATTGAACATATTTGACCACTAAACAAGGTAACTCGCTGTTCATTCAAGTTTCTGTCTCAAATTGAAGTGCAGTAAAAAATATGCCTATTAGAACCGTATTCATTTACTTTTAAGATTTTTTTGTTTTTTTTTAGCTACCATGTTTTTAATCTGAAAGTCTTTCAAATAAATAACATAATAATATGAACTTTTAAAATGTATTTGGCAACACCTAATGTAACAGTTACGTAGTTACTCAGATACCCGCGAAACGAGACACAATAGTAAAACAATAACAGCGCGGTCTCATAGGACCGGTTGGGGATTCAAACGTTAATCAGCAGCAGAATAAAACCAAGGTAATAATTATTAATGAAATAATTTATTAGAGCACATGAATACAACCAGAGTAATGTAACAAGAGACTGTATAACATTTTAGACTCTATCAATAAATAACACCTAAACAACATAACGGCACATGACAACAGCAAGGAGTGACTAGGATCTGTGGTCTGAGACCGCGCGCCACGCGCTACGCGCCGCGGGCCAACCATGTGGGAACTTCACTGCTTCTATCATTTAACAAGATTCATTTTCAAAATAGTCGAATTTCAAAACGTTAAGTTAGCGAAAAATTTTATTCGATTTATCATTAAATAGTAAAATTTTTAAATCATCGAAAAATTTTGATTTGAGATTCCCACCGAAATAATGTAAAGATGCGATTTTGTACAACGCTACTTATCGTCTAACAAATAGATCAATTGCATGTGTTACAATAACTTCGTTTAGGCACATTTTTTCTCATATTATACAAAGAATATTGTAATTAATGAACGATAAAAAGCTCTATTAAACTGACTAATACTTTACATAATTATTAACTTATGTATAACCCATACGCGCATACTACCGTCTACAAGTTTGGAAGCAAATTAAACAAAACGACAGCATCAATGCTCTCCACCAGGTGGGATCGCAGACCAGCACTAGTTTATATTATTATAAAAAAATACTAAACATCGCAAACAATATTATATAGTTTTCATATTATATGTTTAATAATTCCTCTGATTTATTAGTTTTAATTTAATTTAACCATCACAAAAAATAATATGGCTTTGTTTTCTAGTTTTAGATTTAATTTGACAGCTTCCAAACATTTGGACGGTAGTGTTTACAATCATAGTGAATTTTACAAGTGGTGTGGATGACCAAATCCGAAACTATGTAATAGCGATTATGATTAACATATTTGTATATTTAGTTTGTTTCTTTTGAGTATTTATTCATAAGTTACGTGTAAGTCTTTGACTCTTTGTATGTAAATAAAGTTTGTTTTGGTGTTTAATATTCAATATTGAACCTACCACAAGTTGCCTCTGTATCACCCAAAGGTTTGTTTACCTTAACTTACTTACGTACTTTTTGGTACATAGAGAATAATAAATACGAGGTAATATCTAGAAGTCCTTTTATATTTGTCGCTATTCCTAATGGCTTCGGATTTTGTCACCCGCTCCCTTGAAAAAATCACCCTTTATACATTACTTATACACATTGATGCGTGTATAACTTGAAATTGCTTAAAGTCCTCATCACAGAGGTATCAAAAGTTTCAATAAGTAGGAAGCTAGATAACAGATGTAGAAGAACAAAACTACTTGTCTGCATTCTCATTAAAAAAATAAACTTGTTGCTTACCTTTCCCTTGTAGGTACATCCTTTATATAATAATATGCGTCTACAAAACTACATTGGTGGAATATAATTGTTATAACTTATTTTCTGACTAAAAATATACATTAGAGTAGGTTCGTCTATTAGTTATATAACTCTTCTTAAAAAGAGCTAACGATACATAAACAATTCCACGTCCATATCCCGTAAATCCTTGGAGTAATTGACAGTAGACAATCACCCTCTCAGCAAGATGTAGAACAACTCTATATATCTATGAACGGATATCTACAGCGAATCTCACACGTTATGTAAACTATCAACTATTCGATATAAGAGCACTGGCAGTGGTGTGGCTGTCCAAATACTACGAGTTACTATCATTGTTTTCATTTATTATTTTGATTTAATATTTAAAACTGGGCTCGCGACGAAGATTACTTGGAATATGCACTCAATATCTTCTTAGGATCGACTATTTAGCCGCTAGATGCCGCTCAGGTTAGTAGTGTGCGTTTTCATTACAATCCTGTCGATTTATCGGTAGGAACTTACTGCATCTTAATTGGCTCTATCCTCTTTTACCCCCTCTTTTTATTTTAATGTGACTTGGATAATAAATTGATGCGGCAGAACTTTGAACTTGTCTAGATGATAAATAGTCGATTTTAACAGATATTACTTTTTTCAATTGCCAAAACACTATATTTTTATTTTTTTCATTTTGATTTCTTTTATTGTATTTTGCTTTCTATCTATACTGAGCCCCTTATTTCTTTTATGTTTATTGTAGTTTAAAATTCAGCAACCCAGTGAACACACCGAAATCTTATTCGAATAACTTTAATAAATATACCTACTTTATAACGATATTGATGATTTTCGTATTTGTGCCTACATGACCCCTATACTTCGCATATATTGCTGGGATATAGATACCTACACCGGTATTCAGGTAATATAAGTACTTTATATTTGGCTAGCTAACATTAAACGTAATAATAGTGTCTAATGTTTAAATTCTAATATTGATAATATTCCGTCACGTAAATTCCTCATCGTTATTATTTAAGTAGATAGTAATTAATAAACATGGCCATAATGTAATAAATTATTTAACAGACAAAAGTTTTAATAAAAATGATTGTGAGCAAACTTTAGGACGTCGATGCTCTTAACACAATTATAAATATTTTCAGCAAATAATAACGTCGCGTAACTAACCAATGTGTTACTTACGCTAATTTACATAACAATTAACAAATAATTTGATTAGTCTCACTCAGAGCCCATTTCAGGGCGTGATTATTCAAGAAAAATGCACACTAAAATAATTATTTCATCAAACAACTATTGTAATGTGCATATTGATAAATATACATGCATTTTCTTATATTTTATTCATTTCCCAAATCCATTTTCACCAACTTCAATAACGAGGAAAATATTTTAAATACATAATAATTTGAGAAAATATCACAAATATATCTACGTCTAACGAAACTATTCCCATAAATATCCCGCATACAGAGAGCTGTAAATAATCACTAACAATAATATCACCGTAAACTTAACCATTGACTGAAACTAGACTTACATTGCTTCGTATATTTTACGACCACCAATCTTCACTAAGTAACACTTCATATTAGAATTGCCCACAAACTGAATTAGTAGTTATTTTAATCTATAGGTAACTGATTGAACTAAAACGTGTTTACCTACACAGTCCAAGTCGGTTGCATTGTGAGAACCAAGAAACCGATGTTGTGACCTTTGCGAAATACATAGAACTAGCTGTCTCCTGCGTTTTTGATTACTGCCCCGCTCCCATAGTCGTAGCGTGATGTTGTAAAACCTTTCTCAATAATGTTCTATCTAATACTACTGCACGTTTTTCAATTTTAACCAGTATTTCTTGAGATTAGCACGTTCAAACAACTTTAGAATATTAGAGCACATTTAAAATAGCTCTAAAAAGTACCAAACGAAACCTATGTTCCATCAACGAACTTGAATATCACATAAGTAAGTCTAGTTCCATATCAACATAATACACCACTATTAATAAAGTATTATAAACTACCTTTATAGTTCAAATCACCGGCACAGCTTCCACCGGCCAGTTCAAAGGCTGTGTCACCCAATTCCACGGCATCACTCGCCTTGTCTATACCCTGGGCGCGACGAGGCCGCTCATCATGTCGAATGTGTTGCCGTCGGGGGCCACTGTGACGTCACCGTTGGCCGTGCTTATGACCAGCCAGCCCGCTTCGTCCAATCCTTTTATTGTACCGTCCACTGGGGTGGCGTCTTTCTCGCTTTTAACGCGTATGGATTCGCCACTGGAAATGGAAAGACAGCATTTAGGTATTATTTTTGGTACAGTACGTAGACAAGATTTTATAATCTCTAGATTAGTATTAATCCATCTACCATCTACTTAGCCTTTTCCCAACTATATTGGGGTCGGCTTCCAGTCAAGCCGGATTTAGCTGAATACCAGTATTGTACGAGGAGCGGCTGCCGACCAGACCTCCACAAACCATTAACTGGGGTAACACGATACTTCATGTCAAGTCTAGAGTCAGATTTACAAGCTTCTGACTATCCTTAAGGGCCGGGCGTCGTGTCGTACCACGATGCGACGTCGCGTCGTGGGAATCCACGACGAGCATCGTAAAAAAACTACGTCCCGACATCGTAACGTGCCACGATACACGGCACGACGTCGCGTCGTAGAAACTCAAGATGAAAGAAAAAAGAAAGAAAAGAAAGAAAATGAATTTATTTTGCCCAAATGGACGCACAGTACAATAATATGTAGTAACAATACAAAAACTGTCAGGCTATGTGAACCCGGCATTATTTATAGCATCATAGACACTAGAGCTAGTGAGAACACAGTTGCCCAGCTGTCAAGTTATTAACACATAGATAATCTGTGGCAAGTTATGTTGAGCTGAGATCTGTGGTTTATTGCAAGACAAACAAAATATAAATATACACAGTAATATGATCAACAACAAGAACAAAACAAATAAATAAATCCAAGTTGTGCGTCGCATCTAGGCGAAAATAGGTCGTTGCTCAGCGTATACCGTGACGCTGGGTTATTCCAACAATCTACGGTGCTGATTTTCAGCAACCACCGTTTTGTGTGACAAATTGGCGTCCGTTCCATGAAACTATTAGATGTATACGGCAGGTTAGTATACATAATTATATCAATTAAATACACACGAACAATCATTACAACAACATACCACAAATAGACAACAAGTACTAGATTTGAATAAATACATTATACTAAACATTCATGTATATAACATAATCTTAAACTAAACTCAATTTCTATTATTGCAGCTATAATTTTTTATCGATGGTGAATACACAGAGCATACCTACATTGTACAATATTATGGGAAGGCGACATGATGGCGGCCACTCACATTACTCGTCTCAGCGCGATTGTCGGGGATCAGATCTATGACCATCACCACTGGGAAGACCAAATATCCATTGCCCGAAGTCCAGGACAAAAGAGGTAAAAACTTAACGTGTTAAATCGTATATCAAACTTAAAAATTGAGGTTAACTCTAACATGTTGATTGTTGAATATGCATTAAATGTTTTTTTATAAGGTTAATAAACTGTTGTTTTGTCCTTAGGACTCTAAATGGTGGCGGAAGGTCATTCCAACAGTGCGTGGCGGCATACTTGAAGCTACCCCTGAATGCTGCAGTTCTGTGATGCGGTGTACAGAGAGGATATGTAGACAAGCGTGGTAGATATTTGCTTTGTCGCCAAACAAGTTTGTCGAATAAGTATTTTGGCTTCTGTGTAGTGACAACTCCAAACAGTAAGCTAGCTAAATGTAACTTTCTCCTTGCTGACATTTTCATCATATTGTTGTCATTGATAAAGGGTGTGACATGACTCCTATGTGGTATATTTATGCAAAACCTTACACATGCATTCTGTATACGTTGAATTAACCTTACTGTTCTGGCTAACAGGCATGGACCATACACTGTGTCGCAGTAGTTCAGACGTGACAAAACTAGGCTATCTACAAGTTGTTTGCGAAGATTGACACTCAGATGGGCTCTAATTTTGTAAAGTAGTTTCAACCTGTAAAAGCAATTTCTCATGGCATTACTAATGTGCTTCTCAAATCTAAGCTCAGAGTCCATAGTTAAACCCAAGATGCAAGCTGATTCTACCCTTTCTATTTTATTTCCACTGATAAAGACTTGCGGATTGGCTGACAATATTGCACTGATCATTTTTCTACTTCCCAAAACCATGAATTTGGACTTCAGTGGGTTTAACACTAATGCGTTAGCATTGGACCATTCCACCACTCTTTCTAGATCTGCATTCATTTTGTCCACTGCCTCTTTTAGATCCACTGGCTTAAAAGAAGTATATAGCTGAATGTCATCGGCATACATATGATACTTGCAGTGCTGGAAGGAATTGATAATGTCTGCACTATAGAGAATGTACAATAAGGGCCCCAAAATTGATCCCTGTGGCACACCACGTGACACATGCCGAGGAGAGGATGAGCTAGTTGATCCGTCCTCCTTCTGGACTTCCACGAGCTGTGACCTATTCTGTAAGTAACTAGCAAACCACTCTATTGTTTCCGTGGTAAAACCATAGTATGCTAATTTGGACAGCAATAGCGTTGTATTAATTGCATCGAAAGCACGGGAAAAATCAAGAAGCGCTAGGATGGTCCCCTCCCCACGGTCACGTGCTTCCAAGATATTTCCCACTACATCTGAAAGGGCTGTGGCTGTCCCACGACTTTTCCTAAAACCAGACTGGAGGTCAGGTAGCATGTTGTTAGCCTCTAGATATTCCAGCATTTGGTTGTAAACTACCCTTTCCAAGATTTTAGATAGGCATGGGAGAATGCTTACTGGACGTAGGTCTTTAACCGTACTTGGATTGCTGGTCTTAGGTAATGGACGTACTATGGCACACTTCCATGAGTTAGGAAAAGAGTGTGTGTCAATAGACTTATTTACTATCGCTGTGATGGCATGGAGAGTGGTTGGTAATGTGAGCATTATCATATCGAGACTCACCCCATCCATTCCCTTAGCATTTGACCCTAGACTCTTTATAATTTTAGAAATTTCATCCTCATTGACTTTATGCAGCTTAAAATTACTGTCTCCATATCGGTTAGAGTCAAAATATGCTACTTGTGATGTTGACAATAAGTTTTGACCAGGCACATCAATAAATGCCCTGTTAATTTCGTCCGGGTCATTAAATTGTTCGGGAAGTATGCCATCACTATGATCCGAGAGTACATCGGACTTGAGGTGTTTCCAAAGTTTTTTAGGATTTTTTATCTGACTATTGATGTGCCTGTCAAAGTACACCTTCTTCTCCTGCAACAAAGCAGCACTAGCTTGTTTTTTTAAGTCTAAATAATATTTTTTTTTAGTAAAATCTTTATTCTTATTATAGTTATTTTTTGCCTTATTTCTTAACTTGATCATAAGTTTAATATTCTCTGTTATCCACGGTTTGGGGCTGTCTCTAACTATCCTACTTTTGATGGGTGTTTGCAAATCAAATAATTGGTTGAAAAGGTAGTTGAAAAAATCTACCATGCTATCCACATCTGGCAGTGAGATTATATCCATCCATGGTAACGCTTCCAAATCTGCTACAAAGTAATTTTCTAAAATATCTCTCAATGGGCGATAAGTAATTAGCCTAGGTTTGCTCTTTACCTTCTTGACCACGGTATCACAGAAAACAAACGAGTGATGGCCAAGTTCACTAATGTGATTGACCTGTACATGACGTACTCCAATATCAGTACAGATGACATCTATCAGGGTACTACTATCCCCTACGAAATGTGTTGGTGATGGAACCACCTGACTGAGACTGGAGTAGTTCAAGAATTCCATGAACTCCTTAGTTCTCCCACTACTTACATCCAATAAATTAACATTGAAATCCCCCAACACTACTAAGTGATCATATGGTGCCATTGCGCTAATACTGTCAGTTATTCCCTCTAAAAAACTACCTAGTTCGAACCAAGGTGGCCTATATGCCGTTCCTACCAATAACTTTTTGCCATTTATTGTAAGGTTTAACCACATCTGTTCCACATCCGTATTTACAGCGTGCGGCCGTATACGTGCCCTCAGTCCCGTTCTAATATAAAAACCTACACCCCCACCTCGGCCTCCGCGTATAGTCGCAGGGCGGGGCACATGTTTCAGCCTATATCCCGGAACCTTAGGCGCGCGGCCTTCCTCCCCAGGTCTCAGCCAAGTCTCATTAATTGCCATGATATCCACTGAGTGTTGTGACATGGCAATCAGAAACTCATCCTGATTAGTTGCCAGTGAGCCAGCATTAAATAAACCAAATCTTAAAAATTTTGACTTAGTCATTTTATATGTGCAAAAGTTGTACATATATTCAGTCGTAACAAAATGCATGTTTCAAATATACGCCATAAATATATCCTGCATGTATTCTCCGATTTTGTATAATAATGGATTACTTTTTGTACTGTCATAGCAAAATACTCAATTTTATATTCCCACCTTCCCATAATAATGTCAAGACCGATGCGAGGCACAAACTTGTTTAACTGTAAATTTATACTAATAGACCTAACACTAAGTACTGTAATAAAATAAACTAAAACAAAGCTAAACCTATTATTCATTAGTGACCGAGAGTGGTCCAATAAACTTAGTAATGTCCTCCACAGATGTAATCCTGAGAGTAGGATCACCGGGCTTGTTGCGGACCAAAATACGACCACGCTTCGACCAAACGAAGCGCCACCCGTGCATCCCCGCAGCAGCCCTCGTCTGCCGAAACAACTGCTGGTTCCGCTTAGTCAGCCTCTCATTTACATAAAAGCGAACTGGCTTCCCCGCGAGACCGAGATTCTCCGTGGTGGCGCCACGCCGCACGCGAGCACCATTCAGTATGGCGTCACGCTGGTCACGACGAGCCAGGCGCGCCATGATAGGACGTGGGCGTGGCTCCGCTGACGTAGAAGAAGGGCTGGTCGCTGTGATGTGCCTACCACCCGCACGCTCTGCGCACACAATGTCGCGATCTTCGAGAGAGACTCCTAGCTTTGTGGCAATAAGCTGGAGGAGATGCGTGGGGTTCTCTCCTTGAGACTCCGGCACGTTCGCGATGACTACATCATTTGCCATCAGCTCCTGATCCCTATCATTCAAGTCCTGCCTCAGCTGCTCCACTACGCTCTCCATTGCTCTCGGATCCCCTGACGGAGCACATCCCTCAATCTGCCGTTTCTCCAGCACCTCCAACCTGGACTCGATCCCGTCCATACGTATGTGGCATGACTCATTAGATGACTTGAGATCAGCCACATCTCTTCTAAGCTCCGAAACCTCAAACCTTAAGGTGCGCAGTTCCTCCACCACCATCCTCAATGCAGAGCCAACGTCCTGCGGGAAATCGTGAAGCGGCGCTACAGCTGACGAAGGCGACGCCGGGCGATCCAGTTGTAGTGTACCCACAGGGGTCACAGGTGCTGACGTAGGTATCGATGGCGGCGTTGACAACTGCACATCCACCGACTCCTCGGTCTGCAGCTCCATCACCAACCCCCGTACAGGTGTATCGGCCTTGTTGTCCCTGCGGACGTTCCTCCTGCACTCAGGGCACTGCCAGATAGTGGTTGCGGGACCTTTCGCAGGAAGACCGACACATGCACGGTGGTAAACACTGCCACACTTCGTGCATTTGGTCGACTCGTTTGCCGACACGAACTTGCCGCATCCACCACATTTAGCAGGCATTGTTTGGAGATTGTGAACTAACGCAGTATGTGTCACTCGGTGATCAAAACAAAGAGCTGTCACTGTCAAAGTGAATGTTGACCGATATCGTGACCGAAGACTTTGACAGCCGTTGCACCAAAATTATTGATACTTAACAGCTGGAGGGTATGTTAAGATTTATGTTCGTGATCAGCTGTTTATTTACACCGAATTTAAACACCTTAGCCGTAAATAGAGGATTTCACTAAACTTGTATGCTATTACTATATTTCGACATACACTAATAAAAACTTTTTAGTCACTTTAACGTCGTATTATTATTTTTAAACCGTAACATGTACGACACCTATGCCCCACGAACGAACGTCAAAACGTCACTCAAGATGCGTTCCTGTGTCAGTTGTTATTCAAAAGGCATTGTACTTCTTTATGAAGTGGCTCCCGTTATATAATAGTTAGAGTATACTTACGTGTGCAGTCAATACTGATAATACTGTTCGAGGAAGGCGTCGATGCCGCCGTCCGTGCTCATGTAGTCGAGGATGCGCTCCAGCTGCGAGCAGTAGCGCGCCAGGAAGCGCTCGATCGACATATAATAGTTAGAGTATACTTACGTGTGCAGCCAATACTGATAATACTGTTCGAGGAAGGCGTCGATGCCGCCGTCCGTGCTCATGTAGTCGAGGATGCGCTCCAGCTGCGAGCAGTAGCGCGCCAGGAAGCGCTCGATCGACATATAATAGTTAGAGTATACTTACGTGTGCAGCCAATACTGATAATACTGTTCGAGGAAGGCGTCGATGCCGCCGTCCGTGCTCATGTAGTCGAGGATGCGCTCCAGCTGCGAGCAGTAGCGCGCCAGGAAGCGCTCGATCGACATATAATAGTTAGAGTATACTTACGTGTGCAGCCAATACTGATAATACTGTTCGAGGAAGGCGTCGATGCCGCCGTCCGTGCTCATGTAGTCGAGGATGCGCTCCAGCTGCGAGCAGTAGCGCGCCAGGAAGCGCTCGATCGACATATAATAGTTAGAGTATACTTACGTGTGCAGCCAATACTGATAATACTGTTCGAGGAAGGCGTCGATGCCGCCGTCCGTGCTCATGTAGTCGAGGATGCGCTCCAGCTGCGAGCAGTAGCGCGCCAGGAAGCGCTCGATGGACATGAGCGCGAGCGTCGTGCCGTGCGTCTTGTTGTGCTCCGTGATTATGTCGTTCAGGCAGATCGTCGGCACGCTGTTCGATATGTTTACACCCGTACCTGTACAATTAACGATTATTAAGATACTAGATTCTGCCTGCCACCCGTTTAAAAGTAGAAAATTATCATAATGTAGCGATGGGCGATTCCGAAATGTATCAAAAGAATAGAAGAAGTCGTTAAAATAAAACATCGATAATATAATCAAGATATTTTTCGATTGTTTCCAGTCAACGGAATCGACCACCAGTTATCGATTGTTCGAATCAGTCACTCTCACTCCAAACTCTAAACCATCGGGGAACAACTCACGAATGAACGCGCCATGCACCATAACAGCAATAACAGATCGAGTCGGTCGAGTCAAAGTAGGAACAATCGAAGAAAATCTCTCGCTATCGTGCATCGCTGTCCTAATAAAATATATTTCGGGGAGTAAACGTATTCTGTGCTATTCCAAAATACGGTCTACCCTTGTGTCAAAGAACCATGGACAACAATACATGAAGTATGGGCTAACCCACCAACAGAGTCGAGATCGCTTTGATTTGCATTTCAATAAATATAAATTCATTTTAGTGAAGAATACGTGAATGTTGGGTTATTAATTATTATTAAGTATATAATATTTTGAAAATCTTAATAAAAGTTCTAGATAAATATTAGTGTCCGACCGAAAGTTTGGTTTCGGTTTCGGCCGAATTTCAAAAATCAAGTTTCGGCGGCTGTTTCGGTTTCGGCCATAATTGGCCGAAACTTTTACCGAAACCGAAACTGATATCGGAAGTCGTCGTGCACGCTTGCCTAGCTTCGTTTCTCGCGGCAACGCTTTGGTAGACGCTGGCGGCCCTGTTTGGGAACTGTCGTGCGCCATTCGAATAGCTCTGTAGCACCACAACTTACTGCGTTATCGCCTGACGCAAATATTCTTTAGAGTTAATTTTTTGTTTCGTTTCTGTACTTGAATGATTTATATTGTAGTTAAATATTGAGTCAGTAACTTTGTTTTGTTGTTAAAAAAACTTACAAAAAAAATCAAGTAACAATGCAGAACAATGGAATTTTATACTTGACCACGCCAAAACTGAAGCCACGGCCGAATATTCGGTTTCGGACGGAAAACTAGTTTCGGTCGGACTCTAATAAATATATACATCCGATTCAGCAACCCTGTATTAATAATAATGTTACGAACGTGAGTAATTAAATGCCGGTTTACTAGCAGATAACTTTATTCACCACAAAACAATGACAAATTAGTCCAATCAACAAATAACCAATCACTATAAACACTCAGAGTTCCGTTTAGTATCGCTTAGGTCGTTAGGTATCACTTCAAACACTTAGGTAGTTCGCTCTGTATCGCTGTCGAAATCAAACTGACTCGCTTCTAGCCGGGGACCCGTATTTATATGCGAAGCCATCGAAATTTCTCGATACCGACGTTTCAAGGACATTCTAGAACAATACAGTCGCATCGAGAGGCCATAAATCATTTTTATTGCTCTCGTAAGTAGGTACTTATCTACCTTACATGCGAATTTCTCTATTGCTAATACCGGAAGGTACAAATTCCCTTATCCACCCACATAACTACCTACTGAATCTTATCTAATAATAATAGTGTATGTCGGACTTTTCTGGAATTTGTCAGGCCTGAGTATGTACTCCTATTCTAGAAGCTTCGCACAGCAATGCGTTTTAATTATTTGATGCTACTCTTGGTTCCGTCGAAGATATAGCATACTCAAGTTTCACGGCGTAACAATAACAAATAAATAGAAGACACTTACCAATATTAACATAAACTTCATCGCCGAGACAGTTGGCAGTGGTGATGGTGCCTCCAATCTTCACGTCGCGGCCGAAGTAAATGTCGTTAGGCCATTTTATTCTGTAACATAACCAAACCAAGCATTAGAAAGGATTTTAAGTCCAAAAACAATGTTATTGGAGTTGACTAACATCGGCGTCAGATAAAGAATGATGCCATTGTTTCTATGAAATCTGGTCCCTCTTTCCAATACCTGTGTGTTCTATAATTGGATAGGTAATTTTGAGCTAAGTTAAAAGTTACCATGGCACACATATAAGTCCCTTTAAAGGTATTTTTTGTTGAAAATGCCTGCAATGTGCATTACCTCAAGTGCAGTCTCAGTTAAATGGTAGACCTGTAAGAGGTAAAACTGAATAGCTCACCTAATATCCAAGTGTTCGTAGGCGGGTAGTGATCGTATGGCCCGCACCGCGGCTAGTGCGGCGGCGTGCTGCACCAGCGGCAGGCACGGCGACATCTTGAGCCACACCTGCAACAGAATATCAACACTACATTATTATGCAAGGACAAATAACATGACTAAGTGCTAGGGGTTTTTTTTTTGTTTTGGCTTCGTAAAATTTTTGCATTTAAAGAAGTCAGTTTGAAATCTTCTTGGACTTCCCTAGAAAAAATCCCGCCAAAAACTCCGTGTCAGTAGGCTGATGGCTGGCGGAGAACAGCAGGCTCATGGAAAATTCGATAAAAGTATGAAAGCGAAATGTAGATGAGTTGATTGATCTCATAAAGCTCTGTGGCCCTCGACCGATAGCTGAGACTAATGAACGATGTGGCAGGGGCGTGCGTGCAATAGAAGTAAATAAGCCTGGCTTTTAAGTGAAAATACATAACACTTAATATCTATATCATAGAACATTTTCGCGGGTGGTCGCGGGAATCCGATGAATGCGAGACGCACAGGACCGGTCGCTGTGGTGGCGCTTGGGGGAGGCCTATGTCCAGCAGTGGACGTCTTTCGGCTGAGATAATGATGATGAGAACATTTTACTGGCGCGCTCGTCACGTGCATGCTGGGAGTGTACCTGCAGCGACATAGCGGCCTGGCCGGGCGGCGTGATCCACACGTTGCCGCCGCGCCCCCGGCCGGCCGCCTGGCGCCGCGCCACCGAGCCCACGCCGTGCGCGAGCGGCGCGCTCGTCACGTGCATGCTGGGAGTGTACCTGCAGCGACATAGCGGCCTGGCCGGGCGGCGTGATCCACACGTTGCCGCCGCGCCCCCGGCCGGCCGCCTGGCGCCGCGCCACCGAGCCCACGCCGTGCGCGAGCGGCGCGCTCGTCACGTGCATGCTGGGAGTGTACCTGCAGCGACATAGCGGCCTGGCCGGGCGGCGTGATCCACACGTTGCCGCCGCGCCCCCGGCCGGCCGCCTGGCGCCGCGCCACCGAGCCCACGCCGTGCGCGAGCGGCGCGCTCGTCACGTGCATGCTGGGAGTGTACCTGCAGCGACATAGCGGCCTGGCCGGGCGGCGTGATCCACACGTTGCCGCCGCGCCCCCGGCCGGCCGCCTGGCGCCGCGCCACCGAGCCCACGCCGTGCGCGAGCGGCGCGCTCGTCACGTGCATGCTGGGAGTGTACCTGCAGCGACATAGCGGCCTGGCCGGGCGGCGTGATCCACACGTTGCCGCCGCGCCCCCGGCCGGCCGCCTGGCGCCGCGCCACCGAGCCCACGCCGTGCGCGAGCGGCGCGCTCGTCACGTGCATGCTGGGAGTGTACCTGCAGCGACATAGCGGCCTGGCCGGGCGGCGTGATCCACACGTTGCCGCCGCGCCCCCGGCCGGCCGCCTGGCGCCGCGCCACCGAGCCCACGCCGTGCGCGAGCGGCGCGCTCGTCACGTGCATGCTGGGAGTGTACCTGCAGCGACATAGCGGCCTGGCCGGGCGGCGTGATCCACACGTTGCCGCCGCGCCCCCGGCCGGCCGCCTGGCGCCGCGCCACCGAGCCCACGCCGTGCGCGAGCGGCGCGCTCGTCACGTGCATGCTGGGAGTGTACCTGCAGCGACATAGCGGCCTGGCCGGGCGGCGTGATCCACACGTTGCCGCCGCGCCCCCGGCCGGCCGCCTGGCGCCGCGCCACCGAGCCCACGCCGTGCGCGAGCGGCGCGCTCGTCACGTGCATGCTGGGAGTGTACCTGCAGCGACATAGCGGCCTGGCCGGGCGGCGTGATCCACACGTTGCCGCCGCGCCCCCGGCCGGCCGCCTGGCGCCGCGCCACCGAGCCCACGCCGTGCGCGAGCGGCGCGCTCGTCACGTGCATGCTGGGAGTGTACCTGCAGCGACATAGCGGCCTGGCCGGGCGGCGTGATCCACACGTTGCCGCCGCGCCCCCGGCCGGCCGCCTGGCGCCGCGCCACCGAGCCCACGCCGTGCGCGAGCGGCGCGCTCGTCACGTGCATGCTGGGAGTGTACCTGCAGCGACATAGCGGCCTGGCCGGGCGGCGTGATCCACACGTTGCCGCCGCGCCCCCGGCCGGCCGCCTGGCGCCGCGCCACCGAGCCCACGCCGTGCGCGAGCGGCGCGCTCGTCACGTGCATGCTGGGAGTGTACCTGCAGCGACATAGCGGCCTGGCCGGGCGGCGTGATCCACACGTTGCCGCCGCGCCCCCGGCCGGCCGCCTGGCGCCGCGCCACCGAGCCCACGCCGTGCGCGAGCGGCGCGCTCGTCACGTGCATGCTGGGAGTGTACCTGCAGCGACATAGCGGCCTGGCCGGGCGGCGTGATCCACACGTTGCCGCCGCGCCCCCGGCCGGCCGCCTGGCGCCGCGCCACCGAGCCCACGCCGTGCGCGAGCGGCGCGCTCGTCACGTGCATCGTGGACGACATCACGTCGGCGTACACCACCAGGCGCCCGAGACTTGTTGATGTTAAATTCTAAAAATAAAAATATATATATCATTGGGTAAAACTAAGAAATAGAATAACATTTTGCAGTTGCAGAAGTTATGTTAGTGAATACTCACGTCGAAGTAGTCGACGGTGGAGAAGTGCTCGGGGCACTCGTAGACGTGCACGGGCAGGAAGGCGGGCCCGGGCGGCTGCAGCGGCGCCTCGCCGCGCAGGCACCACTGCACGCGCAGCTCGCCCAGCGCCTGCACGCGCGCGCCCTCCACCAGCGGACACGCCTCCACTAGCCGCAGTTTGTGCTGCGAGGACAACGCCCATTAGCTATGTACGGTGGAACGACGCTAGCGTACGTCTCGACACGCTCGGAATCTTCTGTCAGAAATCTGAGATATATATTTAGTTTCGTGCGAATCTATGCTTAGAACTTGAATTGAATGTTATGGTTTCTTTTTAAAGAGGCACTATTTGAGTTTTATGCGTTCATTTTAAAAAAATTGTGTGCAGGTTTACTGAAGTACAAAAGTGCATAGACAACCATTTGGTATTTTATGAAGGGTTTTAATCGAAACGTAGTTAAAAAATTTTAAGTGTCTAAAGACAACACTATTGAATTCAAATTAAATTTTCTTGACAGAAATTTCCGAACAACACAACATGCAACATCGATAGAAAAAATCAAAGGTCAAAATATTCACATAAGAGATTAATGACTTTCAGCTTCATTTTGTTCACTAAGCTCGGTTGAAATGGATGGACGAGTATCTCGATGACCGAAGCGATGATTTTAGACAAAATTCATATCGATACTAATGTTATGATTTCGTTACTTCTATCGAATGTTGAGATATGATTTAGCTGTGAAATAAGATGTGATTAATAATAATAAATATTTACATAAAAAATTGTGATAAAAAGAAAAAATGTTAAAAGCCATTTGCGTGCAGTTTATTATAACACCAAAAACAGTGTGACCTTCATTAATTCATAAAATAAAAGCATAATTTAATAATTGTAATACCTACATGAGTTTTAAGAGTGAGCTTCAAACTGTTTTATAAAATGGAAAATATAAACCGACCCCACAGAAATGAGCCCTTAAACTTTAAATTTTACTGATTTCAAGGTTTATCAAATCATATTATTTCAATGTTTAAAATGCTATCGATACCCTTGTCATCACAAGCGAAGCAAAGTCCAAGGTATTTAATATGATTTAATTAATTAAAATGTTTTGTCACCGTCATCTTCTCGTTCTTATCTAATTTTAATTTAATTTATGATCAAAAGAATCGGCTTTACTGTAGAATTAGCGCCAATTTAGAATCGGCACCAATAAAGGATCAATGCCAATGTAGAATCAGCGCCAATTCAGAATAGGTGCCAATGTTGAATCAGTGCCAATTCAGAAAAGGTGCCAATGTACAACCTGCCTCAATTTAGAATCGGTACCATTTGAGAATCGGCGCTACAGTATAATAGGTGCCAACGTAGAAGAATCAGCGCCAATTTAGAATCGGTGCTAACGTAGAATCAGCCCCAATTTAGAAACGTTGCCAATGTAGAATAGGTGTAGAATCGGTGCTAATGTAGAATAGGTGCCAATTTAGGATCGGTGCCAATATAGAATCAGCCTCCATTTAAAATCGATGCCAACGTAGAATCAGCGCCAATTTAGGATAGGTGCCAATGTAGAATCAGCGCCAATTTAGAATCGGTGCTAATGTAGAATAGGTGCCAATATAAAATCAGCGCCAACTTTTGCTAAAATTCATCGCTAATTTAGTGCAGTAAAAATTTGAATTCCTATATTTGCTCTATCATTTAAAACCCACGCAATGTCGCTCACTCTTAAAACCGTGCGGTTTAGCATGTATACTAGCACTTGTGCTGTCAAAGCGGTGCGTCTCACCGGGCATCACACGGTCACGTGGCCGGGGCCGGCCGCACGCTTGGGCCACGCCGCCTACGAACACGTCACTATCGTATACACAGGTGACACCATGGACTGGATGACGAAGCATTCTGTATTCTACGACACCCGATCTATACGCGATTGATTCGATGGTCGATTTTACCGAATGACCGATTGATTGGAATTTAAATGCATGCAAAGCCATTTTTTTTTCTTCAAATTTTCGTTGCCTACATTCGGATTCGGTTTGTAATCTATAAAGTTGCTGTATTAAAATTTAAAAATGTTATAATTAATAACTAGAAAAAAATATTTTTAACGAAATTTTGTATCGATTTATATAGCTGGTGTTTTATTCTTCAAAACAAGTTAATCAAAACAGACAAACACCGGAATATTTCTTCCAATAACAGGTGCAATAAATAACGAGTTCCTTGGAGTTAATATGCGGCCTTGAAATGCTCTTCTACACAATTGTTATTGAACAAGGTTTTTATTTTGACTAGAATACACAATGCAGAGTAATGACTGAATGATCTACCATATCCATATAAATGCCCCAAATGACGGTGTTTCTACTAAGCTCAACGACACGTGACGGGATTCAATAGTTAGTTCAAACTTCCAAACTTAGTAACAATACAAATTACTTCTAATGTATGCAAGTATGCACATCACAAATTATGTTTGTCTACTCTTACTTCCTAGTAGTTGCTTAGGGGGCGACATTTATATTTTGATATGCAACGGTCTGACGTAACGAGGGCGGGGTTACGATAGTGTGTTTTTCCTTAAATGTTCTGTTTGGTGAACAAACATGGTACAAATAAGAGTTTACGTATCACGTACACTCTTAGATATTATGTTTTGACGTGGTTTTGACAAGTTACTCACCCGACAGGATTCTCCATCGGCAAATTGACGTATTTCCATGTAAAGGTTAACTCGAATCAAATCAAAAATGTTTTAATTTCACATGGGCCTACTTGGGCACTTATGACTACCTATTTAACCTTATTCATTATAAATGAATTTTATAAAATTCTTCCTTACTCTTCACATCTATTAGTTTATGAATATTGGAATACAGTTGTATCCGGTTAAAGGTAAACAGTTTCGCTACTTAGTACATATTTGTAAGAAAATCATATAGTACTAAATACGCCACAAAAACTACGAATTAAAAATTAAATCGATATCTTATCATTAGATGAGAATCGATACGTCATATTTGTTTACCAAACAATACCGGTAAAGAAAAACACACTATACTTTGCTGTAGCCAATCTATGATTCTAAAGCCTAATATTTGAGCTGCCCCAATGGAAGCAGAAGGTAACGCGTCATCAACCACGTGCCTAGAAAATAATTTAGAAAAGTCACTATCTTCCTAACACATCAGTGTATCAAAATATAAATATCAATATTCAGCAATTGCTACATTGATGGTGATGCGAAATAAACATATACAGTGATAGTCAACGAAGCGTTAGGACAGGGTGCTTACCACATGGTTTCCTAAGAAGAACCCTCGGGTGTAGTCGATCTGAGACAGTTCCTTCGGCTCCTTGACGTGAAGCCCGAGGATATCGCCTAGTATTTTGTGGATGATACCCAGGCGAGCGTCGTTGCTCTTAATGCCTTCGTCGCCTAAATAGTCGCTGGGGTCTGCTTCTAAATGAATCTAGAATCAGAAGAAGTTTAGTAGAATTTATGAATGTATATAATAAAACAATATTTCATTTGACTAGGTACAACCAGTTATTTAGTGTTATCCAGCTTTTGTTGCAGACTGTACTAGACTTTACATGATACTGTTTAAATCATTACCAGCTCATCAGAAATCAGAATGACTACGTACAGCCTAGTTTAGTAGCTAAGTAGATTTCATTAATACAAACTAAGGCACTATTGTTTTTTTTTTAATGATTGTAGTTGTAGGGCAAAGTAGATTACTAGTAACTACAAACTAAGTACGTAGTTGTTAAAAAATATACTTGTTTTCGGAAACTTTTATAAATAGTTAACGAAGGATACAAACCTGCGAGAAGATGGCGATCCCCCTGTTCGTGAGGTCGGTGGCTTGCAGCAGCGAGGGCGTGCGCCAGGTCTCTTCCGAAGCCAACACCTGGATGTCTAGCTCATGGCCAGGGTGCCCCGTGTATTTGGACGGTCTACAAATAATACAGCTCATGTAAGACTGGTCTGATGCCGTGTTAGGCAGTATTGAAGCATTGGAGTATGAAACTATGTGATCAGCACATCTAAACCAAGTTCAAGAGTTTTCAGTTTCGAAATTGAATAATATTCATGACATTTATAACAACAATGCGACCCAGCCAGGTACTTTGTGTAATTTATTTAATCACCGCTGCTCTCAAAACGGTGAAAGAAAACATCTTGAGGAAACCGGCATGTCCTAGGGCCAGAAATTCGAAGACATGTGACATCCGCAGTGAGCCCGCGTGGTGGATTACCGCCCATGCCCTCAACGTATCAGTGGGAACAATATAAGGCTGATAATGCTTATGCTAATAACAAGATTAGAACACAATTTAGATGTGAAGATCCAGTTTGTTTCCATAAATTGAATGAATTTTAATGATGATGTAAAATCATCGGTACAAAGAACAAGTTTTTTTATCGTTAACAAATTCATCATTCATTGTTCCTTTGCGAGAAAGGGTTGGTCTTATTAATTCTGCGTAGCCCTATCCCTTTCTTGCACTGGAACAATTATGGATGTAGCACGGTTGTAATACGGGCTTTGATTGAGGAAGATAGCCGGAGAGCCTTTCGTATGAGAAATTGGAGGAAAGAAGAAAGTCTTTAACATGCTTGTTTTTTTAAGTTTGTCATGTAAGTGTTTTTAGAACTGAGTGAACCTAATTCTGTGTGTAACTTTAGCTGTATTCACAGAGCCATTTTCAGCTGTAATTTTGAAAAAACCGTTCACAATATGCAGGATAATATGTACCTATTCCTCCAGTTTCCGGTCCACCGGGAAAAACACTATTTTTACAACTTGCGAAGCAGCTAGTGTATTTATACTCGTTTTTTATTGCAGTCTAAGTCACAGAGTAAATAATGTACAGATAATTCACTTCCTACACTCGTCATATGGACAAACATGGTCTAGAAGTTACTTTTTTTAACCTCAGTCGATTTTCGGATAAACTGAAATAGCGTGTCTAAGGCGACGCGTATCAGAAGTGACGTATCTGACCATTAATCTTTGTCTATTCGATAGGCAACTACCACAATGTGTTGCGGGATTTGCTGACAGACCATTATTCACTGTAACTAACCATTGGGGTAAGAATATTTACACAGCTAACATTTTCTTGTGTGTTTAGGGTAGAATGTGGTGTTATTTAATAATACGTTTCACTACGTCGTAAGTTGTGTTAAATACAGTGGATATTTATTATAGAAATGTAACTTAAATGTCATTCCTTACATTGTGTTATTTCTAATCTACAATATAACAATATTATGTATTAGCCATAGTCCTTGTTCAGCCACTCTCTAATTAAATTGTATAATGCAGTCATGTAAAGTTGTATAATAAAGGTACTGTATGTATAAAGTTCGTAAAAAAAAACAATAGTATAGAAAGACAACACATCTACACACACACAAACATGCATATCTTTTGTATAAAAACTAAAATGAAGCATTTGTAAAAAGTTTAAATAAATAATATTTTTAATAATAAATGTTCTGACGTATGTACTCATAAACTCATCACTCGTGAAAATATTACAGCAACTGCTTTTCAACTCAAACACTAAATGTCAAGGCGTAACAATGTGTCATAACAATATGAGGGCTGAGAATTCTAAAGGACTTCTAAGTCAATAAGTATGTTTTGCGTACCGATACATATTATTTTCCTGACTTGCTCTGTAAATTGATAGAAATGTTATTTAAAAGCACAATTATTTATTTGAGAACATAGAATAATAAGCAAATAGAGACAGATTAAAGTAACAACACGTGATGTTCATAAAGAATTTAACATGTTAGTACTCCATTTGCTAATTACTCTGTGTTCGAAAGAAACACATATCACACACACAGATTGACAGAAGAATAATTAAATGAATAAAATATGTTCTTACTGTCGATCGCTTTCAGTAGAGAACTGTTTCTTGGCAGGCGAGGCTTGGTAGCAGAATATGTGATGCTTCATTTTCACCGACTTCCATTTGTCGTAGGTGAATTGTACTACTTCATTCTCACGAACCTGAGGAAACAAAACAATGTAGGTAGTGTTTAATCTTTATTTAGGAACTTAAGTAGAACCTAATGTAGAAATGTTTTTTGGCGTGTTTAGAAATATAGCAGATAGTTGCAGCAGTGTACTGATTAATACACTGAAGTTTTGTTCACAACGTATTTCTTGCAAATAAACATTTCTATTTTGTTTGATAGTTAATATCCAACACATAACTAAGCATGTGTTGCTCGAGATACTAACACAACACTAGTTTTGGGTTACTAGTAACTATATTTTTACTAACTAGTATCCTGCTGACTGATCAACTTGTATGTAATGTAGCACATAAAACACGACATCTATCTTAAGCAGTCGCGAAGCCTTCATATAACTCCATTCCTTACGAGTTCACTTTGAAACAGAAATCTATAGGTCAACAACCCTTCTATTGTTCAATTACTTCGATTTTTTTAAATGTATACAACATTTGTCGTCAATGCCAAAATCATAAGCCGAAAAACACCGGATTACCTTTTCAAACAACTAAAACCCATAATACGCATCTATCTCTTTCTTTCCTATAAACTAACGCCTATTACTCGAACTCTTGCCGTCTCGTTTTCGCACGTAGAAAATTGAACTCAATATAACTCGATCCGGACCGAGTTATGAGGAAGAAGACAGTAAACATTGCATAGGTGCAAGCGAGAAAGAAAAATTCATTCATTGTGCAATTATAATGATTCCAAAATAAGAATGAATTTCACTGCATAATAACTGATATTGGCGAGTAATACATCTTATTTGGTAGGGTTTTTTATACAACCGAATTATCATGGCGGTTATCTTTCATTTTCTGTTTTGTAGTTGTTTTTTTTTTGTTTTTAACGTTACTGTACATATATTTCGTGCTATTTAGTAATGGCATTAATTCATGGTAGAGATATAATATTGTTAATAGATTCTTTGTATTGCAACCAAATCCTGTTCCCAAAATTAAGTTACGAGTGTTACGACAATTAATAAAAACGCCGGTTTGGATTTATTGCATCATTGAGCGAACTGCATTTGGTGAGTGAACTTTAATAATATATTTTACATACTATTTTTTAAATTGCGTTTACATAAATATTGGTTCACTGCGTCATCTTTTGAGGAAATTGTGAATTTGTGAAAAAAGTTGGGAACGCGGTCACTAGATGGCGTTGTTAGTTGAGCGACGTTTTCTGAATCTCGCAGTTAAGATTTTCCGTCGCTTAATTAGGTCAGGTTTATAATATTTTTGGAATAAGTGGATTGGCCCGTTGCTCGCAAATCCGTTCGGACCGCTCCTAAGTTATTTTAACCCTTGGCTAACCCTTTGTGTTGACGTAGGTGCTGGTCCCGACTAGCATCTGCGGGAGCACACAGGGGGAGCCACCCCGTTGCTACCCGGTGTGCATGCACGCTGTCGCGGTCGCGGATGCAACGTAGTAGTGTAGTGATTCTTCGTTAAGTTTTAAATTTTAAATGTGAAGTTAATGTGCAGTGTTTTTCCGTGAGTGTTTTGTTTGTTTACAAACTCATCTCAGTACTTTTCCGCTCATCGGTACGTATGACTCGACCGGTTTTTAAGTGCCGACAGTGTCAGCATGCCGCCGAAAAAGCCTGGACCCAGGACCTCTCTGGGACTCGGGTCGGTGTCCCCAGATCCCGTACACTCGATGGGGGACCGGTCGGTGTCACTCCCAATTATTGGGGGTTCGACGCCCGACGTCTCCCATCCCCCTAGGAGCAACAAAGGTACGACCACTGCCGGCCCACCGGCGCCGCTGACGACTGCGCGCGTTTCGTCGGTGGCGTCGTCGAGCCGGCACCCGGCTGTCCCGGTTCGCCCGCCTGCCTTCCGCCCCGTGCCTATCCAGGCCCCAGGGCCAATCGCTTACGCACCAGCCAGCCGCCCACAGGCCGCGCGCGCCGCTGTCCCGGTTGCGCGCTCCGCCGCACCGGGCCAGCATGCTGCCGTGCGGCCTGCTCAGCCGGCCGCACCGGCCGTGCGCCCAACGGCACCACCCGCAAGGCCCCGCGCACAGCTCGGCACAGCTCGCCGCACCGCCTCGCCGGCTGCCCACCGCATGCTGGCGGGCTCGGCCGCCGCGGCAAAGACCGAGCCAAAAATAAAGATTATAGAGGATGTTAGGTTGGTGGGTCCCTTCTCCCCACCACCGCCGAGGGGCTCCGCCCAGGACTCCCCCGCCGCCATGTCGGCGTGTTCTTCCCGCCAGGGATCGGACATGTCGGCCTCGTCGGGGGCCTCCTCTTGCGCCGGTCGCCGAGCCGTGTCCTTGGATACGCTCACGCGATCCGGCCTGTCAACGACGGACCCCCCTCTCGCCCCTCCCATCATCGACTCCCCGGGCTTCGGGTTCGAGTCCCAACTCGAGGCCCGACCACAACGCAGGCCCCGAAGCTCCGACGACGAGGCCTCAGAGGAGGCAAAGCGCCCATGCATGGAGGCGCCCCTACCGCAGCGCGCCCCGCGCAAGCAGGTTGGTGGGGCCCCTCCCTCTTTTGCTGACAAGGCGCGCTCGCCGCATGCCTCACCTCCTCCGCAGCCGTCAACATCGACGGGAAGTGGACACCAAGACCTGCCAGATGCGGGGGCCCCCAATCCAGCGGGGGCCCCCCCCTCCGCCACGAGAAGGAAGTCACCCCGGTTCCCTCCGCTGATAGTGGAGAGGCTGCCGGGTTGGGCCGCCCACTTTAGGGCGGTGAGTGCCCAACTGGGACACCCGCCGAATGCCCGCCCGTATCAGGGTGGCATTCGGTTCTTGCCCGAAAGTGAGGGCGAGTACAGGGTGGTACAGAGGTACCTCACTGACCTGGAGAAGGTGAGCGGCATCTCGTGGTTCGCCTACTCGCTCCCAGCGGAGCGGAGCCTCAAAGTGGCCATCAGGGGCCTCCCAGCCGACACGGAGCCGGCTGAGATTGAAGAAGAACTGAGGCTGCATGGTTTTGAGCCGGAGTATGTGCGCAATATAAGGGCGCGCGAGGACAGACCCGGCTGCATCTTCCATGCAGTACTCAAGAGGACGCCTGACTTCCGTCGGATCTACGACATCACGACATTCTTATACATGCGTGGTGTCAAGATCGAGGCGTGGAGGGGAAAAAAAGGGCCCGCCCAGTGCCACAGGTGCCAAAAGTTCCGGCACAGCTCGCACCTGTGCCACCGTCCGCTCGCATGCGTGCGTTGCGGAGATAACCACGCCGCCAGAGATTGCCCACGCCCAAGGACCGAGCCGGCCACCTGCGCCAACTGCGCGGGCGACCATCCGGCGTGCAACACGAAATGCCCCGTGTTCCTCAAGGAGCTGAGGAACAAGCGAGCGGGCACTGTCGCCATCTCGCGGCAACAGCGCCGAAATGACGCAGCCCCAGAGAGGCCTGTAAATGCCGAGGACATGGAGGCGCCCAGCGCGTCCCTGATGGCGGCAGCGAACGGGCCCTCGTCGAGACCAGGAGATGACCCCTCCGGGAGGCGGAGGAAGAAGAAGAAGAAGGGAGGGAAGAAGAAAGGGAAGGGGCCTCTCCCCCCCACCCAACAGGAAGTCACTGGGGCGACCGCCCCAGCCTCGGCTCAAGCTGGGGCCCCTAGACGACAAGCCCCTGCCGCTGCTAACGCTGAGAGGAAGGAGCAGCGCGCAGAAGCGAGGCGCACCGCACCCAGAGCGGCCGCACACGCAGGCGCTGCCCATGCTCAGCAGCGGCCGCGCACCAGCGGACCTCTGAGCCAACTCTTCTCGGAGGAGAGCAAAGCACAGCTCAGAGGCCGCATAACAAGACTGGTCCGCTTTTTGACGGGGCTGGTCATCAAAATGATGACAGCTGAGGACCCCACAGAAGTCGCTCTTGAGGGCCTTCAGGAAATGCTTGAGATCACCGGTCACAAATGGCTGTGTCCCTGAGGGTCCTCCACTGGAATGCTCGCGGCCTCAAGAGCAAGGTCGCCCCCCTCCGCCTCCTCCTCAAGGATCAAAAAATCGACGTGGCGCTGATAAGTGAAACGCACCTGGGACCTGCCGACAAAATCAGGTTCCCGGGCTATTACCTCTACAGGAAGGACGAGAAGTCGGCAGTCGGCTATCCATACCGTGGTCTGGCGGTTTTAGTCCGGCGAAGAGTAGTCCACCAGCCCCTACCATCGACGTCCCCTAGCACGTTGTACGCGCTGGGCATACAGGTTCACGTTGCCGGCGAGGACCTGAACATCTTCGCGGCCTACATCCCGCCCGCAGCCAAGTACGACTTGGCCGAGCTGCGGGCGATACTCCAGCAGTCCCCAGGGCCGTCGCTCCTCGCCGGCGACCTGAACTGCAAACACCCAGCGTGGAACTCCCACGCCGCAAACCCCGGGGGCAATCGACTCTTCGCAGACGCCCAGGCCCACGGATACTACGTCGCCGGCCCAGAAACCCCGACGCACTACCCGGATGCCAGGGCATATGTGCCGGACGTGCTGGACGTTATTGTCCACAAGGGCCTAAACTGCCAGATCACGCAACAGGTCCTGGACGACGAGATGCTGTCGGACCACCAACCTGTTCTCGCCGTCCTAGCAGGCATGCCGATCCGACTCTCGCCCCCAGCGCCACGTCGACAAACGGACTGGACTACATTCCAGGAAGTGATGGAGACCACCACGCCTACTTGGCCTGTCGTCTCCTCCGCCGATGTGGACAGACTGGCGGAAGATGTCACCGTTTGCATCCAGCGCGCCTACGAAGAGGCGACCACCATAATCCCGCGACCACAGGGGATTGCCTTCAGACCCCTGCCGAAACAGCTGCGGGATTTGGTCAGAGAAACCAGGCGCCTCCGCAAACGGTGGCAACAAACAAAATGTCCTGCGCAGAAGGCGCAGTTTAACCGTCACGCGGAGAGAGTCAGAGCCAAGCTACAGGCATTTAACACCGAGAGCTGGGAAGATCATATTGCGTCCACCGAAGGGGACTGGCCGGCAATCCACAAACTTTGCCGGCAACTCACGAAGACCCCAGCTCCGGTGCGCCCGCTCCTACACAGCGACGGGGCCCCAAGATACTCCGCACCAGACCGCGCGGAGATCTTTGCCGAGTGCCTGGAGCGTCAATTCCAGCCGAACCCGACTGTTGACCATGACCATGTCGCAGCAGTCGAGAGGCACCTTCGAGACTACTTCGCCACGCCGATAGCTCCCGATGAAGACCCAATTTTCTTCTCGCCCAACGCGGTTGGACGCGCCATCCTTGGTGCCAAGCCGAGGAAGGCCCCGGGCGCGGACGGCATCACCAACACAGCGCTGCGCCACCTGCCGTACCGTTCGGTTGCGGCCCTGGCGCGCCTGTTTACGGCGGTGCTGCGCACGGGTGTCTTTCCGGCCTGTTGGAAGGAAGGGCGCGTCATAATGCTGCCGAAGGCGAATAAGAACGTGCTGAAGCCGGAGAGCTATCGGCCGATCACCCTGCTGCCCACAATGTCCAAGGTGTTTGAAAAACTCCTGCTGCGACATCTCACTCCTCACCTGACTCCTCGTCCGGAACAGTTCGGGTTTCGGTCGGAGCACAGCACGACGCTCCAGTTGTCGAGGATGCTGCACCTTTTCACTGCATCGCTAAATAAAAAGGAGCGAACGGTTGCAGTATTCCTCGACATGGAAAAGGCATTCGACCGCGTCTGGCATGACGGTTTGGTGTACAAACTATCCATGTCAGACGCGCCCCGTCGCATTGTCAAGGTGGTCTCCTCCTTCCTACAGGATAGGTCCTTTAGGGTGGTGGTTGATGGCGCGCTGTCGAGCGCCCGCCCGGTTGCGGCCGGCGTACCGCAGGGAAGCTGCGTCTCGCCGGTCTGCTACTCCCACTACACCGATGACATCCCCACGACGCCCGAGACCACGCTCGCGCTGTACGCCGACGACGCTGCGTACGTTGGTTCCTCGCTTAACGCGAGGCACGCAGCCGTCAAGGTGCAGCGCGTGCTGGACTTACTTCCGGAGTGGCTGTCGAAGTGGAGGTTGTCGGTGAACGTGGGCAAGACCCAGGCGCTGCTCGTCGGGTCCGCTCGCCACCCACCACCCCTCCAGCTGCTCGGAGCCGACATCGCGTGGTCGCCCCAGGTAAGGTACCTAGGGGTCACCATAGATCGTCGGCTCTCCATGCGAAGCCATGTCCGGCAGGTCACCGCCAAGAGCAGGGTAGCCCGCGCACTACTCCGCCCAGTGCTCTCCTCCCGCCTCCCGCTACGTGCAAAGCTGGGCGTGTACAAAACGTACATCCGCCCGCTGATCACGTACGCCGCCCCAGCTTGGCTCGCCCTCACCAGCGAGACTAGCAAGACCCGCCTTCGGGCGCAACAAAATTTAACACTACGCACAATTGTGGACGCCCCCTCGCTGGTGAGGAACGCTGTCATCGAGCGTGACCTCCGGATGGAGAGCCTGGACAAGTTTTGCGCCCGCCTCGCGTCCAACATGTTCGCGCGTGCCGACGCGTCCGCATGGCCTCATGTCAAGCAGATAGCGCCTTGGCACGCGCGGCCTCCTGACGCGAAGCGCTTCCCACGTGACCTCCTACCGGACGTGGCCAACCCACCGGACTTGACGCCTGAGTGAGCCGCTTAGCATCTACACGCGGCCCACTCACACAGTGACACCTTACAACACCACACGCATCCGGCGCACGTCGTGTGCTAAGTTAATATAGGCACGACGTGCACCAGCCCACACACAATGCATGACTCCACACTCGCCAAACACACGCATCAAGCGCGCGGCGCGGTCGCGCGCCCTGCATGCCCACATGAGCGGTGTGACACACTACAATACCGCTCACACTCCCACCACGGCCCCTGAGTCTGAAGCGTAACCGGCTCGCTCTGGAAGCGTGACAGACGGGGGCCTTCACGCCCAGTAGGGAGCGTCCCTAAAGTCGGCAATCTCGTGCTGGTCGTCTCTCGCTGGGCTTCCTCCGGGCAACCGGAGGTCTCACCCGGCGGGGACTGACCGCCGAGATGTCGTGAAAAACGGCACTGTCGGGGCAGTGTCGAGGCGCTCCTACTGCACACGCGCAGTATACTCACACGCAGGCTGCATATGCACGCCTGCTCGCAACCGAGCCGCTAAGGCACCCCAACGCAGGGCCCGCATTTACGGGCCCCTACCCTGCAACCGCGGGATAAAGGCATAGCCTAAACCCCGCCAGCCGCGCCCCCTTACGGGGACGTAGCGATTACTCCAGTGTTTGGAATAAGTAGCGGATTAACTCGCACGCAAGTCTACCCCTCGCCACTGATGTTAAGTACAATAAATGACGTCATTACGTACCTCAGCAGTCTTATAATAGGGCAGCACAGTGTGCAGCAGATCGGAGCAGAGCGCCAGCAGCCTGCCGCCCGCCAGCAGGTGCGCGAGCAGCAGCGGCGCGGCGCGGCCCACGCAGCCCGCCACCGCCACCAGCGCCGCGCGGCCCCGCCAGGCGCCGCTCTCCAGCGCCTCGCGGGACACCACGTACAACGTATACCTGGCGACACATCATGTTTGCTTAACCTTGTGACCAACCTAGAGGTGGAGCTGTGACGATTGTGAGCTGTCGTGTCGAGCTTTGCATTGACGCACTTATGCAGCCTCGCGGGACACCATATATAACGTATACCTGACGATACATCATGTTTAAGGTGAAAAAAAATCGGCAAGAACCCCACAGTTCCCACAGCTCTCTGTGGTGGTCAAAAGGTTAAATTAAAAATGGATGGTGGGGTAACCAATGGATGGATGGTAGTAACCAATAGAAAATCCCACTCCTAAATACATATTGGTGCCGAATCGGGAATAACTTGGGTGCCGAAAATCTGGATGCAGAAACAGGAATACTTCAAAATGAACGCACATTTATCCGAGCCGAACGCATCGAACGAATCGTAAGAAAAGAACTTTATAATTTTTTATTCAAGAGTCTATCCAGATACGGACGATTCGACGTGGTTAGGTGAACGGGATTTCATAGCAATTCTTAAGAATTCTAAAATTCTTTTGGTTCGTTCGACGCGTTCGCCTCGTATAATTGCGCATTCATCTTTATTTAACCTTTTGACCACCACAGAGAGCTATGACAACTATGGGGTAGAAAAATAGAGCCGATTTTTCTTCATATAAAACGACCAATTCGATCGGGGCCACTAGGTTCTGACGTTTCAAGTAGTTTATAAGAAATTAAATATTTGGAATTCAAATTAGAATTCTTTTATAAAAGTCAAACAATTTCGTGTCTATAATTCATTGTGTATTAATTTGTTTGGACCTGATCCAACAATTTTTCAAGGATTTTGTGGTAAACAAAGTTTTCTAAATCATTGACCTACAAGTTAGCAAACACTCTAATGGCGCGTAAACGACCAATAAGATCGTCACTACACCAGAAACATTGCTAAATAAAGGACTTGGTGTTGCCCCATGCACAATCAAACTTGTTGAATTTGACTGTAGGAATGTTTGGCATTCCATTTACTACATACTCTGTGATTTAAACTATTTGCTATGTGTAGTGCATTTGACATCATTCCTAAAAGTGCAATTTTGACAGCCAATATGAAATGTGTTAGAACTGCAATAATTTTATATGCCAATAAGGTACAGATAACACAAAACAGAAAAATAAAAACAAAAAAAGTATTTTGAAGGAATTGCAGTTGATTAACATGAGCCAAGCTTGTGTTAGTTTTATGAAAGCTCAGCATACTCTTAGAACACATGAGACACTCACACTCACCTATCGCAATCCAGTACTTTCCTAAGGGACGCCTCCAAATTATCTCTAGCTACTACACTATCAGAATATATCAACACATTTGGTGACTTTGTATTCACTAATGGACGGGAACTTTTCACAGATTTTGGCGTACTCTGTTGTGATGTGGAACTCCTTGCTGCTTCCTCCTTAACAACTGGGTAGCATTCTATCTGAGACTGCGGCCTCTTTGGCCCAGTCGTACTAACTATCCTTTTATGAGTAGTTACAGACTTTATTTGACTAGATATGTTTAGTAAAGAAGTTGAGAGCTGGCTTGTGCCTTTCTTCAAGTCCAGTTTTAAACTAGATTTCTTTGGTGTGATATTGTGTTGTATTTCTACTGTTACATTTTCCACCACCACTTCTTTTTCTTCCTCAGGCTCCTCTGCCTTTGCTGCAGTTTCTGTTACTTTATTGCTTTCTGGAGGCTCCTCCTCCCCTGATAATGACTTGCCAGTGTTGCAACTGACATCAGCTAAAGTAACAGTTCTCCTGGGAGGTGGTACTTCAAGGACCATATCCCCACTGCTTCCATTCATCTGTATCGTATTTTTGGTGTCAGATTTGATATCTACAACTTTGGACAGTTTCCTAAGCAAGGCTGCATGCACTGGCCATTGGAATTCAGCTGCTGGCTTTTGGAGATTGTACTGGATATCACTGCGGAGACTCCTCATAGAAAGATCTGAAGCCTTGTTTGGTTCTCCTGACAATTGAACAGCTGCAATGTAAAAATTTATTTAATTAGTTATAATTGAAAAATAGAATTCATCTGGAAACCAACACCAACCAGGTTTTTTTTTTTAAACTCACTTTTTATTAATAAACTATTTTCAATATAGGTAGTGTGTGAAACTTACTCTGTATCCTGACCACAGGTAGATTGTGGTCTATGACAAATTCTCCACCAATGAAGTTGAAACCGATAACACTGAGGTGTTCTATGTTAGTCTTCACAATTATTGCTAAGTGAGAGCCTGCCTTCCACGCCACGGGCTGACCCATTGACTCTAACTGGAATCAAATTGGAAATGATACAGGATCCATACCTCCAAAACATTTACAAAAAAGAAAAATAAGATGACCTTTGACTTGGGTACTATAAAAGTTACAAATATTAATAAATTCAAAATAAATTATATTAATGGTTGTAATTAAAAATACAGCATTAGTTGAGGGACTGACTAGTTAAGATATGCCACTTAGATAGTGTCACTTTAGAAGGCTAATTTATGTAACCCATAATCTGAAATATGTACATAATGTGTTTTCTCTTGTTGCTTTTATAGCAAATACAAAATATATTAACGTTTGAATCCCCGACCGGTCTCATGAGACCGCGCTGTCATTGTCTTACTATTGTGTGTCGTTTTGCGGGTATGTGATAGGTTAAATAATTTTTTGGTGTTACTTTTTCAAACCTTGCCATACACTAGGAATTACTTCTGCACCAAGGGTGTATTCACAGACATTTAAATCACATATACAAGACATGCAGATCCAAAATAATATCTGTATGTCATACAAATATTAGTTCCACGCAGGAATCAAACCCAAAAAATGCAACACAGCAGCCCATCACTCACCCACTGTGCAACCATATCTACATAGTTAGCTAGTTAATATATCATGTAGAAAATAAACTCACAGTAATGATATCTTGTCCTGAGTCACCATGAGGTTCCATCTCACATTCAAACAGTACATCTACGTCTAAGTCAGTAATAGGAGACTGGTCACTGGAGCCGAGCGGCAGCCCATTATTGCAGGACACCCAGTCATTGATCTCAATCATCTGGGTCGGCTTCATGCTGCAGATCCGAGTGGCATTTGTATAGTCCAGTAAGTCACATAGATATGCATTCTTTGGGTTCGTACACAGCTTAGAACTAAGTGTAGGAGTTTCTGTAAATTGAATAATAAATATTCATGAGTAAATAATAATTAGTAATTAGTCAAAGTAGATAATTATGTTAAATTTGTAACATTTTACAATGTAATACAATGTATATGAGGTTAATAAGCCGGTTGATAAATTAAAAGCAAAAGAAAATTAATAAGGAGATAAGAAGATAATGAACTGTATTTCATATTTTCCATGTGAAATATAAGTGTATGACATAACTGTCGTAGTATTATGTTTGGACACTCACCAGCTGCATTTTCGGGAACTTTGCAGAACGCGACACTCGTATTACCGCTCAAAAACTCGAGTAAACGAGCTCTGAACGAGCGAATGCGCCAGGTCTTTATAAAGGTCATAGCAATATAAATTGGTGTGAAAAGCATGGTCACAACTAGCACAACACCGTCACACAACCCTAACACAGCAGCATTTTACAGCGACGCACTAACGGACAATTCAGTCGTTAAAAACTTGAAAGAAATTGGGTTATCGATTCTAAAGTCCATCGATGAAGCAAAAAGTGTTAGTAAATAAAACCGTATAAAATATACAGTAAACTAATAATACCTAAAGCATTGAATCTTTTTACACCTACGCAGTACACTTACGGCTACACTTTGTTATATTCCTAATAAATTATTTCAGAAATTCGATAATTCATTTTCAGTCGCTAGGAGTCAAGTACGTTACGTTTCCCTGAAACTTGCTAGGACGATTCGAATGATTTTTTTATAAATTATAATGACGCTCAGCATTATATTTAAAACTTATTAAGTAGTTAGTAATATGTGAAATTAATATTTAATTACTTTTATTCAAATTTTAATATTAATTAAAATAAAAGTACACTTTTATACTAGTGTCTCAAAATATCTATTTACGTGAAAAGAAACGTTTTTTTCGGCTGTCAAAATGTCTGCGTTCATGAAATAAAATGTGTTCATATTTTTGGTTTTCATTTTATTTTATCTTCTTCACTTGACTATGAGCTGAGGCAGAACATGAATAAAAATGTGAAAAGCCATTAGAGTGAAGTAAACGATGAAAGTTTACCTAATCAAGGGCGTCGCCAAGGGGGGGCAGGGGGGGGCAGCTGCCCCCCCCTAGAGATCAAATGTAACTAGCCGCAAAGCGACCAAAGTGCTATAGTAATTGACTTCCTTAATATTAATAAATGCAGAAATTATACTTAGGGCCTGTTTCACAAGGTCCGAATAGGCACTACTCACTGAATAAATTCAAAAATGGAGCAGAATTTGTATGAAACTATTTGCCAAGTAAGATACTCGAAACATAATCATAGGTGGTGAAACAGGCCCTTATACTGCTATATTGTAAACTGCAAGAAATTATAAAGGAAGCTACTGCTGTTGCGGAGAAAGTCGTACTGGAGTTGGACATTACTTCAATGCCGCATATTACGGGGGAACGACGAACGAACAACGTCATAGAAACAATCATTCAGCAAAAAGCCCTTCAGAATACTGGAAGAGATCTTTAGTAATACCATACTTAGATTCAATTATCCGAAGTTCTTGAAGTTCCTGGAGTAGCATCGTGGCGGCACTTCGGCACCATGAGGTCCCGCCTACCTCCGTCGTGTGATCGAAGCCTACCTGTCGGATAGGTTCATTATCTACCCCGGTCACCAGGGAGAGTGGAGACGGCGAGAGATGTCGTGCGGTGGATCGGATACGAATACGTGCTGCGCGGCGACCTCCCCGTCGGAGTCAGCGTGGTCTGCTACGCACGACGATACGCTGGTCCTGGCGCGGTGAGAGTCGTACCAGGCGGCGGCCGAAACAGCGACACGCGACAGTCGTAGACAGGATCCAGCAATTGGGACTTAAGGTGGCATTGCACAAGACCGAGGCCATGTCCTTTCATGGCCCTCGGACCGAACCACCACCGGGTTCCCAAATATCCATTGGCGTCAGGGCGACGATGAAGTACCCGGGACTCGTCCTCGACAGCCGGTGGACTTTCGAGGAGCATTTTCGACGTCTGGCTCCCAAACTGGACAGGACTGGGGCTGCTCTGAATCGGCTTCTGCCTAACCTAAGGGGCCCAGACACCCCCTGCCGGTTTGGGCACCGTCGCTGGGAAAGCGACCGGCGGCCAAACTGAACGCTTGCCAGAGGGTCATGGCCATCCGGATGGTGCAGGGTTACCGCACGATCTTCCGCGAAGCGGCGAGCCTCCTTGCTGGCCTGGCACCATGGGATCTGGAGGCAACAGTCCTTGCACGCATGCACGATTTGCGCGTGGAGATACAACGCCGGGGTGAAACTTCGCTGCGACAAGTCGCGGTATGGCGGACAGAGTTCCAGCGGGATCTCAGGGTGGCATTTCGACTGCGACTGTCGCAACCCAGTGCTGGTCACGGCGTCCTCTCGTTCCGTATGACGCAGGTCGTCACCAGACACGGTAAGTTCGGGAGATTCCTGCATCGGATCAAGGAGGAAAGCACGCCCGCGTGTCACCACCGTGTGGACCGCCCGGAGGACACGGTGGAGCACAGGGTAGAGGTGTACCTCACTTGGACGGAGTACCGCCGTGTCCCCGTGGAGGCTATCGGCGGTGGCGATTTCTCGCGCCGGGCCCTGGTAAAGGCCATGGTCCGGAGCGAGGAGGGGTGATGGGCGGTCGCCTCCTTCTGCGAAACAGTAATGCTAGCGAAGGAAGCTGCCGACCGCGAGCGCGCGAGGAAACGGCTCTCACGCCGCCGCCGCCGAAATCCTGATCCCAATTTCCGACTACCGTAGGCGCGGGCTTGCGGACGGCGAGCACTGGATAGCTGGCCATTCGGCATTCCGGTAATAATCCGGACCAAGTCCGGTCGTCAAAGGCACGTTCTGTTCTACTCGCGCCTCAAGGAGATGTCAGCAAACTGTAGAGGCCCGGTAGGACCAAAACATTTGGGGATCACGGAAATTCCGAAAGGTGACTCCGTGTCCTCCCAGATCGAAGGAACGGGGTGGGGTATAGTCAGTAAGAGTCTGACACGCCCTCCCACTCCGCCCACAAGAGCGGGAGAAGGCATTCTGATGATTCCCCACTTGACAAAAAAAATCGTCATCAAGGAAAAGACTTTGAAAGTGTAATGCTTCATGCTCTCGGCGTTCATATTTTTATCATACATAATATTGCCCCATTGCCCCCCCCTATGTCATAAGCTGGCGACGCCCTTGTACCTAATTAACTTTTGTCTTTCGTATAGTTTGCCTTACCTCCAAGAAAACTAAAGTTTTGTTACTTCTCATATTAAATAGTTATCGGTGAACAATGTAACTACTGTGGGTTACATTATCACTTATGTAATGATTACACTTCTACTTATAACATACAATGTAACTTTTTTTTAATTCGTCATCAATAAAATAAATAATCTTGGTTTAGGAAATTTACAATGAATATTTTTTGTTTGTTGAAAGAAAACTGTCTTAATTCCTAACCAATCCTAGTTTATTATTTACCAATCGTTTCATTTGCAAAATGCTAAAATTGTCCCTCGGAAAAACCACTAGTCACCAACTACAGGTAGCGTGTGCTTGTGAAATCATGACTAGAGACGCAGCTATACGGCTCTCTGCGCACTCGGACACTGGCCGACAACTTTGCAAATCAAACACAAACGCGTACGACGAGTTTAGAGTTTATAGAAAATATAATTATTTCTTTTCAATCGTTGCTAGTGGCGGTGGGCAGTCACTACTAGTCGCCTAGTGTGTGACGGAACCTGGGTAGGTACTTATTAGCAGATCTACTTACAAAATGCAACAGTCCTGCGACTCATTAGGCGCCCCATCCTAATTCCATTAGTATATCGGTGTTATCTGTCTACGTAGGCCCAGGTTCGTTAACCATAGGTAGGTACATAAACTGACCTAACGGAACGTGGCTTTATAAGCCAGTTAGTAGCTTTACCTACAATGAAAATAAATACTTTCAACTTTTTAATCTTTTATAGTACCTAGTATATAATTTTTAAAACCGCTCCGCTTCGCTTACCTATGTCTTCCGGCTTTGGAAAATGGTAACATTTTTTTAAAACTTTTACTTACACTTGGAATTACTCCTGTATCGTGGGTGCGATTACAAACATGTACCTAAACTTACCCGGAACACCCATATGTAGAGCATACAAATTTTGTTCCGTGCGGAATTCGAACCAGTGACCCGCAACACAGCCAATCGCTCAAATACTGCGCCAACGCAAAGGTGGCATTAAAATTTTGCGCTCTAGAACTTTAGACAGATGACCTAAAAAAAGGATAGTCCCATTCTTCCAAAACGAGATGTCTGGCCACACACACACCCACACACACATACACTATGCCATAACTGCATATTTGCCACAATCGCCACCCAGCTTGAGGTGTCAAAGAAGTCACGTAGCTACGAGTAAATACCGAAGATTAACTAAGTATTGTTATCATAGGTGATCTTTGCTCCGATGAGTTATGATCATCAACCTTTATTGCTCTTTACCTACATTACTTACCTATCGGTACGTAGTTCATGATGTAGGTCTGGAATGCGGATCAAGTCTAGACATCGAATTTTTTTTGTGACAAAACTACTTAAACAAAAATGTTAAATTAAAGATCTAGGATTTTTAGAAAGATATATGTGGCTACTATTAGTTCTAGAGGGGATGTAAGACTTTCTTCTTTTAGTTTTTTCCAGGGTCACGTAAGTTCGAACCATCCCGGCATCTCGCAGGACTATTAAAATTTCGTTAATTATAAATAACTAGCTTTTACCCGCGGCTTCGCTCCCGTCAAATGACTACCCTACATATCCTACGCTACCCTACCCTACCTTCCCTACCTACCCTACACTACCCTACCTACCCTACACTACCCTACCTACCCTACACTACACTACCCTTCACTACACTACCCTACACTACCCTACCTACTCTATTTTACCTAACTTTTTTTTTTTTAATTTTTCTCTCCGTAAGAACCATCATTGAACTTCTAGGAACATTTAAAAAGAAATCTGCCAAATCGGTCAAGCCGTTTTCATGTTATGTCGTGACAACGGAAAACGGGTTTCATTTTTATATATATAGATTAATTATAATTAATTCATTAAGTAAGTATGTATTTATTACTATTTTTTGTTTAACTATTCTACTTTTGTTATGTTTCTGCACCACCCTAAGGTCTACTGGTAGAAAATGCCTAAGGCATTAAGTCCGCCTTTGTACAGTGTTTATAAATAAATAAATTTAGGCCTAAAGCAAGTGTCTAGGCAATAATATATTTATTCTCGTACGGAAACTAATTAGACATCCCTCATTTAAGCCTACTATCGCTTTATCGTCATCAGTCGTCACTGCGGATCTCATAAACATCAAAACATTCCTTTATTTACACTTCGGTATTGGCACAGCAGCTATAAGCACACACATAAGTAGAAGTACAAATCTGTTTACGGTTCCTAATATACACACCAGTTTACATTTGTGCCCTAAATGTGTTAGATTTTGCCCGCGTGTGAACGACGAGCAATGAGTAGCTCACCATCCTGCCATCCGGTAGGGCCTAGCCGGAGTAGGCCATCCACGCACACCTCAATAAAAAAATAGAGTTACTGTGGGTCGAGAAAGTAAAGGGCAAATGAAAGAAGTTTTATTCTGGAAAAGTGGTGCTTTTGGGGGCCAGAGCGGGAGAAGTATCTTTCCCACATCTAATAGTATCTACTTATTCTGTACCTACCTTGTTTTTGGATTTATTTAATATGGTTTTCATTTAAATTTTCACCGACAATTCTGCCCTTTTACAAAATTGTTAGCACCAATCGGAGCAACACAGTTTCTTCAAGTATTTTACGATGACAATAAAGGTAGAACTACATTGTGCATGCGTAGGTCATGTACGGTGATCTGGGCGCGTCGGTCTCTCTTTTATATAGGTACAACTAGACTTGTAGAAATAAACTAGATCCACGCTAGGCGACACGTGGTTTCAAGTAGAAATCAGGTGTGGCCCACGTGTGCGTCGGTCTAATCTATCATCCTTACAGAATCCATGCATTTATGTTGGCCTTCCTCACCTTACGAAGATAAACAGACGGAACTTTGCTTTACATTGTAACGAATTACACACATAACAAAAAGTTTATGTTTACTTTCACGTCATATTTGGTACAGTGGTTGAGCGTGTCGCGGGTTCGATTCTTGCGCAGAACAAATATTTGTATGCACATGCATTTGTTTGTAGCCACAGATAGTGGTTTCTAATCTGGGTGTCCTGTGTATTGAAGCCGGTTGTATTTTATTTTGTAAAACGTTTTCTAAAACGCACCCACGAAACAGGAGTAATTAGTATAGCCGTATACCTATCGACTAGAAATTACTCTTTTATCGTGGGTGCGTTTCAAAAAACCTTTCCGAAAAGACTTTAAAAAGTTTGATCATATTGCGTGAATACTTATATATATACTGGTTGATAAATTAAGCCATTTATTGTTTTAAAACTAAAAAGAAGACAAATAAAAAAAGCATCTAAAATATTTTGTGAGCCTTGACAACCAGTCCAGCAGTGCAGTGCAGTGTTCAAAAAAGGTTGCATTCAAAATATTTACAGGGTGAATATGGGCTGGCTGACAAAACAGCCATTTATTATTTTAAAACTAAAAAGAAGAAAAATAAAAATGGCATCTCACATATTTTTTGAGCCTTACCGACCAGTCCAGCAGTGCAGTGCAGTGTTCGAAAAAAAGGTTGCATTCGAAATATTCAAAGGCTGATAAAACAGCCATTTATTATATTAAAACTAAAAATAAGAAAAATACAAATGGCATCTGCACTATTTTTTGAGCTCTGACAACCAGTCCAGCAGTGCAGTGTTTGAAAAAGGTTGTATTCGAAATATTAACAGGCTTGTGATGATCAAATCCAAAGGAAGATGTAGTTCGCCTAGTTCACCAGATTTGGTACAATCTCACGAAAGCGGAGTCAGAGGGGGTTCCGGGGTGGTCTTTTAAGAGGACACGGGGCCCTCTCCCATGTGCAGATGGTGATCATCGGGGTGGTTTTAGTGAGGTAAGAATCCCACACTCCCTGGTCTTTTTCCCCAAAAGTCCAGGCGCCTTTTGAAGGTTTCCCCCCGAAAACAAAAAAAAAAAGGTACCTACCTGATCAAAGACACGGGTGACTAATAAAGGACGAAAACTTCCACATGCTTGTAGCTGGTACAAAGATATGCAAGTTACTTGCGTGCCATTTTTGGCAACTATCCAAATCAGAACTTGATAGGGCTTACTGGCATGCAAGCTACTTGCAAATATTTATGTTAGGGACAGACAATTTTATTTAGCCTTTACTTTTAAGACCAAGAAAAGCTGCGAACAAAACATAAAGCTACTCAATACATTCTCCAAAGGTGGGTATTATGCAAATAAGCAATAACAAACTATGTACGTGACTGGGCGACAGCAACTCACTAATCACTATCACATTAAGTAAAATGCAACTCTGAATAATAGAAATTAAAAGGGGACTGATAATCGTCTTGTTTACGAGTGTGCTCCATGTCAATTGATAAAAGTACTGATGATATTTACATTGGTGTAGTCGGGGTTCGAACTGCGCGCAGAGTGCACGCCTCCGCGAGACCAACAAGACGCTGTGCGATCGGTAACTTCAAAATGGAGTTAAACTTCATAACAACGTTAATAAAACATGATGTGAACCATAATGTGAAACAGTGCTTCAAGTCAAAAAAGCCTTTCAGTAAGTACCTTGAGTTTTTCTTTGGATTAGCGTAGGATCTTTATGAGCAACATTTTTAGATCACGTCTCAACTGTTTATTGCAAACAAAGTGTTAATTACGATATACTTATTAGATAAGTATTATGTACATTTGTTTTAAAATACGAGGTTCCTCTTAATTCAAATATGAATCGAGTATTTTATTATTTATTTAAACTTTATGTACAGTGGTGGTACATAGGGGGGGGGGTGATAGTGGTGGTGGGGGGGGGGGTGGGGTGGTAGTAATGAACGTCTCCAACCGTACTTTAGTGCCAAATTTCGACAGGTTTTCAGGCTAGAGTTTGAGAAATACTCAACTTCAAATGTTTAAATCTGAAATCAGAGGTTACTGACTTACTGTTACTTTCTCAGCACAGAAGACTGTTCGGTACAGCCGAACTGTGTCAACAGAAATGTTTTTATATTTAAGAGGACACTTTATTTTTGTACCAAATTAAACTACTTATTCAACAATATCTAGTAGGTAGGTGCCTCGGTAATAAACAACTTTGCAAACAATCAATTATCTCAATATTGTTTACCACAAGTGATCAATGTTTACATTCGAATTTATGACAATTATAGCCTAAACAAGCGCGTTGTTATTAGTGCCATATTATTAGCAAAATGTAATTATGCATAGATACAGTTCATTGAACCCCCAGATTTTGTACTATGTGCTAGTTATCAGTTCGTTGTAATTGATTCTAATTTAGTAGTAAAGGAAACGTGTCCGCCGGCATTTGCGCTCTAGAACGGCTACAGCTGATCAAAGACGACCTTATTCTATCAATCATCAAACGTTCATCGTTTGATGATTGTTAAGTGAGGAGCTGCAAACGGTATTTAACTTAATTAACTGAGGACTGGTATTCCCTACCGGAGTCTGTGTTTCCCAATAGCAATAATCTAGGAGTCTTTAAGTGAAGAGCGAGTAAGGTAAAGGTGCACTATCGTCGGCTACATCATCGATTACCATCAAGCGACATAGCGGTTAAACGCGAGCATATAAACCTGAAACCCTATAACATGTTCATTACACGTTATTTAGAACGAAGGACCCCTCCCAGCATCGCACAGGCACAGATCTTTGAAATTTTCGAATTTTCTCTGCTATAACATCTATGCATTTGTTCTACAACTAAACCTTCAAACTCTGTCTTTTGAAAACCGTTCAATAGTTTTGATATTGTTATTATCGCCAACAGGCAGACAGACAGACGCGGTGGGGGATTTTCTTTTCTATTATGTAATGATAAGGACGAATAGTTACTTAGAAGTACTGAACAGTTCATCATATTTGTCAATTGTTATAATACCAGAACCAGAGAAAGAGAACATAGTTACTTTCTTTACCGGTAATCGTAGTCTAATGTTACGGCTATTAGCCGAAGTGCGGCTACACCTAGTTTTAGCCGGCTACAACTAGGTGTAGCCGGTCAAATGCGGTTAAAATAACTTTTCTTGCTCTGAGTGAAGTGAGAAAGTGTGCCAGCCTTTTACTGACCAAAACCCTCCAGTGTTCCTTAAGTTGACCGTCGCGTTTCAGGGCCAGAGTTACCGAACTCTTTCGAACATTCTCGCAGCCCTAAGGAAATATACATGCGATCTTTCAATGCGAGTTAATTTAATTCATACAAAATTGATATACATACAAGAACTGATGTACATATTAGTTATTATGTACCTATAAGTGATGATGATGATGCCATCTAGCCGGTTTCGGCCAGAGCGACCGCATTCATTGACTTCTCATGGTGGTTGTGAGCTCAGATTTGCTGCTCTGTTATGCGCCCTCATGTTACTTGCATATCCAACTGTGGCCGAAATACTCCGAGCACAAAGCGTGCATGTCAGAGCACCATTAACAATATGCATTGCAATATGGTCTAGCTTTGAGTTGGTCGCGTTTTCTGTCCAATTCCAACCCCTTCTTATCCTCTGTAGGGGCCCGGCAGGCTGTAGGGGCCCGGTAGGGCCGAAGCCTCTGGGGAACATGGGAAATCCAAAAGGTGTCCACCGTGTCCCCCAGATCGAATGCAACGAAGGAACGGGGTAGGGGTTTAGCCAGTAAGAGTCTGACACACCCTCCCGCTCCGCCCAAGAGTGGGAGAAGTCCTTCTGATGATTCCGCTACCATAAAAAAAAAATATGTTATCCTCAAAAGCGTGTACGTGCTGCTACACACCACGACTCCATTCAGACCGATCGTGTGCCTGTTTTTCCCAAGTGGTGGGGTCAATATCGCATCTCTTCATTTGCCTATTCTGAACATCCTTGAAGCGTAGAAACTGTCCACCACGATTTCGGACGCTTTCTACTGCATTTTACCACTTAGGTCGATGGGGTAAAGGATGGTTTATCACTTACGAATACCTAGGTATAACTGTGCCCGATAATATTTATAATTAACACACAATGGTAACAACACGGTTGGCGCTGGTTGGCACAGTGGTTGAGCGTTTGGCTGCTGTGTTCAATATTTTAATGGCCTACAGATAGTTCCGCGTTCCGAGACTGGTGTCTTTACGCGTTTGGGAATGCTTCCACGATACCTACAGGAGAAATTACTGGTGATAGGATAAAAGAAATATATGCTGAGTAAATAAAAAAAACTGCCCTAGTTATTTATTTAAAGACAACCAACAAAGCATACACCATGTCCATTATACACGTTAAAGATAAACACTGCAATAGTAGAACTTTCGTATATGCTTTCGTACTAATTAAATAGGTACATGTAGTTGTAGGTACCTATTGTACCTATATGTTGATTTCTGGAACAATTTTGCATTAGCGTCAACTGTTTACAAGCGTCTTGCAATAAAATGCATATAGGCTATCTACCGTCAGATAAGACGCCCTAGGCGTCGGGAATACTCGGGAATCGTAGAACCTTCTCGATCAGTCTAGAGCGGGAGAAATCATTTTATGATTTCCCACAGAAAAAAAACCTTTAACCGAGTAGGTAACAGTGCCAGTTGAAGTCTTTGGCCGAAGTACTAATAAAATAGCGATATTTTTGTGTTTACCAATACAACGTATGTTATTTAATTTTGTTATTACTAAATGCAAAGGCAAAAGTTCATTGGTGAAAGATGCACAGTTGAACTGATAACATTGCAGAGAACTTCAATGCTATTGACCGTCGATATCCAATACGTTATTATGACCAATGAGATGATAATGTTTATATTCTTTTTATTGCAGTTAGCAGAAAAGAAGAAGTAATGGCGATAAAAAGTAAATTCCCCACCAAAATACCCGTAAGTATTTTTTTTTGTACCTAATACGTAAACAATAAACCATGTAATGAAAACAAAACCATGACCAATTGAAAAGGAAAAGTAAACAAAAGTTAAAACACTGTTTAAGTCTATTATTCATTCTGGTTACCCTATTTTTCGACTTACATAATAGTAAAGGGTTAGCCGCACTTTGTCAAATGGTTAACATTTTTCCCATAAGTTAAATTTGATTCTTTTTTACAGTTAATAGTCGAAAGATATCACAAAGAAAGAAACTTACCAACGTTGGACAAATCGAAGTTCTTAGTTCCTGAAGATATCACCATGTCGCAATTTCTAGTAATAATAAGGAATAGGATAAGAATAAAACCGAATCAAGTAAGTACCAGACATAATGACTATGTGTCAAACTTTACCTTTAATAAATATTTATGAGATGATCAGTTATTTAGAAGCCATTAGGTAATTACTGGCTTCTGAATGACCGGTAATTACAAGAAAAATTAACAGTTGTCTGTTGTAATTGTCAAAATCTCTCGTTAATTAATGTTTTGGACGAAATAAGCAAACGCTAATACATAATAATCGTTAACCGTTCATTCAGTTACCTCTATGGAGGAGCTTGCATTTTGAATGACTGAAACCCTTAGAAGTAAATCAATGTCAAATCCAATGTGGTTTATAATTTTCTGCTTTCGAGGGAGTTTACACCGTGAAAGGTTTATCATCACAGTGTAATTAAGTACTTGTGGGAAAAGGGTTTCCCATATAAAAGCTAAAATGGTCCCTGAATAGAATACACAACTAGACCAATGACTCAAATTAGTAGGTAAACTGTTTAACCTATCATATACCCACAAAACGAGACACAATAGTAAAACAATAACAGCGCGGTCTCATAGGACCGGTCGGGGATTCGTGAATTAATTCCATAGAAGTCTCGAAGTCTCACACTTATCGAGGTCACGACCAATGAAAATGATATCTAAGTCTAGTCTAAGATCCAGTCTAGCTAACGTCTAGTTCAATCTGGTTGAATCTTCGCTATCGTTGACTAAAAGTATTATTGATGTAATCCCATGAATAATCAATTAACTCTGTAGATAAGTAGTTAATTAATTGATTATGCTACTTAGTACTAAGAGCTGGATGAAGTGACCCGAACTATCTGCTTAGGTAGCTAAGCACGGGATATCTAGATGTTCTAAAGGTGTCTTCAGATTTATTAGGTGCAAAGTGCAGTTTTCGATAAAAATTAATAACATTGAAGCTGACTGTGTTTATTTCTAAAACACCTTCTCTGGCACTTTACCCAAAATGTTTTTTTTTGAGGTGAGAAATCATCAAGTAGCTTCTCCCGCTTTGGGTAGAGCGTTCTAGGATTCTTTCGAACATTCCTGTAGACCCCTCACCTGAACTAAGGCAGAATGTCTAGATATATATAGTGGTGGCCAAGAGTACAATAACGTGTTTTCCTTTTTCCCCAGGCCTTATATTTGATAATAAACAACAAATCGATGTTGAGCATGAGCCTCACGATGGCCCAGGCTTACGACAGCTATGGCGATGAAGACGGATTCCTGTACATCACATATGCATCACAAGAAGTGTTCGGTTATAAAGATGGTAAGCATTTTTGTGTTAAATAATTTCAAATATATCGTGTTTACGTAATGCCTGCTTGTGAACTGAAAATTCAGGCTTCTAGTTTTATCCAAAACGAAGCTTTAGGGGTTTGAAAATGTCTCGAACTGTTTCGAGAAAAGGATGGTACGGCAGTGCCGCTCGCTTTTTGCTTGACTAGGGCCCGAATCATGACTGAGCTACACAGGTTGTCTAGCGCCATCTCTTACCTACACTGGAATAAGAATAAAACAACTTACTTAAAACATCATGGTTCGAGCCTACATGAAGGCACTGCCATGCCCGCAGACTAGGCGACGCTTGGGGTCGGTCTATGTTCAGTAGTGGATGTCTTTCGGCTGAAATGATAATGATGATGAACTAACCCATCTTTTAGATAAATAAATAATTTAGTCACAATTATAAAAAAAAATACACAAAAAAGTAGAACATGCGGTGTTATCGCTGAAAGTCTAAGTAACCGCTAATTCGCCCCACTCTGCCTTATCTATGTTATTGTATAAGTACTTACAGTTTGCTAAATATTCTGTCTTTTTGTAAAACAAATGTGTACGTGTGGAGACGCTGAGTAGTATTCGTAGCATTTGGACGTTTCATTAAGTATGGCTGAAATTGGGTTGAATTATTCGTAACTGACTTTTTACCTAGGTTATTTTGGAGGAGTTTTCGCTTCAACCCAGGGCTATCACGAAGGCTATTATAGAGATGGTAGGCAATCTCTAGGTATATTTCACTTTCAACAAAGGTTTTATTATAGTCCACCAGCCCTGGTTTTACAAAGTAGGAAAACAACTTACAGTACCTATCATTCTTATTTTCTTATCTCAAAATTGCATCATAAGCCAAAATAAAAAACAAGAGGTCCAATATTGAACCTTGGCGTCTTTGTTTAGACGTTTCACTGTGTTCGTTCGAGGCACAGGAGTTTCTTGTAACGTTCTTAGTCGTATCCAGACTTCTTTGACATCCAATTCATCTGAAACTCACTATTTTGTTGCAGATATGAATATCAAACAGTCAAACCAAGAGGTTCAAGCAATTAGACATAGATTCCCAAATAAAGTGCCGGTAACTATACAAATTATTCACTTATTTTCTTCTAATTTCGTCTATTTTCTTAACTAATTTTGTATTTTCACTTATTTTCTTCTAATTTTGGCTACTTTCTTTACTAATTCTGTTTTTTTTTATCCAGTTATACGTAGAACGGTATTCGAGAGAGCGAGAAGTGCCCGCGTTAGGCAGAAACAAATTCCTAGTGCCACAAGAACTTACCATGTCCCAGTTTCTTTACATAATACGGACGAAGATGAAACTAAGAGATTCACAGGTAATTATTGAATATCTTCTATTCCTTAAATCTCTAGTTTAACTTTAAAGACAGCACCAGCTACTTGCCTTTCTAGGGCTGCAAGAACATTTGATAGAGGTACCGTGGCCCTAGAATACAACGGGCAAACATAGGTAGGTTAAACGTCCTTTCGATCCACCCTAGAGCAGGAGCAAGTCATTTGATGACAAGTAAAAGGTGATTACTGTGTCGATCATGCTAATCACAGCACTGTATGGTTCTAGTTTCATTCTGATGTACATACTTTGATCTTTTTTACGTGTGTAAAACTAGTTTCTGCCAGCGAATTCATCCGCATGAAAGTAGGTTTTTTGACTCAAACTTTGGACCCCCATTTTATCCCATTAGGGGGTGAATTTTGGAAAATTCTCTCTTAGTTTTCGCCTATGTCATAAAAGAAAATCTTGTTCAAAATTTCACGCTCCTAAAACCTGTAGTTTTGGCTGTGCGTTGATATGTCAGTCAGTCAAGTTTCTACTTTTATATGTAGAGAATTATTTTTAAAATTCGTCGTTATTTCTCAGGCGCTATACTTGTTGGTGAACGACAAAGTGCTGGCGAGCCACAGCATGACGATGGCGCAGGCGTACGAGCAGTTCCGGGCACACGACGGCTACCTACACATCACATACGCCGCGCAGCAGGTGTTCGGATGAACCATGTAAGTATTAACTCTTCATATTTCCGGACCAAGCCCGTGTCGTCGAAGGCGCGAATCGTTCTACGCGCCCCTCAAAGTGTGTCAGCAAACTGTAAGCGCAGCAGGATCGAAGCCTCCTGGGGCCCTGGCTTGAACGAAAGAGAACCCTGGAATTAGAACAAAGAAGGAACGCAGTAGGGTTTAGTCAGTAAAAGCCTTCCACTCCGCCCAAGAGTGATAGAAGTCACTTTGATGATTTCCAACCTTTAAAAAAGTATCCAATATTATCCTTGCGTTTCGAATGGCTATAAAAGTTTATCACTTTATCGCTATTCAGACCAACGCGTATTGTCACAATTATTACTCAATAGCCCTGATATTTTGTGACTATTTAATTTTGTCAGATTTGCGATATTCGATATCGAACTCAATCGATCACTTTTATCGCAATTTGGAACGCTGGGTATACTGGCCACTGCGCTGCCGCTGAGTCCTAATTCTGTCACTAAAACTAGGACCCAGGTGGTGGGCGTTCGCGATTTTTTGGACAGTTGGCCTATAAACACAAATGTCATCTAAAATTAGATGTTTATGCTCATACTTAGACTAGACTCTAGCACACATTCAGTTAAGTTAGGAGTAGAACTTACTCAAACTTTACTCCTAATCCGATCCATGACTCTACGTAGTGACTTGAGACTTAAGTAAGACTAAAATTTATTTTTAGAACAATCTGTTGTCACAAGAATAAGTTTTATATTTAAATACAAGCATTATTTACTGTTTTTATAATCATTACATGCGTCAATTCTAAGATAATTTTAAGTAATTAACTACCTATTACATTAATAACATATCATTAGGTAAAAATAACTCGCTATCCCGTTTTATGTGTTCGTAAAGTTCAAGCACAAACTTTTGAGTTCGCGATTTGTAAATTTATAAACAAAATACAGAGATAATATCATTATCACCTTTTAATTTTAGAAATCAGTTTAATTGTGGAACAATAAGTTGGTATCTTAAAGTAAACTGAATAAAACAAATAAAATAAAATCTTAACATTTGCGATAATATTATTTAACCCTTGGACGAGATCAATAAAATAGGGTTCAACGTTTATTTAAGTTAAATGTTCGCAGTCAAGGGTAACCAAGATATGAATATGGTCATGTCATCTTACGTCCATTAATCATTAAAACATGGAGGGACCTATAAATACCGCAATAACAAGGATTTTGCGTTGATAACGATTACATTGTGGTCGTGGATCGCGACCCCGATATTCCTTGTTTTTGAGCAGACCGGACGCTTCGAGAAATAGTTGCTATACAGAATATTTATAGGTAAACATCCGAAATGTTAATAATTTTATAAACAGTTTGGTTGTTTATCTTCATCGTGATAGATATTAGTACCTAGTGTCCGTAGTGTGGTTATTGTTTCTGGGTATAAATATTACTAATCAATATGCTTAGAGGGTGCGTATGTTTTGAAGAAGAATCGAACTCTTTTATTTTTTCTAAAAGGTATCCTAAATAGACAACTTGGTCACTATTATCATCAATTGCTACTAGCAGTATTTGAACTCCATCTTCGGTAGGCATGTATTTACAATCTTTTAGATATCATTCAGAACACCAAAAAGACAATGGTAAAAAATAAATAAAAAAAACGCTTTACTTTGATCCTGAGGTACAACTTTGGCACAAGCTTATTAACCAATAGGAATACGAAAAACTGTGTTTCTATTGGTTAAAAAGCTTGTATCAAAGTTATACCCCAGGATCAAAGTAACCCCACTTTACGTACTTACAAAGAAAAATCATCTGACAAAAATAGCAGGTATTTATTATTTTAGGTCACACCCACACACAAAAAACACTTTAAATAGTGTTTTATTTTCCTTGGATAACTTTGGTTACACGTACTGAACGATGTGTGTCTATCTTTTTTAATGGGACCCTATATAAATTACGTACTCATTTTTAAATACTGCAGTCCGACTGTCTAGTTTTAGCTCACTTAGCCTTGGATATCTACAAGTCCTTAACAGGACCAAACAGATAAGGTGTGGAATAATTTGTTCCAGATAATACTTTATCAATAACAACGATGATTTACGAAGGTAGTTAAATTGCAACAAAGTACTCGACATGTAGAAAAACAAGTTCAGATTTATTAGACATATGTACATAATAAAGTAATGATAAAATTTATATTATATTGCTATTTAATGTAACAGTTATGTCCTAACGTTATGTCAGTGCACTCTTATAAACTCTTATTATTTAATGTTCATTATAATTGTGATTTTATTGTCTGTAACACAGGCTGAAAAAATCTTTTGAATGATCTCCCGTTAAACATTAATTAATTTACCTAATTAAATATTTATTCACAATTGCGATAGGCACAATATTGATTTTTACTTAATGAATTTAGGAAATTAACAAGATTAAAGTTCATTGCACACCAAAACTTCTACACACACTCAAATTTATGGGTACGATATAACTAATTCATTGAGTTAAGCCCTAAAGAGGTGTGCAGATGTATAAAAAATAAAATTAAAAATCAACGTATGACTATTCAGAAACTGTTATTGATTCTGTAGATAGAACACGATAAATAGTGAAACTGTTAATGTGTTTGCACTTGAAGTACTATTTAGTATCGTTGATAAACTTTGCGCCGTAGTGCTAGATCGCCTTGATAGTCGGCCTAAGTACATTCAGACGTCACTTTATAACATAACATGAATGTAAAATGTTTGTAAAGCAATTAGTTTCGCATTGGCCGCACGTGCGTTGGCTAGGATTAAGGCCGTCAACACAGTGACCTACTATAACATTTGATATTCAGATAAAATATTTTACTAACTTAATCTATCAGACAAGAATAATTATAATATATCATATCTCCTTATTCTATATTAAGATATTAACCTATTGATTTAAAAGTTCGTTCGGTCATTATCTTAAGTTGCTGGTACATGAAATATTTATCATCTTCATCGTATGTTTTGTTTCATACAAATTTATGACATGCCACATTGCGAAATAAGTTCTGGATACTGTATATAATATAATTTCTTAATCGTGTGTAAACACGTTATATGTCACGCATAACCGGGGTAAGGGTTACCCCCTTACTACGGTCACGTTCGTTGCCTCACTTTAATCTGTTGTGATTTGTGATTAATTCATGAATCCCCGACCGGTCCTATGAGACCGCGGTGTTATTGTTTTACTATTGTGTCTCGTTTTGTGGGTATGTGATAGGTTAATGTATTTAAGTGTTTTTCGCAAAATCAGTTAAATATTGTTGACTAGCAAAGAAAATGCATAAATCGTAACTACGATCTTTTTATCACTAGCCCGACATTGCACCGTTCATTGCCTTTTATTCGGACAGTCACACCACATGAATCATTAAATACACAATTACTTTTTTCACAATCAATACGATAATTAATAAGGTCTGCAGTGTAAAAATATCTTTCTTTCCGTCTGGCTATTATCGCTATCATTCGGGCCATGGATACTATGGCAATGAAAGCAATACGAGTACAACGGAGGCTGTACGCGATAATATTATCGTACTGCAAAAAAATACGTTGTTATTGTCACCTATATTGAGTTACTTTTATATAAGGGAACTTATGTAAGTTCATTATGTGTCTGGTAGGGTGAATGTTCGGTTATCAACTGTTGCTAAGTGCACGATAACTCTATCTCGACTATTAGTAAAATATATCTATTCGTTTATTTTATTTATTTGCATAACTTTTGTAATCCTTAGATTATATTAGACTGTACAAACGCTAGTGTATTTTTGGACGATTCTACTTATACACTGATTAAATTACAGTGGACATTTTTAATAAATTTAGTTTAATGAACCCGTTTTGTAGATAATTCGCCATTATCACTAAGCATCCGCAGTCTAACATGGAACTCTTAGTAGGCTGAAATAATAGTCACAATAGTTGGAAGTAAATTTGGTTATGAGTGAATCTTGAGATTGAGGACATTCAGTTGAGTCTCATGGTGCACTTTTTTTTCATTTAAAATTATAGAATGATTTTTAACTGAATTTTAAACCTATACTTATTTGACAAATGTGTTGCGTGTGTGTAAAAAAATATCCTTAATTATACATAAAATGTATCTAGGAAATAAAAGGTTACTGTCATACTTCTACTGACAATGTAATCAAAGTAGGTAGACACATTCATGAATCTAAAATTAAATCATAATCTAGAAACATCGCATTACGTACAAAATCTTCGTGACTGTTATTTCTAAACTTACAGCTAATTAACAGCAAGAAAACAGTTTGACCTCTACAGAAATGTTATTAGTCAGATACTAATTATTATGATTCGACTAGCTAATATCCTGGCTGCTATTCACAATATCGGCTTGAAAATGAAAGGTTTTGTTTGCTAGAGTCGAATACTTAAGCAAGTTCTTGAATGGTTCAAGAAACATTATTTAATTAGGATACTTATCATAATTACTTAAAGACTTTTGTGTTCTATTTTTAACGATTCATAATCCTGAAGTAAATGAACACGAACCATCCATTATTTTTTCACCTACCTGAATAAATGAAGGATATTGTTTTCTAAAAAGAATTTTGTTGTGCCGATTCGAAGACTTTGGGACAGTGACAAGAGTTAAGTAGGAAGAAGAAGTTTTCTAAAAGGAAGTTTCATACAAAGAACACATTACATGTGTAGGTTACAAAACGCCTTTAGGACCTTTTAAACAATAGCTTTAAGCTCAATAAATTTCATACAAAACTTTCCAATAGTATCAAAACTAACCCCTTTGTGTGAAAACAAGACACACCTATTCTTTAGCAGTACAAACCGAACCTGTATTATTCCATAGCACACAGTGGTTGAGACAGAACATAATTAATGTCATCATAATAAGTTTATCTGGGGTCACGATGCACAAACATCCACTGGAAGAGGCTAGGCCTGTATTTCTCTTCATTGTTGATAAGGATCGATTTATGTGTCCCTTCCATTACAGTCCGTGGAGCCCCCCAGGGCTTGTTGTCAAGGAAATGTACTGGCCGATATCGACTTGTTGCTAATAGTTGTTATTATTATTAGATAGATTTGTTATCGAATGCTGTGTAACTATTGTTTTGCTGGAATAGTAGCTACAATTGTTTTCTTCACGGTTGTTTTAAATTCAAAAGCTTCATGATTGATTTTTGGAATTATGAATGAACAAATGATCTCGTTGATAAGTAACTATGTATGTTTACATACTGTATTTACAGGACTGTATTTGTTTTTACCCTTATTTTAGAGTGCACCCAAATAATTAACCCTAATTTTATTACAATTTACAACAACATCAAAACAACAACTTAACTAACGATGTTTTGGCATAATTAACTCGTTTTAGCAAAAAATATCACTTAATGATTTTTTTACAACAAAGGAGTTATAGACTAATAAGTAATTTAATAATACTCATGAATTATCTTTACTAAGCATGTATTTAAGAGCACTTTTCTTTTCTTAATGTTTCTACACTTTATTCTTGTATTTATTACTGCAAATATCATAAAGGATATGGACCAATTAGACAAAGTATTTAATTTATCTAATAACTAAATTGTTTGTTTCAGGTACATACAAGAAATTGGAGTTAACTCATGTTCCTGGTGTCTTCTAAATAAAAGACTGATAGTATTCTATTCTCTTCCTATTGTGATAGTTCTAGTTTAAAGTTTTATATCTAAGTCACATTCATATTATGTATGGCGTGGAATGTCCGGACTGGTTGCGTAAGAGATCGTATGAAAGTTATGAAACGAAACTTAACTTTAATTACTTACTCTAAAATGCCGCTACCATTTCAAAAATGAAACAAGTGCAATAAAATATGGTTTATATGTCATGATCTCGAAAATATATCCAACTGTAAATTATTATTATTATAAGCCTTATGTATTGTGTCTGTTCGTGTATTGTAAATAAAGGACACGTAAAATGTCGTATTATCTATGTAGCTACAAAGATCTGAATAAAACTATGTTAAAATATTTCCTGTTGATGTATCCATATATTTTACAGTCTAATATATTTTATTAATAAATATTTAGTTTTATTTAACTTTATTTTCAGCTATACTTATCATTAGTCAATACTCCAACAAACTAGACCAACAGTCAAGAATAAATTGACTTTAGATCTTAACTCTTAATTTCGGTTAGAAGTTGGTTTTCGACTGGATTTTATATGCTACATAATAAATACATACATACCAAATATAAAGGCAATAAACGCAAATGGTGACTATACAGGCAACGATTGAGCGCGTTTTACAAGATCTGGCAATGCATTCCACAAAAGAGCAGATTGGACAGCAAAGAAAGTTACGGAATGCAATGGCATTTTAAGTCGTAAATTATCTGATAAAATAAGAAACTTCGAAAGAAAATTGCAAGGACACTGAAAACGATTTATGAGGTTAAGCAGGGTGTAAAAGAAACGAGCATTCCAGCAAAAGCAAATCGGCAACCATTTCAGCTTTAAACGAAATTCAGAAACATGGTAATATTTTATGGAAAATGCACCTTATACCAAAGTTACATGACCGCTTAAGTTTATCGAGTTCTTCTTGTGTGAGGTCAAGATAGCTGGCTATCAGCAAAACCAAGGATGGGCAGAAGAAATGGTTGTGCAAATGCAATCTTGTGTGTAGTCGAAAGAAAACTACGCGGTCTCCCTAAACACCCAGCAGACGCAACTAGCTTGCGGCTAATTAAATTTTTGCAAATGCGGCAAATTAAAGCTGGGCAGACAGTTTTTAACTTTCTTGCAGAAGGGAATAACTGAGGTATCAACATAAGCTTGGGGAAGAGTCTTCCAGTAGATCCATGAAACCATCCTAGAACTGGCTATCACTAGTATCACTACAACCTGCGTCTTTATGGGGTTTAAGTCCATGTCATTTGCTCCAATCGCATATACGAGCCAGATCATGGTTGATGGTGACAAAAGCCTTAGACAGACTTTTAAGAGGAGCTTGCGAGAAAATTCGGAGATAGCATAAAGGTTTCGGATTTAGATTATGTGAGATGAAAATGAATTAATGGACATTGAGTTAATAAAAACTTCCAAAAGTAAAGGGGATAAAACGCCACCCTGAGCTAAACCAGTAGACGTACTACACCGGGAGGACAAGGACTCTCCGATGCAGATACGTTGCCAGCCATCGAACAGGTAACTACGAAACCAGTCAATCACCGTTGGAGATATAGAATACCAAGCAAAATGTCGAAACAACAGTATTAAACGCATTACTGAAATCGAGAAATGCTAAGACCGTGTCATTGTTACTTTTCATGGCTGACTTGGCTATAACACCGTTCGGAGTTTCCTCCTTTTTTAATGGAGGTTTGCGGGACTTTACACCCTGTTCTATATACCCCTAAAAGCTCGACGAGTTTTTCAGTAAAAATATTAACTGTTTGTCGACTGAAGCAGTGGCCGAAAAAGAAGGCTAAGTCCATGTTCATCCTCAGAAAAGACTGGCAAAGTTCATGCCACCAAAATTGCGTTGCAAGAGAAGTTTGGCTATAACCTTAAAAAAAAATCTGGTCATGATAGGAAAAGGCATTGGCTGAGCATTGAACATTCTAAGGGACGCGATCAAGAGAGACGACAAAAATCAAGTCAAGAAGAGAAGGCGTATTCCGAAAAATTATGGGTGGCACCGTGGCACTTAGTGGAAGAATATAAAGATTACTAGAAGAGAACTATGGTATTTTTTGAAGAAACAAGTAAAATCACCAGTAATTAAACTATGACTGTAAAAAGGGATCTAGTTCTCTAAGAATTTTTCAAAAGATGAAAAGAAATTGATTTGTAAAGACGGATAGCAGTAAACACTAAGAACTAAATTCGAATGATTTAGTTTGACTTTATATTTTAGACTTCATAACCAACATTTATGGAAGTGGTTGCGCACTGTGCCGTGTTTAGAATGTCTAACAACAGAGAAAAGAATATGCAAACGAATTTATAGGGCAACGCTACCACCGTCAACCGTCCGGTCGTTTCTGATAAAAACAATGCAAGGAAAAGAGTAACTAGTGGAAGGGAGACAGGGTTAAAACCAAAGTTGGTCATAAAAACTCTTTTAGCCAGGTGTTCACACACATATGATCTTGTTATTATATTAAGTTTCCCACAGATTGTGAAAGGGTTATCCGTATCAAAGGGTAACCCTTATTTCAAGAATGTGGGGTTTTCTCCTTAGTTTTAGAAGAATGTTTTTGTTTTTATTTATACTAATCTAATGTAAGTTTTGAATACTAAATGAAAGGGTTAGAGTTTCAAACGCAAACTTTAAGTTGGATTCGATGTCACTCCTAAAAGGTCTATTGATATACTTTTATTACGTCGTAAGATTAACTTTCTTTTTAGTATAAAAAGCACAATTTATCTGCACTGTAAGGTACATATTCTACCTACATATGTATATATTTGTAAAGGGGCGTCTAAACGGGCTATATTTTACGACAATTTGTGGCTGCAATTATTGGCAAACATTGCCCAGCCATCAAAAAAACATATTAGTGCATTTTATGGCTGAGCAATCAATTGCAGGCAACATGTTGCAATATGGCTGCAATAGTATGACCTTTGATTCAGAACCCTTTAATGACACGCCGGCTACACATATAAACATTTTGACATACTAAAATATATGTGGCTATAATGCCGGGCCATCCTTAAAATATTGCATAGTGTGGCTGGTATTGCTAGCAATGTTGCCGGCCACAGTATTGCAGCCACAAATTGTCGTATATAGCCCGTTTAGACGCCCCTTAAGGATGTGAGTTGTTTACGAACACCTTATGTAATAGTTTAATTAACCTGACACTGGTGATACAGGTCATAGTCATGATTAGATTCGTAATTGGTCATGCATAGGAAAGTTTCTACTTTCTGACAAGGCGCCACGTAAATATGTAAGTACTTATAAGTTTATCATTTTACTTTATGAAGTTACCCCTTTTTACGTGGGAAATTCAGTTTTTTGCTAAATTCACAGCCCTGTCAGGTATCGGCCTTGTAACGACATCTATGGCGTCACAAAAGAACTACGAAATACTGCATCGCGCAATCTCCGCGCGATTTGAACAGTTACGACAGCCAGACAGCAGCAGAATTCATCTATCGGGCTGTTGCCCACACCAGACATAACACCAGCCTGGTTGAAGGATCCTCCCTTCCCAACGGAGGTATGTAAAGGGACATTATTCTCTGTTCCAAATACCTCTAAATTTGCCACTAACTGGCCCTGTCAATCTTGCTGACATCTTTTTGATATGCGTGTGGAACACAATGCGCCGTCGAACCGGGCTTGGTCCTTACCGGACGGCGAGCTGTTAAAGAGTACCTTCGGTCAATGATTGCAGATTTCATATTGTCACCTTGCCAACTTCCTCTTCGTATCACTACAATAAAAAAAGAGATAGGCACAGAAGGACAATCTACATAAAAAGCGCGTTCGAGCAACACACCCTTAGACACCGTTCACAGACAAGATGTCTTGGACTATACGCTCTTGGACTATGCTCGGACTGACCTAACCTACCCTAGCGCGATCGCCAAGCGTAGGTATGAAAAGTGAAGTAAATACATTAGATTGCCTTCTGTACCTAGAAATTTTGTGCTACACTCTTCTAGCCAACACTTTTTAAATGTTCTAATAAAACCATTTTTGCAATTTTAAAGGGCCTTTATTAAACCCATACTTAAGACAAATATAATTATTATTATTCTTACGTGCTAGTTACTTTATTGACGTCACTCAGTAGGCGAGATGTTTTGCGCGGCCGCTACCAATGTGTCGTGAATATCCTTAGCATAGGTGATCTGAAGACGGACCGTGTTCAGGTACTGTGGGTAGCTTAGGTTTTGGTCCTGGAATGAGAGGGAGAATGCATTAGTTAAGAGAGAGAGGCCCAACAGGCGAGTAAAGCTCGCTGGTGCGCAAGGCTCTGAATCCTGACCCGACTGCTAGCTCCTCATCAACTGTAAGTCTTTTAGGTTTTGAGGAATTGTGTGAAAAGCGAGATATCGCACGTATATCGTACTTTTACCGAAAAAACAAATCGTTGCCGTTTGCCTGTTAGAGACACGATAAGTTTTTCGCGCGTTATAGTTAAGCGCAGCTAGCTGGTATTAATATATAAGTGAGAGGGTCTAATCTAACAATACTCCATAGAGGAACTCTCCTGTGCTTTGAATAAATTGAGAAACTGACCAGGTGTTTTAACGTTTGAATCCCCAACCGGTCCTATGAGACCGCGCTGTTATTGTTTTACTATTGTGTCTCGTTTCGCGGGTATCTGAGTAACTACGTATCATCTCACCGTATTTAAGTCTTGCTTCTGGCGAAGACGTTGTGGCTTCGATCGCGAAATCTCAAGGAAACATACTCCCAAAATAAAAAGTATCATAATATGTTCTATTCCAGGACATGTTTTACTCGTGTACCAAGTTTCAATCAAAAACAAATAGAAATCCTTTTTATTTTTGTTTAAATACATAATGTTGGAAAAAAACTCAGACGGATACCTATCCGTCTGAGTTTTTTTCCAAGTTTTTTTAGTATAAATAGTAAAGTATAGTTAATTGTTACCGTGGTGGCCGGTCCAGTGTCGAGTCTTGACGGCATGATGGTCAGCGGGAGGTAGTGGGCGGCAGACTGCGCTTGTTGGATGCACGTTATAGCCGTACGCTGTAGCAAACGAAACATGGTATTAGTATCCTAATGCAGACTGCTAAAATATACCCATGTTTGACAAACAAAATTAACTTTATCTTTAAGGATATTTTTGGGTCAAGTAGTTTTCTTATACTTATAATATAAAAATCTACAGATTTGGCAACTGTGACAATTCATAGGTAGGTATATAAAAGCAAAAAAAAAGAAAAGTTACTAAAAATACGACAGGATGACACATACAAATAATGATGATTCATTAATCCTTCGATATTTTGTAAAAAGTAAAACTAAACAGTCAAAGTAACTGTTAGTTAAAAATCGTAGTTTCCTACATTTATCGTAGTTATCTCGAAGGCAATGTTATGTAACGTCCGACGTCAAAAACGATTCAATTCCTGATCTATGTTTAACATTTAAACTGCCCTAGGTTAGAATAACACCCTGAAACTAAGTAAATACCTACTAATCGATTTGAGAGTTAGTTTACATTCGTATCGCAAACAACATGGACATTGAGTGATAAGGATACTGTTGACTTATAATGTATTATTATGATCGTATGATCCACGTATGATCTATCACATTGATAGGTTGTCTAAAAATACAACGTGGTGTGGAGTCTGATAAGTTTTAAGAAAGAGCCGACTGAAGTAATAAAATGCGGAGATGATGCCGCTGTGAGATTGTTCAGTATACCTAACTGAGTCCACGCAAAGCCCCAAGGGTACCGAAAGAACACTGTGAGCAGTGTGAGAGTAAGAGTTTGACTTAGGGTTTACCTAGAGTAGAAAAAGTCTTTTGATAAATTCGCACGTAAAAATAAAAAAGGTAATATAAAGTGGAGTTAAAAACTGTCTTAGTTCTGAGTGTGTGAGACTTCCATGAAGTTTTTTGAACATTTAAAAACACTTTATTGGTTTGGTTTTACCCAAAATTTGCTACTATTGTTTTTTTGAGTTTTTGATGTAACTATACACAAATAACAGGTTAACCCTTTATCTAGTAAAGGAGCAAAATGGGTAACCCTTTCTTTATTCCTTTCACATTATTTACTAAATACTTTCTTAAAAACAGGCATGTTTGAAGAAGCCTGCATGGCCATGCATATCATTTATGATGGTGTTGACGTTGGCTAGGGAGTCACGCAAAGACATCACTGATAAGGAATTAATAATAATAGTGATTAGAAACAGTTGCCGGGTCAAGAAGGTAATTGTTGGTCGATAAATAATATTTACTTCAACTTGCATACAATGTAACATGCTCCTGCTAATTCCTAGATTTTCAAGAAAACTCTAGCTTTTGAATCCTTGAAGATAAAGACTTATTTCTGCTCTATGTATATAATAATCTCAGTATTATATTAATCTCAGAAACTTTGATTGTATTGTATTGTAAATTGAGCCGGTATCTGCAACTCCACAACTAAAATGATAAGGTTTTTGTGTTGAATAGCCCATCTTTTGAGGAAGTCTATATAAAATTATGCTACAACCAATAGGAGCAGAGGAGTAACCAAAGACGCGGGGGACAGCTATTAGTAAATTGGGGGTCCAGACGCCTCCTGCCGGAGGCTCTACGCGGGGATCGTTCGGTCCATGGCCCTTTACGGGGTGCCAGTTTGGGCGCCATCGCTAGGTAAGCGACTAGCAGCCAAACTGAACGCTTGCCAGAGGGTCATGGCCATCCGGATGGTGCGGGGATACCGCACGATCTCCCGCGAAGCGGCGAGCCTCCTTGCTGGCCCGCCACCGTGGGATCAGGAGGCAACAGTCCCTGCACGCATGCACGATTTGCGCGTGGAGATGCAACGCCGGGGCGAAATTCCGCTGCCACGACAAGTCGCGGTATGGCGGACAGAGTTCCGGCGGGATCTCAGGGTAGCTTGGCGACTCCGACTGTCGCAACCCAGTGCTGAGTATGCCGTCATAACGGCAGTAAGTCCCCTCTATGAGGAGTGGTAAGAAAGAGGTCACGGCGTCCTCTCGTTTCGTATGACGCAGGTCCTCACCGGACACGGTAAGTTCGGGAGGTTCCTGCATCGGATCAAGGAGGAAAGGACGCCCGGGTATCGCCACTGTGTGGACCGCCCGGAGGACACGGTGGAGCACACGGTAGAGGTGTGCCCCGCTTAGGCGGAGCACCGCCGTGTCCTTTTGGAGGCTACCGGCGGCGGCGACCTCTCGCGCCGGGCCCTGGTACAGGCCATGGTCCGGAGCGAGGAGGGGTAGGTATGCTAGCGAAGGAGGCTGCCGACCGCGAGCGCGTGAGAGAACAGCCCTCACGCCGCCGCCGCCGAGATCCCGATCCCGATTTTCGACCACCGTAGGCGCGGGCTTGCGGACGGCGAACACTGGGTAACGCTGACTGCCGTCCGGCAGTCTGGTAATAATCTGGACCGAGCCCAGTCGTCAACGGCGCGTTCTGTTCCACGCGTGCCTCAAAAAGATGTCAGCAAACTGTAGGGGCCAGGCAAAGATTGATAGACAGATCGAAGGCAACGAAGGAACGGGGTAGGGGTTTAGTCAGTAAGAGTCTGACACGCCCTCCCGCTCCAAGAGTGGGAGAAGTCATTCTGATGATTCCCCTACTGGAAAAAAAAAGCTATTGGCAAATTAGGCTAGGTTTTATTGTATTACAGTATAGCTGAATTTCAGTTATTTTTTGGGAGATAAAAGACAGTCTATTATATTACGGTGGAGCGAGATGTAATAATATTATCAAACTTTACTGACTAAAACCCACAGCCTTCTTCTTTTTAACCCTCCACAACCTTGTTCATTTATTTTAAAAACTTTATGCACTACTAAAGGCTGGCTTTATGTAACATACTTATCACAAGGTCCATTTACAAATAAAAATTACAGACGGTTGGGCCCTCCTTCCTTTTTATTTGTATACAGACTAGAAAATATGTTATCACCGTGTACCCTAGTAAATTATACAGCTTCTATACTGTAGCATATTTCCAAATTGCATTCTTTTTGTGACAATCATTAAAACATTCTTATTTATTAAGTAACCTTAGTTCTTGAAGTTGTACTTTGTTCAAAACTTACCAGATGTAGTTCCATTTGATCACAAATTGAAAAGAACTCCTCTAAATTCTTGTCAAACCTGGGTACTGGGTTGTCTATGCCTTTCCTGTAAAAATAAGTAGGGGAGAACTTAGTATAACAAAATAACTTAGCATTGGTTACTTTTTCACAAGTAGTGCCATCTTAGTTTTATTTTATTTATGATTTAATTCATGAATCCCCGACCGGTCTCATGAGACCGCGCTGTTATTGTTTAACTATTGTGTCTCGTTTTGCGGGTATGTGATAGGTTAAGGTAAAACAAAATAGCAACATATTGTCCAAAAGAAAGCCAGTTGTCAAGGTTGCAACCCTCTGTATTGACAATACAACATGATGAGGAAGAACCTAATTATACTTTATTGAAATATAAGTAGTATGTTTTTTGAGCATCTAATCATGTTTATGAACTTTTATTAGAATTTCAAACAGTATGCAGTGTAGTTACTCAGATACCCGCGAAACGAGACACAATAGTAAAACAATAACAGCGCGGTCTCATAGGACCGGTTGGGGATTCAAACGTTAACCTATCACATACCCGCAAAACGAGACACAATAGTAAGACAATACCCGCCCGCAATACTGGCCCGTTGGTCTAGTGGTTAGTGGCCCTGACTGCTACGCTGGAGGTCGTGGGTTCGATTCCCACTCAGGACAAATGTTTGTGTGATGAGCACGATCGTTTGTTCTGTGTCTGGATGTAATTTATCTATAATATGTATGTGTTTAGAAATATATAAGTATGTTTATCAGTTGTCTAGTACCCATAACACAAGCTGCTTAGCTTGGGACTAGATGGCGTTGTGTGATAGTCGTGGAATATTATTATATTATTATTAATTTTATTATTATTAATAACAGCGCGGTTGCATGAGACCGGTCGGGGATTCATGAAATAATCTGTGTATTTTCATATTAGATATGCTATTTGCTTTGTTGAAGCTGAAGGTAGTAAACTAATAGCAGTATTGCTGGAATGTGAAAAGTTTCTTTAGGTATATACCCTAATCATAATCTTGAAGTATACAAGATGCGAGAGTGTTAAGAGAAATAAAGGAGTGTTTCGTAAAATTTATTTGTCTTGTAGGTACTGTAATTGTATGATACTTACTGAGAGTTTGAATCTATATTATGGTTTTGATGAAGGATTTGGGCTGCAGACTTCAGAGTCAACTGAAAACAACAGATTTTTTCGAATCAGTTGCAAGTTTAGGACATCCAATTATACTTTGACGCTCTGTTTACTTACTGGTATAGATTCTCGTAGGGAGCCCATAAGAGTCTTAACTCGAGATATGTTGTCCATTTTGTCCTGCTGTTGCGGTTGCTGCGGCATTTGTTGCTGGGGTTGCATTTGTTGTGGGGATGGCTGCTGCATTATAGTGCCTGGTACTGGCATTTGCATCCCCACATTTGGTGTCGAGCCAACAGCATTCATAGGCACATGCATGTTCATTTGATTATGATTCATCTTTATGCTGATAATTTATCTATTTATAGTTAATATTATTTTTGTTTACTACTCCGAGCTGGGCTGGTTGCTGATGCTTTTGGGTTTCACAAATGTCACACGTCAATTTTATGTCAAAAATGACGTTGTTGTTTTTTATTCTATAACAGCATCGGTTTTGGAACTAAGTCTTTTAAGTTATCTTTGTGTGAATTAATCGCTATTTTATCGAGATCGTGCCTGCGTCAATGACCACTCATATTAGGCAGCTGTGCAGATATTTATAATACAAACCACATCAAAAACTCAAACTGTAGCGACTACGATCTACTACATATGACGTCTCAGAATCCTGCATCGCGCAAGCAAAGTTCTCCGCGCGATTTGAATAGATACAAATCTCGAAATCATCTATCGGGCAGTAGCCTACCGGACATAACACCCGTCCGGTTGGAGGATACTCCCTTTTCAACGGAGGTATGTGGGAATTTACTCTCTGTCTACCTACCTCCAAAAAACAGCCACTGAAGTTCACCCAAAAACTTAGCTGTTCCGATTATATTTGCTATTCTAAACATATTATACATTTATACTATAGAATTTTAAAATGTCTGTTTGTCACTACGAAAAACATTTTCATTAAAAACTTATAAAAAGTAAAGAACACGCGCGCGCGTGTGTGAAGTTAAAAAACTTTGAGAACCGCTGGGTGCCACCACCACCAAACTCCGACCGAGTATAAATAGAAGCAACAGAAACAAAGCAATAAAAGTTTATGTTTTTAATATTATTTATATTAATTAATTAATATTATTTATACTAAAAAATAAAAATAATTGCGGTCCCCTACAGATGCAAAAAAACATGGTGGGCATGAGCATTATATGTTGAAAGACGAAAGCCTTCCTTTAGATTAGTAATAAAAAAAACCGACTTGATTCTTGTCTTGCTTGATTGCCCAGTGACAGTGACTCTGACAAGTGACATCTGCCAATTTATCGTTTTGGAGGGAAAAGTTTTTGTTTGAATCTTTGTCTATTTAATACAGTATTATTGTTTGTTTTTTTACTTAACATGAAAACTTTCAAAATATCCAACGCAACCGAATTATGGCAGGTACAGACCGTACAGAGATCAATAAAATACCGAACTATAATTATTATTTTAATTTCTGTACTTTATAAAAGTATACCTGCTTTTCAAAGCGCGATTATCTATTTCCAGAGGGAAACAAGCCTTCCAGCAGTGGCATCATTCAGCCAAAGCTTGGATAACATGTTGGGAACTGAAGGATTCCAGCTTGGTTGCATCACTGAGTTGTTAGGCTTACCTGGCTCTGGCAAAACTCAACTGTGGTAGGTAGCTGGCTTCTGCTGTCAAAAATAATAAGCTTAATTCAAGTTAGGTACTGTTTATAATGTTATTTTTTTCAGTCTACAGTTGTGTGCATCAGTGCAAATACCTAAAGAACTAGGTGGTTTAAATGCAGAAGCACTCTACATTGACACCAATACCAACTTCACCATTAGCAGGTTTAGAGGTATTACAATTTGAGTTATAAAAAAAAAAAATAAGAAAAGCAGGTTTCTTTTACTGATGGTAATTGGTCACCACTTGTTTGCTATTCTAGAGCTAATGCTATAATATTTAAAACTTGTATAATCGTTACACCAAACAGCTATGTTGCTTGGCGGCAGGAATAGGGATAGTGACAATATTTTCTGAAGATATTTTCTCATAAATTATTGTGATAAATATGTTATGGTTTCCAGAGATCCTAAGTGCAAGTTTACTGAAATGTCAAAGCATACTGGACAAGCCTTTACAAATAACGGAAGAGGAAGCACTGAACAAACTACATTATGTCAATGCGTTTGGTCTGGAGAAATTCTGTGCGTTCATGTACAGACTGTCCAAGTTTATCACGGAACATCCTAATGTAAGCAATTATTATGAATTTTCTCTTACTCTGTCCCCATCATTGGCTGTCATCATCATGCCAGTCTGGTTATCTATGTTCACTCCTAATTGCCTTTATGGTAATCATGAAATTGATAGTTGCATTTTATACTTATTTATTTACCCATAAACTGTGAATTTATTTTTGTTTGCATTTATGGTGCAAAATCATTCAAGCCTCCATTAACGTTTGAATCCCCGACCGGTCTCATGAGACCGCGCTGTCATTGTCTTACTATTGTGTCTCGTTTTGCGGGTATGTGATAGGTTAAAAAGATAAGATCCTCCAAACAGACTGGTATTGGGTATGGGCCTGGAAATTGCCTGATAGTTGATTTCTAATATTGAGATGCTTTATTTTGAATTTTAGTTCCTAGGTAGCATCCTAGATGTTGGTACACGAATAAATTGAATTAGTAAACTACTTAATTTTTGTTATGGATCTATTGCACCTGCAAAATAAGACAGCTAATAAAGTTTAGATTTTCTGAACAGCTATTGATTGAATTGATTCTATACAAATAATTAGAAGGAATTAAACTTTTTTAGGTGAAACTAATAGCAATAGATTCAATAGCGTTCCCTTTCAAAGATGGCATCTCAACCAAGCAGAGAACTGGACTGCTGTTCAGACAAATGGCAGAACTACAGAAAATTGCTGTGCAACACCAAATTGCTGTAAGTAATAAAGTTTAAGGTGAAAGTTACAGGCTCAAGAATGGCATAATTACAGCACTATATTTAAGCACTATACCACAGATTACTAAATAGTAACTATGTAACTGATACTAACTTCACTCAGTAGAAAAATTACAATACCTACTACTATAATAGCCTACTCCGTCGCGTCGGCAACCACTGCATGCTAAAATGTGCCTTAATGCTCAAGAGTACAGTTGTGATTGCCTCGCACCGCGCGATCCCGCAGCAATCGCAGGGCTGCCTCTTCGATAAAATTAAATTAACATGACTTTTTGGGTTTATGTTATTGAGAACTGTGAATGTTCTGACTTGTAGTTACAATTTATTTATAATTAAATATAGTTTAAAATTGTATCGTTTATAAAATATTTCTTTTTTAAATTTCGTCGTACTTTCGTCATTGTCAGGTAAATGGAACAATATTTGGTGTTTATGCCTTCTTTTACTTGATTTGCACCCATCTATAAAGCAAGCAAGGCATCATAGGTACGCGTACGAACGAACAGCACTATTAAAATTGAACGGCGCGGCGTGCGCGCGCTTCGCTTGCGAAAACCGCACTGAATTTGATCCGCAAGCGGACCGAGACCGCTCAGCTGGGCGGTAGGCACTTATAGCGCGCAAGTACATGGAGTGACGGAGGCCTGACTATACATAGTTAGGAACATGATTACACAGAAGAAAGAATGTCTTATTTCAATTAAGATAACATTTTATTAGCTCACTAGCTTTTACCCGCGGCTTCGCTCCCATCAAATGACTACCCTACGCTACCCTACCCTACCTACCCTACAATACCCTACACTACCCTACCCTACCTATCCTACTTTACCTAACTTTTATTTTTTGCTCTAAACCTCACGGAGCCCGAAACCTTTCCAACGAATGCAAAACCGTGGAAATTGGTTCGTGCGTTCTGGAGTTATAGCGTCAGGAAGGAAAACCCGACTTATTTTTATATTATAGTAGATTAATTTTGGATCACCTATATGGTGCCTTGTACTTATCCCATGTTACTAGAATCGCCGCGAGACATTTTCGTAATATATTTTAGTACACGGTTTGGTAATTTAACTGAGAAACTGAGATTTTTCAGTCATTTGTTATGCATATAGGATCATATTATTATGTCCCCATAGCTGGGGCAGAGGGCGTTCACAGCAGGCGCTCATCGCGACTGGAGGTCCGGAGCTTCTATTGTGTATTTCAGGTTGGTGTCCGGTGTCCGGGACACCACATCTAAAGCACGGCTTTACGTTTCACCACGCTCTATAGCAATTTGATGCCCGTCGCTTCTGCCAACACTGTGCGTCACCATGTTATCCGATCGACCTACATTTCTCTAATGGATTCTAATCCAACACCTGTTTAACTATGTGATCAAAAACCCTCCGAAATGTGTGGTGTAACCAATTCATCTCTACTTACGACGCCAAGACGACGTTAACCTCTAGTGGTCGATCAGGCTTTTGTAGCAACAGCTTCAGGCCTACATGGGCACTTATAAAACGTCAGAAAATAGTGCTTGGTTCCCTTTGGTTGTTTCCTATGGACATTATAATGCAATGCGCAATGGTATTTTCTAAAGCCTAGTTTCCCAACTATGTCTGTCTATTATAATCCACTGACTTTTACCAGACTATTATTACCAGGTCAGTGCTATTATCTATTTAATCCTAAATTTAAAAAAAAATATCTCAGTAATCGTGCTACTAGTGGTTTTGGTTATTAATTATACTTTATTTTTGATACCCCGTTTTGCCTGGTCTCGCTACGAAAAGCTCCAGCGCCTACTAAGGGGCGGTACCGCCTCCGTTGGGAATCTATGTTCTAAAGTATCTCATGAAAATGTTCCAGGTGGTCCTATCAAACGAGATGAGCACCCGCGTGGGTCTACAGGGCGGCGCGGTGGTCGGCTCGCTGGGGGACGCATGGGCGCACCGCTGTAACGTCCGCATCCTGCTGAGTACGCCGCATCCTGCGCAGGATCAGAGGGAGAGGCTGGCGTTGTTGATGAAGAGTAATGTTGCTGCTACCTCTGTGGCGAGGTTTCAGGTGAGGGCACTAATTTAAGAGGATGCTCTAAGAATGAGCACCCGCGGGGGTCTACAGGGCGGCGCGGTGGTCGGCTCGCTGGGGGATGCGTGGGTGTACCGCTGTAACGTCCGCATTCTGCTGAGTACGCCGCATCCTGCGCAGGATCAGAGGGAGAGGCTGGCGTTGTTGATGAAGAGTAATGTTGCTGCCACCTCTGTGGCGAGGTTTCAGGTGAGGGCACTAAGTTAAGGATGCTCCGAGGTAGTATATACAATTTTTTTTTGTTCTTTGCAGGGCAACGTCAAATTGTACGTTGCTTAAATTATGATTGACGACTTTTTCCTAAAATAGACATTCAATAAGACCATAATATCGTGAAATAGAATATAGGACACTTTTATCCTGGGATTTTGTTCGCCTCGCCTGGGATATTTATTTAAAATAGAAAAAAAAATGCTAAGTTTCGTTCGTTCTGAAGACAGAGCACAAATGTAGCTCTTGTATGCATAAAAACAACATTTGTGTTACCTATCGGCTTTGATCGTACTTGCTTTCTTTAATAAAGATGAGGTGTAAAACTAATCTATATTATAAATATTTCAAACATTGTGTGATCACTTTAGACACGTTAAGAGTTATAAAGTTATTTTCGTATCACCGATGGGAGCATGTTTAAAAATAAAATGATAGAGGTGCATTCCACTTGAGTTAAATCATGGGTTTAGAGGTGTTCTTTTAATCTCTTTTTGGTACGAAAATAACCGGTTGCCATATTCGAGTCGTTTAATTTTCAATAGATCAGTATAGTATACTCTATACACATCACGGGGCAAGGTGGGAACACAGGTGGGTTTTAATCAGTAAATGAGATATTTGATTTTAACCTTCAAAGCTAAAACAGGCAGCTCAACAGTCGCACTTGCGCGAGCGGTTCTGGGCTTTATTCTCAGAACTATCAATAAGTTGTATTGGTTTTTTTCCTATTAATTATTATGTAGCAGTCCGAAGTTTGGATGTTAATTGTGTAACACCCCCGCAGTGCCGTAACAAGGGCGGTGCGAGCGTGCCCAGGCACAGGGCGCAGACCCTGGAGGGGCGCAGAAATGACCAGACTAAGCCTGGTTAGAGCATTTTTCAGGGGCGCAGTTTTGAAAGCTCGCACCGGGTGCATAACAGGCTAGTTAGGTTAGGGGCACTGCACCCCCGTGCCTTGAAAAGCACGTTAAGACGTTGGTTCTGCGTCGGATTGCCGTTCTATCGGAATATGAGAGATACGTAAAAGCCATCATCTTCTTGTATTGTACTTTTTGTTTTCCTGTGTTCCTTCTTTGCCTTTCGTTCCAAGATCGAAGGCTTTCCTATCAGAAGCGAACACATGTCCCCAGAAGGCTTTGACCCCGCTGGGTCCCTACGGTTCCATTGACATCTCTTAGAGGTGCGCGTGGAACACCACGCACCGGCGACTACTCATCTGACTGATCATCTCTTACATACTTGGGGTTGATCTTTGTTGTCATTGGTCACTGTGATGGATATTCTGCCCAGAGGATTAGGTTTTATTGTTTGAGAGCTGGGAAGTAGTGACGCAACGAATTCCCCAGTAAGCAATAAAGCTTACCTAAATGCTGTAGGTAAAATGCCATTACGGTTGACCCACATGTTTACTAAGAAAGTTTAAATCAATATTTGATGGAAGCAGATCATTGATGAGCATCTTGGAGCGGCGCCAACGTAAACAGGGCTTTCCTGGTAATGGCTCACTCACGCTTGACGCAGTGCCAAGTTCATACGCACGCGTATAAAAACTATGTCGAAAGTATTCCATCAATGATAATATTTTGAGTTTATGAACTCCCAATCTTAAACTTGTCAGATTTTCTTTTAATTTTCATTCACCGGCCGGAGCCGTGTGGCCAATCGAAAATTTGACGAGATAACAATACTTAACCCCTTTTTATTGCGGCTTCAATTTAATTCTTCTTTTTATGACGGACGTGGGAAATTATCTACCCACATCTTTCTCTGCCCACCCAGAGAAGAGAAGTCAATTGTAGATTTTATTGATGACGAGAGGAAGTGTCTGAATTTTTTATTGAAAAAACCCACTCTAGTTCTTTCAGTTACCCATTTCGAGGGTTACGGTAACTCTTTCGATTATTTATATCGATGCTTTCGATCAATCCTGCAGCTCTGTCATTTTCAGCTAATTCAAAAACAAGGACCTAAGGACAAAATTGTTGTTTTCCAGATCACAGCAGAGGGAATAAGGGACGTTGAATAAAACACGCAACAACATACATAGTAGTTTAATTAATAATTAATGTAAATATGTGTATATTGTAAACAAAACTACAGCACCAATAAATATCTCATTTTTCACAAAAATATCAAGCTTTAATTTCTACAACATTCAACAGTTATACAATGTAAAGGCAGTAGTTAAGTTAAACGGAACTTATCCAGCGGATCATCGCGTATCGCGCAGTATTATGCTCTTTACGACACTACTGTGAGTAACACACGTTTGTAGTCGCCTTTCGTATCGTCCTGCAAATTATTACATTGTACTTTGTAACGTTAGCTCAGTTTTATTCAAAATAGCATGCCAAGCCAAAACATTACTTGTATAAAAATAATAACTTTACGTAAATAAAAAAATAAGTATAATTCATTCATTCTGCAGGATTAAGCACAAAGTGTGACTAGCGTATATCCGAAGTCACCCCCTAGGTCATCCTGGAAAGAATACCGAAATAAAAATCTACGCTTGCGCAGTTCGTGAGGAATATTGAAGAAACTGGCCCATTACTTATGATTTTATTCACACGCGTATTCGAAATTGTATCACAAAAAATAAATCTTACGAAGATAAAAGCTTACAATTATCAGATAAATGTCTTTAAAATGCAACTTAGGTGATTGTACTCGGTCGATTATGCTGACACGCGTATTGTGATTAGAAAAAACTTCACACTCCAGCATTCTCACACGTTATGGCGCTCGTAATACTGAGTGTTATATGTTAGCATGTGCGAGGCTAGTAACACATTGTCGACAGAAGATCACCGATCGGACCTCCTAAGTCCTCCTGAAAATGTAATGGCTACTTGTAAATCTAGTCAGAGAGAGATACACGAGCAAGCGACGTGTACCGCTACCCTCATGCACGCACACGACACGAAGCAGTTAGCTACAGTGCAGGAATTACATGAACGTGAGTCAGGCTAATAGGAAGCAAAATATACAGATCTCTTTAAATAAAATGTACAACCGGCGGATAACCTAAAGATAATGGCACACCGAAGACTAGACTGACCGCCGCTGGAATGAAGTAATACGGCCCTCCTGAGTGTAGTGCTTTGAGCATCGGACGGCAAAGTCGTCAGTGTGCCGGTACCCTAACGGATCACTTAGATTCCTAACAAATTGACACAGACAAACTTAAATTAACGAGCTAGGTGGAGCTAGGTATCGCATTGCAGTCTGGAGACACCGTTCTCTATCTATTCAACTAGGGTCAACAGAGCCTTCTTGTAATCTCCGGAAGTGTCATCCTGTAATCAAAATGGGCCACTATTCTAAACGGCTATCATACTCAGACACATTCAGTGTTTTATCACTTTTTATGAGACACATTGTTAGCAAAATACACGTAAACACAAATCCAACAAAACTCACAGAAAAAAAAACTAAACAAAATAATGTGTTGTATATCTCCTTTCAATAAATATCATAAATAGATCTGTATAATCTGGTTAAGATGGTATTTTCAGTTAATAGATGGACTCCAATATCTACATGATTCGACTAGATGATTTCGAGTGGCTCTCTACGACACACGTACGCTATGCACCCCACATGCGCGCTGAGAAGTTTTTAGTTATTTAAGCTTAGACGTGTCGAACTTTACAAATCATAAAGTATGGGTCAGTTTCTTAAAGTATAGAAAACCACAAAATTCATGCTGGTTAGTATTAAGATAAATAGTTGGTGGTAAATAAACTATGGTCAAATTTGTGTGAATGAAGGTTAGTTTTGAACAATGGGGAGGTGCGATTGTTTATGGTTATAGGAATGACTTGAATGGATGGTTAATATTAATTATTGATTGACTATAGACATTTGTTAGAACATAAAATGTTATATGGGGTAATACATGTATGTACATAAAACAAAAAATAAAAGCCACTAAATCATCAACAACAAAAATAAAAAATCTCAATAAAATGACATTGACTCTAACTTTAACAACATCACAATAAAGATCTCATTGCATCTTCTTCAATCAGCTTTAGAGTTAACTGCCATGTCTGATTTAGAGGTCATGTCTTCAAATGCGTTGTCTAAACCGACATTAATTAAAGTCAATTGAAGTTGATGTATGCGGTGATAAACCATGAAATCCCAAATGATGTCATAATGAATTTAAGTAATTCCCAAAATCAATGCAGGTATAATAGAGGAATGACTTACAGCGATCCAGCTCTCGAGGGTCTTGCCATATTTGTCGAGGAATGCCTGCTTGATGTCTCCGAGGTCGATTTCGGAACGGCTGACGACGATTCTGATGAGGGTCTTGTCGTTGGTTCCCAGACCCTTCATTGAGTAGTACAGGCGCTCCGCAAAGAAGCCAACTTTGCTCTTTACGCATTTCACTAGAAAATTTCAATATTTGGTGTGAAGTTTGAGTTTATTCTATGATAACATTGTTTTGTAGACTAGAGGAGCTCGTGGCTAGATAATAACAGCCGCACAGGTCGATCTTCAAGGTTAAGCAACGCTTGCCTAGGTTGGTCTGTGGATGGGTGACCATCTTAACATAACGAGTTTCCTCCGTGCCTCGGAAAGCACGTTAAGCCGTTGGTCCCGGCTGTCATTTGAAGAACTTTGCCAGTCGTTACGGATAGTCAGAAGCCAGAAAATCTGACTCCAGTCTTGCCATGAAGTACCGTGTTACCCCAGTTAATGGGTTGTGGAGGTCTGGTGGGCAGCCGCTCTTCGTAAAATACTGGTATTCAGCTAAATCCGGCTTGACTGGCAGCCGACCCCAATATAGTTGGGAAAAGGCTAGGCAGATGATGATGATGATTGTTTTGTAGACTAATCTGCCTCTATCTGAAGCTAGGGTTTATTGGCATATCATTAAGGGTTCGTTTACATTTTATCTGACTAAAGAATTATAAAAATTAAAATTAATTTTGTACCTAATAGACCCAAGTTAAACGAGGATTCTTGGGTGTACAGGACCACGATTTTTCCTGTTCCCCTTTTTTGCTATTTCACCATCTGATATTAACCATGTAGGTAAGTAGGAAGTTACAACAGGAGTTAAACATCATTTAAGGACGAGGCCAGGGGTCTTGTCCCTAAATGACGAGCTTCAAACAAATTCTTTCTATATTCAAATAGACTGAATTTGTTAAAGTTGAAAGAGGGTGCGGTTAACTGATGTTATGTAAATTAAATGTTTCAGTAAAAACATGTTACAGAATGAAAAATAATGAAAATTTGAATAATAAGTTAATGAGCGAAAATTCCGCTTGTTGTGTACATTTCAGCAGTTTTATAACAAGCGTTATACAAACATTAGTACTACACGGATATCAAGTGGCTCAAAATGTACAGAAGGGCTTTAAGACACCTAAGGTCAGATTAGGTAACACTGATCTAGTAGTGTCAAATAACAATGCTGGGAACATTACGCCGGTGATTTCCAACTAGTACAAAAAGTTGAACGACTGAACAAGGCTACAGCTAAACTTCCTGCTATATGACCTTGACTGTAGTGTAGAGGTGACTAATGGAATCTTTTTGGCCATTTTGTGGTTTAGTTTACAAAGCACAAAGGTTGTTATCATCGAAAATGGTGTTGTGACTGGTATAACTGGCGGCACGTATCTTGGCAATGCGCAGAAATCGTTTTTTAAATCTAATTGTTGGTCAAGCGGGACGCGGGGTATGAGGTAACGCCGATCCGGCGCGCGATTGGTGCAGTATTCAAATGGTAGTTTATGATTGGTGCGTTAGACGACTTTCGCTCCAGCACTGCGTTACGTCCCGTTCGCTCATTCGCTGTTTTGTGCACCATGCGCGAAACTTGCCAACTTATTTGCCGGGTATTATATGTGATTGTTTTGGTTAAGGACAAATCTAAGCGGAAAAACGCACCGGGAATTTGCTAAGCGTTATGTAGGTTAGGTAATATTTTACCGATATTTGAATCCCTGGGGTTCTTTATTTAACTCTGAACAAAGTGACAGGTTTTCTGAATCGTGTGAAGTACGAATTCAGAAGAATAATTCTTCATTAGTTTAAAACAAATTGTTTTTAAGCTGTCGTAGTTACAAAAAATTTTCTGATAAAAAATTTGACTGATTTTGTTTTTTCAACTTAGATTTGTCTTTACTTTGGATTATAGTTTCACTCACCAATAGCAAGCATGCCCTTCTCGATGCTTCCGGAGAATTCTTTCTTGATGGACTCCTCGATGTCCTTGCCGGTCAAAGCTTCATATTCAGCGAAGATCTGAAAGTCATCAGACAGTTAGACGCATGCGTCAGACGTTTTGATTAAATGAACATTGAGTAATTGATGTGATTGCAGTCTGGCGGCCCAATTGTATCGAGCTATCTAGATTTTTATGAGTCATAAAGACATGACATGTTTGTGCTGTTCAAAACAGAACGATCTGTTTAATGTCATGTTCAAAAAAATACAAGATTGTAAAACGAGTTACAATTCTGGCGATATAATGCCACACACTGTAGCTATAGCTGAGCGATATAATGCACACAAAAATAACAGACTGTAGGTACCTAAGACTGATGTCACCTCCATCACAAATTTGGCTCTACTTTTGAAACAACTATACAAATATGTGCATCTTACAGGAAGTTATTTAAATTCTCATTATCTATTCTGCAACTATAGCATTTTTGTATTGTTCTCACTAGATGTCTGCACTAAAACGCTTGAATAAAACATATTTCTAGCAGAAATGTTGAGTTGCAAAACAACATTAGCATTTCAAACAATTTAGCGGAAAATCCGGTAGGTATTAGAGCTGCAGTTTTATTTTTAAAAGTTATCAGAGCATAGAATATAATAAATACGATAGGTATTGGGGACATAAGACGAGAATAACAGATATATCTAAAAAGTATACGCAAATATAATATCTACTACTTAATAAAATTCTAACACAAAGTCATTTGCAGCGGACAGAATAGAAAACAACCAACTATATTTTGAGGCATCAGTTTTTTTAAAGTGTTCATTGTAAGACTGGTTTTTATGAGAAAAATGAATATTTATACATTTTGTCCCACTTCGTAAGTGCGTTTATTTAAACAAAAGGCATATACAGCTAAACCCGCTATAAATATTCGACATGATGATATGATCAGGCTATACAAATAAAGACAGACAGAGATAAACAGTTGTCTCTTGTAGAAATTAGCCTGGTAACTCGAGGGAAATTACCTACCCTGGTCTAATAGTTATACTAGGTAACAAATGTAGTCGCAAAATAGCCGCACTCAAAAACCCCACCCAAAGACTGATAAAATACCCATTAGTGCAGGCAACATACATACATAATAATCGATGGCCAGTTATATTTGCTCACCTGTCTAAGCTGCTGGTAAGAGCGTGTGATGAGGATGGAGTTGAACACGGACTCGTCGGTGCCCCACTGGCCGTCTCCCGCAGACGCGAGCGCCTCAGCGTCAGCCTTGGCGGCGCCCTCGTCGACTCCCTGGTTCTCGTCGCGGTTGGCCATGCACAGCGACACGCACAGCCTCTTGAAGTGGCCCGATGTGTCGCCTTTCAGGTCTGATTCTAGGCTCTTGTTGTACACTGTGGCAGAGGAAAGTGGATGTTAGGGTTTGACCACAAAGTTTACAGTCCTTTCTCATTGATTTTGGATCTCAGTTTTTTTTAAACGCTTTTAGTTTAGTAGTAAGATAGTTTAGGGCTACCTTTGCAAATATATTTTGAAGGAGATACCCTAATCAACTGATCTGAAGTTAGGTGTAGATATCTAGGTATGGTTAGGTTTATTATTATAACTTTGATGTCAATGCATTAGGGGAGCATGGAGTTGGTCTAATGAATGAGGACGGAGAGTGGCTATAAGAATTAATAAGCTATAGACTATCTTTTAGTGTATGAACTCTTATTCATTCTTTTATTGCGAATTTATCAGATTGATTGATGATGAAAATTCGCAATGAAAGCCTGTGACGAAAACTGTTTTTCATTGAAAATTTATTTCCCAAAGTTGCTGTCACAAGTAAAATAAATATTTTTACTCGGTCTGTTATGATGCCATTTCAAACAGTTTTTTTTGGCAGAGCCGCAATTAATACTTACACATAGGTACGTAATTATGGCTTTCGAGATTTACCATGTTAATTAGAACGTTTAAAATAATTCAAACTCACAGTTTTCACGTTATTAACCACATTTTATCTAATAACAATGTTTATCACTGTGCCTAGCCTACTAATTAATTAAACAAAGTTAGTTTCATGAACATGAACATGCGTCAGTTTTGTTGGCACCCATTTTACTGTCACGCACGTTGACGTAAGCAAATATCCTTTGCCTGCCCTACTCCTCATGGCCAAGTCCTTATAAAATATCATTGAAATGCAAATGACAGCTACTGTATATCGTATGATTTATTTAAATATAACGAGTACATATTATTTGATTCAGTTCATGACTCATAATAATGTTTATGAAAACTGTTGAAATGCCATTATAATTACGTTTGGCCTTCAGGCCATTTCGTAATCAGGTTTCCTCGATTGCCTACACAATTGTTTTAAACGTTTGATATGTTTTTATTGCGAACATATAGCTTTGAACTAGCGTTTATAATTTATTGATCAATTTCAGGGGCATAATAGTTAACGACTTGTAGTAAAATTGAAAATGGGCTCTTAAAATTGTACATTTCTGATAATACCTATTGTTTAGAAAAGCTAGCCAAAGGCCAAAAGCTACGGTTAGTTGATTTCATCTCAGGCATCAGCCGACAGACAATCAACTTGGCAATTTAGACTGCCCAGAGTCCAAGAATTACAAGTACCACTTAGTCCAGTGACTGGAGTATTAAAACCTATAACTTTTTTTGCAGTGAATGAAATCGGAAAAGAAAATATGATATGTGTAGGTGTAGCTAATAGAGTGAAAACAAAACTTACCTATTAAAAAATTAGGACGATTTTGAAATAATGAGATTTACAATATTTCAACTAGGAGGTATCTCAGCAGATAAGTTCAAATAGCTTAAGTTCGTACCTATTAGGTAATATCATCGCAATTCCGAAATAAAGGATGGTCCGGTCGATCTTTCTTTGACACTGCAATTATGATGCCATTTGGGTTTTTTAAAATCCAAAGTTCTAGGGTAAAAACAAGGACAAACTCACGTTGTTCATAGAAAGCGGAGATGGTACGGATGCCGTAGTTGGAGAGCGTGCAGAGGATCTCGATGATGGCCTCCTCGTCGGTGCCGATGCCCGCCACGGCGTCGTGCAGCTCCTTGGCGTAGAAGTGCGGCAGCGGCGTCATCAGAGCCACGATCACGTTCTCCAGGTTGCCGCCGAGCTCGCTCTTCAGTTCGCTGATCAAGTCCTACAAGAGAAAATTGGAATTAACGTATTTAAAAAAAAAATACATTCAGACTAACAGAACCTCCTTTTTGAAGTCTGTTAAAAAAATAGTTATGAAAAGGCTTGCCTTTGACCACGATCGCACCTGATGGTAAGCGATGATGTGGAGCACGCTTGCCTAGAAGTAACCTATTCGTTCTTGACTTAAAGACCCCTAAGTGGTAGCTATATTTTGGTATTAATTTTACCAGCCGTATCTATGCCAATCTCTTGTGATTTATTGGCTCATGATAAATCCTGAGTAGGTATTACGCAAGAGATTTAATGCAGGAGTAGGTAGGTAGGTATAGTAACCAACAGACTAGGGAATTTCCTATGAGGAAATTCCCTAGTCTGTTGGTTATAAAGAACCTGCAGAGCTAACGTTGCTGATACTACAGTTGGATTGGTATGGAAATAAAATCAGTTAGCCCGCCTGCATATAGACAAACTAAATTTTTCTTTGACCCTCGTGACTTGGAAAAACAGTGGACAACCAAGGTGACTATTTCTAAGTAGGTAGGTATTTATTAATATGCATTTCTCGCGATAACAGGTAGGTATTTTAGAGGTCATACCTAGTCTAGCTTTTATTTAGAAGGCGTAAATGAATACTAAAATACCTAGATTCAACAAGAAACCGCTATGAAAGTATTTACTTTATCTCTGTCAACAACTCAAGAGTTGTCTCTATTTGAAATACAAACTACAAAGGCCTCGTAATCATTCAATCAGAACCATTCACCTGCCGGTACGACCATTCCTAACTCGGTCACAAGTCACAACATTGTAAGTCGGCGCTTGCGCGTGATTAGCCTCCATTTTACTTGTAGGTAGGTACGGTCGACAAAAATTACGCATGCTCAGTTAAGAAAATATTCCTGTGCAGTCGTAGTTAGTGACAAAACATGAATCAAGCCAAGAGCCTTGCTAGGCAATTATCGTCCTTACGGTGAGCTTTGGCCGATGGTATCTACTACAGTACGGCCGTTATAAGTTGGTGAGTCTGAATTTAGGCCCTGCGAATTTTGGCGCCTGAAATATTGTAGAAAAATACATACTTAAAGGTATTAAAAAAAAAAATGTAATTTGCAGTTGTTATTGTTGTTAAAAACTGTTATTGGCATTTATTTTTTTAAAACCTTTATTTTTATACGATATTTCAAGCGCCAAAATTCGCAGAGCCTAACTTCAGTTCAGACTCGCCAACTTATAACGGCCGTACTGTCTACCAGAGGCGTATCAAATTGAAACGTAAAATTACACTTCTGACTGTTCTTATCGAGCTGACTCAATGGTACAACAACACTGATATGCAGTGCACCAATGCCAAGAAAACTGAGGAAAATGGAATATTTGAACAATGAGTAATTGACTCATTGTTCGCTAGTTTGAGCGCGAGCGCTGTCGCGTATATGGAATTTATACCTTCACTCAACGCTTGTGACGTCACAGGCCGTGTTGTCGTCGGGTATATTTTCAAATCCAGAAAGCGAAAATTCTTCTTATAAAACCTACCTTTACGTAACATTTAGGACGTGTTGACTTGGGGTATATTTTCAATTTGGAAAAACCGCGCGCGATTAATATAAAATATACCCGAACGTAACGCAGCTATCGCTGGCTGCTAAACCTCATTTCAGCAATATGTTCAAGGGATATTTTTAAATGCACATCTGTATAATTTATCAGCACACTAGGTTAAAAATATGAATTGTTTATCAAAAATACTAACTTGCACTGTAACATTTTGCAGTGGGTGAAATAGGTTAGGTTAGGTTAGAACTGTGACCAAACGCGCTACTTCTCAAATTGTTTTTTAGAATATGTTCCTAAAATTAAATTAGGTGATGGTTTTCCTTAAAAATGTTTTAGAATGTTTGTTGAACAAAGAAAATTTTAGATATACTATTTTAATAATTGCTATCGTTCGGTAAAACAGTTCTGCAAATTAAACAGTATATTTAATTTGATTTGTGTAGCGTGCATAATTTGTGTGTCAGTATTTTTTATTTAACTTTGTAATATTTCGTTCGAAAAAAGGGAATATACAGATATCGATTTAAATACATGCCATATAAAAATAACTATATCCCTTTTTCTGTCTCTGAGTTCATTGAAAGGCACTTAATAAAACGGGTATAGATTATAGTGTAGCAAAATGAAGTGTCCTTCTTGAAAGTATACCCCAAAAAAATGTTGTAGTCGGGTATACTTTGAAATTTTAATACGAGCGATATACAATTTTAATGTATATACGAACTCAACACTATGGAGCGTTGTGTGAAGGTATAAATTCCATATACGCAGCGCTGTCTAATCGCGGGACGGAGCGACGCGACGGGGCACTGCACATATAACGAGGCGATCTTTATGTCAGCCGGCCCGTGCATAATTGTACACCTACGTGTTTAGAATAGCTAGGATTCCTATGTACCAGTATTCACCGTTCCTCCAAAAATGTTTTAAACGAAAATTCAATTTAATGGTCCACCATTTAACCTATCAATACCCGCGAAACGAGACACAATAGTAAAACAATAACAGCGCGGTCCTATGAGATCGGTCGGGGATTCATGAATTAAACTTAATTTCAAACTCAAATTTTTTATTTTACATAGGTCTAGGTACTTGGGAAATTGGGAACTTATAAAACGTCAGAAGCTAGGCGCAAGTGTCCAATAATTTGGTCGTTTCCTATGAAGAAGAACCAGGCAAGAAACTCCATGGTTACTCTTTTAATAAAATGATTATTTCTACAATTTATATATTTCCATTTTTGAATTAGGTAACCCATTACCTAATTCAAGAATTTTGGAGGACCAGCATAGCATTTAGTTTGTGTAGGTAGATACCTAATTATTTGAGTTGTTGGAAAATATTGAGTAGGTAGAACTTTGAATTGGAGTAGTGTGACGATCATTAACATAATATGCTGAATCAGTAGGTATTATGCTACTAAATGATACATAAATAGAATTAGAATCTGTAATAATATTTTCCTTGTTTTATTTTTTCCTGTTTCATGTACCTCTATTTAATTAAATAAGAATAATTAGTAAAGTTAGCGCTTTAATTATGAATATTATATTCCATGAAAATATAGGAGCATGTTAATCAAGGCACATAATCATACAATCTTCTAACGTTATAAATACGAAAGTGGTTTTACGGGTGTTATATTTTCATTGTTGAGCGCCTGTCTTCCAAATCGTAGAAGCTAAAAATAAACTATAATAAAGAGGGAGGCTATTGTCGCTTTAAAAAACTATATCTATGGAAATACAAACAAAAAGGTTCTAAAACCTAGATTCTAGACGGAGAAATTAGCATAGAAAACTTTATTTTTAGACGGGTAATATTCAAACCACTCCTGCTCTAGTTGGATCGTGAGAGAGAGTCAGACACACCCTGTCACCCCACCCCGAGCCGATGAATTTATTTGACGATATCCCACCTAAAAAAACGTCACGGGTAATCGACATTTCCCCATCATTTATTACAGTTTTCATGTGCAAAAAAGACACAAAAGCTCCGTTAGGTAAAACAGACCAACCCAAGTAGGTATACAACCGGCTAAAAATACAGATAACATAACATAATGTAACATGTGGCCATAACATGTGATTAGATTGCAAACACAAACAAGAATGTAGATAGCAGATATTAACATCATTCATGTTGTAAATCGTTTATCTTTGGAGCTATTCAGACACATTTGTGTCTCATCTGTTAGAAAAACACACGTCGGTAAGGTAGACTGCAATAATTCAGTATGGGCGACATGGGCGTACCCAAGGTTCCCCAACCAGCTATATTATTATGGCTTGAACCTGATTAGTTACAGGCTAGTAAATACTCAAAAAGATGATGCTTTAGAGATATAAATTAACCTAAGAAGAAAATCATCAATAATCTCTTCCAAAATCTGTCAAACTTTTAAAGCACCTTCATATTACTTGTACTTTGAACTATTATTTAATCTGTGGTAGTAGCTAATTATTAATGAAATATGGACAGGGGGAAATACCTATTTTACTTACTTCTGCCCCACCCGTAAGAAAATGCTGGCCCATGCAAATATTGCTTGCATACCATTCGATTGCATCACTGCATGCCATCAGGCGGGATTGCAGTCAAGCACTAGGTTATATGATTAAAAAAACTAAGATAAAGTAGGTAACCAATAAAGAGTAAATGCTCCTAAAAGCAACTAACGTTAACACTACAGTATCATTGTTAAATGATTCACAGCATCCGTGAAACGAGAAAAAAACAATCATTGCTCTAATGTCAATGCAACAAGAATCATGATCATGAATCAACGATGACTAACAACGGAAGACTGACTGACTGGCAAGGCCGAGTACAGTTGAACCATTTACAAGACTACAAGGTTCTGTGTATGAGGCCTAAACTCGAAATATAACAGTCATAATTAAAATAATTAGCAATGACGTAACTGTAGGTACCTACGTGGGATTTGTTTACCGGTTTTACCACTTGTTTCTAGGTGCATCTGAATTTTTATTATATTTTCAATGGCGCCAAGATAATAATGAATAACAAGCGATTGTAATGTAATAACTTCTTTTTATCGTGTCTCACGAAGGAATTATCTTTTTTAATTAAATTTAATGTCTATTTTTGCAACGAAAGTCAAGATTGATTGCTGCCTAGGTAAGTATATTAATTATGACTTGCTTGGGGATTTGTCCTCTTGAAGTGTGGAAACTATCGCACGAGAGCGTAGGTAATGTCGGTGTAAAAAATCATTCTATGCCATAACTATCTTAGAAATCGGTCCAGATAATTGAAGACTGTGAAAAAAATATCAGAAATACGGATTTTCTTTCGCATGTAGATATAATATTAAAGAAGGTATGAATAGTTTGAACTTTGACTACCCAGAATCCGTGTTCGATTTGGTGACACATCAATTCTTATCTTGGTAGTAACATCATCACTAGACAGAGCAGAAAGGTCATTCCAAATGATGATTATACTCACTAATTGTATGCTTCAGGAAAAAAAAACAGCTCTTCTTCATGTAAACACTCGACTTGTACCTAATTTGTATTGATAATTTTACGTCAAGGTCGAATTTTGAATGCTTTCCACTTAATTCGAGTTTGATATATGAGTATGTTTACAATGTATCGAACTACAGGATGATATCAAGCTATACGGTACTACAGTTTAGGCTAATCAATACAGATTGCAAATATGCATGCTTATAAGTACTTACATAATATTACGTATAAAGCCTTTTTTATTATTATCTATTGTAAATACCGATTTAATAGTCTACTAATTACGAATTCCCAAATAAAACACCTATAGATGATTTTGTCTAATGTTATGGTCCATTAGGATCGTGAATTGTTGAGGTCAGATTTTAATCTTAACACTGACATTAAACTCAACCGAAACCAACTGGAGGCCATTACAAAAGGAAGGGCTACAATGATGAAGAGGAAGAGACAGCCTGATTGCTTTGTCATTCTGGTAGATGAAAACGCAATGTGTACTTCGATCCTAGATCAGGGAAAAATTGTTGCTTAAACATATTATAAGTAGCTGTTGATCAGCGAAAGAAGGGTAAACTTTCAATATCAGTAAGGATTATATCAATAAGGATTTGTAATGGGCAGACAGCCTCGTCCCATGCACACTCACAAATAAACCTAAAAAATAACTAGTGAAACTTCAGCTTACCTTGCCATAGTTGGTCTTGAAGGTTTCAGCGATCTCCAAGCGCTGGACGATGCCGCGTCTGCAGAGGACGTCGATGATGGCTTTCTCATCTGTGCCGATGCCCTTCATCGCCTTGCGGAGGGTCTCGGCATCCGCAGCGGGGTCGAAGGGCTCCGCTGGGTACACCGTGGGGGTGCACTGTTCAAAAAGGAATATTAGATTTGGTGTATGATAGAAAGCTAATTGAATTTTATCGGTCTTCAAATGTGTGGCGAGTTTACATAAAATTTTAACAATGGAAAATCGAAAGTGTGGCGATATTAACAATAACCCCTTCTAAAAAGATTAAAACTTTTCGTAAATACATTTAAACTATATCTGGTGAATAAGCAAATAAACATCTTTTGGTTTTTTAGATGTAGTACTGAAGGCCAGAAAAGGGCGAAAATTATAGAGTCAGGGTCTTCTAACTTTCGGCTAAAAGTCCACCACAGTATCATATTTTAGTGAATGAAGGAGAACATAAGTTTAGAACGTAAAGGTGCTAAAGTCCAGAAAATTAACTGCAGAACTAATTGATAAACCTTTGAAGTTCCAGCAAACTTTGCCGCATCGTAATTCTAATTAGGGACAGGACATGCAATGATGTGTAAATTGTGTGGATAGTAAATTTATATTAACTACCGTACATTGTAAAATAAACTAGTTACTAGATAATTATTGTCAGTCCTCGTTGGTCTAGTGGTCGCAAGAGCAACTGCTGAGCAAGGGGTCCTGGGTTCGGTTCCCGGGTCGGGCAAAAAGTGCTATTGGGTTTTTCCATTAAGAATTACTCTGTAGCTGTCCGGAGTTTGGAAGTTGGTGGTGTGATACCCCCGTGCCTCGGAAAGCACGTAAAGCCGTTGGTCCTGCGCCTGATCTCTCTCCGGTCGTGTCGGATTGCCGTCCCATCGGGCTATGAGAGTAAAGGAACAGAGAGTGCACCTGTGTTTGCGCACACACTTGTGCACTATAATATCTCCTGCGTACTTGGCTGATCTCTGTTGAGATTGGGCCACCATGATCGAAATTCGGTCGGGGAGTATTATTATTATTATTATTATTATTGTCAGTAATAACTAGGTAATAAATAATGCATAATACAGGATAAAAGATTAGATAATTATTTAACCAGAAGCCAAAACAAAACAAGTCACGATTTAATACAGCATCTTGTAGAAGACATGATGGATGAGCCATAGCCTTGCTATTCGGCATCAGAAACCCCGCATCACAAGTGTTTGACTCGCCTATTCAAATTCACAGTATTCATTGATGAGTAATAGGCAAACTTGAAACTTAACTCTTTATAAAGATGACGTTATGAGCATAAGATATGTTGTTTTTTTTTGCTCCACTTTAAGGTAAAGCAGACTGAATATTTTAATAAAGTGTTTCATTTATCCACCGGCTACAAATTAACATAGTACCGCTAAACAGGGACGCATTACGTCATTAAGTACATATCTGTGTGTTTATGGAGATTTCCTCCCCGCAGTCGACTTGTCTGGCCTTGGCAACTTATAGCTTAGTCATGGGGCGGAAAGGGAGTGATTTGGCCCGCTCCCCTAGCGATAAAGGCCGTGTGCTATATAGCTATCTGTATAGATACTTAATTGATTAGTTTGCTTGTTTTTGGGGGAAGGAGAAGGTCACTTTGTCCCTATAGCAACTGTTTCTAAGTGGCTTATTTTTTCTTTTTTTACCTTGTAAAGATCACTTCAAATTAGTGTTAATTGTATGAATATCATCGCCAATTACAATGTATGTTTGCACCTTGTGCCTATCGGCAACCTCGCGCTGAAAGGATGACATCATCCCGTGAGAAATCTATAGAATTATAGTCATGTAGGTAGTTAAGTAGGTGGCTTACCTTGTAGGGGTAGTACTGTTGTCCACTCATGTTGATAGATTCCTGAAGAATAGAAAATAATATTACAAACAGTCGCTTTCACGTATGCGCTAAAAATAAAACTCAATTGCTATCAACGCGGACCGGCTTTTAGCGATTAACAAACATCGGCATGCCACCGCCTGCCGGCAAATATCGACCTACACTTGTAATACTGCAGCTAATACTAATTTATAGTCACTGAACTGTTACTACAAAGCTTACTAGCACATTTTCAAAGAATAAAACAAGGTAAATGCGGTAAAATTGTACGTACTTTTAGTCAGCGACACGACACACCCAAATCACTACAGACCGAATTCCGAAATACGCTCGACTCGAATGAAACGCCGTGAGGTCGGTCGAAGCCGTTTTTGTTCGTCGCCCTCTCGCCTCTCGCTCCGTTCAGAGATTACAAACCTTTGCTCGGTTCACTGCAGTTTTATTAGGGAGCTACTTTTTGAATGCAAAAAACAGAACTTGTTTTTTTTTCCACGAACCGATGACATACTTAAGTCATGTTGTTGCAAAACAAATTAAAAGATATCCCATATCTATACCTAAATTGTAAACACATTCCAATATAAGCATTATTGATTAGGCTTTTTAAAAATATTTATCAGAAGACCAATCCACATAAGTGATTAATCTCAATTTTTCACGATAAGTCTCGACTTAGAACAGATATAATTTTATCAAAGATTACCCACTTCTTTATAGTCATGTTTTAGGTCTGTTATACCTACCAATTCTAACGTAACTACAGTTCTGGAGAAAATAAAAATGTTTAGGTATTTATCAGATTTTATGAATGAGATATTCTCGCGGAATGTGATAAAATCTTGATTTCGATTTTGCACTGATTTCATCAAACAAAGATATACATAATCTACGGTAGATTGCAGAGCCTACATTTTACTTACGTCCTTATCGCCTTGGATCTTTATGTTTAGCATGGTGTTATGCTGCGGCCAGACTATGCTCCTCGCGCTGCTCATCGCTCTGCTCCTCGCGCTGCCGTGATTTGCCGCGATGTTGCTCTCTCTCTCTCGCGCGCAAAGACCGACAAGATAGGGAGCAGTGGGCAGGACGAGGAGCATGACGAGTAACGTGGCCACACTATGTCTCTGCCTCCTTTCCTCGTTACTTCCCATGCTACTCGTCGAGTGTGTGGCCGCGGCATTACACTAATTTTGTCTACTTGACTGCAGTTTACTTTTTTTTTGGCCAAACCTTGGATATAACAGAAAGGAATGAGTGTCTTATAGTGTCGCTCTGGAATATGGTTCACAGTTCATGTGTCCTATTTAGTGAAAAATAAATGATTGATTGTTTAGAATAAGTAGTCATAAGTACTTAAGAAGTTTTACAATAAATTTTATATGGAATTATGTTGTGATTCTAATTCATGAATCGCCGACCGGTCGCATGAGACCGCGCTGTTATTGTTTTACTATTGTGTCTCGTTTCGCGGGTATGTGATAGGATAAACAAATAAATCTCCAGTACCTAACAGGAGTATTTTCAGATTTCAGTAAAAAAAACATAATAATTTTGATAAAGATCCCTATTCTCCCAACCCCTGGTCCACGTATTATTCGCCAGCCGATGACATCACCGCCGCCGCGCCGCCACCGCTGCGTTGCCGGAGACGCGGCCGCGGAGCCTCTAGCCACCAGCCGCACACATATCTAACCGCAATGCCTGCTTTCCAACCACTACAAACCTCCATTACAATCCTATTAAACTATTGAAAACTACTCTAAATTACCCTTCTTTTGTTTCCTCATCTTGCTTACTAGTTACTAAATTAGTGGCATTTCCGTCGTTGGAAAGTTTACCTTGCCGCCAGATTTGTTGTTATGCATTAAATTGTTATGTAGGCGGCGACGTGCATAGGTTAGTGATCCCGTTTTACTGTCTGGGCGCGCTGCCTGATTCTTTGAAGTGAAAGTATCTCCAGAGGTGCAGTCTGACTACTATTTAGTTAAAAGGCTAGCTGAATATGTTGTGGGTTAGTTACTTATGAATAAGGTCTTTATTTTCCTTTATCGTTCAACATACTATAGGAACAGAACCTAGCGTCATGTAGACCGGCTTATACAGTCTTTTACAGGACGGTTACAGGTACCTATATCTACTGGCTTTTGTTGTATGTATATGAGCTCCACTAAATAAGAAACCAGATTATGTTTTCCATCAGTTTACCAAATAAAATTAATTTAGTTTCATAAAATACAAAAGGATAAAGCTAATTATAGGTAGACGTAGTTTCAGGTACACTTGTACAACTAGGACACTACGTTCACGGGTTCAGACCAAAATGATGTAATGTTTTATTATTATTATTATTTACCTATAATAAATATAGACATTATTCATTTAATTAAATTCTAAACCGGAAAAAATATAATATTTTCATGGAATTCTTTAAAAAATAGTTTTTCCTCTAACATAGAGACAGGATAAATACATTATTATCTTTTAGCCGGAGTATTCTATCTAAAGTAAGTTTTAAAAAATTTAAAAATAGCCTTTAGATTTATATAATTATCTAAGTACCTACCTACCTAACTAATAACACAAAAATAACACAGGACTTATTATAGACCCTTGTGGCATTCCTTTAACAAGTGCACGCTGCAAATTATGTATCATCTATATTCTAACCGTCAATTTCCGGAATCAATCTAACATCAGGTTGATCAGTCATAAGTCTAGAAACACACTGACTCAATGGTTAAATTGATATATTATGAGACATAACAAATCTACGTCATCGAGTTAAGTATTCAGTTGATGCCGTGTCGTCACAATCTTATTCACTATCATTAGATCATCAGGCAGTACAGTAGTACTCTCTGATTCATACATAAATGTTCTCTTGTAATTCGTAAATAGGGTAAAGTATTCATTCAGTTTACATGGTCACTTGAAGGGCAGACTGAGAAAATTATTCGACTTTTTCGTTTGTTTGTTTTATGAGAATAAAAATAAACTTGTTCTTTGTTATTTTATTAGCTTCACGCGCGCGTTTGGAAGTTTGATCTTATCTGCTGTTTCTATGTAGGAACACTTCAAGACTGTACTACCTAGGTACCTATGTACATACTCATAGGTAGCTAGAATGGACATGGTTTACCTCTTCATAATTGTATCTACCATTCGATACCTACCTATACATTTCTTCCTGTTGTTCTTCTAAAGTTTAATGTTGGCGGCGCCGGTGGCAGTGTTCACATTGTCAGAAGCGCACGTGCATTCACCATTCAGGTCTGGGCTTGCGGACGGCGAGCAATGCTAACTCGCTTGTCTGGTAACCGTCCGGACCGAGCTCAAGTCGTCGACGGTGCGAAGCTACGTGCGCCTCAAAGAGATGCCAGCTAAACGTAAGGACCCCGTAGAGTCGAAGCATATTGGGGCCCTGCTGGGTAGTACTAAAGAGAACCTCGGGGACCTGGATCGAACGCAAAGAAGGAACAGGAGTGGTTTAAATCAGTAAAAGTCTGACTCGCCCTCCTGTTCCACCCAGAGCGAGAGAAATCAGGTCACTTCACTTGCTTAAATATGGATTGGGTGGCTAGCTTTCTTATGGTGCAAAATCATTAAATTACCTTCTGTCAGACTTTTATTGACCTAACCAATCCATGTTTTTACAGTTCTCATGCAGTGACTCTTTCGAACCATCCCGCAGTCACTCAGCTATGCTAGTCATATAGAGTGATCAAGCTTGCCTCATCGTGTGTTGTGACATATAGTAGGTATATTTCGGTACTTTATCCTTACGAGTATTTTTTCCTGTTATTCTTGAGAGCAACAGACATGTAACTGAACGGACATTTAGGACAATCCGGTGAAAATAATTGACGTTTTTTACTTGTCTGTCAGTTAAAAATAAACTTATTGTTTATCAGCATCACTGGCGCGTTTGAAATATCTTATCAATTGTTTTAATGTTCAGTTTAAGACTGTAGAGATGCAGTTAGAGTGGTCAAGGGAGCAAAAAAGAACAACAAACTGCAAAAGGACTAGGTAAGTACAAAACACAAACAACTACAAAACTAGGAAATACCTTCTTAGTTTTTGTTTCATACGGATGGAATCGTAATCGTGTTTAGTTCATCAGAAAACATCCAGTCTCCATCCCCAGTCTATCAAGTTGTGCCTATTATAGGTACATTGTATACTTTTTGGGTTGGGTATGAAAATACAGGTTTCAGATAATCGCACGGCTGCCTTCTTTTGAATCAGTGTCCAACCGAACTGGAGGGCTCATTCCATTCGGAAAACAAGGCGTTGGGGAAGTAATTACCTCGACGCCAAACACATCAAAACTCCATCATGGTCAAGAAGGAGGCCACCGAGCGGGGTAATGGGAAGGCCGATCCCGTTCAGTGAAGGTATCGGGAAGACAACCACAGGCGGAAAACCCTCCTTCATTATTTAGGTAATGCAGGTAATTTGGAATCACAGCCGTTCAGAGTGGGGATACAATTCATCTCTCGCCCAGTGATATCATGCTACCGTGTACAGCAAGGCTCAGGGGAAGCCCTTTATAGTTTCCTCAAGGATATTGTGCCCTTAGTATTATTATTTCGGAGTAGGTAATATTTTAAGAGGTAAGTCCCATGTATTTAAGGTTATCGCCAGGGTGGTTTCAGTGGGATAAGAATTAAATCTCACACTTCCTTGCCGTTCCCCAATAGTCCAGGTATCTTATGAAGGCTTCCCTCAAAAAACGAAATGGTATACCTCTAAGTACCGGGGCCTGGGTTGACAAAAGAGAACCCAGGGACCCTGGAATTAAGGCAAAGAAGGAACAGGAGTGGGTTTTAGTCAGTAGAAGTCTGACACGCCCTCCCGCTCCGCCCAGGGCAGAAGTCGTTTTGTAAGTTCAAGCATTTTCATCAACAATAATACTTCTAAGAGTCTGAGTCTGTCAGAAGTAACCATATGTCTTCTAAGAGAAGGCTAAGCTAAAGTCAGTGTTCTCATCTCTAATCTAAATTCTAATGAGCAATATGGTAAACAATGTTGACACTATCGGAGCATATTTTCTTCGAAAGCCGGCGCGTGATTATCGCGTAATTAGAAAGCTAACGCGTGAGTGTTCTTGAAATTTTCAGTCTACATTAGCATTCTGTCATACCTACTTGGTAAATATATGCAAATATTGTATTAGTCATACCTACTCATTAGAGATAGGTAAGTCTTAAGACTGATACGATGCTCGACCTCTCTACCTGATTCAAAATGCTTTTACTTCAAATAAGTAGGTCTCAATAGACCAATAAAAAAAAAACGTAAGAAGCAGCCTGGTTCAATTGGTCGTTTCCTATGGAGATGAACCAGCAAGAAATTACATGGTTACTTTAATTAGAGATCAATTAATATAGCCTTGTAGCCGCTGCAGAAATAACCTGGCCAATAAAGGGATGTAGTATCCTAAACTTGACACTGTTTGCTATGGCAAACATAATGCCAGTGTGGAGCCCCTTCACAGGTTATGCGTCACCTCCTTTCTTTCCCAAAATGCACAACCACCTGCAAATTCAACAACTTAAACGATGGTTTTCCAACAAGGTTGGTTTGCGACATCGGCATCATGAAAATCGAAACATTGTAAGCAGTTCCTTCGAACATTTTGGAAGCATGTGCAGGTGTAGGTGACTCAGACTAGCTCTCCTGAGTTATGACAACAAGAACTACATAATCAAATGATTTTTAGTCAGTGCCAATCCTTCATAGTTTCCACTGTCCCTAGATGGAGGATATTCATGAGTTGGATTTTCCTACGTGCAATATGGAATACCTTTTGAATGAACGCGTGGTTTTAGATTATTATTGTGGTGTTGATACACGGAAAACTGTTGACCTGTAAATTACTATGTTGTTATTACTAAGAATCGATGTGTGGACTTAAAAATGGGGTCACAGGACGGCCATAGTACGGGTCATACCTACAATAGTCATTAATTTAATGGAAGTTTCGCGTGGCATTACTATGCAGCATGCATGAATGTTTGTAGGCATTAAAATTTTTCCATGTTCGAGTTGAACTACATAGGAAATAACTTTTATAGCTACTAATTCTGTATGGTTAGATCATTAATCTAGCTTTAATTGCTAGATTACAATCGGCGCGGCAATCAATGAGTCCTCAACAGTGACCCATAATTTCATGGCTATTTGTTGATTCCACTTCATTCGCCAATCTTTTTATTGGTGACGTTAAGTCGATAAATTATGTCAATCGGATAATTATTGTCTTGCCTTTTGTGTGCCCTTGACCTATTTAACGAAGAAAGGTCAGGGGGAATGAGTGTCGTTTATGAATGCTCGTTGGTCCTACTGCACTACCTTGTGGGACTCCGGCTTTAATTTGGTAGGTACCTAGTGCTATATCTCATTATCAGGGTGGTATTTTAAACACGGGTTTTTTTCACCAGATATCAGTTGCGACAGTGTACAGGGTTATCTACCTACATAAATTCCACGGCACTGTTTATACTTTAGCTTTAGATCTGCAATACATCGCAATCGCGTGGAGTTGCCGAAAAATTGTTCCAAATAGTTTGCTCTACTTAGTTACACACCACCACACCACACCACAGACTGTCACCATGGGGATAGTGATAAAAATCCCATTCGTTGTGCGGTAGCCAGTGGAGACATAGCATCACCATCATCTACCTAGCCTTTTTCCCAACTATATTGGGGTCGGCTTCCAGTCAAGCCAGATTTAGCTGAGCACCAGTATTTTGACGTGGAGCGGCTGCCTACCAGACCTCCACAACCCATTTAACTGGGGTAACACGGTACTTCATGGCAAGACTGGAGTCAGATTTTACTGGCTTCTGAGTATCCGTAACGACTGCCAAAGATCTACAAATGACAGCCGGGACCTACGGCTTAACGTGTTTTCCGAGGCACGTAGGAAACTCGGTATGTTAAGATGGTCACCCATCCACAGACCAACCTTGGCAAGAGTTGCTTAACCTTGAAGATCGATCCGTGCGGCTGTTATTATCTAGCCACGAGCTCCTCCCAGTGGGGACATAGGAATATGACATAAATGTGTTCCCGAATATCTCCATCGGTATAGTTTACTAGGAAAATAGTCTTAGTACCTATAAAAAATGCTTTAGTACTGTGTACTGGTTTAAACCAAGACAAAAAAAGGTCTGGGTTTATTCCTGAAGCCAAGTATTACTACTCAGATTTATATTTAAATGCTTCTGCCAGCAGCTTTCGTCTCTGTGTATGTCGGTTATTGTGAACGTGAAGTCGAAACTAGATAAAGACGGGAACTCACTAGCGAGCTGTAACCGTAACTTATTTGATACAGTAGGTAACGAGGTTCTAGTGTGTACTACGCGTTTTACAATTACGGCTCACTATGTCGCCGGAACGCTTTCACCGAGCGTACTCATTTTGCGAGCTGTAACTGTAAGAGCTCATACACACGAGTGGCATGTTGCCAACGGCAAAGGTAACTACAGCTGACGGTCGACGCGTCTGCAGCAGCCGTCGACGCGTCAGCGGCAGCCGTCGACACTTGAAATACACGACTGCTGCCGCTGATCTTCGAAGTTGAAATGTCGACGGCTGCCGTCGACGCTTCTACAGAAGCCGTCAACGCGTGTCGACGGCTGCAGTTACCTCTGCCGTTGGGAACATGCTACTCGTGTGTAAGCGCTCTAACCAAACATACAGTAACGAGGTTCTAGTATGTACAGGGAGTAACCTCTCCTCTTGACGTCCACGAGCGCACAGCGAGCGCCCTTTGATCGGCGGCAAAAACCGACAATCGTCGGCCCGCTACGAGTCGCTCGTGTAGCGTTCGTCGCAGGCTCGCGAATCACGTACACATTATGTTTTTGGTAACAGTAACGGTTCAGTTATGTGCAACGTTACGGGTTTAAAAATAAGTACGTTGTAAACGTCGGGTCGCTGCAAGCCGCACGCGTACCGCTTGAAGCAGGTTTGTGAACCACGTATACACTATGTGTTTTTTGGTTACAGTACATGCAACGGTTACAGTTACGGCTCGCTAGTGAGTATCCGCCTTTAAAAGTAGCATATGTCCCGACTTGAGGTTCAAGCTTATTCTGTATCTACCAAATTTCATTAAAATTTATAATATTAGTATTAACAATAATTATAAGTCACGATTACATAAAATAAAAAATTAGAAATTTCATTTGACATGATTCAGAAATACTTTGTTCAGATAATTCAGAATTATTATTATTTCGAAAAATATAAATTTTTGTTGCCCGAAATGTCTCCATCTAGTCGGTGATGCAGAAAAATATCTCACACGTGCTCCTCGAGTGCACACTGCACAGCCGTCAGTGCAATAAGGACACGAACCTTGGGAACATCGAACTCATAAACAAACTCCCTGAGCTAACTAAAAGGTCGCGTCTGCTTTTGGAAAGAGGGTGGCTTTTAAGGAAGTCTGAATTAATGGAATTCACTGAGTATTAAATGCGGAAACCAGAACATGAACTGGGAACAGACACTTCAGTATTTATAGTCTTTCCAGGCCACTTCAATACGGCCGTATTTTAAAAGAGGCCTAATGAGTCTAACCTCTTCAACTTTCGAGTATGGTCTGTTGTTATCAGTGTTATCTGGAACTTTTTATACTTATTATGACATAATTATTATTTATTATAGTACCTACCTATCATCTAGTTCTTGGAAACTCGATATACAGGGTTTTTTGTGAATCACTAATAACTCTCAGGAGTTCAGGACCATGTTACTATCATCATTAACAACTTTTGTTCTACGACTTTTAAAAATTTATCATATTTTAGTTAATCATATTTTTATACAAAAATAAGAATATTGAACGTTCTAAATTTAACGAAGTCTATGCGAAACAAACAAGTAATAGTACAGTGCGCGGGCGGAGTACAGAAAAATACAACGCTGAAATGTGTTAGAACAGGTTAGAACAACGAAATCTTGAAGGTTTGGCTTTGGTAAATGTATTATGTTTTGTAAAAAGTCATAGAACAATAATAGTTGTTGTTTCTGATGTTAATGTAGTCCTGCAAGGTTGTAAGGCCTCATTTACGGAGACGCGGGGCGTCTCGCGTCGCGTGTGGCGTGGAGTCTCGCGGCGCGTCGGACGTTTTTTCTGTTATACGGAGGGGCGGCGCGTGAAGCGGCACGCATCATCGCACGCGTAAACACAAACTTATAGCAATATACGACCATGTTCATAGAGAAGCGAGACGGGAAGCGTGGCGGTGCCCGCCGCGAATCCTCTAGCGTGTAGCGAAGCACGCGGCGGGCATCGCGGCGGAGCACACTCGCCTCGATCAAATCGACTAGTTTTATTATTATTTCTAAAAAAAAGTTGATCATACCATACTCCATTGCGATGGTGACTACGTCTGTGTTGCGCGATTTCTAAATAAGGCTGACAGAAGATTCCGCCTCGGACGAAGCTTCATCGAGAATTGCCGCTGCGTGCGCCGCCGCGATAAACGCCGCGTGGGACGCGTCGGCGTCGGTGCCATCCGCGGGCTCGGCCGCAAAAAAGGCCCTATTTCAAACAAACGCGTCTAAAATCGCTTCTCCGTAAACGCACTCATACAACGCCATATATTTAAATTCAGTGAGGGCCGCGCCGCTCATCGCAATGCGCGACGCCCCGCGTCTCCGTAAATGAGGCCTTAGTGTTTTACAAATAACCCGTATAAGCTGTTGGTAAGGTAACCCATCACCAAATAGCATACGAAATAATTTGCTGGAATGGCTGGTTGTATAAAACATGATTTATTACAGTAATACATTTAATTGGAAATACACGGGTGGCAGGCCATCACCATTGTGACAGATACAATATATATAAATACACTTGTCTTTAGCACTAATCTTCCAGGAAGAAATATTGTCCTGCTCTTTTCTGTTCTATGTCCTGTAACAAAAATAATACAACGCGTTAGTTCGACAAAATTTTCTAGAAGAGTGCGTCTAATGAAAGCGCGACCTGGAGTTTTTTTTTTAAATTTAATTGGCAACATTATTCAGCCGCTATTGTAGGAAATAAAAACAATTATGAAATGTCAAGACATGATTCTCTACTACTTAGTAATACCACATACAAAATTTTTGGATTTAACCTCTTTTTCTCAGGTCGCGCTTTCATTAGACGGAATATAGAACAAGTAACGGAGTCTGCAGAACATAAAATATGAGGCTAATAAATAAAAACTTGGTGAATAAATGTTTTTATAAAAATACATTGTTTTTTATGAGCCCCTTAAACGCTATTTGAAAGCAGCAGTCCAGGGTTTAGTTGATCAACTGATATGGAGCTCAACCGGGTTTATTAAGTTCCAAGCCAAGTGGTGTGGTGCTGTAGGTATAATGTTAAATGAAGTTCCAGCATCCAGTAATTAAAAGTCCTCGGCTTGACTTTATATGGTGTCTGCAACTCTTTTTTTCAAATTCTCCTTTCACAGGTATGTGGAAAGGATTGATACTGGGATGAGATTTCTGTAGCAATCACCTTTGTACCTATTTTTCTGCTCCCTACTTCTTCTCTTTTATTATAATTTGTGTATGGTCTGTGTCCTATTTTATCTGCAGGCTTAGCCAAGTTAATTATCTACAATCGTTAACGTTATTAGAACGTCTGTTCTCAACGTCAAGTCACCTGGTCAGAAGAAACAAATAGAAAATTCGTAGCCAAACTCACATAGTTCATCGCTACATCCTAGTTTTTGGTATAAATGGTAGCCAGGTTGCAATTTTTACAACTGCTAATGAATTTACCAACTTATCGTATTTCTAACATTTACGCGGGGCGTTACCAATTTTATACTACACAACACGCTTAGTGTCCTATCTTAGAAATATAAAGAGACAAATATGGGTCAGACAATAAGAAGTGCTGAACTGTAAATAAAAGAAAAAATTGTCTAACCTTCACAGAGGAGTGTTTGTTTATCCTCGGCCTGAAGTTGTTGGGATCCCTTCGGAAGGTGATGCCGAGCAGCTCTAAGAACTTGTTCATGCCGTTGAGCAGCGACTGCGGGGCGTGCGCCGTGGCGTTGGAAGACGGCGTGCCTTCGAACACGATCACGCGGTCCGCTAAGTACGTCGCCATTATGAAATCGTGCTCTACTACGAAACCGGTACGCTTGGCGTGGAGGATGAACCTGCAGAAAAAAAAATTATGCATTAGTTTTTTTATTAGTAAAAAAATATAAATTTCAGGTAAAAACCCAATCATCAGATCAACCCATCATCCATAGTAAAACATATTCGTTTTGAGTTGAGAAATTATGCAATGACTTCTGTCATTTCAGGATGAAGCAACAGGGCGTGTCAGATTTTTATTGACTAGGTCAGCCCTTCACAGTTGCCGTTTTCGTTGTAGGGACACCCTTTTGAATGTTCCTGCAGCCCTAGCAAGCGCCGGTCTTACTAGGCCCCTCTAAAATTCAAGCGTTTGCACAACTGGACAATATTCTTCATCACTTCAACCAAAAGATTCCACTGCTGGACTAAGGCCTCCTACAAGCGTGGCCACAAAGACTGGTCAAGTTATTTGCAGCCAAAAGACCGATCAAATAATGTAAAAGTATTGAATTTGTTTCATTCACATACTAATGGTAAACTAAGTGACCATATTATATGAAGACATTGCTGAAGGACTTTGTATACAAGCCAGCCACAAAGTTGTAAAAATAACTCTTAGGGCCTGTTTCACCACCTATGATTAAGTTTCGAGTATCTTACTTGACAGATAATTTCATACAAATTCTGTCAAATTTTTGAATTTATTCAGTGAGTAGTGCTTACTCGGGCATTGTGAAACAGGCCCTTAATATTTTTTCCTACCTAATAACTTACCTTTTAATAACTTTAGCAGCAACTAAACGCTGTTCCGAGTCTAGGTAGGCAGAGGGCTCGTCGATGAGGTACACGTCGGCCGGCTTGCCGAGGCACAGCACCAGCGCCACTCGCTGCAACTCACCACCAGACAGGTTCTGAACCTCCTGGTCCATTATCTCTTCTATCTTCATCGGTTTCATCACGTCTGTGATGAACTGGAATGAGAAATTGGGTGAGATTATTATTTAAATTCTTTTCTTAAGTTGTTAGGTGTTTTAGAGGTTCTGCCGTTCTGGGTAAGAGTAATTAAATAGCGCACTAGCGGCCATCGAGATACATATATTAGTATGAAATCGCCATAGAGCGCGCGCACCTGACCGGACGCGGCCAGCGGCCACAGGTGCGCGCGCTCTATAGCGATTTCACTAATGTACGTATTTCGATGGCCGCTAGTGCGCTATTGCTCTAATAATGCATGAGTATGTTTCTTTGAAAGTTATGTCTGTGCTTCATGATAGTTACTAGGCATGGGCCAAGTGTGTCATCTTTGCGATTGGATAATTAGCATTTACATCATTAAAGTGTTGCAGAACACTGATAGGTATCATTTGGAACATCGGTTCAAAAGATACAAACACAGACACTGGCCGTTATGAATCATGATCTGTCACACTGAGAAAGAGAAATGTTAGATGATAATAATACAGATAATTTGGAACAATCTTTACTTTCAGTGACAAGATTCAAATTAAAACATAAAAATTACCAGAACTAAAAATATTTACTTAAAATTATTATTGAATCAGAATCCAGTGAAACAAAACTATGTATTGCTGATGCAGATGTTGGATCTGCTCAAAAGATACAAACACAGATAAGAATTGTGATCAGTTAGTTGCATTATATACACTGATACATAGTTTTGTTTTACTGGATTCTGATTCAATAATAATTTTAAGTAAATATTTTTAGTTCTGGTAATTTTTATGTTTTAATTTGAATCTTGTCACTGAAAGTAAAGAGTGTTCCAGTATTCAAATTATACATTTAAATCTTTTACTAATGTTCCAATATTTTGGGACAAAGAGATGGTTCAGTAGAGTTACAGATGCCGAGGGGGTCAAAGTCAAGAACAAATAGCTTACTTTAACCTATCAATACCCGCGAAACGAGACACAATAGTAAGACAATAACAGCGCGGCTATGAGACCGGTCGGGGATTCATGAATTAAGGTATACGTGCTCATCAACCACATTAATGATTACCATCACATCAGATAGTGCTAAAATGTCAACAGCTGAACAAAGAACAAGTAGCCATTCTTCTCATAATTTCATAGTGAGTTTGATAAACAAATTTTTACTTTTGGTTTTTATTTAAGTAGAAATGTGCATAAACTGAATGAAAATCAAACTAGTTAACAGGTTTCTACAGTAAATTACAGGTAACCACAGAATCATCTGTATTTTGTTTACCCATATTTCCAAACATATGATTGAAGTTTCTGGTATCCTTATTTATACTTTATCATACTTCACACTTATATCATGAAGACGAAAGGTTGTGAGTCTGTATGTTTGTAATTCCTTCATGTTTAACGTTTGAATCCCCAACCGGTCCTATGAGACCGCGCTATTATTGTTTTACTATTGTGTCTCGTTTCGCGGGTATTTGAGTAATTAATGGGCTGATTGGATTTCAATGGTACATGGGTAGACTATGTCCTGGAATACATTTACAATGTACACTGGTAGCTTTGTACCCAAAACCACAATAAAAATTGTGAGTTTACAGTGTTATCATAGTTACATTATGAAAAGAAAAAAGTAAATGATGGCTGTATACAATAATACATTACTATTGAAATTAAAGTGGCTGTGGTTGAAATAATATAAAAAACATTGCAAAAATAATTGTACCATTATTGCCAACAGAAAGAAAAGTATAAATTATGAATTTAAAACAATGACAAACAAACTTAAAACAATTCCCTTGGGGCAATATTCCACAAACACGAGAGTGAAGCCCCTGGCAGCAGTTAGTCTATAATAAAATTACCTGTGGATGAATATAAGCATCTCTAATCTTGTCGTGCAGGAGACTGCGCACCAGTCCCTGTGACTTGGGCGAAATCTTCTGCGGCTTATAACTAATGTGCAGCTGTGGTAGTGTGCCGGAACCTGAGGACAAGCCATACTTGTAAGTCACTTTCCATGTCACTGCATTATAGGCTTTTGAAAGTGCTTTGTAGGAACTATTATTACTGCCATTGTAGGTTGATGTGTATCAACTAAGGTTGATTAATATAAGTCTACCTCTGTACAGTGTTTCTTGGGCATAAAGTTTTAATAAATAAATGAAATAAACTGTATGATATCATTTTACTATCTCAAGAAATATTTGGTTAGTGAAAATTTATATTTTTAACGTTAAGATAGAAGAGCCATGTCAATCAAAATGGCTCTAAGTTGCTATTAATTTGATTTCACATGAAAACATTCCACTTTTTTAGCATCATGCTCACTTTTATTTACAAAGCTATATTTTGGTTTTCTATGACAACATTCTGGCATTAAATGTTATATCTGAACTAGCTTCAAATAAAAAAATTGCCACAAAGAACATTTTGCAAATGTAATAATAACCTATAAAATATGCTGTAATTAGCACGCAAATGATAATTTATTGATACATGAATAGTTACGTCGACAACGAATCTACAAATATTGACTTTTATGGCCTGAAAAACATTTTCATGACATACCTTCGTTGGTAGCACAAGATTCCGCGTGCTTTAAACATTTTTGAAAAACAGGATGAAAAAACAAATCAAATAACTCAGTTCTAGCCATTTCAATAGCTTAAATATGTCTAAATTCATTAAAATACACTTATTACAATACACCTATAACCTCATTTTTCAAGCGATGTCTACATTGTTATATAACGCATATTTATTGGAGATTCAAAATAATCGATTCTTTTCCGTTAAATATCACAGTAAAAGCTAGGATTAAACATAAATCTGTTAAATTAAGAATTTTTTACAACAAAACCGAAGCCTATTGACAATTTGACAACTTTCACAAATCTGACATTTTATTACTCAGTGTTGCCATTACTAATATTTTTCTATATATTTTTTTTTGTCCACTATTTTCGGATACGCATCCAAAAAGTAATGCAGATATAACAATCTGTCAAAATATGAGTAGTACAAGTAAATAAACGTTTTCTTACCATCATCAGGTTCCAAGTTGCCGGCCAACATTCTAATGAATGTAGTTTTGCCAGTACCATTCTCTCCGAGCAACACCAGAATCTCGGAATCCGAGAATTCACCAGGGTGTACCTTCAAACTAAACTCGCCCATCGATTTCGACATTTCAGGATACTCATAATGATTCATCCTTTTGATCTGTTAAAATAATAAAAGGGCGTAAAAAATAGTTTATTGGTTATGAAAATACTTGTATGTATTGAAAGTTTGGGTTTTAAACTAACCTCTTCCTCAGTGGCAGACTCAGCAACTTTAAAAACTAATGATTCAGTCCTGAATCTCATGTTTTCAGTGGGCACGAACCCATCAAGGAATATATTAATACCTAAAACGTAAACAAAATGAATTAACATAACATAATTCCATATGAAAACTATTGCGTATCCATCGTCGTAAAAATCTTACCTTCCCTAACAGAGAAAGGCATAGTCACAACACCGTAAGCACCGGGAACGCCGTACAGGCAGCAAATAAAGTCAGACAAGTAGTCTAATACTGACAAGTCGTGCTCCACTACGATGATGAACCTGGACAAAGAAACAAATTTTAACATTCAGCAAATTACAGCAGTGTGCATCAGTGCATGATAATCTTGCAAATGCTCTGGTTTTTAGCTGGGATATTTTATGTATAGGCCCCACCTTAGGAAACCATTTCTGAGGTGGGACCTACAAATTATTCTAAGTTACTCAGGTTCAAATCAACAGTACCCTGAATTTTTTTACTGATTCTTAGCCAGTTTTGGCTATGAAATTGTTAGAACGAAAAGAAAACTTGACCCCATTTTCTCCTAAGTTTTTACTAGAACTACGTGACTGCCATACACAGCAGTAACAATCAACATACTTGTCAGGATGGATAAGCGACCGGATGGTGCGGGCAGCGTTAAGACGCTGCTTGACATCCAAGTAAGAAGACGGCTCGTCAAACATGAAGATATCTCCGTTCTGGATGCACACCATGGCACAAGCGAAGCGCTGGAGCTCTCCACCGGACAGCGCAGCGATCTCACGGTCGCGAATGTGGGAGAGATCTGAACAGAATATCAAAAAATTAGTCATTTGATGGCTTTAAAATTCAGAAATAGAATTGCTCAGAATTAAGTGAAATTTTTGGAATCTATGGCAGTTTTTTTATAATTTCGCTGCACTGGATGCTATGCCAGCAATGTAGCTTCTGATTTTTGCTTTAACTTGAATGTAGTGTTGAGCTGTTATCAATGAACAGTATCGCAAATTGCGAAGTCTTAATTAGGGCTGCCATCCGTCCGGGTTTCCCCGGATTTGTCCTAAATTAGAGGGCGTCCGGGGAGCGTCCGGGCGGGGTTGTCAAAAAGTGTCCGGGTGAAACCCGAACGCTTTTAGTGTCAGGGGCATTCCCGATTGATTAAAAGATAATTATAAGCGATAAATCTAAACAAATCTTAGTTAAAAATTCATTCGTAATTGGTAACCGCAACCAAGCTAACTCCGACGCGATTTTGTCAAATATTGTTAAATAGCAAACAAGGTGTTTAAATGAATACAGTTCGTCCACTATAAGTTGGCGAGTGTGAAGTTAGGCTCTGCGAATTTCGGCGCTTGAAATATCGTACAAAAATAAAGGTTTTAAAAAAATAAATGCAATTTGCAGTTCTTATTGCTGTTAAAAACAGTTATTGGCATTAATTTTTTTAAAACCTTTACATTTGTACGATATTTCAAGCGCCAAAATTCGCAGAGCCTAACTTCACACTCGCCAACTTATAGTGGATGAATTGTACATTTTATTTTTATTGTAATATTTTTTTCTGAGTGTCCGGGGAAAAAACTAAATTTCATCCTAATGTCCGGGGTTTTTTAAGTATTTGTCCGGCGTCGGCGATTTAGATGATGGCAGCCCTAGTCTTAATGCACCGTGTGACGTGACATGATGACGCCACTGTTGAAGCTGTGGCTACTCTCTTAAAGGCGCGTGCTCCACGTCGGGTATATCCCGACACTACTACCGTTACTATATCGCCACTTTATTATTATTGTTTTGACGGATCGCCAAGACTTCGCAACTAGTTTTATTTGTTAAAATACATATGCGATGCAAGTAAGTTTGCGTCTCTCACGTGAGGCACAAAACGTGCTTGTTGACGATTTTGCGAGTCGCATCGCCCGTTATTTGGACATTTGAAGTGTTGTTATAGAATGAAGTGGCAGGACGATAATATTATTGCCACAAATACTGGTAGAGTTGGTGTTTTATAATAACATAACTTACCCAACATTCTACAAATTTCAGTCTGATTTTTCCTCTCATCTTTCTTGTCAAGGAGAAAACCGACAGTGCCCTTGACGGCCTTAGGGATTTGATCCACATATTGAGGCTTGATCAGGGCTTTTAGATCATCTTCGAGGATTTTCGTGAAGTAGTTCTGCAGTTCCGACCCGCGGAAGTGAGACAGAATCTCTTGCCAGTCTGGAGGGTCCTGTTGAAAGATAGATAAGGGATTGTGACAGACGTTTGATTTGTTTTTAAGTTAAGAATGGTCATCATTGATATATTATATACTTTAGAGCAGTGGTGGCCCAATGTTAACAGGCCTGACTTACAAGTTGTAGGTTGCGGGTTTAAACCCAGCCAGGTGATTACTTTATGTAATTTATTTCATCACCACTGCTCTCAAAACAATAAAGGAAAATATCAAGAGGAAACTGGCATGACCTAGAACCAAAAATTCGAAGACATGTGACATCCATCAACCCCCAAAGCACCCGTGTGGTGAATTACGTCTCATTCCTCCTAGAGAGAAGGCCTGAGTCATAAGGCTGATGCTATGCTAAGCTATACTTTAGTAACAGTTTCATAGTGGTTGCACTAGGAAGAGCTCTACTTTAGACTAGACATAGACAAACTCAGCATCCTAATAATACTACCATTAAAAATATCAAATGCTTATCTCATTTATTATTTTATGTTTTCCTCAAGAACACATGTATACTCACATGTATACTATAGTTTAAGAGATTACAAAGGCTATCAATCAGGGATTTACGATTTAGATTGTGACATTTTGATACCATATGGATGCATTTATTTTGCAAGCTGACAGTAAAATAAAGTTATTTTGTTGTAACAATATGCTAATTTTGTGAAACTGGAACACAGCCACTCTTTGAGTTGACAAACAGGTGCATTGCTTAATTTATGAAGTTAACATGCTTATTAGAGCAAGTTTTATATAGTGCAGATTATAGAAGTAGTATCATGACCCTTTCCTAGAGAGGAGGCCTGAGTCCCAACAGTGGGAAAATTACAAGGCTGATCTTGCTAATGCTAATATCATGACTATTTAATCTATCTCCCCAAATTGTTACAGTGTTTCAGTCTTACTACATGCAGCATTCATGGACTGACTAATCTTATAGAACTTTATAAAATACCACTTACAGCAAAACGTCCCAAGTTTGGCTTCTGTTTGCCGGCAAGAATCTTCAGTGCAGTGGATTTGCCGATACCGTTCTGACCGACCAGACCCAGAACTTCTCCGGGCCGAGGGATCGGCAGGCGATGGAGCTTGAAGGAGTTCTTTGAGTATCGGTGAGTAGTATGCTTCTCCAAGTTGGAAGGGATATTGATGATGGTGATTGCATCAAAGGGGCATTTCTGAAAAGATATTGATCTTAAGAATAGTGTTAAAATTACAATATGTTATGTCAGTAGCATTTTGTTTGTAGACATGTTGAATTTGCAGACTGTTATCAAAATATAGATAGTTTCCCTATTTGAATTAAATAAACAAATGGTTAACCATTTACTAAACCTAGTTTAATTTCGAATAAATTCGTGTTATACCTAAGAAGGAAGTCTGAAGTCACCATTCACCAAGTGTTTACATTGGTCAGCAAAATGCAAAATAGAGTGGAAAGTTTTACCTTGACACAAATACCACAACCGATGCACAGCTCCTCGGAGATGGTGGCGATCTTGTCGTTGGGCGTCACCTCGATGCACAGCTTGCCCATCCGCACCACGGGGCAGCTCTTCTTGCACTCCTGCCTACATCTCTTCGGCTTGCAGCGATCCGCATTCACAATAGCGATACGCGTGAGTTTGTCGGTCTCCTCATGGTGTCTATTTCGAGACATAACTGTTTACCAAAAAATTACACTTTAGCACTCAATTTTCTCCACAATTCATTGAAAATATACAAAAACAACGGTACGATATGTGGCACAGACTTCGATATAACCTCAATCTTTCGGACGTGACTAATTATTTATTATGAAATGGCTGGTACAGGTTCAGTTCAGAAAAACATGAGATCTTGTAATTTGTTACCGAACTATAGGGAAAACGTAAATACCTGATAAAAGAAAGCGAACGCTGGCGATACTTTGCCTACGTTCGCGTGTCCTTTTACATCGAACTCGAAATGTCAAAAGGAACAAACCATCGTGAACTTAGCACAGTATAGACATGCATTTTATAGCCAAGTGGCATTACGTCCAAAATTAATTTTAAAAATATTCTATCATTTTCTCAATATAAATTAATTCATATATTTTATATAATATGTATTTATTTTATGGTGTGTATCGAAATAATCGAGCTTTTAATTGAAGTTTGGAGAATAAAATTGTAACATGTCAAAGTCGAAGTCAAAGAGTTTATTTGTAGGTGTATATTGTATAGTTTCTAAACGTATGAGTGTTTCAAAATAAACATTACTATTTTGGATAATAGATCAAAAATTGGAAATACAGGATTTAAATTAACATAGTGCAGTAACATAGTTATTTTATTAGGGCAACATTGTACTTACTACTTGTTTCCCTGCTTTATCCACCCACCACTATAAACATCTGAATAAGCAGAAAGTTGTAAAATTTAACAGATAAACCACGGTGAGCAGTATTACACATTGTTATGATGATCTTTACTATTTTTTTTATAACCATCTTTGTTTTGAATACTCTAAAGAATTATAATAAAATTGTATTGCTTGATTCTGGCTTGATCGTATTAAGTAAATCAGCGCCACCTATTGAATGCGTTAACAAGGATATTACAGGCGCATTTTTGTATTTAGCGTCATCTATTGATCGCATGAATTAACAATATTAGTTGGCCATCCAGCTGATTACCCTTATCGTCGACGGCACGTAGGTATTGTTCCACGCGCGGCTCAAAGAGATGTCAGGGGCCTGGCAAGGTCGAAGCCTACTGGGGCCCTAGGTTGAAAGGAAGAGATCCCCAAAACCTCGGAGTTAAGACAAAGAAGGAACAGGAGTGGGTTTTAGTTAGTAAAACTCTGACATCATCCCGCTCCGCCCGAGAACGGGAGTTGTCATTGTTATGATTTCCCGCCTTAAAAAATACCAAGTACTAAATAAAATGATATTATTTAACTCTTGTTTCCAAAGCGTAAACAGGTTACGTGTACATACAGTACCTAAGTTTTTTAGGGCTAGAATGTTTTGAAGTAATTTACCGTTAAAATGAAAGCTATAGGCCAACCGTGGCAATGTTGATGCTAGATGGCGTTTGTTTAGTTTTAAGTGTGTCGTAGTTGTGTGTAATGTAATGATTTCCTGTTCATGTAGTTATAGCTTTAGTGTCGTCAGAATCAATAGAATTAGGTGAATGTTTAGGCAATAATTTAATTCTCTAATTCGAAGACAGGTCACATTCCCCAACCCGCACTGTCCCTCGTTGTGGATTACGGCCACTAGTGTAGCTACCCCAGAAATCTTAATAAAGACTCCTTTCTGATATCTATGGTAGCTACCAAAGGGCAAGGCGGGGGCGTGCCCCGGATCCTCAAAGTCGAGGGCGGCCTAAAACCTCTTATTGAACTACAAAGAGATTCTCCCACCTACAAAATAGGTTGTAACATCACTTTGATCATGGCAATTCGTTTCATTCAATAAAAGTCTGATACTCCTTCCCGTTCTACCCAGAGCAGGAGAAGTTATTTGGTATGTAAATAATATCCAGTTCTTTAGGGCCGAAACTGCGTAAAGCGGACGACCGCGACGGGCAGCCCGTCGCGTAACAAAGCGCGTGTGTTCATACCGACGGTCCTCGTCGCAGAAACCAAATGATTATCCTTGCAATGAAGCTTGTTCAACTTGAACGGTGTGCATGTAGTCTTGTCGATGGATGACTTAATGTTTTATTACGTAGCAAAACAAATATGGGGCCTGGCTCTCCGCGACGCATGCCCGCGCGGGTCACGGCAACGGAGCACTTTTGTATGGGACCGCGCGGGCATCCGCTTTACACAGTTTCAGCCCTTAAAAAGGGCCCAGTTCTTTATGCGCCAGGACCGCCCATTTCTTCACCTAGGGAGGAGGCCTAAGTCTGAGCTATGGGAACATTATAAGGTTAATTATTAAATATTTTAAATAGGTATCTACTTTAAGATCTCATTCTTTACTGTTGATTTCGCAGACGATGCTAGAGGTTTGTATAGACAGTTTGGAGTCTGCAATAAACGCAATTCATGGAGGAGCAGACGAGCTGGAAGTGTGCAGCTCTCTTACGGAAGGGGGACTGACGCCTTCAGTGGGACTCGTCAAACAAATTATGGATATGGTAACAAACTAAAAAAAAAAACATTTATCAGTTGTCTAGTACCCATAACACAAGTTCTGCTTAGCTTGGGACTAGATGGCGTTGTGTGATAGTCGTGGAATATTATATACTCTAATAGCCTTGAGAGTTGTTAAGTACTTTCCGAACAGGGCCGATGCCCGTTAGGGTCATGGGGAATTTTAGAAAAGCAATCCCGTGATCCTAGAACGCAAGGGACAACTGAAGGTTTTAGTCAGTAAAACTTTGACAGTTTGACACGCGTTCTCGTTTCACCCCAGAGCGCGAGAAGTTATTGGATGATTTCTCACCTCCAACAAAAGTTAATTTGAAATTCCTGACGAAAAGCCTTACCTTAACCTAGCCAGGGAAGCCTCGGCTGAGTTCTCTTGTCCTTATTCACCAAATGCATCATCACAAGCGCCCACTAGACTCACGAGGCAATCCATCATATATTTATTGCAGTTCGTTTCAAATCGGTATCACAGTTGTAATATTTTATATTTTAGGTGAATAATATGGCGGCGGGGAAACCAATCCGTAAATCATGTCAGGATTGTGGCTGCGATAAATTAACGAAGGTAGGTCCACTTGATAAATGGAGTGCTCGTATAAGGACCTATTTATTAACCTACTGTTTGTTCTCTGTTTATTTCAGAGGCCAAAGGTGAACGTAATGATCAGATGTCGCACGGGCTCTGACTTTCATTACTCTGTGGAGGAGATGGATACAATGTTATCTGATGTGGACATCTTCAAAGCGTATGGCGTAGACAGATTCGTTTTTGGCGCCCTCACTGAAACACAAGCCATAGATGTGGCGAACTGTGAAAAGTTAATTCTTCAAGCCAGTCCTATTCCGGTTACTTTTCATCGAGCCTTTGACGTGTGCACTGCCCCTCTTTTCTCCATTGAGAAAGTAGTTGAACTTGGTTTTGACAGACTGCTTACAAGCGGGCAGAAGGCGACAGCTAGCGATCCTGAAGCTATTGAACTAATAAAGTCCCTCATAAGCAAAGCTGGCGATAAAGTAGAGATTATGCCTGGAGCAGGCATCAGTGTTGATAATGCGAAGACTTTTGTTGAATTCGGCTGCAAGATAGTTCACAGTTCGTGCAAAAGAATTCGATATTTGCCCCAAATTAAAAATGGTTTAAGCATGGGGACCAGTGACAGTGAGCATGTTTTTGTCACAGATGAGAATATTGTCAAGAAGATGAAAGAGATTATTCGTCCAAATTAATAGTTATAAGAACTGAATAGTGGCCTTTGTTTTATAAAACCGCTATGGAATCAATAAGCGTGTCTTTTATGTTGATTGATCCCACCCGCGTCCCAGTCACCAAGCCTTTGTTCCTTTATACTAGTGGAGATTTATTATCAATCACGATTCTGTGTAATCTCAAATGTGGAACCGTTTCATATAGCTTAATAGTCATAGTATGGTGTTTAATTGAAGTCATTATTTATTGTATTTATCATTTAAAAAAATACAAAATTGCTTAAACTACGCTCAAAGTATGCTATGCAATAAACGAAAACCCTAGAAGAAAGGTATGATACAATACCATAGATGAGTACCTACCTATTTAATTAACACGTAACCTACCTATTTAACACGTAACCTACCTTTAAAACGTAACCTTTATAAATAAATACAAATACAATGCTAACAGAAAGCAATTATAATACAACAACAAATATACAATTTACAATACTATTTTTTACCATAAAAAAGCATTTGACACTTTGCGATCCGATACCATCCTCATTGGAATGGAAGAGTTCGGAGTGATAAAACCACTGAACCCATGGCTCGGTGATTAGGTGCCTCACAGTGTGCTCCTATCGTGTAAAGGTCGAAGAGGTGCTTAGTGAGTGACAGGGTCGAGGTGCGAATTGGGGTCGCTCAGGTCGAGATGCGGACCGATTAATTATTACCTTAAGCATGTTAACAATTTTTGCAGAGTGCTGCAGTATTGTTCAGCGTATGTGTTTGAAGACGGCTTTAACCTATCAATACCCGCGAAACGAGACACAATAGTAAGACAATAACAGCGCGGTCCTATGAGACCGGTCGGGGATTCATGAATTAAGCTTACTTTGTTCTCGAGATATCTAACATAGACGATGCATTTGAGGTACCTATACCTAGTTCAAAAACATAGGACGTTTTTCCTAAATACTCCTTTACTCAGATACCCGCGAAACGAGACACAATAGTAAAACAATAACAGCGCGGTCTCATTGGACCGGTTGGGGATTCAAACGTTAAGAAAAACGTCCTACCTATGTTTTTTTGAGCTAATAAATAAGTATATAGCTTAATTTTAGGTACGCTCCTCCAGTGTTTACTGGAGGAGCGTACCTAAAATTAAGCTGAGAATGTGACAGTTCCTTGTTGTGGTGTTGCTATCAGTATCATTCCAGACGATGGATACATAGTCATAGTGAGATCGGAGTAACTCGCCTGATCCAGGTCTCCTCCATCCAAGCTGTCTATTCCACACGCAAGATTATATCGTAGTACCTACTGATTACCTCAGGAAAACTTACCGAGACGATTGACCTGATACATTTACTGCCAAACAGCAAAAACCTTAGAATAAATACGGAACCCTAAAAACAAACTCACTAACGGGTAGGTACCTACATCCCGTTGTCTTTCGTATATCTTTTACAATCAATTGATTTAAATAGCATCTCCAGTAACAGAAAACCTTTTCCAGTCCCAATAATTCCACCATTACGGTCCAACTCACTCCATAGGCATTTCCCGCATCTGCCGTTGCCTTACAAAAAACCTGCAAGCGTTGTTTCCTACCAACATCGATAAATATTGCGCCCCATTTATCATGAGCGGTATATTGCAGAGGAAAAATGCTGGCCCGCCCGCGTTTAATGATGCTATTACTGAGTCTGGGAAACAATATCAGGAACGGCTGACGATCCTATAATAATTGAGACGACCTGCCTTTATACAGCCAACTTTTTTAACTGTTTGCTAATGACGCGCAAAGGTCGTTGACGATGGGCAAGCTGTTGACAGATCGCAAAAAATGCGCGGGAAAAAAAGGCTAGGTGGATATTCTCGTTGCTCTTCGAAAATCAAGTATAATGTGTGGTTCGTGGTTTCATAAATAATTTATGAATAACAAGTACGCTCTTAATGCTGACAATAAGTAATTATTCTAGAGCGTACCTATATCTGTCTCATAGCATACTTTGCGTCCTTGATGCCCATTGTCTCGTGAAGATATTTCCTTCTTGCCAGTTTTATCTCTTCTGAGATATCTCTGCAAAATAAATGATACGCTTGTATCTACTTCTTTGTTTACGGGTCCGTGGATGTGGTTGAATTTTTCGGTCGGATGAACACACTTTTCTTCGGAAATCGTTTTCCATTAGTCAGGAACGATTGATTGAAATACCTACTAACGTTGTGAAGACGTGATGGAGAAGCTAATTAGTTACAAAGTAATAGCATGTCTTTATCTTTTCTTCGTTTGTCACTAACTAATGTGATGCTTAGGCACGTTATCTTCTCTGTTTATTTGGTAGTAAAATATTTATTAAGTAAGTGGATTTAATTCCAGTTTGGTAGAAAAAGGTTTATCTCCTTAAAAATTGTTAGTGTTTGGTAGGTGTTCATGAATTTCAGTAGGTATACCCATATGAAACATGAACGCGTCCGTGCTTTCAGTGCTTCAGATCATTTCATTTGCATCATGTTTTCACCCAACTCTTTCACCAAAAATACGAATTTCTCACTGAATAACCGGCTGAAGCAAAACACAAATTTTACGACGAGCAAAACTTTTATGTCTTCGTTTCATTTAGCTGAACTATTTTGGTAAAAGAATTTACTTTACAAAGAGATGGGACTGATTACCCCAAATTTTCTATAAAGGTTTCCTGTCCTTTGAAAACAGATTTCCAGTCAAATAAAGAAGTAAAAAAAAAAATGTTAGATATAACGAATTTGTCAGAGCTTTGGATGATTAATGGTAATTTGGTAAATTGTCCGAGAGGGAACCGCGATGGACCCGCAGCGCCGCGGCCAGGGTTACGCGGTCGTCGCGGCATCTTTTGAAACCCTCCATCAATCATAGCCGGCTTTTAAAAGAGCTTCTGTTCCTGAGGTCGAGGCTGAGACCTGACATGTTTTCTCATGTTTTACAAATAAACAAATTAATTGTTTCGGGAAAGCAAGCTACACTGAAAAAATATGATTAAAATTAGAATAAAGGATATTGAATGATGAGTTTAACAACTCGTGTTATATGTTAATTTAGTTTACCTAATTATGGAACAATTGTCTCTAGTGTCATTGTGTTTTTTTTTTAAATAAATGTCTTTAAACCTAGATTAGCTAGGTACAGTGTTATTGTAATCCGACCATTTCTTGACAAGGCATGTGTATGTAGTCCCAGCTGTGGGAACATTATAAGACTGGTTGTTATGCTATTATGCATACAGATTAGTGTATGCACCTTGTTACGCAAAGAAATCATTCAGCTCGTTGAAAATTGCAAATCAATTGGATGTTGCTCACATAAGCATAGCATAAGTATAATTGACTTCATAATCTTGCTACTGCTGGGACTCAGACCTCCTCTTTATGAAAAGAAATGAGCCATAATTCATGCGAGCCCAATGCGGGTTTGTAGAGGTCACATGTCGTCGAATTTATTCACATCCCCAAAAAACAAGGAAAGGGAATAACGTCAGGAAAGCGGCATGTCCTAGAACTAAAAATACGCAGACATGTTTGTCAAAATGAATGATGAATGAAAAGAAAACTCAGTCTAACAAACGAAAGGTTTTATTTCAGTGAATCAAAGTGTAGATATCTAATATATTTTAAAGTAACTTATATAACCTATATTAAATCTAAGGTATAAAATAAGGCTATGTCGTGAGATGTGAATATGCTAACTTTAAGGCAGTTCTGCATACCGTGCATCTTTACAAACTACTATTTACATCGACTTACGTCTAAATCTAGGAGTAGAGACAAGAATTGGTCAAATTGCACGTTTTACACGTTAGATAAAGCGTTCCTTTTTACGTTCAAGCGAAACTAGAGTAGGTTTAAAGAAAAACATTAGATTTAAGGCAGTTACAGAGACACTTATGTAAGTAGATTTTATGTGAACTTTTTTCTCTTTTAGAATTTTATCTTTGAAATTTTCTTGTTGTAAGTAACGTACCTAGGTTTTTTTTTAAACAAATTAGGTCTCATTTAAATATAATGGAGATAAAGTTCTCTGACTAACAGCTCAATAAATCATACGTAGATAAGGACTAATTACATTAGGTAGGTAATTGCACACATTCGTTTGGATTAGGTTCAATTGCACAGATATCGACAGAGGATATTGTTAATGTTCATCAATTAAACTAGAAACCTATGATAGTTTACTCTAGCACTAACAATACAAACTTTTGTTGTCCTGAATTGATATTTCGCACTACGTCAAACATCCTTTAGAAGAAGCTCAGTGCATCAATTCCTAAGTTTTTCTCAGAATTTGTTTAATAATGGCAGGTTTTCCGACAAGCAACGTGCCTGGTTTAAGTCAACATTATTTTAAAGATCTACAGATCTATGTTAGCAGTCAAGTGTCCTTAAGTACCAAAATGGAACACTTATAAAAATTGACTTTTTAGGGATACGCAGGAATGTTTTGAGTTTTCAAACTATGACTGAATGCCTGTTCGTCTTCTTGTCTGGTGCGTAGGGTTCTAGCTTGGCGGGTTCCGTGTTGAGGGCACTGTAGTCGACGGGGAAGGGGGGCTGAGGTAGCGAGTCCTTGGGGGGGACGAGGACCCACTGGCCGGGGCCGTTGGGGTTCTTGCCCATCAGCCAGTTGGTGAAGCAGTGGACGTAGGTGCCGTAGTCCAGTATTAGGTAGCCGTTCTGTTGAAATAATTGTTTGTTAATTAGGCAATTTTAGCAAGAATTGTCTTAAGAATAGTTGTAACAAAACTATTCAATACTTTTAAACATCAAGTAGGTAGTGGGTACTAAACCAATTCTGAAAACTATTTTACTAATTATTTAGCTGCATTATCCCTGAGTGCCACAGTGCACATGAATTTAATAGAAATAATTGTCCCCGTACACGTGGGTGAAACGGCTGGCAGACGCTGGCAATGTGTTCTTAGGCTGCACTAAAAAAAACTACCACTCAACAGATTGGTAACTGCTAGTACTGTAGCACAAGTAGGTTTTTTTTTTATCTGGTAGGGGAATCATCAGAATGATTTCTTTCGCTCTTAGGCGGAGCGGGAGGGCGTGTCAGACTCTTACTGACTAAACCCCTACCCCGTTCCTTCGTTGCCTTCGATCTGGGGGGACTCGGTGTCAACCTTTCGGAATACCACGTGTTCCCCCAGAGGCTTTGGCCCTGCCGGGCCCCTACAGTTTGCTGACATCTCCTTGAGGCGCGCGTGGAACAGAACGCGCCGTTGACGACTGGGCTCGGTCCAGATTATTCCCAGACTGCCGGACAGCGAGCTACCCAGTGCTCGCCGCCCGCGAACCCGCGCCTACGGTGGTCGGAAATCGGGATCGGGATCTCGGCGGCGGCGGCGTGAGGACCGTTCCCTCACGCGCTAGCGGTCAGCAGCCTCCTTCACGAGCATTACTGCTTCGCAGAAGGAGCACAAGTAGGTAACATCGCTCTTCGAAGATCCATCTGATCCCATTACATTCCACGCTTATGTAAAATCTACCAGTAAAAATCTGTAAGCTGCTATGCTATTCTCTAAAAGTCATTTTCATGGCGACGAGTTCAACTCACAGTTGCAAATGACAATGACAGTTCTTCATACATTTGCGTTCGCTGTTTGAAGGTTGTCTGGACGTCGAGCTCGTCGCCATGAAAATGACTTTTAGAGAATAGCACCGCAGTCTTGAGCATTAAGTGGCAGTAGGCATAAATCCGCCGTGTACCTTTATGTTGCACTAGCTGACACGGCAAACGTTGTTCTGCCATATAAATTATATGTAACCTGATTTTTTACACCTTGTGTCCGAAAAACCCAAATATCTTACGGAACCCTATTTTTTTCCAAAATAAAATTTAGCCTATGTTACTCGTGGATAATGTAGCTTTCGAATGATGAAAGAATTTTTAAAAACGGTGCATGAGTTTTTAAGCCTATTCATTACAACCAAACAAACAAAGTTTTCCTCTTTATAATATTAGTATAGATGAAGTTTTAATAAGCAAATAAAAATCATAAACCACTTACGCTAGTCATCCGATCGTAAGCCGTGTCAATAATCTCGTCGACCCTCGCCGCGTTCAACCCTATCACGGACCGGTAGAAGGCAGCCAGCGCAGCCTTCGTTATTGCACCTGTACCTGTAAGAAAAACATACCCATTTAAATGGCAACACACACCTATCCCTAGTGTTGCCAGGCCTCCGGATAAAGCCGGACACGGTTAGGAAAGAAAGAAAGAAAAAGAAAGAAAAACGGTTTATTTGTGCCGAAAGACGCATACATGATAAGAATAATGAAACAAAAATATAAAATAAAAAAAAGGGGGAAATATGCGTCAAAAACCGCGCAAAACGGCCGGTTAGGCTTGTTGTTTGTGTGTCCGGCCAAATCAGGCGAACGCCGACCAGTCCGGCTTATACTAAGTTTTTTAAATACGACCATTTATTTAGATTTTTCATCTGTTCTGCCTTAGCTTGTATCGGTAGTGCTACCGGAGCGGACCGGCAATATTAAGCCGTGTTTGACTTTTATTTTAAACTAGCGAACCGCCCCGGCTTCGCACGGGTGCAAAATTATCAGTGGTTCCCTACTATATTATACATGTACCTATTATACATATAAACCTTCCTCTTGAATCACTCTATCTATTAAAAAAAAACGCATCAAAATCCGTTGCGTAGTTTTAAAGATCTAAGCATACATAGGGATATAGGGACGAGAAAGCTACTTTGTTTTATACTACTCTTATGTAGTGATATTTTTTTTTATTTAAATATCCAGCTAAATACTGTCCAGCCTATTTAAGGCTGGTTTATCCGGCATTTCGTCTTGAAGACCTGGAAACCCTGCCTATCCCCAAGGGAGACCGGTCGAGATTTATTGGTACACCCGTACACACGTACGCCGCCATTTCGACATATCCGGGATTGGATCCCGTGTGATACCACGGCCCTATTGATATTTGCCGGGCACTGTTCCAAATGTTGGGTGTAGCTGGAAATCCCGTTAAAAATACAATTTTGGTCAGCCGGGGATTGGACTCGAAGTCGTCATGCAGTTAGGTTTTGCAATCTGGTTTAATTAAGAAAAATGGCAGGAGAAAATTGTATTACTTATCTATGCTATGTACTGTAAAATTCAACGTGTGTTTATATCGGGTCTAATTAAATTAATAGGTACAGTATATTGGAGCGCTTGCCACACGCTTCACCCAGAGCGAGAAAAGTCATTGAATGATTTCTCACGTAATAAAAAGAAGGTCTAGATCTAGGCACAGATTACTAAATAGTTACTACGTAAATCTAGGTACGCCACGTTTACGAAGGTGGTCTAATTTATTTATTTATTTATTGTTAGTCTTACATACACCTATCATTACAGAATAGTCCAATGTGTTTATTTCGTTTCAACCTATAGAAGTCTGTATGCCTGTAATAGACTACGATGTGTAGATGTAGATTTATCAATGAGTGTGTGTGTAGTGATCTTTGTAGGTGGCGTTATTCAATTTGCACAGCATCTGCCTAGCCTTTTCCCAACTATATTGAGGTCGGCTTCCAGTCAAGCCGGATTTAGCTGAATACCAGTATTTTACGAGGAGCGGCGTTATTCAATTTGCACCTGGGCGGGAAAAACATGTGATTCTTTTTACGAAACATTTGTTCCGGGCAGAAATCGAACCTGCGATACGCAGCGGAGCAGCCAATCACTCAATCGCTGCGACATACTCGTACGTCAAATGAATGTTGTGTTACCAAAATATTGACATGTTTCGAATCCATCAAATTGACAAATGAAGTAAAGCTTGGCTTTCACCTCGTGCTGGTGAAATACGACGACTCAACCAAATGAGATCGTTCACCTTGGAGACATCTTCGTGATAAATCGCCTCGGCTTTCTAAATCAGCATGACAGAATATAGCAATTTAGGAAAAAACTCCCACTGTGATGGTATTTTCAAGTATGTACCTACATTATACCTACTCACTTATTTTAACGGTAAATATATTTTGATGTTCTAATACTCTTAAAATGAAGCTCTTTGCATCTATCATATGAAATATCAAAGAACATTTACTTTGTGTCTCTTTTAGTTATATTTTAACGTAGGTATAGAAACTTTACAGAAAAGATACAAAGAAATTCAATTAATAAATTGCAGTAACATCAAGTCCTTAATGTAACGGAATGTTGCACAATTTGAATAAAGTATTGTAAAATAGGTCACGCAACATAAAATATTGACACAGAATAATATTCCGATAACTTGTCCGCGGAATAGCGAGAATATCAGCGAAAGTACTCGCTTTAGATTAAAAAGTTAAAATAAAGTCGAAGGCACACGATAGAAAAATAAGTGCGCCACAGGAAAGTCTGCCTCGCTTCAGTGTGCACCCGCTGAGATTTGGCTACAAATGTCGAGCAAGGCGCCAAATTTTTAAACCTTTGGAGACGAACCAAACGTTGTCATTCTATTTTTAAATTCAGACTACTTATGGCGCAATAAATCTGAACGGTAGACAATCTTATTGCTTCAACGTGAAATGATTTACTGTGCAAAAGCGCTATGATGTTACAAATTAAAGTTCTTAACACAATTTCATTTTGCGCATAAAATAATTCGAGCGAGAATAATTTTAGCAGCAATGCAGCAACAAAAGCCTCGTTAACAAACATTCTGGCTAAATTACGATAATAATTAACTTGAAATTAGTAATAAATTTGGGCTCAACCCTATGGTGCAGGGGGATATTTCATGTAGGACCATTAACGTGATTCAGGAGGTCTGAAGGGCGGGTCGTGAGTTTGTGACGTCATTCTCAAGCGTCAAATTAATCCCGTCTATCAAGTACCGGGCCGAGGGAATCGACACACGTCACGTGAAGAGCGCTAAGTTTACTGACAATCAACCGGAAAAAAAGTTGTTTTGGGATAAAAATAAGGATGAAGTTAACTTTGTTTTGGCAGTGAGAAGTAGAGAGCGAAAAGTTTGGACAGTTCGTGAATAAATAAAGTCGTGAGGGTGTCTGGGGCTAAGTAGCGGTTGTTTTTCTTTAGGATATGTAAATAAAATTTTGGTGTATTAGTTGGCGAAAAAGACTAAAACTTTGATGGACTACTTCCGAGTGGTCGATGGTCCTCCAGCAATATAGGAATTTGTTTACTAGTTTTAGATACTTGGTATTTATCTGGACATAGAATAGAATAAACTTGATTGTACACCAAAAAGTAGCCTACTAGTAGTATTTAGGTACTTTTATAGAATAAACAGATCTTAAATATTTAAATGTCATTTTATATAACATAAGCCTTTTTTATCTTTACCCTGTCAAATATCACTCTTTTTATTTATTTATTTTACGTGGGAAATCATCAAATGACTTCTCCCATTCAGGGTGAAGCAAGAAGAAGCATCAGATTTCTGATTTACTGACTAAAACCAATGGTATTCCTTCAGTTGCCTTTTCGAGGTAACTTTATTGAAAAATCCACTGCGCTGGCAGGATCAATGGTCACTCTATCGTAACATTTTCCTAAAGTTATCAACACAAGTATATGTCAGTCAAGGGTTATGTGAAAGTGAACCCCGAGGCTCAGGAATGAAGGCAAAGAAAGAGCAGGAGTAGGTTTTATTCAGTAAAAGTCTGATATGGCTTCTCGCTCCGCCCAAGAGCGGGAGAAGTCATTGGATGATATGAATACCCACCTAAAAAAATCACTTACCAGTCCTATCTACCACATGGAACAGTATCTTGCAGAGGTACTGCAGGTACAGCGGGAGGTCGCTGAACCTCTTCATCTCACTGAGGTGCAAGGCCCAGCGCGCCAGCCAGCCCTCCAGGGTGGTCCGCCCCGGTATGTTGATGCCGCTGGATTCCGGCCCGCACACCCGCCTGTAGTACGGCAACTCGGCCCATCTAGCAAAGGGGACACAACGTTTAATTATGAAAAGGTAACAAGAATTTAAAAGGTACAAAGTAAGTAGGTACCTGAGGAATCCGAGAAAGGTTGTGGAAATAAAAAAAAAAAACTTTTTACAAAAAAAAAACACAACCGACTTCAATGTTAAAAAAAACACTCATAAAAAGTACATTTAAATAGCTTTAATTTCCGAAGATGGTGTTTCTATAATAGTTTTGTCTTTTCGTTATTTGGACACCGACTTCCGAAATTACAAAATACATATAGCCGAAGATAGAACCTCCTTCTTTTTGACGTCGGTTAAAAAGGAAAAAACAAGAATTTATATCAGATTTTCCGCATTCTTTTCTTATACAAAACATGCGGTGACTCATAAAAAAAGTTCGGCATAACACAGAGAATTTAATAAGGAAGGAAAGTTACAAAACACGTGACTAAGAGAATGAATGCCGCCCAGTCCCTAGTGATACTTCTTGCGCCACGGTTGGCTGCGCTGCGCTACGCTGTAGTTGGCTGTTGTTCGCTCGTGTTCCTTTGTCATAAACTTTATGCTTTCTTTCATTCGTTTCCTGCTTCTGTCTGGTGTCCGACCTAAAGTTATTCCAGTATCATGATACTGTATCATAAAAATGGCCGCCTTTCCATGAAAAAGCCAGTTAGGAAAAATATACAGCCTACAGAATTGCATATTACATTACAAATTGCTCATATTTTTGGGCCAATTTCATGAAATGTAAGCAGCTGGCTAGCATTCATTTTTATGGGATATCATAGTGCTCACAAAATGACGGTTTTCAGCACGTATTTGTTCAGGCGTATTTACTCTCGACTTTTACAGTTATGTAAACAAGGATAACGTGTTTCTAAAGAATTTTTAAGATGGCCAAATCTCAGAAAAGTGATCGTTTCGAATGAGGTGTCCCCATTTCCAAGAATCTCTTTAGAGGTCATTATCTTTTAATGCCTGGAAAGGACACTAATACTAGAATAATATTAAAAAAAACAGGTTACGAAATAAAAAACAAAACTTTTGATTTCGGAAGGCGGTGTTTCTAGTTTTGTCTCTTTGTTATTTAACAGCGATTTCTGTTTAGAGTTATTTTGCACGTTTTGGTGTTTTTTTTTTATGGTCGGTTGTATGCTTTTTGTAGTAACGTATAGAGCATCATCATTAAAATTAACCGCGTATAGCCAGGCTACCTATATATCACGATAATTCTAATAAACTTAAACTCGGTTAGGATACGTTGATGTATGTAATATGGAGTTCCAGTCCCTACCTGTCAGCTTGATCATCAGGTCAATTTGATGTATCATTTTATTGTGTCTACTTTCAGTTAGTCAATGATTACCTACAATTATCTCCATCAATATAATAAAAAAAAACAATTATCAGGCAAGGTGTAAAACAAGGTCTTACTTGGTTGGCAACGGATTGATGAAGTGGTCTATAAATTCCCTCTTGACTTCGAGCAGTATGTGGAATTCAGATGAGTTCGGCGACCAGTCCGCAAAATGCGCCAGCCTCTGTGAAATACGACGGGAAACAAATTTAATTATTCTCCTTCATTATTCTGTAAGGTATGCGAGGTTGAAATGACTTAATGTTGAGTTATAGAAGCTTAATTTTCTATATTTGCTTTTTCCCCGGTCTATTTGCCATGTAAAGCTCGTCAGATTCAACCATTCACCCTGGAGTTGTGTTGACTTCGTCCCAACTCGAGAGCCTTTAAGATATAACTTCGTTATTTAATTCCGCTCAACTTTTAACTGAGTTATTTGAACTGTGCCGAGTTAATTGTATTTAAAGTACGAGCTGTTTATATTTAGAACAGTCCTGGCTACGATTGAAGTAATTAAGAGTTAATTCAATAAGTTGACTCGGACAGTTTCTGTTAATTCTCAGTATGAATAAAGTAATAAGTAAAGCGGGAATTACGTTAGCCCGATGCACACGTGGGCCACGCCAGGAGTTGCTGCTGCAAGCTGCAAGCGTTGCTGGCAAAGCTGTTTTCTTACAGAATAGCTTCTGACAGTTCACCGAATACCGATTTGGATATCGTCGCTGCTGTTTAAGGCTGTTTAGGTTGTGTTCGTAGAGAATAGCACGGCTGATTTGTGCGTAGAACAACGTGGCGTGGCGTCACGTGGCGTAGATCTAGTGTAGCTCTACAAGTTTAGTTGCCATAAAAAATGTATGCAGACCGATGCGCCCAGATTGTCGAAAGTGACTGACATATAAGTCGTAGGTTATAAATACATATATTTATGTTATTCCATTACTGATTTTAATGTCAAGTCCTACTTAATGGTAATATACTTTTCGAATATCAAATATCTAATGAAAATTGTCACGAACACGGCATTTTCGGATCGATAGAAGGCAATCACGCGCCCCATCAACTTCGACAATCAGATTTATTAAGACAAGATGTGATAAATTTGATACCTTCCTACCTCGAAGAATTGATCGAAATCGGTGTCGATGATGACGTCATCTCGGTCATGGTCGAGGAGTTCGGTGAAGAAGAGGGTCATCTTGTCTGTTTGCATGGAGCTGAGCTGCGCTAGGGGCTGGTCGTCTTCTAGGTCCAGACATTCTAGGTCTTCGCTGCACCGGTTCACCCATGTTGCTGTGAAAGAAGTTAAATGTTAGTGAAATAAATAAAAACATAAACGGTAGCCTGTATAAGTTTACTGTATACAGGCTACGTTACTCAGCAAGGTCAAACCCTACATACAGGGGCTCTGGGTTGAACGATAGAGAGCCCCGGGAATCTGAAATGATGGTAAAGCAGGAACAGGAGTGAGTACCTTAGTTTTAATCAGTAAAAGTCTCTGTCCTTCCGCTCTTCCCAAGAGCGGGACAAATCGTTCTGCTGAATTCTCACCTAAAAATAAAAATAAATAAAAACACAAACGTGGCCTGTATAAGTTTCATGGCGAAAGTTATGTCACACAAAAAGGTCGCATAATATATCGGCGTCCGCAGCCGTTTAATCCTTTATTGTTATCGTAAACCCTTTCGCTTACCTCACAAGACTCGTACGACATACGTTAGTAAACATAGTATGACATCCGCAGACAAAGATACGCTCAACCCGCTTCCTCTCGGGGGTAGGGGGTAGGCATCTCGTAAAAGGCGACCATCCCTCACTTTCTGAATGCCTATTCAATTTTGATCTGCTTTACAATCCTTAGGTCAAATGATTTGATTGGCTATGGCTTTTCCTGTGATCTATTCATAGCCTGACATATAATACGAGTGTGACTGTCAATTTAATTACTAAAGTAAAGAACTCCATTTTTTGGTGTCTATATTTTACATAACAATGGCTATACAGTGTTTTTTTTATTATGATTCTGCCAACGGCTTCACACGCGATGAATTAGAAGATTATCCCAATAGATTAAACTACCTGGTGAAAAATTGACAAGGTCCAAGCCAAGGTTCAGGTCAAGTTCCAGGTCTGTGAGCCAAATTCCAAACAAATCAGGCTTTTCGCCAATTGAGCGTAATCAAGTAACAAACATACATACTCATATCTACACATACACAAACATACAAAAAATCGCTTTTATGATATTAGTCTGATAAGCGCGCGTTTGACCACTATCTCATTTTGATGGCGACTGCTTATTATTATTATTTATTTAAAGCAGATACAGGGTCCATATTACTTCTATTGGTTGTTATTATTAGTAATTATGTTGTTGTTGTGTATTATTTCATGAATTCCCGACCGGTCCTATGAGACAGCGCTGTTATTGTTTTACTATTGTGTCTCGTTTTGCGGGTATTGATAGGCTAAATGGTTGCTTGCCGTGAAGTAGGTCAAAAGTCAAAAGCATTTATTTCAAATAAACCAATACAGGTACATTCACTTTTGAAAGGCCAAGAGGTCAGTCTGTCAGAAAAATGGTCCTATTGATAATTGCACATTCCAAAGCGTAGATCTCTATGGAGAATATGCAAGACCGCTGGTAACGGTATCTATATGCAAAAGACGCCTAAAACTCTAACCCATTTTCCCTAACTAGACACAAAGCCAAAACTTTAAGCTTACTCCAGCTAAAATGTGGGACTATCGATTGCTCGATTGAAATAGAATGACAGTCCGATTCTGTTCGTCCCTCGAGAATGGCGCTCACCACAAATAAAACAAAGTTTGACCGTGCATGAATTTAGTACGGAGTCAAATAGTCGGCTCATATGAATATATTCAAAGCTATTTCAAGTCTGAAGCCCGCTTTTGTGTCGGTGCCTTTAATGCAGATTCGATGTTTCCACTGGATCTTTTTGTTGTCTTCTATATTTGGGCTGGAGAAATGATATTCTCATTTAAAGTTTTTGGGTTTTTTCCTTTTGGTATGTATGGATATCGAAGTTTTGATTTGCCCTCTTGGTTAATAGGAATACGATGGTGAAATATTGGTGTGACTAAATACTACGGGTATATACTTAGCTGGGTTAGTTACATTGTTGTCCAAGCAGTGCTGTAACTAGCCTTTTATACACCCGGTGCGAGCTTTCAAAACTGCGCCCCTGAAAAATGCTCTAACCAGGCTTAGTCTGGTCATTTCTGCGCCCCTCCAGGGTCTGCGCCCTGTGCCTGGGCACTGCTCGCACCGCCCTAGTTACGGCACTGGGTCTAAGCATTTTATTCTACTTACAAAGACTTATTAACCCTATGTATCTTGTTCTACCTGAAAAGACTGTAAGAGTATTTGAAAGAGTTACCGCTGTCCTGGAATGCAAAGGGCACAGGTGGGAAAGAACGCAGGTGGGTTTTAGTAAGAGAAAGTCTACCTCTTGCAACCCAGAGCTGTATTATAATTTCCCACTATTCAACTGTTCTGTGTTCCCACCTCAGAAAAGGAAATAGTTTTGGGGTGAAATTAACTGAAAACAATGTATACCATCTAAACAACAATTGCAATTAAGATAAGTACCTACGTCATGTTACTAACATTTGGTACTCCAAAATTAGCCCAAAGCAACATTTAGGTAATAGAATGGATAACATAGTTAGGCTCTAAGAATCCATTGGGAACTGTCTAGCTACGCCTGAATAAGTGACGAGTCTCCCTCATGACCTGTGTTTGAACGAGAATACGAGAGTAAAGGTGAGGTATAATTATGTAGTAACCATTGCTTCCTCGGCCTAAATTAAATTAAAATGAGAAAGAAGAAATGAAGAGATGTATTTTCGTTCCTCCGATGTAATCGTTCGCGATATTTCCGGCAACGCGATCCGATGTTTCCATTTATTGGAAATATTTTCTGTGAACTATTTCGCGTGAGTTCTGGTTCGCGCTCAGCTTTCCTGACAAGTACATGAAGTGAATATTTCAGGAAATGCTTTTTTATAGTTTTCAGTTTGCGCTCGAAATAGTTTGGGAATGGAATCGAATAGGTAGATGAAAATTCGTTTATATTTTTGGTGATGCGGAAATGGAAAATTCGTTGTGGATTCGAAGCTGAAATATAGGTTGTTATAAAAAAACCGTTAGAGCTTTCAAGTTTTCATTCACGATTCATTGAAATTGACGAATCCAAACTAGATAACTGACTTCTGTTCTATTTGAGTTCAAACCGGATAACTGTCCATAAATTTCAGTTCTATCTCTATGCCTTTTTAAATTTGCATGCATACCTACAGCTACACCTGAAAAATCCAGCAGATTTCAGTCAGTACTCTGCAATCAACACGCAATCCGTAGAACCAATAGAAATAGTTTTTTTTATACAAAAAGTGTGACATCACATCAAATGGATTGACAACCGCGAAGTTCGACGTTTTCATGAAAACTGGCATTTCAGCGGACGAGTTATGTTTAAACCTGAACAGTTGTAAGTACGACACGATTTAATAGTTGCACTTATGATGCTCAGTCATATGTCAAGGTACCTATATTTATTAACATCATAAAGCGCTATTTTGTTTGTTGTGTTTTGTTTAATTTCGTTAATTTTTTTATAGGGCTCTCAAGGGGTCTGAAGCTTCTTATACATACCGCGTACAAGAGGCCATAGACTGCGATACGACGGTGCCGTGCCGTAGCGCCGCCGTGTATATCAACAAGCTCCTCCAGTGATCCATACAGCACTGACAACCGTGCCTACACACAGTGAATAAACCGTCGATTTTTACGGCGAAAAACACCTTTATTAACCCTAGACACGCCAATGGGACTACTGTAAGCTGAAGATAATAATGTCAGCTTCTAAGCTATTGCAGCCTCCGCACATCAAGCCACTAGTGGCGATGAATAGTGGCTGCCACAAGTTGCAGACGCGTTTCTCCATAAATATTGTATAGCATAAGCGCACACCGAGCCACTAGTGGCGATAAATAGTGGCCGCCACAAGCTGCGGACGCGTTTCTCCATACATTTTGTATAGCATCGGCGCACACCGAGCATTTGAGTGGCCGCGTCCGAGCCACAAGCTGCGGGAGTCGACGACACTCGCTACTTGTGGCCGCGTTTAGTCGTTCGACTTGCGACACGACCACAGTGTCGACTGACCTGTTGGTCTAGTAGTTAGTGGCCCTGACTGCTATGCCAGAGGTTGTGGGTTCGCTTCCCACCCAGGACAAATGTTTGTGTGATGAGCACGATCATTTGTTCTGTGTCTGAGTGTAATTTATCTATAATAATATGTATGTATTTAGAAATATATAAGTATGTTTGTCAGTTATCTAGTACCCATAACACAAGCTCTGCTTAGCTTGGGACTAGATGGCGTTGTGTGAAAAGTTGTTGTGGAATATTGTGGAATATATACAGTCGCCGGCTTCTCCCCACTCCCACGTCAGATCTAGTACTACTTAAACAACTACTGCAAGTGTTAGCCACTGAAAGCCGCATCCAGCCAGCAGTGGCTGCGAGTAGTGGTCTGTCTGAACCAGTAGTGGTCGCGTTTAGTGGCGGCGACTAGTGGCCGTAATGTGCGGGGTCTGTTAGAGATAAGCATAAAGGCCTGTTTCACAATGTCCGACTACACTACTCACTGAATAAATTCAAAAATGGAACAGAATTTGTATGAAATTATCTGCCAAGTAAGATACTTAAAACTTAATCATAGGTGGTGAAACAGGCCCTTAGACTTTGACAAAGTGTCAATGTTGACATCACTTCGTTTTTACTGTCACACTTAATCTGAAAATATCTCCGTTGATGAATAACCCCGATGGAACCTTTATGTCGTGTCGTACTATGCCACGTAATATGTTAGAACATGCGTGCCATTGTTACATTCTGCTCCCCACGGGGTGCTTAGAAAAAGTAATTGCTTCACGGCACAATTTTGTATAGTTTGTTGTAAGGTAGGCCGTATTAAATGTTGCTATTTTTAACAAAAAGTAAACTAATAAACGTCTAATGAAAGCGCGACCTGAGAAAAAGAGGTTAAATAAAAAAATATCTATGTGGTATTACTAAGTAGGAGAATCATGTCTTGACACTTCACATTTTTTTTTATTTTCTACAATTGTGGCTGAATAATGTTGCCAATTAAATTAAAAAAAAAACTCCAGATCGCGCTTTTATTAGACGCACATACGATCGATGTCTGACATAGTTTGGTTGCGGTTCAAAAGTGTATAAAAATGCATTTTATCGTAATAGTTCAGTACATAATATTATGATTGATTAATTTATAAAAAATTAAATTTTGAATAATATAAAATGGACAATAATATATATAATTAAACATAATTTATGTTCAGTTTTATTTAAGTGTGATGTCATCATATAACTTCAGGTACAGCATTGATGACTGAAGGACGCAGGTGCGATTTTCATCAGTAAAAGTCTGAAGCACTGTCCTGCTGCACCATAGAAAGGTAGAAGTCATTGGATGATATGCCAGCTCAAAAAAAAGCTCCGCGATCACTCTTTCGAAAAATCCCTCACCCAGGCACTGTCAATTAATCTGAAGAGTTTGTTTTGTTTAAACGCGGTTATCTCTGGAACTCGAATTAAAATATTGTTTTAGTATTGGATAACCCATTTATTTAAGAAGACAATAAATTTTACAACAGCACGCTACAGCAAATAGAAGCGGAACAGTATTCAAAGACGCGTCTGAAACCGCAAAACTCAGCTAGTGCACTATTCTGAATCCTTTAGACTGAAACTTGCTCCCAACTACTCGACTCAGACGCCATATCAACAGAAAAAAAACTCTCGACACAAAGAATTTAATGCCAAAATAAATAACACAATAAATAACAAGCTATATATAACTGACAATTTTATGGAGGGAGGTTGAATCAAGTGAAAGAAATGGCTTGGAATAGGTACGGGTGTTAATACCATCAAAAGACAGTATAGCCACTAAAAACAACTCCGATCAATCGTTCCCCAAGTTTTCATTCGACTATAAATTACTTCATCTTCATAAAAGCCGAACTTTCCCGAAGACTTACGACAGCATTCAGGTGTAATTTAAATTCAAGGTTTGCCTCTACATCACGATAAATTACGAGGAAAACATGTTCAGCAGGGACGTGAAGATTACTTATTAAACAGGCGCGGTAAGTTTCCTCTCGTTTTAAAGTGTTTTTCCACTAGGGACTTGCGAAGTTTGCGCGGTACGAGGATGTGGAGCGAAGCTGTGAAACGGTTTACTGCTAGGATGCGTAGCGGATTCTTTTCAGCGGTGTGTGCACACATTACTCGCTTTCATTTCACGTAGTTTTGTTAGTAGAAATACCTAACATCGCTAGCCGTTTTCCACCATTGCTTTGCTAGGCAAAATAAGTGAGATTTTGTCGCGGGCCACCTCGCTACCTCGCACATCTTTGGTAGAAAGGCACCCTTAAGGGCGGCCGAATTATTGCGTCGCACTGCGGAAACCATTGTGTTTTGACAAAATCTCAAATTGTAGTAAACGTACCCTTTCTCTTTCGGACAATGCGAAACTTTTGTTTCAAGTTGTAGATTTAACTTTGTGGATAAATAATACGATGTTTTATAAATGTTGACGTTTTTAAAGTTTGAGTTTTTTTCGTGCGTTTTCCGAGTTGTATGCATGTATTGTATTAATTAATGTATTGTTTACTGCCATATTAGATTTTTGTTTGTTTATATATTACGATTTAACTCAAAAACTTCTTGACCGTTTTCAAAAATTCTTTCACCTTTAGAAAGCTACGTCTTCACTGAGTAACATAGGATATTTATTTTCTACTTTTATGCAGGCGATGCTGCTGGCAGAAGCTAGTAGGTATAAGATATCTCGGATTTGAAAGAACTCTAAGTCAGTCAACAATCGCGAAGTTTTATGTAAGAATTATTTAACAACAAACAATATTCATCAAACCAAACAAACTATGTATCTCCTTGAGGTTTACAATACAAAGATTTTACTGTTGAACAATTAACAAAGGAATCTTAGAGCAATAAAATCCGTCTCAAGTATCTTTATTGTAGACAAAATTACATCAACATTTCACTAAAACTAAAGTCAAGAAGATGGCGGATATTTTTAATAAAAACGTCTGCAAAATTATTAACTTGTTTCAAAACATTCTTGTCCTCTTATGATCTGATCTAAACTTAAAATTTCTCTTCTAAACAATTTGCAGTTTATAAACTAGCTAGCTAGCTTAGTGTCTGTCAGCGACTTCGCCGACGATAAACTAGAAAACTATCCTGGGGGAACTTGCATAAAGTATCCTATGTTATTCCAAGACATGGTACAACGACATCTATGTCGCCTAATAGGAATTAAATTACAAAATCCTACATCGCCGTTTCAGAGGTATCCGCACGATTACAAAAACAACAGTCTGAAATCAATTATGGGGCACACACCCGGAACAGACACAACTTTACACGGCCAAAATTTATCCTCGTTCAACCGATCGAGCGTAAAGGACACATACACAAAAAAAAAACCGAGCTGGCACAAAAAAGAACGAAAAGAAATAAAACTCACTCAGAACAAAATCATTGGCGATCTTCTCGTACATTTTGTTTAGAGGGGCGCACACTATTGCGAAATGTCGAGATTCACCACAATATATAACCCCAGACTGTTTATGTTACGATACACTAATATAAAGTGGAAACAGCTGACGTACGAGATAAATGTAAATTGTAATCTTTGCGATGTTTGCCTACAGTATATGTCACACACGTTTGGCAAATATTTTGTCCTTTGGGGGCACGGCTGTGTTTATTTGTGATGTCATTTAGCACATAGCTAATAAATCATAATCATATTACATAAAGCTGAATAAAAACGTGACTTTTCGCAAATATTTAACTTTTTTTGAGGTTTTTCCACATCATATATTTTATATGTTCTCTTAGCAACTCACGTGAATGCAGGTTTCGTATTCCGAAAGGTTGACACCGAGTCCCCCCCAGATCGAAGGCAACGAAGGAACGGGGTAGGGGTTTAGTCAGTAAGAGTCTGACACACCCACCCGCTCCGCCCAAGAGCGGGAGAAGTCATTCTGATGATTCCCCTACCAGAAAAAAAAAACCATACAAACTTTGGAACCCCGTTTCCATTCCCTTTGGTACGCTACGATTGCGGCGCTAAGGCCCCTCTTCGAACAGTGGCTAAACCTCCCGATGGCGGCTGACGTTCCGGTTTAAGATTCAGGTGAACGAAACGCCCGTGTCACGAGTGTACAGGCCGCCCAGAGGACATGCGGGAATATATGTAAAGGTATGTATCCTCACTCCGCTTGGGCGGAGCAACACCGGGTCCTCGTGAAGGCGATCGGCGGTGGCGACCTCTCGCGTCTGGCTCTGGTTCAGGCCATGGTCCAGAGCGAGAGGGAATGGGAAGCGGTTACCTACTTCTGTGAAGAAGAAAAAGAAAAATCCCTAAGAATTCTTGAAAAGAATTCTGTAGTCCTGGAATCCAAAGGACAACTGAAGGATACAGGTGAATTTAAGTCAGTAAAAGTCTGCCAGGCATAGTATCGAGAGGTGCTTTTGAGAAATCATCCATTGATTTCCCACTGCATAAAGGGGTAAATTTTGGGACATCCTGTCATAGTGTATTGCATCGCTATCTGCATGCTGGATTTCATCGTAATCCGTTTAGTGGTTTGAGCTGTGTTGCTGTGTGTTGACGTTTCAGACAAGGTGTATAAAGATTAATTCGACCGCAGCATATAAAACTCTAAATAAGTACTGCATTCATGACAGAGATCTGAAATACGCTCGCCGTGTTGTTCAAACTCAGGAAAAGCGGTTTATTGCAAGCGCATTAAGTTTCCACGTAAAATGACGTATATTTCAGACGAGTCTATTATTTGACGTCGTAAACCGAGACTGTTCCCTCGTATTTTTCCATTCAGACAGAGGTTTTCAATAAAGTTCGTCGGCCCGTGCAGAAAGCTCGACGCAATTCATACATTTCCACTCAAAAGTTTTGTGACAAAAATAAAACAAGCTTACAGATAAAATTATTTAAAGCACCTGAGCGTATTGCTACTGCTGGGAAAAAGTACATTGTTAGCAAGTTCAGAAGTCTTCTTGAAACTGTGTTTTTAACAAACAACGTTCGTATTTACATAGTGCTGTACACAGCTCTCCACAACGGCGGGTATGTCCCGATTAATATTTCATGAATGAAACACAAACGAATCAAACGTTAGTTCGGTCTCGATATTCCTTTATTCACTTCGGGTAAAGAATAAAAAAATAAAACATGTCCGCCGCGCTCCAGGCTTCGCTCTTGTCGGATTGTGTAATATTTTAACCAAAGCGGCTTAAAATCTCTATTTCACAATTTTTTGTACAAGCTTTCAAGAGCCATAATATGTAAACAAGGCTTACGTTATGTCTACAGTAATCCTGTGAAAAACGTGTTTCGTATAACAGATAATGTTTATTCAAATACTCAATACTGTTACAGTAGAAATAAATTTACAAACGTATCTTTTAAGATTCACTGGGAGGGGACATCGGCGGCGTATTGTACTCGCGGAGCCTTTAGCTTGATATATGGAGATTACTTTAAGGGTCTTCCACTTTTCTTCAAGCTCTTTTTACCTCGTTTGGTTACCTTCTGAGGATTGGGTTTTGATTGTAATTTAATGTTACGTATCATCATATTCTTGAACTTGTAGAATCCTTCTTCTTTGATGTTGCTTACCCTCGTGCGTTTATTGATCTTGTCAGAGTCGGACGTGGACGCTTTCTTCACTTTGGTATCATTCTGTTTGCTTGGCTTCCGTTTGTCTTTCCCCTTCTCCTTTAGTTCCTTCGTCATGATTACAAGTACCTTTAAACGGTGGCTTTAAGTTGTATAAAAATCATTATTTAAATTAAGCCTACGGGATAGATATTTGATTGACGGTGTCAGAAACTCTTGACGTAATCAATTCCTTTTAAATCTAGTTGACTTATTTCAGGTATGTCATAAAAAGTTTTGACCGAACTCGTGTAGTTTTTAAAGTTTTGATGAGTATTAGGAAAAATATTCGTCAAACTTAGATGTAATTTCAGGAAAGGCGAGAAGCGTAGGATTAAGTTTGAAACTTTTTTGCTCTAAGCCGTTAATTTCGCGAAGCTATTCCGTGTAAAATATCGCTTTCAGCGAGAATGTAGTCTTTCATGCGTGTTAAGATTACTTAATCTACGTGATCTATTATGTCTAGTTTTAAACTCGGTTATTCAGAATTAGAAAAGAGTCACTATATTTATTTCTCGTTTTTTCTTTCTACAGAAGGCCTCTAGGGAAAACTGAAGTCAAGATCATAACGTTTTTGTCGTAAAATTATAGAACTTCAAATAAAAAGGCAATTTACAGTTTTCGTCCGTTTGATTTCAGAATTTTTCGATAGGAATTTAGTTTTCAGTACGCACTTCCGATCATATTTCACGCTCACGAATACGTTTGCGTGAAAAAAGCGGTTCTCAGTTTCTTTTTTTTTTAATTCAATACACGTAGAGGTCGGAGCCTCGCCGGGGAAATAGTATACTTTAACAGTAAATGTAGGAAATAATCGATGGAGGAATACGGTTATGCGTGCCGTGGGGCTGTAGCCGCGGCACAAATCACGGAAAACATGTAGCTTTGTTATTACTCTCAAGTTTTTTGTTGAGCCGCCCATAAACGCTTTTCTACAATAAAAAATAAAAAGGGGAAACACGAACGCGCGACGTTAAAGGCCTGTTCTTTTTTTAAAAACAAATAATTAATTATTTTTTAAATAAGAACGGGCGGTTATGTCTCGAGGGTTGCTGTAAAAATTAGGTTAGTGACTGTACAGACTGTTACTTTTATAAAAAGAAAATTAACTAAGCTGCGATCGATATTCCATTAATAAATTTTAAATGATCTTTTTATGCATGCTCTTCTACTGTCGTCGCGTTCTATAAAGTTTGTAATGAGTTTTTTCGATCGGAACAAAGAACAGCCACTGCCGCCTGAATTTAATTATTTTTCCTTACAGAATATTTGTTTTTCTACTTTGTAATAGCTTATTATTATTCTGTTCTCTCAGAGTCCTAGTGTGCGGTTTCGTTCTACATACAATGCATATTTATGTTATTAATCTGTGTACAAAGGAAATAGAAGCAGAATGTTTGTTTGAATCAGCTGAAGCATATTTTCTCATTTCCTTGTGGTGCTGTAAATCTTCTTTGTATGAGATCATGCACTTCGTTTCATGCATATTACTTAGTCTCCCACCGTGTTTCTCTGACTGTTTGCGATAAACTCAATAACTACTTAACGGATTGAATGAGGAAGGTTTGGGTGCATATTACGTAACAATATTAGCATAATCAGCTTTATGATGTTTCCACTGCTGGGACTCGGGCCTCTTCTCTAGGAGAGGGAAAGGAACGTAATCCACAACGCGGGCCCAGCGAGATTTGGTGGATGTCACAAGTCTTCGAGTTTACATGCCGGTTTCCTCACGATGTTTTCCTTCACTGTTTTGGGAGCAGTGATGATGAATTAGCATAAGCATTATCGGCCTTTGTAATGTTCTACTGCAGGCCTCCTCTCTAGGAGAGGGAATGGGCCATAATCCACCGCGCGGGCCTAGTGCGCTAGATTTAAACTCGCGACTTTCATCTCATAAGTAGATACCACTGAGCTACCCCTGCTCGTATAAAACATGCATATTATTAGTTAATTTTCAAAAATTTGTAAAGCCTTGAATAGACGCGAAAGGTAGTTTGTAGACGTATAATAAGACATCGATCTACCGATAAATCCAAAGCGTTTGTTCCGGTATTCTGTTTCTTATTTGAAACACAAATATCAAGTAACAAAGCCGAAGCATTGTCTGCAAACTGTGCATACAACTTGGTTTAACTTAACAAGTGACTAACAAAATACCGGCGGAGAAACTTTCAAACGTTATTAAAATTCAAGGGCCCTTGTTCGCGAAGGTAAGTGTTGCCAGATTCAAGTTGACAATATTTGGGAAAGCGATAAAAATATATCGCTTTTTTAAACGAGGTAGGTAAAGGGATACGGAAAATAAAATAGAACTAGAAATGTGCGTTTGGTGTTGGTTATGAATAGAAAAATGGAACGTGTCAAAATGTTCTTGAAAATCCTTCAGGGTTGCTATTTAGGAAAAATAAATAAAATCTCTGGTAACACCAGACGAAGCTGAGAATGTTTTGTGAAAACTTCTTAAGCGTGGCTTTACGGAACAAATATTACCTACTTCCTTGTTAACATAGCGATATGACACGATCTAAAATTCAATTGAACGGAGGGATAGAATAGAATAAACTTTATTGTTCACGAAAATAGTGACAAAAGTTATTTCATAATTTATTTTAAGGGATGATGTTATACTAAACTTTAACAAAATCTTTGCTTTAGTAGTTGGCACCTATTAAAAAGTGTTATAGAAATAGTTAATTCGTAACAATGAAAACATTTTTGAACACTGGACGAAAGAGGTGGCAAGGATCTCAATCTCCAGTGCAAGGTGACTGTGATTGCTTCCATCTGTTGTAGATAGGTAATACATAGTCCTATCAGCAAGTGCGAAGTTTAGAAAAATGCGTAATGGTTTTAAACAGTTCTTATTATTTGGGACCATAAATGTAAGCTCCATTCCTTCACCTTCCTTCCTTCACATTCCTCCATCATCATCATCATCATCATCATCTCAGCCGAAAGACGTCCACTGCTGGACATAGGCCTCCCCCAAGCGTCGCCACAGCGACCGGTCCTGCGCGTCTCGCATCCATCGGATTCCCGCGACCCTCGCCAGGTCGTCGGTCCACCTTGTGGGAGGCCTTCCGACGCTGCGTCTTCCGGTACGTGGCCGCCACTCTAGAACCTTCCGTCCCCATCGACCATCTGTTCTACGAGCAATGTGCCCTGCCCACTGCCACTTAAGTTTAGCGATTCTTCGGGCTATGTCGGTAACCTTAGTTCTCTTGCGGATCTCTTCATTCCTGATGTGATCGCGCAAGGAAACTCCGAGCATAGCCCTTTCCATTGTTCTTTGGGTGACTTTAAGCCTTCTGATGAGGCCCATTGTGAGCGACCACGTTTCCGAGCCATATGTCATCACTGGCAACACACACTGGTCATAGACTATTGTCTTGAGACACTGCGGTAGGTTGGACGAGAAGATACCGTGCAGCTTCCTGAACGCTGCCCAGCCGAGTCGGATTCGACGATTGATCTCTTTCTCGAAGTTAGATCTACCCAACTGGACCGTCTGTCCCAGGTAGACGTAGTCGTCCACAACTTCGAGTGTAGAGTCTCCGATCTTGATAGGAGTGGGAGCTACATGGATGTTTACCATGACTTTGGTTTTGTCCATGTTCATTTTGAGTCCCACTCTTTCGGAAGCCCTACTGAGATCACCGAGCATTGTACTGAGCTCCTCCGTAGTCTCAGCCATGACTACTATGTCGTCGGCAAACCGAAGGTGAGTGATGTACTCGCCGTTGATATTGATGCCTCGCCCTCTCCATTCCAGAACCTTGAAGACATCCTCCAATGCGGCCGTGAACAGTTTCGGAGAGATAACGTCTCCCTGCCTCACACCCCGCTGTAAGAGGATAGGTTTCGAGGTCTGATCCTGGAGTCGGACTGACATGGTGGCATTTTTGTACAAACATTTCAGCACTTCGATGTACCGATAGTCAATCTGGCATCGTTGGAGAGACTGCAGTACAGCCCAAGTCTCGATCGAATCAAAGGCTTTCTCGTAATCCACAAACGCTAAGCAGAGAGGCAGGTTATACTCCTCAGTCTTCTGTATAACCTGCCGTAGCGTATGTATGTGGTCTACGGTGCTAAAGCCTTTTCGGAATCCGGCTTGTTCAAGAGGCTGGAAGTCGTCGAACCTGCGTGCGAGACGATTCGTGATGACTCTGGAAAACAACTTGTAGACATGGCTCAGAAGTGAAATGGGCCTGTAGTTCTTAAGGAGGGCATTGTCGCCCTTCTTAAAGAAAAGTACCACCACACCTCTGCCCCATGCCTGTGGCGTTTTGCCCTCGAGTATGACGGAATCAAATAGCTTCTGAAGGGCCTTAAGGACCGGTTTTCCACCCGCCTTCAGAAGTTCGGCCGTAATTCCGTCCTCACCCGGCGCCTTATTGTGTTTAAGTTGTTTCAGAGCCATCCTAATCTCGTACAGGCTGACGTCCGGGATATCTTCAGTATAGTGTCGGGTCAATCTAGCTCTTGGATCGTTCGCTAGATTTGCCGTGGGTTTAGAGATAGACGTGTATAACTGTCCATAGAATGCCTCGATCTCTCCCAGGAGCTCCGATTTAGCGGATATGACTCTGCCATCGTCGGTCTTCAGTTTCGTGAGTTGGCTCTGCCCAATAGACAGATCCCTCGCAAAGACTTTGGAGCCCCTATTCCGCTCTATCGCGTCCTTAACCCTTTCGGAATTAAAGTGGCGAAGATCGCGTTTTAAGGACTTCGAAATCTGTCTATTGAGCTGACGGTATCTGCACGAATCGTCTGAAGACTGCAGAATCATCTCACGCCTCTTCTTCATGAGCTCGAGAGTCGGATCCGAGAGCTTCTTGTTCTTATTTGTACGGTGGGTCTTGAAAAACTTAGACCCGACCGTATGGACAAAACACACGACAGTTTCCACGAACCCATCGTTACATTCGTCCACGGAGCTACCTAGGCACTCGAAACGATTGTGGAGTTCGAGCTGAAAGCTCTCGGGGTTTTGGAGCTGGATTTGTGCTGGACGGAGCGTAGACTTCACCAGTCGAGACCTTTCAAGCTTGATGTTGCTATTCAATGTGCCTCTCACCATGCGGTGATCACTACCAGTTTTCACCGCATTGATCACAGAGACATCATTGAATATTTGCTTCTTCGTCGACAAGATGAAGTCAATCTCATTTTTAGTTGCACCATCGGGGCTTTGCCAGGTCCACCTCCTATGCTCACGCTTTTTGAAGAAAGAGTTCATCATGTAGAGGCCCTCCTTCTCCATAAAGCTAGCCAGTAGGTGTCCCCGGTGATTCCGCCGTCCAAATCCAAATTGCCCCACTCGCAGCTCATCACCGTCTCGTTTGCCCAGTTTAGCATTGAAGTCCCCCATGGCCACGGTGAAGTGAGTCTTATAACCATGTATGGCTCTGGATATATCCTCATACATGGTCTCTACTTCGTCGTCGGAGTGTGTCGAGGTTGGGGCATATACCTGTATGACCTTCAGCGAATATCTTGCCGATATTCTGAGTATAAGGTAAGCCACCCTGGTCGACACACTCTAGATCCTCACCACATTGTTCACAAGGGACTTGTGGACGAAAAATCCGACACCACCCTGGGACTGCTGGTCGCCCTCCCGGAAATAGAGCAGGTTACCGGATTTGAGAATTATCGTGTCCTCCCCCTGTCTTCGGACTTCGGATAATCCCACAATACTCCATCGTACCCCGCTCAACTCTTCCTCAAGTTCGGTGATCTTCTCGTCGGTCCGCAGTGTACGCGTGTTGTATGTTGCCAGGTCGAGTCGTTGGAAGGGGTAGCCTAGCCTCTTCCGGAGATTCTTCGCACCCCTTGCCTCGCCGTAGCCTTGACCGCTACCGTAGTCAAGGTTAGACGGACTGCCGGGTACTAGGGGCCGTTTTATTTTGCGTGTCTGCATTGTTGGGGGGTTTTTGCCATAATCGCCACGTTTGGCATGCGGGTTGGCGATCGCAGTGTAGATGTTGAAATGCACAGAAAATGCTGCTGCCCATTTTCTGGTGTGTCCCTTAGTCACATTCTGTGAACACAAGATGTCAACTTTGGCCACCAACAAACATGTGCTAGGGCTGCCCCTACTCACTTTCTTTTATACCTATCTTACCAAATTTTTATAAATAACCTTTATAATTACGTTAAGTAGGTATCGACAGGCATTTAAGTACCTAATAAAAGTGATTGATATTAAAACATGTTTTTCTGTTAAAAAAAACATCCAATCGATTTATCTGATTTTAGACAACCCTATGTTTAAAAATCATTTGTATGAATTTTTAATAAAAATATTGGGTAACATTGGCCACTGCGCGGTACGGCTAAATTCGTAACCTTTTGTTATTATTATCTTTTAACCGTCAACTTTAACCAGTTTACTATCGTCATTCTTAATTATTCGACTGTAAAAGCAAAAATCCAAGAGTTATAAGCAGTGGCTAATGTTGGCAGGATGTCGAGGTAATTTTGGTTGACTATTTGAATTCGTTTTTGGGTATAAATAGTCATAAGTTTTGCAGGTTTCGAGTTAAATATCAAGAGTTGAGATTGCACTTGGTTTGTAAATAAGAAAAAAATTGATACTTGTCTTATATTTTTTCAAAGTTATAGCCGATTATGTGTAAAAACCGGCCAAAGATGGCGAGTTTCACCATAGTCAATACTATAATAATAAAACTCACTGTTCTATTTTACCGACATCGCGTCTGTTCCAATGATTCCACATATTTTCCAGTGGTGAAAATACTTGATTTACAAAACTACACCAATTTATTTCACAATATCCAGTTATTAATCTGAGCTTCATCCTACCAAAAATTCCGATAAGTATTTTATAAACCATAGAGAGAAATAAATAGCGGCATTCCATGTTCTGTATTTGGAGGAGCTCGTGGCTAAATAATAACAGCCGCACAGGTCGATCTTCAAGGTTAAGCCACGCTTGCCTAGGTTGGTCTGTGGATGGGTGACCATCTTAATATAACGAGTTTCCTCCGTGCCTCGGAAAGCACGTTAAGCCGTTGGTCCCGGCTGTCATTTGGAGATCTTTGGCAGTCGTTACGGATAGTCAGAAGCCAGTAAATCTGACTCCAGTCTTGCCATGAAGTACCGTGTTACCCCAGTTAATGGGTTGTGGAGGTCTGGTAGGCAGCCGCTCCTCGTAAAATACTGGTATTCAGCTAAATCCGGCTTGACTGGAAGCCGACCCCAATATAGTTGGGAAAAGGCTAGGCAGATGATGATTCCATGTTCTGTATTTAAATCGTTGGTTACCGCTCCAAAGTAAAGGCGGGAAAGCGACGAAGTTGATTGTGGGGAAATTGTCAGTCACTTTCAAAATTATGCAATTTCCATTATAAACACATTTTCTAAACAAATTGAACTACTTATTGAGTATTGATTGTCCAAAGAACTCGACAATGGCGATGGTTCTTTCAATAAAAGGATCCGTTTAAGCTGTATTGTGGCGCTAAGCGAATATTCGTACCTAGTGTAAGAGCCTGTCTACGCCGCCGGGGCAAAGCTTTGATTGCTTCTAAACTTACAATATAGGAGTTCTACTTTACTTATCGAAGAATTAGGTTATAAAACATTGTCATCATCATTATTTCTGATAAAAGCTTCCACTCTTCTTCTCTTCGAATCGATCGTAAACTCGTTAATTGTTTGTGCCCAGTAGGTTGCTGCGTTAACTGCAGCATCCACTAAGAGTCGCCATATAGATGGTCGACATTGCTCACAGAACAGATGGTCAATGCGGACTCTGGAGTGGCCACGCTGAGAGTGGCGATCGCGTAACTGTCGACGTAGCGTTGGAAGGCCTCCCACAAGGTGGACCGATAAATTGGTGAGTGTGGCGGGATTCCGATAGATGCGAGACGCAAAACCATACTTGAGGGAGGCCTGAGTCCAGCAGTGGACGTTTTTCGGCTGAAATGGTGATGATGATAACGAAAAGTTGCCAAATCAAATTGTCCTATGTTTTAGACTAGAGCGTCCTATGTTTTAGACTTATGTTGCATCCAGTGGATTTTTGGGGGCCTCTCTGTGTCTTTTGGTATATGGGAGTCTCTGAGTAATTTATTTCTACTTTTATGTCGGAAATCATTAAATAGTTCCTTCCGCTCTAGATGGAATGAGAGGGCGTTTTAGACTTTTACTAACTAAAACCCTTTCGTCTTCCTTTACCTACTCTTTGTATTCCGATAGTATACATCAACAGAAAAAAAAAACAGATTGTATTACTAAAACCGCGAGCATTTTCTTAAAAGGGTGCGTGTGCCAATATTTTGTATTACGTTAACAATACAAAGGGAATCCATTTTTGTAGATCCGCATAGGAAAGTAAAGGGTTATGTAAAACGACACTAGTATTGTTGACGTCACCACATACATACTGATGGGACAATATTTACTTTCTGTCCGTCTGTTGGTATTTTTTTTAGAGATACTACTATCAAGATTTTACTGAACTTATTTTAAAGATGCTTTATAGCAAAGAATAGTTTTTAATTTATTTGAGGAGCTCGTGGCTAAAGGTCACAGGTCGATCTCCAAGGTTAAGCAACGCTTGCCTAGGTTGGTCTGTGGATGGGTGACTGTCTTAACATAACGAGTTTCCTCCGTGACTCGGAAAGCACGTTAAGCCGTAGGTCCCGGCTGTCATTTGTAGATCTTTGGCAGTCGTTACGGACAGTCAGAAGCCAGTAAATTTGACTCCAGTCTTGCCATGTAGTACCGTGTTACCTCAGTTAATGGGTTGTGGAGGTCTGGTAGGCAGCCGCTCCTCGTAAAATACTGGTATTCATCTAAATCCGGCTTGACTGGAAGCCGACCCCAATATAGTTGGGAAAAGGCTAGGTAGATGATGATGAATAGTTTATAATTTATTTGACGCAGGCCATACAATAGGTAACAACGCAAAATAGTAAAAAAGAGTATGGAATATTATATTTCTAGTTCGTTGCGTTGCTGAGTAAGGAAAAAGTTTTGGTGTGTAGGTATCATGTTTGTCACTTCTTCACGCTCGAACAGCTGAACAGATTTCTAAGAAACTTGGTACATAGGTAGACTAGACCATGTCCCGGAATACTACATAGAAACTTTTATAAAAATTTAAACTTCTGCTATCACGCGGGCGAAACCTTTGGCAGCAGCTAGTGTTTGTATAAATAATGTAGACTGCAAGACAAAGAAGAAGTTATCTCCTATTATTTTCCATTAATGACATTGGCTAAATGTGATCTTTGGCACGAAGTCGTAATGACTATCTATCTTTGTGACACACAGGTTTAGCGTAGATTTCAAAAGGCTAATTTATTCAACATTTTTAGTATCTTTAGCTTACCATTATTTACGGTGTTGAGATGTCTATACAGACTTAAGCATTCTCTACCAATCAGCCTAGGGCCATGAAGAGATAATATAGTAGGTGTATAAAAGAGAAAATAGTTAATTAACCTATCACATACCCACAAAACGAGACACAATAGTAAAACAATAACAGCGCGGTCTCATAGGACCGGTCGGGGATTCATGAATTAAAGCAAGGGAAAAAATACTATCTAATATAAGAGAAAAGATTTGATTCTTAGTTAGTTACGATTTAACTCAAAAACTACTGGACCGATTTCAAAAATTCTTTCACCATTAGATCGCTTCATTTTCACGTAACATATAGCCTCTATTTTCCACTGTCATCTGGGCGAGAAGCAAGTCAAATAATAAGATTCCCATGACATAAAGGAATGTTTAAGTTTGTATGGAAAAAACTCTGTTTGCAAGGAGAAACTCGCAAGCCAAGCACCAGAAATACGACATACTTCGCCCTTTGTTTAGTTAGGTTAGAACCTTCTTGTAATAAAACGCCTTCATACGCTGTTAACGCGGCCACATTACTGATAACTTTAACGACTGAAATGAAGTAAAATGGCGGCCGTTGTTTGAACACTTCATAACGGGAACGAAGAAAGTGGAACAATCTTATTCCTTTACACGTTCGTTTGGTACAGATTCTGGAATGAAAACGATCACTTAAATGAATCAAAGTCGACATCTTTTATTTCACATTGGCCTACATGGGTGCTTATAAAACATTAAATGTGCCAAGTTGTATAATTATAATAAGCCACAGAAAATAGTGAATAATTTGGATACTATATGGCGCTGTTAGTTGAGAAGCGTTTTCTGAATCGCGCTATGGTTACGTTACCGAGAATTCATAGGGTCTCTCTGAATTTTGATTAAATGTCTTCGTCTTATAGTGTCAACGGTGTTTATTCATAAATGAAAAATGGTCAAATACGGGTTAGATGCTGTATTTGGCTGAATGAATTTTGAACAACCAATCGCATCACTTGTCTTTATTAAAATTGTCTCAAGTGTCGAAGTACTCCTCCATATCGCCGTCATCCGGAAACGTGCCAAGATGGCTGGCAACATTGCCATGTTAAATGGCAATGAAAATTTGGGGAAAAAAATTAGCGAAGTGTCACGCAAAAGGGTGACATAATTAATTTGTTACGCATCTTTAATATCTAGAAACTGGGTATTCGTCTATGTCTAGGGAATAACAGACTAGAAGCGATTTAAAATATTACGGATGCTATTCAAGTTACCTATCCAGGTAAGATTGCAAACCTCGACATAATCTACCACATTGATTTTATTACCTTTAACCAACCCAATTCCCACTTAAATACGGCTTATTCTGAAAATTGTGGCTGGCGGGGAGAATTGGTATTTTTAGCCAAACCGCAGTTAAGCCATATCTACATTCGTGGTTTAAATCGGGGAAATGCGACTTAATTCAGAGCATTGTTACTAAGATCAGGGAACTGCAGTTTAAGCCAGAGAATGGGGGCTTCAGGCGCAGGATAGAGGCTTAATTTGAAGCCTGAGGAATCGCCAAACCCGAAATTGGTTGCATCTCGGATAATTTGGACTGATCTGTTGGTCTAGTGGTTAGTTGCCCTGACTGTTGCAACGAGGTCCTGGGTGCGATTCCCAACCCAGGACAAATGTTTGTGTGATACGCACGATCATTTGTTCTGTGTCTGGCTGTAATTTATCTACAATATGTATGAATTAAAAAAATATAAAAGTATGTTTATCAGTTGTCTAGTACTTATAACACAAGCTCTGCTTAGCTTGGGACTAGATAGCGTTGTGTGAAAAAAAACTGGCTAAAAGGCGACTTTGGACCACGTGGATTATTACAGTGGCTCTTAGACTAGACAAACAGTAAGCGTTTTGGGTGTGTTTGTCAAGCTATAAGTAGGCGCCGACTGAAAGGCAAACAAAAGGCTCGGTCGGTCGCCATTAGCGTGCGATAGAAATAGGTGACATTCGATTTGTCGTGACGTGACGTCGCCGGCATTTGTCGATGTTATAGCACGAATAATTTAGCGATTCGACGAGCAATCACGAGATAAGTCACTTAGCTACGTCAGAAGTCAATTCAGTCATTTATATTACGACAACATCGAGGCTACTAAAAATACTTCGGTTTTGTTTTGAATTACAGCCAGATTTAGACCGTTGACCAGGGCCTGTTAGGGCCCATTTCTCTCAGGGTTGTAATAGGATTGTTTGAATGAGGTAGGTACCGTGACTCTGGAACGCAAAGGTCAAAATGAAGGATCATTATAGTTAGGTTTAATTACTCAGATACCCGCGAAACGAGACACAATAGTATAACAATAACAGCGCGGTCTCATAGGACCGGTTGGGGATTCAAACGTTAAGTAAAACTCTCTCTCATTCTCCCCAGATTGAGACGAATCATTTTACCTTTTTTTTTAAAGTTATTTAACTAAATTAATTATAATTACTACTAATTATAGTTTAAGATGAATAAGTAGACAAACAAAATACTCTATCACATTAGCCTGTAAAGATAGTTGTCAATTGGAAAATAAATAAACAACATAAAATAAAATTTGATGATATCCCACTGACAAAAACAAGTCACATTAAAATAGCACGGGAAACAAGTAACAACGGTCTACGAAAGGCAGAAATACACTAAGTTAAGTTCTAGCACAACCAAATAAGCACCGCTTTTATCCATCGGAGTTCAGTCGAGGCCCTATGCAAACGACCCAGTTATAATCGAATGAACGGATTAAGTTCCCGAGCGAAAATTGATATCCTTTCGTTCAGTTGGAAAATGGAATTCTTATACTTTACAGCTTATTTCACTCAAAGTTTATTAATAATAATGGTTTCTTTGTAAAATCCTGGAACCGAGAATGCTTTGAAGCGGTATCCAAAAATGTTGATGGATATTCAGAATTCGGGGTTCTTTCCTCATCGTCCTTTTGAGTGACCACCTCAAAGGAAAGTCAAAATGATGCGAGAGATTTTGTTTATAAATACTGCTAAAAATGTGAAATAAAATACACTAAATAAGCACCTTCACAGAACAGGCATCAGAAAGAAAGAAAACACGTTTATTTGGTACACCATTAAGCACCATCACAGAGAGTCCCCTGTGCAGTGCATGCTTGGAGGAAGAGGACACAATTGCGCATCTGCTCCTTGACGGCACAGGTGTCACTGATGAACACACATGAACCTTAGGTTACCCGAATTCCCTCACAGACGACCCGAAAAACTTTAGAGGCCTCATCAGTGTTTAGAGACAGGTGGCCTGGTTGGAATAAGCTCACCAAAGGTTTTGGCAGCCATGGCCCACACACAATGGTCACATATGACTAAGTGCGGAAACCATACTCAATCCATTCCACCACACTACAAAAAATGTTTTAAAGTATTGATTTTGCTTGGTAGAAAAAAGATTAGCGTATCCCACCAGCCGCGTCCATCAAAAATGTATTAAGAATAAAAAAGCTAAACATTATGCTGCATACATAACTCCATGTACGTATATGTAAGTAGAACGTAATGTATTTAAGCAAGCCTCGGATTTTCCTATAACTCAATTTGAAGCAGCTGCGAATTGAGTTTAATATGAAAGTCTGATGCACAGCACTTTGTGGTGCTTGAACGAGTAGTTTCTGCAAAGAATTAGGTCAACCTTGTCCAATTTTATTATCGTAAAATTATTAGGAACCTATCTATTTAGCTATTCATTAATGCTAGTGGCTTATTTCAAACAATATTTAGTTACATAGTGCTCACAAAATAGAAGCGACAAGAAATTATATAACCTAGATTTTTCTCATAACACGATTTAATCTATCACATACATTTTCAAACATTGAAACAACGTCCATGAAGTGATCTCTTTTTTGACTAACCGACATTTTGACAGTTCAAAAGTGCCTTCTTCTTCTTAGCGTGTAGGTGGCAAAACTAGTTAAATACCTTGCCTGGACCAGTATTCGGCCAGTACCTGTAAACGGTTTATTTGAAATGAATTTGCCTGGCTTTTCATTTCTGAAATGAAAGTTCCATACTAAGTGGAAATTCCTACTTGTCGATCAGTCTATTTTTTGTGCAAATATCAAGCCAGCCCGTTCGGCGTGAATGATTAACATACAAACTTCTACATTCATTAAAAACGGATAATTGAGTTTGATATTTGTTTTTGTGCAATATTCTATATAAAACATTAAAAATAAATCTTTACCGGAAAACAGCATCATTATGGATTATTGAATAAAGCAAAAATAAGCGTTTGCGAGGCGTCCGTAGCCTGGCTACGTTTCAGTGACCTCTTTGGAGAAACCGAAGGTTTTGTCTGTTCAATTATGGACGAAGTTATCATGACGAATAACTACCGGAGATTTATTGTGAAGGACGGCACGGTTGACATCTGTCGGGCATGTCACTGTCCGAGTGAATCAATCCGTCACATTATCTCTGGTTGTTCTCGTCTAGCTAGCGGGGAATACTTGCATAGGCACAACCTTGTAGCCAATCTAATGGTGGTGACGATATATTTCAGTTTGTGTTATTCTGTTACATGACAGTTTCCATTTACACGTGATCTTATTATTGACCGGATTTGCAAATGGTATTGAGCAATTAGATGCTCAATTTCATACGAGTATATTTTAATGCAGTCACAATTTGGAAACAAATTCCTGATATTATTCGCTACATTCTATCTTGTTGGAAGTAGACACCTTTTATTCAACACGCGTGGTAAATCCTGACGTCTGAATAAAATTTTATTCGGTGTTTACGTACACAAGAGCTGGTAGGAACCTCCATTTTGTTGCGGTTTCAGCCATATTAACGTTATCAGTCATGTGGGATGTTACCGGTATTGAGAGGTTCTATATCCTGCTTGCTTACAGGATGGTTAACTTGTCGAGAGAATTGTGTATCTATCGTAGTTTAAATTGTGGCATTAGACCACTAAGGCTAAGTCATTTTCTTAGAGTCAACCTTTTGGTGATGCAGAGAAAAATGGTGGTAGGTGCAGTGTAAGCGAGATGACGGGAATACAAGAATAAATAAAAGGTACTATTAAACCGTAAATAAAAATATATATTCTATCATATTGAAAGTAGACACTTTTTATTCAACACGCGTGGTAAATCCTGACGTCTGAATACAATTTTATTCGGTGTTTACGTACATAAGAGCTGGTAGGAACCACCATTTTGTTGCGGTTTCAGCCATATTAACGTTATCAGAGTAATGTGGGATGTTACCGGTATTGGAGAGGTTTTATATCCTGCTTACTTACAGGATGGTTAACTTGGCGAGGGAATTGTTTATCTATCGTAGTTTAAATTGTGGTCTAATGCTAAGTCCGCTTCTGTAGGCGGGCTTAGGCATTTTCTTCCAGTCAACCTTTCAGTGACGCAGAGAAAAAATGTGGTAGGTGCAGTGTTCCTTTCACACTCACACTAAAACTCTTCCTCCTCAGGAAAATGTACTAAAACACAGCGAAAGGTGACTTCCACAAGGCTGGTACCATGGTGAAGTAGTAAGTACAGAAGTGAGATGACGGGCATACAAGAATAAATAAAAGGTACTATTAAACCGTAAATAAAAATATATATTCTATCATATTGAAAGTAGACACCTTTTATTTAACATCCGTGGTAAATCCTGATGTCTGAATAAAATTTTATTCGGTGTTTACGTACACAAGAGCTGGTGGGAACCTCCATTTTGTTGCGGTTTCAGCCATATTAACGTTATCAGAGCAATGTGGAATGCTACCGGTATTGGAGAGGTTTTATATCCTGCTTGCTTACAGGATGGTTAACGTGTGAGGGTTTGGTGGCTATCGTAGTTTTAAGCTGTGCAATTGTGGTCTAATGCTAAGTCCGCTTCTGTAGGCGGACTTAGGTATTTTCTTCCAGCCAACCTTTGAGTGATGCAGAGAAAAAATATGGTAGGTGCAGTGTAATTGAGATGACGGGAATACAAGAATAAATAAAAGGTACAATTAAACCGTAAATAAAAATATATATTCTATCATGTTGAAAGTAGACACCTTTTATTCAATACCCGTGGTAAATCCTGACGTCTGAATATTTTTTTTTTTACGGTATTTACGTACACAAGAGCTGGTAGGAACCTCAATTTTGTAGCGGTTTCAGCCATATTAACGTTATCAGAGAAATGTGGGATGTTACCGGTATTGAGAGGTTTTATATCCTGCTTGCTTACAGGATGGTTAGCGTGTAAGGGTTTTGTGGCTATCGTAGTTTTAAGTTGTGGTGTAATGCTTGTAATGGGACGTGGCTAGGTCTAACTTGGATTACGTCACCTTTTTTAGGGTTCCCTAACCAAATGGCAAAAACGGAACCCTTATAGTTTCGTCATGTCTGTCCGTCCGTCCGTCCTCGCTTAATCTCTGTGACCGTTAGCACTAGAAAGCTAAAATTTGGTACCAATATGTATATCAATCACGCCAACAAAGCAGTGAAATAAAAATTGGAAAAAAATGTTTTATTAGAGTAGCCCATATAAAGTGAAAAGTAACTTTTTTTTAATTTCAAACCTAACGTGTGATAGGTATTCAAAAATGAATAGGAGTTTAGGTACTAAAATAATTTTTTGATAATATCAATAACTTCGGAAACAATCGCTCCAAAAGTAAAAAACCAATGTGTCCCCCCCGCTCTAACTTTTTACCATAAGTTTAAAAAATCTGAAAAGTAGAGCTTTATAAAGACTTTCTAGGAAAATTATTTTTAACTTGATGAGACGAACAGTTTTTGAAAAATTGGGTACCGGTAAAACGGGGCTATTTGGGTTTTTGGGGGCTATTTAGGACGAACCAGAATTTTGAATAAAAATATCGATTACGGTCGGTTCATGTATGGTAGAATTTATTTTGCAAACTCTAGCAACACTTTGATAGTTTAAGTCAAATTGTCATCTGTCAGTGTTCGTTTTTTTCACAGTTTAGTTTAAAATTTTATTAAGAGAGCCAGAGACTGATTTTTCTTCGAAAATTTAAGTGTCAAAACATCTTCCGCAGTTCAAAATTTTAGCAGGTAAGAGAGTGAACGTTTTCAAATTACGATTATATGAAGTATCACGATGTTTTCTTGCTAATTAATATTTTTTTTATACTAATAGTTTTTTAATAATTATTAAAAATGTGTCTGGGGCTTTTCGGGACACCGATGCGGGGCTTTTTGGGACAGTGTCCTAAATAGCCCTCTCGCTTTAGTTCAATTGTAAACCACCTGGGTATTTTAAATTAGTATATATTTATAAGAATTATTGTGGTTTTCAGATAAAACACATTCGTAGAATGGTTCGAAAATATATAAGAACATTCAGAAACTTGAGAAATGGTAAACGTTTCATGCCGTACTTCTCCTATACTCTTGATGATTTAAACAAGGCATTATCAGACGTTAAATCCAAAAGACTGTCTACTAGAGAAGCGGAAAAGAAATATGGCGTCCCCAAAAGTACAATTAATCGTTATTTAAAAGAGAAAAACTTACTGTATCCAAGACCAGGGCACCCTACATTATTTTCAGAGGTGGAAGAAAAAACATTCGTCGAATATATTAAACATATGGGAGAATGGGGATTCCCTTTAGATCTAATGGATTTGAGAGTTTTCGCGCAAAAATATTTACAAAAAATAGGAAGGACTGTCTATAATTTGAAAGACAATTTACCGGGACGGGATTGGGCGGCTTGTTTTTTACAGAGGCATAAACAAAAGATTTCTAACAGATATGCTGCAAATATATCCTCAGACAGAGCAACCTTAAGCTCAGAGGTTCTTGACGCATTCTTTGACCATTATGAACAAAATTTGGAAGATGTCACACCTGATTGTGTAATAAATTATGACGAGACTAATCTGACAGATGACCCTGGATCCAAAAAGTACATGTTTAAGCGAGGAAAAAAATACCCTGAGAGGATCATTAACAATTCTAAATCGTCTGTGAGTCTGATGTTTTCTGGCACAGCATCAGGACTACTTTTACCAGTATATGTTGTATACAAAGCAGAGCATTTGTACGATACGTGGGTCTTAGGAGGCCCAGAACACACAAGATACAATAAATCCAAAAGCGGTTGGTTTGATTCGCTATGTTTTGAGGATTGGTTCCAAACGATCATCATTCCATATGTAAAGACGAAAGAGGGAAAAAAGGTTGTGCTTATAGGTGATAATCTATCGTCACATTTCTCGTCTAAAGTATTGGAAGACTGTGAAAAATTCAACATAACTTTTTTGTGCTTACCACCAAAAGCCACACACATTCTGCAGCCTCTTGATGTTGCCTTTTTCGCTCCTTTGAAACATTATTGGCGAATTATTTTGACAAATTGGAAAAAAGGCGACGGCCGGAAATGTAAAACGCTTGCTAAAAATAGCTTTCCTAGCCTTTTAAGTGAATTATTAAAAATGTTGCATGCAGAAGATGCTGCTTCACAAAATCTTAAGTCTGGTTTTGCCAAATGTGGTCTGCTGCCTGTTGACAGAAATAGACCGAAAGAAAGACTTCCTGGACAAATATCGGATGTAGATATAGTACAAAATAGGGCTTCTGGTGTTATTATAGAGATGTTAGAAGAAATAAGGGGTTGTACTGGGGAAACAAAAAGTACGAGGAAGAAACGATGCAATGTTCCTGCCGGCCAAAGCATAACATTAGCTGATTTAAACACTGAAGAAGGGAGCAACAAAGAGAAGGGTAAGGGTAAAGGAAAAGGGAAAAAAACACGACCTGTGACGCCAACATCCTCTATTTTACCGATGATAAAAAGTTTATCTCGGCTATCCTGTGAAGAACAAGACCAACAAAATTTGAGCAACAAAGGGAAGGTTAAGGGTAAAGAAAATCAAATACCATCAGCAACAGAAAAAGTTCTTGAAGTTTCAACAATTAATAAAACTACTCAGCCATGTGAAAATGTATCGACGGAATATATAACTCCTAAAAAAAAATCTGAAAGAAAAAAATGGCGACTACGTTGTGAAACTTCTTCCTCGGATAGTGACATTGAAATAAGCATTCACAGTGACTCAGACATCTTAAATGTTAGTAAAGATGACGACATGGGGACGTATCGAAACCTTGAAAAATTCCAATGTTTCGATAAGACCCCATTTCGTCAAGAGGTCCTGTGTCCTGAATCAGTATCAGCAACCCTGACGTTAAAAGAGGCTGTACACAGTCCAAGTCCAGTTCCAGGACCAAGTAGGGAAAAGGACATGGTGGACTATGTACCGGTTGTTTATAATGTAGGTGACTCCGTCTTGGTGAGATATATTTCAAAAAAGAAGGTGCAATATTTTGTAGGACATATTTTAAGCAAATCTGGCGACAAACAATACAACATTTCTTTTCTAAAAAAAACTGGAAGGAGTGATAGCACAAAATTTATAAAAACCAAGAAGGATATGGACACTGTTAATGATGATATGATTGTGAAACCAATTGAGCTGTTGGCGCTGAATGAGAAGGAAACTGAATTCGTATTTATGAACGATGAAGATATATTTTTTTTTGAATATTGAGTTTGAAAATTGATTTATCTGGGTACCTATCACAATTTAAAAACCAATACCGTTTTCTTTAACCGTAATTAAATCCTTCATAAATGAAAATTGTACAAGGAATATTAAGACTGTTTTTTTTAGTTATTGTATAAGATTAATAACTAGGTAAGATTTATTTTGTTTGGAAGATGCTTAATTTATAAAATTATTAATACCATTAGTAGAAGTTTACGCTGACTGTTTTTTTTTTATTTTTTAGTTACTGTTTTAATTTTTGACTTACTGTTTTGTTTTTCTTAGGTAGGTATTTTATTTTATTTTATTTTATTTATTTGGGAAAACAAACGGCGGTACATTACAATTTTACAGTAAACAATATAAATCCATAAATTCGATAAATGCACAACCAACAACATTTTCCACGTAATATAAAAAGTATTTAAAATTAAAATTCTGTACGTGCGACACAGAACTGTACATTAAATAATACTAAAATTAAGTTAAATTAAATTCATGTCAATCAAATTTTAAAATTAAATTAAATACATATTTATTAAATAATCAAATCTAAATTATCTCAAAATTAAATTAAAATGGGATAAACAAATAAATTAAAAAAAAAAACAATTAAATTAATACTTAAAACCAGGATAAAAGATAAAACATTGTAAAACATTGTACATCAATAAAATATGACATAGACAATATAGTGCAACAACAGGCAATAAGTTTAATTAGGTATAATAGTAATTATGTACTTGACATTTTGTTATGAATTATTTTTTTAAACTGTCGAGCAGATACGCCAAAGAATTCAATATTTTCAAATAGTTCATTGTACTGTTTCGCAATACGACGAAGTGGCGCGCGCGCCCCCGCATTTGTGCGACAAGAAGTAACTGCGAATAGTGGTCGGGCGCGCACTCCACGACTTATCGTTGTTCTTGGTACTACGTAACAGATCTTATTACTAATATCCATACAATCATATGCATTATTACATAAGTCAAATAAAAATTTTGTTTCCAGAATTATGCGTCTCGATTTTAGCGTTAAAAGTTTATAATGATCCAACAAGCTACTGTGGGATGCATAGGTACGAAAGCAACGGAAATGCATGGCTTTCAAAAATTTATTTTGAACTCTCTCAATCATATCTGAATACTTGCTATAAAAGGGATTCCATACAGGGACTGCATATTCCAGTTGCGACCGAATCAAGGTCTTGTAGAGATATACGTAGGTTTTCGGGCATGAAAAACCAGTGGCAGACCTCATCACAAAACCATACATTCGGAAAGCATTGTTTATAATTCTATTAATATGTTCCTCAAAGTGTAATTTTTCATCCAACCAAACTCCTAAATCACGCACTAATGTTTCTCTTTTGAGGGTTGTGTCACTTAAAGAGTATTGATAACTATTAACGTTTCTGTTTTTAGTAAAGCTTATACAGCAACATTTAGATAGGCTAAGTTGAAGTTTGTTAGATGAACAATAAGCATCGAACCTATTTAGGTCTTCTTGTAAGAGGTGACAGTCAGTTAAATTACGTATAGGTCTGAATATCTTAAGATCATCTGCATATAAAAGTATTTTTGAATGTTTGAAACACTTATTGATATCATTTATAAATATTATAAATAAAAGCGGTCCTAAAATAGAACCCTGAGGTACCCCAGAAGTGACATCTATAGTGGAAGAATTAAAACCATTTATAACTACTCTTTGAGTTCTATTGGACACATAAGAGGTAAACCATCTTAGGAGGTCGCCACGTATTCCATTAAATGCAATTTTTTGCAAGAGCAAATTGTGGTCAACTTTATCGAAAGCCTTCTTGAAGTCAGTGTAGATAGCGTCAGTTTGGATGCGAGAGTCCATGTTGTTAAAAAGATAGTCAACGAATGTGACCAGATTGGTAGCAGTTGACCTACACTTAACGAATCCATGCTGTTGTTGTAAAATATTATTATGTAGTAGAGGGTAAACTCTGTCGTGCACCAGCCTTTCGAAGACTTTCGAGAAAGTTGACAATATTGAGATAGGGCGGTAGTTTTCCACATCCCGGCTAGACCCTGACTTGTGCACTGGCGTTATATTAGCAAGCTTCCATGATCGCGGAAAAGCTCCTTGTTTAATAGATTGGTTAAATATTAGTGTTAGCGGCACGCACAGATTTGTAGCAGTTTGCTTAATAAACATAACTGGGAGACCATCCGGACCCGGTCCTTTAGAGGGATCTAATACCTTTAAAGACTTAAACACCTCCTCAGTTGTAAATTGAGCAGTATTCAATACACTACAGCTCTCGGAGTAATCAACAAATGAGGGTGGTGTGCTGGTTGAAGTTGAAGGTTCATAAACTGATTTGAAGAAGTCAGAGAAAAGATCACATATACTTTCAGGGTTATTCGCGGATTTATTCTCATAATGCATGACTGAAGGAATACCAGCGCCTGATTTTCGATTTGATATAAATGACCAAAAATGTTTAATGTTACTCTGAATGCTGTCTTCGACAGATTTCATGTACCGGTTATAGCTGATCTTGCACTCAACCAAAAATCTAGAGCGGTAAAGCGAGAACTGCTCATAGTCTAGGTATTGTATAAGAATAAGATAAATAACTGAGATTTGTTTTGTTTGCAAAAGCTTAATTTATAACGTTTATAATACCATTAGTAGAAGTTTACGCTTGTAATAAACAAAAGTTTTTGAAATATATATTTTTTTCTTTCAAATTCCACCAATTTCAAAAAAATAAAAGATTTTTTTATGTGTTATTAGTTACTTTTTGTCCCAAATATCGATAAACTCGTTTAAAGTGACTCTTTTGGCTCCTAATATGGGTTATATATCCGTTTTTCATTGCTGTCCAGAATAGCCTCAAATATGCGATATTTGGGACAGACTCATCTTTATTTTTTTTTTCAGTTCCTTTTGTAAGTAGTTACTTCAAAAGAATATTTACATAAATATGGGATTCTCTAATACCCATATAATTTTTTTATCATTATATTTAATGCGATATGAACAAGATATTTGCTAAAGTATGTCAAAATGTGTCCCGAATAGCCCCGTTTTACGGTACACTTATTGTGACGGACGGGAAACTACGGAACCCTACACTGAGCGTGGCCCGACACGCTCTTGGCCGGTTATTGTGAATTCTTGACAAAATTAAGTTTATCTTTATATTAATTGAAATATGGAGATTCATTTGGAGAGAGTCATTTGGAGATCTTTGGCAGTCGTTACGGATAGTCAGAAGCCAGTAAATCTGACTCCAGTCTTGCCATGAAGTACCGTGTTACCCCAGTTAATGGGTTGTGGAGGTCTGGTAGGCAGCCGCTCCTCGTAAAACACTGGTGTTCAGCTAAATCCGGCTTGACTGGAAGCCGACCCCAATATAGTTGGGAAAAGGCTAGGCAGATGATGATATTAATTGAAATAGAAGTTTATTCAAAGTGATTTCGCCTCTGTTGGTGGATGAGCCCACGCTACATATATTTTTGGCCATAGTTCTTTGAATTTCACAGTTAAACAATCGAACTTCTAACTTTATTGGGAGTCAGCGCGTATCAAGCTCAACAAAACCGTAGGGGTCGAAACCTACTGGTGCCATGGGTTCGCTTCTGAAAGGAAAACCCTGGAACGCAAGGCGAAGAAGAAATGTAGGAGTGGGTTTTAATCAGTAAAAGTCTGACACGCTGTACCGCTGTACCTACCGTATCTAAGAGTGGGAGAACTCATTGGAGGATTTCCCACTTAAAAAAAAATTAAAGGCAGTTGGGAGTCAGGACTATTGATTAGATATAAAAGTAATTCAACGAACAACTTTTGTAAGCGTATTCCGAACAGTGTCGGTTCTGACCAAAATCGACTTTCAATTAAGTTTTCCAAAGACTGAAAATTAAACCAGCGATTAAATATACCGTGTGTAGTTGATTGATGACCAAGTTAGAGTCAATTATCTCCACGACATGTTGTATCGACCGTAGGTTTCCTTTCCGGGTACTTAAACATATTGTTTGTCTATGAACGTATTTAAACATACAGTGGTTTTGTTTAAAGATCAATCATAGGATAAATGTAGGTGTGGACACTTCCTGAAAGGTAGATTACACTGATTTTTTGAGGGGATTTTTTTATCGAATAATTTCTCCGGCTCTGGGCGGGGACGTCATGTCAGAATTTTACTGACTTAAACCCACCTGTGTTCTTCTGTTGTTCTGTGTGTTCCAGAGCCGTCTATCAGCGAACAGTTTTAAAAGACATTTAAGTTAATGCTATAGACAGAACCACTTAAAGTTGCATAACTTTAAGTATACTAGGATATCAAGGAATCATACGAGGCTAATAATAGAGCCAGTGTTAGACAACCTGTACGGTTGTTTAACACTGGTCAGTGAAAAGTTAGTTGAAGACATCGACACGAAAAGAATAAGAAAGAAGAAGAAACCATACGACAATGTGATCGACTATGGAGCACGTTTGTCTGGAAGTACCCTATATCAACAGCCACACACTCTGACAGGAAATTCCACTCTTTAACTGTACACAATTAAGATTGCTGCGTCATTTTCGTGCTAATAAACTGTTTTTCTTTCTTTTTGACGTGACAACGTCTTAAATTAGGTTGCGGCTGGGAGTCACTTATGAAAAAGTGTAACGCTCGGTAACGTTACGATGAGTCACCGAACGAGAGAGAGGCCCGCCGAATGCCTTGCGTCTCTCTCCCACTGAACTATGATCGGTCTGCCGCGCGCGCAGCACTAGAGAATTTTAGTAAACAAAATATATTTCTATAGTTAAAATTTGTGCAATTCTTATTTTCATTCAATTCCTTGTTCCTATTGTGCAATTTAATTATATTCATATCAATAAATATTCTACCGAGAAAAAGACGTTGTCACGTAAAATCTTCGCCCGTAAAAACGACTTTACAGGCAACCATTTTTTTCATTATGAATGTGTTTCCAAAACCTTTTGTTCGAATGGATGAGATGTCCATCATGCACCGGTGGTGCATCGCCATACGATTGATGGTTAATTAACCCTTAAAAAAAGTAACTAGTTAGGCAGACATTTTATAAACTCTTGCTCATGAAAGTTTCAGAATTCCTGTTGGTAGTCTATTAAAAAGTCTAAAGTTATTAAACTAGAAACACGAGCATCAAAAATGCGATGCAAGCGAAATTGAGAGGCGAACCGTGTCGTTATATATCACGTCGGCGCTTGCCTGGTAAAAATAGAAGAATGGCTGTCTATCTCACAGAGACCAGTGATGGCTCAGTGGTAACTGCCCTGACTTGCTAGTTGTAGGTCGCGGGTTCAAATCCAGCCAGGCGTATTACTTTGTGTAATTTATTTTATCACCGCTGCTATCACAAAAAGGGTCAAGGAAAACATTGTGAGGAAACCGGTATATCTTGGAACCAAAAATTCGATGATAATATGACATCTTCCACGAATTCGCACTAGGCCAGCGTGGTGGATAACGGCCCATTCCCTCGCATAGAGAGGAGGTCTGAGTCCCAACAGTGTTACAAGGCCGTTAATGTAAAAAAAATGCCTGTCTACCTAACATAGCCTAGCTCCAATACTGGAAGATAATTGAATGAGGACATAACATGATTAGAGACCTATCTCAAAATATAAGTATTATGAAAATAGAATCTTAAAAACATATGTCTTATAATTCAATTTTCTACTATCTCTTATTTGAGTTAGATCTTATTAAGATTGAGCGTGGAATGTTCTGAATATAGTAGTTGCTAGAAGTATTTACTTCAGTAATAAACGACTTCATAACAGTCTCGTTGATATAGTGGTCGTAAGTGAGTTTGTCTCCGTATTTCATCTCAGGGTAGTCACCTGTAGTCACTTATCAAACACTGTCTCATCCAAATTTATATTGATGTATTAAGTATCATTCATAATAATAAATCAATGCTAAATAAACATCATTTAGATAATTCGTTATTTGTCTTGTATTAAGAGGGCTGTCGCAATTTTTGATGAATTTCAGCGTTTTATCCGATTTTTGACGTGTGACGATGCTTTAGATATAGCCATAAAAAAAAAAAACAAAAATATGGATAAGAAAGTTTGATAACTTATCTTGGGAGTGCTTTAAATAAATATTTGAATTTGTTTACCTATATTAGTAAAATCCTTGTCTCCGCAAAGGATGTTTTATAAAATGTTGCTTTGGGTATCTTTTGACGCCTTGGTACACCGAAGATATTAAAGTTTAATTATTTATAAAAATGTCTATGATACAACTGTATCTTCTACATTGGAGTGCTGAAACCACTTTATTACTATTCATACAGTAATACACCAAAAATAACCCGTAAAACCAAGATCTACTGACAGTTTTCCGTACGAAACTACAATTTTTATCTACGAAATTATAATCCAAACTCAAATAAAAAAAATTAACCAACTAAGGTGATATTTCTATATATCTTGAAAAAAATAAATTGGGCTATTTAAAAGTTAAATAATATTTTTAAATAATTTTTGTATGCAATGCAAAAATCGAGCGCGACTGCTGCCGCCCGTCGTTTAATTTACCTATCGTCTGTTTTTTATACCCTGAGACTATATTGACACAGGAAATGTCAAAATTACTATAAGATGATGCCAGTTCTTTTGTGTTGTAATGGCATTTCTGTCAAAACGCTCAAATTTAAGAAAAATTGTAATAGCGCCCTTAACATTCAGGCAGGGTAAAGAAATTTCTCTCAATTTTTTCTATATTTATGTAAATGCAATTCTAAGGTCTACAAGTACGCCTATGGCATCATAGTCCATCATCATCATCGCCTCAGGAAGGCGATGATGATTGTATGTCCCATATTACTTGGAGTCGTCGCAACATTTTTTTTTCTTCCATTCTGTCGTTTCACCCATCATACTATCACATACTCCCTTTTCTTTCATATCATTGTTCACACAGTCTTACATGTTAATTAACTTTATAACAGCATGTTAGTCTAGTCCGTTGAGAATAAAGTCGTGACGTCATGATATTGTTCCGAGACCTCGAGACAGTGTGGCGAGCATCGAAATCCATTTAGTGGTGGAATCCAAGATTAGCTCGCTGCAGCATCGTGTCGATACCTAGCTGTGGGACATATGAGAAATCGTGTTACATACTGTAGGTATGCACGTCAAGTTACAATTTGATGTTGCAGCACTTTATTGTGTAGCAGTAAGAGCTATTTTCGTAGAGCAAGTGTTTATTCTGATGGTTTACTGCAGTTATCTACATTCCTATACTAGCTTCTGCTATTGGCTTCGCTCGTGTGATACCTTTCCGGGGTACCTCTATACAAACTCAGAACCGCAGTTTCATCCCTTCAGGGGATTAGTCATCAGTCCTATTAATATCTGCGATGTAATGTAGTTTATGTGTATAAGTTATTAAGTAGGTGAAGTAATTATTATAAGGTACGATGGGCCTGAAATATCCTTTTTGGACAAAAGCCCCTTGTTGAAAAGTGGAATAAAAAAAATCCCTTCAGGGGGTTGAGTTTTGAGAAAAAATCCTCTCTTAGTGCTCACCTAGGTTTTTTTTATTATTTATAGGCTCGCGTTTGACCACTATCTCACTTGATGGTAAGCGATGATGTGGCAGACGATGGAGCACGCTTGCCTAGAAGTAACTGCATCAAAATCCGTTTGCGTAATTTTAAAGATTTAAGCATACATAGAGGGACCAAAGATAGGGACAGAGAAAACGACTTTGTTTTATACTATGTAGTGATATATAACGGAGGCCAATAAGCAATAAGTAGTAGAGGTTTTTGCGACTAAACTTCCGTAAATGAGCAAGTAATTTACTTCCGTAAATTACTTCCGTAAATTACTTGCTAATTTACGGAAAATCAAAATGATATACAGGGTGTTTGGTTCATCGTGTGCCAAATTGATATGGTCGACTGGAGGGGTCATCTGCTATCCTTTCAGACCCTCAAACACTACCCATGTCCAGTGGAAATTTTTTCATCGACTTTTTAAAGTTTTTTGAAAAAAGGACCCGATTTTTACATTCAAATACAAATATAGGTAACAAAATGTATAAGACGTAGAGCCTCAATTTTAATTTTATTTAGACGTATATTGTATAAAGGTACTTTTGAAAACAAAATTAGTGATATTAGACATCTAGATTTTTTTTAATTTACCCGCAAAGTTTCGGACTTAAATTAAAGCTGTTCATGTTACAGCTATTTACATGGCTGCAAAAAAAGAACCATAAGGGACTAGGATCTTCAAACTCTCTCAATAATTCTCTAGTCTATCCTCTTGCTAGTGATGTGCCACATGTCGTAAAAATCTTATTACAACTATGTAAAATCGCCAGTTTTGTGAATCGAGTCGGATAAAATTAACATTTAAAATTGTGAATTGTAAAATTATTTTTGCTAAAATGGTATCTGAAACACCTACTTAATCTGTTATATCACTCTTAGAAGGTGAAATCTGTCTCGTATTTCACTTTTAGTTGGTTTTACTTGAAATAAAAAAATAAAATTCCATATTTACAACCATTTCATGATTTTTACAAATACTGCTCTTTTGGCATCTGTTGCAAGTGCAGGCCCGACATCTGTTTTGTATTTCGTCACTTAGTTGTTGTACGAAGTCATTTTCCCTCTTTAATTGTATTCAAAGCCGTTCCAATGCTTTGAACTAGTACTTCCCTAGTTGGAACCTCCGTCGCGTATACCAGCTCTTTGGCAGGTTCCCCAGACCCTGCGTACAAGTGTAGACCTAGAAAAACTGAGTGTCGAAATACGGAACAGGTGTCGGGTCTGCATTTGCAACAGAGGCCAAAATTTGAGAGGCATTTATAAAAAATATGAAATTATTGTAAAAGACGCTTTTTTTCTTTTATTTCAAGTAAAACCCACAAAAATTGGGTGTTACGAAGCAGGTTTTACTTTATATGAGTGATTAAACAGATTAAATAGGTGCTTCAGGTACCATTCAAGCATAAATCATTTTTCAAATCATAATTTTGAATGTTAATTTTATGTGACTCGACTCACAAAACTATCGATTTCACATAGTTGTAATAAGATTTTTATGACATGTGGCACATCACTAGCAAGAGGATAGACTAGAAAATTATTGAGAGAGTTTGAAGATCCCAGTCTCTTTTAGTTCTTTTTTTGCAGCCATGTAAATAGCAGTAACACAAATAGCGTTAATTTAAGTCCGAAACTTTGCGAATAAATTTTAAAAAATCTAGAGGGTTGATATCACTAATTTTGTATTTAAAAGTACCTATGTACAATATACGTCTTAATAAAATTAAAATTGAGGCTCTACGTCTTATACATTTTGTTATATTTATATTTGAATGTAAAAATCGGGTCTATTTTTCAAAAAACTTTAAAAAGTCGATGAAAAAAATTCCACTGGACATGGGTAGTGTTTGGGGGTCTGAAAGGATAGTAGATGACCCCTCCAGTCGACCATATCAATTTGGCACACGATGAACCAAACACCCTGTATATTAACACTGTACATTTTTCTTAAATCATAATTAAAGGTAAAAAAAAACCTTCGCCTAACATTTCTCTCCACACAAATTACCGTTGCAAAACGGCTTGAAAATTAAACAGTCGTTTTAGCGTCATAGCCACAAATGCCTCCATGTACCTATAATCTGATATGTATGTCATTGTATTGGATCGCAATCAGGAATGTATGTCGTTACGCGTCCGTTGAGACTCATGAGGCCCTAATGAAGTGACTAACGACCAGAGCTTGATGTGCTTTCATATACTATTGGAATTGCATTTTTTATCATGTTGTGATGAAAGTATGATACGAAAGAAAACATTGTTTTTAACGTTTGCTAGTATATGTCGCAGGTTTTTCATAAAATTAGGTTTTTGATCAAAAACCTAGGTTTTTGATGAAAAACCGGAAAATGACATATATTAAACTCAATTTCATCATAAACCTGTATCAATCCAGATTTTTTATCAAAAACCTGAACTAGTTTGGGTTTATGATAAAGTTGTTGTCAAAACCACGGTTATGCTTTGTTTTATGACAAATAAACCAATTTAAATGAAATAAATAAATCAATCCATCATCATTTGCAACTTAGTAGAAAGAAAACAATTATTTATTTATTAAAAATGTTACTTTGTCCAATTTAAAAAAAAATCTTCCTTTCATAGGACCATTCAAAGAACACCATATAAGGCTTTGTTTGGCACAGAGTCTAAAATAGGACTGAAAACACACATTCCAACAGACTTATTAGAGAAACTTATTACGGAAGAGAAACTTTATCATAAACCCAAACTAGTTCAGGTTTTTGATGAAAAATCTGGATTGATGCAGGTTTATGATGAAATTGAGTTTAATATGTGTCATCTACTGGTTTTTCATCAAAAACCTAGGTTTTTAATCAAAAACCTAATTTTATGAAAAACCTGCGACATATATATCTTGGAAAGATCTTAAAATTGATAACTTCATCATTTAAAACTGGACAGTCCTTTAAATGGACTGGCCAGTTTTGAATGATGAAGTTTGATGATATGTCTAGCTACGTTTGGTTATATCATTAATGTAAGATTTCTGTGCATCAAATATCTTATTCTACGCTAAAACTACATACTTATAGCTAATATGAATGGACTAGACTTTGGAATTGGAAGTTAGAAGAGGATGTTCTACTTGTTTAAACCACCCAGATGAGCATATTTTAGTGTAGTAAGAACTGACCACGTCATGTATAATAATTATTGTTGGCTAGCTAATGTTTATTTATTTTCTTGATCAAGAAAATAAATAAACATTAGCTAATGTGGTCAGTTTTAAGAGTAGAAGTTGATCAAATACATGACGGATGGGTTCTGTTTTTGACAGAGAGATTGCAGCCCGAAGGTTTCATAGTTCCATAAGTATGTCCGTGAAATCGCAGCGGTCCCTATCAGAATAACAGCGCTACGTTGTTTTTAATACATTGTGTGTGTGACGTAAAAATACTCATAATTGTTTTACTTTCTTTCAAAAGTATTTATTTGGATTTAAAGAAATACATTTTTTGGCAATCAATATACAGCATAGAACTACTAGGTCTTAAGTAATTGGGTCTAGGATTGTTTTATAAAAATAACAAAATCCCTTTGACCCAGACTAGATCGTCCCATCTTGTTACCTAGCCGGATTACACGTTCTCTTCAACGTTTACTAACTTAAGTAAAATAAATACGACTACATTTATTTTCATCTCCTTTATTTTCAGCAGATCGTATTTCCAAGTCTTTTGTATCAAAATAATTTATATTCTTTTTTGTGGAAGAGCGTTGTTTTATGATCCCGCGGGAATACCTGAAAACATTGGAGTAGCTACTTAGGACGAAATATAGCTGAAAGCTGTGTTTTGATATGTCTGAAAAGTTTTCCTTTTGGTTAGCTCTTGGAAGACTTGTGTCAGCGTAGGCGCGTAGGCGGGTAACGACGACGTGGGTGCCTATCGGTGGCTTAGAGGGAAAACCTCGTATCTGCAATTTAAGGTAATTCAAAAAAGAAAATATACTTTCCAAAAATGTAATGAAATATTAGTACATTTTTGGAATGAAAAGCTCGAAACACACCATCTTGTATCATGGAAAATTTTGATTGATGTTGTGTAACACCGTCTAAGATGTTAAATTGCCTATCGTTTTCGAGTCAATTTAGTGTGATAACATCGCGATGGCGCGTAAAAACTTGTTGTAAAAATTGAAAAACTAGAGTAAAGTGTTTCAAATACAGCAATATTTTAAAATGTTTGAATAAAACACGTAAAATACACGTTAAATTAGTTGATAATAAAAATCTATTTTGGTTTTGTGGACCTCCTGAAAAGTTGCATATTTTGTAGTTACGAGGGTTTCATTCTAAGCCATTGCTATGTGCCTTAAGTTACCAGAAAATAATACATAGGTACAATACATGTTACGGACTCTCGGCTCTAGTTTCATAGTTTCATTAAGAAAACATATTCGTGCTAACTAAATACACCCTAATCTCTTCTGACAATAACACATGATTAAAATCCATCCTTAGCACGCAATGCGCCCGAAATATATGAAAACACATGAAACCCGCCAACATTGTTCCAGAATACATTAGCATATATAACACTGATTATCATATTTCAACGGCAGCCCAGTGGAATCAGTTCAGCGAATGAAATCATAGCCACGGAATAACGAGTCAAGTCGTGATGATTTTCATTTCAGATTACATTGAGTCCACTGTCCACTTTGTGACTGATTTCTGAAGCAACTTATTTACTCTTGAGTTAAAGTCATAACTTACGGTTGTAGCTATCAGGGGCCTTATCATTACGTAGTCGATGCCTACTAGGAGCATGGGGTATGAAAATTATACCCGTGGTACTAGAATGCAAACTGAAGGAGGAGCTAGAATGTAAACTAGTCCCTAGAGCGGAAGAAGTCATTACGTATGTAATTTACCGCCTTAAAAAACGAGCAAGAAAGAGGGATGGAGTTATAAACCCAATGTAGTTCCAACTCTTTAACAGTTCAGTTTAGGTTGAAATGTATCGCGTTGATATTTCGTGGTGGGGTCTCAGGAAACCAAGACCCAACCGAGAACTCCACTCCTGAGCTTTATGCAAGAGTCCTCAAATGCTTTTAAGAATTATTTATCTGAGGGCCTCCGAAACATGGCTGTGGCTCCGTCATCAGGTCACTTTTAGTTTAATATAGATTTCGATGCGCATGATAAAAGCAAGGGACTTACAATGACGTGTTAAAATTAAATTCGTGACATAGCTTCCGTGCCTCGGATAGCACGTTAAGCCGTAGGTCCCGGCTGTCATTTGTAGGTCTTTGGCAGTCGATACGGATGGTCAGAAGCCAGTAAATCTGACTCCAGTCTTGCCATTAAGTACCGTGTTACCCCAGTTAATGGGTTGTGGAGGTCTGGTAGGCAGCCGCTCCTCGTAAAATAATGGTATTCAGCTAAATCCGGCTTGACTGGAAGCCGACCCCAATATAGTTGGAAAAAGGCTTGGTGGATGATGATAGAGAAAGAGATACGGACTTTCATGTTTCTTCAGGGTTCTTTAGAGCTACAGGTGTATAGCTATACACCCTTTACATGTAGCTTTATCACATTAAAAATTTAGTTTACATCGTAAAATGGATCGCGTTTAAAGCTCGTGGTAGGGTCTCACCCGGTCCATTGCACCACATAAAATTATAATATTCCGTGACCAAAGTCCGAGTAAAGTTCAAACTGATGTAATCGTCGTATTCCCACTTTCGTTTAAAGTAAGTTCGTATATTTCCCGGCACGTGCCCGGCGAACATGTTTTGTCCTTTATTCCGGGAATTAGTGATGTAATAAAGGCGAATATTCCTGAAATTTTCGGAGCGGAAACTCTTCTATGCAAAGGTTTAGTAAGCGTAAATTATTTTGACATTTTCATTGCTTCGTTTGGGCACACTATTGTGTGAGTTATCCCCGATGAATACATCAGATATTTGAACCGTTGGGTCCTATTAATAGTCCTTTGCTAGGTTGAAATAACAGTAAGAATTGTTCTTAAGTTTCTATTTAAAAGTCGCGTCTATTTTTTGTTTGTCTTTTCGTAATGCTGTTTAATTATTTCTTGCAGTTCTACACTGTGAACTGCTATTGACGTTCTTAATTGGACCGATCAGGAAAAACTTCCTTGAATTTCTTTTGTAAACGTCTACATTATTTACCTTACAGAAGTAATCTATTGACCTTGCGCAGGTTGTATTTAAAATGAACCAGTAGGTATATGTAAAAGGTTAAGCAATACTTGTTAACGTCGGTCTATAGATGGGTGACCATCTTATTATCTTGAGGGTGTGCCACAAAACCGCGACTGTTGCGTTGCCTTTAACGATACCGTGGAAGTAGCGATGTATTAATTTAACACACATTTAAATTTAAACAACGACGTATACAAATAGAATACACATACACGCACTACACCCGCTTAAATAGAAGATGAGCCTTCTTTAGGGGCAGGCCAGACAGAAAAGACGTAAGACGCAAACGGGGCGCGGGCAGGCGCGAATGTACCAGCGTTGCGCCCGCGCCCTGTCTGTTCTGTATGTTTTGATTCGCGACGCTTCTATACATTTTGTATGAAAGAGACGCGGAAGAGACAAATGCCCGCGCCCCGTCTGCGTCTTACGTCTTTTCTGTGTGGCCAGCGCTTTAGATTATTAGGGAATTATCGGAAAAGAGTTATCAAAGAGGCTATCAGGAAACTCTAGCTGGGGATTCCACTCCTAAAGTTAATAATGTTGAAGGAGGAGAGCTACCATTCCGCACTAGCTGGAGATAGGATACTGTGGAAAGGAGAAATAGGGTCTTTGCCCACTTGTAGAACAGCATAAACTAGCTAGATCAGATCAGAAAGTAAACACTCACTCCAGACGTGAACACTCCACCCTCGATGCTTGTCCTCGTCGCTATGCCCCGCGGCCAGCATCGGAGACTCTGCTCCCTCGGACTCAGGCAACGTCCTCCAACGCTTTAGCAGTTCCTTGGCGGTATAGGTTAGCTAGATAAAATTGGTAAGTAAACACTCACTCCAGACGTGCACGCTCCACCCTCGATGCTTGTCCTCGTCGCTATGCCCCGCGGCCAGCATCGGAGACTCTGCTCCCTCGGACTCAGGCAACGTCCTCCAACGCTTTAGCAGTTCCTTGGCGGTATAGGTTAGCTAGATAAAATTGGTAAGTAAACACTCACTCCAGACGTGCACGCTCCACCCTCGATGCTTGTCCTCGTCGCTATGCCCCGCAGCCTGCATCGGGGACTCTGCCCCCTCTGACTCAGGCAACGTCCTCCAACGCTTCAGCAGTTCCTTGGCGGTATAGGTTAGCTAGATCAGATCAGAAATTAAACACTCACTCCAGACGTGCACGCTCCACCCTCGATGCTTGTCCTCGTCGCTATGCCCCGCGGCCTGCATCGGAGACTCGGCCCCCTCGGACTCAGGTAACGTCCTCCAACGCTTCAGCTGTCTCTTGGCGGTATGGGTTAGCTAGATCAGATCAGAAAGTAAACACTCACTCCAGACATGCACGCTCCACCCTCGATGCTTGTCCTCGTCGCTATGCCCCGCGGCCTGCATCGGAGACTCGGCCCCCTCGGACTCAGGTAACGTCCTCCAACGCTTCAGCTGTCTCTTGGCGGTATGGGTTAGCTAGATCAGATCAGAAAGTAAACACTCACTCCAGACATGCACGCTCCACCCTCGATGCTTGTCCTCGTCGCTATGCCCCGCAGCCTGCATCGGAGACTCTGCCCCCTCGGACTCAGGCAACGTCCTCCAACGCTTCAGCAGTTCCTTGGTCTTGTCCTTCGTCTTGTCACATGCCTGGCGCCAGTTCGTGAAGTACTTCCGAGATACCTTCGGGCTTGTGAGTGAAGTGGACTTCGAGTCTTGTCTGAAAGCGAAAATGTTCGGTTAGGTGGTTTTAATAGGTTCGTACAGTTCCGGGCGGAAATGTGTGAGTAATTATTTTATTTAGAGCTGATTTTTCAGTAGTCAGATAACTTTTAAAGTATGTTTTTAAATTTTTGAGACCAAAATGACATTATGTGGGCACTTGTCACAACACCAGAGAACTGGCATCATTATTATTGTAAGTTTGACATTTGTTTGTGTCAATTTAATCCTGCATCGCGTTATCAGAGTTCTTCGTGCGATCAGAATCTATAGAACAATCAGAAAAGCCCGGACCAGATTCAACACCCATTGGAAGGTCCTCTCTTTCTAATGGAGGTTTACGGGACTTTCATACCTAGTTCCACATTCCTCTAAATGTATTTTGTCCCAGCTGTGGCAACATGGCAAAAAAACGTAGACATGTGAAAAATACCGCACTGGGCCTGGGCTAGAGAGGAGGCCTGAGTCTCAGCAGTGGGAACATTATAAGGCTCATGCTATGCTATGCTGTGGCAACATTATTTTTGACCTTGAGTCTCGTGTCTTAAAAACTGATTCATATTTGTTTGCGTATTATTTTTTATTTGATAGCGTATTAACGTTAGAGATAGCATCTATTGTCACGCGTTGTAAATGATTAGTGCATATGGGATTATACTTGTATCGTATTAGTATGGCTAAGGCTATAGGTAAGGCTGTGGAATTATTTGAAAGAGATACCGAGGTGTTGGAACGCAAAGGGCCAATAAACAAACACAGGTGGGTTTTAGTCAGTTAAAGTTTGACTCTTCCGCAGCTACCAATCTCTCCACTCAGAGTGGGTGGAGTTATGTGGTGACTTCCCACCTAAAACAAAGGGTACTAATTAAACAGACTTATTTTTAATAATACTGTTCGCCTCTAAAACTTACATTGATTTCTCAAATACTAAGTCAGCTACAATTAAGGGCTATCGAATGATACTACCCTAACCACTAGTTATATTCTATTTAAGCCACTTTCTGGATGGTTATACCATATAATTCCGTGCTCGCTTCACTCACTCTTGGACTAAGCATATTAACTAGGACAAAAACCGTGCAATGCCAAAAGAAAAAAGAAATAGAAGGTGAATCAAGGACCGCTTTTACCTAAGTACTCAAGTCTCCATCCAAGTATACAGGTAAGGTACACAGTGGTACAAAGAATATTTCAACAACTTTATATATGAACATCACGGCTCCGTGTTTGTGTTGTGTATTGATTTTTTCCTTTTGAATATGTAATCGGCTAGTGACAATGAAAAACGCTCAGCAGTACAGTAGGCCATATTTTTACGTATATTTGTCGCTAGTGACAAATCGGCGAGCGATCAGTTCCAGTCGACGAAATGTGTTGTGTTGTTGCGATGCAATTTACGATTCAATGGATACTGCAGTAAAAAGTTGTAGGTACAATATGGCCAGACCGTTTATGAGCGCCTGGTAGAACAAAGAAAATGAGAGGATACTTTTCAGGTTTACTACATTGTCATAACTTGTTGGGAACTAAGAAATAAAAGGCGGTCGTTAGGGTGGTGTTCCATCTAAGTTGAGTTATACTACGCTGCTATGGATGTGTCTGATAGCCATCAATTATACTGGTGGAAACCGGTTCAATTGAGCATATTTTTACGATGATGGATACGTGCTATGGATAGTTGCAAGTGACTTAGCTATGAGCCGAGCAGAGTACTTACTACAGTCGGCGCTTGTTTGCCACTGAAAGCATTGCTACCTTGTGGCGGAGCATCTTTTTAGAAAATCTGAGTAAGAGACTCCGCTACATAACCTAAGCATCAGTGGAAAGAGACACATAGTTTCATAGCTTAGCTTTCACATCCTCGCATCATAGCTACATAGAACAACTTTATTTTGGAAAAGCACCCTAACTCTAGTTTCGTCTTCATCCCTTCGTAGCTCAAACAACACAAAGTCTACATATACCTAATCTTGATGAGATCTCTACCCTCTAAAATTTGGGATCGGCATTAAATTATCCATTGTATGCGATTTTCAACGCATTGTTTTCAACTGTAGTAAATCCTGCTGGAATCTGCTGATAAATCATAAAGTTTAACGACGGAGCTGCGAAACTATGGCATCAAGATGTATTCAAACTGATGACGAATATTTCTAGTCACGGAATATGTTGGTTATTAGGCCCTGCTAAATACGTTGGTCATCGATCATCTGGCTAACGTGATAGATTACGCGATACCTCTCAATTAGGGCCTTTCGACCCCTTTGTTACGTTTTTGTTGATGTTATTAAGGCTAATCAGTGATTTTGGGCATCTAAATTTAGTTACATAACGACTCATTAATGTAGCTCTATTTTAAGTAAAAAATAAACCACGACTTTATAGAAATATCGTTGTTTTAAAACTAACTTAGCAGTAACATGAGATACTCTTTGAAAATGTTCCAGCGATAATGAAGCAAGAACTTTATACTCTTTGACCGCCATCTTAGATCGTTTGTGTCCAGTGTGCTCAAATATCTAGGCTACATTTGAAATATTCGCTTGTAATGGGGCTGAAGGTGCATCGATGCATATTTCAAAGGCGACTAGAACCGTTTTGCTGATATATACCTACGGGCCAACGGTGCTATCAAGTATTACGAGTATCTTGGCTGTTTATGCGCACCTAGTACCTTTCAATGTAGAAGGTGTCGTTTTGTACCTTTCGTTTGCTTCTTCGATATTTGATTCTATTTGAAGACTTTAAAGATTTATTGAGCCACTGTTATTATTGATATTTAGTTTCGTATTTTTGGTCTCTGACGTCAATCGGTAGTATGTAGCGTTTTTTATATCAAATGATACTACCGGTCTTTTCATTATATCTTTATCTTTTCATTAGTTTTGGAGTCTCCTTTAAGATCGTACTATACGCTGCGTCAGATAAAGGTATAAAGTACATTGATCTTTTTCTAATATGCATTGCTACCCAAAAATAAAATGAAATATACGAGTAAAGCTTCTCGATAAATGTTGATTCAAGACAGTACATGTGTCTTTATATACGTGTAAGTATAACAAAGTAAATGTTTTAAACTTTAATCCAAAGTTATTTGGCGCCCATCTTATATTATAATGGGAAAAAAGCGATAGAAGTATCATACCTACTTCTCTGGTCTCTAAACTTGTCACTCGCTCTGGACAACTTTCTGGTTTGTGACATTTTCACTGGGTGATTTCTCTAGTGGTAAGACGTCTCAATTCCCTCTCGCATTTACTACAGTACGGATTTTGCCAGAAGAAGATCAAAGTAAAGAAAAAAAAAACAGCATACCTACCTCTCTAAAGTCTCTTTAGAGCTATCACTCGCTTTGGAGAGCCTTCTCTCTCGTCTCAACGCAGCATCTTCGCTGGGCGACTTCTCCGGTGGTAGCCTGAGTTCCTTGTCGCATCGACTGCTGGACCTGGAGGTCTTGCCTTCGTCTCCACTGTCTCTCTTCACTGCGAGCTTCACGGGCGATAGGCTGCCGGGTTTCTCATGCTTCTTCACCTCCATACTGAAGGGTGGGCGGCCGTCATCGTCGTCTTCCTGGAGAAATGAAAGATAATGTTATCATCATCATCATCATCTGCCTAGCCTTTTCCCAACTATATTGGGGTCGGCTTCCAATCAAGTCGGATTTAGCTGAATACCAGTATTTTACGAGGAGTGTCTGCCTACCAGACCTCCACAACCCATTAACTGGGGTAATACGGTACTTCATAGCAAGACTGGAATCAGATTTACTGGCTTCTGACTATCCGTAACGACTGCCAAAGATCTACAAATGACAGCCGGGACCTACAGCTTAACGTGCTTTCCGAGGCACGGAGGAAACTCGTTATGTTAAGATGGTCACCCATCCACAGACCAACCTTGGCAAGCGTTGCTTAACCTTGAAGATCGATCTGTGCGGCTGTTATTATCTAGCCAAGAGCTCCTCGAAAAAAGAAAGATCATGTTAGAAGGTAATTGGCGGTGAATAGACGCTTGTTTTTTGGCTGCGCTAAATCGCATCAAATTGGCTTCACCCCATTTGGAGTCTGCCTGAAGTGAGAAATTCGTACATTTTACTATAGCTTCTTTTTCGGACCGGGGAAGATCTTTACTAGCTCGGGCACCTGGCAGATATCTCTCTCCAATTGTGCTATCAAAAAAAGGAAGAAAAAAGAAAGAAGTGGAAAGAGCTATTATAACTTTATTTCTAAAATTTTGTGCGTAAACATAAGCGATGTTTTTTCCTGATGCGGAAACTGAGCGTGTAATGTAAGTAGGTACCAACGTAATGACAGCTCCGTCCGTACAAATTCTTTTTTTCTGATTCATTAGTAGATTTCTCGGTAATTAATTAATCTTCAGCAAAAAGGGAAAAAGAGTAAGTCCAGTATCCTTGATTTTATCGTTTTTGCACTGACAAGTCTAATTCTGAACTGCTACTCATTTTCCATTTTATTTGCTTTTGAATAAACATGATCATTAAATTCTACTAATATTATTAATTAAAAAGTTTGTATTTATGAATGTATGTATGTTTGTTACTCGTTCACGCAAAACTACTGAATGAATTTTGATGAAACTTGGTATACAAGTAGGTATGGTCTAGCTGTATCCTGGAACAGTATAAAGGGTACTTTTTATCATAAGAGTAGGTTTCCTTGGGATAATTTTCAACTATCACGCAGGCAAAGCCGCTGGCAGCAGCTAGTATGTATTATTTTATATAATCCGTTTATCGAACCCATAAATAAAACGTGTTGATAACCATAATCGTATAACCAAATATTTAATTCCGCAAAATATAATTAACAGTACAACATTGAATTTAAACTGAACACAATGATATTTCAATATTATTCTTTTACAAGATCTGATTTAAGCGTAGGTTGATTTGCATTAAAATTAAAGCATTATTTTAATAATGTACCGCATTATTTGGTTTCAGTTACATAGCTTTTCGGATCAAAGATATCATTGCCATTGGTAATATATGGTTAAACTAAGTGGTATAGATACACGCGTCATGTCCGTGAACGGACACGGACGGCTGTCAGTTGAGAGTAGTCATTTCTTAGCCACCAGTGACTTATCTTATCTTAATATATATAAATCTCGTGTCCCAATGTTTGTCCTCAATGGACTCCTAAACCACTTAACCGATTATAATAAAATTCGCACACCATGTGCAGTTCGATCCAACTTGAGAGATAGGATAGTTTAAATCTAAAAAAAAAAAAAAGAGTTGGGTAAAGTAGGGTAGTGTAGTGTAGCGTAGTGTAGTGTAGGGTACTGTAGGGTAGTGTAGGGTAGTGTAGGATAGGTAGGGTAGTGTAGGGAAGGTAGGGTAGGGTAGCGTAGGATATGAAGGGTAGTCATTTGACGGGAAAAATTCCAAAAATAAATAATTGTCTACCCCGTGCGAAGCCGGGACGGGCTGCTAGTTTGAATTCTATATTTTTCTTTTTAAATACTTTATTTATTTGCATTGTTCTTACATAATATAAGCGACAAGAAACATGCTACCCAGATATTTGTGATATTTGTATAATATGATTTAAAAGGAGGAGCACGTGGCTAGATAATAACAGCCGCACAGGTCGATCTTCAAGGTTAAGCAACGCTTGCCTAGGTTGGTCTGTGGATGGGTGACCATCTTAACATAACCAGTTTCCTCCGTGCCTCGGAAAGCACATTAAGCCGTAGGTCCCGGCTGTCATTTGTAGATCTTTGGCAGTCGTTACGGATAGTCAGAAGCCAGTAAATCTGATTCCAGTCATGCCATGAAGTACCGTATTTCCCCAGTTAATGGGTTGTGGAGGTCTGGTAGGCAGCCGCTCCTCGTAAAATACTGGTATTCAGCTAAATCCGGCTTGACTGGAATCCGACCCCAATATAGTTGGGAAAAGGCTAGGCAGATGATGATGATTTAAAAGAGCATCCATGGATTTTCTTGCATATTCTTCTCCATGAAGATCTTTGGTGACAATTTCGTAAGTGTCTCTAAATGTTTATTAGACATAAGTATATAAAAGGGGAAACTGACTGACAGACGCAAAGTCGCAACTAAGGATTAGAAGCGAGAAATTTTGAAAAAATTAAAAGCTTTTTTTCATGTCGTAGCAAGGATTTAAAAAAAATATCTTCCTGGAATATAACGGGGGCAAAAGTTAGTACGGAGAAACCTACTCACACGCGGGCGAAGCCACAGGGAGAAAGCTAGTTTGAAATACATGTTTTGATTTATTGATTCAATCTTGGATCAATTTACTGAAGAGTGACTAAAAAACTTACATAAAGTACGATAAATATTAAACAAACCCTCATAAAAAGTCTTTCTAAAGGGACAATCTAAGGATACCTAAGGTTATCGACGCGTGAAAAGCCTTACGATACATAAAATAAATCGAATGATAAGCTATCGAAAATAATGACAAAGATCCTCTTTTATCCAAAAAGGTTTTATGGTATATTAGAATCTTTACTTTTCGATAACATATTAAATATAGTTAGGATAAAAAGAGTGAGTCGTTTGCCACTCCGTGTTAGGCCACGTCTTGCATCTGAAAGTACCTCGCATGCAAGTTCTACAACGTGAACTTGCATGCAGACACGGACACGATCGAGTAGCGACGCGCGATGGCCAAAAGTTTTATTCGATTGTTTCAATTGTCCGAACATCTCGATGCTTCTCGATTGCTTCGACTTTGACTCGAGTCTGATTCCGTCTGTTATTGTGACTGGCGCATGATACATTCGTTCGCGAGTTATTCTTCGATAGTTTATACTTTAAGGTAGCCTTTCGAACCGAGCGTCTATAGCGTCAGTGACGCGGCGTCAATGACGTCACTGACGCCGCGTTAGTGTCGCTGGGTTCGAAAGTCGTTCCCTAGAATTTCATACATTTGCATAGAACATCTATCTGTCGCTCTGTCACGGCGTCACAGTCGCGGCGTCACTGACGCTATAGACGCTCGGTTCGAAAGGCTACCTTTAGAGTTACGAGTAAGAGTGACTGATTCGTAAAATCAAAAACTAGCGGTCAATTCCGTTGACTCGCAACAATCGACTCGATGGCTTCTTTTAACGAGTTCGATTCTTGCGATTGTTAAAACACCTTGGAATTGCCCATCGTTACGATCGAGCGCTTTATTACGGCCCACAGTAACCGGCAATATAATAATAATAATAATAAATTTTATTGTCACCCAAAAATACAAAACATAAAATTATTATAGACCTTGATTGACATTCTATCTGATGTAGGTACATTATATTAGTGAGGAACATCTGTGTCTGAACTAGATAATAATATCTGTATTTTAGACATCAGCGCTCTTCCCTAGATTTAGGCATCACTTAAATATAGGGAACATTAACAATAGAAAACAACAGATCAATTACATGCATTAGAAATAAAATTATAAGACAAAAATTAAAAAACAATACGATAATTAAAATAAAATGAAATGAAACAAATTATAAATTATATGTACAAGAATACTCTCAAATTTACATATACGAGTATCTCACTATACTCGAATATAATAATTTATATACGAGTTCAGTGCAGATGGAAACATGACCTTACCGTATTGTTGCAAAATTACAATAATAATATATACACAGAAAATATTTTTTTAGAACTTATCTAACTAGGTTTAAGGTAAAAAAAACATTTCTTTGACCCAGCGGTACCATTCGCTACTGAATTAATTTGGATCTACTACTATAACAGATAAAAATAACATTAAATCACCGCTTTAGGCAATACGACCCCTAAAGATTTTTATTATAATAAATTACCTAAAAATAATTCACAAAAACGGTAAAGCCGCTCGGGTGTAATAAATTTCTCAGTTAAACAGAACAAAGACAAATCATAACACAGGAATAAAAACAAAATGCCAAGAGGATTAGCGAAAAACTGTTATTATTGAAATACACACATCAAAAGTGTCTAGGGATCAAGCATTTTTATGCGGATTTCTTGAGATTGAGATGTGGCTTTGTAATCAATTTATGATTTATTAAATTTATATGGATCCTTTTTGGTGCATTTCATAATTTGAATCAGGAACTGTGAATCAAATTCGAGTAAAAGATGAAAATCAGCAGTCAATATTTTCCCTATAAAAACATACAACGCATTGAAGACATTATTAGTGCTACTGTTTCCCTACTACTGATTAAAACCAACGTTATTATGGAGCAGCGACGTCATTTAAGCAGGGAAGAAATGCTCAGAGCCGTGGGAATGATAGAAGCTGGTTCCCGGCAACGTACTGTGGCTTTAGCTCTGAATACAAGTCAGAGTGTTATCAGTCGACTTTGGACACGTTACCGAAGCACTGGTACCGTGGCTGAGCGCCATGGAGGACGGTATCGCTGCACCACACGAAGACAAGACCGATACATTCAAATCTTAACTCGAAGAGCTCCAACAATAACCGCCATGATGTTAGCCGTGAGGCTTCATCACTCTTCAGGGAACTTAATTAGCGACCAAACAGTCAGAAACCGCTTGCATGAAGTGAACCTTCATTCCCGAAGACCGCTACGGGTACCACCTATAGCAATGCACAATCGTAGGATTCGATATCAATGGGCTCTTGAACACAGAAATTGGGCAGAAGAACAATGGCGTTTCGTGTGCTTTTCTGATGAGTCTCGTTTTGGTATGAGACCGGATACAAGACGTATACGACACTGGAGAACCCCTGGACGCCAACAGCGATTAAAATCCTGCCAGGAAGTCCATCCTTATAGTGGTGGAACCATCATGGTATGGGCGGGTATTTGGATCGGCGGAAGAACTGAGTTGATTTGGATCAGAGGCAACCTCAACGCTCAAATTTATGCTGAGACGATTGTATCAGACGTCATCGTTCCTCTACAAGTGCAAATCGGTCCCTTATTTCAGTTAATGCATGATAATGCACGACCGCACACCGCAAGAGTTGTAAGACAGACTCTCGCCGCAGCTAACATCAATGTCCTGCCCTGGCCTGCTCAGTCGCCAGACTTGAACCCGATTGAGCATGCATGGGATATGCTACAGAGAAGAGCTCTGCCGAATATGGAGGGTATCCAGTCGCAAGAAGACCTTTTTTTGTGGTTGCAACGAACATGGGCGGCCATTCCACAGCGTGATTTGGATGAACTCATTTTGAGTATGCCAAACCGATGTTCTAGTGTTGTTAGTGTTCGCGGTAGAAACACGGATTATTAATTGTTTAAGTTACCCAATAAAATTTTAAAGAAAACTGTTATTTCAGTCTTTTTTTCGAACTTTAATGTTAGTGGTTCAAATGTCAAAAATCCCTTTATTAGGAAAATGGCAAATTTCTTTATTAATGCAAAGGTGACTTGGTTTATCGTTATTGTGACAAACGAAAACACTTTATTTGATGAATCCTTAAAGAAAATTTTAATTAATATCAAAAAGGATCCCTAGACACTTTTGATGTGTGTATATGTATGTTATATTTGCTTCTAAATCTTGACCGTCGACGCCGAGTTGCTAGCCTGTTGTTTTTCTACCGATTGCATTTCGGAGAATAAGCTTATAAGTTCGTTTCATCAGAGGACCACCAGGTGTACGGCGACATGCCACCGGTATATGGTAGACATCACAGCAATACGCACAAAAGGTTCTGGGAACACAATCATTGTGCGTACAGCTAAGGAGTGAAGTTCCCTGCCGGAGTCTGTGTTTCGTGATAGCTACAACCTGGGGCTCTTAACGTTAAGGGTGTATAGGTTATATTCTCCATCGTCTACCACATCATCGCTTACCATTAGATGAGATAGTGGTCGCACTTGCCTGTCAACAATATAAAAAAAAAACAAACAAATGACAACTAGACGAAAGATATTAAAAGTTTCTAAACGTGGAAACTTTGCAGGAGTAGGTCAAGTGTTTTGGAATACAAAAGGCAGCTGTTTATATAATAGTATTGAGAGGACCCTATCTATCCCTTTAACCCTCGGGAATACACTCGTTCGTTGTAGATGAGTTTTACAAATGTTACTGAATAGTCTCTTCGATATCTTTCACTTTACGGTGACTTGATTGATAGGTTGTGTTTGAGCGATTAGTTTTGTATTAGTTTCGTTGTATCTGCATATTTTTGCAATAAAATTCTTGGACTAGGGGCTTGAGCTAGACTTCCAGTGTCACTAGGGCGACTGTCTATCTGATTTAGTTTCTGCGTATAAGGATACTCTTTGAAAATATAATATTAACAACTGCAACATTTAGTTAATAGGTAGGTACTTAACTTACTACAATTATAGGTACATATAAAAAAAAAACTAAAACCATATATTTCTCATCATTGCAGACGACTTTCAATATACCCAAGTGGTACAAAAAATTATGGTAGTGCTGTTGTTGAAGCTTACCAGATCTTTCCCTTTCATTGTTTGTGTGAATCTCAAGAACAAAACACTCGTAGGTACATACATAAGATAAGAAACAGATTCCCTGCTCCTCCTAAATGCTTCTCAGTTTACATACACACACATACCCATCTCTTGCAGAACATCAGACACCACTCGCATGTAGTGTGTCAGGAAATAGCGATGCCTAATCTAACATGCAGATTAGATTATATCTTCTCAGATGAATGCCTTTGCCATTTAGCTGGATGTAAACGTTCGGTAGAATGTGCTAGTATGTCTAGAGACTGCTCTTGAAGACGCAAGCGAATCTGCATAGATTGTGAACTGGTGTTTACTTTGATTCTCAGGTTGGGAATGAAATGCGATAGAATTTATGATTGCTTTGGTAAGTAGGTAGTCTTCTATCAGTTTATTGACGCTATTTTTTGTACGAGAATTGCTCGTTAAAGCAGAGAGTAAAAAATAGCTGTGAAGTGTTAAGAATACTTTTATGCTAATAAATGTGAGATATTTGTGTAATAATTTTCATGAAATTCAAGAACCTGTTTTTTGACGAAAAGCCCTTTTTGTGGTGAGAAATCAGCCAAGGCCTCCCCTTAGGGTAGAGTAGGAGAGCGTGGTAGATTTTTCTGACTAAAACCACACCTATGTCCATGTGCCCTTTGAATTAAAAACTGCCGGTTATGTTTTCAGAAATTCCCAGTGGCTTATGATGAAATACTTCGCAGCAGCATTCGTATACATCATGAAAAACCACTCCTGAAAAATTAATTACAACAAATGCAGCATCCCAGTTGATATAAACAAGAGTAACGAAGTACGTGTCTCTTTTATTACAAGTTGTTTTATTAAAATAATATTCGTGGAAGGCCAGATTGTGTGCTGAATTATTGATGGCTGCCGTCGTGACGCTGGCGGTCGGCTCACGTGGGATTAAGGGACCAACGTGTTTGTGTGCCACGGAGTAGACAGTGAATGGAGAGATCAGGATAGTTCCTAGATAGTTATATAGTTCTATATTATGTTAAATTCTAGCTTCATGATAAATCTATACTAATATTATAAAGCTGAAGAGTTTGTTTGTTTGAACGCGGTAATCTCAGGAATTACTAGTCCAATTTGAAAAAAATCTTTCAGTGTTAGATAGCCCGTTTGTCGAGAAAGGCTATAGGCTATATATCATCACGCTAATACCAATAGGAGCGGAGCACCCACCGAGCAACAATGAAGAATGTTTCAAAATCGGGATTCCACGCGAACGAAGTCGTGGGCGGAAGCTAGTGAGTGAATAAGAGAGCATGAGAGATGAGAAATTTCTGTTTTTCAATTTGTTATGACCATCTTCTTGCAATTATCTACGTTACTCAGATCGGTTGATGCGATATGTATACCTCTTAAACTCTTCCCTTGAAGTGTATCTAAATAAGCGGGTTTTGCCAACCCCAAGTAACATGAAATAAATACAGGTCAGATCCTAATAACGATGCCATGAAATTTATAATATAACATTCTGATACCAATTACATATGTAGATATGAATTTTAGATTGAGATCAGAAAATGTTTTATAGCTTCTACTGGACTCATTCACAGAGAATCATCCAACTTACACATTTTCACAATTGGTATTAATAGAATTTATACATTTCAAAGCTAATATTATATCTAGAACTATGATCATTAGCGTTCCGATCTCAATTAGCGTGCGTTGCGGTGACGTGGGCACGTGCATGGCTGACCACAGATCACTTAGCCGAGAATAGTAACGATTTCTTGTTCGCAAGTTCGTCAAGCATTTGAACCGTTTCGCAATTACAATAACTTTGATCATTTATTTATGCTTTGAGTGTATAAGCGTTCAAAGCCGTGTGCAAACTTGAATGATTTTGTGTATACAGGCAATGAGATATATTGCACTTCTGACGTCTAGCTCCCAAATTGGAACAGATAGGGGTCGAGTCGTCGACGGCGTGTAGTCTACCCGCACCTCAAAGAGATGTTAGCAAAATTGTAGGGGCTCAGCAGGGCCAAAGCCTACTGGGTCCATGGTTTTGCTTCCGAAAGGGAATCCCGGAGTCCTGGAACGCAAGGCGAAGAAGGAACATAAGAGGGGGTACTAGGCGGTGTTTTTGTGCTTAATGAATAAACTATTTCATAATTTTTAATTCAAGATAATTTAGTCAGTAAAATTCTGATACACCCTCCCGCTGTAGAGCGGAAGAAGTCATTACTGGATGATTTTCCTTCTAAAAAAAGTCAGTGAGATATATTGGAACTAATTACACCTTATCTTCCGTAAGTATAATATGATTTATCCATTTGTACATTATTCTGTGAGGTATACCTTTACGAGAAGCATTGAGGGTTGAGATTTACGTAGGTTGTATAAAAATACTGCGATAGTGACCCAGTTTGAGTGAGCTGTTGACTACTGCTGCATTTATTCTTCACCTTGGAATCAGTAACTGGATTACTTTTTGCCCTCAAATATCATTTCCTTGTTGGAAGGCGTAGATCTATACGTAGTTTCATTTTGTAAGATTGGATCAGTTTTCTTCTTCGCGTTGATGTAATGGTATAGTTTTTTGGCCCAATGTTTACCTCGAGACATTGATACTATTGGTAGATATTGGTTACTATTACTACAACTTTTAGGGCATAGATACCTGGAAATTCGGTTAGTGCAGATAGAAGGGTGTGGACCCTTCAGATGGTTCGCTGAGGTGTCCCAGGTTTACCAGTTACGTTAAAACAAATTGAATCTGTTTTGAGGTTAGTAGAAATAACCTATTCACTCTTGATTTAATGTTTGAATCTCCGACCGGTCCTATGAGACCGCGCTGATATTGTTTTACTATTGTGTCTCGTTTCGCGGGTATGTGATAGATTAAAGAGCTTCTAGGTTATCGCTATCATGAAACACACACTCCGACATACTGCAGTTACATTACATTTGTTATGCAGCTCGCATTATATAATAGTGTAAGTTTTGGGCTAGAGAGCAGCGTTAGCTGGAGACGTTGACATGTGGCGGCTGCGACAGAGTTATGTTCCAGCGTGGTTTGCGCCACACACGGCGACCATGTTTCTTTGCGAACTTTTAATTATTGCACTGGGTTTTGTTATGCAGGTAAATTAAACACGCCTGTTTTAAATTGTTTTGTTTATTAAGTGGCTAAAATAAAGGTTAAGCAACGTTTGCCGAGATCGGTCTTTGAATGGCCATCTTAATATACCGAGAACCCTCTGCGTTTCGAAAAGCATGCTAAGCCGTTGGTCACGGCTCTTTTGAAATATGGTCGACGATAGAACGCACTTGCTTAGAAGTACATAAAGTATTCACTCTACACTTAAAGACCTAGGTTGTAGCTATCATGAAACATAGATACACTGCAGTTCAGCATTTGTTATGCAGTTCGGTTTATATAATAGTGTAAGTTTTGGGCTAGAGAGCAACGTTAGCTGGAGACGTTGACATGTGGCGGCTGCGACAGAGTTATGTTCCAGCGTGGTTTGCGCCGCAGACGGCGACCATGTTTCTTTGAGAACTTTTAATTATTGCACTGGGTTTTGTTTTGCAGATAAACTAAATAAGTCTGTTTAAGTTAATGCTTTGAATTGTTTTGTTTATTAAGTGGCTAAAACAGGTAATGGTTGACTGGTAGAATGTCATGTTGCATTAGGTCCTCCTATGTACCACTATTGTACATGAAGTTTAAATAATTAAAGCAATATAGCTGGACACGGGTCGATCTTCTAGGTTAAGCAACGCTTGCTGAGGTCGCTCTTTGGATGAATAACCATCTTAACATACCGAGAGAACCCTCTGCGTTTCGAAAAGCATGCTAAGCCGTTGGTCCCGGCTCTTTTGAAGTTTGACGGCTGTTACGAGTAGTTAGAAGCGTGGCCGTTCTAAAAAAACCATAGGGAGGTTGTCAGTAATTAAAAACCAGGCAAATGCGAGTCCGATTCGCGCACTGAGGGTTCCTTACCAGGTTACCTATAAAACAGTTCAATTCTCGAATCAAGTCTTCAAGATTTTTCAATATATTTTTTTTCACTTCAGCACCTCAAACAAGTATGTTTTGCAGTTTAAAGACAGTGAGCAAAATTCGATTTTGCTGCGAGCGTGAGACAAAGTAACTTTTTAATTATTTTTTTTAAATGCCGAATCAGTGCTGGGTCTACTCACAACATTCGAAAGATTTGAACTTCACTTTGTTCTGTCACTTTCACTTCGATACGAAAAGAGCGAGAGATAGAAACAAGTCGATTCAAAGTTCGATTTTCAAATCCCATATATAATAGGCTCAAAAAAGAAACCAACATTAAAACGTTCGGAAACACGTCACCTATAAAATTTCAAATCAAGGTTTAAATGTAATTATTATACTTTTCTCTTAATAATCGAATTATATTTTTTTATGATCAAATAAAGAAATGTTGAATTAAAAAATACGAAGTTTATCATGTATCTACATAATTATTTAAAGTTTTAACAATCTTTATTGTGACAGAATAATTTAGTAATAGTGCAATTTCCGAACGCATCTTTAAAAAATAGCGGGCTTTAATTATTTATTGTTTTCTTCTTTTGGTGTACAATAAAGTTTATTCTATTCTATTCTATTCTACAAAGTGCGATACATGTTGGATATTATTAAAATAATAGAAAATAAATATGAGTGAATCCAGTGATGATGTCTGCGATTTACCTAACACCGGAAGAATTGAAGCAGTATGTAAAAAATGCAGAAGTATTATTTGTTCTCGCTGCTGAAGTGAAAAGTTGTATGTGCTACACGAGACCAAAGTTATTTGCATCTCGTGTCTTTGAATCCCTCGCTGCACTCAGGATTCTAACCTAGAATCACTCGCTACGCTCGTGATTCAAATATAGAATCCTTCGCTTACTCGGGATTCAAAATCAACACTCGCGGCAAAAAACAACTTTGCTCTCTTGTTGCACAAATAACTATTCTAGTGACGTAACTACAAATTTTCTTTTTACCCTAAAAATATTAGAACAAATGCAGTATAACACTAGAATTATTCCTTACTGAAATAAGGAAATATGAGAAATAGTTCAAATTGTTAGAATTGGTACTGGATGTACTAAAAACGGTCACAATGCTAGTTAGTTGCCACAAAATCTGACAATTGCCAAGAGGTACAGTGTTACCCACAGTGTTACCCAATTACTGGGTTGTGGCCATTACACAGTCAGACCAGCATGTAGGTACGAGGTACGTTACATAACACTATCTGGTTGATAAGTAAATATTTAACGTAAAGTGGGATTTTAGTGTATACAATTGAACATAGGCATTGCCGTAAGGTTGGGTTATTCACGGTTGGCACAGTGGCTGAGCAATTGACTGCTGCGCTCCAGGTCGTCGGATCGATCCCCTCAGGGCACAAATATTTGTATGGACTACAGATAGGTGTCGCCGTGTCTGGGTGTCTGTGAGTTTACATGTTTGCGAACGTTACAGGAGTAATTCTTAAAAAAAGGTTTTTCTTTAAAAGTCCAAAGTCCTTTTAGGGTCTTTCGTCGTTTCGCACCACTCTGGTTCGCCCCGCGGGGCGAAACGACGAAGTATCTTCAGGAATGGGCTGTTTCGCACCACGGCTGACCTAGGAGCGCCGAGCGGTGCGAATCGACCAATAGCTCTTAGGAATAAAAAACTTTGAAATTAGTTTGTACCTAAACATAGCGGTGCGAATCGCCCCATTCCTAAGAGCTATTGGTCGATTCGCACCGCTCGGCGCTCCAAGGTCAGCCGTGGTGCGAAACAGCCCATTCCTGAAGATACTTCGTCGTTTCGCCCCGCGGGGCGAACCAGAGTGGTGCGAAACGACGAAAGACCCTTCTTTTAAGTCCAAAATGTATGTTTTACAGATCAATTTTACCAAGGCCACCATAAAATTATACAGCATCTGTTTGTACCAGTTAAACTTCCATGATTGTACAAGAATAATAAGTAAATAAGAACTCTTAAAATTTCCTTCCTCGTATAAAAACATCCAACCGCTATTAAACCATGGCATGTAACAGATGTTTGCTTTGGGTGTCGATACATCAACGGGAAGTAGACTCTATAATTTACGTGCTAGGGTTGAAAATGGAGTGTAATGTAGTGTAGTAATATCGACCAATCAGCATTCACTATTCAGGCTGATTGTGTATCCCTGGGGCGAGTTGGACTAACTTTGTCAAAGTTCGTTACTTTAAGTTGAGGCCGACACTTACGCTATCGATACTAAAAGGAAATTGTAGTCGTTTAAAGGAATTGTCTAGCAAGGAGATTAGTTTTATTTACGTAGTAAAACTAAGTTAGTTCTGTTCATAGAGAGAATTTATTAAGATTAAGCAATCACATCACACTAAAGTTATAGGTAATGGCGAAAGTTTATGTATGTGTGGGTATTTTTCCGGTCGGGGAATCATCAGAATGACTTCTCCCACTCTTGTGCGGAGCGGTAGGGCGTGTCAGACTCTTACTGACTAAACCCCAAAAGACACGGTGACAACCTTTCGGATTTTTCCGGTCAGTGAGGACCTGCGTCATACGGAACGAGAGGACGCCATGACCTCTTTCCAACCACTCCTCAAAGAGGGCACTTACCGCCTCAATGACGGCGTGCCCAATGTATGTGTGGGTGTGTTTGTATAAACGGCTCTAAGTTTGGCAACCGGATAGACGGTGTCCTGGAAAAGGAGTCCAGTCCCGGGAGTCTGTTACCTTGGAATACATACAAATCCATCCAAAGGTTGCCTGTAATAAATCGCTGTCAGCTTAAGCTCCTAGTACCTATAAGATTATATTTATGGTGTACAATAAATAGTATAAATCATCATCATCATCTGCCTAGCCTTTCCCCAACTATATTGGGGTCGGCTTCCAGTCAAGTCGGATTTAGCTGAATACCAGTATTTTACGAGGAGCGGCTGCCTATCAGACCTCCACAACCCATTAACTGGAGTAACACGGTACTTCCTGGCAAGACTTGAGCCAGATTTACTGGCTTTTGACTATCCGTAACGACTGCTAGAGGCTAGTATGGCATAACACATTATCGTTCTTCATATGTTTTTCTTCTTCATTCTGTATTTTTTATGAAAACACAGAATTTTTGTGTGCTTCGAAAAAGACAGTAATGAACATATTCCGAAAGAAAATTTTTAGCACTTTTGAATAGTGAATGCGCTCTAAATATGAGGCTGAAAGCAGACCAAGAGCTAATCTTAATTAGTTTTGCTATGCTCACGCTGCTTACGTAGGTTTTCATGTTTATTATACGTGGTTAGCTGTGTTTTTAGGGTTCCGTAGCCAAATGGCAAAAACGGAACCCTTATAATTTTGCCATGTGTGTCCGTCCGTCCTCGCTTAATCTCTGTGACCGTTAGCACTAGAAAGCTGTTTGATACCAATATGTAGGTACATCAATCACGCCAACAAAGTAGTGAAATAAAAATTGGAAAAAAATGTTTTATTGGGGTAGCCCCCCTACATGTAAAGTGGAAAGTGATTTTTTTTTTATTTCAACCCTAACGTGTGATATATTGTTGGATAGGTATTTAAAAATGAATAGGGGTTTACTGAAATAATTTTTTGATAATATCAATAATTTTAGAAATACTCGCTTCAAAAATAAAAAACAATGTGTGTCCCCCTCTATCTTTTGAATCATAAGTTTAGAAAATATGAAAAAATTCTGGAAAGTAGAGCTTTATAAAGACTTTCTAGGAAAATTATTTTGAACTTGATGGGACGAACAGTTTTTGAAAAGTTGGGGACACTTATTGTGACGGACGGGAAACTACGGAACCCTACACTGAGCCTGGCCCGACACGCTCTTGGCCGGTTTTTTTATTATGCATTGCATAGGCTCGCGTTTGACCACTATCTCACCTGATGGTAAGCGATGATGTGGCCGACGATGGAGCACGTGTGTTGTGTGTTCACAAAACTATGGAAAGGCATGTGAATGAACATAGGTTGGGGTTTTAGTCAGTCTCAAGGAGACAGAATCAGCACCCTGTAAGGGCTCGGCAGGGCCGAAGCCTACTGGGGCCCCGGGTTGAACGAAAGTGAACTTGGAATGAAGGCAAAGAAGGAACAGGAGTGAAGTCTGATGGCCCTGCCGCTTTGCCCAGAGCGAGAACAGTCATATCGATGACTTCTCACCATAGAAAAAAAAGTCTGTCATTCCCATGGCTTCACACAGAGCGAGAGAAATCTTTTGATGATTTTCTAAAATCTTTACGATTTAAGCTACCTACCTACCTGCCTACTGAAAACTAGTTTAGCTCATGATCATCATCATCTACTTAGCCTTTTCCCAACTATATTGGGGTCGGGTTCCAGTCAAGCCGGATTTAGCTGAATACCAGTATTTTACGAGGAGCGGCTGTCTACCAGACCTCCACAACTTAACTGGGGTTACACGGTACTTCATGGCAAGACTGGAGTCAGATTGACTGGCTTCTGACTATCCGTAACGACTATCTAACTAGCTTAGCTCATATCATGCAAAATTATGTAAATGCATGTTTGAGATTGGCACGAATTCTAAGAAATATTCGTGCCCTTATTTCGCTTAAAAATGATTATTCTCCTACTTTTCCAGGACTGAGTAAAACAACACGTTACCTTCGCTAAACACTTACCTTTCCTGAACTTTAACAAGTGAGGTTCTCTTCAGCTATAATTTCCTTAGATAATACAATAACTTGGAAGTTGAATACAAAAACTTCAGGCATTCATTACGGAGTATTCCCGTATCGGCACCCAGATTTTTGCCACCCAAGCTACTCCCGTTTCAGCACCAATAGATATTTTGGATGGTAACAGCCGCACAGATTGATCTTCAAGGTTAAGCAACGCTTGCCTAGGTTGGTCTGTGGATGAGTGACCATCTTAACATAACGAGTTTCCTCCGTGCCTCGGAAAGCACGTTAAGCCGTTGCTCCCGGCTGTCATTTGTAGATCTTTGGCGTGTCGTTACGGATAGTCAGAAGCCAGTAAATCTGACTCCAGTCTTGCCATGAAGTACCGTGTTACCCCAGTTAATGGGTTGTGGAGGTCTGGTAGGCAACCGCTTCTCGTAAATACTGGTATTCAGCTAAATCCGGCTTGACTGGAAGCCGACCCCAATATAGTTGGGAAAAGGCTACGCAGATGATGAATATTTTTTTTTGGATTGGGATTTTGATTGGTGCCGAACGGGAATAGCTTGGCTGCCGAAAATCTGGGTGCCGAAACGGAAATATTCCTTCAGTACTGAACTTGGTATCTCATTGGAGAAACAGGCCTATACTCCAAATATTGTAATTTATTTTAATATTGTAATATATTTGGGCTTCTTTTAAAAAGTTATGTTTACATAACAAGAACATTATTAGGCATGCCCAATTTACCCTCTCTCGTTGTAATTTTTCAGGTATTCAATTTGAATAATTCAGCCAAATTATTTAGGCTTCACCTTGTACATTTTATTTATTTAATGAATCCTTTTTATATTTTGTTACAGATATTATTAGGTTTAAAAAACTGTAAAGGCTGTAATATCAGAACATGCTTAATTTGTATTTTATTTTGTAAAAACATTGCTCAGCGTAAGGCTCAACAGATACCTAATGAAGTCATAAACAGATTTTTTCGTTGCAAAAACCGTCTGTCTGTTTGTTTGATATCGCTGAACCAGCCTCTATGGTTTTTTTTATTGTTATAAACAAGTACTTGACTGCGATCCCACCTGATGGTAAGCAGTGATGCAATCGTCGATGGTGAGGCGCACTTGTTTATTAAGAGCCTATTCATTCTATATTCCTGCTGTGCAGTTGAGAAGCATTCCAAGTCTCTACTTCTTTTACGACCTGAACCACCATGAACCTATTTGAGTATCCTTTTAGTCTGATCTTTAGCTTCTAGTCTCGTAGTAGATCAGATAATTACGATTATTTTACATAGGGCAACTGTCTAACTGATCTGAAACGTAGTAATGTGATATAGCTTGGTAAGACTTTTATTTTGAATTTAAATATCATCAAATGCTTTACGCTCTATGGTGGAACGAGAGGGCTTGTCGTTCATTTAATTTTTTATAATAAATTTTACCCATATTTTAGGAAAGCTTACAGACAAATAACAATAATAAGTAACAATAACAAGCTTCTTTTTCTTATTTTACTCCAAGTCTAATTTACTTTCTCAAAGTTGGAACAATTTCTTTAATTTACAAACTTGGACAATATTATGCAGGTAGGTGTTTCTCGTAAAAGAATGGCTTGGCTAAGAGCTTCCTGACTGTGTAGCTTGCATCGGTGCAAAAATGGGGAGGGGGGTGCTAGGTTCACAAGATATTTTGTTAAAACTGCGACTGGCTTTCAAGAAGTTTGCATTACGTAAAATCATCATGTGCTTAGCCTTTTCCCAACTACATTGGGGTCGGTTTCCAGTCAAGCCGGATTTAGCTGAATACCAGTATTTTACGAGAAACGGCTGCCTACCAGACCTCCACAGCCCATTAACTGGGGTAACACGGTACTTCATGGCAAGACTGGAGTCAGATTTACTGGCTTCTGACTATCCGTAACGACTGCCAAAGATCTACAAATGACAGCCGGGACCATTACGTAAAATATGTGGTTGCTTTTATTAGCTGAGCCCACCTTTAACCGGCTATACCCACCGGCGTCCTCAGTTGCCCTTTACGTTCTAGAGGTCACTCTTTCAAACGTACCCGCAGTTCTAGCATCCATCAACCCTCTGGGCCCCTTCAGTTTTGATGAATTAGCAATCATAATAATTCCTCGACACCTATTAAGTCTCGCGGGATGTAACGGTGCGCCGCGGTATCCCGTGGAATGAAATGGCATGACCCGTCATGCCGCAGCGTGCCCCGGCCATCTTGGTATCAAAATAAACTAACATGAATTCTAAACTCATTTGAATAAGATTTAAAATAAGTTGATTAGTAATAAAATCCTTTGCCATGACATGCCGTGCCATGCCGGCAGTGGGCGCGCGCCCTAAGAAGTCATTTTGACGACTCCCAAACTAAAAAAAATCATTTGTTCGTATTTTCTTTGTCAGTTCTAATACAGATTTCTATTCTTTTATTACAAGCAAAATCGTGCTCAAATACTAGTGAGAAATAAAATCCCTGAATGCTTAATTCGTAGAATTAAGCTCGGAGCTAAAATAATTGTCTAGTACAATATTATATCAAGTTTCTAATTTCGTTTCATTTTTACAAAAGGATTTTACAACTTGATTAAAATGTTACCGTATGAAGTAATGAGAGAACTCGACGTTAGTATAATTAAAAAATACTGCTCGTATTATTTTGTTAAGTAAAAAGAATCTCGAGCAGATTTCCAGTTGCTGTTATTTTAAATATGAAATTGACAATGAAGAGTTCTTGCGCTCATCCGCAAACAAAACGGATGGTATTTTTTATGCTGACGCCACAACATTTAATTATGAGTGGTTAATGATCAATACGATAAACCAGTCTAACACTTTTTTTAACCTATCACATACCCGCAAAACGAGACAATAGTAAAACAGTAACAGCGCGGTCTCATAGGACCGGTCGGGGATTCATGAACTAAGGTAGGGGACTTCTCCTGCTTTCCGCACACTACGCGCCATCGATGTCTCGGGCTCGGTCGCACACCGGACGGTCGGACAGCGAACTACCCATTGCTCATCATCCACAAACCCACGCCTACGGTGGCTCGAAATCGGGATCAGGGTCCCGGCGGCTGGAGCGTCAGGACGTCATTGGATTATGTCCCACCCTACAAAAAACTTAAGAATAAAGGTAAAGCACACCTTAATGATAAATGATAAATGATATTTATTTTGCAAATAGGTTTTTTCAAAGTCTTTTACACGTATTTTTTTTTTATTTGGACTTTTTTTTTTTGTTACTAGATGAGGCCGGAGTAGTACTTGAGTTATGGATATACAGTGGGTGGCCAAATTATTAGGGACAGTACCTAGATTTCTTATATTATTATCAACATTAATTGCATTTTGCAGGCAAATGGTTAGTTGTAGGTCCGGCGAATATTTTTAATTTAAAGACTTTATTGATTGAGATGTTAAAAACATCTTTAATGTTTTTATTATCTCAATCAATAAAGTCTAATAATATGGACACCTATGGTAACTTAATTCCCTAATTGGGGTGTACAAAGCAGTTACATTCGAATACACATTGTAATAATCTGTACAATCATAGACGTAACAATACACCATTATTAATTGCTAAACAATAACACCCACAGTATCTCTGAATGGCCTACATTTGGCTCTATATTAGATCCGAATCCAGAATACTCGATTGCCATGTCCGCAAAGGGGGCCAAGGATAAACAGACCTTCCATTATCTTTATTGCACTGTGTACTAGGAACATCGAATTTCTAATTAACACGAGAATTCAGCACACGTACCTAACGTACTAGCATAACATATAGATTAGGGATAGGAATTCTTCTTAGAGAAGATTGATTTTTTAATCGATTCGAATCTATGATTTGCAAAGTATCGATTCAGAGGCGCTCATGGCTAGATAATAATAGCCGCACGGGTCGATCTTCAAGGTTAAGCAACGTTTGCCAAGGTTAGTCTGTGGATGGGTGACCATCTTAATTTACCGAATTTCCTCCGTGCCTCGGAAAGCACGTTAAGCCGTTGGTTCCGGCTGTAATTTGTAGATCTTTGGCAGTCGTTACGGATAGTTAGGAGCCAGTAAATCTGACTCCAGTCTTGCCATGCAGTACCGTGTTACCCCAGTTAATGGGTTGTGGAGGTCTAGTAGGCAGCCGCTCCTCGCAAAATACTGCTATTCAGCTAAATCCGGCTTGACTGGAAGCCGACCTCAATATAGTTGGAAAAAGGCTAGGTAGATGATGATTAGATCCGAATCCAGAATACTCGATTGCCATGTCCGTAAAGGGGGCCAAGGATAAACAGACCTTCCATTATCTTTATTGCACTGTGTACTAGGAACATCGAATTTCTAATTAACACGAGAATTCAGCACACGTACCTAACGTACTAGCATAACATATAGATTAGGGATAGCCATTCTTCTTAAAGAAAACCGATTTTTGAATCGATTTAAATTGAAGTCTAACGTATCGATTCAGTGATAAATTGAGTTCTAAAAATAAGAAATCGTCTTAAAGATCGATTAGTTGGTTACTTTGGGGTACTAAATCATAAAAGACAAGGTACAGATGATTTTTTCCGGACTGTGAGTAATGGGTAACTCGCCGTCCAAGTGGAAAACCCAGAGGGTTTAAATCAGTAAAAATCTGACACGATAGATAAGTAAGAGGAGTTTGTTGCCTATTTCTTAACTTGGAAAACAGGTAAGATGGAGAAAAGTAGGTCTTGCCTGGTAATACTGAATGCATTCCTTGATGGGAATTTTAAAGGATGAGATACATATTAATCATTTATTGTTCGGCTCTGTTTATAAGGGAATTTATGAATAAGAAATGTGTCATTGGCATATTTTTTATTTTAAGCTCGCTTTGACAACTCTTTAAGACTTGCTAAACAAGGCATAACGAAGGGAAAGACCTGGATTTCTAACCTGAAGGATGAAAATGGGGTGAAACAAAGTAGTTCTAACAAAATCATTGAAATTTCGACCACCTTTTACCAAAACCTGTACCGGGATCAGCACAAAAGGTTAAGACACTTCGCTTATTACTGTCCTGACTCTGTCCATCCCATCAACCCCTACGAGGTTCAGCGAGCTCTTCGTGAGATGAAATATAACAAAAGCCCAGGCATTGACGGAATAACCACAGAAGTTCTGAAGTTGGGACGAAACGTTCTTGTACCTCACATCACATCTTTTTTTAACGCCATTCTACACACCGGTCAAATTCCCCCTGAAATGTGTCACTCAAATATAATTTTACTGCACAAAAAAGGAGACAAAGCTGACATTTCCAACTATCGACCCATAAGCCTCATTTCACATTTATATAAGTTGTTTATCAAAGTTATAGAGAACCGTATCGCTCCAACGCTTGACCTTCACCAACCTCCGGAACAAGCAGGATTTCGGCCCCATTTCTCCACAACCGACCATCTTCACACTATCAACCAAGTAGTCGAAAAATACAATGAGTTTAACAAACCACTGTATTTGGCCTTTGTCGACTATGCCAAGGCATTCGATAGTATAGACCATGACTCAGTGATCAATGCTTTAGAGTCCCAAAACGTTGAGCGCACTTACATTGACCTTATCGACACCATATATCGAAGTAGTTCTGCAAATATAAAGATGCACATTTCTGGTCCAAATTTTAAAATAGAAAGAGGAGTCAAACAGGGCGATCCGCTCTCACCCAAGCTATTCACAAGCGCACTGCAGGAGGTTTTTAACAAGTTGCCTGATTCGTGGCAGTCACGAGGTATTAATGTTGGTGGCCACCAGCTAACGAACCTCCGCTTTGCTGACGACATTGTGTTGTTCTCCACATCAGCTTCAGAACTTGAAGACATGCTCCAAGATCTGAGCACGGCAAGTCTTGAGGTTGGACTTACAATGAACCGATCTAAGACCCAGGTCATGACCAACAGCACGAAACGTAGGGTCAAGGTGGACGGGCAAGTGTTGCAATATGTCGATGAGTATACGTACTTAGGCCAAATTGTGTCCTTCAAAAATAGGCAAGACAGGGAAATCGAAAGACGAATCCAAAATGCTTGGAAGACCTTCTGGGCCTTTAAGGAGCACATGAAAGGTAGTCTTCCGATGACCCTGAAAAGAAAACTCATCGACATGTGTATCCTGCCCGTCTTAACCTACGGTGCACAAAGTTGGTCCCTTACAGAACAACAAAAGTCCAAACTCAAGATTTGTCAAAGGGCAATGGAGCGCAGCGTAATAGGTGTAAAGCGAATAGATCGCGTAAGAAACACCACGCTGCGCTCCATAACTCAAGTAGCTGATGTTGGGCAAAAAACAGCCAAGCTAAAGTGGGAGTGGGCTGGCCATGTAGCTCGAATGCACCCGGACAGATGGGCGAGGATTGTCACTCACTGGACGCCTGAGGGAGGTCGACGCCGTCGAGGGCGTCCGCGGCGAAGGTGGTGTGACGATCTGATCGCGTTCGCTGGTCAAACTTGGCCAGAGATGGCTCAAGACAGAGAGATTTGGAAGGAGAAAGGGGAGGCCTTTGCCCAGCAGTGGGACACAAACTAGGCTTTAAAAAAAAAAAAAAAAAAAAAAGCTCGCTTTTGACCACTACCTCACCTGATGGTAAGCGACGATGAAACACATTTATCTAGAAATAACCTATTCACTCTAAACTTAAATAACTCCAGATTCCAGAATCTCAGCAGAATAATAAAATTACACTGCAAGCGAAACCACGGTCCCAACTAGTCTATTACAAATTACTTTTCCACTTGACAGTGCATTCATAAAGTATGAGCCAGTGATGGATTAATCCATTTCGTGGCACTCAACTTGTCTCTGCCGGAGCCCTGTTTGACTAACTCGCTCCAGTGGCTGCGCTGGAACGTTAGCACGGATATTTACCCTGAAGCTACAGTGACCAGTTTCGTAAAATATATAGAACTCTGCTTATACTATGTTTTTTGCAGTGGGTAAAATCAATTTTGATTTAATCTAAATGCTTCGTAAAAAAGTGTCACAAGGGAATGTACTAACGGGATAAAAAGAGTGATATGTGCTATTACAGGTCATTGTCTACCCGTATGCTACATTTCACACAAATCCGTTCAGGCATTCGAGTGTAAGTCATAATAAACATACACATATTTACACGCACATAAGTACAGTCTCATTAAATTTCGTTTCGTGCTTAACCACTATCTCAATTGATGGTAAGATACGATACGATGTTTTTTCCTAGAAGTAAACTATTAACCCCAGGTTGTTCTAGCGTTCAAAAATATTGCAGTGATTCTATCGCTCCTTATTTCATCATCTTCTACCTAGCCTTTTCCCAACTATATTGGGGTCGGCTTTCCAGTCAAGCCGGATTTAGTTGAATACCAGTATTTTACGAAGAGCGTCTGCCTACCAGACCTCCACAACCCATTAACTGGGGTAACACGGTACTTCATGCCAAGACTTGAGTCAGATTTACTGGCTTCTGACTATTCGTAACGACTGCCAAAGATCTACAAATTACAGCCTTATCTTATCATCATTATTTTTTACTAAAAAAGTTTATATACCAGTAGTTGGCCAAGTAGTTACATCGACATAATTCGCCCTCATAATAGTCAAAGTTGTAATAACTCTAGTAAGCAAAATGATATTATCAATATCCACTTGTGCCTCAATAACCTCGAAGTCCAAAAGTTTCCCCAGGGGACGAACGGCGGGTCAGGAGGCAGTCGCTCACAATAAACGAAACTGAAATACAGCCACGTCTGGCGGTCGAAGGCCATAGACGCATAGACATTGAGAATGGATTGAGCACTGTACACACAAATTGTCCAGTCCGTTGGAAGAGATACAAGACAAATACCTATGCCTATCTAGCTATACTGTTTTAGAGTGGCGTCCACGTACCGGAAGACGCAGCGTTGAAAGGCCTCCCACAAGGTGGACCGACGACCTGGCGAGGGTCGCGGGAATCCGATGGATGCGAGACGCACAAGACCGGTCGCTGTGGCGACGCTTGCGAGAGGCCTATGTCCAGGAGTGGACGTCTTTCGGTTGAGATGATGACCTATATCTATGTGCCTGTGATGTGGCTCAATTACAATTCTAGAGAAAGAACTGTACGATCGCTTTATTCTTTTACACACGTTTCCACTTCATGCCTATATCACCAGTCCGTAGAAAAAAATATAAGTCTGTGGGGCCAATACCTAGCTCTCTCTGTGAGTCTGTGACGTGGCTTAATCACAATTATAGAGTAAGAACCGTATGATCGCTTTATTCTTTCACACATACACTTTTCTGTTTGCATTTAGTTCATTTTTACGAGTATATCAGGAAAGGTTACTTCAGTATAGGTTAGGTACTGCTATTCCGCCTGGCTATCGTGCGGAGCCAGCGGGTAGAGGACGTTGGCAGAAGCGACGGCCATCGGATTGACATGGAGCCAGGTAAAGCGTAAAGCTCAAGACCGGTCGTGTTAGGTGACTACTGTCGACGCCCTCTACCGCAGCTAGGAGACATAGGATCTTAAGTCATGTGAGTCAAGAAGTTTGACTTACAATTTATTTTGGTTTTATAATAATTGTATGAATGCAATAGCAATACAACGCAATTATCCCTGAAGCTCATACGTTTAATGTACAAATATACCTCCCCTGCAAGCTTACATCACTAACAACTAGCGATGGTTAGCAAACAATTTCTTTAATTCAGTCTGCCCCTAGTTCCCAGCCTCCCGAGACTGGCTGTACCACTATCGCTAAATCTTTAATCACGTCAATTAGTCCATGAACCCGTAGTCTGTTGTTCGCGCCTAAAATTCCGTTATTATCAGTCTGTATCTCTTCGTGTTTCGTAGGAATTGTTTATTAGTTTGTTACTTTGATTGTAGACTAATATTAGATCTACGTTCTTTTTAGCACGTTTATCGAAATAATTTTCATCATATTCAGCCATAAGATGTTTACTGTTGCACGTTAGGTCTCCCGCAAGTGACATTACAACGACCGGTCCTGTGCTTCTTGCATCCATCGAATTCCCGCGACCCTCACCAGGTCGTCGATCCATTTTTGTGGTAAGCCTTTTACTACGGCGCCTAAGCGTAATCGACTATCAGCCCATCGATATATCTTAATTATAGTATATTTAAATAGTAAAAAAATAAATTATTCAGTGACAGACACACACTCGCACACGCCGTGTATCAGCTAGTTAGTTTATAAACGTCAAGTACAAGCAACTTCAAATACTTTTCACATACAAAAAATAATGCCCTGGCGGTAACATTCCATTCCTTCGGGAGTTTCAGTGGTGATAAGGAAGCAGCATGCATAATGCATGGGGTCACGGTAGTGCCGTGTCTAGCCGGCTCGTGCTTGGCGCTGCTGCTGCGGACGTGCCTCACCGGTGCCGCGGATGTGGGTCAAGCTCCATAAGAGCGGTAACGTCTTAAAATAGTCTGGTTTACTGTCTCGTGAGTTGGAATAGGTGGCACGATGATTTATTAATGTTCATTTTATTGTTCCTTTACATGGTCTTCAATAACAGTTATGTATCTGTCAAATTGAGAATCTTTGAATAAAGTCCCAAATTCTCAGTCTCAACGCGTTTTCAGATTGGTGTTTGTTTAATGTTTAAATCCCCGACCGGTCCTATGAGACCGCGCTGTTATTGTTTTACTATTGTGTCGTTTCGCGGGTATGTGATAGATTAAGTAGAACAACGAAACAATAAATAATTTTCAATTTTCTTGCTAAGTTTTTTGGTTACTGAACCCCCAAAAAATTCTGTGAAATTATAACAACAATGAGTATCCATGAACCATGTAATTTTTTTCTAGTATGTTTCTGAAGGAATAAAAAAAAATACTTTACGTACACTTCCACTAAAACAATAAATCACTTGGCAAAAAAAATAACACAGTGGTTTACTTATCTTTCATACATCTTCTCACAAAATTTGAAACATTTCCGACACAGGTATAATTGTAGATGTATGTCAGGCGACGGCTTGTTTACTGGGCGACGGATAGCTATTGCCCAGCAAACAAGTCACACTCTGGTGTTAGAGCCAGAAGAGCGTTTAACACTGAATTCACATGAACGAGCGGCGAATGAGCTCGTGACACTGTCCATGATGAAGGTTCAGCTAACAATCTGTGTGCTCGCGGTTTCAGTTGTTGTTTAGGCACTATAGGGATCAAACAACGTTACTAGCTGAGCTACTAATTCAGGCCAATCAGATTCACCACGAAGACAAACAAGCATGAACAAAAATGATTTAGTTACGCCTTACTACCAATATGTTTGTATTATACAAAAAGGGGTAAAACACCTAAAAATCAATCATAGGTATTCCTCTAAATCAGTATTGTTTTGGAAACACGTTTATTGTGATTACAGCTAAGGAGTGGAAATCTTTCCTGATACCCAAAGGTGTTTAAGTCGCTGTGTGTTAGTGAATACACTGCCCGTGATGAAGGATCAGCTAACAATCTGTGTGCTCGCGGTTTCAGTTGTTGTTTAGGCACGAGAGGGATGAAACTACGTTACTAGCTGAGCTACTAATTCAGTCCAATCAGATTCACCGCGAAGACAAACGAACATGAGCAAAATGTGATTTAGCTATGGCTTACTTCCAGTAGTTACGTTTTATTGTACAAAGGCATAAAGCACCTAAACATGTATCACATTTCTCCAAATCTGTATTTTTTTAGAAAAACAGTTATCGTGCGAACAGCTACAGATTGATATTCTTTTTTGATACCTGTTAGTGAAGACACGGTCTGTAAATAAGGATCAGCTAACAATCTGTGTGCTTGCGGTTACAGTTATTGTTTAGGCACGAGAGGGATCAAACTACGTTACTAGCTGAGCTACTAATTCAGTCCAATCAGATTCACCACGAAGACAAACGAACATGAGCAAAAAGCGTTTATACAAAAAGGCTTAACATCTAGTAATAGTGGACTGAGTAGTTTTAGATTGGTGAAAGATGATCATACTACTCTAAAACTGAGCTTTTTGGAAACAAATTTACTGTGCGTACAGCTAAGGAGTGGAATTCCTTGCTGGAGTCTGTGTTTCCTGATAGCTACCACCTAAGGGTCCCTTTAAATCTGGTCGGTCCAAGCCTTGGTTGATGGCGTGTTATAAATCACCAGTGTTTCAATGAGATGTCGGCCACTGGTCTGTAAAAGCTGGACACCCAGAGCGGTAAATGTTATTTGATCATTTCCCACGCACAAAGAAAAAACCTTTGAATTCGACAGTGAAAAGGTGGCTTCTAGGCAAGCGTACTCCATTGTCGACCACATCATCTCTTACCATCAGGTAAGATAGCGTTCAAACACGAGCCCAAAAAACAAGTGATTACGTCTAACTTCGACAATTACACAAAGGATCAACAAATCTATCTCACTCCTCTAAATCTGTGTACACATCACGTACATTCATATTTACGTGTGTACCTACACGTGTACAGTATTTGCGTACAAGTTTACCGGCGACACGTCTGTCGCGTCGTGTTTGTCTTCAAGGTACAATATCTGGGGCTCGGCTGGCGGTGACAAAGCGGTTTCGACTCCCACACTGCTGCATATATCTCTGCATTACGTTCGGCTGCATAAATTGTCGGGTTTACGATCGGCTTGCGAGAATATTGAAATTTCTTAGCCTAAGCCAACATCGGAGCCTCCCGAATGGATAGCCATTTGCCTTTGTTTTCTTACCAGAGAGAGAAAACGGGTGAACCATCGTTAACTTTTGCCTGTAACTCTGCCGTCCTTTAGCTGAAATGTCGTTATCTGACATTTCGCGGGCTTTCGTCTCTAGATGCTAAATTTTTTATATCAATCCCTCTAAGCAGTATTTTTCTAATATCAACGGTTTAACCGAGTACCTAATAGTTGTACTAAGATCATCATCACCATCTACCTAGCCTTTTCCCAACTATATTGGGGTCGGCTTCCAGTTAAGCCGGATTTAGCCTTATAATTGTACTAAGATAAATTAATGAAATCACCGTTAAGTTTCCCTGATTTATACGTAATTTTCCTCTGTATTTTGAGCGTAACTCAAAAAAATGGTTCTGCCAGATAACGACATTATCGCTAAGGATGGTAGAACGTATAACGTTCCTATCAAATTAACTAGATTTGTTCCGTGGACTTTGCTCTCGTTATGCCGTGTATTTCTTGGTATAAAACGGATCTTATGGTAAGGCACTCAGCGAAAGTGGTTTCTTCCGTAGAAGGACTCATAATCCGATCAGAGTTCCATGTTCAGTAATCAATTTTGCCACTTATTTTAAGAATAACATTCAAAATATTGATTAGTTGGGGAAAATTATCGTTTCTTACCGCAAGTATTATAAAAAACTATACACGAAAAGATATTCTTAATTCTTTATTGTACACAAAACATATAAACTAAACAAAACAAACACACAAACACACACAAACGAACACACAACACTTCACACACACAACACACACACACACACACACCACACACTTACATATAAACTATGTAAGTATCAAAAATTTACACTCAGAACAATCACATAGCTAATTAATACAACCAAATTATTTGACTCCCTTAAAATATTATAAAAACTCTAACTATAAATAGAATTAGATTTTTGCCCAGATTAAAATATTCAGACCAGTTTATTCTTACTATAAATAGAACCAGATTTTTGCCTAGACTGAAATATTCAGACCAGATTATTCTGAAACTCTTACAACTGACAAACTTCATTAATCTTTGTTCTACTCTACGAAGAATTTCTATATTTTCTGAATGAATATTCATGTACAATATTACCGGATGGTTCGGTACCAATAATATTTGTGACGAGAAAATATTGTGTGGGTTCGTGTGTGACCATTCTATGCCTTATGCTCAAATGAAGGGCCTCACTGGCGAAATCTGTGCGGAATCGACGCATGTTTTTATTATTTTTATGTTAAAGAACATGTTACTTCAAATATTTTAATTCTTTATTTTCTGATCTTGCTATTAATGAAAACCTCATCAAAATCCTTCGTATGGTTTAGAAGTTAGCGGGTAAACAGACAATCGCGTAAACCGACTGCGTTTTTTTTTTATTGATAGGCTCGTGCTTGACCTAGATTGGTCATCCATAGTGGCTTTATGGTGAGGAATATTTGTCTTCATGCAAAGCTACGATAGAGCACGCTTGCTTACAAGTAACCTATTGAATCTTACCTTAAAGATCCCCAGGCCGTTTTAGGAAACGCAGACTCGGGTAAGGAACTCCACTCTTTAGCTGTACGCACAGTGAATGCCTTTCCAAAAAACGTTTAGTGCGTATAGATTTAAAATACTATTTTACAAAGATAGACAGCTTATACTTCACATACAAATAAACAGGCCTATTTAAAAGTGCAAAAACATTCCATTTCATCCTTTACCCCAAACGTTGTTTTAACCCGACCCGGGTTTACTCACAGCTAATTACAACTAGCAAGTTTGATCCCATTCACATACAGCAGAACTTGCTATTCAAGTAGCAGTGAGCCACGAGCCAGCCGGTGTTGCTAATTATTATCTGACACGAGGCCGGTGTTGCCAACTTAATTAAACTATTGCTACAACGAATATCCCTGCTTATGTGTACTTGGCGCTTATTTCATTAACTACATTGCTCATTCTAAGCCACAATTTAACTATTATTATTTTAGGATAGATTCATTATTTTCTCTCTGGCAATCTCTATTAGTTTATGCGTTAGAATGTTCAGAAATCGGTTTTGAGGCTCGCGTTTGACCACTATCTCACGGTAAGCGATGATATGGCCAACGATGGTGCACGCTTGTGATCCCTAAGTTGTAGCTATCAGAAAACATAGACTCCGGCAGAGATTTCCATGTTCTGTTGGTTCGTCGAGCTTATTACTATGGAACTTTTTTATGAAGCCAGTTAGATTTACATCTAGTACTGCGCATTTTTCCAAGTAAAAGAACATTAAGGTCGGAGGCTTTTTTACTGTTTTCTTGAAAACCATTTGCATAGCAAGAACGGACTAAGTATTTGTAATAAGCTACAAACTTTTTATTCCCCGCCTTATTCCTGTTTCGTCTCGATATCTTTGCTTGTACAAGGAATTGAATTCGCTGAAACACAAAAGGGACCCCTAGATCTCTCTATTTTAGGATGGCCGAGACAGAAATTCTCTGTATTACGTAAATGTTTAATGCGGGAGCGGGCAGACGAGTCGACGGGGACACTACCTGAAGCTAAATGACAACTGAAGTGGAATGGAAAATGGCGGTGGAGGATATATACTATTATACATACATACCATAATATAATCAGCTTTATAATGTTCCCACAGCTGGGACTCAGGGAGGAAGTGGGCCGTAATCTACCACGAGAGTTTTTTTTTTAAGGTTGGAAATCATCCAATGACTTCTTCCACACAAGGACGGAGTGGGAGGCTGGGTAATACTTTGGAAGTTTTAGTTCTAAGACATACTGATTTCATCACGATGATTTTCTTCGCCTTTTGAGAAAGGTGACGAAATGCAAAGCGCCTGCCTGGGATCAAATGAAAATTAATTTATTTATCAGAGTATGGAACATTATTAAGGTTTTCAATGAAATCAATGGTCTCATCATATTTTGCCATATTATTAAAAGAGTGTTCTCATAAGTTACGTAACAAGGCGTAGTAGTTACCACTGGGCCACCTCTAAAAAACAAGTAAATATAGCTTTAAGCTAATTATGGCAATCATCACTTGAACGCGTTGATTACGAAAATTAAAATAAACCGTGATGAAAATTTGAGTTTAGAACAGCTCTTTCTCGAAACTTCGCCGGCAGAAGTGAGTGAAAACAGATTAAAGTTTTGAGATGGTTTTCGGTCGGCGTTTGATTTTCTTTGTCAAACTGGAAAACGTGACGTGAAAACGAACTAACTTTTTACGTGTTAAAAGCTGAACACGATTCTTGGGGAACGAACTATTTTTTTTACTATTACCGGAACCGGATCGAAATTCACTGAACTGTTTTTCATTGAATGCACATACGGATGGACCGAGTTTTATTTTTACTTTTTTTGTGCAAACGGCATCTATCGCTATGTTGAATGTATACTAGTATGTATCTGGCAGTACTTCCGTCGTTCATGTATTCATTTCGCATAAAAAGGAATGGTACGTTATTTTATTTCTTTTTAGGTTGGAAATCATCCAATGACTTCTCCCGCTATTGGACGGAGTGGGAAGGCATGTTAGACTTTTACTAAGACCTACTCCTATGTTCTTTCTTTGCCTTGGGTTCTAAGGCCCCGGGTTGTCCTATCAGAGGCGAAACCAGGTTTATTTCTTTTTATTTTTTTTGTAGGATCGAGGAGCTCGTGGCTAGATAATAAAAGCCGCATAGGTCGATCTTCAAGGTTAAGCAACGCTTGCCTAGGTTGGTCTGTGGATGGGTGACCATCTTAACATAACGAGTTTCCTCCGTGCCTCGGAAAGCACGTTAAGCCGTTGGTCCCGGCTGTTATTTGTAGATCTTTGGCAGTCGTTACGGATAGTCAGAAGCCAGTTAATCTGACTCCAGTCTTGCCATGAAGTACCGTGTTACCCCAGTTAATGGGTTGTGGAGGTCTGGTAGGCAGCCGCTCCTCGTAAAATACTGGTATTCAGCTAAATCCGGCTTGACTGGAAGCCGACCCCAATATAGTTGGGAAAAAGGCTAGGCAGATGAGGCAGATGATGTTTTTTTTTGTAGGATTTGACCCTGCTGGGCCCGTGGGCCGTCTGCAAGCCCACGCAGACGGTATGGTATAATTATATCCTGAAAAAAAATGTCCCATCCTATTTCATTTGCTATCACCTTAAATTTTCTGCCATCACTCGTATTAAGGTCTTAAATTACGCGCCTGTTCGGTTCCGCTAACAAACACGAGGACTAACATATTTGCTTACGTTAATTTAGGAAATCAGAACCCAATTACTGGCTGTCCAAACAAGGCTTCTGTTGAGGATAGCTCGCTTAAGTCACGACGAGCTTGCTTGATTACGAATATAAATAAATTGGTTGCTCAGTAGAGTTGGTACTTACCGAGCATTATCATTACAAAGAATTTAAAATGTCACTTACGGGATATCTTCCGTGATTGTTCAATATCGGGAACTCAAAACAATGAACAATCACGGAAGATATCCCGTAAGTGATATTTTAAATTCTGAAATAAACCGTGATAGCCTAAAACAGTGATTATAATCATTATACTATAGTACATTCGCGTTAAGAATGCAGTAAGGTCATCATTGCCCGTCGGCCTAGCCCCGCCCCCTAACCAATCAAAGCTGTTTAAGTGTACATATTTTTATAAATTAATTAAACTTAGGGCCTGTTTCACAATGTCTGAGTAGCCACTACTTCCCGGATAAATTCAAAAAATGGAACAGAATTTGTATGAAATTATCTGCCAAGTAAGTTATTGGCAACTTAATCATAGGTGGTGAAATAGGCCCTTAATCTTTAAAAATATAATTTGTTTGGATTAAACACCACTGTAAATACACCATGCAGTTGTACTGATAAATCACTGCATTCTTAACGCGAACGAACTATAATCATCATTTGATTTACCTGTTCATCATTTGATTGGCCTGTTGGTCTAGTGGCTCTGACTGCTATGCCAGGCGTAGTGGAGGGATGTTTGTAAGATGAGCACGTGTATGTATTTAGAAATAGATGAGTAGGTATATCACTTATCTAGCACTCGTAGCACAAGCTCTGTTTATTTTCGGACTAGATGGCGGCGTGTGGAAGTTGTGGAATATTATTACGTACAAAATGTTTTAGGAACACATTTACTGTACGTACAGCTAAAAAGTGGAATTCCCTGCCGAAGTCTGCGTTTCCTAATAGCTACAATCTAGGGGTCTTTAATCGAAGAGTGAGTAGGTTACTTCTTGGCAAATATGTTCCATCGCCCGCCATACCTTCGCTTACCGTCAGGTAAGATGGTGGTCAAACTTGACCCTATCAATAATATAACAGAAAACTGGGCAAGTGTGAGTCGGACTTAAGCCTTAGGTTTTTATAGATTGACAACAAAATGATCCAATAAGTTTTCCGTTTTTGAGGGACGAAATCCTAAAAACTAAGACTAAAAGCCATCCAAAGAGCAAGAGATTGGGGTTATACTTGGAACTCTTCTGTACAATTGAACCTCGAAATTCACAAAACAAATAGGTTGCTGCCTCGTAGGCACGAACCTCAAAATATTTCACGAAGGAACCTACCTATATAAACTTAACGAGCAAAATTCGCACCGCAGTAATTCTACGCAACCAGCTATAAAGTTACCAATTCCGCCGCCCCTAGACTTTGCATGACGTAGCAACAAATAAACAAAGCGCCATAAAAACTAGGTTTAAATGGCCTCCCGCCAAATGTAGTCCAGTTAAAACCATTAGTTTCGTTCGACCAAATAATTCTCTTTTATTAACTCCTGCAGCCTGATTCACGTGAAATCTAACAAGTCATTAATATCGTTGAAGTTTTATCGTCGATTGTCGTTGTTCTACCCAAAATCGGTATTCACGTGTTCGTTGAATGGAATTCGATAGAACGACAATTCGATTGACTTGAAATTAAACGATCTATTTACGGCTTATTGGCAGTCACATTATTATGTAGAATTCTAGTTATTATTATGTAGAATACATAATAATGTACCGGTAGTCCGGTACATAAATAGTTATAAATTTTCTAAAAATAAATGCTTCTTTTCGATTAGGTAAAAAACTCTACCAGGATAATAATTGACATAGCTGAATACGTGTCAACGACATTTCGATCGGACGACTTTAAAATCGGTGTCGTTCAAGCTCGATTGATGAAAGTGAATACGATAATGGTCTAAACGACTAAGTCGCTACGATATCGTTGCGGTTTTAATAACATGAATCGGGTTATTCTACCTAGTTAGAATTTATGTATAATGGATTTCAGTAATGAGTCGTTTTGTATTGCCAACAACATTTCCCTAGTTAGCGTTATTATTAAGTATTGGTATGAGGAACGGCTGGTTGTTATATTGATTTTATGTACTGGCCTAGATTTTATGGAAATAACAGCAATCTTTTTAAGTGTTTTAATGGAACTTCGGTTATTACGGTAGTGGGGGATTGACTACACTCAATTTAAAATGTATTGATTGTATAATCCTCCCGGCCGATTTTCGGTCAAGTATGCAGGACATATTACAGTGCCCAAGTGCGTGCGTAAACACAGGTGCACTCTCTTTTCCTTTACTGTACATAGTCTGACGGGAAGGTAATCAACACGACCGGAGAGAGATCAGGCGCATGACTAAAGGACGTACCTACTTTCTGAGGCATGGAGGCGTCATACCACCTACTTCCACACTCTGGGGTGATATAAAGTCTTCGTCATCTATCTAACCTTTTTCCCAACTATGTATATTGGGGTCGGCTTCCAGTCAAGCCGGAGTTATCTGAATACCAGTATTTAACGAGGAACGGCTTCCTACCAGACCTCCACAACCCATTAACTGGGGTACAATGACAACGAGTACAATGAAGAGTAGGTATATCTTCTATCTATCTTTTGTGTAGTCCAAAATCCCCATTAAAACTTGAACTGGTTCACCTCTGTCGTTGCTAAGCAATGCTCGTTTATAGTTCCTGTGGCCAACCCGTAGTACAGAGGACAATAAGCGTTAATGTTGGATGAGGCGTCAGGCCACCCGTCTGACCTACTTGCTTTACGTATTATTATTTCACCGGCTTTGTCTGTCACCTCGCCTTAGCTTTATCTGAAGATAGTGGTTTAAATAACGACTGAATGGCGTTTGTGTTTAGTATTTATCTAAAATATAGTTTAAGTTATTGAATACTCAGCTATGGATCCTAACTTTTGCTGTGCCCGAAAGGGTCCATAATTGATCTTGACAATATTATTTATACCATCTGTATGTACTATGGAATGCAAATAAAGTATTGAGTATTTAATGTAAGGGTTTTTTTCTAAGGTGGGAAATCATTAAATTACTTCTTGCACTTTAGGGTGGTGCGGATGGGCGTTCCAGACATTTACTGATTAAAACTCACTCCTGTGTTTCTTTTTGGACTTGCGTTCCAGGACCCCGCGTTTCCCTTTCGGAAACGAACCCATAGAAAATCGGACGTTCGGATGGCCAGCACCTACGGTGGGTTCGGGAACCCAGCCTTCTTTACTGTTATAATTTTAAAATATCTTGTCTGTCTTTCCGTCTGACAAGATGGTTTTTCTCAGGAATGCGTCAAGATATTACGCTGAAATTAATATCAAATACTCAGGTCTTCTAGGCAGCTCCTCGTAAAATACTGGTAAGTATTCAGCTAAATCCGGCTTGACTGGAAGCCGACCCCAATAGGGTTGGGAAAAGGCTAGGTAGATGTTGATGACTAAGGTCTTCTAGAAAAAACTTCTATTTCAACGCAATCTGAAGACAAGGTCGTTTAGGCACTTATTTTGCCATTTGCTAGGAAAACAAAATCTAGTGTATTTCCTATTGACCTAGAATCCTGAAATTTGGCATGAAGCAAAGTCTCGTAGCATGGGTATTTGTAGTTAGGTATGTTACAAAAAAAACTGTTTTTGCGTTTCAGAAAAATCTTCGAGACTCGATTCGGGAGTGGAATTATTTACTTAGGTAAGTTGCACTTGGCTGCGTTTTTTTTTGTACTAGGACCAATTTTTTTTCGAGTTTATCTCTCACTGATTTTTTTAAAGAAAACTAGCTGAATGTAACCAAATAACTACTAGTAGATACTTAATGAAAACGGTTCCCCGAATGCGGGCCCTGTGGCATGCGTTCCTGAAATCTCTCGCACCCAGCATGCGGGCCCTATTGACTAATGAAATTGCGCCATAATGCGAATTTCTTATATAGTTCGTCCCGATGTGAAATAAAAAATAATAAAAATACCAAAACAACGTGTACAAATTCTATTTTGATAACAAGATTCATACAAATCCATCCCGCCTTTACGTTCTGATTGGATGATAAACAGCAATCCTTCGCATCACCCCGGGATAGATAGGGCGTGTAACGGGAATAATATATTCTACCCTTAAGCCTATGAATATCCTTTCAACCGTTTTGCATACCTACGAGTATGTAATGATCATTTCGACTTTTGAACCTTCAGATATCTACATGTATAAAATGTAACGCGTCTATCAGCCGTTCCAGAATGGAACGAGAGGACATATCAGACTTTTACTGACTAAGATCTATTAGTTGGGTCCTTCAGTTAGTCTTACGTTTCTACAGCAAGCATCGGTTCTACTGGGCCTCTTTAGTTTTGTTGACACTTCTTTGAGGTACGCGTGGAACACAATGTGACAGCCGGTCGGCGCGATTTTCAATGCTTGTAGCGTGTTTAAGAGGCCTGCGGAGACCGCGCGCTATCTCGAGTTGAGACGAAATAAAACACGTTTTTGAGGTTGATGGAAGCAATCCAGATAGTTTAAACAATTCTTGGACACACCGACTGGAGTAAAGTCATCATCCGCACACTGACAGTTGCTTGCTGTGATAGCAATACAAACTATTGGAAATTTGGGAGAGGTTCCGTAATACCAAAAATGATGAATGAAAAATTAATGTATTTCCATTATTGTTTCGAGTATTTATAACTTGATAATATTATCTGTGTTCCTACGAAAAGATATTTTGAAATATTGTTGTTTATAATATAGAAAAATTATTAATGTGGATATGGCAATACGACAATAAATGAAAACACTGGCAATACCTACTCATAATTATGAATAACTTTTGTAGATCGATTATTGACATAAAAGAACGCCGTCCTACATAGACGATACACCGTACGACACTGCAGCTGTTTATTTTAATTCATTCGACTCAAACTTTTCCTCAGGCAGGGTTAATTAGAAGTACCAAATTCTCTTCAGTTTAACGAAACAAAAATAAAAGTTAGCAGGAAGGTAGAAAAAACGGTTAACCGCTTGTTTACGAGTTTGTCAGAAGTGTACTTTCGTCGCAAACGAAGTGTTGAAGATTAAAAGGTGGTTGTACGTTTCTGTTTCTACCGACATTACCATTGTGGTTGGCTATAGCAAGCGAGCACGCTATTGTTACAGACACTTAGGGAGACTACATACTGTGGAACCTTTGGTGTTTTTTTTTAATATTTCTTTTGTACTTACACACAACATGTAAACCCTCATACACAAGAATCTCATATACAGAATACAATACCAATCTTTAGGCTATACAAATACTTGTTCCGTCTGGAAAACAAACGCGCGACACACAGTGCTGAAGCCAATCGTTTAACCACTGCGCTCACCATGACATCAATATTCGTTTTATATTCTAGATTCACTCGCGTAAATTCTTCTATAATATAAATGTACGTCCTATTATAAATCTTCCACATGCGACACCCTATCTACTGTTGAAAACTGCATCCGAAAATCCGTTTAAGTAGTTTTTGAGTATATCACAAACAAATAGACTTTTTAAATTAATCTAGCTCAATTCTAAACTCCGAGCTATTACCTACTAGAAATTAAAAGTAGAAATCCCAAATGGAAAAGCTTTTCACAACCCAAAAATCAAATCCAAGATCTCATATTCATCAGCACTTGCAAATACTAAACTAACGAGGCAATCTCATCCTGATCTATTTATTATATAAACGTTGGTATTCAGCCTTTCCTTGTTATTACGGATATAATTCTACGTAAATGTATGACTCCATTACAAATACATTATGTACAACGTTGACGTAAAGCTCAGAGCCGGAATCATAATTTTAGTAATGGATTATTATGGCTACGAAAATATAACTAATAAAATATTCTGAAAGGTGACAAAGGTTCTGATGGATAATTCTTGTATTTATAATTATTTCAGCAACTATGACAATTAAAGTTCAATTTATTTTTGAATATAAAAATGTTAGAGTCGTTTGACAGATCTTAAAAAAAAACATGAATTGCCTCTTAGGGATGATGGGTTCGATAGAGTTATCGTGGCTCTGTAACAAAAAAGGCCAACTGAAGGACAACAGGCATTTTTAATCAGTAAAAAACTGATACTTCCTCTCGCTCCATCCAGAGCGGGAGGAGTTATTTGATGTTTAGACATCGTAAAAACAACGATTACTTCTTAAATCGGTAAAGTCTTTAGGGAAAGTTTTGAAAAACAAATAATTAAAAACTTGTAAATTTACAGGTTAAAGATTTTAAAGAAGATTTTTATTACTAGGGATAAAAGACTTGAAACTTGGCAAAAATTCTAGTAAAAATGAGTAATAAAGACTGTCTCTATAAATTTTCAAAACTACTCTCAAAAGATGGTAGACTTCCTGAGTTAAAGTTATTACTTATAAAAATATTCTCGCGAACGAAGGCGCGAGCAAAGTGCTAGTGTCCATATTGTTATTGAATGTTGTCTAATAAAATAAATAAATTATATAACAGCTTGAACAGACACAAAATAATTCCTCAATTCCACAACGCTACTCAAATATACTAGTTTCAAAGTTACAGGATATCCTTCCCAACTATCTTTGTATTTCCGAACTATCGCGGTCCATTGTGAACTTAGAACATCGTCATACCGGATTTCTGGCCAAGTAAGCAATTTCAGCGGGGATGATCGGAGATAATAGAGCTAAAGTCAGCAGTTTAAAAGTCTTTGTTCATCGATATTATTTTCTTTCGGCCAATAATAGTGTAAACTAAATTATGTAAAGAGCTTTAAGGACTGCGAGTACAAATATATGCAACGTGAGCTTAACTGAAAGTTAGACACGAAATCACTTCGAATAGACTTGCACTTTAATAAATATAAAATTTTCAAACTTATTTTAGCCAAGAATCCAATGGGTTATTTTGCTATTAATGTTTTTTTTTTCATATTACCATAAATAAATTTATATCCTGCCAAGTCATTTCAGTTTTTGTTGTTTGGCATCTTGGCATCTTATGCTTGTTAATCAGTTTCAAAAAACAGTTGTTTATACATATTGTTCGGCTGTATGTATTTTTTCTCCGATTTGTCGGTAAATTGTGGATGTTTTTTAAATTGAAAGTGTGTATATATTATAGTACTGATTGGTCCCATATAAATATTGACTTACTACGTGTTGAACTTCGAATATATAGAACACATCTCCGCATAGAATCATATCATAACTGTCGTAAGAATTGGCCAGTATTTTTTTTTCGGGCGGCATTTTCAAAAGCAGTTCCAGCAGCTGTATACAGAAGACCTCCTATAACCTGTTCCTCTTCATTGCAGTTGTAAATACTCTTGCTCACCAGACATGAACGAATTCACAATGAGACAGTAAAAGTTCCTGCAGTGTGCGCACTTCCTATTAGGCAGTTCGGTATGTAAGCAGAATAGTAAGCTTACGTGTAGATATGCTAATCTGGAAGCGGCACGGCGGAGACTTGCTGGCAAAAATGCGAGCATTACCTCCTTTATACAGGCTAACGGCCTATCTTCTTAAGGATATAGGACGAATAAAATCTTCCAAACGATATCTCTTTGGAAATGGTAACTGGGAATAATTTGCTAAATGTGTACGTACTTCGTATCACGTTGTATTTGGAAATGATTTAGTGGAGGGAAACGTTTTTACGTGGTGTAAGAAAAAATTCTGTAGCCATCGTCTGTTTGGGAAATGATCGGGGTTTAATTTATTCCTTATTTTGTATTGTTTGTTGCTTGGCTTTTTACGTAAAATATAGTATTTTAATTTAGTCTGGGTCAGTTAATAATTTTTTTATCACAGTTTTTGTTAAAAAATCTTACATTCAGTTTAGAAGGTTCAAAAAGGTAAATAGTTTAGTTATGCCATGTATAAAATGTTAATCCCAGTCACTGATACTTTCAACTTTTGTTACGAAACCTTGCCAACAATTAAGTTTCTGTTTACTCTTGACAAATTAATGTGACTTTAAAAGAAACGCGAACAATTCGTAAACAATTTTGATACTTTCGCTGAACTTCAAGAATGTCTCTCAATATTATTCTCATTCTCAAACAACAGGGTCGGCTTATATTGAAAAGTTGCTGCTGACAAGGAAAGTAGATGGGAGAAGACATAGGGGCCAATGAAAAAACCCAAATTACACCACCCACGTTCAGACCACAGCCTGCGACGCCAATCACATCGCCGAAGATAGGACTACATGTCGAAATATAGTCCACAAGTAAGTTATTCGTTTAGGTCTTGACCCTCAGTATTGAGGATAAACGATGCATGGAGAAGGAGGCTTAAATTACGTGACAAGAAATTTAGATTATTAGCTTGCTCCATGCTTGTTCTAGCTTTGGGCTGCGACTCATACGCTTGATCCCCCGCGGACAGCGGTCACAGCATAGACCTGTTAAATATTTCGACGACACGGTTGGCCCAGTAATTGAGCGATTGGCTGCTACGCTGTGGGTCGCGGTCTGAACAAATAGTTTTATGGCTTATAGATAGATATTCTAGGTCTGGGTGTCTTGTGTATGTTAGTTTAGATGTTTAAGAACACAACCACGATAAAGAAGTAATTTAGTGCAGGGCAAACAAAAAAAAGATAAAAGGAACGAAAGTTCTGCCGAATACCCACTTCGATTCTCAAAAACTCATGCTTAACAACCGACTTCAATATCCCCAATTCCCTTCATTCAAAAGCGTCAATAACCCTCAAAAATACTCGTTTCAAAATCCTGAAACCACATTCCACTGAAGTCTTATGTGAGCACGCAGCGCCGGTTCTTTTACAATTCTGCTTTAAATTTGGCAATTATAAATTTAAGTATCCAGCTATTCGACGGCGCGAGTGGCCCAGTATTCATGATTTGAATATTTTACCTTTTTTAATTGGACGGGTGAATACGGACGACTACTGGGGAATTTAGTATCTCTAGATGAAAATGTGTGCTGAAATCCTTGTTTTTTTGGGCCTTTGAAAATGATAAACTTTTTGGGATAGAAAAGACTGTTTTACTTGTGTTCTGGACCCAGGACTATTTTTATAGGATTGCTTTTGAACACTATTTCATCTGATGGAAAGCGACGATATGGTCGACGATGGAGCACGCTACCTAGAAGTAACCTATTCATTCTTGACTTAAAGATTATAGCTATCAGGAAAAATCTGGGAATTCCGGTAAGGGTTACCTACAGGTAAATGAAGTTATACAGATTAGACAGTAGCAAAGTTTATGACAAGATCAGGATATTATGAGATTCTATCAAATCTATGAAGTTTCATTATTTGACGGCAATTTAGGCACATTGGTCTTATCCCTGGTTGGTGTCTTGTTCGTTTGAGTTTATGTTTGTGAACATAAACGTATGGTTTTTTTTTTAAGTGGGACATCATTCAATGTCTTCTCCCCTTCTAAGACGGAACGAGCGTGTGTTAGAGTTTTAGTAAGTTTTAGGGCCTATTTCACCACCTGTGATTAAGTTTCGAGTATCTTACTTGACAGATAATTTCATACAAATTCTGTCACATTTTTGAATTTATTCAGTGAGTAGTGCCTACTCGGACATTGTGAAAGAGGCCCTTAGAGTGATTAAAACCACATTTAAAATGAAACTGAAAGCATTTATTTCGAAGAAACCGTTTACAAGGTACTTTTTAATTGTCAAAAAGATTAAATCAAATAAAGGTAATTGCACATAGGAAAAACGTCAAACTCTATGGACAAAACGTGAAAGAAACTCCATGTAATTAAGAATCAACTTATACATTATTTCACCTTAACACAAAGGGCAAATGAAGGACACACGTGTGGTTTAAATCAGTAATAGTCTGACACGCCCTCTCATTCCACCTTAGAACGAAAGCAGTCATTTGATGATTTCCCACCACAAAAAAAAAACTAAGACACATACGAGTATGTAAGCGCCTTTACCCAAAATTCGAGAGTGAATCCTACCTAATTAGCCCGTAAATTACACGTAGGTAATATAAGAAAAAAGGTTAAGATATACCGACCTCCATGTTAATAGCTCGCGTGGGAATCTCCCGGTAGCCCACGCCTGAGTAATGGGGGGCAATAATAACAAATGGAGGGGAACCGAGAACCTTTGGGGCTGTTTATAGGTCATCGGAATAACGGAGGAAACTTATTGATTCCCTTGTGTAGGCAAAATAAAAGTAGCGTGTGGCTGAGGAATACTGATGAGGGTGCGTGGTTCTAATGTTAGGTACTGCTGTACTAAGTATTGAAGAAGTGTCAGTACTGGAGATATTTTCAAGGTGGAGAATCATCAAAATGACTTCTCCCGCTCTTGGGGGGAGTGGGAGCGCATGTCACTTCTACTGACTAAAATATACTCCTGTTTCTTCTTTGCTTTCATTGCAAGTCCCTTTCGTTCAAGCCAGGACTCCAGTAGGCTTCGACCCTATCGGGCCCCTACAGTTTGCTGACACAAAACGCGTCATCGACGACATGGGCTTGGTTGTCTGGCTTGGTCGTCCGGACGCCGAGCTACCTATTGCTCGCCGTCCTAAAGCCTGCACTTACGTTGGAGGGTGCATGGTTGAGTTTTGGGTTCTGGTGTAACTGTTGTACTTAGATTTGAATGTGCGTCGGTGATGGAGATGAAGGGGCTATTGTTGTTGTGAGCTGCTGGGTGTGATTTCTTTCGGTGGGAAGTGTTGTTTAGTTTCTTCTATTAGAAAAACTTATACAATGCTAAACTTGGCATACGTGCCCCAGTCGGTGATGTGCTGCATTTGCAAAACTAAGACACGCATTGAGCATCATCTACAAGGACCTAGATTGGAATGTGTCCCAGAACGACTTAGTTTTCTTTTTCTGGCGTGGTAATCATTTTACGCGAGTGAACAAAACTAGTTTGGACATATGTTAAGTATGGATCCCTTTACACTTAACATAATCTGTACATATATGTACGTCTATCTATGAAGCTAAATATATATCTCTACACCAATGACCGTATTTGTATAGCCACATGATTTATACCACCAAGAACACCTCTGACTTTCGTAATGAGCCGCTATTTTTATATCATATCACGTGAGATGAATACAGATGAGGCCTGCAGGCTTCACGTTTCATTCCTGTTAACTCGGAGCCTGCCTGAATAAGGACAGGACCTGCCCCTCGGCATCTACAAGGGAAAAGCCGAGATAATGTGGGAATTTCGTCTTATTTTATGTTTTCAATTTCAACGGATGTATGTGTGGTATTTACTGTGATAATGTTGTGCATTTTACGATTATGGGGGAAGTTTAGTATTATACGGATACGTCGTAAACATGTGAATGTGTTAATAAAGAATTTAGTGTTCAAATAAATCGAGGAAGTAAGAAAAAGGGGTGGTTGCAAAGCGTTCAACTCAGCGGCTGTGTAGCAGGGCCGCGTAGCAGGGCCGCGTAGCAACGGCTACGACGTAGACTTATGGCGTAGCTTCGCGTAGCAGTAAGAATTTATAACAGAACATTTTTATTTCCTTCGTCATAAATTCATAATTTTGGTATGAAGGTACATTATAATACATTATTAATATTATCTTCGAGTTATTAATAGAAAAGCGATCAGACCTTTGCTAACCCTCGTCAATTATCTTCATAATTTTAGTAGAAAACAATAGACAACAATACAATCACCTGTAATACAGGCGAAACCTATTCGATTAAAATTAGTAAGATAAGCTACAGCTCCCCATGGCGTGTTCATAGATTGTTATGTGTCATCCATTACTCTCCATGTACCTCCATTTTCAGATTATTACAATGGAACTGCCCACTAACGGGGCCCTTTAACCCTCTCAAGCGCGCTCGATACAGGGTTTTATCAAAACGGTATCTCATTGAGGCAGGTCGTTTGGACCCGCGTCGGAAATTACGTCGCAGACGACCCGAGTCGACTGCGAGATCGCGATGTGGCCAGTAAGGACGAAAAATGAGGCCCGCTTTTTAGGGTTAAGTCTTGTTCGGTAGTAAAATCTCTTACTAGATCGTGTGGATCCTACTTCTTTTAAATATTTGTGAGGGTCAATATGTTAGCTTGAGAATTCGACAATGTATGCAAGCTTTTGTTTTTATTTTCTTTAGGTTTTTTGTAAAGCCCAGATTCTTTGTTTGTCGCGAGTATCAGATGACACGTTAGAACTGCAATGTTTTTAGCTATTATTATTGATGCAATTTATTTTAATGTATGTACTGATTGACCGAAAATGTAATTAATATTTATGCAATTTAATATTAATGGTTTCAATTTATTATTCGTGATATAATTCAATTGATGCAACTTTATGTTAATAAGAAAAATGTGAAAAAATGCGTTACCACCAGCTTCTGAGCAATAATATAGCGCCATCGATGCAAGCTTGCTATTTGGTGTCTTTGTCCGAATGACTGCAGGTGTCGCATACCTGAACTTCACGGTGCCTGTACGTGGCTCCACCGTCCGTTGCGAATTCAAATCGCTTGATATGCCCTTGACTGTACAGCCCAAACGCTCAATCTGCTGAAAGCTCAGATTGCTCAGGTATCGAAAGTTGACAAACTTATGAGTAAAAAACTCTGCTAAATGTTTGCATAAGTTATTTAGTTCTTGGATTGTTGGCATGCTACACAGTTATTGTGAGAAGCATTAATTAATTAAATAAATAAATTATATTTAACTGGAAACATTATAGACTACTCGAAAGTGCCTTTCAATGTAAATCTTGTGTTAGTTACCTACAATATTATATTTCAATAGAACTCTCATTATAAATTACTTGGAAGTCCTCGTTAAAAAGTAATGGGGTCGTGTTTAGGTCGTAAACACGGAAAGATTAACTAAGTTCAAGATTATAAAACAAAGTTCATGGAAACAAAGGCCACAAGTTTTCCGATCGAAATCAAAAGCTCAGGAAAAACTTAGCTTTTGTAAGCTGTGGCAAGTTACACAATTGAAGTGACCCGGTGTATGAATGTTACAATGTGTTTGTTGCAATTAGATTTTACCAAACTAGTAATAATTATTTTTGTATGCATTTGACAAATATTTTTTGTAGCTAAACATGTAGAATAGAATAGGATAAACGTTTATTTGATACAACACAGAACACACACCAAAGCATAAACAAATTTAAAAAAGTAAGAACACGAATACAACAATAAAAATTTAAAAAAAGAATAATAATGACACAGTCATGATGGTACGCAAAAAAAAAGAAAACAAACAAGTACACAGATATCAGCCATAGTGCGGTGTGCATCTCAGTGCTGCAGAAAATGTACCTGACGCTGGTACATGGACATGTGGATATTGTATTTAAATAAGACCTACACTGTTATACCATGTTTAAGGCAAATAAAGACTTTTTTATTGTTAATTTGTGCTTGGTAGGATTGAATTCACCTGATGGTAAGCAGCGATGCTATCGTTTATGGTGAGGTGAGTTAGTTGTGTGTGAGTGTTTTAAAAGCATTGTGGACGTAGCGACATCTATGACATCACATAAGAAATAAGAATTCTGCATCACGTTCTCATTATCTTATCACTAATCAAAATTCCCCGCGCGATCGCAGTGATACAACAACCCGAAATCATCTATCAGGCAGTAGCCCACCAGACTTCTGTCTGGCCGGAAGATCCTCCCTTTTCAACGGTGATGTGTGGGACTTTACTCTCTGTTCTGCATACTTCTAAACTGGTGACCCAGAAACCTAGGTTTATAATAAAATGAGACGCCTAGGGCGTTGGGAGTCCCCAACTCCCGGAAAAAAAGTAGAAAAGAAGAAAATCCTTGTATTATTCATACCCTAAGGTCCATCTTGTAATGAACGCTTTCCCGTTCGCTGAGTTGAAGACAATCGCGTTTTTGGCAAAAGGTCTAGTTATTGTTGCGACCGCTATTACTTACACTCCAGCGAATCCTCAGATTGTCCAGATTGCGCCTTAGAATAAAAACAAGATGTTCTGAAAATAGGTAGTTGGGAAAGATAAAATCGAAAATGTGTCACTCTGTTCCTAGCTGTGATAAAGAAAATTTTGTTTATTCCGTTTTTTTTGTATAATTTTTCCAAGTTTCTCTTTGAACTTTCTAGAAACTTCAACAAAAAGATCAAATAAATTGGTTCAGTCATTCTCTGGTTTTTTAACGATAGCGAATTTGACAACTTAAGGCATCGATTCGATTCCGATACGCCACGTTAATGTTTTGTAAAGAAAACTGTAGTTCTAGAACGCAAAGGCAACTGTAGGACACAGATAGGTTTAAGTCAGTAAAAGTATGACACTCTTTGATGATTTTTATCCTTCGAACAAGGGCACCCTGATATGGATAGGTTCAAACAATATAAGTATGTGGGTTCGAAGGGCCCCCGTCATTACGTTTTCAAAGCTATTGATGTTTGTAATGTTTTTTTTTTTTGTATACAATAAAGAATTAAGAAAGCTTAGCAAACAGACATCTTGTACTTTTTACATTAAAATTAGGTATTTGCTTTGCATTCAATATGGTCTTACTCTGCATTATATTGCTCAATCTCTTTTCCACAAAATCGCAGTCAAGCACTGCATATCATCATCATCTCAGACGAAAGAAATCCTGTACATTGATAGGCCTCCCCCAAACGTCGCCACAACGACCGACCCTGTGCGTCACGCATCCATCGGATCCCCGCCACTCTCGCTAGGTCCTCCTTGCGGGAGACCACCCAACACTGCGTCTCCCGGTACGTGGCCGCCACTCCAGAATCTTCCATCCCCATCGACCATCCGACATTTGTCGCACACAAATTACAAATCTATTAAACAATGAATAGGTTAATTCCACCATCCCATTTCCAACTCTTTCAAATATTAACACGTCATTTAGCCAACGGTTTACACATCACGTCAAAGGCTTAATGGCTTTGAAGGGTTATTAACATAGTGTGCGCGCTTCCAATAACATAATGACAGCGCAAATAATTCTGTTGGGATTGGTGTTATCATGTTACAATATTCGTAAGTGGTGAGGGTGGATAAACACTTCCATAAACCGTGGTGAGCTGATGAATAATGGAGCGATCGTGATATGTGTCCTGTTTGGAGCCAAAATGTTGTTGTTTTTTGTGTGGTTTTGTCACTATCAGACAGAATAATACCGATTTATTAATGCATCAGTGACATAAATATTGGTTTATGCAAGCTTTGACGTCATCAGTATGTTTTTGACTGTCTAGGTGGAGTGCGAAAGCGCGTCAATTTTTTTCTTTTAGTGGTCCTTTGAGTTCAAAGCCACAGTAAATCTTTCGAACGTTTTCGCATTCCTAGCGGGCTTCGGACCTACCGGGTTTCAGTTTTGCTGACATTTTTTTGAGGCGCGCGTAGAATATTGTGGTCTACGCGCACCTCAAAAAAATGTCAGTGTCACCTCGGATTTGGGTGTCCGGACAGCTGGACAACGAGTTTCCCGTCGCTCGTCCTCAAGCTTGCATTTACAGTGGCCAGATTTCTTATGAGGAATTTTAATTCCTGAAAGGTGGAAGCAAAAGTGGCTACCACCCGAAAAGCGGCGAAGTAATGAAGCTCTAGAAATCTCGAAGATATGAGTCGTAGGTCCAGCAACGAATTTATTTGTTTCCACTCCGAGTAAGAAAAACATCGGCCAATAGCAAGACGAACTCAGAAGGTTCTGTCCAACTTAAACGTATCTATAATCGCAAAAAGTATTTTGTGATGTAACTACGATTTTTGTTATCTTTACTTGTTATATCGCATTGCTTCTTGCAAGATTCTAGGTCAACGGGCAGACTCCTATAGGTTTAGATACCCTTGCGAGCGCCAAATGTGTGATATAAACTGGGCATATTGACTTACACATTTGATTTTGTCACTGCTCCAAAGGATAGCAATAGCACACCCGAGTATTACTAAGATTCCGTATTTGTCAACTGTGAGGTATGGAACCCTATTTTTGTCACCTTATTTTTTAATGTGGTTAATCGTTGTGCTCCTTAGTAGTCCAAAGTTCAGCTTTACGAATCATGACAAATGCTTGCACTGACTGGACAGGTCCACTCAAATCTGCATGGTTCTTTCTTCAAAAGGCCATCTCAGACACTAATCTCACCGTGACAACCTCAGGGGAGTTTGTTTCGGTGTTTCTTCGCAGGGTAGTCAGTTAAGAAACACCGGTTTCTAGATGAAGCCGGTGTTTCCTAAAAAAAAACCAATAAAAAAATTGACGTGAAAAAGTGTTTGTGAAAACCTATTTGCAAAATAAATATCATTTATCAATTATCAAAATTACTTCTCCCGTTCTGGGCGGAGCGGGAAGGCGTGTCAGACTTCTACTGATCAGGGTACGGGGGTTCTCTTTCGTTCAACCCAAGGCCCCAGTAGGCATCGATCCTGCCTGGCCCCTACTGTGTGCTGACCTCTTCTCGTCTTTGTACATCTCTTTGAGGCGCGACGACTACAGCTTGGTCCGGGCTGTTACCGGACGTTCGGATGGCGAGGTACCTATTGTTCGCCGTATTATTGTCAACGTTGTATTTAACTTGTTCAAACCTTTGACAATACACCCAAAAATATATCCCAGATTTGTGGGTTACCAAAATTAAATTAAATTCTTGGAACTGCCGATAATAGAATTGTAAAATTGAGTTAATGAGATGTGGTCCGAACCGCAGGCAGGCTTGCCACAACCAACAGAACATTGGTTTGTACACGACATTCTCGATTATCTGTTCGGTGCACGAATCTGACTGTGGTCGGGTATTGAATTCATCAGCGGTAATACAGTTGGACTGATTAAATTGCGGTCATATAAACTGAAAAACATGATAATTCAGGTTTACATAATTATTGCAATGAATAATAAAAAGCAGGTAGGTATGTAGGTATATGTACACAAATATCTACTAAATTGGAAGGTCTCCTACAAGGTAGACCGGAAAGGTGATGGTCACGGAAATTCGCTGGATGAGAGACGTACAGGACTGGTCGTTGTGGTGGCACTTGGGAGAGGCCTATGTCCAACGGCAAACTTGTTTCAGCTGCAATAATGATCTACTAACGGCCGAAATTAATAATCAATCTATATCCAGTTTTGGCATACTGGAGATTGTAAAACAAATGATACAATACAAAAATTATCATGTTTTCTGTTATTTTATTTGTTTTTCGATCTCCGATATGTGATAGATAGGTTATTCGTTTCGGCTGTAAGTAACGAAATTTTTAAATACATTCGGCCATTCATAGACAACGCGGTATTGTTTTACAAGAGTTATTTGAATAATGAAGATGAGTGAATAGGGGATGAAAATAAATTAATTATAAAACAAGTTAGTCCGTTGACGTCCGTTAATAGTTAGAAAAAAAACAAACTCTGAATGCACCCCTGCAATTCATCGTTTACCCAATCAGCTTGTATATGTATTTATTGGAGAACCAGCGGCAATATACATTGTTGGCACGAATGCAATATAACTACGTGATGTTGCGTTTCTTTGTTGTCCAATAACAGTTTTATTATTATTGTATCGTTATATTATTATTGTATTTATTATTCCGGGCGTAATGGAAAACAGCGTTATTTGTTGACAATCACGCTGATATTATAAAGCTTTTATGTTTGAGAGTGTATATGTTTGTTAGATTAACGCCCGTTTTCAATAACCTACCGCAGTTCATAGATAGATAGCTATCCCCGATAAACAGTAAGATTCTATCTATCAATCCACAACTTTTGGTAGGAAATGCTATCCGTCGGAAGGTTATAGGAAAGCAAGTAAGGGCAAAAGGATAGATTTGTTTATCTTTAGTAGCTGCAACTGTAGATAGATAGCTTATTGAAAACGGGCGTTAGACGTTTGGCACACGGGTAGATAGATATAAATACAAATTTTCCTGGAGGATGTTCCCTTGAGATAGTTTTCTATTTGTAAACGGTTGAAGCCACTCGGAGAAGTTAGTATTTTGACATATTTTTTTTACTATATTATTGACATTTTTATTTAAGTTTATTTGTAAATGTAATTTATTTATTCTATTTCTCTCTAATTTTAACTTTTTCCCATTAAATATATACTACCTACGTACCTCTAAGAAATTAAGTATCATTGAAATGTAACTATTCATTAGAGTTTAAATTCTTTGTACGTTTGCCAACGCAAGAGGCCGCGGGCAGATTCAGAAAAGAACTATTAAAATATTATTTTCTTTGGACGTGAGTATACTCATACATATATACATTACGAATTTAAGTTCGTAATGTTGTTTTTATATTTAGGAGGAGGAGCTTGTGTCTAGATAATAACAGCCGCACAGATCGATCTTCAAGGTTAAGCAACGCTTGCGAAGGTTGGTCTGTGGATGGATGACCATCCTAACATAACGAGTTTCCTCCGTGCCTCGGAAAGCACGCTAAGCCGTTGGTCCCGGCTGTTATATGTAGATTTTTCGCAGTCGTTACGGATAGTAAGAAGCCAATAAATCTGACACCAGTATTGCCATGAAGTACGGTGTTACCCCAGTTAATAGATTGCGGAGGTCTGGTAGGCAGCCGCTCCTCGTAAAATACTGGTATTCAGCTAAATCCGGCTTGACTGGAAGCCGATCCCAATATAGTTGGGAAAAGGCTAGGTAGATGATGTTGGTTTTTTATTTAGAATTTTAGAGTAACGCTGTAGGTGCTGCATGAAGACAAGTATTGAGGTATATTTATTTTAGCGGTCGTCCATTAATCATATGAGGCTCGAGAAAGATGAGGGGTTTCGAAAAACCTTACGAATTATCACAACGGGGGAAAGGAAGGTGGTTGTAGTGAGGTATTAATTCTTTTGTTGAGCGCGTGAGTTTCAAACCGAAAAAACAGCACATGATAAACGTCCGTTTTCAATAACCTACCGCAGTTCATAGATAGATAGCTATCTCCGATAAACAGTAAGATTCTAGATGTCAATGTCACAATTTTGGTAGGAAATGCTAACCGTCGGTAGGTTATAGGAAAGCAAGTAAGGGTAAAAGAATAGATTTGTTTATCTTTAGTAGCTGCAACTTTAGATAGATAGCTTATTGAAAATGGGCGTTAGACTCGTCGTTGCCAGGCAACGATTTTCCCGTTAAAGATAATATTCAGAAAAAAATACGTAAGATACTTTATCTAAACTAATATTATAAGGAAGAAAGATTTGATTTTTGTTTGTTTGTAGATTACGATTTAACTCAAAAAGTATTGGACAGATTTTAAAAATTATATCACCATTAGAACGCTGCATCTTCACTAATTAACATAGGCTACATATTTATTCAGGGCGAATCCACTGGCAGAAGCTAGTATACCAGAAATTACCCACAATTTTAGGTAGGGGGAAGGAGGTAAATAATAACAACACACCTCGCCACATATTACCCGGGGGCAAGACGAGGTTAAAAAGTCGCTAAAAACACCACATGATTAATGGACGTCGCCTAAGAGCTGGCAGGCTAGGTAGACATAAAGTACCAAAAATTCTTGGTACTTTCATCCATCAAAGTATTACGGGTGACAAGTCTACAATCTTCAATCATATTTATCAAAAGCACACAAATCCTACTGTTCTTTGAACCCATTATGATGGTAAAGATACGAGTACTTATCGTCTCTTTAGAGAGAAGAACTCATAAATGTGAAAGAAGTAATTTAGATAGATTAAGAAATATCTAAGGCTTGTAAATTTTTGTTACGCTTCACACCGCATTAAAAAAAAAGACTTTTGTGGGTACTGAGGTGACGTTACGTACCTCAGTAGCCACAGCAGTCAATCTATTCGAAAGTACAGAATAATATTTATTTATTTATTTATTTATTTACACTTTTTGCACAAAAAGGTAAAAAGGCGGACTTAATGCCTTAGTAAAAAAAAAGTAGTTTAATAAGTTATTCTATACTTCAGAATAGTAAAAATAGGCATAATAATGGTAAAAGAATATTTGACCAAATTCAAAAATTCTTTCAGCATTAGTAAGCTACATCAACTAAGTAGCATAGGCTATTTATGTTCTACTTTCTGCTTAGCTGAAGCATCATATAAATTATGGTGATCGGAAACACATTTACGGAACACCTTTATCAGCTGTAAATCATAATTTATTACCAACTTTATTATAGGCATTATAAAACTATAGCTCCAATATTGACTCGCACTGGTAAGCAATTTGTCCAGGCTGGGGCAATATGGAACAATGTGGGGCAAGTTGGATTTAATGCGGGGCAATGTGTTAGAGCGTCCCTGACAATTGTAAGCGTCACACGTTCCAGGCCGTCTGATATAGTGGCCATTAAAGACTCTTGGAAACTTAACTATCTACTTTATTAAAGAATGAAACTTCTTGTGGCACCTCCGATTTAAGTTATTTTCTATTGCAGGTAGGTATAATAATGATCACACTTTTGGTGGTTGTAACTTTGGTTATTCTAGGATACGGCCTATAAACAAACTTTAAATTGATCGACTAGTTGGAAGCTGCGACTTCATCCGCGTCTAAACTCGTAAACATGCACATTGCCCTATTGTGGCCATAGGGCAATGTGCATGTTTACGAGTTTAGACATTTTAAGAATTTTTTTTTGCAGTGTCAGCCATCTACCTGTAAAAGTCTCCGTTTCGAAGATTACCTGGAACAAACAAACAAAAATTAAATTAAATTCTGAAATTTCAAACGCACACTTCAATTTTATCTATACGAGTATGTAATAAATCGATATCTGACCTCAAACACTAAGTAGCGTGAATGTAATCAAGCTGACAGTGCAAAGAGCGCGATCCCTTTTGCCCCGGGTGTGGTCCTAACTTATACATATTCTAAATTAAAGCCTGTCGATATAACATGAAGAGCTTATAAATAGGAGTTGTTAGCTAGTGTTAGAAGGTCATAGGATTTTGTTAAAGTTATACGGTTTTTGAGGGTATGTATGTGGAACAGAGTGTAAAGTCTAAGAACAAACTTCCGTTGAGAAGGGAGGATCCTCTGATCAGAGGGGTGTTCTGTCTGGTGGGCAACTGCCTGACAGATGATTTCTGGTTTGTATCAATTCTAATCGTGCGGAAAACTTTAATTGCGCAACGCAGGATTTGTAGATCTTACTCGTATATGCTATTATAAGGTCGCTGTTTTTACTTATACAAGAATCTGCTAAGAAGAGCAAAGTTTGTTCTATGTTCTATCACATTTATTTTTCTATCGCCACAACAACAAAATAATTATAAAACACCACATTTTCTTGGCTACAAAAACAAAAGTTTTACAAAGTTAGTCAGAGATATATTACAGCCCAAATTCAAATCTCTAGGTACATTTATCCCTTTGAATACCCAAGAATAGCCTGAGGTGGTTCATATAATCGTTTCTATTAAGTTAATACATCGTAAAGGTACGTTGTTAGTTTATGTTCTGCGGGGATTGAGACCCATATCCATTTGTCTACCCGCCGGTAATAGGGTCTCCCATAGAGTCTGCACGCTCAGATAAACACCTGATAAATTGTGTTTTTATATCAGTTGCAGGTCTGAATGAAAATAATTGATGTTTGCTTTATTATAATTAACTAGCGATCGGCCCCTTATTTACATGAGTGCTACATATGCGTATAATACAGGTAATTGACGCTTTCGGGCACAGCAAAAGTTAGGAGATGTAGTGATGATAGTGACTATGTGTGGTAGCTTTCGGTTCTTAGCGACTGCGAGTATTCCATATAAATCCATATTAAGTAGTGACTTGCGCGACACGGTTGCGGTCGCTAAGACCCGAATGCAACCTTAAAAGGATTACTTCCATATAGTTTACACCGTCAGACAAACACCTGATAAATAGGTTTTTATGTACGTTCCAGGCCAGAATGAAAATAATGACTGTTTGCTTTTATGATTAAGGTACTCCAGTAAGAGTACTCCATACAAATCCATATTAATTACTGATTCGCGCGACATGGTTGCTGTCGCGGGTCGCGTTCACTAAGAACCGAATGCTACCTTAATAGGATCACTCCCACAGGTCACTTCCATATAGTTTACACGGTCAGACAAACCTGATAAATATGTTTTTATATCAGTTGCAGGCCAGAATGAAAATAATTACTGTTTAATTCTATGATTAAAATAGCATTCGGTTCTAAGCGACGACAGCGAGTAATCAAATCAAAAACCAAATTCGTATAAGTAGTGGGTCGCGGTTGTGGGTAGCAGTCGTTAAGAACCGAATGCTATCTTAATAGGGTCACTCCCTTACAGTTTACACGGTCAAACAAACAGCTGATAAATATGTTTTTATATCAGTTGCAGGTTGGCCGAATGAAAATAATTACTGTTTGCTTTTCTGATTAACTTTTAATTGGTTAATAATAAAGTATCGTGTACCTTTGGAGTATTTATGTCGGGAGCCAATTTATGTCAGATGCATGTTGAAGGTATTAAAATAATGTCTGTTTATTTTTATGATTAACTTTTAATTGGTAAAGTAACGTGTCGTAAAGTATGTATATTGGGAGCCAAGAGGAACTACTGCCTGGTGTATATTTATTGCTCCCACCAAGAAGTCGTTTTTTATGGTGGTCGTAAGGGTGTCATGTCCATTGTCATTTCTCTTTCATAATAGGAGCTTTGGAGTTTTATATCTTCGTTGTTGAACAAAATATTAAAAAAAAAATATTTTAGCAGAGTTAAAAATTATTTAATTTAGCAAATGAAAAAGTGCATGCATATCCCTCTATTTTCAGGTTTTTAACATTCCATCCATCGGGCTCAAAGTAATGAATTTTTATATGATGTTTCTCTTTAATGTTTTACACTTTTGAACACAAAATTATGTTGAAAATGTACCAGGCAAACATGAAATGTTTGTAAGTGGTCTCTGGTGAGTGGTGTTTCCGCTGACGCAGTGGATTCAAACGTCGTCCGTTGAAAGGGGACATTTTATTTGCCGTGCAGTGGTCGTCCTTTGACCGTGGTACGGCCAAATAAGGAACAATTTCAGGCATGAGCGCTTGCAGCGGTACACCTGCGTGTGTGGGATGGTGCCCTGGTACTGGCGCGCTGTCTATCAATGGGATTGGTGTTTACGAAATGGAGTAAAGTTTTTTGTTTTATTTTTTAGCCATTAAATCCTCCAGCTCTCGGTGTAGCGAGATGGTATTTGATTTTTAGTAGGTTGGTATATTTAACGTAGATTCTTTTTGAAGAAATGCAGCATCATCATCATTTCAGCAGAAAGACGTCCACAGTTGGACACAGGCCTTTCCCAAGCGTCGCCAAAATGACCGGTCCTGTGTACCTCGCATACATCGGATTCCTGCAACCCTCACTAGATCATCAGTCCATCTCGTGGTAGGCCTTCCAACGCTATGTCTTTCGGTACGTGGTCGCCACTCCAGAAAATTTAGAGATACATAAAGTAATCGAATTACGTCGGGCATCCATGACTCTTTTACGAAAACAGATGAAAGTAATACATATTCATTACATAGAATCTAAATAATAGAGTCAATAGGAATGATTCATCTCCGAACATAAAACCTCAGTTATATTAGGGGACAAAATGCCCCTCAACATTATGCAATGCTCAATCTACGTGAGGGTGCAACGTTGCCCAATGTCCCGTAACTTATTTATTTATTTAAACTTTATGTACAATGGTGGTACATAGGCGGACTTAATGCATCAAGGCATTCTCTACCAGTCAACCTTAGGTTACCTTAGTCAACTTGTCCTCCATCATTTTACAACGTATTCACGACGTGGGACATGTTGTTGAACAATTTCACAGCGTCTCGCGTCATGTTGGAGGACATTTTGCCCCTTAATGTAACTAAGGCTTTATCTTTAGCCGTTAGAAATCTTTTCAATGATGACAGCTTATAACAGGTAAAGTAGACGGATAAAAATTCTCGTTAAAAAAAAACCTTTCAACTGACAAAATTTAATTTGAAAATATTCTTCATTTAATTTAGAAATCTCCTTGTAGGATCAGGAGTTGGTTGAAGTTGACTATGAATTATCAAATTGTAGAAGTTTCAAGTTCAGGAATAACTTGATGTTATCTGGAACAGTGAAACAAATGGACAAAGTTCGCTTCTTGATAATAATGTTGGCTACAGTTTTACACGGGCGTTCGACAATTCTAAGGTAGGAATTTCCATGGAATTTTTGCTATGAAAGATACTGAATTCTCTCTTCTTTTTTGCAGGATCAAATATACAAAATTGGTTGTTATAGCGGTAACAGGATAAATACGTCATCTATGAAAATTTCAGCTGTCTAGCTTACGATTCCTGTGATACATTCTGGTGCCAGACAGACGAACAGCGGAATCATAGCAATAGGGTCCCGGTTTTACACTTTGGGTACGGATCTATAAAAATACAATGAAGTTATTATAATGGAATAAAGAAACTCACATACATACATGAACTATGAACAGTTGAACACATAATACTACTTTTTCTGTGCAGTCGTGTAATTATTACGGACTAAAAATATCACAAATAAAGAAACACATAAATAATTTCAGTCACCGTTGCCACTCCTGCCTTTCACCGTATTACAGGATTATGTATCATCCGTGTCAAGATGTCAACAGCGTAAAATGGATTATTACGGCAGTCCTCGCGAGGAGCTGAAAATCTGTCATTATGTCGCGGCGACAGTCGCGTGTCGTGTCGCTAAGTCTAAGATATATCGGTGTGTTATGTATGTGAAGTTTAGTTGCATAATACTTATGTTTTTAATTGTGACATAATAGGTGTCTCCCGCAGTTTACATCCACGTCTTTGATTACTGTTCCGCTCCTATTGATCGTAGCGTGATGTTATTTAGACTACTTGCTGTTCCAGCGGCTTATTCCAGGGAGTATGTTTCACCCCCAGGATAAAAATTATCTTATGTACTGTTTCAGGACATGGTCTACATAAACTAAGTTTCATTGAAAGTCCTTCAGCAAAAGTTATAAATATACACTTCACAAATACTGCCTATGATTATCTAATAACGATTACTAAAACTCCAAAATGTTTGATAACTGAGTGCAGTTATGTCGATCCTCATACATTTTATTTTCTCGGAGTTCGCATAACAATCACTCATGTTTTGGTAACTCCAGAGTAGGAATGTCCATCCCATAGGTACATTTTACTCATTTAAAAAATCACCGTCACTGATGGAATGTCACTTTTTCCACACCCTTCAAAATGGAATGGCAGCCTATAGCTGCCGAAAAACAAGGTGATCAATACGCAACCGATCAGATTTCTGATAAGTAATAGCTAGAACCTCAGTTAAAAACGTTGATATCTGACGAATAATAAAATTCTCAATTGAAAAAAAAAGTTTTATTCGAAACCACCTATTAGTTCCTTAACATTTTGACAAGTTTTTGACTTTGATTGCAACTAAGATTTAATCGTTTTTTTAGTACCTACGAAAAACACTTTGTCAGTGAGTTAACATGACGATAAATTAACAGTCAATTACCTTTACTTTAAAAACAAATTTTCCTCTCAAACTTTTTAAAATTGGTAGCTCAGTCAAAGTTTTTCGGGGAGTCAATAATTACAATTCGGACGAGTTGGCGAGCGTTTTGTCGATACTGCTATAAACTTCGGACGGACACGTTCGGATTAGTTAGTGTGTTGTTACCCACTAATTTTACGCGCCCCTTGTTTCACTGGGGGTTGGGCATAGAGTTGTGAAATAGGATAGAAGTGACATTTTAACCACACAATGTTTTGTTTTGGCTTGACCTGTCTCCATGTTAGTCCGTTGGCTTTCGCTAAATCCCGAAGATACGACGAAGACATCGATTTACGAAAAACTTCAGTAAGCGTCGCTTAACTTTGGGGAGCCCCTTGGAAATTGAGTCGTGAAGTTGTTACCTACTATTTTAGCCATGAGATCCTTGTATTCACTGGTAGATTAATTGACGAGTTTACAATAATCCGAATTATCGTGTTAGTATAAACTCGAGGAGCTCGTGGCTAGATAATAACAGCCGCACAGGTCGATCTTCAAGGTTAAGCAACGCTTGCCTAGGTTGGTCTGTGGATGGGTGACCATCTTAACATAACGAGTTTCCTCCGTGCCTCGGAAAGCACGTTAAGCCGTTGGTCCCGGCTGTCATTTGTAGATCTTTGGCAGTCGTTACGGATAGCCAGAAGCCAGTAAATCTGACACCAGTCTTGCCATAAAGTACCGTATTACCCCAGTTAATGGGTTGTGGAGGTCTGGTAGGCAGCCGCTCGTAAAATACTGGTATTCAGCTGAATCCGGCTTGACTGGAAGCCGACCCCAATATAGTTGGGAAAAGGCTAGGCAGATGATGATCGTGTTAGTATAAACTCGTCACATTTTCAATTCGCCACACTTTCCGTTGGCGCGTCTACAAACTCTTGTTCTATGATATTGGCGTAAAGTCCCGACCGGCCACCTACTCATAATTCATGTTAATGTCGAGCGTAGTTGGATGTAGTTGAAGTAAATGGCTTTAATTTTTACACTCCCACCTCGCCGCTGACAGGGCTAACTGATTAATTTAACTGCAGTCTAGAATTTTACATTTTACGGTTAATCTCAAAGGAATAGTTCGTATTGATTTTCGTAACTAATTGGAGCAAAGAATAGAAATAGAATCGGTTTGAATAAAAGAAGTTTTTGTAAAATAAGGTCTGTGTGGATTCTTTCCTCTAGAGAGCATCTTTTTTTTGTTATGGGTGGAGATCATCTAATGACTTCTCCCGCTATGGTCGGAAAGGGAGGGCGTGTCAGACTTCTACTGACTAAAACCCACTCTTGTCCCTTCTTTGTTTTAATTTGAGGGACCCAGGGTTCTTTTTCGTTCAACCAACCAACACCGGGTCATCTGAGACACTAATCTGCATGTTTCTCATATTGACATTGACCAATACATGTTTACTGTTATTTGGAATTTAAATGAGACTGACCTCTGAGGTTCTTTCAGTGTTTCTTATCAGGGTAATCAGTGTGAAAATACCGGCCTCTTCTTGTTGAAAAAATTAACTTGTTAAAGTAGAGTAGCGAAATTTATGACGTCACAGAAACCTGCATCGCGCTAGAAATGTTTTCCTCGCGATTTGAATAGACACAACAGCTTAAAATCATCTAACAGGCAGCAGCCCAGGACATAACATCCGTCTAGGATGGTATGTGGGACTTTACTCTGTTTTCCAAAAGTTAAGTGTTTTTTTTCTTAAAACCTTTAAAATTTATAAAAAGGTTTTGCATTTTAAAATACCAGTCGATTCCAATAAATTCCCTTTTATGTAAGCTTAGGAGCTCCACAACTTTTTATTCGAAAGATTAGGAATAAAAATCTTGAAGGAATGAGAAGTGAACGTTTTGGCGGCAAATCTATCGTTTTCGAAGTAGAAACGCTTTATATCCTTCCTTTATCAAAATCCAAAGATTTATTGTCTTGAGGAGCGTGCGTAACGAATCAAGATTGCTGACTACTGGGATAAAGGTTCATACACACGCACATTCGTCACGTCACTGTCACGTCAGGGGCTGTCACCGTCACTGTCACACCGCCGCGCCGGCCGATCAGTTACGTCATAAATTATAGTTTTGCAGAAATCGTAGGACTTTGGTTCCCTACGTCCGCTTTGTCGCGGCTGGCGGGTTTAAGTAAAATCAGTGATGCGTACATGTTGCCCAAGCCCATTGAATGGATATTTCATGAACAAAATTATTCACTAAGGTTAGGCGAACTGAGCGGGTTGTATTGAGGTTTTGATAAAAACATGTATTTCCTGGAAATAATTTTATGAAATAATATCATTTAATTGCGCCATTAGTTACGAGACAAACGCACGAACATGGTCGTGCAAGTTGCATCGATACAGTCGCAATGCTGTAGCGCGTTAGTATTGCGTTAGTAGTGCGTTAATAGTGCGTTGGCATCGCTTCTGTAGCGTTCGGCAAATACGACTAACGCGCGTTAGTAGCGACTTTTTGTAGCCTTGTACAACATTTATGTAGGCAAATAATTACGTGAAAACAACCGTCACGACCTTTGCATGTCCTACATAAGTCTACTGACGTCATGACAGTCTAGTCTTACCACATTCTAGGTACTCTAACTAATTAGCACCTAATTTAATCACAATTCATTCGTAATTAACATCCAATTATATTACCCTTGACTGCAGTTCATGAAATACGATGCGATAGGTAAATAGGTCACAGAGATAGGCAGCCTATTAGCGTAAGAGCTTTTAAAGGTATATAGTATTACATTGGCAGGTAACAACGGTCTCGGATACCTATGAACGGCGCACTTATATTAATGTTTGTTTGGAACTTATTTCGAGTATTGTTAACAGTTTTATCTGCTTACATTGTATATATTTTAAAGTGCCTTTTTGTATGGCAGTGGCACTTATGTGTCTTTTGGAAATAGGTCTTCTTTCACTTACTTGCCGGATTTTTTTTTTAGGTGAGATATCATTAAATGACTTCTCCCGCGGTAGAGAACAGTTAAAAGGTATCAAACTTTTACTGACTAAAACCAAAATGTGTACATTTTTTTTTTTATTTCATACTTTATGCACATGAAAAAAAATGCCTTAGGCATTTTCTACCGGTCAACCTTTGGGGGATCCAGAGAAGATCAAGTGACAAATGATTAGTAGTAGTGTAGTGATTCGTGTGTACATAAATTACCCTTTTTGTTCTAGGGGTTCACTCTTTGAAACGTTCCCTCGCTCTAAAAGACCTGGTGTATTTGATGTTGTCTTCAAGTTAGTGCAAAGTTCATATTCAATCATTCAAGAGCTACTTTGAATCTCTATTTTACTCCTTAGGGCCCACGCAATTTGCTCAGCGGATATGGAGTGTAATAAGTTATGATTTCTGCCTCGTTTAACTCCGCTCCGTATTTCTTTTAAGGTTCTAACAAAAGGTATTTTTATTCAGTAACGAATTCCGAACATCCTATGATTATATGCATACAAAATATGATTATATTTCGTTGCTTTCCTACCGTGAAATCGCGTCCTTACACGTTTACCTACGTGAGCCATTCAAGCGTTTAGATTTAAGTACGCCATGCCAGGACTTCAATTCGCAGAATTGTGCTTGGCAACCCCTGTGCAGTGCACTCAGTAGATCCAATTTGCTCGAAAGTGCCTGTTGTGTAGCATTTGTGTCGTGTACTTGTGCAAGCGCGCTTCGTAACCAAACTAAGTGAAGATGCGGGCATAGGGAACCGTATTTATGAATCTACTTTGAGTGTAATACCCCTGGAATCGACACCAGGTAAGAACGTAACATTATTTTTAAAAGATGTTCGAGTTTTTATTGGTGTCTGGGGAACAATAGAATGTGGAACGCTTTCAGGGTAGTTTTGTTTTAGTGTAAGTTGCTAGCAGATGTAACGGTGGTAACTTTATTTTTATTACTATTTTTAAGTCCTGACGCGAAAAGAGGGTTGTTATAAGTGTGGTCGCCGTGTGTGTCTGCCTGGGGACCGTACTGCTTGAAATAGTGAAGCGATTTGGATGCGGTTTTTAATTTGAAAACAATATTTCTAGAGAAATGGGTCATTCATCAGTCATTAACAAGGTACATTGGGTGAGAAAGTGGGATTTTCATTTGAATAACTAAATGGTTGCAATTATGGCTAAGCTATGTAAGGTGTTTTGAACTTTACTGTAAAAAACCGTCGGGTGTTTTAATTTAAGTTTTTCTTGCTACGAGTATGTATAGTTTGTTCTGTAGAAATAGATACTTTGGCTTGCTTGTAGAATGTGCCAATGAGACAGTGTGATGACCAGCTTGGCTCTCCAGCCAAAGTAGTGAGTGGCCAAATTTTTGTACGTTTCGTCTTAGTTTAATAATGTGAGCAGAATACTTTTAGTCCAGTCAAAATAGACTAAATTATTATTCAAGTTTGCATTAACTCCCAACAAGCTGGATTTTTGTACAGACCTTGAATACGTCATTACAAATGATATGTCAAAAGTCCCCATCGATCCCGCTTGTGCGTTGTTTTTTATTCGAGGTCAAAGGTCACAGATTAGCGTTTTTTGCGTATATCTCTGAAACAACGAAAGCTATCGAAAAATGGTTCAGGCAAAGTTTGTAGATCGTAAAATTGTCTACGAAAAAGATCTCGACACTTTTCTTCTATAAAGCATCGTTATCGAGATATCGTGACTTTAGACCTCAGGAAAGTCGTATTTTAAGTGTAAAAATCACTGTAGTACTTAGCCTCAGCAGCAACTAAGTCATATTCATACTGAATGCGGGCAATGACACTACTTGCTAGGTCATGAGAACGAGTCTGCGCTTCCTTAAAGATGGTTTTCTTGAAGTCAAGGGTTGAAAGTTGAGGACACTCTTTTTCGAAGATGCTGCGTTTTTTTTATTTCAGCCGTTTTATCTGCTTCATTGCCACAGAACAAACAGTATTTCGTCAAAAAGACGATTCTTTACCTCGTGCTAATACGAGGAGGACTAATCCCAGATGTGGTAGCTATCTCCGCATCACGCTGTCTTTTAGCTGCAGCGATGCTGCTCTTCCGGGTGTATGCTTTACGACACTGTTTATGTGTCGTTACAGATGGTTTGTCCTTCAAATATTCATCGAACCCTTCATCCCTTAGTATGAGTGCATATTCGTATTTTCTATGTTTAAAATAGCCATAATTCGAGAACAGTGCACCGTAGAAGAAAAAGTGTCAGATATTTTTTGTAGACAATTTTACGATCTACAAACTTTGCCTGAACCATTTTTCGATAGCTCTCGTTGTTTCAGAGATATACGCAAAAAACACTCATTTGTGACCTTTGACCTCGAATAAAAAACAACGCACAAGCGGGATCGATGGGGACTTTTGACGTATCATTCGTAATGACGTATTCAAGGCCTGCACAAAAATCCAGCTTGTTGGGAATTAATGCAAACTGGAATGTCTATTTTGACTGGACTATTTGGCTGTTGTTCAACTGTTGAAAGGCACGTAACGTAAGTTGTGTGTCTAATAATCGCAATATTTTAGTGTAGGAGTAAATATTTTTAAAGGTTTTCTGTGAAGAGCTTTTTCTTTTCATGCGATCGTCTCCTTCGCTAGTATTAACACTTCGCAGAAGGAGGCGACCGCATACATTTTTTCCTCGCTCCAGACCATGGCCTGTACCAGGACCCATCGCGAGTGGTTGTTGTCACCGATCGCCCTAACGACGACACGGCGATGCTCCGCCCAAGCGGGGCACACCTCCACCACATATTCCACCGTGACCATCGGGCGGCCCACACAATGGTGATATCCGGGCGATCTCACGAATCAGGTGTAGGAACCCCCCGAACTTATGACCGGTGAAGATCAGCGTCATGCGGAAGGTGAGGACGCCGTGACGTCTTTCTAGACACTTCTCAAAGAGGGGACTCGCTGTCATTTTCATGGAAACGTAGGGTGTACTTCGGCAGAATAATACTTGAATGCCAAGCGTACAAGACGACCCAATCTTGCTGACTGGCAATCCGATTTAGCACTCCATGCTATTCAAGACAGATCGTGCCGGTACTACAAAGGTGTGGAATATGACGTAATTCTACATAGTACATCTATCTAGAGTGATGTCGTAGTCTTCGCACAGTATGATTACTTCTATCTTTGCAAAAATAATAGATATAGATATCATCATATTTTATTAAATGCATTGTGGACTAATTTACACAGAAGAACTTTACTCCATTATTGGCATTTTCTACCAGTCAACCTTTGGGTGATACAGGGAAAAATATTGGCATGTGCAATAAAAAAGAGAAAAACAAAAATATGTAAATAAACTACACACTTTAGTTACTACAGCGGAAAAAGAAATGTAAACACTGTGTTTCCACACCGTGTTTAGGCTCTGTGTTTACTTACATCTCTTTTTCCCAGCTCTTCTTTCGCAGGTATGCTGGAAGAGATTTTACCTAATTAAGCACCGCCATTCTTTCTATTTTCTGGTTTTCTACTTTCTGTTTGCTTATTGTAAGTATGTGTAAACATTAATTGTTAAATAAAAGAACAGACTTATGCTTTTCTACAATCTACTATTTTATGTCTAATTTCACTTGATTTTACAGTGATCATAGACGCAGCATGATGTGCCTAGTTACCTTTGGATACGTTATATCTTACATCTTTGTTTTTTTCCTCTTATCATAAAACGTTGCCCTATACCGGGAATGACTTCTACAACGTCGATGTGTTCATAAAAATATATATGAGGAGCTCGTGGCTAGATAATAACAGCCGCACAGGTCGATCTTCAAGGTTAAGCAACGCTTGCCAAGGTTGGTCTGTGGATGGGTGACCGTCTTAACATAACGAGTTTCCTCCGTGCCTCGGATAGCACGTTAAGCCGTAAGTCCCAGCTGTCATTTGTAAATCTTTGGCAGTCGTTACGGTTAGTCAGAAGCCAGTAAATCTGACTCCATTCTTGCCATGAAGTACCGTGTCACCCCAGTTAATGGGTTGCGGAGGTCTGGTAGGCAGCCGCTCCTCGTAAAATACTGGTATTCAGCTAAATCCGGCTTGACTGGAAGCCGACCCCAATATAGTTGGGAAAAGGCTAGGTAGATGATGTGTTCATAAAAATATATAGACCCAGATCCAAAACAATTCTCTAGGTCATACAAATTTTGTCCCGTGCGGTTATCGAACCCGCTTCACACACCGTCACAACCAATTGCTCAGCCACTGTGCCAACTGTACCGTAAGTTTATTCGAGTTTCTACACGTGTAAACTGTGGTTCTAATATAAACTTTATTTATCTCTGGAATAACTGTGTTGTAAAGGTTTCATAGTGTTACACAACTGAAAGTACCACTTCTAACATGAGTTACGTGTAGGTCAGAGGCACAAAAGAGAGAGATACAGAAGGCAATCTACATACAAAACGTGCTCGAACAACGCACAAATAGACATACCTCACCGACATGATGTGCGGCCGGCGCCTATCCTAGCGCGACCGCTGAGCGTAGGTATGAAAAGTGAAGTACATACTTTTTTTTTAAGTGAAGAATCATCAGAATGGGCGTGTTAGACTTTTACTGACTAAACCCCAACCCTCCTACTTTGCCTTCGTTCTGGGGTCACTAGCTTCCCTTTCGGAATCCATCCATCGTCCCAGAGTCTTCGATCCTGCTGGGCCCCTACAGTTTGCTGAGATGGCCTTCTGTACCTATCTATTCTATGCCAGAGGTCCGTCACAGTCGCTCTGCGGTCTCGGCTCATCAAACAGTCTGACTGACAACAGTTGTCGCGTCTATTTCAGACTACCCTCCCTAATTCCAAAAGGTCATACCTGTGAACTGAGCTCTTTTGATACATAACTTTATTTTAGTGGCTGGAAACCAGGTCACCTTCTAATTTGAGTGCCTCCGACTTACTTTGGCAAGGGGATACCGGTATATTTCTGTTTTTATACTCATTGCATTAGTAAATGGAAGTTTACGCTGGATTTTCGCTTTGCGAAACGTTTCGAATATGAATTTAGGGTAATTAGATTTTTGGTGCTAAGCGCGATTCTCGTTTTCACAATTTAGCTTCTAATGCCAACAAAGTGGAATGGTTTTGGTAAGTGGGCTTTGGTTTATTTGTTTTCATGATCTACAAAGTGAGAAATAATATTCTAAATACACTTATTTAATAGAAATATTCGATGCTTTGTCAGTTCCTTGTTTTGATTATTTTATAAATTACCAGTAACTACCGGCAGCAGCATCAGTGGACGGCATTGCCGAGGCCGAATACTGGGCCATACAAGGTATCTGACTAGTTTTTCCATCGACACGCTAAGAAGAAGACTAGCAGCTTGGCCCACGTTAAAGTAAAAAAAAAATTCAAAGAGGACAAATCTCTTAAAGTCAAATTTTATCCAAATCCGGGAAGTTGTTTCAGCGTGAAGGAGTAACAAACATACATACACATACAAATTTCCGCCTTATAATTTACATAATATACCTGCGCACTTTGTTCAAACCTCAACTTTAAAAGTGTCTAGTCTTTATTCTCAAAGCTACTATCGCTAGAAATATAGCTAAAATAAAATATTCGTGCCTAATACGTACCACGGTCTGCTCCTTCACTATGAATATCTAAGGGACTCCAAAGGGGCACATAACGTGAAATTTATTGTAACTTCCACTTGGTAATCGAAAGGTCGCGGACACACGGGTTAGGAATAGCGTACACTGTAAGCTAAGTTATGCTTAGCTTTGTACACGAAGCTGCTGTTTCACACTGCAGAGCTAAGCTAAGCGAGGTGATGAACGATGAGCTTTGTGGCTTGTTAACCTGCCGCTTTCCAGCTGCAATTGGACAACTGTACCATTCTTTTGCCTCGATTCGCTCCAGCGTATTAAATTTTATTAGGTAAATCCTTAGATATTGGTAAGAAAATCAGTAATGTTAGCACGCATAGCTTTGTTTTTGCTCGCAGTTTCTCCTTTTGTGTAACTACAGAAACTGACTTGACTGACTGACATAATAACGCTGAACCGAAACTACTAGGAGCGCGAAATTTCGCTCAAGTTTTCCTTTATCGTAGGCAGGCACTAAGAGATTTTTTTTACAAAATTCACTCCCTTATGAGGATGAAAAGTGCATTCATAGTGAGTATGGAGAAATCAACCTTCACACAAGCCAAGGTGCTGGCAGAAACTAGCAATTAACACAAAAAATATACTATTTTCCTATATTATCTAACATTTAATTTGATGTCCTAAAATCCTAGTAATAAAAGTTTTCTTGGCTGATATCCGTGTGCGAATGCTTACTTGGCTATGTAATGCAAGCGTTCCAACTTAAAGTCTGTTTCCTTCTGCTTCGCCGAACATCTTGTGGACTGACCGTTATTTATGAGCTACTATTATTTCCTAGTCTCCTGGTACTTTTCGGTGCAGACTGGGTTTGGAAAATAAAATCAATGTAATTTTATTGACAAATCTGTCGAATATTTATTTAATTTTTATTATGTACTAGCTTTAGCTCACAGCTTCGCCCACGTACATAAAATATAGCCTATGTCACTCAGGAATATAGCAGCTTTCTATTGGTAAAAAATTTTAGCAATCGGACCAGTACTTCTACAGATTACCTCATACAAACAAAAAAACAAACTTTCCCTCTTTATTATATTAGTGTAGATTTTCTTTAAATATGTGAAATCATTAAATGTCTTTTCTCAAGTGGAGCGAGAGGGTGTGTCAGACTTTTTTCAAAAACACTGACAGAAACTCTACACTAATCGAAAGTTGCTTGTGAATATACCTATTTTTATATTTTGTGTAGTTCATAAACAGTATTTTTTGTGAATTGGTTTTCTTTTTTTGTCCCTTATTTGGGGTAATTTAATTCCCTATGTACCTTCTAATTACAAACAGATAATCTAAAAATTAAATTTTTGTTATGTACGTATCAGATATGCTTTCATGTGCATTTAGTAAAAAATAAATATTTTGATATTACAAACAGACACTTCAATTTTATTTATAAATGTATGAATAGAAATATTCAATGTTTTGCAAATCCTAGTGACCTGGTAAGTAATCAGTGAGCTATGTTTAATAATAATAGAACGATTAATTAATGCTTGAATATTAATTATGTAATTAATCATCAAGTCCTGCTGATTGCAATTAGGTCAATATATCATTAATTATGAGCTGACTTGAATACCTGCTGGAGCTTTGATCTTAATACCCTAGGGTATTGGTAATTGTATTATGGTATGGTATCCTAACATACCTAGCGAGGCGCACGGGGATCCGATGGATTCGAGACGCACAGGACCGGTCGCTGTGGAGACGCTTGGGGGAGGCCTATGTCCAGCAGTGGACGTCTTTCAGCTGAGATGATGATGATGACCCTAACATAACAGCAATATCATCAAGGTCGGTACCCTAACACATATCGGTAGAAAATGTATACGTCAATCACCAAACATATTTAAAAATGAGGAGTTTCAACAAAAAAACACACTAAAATTACAGCTGTGTGAGCGAGAGAGACAGAGCTCATCATCATCATCATCTTCCTGTCCTTGTCCCGTTTTATTTGGGGTAGATGCAAAACTTTTTTCTTCCATTATTCTGTCCTGTCACTCGTCACGCTATCACTATAGTATTTTTACATAGCATGACTTGGGTGACAGCAGGACGAAAATATGCATTTTTAAGAAGAGAAAAAAGGATATATAGCTACATTGTATGAATCTGACAGCTGTCACCGAAACCATCCTATAACAAATTTAGTATAACTCCTTTTTTTCATATCAATTCTCACACCACCAGTTGTCGCCACTTAGCCGAGAGGTCTTCTACTTTTGAAAATGTATACATAACTTTGATGTCTAACGTTTGACGTTGACGTTGATGTGTAACTAATGTCATTAACATAAGCGTTTTGACAGATGCCTGGACCTGACGACTCAGTGCTGCCATCTAATAAACATCATTTTAGAAAACCCTCATTATTTATTATAATCATTATTTTGTTTTGGCAACCCTGATACAAAAGTTATATAGATTAGCGGCATTGCCAAGCATTCTATTTGAAGGAAAATAAATAGGTACTAAATAGGTAATAAATAGGTCATCATCATCATCTGCCTAGCCTTTTCCCAACTATATTGGGGTCGGCTTCCAGTCAAGCTGGATTTAGCTGAATACCAGTATTTTACGAGGAGCGGCTGCCTACCAGACCTCCACAACCCATTAACTGGGGTAACACGGTACTTCATGGCAAGACTGGAGTCAGATTTACTGGCTTCTGACTATCCGTAACGACTGCCAAAGATCTCCAAATGACAGCCGGGACCAACGGCTTAATGTGCTTTCCGAGGCACGGAGGAAATTCGTTATGTTAAGATGGTCACCCATCCACAGACCAACCTAGGCAAGCGTTGCTTAACCTCGAAGATCGATCTGTGCGGCTGTTATTATCTAGCCACGAGCTCCTCAAATAGGTACTTAAGTATGGTATCAATATCCTATCAAAAGCAATTTCATGATACTTGACAACATCTTCATCATATTGCCATTCCATAAAAGTTCTAATAGCAAACTGCTCTCAGTTATGAGTGATATCCATTAGTTGGAGCATCATCCCATCTATCTTACGACTGTGAAGATGTGTGGATGTTACTAAGTAGAAATACTCACTTAAGGGATTCTCTATCTCTCTCTCTTTAGAATAACGGAGTATTCCCAGTTCGGCACCCAGATTTTTGGCACTAAAATTTTCGGCACCCAAGCTGTTCCCGTTTCGGCACCAATAGGTATTTTGGATTGAGATTTTGTATAGGTTTACAACCATCCTTAGCTTGGGTATTGAAAATGTTGGTACCGAAAATCTGGGTGTCGAAACGGGAATAATCCAGAATAACATTTCAAAGTTTTAAGTGGATAATATAGATATGTGCAGATTTTAAGTACTTACATACCTAAAGTTCCGGTAATGGTATGGATCGAAACTTTGTGGCCAAACAACTTCTGAAAGCTTTAATATTTTAAGTGTGATACTTTTTGATAAAAGCTTTTATAAGATTTACTTATCGGAGTCTATGTTTCTTGATAGTTAGGTACTACCTAGAGATATACAGTGGGTGGCCAAATTATTAGGGACAGTACCTGAATTTCATACATTAGGATCAACTTTGATTGCATTTTGCAGGCAAATGGTTGGTTGTAGGTCCGGCTAATATTTTTTATTTAAAGACTTTATTGATTGAGTTAATAAAAACATAAAATTTGAAATCAAATTCTTTTATATATAAAAAAAAAGATACGTTAAGTATACGATGATTTTGAAAAAAATTAACAAAGTTATAAATCTCACTTTTTAAGCTAACCAACGGATTTATATAAGATTTTTTTATTTGATATTATTACTGGCATCAGTATTATTATTTTTGAGATAAAGCAACATTATGAGATCGCGCCATTATTTTTTAAGTGATATTTTTTAACTTTGTTGACTTTTTTCAACATTTGGTGAATATTTGGATCCAATTGCCGGTGAAAATAATAACACCAGCTGATTGTAGCCCTCATTAAAAAGTGGCCATTATACCAGAAACCTGCTACAGAAAGCCAGAACTTGCATCGAGAGCATACCACGATAAATGGATGCTGTCACAAAATACTAGCAATATTCATCCATCTTATTACGTCTTTTCTTTTCAAAAATATATAAATAATTTTGACTTCAAATTTGATTTTTTTATCAAATTGAATCAATGAAGTCTATAAATAAAAAATATTAGCCGAACCTACAACCAACCATTTACCTGCAAAATGCAATTAAAGTTGATAATAATATAAGAAATCTAGGTACTGTCCCTAATAATATGGTCACCCATGGTATAAGTTAAGAGCGCTCTTAGGTCAGGTGAGACAGGTCAAACGCGAGCTTAAATAAAATTATAGAGCAATGAACCTAGAAATGAGTATGACGAACTTGACTGGCTTATTGGTCTAGTGGTTAGTGGCCCTTACTGCTATACCGGAGGTCATGGGTTCGATTCCCACCCAAAAAAAAAATGTTGGTATTATGAGCACATCATTTGTTTTGTGCCTGGGTGTAATTTATCTATATGTATGCATTTAGAATTATAAAAGTATGTTTATTAGTTGTTTAGTACTCATAGCATAAGCTCTACTTAGTTTGGAAATAGATGGCGTTGTGTAAAAGTTATGAAATATTATTATTACTACAAAATCCAATTTTCTACACACAAACTATATCTATCTATACTATATATATCTTAAACTACTTAACTTTTACATCTCGAACGCATGAAGAGACAATTTTATTAAACTGCTTCCGACGGGTGACGTCATATCTTCTAATTCTAACTTTTCTCGGCTCCCCCTTGACCTAGAAAGGAAATAACCTAATACCGTGTCGTGTTTAAGTAACCTGAATCGTATGAGCAGAACCCTCATGTTATAAATGTAAAGTAATGGATTTGGTACGGAAGTTGGAGACCATATTCTGTAGAAAGTGTGATATGTTACGGTATTTTTTTGGGGTTAAGTTGGGTTGGCAGCCTTTTATTTATTTGTTTATTTAATACTTTACGCATTTAGAGATGTTAAGCAGTGATGCAAACGTAGATGGTGAGGCGCACTAGTTTATAAATGGTGAGATCGCGGTTCAGCACTTGTTTATCAATTTAAAAAAACTTAAATATACAGAGGCGGACTTAATGCTTTAGGCATTTCCTACCAGTCGACCTTTAGGTGATGCAGTGATGATTAGTGGTAGGTCCAATAAAAGAGAGAGTAATTTCAGCCTTATATTTAACAAAATTACAATTAGCGACCTTATCACATTCCGCAATCATAAATAAAACTATGAAACTATCGACGAAGTGGCAACGACACGGCCACTTCGTTGACAGAGTTTCATAGTTTTGTGTGCAAGCTTTACGCAGGTGTACACTAAGCGTATAGTGACGAATATGCGTCTATGAAGCTACACGCCCGAGGCCAATAGGCCTTCATTAACCATACATTATGATCCCAACTGCAGGCCTTTGCAAAATTTCAGCTAAGTCGGTTATATGTAACTGTTGTAAAATTTGTAAGATTTGACATTATTCCAAGTTAGATAATAATTATGATAATACAACAATAAAAGTTTGTAATTACTCACGTCTATCAGCTTGACAGCCATTTTTTATGTTCTTGATTTCACACTGTTTTTACCTTTAGCCAGTGTCACGTTTAGAAAGGTCACTTTGAGTAACTTTAAATTCCATTAGAATGCAGGTGTAACACCTGCAGTTTTTGCAGCAAATGTTTGGAGACAGCCGTCTTGGCAAGCTTCGCTGAGGTAATACTACACTAACATTCCTTTACCAAAATCGTACCGGTTTTAATGATTCCTTATATTGTTCAATTATGTGTAGACACTTGAGATACAAAACAACACCAATTTTACGTCACAGTTTTACGGTACCAGCAATCATTATGCAAATAATTAAAAAAAAACATTATTTAAACTTCGCTCGAAAAAATCCCGCCAAAAATTCCATACAATACAGATCTCATCTGACAATATTGTTACTTCTAAATTCGAATTAGTTTTTTTTTTAGTTTTTATTAGTTTTTGTTTATCAAGTGCCAGTTACAGATTTACTAAAGAGGTATTGATGAAAGAGGCTCGTATCATTATTGCATTTTATCCTCATAATCCTCGTAATTGCTTCTTCAAACTTTTTTATTGCTGTTTCGGAGCAAAGCTTAAGTAAAAGACGTAACACATTATAACCTCCCCACACGTTTATGACCCTCGCGGGGTAAGTCACGCTATAATTACTGTCACTTCAAACAAGTTTTCATAAATATTTTAGCTCAGAAGACGATAAAATTGTATACAAGATGCTTTTTTTCTTTTCGACTATATGGTTAATTTTTAGGCAATTTGGGCTCTTTATGTGGTCACATTTATATTTATTAATATCAATATGAAATGCTTAGGCTCATAGAATTGTCTGCTACGTATAATCTTAAAAGAAACCTTTTCTCAAAAACTTGAACCTTTCTTCGCGAATCGAATACACGCTCTTTCTTTAAACGCTATTCAGCAGGTATTGCATTCTTATTTCTGTACTGACGTACACGTAGGCGACGCCTGAGTTTTACGTAGAACTGCGTCGCGTGGCGTGGGTAATGTCAATGCATCCGAGTTGAATCGGCAGGCATCTGTTGTTTACTTTAATCTCCAGAGACTTACCTCTGGTTGCTGATTTAACAATTCGAAGTCAAGAACTTGTTAGGCTTTACAAAATTTCTGAAATTTTACAAATTCTCGTATCGAAGTAAAGATGGACAAAATATCAACTTTAATTCATGAATCCCTGACCAGTCTCATACGACCGCGCTGTTATTGTCTTACTATTGTGTCTCGTTTCGCGGGTTGTGATAGGTTAAATTCTTTGCTCGGAAAATGGTGATTAGCAAAATGAAGTATTGGGGTTACCATTTTTTTGCTTTTGTTAATGATAGAGTATCAAATATCAAAAATAACTTTAGTATTGCTACCTTTCGCCAAGGGTTTCGCCCGCTAAAAAGTAGAAAATATATAGCCTATGTCGTACTTTAGCATTCTAAGGGAGAAGGAATTTTTAAAATTGGTCTAGTAATTTTTTAAATTCATTAACCTATCAATACCCGCGAAACGAGACACAATAGTAAGACAATAACAGCGCGGTCCTATGAGACCGATCGGGGATTCATGAATTAAAAAAAAGAAAAAATCTTTTCTCTTTATAATATTGGTATAGAAGTATAGATTAGTAAGTTGATATATTTGCTATCAAACATGTGTGTGAGAATATGCCATACGGTTATAGTTCATTTTTATAGGCTCGATCTGAGCGGATCCCCTCGTAAAGATAGCTTGAGACACCGAATTATCGGCTGTTATCAATTTATGAGCTCATCTTAACCACCAGATTTTCGTTCGTTCATCTAATATTGTGGCTACAATATTTTAAGGGTAGCGATTGTGAGTATAAGGAAGGATGGTAACTTATTTCGCACATTCTTCAAGGCTAGAGTGAATAGGTTCTTAATAAACTAGTGCGCCTCACCATCGATAATTGCATCACTGCTCCATCCATCAGGTGGGATCGCAGTCAAGAACTAGTTTATAACCATTAAAAAAAAGCATACCACTAACACTGTGGGCAAAACTGAGTTTTTATATTTAGTTTGTATAAAATCATTGTATAAGGGCCGCATAGCTTTAAGAATTGTGAAAATCGTTCAGAATCGTAAGGTGGCAGTAGGCAGGTCACATTGGGTTAGTCAGTAAAAGTCTGATACTCTCTCTCGGTCCAAAGCTTTGTCATTGTAAACGAGGTGAAATTCATCGGAGCCACAGGTGAGGTAGTATGGCTATTTGTAATTGATTATAGTCATCATCTGCCTAGCCTTTTCCTAACCATATTGGGGGTCGGCTTTCCAGTCAAGCCGGATTTAGCTGAATACCAGTATTTTACGAGGAGCGGGTGCCTACCAGACCTCCACAACCCATTAACTGGGGTAACACGGTACTTCATGGCAATACTGGAGTCAGATTTACTGGCTTCTGACTATCCGTAATGACAGCCAAAAATCTACAAATGACAGCCGGGACCTACGGCTTAACGTGCTTTCCGAAGCACGGAGGAAACTTGTTATGTTAAGATGGTCACCCATCCACAGACCAACCTTGGCAAGCATTGCTTAACCTTGAAGATCGACCTGTGCGACTGTTATTATCTAGCCACGAGCTCCTCCTTTTCAAATTCATCGGAGTCACAGGTGAGGTAGTAAGTATGGCTATTTGTAATTGATTTTAGTAATACAAAAACTTCACTGATAGCACTGGATAGGACAACGTAGGTACAGCCCAACAGCTGGACCGTTATCTTTTTTGAAGCTTCTATTTAAAACTACAAAGAGTAAGTATAGAGGCACTTGGGACACTCTAAAATGTGGTTTGTATTCGAAACCGCACTCCCTTGGGCTTAAAAGCACGCAATGTTCCGCTTTACTTGTATAACTAATTCAATGTCATTTCAATCCATTGCCATCGATTCAAGTATCGACTTTAGAGATGTTTATTTAAAGTTGTTTTTATGTGACAATAATTATATTAAAAATATCCTACAAAAACCAAGACGACCCACCGACCAAAGTATGCGTATCACTATTTGTACTATTTTTGTTTATATAATAAGGTGAGCAAAAAGTTTTTAATAAAATTGTCCTTAAAGGGATGAATGATAAGAAAGCTTGTGACAATTTAATAAGATGTGTAACCACGCAGTTAATATTAACTCCGTGTGTGTAACCGACAAAAACATGATAGGTATTTTTATTTTAAATTTAGTTCATGAATCCCCGACCGGTCCTATGAGACCGCGGTGTTATTGTTTTACTATTGTGTCTCGTTTTATAGGTATGTGATAGGTTAAAAAAGGATCTCTAATAACTAAATGGAAAAAAAACGTAGACCATCAAAATATTAAAGTCTTTGTTGTCTGGAAGTAACAAAACGCGGTCTTGAAATAAAACAATACCAAAAAGCCAATACCCACCTGAAACTGCCTCGATAAAAATAAACGCGTGGCCTATAAAGTTGCCCAACTGACGTCATTAAGGCGTAATGGTTCCTCTACACAATGGCTGATGGTGGTGTACATAATGGTTGATGGCCGTGCACACAATGGCTGATGGTGGTGCATGTTCCACGTGCATCGAGTGCTAATTACTTTGTTCGAAGTTAAGTGTTAGCTACAAATGAAGCAATGGTTGTGGAAGTGAGTTTAACGACCGATTTACTTGATAAAAACGTTTAATTATTCGTAAAATATTTATTTATTTAGGTTTTTTTTTTGTTAGGAATATCAACGACTTTGGAAAAAAATAAATTACTAATTACAGTTCAGAGGTTCAGATTCAACCCCCTTTGTGTTGTTTCTAAACTCAAATGACTTACTGCCATTTTGAGTTTAGAACGACGTCACGCAGCTGCGATTTAGCTAAGCAAGTCATCCAAACAGAAGTTGTCTGCAATCAGATTTTTTGACTGATTTTAGTTTAAGTGAAGTGAATTATTTATTTACTTAGCTGCTTTCGGTTAGACTGACATTGCTAAGATTTTTCGTTTTATATTCTGCTAATTAGCACGACTTTAATTTTGTTTGTATGTCATGGGACATATGATACTGATGGACACTAGGCACTAAATAGATTGGCCATCATCGCAGAAGTCTTAATGAGAAGGAGTTACTTAGCTAAAAGATAAATCAGAATTAATCCTTTACAAAGAGACGAAATGAGGATTGATTTATTCTTTATCTAGCATAATCTGATGACTGACTAACGGCTCGAATGAAACCTATCTACGGCCCAACTTCGGTGAGTGTATACTAAATTTGTTATAGGATGATGTCGGTGACAGCTGTCAGATTCATACAATGTAGCTATTTATCCTTTTCTCCCATCGTAATTCATGAATCCTCGACCGGTCTCATTGGACCGCGCTGTTATTGTTTTACTATTGTGTCTCGTTTCGCGGGTATTGATAGGTTAAAGATGCATATTTTCGTCCTGCTGTCACCCAACCCATGCTATGTAAAAAAGACTATAGCTCAACATTAAAGTTCGACTTGTGGTGTTGTTCTTATTTGCCCAGATAGACCACCAGCTGCATATAAAACATAAGCTAATCAGCGTTATAATGTTCTCATTGCTAGGACTCAGGCCTTTTTTCTAGGAGAGGGAATGGGCCGTAATTCAGCACGTGGGCCCAATGCTGGTTGGTGGATATCACAGATACTTTATGTCTATGAATTTTTAGATCAAGGACACGCCAGTTTCCTCACGATTTTCTCTGTCCTTTACCGTTCTTATTTTATTTATTTATTTAATTTTATAATTTATGTACACACAAATATTAACAAGGAAACATAATAATATAAAAATATGTACAAAGGTACGTTCTTTAACTAGTTTATAAAATGTATCACATTATAACCACGTTGTGTTTAAAAACTGAACACTATACCAATTAAACTTCACACGAAAGTTACATAAAATGAAACATCAATAACTGCAAAGTTAAACCAGAGTTTCATTTAAAAGTTAAATTAATTTCATCGAAAAATGTTCACCGAATGTTTTCACGGAATTTGTAATAGAGCATTACAATTTCATGCAGAATTTGATTTATTTGTACAAATATTTTTCCCGATTCTGGATGTAATTTTATTAGCTTTACTCGCGTCATCTCTCGCGCTTGTGGTGAGACCAAGAATTTTTTATACTGTCTGGATTGATTACGTCAACTTCCAAAGGGTATATTTTCTTTTTCTACCAGGGTGTCCATAGACTAGTAAGAAAGGGACACACTACCTCTTACTATTGTCTTGCAGGGCACATTTTTCTTCTTTTGCTTGTCAATAAAAATAGTGAGAGTGAAGATGAGAAATCGGATCATTGTTTCCTCATTTAGGTATCTTCTAAGTAAACAGTTTAGATTTATGTTGAAGTGATTTTGGACAAGCATAAATAATTGGATATATTAAACTAGCTACACAATAGCCGATATTATTAATGAATGTATATACCTACCTACTTACTTTAACTAACTAGCATGAAACCTTGCCCCATTCCTTCCATTGTTCCCTGCTTTAGGCCACTTCTTGCTAATTCCTAAAGAAACAAACTATACAAAGGATAAATTCATCGTAAAAAATAACGCGACTAGGATGATTTATCGCATGAATTCAGTAAGAAAAACAGCAGATTGTTGGTACAAGAACAAAATCTGTTATTAAATCATATTTCATGATAGTTTTTCTCTGTATTTCCGCTGCCCTGTTTCCATAGCGGCCATTAGCCGTGTATATTCGAGTTTTATACAGATTAACCAACGAACGTTTACACGCAATTGTTTTTACGTTCATGAATAAACAAAGCGTTTAAATAATTTCATATTTGGAATGTGACGCCATTTTATTTCAATGTTTTGCTTTTCTAAATTGTTTTCTAAATTCAACGTTTATGAATAAACAAAACGTTCAAATATTTTCAAATTTGGAATGTGACGCCATTTTATTTAATTGGTATGGTTTTTTAAATTAGAAAATGGCTTTAGCATAGCGGCGACATGTAGAAGTTGGTTTTTAATAGACTATTACGAACTTTGTTGCTATAATATAAATAATGTTGCCATAAATTGAATAATAAGAGAGTTCTTCACCATTTTTATGAAACATTTAAAAATAATAACGACACCAAACATTACCATTTTATTCGCCATTAACTTGGAACGTTTTCATGATATCTTCGTCCGAACGGGTATTAGGTCTGCTAAATATTCCGATTGGGTTCCATTGATGACCGCCATAAAATATTATTTCTCATAAAGGGAGTTCTTTCACACTTTTTGTAGCATTTTACTACCCACTGTTTTTAACTTGGCTGCTGTTCCTATTATGATGTGTCATTGCCATCATAAATTTGCAGTGAAAATGGGAAAGTAGCTTTTCATCCTGTATAACTCTGTCTCTCTTGAGAAGCTTGTGGCTAGATAATATTAGCCATACGGGACGATCTTCAAGGTTAAGCAACGCTTACTGAGGTTGGTCTGTGGATGGGTGACCGTCTTAACATACCGAGTTTCCTTCGTGCCTCGGAAAGCACGTTAAGCCGTAGGTCCCAGTTGTCATTTGTAGATCTTTGGCAGTCGTTACGGATAGTCAGAAGCCTGTAAATCTGACTCCAGTCTTGGCTTGAAGTTACTCCCTTTAGGTTAGGATTGTGGAGGTCTGGTAGGCAGCCACTCCTCGTAAAATACTGGTATTCAGCTAAATCCGGCTTGACTGGAAGCCGACCCCAATATAGTTGAGAAAAGGCTAAGTAGGTAATGGTATAGATGTTTTATCTCACGAAAGCGGGTGACCCATACTTGTGTGTGTAAGTGTACATGCACACTGTCATTGTGTGCGTAAGCTCGGGAGCGCTCAGTCGCGGCCGGGTCGCCGGCTGAGTCAGTAGTGCTTCTTGGTTCGCGTCAAAATAATTTTACGAGTACCGTCAGCATGCGAGGTACGAAGAAACGGAGGAAAGTTGTTCGCAGTGCGATAAGGCAACTTAATGTTCATGTTTGTTGTGTGTAATATATGAATGTATTTATTTATTTCAATTACTAGCTATACTTACAGTACGCTCAAAAGCGTATAGCTAGCCAACAACTTACAAACTAGAAATTTTATTATACACATATTGATCATTTCTTTACTGCTATATAAAAAAAAAACGAATTTCGGTTCCTGAGCAATCAGGGCGTTCAGCAGATTATTTATGTGGCGTAACCAAGGTAACCACAAAAACCATCGAAGGAGCATCGACGCGCGCACCAGCGCCTGTCAGTCCGCTTCGCTCACAGATGACAGACGCCACGTTCTTACTTTTGCTGTGTTAACTATATTAATTCATGAATCCCCGACCGGTCCTATGAGACCGCGCTGTTATTGTTTTACTATTGTGTCTCGTTTTGTGGGTATGTGATAGGTTAATGGTGAGAATAAACTATTGAAAAAGTATGTATCTGGTCCGTTTGATTGTGTTCCACCACCACAACACATCAACATGTTAAACGATTTTATAACTGTTTTGTTTATTTTAGGCTCGTCAAATGATTGCAAATATTTATAATTTGTCAAAGAAGAATATTTATTCACGGAACTTCATCGAGAACCAAATTGTGATTTATCATATTTGCGTAATATTACAAAATGCACTGCAGCAGCGACGGGGGTAAGTGAAAGAACAGTGCAAAAAACTAATAAAAGAAGGAAGAGATGTCGCAAAGACATCTTCGAATTTTATGTCACCCATGAAAAACCGAAGAAAGAGAGAAAATAAAGGTGGATTTACAGGTGACGTTGTACGGAGCACAATACAAAATTTTCATATCGTACTAAAACAAATTCCAACATTAATATCATCAAATAAAATAAATAAATTGTTTATTTGGTCTCAAAAGGTTACATTACAAGTGTTAATGAAACATCCCCAGTAAGTTATTATTCATATTTGTGTTGGGGTTATTTCGTTCCTACTCTTAATTGTATAACATTGGCAAAGCTAAGGTCAGTTTTGAATGAAAAAGTTGGTTTCGATGGATGTCTCGTAACGCTGCGTAAGTTATTAAATAAATTGGGCAACAAGTGGCAACTTTATTATTTTGTTCAATAGCGATGAGCTTGCTAACGCTACCTGTAGTTACGCACACAAGAGCGAGTGTCTATACACATCACAACTACAAATATGACTCACCCGCTTTCGTGAGATAAAACAACTATAACTCTCTTACTCGTAGCGGAATCATAATATCATTGACACATCCTAGTAGAAGCCTGAATGACTTTTCTGTAAGCAATGCCGCACAACGCAATTGTTTTTACATTCATGAATAAACAAAGCGTTTAAATAATTTCATATTTGGAATGCGGTGCCATTTCGTTTCAATATTTTTTTAATTGTTTTCTTTATTTTATGTGTATGAATAAACAAAACTACTAATGTCATAATCATACATTTTGTGCTTAAGGTCCCACTTTGCGCGGGCTTGAACTCACTGGCGGGCGAGGCCATAAAGCACGCTGTCTCACTTGACATCGTGCCCGAAAGAGATAGTATCAGTGATAAGCGGTTAGACGCTAGTCCTCACGCACGACGCGACGTCTGCTTTGCACATAGCGCTCCGAACCATTCCGAATAAAAACGAAATTACACGATGCACACATGTCATACCGTTTCGGTTGTTGCGGTGTGCCCCGCTCGAATTCGAAAAACAAAAGATTTAAAATAATACCTAAGAGCGTTTTCACATTATCCAATCCGATATCGGTGTGGTGTCGGACGCCGATCTGATATCGGGGTAAGTAAAATGTATGAAATATGTACCTGTCTTTCATATTGTCCGGCCCGATATCGGATATCGGAGCACGGCATTTCATACATTTTACTTACTCCGATATCGGATCGGCATCCGATACCGATATCGGATCGGATAATGTGAAAACGCTCTTACGTACCTTTGTTCGTTTCTCGGCAATGAAAAAAAAAGACAAATTTTCATTTGTTTTCTTATTTTGAGACCCTTCTACTGCACAATAATGATCAGACACAACGCCCGTCTGGTCGCGCGCCGCGTCGTGTACCTCACCTCACATAGCGCTGTGGCGCCGCACTGAGTTCACCTTCCTATTGACCGCGGACGCGGGCCACATGACCGGCGTGCTGTGCAGCAGCAGTTGCCCGGATTAGACACAACACCCGCCTCGCTCAATTGGGCAGTTGCCTGACCAGACAAAACATCTCTCTGGTCGGATGACGCACTCTAAAGACTAAACAAAAAAAAACTAGGGCTGTTGCCTGGACCAGACACAACATCCATCTCGCTCAATTGGGCAGTTGCCTGAACCAGATACAACACCCGTTTCGTTCAATTGGGCAGTTGCTCGGACCAGACACAAAACCTGTCTCGCTCAATTGGGCAGTTGCTCGGACCAGACACAACACCCGCCTCGCTCAATTGGGCAGTTGCCTGGACGAGACACAACACCCGTCTTGTTCAATTGGGCAGTTGCCCGACCAGACATAACAACTCTCTGGTCGCAAGATGCACTCTAAAGACTAAACAAAAAAAACTTGGGCTGTTGCCCGGACCAGACACAACATCCATCTCGCTCAATTGGGCAGTTGCCTGAACCAGACACAACACCCGTTTCGTACAATTGGGCAGTTGCTCGGACCAGACACAAAACCTGTCTCGCTCAATTGGGCAGTTGCTCGGACCAGACACAACACTCGCCTCGCTCAATTGGGCAGTTGCCTGGACGAGACACAACACCCGTCTTGTTCAATTGGGCAGTTGACCGACCAGACATAACAACTCTCTGGTCGCAAGATGCACTCTAAAGACTAAACAAAAAAAACTTGGGCTGTTGCCCGGACCAGACACAACATCCATCTCGCTCAATTGGGCAGTTGCCCGAACCAGACACAACACCCGTTTCGCTCAATTTGGGCAGTTGCTCGGACCAGACACAAAACCCGTCTCGTTCAATTGGACGGTCGGAGTGGAGGGTGTTAGGTTTTTTCGTTACGGAATTTCTGGATTCGGTCCCCACGCTCAAGGCCCGCGATAGAAGCTATGCAATAGCTTAAAAAAATACAGTCGAATTGATAACCTCCTTCTTTTTTTGAAGTCGGTTAATAAAGCTTACATAATATTATAGGTAGTCAACATACACGTCATACGAACTATATAGGCCGCAGTAGACTGAACCAAACTCAGACAGCCGCGCGCGGCGCTGTGACACGTCGTCCCCCCGCACCGCAACCGGGGGTAACTTTATTCAGATGCACGATAGTTCTGAGTAAAAGGCGTGCGTGATAAAATACAAAAAGGCCTTTGGAAGAAGGGGTTTTACGAAAAAACCACTGCATCAATCAATTTCAAATAAAATGTATTAAATTCTTCGATAAATTTGTGGTGTCGGTACAGGCTTCGTTTCTGAAATTTGATGCTTCTTTTATTTCTAATTTACGCTCAAAGTTGTGTTAAAATTAGCCAAAAAAACGAAACTTTAGAAGCTCGTAACTTTTTATTGGCTTATTATTTTACAATTCTGCTTCCGTACAGACAAAATTAATAATGAGACAAAACGATATCATGTTTAACTTTGGATGTACATGGTCAAATAGTGGAGTAAAACCCCCCCGAAATTTGTATGGAAAAAATGTTGACTTGAGTCGCCTTAAAGTACCGTTTGGCGGGAGCGCTAACAAAAATAATATATAACATTAAAGGCTCCCCCACACAAGCGCGTTATTATCGGTCGATAATATCGCATGCGTTACTGCGATATATGTTTTCAGTACATTTTGTATTAGCATGGTCATATAGTTACACACTGCTGCGATAATAACGCAGCAATGGAAGTAGTACGTTGCGTTTCTCCGTCCTGCGATATTCCGATATAAGTTCTAGAATGTTTTGTATCAGGACGCAAACGACCGTACACACAGCTGCGATAATAAGAAATATCGGACGATAAAAACGCAGCTGTGTGCAAAGAATCGGGACGCATTAACGCAATACCGCATGCGATATTATCGACCGATAATAACGCACCTGTGTGGGGGGCCTTTATACCTAGAACACCGATTGTACATACGTCTGTAGGTACAACTTGAAAGTCCTTGAAAGACGCTTAAGCGTCGTACTGTACCTACACATGAGTGTACGAAATTGATCGCCCGAAAATTATGGTCTCAATATTTTCGTTGTTAATAATAATAATATTTGTAAGTAAATACTTATATTAACATTTTTTATTATAACCAAAACAATTTATTAACATTTTGAGGATTTCAATAAACAAACGCACATGTCATGACGTAATAATAATACGGTAGGTTAAGCGCGCCTGTGTACATCAGCTTTACTTTCAAGCTCTCTTTACGCAGGTTGAAATTAAATGTATAGCAACTTACGTCATCAAACTATTTTTTTGGAGATTCTTATGTGAAGAATGGCAACATTAGTTTTTTAATGTATGTAAAAATGTTTGTGTACAATCTATACTAATATTTTAAAGAGGTAAAATTTGTAAGTTTGTAGGTTTGTAAGTTTGTATGTAGGGGGTAATCTCTGGAACTGCTGGTCCGATTTGAAAAATTCTTTCAGTGTTAGATAGCCCATTTATCGAGGAATGCTATAAGCTATATACCATCACGCTACGATCCACGGGAGCGGAGCAGTAACGAAAAATGCGGGTGAAACCGCAGGGGACAGCTAGTAAATAATAAAGAAGAATTAAAAACCTGCAGTTCTCTTTAGGGATTTAAAGAAATATAGCATATTTATGAAGTTAGACTGCAATAAAAATATGCTAACGCAGTCGTAGAGATATTCCCTGGTGACCCGCAGGTAGTCATTATACAGTAGTTCCCACAAATGTATGTGCACAATAAATTAAGTTGTGCAAGAGAATGCGAGGTTTTATGCTGCAACTTATTACGGGAACTAAATAAAAGTTTTTTTTTATTATATTTATTTGGAACTTCAAAATGGTTTATGTCCTTACTTACTGTAGGTTTTTACATAAACCATTTCGAAGTTTCCATCACGTAAAAAGTGTGTAGCTAGTAACTACATTAAATATTTCTGGTACTAAAAACCCGTTATGTGAAAGTATTTTTCCTGTGTGTTTGCTATCTACCTCTTCATGTTTTTAATGAACCACACCAAAAACAACTCCTGTATTGTAGATACGTTGACAAACCTTTAATTCATGAATCCCCGGCCGGTCCTATGAGACCGCGGTGTTATTGTTTTACTATTGTGTCTCGTTTTGTGGGTATGTGATAGGTTAAAATCACATACACAGGACTAAAAACATTTGTTCTATTCAGGAATCGAAATCGCAAAATGCTGTGCAGTATTTGAACGAAACATCGCCGACAGGCCTACCTGTCGTTTTAGTTTTCATTTCGTTGTTCTGGCATGTCTTTTTATACTAAGACTGTCCCCTTGAAATAATTTTCTGCTTTCATTTGATCAAAACTGCTTATACTCGTAAGTAAGTCAGAGTAAAATTGACTTTTGGAATAAGGGTGCAAATAAAAAAGTTCTAACCAATTTTTCACATGTGGATACTGGAAAACTAAATCGTAAGAAAATATTTTCAGTAAATAGAACCTTGTACTGTATAACCGTTGCAGTCATTCCCACCACATTGCAGTCGACTTTCTCAAGCAACAGCAAAGTATCATTTAGCAAAGCAAACGTTTCATCTCAACCGTCTGATTAATAAATGTTGCCAGTGAGTAAACGAAACCGCAACACGCAGTTCAGCAGTCAATCGCGCAACCACTACGCCAACCATGCTGTGATAGAACTGGTTCTGACGAAACATGGCAGACGAATAGGTAATATCCTGGCATGTCTTTTTATGCCAAGACTTTGTCGCCTAGAGATAATTTTCCTCTTTTATTTGGCCCAACTGCTAATAGGAGACAAGATAATAATTCGTTTTTGGAATAAAGTCAGTAGACGTCAATATAAAAATTCTATACAATTTTGAATTTATGTGTCAATGCTGGAAAACTAAAGCATAAAAAAATTGTTTCAGTAAATACGAGTGCAAGTAGTAGTTGCTGTCGACTTTCTCAAGCAACAGCAAAGTATCATTTAGCAAAGCAAACGTCACGTCCGGGCCGTCTGATTAATAAGTGTTGCCAGTGTGGATATTTCCCACAACTCCCACTAATCCCGGTGAATAAATCAAGGCGTCTTTTGTTGCAGCCCCTCCTAAATGATGAATCGCGTGTTTGTGCCTTTGCAACCACCATTACTTTCCAGCTCTCTTCACGCAGGTTCAAGTTAAATGTATAGCAGCTTACGTCATCAAACTATTTTTATTGAAGATTCTTATGTGGAGACTGGCAACATTTTTTTTTGTTAGATTGGTGTCTTGTAGATTGCAATTCTTTTAGTACGTCGGGAGATCTTTGATATTTCTTCTTTATATATTGAATATTTCTAGGTAGCATTCCGAATCTAGGGTTTTCCTCATTTTTCCAGGTTCATAAGTTCCTGTATAAGGCAGGTGTTTTTATTATTAAATGTGATTTCGTTATTAAAGTAACTATCTAATCTTTTAATTCTCAAACATTAAAACATTTACTTCCGCTGCCATTAATAAATAATTAACTATTATAATTCAATCTATTAACCATACTATACAATTAAATTCCTCCAAACTAGATCGTATACCTATAAACTATTCAGGAATCACGCATACCGCGCGATCGGCTAAATAATTTGTCGTTGGTAACTTTGGTAGATGTCTACTGTTAAGCCTGGTTTTCACAGGTACTGGGTCCGTGAAAACACCGGTCAGTACAGGCTCAACTTTGTTTTCACGGACCCAGTAACTGACTTTCACTGAAGCTACTCGTAGTTATGTACTGGGCCTGTAAAAACCAGGTTTTTGGGTAAGACGGTGGATTACCATAGGAACTATTTTTATACGATTTCAATGTGTTAGAGCACTTATAGCAAAAAAAAAATTCTAATTCATCACTATGGTTTTCTTTTTAACCGATGCTCTAAAACAGACTAAGATAAATTCTTACTTAGTTTTTAAAGAGCCGAGCCCCTTGTTACTACTTTACTAGAATCTCTAGTGTGCCAAAGTTTTTTTAGCTTAGTTTTGGATCACACGTCTCATTAATATTATAGTGAAACACAGCTTCATAATACACAATGAAAATTATATAATACAAGCTGGTAACAATAGTAAATGTCTAAATGCTTGTGGTTAAAATCGATATGTCGGCAGGGCTAGTGACCGAGTGGCACGGCACGGATCGATATCAACCTCACACACTGATCACGACTTGTTTAATAAAAAAAAAACTATTTGTACCTACCTTTTTTTATATAACAATTACATACTTTAACATACTTTTAAACGGTGATGCACTAGTTTATTAATTAAGAGCCTATATTCACTCTAGCCTTGAAGACATTACCACCACCTAAATAATATTTTTATTGTTGTACACTAATCAAAAACCTTTTGGTTTTTTTTCTTTAAAATGGCGGTGTTCTATTTTGTAACAAGTGACTTTCTATTCGAAATAGGAACGAAGTTCAAACTATGTTAGAAAAAAAAACAAAACTCAACACGCATTTCAAATTTCGAACGCAAACATACACGAGGTTGGTTAAAAAGTTTTTAGTTTTTGTGTCAAAGAACTATTTCTTTATGTCACGTGTGATTACCTTTTTAAAATACCATACAAGTAAAAAAAAGAAAAAGAACACTACCAAAGTATTTTAATTCAAAGTTTTTATCTGGCTGATTCTTTAGCAGAAGAAAACTTAAATGATAAAATTTTGAAATAGTTTTATTTGAACTTTTATCACCTTTTTGGTGGTATGGCTTTTGGATAGCAGCCAGAAGCTGTCAAATGATAGAAGAGTGAAAGGTCAGAGACCAGACTATCTGGTTTCCTTCCTTGTGTGTCGCTTAGGGCCTGTTTCACAATGTCCGAGTAGCTACTACTTCCCGGATAAATTCAAAAATGGAACAGAATTTGTATGAAATTATCTGCCAAGTAAGCTATTGGCAACTTAATAGGTGGTGAAATATGCCCTTACGTTCATAAGTCGTAGGAGTTGAATTTCCAGTACTTGTGATATTTATATCACTTCAGTCATGCATTGGATATTGTATTTCGATATCGACAGCTGTATTAACTGTCATACATGTATGTAGTCTACGAAAGATATAGGTACTACGTATGATTACGAAAGAAGAGCATATATAGTATGTATGTATAACTTTTATTTGTTGTATATAGTATGTTTATGTATTGCGTTTAAATTTTTTTAAACTGATTTACTTTATCTAAGTTTTAGTTTTGCTGTGCATTTGTATGAGTTATACTCATGTATGATCATTCTCTACATACGTAACTAAAAAGGTTTGCTGTAAGAAAACTCAATGTGGGTTATGCTCGCCTGTGCTATTTATGTCAAAATCAATGTTGTAAACAATAAAGAATATAGGAGAGGTTTAATTATAAATTTTGTTGCATTATTCCGTAAAGAAACAGTCAAGTGTGAAGTTATAAATTTAAAACTAAGTTTTAAGTAGGTAGCGCTATACCAGTACTTAGAACTTAGTTCACTTAGGGAGGGATCAAGCCAGCTATGTGATTTATTAGATGGGGGAAGACTTGCTTCACTAGGATTTGTATGAAGCACCTTTAAACAATTGAGCTACGCCATTTGGAATTCGTTCGCGTGGACTTGCGGACGATGAGCAATGAGTAGCTCATCGTTCAGACGTTCGTTAACTTTCCGGACTAAGCCCGAGTTGTCAACGGTGTATTGCTATTCAAGCGTGCCTTAAAGATACCGCCAAAAACAGTTTAGGTCTTCAAATGGATCGCGTTGAGCTCATGGTAGGGCCTCAGATGTATAAAATATAAGATAGTGCATAATGTGAGTGAGTTACCCTTAGAAAAATAACATGCAGGTCATTTAATACTTTTTCGTTATTCCTCATGCTTTTCATTTAAGCATATAAAAGTTTGACGTGATAGATAATATCGAAAGTGATAGTATTATTAATTTATGATACCGTCCTCGCAACTGTGCCAGTGGAAGGGACCCCTTATCTCTGAGCACATAGGCGTGGTACACCACTTAATTAAAACACAGATAACCGTATTTGCGTCCACAAAAATGCGTGTCAAAGTTAATTAGTTTTGGCAGTGAAAGAAGAACATATACGTTCATTTGTTTTTTGTGTACGTGAGAGAACTTAGCTTACACGCGATTCTGCGTGGCCTTTTTTTAAGATAGCCTTACTGTCAATTAGTCAATCTATCTTGCCTGATGAGTCTACTTCCAGTACCTAAAATTTACTTGGAGCAATTGCCTACATGAACTCTATAATCCAGCAACTGGGTAACACAATACTTCTTAGTAAGACTGGTGTTACATTTAATGGCTTCTAACTACCGCACTGACTGTCAAAGTAGAAATGAAAACTGGTATCAAATCGTTGACGTGATCAATGATCACCCAATGAGTAACCAACGTCAGCAAGCATTGCTTTACCGTAAGGATTAACCTGTGTAACTACTTAGCCACTAGCTAGATGAATAAAGTATAGAAATATATTTCATCATCGTCGTCATTTCAGCCGACAGACGTCCACTGCTGCACATAGGCCTCTCTCAAAGGTCGCCACAAATACCGGTCCTGTTCGTATTTAGGTCATTGATCCACCATCGTAGGCGTAGGCTTGTGGTGGATAAGAAATGGTTGGCTTACCATGGGCTGTCCGGTAAACGTCTGTACCGAGACCAAGTCGTAGATAGTGCGTAGTGTTCCACGTGCGCCTCAAAGAGATGTTAGCAGAACCTTAGAAGGCCAGCACGAAGCCTACTGGGGCCATGGGTTTACTTCTGAAAGGGAAACCCGTGGTACTGGAACGCAAAGGGTGGAAAGAACATAGGTGTATAATAATTAAAAGTCTGATAAGCCTTTTTGCTCCGCTTCAGAGCGGCAGAAGACATTATATGATTACTCACCTCAAAAAAAAAGCGAACATCTGTTCTGCGAGCAATTGTGCCCTGCTTTTCAGCCTCTTAAGTTTGTCGATTCTTCGGGCTCTGTTGGTAACATCAAGGTTCTCTTACAGCCTACGAACAATGTGCACATTTCAGTAAGAAATGTCGAAGACAATCCGCGATGTCACGCAATGCCTCGAGGCGCCACGTAGTGTAGTGCGATGCGGCTTTGCTTTGTCGATGTATGCGGTATGTAAGAGCCCGCTGAGAATGTACTGCGGCTCGTGTTGGTATCACCATGTGTTTTGCGGCACCACACAGAACCTGCCACAGCTCAAACTGATGAGATTTTCAGGGAATACAGAATCTGGCAAGGATTTCCACCCCTTAACTGTACGCACAATGAATGTATTCCCAAAACGTTGTGTGCATATGGGTGGGTAGTGGGAGGTCTATTTTTTTGAGGTGGAACGTCATCAAATAACTTCTTATGAGAGAAGAGCTAGAGAAAATAATTATGCCACTCTTGTGGTGGCTGTGGCGTGAGGATTGCCTTTTTGTGACGCTTTCTGACACCTTGTTACTTCGCTTTGGAAATGGAAGGTCCACTGAGGTGTCGCGTCCATATACGTTTAAGGTGAATGCTTCAGGTAGCCCGCGAAATTCAAATTTTCTTACGTTTTCTGCAATTTGCAAGCCAGTGGTAGGTTGTATTATGTTAAAAATACCTTAGCGACCGTAAAACGTAACTAGTTATATAATTATATTCATAAAAATCATCAATACAAGCCTCCAAGCTCACTTAGTTGCAGCAACGTTTTTGACCTCGAAAAAAACACAATAAACGTAAGAAAATTTGAGTTTCGCGGGCTAACCTGAAGCATCCCCCTTAATGAAAAGAGGGTAGCATTGTATAGGTGGCTGACTGTTTAGTCGATATTTAGGGTTCTCCAAATGGCTTCCTTAATAAACCTTCGCTACCTTGATAGACGTGTTATTATGCTCTTTATAACGGTCTTTGGAAACCTCTAATTACAAATGCCGTTTAACCAGCACTTAGCGACATTGCTTTGGCGGTAAAGTAGTAATTAGCTATTGGTTGTCGTGTTTGTGCGTAGTTATGTCGGCTACACACGTAACGATATATCGGAGCGATTTCAGACTGTGCAGATAAATCGAACGCTCCTAGTGTCTCCACACGCATCCAATATCGACGTCGATCGTCAGTTCTCCGCACTGAACTAAACTAAACCAGACTAACAAGAATGGCTGTACAACTCGGTCACATTTGACTCTTGTCGTCGATGAAATAACAACAACAGAGAAGTAGCCAAATTATCGACGCGCGTATGGATAACAAAGACGCTGACCATACCTGACACTTGCCGGGTGAGCTAAGGGAATGTGGTGGAAAGCGGGGGGATTCTCGCATTTCAGAAATGCGTCAAATTAATGTGACCGGATTGTACAGCCATTCTTGTCACTCTGTTTTATTGGTTACTGGTAAATTCGGTTCTCAGAAGAAACTTATAACTTTCAACCCGTAGTTGTCAAGGGTGATCTGTTAAGACGGGCCCGGGTCATCAAAGTATCTACCAAGTTTAATTACATGTTGGATCATCTTCACAGTGTGGCGGAAAATTGTTGAACAACGTTGCTACAGTACAAGAACAATTTTATAATATTATCTTAACCTTCCTGAACTTCTACTATGTTGCTTCGGATTTACATTTTTTTTTATCTATACATATAATAAAATCGTAGGAAAGTCAAAACTGTACATTGAATATTTTTTTAAAAGAATACTTGGAGCGTGATCTACAATCGATACCGAAGCCAAAAATATAGTTTTTAGAATTCATGTCTGTTTGTCTGTTTATCTGTATGTCCGGGCTAAACTCAAAAAGTACTGCATGGATTTACTTCAAATTTTGCATGAATATTACTGAGAGGTCAGGAAATCAAATAGGCTATATATTATCAAGCTATCACCTACGGGGGAGGAGCTGTGAATCTTTATTTTTCTTACGCATTATGTGGCAGCGTGTGATCTAACGACGCATATGTAAATGTTGTTTTTGAGTAAGCCATGCTATTATGCTTTACAATATAAAAACTACGCCATTTAAGTAACTTGGGCAGAAAAACATAATTTAATGAATGTTAGTAGTATAAAGGAAATTTTAAAGCAGCGCCATCTATGACATTTCATAAAAATCACATAAAGTTACATATTAACACTTTTTGGAAATTTATAATTAAAATTTTATCATGTTGGCGAGGTTAGGAGTTAGTTATTCTTAAAATTCATAGATGGCATTTTGCATTTTCTTCATAACAGTTGTATCGTATAGTTCGTTTGACAAATACAAGTTCCAACAAAACCCTCAAAATCTTGAGCAGAGTTGAGGAAGACAATTTAAAAAAAATGCGGTGTTAAGTATTACAAAAAGTGATGTTCATTGATGATGAAGTAACATTGAAGCTCATTTATCGCAAGAACGTGACAGAATCCAAGAGAACAGCGTGCGGCACAAATAGAATAAGATCGCCTGTGTCGTGACATAAATCAACTTTCGACATCTGATGATGAATCCACGGTTTACGATATCGAAGAGCAAACGGCTAAATAAAGAAGGAAGTGGATTTTATCTACAACTAGCGACCCGCCCGGGCTTCGCACGGGTGCAATATTTATGTAAATAGACCTACTACAAAATGTCATAATACACCATGTTCACAGCTTTTTTTTCATTAGACAATACAAACATGTTTTGCTAAGAGGTTACTCTAGACAGCACAACATATAATTAGCAATGTGAAAAACACTCCACGCTCAAATCTAATCCTGCAACGTTGAAAGTTTGACCCTGCGATTTATTAATGTCCATTGCAAAAAATATCTTTTTAACACAGTTGCTCGTAAAGCTGATGTAATTCCACCGGTTTTAAATATGTAAAGCGGGTCATAAAAAACGCGTGTGTTATCAAAGCAAATAGTTAAGTTATAGTCCATACAAATTCCATAACAGCATTATTTGCCATTTCGCGCGCGGCGATTAGTTCGAAATTTGAATAGCAAATTCAAATTTCGAAGTAATCGCCGCGCGGTGCCAGTCAGTAGGCAGCGATTTCACGGACAGATTCAGTTTATAAAAAAAAAAAATTCGGCACACAAATTAAAAATCAACTTTATTTAGTAGGTATACGAAAAGTTTATCTAAAGAAACAGTTCGTAAATGTGCAGTCAGTAAAGTTATAATTAACTATTTTGACTGTATAGTGGTCCCATGACATAGATTTTCTTGCGTACAGCACAAATCATTTTCCTCATAAATAGTTTTTGTAGACATATTTATAAAATCGGCATTTTATTTTTAAATATGGCGGCAAAAAAATGACTTTTCTTAAACGCGCGCATGCGCGAAAAATGGCGGTCATAGACTAGCTATAGCTAGAGTAGCTAGTCTATGACCGCCATTTTGAAAAAATATATTGGTTTAGAAAAAATATGAATGAGGTTGCATATAAACAGAAAATACAAATTTGATAAAAGATTTAATTAGTTAAAAATGTAAAGTTTTAAATAGTTTATTTAAACACGAAATTGCATGAAATAAGTGAGTAAAAAAAAAACAGTTTATTCGGTAATTTAAAAACTTGGCTGCATGGTCTCTAACGTCTTTGCCAACATTTTCACGCAGCTATGGCAGAAAATAATCCTCGCGCCATTTTCTCAAATTTTCTTTTCTTTGTACTTGTATTGTGAAAATATAAATATGACAACTTTCAATAATGAAGAAGAGCCATATATTACTTCAACTCCACCGGATATACTAACAGAAGCGCGAACCGCATGCGACAGCTTGCTGCTGTCAATATCCAAAGACAGTATCATTTTAATAATTGTAATTTCACTAACTGTTTCAATAATTAAAAATTAACAAAATTGTTTTTTTTTTCTGTTTCCTCGCAAATGTGTTAAAAAACGTCGTACAATATACGTGCGTATTGGTTATAACATGCTCGGCTCAGTTACGCCCTCGCCTTCGGCTCGGGCTGAAATTCCGCCTCGCATGTTATAACCATCATTACGCACTAATATCGTAATGTACTATTACCGGAAATTGTAGGCGTTTAAATTGGAACGGTAAATCTGATGGTATCAGAGGAATTCGGGGAATTAATACATCTTCTCCGGTACCATATCCAGTGAGTATTGTGCACTCCATTATGAAAGTTTTTAGTGATTTTACCTGCAAACGTGTGCCATTGCAAAGTTTGGGAGGATTCAGGTTTCTTAATAAAATAACAGGACAACCTACTTTCAATATCATTTTATGAGGAGGGAGTCCAGACAGTTCAAAGAATTAAGAACTGCAGTATCGACCGAGTAGTATATTTGCGTCGGCCTATCAATATTTGCAAGAGTCAAGTTATTTACCTTATCTAATTATAGGAGAGTACTGGGCGAGCATTGGGCCTCAAGACTGTCGGCCAGGCATTCCGCCTTGTCAGAGTTGTCAAAAGCGACACTCTTATCAGGGCGGGTGAGCCCGCATTGCGGCTTCTTCAGTGGAACGGAGTTTCCTCTGAAGATGCCAGAATGCTTGGTGGGTGGGTTCCAGTCCAGGATCTTCCAGCGAAGGTTTTCCGCCGCTGGAATTTCCCTTGAACATTCGTTCAGGACGGACTGTACGTGATCCGTGAGCGAGTCGATCGCCTCCGTCGTGTTAGCGGCTGAGACTATGTGGTCGGGGATGGAGTCCAAATGAGGTGACGTGGTGGATTTCAGCCTTTCGCTTACTTTCCTCCAGTCAGTGATCAATTGAGTCGGGGGGGGGGGCTGGCCGGGATCGAGATTTCCCGAGCAAGATCCTAGGTGCACGATCACAGGGCGGTGATTGGAGTTAAGTTCGTGTATTGCCTCTATGGATTGTAACCGGAGGTTGGCATTCTTTAGAAGCGCCACATCGAGGACATCAGGGCTATGGTTTGGGTCATGGAGAAGTGAGTATGACACATCGGGGCGATGATGTCAAAATTGAGGGAGACACCAAGGCTGAACAATACCCTAACTCTAGGGTTGATAGTGTTGCTATTCCAGGCGGGGTGCTTGGCATTGAGGTCTCCTGCCAAAATGACAGAGTCGCTCAAGCCAAAGAGTGCAGTGAGGTCGCTAGTGATAGCGATGGATTCGTCTGCGATATGAGACGACGAAGAGGGGGGCGGGTAGTAGGCGCGGAGATGACGGTGATCGGTTGATGACCGGTCATGCCTACTCGGCAGGCCGAGAATTCCAGGAAAGAAACTGGCGCGGGTGGAGTTATGGGGACGCAGTACAGTTCCTTCCTGAAGTAGATTAATGTGCCCCCACCATGGCATCGAGTCCTATCATTGCGAACTATACGGTAGTTGGCAATTTTAGAATCTTTCCGGTGGAGTTTTAGGAGCGTTTCCTGGATTAGGAGAAGGTCTAACTGATGGTCGCGGAGGAAGGTGGTGATCTCATCACGCTGGTTGGTAATGCCGTTGGCATTGAAAAAACCTACTTTCAGGTATCGGGGCCTGTGGGTACAAATTACCTGTCTTCTATCCATGACGGGGTAATTTTTCCAGCTCCTGGCGCTGTTCTTGAGGAACAGCTCCATGCGCTTCTCCATTGTTAACTGGCCCGTGACTTCAGTGACGTGAAGCTCATGGGCCAGGTTTTGGGCTGCTTGGGTGCGGAATATGGCTTAATTCTCTAGGAGAATATCGCATACCGACTTGGTCATGGGGGGGGGGGATGACAGGCGCTGTCACTTTCGTGACCGCGCTCTTGTGGGCCTTTTGGGGTGCCACGGCCGCGTGGGCCAGTGGGGCAGGGGTTGGCGCTTGGATGGGCTTTGCCATCAGCGCTGGGATGGGCGCAGCCACCAAGGCCGGGAAGGCCTTTTGGTGGTTCAGCAGACGAAGCGCGGCCCTGCATTTTAAATTTGTAATATCTTCGGAAATATTCCCTTTAATTACATGCTGTAAAAAGCATATTGATCTATAATAAATGCACAATTTACTTAATTGGATAAGGGTTAATTCTGTATTATTTAAAATCACTTCGTAAATAACATTTTTTTAGTAAAGGATAAAAAATGGTTATGGTGGGTTATCCCTAAGAGATAGACATATACCATCGCGGACTTTTTTGTTGAACTTTTTAAGGTAGACAATACTGTAGTACATTATTTTGGTCTATCTCGTAGGGTACAGCCAGCGTTTGCAATATAAGCGCAAAAAAACGTGCTTATTTACGACATCACATTAGAAACATCTAAATTTATCAATGTTTCTCTACTATATTTTGCACGTATTATACATATAAACCTTCCTTAAGAATGACTTTATCTATTAAAAAAAACCGCAATAAAATCCGTTGCGTAGTTTTAAAGATCTAAGCATACATAGGGGCAGACAGACGGCGGATAGCGACTTTGTTTTATACTATGTAGTGATATCGTGATTAACTACGCCGCCCATGGAGATATGGTTGCCTTAGAAGAAGTTTGTACCCACTGCCAAGTCCGCAAATGGAAAAGGGGACTATATGGCGAGCATTCGAAGTCCACCATTTTTTGAAATACATTGAGCTTATAACAGCGCCTTCCAGATGACTTCGTTTGGTGAACAACAAGCAAGTGTTGAAGTAGACACATCCTCAATTTGGTCTGGTCTGTTCAAAGGATTGCAAAGTATGTTGCATAACGTTAATCCGCAAATTAGCAACTTCAAAGCAGCCCTCGCGTCGGTGCCTGAGAACGAGCGCAACCACTTTTGTCATCAGAGCAGATAGAAGGCCGATCACAGCCCATCCAGGGTTGGTGGCCGCCGTCGTTGAGGCGGGAGGGTGCACGACCGACCAAGTGCGGGCGGGCATCATCCGCCTTGACGGCACGGGTATGCGAGCCGTCACGGTGAGCTGCCCCGTGTCGGCGGTCAAGGCCATCACGGCGGAGGGCCGAAGGCTCTTGGTGGGCTGGGTTTCAGCCCAAGTCAAGGTGCTGGAGCCCAGACCTCTGCGGTGTTTCCGCTGCCGCGTGGGGCACCACGCGGGAGCCCGTTGCGCCGCGGAGGTGGACCGCAGTGACCGCTGCTTCCAGTGCGGTCAGCCCGGTCACAGGGCCGTCGAATGCCGTGCGTCGCCGCACTGCTACGCATGTGCGGCGGCAGGCAAGGCTGCCGACCACCGAGCTGGGAGCAGGTCCTGCGACCCCCCCGCCACAGCCAAGGGTAAGGTCCGGAGGGGCCCTCACCCCAAAGTCCACACCGCCGCAGCCAAGGCTGACGCTGCTGCCGCCATCGCCGCGGCAGAGCCCTCAAGGGGGGCTCCGGAGGAGACCGTAATGGACTGTCAGTGATGGCCCCATTACGTCTCCTCCAGGCGAACATCAACCACTGCGCCCCCGCTCAGGATCTGTTGCTCCAGAGCATGGCGCAGTGGTCGATCAATATCGCCGTGGTCTCCGAGCCGTACTTTGTCCTGCCCAGGGAAGACTGGGTCCAGGACCTGAGCGGCTCGGTGACCCTAATTTCGTCGGCCGCCGCCGGTACCCCCGCCTCTCGAGTCCATCACGAGAAGGCGGGGCTGCGTGGCAGCACGGGTCGGGGACATTGCAGTGGTAGGCGTCTACCTGTCCCCGAACCGAGATCTCGCTGATCTTCACAACTCCCTCATGGAGCTGAATGCCGTCGTCGCTGGGTTCGGATCCCTCCCCGTGGTCGTCTGCGGGGACTTCAATGCCTGGAATCTGGCTTGGGGTTCCCGGCTGACGAACCGACGGGGTCGGATGGTAGAGGACTGGGCTCTGGAGACAGGCCTGGTCGTCCTAAACCGGGGTTCTGTCCCCACGTGCGTGCGGATGCGGGGTGAGTCGGTGGTGGACCTCTCGTTCGCCAGCCCCGCTCTGTCGCCGCGCGTCGTCGACTGGCGCGTTATGGAGGGGGTGGAGACGTATTCCGACCACCGGTACATCCGGTTTGACGTCTCCGCCCGGATCTCGACCGCGCCGGTCAGGGAGCAGACCCCGTGTGGTCCGCGGTGGGCGCTGAGGCAGATGGACCGGGACGCTCTCCTGGAAGCCGCGAGGGTACAGGCCTGGGTGCAAGCACCGGACAGGCCTGTCGAAATTGACCCTGAGGCAGAGTGGTTCCAGGAGGCCATGTCGCAAATCTGCGACGAGGCGATGCCCCGAGTCCATCCAGGACGTGCTCGGCGCCAGGTGTACTGGTGGTCGCCGGAGATTGCGGCTCTGCGCGAGGCGTGCACCGCCGCGCGGCGCCGGTACGCCAGGTTCCGCAGGCGCCGCACCCGCCCGCCGGATGCGGTGGCCAGGGAGGCGGAGCTTTACGAGGGGTACAGAGCGGCAAGGCGCACCCTCCGAACAAAGGTAAAGCGGGCCAAGTTGGAGGCCCGCAATGTGTGGCTGGGGACTCTGAACAGGGACCCATGGGGACGCCCTTACCAGGTGGTGCGGGACAAACTCCGCCCATGGGCTCCCCCTCTGACTCAGAGTCTCCGGCCCCAAGTTGTGGAGGGTGTGGTGGCCAATCTGTTCCCTGAGCGAGGGGAACACTCTCCCCCGCTCATGGCTCCGCCACCTGCGGTACCCGTAGCGGACCACACCAGTGACGACGAGGACGACGCTCCAGAGGTGACCGAGGTAGAGATGAGGGCGGTGGTACGAAGACTCAGTTTCAAGAACACCGCCCCAGGACCCGACGGCGTGCACGGCAGGGTATGGGTCCTGGCCATGGAGGCTCTCGGGTCTCGATTGCGAGGGCTCTTTAGCGCATGCATGGAGAGAGGACAGTTTCCCCGTCGCTGGAAGACTGGGAAACTGGTCCTCATTGCGAAGCCGGGGCGCCCCGCGGACTCTCCGTCCGCGTACCGGCCCATTGTGCTGCTCGACGAGGTGGGCAAACTCTTTGAAAGAGTAATTGCAGACCGCCTCGTCGGGCATCTTGCGCGGGTGGGGCCGGACCTTTCGGACGGCCAGTTCGGCTTTCGCAGGGGGCGTTCCACGGTGGACGCCATCATGCGCATGAGGGCTCTCACGACGGGGGATGCGGTGTCTCGGGGCAGGGTCGTCTTGGCGGTGTCTTTGGACATCGCCAATGCCTTCAACTTCCTGCCCTGGAGTTGCATCGGGGCGGCACTTCGGTATCACGAGGTGCCCGCCTACCTCCGTCGTGTGATCGAGGCCTACCTGTCGGATAGGTTCATCATCTATCCCGGTCACCAGGGAGAGTGGAGACGGCGAGAGATGTCGTGCGGTGTTCCGCAGGGATCGGTACTAGGACCGCCCCTGTGGAACATCGGATACGACTACGTGCTGCGCGGCGACCTCCCCGACGGGGTCAGCGTGGTCTGCTACGCAGATGACACGCTGGTCCTGGCGCGGGGAGAGTCGTACCAGGCGGCGGCCGAAACAGCGACACGCGGGGTTGCGACAGTCGTGGAGAGGATCCAGCAACTGGGACTCAAGGTCAAGTCCGAGGCCATGTGCTTTCATGGCCCTCGGTACGCGCCACCTCCGGGTTCCCAAATAACGGTAGGGGGGGTCCACATCGGCGTCGGGTCGGCGATGAAGTACCTGGGACTCGTCCTCGACAGCCGGTGGACTTTCGAGGAGCATTTCCGACGTTTGGCCCCCAAACTGGACAGGTCTGGGGCCGCTCTGAAGCGGCTCCTGCCCAACCTAGGGGGTCCAGATGCCCCCTGCCGGAGGCTCTACGCGGGGATCGTTCGGTCCATGGCCCTTTACGGGGCGCCGGTTTGGGCGCCGTCGCTAGGTAAGCGACCGGCGGCCAAGCTGAACGCTTGCCAGAGGGTCATGGCCATCCGGATGGTGCGGGGATACCGCACGATCTCCCGCGAAGCGGCGAGCCTCCTCGCTGGCCTGCCACCGTGGGATCTGGAGGCAACAGTCCTTGCACGCATGCACGATTTGCGCGTGGAGATGCAACGCCGGGGCGAAACTCCGCTGCCGCGACAAGTCGCGGCATGGCGGACAGAGTTCCGGCGGGATCTCAGGGTGGCATGGCGACTGCGACTGTCGCAACCCAGTGCTGGGCACGCCGTCATTGAGGCGGTTAGGCCCCTCTTTGAGGAGTGGTTGGAAAGAGGTCACGGCGTCCTCTCTTTCCGTGTGACGCAGGTCCTCACCGGACACGGTAAGTTCGGGAGGTTCCTGCATCGAATCAAGCAGGAGAGGACGCCCGGGTGTCGCCACTGTGTGGACCGCCCGGAGGACACGGTGGAGCACACGGTAGAAGTGTGCCCCGCTTGGGCGGAGCACCGCCGTGTCCTCGTGGAGACTATCGGGAGCGGCGACCTCTCGCGCCGGGCCCTGGTTCAGGCCATGGTCCGGAGCGAGGAGGGTTGGCATGCGGTCGCCTCCTTCTGCGAAGCAGTAATGCTCGTGAAGGAGGCTGCTGACCGCGAGCGCGTGAGGGAACGGTCCTCACGCCGCCGCCGCCGAGATCCCGATCCCGATTTCCGACCACCGTAGGCGCGGGTTTGCGGACGGCGAGCACTGGGTAGCTCGCTGTCCGGCAGTCTGGAAATAATCTGGACCGAGCCCAGTCGTCAACGGCGCGTTCTGTTCCACGCGCGCCTCAAGGAGATGTCAGCAAACTGTAGGGGCCCGGTAGGGCCGAAGCCTCTGGGGGGAACATGTGGTATTCCTAACGGTTGATACCGAGTCCCCCCCAGAACGAAGGCAACGAAGGAACGGGGTAGGGGTTTAGTCAGTAAGAGTCTGACACGCCCTCCCGCTCCGCCCAAGAGCGGGGGAAGTCATTCTGATGATTCCCCTACCAGAAAAAAAAAAAAAAAGCCCATCCAGGGTGGTATAATGCTCCAACGATGAATGAGGTAGCTGTTGTGTTAGTCGATCAGGAGTGTGATAAAAGAGACATCGTTTTACGCACGCATGATGACCGACTTCGAAGGATCAGCGAGACTCATCGTGCGTACGATTCTCTTCAATATCCTCTCATTTCAGTTCTGTCACGGAGAGGTTGGCTACCATTTTGCCCACTATAATGTAGACCCCAGACAGGCACCCCAAATCATAAAAAATACCATCCACCATGCATTTCTACAGCTTCTTGATCCAGCTAAGGGTAAACAATGGTTCTTATCTCCGCCATTATCGTACGCTCTTTACTCAGTTTCTTAGGACATGTACGCCAAAATTGCGACAGAGCGTTTGGTATTTATAAGGTCCAAGCAAAGAAAGCTGAAAGCTGAGAACTACGTCTATCTCTATGCAGAGTAATAAAAATGTTCATTCATGGTCATTCTCCCCTCCACCTTCACAAAAGGTCCGTGGTACATGCACGAGAGGACCCAAGATGCATTTTGTTACGTGCGAAAGTTTGGTCGCCCGGACCTCTTCACTATCATCACTACCAACCCAAAGTAGCCTGAAATAATTAATAGCTCAACTCCTTGCAGGATAGGCTTCGTACGACAGGCACGACTTGATCTCTCGCGTATTCAACCTGAAGTTAAGTTTAATTAGAAATGCTAATTTTTAATGCTCAGCTTGGAGACAATGCACGTGTTCAGGAATTTTACGATGTCCTTCTAAGTCATGGCAAACGCACATAAGAAGAGAGAAGTGGACAGGTGGTGCTGCTAGAGTCTCTCGGTAGAGTGGTACACTCTCTTGGTAGAAGTACAGAAGCGGACTTAATGCCTTAGGCATTTTCTACCAGTCAACCTTTGGGTGATACAAAAAAATAGTATCCAGCTTAGAAGAACTCATTCGCTGTGTGTACGGGGATGTCAGTCGTATACTGCACCAGTAGAGTTCTTGGATGTGTGAGTAGGCCATTTAGATGCCCATAAATGATCAGGTTGCAGCAATTAACGAATGCATTCTCTGGGAAATTGAGGGGAATGATGTGGTCTACACCTCGATAAACACTGTTGTCGAGCAAGATAACGCTACACATTATCCCGTGGAATTTCTGAACACCCTGTCAGCAAGTGGACTTTCAGTGCATATCATCCAGCTGAAGTTCAGTGTCCCAATTGTGCTTCTTCGGAATCTATCTCCTCCAGAGCTGTGTAACAAGACTCTTCTTAAAGTCGTCTCACTCCACAGACACACCATTGGAGCAGAAATTCTTATGGTTGTGGCATCGGTGAGGCAGCATTTATACCACGCATTTCCCCCCTACCTTACAACTTCCCGTTCCAGTTCAAGCGCGTACAGTTCTCAGGACGAGTTGCTTCCCACAAAGGCAACTGTACGGTGCTTGCTCCCGCGTCACCAGTCCTGATTCTCTTTACATTTTGGCACTTGGCAACGTAATTTATAGGGAAGTGTTGTAAGGTACGATATCTTAGTACGTATTTTTACACTTTTGTGTCCTGGAATGGAATACATTCCACACATACATCACCATCATCATCTGCCTAGCCTTTTTCAACTATATTGGGGTCGGCTTCCAGTCAAGCCGGATTTAGCTGAATACCAGTAGTTTACGAGGAGCGGCTGCCTACCAGACCTCCACAACCCATTAACTGGGATAACACGGTAATTCATGGCAAGACTGATATTCCACACATACATCATTTTCTCTATTTCCTTCAGTCACAACTTATGACTGAACTCAGCAGGATTCCCATATAATTCTCTAAACTTGCTTCGCTTGCAAAAAAAAAACATGTATTTTAATGCTATTTTAAAAGTTGTTTACTTATAATGCTATAGCGACATCTTAAGTATTTTTAGTGCTGTAGAGCCTTCACGCAGACGACGTCGCGGGCAGCAGCTAGTATAACATAAACTAGTGCTTAACTGCAATCCCGCCTGATGGTAAGCAGTAATGCAATCGTTGATGGTGAGGCGCACTAGTTTATTAAGAGTCCATTCACTCTAGCCTTGAAGATACCCAAATTATAATCGGACGGAAAGACCGCAGTAGGCAAATTGTTCCAGTTCTTTGATGTACGCGGTAGAAACGACAAGGCAAAGTGCTTTCCGAATCGTACGTAATATGTTTTGTTCTTCCATTTTCCTCTGATGACCTGTTCATTATGATATGCTCTTTTTCTATCATATCATCATCATCATCATCTTCCTGATCTTGTCCCGTGTTATTTGGCGTTGGAGCAAGACGTTTTTTTCTTCTATTCTATTCTTTCACCCGTCACGCTATCACTAACTGTAAGGTCAACTGGTAGAAAATGCCTGAGTCATTAAGTCCGCCTTTATGCATTTTACGAGTGCATAAAGTTTTAATCAATAAATAAATAACTCTCTTTTCTTTTATATCGCTTCCCACACAAACCATCCATCTTTTCTTTGGCCTCCCTGATCCTCTATCTATTCACCCCCACATCTATAGGTTTTTCATTACTCTTTTAGTAACATGCGTTTCATTCTTCCTCTTCATATGGCCATAGCAAGAAAAACGTTCTCTTTCACATCAATTGTCACAAAATCCAGACAGTTTCTCTTTTCCAGTCATAAAGTTACAAATCAAAACTTATAAGTATACGTATTTTTGGTGTACAGTCAGCATCAAAAGTCGATGAACAGAATCAACATAACAAAACATTTTATTGTGAACAGATGAAACACATTTTATTGCGAACAGGTGTTTTGTTATGTTGATTCTGTTCATCGACTTTTGACGCTGACTGTACCTACGTAAGTATTCGAAGAACACATAACATGTACATGGTGGTAACTATAACTATATAACAGTTATGTTACATTTATTACAGTCGCGTGGGACATAAACAGCTGATACACCACTTGTAGCTTAATTATTAAACTTTATCCACCTACGTTACATTTTACTACGAGGTTTTATGAAATATGAACTGTTCGAGAATTAACTTTCGAAGTTTTACGAGATTCTCATGAACCGTCATTAATAATGTTACAGGTTACTAAACTATTTGGTGTGTAGTTAAGATCTGCCTTCTGTGGTTTTCATTCTAAAAATATAAAAAAAATAGTAGTAGTAGTTTTGGTAATTTTTACCAAAAGTAGTTCTTAAGTTTATCGCAAACAGACAGACTGACACTTTTTTATAATGTATTTTAAGGAGGAAATTTGTAGATTGGTATAACATAACATAAAATCACGCCTCCTGGCATCCCGCATGAAAAAAAGCCTTTTTGGATTCGAATCTGAGTTGGCCAACTTGGAAATCGAATCCACGATCATCAGACACGCTTGCCACTGCAGGGAACCCAACGAAGCAGACAGCAAATTTAGGTCAAGTTGTTGTAATTAAAATTGATAGCCTACAGTAAATGTCTCGCAGTAGCTTCGGCTTCAATTTCAGTAATATTTCGCTGAAAATAGGACCTTCTCTCGCTCTTGTAGAGGTCCTTAAAAATTAAACTTGTTTTAATTTCAATAGTCACTCATGCACAACTTATTATGACTTAAAATTCGCTAAAGTTATAAAAGCTTTCGATACAGTGGTTGCCACGACTTACAAGATGTACGAGTACGTCCTGGGTTTGGTTGAATTTATTTCGTCACCACTGCTCAGCTCACAAAAGGTGAATGAAAACATCTTAATTCATGAATCCCCGACCGGTCCTATGAGACCGCGCTGTTATTGTTTTACTATTGTGTCTCGTTTTGTGGGTATGTGATAGGTTAAGGAAACAGACATATCTGTGAATTGAGGCCCATTTCCTCCCCCAGAGAGGAGGCCTGAGACCCAGTGGAAGGCATTATAGTGGAAAACATTAAAAGGCTGACTATGCTTTAGTACTGTGTTTTCATAAAACTAATGCAGAAACTTTCCCCCAAGAAGGCAGACGGCACATATGTATCGTTTTTTACTTTGTTTACGTTCATATCAACATATTGAAAGTATTCATTCGTTTTTCTTTTCTGTAAATACCTCACTGTGTAGGGAAAAGTGTGGACTATAGTTAGAACAAAACCTTAGTTTTGTTTCCATTCGAATCGGATGTAGTTGACTAATATTGTAGACAGAGCGATCAGATATCAGACCTTCACAATTAGGTAACACGATTCTCCTTGCCAAAACCGAGACAGGGATTGGGCGTGACATGTCAGCGGCATGCAGTGTCCGCTGGGCAAGAGTTTCCACGCAATGGGTTCCTGCAGATAGGAAGTACTGTTACGGATGACCCTAAAAGAGGTGGCAAGATGATTTAGACGTGTACAACCAAGACCTGTACGACTTGTCCCAATCCACTTGGCTTCGGAGAAGACTAGTGTCCTTTTGCTAGAAGCTAATGGCAAAAAAAACAAATATCCTTTACTAGGTTCTGTCAGCGGCTTCGCCTGCGTAAAAGTTGGTATTTTCATACAAACTTTGGACCCCGGTTTCTTTCAATTTTGGAAATGCTCAACTATGTCACAAAAAGAAAGCTTTAGTAAAATTTCACATTCCTAGTATTCTCGGTTAGACAATTTCTCCTTTTATATTTATATAGATAAATCTTGCTTAACCTAAAGTCAGAAACCGTAATTTAGATCAAACGTGTAACATTCAAGTTCGTCGACAGATTAATTTGAACCTGCGATCGTACCCTAATTTTAACTTTAACACCGTCGGCCGCTGTCACAAACTAATTGTCTAATTCAATGAATTCAATTTGCCCGAAACCAATTAATTGGTTTCTACAGTTAATTTTGATTTTAGTGCGGCTTTGACGGCGCTGTGGACAATGGGGTTGGACATCAAATTGATGACCATTTTGGCCATTAAAACTATTAATTTCAGGGTCTTCTGTAGCTATTATACCTTTGCTCATTGTATCTATGTGATCGGAGTTTAAATGGATATCTTACGCTATTATACAATTAACTGTTATCCCTTAGGAATCTTAAAAGGTTGCTTCTATGTGTATTGTTAATAGGATTAATATTAAATGAGTTTTTCGTTCTCCTCATATACAAAATATTGATTGTAACAGATTTTTCATGGTTACTAATAGAACTCCTTTTATGTAAAGTGTTTTAAAAAAGGAGTATAATTAGTTTTGTTTATTCATTTGAATATAAATTATATATTATTTTTGTTTTTATGGTTTTTATTCTAGGTATAGTTTTTTTGTCTTTGCGTCATCCACAGGAATACGGGAACAAAATGGCTAAGGCATATTGACCCTTGGTGTTTTTGTGTAACAAACTATTTTTTTTAAAACCAGTTTATACTGGGATTTACTCCTTCAAAAAATTTACGTCCAGGAATCGAACTCGTGACACATAGCGCAGCAGGCAATCTTTCAACCATTATACCAACCGTGAATTAACGCAATAACCAAAATATTCTGATTTCCATTTCCGGAAGTTATCTGTAAACTTCTTCTTTATGTTAATAAAGATGTCTACTTCACTTATTGCTTGTGTCTCACGCGACTTTTCACGCGGCAAAAATGTCTGGTATTTTTTTGATTACTCATCTGAATTAAATATAAATAAATAAAATTGGAAGGCCTCCCACAAGGTGGACCGATGACCTGGTGAGAGTCGCGGGAATCCGATGGGTGCGAGGCGCACAGGACCGGTCGTTGAGGCGACGCTTGGGGGAGGACTATGTCCAGGACGTCTTTCAGCTAAGATAATGATGATGAAATAAAATTGTCGTGTCCTAAATTGGGCTAGTTTCTCATCTCACAGATTGAACCCTAAACAGCGGTATTTAACATGAAGTATTAAACATTCTGTTATGTTATATTAGACAAGACATCAAATACCGACATTACAAGTTTAGTCCCAGGTTCCCCGAAGTTAGGCAACTGAACTAAACTAAGCTGATAGTGTGGCCATGTCCTATGTGGAACAATAGCGCTGTTATTAGGACTAATGGCTTTGATCGACGGTTTTCAACGGCAGCTGAATATTAGACTGATTGCTGACAAAAGCTGCGTTAATGCGAGCGAACTGTTGTAGGTAAAATGTTGAAAGAAAGAAATAAAAGCATGTTTATTTGGCACACACAGTGTAAAAATAAGTTAGTAGGAATATTCATCATCTGCCTAGCCTTTTTCCCAACTATATTGGGGTTGGTTTCCAGTCAAGCCGGATTTAGCTGAATACCAGTATTTTACGAGGAGCGGCTGCCTACCAGACCTCAACAACCCATTAACTGGGGTAACACGGTACTTCATGGCAAGACTGGAGTCAGATTTACTGGCTTCTGACTATCTGTAACGACTGCCAAAGATCTCCAAATGACAGCCGGGACCAACGGCTTAACGTGCTTTCCGAGGCACGGAGGAAACTCGTTATGTTAAGATGGTCACCCATCCACAGACCAACCTAGGCAAGCGTTGCTTAACCTTGAAGATCGACCTGTGCGGCTGTTATTATTTAGCCACGAGCTCCTCCTTATAGTTAGGTACTACCAAGAGATATATAAGTCAAGAGCGCTCCTAGGTCAGGTAAGACAGCTTAGTGGTCAAACGCGAGCTTAAATAAAATTACAGAGCAATGAACCTAGAAATGAGTATGACGAACTTGACTGGCTTATTGGTCTAGTGGTTAGCCTTATTGCTATACCGGAGGTCATGGGTTCGATTCCCACCCAAAAAAAAATGTTGGTATGATGAGCACATCATTTGTTTTGTGCCTGGGTGTAATTTATCTATATGTATGCATTTAGAAATATATAAGTATGTTTATTAGTTGTTTAGTATCATAACACAAGCTCTGTTTAGTTTGGGACTAAGCAGCTTTGTGTGAAAGTTAAGAAATATAATTATTACTACAAAATCCAATTTTCCATACACAAACTTCAGCCATCTTAAACTACTTAACTTTTACATCTCGAACGCATGAAGAGACAATTTTATTAAACTGCTTCCGACGGGTGACGTCATATCTTCTAATTCTAACTTTTCTCGGCTCCCCCTTGAAAGGAAATAACCTAATACCGTGTCGTGTTTAAGTAACCTGAATCGTATGAGCAGAACCCTCATGTTATAAATGTAAAGTAATGGATTTGGTACGGAAGTTGGAGACCATATTCTGTAGAAAATGTGATATGTTACGGTATTTTTTTGTTTATAAGGCATGTTTTTTGTGGTAGGAAATCATTCAGTGACTTCTCCCGCTCTAGGGTGGAACTGGAGGGCATGTCAGATTTTTACTGATTAAAACTACGCCTATGTCTTTCAGTTGCCCTTTGGTTCTAGGATCACTGGTTTCGTGTTCAGAAATTCCCCTTAGAACAATAACCTAACGGGATAGCCCTACTGAGCCCCTGCGGCTTTGCTGATATCTTTTTGAGACTCGCGTGGAACTACACTATGCGCCGTTGGTGGCTTGGGCTCGGTCCGGACGATTGCCGGACGCCCGGGTGACGAGTTACCCATTGCTCGTCGTCCGGAAACCTCTTTGTCGGGCAGTTAAGGTCCTATAGTTAGTTTTCCCAAAGTAGTAGTAGTTTCTAGGCAAGCGTGCTCCATCGTCGACCACATGATCGCTTACCATCAGATGAAATGTGGTCAAGCGCAAGCCTATCAATAATAAAAAAAAAGTAGGTCGTTTAAGGAAAAACATAATATTTAGTCTTATAATGTTCTCACAGCTGGGACACAGTAAGCCTCCTTTGACGAATGTGTATTCTAGAGAGGCCTACTCCTGGCACAAGTATGTACTTGTGCCCATTGCGTATTGGTAGACGTCAGAAGCTTTCGAATTTTTGGCTTAAGATATAATTTCGTTACTATATTTTTCTTCACCATCGAGTGGTGATAAAATTAATAACGCCCAAGTTTTTTTAAGGTGGGAAATCGTATGGGCGCTGGTATGGTTACTCAGTAAAAGATTTTCTTTTATCCTTCTCAGAACTTTTACTGATTAACCATACTTATGTTCTTTAAGTATGGTTAGTCTTATGTTCTTTACCTTTTGCGTTCAATTACCACGGGTTTCCTATCGAGAATTTTCACATGTCAATAACAAACAGGTTGGATCAAAATAAGGTTAATATTAAGGCTCACAACGGACGCCTTCAAACAATTACGCGATTGTATATAGCACAAATAGGTTTACAATCTGCTACGTTCTAGCATCGTGTGAGCGGTTGAGTGGTAGACATCAAAGGTGGGTCACGTACGGTGGCATTCACAGAATCAAACCAGCGGTCGTCCAGGATTCCACATGGTACGGATACTCGGATAGTGTCATTACTGTTTTCAAACTATGCTACAGTACCTATGCTATAGGGGCAAAGAACTCGTGGTGCAAAAAACTAGGGGCAAAAAACTCTTGGTGTTTTTTTTGGGTGGGACATCATTAAAATGACCTCTTCCACTCTTGGTCGTAGCGGGAGGGCGTGTCAAACTTTCATTGGCTAAAGCCCACTCCTTTCTTTTACTGACTAAATCACGGAGTCCTTCTTCGCCTTTCGTTCCAGGGCCTCGAAGAAGCCAAATTGCCTCGGAGGCTTCGACTCTGCTGGGCCCCTACGGTTTTGCTAACATATCCTAACTTCGGGTGGTTAGCCGAACTAAAAAACCTAACGACACTTTAACCGACAAAGGAATTGAATCTATAAACAAACAGATACTTATATACATCAGAAAGAAAGAAAGAAAGAAAGAAAGAAAGAATGTTTTATTTGGCACAAATAAATATAATCTTTACCTGTTATAAAGACAGTTTAATTTTGATATCACATTGTTATCAGGCTTAGTTTGACTTGAGTTACTGACCACAAATAGTTGAACAGTGCTATAACTTTTGACACTTTATTGCTGTGAAAGTTGTGCGTCACAAAAGCTTAGGTACCTAAATCAATACGAATTATGTTAACGAAGTTCTGAATAGACAAATAGGCCGGTGCCTGGGGCGTTAAAATCATCAAAACCTAGAACTTTGTTGACTGTGGGTTGATTTTAAAAAGAAAAACTGATATGTGAAGCTAATAACAAGCATGAAAAGTTTACTTATTAATTACTCAGATACCCGCGAAACGAGACACAATAGTAAAACAATAACAGCGCGGTCTCATAGGACCGGTTGGGGATTCAAACGTTAAAAAAATTTGATCTTGACTATGAAAAAAAAGTGAGAATTAAAATAGGCCAGTTAGTATCTCAGGACCTACTAGTTCGAATTGAAAAATTCTTTCAATGTTGGTAGTATATTTATAAGGGAAGGCGATAAGCTATATAACATTGCGCTACTTGTCTAGTAACTCGTAGGTCCTGAGATACAAATTGAACAAAATGAATCAGTGAAAGATCTTCTAGGTAAAAACCCCCAGGCACTGGACTAAAAGAAATTTTGTGGAAAAAGTTAAATGTGGTGTTCACTTTAATCACTAGTTAGGGATTAGGGTTTGTAAATTAAACAACCAAATTCGTTCGTCGAAGGAATTAGTATTGCCATTCACCAGTCACCAGTCTTCTGGGCATGTTTCAGGATTACAGCGATGTGGAAGAGTACTGACTGAGCCCTGGAACGAAGGTATAGAAGGAACAGAGGAGTGGGTTTTAGTCAGTAAAAGTTTGACACGCCCTCCCGCTCCGCCCAAGAGTGACAGAAGTCATTCTGATTTTCCAACTAAAAACAAAAATCCGTTTGTTATCAAAATAACTAGAGACCGTTTGTTTTATTTGAGACGAGATAGATAAAACATAGTTTAAGTATTTTACCAAAGACTAGCTGTTGCCAGCGACTTTACCCGCGTGAATGTGGAACATTGTCCCAAAGCAACATACTCTTGGGATAAAAAATGTCCTGTGTGCTATTTCACAACTTGGTCTACCCATGGACCAAGTTATACCGAAATCCGTTCAGCTGTTCGAACGTAAGGAATAAGATTTTGACATACTGACAAACAGTAGGTAGGTATGATAAATACACACCTATCACATACCCGCGAAACGAGACACAATAGTAAGACAATAATAGCGCGGTCACATGAGACCGGTCGTCCCCGACCGGTCTCATGAATTAATCACATTACCTACACAGTTTTTTTAGCCGATACATTCTCATTCATTAGTTTCAGCAAAATAGTGCGTGGGGTATACTACAATAGGACCAGATTCTAATTTTGCCTCTATAACAAGTAGGACTTTAACCTTAATGATATCCACCTACTTTCAAGAAATACATTAGCGTACGGATAACTACTTCATTAATAACCTAATAGGTTTCAATGAAAAAGAAATATTGATAACAAACTTTCATCAAGACAAATAAAATACTTAAATAAGACTATTCCCAGAGAGTTGTTGCGCTCCGTAGTTCTTATGATGATGATGATGATTAAGTTCTAATAATCACTATCCGACTCGATCAACAGAAAAGCTCCGTGGTACCATAATTATTAATGCATCGTCATCCAATTTGCATAGGTATATCAAATTTCAGCTCAATTGTCTAGAAGTAACTTTTATAAATTTTTAAAATCCTTCGCGATTTTGCCCTAAACATACATATATATACACGTATTGTAAGTTAAATAAAAGCTTATAAAATATGTAAATAAATGCATATAACTACAAATTTTTCCCATGTGTAAAAAAAAAACAAAACATCACCTACTTAAAATGCAAATGCAAAATAACTATAGCTTCGAAAGTCTCATAATTATCTAAATGAGAATTAAAATCAGAACCCTAGGTCCTTAGGGCTTAAAGTCAAGAATGAATAGGTTACTCCTAGGAAAATACACACTAAAGTAAAGACATAAAAAAAAACAAATCTATGCCTTTACTAGTTAGCTAGTTACCACTTACTTATAGTATTATTTGTATGCAAAATAAAAAAATAAAATAAAATAATTAAGGGAGGGTTCCCAACTTCCCATAATTCCTCATGTATAAAATGAATGAAAATGATGAGAAAAAAATAACTTAATCAGTTCATAAATGACTGAATTTTGAAGCAACATTTAGCGAAATGACAATCTCATTCTTTTTTGAAAGTCTTATAAAAATTACATTATACCTAAAAGTATATAATTAACTTAAAACTGCCTATACATTTTCAACTACTCCATTAACCCTTTAATTGGCAGAACAATGAAAACAACAAAATTTTATATTTGACATCATGAGTCTTTTTCTAGCACTTCAAAGGCATGCTAAAAAATAGAAATAAAAATCTGAGTCTTTCAGTTTTCTGAAAATGATATGTGAAGTATACTGGACATCACCAAATATATTGCGATCAACTGGCTGGAATGTATGTGCAATATACTGGACAGTGCCAAGTTTACTAAGATAAATTTAATATGAAAAATATTAATAAAAAATAGATTTAAAATATTAATTATGTTTATTTTTTATGAAAATTCAAAAAACAATTTCTTTTTCCGGCGACAAAACATAGTCTTTGGTTACATTTTATACATATAACGTTTGTTTTACCGTCTTTACAGTAACGGCATCTCCCATAGCTACACGAATCGGGAAAATGACCTACTTGATCATAGCGTATATCTTCAATTGGCCTTGCTACCACAGGGTTCTTAATTTTTCTATCTTCTTTTATATCTGATGTCATATCATTCCGTTCTTTGACTGGTTTTCCTTTTTTCACAAGACTTTCAAATATATCTAACCTGAATTCTTTCAATGACTTTTCCTTATATTTATTTTTTCGATACAAAAGCCATGCATTATTGATGCTTATATCAATCAACTGGGCAAAAATAGAAAGATACCATCTTCGCGTTTTTAGAGGAATCTTGTAAAGGGATATTAGCATATCAGCCAAGTCGACCCCACCCATATTTTTATTATAGTTTTTGACTATTTTAGGGCAGTCGACATCAACCCTTGCTTTATTTTCTTTACTATAACGTTTTATTTTATCCACGGGATGAGCATCGACACAGGAACTGATAAGGGTAACGCATTTATTGTCTAACCACTTTACCACTGCCAGTTTATTTTGGTTACAAACTCCTTGCGCGAAACTGCCTCGTGGTTTCTTTTTAAGGTCTTTATCAGAAGGAAGTACACTCTCACAGCCTCTTAGCCGGTTTCCTCTTATAGTACCAGTGCAAAATATTCCGTAATTTTCACGCAACATGTATACGAGCTCAGGTGAAGTAAAAAAGTTATCACAATATACATTTGCAGGTTTCTGGCGAATCGTTTTACACAAAGCAAGAACAACTAGCCCTCCCAAACCTATAGAAATCTCATCCTGGGTGAAATTATAATTTCGAAAGGTATCCTCCCCTCCATATAAAATAAAATCATAGATTAAGCCTGAAGCTCCCGCACGGACGAAGTTTTTGAAACCCCACTTATTCGGTTTATTTTGTATATATTGTCTTCTGTTTCCCGCCTTGGTCCCCTTATAGGGAATCATCATCTCATCTATACTAAAATTTTGTTCCTCTTCCATCCTAAGGCAGTTTTGCCTAATTTTTTCCACTACAGGTCGAACTTTGAAGTATCTATCACCGTCGTCTAAATTATTATCGATAAAATGTATGTAACGTCTAATTGTTTGGTAACGCTTTAGTGGCATGAGATCGGCAATATTTGTAAATCTAAGCCTGCGGTTCCAATAATCAGTGTAGCTAGGCATATGTACAACTCCCATTAAAATTTGTATGGCAAGAAAAGTTAGAAATTCTTCATGAGTAAGTTGTATGGATCTTCCTTTTACCTGAACAGAGTATAGATTCGATTGTTCTACTATATCTTTTATTATATTTGGTGAAAAAAAACGATAAAAGAAAGAAAGAGGTTGTTGTTCGTCTTCATTCGGCATCAGCCGTATATTCTCATCTTCAACTTCAGCCCGATGAAAAAATAATTCCTTCTTCCACTTGTAAGTTAAAACAAACTTTTTAGATGTTTTAACTTTTTTTGAAACTACTTTCTTTTTCTGTGCTTTTTTACGTTTTCTGGTGGAACATGTGTCAATGATTGGTTGGTCAGTTTGTACCGGTTGCACTGAACTAATTGATGGTATGGAACTTATGGAAGGGATGGCATCGTAATTTGTTTCATTTTGAGACGGAAAAACATTTTGTAATATAGGTGTGAGTGGTAGATTAATTGCATTGTTATTTGTAATTTCATCTTCGGAAGATTCTAAAATATTCAGTGCCTCTAAGGCCGAATCTACTGATATCAAGCTGCTTTCATCCGAAGAATCATGGTTGTTTGCAGTTTCATTGATAATTTCAAGTTCTTCGGTAGATGAAGCGTCACTGGAATCGGAGCATGCATGCTCAGGCGGTATCAAAGCAACTAGTTTATTCGTGCGCGAGCGTATTAATCGCTAAAACAAAAGGAAAAAGCTCATTTGATACATGCAACCCACACAAAACCAAAATACTAGTTAGTTGGCAGTGTCCAACCCGCTTCCCAAACAAAAACAGTGATAGTATTGTGAGTAATTGGCAGTGTGAAGTATACTGGACAACTAGTTTCAAGTGCAAATTACAACGTTATTGAAGCAGTACTTGGTTATTATTTAGTACCATATAATAAACTGTCACTTTGAAATAATATTTAGTCCACAACCAACCCATATAAATCATTCTATTTATTAAAAAATGTTCAAAAACTTACCTGTGTCGCATTAACCGACCGTTGCTTCGATGCCATTTCGATTTTTGACATATTTCGATGTTGCCAGGCATATAATTTATTATTCTACTAAATGCTTACCCTATTGTGGAATTACCAGAATAAAAAAAATGTTGTTCTAATCAGTATAGTAGCTTACGAATTTATTTTTTATTAATGTCCAGCCGGCTTCACTCTGTCAATTTAAGGGTTAAAATAATCCTCCCAACCACGATACCTCAGCGTTGACATTATCATAAACCAAACTTTCACCATAAAAACTTTTCCAGCACCTGTCAAGGAGTTTTCGACCTTGTCTGAATAAAGCCGTCTAACCAGCCAGCAACCAACAGGGGTTGACATGGGTTATACAACGAACTGACTTACCTTCCAACTTTAAATAGTCCTAACAGCGGGCGAAGAACAATCCAAGTTTACGTCACAATTTTAAAACAGCACTCATTTGTTTTTCAAAACGTCATCACGCAAAAATAGACCTTATTTTTAGTGTTTTGTTTGTCACACGTCATAAAGTTACGTAGAGTTTTTCGTGGATTCTCGAGAGGGTTGTACAGGGGCGTCGAAAACGCGGCCTCTCTCCACCGCGGCCGCCGCGCTACTGAGCGCCTGAAACGCGTCGTGCCGTAATGCCTGTAAGCGGCTTTGCGGTTATTAGTGTAAGGGTTAAAGCTTAGAAGTTTGAAAGTAGTGTGATAATAGGTAATAAGCACGTGTGGATTTTATCAGTTTTATATATGGATTTGTTTCCGCGGTTGGATTCTTGTGTTTGTTACTGATCTTTACGCTTGAACGGCTGAAAGGATTTCGATGAAATTTGACAAACTAGAATTTATGGAGGCAATTTATGAGTATGTGTGTGTGTATGCTCCAACGTATGTACATTATTCAAGAATCATGGTGCGCCAAATAAATGTTTTTTCTTTCTTTCAACGAATGGTGTAAAATACTTTCAGTGGTAAATTTTTAGCTGTCACAAGTTGCTGCGGAATTGTTCAAAATAATTATCATGTCCCTAGTACGCCATAGGCAGCTGAAAGAACATAAAAAAAATATCACAAATTCGTCGGTCCTATGAGACCGCGCTGTTATTGTTTTACTATTGTTTCGCGGGTACATACCCGCGAAACGAGACACATATTAGATAGGTTAATAAGTAATTAATTATTAGAATTAATTACTAGTTAGCACAGCTCGAGGAATCGCAAAACTTAAGTGGCAGCGGGCAGGGCATTGCTCCCAGAACAGATGTTTCTGACTGAAGTGGCGACTGCGTATTGAAAAACACGGTTTTGGTGGACCTCTTATAAGGTGAACTGATGACCTGGTGTGGGTCGGGGAAATCAGATGGATGCGATACGCTCAGGACTTTATTTGGTACAGCACAAGACACAGAAAATCAACTTTTTACATGAATGTGACACGAAACAAAAAAACAAATAGTTGTGTGCCTCATGGTTGCACCAAAAAAGGTCCAGTTCAGCATGAAAGCCAGACACTGACGCTGGTTTTCAACTGAATCTATGGCTGTGACGCAACGGACGCAAAACGGTTTAGTTTATTATGTATAGCGGTGATGGAATGGTGTGTTTGTTTAGTGTTTGAAAATAAACATAAGACGAATAAACCAAAAATGGATGAAGAACGACTGAATCCAACAAAAACCAAAACAAAGAACGACTAATAAGAATGGTAAGAGCAAACATATTTACTTTTAACGTTGGAATAATGCAGACACTAAGCACTAAAAGCAGTTTAGTTTATGAATCCCCGACCGGTCCTATGAGACCGCGCTGTTATTGTTTTACTATTGTGTCTCGTTTTGCGGGTATGTGATAGGTTAAACCAAGGCAGGTACATTATATGATTGAAGTATTTTGTGCTACTATATCCAGCTTTCGTTTTGCATTGATCAGGTATTGTCACAAGCGTCTTTTAGTTCATGAATCCCCGACCGGTCCTATGAGACCGCGCTGTTATTGTTTTACTATTGTGTCTCGTTTTGCGGGTATGTGATAGGTTAAACCAAGGCAGGTACATTATATGATTGAAGTATTTTGTGCTACTATATCCAGCTTTCGTTTTGCATTGATCAGGTATTGTCACAAGCGTCTTTTAGTTCATGAATCCCCTACCGGTCCTATGAGACCGCGCTGTTATTGTTTTACTATTGTGTCTCGTTTTGCGGGTATGTGATAGGTTAAACCAAGGCAGGTACATTATATGATTGAAGTATTTTGTGCTACTATATCCAGCTTTCGTTTTGCATTGATCAGGTATTGTCGCAAGCGTCTTTTAAACGATGGTTGTGGGGACACTTGGGGATGGTTTATGTCTAACAGCTAGACGTCTTTCGGTTGAAATGATGATGAAACAATAGTTAACATGAAACAATAGTAAGGTATAAAAATATTATTGAACATGTTTCCTTACGTTTACGTTTTGCGTTTGCGTTGACGAAAGGTTGGTTTCACTGCTTTTCATTTAAATATTTCTGTCTGAAAAATTTGTAGATACCTAGCTCTTAAATAATTATGTCGTGTTTTATGAGTTATTTCCAGATTTTTTTATGAGGAATTCCAGTCCTTAGTAATGTGCTACATGAATGTGTTCCCAAAAACTTTTTTACGTTACGATGCTCCCTATGTACTTTTGGCGCATTGGAGGCATAAAATGCATGGTTGTCGTACATTTTATGCCTCGAATGATGAAATGGGCGTGGCGCATACCCCAAAAATAATCTATGAAGTATCAGAAAGAGCAGACAAAAAATTCCACGAAGCCCACGGTTTAACAGAATCAGCAAGAAAATTAAATTTCCAACAATTAATTTACCGGAATGATAACTGGAAATGAAAAGCAAACTATAAACGGAGACGAAAACGTTGAAAAATAAAAGTAAAAAAAGTTCACTGAAAATTTAATTTGGCGAGTGTATTCAATTAAAATGGTAATTTAGTAGGGAGATGATATCTACCGGGTTTTAGCCCCAATGAATATACTTCTGGGTCAGACGGCCGCATCATGTGGCATTCCATTTATTTTTTAAGAGAATTTTATTCTGGGACTGGAGGGGTGTTTGTTAGTACGGTGTATCTTTCTCTATGAGCTTAGTTGAACGAGTAAAGTTGGTAACTTGATGCCCTGGAGCGTCGAAGTAAGTCAAGTAGGTTTATACGCTATTGTTGTGTTATAATGCGAACTTCTGGCGTAGTTGTCGACGTCTTCAGGGTATACGAGGCTATTGAAGTTGGTTTAAGTCCAACAATGGAGCAAACATAAACAGGCATTTATAAATCATTAACTGCTTTGCTTACAGTGTAGACACAAACAATTACATTTACTTTTCATGCATTTTTTTTAAACCGATGCAAGGCCTCCCACACGGTGGACCGACGGACGACCTGGTAAGGGTCGCGGGAATCCGATGGATGCGAGACGCATAGGACCGGTCACTGTGGCGACGCTTGAGGGAGGCCTATGTCCAGCAGTGGACGTCTTTGGGCTGAGATGATGGTGATGGTTATTTTTAACAATACATTGTATAAAATAAATCTTTTGATTTCACATAAGCCTACATGATCCTTTCCTTTGACAATATTTACAATACTAAGGACCCTCGCCCACGGCGACTTTTTGAAGCGCGGCTTACTAAAGTGTATGAAAGACTGTCTTAGCTAATCTCCGCCTCCATACAGAAAACTTAAGAAATAATCTTAAATATCATATTACTAGCTGCTGCCCGCGACGTCGTCTGCGTGAAGGCTCTACAGCACCAAAAATACTTAAGATGTCGCTATAGCATTATAAGTAAATAACTTTTAAAATAGCATTAAAATACATGTTTTTTTTGCAAGCGAAGCAAGTTTAGAGAATTATATGGGAATCCTGCTGAGTTCAGTCATAAGTTGTGACTGAAGGAAATAGAGAAAATGATCTATGTGTGGAATATCAGTCTTGCCATGAAGTACCGTGTTATCCCAGTTAATGGGTTGTGGAGGTCTGGTAGGCAGCCGCTCCTCGTAAAATACTGGTATTCAGCTAAATCCGGCTTGACTGGAAGCCGACCCCAATATAGTTGAGAAAAGCCTAGGCAGATGATGATGGTGATGTATGTGTGGAATGTATTCCATTCCAGGACACAAAAGTGTAAAAATACGAACAAAGATATCGTACCTTACAACACTTCCCTATAAATTACGTTGCCAGGTGCCAAAATGTAAAGAGAATCAGGACTGGTGACGCGGGAGCAAGCACCGTACAGTTGCCTTTGTGAGAAGCAACTCGTCCTGAGAACTGTACGCGCTTGAACTGGAACGGGAAGTTGTAAGGTAGGGGGAAATGCGTGGTATAAATGCTGCCTCGCCGATGCCACAACCATAAGAATTTCTGCTCTAATTGTGTGTCTGTGGAGTGAGACGACTTTAAGGCGAGTCTCGTTACACAGCTCTGGAGGAGATAGGTTCCGAAGAAGCACGATTGGGACACTGACCTTCAGCTGGATGATATGCACTGAAAGTTCACTTGCTGACAGGGTGTTCAGAAATTCCACGGGATAATGTGTAGCGTTATCTTGCTCGACAACAGTGTTTATCGAGGTGTAGACCACTTCATTCCCCTCAATTTCCCAGAGAATGCATTCGTTAATTGCTGCAGCCTGATCATTTATGGGCATCTAAATGGCCTACTCACACACCCAAGAATACTACTGGTGCAGTATACTACTGACATCCCCGTACACACAGCGAATGAGTTCTTCTTAGCTGGATACTATTTTTTTGTATCACCCAAAGGTTGACTGGTAGAAAATGCCTAAGGCATTAAGTCCGCTTCTGTACTTCTACCAAGAGAGTGTACCACTCTACCGAGAGACTCTAGCAGCACCACCTGTCCACCTCTCTTCTTGTGTGCGTTTGCCATGACTTAGAAGGACATCGTAAAATTCCTGAACACGTGCATTGTCTCCAAGCTGAGCATTAAAAATTAGCATTTCTAATTGAACTTAACTTCAGGTGGAATACGCGAGAGATCAAGTCGTGCCTGTCGTACGAAGCCTATCCTGCAAGGAGTTGAGCTGTTATTTCAGGCTACTTGGGTTGGTAGTGATGATAGTGAAGAGGTCCGGGCGACCAAACTTTCGCACGTAACAAAATGCATCTTGGGTCCTCTTGTGCATGTACCACGGACCTTTTGTGAAGGTGGAGGGGAGAATGACCATGAATGAGCATTTGTATTATTCTGCTTAGAGATAGACGTAGTTCTCAGCTTTGAGCTTTCTTTGGTTGGACCTTATAAATACCAAACGCTCTGTCTCAATTTTGGCGACATGTCCTAAGAAAATGAGTAAAGAGCGTACGATAATGGTGGAGATAAGAACCATTGTTTACCCTCAGCTGGATCAAGAAGCTGTAGAAATGCATGGCGGATGGTTTTTTTTATGATATAGTGGGCAAAATGGTAGCCATCCTCTCCGCGACAGAACTGAAATGGGGTATTGAAGAGAATCGTATGCACGGTGAGTCTCGCTGACCCTTCGAAGCCGGTCATCATGCGTGCGTAAAACGATGTCTCTTTTATCACACTCCTTATCGACTAACACAACAGCTACCTCATTCGTCGTTGGAGCATTATACCACCCTGGATGGGCTGTGATCGGCCTTCTATCTGCTCTGATGACAAACTTAAAGTGGTTGCGCTCGTTCTCAGGCACCGACGCGAGGGCTGCTTTGAAGTTGCTAATTTACGGATTAACGTTATGCAAAATACTTTGCAATCCTTTGAACAGACCAGACCAAATTGAGGATGTGTCTACTTCAACACTTGCTTGTTGTTCACCGAACGAAATCATCTAGAAGGCGCTGTTATAAGCTCGAATGTATTTAAAAAAATGGCTGGACTTCGAATGCTCGCCATTTAGTCCCCTTTTCCATTTGCGGACTTGGCAGTGGGTACAAACTTCTTCTAAGGAAACCATATCTCCATGGGCGGCGTAGTTAATCACGATATTGAAGATAAATCCACTTCCTTCTTTATTTAGCCGTTTGCTCTTCGATATCGTAAACCGTGGATTCAACATCAGATGTTGAAAGTTGATTTATGTCACGACACAGGCGATCTTATTCTATTTGTGCCGCACGCTGTTCTCTTGGATTCTGTCACGTTCTTGCGATAAATGAGCTTCAATGTCACTTCATCATCAATGAACATCACTTTTTAGGGTTCCGTAGCCAATTGGCAAAAACGGAACCCTAGTTACCCCCTTATAGTTTCGCCATCACTGTCCGTCCGTCCTCGCTTTATCTCTGTGACCGTTAGCTCTAGAAAGCTGAAATTTGGTACCAATTTGTATGTCAATCACGCCGACAAAGTGCAAAAATAAAAATTGGAAAAAAATGTTTTATTAGGGTAGCCCCCTTACATGTAAAAAGCGATTATTTTTTGAATTTCATCCCTAACGTGTGGTATATTTTTGGATAGGTATATAAAAATGAGTAGGGGTTCACTAAAATCATTTTTTGATAATATCAATAATTTCGGAAATAATCGCTCCCAAAGGAAAAAACAATGCGTCCCCCCCCCTCTAACTTTTGGACCATAAGTTTAGATAATATGAAAAAAATCTGGAAAGTAGAGCTTTATAAAGACTTTCTAGGAAAATTATTTTGAACAGTTTTTGAAAAGTTACGGAACCCTATACTGGGTGTGGCCCGACATGCTCTTGGCCGGTTTTTGTAATACACCGCATTTTTTTTAAATTGTCTTCCTCATCTCTGCTCAAGATTTTGAGGGTTTTGTTGGAACTTGTATTTGTCAAACGAACTATACGATACAACTGTTATGAAGAAAATGCAAAATGCCATCTATGAATTTAAAGAATAACTAACTACTAACCTCGCCAACATGATAAAATTTTAATTATAAATTTCCAAAAAGTGTTAATATGTAACTTGATTTGATTTTTATGAAATGTCATAGATGGCGCTGTTTTAAAATTTCCTTTATACTACTAACATTCATTAAATTATGTTTTTTCTGCCCAAGTTACTTAAATGGCGTAGTTTTTATATTGTAAAGCTAAATAATAGCATGGCTTACTCAAAAACAACATTTATATATGCATCGTTAGATTACACGCTGCCACATAATGCGTAAGAAAAATAAAGATTCACAGCTCCTCCCCCGTAGGTGATAGCGTGATAATATGTAGCCTATTTGTTTTCCCGACCTCTCAGTAATATTCATGCAAAACATGAAGTAAATCCATGCAGGACTTTTTGAATTTAGCCCGGACATACAGATAAACAGACAAACAGACAAACAGACAAACAGACATGAATTCTAAAAACTATATTTTTGGCTTCGGTATCGATTGTAGATCACGCCCCAAGTATTCTTTAAAAAAAATATTCAATGTACAGTTTTGACTTTCCTACGATTTTATTATATGTATAGATATAATATCATATTAAAACTGAAATCGCGTTTTCAGAAAATTATGCTATCTTACCAGTTACAGGGAAATCCATGATTTCTGGCGACAAAAAATTGATACATGTAATTTAGATTACAAAAAGTTTTCACATAAAAATACAACCATTTTCCATATAACAAGACAAAGTTAGTCAATAACTATAAATGAAATATACAATGTGGATATGACAATAGGATCATAAATGAAAACATTGGCAATACTCATCATTACGAATAACTGAAGTATGGGACCAACCCTGAAATCGTGAAAAAAAAATCAGCTATCCTGTACATTTTGTCGACTTATGCAAACATAAATGTATTATCTATACTTACTTATATAATAAAGAGGTAAAGTTTGTTTTTTTGTTTGTATGAGGTAAGTAATCTGTGGAAGTACTGGTCCGATAGCTAAAATTTTTTCGCCAAAAGAAAGCTGCTGTATTCCTGAGTGACATAGGCTATATTTTATGTGCGCGGGCGAAGCTGCGGGCTAAAGCTAGTAATAAATAATTATAATTTTACAGAGTTTGGTGAAAAATAAAGAAATAACTACTGAACCTGAAACCGAAACAGGCAATTTTCTAAGCAGGCAGAGAGAGATGTCTATCAAAAACAATAACGTACTTACTTTTAACGATACATTGCTTTTTATTGTATTTATATTTAAGACTGCGATAGAAATCAATGTAGTAGAGAATTGGATTGTTTCGAATCCCGTTCTTTGATCTTTCAATCTGCATAAATTAGAAGTTACAGTGTCGGCGTGCATAGTAATTTATCTGCGAATCAATTATTATGTTCCAGAAAAAGATTTCAAGATTTGTTATCGGTTCTTTTAACTATTGAAATTAGAAAATATAAAGAAAGGAAATGGTCTAGTAAAATTATCGACTTTCTTTAAGCAAATAAGCTAGTAGTCTAAAATACAAGTGGGTATGTGCCAATATCTACTCTATAAACAAACGTTTATTTAAATACACTTATTTCGTATTTTCAACTTATTTTAACGCCTGTCTTATCCAGTAACACTTGTTTAAAACTGTGTTAGTCGATTTTCGTGATCGAATATTTTATTGTAAAAGTACCAATGTACTTTAAAAAAAAATATATATTTCAAAATGTAATTTTAATTTTAATTAAGTGGCATATCTTTACAAGATTAAAATTATAATTGCTTTACAAAGCAACAGAAAAAACTCGACCATTTCATTTGCTACGACATGACAGCTCACGGTTTTTCCAGTTTTTTGTATCCACTCATATAAATCAAAGTCAACGTCTGGTTGAAATATAGTCCAGTCATTATAGTACTTTCACCTCGGAATTCGAGATACCCAGCTGTAAGTCTGTAAATAGTTGTATATTGACACCCTAAAAGTTGTCTCAAAACCTACATATGGTAGGGTGTACGCAACTATGAAATTTCAAGGTCAAAGGGCCCAAAAATCGTTTTTTTGCGCTTTTTTTGTAAATATCTCATTTCCTAAAGGTTTTTTGCTATTTGTATATTTCACAATATTGTAGAATACAAAATTCTCTACAAATTTTGTATAAAAACTTTTTCCTACGGTGAACCGTTTTCGAGATAGAGGCCGGAGAGCGCACGGTCACAGCATCACTTCAGGTCAACTGGTTCCTCCGGTCGAAAACGCCCCATATAAGTTGATATTATCGATAAATCAATGATTATAAATATTTGTCAATTTTTATTAACTATAATATTATATTTTATGATTTTTTTCCTAACCTATCCACTTTTTATTCAGTATTCATTTATTTAACAACACTTACCTGGCGTGTCAGACGTTTACTGACTAAAGCCCACTCCTGTTCCTTCTTTGCCTTTGTTCTATGGCCCCAGTCAGTGTACCCTTTCACATACCCCATGGCCCCAGTGGATTTCGACCCTGCTGGGCACCTACGATTTTCTGAAATGTTCTTGAAGTACGCATAGAACATTACGCGTCGTCGACGACTTGAGCGCAATCCGGATGGTAATTGGACGACAGGACGGCGATCTACGCATTGCTCGCCGTCCGCCGTCGTTAGCATGGGCTTGTGAACAGATGTATGATGGAAAGGAGCAGTGCGTACTGAACTGAACTCACTGAGAATAATTAGTTTCTCTTACTATGCTATGCTTTTTTTAACTTAAATATCTCTATCTTGCTTTAATTTTCAAAGTAAATAACTAGGGTATGTCATTCATTAATAGAAATTGTAGCAAGAACCTGTTTTGGGCACGTAGGAAAAGTGATTACTGTTAACAATAATTTAAGAAATTAGTTTCTTGTTTTGAACTTGTATGGATATTATTTTTTTGTGTCTGGTTTTAATAAAGTAGTATACCATTTTGGAAACTTGATTAGTTGCACCAATTTTTAAAAAAACTTGCCATAGTAGTGTTCATACTTTTTTTTTACACCAGGACAAGCTAAAGTTGGCTAAACGTAAAAATCTTCAATAAATTTGGGTAGTCACATAAGTTTCATTCATTTTTATGAAAAATCTAGAGGAATTCTGGATTTTTTAAGAATAGCAGTAGATAGCAGTTTTATTCAGGTTGTCGCTACAAAAAAAAGAACAGCAATATTTAAACAACTGTGGTAATGTTAGAGGAAAATATCACAACAGATCTAAATTTTAAAAGAATTTATTTGTGTTATTTCACTTATTACATAAAAAATATTTGAGTGATATTTTTTTTTGTATTTTTCTCCGAATAGTCACGACTATTCAGACAAATATTTATAATCATTGATTTATCGATAGTTCATTAACTATAATATGGCGCGTTTTCGACCGGAGGCATCAGTTGACCTAAAGTGATGCTGTGACCGCGCGGTCTCCGCCCTATATCTCGAAAACGGTTCACCGTAGGAAAAAGTTTTCTGAACAAAAATTGTAGAGAATTTTATATTCTACAATATTGTTAAATATACAAATAGCAAAAAACCTATAGGAAATGAGATATTTACAAAAAAAGCGCAAAAACCCGATTTTTGTGACCCCCGACCATGAAATTTAATAGTTGCGTACACCCTACCATATGTAGGTTTTGAGACAACTTTTAGGGTGTCAATATACAACTATTTACAAACTTACAGCTGGGTATCTCGAATTCCGAGATTCTTACCTTAATTGAGCTAATTTGACTGGACTAATATGGAAAAAATGATAGAGCCTCGAAAATATAAAAGCATAAATCTGTCAGTGGCCAGTCACATAGTGAACTAATAACGAAGAATAGGATAAGGTTTGTCAATATCGCTTTTTATGGAATATCGATTGTGAATTAGCAACTGGTACTATCTCAGTTTTGTTAATTTTACAGGATGAAGAAAATACTTATCCCGATCCTGATTTCCGACCACCCTAGGCACGGGCTTACGGACGGCAAGCACTGGGTAGCGTACCGTCTGGTAATAACCCGGGCCGAGCCAAGTCGTCAACGGCGCGTTCTTTTCCACGCGCGCCTCAACGGGATGTCAGCAAACTGTAGGGGCAGCTAGCGGGTTCGAAGCTTCTGGGGCCGTGGATCTCGGATTCCGAAAGAGAAGCTCAGTGACCCCAGATCGAAGGCAACTAAAGAATGGGGTAGAGTTTAGTCAGTAAAAGTCTGACACACCCTCCAGTTCCGCCCAACAGCGGGAGAAGTCATTCTGACGATTCCCCACTTGAAAAAAAAAGTTTCAAAAAGAAAAGTTGTTAAATAATATGCTTCCTTTTACAATAGACACGAGATCATCATCAGCACCATTTTAGCCGAAAGACGTCCACTGCTGTACATACTCGTAGGCCTCCCCAAAGCGAGTCATAACGACCGGTATTATGTGGCTTGCTTAAAGAAAGAAAATAAAAAAAAAGAATTTATTTGCGTCCAACATGGCGATATGCGCCATAAAAATAAAAATAGCTATAATAAAACAATAAGATACGGGACGATATGCATCACATCTGCGCAAAAGGGCCAGCGCTCAGCAAAATGCCGGGTCTTGTGTGCAGATTTTCACCCAACCGGATTCCCGTATGGAAGTTTCTGGAGTGGCGACCACGTATCTGAAGACGCAGCTTTAGAAGGCCTCCCACAAGGTGGACCGATGACCTGGTGAGGGTTGCAGGAAAAACGAGTTAAGGTAATTTGAATCAACAAAAGAAGTCAAACTTAGTACAAGTTGAATAAAGTCTAATCTGGCGCCAAAAATGTATCTGACAGGTGAGATTTTGCAACGCTGCAGATTATGAAATATAGCTTCCACCCACGACTTCGTCCGCGTGGAAAAAAATGGTGAGGGGCTCCGCTCCTATTTGTCTTAGCGTGATGATATATAGCTTTCCTCGATAAATGGGCTATCGAACACTGAAACAATTTTTCTAATCGGACCAGCAGTTCTTGAGATTAGCGCGTTAAAGCAAACAAACTTTTCAGTTTTATAATTTTAATAATATTAATATAGATTATAAAATGTTATTAAAAAGTAAAATCATCAAACAATCGAGTTAGGACCAGTTGCTAGTTCACAGTTGATTTCATGGGGTACTTTAATATCAAAATGGCTACTTTTATATTGTTACGTAAGTACCTAAGTAGAGTAGAGCCTCTTTCATCTGTACCTCTACAGATACTCAAGAACTAATCCTAACTTATTATTAATTATTATTATTATTATTAATTAATTATTAATATATATTATAAATGTGAAAGTGTGGATGTTTATTACTTAATCTAGCAAATATGGCTGAATGGATTTAGCTGAAAGAAGATTGGTGAGCTGGGTATCACATCAAAATCCAAACATACACAAATCTAGTTATATGCAACTTATGGGTCATATATCGTTAGTTATTTTCCAAGCTAAAATACAAGATTAGCAGTCCGGAGTAATTAAAACCATGATTTTAGGGTACAGCCCCGTTACGGAAACAAAACGCAATAATGCAATAGTACCTCGTCCTTTTTGTGAAGTCGGTAAAAACAAAACGCATAAAATAGGCTTATTGCGTCAGCTGTTACTTAGGTATGTCAAATACAAAAAAAATATAAACTGTCATGATATTTTTGTTTGACCCTGCCTAAACATAATTCGTCGTTCGTGTTATTTGTAATGTTGTCTGCATCTATAAATGAAGTGTGAACTCTTATTTTGTGCCGCCACGTTACTTTAGTACATTACAATTTGCGTTTAGTGTATAAACCTGCGCAGGACTGAAATAGGACTCTTATTTATTCTGTGAGTGTTTTTCATGCTTTAACAATGTCAGCAGTTGATCTTCGGTGTATAAACTCTTATGTGCGCTTATCACGCCTTCGCCGACGTGTCTTGATTTGACCAGTCTAACCTATCAAAACGAGACATACCCACAAAACGAGACACAATAGTAAAACAATAACAGCGCGGTCTCATAGGACCGGTCGGGGATTCATGAATTAAAGGAGAAAACCGAAGCCATTATCGGCTACTGTTGTAATTGTAAAGTATGACTCAGAACCGTGGGCTGTTGTTCACTTGTCATGAGTGTAGTCTGGTATTTAGCTTACGATCGACACGAAGGAACAATCTCCCTGCGGTATTTCTTGACAATGTATTGTTACAATTATAAAAAAAAATGTTATAAATACTATGGTTTTGTTTTTTACCTGTTACGAGACGCCGCGCGGCATCAAGAGGTGCAGCGCGACGCCGCGTGGCATCACGAGGGGCAGCGCTGCATGAAGCAACGTATTCTAAATTCTCACAATGAAATGTGTATCTTTTCGCGTAGTAAATAAAGTTATATTTTGAGTCACTCTATTAAAATGTGCGCGCAGCGTTGCGTCTCGGTGTGAGCTGACCCTAACCATCGTACGATTGAACGATTAAACACACATTCTTTAGAGTGTCCTAATAGAAGCTTGTAAATCATCGCGCGAGCACGGTTTCGTCGATAAAACTAATCTCATCGTGCGACGAAATCACATCGTTCAATCTTATGATAGTTAGCTAAATAGGACGACGCTTAAGGGTCTGCCTTAAAACCTTGTCCAGAAGAAGCGAATTCGTTTAGAAACGTTTCGCGCGAATTCATTCGCAAGCTAGTAATATACTAGTAAGATACTAGCACAATTACGTCGCGTCCACAAGTATCGCGCGAATTCCAAATACGCGCGTAAATCGCGTGCACAACGCCAGAGCCACAACTCGCGCGTATTACACGCGAGTCGAGATACTAGGGACACCTTGTTGCGTCCAGTTAAACGCGCGAACTCCAGAGCGAGTGCACATATCCAGGGAAATTGAGCACCTACATTTGATACGGAATTGTTGAATGCTCCAGCGTTGATACGCTCTTTCTGGGCGCAACGGTCGCGCGTGATACGCACGAGAGAATCGCGATGAATTCGCCCCTTCTGGTCAAGCTCTAAGTTACATAATTAGGTAGGTACCTTGTATTATTTTTGGTGGTCCATTTTGAGGCTATGTCTATAAATCATTTTATATCCCCAACTCTAATGTATGTCTTACCATTACATATTTTGTTATACTCTATTGTAGCATTCTAATCCATATATTCATTCTATGAAACGTTAAGCCTGTATGTGATACTGAAAGTACATGGGGTTTTGCCAATCTTCTTTGGCATGCATATGGCCTTGGACATGGAAAAGAACATAGGCTACCTTTTATCCCGAATCTTTTTTGTTAAACTTATGTCCACGCAGACGAAATCACGGGTAGTAGCTAGTACATAATCAATCATCTCCGTAGCTTTTTCCCAAATAGCTTCGTGTCAGGTTCCGTTCTAACCAGGTGTTAGATCCTGATTAGCAAACTTACTGAACTAGCGGATAATCTCCTCCCGCCTTCGAAATCTAAATAAAATTTATTGCAACACTGCTTTAATCATGAAAACTCGTTTTAATCAGTAAAAGTCTGACAATTGCACCTATTCCATTCTGAGGAGTTATTTGAAGATTTGTCACGGACCTAATTATAAGGGGATTTTTTTTTCCTTAGGGCCATTAGCCACTTAGCTACGCCACTGTTTCCCAAGAAGTAATAGTAATACCTTGGGATCAGCTGACACGATAACCACCTAATCGCTTCACATTCTCTCAGGAATGAAAGGTCAACACAGTGTAAGCAGTCTATCAACTAGAGCATATTGTTATAGCAGACTAGGGAAATGGGGTTGAGAGCTGCATATAGTGCATATTATAATGCTTGCAATCTCCGGAGAACATACTACATCGTATGTCACGTCAATGGAAGGGATTGTGCCGCGCGGATTAGCGTTACAGATAATAATAATAATTTAGTTATCTGACCTTATATTGTTGTTAGTAAAGACATAAACATCTAACAAATTAATGTCAGTACATTTACATCTCTGTCAATAAGTAAGTTCAAAAACCATGTCAAAGACAATAATACTATAAAAATAAAATAAAGAAGTAATAATAATTATAATTAATGAACATTTACAAGACTAGTATTAATATGGCTAGGCTTTTCATATAAATATATAGTTTTTCCTTTATTAATGATTAGCACCGACTTCGCACGCGAGAAAGAAAAATTATTATAGAAAGTCACTACATAGGCATAGTAATAAAGCCACTTTCCTCTGTCTGTCCCTATGTATGCGTAGATCTTTAAAACTGTGCAACGGATTTTGATGCCGGTTTTTTTAATAGAAAGATTGATTTATGAGGAAGGTTTATTTGTCCGTGCGTGGCGGGGCGGGTCGCTAGTAACCAATATTTTTTTTAAAGAAAAGTATAACATCTTAGAATAATCTATACTAATATAATAAAGAGGTAAAGTTTGTTTCTTTGTTTGTATAGGATAATCTTTGAAGGTCCTGGTTCGATTACATAAATGTATACATTGATAGAAAGCTGCTATATTGTATGTAAAAAAAGTTATATTTACGTTATAAAATTACTATTTTTTTTAATTCAACGCGGGCAAAGACGAGGGCAAAAGCTAGTGGGTAATAATCTCATACCTTAAAGCATACAATAAACTAATAGTCAAAGGGCCTATTTCACCACCTAAGATTAAGTTTCCAATATCTTATTTGGCAGATAATTTCATAGAAATTCTATTCTATTTTTGAATTTATTCAGGAAGTAGTGGCTACTTGGGCATTGTGAAACTGGCTCTTAACCTAAAATGTAATACTGTCTATCCTACAATAAAACATTTAAGAAAAGATTCAAAAATGTTACTCCCGAAACTACTCGAAGATGTGACGTCCAATTTCGTCGAGCATGAAACAAATGCATGAGAAAATAGTTCTAAATCGGAAAACTTTTGATAGAACACGTTGAATGTGGTTGTTCGGATGCAGCTATGAATATCTGTCGAATTTCTGTCGCCTGTACGAAGAAATATCTTTGTAGTAAGCTGCCAATCGGTCAACTACTGCGCCAACTGTGAAAAATTGTTATTTATTTATTTAATCGTAGGAAAACCAGCAGCTATAACAAATGGATAACTTATGTATATGAGACAAAAACAAAAGATAATAACAGAAAAAGTAGTAGAAAACTTAGGATTGTTAACAAACACGATAAATGAAGAAGATAATTAAGTTACAATTAGCACTATTCACATTTTTCAAAAAAACAGCATTAAGCAGTATTGTAATAAATATATTTATTTTTGCAAATAAGTTAAAAAAAACACTTTTACACGTGTAGCAGCGACATCAATGACGTCACATAAGAACTACGAATCCTGCATTGTGTTTTTAATTCGTTTGAACAAAATGACCCTAACCCCAACTTACCACGTGTTGACTTTTTTAACCCAAATGTTGACTGGTATAGAATGCCTCGTTGCATTAAGTCCACCTATGTACCACTACTATTATGAAATTTTAATAAATAACGGAGCCTTGGTATGAATCAAAGCAATAAGCAAGATATTCTGAATTACATTTCAAGTAGAAATTTATCTGTGAACTAATCTAAAGATGTCTACTTCGCTTATTGCTTGTATCTCAGGCGACTTTTCATGCGGAAAAATTGTCTGGTAAGTATTTTGAGATTGACTACTCAAGTAGGCATGGCCATGCATTAACAAATTAAAGCAAATTAATAGTGTAAGAAACAAAATTATATTACAACACAACAGATATAATTAAAAGCATAAAAAAATTATATAATTATGTTTATCTAAGAAATCCGATAATTTTGTAAATCCACGGTTATGTTATACGTTGCATGTGCTTTAAATAAAGGCACTTTTGTGCCTGTCATTGGTTCGCTTAGGTTACGGTTAGGACATACTTGTAGGTCCGTTTTTAGTATTTTCGAACTTAAACTTAAACTTTTTAAATTCCGAACCTAGCGTAATTGCACCTTAATTCATGAATCCCCGACCGGTCTCATAGGACCGCGCTGTTATTGTCTTACTATTGTGTCTCGTTTCGCGGGTATTGATAGGTTAAATAATATTTTAGATTTAGTTTATTCTTAGGCACAATAATTATTACGGAAAATCTTTTTACTGTTGGCTTATGTTCGTTTTTGTAAACGTTGGTATTTGCATAACATTTATTTATTTATTTTATTCCGCTAAACAATTTTGCTTACCTCATGCGTATATCTGAATTGCCTGTCTGTGAGGAAAAAAAAGGGAGGGGGGTGTATAGGAAAAAGGGAGACGTACAGTACCGAATTAGTGAAATGCGTCCGATACAAAAGAAACATTTTAATTACTCAGATACCCGCGAAACGAGACACAATAGTAAAACAATAACAGCGCGGTCTCATAGGACCGGTTGGGGATTCAAACGTTAAAGGCATTGAGAGTTTATAATAGCTTACTAGGCTAAACTTAATTGTACGGCAGCAAAATATAATATTCTTTTGTGCATTTAAGAACTTAGATTTAGTTTTTTTTTTATGAATTACACTTTCATAAAAAAAACTTGCCTAATCGAACTTAGTTGATGGAATTGACGACATCGCAATCACAGTAAGCTCTTTTTTAACACAGTTGCTCGTAAAGCTGATGTAATTCCACCGGTTTTAGATATGTAAAGCGGGTCATAAAAAACGCGTGTGTTATACCAAAGCAAATAGTTAAGTTATAGTCCATACAAATTCCATAACAGCATTATTTGCCATATCGCCGCGCACGAAGCGGCGATTAGTTCGAAATTTGAATAGCCTCATCATTTTATCATTTTTTGTCATTTCTTGTAACTTTTTGTCACTTTTTGACATTTCTTGTAATTTTTTGTCACTTTTTGTCTTTTTTTTGGCATTTTTTGTAATTTTTTGTAACTTTTTGTTATTTTTTGTAATTTTTTGTGATATTTGTAATTTTTTGTCACTTTTTGTCATTTTTTGTCACTTTTTGTCATTTTTTGTGATTATTTGTGGTTTTTAGTCATTTTTTGTGACATTTGTAATTTTTTGTCACTTTTTCTAATTTTTTGTCACTTTTTGTCATTTTTCGTCACTTTTTGTCATTTTTTGTCACTTTTGTCATTTTTTGTCATTTTTTGTCATTTTTTGTTACTTTGTGTCATTTTTTGTTACTTTGTGACATTTCTGTCACTTTTTGTCATTTTTGTGATTTGTTGTGATTTTCTGTCATTTTTTGGCACTTTTTGTCATTTTTGGTTACTTTTTGTCATTTTTTGTCACTTTTGTCATTTTTTGTCATGTTTTGTCATTTTTTGTCATGTTTTGTCACTTTTGGTGATTTATTGTCTTTTCAGTCATTTTTTGTTACTTTGTGTCATTTTTGTCACTTTTTGTCATTTTTTGTTACTTTGTGTCATTTTTGTCACTTTTTGTCATTTTTGTGATTTGTTGTGATTTTCTGTCATTTTTTGTCATTTTTTGTTACTTTTTGTCATTTTTTGTGATTTTCTGTTATTTTTGTCACTTTTTGTCATTTTTTGTCACTCTTTGTCATTTCAGTCATTTTTAGTCATTTTCGTCATTTTTTGTAATTTTTGTCATTTTACCAAACAATATTTGCGTTCGATTTCTTTGGCGCCAAACACTAAGATGTTAAATGTTTTTTTTTTCTGTTTCCTCGCAAATGTGTTAAAAAACGTCGTACGATATACGTGCGTATTGGTTATAACATGCTCGGCTCAGTTACGCCCTCGCCTTCGGCTCGGGCTGAAATTCCGCCTCGCATGTTATAACCATCATTACGCACTAATATCGTAATGTACTATTCCGATATCTGTCGACGCAATAGCGTCCGAAAATCATTTTAAGGTAAATCATAACGCAATAATATCTACCTACTACAGCCTAGCCAATGTACCGACTAAAAGGATTTATTTAAAACAGTGGTGATGTCAATCTAAAGGACAAACTAAAAAATAAATTGCAAGCGATTCACAATTTTCAAGAAATATGACGTTAGCAGCTACGGAGACCATTTTTACTATTCTTTCTGTGTCCTTCAACTACTAGTATTGCGGTACACTAACGACCATTATAATAGCACCTATTTTCTATAAAAAAAGCGCACCATTAGCATGTTAATAATAGGTCTTTCTTCACCTATAAAATTGCTGGTTTATGAAACGGGATACCTACTTTGAATTATTGAGTGATATCTTTGGATTGACTTGGAATTATTGTAAGTTCAAATAAACTTTATATTAAAAGTATGGTGTTTTATTTTTGGTAATAATTATTTATTGATTTCGTATTTTCTTTAATATCCATGAAATGTGAAAAAAAAAGTGTTTTTTATTCATAGAAGTTTCAACGTAGAAACTATGCAAAAAACAGCAATTTCATAGATAAAGACCTATTAGTTTCATGCCTCGTACGCAGGCGCCACAGAGGTTGACTGGAGCGATTCATCTGACGTCTGTGTTACACTTCATCTGGTTCAGGTGAGATTGTCTCATACGGCTCATGATTAATTCAGATCGACGCCGCACTGCGAATAGCCCGCTTTAAGCGTATGCCTACCAAACAGTCCACTTAGGGTGCAACGCCTCAAGAGATGTGCGAGGCGTAAGCGGTAAGCGAGGAAAAAGTTTTCAAACGAGATGGCTTCATTTTCTTAACTCGGTATTTAATAATAGTAACAATAATAAACAGTATATATACGGTCTGATTGCCAAAAGTCTCTACGATCACCTGTCGAAGTTGTCGTTGCGCGGTTGGATCAAGGGCCTGGTACAGAAAGCAGTAAAGTACTTCTTGATACTTGTAAAAAATAAATTTAACATTTAGATAAACCATTTTTAGCAACCACTTAGTCAGGTTGCCTTTTGACATAAGCCTCCCATCACATTCTTACACTTATCACTATCACAAACTATCCATCCCTATCCTTTCGGCAGATCATCCTCCTTTTTTTTATTATGCATAGGCTGGTGTTTCCGGTCGGTTTAGTGTAGTTCTTCAGGAAAAGAGCTAATGGAGCTATGTATTCAGTATTCTTATTATGTTTAAATAATATTGTCCTCCTGCTGGGTAAAAGCCTTCTTCCATTCTCTCGAAAATCAGTGAAACGTTCTGATTTTCGAGAGAATGGAAGAAGGCTCTTTTCTGTTCTTTTCCTTCCGTCTCCAACGTCTTCTGCCGTGGTTCTTTCTATTTTTTTTATATACCATAAACTAGTGCTTGACTGCAATCCCACCTGATGGTAAGCAGTGATGCAATCGTTGATGGTGAGGCGCACTAGTTTATTAAAAGCCTATTCACTCTAGTCTAAAAGATACCCAAATTATAATCGGACGGAAACACCGCAGCAGGCAAATTGTTCCAATCCTTCGATGTACGCGGTATAAACAACGAATCAAACAGCTTTGTCCGGACCGTGCAGGTTTCGACAACGTAAGGATGGATACTCGCCGTACAACGGTTTGTCCGATGGTAGAAGGGAGATGGCGGAATTAACTCATGTAATTCCTTTGCACACACTCCGAAATGCATCCTGTAGAACACCGATAGGCTACCCTACGCCTGTGCTCAAGGCTTTGCAGATTGAATTTAACCAAATCAGGGTCTCCAATTAGCCTCTTCGCACGCCTTTCCACCGAGTCCAAAGCCGCTAGATGGCATTTTGCAGCACCAGCCCATATGTTTTTTTTTTATTTATTTATCATTTATACAAAAGAATACAGGGACATCTTAAATAGCAACCAAAAACCACTAAGGTTTAAACTTGTGCTATCATGAGTCAATCTTAATATCGAAAACTAGTTATACAAATTATTTTTTTGTAAATGCAAACGTTATGTACGTATGTGGCTGCAGTACTCCACACACGATCGGACCTGTGCTTTGTATAGCATAAGAAGCTGTCCCGGTGTGAAGTACCGCCGGACCTTTGCCATAACGCCGAGTTTTTTTGCAGCCATTTTGGCTTTGGACTCAATGAACCGCCCAAAGTTAAGGTCTGAAGAAACTTCAACACACAAAAGCTGAAGACGGTCGGTGCACTACAGTGACACATTCCGGAAAGTAGGGGTCAAGGTAAACGGGCTCCTTTTGGCCTCGAGGGAGATTCGCACGCTCTACCATAGCCTCTCTTTCGGACTGGATTACTTACTAGTCCGAGCACCCGGACCCGTCCACCCGTCTTGCTGTATCAGAACATCAATTTGCGTTTTGTAGTGCAGAAAAGTGTTTCGAACGTGATCAGAGTATGCTGCGCTCCATAGCACGTTCGCAAACCTTGCGTTCAGACTTTTGAAGCATCATCATCATTATTTCAGTCCATACCAGGACATCAATCCACCTTGTAGGAGGTCTTTCTGCGCGCCAGAACCATTCGGTCCCAATGGCCATTTGTTCTGCGAGCAATGTGTCCATTGCTACTTAAGTTTGTCGATTCTTCGTGCTATGTCATATTTTTGAATGTTAGTCAGAAACAGTGAGCTTACAGCTAAAACAATTCTTATACATAACGAAGCTAGATCTTCGTACTACTCAGCTACACTCCGTTCCAACCTCGCACAGCTCTAAAATCATACATTTTCGCAACTCACATTTAGGACTTAATTTTATTTTGTCGCGTTTTTTCTTCGACGTCGTTCAACCAGGGTTAGTAAATCATGTGCGTTTCAATTTATTTCTAAGGGGCTCCAAAAGAGATACGAGTTTAAGGGATTATGTCAAGATGATGAGTGAGAATATTCCCCTGTGCGATAAAGACCTCGCGACATGAATATGTTTGCCGGGCTTAGGGAAAATGGCCGTATTTAATATTTTCCCGGAATCATTTCTTAAAGCTATGTTATTTAACGTATATATATAATACTGTACAGTGTTAGGAGCAGTGGTGTTCTAATGGTGACAGCCCCAACTTACGAGTTGTGGGTCCAAACCCAGATCACCCAGATCCATTATTTTGTGTAATTTATTTCATTACCACTGCTCTCAAACTGGTGAAAGAAAACATCGTGAGAAAACCGACATGTCCTAGAACCAAAAAATCGAAGATATGTGACATCAATGAATCCATAGTCACAACTGGTGTATTGCGGACTATACCCATTTCTAGAGAGGAGGCCTGCGTCCCAGCAGTAGGGACATTTAAAGGCTGATTATTTGTGCTGCAGTATAATGCACAGTTTCCATTAAGGGCCTCTGTGATGTCATTGCAAGCAACTTTACAATGTAAAGTCATATTTTCTCTCTCATTACAAATACATGAATCTTTAAAACAGTTGTGAAACAGCAAGTCTTGCTATTTATAAATAAATAAGTTGAGTAGCTTCTTCCGCATGAAAAGTTCACGGAAGCTAATGAGTTTGTGTAACCGTTGCTGCAACCTTTCTTCATAATGTGGAGTTTTTCGCGTAACGTTTACTAGACTATGACGTCACGAGGTGGTGAGTACCTAACAAACGTGGCTCTAATGGCTTCAGTTGATAATGGCGAGTGATTTTGCAGTTTTGTCGCAAATTCATTGTGGTCTCTTCTTCATTTTTGGTAGTTTAGGTTTCATAATATTATATTTTAGGTTATGGTTAGGCCTTCAGGTTGCTTAAATAGAAAAGATAATGTTGAAATACTTTGTGTGATTATTTATGGAAACTAAAAAGAAGTTTAAATACAATAGTGATTGATGTAGATGAAGAATGTTTGATTATCCATGTAAATCGCGTACAACATAGGACTGGAGATAGCTGTCTTCAAGACTAGAGTGAATAGACTCTTAATAAACTACTGCGCCTCACCATCAACGATTGCAGCAGATAGCAGTGGTTGCTTACCGTCAGGTGCGATCCAGTCAAGAACTATAGATTATACTAAAAAAAGCTACGTATCTAAGCGACTGTGGCACTTTGCTTTTTTGGTTGTATTCTTACCTCTTAACCTAACCAATTAAAAATCTTTCTACTTGCTGCTTTAATAATAATATTAAAATTTATTTATTCGGATAACTGAGATCCACACAAAATATAATACACAATAGTAAGCCCCATAGCGCACTAGCGGCTAGCGGCCAGCGGCCAGGACGCGGCGGCCATCGAGGTACATACATAAGTATGAAACCGCCATAGAGCGCGCGCACCTGTGGCCGCTGGCCGCGTGCGGACAGAAGCGCGCGCTCTATGGCGGTTTCATTTGTTTCACCTAGCCGCCTGCGGCCTGGCCGCTAGTGCGCGCCTGGCCTAAGCAGGGACTTTGTCCGCTCTGCTTTGCTGCTCTGTTCGCATCTTCTATGACACTTATTTGCTCCACAAGCACAACACATAAATACAATCTGATTTCCTTATCGTAATCCTCGGTTATTCACGCAAACTCTATTTCTTAGTTTTTAATGATCATAGTGTGTTTCTAGCCGCAGTACGCATCTGTTGACCTTCTTTTTAAGATTGGAGATGACTGCTCCTACTCGTGGCGGAGTGGGAGGGTGACTTATTCTTCTACTGACTAAAACCCACTCCTGTTCCTCCTTTACCTTAATTCCAGGGTCCCGGGATTATACTCTTCCTGTTTTAACCATAGTTAATTTGATTTAATCGCCATTCACAATGTCCCTCCGGGCTTCAGAAAAGTTAGCTACAGAACATTTTGCAACAAGGAAAAAGAATTGCTAAAGCGTTTCTTAATTACAGCCAATAATTAAAAATAATGTCCTTCTCGAATTTATGTCACCTCTCGTTCCTATAATTATTTTCTTTATTTGAATACTGGCTTTTGCCAGCTGCTTCGCCTGTATGTAAATATATGCCTAAGTGACTCTGTGACCTACTTGGTCAAAGACAGACTCAGACCGTTTTCACATTATCCGATCCGATATCGGTGTCGGACGCCGATACAATATCGGGGTAAGTAAAATGTATGAAATACCGTGCTCCGATATCCGATATCGGGTCGGACAATATGAAAGATAGGCACATATTTCATACATTTTACTTACCCCGATATCGGATCGGCGTCCGATACCGATATCGGATCGGATAATGTGAAAACGGTCTTAGGCATAATTTTCTGGCAATGACGTTCTGGTGGTGAAAAAAATATTTAAAATCAGTCTAGTAGTTTTTGAGTTTATTTATTATAAACAAAAATATATTTTTTCCTGTTTCAAGATCTAATACTGGCTTTTACCAGTGACTTCACCCACGCAGCCTCTAGTTCAAATTACATCACTTTTTTTATGTAAAATAAATAAGTGATGTTATTGAAATACAAATTATGAACACATTGTGATTTGAAATTAAATGAATTTATGATTTTTTTTTAATCAATCATGAATCCAATTTTTCATTATTTCAATAGGACTAAAATAATGTCATATTTCGCTTATCAAAGGTATCGGAGCGAATATTTTGAAAGACTGATGAATGAAGAAAATAGTTATGAGTTTACATGTGGATGGATGGAGAGGGAGAGGGAGGCCAAAGAAAAGATGGATGGATTGTGTGAGAAGTGATATGGAAGAAAAGGGAGTGAGTGATAGCGTGACGAGTGACAGGACAGAATGGAAGAAAAAGACGTGTTGCGCCGACCCCAAATAAAACGGGACAAGGGCAGGTAGATGATGATGATGATGAAAGGTATCGGAGCGATACCCCGTCTGTTATCCAACCAAATAACCATGCTAAAGTGGGGTCTGACAGACCCCCTATAAAGTTCATGAGCTAAGGGTTGGGGTCAACGGGGATATTTATACAATGTGCCTAAGTGCGATCTTATCGTTTACCATTAGCGTTTAAACCTATTTAGGATAATGTAAATCCTATAATAAAGAGGTGAAAACTCAAGGGCCTGTTTCACAATGTCCGAGTAGCCACTACTTCCCGAATAAATTCAAAAATGGAACAGAATTTGTATGAAATTATCTGCCAAGTAAGATATTGGCAACTTAATCATAGGTGGTGCCATAGGCCCTTAAGGTAAAAAATATTGTCATTACAAGTAACACTATGAAACTCTGCCGACGATGCTGCAACGACTCGACGGCACGACACTGCCGCTTCGTCGACAGAGTTTCATAGTATTGTATGCAAGCTTCACACAAGCTTATACCAAGCGTATAATGGCGAATACATGTCTATGAATCTACGCGTCTGTAAACAAAAGGCCTGTTTAGAAATCTATTTGTAAGATTTTTCCTAAACTTAGATACGTACTTTTGTTGGTCTTAGATTACATACTTCTTCTTAGCGTGTCGATGGCAAAACTATTCAAATATCTTGCCTGGCCTAGTATTCGGCCACGGTAATGCCGTCCACTGATGTTGTCATTAGGTCATGACGTGAACATGTAACAGGGCACGCGATGCAGGATGGAAGGTGGGACATGGTCGGCGGAGATACGACGCAAAAACATTGAAGATCTGAACCGTCCGATAACTCCCATCTGTGCAGATTGTCTTTGCTGCGCCCAACCTGGGTGCGGAGCCTGTTTGGGGCTTTCCAGGTTGGCCAAGGCGACTCATGTCCGTAAGAAAAGCCCGTAAAAATGCAGAAAAACCTGATTAAAAGAAAAATAGTTACATGATAATCTCCCCATATTTTTAATACCTTATAATAAATACATTAGAAAAATACTATACACCGGAAACGTAATGAATAAAACACTGATTTGAAGGGTGGATTCCCATTTGACGGTGGGGATGAAATAACAACTGGGTAACAAGAAAAGGATGGCTCAGGCTTTTGTCTGGAACTTATTATATTATATTATTCTATCCGTTGTGGGGAGCGTCGTACATTTCATCATAGAAAGGTTTTTCCTTATTAATATTATTTTTACGCTGGTATTCGATTTGGGTAATTGCGTTCTTATAAAATAGGCTTGTGATTAACATTTTATTTATTTATACAACATGTAATATTATTAACGCACATCCTCTTGGGGGGTCATTGTACTCATCATTATGAACAACTTTTACTATGGGACCAGATCTGAAATCGAGATCGAGCTGTTCCCTATATTTATATTCGCTTATTCGTCAAAATTTACGGAACAGCTGATTATTTGTTACATGTTGTATATTATTTATTGTACACCGTAAATACAATTTTGAGTAGGAGTTTAAGACAGTACGGTGTTACAATGGGCGGTCTTATCGTTAACAGCGATTTTTTAAAGACAACATTTTTTTGAGCGCAGTGGTAGCCAAGTGGTAACCGCCCAGACTTCCAAGTTGTAGGTCCCCAAACCCAGACAGGCGCATTACTTTGTGTAATTTATTTCCTGAGGCCTGAGTCCCAACAGTTTCAACATTACAAGGCCGATGAGGAGCTCGTGGCTAGATAATAACAGCCGCACAGGTCGATCTGCAAGGTTAAGCAACGCTTGTAGGCAAGCGGTTGGTCTGTGGATGGGTGACCATCTTAACATAGAGTTTCCTCCGTGCCTCGGAAAGCATGTTAAGCCGTTGGTCCTGGCTGTCATTTGGAGATCTTTGGCAGTCGTTACGGATAGTCAGAAGCCAGTAAATCTGACTCCAGTCTTGCCATAAAGTACCGTGTTACCCCAATTAATGGGTTGTGGAGGTCTGGTAGGCAGCTGCTCCTCGTAAAATACTGGTATTCAGCTATATCCGGCTTGACTGGGAGCCGACCCCAATATAGATGGGAAAAGGCTAGGCAGATGATGAAGGCCGATAATGCTAATACTATTTTTTTTTCACAAAATGGAGTGTCATCCTGAATTTCGACAGTTAATTATTTCGACACAGTCTGAATTTCGAAATGCACTACTTCGACTACTCACTGCTTAGACAGAACACTAATTCGACAAGCATTAGTCCGACAGAACACACTTCGACAACACACAATTTCGAAACCCACTACTTCGACAAATCACTTCACCGACATGCACTTGTAGACCAGAGTAGATAATTTTTGAAACCAAAAAAAATTACAGTAGGATGAAACCCATTAGAAAAGGAGGGGAATATGATCAAATTGAAAGGAAAAATAAATTACGGTCGATCCGAGTTCGGGAAGTGGGAGGGGGAGGTTTTTAAGGGTAAAAAATGGTTTATCTTGATTTCCGGCAAAACTACAAGTCCTATGTAAAAAAGTTAAATAGAAAAGTTGTAGGCAATAAAAAGATCTACAACTTTTGTATTTGCAGATTTTTCACATAACCTCAAAATTTAGGTGAAAAATTCAAAAAACCAAGTATTTGGTTTTTTATTTATATCTTTTTCAAATAAAATATTTTTTTCTACGAAGTTTGGTGAAAACTTACCTTATTATGTCCCAAATACACTGTAATTTATTTGACTAAAAATATTTATTTTTTCGCTTCATTTTAATTTAATATCAAAAAAGCACCCTAATTTTCAATCAAAAATTCTGACGTCAAAATATCAGCTTTTTTCAAAAAGTTTGAGGGCTTTTTGTTCGTTGAAATATCTACTTTCTGATGGTGTAAAGAAAAATATACATTACTATAGGAAATATTCTTAGAAAATGCAAAAAATTGAAAAAATCTCAAATTCGAAAAAAAAATTTTAATCATTATGTACAATTTCATCAAAAAAATGGGATTGCCGCAATTTTTTTTAGTTAAAAAGTTTATTTATTTTACTCGAATTACATTCATGTCATAGAAAATCTCATACAAAATAACAAACAGTGTGATAATGAGCTTCTATTGCGACTAAATCAGGCACATTTCTTAAACGAGCTAAAATGTTTTTATCGAAATCATTAATTGTGTTTTGTTTTTTAATATGCTGTAATATATTTTCTCTTGTATCGTTATTTTGAACTGATGAAATTTTATCTTTAGAAATATTACCGAAAAACCCACCGCAGAGAAAGCAATGAGATTGAAAATTAAATATAAAAGCGTCCTTATTTATTTGTTTTCCTTCCTGTGATTTCTTACGTCTTGAGCTACAGAATGTAGCTATTGCAGTCTCATCATTATAATGACTTTGACAAGTTCGATGAATAAGAGCTGATGTTAAAGTTTCAAATTTTTTGTATCTATTGTCGATTCTCTTCTTGCTAGACGCCACTAAACGATTCAAAGCTGTTTTTTTTTTATTTCATACACTTGCTTGTCGTCTGACTTATTGCAGATTATACAAACAGATTCTTCCATACTGGTAATCTGAAAAGACAAAATCAAATTAATAATGCCTTCAAAGTTTTATCATGAGTATAACTAAATCTGTTTGTATAAAATAAACGAAGTTACTATTTTTTTATTCTTGTACTGAAATATCATTCAATTAAATTTTTTTAGGTTATTATGTTACGTTAAACATACTATTTATAAAAGAAAATATTGCTATTTTTATTTTGAAGCTGAAGATTAAAATACAGATAGTATTTACCTTGCTATGCAGATTCCAAACGTAAAGTACGTAAAGTAAATTTCTCACAAATCACTTAGAGTAACTCAGCCTGCACGTGTATTTTTAAAAACGATGCAGATGTTGTACACTACTCTGTATCTCAAATACTGACTAATTCATGAATCCCCGACCGGTCTCATAGGACCGCGCTGTTATTGTTTTACTATTGTGTCTCGTTTCGCGGGTATTGATATGCTAACGGTCTTTACAGCTGCTATGAAATAGCAGGTATGTAGTAAGGCCCAGAGTCTCCTAGGTCCGTCCCCACTTCTCAATTAAATAACTTACAATGGGCTTAAATTCACCGAAGGTCACTCAGGTATATAAATTATTTTTAAAACAGCAATAAATAGGCATCTACAAATATTATTTAAAGAAGATTCTACAACTTTTTCAAAATATTGTAGATGTCTTATTAAATATTAACTTTATTAACTTATTTCTTTGTTAATTATAGAAGTATATTTTACTTTGTAATTTTTTCGTTTATCAATAAAACATGAAATCTTACGTTTTTTGAGTAATTAAGGTGTAAATTTTAATAAATACCTGAAAATTGTACATAATGATTAAAAAAAATTTTTCGAATTTGAGGTTTTTTCAATTTTTTGCATTTTCTAAGAATATTTTCTATAGTAATGTATATTTTTCTTTACACCATCAGAAAGTAGATATTTCAACGAACAAAAAGCCCCCAAACGTTTTGAAAAGAGCTGATATTTTGACGTCAGAATTTTTGATTGAAAATTAGGGTGCTTTTTTGATATTAAATTAAAATGAAGCGAAAAAATAAATATTTTTAATCAAATAAATTACAGTGTATTTGGGACATAATAAGGTAAGTTTTCACCAAACTTCGTAGAAAAAAATATTTTATTTGAAAAAGATATAAATAAAAAACCAAATACTTGGTTTTTTGAATTTTTCACCTAAATTTTGAGGTTATGTGAAAAATCTGCAAATACAAAAGTTGTAGATCTTTTTATTGCCTACAACTTTGCCATTTAACTTTTTTCCATAGGACTTGTAGTTTTGTCGGAAATCAAGATAAACCATTTTTTACCCTTAAAAACCTCCCCCTCCCACTTCCCGAACTCGGATCGACCGTAATTTATTTTTCCTTTCATTTTGATCATATTCCCTTGCTTTTCTAATGGGTTTCATCCTACTGTGATTTTCTTTCATTTTTTACCATTTTTGTAGGCTTTGACCCCGGTCTATTGTTCGACAGATCTTTATTTCGACGGAACATACGTTCCACAAAATACTACTCTGATATGTATCGTCAGATAATAATTAAATACTGTTTATGGTCTTAGGTTAGATAGGTACAGAAAAAAAACAAAAATAATAATTAATCAATCAGGTTTTTAACATCCTACAATAAATCTTTGTCAATCTTGAATTACATTTTTTTTTATTATACATGACAATCGGTAAGGCTGCAAAAACATTTTGTCAATCTTAAATTTAATCATAACTTCGATCATTTCTTAATTACATAATAATTAAAAGAATGATTTTTTTTTAACTTTACATGAAGTGAAAAAAGAAATTAAAACTACAGAAAATGAAATACAAAGAATTTTAGCTCAAATTGAGAAGCCAAAGAGGAAAAACAAAAACTACAGAACGAAAGGCTTTTTTTTTCCTGGTAGGGGAATCATCAGAATGACTTCTCCCACTCTTGGGCGTAGCGGGAGGGCGTGTCAGACTCTTACTGACTAAACTCCTACCCCGTTCCTTCGTTACCTATGATCTGGGGGGGACTCGGTGTCAACCTTTCGGAATACCACGTGTTCCCCAGAGGCTTCGGCCCTGCCGGGCCCCTACAGTTTGTTGACATCTCTTTGAGGCGCGCGTGGAACAGAACAGGCCGTTGACGACTGGGCTCGAACCAGATTATTTCCAGACTGCCGGACGGCGAGCTACCCAGTGCTCGCCGTCCGCGAACCCGTGCCTACGGTGGTCGGAAATCGGGATCGGGATCTCGGCGGCGGCGGCGTGAGGACCGTTCCCTCACGCGATCGCGGTCAGCAGCCTCCTTCACGAGCATTACTGCTTCGCAGAAGGAGGCGACCGCATGCCACCCCTCCTCGCTCCGGACCATGGCCTGAACCAGGGCCCGGCGCGAGAGGTCGCCGCCTCCGATAGCCTCCACAAGGACACGCTGGTGCTCCGCCCAAGCGGGGCACACCTCTACCGTGTGCTCCACCGTGTCCTCCGGGCGGTCCACACAGTGGCGACACCCGGGCGTCCCACAGAACGAAAGGCTGCAAAAACATTTGCTACTGCGAAATGATATGGACACAATTTCGTTTTTAAGCGGAATTGCATTATGTTATAACTCACATGTCCAATAAATAATCAAGAATACTTAATTATTATGTAATAAAAAAATGATCGAAGTTATGATTAAATTCAAGATTGACAAAGATTTATTGTAGGATGTTAAAAACCTGATTGATTATTATTTTTGTTTTTTTTTCTGTACCTATCTAACCTAAGACCATAAACAGTATTTAATTATTATCTGACGATACATATCAGAGTAGTATTTTGTGGAACGTATGTTCCGTCGAAATAAAGATCTGTCGAACAAGTGCATGTCGGTGAAGTGATTTGTCGAAGTAGTGGGTTTCGAAATTGTGTGTTGTCGAAGTGTGTTCTGTCGGACTAATGCTTGTCGAATTAGTGTTCTGTCTAAGCAGTGAGTAGTCGAAGTAGTGCATTTCGAAATTCAGACTGTGTCGAAATAATTAACTGTCGAAATTCAGGATGACACTCGAAAAATTCGCTTAATTTTTATAGTTCCTTATCTATCGGCCACTCCTCACAGTTTCTTTAATTGCCGCCATAAAAGTAAATACACAAATGGCTACAGTTATGTTGAAAATTAATTAACTATTAACTTGATAGTTGCAAGTAAATTTAAAATAAAAAAAATACCTGCTTTATTAATTTAAAAATATAACGAGCAGAATCAATTGAAGCACTTTCAATATACCTAAGTCCTTTTAAAAAAATGTCCTTTAAAAATTTTGCTCTGTCTATTTATTAATAAAAAAAAAAAAAATATGTTGTTGTATGTTAAAATAGGTAAACAAACACAAATGGTTAAGTTAAATTTAAAATTTCTTAATTTAAATTTCAATGCAGATACGAATCTTAAATGGATGATTTCCTACAAAAAAAAACTTAGTCGAAGCCTTTTAAAGTAGTCTTTGTATAAAGAAACGGAAGTAAAAGTAATATATTTCGTATGTTATCAAGTAATATCTCGGGACCGCAGAAAAAGGGTCCGTTTGTCTTTACTGTAGTAAAAGGTTCTCTTCAATCAGAAAGCTATCCGTTTCATGTAGACGGATAGAACCCAGCTTGATAAATCAACTGTATTCCTAATAGTTTTGAACTTGGTGCAAAATTGGTGGTTTTTTAGGTGGGAAATAATGATTTCTCCCTGTCTAGGGCGGAGCTGGCGTGTCACATCATTAATGTGGCCGAATACAGGTAGTTCCGAACTTAAATGAGACATTTTCCTGACAAATCGTCGATGCGTGACGTGACGACTCGGGTTCGGTAGGACGGCTACCGGACGACCGAGCAATAGTTAGCTCGCCGTCCGCAAACCCAAAATATTGATGGTGGCTTTCTAAATCTGATTTTAGTACAAATAGGTTTACTGTGCTAGTAATAAACCTGTAGCATTTTTGATTACTTTATATATTTTAGTTGTAGATATAAGTAAATAATCGATCTATGCTTGTCTGTTGACGCCGTTTTTGGCTAATAATAAGTTAGTGTTAAATGGCTTATAAATTTTTTAGAATACGTTTTAATAATAAATATGTTTTTAATCTTCGACAACTCTGTTGATCTAGTGGTTAGTGACCCTGACTGCTATGCCGGAGGTCGTGGGTTCGATTCCCACCCAGGACAAAAGGTGTGATGAGCACGATCATTTGTTCTGTGTCTGTTCATCTATAATATGTATGTATTTAGAAATATTTAAGTATGTTTATCAGTAAATCTAGTACCCATAACACAGGCTCTGCTTAGCTTGGGGCTAGATGGCGTTGTGTGGAAGGTTGTGGAACATATTTATTTATTTATATAATAAAGTAAAACGAAAACTGCCATCTCGGTTACAGGATTGTTCGAAAGAGTTAGGGGCCATAAGGGTAGGCCTAGCAGACCTGATGCCCGCTAGGTTTGCGGGAACATTTAAAAGAATTAGCGTAGCCCTGGAACGTTTATTATTAGCGGCCTTGTAATATTCCCACTGTTGGGACTCAGGCCTTCTCTCTAGGAGAGGGAACTGGAACGTATTGTTCTAATTTACGTTCCCCTCAGTAGGAATTACTCCCGTTTCCTCAGTGCATTCACAAACATATAAACTCACATACACACATAGACACCCAGCTCTAGAACACCTATCCGTAGGCTCTACAAATTTTTGTTCCGTGCGGGAATCGAACCCGCGGCCCGCAGCACAGCAGCCAATCGCTCAACCACAGCGCCAACCGTGCCGTCCATTTGATAACTGACGATTTCCCACGTAAAAAAGGCACACCGTTTGTTGAGATTGGCACAAAGCATGCAAAACAAAATCGTGAACTGGTGCAACGGTACCCAGCCAACCGAGACCGGTGCTACTTCTAACCTGCACTACTATTTATTTGGAAACAATTTTTTTCATTTTATTCAGTAGTTAAGCTTTTATTAACCAATCCGTTTTAATTGAGTTGCCCTTCTTAAACAGTATTGCAACCCTGGCTTGGGGTAGTTTCCAAAATCCTGGGGTCCTGGAAAGCAAGGCAAATAAGGAACAAAAATGTGGTTTTAGTAAGTAGTTGTCCCTAGAGAGAAGGCCTGAGTCCCAGCAGTGGGAATATTATAAGGCCGATAATGATGATAAAAGTTAGTAAAAGTCTGACACGCGCTCCTGCTTCGCCCAAGAGAGGGCCTGACAAAACCTCCTGGCAAATTAGACATGAGAGTGGTCAGGTTTAAACGTTCTTAAATTACACCGAACAAAAAAATATGTAACAGACGAGCACTTAAAAAATAGATACTAAATGAAATATTAAAACAACACAGACACAATAAACATTCAGACTTATGCCTAACTTTCTGCCAAATACAACAACAACTGTGTCTTCCAATCAAATAAAAGAAACAAAACTCATAACACACTAACGACAGTAAGCCTTCATGGTACATTACGAACTAAACTTCGCTCGGAGTCAGATAATGACTGTTACCGCTATTAAGTTACTTCCGTGGCCCCCATTTTTTGCTCCAGCGCACTGACTGGAACGGCACGAAATTCAAATATGTCTTCGAATGGACCAATGAGATCGCGAGGCCTGCATCGCGCTATCAAAGTTTTCTTGGCTCGTAGCTTAGGAGATTTCGTTGCAAGTGTCTAGTCGGGGAGTCCGATGCTGCCGTAAAGACCGGCCGTGGCGAGGGGCCGGACTTTATCCTCGCTGTATTGTATTGTCACTCCGACAGTAGAGAGGCCTCTGCTTCGTGTATCGCTATTGTTAATGTTAATCTCCCGTTAAATTAACTGTATGTATGCGTTAAGATTAGGTGCCCTCTTCTTCACCGAAACCGGTCGGCAGCATGTTTGACTTCCTTTTGTTTCTTTTGGCGATTGTTATCAGTGAACTGGCTGGTCATCTCTTAGCTGCCAGTGATTTTATTTTAATACTAGAGTGTGTCTAATGAAAGCGCGACCTGGAGTTTTTTTTTTTAATTTAATCGTCAACATTATTCAGCAGCAATTTGTAGGAAATAAAAAAAATTGTGAAGTGTCAAGACATGATTCTCCTACTAGTTAGTATACCACATACAACATTTTTGGATTTAACCTCTTTTTCTCAGGTCGCGCTTTCATTAGATGGACCGTAGCGACCCGCCCCGGCTTCGCACGGGTGCAAAATTTTATCAGTGTTTCCCTACTATATTATACATGTATTCTACATATAACCTTCCTTTCTTTTGAATCACTCTATCTATTAAAAAAACCGCATCTAAATCCATTGCGTAGTTTTAAAGATTTAAGCATACATGGGGATATAGGGACAGAGAAAGCGACTTTGTTTTATATTTTGTAGTGATTTATATTTAGAATTCGTTTTTTTTTTCTTCTTTACTTTATTTACATTGTTCTCATAGTAACCGAGATATTTGTACTCGTAATACCTACACAACATGATTGAAAAGTGTCCATGGAATTTCTTGCACATTTCTGCATGAAGATTTATGCTTTGGAATGTGCAATCACTATATTTTTTTCTGACAGATTAAGTTCTGGACCTCTCAAAAGTGCCGTGAATGCTTTGAATCTGATTTTTTATTGTTATGTACCAAATGATTAATATAGAGGTTAAAAGTGAGTTAAACGGCGATCATTTGATTGGCATTCAATTTTTGCACAAGAAAGATTGTTCAAAAAAGGCAATATACTCGTAAAAGAAGGCCTACGGTTTACAGGTTTCCCTCTAATTCTCTTCTAAAGGCTTCCTATGTGCTATCAAGATAAAAAAATGTATTTATATTTACGAATACTATTAATACGACCAGTAGAAGGATTCATCATTTTCACTTTACTACTACTTTATTCAATTCTGATAATCATGAATGCCGAAGTATGAAATTAAAGAGTTTATCGTAAATATGCGAATACGATAACGATAATATTTACTTGACGTTTTTTTCAAAATATGGAAGAAGTAACATGTGAAAGTAATAATAAAGTTATAATTTTTCCCACATTCTTTGAATTTGAAACGTGCCTCGGAAAGCACGTTAAGCCGTTGGTCCCGGCTGTCATTTGGAGATCTTTGGCAGTCGTTAGATACGGATAGTCAGAAGCCAGTAAATCTGATTCCAGTCTTGCCATGAAGTACCGTGTTACCCCAGTTAATGGGTTGTGGAGGTCAGGTAGGCAGCCGCTCCTCGTAAAATACTGGTATTCAGCTAAATCCGGCTTGACTGGAAGCCGACCCCAATATAGTTGGGAAAAGGCTAGGCGGATGATGATTCTTTGAATTTGAAACATAGTTTTAAAAAAATAATTGGTTCCTATATAAAATGAAGAAAAAACTCAATCACGTTCAGTAGACAAACTCTACTGAACGTAACGTTTTAAGGCATACAACGTGATACGTGAAAACTTACCATGTATTTATTAAAATATTTTTTGGGTTTATCAATTCTGTTGATTTATATAACAGCAGCTGAGATCCAAAACATTAAAGGATCGAAGGAGGAGACTAAAATTTCAATATTATATATTCAACATTACCATTTCAGCCGAAAGACGTCCACTGGTGCTCGTAGGCGTCCCCGAAGCGTCACCATAGCGACCGGTTCTGCGCGTCTCGCATCCATCGCGTTCCCACGACCAGGACAGAACAGGGTTCAGGTCATCGTTCCACCTTGTCTTGTGGAAGGCCTTCCAGTGTTGCGTCTTCTGGCACGTGGTCGCCACTCCAGAACTTTAGAAAATATATAATTACAATGAATAAAATTATTTACCAACAAGCTAATAGGGTTTTAGTTCTGCGGAAAGAAACTACACAAAATCAGGAAGATAACATATTTAGAATAGAATAGAATAGAATAAACTTTATTGTACTCGTACACCAAAAAACGTTACTTGTCTATTATCACTTATGAAATCTGGTGCTATATTTTTTTTGTTAGCAAAGTTAATGACTTTGGACTTTTTAAATATTATTTTTTTATAAGCTACGTATTATTATTATGTTATGCGTATATTATCCTATCCTACTAATATTATAAATGCGAAAGTTTGTGAGGATGGATGTATGTTTGTTACTCTTTCACGCAAAAACGGCTGGACCGATTTGGTTGAAATTTGGTATGTAGTTAGGTTATACCCTGGATTAACATATAGGCTATAGGAAAAAAAAAGAAGCGTGACCTTATTTATTCTTCGATTTTGTTGTTGCGGGCGAAGCCGCGGGCGGAAGCTAGTTGTTAATAAATAATTATTTTGATTAATTTCATAATTATTTCCATCTGTGAGCCGGTACGAACATTTTTAGCACTATCGGCCTTGTAATGTTCCCACTGTTGGGACTCAGGCTTCGTCTCTGGGAGAGGGAATGGAAGGTAATCCATCACGCGAGCCCAGTGCGGATTAATAATATTCCATAATTTGGCAAATTTACGATTTGACGAACTACAGCTTTGACTAATTTCAAATTTGACGAAATGCGTATTTGACGAATTTCGAACTTGACCAATGTCGTTTAACCCGACACTGAAGCATTTCATAAGGACTGAAGTTGAATTAACATATCTTGGGATACTGAGGTAAAGAACCATTCAAAGGTATACAAGTCATCATCGTCATCTCAGCTGTAAAACGTCCACCGCTGGACATAGGCCTCCCCCAAGCGTCGCCACAACGACCGGTCCTGTGCGTCTCGCATCCATTGGATTCCCGCGACCCTTGCCAGGTGGTCGGTCCACCTTGTGGGAGGCTTTCCAAAGCTGCGTTTTCTGGTACGTGGCCGCCACTCCAGAATCTTCCGTCTCCATCTACTATCCGTTCTACGAGCAATGTGTCCTTCCCACTGCCACTTTAGTTTGGCGGTTTTTCGTGTTATGTCGGTAATCTTGGTTCTCTTGCGGATATCTACAGGTTGGCCGAAACTAACTTGCAAAGGCTTTGTTACATATTTCAATTTTATTGGGGCACCCATCGATGATTAATCTTGTAGACGCCACGTGCACCAAAGGTCAATGCGCGGTCGTTGCAGGACTCCAAAATGTAAAGAAGAATAATATTAGTAGGTAGTAGGTATATCTTGTGGTTATTATCTAAGTTTCTATTGAAATCATTTCTTTTTGTGTAAAACTAATCCAGTAAACCAGGTCTTTGACCCTTCACAATCACACTGTTGTGTGACACATTGACGATGTATGTTTGTTACTCTTTCACGCTTGAAGGAAGTAATAAAGAAGAAGGTATCTATATTTACATATAATAAAACAGTAAAATTGTGCATCGTTTGCCGCAAATGGCGCCAAAACTACTGAACCGATCCTGTTCAAATTTTGCATACATAATCCTTATAGGACCCTTTTTGCTTTAGGCTATATTTTATCACGCTATTTGCTATGGGGGGTGAGCAATATTGCATTTTGTCGGTTTTGAACGAGTTGCCCCGAGTTCGAATCCCACCTACAATTTATATTTCTGTCAATGTTTTATCTTATTGTTTTTGGAAAAAAAAAATACTTTTACCATTTTTTCATAAAAAAATCAACATTCCTATTTGATTTTTCCCAAATATTTTGTAAAAACTAATCAAAACACGTTATAAAATCCAAACGTCCACGAAATTCACATACTAAAATGTTACATTAGTCCATTTAGCTGCAAATTTATCTACTGAAATGAAAATCATCACGCTATCATCGACGAAGAGCGGGGCAGTCATTTATGACATTTATATGAGAACGTCTATTTTGCTTGGTTTTCATCGAACACTGCAGCGTGATTGATTAATGACTAGACTGGGACGTAACACGGTGGTGGTTCGAATCCCAGGAGGTGTTTTAGAAAAAGCTTTTTTTTATTTTTGTATATTTTTTTTCACATATTTTTGCATTCTCACAATTTTTTTAACAAAAATATTACCTAAAAATATTATTATTATTGTTTAACCAAAAAAAAACCATGGTGACAAATTTTACAACTGCGGAGTTGCACCCCGTTTTCAAAATACAAACAATGACATCCTTCTTCTTCTTCCTGCTCTTATCCCGTATTACTTGGGGTCGGCGCAACACGTTTTCTTCTTCCATTCTGTCATGTCGTCCGTCACACTATCATCTGCCCTTTTCTTTCGTATCAGTCCTTACTACACAATCCATCCATCTTTTCTTTGGCCTTCCTCTCCTTCTCCATTCATCCACATGTAAATTCAGAACTCTTTTGGTAACGTGCTTTTAATCCCTCCTCTTCACATGACCATACTAAGACAAACGATTTCCTTTCAAAATACAAACATCCATTTAATTTTTTTTAACTAAAGGCGATTTATATTTTAGGTGATTTCTTCCACTCTAGGAAGGAGCACGAGGGGATGTCAGACTTTCACTGACCAAAACCCACACCTTTGTATGTTCCTTCTTCACCTTGCATTCCAGGACTCCGGGTGGAGGTGATCAGCAGTAACGACTTCTCACGTCCGGTCCTGGTACAGAGAGAGAAGGTATGGAAAGCAGTCATCACTTCCTTCCGCAAATGAAGCGAAGAAGGTAGCAGAAAGCGCAAAGATGATGCCCTTGGCATTACGAGTCGCAGGGCGATTCCATGATACCGTTAGCGCGGAGTTTTGGACGGTGCACTATTGGCATTTCGCTGTTGAATAAAGAGTGGTCTTAGTCGACTGACGTTGCGTTATGTGCCACGCGCACCTAAAAGAGATACGCATAAGCGAACGGCCCTAACGGGCTTCGATAGCTGGAAAATTGTTCGTATTCTAAAGGAACAAAGTGGGTATTTTTTACTGCTCTGCATGCTCTACCCGTAAAAATCGAGAGTTTACAGACTGCGTTCGATCATCAGCATGTGAAGTCAACTAGGTGAAAATACTCGCACATAAGAATTCGTTTATTATTCTCACTAAAGAAAAACATTTATTTGGTGTATTAGGGTGTCAGTCAAATACCGCACCAGAAAATTCCTGCCTGAATAAACAGGTAATATAAACACAAAAAAATGATGGTGATCGGTAAACGCCCTATACATATGACACCTGGGAAGGGTCCAAGTGGCGATGGGAGGGGTCTAAGGATGTCCTGTTTCGCACGGTTTCAGCCACGTTGCTTCACTCTAGGAGGTGACTGCTTTCCATTCCTCCTCCCAGCTCATACCATGATCTGAACTAGGGTAGGAGGATTCTGATTTTGACCCGCAAACAGTACGGCGGTAATCCGCCCTAGCGGGGTAACTTCGATCGTAAGGTCCACCGTGTCTTCCCGCCGAATCCAAAACATCTACCTCCCGAAACACTCATGTTCGGTTAGGACCTGCGTAAAGCGCTTGCGCTTAGAGTGAATTTATCATAGTAATAATCATGGTGTGCCAATATTAGTCGCCCTAGAATGTAAATTGCAACTAAAAGAACACTGTGGAATTTAGTTGATAAAAGTCTGATACTTTCTCTCGGTCCACCCAGAGTGGGAGCAGGTATTTGGTGGTTACCCAACAAAAAAAGAGGCAAATACTAAAGGCGATTATCGGCCCTAATTTGGTTTTTTGAAGAACAAATCATTTTCATTTTGGTTTTATCGCAATATGAAGTAAACTAACGACTTTACCCATAGAGTAGGCAATTAACTATTTAGAACGTGAACTCTGCGGCTCTGTGCTTCGTTGATGTTGATGTCGTGCGGAAGAAAAACCCGGGTGTTACCATTGGGTGGATCGCCCGGAGGACACGTTAGATCATAAAGCACTGGTGGGCCACGCTTAGGCGGAGCACCACCGTGTCCTTGTGGGGACGATCGGTGACAGCAACCTCTCGTGCTGGGCACTGGTACAGGCCATGATCCAGAGCGAGGAGTAGTGGCAAATAGTACTCACGCCCCAGTCGCTGGGATTCCGACCCCGATTTAGAGCCACCGTAGAAGTGGCTTGCGAATGGCGAGCAATGGGTAGTTTACCATCTGGCTGTCCGGTAATGATCCACACGGTCAACCGTGGGTATTGTTCCACGCGTGCTTCAAAGAGATGTCAGCAAACTGTAGGTGCCCAGCAGGTTCGAAGCCTCTGGGGCCATGGGTAAGCTTCCGAAAGGAAAACCCGGGACCCTGGAACGAAGGCAAAGAAGGAACGGGGTGAGGTTTATTCAGTAAAAGTCTAACTCACCCTCTGAGAAGTCATTCTGATGATTTTCCACCTAAACAAGAAACCTGGGCACGCCGTCATTGCGGCGGTAAGTTCCCTCTTTGAGAAGTAGTTGGAAAGAGGTCCTCACGTTCCGTATGCCGCAGGTCCTCACCAGACACGGTAAGTTCGGGAGGCTCCTGCATCGGATTCAGGGGTAAAAGGCGCCCCAGCCAGACTTGGGCGCACTGTCTGGACCGCCCGGAGGACACGGTGGAGCACACGGTAGAGGTATTGCGGTCGCCTTCTTCTGCGAAGCAGTAATGCTAGCCAAGGAGGCGGCCGGCCGCGAGCGCGAAAGGGAACGACCCTCACGCCCCCGTCGTCAGGATCACGAGAACGATTTCCGACCACCGTAGGCGCAAGCTTACGGACGGCGAACACTGCGTAGCTTGCCATCCAGCAGTTCGGTAATAACCCGGACCGAGTCAAGTCGTCAACTGTTCCACGAGCGCCTCAAGGAGATGTCAGCAAACTGTAGGGCGCGGCAGGGCCGAAGCCTCTGAGCACGAGGATCTGTATTCCGAAAGATAAGCTCGGTGTCCCAAAATTGAAGGCAACACAGGAACGGGGGTGGCGTTTAGTCAGTAAAAGTCTGACATGCCCTCCCGCTCCATTTAAGAGCGGGAGAAGTCATTCTGATGATTACCCATCTGAATAAAAAAACCTAAACAAGAAACCTACTGGGGCTATGGTTTCGCTTCTGAAAGGGAGACCCTGGAACGTAAGGCAAGGAAGGAATATAGAAGTGAGTCTTAGGCAGTAATAATCTGACACGCACTTCCGCTTCACACAAGAGCAAAAGTCATTAGATGATTTCCCAACTAAAAAAAGTACTAATTGGAGTTTTAACTTAAACAGTTTTATGTAAAATTAATTAATCAGATCTTTTCGGAAGTATAGGATTAGATACTTAGATTACTTTTGTGCAGTTTTACGAACTTAACGCGGACGAAGTCGCGGGCAACAGCTAGTTGGTAATAAAAAAGTAAGGTATTTTTGGAACATTTTTTATGAACGACGTATTCCTTGAGGACGTCAAAGTAGGGTTAAAATGCAATGAATTAAGCCACCATTGTTCTGCCGAAATTCAGTAGTTTTTAGAATAGTAATATTTATGGTTTTTTATGCAAAATCCCAGATTTAATCATTAAAAGCCAATTTGAAACTACATATTTACGACACGACTATACTGAAACTTACATTATTATCATAATTGATGCCGTACCAGATCTTTTTTTTAGTCATTAAAAGGTAAAATGACTTAAACTTTGGCAAATATCATTAAGCAAACATTTATTTTTTTTTGTAACTGTTGCACCTACTATTCATACGAAATGTTGTATACAAATCACTGGAAAACTATCCTTGTCTTATCAGCTATTCAGAAAGGTATGATAGTCAATACTTTTGCATCTGCAACAGGTAAGAGAAGAGTTTTTGGGCAGGTAGAGTTGCAGGACTATCGAAAGTTCGCGGTGGACAAGATCATGTTTTGTTAACTAACTGTTGCCGCGTATCTTGATCTAGTGCTGTGCTGTGCTGTGCCTTGATAAGTGCTGACTATGGCTGCATGTATAACACCCGTATATACACCAATACCGCCGTATTGTATAACACGCCGTATTACAAGTTGGCGCGCTAGATTGGACTTTAAGGTTGACTGTTAGAGAATGCCTTGATGCATTAAGTCCGCCTATGTACCTCTACTGTACATGAAGTTTAAATAAATAAATAATAAATGAATAAAAACGTCACTGTAATTTAATGCAGCCAATAATCGCTGCAAGTAGCGCTCTGGCCTCTTTTCTCTTTAAGAGAAGGATCTGTTATTACACCCAACATTAATTAGAATAAGTAGTTAATAAGCAAATGCAACAAGATCGGATATTTAGATCACGGGGACACGGAAAGGTTAGGTTAGAACGATGACGATGGCTAAAGTTATTGAAATCGCCCGAGTGCCGAGTGGTAGTAGCAAACTATCCCAAGACAACATACTTTCAGGATAAAAAGTATCCTATGCAGTAAATAGTAAATTCATCAAATCTTATGCATTTTTCGTGGCTTCATTTTGGATTAACACGATAAAGATAGTACATATAAAGAAGAAGAATGCATGATTTCACCTTACTTTACTTAGTTCAGTACCGATAACAATCGTAAATAACGAAACATGAAATGAAATAGTTTATCATAAGAATGTAGACAAGATAGCGAATATTTATTTGAAGCAATATTTAAAATATTCTCAAAGTTACTCGTGTAAGTACTCGTAAGTACTTACCCGTAATATTAAAATTTACTAAATTCTTTTTTTATTGCTGCATTCTTTAAATTCAAAATATAGTGGTGACATATAAAAGGAAAGGGCTTTTTGTCAAACATAATATATTAAAGCAGACTTTGTTTTTTGTCTTACTTGAAAGTGACAATGTCCTTAATAAAGTATTTTTTGTGTTTATCAATCACGTTATATTTTCATAGTCGTGCTATTTATACAGTAGCTGAATTACAAAGTTATTTGTGTGATACCAACGACTTGGAATCGAACGTCCACAACTATTTAGTAAAGTTACGTATAGATACGGTTGTCTCGGAATACGATGGTTACTCAAACCACAACACAAGATCCTGCGATGGATCAATCATTGACAAGAGATGGATAATCAGCGCAGCTCGCTGTTTTATAGATGAAGTTACAAAAGTCACAATAATGGCTGCAAAAGAGCGCATTTTAGGATTCCACAAACAAATTTTAATTCATCCTAAGTATATTGAAGATCCTAATTTCAATTTTTATAATGGGCAAAACGATTTGGCGCTCGTGAAAACTGCGAAGCCGATTCAATTCAATGTGTTGACTCAACCGATTGCTTTGGCGCGGTTCGGTGCGTTGGGAAGCACAGGGTTCGTCACCGGGTGGCAACACGGGTGGGATGGTTATAGCGACTTGGAATATTCTGTAGAGGGCGTTGCAGTAATTAGACAATGCGCCTGTGCACCGAAAGATAGTTTAATGTTATGCGGCCAGTCTGTAACACACTTGGAAAGTGCAGATTTAGGAGCGCCAGTGAAAACTGAAAATGGTCTGATTGGAATCGTAAGCGCATTCTCATCGTCGCCAATGGGCGAAGAATATTATATTGTTGATATTTCCTTGCATTTTGACTGGATTAAAAAAGTAATGAATATGACACTTCCCGGCATGGACGCTGAATAACCACTTATTGATTTGCTGATGTCTTTTGTTCTTCTTCTTCTGCCTGCCTTTATAAAATATTACTTGGGGTTGGTGCAACACGTTTTCTTTTTTGCTGATGTGTTTTATCGGATGTAATTATTTTGTGGATTTTTTTAAAGTTATTTTTGAACCTGGGCAATAAATAAAAAAAGCGTTGAGCTAAGCTATTTGTGTATTCATTTAAATCCTTTTTATGTTAAGGTCAAACATACAAAATAAATAATGTAGCATAGATGATATTTGTAGTAAAAAATAACCAATACTTAACTGAAAAAAGTAAAAATTGTACGTCGGCATCAACCCATGAAACAGCCAGTCAGAAATATAAAACACGGGTATCATCTGTTAATTTACCACTCGGTAACATTAACTTGACGCTTGGTGTCGATGAAATAATGTCCAAAAACAATACATATAACAACAACAGAGAACTAGCTAAATTACCGATGAGCGTATCGATACCAAAGATGCTGACCATTCCTGACACATGCCGGGCGAGCTAAGAGAATGCGGGGGAAACCAGGCAGATGCTCGCATTTTAGAGATGCGTCAAGTTAATGTAATCGGATTGTTGGTTAAGCCGTAGGTCCCGGCTGTCATTTGTAGATATTTGGCAGTCACTACGGATAGTCAGAAGCCAGTAAATCTGACTCCAGTCTTGCCGCGAAGTACCGTGCTACCCCAGTAAATGGGTTGTGGAGGTCTGGTAGGCAGCCGCTCCTCGTAAAATATTGGTATTTAGCTAAATCTGGCTTGACTGGAAGCCGATCCCAATATAGTTGGGAAAAGACTAGGTAGATGACTGAGCTCACAAATTGTATAAACATCTTTCGAAGCGCTTTGTTCATACTTCGCGTGACCCAAGGTCTGGCTTTTACCTCGGACAGAAGATAAGCATTGCCATACAGCGTGGAAATGTTACCAGTCTTTTGGGCACATTACCAGTCGACAGCGATGTGGAAGAGTTTTTTAACGCCATACTTGACGGTTTTTAGTTAGTTCAATTAGTTTTGAGTTTCATTAAACTGTACCTAAATAAATCTTTAACACTAAAATATTTTACATTTCGTCCAATGACTTTTTACGCGGTTGGGTGGAGCGGAAGGGCATGTCAGACTTTTACTGACTAAAACCATATTTATGTTCCTTTCGTATTCCAGACCTACGAGTATCCCATGGACCCCAGATTCGAAGATATGTGTGGTTGGTGGATGTCGATGCCGCGAATTATGGCCCATTCCCTTTCCTAGAGAGGAGGCCTGAGTCCCAGCTGTGGGAACATTATAAGGCTGATGCTATAGCAGAAAAAAAAGGAAATAAGCATCGTAAGGTTGACTGGTAGATAATGCCTTGATGCATTAAGTCCGCCTACTGTACATGAAGTTAAAATAAATAACTATAACCCCTTTTTTCCTGCTTGTCTTAAGAGTACTAGAGTCCACAGATACTTCCTCGGACCTTTTTTTCATATCCAGGCATCGGTTCCGTTTAATAATTATGCTCTCTTATTGATATTATAATGGATTTTTTGGAAAACCCTTTACTCACATTTTTTTGAGTTAAGGCGTCACTCCATGTCTTTTCCTACTATAGGGGTTTTGTTTTAGGTGGGACATCATCAGAATGACTTCTTTTGCTTTTCGGTGGAGCGGGAGAGCGTGTCAGGCTTGCACTTAAATACTACTTTTCACTAAAACTTAACCCTTTGTTCCTTCTTTGACTTCGTTGCAGGGCTCCGGGTTTTCCTTTCAGAAGTAAACCCATGACCCCAGAGGCTTCGACCCTGCTGAGTCTTTACGGGTTTGCTGACATCTCTTCGATGCGCTTCTCACTATTGGGCTGAACAGCTATCTTAGAATGTAAAGGGCATCTGATGGTCACAGGTGTGGTTTTGTTTAGTAAAAGTCTGACATACCCTCTCTCTCCACCCAGAGTGGAGAAGTCATTAGATGAAATCCTATGTGTCCTTCATTTGCTCTTTTTATTCTAGGGTCACGGTGGGTTTCCTTTTCAATAATTCCCCACGGCAAAGAATAAGTAACAACGCAGAACAAGCCATAATAACCTTTTTTGTGTATGAAAAATCTGTTAAGCCTGGACATTAAATGAGTCAGTTGGTGTCCCAAAGCTTTCTTTTACATAGATAGGTAACATATAGATTGAATCATCATTATCATTTCAGCCGAAAGACGTCCACAGCTGGACATAGGCCTCCCCCTAGCATCGCCACAACGACCGGTCCTTTAGATTGAGTATAGGATTGAGACAATACATACAACATAATAATAATAATAATTATGTCCGGAGGTTCCTCTCTCAGGAGCCCTGACCGCCGGTAGCTTGGACCCTGTTCCCGATGCCGGTGGGCTACTATTTTTTATATTTTTAAATGTTTTTTTTTTAAGTGTTTGTAAAAATATTTAAAAATGTAAGAAATATGATAAATAATGTAAAATAAATAATAATGTTTATTGTGTCCAAAAGTTATACACAATCAATTTTGGGTTTGAAGTCTTTATTTAAGCAAGTGAACATAGTTCATAATTTTTATTTTCTAGTTCCAAATTCAAACGAGTTTGTATTTAACATCCGATGAAACACAAGTTCAAAGTATACTTATTTCAGGTCAATGTTTTATTAACTAGTTTCTTTCCCGTCACTTCTTGTATCCAGTCGATATGTATGAAAATATCAACAAAAACGCTCATCTTATCTCCTAATCTTGAACTTGCGACGCCAACCAGACCGTCATTTGTAATTAAGGCTCCTCCCGAATCCCCGTTTTCCATATATGCCCAGTGTCCATGACCCTGTGTGCACAGCATTCTAGTGCCTGGCGGAGACTTACAGCGTTTCACCACAACGGTGCCCTCTAAAGGAGTTCCCGTGCTATAACCAGCAACAATCGCTTGTTCCCCGAACGCACGGAACCGCGCCAAAGCAATTGGTTGTATGCGCTTGTTCAACTTAATCGCTTTCTTAGTCTTCACGAGAGCCAAATCGTTTTGATCATTATAAAAATCCACTTCAGGATTATCGATATAATCAGGATGATTTGCATATTTTATTCCAAATCCTAGAACTTTCTCTTTAGATCCAATTTGTCTTAATATTTCGATTTTAGTAACATTGCCAGATAAACAGTGTGCAGCACTGATTATCCATCTCTTGTGTATAATTGATCCACTACAGACAAAATGTGACAAGTCTAATGTAGCACTGTTCAACTCTTCTATATATAGCTTAACTAAATATTTGTGCACATTTGGTCGAAATCCGTCGGCATTTCCCACAGCCTTTTGAATTTCAGCTGGTTGAATGCCATGAATTAAGATGATTGATAAACACAAATACGTTATTGTAGACATGGTCACAACAAACTGTTTTGTAACCTGTTTAGTAGAGGCTCTATATTTATATACACCACTATATATACCACCGGAAAAATGAAAAAAATGCAGCACTAAAAATATATGGACATTTTTACTTACACGGGTTGTTTAAAAATATTTCTACGTATGTCGAATAAAATGTAGTTATTTTGACTGCATCATAACCCACTTATATTTTAGTGGCGAAAGTTTGTGAGTATGTGTGTGCGTGTCTGTGATAGTCATTTGACACTTCTTCACGCTCAGACGGTTTAACAGATTTCGATGTCCGTCTCCCTGTTGACTTTTGCGTTCCAGGGCCGCGGTAACTATTATGAAGAATTCACCATCACTACCATCATCATCACCAAACTTAAGTGGCAGTGGGCAGGGCACATTGCTCGTAGAATAGATGATCGACAGGGATGCAAGGTTCTGGAGTGGCGGCCACGTACCGGAAGACACAGCGTTGGAAGGCCAAGGTGGACCGACGACCTGGCGAGGGTCGCGGAATCCGATGGATGCAAGACGCACAGGACCTGTCGTTGTGGCGACGCTTGGGAGAGGCCTATGTCCAGCAGTGGAAGTCTTTTGGCTGAACAATCGCATTGTATTAATTTATTATTGAGCCCAGAATTGGTGATGATTTCAAACCCAAACATTCACTTGGCGTGATTAATATGACGTATTAACTAACATTAAAAACTATTGGTACCTTCCAACTAAGAGTCGCTGAGTAAAACTGTGAATAGACTTTATGGCTTCACCAATTCAAGGATCAATTTGTGGGTTCCTTATTCCTTTAGTACGGAACCCTAAAATAACAGGAAATGGGATATTTTCTGAATTGAAATGCCAACATCGTTAGAACTGTGCAGTAACTGGAAGGAAATATCCCTGTGAGAGGTGACGGGTAGATTTTTGAAAACGTAATGATTACGAGAAAGTGAATACTAGAAAATCTACTGGTTTTGATATACCAGTAATAGCAGTAGATTTTTTTTAATTTTTAACACTCACGAAAAGTAACCAAGTAAGATTTAATTAATAATTAAATCATTAATAGGTACTATTATCAAAGGTACTATTATAAATGTGAAAGTAATTTTATCTATCTGTCTTTTGGTTACAGTTTCCCGATTAAATTACTGAACCGATTTTGATGAAATTTGGTAAGGACTTTTAACCCTAAGGATGGAATGGCTACTTTTTATCTGTCTTCGACTTCGTGTCCTCAAAAACAATCATTTTCGCGGACGCTGTTGCTAGCAGAAGAAGAACGAACTTGGTTACACGTTTTTCCTATAAAAATTGTACTAACGAAATAAATTGCATAGCTTCAGCATTTTGCAGATTCTATAGCTCGCGTTTTCACTGAATTTATTACATTCTTTTTTTAAGAATTTTAACTATAGTGCTTGACTGCGATCATATCTGATGTTAAGCAGTGATGCAGTCGATTGTAATAACAAACATACACAGAGCCCTGACGGTCTGGTGACACCTCTTTGAGGAGTGCGTGGATCACTACGCGGTGCTGCTGACTTACGCTCGGTCCGGACGACTACTGGACGGCCGGATGGTGAGCTACCCATTACTCGCTGTCTTAATGCGCGTATTCTTCTGCTTGAATTGGATACAGGTTTAGAGGTAATGTTACTGAGAGTAAAGTTCTACATACCTCCGTTGAAAAGGGAGGATCCTCCGATCAGGCAAGGTGATAACACCTTGTCTGGTCGGAGGATCCTTTTCAACGGAGGTATGTGGGACTTTACTCTGCACTATAGTCCGGTGGGCTACTGCTGCCCGATAGATGATTTCGGGCTGTTGTATCTATTCAAATCGCGCGGAGAACTTTGCTTGCGCTATGCAGGATTCTGTGACGTCATATATGTAGTAGATCGTAAACGCTACACACGAATCTCTCGGAACGTCAAACTTACCATATCTGGTGAAGACAATCGAGTCATGTAGAATGTCAGGTGCAGAACACAGGGACGCCTCTCCAACCACTCCTCAAAGAATTACCACCAACATCAATATACCTAGGTCTGCTTACCAAATCCCATTTCTCGAAGACGAGTCACAGGCCAACTCATGATGGCCGCTGAATATTCATGAGCACTATACATTGCGCGGCGATTAGGAATGCGAACCACACACGCCTATGTAACACCACCATTATGTTTTGCTAATGACTTTGGACCGCCGACATTAATTATTGAGCCACTGGTGGTTACCATATGTTACGTATTTGTGTCGGGTAATACCAACAAAGTAAACGGTTGGACTTTGCAGGTTCTAAACGAGGCCAATGCCAAAGCCATCATCGTCATGTCAGCCGTAAGAGGTCCACTGTTGGACATAGGCCTCCCCCAAGCGTCGCCATAACGCCCGGTTCTGTGCGTCTCGCATCCATCGGATTCCCGCGACCCGCCAAAGCCATACAGTTTGCCAAATACTGGGCAGAAAAAGGTTAATGAGAGCATCGATACGAAAAGAAGAAGAAGAAGACTTGGTTGTAACTGGTCTAGGTGCGGTGACCCAGGCTTGTGGACGGCGAGAAATGGGTTGCTCGCCGTCTGGTGTTTATTTATTTATTAAGGTCAAACCAACAGCTTCTGTGTATAGCATTTGTCAGGTAAAAATTACTATTGGCATAATTCTTAGACAGCCGCTCAACGATCATTCACAAAATAAGAAGTCATACGTATACGTAGTAAATAACACAAAATAAGGTACTTAATAATGTAACATGAAATAAAATAAACAAAATCTTACATTGCAATTAAAAAAAGAACAAAGCAAAAAAAGCAATTAACATATTCATCAATTAGTTTAAATCTAATATAAAAATCTATACTAATATTATAAAGAGGAAAGATTTGTTCCTATTTTTGTATGTTTGTAATGAATAGGCTCAAAAAGTACTGGGCCGATTTAAAAAAATCTTTCACCAATAGAATGCTACCTTCTTCCAATTTGACATAGGCTACATTTCATTTTGAAAAACATTAGGGATCCTTGGTAAAATTTGAACAATGTAACCGAAGGTGTAGAAAAATGAGTCTTAAGTCACTAAAAAAAGTGTTTTATATCCAAATTTCCAAAAATAAATAATTGTCTACCCCGTGCGAAGCCGGGACGCTGCTAGTAATATATGTATCAGTCAAAGCAATCAAAACAAATGAAACAAACATGGCAATCAATTTTTAAATTGTTACGCTGCTTCTCACTTCACTCGCAGCAGGGCAATTTATTTATTTAAAGATTTCTCAGTTCAAAAAAGAGGATATTTGGAATAATATCTTATAACTAACTTTTGTTTTGATTTTCTCTTGTATAGTATCTCAAACGTGTTGCGCTGACTCCAAATAAAACGGGACAAGGGCAGGAAGATGATGAAGATGATACTCATACGTCTCAGTAGATGTATTCGTATTTGAATTACAGTATAGGTTTAAAAATAATACGTATGTTTCGGCTTACTGATTCGAGTATCATCCGCGAGCTGCATTGCGAGCGCCTACTTAAAGCAAGAATACATCTGCATTCTAACATGTTGCATTGAATTTTTCTATTCTTTGTTTCCATGTGTTTTGATTTTATTGGATAAAATTTTCCAGAATCACTGTCGTAATGAGATGTAGAGCAATGGTGGCCGAGTGGTAACTGCCCCGACTTACAAGTTGTAAAGGTTCAAACCCAGCCAGGCGCATTACTTTGTGTAAATTATTTCATCACCACTGCTCTCAAAACGGTGAAGGAAAACATCGTGAGGAAACCGGCATGTCCTAGAATCAAAAATTCGAAGACATGTGACATCCACCAATCTCCGCTGGGCCCGCGCGGTGGATTACGCTAAACCAATGCTAATGCTAATGTAAAATAAACTAAAAAATGGCAGTCGTTACGGATAGTCAGAAGCCAGTAAATCTGACTCCAGTCTTGCCATGAAGTACCGTGTTACCCCAGTTAATAGGTTGTGGAGGTCTGGTAGGTAGCCGCTCCTCGTAAAATACTGGTATTCAGCTAAATCCGGCTCGACTGGAAGCCGACCCCAATATAGTTGGGAAAAGGCTAGGCAGATGATGAATGCTAATGCTAATGTAGTTCAGTTGTTAGTATAGTGAGAGCACTGAAAAAATGCCTGAAATGCATAAAATAATCCACAGCAGCCTTTCCCAACTTGCTTGGGATCGATTTTCAGTCGAATATTTGTGTTTTACATTAATCGACCGTATTGGAAAAAGCACAACCCAGTTACTGGGCAACACGATAGGTACTGGCCTTGGATAGGCTCATGGTCAGACTTTATGGCGTCTTGTCCACCTAGCTATATCGACTATTAATGATCTTCGAATTACAACCGGGAACTAACAGCTTTACGGGTTTTATGCAATTTTCGAGGCGGAGTGGATTACGGAATGTCAGTAATGTACAAGACAAAGTAAAGACAATAAAAAAGTACATATGAAACGAAAAATTCACATTGGTCAGGGCAAGTACCAATGTTTGGAACCTGCGACTTAATGCATGAAAGACAGCGTGTCTTAGCCACCAGGCCATCATGACACTAATAAAATAATCCACAGCAAAATAATCTAAATGCAGAGAAAACTTAAATGCAGAGGATTCTCTCCACTGGCAGACACAGTTAGACCATTCCTGTTTGCCGTCGTTTGTGGAACATTCCAGAACTTTCCTGGAGAACATGTTGATGTAGCGAACAGTTTGAAACCCCGTTCCTAATTGTTGTCACCTACTACTCGTAGTTAGCAAGTACCTACGACTCGTTAGTGGTAAGTTTTCAGTTCTTTTTTTAGGCTTCCGTACACAAAAGGTAAAAAGGACCCTATTACTAAGACCCGGTTATGCGTCTATCAATTTTTTAGAAACTGTAACTATACTTGACAGTTCAAATTTTCCGCTACGACTACTAAATAATAATAATAAAAATAGGATAAAATATTCAAGTGATGTTTCCATTATATAAACGGGATTTTTTAGACGCTTGCTACCCATGGTATGAAACAAGTATCCAAAAAACACTAAAGGACGGCCACTTGCTCTACCCAAGAGCGATAGAATTAGTTGGATGACTTTCCACCTTAAAAAAACTGTTTTTCCTGCGTCTGATCTCTGTTCCTGTGACGAATTCTTGTCCTATCGGAACATGACAGTAAGTGAAAAAAGAGTGAACCTGCGTTTGCGCACACAATCAGGTCACATTAACTTGACGTATCTCTGAAATGCGAGCATCGCCTTGCTTCCCACCGCATATCCTTAGCTCACCCGGCAGGTATCAGGTATGGTCAGCATCGATAATTTGGCTACTTTTCTGTTGTTGCCATATGGTTTTTGGATATTATTTAATCAACGCCAAGCGTCAAGTTAATGTGACCGAGTTGTACGCACAAAATATAGAATCTCTTGTGTCGATGGGTGGTCTTCTATAAAAATGGCCGCCATGACCGCAATTCGTTCAGGAGGACTATGTCTTACTCGTAGTTTCTCCAGTATAGTATTTATAGTAAGGTTATATGCGTTAGTTTCAGCTGGCTGGCGATCACGGCATCACGCGATGTTTCAAGGACTGGGCCAATAATTACGTATAATGAAATTAATTGCTCTTGTTGTGGACTACGGGTTGTTTTGATTTTTATGTGTTTATTGCTTTGAATTTAAAAACTGTGGAATCTTCTGAAGTGGCAGTCATGTATCGGAAGACGCAGCGTTGGAAGGTCTCCCACAAGGTGGACCGACGACCTGGCAAGGGTCGCGGGAATCCGATGGATGCGAGACGCACAGGACCGGTCGCTGTGGCGACGCTTGGGGGAGGCCTATGTCCAGCAGTGGACGTCTTTCAGCTGAGATGATGATGATGATGATGACACCTGATTTGTGAAGCACCGGTCAGACATAGACCAGATACCTTTCTATATCATTATGCTATACACATACTTGTCTTAGTTCGTCAGAGTTATCACACCGTACGACCACATCATCCAGAAATTATAGAGGCTTTCCCAATATAGGAGCATCATTTACTACATATAATGATGTCTTATTCTTCAGTTTCACGGTTTTAGTAGTCACGCCATAACCAAATAAAGTAAATTTATTTCATCACCACTGGGCTCGCGCGGTGGATTACAGCCCTTTCCCTCTCCTAGAGAGGAGGTCTGAGTCCCAACAGTGGGAATATTACAAAGCCGATAATGCTTATGCTAATGCTAACTAAAGTGATTTTTTTGTTTGAGCAATAACCTTTTGGTAGATACTGCTCCATGTGTCTCGCCACTGTTTAGGGCTAACGCCTGCCAGGGCTGCGGTTTGTTCAAAGGAGTTCCCTCAGCAGTCCTCACAAAAAACTGAAGGAACACTGTGCGATTCAGTCTGTAAAAGTCAGACATTTTCTTTTGCTCTGGCTAGAGCGGGTGTTCTTTAATCATTTCCCACGAAAAAACGGGTTGTAAATCCAACAGTAAATGTGAATTTGAATTGATTTGACATTCAAGGTGGAAAAATGGTTTTTTTAATACAATTTTAAAATCAAATACGTTAAAAACTAAATTCAAGATTTTTAGTTATAAGTTTTGTTAGTATACCTGGTTACAGGAACAGAGATCCCTATGCTCTAAGTATTGCCTCTAAATATAAACCAATCACCTGCTTTACAACAGTGCACTAATTGCGAGTTGTTTTTATATTAACGTGCTTACCATAGGTGGTCAAATTATTAGGGATACTACCTACTCGTAGATTCTTATATTATTATCAACATTAATAATGTTTAATTTAAATTTAAATTGTAATTATAATTCAAATAATGTAACTCTGTAATGTCTTGTAATATTTAAGTTTTTTTCCTCTTCATACCAATTTTAATGTTAATTTTTAGTATTTTTTTTTTTCCTTTTAGGTCATTTCTTTTTGTCTTTTCACTAAATTTTAATTGTCACTTTTAGTTTGTAAGTTCTTACTATTATGGGGCATGCGGTGCTAACCTGTAAGAAATTGTTACACTAACCCTTGATTTAAAAAAATATTATTCTATCATGTATGTATAAGTGTAAACAATTGTTGGTTGGCCAAAAATAAATAAATAAATAAAAATAAATAAACATTCATTGCATTTTGCACTTAAAAAAAAATGAACTTACAGTGTTACCTTATATCAAAAATAATAATAGATAATGATACCAGTAATAATACCAAATAAAAAATCTTATGTAAATCCATTGGTTAGCTTAAAAAGTGGCATTTATAACTTTGTTGCCTTTTTTAACATTAGTTGAAAACTTTGGTTCTTTCTGCTGGTGAAAAAAATAACACCAGCCCTCATTAAAGAGTGGCCATTATTATTTTACCATTATCATTATTAGAACTGCTATAGAAAGCCAGAACTTCCAATTATAATTTAAGTAGGTGTCTTCAAGGCTAGAGTGAATAGGCTCTCAATAAAACTAGTACCCCTCACCATAAACGATTGCATCACTGCTTAACATCAGGTGGGATTGCGGTCAAGCACTAGTTTATATCAATGAAAAAAAACCTACAACCTCACAGAAGAAACTATTTTCTATTCATTCATTCTTAAAAGTTAAGAATGAACAGGTTTCAGTACAACTAGCTTCGACAACAATAAAAAAAAAATCACCGCTTCCGCCTTTTGAACAAAATTTATTTTAAGAACGAATTACATTACAAAAGAGACAATAAAACAGAGTTATTTATAACATTATGTATTGTTTACATAACGTGGGTAAGTGAACAGTCGTATGTTATCCAACGAGCAGTGATGTGTCAAAAACCGGGCCCGCTGGGTGCGACGAATGACCCAATTTTTATGCACATAAGTAATTACGTAGGTATTATGCGGCCACGTAATCCACGCGATTGATACACTATACTTGTAACAATAATCATTCTATCGTCTGTTTTTTAAAACCTGAGACTATATTGACACAAGTAATGTCAAATTTACTATAGGAATGACGCCAGTTTTTTTGTCTTGAAATGTCATTTTAGTCTAAGGGTTTAAAAAACAGACGATAGATCATTTCAATCCATCACCAGTAATTCAAAATCGACTTTAACTTTTTGTATTTTACGTTGATTTTTAAGTAACAGTAGAATTCGAACTTTAATATGTTTGACATTTAGTTTCTTGTTCATCATTTTGAAAATTATCTTCTTCTTCCTGGCCTGCCCTAAACGTATGCGCCGACCCCAAGTAGGTAATATGGGAATATTGATTGCGGTCGGTACAACATTTTTTATTGTATTCTGTCCTGTCACCCGTCATACTATCACTAACTCCTTTGTCTTTCATATCACTCCTCATACAATCCATCCATCTGTTCTTTGGCCTCCCTCTTTCGCTCCATTCGTCTACATGCAAACTCATAACTCTGTGAATTCAAATATACCATCGGTGGCCATATTATTAGGGACAGTACCTAGATTTCTTATATTATTATCAACTTTAATTGCATTTTGCAGGTAAATGGTTGGTTGTAGGTTCGGCTAATATTTTTTATTTAAAGACTTCATTGATTGAGATAATAAAAACCTCAAATTTAAAGTCAGAATTATTTATATGTGTATTTTTGAAAAAAAAAATATTCGTAATAAGATGAATGAATATTACTAGTATTTTATGATAGCATCCATTTATCGTTGTATGCTCTCTATGCAAATTCTGGCTTTCTGTAGAAGGTTTATGTTATAATGGCAACTCTAACAGGTGTTATTTTTCAATAAATTCCATTTAAAAAAAAATGGCGCGATCTCACAGTGCTACTTTATATCAAAAATAATAATAGGTACTAATGCCATTAATAATAGATACCAAATTAAAAAAATCTTATAGAAATCTAAATCTTGGTACTGTCCCTAATAATTTGGCCACCCACTGTAGTTGCATTAGTATACATTATTATTAGAGTTAGATTAATTCTTTTTAACGTTTGAATCCCCAACCGGTCCTATGAGACCGCGCTGTTATTGTTTTACTATTGTGTCTCGTTTCGCGGGTATCTGAGTAATTAAATATGAAATTAATGGCGCCAGAAGTAATAAAATAACTGACTAGAAACGTGATAAATTAAACAACAATTAAAAAGATTTCGTTGAGAAAATGGAAACAATGATGTATTTTTTAAATATTTGAGCTCTTGACCGCGTTCTCGCCTGATGTTAAGCAATGGCTGAAACCTACTATGGAACAAGCAAACCTACAAGATGGAGATAATTGTCCGTAAAAAAAAATCATGAGCTCTCATAAAGCCTTTAATCTCTCTCTCTCTTAATCATTCATTTTAAGAAATGTAAAATAATAATTTTAAGATATATTTTTAATTTTCTTTAATAAAATAAATAAATGAGAGTTGGGTTCCATGTTGAAACAAGTACTTAGGTATATAAATATGAAATACAACCCTCCATTTACATTATTTTTATTGAGAATTTCCATATAACTTTTCCAATTTAAATCTGGCGAGGTGGATACCTGTATAAAAAGTTCAAAAACACTTTCTAGGCCCAACCTACTCGTAAGATATTTTATTCTGTTTGAAAACTCTCATTATTTTCAAACGTAAGAGAGACTTTGTTCGCCGGCATCGGGGGTATTTCCAGTACCTATGGTAATTTTATTCATTCAAGCAAAGGCTAAAAAAATGAGGCAGTGGTGAATGGCCGATAAGGCTGAAAGGTTCTGGAGAGGCAACAGCGAAGTCCTGCTACAAAATTATGTGTATTGACGCGTTTTGTTGTAAGTCGTGGGAATCTGGTGGATGCCGGATGCACAAGATCAGTCGTTCCACCAGATAATAAGGCTTATCTATACGTTTTATGATTGAAAAATCAAAGGAAGACAAAAGTCTTCAGAAGAATCATAATGCACCGCTTACTGCTCCAAAAAAAATTTGTGTTTATAATGAATTCTGGAATTATTGTTTCTACCACGTACTTGCAAGATTGGGAATGAGCGCATACCTTTTTATTTATAATGGTAAATCCTCTAATAAATTATTCCACCATAGGTGGAACGAAAGGGAGCGCCAATCTTGTACTGACTAAAACCAACCCGTGTTCCTTTAGTTGCTGTTTGCGTTCCAAGCAGCCTGTGACTTTGGCAAATATTACCGAAGCGCAAACGGACACAGTAGTAATATTAATTCCCTTCTCGATTGTTCCCCAGAACCTTACGACAGTAGATAGAAAATTAACTTATAATTCATGTACAAGGGTGGTTAACTCAAAGTTTGCCAATATCCTTCAGTTGCCTTTTGCATTACTGGGCCACGGTAACTCTTTCAAACATTCTCGTAACCGTATTGGGAATCAGCTCTATTGTACTGGGCCCCTACGGTTTTGTTGGCATCTCATGTTTCCGGGGTACCTATCATTATACAAGGCTTCATCGCTTTTTACGACAAGCTTATTTAATAGACTTCGATTATAACCGAGATTGATTTTATAGAAATACTGTAGAAAACACACAGCACGCATCATTTCCTTGGAGAAAGTGATATTATTTTAATGGCTTCATAAACACGCAAGTATTGTTCATACGCAGGTACTTCTGTACTGGGTGCGTTTGGGTACCCCATTGTTATGTATGTACTGCTTATGTAATATATGGCACGTGTAAGATATTAGTTGCATCAGCATTTTGCTATTGTTTTGATAAATGTGAAAAGGTTTTATAATAGGAAAATGGGTAGAGGGAGTCGTACTCACTCATCGAGGGTTCTGTATGTATATATAAACTAGTGCGCCTCACCATCAACGATTGCATCACTGTTTACCATCAGGTGGGATTGCATTCAAGCACTAGTTTATGGTATATAAAAAAAATGATATTTTTTTTTCATTTATAATATGTGAATAAAGTTATTTGGATCTGCAGTGACAACCGCACACTGGAAGACGCAGCGTTGGATAGCATCTCACAAGGTGGACTGATAACTTGGGTGACGGATGCATGACGCACAGGACTAGTCGTTATGGCATGTTATGACGACACTTGGGGGAGGCCTATGTCCAGCAGTGGACGTATTTCGACTGAAAAGGTGAGATACTACGTTTTTGCTAAAACCTGCTCAAGCCTTACATCAGATTTGACATCAAAAGAATCGTTTATATGTAATGAAAAAAGGTGATAATTTTATTAGTCTCCCTCACTCAGTTGAAGTACTAATATCTAGCTGTGACAGTGAAACAGAAGGAAGGAAAAAGAACCTTTATGTGTTGTGACACGAGAGCTCTTTATTTCATATTTTGGTACGAAACCCTAAAAATTAAAGTTAAATAACCGTGTATTATCAGATAAAATTAAAGCTACGACTGAAGTTTAGAACAATGTACAATGGGTGCTTTTATTGTTATAAGAGAAATCTTTTTCAGATAATAATTTTGGCAAGACGAGGGAAACTGTACGGTCACGTAACTTTGTGGGCAAAGACAAAAGATTTCGGTATAGAGTCCAAATGATATCTGTTTTAGAATTCTCACGACGACTTTAATCGTTGAGTGTCGATCGACTTTAGGGGCAGCGCAGATAGAGGAACATAATTGTCGAGCAGTGGTGGCCCAGTGATAACGGCCCCGACTTACGAGTTGTAGGTCGCGGGTTCAAACCCAGCCAGGCGCATTAATTTGTGTAAATTATTTCATCACCATTGCTCTCAAAACGGTGAAGGAAAACATCGTAAGGAAACCGGCATGTCCTAGAACCAAAAAATTCGAAGACATGTGACATCCACCAATCCGCACTGGGCCCGCTTGGTGGATAACAGCCCATTCCCTCTCCTAGAGAGGAGGCCTGAGTCCCAACGGTGGGAACATTACAAGGCCGCTAATGCTAATGCTTATTGTCGCGGGGTCTCGAGCTTTTTGCGATAGGTCGCGTATGCTCGAGCAAGTACGCGACCTCGTGAGCCTTCGCAAGTAAACCGTCGTATGGCGTCCGGTCGGTTCTCCTTTCAAATAATGGCACGTGAACATATTCACAAGGTAGTTGGTAGAATCATCACAGCGTTGATTTGTTGATTTCGTTTTTGATATTAATTTTAGTTATTTATACGACTGTGTTAAGTTTCTGCACCACCTTAAGATCGACTGGCAGAAAATCTCTAAGGCATTAATTCCGCCTTTGTACAAATCGTTTGAAGTTACCAATCTACCAAAACATGCCAGTTTTTTGCGGTTCATCGTCTTCTTTGAACGCAGGGCGTACGCTGCGGGCGCAGAGTCGACGCCGCTCGCGCGCGTGGCTTCACGCTTATCTTCAAGGATGTGCAAGCATTTTATAATAGTTTCAAGCATATATGCACTTTATTTCACTAATTTTAAAGTTATTTTTCGAGTGATTAATAAAATCCTCTCTGCTACGCTCCTCTCTGTCTGCAGTGAACCTTAAATGGCGACAAAATGCCAAACAAAATGGCAATTAAATGTCGGTGAATGTCTCAGACTTTGAATGTCAACTGATTTGATAATATAATTGTGAAAAGGCTGACTCATCTCTCTAAAATTGTAAAGGCGAAAGTTTGTGAGTGTGTATGTTTGTTATTAATGCAGCTTAAACGGATGAGCGTCTTTGGTTGAAATTTGGCACACAGGTAAGTCATGTCCTAGAATAGCACATTGGATCTTTTTTTCATAGGAGTATGATACTTTACGATAATTATATACTTTAACGCAGGCGAAATCGCCACAGCAGCTAGAATATAAATGCATCACATTACTTTTTACGAGTACATAATTATAAAAGGTTAAACTGACTGACTGACTAGAAATTACTGAGACTAGGAACGTGAATTTGCAGATTCCTTATATGACGTACGCGACCATTAAGAAAGAATTTTTCAAAATTCACCCCCAATGAGATAGAATGGGAGTCTAAAGTTTGTATAGACCAACTTAAAGAAATACTTTTACGCGGACGAAGACTCTGGCAGAAGCTAGTCTAATTATAACTGTATTTTATCATCACTACATAGTATAAAACAAAGCGCTTCCCGCTGTCTGTCCCTATGTATGTTTACATCTTTAAAACTACGCAACGGAATTTGATGCAGTTTTTTTAAGAGATAGAGTGATCAAGAGGAAGGTTTACGTGTATAACACATGCATAATATAGTAGAGAGGGGCCGCCGCCACTCCAGAACGGAGAGGCAGCAACCGGAAGGCAGCGTTGGAAGACTTCCCATAAGGTGGAACGACGACCTGGCGAGGGTCCCGGGAATTTGTGGAGACGCTTGGGGAAGGCCTACGTCCAGCAGAGAACGTCTTTTGGCTGAGATGATGATGATAGTAGAGAAAGACTAATAATTTTACACCCATGTGAACCCACGGCCGCTTACTAGTTACATCTCCCTAATATAAATGTATTATTGTACTTAATTAGAGGTTAAAATTACATTTGAGGTAACCGAGCAGAAAGCGGGCAGAGGGTAGAGGGCATACACTCATGCCGCGGGCTACACTTGCTTTAACTAATTTAATGAAAACAATATATTATGTAGTTAGAACAGTTAGGTTTATTTAAACATTTCTTTATTATACGTTTTTGTCTGTCTTGGTTAATAAAAATGTAGAATATGTGGGAACGTATGTTTTAACACAAAGATACTTATAGTTTTGAAACAACTAAATTGTATCTGTGTACACAAATGAACTCTTTGAACTTGAATTTGTATTTCGTCGCTGCGCGTGCATAACCGCGGAACAACAGTTGGTAAATACCGCGTATCGGTTTTTGAACAATTTTACAGGAGGTGAAAAAAACTGAATATCTAAGTCATTTGACTATATTTTACGGGCTGAACTATGTATTAACTTTTTTCGTGATTTACCTGTTAACGTAAATTTAAGAAATAAGACCCGTAAAATATAGCCAAATGTCTAAGATATTCAGTTTTTTTCACCTCCTGCTAAATCGTTCAAAACCCGATACGCGGTATTTACCAACTGTTGTTCCGCGGTTATGCACGCGCAACGACGATTTGCATTTTGTTCTAAAGAATTACTTTAAAAGAAGAGTGTGCAAAATGGAGTCCTGCCATTAAAACAAAATCATTTTACTGTAAGGCAGCTTGATTCCAGAAAAATTCACACCACCCGTTGTCGCCACTTAGGCGTCAGGTCTTTTCCCTTGAGAGTTTACATGACGTTGAAGTCTTACGTCTGACTATGACGTTGATGTCCAACTTATGTCAGCATTAACATAAACAATTTGACAGGTGCCTGGACCTGACGCCACAGTGCTGCCACCTGGTGAACGTCAGTGTAGAATACTTTTATTAAACACAAAATATAGTTTCAAATGTCCATCATAATTACTAGTACTACATATCTTCTTCAGTATTGTTCCCTATGAAATTGCCGGTTTTAGGAAATTCGAAGTTCGATAGTTTTAAGTATACATTTCAAAATTTCCAATTGACTACAGGAAGTCTCCTGTAGTCATGTATTTGTTTCCTAATACATAGCTACAACCTAGAAGTTTTAAGTCAGTAAATAAGCAAGCAAACGTGTTTAATCGTAGACAACATCATCGATTACCATCAGGTGAGGAGATAGTGATCAAACGCGACCCGTGCAATCACAAATAACAAACTGTAATCCCGAAAAATATTGGATACACGGTTCAGGAATTGAATTGTTTTTATTTTTTTTGGTTGGCAGTCATTAAAGGAGAACAAAAAAACAAACATCGCGTTTTGGGAGTCTATTTATTATGCGCACAGCTAAAGAGTGGAATTCCCTGCCGGGGTCTGTGTTTCCTGATAGCTACAACCCAGGGGTCTTTAAGTCAAGAGTGAATAGGTTGCTTCTAGGCAAGCGTGCTCCATCGTCGACCACATGATCGCTTACCATCAGGTGAGATGTGGTCAAGCGTGAGCCTATCAATAATAAAAAAACACGTGGGCTTATGAACGATGGAAGAAGTGGAAGGAAGCTTTGGTCCAGGAGTGCAACTTTACCAAAAAAAAAACATCCGCCACCATCCACCTTGATAAATACTCGTCATGAACATTGTGAACACTGAATATTGTGAACTTAGTTGCAGAGTAATCTATAGTCTCGCAATTAATTATTAAACTCAAACTGTGTCATCGATTACCCCTATTCTCAGATGACCCTCGTTCAATTTTTTTTAATCGGATTCACAACACGCAGCGCAGCAGGCAATCGTTCAATCAATACACCAATCATGCCCTCGCTGAAAAAAAATCTACTTAATTTCAGATACTACTAGACTGAGTAATCAATGTCATCATCATCTCAGCCGAAAGACGTCCACTGCTAGAAATAGTGCTTCCAAGCGTCACCACAACCGGTGTCTCACATCCATCGGATTCCCGCGTCCCCCACCAGGTCCACACTAATCAATATGTCTGAACCTAATAAGATTGGTGATGAAATAAATTACACAAAGCAATGCATCTGGTTGAGTTTGAACCCGCGACCTACAACTTGTAAGTCGGGGCAGTTACCACTGCCTTGCTCTCAAAACGGTGAAGGAAAATATCGTGAGGAAACCCGATGTCCTAGAACCAAAAGACGAACCGAAGACATGTGACATCCACCAATCCGCACTGGGCCCGCGTGGTGGATTACTGTCCATTCCCTTTCCTAGAGAGGAGGCCTGAGTACCAACAGTTGGAACATTACAAGGCCGATAATGCTAATGTAATGCTAATAATATTGTACTCCCAGGTGACCCTAAACACCCTGCATTCAACACTACGAATAGGCCTTTAAAGCAACACGGTACTTCATGGCAAGACTGGAGTCAGATTTACTGGCTTCTGACTATCCTTAACGACGGCCAAAGATGGAAGACGACAAATGACAGCCGGGACCCACGGCTTAACGTGCTTTCTGAGGCACGGAGGAAACTCGGTATGTTAAGATGTTCACCCATCCACAGCTTGGCAAGCGTTGCTTAACCTTGTAGATTGACCCGTGCGGCTGTTACTATCTAGCCACGAGCTCCTCACCGTATACCTCGTCTGCATACTTATTGTCTTTCTATTATGTCTCTAATACGGTACTCGAAAGATTAAAGTAAGACATATCCAAAATACTGAACGCTTCATTGCCGACGTGAAGGCTGAATTTTCGTCATAATTTTATGCCCGTTAAGCTTTGTTTCTTGAACAGATTTGCGTAAAAAACTGCCATTCGAGTCCAAACCGTCGCCACATTGCTCGTGTCGGTGTGAGACAGTTACAGTTTTATTTAAGAAATTATACGTGTAATAAGTATTGCGTAATGGCAGGAAATAAGTGTTCTGTTGTAATGTATCTTGTGCTGCTGGTCGTGGAGATATCTTTAGCTAAAGGTGAGCCAGACTTTCTTTTCTTTACCGTATTAACGTAACGTTAATGCGTGCGTTATGGTGTGAAAGGTGTGTTTTTGTTGGGTTGTCGATTGATTGAAAGAGTTAATGTGGCCCTGGACTGTAAAAGGCATCTGGAGAAACACAATTCGGGTAACCAGTTAAAGTCTCAGTCACTCTCACCCCTACTGAAGTTGGAGAAGTTATTTGATGATTTTGCGATTCAGAAAGACAGGTGCGTTGCTGAGTATTTTGTTGTAATCAACCTACGTTAAAAACTAGGAAGAGATGACAGGCATTCATTCTGAGGACCGTTCAAGAGTTGGTTATCAAGCAAAGGGCCTATTTCACCACCTATGATTAAGTTTCGAGTATCTTATTTGGCAGATAATTTCATACAAATTCTGTTCCATTTTTGAATTTATTCAGTGAGTAATGCCTACTCGGACATTGTGAAACAGGCCCTGATTCTAATAACTCTCTTTTAATTTTAGTTTTAAAATGGTCAACTGTTTTAGATTTCCTTTTGACAGATAAACGATATCCATTGCCAAGTTTGCTTGAAAAACTAATTTATCGGAAATTGGGCATACGCAATGAATACAACGAATTGTAAAAAGGAAACCCGTTTTCGATTGCGATACATATTTTTACGCATTTCACGGTTGAGTTGCACGGCGACACTGTTTATAGGCTACAGTTGCAATTGGAATCAGTTGTACTGACGATTTAGCAAGCCATTGGTCTAGTTCAAATATAAAAGCCGTGAGCCCATCTCAAACTGGCCCCATCCTCGGAGAGGTGTGACCTCTGGCGGGAGAAGTTTGGAACTGGACCACCTTATAATTTTATCGAGCCCTCGGAGAGTCTCGCTCCTGGACACGAGTCGCCTTGGCCAACCTGGAAAACCCTAAACAGACTCCGCACCCAGGTTGGCCGTAGTAAAGACAATCTCCACAGATGGGGGTTATCGGACGGCTCTGATCTCCAGTGTTTGTGCGGCGTCTCTCCACAGACCATGTCCCATCTTCCATCCTGCACCACGTGCCCTGTTGCTTGTTCTCATGAGGACCTAATGACAGCATCATTGGACGGCATTGCCGTGGCCGAGTACTGGGCCAGGCAAGGTATCTGACTGGTTTTACCATCGACGCGCTAAGAAGAAGAATATAATAGTATAGGATAATCAGTCTTATAACACACAGCTGAGATTCGACAGGTGGGTTTTGATCACCAAGAATTTAACACACCTCTCGCTCCATCCAGAGCGGGAGAATTTATTTGGTTCAAATTTCAAGTAAAAAAAAACAGGTCAGGTGCGAGTCGGACTTACGCAGCAGGTTCTGTACAAACTTACTTCTAAGTAGTTCGATTCGCGAATCGAATCTTGAAGATTGTACAGAATTGCTAAGAATTTTGGTATTTATGTTGTGATGCTACTACATTTTTTGGTCTTTAAACTGTTTCTTGTATTTTTTGCTGTGAGACCTTAGTTCCTGCAAAATTTCAGGATTGTAGGTCAACGGAAAATACCCCATGTTTTGATATCTTTGCGAGTGTCAATATATTGTATGCATCTAAACGGAGCATAAACGGTTTTATGGATTGCGTTGTGTCAGAAGTATGATTTTTACATTGCTTCAAGGGGTAACAGACCAGAGTACTTATTTGATATTATTTTAACTTAATGGCTTTACGCGTTTCTGAGAAAAAGCACATTGAAAGACGGATAACAAAGTGATCGTACTGTATCGTAACTGTGAGATATCGAAGCACAGGAAAAGCAGCCGATTCGGATTTATCTGCAATCTTCTTTTATTATTCCTAGACACTAACATCTCATCGCAGAAAGCAATTTTATTTCTTTTGAAATAAGCAGTATCTTTTAAAATTTTAATTGTCACTTAAATTACGGGATATCTTCCGTGATTGTTGATGACGATGATCACGGATATATTTTTGATCATGGCGCTTGCAACAGCGTCGAAATATTCGGGAACTCAAAATAAAAAACAATCACGAAAGATATCCCGTAAGTGACAATTTAAATTATGAAATAAACCGTGATAGCCTAAAACAGTGTTTAAGCAGTATCTTTGAACAAATTTTTATTAAAATGTTTCCTTATATTACTATAAAATAAATAAATAAACAAAGTCAATCCGTCTACAAATAAAATCTATAACACAAGTATTAGATAGTACTACAAGCACTGTACAAATGTTCCATTTTAATGAAGAAGCTGTATCACCAAGGTACTAATTTGTCTTACAACGCCAATTACGATCTATGCAGACGTTCATTAATATGCAAAACACTGCTTAATTCACAGAAGGAGACGCTCAAATTAATTTTAATGTTCAGAATATAAATCAGAAGGTATCTTAGTATCGCTAAGCTTGGCTCGTATAAAATGACCACAATAAGCCTTTACGGCTTTCTCATTAATACTGCTATTTTGTAAATAATTAAGTTAATTTATTCCATTTCTATGTTTGTTTATTTTAATATTATAGCTTGTTTCACGATGTCCGAGTAGCCACTACTTTCTGAATAAATTCAAAAATGGAAAAGAATTTCTATGAAATTATCTGCCAAGTAAGATATTGGAAACTTAATCAAGGTGGTGAAATAGGCCCTAAAACCAATACCTGAAAGGAACACCCGGGACCCTGGAATGAAGGCAAAGAAGGAATGCAGTGAGTTTTAGTCAGTAAAAGTCTGACACGCCCTCCGCCCAAGACCGGGGGATATTATTCTGATGATATCCTTACCTTAAAAAAAACAGGTGGTTAGGAAGAAAATCACGTCCTTTATAAATGATCGTTACACAGTCCTGGTAAGGAAAATTGATATTAATAACAACCATTTAGTACATAAAAGAAAAAGAACCATAACATGAGAAAAATGATATACATTTTTTCTCATTTTCTTTTTGAGAAGAACAAATTAAGGTAACACCAGTTAACGGTAATAAATTGTGTCCACTTTTTATTCGGCTAATTTGAAAAAAGAATAACAACAACAACTTTTCTTTTTGAAAGAAAAATAGTACAGTACAAATTCATACAATTCATCGACAATTCAAGTATAAACTTTAATACTGTGTCTTTAAAGTCACCATTTATTTAAAAAGGTTTACCTAAAAAAAGTATACTTAAGTTGCAATGGAATTTGAACTTTGTCATGTGTGATATAGACTTTGTTATACCTTAAATTGATGATTGTCTCCTTTTCTTTTTGACTTTAATGTCAACATTATTTTCATTTACATTTTCAAAAAAAGAACACGGTCACCATTTTGTTTTTCTTATTTCCTGTCTGTGTGCTTATGCAGGAAACATTTTCATTAAAAGAATAAGGCCATGGCTACGGTTTTAAATTATTTAATGCTTAACTTTATCTCTGGCGTTATTCCCTCGTGTTGGGATAGTAGAAACAAAGTATGCGGCAAGAAATCCCGCGGGTGTATCCTGTAACGAATTGTTATGGGTAGGGGCTAATATGCACTGTATTTAAGCAGATGAATTCAGTTGAAAAGGGGTTTTGGCGACTGAACTGAGTTTTTAAAGAAGACACTAGTTTATTTTTTAGTAAGTATTTTATTTACATATTTTTTGATAATATTTTATTTTTCAATGATGGCTTAGGAAAAGTTTATGTGTGCCTTTTTTATGTTTTCAAATAATAAACGTATAATTGGAAATTATCGAATATAAATTTTAATCATTGATACACCATGTACTGAAGATTTAGAGAATGTTACATAAGATTTAGTACTATTACTAAAGATTTAGATAACACCTATTCTGAAAACCTTTAACTTATATATTATTATTTCCTAAGCAGTTATCTAATGCCCGCACATTTAAACTAGGAGACACGTAAAAGGTTTCGCTGTAATATTTTTACACTGTTGCGCAGTACTAAGACAGTGAGCTTTCGTTTAGTTATTACATTTAAACCCGACTAATGTTATTGAAAACGGGTATAATAGTTTGTCCACACTTTGTACAGATAAAGATATAAAAATAAAACACATATACAGAAAATATTGAGTGAAAAAGTTCACGTAAATATGTCGACAAAATGTTTGTGTGCACTTTTTATTCCTTTAAACTATTATTTTAGGGATGACTTAAAAAAAATGTTACCAGAATTGTAGTGAACCTAATTAAAACGAGAATGAGATATGGTTAAAGTCGTATATAAAAAAAGACGTCCAGATTATTAACAGAAGCTTGTATTATTATTCATTTATATTTTTATTTTTTCTGAAATACGCAGTTTACGTATAATTTTCAACTGTTATACATACCTCAGATTTTCCAATACACTGGCATTTCTCTGCGCTGCTGTGTTACAAAATTTTATAGATATCACCGTAAAATTGTAAATATGTACCTTTAGATTATAATCTACCTCACGAGATTGTAAACTGTCAAAATATTGTGAAATAACATACTGCTTACAATTTAACACAATTTTTTTTTCGATAGATTATAATCTACTGATAGATTATAGATAGATTGTAATCTATCGGAAAATATTGCGTTAAATTGTTAGTAGTACAATATAGTTACAATACAGTTACGATGAACAAAGCTTATGGTGTGGGCGCACCATAAGCTTTGTTAAAGAGTTATATTACTCTTTTAGAGGAAGTCTTAAGTCCATATTATAATTTAATTGTTCCGGAATTGTATTATACAATCCAAGCCGAGATAGCTTTATTGGAAAGGGTTTATGTTACGAGGCCTATAACATAGACAATACGTCCAATCCTTAATTACGATTATTTGTGGTGGTTATTACTCAAGTGTTGGTTTTAGATGCATATTTTGTAGTAATTTTATATATTATATCATAATAAAAAATTTAAATAAGTACTTAAATTTCATTTAATCACAATCAATGAAGATTCTGGTGAACATAACATACCTACATAATAATCATAAAATAACATAAAACAAATATGTCTATATGCTTTTAAATGCAATGTTTAATTCAATGTTATAAACGTTTTACGTCAAATACAGGAACTATGAGAAAATAAGGATTCAAAATAATAATATTGGTTTTCTGATTTATAGAAATACGTTTTTTAACAAAAATTATATTTTTAAACAAAAACTCTATATTATACTCTAGAAAATCTATAAGTATTCTACCCAGATATTTACTTTATTTAAGATCTACTTACGTTTGAGAAAGGACAATGAGTCACCTAATTCACTTTATTGACTGTAATTCGTGCTGTTCAAAAGACCCATTCATTGACCAAAACTAAATAAATGATTGAACTTTTTCAATGTAGTGTCAATAACCTGTTTATTATTTAGTTTTTGTATGTATTCATATTATAAAAAAATACGACTGCAAACACTTTTACTGTATACAAATACATTTCATTTTTAAAGTACAATTGTTCTTACAGTTGTTTTTGTTAAGTTATTGTATTTAGTTACAATAATTAAATTAATTAATATGTCACAACACATTAGTTACACATTTAATAGTTGTCTTTGTTATCAACAATTGTTCGAATAATTGTATACAAATTATATAAATAGTAAATAGTGATACATTGACCACGATTCTATGATAAAATTTAAAATTACCATGTAAAATTATCCTTATTATTTTGTTATAAAATATCTACACCTTTGTGAATAGTAAATTAAGTAGTTAGGCGGGCTTGAAACAAAAGACTGCTCTGAACTACTTTCACGATATTAAATTTTAAAGCCTTGCACCCAAGTAGAAAAGAGAAAAATTTACTAGATTTTGAAATTCTACGCTTTTAACTAATAATGTAGTCTAGGTTAGTATATTTTATAAAGTACACGGCTTAAAAGGTTTATAACACAAAACTATTGCACACATAAATACGAGTAGAGGTACTTTTAATATGTATTTAATAAACTACATTATTTCTATGTAAACATACTAAGTTTTAATGTTTTTTTCATGACAACATTATGAGTGTGTGTAGGTGTATTATAAATGTTAAAAAGTATTAAATATTTATTATAAACTACAAGTATATTGAAGAAGAAGTGAGAAGAACAAGTAGAAATCGGGGTGATTGTTAATCAATAATCTTTCAACAGTTACTACATACCACGTCCTAGATAGGATATACTATTTTTATCGTAGTAAATATATACTAAAGAATCTCATATAATAATTATAACGTAATATTTTTCTCAAACACAACAGATTTAGCAAAAGTAAGTTTATAAGTAGGTAGATTTATTCTATTTAACGTGAATAAATATGTCCAATTTATTATTCCAAGGGTTTAACCTTATCAGACAAGGAGCTTATAAAATGTAGAATTTGTTTGATTAAATTCTAACGTTATGTCGTTCATTTTGTTAAATTAATTTAGAGATGTAACAAGAGATTTTGATTTTAAAAAGAAAAAAGGACACCAACTTTGAAAATAGAAATAAATAAAAATAGCACAAATGTGATGTTTTTACGTTAATGAAGTTTTTTAAATTAGTTTTTAAATTAAATTATTAGTTGTTAAATTAGTTAGATAGGAGTAATGTGAGACACACCTAGTTAGTCCAACATGCTGAACGAGGGGTTCATACTTTAGTCGATCAAACTGATATTTTTTTAGTTGGTGCATCTGGCTAGGTTTGGTAAGGTTTGCACTGCTAAGAGTATAGAGTTTTGTAATAATTAACTCATTTCGTCCTAAACTGTAAAGTATACGAAACAAACGTTATTTTGGTTTGGTGACAGGCAGGGCCATAATCCGGGAATAACAAGGCTCTCAGTGGCGCCCCCTAATGGGGTACTTACCGCCCTTTGTCACTTGAGGAGCTGTGCTATCATCAGCACCCTCGGAGATGGAAATATGTTTGTTGTTGTTACCTGAGCATTATATTAATAAGAAGTATAAGTGTAACCCTATTTTAATGTTATGTGGGATGTAATGTGATTTTTTTATTTATAAAAAGGTTTACTCGAAAAAGGACTCCTGTTGGCCAGCAATTGGGTTGTGGAGGTCTTATAGGCAGCCGGATACCCAATGTGAGTGCGGTGCTTTTGTCCAAAACATGAGCCACACGTTGGAGTGCCCCAAGTGCCTAAACACCTGCACTTTGGAGGATTTAATGAGTGCCACCGATGATGCAACGTAGCTACCTACTGGGCCCAAACAATCTAAACAATTTACCTTCGATTCGAAAAGAAGAAGAAGATAGGCAGTTCATGTAAAAAACAGATATTTAGCTACATCTAGGTTGACTGATAGCCGACCCCTAACTGGTAGGGATAAAAAGGCTAGTGACGATGAAGTGCGCAAACATAAGTATATTCCCTATTTATTCAATTTCATTCTCTCTGTTATTATTTACTTATTTATTTGCTTCTTCGTATTCAAATCAATTTGCGCACTACACCGTCCCGACGTCTTTTCGTCGACACTGTTACCGGCCCACGTTGAAAACCAGCGCTGTGCCCTCGTCGCTTTATGTATGAGGGCATTGCATTTTGCTGAGCGTTCGGCCGCATATTTTCCCTTTTTTAGGGTTCCGTAGCCAAATGGCAAAAACCGAACCATTATGGTTTTTATTATTATTTATAAACAAATTTAAGCATGTGGATTCCGCTCAAATAAACAGTTTTTCTTTCTTTCTTTTCTTTCGATGGAACGGTATTCTGACACAAACGGAGAGAGATCAGGGACCGGTTAGACTTTACGTTTACGGCGAGGCTTTACGTGCTTTCGTGCACAGAGCTGTCACACCACCAACTTCATAACTCCGCGCAGCTACAGAGTAATTCTTAATGGAAAAACCCAAAAACATTTTAATCGACCCAGGATTTAGACTCAGGACCTCGTGCTCAGCAGTCGCGCTTGCAACCACAAGACCAACGAGGCAGTTATGACTAAACTCATGAATAATTCCATTACCTTCTTCCATACAGCTTTAATTTGCAAGGTGATCATATATTTTAATCGCACCTTACGCATTTAACTTGGATATTAATTTGACGGTATTCAGTTAAACAGCGGGATTAAGATTTCACTTTCGACTTGGAAGTATCGCATTAACACATTTATCACTTAATTTTGAAGCTCTCATTTCTATGTTAAATTGCTCAGTGTTTATGAATCCTTCAAAGAATTAATCATACCTATGTAATATGTATATAATACAAGCTTTTATCGGTGGCTTCGCCCGCACCTTTAGTCGATAAATGTTCTAAGGGAACATACTTCTGAGATGAGAGAAAAAGTAGGATTGCTATACAGGATTCTAGCACCATGTAATCCACCATGCCACTATAACATTTAATCTGCAGCAAGCCTATCCTCAACAATTGGACAAAAAATCACATGCCAGGAAACACAGGGATCAGAAAACGCAGATAGAAAATCTACTAATACGGCCTGATCCAGTAATCGAGCCCAAGAATTCGAACATGAACGCAGAAAAAGTAATCACTAGAGATAAACATAGACCTGGAGTACAAAGACCCACTGAAAGAACACAGGTGGGTTAAAAGTCTGACACGCAGTTCTGGCCCCACTCACTGCGGGAAAAGTTATTTGATGATCTCATAAAAAATACCTTTTGTTCAGCCGTAGAGGTTATGACCACGAGGCCAACCTGTGAGGCCAATGCTCTATACAGTCATGTAAGACTTATGCTCCTATCCCCTAATTTTGGCCAAGCATGTGCACTGTAGTGTTGTAATTAAAACACCAGTGGGCACGACAGCCAAATGGCAAGTGGCCCATCCTTATGATGTAACGCGTCACTACTTACGAAACTCTGTAAGTTACGTTAGGCTATAGTTATATTGAAAGGGTTTAAAGTTTGTGAAAAAAACATATATCGTTTTCCATTTTAGGACCCAGGGTTCACACCCTTCCTCAATGGTGGATCTTTAGAAACGATTTGTTTAGTGACAGACACAGTGTTTGAAAAGACAGCTTTTTTATACTTTATAATAAGAGAAACATTTCCCATAAGTATTTTAATTGCTAGCGAATACTGTAAGAAATTCTTATTTTTTATTTATATTGATTGACTCGTGTAGTCAATTAAGTACTACGAGTATCTCAAATGTAAGCGATGATGTGTTCGAGGTTAGAGTTTGCTTGCCTAGAAGTAACCTACTCGTGTTTACTCAAAACTAAAAGAAACCTGATACATATAAAATATTATAGCTATCAAGAAATATCTTCTTTCGTTTTATATATTTGAATTCCTTTAAAGCCTGGCTTGAAATTCAGTGTACTTCTTTTTCTAAATATATCTTTGAAAATCTGGTTTACAACTGATATATTCTTCAGTCGGGTGTGAAGTCTATACGCGTTTCACTTGCTATGTCCGCGGTTCATTGTGTGAGCTACTTCGTGACTTTTATTTGAGATTTTTATATTGTACGTTGAAAGGGAATTGTTTGTCTTGGTAAGGTCACATGAAGACGAAGGATGAAACGCATGCTAGGTACTAAAAGAGTTACATCACCTAAATGACTTCTTCTCTAGGCGGAGCGGGAGGACGTGCCAGACTCTTACTGACTAAAACCCACTCTTGTTCCTTCTTTGTCTTAATACTAGGGTCTCGGGGTTTTCTTAGATTTCGTTTAACCAAGGGCCCCAGTAATGGGTATACATAATATGGATGGAGAAAGAGATTTTGTGAGAAATAATATAAAAAAAAGGGAGCCAGTGATGGTTGACAAGACCTTTGTTTGTCATGAAATTGGGTCGTTTTTTGGGCAAAGATCGATCTCATCTACCCAGCCTTTTCCCAACTATATTGGGGTCGGCTTCCAGTCAAGCCGGATTTAGCTGAATACCAGTATTTTACGTGGAACGGCTGCCTACCAGACCTCCACAATCCATTTAACGGGGGTAACACGGTACTTCATGGCAAGACTGGAGTCAGATTTTACTGGCTTCGGACTATCCGTAACGACTGCCAAAGATCTACAAACGACAGCCGGGACCTACGGCTTAACGTGCTTTCCGAGGCACGGAGGAAACTCGCTATGTTAAGATGGTCACCCATCCACAGACAAACCTAGGCAAGAGTTGCTTAACCTTGAAGATCGACCTGTTGCGGCTGTTATTATCTAGCCACGAACTCCTCACAAAAAAACAATTGGGCAAAGAACGATCTAAATTAATATTTTAAAAGATTAAACAGGCACTTAATGCTCATCCAGAGATAAAGGTACCATCTGTGTGTCTATAATTTTGAGATGGGTAAGTTTCATCCATTGATTTGAAATGGCTAAAACAGTAAAAGCGACAATGTAATGCACAGTAAATATTTATTCAATATTTTAGTAGTATTGTGAATACAATGTTTGAATATGTTATAAATAATGTAGGTCCAACGAAGGCAATCGCATGAAAAATGTACCTGGTTATACATGCTTGCTGGTAAGACATTTAGAAAAAGCGAATGCCATACCCCGTACCACATTGCGTCACCAGTATATTAGGGAATAACCACAATAGAAGTCTAAAAAAAGTTAGAAATGCCATTTCCAAAAACCTAGTTTAGACCACAAATAAAACACTGCGAAATTCTAAAGAATTAACCAAAGGGATTTTCAGAATTTTGATTGCTAAAATGAAATGTTATAATTCAGCTTTTTCTTCCTCCTGTAAAATTTGCAGATATTATCTTAGCATCTAAATTTATTAAGCTAACAACTACGTAGGTAAGTATAGGTACACAGAACAGTACAGTACTATTACAAAATGAGTTCCATGGTAGAAACACTAAGTAATCATTATATCCAACCTGCCGTATTTAGACTTAATCGCATAATCTTATCAACCTTCATTCCTTTCAAGTACGTTCCGTTGCATAATGTTAAAAGCTATTAGTTTAGGTATGTCTGGAGGGGTGGAGTGTAGATCTATCTGGCCCAACAGCAGTTCCACTAAGTGATCCGCGCGGTAAAGTCTGCGTATCGCGAAACGTTGATCGTAAATGCGTTTACCGATCACTTTCAATCTTTGCTCGTGTGAATGCATTAGGTACATTATCTGTGTCAGTATCGAAGGAAAAAAAAAATTTGAAATTCGAATGTGTTATGGATGGTGCAACAGTGTTGGATGCATTTTTTTTTATAGATGGCCAGTTTTATGTTGAACTAGTGTTGTTTTGCTCATGTATTAAAAATAGAATAAAATGTAATAGTGCTATTACACATATTTGTATATAATGTCCATCATTTTCAAAGTCAGTTTTAAAACAATCAAACTTGACTTAGTTATTTCACAATTTTCTCTTGATATATTTATAAACACGCAGTGTCGCAGCATTCAAAGTTTCGCAAAACGTATTGCTTCACCGGAATGATTGTTAAAAATCCAAGGCAGTTTTAGGTAACTCATGAGATTGCATCAAAGATTGGCAACAAACGTAAAATATACGAAGTCTCGGCAAATCATATACATTTCGTATTCAAATGTAAACATTACTCACCGATTTAATATCAATAACTCTAGCTTTTGCTTTATTTATAGTAGTATTCTGTGTTTAAATCTGTGCTAGCATTTCAATACTGTATAAGTCCAGTGCATTTGCTGCCAATATTTCCAATTTCGTGAATGTCTAAATTGCATGCGTTTTGCGAAATAGCCGAAACTCGTTACTACACCTGTCATTAGAGTATTATGGCTAACGATTAGTAATGTGACTGCATTGATTATTTGTTACGAAATAATAACAGCAACTAGGTGGTAGGCTGTTGGACACGGTCAGTTATACACAGTAATCCGCTAAGGTCGTAGTGTTATACAATGCGTGGACTAGAACAGAATCGTGATAATTGATTTAATAATTTGTAACATTTATTGATTGCCAGTGTGTGGAGTTGATTGACAGTTCTAATCCGTTCGAAGTTTGAATTTGTGTCATAGACAAAAATGCAAGTTTTAAAAGTGTGTTATATTTGGACTCTTTTGTCCCTGTTGCTGTTTGAATGCCTGATGGAAGGCTCATCGCAAGAAGCCTCGTTTGAACTGCCAGTGCAGCTAGTCGGATTCCCATTCATTATTGTCGCTGTCCGACTAACTAACTTTGTGAAGAAACTGTCGTATGCTTTAAATCCAGGTAATTGTTTAATCTTTTTGATGCATGCTTTAAGAATTTAGAACACCTCTACCTATATGTAGGTAAACATGTTTATTTTTTAAATTATATTAATTCATGAATCCCCGACCGGTCTCATAGGACCGCGCAGTTATTGTCTTACTATTGTGTCTCGTTTCGCGGGTATATCTCTTATAGTATAATATAAAGTAGATAGGTTAAATCTCTTAACGGCTGCGACATGCAGGTATACTTATTTCGTTCGAATTTTGAAATTTTGCCATAAATTAAAATGCAGGACTTCTCTATAAAAATTGGGCATTGTAATCTATAGTGCTGATTTTGGAAATATACTATTAAAAACCATAACCGTTTATCAAAACTCAGCACTTTTCTAATGTCATAAGAAGGTTAACTATAAAAAAAAACTACAAGAAGCTAGCCCTTCTCCACTAACGTCCCAGTTTATCTGTTAAGTTATAAAACAGACTTTTGATTTGAGGTAATCTTATGTAACTTTACGTTTTTCGTCTTTAATTTATAGGTATTGCTGTAGAGCATAGTTTCCCAACCTTTCATGAACTATTGCCCCCTTTACAAGAAAACCAAATTCCAAAGTATTCTTCATTCTTTAAGTAATACTTATTTAATTATACTTACCAATTTTAAATGTCTGTCAATTGTCTATTCTATTAGATAATTGTCTAACTATCAAAAAATAAAAATAATTCTCTTTCTCTCTAATCGAGCCACTCGTGGTCGTGTAATTGTTTAAAACATAAAAAAAAACTGCATAGGCATGGCATGACAGCCCCGATGGATTTCCTTGGGTTAGTAATATTAAAGGTAGGTTTTTACATCATTTTTAAATTATGATTAATTTTTAAAAGTCGTAGAGCAAAGGTTGTTGCTTATATTTTTTTATATAGTAACAGAGTCCTGAGAGGTTGCCAGTGTTTTACGAATAACCCTTTTATTGTGTTTTTTTTCCAACAGTGCTTGTTTTAATGTCTCATCATACATAACACGCTACGTGATGAAGTTATATCAGCAGCTGGATTTGATCCCTGTTGTTGGCAAAAGGCTCGCTCCTTACTTATTATATTAGTCTTGGATTTTTTTTTTGCTATTTATTTAATCAATCCAAAGTAGAAAAAAGTAGAGATGAACTTATATTAAACTTCATCTTTAATATTTAAGTCTTAAGTTTTTTCGAGGCAATTAAGCATTGCACGTAAATTACCTGCTTACCTCTACTACTAATAATTACCAAACAATGGCAGATTTACCTACTAATTATTTAATCAAATTAAGTAATTTCCCATAAAGTAATACTATAACTGTTATAAAAATATAAACAAAGATTCCGTAACACTTATATTAAACGCAAAAGTGTAACGAGAGTTAAGATTGATTGACCTACAAAATCATTACATAAAGTGTACCAAAGAGAACGTGTTTACGTTCCTTCTCAGTACGGAGAGCTTTTGCAGTGCAATCTTAACCGTAGTACTGGCTAGTTGAGACTCAAAGACCGCGGTTACCGCGCGCCAAACGGACATTCGATATTTGAATTCAAAATTTTCATTTTATCTGTGCTTGCATTTTGGCGCGAACTCACGTTGCAAGTGACATTCGTCTTTTGTTTTTGAAAATGAAGTGTAGAAAATTATCGTTTGTATTACCGTTAGCACTGTTTTTAGTTAATTTTTGTGATGATGTGTACAGTCAAGAAAGTAAGTTTGAGTTACCAGTGCAGTTGGTAGGTTTTCCTTTTATAGTAGCTAGTGTGAAACTTACGAATTTCCTGAAGAAGTTTTCTTATTCCTTGAGCCCGGGTGAGTAGAATTAATGTTTGAATCCCCAACCGGTCCTATGAGACCGCGCTGTTATTGTTTTACTATTGTGTCTCGTTTCGCGAGACAAATTAAGAGGAACGATTAAATGGCATAAAATATCTCTCTACTATTTTGTAAAGCTGATTAATGATACAGAATATATGTATGATTGGACTAGTTATAAATTATTAATATTCATATAACTCGTCTGGATGATAGTTTTACGCGGCGTAGCAATTTCATTCAATTAAATTCATTGAGCCTCGTTTAATAAAACAATTAACATGGTAACGATATTCAATAGCAAAAAACGAGCCTTTGAAAGGATTTTCATGGCATTTCGGGCACATATTCAGTTACAATTCACGTTGTCATAAATCAAGTAACCTACGAATGAAAACATAGTTTTTACAAAATGTTGCGTGTTAAGTTTTAAACGGATAACATATTTTTGCTTGTAAAAGGTAGGTACTTAGTTTCTGAAAATAACTCTGATTAATAAGATTTTTTAACAGACATTACTTATTAGATGAATATCTTGGAGTAGACAATTTTAATCTTTCAAAATCATGATTCCTGTAGAATAGTCTTTGAGAGCGAAACCGAGGAATAAATCTAGCAAAAATATATGAAAAGTTTCACATGAAACATACGTCATGACAAGAGGTGAAATATAGCACCCCACTGGTGCAAGTTGTGCCGTGATATATGCTCTTCAGCACTTCTGTGGCCGCGAGAAACCGCTGCGAATATTTTTAACACCTCACTTTTATAAAAATAACCTGAATAATGGTCCTTATACTCTGCTGTAACGAGCGGATGCGAAAGAATATAGGTTACTATAAGAAAAGGTACAAAAGGAGGATACAAGGACGTATAATGTACCTACGTAAATATTATAGTAGACACTATACACAAAGGTTTCTTTTTTGTCGTCTTGGCATGACTTAGCCACTATTGTTGGCTTGTAACAAAATTAATCTTGTCTAGAGAAGTGGACTCGACATGCGAAATAAAATTATAAAGCCACCAAACATAAAAAGTTCCCACAGAAATGCCGCTGACTTTTCCAGTTTGCTCTTCAATTAATTACGTACTTTATTTCGGTTTAGCGTTTCCCGGAATAGTGCCAAGTCTGGCAAGTTAAGCTGCTTAGATAATACATCCTCTTTGACTTTTTCAAATCCTCCGTTTTTGAGCTCACATCAAACGAAAATCCCGTCAGATTTTGTCGAAAGCCAAATTTCTGTTTATACGCTAAAAGATTAGTTTTCCTGCGCGAGTTTTACCACGAGAAACTGTTACATATGTTTCTTAGAAATAATAAAGGCCAGGATTTATGAAATGTATTTACAGTCAACAAAATGAGATAAGTACCTATATGTAATCTAGGCCTTAAGAAATATGTAACCAAGTTTTTTGTATCTAGGTACTTAACGTATTTTAAAAGAGTCTAAAAGCGGCCCCGACTTACGAATTGTAGGTCACGGGTTCAAACCCAGCCAGGTTAATTTGTCACCACTGTTTTGAAAACGGTATATTCTAGAACCAAAAAAAGAAGCAAAGACATGTGACATCCACCAATCCGTACTGGGCCCGCGTAGTGGATTATTTCCTTTACTAGTAAGGAGGCCTCACAGCAGGTCCCAACAGTGGGAAAATTATGAGACTATTTACACTGATGATTATACTAAAACAGTGTCTTGCAAGTAGCACTTTCACGCATATTAATGAACTGTTTACCAAAATTGCCACATATTCAAGAAGATATATTTTGCAGACAGTAATAAGATTTAGTATCGAGCATAATGCAAGTCCTCATTCTATTGACCTGCATACTCATCTCCTTCCCATGTTACACCGATTACTTAACATGTGTGCTAGCCGCATCTAATGCGTAATGGCTGTCGGTAAATCACTGTAGGTGGTGCGTGGCTGCGTTAGTCTGTCACATTAATTACTACCCTGGAACTTAACCAGTCCTTCCAGTGTTTGTATTACCGATAACGTGTACTACTTGGACATGTTACGTGTATGCGTCGAATGTAGGTCTAAAAGGACCGGTTTGTAATTGTTTTGATGGTGACAGGTTGTATATTCATTTGCCTACAGGCACTACGAAGTGGGCCACTTTATTTAGTGCTTAACGAATTTGAAACCTCTTTTTCTGGAAATCGTTCTTTATAAATATAATAGGAACGAAATTAAAAAAATCTTTTGCTGGAAATTGTTCTGTAAATAGGGATAGTATACTATACTGTCTGTTTTTAATTTTCTGTGGTGTCTAGATCAAAAAGGAATAGGCACTTCTAGATCAGAACACTCCATCATCGATCACATTCAATCGATTTCTATCTGATGAAAGATAGCGGCAGCATATCAATAACAAAAAAACTTTAAAAGTGGTAATCGTACGAGTATTAAATGACTATTCTATTCTACTTTTTTCATGGTCTAACTGGGCCGTATCTGGCAGACGATGCAAGACAATCTTTTCATGACATTCAACTTTGTAATAAAACGTGCCCAGACCATGTTTAGAGATCAAAGAAGGTTTTAATCAAATAGCACCTTTTTGTAGGAGTTAAATGCAGTTTTTAATACCATTAATTCTTCGTGTGCCTCCTTTTGGAAAAGAAAAAGTTTAGCTCCGAACTCTGTGGATGGTGGCAGAGATAAAGTGCACAAGTAATTAGGACGAAGACACTGGCAATTAACTGGGTAATGGTCGTTAGATGATAAAAAATTGTTCGAATAACTTGCGTCCGATAGTTTGCGCTTGATAAGTTAAAAGTTTCATTGAGTAAAGGTCGTAATGTGCCAGCGTGAATTGTAGATCTTGGTCTATAGTGTAAAAAACTATGAAAAACTGTCTGTAAATAGTTCTATTATCTGCAGATAGTTTTTTTAGGTCGGGGGGCTAACCCACGACATAGGATAAATTCGAGTGGGGTGATTTTTAAAAATAAGTAACAAATGTTCGTAAAATAGCTATCCTGTGATGTCGTGGGTTGGATTTCCGCATCGCTTGCTCGTTGTCCATGGGCCAATGCCTATAGTGGCATATACCTAGTCGGGGATCAATTTTCGGTGGGTGGGATGTGAAAATGTTCGTTTCTTCATGCATGCGGCTATATCTGTTGCTAGCTCCGCCCAAGCAGGGTAAACCTCCACCGTATGCTCCACCGTGTCCTCATAATATTGAACGTTTGGTTTCAAGTCCGTTTAAGACTTGTTAGATGTAGTCCAGAATTTTATGTCGAGTGACTAGCTGCCTATCGGACCTTTATAATCCATAACCTATTTATGAGACGATGCCACTGACGACCTCTAACAGAACTTTATCGACCCATGATTACAAATGATAACATTGGACCCCGAAACTCCCAGATTCTTAAGGTGAATGCTTCAAGTCAGCCCGCGAAATTCAAATTTTCTTACGTTTTTTGCATTTTGCAAGCCAGTGGTAGGTTGTATCCCCACCAACTGTGTTCCCACGTTGTCGTCGTGGTGGGGCTTGCGTATCTCTATGATCTTGAGGGCTATGCCGGTAGAGCTACTCATGCCGGAAGGCCTCAAGTGAGAGACCAGACCAAGAGGAACACACTCAGAGCGGAGTCCAGTCGGACCGCCAGGGAAGGCGCGCTGTCTGGCAGGCATCGCCATCAACAGCTGCTGGTGCTGTCAGTCAGCAATATCGGAGAGTGGGTTCGCCTCTGGTACGTGTCTGCGTACCAGACATGACCAAGATGGCGAACGTGATTATTGGGGACCCCACCCCATTATAAAAAAAAGGGGGAAAAATAATAAAAATGGACGCGACTCTAAAGAGTTTTTTACCCCAGGAGGGTACCGACTGTCATGCAGTCGGAGAATCCCTCACCAAGCAGAGCTTGGTCTGCCCCTCGTATTCTGGGGGGGGCAAAGAGCGCGTCAGGTCCCCTAGGGATCTGTTACCGTCCTCTGTGGACGCATTGAGCCAGGGTGGCTCACTCACCGGTGACGTGGAGTCCCTGGGACCAGTTCCCAGCACATCCGCGGCGCCGGTTTGCACTGAACAGGTCGGCAGGAGTTCTGGCCTGAGGGAGGTGAGTGGAGACACGGAGTCGGACTCTGACGCCGCGTCTTCAATCACCTCACAAAGAATGGAGGTGGAGGACACACCGTCCAGGAGGAACGAGTTCCTCCTGAAGCGTCCCTCGTCTTCTGACGAAGCGTCAGCCCGCAAAATCTCCACCGCTGGGCGGGGATTGGGCCGTAAGACAGGAAAGGGGAGGGGGCTCACTGCCCAGGAAGCCACCCAGCGACACCAAGAAATTGCCAGGGAGGGGCGCCACCCCGGGGCAACCAATGGGCAGCCCGGCCTCACAGCGCCGGAGCCGTCTGGCAGCGAGCCAGATGGCATAGGGGAGGCAATAGCCAGATTCTCCGAGGTGGTGGCAGACGCCTTAACAAGCGTCTGCAATAAGAGGTCGAAGTCCTCGAAGGGGAAAACCAAACTTGAGGCTGAGACTTCAATTGCCAAAGCATTGGAGACCCTTGTGGATTCCCTGAAGACGTCCTTCAACGGGAAGATTGAGGGGCACGAGGAGGACCTAGTTGGTCTCCGAGCGGCTGACTCCGAGGCGGCGACCAAAGGAGGGCGCAAGCAGGGACAAAGCCAGTCCCAGCTCCCGCCCCAGCCGGAGAGTGAGGTGACCCTGCTGCGGCAAGAGCTAGCTGCCTTCCGGCAGCAGCAGCAGCAACAGCAGCAACAATTTCAGCGGACGGTACAGCAACAGCTTTCCGTCTTGGAGGGAATTGTGCTGCGCCCCCCGCTAACGGCCTCCGGTCAGCGGAGGGTGGCATCGTATGCCTCTACCGCCGCGGCTACGTCTGCTACTCCCAGAGCTGGTCCGCTAGGGCAAGCCGGGCGCGGAGCCGTGGCGCCGGCGCCTGAGGGTCCGGCCTCGGCGGCGAAGCAGCGGCAGGGGAAGACAGCCCCTGCCCCTCCCACAAAGGGCAAAGCGGCGTCTGCCGCGAAGGGCAAAGTGGCACCTGCCACGGTGGTAGTTAGGCAATCCCTGCCGCCTCTCCCGCCAACAGAATCTTTGGCCGACACGGATTGGACAGTTGTTGGGGCCAAGAAAAAGGCGGGCAAGGTGGCTAGGGCCGCCAAAAAACGGCAGCGGCGGCAGCGGCGCAAAAAGACGGCCACAGAGGCCAGGCTTTGCGCCCCGGAGGCATCGGCTGTAGTGATCACATTGCTGCCGGATGCGGAGAAAAGGGGCGTGACCTGGAAAAAGGTCATCGGGGAGGCGAAGCGGGCGGTGGACCTCGCAAAGCTCGGAGTCCCTGGGGGCTTCCGAATGCGGCTCACCGCGACCGGAGCCCGTATGTTGGAGGTCCCCGGGGCAAACAGAGGCCCCACTGCGGACGCCGTGGCTGACGTAATCAGGGCGTCCCTAGATGTTGAGGAGGCCCGTGTATCCAGGCCCACTAAGTGCATTGACATGCGCATCATGGGCCTGGATGACTCCGTGACGGAGGAAGAGGTTGTGGCCGCTGTCGTCGGGGCGGGTGGGTGTCTTACCGACCAGGTCCGGACGGGCACCATCCGTGCTGACGGCACGGGCATGCGAGCCGTTACGGTAAGCTGTCCCGTAACGGCGGCCAAGGCTATCACAAGGGAGGGCCGACGGCTTCTGGTGGGCTGGGTCTCCGCACAGGTAAAACTGCTGGAGCCCAGACCTCTGCGGTGCTACCGCTGCCACGTGGGGCACCACGTTGGGGCTTTCTGCAAAGCAGAGGTGGATCGCAGTGACCGCTGCTTTCAGTGTGGCCTGGCTGGTCACCAGGCTGCCGCTTGCAGCGCTGCACCGCATTGTTATGCGTGTGCGGCGGCGAACAAGTCGGCAGATCACCGGGCTGGGAGCAGGTCCTGCGACCCCCCCGACAAGGCTAAGGGTAAGGTCCGGAAGGGCCCTCATCCCACCGCAGACTCAGCCACCGCTGCTGCCGCCATCGCCACGGCAGCCGCTGTGGCAGAGCCCTTAAGGGGGACTCGGGAGGAGACTGTAATGGATTGCCAATAATGGCCCCACTACGTCTCCTCCAGGCGAACATCAACCACTGCGCCCCCGCTCAGGATCTGTTGCTCCAGAGCATGGCGCAATGGTCGATCAATATCGCCGTGGTCTCCGAGCCGTACTTTGTCCTGCCCAGGGAAGACTGGGTCCAGGACCTGAGCGGCTCGGTGACCCTAATTTCGTCGGCCGCCGCCGGTACCCCCGCCTCTCGAGGCCGTCACGAGAAGGCGGGGCTGCGTGGCAGCACGGGTCGGGGACATTGCAGTGGTAGGCGTCTACCTGTCCCCGAACCGAACTCTCGCCGATCTCCACAACTCCCTCATGGAACTGAATGCCGTCGTCGCTGGGTTCGGATCCCTCCCCGTGGTCGTTTGCGGGGACTTCAATGCCTGGAATCTGGCTTGGGGTTCCCGGCTCACGAACCAACGGGGTCGGATGGTGGAGGACTGGGCTCTGGAGACAGGCCTGGTCGTCCTCAACCGGGGTTCTGTCCCCACGTGCGTGCGGATGCGGGGAGAGTCAGTGGTGGACATTTCGTTCGCCAGCCCCGCTCTGTCGCCGCGTGTCGTCGACTGGCGTGTAATGGAGGGGGTGGAGACGTATTCCGACCACCGGTACATCCGGTTTGACGTCTCCGCCCGGACCTCGACCGCGCCGGTCAGGGAGCAGACCCCGTGTGGTCCGCGGTGGGCGCTGAGGCAGATGGACCGGGACGCTTTCCTGGAAGCCGCGAGGGTACAGGCCTGGGTGCAAGCACCGGACAGACCTGTCGACATCGACCTCGAAGCAGAGTGGTTCCAGGAGGCAATGTCGCAAATTTGCGACGAGGCGATGCCCCGAGTCCATCCAGGACGTGCTCGGCGCCAGGTGTACTGGTGGTCGCCGGAGATTGAGGCTCTGCGCGAAGCGTGCAACGCCGCGCGGCGCCGGTACACCAGGTACCGCAGGCGCCGCATTCGTCCGCCGGATGCGGAGGCCAGAGAGGCGGAGCTGTACGAGGGGTACAGAGCGGCAAGGCGCACCCTCCGAACGGAAATAAAGCGGGCCAAGTTGGAGGCCCGCAATGTGTGGCTGGAGATTCTGAACAGGGACCCATGGGGACGCCCTTACCAGGTGGTGCGGGACAAGCTCCGCCCATGGGCTCCCCCGCTAACTCAGAGTCTCCGGCCTCAGCTTGTGGAGGGTGTGGTGGCCAATCTGTTCCCTGAGCGAGGGGAACACTCTCCCCCGCTCATGGCTCCGCCATCTGCGGTGCCCGTAGCGGACCACACCAGCGACGACGACGACGATACTCAAGAGGTGACCGAGGTGGAGATGAGGGCGGTGGTACGAAGACTTAGTGTCAAGAACACCGCCCCAGGACCCGACGGCGTGCCTGGAAGGGCTTGGGTCCTGGCCATGGAGGCTCTCGGGTCTCGATTACGGGGGCTCTTTAGCGCATGCATGGAGAGAGGCCAGTTCCCCCTTCGCTGGAAGACTGGGAAACAGGTCCTCATCGCGAAGCCGGGGCGCCCCGCGGACTCTCCATCCGCGTACCGGCCCATCGTGCTGCTCGACGAGGTGGGCAAGCTCTTTGAAAGAGTAATTGCAGACCGCCTCGTCGGGCATCTATCACGGGTGGGGCCGGATCTTGCTGACGGCCAGTTCGGCTTTCGCAGGGGGCGCTCCACCGTGGACGCCATCATGCGCGTGAGAGCCCTCACGACGGGGGATGCGGTGACTCGGGGCAGGGTTGTCTTGGCGGTGTCTTTGGACATCGCCAATGCCTTCAACTCCCTGCCCTGGAGTAGCATCGAGGCGGCACTTCACTACCATGAGGTGCCCGCCTACCTCCGTCGTGTGATCGAGGCCTACCTGTCGGATAGGTTCATCATCTATCCCGGTCACCAGGGAGAGTGGAGACGGCGAGAGATGTCGTGCGGTGTTCCGCAGGGATCGGTACTAGGACCGCCCCTGTGGAACATCGGATACGACTACGTGCTGCGCGGCGACCTCCCCGACGGGGTCAGCGTGGTCTGCTACGCAGACGACACGCTGGTCCTGGCGCGGGGAGAGTCGTACCAGGTGGCGGCCGAAACAGCGACACGCGGGGTTGCGACAGTCGTGGAGAGGATCCAGCAACTGGGACTCAAGGTGGCATTGCACAAGTCCGAGGCTATGTGCTTTCATGGCCTTCGGACCGCGCCACCACCGGGTTCCCAAATAACGGTAGGGGGGGTTCACATCGGCGTCGGGTCGACGATGAAGTACCTGGGACTCGTCCTCGACAGCCGGTGGACTTTCGAGGAGCATTTCCGACGTTTGGCCCCCAAACTGGACAGGACTGGTGCCGCTCTGAAGCGGCTCCTGCCCAACCTGGGGGGTCCAGACGCCCCCTGCCGGAGGCTCTACGCGGGGATCGTTCGGTCCATGGCTCTTTACGGGGCGCCAGTTTGGGCGCCATCGCTAGGTAAGCGACCAGCGGCCAAACTGAACGCTTCCCAGAAGGTCATGGCCATCCGGATGGTGCGGGGATACCGCACGATCTCCCGCGAAGCGGCGAGCCTCCTTGCTGGCCTGCCACCGTGGGACTTGGAGGCAACAGTCCTTGCACGCATGCACGATTTGCGCGTGGAGATGCAACGCCGGGGCGAAACTCCGCTGCCACGACAAGTCGCGGTATGGCGGACAGAGTTCCGGCGGGATCTCAGGGTGGCATGGCGACTGCGACTGTCGCAACCCAGTGCTGGGCATGCCGTCATTGCGGCGGTAAGTCCCCTCTTTGAGGAGTGGTTGGAAAGAGGTCACGGCGTCCTCTCGTTCCGTATGACGCAGGTCCTCACCGGACACGGTAAGTTCGGGAGGTTCCTGCATCGGATCAAGGAGGAAAGGACGCCCGGGTGTCGCCACTGTGTGGACCGCCCGGAGGACACGGTGGAGCACACGGTAGAGGTGTGCCCCGCTTGGGCGGAGCACCGCCGTGTCCTTGTGGAGGCTATCGGCGGCGGTGACCTCTCGCGCCGGGCCCTGGTACAGGCCATGGTCCGGAGCGAGGAGGGGTGGCAGGCAGTCGCCTCCTTCTGCGAAGCAGTAATGTTAGCGAAGGAGGCTGCCGACCGCGTGAGGCAACGGAACTCACGCCGTCGCCGCCGAGATCCCGATCCCGATTTCCGACCACCGTAGGCGCGGGCTCGCGGACGGCGAGCACTGGGTAGCTCGCCGTCCGGCAGTCTGGTAATAATCTGGACCGAGCCTAGTCGTCGACGGCGCGTTCTGTTCCACGCGCGCCTCAAGGAGATGTCAGCAAACTGTAGGGGCCCGGCAGGGCCGAAGCCTCTGGGGAACACGGTATCCGAAAGGTTGTCACCGTGTCCCCCAGATCGATGGCAACGAAGGAATGGGGTAGGGGTTTAGTCAGTAAGAGTCTGACACGCCCTCCCGCTCCGCCCAAGAGTGGGAGAAGTCATTCTGATGATTCCCCTACCGGAAAAAAAAAAAAAAAAAAAAAAGTGGTAGGTTGTATGAAGTTAAAAATACTTACGCGACTGTGAAACGGGCTGACCTGAAGCATCCCCCTTAAGGAAATAAAGCAAGACCTCGGTTCCCAAATGATCCATTTGTTTTTGAAATCCGTAGAGTTATTACGACCCACAATATCTACTTCGACTATAAGGTGCTTGCTATGTTATTTTCAGACATGATTTCAGTAATTTTGCTAATGCACTCATATTTGATTCTTCCTTCATACCGTTTTGAGTTTACAACTATTTAATTCATTTAAACATCGTTTATCATTTCTCATCTTTTGATTCTAATTTCCTGAAGATGATTGAGCGAAATGTATTCCTTTGAATATAAAACGATTTAGATTTGAATTTGATTTGGAATTCATGATAAAGCCTGTAGGGAATGGAGAGAATAAAAGGGCTTTTTCGCATTTGTATGTAGGTTATGGGAATGCGATAGATGTGAGACGCACAGGACCGGTGTGGCGTCATTTGGGGGAGGCTTATGACCACACCACCACCTATGACTACCAACAGATATTAGATGTGTTTTAAGTTTGTATAAGGCATTTTTTCGAAGTACTTATCTATTAAAACTACTTCTTTCAATGACGAAAGCTGCCATACCATCGTTGAGTGTTATGGGTTACTTTTAAACTAGTGAGAAAAAAAAAATAAAAGGCGCAATAGTGCGAATATATTCTTACCATTTTCAAAAGTGTCCTTGTCTGCTTGCTGATTCAAAGGCCTACAAGTGATGGGACGGAAGAATGTTGCAATTTATTTAGTCAATAGTTCTACTGAACCGATTGCGAATCTTTGTGGTTCTGCGTGACATTGGTCACGTAGAATGTGCATGCGCTCACCGTGATGTAACGTCAAACGTGTCTGCAGTTTTAACGATGACCTACCTATCAATCTCGCAACGGTGATGCCATCGGGGTCCATCGATGGATGACGTTGTACCGCCTAAAGTTATTCTAGAGGTTCGTGAGTTTTAAGAGCTCACGTCATGCGGCATGACAGTTTTTTTGAGGCTGGTGAAATGTTCTCGGTTTTACGTTTGATACTTTTGATAATAGAATCAACTGCGTCAAACTGGTAAAACAGTACAGATGCGTCTTGGTGTCAATTTCAAGGAGTAATTAGTTTTTATGATGCGGAACAATAACACATTAACTATCTTCTAGTTAAATTTCCGTCAAAATCGGTCCAGTCGTTTCAGAGTTTAGCTAGAAGGCAGAGACTGATGGACAAACATTATAAAGAATGCGTTATTTTGGTATTTGAAACAGATACTTTAGCTTTATTTATTTTTGTACATTTTCTGATTACGGTTATTCTTTCTGAAAAATTAAATATAATGTATTTTCTTTTTTCTGTATTTTAATATTTGATCATCATCAGTAGGAGTATGAATATAAAAATGCAAATTCTTGTCAAATGCAAGTCCTTGATATGATTTGGTTTTCCCATAAAGTCTTTTATAGCAGCTAAATTAACAAAACCTAACTTCTCAATTCACCTGTTCCAGCGACCTACCGTTCCCGCAACCGTCGTGAGCTGACTCTGGCAGGAGACCCAGAGACCTTCGACGTCATCGAGGTGGAGAAGTACATCGTCGGCGAGTTCGGCGCACGCGCTTGTATTTTCGAGCGCGTTTGCGCACACTATGCGACGAGGGCGCAAGCACAACCTCGCCCACAGTTCGACTGGCCTGATGTTTTTAGGTAATTTTGATTTGTTTATTGAATAAAGGGTCTTGACAGACAGACAGACAGACCGACAATAAAGTGTACATATAAGGGTTCCGTTTTTTGCCTTTTGAGGTACGGAACCCTAAAAAACAAAAAAGAACGACCTGTGCGATGTAAAAAACACTGTTGACCGAGCATGTGCTGCGAAAATTATAAAAACGTCTCGTTGTATCTTGATAAGACATTGATGCCCCATATGAACACACACTCGTGTAACATAGACTAATAAGATAATAGGCAGAACATAAATAAAATAAAAAATTACAAGCAGTGACAATAAACTCAAGAAAAACATTTTGATAAAAAAAAATTGATAACTTGGTTTTAATAATGATTAGATAAACGTTTATGAAATTGCTTAATCCATCTTGTGAACTCTGCATTGTTCATTCCACTTTCAAATCCAATTCTCCTTCAAAACAGCCAATCGATGCAAGGGAATTTGATCAGTTCCAACCAATAGAAAAGTGATCAGTGTCTCGCTCGTAAATTATTATAAGTTAATGCTTGTAAAGCACCTTATACAACTTGAGAACTGCTGCACACTTTAAGTTGAAAAGTTTGTCAAAAAGAGTTTGGGTTCGATGATTTTAGAAGTCTTTTATTATGTCATTCAACGATCGTAGGGGTTCTTTTTATTAGGATACTAACCGAAGCTGCTGATGCAACTTTCGACCTGTATAAGTTGTCTATGTTTTAATTCAAGATACAAGCTATCCTGGTATCTATAAAATAATTTCATCCCAATCCGTTCAGCCGTATAGACGTGAAGAAGTAAAAACATACAGACACAGACACATATGTACATGTCGCAGGGATATGATGAAAACAGGGATTTGATCAAATCACGGAGGATGTTAAAATAATAACACGTTTTTATCATTTCCCTAAGCAAATCTGGTGATTTAACAAATCCCAATAAAGAAATCTAGTGATTTGAACAAATCTCAAAATTGGTTCAGTGAAATTACAAAAATAACTTTTCTGTGGTAATTTAAAGGTTTATTTTGTACTAGCAACCCACCGCCGGGGTGGGTCGCACACAAAATGTAATATAGGTCTCAATAATCACAACTAGAACATAATTATTTGAAAAAGAGAAACCAAAATGTATTAAAAAATAAAAAAACCTAACGTATGATATGCCTATTTGTAATATTCACTTATTAAAACAGGTGGGGTCGGCAGTTTTATGCTTATTATGCAAAAAAAGAGAAAATTAAAAAGCAAAGGGAAGATGCTTCACAAAATTTAAAAGCTCTGCTGATAAAATGAAAGAAACTTGTTCGAAAAAATTCAAGGATGTATTAGTTGGTTCCACCGTTTTGGTTGATGTACCAAAAGTAGACAGAGGTCCACTAGATGCAAATAGTATTACAGGGATTGTATTAGATACGAAAAACAATTTATTTCAAATCGGTACTTCAGTTGGTATCATAAGAGATTGGCTTCCAAGAAACGCTCTTCAATTATCTACAGTTACATTAACCGATTCGGTTCCATCCACAACGCTGAGTTTGCGTGAAATTGCAGGAAAATTATCTTTATTTGGAGGACAAGGATTCAAGCAGTGTTCTTGTCAAGAGTCCAAAGTACGATGCAAAACGAACAAATGTGCCTGTAAGAAAAATAATGTTCTGTGTAATTCACGTTGCCACAAATCTGCTACGTGTTTTAATAAGTGAAATTACAAATAGGCATATCATACGTTACATTTTTCTATTTTTTAATACATTTTTGTTTCTCTTTTTCAAATAATTATGTTCTAGTTGTGATTATTGAGACCTATATTACATTTTGTGTGCGACCCACCCCGGCGGTGGGTTGCTAGTACAAAATAAACCTTTAAATTACCACAGAAAAGTTATTTTTGTCATTTCACTGAACCAATTTAGGGGTTTGTTCAAATCACTACATTTTTTTAGTGAGATTTGTCAAATCACCAGATTTGCTTAGGGAAATGATAAAAACGTGTTGTAATTTTAACATCCTCCGTGATTTGATGAAATCGCTTAGAGATTTGATCAATTCCCTGTTTTCATCATATCCCTGCGACATACATATCTACTAACTTTCTCATTAGAGTAGCCCAATTAACTAAGTATATAAGGGCCTGTTTCACAATGTCCGAGTAGGCACTACTCACTGAATAAATTAAAAAATTTGACAGAATTTGTATGAAATTATCTGCCAAGTAAGATACTCGAAACTTAATCATAGGTGGTGAAATAGGCCCTAATCTCTTTCGATTTATTATTTAGATTATTCGAGGAAATAAATTTGTTTTCTGAAAATAAAATTGAATGAAAGAAAAGAAAACAAAAATCGCTAGCATAGTTTACCTAGGCCAGACATAACCGCTCTATATTAGAATTATTCTCAGGAACGCCAAGCTCAATAAATTCAAATGACTCTATAGGCTGTCTACCATAGCGATTTACGAGTATTAATATCTGCCTTCTAGTTTACTGTTTGCGGGTCGACAAATTGAAATACATCGACTAGAAACACATGCCAAAGCCATATCATTTATACAACCCTACTATAAAATTCAGACCCTTTAACCCACCCCATTATTTCCAAACAACCTTGACACGTCCGTCCATCGGTCGCGGAGTTTCTATGAATATTACATAATGGTTGATTCAAATGTTTTCAATGCCACGTCCAATTGTGAGGAACCGGGTCAGTGGTCGGTAGTGTTTCGTACAAGAATGCAGCTAAGTGTGTCCAGCGGTCGCAAGTGGGACATTGATGTAACACCGGTACGCAACCGCACGGGTCGTCGTCGCTCGACGCTCGCGTAGTCGCCCAACCATGAGGATTGTGGGATGTTGCGAAATTTTTTTGCTTAGCTGTTACTTTTGCTGTTGAATATTCATTTGGTTTTTTTTTGGGAAAACTTGTGTGGGTTTTGAAATAGTTGTTGTGTTTATGAGTTAATTAAATGTAATTATGAATTTTATACTTATAATATTTTCACTAGGTATAATAGTTTGGTAGCCATATTAAGTAATATTATTGCACATATTTATTATTCTTTACCGAAAAGTAAAAAAATTGTGGCTTAGATTATCTGTGCCAAACATCTAATTTCCTGCAGTTTTATTTACGTCATATGCCTTTAGGTATTTGTAAAATTTTAGTAAAAATATTTTTACTGTCGAGTTTTATCACTCGTGACTTTGAATAGTTTTAATAAGTAACAATGTCATAGTAATTTAAATTATCTAATTAGTGACACTTAATTATGATTTACCTAATGTTACTAGTAGGTCATGGTGATAAGTACAAAGTACCTTGACAATTATTTTCACGGAAATTTGAATATAAATGAGCGTTATAAGTAGTCAAATACAACTACTCATAACGCTCATTTATAGAAAAAATTCCGTGAAAATAACATGAAATTAGGTTTCATCATTTCATATTTTGTAATTGAGATAAAAAAAAGTTTTTCTTCACATCGCTCTAAGAATTTTAAAAGAAAACTAAGCAGATAATAAAATAAAAAATCCCTATTCAAATCAAATAAGTCTATTTGGGTACAAAGGTAATCTTTAGATGATACAAAAAAATTGTAAGTGTTTCTGCGTTCTGTCACAGTAAGTGGCATACATATTTCTCATCATCCATAAATTTCGCTATATAAAATGTTCCGAAGGCCAAGCAGACTAGTAGATTATCTTTCTGTATGGAGGACTAGCGTCTACTTTACGTTCGACGTCCGAGGTGAGCCGCTATTATGCAACACCGCAAAACACTTTCACTGCTCCAACTCTTCAAGCAAAAATGCACCTTAACACTAAGAAACAAAGCTCAACAAATACAGACAATCTTCTTTCCCTACATCTTAGATTACATTGCAATATCACACTTAGACTTTTCATCTTGAGTCTAAAATTATATACGGTGTGTTTTTATACTCGTATAGCAATTGTCAGGTTGGTGGTTAGCCACGAACGGAGATTGTTACAGAGATGCAGTTCCGTATTATCTCATCTTTTGAAACTTAATAGCTGTTATCAATTGAAATAACTTTTAGTTTCTATTTGTTTGTATAGGTTCGTGAACTTGAGATGAGAAAGCGAAAAATTGACGCACGTTTTGGGATTCATTTCGTTGTGCTTATAGCTAAGGAGCTGAGTTCCCAGCCGGAATATACGTTTCGTGATAGCTATAATCCTGCGAGAATTTTGGGGATTATGAAAAAAAGTTAGAGATTATTTTGGATCTGTGAGAGATATTACCTAACATAGAACAAAAAAATAAACAAGCTGAATCTATTTCCAGAATTTAAATTCGATCAAGAAATACTCTAGGTTTTAATTGTAGACTTGACCGTGACTATAATTGGCTTAATACAACTAATTCGCTGAGGCTGATTTCATTGTAGTTTACCTTTGGAAAATTAAACCGTCGAAAAACCATTGAAAATTGAAGACTAATGTGTTTATTCTTCGTTGGATGATAAATTAGTTACAAGTCAAATAAATATCTCAATGTTTGATGATTATCAGTTTTTCAAATATTGCTTTTGGACGCAGGACTTCATATTCTACCATCATCATCATCTGCCTAGCCTTTTCCCAACTATATTGGGGTCGGGTTCGACTTCATATTCTACCATATCAAGGTTTATTTATTTATTTATTTGGCACACCAACAGCATTACATACGGAATTATTTAGAGAAAAATTTAAAATCTAGTCACTGGTATGCATGCCTATTATAGGTATGCACAGCTTACACAATATTAGATAAGACAATAATTAAGAAAAATATTACCATTTAAATTAATTAGACATACAAAATAAAAATAGAAACACACACAATAAAAAAAAAGTCGAAGAATAAATAATTAAATATAAAAAGACTATAGAGTATATAACATTAACATTATAACATTAACATTATAAGGTTCAGTTATTACCATAGCAAAGTTTTTACTAGTTGCAAAATATAAAAGCTAATTTCTCAGGAAAGCTGAAATCGTTGTACGGTCTTTGTAAAAAAGCTGTGGTAGTGTAACTTTGAAATAAACTCGTATTTTTGTATAAAGTTAATCACTTAGTTGAAGCCTGCAAGGGTTTTAACTGCGAAGTAGCGACGAAGTGCAAATGTATGTCAGTTTTTGTTCATTACGACGACGTCTAGTTGTTTGTGGTTTTCATGGTTTTAAGTTTATTTCAAAGGAAGATTTTGCTCGTTCTTTTATGTTAGATTTTGTAGTGTAGCATTGTTTACATACATAATAACAGAAAGGCTGTTACTAAGGGCGTAACTTCCTTTTTTTACGTAGGAAAATATCAAATGACATCTCCCCCTCTGTGTGATGTTAGACTTTTTCTGATCAAAACATACAGTGTTCCTTCGCTTGCCCTTTATTGCGAGTTAACGTATAAAAGAAAAAACGCTTAAATCGACTTGGTTTTATATTTAAGACCAGCTGACCCGATAGACAGATGCTTTTTAGCTATGAACTGTCAAACGCATGAAGGTTAAATAGCCGACGACGTAGTTTTTTTGGTATTTTTTTCATAAAATGTTTCGTCTGATTGTCAGGAGTGTAAAAGTAAACGCCTTTTTAAGGTTTTTTTAGAAGGCAAACAGAACAAAAACGAATTAGCGAAATTGATCCAGTCGTTAACGCGTGATGACTTGACTATGTATAGAGATAGATAGATGATGTTATTTTAAGTTATCTAACTCAATTTTTCTGTTTTCCAGCCAGTACAAGAGGTCTCCCGACCAGGCCAAAGAGTTCTACCTCCTCAGCGTGTTCCTGGGAGACATCGTGGGCTCCCCACAGCTGTGTCACCAGCTCGGCAAGCGCAGGAGTTGTGACACTCAACAGTATGGGGTAGCGTAATAGTACTATCTTATACTTAGAGCTCCAATTACAAACCAAATAAAGTCTGTCGAATGAATGCGCGACCCGAGTAAAGGAGGTTAAATCCAAAAAAAATGTATGTGGTATTACTAACACCACAATTTTTTTTTATTTCCTACAATTGCGGCTGAATAATGTTGCCAATTAAATTTAAGAAAAAATCTCCAGGTCCCGCTTTCATTAGACGCACTCTATGTATAAATTTTATGAAAATGGCTGGCTGATTTTAAAATAGTTTAAATTCTGTCGTTACAAAAACTTACCAGTATATTTTTTTCCAAAACTGATTTGTTTCTTAAAAATATTAAAATAAAAGTCACTACTGTCTTGTAAAAAAAATAAAATCTGTACAGTAGTAACAGTCACAATTAAAATCATATAAGTACAATGAATTAAATAAAATTTAGTTAAAAGGCTATTCTCTTATAAATTGAAACTGTGAAAGTAGAAAAACTATTAATTTTTTACATAGAACTGGGGCTCCAGCGTATAGAAAAAAAATTAATATTAGTTAGCCAATTTAATTTAATTATGTTCGATTAATGTTTCAGTGGGTTCGATTCCCTATGGCGGGCAAATGTGTAATTATATTTTCAAATAAAAATTCTTAGTAGGAGACTCAATTGATTCTCATATTTTTACGTTATTAATATTATATTTAGGGCCTATTTCACCACCTATGATTAAGGTTCGAGTATCTTACTTGACAGATAATTTCATACAAATTCTGTCAAATTTTTGAATTTATTCAGTCAGTAGTGCCTACTCGGACATTGTGAAACAGGCCCTTAGTATAGCAAAGCTTGATTTTTGTCACCATTCAAATAGTTCAGGCATTATTTTCAATCAAAGATACGAATTATTTGAAAAATTAATTTTCAAAAATAAAAAATAACTGTTCCCTATATTTTCTTGAGTTACACCAACAAAAATGTAATGATCGGCAGATATTATTAGAGTTAATTTTTACATTTAAAGTTATGCCTTTGATGGATTTTTTCTAATTTGTGGAAAAAAAAATGGTGGCGATAAAAATGGGTTTTTATTTAAATATTTACATTTAATTGATTCACGTAGATATCCACTTAAATGTGTTCGCATAAACATAGATGTGTAAAAGTTACCTTTTAATATATTTAATTAAGATTTAAGGTAAAACAAATTATTATTATTATTAAAAATGATACCACATCAATATACCGTGATGATAGTTAAGTTACTTAAATATTATTTTGTTAATTGTTTTTATTTTTGGTTTAGTCCCATCTTGGCACGATCATTAGTTCATCCGAAAGACTTACACTGATGTTAAGAAGCCCCCCCCCCAAATGACGCCAGTACGACGATTGGTAGAATTTTGTTCCTCACGTCATCATCATTATCATCATTTTAGCGGAAAGTCGTCCACAGCTGGACATAGGCCTCCCCCAAGCGCCGCCACAACGGTCGGTCCTATGCGTCTCACGTCCATCGGATTTCCGTGACCCTCTCTAGGTCAGCGGTATGTCTCGTGTAAGGCTTTCCAAAACTGCATCTTGTGGTACGCAGTCACCACTCTCTTTCGACCACTTATGCTTAACACCTATGAATTGCAGGATTCATGCGTGCTCGGCACTTTCCTATTTTGACATCTTGCAATTTATAGGTGTCAAACTTACATAAGTGGTTGAAAGATTCTGAAGTAGTGACTGCGTACCAGTAGATTCAGCGTTGGAAGGCCTCCCACAAGGTGTATAGATGACCTGACAAGGGTCACGGGAATCCGATGGATGCGAGACGCACGGGTCCACTCGTTGTGGTGACTCTAGGGGGAGACCTATGTCCAACAGTGGACGTATGTCAGCTGAAATAATGATAAAGTGATAGATGTGGAATTTTAGAGTGTGATATTCTGCCCTCGTAACAGCAAATGCAGTACTTGCAAAATGGCGGTTTCGAGAAAAACGCGTCTGTGTTTTAATTAAATCTCTACTTTCTCTGATATAAATCTCATACGTTTTGTTCCCACCATAGAAAACAATAAAGAAAAAAAATTACATATAGCTTGAACTCTCCATATGTAATTTATGATAAACGGAAAGTCGTCAAAATGTCGATTACTGCATTTGCTGTTACGAGGGCAGTATTGTTATTGTACGTTACAGTAAATATCCATTGAAAGCGCCTGTTTCATAGATAAGTGACTTATTCCTACCATTACTGTGCCCGTATAACAAGTTGAGGGTGCCGAGAAGCGACTAAACCATTTTCATACTTAGATTAAGTAGTTAACTCTAACATTTAAGTTTAAGTTAACGCGCGCATTAAAAGTTACCTATATTGTGATGTATGTAGACTAACATAGATTTGGTTTATATTATCACTTCCTTATATAGTTCATATCACTAAAATAAGTACCTAGATAGTATGTATGTAGCTAACTAATCAAATATTATCTACCAAATACTAATTATCGACCTCTTCATATTGTATTTCGATATAATTTATCTCATTCTAGGGTCCTCCATTAATTAGTTTTACTAATCCAGTTTTAGTAGGAATATAATAACGTAGATCAATACGTAATAACGAACAATTCATAAAGAGGCTAATAATATTGGATACCTATGTATGTTCTTATGTAAATTATATATAGTAGAGCTATTTAATCCCAAAATAATTTACAAATTAATATAAAAAATTTCTTAATTCCTTAGTCTATGTATTTTAGGCATTAAAAATCATACATATACTTAAAAATGTTTATTATATAATTTCAATTTGACCCCCGCAGATAGCAATGATGCGAGAGTGCGACAATGATGCTACGATGATTTTTTCATAGAAATTATTTTAAAATACGTCATAAAAGATAAAAAAAAATATTTCACATAGACCTACCTATTCGAGGATTTATAAAAAGTCCGAAGCTAGAGTACCGTACGGACCAAAGAGATCGTTTACTGTGGAGACGTCTGGAGACGTGTACGGGTATTTTGAAATTGGCACCTTCATTCTAAATCCTTATCATTACAACCTTATGCTTACAACTTTATTCTTACAACCTTATCCTTACAATTCTATTCTTACAACCTTATCCTTACAACTTTATTCCTACAACCTTATTCTTACAACTTTATTCCTACAACCTTATTCTTACAACTTTATTCTTACAACCTTTTCCTTACAACCTTTTCCTTTCAACTTTATTCTTACAACGTTATTCTATCCTTATCCTTAAAACCAAATCCTTGCAACCTTATCCTTACATCCTTATTCTTACAGCCTTATCCTTACAACCTGATCCTTACAACCTTATCCTTACAACCTTATCCTTACATCCCTATCCTTATAACCTGATCCTTACAACCTTATCCTTACATCCTTATCCTTATAACCTGATCCTTACATCCTTATCCTTACATCCTTATCCTTACAACCTGATCCTTACATCCTTATCCTTACAACCTTATCTTTACATCCTTATCCTTACAACCTGATCCTTACAGCTTTATCCTTACAACCTCATCCTTACATGCTTATCCTAATATTTACATCCATATCCTTAAATATTACAAAACCAACTCTTTAACGCATCTGACAGTCTTTAAGACCCAAAGTCGCTGGTATAAAAAAAAATTCTAAGAAGTCTTCGTCGCATCATTTTTGCATCTACACGTTTGACTAATCTGCAGGAGCTTTAAAACGACACTTTTCTATTGTGAATAGGCTCTTAATAACCTAGTGCGCCTCACCATTAATGATTGCATCACTGCTTACCATCAGGTGGGATCGCAGTCAAACACTAGTTTATAACAATTGAAAAAAAAACATAAATCTTGATTAAAACCTGGTTAATATTAATTTTACAGCGAGCATGTGATTAAGTTTAAATAAATAGATTACATAAGACTTTTAAACCCGTGAATTCTTCCATTTAGTTGCCACAGGAAAATGTGCAATGAATATAATTAATTCTTCTTTTTTTGTTGATAATTCTATAATACTTTATGGACTAACCATAAATTATGTCACATGTTAAGAAAAGAGGGGGGGGGGAGCTATAAGTTTTCTAATATCACATTTTCAAATCTGTATCTAAGTTTCAAAATGCGAAATTTTAATTAAACACGAACGAAAATCTTCAAAATATATATTTACAACTCTATCTCAATGATAACTGGGTTAAAATTGTTCGAAATTGGGAATAAATTTCGAAAATGCAATATTGCAAAAGAGATGAACTAATCAGCTGTGGTGAAGGCTGAAAAATCATGAAAATCGTGTGACTGAATTTATGGATGGCCTCTTATGTTGTTTCCTTTATATCTAGTTTATTTTTACATGTGAAAGTGTTAATAAGTTCAACTTATAAAATAAATCAGTACTCAAGTATAATATAAAATCTTAACAGGAACAATTTAGAATATTATATTCTCCTAATTTTTATATTAGATCTTATTATAATATAAGAACTTAATATTGTATTTTTGTACGAACGTGACTTACAGTTTTAGCAACAACAATATATTTTTAATAAAAAGGTAGGACTAGTCAGAATAAATAATAAATAAAGAAAACCTATTGTCCATTATTTATCTATCATAAAAACCTTTTTACGTTTTCAGAAGTTTCTCTTCAGACTAATGTGATTTATTTTGAATAAGTATTGTGATACTTTGTAAAGGACCGTTTTCAAAGAAAGGTCGACTATGAGTCTCTATTGACCCTTAAACTCAAGATTTGTAGCTATCCTTAAATTCAAAAAAGTTTTTTAGATTAAAATACTGGCCAGGTGTGAGTCGGATTCGCATACTAATGGTTCCGTACCTACTACAATAATAAAGACGAGCGAAAAAAAAAACCGACAGAGCAACGTTTTTTGTGGAAATCCCCTTTAATTTTTACATTTGTTTTGTTTTTATCGTTTGTTGTAGCGACATTAAAAATACGTATTCCGGCTTAAACTCTTACTGATTATGAGATCTTGTCCACACACAGCCGGACGGCCAAACAAACAGATAGACTGTCTTTACTCAATAATAGTGTTCCGTTGGATCAACGTACGGTACCTTAAAAAGATCAAGCCAAAAACACAAATAGTAATTTTCAATTTAATTTCAAGTCTTTTGACTTGTAGCTATTACTAAAAAGCCAACTACTTACAGTCCCGATGAAGAACTACTAAAATAAATCTCCTTTATATAAGACCACTCCATTTCTAGGAAAGGTCCAAACCAAGAATTGTTAAGTTTCACTATAACTGACTGATTCCTTAAGTGTTCAAAGAACCATGAATTCATAAAGTAAATACTTGTAAATACTCGTAGATAGTTATTACAGTAAAAAAGGCGAAAGTTTGGATCTATGTCATGTATGTTTGTTACTCCTTTACGCGCAAAATTCGGCACACGGTTAGACTATGTACTGGAAGTGAACATAGGGTCCTATCTATTCCCATGGATAATCCAAATTGGGACTCCTGGGTCCTGGGGCACAATGCAAAGAAGATACATAGGAATGACGATCCCCCCTCGCTCCACGCTACAGTGGGAGAAGTCATTGGATAACTTCCCACCTAAAAAATAGGGTTATTATTCCGAAGGTATGATCTTTTAGAATAACTTTCGACTCTCGAACAGGCAAAGCCGTTGGTAAAACTAGAACTAGTAGGTTTATATACTTGAAATACGAGTATACATATATGTCTGGGTTTTGAACATTGATAATTCAGTAATAGCCAAGTAACTATTGTAAGCAACAACAACAAAAAAAAATCCCAATGTAGTAATGATTTGAACAATTAATAAGTTTCAAAATTCAGGGATATTGGTGCAGGCTTCTATTAAACTTAATAAAAACTAGTAGGTAATGTGTTAATCAAAAAATACAATTCAGATTGGTATTTTAAATCACTCATAGTCAAACACTAGTACATACTCGTACAATACTATCCACCAAACAGTATATTTCAATTCGGTATTTGACTTCTATCAAAAATGTGCATGAATGAATATTATATTAAACAGAACGAATCAAGAACAAATATGAAACCAGTCGGTGGAAAACTGGAAACCTTTATGCTTTCAAAGCAATTTTTGTATCATTAGGTACTCAAAAGCGCGAAGGCATTTTGGTTCAGTTGTAGAGGTGAAAAAAATTGTGTCTATTAGAAACTACTTAACTTAAAAATAAGAAAATAGTACAGCTGATGTACACAGGCAAGTTTAATTCATGAATCCCCGACCGGTCTCATAGGACCGCGCTGTTATTGTCTTACTATTGTGTCTCGTTTCGCGGGTATTGATGGGTTAACCTACTATAAGTTTTCTTACATCAAAAATAAGACAAAAATGCATTATTCGATATAATTTACTATACTTAAATGCACAATAAAACATAAGCTCACAATGTAAAAGTGTGGATGTATGTTACTTAATCACGCAAAAACGGCTGAACGGATTTGGATGAAATTTGGCATGCATATGGCCTTTGACACGGAAAAGAAAATAGGCTACCTTATATCCCGATTCTTGAACACGAGGACGAAGTCGCGGGCGGAAGCTAGGTAGTTAATTATATTTATAACGTACAACACATTCGTGCATGCTCCTTACAATAAAAAATCTAAACATATTTGTGGGTCATGTATTTATATTTACTGTGACTTATCTCTTTACATTTTTAGAAGTCTAATAAAATTAAATCCGGCCGGATTTAACCCAATTACATTAGTCCTGTCCTTTTTATTTAGAAATAAGGTCAATTGCGTTTCAAGTACTCCGATATATCGAAAGGGCACATATGTACGTATCTGGGTATAAAATTTACAAATGTACCGGAAAGGGCGCCCCATTTCCGCAGACCCAACATGGCTGTCCATCCGGCTGGACATAGCGTTAATCATGCGGTTACGGTTTATTATTTTTTAGGTAGGGACTAATTAAGTATTATTTATCTACCACATTTAAAGTTTATTTTGTTAAAATGTGAAACTGGCTTCTGCCAGCAGCTTTGGCCACGCCATCATCATCTGCCTAGCCTTTTCCCAACTATATTGGGGTCGGCTCCAGTCAAGCCGGATTTAGCTGAATACCAGTATTTTACGAGGAGCGGCTGCCTACCAGACCTCCACAACCCATTAACTGGGGTAACACGGAACTTCATGGCAAGACTGGAGTCAGATTTACTGGCTTTCTGAGTATCCATAACGACTTGCAAAGATCTACAAATGACAGCCGGGACCTACGGCTTAACGTGCTTTCCGAGGCACGGAGGAAACTCGTTATGTTAAGATGGTACCCCATCCATAGACCAACCTTGGCAAGCGTTGCTTAACCTTGAAGATCGACCTGTGCGGCTGTTATTATTTAGCCACGAGCACCTTGGCCACGTAAAAGTCGAAAAAAATATCAAAGGAACATGAGCCAAATATTATTTCCCTAAATCTGTTCAGTCCTTTGATCGAGAAGAAGTAGGTATTAAACAAAAGCAAATACAAAATTTTGTCTTCATAATTTTAGTGTAAAATTTAATAAGTATATTAGGGTAGCTATACATAATATCATTCTCTTCCTCTTTGCCAAGTCTTATCCAATTAAGTATTTGGGCTCGGTTCTCCTACTTAGTTATATTTCACCACAAATGTCTTTTCTGGATCGTCGAGACCAACCAAATTTTAGGCTTCCAAGTCATTTTAGAAGTCGGATATGTAGACTAGAGATACAGTACAGGTTTGAAAAAGCGTGGATAGTGCCCTCACATTTATTCGGACTGACCTGTAATAACTAAAAACAAAATTAGTTTGATAGCTTGTTTACGACAAGAATCATCATCATCTGCCTAGCCTTCTCCCAACTATATTGGGGTCGGCTTCCAGTCAAGCCGGATTTAGCTGAATACCAGTATTTTACGAGGAGCGGCTGCCTACCAGACCTCCACAACCTATTAACTGGGATAACACGGTACTTCATGGCAAGACTGGAGTCAGATTTACTGGCTTTCTGAGTATCCATAACGACTTGCAAAGATCTACAAATGACAGCCGGGACCTACGGCTTAACGTGCTTTCCGAGGCACGGAGGAAACTCGTTATGTTAAGATGGTACCCCATCCACAGACCAACCTTGGCAAGCGTTGCTTAACCTTGAAGATCGACCTGTGCGGCTGTTATTATTTAGCCACGAGCACCTTGGCCACGTAAAAGTCGAAAAAAATATCAAAGGAACATGAGCCAAATATTATTTCCCTAAATCTGTTCAGTCCTTTGATCGAGAAGAAGTAGGTATTAAACAAAAGCAAATACAAAATTTTGTCTTCATAATTTTAGTGTAAAATTTAATAAGTATATTAGGGTAGCTATACATAATATCATTCTCTTCCTCTTTGCCAAGTCTTATCCAATTAAGTATTTGGGCTCGGTTCTCCTACTTAGTTATATTTCACCACAAATGTCTTTTCTGGATCGTCGAGACCAACCAAATTTTAGGCTTCCAAGTCATTTTAGAAGTCGGATATGTAGACTAGAGATACAGTACAGGTTTGAAAAAGGGTGGATAGTGCCCTCACATTTATTCGGACTGACCTGTAATAACTAAAAACAAAATTAGTTTGATAGCTTGTTTACGACAAGAATCATCATCATCTGCCTAGCCTTCTCCCAACTATATTGGGGTCGGCTTCCAGTCAAGCCGGATTTAGCTGAATACCAGTATTTTACGAGGAGCGGCTGCCTACCAGACCTCCACAACCTATTAACTGGGATAACACGGTACTTCATGGCAAGACTGGAGTCATATTTACCGGCTTCTGACTATCCTATTGTTTACGACAAGAATAACAACTCAAAAACTGAAATGTTACAAATTTTTGGACAGCCATCGCTTCGAAATCTTAAAATAAACTTTCAGCTTGTCCGGTATTCGATTCTAGTGCCATCTCGTGATGGTGCAGTGAAGTTGGATACGGTTCGCTTGAGGTGAAAGTATGGTCTACATTCTTTAGATAGAAGCGCTGTAGATATTCGTTTCTTCCGCTAGGTGTCGTTGCTTGTGTAATGTCGACAATGTAATAGGTACCGTAAAATGGGGTGAATAGGGACAAAATCGAACTTGTCACTGAAATTAATCGATGTTGTAGGACGAATGCAATATTGATAACTCTTTCCAAGGGTTTCCGGCAGTTAATACTTTTCGTAAATGTTAAAAATATCCCCAGAATTAGTCAAAATTTAGATATTTTAACAAAAATATAGGCTGTCCCTATTCATACTTGAAGTGGGGTGACCTGGGACGAGACAGGGGTGACTTGGGATAAACTAGTAGGGTTGTCTCACGATAATTACGGAGTAATAGCGCCACATACAAACCAAACAAAAAACTTTTTTAAATCATACAAGTTCGTACCTATGTATCTCTTATTAGTTCGCCTTGTGCGCATGCTTGTATATAAGTTTAAAATAAATAAAATGAAAAGCCTTATTTTAATAAAAAGTGAAATCCTGCAAAACAATGCGATAAAATGTTCAATTCATGTTGTAGCAGCCCTGACCCTATTCAAACTTTACCGTTCCTAATCAACTTTCATTCGTCCCTATTTACCAAGTATAGGCGACTCTATTTGTACTTTAGCCGTCCCTTGTCACCCCGTTACCGTATTTATTCACCTCGAAAAAAATAAACAATCCCAGAGGTTCTAAAGAAAACGATTTAAACAAAAACTATGTAAAATCTAGACTTACCTCTTTTTGTGTAGCTTCGTAGAGATATTATATCGTCGTTGGCTAACTCCACACGTTGTCAAAAAAACTAGAATTTCCAAAAACTGTCAACTTAAGGGACAATACCGCAACCTCACATCTACAGTCTTAATTGAAAGAAGATTTTTGACACCTTTTACTAACTTCACAACGCTTCGGTGCTGTCAGTTAGAAGATAATATATTCTACTTTTAGAAGAAAAAAAAGGTAGCAATTGGAAGTTCTTGCTTTTTTATTTTGTGGCTTCGAAACTAGATTCCTCGATTTGACCCTTTTCACCCCTGAGTCCTTATTCACCCCGTTTTACGGTACCTACTTCACTTTGCCATTTAGTGACTCAAAATACTAATAGAGGGCGTTAGTATACCTGAGTATCTTGAGATTTAATAAGTTGGATATACCTATGTACATTAGAAATTGAAGACAAATAATCGAAAACTATGTGTTTTTTTTTCGTTTAAAACAAACATAAATAAACAAAGAAAATTTCATTTGTAAGAGGGAAGTACTTCTGAGCATAAGTAGTGTAATTTTATAATCAGATATACTTAATGTTATATGTTTGAGCCGTTTGGGGTTGAAACATTAGGGCCGTGGGGTCCGAGTGCTCATCGAGTTGTTGGGGATATTAGCAAGCAGCTAGTCGACTCTTCACGTGACCAGAGGGCTGGGCTGTTTTTCGGCCAACGAATCAGCATTGCCATCCAACGTGGCAATGCTGCCAGCGTTCTGGGCACTATTCCTATTGACATCGACGTGGATGAGTTTTTTGATGCCCAGTAAATCCCTTTTTATTTTTGTATATATATATAGGTTTGTATCTTTAGTTTGTATATGTAAATATAATTTATAGTATTACTCATAATTCAATCAAAATAAATAAAGATATACTTAATTGATAAACATTATTATTTATCAGTAAAAAAAATCAAATCATATTACCTATCTATCAATTTATTTAACAGTTATATAAAATAAAATACTAACCTAATAAAAAATATAGGTAGGTACCTACTACAATTAATTAAAAATATAAAGTAAAGACAAATATTGATTTTAAAAAAATTCATCATTTCATTTTGTTTAATTTTTGTACATTTATTTTAAATATAACTACAAAAATGTAAAAAAGGGAAACATTTACTCTTTGTAAATGTATAAATAGATTATACGAGTGCTTAGGTAAAATCTCACTAAGGTAAAGTTAGTTCTGTAAATTCATTCCTACTGAAAATAGGAGTTTCCCTATTTTCAGTAGGAATGACAGTCTACTTCACGCTCGCCTCACCTGAATTTTGGAAACAACCTCGCGGGATAAATAAAAATAATGAGTTTAGATTTGTTCTATTCCAGTACATGGTTTAGACGTGTAACAAATTCCATCTTTATCTGTTTGAATGAGAAGGATTACCTAACAAACATCATCATCATCATCATCATCTCAGCCGAAAGACGTCCACTGCTGGACATAGGCCTCCCCCAAGCGTCGCCACAGGGACCGGTCCAGTGCGTCTCGCATCCATCGGATTCCCGCGATCCTCGCCAGGTCGTCGATCCACCTTGTGGGAGGCCTTCCAACGCTGCGTCTTCCTTTCAACAAACATACACGCATACAAACTTTCACATTTAAATATAATATTATTTTGACATGCCGATTAAACTAACTAATGGCTGGGCGTCATCAGGGAATCTAAACGCAACAAGAAATACCTAAATGCAAATACATTCCCTTACTCCTGTCCCTAGTTCCCTGAACTATTTATTTAATTGTTATGTATAGAGAAATGCGGACTGGACCTCCAAGGTTAAACATTGCTTACCGAGGTGAGACTGTAGATGGGTAGCCATTTTAACATAATTGCTTGCTCCGGAAAGCGCGTTAAGACGCTGGTCTCATCTGACATTTTTAGATTTTTGACCGACGATAAGGATAGACACAAGTCAGGAAATCTGACTCCTGTCTTGCCTGGGGAAATGTTAGCTGTTTAGGTACTTGTATTGTGGAGTTTATTTTCAGAAGTCAATCTCAACAAAGTTAGGATTAGACTAGGCACTTAGTGTGGACTGATTTTGTTTCTACCTACTAAGGAAATATGTGGTCTCCATCCTACAACAACAATGATGTAGCATTGAATTAATTTTACGCATCCATCTTGACATCGATAAGTAGGTACCTATTGAATTCAATCAATTAAAGTCCTAAAGGTTAAGGCATACAGTCTACGGTCGCGTAGCTCATATATTTAGTAGGAAATATACTCCCGGGATAAAAAGTGCTATTGTCTAAGATATGGTCTTTTCGTTTACCAAATTTCACACAAATCCGTTCAGCTGTTGAGACGTGAAGAGGACACAGACAGATTTACTATCGCGTTCTTGATACTGATATTATTATTATTTATCTAGCCTATGCTGTGCCACTGCTGGGCAAAGGCCTCCCTCCATTCCTTCCATCGTTCCCGGGTTTGGCTACTTCTTGCCAATTCTCAAAGAAGACATCCAAGTCGTCCCGCCATCTCCTTTTTGGTCTGCCGTGATCCCGTCGCGCGATTTTAGATGCTAATGTAGATTTTATAAATGCCTTAGAAATTCTATGTTAGTTACCGACTCAGGCTGTCCTGGAGAGTTACCCAACTTAAGTGACAGAGGGCAGCGCATATTGCTCGCCTAACAGATGGTTGAAGGGATCAAAGGGTACTGAAGTAGCGACTACGTACTGGTACAGGTGCTGACATTGTGAGTTCGATGGAAGCTCATGCATGATCATTGTCATTGTAATGACATTTGAGCTTCTCTAAGTAGCCTAATATCAACCGTAGACGTTTTTTGCCTGAAATAATGATGAAAATGAACTAAGTATAAAAGTCCACGCCAAGGTCCCAGTATAAAAATATGCCATAATATATCTCCGGAGAAAAGGGGTTCTTCCTATGGAATTTCCCATCCCGTACAATAAATCAAATAATGCGATTCACAGCCGCACCTAATAAGATTTACCCTCGAGACATTCTATAGAATTACCAATTTTCCACGGAAAAGTATAATACGAGTTCTTAAAATTGTATTGGGCTCATGTTTCGTTCTTACATAGACTTCTCTAATAATTTTTGAATTAGATCTTTGATAAGGTCGGGTATTCGATAGAACCAGGGCCGTTATGTTCCACGCGCTCCTCAAAGAAATACCATCAAGATTGACCAGGTCCGTTAGGATGGATGCCTACCAAGGCCACGGGATTCCTTATTAAAAACATCTTCGATACCGATCATCATTTGCTTAATCATAAATATCTAGGCTCTGAAGTACTTGCTCATAGGAGAAGTCTCAGCGTTCGAAGGCCTGCCATAAGATGGATCTGTCATCTGACGCAGGTTGCAGAAGTACGCTGAATATGGTTTGTCGAAATATCAATGTTTTTTTTTTAAGTTATATAAACAAGTGCTTGACTGCGATCCCACCTGATGGTAAGCAATGATGCAATCGTGGATGGTGAGGCGCACTAGTTTATTAAGAGCCTATTCACTCTATGAATGCTATGAATGGGAGAGCTCTAGACGATGGCAGTGAACTATTTATAACATTTATTTTACTAAGAAAGCATTAAGTCCGCCTGTGTAACTTTATGTTGCATGAAGTTTGTATAAATAAATAGACGCTTAGTTTTTTCAGTTTAAAAATAATATGCTATGCTACTTAAATTACTTAGTTTGAAATAAAATGGTAAACATCATTAACATTCAAATGAATTATTCAAGAAACAAAATGTGAGGAATAATGGGAAACTAAAACGTTGTTTAGACTTTTTATTTTAAATAGTGTAAACCTTTTAAAGGCTCCTGGAGTCTTTAGACCAAGACTTAAGACCAGGGACTGTATTGTTACTTCACTCAAACCATTCCGGTGCTCACGTGCTCACCATTAGCATATTTCGGTTCCCTTTTTTTGACAACGTAAAGTTTTGACGACATTTGTAAAGAGAAAAAATCCCACTTGAACCTCGCTGAACTCCTTCAAGGTGAACCGATAACTTGGTTAGGTCTACGGGAATCCGGTGGATGCGAGGTGCTCAGGACCATCGTCATCGCGACCCTTAGAGGAGCCCTATGTTACACAGTGGACGTATTTTGGCTGCAACGATGAGCCTCACTGTGTATATCCAGTACACAGTTATTACAGTTCCACCGTCTTCCCTGAAGTAACTCGGTATACTTTCTAAATCCTACTCTGAGCGCCTATAATTTCAATGTCCTACCAGCATTAAATAGTTCTGGCAGAGTTTCAGTATATTAGGCGTCGAGGCAGTTACCTCCCTCATACCGTTTCTTCGAACGGGACGGAGGCAGAAGACTCCTTCTGGATTATCATGTTCTGACATAATGTGACCATTTCGTAAATGTTATTACGCTTGCGCTAAAACGCAACTGATTTTATCTGGGCCTACACCTACGTCAATGGATATATAGGTGTGTCAATAAATGCAAAATCAAATAATTTTTCATGCAAATTTTTGAATCATAGTAATAATTATGAAGTAAAAGTTTGTATCTATTTATGTGTGCTATTCCTATAGACTCAATTGACTGAATGAATTTAAACGAAATTTAGCACCATGTCTAAAATAGAATATGAGACTTTTTACTTTTAGGACGTACCCTTGGGAGGCGTCTGGAACTCTGGACCTCCTAGATTGGGCAAGAGCTGCTTGAGGGCAGATCCAGCTCGCTCTAGCTTGAGAGCCAGACTTCTAAAAAAACGTGGTACGGGCATGCGGACGACGAAATATAGGTAGCCCGCCGTCAAGAGCTCGGGAAGAAAAAAAAAGCTATAAGACGTTGTACCACCCCTACTAATCTTAAGTTCCTTATAAAAAAATGTATTTTTATGATGTACAATAAAGAGTATATAAGTAAATAAATAAGAACCGAGTCCGAAACGTCGTCGACAGCGCGTAGTGTTCCACGCGCTAAAAACTATAGGGTCCAATAGGGCCGATGGCTGTTAGAATTTCAGGATTTTTTCAAAAGAGTTACCATGTTTCTGAAGGACACTATGGATTTTAGTCAGTATAAGTATGACACACCTTATCGCTTCACCACAGTGCAAGCGTGGAAGAAGTTATTTGGTGATTCCTACCTGTATCAAAAATTTGCATGTCATTAAGTTATGATTGAATATGTTAAGCTACTAATACTACCATTGTAAGAACTTTTGTAACCATATTTATCTGCAAATAAATCTTTGACTTTGACTTTGAAAAAAAAAAACTAAATGAGTTAAATATCTCCGAGCATATTATTTTGCAGTGAGACGGTTGAATTGACCTAGTGTCGATCTATTTGAAGTGTAGGTATACGAGTATATTCGTGAAATAAATTATATATGAAATTGACTTCAATATTTGGTAATATAAAACTAACAAATTAGATCGTGTATACTAAAAACAGCAATAAATTAAAGATGTCACAGGTGTTTCAAAATGTGTCGATTTTGAAACGATTTCTTATGAAATTGTGATATAGATATTTATTGGTGTACTAGCTTTTACCCGCGGCTTCGCTCCCGTCAAATGACTACCCTACATATCCTACGCTACCCTACCCTACACTACCCTACACTACACTACACTACCCTACACTACCCTACACTACCCTAAACTACCCTACACTACCCTACACTACCCTACACTACCCTACACTACCCTACACTACCCTACACTACCCTACACTACCCTACACTACCCTACACTACCCTACACTACCCTACACTACCCTACACTACCCTACACTACCCTACACTACCCTACACTACCCTACACTACCCTACACTACCCTACACTACCCTACACTACCCTACACTACCCTACACTACCCTACACTACCCTACACTACCCTACACTACCCTACACTACCCTACACTACCCTACACTACCCTACACTACCCTACACTACCCTACACTACCCTACACTACCCTACACTACCCTACACTACCCTACTTTACCTAACTTTTTTTTTTTAAATTTTTCTCTCCGTAAGAACCATCATTGAACTTGAAGGAACATTTTAAAAAAAGAATCAGCCAAATCGGTCAAGCCGTTTTCATGTGATGTCGTGACAACGAAAAACGGGTTTCATTTTTATATATATAGATGAACCTATTGCTTATTTCAGATATTTATGTAAACTTAAATATTTTTTTTGTGTGATAGTTTAAAAAAAATCGAATAATTTTTTAAGTTATTTGCTTGCGAGTTTGACCCTACTTATTTTCATTCAGTTGCCCGCGGCAATAAGTTGGAGCAATTTTGCTGGCCAAAGCCTATAAATTTTCTTGCTCTAGAGTGGAACAAGAGGCCAGGCTTGTCAGACTTTTACTGACTAAAACGGACCCGTATTCCGTCGCAGTTGCCCTTTGTGTTCTAGGGCCACGGTGACTCTTTCAAAGTTTTAGTACAGTGTTTCTGATGTTTGAAGTTTTCGTATGAAAATAACTTTTTAAGTCTCATAAAGTATTTTAATTGTGTAGTGAAACTTAAATGAAGTTGGTTTACAATAGCAATAAGCATGCACCACAACTTTGATTAATTTTATTATTGTTATAATTTTATTTGTTTCGAAAATTTGAAATATCGAATTCAAAAGTTTTTCGAATTAGGTAACTAAACAATAATATTAAGACAACAATATATTTCAGGAGTGACAAAAGAGTACCCAGAGAAAAAACTAGGTACCTACGAAACGACAATCCATTTTTTTTTTTGGTTTGTACACTCTGATACAAGGGAGTGGTATAAAAGCAATAAAAATGGCTATACCCTAACCGAAACAAAAGCAGTAGAAAAAAATCAAAATTGGTAATTTAGTACGGGAATCGCCACTAAAAGGTAGGGGTTATAATAGGTACACTAAATACCGTGTGTGGTTCTCTACAAACGGTACCTATGTAATAAAAAAAACAAAAGCTTAGTGATTTTTTGTTTAACGTTCACGCTACCTACCCACAACTACCCAATCGTAGTTCGCAGGTTAAATTGTTCATATTACATTCAAGGCAGGTCAACGTCTGTCGGGTCAGTTGGTAGTTAATTAGTTTATCTAAAAAAACGATCAACTCACAAAAAGGCAATGAGTCCAGCAACTAAAAGAAACCCATCTCATTTGACGTCACAACAAAATTACACGTCCCACAAAATTTTCTCTCGGAACAATAGCCAGCCATTTTCGCAAATAACTAGGTACCTACAAATTTTCAGACAGACTCGGCAAAGTTAATCTAGGCCACACATACCTAGTTAGTCTGTAAACTATAATTATTTTGATGAAACCTTGCATCGTTTGACAGAAATGCATTGTGCAAAGCTGTTTTCATAAGTTAGATAGGTGTTGAGTAAGTTAGATCTGGAAGCTTATAATTATGGAGCTAACACGAATGTTATGTGTAAAATAGATCTTCAGGCAACTATTGCAAGAGTTCACTAAAATAATGACACTGTTTAATTTTAATTTTTCTTTTTTACCTGGGTATGAAGCCATAAATGATTGCACCCGCATGCAACCAGTCCTGCACTATCGCGGTTTCCAGATGAAGCTCCTGATCTAGCTGTTTCAGCGACCACGCGGGGTCTGTTGGATTGGTGCGTCGGGGTTTAAGCGGAGAGGTAGAACTGGGTGTAAGTAAGTAGCGATCTGAGTATGTCTCCATCACCCTCTATGACACTCCAGTCAACGACGAAAGACGAGGTATCCCAACCAAGAAAATAAAATTAATTACAATAATGAGTCAAATCATAAACGAGCCAAGAAGCTCATCAGTAATAAAAAATTCATAGAATCAAAACTCCAAATTCTTTTCAGACAAATTAGATGATATTTGAGTAGCAGTTTTGGTTTGTGACAGTAGTTTCACCTTTGCTTGGATTTCTAGTTTTCTGGCAACCAGTTGAGCCTTTGCCTAAAATGGAGAGTGAATGTGAAAAATGATCTTCTTGCCAAGACGTTAAAGATGATCGGTTATTGACCTTGAAAACAATAAGGTGACAATAAGTTATTTTGCTCCAGTTTTTTTTAATAAAAATACCTAAATTCTCCAAAATAAATGGCTTAGGGCTTATCAAAAATTGGCACTTTTGTAAATATTAATTTTGAATATCAAGGATGACCTTTCAAATTCGATCTACATTTAAGCATTAAATACATTGGATTGCAAGACTTGCGACCGGAATGCTGCGTTTGCAGAGTATGTGCCTTTCTACTGCAAGGTCGGACTTGGACCAATTAAGATTACCTGGTGTTTGATATCAAAGTTTTTAGATAGTTTTATCCATGATTTCAATCGAAAATTCTGGCTTATCATTTTTCTGCTGTGTTTAGAAAAATAAATTCAAGGGAGGCCTGAGGTGTGACCTCTGGCGGGAAAAGTTTGGACCTCCTTATAATTTTATCGAGCCGTCGTCGGAGAGTCTCGCTCCTGGACACGAGTCGCCTTGGCCAACCTGGAAAACCCTAAACAGACTCCGCACCCAGGTTGGCCGTAGCAAAGACCATCTCCACAGATGGGGGTTCTCGGACGGCTCTGATCTTCAGTGTTTGTGCGGCGTCTCTCCACAGACCATGTCCCATCTTCCATCCTGCACTACGTGCCCTGTTGCTTGTTCTCGTGAGGACCTAATGACAGCATCAGTGAACGGCATTGCCGTGGCCGAGTACTGGGCCAGGCAAGGTATCGGTCTTATCCTTTTTGTAAAGTATGCAAATTAATACTAGGTAGCTAGTCATCATCATCATCTGCCTAGCCTTTTCCCAACTATATTGGGGTCGGCTTCTAGTCAAGCCGGATTTAGCTGAATACCAGTATTTTACCAGGAGCGGCTGCCTACCAGACCTCCACAACCCATTAACTGGGGTAACACGGTACTTCATGGCAAGACTGGAGTCAGATTTACTGGCTTCTGACTATCCGTAACGACTGCCAAAGATCTACAAATGACAGCCGGGACCAACGGCTTGACGTGCTTTCCGAGGCACGGAGGAAACTCGTTATGTTAAGATGGTCACCCATCCACAGACCAACCTAGGCAAGCGTTGCTTAATCTTGAAGATCGACCTGTGCGGCTGTTATTATCTGGCCACGAGCTACTACTACTAGATAGTTAGTATAGCCTTATTATAGGTAAGAAATGCAAAATTTATACAAAATACCTACTAGATTAATCTAAAGTTAAAATATTATTTTTGAAGATTTATAAAAATTAACAATTATTATTTATGATTGAAGATGACGATGAACGTCATAAATGATATTGAAACTGATTTGAAAATTAAATATAATTTATTTAAAGAATGGAGTAAATGGGTTATGTCATTTTCATTTAAAGGTTAACAAAAGCGAAAACCAATCTCGTGTCAAAAATACTTACCCTACTATTAATATAAACTTTAAAATAAAAGTTAAAGGTACCTAGTATAAAAAATCAAGCAGTTGCCCGAGCTCCTATAAGAGCGAAGCCTCGGGCGATTGCCTTGCTCGTTATCCAACTAAGGCTGCCACTGAATAGATGACCCAGAGAAAAATCCGGGAAAGCCTGTTAAGTTTTAATATTGACTTTTATTTATTTCTCAGGATCGTAGTTACTCAGATACCCGCGAAACGAGACACAATAGTAAAACTATAACAGCGCGGTCTCATAGGACCGGTTGGGGATTCAAACGTCAAAGGACACACAGATACAATAAAAATCACAACTACGCAGGGCGTCCGTTAAAGTATATGTTCCTTCATTTATAGGAGACCAGATCTAAAATAAAGAGGTGATATTTCTATTCGACTGATCTTCTGTACAATATATATAAAAGGCAAAGTCTTTACTCACTCACTGACTCATCCACACTCAGCCCAAACCCCAGAATTCTGGAGTTTAATATACATGTGTAAAAAGAATAAGAAAGGATGTTTAAAAAAATTAAACAGGGTGCAACAGGGGTCCAAAGTTTTTATGAAAAAACCTATCTTTATTGGCGGAAGTTAGTTTTTTTATATAAAATAAAAAACAACTGGAAATTTTTTGATGCCCAGTAAATGCCTTTTTTTTGTATATATATTTACGTTTGTACATACTTTTATGTTTAGTTTGTTTTATGTTTTGTTAGCTTTTATCTTTATCCTGAATAAAACACTGGAAAAATAAGTACATACCACTTTAGGTACCTAGGTACCTGGCCTTTTCCCATCTATATTGGGGTCGGCTTCCAGTCAAGCCGGATTTAGCTGAATACCAATATTTTACAAGGTGCGGCTGCCTACCAGACCTCCACAACCCATTAACTGGGGTAACACGGTACTTCAAGTATATACCACTTTATGAAAAAAATATTACGTGTAATTTAATCGTTTATTGGTACCAGAAAAGAACGTAAAAGCGTCTTGAGCATATTCTACCCTAATTAAGAAGTATAGAGGAAAGATAAGCTGTTTGTGTCTGATCTAATTAGGAGGAAACCTCACAGTGGTTCCTAATTAGTAGAGGCTTCCTAGTTGTTAGTCTTATATCATCTATCCTGTGTTCAAGTCTTATTGTCCCGAGAGAACGCTAATTAGGCCCAGAGTGCCTGCTACGAGTTTGTTCAACGTTAAGGGGATGTTCTAAGTTACACCGCGAAAGTTTTTTACATTTTACAGGTCGATGTCAAGTGAATGGGTTGTGGAGGTCTGGTAGGCAGCCACTCCTCGTAAAATACTGGTATTCAGCTAAATCAGGCTTGACTGGAAGCCAACCCCAATATAGTTGGGAAAAGGCTAGGGAGATGATGATGACAGGTCGATGTCAAGTTGTATGTTGTTAAAATATGGTTGGCGGACGTAAGGCCTGCTGTGTACGGACGAGTAGCTTCATGGACCCGAAGCGGCGACGACACGACCGTATGACGTTGCCGCTTTGTTGACACAGTTTCATAGTTTTGTATGCAAGTTACATGCAGGATTACGTACATCACAACGCTCGCAAGTAAATCAAAATGCCCACTGTTTTGATTTACTTGCGAGTGTCAAAATATGCACTATAAATGGAGCATTCGATTTTTTGATTGCGTTGGCATAGGATTTTGATTTTTTCATTGCTCCAAGGGTAGCAGACCTGAGTATTTCATATTAATTTCAGTTTAATACCTTCACATTTTTTTTAGTAAATAGGTCTTGGCAGATAGATGGTCAACCAAGTTAACCCAAGGTTTTTTCTGTTAATAATAATTTACGTAGATTGCCAAAAGAAAATTTATAGATGGACTATCGGATGTGCTGATAATCCAACCATTCATTTCTTCTTTTGGCAACCTAAATACTCTGAATAAGAATACTATTTGCTCTAACTGAATCAGGCAATTGTCTGATTTCAGTCGTGTAGTATTAATTTAACAGAGTTCCATAAAATTGCAGAATCTGACGCAAAACTTCCTATTCGTAAAAAAGTCCATTGTCAAAGAATGTCCCATTGGCACAATGCCGAAATGTCCAATTTCCGCAAAAAGCAAGATTTTTACTAAATACTCCAATTACACTAAACTTAGAATATTCAGTTCAGCGCTATCTTTTAAAATTGTGGCCATAAATACTATTTTTAATCACAATCATTATCATCTCAGCCGAAAGACGTCCACAGCTGAACATGGCCTTTGTTCAGCTGTGGACGTCGCGTCCTCAAACGTCGCCACAACAACCGGTCGTGTGCGTCTCGCATCCATTTCTTCGCATTCATTTCTTCATTTATTGCCGCATCTTGCATAAAATTACCAAAATCCACACCCATGCAACTGCAGTAAACTAAGCACTAAACTGGTTCAACTTTATTAGTTTTGCTTAATCCAAACATCAGGTAACAAGTTTAATTAACTAAGTTTATCACTCTTACTTAATGTGTGAAGCGAACATTTATTGAAGGACTATAATTACGTGTAGTAAGACCACAGTAGATGTATGTTAGAGGCAGTAACCCAAGTGGGATGTTTTCTTGAGATAATGGCCTATTTAGAAGCGAAAGACCGTTTGCGTCTGCTCGTCTAGACTCGATTAAAGACGTTTATTAGCTTTGCCTACGCCTTAATTGTAATTTAGTGCCATGGTTTTGATAAAAGAAGTTTAATTTAAAATACCTAAAGTTTTAGAAGTTTGAATAGGGCGATGCAGTTTTTTTTTTCGAGAGAGGAAATCGTTAAATATCTCGTCTCGCTCAGGGAGACCAATTACATTATTTTATTCTACTTAGAAAGAATTAGCTTCTGTCAGCGACTTCGCTCGCGTGATAGTAGTTTTCCCCATAATAACTTTGAACCCCCGTTTCATCTTCATAAAGGGAGTGAATTTTGAAAAATCCTGTCTTTGTTCTTATTTACATTATGACTCCTTCCCCTTCCTTCTCCTTCTCGTTCCCTTTGTTATGATTTTTCTGCAAATTTCACTTTCTCAGTCCCATTAGTTCCAGCTGTGCGTCGATATGTCAGTCAGTCAGTTTCTCCTTGTATATCACACGTGAATAAGAAATATCACACAACTTTTAAATGTGGGTGTAAAATATCACATGTTGTGTTATAGTGCTAACATATGTAATTATACCAATTGAATTGAATTTTCCACTTATGGTATTTAAGATTTTCATAATTGTGATAAAGTTTGCACTGCTACGAGAAATGCCACAGAATAGCCAACATTTTAACATAATGATACAAGGTTAAATTTTTATAAAACGGTCTGTAAAATTGTGTATAACACTCAATAAAATCAAAATAATTACGCTATTTCAGTCTTAAGTCAGTCAGGGCTCATGGCTAAATAATAACAGCCGCACGGGTCGATCTTCAAGGTTAAGCAACGCTTGCCTAGGTTGGTCTGTGGATGGGTGACCATCTTAACATAACGAGTTTCCTCCGTGCCTCGGAAATCACGTTAAGCCGTTGGTCCCGGCTGTCATTTGAAGATCTTTGGCAGTCGTTACGGATAATCAGAAGCCAGTAAATCTGATTCCAGTCTTGCCATGAAGTACCGTGTCACCCCAGTTAATGGGTTGTGGAGGTCTGGCAGGCAGCCGCTCCTCGTAAAATACTGGTATTCAGCTGAATCCGGCTTGACTGGAAGCCGACCCCAATATAGTTGGGAAAAGGCTAGGCAGTCTTAAGTCAGTCAGCTGTTCAATGTTTTAATTTATTTTAGGACCAAGACCGTCTCCTTTGTACGCCAGTGTATTTTCTACAAGATGAGACAAATGAGCATGGAATAGAAGTGGCCCGTTTCTTCGCAGTTGTTCTACTGTTCCACTATTGACAGTAATATGATTTATTAGGTCTTCGCCGATGACCAGTGATAGATTAGCAGCTGCCATTCGCCATACTACGAAATTGTAATATTCTCACGGTTTACATATACCACATAAAATCTAGATTACAGTTTAGTTTATTATCCATTGTAGTAACGATTAGAGGTTTAATTGACGGCTTAACTATTATTTAATGAACTGTAGTTAAATTGAAGGCTGTGAAAAATGTCTTGATTGTTATATAGTAATTAGTATTATGGATGTTAAACCTTATTGTTTTGACTTGTTTTATTTGTTAGTTGTTCAAGATGAAATGAATGTTGTAAGTATTTTTCAAGGTATTGAGGTCAGACTGTTCAAGGGTGAGTAGCAGTGTTGCATAAGTATAAAAATAAAATATTCCCACTGCTGAGACTTAGGTCAGCTTTCTAGGAAAGGACAATGGTCGTCATCCACCACATGAGCATAGTGCGGATTGGTGGATGCCATATGTCTTCCAAATTTTGGTTCTATGATATGCCGGTTTCCTTGCGATGAAGATATTTTCCTTCAGCGCTTTGAGAGCAATGGTGAAGAAATAAATTACAGAAAGTAATGCACCTGACTTCGTTTGAAGTCGCAAGCTACTCGTACAACACGGCCACAAAATTAACTTAAATTATTAATAAAATAAATTAATTAACGGTCTTACTAAAATAACGTATTTATATTATGCAAATAAGTTTTGCAAGATTTTAATACGTTCAATTAACAGAAGATAGCTCATTATAATAACATTTGCAACAGCTTAGTAAGTAGCCGCTTTTTTATATTTTGTAACTTTTATAAACTATGATGACCGGACTAATTTATAGCAGTCAAATTATCGCACATAGGAGTAGTTATTTGCGAAGAGATTGTTGCAACGATGAGATACATATCAACTGCCTAGGTCATTGCAAATGGATGATGCAGTGTATCTAATTTATCTATTTACTAGCGACCCGCCCCGGCTTCGGTTTTTTGTATTTACGACTTACGAGTATATAGCCTGTCTTATGTTGTGAATGTAGGAACACCGTAGACTACCGATTTTGATTACTTCCTATTTCGTCCCAGTTTTTGATAAATATTATTTTTATTGTGCTTTTGAATATTGACTGTTCCCGCATACCTGTTTGTAAATATTGCAATATGGAAATATTGTAAACCCAATATTTTTTGAAAAGAGTAACCATGGGGTTCCTTGCCAGTTTTTTAGAAAACTACCAATTGGAACCGTGTACTAGCTTCTGTGAAAACTACATCAAAATGCGTTGAGCAGTTTTAAAGATCTAAGCATGCATACGAACAGAACGACAGCGGGAAACGACTTTGTTTTATACTATGTAGTGATTCTTACTCTCTGTCATCATTAAAATAAATGGACAGTGAACTGGAACGGATGCCTCTGATTTATTATTGTATTTCTTAATCGTTTATTGGTTTAAAAGATCATCTAATGTGACTATGTTGTCGTCATTATGTATCTTCTATTCAGCAAGTAATTTTCATCCATCATTCGTCTTTGTAATATAACCTTATCAATCGAGTGTAATATTACTTGATTTATTTTAAAATGATAATGTTTACCAATCCATAGAAGCTTGTTGCTTTTATGTTATAATAATAGTTGTATGGGTCGATCTTATCTTTAAGATATAGAAGCAATACTTGTCGAGGTCAATCTGTTGATGGGTTTTCTTTTTTGTATCGATTCGACTAAACTTTGACCGTTCAATATGTAAGTAGCTAGTTGCTTCGCTTATGTTGTGTATACTGTGCAGAAAAAGAGTGGAGGTGAAGTTTGGGTAAGCCTTTACTATGTAGTTTCTGGCTCTGACGCACTGAAAATAAACTTCTACTGATCTGATATGCATAAAAAAATGCATCGATCTCCGATCTTCAGAGAGGGGTGACGTCGGCGGATGGATGGGGCATTCTGAAAATTTTAAATCTTACATCGTATTAGTGTTCTCCACGCGATTATAATAATACTAGCTGTTGCCCGCGACTTCGTCTGCGTTAAGTTCTGCTAACTGCACAAAAGTAACCAATAATTCTACACTTGCGAATAATTCCGAAAGCATCAAATTCATTCATTTTACTTTCACATAAAACAGTTTAACTTCATTGCTTTTTTTAGTTGGGAAATAATCCAATGACTTCTCCCGCTCTCAGCTGACGCATCAGGGCGTGTCAGACTTTTACTGACCAAAACCCGCTCCTATGTTCTTTCTTTGTCTTGCGTTCTAGGGCCCCAGAAATGCCTTTCAGACGCGAACCCATGACCCCAGTAGGCTTGGCGACCCTGCTGGGTCTCTATGGTTTTGCTGACATCTCGCACGCTTGGAACACTACCCGCCGTCGACTCGCTTTCGGTGTAGATATTTGGTTATTGAACGGTCGGACGGCGCCCCATTGCTCGCCGTCCGCAAGCCCTCTTCTACGGTGGCTGGAAATCGGCGTCGGGATCTTATTTCCTCAACGCTGGGGCGTGAGGGCTATTTCCTCATGCGGCCGCCACCTTGGCTGGATTACTGCTTTTCAGAAGGAGGCAACCGCCTGCCAATCCACCCTGCTATGGACCAGGGTCCGGCGCAAGAGGTCGCTGCAACCGATGACCCCCACAAAAACACGGCAGTGCCTCGTTCAAACGGTGCACACCCTTACCGTATGCTCCACCGTGTTCTCAGGGCGATCCACATAAAGGGTCACCATTCCACATAATGGTGATCCACATAATGGGTCACCATGAAGATGAAGACGCCGATTGGCTTACGAACATCAACGAAGCAGAAATAATAAGTGAGGGTTGCAGCAGTTGGTGATCTAAATATTTACCTACTCCATGCATAAAGGCGTTTGTTTATGTACATAATAATTATGTCTCTAGTCTATATTACGGTTTAACAAAGATGTACGATTTTAAAATTATTTGCAGACCAAAAAAATCATATTAACCTTGAATGAATTCCAAGCACCACTAAGTAGACACGGTAAGTTCGGGAGTTCCCTGCGTCGGATCAAGGAGGAAAGGACGCCCGGGTGTCCCCACTGGGTGGACCGCCCGGAGGACACGGTGGAGCACACGGTAGAGGTGTGCCCTGCTTGAGCGGAGCGCCGCCGTGTCCTTGTAGAATCGCGCCGGGCCCTGGTACAGGCCATGGTCCAGAGCGAGGAGGGATGGTGGGCGGTCGCCTCCTTCTGCGAAGCAGTAATGCTAGCGAAGGAGGCTGCCGACCGCGAGCGCCGCCGCCGAGATCCCGATCCCGATTTCCGACCACCATAGGCGCGGGCTCGCGGATGGCGAGCAGCACGCCGTCTGGCAGTCTGGTAATAACCTGGACCGAGCCTAGTCGTCAACGGCGCGTTCTGTTCCACGCGCGACTCAAGGAGATGTCAACAAACTGGAGCGGCCAGGTAGGGCCAAAGCCTCTGGGGAACACGGAAAATCCGAAAGGTTCTCACCCTGTCCCCCAGATCGAAGGAACGAAGGGGAACGGAGTGGAGTTTAGTCAGTAAGAGTCTGACACGCCCTCCCGCTCCGCCCCAGAGCGTGAGAAATCATTCTGATGATTCTCTTCCTTTTTTTCAGCCTACATAAGTAAGTGTAAATATAGCACTTACTTACTCGTATGTAGGCTGAAAAAAAGTGCATAACGTGGTTTTTAGTTGTCAAATATATGAATGGTCAAGACAAAGCTGATCCTGAAGTCAAAAGAAGGTTTAGTATTTGCCTCTTTTTTATTTGAGGTAGTTATTCAGCTCTAGGTGGAGCAAGTGGTCTTTTGCGGACTAAATTCCACCATGTTCCTTCAGTTGCCATTTACGTATCAGGGCCACTTACTTTTGCACGCTTCAGTTATTAGGTACTTCGGTATATTCTCTCTTTAAAGAGTAACTACAGAGGCGTCATGGCGTTCTCACTTTCTGCATTATGCAAGTACTAACCGAACATGAGTGTTTCGAGAGGTAGATATTTTGGATTCGGCGGGAAGAAAAGTCCAGGGTGTCACCATTCTGCGGAACGCCCAAAAAACACGGCAAACCTTACGGTCGAAGTCTGCTCCGCTAGGCGGCGCACCGCCATACTGTTTTGGCGTCAGAATCTGAATCCTGCTGCCCTAGTTTGGGTCAATGTATGGGGCAAGACCTCCTCTTGACCTGCCAATGAAATAAACCTGCTATAACAATACCTTGAGAAAGACATCCTTAAGCCTCCTATTGTCGTTTAGACATTTCTTAGGTGTCATTAGTCACAAAGCGATTCCCGACGTTTTTAGTTATTTAAATTATCCGTTTATTAAGGCAGATTTTTTACTTGGTGTGATATTTGACTGACGCCTTAATAAATCATACGGCTTCTTTACCGAGAGTTAACTTTGCAATTTATGAATTAAATTAACTCTTGAGTGCGTGCATTTTTACTCAGCAGACTTCACATTATTGATGGTCAAACATGGTCAAACGCAACCTGTGGTGCGATTTTAAACGGGTACAGTTTGCAAAGCTGTAAAAAAATTCCACCATGTTCCTTCAGATGCCCTTTGCGAACAATTTCTCAAATCAATTCTATCTACCTATACTATGATAAGGATAACACAATTCATAAGAAAGAGACTTCGCAACAGATCGTGCAGCAGGAATCGTAATATTTTAATTTCGCCATTTTAACTTCAAAACCAAACGTCCAATTTTAATCATTCAAAGACCAAATATTATCTACATAAACTGTACTTAGTGATGAAATAATTTATTTTGATAAGGGTTAATAGTATGAGTAAAATAAATGCGTTTAAATGTAGTCCAAAAAAATTCAAGATTTTTAGATAAGAAAAATGGTTGTTGTGCCTCACTCGACATAGATAGGTATAGTGCTTCGCGGACTTTTTTGTAGATATTTATAAGATCTACAATTAATTAGAACATTTTATGGTTCTATCTTTTACAGTTTAGGCAGCGTACGCAAAATAAGTAACTTTTCTGGTTGATTTTTTACACCTAAACCGTAATATCTTACGGAACCCTATTTTTTTACAGAATAAAATTTAGCCTATGTCACTCGTGGATAATGTAGCTTTTGAATGGTGAAATTATTTTTAAAAACGGTCCTGTAGTTTTTGAGCCTATTCATTACAATCAAACAAACAAAGTTTTCCTCTTTATAATATTAGTATAGAAAACGGTCCGAAACCAAAAATTCAGCAGTTGCCCGGACCAACACACATTTTTCTATGGAGGTTTACAGGACGGAGGTTGTTTTGCATACCTCAAAAATTTTCTAACCACTTTTTTGGGGCTAAATATCATGAAATAACTTTTCTCGTTCTGAGTGAAGTGAGAGGGACTATCAGACTTTTACTGACTAAAACCTACCTGTATTATATCAGTTACCTTTTACATTCCAGGGCCAACTTCATCGCAGAGTAACTCTTTCGAACAATACCGCAGCCTGATAATTTTCTACCCATGTCAAACACACTTCACCTATCTGAAATCCAATTGTATACATTTTAATTTAAAGCTTAAAGTTGGAACCGTAGTTACACAAAACGTATCATTTCAGTTGATACGGATTTTGGCAACAAATATGGAATGTTTTACACCCAGTTGTGTGATGGATGTTCCAAATTTAACGTCCGTCGCGTTGTTGCCATGACAACATCTTTTTTTTTTAAGCCGGGATTATGAAAACACAGAAATGCGTTGCCGGGTTGGAGTTTATTGCCCCAGTTTCTATTCAGCCAAAACAGTTCAATCCGTGAGGGTATATAAGCCTTTGTTCTACAAATTGGGTGGAGTACAAACGGTTGTAACACGTCCACATATGTATTGTTTGTACTCCATACATATCTTTATGCTCCATACATAACATGATTGCAACACAGTCCCTTGTAATGTTCTCACTGCTGAGATCCAGGCCCTCTGAAGAAGAACTGAGTTGTACTACATGGGCCTAGTATGGATTTTTGGATGACCAAATGTCTTAAAATCTGGGTCTAGTGAAGTTTTGGGGATGTCACAAGTCTCCGAATCTTTTAATCCAAAGAAATGCATAGGCATTTCTTTGGATTCCTCACGATGTTTTGCTATTCAGTTTTTAGATCAGTGGTTACCCAGTAAGAATAGTCATGATTTTTAATTCAGCCAGATACATTCATCATCATCATTTCAGTTGATGAAAGATGTCAACTGCTCGATATAGACCTCTACCAAGTGTCGCCGCAATGACCGGTCTTGTTGTATCGCATCAATTAGATTCCCGCGATCCACACCAGGTCGTCGTTTCACCATCTGGGAGGCTTTCCTACGCTGCGACCTCCGGTACGTGGTCACCACTCCTCAAGCTTTTGACTCCATCAACCATCTGTAAGCAATAAAATGTGCCCTGCATACTGCCACAGTTAGCCGCTTCTTCGGGCTATGTCCTCGATTGTCAAAAGTAAAAAGTAGTGAACGGCTGTTATTTGGTGGATCTTATCTTTTGCAAGTATAAATGTTTAAAAAGATAATTCTCTCTATAGTATGAATTTTCTTTTAAGCCAGCACTATTGAGAGCCAGAGCATTTAGGCCGTTGTTAACATCGAACAGTCAGTTCCGGTGAATATTTGTTCAGTGACTCATCTTTACACTACGATATGAGCCATTTTAGAGAAAGTTTCATAATTACAATTGAGTCATCAAGAGCCTACTTTGACCACCGGAAATCCGGGGTCACATAATTCGGCGATTTAATTGAGTAGTACCAAATAAGTGTCACAAAAGACCACACATTTAATAATTAAGCATATGTAACAATCAGCTAAAGCTGATTGTTACATATATATAGGCCTGAGTCCCAGCAGTGGAAATATTATAAATAATATTTCCACTGCTGGGACTCAGGCCTCCTCTCTAGGAGATGGACAAAATTCACCACGCAGGCCCAATGCGGATTGGTAGATGTCACAAATCTTTGAAATTTTGGTTCTAAGATATGCCAGTTTCCTTCCGTTGTTTATATCACCGTTTTTAGAGCAGTGGTGATGAAATATAATTACACAATTTCATGCGCCTGGCTGGGTTTGAACCAACGACCTACAACTTGTAAGTCGGGGCTGTTACCACTGGGCCACCACTGCTCGATATAATTATTAATTTACATACAGATAATAAAGAAGAAAAGAAAAAAAAAATACTTTTTGCTGATTGAGGTGCAGAACCCTAAAAAGTCAAAGAAATATAAACGAATTAAGAACCTCTTCCTTATTCTGAAGTCGGTTAAAAAACTTTCATCCCTGCCCTTGAAACATTCTTTACATTTCTTTACAGTCTAGACTTGGATAGTGACTCTCATGAGAGACCAAGTTCCAAGACTTGTACTTGGAGTTTAAACTCTAATCAGCATTTTTACACTCGAAAGCAAATCGAGCATGTTTGATGCAAATTAATCGTTTTCTAACCGTTTTATGACTACTGGTGAAGTAGCAATAGACGGCAGTAATCGGCAAATCGTGAAGATGGAAATGATTCTTAATGACTTGTCTTTATGGCTAATTAATTAGATAAGTGTAGTCATTTCAGAAGGTATTATTGACAACGCGACTTCGTAAGTTTGTATTTTTTTGTATTTACGAGTATTTATCTTTGGTGTAAATAATTGGCTAGCCTATAAATAAATATAATGCTTTTTATCTTAAAATTTAGCACACGAAGATACTTCTTCTGCACATAATTATGATAGTTTTTATCTGGAGAGTATATTCCTTTAGATAATTTTCGCTGGCACAGCCAAGGAGTGAAATTCCCTACCAGAGACCTGAAAGCTACAACCTAGGGATCTTAGTGTTTTAGTCTATCAATAGACAAAAAAGAAAATAAAGCTAGTTGTACAATAAATATTAACGTAGAGGTTTATAACAGGTTTTGCCATTTACCTAATTGCCCCAATGATTGAAATATAAATATTTAGTGCATGCAAGTGATAGTATTGCGCGATACTTGGGATCGATGCCTTTTATTTCTGGCACCGACAATGCATAACTTTATAAGGTGTTGCGTTTATGCATACCTTGCGCATATCATTAGCATGTAATTAGAACATGAAATTACTTCATAATTTTGCATGCGCATCAGACTGAATTTCTTATTTACAATTTTTATTTTAGTCCAGTCCACTATTTTTTTTTTCAATTGGGCAATCATCTGAATGACTTCTCCCATTTTTGGGCGGTGCAGAAGGGCGTCTCAGACTTTTACTGACTAAACCCTGTTCCTTCGTTACCTACCTTCGATCTGGGGACATCGAGCGTCCAGTCCACAGTTAAAACAAGACAATGGGCTCTTCGCAAATTGAGTCCATACGAGCAATAAAGTCCTATAGTTACAGTACATATTAAAGCTATAACCAGTACACACCAGAAAAACGCAAACAATTTTCTTCAGTTTTGTTAAGGCAATCTAAATTAATTTGATTCGACTGTGGCAGTCTAGTGCTTTTCATTTCACTGATGAATGCTACTAAAGCACTGAAACGGACTAAACGTGCTGCATAAAAGGTTTTTACTACTAGGAATTTTCTCCGTTTTTGGGAATTGGTGTAATCTATCATACGGATACAGTACGGGTGCGAATTAAATGTACCTTTCGACCTACTTTTTGGCGATTCCTTGGGTTATGTCGGTAACTTTGGGTCTTCTGCAGATATCTTCATTCCTGATTCGATCACGCGAGGAAACTCCAAGTATTGCCTTTACCTTCGCTCTTTGGGTAACTTTAAGCCTTCTAATGAGGCCCATTGTCAGCCACCACGTTCCAGAACCATATGTGATCACTGACAACGCACACTGGTTATAAACTTTCATCTTGAGACACTGTTATATTATTATGTTGTACAAGAAAAAACCGCACAGCTTCCCGAACGCTGCGTGGCCGAATCGAATTTGATTTGATTGACCTCTGTCTCAAAATTAGATCTAGGCACCTAACTACACCATCTGTCCTAGGTAAACCTCTAAACAACCTTACCTATATTCAAGAACAATATAGAAAGAAGAAAATTTTAAATTGATTCCTGTTTCACACGCAGTAGCTTTAGCATGTTCCATAATAAAACCCTTGTTTACGGCGTACTCGTATTCCTGCGATAAACAAAGTTTTACATTTGAATAGAGGCGCTGTTTGAGAATTCTAAGCGGAGTTTGTTGTTTATAACGTTACAAGTAGGGTGAATTCAGATGTGGGAATGTTGCGTAAAATGTAATTAGTGTAAATCAGTGATTCCCAACCATTTATTTACGGTGGAGATCATCTATCACTTGTCCCGCTCTGGGAGGAGCAAGAGGATGTGTCAGACTTTTACTGACTAAAACCACACCTGTGTCCTTTATTTGCTCTTTGCGTTCTAGGCCTATGGGGATCCTTTTCGGAAATTCACCGCGGTTCTAGCTAGCGAGCATCGGCCCTGCTGTGCTTCTTTTCTTTGAGGAGTGCGTGAATGACGCTCTTTTGATGACTGGGCTTGGTCCGGTCTAAAGACCACTGGACCCCCAGTGATCTAGTAAGCAAGAGCTAAATATGATTTTACATCACACTTCCATAGTTTGCCAATAGATGGCGGACCTTGTTTTGTTTGCAAATAATCAACTGCCGGTTGCGACACGTAAAAATACTGATCTATTAGGTACAATAGGCCTTATTATCACAAATAATTTTTAATTGGAAAAGAAAAACATCCCCTGAAAAAATTGCGAACCATCAAATACGGTGTTTCTTCCTGAAAAGGGTCAATTTCTAAAGAAAAGGGAACGAGAAAAACAAAACAGATTCTCAAAGGAAAAACCTACAACTGTGCCCAATTTTTCTTTTGTTGTTATAAACACAAAGACCACAAAACGTGTCGTCTATTTTAAAGCCTGTTGCCGAAATCAATAGCTCCCTTTGATAGGACAAAAGACTCGACACGTACAGTTGGCGAAGGAGACAAGTTACCAGGGTCGTCAGATATAGTTGATACTTTCATGGAAACTGCGGAATAGATATGAATAACATTGTAGTTTTATTTGAAACCTTGTTTTGCCTTGAATGTGTGATTTATGGAATGATCATTGAGCGGACGAGAGTGACAACCCAGTTGCCACTCTGGCGGAACGTCATAATCGTAAAATAACCACCGGACTCGTAAAGTTTTGGAATTGAACGATAGCGTGGACTAGATGGTTACGACGGATCGCTTACGTCCCAAATCTAAATCCATTATCATTGAGAATCGTGATTATAAGGCTGCTAGTCGAAGACGTGTCTACTTATTTCTAAAATACCACCCCATAATACCCACTTTAAGATGAATGATTCTGATATAGGTACCCACGTGCCTTTATATTAATAAGTTGCTTATTTGTTATGGCTTTAATTATGTTTCATTCAAATCCATACATCGGTTTCCGTGAAAACTTCAGCTATGTCTGACATCCTGGTTACTTATGTATTTTGTTGACTGTACAATTGTATAGGTAATCCTATATACACGTGAGTAGCTTGGAAGCCGGCTAATTAGCAGATACAATACAGGCTTCTAATTGCTTGTCAGAGATTCTAGGCGCCCGCGTTGCCATGGTGATGACATTTGGCTTACAGTGTTCGCGGCAGACGTGTTACTGATTTGCGTTATAATCTGTTTGTTTGGTAACACGTTGGTTAGCTATTGTGGTAGAATTTTGGGGATATGCGGAATAGGGTGTAAAGTCTCACATATCTACATTGAAAAGGGAGAATTATCCAACTAGACGGGTTTTGTGTCTGGTGCAGGTAACTGCCCGATAGTTCATTTTGGACTGAATTATCGCGTAGAGAACTTTGATACCGCGATGCAAGATTTTGTATTTTAAGTTCCTATGTGGCATCGTAGATGTCGCTACTAATTCTAACCTACTATTATTTATTCAAATTGGATGCAAATGAGTGTTTGATCGTAAGGGCCTGTTTCACAATGTCCAAGTAGCCACTACTTCTCGAATAAATTCAAAAATGGAACAGAATTTGTATGAAATTATCTGCCAAGTAAGTTATTGGCAACTTAATCATAGGTGGTGAAAGAGGCCCTTAAGAGTTACACGCAAGTTACACGCCAGTTAGTTAATTTAAGCTTAAATTATTTGTTGTCATCATTCATCTTCATCACTTCAGTCAAAGGATGGCTGGACATAGGCCTCCCCTGCAACGACCAGCCCAGTAAGTTTCGCACCCATAGGTTTCTTGCGAATGTCACTATGCCATTGATCCCAAGGTGTTATGGGAGGCCTTCCAACACCGTGTCTTCCGTAACGCGATCGCTACTCCAGAACCTTCAACCCCATCAGTTCTATGAGCAATGTGCCCTGCCCATTGCAACCTAATTATTTGTGATAGTTATCCAAAATGCTATGCTTTCGTAACAGTATCGATTCATTTTTTTTTTAATATTCTTGTGCAATAAAAACACTTTTGGAAGTCTTATGAAAGTCGCTACTAATAATTTTGAATACCTAATATTTTTGCTTTCTTCTTTTGTATTTGAAATTCTTTATAAGAAGATTTTATTTTAGTGTAGATTCCCAGTACTTAGACTCTTATTCAGACTGTTTTCGTGTAGATCAAGGCTAACAAAATCAGCCTAGATCTGCACAGAATCACAGAAGCATCCTAGGGTTGCCCAGCATTCACTACATAGCTTCACATTCCATCATTTTATGAAGTGGTCGGTACATTAAGCTTCAATTTTCAACTTTGTGTGATGCGTTTCCTTTTTTCATTGTTCGTGGGACCTAGTAGGTCACTTTAAAATACAATAAACTTTATTTTACAGCAGCAAAAGTAACACAACATATACACAAACTTAAATCTATGTATGCACTGGCGTACTGAGTCTGGTAATGGGTAGATTTAGTGGCTTAGTAGATTCAGTTTTTAGTCTTCTAAAAGAAGAGAAACTTCTTTTAGAAGACCAAAAACTGACAATAGGAGAATAGATAGGCTACGAACAAAGTGGAACAACGTCCTGGCCTATATAGCCAGGAGCTTCAACACCGAGGAATGAAGCAGGCAATCAAGGAAATTTTCATTCTAGATAAGAGTTGGAAAAGAGAAAGAGAGAATTCGCTCTCTCTCTCTTTTTATTCTCCTTATTCCGAATCTCGTCTCATTCATAAACTACAAACGAGAAGATGTGTTCGTTTGGTGTAATAGTGACATTTAGATTACGAAACATGAGTATTCATGAATACAACTTTGTTTCAAAGTCGTTTTATGTTAGTAAGATCCGCTGCGAATAAGATTTAAGTTTCATTTCAATAATAATGTCAAAGGTTAAATATACACAGAAAATTATGTTGATATCTTTAACCGAAGTCTTTAATAGTTAGTTTAATAATTTGTTTAACAATTATATGTTAAAAATAATGGATTGAATGTGTAAATGATTATTCATAAATGCAATTGTTATATAAGAGTTAACACCAATACATTTTTGAGTATTTACATTAATACATAAATACAGTCTACAGACTTTTGAAAATTTCCTGTGGTGTAACCTATCGCTATTTCAATTCCCTATACCTAACATACTACCAATCCGCACTGAGCCCGCGTAGTGGATTACCGCCCATCTCCTATACAGGAGGCCTGAGTCCCAGCAGTGGGAACATTATAATGCTGATGCAATACAATGCAATACCAAACATAAGTACTTTAATAGCGAGAAAATAACCTAATCTGGTTGCCGCTTGTAACAGAATGTTACAAGCTCCCAACCAAATCAATTATATAGAAGAAAAATGTTCTGCACTATTTGCAGTAAAAATAATAGAGTTTCCAAGTTCCGTGACATCACGTAAGTGGAATCAAAGAATGGAGATGTAATCGAGTGTTACAAATCAGCGGACACCGACGTAATCACATGTGTTCCTGGTACGTTTAATGAGTGAAACCATCACAATTGGATCATCAACGGACATTGCAGTACCGATACAATAAAATCTTGATCTTAGATATGATATTTTCATTATTAAATATTTTTATAAGGACTTTATTAGTCCAGAATTGCAATAGGCAACTGAAGGACACGACGCCTAAAACGCCGATACCCGGCTACAATGCTTAAGGTAAGCGGGACACCGAGGTCACGGGCTCTCAGAGAGGGGACTCTGTCAGCCCAGTGAGTGACTTCGGGAAGGACGGTGGCACAGTGGTCACGTACTGCCGTGCACAACAAGGAACAGGGATGACCCTTCAAGGTCTTCTCAGGGATATGCCCTAACAGGCGTTATACAGAGGGGGTTCCGGGGTGGTCTTTTAAGAGGACACGGGGCTCTTTCCTATGTGCAGATGGTGATCACTGGGGTGGTTTTAGTGAGATAAGAATCCCACACTCCCTGGTCTTTTTCCTCAAAAGTCTAGACGCCTTTTGAAAGTTTCCCCCCGAAAACAAAAAAAAAAGGTATGCTTTAGTCAGTAGAAGTTTGACACACCCTCTTGCTTCACTCTCGTAGAGCAACAGAAGTCATTAGATGATTTCTCACTTAAAAAACAAAAACGTATTCATGTAAATCCCGTCAGTTGTGGTATCTCTGAAATTGTTGATGTCTGGTGATGGTCTCTCCTAGAGAGGAGGCCGGAGTCCCAACAGTGGGAACATTAAAAGACCGATATAAATGGCCTGATTATTTGCGGTTCGACGGCATAAAAATATTACACGATCAAGTTTACTAGATCAACGATAACCGGTCATTCAAGTTCTTCTGCCGGAATGATTAACCAAAAACCAGCGAGAGTTTATGGTGATGGTGTAATCTCGATAAAAGCTATCAGAAATAGCATACATTATAATAGGTAATGCAATAATACAATAAATACTTTCCTTATTTAGGTTCTACTTATAAAAGTATAAATTGATTGTAGAAACGCTACCCGCTCACGATAGACTTTTTGTAGGACCAATAATCGTAAGAAATTATAATCCTATAGTATATTTTGACCGACTTTTTGTAGGCCGTGTGCGTTGCTAGTGCAACGCACACGGCTATCAGTTTGTTCTATTTTTCACCAACAAAAATCGGTTACCGATTATCGGTCGTGGGCGGGCAGCGTTATTACCTCATAAAAGATGTAAATTTGAAATTCATTAACCTGCCTGCTTGTCCTTGCTGATCATTATAAAATGTAGGAACCTATCTACATGGATGACCTAGAAAGCGAATTGACGCACTTTGGGACATTTAGCCATAAAAATATTCAAAAATTTATATGTTTCGAAATGTATATGTATGTATGTACATATATTTAGGAAATTGAGTAATCGAGAAATTATGATGTAACTGGCAGAAGCCAGCATTGCCGAATATGCTGTTACTAATTTGAAAAATCAAAGTCAGAAAAATGTCCCAAGGGAACATATTCCCGGGATAAAAGTGTGCAATCCAACGTGCTGTATACCCATGTGCCAATTTTCATACAAACCTGTGCAACTAATTGAGCAAGGCAAGGCATAACAAACATACACACATACATTATATAAACTTTTGCCGTACTGAGATAATATTGATTAAAACTAAAATTATCGAGAGAATTGTACAGAGAAATAGAAATGACTCCTTTATCAATATCATGGATTCGTTCAAGGTAGACTGGCACAGAAATTACACCAAAACCTGCAACAAATTTGTAGGCCATACCACAAACTGTTTCATAGGGGGATCGAAGCCCCAACACATTGCGCAACAGAACTGTACCATGAAATTGTTTGTTTGTTCCTGTTTGTTCACATGTTTGTAAAAATTAATCTCTGCAAGTACTAATCCAATTGCGAAAATGCGTTTATTGATAGAAAACTTCAGTATTGTTAAGTGTTTTTTATCCTGAAATTGTAGTTACCATTTATACAAACTTTTCGCGTTTATAATATTAGTAGGATAAAGAAACATGATGATGAAAAAAAACTTATTAATTTAACATGAAACGAAAATAATAAAAAAAATCGTTTTGGTTTCTTAAATTTTTTATCTGAACTGAGTCGGGTGGTTATAAAAGTATTTCTAGGGCGATAAGATGCAGATCTGCTGAAAATTTGAACACCATAAAATAAATGCCTGGAATTGTACTCAAGTTAATTCATGAATCCCCGACCGGTCTCATAGGACCGCGCTGTTATTGTCTTACTATTGTGTCTCGTTTCGCGGGTATTGATAGGTTAATATTGTACGAAAAGAGAAACATCATAACAGCACAGCAAAACATGTTACCTTTGCAGAAAGTAAACACAATGTTACCAGTTTTCGAGAAAACAAGTGAAATTAATGGATCGAGGTTACACAGTATGTCTAGCTTATATCTGACTTACAATCTATGTAGAGACAGCCTATCTGACTGTGCATACAACAAAAAGATTATAGTTAGATAGTTTTTTAAACACATAAATAGTTGTGACTTATCGTTTGAGCATCACATTGATGAGCTGATTAAGCAGATAAACTAGTACCTGATAGTCCTAAACTACCTCTGTCTATGTATGTCTGGTTGATAAAAGCTCACAACTTATTCATCAGTTAAAGTGATTAATAGCTCGGGCCTTGTTCATCATCATATTAGGCGATTGATAACTTACCCTCGTAAATTATGGTTTGAATTTATTTATGGATCGCTCCCTATTCATTTTTTTTTCAGTATTCCTACTGTACTGTAATTAAGTGTACTAGCCACACTCCGGGTGGAGCCAGTAGTAGTATCAGACTTTTACGTATATATTTGTATGGTCAAAAACCATACAAATATTTGTCTCGCGCGGGAATCAAACCCAAAACACGCATCGCAGCAGTCAACCACTGCAATTGCCGTCAATAATTCTTTCGAAAAATCCCGTAGTGGTAGATTTGGGCTCTAGGATATCTGTGTTTTATGCATAATTCCAGTATGATCATTCAGTGAACACACATTTACATAGTCATAATATTAGTTACGATATATATTGTCGAAGTTGTTGCCTGTTGAAGAGTACCTTGTTTATTTGTTACCAGTGACATATGAAAAACCATTGTTATTATTTCAGTAACATCAAAAGGTTTCTCTGTACGGTTTGGTATATCTATCATTATTATTACTTATATTGTTTTGGTGTACAGTTTTTCAGGGAAAATCTTAACCTAATTTAACGACAAAAATCTATTTAGAACATCTTTTATTAGGTAATTATTTATTGCGCAGACCAACCACAGTATTGTCTTTTAAACCTAAAGGTTGACTGGTAGAGAATGCCTTGATGTATTAAGTCCACCTACCTATGTACCGCTACTGTTCATAAAGAATAAAAATAACGGCTTACAAATAAAATATAGAGTAATATCATAAACAAATTCGGCCATTGTGCAACATCCATCAGTTACTAATGAATTCGTCCGATTACGCGTTCGTGCGTATGCAGTAATGTCAACAAACCCTTGGTTTCCCGGGTCTCCTGAGCCCCACCACGTAGAAAGTGAAGGCGCTACCGGCCACAGCGGCGACGCAAGCGCATCTGACACACGCGGCTCGGCGACGGACCACGTCGAACGCGCGTTCAAATATATTCGAACTTCGAACTGATTCTGTTATATTCAAACTTGTGTCAGTGTTGCAAGCTGTATTAACTCTACAATGAAGGTTTACGTATTTCTCGGTAAGTCTTTATTTTTATTTTGTTTACAAAAAATCGCATGTCATTTTTTGCCGATATTTGAGATCGTCTATTTGAAAACTGATAACACGCAAGTGCCAATATCTTCCTGATTTACACATTAAACAAAGCATGAAAATTCTTGACGGTTATAATGATGTGCGGTTCGAAAAAAGAATATACGCACGACAATTTTCCGCCAATTTGTTACTGATGCGTTTTTGCGGTAAAGACGTTACCGCAAAACTTTGTATAACGAGGTATCGACCGACAAATTCACAAGTGAAATTGAAATTATAGGTACTTTAAAGGTACTTATAATAAAAATAGAAAATTAGTATTGCAGTCATTGTCTTTTGCCACCCTAGTGCAACAAAATTACAATTGGACAATAGATTCAGTGGTCTTCATAAGGAAATATAATAAAGGTGATTGACGGATTAAAACACGCATGCCTAGAATAAAACGACAATGTAATTATGATTTCTTTGATAATGAAAAAACAACTTAATAGTATGTTGATGGAATGTGAGCCGACATGCGAATGTTTGCGTGTGTTTAATTAATGTTTTGTGGTTTTTTGTGGTGATTTTTGTAAACTGGGTCGGCTCTAAATATTGGATGACAAATTGACGTTTTTTTTTAAATAAGTATTTCAAAAACTTTGTAGGAAAATGAGCTGTTAAAAGGGTGAGTTGATAAACGAACTGACCATTATACTACTCCTTAAACTATTAAACTTCTCATTGTCTTTCTATTGTGTCTCTAATTACAGTACTCGAAAGGTACCTATAAGATAGGTTCTTTGGCTACTTTTTGACGATGAAAAAAAAGTCTAGTAGTGCGTCGTGTTGTAATTTCATTTTCAATGTTAAATAATTATAGTTTAAGTAACAAAAAATAATATCTTCCTATTCTATCTTCAAATTAATTTTCATCTTAACAAAAAAAAAAAAACCTCAAAAACGTATGTTTGCGAATATTACGGTCCATAGTAAAAGAAATAACGTAGTAAAACTAATGTAAAATTAATTAGAGCGTTGAGCTCGTACATAAGTAATGAGCTAGTCATCTGCCATCGTTTTATGTACAATTTTATTATTTTTTACATAATACCGTCATGCTTGCAATTTTATTCTAAGAGGTGTTAAGCCGATGGTACATGTAACATCTTGAATATAATAAGACTAGTATCTTAGGATTTAATTCATTACTGTAATTAATTGTTTTCTTTTTTTTCAAATTTGTGAGCACGTCATTTTGATAAAAAGTTAAGTAAAGAATTTGAGTTTATATTTCGACTTCATGTGTAATTTTAGGGTTCAGTCAGGCAACATCCCTTTTTTTTGCATAGAAGGAAATCGTTCCATCTCCACTTTTGCCATGTATCTAAAAAGTTTAACAGAAAATCTTGGAAAAACAAAAATGAAGCTTTGCTATTTTCTGTTTGTTTGAAATTTTCTAGAAGACTACTTTAACTAGATAAGATATTATGTCATAAAAAATTCATTTAATAGTTTCATTACGCTTATTATTATTTTTTAAATCAGCTTCTCTGCTTTTAAGTGACCTCAGAAAAGTTTTTCATGTGAACTCAAATGGTAGACTCATTAAAAAGTGTCACTATACCTATCTTCTTATACTCAACATTTTCGGAAATAAAAAAAAAGACTTTAAGATTAACAATTCATTTATTTTGATTAATTACAACGGTTAACCCACCAATCACAGTAACTAAACAAAAACAATTAAAATTATTAACAACATGTACATAGCAATCCCTTTCTCAGTAATTCTGACATGCCAATAAAATCACCTTCCATTCATCCGCAAACCTAGAGTTTGTTGGATTAGAATTCAAGAGATCGTTAAGTACAACTAAAGTGTAAGGTATTCAAATAAATAACAAAAGGTACAAAAACCCGTGCGTAAAAATAAAAAAATTAAATTACACTCTTCGACCCAAACAATACAGAGTAAAAGTTAAAAACCGAAAAAAAAAAAACTCATAAAACGAAATTGAAACTGTTTTACACATTACCAACACGCTCATTATTTTTGCAATTAAAAACCTCGCAATAAGTAGAAATTATCTGTTAAGATGGGATCAGTAATTTAGTATTGTGAAATAATTTCCACAGTACATTGTAGAATTGTATTACTGTCGGTCTTATACTGTGGTCATAGTAATGTCAATAATGGTCTTGTAATACGGGTCAGTTGGCAGTATTGATTTTAAATCGTGTCTTAAGATGCTATACGAGATCAGTAATTTAGTATTGTGAAATAATTTCCACAGTGCATTCTGGAATTGTTTTACTGTTGGTCGTGTGCTGTGGTTATAGTAATGTCGATAATGGTCTTATAATGCGGGTCAGTTGGCAGTATTGATTTTAAATCGTGTCTTAAGATGCTATACGGGATCAGTATATAGTATTGTGAAATAACTTCCACAGTACATTGTGGAATTGTTCTACTGCTAAGCTTGTGCTGTGGTTATGTTGATAATGGTCATGTAATATGGGTCAGTTGGCAGTATTGATTTTAAATCGTGTCTTAAGATGCTATACGGGATCAGTAATTTAGTATTGTGAAATAATTTCCACAGTGCATTGTAGAATTGTATTACTGTTGGTCTTGTGCTGTGGTTATATTAATGTCGATAATGGTCTTATAATGCGGGTCAGTTGGCAGTATTGATTTTAAATCGAGTCTTAAGATGCTATTGTGTTGGTTAAGCTTGGGAATTTATTTTACGACTCAAAATAATTGGCCCTTATATTTGAGAGCTGCATTTGGGATTATGATTATAGAGATCGTGGCTATAATAAAATCAGAAGGTTTACCCTTCATCTAGGATTAGCAGCGTTTGAAGAGGCTGGCCTGTAGATGGGTGATCGTAACATGGTGATTAAGAAAATGCGTTAAGCTGCTGGTTCTGGTTGTCATAAGTAGATCGTTTGATAGTCAGAAGCACCAAACAAAATAGTGTAATAATACTGTTCATTCTAACAATACCAAAATACCAATTGCAATTGCTAACTTTTGTCCGTACTCAGATCCAATACAACGCACTTTGTCTGCACTAAATGATCCATTTGATTTTAATCCAACAAACGACCGGTTACCGCATGAATGGAAGAAGATTCTATTGACATGTCAGGAGTACTGTGAGAGGGATGTAGATGTTGTTTATAATTATAATTGTATTTATTTAGTTACTTTACTTGATCATCCAACTATTATAATCGTGGTTGTAATTAATTAAATTTACTATCCGAATAGCAATCATCATGAATTTTAATTTAAAGTTCTTTGCAAACTGAATTCCCGTTTAACTATTTTTATATGAGCATACTTATATACACAATAGATTTCCTAAATCACGCTGTATACATTTTACTTCGTGACTGCATTTCGTCGTAGCGTCCTAGAATGCAACATAATTGGACAGGTATGTTGCTAGCTGAGAAGTTGCTATATTGCGATCTATATCTTTGATAAGAATCAGCATAATCAGCTTTGTTATATTCCCACTGCTGAGACTCAGGCCTCCTCACTAAGAAAAGGGATAGGCCAAAACGCACAACGCGGGCTGCGTAAAGGGTTGATGAATGTCACATATCTTTGAATTTTGGATTCTAATAAAGTTGTCAAAAAATAATTGGTCCGTTTTGACATTTGAAGACATACTCGCAATGTATTCCATCATTATATTAGCGTTAAAATATGATGGAATATATTACGAGCATTCTTTTTGCGCTTTAAAGTAGCATGCAATATCTTCAAATGTCAAAACGGGCCAATTATTTTTTGACAACTCTAGGACATTCCAATTTCTTCACGATATTTTCCTTCACTGTTCTGAGAGCAGTGATGAAATAAATTACACAAAGTAAAATGCCTGCCTAGGTTTACACCCACAAGTTACCGTTGCTCATCTTTACCAAGAGGTGCTCTAATTAATTATTATTATTATAAGTTATGAGTAAGCCTGTCAAACAATTAACAACGTGGGAAACAAACCATAAACGCGGATGTTTTGTAAAATAAACAATTTTTAATAATGGCAACATAGAATTTGTCTTTTTTGTTTATGGTTCAGGAGGTCAATGAATATTTGTCAAGGTGGAAATTTAAGATAGTAGGTTAAGAATGAGGATAAAATTGTATTTTATTCTCACAGTCATTTGGAAGCTCTTTATTTTTTAATGGCATATTAATTACTCAGATACCCGCGAAACGAGACACAATAGTAAAACAATAACAGCGCGGTCTCATAGGACCGGTCGGGGATTCAAACGTTAAGACGAAAAGGCTCTTTGAAGGTAATTCGTAATTCGCCGATTACTTAATATTTTTCTTGGGTGGGAAATCATCAATATGATTTTTCCCGGTCTAGGCAGAGCGAGAGGGTGTCAGACTTTTACTGACTAAATCTCACTTCCTTGTTCCTTCTTTGCCTTCGTTCCAGGGCTTCAGGGGCTCAATTTCACATAGCAAAAGGCCCCATTAGGCCTATTACCTACTAGTTGTATTTATTGTGAAAACCGTAGGTATAAAGTTGCCAGTCAAAAAAATTACTTCATAGGTAAGTTGTAATTTTGTTAAAATACGTATCTACCAAAAACAATGCTTACAACAATGTTTAAACCTATAATTAAACACCGACAGATCTCCCTAACGCAACAAAACCTATTCCTACTCACATTGTAAGAATTTCTTAGAATAGGCTGAACAATGCCTCGTACGTAGGCCTCGCTAACTTTTTCTAACCATAGGCAATGGCCGACGTTTTTCCCGCGCAAATTTTCTAATGTACCGCTCTGTTGTTGACAATAATGACATTATTACCTACTGTCAATTCGAACGTAATGATAATTTAAAAATTATAGTTTGTCACTTCATAATAAGGTGTTAAATTAGGATTTATGGGTTTTTTTCTTGGTGGGAAATCGTGTAATGACTTTTACTGCTCTTAGTGGATCAGAAGGAATTTTCGGACTTTTTCTTTTTCTTACTAAAACCTATGTGTGTGCGTTTTACGTTCCAGCAGGCCTAAAAAAGCTACTTTAGTAGAATCCTATTAGGGAGGAGCTCGTGGCTAGATAATAACAGCCGCACAGGTCGATCTTCAAGGTTAAACAACGCTTGCCTAGGTTGGTCTGTGGATGGGTGACCATCTTAACATAACGAGTTTCCTCCGTGCCTCGGAAAGCACGTTAAGCCGTTGGTCCCGGCTGTCATTTGTAGATCTTTGGCAGTCGTTACGGATAGTCAGAAGCCAGAAAATCTGACTCCAGTCTTGCCATGAAGTACCGTGTTACCCCAGTTAATGGGTTGTGGAGGTCTGGTAGGCAGCCGCTCCTCGTAAAATACTGGTATTCAGCTAAATCCGGCTTGACTGGAAACCGACCCCAATATAGTTGGGAAAAGGCTAGGCAGATGATGAGTAGAATCCTATTAGGACAATAATTTATGAATCATATTGTTTTCATACGGCATGTTTACACGGTATAATTATGTTACTAGTATGAAATGAATTGAGTATGATTCGGACAAAAGATGGGATCACAGTCAAGCCCTATTTATGTAACACTAGCTGTCCCCTGAGGTTTCACCCGCATTTTTCGTTAATGCTCCGCTCCCGTGGGTCGTAGCGTGATGGTATATAGCCTATAGCATTCCTCGATACATTTATCGAGGAATGCGTAGCGTGATGGTATATAGCCTATAGCATTCCTCGATACATTTATCGAGGAATGCTATAGGCTATATACCATCACGCTACGACCGTCATCTAACACTGAAAGAATTTTTCAAATCGGACCAGTAGTTCCAGAGATTACCCCCTACATTCTTCATTCAACTTACAAACATACAAACTTACAAATTTTACCTCTTTATAATATTAGTATAGATTTATGTAACATAAAAAACCAAAAAAAAATTGCCTATGATTTGCTAGAAATTCAGTAAGTATATGATTTTCTTTTAAATGATTGCTCAATGGGCCCTATTCAGGCAGACCGGACCGTAATACCTTTTTTCGAACAATCAGGGTCTTGTATTTCGTTTCACATTTGTTTATTCTTTAGTGATACTTAACCAGGCTGCGGCTTTTCATGAATATTTCACGATAAATGCTTAAATTATTCAGTAGTTTAAGTACAAAAGGTACTCTTACCTAAGTACTTGTTTAAGCCACGACAAAAACAAGTACCTCGTCTCAAGTGCACAACCGAAATCCATTAACTAGGTGCTTACCTTTTAAAATATTCTGAGATTTAGGTAATAGGGATGTAGGAGATTATCTGAAACATTTAAGAAAAATAAGCATTGCCATACCGCGTGGCAATTCTGCCAGTTTTTTTCACATTACCAGTCGACAACGATGTCCAGGAGTTCTTTGACGCCATACTTTAGTTCGTTTTAATTCATGAATCCCCGACCGGTCTCATAGGACAACTCATCATAAAACAAAATGTGTTCGATGTGGGATGTGGTACGTGTGGAATTCTGGAGGCGTCCTGGCCTGCGAGCGAACGCGACCCAGCGCGCGCCACCGCTGATGACTACCACTTCACCGCGCCCATGATGGAAAAGCAGCAGATTCTGAACTATTATAAATGTGCTCCATTAGTGTAATTGCTGTTATGGCGTTCTACTGTGAGGATAAACAACAATAGGACCGCACTGTTATTGTCTTACTATTGTGTCTCGTTTCGCGGGTATTGATAGGTTAAGTTAGTTTTAATTAGTTTACAACTTCAATAAATGGTAATAGGTAGATGAAAGCATCAATCAATAAAGTTCATGATGTATTTAAATGAGTGTTTACTTTTAGCCTTTGTTCGATTATAATTTATCGAATAGTGGGATATAATTATTCACTAGTGGGAAAGACTAGTGGGATATAAGTCTTTAACTTGAGTCTAAAGTGAATGAAAAAGGCTTTAACTATTGCAATTCATCAACAACGATTGCATCACTACTTATATCATGCATCAGGTGGGATGCAGTCAAACACTAGTATAAATTATTAAAAAATATATTTTTATAAAATATTATTTATTTATATAAATAAGCATATTTAAATATTGCAGATTCAAAATTCAGCATAGCTTTACATAATTTCGAATTAAAATCTTGTTAATACTCATAAGTGGTTGAACAGTGGTGGCGATTGGTAAAACCCAGAAGAGCGCTTTACGTTGTGTAATTTATTTTATCATCCCTACTCTCAAAACGGTGAAGAAAAATATCGTGAAAAAACAAAGATATCCTAAAATCAAAATTTTAGACACATGTGGCATCTACCAAAGACCTAGTTTTCCTCACCATAGCTATATTTACTTATCTAAGAATAAGATTCTTCATGTAACACAATTGAAACCAGAGTTTAATCTAAAACTCGTGTTCAAAACTCAATAAAATGTCAAAGAAAAATGCTCAGAATATTATTTACCTATTCCGTATTTTCCAACGATCACAAACAGAATGAAAAATCCACATAATATTTTCTCTAGAAGGTAAAACAAACGGGAAATTAATGGGCATCTTTAAAATGGATTCGTTTCTCGGGTTCCGTAGACATTTGAGATGGAGTACTCGTTTAAAAGTTCCAAGAAAACAAATAAATACACAATTCTTGTTGTGAAATATGATTCCTGCTCCATCTTTGTATTGACTGTTTATCGTTCATTTTTATAAAGATGGCGGAAGAATTCCGGTTATGTATTGCATGAAATCTGAATACTTAAAGTAGATCTCGATTTCTTAATCATTTCTTAGCTGCTTTCGCTGCTCTGAGTGAGTGGTAGCGTTATATTATTATCATAGCCTTCAAATTTCTTAAAAAAATGGCCCTTTCAATTTTATTCCGAAGTTTAAAAAAAAAATTGTTTCATAATAGGACTAGAATTAACCTAGAAATAGATGTCACCAATTTCTCGGTAACCGAATTTTGGAAGCCATGTTAATTCATGAATCCCCGACCGGTCTCATAGGACCGCGCCGTTATTGTCTTACTATTGTGTCTCGTTTCGCGGGTATTGATAGGTTAAATAAAGAGAACACAAAACTATTATACAAACACCGACTTACAAAATCAAAGTTATTTTGTACTATAGTGTTTTTTGTAGACAAGGAAAAGCACTTTTTCATGATATATGGTTATCGGATATGCACTTTATCTTCTTTTCGAATCGATGGTAAACGCGATAAATTGTAGCTACGTTAACTGCAGCATCGGACCTACACTGATTTATTGGGTTTACCAAACAATTGTACAAAAAGTCTTTTCTATCCATATTTTTTTTCTTTAATTTTAATCGTTTCTTTAATTAAACGATAGATCCGTACAGGTTGCTAAATACTGGTCGGAAAAAAAATTGTTAAAGACATCGACGCAATAAGAAGAAGATCGTTTCTTTATTTTTTTCTTTTTCAATATGTTTGATATTTCTACATACAAAATATTTATTTCATATCAAAGACATTGTGTGTGTCTATACCTATATGCAAAATATTTTTCTTTCTTTCTTTATACTATGATAGCATAATTCATTTTAGTGTAATCGTCAGAATCCATTACAATAAATATATATATAAATATTCAACTGAAACAATCAGCCTGTATTTAATTAAAGGTGTGATTTTAGCAAAGATCTTATCAAACATAAACACGGTTCGAAGGTTTTAGAGTTGCGCTGTTTCCGTTAGCTATCGGTGGGAACAGCACCATTAATATAACAATTAGTTGATATCGATCTCGAAACGGTTCTCATGCCGGTCCTTCAATGCATTTTGTAAGGAGAATTAGCACCTTTATCTGGTAATCTACAACCGTTTATGGATGTATGGTTTGTGACAGAAGTGTTAAATAGTTTAGTGAATTTTTAGGCCGGATATCATAGATTTGTGACAGAAAAGCTAAATAATTTAGTGAATTTTTCTTTTTTACCATTATTACTTATTTACCATCGAATACTTCTCTCGCTCTTGGGTGGTAGGGTGTGTCAGATTTTTATTGACTAAAATCCACTGCTATGTTAATTCTTTGCATTTCCTTACAGCTAGTTCGATCTGTACGTACGACTGCTTGGCGAATACTTTTCTCCAAAACGAATTAAACAAACCTTTCTTTATTTCTTCTATTAGTTACCATTCTATATACCCGCTCCTAGAGAGGAGATATAGAATGATGACCCAGCATTGGGAATATTATAAGGCTGATTATGATACCTTTTTGGCATAAAAGAGGACTATACAATGGAACACTAAAAGCCTAAATAGTTAGTACCTACTAAGTATTCCAATAACAGTGATAAGAGGTCTAGTTATACCATTCATACAGTTCCGAATTGGTTTATTGGTTTATTCCACGAATCAGTTGGTGTTTTTGTTGAGAACTTATACAATAGAAGCAATATGTTATAAATTACTTCATGTTTTGTGGTTGGACATTGTGATTGAAATAGATCACATAAAAAGTTCGAGTGGGGAACCAATTCTCCATTTAAAACAATACTATTATTATATTACCTACTCGTAGTGTCTACAAGGGGTATTAAAAAAGTTCATAAATCACAACGTAGAACAATCAAAACCAGAGTTACATACTCCTGTTGTATGTAAATGGTTGCCCCATTTGATCACAGGTTCACTTCCCATTTACTGAAGTACTGTAGCAAAAAAAACTTTCTGTAAATCGTCAACAACGGAAAACTTTACATTTTCGTAACATTTCTAATTGAACGCAAGCGGCAACTAAAAGACACAGGTGGGTTTTAATCTCTCTAAAATGAGAAATGACAATTGATGACTCTCTGGCTTAAAAAACTTAGTATCCGGTGCTACAACATTACAAAAATATAGAAGAGTCCCGATTAAAAAAAATATATTAAAAAACCAGCTGTCAATTTCAATAAAATATTCGAATTTCGAACTTTCAAAACAAAACACAGAAACAAATTCAAATTCATTCTATTTTTCTGCATCCAATTGCGCGTTCTATTCATAAAACTCTACATTCAAGAAGGGTCAAAGTTCCTTAATCCGGTTCACATGACAGATCAGATGAACAGACATCAGTTTGCACTTTCCGCGCCAAACGTGTTGCGAATGTGGAGAAGAAGTAAATTATGGGCCACGCCATGTTGGGCCATCGCCATATGACATAGTGGCTGTTAATGGCCGATGGTGAAATGACTATAGTTTAATGATGATGTGAAAAGCATTTGTTACGGTCCTTTGAAGGATACGGCGGTATCGGTTACTGGTAGTTAGGTTAGGAAATGTACGCTACTTACTGACACCTATGTCAGTAAGTAGATGTGTATTACTTAATTTGCATTTCAAAATCTGTTGTGACAATCTCTGTTTTACCAAGCTAACCAGCGTGGTTAATTATGGCCCATTTCTTCTCATAAAATAGGGGCCCGAGTCTCAACAGTGGCAACATTATAGAGCTGATTATGCAGTATGCTTATTTTTAATCTTTAATTTCTTGTACTCTCTTTTAGCAAAAAATCAACCCTACCTATTAATTAAACTAAAACTAAATAAGATAAAACCTACTCTTATAAGATACACCTATGAACATTTATTGTGTCGTAACCACAAACCTTGACAAAAGTTAAGTTAAACTAAGATTTAGGTACCTAATCATAACTTAACTGACTACTAAATAAATTCCTCCAACAATTGTAATGAAAGGTAATTTCAACGGTTCTCGAGTAGCCTTAGGTGAAGGCCGTAAGGTCAAGTGTGAGCCTATTTTAGCTCTCTGGGAGGTGAAACGCGGAGCAATATTGCATACCTTCGCTGCACTCGGTCACTGTTTCCTTCAATTATGTGTGAAACAGGAGATTATTTTGTTAAATAGGTTTTAATAAAACGTACCGAGTCTTGGTGTTGATTTAATTTTTTTTTAACTTGTCTATGTTAAGTTTTCTTATCGAAAACTTAACATAAACTAAACAAAAAATCTTCTTGTTAAAATAAAACTAAAGTAATACACAAAAAATCCAAATTAGTGAACACTCTATTTTATATTCAGCATAGCTAGACTCCACAATCAAGCGCGCTCAAAATCGGACGTAACATTTATTCTAAGTCAATTTTCTATAAGTACGATACTTCTTTGAATTTAACTTTTAAAACTCAAAAAACAGTCGCGCGTTTAAATTTTTATATCGTTATCGATATAAAAATCTAAATGCACGATTATGTCATGATATTAATACGAGTATAATCAAACACGAGTGACCAGACAATATTGTAAAATAAATATGAAGTCCATCGATAGAAATTAATTTTGCTTTGTTTTTGTTACGTAACAAAGCGGTAGAGAATTAATTTTTATTAATAATGAATAACAATATTGATATGCAAGATAAAAATGCATGAATTATCGTTACGGAACAAGGCACCGTTATTTGATATCTACACTAATATAGTAGAGAGGTAAAGCTTGTTTTTTTGTTTGTACAGGTTCGATTACATAAATGTTTATATTGATAGAAAGCTGCTTTCTTCCTGAGTGCTATAGGCTATATTTTATCTAAAAAAAATATGTTTACGTCATAAATTTACCATATTTGTAACGGGCGGGCGGGCGAAGCCGCAGGCAAAAGCTAGTAACTAATACAAGCTGGCAGGAAATCGGTTCTGATGCAGCCATAGTGCAATCGTGCCAACGACATCCGTATAATTTTAATGGCTTTTTATTTGAACGGAGACCATCTTTTTTTTAGCTGTCGTAAACTAGTGTCTGTCTGCGATCCCATCAAGTGGTAAGCAGTGATGCAATGGTTGATGATTTAGTTAGTTATGAACTTATCACATACCCGCAAAACGAGACACAATAGTAAAACAATAACAGCGCGGTCTCATAGGACCGGTCGGGGATTCATGAATTAACCTATCAGATACCCACAAAATGAGACACAATAGTAAAACAATAACATCGCGGTCTCATAGGACCGTCCGGATTCATGAATCAATATAGAGTTTTGTTTTATTTTTGAAGCTTATATTTTTGTTCTTACTGGGTCAATATATAATTTTATGCTTTATTTAGAACTGTTATTATCATAGACATCCTATTTTAATTCTATAGCCAAGTATAGACAGACATCATCAATCGTTTAAATGATGTGGTCGGGTTCAGCCAGGTATTTCATGAAATGCGACCATTTCATGAAATGGTCGGCCATATCATAAAGAGATCAATTCTAAGATCTGATCCGACTACCAAGCTATTAAGTTGTATACATCATAATATTAAAGTTCTAATGAATTTTCCGGTATGGGACTGAAAAGTTTCCGAACTAATTACATTATATTCCGTAGATGCTAGATCGGCCGACAATAGCCTTATAAAAACATAAACACTTATTGTTATAAAATAAATGACTTCTTTTGTCTGATTTCAGTCGTTTTATATTGTTTAGCTTAATTCTTTTGTTTTTCGTTGATGTTTATCGTCGCGTATTTTATTTTAATAGTGCTTATGTAGCCCTATTTACTTTGTTGTGTAGATAATTAGAAGATAATAAAATAAAGTTGATAATAATCTGTTCTTACAGTTTTGAATAGTACATAGGTATATAATATAATATATATACGATGGTAGAAGTTTTTTACACAAAACATACAAAATGCAATGAAAAATAATATATTACTATTATTCTCTTGTAGTTGGTTTGTCGAAAGATATTTTTTATATAAGCAGCACCTTTGTTCTTTTCTTTTCATATTTGATTTTTCTGGTTTTAGTATTGTATGTAGTGCTAGTTTATGATGTAAGAAACTCTACACTTAATATATTATTATAAAAATAAATGAATTTACAATATTTCCTTATTAATTGATGTAAGAGGACATTGTTCGTGTATTGTTATATTATATTTATGTAAGTACAAACGAATTGCTCAAGTTGACATAATGTTTATGATTTCGTACACAGTGAACGTAAAAATATTTGTAGTTGTATAAATATTTGACATGTTGTTACAAGAATAATAGAAAGTGTTGTGGTTATAAAAATAAATCAATTTTGAACGGAATAATGTTAGAATTGTGAGTGATTATCTCACGCATTAAAGTTTACTTTCCTCGTTCTTGATTTTTTCTATTTCTTTGAATAAAGTTTGTTGAGGTACATAAAACAATTATGCCAATGAGTCGAGTTTGTAGTTACGGCTTGTGTTTGACCACTACTTATCTCATTTGATGGTAAGCGATGATGTGGTCGACGATGGAGCACGTTTACTTAAGAGTAACCTTTTCACTCTTGACTTAAACACCACAGGTTATAGCAATCAGGAAGTACAGGCTTCCACAAGAAATTGCGGGAAATTATGGACTTATGTTCATAATTGACCTGACCTAACCTTTTTAATACGTCAATAATCCATCTTTTTTTTGAGGTGGAAAGCCAGAGAGATTATCAGATTTATACTAAATAAACCCTTTCCATATGCCTAAAGGTGCTTGCTTTCCCTCAAAGTGCTCGGGAGTTAATTATATAAACCCTTCACTGTGTTTGGGATTAAAACTTAACAACCTTCGTTTCGTTCGAAATTTAACAAGCCGCCCGCGACTTAAAGACACAGCTTTATCCACTAGTCACATAATCTACTATTATAACACATACTAAGTGCCTGCCTTTTGTTCCTAAATGATGTTTACATGACTCTAACTAAAGTCATATAAACAGAGATTCTATAAACAGTTTTATGACGTCATAAGAAACAGGTTTGCAGCTCGTCACCTGCAATTTATCCGCAGTAAAAAGTCTTTATTCAACCATAGACGTCTGTTGCAAATTGCTTGAATGATAAGCGGTTAACGCTTAGTTATCACTTTCATTTCCGAAGAAGATGGAAATAATAAATAGTAAGGACTGAGAGAAATCTCTGCTTAGGGTTAGCTCATATTGAGACGCGACGCGATGTGGCTTTGCATTTTTAATATTGTTTTTTTTTATTACCGTGGAATACATTTATCACATTAGGATTTACGTACAGCATAAAGGTGTTGGTAATTCCTAAAGTTACGGAAAAAAATATTACTTTTTAATTAAAAATGTCATCGACGTTGATTAGAATAACGATTTAAAACAGTTTAAATTAAAGAAACTGCAGATTTTTTTAAACTCAGGAAAAAGCCGACGAAAAATCCACACTGGCAAAAAATCACGTACTGGATCCGTGAAATTCGTTTGTGTCCGACACGGTATAATTATAATATATTTGTTCCACGTGGGAACCGAAAATGTGACCCTTAGCGCACCAGCCAATTACAAAACCACTGCGCCAACCATAGCATCAACTATTACATACATTTTAGTTAGGTAAAGCGTCAAAAGAATTGTTTTGTAAGCACAACTACAGCGTATTAAAATATCCGTCACATAAAATACATTCAGATTTAAGCGACAGCAACAAAACTAAATAAAATGTTTAAAGCGTCATGGCGACAGCAACATGGCGACATGGAAATGTGAATTGCAGTAATACACGGTCTTTGTTTGTGCACTTCGTTGGTTTTAAGTTTAACTACAGTTCGTGTTTGAAATAAAAATAAAATTAACATATTTTTTAGTAAAACATGGAATTTTGACAACTAATATTTTATTATTCATTGGCAGTATTTTAGGAAGTGAAAGACTACAAATAAATTATTTTTCTTTCTTTCTTTCTTTCTTACATAATTTTAGTTTAGTTGGTGTCAATGGACTGCAATTATTTTTTTCTGGCCAATTTTTGGAAACTAAATACAGTCGTGGAATTGAAAAAAATACGGCTGTTTGGTACAATTTTCATATCGTAAAGTATTTATTTATTTGGCACTACGCACAATTAATACCTTAGGTTTTTTTTTTTAACTAGTCCACGTTTTGACCGTGAATAAAGATGTCTGTTTCGTAGTGTTGTCCTCGTAGTGGCACAAAACATGCTAGCAAAGAAAAAACTTATTTCCAACGTATACTTAGTCAGATTGGCAACGGTTTGCAACTGAAATGACTATAATCTGTGGACCAGAGGAATCCGCGTAGGGAAACGGAAGAGCTTGCTAAACATACACTTTAGTGAATAAACAGTTTAAAAGTTGTACTTAAGGGGAGGTCTCAACGCAAAGCAACATAAAATATTAAGCAGTTTTTTAAATCTTTAGTACCTAGATTCATTAATTTTGTTTTAATAATGAACATGCCATAACGAAGGCATATTCATATGTAGGTCTCTCTAATAGTAAGTAGTAGTAGTAGTAGTAGTTTTTCAGAAACGGTTTAAAAACTGCTATAAATTCGATGCGTATGTTTGAAAAGGTTCTAGGTGAATTATTAAGGTTCTGAAAGATAGGCACAACGCATCTGTGGAAACAACCTTTTGTGTTGGAAATTGCTGTATTGTAGGTGCTATAAAATAAATCTACGTTGCGTTACGCTTTACGATTATTTGAAAGAGTGACCATAGCCCTAAAATACTAAGAGCAACTGACGCATTTGGGTTTTAGTCAGAAAAAAATTGACTAGCCTTCTTGATCCGCCTTAGAAAGCCTACATACCAACCGTAGGGCCAAAATAGGGTCCAAGCATACTGGGGCCATGGGATGTGCTAAAGAGAACCCCGGGGCCCAAAAGAAGGAACATAGGAGTGAGCATTAGTCGCACCCTCCCACTCCGCCCAAGAGCGTGTTAAGTCATTCAGATGATTTCCCACCTAAAAAAACATCAACAAGCGTACATACATAACATACCCTTAAGCCAGTACGCCCACAGCCGTCTAGACTACCCGAGAGCCCTGTCTAGTACCTAACTACCTACGCAACATCCTATAAATATTAAATACCAGGATATAACCGTCGCCACGGAAACCTACGACTAGTCTGGTACATATCATAAATGCTAGGAAGCCTTACAACCACGCGGTATCGTTTCACTTTTAATTAATGAGTAATAACAGATTTAACTGATATCCGATATTGGAACATGGTTTTAATAGTATATCCTGCGGATAAGTCTATAAGGTTGGACTGTACTAGTTCTAATTACTACTTACTAGTACTTTATTTGGAGTGGCAACCACATACCGTAAGGCCTCCCACAAGCTGAACCGATGACCTGGTAAGGGTCTCGGGAATTCGATGGATGCGTGACGACCGGTCCTTGTGGCGACGCTTGGGAGAGGCCTATTTCAACCAGTGGACGTCTTTCGGCTGATGATGATGATGATGATGATGCACTAGCTCAGGTACTGTAGTGTTTGTAAGTACCTACCTATCGTTTCCAACGTCGGCACATCATGCTTAAAGGTTAAAAACGGGAGCCTATTGCTAAAATCCGTTGTCCATATGCCTGTCACCAGGTTATATCTCATGAATCTTGAAAAGTAAGTAGTTGATGATATATGTTGCCGCTATAACAACAAATACTACAAACAGAATATTATAAATGTTTAAATTGGGCTCCCATTACAACCAACGTGATTTGTTTGCGGTACGGTACCCTTCGTGCGCGAGTCCAACTCACACTTGGCTGGTTTTCCAGTAAGCTTACAGAAAAATTAATGGTCTAAATTAAACTTAAAACTCTTGTATAATCCCTTTCCTCCATTTTTTTCAGCAACGCGCTGTAGTCCAAACAATTTGTAACTTAAAAAGTATAATTCCTTAGAATGAAGTGTCAGACAAAAAGAGCTTTACAACTTCGCACGGCGCTTTGTCGCAGCGCTGAAAATAAACTGGCACTATTGTAGAATTTTATATTCTTTTGATAATATTTTACTGAAAGATTTCAAATGAAAACTTCAGTGACCTATTTAAAGAATGGTGTTGTAAGTGAAGTATTGAGTAATTGATTCAATTTTTTTATTCTTTGTTATAAAAATTAACTTTAGTTATCCATGATCGTTTAAAAATAGATTTTTGAAAATCCATTATATGATTTAGAAATAGTAACTCAAGTCCTTAAAGTTTTCCTCCCTCAAGGATCTTTAGTCTGTGGTTCCGTGAGTGTATCTGTGGCATTACAGACCCGATCCAGAATACCAGCGCTGCATTATAGCTTTTTTTTAAATTTCTTAACATGTGCTGAGATAAGAGCCTTTTTGGCCTCATTCTGGTTTTTGTTCTTTTTTATTTTGAGTTTATAAGATTAGTTAATACTTTTTAATTTGGCCTAAGCAAGCCTTCATATTTATTTCTTTCTTTTGCTTCTATTTAGTGACGATCTTCGTCTATATCTCTGATTAGTTTTATCTAAAAATTAATCAAGATACTACCGTAAAATCTAGCTAGCTCAAAACTTCCTCAAACATGCACCTCACGCTACTCGACCGACAAACTAACTGAATTACTCCTCCGACTTCCCACCACTCGTAGAGGGAGTGGTAAGTTTTAATGAAATCAGATCGCGAGTCAATACCGTGCGGTGCCAACGTTTACCGTCTACTGCTTACACGATCGTCGTATTGACATAAGAAATGAACGCTAGTGTGTGTCGCTGTTAGAGTGGAGGTTTGGGCATTCTTGGAAAGTTCATAAAGAAAGAAAAAGAAAGAAAGAAAAACAGTTTATTCGTACGGAAAGACGCATACAAGAATAAAAATAATGAAAAAAAATAAAAAATGGGTAAATGTTAAATCCGCGCAAAACGGCCGAACAACGGCTGAAAATTATTGGCGCGTGAGGGAAGGATGGACCTTATATAATTTTTATCAGTTTTATTGGGCCTCTGGATCTTTTGATTTAACTAATATTAAACATTCCTCCATCAACTTCTTTAAAGAGTGAGCCTAGAACGCCCGAACCGCACCCATTCATTTTAATTTTTTCCAGAAATTTCCCATCACTAATATTGCTGAAAAATAGGTTATCACAACTAAATTAGTTATAATATTGACGACTAGCTTCGTCAATACTTGCATTATTAAGATTTTTAGTTTGAAAAATTAAACGTTACCCTGAAAATTACTATAACTGTATCTTGGGTGCGTTCGCAAACACGTAAACTCACATACACAAGACATCCAAATCCGGAATAACTATCTATAGACCATACAAAAATGTGCAGGAATCGAACCTGCTACACGCAGCACAGCAGCCAATCTCTTAACCACTGCGCCAAATATGCCGACAATGATTGACAAAGTTAACCGAACTGTTAGTAACCGAACTTTCCTACAACGTACACTGAAGTTCATTACACTGTGTTGATCACAAAGTAATGTATTTGCACACGTAAACGTACGGGTACCGATCGTTTGTTTGACCAAGGTGATTGGGAAACATTCGCTTTTATTTTATCTGTTTATTATCTGTTGTTTTGTTATAAATAGAATTTGTAGCTCTGTAGACTTAATGCTAAGCTTCTGTTCATCATCATCATCATTTCAGCCGAAAGACGTCCACTGCTGGACGTAGGCCTCCCACAAGCGTCGTCACAACGATCGGTCCTGGTGGTCGCAACTCCAGAACCTTTCGTTCCCATCGACCATCTGTTCTACGTAATATGCTCACGATTCTTTGGGTTATGTCGGTAACCTTGCCTTCGCCCGAATGAAAGAAGAAAACTATCCCAAGGGAACACACTCTGTACTGTGCCAGAACATGGATTACTCTTGCGTCAAATTTCATTGAAATCTGTTCAGCTGTTCGAACGAAAAGAACCTCTTAGTGTGAATTAGCATAATCTAACAGAAATACTACATAATATAAAACAACTGCAATACATTACCATAGCAAATAAAAAATAAACTAAGACGATGAATGTAAATGATATTGTCTAGCCTACATAATTTACCTCTTATATAACAATACGCATTTCAACGTGTATAACACAGTGCTACATAGTCTCACATCTTTTAAGTAAATAATACATTTTTTAAATAAAAGAATATGTTAATTATACGTTAGTATGTATATCTTGTTAATTCACACTTAAATTTAATTATGCTGTAACAGATTCAATTTTAATTATTGTCTGCGGAAGAATTCAGTGAATTTATTAGAAAGATACACAGAACTAATTAATTATACCTACTCGCTGGAATCTCTGTTTACTGTTAGCCCGGCTGTAGACTAAAAGCTGAGCTACGTTACTTTGGTTTTGCTCAGGTTGTTTAGTTCAGCTCGCATTGCTCAGGTCGCTTAAGTTAGTTCGTATAACTCAAGTCGTTTAGTTTAACTTGCATAGCCCAAACAGTTGAGCTTAGTTCGCAATGTTTCTGCTTACTGTCCTTTATCATCAGTCACTGTTAAAAATTTACCTGATTGCAATCCCTAGTCTACACTGCGCACAAATATGAAAAAATATCCAAGTTACGCGAGCTAAGCTAAGTTAACTGCTCTTTAGGTTTTTGTATAAAACCGGCTTTATAGTCGTATCAAATATTTTTCCAGAAGTTTCAAGCCAATTTGTAAAATCATTTTCTTAGAATCGACAACAACTTTTGTTATTAATAATGGTGATTATTTTTCATAGAAATGGAGATTTTTATTGAAAACGGTAAAATATTATCTTTCTACTGTGCACTAGCTAGCTTCTAACGTTCTATAAGTGCCCATACAGGTCTATTTAAATAAAAATATTTTTGATTTTGATTGTAATAATCAATCGAACGTACGTAGGAATTGATAAAAAGAAATTAAAATCCCGTTCAAAAAATGTGGGTTGGGAGCAGGAGCGTGAAAAATATTTACGACACATTCTCGCCGTTCGAAGAAGTTGCACGACATTTTAAATGTACCTACTTATATTAGATTAAATTTCCATCTAATTAAGTAATTTATTTAAACGAAAAATTTAAACTTACTCTAAAAATATTTAGCAGCGTTTGCAAGTTTCAGTTTCAGGGATCAAGTAAAAAGTCTTGAGACCAGAAACGCTTTGAAACTTAAGGAAACTTTATGCTAATTTTGATAATAATGCCGCCTTGGCAGAGTGCCACCGACTACTTGAGACCTTTCAGCATTATCCGATAGTGCTCTCATCGTCTGCGGCTCTCGAATTCGAGATCACTTCTTACTTTTATACGCTAATTAGGTTTATTACATTTTTTGCTTTTCTTACTTTAGTCTTCAGCATATTGGCATTGGATGAAAATTTATTCAATACAAAAAGATTTGATTTCATTTCACAAAGGCATACTTGGTTTTTATAAAATTCAGAAAGTTTTTTTTTATTATGTGGGAAATCATTACTTCCCTCGTTCTAGTGAGAGATGGGAGGGCGTGTCAGACTTTTACTGACAAAAAACCCACTGAAAGGAAAACCCAGGGTCCTGAAGTGCAAGGCAAAGCAGGAGCTTAGGAGTGAGTTTTAGTGGATAAAGTTTGACACGGTCTAGAGCAAAGCGGGAGACCATGTCCAAGAATCACTGGATGATTGATTACCCACTAAAATAAGGAGAAATCTTAAAAAATCATTTTATTTAACCTGTTGGACCCCGTGGCACAAAAACGTGCCAGTAAACAAGTAATTACCTTTTAACTTTGAGAACCGCTGGAAAAAAATTGTGCCACCAAAACCTGACCGAATAAAAATTATACTCTAGTAGTATAATTACAGAAGCAACAGAAACAGAGCAATAACAGTTTATATTATTAATATTATTTATATTAATTTATTAATATTAAATAAATAAATAAATAATAAATAATGGCGGTCCCCACGGAGCGCCACAGGTTAATAAATTAGATACATGATTATATAGCACTTATAAATCCGACTGGATATCGTGTCCACAAAAATCACTACTGAAAGTATTCAGAGGTGTTTTTTTCGTAAACTAACAAAGATTAATAAAACAACAGTTACAAACAACATTTCCACATTTATATATGAAACCTTCGTGTTCGTTTTCGCGACATTCCGCATTCGTGGTCACGGACTGTTCGCGGCGTGAGAATATAATATAAACAGACAGAATTATTACTTAAATTAATCATAAATAAATAACTTATATCCGCATGTAACATTACCGGAGCTGAATTGTTTTATAAATCCATTATTATCTAAGTAAAGGTTAGACTTATTTTTTTGATGTTGGAAATCATCCAATGCCTTTCGTTAAATCTTATAGCCTCCTACTCCGGGAGAAGCGGGAGGCTATAGCATCGTATTAAATACTGATTTATTTTCACAGATTGCAGATATTTACAATAAAGTGCTAAAAATAAATATGTCAGACTTTTATTGACTAACGCCCGTTTTCATCTATCTACAGTTGCAGCTACTAAAGATCAAATCATCCTTTTGCCTTTACTTGCTTTCTTATAACCTACCGACGGATAGCATTTCCTACTAAAAGATGTGGATTGATAGATAGAATCTTACTGTTTATCGGGGATAGCTATCTATGAACTGAGGTAGATTATTGAAAACGGGCGTAAAATCACACCTGTTTACTTCAGTTGCCTTTTGTGTTCTTGGATTATGGATTAGGGGTTTACTGACATCTCTTTGAGGCGAGAATGTAACAATACGCGCCATCGAAGTCTTGGGCTCGGTTAAATCAATCATTAATATCTTATGCTGCGGCCAGACTATGCTCCTCGCGCTGCTCATCGCTCTGCTCCTCGCGCTGCCGTGATTTGCCGCGATGTTGCTCTCTCTCTCTCGCGCGCAAAGACCGACAAGATAGGGAGCAGTGGGCAGGACGAGGAGCATGACGAGTGGCATGACGAGTAACGTGGCCACACTATGTCTCTGCCTCCTTTCCTCGTTACTTCCCATGCTACTCGTCGAGTGTGTGGCCGCGGCATTATATTCGCATGAATCATTACTGAATCTAAATTGTTTTTGAAGTCCTTTAATATCTAAGTAAAGGTTACACTAGCATCACGTTTTTTCAATCTTGATTTTATTATTTTTTCACTTACTAGATTAGCAACAGATCGTTGGTAAAAAAAATCCATTACTGGCGATCGAACGTCAAATCAATCATAGATATAACAATCATTTTGAAATGCCAATCGTGGAACATAAGACCTTGTCTTTACATTGTTATGTAAACTTTTGTTTCAGATAATCTAAGTATATAAAAAAATCGGTTCACAATTTACTGAGAAATCGCTGAATATACATAAAAAATATACTTACAGCCGAACATACAACCTCATTCTTTTTACAGTCGTTTAAAAAATTACATTGTGGGCTACTGGTTACTGACAAAGATACTCGTATATCTTATACGAGTAGCAATCTAAATGCATTAAATTAAAATATCTCCTTGACTTTAATCATCCCGGACTTATTAAATCAAACCTTTTGCAAAACATACTCGTAGGTACTTACAATAGCGGATTTAAAGCCCTACACAGTACATTGATGCAGCGTTGGAAGGCCTCCCACAAGGTGGACCGACGACCTGGCGAGGGTCGCGGGAATCCGATGGATAGGAGACGCACAGGACCGGTCGCTGTGGCGACGCTTGGGGGAGGCCTATGTCCAGCAGTGGTCTTTCGGCTGAGATGATGATGATTAGTACATTGGTTGAGGGATATATTAGTTACTCCTCTGAGTGTCACGGGTTAGAATTGACTCCTGTATCGTATACATGTATTCACAAACATGTAAACTCACATACACAAAACACCTAGACGCAGAACAACCATCTGAAGACCCATAGCGCAATAGCGGCCAGGGAACAGCGGCCAGGTTGCGGGCGGCCATCGAGATACATAGACATTATTATGAAATCACCTGAAAGAAGCTTTTTGTGTTCCAAGTGGGAATCGATTCCCAACACACAATACAGCAGCCAATCACTCAACCACTGCGCCAACCATGCCGTTGAACTATATAGAGCATTCGTCGACCTTCCTAGTGCTAATGAATGTGGGATAGTAAATACAATCGCGTATTTCTAACGTGACCTCGTGGTACGTTCACAGTATTGTTGAGCCAAAGAGCGGGTCAGACTGTATAGTCTGTATCCGCACGTTTGGCTGAGGTTAAGCAATGTTTTGACTGCTAATTGGATGGGTGACCGGGTGGAATTGTTTTTGTAATTTGTTCTGAGGTTACAAGTTTATCTATACAATGTCTAGTTTTGAAAAATCTCGAGTCACAGTGTTTGTTACCGAACTTTTCCGAAACTGCTAGACTAATTTTTATGTTTCTTTTTTGTGTTTGGTAGATCTGAGAATAGGTATTTATATCCTACTCGGTGATAAGAGTGAGTGATATTATAATACAATCTATAGGTATTATAAAGAAGAAATTTTTGTTTGTTTGTTTGATCCCGCTACGATCTAAAAAATTACTGGTTCGAACTGAAAAATCATTTTAGTGGTGATTGGTTAGCTGATTTATCAAGTAAAACACATACAACATCTTGCTACAACCCACGAGTGTGGAGCACTAACTAAAGACGTGAGTGAAACCGCGTAGGATAGCTAGTTATATTAAAAATGCAATAGTACGTAACATTATCTGTCTGCCTGTTTGTTATCTTTTCATTCCATTAGCACGTTACAACTGCCGAAAGCTAATAGTCACCTTTTAAAGTTCTTCGGAAAATATCAGGAATGGTTTTGTTTGGTTAAAATTAGAGATACGCAGTTAGAAGGTTTTACACAAATATTTAAATTTAATTGGTATTCATTACTTTTCATTTGTTGAGAGTTTTCGTTTACTCTAGTAAAACTAATTGTGCGATCCTTTTTAGTGACCCAGTTTCAAACGAAAGGAATTTCATGATATTATTATATCTTTAGTTTTGCTCGACAGATGAGTTCGGATATAGAGCGATGAAACTGGAAATAATACTCGTAAAACTGAATTAGACAAAAGACATTTTTTGCTCTGGTTTTTCCACGTTCATTAGTCTAATCTTTATTTAAGTTCGAAGACATTATTCTATTGCGTAATTGCCTACTATTATTATTAAATCGAGAGTAATTTACTTTTAACAGTTTCTTCTGGGGTCATTGACTGAAGGTAGACTATGGTAATCTTGGAAAAGAACTTTGGTGTGAATTATCTGATGTCTTTAGCGGTTTCCCGCGGTTTCATCTTTGTCTATAGTTACTGCTCTGCTTTGCTCTGCTCGTTTTAGTCGTATAGATGATAGAATTAAAAGAAGCTAGTAGTTCCTGAGATAAGCGCGTTAAAAAAAAAATGCGTTTCAGCTTTCTAATAGTATGACCTATTATATAGATTTCCAGTCATTTACTATAAGAGATGTCAGAAAAACCATAGAGATCCAGGAGGGCTAAAACCCCTTTGCCATGTATTCAGGAGAACATAAGAGAATAGAGTTGGTTTTTTTTTTATAGAAAGTCTGACACGCTCTTCCGCTCCACCCTAGAGTGGGAGAAGTTATTTCCTACCTAAAAAAAGCAATTTTACTATTACTTATATACTTACTAAAGGAAGTCAGTATAATACGTCGTACATTAGCCAGCTATCCATTAAGAAAAGTGACCTAACTCATATTTACCATGATTTTCCACTACATAAAATACGTTAATGTGTGCGTTATACCACTGTCTCTAATTACATACGCTTACATTGTGTTATGAAGATATTCTCCTTACATAATAAAAATTGCCCTAGCATGTAACAATGTAATTACCTGTAAAGTAATCAACAAACGGACTGTCCGTTTATGAACTAACTAGTTTATTTCGTGTTGGTTCGGTGCCGTCTTTCTGGCAGGAACTGTATCCTCATCAACATGTTTCTGCTTTTATCTTATTTGAGTCTTATTTTAGTCTTTTTCTTCCAGTCTGTCTAGTCAACCGTCATGCTCTCACTGACTCCCTTTTGTTTCTGGGAAACCTAACCTTAGAAACTGATTTCCTAGAACCATAAATCCGAAGACATGTGACATCCCCATCCACACAACATATCCATGTAGTAGAATATGGCTCATTACGTTTCCTAGAGAGGAGGCTTCAGTTCCAGCAGTGAGAACATTATAAGGCTGATTATGATGTCTTCTTGGAATAAAAGAGGACACAGGAGGAGGTTACAGTACAATGGGACACTAAAAGCCTCATCATCATCATCTGCCTAGCCTTTTCCCAACTATATTGGGGTCGGCTTCCAGTCAAGCTGGATTTAGCTGAATACCAGTACTTTACGAGGAGCGGCTGCCTACCAGACCTCCACAACCCATTAACTGGGGTAACACGGTACTTCATGGCAAGACTGGAGTCAGATTTACTGGCTTCTGACTATCCGTAACGACTGCCAAAGATCTCTAAATGACAGCCGGGACCAACGGCTTGGAAATGGGACACTAAAAGCCTAGTTGGTACTAAGTATTCCAATAACAGTGATAAGAGTTATAGTTATGCCATTCATACAGTTCATTCGTACATACTCATAATAGCTAGCTTAAATTGATCTCTTTCAGCCAACCTGGAATTCTATCCCAATCAAAAAAATCCTTCCGAAAAGCCTCTAAATGAAAATAGGCATACAATTTAAAATCAATACATTTTTTTAAAGACTTGTTCAATTTCCATAACACAAGATGAATGAAAGAAAATAAATAGACGGTACCTATTCATTTTCTTTAACTCACAAATGGATGAACAAAGGCTTTGAAAAAAAAGGCTTTTTATTCCAAGATAAGGTTCATTCCACTTTTGTTGATTACTGTAGAAAATTTCCATAATCACGCAAAAAATATTCTTTTCATGAGTTCTGCCTAATTGGTTTTCTAATGTGTCACACACAATAAACTAATTATTTTTTCGTCAGAAATCCTTTCTCTACTAATCATGATTTATTTAAATGTTAATAAACTAGAATGACTTTGCTTTGTTACTATAATTTGGAGAAACATAGGTTGTTGCCCTCTATTAAACGTGGTTTAAGCAAAGTTGATAATGTACGGCACGGCGGACAGTGGTTGAGTAATTGGCCGCTGTGCTACGTGTCGCGGGTTCGGTTTCCGCACGGAACAAATATTTGTATGGTTTACAGATAAGTGTTCCGGGTCAGCGTGCCTTGGGTATGTCAGTTAACATGTTTGTGAACATACCCAGGATACAGCGATTATTTTTAGAGTGGGGCAAAGTTTTTTTTTTTTAATTGAAAAATACGGTACCTAGTTGTAGTCTCTCTGTATTATTTTTGCAAACACCAACCAATTGACTGGATATCGACTCCAAGCTAGTTGGGAAACGGCTAGGGGCTTCACGCAGGCTTACACCAAGCGTATAATGATCTATACGCATCTATGAAGTCATCTCTTTTTTAGTATACCTCGATCCCGTCGTGCGATTTCACGTTGCCGCGTAACTTTGTCAACCATTTAAACGAGGCCTTACAAAGAAGTACACAGATCGTCAATCTTTTGTCTTAGCATAGCAGATGGTAATTTAAGGCGAAGCACGCACCTGCGCCATTCATTGTAAGGCCCCTATAAATTCTTAGGAACAAACAGACGGAACCTGGTTCAATTTATAGGAGAATTAATCAAGGGAATCCATTGTTGGAGCGTCAATGAGTACCAATCAATTAGACTTGCCTTGCCTCGTCTCCCTTTCCGATTTTTTTTTTGTGAATTAACCTTGTGACCTACTTCGCTGTTGTTTTCGACGGTTATTCTTCTAGAAATGAGTAGAATGAAAGGTATGAAATTGATTCATACACTTATCTATCTAACAAATATCACTAGTATTAATCATGGCGAAAGTTTGTGTGTAGATTTTTTCGTTTGTTACTTCTTTACGCGAGAATGGCTGAACGAATTTCGATGGAAATTGGTACACGACCACACTGACCACAGTTACACAACATCGTCGTTTCTTATTAGGTGAGGGAGTGGTCAAGCGGGAACTTCATAATAGTAATAACCTTTTAATAATAATATTAATAAGAGAAGGTTAATAACACGTAGACCATTTTCTGGAATAACATATCGGCAATAGAATACTTATTATCCCGGAAATATTTACCCGTGGCATAATTTTCTACTGCCACACAGGCAAAGTCGCTGGCCACAGCTAGTAAGTACTATATTATTATTTTTCAAGTAATACTAACAAAGACTGGCAAATAATTAGAGAAGTGCTGTAACAAATTCATACAATTAAACTATCAACCTTGAGAGCTAGATTCCCTAGACACAATACATGTTACGTGGTACAAAACACTAATTTTAATTAGTTAAATTCTTGCGACTAACTCGACAACAACGTAGACGAACTTAATAGAATTAGCTGTGGAATGTATTATTATTTATTTATCTGTGTATTCGCAAATAGTTATAAACGTAAAAGACATTTACTAGGTAATATTATAAAGCTAAAGAGTTTTTTCTTTGATTGAACATGTTCTAAAGATTTTTTTTGTAATCAGATCAATATTTTCAGAGATTACTTCTTATAATTTATAAAAAATAGTTTAGATTCTGATTGTTTTTATAGCAGACCTATATTTGTCTACTTTACATACGTCATAATAACTGATTTTGTAAGATGGATATCAATTTGATAAATAACCGTCAATAAAACTCCCCTCATAAAACTCTAAGGGCCTGTTTCACAATGTCCGAGTAGGCACTACTCACTGAATAAATTCAAAAATGTGACAGAATTCGTATGAAATTATCTGTCAAGTAAGATACTCGAAACTTAATTATAGGTGGTGAAACAGGCCCTAAGTATTTAATTTGTCTTCCCCATTGCCCACCAAATGATAGACTATTTCAGTATTTCTTTTTTCATTACACCGAACAATTTCAAAGGTGCGAAAACTTGACAAGCTTTCTACTAAACGAGCGTTTTGTGGTAAACTACTGAACCTGTACCAAGTTACAATGTACTTACAAATACTTTGTTGTTTTTCCTTGTAACGTTACTACATTGCGTTATTACTTCATGCATCGTCGAATAGATTCGTTCAAAAAGAGAAATGCAACGCGTATATTTCTTCGTGTCGTGTGTGTTTTGGTTTAGTGTAGACTTCTGGTTGAATATGCTAGCCTGGTAGTCGCGGATTGTATTTTGGCAACGTTTGAGACTTCGAATTTGAATTTCGAATTCTGAAAAACATCAAATTATGTAAATAACAGTACAAATTATGTAACTAAATAATACAGACGTTTATTCATACGGTTTCACGGTGATGTTTATTCATAAATACATAATAAAATTAGTTTTTGATCATAAAGAAAGATAAAAATAGGAAGAATAAGACTTGCTTTGAACTCTTCCGTAATATAATAAACTGCAGCTATCAGATTACTTTATATAATAAAATACAACATAACTGAAGAGTTGTTAGCGAGATTTTTTAAAAGAGTCACTGCAGTCCTGTAACATAAAGAGTAACTTAAGAAAAACAGCTGGACTTCAGGTAGTAAAACTCTGACACTCCCTCTCTTACATCTCTAACAGCCGAAACCAATAACCTATCTATCATATATCGGAGATAGAAAAACAAATGAAACAACAAAACATGTCAAATTTTTGTATTCTATCATTTGTTTTACTGTCTCCAGTATGCCAAAACCGGAGGTAGATATCTTAGAGCGTTTCCACATTATCCGATCCGATATCGGTGTCGGACGCCGATACGATATCGGGGTAAGTAAAATGTATGAAATGCTGTGCTCCGATATCCGATATCGGCCCGGACAATATGAAAGACAGCTACATATTTCATACATTTTACTTACCCCGATATCGTATCGGTAATGTGAAAACGGTCTTATTGAAAACGGGCGATAGTGGAAAAAATTATTAGCTGATATCCCATACAGAAACCAAAATAAATGTATCTGTGCTGTCAAAAACGGTGACAATCAAGTGAGTGCAGATTTACTACTGGCCACTTTAGAGACGAATTTGCGAACGGCGACCCATATTATGTAGCTCACCGTTCGACCGTCTGGTAAAGAGCAAGCCCGAGTCCTCGAGGGAGACGTAAGGAAAACTGGTAGTGCCAGTTAGAAGCCTGCCAGGGCTAAGAATTATTTGAAAGAGTTACAGCAGCCCTCGCAAAAAAAGCAACTGATGGAACACTGTGGGTTTAAGTCAGAAAATGGGAGAAGTAACTACTATTTACCACGTAAAAAAAGACTTAAATAGTTAACATTAAACCATTCTACATAAATTATGGTTGAAATGTTTTCGTAATAGTAAAACAGGAAATACTATTACATTAATAGTAGTATTATTATAACGTAACGGCTTTCCTTCCACAGTTCCTTATATTATAAAAATCAAATCAGTTATTACTCAATTTATCTAAATAAAACTTTATCATGCCTATACTTAATGTACGATGTAATAAAATAGAGTAATAAAATATATATTTTTTTAGCATTATCGGCCTTATATTTCGTAATCCACCACGCGAGCTCGGTGCGGTTTGGTAGATGTCACATGTCTTCGAATTTTTGCTTCTAGGACATGCTGGTTTTCTCACGATGTTTTCCTCCACCGTTTTGAGAGCAGCGGTGATGAAATTAATTACACAAAGGGCTGGGTTTGAACCCGCTAACTCCAACTTAAGTCGGGGCAGTTTTCACTGGGCCACCGTGATTGCTCTCCTACAATTTTAATATTAAAAACACAGATTAAAAAGTTTATAGGTACATTTCCTATTCAAGCAAAATATGTAAACATTTCCCATGATACAATTTCACCGCTAGTTGACACTTTCTCTGAAACCTCTCATTACACGTAAGGTCACTAATAACAGTATAACCACACAAGTGCGGAAATAATGGCGTTTTTTGTTTTCCCTTTTTAGACCCTAGTTACGTAGTTCGGTAGTTTATTAGCTGCACCGCCAATTTCTTTGGAAAGTGTGATTATATAATGATACTAGTAGGTATGTTGTGGTAAACAAAATTATGTCGTTGGTTACAAATTATATTGATACGCATCAGTTACTGTCAAATTGAAATTGTTGTACTGGACAAAGACCTCACAGAATGTTGAACATAATTAAGTTTGCTAAAGTAGGTTGTTATAAGAATTACTTTAACTCTTTTTTATTTATACAAAACTTAACTTACTTCAGGCCAAATATACAAACTTTTTAGGGTTCTGTACCCCAGTCAACATAAATAAAACCTTTATAGTATAAAGGTTTCATTTGTAGGTAGGACAGTTGAACCACAAAGTGATCCTATAAAATTTTTAGGATCACTTTTTGGCTCGTCTGTCCATCTTAACTATTTTTTCCAAAACGTGCGAAGATATCAAGCTGAAATTAACATCCAATAAAAATAAATAAATAAAAATAATATCAATGAAAACATCAAAGTTCAAAGTTAACGCAATTTAATGAAAGGTCGACTATTGTCCGTTTATGACGCTTACAAAGTAATGGAAACTTACAGCAAAATAAGTAAATCTTTGCGATTATTAGCTTTAGTTTGTACAAAACCCTCGGCATGCAAGGTGGACTAGCACTTGGCCAGTTTTATTCTAATGTACTCTACTTTATAGACCGGATGAGATGTTCAATTATGTTATTGCACCATTACTTTTAAAATACGAGTACAATTCGTAATTATTGTACACACGAATGCAGAATGGTAGTAAGTATGTACTTACTACTTCAATATTTATTTAAGTACTTACCTAATTATTATACCTTGAACTAAGCAATCTAAATAATAAATATTATAATTTGAACAAAGTAATTTGCCAAACTTCAATATGAAGTGGAATAGTACACATTTGTGTTGGCCTAGTTATTTCAATACAAAATATGTAATTTTGTTTAACATTTGAAAGGTTTTATAATAACAAAGACCTTCCAAAACTATGTACCTATTATTAAAATAAAAACTATATTAAAATAATGTTTGGTAGTGACTTACTACCAACCAGATTATAGTTAGTAATACGATTAGAACTATAAGAAAATCTCTTTCGAGTTTTTCAAGCAACATAATCAGCTTTATAATATTAACACTGCTTAGATTCAAGCCTCCCCCTAGGTGAAAAAATAGGACCCAGGTATAGAACATGTAAAAAAACCAGGAAAACGCTGAAATCGGTTCATTACACTATTTTCTGGATGTTTTTATTATTTTACATGTTATAAATGTCTGTGAATTTAAGCTTTTCGAGTTTCCCAAGCTTTGCCATATTCGAATTTCATAATTGAGGAAGGTTTTTTCAGTACTACATACTTAATATTTATTTTTTTGCTTTACTTTATCTCCTTGAAGGTCTTAAAACTATTAGTCAAATCCGAGCTTGTTCCATATTCTCACCAATATTTATGAATTTTTGATGACTACCACTTTATATAGGGTTGTCACGACAAAAAACAAAAAGAAAAGTTCTATAACTCTTATAACATCCTAACATTTATTTCCAATCATTGTGTGTTAAAATAGATCATTTTCCTGCAGGTAAAGTTGTCTCCGGAAATTCAGCTTATCTGGTCCACTCAATCGTCGTGTTGAATCTGTAAATTCAGCTTCTAAAGCCAGGCAGAATTGAAGCTTTAACCTAAATATCGTCACGGCTTACCCGGGTGTAAGCCGGAGGCGATTCGGGAATCATAGCTTAACTCGAGCCCGAAAACTGGGTCACATGGGTCCGTCTGCCAACCCTATTGTACGCGCCGACCACGCGAGTAGCTAAAATAGTTTCACGTTAAATAATTCAGCAAATCTTAGATCGTGTAACATCGGAAAGGTTCGTAAATACTCGTAGCTTAAGGCTCTTTCAGATAGGGACTAAGTAAAGTGACAAACATTATGTTTTCACAGAAAATTATATTGAAAAAATATATTTTTTACTGGTCTAAGAATGTTTTTTTTTATATTTGTATAAACTAAGTAGTACTTGACTGTGATCCCACCTGATGGTAAGCAGAGATGCAATCATTGGTGGTGAGACGCAGTAGTTTATTAAGAGCCTATTCACTTTTCCCTTTCAGAAACCCATTTTTTTTTGTTGCAATTTATCATCACATCTATCTGTAAGAACCTTTCTACAAAACTTTGTGACTTTAAAATACCAATCTTCAAAGTATACCATAAATTACGTCCCAAGACATTTTATTGGTGTTTTATGCCGCTTTGACGACGTGTTCATAGATTTTTAATCGTAATAGTGAAATATGATTGTTGGAAATCTTCCTTCGTAGCTCTTACGCTGTCTGGGTCAAGACTTAGTAATAATAAATGATGTAGCAGATTCAAGACTCGCAAGTGACGCAGCAAGTTTGAGTTATTCGCTAAATACATGTAGGTTCATTTCATAGTAGAGTGATAGGAAATGGTAAGGACTCTAGTAACAAAGAAAAATTGTGTTCTCATGTAAGTGGTAATAAAACAGTTGTCTTGGCGGCAATAAAGACCACTTTAATCTTCAAATGCAATAAAAGCATTCCAACTATTGAACACGAACATCCTAAAATCCACGAAAGTATCATTTACAATTATCGAAAAACGTTATTTCCCGCGTCAATATGCGTTCGCCGAATCCATTACGTCCAATACAGATCATTATCAGTAGAACCGCTCAACATAATTGAAGATTATTAATTATAGACAAAGAATGTTGCGTGAGCCAAGATCTTGGTCCATTTACAACGTTTATTAGTACTTCCCATCGTAAGTAGACATTGATTTATTGTATGTAGCTGAAGAATTTCAGTTTCGTTTCGATTGAGACGCGTTATCTTTGTGAGTAAGTGTGACACTGTTAGTTTACGATTTACTAGTTGCATGATCGAGTTTGACGTTAGCAAAAGTTATTGGTAACAGGGAAAATGTATGCATTTTTTTTACTCATCTAATTCTTTTTTAGCTGTAGTAAACAAATATAAAATAATTTAATGATTTATTGTCAAAAAGTCGGTCAGTAAGAAAGATGAATCTATTGCACATTCCTTAACGTAGATCTTTGAGAAGGATGGAGATCTGGAGAAGAATGTGCAAGAAACTCCGTGTTATACACAAAACCATGATTCCATATTTCTTATTGCTTCTATTGTGTGGGAACAATGTAAATAAATCTACTTTCTTAGCTACTTTTTACGACTCCTTCAGATGAAAAGGGGTCGTTCCAATTCATTACCTGGTCGCTCTTGTCATCGGCGGCATAACCTATATTTTATTCTGTAGTTAAGGCGGCTTTTCAAAGGGGATAAAAGGGAGTTGACACAGCAGTACTTGGAATAGGACATCTCTTTATAATGACTATACACTGCTGAAAATATTTTTTAAGTATAGGCTCGCGTTTGGCCACTATCTCACCTGATAGTAAGCGATGATGTGGCCGACGATGGAGCACGCCTGCCTAAAATTAACGTATTCACTGTTGACTTAAGTTGTAGCTATCAGAAGAAAACACACACTTTGGTAGCACAAACAATTTGTTCCTAAAACGCTTGGTGCGCATGGGTGGGTTGTGCACCATATACCAGTGGTGCAACGCCCTACTAGTGATCTAGTGATCCTGATGATGGAATGGACTTGGCGGAATTAAATTGTGTCATTCCGAAGCAAACTCCCCGAAATGTAAACGATAGAAAACCGACAGGTTAGCAACTTTGCGTCGATTCCCAAGATTTGTCAATACAGGTGATTATAAACCGCAATATCATCTTCCATCTTAAATAATTGTAGTCTTAGCCAACACGTGTCTAAAGTACATTAACAGGCTGAAAATAATGATACCTAAGTCATATAAGTGAAATAGAATTAAAACGAGCAATTTCTGGGCAATAATGTGGCCATAATTTTAAATAATCACCTCTCGTAACATACGTCGGTACAAAAACTTAATACGTTTATGTTGTAAGAATTAATTAGGTTTGTAATAACATCGCATCTCTCTTGTATTATTTTTAAGAGCTATGTATGATTAAGTCCCATGTAATACATAGGGTTCTTCTTCTTCTTTTTGTGTCGATTTACTCCTACAATTTTTTTTCTGACCAATATTTGGCACTCTGTGAGGCTCTGTTATTTGCCTCGTAAATCATTCAAAGTAGGGGTCGTTGTGCAGTATCGGCAGCTTAGTAGGTGATGCTTGTCCTTTGCAGCGACTCCACATGGGCACATAGATCGAGGTAGCATCTCGATGCATCTCTCTCCCCTTGGCAAGACTGGTGCTAGATTTCCTGGCTTCAGACTTTTCGTAATGACTGTTCAATGTCTACAAATGACAGCCGGGACCATCGGCTAATGTGCTTGCCGATTCACGGAGGCATCTCGATATATTAAGATGGTCAAGCCGAATCTTGGGCAATTGAGAAACCCTCAATGGCCAAAACCTACATTCTAGTACCTATATCAATTTGAGAAGCCCATGATTATACCCAAACTTAAATTCCGGGTTATTGACCTCTAATTGGAAAAGCGAAAGGAATAGCTCTTTACGTTTTTTTTTCATTCTCCGACGGAAATGTGGAAGGTTATAAATTTAACGCGTCTGTCTCTGTGTCTATTTCCGTGGCCTCATAGCTCCAAAATGAATGAAACGCTTTCGGTGCCATTTTTTAGGAAAGCTAGGCATAGCTTGAATATCGAACTCTACGATCTCTCACTAAGCAATTGCGCTTGGCGACCACTCCACCAAAGAGTGAACTACTAACGTACAATTTATTCAAATGAGGTTTAGATAGATACCTAAGTTTATTATAGTGGAGGAAATTCATAATTTATTACAACATTTCCTTGGAGGAAACACTGTGGTAAGCGCGTACGTTCGTTCGTACCATGAAGTTATGTAGTTCATTCAAGTTTCTGTTCATTCATTCGTTCTTTTGTTCCTTGTTGTTGCGGCCGCATGTCTTGTGTAACTGTTGACCGCAGACTGTATTGTTGTAAAGTCTATGTATAAACTACTATACAATGTTGCAGCTTACCTATGTATTTTTTCTTTAGCATTATTTTTTGGTTATTTCCTGGTTTTGTGGTATTAGTGTTTTCTCTCAAACTAGGTTCAGCTAGTGGTTTTGTCTGCATGAAAGTAGAAAATTGTTCCAAGAGAACATACACTCGGGGTAATAAGTAGGTATCCTGTGTCCGATGACCTAGTGAGGGTGGCGGGCATCTGGCGGATGCGAAACGCATTTGGACCGGTCGTTATGGCGACACTGGGGAAGGCCTATGTCCAACAGTGGACGTCTTTCAGCAGAAATGATGACGACGTTGGTCCATATTTCTAGCCTGCCCATTGTGATTCTTAAAATATAATTATATCGGTCATAAGCAAACTTACTACTAACTTACTTTATACAATTGTGTGAGGCAAGAATAAACGTTTATTCTTTCTTTCTTTATGTAGCTATGTGTATGCACATAATTATGTTTTTTTTTAAGATCAATAGGTAAAACATTGACCTAAAAACAGTACGATCAAAGAAAGTGATCTCAATAATAATATCAAGTTTCTAATGAAATGTTCTCAGTAACGTTCTAACACGAAATTATTTAACGCAGCCGGCTCCGCAAGATATTATTAGCTGAGACATAAACTTTAATCTCTTCATAGTGTGTAATTGTACCGCGGAGTAACGGGACTACGACGATAGTAAACGACAAAATTTTACATGTTTTTAACATTTTTAATATTTATGGTATAAATATAACTAAACTAGTGAATTTATAAGACAATTTAACGCTTATATATATAGTCGTATATCCTAACTAATATTATAAATTTGAAAGTGTGGATGTTTGTTACTTAATCACGCAAAAACGGCTGAACGGATTTGGATGAAAATTGGCATGCATATGGTCTTTAACATGGAAAAGAACATAAGCTACCTTTTATCCCGATTTTTGAACACGCGGACGAAGTCGCGGGCGGAAGCTACTTAGTACAAAATAAAAGAGAAGCTAAATGCACATCAATACACAGCCGAAACTACTGGGATTAGGAACGTGACATTTCGCACAAGGTTTCCTTCTTAATATTAGATTTTGTAAAGAAATCATATATTCCATTCCCCAAAAAAGGACAGACTAGAAAATCAAAATCCTTCCTTAGTGCAAAATCCTTTACACAAAGTAGCAAAGTGAACAAATCTTTTAAAGCATAACTTTGCTTTCTGTTCTGGTTTTGTTTTTCGTTTTATTTGGGTGATTATTTCCTTAAAATGATATAATTTCTTACAATTGTAAATTTCTGAATTTGCAAATCCACTTAATACGATACTAAAAAGAAAATCAGTTACATAACAAAAGCCTCAATTAGATCAACAACATAATGAAACAACTTCCACTATTTCCAAATTCGAAAACAAGTACAATACGATACATTTCCTAAAAATAAATTATACCTACCAGTTTCCACGTCGATCGTCCATTATGTAGACAAATACACCATCAATTTAAACTTGGGAAACAACATTGTGCCAGTAACAGTAAGGGCAGTATCACACTAGCGGTTTTCAAGCGGCTTCGGGGCGGGGCGGGCGGGCGAACAGCAAATGCGTCGCGAATACGCCACGGCTGCACAGCGAAGACGTCGTGGACGCCTGGCGATTTTGCAACTTCTTCTTATCGTGTCGATGTCTTTAACTAAATTTTTTCCGACCAGTATTTAGCAACCTGTACGACTCTATCATTAGCCTCGCATAGATCCCGAAAAGTACAGGTGGTTGTGCTAGATGGGCAAGTGTCGCTTGATTTTACAACGAACACTGTAGACTACGGATTTTGATTACTACCTATTTCACCCAGTTTTTGATTAACATAATTTTTTTATTGTGCTTTTGGTACAATATTTACTGGTCTACACTGTCCTCGCATAATGTGTCTCTGCCTGTATTGTAATATAGCGACCAATTGGAACCGTGCACTAGCTTCTGACGTATTATAAATGCCCATGTAGGCCTATGTAAAATAAAAACATTTTTGCTTTGATTTTCGTCGCTTGTTTGTAAGCGGGGGAACGGGCTGGCGATTTTACGAGACTGTACATCCTGGCGTCAACGCTGCCATTCGCGGCGGTCACGCGATAACGTATTCGTAGCGTACCCGCTCCGCTTTGAGGACGCTCGCAATTCGCCAGTGTGATAAAGCCCTAAGGCTTCAAGTGCCGTAACAAGCAAGTTAGTCACGATCCTAACGTGTTGCATTTGACCCCACACTGGTTTCCATTGTTTGCCAGCCATCTTTGTTCGGGATCGAGGATTGAAATTTCACTTTGTGGTGAATCTGGTTTGGAAACGTCAAACAGGATTTTTCTAGTCTTTATCTTGGAAAGAATAGAAGGTTGACAAAGCAGGTTTTTTCAAAATTCACTAGAGCAGACGGCACGGTTGGTGCATTGGATGAGACATAATAATATAAGCTTCTGCACTGCATGTCGCGGTACCTTACGGAATAAATATTTGTAAAGCCTACAGATCGTTGTTCTGAGTCTGCGATATTGTGTGTGTGTGTGTGTGATTGATACACGATACAGGAATACTCGTAATTTAAGGAGACGTGTATTTTTTACATCCATTAGTTCCTATGTGGCGCTATAGACGCCACAAAGGAACTAATATTCTAAATCTTGCATCGTGTTAGAGCTGCTCTCCATGCGATTAAAATAGATACAGCATTTCGAAATCATCTTTTCTTGTGTGCCTTTACACTCTGTTCTGCAGGCCCCTAAACAAAACCAGTAGCTAAATCATCCGAAGTAGGTTTCTTTAGTAAAAGGACTCTCATTATATAGGAACACTTCACTGACTGAAGGCTGTCTTATCAATCATTCAACGTCTGAATAGACAGTCACACAAAGGTTAGTAATAAATTACTTCAGCATACGGCAGTCTTCATTATCTTGTAGGCTGATAATATTATAATGTAATTACACTGCGGTGCGGTATCTCGTTTCTCTGAGGGTGGCTGAGGTCAGCCGTCGGTAAACCTGAATGGTTTATAAGTATCCCGATGTAATGGAAGTTCTTTTATACGAGCCGAATTCGGAATCGGAATTTTCAATTTGGTCTATCGGAATTTGAAGCAAAATCGAGAAACGAGGCGGAGGCAGAATAAAACTATAAGTCCTATAAATGAAAATCGAATTAGCAATATTCCAAATATGAAACAAAACAACAAGTGAAAGAGTAATACATAGAAGGCACGGGTGGACGGAGAGTCTTCGCATAGCAAGTTTTATACATACTAGTTAGTACATCCGACAAAATTCCCGTTTAAAAATCGGACCCGAAATTGGAATCGAAGGTTCAAAATCAATCAAAATTGAACCTCCCATCTGAACATTACGGAGTTTCATGAAGATTGACCGTAAAAAGAAGGAAAAATATGAAAACATAGGTAGATAATATTCATAATGAAAGAAAGTCGAGAAAGATAAGCAAAACAAGTATCTTGACTTGGCTTGCTAGGTTGTTGACATGTAAGATGTGGACTCAGTGATCATTGTACTGATAGTAACACATGCCTGCCAATGACTTAATAACCACAAGCCTTGAACAATATCTTAGGTAACTGGAGGCTCTCGTTAGGTAGCTGGAGCAATGGCTTGATCATTCATCGCCACTGCTCTCAAAACGGTGAAGGAAAATTTCAAAAAGAAACCGGTACATCCTAGAACAAAAATCATGTGACACTCATTCATCCGCACTTGGACCGCGTCGCGGATTACAGCCCATTCCTGCTCTTTGAAAGACGGCCTGAATCTCAGCAAATAGACCATTATAAAGTTGATTATGATTATGAAACTCTAACAGGATATAACCTGTACGACCCTACTGTACAAGTGACTTTAAGAAACTTTACCTAATATACCTGCTAACATACATTTAATTACAGTAATTATCAGTTGAAACCATCATCGTTAAAATTACCTCCGTAAACCTACCAAGAGATGAGCTTCCGCAATTTTCTATACGAAGCAGATTTTCTTGACAGCTATCTAAAAGTACTAATCGGCATCACCTTAAGTTCAAAGTATTAGGTCAGAGGTGAATGAACTCCGTTCTCCCATACTTGCCTACCATCAATGAAAAGAGTAATTTATCTTAGAAGATCGTAGACGGACAAAATGATCTTGTAACAAAACTATTGGATAAGTTTTTTGGTTAAAAACAAGGCAATTTCGGAGAGAATTCGGCTGCCTTTTGTTTGTGGCAAAGAATGAGGTTCAGAAGGTCGTAGGGCCAAATTTAGACGTAATAAAAGTTTTGTTTGTCATGAAGATATATTCCATTGTAATACTAAGAACTAAACACTAGTATTATTTGTTTGAACTCTTTTAAATGAGTTGGTGCTTACAGTCAGTATTTAAATGCTTTTTATGTAATCGTAAGGCCGTTAAACGAAAATAAAAAAACTGTTAATCCGAAAAAAATATAATTTAATTATCATTATTTTACGTTCACGTAAAAATATCACAAAACAATTTTTGGAAAAACTTTTCTGGAATATTTTGGTTAAACAAACAAAGATATACGAGATAGTCACCAAACTAGTTGAAATCATATCATTATTTTATTCACTGTCACTTTTTCTTAATTATGTATAGCTAATAAAATGACACGGTCTCCGCATGTATATGCAGTAAATTTTCGCATAATTTGTATGGTAAATATGATATCAGTTTACTGTGAGAATCAGGTAGGAAGATGTTAAGCTGTGAAGTATGGAACATTTGAGTGAAAGCTGAATCTGTACTGGTTTTTAGTTGAAACGTCAACTTAGATCCTTGTGGACACAGCAAAGTTATCGTAGTCCATTACTTATATCTCAGCATTGATAAATAATTTATACAAGTCACTGATTGATATTAATACAGCCGTCCATTTCATCTTATCTGCTTTCATAATGTAGGAATTTTATAAAGAAAGATAATCGTCTAACGCAAATGGTTTTAGTTCAAGAGTTAGTCTTTCTAAATACCAGTCATTTAGGAAAGTTCGCGATAAAAATCAAACTGTACTGATTTCACAAAAATTGTCCATTTGAAGGCTCATTTGAGAGAAATGTCGGTCACATTCTAATTACCGTCTCCCTACTGCCGCCATGACTCATTGACAATTACTATTTAAGTCGAGCGAGAGTAAAAATTTCACAATGAACGCGACTCATCATTAAAATGCCAAAAAATCTTGACGCATAAAATTTGACCTTCCGAAATACTGACACAGTGTTCTAAATCTCGAAGCCGGTCGCGTGAGCGGTCGTAATGCGAATAATTGTCCATTGTGATACGATGCGCGCGATTAGGAAGTTTACTTTTACTGTGCTGTGCGTTCTTCTGTTGCGCGCACGCAATCACTTTCGACTTTCAGCCGCGCACAGCGGACGACGCGGTCCGTCCAGCTTCTAGTACACGCACAGTTTTTTGCCAATTCCTACTTACTTGTCAAAGAAATTTATTCAGTTTGTTCTACAATCACTTTTATTTCACAGTAGTAATAATAAGGTGTCCAATTATTCCGCACATGCCTCAAAGAAATTTCAGAAAACTATGTCGAAACCTACTGGGAGCCTGTGGTGAACGAAAGAGAATCCGGGACCCAGAAATTAAGAGATAGAAAGAACAGAAGTGGGTTTAGTCAGTGGAAGTCGAACACGCCCTCCCGCTCCTCCCACAGCGGGAGAAGTACCTAATGTTGATGATTTTCCACCATAAAAAAGACGTTATAATTTGGTTCAGACCATGTTTAATAAGCCGAGTTAACCAACTACCCTGCTTACGAGTGTCCGAACTAATAGACGTTCAATTCGTTTGACTGATGCGAAAGTAAAAGTTCATTTTTATGTTTTAGGAGGAATTTTTATGGTACGTTATGTCGACCGATAATGTCAATTGGAATATTCACGAGTTTCGGATGCCATTTCGCAGAGATACACGATTCGTTTGTGGACTTTTCAAAGCGTACGAAATCGAGTTAGTTGATTGCGATGGAAAGCAATCAAATAGCATTCCGGGCTCCACGTGCTGGCTAGCACGCGATGCGGTTATAAACTATTGTTCCTTTTCATTTTTGTTAAAAATCTGTGGGTCTCTAGTTGTTGCAGCTTTGTTTTTTTTTTTGGGTGTATGATCCAAATGTTGCTTAGGGACAAGCTGCAGTATTTAAGTGTTAAGACAGTGGATTGTTTGAAAGAGTTACCACGGCTTAAACGATCCTGCCGAAAGATTTGCCACGGTTCTGGAACGAAAAAGGCACGTGAAGGAGCTTAGACGGGTTTTATTTAGTAAAATTCTGACTGAAAAGTCAACTCTTTTTTTCCACCACGAGCGCTTAGTCATTTGATGATTTTCTATCAAAAAAGAGATTACCAATATTTTGCAATCTATCTAAGGTTAACCATTATGTTTATGCTATGGGTCTAAATTAGTTGGCTGCTATGCTACAATGCCGTTCTCAGTTCAAATTAGTAGGGCATCACATTACCGTGTAAACTATCTGATAATTAAGGTTCATGGTTTAGTAGAGCAGCTAATTCTCATAACTTGATTTTGTTTAGGTATTGTTCTATCTTTTTGTTATTTGGAATAACTTTGGGGCAAAATGTCCCCTAACATGGCAACCAACTATGTCAAATTGTCCAACAACATATTCTACGTCACGTGAATGCATCATAAAATGTTGGGGGACAAATTGCAGGACTCTCGGTAACTTGCAGCATCATGATTGAACACAAGACGATGGAAAGTTACGCGATTTGTTTGGGGACATATTGTCCCCTAGTTAACTTGAAGCATTAAAGCTCAAAAAGAAGCTAAGAGCTACATTCATTCATTTTTATTATGCATTCTTTTATTGAACTTTTATTTATCAAAGCCATCGTTCAAAATTAATTCAATTAAACATTTAAGTAAGTACTCTTATGAACAAATGAATTATTGATTCATTACCTACCAAGGGAAGTCGCGAGCCGCCCCAAGTCTTTCATAATTGAATTTTGGGACGGAACAGCGAGCGATACGCTTCGGTGAGGGTATTTTATTTAATTTCTTATATCTGATTATACTGGAGAACTTAACTTAGTTATATACGTACGTTTAAACAAGATTGATCGATTTCCTTGGTGATTATTTACCTTTGAGTACCTCGTCTTACTACTAACGTATATATGTATATACGTAGGTTCTGTAGGAAATGTAGAACAGGCTAGATATGTACCGTACCGTGGCCCTGCAACACAAGTGGGTTTTAGTCAGTTGAAATCAACACTCTTTTAGCCCCACCTAGAGCGGCAGAAGTCATTGCAAGCCAGGCCCTCTGGCAATTGTGAGCCTCACCTTTCTGTAAAAAAATATTTTAAGTATTTAAGTTTTGAGTCATGGTTATTGGCTATACAAAATACGGCCTAATAATTATGTTCTAACCTTCATTTTACGTATTGTGCTGTACGAAATAAAAATAATCTTACATAAAAAATAATGATAATACTTTGCGACGACATTTAAAATAAAAACCTGCGAAATCATCTGTAACATCTTAAAAAAAGTGATAGTGGCCCCTTGATAACGTTAGCACGAAGGTCATTGCAGCACACTCCCACAAAAACAACGCAGGCGACTAAACACTCAAGTTATTATGCGTTTTACGTTTGACATTATAAACATCTGTGGGAACTAGGCCGAGCCCGGTACCGTCAGCAAAAAAGCACGCCATTATTCGCGCCTCGAAAAATAAAATAAAAACGGCAATTATTTTTTACTTTATTCGAATTCACACGGCGTTATCACCGTTTTATTGTTATGACTAGAGTTTCTACAGTATGTTAGCTTTATGTTAAACTGAGATTAAAGTTAAGCTTAGTTTTAGGTTTAAAACTTGAGAGATAAGTGAAAAGTTTCTGCAACTAATCTCCGATAAATTGTCGCTTGGTGGAAGGTTTGAAAAACAAATCACATTTTTTTCGTTTTAGCAATATTTTATTTCTGATAACGTAAAAATTAAAAAAAAAATAAGTCATTTATCTATACTATAATTATACAATAATTTATAATATAAAGACGAGTTTGTTGGTTTATACGCGCTTATCTCAGGAAGTACTGGTTCGATTTTTTTTTTTTATCGGGTAGCTCCTTAAAATAATGGTCAAACCGCTAATTTAAAATAAAAAAAGAATGACAAATCACTATTTCGTTAAGAAAAAATCCGGATAATATCTGATGTGAAATAATAAAATAGAATTAAAACTCACAACTTATCCCAGGTTAGACTATCATGAGTCAGCTTTGAACAGTACTTTCATTTTCCCCAAAGACAGCTTAATTCAGTTACCTACTTACAAAATCGGCCGAAAGTACTATTAAAAAAAACAATTATCCAACACATTCACACGATTACAGAAACCAGTTTTACCAGTTTAAGAATTGAAACTATTAAAAATTCCACTGTCGAGTTCAAGATTTTTTTGCGCACGCTACTTGCAAGTGAGAGTGAGTGGCCTTCAAAGCGAGAGGACAGTGGCCATCTGAACCTTTAACCTTAAGTAGACTATCTTTTGGACTTAGCATAATGCTAGACTCAGCATTTATGGACTCAAGAGCCTATTATGGACACAGCGGGCTTGTTCCAAAAGACTCGTTTCGCGCGACCGTTTGACAAATTATAGATACTTTAAAGGCTGTTGTTGCACAGTTTTCTATAGACTCTCGAAGATATATTGAAAGGTCAGGGAATCAAAGAAATCGGCTTGCGAAGCCTTATTAGTTTTATTCAATACTAGCTTCTGCCAGCGACTTCGCTCGGGTGATAGTAGGTTTCTTCATACAAACATTGGATCCTGTTTCATCCCATATTTTGGAAAATCCTCTCTAGTGCTCACCTACATTGCAAAAAGAAGCGTTTGTTTTGCTAAATTTCAAATTCCTAGTATTTGTGGTTTTCGGCTGTGCGTTGATATGTCAGTCAGTCAGTTTCTCCTTTTATATTTACGAGTATGTAGATAAAAGTTCGCGTTTTGCCGCAACGCGTGACTAAGCGTAGTTGTTTTCTGAGAGTGGATGACTCAGTGGTTAATAATATAATCGATCAATATCTGCGGTTCGTAGCAAAATCAAAATAATGTGGGAAGTAGGAAATAAATTATCTTAATGTTATATCTTAATGCTCCTTTAGTTACACATTATTTTTATAATATTGTTTACTTGTATTCCAACTAGGTAAGTGCCAGAGGGTTCTATCTTTGTAACCTACATTTTTATTTCTATAAGACGCGCGGAAGGCCTCGGGGCAAAGGCACCCCTAAAGCTTCAGATAAATTGGGGAACATGACGTGCAACGCTGACAAATTCTTCAACAACATGTCCCGCGTCGCGGGAATGTGTTAAATTTTTTGGGGGAGAATGGCAAGTTGCGGGGCACTGGGCAACGTCACAAAGATTGTGCGTTGCGCGACAAGTTTGGGGACAATTTGTCCCCTAATGTATCTGAGGCTTAAAATGTATTAGCATAGCATAGCATCAGTTTTATAATGTCACCACTGCTGGGACTCAGACTTCCTCTCTATGAGAGGTAATGGGCTGTATTCCACCACGCGGGCCCAGTAGCTTTAGTATTAGCCTATCGACCTTATAATGTTGCCACAGCTGGGACTCAGGCCTCCTCTCTTAGAGAGGGAATGGGCCAAAATCCACCGCGCGGGCCCATTGCGGGTTGGTGGATGTCACATTTCTTCGAATTTTTGGTTCTAGGATATGCCGGTTTCCTCACGACGTTTTCGCGGCCCCAGTGCGGGTTGGTAAAATGTATTAGCTTAATTTAATGACACAGGAAAATAACTTGTGTATTCATAGGTACAGAAACAGGTCTAGGCTGTATGATATTTAGTAACTAAACTGTCAGCAACACGTACCTAGCCTGTTTTACTTCCTTTGCAAGTAGCAACCAGGCATCTGAGTGTTGCTTAACCTCCGGTACGCACTTTGTATTTACATAGATGACTGTTTGTATCTTAAAGCAGAATATTTAGTCTTAAAAAATAGGCCTGGTATAAAGTTTACTGTTGTAAATGCTCTTAGCATTATCGGCCTTGTGTTGTTCCCACTGTTGGGACTCAGGCGTCCTCTCTAGAAGAGAAAATATCTGTTAATACATAAGTACTGTCATACCCGCAAACGAGACACAATAGTTTAGACAATTGACAGAAATCTCCTGGAGATTTATTAGCGGACGGGAGGTCACGTCATACTCGTGAACGGTTGTACTAATTTTGCTTACGAATAGTTGTACAAGGTTGTGTCTATTTTCCTGAAAAAAAAACTCCAATACTCTGTGCATACATGTAGTCGACAGTAGGTATAGTCTACAAGTTCAGTTCTCGCAAAATATAGATGTTTTTACAAAAGGAATCCAGGGAATTTGAAGCATTTACTCTAACACCACATCTCCTACTGGTCGTAATCCGCGTTTAGCTATATACCAACTCATGAGATCATGTTCTTATTACTGTTTATGTATATAATCACAAGGCTTTATAAAAGGTTCATAGGTCTTTTCTGGTTTAAAAAAAAACGTATCCTTTTCATATTGAAAATGGCTGATTTTACTTATGCGAGTTTTTGCGAAACAATAAATTTTCAGTTCGTACGAGTAATGAACCTTTTTTGATGCGGTATTACTTGGAATTGAACGGCCCAATGTTTTTTTTTGTCCATTGCGTTGATGCTATCGAAATTGCGCTAGCATTTTAATTTTGTTTTATTTTTAAACTTAATCGTAAACCAAAATGTACCCACCTACATTTTGGTTTACGATTAAGTTTGAAGACATTTTCAGTGTATTTGTTACTTTGGGGAGTCAGCAGGCCGAAGCCGATGGGAAATCATCAAGTAACTCTCTGCCCTATACATCTCGCTCCAGGAAGAGATGATTCAAACCCACCTATGCTCCTTTAGTTGTCCTTTGCGTTCCAGGGTCACGGTGACTTATTCCAAAAATCCCACTACCCTGGCAGGCATTAGGGATGCAGGCTGATGATGATGTAAAGCTCAAGACTTATTATCCAGGGAGAGTTCTCTTGGAACAATTTTTTTTTTTACGCAAGAGAAGCCGCTAGCAGAAGCTAGTCTAAGTAATAAAAGCCTCATAAAACCAAAATTACAACACAAAGCATTAAAGTCTTCTTTATTACTCAGAAGATTAATAATTACACATCTATTTACAATGTTAATTAAATTTCTTGTTACCACAAGCGAGATTTATCTCAGCCGCTCGTCTTACGATACTTACCTACTAATATAATCCAACACGCCTATAATGTACTGGGATAATTAAACGCGTTTCCGTAGCAGACAATAATGATACTTTAATGTGGGGCTGTTTTATTGAAAGCTTTAGAACGAACAAAGGGGAAATGGATGAATAATTACGAGTAAGACCGTTTTGTGGAAACATGGTGGCCCAGTTGTAAAAAACATTACTTTGTATCGTTTATTTTATCACCATTGCCCTCAAAACAGTAAACAAAACTTTGTAAAGAAATTCAGCATATCATGATGATCATCATTTCAACTGAAAGACGCCGAATGCTGGACATAGGCCTCCCCCAAGCGTCGCCACAATGATCAGTCTTGTGCGTCTCGCATCCATTAGATTACCGCAACCCTCAACAGGTCATCGGTCCACCTTGTGGCCTTCCAACGCTGCGTCTTCCGGCATAGCTTTGGCATATCGTAGAACCATAAATTCGAAAACATGATAAGATGAAATCCACCAATCCGCACTGGACCTGCATCGTGGTTTATAATCCATTCCCTACTCTAGAGAGGAGATTTAAGTCCCAGCAGTGGAGTATAAGCCAGATTATACTTATTATATTTATGAACATTTTGTAATAGTAATGTGCTTTTCAAAGCAACTTGTAAGTACCGATTGCTATTTCGTAGTTATGATATTTCCGCAAATAAATAACACGAACAAATAAATGACATAAATTATTGTTGTTTTATAGCATTAAAGTTAATTAGTATTGTTTATTGTCACGATATTGCCATTTTGTAATAACGATAACGATAGTGACATAAGAAATGCTTAAAGATATTGTATAGTTTAATTATAATTTGTTGCGTCTTGTTTCATTTTGCTCCCGCTCTGTGTGAGTGACAGGGAATGGTAGAGTTTTATCTAAAACATACCCGTGTCCCTTCAGTTACCCATTGCGTTTCAAAGGCACAGTTACTTCTCAAATAATCTCTACCGGACCCCGTAATAGAGCTGAATATTTCTTTGAATCACGCGAGGTTTACAACGCGCTGTCTATCTGGTTCTAATTCTTTCTGGATGGCTAGCAAAATTCGTTATTTCCTCTTCAAAAATCTTCAAGCTATTATTTATATTTTGTTTTAATTTTCTTAAAACAAATTTTATTTATCATACATATGAATTGTAACTGTAAATAGAGGACATAAATATCTTACTTTTCCCTGTTGTTAAATCCATAAAAATCCAATACAAAAACAATATGAAATGTTAAACAACAAAAGTAAAAAAAGAATTGGAAACAAAGTAAAAGAAGCCGTACAATAAATCCATACAAGTGTTCTTTAGTTAACAAAGCGTCAAGTCTCGAAGCCTTTAGATTTTCAAGTGTTTTTCCCGTTTCAAACGAAATGTGTCATTGATCTAGGAGTGTCTCCAAGTGTTTTTCATCTAACAGTGGTTCTCAACATGTAGTCCACAGACCACTGGTGCTCTGTAGGACAGCTTTTTAATTATTTTTTTAAATGTGGGTCTAGTTGAATAATAATAATACTTATAGTAAAAAAATGTGGTCATGAAGGTCCATTAGCGAGCGGGTTCAGCTGACCAAAGACTCCCACTATTTCTAGGGTTCCGTCTCGTTTTTACCCTTTGGGTACAAGGGGTAAAAATGAGCCATATTACTAAGATTCCACTGTCCGTCTACGGTGGTCTGTAGAATAGATTACTTATACTTTATATAAGTTCTATGTACCTACATAAAGTTGAAATATCTAAACAATTGAAATATTATTTTTTGCTAAATTCAACACTAACTTTATCAGAAAGATATTTACGACACAAAACCAACAAAAAGTATTGTCGTGAAAAAGTAACAGTTGATTAAAACTGCCGAGCGGGAAGGATACGGTCGCGAACAAAAAGTATCAAACAGGACAGTCGGACCGGGCACACTCGTTAACTTAGTACAGTCGGGGTTTTCTTTTTCCTGAAATGTCGCAGCTCAATGCTGAAAATCTTCAATTTATTAAGTCGTTGAGAGGTAGACTCTCTGAACGGTTTTAACGTGCACGTCTTTTTTTTAAATAAATTGGTTTATTGATAGGCTCACGTATTATATGAATAGGTTCGCGCTTGACCAATATCTCTTCTCAAAGAGATGTCAGCAAAACTACAAGGGTCTAGCAGAGTCAAAGCCTACTTCCCATTAGGTCGGCTTCTGAAGGGGAATCCCGTAGACCTAAAATGCAAAATGCACTAACTGAATGATCTTAAGTGTAGTTTTAGTCAGTGAGCCGGAGAAGTCATGTGATGATTTTCTACCCTCCAAAAAAATAACTTTCATCGGTTTCCATAAAAACTTTAACTATACATGACGACCCTGGTAACTTATTTCTTTTGTTGAATACCACCACTACCACAATACCACATACAGTAGAAATTATTGAGACAATAAATTATTCTTTTACACACCAGGAAGAAAAAAAAAACTTATTCTCCTTCATTTTCAATGTGTTTGTGTATAGTTAAGAATAACTCCAACAAATTGTGAACACAACTAATTATTATTTAGGAATACAAGTTGTTTCGGAATGAGTTTGCCAATTCTGATCTTGAACTTTAAACTGTAGAAAGTGTTTTTTTTCCTAATGATTTAATGAGTTGACTTTCATAAATAATGATGTGCCTTGTATGGTCTCCAATTAAATGGAAGTTTGAAAGGAATCATCACTGTATTATTTGCTGTCGATGTGCAAATGTAATTGACTTGAACGCCAATTAGTACCTGATTTGATGAAAAGAATGCTAAGTTCAGATTATTTCTTTATAATCAATATTAATTTAGTTGTGTAGCTGTAACTATAATGTCTAATAACGATGTTTAATAGTTCTGAAATACAATAAAGGTAATAAAATGTTAAGCAGAATACACTAAGAGCTCCAGATTTAATAAAATTCTAACGAAAAGGGTAGTAAAAATGTTTGGCAATCCTGACTGACGTCACATTTTGTCGATGTATTTCAATCACTTTATTTTAGATACAGTATTTAATAGCAACAAATTAGCATTTGATGTTATAACGTAAAGCGTTTTTAAAATTCTAATTACTCGCCCATAAATATATTAGCTTAAAATTTTGTTGTAGCCATTAGCGCACTTCTCATAGAGGAGAGACGTTAGCGTTCCAAACTCAAAAAATGTTGTGTGATCCATAAATAATTTAAGTCTTAAAAGTAGGCCATTGTACCTATCAATCAAACAATTTATTCTGAAATTCTATGACTCCTCTATAACGTGAAAAGTGTATTACTAAAAATATTATGAGTAGACAGATGGATGGAGAGGGAGACGGGAGGCCAAAGATAAGATGAATGGATTGTGAGAGGCGCCACAATAGTTATTGCTAATAGAAGGTTTCTTTGTTTAACTAGGCCTCTAGCGACACTTATCTATCCATCCATACATACCATTTACCCTTTTCAAGTAATGACCTAATAGTCCCCACACACAATAGGCAAGGGGTCCATTCAAGAAGTATTTATAGCCTTTCAAAGAACGTTCTAAGTGTGTCTAAGATGGTCTTATTGTGAACTTTAGCCATTAGAGCTATCTTTTGTTAACTGTGACCTGACCGAGTTACGCGTATGTGTCGCAGTTTGATAGTAGGTACATCTAAGTACTAATATATTATGGAGACATTTATTTCAAATTATGTTTAACTAGCTGGCCACCCCGGCTTCGCTCGGGTGCATTATTTTTTAATTTCTTCTTTATAAATTATATAGGCTTTGTGTTATTCTGCTAAGCAACATTTTGGTAATGTTTCATTAAAATCCATTCAGTAGTTTTTGTGTGAAAGAGTAACAAACGTCCAAATGAGTACAAAGTTTCGTGTTATTAAGTAGGATAACAACAGAATTAGAATTTTAATTATTATAATATTTATTCAGTGTGTTAGTTGGAAGTAGCTGAAAATAATTCACTTGTATTTAGAATAAATACTATTTTTAGGTAAGTACCTATAAATACAAGAAGTATTAAAAAAATGGAATGTTCAATAAATCTAAAGTATTCTATTTTATTTCTGTTTTTTTTCCCTATATTTACGAGAAACACAATACTGGTTATTATGGTGACGCTTGGGGGAGGCCTATGTCCAACAGTGGACGTCTTTCAGCTGAAATGATAACGATGATTATTATTTCCTCTATTCCCAGTTTCAAATTCAGAGATACACTTTTATAACGACTGTACCTTTCTCATAGTCCACTAGACAGGATCGGTGTACGATCGTCGACGTCAGCCCGAACTCGGCTATTTGCGTCACGCACCTTAAGTTCGGGACCTTTGACGTGTTCTCACGTAGTGACGTCAGATAGCGGCCATTTCTTTTCTGGGAGCATTCTATTTTCAAATATTAATCGGAAGATTGTTTGTATAGCTTTTGAATAAGGTTTGTTTTGATTGGTTTTTAAGCATAAAAGATTTGTATTCTTGTAACAATGGCGTTTACGTCCTTAAGCCGCGAATAGTATAGAATAAACTTTATTTTACTCCGAGGCGCTAGGTCTGTACTTTTAGCGCTTAGTTCCTAAGCTATTAATGTCCAGATACAATTATAATAAGATTCTATCAGCGACAAGGATTGTTAAAAATTCAAATGGCAAATATTTTTCCGATTAACGACACATTTTGTCAATGCATTTAAATCTATATAATATTCTTTATTGTAGATACAACACGACTACTGATACTTAAGTTCTTTATGGCAATAAATTAGCATAGATATTATAACGTTAAACGTTTGTAAAGTTCTATGTATTCGTCCATAACTACATTAGCTGAAAATGTTGTTGAAGTCATTAGGTACAACCTCAAATAGGGAAGATGTTGCCATTCCCAACTTAAAGAATGTTGTGCGATCCATTAATAATTTAAGTCTTAAAAGTAGGCGATTGTACCTATCAATCAAACAATTTATTCTGAAATTGTATGACTCCTCTATAACGTGAAAAGAAGTGCTTTATTTTATTTACTTACGAACTTTATTTTACTCCGAGGCGCGAGATCTGTACGAGCGCTTAGTTCCTAAGTTATTAATTAATTTTGATTTTTCTTAAACTCCTGGCTGGAAGCTTTTTCTAAAAGCTTCCGGTCAGGCTGACATGCGAGAGACCACTCAGAGAAAAAAGTATGTTGACGATTTTACAGTGAAGCTATTTATATAGTATATATATATATAGTATGGGTGAATTAATTTATTAAATAAAAAAATGGTGCCCCATATTACATACAAATTTATTTATTTAAACTTCATGTACAATGGTGGTGTACATATCACGTAGGAATGATATCGTGGGTGCGTTCAGAAACATGTACGACTCACATGCACAAAACACCCAGACCTAAAACACTAATCTGTAGATGAATACAAATATTTGTTCCGAGCGGAGATCGAACCTGCGCCACGCAACGTAGCAGCTAGCTAATCATTCACTGCGCTAATTATGCCGTTGAGTTTATTAGTGTCGAAATGAATAAGTTTATCTAAAATTCTTTACTAAATTAACTAGTATACTTGAACTATCTAGAACCATCTAAATTAGTAAATTTGCCTAATCTTGATTTTTATATTGTTGCGAAACAAAATAACGAAATCATGGTTTATGATGAAAACAATTTAAATGCATTAAAAATGCAATCTTCTAACGTCAATTCGATTTCATTCTTACAAATAACCAAATCAAACTCTATCTTATTTAATTATTCATAAGTTCATAGACCATTGACTCACATGATTTGCATAGATTAATATTTGACACCATGCCGTGCTACAGTGTCATCAGCAACGCGGAACCGAATCCATGTCAGTGGGTTCCGTATGTAGAAATACTGCAATAGATTTATAATAAAAACCTTGATGACTACTGTTACGTGTTTACGTGTTTTTCTATTATTTGTACATAATGTGTTATGAAATGTCTTTAAGTACTTTGAGCAAAACGACAGAAGTAGTACTTAAGGCAATGACATCCTAAAGTCTGTTTTTTAATCGCTGAGACTAAAATGACATTATATGGGTTGTCACACTTGTCACGACACAAAAGAACTGGCTTCACTGGCCAATAGATACGATTGTCTTCTCAGTCCTGGGTCTAGTCTCTTTGAGATGCATGAAAAAACAAAAAGCGCCAATGTCTGTTCCTCGGTTCGCGAGCTACCCTTTGCTCACCGTTCGCAAGCCAGCAGTCAGGGTAGCTAGAGATCGCGCAGAAAATTATTTCAAGGATTAGATCTCATTCTAATATTCTCTATTTAATACAAATATCGAATAGGCTCTTAACAAACTAGTGCGCCTTACCATCAAAGATTGCATTGCTGCTTACCATCATGTGGAATCGCAGTCAAGCACTAGTTTATGTTACACTAGCTGTCCCCTGCAGTTTCACCCGCATTTTTCGATACTGCTCCGCTCCCGTGGGCCGTAGCGTGATGATATATAGCCTATAGCATTTCTCGATAAATGGGCTATCTAACACTGAAAGAATTTTTCAAATCGGACCAGTAGTTCCAGAGATAACCCCCTACATACAAACTTACAAACCTACAAACTTACAAATTTTACCTCTTTATAATATTAGTATAGATAAAAAAAAGAAAATATCAAGGCTGCTATAACATAACTAGACTATCATTTACCTACTAATGATAATGACTTTGATAACAAAAACGAACTATTTGAATCGATCATTTACGAATGCTCTGAATGTCCTTAAAATCGTGACTTTCGGTATATCTTAATGTTCTATGATTATTATTATCTGAAAATGTGGAAGGCCAATAGTTTGACAATCGTAACCTTGATATTATATGTCTTTTCTCGAGATAATCGTGAGTGGCTTGGTCTTGCTTTGTAATGGATTCGTGGCGAATAATTGGACTGAATTTAACTTCTTTTTTGGGTTCGAAATCAAGATATTTCTTGTTCTGAGGTGGATTGGGAGGACTTGGTAGTCTTTTACTGACCAAAACGTTACGTCGTTAGTGTCTCCCTGTTTGTCAATTTATTTTTTTTACTACTCGTATGTCATACAATTTATTAAATTATGTGTACCTATATTATGTAACCTACCATGTTCCCTCATTTGTCCTTTGCGTTCTAGGGCCTTGCTAACTTTCTCAAACATTGTCGCAAAATGATCGTTACCATCAATACTTTAGAGACACTTCTAATGGTTTAAATAGAAAGTAACTACAGGAAACGATTTCAAAATTACCTCTAGACTATAGTTTCATGTTTTAGAGAAGTCAAAGGTAAGAACAACATAGAATTGTGCTCCATCGCCTACCATATACATAATAAACATTTACAGTTGGGCTATCTTACTGTCTACTAATAATTACAGACATCTTCAATTAATCATCCTCATCACTTCTATATGTGGACATATGCTCCCAAGCATTGCCACAATGAAAGATTTTGTGCGTCTCATATCCATTGGATTCCTGCAATTCTTATAAGAACATTGGTCCATCGTGGAAAGCTTTCTAACACTGCCTGATAATTTAACATAATAAGTTCATATTGTGGTATATACTAAACCTATCTGCCAGAAGAATGAAATTGAAAATGATTTGCAAAGTAAAAGCAAAAGATCGTTACATATTCCTAACCAGTCGTCAACAAAACAACTTAAAAAAAATACAAAACATCCGCTATGAAACGGCCATACAAAAGAAAACATTACCCTTGGGACTTCATAAAATCCACCTTCGTCGTTACCAGACTCATCGGAAATCGTTTTATGGCAAAGAAAGCTGCCCATCTCACGGTTTTGGGTCAAGGGTTTACGTTACGTTACAGTTTGCGTTAGGTTACGGTTTGTGTTAGTTAACGTTAGTGACACAAGATGGTAACGTAGATAAAATGAAGGGTCTAAGATTCAATCTGGTTAAAATAACACTTGCTTCGCACAATTTGTAGCAGTTCTTAGGAATATGCTGAGTAAGACCGAGATTTTTGTTAGATCTGGGCGGAGATATCTAGATTGAAAGTCATTGTTGGTCTAAGCTTTCAGTTAGACTTTTAAATTTCATACTGAAATGAAACCGTGGGAAGAACGACATGCGAATATTTACAGCTTTTAAAAATTATAATATTTTAAAGAAATTTTTAACTTGTTCATCATCCTAGCTGTTGGATTTTTTAATTGCCTAACCTAAATTAATAGTTCGAGAGATTTCTACGAATCCTTAAAAAGCCTTAGATTTCTAAGTAAGATTAACGGTAATATACACAAAATTGCGGAATCACCTTTCATAATAAGTAGGTAACAAACAGGAGATTAAAGCGGTGTAACAATATCAATACAGACCGCTCAAGAGCCTTGCAGCAACTTCCACAAATACTAATGCCTATAAAACAGACGTTATTGATCGTCAGTACCAGATGACATTTACTAAAACTACGATATTTCGAAACTTCGCTTTTAGCGATAAACATTAAAGCTCGATACCGATGACATAAGTATCGGGCTGTAGAAATTTTATCACTGTTTTACGACTGAGTACTTAGGAGATTACAAATGGAGCATCTAGTCGAGCTATGTGAGTGTAGCAACATCGAAAGTGATTAACCAAAATCTATTAGATTTGCTAAAAGCTGTTTCTCGTGAAATTATAGGTCATAATAATGATATTGCAAGTCACTTGCAATATAAAGCCGCTAGTAAAAATATCTGTCAAGAATTTTCATAGCTTAAAACAAAAATTGACAAAATAGATAGGAGTTTAAAATTTATTGTTATGGATATTGATAAAGATTGACTATACAATGGAGCTAATTTAAACTCATTTATTGTTACAGCATTCGCGCTATGCGCATACGCGGCGGAGGTGAAGAAGGAGACAGAAAGCGCGGCAGAGCCCGCGATGACCAAGGACAAGAGGCAGACTCAGGGCGAATACACACTAGGATATAGGATAGCTCGCAAACAGGTAAGAGCGTTTTAGCTAATACTAAGGAATCTGATAAACTGTTGACCAAGAGTGATGGTAAAATTTACTGTGTCGATTTCAAATATGTTGTGATAAGGATAGAAGAATAAATTATGGATGAATGAAGAAAAACGATACGTGGTAGACATCTCACCTGTACGCGCAAAAAGTTTGGGGAATTCTCTCATTGTCCGTACAGCTAAGAAGTGGAATTTGTTTCAGTTTAGGGCAAAAATTATTTTGGTTTAATTTAAGTAAATAGGTTATTTCTAAGCAAGCGTGCTCCACCGTCGATCCAATCATTGCTTACTATCGGGTGAGGCAGTGGTCAAACCGAGCACATCAATAATAAAAAACCGTGTTATAACAAGCACATGATACATTACATGCACCTGTGTTGGTACCTATGATATATCAGAGCGTTTTAATGATAGCGCACACGATTTTCACCACACGATAATAGTAAAAAAATGAATACTCCTTAGTTACCCGAATCTAAAGTATCGGTAAACCGAAATAGACAACATCAAACTATTAAATTGGTCCATCCCTACACTGCTTGTATAAGGACGTGAGATTCGTATTTATTTGTAAACAAGCCTGCTGAGTGTGTTGAAATTTAAATATGAAAGGATTGCCGACTAATGAAGACAGCGTTCGTTATAAATTGAGCTTACGAACCACAAAGTAATCACTCCCTAACACATGAAATTCGCTCATTTATCAAAATTAACTGCTTCAAAATACGTAGCAACATACCACCTAAACTTGACGGGAAGTAACAAATTTTAAGTGTGATGAATGAGTAACACTCGCTGTTCCGATTCCGACAGTATCAATTTCAACATTAGTATTCTATTGCTAAATTAGTGGAACATTAGGAGAGTAGAAAAATTATGAAAAATTGATATTTCCTATTCCGCATTTCATATCGTTACCGGCAGCTTGTTATATGTCAATTATGTGCATATCGACCGGTAGTGATGGATTAGAGGGAAACGCGACGCCAAATATAGGCGACAACTAAATACCTGTATTTATGACATTTTAAGTGTAACGGCAGCGGTTATTATACGCGCATACCGTTCGAGCTCACACGCATTGGCAACGATTTAACTTTACGTGGATTTATTTATCCACAGGCACGTTTTTTCTTCGTGTTTGATTCGAACTAGGTTATTTACTAAAATTAAATGCACTTGTTACGAGTATATCGTGTTTGGTTTAAGGATAACAAAATTCGATCTCAAACTATAATAATGTTATAAATATTAACAGGTCCTCAGTTTTAAACAAGCCTAGCAGTATTATATAATATTTTTGTGAAGAGAGCATCCACAGAACTCTCAGATTATTATCACAGCAGGGGACGGCGTTCCACCTTTATATTCGAATAAAAAAGTCGGCGGGTTGTGTGGGTACTACCAAATTCATATACCCGGATTATAAGCAGCCTTTCAGTGAATGTCTGGCACTTGAATTATTCAACATGGACCGTGGGAATCCGTAGGAGGACAGATAGACAAGATCCTACGGATAAATGTAAACTCTAGATACATACATATTTACAACTTACTTTCAAGGAAAGATATTATTTGTAAAACTGTAGGGCCGAAATAGGGACCTTGCAGCACTCTCGTTAAAGGTCACCTACAAATCTTTAAAACACATGCAATAAAGAGTAATATTTACTTATTTCTTATAGCTTAGAGGTTTATTTTTTATTTTCATTATAATTTTTTCAAATAATTGGTCTATCTGACCTATTTCAACATCCATTTTATGTTTCAGTCAATCAAACGCCTTTGAAAGTCTTACTAATCTGTTATTGCACGTCAAATTCCATTTTCTGCCATTGTCAGTTGGCGTGATAAACCTAATAGGTGTAAAGATGTGTACACGCAGATATTCCATTGATGTTCCCATAGTGATATTATGCAAATGTGAACAAAAAACACGTATCTACTATTTCTCATCTCAATGATGTTGTAAGAGTTTTTGTAGTGATGTTAAGTGCGCTGTTAGCAACGTATTGGGGCGGAAAAGTCTATTGTTGTAGAGATGTGCAATTGTGCATGTCTCTTAAACTTACTGTTAAAGACTAGTTTACTATCATTATCGTCATCAATTTTGAACTTTGGATTAGTTCTCACTACGTTACTGCAATCGATGTATCCAGGAAGATATTTTCTAACACATACAGTGTCCACATTTTTGTTTTTAAAAAATCCATGATAATGAGTTATAGTACTCCATGCACAAACCAATGCTTATAGCTTCGTGACTAAGAAAAAGATACGTCACGTCAAAAGATTCCATCACACCAATAAATTGTATTATTTCTCTAGCGCAAAGTGATTCAACTTCGCCAGATCATGTCCTAACTGCCCTTTCACTTCTATGCCCTACATTTGGTCACGAGCGACCAGTCCTTTAACTGTGAACACTGTATCAATGTATATTGTTATTGTGTTCGTCGGGAAACGGGACGAGTCGAACATGTTTTCTGAATCTCGGTTGAAGATTGTTTTACATGACTGTGTGGGATGAATATATTGAGTTGTATATGAGGTAGGACTGAATTTAGGGAGGTTTCGTAGTTGAAAAATCATCTCTTTATGTTGGGGTTCGGAGAAATTTTTTCTATAAGTGCATATCAGGGTCAGCCTGTGGATGTCGATGATGGCTTGTGATGTGGATCTTAATACGCAGATATTCTCCTATGTTTAGAAAGTATGCTAAGCAGTTAGTTCTTTCCGTCATTTATAAACTAGTCAAAACAAAATAGGGCCCACTTGGTTTTTATCATCGAAAATGAAAACTGATCAAAAAATGTATTTTTTATGGGTAGATATGTTGAGGGTAAAGGGTTATTAATTGTTTAAACCAATCAAAACATGAAGAAAACTTTAATTTCCTCAAAAATACACATAAAAATGAAAAATTAAAATTTACCCTTAAAAAACTAATTTTGACAATTTCGATTTTGATTACTAAACAAATATGGTTGGTTACACAGGGGTATTTTTAGTAACGGGTGGGTCCTCCTCGGTTACGTATGCACTCTCTGAGCCTGTTTGGGACACTTTCTATCAAATGGGTGATGTTTTCCTGGGGTATTTGCTCCCAGCACATTTTCAAAGCGTTTATGAGCTCCTGTTGACTGTGCACTTCACTAAAATTTTCTTTTAACTTTCTTTTTAACTGGTCCCATAAATGTTCGATTGGATTGAGATCGGGGCTCATTGCTGGCCATGGTAACACAGAGATATTGGCTTCAGATAGAGTGCTCTGAGTTAGGCGAGCCGTATGCGCATGAGCATTATCCTGCATTAGAATGAAATTGTTGCCCACTCGTTGTGCATAGGGAATGATATGAGGTCGGACTACACGCTCGACGTAGCTGGCAGCAGTTACGGTACCCTCGTTTAAAATTTCTAGCTCTGATTTACCCATTAAACTTATTCCACCCCACAGCATAACACTGGGCCCCCCAAACCGATCAGTTTCGTGGATACAAGGGTTGGTAAAACGTTCGCCTTCTCTTCTCCACACTCGAACGCGTCTGTCATCACTATAAAACTTAACTTTACTTTCATTTGTGAAGAGTACAGTCCTCCAATTGTTCATAGTCCAGTCCTGATGTTCACGTGCGAACCTAAGACGAGCTGCACGATGAGCCCTCGTAAATTTAATGCGAACAACACGCATTCTGGATCGTTGTCCATCTTCATGGAGTCTGTTGCGGGTCGTTTGGTCGCTTACCCGCGTACCAGTGGCTTGCCACAATCGATTTTGTACATTACGGGCAGTAACGGTGCGCTCCCGGCGGGCAGATAAACGAAGGTATCGATCCTCTTGAACACTTGTGGATCGTGTTCTTCCTGATCCAGGTCTTCTAGCAACACTGCCAGTCTTCTGATAGCGTTCTCACACATTCCTGATAGCTCGCCGCGATACTCCTAGTCGTAATGCTACTGCTCGCTGAGACTCCCCCTCTTGCAGCAATACCACTGCTCTTGAAGCAGTTTCCATGCTCATATGGTTCCGAATACGTGGCATTACAATTAGCACTAATGACTCAATTAAAAAAACAGTTAAACAAAACAAGAAACGCCTGTAACGATAGTCGGAACACAACTGCATAACAAATTCTGCATAGGGTGGTTTTGACTTAATTTGTTTAAATCTCGCCACTTGAGGGTAGAAATTAAAAAATGTTGTTCAAAAGAATGACAAGAACTCTTAAACATCTTAGTTTTACGGTAAAATAGTTGAACTTACCCATAAATAAGTTTGAAGTAACATACCAACAGTTTTTGTGAATAAATCGTGGTGGGCCCTATTTTGTTTTGAGTAGTTTAGATTAGTCAGTGTAGATAAACAGTTAAGAATAGAGATCGAGTTAAAGTTTGCTGGGTTGAGGAATCTACTTGAAGCTGACCACGACATCTTTAGGAAAAGGGTTAGCCAGATTGATACAAAACAAACTAAAACAGGGCTTGGGAACTATTAACTAACTAACTAGATCAGCTGTTGGTCTAATAAATAAATTATGACATTATAATATGTAGAACGGGTAGGGCTGGTACACTAGCATCTAAACATAAACACACTGGAATTCGCAAAGGTCATATTTAATTAGCAGATGGTAGGTAATATAGCCACAAATACAACATCCAAAAATAAACAAGAAATATTCATAAACCTTAAATGTTTAATTATGCAGAACAAGAGGAAATCTACAGATAAACCTATCGGCTTGAAATATCATGATTACCCACTTACCTAGTTGACCTAAGGGTCAACTAAAATAGCTAGCTATTTGCAAACAAAATTGTCTGTTTAAAATAGTTGGTATTACAAGTACTAATGAATTCCCATTGATTGTAATAATATATTTATGAAAAGTTATAGCTTCATCAGTCAACATTTTTACCCGACTGATGGAAGAAATTACTTTTTGCTAATTTCAATTTTGGGTACAAAACTGACGGGTTTACATTGTCTCTCATATCTACATATTAATATTGTATATGAAAATGAAAAAAATGCTTTTACAATGCATTTTTTTCAAAGAGTCATCTACCTAGCTTTTTCCCAACTATGTTGGGGTCTTCCAGTCAAGCCGGATTTAGCTGAATACCAGTATTTTACAAGGAGCGGCTGCCTACCAGACCTCCACAACCCATTAACTGGGGTAACACGGTACTTCATGGCAAGACTATTATAGGGTCAGATTTTTTACTGACTATCCGTAACAATTGCCAAAGATCTACAAATTACTGCCGGGACCTACGGTTTAACGTGCTTTCCGAGGTACGGAGGAAACTCGTAGTGTTAAGATGGTCACCCATCCACAGACCAACCTTGGCAAGCGTTGCTTAATCTTGAAGATCGACCTGTGTGGCTGTTATTATCTAGCCACGAGCTCCTCTAATTTTTTTCAAAGAGTAATCATGGATTTTTTGCCAATTCTGCTCCATAGGAAACGACCAATCGGATCCGTGCGTTAGCTTTAAACGTTTTTTTCAGTGCCCGTACATGTATTATATATATTTATTATAATATACCTATTAGGTAAATATATTAGGTAAAATATTTTTTTAAAATTTTGAACTACAATAAATTGAACTCTACAACGGCCAATTTGAACTATTTTATGGCTTCAGTAAAAGCAAATAGAAGTAGGTTTCGTTTTACCTTAAATCCTCTTCTAGTAGGTACTTTCGTAAGATAAATTTGCTGTAACGTGACTCTTAAAATTGTCTTTAAAAATAAAATTAATCTTCTTTTTATCAACTGCTATTAGCTTTGATTAATGGAAAAACCTTGGAATGGTAAAAAGGCACCCGCTTTCATATTGACATCGCCTAACTTGACGTATATAAATTGCGGTGACAAGCTTATAGATCTGCATAAACTCAATTTAAAATACTTCTATTGCACTTAATAAACACAAGCATCATTTATCGTAGCTTATCAGGCCTTACCATGCCCAGCTAGATTTTAAGACAAACGGCTTATACGGTCTGCTAGTATATACATTTAAACTCTGATAAACAAATTAAAAAACGAATACTTTAATATCTTCAACAACACGATATTATAAGGCTTTAGAGCCGCCATTATGAAAAAGAAGTCCGAGATGAATAATTTGGACACCTCTATGGCTGCCATAGAAAATGGTATATAGCCGAGAGAGTTTGTTTTGAAATCGTTATACCTCGGTTGCGTTATTTTTTTCTCTATTTATAAATGGCATTCGTACCAAGCAAAAAATAATATTATTCTTGAATATGTTTTTAATGCATGTGTAAAACTACGAACACAGGACGTCCTAACCAGTTATTTATGCCAGCCTTTTAAAGGTAAAATTAATGGAAAATAATTTGAAAACATATTAATGTTTAGGTAAATCTTAAAACACCAATTTGAAGCTGCTTATTAACTACAAACAACAAATCCATCAAAATAATACAGCTTTAAAATATTTACTATCCATTTATTTAATAGCAGCTCTTACGACTAAGACTCTTAAAAGACGGTCTTTGGCGACCAATAAAACTTAATGAAAATATCTAAGTTTGAAGTATAATTTGTGGTATAAAATGATACGAATTTACCCAGTATTTAGAGTAGCGCCTACCACATAAGGCTGCTTAATAGACCTCGGCAACGACGTAATTTTTACCACAGAATTAGTGCGTACGCAGATAAAATATATCTACTTACATTAAACAAGACATTAGGTCCCAAAACTTCAAGAATACTTGACATACGTGAGCTAGAGATAAAGTCCTTTGTTAAATGATATTACTTTCTTTAAATATTTTCTTTCTTAGCCTGATTTGCCTTAGTGTTGGGAAAAGGCCTCCTCCATATATTTCAATTTTCTTTGTCTCTGATCTTCTCTGGTCAACTGGTCAGAAATTGGCATGTGAAAGCTTACTGGGGTCATGGGTAGTCCAACTGACACAGTCATTTAAGGAAAGACTCACACAGCTTAGTCACGCTCATAATTTGGTCACATGTTACAATGGTGCATAGTTAAGTCAGTGGTTGTGAAGCTCTACTTCAGCTATAAGAAACTAAAAGATAAACACTAATTTCAAAAAGTTTTTACCACACTGTTCAAAATACGAGCTTGAGCAATTAGTTCCAAACACGGTGATTTTAAGCTCACAACAATTGTTTAGAATTCCTTTCCAAGAAGCAAGCAGCTGGTATTGCAACGAGTAATCATACTAGGTGTAGATAATTGATGGGCATCACGTGAACGGGTTTCTGAACTTGCTAGTAATCTAGCTGAACAAGGCTACAAACTAGACTATATTAATGTTCTCTGAGATTACACTTAATCAAAACCTACAGCGTAAAGTAATACTCTATACATATTTTGATAGATATTGATATAGGTATCGGAGTATCTACACCAGACTTCTGAATAAAAAATTATCAGTTGTAAACTGCAGGTTGTCAAACTCTAGGCTCGCCATAGCTAAGGCAGTAAGTCCACTCTTTGAGAAGTAGCTGGTAAGCCGTCACGGCATCTTCAGCTTTCGCATGACGCAGGTCTTTACCGGACATGGTAAGTTCGGGAGGTTCCTGCATCAGACGGAAGAACACCTGGGCCTACACTAGACCGCCTGGAGGACACGGTTGGAGCATACGGCGGAGGTGCGCTCTGCTTGAGCGGAGCACTGCTGGGGCAGGTGGAGTTGATCGGTGGCAAAGAGCTCTCGCTCCAGGTTTTATTATTTGACAGGGTCCAAAAATATTCTTTCTCATTTCAAAAAGCGAGTATTAGTTGCCAAAAGAGTTATGAAAGGCAGTTATTGTGTACTTAATAACTCTAAATTCTCCCTTCCTTACTATATTGTTACATTATATTCGTAACAAGAATAAGCGAGAGGTAATGCACCATAAGGCCCGGCGCCCACTATCGGTAGGCATCGGTGCGGCTCGGTACAGCTCGAGCGCTTTACGCCGGCTTCGAGCGGCTTAGGGCGCCTTAGAGTTCCGTCGGGCGACTTCAGGCGGCCTCGGCAGCCGTAAGCATGGCTAAGGATGCCAAGGCGGTCTTCGGGTGGCTCGTGTGGCATTTTCGGATCAAACACGTCGCAGAACAGTCATTTCGATCACCACACGCGCCTTCATTATCGTATCGTACAAGTAGACGCAAAATAACTTGGCAGTCCTGAACATAGGCTCTGCGAACTTCTGCGCATGTACATTCGTAAAGAAAACTGTTATTAGCATTTTTTTTTAACTAAAATACTAATAAAAATATCCTAATACAGGGACCAAGTAAAAATAAAATAAATGGTTTTTTCATTATGTAAGTAAGGACGGAGCAGAGCAACCAAGGCTTCAAAGTTTTCATAATCCATCCTATAGTAGTCGTAAAATTTGCGAACGTCATATCGTAAGTCATTAAACAAGTTATGAAATTCACCGAAAGTACATCTTTGCTTCCAAAGCTTATTCACCCAAAATCTTCTTCTTTGTCTTAAGGCTCCAAGTTTCTCTTCTTCTTCAGCAAGATGAACAATGAGAACTAAGTCCTAATCCACCATTATAAATACACACACATAACTGTTTTCACGGAACGTTACGAGTGACTGCTCTGCGATGTTTCTGCAGCCAGAACTATTCTTAGGCTACCCAAAATCAGCTACGGCGTCCTTAGGCGTGTTTACGACTGCCGAGGCAGCTCTCAGGCGCCAAAAGCCGCCCGAAGTCGCCCGACGCAGCTCTAAGGCGCCCAAAGCCGCCCGAAGCCGGCGTAAAACGTTCGAGCTCTACCGAGCCGCACCGATGCCCACCGATAGTGGGCGCTGGGCCTTATCCACGCGGGCCAAGAACATGCTAGTGGCACCATGACTTTGAATTGATTGTTCTAGGACGCGCTCGATTGGACTCGACACTGATCAGATCAGGTAGCGGCGTTGATTGGTCGATATCCCTAATGGTGCGGCTGGTTGAGCCCTTACTATTCGTTCTAGAGTCACTTTTGAACATTATTTTTATGGGTTTTTTTACTTGGAAAATTATCCAATGACCTCTCCCGCATTCAGCGGAGTGGAATATTAGAGTTTAAGTGGCCGTGGCAGGGCATGATGCAAGAAGTCGTTGCCGCCGATCCCAAGAGGACATGGCATTTACTGGGGTGAGCGTTGCTTTCTAGCTACATCAGCAACAACCATTGGGCAGTGACCCAGACCATGCATAACCCTCATTCTACTGGAGGATCTTTCTTTTTCAATGGAAGTTAAGAGACAATGACCATTAATGACCACGCTAGCTCAAAGTGAGTTTGCAAATTCAGACTTATGTCAATTTAGTTTAAGTCCAAATTACCTTACGACGTTACAAATCAACAATGTCAGAGAAGAAGCAGACAAACTAACCATTGGCATCTTACTTTGTATACGAAAGAGCTAATAAACAGCTACAAAGTGTGATGCTTTTTAATCCATCGTAAAAAATTGTTGGTAAAGGAAACTTCTTACTAAATTACTTATACCAATAAGTAATTTAGTAAGAAGTTTCCTTTACTTGAAGACTTTATTTGCAACTCGCAGTTGCCAGCGGATTCATTCACGTGGTAGTAGAATCTCTATCTCTATCTCAAGGGTACAGGATAAAAAAGGATCGAATTTTTTTAAATGTGGGAAATCGTCCAATGACTTCTCTCGCTTTAGGGCGGAGTGCGAGGGCGTATCAGAATTTTACTGACTAAAACCCATTTTTATTCCCTCTTTGCGTTCATTCCACGGTGTTCTCTTTCGCACAACCCATGGCCCCAGTAGGTTTCAACCTTGCTGGGTCTCTACGGTCGACGTCGACGACTCGGGCTCGGTCCCCTGTGACCGAATGGCCAGAAGGCGACTTAAAGTATCCCATGTGCTATTCCAGGACGTAGTATACCCGTGTAACAAGTTTCATTGAAATCTGTACAGCCGTTCGAGCATGAAAAAGTAACAAACACACACACATAACCTAACAAACTTTCGCCTTTATAATATTAGTAGGATCATAAAATACCTACGCACGATGATTCGGCAAAAGTTGCGCGTATTATTTTTGTTGTTTTATTCGCAAACGCTGAAACACGTGTTACGGTTTTCAATTTCACCTAGACCGACCTTTGAACGGAGACAATGAGAGTTTATCCGTAAATTTTTTACCAAATTATTTAAGTTCTACTAATCTTCGCAAAAGCAAAAAGCGTGACGGAACTCATACCTATAAGAAATTTCATCTTAATTGGCAACCAATCTTTTTAATTAAAATACAACATATTTTCGAAAATGCACTGCGTTTATTTACGGGCTTGTGGTTGCGAGTAATGGGTAACTCGCCATCCAGCTGTACGCTGACCGTCCGGACCGAGCCCGAGTCATTGACAGCGTGTTCCAGGGGCGCCTCAAGAAGATGTCAGCAAATCGTAGGGACCCAGCAGGGTCGAAGCCTAATGGCGCCATGGCTTATGTGAAAGTTAACGCCGGGGCCCTGAAACGAAGGCAAGAAAAAACAGTTATTATGTGAGTTATGGAGATCCTGGAAGGTAAAGGGCAGCTGAAAAATACAAGTGGGTTTTAGTCAGTAAAAGTCTGACATGCTCTCGCTCCTCCCTAGCGCGAAAAACGCTCGATGACTTCTGTCATCGGACGTTTTCTCACCTAAAATATTCCGCGTTGATTAAAATATCAAGCTTCGCTTCAGAGCGTTTCAGAAATAATCTCCTACGGCAAGCCGATTCGGATTGAAAGGTTCTCGAATTCAGTTATCGGCGAGTGAAAACCTGATCGGGTTATAAGGACAAAAGGAATATACGCCGAACAATCTGAATCGAATTCTCTTTCAACCATTTCGAATAGAATACGTATTTATATTTCAGAACACAATGTATAGAGTGGGACAGGGACAAATGGGGACCAAAAAAAGGACTTTATGTACAATTCGTGTTTTATAAGCCTATTTCGTTTTACCTTTATATAAGTAGGTAGGTGTATAGATGGATATGTAGGATACTAAATGCTAAATTCTCAATTTTTGTGGGCTAACAATAAATAACTACAATGAAGAGCTCTAACATAAACAAAAGTTCTCGTGACAGACAACGCAAAAGAGCAAGACAGAATGAGTAACCAAAAGACAATACTTGTCCTAAATCGAAATAACTGGACTTCATGAGGGAGATGTTTCCCCAGCTGTGTGATCGAGATAATGATAGTAGGTAAATATAGGCTGGCTAGGTTAACCTGTCGAGCACCGGGGGGGCCGCCATTATTTATTTTTATTTTAATATAATTAATATTAATAAATTAATATAAATAATTTCAATAATATAAACTGTTATTGCTCTGTTTCTGTTGCTTCTGTAATTATACTACTAGAGTACAATTTTAAATCGGTCGGGGTTTGGTGGCACAATTTTTTTCCAGCGGTTCTCAAAGTTAAAAGATAATGCATTTTTAGTGCATTTTTAGTGGCACGTTTTCGTGCCACCGAGGACCTACAGGACATCATAATCTTATTACGAGCGGTCAGAATGACTGTAGAATGCTAGACCTACTACTGTAGCATAGTGATAGGAAAGCCCGTAAGGTTTGATTTGTTCTTACTTCATCGGCGCCATTTTTGAACTATTCAATTTGTTTTATTGAGCTCATCTTTCTTTTGACCCCAGTTTTCCCTACGCAATCTCAATATTGTCACTGCAAAGCGACATAAAATTAACTGTCAAAACTAACAAGTAACAAAAAAGTAATACAGGTTACAACCGCCATTACCAATAGTACGATAATAACCCAGTTACTGAGATATACATCATCACTTTCCATAACAAATAAAGCATTGTTAAAACAGAATGTTTTATCAAACAAACCTTCACCAAATTGGTCACACTCATCCACTTCTAATATGTTTTTAATAGTCGTTTGCATCATGGTAGGGGACGGGATAATAGGTGCTCGGCCGTAAGTGCGGATTGCAAGTGCACTATAATCACACGTTAGAGAAGGAATGTCCGTTATTTTGTAACTGTCAGCACAGAAGTGGATTGAAATGAAACCATTTTATCACGCTCATGTGTTTAAAGACGGTATTTAGTAAATATTGCGCTAATTCTTGCTTATGAGCCGAATTTTTCAAGATTTTTAGCGTTTGTATGTGCTTACAAATTGTTACATGGTTGATTTACACATCTGTCAGCTAGAGGTTGATGTATTTAATTTAAACTTCATATAACATAAAGGTACAAAGGCGGACTTAATGCCTTAGGCATTCTCTACCCGTCAATCAAGAGTGGTAGAGAAGCAACATGGTAGGTGCATAAAAAGTGAAAATATTGTTTAAAAATAACGGTATAACGGTTTATGTCAAACATACACAAGTATTTTTAAAACGATTCTGATAATTGTGTAGAAAGTAATTTCGCGAGAATAATAACAGTAATTCTTAAGTTACTACCTCGAGGTAACTAATTTAATTCTGTGTACTCTAATGAATGGGTCACACACACCTTCGATGTTAGCTTTAAATTTTAATAGTAATAATAGCCAAAGAAGATCTGATTTATTTACTACCACGTAACTGATGCTACATGGATATAATGTGAATAATGAGTGAGTGCTAATGAATACAGCTGTTTCTGAATGCTGATTGTATACTCCTGCTTTACAATATAATTCGTATATGTAGCGACGGAAAAGTGCCAATCTGTAATGCATGCATGCCATATAACATACATTTCTCATATGCCAAATATCGTACTGAAGAAATAAAATTGTATGAAGCCATTCATTGATAGAAAAATACATTATCCTTAAATTGGGTAGACATAGACTACTTTTTATTCCGGAAATTTTACGATACTTCCCGGCGAGACTCTGGTAGAGGCTATGGGAGCAAAGCGGATTGGTAAAGCTGGTTAGAAATTGATGGATGAAGGGGTGAATACTGATCGAGCTTGCAAATGGCGAGTAATAGGTAGCTGACGGTTTATCGACAACGTGTCTAAAAGAGATGCTGCCTACATGGGCTGAAAAAGAAGACCTCTATGGTGGAAAGCAACGGGAGAATAGTTATGGGTATGCTTAAAGAGGTCCTGGGTTATACGAAAGAGAACCTTGGAGACCTGGAACGAAAGCAAAGAAGGAACAAGATTGAGTTTTAGTCACTAGAACTGTAACATGCTACCGATGCCGGAGAAGCTGATATTAATGATTTCCCAACTAAAAAAAGGTATGCTTGAAAGAACAAGGTATACTCTGCCGAATACATATAATTTAGGTTCAAAGAGGTAGTTAAAATTTAATTGCAAATGGAATTTACCGCTAGGCCTTATATTTACCAGTCATTCGTCTTATTAATATTTGATCATTCGCTTTAACATTATGACTCATTGTATTTCGCTGCGGCAATCGGCAACAGATAATACACCCACAAAAACGAATTCTATTATACTTTCTCCGGTTCGTTTCTACGGCATATTGTTTGTATACAAATATTATATTTAGTGACAGTTGTTCCAATAAAAAAGAATACATTTTGATTACTAGAAATTATTCACCTTTACTTTTGTACGAGAAATTATGATCATCTTTATTTTTGCTATTGAATACAATTCGATGATTATTTTTAATTGTGATGATAGTTGCTTCAGTATGACGATTTCCGTGCTTAAAACCGGCTCTTTATATTATTGTTTGTATGATTAATAAACAAGGCTCTTTACCACGGCTTTGCTCCCATTAGCTTAAGTAAGATTTTAGTATCCGGGCGTTTAACGCAAAACCAACAATTTCGTAAACCGCAAAGCTACCAAGCCTGAACATAATTGATTGATTGAGACTTATCTAGCACAACGAACAGTTTCGCTACCCAATCCCGCACACAGGACGATTGATCAACATATTGTGCAAACGTCTGATTGACGCGACCGTCCACTACGCCCACAGTTTCGAAAATGGCCGATAATCGCGACGCATTGTCTCATTTTCCTTAGCTTTCACCGGGGCACGCGCATCTAATGTAATACATAATTGTAGGTTTACAGTGTGTTATGACATGCATTGTTGTCACATCGCTAATTCGTTGGGGCCAGCTGATTGTTTGATACACTTTTTCTTAGGCTATGTTAATATGTGGGAACGGTTGACGTATGTCCTTCCGCTTGATTCTATTGTGTGTTAAGCTATTGCGGAAAAGATGTTTGGTTTTTTGTTGCGTTATCGTACAGGTCAATCGCTCAGCTCATTTACTTATGGTTATATGAAACGTTTCCTTCATCATCATCATTATAAAATATAACTCCGGATTCGCCAATCTAATGACTTGAACCTCGTTTACTTTCTCTTATTTTTTACAAATCGGAACCTACGCGTTCTTTGTACTTAGTTATTATTATATTAGTGCTAGTTATATAAAGTTACATAGTATATGGGTGTTTTTTTATGCATAGGCTCACGTTTGACCACTATTACACCTAAGGTAAGCAATGAAGTAGCCGTTGATGGAGCAGGTCTGCCTAGAAGTAACCTATTCAGCCTTGACTTAAAGACCCCTTAGTTGTAGCTATCAGAAAACACGGACCCCGATTTACGGATCATAAACATGCTCCCAACATGCTTTGTGGGTATGGGTGGGATGTTCACCATGTTTACTGCGAATTTGACAATTTTCTCAGACAAACTTGGCGTGATAAAACAATGTCATCAAACTTTTTCTAACATAAGACCAAACTTTTAAAATGTTATTTTTATGTTTCAGGAACAAGTGGCTCCTGTAGAAGAGCCCCAGGATGATGACAAGCCCGTCAGGTAAACAAATTGTTATCAATTTTCAAACAAATTCAATTCAGGGACAGTAATCAAAACCGTCACAATGTCGTAGAGGCTTTAAACCATTATCGTATTCACATACATCAAACGAGCTTGAACGACACCGATTTTAAAGTCGTTCGATCGAAGTGTCGTTGACGCGTATTCAGTTATGTCAATCAGTATTCTGGTAGAATACATAAATAAGTCGTTGATAGATTGGTTAGTTTCAAGCCAATTGAATTGTCGTTCTATCGAATCGCGTTCAAAGAACACATGAATACCGATTATGGGTAGGACTTCGAGCAAACAACTATATTATGAAATTTCAACGTTATTTGACGTGTTTGATTTAACGTGAATCAGCCTACTGAGTGTAACCTGACCAAAATTCGATTATAAGTTCTGTTAAATCCAATTTTGCATTTAGCTGCCGGAAATATCTGTTAGTTTGGATTAATTTATTTACAAACTAGATAACAGTTTGTGAAATATTCCTAGTATCAATATAATTATGTCAACATTTCCTTTGGCACACTGAATATTAGTTTGTGATAAATGTTGGTTACCGGATTTTAGAGTAGTGAATGTTCATTGAATTCGTATTAAAACTACAGTATGGCCTAAAACAAATAAATGCCAATAACAGTTTTAGTTACAAACAGTAATAGTAGTTTAACAGCAATAAACATAGCATTGCATTAATTTTTTTAAAACCTTTATTTTTGTATGAGTTTTCAAGCGCCAAAATTCGCAGAGCCTAACTTCAGACTCGCCAAGTTATAATGGCCGTACTGTACATATTCGAAAGAAAAGTATCAGCCTGTCGGCCTGTCTCTCTGTTCGATCCGGTTAATCTTCGAAATGGTTAGATCGATTTTGACAGGGCTTTCACTGATAGATAACTGACAATATAAGTAGTAATATAAGCTACTGTTTCCAGAAAAATAATTATGGTTCTGCACCAAAAAAACTTCTTGGAATTGTGACCTTGTCTTGGTGTGTGAATGGCTTTGAGCTGTTTTACGGGCGTAGTCGCGGGTACTAGCTAGTATCTTTGAACCCTAGTTGGACCAAAATACCAAATCTCATATTTTTTGTATTAGATTAATGTAAACATAAATATCCTGTCTAGAAAATACGTTAAATAAATATGGCATTGTGCATGGCTTCTAGCCAAGCTTCGTTGAATTGCTGATATGTAGGTATGCAATTTTAAAATTGTCTCCGAATCTGCACAAATAAAATGTGATATATTTCTTGTGCCAAAAGATTCCTATTTCAAAAAGCAATAATTTTATTAGGATAAAAGATATGGCAAGCAATCCGGCAGATTAAATGTGATTTCGAATTTATTATATTCTTCTATTAATATTAAAAAATATCTTGAAGTAAGAAAATATTTCAAGAAATACATATTTCTTAATTCAATAATAAGATATTTGAGGCCATCGTTGAAAAATTATAATAATTCACAGCATTGAATTATTCCCTTTGAGGATAACAGAACACTAAAATATTTATTTTTGTGTACTCAAAAACAGGATTTGAGTAACCATTATTCATATTTAAAACTAGATATTGCCAGCGGTTTCATCTATGTGATTAAGATATTGTGATTAAGATTGAAAATCATCCGAACGGAACGTATTACCTAGTATTGAAATCAAACCATGGTCTACCTGTATTACCGGGTGTCGGGAATCATATAACGATTCTTGCGTACCCTAGATGTGCATGATGAGCAATGGGTTGTTCGCCGTCCGGCTGTCGGGTAAAGAGGCGTGTTGAATTCCACGCGCGCCACATAGATATGTCAGCAATATCAGTAGGGCCGATGGCCTGCGAGAAAATTAGTAAGAGTAGGTATCGTGACATTGATATGAAAAGGCAAACTGGAAGAAACAGTATGTTTTTAGTCAGTAAAAGTCTTACACGTCATCTCACTTCACCAAGAGGAGTCATTAAGATTTCTGTCCGTTAATCCGAATTTCAAACTTTATTTATTGAGAAATTACTATCATCACTAATCTCCCAATTCCAGCCGCTCTGACGCCGAACAGTACCGCCCAGGACAGGTGTTCTCCCTGAACACCCAAGAACTCCTGGAGCTGCAGCCAGAGAGGAAGGCGCCTCTGTCCAGCAACCAGCTCCTCCAGCAACTGTACCGTCCGCAGCAGACAGAGCAGAAGCAGAATCTTCAGCAGATATACTACCTAGAACCTCAGGCGGCTCGTCAGGTAGGAAAAGAAACACAATATTTTTTTATTGGTATAAACTAGTGCTTGACCGCAATCCTATCTGACGGTAAACAGTGATGCGATCATAGATGGTGAGGTGCACTAATTTTTTAGGAGCCTATTACTAACCCTTGAAGACAGTTTTCTGACTGACTGACAGATAGTTAAATTATTCTACTTGGCTTTTTCTCAACTAAGTATGTTGAGGTTAGCTTTCAAAGATATATTTTACAAAGTAACTAGCAAGTGACCTCTAAACTTCAGTAACTGGATAATTGAATATCCCTTGGCTATATTGGCAAATCGACAAATGAGGGCTTATTAAAAAAAACCCCAAAACAATGATAAATTTTTCGACAGACTTTAAGACTTGTACTGGGCTTCTTGCAGGTTTCTGGAACCAACGGTAACGGCGTACTCAGCTACAACCAGGGCAGAAAATTGAATGTTAATAATTAAATATTTTCTTTTGTAAGACTGTCATTTAAAAATAGACTAAAGCACATTATCATCCTTTGAATAATCCAAAGCTTGATACAAAACAAAGAAATTCTTTTGAAATACGAAATAAAAATATTTGACGATAATTGCCTGGAATACAATCAGACAGCTGTCAACTGAGATATTTTTACTTTTGAGATCAAGTTCAGTGCCAACGAAATATGTCGGGGGAATAATGTATGAACTTAGAAATGGCGATGATTTCATATTCAACTTGACAATTTTATTATTTCAGGTGTCTTATCAACCATCGTCTCACGCTGTCATCGCTCGTCCTGACTACACTTCGAATGGTGGAGAGGCTTCAGTAGGAGCTGCTCTCTCAGTCAGTGATACAGGATCGAACGCCAACGCCTACAACCAGGATCTCCTTGCTTTGCTCGGACAGCCTCCATTGAGAGCAGCTGAGGAGCCTCAGCAGCAATTGTACTCCCAACCGCAGCAAGTGCAGCACTTACAACAAGTTCAAGCTTCTAATGTACAAAGCGTCGCACCTCAATATCAGCAGGTCAGTATAGTCCTAATTAAATAATTATTTCAAATGTTTTTGAAAAGATATTAAGATCAATATTATTTTGATTTCAGGTCGACAGATACATTTCGAAACCAAGCAAGAAATCGAAACTGAGGAACAAAGTTCAAGTAGCTCAACCTCAACCGTCTCCAGCAGCCCCTCAGCAATACTTGATCGAGACCACGAACGTGCAGCAACAACAAGCAGCTCAACAGTCGCCTCTGTACCGTCAGCCTCAACAGCAACAGAGAGTTGCTCAAGCTCTGCGATACGTACAAGTCCCACAGACTCAAGCATCACAACAAATACTGTACGAACGTCCTGAATCTCAAGGTTTGAAAGTCGTTCCAGCACCCAAGCTGCAACCGCTGCAACAGAACCAACAACAACAGCTGCAATCGCAACAACAGCTGCAATCGCAACAACAGCAACAGCCCCGAGCTCAGCTCGCCTATAGAATTGTACCCCAATACCAGCAACCTGAAGCATCACCGAAACAATACAGAATCTATGAAGCTCCTAGACAAGTTATTAGACCCCAAGAACAAAGCCGTCTGCAAAGCCAAAACCTCGAAAGACCAGTCGCCTACTTGAAACGTTTTCCTGAATACGAGAAAATGCGTGCGGTGAAAATCTACGACCCGATCTCTGAAGGCATACCCCAACAGCCTGCCCAAATCATTGGCGAGCAACAGTACTACCTGCGTCCTATTTACAGAACCAGCGAACAGAGGCCAAGATATGAAATGCAAGCTCAGATTAAATCTGAACAATCCAGAGTGTCAGAACAGGCAAAAGCACCACAGTCGTCTATTTATGTTAGCAAGAATGTAGCACCCAGGAAACAGGCGAGACCTCAGCAACAAGTGTACAGAGAACAACCGTCCAGCGTTGAGCAAGTGAACCTGGAACAGCATGGCCAGAGCTTGGACGAACAAAGAGCTCAGCTTCCTCCTCCTAAGAACAACAAGGCGTATACTCCTGAGGAATTTGCTGCCCTGGTCGCAGCTGGGTACGCCGTCACCCCAGTGCCAGTTAGTTCTATAAATCTGCAAGAGGCCCAGTCCAGGTCTTCGGTGGAATCAGTGACGATGCTACCGAAACGACGAACCATCCTAGCTACCAGACGCCATCAATATCTGCCCCTTCGAGGAGACGACGCGCCTTAGAAATAATGATAATGCTGTAAATAGGTTTAGCTGTAGTTCTGTAAAATAAAATTATAGTGATATTCGTTTAAATTTTGGTTTTATTGTCTAAAACATATCAACATTTTCTGCCAGTGAATGTAACCGCAATCGTCAAGCGCTAGTTATGCTTTCATGAAACCACAACTTTGCATGTCTACAAATAGAGGTTAGAAAGACATTACCTGACTTCAAAGCATATATTTACCACAAAATGTTTTGTTGTTTGTGAAAACTCAATACGATAGCTCAAACGTTAGAGTTTTTGATACGAATAATTTTGATTTCACTTGTTACCACAAAAATTCATTGGAAGACCAGTGTCAGAAATAATCTGTCTGGCAGCATTGCTGAAATGAACCTTTTTTGACACGGCCATGAGGCACACACAATGGTACTTTTTATTTCCTATTGATTCACTATTTTTAATTTATTTTTAGTTGAGTGAGCTTGGATTCGATCACATCCTAAACAAATATTTATTCTTTCTTTGTTTACTTGATAATCATTTTCAATTTTTTGTATCTCTGTTTTCATTATAATAATTACAACAAAAACTTCAACCAAATAAGTTGTGAACATACCATTTTTTTATGCAATTCTATTTAATCTACATATATTATGTTTAAAAATTCGAAGACATGTGACCTCCACCAATTCGCACTGGGTACACGTGGTGGATTACCGTCCGTTCCCTGTCCTGGAGAGGAGACCTGAGTCCCAATAGTGGGAACATTACAAGGCTGATATTGCTTATGTTTCAAGGCCACTTCTGTACATTAGGCATAACATTTTTCACGTAATATTTATTTTTTCTTAATTGGAATAATAAGATTTCGACGCACTTATAAAGAGAATCTCGTTTCCAAATATCGTTCCATTATCTCTTGTTGTTATTCAAGAACTTTTAAGTGCTCGTATAATATCGAAACTTGTTTTCCAAGTGTTTTGTACCGAGCTCGCTTCATCTGAATAGATGGTAAACTCTCACGTACAGTACACACTAATTTCTAATTAAAATTCGGGTAAAGTCTCTTGCATACCCAGACTAATAACTTTGAGAATTTTCTGCGAACTGGTTATAATAGAGTTCATTAAAATCTGACGCAGCGATTGATGAAACCACATTTTGTTTTGATCTGTCTTTCGTTTTCAATGCCTCTGACACCCAGTTACTGGGAATCAAGGATGAAAACAAAATTACGATTTTATACAACAGATTTCAATTTCACAGCTTCTGAACATGTCATGTGGGTAGGACTGAGAGCGATAAAGTTATTCTTTGAAATGGAATATTCTGATCATCTGCGATGTGTTAAGCCATGGAGATATTCTCGTATGAATAAATCAACTTTTATTTTTGAAAACGTCAAGTGTCTTATCTGTAATCTTTTATTCTGAGCTTTTGCGTTGGATATTTTGTGATTCCAATTGTACTTATCTAACTGAAGAGAAAATCCAAGATTTAAAGACAGTTGACAAGGAATGATAATTATTTTGTAATTAATTTGGCTTTAGACAACACTTTTACGCTACAAATAAATGCTAATAAAACCTTAAGGGCTGGCAGAGCCGATAACCGCAGAAGCCGCAGGGAATAACTGAAAAGGAAATCCGTGGTTCTAGAACTTTTTAGTCAGTGAAAATCTATCACGGGGAAGGGCGTGATAGATTTTCACTGTCTTCACTCACTCCACCCTACAGCGGGTTAAGTTGCGGCAAAACAAATACGAGACAGTTAAAAAGAAATAAATTAACCATTTATTACATTCAATGATAAAATACACAACATTCGATCCCTGTTTACGAAAGTTCTATAAAACATACATAATAATGACAATATAGGAGACGCGACTCTCTTGAGGACAGTATAACAAGCTAAGTTGCGAACAAGTTTCTAACATGGAAACTATTATGAAGGGATGATTAGAATATACTCATAGATGTTTCTAACAAATGATTTGCGAAGCAGGAACTTTAATTTTCGGACAGAATCTGTTTTGAGGATAAATCTGCAGTTTAATTAAACAATTTTGTACTTATTAATTAGAGCTATAGTCAAAGAAAGCAGGTACATTTTAGTTCTACTGAAGTTTTTCCAAATGTAAAAAACGGGTATTACTTGAAAATATCTAATTATGAATAGATCATTAAAAAAATGCTGGTTTCTAAATGTATGGTACATTTAGTAACATTTAGAATTGTGCGTTTTAGAAAAGTCTTCCATGAACATAATCCAAAAATCTATAGTACATTGTCATTCTATCGTTCTTACATGACTATGACCTTATTACATATCTTTTTCTAAATATTTTGGATAGGTACACACAGATATCTTTGGGATATATTCTAGGTTTCTATTGAAAAAAAACCGTCTATACTGGAACAGGTTTTGGAAAATATTCGAGTAAATGAGGGAATTACCAACTGCCAAGAGAGTTTTCAGGCGTAAGCTCTCTTTTTTCGCGTTGCCTCTTCATCAAACATTGCGTTGGATGAAGCAATAAGCTTTTAAACCATGCTCACGATGATGATCCTTCTTAATGAGAGATTGTGGTTAATAATAAATATAGCTAGGCAATTAGAACATGGTTATTTCTATATATCCTTTACTGATGTAGCCAAGTACCTTCTGAATTGAAATTATATAACAAGCAAAACTTTATTCAAGTTTACATAGTTTCAACCAAAAGCTTTGAAACATATATTTGTAACAGATATTTCGAGACAGACGAGTTACCTCACGAATAGCAACCTTTACTATTGTAACATGAGCCCACATAATCTATATACAACATTATTTTTAGCATATGCGAAACCTGAAAATAGTTTGTCCAGAATCGTTAACTGAATCGGTTCCAATAATTTTTACAGAAAGATATCTTTTTACCCAAAAATATTTATGAGTTGGACACCTAGCGATTTTATACCTACCCACAGCGCGCGTACACTGTGAGCGAGCGCCTGAGTATCCTTCTACCCTCAGTCAACAAAAGGTCTGGTGGCAAGACGATTCACACGTGCGAGCGCATGCGTTCCGCGCGAGGTAGCGGCCCAACGCGCCCGCGCCGTTGTCTTGACAGTGTTAGTAAGTGAACCTAAACTGGGTGTAACTGTGAGGTGAGTAGTGAGTGATTGCTATAAAACATTGTTAGGAGTGATTAAGTGAATTATTGTAAATAGTGATGATAAAAAATATTAAACACGCCAAGATGGTTAATTGTAGAAAGTTATTATTTGTACTTTAACCCTGTTATGGGTGAAAAACAACTTTCATCCACTGTAGTTACTCAGATACCCGCGAAACGAGACACAATAGTAAAACAATTAAACAGCGCGGTCTCATAGGACCGGTTGGGGATTCAAACGTTAAACTTTGTTTGGCATGAGGTTCAACAAATCGCATTGACTCTATTTTATTTTTTACGGCTTAATTTACAAATAAAGTACATAATAATATCTACCTACACTTGATCACAGACAAGACAGTCTAAAACTTGCAAGTGCACGGACGTAGAGGGCGCGGCGGCGCGGGCGCGCTGCATGGTGACCATGTATTTCTACGGATAACCAGGTAACATAACAAGCTTATAACTTTGTGATTTTTCACGATACGGTTTTGAAATTTTGTACATAGATTCCTTACATAAAAATACTAGACACCTGTTTGAGGTTTCGCATATATGTACTAATAATAATCTTGTATAATGGGAGAAATTGACTGACTGATATATTAACGCACAACCAAAAATACTATTACGACTAGAAGCGCAAATTTTTTCTTAAAAAAAGAATGTTCAGGGTTTCTTTTTATGACGTAAGCGTGCACTAAAAGAGGATTATCCAAAAGTCACTCTCTAAAGAGGATGATGAAACGGGTTATTGTAAACCCGTCACATTTTAGATACGTCACACTTTCCGCTGGCGAATAAAAATGAATTTACAATAACCCGATGAAACGATGGTCCTAAGTCTGCACCGAGAAACCTATTTTCTCACGGGCAATGCCGCTGACACAGCCTAGTATAGGAATACATTGCAAGAAGGCCTGTCGTCGGCTCGTCACGGCAGAATGTCTAATATTTCCGTCGGAGAACCGAAAATTTCGATTTACTCCTGACAAATGGTAAAAGTTTGTGGAGTTTGTTTTCTTATCCATTTTCTTTATAAACAGGACCAATTGCTGTTTTTATGGGTTTTGTCTAAGTAATATAAGGCGTAGAAGTTTTTGCAAGAACACCTCAAGGTGTAGGGCTATTTAACTTGGCAAGTAGTTACGGGATATTTTGGTATATTTTTTTGAAAATTCTAAATAATATTAGAATGTAGGTAACTGGTACGTTGAAACGAACCTTATTGTAGCCTAATCATTTTCCTAGAACTTCTAGAAGTTCACGTGTCGTTTATAATAAAGAGCTTAAAATAAGTCTTGTTACATTTAGATGGCATTTTTGAAGTTATTTATTGTTTCCTTTTTTTGGGAGTGAATAACTTCATTAAATAACTCCTACCGCTCCAAGTGGAGCGAGAAGATCAGGAATTTACCTATTAAAATCCAACCGTGTTACGTCAGTAGCCCTATGCAGGATTACTGGGAAGGGTCACCGTGGCCATGAAAAATCATTGATTTCGTAGTTGTACAGGCATTTTTCATAGTAACAGCACAAGTGGCACACCACAACACTGATATACCGTATGGTTGACCGTACAGTAAATCGACCTTCGACTTCTGAAAGGTAAAATGATTAATCATTACAAAACTACCCATAGTTGTCTAACTAAAACTACACTAAGCTAAATAAACTCATACATAAATAAAAACCCTCTCTATTAATAGAAAAGTGAGAATAAAACTAAGCGGCCAGCAAAAAAACAAACGCGCGTTTTAACAAACATTTCACAAATTAAAAACACGGCAATAACATTTATTTTCCATTACCACAAGTTCAAAAGAAACCCTTCAGTATAAGCCACGACTTCGGGCGATGTGAATTGCGTCAAGCGATAAGCGTGCGCGACTTCATATCATGAAAGCAGTGGCGAAAGCGATTTATTAAACTACGCTCTCCACTCCTCTCCAGTCGCATATTTTTTATAGTCATGGTCGGAGTCGCAACGTTTTTAGCTAGTTTAGTACTGTAACGATCAAATCAAATAAATGAGAGATCTAGGGACTTGTGGGATTGATCTAAAGAGATACCGTAGCCCTAAAAAGTACGTCCCTAAATGACGATGTCAGAACGTTCTTCCAATTTGTTTTTTAATTGTTTACTCCACAGTCGCGGTCATCGTGCTAGGGCTCAGGATTGTACGAAAGGAAACCTTGGAGTCCTAAAATGAAGGAAAAAAGGAACAGGAATGGGTTTTAGTCAATAAACGTCGTGACACCCCCTTCCGGAGCAGGAGAAGTCATTTTGATGATTTCCCACCTAAAAAAAACCTTTGCGGTCATAAGTCGCTTGTCGCTCATCGCTCGTCGCTCGTCGCTTAAGCGTGTAATCCGTGATCATAGGACGTATACATAAAAGCCTAATGATACTTTCCTTTAAACAAAGATCCCAATTACCTGTGCTTACTAAGAATATACTTCCAGTAAACAATGTATGGCCTCTGGCAAGATTAGGTAGGTCTCTTTCTTTACTTTGCAAATTATTTTCTCCGAAACAAAAAATATTTTCTGAAGGTAAAAATGCGTAATTAGATTCTTGCTCTGTATTTTTACTATGTAAGGCTTTGTTTGTCAAGTATACCAAATCTAAAATGTATATGCTACGTCTTTTTGCCTTTGACTTCTTATTTTTACTGGCAGTTATAACCTGATTCGAATCTTCAAAGGATTTTTTTATTATGTAAATCCTATGCTTCAAAAGTAATAAGCCGAAACCCGCAGCCAAAATCCGTAATAGATTTTGGTTGGATTGTCGCTGTGGTAGCAGTATGCAAGTTTGTGTGTGTTTTAAATGAACTGATTAGAATTGAATGTAATTTATTGTATTCATAATATTTACATAACTCTTTGAATGAACTAAAATCTGTGATTTAGAGATCAAATAATCTGAAAATACTAATCGGCTGAAAAAACTTTAAATAAATATGATGTTAGTAGTCAGTGGTGTACTAGTAAATATTATACATGATTGAATATAATATTATTTTTATGATAACTTTGACATGTTACGTGATATTGAGGTAATACAAAGAAAAACTCCGCCTGCACCGCCTTAAAGCGACAAAAATCATTAGATGATGTAAGACCCAAAAAAATGAAAGCCCGTAAGTCTAAACCGCTCTCTCGTTCTACCCAAAGAGGGAGAATGTATTTCCACTCTCAAAAGGCGTAACCCAACCGTAACAATATTACCCATACTCCGTACATAAGAATCAAGTGTACAAGAGTGAGTAAACTCAATCTCATCGGCAATGGCGGCCGCCGCGGCAAACTGATTCCATTACGACGAGCGCCGCACTCAGCGCCACACTAATTAGCTTTTAATTTCATAATACTCTACCTACTTCGGTATCGATAATATTGTTACTATTATCAGCAGTGTGTTTTTTACCGATTTCATGTCCGTTTGTTTATTATATGTTTGCTTAGGACAATTTTCTAGCGGGCGTAGTCGCTACCAAAAACTAGTAAGGCATAATCTAGCGATTCCTGACCACTGTAGGCGCAGTCTTGCAGACAGAGCAAAATGGATAGCTCGCCGTCCGGTAAGGGCCAAGCCCGAGTTGGCTGTGGTTTTAGTCAGTAAAAGTCTGAAACTCCCCTTTGCTCCACCTAAAATGGGAGAAGGTATAACCCGACCGTAACAATATTACCCATACTCCGCACATAAGAATCAAGTGCACAAGAGTGAGTAAACTCGATCTCATCGGCAATGGCGGCCGCCGCGGCAAACTGATTCCATTACGACGAGCGCCGCACTGAGCGCCACCACAATTAGCTATTAATTTCATAATACTTTACCTTCTTCGGTATCGAAAGACCTCGATTTTTAAGAATCGAGATTTTAGAAAAGAACGGAGCGCAATGGGTAGCTCGCAGTCCGAGAAAGACTTGATTCCGCATTGTTTTTCACACGCGCCGTGTACCGATGTCAGCTTAATTGATCCGCCCTGGTATTCAAAGAGCGACTGATTAAACACGGATGCGTTTTATTCAGTAGAAGTCTAAAACTTCCTCGTACTCCACACAAAATAAGAGAAGAAACTTGATGATTTTACACTCGCAAAAAAGTCATAACCCGACCGTAACAATATTACCCATACTCCGCACATAAGAATCAAGTGCACAAGAGTGAGTAAACTCGATCTCATCGGCAATGGCGGCCGCCGCGGCAAACTGATTCCATTACGACGAGCGCCGCACTCAGCTCCACACTAATTAGCTTTTAATTTCATAATACTCTACCTACTTCGGTATCGATAATATTGTTACTATCAACAGTGTGTTTTTTACCGATTTCAGAAAAGAAAGGAGTGCCATGGGTAACTCGCAGTCCAGAAGGACTTGACTCCACTTTGTTTTCCACACGCGCCATATCGATGTCAGCTGAAATGATCCGCTCTGGAACGCAAAAGGCATCTGATTAAACACGGGTGTATAGTGGTATTAGTCAGTAAAATTCTAAAACTCCCTCTCCCTCTACCAAGGGTGGGAAAGGCAAATACTTTCTGTATTTGATTATTTTCCACCTCAAAAAACCCAATAAAAAGGAATCTTATGTCCTGATCCAAATCAGACAAGTTTAAAATAACATTTTTTCTTGGGGTTTTTGATGATTTTCCATTCGCAAAAAAGGCGTAACCCGACCGTAACAATATTACCCATACTCCGCACATAAGAATCAAGTGTACACGAGTGAGTAAACTCGATCTCATCGGCAATGGCGGCCGCCGCGGCAAACTGATTCCATTACGACGAGCGCCGCACTCAGCTCCGCACTAATTAGCTTTTAATTTCATAATACTCTACCTACTTCGGTATCGACAATATTGTTACTATCAGCTGAGTATTTTTTTTTACTGATTACAGAAAAAGAGGCTCTCGATTCGATCACTTGCCACCCGGACTGATTTGGAAAATTCTTTTTCAATACTCTTATTGGAACACTTATTGGAACCTTACGAACTGCGTATTTGACGAATTTCCAACTTGACCAATGTCGTGCAACCCATTTATTCTGCCTTCGTCGCAATGACAAGCTTTCTCCTCCTGTGTTAAAAAGTAATATTTTTATTTGAAATGGTAAACTAACTTTCCTATGAGTGTGTCATCTCTCCACTCTGTTTAATGGGATCCAGTAAGTTGCTTTTTTAATCCACAGTTCATCATACATGCGGCAGATAAGTCCCACCCAATCAAAATATTATTATTATGCAACTAGCTGTTTCCTGCGACTTCGTACGCGTTAAGTTCGTAAAACTGGTGACGCTTCAATAGTAACCAGTCAATATATTTTCAAAGATAAACAAAAAAAAATGGTAATGGTAGTTAACACAGTAAAAGTTCGTTTTGTTTATTTCTAAACTATCTTCTGTCAGCGACTTCAATCTCACCAATTTTGGGGCTAATTTTTGAAAATTCTCTCTTAGGACACACCTAACTCATAAAAGAGAACCTTTTGCAAAATTTTAGGCTTCCGGGCCCTGCAGTATCAGCTGCGCATTGATATATTCTCCTTGATATATCCAATGACCTGGTGACGGTTGCGGGAATCCGATGGATGCGAGACGCACAGGACCGGCCGTTGTGGCGGGCCTTGGGGGAGGCCTTTGTCCAGTGCAGTGGACGTCGTCCGGCTGAGATAATAATGATGATGATGATTGATATATCAGTTTTCTCTCTCACAGATAGAAGAAAAACAACAATCTGTACAATGATCAAAGAAAATGACAACGACAGTAAACCGAATTTGTCACTTGACATAAATCGAGAAACTGCGCGAGTGTGGGTCCTTTATATTACCTACATCAAATAAAAGTCAATGCCTTGTCACACTCCACGGAGACAGTAAACTACGCCTGTACGTATTAGAGGTTCTGTATCAACATGTTTTTGCAAGCGGTTTCGCCCTAGAGAGACGAAAATTATCCTATACTATACATACTCGTATTAACTTAACCTATATATATACAACTCCGCTCAAAACGGTGAAGGAAAACATCGTGAGGAAACCGGCTGACCTAGAACCAAAAATTCGAAGATATGTAACATCCAACAATCCGCACTGGGCCCGCGCGGTGGATTATGGCCCATCCCCTCTCCTAGAGAGGAGGCCTGAGACCCAGCAGTGGGAACATTAAAAGGCCGATAATGCTAATACAACTCCTAGACCGCAAAGTGCCACTGAAGGAACACGGATCCGTTAGTCATTAAAAGTCTGTCGCTCACTCTCGCTCCACTCAAAGAGGGAGAAGTTATTTGATGATTTGAAATTGAACAGCATATCTTCAGACAAAATTTTCTTCGGTTAGTGATACACAAAGGGCAATCTTTAACAGTTGCCAGGACTTTTGGGAAAAGGCCAGGGAGTATGAGACTTGTACGTCACTGAAACTAGCCCGGAGACCAACATCAGCGCACGATAGAGGTACCGTGACTTCTTAAAAGACCACTATGGAACTTTCTTCAAGGCTAAAGTGAATAGGCTCATAAACTAACGTGGCTCACCAACCACGATTATATTACTGCTTACCATCAGGTGGGATCGCAGTCAAGTACCAGTTTAACTTATTTAAAAATAAAACCAATTGCTGAACGAATATACCAACGCCTGTCTCGGATCATGAAATGCAATTTCCCTGTGTTTGACATTTTCATTTAGTCAAATAAATTAGCTGTGACTGAACCAAATTATTATGGTGTGTCGATTTAAATTACTCGTAGATTCGAAAAACCATTTTCATATTGGATAAATTTTATATTATTACAGCAATAGCAAAGTACTAAATTACTTTTAATTGAAATATGAGAGCACTAGGTTAGCTATTGTTAAAGTGATTTTTTCGATAGCAAAAACGAATGGAAACATTATCTTACTTTTACTGTTGCTCAATGGAGTTCAATGACTTCTCCTGTTCTGAGGTAGTGCTATAGGCTATACAAAATTTTGTTCCGTACGAAAATCCCACGATATGCAGAGTAGTCAATCGCTTAACTACTGCGCCAACCTACCAAGCCAATCGCTTAACGACTTAACGCAGTAGTAAATTACAAAAATTAGATTTTCAGTTAAAGTGGAACTAATGAAAATAAAACCGAAAAAAAAATAGCCGGACTAAAAAAAATGCTACACTAAAAAAATGGTTTCGCCTAAATCATTTTACTACACAAGTGTGTTTTATGATTATCACAGCAGTTTGGGACTTGTTCTTTGATTGTTGAACTTGTTTATTTTCATGTTCTTCCAGCTTTATGTTTATGACAATAATAAAATATTTTCTACTGGTATCAAAGTGTCTTTATTGGTAGACTTTATGAAATTGTGTTTTTACTCAAATAATAATTTGACTGTGGGAAAGTTGGGTAAAGCCTTTTCATGATCAAAGAATTTATTATACTATGTGGCATCTGACAGTTTTTTTGTGGCACAGATCAAAGTTATAATACCTATACCTATGTTGTAGGTTGATTGTAAAAAAATTACACGTTTTATGTTTGTAAAGGTTAAATATTATTATTAAGGCAACGGCTTGTGAGTGTGTATGATGTAAGTTTGTTACTTCTTCGTGTTCAGACTGACCAAGAAGAAATAACATTTTAATGATGATTTTTTTTTCGGACGGATATTTTAGAATTTTTAATACCTCCCATTATTAAACTCATTAAAAATGGGTTACTCGTAAAGGCTACGTTATACAAAAACATCTTACTTTTCAAAATCACTACAAAGATCAATTCAAATTATTTGTACTTCCGTGAGACAACTGAATATAAAAGATTTCATGCAATACTCTCTCTAAAATAAACATAAAAATTGGGCCATTTTGGAGTTCGATGTGAAAAACCCTGTGACACGAGATTTTTATAATATCTACACTAGACTAGATACATTTGAACTAATTAATAAATATAAAAATAATTAAAAAAAAATAATAAAGAAAAAAATAGCTAGTATATCTCCCTGTTCCTGACCTAAAAGGAATTAAAAATAAGACAGCAAGTGGTAGCTATAATAATAAGTTTTCTGCTGTGACGCAACTCTCCCAAATTATCTTGTTTGTTTTCAAAAAGAAAATGTTAGAGAAAAATGAAGTACTGTAACGAGTTATTACTAAACCTTTTTAGTAATGTACTACTGGCTGTTATACATTTGAATATTCTGAACGATATTGTTTCTTGGACAGACATGTCAGGCGCGTTAGCCTGTAAAGGCATATTCTATTAATATTTTATAATAATTAATGTGATCAGTATAAATAAATAAGGTTTTAAGTACCGCAAGCTTTGCCGTTTCAGTTACGTCTCCCACAAGTGGTGGAGGCGCCGCGATCATTGTATTTTTCAGGTCCATGTGGAAAATTTGCATACGGAAAATAGCGGAAAACGCATGGAAAACGCCAATCGTAATAAAATAAGAGCACTGCCTGCATGAGGTGCATGAGGTGCATATTGAGGATATGAAAAAAAGAAGCTGTGTCGACGCTGGAATCGAAAGCTAAGTAGTTTTTATTACTATAATGGCGCAAGACGTCTATTTCACTGGCAATGGTGCCCATACCTTCGATGATTTTTTATTTCAATTTAGAATAATAGCGGCTATTAATGGATGGCCAAAAACTGATCTTGCATTGATCCTCGGAGCGTATCTTCAGGGACCAGCTTTGGCATATTTTAAGTTTATATATAATGAGGAGTTATCTTTCAAATCGCTTTGCGAATTATTAAGAAAGGAATTTTCGAGTTCCATCGATTTTGTGGAACAGTTCTATTGTGCTCGTCAAGAAAGCGATGAGGACATACTATCTTTTTATTATAGATTGTCTGGGTATGCTCATAAAGCGAACATTGTGGATGATAAGATTTTTATAAAAAGTTTTCTTAAGGGTGCTTTACCCGCTTATAAGTTACAATTAGGAACGACATACTAATTTAAACTTAGACAATCTCTGCTTCATATACTGCAAGTACTTTATAACGTAAAGTAGAATCATCGTCTTCCTGCCCTTATTCTGTGCTATAAGGGGTCAACGGAACACGTTTTTTTCTTCTATTCTATTCAGTCGTTACGGATAGTAAGAAGCCAGTAAATTTGACTCCAGTCTTGCCATGAAGTACCCTGTTACCCCAGTTAATGGGTTGTGGAGCTCTGGTAGGCAGCCGCTCCTTGTGAAATAGTGGTATCCAGCTAAATCCAGCTTGACTGGAAGCCGACCCCAATGTAGTTGGGAAAAGGCTAGGTAGATGATGATTCTATTCTGTCACTCGTCATGCTGTCACTAACTTACTTCCTTCTAAGTAGGTAGGCATTTTTATGTGGGAAATCATCGAATAACTTCTCCTGCTCTTGAGCCTAAAGCGCCCCATTTAGTCTGACAGAAAATGGAACTTAAAGAGCAACTGAACTAAAAACGGTAGGTTTTAGGCAGTAAAAGTCTGACACTTCCTCCATACAGAGCGGTAGGAGTTATTTAACAATTTCTCTACCGTTCATAACCTCTCGTTTTTCTATATTTCTACATGAACCGCCGCATAAAACTTTACCTTTCTAATCTTCAAAACAAACCAGAAAAACCGTAACAACATTTACTCAAACACAATTCCGCAAAAACAACAAAATGCCAGTTAAACGCAAACTTAATGAAACTCTCGAAGAGCGGCCATTACGTTGCTAACAATAAGGAATACAGTTGAAAGGTCTCCTGCATTTATTGCTAGTCCACTCGATTACTACGCTACTCGTGCAGGGAACATTCAGAATCCAATTTAGTTTCGGCCTGAATTTCGGCTTCGGCCTGACGATGTCCGAAACCGAAGTTTCAAAAGCCGTTTGAACTCATGCCAGTAGCTACGGACGAACGCATTCATGGACGGTAAGCTAGATGCAAATGGGTATCGATTTATGGATGAGGTTTGCTACAGAACGCTCTTGATTGAGATGCCAAAGTCAGACCGTACCTATTTCACGTTTGAAAGGTGGGAGTTGGGAGGGAGGATAGGTATATTTACTTACATATTTTTTTTAACATACATTTTAAATTTTTGATTTTTATATGCCAACATAAATGGGTATACTTCCTTGACAATCTAGAGGCACATAATAATTTCTGGAACAGTTAATTTCAGCCCAAAGAAAAATTATGTCGAATTCCGGTTTCGGCTTTAATCAAAACCGTCTTAACTTCTTAAGGTCAGCACTATTTATGCGCTGCTCATAAGATCGGAAACAAAGATTTGCTTTCAGCATATAATACCGTAAAAGCGTGTTTCAAATACGCTCGCAGTAATAGGATTTGGGGAAAACCTTCAGTTATTCTCCTTCAAGTATGAAATATTCTTACAACGTTTAATTTCGTGACTTTGAATTTTTCCACTACGAGTATGTTACGCTTACCAATGCCATTTGTAAAGAATTTTCTGCTATACAAATACGAAGAAGTATTCCTTTAATATAAAGATGGAACACAAATGGTAAAATATTTGTAAGCATAAAAAAGAAAATCTTCTGAAATTTTCAAGAGAAAATTGCTATACTCGTAAATAGAAAATCTGCCTTACGGCTTACAGGATATCTTTTTCATTACATTACTTAAATACAGGTAAAATAATAATAGTAATGTAGGTGATTTGCCTTTTTTTTGGATTTCGCTCTGGGTGAAGTGAAAAGGAGTGTCAGACTTTTAGCGTGCGTGTCCGAGTCCGAGTGGAGCGGAGTGGAGCGAAGTGGAGCGAAGTGGAGCGGAGTGGAGCGGAGTGGAGCGAAGTGGAGCTGAGTGGAGCGGAGTGGAGCGGAGTGGAGCGGAGTGGAGCGGAGTGGAGCGGAGTGGAGTGGAGTGGAGCGAAGTGGAGCGGAGTGGAGCGAAGTGGAGCGGAGTGGAGCGACAGCAAAAAACACATGAACTGATGACTTCGAGCTGGATAGAAATGATTCGGGTACCAAGTGGAAAGTACGAAGGGGAGCTTCAATGAAAAATCTTGCCACTTTTCACTACCTCGCCACCTAGCTTCCCTTTAGTAAAACATCATCATATCATCATCTGCCTAGCCTTTTCCCAACTATATTGGGGTCGGCTTCCAGTCAAGCCAGATTTAGCTGAATACCAGTATTTTACGAGGAGCGGCTGCCTACCAGACCCTACCTTCCCTTTAGTAGAACATACTAACTAAAACTCACGTGTATTCTTTCAGTTGGCTTTTGCATTCAAGGCCCATGGTAAAGCGAGAACCACATTAGACCGGTACACACGTGGGTGACGACTGAACTGTACGCAGAGTCGCGTGGCGTTGGTCTAATGTAGCTCTACAAGTCTAGCTGTTGCTATACAATTTCTATGGAGACCGACGCTTTTTCGAACAATCCCTTAGTAGTTTTGTGTATTTACCTTATGGATATACAATTTATATCAATGATTTACCTACATTTTTTCTTACCTACATAAAAGGAAAAACTTAAACAAGCGAATCACTTATAATTCAATTCTAACTCAGAATTCTCGAAACCATAAAATTTTCAATTTAACGAGAAAACTTTTCGTCGTTCCCTTGGTGAGAAGTTTACCGAATTTTTGAGAAGTCCTTGACTTTGAATGAACGTAGTAGTTCGTCAACTAGATGGTTGGATTTTTGTTGAAGATAGAGTTGATCCTGATTGGAGGAAAAGTGTTGGTGGCAATGACTTTATACGAACTTGTAGTCTTCACAGAAAAATCTTTACTTTTGGTGCAATGACTCCTTCCGCTCATGATTAGAATGATTACTAGAAGATACCTGGTTTCTGAATAAAAAAAAATTTTTGGTACTCGACATCGACTTGAATGTCCGAGTAAGTACCTACCAATATCTACCAATACCACACACCAAACTCTCAGTTCAAAAACTAGTTTAGTAGTTTTTTGATATTCTTAGGCTTTTTTTCAAGTAGGGAATCATCGGAATGACTTCTCCCGCTCTTGGACTTTTACTGACTAAACCCCACCTCGTTCCTTCGTTACCTTCGATGTGTTCGTTGTAATAAGTTCAAGCAAATGATACATTACCTATACAAAAGTGGTTTTTCAATACTACATCCAATCCATTGATATTTTTTTAAACAAATTGACTTTCTCAACACCAAAAACTCATTATCCCACGTAATACATTGCCACGAATACTACAAAATGTAAGTACCGCAAGTCTATCTCGACTATACTTTCACGTAATACGTCTGAACCTTTTCCAAACAAAATTACAGGAACAGAAAAATAAATAGAAACAGGTAAGAGTTTTAAAAGGCTCTGAGGCTGCAGGAATAAGTAACTGTATACACGTGAGCACTCTGTATTGAGTAAACTTCAACATAAGTGGACCAGGTAAATAAATTCTTACTTTTTTACCCAACCACATCAGAAAGAGGGTTATATTTTTCGAATATATCTTTATATATAATTAAATTTCTTCTATACGAGTGTTTATCATTTCCCTCCTCCTAAACAACTTTACCGATTTGGATGAAATTTTGTACTCACCCGATAGTAAGCACTGCAAATTGAGTTCGCAGTTTTTTGACTGACGAAAATTCAGCTTTCGGGAAGGACAACATCCGTCGAGACAGCTAGTATATTTATTTTATGTTTATGGCGCGCCGCCGTTGAACTTGTTTAGTAATGAATAGTGTCGTTAAATTTTTCTTAGTTATGAGAGTTATATTGGATAGGTACAGTAAAACTATAAAAAAGTTAAATGATAGATTTTTTGGCGATAAATTATATGTTTTTTTCATGACATAGTCATAAAAAAAGGACCTTGGGTACCCAAAATAAAGGGCTTGAAGAGACTAGTTCAAAAGTATTACTCACTTAATAACTTACAGACAATGGCAAATGTACGGTTCAACTTAAATATATGCTTAGTGACTTATTTCGATATTTTTTTGGCAGATAAAAGATAGGTTTTCTGCCAAAAAAAACTCAGTCATCCTTGTCAGCAAGCTACCCTGAGATAATCCATACTACAATAATATTCTCACGTCACGGCTCTATTTTGCCGAAATTGAACCTGTTTCAATGATTCCACATGATTTCCAGTTGTATAGGCACTTGAGATACAACATTACTCTAATTTTACATCACAATATCTACTACCAATCAATGTACGAATAATTAAATCGGACACTGAACTTCACTCGAAAAAAATCCATCGGAAAACTCCAAACTTTTCTGCCAATTTTTGCTATCGGGTTTATTGACACGATTAACTTTTTTTTCTTTTTAGTTGGCACAGTTTCTGAATTTAGCCAGTGTCAATTTTTTGGTATTTGCAGCTATAAGAGCTGTGGATAGACCGAAAAAGTTATTTCAGTATTTATGCAGCTTTTTTTAAGGTAGGGAAAATCATCCAATGATTGAACGATCGACTAATTTAAAACCTTGTTGTGAGTGTGCTATATAAGAATGACTTGTATTCCAAGATGTACTGTTTTTATATAGGTATAAAGTCCAGCAAATCTCCGTTGAAAAGCAAGGATCTTCCGACCAGCTAGATATTATGCCTGGTCCGACAGCATTTTAAGTTCTTGCGACCCATCTATAGCTTGTCTGGTACATATCGCTGTCAGCGATAAGAACGCCATCGTACTCTTTGATTTAGTTCATGAATCCCCGACCGGTCCTATGGGACCGCGTTATTGTTTTACTATTGTGTCTCGTTTTGCGGGTATGTGATAGGATAAGTTAGTGCATAAGCTGTGTTACTTTTGTGGTATACAATAAAATTTACTCTATTATACATAGTTATTTTTTTTAACACTCGTTTATATAACTATCGTAAACTCTTTTGTCAAAATGTTTTTTTAACATGTCCAGGTTTCTTTTTTTCTGTACAGTTTTTAATTAATTTTAATTTTAGATTCAGTTGTTTTGGAGCTAAGTGGAAAAAATTTAAAAAAAAAATTAAGAACTTTAACCTGGTTTATTTTTAAAACTATGAAAAACAGTATTCGAGATCCTCGCAATACGCACGATACAATTATAAAACTTTTCATTCAAATTTCCGATTTACACCTCAAAGGCGAACCCAACACACCAAATTCATTTATTTGAGTCAAACGTCCGTATTTGCGACACATCGTTCGACTGTGTAACGAATTTCAACTCAATCAGTCCAGTATTTGGGGCAAACGGGCAGTGACAGACGGACTGACAGACGACGAGATGGAATCCCAGAATGTACTGGATGTAAGTACTCGATGAAAAAATATAATAGCATCAGTTTAGTGGTGAGATTTATGAAGTATAATGTAAAATTTTTACTCAAAGTAAAACTTCAGAGTAGAGATTTCAAGTACCAATCATGGGCTATTAGCCCCACTACCTTTTTGACTCTTATTAGAAGGATCTGCCGGCAATGGCAGAAAAAACAGGCGTGTGTAAAAGACAAGAGGTAGGTATTTGCCCCGCATTGAAACATAATAAGATACACTGTAGGTTTGACGTTTTGAACAGCAGAAACCTTTCTGGTGTATGAGAGATTTCAGATTGAACTACATTGCACACACGTGGGCCACGCGTACCGATTTGGTTCTCCATACATTTTATATGGTAACTAGACTTGTCGAGCTACATAAGGTCCACACCACGCGACGTGGTTCTACGTACGTGGGGCCCACGTGTGCGTCGGTCTAATGTAGCTTCTGCTTAAGTTTTTCTATAATAATATACTCGTATATACGCTTGTGTGTTTAAATACAACAAGAATAAATGTGTACAGAAAAGATTTTTCCAAAGTGAAATTAAACTTTCATCACAAAATATTATTACCACGCGAAACTCCCAGGCGTACCAACAAATTATACCCTCGGAGCAAGGAACCGCTTACTCATCGGATCCAATACATTCGCAAAGTGGGTTGTGGGCACAAAGGTCTGAGGAGTTCAAGACTATTTCAGTTGCTGTTCGATAGCTTTGCTTGGTTGTCTGTGATTTGCACGAGGATCTTGAGTATGAAGAGCTTTCTTATATGTGTGGATGAATGTCAGTTTTAGTAAATTAATACTTTGTCGCTTATAGAGAAGATATTTCGTTTGTAGGTATTATAGTTCACTCATTCAAAAGATGATGTCATACAACTAATCTATACTAATATTATAAAGAGGAAAACTTTGTTTGTTTGATTGTAATGAATAGGCTCAAAAACTACTGGAGCGTTTTTAAAAATAATTTCACCATTCGAAAGCTACATTATTCACGAGTAACATAGGCTAAATTTTATTCTGGAAATAAATAGGGTTCCGTAAGATATTTAGGTTTAGGTGTAAAAAATCAACCAGAAAAGTTACTTATTTTGCGTACGCTGCCTAAACTGTACAAGATAGAACCATAAAATGTTCTAATTAATTGTAGACCTTATAAATATCTACAAAAAAGTCCGCGAAGCACTATATCTATCTATGTCGAGTGAGGCACAACAACCATTTTTTTTATCTAAAAATCTTGAATTTTTTTGGACTACATTTAAACGCATTTATTTTACTCATGCTATTAACCCTTATCAAAATAAATTATTTTATCACTAAGTACAGTTTATGTAGATAATATTTGGTCTTTGAATGATTAAAATTGGACGTTTGGTTTTAAAGTTATGGCGAAATTAAAATATTACGATTCCTGCTGCACGGTCTGTTGCGAAGTCTCTTTCTTAAGAATTGTGCAATCATAGTATAGGTAGGTAGAATTGACTTGAGAAATTGTTTGCAAAGGGCATCTGAAGGAACATGGTGGTTTTTTTTACAGCTCTGCACACTGTACCCGTTTAAAATCGCACCACAGGTTGCGTTTGACCATGTTTGACCATCAATAATATGAAGTCTGATGCGTAAAAATGCACGCACTCAAGAGTTAATTTAATTCATAAATTGCAAAGTTAACTCTCGGTAAAGAAGGTAGTATTAAGGCGTCAGTCAAATATCACCCCAAGTAAAAAATCTGCCTAAATAAACGGATAATTTAAATAACTAAAAACGTCGGGAATCGCTTTGTGACTAATGACGTAATGACACCTAAGAAATGTCTACACGACAATAGGAGGCTTAAGGATGTCTTTCTCACGATAGCAGGTTTATTCCATTGGCAGGGCAAGAGGAGGTCTTGCCCCATACATTGGCCCAAACTAGGGGAGTAGGATTCAGATTCTGACGCCAAAACAGTATGGCGGTGCTCCGCCTAGCGGAGTAGACTTCGACCGTAACGTCTGCCGTGTTTTCCGGGCGTTCCGCAGAATGGTGACTTGGCCTTTTCTTACCGCCGAATCCAAAATATCTACCTCTCGAAACACTCATGTTCGGTTAGTACTTGCATAATGCAGAAAGTGAGAATGCCATGCCGCCTCTGTAGTTACTCTTCAAATAGAGAATATACCGAAGTACCTAATAACTAAGGCGTGCAAAAGTTAGTGGCCCTGGTTCGTAAATAGCAACTGAAGGAACATGGTGGAATTTAGTCCACAAAAGACCACTTGCTCCATCTAGAGCTGGATAACTACCTCAAATAAAAAAGAGGCAAATACTAAACCTTCTATTGACTTCAGGATCAGCTTTGTGCTGACCATTCATATATTTTGACAGCTAAAACTTTTTTTCAGCCTACATAAGTAAGTGCTATTTACACTTACTTAGTGATGCTTTTTTTTTGGAAGGAGAATTACCGGAAAGAAAGAATTACCAGACTGCCGGACGGCGTGCTGCTCGCCGTCCGCGAGCCCGCGCCTACGGTGGTCGGAAATCGGGATCGGGATCTCGGCGGCAGCGCTCGCGGTCGGCAGCCTCCTTCGCCAGAATTACTGCTTCGCAGAAGGAGGCGACCGCTCACCACCCCTCCTCGCTCTGGACCATGGCCTGGACCATGGCCTGTACCAGGGCCCAGAGAGGTCGCCCCCGCCGATAGACTCTACAAGGACACGGCGGCGCTCCGCCCAAGCAGGGCACACCTCTGCCGTGTGCTCCACCGTGTCCGATGCATCCGATGCAGGGACCTCCAGAACTTACCGTGTCTACTTAGTGGTGCTTGGAATTCATTCAAGGTTGATATGATTTTTTTGGTCAGCAAATAATTTAAAATCGTACATCTTTGTTAAACCGTAATATAGACTAGAGAAATAATGTACATAAACAAACGCCTTAATCCATGGAGTAGGTAAATATTTAGATCACCAACTGCTACAACCCTCACTTATTATTTCTGCTTCGTTGATGTTCGTAAGCCAATCGGCGTCTTCATCTTCATGGTGACCCTTTATGTGGATCACCATTATGTGGAATGGTGACCCTTTATGTGGTTCGCCCTGAGAACACGATGGAGCATACGGTAAGGGTTTGCACCGTTTGAACGAGGTACCGCCGTGTTTTTGTGGGGGTCATCGGTTGCAGCGACCCCTCGCGCCGGGCCCTGGTCCAGAGCGGGGTGGAGTGGCAGGCGGTTGCCTCCTTCTGAGAAGCAGTAATCCAGCCTAGGTGGCGGCCGCATGGATGAGGGAATAGCCCTCGCCCCAGTGTTGAGGAAATAAGATCCCGACCCCGATTTCCAGCCACCGTAGAAGGAGGCTTGCAGACGGCGAGCAATGGGGCGCCGTTCGACCGTAGGTAATCAAATATCTACACCGAGACCGAGTCGATGGCGGGTAGTGTTCCAAGCGTGCCTCATGTCAGCAAAACCATAGAGACCCAGCAGGGTCGCCAAGCCTATTGGGGTCATGGGTTCGCTTCTGAATGGCATGCCTGGGGCCCTGGAACGCAAGGCAAAGAGATAACATAAGAGTGGTCAGTGGGTTTTGGTCAGTAAAAGTCTGACACGCCCTGATGCGTCAGCTAAGAACGGGAGAAGTCATTGGATTATTTCCCAACTAAAAAAAAGCAATTAAGTTAAACTGTTTTATGTGAAAGTAAAATGAATGAATTGGATGCTTTCGGAATTATTTGCAAGTGTAGAATTATTGGTTACTTTTGTGCAGTTTAACGAACTTAACGCGGACGAAGTCGCGGGCAACAGCTAGTATTTTATAAGATGGTCGATGGCGCTGAAAGTTTATGGTGTGGCGACAGAGTATCGGAAGATGGACTGGATAACTTGGCGAGGATCGCAAGAATCCGGTGGATGCGAGACGCACAGAATCGTTTGTTGTGGCAACTCGCAACAATATCGTTTATCTAATATCAAATAATCGTAATATCATTTTGTGGCAGAACAAACAATTGATTCAAACTTTCCCTTCACCTCACTTTTGCGTCAGAATTTAAAAATACTTTTAAGAGTTTTAGCCCACGCAAATAAGACACTTACATCACGGTCCGTAAATAAAATCCTGAAGCAATACAAACCAGCTAAAAATAAATACTTCATAAATGGTTTTCATACTACCACCGAAAACGGTAATGAAATTTCATGGAGAAACCTTATTCAAACTTTGCCACCCCCATTACTGCGTCAGAGTTTAAAAATACATTTTATTTTAAGGCCACGGGCACATACTAAGCGGGCAGCGGAGAGGCAATGGTGGCAGTACTTTGTGTAATTTATTTCATCTCCATTGCTCTCAAAACCTGTGAAGGAAAACATCGTGACGATGCCGGCATGTCCTAGAACCAAATATTCGAAGATATGTGACATCAGCTACCAATCCGTACTGGGCCCGCACATTACGACTTGCTCCCTCTTGTATAGAGGAGGCCTGAGTCCTATTAGTGGGAACATTATAAGGATCCCTGTTCTGTCTGTATTTGGAGTTGGGTACGAGGACAGCGGTGCGGGAGCTTCGTGGGAGCGGTATTCGAGCGGTGCGTACCAATCAAACGGTGCCCATGCATCTGCATTGGAGTGATGAATGCAAGCGGATGTTATAGAGAATTATTTTGACGATCTTTGTTAGGACACTGATTTGGAATAGCAAAGATTTATCTATACTCATTCTACTATAGTCATAGAATTATAATTTAAATGTCTTCAAGGCTAGAGAGAATATCAATATTCCTAATAAATTAGTCCGCCTCACCATCAACGATTTTATCACTGCTTACCATCAGGTGGAATCGCAGTCAAGTACTAGTCTGTTTATACCAATCAAAAAGCATTGAAAAATAATTTGATCCGGGCATTGTCTTTGTTTTTCATTATTCTGATGAACTTTAATTTTTGTTTCCTCACCCAGTTGTAGGCTCCACCTCCGCTGTTGTCTCCATGTCCGTGGCTTTAGAATCCTTAGCTCACGTAAATAAGATGCTTACCTCACAGCCCTTTTAAATAAAATCCTTAAGAAATACACAGCAATCTAAAAACAAATCCTTACATAAGTTCATTGTGCTTGTAATATTGAATTCATAGCCGGCGCGGGTAAGCGGGTATAGCAAAAATCGGATTACTACAGTCCAATAGATTAAGGCCCGGCGAAGTGGGCTTTGTCAACCTGAAAATGCTATGAATACATTATTATACAAAGTTATAGAAAGGGTATTATTATGTGAAGATTGCTGTACATTTTTTTTGCTTTCAGATTGTTATTGCTGTTACCAGGAATTTAGGTTATGTTGTAAATGTAGCTAGTGTGGAATCTAGGATCTTATGCTATATAATATCTAGCACACGAGACGATCTCTTAAGTTAAGCAGTGATTGTCGAGTTTGGCCATAAATGGGCGAATATTTTTTTAAATGATTAATAATATTATAGGATTTGCATTTGTCCACTATCTCACTTCATGGTAAGCGATGATCTGGTCGACGATGGAGCACGCTTAATTAGAAGTAATAAATTCACTCTTTACTTTGATCCTCAGGTTGTAGCTATCAGAAAACACAGGCTTTGACAGGGATTTCTTCTCCTTAGTTGTACTTACGCACAATCAAATGACTACCAATTTTAGTAAAAGAAAATTTATTACACAGATAGTCTGAACATAATTCTTACCTTTAGAGATGCATAAAATAGTACTTATATCAGAAAAACCTACATTATGATTTCAATAGGCGTGAAAATATCAGGTTTTTTTTTGAATAATTGGAATAAAAATCCTGTTCGGGTTCTTAGAGGGACCTTAAGGGGCCCTCGTCAAGTGTCATTCGTCATAAAAGTTTCCGAATACCATTGTTAGGGAACAGAGAAGTGCGACCTTTTTGAAGCTTTCTTTTTATTATAATTCTTTTTTCCAAGAACTGAGGTAAAGGTGTTTGTGTTTCGGTAACTATTACTTATGTATATTTTTTTTTCAAATTTATTGCTGGTTTGAACTGGTTCGATCTGGGGACACGGGCTTACCTTTCGGAATAACCAGACCCAGAGGCTTCAGCCCTGCCGAGCCCCTACAGTTTGCTGGTGGCTTTTGACCACTAGTGGTAATGCACTAATTTATATGATAGAACAACGTTTTCTGGGATAGCTAGTCTACCTATCAATCTCTATATATAAAAGAAGAAACTGGCTGACTGATTTTGCACAAGGCTTCCTTTTACGACGTTGGAGAGTACCAGTTCCCAAGGTGCACCCCGTAAGGGAATGAAACGGGATTCTAAAGTTTGTATGGAGAAACCTACTTTCACGATCGCGAAGACGCTATTAGAAGCCAGTAGGTATATAATAATAATAACTAAGTAATTATCATATTAACATAATAGTTTATTCATTTGATTAACTTAAAGTACAAAGTATACCTTCGCATCAATAGATAATTCTGAAACTAAAATCAAACATTGCTTAATCCAAGCTGAATCTGAAAACATTAATTAATTTATGATCAAGCACATTTGTGTGAAATCACAGTACCACGTCAGATACAAATTCGAACTGTTTCTGGTGATGACATTTAATTATGTGTAGATACGACCAGTAGCTCGATTCACGTAATCAAACCGTAACGATATCGCAGCGAATTTGTCGTTGTCGTATTCACACCCATCAATCGAGCTTCAACGACATCGATTTTAAAGTCGTTCGATCGTAACGTCATCGACGCGTTTTCAACTATGTCAATCACTATCCTGGTTGAATACATAATAATGTAATTGAGACTAACGGCCCGACTCAGGGACATTAATTAACGTTAATCATCACTTAAGAAATTGTCACATTGACAGTTTTACACAGTTTTTCAGTGAAGGTTTGACAATACTTAACTTTAATGGACGCTAATGAACCATTAGCTGGACTATGCGTTCGGCCGTTAGAGAATTTAAGTTAAATGCTCTAAGAACTGGCAATAAGCTGTCGTTTAGTTTCAAGCCAATTGAATATTGTCGTTCTATCGAATCCTGTTCAAGGAACAATTTCGGGTAGGACTTCGATCGAACGACTATAAAACTTCAACGATATTTGCCTTGTTTGATTTTACGTGAATCAGGCTGCAGGGGCATTGACGCCATGGGTGCTAGGGGCGTTGACGCCGTGGATGCTAGGGACGTTGACGCCGTGGGTGCTCGAGGCTTCAGCACCCACGAGGCACCCACGAGAAGCGGTCGAAGTGCTTCTGTATTTCCCTACCATAATATCATTTCACATCTGCATCATTAGATGCCATAGCAAAGAGCTTTCCTCTTACTAATAATACATTTGACTTCTTTATATTTCCTTTATTTTTTACACAGTATATCCAATAGGAATTTGCCAACTGTGCTTCTAAGGGCCTGTTTCACCACCTATGATTAAGTTTCGAGTATCTTACTTGGCAGATAATTTCATACAAAATCTATTCCATTTTTGAATTTATTCAGCGAGTAGTGTCTACTCAGACATTGTGAAATAGGCCCTTAGAGTTGGTGTCTCTGCTAATTGCCAGTTTATTTTTCCATCTTCAAACAATGGTTTATTAAATGTGTTTCAGCTTGTATTTATTCTTTACTAGCTGCTGCCCGCGACGTCGTCTGCGTGAAGGCTCTATAGCACCAAAAATACTTAAGATGTCGCTATAGCATTATAAGTAAACAACTTTTAAAATAGCATTAAAATACATGTTTTTTTTTGCAAGCGAAGCAAGTTTAGAGAATTATATGGGAATCCTGCTGAGTTCAGTCATAAGTTGTGACTGAAGGAAATAGAGAAAATGATGTATGTGTGGAATATCAGTCTTGCCATGAAGTACCGTGTTATCCCAGTTAATGGGTTGTAGAGGTCTGGTAGGCAGCCGCTCCTCGTAAAATACTGGTATTCAGCTAAATCCAGCTTGACTGGAAGCCGACCCCAATATAGTTGAGAAAAGGCTAGGCAGATGATGATGGTGATGTATGTGTGGAATGTATTCCATTCCAGGACACAAAAGTGTAAAAATACGTACAAAGATATCGTACCTTACAACACTTCCCTATAAATTACGTTGCCAGGTGCCAAAATGTAAAGAGAATCAGGACTGGTGACGCGGGAGCAAGCACCGTACAGTTGCCTTTGTGAGAAGCAATTCTCGTCCTGAGAACTGTACGCGCTTGAACTGGAACGGGAAGTTGTAAGGTAGGGGGAAATGCGTGGTATAAATGCTGCCTCGCCGATGCCACAACCATAAGAACTTAAGGCGAGTCTCGTTACACAGCTCTGGAGGAGATAGGTTCCGAAGAAGCACAATTGGGACACTGACCTTCAGCTGGATGATATGCACTGAAAGTTCACTTGCTGACAGGGTGTTCAGAAATTCCACGGGATAATGTGTAGCGTTATCTTGCTCGACAACAGTGTTTATCGAGGTGTAGACCACTTCATTCCCCTCAATTTCCCAGAGAATGCATTCGTTAATTGCTGCAGCCTGATCATTTATGGGCATCTAAATGGCCTACTCTCACACCCAAGAATACTACTGGTGCAGTATACGACTGACATCCCCGTACACACAGCGAATGAGTTCTTCTAAGCTGGATACTATTTTTTGTATCACCCAAAGGTTGACTGGTAGAAAATGCCTAAGGCATTAAGTCCGCTTCTGTACTTCTACCAAGAGAGTGTACCACTCTACCGAGAGACTCTAGCAGCACCACCTGTCCACTTCTCTCTTCTTGTGTGCGTTTGCCATGACTTAGAAGGACATCGTAAAATTCCTTAACACGTGTATTGTCTCCAAGCTGAGCATTAAAAATTGCATTTCTAATTGAACTTAACTTCAGGTGGAATACGCGAGAGATCAAGTCGTGCCTGTCGTACGAAGCCTATCCTGCAAGGAGTTGAGCTGTTATTTCAGGCTTCTTTGGGTTGGTAGTGATGATAGTGAAGAGGTCCGGGCGACCAAACTTTCGCACGTAACAAAATGCATCTTGTGTCCTCTCGTGCATGTACCACGGACCTTTTGTGAAGGTGGAAGGGAGAATGACCATGAATGACCATTTGTATTATTCTGCATAGAGATAGACGTAGTTCTCAGCTTTGAGCTTTCTTTGGTTGGACCTTATAAATACCAAACGCTCTGTCTCAATTTTGGCGTACATGTCCTAAGAAAATGAGTAAAGAGCGTACGATAATGGCGCAGATAAGAACCATTGTTTACCCTCAGCTGGATCAAAAAGCTGTAGAAATGCATGGCGGATGGTTTTTTTATGGTGCCTGTCTAGGGGTCTACATTATAGTGGGCAAAATGGTAGCCATCCTCTCCGCGACAGAACTGAAATGAGAGGATATTGAAGAGAATCGTATGCACGGTGAGTCTCGCTGATCCTTCGAAGCCGGTCATCATGCGTGCGTAAAACGATGTCTCTTTTATCACACTCCTTATCGACTAACACAACAGCTACCTCATTCGTCGTTGGAGCATTATACCACCCTGGATGGGCTGTGATCGGCCTTCTATCTGCTCTGATGACAAACTTAAAGTGGTTGCGCTCGTTCTCAGGCACCGACGCGAGGGCTGCTTTGAAGTTGCTAATTTGCGGATTAACGTTATGCAAAATACTTTGCAATCCTTTGAACAGACCAGACCAAATTGAGGATTTGTCTACTTCAACACTTGCTTGTTGTTCACCAAACGAAATCATCTGGAAGGCGCTGTTATAAGCTCGAATGTATTTCAAAAAATGGCTGGACTTCGAATGCTCGTCATTTAGTTCCCTTTTCCATTTGCGGACTTGGCAGTGGGTACAAACTTCTTCTTAGGAAACCATATCTCCATGGGCGGCGTAGTTAATCACGATATTGAAGATAAATCCACATCCTTCTTTATTTAGCCGTTTGCTCTTCGATATCGTAAACCGTGGATTCAACATCAGATGTTGAAAGTTGATTTATGTCACGACACAGGCGATCTTATTCTATTTGTGCCGCACGCTGTTCTCTTGGATTCTGTCACGTTCTTGCGATAAATGAGCTTCAATGTCACTTCATCATCAATGAACATCACTTTTTAGGGTTCCGTAGCCAATTGGCAAAAACGGAACCCTTATAGTTTCGCCATGTCTGTCCGTCCGTCCTCGCTTAATCTCTGTAACCGTTAGCTCAATCACGCCGACAAAGTGCAAAAATAAAAATTGGAAAAAAATGTTTTATTAGGGTAGCCCCCCTACATGTAAAAAGCGATTTTTTTTTAAATTTCATCCTTAACGTGTGGTATATTTTTGGATAGGTATTTAAAAATGAATAGGGGTTTACTAAAATAATTTTTTGATAATATCAATAATTTCGGAAATAATCGCTCCCAAAGGAAAAAATAATGCGTCCCCCCCCTCTAACTTTTGGACCATAAGTTTAGAAAATATGAAAAAAATCTGGAATGTAGAGCTTTATAAAGACTTTCTAGGAAAATTATTTTGAACTTGATGGTACGAACAGTTTTTGAAAAGTTGGGGACACTTAGTTTGACGGACGGGAAACTACGGAACCCTATACTGGGCGTGGCCCGACATGCTCTTGGCCGGTTTTTGTAATACTTAACACCACATTTTTTTTTAATTGTCTTCCTCAACTCTGCTCAAGATTTTGAGGGTTTTGTTGGAACTTGTATTTGTCAAACAAACTATACGATACAACTGTTATGAAGAAAATGCAAAATGCCATCTATGAATTTTAAGAATAACTAACTACTAACCTCGCCAACATGATAAAATTTTAATTATAAATTTCCAAAAAGTGTTAATATGTAACTTGATTTGATTTTTATGAAATGTCATAGATGGCGCTGTTTTAAAATTTCCTTTATACTACTAACATTCATTAAATTATGTTTTTTCTGCCCAAGTTACTTAAATGGCGTAGTTTTTATATTGTAAAGCTAAATAATAGCATGGCTTATTCAAAAACAACATTTATATATGCGTCGTTAGATTACACGCTGCCACATAATGCGTAAGAAAAATAAAGATTCACAGCTCCTGCCCCTTACGTGATAGCGTGATAATATGTAGCCTATTTGTTTTCCCGACCTCTCAGTAGTATTCATGCAAAATTTGAAGTAAATCCATGCAGTACTTTTTGAGTTTAGCCCGGACATACAGATAAACAGACAAACAGACAAACAGACATGAATTCTAAAAACTATATTTTTGGCTTCGGTATCGATTGTAGATCACGCCCCAAGTATTCTTTTAAAAAAATATTCAATGTACAGTTTTGACTTTCCTACGATTTTATTATATGTATAGATTAATGGATCAAACTAGGCCAGGTATCAAGGAAGTCGGAATGATTTGATTGGTGAAAGGTATGGCCTGTGGAATACACTTGTGAAAAAATGTTGATAGGGTCGTATTCCATCCATACCTCATCTGATGGTTAGCGAATATATAACCGATGATTAACCGTTATATACCCATTATCAAAACCACACGCCAAAACCACTACCACCACCACATATCTATATATCAAAACATCTAACTTTTCTAAATAGATACAAATTATCGTAAGAGCTCTTTTTCATAGTGTAGACAATTAACATTCATTTTAAAAAGTGCAGGTTAACAAGTAGCTCTATCAGAATTCGATTATCTTTAGTCCAAAATTTATTAGATCTCAACAAATGCATACTTATCACTGTATTTACTAAACAACATTCAATAAAATCTTGAAATCCGCATAAGAATTGGATATAAATAGTAGCAGTTAGCATTTCAAATAATGTATGAGGAAGTGTGGGGTTTTAATGAGTTGCAGGAATATCTCTTTTCTACACACAAAACCTAATGGCGGTGACATTCCATTGTAGTTTGTACATCCTTTTTCTATCAGTTGACAGTTTTCCCTTCCACCATACTTGAATGATTTATAACTTTTTTTATATAACAATATATGATAAACTGCGATCCCGCCTGAAGGTAAGCAGTGATGCAATCATTGATGTTGAAGTGCACTAGTTTATCAAGAGCCTATTCACTTTGTTAAGGCGCCTAAATTATAATTGTTCCGGTCCTTCGATGCAGGCGGTATAAACGACGAGATGAAACGCTTCATCCGGACCATAAAGGTGTTAAAAATGTAAGAGTGGATACTCGCCGGACGTCGGGTTATCCGATGGTAGAAATGTGATGGCAAAATAAAGTCATGCATTTCTCGTGCACACTCACCAAAATGTATCCTGTAAAATACCAAAAGGCCGGATACTCTATGTCTGTTCTCCAGGCTTTGTAGATTAGACTTAACCAAATCTGGATCACTAATTAGCCTCATCAGACGCCTGTCTACTAAGTCCAAAGCTTACTTCATTTGAGCGAATATAAAAATTATTTCTATCTATGATATTGGATAAAGTTAAACATAGTACGTACTATACCCGAAATAATAGCTCCAAGCAAAAATCCCTAAATATTGTACCAGTATAAAAGATAGCGATAAATAGCAGAATAATATTCCAGATTCATAGCGCTGACTAAGACAAATCGGTGTCTTCACTCAGGGTACTAAACACTGTTCCTTTCTGACATCAATCTTAGTCAGGTACGAGAAAATTACCGACGAGTAATACCTACGGACGATAATTCTACAGTAACGTGATAAAACATTTATAAATAACTTCTTGAAATAAAGAGACAGGTGAATTCTTTAGTTATCAGATCATCGATCAATTATTGTTTAAATAAAATAGGCGACATATTTTTATTAACAGAGATATTATAAATTTTCTAGGTTCTCGCAGTAGCTTTGCCAAAAAAATATCTAGATAGAAAAGCAAAACGAACCAAATTCAAATGTTAAATTTCGTTTTGTTTTTCCAGCGTGAAAAAGTAACAAACACATAAAGCTTTGCCTTGTAATATTAACGTTATTATCAATCCTAAAAAAACAAAAGAGATATCAACTCACTTTTTCGCAGTCTACTCTCATAGTCCAGTCATTATAGTACTTTCACCTCGGAATTCGAGATACCCAGCTGTAAGTCTGTAAATACTTGTATGTTGACACCCTAAAAGTTGTCTCAAAACCTACATGTGGTTGGGTGTACGCAACTATGAAATTTCAAGGTCAAAGGGCCCAAAAATCGTTTTTTTTGCGCTTTTTTTGTAAATATCTCATTTCCTTAAGGTTTTTTGCTATTTGTATATTTAACAATATTGTAGAATACAAAATTCTCTACAAATTTTGTATAAAAAAACTTTTTCCTACGGTAAACCGTTTTCGAGATAGAGGGCGGAGAGCGCACGGTCACAGCATCACTTCAGGTCAACTGGTTCCTTCGGTCGAGAACGCGCCATATAAGTTGATACTATCGATAAATCAATGATTATAAATATTTGTCAATTTTTATTAACTATTATATTATATTTTATGATTTTTTTCCTAACCTATCCACTTTTTATTCAGTATTCATTTATTTAACAACACTTACCTGGCGTGTCAGACGTTTACTGACTAAAGCCCACTCCTGTTCCTTCTTTGCCTTTGTTCTAGGGCCCCAGTCAGTGTACCCTTTCACATACCCCATGGCCCCAGTGGATTTCGACCCTGCTGGGCCCCTACGATTTTCTGAAATGTTCTTGAAGTACGCATAGATCATTACGCGTCGTCGACGACTTGAGCGCAATCCGGATGGTAATTGGACGACAGGACGGCGATCTACGCATTGCTCGCCGACCGCCGTCGCCAGCATGGGCTTGTGAACGGATGTACGATGGAAAGGAGCAGTGCGTACTGAACTGAACTCACTTACTGAGAATAATTAGTTTTTCTTACTATGCTATGCTTTTTTTTAACTTAAATATCTCTCTTTCTTTAATTTTCAAAGTAAATAACTAGGGTATGCCATTCATTAATAGAAATTGTAGAAAGACCCTATTTTGGGCACGTAGGAAAAGTGATTACTGTTAACAATAATTTAAGAAATTAGTTTCTTGTTTTGAACTTGTATGGATATTATTTTTTTGTGGCTGGTTTTAATAAAGTAGTATACCATTTTGGAATCTTGATTAGTTGCACCATTTTTTAGAAAACTTGCCATAGTAGTATTCATACTTTTTTTACACCAGGACAAGCTAAAGTTGGCTAAAAGTAAAAATCTTCAATAAATTTGGGTAATCACATAAGTTTCATTCATTTTTGTGAAAAATCTAGAGGAATTTTGGATTTTTTAATAATGGCAGTAGATAGCAGTTTTATTCAGGTTGTCGCTACAAAAAAAGAACAGCAATATTTAAACAACTGTGGTAGAGGAAAATATCACAACAGATCTAAATTTTAAAAGAATTTATTTGTGTTATTTCACTTATTACTTAAAAAATAATTGTGTGATATTTTTTTTTGTATTTTTCTCCGAATAGTCACGACTATTCAGACAAATATTTATAATCATTGATTTATCGATAGTTCATTAACTATATATGGCGCGTTTTCGACCGGAGGCACCAGTTGACCTAAAGTGATGCTGTGACCGCGCGGTCTCCGCCCTATATCTCGAAAACGGTTCACCGCAGGAAAAAGTTTTTTATACAAAATTTGTAGAGAATTTTGTATTCTACAATATTGTTAAAAATACAAATAGCAAAAAACCTTAAGGAAATGAGATATTTACAAAAAACGCGCAAAAAAACGATTTTTGTGACCTTTGACCTTGAAATTTAATAATTGTGTACCTTGTTTTGAGACTACTTTTAGGGTGTTAATATACAACTATTTACAGACTTACAGCTGGGTATCTCGAATTCCGAGATTCTTACCTTAATTAAGCTTAAATGACTGGACTATCAGACATAGGCCTCTGCCAATACTCGTAAGTGTCACTTGGTCCTACAGTCTATTAATGCCACATTCTTAAGTTCCTGGCTTGATTTTCTTTATGGACTATTCGTTACGACTGTCATAGATCTAATACAAACAGTCGGGACCACTGTCTGAACGTGTTTTCTAAGGCACAAAAAAATCCTGTAGAGATCGTCACCCATCTATAGGCTGACTTCGAAAACCATTGGTTAACCTATCAAATCAACCCGTTACTCTTACTTACTACTCTTACTTTAGCTACGACCTCCCGTTTACCTGTAAGTTCATATTTTTTTATTTGATACTCTTTGAAAATTTATATACACGCATAATGATTTCGTTTCGATATTTCATCATGATAACGTTTAATATATTATTGTCAATCAATACAAAACCATTAATTCGACAATAGACAGGCGTATTAGCTTTATTATCATTTATTTCCCTTTTATCATTGTCATCAACATGAAAACGCATTTTTTGTTATTATACCGGAAACATTAATGTTGCTCATGGGCACATAATTTTTGATATACGGGTAGAAGACAATGAGAGCACGGAATCCAATTATATTTCATTTTATGGGTCCCATGCCTGCGGCATATACTGTTTGTATTTTTAAGTCCTTGTAACCAAATATTTGTCTTTTTTACACCACCTGCTCGATAATGCCTTTTTATATGTCATAAAACCCTCACTAAAAGCAAGTCATTCTGTCCTTAGGAAGATAATACAGTATGGTCTGTTTTTTAAACCCTGAGAATAAATGACATTTCAACACAAAAGAATTGGCGTCATTCCTATAGTAAAGACATTACTTGTGTCAATTTAGTCTCCGGGTATAAAAAACAGACCATAGTGTGGGTCTAAGGACTAATGTGACTTGAATTTCGAACAGAAAAATAAGTTAATTGAAATGTATGTGTATCAAAAGAGTTTATTCAAAAATCAAAGTCAATTTTCACAATGGAAACCAACAGCGACGATTTTTCTATACAATTTCTTTGTGTTAAAGTTAAGAATTGTTAGGAATAGAGATGGGACGAATGCCATAAGGTCAGAGCACATACCTTTTTTTTTATGATATCAATCAAACTTTTGCTTCTTTTGTAGATCAAGAGGGAGAGAGAGTCTTACTCATTGAAACCTACCCGTTTTCCTTCGGTTGCCCTTTGCATTCTAGTATCGCAATAATTCTATCAAATAATTTCGCCGTCCTGGCCGAATCATTCCTTCCCTTCACCTCTTATCTTTTCAAACCTACTTTAATTTTCATCAGAAACCCAAATAGTATGTCGGCCTCATTCAGCATGTCCCGAGGCATTGTTGTCAGATATTGTAACCTCATTTTTATTACGGCCAGCATCGCCATTGTACCCTGAGAACCCTGTTAGACCTTACAAAACATGGTTCCTTTTTAACATAACATTATATACAAGTAGATTGAAGTTTTTGCGTTGGTAGTTACAAATCTTTATATGGGTCGCTGGATTAAATGAGAAATCATAGACCAAATACTTAAAACGAAAGTTTGTCAATCCAACTATAATAATATATATATAAATATATAATATTATAAATGCGAAAGTTTGTGAGGATGGATGTATGTTTGTTACTCTTTCACGAAAAAACGGCTGGACCGATCTGGTTGAAATTTGGTATTTAGATAGTTTATACCTTGGATTAACATATAGGCTACTTTTACTTGTACTTTTTTTATTTATTTTTTCGATTTTTTTATTTTTGCTATAGGCTGCTTTTTATCAACACCACGCGGGCGAAAGCCGCGGGCGGAAACTAGTATTTATATATATGTGTGTTCTTCTAGTTCGAGGAGCTCCTCGTGGCTAGATAATAATGGCCGCACAGGTCGATCTTCAAGGTTAAGCAACGCTTGCCTAGGTTGGTCTATGGATGGGTGACCATCTTAACATAACGAATTTCCTCCGTGCCTCGGAAAGCACGTTAAGCCGTAGGTCCCAGCTGTCATTTGTAGATCTTTGGCAGTCGTTACAGATAGTCAGAAGCCAGTAAATCTGACTCGTCTTGCTATGAAGTACCGTGTTATCCCAGTTAAAAGGGTTGTGGAGGTCTGGTAGGCAGCCGTTCCTCGTAAAATACTGGTATTCAGCTAAATCCGGCTTGACTGGAAGCCGACCCCAATATAGTTTGGAAAAAGGCTAGGCAGATGGTGATGATATTTGCTTCCAGTTCACCTTCAAACGGCTGAACGCATGTCCTAAAATAGCACATACTCGTACCTGTGATACTTTTTATCCCGAGAGTATATCCCTTAGGATAATGTTCTACTTTCACTCGGGTGAAACCACATAGACCAGGGTCAAAGCCTACAAAAATGGTAAAAAATGAAAACAAATTAAAGTAGGATGAAACCCATTAGAAAAGGAGGGGAATATGATCAAATTGAAAGGAAAAATAAATTACGGTCGATCCGAGTTCGGGAAGTGGGAGGGGGTGAGTTTTTAAGGGTAAAAAATGGTTTATCTTGATTTCCGGCAAAACTACAAGTCCTATGGAAAAAAGTTAAATGGCAAAGTTGTAGGCAATAAAAAGATCTACAACTTTTGTATTTGCAGATTTTTCACATAACCTCAAAATTTAGGTGCAAAATTCAAAAAACCAAGTTTTTGGTTTTTTATTTATATCTTTTTCAAAAACATTTTTTTTTCTACGAAATTTGGTGAAAACTTACCTTATTATGTCCCAAATACACTGTAATTTATTTGATTAAAAATATTTATTTTTTCGCTTCATTTTAATTTAATATCAAAAAAGCACCCTAATTTTCAATCAAAAATTCTGACGTCAAAATATCAGCTTTTATCAAAAAATTTGGGGGCTTTTTGTTCGTTGAAATATCAACTTTCTGATGGTGTAAAGAAAAATATACATTACTATAGGAAATATTCTTAGAAAATGCAAAAAATTGAAAAAACCTCAAATTCGAAAAAAAATTTTTAATCATTATGTACAATTTTGAGGTATTTATTAAAATTTACACTTTAATTGCTGAAAAAACGTAAGATTTCATGTTTTATTGATAAACGAAAAAATTACAAATTAAAATATACTTCTATAATTAACAAACAAATAAGTTAATATTTAATAAGACATCTACAATATTTTGAAAAAGTTGTAGAATCTTCTTTAAATAATATTTGTAGATGCCTATTTATTGCTGTTTTAAAAATAATTTATATACCTGAGTGACCTTCGGTAAATTTAAGCCCATTGTAAGTTATTTCATTGAGAAGTGGGGACGGACCTAGGAGAGTCTGGGCCTTACTACATACCTGCTATTTCATAGCAGCTGTAAAGACCGTTAGTCAGTATTTGAGATACAGAGTAGTGTACAACATCGTTTTTAAAAATACACGTGCAGGCTGAGTTACTCTAAGTGATTTGTGAGAAATTTACTTTACGTACTTTACGTTTGGAATCTGCATAGCAAGATAAATACTATCTGTATTTTAATCTATATTAATCAGCTTCAAAATAAAAATAGTAATATTTTCTTTTATAAATAGTATGTTTAACGTAACATAATCTAAAAAATTGAAATTGAATGATATTTCAGTACAAGAATAAAAAAATAGTAACTTCGTTTATTTTATACAAACAGATTTAGTTATAGGTACTCATGATAAAACTTTGAAGGCATTATTAATTTGATTTTGTCTTTTCAGATTACCAGTATGGAAGAATCTGTTTGTATAATCTGCAATAAGTCAGACGACAAGCAAGTGTATGAAATAAAAAAAACAGCTTTGAATCGTTTAGTGGCGCCTAGCAAGAAGAGAATCGACAATAGATACAAAAAATTTGAAACTTTAACATCAGCTCTTATTCATCGAACTTGTCAAAGTCATTATAATGATGACACTGCAATAGCTACATTCTGTAGCTCAAGACGTAAGAAATCACAGGAAGGAAAACAAATAAATAAGGACGCTCTTATATTTAATTTTCAATCTCATTGCTTTCTCTGCGGTGGGTTTTTCGGTAATATTTCTAAAGATAAAATTTCATCAGTTCAAAATAACGATACAAGAGAAAATATATTACAGCATATTAAAAAACAAAACACAATTAATGATTTCGATAAAAACATTTTAGCTCGTTTAAGAAATGTGCCTGATTTAGTCGCAATAGAAGCTCATTATCACACTGTTTGTTATTTTGTATGAGATTTTCTATGACATGAATGTAATTCGAGTAAAATAAACAAACTTTTTAACTAAAAAAAATTGCAGCAATCACATTTTTTTGATGAAATTATACCTACATAATGATTAAAAATTTTTTTTCGAATTTGAGGTTTTTTCAATTTTTTGCATTTTCTAAGAATATTTCCTATAGTAATGTATATTTTTCTTTACACCATCAGAAAGTTGATATTTCAACGAACAAAAAGCCCCCAAATTTTTTGATAAAAGCTGATATTTTGACGTCAGAATTTTTGATTGAAAATTAGGGTGCTTTTTTGATATTAAATTAAAATGAAGCGAAAAAAAAAATATTTTTAATCAAATAAATTACAGTGTATTTGGGACATAATAAGGTAAGTTTTCACCAAATTTCGTAGAAAAAAAAATGTTTTTGAAAAAGATATAAATAAAAAACCAAAAACTTGGTTTTTTGAATTTTGCACCTAAATTTTGAGGTTATGTGAAAAATCTGCAAATACAAAAGTTGTAGATCTTTTTATTGCCTACAACTTTGCCATTTAACTTTTTTCCATAGGACTTGTAGTTTTGCCGGAAATCAAGATAAACCATTTTTTACCCTTAAAAACTCACCCCCTCCCACTTCCCGAACTCGGATCGACCGTAATTTATTTTTCCTTTCAATTTGATCATATTCCCCTCCTTTTCGAATGGGTTTCATCCTACTGTAATTTTTTTTGGATTCAAAAATTATCTACCCTGGTCTAACAGGCAAAAAGCTAAATTTTTTATATACTTTTGGAGGTATATGGAACAGAGAGTAAAGTCCCGCATACCTCCGTTGAAAAGGTAGGATCCTCAGACCAGACAGGTTTTAGATCTGGTGGGCAACTGACCGATATAGATCAATTCGGGCTGTTGTATCTATTCAAATCACGTGGAAAACTTTGACTTGCGTAATGCAGGATTTGTAGTTCTTATGTGACGTCATAGATGTCGTTAGGTACATGTTACTCATTCCCCTCAAACACGCTTAATGCATGTCCTAAAATAGGATATTATAATCATTAAAATTTATATCTCAAGAACAATGTTTTACTTTCACGTGAGTAAAGTCACTGGCAGAAGCTAGTATTTCCATTTAGTTAAGTTTAGATGATATAACGTAGGTAAATAAAGTTTGGATAACATATAAGAGTAGGAGATAGAACTCCACATTCGTGCATACACATACCTAGTTGATGTACAGACATTTGAAGTTATTGGCTCAAACGTCAAAGTTAGCACACGAGGTTCACTTTAGAAAACAATTCACTTCGACGTCGGCATATGCTTAAATACTGCATTGCTCAAAGGTAACTTAACCAATTATCGCGCTGTAATTATAGTGAAGTAATTAAATGCAAGCATGATTTGTTTTCAATACATTATAATGATTTAACTCGAGCGAGCTTTTGTTACTGTTACTTTAAAATACGCAGGATATATTGTATCCATTAATTAAAAGTAAAAGCATGGTGTGATGTATAGCCAGTGTAACGATTTCAGAAATCGCCTTAATAAAAGACTTATTGTTGAAAGAATTAACTTTGACGACTCGGTTGGTGCAAAGGGCAATAAATTCAAAGACACAGGAGTGGTATAGTTAGTAAAAGTCTGACAGGCCCTCCTACTGCACCCAGGGTGGAAGAAGTAATTGGATGATTTCCCACCTTAAAAAAAAAAACAAGACTATGTTCAAAGTTCCACTTACATTTACATAGAACGTCACAAACACATCTTAACAAAAGCAAATCCACGTTGACTCTTCATTTACAGAAAAGAAAAAATGAGCAGAAAATCTGAAGAGAAAAAATACCTTAGATCTCAGGTCTGATGTTATAATTTAGACAGCATCACTGCACTGAATACCTGCTTGGATGCATTCAAGGGTTTTACCAAAACCTGAAACCTTTCAGACAAGCAAATTTATACCTTGTGTCGTTGGTAGAAGGGTGTGGTAAGGGGAAGAAGTCAGGTGGTCTGTCGTAAAGCACATTTAACAAAGCCATTGCTTGGGACGTGGGGAAGATAAATATACACACGTCTAACTGGCTGAGGACGTAACTAGCGACAGAAACACGTGGTTTTGTTGGCAAATGTTGTATACTGAATTTACTTTAAGTTTTTTCACACATTCTTGAACTGAACTAGAGTGCGTCTAATGAAAGCGCGACCTGAAGTTTTTTTAAATTTAATTGGCAATATTATTCAGCCGCATTGTAGGAAATAAAAAAAGTTGTGGGGTGTCAAAACATGATTCTCCTACTAGTTAGTAATACCACATACAAAATTTTTGGATTTAACCTCTTTTTCTCAGGTCGCGCTTTCATTAGACGGACTATATTCATTGAAAGACCAATTGTCTGTAGAAAATTCTACCTACACCATTTATTAAAAATAAGCCAGCGCTTTCACGATTATCTGAATTAGGTAGGTGTTGAGTTCTTAAAAACTACAAAAGAAAAACAATCAAACAAAATGACAAACTCTTACTCATCATCTCATCATCTACCAAGCCTTTTCCCAACTATATTGGGGTCGGCTTCCAGTCAAGCCGGATTTAGCTGAATACCAGTATTTTACGAGGAGCGGCTGCCTACCAGACCTCCACAACCCATTAACTGGGGTAACACGGTACTTCATGACAAGACTGGAGTCAGATTTACTGGCTTCTGACTATCCGTAACGACTGCCAAAGATCTCCAAATGACAGCCGGGACCAACGGCTTAACGTGCTTTCCGAGGCACGGAGGAAACTCGTTATGTTAAGATGGTCACCCATCCACAGACCAACCTAGGCAAGCGTTGCTCTTACTAAAGTAATTAAATTTTAATAGTACATTATGATACAAGTGTGTAATGTGGGTCATTATCGTCGCGGTGGTATTAAGACCCGAGCCATGGCGAGGGTCTTAAGAGAACCAAGAACGATAATGACCAATTACTCACGTGTATCATACGACGTTTTTCGACACACTTGTGAATAAAATAAATTAAAAATCAACTTTATTTAGTAGGTATATGAAAAGTTTATCTAAAGAAACAGTTCGTAAATGAGTAGGTAGTCAGTAAAGTTATAATTAACTATTTTGACTGTATAGTGCAGTGGTCCCATGACATAGATTTTCTTGCGTACAGCACAAATCATTTTCCTCATAAATAGTTGTTGTAGACATATTAATAAAATCTGTATTTTATTTTTAAATATGGCGGCAAAAAAATTGACTTTTCCTAAACGCGCGCATGCGCGAAAAATGGCGGCCATAGACTAGCTACTCTAGCTGTTGGTTTAGAAAAAATAAGAATGAGGTTGCATATAAACAGAAAATACAAATTAGATAAAAGATTTAATTAATTAAATATGTAAAATTTTAAATAGTTTATTTAAACACGAAATTGCATGAAATAAGTAAGGAAAACACTAATTTATGCTATTGAACGCAATACCAAACTTTATTCTTTTTTGTCTTAAAACTCTTTTTGACAAAAAAGAGGATAAACAAAAAGGTTCTAACTACATTACCGCACATGTGCATAATAGTAATCAAAATGTCACAGTTTGGTAACGAGCCCCTTTATATACCTAAATGCAGTGCAATAACAGCCACTTTATGAGCAAGTGTGTCGAAAAAGAACTTTTATTGGACGAAGGTTCGCCTTCAACGTCAAATCATGATTTATTATCAAACTTTTAAAAGCCCAGGTATTAAACTGAAAACTATTTATCAGATGCTTTAAGAGAATTTTAATAAAAAGGAGAAAATTACATTTCTGTCTGTCTGCAGTAAGGTTCAACCGATGAATCTTATTTTGTATTCAACATGGCAGTATAAAACAGCAAATACGTTTTCTAGAAATATTGAACTCAGCGGATTTTGAGCACGTATCATTTTTATGAAAAATCGGTTGAAATCTACGGCCGTGATTGCAATTACATACGCATGAGATATTTCGCCTATGTTGTACTAAACCATCATTTAACTTGTTTCTTAATTTTATTGTATTGTATTCTTAGGGCCTGTTTCACCACCTATGATTAAGTTTCGAGTATCTTACTTGGCAGATAATTTCATACAAAATCTATTCCTTTTTTGAATTTATTCAGTGAGTAGTGCCTACTCGGACATTGTGAAACAGGCCCTAAGTGTCATAAATTATAAGAGCTTGCTGCTACCTACTGTACCAACCGCGTCTTTTTATAATGATATCGAGATAAGGAGACAAGAAGACCCCTAGTACAGGTTGACAACTGTGCAAGGGGTCTCTTGTGTGTAGTGTTAGTCATCATGATTTCAACCGAAAGATCTCCACGGTTCGACTTAGGTCTCCCCCAAATGATGAAACGATGCAAAATAGTATGGATACCTTAATGTATGTTTTTCCGAGACCGTTTGAGATCAAGTGTTCGAAAAATACTCATCGCTTCATTTTTCGCTTCACACGATTTTTTTCCTGTACTACGAGTATCCATACAATTTTGCATCTGAATATTCATACATGAGTGTGAATATGAGTGTATGTAGTATAGTATCTATTTATTAAACTAAGCCAGCTGTTATTGTGGTCCTAAGATTTCAGCGAAAACCTATTCCTCTAAGTAAGAGGGTAAACATGGACATAATAGAGTTTCTGTAGGTGACAGACTGGAGCAGCTTTGTGTGGAGCAACATTATATAGAAATCAAATAAAAAACGGAGGAAAATCTCAAGTCATCTTATTATTTTTGCAAGAAATCTTCGGAATCTCTGTTATGTTTAATAATAAATGAAAACCATAATTATGACATTACCCACACCCTGTAACTTGTATAATTGTTCTTTATTTAATTATTATTATTGCACAGGTATCCAACACTATAAACTTCGGTATACAGTTCTTAGTTTTTCCAGCTACCGAAGGCGTAGGGTTGCAGACGGTGAGCAATGGGTACCTCGCCGTCCAGCGGTCCAGGCCGAATCCAAGTAGTTGACGGCGCGATGCATACACGCATGCCTCAAGGAGATGTCAGCAAATCATAGGGCCTACTAGGGCCATGGGTTCGCTTCCAAAAGGAAAACTGTAAAAGTTCAGATCGCAAGGCAAAAAAGGAACATTAGGATAGGGTTTTAGTCAGTAAAAGTCGGACACGTCCTCTCTCTTCGCCCAAGAGCAGAAGAAGTCATTCTGATGATTTCCCACCTGAAAAAAAACCCTATAACCTTTATTTTTCTTTATTAAATCATTATTATTACACAAACCAGGTATCCAACTATAAACTTCGGTACACAGCTGTGAGTTGTCGTTTCAAACGAAACAACTTTTCCTCTACAAAATGTTTCTCCCTTGGGAACGATTCACGTTTAAACTCGTTCGTTCTGGTTAAAGCTTTAGTTTAAAGGACATCATTCTATAGTTCTCTGGATGCTGCAGTGAAATCTAACCACATTCGCGCGGTTACGTCTCTCGTTTATTTGAATTCCTCAGGGAAAAGTAATTTATATCCGTTTTTCATGTAGCTAGATTTTGCTGCATGTCTTTTTTCATTTAACATGCTAAGATTCTATCCGTTTTATGTTTTGAAATGTCGGTGCGAAGTTATGTTGTGTTTATGTTAAGCAAACGTGGGGCCAAGCACCGTACGGGGCTCGCATCGCATAGCACAGTCGATGCTCGCTAGAGCCACGGAGAATTCCTGAAATCCTGGAATGCAAATGATAATTAATTGAAGGACATAGGTGGTTTTAGTCAGTAAAATTTAACGCTCCACCCTGGAGAAGGAAAAGTCATTGGATAGTTTCCCATCTCCACAGAATTTCGAGGGATTTAAAAATGGTAATAACCATGAAGTCGTTTATAAAGGTTATAGGGAATATTTTTTGCACATTTCTTGACCATTTACCAAAATATCCATGAATATCTGAAACAAAACCGTAAAAAAAAACACTCAAACCTAGAAACCAAACAGAAAACATTTCCAAATGGAGGGCAATATTGCCACCGTATCTAAAACCGACGTGAGAAAACAAACCAAGGCTGAGGAGCAAAATAAACAATGACCTAATACTTCGGCCAAAGAAAATATATTAGGTTTAAGTCAAGATTACACGAAGGACATGTTCAGACCTTTATTCAAATGTAAGGGCTAGTACAACTGAATAGGAATTGCTTTCAGACAAACCTGGGATTTCTAGCCTTCAGACCAGTTTGGGACTGTTACCTATGCATAGCTTTGGGTTCCTTGGCTTTATAATGGCACCGATTTTTTCTAGTAAGTTAAGGGGAAATTTTGTCAGTAAAAATGTTGCATTTAAATCGACCAAATACGATAATACATCATAATAAAACCTAAGACAACCCACTGATCAACAATAATTTAAATAGGTTTTAAATAAACAAAGTCACAGTAAAATTAAATACAGACAAATATATCTATAAATTAAATGTCGTGCGTCAATAAATAACCCGCCCCTGATCGTTCCCGGTGCAAAGGTGCCCATAACACTGGCATCGCCTCGATAAATGATGAAATGTAACAAATTAGTTGATTATTTTATTTACGGTTTGTTATTATGAGAATAAGGTCTGTGGTTGTGCGGATTCTATTGCGATATAGTATATTTCATTACAAGTGCGGAAAGCCTGTCATTGCAAAGAGCTTCGACAAATGTTAACCCGAGCCGAGGCGCAGCCGAAGGTGAGGGTTAACAGTCGGAACAAGTTGCAATGACGGTTCCGCACGTGTACTGAACAACTATTTTTAATACAGTTGCGAAAAAATGAAGCAGTTTAATAAAATAATAAAAACACAATAAACTCAACTGACTAATCAAAATGGCGCCAACCGTAAAAAAATATAAGCAGTTTTTTTTTGTTTTCTTCACGCATTCTGGGTAGACAAAGGGAACTATGCCCCATACAGCCAAGTCTTCAGTACATTTTTTTATTGATATGAAATGAAATTTAATGATATGAAATGAAACCTAGCCTAACTTATTGCATCAAATCATTAAATCTGATATTGAAACAAATTATTAGCTTCTTTTTAGAAATATTTGCACTAAAAACTTTTTTAGTAAAAACTTCGTGGTTGATTTTTTCTTTTTAATAGACATTATTTTGACAGTTGGGAAAGAAAAAACACGAGTTCGGGAATGGTAAAGAAAAAGCACGAGTGTGTAATAGCCCACTTCCCGAACGCTTAACGTCCCTGCAATACGCCACTTTTTGAGCAACTGTATTAAAAAAATATTTTTTCCGTTGGCTGTTGCAATTCCTATATCTATCCCTATCCTACACATGCCCATCGCTTTTTTGTGTTATCGAGGGGAATGACACTCGCATTTTTGCAAAACGGCTGAACTGTGAAATTTGGCAATCGAGCTGAATGTGAAGTTTATGACTTTCAGCGTTATTATTGATAAATGATGATCTATCGCCTTAACAGCTTGCACTCAATGCAAAAAAAAATATAATCGGAAAATACCAAACCTTCATTATTTACTGATGATGCCTTCAAGCCGATTTCGGCCATAGCGACCGCAATCCTTGGCTCCTCACGGTGGTTGTGAGCTATGATTTGCTGCTCTGTTATGTGCCCTCATGTGACTTGCATATCCAACTTTGGCCGAAAAACTACGAGCACAAAGAGGACATGTCAGAGCATCGTTAACGACATTATAAAGTGCAGCTGTTGGTGGTCTAGCTTTGAGTTGGTCGCGTTTCTGTTCTAATTCCAACCTCCTCTTGTCTTCAAAAGTTTGTACGTGCTACTGCACACGACGTCTCCATTCAGACCGATCTTGTGCCTGTTTCTCCCAAGTGGCGGGGTCAATATTGCATCTCTTCATGTGCCTATTCCGAACATCCTTGAAGCGCAGAAACTGTCCACCACGATTTCGCTTCCCTTGCTGGAGTTCAGAATAGAAGATACGCTTCGCTAATCTCTGTTCAGGAATTCTAGAGACATGCCCACACCACCTGAGCTGCCGTCTCATCAAGAAGGCTTCAGTGCCCAGGACCTTGGCTCTCTCTCTAACCTAACCTAACCTAACCTAACACGATCCGACCATTTGATGTCCAAAATGTTTCGGAGGCATTTGAGGTGAAATTTGTCCAAGGTCCGAAAATGTTTCCGATACAGGCACCACGTCTCCGATGAGTACAATAGATTTGGGAGAACTAGCCATGCATCAGCGATCTTTGTTCCCAATTTAAGATCATGAGAACGAAAGACTTTGGGCTGCAGTTAGCCAAAAGCTGCCACTGCCGCACAAATCCTCCGATTAACCTCAACTTCGAGATCTCCTTTGCCTGTGATTATGCTGCCAAGATACCTAAAGCTATGCACTTGTTTCAACTTACTAGCGCCGACCAAAATGTCTGGGGCTACCGGTAGATCTTCTTCGCCCATAACCATAATTTCGGTTTTATTGACATTAATAGCAAGTCCAAACTTACTACAAATATCATTCAGATCAGTAATCATCATCATTATTTTACTACTGCATGACTGATTCAATTAGTTTCCGAAATAACATTGATTTTCATCAATAACCCATTTCACTCGTGTCAATCACAATTCGACCGATCACGAAACAGCAATTATCACAAATTACTACAATATAGCATTGTCATTATACCTAAAATATAATTTTCTAACTGTTCATAATATCGTTGAAAGAATAAACTACTTTTTTTTCAAGTTAACACCCCTCTTTATGACGACAATTTAAAGTAAAATCGGATATATGTAGTTTTCTCTAAAAACGTAAACAAAATAATTCCTTTGCGTTACTTGGTATATAACAACAAGACTTTTCAACGGCCTATTCGTGTCAACGTTTCTCTCCGTCTACCGTCATCCAGGTTTAGTGGCAAAGTTCTGTGTTCTGTCGAAAAAAACTCGGGTTGAAGTATAATTTATTTTTTATATTTTTCTGTATATTTTTCGAGATATTAGCCTTTTTCTTCTGATTTATTTTTATCGATACCTTTGCGGCAACGTTTGCAGCTTTGCAAGTATCGCCGTGGTTTTAGAACGCAAAGAGCAAATTAATTTGTGTTCAAGGACCACAGGGTTCCTGTTCAATAATTCCCTCACAGTTTTGCTCTCTCTTTAAGGCTCGCGTGGAACACATAGCACTGTTGACGACTGGGTTTTGGTCCGCACGGATAACGGACGACCAGATGGTAAGGTATATTGCTTGTCATCCGCAAACCCGTGTCTAAGATGACCTTGCAACTTTCGGGCATTTCCTGTTGCGGCCGTCTCCTTCGCTAGCATTACTGTTTCATTCCTTCTCGCTTCAGGCCACAGTCAGAACCAATTCCTACTATAAGGACATGGTCGCTTTCCTCGGGTGTTTCTTCTGCCTGAATCTGGAACAGCAACCTCCTGAACTTACTAAGTTCAGGAGTTATTCATGTCATAGCATGACGATGCTGTGGCGTCTCTCCAGCTACTGCTCGCGAAGAGGGGACTTACCACCATGGTCGTGGCTCGCCCAGCACTAAGTTGTGATAGCCGCCTTATTACCAGGATACCATAGGTAGGTGTGTTGCCTACACTTGACAAGACCGTTACATTTTTATTTGAAGTTGTCCACGTCCCGGTCGTTGCTCTTCAAAATGACTACTGAAGACTTCATTACACTAACTTTGTAAATATGTAGCACATTTGTGTTGCATGTATTTGTTACTCCTTCATGCTAAAACGGCTGAACATACGGTTAAAATATTTTGTATATTATAATTAGAACCAGATGTCTGACGTCAATGGAGTAGAAGAAAAATGCAAGCTATAAGCGTACTGCACAAAAAAAAAAAAATCATTGTTAAAAAGTAGACCAGAGGACGGCCAGCGCGGAATGCGGGAAACATTGTTAACCGACTCAGTGTTGGAATTGCATCTCGCCCACCCAGAGAGGTTGCATCTTATGTCGGGGTTGCATCTAGTGTCGGGGTTGCATCTTATGTCGGGGTTGCATCTTATGTCGGGGTTGCATCTAGTGTCGGGGTTGCATCTTATGTCGGGGTTGCATCTAGTGTCGGGGTTGCATCTTATGTCGGGGTTGCATCTAGTGTCGAGGTTGCATCTTATGTCGGGGTTGCATCTAGTGTCTGGGTTGCATCTAGTGTCGGGGTCGCATCTAGTGTCGGGGTTGCATCTAGTGTCGGGGTTGCATCTAGTGTCGGGGTTGCATCTAGTGTCGGGGTTGCATCTGGTGTCGGTGTTGCATCTAGTGTTGGTGTGCAGCTGGTGTCTGGGTTGCACCTAGTGTCAGGGTTGCACCTGGTGTTTTGCACAATATGCAATGTAGCAATGACAGCATTGCTGGGCCTACCTACAGAACATAGAGGTAGACAATAGTTATTGATGCGTCACAACACACTATTAGGAGTTGAATTAAAGTAAAACCAATATTATTGATACTCATAATAAATATTGCTTTTATAAAATAAATAAATAAGGTGTATTTATACATTATTGCACATAACTGACATTCTGTTTCTGATTCTGTAACAAATATAAACAAAAAGCCTAGTCAAGTTCGAGCTATTATTACAAGTTGGGCTTGATTTTAAATGCAAATACCAAGTAATAAATTTGTCGATAAATAACGTTTCAAAGATCGATCTACCGATATTATAAACCACTTTATTGAGGTTGGTTTCTATGATATCGGAAACAGCTCATGACTGGTCACCCACACGTAGACCACCATCGAAAGCATTGCTTGATGGTGGCATACTAAAAATCGACCAGGGCTTCATGTCTGCTGCTATTAGATTGTATCAGAATATTGTCGATCATTGGCTTCAATTTGGACAAGTTTTGGTAGTAGGTACCGAACTGTCAAAATCAACAATTATGAAGCTTATTTAATGTCTTTGCTAATTATAGACAATTCTGATGCAATTCTAATAACAGACTTGAGGCCTTTTTTGGATATAATAATTTATGACGAAAATAATAATTTTAGCGTTACGGGTCTGAGCACTGCATGTTCGTTTCTGGCTAAATGGCACTGAAATATGTTTTTTCTTTTGAATTATTTTCAAGGAACGATACGAGACACACGGGACACGATGTTAGTTCGTTGTGGCGACACTTGGGAGAGGCTTATGTCCAACAGAGAACGTCTTTCGGCTAAAATGATGATGATTACCCGTTCAACGAAAAAATTCAAAGGTTTTCTTTCCTATCCGAACCCGCACGGAACCCTGGCTCTCCATGACAGCTGTGCAATCTGAACGAGTTATTTTTTTCTATTGGTATTACCAGGCCATTGTTATATTAACTTGTTTTTATTTAAAAATACTTATTATATTAATAGATTTAATAAGAAATAAAACAATTCATTATTTATAAATGTGTTACTTGGTATAAGGACCTAAATAGAATATTATTAGTATATTATTATAATTAGTTTATGTTTATTATTGTGTCAGTTTTCACTTGCCTCTATAGAGGTGACATTAGTCATATATAGCACATTCACATTTGAGCTATTGTAGTATCTATGTTTAACTGTAATAATAATCATTCAATTTCAGGAAAATTGTCCCATTCTGCATGTGAACAAACTAATAAGACTAATCACATAACACTATCAATGGTGGCCTACTGGTAACTGCCCCGACTTACGAGATAGGTCGCGAGCTCAAACCCAACTAGGTGCATTACTTTGTGTAATTTATTTCATCACCACGCTCTCATGTTTTTACATATTTTATTCATCTACCTAGCCTTTTCCCAACTATATTGGGGTCGGCTTCCAGTCAAGCCGGATTTAGCTGAATACCAGTATTTTACGAGGAGCGGCTGCCTACCAGACCTCCACAACCCATTAACTGGGGTAACACGGTACTTCATGGCAAGACTGGAGTCAGGTTTACTAGCTTCTGACTATCCGTAACGACTGCCAAAGATCTCCAAATGACAGCCGGGACCAACGGCTTAACGTGCTTTCCGAGGCATGGAGGAAACTCGTTATGTTAAGATGGTCTCCCATCCACAGACCAACCTAGGCAAGCGTTGCTTAACCTTGAAGATCGACCTGTGCGGCTGTTATTATCTAGCTTATTAGCTCTAGATTACTAGCTTTTTACGTATTATTATTAAATACTATTAATACTTTGAAAAAGGATTGTGTGGTTTTTATGAAACCACGGTGAAAGTGAAGCTTTTTTTCACATTATAGACATTTAACTAAAAATTTTCGGAATAATATTCCATTACAGGTGTATTGAGCACAGGCAAAAATGAGTAATAGTCTATACACTACACACGCCGCCATATTGGCCTCAGCTGCTCTGACGTCACCGTCACGCGACATGCAACACACAGACGAAAAAGTTTGAGACGATGTAATAAAACTTTCACTTTACTACTCCCATTTTACGAGTAAAGGCCGGCGCCCATAATCGGCTTCGGCAAGGAAAAGGATACTTCGGCAGCATGCTATGGCGTAGTTTCCGACCGTGTGCGCCTGCATGTAGGGATGCCGAAGAATCCTTTTCCTTGCCGATGCCGATAATGAGCGCCGGGCCTAAGTGTGGATTTGGCTATAACTACCATCAGATGTCATCATCGTCCTCGCTAGCGTAGATCGAATAGATTTCTATAATGCTTGCACCATGAGATTTACGGAATCTTACGCAGACGCTCGATAGATCGTGTCGTGTTGCTAACTTCACTTACTCGTTAGAATACTTTCGTTTATGGGAACCTATGCGATACTTAAGTTTTGTTTCTTTCCTTCTCACTAGTAAGGAAATAGAACGGCTTGTAAGCTCAAAATGTAATGTTTTCGCTATGCTAAATATGTAGTTTCACATTCAGTATCACATAATAAACCGACTAAATATGAAAGTACATAGGCGGTTAGTGGACTACCTATGGTAATTAGTGGTTTTTTGAATTTTTATTCCTTATCATATGTCACTGTCATCTATTTAATTCGTTGTGCCACAAAACTGTCTTTTGGATTTGAAAATAACGATAATACCTACAATGAGATTCATCATCATCTGCTTAGCCTTTTCCCAACTTTATTGGGGTCGGCTTCCAGTCAGGCCGGATTTAGCTGAATACCAGTATTTTACGAGGAGCGGCTGCCTACCAGACCTCCACAACCCATTAACTAGGGTAACAAGGTACTTCATGGCAAGACTGGAGTCAGATTTACTGGCTTCTGACTATCCGTAACGACTGCCAAAGATCTCCAAATGACAGCCGGGACCAACGGCTTCACGTGCTTTCCGAGGCACGGAGGAATCTCGTTATGTTAAGATGGTCACCCATCCACAGACCAACCTAGGCAAGCGTTGCTTAACCTTGAAGATCGACCTGTGCGGCTGTTATTATCTAGCTTATTTAAATACCTATATATATTTTATACCTATTTAAATACAATGAGGACTATTTTTTTACATTCAATAAGTCTCATTTTTTAATTGGAAAGATGGGTAAAACATGAGGACTAGTGTTCCACAATTTCAATTGTTGGTGGAGTTCATGGAAAGTTATGTTTCTACTTTCTAAAAAAACAATATTTCATTAAATAATATAATATTTATTTTATAAACTTAAAAATCCGGCTTGACTGGAAGCCGACCCCAATATAGTTGGGAAAAGGCTAAGCAGATGATCATGATTTAATAAACTTAAAAAAATAATTTTATAATCTAGTCTAGGTAAAGTGTCTAAAACATACTACAACATAGGTAATAAAATGCATATTTTCAGAAATAGTGATCTTAGCAGACCCGCCAGCGTTGGGCTGAATTGACAGATGTATGTTGAATGCCGCGGTTTTCCCGTCCGATTATAATTTCAAGGCTAGAGTGAATAGGCTCTCAATGTTTGAATCCCCAACCGGTCCTATGAGACCGCGCTGTTATTGTCATCACTGCTTACCATCAGGTGGGATCGCAGTGAAGCGCTAGTTTACAACAATAAAAAAAAATGCCGATTCAACTGATGATACGAAATCAGTTGAAAAATGGAGAAAGATTTGTATCATCTATATTTTTTTTTTTTTAGATAGCCCATTTATCGAGGAAGGCTACTGGCTATTTATCATCACGCTTACGGTGGAACTCAAAAACAATAATTAAATTAACTTTAATGGGTGATTAACTAATGAGCTTTAAATGTGTTAATGAGCGATTAGGGTTAATTAGTCATTGACAGCTTTAAGTATCCATAGACCGAAGCATCGTCAAATCACAGAGCGTCCGTGTAGCTATATATATAAGCAATGTTAAAATATTATTTTAAAATTAATAATCTATATTTATGTGCAATAAATCTGTGATTTATATTATTTTAAATGATATTCCTTTTGATTAATGATATTTTTTTAACAAATATGCATTATTGAATTAAAATATAAGCTATGGTGCTTTTTTTCGATGTCATCGATGAGGAGTCACTGACATTCTGACGGTACGTACCTACTCCTAATGTCAGTGTCACAATTGTCAAAGAAGAGGTTAGGGGAAGGTGGGGGGAGGGAGGCAACCTCATAGAGTAGGTATTTTTTTATTTAATTTTCTCTGGTATCAATATCTAAAGGGTGTAAAAAGACCCTTAACGAAAACGAAAACCCCATATTCTACACATCACTGGGATACTTTTTTTCTTCTAGGACATACCTGGGAATTCACTGGTTCTGGAGATATTGAAGGTCAAAGTCAACATTTTTTTTGTTTTTTTTTTTCATAATCGTATTCGAAGTATCATTAGTAAGCTTTCTTCTGAACAAACATTATCAAAATTATCAATTTTTCATAACAAATTACGCATTTGAAGTTAGAAAAATGCAACAAAAACTAAACACAACGAGCGCCTCACACACACAAGCGTGCGGTTGGTTCAACGACCAAGCGCGAGCGGCCGAACGCTCAGCTGGTCGAAATTATTATTAATTAATTATTTTTTAAAGACGAAAAAAAAAAAGTTTTTTCCCAGCAATAATTTTTGGTCCAAGTTGCTCAATTACATGTACAGAATGTGTAGTTGTCGGCTTTGTGATCGGTCTTTTTACACCCTGTATATCGCTTCATCTTTCATCACTTCAAACCACCCAAATAAAACAGGGAAGCTCGTGACCCCAGAACGAAGGCAACGAAAGAATGGGGTGGGGTTTAGTCAGTAAAATTCTTACACGCCCTTCCGCTCAGCCCAAGAGCGAGAAAAGTCATTCTAATGATTCCCCACTTGAAAAATAAACCAAAATAAAATAAAACTCATAATATTGCACACATGTTTATAATTTATTGCCACATCTATATGGTACTCAGTACTTTTGTACTGGAAATAAGTGATACATTATATTATCTTTTTTTTATTTAAACACTCTTCTGTCCTTGAACACAATAATCTGAGAATCTTCCAGAAAGAGGGCCGATACGACCCTCTTTCTGCCGATTCCAAGAATCTGCTTAGAGGAATAACGCAAGGACTGTAGTTATATTTATCAACAAGAGATTGTGCTGCTTTTATTTGTAATTCTTGTGGGTTCGGTGTCGTCGGTTCTTCAGTTGTTGTTGTTGTCGTTGGTCCTTCTGTCTCCCCAGTCGATGAACAATACGCTGTCGTCGGTTCTTCAGTTGTTGTTGTTGTCGTTGGTCCTTCTGTCTCCCCGGTCGATGAACAATACGCTGTCGTCGGTTCTTCAGTTGTTGTTGTTGTCGTTGGTCCTTCTGTCTCCCCGGTCGATGAACAATAAGCTGTCGTCGGTTCTTCAGTTGTTGTTGTTGTCGTTGGTCCTTCTGTCTCCCCGGTCGATGAACAATAAACTGTCGTCGGTTCTTCAGTTGTTGTTGTTGTCGTTGGTCCTTCTGTCTCCCCGGTCGATGAACAATACGCTGTCGTCGGTTCTTCAGTTGTTGTTGTTGTCGTTGGTCCTTCTGTCTCCCCGGTCGATGAACAATACGCTGTCGTCGGTTCTTCAGTTGTTGTTGTTGTCGTTGGTCCTTCTGTCTCCCCGGTCGATGAACAATACGCTGTCGTCGGTTCTTCAGTTGTTGTTGTTGTCGTTGGTCCTTCTGTCTCCCCGGTCGATGAACAATACGCTGTCGTCGGTTCTTCAGTTGTTGTTGTTGTCGTTGGTCCTTCTGTCTCCCCGGTCGATGAACAATACGCTGTCGTCGGTTCTTCAGTTGTTGTTGTTGTCGTTGGTCCTTCCGTCTCCCCGGTCGATGAACAATACGCTGTCGTCGGTTCTTCAGTTGTTGTTGTTGTCGTTGGTCCTTCCGTCTCCCCGGTCGATGAACAATAAGCTGTCGTCGGTTCTTCAGTTGTTGTTGTTGTCGTTGGTCCTTCTGTCTCCCCGGTCGATGAACAATACGCTGTCGTCGGTTCTTCAGTTGTTGTTGTTGTCGTTGGTCCTTCTGTCTCCCCGGTCGATGAACAATACGCTGTCGTCGGTTCTTCAGTTGTTGTTGTTGTCGTTGGTCCTTCCGTCTCCCCGGTCGATGAACAATACGCTGTCGTCGGTTCTTCAGTTGTTGTTGTTGTCGTTGGTCCTTCTGTCTCCCCGGTCGATGAACAATAAGCTGTCGTCGGTTCTTCAGTTGTTGTTGTTGTCGTTGGTCCTTCTGTCTCCCCGGTCGATGAACAATACGCTGTCGTCGGTTCTTCAGTTGTTGTTGTTGTCGTTGGTCCTTCTGTCTCCCCGGTCGATGAACAATACGCTGTCGTCGGTTCTTCAGTTGTTGTTGTTGTCGTTGGTCCTTCTGTCTCCCCGGTCGATGAACAATACGCTGTCGTCGGTTCTTCAGTTGTTGTTGTTGTCGTTGGTCCTTCTGTCTCCCCGGTCGATGAACAATACGCTGTCGTCGGTTCTTCAGTTGTTGTTGTTGTCGTTGGTCCTTCTGTCTCCCCGGTCGATGAACAATACGCTGTCGTCGGTTCTTCAGTTGTTGTTGTTGTCGTTGGTCCTTCCGTCTCCCCGGTCGATGAACAATACGCTGTCGTCGGTTCTTCAGTTGTTGTTGTTGTCGTTGGTCCTTCCGTCTCCCCGGTCGATGAACAATACGCTGTCGTCAGTTCTTCAGTTGTTGTTGTTGTCGTTGGTCCTTCCGTCTCCCCGGTCGATGAACAATACGCTGTCGTCGGTTCTTCAGTTGTTGTTGTTGTCGTTGGTCCTTCTGTCTCCCCGGTCGATGAACAATAAGCTGTCGTCGGTTCTTCAGTTGTTGTTGTTGTCGTTGGTCCTTCTGTCTCCCCGGTCGATGAACAATACGCTGTCGTCGGTTCTTCAGTTGTTGGTGTTGTCGTTGGTCCTTCTGTCTCCCCGGTCGATGAACAATACGCTGTCGTCGGTTCTTCAGTTGTTGTTGTTGTCGTTGGTCCTTCTGTCTCCCCGGTCGATGAACAATACGCTGTCGTCGGTTCTTCAGTTGTTGTTGTTGTCGTTGGTCCTTCTGTCTCCCCGGTCGATGAACAATACGCTGTCGTCGGTTCTTCAGTTGTTGTTGTTGTCGTTGGTCCTTCTGTCTCCCCGGTCGATGAACAATACGCTGTCGTCGGTTCTTCAGTTGTTGTTGTTGTCGTTGGTCCTTCTGTCTCCCCGGTCGATGAACAATACGCTGTCGTCGGTTCTTCAGTTGTTGTTGTTGTCGTTGGTCCTTCTGTCTCCCCGGTCGATGAACAATACGCTGTCGTCGGTTCTTCAGTTGTTGTTGTTGTCGTTGGTCCTTCTGTCTCCCCGGTCGATGAACAATACGCTGTCGTCGGTTCTTCAGTTGTTGTTGTTGTCGTTGGTCCTTCTGTCTCCCCGGTCGATGAACAATACGCTGTCGTCGGTTCTTCAGTTGTTGTTGTTGTCGTTGGTCCTTCTGTCTCCCCGGTCGATGAACAATACGCTGTCGTCGGTTCTTCAGTTGTTGTTGTTGTCGTTGGTCCTTCTGTCTCCCCGGTCGATGAACAATACGCTGTCGTCGGTTCTTCAGTTGTTGTTGTTGTCGTTGGTCCTTCTGTCTCCCCGGTCGATGAACAATACGCTGTCGTCGCTTCTTCAGTTGTTGTTGTTATTTCTGTCTCCCCGGCTGTTGAACAATACGGTGTCGTCGCTTCAGTTGTTGTTGTTTCTGTTACCCCGGTTGGACAATATGGTGATGTGGTTTCATTAGGTGATAACTTAGTTGTTGATTCTGTTTGCTCGGGTGGACATGATGCCAGGGTTGCATTTGGTGTTACGTCTTGAGATTGTACGCCAGGAACCACCAGCATAAGCGCGCAGCATACCTGAAAACGTCACCCAATGGCTATTTAAACCACAGTTATTTGACTAGCTATCACATACGGCTCCCTGACCTGATGACTCAGTACAGTTTTCAAGTATAGCCCAAAAAGAACTGGAAAAATTACAGCGGTTCGCCTGCTTAGCAATCACTAATTGTCTGAAAACAGCACGCACTGGCCCCTGCAGGCAATGCTAGGACTGTCTCCACTGCATCTGTTAGTACGGGAGCAGGCAGTGCTAGCAGCCTCAATCTAGGACCCTACACACTTCCAAAAACTTAACAGCATACAACTTACAGAAGAATTGTACTAATACTCAGGCCCCAAGTAACAGAATCTACACTGAGGGATCAAAAACGAATCCTAGGACGGGAGCGGGGTCTATTCCAATGACTTTAATACAAATATATCCAGACCGCTAGTAATACTCCACTCTGTCTACCAGGCAGAATACGCTGGTATCTGGTTCTAGTGGCCCACGCCATAGAAGCCAGGAGACATAATCTCTGATAGTACCCCTAGAAAAATCTCAATCACCTCGAAACTCATACAAGAATGCCAAATTGCACAAAACGATTTTGAATATTATAATTTCCTCGGTGCCTCGGAAAGCATAGGCTGCCTACCAGACCTCCACAACCCAATAACTCGTTATGTTAAGATGGTCACCCATCCACAGACCAACCTTGGCAAGTGTTGCTTAACCTTGAAGATCGACCTGTGTTCTATTACTTACACTGAGCCACCAAAAAAAAATTACGCAGTGGTCAAAAACTTTTCCTGTATACCACTACTGTACATGAAGATTAAATGAATAATAACTAAATAAAATATTTCAAATATTCAGGTGTTTCCGTAAAGAACAACGTTAAACAAGCCGATGCGTTACAGGGGTATACAACAAACATCTGGACAAGTCTATTAGTAGGTGAACAGATGATGTAAAACAGCAGGAGACACTTAGATGCAGAATGCTTAGGAGTGGCAAGAATAGCGAGCACAGCAGGGCGACCTAAGACACCCAGCATTTTTGGTAAAGATTGGTGAAAACATGGTATTGGAAACATTTTAAAGAGTCCGATCTCCTGCAAATATCAATAACTGAAGCCTTTATCCTAACCCAGCCTAAGCTCATCCGCTGATGGAAGTCTTAAAAGAGAAAGAAATAATTCCTAAGTACGCACATTTATAAAAATAATAAATAATAAAGGTTTTTTGACATAAAAAAGTCATTACAATTTTATATGGAAACCCTGACTCCTGAGCTAGATGAAGCTAGGAGTCAGTGTCTTCAAAAATATCAATTACTCACAAAAAGGGAACACTGGTGAATGCTTACCTGTACGACGAATATCAGCAGACACTTCATAATTAACACTGGTGTATCCACAACTGCAGAAAGCCCGATGTATCAGTGACAGCGGTGCTGGGCTTAAGTACCCGCAGCGCAGAGGAGTAGACAATAGTTACCAGTGCGTCACACGCCAATACACTATTCGAATGTGCATTGAAGAGTAAATAATATATTAATAAGTACTCATTATAATACTTACCTTTGTTAAGACAGAAATAAAATGTATTTTTATTAAAGGCACCATAATAAATATAAACAAAACAGCCCAGTCAAGTTCGAGTTGGTATAATTAATAATATTAATAACAGTTTATATGTCCTTTTGGAACCGAGCACTAGCTTTTAACGTTTTATAAGGGCCCAAAATTCTTTTTATTTCACATAGGCCCGTGTGAAAAAATGTTTGCATTTATTCGTGCCAAGACTTTTGTATAAAGTTATATTAATTTTCACTCAAAATAACGAAAAATCTTATTTTCTAAATTAGCTATACCTCTCTTTCAGTGTTCTACTGCAACTTTATGTACAAAAAGAAACCATTTAATTTAATTTTGTAAGTTTTAAATATTACTATTTAACTATATTTTCATTATATTTTTAAATTCTATTTTCTCAATTATAAGTTGGTCTTTATTTTAAATGCAAATACTTAGGGCCTATTTCACCACCTATGATTAAGTTTCGAGTATCTTACTTGGCAGATAATTTCATACAAATTCTGTCACATTTTTGAATTTATTCAGTGAGTAGTGCTTACTCGGACATTGTGAAACAGGCCCTTAGTCTTTCACTGTGTCGGTAAAGTTCGTATCCAAGTACAATCTGCGAAAATTATAACTCAGGTCGGCTTCCAGTTTAGCCGCATACAGCTGCTCTAAATAATGGTATATAATGAACGGTCACCTACATGCGGACCGCAATTGCAAACATTGCTTACCGATAAAAAAGCAGCGTATCCCGTACTTCTAAACCCTATTTCTGCGGAAAAATTAAAAGTAGCCTAAGTTACTCCTTGTAACATTAGCTTTCCGTCAATGAAAGTCCCATCATGATAGCTTTACCCATTTCGGAGTTGTTTCCAGAATTAAGTCCCATTCCTGTCGGGATATAAAAAATAACTTAAGTTACTATTTTAACATCCAATAAAAGTGTCGTTAAACTTTTATTCAACTATTTCAAAGTCATATCCCATAGTTGGAAAACCCGTTTCCATGGAAAAATGAAAAGTAGCCCAAGTTACTGCTTTTAACATCTGCTACCCGTTAGTGAAAGTCCCACTATCTCTAATTTAAAATCTCATTTTCTACTTAGGTTCCGAAAAATAATAATATTACAAACAGACACTTAAATATTATATTTATAGATGTTATTATAAATATGTTTTTATTTTTTTCTTGCTTAGCAAATACTGCAATGTGTATAAATAATATTGTTTGACTTTAATTTATATTCGAATAGTGTGTTGATTTATGACGCACAAGTAACTATTATTAGTCTCTCTGTTCTGTCAGTACTTAAGCCCAGCACAGCTGTGACTGCTACATTGTACATTCTGCAGCTGATCTTACTACAGGAGCAGACATGAAGTGTTCGCTCACGTTCGTGGTACTGGTAAGTAAAAATTTCTAATTTCTCTAACACTGTCCGCCCACGTCAAACTTTTTGTAGGACCGATAAGTTTAACAAATTAAATATAATTATAGTCCTTTACTATATTCTAACAGATTTTTTTTGTAGGACGTGTGTCCTATAAAAAAATTAGTCATCGTTGCACTATTGCTATCAGTGTGTTTATCACCTACAAAAAATCGGTCCCCGATTATTGGACGTGTTTGGCACCGTTAAGCTCTTTCTCTCTTAAGACACCGTCTGACGAATTAGGTTACTTGGCTATATATTATAGGTGAAAGGCTCCAGTTATTGAAATTTTGCTGGATACCTATAAAGCTCCTTAAAATGATGTTAATACCAAGTTTTCTTCAATTTGTCCCAACATTACCTGGTGCGTTAGGTCGAATTGCCGTGCTCATCATCCTTCCCGGTTTTAGGGATATCCTGTATCTAAGGGTTCTCAGCTATTTTTAACCTTCAATAAAAGAAGGAGTTTCTTAATTCGGTTGTATGTTTTTACCTTATGTATGTTACCACAGATTTTCATCATTTATGAACTAATTTGCAAATTCTGTTCTAAATTCGATGTTAATTCCTTCTTCGATGTTAAAGCGATTCACCTCGTCATTTATACAACGTCCATTGAGGAACAATTTACCTACTGCGATCTTTCTGTCCGTTTATAATTGAGCTGTCTTCGGAGTTAGAGTTAATAGGCTCTTAATAAACTAGCGTGCTTCATCATCAACGATTGCATGACTGCTTGCCTTCAGCGGGGATCGCAGTCAAACACTAGTTTATATTATTGAAAAGTTTATTTATCCTGTGTGTCACATCATCTTCCAATATACGCTGTGGTTTCGTCTTCGTATATTAGTTGATGTAGCTTAGTGTAGTTGTTCCAGCGTCTACTAATTACTCCCACAAACCCTCCGCAAGAGGCTTTGCCGTGCAGAAAGAATAAAAAAAATCGCGTTTATTCCTTGTAATAACGGAAAACTCCTTAAAAATAAAACAAAAAGAACATTTAGTAATGCCAAAAGGGCCCCAGCTCAGCATAACGCCAAATGGTAACACAAGGCCACCACTTGACGCTGATTTTCAGCTGCAGCCCTTGGGTGCCATTCCGTGCCCTATACTCAAAACAGAAAATATTCTGAAGTCTAAAAGGTTTATGTGCAGAAACCAACTAAAAGGAAATGTTGCGATTGTTATTTAGAAAACAGTTCAAAAACAGATTTATATGCACCTATAAAAACTGAGATACCATGTAACAATATTTGAACACATAAAAGTGTAATTTTTTTATAAAAAAGGTACATAGGTAAAACTAACAAAGTCGTTTAAACAACCAAAACATATAAAAATGATAAAAAGTTAAAACATGCATCTGGCAGGAGTATATAACAAAAATAAATATTAAGGGCTTGATTCTGAAAGCGGTACTCCTGGACACGGCTCCTATCGTTAGGAGGTTCCTTTCTCTGGAGCCCTGACTACCGGCACCTTAGACCCTGTTCGCAATGCGCGAGAGAGGCTGATTTTTGTATATTTTTTATTTAAATTATTTTTTGTGTCCGGTCGCTGTGGCGGCGCTTGGGGGAGTCCTATGTCCAACAGTGGACGTCTTTCGGCTGAGATGATGATGATGATGATGATGATTTTTTGTGTTTCGTACTGGCATACGAAGAGTTGTAGAATGTCTTTAAAAACCATTTATTTATTCGCAGTTTCGTATCTTTCCATGTAATCTTGATGGGGTTAGTGATGAGAGGTTCCACCAGGATTTAAAGAAGTTTGAAGAACGATTTTAAGACCGTTGGAGTAAATCTATGCTAGGCGATCAGTCAAAAACAGAGAGAAAAAGTTAAAATATTAAGATATTCAGGAATTGAGTTTTATTGTATTTTTAATATTTAAATAATAATAAAAACTTGATGAATGTAAAAAAATGTAGTCAATTTTATTTGATTTCTTTTATTTGTGTGGTTATTATTTCGATTTATAGTATAATTTGTACCCATTTTGAAATAGGTATCATGTTTTCGTATTTATTCAAAACTAGCTGTCACCTGCGGTTTCACCCGCATTTTTCGTTACTGCTCCGCTCCCGTGGGTCGTAGCGTGATAGTATATAGCCTATAGCATTCCTCGATAAATGGGCTCTCTAACACTGAAAGAATTTTTCAAATCGGACCAGTAGTTCCAGAGATTACCCCCTACATACAAACTTACAAATTTTACCTCTTTATAATATTAGTATAGATAATAATAATTATAATATAAATTTTCTGTGCAGCTTTCTAATTATACTTAGATAATTATTTTTGTATGAATCCTTTTCGAGTCTTCTTCAGAAGCCACCTCCAAAACATACTCGTACCATTTCTCTTTTTCTTTGGTGGTAATAACCAATCTCTGCCTGGTATTGTCGATATCTCATCTGCCCATCAAGCCTGTGGACTTCATCTAATCTCCGCATCCATTTAATCAGTCCCGTGACCTGCCCGTTTCCACTTTATTTGTGGTGAAAAAGATAAAAAGCGTCTGTAGCGTTTGGTTTCTCTTGGATCTCGTTTCCTTGGTAGGTCTTTGTCGAGCTCTTCTGCGATAACTGGCCGTATTACAAGGTCAGGGTTGGGTCCAATTTCGTTTTTTTTTTCTGGTAGGGGAATCATCAGAATGACTTCTCCCGCTCTTGGGCGGAGCAGGAGGGCGTTTCGGAATACCACGTGTTCCCCCAGAGGCTTCGGCCCTGCCGGGCCCCTACAGTTTGCTGACATATCCTTGAGACGCGCGTGGAACAGATCGCGCCGTTGACGACTGGGCTCGGTCCAGATTATTTTCAGACTGCCGGACGGCGAGCTACCCAGTGCTCACCGTCCGCGAACCCGCGCCTACGGTGGTCGGAAATCGGGATCGGGATCTCGGCGGCGGCGGCGTGAGGACCGTTCCCTCACGCGCTCGCGGTCAGCAGCCTCCTTCACGAGCATTACTGCTTCGCAGAAGGAGGCGACCGCATGCCACCCCTCCTCGTTCCGGACCATGGCCCGAACCAGGGCCCGGCGCGAAAGGTCGCCGCCTCCGATAGCCTCCACAAGGACACGGCGGTGCTCCGCCCAAGCGGGGCACACCTCTACAGTGTGCTCCATCGTGTCCTCCGGGCGGTCCACACAGTGGCGACACCCGGGCGTCCTCTCCTGCTTGATCCGATGCAGGAACTTCCCGAACTTACCGTGTCGTCCAATTTCGGTTGGTATTCCACGTTGTGTTATGATTTTTTCGCTTGGAGTATATCCATTTTTTTAGGTGACCGTGTCCTCCAAACATTAACACATAAATACCATTTCAACATTATTTATCTATGAGTACAACAGCACACTATAATATATTGTTCACAGTATAGTGTTACAGGCTGAGGTAAACTAATAACCTAAAAATATAGTAAAACTAGTTTTTACCTGCGTCTTATCCCCCGTCAACTGACTACCTAAGAATCTTCTCCTGAAAATAACCAACACAATAAAAAAAAGGATTAGCGAAATCAGTCCAGCCGTTCACGCATAATGCCGTTGCCACGGGAAATAGGGATTCATTTATATAAACATATATTAGCTTGCCTCCGTTGAAAACACTTTTAATATGTACAAATAAAATAATATACACATTCGGTTCAGTTACTTGTTTTAACATGATTTTTATCTATGTAATTTAAACACTGCAATAAATTGTCTAAATCTCATCATCTACCTAGCCTTTTCCCAACTATGTTGGGGTTGGCTTCCAGTCAAGCCGGATTTAGCTGAATTTTACGAGGAGCGGCTGCCTACCAGACCTCCACAACCCATTAACTGGGGTAACACGGTACTTCATGATAAGGCTCGATTCAGATTTACTGGCTTCTGACTATCCGTAACGACTGCCAAGGATCTACAAATGTCAGCCGGAACCTACGGCTTAGCGTGCTTTCCGAGGCACGAAGGAAACTCGATATGTTAAGATGGTCACCCATACACAGACCATCTTGGCAAGCGTTGCTTAACCTTGAAGATCGACCCGTGCGGCTGATATTATCTAACCACGACTCCTTCCCTCCTCCCAATAAAATCTCTAACACTGATTCGTCGAAAAACTGTTCATGCAGCTTGTCATTAGCGTTTTATTGTACGATTATGGTATTATGTACCTACTAAACAATTTACTCTCCTTGAGTAGGTATTGAACGGAATTCTGACAAAAAAATAAATATGTTTGAATTAAGTATTACTTTTATGATTTGCAGTTTCATTAACAAAACAATGAAGTCCATTAATAAACTATTAACTGTATGTACCAAAATTAGTATAAGGGCCTATTTCACCACCTATGATTAAGTTTCGAGTATCTTACTTGACAGATAATTTCATACAAATTCTGTCAAATTTTTGAATTTATTCAGTGAGTAGTGCCTACTCGGACATTGTGAAACAGGCCCTCAAACTTATTAGTACTTATAAGGATTGTCAAAATAAAAAAAAATAGTTAGACAGATTTTTTTGATATGAGAAATCATCCTATGTCTTCTGCCTCTGAAGGCACAGTGGGAGAGCGTGACAGACTTTTACTGACTAAATACATTCTTGTTTCTTCTTTGCCTTCGTTCCAGGGCTCCAGGGTTCACTTTCACATAACCAATGGAAGTAAGACGGATGCTCTTCTGTTTCAGGTACTTGAGCCAGCTGTGAACGTTTGGGCCCAATGGCAACGGATCATCCAGCGTACCTGAATGCTGAGTGATGGCACACTTGACAGACAGCTTTGGATCATGGAGTAGCTCACCTGCTTCAAGACCAGCCGCGGTGGAACTGCAACCCAGCGCTATACTGCCACCCAAACACGTGACAATGATAATGATCATGACGGGGCTATATCCGTAAGTACCCAGAGTAATGCATGTTTGATGAGCGCTTTATATATACAACATGTAACATAATAAGCGCACATCCTCTTGGGGGGTCATTGTACTCTTCATTATGAACAACTTTTACTATGGGACTAACCCTAAAATCGAGAAAAAAAAATCAGGTTTCCCATTCATTTTGACGAAATAAGCGAACATAAATGTACGCAACAGCTGATTATTTTTTCTCGATTTCAAGGTTGGTCCCATAGTAAAAGTTGTTCATAATGATGAGTACAATGACCCCCCAAGAGGATGTGCGCTTATTATGTTACATGTTGTATACTCGTATTTATTTATTGTAGCTTTATGACACAAGAAATTACAAAGGCGGACCCAATGTCTTAGACATTTTTTAAGTCTAGTCAAATATAGGATTATGTAGAAACATGGCATAGAAAGTGCAACTTAATAGCAAACAAACAGACATTCCAGGAGTGTCGCTTCACACCACATAGGCTCATACGCTTAAGGTGAATGCTTCAGGTAGCCCGCGAAATTCAAATTTTCTTACGTTTTTTGCAATTTGAAAGCCAGTGGTAGGTTGTATGAAGTTAAAAATACTTAAGCGGTTGTAAAACGTAACTAGTTACATAATTATAAACATAAAAATCATCAATACAAGCCTCCAAGCTCACTTAGTTGCAAGAACGTTTTTGACCTCGAAAAAATCGTTCCTACACTTAGGTTAGGCTTTCAAATTGCAAAAAACGTAAGAAAATTTGAATTTCGCGGGCTAAGCTGGAACATCCCCCTTAAGCTTAAGGAAGTGGTGATGACGTCACGATGTGGTTGCTGCACGAACGCTGCGCTGACGTTCTTTGTCGAGGGTCATCAGTTTGGAGGGCATATCTCCAAACTGATGAACAGAGATTAAAGTCCCACAAACGTCCGTTGATAAAGGAGGACCTTCCGACCAAACAGGTGTTATGTCTGGTGGGCTATTGCCCGATAGATGATTTGGGGTTATTCTAATCGCTCGGAGAACTTTACTTGCGCGATTCAGGGCGTTGGTGCAGAATTATCGAATTGTCTTGATAGCAGCAAAGACCTTTTTTTTTAAATAATATACCATAAACTAGTGCTTGACTGCAATCCCACCTGATGGTAAGCAGTGATGCAATCGTTGATGGTTAGGGGCACTAGTTTATTAAGAGCCTACTGATATCCACTTAGTCTTGTATTGTGCGGCAGCTGTAGTGGCACTACGTGTAGCTCACGTCAAACTTTTTAATAGAAAGAAAGAAATAAAAAATATATTTAGCACATAGACTCATTTAACGAAAATGTGACATGTAGAAACTTTAAAAAGGTTAAGGGCCTCGTTCACCATCTCCGAGTAGGCACTACTCACTGAATAAATTCAAAAATTTGACAGAATTTGTATGAAATTCTCTGTCAAGTAAGATACTCGAAACTTAATCATAGGTGGTGAAACAGGCCCTAAGACTTGTAGGGGAAAATGTAAAAAAAAATGTTCCCTGTATCCTCTGTAAGTGCCTGCCTACAGTCAGATAGCAATATAGGTTTTCAAGTGACAAACAATTTTCGTATGTCCTGTATGTACCACTGCAGTCTAGTTCATTTTTTGACGAAGTACAGTAAGTAGGCCGCGAAAGTTGGCTAGACTATTGTGACGACGCTTGTCGCAGTGGTTACTAATTACTTACTTACTTAATGTCCTATGTCCCCTAGATGGGGCAGAGAGCGTCCACAGTAATCCTCCATCGCGAACGGTCTTGAGCTTCACGCTTCACCTCGCTCCACGTCATTCCGTTGCTCGCCGCTTCTGCCAATACGGGTCGACGCCAAGTTTGACGGGGACGGCCACGCTTTCTTTTTCCTTGGGGCAGTGTTGTTGGCAGTGGTTAGTAGGGTGTCCCAAAAAAATCAAATTGTGTTTTTTACAACGCATACCCTCTAATTTTGTTTGAATGGTGTCAAAACTATTGTAAATAAAATTTCATGTCCCTAGGACCACAGGAACCCGTGCCGACTTGCATCGATAGATATCAGAATTTCCGTACTTTGGCGCGCCGCAGCTACCGTTTCAAGTGCTTGATATTACTTGTTTATTTAATTAGTAAACGCATAATTTTCATTTAGTTTACATGTCAATAGGTTTACGCAGTATTACAAAAGGAATATTTTTTAATAAGGGATGTATAAAATCAAATTACGAGTTCAAAACTATACGGTAGTAAACAAGTATTGACAGTACTGTGCGTAGAACATTTTGGAGGTGAATTTATGTGTACGAAAAACGCAAATCCTACTATTCAAAAGTGCGTTATTTATTAGGAAAATATACATACTTTTCTCAATTAAAGTATTATCTGCGTTAAAAAACGAATGAAATAATTCAAACATTGGAGAGATTTCAAAAAAATGCGAACGAAACTCAAGAAGTAAGTATTCGAGAAGTTCCTATAAGTGTGAGCTTCTATAAGTTAGGACAAATTATTTGACACAGCATATGCATGCCGATGCGTTTCCATTAATAAAGATAAATAAAGATAGAATCTTCTTGCAGTGCCAAAGAGAGAGGATGATTTGGTTACTTGGCTGGTGTAGACAAAAAATTCAAACAAAAAGTGCTCCTTAGAAAATATTAGAAATATTGAAGATCAAAAGTGTCTGTGGCTTAAATTGTTTGTTATTAACTTCTTTTCATCACCTTTTAAAGAAAAATTATCTTCGGATACTAAAATGTTGGATTTACAAGAACATTTGCCCATCCCAACTGAGAGCACACCGCCCGATACGAATAAAATACGCATGAGAAAAAAAAATCAATTCAAAGACAATTATAGCTTTGGATAGGTGACAGTTAAGTATGAGAAATTCTGTGGATTATTATTCAAGCTACTATTGAGGCACTTGGATACAAAACTGTCGAAAACTTCCCATAAGTAAGTCCTCCAATCAAATAATTCGTACGGAGAATCGAAACAAGCTATAAAAGTCAATTTCCAAAATGAGGTAGGTCCTCGATACTGTAACTACCTTTTTATTTGGATGACAAACTATTGCTGGTTTTATGTGCACAAATGTACTTTACATTTGTGCACATCTAAAATCGGCGTCTAATAAAAAACGTCTCCTGATAGTTATTTTTCTGATGATAAAAAACAACTTATCGTTTGCTAAAATTGGACAACTTTACAAGAAGTGAATAAGCACCAGTAGTTCGGAATTCAGTATATGGTCTAATATTGCTTAGTTTTAATATGCTAGCTAACTTCTATGGCAAAATCACTGTTGAAGAGAAATAGGAGCATTTTTTCTATGTTACGTACAAGAAAGACGGGGATATTCTGACTATAAAAAGCCAATTTTGAATAGAAAAAATAGTTATTTGTTCTTTTAATAATAGATACTTAATAAACATAAGATCTAAGTAAAATAATGTTTTAAAAGTTAAATAAAAAATAAGTTCTAAAACGTCCTATTTAATTCTCATACAAACTTTATACTAAAACTTTGACATCAAGTCGGCACGGGTTATCGTTATCCGATTCCAATAATATTTATTATTTGAGTTCTTAGGATCAAATAGAAAAAATATAGAGGGTATGCGTAATTAAAATCGAGAAAAAAAAAATCGCCCTTATAGCTTGGGACACCCTAGTGGTTAGTCTGACGGAAACGAATAAAACTCGAAATATATGTATTTCACAGAACTTTATTAATGATTGCTAAACTTCCAGCATCAGTCAATTTTAGTTAACTCTTCATAAAACCACATTGACAATGGCTCTTAAAAATTTGCTAGGCTCTTTCGTGGCGTAGCCAAGAGCGCTAAGATGTCCTGGCCTAAGGATTTCAAGCTTTTTAGGGTTCCGTAGCCAATTGGCAAAAACGGAACCCTTATAGTTTCGCCATGTCTGTCCGTCCGTCCTCGCTTAATCTCAGTGACCGTTAGCTCTAGAAAGCTGAAATTTGATACCAATATGTATGTCAATCACGCCGACAAAGTGCAAAAATAAAAATTGGAAAAAAATGTTTTATTAGGGTAGCCTAGCCCCCCCTACATGTAAAGTAAAAAGCGTTTTTTTTTTAATATCAACCCTGACGTGTGATATATTGTTAGACAGGTATTCAAAAATGAATAGGGGGTTACTAAAATCATTTTTTGATAATATCAATATTTTCGGAAATAATCGCTCCAAAAGTAAAAAACAATGCGTCCCCCCCCCCTCTAACTTTTGAACTATAAGTTTAGAAAATATGAAAAAAATCTGGAAAGTAGAGCTTTATACAAACTTTCTAGGAAAATTATTTTGAAGTTGGGACGAATACTTAGTTTTTGAAAAAATTGGGGATATTTATTGTGACGGACGGGAAACTACGGAACCCTACACTGAGCGTGGCCCGACATGCTCTTGGCCAGTTTTTTTTAGACTAATAACGCAAATACTGGTTTTATACTTCTCAACAAGATCTTGCGCCTTTTTTCTTATTGTTTCATCTTGAATCGATGTTGTAGCAGCTGTAATAACTAAAAAAGCAACTTTAATGTATGTATATTTAGATTTATTTTTTTACTTCATTTACATTTACGTTTTCACCTAATAGTTGCGACCAAAAATATATAACCCAGATTTGTATATACATAAAAAGAGTTGTTTGACATTAAAAAGAGTGTCCATGGAGATTCTTGCATTTTCTTCTCCATAGAGATTTACGCTTTGGAATGTGCAATTATTCTGTTTGACTGACTTCTTGACGAAAAGTGCCTGTAAAGGGTTTATTTGAAATAAAAATGCGTTTGTTTTTTTTGACTTCGCTATAGATAAAAACACGTGAAAAATCGACACGAGTCTTGTCCAGGGTTTACTACTTGTATTTCTTCATTAGCCCTTTGCGTTCCAAGCCACAGTATTCTGCAGCCACTGATGCTGAGGCTACATCTGGTGTCGCACTTTCAGTTACAGTCGTTTCGTTTTGAAAGTATACGCCAGGGCGCCGCCACCATCATCGGCGCGCACCATATCTGCAATAAAACCGTCACTGTTTCAGCAATTCTACAAATATTATCTATTAATTGCGAGACTTGGAAAATAAATAGATAATCTCTAAAACTCATAAGTCACGTCAAGTTGCTGATTATACATAAAAAGATATAGCTTCGCAGACGTTACAACTGGTGCGTCTCAATGATTCATATAAAATCAGTGATTGATTCGGTAACGTGACTAAAACGTGAGTGTATATCTCAAGGAGCAGTTGTAACATAATCAACCTTCTCCCTCTGGTGGGACATAAACCTCCTCTTTGTCAGAGGGAGTGAGATGTAATCCTCAACGCTGGTACAGTGCGGGTAGCCTGGGTGGATGTCAAATTCATTTATTCTATATCGATTTTAAGGCACACAATGCTTTATTTCATAATTCTGCTAAATTGCTGAGTTGCGATTGTTAAATAAACACGTAATTTTAAGTTTATTAGTGTAACACAAAACTAAGTAATATATTAGAAGCAGAATAGCTAATAGAGTGCGTCTAATGATAGCGCGACCTGACTTTTTTTTAAATTTAATTGGCAATATTAATCAGCCGCAATAATTGTAGGATATAAAAAAAATTGTTAAGTGTCAAGAAATGATTCTCCTACTAGTTAGTAATACCACATACAAAATTTTTGGATTTAACCTCTTTTTCTCAGGTCGCGCTTTCATTAGACGGACTATATGAGACAAGGGTAAAAGGACTGAGTGCACCGTCAACTTTCAGGGTGACTACGGCAGCTGGGGACACGCAACTCACCCAGAGACGCATACCACTGGGCTCCAATACCTGCGCATCTTGGACATCTCAAGGTGCACCTTAGCACAAGCAAACTCTTAAATATAGTTCTATAGCACTCAATATCTGTACCCGTAACGGCTATTGTATGAGCTGATTTCGGAACGGTAAATTGTGAAAAGAAAAAGAAAGAAACAAAAACTTTTTATTTGCGGGACAACATTATAAATGTACATAAAAAAGAATAACGTGTTTAATCCAGTGCTATGCAAGCAAAGCCTTCGCGTCACAAGGGTGTTCGTCGAACAGGTCTGCAGAACAGAAGGAGATACTTGGATGCCCTCATCTTGATTCCCAGAACCATAGAAGCACCATCAAACGCACCCCCAATTTTTGGGAAAGATTGAAGAAAATATGGTTTTAGCAGCAAATTGATGAAATATTAGAAACTGGAGCCCTTAACCAACTCATCCTAATCTGGTCCGTCGATCCAGGTCTTACGAGAAGAATTTGAGTTAGTCCTAAGTTGTCTCATTTACTAAAATATTTTGTAATTAATTTTATTAAATAGTTTATAGTTACCAATACTTACGCATGTGAGCGAACATTTCATGTCTGCTCCTGTAGTAAGAGCAGCTACAGAATGTACAATGTAGTAGTGACAGCGGTGCTGGGCTTAAGTACCCGCAGCACAGAGGACTAGACAATAGTTACCAGTGCGTCACACGCCAATACACTATTCGAATGTGCATTGAAGTCATTATTATTAATACAATGTATATAAAAACTGACTTTGAATCATAATTATTTACCTTTGTCAAGAAAGAAATGAAAAGCATTTGTTTACTACAACGCACGTCATCACAGATATAAACAAAATGGCCTATCAAGTTTGAGCTGGAGTAATTACAAGTTGGTCTTTATTTTATATAAATTATCTAATCGAGTGTGCCCAAAGATATTTTCTACTCTAAGGTATATCAGAGGTCATGTCAGACTTTTACTGACTAAAACTCAACTTTGTCCTTCATTTGCCCTTTACTTTTCAGGACCACAGTATCCCTTTCAGGAATTTCCCGTGACCTACTGTGCCCCTATCGTTTGCTGACATATCTTTGCGGCGCACGTATCGTCCGTTTTTTATACCCTGAGACTAAATTGATATAGGTAATGGCAAACTTACTATAGGAATGATGCCAGTTCTTTTGTGTTGTAATGTCATTTTAGTCTCAGGATATAAAAAACAGACGGTAGAATACTATGCGCCGTCAACAACTTGAATTTAGTCCTTACCGGACGGCTAGACGGCGAGTCTGTTATCCATTGCTCGTCATCCGCGAACCCGCGCCTGCGGTGACCGGAGATCGCTTTAGGACTGCCGTTGACCGGGGCGTCTCCTATTGCGGCGGCTGGGGCGCAGTAGGAAGCGACCGTGTTCCATTCTCTCTCATTCTGCTGACACGGATCGCCTCCATGAGGACATAGTGGTTGTCCGCTCAAGCGGGGTACACTTCCATCGTCATCTGTACCGTGTCCTTTGGGCGGTTCGTACAAGGGTGATACCTAGGCGTTTCTTCTGCATGAATCAACAACAACTTGCCATGTTCGATGAGGACCTTTCTACATGAAAGAGAGGACGCCGTGGTGACTCTCCGACTACTTTACAAAGAGGGAACTTACCGCTGCGATTCTGGCGTATTCAGAGTTGGGTTGCGACTCTTGCTGTCTCCATAGCACCTTGAGATCCCGCCGGAACTCTGTCCGCCATTCTACAATTTGTCGCGGCAACGAAGTTCGATCCCGTTGTTAACTAGGCACAGTAGCATTAGCGACCTTTTAATGTTCCCACTGCTGGGACTCTGGCCTCCTCTAGGAGAGGGAATAGCCTGGAGCAGCCTCACAGCCTGGCGCATTGCTTTGTGTAATTTATTTCATCACCACTGCTCTCAAAACGGTGAAGGAAAACATCGTGAGGAAACCGGCATGTCCTAGAACTAAAAATTCGAAGATTTTTTACATCCACAATTCCGCACTGGGCCCGCGTGGCGGATTATGGCCCATTGCCTCTCCTAGAGAGGAGGCCCGAGGCACAGTAGCTTTTACTTTTTATGGAAGACAAAAAATCCAAGGGTTTCTTTTCTATGTAAAAAGCTTACAGAACTCTAACTCTTCGTGACAGCTGTGCAATTATACCATGTTGTTTATTTGATATTTAATATTTTTACACCATTGTGGTTGTCCACCTGTCTCTATATGGTTGACATTAGCCATACAGCACATTCACATTTGAAATATCGTAGTAATTTCATCACATTCTACGATTGCATCACTGCTTACCATCAAGTGGGATCGCAGTCAAGCACTAGTTTATATAACTTCAAAAATAAACATTATTGTATCATCATCATTGCTAATGCCCAAACACGCACATACACACACCCAAACACGCACACACACACCATAATTCTTACGAACATACAATCCTACTAATATTATAAATGCGAAAGTTTGTGAGGATGGATGTATGTTTGTTACTCTTTCACGAAAAAACGGCTGGACCGATCTGGTTGAAATTTGGTATTTAGATAGTTTATACCTTGGATTAACATATAGGCTACTTTTACTCATACTTTTTTTTATTAATTTTTTTCGGTTTTGTTATTTTTGCTATAGGCTGCTTTTTATCAACACACCACGCGGGCGAAGCCGCCGGCGGAAACTAGTAATTATATAAGCCATAAGCAGTGCTCTAACTTCGCACATAACACCACACAATCCACACATCCACATGAGTAATAATTTTCGTAATTTTTTTTCTCTTTTTAGTGTCTTATTTTATACCATTTTCTATTTTTGTGTACAATAAAATCAATTAACGTTGTACGCAAACTAGTAGAAATAAGTATCGGAAGGGAACTGTCTCCTGAGATACAGGCTAACTGCCTAGTTCAGGAGGCAGGGCATTTATGTAACTGTGACACTTGTTTGCAAATAAACGATGTACTGTGGTAAATAAATTCGTCGAAGTAATTAAGGGCTCTCCTTTCAGTTTCTGTAAAAGTTTGATAGAGTATAATTTAAATGAAAAAGCAACGCAATTTTTTTTTCAGAATTTGTTAAAGAAGTTCATTTGACAGATTAGTTCCATTGTTTCTTTCAATTTCATTCTCATGAATGTGCCTAAATACTTGTAAATGTACTTATTTACAAACACGTATTATGGTCGATCATAATGTGCCAAGCCATTAAGTTCTTAAACAACTGAAACCCCAGCGGTGACAAGAGCGCATGACGGATTTCTATTAATGCTGAGGTGGTAAACTGCTTCACCGCATTTACAACGGCAAATTTCCCCATTTTCACCACGGCTTAAAAATCTTAGAAAATATTCTCCTTATAATGTTCCCAATGCTGGGACTCAGGTCTCCTATCTAGTCCTCAGAGGGAATAGGCCGTAATGTACCATGCCCAGTGAATTGATAGATAACACTATGACGGAAATACACCCGAGATTCGCTGTGACTCTATTAAGCCACGCATTCACCTTATAAAATACGTCTGACTGGGTATTTCTTTCTTTTTTTCAGAAAGAAAGCGAGTAATTGATCCACAGAAAAGGCCTTATTTGAAAAGTGTTGCAAAATATCATTAGGTACATAAAATCATGTAGGATGAATTTACTATGACTCATAAAACCCATGTAGAGGTTTTAGGACCCTTAGAGATATAAAAAGCTGTAATAAAATCACTATTATGTTTTGCTGATGATTTTTGCATTCCAAACACAAAAAAAAAACCATTGATAGAGTTACTAGAGAATACTTTGTGAAATTTTGCTTGAAAACCTTGTTATTGGATTGTTAACCTTGGGGTGAAAGTAACTTATATTTAGTCCCGAAAAAGGTATTGGCACCCAAGCGTAGCGAGGTACTTATCATCTGCCTTTTGTCTTCCCCCTAAAACTATCTACTGATATAGAAGAACATTTCTATGGAGGTAATCCTTCACAGTTATTTTCAATAGGACACGGGAAAGCATTTCATCGTAATTTAGGTGACAAAAACATCAGCATTGAAAACCTAATCTCTAAGCAAAGCTAGATTGTATTTCATCACTTCACACTTCGATATCCCGGTTAAATATTATTATTATTAACTGTTCCAGTTAAGTATCTAGTTCAGTTTCTATAAGATGTTAATTGAATATTTGATGTTAGGTTTGTATGAAGATATTTCTAATTACGTGACATTTGGAATAGCCTGTTGGTCTAGTGGTTAGTGGCCCTGACTGCTATGCCGCCGGGTCGTGGGTTCGATTCCCACCCAGGCCAAATGTTTGTGTGATGAGCACGATCATTTGTTCTGTGTCTGGGTGTAATTTATCTATAATATGTATGTATTTAGAAAAATATAATATAAGTATGTTTATCAGTTGTCTAGTACCCATAACACAAGCTCTGCTTAGCTTGGGACTAGACTGCGTTGTGTGAAAGTTGTGGAATATTATATTATTATTTCGTTAGCTCATGAAAATCTAAAATCTCTAGCGCTTCTTATTTTATCTTTTGCATTAGAAGAATATTACTTGTGTAGGGATCCGTTTGAGTAAATTGTTATAATAATTATGTCTGTATTGTCAATTCAAACTATAAGATTAAATTGTTTTGCCTGTGTCATCGTTTGCATGGAATTATTAACCTATTCTAGTCAGTTCCCAGATTCAATGGCAGGTTGCAGATAAAAACAATTGGAGAAGTAAGGAATAGCCTATATCACTTCAAAAAACTGGAAGAGATTTTGTCATACAGCCGAACCCAATAACCTATCTTTCACATACTGGAGATAGAAAAACAAATGAAACAACAGCGCAATCAGACCTGAGACTTAAAATTATATTTTCAACCTCTTCAAGGTCGAAAACCATTAGACTGCGGCATGTTTTTTAAGCGGGGCCGTCGGATTAGTGTTGCCAGCACTACAGCAGTCAGTGATATTCTTGCCAATGTTGACAAAAAGTCATTTATGAAATCAGTATAAGAAATTGGATCCCTGGATGTTGATTAGTTGTGAGGCCTCGTTTTTAATGTTTTTAATGTAGGTAATGTAATGTCGTTTCTGAGGTACGGAGGAAACTCGGTATGAAAAATGGTCACCCTTCCACAGACCAACCTTGCCAAGCGTTGCTTAACCTTGAAGATCGACCCGTGCGGCTGTATTATCTACCCACGAGCTCCTCAAGATTAAGTAACAAATCAAATTATTCTTCATAAAAGTTGTAATAACTTGAACATTGACATTAAGGTTTGTGCCCGTTTTTGTTTTTATTCGATATACATCGTAGAAGTTAGAATCTAAATCGATGATAGGCTGGCTAATTAGGTACTTTTTCAATGCTTTTTATAATGATTCGGAGGGTGTTCTTGTTTTCATTAAGATCTTTAGGGATATTATTATGACCATCTAACATACCGAGTTTCCTCCGTGCCTCGGAAAGCACGTTAAGCCGTTGGTCCCGGCTGTCATTTGTAGATCTTTGACAGTCGTTACGGATAGTCAGAAGCCCGTAAATCTGACTCCAGTCTTGCCGTGAAGTACCGTGTTACCCCAGTTAATGGGTTGTGGGGGTCTGGTAGGCAGCCGCTCCTTGTATAATACGGGTATTCAGCTAAATCCGGCTTGACTGGAAGCCAACCCCAATATAGTTGGGAAAAGGCTAGGCAGATGATGATGATGATTGTGATAAATCATAAACTTCAAGCTTCAGTTGTATAAACATTTTATTCACTTTCTTCAATACAATTAATATTAACAACATAAATGATTATTATTTAAATGGTATATATGTTACCATTAAAATAATAATCATTTACAAATACACGGTTTGGTGTGTCCAACTAATATACATTAGGGTTTATCTATAATTGACTAAGTAAACACTTCAATTCGACAATTATGATTTATACAAAACAAATGCATAAACTCTAATACTATATATTATTACTTATTGTTTATAACCACTATAGTACATTCGCGTTAAGAATGCAGTAAAGTCATCAGTGTCTGTCGGCCTAGCCCCGCCCCCTAACCAATCAAAGCTGTTTTTATAAGTTCATTAAACTTAATCTTTGAAAATATAATTTGTTTGGATTTAACACCACTGTAAATACACTTTTATATTGCAGTTGCACTGATAAATCACTGCATTCTTAACGCGAACGAACTATAGTGATATCTATCACTTAAACATGAAGTAGAACGATTTACTAATATTTTCTTTAAAAACCTTTACCATTGTTAATTTTATTCGAAACTGCTCGGGAATTTCGGTCCGGATACTTTCGACTCCAAATAAGCAATTGTTTTTGTGTTTTTAGAGTTTTCATGTTCCAATCCATTTTAAGAAAGCGTCGTATTTATTGGAGATAAATTGCAAGTCTTTCTTAAGTTCTTCAATTTATTCATACCTGAATGGATTGCATGGCTGTGTTGAGTTCATCTAATTTCAGATGATGTTGATGTCGAAAGTCTATGAACACAGCCTTGATTTCAGAAACGGATGCTTGGAAATCAGCTGGTTCATTCAACTTCCTCTTAAATCTCTTACGGCCGCACTCAGCGACATTCATTAACGTTAATCATTACTTAACTTGTAAACAATCTATTAAGAAATTGTCACATTGATGGTTTTACACAGTTTTTCAGTGAAGGTTTGACAATACTTAACTTTAATGGTCATTAGGAACGCTAATGAACCATTAGCTGGACTCTGAGTATGACCGTTAGTGATATTACGCGCACTTTCTGGTCTTTCACGGTCGATTTGACTATCAGAGCCATAAAAGCTTTAATAACAATGACAGCTGAGTCCACATGTGGAATTTGGACTCGACTATCATTGTGCCGATTGTCGTTTCCGCCCACGGTCTGATTACCAAAAGTCTCGACGACCACCTGTCGAAGTTGTCTTTGCGCGGTTGGATCAAGAGCCTGATACACCTCGCATTGTGAAGAGGTTCCTGTTTCTGGAGCCCTAACCAGCGGAAACTTGGACTCTGTTCCCAACATCGGTGGATTTCTATTTTAACGAGACACAATAGTAAAACAATAACAGCGCGGTCTCATAGGACCGGTCGGGGTTTCATGAATTAAAAGATAAATAAAGAGATAACAATAGTATAGCTTTATTTCAAGTATCATAGACTCATAAAACTACAAGATAATAATCAAAAGTCCTAATTAAAATCGTAACATGTAATCATCAAATGATCTTAATTAAAATCAAAATTAAATAGATTCAAATCAATAAATTAAAACCAAATGAAAAAAATAGAATAGAGTCAGAATTATATAAATTAAAATCAAAATTTTATAAATTAAAACTGTCTCTACGGCATGTTTAAAGGAACATGTCTATTTGAACAAGGGTAGTAATAAAAGCTCCGACAAAAAAAGAAGAATTACCCTTACTCAAAATATTAAATCTACTGCCTAAAATACTAACTTTCCGACTACTTTTGTCCGAATAAAAATGACGAAACGACCGAATGAGATACTGAAATCTTCGAAAAATAAACTTGACTGTTTATTGCTATAATACTTTTCTACCGGCATAAATTACGTTCTACCGAAAACTATGCTTTGTAATTTTTATCTATATTTGCCAACTATTAATTCATAAATTACCTTTCAAATTTCATAGACTGTGGTGCTATTTTAACTGTAACACTATACTAAAAATATTATTCTGAGTGGTTATACAGAAACTTATAAAAAATATAAAAATGTACTTGTACAATAACTTTTGCTTGTATCATATATCATGAATTTTACTTACTACCGGTATGCTTGGGTATCGGTAAGTAGTACGTATTTCAGGCGTTAAAATGTTAGAACAGTCGTATTTATGCTTTAATGTAAAACCACGTAGACTTTGGTTTCCTAGAATATTTACGATTCGAAAAATTGATTAAAAGGCGTAGTCGACGGAGCCCCGCTGCGCGGGGCTCCTACTTCTGGGTGGTTTAAAAAAAAATAACCTCGAAGGAGGTGACGGGGTCTGTGTTCGCTCGCTTCGCTCGCTCACTACGACCCCGCCACCTCCTTCTAACCTAACCTGTCCGAGTCGGGTTGCCCCCAAGTCTTGAGCTGGCTTCGCTCGCTCTTGCATCTTAAGTTATCCTAGCAACCGAAGAAAAACGGAATGAATCAGAATAAAAATGTAGTTTTAATAGATAGTAAAAAATGTATAAACCCGATCTCACGGGCCTAACAGTTAAGGTATTTTCATTATTATTGAGAGTTAAAAAATAAATTTGATAACCAACAATAGAAATTAAAACAGTTCATGCAAGTTGTAAAAATATGATTATTTTGACAAAACCTCTGTTGTCGGTAACTTAGTAATTTTGTCGGAGGTTCAGTATTCCATTCGGAAGTTTAGTTTTGTTATTCGACGACTCATTTTTTTAGGAGGAGAACAAGTAATTTGAACATGCTCTAATTTGTTGTTAAATTAGGTTTTTTTTTTCGGTAATGTTTTGGGTTTTTTGTCGGTAATTAATTATAACGCTGGTTAATTAGAATAATAGTCGGCCACAGATCGCTGGAGATTAATTTTTTTTTCGGAACCATTATTATTTCCCTTTGAACAATACCTGCTCACCAAGGAAATGAATGAATGATGATGATGGCTATGAATTTCCTCTTGGGAAAAATCGGAAAAGATTGAATCTGATCGCACCTGTATATTATTGCGGCGGTGCGGTGGTGTGTGTTGATTTGACATACTACAAGATGGCGGACAAACAGTCGTTTAAGTGAGCGTCCGCAAAGTGAATGTGTAACTGGCTAGATGGGCGGGGCCAACGTCCTTGCCGACCTGCTAGTGTGCTATTTATGCGATGAAGATGCGAATTGCGCCAAGATTTAAGCCGTTTTTACTTCCTTTACTGTTTCTGGGCGGTCTTGGTTTCGATGGTTTAGGTTGTTTATATGGCGGGCGCGCTTCTGATGGCGGGGGCGTTTCTAACCCCGTGGTCTCATCTGATGGCGGGGGCGCGTCTGATGCTGGGGACGTTTCTGACCCCGTGGTCCCATCTGATGGCGGAGACGCTTCTGATGGCGAGGCAGTTGTTGATGCTGGGGACGTTTCTGATGCCGTGGTCCCATTTGATGGCGGAGACGCTTCTGATGGCGAGGCAGTTGTTGATGCTGGGGACGTTTCTGATGCCGTGGTCCCATTTGATGGCGGAGACGCTTCTGATGGCGAGGCAGTTGTTGATGCTGGGGACGTTTCTGATGCCGTGGTCCCATTTGATGGCGGAGACGCTTCTGATGGCGAGGCAGTTGTTGATGCTGGGGACGTTTCTGATGCCGTGGTCCCATTTGATGGCGGAGACGCTTCTGATGGCGAGGCAGTTGTTGATGCTAGGGACGTTTCTGATGCCGTGGTCCCATTTGATGGCGGAGACGCTTCTGATGGCGAGGCAGTTGTTGATGCTGGGGACGTTTCTGATGCCATGGTCCCATTTGATGGCGGAGACGCTTCTGATGGCGAGGCAGTTGTTGATGCTGGGGACGTTTCTGATGCCGTGGTCCCATTTGATGGCGGAGACGCTTCTGATGGCGAGGCAGTTGTTGATGCTGGGGACGTTTCTGATGCCGTGGTCCCATTTGATGGCGGAGACGCTTCTGATGGCGAGGCAGTTGTTGATGCTGGGGACGTTTCTGATGCCGTGGTCCCATTTGATGGCGGAGACGCTTCTGATGGCGAGGCAGTTGTTGATGCTGGGGACGTTTCTGATGCCGTGGTCCCATTTGATGGCGGAGACGCTTCTGATGGCGAGGCAGTTGTTGATGCTGGGGACGTTTCTGATGCCGTGGTCCCATTTGATGGCGGAGACGCTTCTGATGGCGAGGCAGTTGTTGATGCTGGGGACGTTTCTGATGCCGTGGTCCCATTTGATGGCGGAGACGCTTCTGATGGCGAGGCAGTTGTTGATGCTGGGGACGTTTCTGATGCCGTGGTCCCATTTGATGGCGGAGACGCTTCTGATGGCGAGGCAGTTGTTGATGCTGGGGACGTTTCTGATGCCGTGGTCCCATTTGATGGCGGAGACGCTTCTGATGGCGAGGCAGTTGTTGATGCTGGGGACGTTTCTGATGCCGTGGTCCCATTTGATGGCGGAGACGCTTCTGATGGCGAGGCAGTTGTTGATGCTGGGGACGTTTCTGATGCCGTGGTCCCATTTGATGGCGGAGACGCTTCTGATGGCGAGGCAGTTGTTGATGCTGGGGACGTTTCTGATGCCGTGGTCCCATTTGATGGCGGAGACGCTTCTGATGGCGAGGCAGTTGTTGATGCTGGGGACGTTTCTGATGCCGTGGTCCCATTTGATGGCGGAGACGCTTCTGATGGCGAGGCAGTTGTTGATGCTGGGGACGTTTCTGATGCCGTGGTCCCATTTGATGGCGGAGACGCTTCTGATGGCGAGGCAGTTGTTGATGCTAGGGACGTTTCTGATGCCGTGGTCCCATTTGATGGCGGAGACGCTTCTGATGGCGAGGCAGTTGTTGATGCTGGGGACGTTTCTGATGCCGTGGTCCCATTTGATGGCGGAGACGCTTCTGATGGCGAGACAGTTGTTGATGCTGGGGACGTTTCTGATGCCGTGGTCCCATTTGATGGCGGAGACGCTTCTGATGGCGAGGCAGTTGTTGATGCTGGGGACGTTTCTGATGCCGTGGTCCCATTTGATGGCGGAGACGCTTCTGATGGCGAGGCAGTTGTTGATGCTGGGGACGTTTCTGATGCCGTGGTCCCATTTGATGGCGGAGACGCTTCTGATGGCGAGGCAGTTGTTGATGCTGGGGACGTTTCTGATGCCGTGGTCCCATTTGATGGCGGAGACGCTTCTGATGGCGAGGCAGTTGTTGATGCTAGGGACGTTTCTGATGCCGTGGTCCCATTTGATGGCGGAGACGCTTCTGATGGCGAGGCAGTTGTTGATGCTGGGGACGTTTCTGATGCCGTGGTCCCATTTGATGGCGGAGACGCTTCTGATGGCGAGGCAGTTGTTGATGCTGGGGACGTTTCTGATGCCGTGGTCCCATTTGATGGCGGAGACGCTTCTGATGGCGAGGCAGTTGTTGATGCTGGGGACGTTTCTGATGCCGTGGTCCCATTTGATGGCGGAGACGCTTCTGATGGCGAGGCAGTTGTTGATGCTGGGGACGTTTCTGATGCCGTGGTCCCATTTGATGGCGGAGACGCTTCTGATGGCGAGGCAGTTGTTGATGCTGGGGACGTTTCTGATGCCGTGGTCCCATTTGATGGCGGAGACGCTTCTGATGGCGAGGCAGTTGTTGATGCTGGGGACGTTTCTGATGCCGTGGTCCCATTTGATGGCGGAGACGCTTCTGATGGCGAGGCAGTTGTTGATGCTGGGGACGTTTCTGATGCCGTGGTCCCATTTGATGGCGGAGACGCGTCTGATGGCGAGGCAGTTGTTGATGCTGGGGACGTTTCTGATGCCGTGGTCCCATTTGATGGCGGAGACGCGTCTGATGGCGAGGCAGTTGTTGATGCTGGGGACGTTTCTGATGCCGTGGTCCCATTTGATGGCGGAGACGCTTCTGATGGCGAGGCAGTTGTTGATGCTGGGGACGTTTCTGATGCCGTGGTCCCATTTGATGGCGGAGACGCTTCTGATGGCGAGGCAGTTGTTGATGCTGGGGACGTTTCTGATGCCGTGGTCCCATTTGATGGCGGAGACGCTTCTGATGGCGAGGCAGTTGTTGATGCTGGGGACGTTTCTGATGCCGTGGTCCCATTTGATGGCGGAGACGCTTCTGATGGCGAGGCAGTTGTTGATGCTGGGGACGTTTCTGATGCCGTGGTCCCATTTGATGGCGGAGACGCTTCTGATGGCGAGGCAGTTGTTGATGCTGGGGACGTTTCTGATGCCATGGTCCCATTTGATGGCGGAGACGCTTCTGATGGCGAGGCAGTTGTTGATGCTGGGGACGTTTCTGATGCCGTGGTCCCATTTGATGGCGGAGACGCTTCTGATGGCGAGGCAGTTGTTGATGCTGGGGACGTTTCTGATGCCGTGGTCCCATTTGATGGCGGAGACGCTTCTGATGGCGAGGCAGTTGTTGATGCTGGGGACGTTTCTGATGCCGTGGTCCCATTTGATGGCGGAGACGCTTCTGATGGCGAGGCAGTTGTTGATGCTAGGGACGTTTCTGATGCCGTGGTCCCATTTGATGGCGGAGACGCTTCTGATGGCGAGGCAGTTGTTGATGCTGGGGACGTTTCTGATGCCGTGGTCCCATTTGATGGCGGAGACGCTTCTGATGGCGAGGCAGTTGTTGATGCTGGGGACGTTTCTGATGCCGTGGTCCCATTTGATGGCGGAGACGCTTCTGATGGCGAGGCAGTTGTTGATGCTGGGGACGTTTCTGATGCCGTGGTCCCATTTGATGGCGGAGACGCTTCTGATGGCGAGGCAGTTGTTGATGCTGGGGACGTTTCTGATGCCGTGGTCCCATTTGATGGCGGAGACGCGTCTGATGGCGAGGCAGTTGTTGATGCTGGGGACGTTTCTGATGCCGTGGTCCCATTTGATGGCGGAGACGCTTCTGATGGCGAGGCAGTTGTTGATGCTGGGGACGTTTCTGATGCCGTGGTCCCATTTGATGGCGGAGACGCTTCTGATGGCGAGGCAGTTGTTGATGCTGGGGACGTTTCTGATGCCGTGGTCCCATTTGATGGCGGAGACGCTTCTGATGGCGAGGCAGTTGTTGATGCTGGGGACGTTTCTGATGCCGTGGTCCCATTTGATGGCGGAGACGCTTCTGATGGCGAGGCAGTTGTTGATGCTAGGGACGTTTCTGATGCCGTGGTCCCATTTGATGGCGGAGACGCGTCTGATGGCGAGGCAGTTGTTGATGCTGGGGACGTTTCTGATGCCGTGGTCCCATTTGATGGCGGAGACGCTTCTGATGGCGAGGCAGTTGTTGATGCTGGGGACGTTTCTGATGCCGTGGTCCCATTTGATGGCGGAGACGCTTCTGATGGCGAGGCAGTTGTTGATGCTAGGGACGTTTCTGATGCCGTGGTCCCATTTGATGGCGGAGACGCTTCTGATGGCGAGGCAGTTGTTGATGCTGGGGACGTTTCTGATGCCGTGGTCCCATTTGATGGCGGAGACGCTTCTGATGGCGAGGCAGTTGTTGATGCTGGGGACGTTTCTGATGCCGTGGTCCCATTTGATGGCGGAGACGCTTCTGATGGCGAGGCAGTTGTTGATGCTGGGGACGTTTCTGATGCCGTGGTCCCATTTGATGGCGGAGACGCTTCTGATGGCGAGGCAGTTGTTGATGCTGGGGACGTTTCTGATGCCGTGGTCCCATTTGATGGCGGAGACGCTTCTGATGGCGAGGCAGTTGTTGATGCTAGGGACGTTTCTGATGCCGTGGTCCCATTTGATGGCGGAGACGCTTCTGATGGCGAGGCAGTTGTTGATGCTGGGGACGTTTCTGATGCCGTGGTCCCATTTGATGGCGGAGACGCTTCTGATGGCGAGGCAGTTGTTGATGCTGGGGACGTTTCTGATGCCGTGGTCCCATTTGATGGCGGAGACGCTTCTGATGGCGAGGCAGTTGTTGATGCTGGGGACGTTTCTGATGCCGTGGTCCCATTTGATGGCGGAGACGCTTCTGATGGCGAGGCAGTTGTTGATGCTGGGGACGTTTCTGATGCCGTGGTCCCATTTGATGGCGGAGACGCTTCTGATGGCGAGGCAGTTGTTGATGCTGGGGACGTTTCTGATGCCGTGGTCCCATTTGATGGCGGAGACGCTTCTGATGGCGAGGCAGTTGTTGATGCTGGGGACGTTTCTGATGCCGTGGTCCCATTTGATGGCGGAGACGCTTCTGATGGCGAGGCAGTTGTTGATGCTGGGGACGTTTCTGATGCCGTGGTCCCATTTGATGGCGGAGACGCTTCTGATGGCGAGGCAGTTGTTGATGCTGGGGACGTTTCTGATGCCGTGGTCCCATTTGATGTCGGGGTCGCTTCTAATGTCGTAGAATCTTCTGGGGCCGGTGCCGCTTCTGATGTCGTAGACACTTCTGATGTCGGGGTCGCTTCTGATGTCGTAGCCACATCTGGGGCCGGTGCCGCTTCTATGTTTTGGGAGTATACGCAGGGAAACACCACCATCAGCATGCCCATTGCCTGCAAATTCACTATCACTGTTTCAGTAATTCTACAACATAATTAACAATCTAACTGGCAACGTGACTGACACAGAGTAACTTTTATTTATCTCAAAAATATCTATCCAGTGATTACACACCGAAGAATTACACCATCCCATCTCTTCCCATGGGTGTCGTAAGAGGCGACTAAGGGACACACCAGAAAATGGGCAGCAGCATTTTCTGTGCATTTCAGCTCGAACTCCACAGTCGTTTCGAGTGCCTAGGTAGCTCCGTGGACGAATCTAACGATGGGTTCGTGAAAACTGTCCATACGGTCTGGTCTAAGTTTTTCAAGACCCACCGTACAAATAAGAACAAGAAGCTCTCGGATCCGACTCTCCGACCGGAGAAGAGGCGTGAGATGATTCTGCAGTCTTCAGACGATTCGTGCAGATACCGTCAGCTCAATAGACAGATTTCGAAGTCCTTAAAACGCGATCTTCGCCACTTTAATTCCGAAAGGCTTAAGGACGCGATAGAGCGGAATAAGGGCTCCAAAGTTTTTGCGAGGGATCTGTCTATTGGGCAGAGCCAACTCACGAAACTGAAGACCGACGATGGCAGAGTCATATCCGCTAAATCGGAGCTCCTGGGAGAGATCGAGGCATTCTATGGACAGTTATACACGTCTATCTCTAAACCCACGGCAAATCTAGCGAACGATCCAAGAGCTAGATTAACCCGACACTATACCGAAGATATCCCGGACGTCAGCCTGTACGAGATTAGGATGGCTCTGAAACAACTTAAACACAATAAGGCGCCGGGTGAGGACGGAATTACGGCCGAACTTCTGAAGGCGGGTGGAAAACCGGTCCTTAAGGCCCTTCAGAAGCTATTTAATTCCGTCATACTCGAGGGCAAAACGCCACAGGCATGGGGCAGAGGTGTGGTGGTACTTTTCTTTAAGAAGGGCGACAATGCCCTCCTCCCTCCTTAAGAACTACAGGCCCATCTCACTTCTGAGCCATGTCTACAAATTGTTTTCCAAAGTCATCACGAATCGTCTCGCGCGCAGGTTCGACGACTTCCAGCCTCCTGAACAAGCCGGATTCCGAAAAGGCTTTAGCACCGTAGACCACATATATACGCTACGGCAGGTTATACAGAAGACTGAGGAGTATAACCTGCCTCTCTGCTTAGCGTTTGTGGATTACAAGAAAGCCTTTGATTCGATCGAGACTTGGGCTGTACTGCAGTCTCTCCAACGGTGCCAGATTGACTATCGGTACATCGAAGTGCTGAAATGTTTGTACAAAAACGCCACCATGTCAGTCCGACTCCAGGATCAGACCTCGAAACCTATCCTCTTACAGCGGGGTGTGAGGCAGGGAGACGTTATCTCTCCGAAACTGTTCACGGCCGCATTGGAGGATGTCTTCAAGGTTCTGGAATGGAGAGGGCGAGGCATCAATATCAACGGCGAGTACATCACTCACCTTCGGTTTGCCGACGACATAGTAGTCATGGCTGAGACTACGGAGGAGCTCAGTACAATGCTCGGTGATCTCAGTAGGGCTTCCGAAAGAGTGGGACTCAAAATGAACATGGACAAAACCAAAGTCATGGTAAACATCCATGTAGCTCCCACTCCTATCAAGATCGGAGACTCTACACTCGAAGTTGTGGACGACTACGTCTACCTGGGACAGACGGTCCAGTTGGGTAGATCTAACTTCGAGAAAGAGATCAATCGTCGAATCCGACTCGGCTGGGCAGCATTCAGGAAGCTGCACGGTATCTTCTCGTCCAACCTACCGCAGTGTCTCAAGACAAAAGTCTATGACCAGTGTGTGTTGCCAGTGATGACATATGGCTCGGAAACGTGGTCGCTAACAATGGGCCTCATCAGAAGGCTTAAAGTCACCCAAAGAGCAATGGAAAGGGCTATGCTCGGAGTTTCCTTGCGCGATCACATCAGGAATGAAGAGATCCGCAAGAGAACTAAGGTTACTGACATAGCCCGAAGAATCGCCAAACTTAAGTGGCAGTGGGCAGGGCACATTGCTCGTAGAACAGATGGTCGATGGGGATGGAAGGTTCTAGAGTGGCGGCCACGTACCGGAAGACGCAGCGTCGGAAGGCCTCCCACAAGGTGGACCGACGACCTGGCGAGGGTCGCGGGAATCCGATGGATGCGAGACGCGCAGGACCGGTCGCTGTGGCGACGCTTGGGGGAGGCCTATGTCCAGCAGTGGACGTCTTTTGGCTGAGATGATGATGATGATGATGATGATGATTACACACCTAGTAATGGGAAAGTGGGCCTAGGATTTGCATCTTCTTTTATTGGTTCTAGGATATTCTCGGTCTTTAGACACACACGATGTTTTCTTTCATCGCTTGGAGACGAATGGTTTTGAAATAATATACAGGGTGTTTGGTACATCGTGTGCCAAATTTATGTAGTCGACTGGAGGGGTCATCTGCTATCTTTTCAGACCCCGAAACACTACCCATGTCCTGTGGAATTGTTTTCATCGACTTTTTAGTGTTTTTTGAAAAATAGACTAGAATTTTACATTTAAATACAAATATTAAAAAATATGTAAGACGAATGAGGTATGAGACAGATTTCGCCTTCTAAGGGCGATGTTCACCGACATCAAATCGACTGTTTTAATATTAAAACGGCTGTTTTAGCAATATTTCCTGTTCCTTATCGTCGGTTATTGACGTTAATCAGATGGTTATCTTAAACTTATGTCGGTGCACATGGCCCTAAGAGTGACATAACAGATTACTTAGGTGTTTCAGGTACCATTTTAGCAAAAATCATTTTTCAATTCACAATTTTGAATGTTTATTTTATGCGACTCGATTCACAAAACTATCGATTTCACATAGTTGTAATAAGATTTTTATGGCAAGTGGCACATCACTAGCAAGAGGAGAGACTAGAAAATTATTGAGAGAGTTTGAAGAACCCATTCTTTTTTAAGTCCGAAACTTTGAGAAAAAATTAAAAAAAAATCTAGGTAGCTACTATTGGAAGGAAAAAGGGACTTACGGAGGATGAAAAGATGTGTTGGTTCCTTCGATAGCAACCTCCAGCACGCCGGTTCAGGCGATATTTCCTCCAAGATTCGCGAGAGAAGAGACTTTAAGATTTTCACCACACAGCACCAATATTTTTCACTTTTTGGAGTTTTATTTTGGAGGGAGCGTGGGCGCACGAAGATACGTGTCACCAGAATGAACGAACAGGAAAGAGTGGGAATGAGAAAGGGATGGATTTTGGATGGGAAATCCTTCTCGAATGAGTTATTGAATGAAGTGTAATATAATAATAATAATAATAAGACGGATAGATAGTCGTGACGGCCAATGGCTTAATAGCCAAGAGCCTCGACGAACACCTGAGGAGGCTCTCGTTAGGCAGCTGGATCAAGGGTTTGATCCAGAAAGCAGCACTCTTGGACACGTCGCGTATTGTCCGGAGGTTCCTCTCTCAGGAGCCCTGACCGCCGGTAACTTGGACCCTGTTCCCGATGCCGGTGGGCCACTATTTTTTATATTTTTAAATGTTTTTTTTAAGTTTTTGTAAAAATATTTAAAAATGTATAAAATATGTTCTAATGAAAAATAAATGAAATAATAATAATAATTCACTTCAACAGACCCGATATTACCGTACACGACAAAACCAACAAAACAGTATATTTGACAGACATAGCAATACTTAACTCACACAATGTTCAAACCACAATATCCGAAAAACTTAGTAAATACCAAGATCTCGCCATAGAGATTAAAACCCAATGGAAAGCTCAAACTGTTCATATTGTTCCGATCGTCCTTTCTTCTACTGTCATAATACCAAAATCTCTCGCACAGAGCCTCAACACTCTACAGATGACAGCTCACACACTCTACATGCTCCAAAAAGCCACCATCCTTAACACCTGTCGTATAACTAGAAAGTTCCTGACTTCTTCAAAACTGACATCCACCTTTTCCATTTAAGTCCCGCCTTACATACTTGGCCCCGGCCCGTATGTATGGTTTATTAATCTCCCTTATACGGGAAGAACTATAAAGAACTAGAAAAATAATAATAATAACATTTATTCACAAAAAATACAGATAGTACATATCAATTACATAAAACAGTGTTCCTTAAACTAGGATTTAAACCTGTATTTTAAGGGACAGTGTTCGGCTAGTTAATTCGTTAGAATGTAAAATATGATTTAAGATAACAAGTGAACGGTACTGTTGATTCTTATTTATGTTTTTTTTTTTTCTTATTTATACATTTGTTAATAAACTGTAAATAGGGTGTATGTATGTGTGTGTGTGTGAGGCATGTGTAGTGTGGGTGTGAGTTTATGAGTGGGGAGTCTGAGCGCGTGTATGTGAACACTTATGGTGAGTGTTTGATTAAATGGGTGCGTAATAAGAGCGTGAGATTGTGAGCAGTAGTAGTGTAAGTATTTGATATAAGGTGAGCAAATACAATTGTTATTACGTGATGAATGTGAGCAAAGACTCAGTGTAGACATAGTCCTTTTGTAGTAGCCACTCTGTTACTATGGATTTCACTTTGTGTAAGTTTAATTTTAAAATATGCAATTGTTTGTCAACTTTATGGTATATGTGTGTACCCAATATGTAAAATTGGTGATTTGCGAAAGCGGATTTGTGTTGGGTTCTTGGAAGGAGATTTACTCTCTTATTTGGCTTTGGTGGAGGCAGACCGACATGTGTTCTAAGGATAGATCGGAGCACAAAGAGTTGCCGTACTGTAAGAACCCCACATTCGGAGTAAAGTTCTGTGGTTGGGTGCCTGTAAGGCTTTTTACAAAGGACTTTCAGTATGGCCCTTTGCGCTCTTTCAACCCTCAGAACACTGGTTTTGGTAGCACCTCCCCATGCAGTTATGCAGTATCCTAGAACAGATTGAGACAACGCAAAATATACCATCTTCAGTGTGTCTCGGCTAGCTGAGTCTCTAAGGGACTTAAATATATGAATGAGACGCATTGTTCTTGTGGTGATGGCTTCGATCTGTTTATCCCATCTCAGTCCGCTATCGATCTGTACTCCAAGGTACTTAGCACTGTCAGCTCTAGTTAGCGCTGGGCAGCCACAGTCGCCGAGCAAATCTGAGCATGAATGAGCTACTACAGAGAAATTATGAGAAGGTGCCGTATTACTTCGAATTGAAAAAGGAATGAATGATGTTTTGTTCAAGTTGAGTGTAAGGAGGTTTAAGCCAATTCATTACCTTGAGCAAAGCTTCCTCTGCAGTAGCCTTGACCATATTCCACGTAGGTCCGTAAACGAGGATCGCGGTATCGTCAGCATACGCATAGATGTTACAGTTGCTGAGGCTCAATCTACACAGGTCGTTCACATATATTTGGAAGAGCGTTGGTCCAAGGATGCTTCCTTGAGGGACGCCGTAGGTCACTGGTTCCTCGTCACTGTAGTGCGTGTCAATTTTGACAAGTTGTTTTCGATTGTTAAGATAACATTTGAAAATCTCAAGTGGTATTCCACGTACACCTACGAGTTCCAGCTTTGCGATAAGTTTGGGAACAGAAACTGTGTCGAATGCTTTGGCTAGATCCAAAAAAATAGCCAGACATTTTGATTTATTATCTAGCTTTTTAGCTACCTGTTGCGTGAGATCCAGTACGGCATCTTCGGTCGACACTCCTTGTCGGAAACTGTACTGGTTCTCTGCAATAATTTTATGTTTGTCTAAAAAACTTCTCAACCGTTTATTTAAGAGCTTTTCAAAAATTTTTGAGAAGGTAGACAAGACAGATATCGGTCTATAATTGTTAACACAGTTTCTGTTCCCCCCCTTGTGAATAGGGTGTATTATCGCCTTTTTAAGAGCGTCTGGAAACACACCTGTTTTCAAACAGCGATTGCAGAGGTAAGTTAAAGGTGGAACCAACGCTTGACGGCACCTTTTTATAAATTAAGCCGATATTCCGTCCCAGCCCACTGCACAATCGTCACGTAGTTGGAGTATGACGGATTGTACTTCTTCCGTATCAACGGCCAGCAATGCGAGAGAGTCGCCAGTAATACCCCGGGTATTAAGAGATTCGTCTTGGAATGGGGCCGGAGGATCAGGATCCATTGCCGTGATAGTTGTATGTGCCGGTGACATAATGATGTTTGCAGCCAAATTTTTTCCTACGTTACTGAAGTAAAGATAGGAAAAAATACATTATTTATTGATGCTTTAGGGTCATCTCGTACTGTACTGAGTAGCTCCAAAGGACTGACATTTGACTTTCGTGTGTTGGTGATTTCTTTTATTGCCTTCCACATAGCTTTAGGATTATTTTTGGCTTTTTCCAACTCGGCCTTTTCATATGCTATTTTTAATTTGCGCAGCAGGTTATTGCAAAAGTTCCTATAACGTGTGTACGTAACTGTTACGTAACTGTTAAGCAGTCCAGGAGTGATCCAAGGCTTTATAATTTTTTTTTGTCTAGGTATTTTAACAGTTTTGTGTGTTTTATCATAATTGTTTTAATAATACTTATGAATCTGTCCATACATGCGTTTATATCATCTATTAGGTAAATCTCATTGAAATCTGTATCCTCCAGCTCAAGGAAAATGGCTTCGTAATCAAGACGTGTAGTCATTGGACTGATTTTTCGTCGTGGGGCAACGCTAGCTATGGATAAAACAATAAGTTTGTGGTCTGTGACATGCGATTCAATTACAAGCGTGGTGGGAATAAGGTTTGACTTTAGGAGTAAGTGATCTATACAGCGCTCTAGTCGGGTAGGGAACAGGTTTGTTGGCATAAGCCCATAAGAGGCATTCATCGTGAGATATTCAAAGCTCCGGTCAATTCTATTATTCGGGCTTATATCGATGTTTAGATCGCCTACAAGAGCTATGGTAGTACAGTTGGATATTTTGTCATAGATTTTTCCAAGGCTTGTTTAGAAGTCATTAAATTGTTCTTTTGAGTTGAGGGAAGCAGAGCGATAGACGGCGAGTACAGCCAATTTTTTGTCAATTTGACAAACTAGACAGTTCCCACCCTCAAAATTCGGCTCCCACACAGATCCTTGCAAACCGTGTTTCATGTAAATCATGACTCCATCATTTTGATTAACATTGACAGCTGTCGAGTAGCCGTCAAATCCATCTAAAACGGGAAGATTATTGACTTTACTAAGCCAGCATTCTGTCAAAATGACAATATAATATAATGTTGCAAGTATGCGTTTATGCTTTTATAATGAGGTATAGATAGAACAAATATAGATAAAATAATGCGAATGGCGCAGACAACTATCACAAATTTTGTATTTAAAAATATCTTTATACAATATACGTCTAAATAAAATTAAAATTGAGGCTCTACGTCTTATAAATTTTTAAACGGTTTTATTTAGCTCACCCCGTTTGTTATATTTTTTAATCTTGGGTCAAATTTAGTCATTCAAATTTCACCCTCTTCCTGTCAACCGATTAATCTGAAATTTTGTATACACTTTGGATTTTGGTGACAATACAATTATGAAACAGAAAAGAAATGAATTAAACAGAATGCGAAATAAAAACTAAAAACTAGAAAATAAAAATAGGTAAAAAAACTTTTTAAGTTAAACGGTTTTATGTTAAACATACATTGCAATCATCATCTGCCTAGCCTTTTCCCAACTATATTGGGGTCGGCTTCCAGTCAAGCCGGATTTAGCTGAATACCAGTATAATTATATTGCATTCTATCGCACATTAAGTCGATAATTTGTAGACAATTGACGTGCCCCACGGTTTTATTTTAGTCTAGTCTATGCATATGTTTATAATTCCCACGACTGTATCTATTTTGTTATTTTTTGGTACATTTATCTTATACATTGCAATGTATGTTTAACATAAAACCGTTTAACTTAAAAAGTGTTTTTTACCTATTTTTTTTTTATATTTGTGTTTGAATGTAAAATTCAGGTTTATCTTTCATAAAACACTAAAAAGTCGGTGAAAAAAATTCTACAGGACATGGGTAGTGTTTAGGGGTCTGAAAAGATAGCAAATGACCCCTCCAGTCGACCGTATCAATTTGGCACACGTTGTACCAAACACCCTGTATATTTAAAATGTAGTGCTAGGTATTCTCTGTTTGCGGTTGTGGTCTGTGTATCAAATTAAGACTCTTTAGTCTGTTGAACCGCTGAGGTCCTTCAGTTGCCTTTTACCTTTTAAGGTGAATGCTTCAGGTAGCCCGCGAAATTCAAATTTTCTTACGTTTTTTGCAATTTGCTTACCACTGGCTTAGTGGTAGGTTGTATGAAGTTAAAAATACTTAAGCGGTTGTAAAACGTAACTAGTTACATAATTATAAAAATAAAAATCATCAACACAAGCCTCCAAGCTCACTTAGTTGCAAGAACGTTTTTGACCTCGAAAAAATCAATCCTACACTTAGGTGAGCTTGGAGGCTTGTATTAATGATTTTTATGTTTATAATTATGTAACTAGTTACGTTTTACAGCCGCTTAAGTATTTTTAACTTTATACAACTTATCACTGGCTTTAAAATTGCAAAAAACGTAAGAAAATTTGAATTTCGCGGGCTAAGCTGGAACATCCCCCTTAAGGCCCCGAGAACATCCCCGAAGCCCCTACGGTTTGCTAACATCTCTTTGAGAAACGCGTGTATTGCTACGCGTTATCAACAACTGGGGTCGATTACAGAAAAACTGGATGGCGAGCTACCCATTACTCGTAGTCCGCAAGCCCACGTCTACCGTGGAAGGTAGTCGATTCCTTACTGAGGTAAAATTGTTAATTTGGGGTGTGTCAGACATCACGCACAAACGAACACCGTGGATGTACATGATTCTGGACCCGGAATTTTTTGACGGCTTTTTTTTTAAGTCACTATTTAAAATAGTTATTCTACAATTTTTAAAGAAAAATATGAATTAATTACTTTTTATATTATTATAAAAAATGTCGTAGGGTAAAGGGAGATATATTGGTGATATAAGTAATGTGGAGATATTTTTTTAAAACAGTATAACCACACAGTTCCATGCAACCACATTCATGAGACAGTGCTAGCAGGTTGGTACAAGTGTGAGGAGGATAAATGTCCTCTTATAGTAACACATTATGCTTAGGGAACCGTATGTAATTGTGTTTAAAAAATATCACTAAATTACTTATATCACCAATATATCTCCCTTTACTATACGTTTTAATTTGAAGAACGATTTTGTCTTCCCTCATGAATTTTGAATTACAATGTAATTATTTATTCTTTTTTTCCAAAAATGCCAGGTTCAATGACATAACGATTGAAACGATTTGAACAAAACACACACAGATTGAATTTAAAAAAAAACAGATTTTTTAAGCTGACAAAAAATTGTACCACTGGGGGTCGAGAATCATGTACTGGATCTATGGTATTCGTTTGTGCTTCGATGTCAGACACATCCGATATTATAGTCTCAAGTGAAACTACACCAAGTCATAGGAGACAGGGTTAGGCAGATGATGGGCACCCACCGAGAGAACACTAGCGTCAGACGCGTAGCCGGAGACGCATCGCCGCCGGGCCCAAGTTCACTCATAGCGTAGCGTTTCATGTAGTTTGATAGTGCCCAATCTATGTAGTTGTGAGAGCGTTTTCACATTATCCGATCCGATATCGGTGTCGGAAGCCGATCCGATATCGGGGTAAGTAAAATGTATGAAATATGTACCTGTCTTTCATATTGTCCGGCCCGATATCGGATATCGGAGCACGGCATTTCATACATTTTACTTACCCCGATATTGTATCGGCGTCCGACACCGATATCGGATCGGATAATTTGGAAACGCTCTGACGGCTATCGTGTGGTCTGCTCTACAAACGGTAAGTGAGTGGCAATTATAGCGATAGCAAGCGGGGCGCTCGCTATAGAGAGTGTACACGGAACACCTGGCGAGGTCTTGCGGCAGGTGCGCAGGCGATGTTAAACCGCAGAAGGCACCGTCTTGGTTCAGGACTCCCAAGACCGGGACAGATGGCGAGCCCAGCAGCGCGCCTTAACGCACCCAGAATTGTTGGGACCGTTTGAACAAACAATAGTATCCGAAGCATTTTGAGGAGTCCTATTTCCGTCATATATCATAACTGAAACTTTTTCCATACTCATTCGTTTTTATTTGTCGATCGGAGTTCCAAGAGATGATTAATAGTAAATTACTAAGTCCAGTCACACACAAAAATCAAGGTATTTGGAAAAATAGTTAATACTTACCAGTATAGTAGACATGAGTAGACACTTCATGTTGGTTTCTGTAGTTAGAGCAGCTACAGAATGTACAATGTAGCAGTGACAGCGGTGCTGGGCTTAAGTACCCGCAGCACAGAGGAGTAGACAATAGTTACCAGTGCGTCACACGCCAATACACTATTCGAATGTGAACAATTTGAACAAATGAATTAGAAAATATAATAATAATACAATAATATAATATTATAAACACATGTTACATTATTTTGTAATACTTTGTAACACTTTTGTGCTAATAAAGATTTATTATTATTATTGTTGGCCTTTGTCAAGAAAGAAAGCAATGAAAATGCCAATATTTATTAAAGCACAATAAATATAAACAAAAAGCTCGGTCAAGTACGAGCTGGTATAGCTATAAGTTGTCTTAATTTTAAAGGCAAACACCTAAATAAGACTCAAGCAACCGTAAACTTCTTAATAATACATAATGTGGGCAATATAAATGTAAAAATGTGGGTCCGCAATCCCCCAAAATAATATATTCTATCAGTTTCTTGTTCAATAAATTAGTAGTCAATGAACAATAATTATTTATCAACGTTATTGGTTAAAAGAGGCGATGTAGCATATTAACATTATTTTTTATTTTTGTAATGTTAGTTTACGTTTTAGAATAAGATTTGTTTTAGTTTACTATTTTTGTTATATCTTAAGTTAATAAAGATCTTTAAAAATCAAATTGGAAGTGTTATAAATAATTGAAGTAAATAAGTTAATCTCCAATAACCGTGGATGACTGCCCGAAATCATCTATCGGGCAGTCCATATACCTCCAAAACTTCCATGACAGTGATACGTCTAAAGTTTCCGTTTACTTATAATTTTTGGTTGGAGATTTTTTTTTCAACATTATGGAATCCGAGAGTTGAACTTTAGTAGCAGTCCAACCGATAGCTTAAACCTAAAGTCTTCAGAATAATAACAATGATTTATTCATTCATAAGCCTAATACAAATGGAGATAAACCTAAAGGATAAAATATATTGCTCCTTATGATTGTGATTAGTGCATGCAGTAAACATTGTGCCTTCTGACACCCAAACTAGGACATCAGTCCTGTATCTCAAGTGTCAGCGTTCCTTCCTGACTATTCACTGTAGCAGCTAACATTTTTTTTGTTATGTTACTAGAAGTAAGCTTAGATAATTCAAGGTTAGAGTTTGCCTAATCAAAGTGGACTGAAATATACTTCACTGGATCCTTATTACTTTGCTTTTCTTTTGAATATGTCGATCGATATCCTGGATAACGAAACACCGTCACCCATTGCTGAATACACGACATCAGAAAGATGCGTAGTTTCGCATCAATCTAATACCATTCTTCCTCATGGGGTAGTATTGTATGAGCAAAAGGTAACGAGATATAGGTCTTCTTTAAAAATGGCCCATCTAACAGTTGATAGATCCTTTCGAGAACGCCGAATTTGTTTGCTAAATAACCATGTCGATGAGGAGCACCTTCTGAATCCCGTAAACCCATTATTACACCCGTTGTGAAAGGCAGACATAATAGAGTGTCTAAAAATGGTTGTAAATCTTACCTCTCAAATTGAATATCAGAACTGTATAGACTGTACTCAAGCACGTAATTTACTGAAGACCATATGCTGCGTCAAAATGAATACAAGGGGTTGTCATCCTGCATTCAACCTTTAAGGGGGTTAAAAGGAGTAATTTCGTTTGTATGCAACACCTCATATCGTACACTAATATATTTGAAAGTTAATAAAAATAGTAGGTTAACCTATCAATACCCGCGAAACGAGACAATAGTAAGACAATAACAGCGCGGTCCAATGAGACCGGTCGGGGATTCATGAATTAAGCAAATAATCATCATTAAAATGCGCCCAGTCTTCAAGGCTCATTTCCAGATGACAGCGATGTGAAGGAGTACTACGACGCCTGAATGTATATATTTAGTATTATATAAACATAGTTAGGTTTAGCAGAAAAGCATCGTTAAGTTTAAATTTTTTAAGTTTTTTACATAGTTTGTTACTTATGTTCCCAGTAAATAAACCAAATAAAAAAACAATATTTGTTTTTAGTTTACCTTCAGTAAAGCAATATTTTTAAAGATTAGCGAATCAAACTCGCCGAGAGACTTTAGACACTTCATGAAACATAGTACTAACGATTGTCCCTGCACGCGCTGTGCAGGTCTGTGCATCCAAGGAGAACCCTCGGCTAGTGGGAAACCCTTAGAAGCATATACCTACTTACTTCCCCCAAATAAGTTTGCTCTGGTGATTTTCCACTCAAACCAGCCAATAAAGGCAACCTAGAGATGAAGAACACAACTTCTTCCAGAATTTTAGCCTGCTTCACAGTTGCAGCTTAATACCTAAGTGTACCCGTTAAGCGAAAAAATTCAAGGGTTTCTTATCTACCCAAATGCGCACGGAACCCTGATCCTCCGTGACAGCTGTGCAACCTGAGCGCATTGTTTGCTTGATGTTGATGTTGACACGCGATTGCGTCAATTGTCGCCTGTCTATACAGAGGTGACATTACCTACACAGCTCATTCACATTTCAACTATCGTAGTTGAAGGTGTTATTTAAAATTAAATTAAAAAATCATCGCCCTACACTAGGAATTATTCCTTTATAGTGGGTGTTCGTGGATAATTACAGCCCCACGGGTCCATCTTCAGGGTTAAGCAACGCTTGCCAAGGTTGGTCCGTAGATGGGTGACCATCTTAACATATCGAGAGTTTCCTTCGTGCCTCAGAAAGCACGTTAAGCCGTAGGTCCCGGCTGTCATTTGTAGATCTTTGGCAGTCGTTACGGATAGTCAGAAGTCAGAAAATCTGACTCCACTCTTGGCATGAAGTACAGTGTTACCCCAGTTAATGGGTTGTGGAGGTCGGGTAGGCAGCCGCTCCTCGCAAAATACTGGTATTCAGCTAAATGTGGCTTGACTGGAAGCCGACCCCAATACAGGGTGTAAAAAGACCGATCACAAAGCCGATAACTACACATTCTGTACATGTAATTAAGTAACTTAGACCAAAAAATATTGCTGGGAAAAAACCTTTTTTTTTCATCTTTAAAAAATAATTAAGTAATAATAATTCCGATCAGCTGCGCGTTCGGTCGCTTGCGCTTGGTCGTTGAACCGACTGCACGCTTGTGTGTACGAGGCACACGTGTTGTTTAGTTTTCATTGCATTTTTGTAACTTCAAATGCGTAACTTGTTATGAAAAATTGATAATTTTGGTAATTTTTGTTCGGAAGAAAGTTTATTAACCTATCAATACCCACGAAACGATACACAATAGTAAGACAATAGCAGCGCGGTCCTATGAGACCGGTCGGGGATTAATGAATTAATGATGAAACACGATTTTGAAAAAAAAAACGTTTTTTTTTCACTTTGTCCTTCAATATCTCCAGAACCAGTGAATTCCCAGGTATGGTCTAGAAGAAAAAAACTATCCCAGTGATGATTAGAATATGGGGTTTTCGTTTTCGTTAAGGGTCTTTTTACACCCTTTATAGTTGGTAGAGGTGGGTGGGTGCTTACACAGAACTGCGGGGTACATGGGCGAAACCACAGGGACAGCGAGTAATGTATTTTAGATTGTAGAATGTTGTTGTGTCAAAATCTATTGAATGTATGTGTCACGGCTAATAGCCGAAGTGCGGCTACACCTAGTTTTAGCCGACTAGAACTAGGTGTAGCCGACTATGCGGTTAAACCTAGGTGTATCCTACTATCTTCGGTTAGAAGTAGGGTTAGCCTTCATCATAGCGGCTAGAACTAGGTGCAACCACTCACTTGTGGTTAAACTTAGGTGTACCCTATTTATAAGGGTTCCCTACTTGTCTTCGAAACTTGATGGTTCGATTTTTATTATATCGAACACGGTATGTCGATAATTCAGTTGGACGATGTTTTACTGCATCGATGCTTTATTGGTACGATGTAACGTTTGTGCGAAAAATCCTGTTGCGAAAAACCTTACACCGATTGTCATTAAATGTCAAGGAACAGTAGGCGTTTCGAACCGACATAGGTACAATAAAAAATTACCGAACTAATGAACAATACCTCTACAATTATGACTTGCCCAGCGTTGGGTTGTGACAGTCGCAGACGCCATTCCACCATGAGCTTCATGTAAAAGTAATTGTATGTTGCAAAAAATGTCTTTCGCTTTTTTTTTATTTGATGGTAAGCTTATGTTACATTTAGGCCCGGCGCCCACTATCGGTGGGCATCGGTGCGGCTCGGTAGAGCTCGAGCGCTCGATCACTCCTGACATAAACACTAGGAACCACTGACTCGTGTGTGTGTTAACAAACATGTCAACTCGCACGCACGACACATCTAAACCCAGAACAAACATCTGTAGACCATACAATTGTCTGCTCCATGCAGGAATCGAACCCGCAACACGCAGTGCAGCGGCCAATCGCTCAACTACTGCGCCATTCAGGAATTATAAGGGCTCAACTAAACTCCACATGTATCCGACCTTTAGATTTACTTTAAGTAGTTATCACTACTGTTCAATGAACCAATTAAAAGAAAATAATCAACAACAAAACAAAAACCGTTTTTTAGGGTTCTGTAGCCAAAGAAAATGATTTTAAACTTGATGGAGGACGAGCAGTTTTTGAAAATTTGGATACTTATTGTGACGGACGAGAAACTACGGAACCCTACACTGAGCGTGGCCCGACACGCTCTTGGCCGGTTCTTTTTTTAATATCAAAACCAATAAATCAGAAAATCCAAAGCATAACCGTCTGTAAATGACCATGTATCATCACCACAACCAATCAAACTAATTCAAAACACTAGTCATAAAGCTCAACATGTGATCGCTGCCTACTCTTAGTCCAGTAACCTCCAGTTACTCAAACATTCCTGCGCATCCCTCCAGGATCGCCAAGTCACTCATGACTCTCTCATGAGCCTGAGGCCTGGGCTCATTGCAATACAGCATACCCACGGACTACTGTGATCAGTAGATACCGATTTCTATCGAGCTACGGCTACAATGAAACACTGGTCACTCATGTCCGACATCACGTCCCAGGTCTGATTGCAATACCGTATACTCACCGACATACCGTGACCAATAGACACTGATTTCTATCGAGCTACGGCTACAATCAAACTCTGGTCTGCTAGTGACCTCTGGCTACTCATAGCCCAGTAACCTCCAGTTAGTACCAAGTCCTCTCCCAGGACTTAATGGTTTCCATTGAAACCCGACCTCCGCCAGGGTTGATAGCCTACCGCGTGCTCGCCTTATGGGAGGCCTACTAATGCTACGTCTTCCATTACGCGGTCACTTCAGAGCTTTTCGGCCTCCTAGACTATTTGTTCCGGAGCAAACGACTGGGACTGGCTGGTGTCGGTCTAGTGGTTAGTGACCCTGACTGGTATGCCGGAGGTCTCGGGTTCGATTCCTACCCAGGACAAATGTTTGTGTGATGAGCACGATCATTTGTTCTGTCTGGTAGAGAAATAACACACTCAATGCAAGGTCGTAACAGCGCACTAATTGATAGTAACGCCGTCTGTGAGCAAATAGCCGAACTTCGTTATCCTAATCAAACCTAACATAGATCTTTTCACTGCTAATTAGGCTATTAACCGCTAGATGGCGTTAATAGTAAATTTAAATAGAAGAACTACTTACTTAGTGGTGTTTGGAATTTATTGAAGGTTAATATGATTTTTTGGTGTGCAAATAATTTTAAAATCGTACAACGTTGTTTAACTGTAATATAGACTTGAGATATATACATAAAGTAACGCCTTTACCCATGGAGTAGGCAAATATTTAGAACACCAACTACTGCATCCCTTACATATTCTTTCTGCTTCGTTGATGTTCGTAAGGCAATTGGCGTCTTCTTCTTCTTCCACATAATAGTGACCCATTGTGTCGATCGGCCGGAGGACACGGATGAGCATACGGTAGAGGTGTGCTCTGCTTGTGAGGGTGATTGGTGGCAGCGACTCCTCGCGAATGGCGGGCGGTTGCCTTCTTCTGGGAAGCAGTAATGCTAGCGAAGGTGGCGGCTGCACGGATGAGGAAAATGCCCTCACGCCCCAGCCACTGGGATCCCGACCCCGATTTCCAGCCAACGTAGAAGTGGGCTTGCGGCGTTTGGTAACTAAATATCTGGACCGAGTCCAACTCTACGATGGCGGGTAGTGTTCTACGCGCACCTCAAGAAGATGTCAGCAGATCCATAGAGGACCAGCAGGGTCGCCAAGCCTACTGGGGCCATGGAATGCAAGGAAACGACAGAACATAGGTTTTAGACAGCAAAAGTCTTTCACGCCTTAACGCTCCACCCAAGACCGGGGGAAGTCATTGGATGATTTTTCAACCAAAAAAAAAGCAATTAACTTAAACTGTTTTACGAGTATGTGAAAGTAAAATAAATGTATTGGAAGCTTTCGAAATTATTCGCAATTGTACAATTATTATTGGTTAGTTTTGTTCAGTTTCACGAACTTAACGCAGACGAAGTCGCGGGCAATAGCTAGTTTACAAATAAAAAAGAAATATACATAATAATATACATTAAAACAAACACATGTCTATACATAATATGTCTATATACTCAATAACCACACCCGAGACAAACCCATAAAATAATACAAAATAATCCCTCCGTTGAACCCGAATAATAGCTTTTAAACCCCAGTATCCATAGACCCAATTAAATAAAATCATAATCCACCGACACAACTCCAAACATCGATTTATTTTGTCCGAAAATAACGGATTACAAAAACGGATTCATCTCAAATAAATATTGAATGTTAAGGATCCATTGTATAACGGTTCCTGAACAAAAATTCCAATGTAACCCTTTGATTTATTATTTTAATTTCGGTTTTCGCTGAGTGGTTTTACGAGTATATAAAATTTAAAAACACAGCTTGGTATTCGAAAAAAAATTGTAGAAAAATATTATGAAACGCTTTGATATTTCTGAGAATTATGAAATCACCGAATCTGAAGGCGTCTGTGTATATAAACGTGCGACGCGGACGCACCTGGACGGAAGAGGGGTTGCAAGGGAGGCGGGCGCCGACGCCGCCGACCGCAGACGCGCGATCCAGTGAGACAACCAGTCGCCAGTATCGCACATTGGCGACAGGACAGACATTTATCTTTCGAGTGTCCACCACTTTCATTGGAGGTATTCCTCGAAGCACACCAGTTTTGAAGCGCACCAACGAAGCGCACCATTTTTATTCTTCGAAGCGCACCGTTTTGGTGCGCTCCCGATAGCAATTTAAAATATTAACTTTGATTTCCTCGAAGCGCACCAAGGAGTAACTTTCGAATAGAGATGGGATACTAACTGAAACTATCGATAATAAGTAAAACACGTTATTTATTTATTTTTGCACTTTGCAAAAACTCTATACTCCTTGACCATACAATGGTTCAAAAAAAAAAAATATCCTAGTTAGTAAGGACAAAGACAACTGTATTAGTCAGTACGTACTTTACTCTCTGGCGATGCGGCTCGCGCGGCGCGGGAGTACTACACACATACATAAATCGCAGCCCTGCCCCCCATTGTATCTTATATAGTCCCGTCATAGGTCGCATTCACCAAATTCACACAAATCCATCCAGTACGGCCGATGTAGCTTGGTGAGCCTGAATTGTTACTGACTTTTATATTTTTAAAGCAAAATACATTTAAAAATTTATTTATACAAGGACCAAGTACAAATAAAATAAATATTAAAACACTTCGAGACTGAAAGCTACAAAAATAACTTATAAATAAAAAAAAAATTATCACTACACAAAAAACTTAACAATAATTTATTATAATAATAACAACCAATGAACGCTTTTGTCACCGCCTGTGACAGTGCCATAGACAGAGATACAAACACGAAAATGATACCAATACTAACGTGTGAGTGAGACATATGATCGCGTACCGAGCATTACCAAACCAGCACGAAGTTTTACGAAGTAATCAAAGAGGGTTGTCCAATACGCGTTTCTGAGGGTGTTGTTTAATCAATATTTTTATTCAAATCGATTGAAATTAAAGTAAGTAAAATATATTTATATTAAATTTTATAAGGAAGTTTAAAATATTCTCAAACAGTCATAATTCAAGTAATCGTTAACAGATAACTGATTTGAATATCTAAACCATGTCTTTCGGCCAAGAAAATAAAAATTTTGTAATTTTTATTTTAAATTAAAGTCGAAATCTCGTCAACTAACGACAGCATTCACTATATTAATTTGTAAATATGTTTCGTTTAATATCTCATTTAAACACAAATCTATAAATTGTAAGTACTGAAAGCAAAATAGTAGGTATATTTTAATACGAGTGCGGAAAGCCTTTCATTGCAAAGAGTTCCGACAAATGTCTACCCGAGCCGAGGTGCGGCCGAAGGTGACGGTTGACAGTCTGAACAAGTTGCAATGACGGTTCCGCACGTGTACTGAACAACTATTTTTAATATAGTTGCGAAAAAATGAAGCAATTTAATAAAATAATAAAAACACAATAAACTCAACTAATCAAAATGGCGCCAACCGTAAAAGAATATAAGCAGAGGTTTTTTTTATTTTCTTCACCCATTCTGGGTAGGCAAAGGGCAATACAGCCAAGTCTTCAGATATTGATACAGAATTCTTTTTTATTGCTATGAAATGAAAATAAAATTGAATGAGATGATATGAAACCTAACCTAACTCATTGAATCAAATCATTACAATGAAACAAATTAGTAGCTTCTTTTTAAAACTTCTATGAATTTTTTTAGTAAAAACTTCGTGGTTGGTATTTCTTTTTAATAGACATTATTTTGACAGATGGGAAAGAGAAAGAGAACGCACGAGTTCGGGAAAGGTAAAGAAAAAGCTCGAGTGTGTAATAGTTCACATCCCGAACGCTATACGTCCCTGTAATACGCCACTATTCGTGCAACTGTATTATAATTATATCGATTGCGGGTTTTTAAAAATCATCGATATAATTTTTTACGTTTACTTCATGCTCTTCCCTATTTTTAAACGTTGGTGCGCTTCGAGGAATAAAATTTCAAATACCTATCCGAAGCGCAACAAAATGGTGTGCTTCGAAGAATAAAAGTGGTGCGCTTCGTTCGGTGTGCTTCAAACTGGTGCGCTTCGAGGAATACCTCTATTTTTCACCTACAAAAAATCGTTCACTTGATTTTCGGTCGTGGGCGGGCAGCATTATTCCTATACTTGTGCTATAAGACTTTTCTTCATGCCCACGGTTCTAGGTCAATGGGAAGTACCCTAAGACTTTCCTACTTTTGAGAGTGTCGAAATATACGACATACCTAAACGGCCCCGGCCGTATCTTCTTTTTTCGTAAACTTAGAAATTTGATTTTTCACTATCAGCTTCAAAGAACCGCAGATCTGAGAATATGGTTTTAATTTAAACTCGATATCTCCATGCGTTCCCGAAATAAATAAAAGGTCTTGACAGACAGACGGAAAAAAAGTGATCCTATAAGGGCTCAGTTTTTTTCCTTTTGGGGTACGGAACCCTAAAAATATCGGTTTCTCCTAGACTGAGTGTTACACGTATAATCACATTCTTTTTCATTTCTTGCTCTTTCTTAAACAATATATATATTTCTCAAACATTGTGATGCTTTTAGTTAAGGAGGCAAACAAACAATAATGCTTCTAGCGATCGCTCAAAATAACACAAAATAAAAGTCCACGACACAGTTCAACGTACCATACGAGCGAGCCCTGTTATACGTCACACAGGTTAAATGTCAACCGTGACGTCACGGGATTGTAACCTAGATGCGGTCCGTAACCTATTGATACAGTTTCCCAGTATAGAGTTGATGCAACTTTGGAGTTCATTTGTGAATTTTTTAAACTGTATGCCAAAGTAAAAACCAGTGTTTTGGTCAAGCGAAGTGGCAACTTGAAGGGTTTTTTATACAATTTGAGAGCATTCATACAGCAAGGCAATGTAGCCAGTTTTTTGGGCACATTTTTGAAATCGTTTTAGTCACCGTTTCTTTCAAAATACCGATGGTACCGCACGCGTGAGGGAACGGACATTCACACGATCCAGCCACCGAATCCCGACTCCTACTTTCAACCACCGCAAACGTGGGCTTGCAGACGACGAGCAACGGGTAACTCACCGTCTGGTCATTCGGTAACCGTCCCAGTCATCGACGGTGCGTTGTGTTTCACGCCAATGAAATGTCAGCATAATCCTAAAGTCTCCTCAGCAGGGCCGAAGCTTATTGGGGCCAAGGCGTGTCTTCCGAAAGGAAAACCCAAGGTCCTGGAACGCAAGGCAAAGAAGGTACATGTAGTTTTACGCCCGAAACCAATAACCAATCTATCACATATCGGAGATTGAAAAACAAATGAAACAACAGAAAACATATACATTTTTGTATGGTATCATTTGTTTTTCAATCTCCGATATGTGATAGATGGGTTTTTGGTTTCGGCTGCAAGGCCAGGCGCGCACTAGCGGCCAGCGGCCAGATCGCGGCGGCCATCGAGATACATGCATTAGTACGAAACCGCCATAGAGCGCGCGCACCTGTCCGCCCGCGGCCAGCGGCCACAGGTGCGCGCGCTCTGGCCGCGTCCGTCGTCCTGGCCGCCTGCGGCCTGGCCACTAATGCGCTATGGGTCTCAGTCAGTAAAGGCCTTACATGTTCTCCCTAAGCCATTAAATTGCACCCACCTTAAAAAAAACTACTTTCAAGAGGTTTTTTTTTTTTCTGAACCAGGGCCCGGCGCGAGAGGTCGCCGCTCCCGATAGTCTCCACGAGGACACGGCGGTGCTCCGCCCATACTTTCAAGAGGTGCGTTTATTATGTTACGAGTACATATTATACATATAGGTACATACATAAGTGATCATATCGTGATACCATAAAATCCGTGTTCCGGCAAATAAGATAAATTCGCTTACTTCAAAATTATTTTGTAATTTAGGTCAATCTCAAGTTGAAGATTTCATGATATTGGCAAAAAGTTGATATTATCACAGTTGACCCAGATTCTCTAAGTGATGCTGTGATTAATATTAAGAACTGGAGCCTTACCATGACGTGTTAAAATGTTATGTGTGCGAGCGAGAAAGAGGAATGATCTGGACTTATACAACCTATATTAAGCATAGTCTACCTATATTAGGCATTTTATGTCCGCCTATGTACTTATACACTCACCGGCACAATTAACCGCCCACTTATATTTTTCGTCACCCCGTTTGTTTATGTGAACAGTGGCTTATCTACTGTTTTGTTTTTTGTTAAGTGGCTACTTTAGCAATAAACTAAACACTTATACCCTTATTCCGATTCATAAACTGCTGTCACCACAGTTTTTTTTTTAATTTAGTCGCTGCTTGACATTGTTGCAGTTACGTTACTTTGCAAAAAATTCTTGTTCTTTTCTGTCATCGTGTGCGAATATTGTTTAATTTGAGTTTTTAGGGTTTGATCAATTCTTTGCAACTGAAAAAAATGCCACTGGATGCAACTGGTGCTGCTAGGGCTGTGGCTTTAGCGGACGCTGGGTATAGCCAGCGTCGAATCGCTCGTACGCTTGGTGTACCTCGAATTAAGGTACGGGATGCCATCAGACGCTTTCGGGAGACTGGTTCATACACGAGGAGGCCAGGTCAAGGCCGACATCGGTGCACTTCGGCTCGGGATGACCGCTTTATTGTCAGTAACGTCCTAAGAAATCCCTCTTCCACTGCTACTGAAGCTCGTACACGTTTTTTTGTGCTGAGAAATGTTAATGTAAGTGAACGTTCGATTAGCAGAAGACTGGCTGAGAGTAATCTGAGGGTTTTCATCCAGCTCGCGCTCCACAACTGCTTCCACAGCATCGTACAGCTAGACTTGCCTTTGCGCGAGAATATGCTGATTGGACTATGGACGAATGGAAGAGCGTACTGTTTTCAGATGGGAGCAGAATAGCCTTAAGAGGTCCAGATGGACATCAGTGTGTATACAGGCGCCAAAATGACCGGTTTGCTCCATGCGCAATAATCAAAACCGTGTGTTATCAGGGAGCGTCCATAATGGTTTGGGGCGGTATAACTTGCGAAGCTCGTACCGATCTTGTGGGGTTTGGTACAGGCAGTGTGAATGCTCAAAGATACGTGGAGGAAGTCTTACAAGACCACGTTGTACCCTTTACACCATTTATTGGAGACAACTTTAGATTAATGCACGATAATGCTCGATGCAATACCGCAAAATTCGTTACTCAATACCTCGATGCGGTCGGGATTTAAGTTTTGCCATGGCCAGCACGCAGTCCCGATCTTAACCCAATCGAGCACATTTGGGACAACCTAAAGAGACGTGTTGGAGCAAGAGTACCAGCCCCTACGACCCTAGGTGAGCTCAAGACGGTTGCGGTAGAGGAGCGGCACAATATCGCTCAGTCGGATATTCAAGACATCATGGAAGGATTACCAAACCAGCTACAAGAAGTCATTAGGGCCCGGGGTGGTAACACCCTTTACTAAAATTTAAATTTAAAAAAACACCGAGGACTTTTTTCAAAATTAAACTCGTAACTTTTTTATGTAAATTTTTAGATAAATCGATTTTTGGCATAATTTTTTAGAATAAACGGGTTTTGTCAAGACTTTTGTGATTTCATTTATCCTTTATGGCTGTTTTTATCATAACGTCCATCAAATGTGGTCAAAATTTGACGATTACCGGAAACTGAAGGAAATGCAAGGTGGGCGGTTAATTGTGCCTGTGAGTGTATGTTGCATGAAGTGTCAATCTGTGTCTTCTATTTATCGATTAGTGTACGGTGGGTAGGGTAGTGTAGGGTAGGTAGGGTAGTGTAGGGTAGGTAGGGTAGTGTAGGGTAAGTAGGGTAGTGTAGGGTAGGTAGGGTAGTGTAGGGTAGTGTAGGGTAGTGTAGGGTAGTGTTGGGTAGTGAAGGGTAGTGTAGGGTAGTCCTTTGACGGGAGCGAAGCCGCGGGCAAAAGCTAGTAAATAAATAAATATAACTTCATCTCTTTCACAATTCAGTTCAGCTATTTTAGAAGGTTGGCTCAACGTTGAGCTCGTCGCCATGAAAATTACTTTTAGAGAATAGCACCGCAAAAAGTTAAATGGATCACGTTAAGAGATCGTGGTAGGGCCTTTGGACTTTTAAATAGTAATTTTTGTAAAAACTGATATGAATAATGGTCAGCTTTCTGCACTAGGTATCTACTTTATAAAAGTATAAAGTTGATAGGTAAAAACAGAGATCAATTAACCTATCACATACTCACAAAACGAGACACAATAGTAAAACAATAACACCGCGGTCTCATAGGACCGGTCGGGGATTCACGCATCAACTACACATAGAAAAGACCGAGTCTTAATAAAAATAAACAGTTTACATACACATAAACAGTTTCCAATTATAACGATTTCTTTTCGAAAACTAATATAGGCCATTAGCATGAGTTGATAAAATTTAGTAAATTAAGTACTTCACAGGGAAACACTCAATAATTTTCTTGCCGTTGTTCTATTAGATTTGGAAAGATGCACGACATTCTATCGCACAAAAATGTTGAACTTAATAAAAATTTAAATTGTTCACTCTCCATCGGATTGAAACCTTGATTTTAATTTAAATCTCGTTCACAAAGCTAGTAATCAAACTCACATGTTCATGAACCGAATGTTGTTCACACATGGTCGCACTATCAATCAAAATTCGTAGCGGCCCCACTTTTCGGATCCGATCCCAATTTTCGGACTAAACCTGAGAGCTCTCGGCTCTTTGACAGGTTTAGAAATTGAACTGGATCCTATTTGTGACTGTCACTCCTGTGAAATAGTATGGTATGCAATGCTTCTATACAACAGACGGGAATTAAGTGAAAAGGGCATAGGTAGAACTGAAAAACAGGTTAGAGTCACCCCTGTGGTGAATGGATCTTAGATTTTTTTTAATTCTCGGCCTTGCTCTATTACTAATAAAAATCAACCTACGTTTATTTAGTTGCCTTTTGCGTTCTAGGACCTCGGGTCTCCTTTTCAGCAATTCCCTATAGAGATTGAAAAAGGCTAAACGTTTGATTTGAACTTCTATGTATAGTATACCCACATAAAAACTACCCTTTATAATTCCCAATACCGAACTTCGATATCTTTTAAAAACGTTTTACCAAAAATAACTTTTGGGTACGGATTATAAAAGGTTTTTTATTTTCCTGCAAAGTTTACGACTTTTCTTTACCTAACTATTAAAGTGAAAAAAATCCGCAAAGAACCTTTTTCCAGTCTATACGAGAGTCATAAAAGATATGGCTTCTAAATAAAAAATTGACCTCGGAGACCGGCTTAAAATATTTAGACCTACATATTGTGAAAACTTTTTTATAGGTCACTGAAGGGTAGAGTATTCATAAATTGACGAAAGTAGGAGTTCAATTCCTTTGCTGGTTAAATTCTTTCTTAAGGGGCCATGGGTTGTGCGAAAAAGAACCCCGAGGCCCTGTATGTGACGTGACGAGTAAATAAAACTGTGTTTAAAGAACAGCGTGAAACAAAGTGCTAACAATCAAAATTGTGCATCAAAATAAGTAAACAACGTTGAATCGAGTGATAATAGTTAACACATACAATTTTACAGTATAAATACAGTGAAACAATTGCATTTAACTAAATTACAAGTGATTCCTCAAATATCTGTACCGGTAATTTCATTTAAAAGTGGTGACGCGGAACGCTATGTTTCAACCAATCATAACAAAGATAATTTGTTTTATTTAATAAATTCACTGTACACTTAACTATTTCGCGTGCAAATTGCAAGGCAGCATAGCTGAGTGTCTATGACGTCGTGTCTGCGACTATGACAACAAGTGATCTCAAGTTCAAACCCCACTTGAACGGATTGTACTTTTTGGTTTTTTTTAACTTGTTTTGAAATTTTTTATGCAAAGAACTGTTTTAACTTACATTGTTTGAAGCTTTTTGAAGATTTTGACTGCATTTAAAGGTCGTTTTTTTGCAATAATTATACTCAGAAAACATGGAAACTTGCAGTAATATTACTTTTCGGAAAAGCCGCATGCGACGCTCTCTTTCTTGTTTCTCCAACGAATCCGTTGACAGTTTGGCATCAAATCTAAGTGCCAAAAGTATGATAGACCTTTCTACACACTTAAAAAACGATGAATCGTTTCATTTAAAAAATACAATTGAACATCTTAAGGAGAAGTTATGCAGCGTGCAGCTGGAAATTGAAGCACTCGGCCAAGAGAATGTTTCTTTGAAACTGCAATTGGCTGACGAAAAGCTCAAAAACGAGCGTTTTAGAAAGATGTACACCACGAGCAGTAATGCTAAAAGTATAACCTCATCTCGCAATATAGGAATATCCGAAAAATGTTGCCCAAATAAAAGCAAAATATCGGCTAGAAAACTAGATTTAGACGTAGACTTCCATACCCCAGAACCGTCTTCCAGCAGTACTGTTACTGAAACAAAAAGAATTTCCTCGAAATATTCAGCTGACTCCAATTTCAATGCAATTGCACAAGAAAATACACAAGAGCCGTCCTCACACAACGAACAAAAATACAAAACCATAATAAATAACAAATCTAGAAATGGTAACATACTTCTTCTGTCGGATGACCAAGGGAAAGGTATAGTTGAAGGATTACTAAAGAAGGAGAACAAATTTATTATGACAAAATACGCAATATCAGGGATTAGGAAGCCAGGTGCGAAAACAGAAGAAGTATTGTGTTGTGATAAATTAACAAAAAACTTTACAAAAAATGACAGCGTGATATTAATGACTGGTAGAAACGACTCGAACCCTATAAAATTTATGGCTGAAATGTCTGCCGCAATTAAGGTTTTGAAAAATTGTAATATATTTATTGTTAGCGTTAAGTACAATGCATTCCTGAACGAGAGAAAGCTTAATTGTCAATTGAAACTTCTCACACAAAACTATAAAAACTGCAATTTCATCGAGGCAAATAGTTACAATAGCATCATAAAACATCTTATACACAACATAAATGTTGTACAATACTACAACAATTATCTTCTGTTCAACGACAATAAAGGTTTAAGGGAAAAATCAACAGATACTGAAAACTTTTTGGAAATTCCAGAAACTGTTTCGGGTCCGATAGACAATTACGGCACGATTGAATCTATAACACAACCCAAAAAAGGTACTATTCCTTATTACTTTCGTAAAACGAACAAACCACAATTCATGACTAATGATGAGTCAGCAGAAAATATAGCGGTAAGGTCTGAACCCTTTTTTCGTAGCCAATAAGAAAAAACAAAGTAGAAATAGTTTCTCAGTTCTTCATCAAAATATTGCTGGGGCTTTAAATAAACTTAATGATATAGATTTAACTATTAATGAAATGCGTGAATCCGGTATAAACATAGACGTAATATGTCTAACTGAACATTTTGTCGTAAAAGGAGAAGAAAAGTACCTTAGATTCAATAATTATTATCTTGGTGCTATTTATTCACGATCAGATAAGCGACGAGGGGGAACATGCATACTCTACAAAAGTCATCTCCAAATGGAAGAAATAAAAGAATTAAATGAGTTTTGCATTGATAAACACTTTGAGATTTGTGGTATTGAAATCAAATCTATTCATGTAATCATACTATGTGTATACAGAACACCCTCATCTAACATAAATACGTTTTTTGAAAACTTTAACAAGACTCTATTGAAACTACAACATAAAAAAAGTAAAATTATAATTTCGGGAGATTTTAATATAAATTTTTTACAAAAAGATAAAAATAGTACAAAATTCAAAGAGCTCATTTCTAATTACGGTATGCGTTGCCACATTCAAGAACCTACCAGATTAAATACATGTATCGATAACATCATTAGTAATATTCCAAATATTGTAGGCACAACTCATAATGTCTGTTTATCTGACCATAACACAGCACAGGTAGTACAATTCGAATATGATCAAAAACCTATATCAGGTTATTATTTTACGTACCTTAACGACCAGAGCAAAGACAATGTCGATAAATTTATTGAACATATAAGCAATTTATCTTTTTCTGAAATTTATAATATTGCCGACACAAATACAGCCTTTGAATCCTTTCACGACACAATAACACTATTCTATAAGTTGTGTTTTCCGCTCATCAAAGTAAAAAAACAATTCAAATATAATAAATTTAAATGGATAACAAAGGGTATTAAAATGAGTAGTAAAACTAAAAGGCTATTAAGATACAAATACTATTTAAATAAGACATTTGACAATAAAACTAGATTTAAAAAATATTCTAATTTATTAAAAAAATGTATTAATAACTTACAGTCTTTATGTAACTTTAAACATATCGCTTGTTCGAAAAATAAAGGCAAAGCTTCATGGGATATTGTAAAACGTAGTACGGGTAACGAAACGTCTCGTGAATATATTAAGAGTCTAGTAGATAACGATATTACAGCTACATCAGGCCCTGATATCGCGAATATTTTCAACAACTTTTTTATTGATATCGTTGAAACCAACACCTGCTTACAAGGCAAAACTAATAACTTGAGTAGTATCAAAAGTAACGACAACAGTATTTTTTTAAATCCTACAAATCCTTCAGAAATTTTTTCCATATTAAAAACATTAAGAAGCACCAAGGCAGCCGGCTATGACAATATTTCTACAAACCTTCTAAAAAATATCGCTCAATACATAGCAGAACCACTTTCCTATATCATCAACTTATCGTTAGAGCAAGGCTGCTTCCCAACAAAACTCAAGGTTTCTGTAATAAAACCACTTCATAAGAAAGGCTCAAAAACAGATAAAAATAATTACCGTCCTGTTGCCCTAATACCGATTCTTTCGAAGGTTTTTGAAAGAGTTATGTACAAAAGAATTCTCTCTTTCTTTGATAAATATAACCTTTTAGCTAAGGAGCAATATGGGTTTAGGAAGAATAGATCGACTTCCCTAGCAGCTTTTAATCTTGTAAAATCGATTATGAATAACATTAACGCTAAAGTTCCAACATCAGCTCTGTTTTTAGATCTAAGTAAAGCTTTCGATTTTGTTCACCATTCAAAACTCGTCGATAAATTAAATAAAATCGGAATAAGAGGTCCAGCCTTAGAATGGTTCAAATCATATTTAAGAAATAGAAGTCAAATCACTAGAATCACTAAATTCGATGACAAAACTAACAGTATCATAGATTTTGATTCACAATTTCGACATAATTACTTCGGAGTACCACAAGGAAGCATCTTAGGGCCACCACTATTTCTTGTTTATGTTAATGATCTTCCTCAAGCAATCGAGCAAGAGTGTGTCCTTTTTGCTGATGATACGACGGTTATTCTAAATTGTAAAGATATTGAAACTTATGAGTCAGATATAAATAACACCTTACACAAAATTGTCATATGGTTAGAAAACAACGATTTAAAACTGAATGTAGGAAAAACAAAAATATTAAATTTCAAAACACAAAAAAGTAAAGACATCACACTTAAAATATCTCACAACAACCAATTGGTTGAACAAGTACGTAAAACCAAATTTCTGGGAATAACACTGGATGAACACTTAACTTGGAAAGACCACATTGACGAAATTTGCATGAAAATGAATAGATTTGTTTTTGCCTTGAAAAAAGTCAAAGATGAGACCTCTAAAGCCACCGCTATGATGGTGTATCACGCGTACATTTGTTCTATTATTCGATATGGCATCATCGTTTGGGGGAATTCCTCTGAGATGTCTAGAATACTGATAGCACAAAAAAAATGTATTCGCGCTATTTTTAACATGGACTGGACCGAATCGTGCAGACCAGTATTTAAATCACATAAACTTCTTACCGCCCCATGTATCTATATCTATGAAGTTGCAAAATTTGTTAAAGCCAATTTTTCTCTTTTTGAAGAAAAAAATAATTTCAACAAAAGAACAGTTACACAGTACTCATTAAAGATCCCTGTACCTAGAATTGAAATGTTCAGACGCAGTTGCGTATATATGGCACCACTTATATTTAACTCGTTGCCTAGCTGGTTAACTAAATTGCCTTATAAAAAGTTCTGTGTAGTCTTAAAAAAATGGTTGATATCGCAAAGTTTTTACTCAATAGGCGAATTTCTAAATAAAAAAACATGCCAATCCTACCACTTCAGGAATGCTTTGTAGTCAGTGATGAAGTTCAGTGTCAATGTTTTACTTTAGTATTTATCTAAATCACATATAATTTTGTTACCCTAATGTGTGTTTAACATTTTGTTTAAATAATTTAGGTATAGATCTGCTCATGTGATTATATGTACTACTTCTAAAGATTTGCATGCCATCACTAAATGGCGGAATGTGTCCTTGCACTTACTCTCCTATACTTAACACCTTTGTACCTACCACATTTTACGCAAATAAATGATATTTGATATTTGATTTGATTTGATTTGTAACGAAGGCAATGAAGGAACATATGACTAGATTTTTGTCAATATTTAGACCTACTGTAGGCGACGCGTGATTATTATAGGGTAAATTAAATAGATGACTGTTAAAATATGTGTCCGCTGTACTTGTACCTACGTTTTGGTTATAATAAACCAGGTGCTCAAGGCGCGGGAGACGCAAGCGGGGGTAGAGGGGGCGCGGACTTTAGAGCCGATATAGTCGCCATTGGCTAGTGTGATCTTTACGAACGATAGCGCGCGGACGCTTGCATCTTCTAACCCTTCACCCTTAAAACAATCACCTAGTGTTTCACTTCACATCCACATCCCCTACATTAGTTGGTCTTCGAGTCGGATCTCTGGATGTACCATACGGCGCCACGAACCATGGTGAGAACCAGAAGTGTGAAACGAAAGGAAGAAGAACAAAATTACCCGCAACAAAAAGATACTCAACAATCGCAAGAAGAACAATGCAAAGTCGAATTAAAAGACATTTTTCAGGAAGCTGCACCTGTCGAAAGCGGGAACAAGGCAACCGAAATACAACCTCAGCCTGGACCTTCTACAGCCCTAAGTGTTCGCCAATCTACCCGAAAAATGTCGTCGATTTCATCTCTCACGGCAAGGAAGAAGAAGCTGGAACTCGAAGCCGCTCAAGCAAAAGCCCAAATAAGAATGGAGTTGATAGATTTACAACTTGGTGCAGATCTGGCAGAGCTGGAGGACGATAATCGCAGTCTACCCTCAGAAAATTGTCCTTCCGAAAATAATGACCATATAGTGGAAAAGTGGTTAGAACGTAGCCAGCAGGAGCTGAAAACTCAGGGCGCCACTAAAAATATCATCCGTGATGAAGCGCTGCAACCGGCACCGCAGGATTGGAACCTGTACAATGTGAACCCCGCCGGCCCGCAACGCCCCGCTACGGACCTCGTGCTCGAATCTCACCCGCCGCCACCAGCCGCCGCTGGTGGTACTGATGAAAGCGTGCGAGCCCTGGCAATGGCTCTAAAAGACCTAGCTACCGCCTCCGCTACTGGTGCCAGCAAAACTAACGACAGAATGCTAAATCGTTTGTGTACACCGAGAGACTTACCTAATTATTCTGGTGACCCGCTAGAATGGCTTCAGTTTAAACAAGCATTTGAAGAGTCCTCTCACGTGTGTAACTTTAGTGACAAAGAAAATCTCTGGCGTCTAAGGAAGAGTCTGCAAGGGCCAGCAAAAGAAGCAGTGACGGCCTTGCTCATTGGAGCTTCCTCCGCAGTAGACATTATGAACACGCTAGAACTTCAGTTTGGAAATCCTGACGTAATCATTACCAGGATCCTGCAAGATATAAATAAACTACGGCCCATGGGGCAGGAATATCAAAAAGATATCATTTCTTTCTCCGTGAAAGTACGAAACTGTGTCGCTGCTGTGACCGCCATCGGACGCGAAGAGTACCTGCAAGGAATGAACATTGTGTCGGTCATTCTCTCAAAACTACCGATGATATTGATATCAAAGTGGGCTGATTATTGTTTCCCTCTTGTCGATAACACAGCAAAACCAAAACTGCTCATTTTGTCCGAGTTTCTTAGTGAAGAAGCGGTCAAGATAACAAAAACATCTGTGAGTGTACCATATATGCAAAACTTCAGTAAACAAAGTCACAACGAATACTCTAAACATCGCACACTTACAGTGGTAAACAGTGAACAAACAAAGAGCGAACAAAAAAGTAATAAGAGTTGTCGGTATTGTCATATTTCCGAACACCCACTACAAGATTGCAAGAAGTTCAAAAAATCGCTTCGCAAGGAACGCTGGGCATTTTTAAAACGACACGGTATCTGCTTCAAGTGTCTGACGTCACAACATAAACAAGATGCTTGTACCGCACCGGCGTGTAACGTAGACGACTGTGGACTACCCCATCATCGTTTGTTGCATTATACTGTAAACAAGAACTCAGTGCCGCGCAATAGTGTCAATATAACAGACGTAACTTCAACCGATACTGAACCGCGAGTGGAGACTGTCAATCATCTTCAAGTGAATTGCCGTAAAGTGTTACTAAAAACTGTGCCTATTTTCCTCCATGGACCTAACGGTACTTTTCGTAGTGTCGCGCTCCTTGATGACGGATCAACAGTGACTCTGATAAGCGCTGCGCTCGCGTCGAAAGTGGGGTTGCGCGGTGATAAACAATCTTTGCGTGTGTGCGGTGCATGGGACAAAAGCGAAGTTGTGTGCCATAGTGAAGTACTCGACCTTGAACTTTCTAACTGTGAAGGAACTAAGTTTACAATTCGTGCGCGTAGTGTAACAAATATGAACTTACCGATACAAAATATCAATACCGTGGACATTAATGAGTATGAACTAATGAAACCCGAAATTAAAAATGCGATTTCCGATGGACAATATAGACCGGAACTATTGATAGGGCAGGACAATTACGACCTACTTTTACCGTTAGAAATTATTAAAGGTAAACCTACTGACCCCTACTTCACCCGCACTCCGTTAGGGTGGTGCATGCATGGCTGTTTGCGCGCCAAGCCTGCATTCGATCACGACCTGCAGTCTACTCTCTTCCTGTCAGAAGAAAATGAATGTGAGCAGATTTTAAGAGAAATGCAGAACGACATGCGACTTTCATTCGCGCTGGAAGCTGTTGGAGTAGCCAGTAAGCCCCGCCAAAGCCTACAAGATGTTAAAGCTATGGAACACCTGCAACAAACTGCCACTTTGAAAGATGGAAGGTGGTACGTGGGACTCCCGTGGAAAGGCACGTTTGGTGAAATGCCGAACTCGTATGACACTGCACTCAATAGACTGAGGGGTGTTGAGAAAAAGATGAAAGCGAACTCAAGTTTCGCCGAGCGCTACAAGGAAAGAATCGACCACCTATTCAGCAACGATTTTGCTTGCATTTGCACTTGCACTCACAGTCCAAATAGAATATGGTACTTGCCGCACTTTGGGGTGGACAACCCCAACAAACAAAAGCTACGACTGGTATTCGACGCCGCGGCCAGGAACAATGGCATGAGCTTGAATGATTACCTGCTGCAGGGTCCCGACCTACTTACCTCCCTTTACGGGATCATGTTGAGGTTTAGAGAAAACAAAGTAGCAGTCACTGGTGACATAAAATACATGTTTTTACGGATAAAGATTCAAGATATTGATCAAGATGCCTTGCGCTTTCTCTGGCGAGAATCACCCGATAAACCCGTACAAACCTACGTTATGACTAGCCTAATTTTTGGCGCGAACTGTTCCCCATTTATTGCACAATTCATTAAGAACAAAAACGCCGAAAGATTCTTGCCCACTATGCCGGCCGCAGTGCAAGCTATTCTCACACAACATTACGCTGACGACTACATAGACTCGTTACCTGATGAAAAAACCGCAAACCAACTAGTGAATGACGTCACATTCGTCCACAAACAAGGTGGATTCGAGATAAGGAATTTTACATCTAATATACCGTCTGTACTTAAAGATTTACCGCAAGAAAACCTGAAATCCACGTCTGTGATATTCAAAAATGGACAACTATACGATGGAGAACGTACACTTGGCCTAATTTGGTTTCCAATTGAAGATAACCTGGGGTTCGACGTGTCATTGAAAATAATTCCCACACCAATATTGCTTGGTCAAAAGAAACCTACTAAACGAGAAATGCTACGAGTGCTAATGTCTATATTCGATGTTTTTGGTTTCCTTTCACCGGTTACAATCAAAGGCAAGATCATATTACAAGATACGTGGAGGTCTGAAATCAGCTGGGACGACGAAATAACAGACCAAATATTTATAAAATGGACTGAGTGGCTGAGCGTAATAACAAACATTGATAAAATACGCCTACCTAGATATTACGAGTCGGCAACTAGATGTACTCATAGAAAAGAGCCTGCGTGCGCGAGCGAGACACAGGACCTCAGTACAGACGCACCGAATAGCGAGGCGCCCGCGCTGATTCATAACAACATCGCGCGCTATACGAACCTACAGCTACATGTATTCTGTGACGCTTCAACTCAAGCGATGTGCGCCGTCGCATACTGGCGTTGGATTGATTGTAAACAAAATATTCAAGTTGCCTTTGTGTCCAGTAAATGTCGAGTTGCGCCTGTGAAATATGTTTCAATGCCTCGCTTAGAGTTACAAGCAGCTGTTATGGCGGGAAGATTAGCCGATACAATAATAAACGAGCATAGAATAAAGGCGGAAAGAAAGATATTTTGGTGTGATTCATCTACGGTTTTACACTGGGTACGCAACAATACACGAAATTATAAACCGTACATAGCCCACCGTCTCGGTGAGTTAGATGAGTTAACTAAAATTGAAGAATGGAAGTACATACCAACGAAGTTGAACATAGCGGATATTGCCACACGGGAAACCTGTAAAATAAAAACATTGGAAAACGAGTGGTTATATGGACCGTCATTTTTATATGAGGAGGAACGGTCATGGCCTGGAGAAGCCAGGGTACAGTTACCTGATGTTTGTGACGTGGACCTGGAATGCATTAATAATATTCACGTTGTACCTGTTTGTTTACCTGCTGTCCCCGAACCAGAAAGGTTTTCTTCTTGGCTTCGTCTGCTGCGATCTATGTGTGTGGTTTTATCCTTCATAGATAAATGCAAGAAAGGTACTAGTGTTGTTGCAGATGGTGCGATGATGGAACGCGCCGAGAACTTATTGTTAAAATACTCCCAGATGAAAGCTTTTCCAGATGACCTGCACAACCTGAGACATAACAAAAAATTACACAAACAAAGCAAATTACTTACCTACCTTGACGCCGGTTATAGGTGATGATGGCCTGCTGCGACTGTCTGGCCGCATTGATGCTGCACCTGGCATATCGGAGTACGTGAAACGTCCCGTGATACTGCACGGCCGCTGTCATATTACTCACCTTATTGTGAAGCATTACCACATAAAAGCCTGCCACGGAAACCAGGAGATGGTTGTTAATGAATTAAAACAAAGATATTGGATAATAAGATTGCGACCTACCGTGAAATATATAAGTTCAAAATGCATGTTATGCAGGATTAAGAGGGCGCAGCCCCATCCACCCAGAATTACACACTGTTGGTGACTTACCTGAAGCGCGGCTTGCTCATCATCATCGCCTCTTCACGTACACCGGAGTTGACCTTTTCGGGCCCCTAGAAGTAACCGTTGGCCGACGTCGAGAAAAGCGGTATGGTGTTATCTTCACTTGCCTTACCATGAGAGCCATTCACATTGAGATCGTGAAACAGCTGACCACAGACGCCCTAATAATGGCCCTCAGACGGATGGCAGCGAGAAAGGGCTGGCCACGGTTCTTGTACTCAGATAATGGTACGAACTTGAGAGGAGCTGATACAGAGCTGAAAAAATGTGTTCTCGAGCTGGACACGGAGAAACTGAAACAAGGAGCAACTACTTACAGTATGGCAACCACCTGGGTTTTTATTCCATCTGCCAGTCCTCACTGGGGAGGGGCATGGGAACGATTGATCAGATGTGTAAAAGGCGCACTCAAGGTCGTTTTAAAAGAACGAGCGCCACGTGACGAGACGCTTCAAACACTGTTAGCGGAAGTGGAACTGATGATAAACAGCCGTCCCCTCACGCATGTCGCAGTGGAGCCAAACAGCTGCGAGACGCTGACACCCAACCATTTTCTGCTGGGAACATCATCCAACCTGCCTACTCTGGGTGTCTTTGATGAGTCAGATATCTACCTCAGAAAACAATGGAGACTGTCACAGAGATTAGCCGACATGTTTTGGAAACGCTGGGTACGCGAAGTTCTCCCAGATATGCGGCCGAGAAAGAAGTGGCACGATGAACAAAGACCCTTACAAGTGGGAGACCTGGTTTTGATCGTCGACCCCAACTCGCCCAGAAACGTATGGCCGAAAGGTATAATACAGGCCGTAATAGCCGGCAAGGATGGCCGCATTCGTGTAGTCGATGTAAAAACAAAATCTGGCCTACTCCGTCGGAATGCGACACGCGTCGCACCTATCTCAATGGGTGATGAGTGCTGTAGCAGTACTAGGGAGGGGAATGTAGGCGACGCGTGATTATTATAGGGTAAATTAAATAGATGACTGTTAAAATATGTGTCCGCTGTACTTGTACCTACGTTTTGGTTATAATAAACCAGGTGCTCAAGGCGCGGGAGACGCAAGCGGGGGTAGAGGGGGCGCGGACTTTAGAGCCGATATAGTCGCCATTGGCTAGTGTGATCTTTACGAACGATAGCGCGCGGACGCTTGCATCTTCTAACCCTTCACCCTTAAAACAATCACCTAGTGTTTCACTTCACATCCACATACACCTACGTATTGTGAAAACTTTTTTATAGGTCACTGAAGGGTAGAGTATTCATAAATTGAGGAAAGTTCAATTCCTTTGCTGGTTAAATTCTGTCTTAAGGGGCTATGGGATGTGCGAAAGAGAACCCCGAGACCCTGTAATGAAGGCAATAAAGGAACATAATTATGACTAGTCAAAATTATGTTCCTTTATTAGTTTTTGTCAGGAGCTCGTGGCTAAATAATAACAGCCGCACAGGTCGATCTTCAAGGTTAAGCAACGCTTGCCTAGGTTGGTCTGTGGATGGGTGACCATCTTAACATAACGAGTTTCCTCCGTGCCTCGGAAAGCACGTTAAGCCGTTGGTCCCGGCTGTCATTTGTAGATCTTTGGCAGTCGTTACGGATAGTCAGAAGCCAGTAAATCTGACTCCGTCTTGCCATGAAGTACCGTGTTACCCCAGTTAATGGGTTGTGGAGGTCTGGTAGGCAGCCGCTCCTCGCAAAATACTGGTATTCAGCTAAATCCGGCTTGACTGGAAGCCGACCCCAATATAGTTGGGAAAAGGCTAGGCCAGTTTTATTAGTTTTTGTCAGTATAAGTCTGACACGCCCTCCCACTCTATTGCGAGGAGTAATAGAATGATTTCCCACCTGAAAATAAAGTCTTTTAAGGGGTTTTCGAGACAAGAATGTTCATAATCAGCGAGTATACTGGTTGTTGAAACATCTACATTTGACCATAACGCGGGAACTATATTAGACTGTCACACACGTGGGCGAAGCCTGAGTTGTACGTAGAACCGCGTCGCATGGCGTAGTGTGGTCTGGGTCTAATGTAGACCTACCTTGTCTAGTTGCCATATAATTTTTTATGGAGATCGCGCCCAGATCGGCTTACGTGGCCCACGTGAGTCTAATGTAGAAACCTTTATAGAAATAAGTTAAAAGTTGTATTACAGCTGCTGGGATCAGCCTTCTTTCTAAGAGAGGGAATGGGATGTAAATCACCACGCTTGAGACATGCTGTTTTCCTCACAATGTTTTCCTTTACTATTTTTAGAGCAGTAGTGTTAAAATAGACAGCTGTACATACATAATAACAAGAAAAATCTTTAAAAAAAATAATTGGTGTAGGTGCCTCAAAACACTTAATTACGCACACACTAGTGGGTCACAGATCTAGTCTTTCCAAGACGCTATGGTTGAGCACTTGAAGTCGTCCTTGAAGGGGGTCTCTGATTGGGGCGATGCCAATCTTGTCGAGTTCAATGCTGCTAAAACACAGGCGTGTCTTTTTTCCGCTAAACGGAGTCAATTAAATAATTCCACCCGGCTCCATCTTTCCGGGGAGTGACTGTTCCGATAACCGATCGCCTTGAGCTTCTTGGAGTAACACTCTCGTCTACCCTCAATTTTTGCTCATACATTGAGACAAAAGCCCGTAAAGCAGCCAGCTTGCTAAAAAATTGGGGATCTTAGCAAAGGTGAGACGGTACTTTACGCCGGAACAGCTGCTCAACCTTTATAAAGCGCAAGTTCGATCATGTATCAAGTACTGCTCTCATCTTTGGGATGGGTCTGCCAATTATCAGCTTGATGCACTTGAGTCGATTGAGAGGCGAGCCAAAAAGGTAATGATGCACTTGTTGAGTCGAAACTCCAAAGTCTTGGGCATCGGCGCCGAGTTGCTGGCCTGTCGGTTTTCCATCGTTTACACTTCGGGGAGTGTGCACAGGAATTACACAATTTAATTCCGTCAAGTCCTTTCCATCATCGGATCACTATGCGTACAGCTAAGGAGTGGAATTCCCTGCCGGAGTCTGTGTTTCCTGATAGCTACAACTTAGGAGTCTTCAAGGCAAGAGTGAATAGGTTACTTCTAGGCAAGCGTGCTCTATCGTCGGCCACATCATCGCTTACCATCAGGTGAGATAGTGGTCAAACGCGAGCCTATGTATAATAAAAAAAAAACTCAAACAGTTCCTTAATTCGTTTAACCACAAATTCAAAATATTTTGCCACAAATATTAAGTGTTTACTAAAGCCCAGTAAATTGTTGGTAAATGCGTAATATTTTGTAGCACTAAACGTGATTGGACTTGAAGGTTGACGTAATCTCAGAGTGATGGCGGCGGGTGATAATGCGACGTCTACTCGACTTGAACCCTTTTAAGTTATGACAGTTGCCGCGTTGGGCGTCGTACGAAATTATCAAGTTCTCATCGTTGTTTAAGTTTTATCAGAAAATGTAGGGCAAATGTCAAGGTTAGCTATAAATATCTTTTATTTTAAACAACATCTCCTTAAGCAATCCCTAAGCGTCCCTACATCTGGACTTTTAAGAATCTTAAAACGCCTCTGACGCCGTAATAATCGTGGTCACTTACCTACTGTGCCCAAATACTTTGAGGGAAAAAAAACCAACGATTCGAAAACAGAGTCAGATTCGGTGTGGACAAAACAAAGCCACCGCCTCTGACTTTTAGCGATAAACTCAAAAACCATTGAATTAATTTTCATAGGGTTTTCACCAATAGATGGAGTGATTCATGAACAAGGTTTATATGTATGAGTATTTTTCATGCTTATTATTAGTACATAGACAAAAACAGCGAAAAAAATTCAATGACTTGAGACCCTTGTGTTGGATTGCTAGTTTACAATAACTGCTACACTTACTCCATAGTACACCAGAGTCGTAAGAACATAATATTTAATATCTCTGTTTAATTACCTTCCTGTTTCCTCCAAATTTCCAAGTTTATGACCGCATACTAAGTTACTCTCAATTTCGCACCTGATTGTCACAATCAGACGAATCATAAAATAGGACGTAAAAGTACACAATCGTGTCTACGTCTCGACAAGCCGACACGGCATTTCAGACGGACGTTACGTCTGGAACCTATAAACCTAACTTTACGATTTTCGTTTTAGACTAAAATGGTACTTATAAGTGTTCCGTACCTATGTACCTATGTGTAAAGATACCTATTCAATATTCATTTATGAAATATACCTTTTTATTCCCAAAGCTGAGGAGGAGCTCGTGGCTCGATAATAACAGCCGCACGGGTCGATCTTAAAGGTTAAGCAACGCTTGCCAAGGTCGGTCTGTGGATGGGTGACCATATCAACATACCGTATTTCCTTCGTGCCTCGGAAAGCACGTTAAGCCGTAGCTCCCGGCTGTCATTTGTAGATCTTTGGCAGTCGTTACGGATAGTCAAAAGCCAGTAAATCTGACTCCAGTCTTTCCATGAAGTACCGTGTTACCCCAGTTAATGGGTTGTGGAGGTCTGGTAGGCAGCCGCTCCTCGTAAAATGCTGGTATTCAGCTAAATCTGACTTGACTGGAAGCCGACCCCAATATGATGATTCCCAAAGCGTAACCAGTCCCTGCGCATCATTGGGCTCTAACGACCCTCACCAGGTCGTCAGTCTACCTCGTGGGAGCCCAACACTAGACGCAGTATTGGGCTCCTACAAGGTCGACTGACGACCCAGTATCAACGTATTTACCACTTCAGGATATTTCGGCTCCATCGAACAACTGTTTTGCGTGTATTAGAATCAGGAGGTAAGTGTATGGATATATATATTTATATCTACCCACATGTTGTTCAAATGTCAAGATGGAAAACGATTATTTACTGTGTGTAAAGTTCCTACTACTGTGTTCCTATGACTGGTGTGTAAGGAAAGGGTTTTATGAAGAAAAGCACAGAAAGACAAGACTAAGTATTTATTTAAAAAAGGTTTGTCAATTAATCGAATAACTAGCTGCTTGTTCAAAACTAGGTCTCGTGGAGAAGAACAAGCAAGAAACTCCACGGTAGCTTATTTATAGCATTTTTAAATACACATTTTACAATATCATTAATTATAGTTGGTCACAATAACATAATTAGAAACAAAAGTCACAGTATGACACATACACAGAATCGATATAATATTATTCAACTTACGTGAGCTTTGGTACTCTGTAATGGTCTATTGCTGGATAAGAAGTAAGGGGCTTTCATAGGAATTGCATCGTTTTTATAGTAAAGTGTCGACCTGTGGGTTGACAGGTTGACACTTAACGTCACCCTCTACAAATCCATACAATATCCCGCTACCTTCTACAAATCTCAGATTGTCACAAAAGCAATTATTGACTCAGAGTACTTATTACATTAAAGTAGCAATATAAAATACAAGACTCGTTCCAAAGATCATTAATAATTACTTGATAATTTATAAGATTATAATCAATAGGGCTTTTTATATGTTTATCGTTTTATACTTGTAAACACAACAATAATAATTTTATTATTCCTGGTAGGTACTTCAATATTAGATTCAAGCTACATAAATGTTACCAATGTATAAAATACAACTAAAAATATAGTGAAAAATGAAAATTCATGATTTAATTACGTCATAAATAATGTTGAATCTGACACGGCCATACTGACAGTACTTTGTCCTCAAAGTATCTATTTACAACTGTTAAACTGCTTTGATGTGAAAATAACAATAACATAATTATTCAGTGAGGTATTATAAAATATCTAAGTGTCAAACAATGAGCTTGAAATAAGAACAGTAACAACTATTTTTCGTAATTTAGCTTTCTTTACATTAATTCGGTACTTTAATATTTGCAAAATATGGAAACCAAATTACAAATAAATATACACAATGCTACTATTGTACTCCTAATTACTTGTACCAATACATGATCGCCTCCTTCAATAATACTGAGAACAGAAATTATTTACAAGTTTACTAAAATAGTTTTAGTTAGTTTTTAGTTAGTTCTAATTGAACTTTAGAGTTTTTTTTATTATACTGTAAATAAAATATGGTACTTATATAGTTAGTTGATACTAAAATATCATTGCAAGATACACTGACATGTCAATCACATTCACCCGCTGCTAGTGAGATAACTGACATTGAATAAAAAGTTTACCAGCGAATCATTGAGCCAAATACATAGCCACGCTAATAACATTCACCTGCTGCCGGTGAGCCCTATTAGCGTCAAATAAGAGGCCTAGCAGCTAAAATTTGAGCCAAATACCTAGTCACGCTAATCACATTCACCCGCTGCCGGTGAAATTTATATATTAGCGCCAAATATAAGGCCTAGCAGCTAATACTTGAGCTAAATATAGCTGTCACGCTAATCACATTCACCTGCTGCCGCCGGTGAGATCTATCTATTAGCGCCAAATATAAGGCCTAGCAGCGAATAAGTAATAACTAAATGACTAAATCATTATAACAGCTATGCTGATTCCGCTCACCTAATATAGGTCAAATTAGACTAGTCAACAGTATGTTACAGAAAACAATTTCTCTTTACATGTTGGCTTGTTATAACTTACTACTCGTCTTAGATATCATTTAACCTAAATATCATGAGGAAAAGAACTTCTAGTTCTACAACTATTTATCGTTTTCTCTAGGATGACTATCCAAGTGATATCTAAAGTAATAATATTATTTATGAGTTATCAAATTAACCGAAAAATCAATAATTACATCTTATTTTACAGTGGATTCAAAGAACTAACCGGTTTTAGTAACATTACCATCGCTCGGTCTACCTGACAATATTATCGCAAATTGTTCTGTACCCCCTAACACGTTTATTTGTAAGTTTCGTATCGTAAACGTATCGAGTTGACGATACGATAACGCAATACAACTAACGTCGGAAGTACGAAGCTATTTCGTAAACGTATCGAGACCGCGATACGATTAAGTTAGTGACGACATACTAATGTAAGTAAGGATGTACAAAATTGAACAAATTGATTGAATGTTTCGTTCAAAAACTATATACGTATTTAGTTCTTAGTGATTTTAGGGCCTTTAAAACTGTTCAAATTTTGATGCAATATAGAAACTGCAGTAAAATTTATTATTAATTCATGAATCCCTGACCGGTCCTATGAGACCGCGCTGTTTTACTATTGTGTCTCGTTTTGTGGGTATGAAATAGGAACTACCTATCTCATACCTATCTAAGGTAAGTGTTATAATTATTTAATTATTATTAAAACTGTGTTTAGTGGACTGTATTCCTAAACGACCGACGCATAATCCTTGACACTTCTTGATGCGAAGCTCATTCAAGGTCAACTTTGTTTTATAGTGTACTTTTATTTTTTTACATTTAAAATTCTAAAACATAAGCTGAAACTTTTTGGTACTTAAGGCTTTACTATTTTTATTTGTTCCTACATTACTTTATGTTTTAGGCTGATCCTTTTGCTTGATCTTAGATTGGATTTATCTTTCAATTCGCGACATAAAAACAAAAATGCTTCCTCACTTACGACGAAATATATTATTAAATTCTGTATCGCTTAGGTTTTGTAGATTAATATTTGCCATATTTTTTTGAGGCTACTTGAGACTTCTCCGTAATCATAATAGTAAATTTAAAAAATTAGTGTTCTAAAATAAATCACACACGATCTCTTCGTAATGTCTACTTTCAACAATTAATCGCGCCGCAAGATAATTATTACATTTAATTTGTATTTATTAGTTTATATTTTTAGCATATTTATGTATTTTATTATTATTAGCAACTTATTTGTTCTGATTGTTATTTATTTATTATGCAAACCTACCACATGTTTCCTTTTGACCCAAAGGTTGGCTGGTAGAGAATGTCTTGTTGCATTAAGTCCGCCTATGTACCACTACTGTACATAAAGTTAAATAAATAAATAATTGTACACTCCACAATGTCGAGGGGTGCTTCTAGTTAATCTAAGCATTTTCTAACAAAATTTATCAACTCAATCACTTCAATAATTATTTCATGCTCCCAATAAACTCTCACTGCCAAATTTATAGTGACAAAACTTTCGAGAAACTCGCAAGCCAGCCTTCGGTCAGTGGGTAGCCTTAGGGGCGGATTTCGACAATGACGATACTAAACATTTGCTCAAGTTTACGTTACGGATTCGATACGAAATGAACTTGACATTATTCATGCTCACAACATCAGTTAAAATAACGCACACCGAGGGCGCTGTTCATGTTTTCATACAAAATGAACACGTTAACGATACGAATACTTTTTCGCAAGTTGTTCGTGCTAGAGGTATTGAACCTCGAATGTTCTAATTACTACTATACTTTTACATATTTTGAAATGGCCACTTAGACCAGTACTGGACATGACTCAGTCAGTGACATTTATTATTTACTTCAGACCACAACATAGGTATTTTTAAAGTTAATAATTACAAATAGATAATTATTACAAACTGTTACACCTGCTATTAGTGATATCTGAATTAAAATTGAGGTACTAACTCAGATTTTTTTATTTGATTTCGGAAACAACCTATGCTTCTGACTAAAACTGAGGGTACATTTAATTTTGCTCTTTCAACTTTATCAGTTACTATTGCAGTTATTCTTAAAAGCCAATTAAGTAACAAAATTTTTAAACACCAAAATAAAATTCAATTATTTTTTGATAAATCAAAATTAATCATAAAACTTTTGTTTACTTTATTGTTTCACCTCAACTTTTAATTTCAATAAATAAAACGACTACCTATGAACTGCTAGTACGCTGTAAATCCTTCTCAATTTTAATTTTATAAAACTAGCTGACTCGGCAAACGATCCTTTGCCATATAATTTATTTCTTGTGAATATGTTGGTAGTCTTATAAAAATATAAATAAAATATCTGCCCTACTTATCTAAATACCCTATGCTAACCTATGCTACCCTACCTAATCTATACTATCCTACGCTATCTTCCTACTCTATAATACTAAACTATTGACTGTTTTAAATTATTTATTTTTTTCGCTAACCAACTTTTAGATTTCGATGTGATACCAACATCGGTTTTCGTTATAAGTTGGCTTTGCTTAAAGTATTACCATTTTGCTTCAAATAGATGGCTGTCTAAGGTGGCTTAGATACGGACTACCCCGTTTTTTAGACTTGGACAACTACTTATCCGCAAATAATATCTATGTACCTACAATCTTTTTGTACAAGTTTCTACGTATGACTGTACAATTCATGTACTCTGTCATGTTCCTGGTAAACGAATTGGAAATTATTCCTAGTACTTTGTATAAGGTACAATTGTACGTTTGTACATAAAAATTCTTTACGACGTTTAAGATACTCGACAGTCAGATATTTCATCATCTGGAGGATGATAGATAAGACGAATCTTTAAAAAGAAATAAAATCAATGCCAACAAAGGTCTACCTTTGGAAACCACACATACTTTGTAGATATAATTTTACCAGTGCTGATGAAACAGCTGGAAGATCCATAGCTCGCTGGATCCCAACGCAATTTGTAGATTTGCTGTGCCGTTGTCCAGGGTGGCATGGCGACTTGTAGACTTGACGTCGGGTCGTCTCCAACGGCTTCAAAAGTTCACACAATGCTCCAACATAGTTCATGAAACAAAATACAATACATTAAAAATCGGTTATGTAAGCCAGAGCCCTATCCCACTTCTGATATTAGAATCAGGAGGTAAGTGTATGGATATATATATTTATATCTACCCACATGTTGTTCAAATGTCAAGATGGAAAACGATTATTTACTGTGTGTAAAGTTCCTACTACTGTGTTCCTATGACTGGTGTGTAAGGAAAGGGTTTTATGAAGAAAAGCACAGAAAGACAAGACTAAGTATTTATTTAAAAAAGGTTTGTCAATTAATCGAATAACTAGCTGCTTGTTCAAAACTAGGTCTCGTGGAGAAGAACAAGCAAGAAACTCCACGGTAGCTTATTTATAGCATTTTTAAATACACATTTTACAATATCATTAATTATAGTTGGTCACAATAACATAATTAGAAACAAAAGTCACAGTATGACACATACACAGAATCGATATAATATTATTCAACTTACGTGAGCTTTGGTACTCTGTAATGGTCTATTGCTGGATAAGAAGTAAGGGGCTTTCATAGGAATTGCATCGTTTTTATAGTAAAGTGTCGACCTGTGGGTTGACAGGTTGACACTTAACGTCACCCTCTACAAATCCATACAATATCCCGCTACCTTCTACAAATCTCAGATTGTCACAAAAGCAATTATTGACTCAGAGTACTTATTACATTAAAGTAGCAATATAAAATACAAGACTCGTTCCAAAGATCATTAATAATTACTTGATAATTTATAAGATTATAATCAATAGGGCTTTTTATATGTTTATCGTTTTATACTTGTAAACACAACAATAATAATTTTATTATTCCTGGTAGGTACTTCAATATTAGATTCAAGCTACATAAATGTTACCAATGTATAAAATACAACTAAAAATATAGTGAAAAATGAAAATTCATGATTTAATTACGTCATAAATAATGTTGAATCTGACACGTGCAATGTGCCTAACCAATACTCGTACCACTTAATCTATCACATACCCGCAAAACGAGATACAATAGTAAAACAATAACAGCGCGGTCTCATAGGACCGGTCGGGGATTCATGAACTAAACTGGGCGATTTTTCGGACTATATCGGTAACAGTTCGATATACGAATCCAACAATCATTGGTTTCCAAGATAACTTCAATTCTTTCCGACGATCCTGGTTACTTGTCTCCTTTGTTAACCTTATAATATGTATACATACAGACTTTTGAGTTTATAATATTACTGTGATTACTATCTATACATATAATAAAACAGTAAAATTGTGCATCGTTTGCCGCAAATGGCGCCAAAACTACTGAACCGATCCTGTTCAAATTTTGCATACATAATCCTTATAGGACCCTTTTTGCTTTAGGCTATATTTTATCACGCTATTTGCTATGGGGGGTGAGCAATATTGCATTTTGTCGGTTTTGAACGAGTTGCCCCGAGTTCGAATCCCACCTACAATTTATATTTCTGTCAATGTTTTATCTTATTGTTTTTGGAAAAAAAAAATACTTTTACCATTTTTTCATAAAAAAATCAACATTCCTATTTGATTTTTCCCAAATATTTTGTAAAAACTAATCAAAACACGTTATAAAATCCAAACGTCCACGAAATTCACATACTACAATATTACATTAGTCCATTTAGCTGCAAATTTATCTACTGAAATGAAAATCATCACGCTATCATCGACGAAGAGCGGGGCAGTCATTTATGACATTTATATGAGAACGTCTATTTTGCTGGGTTTTCATCGAACACTGCAGCGTGGTTGATTAATGACTAGACTGGGACGTAACACGGTGGTGGTTCGAATCCCAGGAGGTGTTTTAGAAAAAGCTTTTTTTTATTTTTGTATATTTTTTTTCACATATTTTTGCATTCTCACAATTTTTTTAACAAAAATATTACCTAAAAATATAATTATTATTGTTTAACCAAAAAAAAAACCATGGTGACAAATTTTACAACTGCGGAGTTGCACCCCGTTTTCAAAATACAAACAATGACATCCTTCTTCTTCTTCCTGTTCTTATCCCGTATTACTTGGGGTCGGCGCAACACGTTTTCTTCTTCCATTCTGTCCTGTCGTTCGTCACACTATCATCTGCCCTTTTCTTTCATATCAGTCCTTACTACACAATCCATCCATCTTTTCTTTGGCCTTCCTCTCCTTCTCCATTCATCCACATGTAAATTCAGAACTCTTTTGGTAACGTACTTTTAATCCCTCCTCTTCACATGACCATACTAAGACAAACGATTTCCTTTCAAAATACAAACATCCATTTAATTTTTTTTAACTAAAGGCGATTTTTTACGACGCGCAGGACCGGTCGTTGTGGCGACGCTTGGGGGAGGCCTATGTCCAGCAGTGGACGTCTTTCGGCTGAGATGATGATGATGATGATGGTGAAAGGCGATTTATATTTTAGGTGATTTCTTCCACTCTAGGAAGGAGCACGAGGGGATGTCAGACTTTCACTGACCAAAACCCACACCTTTGTATGTTCCTTCTTCGCCTTGCATTCCAGGACTCCGGGTGGAGGTGATCAGCAGTAACGACCTCTCACGTCCGGTCCTGGTACAGAGAGAGAAGGTATGGAAAGCAGTCATCACTTCCTTCCGCAAATGAAGCGAAGAAGGTAGCAGAAAGCGCAAAGATGATGCCCTTGGCATTACGAGTCGCAGGGCGATTCCATGATACCGTTAGCGCGGAGTTTTGGACGGTGCACTATTGGCATTTCGCTGTTGATTAAAGACTGGTCTTAGTCGACTGACGTTGCGTTATGTGCCACGCGCACCTAAAAGAGATACGCATAAGAGAACGGCCCTAACGGGCTTCGATAGCTGGAAAATTGTTCGTATTCTAAAGGAACAAAGTGGGTATTTTTTACTGCTCTGCATGCTCTACCCGTCAAAATCGAGAGTTTACAGACTGCGTTCGATCATCAGCATGTGAAGTCGACTAGATAAAAATACTCGCACACAAGAATTCGTTTATTATTCTCACTAAAGAAAAACATTTATTTGGTGTATTAGGGTGTCAGTCAAAGACCGCACCAGAAAATTCCTGCCTGAATAAACAGGTAATATAAACACAAAAAAATGATGGTGATCGGTAAACGCCCTATACATATGACACCTGGGAAGTGTCCAAGTGGCGATGGGAGGGGTCTAAGGATGTCCTGTTTCACACGGTTTCAGCCACGTTGCTTCACTCTAGGAGGTGACTGCTTTCCATTCCTCCTCCCAGCTCATACCATGATCTGAACTAGGGTAGGAGGATTCTGATTTTGTCCCGCAAACAGTACGGCGGTAATCCGCCCTAGCGGGGTAACTTCGATCGTAAGGTCCACCGTGTCTTCCCGCCGAATCCAAAACATCTACCTCCCGAAACACTCACGTTTGGTTATGACCTGCGTAAAGCGCTTGCGCTTAGAGTGAATTTATAATAGTAAAAATCATGGTGTGCCAATATTAGTCGCCCTAGAATGTAAATTGCAACTAAAAGAACACTGTGGAATTTAGTTGGTAAAAGTCTGATACTTTCTCTCGGTCCACCTAGAGTGGGAGAAGGTATTTGGTGGTTACCCAACAAAAAAAGAGGCAAATACTAAAGGCGATTATCGGCCCTAATTTGGTTTTTTGAAGAACAAATCATTTTCATTTTGGTTTTATCGCAATATGAAGTAAGCTAACGACTTTACCCATAGAGTAGGCAATTAACTATTTAGAACGTGAACTCTGCGGCTCTGTGCTTCGTTGATGTTTTTAAGGCAATTGACGTCGTGCGGAAGAAAAACCCGGGTGTTACCATTGGGTGGATCGCCCGGAGGACACGTTAAATCATAAAGCACTGGTGGGCCACGCTTAGGCGGAGCACCACCGTGTCCTTGTGGGGACGATCGGTGACAGCAACCTCTCGCGCTGGGCACTGGTACAGGCCATGATCCAGAGCGAGGAGTAGTGGCAAATAGTCCCCTCACGCCCCAGTCGCTGGGATTCCGACCCCGATTTAGAGCCACCGTAGGAGTGGCTTGCGAATGGCGAGCAATGGGTAGTTTACCATCTGGCTGTCCGGTAATGATCCAGACGGTCAACCGTGGCTATTGTTCCACGCGTGCTTCAAAGAGATGTCAGCAAACTGTAGGTGCCCAGCAGGTTCGAAGCCTCTGGGGCCATGGGTGAGCTTCCGAAAGGAAAACCCGGGACCCTGGAACGAAGGCAAAGAAGGAACGGGGTGAGGTTTATTCAGTAAAAGTCTAACTCACCCTCTGAAAAGTCATTCTGATGATTTTCCACCTAAACAAGAAACCTGGGCACGCCGTCATTGCGGCGGTAAGTTCCCTCTTTGAGAAGTAGTTGGAAAGAGGTCCTCACGTTCCGTAGCCGTGCTGCAGGTCCTCACCAGACACGGTAAGTTCGGGAGGCTCCTGCATCGGATTCAGGGGTAAAGGGCGCCCCAGCCAGACTTGGGCGCACTGTCTGGACCGTCCGGAGGACACGGTGGAGCACACGGTAGAGGTATTGCGGTCGCCTTCTTCTGCGAAGCAGTAATGCTAGCCAAGGAGGCGGCCGGCCGTGAGCGCGAAAGGGAACGACCCTCACGCCCCCGCCGTCAGGATCACGAGAACGATTTCCGACCACCGTAGGCGCAAGCTTGCGGACGGCGAACACTGGGTAGCTTGCCGTCCAGCAGTTCGGTAATAACCCGGACCGAGTCAAGTCGTCAACTGTTCCACGAGCGCCTCAAGGAGATGTCAGCAAACTGTAGGGCGCGGCAGGGCCGAAGCCTCTGAGCACGTGGATCTGTATTCCGAAAGATAAGCTCGGTGTCCCAAAATTGAAGGCAACACAGGAACGGGGGTGGCGTTTAGTCAGTAAAAGTCTGACATGTCCTCCCGCTCCATTTAAGAGCGGGAGAAGTCATTCTGATGATTACCCATCTGAATAAAAAAACCTAAACAAGAAACCTACTGGGGCTATGGTTTCGCTTCTGAAAGGGAGACCCTGGAACGTAAGGCAAGGAAGGAATATAGAAGTGAGTCTTAGGCAGTAATAATCTGACACGCACTTCCGCTTTACACAAGAGCAAAAGTCATTAGATGATTTCCCAACTAAAAAAAGTACTAATTGGAGTTTTAACTTAAACAGTTTTATGTAAAATTAATTAATCAGATCTTTTCGGAAGTATAGGATTAGATACTTAGATTACTTTTGTGCAGTTTTACGAACTTAACGCGGACGAAGTCGCGGGCAACAGCTAGTACTTTATAAATATCTTGATTTCAGCCAAAAAACGACCATGGCTGAAAAACTACGGGACCGTTTTTAAAAATAATTGCACCATTCGAAAGCTACATTATCCACGAGTAACATAGGCTAAATTTTATTCAGGAAAAGAATAGGGTTCCGTAAGATATTTAGGTTTAGGTGTAAAAAATCAACCAGAAAAGTTACTTATTTTGCGTACGCTGCCTAAACTGTAAAAGATTGAACCATAAAATGTTCTAATTAATTGTAGATCTTATAAATATCTACAAAAAAGTCCGCGAAACACTATACCTATCTATGTCGAGTGAGGCACAACAAGCATTTTTTTTATCTAAAAATCTTGAATTTTTTTGGACTACATTTAAACGCATTTATTTTACTCATGCTATTAACCCTTATCAAAATAAATTATTTTATCACTAAGTACAGTTTATGTAGATAATATTTGGTCTTTGAATGATTAAAATTGGACGTTTGGTTTTGAAGTTATGGCGAAATTAAAATATTACGATTCCTGCTGCACGTCCCGTTGCGAAGTCTCTTTCTTATAAATTGTGCTATCATAGTATAGGTAGATAGAATTGATTTGAGGAATTGTTTGCAAAGGGCATCTGAAGGAACATGGTGGGTTTTTTTACTGTACCCGTTTAAAATCGCACCACAGGTTGCGTTTGACCATGTTTGACCATCAATAATGTGAAGTCTGCTGAGTAAAAATGCACGCACTCAAGAGTTGATTTAAATCATAAATTGCAAAGTTAACTCTTGGTAAAGAAGGTAGTACCAGCTGAAAAAAACCCCATATGATGTATTAAGGCGTCAGTCAGTTATCATCCCAAGTAAAAAATCTGCCTAAATAAACGAATAATTTAAATAACTAAAAACTTCGAGAATCGCTTTGTGACTAATGACACCTAAGAAATGTCTACACGACAATAGGAGGCTTAAGGATGTCTTTCTCACGATAGCAGGTTTATTCCATTAGCAGGGCAAGAGGAGTTCTTGCCCCATACATTGACCCAAACTAGGGCAGAAGAATTCAGATTCTGACGCCAAAACAGTATGGCGGTGCTCCGCCTAGCGGAGTAAACTTCGACCATTAACGTCTGCCGTGTTTTCCGGGCGTTCCGCAGAATGGTGACTTTTCTTCCCGCCGAATCCAAATTATCTACCTCTCGAAACACTCATGTTCGGTTAGTACTTGCATAATGCAGAAAGTGAGAACGCCATGACGCCTCTGTAGTTACTCTTTAATGAGAGAATATACCGAAGTACCTACCTAATAACTTAAAAAGTTAGTGGCCCTGATACGTAAATGGCAACTGAAGGAACATGAATGGAATTTAGTCCGCAAAAGACCACTTGCTCCACCTAGAACTGGATAACCACCTCAAATAAAAAAGAGTCAAATACTAAACCTCCCATTAAATTCAGGATCAGCTTTGTGCTGACCATTCATATATTTTGACAACTAAAAACTACTTTATGCACTTTTTTTCAGCCTACATAAGTAAGTGCTATTTACACTTACTTAATGGTGCTTTTTTTTTGAACAGGAATCATCAGAATGATTTCTCACGCTCTTGGGCGGAGCGGAAGGGCGTGTCAGGCTCTTACTGACTAAACCCCACCCCGTTCCCCTTCGTTCCTTCGATTTGGGGGACACGGTGAGAACCTTTCGGATTTTCCGTGTTCCCCAGAGGATTTGGCCCTACCGGGACCCTACAGTTTGCTGACATCTCCTTGAGGCGCGTGTGGAACAGAAAGAACGCGCCGTTGACGACTAGGCTCGGTCCAGGTTCTAGACTGCCGGACGGCGTGCTGCTCGCCGACGCGAGCCCGCGCCTACATTGTTCGGAAATCGGGATCTCGGCGGCGGCGCTGGCGGTCGGCAACCTCCTTCACTAGCATTACTGCTTCGCAGAAGGAGGCGACCGCTCACCACCCCTCCTCGCTCTGGACCATGGCCTGTACCAGGGCCCAGAGAGGTCGCCGCCGCCGATAGACTCTACAAGGACACGGCGCGCGGCGGCGCTCCGCCCAAGCAGGGCGCACCTCTACCGTGTGCGTGGCGGTCGACGCAGTGGCGACACCCGGGCGTCCTTTCTCCTTGATCCGATGCAGGGACCTCCCGAACTTACCGTGTCTACTTAGTGGTGCTTGGAATTCATTTAAGGTTGATATGATTTTTTTGGTAAGCAAATAATTTTAAAATCGTACATCTTTGTTAAACCGTAATATAGACTAGAGACATATGTACATAAACAAACGCCTTTATCCATGGAGTAGGTAAATATTTAGATCACCAACTGATGCAACCCTCACTTATTATTTCTGCTTCGTTGATGTTCTCAAGCCAATCGGCGTCTTCATCTTCATGGTGACCCATTATGTGGATCAACAATATGTGGAATGGTGACCCTTTATGTGGATCGCCCTGAGAACACGGTGGATCATACGGTAAGGGTGTGCACCGTTTGAACGAGGCACCGCCGAGTTTTTGTGGGGGTCATCGGTTGCAGGGACCTCCCGCGCCGGGCCCTGGTCCAGAGCAGGGTGGAGTGGCAGGCGGTTGCCTCCTTCTGAGAGGCAGTAATACAGTCAAGGTGGCGCCCGCATGGATGAGGAAATGGCCTTCACGCCCCAGCGTTGAGGAAATAAGATCCCGACCCTGATTTCCTGCCACCGTAGAAGTGGACTTGCGGACAGCGAGCAATGGGGCGCCGACCGACCGTTCGGTAACCAAATATCTACACCGAGACCGAGTCGACGGCGGGTAGTGTTCCAAGCGTGTCTCATGGAGATGTCAGCAAAACCATAGAGACCCATCAGGGTCGCCAAGCCTAGTGGGGTCATGGGTTCGCTTCTGGAAGGCATTCCTGGGGCCCTGGAACGCAAGGCAAAGAAAGAACATAAGAGTGGGTTTTTGTCAGTAAAAGTCTGACACGCCCTGATGCGTCAGCTAAGAGCGGGAGAAGTCATTGGATTATTTCCTAACTAAAAAAAGGAATTAAGTTAAACTGTTTTATGTGAAAGTAAAATGAATGAATAGGATGCTTTCGGAATTATTCGCAAGTGTAGAATTATTGGTTACTTTTGTGCAGTTTAACGAACTTAACGCGGACGAAGTCGCGGGCAACAGCTAGTACTATTATAAATGTGAAAGTGTGGATGTTTGTTATTTAATCACGCAAAACCGGCTGATCGGATTTTGATGAAATTTAGCATGCATATGACCTTTGACATGGAAAAGAACCTAGCATTTTATCCCGATTCTTTTTTTTCTGAAGACCTTGCAGACGAAGTCGCGGGTAGAAACTAGTATGTTATAAGTATTTGATTTACCTGCGTCATAGCCGTTAAGCCGTCAGTACCGTCATTACTACCTATTAATTTTCTATTATATATGATGCTTGTCAATCTAGTTCTGCCCTTTGTTCCAATAATCTACAATAATACTTGTAATACGAGTGCCATATGTTATGATTAAATAATGACGTAATTGTCTGCAAACATGTTTACTATAAGTTAATACGATAATGCGCCCAGCCAAGCGTGTCGAACAACTTACGTCACTTCAATACTCATAGAACCACTACACCTAAAGGGCGAGGAACTATGTGCAAACAAACAACACTTGTGTTTTTATATTTTACTAGCTTTAGCCCGTAGCTTCGCCCGCGTACATAAAATATAGCCTATGTCACTCAGGAATACAGCAGCTTTCTATTGGTGAAAAAATTTTAGCAATCGGACCAGTATTTCCACAGATTACCTCATACAAACAAAAAGAACAAACTTTACCTCTTTATTATATTAGGTACTAGCTGTCCCCTGCGGTTTCACCCGCATTTTTCGTTACTGCTCCGCTCCCGTGAGTTGTAGCGTGATGGTATGTAGCCTATAGCATTCCTCGATAAATGGGCTATCTAACACTGAAAGAATTTTTCAAATCGGACCAGGAGTTCCAGAGATTACCCCCTGCATATAAACATACAAACCTACAAACTTACAAACTTACAAATTTTACCTCTTTATAATATTAGTATAGATAAGTATCTAGATGTAACTCATTTTTTGAGGTATGAAATCATAAAACAATTTCTCTTGTTCGGAGTAGAGCGAGAGGAAGTGTCAGACTTTTACTGACAAAAACAGTTTTCTCTCAGTTGAGTGCAACAGAGCCACTGTGACAGGCTGTAACATTTTCAAACAATCTCGCAGGCCTTTAAGTTTTTATTGGGAAATCATCAAATAATCCGTCACGTTTTAGGTATGTGATCGGAATCCCTTCTCAATGTGTTACCACTCCTTCTCCATATCTCCGTATAACCACATTTTTAATATCTGCACCCAATGAGGCAGATGAAAACAAAAAGGTTGAACACAAATGAGGGTTTCTACCCTATTAAAACAATATTAACCCCAATTATTTTTGTAGTCGGTTATCCCAAGGGTACATGAGCCGCGGACATAATTTGAAAGACCTTTATTAAAATAAAAAACGGCCAAGCTTTCCGAGGCATGGAGGAAACTCGTTATGTTAAGATGGTCACCCATCCACAGACCAACCTTGGCAAGCGTTGCTTAACTTTGAAGATCGATCTGTGTTCTATTACTTACACTGAGCCACCAAAAACAATTTACGCAGTGGTTAAAAACTTTTCCTGTATTTATTTATTTATTTATTTATTTATTTAAGGTTTACCAACAGTTGTTACAGATGGTTTGGATAGGAACTTACAAGTAAAAAGTGTCATAAATCTAACTGTACAACCAATTACAGGCAAACACCACATGCAAAATGCTCCTGCTAATTAAAAATTAAATGCTTAAATATAAACTCTGTTTTTACAATTATTCTATTTGCACTAATTATCAACATAATTCCAACTATATATTCATGTTTTTGACAAACACCGATATTGAATCTGCGTGGACGTCAACCAGGTCGCTGCGTTCGTTAATAAGCTTGCACATGCGGGGTATAGGCGAATTAGCACCAAACACTGTACGGCGAAGAGGTGGAGCTAAGGGCGTTATAGGCTTGCGAGGCGGTACACGGGGTACTCTGAAACTGAATTTGGACACCAATTGTGGGCAGTCAATGGCGTTATTGAGCAGTTTATATGCGAATCTCAAATCCAAGACCTTTCTCCGAGCTTCCAGTGAACTCATCTTGTACCAGCCTAGTCTATCATGGTAAGAGAGATATTTAAATTGCCTTCCCTTTGAGTACCCCAAGTATCGGATAAACCTTTTTTGGATTCGTTCTATGCGCAGCGAATGGGTTGCGTAATGAGGCCTCCATATCACACTGCAGTATTCCAGGATGCTTCTCACAAGGCTATTGTAGAGAACTAATTTAGTAAGTGGACTTTTAAATACCTTTCCATTACGAATGACAAATCCAAGCATACGTTGGGATCTACTGATTATGTTCTCAACATGTGGCACAAATGTTAGTTTAGAGTCCAAGATAACACCCAGATCTCTTACTACATCCACTTCGCATAAGTTCACTCCATTTATTTGGTACGCTGAATTCACTGGATTTACTTTCCTGGTAAATTTTATGTGGCTACATTTCGAGTTATTTAAGGATATTTTATTATGACAACACCATGTAATTAACCGATCGATATCTTCTTGCATTAGGTATACGTCGTGTTGAGACCTAATGGGTCTAGAAATTTTCAGGTCGTCTGCAAAGAGGAATATGCTAGTATTGTGAAAGCATGATGCCACGTCATTGATATATATGATGAATAGTATTGGGCCCAGATGAGAACCCTGAGGGACACCCGAGGCAATTGCATACCCGCCCGACCTAAACCCATTGACAACCACATAAAACTCCCGACCATCCAGATAAGAACTAAACCACTTTAGGAGATTGCCGGTGACGCCGTATATAGCTAGTTTTTTAACAAGTAGTTGATGTGAAACCTTATCAAACGCTTTGCTAAAATCGGTATAAACAGCGTCAACTTGTATACCTTTATCCATAGCTTCGCAGGAGGCTTCAACAAAGCACATCAGATTTGTACCTGTGGATCTATTCTTTACAAAGCCGTGCTGATGGTCACTTAAAAACTTGGAAAAATAGTGTTGAATATGCGGACAAATCAACGACTCCAATATCTTACCGAAAATCGAAAGAATGGATATTGGTCTATAGTTCTTAACGTCACAAGGGTCTCCACTCTTGTAGACCGGTACTACTTTCGCCTTCTTCCACTCTTTAGGGAATTGACCAGATCGGATTGAGGCGTTATATATCCTTGCCAAAGGAATAGCAAGGCTAGGTGCACATCTGGTAATAAACAGTGGCGGTATGTCATCTGGACCCGCCCCCTTAGTAATATCAAGGCTTTTTAGCTTTGCCTCTATATTATCATATTTGATGTCTACGGAAGCTATACTGTCTGAATGTTTGGCTATTGCTTCCAGGTATTCGGAGGCTACATAGTTTTGACCTGAAGGTGATGTTCTTTCTTCTGTGTAAATGCTACTATAATTTAAAGCAAAGAGCTCACATATTTCTTCGCCATTCGTAGATGTTATGGGACCATTAGTCATTGATGCTGGGTATGAACTTTCTCCACCTCGTTTATTCTTGACATATGACCAAAAAAATTTAGGACTTCTTGCAATAGATTCTTCTGTTCTCTTAATGTAACTATTGTAACACTCTTTAGCGTAATTATCACATCGTTTGGAGATTAATCTGAGTGATATCATGTCAAGGGGATTCTTGTACTTTTTATACCTAACACGAAGTTTATTTTTTTCTTTTAATAAATTAAGAAGTTTCTTATCAAACCATATCGGAACACTACTATTTTGTTTTTGGACGATAGGGACAAAAGTATTGATAGCTGATCCAATAACACCATAAAAAACTTCCACCATTTCGTCAACACTACTACAACTTCCCAGACACTCTTCCCAGTCCTTATCCTTTAAATGCCTGTTTATGGCTTCATAGTCTGCCCTATGAAAGTTTCTCCTTGCACTGTTATTGGATTTTAGTTTTAGTGACTCCGTTAATGTTACTTGTATATCTAATGGAGGATGGTGAGGGTCTATAACACTTAAAGGATCCGCTTCACCAACGCAGCAACCTGGAACGTCCACCAGTACAACATCCAGCAGTCTACTGTTCTTATTGGTAACATTATTGCACTGTCGGAGATTATTAACTGATGTAAAATCGATAAGGAGTTGATCTAGACTTCTGATGTGTTGATTTTTGAGAGGATTGTCTAGGTCGTTCCAGTTTATAGTCCTCATGTTAAAATCTCCCACGATGCATGTGTACGCATTGTGGTTATCATGGTTAGAATTACAATTACTAATAAAATGTTCCAACATTGATTTAGAGACCGGTGGAGGCAGGTAGACTGCACAAAGATCAAGACGGCGGAGCTGTCTCGAGCGCTCGTACGGTAATTCTACAGACACCCATAGATCCTCACAATTACTTTGTCTATTCAGTAATCTTTTTGAGACTAGTTTTTTAGATACTGCAATCAAGACACCTCCGCCATCCCTATCCCAGTGGTAGCCCGAGCTTTCCCTGTCTCTTCTATACACCAAGTACCTACCGTCAAACAGTTCTTCATTACATATACCACTATTAAGCCAAGTTTCTGTCAGAATTAGGATATCGTAATTACATGTTGCTATTTTACATAAAAAATCGTGCGTTTTCGTACGCAGACCTCTTACATTTTGGTAGTAAATCCCAATATTAAACAAACTGAATTTTGTATGTGAAATACCATTGACATGCATAAAAGCTTCTACAAAGTTAAACCTATTTCAGCCTATCTAAAGTTGCTAGATTTTTTATCACTATATATTCCGATGTAACGTCTTTACGCATTAAAATACGACCACTTCTGATCCACACAAATTGGAATCCTAATTCTCTAGCTTTGGATCTTGCTGCTGCGTGGATTTCCTTGTTGGTTGCCGATAGATGCTCCACTACGTAGATAGGTTTTTTAGGTCCCGCCAATCCAATATGAGAAGAGTTTAATTTTTCCTGACCGTTTTTCTTGTTGAAATTGATTGAAGCTGCCAAAAAATTATCACGGAGCCTGGGGGAGCTAAACTGAGTCACGATTGAGCGCGGCCTCGGAGAGTCACGATTTACTTTGGCAATTCGTGTGCAGCTCAAGATATCACTATCTGTAATGGCGCAACCTATGACAGACGCCAGCTGTTTTGTCAGGCTGATCACATTCTCTGTTTTGCTCTCTGGAACGCATTGAATCTCAATATTGCTGGACCTGGCATGTTGTTCCATCTGATTTACGCGATTCGTGAGTTTGACAATGGCGTCAGACATTAGTTCATTTTTGGTTTCAAGCTCCTTTATCGTTTGTGCAGATCTTTTGGCCTCCAAAATTGCAGTTTCATATTGACTGTTCATGAAAGACATAGCCTCATTTACTTCCTTCAACTCTTTCCTGATTGATTTAAGTTCTGAGTTCATAGTAGTATTTAATTGCGCAAGCATGTCCGTCATTGCTGTTTTTATTACTGCCTCTACTATATCTTGTACGTCAGCTTTAGTTAACGCACTAGGGTTGCTAACCGATGGTGACGATGTGGCCACTCTTTTTCTTGCACGTGAGGTAACATTTTCTCCCGTTCTGGTGGGGGACACATCACTTTCAGTGATGTCCTCTAAAGGTGGAGATTTTGATTCAGCCATATTAATTTACAAAAACTTCTTTTGTTTTTTTAGTTTATTTAAAAGCGCACACTAAAAAACGCCCGCACCGAAAAGTGCACACTAATAAAGGCCCACGCCGAGTGAATGACTCAGATTCCGCGTCCAAAAGGTCTTAAGTGCGCGGAAGACGGCGTCGCTTACGCGTTTGCGTCTTGGGCTCTGTCCTCGGGTACGGTTGGGTATTTTAACAAAAAGTTCACTTATTATTTCTTAAGATAAGTCTTATTTGTGATGTTTTTATGTAATTTCTTTCACTCACAGTTAGTACGTGTGTCCAAAACCAATTTTATCACCAACACTGAACCGAGAACAATTTAAAACTTTATAAAAACTATTTATTATTGCGGAGCAAAATAAAAGCATATTACGGCGCGAAGGTCGGTAGTTCGTTCCTCATACGGGAGATACTGTATAAAAGGAGCAACTGACTGACTGACTGCCATATCAACGCATAGCGGAAACTACTAGGTCTAGGAACGTGAAATTTTGCACAAGGTTTTCTTTTATGATGTATGAAAGAATTTATTAAAAGACTTCTAAAATCCAAAGTTCGTTTAAAGAAACTTACCTTTACGCAGCTAAGCCCCTGGCAGAAGCAAGTACTTGCCTAAAAAACTGGGCAAGTACGAGTCAGACTCGCGCCCTGAGGGTTCCGTACAAACTTACCCGAGAACAGTTCAATTCTGGAATCGAGCCTTGAACGTGTTTCAATTTTTTTTTCTTGTGACGTAACTACAAGTTTTTAGACGTTTCCCTATATTTGTGCTATACTACCTTGCTTCGTGCCAAATTTCAAGATTCTATGTCAACGGAAAATACCCTATGAGTTTGATTTTTGCACAGTTTCAAGGGACCGCGGATTTGAGTACCTATATAGTTTTAATTTCAACTTGGTACCTTCACGCTTTCCCGAAATAAAGGGTCTTGATAGATAGACAGACAGACAGACGTACAACAAAGTGATCCTATAAGGGTTTCGTTTTTTCCTTTTGAGGTACGGAACCCTAAAAAGGGTCTATACAAAATATTCCTTATTATAATTTAATGACTTCTAATATAACCTTAATAGTCATACAAATTCAATGCATATTATTTGATTGTACGAGCCATTCCAGAGCGTAGAGGCATCCCTATTAGCCGTTGAACCACCCCTTAATGGCCACTTCTCGTACAATGCTAGGGTTGCCAATTACTGTTTATTGTATAGGACAAAGAATTTATGTTTCTTGCCTTTACTGATAGAGATTGGGCAGGAAAGTCAGTTATTAAAGCTGCGAGAATATTTGAAAGAGTTTATCGAGGACCTAGAACGCAAAAGGCAACTGAATTTTAATCATTATGAATGAATATGTGTTGAGAATTATTAATTTATCCATAAATTATAAGTCTTAATCATAAAGGTAATGAAATAGATAATGATAAAGTTAAATGACTAGTTCTAAAACTGACACGTCCTCTCGCTTCACCCTAGAGTAATAGAAGTCATTTGATAACTTCAAAATTTGAAAAAAAGCACTTAGTAATATTTCACTGGCACAGACTAGTCTCAGACAAACAAATAATAATAGTTTAGATTATTTAAGAGCTAGTGAAATATCATTTAACGTTTGAATCCCCAACCGGTCCTATGAAACCGCGCTGTTATTGTTTTACTATTGTGTCTCGTTTCGCGGGTATCTGAGTAATTAAATACAATATATGTAATTAAAGATTTGACATCCTTTCCGACTCGATAGATACCTATTTATTATTATTTAATGTCTGGAAATACTTTTTTAATGTCACAAAGTATCTGTGCAGGGCTTAGATATGATTTCTGTCAATATTCGCACAACGCGAAATACAAACATGAATATCTTGTGACATTTCACCAAAGGCTTTTATTTTAATCTAGAAAACAAAACAAGAATTTCTTAGTCAGGACATATCTATACTAATATTATAAAGAGGTAAAACTTGTAAGTTTGTAGGTTTGTAAGTTTGTATGTAGGGGGTAATCTCGGGAACTACTGGTCCGATTTGAAAAATTGTTTCAGTGTTAGATAGCCCATTTATCGAGGAATGCTATAGGCTATATACCATCACGCTACGACCCACGGGAGCGGAGCAGTAACGAAAAATGCGGGTGAAACCGCAGGGGACAGCTAGTCCTTGATATTACAAAAGCATTTCAACCCTATCCCGCTCTGTGATATTCCAGCGTTCATGCCCATGACATCAACACTACTTCGTCCTCGCAAATTATTATACGAATGGCATTGTTATTGCTGAATTTGGTTAGCAATCTATGTTTTGGAATTTTCCCACTTTCATGTCTGAAATTGGATGCGGTGCCGCTTATTATAGTTTGAGTGATGGAACTTCGGCATTGTTTAAATCCATTGATACAAATGTATCTGTTATGACAATGGAACTTGTCGCTATATCAAAAACCCTAGAGAACATAATTTCTCGGGATATCGTTACCCATTCTGTTAATCAAAACATTGTCATATGCACTGACAGCAAAAGTGGTTTAATGCATTTGGCTCGATGCGCCTCTGGTAGCAGAGGTACACCGACAGCTTATGCAATTCTTAGACAATTTCATGAACTTGGTGATATTAATTTGAGGTTGCAATGGGTTCCATCTCATATTGGTATACTTGGAAACGAGAAGGCTGACTATTTTGCAAAAAAAGCTATTTTGGAAGGAGTGGAAATAGACATCGCTCCATTCTACACAGAAATATTTAGCTATTACAAGAACATATGCTACAATCGTTTTAAAGAATATTTCGACAGCAGATCTAAAGAAAAAGGCATATGGTACAAGACTATGCAAAGTGAGCCTCCTCGAATCCCTTGGTTCGCTGAAAGTCATACAAGGAGATCATATGTTGTGATGGCACACAGATTGCGTTCCGGTCAGCTTCCATCCAGGAAATTTGGATATCTAATGAGAAAAGTCGATTCCCCTAACTGTCTAGTGTGCAATAAAATCGAAGATGTCCAACATTTGCTGGTGGAATGTGAAAAGAACCGAAGAGAAAGAGAGATAGTGACGCGGGAGTTAAAACTTAATTTGTATGATGTTGGGGCTTTCATTAGAATATTATCTACACCAAATTCGGGAGAAGCCAAACTGGTGTATGAAATGATTGCTGCATCACTAACTCCCTCGCTTACGCAATAATAATATTTGTTTAATTTTAGGTAGAGAAGTGTAAAAGTAGATTAATTTTTTAAAGGGTACGATGAGGCTGACGTACCTTTATAAGGTAAAAGCCTCGAAATAAATAAAGATCAAAAAAAAAAAAAATGTCTGAAATAAAGTTCCCTTTATATTGTTTTTGTACGCAATGATACAAAGGATTTCAAAAGGCAAAATCCTACATATTTCCACAAATTCTCGCCATCAAACTGAGAAGTTTGGCGAGCTAAACTGTAACACTTAAAAAAATATAAAAAAAACTGTATTTAAATTAAAAAAAAAAGATCAATATAAAAAATTTGAGGTTCTAGAAATATTGCCCGTTCGTTCAAAAGAGTTACGGTACTCCTAAAACGCATAAAGCTACTGAAAGAACACAGGCTCACCTATGATTGCGAGCGAGTATATTTTACGGACTAACACCTACCAGTGTTCTTTCGGTTACCCTTTGAGTTCTAGAGTCACAGTATCTACCGGTACTATTCCGCAAACCTACCTGTAGAAGTCCATCTCCATCATCATCTTGTCCCATATGACTCGGGGTTGGTGCAACACGCTTTTTCCATTCTGTGCTGTCACGTTATCTACGACTGACTTTTTTTCTCACAATACATCCATCTTTTCTTTAGCCTCTCTCTCCCTCTCCATCCATCTACATGTATACTGATAACTCTCGTAGAAACATGCGTTTCGTATATTTTTTATTTCGAGCATACGAAAACAAACAATGGATGTCCACGAGTATATTCATATATTTTCAGTAACATGCGTTACAACCCTCGTCAGAAGTCCATTTTTTTTAAATCAGTTATAAAAACAAAATTCCAGTATACAAAAACAAACCCAAAAAAACTATGTAAAAGATCAAAGCAACTTTCTTTCTTTCTGTCCATATATCCGATATTTGAAATGATCAAAAGGGTACCAAACAAAAAAGAGTGAATATTTTCAACCCAAAGCAATATAACAAATATTATATATTATGTAACTTCTGTATTTCGGTATGAATGTGTAATAAACTGGAACTAACCACTGAAATACTCCTTCGATTCATTCGGTGTTTCAGTGTATCTAGTTTGATTGCTTTCTGACTCATCCTGATGAATTCAATCCTTGAGAGCGTGTTCAATCTTGATAATTGTGTCTTCAGATTTTCTTTTGTTTTTTTGATGTTCTCAAAATGGTGAAGAAAATATCCTGAGGACACTGGCATGTCCTAAAACTAAAACATTCGAAGGTACTCGTATGTGTCATCCACCAACCAGCCCTGGGTCCGCGTGGTGGATTACAGCCTATACCCTCTCCTAGAGAGGAGGCCTTAGGCCCACCAAAGTGAATATTATATAAAACTAATTATTTTAGTCTGTACTGTTCAAGTACAAGGCAACAAGATTCCTTCTCTCTTTTAAATTCTCCTCGTCTTCTGCTATTTTATACCAGTTCTTTAACAAGGAGTTTAGACTCATTATTCCTCAATCTCGCAATGTAATCCTGGATTGTATACTCTGTTCGTCTGTTGCATGACCTTACTTGCTGGTACAGTAATAAATCTAGAATAAGAGCTAGTGTAGCTTCTTTCATGGCAAAATACAGTTGGGTTAAAATGGCAGCATTTGGTTAGCTTGCGAAATTAACGTATTGAATGTCTTTTCCTTAAATTAGCTAATTAATAAGGTAAGACGAACTCACAGGATAGTACTGATGAAATACATTCTGTAAATAAATACATAACATAGCCACCACCCATATTTAAATCAATATACGAGAACAACTTCACACTGATATGCACAAAACTGAAAGAAAATTTGAATATCGCGTGTTAGACCGTTTTCACATTTTCCGATCCGATATCGGTATCGGACGCCGATACGATATCGGGGTAAGGTAAATATATGAGATATGTACCTGTCTTTCATATTGTCCGACCCGATATCGGATATCGGAGCACAGCATTTCATACATTTTACTTACCCCGATATCGTATCGGCGTTCGATACCGATATCGGATCGGATAATGTGAAAACGGTCTTACCTTTGATCATCTATCCCCCTTAAACTAAAGTTGCATACTCCCATGGGAAAATTCGTAAGTTTATGTAAGTATGTGTTAAAGTTTTGGTTTAGGGATCCTTAACGCGCGAGTGACTTGGGCTTTTTTTCAAAGAAAGGGAGGAAACGTATGTCTGTCTATTCAGTGAGTGGAAAATAACAATGAAGGTCAGTGTATGTTTCTTATTAATACTTGCGTAGCGAACTTCCTTCTTATAGTATGAGATCCGGTAGAAGAAATATATTAGGTACTTATCTGTTATTTGACGATAATTAAGATTATATACTAGATAGTGTATTTATTGATTCATTACGAATAGGTTGCCTAGATAAATTCGGTGCGGATGATGTTAAACAATAAAATTACTATTTTTTCCCAAACAATTTTTCTGAATAAATAAGGCTGAAATAATGTCTAAAATATTGTTTCCATATCATAGCTTGATCAGCCTTACAATGTTCCCACAGCTGGGCAGTGGCAGGGTCAGATCTCCTCTCTAGAAGAGGGAATGGACCGTAATCCACGGCGCAATTACGGGTTTTTATTGGTGGATGTATTACTATTTTGGCCTGTCACATCAGGAAGTGATTCAATTCACGACGATCTAGCCACGACATGTACATAAATAAGTAGTTTTTTTAAGTTGGGAAACATCCGATGACTACTACTGCTCTGGGTGGACCGGCAGAGCGTGTCAGACTTTTACTGACTAAAACCACATATGTGTCCTTCAGTTGCCCTTTACGTTCTAAGACTACGGGTTTGGTCATAAAAATTTGTACTACCCTTAAGTGGTTTTGATAGTGCCAATAACTATAACCATGTAGATACTATAATAGTCATGGAAATAGCACGATCGGACAATTAAAATAAAATGTCAGATAAAGACCTCTGTTAAATTTTGTGGCCATTTCTTCAAGTGCCACTAACAGTGTTGAAGCTTTTAGTAAATTGATATCCCTTTTAATGACTTTGTTGACGCTACATTTTCTGCCAAGCTCGAAAAGTATACGCGAAAACGACCAAACAATATTTTAAACGCAAACTTCTACAGATGGTTTAAGTACCAATTTTTATTTTTATGTGTTTGACGAAAGTTAGCATCTATCGCATTTCCGTGACCCTTTTTAGGTCATCGGTCCACTTTTTGAGAAGCCTTCTAATGCTGCGATTCCGGTACGCGGTTACCATCCCTTTCGGCCCCAACGGCTATCTATTCTGCAAGCATTGTGCCCTGCCAACTGCCACTTAAGTTTGATGATTCTTCGCGGTCGCAGGAATCCGATGGACGCGAGCGCTCAGGACTGTTTGCTGTGGTGACATTTGGGGGAGGCCTATGTGCAACGCGTGCGAACGTCTTTCGGTTGAGATGATGATGATGCTGCTTTGTAAATAATGTATGTAACTAAAGCAATTTTTGTCATCATCATCTGCCTAGCCTTTTCCTAACTATATTGGGGTCGGCTCCCAGTCAAGCCGGATTTAGCTGAATACCAGTATTTTACGAGGAGCGGCTGCCTACCAGACCTCCACAACCCATTAACTGGGGTAACACGGTACTTCATGGCAAGACTGGAGTCAGATTTACTGGCTTCAGACTATCCGTAACGACTGCCAAAGATCTCCAAATGACAGCCGGGACCAACGGCTTAACGTGCTTTCCGAGGTACGGAGGAAACTCGTTATGTTAAGATGGTCACCCATCCACAGACCAACCTAGGCAAGCGTTGCTTAACCTTGAAGATCGACCTGTGCGGCTGTTATTATCTAGCCACGAGCTCCTCACTAAAGCAATTTTTGTATAAATACTATTTGAGCCTGTTACTCAACATTAATGTTGTCAAGGATCGGCAAAACATCGTCATTATTTCAGCCAAAAAACTTCTACTACAATTAGTGTTGTAATGTTGAGTAATATTATGGTCCTAACTTCGGGCAGACTTCCCCTGACCCACACCAGCGCATTGGTCAAAATTAATTAAATTTTCAAATTGAATAAGCAAAATACAGTTTATTAAATTTTCGTGTAACCTAGCTGTACCTATAGCCTAGCTGTCTAGGCTGTAGGTACTTTACATGGCTATCAAGAAACAAAAACTTCAGAAAAAAAAACTACTTCACTGTATTGCACCATGAATCCCCGAAAGCTTTTGTGTAACAGTAAAGTGTCCAATCGTAGACTCGTTTTATCTCTTAACGGATTTATCTGAATTCCAATACACATACCTCCAAAAAATATAACTAGACAGAAAAGCCGTGGTAAAAACCTGAAATAACGCATTGACATGTTATGACCTAAACCGAGGAATACTTAAAAAAAAGGAATGGTTTGCTTACTATCCACCATATCCATTCAATCATTTGAGCGAGCGATTCTCGCCATCAAACTGAGAAGTTTGGCGAGCTTAACTGTAACATTTTAAAAATGTAATAAAATTGTAAGTATTCAATAAAAAAATAAAAAAATTCTTTCCTACTACGCCATTCACTTAAAAAACAACTCCACCATAACACCGAAACAATAGCAAGCCCCGCCCCTCATCGATCACTGAAGACGGGTATATTCTCGATGTTGGTATACATACGTATCATTTTTCAAAGTCCAATATCTCAGCGATGCTATAAATCAGGCCAATAGCTACGTTATAGAAAGGTACAGTAGGTTCATGTTATTTGACAAGTGAAAACAGGTGCTCGAAAGAATCATTACGGCTCTGAAGGAAACAGATAAGTTTTAGTAAGTAAAAATCTGATACTTCCTCTCACCCCACCCATATAGAAAGAAGTTATTTCATGATTAACGACCCTCAAAAAACAGGTATTAGAAAAGTACCTACCAAACATTAATAAATATTTTTTTCATTGGTGTATCTGTGGTTGCTACACACACAAAACAGTATTATGAATCGAAATTGATTTAAATATATTTAATAATCTTAAACTATTATTTATGATGACAAAGATCATGCAGCGTCATCACTTCAGCTTAAAGACGTCTACCGCTGAATATATGGGTCATCCAAACGTCCTTACAGTGGCAGGTGTCATGTTCCTAGCATCGAGCAGAACCGTCAAAGCCCTCACCAGATCATCTGTTTAGGCACGGTTACCACTCCAGCAACTTTTGGCCCTACCGGTCACTTTTTTAGATCCCGGACCTTCTGAGTCTATCTATACTGTACGGTAGCCGATGGCTCGTTCAGCGTAGCTTGTTATTTCTGGATCTATATTGAAAGAAAGAAAGAAAAATATTTTATTTGGTACAGCACAAGACACAGAAAATCAACTGTTTAATCTATCACATACCCGCGAAACGAGACACGACAGCAAAACAATAACAGCGCGGTCCCATGCGACCGGTCGGGGATTCGTGACACAAAAAAATAATAAAAATAAGGTAGAACAAAAAAAAAAAAATTAAAAATACGAATAGTTGTGTGCCTCACGGCTGCACCAAAAAAGGTCCAGTTCAGCATGAAAGCCAGACAACTAGTGCCTGACGCTGGTTTTCGACTGAACCTGTGGCTGTGACGCAACGGACGCTAAGCGGTTTAGGAGTGTAGTAGTGATGCAATGTTGTGTGTGTTTAGCGTGTGAAAATAAACATAATACGAATAAACTAAAAATGGCTGAAGGACCAATGAATCCAACATAGAATAAATTTAAGAATGACCAATATGGATGATAAGAGCAAACATATTTACTTTTGACACTGGAATAATGCAGACACCAAGCACCAAAAAGATATTTAGTCCAAGGCAGGTATGTTATATGATTGAAGTATTTTGTGCCACCATATCCAGCCTTCGCTGTGCGTCTATCAAGTACTGTCGTAAGCGTCTTCTAAATGTACCCTTATTCGTTAGCTTTTTATGGGATTGCCTGTAAAATAGACTTCAAATCGTATTTTTCATGGGAAGTTCTGGAAGTTTCTCTTTCGGATTCAAGCAGAAGTAATACCCGAGTCTTATCATTGCGCGGGTGACTCGAAGAACACGATGAAACATACGGTGGAAGTCTGGCCCTTTTGAGCGCAGAAATGTGTCCTCGTAGAGTCTACTTCTCACATGGCATTACTTCAGGCCACGGTCCGAAAGAAGAGTGAAAAGGGGACGAGGCCTTTTGCGAAGCATTAATTTATGCGATCGAAGGAAATGACCGCAGCATAAGTATGTAGACATGCTCCTGCCCCAACCGTACCACCTCAGGAAATGCCCCGAGTATCGGGAGTCGTAAGACAATTCTTGGCCACTGCCGAATAGGCTTGGGCTTATGGACGGAGAGCATTGGGTAGCTTGCTGTCCAGCCGTCCAGTAAGGACCGAGAGATATCAGCTAAACCCAAGGGGCCCAGAGCACTGATGCCTTCTAGGGCTATAGGAATGTTCGTACACTTAACTAGTAAATATTGAGAGACAAACAATCTAATCCTGACATGGCATAAAAAAAAAAACAAATACAAAGGCTTTGCAATCTTTTCACGAATCACCCGCGCTTAAAACTTTATCGCGTGGAAGAAGGCCCGACAACCTATTTGATGCACCGCACTTAAACTAGGAATGGCTACTTTCCACCCCCCTTTGCAGTTAAAGAAAGAATGGCCGTTTAATCTACTTTTATCGCCAGGGGCGTATGAACGTCGTTTTACATTATGTAACAGAAACACTAATATGAGGCTCTCTGCTGATGCTGATAGTGACCACTGGGGCGATTTTAAAGAAGTAAAATTCACATATTTTTAAATAAAGGTGGAATGTCTTCTTTTGCTCTTGTGTGGTTTGGGAGGTCGTGTCAGACTTTTACTGACTAAACCCCACCCAGTTCCTTCTTTGTCTCTGTTCCATGGTCCCGGATATTCCTTTCAGAAGCGATTGGCTTGGCCCCAGAGGCTTCAACTCTGCTTGCCCCAAAGTAAAAATCGCATGACACTCTAACTCGCAAAACGTTAAAGTGTCGTGCAACCCCTATAAGAATACAACACCTATAAGAAATTATTATTCCAGATGGGCTGAAAATGCTGGTGTCACTTCGGCTAGTGGCTGCGGTTTACCGTAGTGCTGCCTGCGGTCGCAGTTACTTCTATTCCAAGCACGGCGGCAAGCGTACCTGTCACTCCAGAAAGAGATACAGAATGTCGGACAACGCTACAAATAGTTTACTAATGTGTTTTTTGTTAGAAGAGGAAGATGATGATGACTTTGACCACTATAATTAATTTGATTTTTTTTTTTCACTATAATTAATTTAAAAGTTGAAATTTTTGTACTTGTGCTAGCAAGCGAAGAGAATCATTGGCAATGATGAACTCGCCGATTCGAGGCATCAAAGTCTTGAGCATCGACACCGTGTTTCTAGCCAGTCGTTTTTATTTTGAGGATTGTTCTTTAGATTTGTATAGCTTAATTCCGCCTAATCCGTTCGATCATCGGATCAGAGCGCGTACGGCGATGCACCACCAGTACATGGTGAACATCCCAACTACATGCACTAAACGACTTGGGAACACATTCATTACCTATGCTAGAGGAGTGAAATTCCCTGCCGGAGTCTGTACTTTCTGATGGCTATAACCTGAGAATCTTAACAATAATTTACTTCTAGTTTAGCACGCTCCACCGTCGTTTTCTATCAGGCGAGATAGTGACCAAGCGCAAACCTATCAGTAATGGAAAAAACGTGTAAACTCATTCTTTATTTCTTTCTTCCTTACGATTTCGACACCACTGGTGCTGCAGTCTGCGGTCGCTTCATTCCACGGCCGCAGAGTACGCGTTGTGGCTGCAAGCCACAGTGTTGCCGCGTTCAGAATCAATTTCAAGAGATTTAATAGAAACCAGAGGTGTCGCTTGCAGTTTGCGGTCTGCAAATCTCGGAATTGTACCTTAAGTCTGGATTATAGTGTTAGATTATTCAGTGTACTCAGCGCGAACCGGTGCTCCAAGTTAGCTCATGGTATACAAACCCTTATTTATGATTACAGTACTACTAGTATTTTATGAAAATGTCATTTAGGGTTAATTGAACAGAAAGGGTTGTATTGATGATTTTAATGATAAAAATTCCGAAATGAAATCTGTGTTACGAACCACCAATGATATTTTTTATAAACAACCAACTTGACATTGACTCGCAAAGTGCAATGTAACTTCGTAATAATTCGCACTTGGCTGAATATTGGTAGGATGGTTCAATACACTACTATAAAGGAAATGTGAAAAGTCCTCATCGATCCGGCACGTGCAAAAAATTTACACGCGGTCAAAGGTCACGAAAATGGGTTTTTCGCGATTTTCAGCAAAATGGTAAGTTTTATCATAAAATTAGCGCAGACAAAAATTGTAGATCAGACAATTATCTATAAAAATGTCTAAATACTTTTTTTCCTAAGAGCCACCGTCTTTAAGATATAAGGGTCAACTCACACCGAACTCGAACGAGTCGCGCGGATGCCCGTGGCGCCCCAGGAATTCCGGGGAATTCCGGGGAATGAGTTTCTCATGCGATAATAAGTATTATGGTAATGATAATAAAGTTAAAATTCATATGAAACTGAAACTGCGCTCCGCTTCGCTGCCCTTCGCCGCTCTTTCGGTGTGAGTTGACCCTTACGATTCAAAAAGTTGAAACAGTAGCAAGCGCAACCTGAGAAAAAGAGGTTGAATCCAAAAAAAATGTATGTGGTATTACTAACTAGTAGGAGAATCATGTCTTGATACTTCATAATTTTTTTAATTTCTACATTTTGGCTGAATAATGTTGCCAATTAAATTTAAAAATATAACTCCAGGTCGCGCTTTGCTCTTAGGAAAAAATAATTTAGACATTTATATAGATATAATTGTCTGATCTACAATTTTTGTCTGAGCTAATTTTATGTATGATAAAACTTACCATTTTGCTGACAATCGCGAAAAACCCGTTTTTGTGACCTTTAACCCCGAGCAAATTTTTTTGCACGATCGATGAGGACTTTTCACATTTCCTTTATAATAGTGTATTGAACAATCCTACCAATATTCAGCCAAGTGCGAATTATTGTAACCTTACCCCAATTAATTAGTCTAATTTGACCGGACTATAATGGATTTCGTGGGTTTCTCTGGAGCTTTCACCTTCATAATAATTATTTGTATCAAGCAATAAAGTTAGAATGTTAACATAAGTACTAAAACCATTTGTTTGTTGGCTACACTCAAAAGTACCTACGTAGATGATGCAACCAGAACCCTTACTGAGTCATATTAAATTATAATAAACTTAAAGAAACGTTTATCGACTCTCTGATTGGTTAAAAGCTTTGAGTTGGCCAATCGGAGCGCTTAACGTCATTAACTTGTCGATCACGTTAACGTAAAACAAACTAGCACTTAGCCACTCAGTTCCCTTCAACAGTTGAGCAGAATGGGGCTGATACGCGCGTCATATTTGCAAACAGATGCCATCATCCAAAAACTGGTCATCTCTTAAGTACCATTACTGGTTTATCCTTATATTTTGTAGACGTTATTATTCACATTCATCTTACAATAATTAGAAATTATGTGATCTAAATGATAGATACGTAACCATTAAAAACAGTGCGGAGTTTCTTGTACGAGTACATTCACCTATGTTTGTGGAATGTGCTTCTGTCTCTTGATTAATTTGTGAATTGAATACCTAGAGAATAATAAATCAATTGAGTGGTCTAGAATAGTTTGTTTATTACTCGTTCCCGTTCACTTATCACCCTTACAATATCATAATCTCTTGACCATTTCCCAGTATGGTCAGCATCCTGTAGCGCTATATATATACTAGCAGTCACCACAGACGAAGTCCTTTCCGTAAGATAATGTTTCGTCGGAATAACATTTATTGATAATCCGATTGCACAAATATTTTGGAAACAAAATATTTTTAGAAAAATGTACAATAATACCTACCAAAATCAAGTTTTATGTATTCTAATAGTGTTATTCAGATTAAGAGAATACAAAAAAAAATAGTTTAAAAAATTAATTAAAAGATGAGTCCAATCTGAACCACAAGCTCAATAAAGTATTGAAGAATTCCTTCGAATGAGATTGGTTTTTTAAGGTCAAATTCCAAGATTACTACTTTACTTACCGTACTCAATTTTGATACGATATTACTCCAGAATAATCTAATTATACTATCCATCTTTTCAGGCAAACCCACTTTATTTGTAATCGATTATCGATAAGACTCGAAAATGACCACATCAATCTACAAATGTCAGCAGAAAATAGATCGCATCGTTTCTTCCCAAGCGGCCATTATCGGAATTTGAAAGATAAAGAATGAAATATTTTCATCTTTATTTATGCTGAATTTAAAACTAAATTCAAGCTGACATTTTAATTATCCTTTGTGAAAAATGTTAATAAATACAGCGTCTGGATCGTAAAAGATAAAGTTTGATAAACAACAAGTTGGTAATGAAAAAACTTCAAGCTATAGGCTTTCACTGATCCAATCTTATTCTGTTTAGTTCTCTTAAAATTAGATACTGCATGCTGCTAGCTGCTTCGTTCGTATGAAAAAATAAAACTATATATCAAAGGAACATACTCCTGGGATAAATTCTTTGTGCTACTCCAGGACATGGTCTACCCGTGCACCAAGTTTCATTCAATCGATCATTATTACGAAAAACACGATTCTGACTGATGAATACTGAAGAAGGCACTATTCAATTCATGGTAGCAATAGAACTATAGCCGTCAAATTAAATATATAAAACAACCGGGCAAGTGCGAGTCAGACTCGCGCACTGAGGGTTCCGTACCAACTTACTTATGAAAACAGTTCAATTCTCGAATCGAATGTTGAAGATTTTTCAAAAAAAAGAAATATCTTGTAACGTAACGACAAATTTTCAGTTTTTAGACTTTTCCCTATATAAGTGCTATAATACCTTGCTTCGTGCCAAATTCCAAGATTCTAGGTCAACTGGAACTACCCTATGAATTTTGATTCCTTTGACAGTGTCGAAACGTACGTTTTTTGCAACATAAACGGGCTTATCTTTTTTTCCCGTCAACTTACAAGTTTGGTTTTCATACAGTTTCAAGGGACCGCGGACTTGAGTATATAATTTTCATTTCAACTTGATACCTTCACGCGTTCTCGAGATAACGGGTCTTGACAGACAGACAGACAGACAACAAAGTGATCCTATAAGGGATCCGTTTTTTCCTTTTGAGGTACGGAACCCTAAAACGTGAAAACAGAAGAAAAGTACTTCAATAAAACCAAATCATTATTATACTTGTTTATTTATTGTGATCCAAACAATGACGCAACATATTGTGCTTAACAGGTAAAAGAACATATTGATAAATAATTAATTTGATAAAGTAAGATGTCACAGCTCCGGTAGTAAAGTTATACTTCAATAATAATATTTATATCACAATGAAAAGTTCAACACTGACTAGAATAGAGATCTTTGAATTATACTAGACATATTATTGTTATATGTATTTATTATAATATCAACAGAAAGATTACTGTAGGATACAATACCGGTAATTTAAAATTGCAAAAGTTAACAAATATACCATTAACATACATTATATTTAGATTCTTCTACAATATTATGATAAAATCATTTTAAAAACTTACATATTATGGCATTTTTTTAATAAGATCAAGAGAGATTAAGAAGAGTCACAAAGCGCTACACTAGGAATCATTCCTGTATCAAGATTGCGTTAAACATGTAAATTCACCACTTCACTACACAAGAAAATTTACTATAATACAGTGATTGTAATTCTCAGAGAACCATTAAATAATAATTTAAATTTCAATAGCAGAGTATTCAGATCGCAGCTCACGTAACAATATAATCACGTTTGAGTAAAACTTGATTACGTAGAATATCGTGCAGCAGGACCAATAATACAGCCAATTATTGAATATACTGGCAATGAACATCTCTTGTTCCAAACCAAATTCAATACCCTGAAATCAAACCAACTTGATGAACCGTTGATTACCAGTATTGTATCCAAAGTACCAATAAATACACTCCGTAAAGCTATCACGATAATAAATCCTATGAAAACATCGAAATCATTTCAAAATGCTTACAGCATAAAACACGCAACGAACGATCTTAAATAAGAAGAATATCTAACAACCACTTAATTCTATTTTAACGTGGGTAAAATTAGGAAGTTGTGAATATGTAGCAAGGAAAAGCTTCAAACAGACTTACAGCCTGAAGTTCACTAGAGAGATGATGACATGACACCATCAAAGTAGGTGCAAGATAGCTATGTATTATACAAATTTCTCTTACATCACGACGAGTATACAATGGACTAGAAAGATACGGAAGTATAAAAGGTCAGTAAAAACACTACAGGGTCCAAGTGTATAATACAATAATTACTTTTTTAATATTCACACATAATAATTCTCACTACAGCTTTCTTGAAATCGCTTCTGCGATTTTTTTCTTACAACTAACACGTATAATATCTATTAAATACATTTAAAATCATCTATTAATACTTAACTAGAATTCGGAGGGTATTTGGTCACCCACTACCTTTATTTAACATTTAATTTAAATAAGAATGTACTATTTATTATTAATATAATAATCTCTTAAAACAGTAATGACTAGACTATAAAAGAAATTATCTATGTGCTTGGCACAAAATATACTAATATTTTTGTTTTTTAAATTTATGAGTATCCCTATAAGCACTTCTAAAGTTTTAAAATCTGTTTAGACCGGGCAGGGAAAAACAATAAGCGTTCAATCCTTCCTTCGCATTTCAGTCTTCATTTTTTATTTTCATCTTCGTGCATTTGTTAACTCCATCGCTGGCAATGCCACAACTGTTGAATCTGTTCACTACATCGCGTACCTTACCTTTGCTGATGACGAGTTCTTTATCGTACGTTGGAGTAATTAGGCCTTTTTCATTCCCATTGCACAAGGGTTTATTGTTTCCTGTTGTGACAAAATATGCGCTTTGCGATTTCCGAAATTCTCTGACAGCAATATCTATGTTGTTTATCAAATCTTTTGCCACGAACGTCGCTATCTCATGCTTTATGCGATCCCTTTCGCTTTGGATCTCAAGTGGTCTGTGGTTTTCTTTGGATTCTGGCGCATTTTGGTCTGGACTATGACTTTGCGTCAGGGAATGTGATGCTGGACTGTCGGGGCCCTGGAATGTGATGCTTGGGTTGCTCACCAGAGTGGCCTGCATGTGATTTGTTTGCGTGTAGTAACACTCTTGATTTTCTGGCTTCTTTTCTCCAATCAGCCAGTACGTCGTCATTTTGCCCTTTCCCTGCGAACAAAATTGTTATTTTCACTAACATAATATTAGCAATATTCAAAATACTTTACAAGTCTCGGTTGTTTTTAGTACCAAACTTGGTAGTTGGTATTAATATTGGAGCTTAGAGGCACCACCGAAGCAAACAACGATTACAAATTACCTAAGCAGAGTTATCCCTAAAGATTTATGTAGGTACGAAGTTAAAATATTCCTGTTTATTATTAGATTAGAATACTTCCATCCATCTTCTTATGAATTCCGTTATAGCCCGAAGGCTTCTGATGAAAATTCATGACATAACATTAGGTAAAACAAGACAAAGCTCTTTGCTTATTATACTGGCTTTTGACATGGAAAATAGTACGGACGGAAATACGTGAATGTCAAACTCGAACTTATAGCGTACTTATTTCAAAAATGCAGTTAGTACAAATAATCTAACGGCCGAAATTAATAATCAATCTAATCTAAAATCTTTCGATTGAAGATCGAAAATAAAATCCAGATATGTAATAAAGTGTGCCAATAAGCTATCCACGATCTGAAAGCGCAATCTTTAAAACCAAGCAATCCTGTAGAGGTCGGATCACTGATAATAGATTGACTTCTTTTCGGAAATGACAGTTTGAGCGTGTCAATAACCAATCCGTTGATTTTGACATTTGCTTGGATCGGTGAAAACAATCCAAATTGTGATCTTAGAATTTTGGCAGATTTCATATTTGCTTTAGGTACAGATTTCATTTAATTTTGTAAAAATAGCAGTGTCGGTATTCTCTAGCTGTTTGAGTTATTAGATTGGGATAGCTCAGATAGTGAAGCGGGTGAAGAGCTGCGACGCCGATGCGTAAATTCAAGAAGGATGAAAAGGTTGAACTATATGCAGAGTCCGGATGATGCAAACTTTACATTTAGGTTCAGTTTATCGAAATCTGCATTAATTTGTTGTTTACTGAAATTATGCCGGTTGTCCGTGTAACCTCATCAAGGTGAGTTCAATAGTTAACAATATAAAATGTCTAGTAAAATAGAAAAATTGTATTACAGTAGATATAAAAATATGTAAACATGATTGCAGAAACCATGGAGTGAAAGAATTTTAATGAAATTAGGCACACAGATCAAATCTTACATTAACTATGATAGTCCATATCAGAGTATTTCCTTCTAATGCATTAATTTAATGTACCCATTTTATTGCCTTGGTACTTATGATCTAATAAAAGTGTATGTTTGTTTACAGAACATTTGGTGTTTGGAAACGTAGATTTCCAGTTGTGGCACTCACACTTCGTGTATCATTGCCAGTTGTCCAGGCTATATACCAGCTACTGCAGTATTACATAATATTTGTACAAATAATAATATTGCAAACGTTCCTCCTGAGGAACCAAGTCAAGGATACAACACATACGAGTGATGATAATAATAGCCAGAATACAGATGACCATGATATCCAAACTAGAACGGATCCTATTGCTAATTATTTTACTTAGCCAAATAAAACATTATGTATCCACATAACAAATTAGTTTTATTATTTTTTCTTTATTATTTATTCTTGATTTGATAGTAGCTGCTGTTTCAAGGTAACACAATACTTTCTGGAATAAAGTATCCTAAATTCAGTAAAATCTATTCAGCTACATAAGTAGCTCAAGGTCTAAACCTTGTCCAGAAAAAGCGAATTTAAAATACGCGCGTAAATCGTATGCAAAACGCCAGATCCTCGACACGCGCGTGATTCGCGCGTATTGCGCGCGAGTCGAGATACTAGAGACCCCTTGTTGCGTCCAGTTAACGCGCGAACTCCAGAGCGAGTGCACGTATCCAGGGAAGTTGAGCGCCAAAATTTTGAACCGGACTTTATTGTTGAATGCTCCCGCGTTAGTACGCTCTTTCTGGGCGCAACGGTTGCGCTTGATAAGCAAGAGAGAATCGCGACGAATTCGCCCTTTCTGGACAAGCCCTTAAGAGCTAAGCAGTGATAATAACAAATCCAAAAGTAAATAATAATCTTTACCATTTCATAAACTAACTTTATGAAACGGTGAAGGTTACATTAAATTACATTGTAATTTCAACGGCTTATAAATAATTATTAAAGAATAACCATTACTGGTTCTTGGTGTAGGTATCACCACTACCATCACCATTACCAGCAAAATAAATATATGGTTCCTTATCACCACCAAATGGCACAATATATAGTTAAATAAATATATCAATCGCTTGATATTGAACTTCGAAAAAAGCAATTAAATAAGACCTTCTTTGATCCAGTTGATTCTTATTTTAGTACTGGCAGCCAGCAGTGACCAGACGCGGCGTCAACTTGGAAAAAACAAACATCCGTCAAACTACCACAGACTAAAAAAAACGAGTCCTTTTGAGTCCGTTCTACGGAGTTTATTCCATTTTAACCAAAACATTTAGAATTTTGTGACCATTTAAATGTGCGTTTGAGTCTTATACAATTAGATATGTCTACAATAAAAAGTACCTACAATAAATTAGAACAACTGATAATAAATAATTCTTTTATATTTTGTATAAAGTAACAATGATTTTGATCATAGCGATTGCATAAAACGGAATGAGCAAGAGGGAATGGATTTCCACTTATCTACGGATTGAGCAACAGCGGGATTGCCTTTTTTCGATATTGGGACCTGGATTGGAGATCGATTCATAGATCGGTGTATGTCTGCGATCGATTTCGATCTTGGGTTATGGATTGAATATTAATTTCGGCCGATAGTCGTCATACACACATACATGAATGAACGGCTTTATAAAATCATACCGCGGGACGTATGCCCTCTCGGTAGGAATGGAATAGGCCACGGAGCTTGGAGTGAATAGTAGGGGAGCCCCAGAAGGGATTTCGGGATTTACTAAAGCGCGGCAGATTAATATACAGGGGGATACCTTGCACCCAGTTAAGTACCTCCACCAAATATGAGGCCCATATATAAAGCCGCCCGTGAAGGATACAGGATCAGATTAGTAAAAAAAAAATGACCCTCAGACATTCTCGAGCGCGTCAGATTAAGGTAGGGTGAGTTAATTACATCTTAAAAAGTGTATATTCCACTAATCTGACAATTTGAGAGAGACGTAAAGAAAGGGGAAGGCAGCAAAGTTGTAAAAAAAAAACGTCATCTTGACATTCTCGAGCGTGGCTAATTTTTTTTTTATTTTGAAGGAAATAATTCAAGAATAATGAAAAATATATAATCTGACGATTTCCGCAAGCCGAAATAACAAAAAATCGTCGATAAAGCTAAATGCGTGCAGTTGTGTGATGGCTACATTTCCTTCTCCGGTTTTCTAAAGAGTTCCCTCAAAATTAGATTTCGTGGGAATTTGAACTGATTCGGACCGTTAGATTTTGATAAATTTTGAAAAATCTCAAAAAAATAAGTTTTATATTTTGAAAGTGGTTTTTTTTAAATAACTTTTAAACGGCTTTATCGATCAACTTCAAAAACTAATCCGCCTTTGAACTTGAAAAACCACGTCGATCGCTACCAAGCTGGTCAAAATCGGTTGATTTGTTCGAGAGATATCGTGAACGAAAGAAACCCGAAAAAGTGATTTTTCGGGATTACTCCGAAATTTTTGGTTCGATAAATAAAAACTAGAAACTAACTTATGAGGATGATAAAACTGCGTTGAATGCCGCAAACCGCGTGAAAATTACTTGATCCGATCAAAAGTTATTGCCGTTTGAAGATTCCAAAAATAGTGTTCTATGAAACTTTTATCAGACTTTCGAGCTGGGAGAGCTCAAATATTATCTCTTTGAACTCAGCGAGCTTAAAATATCACACAAAATATATTTTGAGCTCAAAAATGATATAAGTACAATTTTAAGCGCCCAGGAATGGAATTAGCTGGAAGTTGCAAGGGTTTTTTTGTCAGATCAGGCGAATCCCTCTAGATAATCGTCAGATTATGAGACAGTACGTTTAGAACATAAAGATGAACCATATATATCTTAATCTGACGCGCTTGAGTATTTCAAAATGGCGAAATTTTTTTGCACTTTATGAAAGTGGCCACGAGTTTGCGTCCCATCGAAATGGTCAGATTAGTGAATGAGATCTTTTTTTTTGGTGCACTTAACACTCCCTTAGAAAATCTGACGCGCTCGATTAAATTATTTTTTTTTCCATTTTCAACCCTTCCATACAACCACCCCCATCATGCAAACGATCAGAATAACATACGTACATTATTAAAAATACGTAGGGCATTGATGCTATCAATATCTGACGCGCTCGAGGATGTCCATGCAACAGTTTTTTTTTACATATTTAAAAATCTATAGCCGCTTCCCCCACCGATGAAAAGGTATAATCATAGAACATTTTTTTCTTCTTATCATCTAAGCTTTGCAACCCAATAGGTCTCTACGACGCTCGAGTAAATCCCCATTTAGCATCGTGGCCTCCCCTACTAGAATTGCTGCGGAGTATTTTTGACATAAATTGTGTTTTTTTTCTGCTGTCATAGCATTTGAGTCAAGGTCTTCCAAACGACTTTAAGTATACAGGGCTTATAAGTATATAAAAAACTGTGTCATATGGAAAACTGTGTTTATTATACTGGTAAATTATTTCTATTAGTAAAACTATGTTTGAGTTAAAAACATACTCGACACCAACAAATACAGACCAATACTTTGAAAGAATACTGGCCGTAAAACTCTCACCTTCATGGTAATTTCCCCTCTGCATTCCAGCTCAAAGCAATCATAGAGGTCCAGAACCTCCTTGGTCTTCGGGCTGACGTGGATCTTCAGTGCTTCTCCATGCGACTCCATTCTTGAAGCAGTGTTCACTGTGTCACCAAAGAGGCAATATCGTGGCATTTTGAGTCCTACCACACCTGCCACGCAGGGACCTGGGAAAGAAGGAATTATTTTAGTGAAGTTCAGTAGCTGTTGTAATTATTCACTAATTGATTCCTATTGATAGTTGATGCAAATTCTAATAATTTTCTTTAATTTTGTTGCTGACACTTTATATTGTTTAATTTAATTGACACAGCGGGGAAATTGGAGTGAAACTGGGCGGACCATATCTGCCGCATAATACAAGAACTGGGTAAAAATAACCATGGATTGGGTCCAGAACATCAATAACCGGCAAAACCGTAGGAGACCAACAGGATCAGGACTTCTGGGGCTATGGGTTCGCTTCTGAAAGGAAAACCCGGGGTCCTAGAAAGCAAGGCAAAGAAGGAACAAAGGACCCACTCCTTTGTTTTAGTCAGTAAAAGTCTGACATCTTGCTCCGCCCAAGAGCGGGAGAAGTTATTCCGAAATCATCGGAACATAAAAAAAGCTTTAGAAACCGGCAACGTTATAGTCCCAAAAGGTACTAGGCCTACCTCATTATTTTTCCTTTAATTTTTTACAAGGTTTTTTCATGAGTAGTATACTACTGTGTTACTAAGGGCCTGTTTCACAATGTCCGAGTAGGCACTACTCACTGAATAAATTTAAAAATGTGACAGAATTCGTATGAAATTATCTGTCAAGTAAGATACTCGAAACTTAATCATTGGTGGTGAAATAGGCCCTTAGTAACATGGGTACACGTATTTTATTTCTACGCGGGTGAAGCTGCTTGCAAAAAGTTTAAAAAGAAAGAATACATTGGAAGCCCTTCTTTCTTAGTTTGTTGTGAAAATATGTAATTATTTTTTTGTAAACCTACAGAGTGACATATTTGCACTAGGTAAAAAGCTCTTTAATAAAAATTTAAAAAATATATACGAGTATATCAGTGCAAGGGCGTAACAACGAATCAAATGAGACGATTATGTAGGATACAAGCAAGAATCCCACCAGGATTGCAGTAGAACGATTACGACCTTTCCTAAAGGTTGTAATGGCTGCATGAGGTCTGAGGTCTGCGTGTTTGACTGAGTATATTGATGTATATTCTGTGTAATCATTATCTGAGTTAAGTCAAACTAAGGGCTCATTCACACAGACCGGCTCGGAGAGCATCGGCGCGCATTTTTCTTTTCACACAGACCAGATCGCATACGCTTGAAGTTGGTCGAAGCGGAGCTACCAACTTTTACACATAGACCGGCTGGAAGCGGATGCGCTCGGAGCCGGTCGGATGCGCTCGCAGCCCGTCTGATGCTCTCGCAGCCGGTCGGATGCGCTCAGAGCCGGGCGGTACAAATGCAGTATCAGTATTCCTCGGAGTACAAGTTTTGTTTCGGCACGCACGCTATCGGAGCCGATCGGCTGCGCGAACGAGTAAAGTACGCGCCAAGCGCGTTTAAGCATTCTTTATGACAAATACTTAAAACTCTGTTTTAAACGTGATAAAAGTCTGCTCTCCTCTCCGAGCCGGTCTGTGTGAACGGACCCTAAAAGTAAATGAAAGAGCAAGCTAAACGGAACTATTAAAGGGATGAAGCTTTATAGATTGTATAACTCTACCCCTTTTACTCATTCCCTCGCTTGACATTTTAACACGTCATGGTAAAGCCCTTGTTGTTTCTGAGTTTATACATTACAAACAAAAAAATACAAAACTCTTTATAACATTAGTGCGAGTAGAATATTTAGGTACAAGCGGTAATTTAAAATATCTTAACGCGATAGAATTTAGTCAAGCAACTCCTACATTCATATATTTTCATAATAATAATCAAAGTCCTACTGACTTGGCCGATTATAGCAAAGTTTTCGCATAGGTACCTACTTATTTGGAAACACAAGAACTTTTCGCTCAAACACACTTATGAGAAGATTTTGTCAAACAATAACAATGCAAAACTTTACTAAGACCAAACTTGAGATTATAACAGTAAATTGAAAGACAGCAATAATCATAAATTGAAACACTTTTGTCAAAGTTTTACAGAAAGTTTTGCCGATACATAAGTAGAGGCTTTCATTACTCTTCTAATCGTTTTACCGACCCCTAAAAATTGCCAAACTTTAGTGAGAACAGTTAGCAGATGGAACCGAAAGGTTCTGGAGTGGCAACCGCGGGCTAAAAGACGTAGCGTTGGAAGTTCACAAAGTATACCGACGACCTGCATCTGAGTATCGCGGGAATATGCAAGACGCACAGAACGTGTCGTTGTGGTGACACTTGACAGAGGTCCATTTTTCAGTATTGGTTGTCTTTCGGCTGAAATTATGATTATGGTGACATTTACCTTATAATAAAAAGTATTTCCTATTTGGTTATTACATATTTCATATTTTTTATGTACCATATTTTTTATTTCAGTGCTATATTTATATATATTATATAATTATATTATTAGCTTCTCATTAAAAAACATGCTACTTTTTGGAAAATTTCAAGTCGTACTTTTGTATCGTAAGTGCTTTTACAAACATATAAAATGACATACATAAGACGGGTCTGGGTACCCGAAACAATCATTATGCTGTAGGCAAAACATTATCCTTACATTTGTTAATACTTAATGTCTTAAAAGGTTGGGTTCAGTCTGTAAAGTTTTCAAGGAATTTATTAAAGCCGCTGCTAAAACTGTGTTCAACAAAAATTTGAGCTGAGACCCTGAGACTGTTAAAGGGATAGAGCTATGTAGGGTGTATAGCTCCATCCCTCTTTCTCGCTCGCATGGTTTTTCAGCTTTTCTCGCTGCGTCACTCGCATGGCCTAAGCTATAGGAGCTTTGCTATTTTATTGGGTGATAAATGACACACAGCGATTGACTGGCTTAGCATCAGTGGAAAAAGTAACCAGGTGAGGGGATACTTCCAGAGATTCATTTTACTTCTTCATAATTTCAGTTGAAAGACGTCCACTAACGTAGACGAACGTAGACCTCCTCCGAGTCTTACCACAACTACCAGTTTTGTGTGTCTCGCATCCAATGGTGTCCCGTGACCCCGGTCAGTTCATTGATCTACTTAGCATACGATGGAATTCAGAACCGCTTGAGCGTAACACAAGTGGTGTTTGAATGGTGGTGACTCTTGCGTTCAGAATTGATTCAGACCATAGTACGGGGCGAAGAGAATGGGTAGAAGTCACCTCTTTTAGTCTGTCTCGATTTACAGTGCTATTAACCAAATACCCTTTGCGCTACAGCGTTACAGCATCTCTTTCAAACCATCCCGCAACCGGGTGTGTAACGATTGACATAATAACAAAATATCTAACGTTCACTTGACACAATTTCAGTTAACATAATTTTGTTTAACATAACGATCAGTTGACATAATGAATTGTTGATATAATTTCATTTTACCTAATTTCATATGACATAATGAACATTTCCTATAATGCACATTTCACATAATATTCATTTAGCATATTATTCATTCACTATAATATTCATAATCTCTAAGTAACTTTTAATATAATTTAGAAAATCACACCTGCTACCCTCAACTATTGTGACCAGGAGAAACTGGATGCAATCTGGACTTTAGGGCACCCCGACTCGGATAGGTTAGGTTAGAAGGGGATGGCGGGGTCGTGTGAGCGAGCGAAGCGAGCAAATAGACCCCGCCATCACCTTCGTGGTTAATTTTTTATAAACCAAGAAGTAGGAGCCCCGCGAAGCGGGGCTCCGTCGACCAAGCCTACCCTCGACCATGCATAGAATATTTTAAGGTTTGGTTAAGTGCCATTTGAGTTAGGCTAGAACTGTGTCCATTAAACATTTTTTGGTCAAAAGAATATTAGGTCAAATTAACGTTATATTAAAAGAATATTATACATATTGAAAATTATATAAAATTAACGTTATATTAAAAGAATATTATACATATTGAAAATTATATAAAATTAACGTTATACTAAATGTTATTATGTTAAATGAATATTATATGATATGAAACATTAGGTCATATGAATTTATGTCATTTGATATTATGTCATATGAACGTTAGTTCAAGTGAAATTAGAGGATTTGTTATTATGCCAAACATTACACACCCCCCGCAACCTGACATGCTGCTATGCCCGCTTTGGTTGTAAAAAAAAACTTGGTACTACCGTAGATATCTCCACACTCTCTTTACACAAAAATCACCAATCACCACAATCCCTTACCTGTATGCATACCGATCCTCAGCAGTAGCCTCTCTCCTGGACGATGGGGCACAGTCTTCACGCGCACAGCGTTCAGCAGCGCAAGAGACATGCGCGCGATCTCGGCCGCATGCCGGTTGCCGTTGCGCATGGGTAGGCCGGACACCACCATGTATGCGTCACCTATGGTTTCCACCTGGGACAAAGAAAAAAAACATTAAAATACTTCACGTAGATTTTTTAGTAATAATTCGTACAATATAATAATATTTTTTTAGGAGCAGCAGTGGTGGCCCAGTGATAACTGCCCCGACTTGCAAGTTGTAGGTAGCGTAGTTGGTAGGTAATTTATTTCATCACCACTGCTCTCAAAACGGTGAAGGAAAACATCGTGATAACCGGCATGTCCTAGAACCAAAAATTCGAAGACATGTGACATCCAACAATCCGCAATGGGCCCGCGCAGTGGATTATGGCCCATTCTCTCTCCAAGAGAGGAGGCCTGAGTCCCAGCAGTGGGAACATTATAAGGCCGATAATGCTAATACTAATTTGTACAAAAGGATTCCAATGGAATTTCAACTCTGTTCTGTTTGCGATAGAATGCAGTACAAGTTGGAATCGTAAACGTCTATGAACAGCTCTGCCTTTTGTGCCATTGTTTTTTTTTTTTTTTTTTCAACTTACAACTATCTTTACAGGGTAACCTAATGCGATAGAGTATTTTTCCTTGTTAGTATACTTAATATTATTCTTCATAAACTATATATAATCAGTAATAATCACACTTAAATTAATTTATAACAAATAAGGCATTAATTGTGAATTCACTCAGAGAACAATAGAATATGTCTGTATCACTTGCTATGAGGTTGAGAGCGCGGAGTGCCCGCGTCAACGGCGCCTCCCGCAACAGATTGGTTCGAGTGCGTGTTACCTTCCTTTACTTATTTTGCTTTCACTTTTTTATTATTACTGTAATCATCTCATTCGTTTATGGAATATGGTTTATTTTCGCCCTATCCACAGAAATCTAAATAATATTTATATTTCTGTGGCCCTTTCCCATCATTTGTTAATTTTAATTTTTGTAAATAGCTGTAATAATGTCAAATCAATTTTTAAGTACCTTTGGGAACATCTATCAGAACTGTGCACTAGCTTCTGACGTTTTATAAGTGATGGGCACTTAAACGTAAGAAGCTAGTCCAGTAGGCCTATGTAAAATAAAATTATTTGAATTTAAATTAGTTGTTTAGACACAGCTAACCTAACCCAACGAAGGGTGCTCCTGAAACAATGCAACCATTGCTAACACTGCGGTATTGCCAGCCAAAAGCACACATCTCTTTTTTTTCGGTAGGGGAATCATCAGAATGACTTCTCCCACTCTTGCGCGGAGCGGGAGAGCGTGTCAGACTCTTACTGACTAAACCCCTACCCCGTTCCTTCCTTGCCTTCGATCTAGGGGACACGGTGACAACCTTTCGGATTTTCCGTGTTCTCCAGAGGCAAAGCACACATCTCCGCCTATCCCATTCAAGAATAAAAGCGTGATGCTATACAATTTTTAAATAAAACCATTTTTATTCATCAAAGTCTCGGATTACTGGACCGTTGCCTGAAGTTTAATAACATAATATTACACAATGATTGGATCGCACTAATTGGATCTGAATAAAATAAAAGCTACAGTAGATAGGTAGTGATTTTAATTTGTGTCGAGCAATCATAAAGTTCAATTAAAATGAATGCAATTACGGAGTATTGATGAATTCAGTAAGGCTATACAGATGCCAGTTTTTTCTGTTTCCTGGATTTAATTATAGTACTACAAACAAAATATGGTAATTGCAATCTACGGAACTGTTTCGATAATAGACTTTTTATTTTTCAAAGTGGTATTGTCGAAAATTTTTCTGTGGCCGCAACTCTGTGGTTTTATATCATTGTATAGTGTTAATTGTTGCCTATCTGCTAGCTGTTTTGGTAAATAAAAACATAATTTATTTGCCAAAGCAGCTAGCAAATAGACAACGTTTGAATGTGACAGTTGGTAGCAGTCCAACACCTTTTGCCAGAACACTTGTTATCTGTCGGGTTAGATTGTTTTTAAATAAAACAATAAATTACTTAGAGGAGAGGGAAAAGGCGAGGGGATTATTTCGAGTAAGTAGTTGGTTTATATTATTCGCAATTTTGTTCCTAGTGGATACTGTGATTTAGTTTTATTTCTCAAGCATCTACATAACTGGCCAATATATTGAATCTTTGAAGCAGACGCAATCTCGGAAAAATTATTTAAACTATTTTTTTTGTACAGCGAAGCGTGCCGACAAGGCGGACTTGATAAATTTTCTGCCAAATATTGCAAAAAAGATTTGAATGTCTTACACAAGCATTCGAAAAGAAAAAACCGGCCAAAAGGGTGTCGGGCCACGCTCAGTGTAGGGTTCCGTAGTTTCCCGTCATGATATTATCAAAAAATTATATTATTAAACCCTTATTCATTTTTGAATACCTATCCAACAATATATCACACGTTAGGGTTGAAATTTAAAAAAAAAACGCTTTTTACTTTACATGTCCCTAGGGGAAAAAAATGTTTTATTAGGGCCACCCTAATAAAACATTTTTTTCCAATTTTTATTTTTGCACTTTGTCGGACTGATTGACATACATATTGGTACCAAACTTCAGCTTTCTAGAGCTAACGGTCACAGAGATTAAGCGAGGACGGACGGACAGACATGGCGAAACTTTAAGGGTTCCGTTTTTGCCAATTGGCTACGGAACCCTAAAAATGATTCTGTATCTCAAATTAATCTATCACATACCCGCGAAACGAGACACAATAGTAAAACAATAACAGCGCGGTCTCATAGGACCGGTTGGGGATTCAAACATTGAATTCTGTCTAAACATAACACTAGATTTTGATTAGCTTAATGTTTACCCTAAGCCACGAAAAACAAAAACAATTAATTAGACAAACAAAGATCCTCCTCTTTATCTACCACCAGATTAAAATGTCAAAGGGCATGCTCTAAAACGTCATCAGTGTAAATTAGTTACAAAGGTCGCCGGCGGAATCTAATTAATATTCTATGATGGTCCAATGCGGAATTAAATAGGTCAGTAGTTAATAATGCATTGATTACTCCGTCCCTTTGCTGGTTACTGATTCAATATTCTACTGATTGCCTTTTGAGTGCCTGTGAAATGTCACAGTTTTGGGTTGAAATTTTCTTGGCTGTTTTGAGGAACTCGTGGCTGGATAATAACAGCCGGTTCTTCAAGGTTAAGCAACGTTTGCCAAGTTTGGTCTGTGGATGGGTGACCGTCTTAACATAACGAGTTTCCTCCGTGCCTCGGAAAGCACGTAGGTCCCGGCTGTCATTTGTAGATCTTTGGCAGTCGTTACGAATAGTCAGAAGCCAGTAAATCTGACTCCAGTCTTGCCATGAAGTACCGTGTTACCCCAGTTAACGGGTTGTGAAGGTCTGGTAGGCAGCCGCTCCTTGTAAAATACTGGTATTCAGCTAAATCCGGCTTGACTGGAAGCCGACCCCAATAAAGTTGAGAAAAGGCTTCAGATGATAATTTTCTTGGCTGTGGTTGGTTCGAATAACGCCAGCTGAAGGACGCAGGAGGTTTTAGTCAGTAAAATCTGACACTCTCCTTCTCTCCTCCAGAGTGTTTTTTTTTAATATTTGACTAGCTTCTGCCAGTGGTTTCGCTCGCGTGAAAATTTGTTTCTCTATACAAACTTTGAACTTCTTTTTCATAAACTTAGGGTATGATTTTTTTTAAATCCTCTCTTTGTGCTTGCCTACATCATGAAAGGAAACCTTGTGCCTTAGTCACGGTAGTTTCGTCTATGCGTTAAGTTGCAGTGGTCCTTCGTATATGTATACTTGTATAGATATTAAATTATCTGATGAATGATCCCAAAAAGTGTAATGTCATGTTATGTATCTATTTTCGTTCTTTAAGCATACAGCTAAGGAGCGGAATTCTCTGCCAGAGTTTGTATTCGATGATAGCTACAATCTAATCTAGAGTCTTTAAATGTGAATAGGTTACTTCTAAGCAAACATGCTCCTTCGTCAACTAGATGGTATGATCGTAGTTGACGACCATACCATCAGGTGAGAAAGTGGTGAAGCACAAGTCTACTAATATTGAATAAAAAAACCGGGCAAGTGCGAGTCGGACTCGCACACTGAGGGTTCCGTACCAATTTATCAAGATGAAAACAGTTCAATTCTCGAATCGAGTCTTAAAGATTTTACAAAAAAGAAAATCTTGTAATGTAACTAAAAATTTAAGGTTTTCGGAATTTTTCCTTTATGTGTGCTATAAAACGTTGCTTCATGCCAAATTTCAAGATTCTAGATCGACTGGAAGTACCCTTTAGGTTTTGATTCCCTTGCGAGTACTTGCGAGTTTCAAAATATGCAGCTTAAATTGCTGTTTCTTTTGATTGCGTTGACATAGAAGTTTGATTTTGTTACAGCTTAAAGGTATTATAGACCTGAGTATTTGGTATGAATTTCAATTTAATACCTCTACGCGTTTATGAGGAAATTGGTAGTAAGTTTAAAATTATTAAAAAAAAATATATTATGTGATGTAACTGAAAATGTATGGTTTTCGTAATTTTTCCTTTATCTATGCTATAAGACGTTGCTTCGTACTAAATTTCAAGATTCTGAGTTCACGGGAAGCACCCTGTAGGTTTTGATTCCCTTGCAAGTGTCAAAATTTGCGGCATAAACGGCTGTATCTTTTGATTGCGTTGGCTTAGAAGTTTGATTTTTTCACAGCTTCAAGAGACAGTAGACCTAAGTAATTGATATAAATTTCAGCTTCATACCTCCACGCGTTCCTGAGAAAAAGGGTCTTGACAGACGGACGGACAGACGGACAACAAAGTGATCCTATAAGGGTTCCGTTTTTTCCTTTTGAGGTACGGAACCCTAAAAACAGGAATCCAGTATTTCTTGTCTTTGTTCAATCTAATATAAATCAACTAATCGCGCTATTCTTCATAATAAAGAAAATTCTATTATCACAAGACATCAAAACGTTTTCTTTCTTTCATCTTTCATTCACAAAAGGAAAATGTAAAAGCTTAAATTAACTTGGGATTGAATTCCTTTATTCTTTATCTTCACGGAGTTAAGGCCTTTACACACCATGAAGATGCTATCTTCGAATATATTTCACAATATCACCCACCATACATAATGAAGCAACACATTCGACAAAGACAATGTAGGTACAGGGTGGGCCATAAGGGTGTTGGCGGTTTCAATATTCAATAAAAAAAAAACTACGAAACATAACAAAAATATATTTGTATTTTTAAAAAGCAGAAACATAGGAATTTTTAAGACTTAAAAATAATGTTGTCCAAATGGCTTCCCTCGGCTGCTTGGCACTCTTGGAACCGAAGTCGCAAATTTTGGAAAACTCGTTGAAAAGTTGTTCTCGGTATTTTGTTACTTTCCTGAATAATATTCCTCTTCAGCTGCTCTAAATTGGTCGGATTATTCTCGTAGACTACTGATTTGAGGTAGCCCCATAGAAAATCATCGCATGGAGAGAGATCGGGGCTACGTGGTGGCCATTCAATATACCCCCTTTTCGAAATGAGTTTTCTGAGAAAAACATTTTTCAGCAGCTCTATGGATACCCTAGCCGTATGAAATGCGGCCCCAACCTGTTGAAACCACATCCTCGAGGTATTGCCTTGAAGTTCTTGCAAAGCTGGCACCAAAAAGTCGTTCTTTTGACGTCCAAAGACTGACTTCTCTTACGTGTTGACTGTTGCGGATTTCGCTGAACTGAAACACGAACACGCTCCACAATGTCGGCTGATCTTGCAGAAACTGGACGATCACGAGCTGTAATTGGTACTGTTTAGCAGGTTGTATCGAACATTCTGATCCATTTTCATATCACATTGGCGCTTGGAACTTCACTTAAATCGCTTAAACCGTGTTCATGTCGATATAAACGTCGCTGATTTATTGTTTTCGTAATACGCTCGGACACAAAATGTACGCTGGACTCCCGTGTACTGCTCCATGGCGACTAAATTTCCAAGAAGCGGCGCAGCTAACAACATATCCCCCCGCTAAACCGCGCCGCGCGTTACCGAGATATTGAAGAATTAAATCGCCAACACCCTTATGGCCCACCCTGTATATTTTATGTGCTCGTAACTTGTACTTACAACTCGGTCACATTAACTTGATGCTTGGCGTTAATGAAATAATGTTCAAAAACTATATAATAACAACAACAGAGAACTAGCCAAATTATCGACGAGCGTATCGATAGCGAAGATGCTGACCGTACCTGTCATTTGCCGAGTGAGCTAAGGGAATGCGGTGGGAGGCAGAGAGATTCTCGCATTTCAGAGATGCGTCAAGTTACTGTGCCCGGATTGTATGAATTATGATCTGGATATAAGTTTTTAGTTTTTAGTTTTAGGGTGGGAAATCATCTATAGAATTCTCAGCGCTGCATCTACGGGGCTGGCAGTCGAGGTCGGGTTTGTGGTGACTGGGGCGTGTAAAAGTCCGTTCCCTCTCGCGTGCAGCCTTCGCTAGCATTACTGATTCGCAGAAAAAGGGTAGGTGCCATTCCTTTGCTAACTTTTTTTGTTACGTTTGTTATTGTCAGTAGAATGTTTTTATGAAAGAAAATAAAAAAGACATCCCTGTGTAACCGGAGTGGGGTCAACTAGTATAACAATAAATATAATTTGATTACTAAAGAAATACTTTAAGATTGGTTGATTTCCTAGTACACACACATATTATAGCATCCTGCCGTGTGTACCTATCTTTATTTTGAACGCGACTACATCCAATAAAGGCAATTTCGATGAACGATGGTCGCTCATACCCTGTGCGATACATCACTGTGTTCTACTTTATGGTAGAGGAAATAAAATGCGTACTGGGTGATGGAATAAAGGGCTGGATGGTTGGAAAGAGTTACTGTGTCCCAGGAATGCAGAGGACCAGTGTAGGAATGCAGGTGGGTTTTAGTCAGTAAACGTCTGGCACACCCTCTCTCTCACTACCCAAAGATACTCTTCTTTGAAGGCTTCACAAAAAAATAGGGATTGCTGAAATATGTATCCGCTTAGTAAAATTAAGAAGTTTATTTGTACGGTTCCGTATCTAAAGGATAAAAACGGGACCCTATTACTGAGACTCTACTCTCTATCTATCATCAGGATGTATCTCATGAACCGTGATAGCTACATGTTGAAATTTTAATTGAATGCATTTCACTGATGATGTATTTCTGTTATCGCAAAAACAAATACAAAAAACAAAATAAAATAAATATTTTTAGTGGCACTTCCATCCTGTATGGGAGTCCCACTTAAATGTTTATATTAAATGTGCTATTTTTTCCGTTTTTTTTTTGTTGATTTTATTATTTGTAACCCTTCGTGTGCAAAACGACCGCATTAGGCCAGTTTTGTGTGTTGTTTTTTTGTGTCGCAGGTACAGCAGGAGAAGTCAATTGATGATATCCAACCTCAACATAAAAAGTACCAAAAAACACACTCACCTTATAAACATCAAAGTTCTCAATAATCGAGTCGAAGCTGGTGTACAGATCATTGAGCAGGTCAACGACCTCCAGTGGCGTGGACTCGGCCGACAGCTGGGTGAAGCCGATGATGTCGCTGAAGTAGATCGTCACCTGGTCGTACGTCTCCGCCATGACCGGCTGGCCCATTATGAGTTGGGAGGCTACGGACCTGAGGAAGAAAGTGTCTTCATATAGATAGGTACTTATACACTTTAACCTCTCGCGCATTTCTCGTAACAAAAAACGAAAAATCCTCGACGCGTAAGGCATTTTGGGTGAATGTTCGCAAACGTTCGACAGGTTAAAAGAGTAACTATTTTTTGTATTATTTTCATTTCCACGGTACGGGGTCTTAAAGACCTCGTTTCAAAACCACGTAACGTATAAGAAATTTTTATTAAGTGCAATACGAGGTCTAAGTGGCACCGTATTAAATTAGATATACCACTGAATTCGATTTTATCCTTAGATATAATTATATTCATCTGTTTTCTAAACTAATCCAAATTAAATTTACGAGGTCTATTAGGCCTCGTTCTACATTGAATGAGTCAAAATAGTAGCCTTTTGTTACCATGACATTAGATTAAAATGTTAAAACATTTTTCAATAAAGTAGAAAGAAAGTTAGAAAATAAAGAAAATCTATTTATTTGCAGTAATTAAATTACGCAATCTAAAATCTTAAGACTAACTTACAAATTAATAATAAATCATTCTATAGGGAAAATTTGCGTCACATCCACGCTAAACCGCCGATCGCGCAGTATAATGCCGTTTCCCTATACTTAAAGCTACGAGCAGGGACTTAAAAACACCTTCATAAAGGTTACAGAGTTATAAGTGTTACATGTTGAATCTGTAACAGAAACAGATCTATTCTTATAAATGTGTTTTCAATGTGTTTAACCCAAAACACTAAATAAAACACATTGTTAATAAGTGTAACAGGTAAACGCAGCCATATTTACTGTGCAACTGATTATTTCTGTTACACATATTAACACATATAAAAGGTTACAGTTTGATTCGGTAACATTATTGTATCTGTTACATTTGAAAGTGTTTTTCTGTTAAAACTGTTTTAAAAAACAGTGTTAAAAACACTTAATACGGTTACAGTTTGAGTCCCTGGTGACGAGTCCACAGCGTTGGTTTTCAGCGTGGACCGGTGATTGTGTCGACACAAAGACGTCGGAACATTGTAGCTTGCCAATAGATTTGTGTAGAATAAAAGGAATGAACAGATTACATAATTGTGATGTGTATGTGTGTGTGTTATGTGATTTGAAACATGCCTCTATGAGACAATTCTATATTGTTTTGCTACAGCAATATTTTATCAAACTAAAATTATATTTTTTAAACCCTTCTCAAGTTTGCAGCATTATAGGTTGGCATGTTAATGGTCGCTTATTTATGGACAAAGTGACATTATATTGCTTACAATAAATAGTTTAATCATTATTCTGCAACCTCAATGGCAATAACACACTCGTCAAGTCGAGGCATCAGTCTTGACCATGGACGCCGAGTTGCTAGCCTGTATGTCGGTTTTCCACCGGTTGCGTTTCAGAAAATGTGCTTCGGAATTGCATAGCCTAATTCCGTCAAGCCGTTTTGGCGGTGCGCCGCCGCCAGGCGCAATTGGGGGTTCCAACCTATATGCACAAAATGTTTTGGGAACACATGAACACATTCTAAGTTAAATTCGCTGACTAGTCTGTGTTTCCTGATAACTTCAACCTGGGGATCTATAAGTCAAGAGTTAATAGATTACTTCTTGGCAAGCGCGCTCCATCGTTGACCACATCGTTGCTTTCCCTAAGGTGAGATAATGGTCATACACTTACGTACATACATATATCTAAAACTACCTTTCACTTAAAATAAAAAATAATTATAAATAAAGTTTTTGCATAATTTACTACGCTGTTAGCACTTTAGTAGGCATATAATCTAGAAAATGGTAATTTTAAAGGGTGGAAACCGGCTATCATGTAACGTAGGTCTAAAGCCTAGCTTAGGCACCAGTCTCCTACATTAAATAAAATTACCTGATTTATGTATACTTATTAAATTATTTGTTAGAAACTGTATATTGTAGATAGAAAATTAATTATGCCTATTCGTTTTAACTTATATTTTTATTAAAATATGAGAAACTGCTGTCACTTGTAGATCTTTGGCAGTCGTTACGGATAGTCAGAAGCCAGTAAATCTGACTTTAGTCTTGCCATGAAGTATCGTGTTACCCCAGTTAATGGGTTATGGAGGTCTGGTAGGCAGCCGCTCCTCATCAAATACTGGTATTTAGCTAAATCCATTGGGGTCAGCTTCCAGTTTAACCAGATGCGGCTGAATACCTGTGTTTTACAAGGAGCGACTGACTATCAGACCTCCACAATGCAATTATTAATGGACAAACTGTCTGTCTCCTTGGATAGACTATGGACTATTTTTTTTAACGAGCTGTCAAAGATATGATCTTTCAACCCTGACCAAAATAACTAGTTTACCAAACGCTCTCAACATTTACCCAAGATACTAATCTACCCAATATCCACGATACAGCATCTCATAACCAACGCATTATACTAATCACTAGGTATCCAGTACTAATATCGGTTGGGTCAATATAATTATTCCCAGTCAAGCGATTGACCTGGACGGGTACATAATTGAGGTAGGTTGTACTGAACTACATGTTATTTCCCTTTGTGAATTAAGTTCACTTATCTAAGGTCTATATTCTGTTCAATAAACCCGGAGACTAAATTGACATAAGTAATGTCAAAATTTCTATAGGAATGACGCCAGTTCTTTGGTGTTGAAATGTCATTTTAGTCTCCGGAATTATTGAACAGAATATAGTATTGAACTAAACCCATATTAACTGAGCTTAGGTATTTACATATGTCCCCGCAAAGTAATAAATGCAGTATAATTGTTAAATATTGGGGAAAATTGTAAACTATCTTTTCCAAATAAGACACGGTTACGTTGGAACTAATGAATTTTGATGTGATTTTTTTTTCACAGTAACTCGAGAAATGATAATCTAATAAAGATTAATAGCAATCATTCTGCGTCAGTAGTTTTCCATTAAAATAAAACTTTCAAAAACCTTTAAATTAATTAAGGATGTATTTCAAAGTAAAAAAAAAAACTCCATTCGCGTTTGTTTGTCTGATGATTGAAAAACTATCAATTCATCAATAGTGATTTATTAGAAAAAAATTAAATTAAAAAATTTTAGTCACACACTTTAAGAAAAAGTATGTGTTTTCTCTTGAAAAGACGTTAAACCTATAATTTTGTTCATCACATAACATACGTTTCATTCATTTACCTTGTTGATTCCCACACGAAACAAATATTTGTGTTGCTAACAGATGTGTTTCGCATCTGTGTATGTTTTTATGTGTACAAGTGTGTAGCTATACATACAAGACAGAAGTTATGCCTAGCATGGAGAAACGACTCTTAAACCTAAATCAAAACTATCCTTCAACTTAAACTATCATCCAACTTACTTCGGCAGTAGCTGGTACAGCAGTTCCTCACACTTCCTCTTCTCCTCCAGGTAGTCCGAGGTCCTCTCCTCCACCAGAGCCTCCAGGTTGTTGGCATACTGTTCCACTTGCGTCAGCAACATATCCAGACGGGTTGAGGTTTCGCAGTCCCTGGTACAAAAAAGATAATTATTTTAGTCATTGGAATATTAAATGAAAGTTTATTCCTAACTAGCTTTTACCCGCGGCTTCGCTCCCGTCAAATGACTACCCTACATATCCTACACTACACTACACTACACTACCCTACACTACCCTACACTACCCTACACTACCCTAGACTACCCTACACTACCCTACACTACCCTACACTACCCTACACTACCCTACTACCCTACACTACCCTACACTACCCTACACTACCCTACACTACCCTACACTAACCTACACTACCCTACACTACCCTACACTACCCTACACTACCCTACACTACCCTACACTACCCTACACTACCCTACACTACCCTACACTACCCTACACTACCCTACACTACCCTACACTACCCCACACTACCCCACACTACCCTACACTACCCTACACTACCCTACACTACCCTACTTTACCTAACTTTTTTTTTTAGAATTTTTCTCTCCGTAAAAACCATCATGGAACTTCAAGGATCATTAAAAAAAAAAACAGCCAAATCGGTCTAGCCGTTTTCATTTCGTAACAACGGAAAACTGGTTTCATTTTTATATATATAGATTATAATATGCTTGGGCTAGGAAACCATCTAATCATTTTTCCCGCTCTAAGGTGAAGTGGGAAGGCGTGTCAGACTTTTAGTGACTAAAACCACACCTTCAGTTGTTCTCAGCATTCATTTTCAGCTAGGCCCTTACAATTTTGCTGACATCTCTATGAGGCGCGTGTGGAAAATTTCGCGTCATCAACTGCTGCGGTCATTTCCTTCGCTAGCATTACTACTTCGCATATAGAGGCGCCATTCCCTATCGCTCCGCCCATGGCCTCAACCAGGTCCTAGCGCGAAAGGTCACCATTCAGAATGTATGCGTAGATATAATTCATTTGGGCTCATGGAATAATGAATTATACGGTGTGGGCGGCATGGGGAAGTAAATCAAGACTTACAGGATATTGCTCGTTGACCTAGACTCCTAAAACTTGGCAAGAACACAAAGGAAAAGGTCTGAAAACCGTATATTTATCTGGAAGATAAATATACGGTTTTCCAGACTCGATTCTGGTATCAAACCATTTACACGAGTAAGTTTTTACGGATGCCTTGGCCAGCTCACCAAGTCCAACTCTGACTTAAACACCGTAATAAACATAACATTCTAAATCACTCTACAATTACCTCTTCTATCCCTAGATTTTTTATCTTATCTGTTCCTTTTTTCCTTATTTATAGTTTCCTTTTATCCTTTTCTACAGTACACACTGTCCTTCGACACGTGCAACAATTCAATAGATCTATTCTAAACCACAATACCGACAGAACACAGTGAGAACAAGCCAGGCTTCTATTGTAACACAATATCACAGCTAGCTTGTTTGCGGTATCGCCCGACACAAGTGCTCGCAATCAGCATCCAAGCGGCAATTTAATCAGGCGTGCAAGCCTGCCTAGGATCATAATAAGCCTGGCTGCATCGTTTGTATAGGTAGGGCTTATTGTTTGATTTGATTGTTGTGAGTTTTAACAGAGGATTGTCTCACAAATTTTATAAAGGTGTAAGTTTTTGAGCTACGGGATCCTTACCCAGTAGATTTTCTCGCTGTTTGCCCATGGGCAAACATTTTATTTCCTCTAGTCTGTGACTTGTTCTTTCGTTACTTTCGTTTTATCCCTGTCTACAGGACACATAGTACTTCGACACGTGCAGCAATTCAATAGATCTATTCTAACAACCTCAATACCCACGGAACACAGTGAGAACAAGTCAGGCTTCTATTGTAACACAATATCACAGCCAGCTTGTTTGCAGTATCGCCCGACACAAGTGCTCGCAATCAGCATCCAAGCGGCAATTTAATCAGGCGTGCAAGCCTGCCTAGGATCATAATAAGCCTGGTTGCATCGTTGGTATAGGTAGGGATGTAGGACTTATTGTTTAATTTGATTGTAGTGAGTTTTCTAAAGAATTATCTCACTAATGTTATAAGGTGAAAGTTTGTAAGCGTTGAATGCCGCATTCTTTTAACAACATTACCTTGTTGTACACCTACAGCTACGTAAAGCTTGCATACAAAACTATGAAACTATCAACGAAGCTGTAATGACACGACGGCACGACGCGCTACCGCTTCGTCGACGGAGTTTCAGAGTTTTGTAAGCAAACTTTATGCAGACGTATACCAAGCATACTTATAATGGCGAATGCCTACGGCTCTATGGTGGAACGCCTCTGGGAACAGTAGGCCTTCATTTAAATGTGAGACTCACTTGTTAATCCTTTGTATATTTTCCTTGAGTGCTGAGAAGTCAGGCCGGTCGTCGTCCGGGAGGGTCCAGGGAGGTTCTCCGGTGAGGGACTGTCGTGGTGATGCTGAGAGAGGAGATGTGCCTCTGTTGCGCATGTCGGCGCTTCCTGGTCAGAAAAGGACAGAATATTAGGAATTTATTATTAGGGATGACTTGAAATAAATAAAAACAATTACATTTATTGGCATTATACAAAACGGATATACCTTAAAATAAAACAAAATAAAAAACCGGCCAAGAGCGTGTCGGGCCACGCTCAGTGTAGGGTTCCGTAGTTTTCCGTCCGTCACAATAAGTGTCCCCAACTTTTCAAAAACTGTTCGTCCAATCAAGTTCAAAAAAAAATTCTAGAAAGTTTTTATAAACCTCTACTTTCTAGATTTTTTCATATTTTCTTAACTTATGGTTCAAAAATTAGAGGGGGGGGACACATTGTTTTTTACTTTTGGAGCGATTATTTCCGAAATTATTGATATTGTCAAAAAGTTATCTGAGTAAACCCCTATTCATTTTTGAATACCTATCCAACAATATATCACACGTTAGGGTTGAAATTAAAAAAAAACAACACTTTCCTCTTTACATGTAGGGGTACCCTAATAAAACATTTTTTTCAAAATTTTATTTTACTGCTTTGTCGGCGTGATTGATGTACATATTGGTACCAAATTTCAGCTTTCTAGTGCTAACAGTCACAGACATTAAGCGAGGACGGACGGATGGACGGACGGACAGACATGGCGAAACTATAAAGGGTTCCGTTTTTGCCATTTGGCTACGGAACCCTAAAAAGTGCAGACTGAATAATGTTTAAAGGACTTCAGGCGGAAATAATGCCAGATGGCAACACAAGGTCACCACCAGACGTTGATTGTTAGCTGGAGCTAAAGAGTCTCATTAAACTCAAAAACAGATTATATATATAAAACTCTAAAATATTTGGGCAGACACCAACTAAAATCAAATGCGATTTCTGATCATAAAACAAAAACACCAAAAATAAAGATTTATGTGCCAGAGACAACGGACGAAGGCTTAAGTCATCGACGGGGCGTAAATAGTGTTCCACTCGCACCTCAAAAAGATGTCAGTATACCATAGAGGCCTAGTCAAGTAAAAGGCTACTGGAATCATAGGTTGTGCGAAAGAGAACGCCGGGGGGGATGGGGTTAGTCAGAAAAGTCTGACACGCCCTCCCGCTCCACCCAAGAGCGGGAGAAATCATTGGACAATTTCGCACCTAAAAAAAACCCGCTGAAGGTCCGATGCACAAAGAGCATACAACACCCTCAGAGTTTAATATAAATATGTCTTCTACATTGTCAGTCGGGGCTTCCACCTTCCAACCGTTTTCCTTTACGTAGTCTGTGCGCAAGAAGAAGACATTTATATGGTAATGCGTCAAACGTCCAGAGCAACGCAATACATACTGTGATTGCTCGGTTAGATGCCAATCGATTTACTTACGAGTGCTACACAATATGTTGTAGGAGTAAATCTTCAGTGGCAATATGATAGTTATGCACAGTAAGTTGAACGTCAACTAATTATATTTTTTTTGATTTGGGAATTTGTCAAATAAGTCTTCTCGCTCTGGGTAGAGTAGGAGGCATTACCAGAGGACTTTTACTGACTAAAACCCCCCTTTGTTCTTTAGTTGCTCTTTACGATCTAGGGAAACTGTAATTTTTTCCTTCATAAATTTTTATAGCACTTTGTAATGTTTTGTAGCTCAATGAGACACCAATAAATATCCATAATCTATATATATGAGAAAGAGGTCAATCGTCGAATTCATTTCGGCTGGGCAGCGCAGCGTCCTGAAAGCTGCGTATCTTCTCGTCCAATATAACGCAGTGTCTCAAGACGAAAGTCTATGACCAGTAAAAAAACGTTTTGTAAAACTTTGATTGTATTTAATTACTTTTAGCACCGTATATAATATTTTAACATTTGTAACAACTCAAAGCAAAATGTGTCTTTTCGCTAAAAAAAATATATGTTACCATCCCTGGTAAGCTTTATTGCAAAAAAATAGCTTTGACTTTGACCTACAATACATTTATTTCGTACATGATTTAACAAAAAAGAAAGGTCTAACAAAAAAAAACCTGAAACGACCAGAGGCTATAGAATTTATCAAATTCTTTGCCTACACTAGCTCGAAAAAATCTGAAAATGGTACACAATTGGATTTGGTAACAAACGAAGCAAATCCGTTTATTTTTTTTTATCCGATGGCACAATTCCAAACACCTTTTGTCGAATTCGGAGTAAATCTAAAGCTGAACCATTTCAGTCGAATGGTAAGCCTGAAATCCCCTGTAGAGTATTTTACGTAAGTATTTATGGGAAAAAATTGCTTCAAGCCCGACGTTATATGGGAAATGTACTTCCTTTTGTTCCTGTTATGAGGTAAAGTCTGTGTTCTACATTAATAGGCATACATGGTATCGTATCTTTTTATGGTTAATCCCATGATCTTATTTTGTTGTGGTAGTTATGGTAAAAACGTTTTGAGTTTCTTTGCAATTCTCACACAAAATGTCTAATACCATCATAGAACTTACGACTTAAAATACCAACACATTTTACAACTTCCTAAATCATTTACTGTCTAGGCAGCTCGTCTGTAGAATGAATTGCCAGACACAATTAAACGCGCTCTATCGTTGTTCACATATTTTTGAGACGCGCGTCAAATACAACGCGCTGTCGACTCGAGCTTACTGGATGGCGGAATACCACTTACTACTCAACAAATATAATCCACTACATCTACTTACGTTTGAACTTATCCCCGAGTTCAGCCGCGCAGTGGTCACAGGCTAATGTGCAGTGTGGACGGCGCATCTCCAGCAGTGGGTGAATACCCCCACTCTTTATCTTGCATAGGCTCGTGTTTGACCACTATCTCACACGATCGTAAGTGATGATGTAGCCAACGTTGGATCACGCTTGCCTAAAAGTAACCTATTCACTCTTGACTTACTAGCCAACAAAGATGAGCCACTGCATCTACTTACGTTTGAACTTGTCGCAGGCCAGCGTGCTGTGTGGCTGGCGTATCTCCAGCAGTAGGATGAATGCCCTCAATTACTGGACAACAAATATAACCCACTGCATCTACTTACGTTTAAACTTGTCCTCGAGTACAGCCGCGCAGTAGTCACAGGCTAGCGTGCAGTGTGGGCGGCGCATCTCCAGCAGTGGGCTGACTGCCCGCCGTGGACTCGGGGAGTCCGCCCCCCCTGGCGGAACCAGGGACATTGTTCTGTTGACAAGGAAAAAAACAGGATTTATAGTTTGAAGTAAGTAGTTAGCTTGTTGTAGCTTACACGGTATTCTACGTAGACGAAGTTCGTGAATGTGAAGCCATGCGGGACGATCGGACAAACAATTGATATCCTATTGAGGTTGCCTAAGCTACTAATCGCACGTGGTTGCGGTGCTCCTTCAAGAAAAGCGAAGCGGTCGCATACAGTTGGTTTTTACATTTTCGCACTTTTGCTGATCTGGTTTTATAACAATGGTTCTTTGCGCACACGTAGGGCGAAGTCACCGCGTGGGTTAAATTCACATGAACCATTGGATCGTTTTATATTAACATTCTCATTGCTCAATGTGATGGAAACGATGAATCGACTAGGTGAGGAGCAATGTGAAAGTAAAGGGAGTCAGTGATAGCGTAACGGACGGACGGAATCGTGGCAGAAAACGTGCTGCACCGACCCCAAGTAAAATAGAACAAGAACAGGAAGAAAATGAAAATATGAATACAATGCGATATCGTGATTTTAAAGTTTGTTTTCCTAAACTACTCTCAAGATAGAACTATTTCTGGATTCTTAGCTAATGTGTGTTCAGATTCAGGACCACTGTTGTTCTTGTTAGTCTAATTTTCCGGTGGGTTTTATTTTATGTCTTATTTAGTCTGTCATGTCTTTCTAGAAAATCTTTTCCCGTGTCAGCTCTTACTAAATATCATGCCACACGCTCACTTATCACTTCTTTCGTACGTATTTTGTAGCTATGAGACCTTGCTTCATACCAAATGCCAGGAATCTAGGTTAACAGGAAGTACCCAATAAGTTTTTGATTTCCTTGCGATTTTCAAGATACCTATGTGCCGTAAATGCAGCATAAACGGCTTTATCTTCAGATTGCGTCGATTTAGAAATTGTATTTTTTCACTGATCTAAGGAGTAGCAAACCTGAGGATAAGCATAATACTCGTACATCCCCGCGTCCCTGATGAAACGGGTCTTTACAAATAGACAACAAAGTGATTCTATAAGGGTTCTGTTTTTTACCGACTAAGGTACGGAACCTTAAAAAAGGCAAAACTAAGTTTACTCTACGAACTCTATACCATACATAAAATAATTACTTTTTATCAAAGTCTCACAATATCAAAAAAATCCTCTGATTCCCACATTTCTTTTTCCCCAAGTTACAAGTAATTAATGCTTACATATTTCTTCCACGCTTCCAGCACAAGAGCTCCTCTTAACTTAGAACCAAATAAAGGTAATTAATTTACCTTAGGTACGAGGTACAGGTAATAAATCGAAGGCCTCTATTATATTTTACGAAAAGCGTACCATAAATACCGGGGAATTGGAGAGTCCAATCACTCCCAAGGGAATATTATTAAGGTTTTAGGGTACCTCAGGTAAAATTTGCGTTATTTTTCCCGTTATTTGCGGGTAATTGCCTCTCAGCTTGTGGTTTGGGAAGTAAGAGCTTGGGGATTTAAAGACTTGTAACGGGACAACAATTTAGGTTAATAAAAATAGAACTTTAGATGACTTTGTTACCCTGGAGGAAGGGTAAGTGGTATTATTTTTGCAAGTTCTGGATTCTGTTGGGAATAGAATCCGGTAAAAAATTTCTTAAACATTTTTTGTTCTGGGTTGATCAACTTCATTTATGGTTTTTTTATTATAATGAGAGTGGTTTCAGGGTAGCTTTCGTTATTCTATGTGAATCGGGCACTGAGACTATGGATGTTACATCGCCTCAACCTCCTGTTCTACTTAATGCTAGTGCCAGCCAAATTTTGTGTTGACTTGCTCTATGTTGACTTATTAGCTTTACTGATAAATTATATTTATTTTGCAAATAGGTTTTCACAAACACGTCTATATTTTTTGTTGGACTTTTTTTTTACTAGATGAGGCCGGTGTTTCCTAACTGACTACAGTGACTACCCTGAGAAGAAACACCGAAAAAAACTTAGGGCCGAAACAAACTCTGCTACTATTCCTACATTGAGGTCTGAGTAGGTATATTTATTATTTGCTTATACTTTTCGGTACATTGAAGAGGTTTCGAACCCAAACCAAATTGAAAATTAAAAATAAAGCATTACTTTACTTTTCATTTTCAATTTGGTCAAAATACAAAAGAAATCTTTGTAAAAGGACAAGTCGCACAGGAAAACTATCCAGGCAATTATTATTTTTTAGTCGAAAATCTACAAAAGACTTCTCGTTCTGGCTGGAGCGAGAGGAAAGTTTCAGACTTTTACTGTCTAAAACTAACCCGTCTTCGTTTAATTGCCTTTTGCGTTCTAGCACCGCGGTAACTCCTTCCCACAATTCCACAAAGTCATACATAGATAATGACAGCATACAAACAAGCAGTATTTGTACAATCAAATTGGAATCTGCAGTGAGTTTCCAGCAAAGAGGAATAGCATACGTTTATCTTACGAATCCTGTCTCAACAAACGCGCTGCAGAAACTAAAACTAACATAAATAAACATTCTAACAGGTTTCGCTTACATCTGTACGTGAATCAACGAAGAATAAACAAATCCGAGTACCTAGTGCGAGTTTGTTTAACGTCAACGCGATCGACACGGCTATGACGTTTGACGGTTAAATTGACCCACTCCAAGCTCATAACCAATCAGAGACGAACGGCGTGCCGTACGTTTACCGCGTTTGGCTCTACACAGAGGCTTTTGAGTTTGTCTTTGGCTTACACGTACCCATCCTAACATTGTTAACACTTCTACGGTCCGGACTAAGCGTTTCGGCTCGTCGTTTATACCGCATACATTGAAGGACTGGAATAATTGGCCTGCGATCTTCCCGTCCGTTTATAATTTAGGCGTCTTCAAGGCTAGAGTCGATAGGCTCTTAATAAACTACCGTGCTTCACCATTAAATATTGCATCACTGCTTACCATCAGGCAGGATAGCCAGTCAAGCACTGGTTTATACTGTTTAAAACAAAATCGTTTTGTTCATGTGCGTGAGTCTTATCGTCTTTAAGCTAACCCAAGATGTGAGAGAAATTTTTTGAATGAACCACATTTTGATAAAAAGATTGAGCCTTATACGTAAACGAATTTAAGATTATATGTTATACAACTTTACCTGCCCGAATAACCACAACCCAATATAGTGGCTGGTCGTTCTTACCTCTATAGCGGACATGCACCGAAAAACCTTCATCTTTTATAATTTTCCAGTCACTTTTGCTCTATAAAGAAAAAAGAAAAGCTCCCCTCCCTCTCCCTCTTCTATCTTTTACTTAAAACACTTATGTCACCTTTTACTACACTTCCAAAAACACCCATACCTTTCTGAAAACTGCCACGATCACCAAGCAAGCTAATAATACAGTTAAACAGTAACAAAATTACAACTTTTCCCGTACCGTATGACGGCGGCAGGGCCTATCGGTGACGTCACGCCACAAAGGCGAGTAACCGGAGCCGGTGCGAAGTAGGCCATGTTTGTGGAGCGACACTTTGCTGGAGAGCCTGCTCTGTGCGTCTATGTGCAACGTCAATTTACAGACGGTCTGAGAACGGGTTAGGGAAATCACAGGCGAAAACAGTGTAGGGTAAAGAGAGGCCCGAAATTCAACTAGCTTGTGAACACTAGATTACAGTTTGATTTTTTATAGCTCTAAAGGATGGTAGACCTTTTTTGTGGTGGGAAATCTATACTAATATAATAAAGAGGTAAAGTTTGTTTTTTTGTTTGTATGGGGTAATCTGTGGAAGTACTGGTTCGATTGCTAAAATTTTTTCATCAATAGTAAGCTGCTGTATTCCTGAGTGACATAGGCTTTTTATATACGCGGGCGAAGCTGCGGGCTAAAGCTAGTCATCTATATATGCTTTCTCTCGCCGTAGAGCAGAGCCGAGGCACGTGTCAGACTTTTACGGACTGCCACAAACCACACCTGTGTTCCTCCAGTTGCTTTTTGCGTTCTTGGATTAAGGGTAACATTTTCAAAAGTAAACCCATGGTCCTTAATACCTTCATGCCTTCCTGACAGTAAGTGTTTTATCAGAAAGAGAAGCAAAGATATTATGAAACCTCAGCAACTGTAATTGATCTAATGTGTAACACAACTTACATACTCGTGTTTGTAAACGGTATAAAAAGAAAATCCATTTTCCCTTTTTCTGTAGAATCCACTGCAAAAAATATTAAAAAGTAACCTTCAGTGAAACCATTTCTCGAATCTTTCTTTTTTAATCCTCCGTTTTAAACAACCGATTCAAAAGCCCACATTTTCCAGCCACAAAATAAATATTCATTTCAATTGGACTTTAATATTTTTAAACCTATTTGCAAATATAAATTGGTAACGATGCCTGCAGGCAGTCGATTTTGCCATGGAATAATCAACTCTATTTATAAGTCAAGAAGGTTGTATACCGATATACATAATGTATGTATGCTCAGTAGGTATTTCTATGATTTCTTTTACAGATTTGAGCTCCAGATCGCTCACGGTATGAAAATCGTTCGAAAACTTTAATATACGAGAATTTGAGAAAGCATTTATCGAGAAACCGACGGATAAATTCCAAGATTGAATATTACGAATGCAAATATATTTTGCGAGAAAATCCATCAGGTTCATGATGCAATTCGGTGACGAGTTGAGAATCAATTTTCTTAAAAATAATTTTATTTGGTTTTCCCTTCACTAAAAATACAAATACTTATTTATATACCAAATGTTAAATCTTTTTTTTTAATTATTTAGAGATTTGGAGCACCCTAACTCGGACCAGTTAGGTTAGAAAGGCATGACGGAGTCTGTGAAAGAGTGAAGCAAGCGAACACCGATCCCGCTATCTCCTCCGTAGTTTTGTAGTTTTTTCTAAACCACCCAGAAGAGCATATTATAGTGCACAATTAGTAGTAGTCATGGGCCTGAAAGGCTGTGCAAAGGCTGTGCAAATTCTTACAGCGAAAAACGAGTTTATTATATTACTAGCTGTCCCCTGCGGTTTCACCCGCATTTTTCGTTACTGCTCCGCTCCCGTAAGTCGTAGCGTGATGGTATAGCATTCCTCGATAAATAGGCTATGTAACACCGAAAGAATTTTTCAAATCAGACCAGTAGTTCCAGAGATTATCCCCTACATACAAACTTACAAACTTGCAAATTTTACCTCTTTATAATATTAGTATAGATTACTCATCATTTGATTATAACACTTTTAGGTATAACTCTCTTTTTCTAAAGGCTTTCATATGAACGAAAATTCTTTACAACTCATGTTTTCAAATCCGTTCGGCCGCCCAGCCTTGAGTTTTCTGAAGTCGTGATTGATTAACAAAATATATCCAACATGACTTTCACATTTATTATAATACTAGCTACTGCCTGCGGCTTCACCTGGCTGAAATTAGTTCTTTCCACCTTTGATAAATTAATCTGAGATATAACCAATCTTGATACGAAATCACTATAGTTCGTTCGCGTTATGAATGCAGATATTTATCAGTGCCACTGCAAAATAAAGGTGTATTTACAGTGGTGTTAAATCCAAACAAATTATATTTTAAAAGATTAAGTTTAATGAATTTATAAAAATACACTTAACGTTTGAATCCCCAACCGGTCCTATGAGACCGCGCTGTTATTGTTTTACTATTGTGTCTCGTTTCGCGGGTATCTGAGTAATTAAACAGCTTTGATTGGTTAGGGGGCGGGGCTAGGGCGGCCGACAGACCATGATGACTTTACTGCATTCTTAACGCGAATGTACTATACAGCCATTTATGCGTGATAGGGTAACAAACTTAAATACATACACGTATATAATTATACATAAACGGTGACAAAATAGATCACTCAAAGTAATGCGGCTGGGTTTGAACCCGGGACCAGGGCTGTCACCACAGGGCCACCACATATCGTAACGAATATACAGAAACTCAAACATACAGACAAACTTTCTCCTTTATAATATTAGTGTAATATGATTAATACGAAGTGGTATTAATTCCACATGCATAAATTAGCAAGACAGGCGGATTATGTAGTAAGTCCCTATTCTGAGAAACCTACAGTTACCTAAGTAACTACCTAGTAAGGTATCGGGTGAGCAATCCATACTAATATTATAAATGTGAAAGTAACTCTGTCTGTCTGTTACGCTTTCACGGTTAAACTACTGAACCGATTGTGATGAAATTTTTTACAGAGCTAGCTTTTTATCTATCTTCGAATACGCGTCCGCTGTAACCAACATTCATGGGCGGACAAAGTCGCAGGCAAAAGCTAATTACTTATAACACTTACTGCCAATTACTATGACAGTTATTGTAATTATATTGATTTATTAATAATATAAAATTAAAGTTCCTTTGAATTTAAGAAAGTTTCGAGGTATACGGTACAGAGAGTAAAAGTCGGGCAAAACCTCCATCGAAAAGGGAGGATATTCCAACCAGACGGGCTGTTATGTCTGGTGGGCTATAGTTATTTATTTATCTATAATTATTATCTATACTAATATTATAAAGAGGTAAAATTTGTAAGTTTGTAGGTTTGTAAGTTTGTATGTAGGGGGTAATCTCTGGAACTACTGGTCCGAAAAAATTCTTTCAGTGTTAGATAGCCCATTTATCGAGGAATGCTATAGGCTATATACCATCACGCTACGACCCACGGGAGCGGATCAGTAACAAAAATGCGGGTGAAACCGCAGGGGACAGCTAGTAATATAATAAAGAGGTAAAGTTTGTTTTTTTGTTTGTATGAAGTAATCTGTGGAAGTACTGGTCTGATTGCTAGAATTTTTACACCAATAGAATTCTGCTGTATTCTTGAGTGCTAGTTAGTTTAGTCGTTCTTGAGGGCTATATTTTATGTATGCGGACGAAGCTGCGGGCTAAAGCTAGTTTATTATATTCTTTATTGTAAGTACACCATTAATACTAGATAAAAGGAACTAAAACTACAAAACATAGGTATAAACAATGGGCAGCCCTATCGCATTCCGCGATCTCTTCCAGGCAACCGGTCTACTGCTCGATAGATGGTTTCGGGCTGTTCTATATGTTATAATCGCGCGGAGAACTTTACTTGCGCGATTCATAGTTCTTATGTGACTTCATAGTTGTCGTTCCAATACATTTTGTGGTAAATTATAAAAAAAATGCATTACTTTAAATTGACATTTTATACGAAGACTAAAAAATTAAGGATGTCAAACCATTTTACCTAAATGACCGGCTAAACTGGCAAGTCTTTCCAACTTTTCGGTTTCAAGATCTGGCAACCCTAGCTGTCTACATTTGCATGTGTCCGGGCAGTTGGTAATTACCTAATTAATGCAGGCATTCTGTACATTCTAATGTGCTTACTGTTAATTAACTGAAGCCTATGGGATTAGTACTCAGTAATTAGATACGAAAGGTATAAGGTTGAGAAGCTCGTGGCTACACAATAATAGCCGCACGGGTCGATCTTTAAGGTTAAGCAACGCTTGCCAAGGTTTGTCTGTGGATGGGTGACCATCTTAATATAGCGAGTTTCCTCCGTGCCTCGGAAAGCATGTTAAGCCGTTGGTCCCGGCTGTCATTTGTAGATCTTTGGCAGTCGTTACGAATGGTCAGAAGCCAATAAATCTAAGCTTAGCGCCAGGGTTAGTTTTTAGGTGGCTCGAGAAAAAGATACCTGGAAGAAGTTTTTAGGGTGATCATGGCTTGTACCAGCGCCCACCGCATGAGGCCGCTACTGTTGTTCGCCCCCACGAGGACACTACAGTAGCTGACGTAAGCAACGCTGGTTGAATAATCAAGCAAGATTGATTAAAAATTCTTGATCGATGTTTACTAATAGAACCTTATAAATTGTATCAAATGTATTCTTTTAAGATTTATTTTGGGGTCTTTAAAACATAAACAATCCAGAAGGTTTTCATCGCAATCGTAAGACCAATAGCGCACTAGACGCTGCCAGCGGCCACAGATGCGCGCGCTCTATGGCGGTTTCATACTAATGTCAGGCCTCCGTCACTCCATGTACTTGCGCGCTATAAGTGCCTACCGCCCAGCCGAGTGGTCTCGGTCCGCCGGCGGATCAAATTCAATGCGGTTTTTGCAAGCGAAGCGCGCGCACGCCGTTCAATTTTAATAGTGCTGTTCGTTCGTACGCGTATTACGATGCCGTGTGGTGCCTTATGTGCTGTAGATGGGTGTAAATCAAGCAAATCCTTTTCTGAAAACCGCATCGATATCGGTTTAGCCAAACGCGAGATTATCGCGCACAAACATACATACCTACAAACCATACAAGTCAAACTTCTCAGTTTGGTCTGTATGTCTGATCACCTCCTTTTTAGGGTTCCGTAGCCAATTGGCAAAAACTGAACCCTTGTAGTTTCGCCATGTCTGTCCGTCCGTCCTCGCTTAATCTCTGTGACCGTTAGCTCTAGAAAGCTGAAATTTGGTACCAATATGTATGTCAATCACGCCGACAAAGTGCAATAAAAATTGCAAAAAAATGTTTTATTAGGGTAGCCCCCCTACATGTAAAGTGGAAAGTGTTTTTTTTTAATTTCCACCCTAACGTGTGATATATTGTTGGATAGGTATTCAAAAATGAATAGGGGTTTACTGAAATCATTTTTTGATAATATCAATAATTTCGGAAATAATTGCTCCTAAAGTAGTAAACAATGTGTTTACTAACCCCCCTCTAACTTTTGAACCATAAGTTTAGAAAATATGAAAAAAATCTGGAAAGTAGAGCTTTATAAAGACTTTCTAGGAAAATTATTTTTAATTTGATGAGACGAACAGTTTTTGAAAAGTTGGGGACACTTTTTGTGACGGACGGGAAACTACGGAACCCTACACTGAGCGTGGCCCGACACGCTCTTGATCGATTTCTTTTTTTAAGTTGGTTAAATATTTATAAAAAATAAAATTTTTAACTGCCACATAAAAGTCAGAACATAGATAAAACAGTTATGTTAATTTAATTTTATTGAAGAGGCAGCCCTGCGATTACTGTGGAATCGCGCGGTGCGAAGCAATCACTGCTGTACGCTTGAGCATTTAGGCACATTTTAGCATACAGTGGTAGTAGGCAATTATCGTAATAGGTATTGAAAATTTTCTACTGAGTGGAGTATCTGTTAAGTAGTAACTATTCAGTAATCTGGTAAATATTCAGTAATCTGTGCTAATGTACCTATGTATCTCGATGGCCGCCGCGACCTGGCCGCTAGTGCGCTATTGCTCTATGGCAAATCAGATTCTAAATATCCAGCTTTTCTATTAGTAAACAATGATCAAGACCTCTTAATCAACCTTGATTATTTAACCAATGTTTCCTATATCAGATTACCCAAGTCGGTTGACTTTTTAGACAGGCTATACCTACAAATACATTTGATAAATAAATAGTATACAAACAACCCGTATTTGTAGAACAAAATTGAAATCTGCGGAGGTTGCAAGCGCTGAGGAATGGAGGAATAACATAGTTTATCTTTCATGTTCTGTCTCAACAAGCGAGCGGCAGACACAGCTCACAGGAACTACAATAAATAAAACAAAACAACATGTTTGGCTTACGTAGCTATATTTCCAAGTAACGAGCGTTTTATACTGCTGAAAATATTATAAAACTAGCTGCTGACTGTGGTTTCACCCACGTAAAAGTAGGAAATAACTGATAAAGTAGCATTCAATTGTAGAAAGAATTTTGTTTCAATTTTAGACTTTATTGAGCTTTTTGGAAACCTCATAAATACAAAAAAAAAACGAAATCACTCCTTGAAGTGTACTAGCTTCTGACGTTTTATAAGTGCTCATGTAGGCCTATGTGAAATAATAACTTTGAATTTGATACAGAGGGAATTTATCGACGCAACTATGGAGTGCCCTTGTTTGAAAGTCAGTTCTTCCATGCCACCACATCGCTTGCAAAACTAATGGTCGATACGACCAAAGGTTTTTAAGTGGCAAAGCCGCAGTATTGGGTTGCCACTGGATGCGAGACGCACAAGGCTGGACAATATGACGACAATTTCAGGAGACTTACGCCCAAATTTAAGTCTTTCAGTTAGAATAATGTCACTGCAATTCAGAGGAAAATATAACCATGTTACTACCTACGTCTAAAATTTCATCTACGTCGCGAAACGATATAGTTTAATATTTTTATTGGGGAAATAATAATGGTTCCGAAAAACAAATTAATCTCCAGCGATCTGTGGCCGACTATTATTCTAATTAACCAGCGTTATAATTAATTACCGACAAAAAACCCAAAACATTACCGAAAAAAAATACCTAATTTAACAACAAATTAGAGCATGTTCAAATTACTTGTTCTCCTCCTAAAAAAATGAGTCGTCGAATAACAAAACTAAACTTCCGAATGGAATACTGAACCTCCGACAAAATTACTAAGCTACCGACAACAGAGGTTTTGTCAAAATAATCATATTTTTACAACTTGCATGAACTGTTTTAATTTCTATTGTTGGTTATCAAATTTATTTTTTAACTCTCAATAATAATGAAAATACCTTAACTGTTAGGCTCGTGAGATCGGGTTTAGACATTTTTTACCACCTATTAAAACTACATTTTTATTCTGATTCATTCCGTTTTTCTTCGGTTGCTAGGATAACTTAAGATGCAAGAGCGAGCGAAGCCAGCTCAAGACTTGGGGGCAACCCGACTCGGACAGGTTAGGTTAGAAGGAGGTGGCGGGGTCGTAGAGAGCGAGCGAAGCGAGCGAACACAGACCCCGTCGCCTCCTTCGAGGTTATTTTTTTTTTAAACCACCCAGAAGTAGGAGCCCCGCGCAGCGGGGCTCCGTCGACTACGCCTTTTAATCAAGTTTTCGAATCGTAAATATTCTAGGAAACCGTGGTTATACATTAAAGCATAAATATGACTGTTTTAACATTTTAACGCCTGAAATAGGTACTACTTACCGATACCCAAGCATACCCATAGTAAGTAAAATTCATGATATATGATACAAGCAAAAGTTATTGTACAAGTACATTTTTATATTTTTTATAAGTTTCTGTATAACCACTCAGAATAATATTTTTAGTATAGTGTTACAGTTAAAATAGCACCACAGTCTATGAAATTTGAAAGGTAATTTATGAATTAATAGTTGGCAAATATAGATAAAAATTACAAAGCATAGTTTTCGGTAGAACGTAATTTATGCCGGTAGAAAAGTATTATAGCAATAAACAGTCAAGTTTATTTTTCGAAGATTTCAGTATCTCATTCGGTCGTTTCGTCATTTTTATTCGGACAAAAATAGTCGGAAAGTTAGTATTTTAGGCAGTAGATTTAATATTTTGAGTAAGGGTAATTCTTCTTTTTTTGTCGGAGCTTTTATTACTACCCTTTTTATTGCAGCCAAGTACTTGTCAACGAAACCTTGCGACAACGTTTTTTCATAAAAAAACATTGTATTCGTTGTGCGGTGTGCTTGAAGTCGTAGTTTGCCTAGGCAGCTGGAAATGACAATGTGAGGCCAGAAAACGTCGGGGTGACTCAGGACAAGATATATAGGTTCCCTTTAGGATAATTGCTTTCCCAGCACAATTCTTGAAAACAAGTGTTTGGACCCAACTGTCACATCTCGAGATACTGCGGTCAGGGAATGCAAAGAATACTCACGAGTTTTATTCAGTAAAAGTTTGAGGCTCTCTTTTACTCCACTCAGAATTTTAGAAGTAATTCGATCATTTTCACCTAAAATAAGCTGTAAAGTCTCCAATCCTACTTAAAACATAGTCATATCAGTGACAGCCCATTACAGAGATCTGCAAGAATTGAAGAGATCGTGTAAACCGCTCTCACCATAAAACAGCTTTTATGAAAACCCTTGTTGCATTGTTTTAGCACGAACATAAATTACAGCGGTTGCATGTTCATACTATAGAATAAAATAAACTTTATTGTACACCAAAAAGTAACAGTACAGTTACACATACAGAGAACTATTTGTACCTAAAGCCATAAAAATGTATTGTGACTACTGCATGGTATAAATAAAATTTAAAATGAATTGCGTTTTATTTGGGTTAAATTCGGAACGTTGCATAAAGGTTAAAACCACAAATTAATTAACTGTTTAATAGAAGTAATTAACTTCTGTATTTCAGTAACAATGTTTTAATATCAGCTTCTGCCAGAGGCTTCGCCTCCGTGACTTTAATGGGTAATTTATCCATTATAAATTATAGCCTATATGTAATTCTGATGTGTAAGCTATTTTATTTTAAAGTTTTATCCGAATACATTCACTAGTTTTAACGTCAAGGATTAACAGAAATGTAGACACTATTGTTTCTGGTTCCTCTACTTTTTACTTTCTCTCTTTTTACTTTTCACGAGGCATGAGAATTCTCCATTAGGATTACTCAAGCATCTCGAGAAGTTTTGAACGTTTTTGAAACTGATGTTACGAATATGTTTAAATTTTTGCTTTATTGCAAGTTAACTTAAAAAGTATAAATACTGTTATATACACTAGTATATAACAATTTTTTTTTCAAGCACTAGCTTGACTGCGATCCCACCTGATGGTAAGCAGTGATGCAATCGTAGATGGTGAGGCGCACTAGTTTATTAAAAGCCTATAAATAACACTTATGAATTAGCAAATCAACAATAAATAAACTATAGGTAAACTCGTCTATAAAAAAAAAGTAGATAAGTTTGTTTTTTTATTAACTTACGCACGAAATCAATCAATCGTATTCTTCAAGCGTTGACTTCGTTGTTTTCGTTTGGACTAAAGACAAACTTGAGAATTCCCGATCAGAATCGCTAATACACACACGCACATACATACTAACTTTGGTAATAATTTACTATCGTCATGTCTGCCTATAAACTAATTTAGACAAAGTGAGATTATATTAGCGATTAGAACTGACAAAAACTTTATAATGGATGGACCTACATCGTTGTCTCGTGGTGACAAGGAACTCTAGGGTCATTGCCACTGATGGGTTTTAATCAGTAAAAGTCTGAAAATCCGTCTCGTTTCACCTAAAACGGGAAAATTTAATTGATAGTTTCCTACCCAAATAAAAGAAGGACTAGTCCTTACTTAAATAAGGATATAATACTCATAGTTGCTAACGTTTTATAAACGTAAGCTGAATAAATTATGAAACAAAAAATTCTTGGCAAAAATGTCTTGACCGACGATGAAAGTTAGTAATATAAAGAAGTTACAGTATTGCGAGGTGTTACTAGCAAGGTATTTGTATCCGGTGCCCCAAGCCCCAATCGCTGAGATTTTAAATATTCGTCAATCTCTGTTTTTCAGATTTAAAATCTATTAAAAATTTGGCGTTAAAGTACTCGTTGATATGTTTGTATGTTTTACCACAAATCCTCATTATTCTGTCCAAATTTCTCATTATTCCACCCAAATTACGCCAAAACCGTTTTCAGTTCACCAAATTCCATTCCATTCAATTTTAAACCGACGCATTAATAAACAAGTTAAAGCATCGCCCGTTTTTCGTCCTGCTGTACAATCTAATAATTTAGAACGGTTTAATTAAACCGTTCCGGTCTACAACCACGGCCGTGCCGTTTTCCGTGTCGTATTAACTCCGGATTATATTTTGCATAGATTATTATGTTCCCGCAGCGACTGCAATATTACGGTTGGCATCATAATCTTGGTATCTACCTGAAGCTTGACAATCAAGCTAGATGCTGCTTGTATTGAAACGGAGTTGAGTCGATATGACAAGATTTTAGAACGTGAATCTTTTTTTCCGGTGGAAAGTCATTAAATATGTTTTTCTCTCTGGGTGGAGTGAGGACTGTTAGATTTTTACTGTCTAAAACCTACCTGAGTTCCATCAGTTGTCCTTTAGCCGTGGTAACTCTTTCGAAGAAGTTCTGGCAGGCATTGGTTTTTGCTGGATTTCAGGCTCCTCCACTTGCATTACTGCTTGCTACTATAACTTTGTTATGAGTGGTTCTATGGAGTCGCTGGATACTCAATATGAGTGCGATAACCTTGTTCAGAACTCAAACTACGAGTTGGAATGCCTCAAGCACTTGTACACGTGCACTTTGAGAGACTTAATGATGCAATTAACTGATCCACCTACAGCACTCGAAAAGAAGAAGATGAATATTAACGATTTACAGACGCTATTACCAGCGTCCTTCTGTAAGGTTTCGTACTCCAATGATGTATCTTTTTAAATCTCCAAGGATTTAATGTGACTGGACAATTTATACTACTATTTTAGTGAAAACTTCTTCCATATTTATTCAAATTCCACAGAGTTCAACTTGTATTTGACCAAACCCATTACATATATTATCTTCAAATGCAATTTGCTGTTCGTTTTATAGGGTGTAAAACATGTTTGGATAAGGAAAACTGTTTAAGCGAATTCTGGAGGGATCAAAGCAGTTAAAAAATATGGCAAATAAAAGCCTCTGGTTTGTTCCGGGAAATGTCGATTTACGCAATAAGATTAGTCGATAGAAACGGGGGGAGCTCGTGGCTATAGCCGAGTTGGGCAATTCGCAAGGTTGAGTAAGGCTTGCCGAGATCGATCTTTTTTTTGAGTGGGGATGTCATCCATCTAATGACTTCTCTCACTCTAGGCCAGAATGGGAGGGCAAGTCAAACTTTTACTAACTAAAACGACGCCTTCGTTCCTTCAGTTGTACTTTGCGTTCCAGGGTCACGGTAACTCTTTGTCCAATTCTGCACTCCTGAAGTATTTGCTATAACTACCAAAACAAAATAAGATTATGGAATTAATCTTGCATTCTAAAACCTCCAGTTTCTCTATCAGAAATCAACTCATGGCCCCAGTAAGATGTAAGTTTGGCGATTCTTTAGGTTATAGCGTTAACCTTGGTTCACCTGCCGATAACATCTTAATATCTGATGCGATCACGCAAGGAGACTCCAAGCATAGCCCTTTCCATTGCCCTATAGGTGACTTTAAACCTTCTGATGAGGCCATTGACTTTCGATTACATTTTACTAATCCAGCAGCCTGATTCACGTAGTCAAAACCGTAACGATACATACTGACTTAGTCGTTTAGACCATTGCCGTAATCACATCCATCAATCGAGCTTAAACGATACCGATTTTAAAGTCGTTGGATCGGAGTGTCTTTGCCGCATAATAAATAATATTGTTACTAGCAATAAGTCTTTGATAGATGGTTTACTCTTAAGCCAATTGGATTGTCGTTCAATCAAATCCCATTCAAGGAACACGTGAATAGGTTCCTTGAAGGAAGTAGGACTTCGATTGAACGAGTATAAAACTTCAACAATATATGTTTGATTTTACGTGAATAGGGTTACAGGCCGCAACCCACGCAACACATAATAACAGTATAAAATGTAAATCGCCACTGCAGTAAAAACAGCAAAAACTTCACTACGTACGTACGTGTGCATACGACAAATTGTTTCTCTCATGTTAGTTTTTAATTGAAATAGTGTAAACATTGCAGGTTTTGAACTTTATTAGCTTCAACAAAATAATAAAATCCAGGGGTTTCCACATTAGTTAGTGGATTTTGTTTTTAAATAGACTTACTCGTGTTTTATGGGTTACGTTTAGAAATATATATGTAGGTAAACTCACGTTAATGAAACACCCAGAATCGGAAGATCTACACAATGAAGAATCAACCGTATCTACACAATGAAGTCCTTTGTAATGTGATATTTAATAAAATATAGTATATTTTAGCATTATCATTATCGGCCTAGTAACTTTCCCACTGTTGGAACTAAAGCCTCATTGACATGCCAGTTTCCTCACGATGTTTTCCTTCACCGTTTTGAGAGTAGAGGTGATGAAATAAATTAATGCGCTTGACTGCTACTTGCAAATCAGGACAGTTACCAACAATTTACTAAGATCTAATTATCTCCTTTAGTTACAGACTTTCAAAGTTGCAACGAGAACTATTTTACTTAGACTAAGTGCACTTTAAGCTATAATGCTTTAAACTTTATTCATCTAGGACTTAGTAACAAATGAGGTAGGTATGTACCTACTTTCCAACACGGAAACTTCTTCGTAAATGAAGCAAACTTGGGCTTGTTTTTATAATTTGATTCTAAGCTTTGCATTATTAAACATACCTACTCGGGTTTTATCTTAGGTACAAACTACAAAGTACTATTAGCGGTATCTACACGAAAACAATAAGATAAAATCTGAGAGTTTTCCTTACGATTATACGTACATTGTTGATCGAAGATTATACCCATAACATGTAAAACAGTCTGAAAAACAATTAAGTCATTTGTCCAGACCAGACGGGTATTGTAAGGAGGTCATGGAGATTCACGGAACTTTAAACCCTGCTAATATTTATACTAAGATATTCTCACAGGTAATTTCAATAAGATTCTGAAATTGATTTAACCACCGCAAATCTCGTTGCACAAGCATATAATTTGATCAGACCTTTGCTTTAGATTCCTAACTTAAAAAAAAAACCTTTTATCCAAATATGAGTGCCAAAGAAAATGAAACGCTGGCTACTGATAGCGTTATTTTAAACTTTTGAGATTGCGATTGACGTTGGAGCACGTTTGTCTCATGACACGACATGCCGTCATCAACACATCACCCTCAATCTCGGTGAAGCTGCAACGTTGCCCAGTATTCAACTTGCCCCCTAACAGTAGAAAACAGAAATACATTGAGAAGTTAAATACTACCGCTTTTTAATAGCTAAACAAACAGAAAGACGTCCAAACCAGAGATTATGATCCGCAAACATTTTCCAAAGTTCTTAAATTCGCTGAAAGAGCATCCGTCGCGGTAAAATTGATTAATAATAAGAATTAAGTTAGAAAGGGATAACGCTATTCAGTGAGCGAGCAAAGCAAGCGACCTCACACCCTGTCATCCCCATCTACGTTACTATTTTTAACCACCCTGAAGAGTATACTTTAATGCATAATTAGTATATTTGATGGAACAAAAGAACAAAAGCATACTTTGTAGTAGAAAACAGGAATACATTGAGAAGTTAAATACTATCACATTTTAATAGCTAAACAAACAGAAAGACGTCCAAAACAGAGATTATGATCCGCAAACATTTACCAAAGTTCTCCAAGTTGCTGGAAAGAGCATCCGTAGCGGTAAAATTGATTAATTATAACAAGCTGCGAAAGCCAGGGTTTGTTGACCTTTTGTGAAACAAAAGGGAACAGTTTAAATACGACGGTAAGCGTGATTTATCATCATTTTCGTGCTCTCCTATAGAAATTACACACATCAAAAGTGTCTAGGGATCAACATATATTTTTGCAATAACTTTTCTCCTGATTGATATTAATTAAAATTTTCTTTAAGGATTCATCAAATAAAGTGTTTTCGTTTGTCACAGTAACGATAAACCAAGTCACCTTTGCATTAATAAAGAAATTTGCCATTTTCCTAATAAAGGGATTTTTGACATTTGAACCACTAACATTAAAGTTCGAAAAAAAGACTGAAATAACAGTTTTCTTTAAAATTTTATTGGGTAACTTAAACAATTAATAATCCGTGTTTCTACCGCGAACACTAACAACACAAGAACATCGGTTTGGCATACTCAAAATGAGTTCATCCAAATCACGCTGTGGAATGGCCGCCCATGTTCGTTGCAACAACAAAAAAAGGTCTTCTTGCGACTGGATACCCTCCATATTCGGCAGAGCTCTTCTCTGTAGCATATCCCATGCATGCTCAATCGGGTTCAAGTCTGGCGACTGAGCAGGCCAGGGCAGGACATTGATATTAGCTGCGGCGAGAGTCTGTCTTACAACTCTTGCGGTGTGCGGTCGTGCATTATCATGCATTAACTGAAATAAGGGACCGATTTGCACTTGTAGAGGAACGATGACGTCTGATACAATCGTCTCAGCATAAATTTGAGCGTTGAGGTTGCCTCTGATCCAAATCAACTCAGTTCTTCCGCCGATCCAAATACCCGCCCATACCATGATGGTTCCACCACTATAAGGATGGACTTCCTGGCAGGATTTTAATCGCTGTTGGCGTCCAGGGGTTCTCCAGTGTCGTATACGTCTTGAATCCGGTCTCATACCAAAACGAGACTCATCAGAAAAGCACACGAAACGCCATTGTTCTTCTGCCCAATTTCTGTGTTCAAGAGCCCATTGATATCGAATCCTACGATTGTGCATTGCTATAGGTGGTACCCGTAGCGGTCTTCGGGAATGAAGGTTCACATCATGCAAGCGGTTTCTGACTGTTTGGTCGCTAATTAAGTTCCCTGAAGAGTGATGAAGCCTCACGGCTAACATCATGGCGGTTATTGTTGGAGCTCTTCGAGTTAAGATTTGAATGTATCGGTCTTGTCTCCGTGTGGTGCAGCGATACCGTCCTCCATGGCGCTCAGCCACGGTACCAGTGCTTCGGTAACGTGTCCAAAGTCGACTGATAACACTCTGACTTGTATTCAGAGCTAAAGCCACAGTACGTTGCCGGGAACCAGCTTCTATCATTCCCACGGCTCTGAGCATTTCTTCCCTGCTTAAATGACGTCGCCGCTCCATAATAACGTTGGTTTTAATCAGTAGTAGGGAAACAGTAGCACTAATAATGTCTTCAATGCGTTGTATGTTTTTATAGGGAAAATATTGACAGCTGATTTTCATCTTTTACTCGAATTTGATTCACAGTTCCTGATTCAAATTATGAAATGCACCAAAAAGGATCCATATAAATTTATAAAATCATAAATTTATTACAAAGCCACATCTCAATCTCAAGAAATCCGCATAAAAATGCTTGATCCCTAGACACTTTTGATGTGTGTATTTTAACATCATTCTATCTCATATTTCAACGTTAAATTGCTTGCGAGCTTTTTTATCGTATTTATTTTAAACACTTCGTATCTTTTGATTACTGCGTTTTTATGTATAAAAATTGTAAAACTGCAGAAATGCAGCTACCACTCCTCGTGTAAATTCCTGTTTTCTAGAGTTTTGTACCTTCTTTTTCTTCTTCTAAAAAGCATACGTTTTCGTACCTAAATCGAAAAAAACGGAACCCATAAAAAAAACACTTTATGGTCCTTCTGCCCGTATACTCGTATCAAATAAAATAAAATATCGTATAAAATAGACAAATACATACTATTACACAGCTTGCGAAATAATACCTCCTTGCTAAATCTACCTACAATACCCAAGGTTTTATAAACTAATAAACTTAACAGCCATCAATCAGACACCATAAACATTATTTGACCATAAAACCTAAAACTCTCGTCAATGCCGTAGCTATTTCCATAAATATACACCCTTACCCTAATTTCAGGGTTATTTGACGAAAAAGGTAAAATTGTTTTACGGCAAAAATTTTATGACTGCGCGAATGTCGTGCTCGTAATTTTATTGTGTGTTGACACGATACCAAAATTTGTAAACACACGGAGTTTATTACTTAGGTAAGCTACTAAAGAGATTTTAATAAAATGTTTATTGTAGCTCTTTTTGACTACGTTTTATTCATCGTTGAATTCTTAGATAACTCTACTTCTACTGGTAACTCAACGTATTTCTGGCAAGAACTTTCCAATTGGCTTCAAATGATTATATCTGGTATTTGGCATAAAAAACTAACTAACTCAAAAACTACTGAATTTCGGTAGAACATTTAGTGTTCTTGCAATCTAACCCTACTTTGACGTCCTGCAAGGAATACGTCGAGTTACCAGTAACTCTGTATGATGTAGTAGTCACACGCGCTACTGTTGAGCATAAAACCCTTTGTGTGGGGACCAAATCATCAAAGAACCAGGCGTGGATTATCGAATGACGGACAAACGGTAGCTCGCCGTTTGCTTTTCCTATAAGGACCGAACTCGAGTCGTCAAAGACGCGTAAACACGCGCGCTAAACAGAGATATCAGCAAACTGTAAAGGTTATTTTAGGGGCCTTATCTGAAAAAAAATCGGTAGTCCTAGAACGCAAAGAAAGAAAAAAAAACTCTTTATTTGCAAGGAACAGTGACAAATTTACAAATATTAAAAAAACAGCAAGAAATATGCGCCACGTCCGTGCAAAATGGCCGAACGCTCAGCATAATGCTGTAGGCACACATATAGTGCGACTAGTCCACGGCGCTGGTTTTCAGCGTGGGCCGGTGACGCAAAGGGCAAACTGAAGGACGTAAATGTAGTTTTGTTCACTAAAAGTCTGATTAACCCGCTCCACCTTAGAGCGAAAGAAGTTATTGGATGATTGCCTACATTAAAACAGGTAGGTAGATCTCTACCCAACCCTTCGAGGAGTAAAAGTACGGTGACACGTTGTTTTAATACAGTAAAGTCTGTACAGAGTCCAGAAATGAATTTTCAGCGAACTACCATAAAAATAAATTACTTTTTGTGTACTGTGAAAATAACAGCACGATAAATTATAACTTTAGGTGTACTTTATTTTGTTTTCATTTTATTGGGCTTGTTTTTTTTAAGTTTACACATAAATAAGTGTTTTCCTAGTTCCTAGAGGTAAATCAGAGCTTTAAGCTTTTGCTCAGGATAAACAAACAACATAGGAACTAGTCTGCGCAGGAAATAAACTGCACAATTAATCTGCCAGTCTTCTGGGCACATTTCCGGATGAGAGCGATGTGGAGTAGTACTTCGAGGCCTGAGTGTATTTTGTGTTTTTGCATACATTATGTATAATAATACATATTTAGGGTTAGTAGAAATACTTAGTTAATATTATAATAATAGTTGTTATCTGCTGAATCCGATGCAGGAACAACCCACACTGATCATGTCCAGTGAAGACCTGTGTCATGCTGAAGCTAAGGATACCATGACTGACTCCTTGCCAACCACGCCTCAACGAGGGAACTTACCGCCATGATTATGGCGTGCCTATTCCCAACTGGGCTGGGATCAGCTTCCAGTCAATTCGGATGCAATTGAATACCAATATCAAAGGTCTTAAAATTACAGGACAAATCTTAAAGTCGAAGACATTATAATTCCATCTACAGGCTAACCTCGGCAAGTGTTGCTTAACCTTGGATTATTGACTCATGCGGCTGTTATTATTCTAACCAAGAGTAAACAAAAGAAAACCAAATCTCACGATACATTTGTTTGCCTAGTAATACTCGTATTCAAGGCAATGTATTCACCAAAGTAATGGTCGTATCTATGTATGTATGCGGATATAAATATTCAACAACATCCCTATATCGGACACATTATTGTAGCTTTCTAATACCAGCACGAGGAGGAGCCTGGCCGAGGAGCATTTTGTATTTACTTGAGTGAACACTGAAAATTGTAGGGAAAAGTTGAAAATACGTCTTATTCAATATAGTTTCGTAAGTTATAATGTAATATGAATGTTGGTTGACTAAAAGGTTATTGTAGAAAATAAGTAGATTGAGTCTAGAATTTTTTGTACTTTTGAAATTATTGTCAAAAGGTGTATAAAAAATTCTAGATAGCAGATTCAATCTTCAGAAGTGTTGAAACTACTTAAGTATAGTTATAACTTTTTTACAAACAAAAAAGATCATAATTTCATATAAACGAAGGTAACATTCATAAAATAATTTACTGCAAGACTGACGTATAAATAAGAAATTAATTTATTAGAAGTGACTGGAAGAAACACTTTCCAAAAAACTAGAAAAAAACAACACATTTCTAAAAACAAAATATGGCTAGACAGGTACATCGACCGATGGATTGATGTATTCATTTTGTGACGTGCAAGTGAGAACTATGTAGTAGTAGTATAAGTATTGGGGCCTGTTTCACCACCTATGATTAAGTTTCCGTATCTTATTTGGCAGATAATTTCATAAAAATTCTGTTCCACTTTTTAATTTATTCAGAAAGTAGTGGCTACTCGGACATACTGAAACAGGGCCTAAGGGCCTGTTTCACAATGTCCGAGTAGGCACTACTCACTGAATAAATTCAAAAATTTGACAGAATTTGTATGAAATTATCTGTCAAGTAAGATACTCGAAACTTAATCATAAGTGGTGAAACAGGCCCTTAGTATAAAATAGTATTAAGTAGTAGAAAATAAATAGATAGTACTTTTGACCTAAGCCGATCAACAATTAATTGTGCTGACTTTAGTCTGTCTATTGTGTTTCTGAAACTTTCACGGCCGCTATTCCGTCCCACGCGATCATAAAGTTAGCTTCAAAACAAAAGGATATTTTAGGAGATAATATTTGTAGCAATTCTCAGATTCAAAGTAAACACAGCTGTTAAACTGTATTTAATACTAGTTGTTTAGGTTCGTTAAAATCATAAAACAATGGCTAAATGTAGTACTGAAGTTATTTATAGACAATGATAAGTATTTAAGTCTTCTTCTTCTTTTTTATTTTTTAATTAAAGACACTTTAATCTACGGAAATCTGAACTCACAGACTAGTTAACTAACACAAACTTAAACCTTAGGAATGTTTGAAGGAGTTGACGTGACACGCTACGGGAAACTGAACTCAGTTTACATAAAATCGGTTACCGTGTACGGTAAAACGCGTTCACTTTAAGTTTTCAGTTTACCGAATTCGGTGACTGCAATCAGTCGAATTGTAGGTATACACTTGTGTTGAAAGCATCGAACGATGAGTGACGCGTTTGGTGGGTATCACCGAAAACGTTCTAGGTTAGAATACGGTTAGGTAACTGAAAACATGTTTACAGTAGTTGGTGATTAAATATGAGCTGCAACTGAATATAAGTCATGAGTCAGTAAAAGACTGACACACCCCCTTGCTCCACCCTGAGAATAACTTTCATGACATACATGCTTGCATGAGATAGCTCATGTGAGCCTGTAGTATGGTATATCCATACGAATTTTCGGCTTTACAATATTTAAGTGAAAGTTTCCTCATTTATTACTTTTCCATTATTAAAAACCGCAACCAAATTCGTTAGTGGCTTCGCCCACCTGGGCATTATCCCAAGGGGATATACCCCAGGAATAAAAAGTATTCTATGAGCTACTCCAGGACATGCTTTTCTCTTGTTGTGTTGTTACTTCTCTAAACTTGGTACATAACCAAGTTTAGAGAAGTAACAAATATACATACACAGATTCACAAATTATCGCCTTTCTAATAGTAGTGTGATAGTATATAAAGATTACTTAGAGTCAACACATATTTTCTTCCACATAAATCGTAGCAATTTCCCTCAATACGATACGAAAATCAAATACCATTTCAAATTCAATGCAGGCTGTCGAATACTCGTTGGTAAAACAGCTCAGGCCACTGTGTGGACGATGCAATTCCAGCGTTCGCAACTATTGGCCATTCGAATGGCCACTACAATCATACTGTCGCCTTTTGAAAGGCTCTCATATGACTCAAACTCTATTTCCAATACTCTTTTCGAATTGTTTGTTTTGAGGGTGAAAGGTTTTTCAGAATTTGAAAGAAAATCTTTTATTTGTGCTGAAATGGTGATTGGGTTTTTTAGGTTTTGATATGCGAAAATAGAACTTGGAAAGTAGGTATTGGTTAGTAACGAAACGAAAGCTAATATATTTATATTGTATACAATTCAAAAAGTAGTACCATAATAAGATGAGACTATTGGAACAAACATGTTCAAAGGCAACTCCTGAAATTCTCGTGTCGAATGTTGTAATTGGTAATCAAAGAGGAACTTTATACCTAACTGATAGAACTTTTACAAAATTATCAATTGTGAATTTGCCAGCTGTTTTCATTGGTTACCATAATGATGTTACATTTGCATGTAACATCATATGGTAACCAATAAATGATAATTGACAGCATTTATAGGTAGGCTCGTGTGGTCCCTGCCTTGCACCATTATCACGCAATAGTTACGAGAGCGATGTATAGCGAAGCATGCCGTGACCGGCTCAGATGCGCCGACCTGCCGGCTAGCCTAATGACTGAATCTACGCACCAACTTAACAAGCAACGACACTTCAAATCAACAACTAAAAAACGTATAGTTTCAATAAAAGTACTAAGTCTCGTAACCACTGCTTTTGTTTACCAATAAGACACAAAAACATAATTACACTTCACAAACAACGAAAACTTTGTTACTTGGGCCCAGCACGGGACACTTGAGAATGAACATAAGCCTCAAGATTTTTCTTTTATCACACATAATCCAATATGGATAAAATATTATGAAGGCTATTAGTCATTCTACGCCGACAATGTGTCGTATAAACGAGAAAATATGAGTAACGAGCTGAATATTAAGTATTAGGAAAAATTACCATCTACCCTCAATCTTTTATTGCTGATAAGGCCATTACAGAGGCAATTTGCTATCAATTATTTACTAGTACCCATTTCCATACTAAGTGTGGGTTTCTGAATATTGTATTTTCAATTAAGTACATGTCAAACCCTAGTTTAATGCCAAATTTTGATAGGCTTTCGGGCTGAAGTAGTTTGTGAAGTACCTACCCAACGTCAAATACTGAATTCAGAAATTGTGGGTAATTCATAAATCTCTGGGATATTTAACATATAGATAATACCTATATAAATCTAACCATAAAATTTTTCATGACAGCATTTTTTTTTTAAAGATACGACACTAAACGTCAAATTAATTTTGTCAATAATTTAAATGATGTGACAGTTGAATTTAATTTTTTTTTAAAGGGCTGCCCTTTACTACGAATAACGCCTGTATCGTGGCTGCATTCACACAATCTTATAGTACAAGACAGAGCCGGAACAGCTATCTGTAGGTATAGAAATATCTATTCTGCGTGGAAAGAGGACTCAAAACATTTTAATGGTATATTAACCTATCACATACCCACAAAACGAGACACAATAGTAAAACAATAACACCGCGGTCTCATAGGACCGGTCGGGGATTCATGAATTAAAAGCGTCATCGTAATATCTAGGTTAAAAACAACATTTCAAAAATGCATGGTAAAACAACAAATACAAAACAAAAATAATTCAAAACCCTCAAAAGAATAAACAAAGCAGAAACTCACAAAACTTCTCTGATTTCTTTCACCATTAATCACCCAAAATGACGTCACGAAAAAATATTCATAAACAACGAACATTTAAAATCAGTCCATCCAAACTGGGTCAAACTGCATTGAGAAAATGAACAAAGTGAGAGTTGGTTTTACGTTAATGCGATCGACTCGTTTATAACGTTTGGCGCTCCGATTGGCCTACTCTAAGCTCTTAACAAATCAGAGAGTCTATTTAATTATCCTTAATGCAACACAAAGTACAACGGCGGACTTAATGCTTTAGGCATTCTCTACCAATCAACGTAGTGTTCACAAGCGGTAAAGTTTTCAATCGCGTTAACGTAAAAATAACTCGCACTCAGCGCACAGAACGCAGTATTTACCTACCGACATTCCTACTAGTACCAAGTCAGCCAATCACCAGTCACTTCCGTTGACACTCGTATTAGAAGTCAAATTGCTTCCGATTTAATACGACGTCGGTCGCGGTGATTGGTAAACTCCTTGTTAGATAACGTAGATAAATGGATTTTACTGCATAATTTAAAATACAGTGAGTTTTTAGCGGGATTTTTTGGAGTGTAGTTCAGTAGCTTATGATTTATATTATGTTTATGAGTTTACATGTTTAAACGCACCCACGATAAAGGAGTAGGAGTCATTTCAAGTGTATAGAAAAGTTCTAAGAAAAAATGCTATTAAGTTGTAATTTTTGTTGCGCGGTAATTTATACAACCATCTAGAAGGGACTTCAAATTCCTCTATTTGGAGCTTTAATGAGCCTAATCTGTTTCAAACTACGTTTTTGGAGTAAGTTTTCGTCAATCAATAAACAAACAACTCCCCCAGCAATGCAAGAGGCATTTTCAGACTTTTACGTCAGTGTGTTTTAGTCGTTACGGATAGTCAGCCAATAAATCTGACTCCAGTCTTGTCATGAAGTACCTTAGTTACTCCAATTAATGGGTTGTGGAGGTCTGGTAGGCAGTCGCTTCTCGTAAAATACTGGTATTCAGCTAAACCTGGCTTGACTGGAAGCCGACCCCAATATAGTTGGGGAAAAGGCTAGGTAGATGATGATATTGGTGACGTTAATGTGTTTAAGTCATAAAACACAGTGTTCTTTCAGTTACCCTATGCGTTCTTGAGCCATAGTTAGTGTTTCAAACAATTCTGTAGCCCAAACTATAGTGGACTCGATTTCCAGTCTAACCAGAAGCACCTGAATATCAGTATTTTATCTGTTGTTGTTCGACCTCTTCAACACAATGTCCTTTCATGAATCCCCGACCGGTCGCATGTGACCGCGCTGTTATTGTCTTACTATTGTGTTTCGTTTTGCGGGTATGAGATAGGTTAAAAAACTCAGTATCAGCCCTTTGTGTCTCTGATTTATTTATCGGTGACGGCTGTCGGTGTTCATAAATAAAAATCAAATCAGTCTAAAAACCTCAAAACAAACCAACAACATGATTTATAAATCAAAAACACCACGGTCAAGGTGAATTAACCAATCACGGAAGTGATACCCCTGTATTTTTACTTTAAAAAGCCAAGGTCACGAAACACAACATACTTTGACCTTGACACAAGAAACGCCAAACAACTATAAAACTTATAAACTACCTACTAATTATTTTAACTTGATAACGCCCTTAAAAGGGTTAGGGCGCACTATCGCCCTGTGAGATTGTTCGGAAGAATTACCGTGTCCTGGAAACGTATGAACGTCTGGAAAAATCTGACACTCTTTCTCACTCCACCCAGACATGGAGCCAGAAAGAGTGACGGAGTTTGGAGGGGGGTGGAACAGAGAGTAAAGTTCCAGATACCTCCGTTGAAAAGGGAAGAACCTCCGACCGGACGGGATGTTATGTCCGGTGGGCTACTGCCCGATAGATGATTTTGGGCTGTTGAATATATTCAAATCGTGCAGAGAACTTTTCTTGGAGGATTCTGTGACGTCATATGTAGTAGATCGTAGTCGCTGTAGTTAATAATTAGACGGCACGGTTGGCGTAGTGGTTGAACGATTGACTACTACGCTACGTGTCGCGGTTTCGATCCTGCACGGAACAAATATTTTTGTATGACGGGTCTGGATATCTCGTGAACGTGACCACGACACAGAAGTAATTTCTAAAAGGGCCAACGATTGCTTATAGCAAATCTTCAAAGGAAATAAGACAAGAACATAAGTATAATAGAGCTCACAATCGCTAATGTTTCACCACAGTGTACGACCGAATGCTTCTGGCATTATGATCAATGATCTATTCTACATTTTCTCATAAATTAACCTACTAATATTTTATTTTGAATTCTGTATGTCTGGGCATATGATAATCAATCACATTTCAACGGCAAAAGGGATTTCAATGAAAATAAGAACGCGTGTAGGGCATTAGGAAATATTTTTATACTCTCAGACCAAGTTTTCCCCGAAAACATGATCTATGTAGTCAACATCATCATCATCTGCATAGTCTTTTCCCAACTATTTTGGGGTCGCTTCCAGTCAACCCGGATTTAGCTGAATACCAGTATCTTACGAGGAGCAGCAGCGTATCAAACCTCCACAACCCATTAACTGGGGTAACACGGTACTTTATGGCAAGACTGGAGTCAGATTTACTGGCTTCTGACTATCCGTAACGACTTCCAAAGATCTACAAATGACAGCCGGGACCTACGGCTTAACGTGCTCTCCGAAGCACGGAGGAAACCCCACAGACCAACCTTGGCAAGCGTTGCTTAACCTTGATGATCGACACGAGCGGCTGTTATTATCAACCCACGAGCTCCTCTCGTCGAATGTGTTACGTCGTATTGATTGAAAATTGAACCACACGTCAAGTGTCACTAAAAATAAACAAATAGAAAATTGTATGTTGACTTTCGCGCTGTTATTATAACGTGTCCACTTATGTTTATATTTATACTGCCCGGAAAATAAACGCACTTAACAAAACAGTTTTACGGCCGATTTTTGTTTCTTTAATTTTTAACCTGTCATCAGGCGATACGTCACTAGACTCCGATTCATTTTAGCTACGCCACACATCAATTATTGTTCAATTCTATCCTATAAGTACTTTGATCAATACAGTTCCTTCTAAAAGTAACCATCTTTATCTTTAGGGCCATGTGCACCGACACCAAATCGACTGTTTTAATATTAAAACGGCTGTTTTAGCAATATTTCCTGTTCCTTATCGTCGGTTATTGACGTTAATCAGATGGTTATCTTAAACTTATGTCGGTGCACATGGCCCTTAGTCACCTTATCCTGAACAAATACTTTACACACTCACAAACGTACAGATCCGTACAGTAAAAAAGCAAACAAGTCAAATATCGTTGAAGTTTTACAGTCGTTCGATCATCGTCCTACCCAAAATTCGGTATTCACGTATTCCTTGACCGTAATCCGATAGAAAGATAATTCTCTTAATTAGAAACTAAACGATCAATCAACAGGCTATTACCAGATTGACATAACTGAATACGCGGCGACAACACTTCGATCGAACGACTTTAAAATCGATGTCGTTCAAACTTGATTGGTGGATACGATAATGACGAAGTCGCTACGATATCGTTACGGTTTTGACTACGTGAATCAGGCTACAGATATTCTGTGCCAAGACTTATAACTTTGATGTGTCCTCACCTTTACAAGAAAAACAAATAGCCGTTAAAGACGTAATAAAGGTGAGGTTAAACAAAATCAGTTTTACTACATTGTTTACGAAAGTTCTCCATAAATAAGCTCTTAATGGGTAAATATAGTTGAATTAAGGTTAGTTTAGTTTGTCCGTTCAAGGTTTATTGTCTTGAATTATCTTCTAAGTTGATCGTAATAGTAGTAAGAAATGGTGTGGCTATAATTTATTTTTGTTGTTTGTGTTAGATTGAAGGTTTTTCTTTAGCGATAAGACCACCGTTTGTTTGTATGTCTATTTCACCAGAACAAATATGGTACCACGCTGGTAGGACCCAACAAGCATCCAGCATTACTCACGATACAGCTATACGTTTTGAGACAACATCACACCACGAAGGTTGAAGAGATCATGAAGTATGTATACGTGAAGACAAACTGGACTTTTAAAGTCGCACACTCACAAAGTGAACCGATGACCTGGTGAAAGCCGCGCGAATTCGATAGATGAAAGGCGCACAAAACAGTTTGTTGTGGCGATACTTTGGGGAGGTCTTTTTTTAATTTTCGGCTGTAATGAGGAGTTGGAGTCATTTGTGGAACAGGTGCTCAAAATTTTAAGACCATTTATTTATTCATTATACTTTATTTTACACCAAGATTACAACTCATGTCTTCTTCTTCTTCTTCTACCTGGCGTTTAATCCCGGCCATTGCCAGGGTCCGCCTTCCGACTAAGTCTGCTCCACTTTGCCCGGTCGAAAACATCCTTCCCAGCAAGGCCATTGGCTCTCATGTCAGACTTGACGACGTCCAGCCAGCGCTTGCGGGGGCGACCACGGGACCTAGCCCCAAGGACAGCCATATCCATGCATCTCCGACCAACGTACTCCCTAGGGCGGCGCATGATGTGGCCATACCATCGCAGACGACACTCTTGCAGTTTTTCCCCCACGTCACGGACACCAAGACTACCTCGGATGTATGAATTGCGTATGCGATCGGATCGCGTTATGCCGCTCATCCACCTCAGCATCTTCATCTCCGTGACGCGAAGCTCCTGGGTGTGTCTGCCCAGTGCTGGCCAACACTCGCCGCCGTAAAGAAGGACAGGCCGTATGATGCATTTATATATCTGCCCCTTGAGCTTCGGAGGCATTTTGCGGTCGCATACAACGCCCGTAACCTCGCGCCACTTCGCCCAAGCCGCGCCTATGCGTGCTTGGACATCGTCGTCTACGTTGCCAGACTCGTGCAGCACGGATCCAAGGTACCTGAACTTATCGGACCTTGTAATCAGGTCCGAACCTATCCGGATGGTATTCGAATCCGTGCTGCCATAGGACATGTACTCAGTCTTCGCCACATTCAGTCTCAGACCACCGTTTTCCAGCGTGTCCTTCCAAACGTTGACTTTGCGCTCAAGTTGGGCTTTGTTCTGGTTAACGAGGGCTATGTCATCGGCATACATCATTAGCCACGGAGGCTGGTCTTGGATGTAAGCCGTAACTACATCGAGCACAACGTTAAACAAGAACGGGCTAAGAGCCGAGCCTTGGTGAACGCCAACAGATATTGGAAAGACGTTGGATTCGCCAACCGCGGTCTGGACAGAGGACACGGAATCGCGGTACATGTCTCTGATAATGTCAATATAGGCCTCGGGCACACCCTTGAAGCGAAGTGCCCACCAGATGGACTGCCGAGGAATACAGTCGAAGGCCTTCTGCAGGTCTAAAAAGGCCATATGCAGAGCTCTCCTTCTCTCCCTGTACGCCTCAGTCAAAGTCCGCAAGGCGAACACTGCGTCCATGGTGCTGTTACCCGCCCGGAAGCCGTATTGACACTCAGAGACAGTGCACTCGGTACGGAGCCTTGTGTCAATTATGCGCTCGAAGAGCTTCATGGTGTGGCACATGATCTTGATACCGCGGTAGTTACTACAATCCTGTACGCTACCTTTGCCTTTATAGATCGGAATGATCAGGCTAGATCGCCACTGGTTCGGCATTTCCTTGGTGATCAGGATGCGGTTAAATAGATCCGTCAGAAGGTCCACACCACGTGAGCCCATCGCCTTCCACACTTCAATTGGCACGTTGTCAGGCCCGACCGATTTCCGGTTCTTCATGTAGCGAAGAGCAATGCGGGTTTCGTCGGGGGAAATAGGGGAAATAAGTCCAAGGTTAGGAGGCGGTTCGGGAGGAAGGTTATGGGGATGCTGTTTGTTTGACAGCTCCGCAAAGTATGTACACCATCTCTCCTTAACAGAGGGGGCATCGTAGAGCAGCTTACCCTCGGCGTCCCTTACACAGAGACATTTGCTAATGTCCCGTGTAGCTTTTTCCCGGGCACGCGCCAGCTTAAAAATAAGCTTCTGCCCCTCCGCAGTTTCCAGCTTGTCGTACAAGGGCGACAAACTTTTGCTGCGGGCTCTGGCTACAGCTTTTTTGCAAGCGCGCTTAGCTGCTCCATATGCCTCCCTGTCCTCCGGAGAGTTGGACCCCTGCCACTTTTTAAATAAGGCCTTCTTCTTCCGGGTCGCCTCCTGAACCCCGTCATCCCACCACCACGTCTCCTTGTCTATGGTTCTACCACCACGAGAAGTGCCAAGGACGCGCTTACCCGCAGCGGTGATTGCAGAATGAATCCTACTCCATATCTCTTGAGCGGATTCATGCGGAGCACTGATCTCGAGATGCTCGACCTCCGCAATGAAATCCGACTGCTTAGGACCATTAAGCAACCACCACTTAGTGCGGGGTTTGCGTTTCTCGACCACTTTCTTCTTTGGTACAACTGCCAAGTCCAGGACAAGGAGGCGGTGTTGAGCCGTTAAGCTCTCCCCTGGGATGACTTTGCAGTTGGTAACCTTGCCAATATGGCACCGTCGCACCAGCAGGTAATCTATTTGGGTTGAGTAGGAACCACTACGATACGTAACAAGATGCTGGGGCTTCTTCTGAAAGAATGTGTTCGCGATGGCTAGGTCAGACACAGCGCAGGTCCTGAGTATACTAACTCCCTCTGCATTTACTTGACCATAACCAAAACCACCGCGAACACGTCCGTACTCTCCAGCAAACTGACCTACGTGACCGTTGAGGTCCCCCCCAACCAAAACATCTTCGGAATTCGGAATAGCGCGCAATACGTCCTCGAACTCATCCCAGAAGGCCTCCTTTTCAGACTCACAGCAACCAGTTTGAGGAGCATAGGCGCTGACTAGGTTCATTACCGACCCTTCGATCAGCACCCTAACTAGCATCAACCGGTCGCTGTATCGGTTTACTTCAAGGAGTCCATCCTGAACGTCCTTAGACAGCACTACGGCCACACCGTTCCTGCCCGATGGTGATCCGGCGTACACTAGCCGGTACCCCTGCCCGATGTCACGGGACTTATTCCCCTTCCAGCGCGTCTCCTGAAGGAAGGCGCACTGGACCCGACGCTTCGCAAGTACGTCCGCGAGTTCTCTGCAACGTCCACTTAGAGAGCCAATGTTCCAGGTGGCAAAGCGGAACTTCCTTTTGGGTACTGACATCTTTAGCCGTGCCCGTACTTGACACGGTAGCCCTAGCCCACTTGTCGCAGGTTTAGGGCGATGTGCCTGCGCGTCGTTATGCGGCGACGCCCTAGCCCAAGTACCCATTCGCAACTTACTATCCATAATTATATGACTGATGTTGGTTTTACGTGGGGCGACCAGCCGTCTGACCCCCACAACCCTATGAGAGGGAAACCAGGATCGCCAGAGCCTCGTCCGTTGAACAGCAGGGTGCACCGCTAGCAGGTGAGGTTGGCTTGGGTCCTTAGGATGTAAACGGACCCCAATCACCCCAACCAAGATTACAACTTATGTAAGGAAAACATATTTTTAAAATATACAATTGGCACCGCACTCAGTGATCCATCATAAAAAAGAGTTTTGGCCGATTTGTTTGATACCATACTGCATACGAAATGCTATTAACTGCAGGTCCGTATTAGTTATATCAAATAACGTAGCTTTGTGTCGCTCTCAGTAGCTCTAACAATAGACAACATAACTATTTTGCGATATGGTCAGCCATATTCAACATGCCATTAAATAATCGTGCTTAACACACACATACATAGGACCGTTAAACGCAAAGTGTTTATTGGTTTGGATAGTCCATATCATGATAATTATGGTCAGTGGGTAAGTTTACTATTCATGAAATGCTACCATCCCATTTCATCGGTCATATCATTTTTCAGTCATATAATGAAGTCATTTATTTTAAGATCTAGCCTCGACATACAATGTGGTAATTTTCAGGTGTCCCATATACTCGTATTTACGTTTGCAGAAGCCGACAAAATGTACGACACAGCTGGATTTTTTTTCGCGTTTACAGCGTTGGTCCCATACTAAAAGTAATTCATAATGATGAGTATTGCCAGTGTTTTCATTTATTGTCGTATTGTCATATCCACATTGTAAGAGTATACATTACGCATCTTGGAAGGTAACGAGGTGGACTTAGAGTCGTGAGAATTCTTCAATGTCACCAAGGTAATGTAGAAATATAGGTACCAGTACATAGTTTTTATCATAGAAAACAAAAACATATGAATTCACTCAGCCCGCTAGTACGTGTCCGAAGTCCCGTATGTTTTATCCATTACTGTGGACGCACACCTCGGTCCAAATGACAGACCTCGATACACGGAGAAAATGCTGGATATAAGGGGAACATATACTGACCTAGTGACCCAATATTCCTCTAAGCACCTAATGGCTAAAAATGTATCTAAAGGACAGACCCTAAGATTTTCCAAGTATTGAATTTAACAAAAATAAACTAGCTTACTAACACAGTCTATATTCTGTTCAATAATTCCGGAGACTAAAATGACATTTCAACACCAAAGAACTGGCGTCATTCCTATAGAAATTTTGACATTACTTATGTCAATTTAGTCTCCGGGTTTATTGAACAGAATATAATCATACTAATTTTATAAAGGCTTAATTTTATATAAGGTAAATTTGTGTATGCATGGGGGTAAATGAGTGAGTGTGTGTGTGTTTGTTACTTGTTGAATTTTAGCACATAATAACCGTAACACCTTCGCTGCGAGAAGTCGCTAAACTAGTATTCTATATACTCGTATGTCATACAGATCCAATATGCTTATATGGGGCAACTTAGTGCAAACAATAGTACATTATGATACAAGTGTGTAATGTGGGTCATTATCGACGCGGTGGTATTAAGACCCGAGCCATGGCGAGGGTCTTAAGAGAACCAAGAACGATAATTACCAATTGCTCACGTGTATCATACGACGTTTTTCGACATACTTGTGAAGAAAATAAATTAAAAATCAACTTTATTTAGTAGGTATATGAAAAGTTTATTTAAAGAAACAGTACGTAAATGTGCAGTCAGTAAAGTTATAATTAACTATTTTTGACTGTATAGTGTTCCCATGACATAGATTTTCTACTTGAAGGCGTACAGCACAAATAAGTTTCCTCATAAATAGTTGTTGTAGACATTTTTGTAAAATCTGTATTTTATTTTTAAATATGGCGGCAAAAAAAATTACTTTTCTTAAACGCGCGCATCCGCGAAAAATGGCGGCCATAGACTAGCTACTCTAGCTCTTGGTTTTAAAAAAATAAGAATGAGGTAGAGAGGAGAAACAGTTTATTTAAACACGAAATTGCATGAAACAAGCAAGTAAAACGCTAATTTATGCTATTGAACGCAATAACTATTCTTTTTGTCTTAAAACTCTTTTTGACAACAAAAGAGGTTAAACAAAATGGTTCTAACTACATTACCGCACATGTGCATAATAGTAATCAAAATGTCACAGTTTGGTAATGAGTCCCTTTATATACCTAAGTGCAGTGCAATAACAGCCACTTTATGAGCAAATGTGTCGAAAAAACTATAATTCAACACCCTTTTCATTATTTTTTAAGACTTATAATTTTTTATTACTCGTTTAATGAACCACATAAAAAAATATAAGTGAATAAAAAAACTGCTACTTGTAATTCTCAAAATGCCCTCGTTTTGTACAAGTCCTACTTGGAAAAACCGCTCTCGTATTGTTCCTGAATGGTCCTCGCATTATGCAAATAAAAAGAAAACGTGTCTAAATGAAGTCCCCATTTAGGCGTCTAGAATACTTTTTATCCCTTTGCATTGTTGGCCTAATGATAACAGCTTTAACGAGTTATAGGTCACGGGTTCAAACCCAGTCAGGTGCGTTACTTTGCGTATTTTATTTCATCACCACTGCTCACAAAACAGTGAAGGAAAACACCGTGAAGAAACCTGTGTGGCATCCACCAATCTACACTAGGCCCGCGTAGTAGATTACGGCCCTTTCCCTATCCTAGAAAGGCTTGAGTCCAGTGAATTACGGCCCGTATCCTATTCTAGATAGCCTGAATCTCAGCAGTATAAGGAACATTATAAGACTGATCATGTTCCCTTGGGTAAATTTTCCACATTCTCACGGGTAAAGCCGGTAGCAAAAGGTAGTATTCTTCCAGTAGATATGCCACTTATATTATTTTGTAGGTAACGTATTATGTACTTAGGACGACCACCCTTCTGAGTAAATCTGGGAAAACCAATATTTCATTCCCACTTCAATAAATCCTTTGGGAAAAAATGTTACGAAAATTCTTTTGAAGATTGTGTATATTATTTATCTCGAGAAAAATGTATGTCGCGTGAACGTTTTTGAGTGACGCTAAACGAATCTTGAGCTCTGAATATCTTAGATATTTAATCTTGTGTTTTTATTTTTGGATGATAAAATGAAGAAGGCACGAGAACACATTTGAAAGAAAAGAAAGAAAAATGTTTTATTTGGCACACATATTTGCAAGAAGTTGTATTGATTGGTTGGATTAGTTTTTTTTACAATATCATTCTTTATTTGCGTGTAGTATTCTCATTACATTAATAGGGCTGCAGGATGCTTCAGAAAGACACCGTGACTCTAGCACGCAAAGAGCAACTAAAGAAACACTTTTTCTCGGACGTAAAGGGATAGCAAAGACTTTTAGTGGTGTGTTTAATTAACTAATTATGTGTTTAACTTAAATTAAGCAATTCATACCAAATCGTTCGCTGCTCCATTAAAAAAATGTATTGCCTAAATTCTCCATTAAAAAGAATTCTATACCTACGAGTACCTCCTATTTACATTTTACTTTCCAAGCTATTTTCGGAACTCTTTAAAAAAAAGTTACAACTTTTTTTTCCATCCTTCCCTTCCGTAAAATTTTTCAATAAGCTCCAACTTTTTCTTTTGGGTCACGTTTACGTCATTTAATAATATAAATTTAGCTGCCCCGGCCACCGCTTGGGGCCTCGCTGAAAATAAATTAACCCATCAGATCTCGCAGTTGTAAAGTGTAAAATTTTATATACTTATTACACAAAACGGTTTTGGGAACACATTCATTGTATGTATATTTAGCTATGGACTGAAATCCCATGTTCTTGAAAGCTAGTTGTTACAATCTTGGGGTCTTGAAGTCAAGAATGAAACTGAAAAGATTACTTCTAGGCAAGCATGCTCCATCATCGCTTACCATCAGATGAGATAGTGGTAGGTATCTATCAAATATTTTTACAACATTTCCGAAATGTAAATATTGGAGTAAATAAAGTGAAATATAAAGTACATATCTTTACCAATTAAAGTGTCGTTTCAAGAAACTGCAGTTTAAAATATGATATCTTCAACTTGACTTGAAATTATAAGTTCAAATAAACTTTAGCGTTAAAGCAAGTTAAGCCCGTTTTAAAATGAGTTATTCATTTGTTTCTTTCAGTTTGGTTTTCTGCCTACCCTGGCTATTTACATAAAGGCTTGCTCTATGTCGAATAAGTGAAATAAAGATGACGATATAAAAAAAACAAATGTAATCATTCATTCTCAAGTATCATGTGGACTCATAGTGTATGTAAGTTATACAGTTATTACAATGAATAAATTTAATTTATTTAGGACTACAATCAATGTCCATATTATTTAAAACTACATATATTAGTACAGTATGTAGCTAATTAACTATACTGCAACTAACGACATAAAAAAGAGAACAGATTAAAACATCTACGAGTATTTTACTTCCAACAAAGTTGGCTCAGCACTACCTGGGAAGGCCGCTTCATGCAATTAACTAATTAATTCTGCTCTCCGAATGTTTATATGTAGATAGGTAGACCTAACGAGGCCTCTGCGCTTACAAATCTAATTAGACCTTTGTGTATTTTTTTGTTTAGCTTATCTACTTTCCTACTGTTGTTCAAAGGCCTTCCCTTAGTCAATACTATACTCCGTCGGTTTAGGTAGTTAACTAAAGGTAAACAGTCTTGGCATGTCTTTTTATCTAAAAGTTGTCTAAAAATTGTATGTAAAAATCGTTGCACATAGGTATTTACCTAAATCGATGTTAGCTAATAAACTACATTTAAATAATCTTTGTGTATATTATATACGACCTCTTTAATACAAAAAGACATACCAAGACTGTTTACCTTTAGTTAACTACCTAAACCGACGGAGTATAGGAAGGATTTGGGGAAGGCCGTGGCAATACAACATCTTCGTTTTTAAGCCTCCACGAATCTACCTCGATTACTTTTTCGCAATTTATGAAAACTTTCCAAACTCGAGTTTAACGTTTGAATCCCCAACCGGTCCTATGAGACCGCGCTGTTATTGTTTTACTATTGTGTCTCCTTTTGCGGGTATCTGAGTAACTACGAATCGAACTATTTACATAGGTCAATTTGTGTGGAACCCTCGCTGCGTGAGTCTGACTCGGACTTCACCAGGTTTTTGGAGACATTCGTAGCTTTTAGGGTTAAGGTTCTATATTGCTTGGTATTTGGGGTTTTTCTTTTATATTATATTAGTTCCGTATATTCAACAACAGGGTCTTCCGTCTTTAGTAATTAGATATGGTTGAAAAAATTCTCAGTAAAAAAATTAGGCTGTGCCCAGCTGTATCCGGACTTCTACTAACACTAATACCTGGTTAGTAAACTTTTGTATATGTCTCATAAACTGTAACGTCACAGAGTGTGTATTTCTATTACGCCTGTAACAACAAATAACTTTACAACACGGTGAATAATTTCACAATACTAAAAGCTACTTGAACTTCCCACTTTGACTTCAACAATTCCTCCCAATAATCTTCAACCGCGTCTGTTTACAGTGACGATCGCTTCTAAGTATCATAATGTCAAAAGCCACTTCATTTAAATTCTTGGCTCGTCCTCAAGTCCAGTCAACAAGCCTTCTCTAGCCTACTTCCTGTACCCTCGCAATGGTAATTTTGCTGAAAAGTCTCAGACTTCTACAACAGTGCCTTGTATTTCTTGGCAGGCGACGAAATACGAAACTTAATTTAAATGTCCGTAGTGTTTGTATTTTCGAATTATTGTTAACCTTTTTCTCTGAGACCAGTTCTCATAAAATGTCAAATAAAGTAGTTGAGTAGATGAATAATATACTATATTATGTTTTATTTTTAAGTTCATACTATCCATCATCGTGTTACCCCAGTTAATGGGTTGTGGAGGTCTGGTAGGCAACCGCTCCTCGCAAAATACTGGTATTCAGCTAAATCCGTCTTGACTGGAAGCCGACCCCAATATAATTGGGAAAAAGGCTAGGTAGATGATGATGACTATCCATCATCGGGAGGAGTTTGAGGGCGTGTCTTTCAGTTGCTCTTAGCGTTCTAGGACCACGGGTTTTCTTTTCAGAAAATCCCAGCTGCTTTAGCAGACATCGGCCCCTGGGTGCCTGCTGGCTAATATCTCTTTAAGGAGCGTGCATCACTACTCGCTGTCGACGATTTTGGTTCGGTCTGGACGGCAAGCTATTCATTGCTCGTTGTATGCAAACTCGCGTCGACAGCGGCTGGTAATCGGTGTCAGGGTCCAGGCGACTGGGAATTGAGGATGTTCTTTTCCTCACATTACTGTTTCGCAGAAGGAGTCGATCGCCTGTCGATCCTTCTCGTTCCAAACCACAGTCGGAATCAGTCGCTGACACCGAAGATTACTGCCGTCAACCCATGTCATACCTGTCACCATTTTTCATCTAAGATAAAAAATATTTCCTCAATAAAGAGCTGTTTCCCACAATAATACTATTACCCTGTCTGATCCTTGAAAAACATGTTTTTCAAACAAAAGACCGATTTATAATTTATTTTCTCAAATACGATAGCCCAGGAAATGGTGAGGAAAATAAAAAGATCACTGAACACCGGTGCAATTTTATGAAGAAATTCCTGCTACCTATTTTATGTTTATTTTTTATGCGTTATACACAATGAATAGATTGGCTAATTGGAATTTACCTTTAGAACCATAAATATGTAACCATTTAAATTTTTTGCACATAGATTTAAAAAAAAAACACTTTTACAAGTAAATTTTTTCGTCAATTTAAACTACTCGTAGATGGAAAGGTGAATACCCTACGAAGAAACACTTAAACAAACTTTGGGGTCAAAGTTTCTGTTTAAGTCCATACAGCGACTTTGTAATTGTCAAATCGTATAAAAACCATGCATGGTAGTCGGAGATGGTCTTTTGAGGAAAGAACCATGCAGATTTGAGCGAACCTGTACGCTGTACAGCCAGTGCAAGAATAGAATAGAATAAACCAGCAAGCATTTGCAAAGCTCAACTCAGGACTACTAAGTAGCTCAACGACTTGACGAACAATACCAAGAAAAGGACATTTAGATAGGCCACAAAAAATACTTAAACTGCCAGAAATTTACGTAAAAATTACCGGGAGAAGTTTTTTCATGATTACCCTCAAAAAAAGGGTCACTTATACGTCTAAATGACTCTAATACTGAGCCGTGTTAGCAAAATATGAATTATTCATACACACTACGCTCAGACTTTCTTCTAAGATAAATTAATTTATGAAAGGGTAATAAGCCTTTGAGGTTTTTTTATTGTGTTTCTGTTGATGTTCATTGTAGTTTTTTTTGTCGACTTCTTTTTAGGGTTCCGTACCTCAAAAGGAAAAAACGGAACCCTTATAGGATCACTTTGTTGTCCGTCTGTCCGTCCGTCTGTCAAGACCCTTTTTCTCAGGAACGCGTGGAGGTATGAAGCTGAAATTTATATCAATTACTCAGGTCTACTGTCCCTTGAAGCTGTGAAAAAAACAAACTTCTAAACCAACGCAATCAAAAGATACAGCCGTTTATGCCGCAAATTTTCGACACTTGCAAGGGAATCAAAACCTACAGGGTGCTTCCCGTGAACTCAAAATCTTGAAATTTGGTACGAAGCAACGTCTTATAGCATAGATAAAGGAAAAATTACGAAAACCGTAAATTTTTAGTTACATCACATAATATATATTTTTTTAATAATTTTAAACTTACTACCCATTTCCTCATAAACGCGTAGAGGTATTAAATTGAAATTCATACCAAATACTCAGGTCTATAATACCTTTAAGCTGTAACAAAATCAAACTTCTATGTCAACGCAATCAAAAGAAACAGCAATTTAAGCTGCATATTTTGAAACTCGCAAGTACTCGCAAGGGAATCAAAACCTAAAGGGTACTTCCAGTCGACCTAGAATCTTGAAATTTGGCATGAAGCAACGTTTTATAGCACACATAAAGGAAAAATTCCGAAAACCTTAAATTTTTAGTTACATTACAAAACATATATTTATTTTTTAATAAATATAAACTTATTACTTTTTTCCTCATGAACGCGTAGAGCTATCAAGTTGAAATTAAAATCATGTAATTAAGTCTGCAGTCCCTTAAAGCTGTGTTAAAATCAAACTTGTAAGTTGACGGGAAAAAAGATACGCCCGTTTATATTGCAAAAAAAACGTACATTTCGACACTGTCAAAGGAATCAAAATTCATAGGGTACTTCCTGTTAACCTAGAATCTTGAAATTTGGCACTTAGCAAGGTATTATAGCACTAATATAGGGAAAAGTCTGAAAACAGAAAATTAGTAGTTAAGTACCTCACAAGACATTTTTTTTTTCAAAAATCTTCAAGGTTTGATTAAAAAATTGAACTGTTTTTATAGGTAAGTTGGTACGGAACCCTCAGTGCGCGAGTCCGACTCGCACTTGCCCGGTTTTTTTATTTTATTTTTAGTAGAGAGGTGGTGTTAATGAATTTTCGCAGTCTCCTTTGAATTTATTTCTGTTTTGCTTAACAATATGGTTTTATAAATTGTTCGTGCATTTTTCTTTGCTATATAATTTTTTTTCCTGTAGTGTTGTTCTGTAATTGGGCTGCGGAGATCTGATAGGCAGTCGCCCCTTGTAAAACACGGATATTTAGCCACATCTGGTTAGACTGAACACCGACCCCGACCTAGTTAAGAAACGGCTAGGGATGATGATGATGTAAAAAAATCCCTGCTATTTCATAATAACTAAAGCTAAGAGTGAATTTTGTCAAAATTTCCTTAACAGAAACCAATTTTAAAAACATTAAAGTTTTTTGTCCTGTTCTAAAAGCTAAGAGAACAAAATACTAAACGAGTATACTCAAATCAAAACCTAAGTTTTGAAAATAAATATTAAACACACATTAAAATAGTATAGTAATATATTTAAACATAAACTTGAATACTCATCTAACTTGACTTTATAGCATTCTTGAATTCGAAGGACTGACATAATATTATTACTTTAAAACTAGCTTCTACCAGCGAACAAGCCCAAATAAAATAGTAGCAAATAAATAGCCTATGTTACTCAGTGAAGATATAGCTTTCTAATAGTGAAAGAATTTATGAAATCGGTCAAGTAGTTTTTGAGTTAAATCGTTACATACAAACAAAACTTTTCTCCATTTAATATTACTTAACCAAGAATTCGAAGACATGTGACATCCACCAATCCGCACTGGGCCCGCGTGGTGGATTACAACCCATTCCCTCTCCTAGAGAGGAGGCCTGAGTCCCAACAGTGGGAATATGACAAGGCTGATAATGCTAATGCTAGATGTAATTATACATTATAATAAAAGTAAACAAATAAATAATAACGTCGTCACCACAAAGAGCATGCCCCTGGAGCCGAATTAAATCTTTAATGTTTAATTTCGAAGCTTAATTATGTTAACAGAATCGTTCTGTGTATTTACATTAACATTTCCATTCTGTGACACTACATAATACGTTAAATAATTTGTCGTTTTAAATTAAAACTTGGATGAACTGCCCTAGTTTATTTAAAAGCAATTTTGTTTGAAACAATTTCATGTGAACGTTCTTGTAATAAACTTTTCCCAAGGATTATAATTACTTATTTTAAATCCTGTGAAACAGTTTTGTAAACAGAAAATCAGATATTTGTAGAAGGTTTTTCGGAAAAGCAAACAATTCTTGCTTTCATTCAGCCGAAACATATGCAATAGCTACTCTCAAAGACACTAAATGAGGGTGTGTAGGAAAATAACACCTAGCCACTTAGCCATTTGGTCTTTTCCTTTGAAAACGTATAGGTACATGACGTTGGCTTCTAAAATTTGGCGTTGGCGTTAATGACTAACTGATGTCTGGTTTTGAAAAGGATATAATCATGGTCCTAGACCGCAAATGGTAACTGAAAGAACATAAGTGTGGTTTTAGTTACTAAAAATCTGACGTGCCCTTCCGCTCTACTCTAAAGCAAGAGAAGTCAGAAGTCAAGAGATGATTCCCACCCCAAAAAGTTTTTAAGTTACTGAATATTTAAGTCAAGCTGATTTACAAAACGCGATTTTGAAATAAATATCATTCAAACTAAGCTCAAACTAAGGACGACGAGGAACGCGTTCACAAAATCCTTAAAATATATAACAAAATTTTAAACTACTACTAACCTTGTTAGGAATATTTGAAACACTTACACATCATCGTTGTGACAGTTACCTTACGAGAATTTCAATTTGGTTACCTACTAAAACATTCCTTACGAAGTTACATCTCCAATGATTTACGGTACGGTACGGATTTAATTCAAAATATCTACTAGAATATTGTAGTATAACACAAAGGAATTTACCACAGATCAAGAAGAGGCTTCGGCGGTAACTAGACTAGAGACGGTAGTATGAAACTGAGCGTGTCAGTCAGTGTCTTCGTAACTTGTAGATGTTCATGACATGTGAAATCAGACTATCAGGCATGAATCCCCGACCGGTCCTATGAGACCGCGCTGTTATTGTTTTACTATTGTGTCTCGTTTTGCGGGTATGTGATAGGTTAAAGAATGTACCTATTAAGAACAAAAGAAAGTGGTTCACTTAAAATAACACATACTAATATAGGAGAATATCTTAAACATTAAAACTGTATATATACTTACATATATATAGTTATTTATTGTTTTCCATAACATTATTTTGTACTCATCCACCTGAACAATCTTTGATTTCATAAGATATTTTTGGTCCCATAATTTTCGTTTTGGGTTCAGGTTCAGCACATGAGGGTTTTCAGGAATATTTACGCCACAAATTGGCACCACTTACGTGAGAGATCTTCTGCTTTGACAGCGCAACTTATGACGTCTATTTAACCAATGTCAAAAACATAAGACCCCTTGCCTAATGATTTCTATTGTACTCGTATCTGTGTGACCTTTGTTGAAGATCCAAATAAATAAATAATCATTTTGACAGGCCAAGCCTCACACCTCACAGTGCTGCCGCCTAGTGACACGTGTACGTTTCAGGAAACCCTTCTAGTACTATAATTAATATATTATTAGCATTTGTGTCTGTAGTCCCTGCGTAGTGCGTTGCGTTCCGTACTCTATAGCCTTAACTTATGACAAGTCTAATATTATTCCCCATTCCTTTGTGCCGACAAGTTCAATAGGCTCTACAGCCCTTTGCGTAACAATTTGAACACCTTTGTAATCACTATCCATATTTAAACAATGGTACCTTTTAAATAAATTACTATTGAGTAATGAAAGATTAATCTGTCTTTGAATCGTACTCTGTGAGTATTGGGGAGACTTAAACGGAATTTGCGGTTGTGAAAGCTTTTGTAATATTTTTGAGGTGAAATTGAAACTACAAGATAAATATTTATCGTGTAGTTTGTACAGAGTTATCTAGTAAATTGAATACCCAGGTTGAATCAAGATTAATCGTTTACTTATACAGTGTAAATCCGAGGTAAAATAAAGATTTAATACTATCTAGTATTAAATCTTTATTTTACCTATCTAGACAAGCCTGACATGACAATATGACGCTTTCAATGCGATCGGTGTAATATTAGTCTGCTATAAAGGAGAATAAATATACAATAATAATACCAACCACAAGGGTCGATCTCACAGTAAAACTAGCGAAGAAGGCAGCCGCGTATGTGAAGGATCGGAAGAAACCGACATCCTCACGCCACAACCCTGACTACCAGCCAACGTAAGTGGGGGCTTGCGAACGACGAGCATTGGGTAACTCACCGTCCGGCGGTCCGGTAAGGATCAAACTAGTAAACCAGATGCGTAGACTCGATCCTCAGAGAAATGATAAGATGATTTGTAGTTGAGGGAATACTGGGAATTGCTCTTCATAGCTAGGAAAAGGCTAAACAAATTGATTTTTCAAAGTCTAACTGTTTTAAAATACACCCCATCAGGAACTGACAGAATGGTTTCTAAAATTAAATCAAGTATTGGACTAAAACTATCCAGGTGTGTTGTTTTATGTGATAGACCGTATGTTTTGAATAACAATACAAAATCCAATACACAGTAGTCAATATGTAAACCAATTAACTTTTATTGGATTAAATCAATGGTGTGTGTAAACTTCTGTTTTATAGTTATTGCAGGATTCGAAAGGGATTATTGCACGAGCCAGTGCGTTTTAAATGAAACGTTGCTATTTTAAAAGTAGTGATGTCAATGTATATATGCGGGCTTTTTTAAAATCTTTATTTATTTATAGAGGGTTTCATCTGCTGTCGGTTTCCTTATAATGTTTCCCTTCACAGTTTTAAGAGCAGAGCAGAGCAAGAGCAGTGGCGATGAAGTTAATTCATCATCATTATCATCATCTCAGCTGAAAGACGTCCACTGTTGGGCATAGGCCTGTGATCAGATTCCCACGACCCTCGCCAGGTCGTCGGTTCACCTTGCGGGAGGCTTTCCAACGCTGCGACTTTCGGTATGTGGCCGCCACTCCAGAACCTTTCGTCCCCATCGACAACCCGTTCTACGAGCAATGTGCCTTGCCCACTGCCACTTAAGTTTGGCGATTCTTCTGGCTATGTCGGTAACCTTGGTTCTCTTGCGGATATCTTCATTTCTGATATGAGCACGCAAGGAAACTCCGAGTCCGATGAAGTTAACTACTCAAAGTAAAGTAAGCCTGGGTAAACCCACAACCTAAAACTCGTAATTTAGGGCCATTTCCGCTGGGACACTACTGTCTTATACAGTTTAATTATTATTTTACATTTTTCATAAGAATATAAGCAACTAAAATATAATTGAAAACTTGGTTTGTTGTAATATTTTTCCATTAGAGGGACAAACCTCTACCAACCAACCAAGTTTTCAATTACCGTTTCTCACAGATTTGAAACAATTTCTTTGAGAATACGTTACTCTTCATGTTTTAAAGTAACATCTTCATATAAACTGCACCATATTTTCAAAATTTAATAAATCCGGAACTAAAATTGAATGTCCGTTAAAAGAAAATGATTATGCGGAAGGGTGAAAGCAATTTATTATAGAGCTGTGACGTCACAATAGCCGACGTCAAGCTTGGGAGGTGGGGTCTCTCAGACCCGGGTATGACAGACCACCTACCTGAATTATATCTAGGGCTTTGTAGAATCCATCTAGGGTGTATTGTGAAGAGCTTTGTTCGTTTTTAATACGTTTATTTTTTACGGAGGGAAAAGCTTGTGTCATCGTTTATCTGTATTTTAGTTTCATAATGTGATAGTCGAGGTCTGCGAAGGAACAAGCACGCTTAAAATATGGCAGTTCGTTCACCTTTGAGTCAAAAGTTCATGTGTAAAAGTGGGCAAGGAAAAACAGGTAGTTGTTGTGTCTATACCGTAAACGACTGCTTAGCGTCTGGTCCTAGGTTTGATTCGCGAGTCGTGTAAACTATAATCGGGATTTACCATTAGGAATTGCTCAGAAGCAGCCCAGAGTTTGAAAGAAACCTGTGTCTCGGAAAGTTCGTAAAGCCTTTAGTTCTTCACCTGATTTCTCTCCGGTATATTGGACTGTATGTCGTCCTATCAGACTATGGGAGAAAAGGAACAGAGAGAGTATACCTAAGTTTGCGCACAGACTTGTGCGTTATATTATCTCCTACGTACTTGGCTAATCTCCGTTTATGTTAGCCACCGTGGTCCAAATGTCATGTTCATAACAAAGACCGTATTATCCTTTTTGTTAAAACTATCACAAAGTAGAAAAGAAACAGTGTCATAAGAAACCAAGCAATTTCCAACTATTGTAAATAAGTAGAAAGACATTTGAGGAGTCTTCACAAGTGCTACATTAGTATTCTCCTCATTCCCTCTGGAGACGATGCAATTGGCGTCCGCCCCCACATCGCCTCATTACCAGACAAGACATTGAGTTTCAGTTTTAAATTAAAACGCATTGAGGTTGATATCACATAGCAAACAATAATCTATTTTCATTTGGTTTCATAGGAATAATATGAAATACTGTATTGTTACAATTAACATAATCACATTTACAAGTATTTGGAGCCTCGTTTTATGTGATGAATTCGGTGTGATAATTTTTTATTGATAAGATTATTATTTTTCTGTAAATTTTTCTGCGAACTATTTGTTGTAGTGCCAGAATAAATAAATAAAATATCCCAGTCCGGGAGAAGATATTGGACGACGATTTTCTACACTCAAAACCAAATGGTAACCTTAACCTATCAATACCCGCGAAACGAGAAACAATAGTAAAACAATAACAGCGCGGTCCAATGAGACCGGTCGGGGATTCATGAATTAATAGGTAATAATAGGTAGGTAGGTAGGTAGTAATTCAGATATTCAAATTGATGAACTCAATATAAATTATTGAAACTATAATAATATATCACGATCAATGATTAAAGTGTATGTAATATCAATTACAGTAAATTAATCATTTTGGTTACGATTTGAGCCTACTTATATTTACGATTACGCAAACAAATTCCACTTCGGATGAAAATATTTAACCAAATATTATTTCAATGGAATTAACCCTTCACATCATACGCATGAAATAGCGATCGTGTGGTATTTTTGAATGAAGTATGTATAAATATAAAATAAATGCAATTGCATTACAACAAAATATTTCAACTAAAACCAGGGCCAAAGTCGAACCAGTCAATAAAACCTTTATCAGGTGTTGTATTGAATTTGTATAAAATTTTAAAACGTTTTTATAAAGCTCGTGAATATAACCATTATAATCATTTAAAAATACAATATCTGATGATTAATACTTGTTTTTCAGAATAACTTTCATAAATTTTAAAATCCTCTTTAAAAAACTGAATCGCTCAATTATATGCAATTTATGACACTGTGGGCGTGAGTGCGATAGCCTGCACGAGGTTCTACCCACTCACTCTACGAAACACTTTTACCAATTTCCATAAATAAGAATAAAACTAAAAATAAATCCTACCTGTTTTATTATTGATTCGGGCCAAAAATATCTAACCCTATGCCCCCTGAAACTTTTTTAATGCTGCATCTAGTGTAATAAATAAAACAAAAAAAATATGCCTACGTAAGAGTTTGTTAATGTGAAATCATCCAATCGATATGCTCCAATTAAAGTTTCAATAGAAATACAGTAATACGAAGATGGTTTTAGATCATTAAAACCATAAAAAATAATGCAAAATAATTTACTTTAATCCTATAAATAAATAAAATGTATGGCTATTTTTACTAGCGTAGTAGGACACGCCGGGTATCGGTTAGTAAATAAGAAATTCCAACTTATAAATGAGAGTAATTTGTTTTTTAATACCACTTTCACGCCTGAACTGCTGCGCAAATCGGCGTGAAATTGTTATGAATTAAAATAGCTCAAAGATAGATAGACCCCTGAGATAGAGATCTCCTATTAAGCATTTGATCCTGATTGAACGACTGATTAGATTCATGAGAAAAACTGCAAGAAAATGCTAGTTTAAAATGGAGAATAAAAAGGCCAGAGTTACGGGATTTTTTTAAAGAGATATTCTGGAACGCCAAGGGAATGATGTACCACCTCAAAAAAAATTAGGGCGAACAACCAGTTTAGCCTCCTCGCAATTATGAACAGCTCCTGTCATGGAGTGACAGCGTATCTGATTTTGTGAGGTACGACAGGAACTGGACAGGGCTGCAAGAAAAAAACATATCAAGCTCATGCGGCATATAAAAATAAATAAAAGTCTAGTTTCTTTTGCACATATGAACGAAAAAGCTTCTATATACCTAAATATATACACACTGAAGACCCGTATTTGTCAACTACCGTATAAGACAAGAATTTTAGTAAGAGAGCAGTCTGTGATAGGTACCTTGCTTGTGTAAACGCAAAGTTACTTTTGTGTGACGGAATATCTTTGACGCGTTTTCCGCCTGCAAGGTGTTTTCTTATATTATATACCTATGTACTCGTGGCTAAAGCACCCTCCTCTCATGAATGTCATTGTTGGGCACCCCATAATTACGGTGGTACGTCCCCCCTTTGAAGAGGAGGAGGTTGGAGTGGCACCTTCTGCTTGACGAAGGTCCTCACTGGACGTGGTAAGTTCGGAAGATTCGGGCGAAAGAAATCTGGAGTAGCAAATAGAAAACTTTTTGTTCCAGTTCCATAATTGATGTGAGGTTTAATTTTCAAGCGGGCAAAGCCGCTGACAAAAGCTAGTTATTTAAGACTACAAGCAGCTTTGCCCGCCTTAAAGTAGAAAATTTTCTCAAAGAAACATAGCCTTTTGATGAAGAATACTATTCTACGACATAGTCTACCCATGTGCCAAATTTTACCCAAATCTGTTCGAGCTTGAAGACGTAACAAACCTACACACAGACGCACTCACAATCTTTCCCCTTTATAATTTTCTAAATAGTATGATTTCTACTCAGCCTTTAGAAAGTTGCAATAAAACATCAAGTTAGAGGAATAAAAACTAAAAACGATTTTATACAACGAGCACTTTATTCTGCCAAGTAGTTGAAACGGATCTTAACATCTCACGCCATTATAAGTCCAAGTCGTCGGAAGTCGCGAGCCCCGGGCGGTCGGACCGACCCGGAGTGCCGGCTCTACTCGTAGTAGGTGCTAACTCCATCTGCTTTTGTTAAAAGAAAAGTTTACTTTTAAACTTATGAGGAAAACGTCTCTCTTATCAGAAAAATGGGCTTCTTGTACGGATTAAAAATAGGGTGCGTGATGTTTGGCATAATAACAAATGCTCTAATTTCACTTGAACTAACGTTCATATGACATAATTTTCATATGACATAATATCAAATGACATAAATTCATATGACCTAATGTTTCATATCATATAATATTCATTTAACATAATAACATTTAGTATAAAGTTCATTTTATATAATTTTCAACATGTATAATAATCTTTTAATATAACGTTCATTTGACCTAATATTCTTTTGACCTAAAAATGTTTAATGGGCACAGTTCTAGCCTAACTCAAATGGCACTTAACCAAACCTTAAAATATTCTATGCATGGTCGAGGGTGGGGTTGGTCGACGGAGCCCCGCTTCGCGGGGCTCCTACTTCTGGGTGGTTTATAAAAAAATAACCACGAAGGGGATGGCGGGGTCTATTCGCTCGCTTCGCTCGCTTACACGACCCCGCCATCCCCTTCTAACCTAACCTATCCGAGTCGGGGTGCCCTAAAGTCCAGATTGCATCCAGTTTCTCCTGGTTACAATAGTTGAGGGTAGCAGGTGTGATTTTCTAAATTATATTAAAAGTTACTTAGAGATTATGAATATTATAGTAAATGAATAATATGCTAAATGAATATTATGTGAAATGTGCATTATAGGAAATGTTCATTATGCCATATGAAATTAGGTAAAATGAAATTATATCAACAATTCATTATGTCAACTGATCGTTATGTTAAACAAAAATATGTTAACTGAAATTATGTCAAGTGAACGTTAGATATTTTGTTATTATGTCAATCGTTACACACCCTTAAAAATAACGTATTAAAAGATAAAAAAAAACAGACCTGACAGATGGAAAAATTGTCATAACAACAATGATGGTGCAACCACACCTATACATTTTTGTAGAGGAGCAATCATGTAAAGGCTTCTCCCGCTCTTGGGTGCAGCGGGAGTGCGTATCAGACTTTTAGTAACTAAACCCCACTTCTCTGATACTTCTTAGCCTTGCATTCCAGGGCGCCAGGTTTTCCAGAAGCGAACCCAAAAGTTCCAGTAGGACCCTGTCTGTACCCTGCTTGGCCCTTATGAGACTGACAGGTGTCAAGTATAAGTCATATCCTAGTGATATGATTTATATTGAGTCACCAATACTTCAGCCAATACACAGTATTATTTAAGAGGGTAGAAAATCATTAAATATCGCGGAGGAGTGAGAGAGTCAAATTCATCTATATTCTTTCAGTTACCTTTTCATCCTAAAGCCACAATAAACCCTACAAATATATGTACAAGTATACTACATCTAAAATAACAGACATGAAACTGCATATCCAAATACAAGAGCGCTTCAGAACTAATTTAGCCACGCCGCCGACGACCCTAAAGGCCGGAGTTCAAATGGGATTAGGCCGGACATGTCTGCAGCCGACATACAGCCGTATGTAAACGAAACGAGCTTCTGGTAGACGAAATAAATAAACTTTTCTTTGATACTGGAAGTAAATGGTGCATAATTGCATGAAACGTTTTATAGTTAGCAGAATTCGAGAGACCACTTTACATGAGATGGTAGATGCTGATATTAACTGAGCAATCAGCATACCTAACTATAGTCTTCGTAGGAATAGGTAGCAATATACCCACTAAAAATTGCACAGTAAGTTATTTAGTGATTTTTTTTCTAAGACGCCAGACGTCATACTTAAACACTGCAGTGCAAACGACAACAAACGAAAATAGAAATGTAAATACTAGATGAATGGTTTCGTTTCGTTGATTTACAAAGCCTGTCTCTGACTCACTCACTCCCTGTCAGAACATTAGCATAGAGGTTTCTTTGTGGAATTTTCTAAATTCACTACCTAAGCGGATGAAACGGGGTCCAAAGAATGTAGGGAGAAACATAATTTAACTTGAGTGAAAAAAAAATATCGTGACCCAATCAGTTTCAATTCGAAAAGAAGAAGAAGACTTGGGTGAAGTCGCTATTAGGATGAACTGTAACATATTTCTATTTTCCACCACCACTTAAACACTAACCATATGCGTACCAATACAAGCACAAACTAAATTCTTCCCTCACAGTTAAGGAAATTGGAGAATGATGGCAAATTGAGCTCGTAGCGAACAATTCTCTGCACATTCCTGACGTAAGGAAAACTATTTGTGGAACATGCTTGGCGTCTGGATGGGACTCGAATTTCCGCCCCGGACACTTTGTTATCCGTTTCGGACAGTGCGATAAAATTGATGGCTTACTAGTACGGAAGGTGGTTTTCTGTATAAATTGCATTGCAACTTTGGCGAACTAAGCTTCAAGTACATACACTTTTTTGTTAACGTGGGAAATCATCAAATGACTTCAGTCACTCAGAGATAAGTCGGATTAAAACTTACACTATTCCTCCAGTTGCCATTTTCCCACATTATTTCTTTGCTAAAACCAAAGTGTAAGGCAAGAATGAATAAATTAGTTCTAGTAACGCTTGCTTCTTCGTCGACCACTTTAGAGCCTAGCATTAGCATCAGGTGAGAATGGTGAGATAGTGATCCAATGGCTCATTTCATCGTTTTCACGATAAAAAAATTTTAGGATAGCAATCTCGTACTGTTATGAACAGTTCACTATAGACCTTACCTAAGAGGACCGCAATCTACGTCATTTTGTTTTTTAAATAATCGCGATCACTCTTATATTTTTCCTCTCGTATAGCGTCTATATATAATTATATATATATATCTCTCCTAGCGTCACTGATAACTAATTTAATTAATAATATTTAATCACTATGGAGTAACTAATGTAGTCTTATATTATCAAATTCTAAATACTAATTCATTGCTTGTCCAAAAACTCGTCCATATTTCTGTCAATTGGAAATTTGCCCAGACCACTGGCGACAATCCAAATACTATTACATTTTAATTCTATGTACTATCAAAACCACCATTCGAAATTTAATTTTACGGGTCATTTGTACCGCAAACCGGTAATCTCTCTCCATCACTATTAGCTAACGACCTAGCATTCAGAGCCCAATTTGGGAAACTAATTTTACTAATTGACAAATGCGATAAATCATAGGTATCGTCATCATTTCAGCCTGTGAAACATTCCTGATCAAATGAATTAAGTGTATTACATTCAAATTTGCGGTTTAATACCGCTAATCTATATGTAATGTACTTAATTAATTAATTTGTTCGGAATACATAACTAATCCGGCTCGAAGGACCATAAAGTTATACGGGAGCACTTAAATGATAATGTTGATGGAGGTAAAATGATCGATTATTTTATAGTTATTGATTGTCCTAGATACAATTGTACTGGAACAGTTTGGTCGATTATAATAACTATTAATATTAATGAAGAACATATTCGACGAAAGTAATCGTTAACTAAAATTTCTATTACGCATGTAGTAAAAACATGCTTAGTATGGGGAAAATGTAATTCGTTTTACATACTGGTTCTATTACCAGACCAAAGCAGAGATATTCTTGACTTTATACCAAACTACATAAAGCAAAATATTAGTACCAATCAATTCAAGTAATATCCTTTTGTATACAAAGGTCGATGACGTCAGTCCGTTCGGTCTAGTCAGACCCGACTAAATAGTATAGTGTGTTCCTAATCCGCGTCAATTGAACCCTTGTCTGATGTCACGACTGGTCTCCGACTTATCCAGAGTTAGTGGAAGGCTTCCAGCGGTTTCTTTTATTAGGCTAGCTTTGATTTAGGGTCCGTATCAAATGGACGGATTTTTGGGATTCGTGAAAAGAAACACTAAATTGGGTACCGAAATAGTTGAGTGTCTACAGTAAAGTATAAATATATACAGTCCACTTTTGGTCCCAAGCTTAAATAAGTTTCCAAATAAAAACATTTGAGTGCAACTTGGGCTTCGCTGCCGAATTCAGTTAACTTATAAGTACGCTGGGCAAGGCACATCTCTTGTGGAATGGATGGTCAATGGATCGGAAAGGTTCCAAAGTAGCGACTGCGTATTGGTAGACGCAGTGTTAAAAGGTCTCTTACAAGTTAGACCGATGACCTGGTGAAGGCTGCGAGAATGTTTAAAACGCTGTGACTTATTGCAGTCCTATAGGACTTCAATACCTCTCTCTATACTCCGTATTAGAAGTCCTATAGGACTTCCAGCAGTAGACGTCAATCTTCTGAAATTTATTATGATAATAGATTCACTAAAGTTTCAAAAGGGGCTGATACTTTTAATGCTTTCATGTATACAAGTGTCTTTTTTTATGGGACTGCCTTTGACCAACAATTACCTTTGTCAACTGAATGGTGAGTGATGATCTGCTCAACAGTAGGGCATGCTTGCCTAGAAATAACCTATACACTCCTGACTTAAAGATCCTTTTGTAGCTATCAGAAAACAACAGACACCAGCAGAGAATTCCAATCTTTAACTGAACGCACAGTGAATGTGTATGTGTCCAATCTCAACCTCAAATAAAACTTATCAAGAAAAACTTCCACGCGACTTAATCCGCAGACTTTTTCACAAAGGAACACAAAAGGAACAATACGTTCTGAAGACACCTTTTATTTTCAACATCGTAACCGATAACACACGAGTACATCTCTATATATCTTGCGATATATTTTATCACAATCTTCTTTTTCTATAGAAGTTCTTTAGACCGGAACTAATTTACGGGTTATGAACCATTAATAAAAAATCCCTTTAGCAAAGTTACTTAGATACTTTATTGTATAGAGAGATCTTATTGGCATTACCTATTGTGATTTAAGAAAGTTCCTGACATTTATGTGTATTTATTTCTGGAGTATAGAAAGTTTTTATGGACTTTATGATGTGGAAAGGTTTAGTAAACTTTGTTTGAAGGTAATAGCAATATTTTTTCAATCTCTAGAGGCTGTAAGTTTGCCTAAGAAGTTTTGTATCAACTTTTTTTCAGATTAGACTGCTTAAAGTTTCGGGTGTATTTCTACTGAAAGAGTAGACGGTGGTAGGAAATGAATGGCTAAATTCTGGCCAAAGACCTTTATGCTTACTTACGCTAACATAAGATATTAATATTACTTACATAATTTATGCAAACGTACTTACCAAATACTAACATCATTTAAAATGTAAGCTTAAGAAACATGGAATAAAGCGCTATTTATTTATTTTAACCAAAGTTAGGCGAAGTGGTGAACTAGAATTGGTCAATCCCAATGCTCGAAATCTCCACTTTGCAGAGGCGGAATCATTCTAAATGAAACGGAGTGGAGCTAAGTGGACTTTCAAATAAAAGGAGGGCACACAGCAGAGGATGGTTCAACTCCACTCCGCCCTGCTTTTCTTTAATGGAAACACAAGCCGTTTTTCAGTGGTCTTCTCCGCTCCACTTCACTTAGCTCCGCTTTCTAATGCACCTTTCTATCACTGTATCCAGATTTTGGAAACTTTACCTTGAATAAGGTAGTATGTCCGGATTGGTGGATATCACATGACATAGTGAGTAAGTTTTTACACCGGGACAGCTTCTTATGCTATACAAAGTACAGGTCCGATCGTGTGTGGAGTACAGCAGCCACATATGGGCTGGTGCTGCAAAATGCCATCTAGCGGCTTTGGACTCGGTGGAAAGGCGTGCGAAGAGGCTAATTGGAGACCCTGATTTGGTTAAATCCAATCTGCAAAGCCTAGAGCACAGGCGTAGGATAGCAAGCCTATCGGTATTCACCAGGATGCATTTCGGAGAGTGTGCGCAGGAATTACATGAGTTAATTCCGCCATCTCCCTTCTACCATCGGACAAGCCGTCGTACGGCGAGTATCCATCCTTACGTTGTCGAAACCTGCACGGTCTGGACAAAGTGGTTTGCCTCGTCGTTTATACCACGTACATCGAAGGATTGGAACAATTTGCCTGCTGCGGTCTTTCCGTCCGATTATAATTTGGGTATCTTCAAGACTAGAGTGAATAGGCTAGCGAGCCTCACCATCAACGATTGCATCACTGCTTAACATCAGGTGGGATTGCAGTCAAGCACTAGTTTATGGTATATAAAAAAAAGAGTATCTATGTGTGCCAAATAAAATATTTTTCTTTAATTCTTTCTTACGTGTCTGCGAATTTTTGGTTCCAGGATATGCCCTTTTCCCTACAATGTTTTTCTTCGCTGTTTTAAAAACAATTACGGAATAAAATACACATAGTTATGCGCCTGACTAGGATTAAAGCCGCGACCTACAACACTTAAGTGGGGGCAGTTAACACTGGTCCACCACTGTTCTCAATAATACAAATAATACATACATACAATATTTTTTAACGATGTAGGCTGATGTAGGTTAAAATATATTGCAATATTGGTGTTTACTTACTGTTCAAATATGGTTCAAATACACAAAACAATAAAAATAAATATCAATTTTATTTGAATCATCATCTCATCATCTGCCTAGCCTTTTCCCAACTATATTGGGGTCGGCTTCCAGTCAAGCCGGATTTAGCTGAATACCAGTATTTTACGAGGAGCGGCTGCCTACCAGACCTCCACAACCCATTAACTGGGGTAACACGGTACTTCATGGCAAGACTGGAGTCAGATTTACTGGCTTCTGACTATCCGTAACGACTGCCAAAGATCTCCAAATGACAGCCGGGACCTACGGCTTAACGTGCTTTCCGAGGCACGGAGGAAACTCGTTATGTTTAATGGTCACCCATCCACAGACCAACCTAGGCAAGCGTTGCTTAACCTTGAAGATCGACCTGTGCGGCTGTTATTATCTAGCCACGAGCTCCTCGCCATGTGAGATCCGTGTAATACTCAATTTTATTTGAATCGTAATCAAAAATGTTTACTTATGACCGATGGACGAACGAGCTCGATGTGTAATCTGTAACATATTCCTATGTTCATTTTACCTCACAAAACATACACCTACGTATTTCACTCGTAATTTTACAACCCCTAAAAGCCCATCCAATTGATACATAATCCCTGGTTCGATTGGTAAATTAGCATGGAAATGGGAACCTTCCCTCTCTCAAAGCGAAAATTTGCCAATTTCAACCCCCCGGTGATAAAATTCAGCCGATGTAATTCTCATGTAACGGCTGTTCGCAGGAGGATAATTTAGGTACTGCCGGAGTGTACAATATACATAAATTTAAAAAATAAGTAAGTATAATTGGTAGAAAAGAGCAGTGGTGACCAAGTGGTGGCCCAGTGGTAACTGCCCCGACTTACAAGTTGTAGGACCCAGCCAGGTGCATTCCTATGTATAATTTAATTCATGACTGCTGCTCTCAAAACGGTGAAAAAAACCATGGTGAGGAAACCGGCATGTATATAAATAAATATTCGAAGACACGTGACATCCACCAACCTACACTGGTCCCGCATGGTGGAATACGACCCATTCCCTCTCCAAGAGAAGAAGCCTGAGTCCCAAAAGTTGGAACATTACAAGACCAATGCTAATAAATACGTAGGTACTCGTACATAAAGACTTAAACGACTACCTACCTAGCGCTTCCCAGCGGCTTCGCCCACGTGATTGTTTATTTTTTCATTCTTCTTTTTTCCTTATTCTAAACAAATCTATTGGCACACTACACCGTTTCGATCTCTTTGTGTCAATACTGACACCGGCCCACGCTGAAAACTAGCACTGTAGTCTCGTAGCTTTTATGAATCGTCGTTTTGCTGAGCGTTCGGCCGATTTGCGAGAATGTGACGCATATTTTCCCTACAGGGTGACTATGATTGCAAGTTAGTCTAAAGATTGCATAATTTCGCACATTTTTTTTTCTTTTATCGTTCTTTCATAAGTAGGAAATTATCCCACGAAAACATACTCCTCCAGTTAATAGGTACGATGTGCTTTTCCAGGACATAGTCATTAGGGGCACGCGGAACAGCCTCATAAACCTCCTTTGAAAAAGGAAAATCCTCCAAACAGATGGGTAATGTGTTTGGTTCGAGCATCTGCCCGAAGCTTGATTTCGGACTTTTTATAATTATGCCCTAATTGCGCGAAGAACTCTGATACCATTATGTTAACCTTTCAAAAATACCTGCATTAGTGTGTGTTTTTTTTTAAATAAATGCTTTTGAGTTTGAGTTAAAGAGTTCTTATGTGGCGACATTGCTGACGTAGCTGCCACTTTAAAATGTCAATCTCCTGTTTAAAATCTCAAATTCTAGCAACATAGCTGCATTTTCCACTTAGTGCCACAGACAAAATGTTTTAAAAGACACCTGGATTAATAGTTTCAGGTATGCACAACGCCATTTGAGCGACTGTCTACTTTTCTTCTCGGATGCTCAACTTTTTCTGAGCTCTTAAGCGGACTTTATACTTTGTATAAAGTTTCCTAGTCGAGTCGTTAGAGTTTCAAGTTGTAGTGAGCAAAAGGAAGTTTAACTTGTTATAGAGTTTCTTGTAAAAGTGCTTGTCCAGGGAAAAAGTTACTCTTACTTACATTGCGTTGCCGTATTCCGGTTTAAGAGGTATGTCTACAACTGCCTACGAAGTTTCCAAGATAGTTCTTTGATCGTAAAATTATCAAATAAATTCTCCCGCTCTGGATGGAAGAGGGAGTGTCAGCTTTTCCCTAATTAAAGCCCACTTAAGTCCTTCTATTGTCCTTTCGTTGCATTTGCTAATTTAGGAATAACAAAAACGAAATAATGCAAATTTTTCTACGAAACAATGCAGGATTTATGTTTTTCTTACCTCGCCACGTGGCAACGAAATACCTCGGCAAATTCCTAGGGAATAGCTAAGTCTCATTTTGCATACGAATGAACGAAATGTCTGAACTCTTTTGAACAATCCCGCGGCTCGGACAGGCAACGGCCCTGGCAGGCCCCGAAAATTACACCTACCTACATTCCATTGAATCCGGTGAAGTTACAGCAGCATAAAACATTAGTAGTTTGACTGGGCTTACCTACTGTATACGGTTTTAGAAACGTATACAGTAAACCCTTAGAAGGGTTGAAGCTTTGTTTTGAATGACTATAGGTAGCGGTTATCACTTTCTATCTAATGATATTGTATATACGTTTATATACTAGCAGTCCCGGCAGAGGTTGTACCAACAAAAAGTTGGCTTTTCGATAGACTAAAAATTGAGCCCTATAGCGACGCCATCTATCAAGTTCAATTTTAATAAATTACTCGTATATTATAAAAATATGTAATTATTTGTATTTTTCATTTAAATTCATGTTGTTATTTAAGTTTAAAACAAAGATTATTTCTTCTATTCTATTTTTGAATCTAGTCCAGATAACCACCGACCGATCGTCTATAGATGACACCAATGGACTTATTCTACTACTACTTGACTCTATTTGTGTGGGAGCTAAGCTGTCCCTTGGTGCATCTCTCGATCATCGTCTACAGCTCAGTTTTAACAAAAGACCATTAATCGACCGATACGTATACAAACACCCTTACTGTGCAACTATCTCACTACAAGAGTGTCTTCACTGATTTTACGAGCACCTGCTATCTGCGTAAACCGACTTAGTTGCTGACCATACCATCGCATCTAGCCACGTATTTTACGCAAATTTATTCAACCCTGTCGCCATTTTCGCGTCGGATACCACAAAGCCACTAACAATAGCTTTCCATGGTAATTCGTCGTGATTAACATGCAGAAAGCCAATTCTGGTGAAGTGCAGAGCTTTGGTCAAATTGCCGCGCTTTGACTTTGAAATATGGCAATTTATATTCTAGTTTTGGCTTTTTTGTTCTGAGCTATCAACTCGCTTAGTAAGTGTGTTATACTTGCATTTCGCTGTCTTAGGGCCTGTTTCACAATGTCCAAGTAGGCACTACTCACTGAATAAATTCAAAAATGTGACAGATTTTGTATGAAATTATCTGTCAAGTAAGATACTCGAAACTTAATCATAGGTGGTGAAATAGGCCCTTAGAGTGAAAACCTCGTAAGTGCAAAATACGTAACTTTCCAGGAGGTCCAAAAAACCATATTAGATCTTTATTATCAATTAATTTAAATAGGTTTAATTCAAATAGTTGCATGTTTTATTCAAATATTGATGTAGTTCAAACACCTATTGAATACTCTTGTATTTCAATTTTTCTAATAACTTTTGATGCGCCATCGCAATGTTATCATACCAAACTGACTCGAGAAGGATATGCATTTAACACCGTAGACGGCGTTTCAAATAACCAGTAAAAAAATTCGTGATACAGGATGGTCTGTTTCGAGGTTTTTTTTCCAAAAATGTGATACAATAAATTTACCTAAAATTTCAGATACGAGGTTTTCACTCTAAGCCATCGATTTGTTATGTCCACTATAGCATGTACTGTGCCAAGTACTTTTTTCGGTAACAACCCACGCACTTCTCTGTATGAGATTAGTCGTGGTCGTGACAAGCATGGAAAATATCTGTGGAAAATATAAGCATCTTTTCACAAAAATAATTTTGTTTTGACCAATGACCTGACTGCGGGAATCGGATGGATGCGAGACACACAGGACTAGCCGTTGTGGTGATACTTGAGGGAGGGCTATGCTTTTCTTCACAACCTTAGGATTGACTGTAAGACCTTAAATTAAAAAGGGGGTCTGCGGTTTCTGCAAATTTTAAGCTAAGGAGAGGAATTCCCTGCCGGAGTCTGTGTTTCCTGATAGCTACAACTTAGGGGTCTTCAAGTTAAGAGTGAATAGGTTACTTCTAGGCAAACGTGCTCCATCGTCGGCCACTTAGTCGCTTACCATCAGGTTGGATGTGGTAAAAATAAAGAAAAAAATGTTTTTGGTTTGATTTAACCTTTACCCTTAACGACTTGGCAACAACAAATGAGTACCTACACGTGTTTTAATTCCAACGATAATAAAACGCTAATATTCATATTTCAACATTTTCCACCCTTATTTTGAGCGACATGTGACACCGCGGGATTGTAACGACGTCCGTAATTAGAAGCACAAATTATAATTAAGACGAAATCCCTTTGAATTAACTTAATTATGTAAACACAAGCTCATTAGGGTTATATAATACTGGATTTAAGTTTCATATGTTTTGGAATTTAACATCAACATTAGTGTGAGATATATTTTTTTATTTTAATTATTCACAGTAGTGTGCGTACAGGGGGAATGGGGAGTGGATTATTTAACATTACTGTGAGAATTATTCACAATGATGTTTAGGGTTTGGAATGGGACACACAGATTTCAGTAAGGTTACTGAAGTCTGTGTTTCCTGGTAACTTTTAGCTACCAGGAAACGACAGATTTTTTGGAAACACATTCATTGTGCTGCTGAGGTGTGGTATTCCTTCCTTGACAGTTGTCTGTGTTTCCTGAAAGATAGGTAACCTAGGGGTATTAAAGTCAAAAGTAAATAAATAGATTACTTCTAGGTAAGCGTGCTTTTTCGATTCCATTGTCGCTTACCATCGTGAGATCACTATCTCATCTATGCACACACAGTGCTAGCTACTACCCATGACTTCGCCCGCATGGTATAAAATGTATTGTACATGCTTTTCCAGGACATAGTCTACTCGTGTGCCAAATTTAATCCAATTGCATTTAGTCTTTCAAATGCAAAGAAGGAAAACATACTCTTATACACTCACAGACTTTATAATATTAATGAGAAAAAACAGTCGCTACAATATATACTTAACTAACTTACCTTTAGGGCCTGTTTCACAATGTCCGTGTAGGCACTACTCACTGAATAAATTCAAAAATGTGACAGAATTCGTATGAAATTATCTGTCAAGTAAGATACTCGAAACTTAATCATAGGTGGTGAAACAGGCCCTTAGTTTACTTAACTTTATCAACGCTTAACAATAAACCTACCACTTTAATTCATTCCCGATACCAACGTAAGAACACTAAAATAACATAATAAACCCATACAAGCACTGGCCATAAGTTCGAACCGATAAACTATAATCGTTGAGTAAACCGATGGGTCATAAACACTTAACTGTGGGGTCGTTATGACCCCCGACCGAACAGGAGCCGATTGTGGGTAAAACGCGGCGGGGTTATAATAATTATCCTCTACTTATGCGTAGGTGAGGTAAGCCTTTACCTTTACAGGATTATCCTTATAAAACAAATTCCATCCCATTGTTTTTTTTGAGGTTGAAAATCATCCAGTGACTTCACCCCCTCTAAGTTGGAGCAGAAAGGTATGTCAGGTGTGTAAGGTGTGTCTAAAACCACATCTGTGTCCTTCAGTTACCTTTTGAGTTCCTACTAGAACTAGACTTCCCACGCTTACTTTGGTTATGATGGCTGGAGCGTGAGGATGTTCATTCTCTCACGCGTGCACAGCGGTGATCCGCCCAAGCGAGGAATACCTCCACCGTAAACCCCCACCGTGTGTATGAAAGAGATAAGCTAAGCCAAGCTTACACCCACGCAAAGTTTGGGCAGGTCGCTAGTATTATTATTGTAAGAGATTATGTCGAGTCATGGCAGGGTTATGTAAAAATGAGAAGGGTTAATAATAGATATAGAATTCACGCCTGACAGTATAAAGATTTTAAATTTATTTCAATTTTTAATTTTGGTGTCTTTTGACCACTATCTCGCCTGATGGTAAGCGATGGTGTGGTTAACAATGGAGCTTGCTCCACTAGAAGTAAACTATTCAAGGTTAATTTGCAAATAAAAAGTTTCATTTATTTAATAAACACAGAGTTAATTAAGTCTGTACTAAAGCTTAGTCTTTTTTAGCAGTTTTAACGTAACAGAGATTTTAGTTTATCGTAACTTTTCCCCGAGTTTTTTAATAATCCCAGTAATAAATTTAGTTTCATTTCACTTTATTTTCACAAAGAAAGAACGGATATTCAACAACACGGTTCCAAGAATTTATGTCTCAACGCGTCTGCTACACCGGCGTAGCCACGAGCGTAGCAATTACGTCACGCTTCCGCTACGAGCTACGCCGTAGCAATATCACAATCTTGTATCGCTTGTTTTAGTAACCAAATGCTTGGAAACTTTAATGGTATCAGATTCTCTGTTTGGATACTTAACTATAACATTATTTAGGGGTAAAATGGATTTTATGTAAGTAAGGTAATCTCTGGAAATATTGAACCGATTACGATAACGCGTTACTGATGGAATGGTGGTCCATTGCTACAATTACGAGTGTAGGCTTAATTTTATCCCGAAAAATTACATGGTGTGTAAGCGTTTGAGTCGGGGGTCAAGGTAACGACCCAGACTTACTAGTCTTTGGAAATATTCGGAAAAAGAGTGTAAAGTCCAGCAAATCTTCGTTGGAAAGGGAGTATCGGATCAGACGGACATTTTGTCTGCTTTGGGTAACTGCCCGAGACATGATTTAGGGATACTGTATACATATCGCGGGTCTCAAACCATAGGGGCGTATAAGCAAAAAAGCGATTTTTCGTTTTTAATGCCATTCGATTCTACTATAACTAATACATTACCTCAATTTTTCTTATAATTTAATATTAATTACTTTTTGTGTAAATTGCAAAATATTATCAGCCGTAACCTAGACAGTCTACAATTATTCCCATGCCATACAGCCGTATGATAGACGTAAGAGCAATATTATTGGTTATTAAAGCAGTTTCAACGTGCCATACAGACGTATGCACGTACGAATTTAAATTTTGTTATGATCCAAGGAAATAGTTTCAGACCATAGAGGCGTATGCACATACGACCATCAATATCAACACGATCCTGGGGATATTTAGTCATCACTGCAGACGTATGCACATACGTCTACATATTTATAGTATGGCTGTCTCAAGATTTCGTCAATACGCGGACGTATAGTCACAAACAACACCCAACACAGTCATTCTGCGGCGATCTGCAATAGCAAGCAGATGTTACTTTAATGCGTGGAATTAAGCGTAGAGACAATATCATGCGTTTAGCCCTAAAGCAGTAGCAGTAATACTGTATTTATCAATGACTAGCTTTTGCCCACGGCTTCACCCGCATGAAAGTCGAATAACCAAGTAAATTCAGAACAAAATATTATGATATCGCAATGTGGGTCCAATCTAAGTCATGACCGTAAGACATAAGTATCCCAGGTTTCATTCCGTCTTTTAAGGCACCAAGCAACATATTAATGACAGAAAAATGAACTAATAACCAGCCCTCTACTTTCCATTCTTTAGGCACGCCATAATTTATGGTGGTAGGTCCCTTTTTTGAGAAGTGGTTGGAAAGTCGTCACTGCCTCCTCAGCTTCCTCATGACGCAGACCCTCAACGGGCATGGTAACTTCTGAGGTTCCTGCACCGGATTCATGCGGAAGAAACGTCCAGGTGTCATCATTGCGTTGATCTTCCGAAGGCCACGGTGGAGCTTACGTTAAGTTTGACTGCTCCGTCGGTCTATTGTTCGCAAGGGTGACTACTGCGCGTGGGTCCTGGGTTCGATTCCCGGGTCGAGCAAAAGTTGCTATTGGGTTTTCCATTAGGAATTACTCTATGGCTACCCGGAGTTTGGAAGTTGGTGATGCGATATCTCCATGACTCGGAAAACATGTAAAGCCGTTGGACCTGCATCTGATCTCTCTCCGGTCGTATCGGATTACTGTCCCATCCGACTATGAAAGTTAAGGAACAGAGACTGCACCTGCGTTTACGCACAAACTTGTGCACTTAATATCTTCTATGTACTTGGCTGATTTCTGTTAAGATTGGCCATCGTAATCGAAGTTCGGTCTGGAGGACTATAATTAAAGGTATGCTCCTTTTGGGCAGCGACTACTCACGCCGGGCCATGGTACAGCCAATGGACCATTGCAGAGTGAAACGAAATGACAGCTGATCGCCGCCTGCGAAACAGTATTGCTGGGGAATGAGGCGGCCGCACGCGTGAGGGAATTACCCTCACGCCGCAGCTGCCGGGATCCTGACCCCAATTTCCAGCCACCGTATGTTTGCGGACAGCGAGCAATAGGTAGCACGCCGCCCGGTCATCCGGTAACCGTCCGGACCGAGCCCAAGTCATCTACGGCGCGTAGTGTTCCACGCGCGCCTCAAGGAGATGTCATCAAATCGTAGGGGCCCAGCAGGGTTACGTGAAAGTGAACCTCGAGGCCCTAAAACGTAGACCAAGAAGGAACAGGAGTGGGTTTTAGTTAGTAAACGTCTGACACTTCCGTCAGTTGTCGTTTGAATTCCAGGATCACGGTTTTTCAATCGGAAGTTAACCGATATTTCGCTTCGCTGACATCTCTCCCAGGCACGCGTGGAACACTTCGCGCCATCGACAATTCGAGCTCGGTTTGGATGGTTATCGGACGACGGGGCGAACTACCCATTGCTCGTTACCTTGTCTATGATGGCTTGAAGTTGGGGTTCGTTCTCTCATGCCTGCGGCCGCCCACTTTGCCAACATTACAACGTCGCATAAAGAAGCGTCTGGTACCTATTCCCCCTCGCTATGGACCACGGCCTACACCAGGGTCCGGTGCGAGAGATCGCCAGTGCCGATCGCCCACACAAAGAAACGTCGGAGCTCTGCCCAAGCGGGACACACCTCCACTGTATGCTCCACTATGTCCTCCAAGCGGTCCACACAATGGTAACCGTGCGCTTCTTCCATCCGAATCAGGTGCCTGTCCCTCCCGAACTTACCATGTCCATTGAGGACATGCGTCGTCATGCGTCATGCGGAAGGTGAGGACGCCGTGACGTTTCTCCAGCCACTCTTCAAAGAGGGGCATTTATCTACCACCATGACGTGCCCCAGTAAGAAAGAAGTTAAAACATGCATGGAACATTCTATATACGTTTTTACTTAGAAAACTTTGTGTAATTACTACCATTTCGTTTTTTTCTAGATTGTACAACAAAACTGGTTTATACTTCTACTCTGAATTCAACCACCTCGTAATATTAATGGCATGCCATACAGGCGTAAGAAAGAATCTTGGCGAATTCATAGCTGAAATTTATTGGAGTGTCTTAAAGTGACTTATATACGAAGGCATTTCTATTATTTTTCTACGTTTTTTCAAAGTATCACATTAACTAGTTATAGCCGGATAAAAAAGATATTTGAAATTAAAGTTATTTATATTTATTCTGCCAAATGACAGTAATTAATGACGGGCAAAAAGACTATTATCCCAAATAAAAAAAATATAACTTGGTTTGACTTTGTCAATTGTTGATTGGTTTTACTCATGTCACAGACGCCTATCATTTATGCATATACAACTGACGCTGATATTATGTCCGGTCTATTTTCTTCTGGCAGTGCTTTAAGATCATATTTCAGAGAAGATGATGTGTTCATTCTGGATAGGGGTTTTAGGGACGGTATAAGTTTACTAGAGAACGTGATTTTAAAGTTTTTAGGCAAGAGTATTTTCATCGCTCTCTACCACACATGATGCAAACATTTCAAATCGCCACAGCTCTTTTGAACAAGTTTGGTGTTCGCTTTCAAAATGATGAATATGCTAATGAAATACTTGAAATAATTAGAGAATGGATGAACTTACCAAACAATTTGGCAAATATGGTGGAAGCCTTAAACATGAATAGAAGAACCTCATAATTTCGTAGCTAATGCTACGAGTTACGAGACAAGTTTATCGCGATCAGCGGTAATCCGCTGATCCCAACCCTGGAATATAGAGACTTGATTCTCTTCGCCCTGGGAACGTACCAAATAAGACAAGCTCGCTTATATTATGGCGAACATATACGACGTTTCCACGGTGGGTACAGAATCGAAGTTTCCAGTGAAAACATTGATTCCTCTGAATATAATCTTAGGGGCACTGGCGTGACAACACCAAAAACCTAAGGTCAACTGGTAGTAAATGCCTAAGGCATTAAGTCTGCCTTTGTACAATGTTTTGTGCATAAAGCTTTAATAAATAAATAATTAGAGGAAAAATAAAGTCACTTCACGTATCCAGGAAGCAATATTATGTTTATATTGTTATAGAAAATGATATTCCTGGTAGGACAGGAATCAGCGAGTATTGTTGTAATTGTTTAGTTGGTCGGCGCACAGTAGGATGTTGTGCTCATGTCATGACGCTAGTCTAGTATTTGGGATGGGCCAGACATCAGCAAAATATTTCAGCACCTGCAGAATTTTTTTTATAAGAGAGGATTACGAAGAATAAATAATAATATAAAAAAACTTGTTTTATTGATTCTTATGAACATACTCAATATATTCCATACGCATTCAAGGATTTTGTGTTTGTTTTTATTTATCTGAAAAGTTAGCAAGTATTTATAAAATCCCGGAATTCTATTATAGTCCTATTGCTTCAATATCTACCTAAAACAATGCTGATGGTGACTGGCAGCCTCAGTCCTATTGTACACAGTCACGTAGTAGGTACGTAGTAAGTATACCTAAGTTAACCTATCAATACCCGCGAAACGAGACACAATGGTAAGACAATAACAACGCGGTCCTATGAGACCGGTCGGGGATTCATGAATTAAGGCCAAAGAGTAAATATTTACACCTTTTACAATGCATTGCATGCTAAGATAACTGGGTCAGGAAAATAATAATGTAATATTGCCCTTTTAACTTCCTCGAATTGAAATTACCGTAGACATAACCTACAAAACTTCATGACTGAATTTCTATTAATTCCGGCCTTTTCGAACAAAAATTCTTGCACCAGCTAATTCAGAAGTTGACGCCGAGTTTAATAAGATATTTTTCATTTAAAGACGCTAGAATTTAATCTCAGCTAATTTAATGTATAGACGGCTGCCATTGTTCTTTAAAAAACACGTAAATAACGTTAATTTTGATATGTTCTCATTCCTAATTTGCAATATTTAAGGTCATCAACTAAGTAAAAATAAATACTGGTAAAAATATTAATAATTTAATGGGATAAATTTTACGTCCATTAAAATCTATGTATTTTTGGGTGATTTTTTACGAAGTCTTACCGTTTAGTCGTCATGCCAAATAGATGTATCAACCGAAAACAAGTGTTACATAGGAAATAATTTAAAATCCAACACCCTATATTAACTACAGTGTAAATATATAGCTATATGCAAAAAATCAACAAGCTGGCATAACCACGAAAAAAGTTATTACATTTTTTGTTGCTCCTGAAAAGTAGGGGTTTTGTGGATACGCCCCTATGGTTTGAGACCCGCGATATGTTCAATTCTCTAACGGCCGAAACCAATAACTATCGATCTCCAGTTTTGGCATACTGGAGATAGTAAAACAAATGATACAATAAAAAGATTATCATGTTTTCTGTTGTTTCGTTTGTTTTTGTATCTCCGATATGTGATAGATAGGTTATTGGTTTTGGCTGTAAGAATTCTAATTGCATAATGCAGGATTTCGTAGTTTAATTCATATATGGCGCCATGGATAACCGTTTTACTTTTTGTAATATTTTTCGTCACTGCTGCTCTCAAACGGTGAAGGAAAATATCATGAAGAAACTGGGATGTCCCTAAATCCAAAGACGTGTGACATCCATCAATTAACAACGCCCTGGACCTTCATAGTGGACTACAGTCCAATCCCTCTCGTATAGAAGAGAATGGATTATCCTACGCTGTAGAAAAAAATATACGTAGCTAGGTAAAACTACCAAAATCCTTATTACGTAAAAACAACGTAGTTGCCAAAAAAAAAACTAAAAATATGACGAGCATAACAAAATAAAATACGAGATGATATCGCACACGCCCGGCGATTTATCAAAGCAAAGAATAAACCACAACATGTTGAACAAATCACTTTACCCGCCCTCGCCGTGTCATATTCCCCGGGAATAACTCATAATGCCCCGGGAATAACTCATAATGCCCTACCAACGTAAGGGTTACGAAAAATATGTAGGTACACTGGCCTCAGGTTTTATGGTACATATATTTTTAGTAACGTGTATACGTGTTAATTTGAGGAGCTCGTGGCTAGATAATAACAGCCGCACAGGTCGATCTTCACGGTTAAGCAACGCTTGCCAAGGTTGGTCTATGGATGGGTGACCATCTTAATATATCGAGTTTCCTCGGTGCCTCGGATAGCACGTTAAGCCGTAGGCCCCGGCTGTCATTTGTAGATCTTTGGCAGGCGTTACGGATAGTCAGAAGCCAGTAAATCTGACTCCAGTCTTACCATGAAGTACCGTGTTACCCCAGTTAATGAGTTGTGGAGGTCTGGTAGGCAGCCGCTCCTCGTAAAATACTGGTAATCAGATAAAATCCGGCTTGACTGGACGCCGACCCTAATATTGTTGGGAAAAAGCTAGGTAGATGATGATTAGCTCAATAGGTACACTCTTGAGCTAATGAGGTACAGTAGGAGGAGGTCAGGTAGCGAAATGGCAGCCACCGAAGTCTAAGGTAGACGCCAATTAAACATGGAATACACACACACATTGACACTCACATTTATTGACATTCAATGTTTCAAAAATGGAAATAAAGATATGAAGAAACCACGAATAAATTAGATGCATGCGTACAGAAAAGAAGTGGAGTTTTAGGTAGATACACATTTGTTTGTTTTTGGGGTAGGTACCTACAGAGACATTAGGAATATTGTCAATGTAATGTGGAAGACGCAGCGTTCGAATACCTCCCACAAGGTGTACCAATATCTTGGTGAGGGTCGCGAGAGCTCCATGGATGCGAGATGCACAGGACCGGTCGTTGTGGCGACGCTTGGCGGAGGCCTATATCCAGCAATTTTCATCTTTCGGCTGAAATGATGATGCACTTTATACCAAGTCTATCTGGCTTTATACCTACTCTATTGTATAGTAGATGCTAACACCTACAAGACTCACTACTCCTTGCCGCTTAATTGATAAATTCTCCCACAAAAATAAAAAGTATAACCTCCCTCCAATTTCAACACGAAAACCGTTTCAAACGCGATAAAAAGAGAAACCTAACAATAATAAAACTTCGTCTAGGTACGAGCGCGTCCCAGTAAAAGATAGCGTAATTTTTACGAGCTCCTCGTAAGCGTCTAATTGATTAATACACGAACGATTACTGTCGATTACTGGACGTTAGTGGAGCAATCAACGGTTTATAGGCGGATCCTGTTGCTTTATTTATTGTTTAGAGAAACATTTTCGGGTTTATGGTGATGAAATGGAATTTATTTAAAAGTATTTGGGTTGATTGAGGATCCGTGAAATGTTTGGTAGTTATATATCTTGGAAAAAGCAATGGTGACCCCGTGGTAACAGCCTTGACTTAACTTCCTTATGTTGAGGACAACCTACGTACGAGTACTACTTGGTAGTAAATATGCCAGCTATGCAAAAGGTAATGTGAGCACATTGAATGTGTTCCCAAAGCATTTTGTGCATAAGTACAGGTGGAATGTCAACCATGTATCGCCATACATCTAACAACCCGCTGCAGGAATGGGCTTGGTGGAATTAAGTTATGCAATTCCGATGCACACGCTCCGCAATGCAATGTAGCAAATTGACGTCGACGCTCAAGACTTCGGAGCTTTGACTCGACAAAGGCATCACTGCCGATGATCGTCTTGGCTCGTTTCTCTATTGATTCTGTATCTGGTAGATTCCCAAAGATAACAGCAGCTATTTCATTGACAGCTTCATTTTCAATGTGTATTTTAGTACACACTCCTTCAAACACTAAATTCTCCAATATTGTGATATCAGAATCGTTTGACTACTCTTATCAACTTAAGGATTGACAAAACAATTCAACTTATAAAGATTATGTAAATATAGAATTAGTGTTTGAATTTTATAAATAAACGAAATGATTTGTTATTTAAGTGAGATCAGTTAAGTTCAATGTTTATATAAATAGTGCTTCTAGGAATAAACCTGTTAATTAGCATCATATAATATTGTTAGAGGCGGTGAGTAATAAATACTATTTATTTTATTACTCACCGCCTCTAACAATATTATATTCACAAGTAGCAGACACAAGTCTCAAACGTTCTGTTTTCATTTAATGTGTAGGTATGGATGCGTAACCCATTACAGTTGAAAGGACAACGACCTCTCGGATCCGAAGATATACTTCAAATATCAAAAACATATCTCTCTTTGATATTTAATCTATAAATATAAAAGGAGAAACTGACTGACATATCAACGCCTACTTCAAACTCCTGTGAATAAGTTTCCTTTTACAACGTAAGTGAGCACTAAGACTGGATTTCTCAAAATTTCCTCGCTAATGATATAAAATGGAGGGCCAAAGTTTACATGGAAAGATGTATTTTTGCCATTTAAGATGTAGGCGAGCACTAAGAGAGGATTTTCCAAAAATCACTCCTCTAAGGGGATTATTCCAAAGTTTGTCTGGAAAAACCTACTTCCCAAGGGCAAAGCCGCTAACAGAAGCTAGTGTTCCATAAAACTATAAACAATTCCTGAAACTCCATCCTTGAAGCGAATGCCTTATTGATATTGGTACAATCTTCAAAACAAATACATAAAAGGAAAGCTATGTGCTAAAATAAATATGTCTATTAACAGCCAGTTTCTTCAGCCAAAGTAACAGCCAAAGTAGACTATGTAATGTAATGATAACGGATAAATTCGCTTCTTAAAAATTTTAACTGTTAGGGCCTGTTTCACAATGTCCGAGTAGGTACTACTCACTGAATAAATTCAAAAATGGAACAGAATTTGTATGACATTATCTGCCAAGTAAGGTACTCGAAACTTAATCATAGGTGGTGAAACAGGCCCTTAGTTTTATTGTTACTTTTGAAGGGCTGTTAAAGGTAAAGTCACCTTCATTTTGACAAAATTTCACTGAGTTCATCCCTACATTTTATTTTAATCGACTTTTAATTCAGCTGTCTCTTGGATGAAGACATTGACAAGATGACATTTGCTATTATAACAGTAATGGTCATGGAAAAGTTAATAGTTTTACTGATAGTTTTAGTTTTGATGTAGAAACTGACTGTGAGTCAATAGCCTTATTTTCATAACACCAGGCTATCGGTTGGCTAGAGTGGATATTGTTACGTCATACATTAGTAGAAGCGACTGCGGTCCGGGCTTTTAGGATTACGGACGAATAATGGCGTCTGCGGCTAAAATAATTAATCCAATCTCAATAAGGTTTCTGAGAGGACAGAGAGATATATTCTCAGCCAAAATGTCTAGAAACATTTAATAGACGCTTATTCCTATTAGTTACTCTTATAACTGTGTTTTTCCAGTCTATCTTTTTGAGGGTCCAAAATCTCTGAATGGAGGACGAGTGTTAGACTTTTACTGACTAAAACCCGCCTGTGTATCATCAGTTGTAAATAGCGTTTCAGGGTTGCAGTCATTCTTTTTTACGATTCCATAGCTCATCATCTGCCTAGCCTTTTCCCAACTATATTGGGGTTGGCTTCCAGTCAAGCCGGATTTAGCTGAATACCAGTATTTTACGAGGAGCGACTGCCTACCAGACCTCCACAACCCATTAACTGGGATAACACAGTACTTCATGGCAAGACTGGAGTCAGATTTACTGGCTTCTGACTATCCGTAACGACTGCCAAAGATCTCCAAATGACAGCCGGGACCAACGGCTTCACGTGCTTTCCGAGGCACGGAGGAAACTCGTTATGTTAAGATGGTCACCCATCCACAGACCAACCTAGGCAAGCGTTGCTTAACCTTGAAGATCGACCTGTGCGGCTGTTATTATCTAGCCACGAGCTCCAACCAACGAAGTAAACAAGGATTGTAGCCGGTAACATTCTGTTTTTTCATCAGAAAGGTACTGCTGAACGTACGCCTCCTTCAAGCATTGCTAAAACTACTAGTCCTTTACTTCTCACCAAACCATCGTTGAACCTTATCCACTCCAAATCCATTCGACCCCATCGACCATCTCGTCTGCGAGTAATGGCCCAGACCACTACCAGTTAAGTTTCTACCTACCCCATGGGAAAGAGGTTTGAGTTTATGCGTGAATATCCCTTCCAGTCATCCCAGGACTTACCTCCAACAAAAATAAATAGTTTTACTGTAAAAAACTCATACTCATAACGTGTTAATAACAACCACCAACAAAACCAGCAAAAAAATAAACAAACAAAAAAATAACCTCTCAGTGTGAACGAACCGCTAATAAAGTGTGACCCTGACAGGGAATCTAAGAAAAAATGGTCCACGTCATAACGAACCAGTCTTCGGGACATTTCGGCTTCTCTCGGGACCATTCGGCTCTTGGCGTACGGCCAAGGGAAATACCCTAGACGTCTGATCACCCTGTAGTATGGACGGAAGGTCAATTACCCTGGAATATGCCAAAGTTTGATCTCAAGTGGAGTGTGAAAATTCAATTTGCCATTACAGGGATTGCTTATGTAGCGATTCTTTATTGGGAATGGGTAGGTTGAGCTAAGGTGCCATTCCGTACTATTTATTTATCGGTATTTTTGTCTTTTGGGGTGGATCTGTGGTTTTCTGGTTTATGTTAGTGGTTTTACTTGGTGTACTGAAAGTTTGAAAGAAAACTATTGTATTTCCTCCTTTGCAGGGTTCCGTACTTTAAAAGGAACTTCAATCAACAATTTGAGAAAGTTAGAAACCTGATAACTTTGGTGGTGTTTGTCAAATAACACATAAAGGATGGGCATACCAAAATGCGTCGTCACTGCAATAAGGTTACGTGCGCACAAAAAAGATATAGCGAGATGTTCCCATCTAACCTCCACTCTTCCTTATACCAATACCTATTTGAAATCCTAAAACAACCACAGAAAATAAAAACTAATTCAAAAAGCATAAAGGCAGATACGTAAAAATTTCTTGGATAAAAAAGCCAAAACCTTTATAAAAAAAATCTCTAAATAATTCTAACGTTGTTTACTTCTCAAAACACTTACACGCTCCACTGATTATTTAGGAAACAGCTCGAAGAAATAATGCGCAACGGAAAACTACCATTTATCAGTGAACAGGCGTAGGCGGGATCTTCGAAGGAAAAATTAATCCTAAGAGCAACAGTAAATACCTACTGGAGATCGATGAGGTCATGGCTTATCGGTAAAAAAGGTTATAAAAAGGTCATAGGTCAACTTTTTTTCTGTTTTATTGGGATTTTGAATAGGTAGGGTCATGTTGCCAGTGATTACATATTACTCTGAAATGTGGTCGCTCACAATGGGCCTCATCAGAAGGTATAAAGTCACTCAAAAGGGCAATGGAAAAAATTTTGCTGAGAGTTTCCCTGCGTGATCATATCAGAAATTAAGATGTCTGCCGGAGGACCAAGCAGGCGAAACCGATGGCAGCATATAGTCTGTATTTTATAATCCCTGAGACTAAATTGACACAGGCAAATATCAAACTTACAATAATAATGATGCCAGTTCAAGTTATTTTAGTCTCAGAAATTAAAAACAGACTAAAACAATGGAGAAACACAGAACCATAATGACAAATTATATAAAATATTGTCTAACGTATTTACATAACGTAGTACATAATGTAATCCAAAGTCGAAACTACATCTGTGGTCTATTTGCATATTCCATGTTGTATTCCGGGAAAATTTCAACTTTCAGTTATAAACTTATGGTAATATAATGGAATGATGTTGGTAACATACACATAAAAGTGGTATGGGAAATGGCAAACATAAGTTTATATCCTATGGTAATATGGGAGGTATAAAACGGAACGGGTGGAATACTTTGCCATAAAATATTGAAGCTCGTTCGTACAAGTAAAATGCCGACTGGAAATTATATATATAGAACTAGCTGACTCAGTACAAGCTGTTATGTCATATAAATTTAGTAGGAAGGTAAAAAAAGCCTGAAGTCTATTCTCAGATCTACCAAATATACACATAAAAATTATGTGTCGATTATATTATTAAAACTCTCAAGAAGACATGTAGAAACAATGTCTTTAAATTCTAAAACCAGTCAAAGATACTTACTTATGCGTCAGATTTTATCGAAATCCGTAGTCGTCTAAGCATGAAAGAAAATGACACTCTCAATCCGCCTTTATAATTTTACTGTAATATTCTATTTTTCCCTCCCCGTATTTACGACGAAGCTAATTTTATTTACCTACGGAGTTCTTTATAAAAACCAATCTCTACTTATCTATTCAGCGTGCAAGAAGAACGTGTTGCCATGGAATTAGTACGTCATTCTGAACACGTACCTCGGTTAGAAATTTTCGTCGTCTTTTACCAAATTTTTACGTTTATGTCTACATTCTTTACTGACGGTGTCAGCTGATTTACTAAGGGACTTAATCAGATTTTCATTGTGAGAGAACCGCGACAGTACAGAACAGATTTTTTTTTGCAAACGCCCAAAAAAATTCCAGTTTTGACATTATCATCATCATTATCAAAACTGGCGATAACCTTACCCTATTTACAGTCCTATTTATTTATATTATATAATAAACGCGAAATTTTGTTTGGTATGAATGTTTGTTACTCTTTCACGCAAAAACTGCTGTGAGGATTTCGATACTAGGTACATGGGTACATAATGTCCTGGTATAGCACACAGGATACTTTCTATGCTGAACGTATGTATCCTTGGGATAATTTGCTACAATCATGCGGGTGGAGCCACTAACAGCAGCTAGTTATTTAATACTAGCTGTCGTCCGCGTTAAGTTTGTTAAACTGCACAAAAGTAACCAATAATTTTACACTTGAGAATAATTCCGAAAGCATCCAATTCATTAATTTTACTTTCACATAAAACAGTTTGACTTCATTCCTTTTTTTAGTTGGGAAATAACCCAATGACTTCTCCCGCTCTTAGCTGACGCATCAGGGCGTGTCAGACTTTTACTGACCAAAACCCACTCCTATGTTCTTTCTTTGCCTTACGTTCGAGGGCCCCAGGAAAGCCTTTCAGAAGCGAACCCATGACCCCAGTAGGCTTGGCATCCCTGATGGGTGTCTACGGTTTTGCTGACATCTTCATGAGGCACGCTTGGAACACTACCCGCCGTCGACGGTTTCGGTGTAGATATTTGGTTACCGAACGGTCGGACGGCGCCCTATTGCTCGCCGTCCGCAAACCCACTTTTACGGTGGCTAAAAATCGGGGTCGGAATCTTATTTCCTCAACGCTGGGGCGTGAAGGCCATTTCCTCATCCATGCGGCCGCCACCTTGGCTGGATTACTATATGCTCCACCGTGTTCTCAGGGCGATCCACATAAGGGGTCACCATTCCTTATAATAGTGATCCACATAATGGGTCACCATGAATATGAAGACGCCGATTGGCTTACGAACATCAACGAAGCAGAAATAATAAGTGAGGGTTGCAGCAGTTGGTGATCTAAATATTTACCTACTCCATGGATAAAGGCGTTTGTTTATGTACATACGTCTCTAGTCTATATTACGGTTTAACAAAGATGTATGATTTTAAAATTATTTGCTGACCAAAAAAATCATATCAACCTTGAATGAATTCCAAGCATCACTAAGTAGACACGGTGAGTTCGGGAGGTCCCTGCATCGGATCAAGGAGAAAGGACGCCCGGGTGTCGCCACTGTGTGGACCGCCCGGAGGACACGGTGGAGCACACGGTAGAGTTGTGCCCTGCTTGGGCGGAGCGCCGCCGTATCCTTGTAGAGTCTATCGGTTCAGGCCATGGTCCGGAGCGAGGAGGGGTGGCATGCGGTCGCTTCCTTCTGCGAAGCAGTAATGCTCGTGAAGGAGGCTGCTGGCTCCTCTCTGATAGAGCGAAAGGGCTATATCTACAGCGCGGGCCCAGTGCGGAATTGTGGATATCACATATCTACGAATCTTTGGATCTAGGACATGCCGGGTTTCTCACATGTTTTTCAAGAAGTAGTGACGAAATAAATTACACAAAATAAAGTCCCTGCCTGAATTCGAACCCACGATGTACAATTCGTAATCCAGGGTCGTTATCACAGAGCAACTATTGCTTCCACATAACGTTCTCCAGAATTTACTTATATCCTATTTGTTCGGTCCAAGTATCTCGATAAAAGTCTCTAAACCGTACACGAACCGTCTGTTAAGTTCTGTTCCATCTAAAACACTGAGCTTGAAACTCCAAACTAATCACAGAGTACAGCAGCGACTATAATGTTCTTATATCAGCCTTATAATGTTCCCACTGCTGGGACTCAGAACTCCTTTCTAGAAGAGCGAATAGGCCGTATACCAACACGCGGGCTCACTGCGGATTGGGGGCTGCCACACGTCATTGAATTTTTTATTCAAGGTCATGCCGGCTTTCTCACGATATTTTCCTTCACCGTTTTGAACTCAAGAACTACTGGACTGATTTTCAAAGTTCTTACAGCAGTAGAATGCCGCTTTAATCACTAGCGCTTTTTAACAAAGGCTTATTTACTCATTTCGAGCAAACAAAACCGCTGGTACAAGCTAGTTTTGAATAAAGTCACTGTTTTGATACAAACAATAACCGTCGTTACATCAAAAGCCGTCAATTTCTATGAACAAACAGTGATACTCACTGTCACGCTTGGCTAGTAAAGTTAGTTTCGCCACTGCCGTCTCTGTACTCTTCTATACTCTATGGTTCCAGTCTTAAGCCGTGCTTATCTTTGCAGGGCTGTCGCAAGCCTCTCCAATTGTTTAGTTTGAAAGCAAGCGCGGTGTGATAGCGTATATTTAGTGCTTAGAAGGCACTGTCTTGATGTACGAGCCTGCTTACGTGACAAATGGTTGTTTCTTAGTTTATCTGGATAGAGTGGATGGCTAAAGACTTGGGTAGAAAGATGTTTACTATTTATTTATTTTATTACAGTTCCTCTCCGCACTAGCAGTTGAGACCAACACGTGTAGAGAGTCATCATCTGCCTAGCCTTTTCCTAACTACATTGGGGTCGGCATCCAGTCAAGCTGAATTAGCTGAATACCAGTATTTTTACGAGGATGTGGCTGTCTGCCACATCTCCACAACCCAGTAACTGGGATAACACGGTACTTCATGGCAAGACTGGAGTCAGATTTACTGGCTTCTGACTATCCGTAACGACTGCCAAAGATCTACAAATGATAGCCGGGACCTACGGCTTAACGTGTTTTCCGAGGCACGGAGGAAACTCGGTATGTTAAGATGGTCACCCATCCGCAGACCAACCTTGGCAAGCGTTGCTTAACCTTTAAAATCGACCCGTGTGGCCGTTATTATCTAGCCACGAGCTCCTCTGTAGTGTAGAGAATCATTAATTATTATAATTAAGAGAAAGAAGAGATCGCCAAATGCGATAAGGCCGCCCATTGCAAGTGTTTTATGTATGTGTAATGGTGTACAATAAAGTCTATAGTAAATAAATAAATAATTATTACAACATAGTAAAAAAAAATACCCCAGACGAGAGAGATGACAGTCTTGTGCATCTCGCATCCATCGGATTCCCGCGACCCTCACCAAGCTAGCTCATCAGGTCATCGGTCCACCTTGTAAGATAACTGTCTTGCAGTATATGATTACCACTCCAGACCATTCCGGCTCCATCGACCGTCTGTTCTGCAAGCAATACCCACTTAGGTTTAACGGTTCTTCTGGCTATATCTGAAACCTTGGTTCTCCTGCGAATATATTCACTCCTGATTCGATTACGCAAGGAAACTCGAAGCCCTTTCCATTGCCTTTGGTGACGTCAAACCTTCTGATGAAGCCCATTGTTAACGATCTCATTCTAAAGCCATATTACATATGTCTCTTAATTTGTGTGAAAAGATTTGTGTGTCATAAACACTTAAGTTTAGTTGAAAATTTATTTTCGTGTAAGAATATAACCTTGAGAGCAGCGGTGGTTAGTGGTAACGTTTCTGACTTACGAGTTATAGTTCACGGGTTTAAACGCAGTCAGGCGCATTACTTTGTGTGATTTATTTCATCACCACCGCTCTCAAAACGACGAAGTAAGAAAACCGGCATGTCCTAGACCTAACAATTCGAAGACAAGTGACATCCACACACCCGCACTGGGCCCGCGTGGTGGAATACGGCCCAATCCTTCTTCTGGAGAAGAGGCCTAAGTTCCAGCAGTGAGAACATACATTATAAAGCTGATGCTAAGAAACCTAAACTAACCTTACTATATCTACATCTTGGTATAACATTTGCACAATAAATGTTATACCCAGATGTAAATATAGTTTGAATTACTTTTGGACTACGTCGACAGAACGTAATTGTAGGCATTACCTACCATCTAACTAAAGTTAGTTGCTTGTGTTACATAGTGTGAGTCACCTAATAGTACACTTTGGCGTTACAAAGTCTATCTTACGTATGTTTACGTCAACTGACGTATGTACCTACCTCACAACTGTGAAGATGACAGCGATGTGGAAGGATGTGGAAGGATGTGTGGGAGCGATGTGTGTACTTACGCCTAAATGTATTTGACTGGCCTGTTGGTCTAGTGGTTAGTGACCCTGACTGCTATACCGGAGGTCGTGGATTCGATTCCCACCCAGGACAAATGTTTGTGTGATGAGCACGATCATTTGTTCTGTGTCTGGGTGTAATTTATCTATAATATGTATGTATTTACAAATATATAAGTATGTTTATCAGTTGTCTAGTACCCATAATACAAGCTCTGCTTAGTTTGGGACTAGATGATGTTGTGTGAAAGTTGTGGAATATTATTATTATTATTATTTGATTTTGTACATATACGTATGTAATAACAATACTCTCCCGACCGGATTTCGAACACGGTGGCCAAGCTCAATAGAGATCAGCCAAGTACGCAGGAGATATTATAGTGCACAAGTGTGAGGAGCTCGTGGCTAAATAATAACAGCCGCACAGGTCAATCTTCAAGGTTAAGCAACGCTTGCCATGGTTGGTCTGTGAATGGGTGACCATCTTAACATAACGAATTTCCTCCGTGCCTCGGAAAGCACGTTAAGCCGTTAGACCCGGTTGTCATTTGTAGATCTTTGGCACTCGTTACGGATAGTCAGAAGCCAATAAATTAAAGAACTAAAGTCAGTTTAAACTCATAGAAATATTTTTACTTTTGTTCAAAGATTCGATTTAAAATATTTTTTCCAGTAGAATGTTACTTCAACACTAAGATACGAGAACATTGGCTGTATATAGGTATAATATGTAAACATGAGCGCAAAAGTACTGCTTACATTATATTTAGAAACTTAGTTTACATTGAAGTCATATCACTACATAGTATAAAACAAAGTCGCTATCCGCCGTCTGTCTGTCCCTATGTATGCTTAGATCTTTAAAACTACGTAACGGATTTTATTGCGGTTTTTTTTAATAGATAAAGTCATTCTTAAGGAAGGTTTATATGTATAAAACATGCAAAATATAGTGGAGAAACACTGATAAATTTAGATGTTTCTAATGTGATGTCGTAAATAAGCACGTTTTTTTTGCGCTTATATTGCAAACGCTGGCTGTACCCTACGAGATAGACCAAAATAATGTACTACAGTATTGGCTACCTTAAAAAGTTCAACAAAAAAGTCCGCGATGGTATATGTCTATCTCTTAAGGATAACCCACCTTAACCATTTTTTATCCTTTACTAAAAAATTGTTATTTACGAAGTGATTTTAAACAATACAGAAATAATCCTTATCCAATTAAGTACTTTAAATAAATTGTGCATTTATTATAGATCAATATGCTTTTTACAGCATGTAATTTAAGGGAATATTTCCGAAGATATTACAAATTTAAAATGCAGGGACGTAGTTGTGGCGGCGCCGCGCCTATAAATAGCGCGTTGATGGCCGCGCTTCGTCTGCTGAACCACCAAAAGGCCTTCCCGGCCTTGGTGGCTGCGCCCATCCCAGCGCTGATGGCAAAGCGCATCCAAGCGCCAACCCCTGCCCCACTGGCCCACGCGGCCGTGGCACCCCAAAAGGTCCACAAGAGCGCGGTCACGAAAGTGACAGCGCCTGTCATCCCCCCCCCCATGACCAAGTCGGTATGCGATATTCTCCTAGAGAATTAAGCCATATTCCGCACCCGCTTCACGTCGCTGAAGTCACGGGCCAGTTAACAATGGAGAAGCGCATGGAGCTGTTCCTCAAGAACAGCGCCAGGAGCTGGACAAATTACCCCGTCATGGATAGAAGACAGGTAATTTGTACCCACAGGCCCCGATCCCTGAAAGTATTTAGGCATTACCAACCAGCGTGATGAGATCACCACCTTCCTCCGCGACCATCAGTTAGACCTTCTCTTAATCCAGGAAACGCTCCTAAAACTCCACTGGAAAGATTCTAAAATTGCCAACTACCGTATAGTTCGCAATGATAGGACTCGATGCCATGGTGGGGGCACATTAATCTACTACAGGAAGGAACTGTACTGCGTCCCCATAACTCCACCCGTGCCAGTTTCTCTCCTGGAATTCTCGGCCTGCCGAGTAGGCATGACCAGTCATCAACCGATCACCGTCATCTCCGCGCCTACTACCCGCCCCCCTCTTCGTCGTCTCATATCGCAGACGAATCCATCGCTATCACTAGCGACCTCACTGCACTCTTTGGCTTGAGCGACTCTGTCATCTTGGCAGGAGACCTCAATGCCAAGCACCCTGCCTGGAATAGCAACACTATCAACCCTAGAGGTAGGGTATTGTTCAACCTTGGTGTCTCCCTCAATTTTGACATCATCGCCCCGATGTGTCATACTCACTTCTCCACGACCCAAACCATAGCCCTGATGTCCTCGATGTGGCGCTTCTAAAGAATGCCAACCTCCGGTTACAATCCATAGAGGCAATACACGAACTTAACTCCAATCACCGCCCTGTGGTCAAGCATCTAGGATCTCGCTCGGGAAATCTCGATCCCGGCCAGCCCCCCCCCCCCCCCCGACTCAATTGATCACTGACTGGAGGAAAGTAAGCGAAAGGCTGAAATCCACCACGTCACCTCATTTGGACTCCATCCCCGACCACATAGTCTCAGCCGCTAACACGACGGAGGCGATCGACTCGCTCACGGATCACGTACAGTCCGTCCTGAACGAATGTTCAAGGGAAATTCCAGCGGCGGAAAACCTTCGCTGGAAGATCCCGGACGATATACGGGCTCTGATGACTGAGAAGAACGCAGCCATCCGTGCGTATAGCGCCTTCCCCTGCGACGCGCCAACAAAGCTCACATGCGTAGACTACAGCGTGCTGTAAGGAAACGCATGACAGAGCTGCGTTCCGCCCGCTGGGAGAGGACGCTCAGCGAACTGGAACCCACCCACCAAGCATTCTGGCATCTTCAGAGGAAACTCCGTTCCACTGAAGAAGACGCAATGCCCCCGCTCACCCGCCCTGATAAGAGTGTCGCTTTTGACAACTCTGACAAGGCGGAATGCCTGGCCGATAGTCTCGAGTCCCAATACTCGCCCAGTACTCTCCTATAATTAGATAAGGTAAATAACTTGACTCTTGCAAATATTGATACGCCGACGCAAATATACTACTCGGTCGATACTGCAGTTCAGAATTTCTTAATTCTTTGAACTGTTCTGGACTCCCTCCTCATAAAATGATATTGAAAGTAGGTGGTCCTGTTATTTTATTAAGAAACCTGAATCCTCCCAAACTTTGCAATGGCACACGTTTGCAGGTAAAATCACTAAAAACTTTCATAATGGAGTGCACAATACTCACTGGATGTGGTACCGGAGAAGATGTATTAATTCCCCGAATTCCTCTGATACCATCAGATTTACCGTTCCAATTTAAACGCCTACAATTTCCGATAAAGATATTTTTTGCAACGGCCATTAATAAATCGCAGGGTCAAACTTTCAACGTTGAAGGATTAGATTTGAGCGTGGAGTGTTTTTCACATTGCTAATTATATGTTGTGCTGTCTAGAGTAACCTCTTAGCAAAACATGTTTGTATTGTCTAATGACAAAAAAGCTGTGAACATGGTGTATAATGACATTTTGTAGTAGGTCTATTTACATAAATATTGCACCCGCGCGAAGCTGGGGCGGGTCGCTAGTTATCTATATACTCGTATATTAAAATCAATTACTGTTCGTTAGGATTTATCTTATCTTGGTCTTGAAATGTTCGTGAAGGTCTAGGCAAGGTTTAAAAGGTGAGGGAAATTCGAAAAAAAAATCGGCAGTATGAAGTCTGCCGGATCAGCTAGTTTTTCAATAAAAAACTTTTTCATTCATCATGCTCAAAATCTACAGTTTTTATTTTGTACAGCATAAAACTTATAACATTAAGAATGTTGCTGGTTCAACATAAATACTTCAGCCCGTGTCAGTCATGCGGAAAATTTCCCGCGGAGAGGCATTCCCAACGCGTCCCAGGCTCTTCATTCCTTAAATAAATTATACTTAAGAGCCAGGTGGTCTTTTGATTTTAGGTTTTTTACCTTAACAAACGATCATTTGGATCCTATACTAAATTTGTTATATAAAGGTGCCGGTGACAGCTGTCAGATTCATACAATATCTCTCTTCTTATTATCTAACCTTTTCTCTCATCTTAAAGATGCATATTTTTGTCCTGCTGTCACCCAAATCACGCTATGTAAAAAAGACTATAGCACTAATATCTGACGTTTTATAACTGCACATGTGTGCTTATGTGAAATATAATATTTTTGAACTTTGAACTTTTTGCTAGCGAACGACGGGTGAAATGGAGATTTGTTTTATTATTTGTGTACACATTGGTCCTGTATCTGACTATAACAGCAAAGGAACAGAGACTGGTATGTGTTTGCGCACACGCTTGAGCACTTTAATATCTTCTACGTACCTGGCTAATCATCGTTGACAGTAACCGATATTAACATCAAAAAGTCTGCGTATGGCAAATGCGGCAATGTTTAAAAGAGTTACCGTAGCCCTAGATCGCAAAAGGTAAATGATGAAACATGGGGGTTTTAGTCAGTAAAAATCTGACATTACCTAGCTTTAACTTTTCAGCAAGAGAAGAAGTCATTTAGTGATTTCCCACCTCAATAAAAAGGTATAAAACACACAAATATCCGCTTTCATTCGATCTGTTTCAGCAAAAGAAACTTCATAGTGCGGTGGAACTTCATCCTGGAGCGAGAGCGTAAAACTAATCCAACTGGTTTTAACTTTAACACGATGAAACTAATTTAAAATACTAGTTTAGAATTCAAACAAATTAAAAAACTGTTGGAGTCTGCAATCGTATTTCTATTTGAGTTTTAATGTGAAAATTCTACCCTAGTTTTATTGCTGTGCTCTTCAAATACAAATAGTACAGGAAAACCGGTTCTGAAGTTGATATTGCTTTTGTTTTGCGGAAATAAAATGTATGCATTATGAAGTGACTAGCTGTCTCCTGCGGTTTCAACATCATCTTTGTTTACTGCTCCGCTCCCGTTAGTCGTGACGTGACACGTGAGAGTGTAACGTCCCTCCAACACTAAAAAAAATCAATTCGATCACCAGTACTTAGTGCGTAGCTTTATAATATTAAGGGCCTATTTCACAATGTCTGAGTAGCCACTACTTCCCGGATAAACTCAAAAATGGAACAGAATTTGTATGAAATTATCTGCCAAATAAGTTATTGGCAACTTAATCATAGGTGGTGAAATAGGCCCTAAGTATAATTCAGGCAATAATTTGTAAAACTCCTCTGTCATGATATCAATATTTTATGATGAAATAAAATCTCAACTTGTCTGAAGTCTGAAGTGCTCACTCTATACATATAAGTAACAGTTGTTGTGAAAAAATAAATTAAATTTTATTTATTGTTTCACCCATCCCGTTTTCAGAATGTCTATGATTAATTTATTTAAACGCTGTTTCATGCTTAAATTACTTACTTATTACTTGAGGACTTTTTATTTATTTATTTAATCTTCATTCCACTAAAGGTACAAACAAAGGAGGACTTAATGCCTGAAGCATTCTCTACCAGTCAACCTTGTTATTTCAGTACATGTACCAATTAAAAGACAATGTTATTTTCAAACACCATTTCAGAATCCTTAGATTAATTAAAAACCTCGAAAAACAATTTCGAAAATCCAACTGAAATATCAGGAGAGTACAAACTAATCCTGTTACCATTTATCGAGCAAATCCCCGAACTCGAAAGTCGAAAAGGTTAGAAGTCAGATAGATACCGCAAATTGGCAAAACACAGCTATTTCAATAATGGCTTTAGGGATAATTCCTTCAGGGAAATGTCGAACTTTCAAACGCTGTAGAAATAAAATCAATCATTTCTTTTACTGAAAAGAGACAGAATCGACGTTTTTTTTTCTTCTTTTTTGTCAGTGACATATTTAGACATTACTTTTCACACAGAATACAGTCACTTGGTTTTTCATTCGAATGTGGATGTCACATATTCTAATGTTACGTTTCTGCAGTCATCATTCCAGCAGTTTGAGAAAAGCCTCACCCAGGTCATCTGGTTAATCAACGTTGCATCTTCCATCACGCGGTCGCCACTCCAGAACCATTCAGCTCCATCAAATATTTGTTTTCCAAGCAATGTGCATGGCAGTATTTGGCAGAAAATGGATCGAGTCAGCCTTCTCAGCAAGCGTCCCTAAACTAGTCAGTACGATTTCGATAATTATTTATTTATTATGTACTTTATTGTTGACGACCAAGATTACAATAACAATAAGGAAACCTTATGGTAAAACACATACAATTGGCGGCCTTATCGCACTTGGCGATTTCTTCCAGGCAACCTTGAATGGACAGAGACAGACTGGACACAAAATGGGGTTGCACTTGGTGCATATATAAAAGTTTATAAAAATATAAAGTACAATAGATACATATATACATACATACAAAATATATATAGACAAGAAAATAAGTGCTAAGAAGAAAACAAAATTAGAGTGAATTATCTTCATAAGAAGAAAAACTGACTGACTGACATATTAATGCACAGCCGTAACTACTGGGTCTAGGAACGTGAAATTTAGCACAGATTAATTTTATGACGTACGGAAGTACTACCTAAAAGATGATGAAACTGGAGTCCAAAGTTTGTATCTGGAAACCTACTTTCATACGGGCAAAGCTGTTGGCAGAAGCTAGCTCAACATATGGTCCAATAGTCATTATTTGCGAATAAAAGTAGCCTCTGACCTTCACTCGAAAAAAATGCGGCAAAAGTTTCAATGTTAATATAAGTTATATTGAAAACTATGTGCGTGTGTGTTTATCTATAAAGTTTATCCAAGTAATAGCCAGAAGATATGAGTTCTAGGAAACTAATATGATATTGCTTTGGCTACTATTCAATTTGAGTTAGGTATACACATAAAGCAGTATGGTAACGGTTTTGCTCTCTCATATAAACTTATTTGAACTAATATTATATCGAAAGACAGAGCAATAGTAGCCTAGTGGTTTCAACTACAACTTCCGATTTATGCGTAGTGAGTTCAAACTCAGCCAGGCGTTTTACTTTGTGTTATTTATTTCATCAACACTGCTACAAAAACGGTAAAATAGTAAATTCGAAGACATGTGACATCCACCACTCTGTAGGGCCGGGGCTCAGCCCGGGGGTCCGGGCCCAGCCCGTGTGGTGGATTACGAGTCATTCCCTCTCCTGAAGAGAAGGTCAAGTCCCAGCAGTGAGAACAGTTTAAAAAGTAACTAAGGCAGTCAATTAAGATTGTTAGAAAATTTGTTCAAGGTAATCTCTGAGCTGCCTGCAGGAATTTTTGAAAGTTACCGCGATCCTGGAACATGAGAAGACCTAAAGGAACACAATTTGAGTTTTAGTCAGTAAAAGTCTGACACTCTCCCACCTACAGCGTGAGGAAACATTAAATGATTTCACACCTCAGAAAAAAAGTGGTGTCTGGAGTAACTAACCCAATTATAAAAATTCTTTCACTCATTCAAAGATACACTGCTAACATTTTACCAACGTTTTACGACCAACGGTTCTTGTATGCACGGAACAGCTCTCATATTTAAATGTTCCTATTTTCCTTCACAACGCTGCAAAACAAAGCCCTCAATTACTACTTTCCACTCCTCTGGCTTTTGCGAAAGTATGAAGCATTCCTGTCAGTAATAATGTAATAAAAATTTTATTATTCCAGAAAATAAAACTAATTTAAAATGTTGTTAACATTATTGAAATTGCACTTAAATTATGAATTAGTCTGGAACATATAGCCCGTCTATCTTATATTGATACGAGTTGGACACGCAATTTGCCGGTTATGCACCTAAATGAATCTAATAATTTTTCTTTATAGCATATCATCAGCCTTATAATGTTATAATGTTCCCACTGCTGGGACTCAGGCCTCCTCTCTAGGAGAGGGAACGGACCGTAATCCACCACGCGGGCCCAGTGTGGGTTGGTGGATGTCACATGTCTTCGAATTTTTGGTTCTAGGACATGCCGGTTTCCTCACGATGTTTTCCTTCACCGTTTTAAGAGCAGTGGTGATGAAATAAAATACTCAAAGTAATGCGTTCTGGCTGGGTTTGAACTCGTTACCCACAACTGCTGCTCTTTCTTTCATTGAAAAGACGAAAAGTAAACTTGATTTGTTCACAATTCCAAACTTATATAACAATGTTACCAAACCGACTAATTACCGTCAGTTAGTTTAATCCCAGTTTTAACTAAAACCAGCGACTGACAATTAATGTGAAACGAATTAAATGTGTGCTAACAACTTTATAACGAGGCCAGTTTCAGTGAACGGTAGAACGGTAATAAAGACCGAACGAATGAATGAAAAACTTTTGTTGGAACGTGTTCATTAAATGTTTTGTGAGGACATATAAGTGAACAGGAGCGGTCACGCGTTTAATTCTACTTCGGTAGAAGTTTTACAGAAAAAAGAAACTCTTTTACAAAAAAAAAAGGTAATCTTTTTAGTTGTTTCTAAATAAAGAAAGTTAAAAAACTTAAATTTCAGCTATGCTCTATACAACGTGTTTATGACAAATTGGCAATAAATGAAAACACTGGCTATACTCATCATTATGAATAACTTTTAGTATGGGGCCAACCCTGAAATCGCGAAAAAAAATCAGTTAGTCCCATACTAAAAGTTATTCATAATGATGAGTATTGCCAGTGCTTTCATTTACTGTCGTATTGTCATATCCACATTGTATAAACAGCTCAAGTTCGTGTTAGACACGCATTCGAAGGGTTCCGTACCATTGGAGACCTTGTTTCTTGCGAAATTCAAAAGTTCTAGGTCAACAGTAAGGACTTACACGAGTACGATTTGTGTTTGTCGACTATTATTTCTACAAGCAATGTGCCCTGCCCACTGGCACGTGATCAGTTTTTATTTTTTCTTGTTTTTAATTCTTTAGTGACAGCACTATACATTATACTAGCTTCTGACATCAGCTTCACATCTAGCAAGTGTGTGGCTACGCTCGGGGCTGTGTATGCATGTCGGTAAGCATTATCTGCGTGTGTGTCAAGTATCTATGCATGGGGACAAAGGTACGTCTTACGTTATCCCTTTTATGTGCGTACGGGCCACTTAGACCACGGCCAATTAAGATTTCTTTAGAAATTTTGTTTGTGTAAGATGAATGTGTGACTCTCATGTTTGAATTCATATATTTTTATTCATATATCATATCTTTAATATACTAATATTATAAAGAGGTAAAATTTGTAAGTTTGTAGGTTTGTATGTAGGGGTAATCTCTGGAACTACTGGTCCGATTTGAAAAATTCTTTCAGTGTTAGATAGCCCATTTATTGAGGAATGCTATAGGCTATATATCATCACGCTACGAACCACGGGAGCGGAGCAGTAACGAAAAATGCGGGTGAAACCGCAGGGGACCGCTAGTCTTTAATAAAATCTTTTGGGCATGTTAAGTTTAAGTAAATCTATACCACAATTAAAAAGCCTTGTTATCATAGAGTCCATTCGTGTAAACGCGCTAATGCCAAAAAGCACAGGTTCGAATCGAAAAATAATACAATTCGGGTGACTTCAAGGCGTGAATGAATAGGCACTTATCGACTCAGCTGTAGGTCAAACGACTATTAGATGTTTAAGAACGGATGTTGTACAAATATTTATTATGATTTCATTACTTAATAGTCTGTTAGGTAATATTGAAGGTTTTTTTTTATGGTAGGGGAATCATCAGAATGACTTCCCCCGCTCTTGGGCGGAGCGGGAGGGCGTGTCAGACTTTTACTGACTAAACCCCTACCCCGTTCCTTCGTTGCCTTCGTTCTGGGGGGGACTCGGTGTCAACCTTTAGGAATACCACGTGTTCCCCCCAGAGGCTTCGGCCCTGCCGGGCCCCTACAGTTTGCTGACATCTCCTTGAGGCGCGCGTGGAACAGAACGCGCCGTTGACGACTGGGCTCGGTCCAGATTATTTCCAGACTGCCGGACGGCGAGCTACCCAGTGCTCGCCGTCCGCGAACCCGCGCCTACGGTGGTCGGAAATCGGGATCGGGATCTCGGCGGCGGCGGCGTGAGGACCGTTCCCTCACGCGCTCGCGGTCAGCAGCCTCCTTCACGAGCATTACTGCTTCGCAGAAGGAGGCGACCGCATGCCAACCCTCCTCGCTCCGGACCATGGCCTGAACCAGGGCCCGGCGCGAAAGTAATATTGAAGGTGACATCACTTGAACATAAATAATCATCGGCTTATTCGATGACAGTGACAAAAAGGCAAAAACAAAATAAAGAAGACACAGATAAGACATTAATAAACTAGTGCGCTTCACCATCAACGATCAAGCGCTGGATTATATCTTTAAAAACAATAGTATTCGATAGCTAATTTATCGAAGTATAGTAGTAGTAGTAATGTATCGCGCTACAAACCACGGAAACGACGCAATAACCGAAAACGCAAAGCAATTCCAAAACCCATTTCCTACTTACACACTCACAGTTGGTACTATGTCCAAAATTACCATACTACTACAGCAAAACTTACACGCATACGATAAGTTTCCGAAGAAAACTTATCAAGGTTGTCATGACAGGCCTCCAAGTATCAAGATCTATATTATTAGGTGTATGTGATTCACGCCCGTCACGCAACCCCGACTTTTGTTATTAAAGTGTACGTGTCACGCTTACCAAGTGCCGTAATAATAATTTATCAGGTTCTTTTGGAATGGTGAAGGTAATCAGGAAATGTTTTTGGTGAATTTGAATTTCTAATATTGTCCTCACCAACTTTTTTTATAGAAACACTCAAATGTGTCGAATTGCTTTTAACCAGGCACGAAATCAGATTTCCCGTGGAGAGTATTTCAGGTGATAATCCAATAAAACGTTTCATCGAATTTTCACCGGGAATATTTCCACGGGCTCCGCCAGAGAATCTAACTTCATTTTCAATCAATAGACAAAATCAATCAATCAGTAACTGTGCTAAGTAGTAAGAGACAGTACAGTATAGTAGGAGATGGTGCAATACATACAATACAATACAATACAATACAATACAATACAATACAATACAATACAATACAATACAATACAATACAATACAATACAATACAATACAATGCAATACAATACGATACAATACAATACAATACAATACAGTACAATACAATACAATACGCACATGTGCGCATTAAGGTGTAAATTTTCTTGGTTAAAAAAAAATAAAAACAGTTAACCCTATTCTCAAAAAATACCATTTTCGCCTACATGATTATGTAGATTACACAATAATTATATTACACTAGAGGCGAAAGTTTGTTACTCCGTGTAGGAGTAACTCGACGTATTTACCATATCCTGAAATAGGACATGAGATACTCTTTATCTCCAGATTATGGTTCCTTTGTGATAATTTTCTACTTACGAGAGAAGCCGTTAGTAAAAGCCAGTACGTACACATGTACCAGTTAGTTAGTAAATTTATTTTATACCACCAAGGAAACAGTTCCCCCGAGTAAAATAAAGTTAAGATAAATTCTAATAACCCTACTTTAGTAACCTTGTTAAACGTTGTCGTAAACTCCATTTCAAAATCCCAGAAAAGTCATATAAGGCCGTGTCGGTTCAAAATAGCGAGGAAATGTTTGTATTTCGGAAGATTCGTGGCTATCTCTTGTTACCTTGAAATAATTTTACCCTTTCCTTCCTGAGACTATTAAAAATAAAATAAATAAAAAGACACATTAATGTACGTACAGCTAAGGAGTGGAATTCCCAGTCGGACTCTTTGTTTCCTCATAGTTACTACCCGAAAACCTTCAAATCAAGAGTGAATAGGTTACTTCTAGGTAAACGCACTCTATCGCTAAGCGCATCGTCGCATTCCATCAAGAGAGATAACAGTCAAGCGCGAACCTTCGGCAATAAAAAAAGCCTTTATTTCAAGCAACCAACGGCACTCATACATTAACCACAAAACAGACCACACACATAACCATAGACATCTCTCGTCAATTACTCTCTTCTCTATTATTACGAGTAGGGTCATAGGGAAAACAACTGCAGATAAGTTTTTGCATTGGATATCCTTCTGGTTGTTCTAACAACAGACCTAAGTATTCGTGACACAGCGCATACTTTGTCATTCACACTTTTAACCATTATTTATGTATTGAAAAGGTACCTCAACGACTCACTCACTAAAACATACACAAACAAAAATACATATAGTATAGACGCTGCCCACACACATCCTACAAAAAGTCGGTCAGAATATATGATAAAATATTTTGTTACGATCTGTCCAACAAAAAGTCTGACGTCGGGCAGCGTTAGGCATACTGAATTTTGTATTTACAGAGGTGCACATCACTAAGCGAAAACTTACCTTAATTCCTAAACTTTCCGACGGTTTTTAGTCCGTAAATGCACTTAAAATCTACAAAGTAAAACAAACTCCTACACAAAGTTAGGTCTGCTCAAAGACTGGCTGGCGGTGGTCAGTAATTGGCAATTAGGTCCATCTGCAGTTGCAATTATCTCAGGACCGGCAGTATTAACAACAGAGTAGCCTTTAGTGAAGCTAAACCAGTTTAAACTAAATGCTTAATCAGGGAAATTGTAGGATACGTTTATACGTTGATATGTTGTTGCGAGCTACGTTTAAAGCATTTTAGAACTTAGTTTTTATCAGTCTTTGTGTTCTTTTGGAACTTATATTAACAAATCTAAAGTATTTGAGTATGTGTGTGTTTGTTACTCTTTCTGGCTTTCTTAAGAGCCCAGCAAGGCCTAAAAGCTTACTAGAGCCAGAGGTCGTGCGAAAGGCAGCCCCTGGGCACTGGAATCATGGCAGGGAAGGAACATAAAAGTGGGTAGACAGTAAAAGTCTAACACGCCCATCTCGGTCTACCCTAGTACCGGTAGAAGTCATTCAGTCAAGTAGAAAATTTCGCACTCAAAAAAACTCTTTTACGCTCAAACGGCTGAATCGATTTGTTTTTTTAATTATTGTTTTTAGGCTATGTAGGATAATTTGTACCCCGGATATTTTCTAATGTGATGCGATTTGCAAGAACTAGTGATACATTGTTATCTCGCTCGTGAGTGTTGTCAGTAATAAGACCGCCAATTGTACCCATAACTTTAAGTTTGTATACAATTTATCGTACTACTAGCCTAGCCTGTTCCCAGCGGCTTCGCCCATATGATGATATAAATAAAATTATTGCATGGGAACATACTCCCAGAAAAAAAAAAAAACGTACCACTACCAAGTTTCATCGAAATCTGTTTAGCCGTTTGAGTGCAAATGAGTAAGATGCACACACAAAAATAAACGTTTACCTTGATAATGTTAGTGTTATTTTTAATATTTGTAAACAGTCAGCTTAATTTTTTTTCTCTCTTCCTTCAAAGTCAGTCCATCCGAAGGTTATCTGTAAAAGATTTCTCCGTGCGATAAGACCGATCATTGTTTGTTTGTTTTTAGATATATTAGTCCTTCCTTTTTATAAGGTTTATAATAAGAGATGTGTCATTTGTAGATCTTTGGCAGTCGTTACGGATAGTCAGAAGCCAGTAAATCTGACTCCAGTCTTGCCATGAAGTACCGTGTTACCCCAGTTAATGGGTTGTAGAGGTCTGGTAGGTAGCCGCTCCTCGTTAAATACTGGTATTCAGCTAAATCCGGCTTGACTGGATGCCGACCTCAATATAGTCGGGAAAGGGCTAGGCAGATGATAATAATAAGAGATAATAAATAAATAATAACGGCACCAATACTGTAGCGAAACTCAAATTCACTACCTCGAACAATCACTATTATAAAAAAAGTAACGGTACGTAGAAAATGTGAGAACAATAATATTATGTTTTGTGTTTAGTGAGATTTTCTAGAATAAAACGGCCATTGTTTTCATTTTTTTATAAACAAAGAAGAAAGAAAGATGTTTTTTGAGGCTCGCAACACAAACATTAAAATAACAATGTTAATCAAGACAATAGCTTAAAAAGGAATAACATATAACAATCATTTCATGCTTTTTTTTTTTTTGTTATTTTATGTTAGAGCTTACCTAAATAATTCTGACGTTAATATTATACAACACTACAATTATTTAGGATAACTGTTTTAAAAACGCACGTTTTTTTATTATTTTTCCAAGCAAATATAGTTTGTTCTTTGTTGTACGTATAAAAAAATAAACAATATTTTGCGTTCCTTTTTTAATATAAAATTTTCTGGAGCCAAACTAAATTCTTCTTTTTCCTAAATAAAATTCAAATAAAATTCAATACTTCCCCTTTCATTATTTTAAGAGCAAAAATAATCTTAATTCAATAACAGCAAACGAAAAAATTATAAAAAAACGTGGGTTTTTAAAACAGTCAATCCTAAATAATTGTAGTGTTGTATAATATTAACGTTACAATTACTTAGATAAACTTTAGCATAAAATAACAAAACAAAGCATAACATTATTGTTAAATGTTATCATAAATTCCATCCAGATCCGAGGTCTCAATTAAATTTACAGCCTGTTGAAATATTTTTTTAATCTCGTAAAGGCAGAGAAATGTTACGGTCTACAGCCTAACGCGAGATCATTGACCCACTTTCCTCGTCCTGGATCTTCTCTCGATGACACCTTTTGCCTTTGACGGTGGGAAATACGAAGTAAAATAAATGAGGACTTAGTATTGCTTGGAATTTTGTTTGAAGAAAAGTTTTTTTTTAATAATATTTATATAGGTATATTGTAAAATAATTTAAATTGGTTAATTCACTATAAGGATGTCCTAAGATTTTTTTGTTTTTATTGCATGCTGTGTTATCGCATACCTTTTTTTTGGGTGGAAACCGCATACCTACTTATTAAGTAAATAGTTTGCATATTAGTTTGAATCATTAAGTTATACGGAGTAATAAATATAGAAAGGCTAATAAATAAATACGCTCACTTATTAGCGTGCTAAGAACATAGCATTCGTTTATTATTTTGTAATAAAAAATTTAAGAGCAAATCCCCGGCATTTTTCTTTTCAACAATTAAAAACTTCCAACAGTAGACGCCGACAAAAATACAACAAAGTTAGTTTACGCCGCTTAAAACTAAGTAAAACAAAACTAAAACTTACGTTCCAAAGTAGTTACAAAGTCACAAAAAGTCACTTCACTTTCACAACAACACACTTTTATATAGTACGCACGTCAAAAGCGTAGCGGTGCTACGAGGCTACGGCGCTACGAGCGTAGCGGGCTACGGTTAGAGCGCGACTGTGCTACGGAGAGCTTTCGACGGAATTCCGCCGGGTGATCGATGAGATATCACGCCTATGCCTCAGGGGGTGTGCTGTGTTTGTCCCTTTCATGTTTATACTTATATTTAGGAACTTGGTACTAAGATGTTTATTGTTTTTTAGGTGTTGAGAAACTTTCATTTTAATGCAAGGTTTGTAGTTCTTCTGAAAGTCAATGTAAAAATAAATCTAATGCGAATTGATGCTGGGACCTTGCGTTAGATTTATTTATAAAATTAAAAAAAAAGAAATAAATCTCAAGTAACTGTAAGTAATCCGTATATTAACTTTTTTCGTCTCATTTCATTTTATTATCAGGATTAAAAAACTGGACAATAATAAATATTTCGACTCATAGAAAACTTTTGGCCAGGCATAAAAGTAATCGTTGTATTTTCGAAGAAATATATTTTTCACTAGCATTTTACGTGGCTGGCAGTAAAAACATAATTTTCAACCTTCTTTCACGGTACATTGACGAAGTTTCGTCCGGGATTATATTTTAGACCGCCGGTTACGACCCATAATTTTTTATGGAACCGTATAATATAATATTACGGTGCGTAGTGGTTTATCATTATGATTTTTAAAATTTAATACCTATGTGAATTATGTACATATCTTCATCATCACTTCAGCCTAAAAAATACTAAAACATCACTGTTGAACAAAGGCCTCCTCCAAGTGTCGCCACATTCCGGCAACCCTCACTAGGTCATCGGTCCACCTTATATATATATATCTTAACAGCGTATCTTCCGGTACGCGGTTTCCACTCCAGAACCTTTCGGCCCCAACGGCCATCTGTCCTGCGAGTAATATGCCCTGCCCACTGCCACTTAAATTTGGCAATTCTTTGGGCTATGTTGGTAACTTTGATTCTCCCGCGGATATCATTCATGTCTGATGCGATCACGTTGATGAAAAGTGAGTAAATATAATTCTTACGAGTAACTCTTTATTATACACAAAACTAAACATGAACACAGTACACAAGTGAGGCTAACCCAGCAAACTTTTGAATGACAGAGAGAGATCACACATTATGAAAATCGGGTCATTATCATTTTTTCTGTTTTCAGGAAATGCAGCATGTTTGTATTTCAGGGCGGGAAGTTCGAAGTATTAACATAATATAACACGGCGCTAGCAAACCGCGAAGGCTTCGGCAAAACTAGGCTTCGGCGAATAGTTCGAAAGGGTTACCTCGGCTTTGGAACGCAAAGCGTAACTGAAGGAACTCATGCGGGTTTTAGTTAGTAAAAGCTTGACACTCCCTCTTGCTCCACCCATGACGAGAGGAATGATTAGATGATTTCCCACCTGAAAAAAAGGTTAAACAAAATAATGCCTAGTGTTCACCGACACCGCTCCATCAATATTTACCATACACTTCACCTGCTAAAACATATTGAGAGACTAAAGTACCATGACAGATTGCAACATAAATATCCTATATTACGTAAACAAACAATATTGTGACAAAATGAAGTAATAAATCAGAAGTTATTGTCGGTGTGACAGGCAGGTAAAATATTTGCGTATGAAGATCGGCCGCCATGACAGTTTGAATAAAAATAAAAGCATAGGGGAATGCTGTGGGTCACAATTGAAAAAATGAACTTTGGATATATTAAAGTTCTGCAATTTTAGAACATGAAAAATAAAGACACAACTAAAAATAGTGATGAGGAAGAATTTTTTGACGACATATTTTAGACAAGAGTAATAGTTGGTGTATATTATGTATGCAGTTTTAGTTAGTTCAATTAAAGTTATTTAAGTGGTAGCAGGAAGTCCGAAAAACTTTTTTATTGAAGAAAAGCACAACCGATTTGTACAATAACTTAAAATCTAAAGAAGTATATCCTGACAGCCATATATTATCCGTTTCTTCAACCGGTGTCGCCACGGACGGCGAGCAATGGGTGGCTTGCCATCCGGTAAGAACCAAGCTCAGGTCGACGGTTTTTCGGTCGAATTTTAATTGTGCTCTACGATAGAATTAATTTAAAAGATAAATTCATTCCCAAAAAAAAATTATTGTAAATTAAATCATTAATTCATGTTCGAATAAACTTTACAAACTAGCACTCCAGACCACGTGCTGAAAGAACTTATGAATACAAACATTTTCTCTCGGCTGAACTGCGGCTTCAATACCCGAGGCGTTTGACCACTAACCTAAAAGGTTTCTGCTCATATTTTCAATTAATCATACTAATGGCTTACTTACCACGTATAACCGATATGGGTCACACTTCCACACATCATTACACACTCTCGTACGTACTCCGACGTAGGTATCGCTCCCTTCTAGTAGGGGCAGAGTTTTCTAGATAATTATGGTGCCAACGATCTACAAGTTTTGTTGTTTACTTTATCAGATAGAGAAGATTTATATTTTCAGTGTTAAAATAAGTTTTTTTTGTATTCGGCGTATTTTGACTTTTTGTGTGCTGGGGTCTTCCCGTTTGATTATAATTTGGGTATCTTCAAAGCTAGAGTGAATAGGCTCTTAATAAACTAGTGCACCTCACCATCAACGATTGTGTCACTGCAGTTCGTGTTATATGAAAAAAAAAACAGAAATGAGGAGGATATTCGGTTGTATGTTGTTTTTTTGTGTTACTAACCACGTACGAGTATAAGCGATATGGGTCACACTTCCAAGCATCATTAATGTACTAGTTTATGGTATATAAAAAAAAAAAAACATACTCGTACGTACTACGAACTCTTTCCTTCTAGCGAAGGAAGAGTTTTCAATAGAATTATGGTGCCAACGACTTACTTAATAGTTTTGTTGTTTACTTTTGGTGATAGAAAATATTTATATCTTCAGTATTATGGTAGGTTTTATTTGAATTCGGTGTATTTTTTAGTGTGTGTGTGTGTATTTTTTGTTCCGAATGTTTCAGTTTTATAAGCGTCAAGCTTTTGTCAGCGACTTCACCCATGCGAAAATAGATTTCTCCATACAAAAAAAACATTGAGACTCAGTTCTGGAATCGTATTATTTTTTAATTTCGTAGTAATACTATTTATTCAATGCCCAAACAAGGTTATTTATTCATTAAAATTAAGCTCTTCTCTAATAGCGAAGATCTTAGTACTCGTATTTACAGGAAAACGGTAACTGCAAGCTACAATTCTCCAACACGTTCGGTATGTTACCATCTGTGACAAAGTTCTACCACAAAAGAGATAGCTACAGAAGGCAAACTACATACAAAGCGCGCCCGAGCAACGCACACATAGACACCGCTCACAGACACTATGTCTAGGACCATACGCGCTTGAACTGAGCTCGGACTGAGTGGCCCTAGCGTGACCGCCAAGCGTTGGAATGTAAATTGAAGTACATACTTGAGCTTGACTTCTTCTTCTTCTTCTTCCTGCCCTTATCCCATATTATTTGGGGTCGGCGCAACATGTTTTTTTCTTCCATTCTGTCTTATCACCCGTCATGCTACCATCAACTCCGTTTTCTTTCATATCAGTAGTCACACAATCCATCCATCTTTTCTTTGGTCTCCCTCTTCCTCTCCATCCGTGAGATTGACTTCTGCACCTATCCTATTTTGTGGTTCTACACAGTTGTCTGCAACAGTTATGTTTCAACAAATGCTGGCTCAAACTAGGTTAATGCTTGCTTATTTTGAATCTAAAGCATTAAAATTTAATTCTTGCCTAAGACAGTATTCTTGCAATGAAAATGAAATAACAGATGATATTATTAGCAATTGCCAATCTGCCTACAGATTAAGATTAAGAAAGGCGGAGTAAGACCCTAGTCTTACTCCGCTTTTTTTACGTGAGAAATCATCTTACAACTCAGACTTTTACTGACTAACATCCACATTGTTCAACTACCCTTCATTACGAGGACTGCAGTAACTCCTCCAAACAACCCACAGCCCTAACAAGCGGCGGTCCTAACTGGTCCCACGCTAATTCGCTGGTGTGAGTACAAACACAAGTGCACTCTCTGTTTCTCTACCTAAGACTGATGGAACGGTAATCCGCCACGACCGGAGATAGATCAGCCGTAGGACAAACGGATTTACGTGCATTAAGAAGTATCTCACCACCAACTTCCAACCTACGAACTACTACAGAGTAAAAACCTTTTTTTTTTTTCGAGGGGAAACCTTCAAAAGGCGCCCGGACTTTGGGAATGAGTCCGGGGAGTGTGGGATTTTTACCTCACTAAACCACCTCGGTGATCACCATCAGCACATAGGATGTAGGGGCGCCGTTCCCTCTTGAAAGACCATTCCGGAACCCCCTCTCGCAACGCCTGTCAGGGCACACCCCTGAGGACAGAGTAAAAACCTAATAGCATTTTTTCCTGACCCGGGTATCGTTCCCAGGACCTCTTACTCAACAGTGAAGCTTGCTGTAGTAAGCTCGGTTGCTGAGTTAATTAATTTAAAAAAGAAAAATTAGGGTACCGTTCAGGTTATACGAATACGCACGTATTCAAATATCTGACCGAATCCATTGCGTCGCCATTACTCGAAACCCAAACTATTCGAAGTTTGCCTCCAATTTATTTAGCTGTGCTTGTCTTTATATATTCATGCTCGTTCCGGCGCTCGCTCGTGAGCAGAACTTGAAGTGTTTCATCAATATATTAGCGGTACTCCGCTAAATGAGCCACTGGTACCTACGGGATGTTCAGGGTCAAATGTAATGAAGATTGACTCGGTAGGTATATCGTAGATAGCTATAAGTAATCGGCTATCACATTGGCATTATTTGAAGTATGAAGAGTATTGTGTTGGAAGGATCGAAGATCGGTTGCGTATTAACCTATCAATACCCGCGAAACGAGACACAATAGTAAGACAATAACAGCGCGGTCCAATGAGACCGGTCGGGGATTCATGAATTAAAGTATTAGTGTACAACCTCTTTAGTATGTATGTTCGACATATACAAAGTTGTTACTAATTATATGGCGGTTAAAATGCTCCTTTCTGTGAAAAATTACATGCCTACTATGATTAACAAAAAATCTCTTTCTTCAGCAACGCGAAAACGTGTCTTCATAGGCAATAAAAATATTTTGACAAAAGATCGCTGTCACTTCGTTCCATTGCGACTGCCTGTCGTCATTGATCCATCAAAAAATTCTCTGTTTATAATTATCTGCACTCATCAACGTCCCAGCCCAAACCCTTGCACCTAGAACGCTGAATTTTTCCAAAGAGGTGTATACAAAGAATAAGAAAGGATTTTCCCAAAACTTACGGAACGTAACGGGATCCCAAATTCGCATAGAAAATCTTACTTTCACGCTAGTGAAACCGCTGGCAGAAGCTAGTATGTACAATCCGGTCACATTAACTTGACGTATCTCTAAAATGCGAGAATCCCCCTGCTTCCCACCGCATTCCCTCAGTTCACCCAGCAAGTGTCAGGTAGGTATGGTCAGCATCTTTCTTATCGATACAGGCATCGATAATTTGGCTGGTTTTCTGTTGTTGTTATATTGTTTTTGAACATTATTTCATCGACGCCAAGCGTCAAGTTGATGTGATTGAGTTGTAATAGCTAGTATAATGAGGCGGCTTACGAGACTTTACACTGTTCTTCGCGTACCTCTAAATATGTACATTTCTAAAAAACAATAAAAAACAAATCTAATAAACTCCTTGTAACACTTTTACCGTTAACAAATTACCACAATTTCCACTCTTTCGAACAAACTCTTGGTAAACAAAATAAACGAATTTGCTTGACGTTAATTTGACCGTGAAAGAGAACAGTTAAGGGATTTCCGGATCCGAGCCGATTCTGTTTTCCCAGAATAATAAAATTGTTTTTTTATTGGTAAAAGTAGTTAACTTTATACGTAGTTTTGTGATTTTTTATTGATATAAACTAGTGCTTGACTGTGATCCCACGCACTAGTTTATTATGAGCCTATTCACTCTAGCCTTGAATACACCTAAATTATAATCGGACGGGAAGACCGCAGCAAGCAAATTGTTCCAGTCCTTCGATGTACGCGGTATAAACGACGAAGCGAAGCGCTTAGTCCGAACCGTAGAGGTTTCGACAATGTAGGGGTGGTTACCCGTTCGTGGGGTTTTCCAGTGGTAAAAAAGATTTGTGTTAGTTAAGTGATGTTTCAAGCGAGGGTCGCGGGAATCCAATGGATGCGAGACGCACAAGAGCGGTCGCTGTGGCGACGCTTGTGGGAGGCCTATGTTCAGCAGTGGACGTCTTTCGGCTGAGATGATGATGATGAAGTGATGTTAACTCTTAACCGATTATATTGATAACTGGTAGCTTTTTTTTCATTATTTTGCCTGGGTTCGCGTTTGGCCCCTATCTCACCTGATCGTTAGAGATGATGTGGCCGACGATGGAACACGCTTGAAGAAGTGCATTCACTCTTGACTTAAAGTCCCCTAAGTTGTAGCTATCAGGAAACACAGAATCCATTTCGTCAATTCCAAAAATAACAAAAAAATCTAAGCTTAGTTCCAAAATTTGTTTGTTACAATTTAAACTTCAAACAAATAGAAATTAACGGTATGAGAATGGAAAAGTCCATGTACAACAGTGGTGGGTCCTTTAAAAATAGTAAGTACCTAGCTAAACCAGTAACAATAATTACAGTGTTCCGTATAATTAACAACACTTAGCCGTCATGACGTTGACGCCTAACGTTTGACGTTGATGTTGACGTCTATGTCATTAACATAATATTCATTTTGACAAGACAAGACGCCGCAGTGTTGTCACCTGGTGAATGTCATTTTAGAACACACATTGTGACATGTTTTTTTATGGGACATCATCAAAAAATTTTTTCTTGATTATTCATGTGAATTTGATGATTTAAATATCATTTGACCTGTAATCATTTAAAGTTACAAAAACAACACATATGCATACATATATCTATGTGTATTGTTTTCGTTACTTCGTCACGCTTAAACGGCTGGTACCCTAAATCCTGAAACTTTTTGTTCGATTAATCTGGAAAAATGCCAAGAAAAATCTAAAAAAAGAAGAACCATAGCTCTGTAGAAAAGAAAACGCTGACGCAAAACAATTTTAATTTATAAACTTCCGTTTGCAAACTCATTATTTCGTCGTCCGGTCACCGAACTCAGTCAGTTTCAGAAACATTAGAATTCAGGAAATAATGGTCCGGGCTATATTTATCTACCGTAAGAAACTGATTTAGAAAGAAATAATAATAATGAAATCGTTTATTTATAGCATAGGGCACATTTATAATAAAGTATATTAAATATTAAAAAAAGCACACAGTTGCAGTTGCTTTTGGTGGTTGCTCGCAGTTGCCTGAACTAGGGTGAACTTGTGCTTCAGGCTAGAGAGAGCTTAAATACAAAATAATAAGGGTGCGTCCACACTGAATGCGCGGTGACTGGAGCCTAGGCGGGCGCGGTGAGCGGGGGCGTGCGGTGGCCACAGTGACGCGCGAGCTCTTGTAGCTGTTCGACGTATATCACCGAACTGATCGACCGAACTGTTTTGATATCACCGCTACCCGCGCATTAGGTCGCTTGTTGACTAGGCCCGTAGGGCGGCCATAACGCGCGGATAGGAACGTTGGAAAACTACGCGCGCTAACTCGCTCATGACTGTCGCGCTAGGCTCCCGCCTTAGTCACTGCACTATGGACGCAAAGGGGCGTTTCATATGTTTGATATTTCGCACCCGTCATCGCAACCGCGTTAGGCTTGTAGTGTGGACCCTGCCTAAGAGGCATTGGGTACCTATTATAACTTCATCAAACCTTTATTCTTAAGCGGGCTTGCAGACGACGAGCAACGGATAGTTCGCCCTCCGATATTCCGGTAAGGACCGCGCCCGAGTCGTAGACAGCGCATAGTGTTCTGCACATCGAATACTACGCGCTTCAACCGTAAGGATCAACTAATCAAGTAGAAATTTTAAAAGATATACCGTGATTTTGGAACGTAAAAGGCAACTGAAGAACACAGATGGGTATTCGTCAGTCAAAGTCTGATACTCCTTGACGCTCCACCAAGAGTTATTACTTGATTTCAATCATAAAAAAAATATTATTCTTAATGATAATATGAAGTATAACATAAAACAGTAAAGTACCTACCTACCTAAATCTTCACTAAACCAATTTCCTAAGTGCAGAAACTTCTGAAAGTATTCTGAATATTTAATCTTCATTACTAAACTCTTAGATCATTAATTTTTCACGCACTCTAGCTCTCTGACCGCAATTGTAAACTGGCTGGCAGCCAAATCAGTACAAAAAATACTCTCCAACAAGTAACATACAAACAAAATCCTAGAAAAAATAAACCTAGTTCTCGACCCCTGCTTTGTTTGAGTTGTGCTGAGGCTACATAAACAGAATTCGGCGAATATTCGAGTTACCGCGTCAAATGTGGCCGAATAGTTCGTCGAATCGCAAAGCATTCCGGTAAACACGAATGATTGTCGTGTCCACACCGCTACCGACAATACCGCTACCAATATTGTCATAGCTAAAGCCGTGTACGCCTGTATGAACTTTGTTGCATTGCATTATACGCAACAACTTGGTTCACACGTGCGTAACAGTAACGAGCATCGAACACTGTTCAGCAAACTTGTTTGCGGTGATCCTATTAGTATGTTCTTGGACGGTGTTTTTTGTGAATCACTTCGAACCAAAAAAATCTTCTACTTCTCAATCGACCATTTCCTACGTTGACTTTTATTCGTACCTCACTCAATCGTACACTATACATCCATGATAGGTATGAAAAAATAACATTAAAATCTGCGTGATACCAATAAGTTTCCTAACTCAGCATATCAACAAATACTTGACATAAGTAAGCAGTTGTACCATATCAAAGGCAGAAGCCAAGAGCTTAGTACCCCAGATCTTCGTTTCCAACGTTTCTTGCGGTCAATTATATGAATAACTTTATGGACCCGATCTCCGTGCGGTATGCCGCAAAGCTGGACTTAGAGAGAACACACTTGGGACCGTCTGGAGGCTCTTAGCGATTCATGAGTGATGTTGGGTAGCGTGTTATGATGTGTGTATTCCCTGAAGGGTAGGTAGAAGTATTAGTAATTATAATTTTATTAAATTAATTAGTTATTTTATTAATTCTTTATTAAACGCCATTAAAATTAACAATACCAAATTCATTAATGAGGTCATAGGCGAGCTTAACTCAAAATAGATTTTTTTTGCAGCAAACTATGGAGTGATCATAATAGAGATTAAAATATTCATTGATTACCATCAGGTGGGATCGCAGTGAAGCGTATACATATTTTTTGTTTAAAAAAAGATACAGTGCTCAATTTCATTTCGTAATTCTCAATTTCTTTTTCTTGTTTTATTTTTGTAAAAAATTTTTCGTCATCATCACTTCAGCCAAAAGTCGTCTACTGATGAACATAGCCATCCCCAAGCGTCGCGACAACGACCTGTACTATGCATCTCACATCCGTCGAATACCTGCGCTCCTCAGCAAGTCATCGGTTCACTACAAATAACAACAACAATTATTAATAACTAATATAAAATTAACTTTTACAGTTTCTCCCGTTCACTATAGTGGGAGAGGTTATTTCATATTTCCCACCTAAAAAATATATCTGCCTATTAATTTAATATCACAATGTTAATGAACTCGGTCCCACATGTCACGCAAGCTTGGACTCATAGCCGAATCCCTTAGGTCCATCCTAATTATATATTCTGTTCAATAAACCCGGAGACTAAATTGACATAAGTAATGTCAAAATTTCTATAGGAATGACGCCAGTTCTTTGGTGTTGAAATGTCATTTTAGTCTCCGGAATTATTGAACAGAATATAGTTCACTTCTATGTGAGGACATTGAACTTTAGTTTCTTAGTAAACAGATCGACAGAGTTCAATACTTCTTTGTTATGGAAAAAATTGGCATGTTCTTCGAAAGAGGTAATTTGGAACGTGTTAGGCAGTTTGATATGTCTGGTTGAACCGGATCAAAGATGTGAAAACAAGGTTTATTTTCTTAGAACCTAAACTCAACTACCGATTGATTTACAATAGGTAAGCTACCTAAGGTTTTTTTGCCCGCGTCTCTATCCGCGTGGATTTCGTTTGCAGGAGCCCAAACTTTTTTGCCTAGTCAAGCACTACTCCTATATAAAACTCTTATTTGTGTACGAAAGCTCAGGGATTTAGTCGTTACGTAGTGGAGAAATAGCATTGTTTTGATTCAAGGTGTTCTGAGTACTAGAACTGCATTGATCAACATTTCGACGCCCCCCGCGAATAATCCGGTAATCGTAAAAACATAATGTTCAGGAAAAATAAAAAACCATTTTTCCTTAATAACTCCATTAAACAGCAAGTATCAGAGACTTTTTATATCGCATATGGAAGCTAATTTTTTCAGCTATCTGATTATTTCATCAAAATTTAAGTAGTCCCAAGGGCTTCGTTATAATTTAGCTGAATGCATTTTACTATATTAGTGTAGGTGAAGCTCTGATCAGTAATGTCACTTACGATATTGTTCGTGTAAATTTATATTTTCGACGGCAACAGTAAAATCTTGTTGCGATATTATTCGTGTAACATTTATTTTATCGACGGCAACAGTAAAATCTTGTTGCGATATTATTCGCGTAAATTAATATTTTCGACGACAACGGTAAAATCACGTTGCTCTATTATTCGTGTAATTTGTTTTGTATAATGAATATTTGTAAAAAAAACAATTATTAGGTTATTCGATTGTTTAACAGTTTATTATTATGACTATTACTGTTTATCCTGATAGTTTACTTAAGTATTATTTTATTTTCTTCGGAAAACTTACAACTAGGATACAGATAGTTGAATAATATTGACAGAAGGCCAATTACAAGTTTTCACAGATAGTTTTAGTGTAAAATAAAAGACAGTAGTCAGAATAAAAGAAAGAAAGAAATGAAGACGCTCGGAGCAAGTACACAAAGCAAGGACTATTTCAGTGATTATCGAAAAACTGAGTGCACATAATGTTATTCAGTTTAGTGACGCTGGTGGAGAACAAATCCAGATCATCATCAACACTTACACACAATGCGTTATATGATCTACTAGTTCTTATTATGTAGGATTTCTTCCTGTAAAAAGAGGAAACATAGAGGTCTATGATTCCTAAAAGTAAAGGATGGAACTCGCAGCCCAAGCTTACCAATCAGTTCTGAGCAGTTGACTGAACCATTGGCTATGTTAAATAAAAATGCTATGTCAGTAATTTTTCTCTGCTCAGTTTGTGGAAGAATGTGAAACTTCCTGCAACGACTATTATAGTCAGGTAGATAAGTTTTAGATCTATACTGAATGTACCTTAAAAATTTCCTTTGGATACTTTCAATGCGATAGATGTAGCAGTTGTAAATAGGGTTCCATACCGGTGAATAATATTCGAGATGACTACGCCAAAAGCACAATAAAGAATTTTTAATGTTTTAACTTTTTTGAAATCGGCTGGTATTTTTAAAATTAAACCTAGTGCTTTAGAAGCTTTTTTAATAATATCGTCAATGTGTGTCGTTTTGAAGCCATCTCAACAATATCTGATTGACTGGTAGTTCTGATTTGCAAACCATGACGTAAAGTCGGTACATTTTTGAAATATTAAGAAATTCAGACAAATATTCCCGTTTAGACTCTTTTCTCGTGTAATGCGATTCTACTTTGGGAAATAAATCAATATGATTTCTGATACTGTCTTCAGTATCTAGCTTCATTTGATGTTTATTCTGATAGCGTTTATCGATCAAACTTTCATCTCTTTTCATTTTTTCTAAGGCCGTTTAAATCATTTGCTCAGTAAAAGAAAGAGTGTTTTAAAAAAATACCTTGCATACTTTGATTTCTTCATCTTTGAGGGGAAAATAATATTTTAATGTTTGAGATCAGGTACTTTTTCTATTTACTGTTAGCCTTTTACATCATTGGATTTAACATAAGTAATGTATTGCCATTGAAATTCTCGATTGGCAAGTTAATAAAAATAGTATGTAGGGCTAACTTGTCTTCTGTATTGAATTTTAACCCACAACCTTTTTTTACAGGTACAATTACTTAAAATATTCTTTATCTCATGAGGTTTTTTATTACGAGCAATATATAAAAGCCCGGTCGCTGTGGCGACGCTTGGGTAGGCTTATGTCCCGCAGTGGACGTCTTTCGGCTAAGATGATGATGGTGATGAATATATAAAAGGGTTGTGTAAGGAGCCACTCGATAATGAATGTAGCTCGAAATCGTTTTCTTAATAAAATCCCGAATAAGCCTGCTCTTACTTAAATAAGGTAGAAAACTAGTTACTCGAATAATATCGTAATAATGTTTACTGTCAAATCATAATGATATTTTTTCTCGTAAAGATCTAAAACCATATTATTCGTTTAAAATACCTCTTAATGAATGTTCATGGAATATACGCGTAATTTTTCATAATAAAGATAGAAAAATTCTGAAAAAAATTACATGGTGTATTTTAACTTCTAGATGCCGAAAAACGTGAAAAACCCCGTAATAGGTCATTACCGGATTATTCGCGGGGGGCGTCGATTTTTTTATTTTGTTCTGTAAACATATGGAATATAATGCCAATTATAGTGCAAAGAGAGCAGAAAATGCTTTAAAATAAAATGTACACTTAGTTCTCAGCATTTTTTAAAAGTAGGTACTATATTTTTTGCAATGATCCAGCCAGCTTTTTATTTCATCCTCCCATCTCTTCACTACCTCTTTCTCTTTACCACTGTGGTACACTCCTTGGTGTGACAGTGTCTGTACATTTTTATGTCGTCGGTCCGAATAGCATAGCACTATCCTTATAATATTCCCACTGCTGAGACTTAGGCCTCCTCTCTAGCAGAGAGAATGGGCCGTAATCCACCACGTGGGCCTATTGCGGGTTGGTCGGTCTGAATAAACCAACATCGTTTACAAACTAAAATCAAAATAAATACCAAGACAAACACGGCATGATTACTCCATTTTCCACCTAATTGTGTACACAAGCCTTATCCCGCATGTGCAATGGCAAATCGGTCCTCGTGTCGTTCATGAAAGACATTATGCACGTGTCCAAAAGCTTCCGCGTGACACGTGTAAAGTATAGTTATTGGTTACATATTAAGATTAAGCGAACTTCGTGGAAAATTGCATGGGTTAATGTTGGATGTAAAAGTGATATTACTTTATATTATATTCGACACGTGTGTGAAGGTTTGTGGTTGCAGTGACATGAAATAAAGTGGATAAGATTATGTTTGTCCGAGAAATTTCAATTTTCTTTTTGCAATTTACAGCTCTAGAATAAAAAATATATTGGCGGTCTTGACATGTTACATTAAATATTTATAAGATTTATGTTTTTGATAGTACTTTATCTGATGAGCTGCGAATCTGGTTAGTTGAGAATCTGGTAACCTGCTCATAAGCGATAATAACTACGAGTATGCTAAATTGCTAATTAAAACCATCCTCATAACTCTCTAACTTAGAAACAATGTAAAACGCCAAGGCTTTATTTAAGTTTTTATAAAAATGGTACATTTTAGCTTATCTTTAAGTTTTTAATAGTTTTAATGAGTGTAATTGTGTTTCATGTTAATTTTTATTTTACTATGCAATACCGAACGAAGGCGTACGAAAATTTAAATATGGCTTCGTTTTTTCTTAGAAGTGGTAAATCATCTAGACTTATTCCGTTCTAGGGTGAACACGGAGGCGTGACACTTTTACTGACTAGAATTCATATGTGCTCCTTCAGTTCCCTTTTGCGTTTTAATCTGTTGAGCCACGAGCGGACGCCGGCGTCCGCACACCTATTGACTTTCTATTATGTCCATAATTACAGTACTCGAAAGATTAAACAGTACTTACCTAACGTAAAACCGCACTTGTATTCAATTGTACCTTCTTATTTTAATAAAGAAAAGTGTTTTTACCGATGCGGAAAACTGTCACCAATAACATTAACAACAATAAGGAAATGAAACCTTTTTATAATCTCTTGCACGTGTACAGTATTATGGAAAAACATTTTTATGCTATGAAAAGGTCACCTTGATATTATATCCTTCTCATTACGGGTCTTTAGAATGACGTAAATGAATAAATTATTTACCTACTTACCAAAATATAGGTTCATACTAGTCTTCATACTGGTTTTTTTTTTGTAGTCTAGTTAGGGTCAGTTCCACACCGAGACGTGACGCGACGCGACGATGGCCTGACTGTTTTTACCCGACATCTGCTACTTATGTTATGGAGCGCAGCGTGGTGTTTCTTACGCGATCTATTCGCTTAACAGCTATTACTCATATGCTGCGCTTACTACTATTAATGGATGGTTGTAAAATTTCAAATGATGGCTTGATGGATAGGTTTTATTGATGATTTTTTTTTATTAAATGGCACTAGGACGCCTAAGCACGACTTGAGACGGCTTTGTCAAAACTTTTCATAAAATCCGAGCGTATCACTGATTTTCATAAAAATTGTGGGCCAATGATGATTGAGAAATGATTAAGACCTTTTATTTGCGGGACAACAAATTGATTGGGTTAATTCGTATTTTTTTTTGTAAAATATTTTGGCCATAAAAGTTTGACCAGAGCGTAGTCCTGCCAGCCTCCGTTGATCCGGGAATGTCTAGTCCAGGCCCGAGATGTAGGCTGTAGATGCCCAGAATATGTTCCTGGAATAGGACGTTGTATATTTATAGCAACATCTACGGCACAACACAGGAACTAAAAACTACGAAATCCTGCGATTTGAACAGTCCGAAAAAATCAATGTGTTTGTCAAGATTTATCAAAATCCATTCAGCCGTAAAAACGTGCAGACAGATTTACAACATTAGTATGGGTGTCTCTAATCTCTGCCAGGTTCGGTCCTCCTTAGAGCCCCCGCAGACTGCAGACTTTCTCTCGTCCGACGGTTTGGTCGGCTTCATAATCAGTACGGAGAGGTATGCACATGCGCACATTACAGCGATTCAGTATCGGCCGATAAAAAAGTTTGATGGGCTTCCCGATTCCCTTCAAACTAATCTGTCGGCCAACTATCGGCCGACTGCTAAATCAGTACGACGCTCTTCCACGCGCGCACACGGCGCCGATTGTTTGATCGGCCGACTCAGTTTGCTCCGAGCTCGGCGCAGAGATTTTCATGTTCTCTATACTAGCAAACCGTGCGAGAGCAATCGACCGAATGCTGGTTGGTGTGCGCGCCTACCACCAACTCGACGGTTTAGTTGGCCCCGTGTGCGCGCTGCCGACCCAACCCGATCAAACTATCGGCCGATCAAAGAGTCTGCAGTCTGCGGGGGCTCTTATTACTCTACTCTCGTTGGAGACAAGCGTGAGCGTCCCACATTTTGAATAAAGAACACGTGGCCATTTGCAATCCGCTCACGTTGCCTTGATCCCTCGTCAGCCAGTAATCCTTGTACAAAAATGGCGTCCTAACGGCTTTATTAGAATTTATTTGTTATTTTTTTGGCCTCATTTTAACTCTTCTTGGTGTGGTCGTAGAAATAGGCTATGTAGTGATTGAAGTTTACATTTAGCAATCATTAAGGATTGTGTTTATTTTTCTATAATATTTTATACTAAACAGCATAACATAGATTACTCAAAAAGATATCTATTTGAATTTTTTTTCTGAAAAAGTATCAAAATTGGTTCTTAAGGTGACCGCGACATTAGAATTATCCATACAAACGTAATACCAAAATAATTTGCAGTTTAAGCATATTTACACCATAATAATTATGATGTTATTCGGATTCAGACAATATTTATCTAGGTTCCTACGTCGTCTTTTTTTTTGAAAAACTTACCCCAAACGAAATTTAGCGAATTTAAACTTGCACATTTTCACAGCGAAAATGTCATGTTTTTATTTGGTTTTTTTTTTATATTACAAACAACAATATTTCAAAATATCTCTCCGTAGGAACACAGATATTATTATCAAGTTATAAATACTTGAAACAATATTGGAAATACATTAATTTTTCATTCATCATTTTTAGGGTTCCGTACCTCAAAAGGAAAAAACGGAACCCTTATAGGATCACTTTGTTGTCCGTCTGTCCGTCCGTCTGTCAAGACCCTTTTTCTCAGGAACGCGTGAAGGTATCAAGTTGAAATTAAAACCATATATTGAAATCTGCGGTCCCTTGAAGTTGTGCAAAAATCAAACTTGTAAGTTGACGGGAAAAAAAGATACGCCCGTTTATGTTGCAAAAAAACGTACATTTCGACACTGTCAAAGGAATCAAAACTCATAGGGTACTTCCCGTTGACCTAGAATCTTGAAATTTGGCACGAAGCAAGGTATTATAGCACTAATATCGGGAAAAGTCTGAAAACTGAAAATTTTTAGTTACGTCACAAGAAAAAAAAATTGAAAAGTCTTCAAGACTCGATTCGAGAATTAAACTGTTTTTATAGGTAGGTTGGTACGAAACCCTCAGTGCGCGAGTCCGACTCGCACTTGCCCGGTTTTTGGTATTACGGAACATCTCCCAAATTTCCAATAGTTTGTATTGCTATCACAGCAAGCAACTGTCAGTGTGTGGATGATGATTTTATTCCAGTCAGTGTGTCCAATAATTGTTTATACTATCTGGATTGATTCCATCAACCTCAAAAACGTATTTCTATTTCGTCTCAACTCGAGATAGCGCGCGGTGTACGCAGGCCTCTTAAATGAAACAGCATTTTAAATATGTATATAGGGAAAAATTAGGGCATATTGCGAATATCTCACCATATCACATATTTCATTCACCATCACCATTTACATTCACTTACCATCAGGTGAAATGTGGTCAAGCGCAAGCCTATCAATAATAAAAATTAAAAAAAAAATATTTTCTATATACACGTAACCAAGTGGCGTTAATTAAATAAATCCCATACTAGCGTTCGGGATTAAAACTTAGCTATCTGCGTTTCGTTCGTAATTTAACATTCCGCCTGCGTTTTAAAGACAAGGCAATATCACACAATGTACTATTATTGCACACAATGTACACATAATTATGTAGTTACAGTCTAGAATTAAATTACAGTATAGAACAAAAAAAAAATTATACGTTTATGACCTTACTAGCTGTCCGTGCGGTTTCACTCGTATTTTTAATTACTGCTCCGCTCCCGTGGGTCGTAGCGTGATGGTATATAGCCTATAGCATTCCTCGATAAATAGGCTATCCAACACTGAAAGAATTTTTCAAATCGGACCTGTAATTCCAGAGATTACCCCCTACATACAAACTTACAAACATACAAACTTACAAATTTTACCTCTTTATAATATTAGTATAGATTAGTGTTCAGCAAATTAACATAACATTAACATCAAACACCTATTAGCCACAGTTGTTTATCTTACACACTTCTACCTATTTTGTACCTAAATAAAAAACGTAAAGTAAAGAACTAGCTACTTATACGACGCATACGACTTCCTTCACGAGAATGTTTTCATGAAAATTTCTACATATATTTTGAGGGTAGTTTGAAAAATTTATGATTACAGTCTTTAGTTTTCATTGTGATCCATTGTGATCACAATTTGTTCCAAGTTTATTAAGCCAAAAAATAAAAAACCTCCATAGAATCTTTAAACCCTTCAAAATTAGATCTTAGAGCTCGCCTACGTCACAAAAACCGGGCAAGTGCGAGTCGGACTCGCGCACTGAGGGTTTCGTACCAACCTACCTATAAAAACAGTTTAATTCTCGAATCGAGTCTTGAAGACTTTTCAATTTTTTTTTCTTGTGACGTAACTAAAAATTTTCAGTTTTCAGACTTTTCCCGATATTAGTGCTATAATACCTTGCTTCGTGCCAAATTTCAAGATTCTAGGTCAACGGGAAGCACCCTATGAGTTTTGATTCCTTTGACAGTGTCGAAATGTACGTTTTTTGCAACATAAACGGGAGTATCTTTTTTTCCCGTCAACTTACAAGTTTGATTTTTGCACAACTTCAAGGGACCGCGGATTTCAATATATGATTTTAATTTCAACTTGATACCTTCACGCGTTCCAGAGAAAAGGGGTCTTGACAGACGGACGGACGGACAGACGGACAACAAAGTGATCCTATAAGGGTTCCGTTTTTTCCTTTTGAGGTACGGAACCCTAAAAACAGCCTTGTGTAAATTTCTCGTCCCTATTCCCAGAATTTTCGGCTGTACGTTGATACGTCAGTCAATAGTCAGTGTATCTATATACCTATTAATTCATGAATCCCCGACCGGTCCTATGAGACCGCGCTGTTATTGTTTTACTATTGTGTCTCGTTTTGCGGGTATGTGATAGGTTAAATCAATTGCTGTTTGTTAGTCTCGCTAAAACTCAAGAACGGCTGAACGATTTTATCTTGTCTTGGTCTCGAAATGTTCGTGGAGGTCTAGGGAAGGTTTAATTCATGAATCCCCGACCGGTCTCATAGGATGCGCTGTTATTGTCTTACTATAGTGTCTCGTTTCGCGGGTATTGATAGGTTAAATGGTGAAAAAAATTGGAAAAAAAACAGCAGTACAAAGTCAGCCGGGTCAGCTAGTCCTTTTATATATATAGATGACGCAACATAAAAATGTTATGTGTAGACAAGTGCAACGCTTCCATAGCAGCCACCATCAATTTGAACGTGACGGGCATCGTAAACTTTGCCCAGTTGCTTTTATGCCATCGCCATGAAAACTAGGAAAATAAAAGTGGATTAAATTCGCTATTATATGGGTAATGGTTGGAGGGCACGGCGTTTATAGTGTCACTATGTTTTGAAAGAAAACTTCATCGGACTATTTTCTTAAGGTCATCAAAATTACTTATCCCGCTCTAGGCGGAGCGGGAGGGAAGTGTCAGACTTCTACTGACTAAAACTTAGTCCTGTTCCTTCTTTGCCCTAATTCCAGGGTCCCGGGGTTCTCTTTCGTCAACCCAGGCCCGAGTAGGCTTCGACCCTGTTGGGACCCTATGTCTTGCTGACAGCTCTTTGAGGCGCGCGTGGAAGAATATGGGCCGTTGACTATATGGTCTTGGTCCTGTTGGACTATTACTGGACGTCTGGACGGCGAGTTACCCATCGGACTATAATGTATAGATCACGATCACGTAAAAAGTGAAACGTTTTTTGGGTTCCATATTAGCTGGCGTGCTTAGCGTGCCCAAATCCTAGTCTTTCATCTACCTAGCCTTTTCCCAACTATATTGGGGTCGGCTTCCAGTCAAGCCGGATTTAGCTGAATACCAGTATTTTACGAGGAGCGGCTGCCTACCAGACCTCCACAACCCATTAACTGGGGTAACACGGTACTTCATGGCAAGACTGGAGTCTGATTTACTGGCTTCTGACTATCCGTAACGACTGCCAAAGATCTCCAAATGACAGCCGGGACCAACGGCTTAACGTGCTTTTCGAGGCACGGAGGAAACTCGTTATGTTAAGATGGTCACCCATCCATAGACCAACCTAGGCAAGCGTTGCTTAACCTCGAAGATCGACCTGTGCGGCTGTTATTATTTAGCCACGAGCTCCTCATCAATCAATCAACAATCAACAATTCCCAAATCCTAGTCTTTCTTGGGTGGAAAATCATTATATTCCTCCTCCCGGTCTAGATGGAGTGTGAGCGTGTTAGAGATTTTCTGACTAAAACACACCCGTTTTCCTTATGTTCCGTGTTGCAGTGACTCTTTCGAACAATCCAACATACAGCCCTTACGGGTCCTACTACTTTTGATAGCACTTTGCTCGCGCTCGAGAAAATAACGCGCTGTCGACCTTGGTTTGGTCTTTTTCGGACAGCGAGCTACTCATTGCTCACTGTTCATAGGCCTTGAATCGCCCCTGCGGCTCTCGATGACGCCCACTGCTATAGCCATTTATACGAAACTCATGAAAGTAAGTATAGTAAATGAATCAGCTCGTTTCAGAATGAATTGCACGCACAGAATGATTAATTTATTCGAGTAATCATGGTGACATTTGTAGAGTAGCTATACAAAATGTACATACCGAATGTAATTGGCGAGTTGACCTTTAACCGTTTTATATGAATGTAAAATAACTGAATAAAGAACCTTTACAAATGACTACCAATTCATTTCAGTGAATGATTCGTTGATACGAATATTATGTATCTACATCAAACGGGATACTTAGAATTTTATTGTGATAACTTTAGGCTGATTTGGAACTGACATATACATAGACCTATTAATAAATTATTACCAAAAATAGAATAACGTACCTTTGATATAAAGTTTATTTGAACTTACAATGCCAAGTCAATCCAAAGATAACACAATTCAAAGTATCCCGTTCCTAAAAACGGGAATTTCATAAGCATTATTTAATAGTGATATTTGCAAAATTTTATGAGTTTCATGCGAATGAAGTTAACAGGCATGAATAAAAACTTGTCCATTATAAGAAATATGTACCTACTAATATTTTAAAGTTGAAGAGTTTGTTAATCAGCCCATTTATTGAAAAAGGCCGATATTGTCATCGCGACGTGAAAAAATCCTGATAAAATAGTAAAAACAAAATAAAACTTATACTATTTTCTGCCTACATCAATTCCAATTTCTCCGTAGATTTTATAACTTTTCTACGTTTTCCAAATGCGACTTGCTGCTGCGACTCTAAATATTCATTCCCAAATGGGTTCTGCATCTTTTCCTTCCCGCCCACAACCCGATTACGATAGTTGCGGAACTCCAACTATTCCGAGACACTTTAATTTCTTTCCCCAGAGTGCATGAAAGTCTTTTCCTGGCAGATTTAGAGAATTGCTTAAACGATTTTGTCTCCGAGAGAATTTATTCAGTATTTGTGTCCCATGTGTAACTAGGAAATAACGATTATAGGACTAGGAGCGTAGTTTTGTTCAAAAAATGTTATCATGGCCTTGGACTGTAAAGGGTAACTGAAGGAATACAGGCGAAAGATTCCTATTTGAAATTCGGCTAGTGCCTTTTTATGTGGGAAAGCATCCAAATTATTATTTTTTTCGGTTAGAGGAGGGACCTCTAACCTAAAAAAAACTAATTTGAATTAGCTTGGGAAGGTAGCGTGGTTACCTCATATAAACTACACCAGCCCTAAACATCATGCGTTCACTATGCACAAGGCCTTAATACTACAAGGGCGCCCAAAGACTTATTTGGATGTTCAATAAATACTTCTCATTGAAAATTGCAATTCATTAATTGCAATTTTTATGACTTTATGTTCACGTGATATTTCATAAAGATTCACAAAAATAACGATTCTATTCATAAAACATTAACTAAAACAGAAAAAACATCAAAAAGGGTCTTAGGACGTCCTCGCTTCTAGTGTTTAATGGTTTGAAGTTCTGTAATCGAGATATTGCGGCCGGTGCGGGATTAATTCCGCGGTTGTCTCCGAGTGACAGCCTCCCCGTCTGTTTATCAGTCTGTCGGAGCGTTCGCTAATCTGTCTCTGGGTTTCAATCTGCCGTGAATCGGTAAACCTATGTATACGTAGCTGTGTTAGTGTTGTTTTAGGTCAATAGAATATTTAATCAGGTCACATAATGAAGTTGTTAAACGTTTTCTGTAACCGACTTCCACAAAAAAAGGAGGTTATCATTCCTCTTTGAGTCGTCTTAATGGTTTGTTTCTTGTCAGCGATATCTTCGCTAAAATTAATTAAATGTTGGCTGATTTTGACAATCCTTTTTTTTAGGATTCCGCTAAATAAAGCCACCAAATGGTCATAATTTTTTATTGAAATTCTGATTAAATCTTCAAAGGTGGACTAAAAACGGAAAGGATAATAACAAATCTTCCGGGATTGTTGTGTTCGCACGTCTGTACCTACATTGTTAATACGTATCCATGGGATAAAAGCAGTGGATAAAAGACTAACATAACAATTAATAAATCAGACACTGGGGCTACAAATTATGTGCAATCTTGTCATGGAGAAGAAGAGGTTTTTTTTTCTGGTAGGGGAATCATCAGAATGACTTCCCACGCTCTTGGGCGGAGCGGGAGGGCGTGTCAGACTCTTACTGACTAAACCCCTACCCCGTTCCTTCGTTCTGGGGGGGACTCGGTGTCAACCTTTAGGAATACCCCCAGACATGGAGAAGAAGAGGTGAAATTTAAAAAGAAATAGCAAATTAAACCGACGACTACGATTACCATTATTTGGCAAATCAAATCTTCCGCACGCCTCCAGCGTGTCCAGACTGATAAACTGAACTTCTCATAATAAAAATCATGCGTCACCTTTCATAAAAATCCAGAAATAAAATTCTGAAAGCAACTTGCCAATTGGAAATAATAGAAATACGAGTACTACCTTGCAGTTATTGCATTCCTTTTATAGCACCAGTTTTGATGATAGGACCTACAGATGGTGCCTTGAGTTTTCACAGTCAAGCGTGTAATTTAATTTGCGAAAAGGGCAATTTTCAGCAAGGTTCTTGTAGGGTGCAAATCGTAAAAAGTTATTTTGGAGGTGCCGTGTCTTGGATAAATGCAAGGGCGCACTTGTTATGTTTGCACTTGGCACAATATGGTGACAAAGTCTAGCTAAGGATCAAGTGATTTATTCAAGATGACTGTTGACGGCAGTTACCACTGGGCCATCACTGCTCTTAACTGGACCACCACTGCTCTCTAATTGCACGCGATTTCCAGTGGTCTATATGGAAAAGCAATCCGCACTGGGCCTGCGTGGTGTATTACGGCCCATTCCTTTTCCTAGAGAGGGGCATGAGTCCCAACAGTTGGAACATTACAAAATCGCGCTCAGGCGCTAAATGTTTTTGGGGTTTCAAGAAGTTGGATATTAATAGGTGATGTTCTTCCTAAAGCTTTATTCTTTATTTAGATGGAGGGTCAAGGACGGCCTGTACTACGAAGAAAGCTCTAGTAAATATAAACTGACAAAGAAATTTGACATGTAAAAAAGACTATAAAAATCAACTTGCAAAATAAATATCATTTATCTCTCTTGACTGTTGCTAGAATATAATTTTGTCTCAACCCTTTTACACGTGTCTTCAAAGTTTACATCATAAACGTTCAACTGAACACAACTCCTAATATTCTCGAGGAAATGCAATTTTCTTTTTTCCTTCCGATCAATTGACGTTGATTATATCAAATAACAACAAGCCATTTCGTTGAATTTCTATTCCTTTTCCTATTACAGTAATAAGCTTATTTTCTTGAAATGAAATGGAATTTTCTAGAAGCAGTTTTCTTAAAGATCCGTTCATTCCTTGCTCTGCAATTACACCTATGACCGAGTATTAAGGCTACCATACATGAGCGTCTAATTGAATGGATAAATCTGATCAGATCGATGTCATTCATTCTATTCGTTGCGCGATGATAAGAGACCGGGATTGGATTGGTAATTAAAAAAGGGCTATTTTGTGAAATTGGAATAAATAAAAAATAAAAGTGAAATAATAAAAGTGTAGCCATATTGGTGCACCATAGAATTTTTATCAAATTTAGCAGCTACACCTCCTGTAAAAATGCCAGCCAAAAGAATCTTTGTCACTTTGGTAAACCAGGCATACTTGCCGCAGTCGATAAATTGCCCCATTTGTAAAACTAAGACACGCATTTAAAATTACATACACTATACAAGGCAAGATAAACTTGTGTTCTATAGTTTACACTGCCATCATACACGTACTTATAAACTAACCAGATCGGCTCAAATAAGCAACACCTTTTAAATGTATAATGGAACAATTACGTGTAAACCATGCAAATATTTGCTCCTTAATAGAATCGATCTTGTGAGGAGCTCGTGGCTAGATAATAACAGCCGCACGGGTCGATCATCAAGGTTAAGCAATGTTTGCCAAGGTTGGTCTGTGGATGGGTGACCATCTTAACATACCAAGTTTCCTCCGTGCCTCGGAAAGCACGTTAAGACGTTGGTCCCGGCTGTCATTTGTAGACATTAGGCAGTCGTTACGGATAGTTAGAACCCAGTAAATCTGACTCCAGTCTTGCCATGAAGTACCGTGTTACCCCAGTTAATGAGTTGTGGAGGTCTGGTAGGCAGCCGCTTCTCGTAAAATACTGGTATTCAACTAAATGACTGGAAGCCGACCCCAATATAGTTGGGAAAAGCTAGGCAGATGATGGTAATCGATTCTGTGATTCGCAGCACATCAGCCATTGCGCATATCGCAAACTATTTAGAATTGTTTGACAAACTGACAATGTAGTGTACCCTTTACCGACAATGCAACAAGGACGTACCTACTGCGAGGGAATTTAAAGTTCGAACGTTATTATAACAATAAATGCTTAAGGGGAAAGCCCCAATCGGTCTAGACGTAGCGAACGACCACGGCACGTGTAGGGATGTCCGCTAAACTTTTTCAGTTAAGCGAAGTTCAAAGAGTTTTTAGTGCTGGAGACGTTTTGCTTTGTAAGCAGCAGAAATGATTCAGGAACTATTGAATTTTGGAATTAAATGTGTAAGTATAAAACTGTACCAAGTAACAAACCAGAATGTGAAATAGAGTAATGGACTGTATGAAATTTATCTGGGGGAGAACATGTTTTCAAGAAAATCATTGGAAGTTCACTTAATTACTCAGATACCCGCGAAACGAGACACAATAGTAAAACAATAACAGCGCGGTCTCATAGGACCGGTTGGGGATTCAAACGTTAATCAAGGCACAAATAACAAACGATAAAGACAGGGACGTCCTACCTTTTCGCCGATCAGCAATCTTCCCTGGAGTACTCTACAGGTAGCAGCGCTGTTGGAGCAACACACAGCACAGACTGACAACACACTCTTTAGCATACCATTATAATCAGCCCTATAATTTTTCCACTGCTGGGACTCAGGCTTCCTCTTTAAGAGAAGACATTTTATTGGTCCGTAATCCACCACGCGGACACTGTGCGTGTTAGAGGATGTTAAACGCCTTTGAATTTTCGGTTCTAAGACATTTCCGTTTCCTCAAGTTGTTTGAGAAATGGTGACGAAGTAGGTTGCAAGGTTTCATAAAGTATAAAAAAACTAATTACAAGTACATAATTGACTTGTGTCAACCCTATAAATGTAATAAGACCCGTTTATATTGTTACATTTAGTGAGTAACGTAGTAAATGTGTTTTATACTCGCGATAACCGTCTTCAGTGTAGATGCGGCTTCGCCTTATTCCTTCATAACTAACTTAATATAGTTAATACCAATACCAGACATATCATAACGACGAACAATATAATAAATCCAACTAGTAACAATATGAATTACCTATAACAGGTTTCATTCTAGATCCAATCTTTTGAGTAATACTGTACAGTATACTTACAAAGGCATATTATTATGACTCCCAGAAGATTTATTTATTTATTATTAATTTCGTTACACTTATTTATACACGAAGATTTCAATGTATAAAAAGGTAATCTTATATTAGAAAATAAACATACAATTGGCGGCTTTGTCGCACTTGGCGATTTCTACTAGGCTACCCGGAATGTACAGAGAGAGAAGATTTGTGAGAATTTAGATAATTATGATTGTGATGTTTTTTTTTAGGTTTATCAAATCGTTTTATTTAGAAATAAGTTATTAATTAAAGGACCTTACTTATTTTATAAATGTGAAAGTTTGTGAGAATGGATGTGTGGATATATGGAAGTTTGTTACTCTTTCCCCCAAAAAGGCTGGACCGATTTGGTTGGCATTTGGTATGTAGATAGGTTATACCTTGGATTAACATATAGGCTTCTTTTTATCCCGGTCAACAGGAAAAAAAATGAAACCATAAAATGTAATCTTATTTATTCTTCGATTTTGTTATTCTTACTATAATAGGCTGCTTTTTATCAACACACCACGCGGGCGAAGTCCCGGGCAGAAGCTAGTTAAGAATAAATATCATAATTAAAGATTCAGTATGGTGTGTTACCATATAAACAGTAGAACAAAATATTAAAGTGTTACCTAGAGAACATATTTATAGCACAGCCGGGAACTACATAAGACCGATGCACACGTGGGCGAAGCCTGAGTTGTACGAAGAACTGCGTCGGGTGGCGTGGGTCTAAAATAGATCTACAAGTCTAGTTGCCAAATAAAACGTTGCCGAAAGCATAGTTGGAGCTAGATAGTGGGTTTTAATCTGTAAAAGTTTGACATACCCTATACTTCACAGTGGAAGAAGACATTTAATGATTTCCCATCACAAAAAAGTTCCTTACATAACATAGAGAATTCAACTATGTTTACAAGTGAAAAATAAAAAAAAACTGATTTCACAGTCAGTGTCAAAAATAATCAAACAAAACTAGAAACTCCGTGTTCAGAAATTAAATTTATTTTCCATTTTTTAGTTTATTTTTGAAGTAGTTTTATTTTTGGAAAAAGTTTCTGTAACTGGACGTCTACTCTCTTTCTCCGAAATACGAAGTTTCAATATTCGAAACGTTGAACCATATTCGTTCATTCAAAATTTTGGAAACGAATGAAACCGTGATAGCAAACTTCGTATTTCGGACAAAGAGAGTAGACGTTCACGACTTAGAGCGATTTTTAGATGTAAAAAATAATATGGCTTAGTCATTGCTAATTCAACAGCAATAGCCATTCTATTCTATAGCCAGACTGGCTATATTATTTTATGCCGTGTCCAGTAGTGTCGGTTCCACTACCTTTGACGATCGCCTACACCAAATGAAAACGATTCCTAAAACAAATTCAAACCGAATACATTCAGAGCAGAAACACAATTCAATTGAAATGACACAACCAGCTGACGAATAAATTTATTTAGACTAAACAAAACAAACGATACGTATGTATATACGAGTACCTAGTTGTAATCCATTTGTAAAGAGCCGCATTGAATTGTTTCACCTGTAGGACAATATGACATAGAAACAAAAGAATATCGTTCATCTAAAGCAGTATTAAAGAGGTCATATGGTTTGTTTATTTATCTAATATAGCTTTTACTAGTGATTTTACCTGCAAGAAACTCTAAAACCATTCTAAGGAGACACTCCTGAGATAAAAATTATCCTATGTCTTATTCCTCTGAAAGGTGTTGGTGTTGCGTGCCGGAAGACAGCGTTGGAAGGCCTTCAGAAGCCTCACAAGGAGGACCAAATTGGCCTGGTGAGAATTGCAGAAATTCCTTGGATGCAAAACTCACAGAACTGTTTGTTGTGGCGACAATTGGAGAAGATCTAACGCTTGTAATGGGTGATTCATTCGGAGTTACTTTTTCTAAAACTAAAAAAAATATGAATAAAACAAATTTATCGGGTAATCTTTATTATAATACAAAAGAACCATTCCTTACATTTACTTTTTAAAGATTATTTCTTTCAAATGTTGTCCGTAACTGCGATTAAGGTGGTCCCTTCTGGAGTTCCAGTTTTCGATGACCCGACCGAGCATTTCCACTGGTATTTGGCGAATAACGCGAGTAATGTTGGCTTCCAGTTGATCAATCGTACGCGGCTTATCCATATAAACTTTGGACTTTACATAACCCCACAGAAAAAAGTCTAAGGGTGTGATATCACAGGACCTAGGCGGCCAACTGACTGGTCCGAAACGCGAAATTAACTTTTCACCAAATTTTTCTCGCAACAAAGCCATGGTTTCAAGTTTTGAAGATCTTCAAAATTTTTGGCACCGACAAGATGGCGCCACTTGCCACACAGCACGTGAAACCATGGCTTTGTTGCGAGAAAAATTTGGTGAACAGTTAATTTCGCGTTTCGGACCAGTCAGTTGGCCGCCTAGGTCCTGTGATATCACACCCTTAGACTTTTTTCTGTGGGGTTATGTAAAGTCCAAAGTTTATATGGATAAGCCGCGTACGATTGATCAACTGGAAGCCAACATTACTCGCGTTATTCGCCAAATACCAGTGGAAATGCTCGGTCGGGTCATCGAAAACTGGAACTCCAGAAGGGACCACCTTAATCGCAGTTACGGACAACATTTGAAAGAAATAATCTTTAAAAAGTAAATGTAAGGAATGGTTCTTTTGTATTATAATAAAGATTACCCGATAAATTTGTTTTATTCATATTTTTTTTAGTTTTAGAAAAAGTAACTCCGAATGAATCACCCATTACTACAAAACTATACCGACTCACCATAGTAGGAAGAAACGCACGCTTGTGCGGTGTTCTATTCCAAATGTGCATATTTTTATGACAATGACAGTTTCACCTAATAATAGAAGTCATCAGAACTATAGTAGGTACTAAAATTGAATAAGAATAAGCCTAGTAACGGGATTTTATCGTTATACTCGACAGTGGACAATTGGACATACCCAGGTGTAGGTACTCTACTTATGATGAACATTTAATAATCTATCTGAATTTAATTTTCGCATTTAATCCATTGCTGAATTTTTTAATGAACATATATTTACGTAGAAGTTATAGCCTGGCCAATTAGGTCATCTGCCGAATGATACTGGCTTGTGGCCAAACTGATATGAACGGAACCCGATAAATTCGAACGGACGTTAAATGACGGAGCGCTGTTGTGCAAAACTTGCCGATACGTGAAACAGAAGTTCAGAATAGAGATGTGACAGAACGTGGCCTCAGCATCCGCAAAAGCGGATATTAATTTCTATATATGCGCGGTGTGTTTCCTGATAGAACAAATAATCCTTATAATATATTCTTAGTTTGTTAGTTAGTTAGCCTGTTGTGTCTCACTGTTGGGCGAAGGCCTCCCTCTCCCTTTTCCACACACGCCTATCTTCAGCCATTGCAGGCCAGTCCCTCCGATAATTGTCCAACTCATCTCTCCACCTTCGCCTCGGTCTGTCAGGATGTCGTCTTGCGTTTTATGGGGTCCAGTATCTTATCTTGCTTTCCGTTTTCCGCACTTAGTCCCGTTGGGTCGGGGTCCAGTAAGTAGTTCTTTTAGCCCACAGCTTGTCTGGCATGCGGCAGACATGTCCGGCCCAATCCCACTTTAGAGTAGCAGCTTTTCGGGTGACATCTTGTATTTTAGTTTTGGTGCTCAGTATTGTATTCCTTACGCGGTCGGTTATTCGGACTCCAAGGGACTGCCAGGAGCGCAGTATGCGCTCCATGGCTCACGGACAAATTAATTCTTCAAACATATTATTTACTTTTAATTTGGCCACTGCTGGGACTCAAGCTTTCTCTTCCCACATCTCATGGACCCAGTGCGGATTGTCATATGTCTTCGAATTTAGGCCATGTTGTGTATTGAGAGCAGTGGTGATGAAATAAATTAGATACACAAAGTAATGCACCTAGCTGGGTTCACAACTGCACTCTGGGCCACCACTGTTCTCTTAAAAATCAACAAGCTCAAGTCGATAAACTTTTGACGGGCGGTGAAATACAAATAATTACCACGTTCATTTTTCCTCCGAAAGAACGTCAATCAATCAATTATTTCCACCTCTATTGCTGCGAATATGGCCTCCGTTACCTGCATCCCTAGTTCAGAAAATTTCCAGAAACATATAATTTAAATGTAAGGGAGGTTAGGGAGGAGGTCCCAGCCGTGCCATGAATACATAAATCAAAAAAGAAAGAGGTTGACGTACTATAAATCACATGACATCGGTTTTAGGGCATTTCCATGTTCACATTTGACTTGGAAAGGAGATGGAATAGATGTATTTATGTGTTACAAATAGGATTATTCCTCTCGTTTATGCCTCACGTAGAGACTAAATGGGTAGGCATCGTTAGTATCTTTACAAGATCTAGATTATGTTTGAATCTAAGACTGTTTTTGTCCAATTCTGACCTAGGATCTGTGTCATTCACCCCTATCTTGTCCAGTTAGAAAACAGGCTGATTGTGAGTCGGATTCGCGCACGAAGGGTTTCATACCGTCGTTTGAAATAAAAACGGTAAAAAAATCACGTTTTTTGTATGGGAACCTTAATGTTTGAATCTCCGACCGGTCCTATGAGACCGCGCTGTTATTGTTTTACTATTGTGTCTCGTTTAGCGGTTATGTGATAGATTAAAGGCCAAGGAGTATTGAAATACTTATTTTTTTCTGTTTTTAGTATATGTATGTTATTATCGCGGTAACAGAAATACGTTCTGTGATAAATTCAACTGTCTAGCTTTCATATATTTATGTTCATATCGCAAGTTCACGAGATACAACCTGGTGACAAATACTTATTTCTCACCAGGTTGTATGGCACGCAGTGGACTCTTTACAATAACAGTCGCGTTTTATCCTTTGGCTACGAAACCCTAACTAAACAACCGCTGTTATCTTCATCTTTTCGTAAATAAATTAACATAAACGAAACCATTTACACGTCATTTATATGCTTACAGTAAGTAGACTCTTGGTTTATCTGTCTCTACATACGAGACATAGACATTATGGTTAGTTTTCCTTAGAGTTTGAATAAAGTCAGTATCTACGAATGTTCTTATCCCTTTTATAGCGCGTCAGGAATGTTAGCAAAAATGCATTTTGATTGATTTTATGTATATTATGTTGCCCCTGGTATGCAGGGTGAAGGTTAGTTCCATCAGCTAGATCGCAAAGCAAAGAAGGACTTAGGAGTGGGTTTTAGTTAGAAAAAGTCTGACACGACCTCCAGCACTGCCCTAGAACGGAAGAAGTCATTGGATGACTTTCCAACTAAAAAAAAACCGTCTCAAAACATCCGACATGACATGTGACAACCCGCACTTTGGTTCTCGTGGTGGCTAACGGCCCATTCTCTCTCCTAGATTCCCATCAATGGGAACATTAAAATATCCTAACTATAAAATTTAAATGGCCTAAAAATGTTTATTTGTTTAGAAGCCCCTAATCCTTTCCGTTATCTACACCTCACCAAATCCTAATTAAACAATGAAGATTTATCAATTTTACAACTCAATTAAAACGTTATCAACTTCTCAATTGAATTAAATTTCCATTGAACATGGACAATGAATCGTGAAATTGTAAACGTAACTAAATGGAAGGATATTAATTTAAACTTCCAAGTACACCTTTTGTCTTGGATTCCGGCCAGGTTTGGATCCCTTTTCTGTCCACATGATCAAGTTGAAGGGTCTCTTCACAATTACGGCGGAGTAATTTGCATTAGAATCCTGAAACTTTAGGATCTGAACTATGTTTTACAAGTATGTTTGCGAGTGATTATCTGAAATTTAATGGGAGTGTGAAAGCTGTGAAACCGCTGTAATCTACATAATTACTTACGTTGAAAGTGCTGGGCTAAATCGCGATATTCTAATTTGCTTAAGTTTTATTGCATTTTGCTGGTTAGTATGCAATCAAAAACAGAGTTTGTAAAAAAACCAAGTCTCGCAACACAGCTCTTCTACAGTAAAAATATATGTGACATCCGTGTAATCATCATCATCTACCTAGCCTTTTCCCAACTATATTGGGGTTGGCTTCAGTCAAGCCAGATTTAGCTGAATACGAGTATTATTCATCAGATTGGCTTAATTCTGACTATCCGTAACGTAACGACTGCCAAAGATCTACAAATGACAGCTGGGACCTACGGCTTAACGTGCTTTCCAAGGCACAGAGGAAACTCGTTATGTTAAGATGGTCACCCATCCACAGACCAACCTTGGCAAGCGCTGCTTAACTATGAAGATCGACCTGTGCAGCTGTTATTATCTAGCCACGAGCTCCTTGCCATGTGAGATCCGTGTAATACTAAGTCCAAAAATCTTTTTTGTTTTATTTAAATAAATAGATTGACAATTGGCAATCTATCTCAATATTGCATTTTATAGGTTAGTGGTTTGCAGGTTAGTGGTTCAGTAAAGCATGATTTGCGACCATAATATATTTTCATTTATGGAATTATATTCCTTAATATTATCAATATATTATAACCCTCTTAGTGCACCAAACTCTATTGGCTCTATTTAGTATATAATAACTTTTCATGAAATAGCCATTTAATAGTAATAGTATAAGATGAACTGCCTTTAGGTTCTCCTTTAAAAACTGTAATTAGCATTCAGCTGTGTAAATATATTGGGTAATTTACACAGGCAAACATTGAATGACTATTTACATGAAGTTATTCAATAGGGTTGGTTGATCACATTTTTTTAATATAGGAATTCTTAATTGTCATTCTAGAATGTGCCGATTTCTTCACCACATACGAACTAAAATTTAAAATCCTACATCACTCATTTTTTAAATCATGGAATCGTGCAAATAACTCTGATTCTCTGCGCGATTAGAACATGTACAATATCAATAGAAATCTAGCTGTGACCCGGGCCAGACATAACACTGTCTATTAACAGCATCCTCCCTTTTCAATGGAGGTAATTGGAAGTTTAATCCGGGACCCTGGAACAAAGGCAAAGAAAGAACGGGGTGGAGTTTAGTCAGTAAAAGTATGACACGCCCTCCGGCTATGCCCAGGAGCGGGAAAAGCCATTCAGAATCAGAATGTCTTTATTGTGGGCATAGGTTACAAACAGATGTTTAGACTTAATATAGTGCCAGTATGTCTTGCCCATCATTCTGATGATTCCCAACCTAAAAAAAACACTCTGTCCTGCATATATCTAAACTGGTGATTTTTTATACTCCACTTTCTTTATCAAACCGAAATTGAACTTTTTCTTCATACATCCATATTTGAAACAACAACTAAACTAAGTAGTGGGTGGTAATATAATACAATTTCTATAAGAGCGCTCCCTGAGTCAACACCGCACAAAGTTGACTTATTTCGTTAATGCCAAGAACACCGTGCCAAACACACACGTTTCTAAGAAATTATTGCTGTTGAGTCATGTTACACATTCTCAATGAGCGTGACAAAGTCATTTACTTATTTGGTAAGGTTGGCGTAGGCATGTTAAGATCCAGGATCGACGGATTAGAGGACATAACTCGGTCCATCAGTTTAGACTCGAGATGGTGAGCGTATGGTGTTCCACGCGCTCCTCTCTTAGACATAAAAGGGACTCAGTCTCTGGACTACAACTCTCTTTCTCAGTCCAGATCTTTTTTTTTCGGAACATTACGAATTACAGTAGATATAGAGATTCGAAATCGTCAAACCATTTTCGTTTATTCAAAATTTCGGTCGATACTTCGTATTTCGGAGAAAGGGAGTAGACGTCTTGATATGGGACCAGCCCCGCAAGCACTAGTCCGCGACGAGGAAGTTACACCACACCCGCAACCCCAGACGCCTTTGCGAGGTAACACCAGAGTGATTAACTGACTGAAACCCGTCAGTGTTCCTTCCATTGCCCATTTTGTTCCAGGGTCACGGTAAATATTTCAAACAACCTGTAACCCAGCAAGCATCGGCCCTGGCTGCGCCGTCATTGTAGCAAATAGCTCTTTAATACGCATCTGAAAAGTACCGCGTGCATGCAATACCCTTCCTGACATTAATTATGGTAATACTTTATTAATTTATTCCAACTGACCTTCATTCTGTGGTTAATAACCTTTCACCTACAAAGAGGGCTTAATGACACGGAGGATGCATTTGTGCAAATATTATGTACTCACTTGTATCAATGTTACAACTGCAATTTTTATTATATCATATGTAAGTACTTCTTTTATCAGTCGCTATTTACGTCGAAAGTGTTTTACAATTGACTAGATAAATATTAATTTTATTTGTAAATTGTGATCAGTGAAAGATAAAGTTTTGTGAATTTTGTACCCATTATAAAAATGATGGTACTGTGTCTTCTGATAAGTTTCTCAATTTTCGTTCAAATCGAAACTGCTAGAATATTAGCCGTCTTCCCAACGCCACTGATAAGTCACCAAAGTGCTCACAGATCTATAATACACGAACTGGTTATTCGAGACCATGAAGTAGTACTTATCACACCATTACCAGAATACTCAAGAAAAGATTCACCAGACAATTTAATGGAAATCGATGTCTCTGAAGTAACAAAAGACATTTGGCAAGAAAGGTACATTGAAGACATTACAGGAAAGGATAAATACAAGAATGAAGGCTTGAAACATGCGCTACAAGTGGCCACTAAAATTGTTGAAAGACAATTGGAAATACCCGAAGTAAAGAGCTTTATAAAAAACAATGAAACGTTTGATCTGCTATTGTTAGAAGCTTGGATCCGACCCACTCTCTTCTGGACCTACATATACGATGCTCCCGTAGTGACCATTAGTTCTTTCGGCCCAGTCTTCAACGATTACATAAACTTTGGTGGTCCTTCGCACCCTCTTCTGTATCCAACCAGTATGCAACATGAAGTCTGGAATCTGAACATCTGGCAGAAGATTGTAGCATTGTATGAATACTGGAAAATGCACTCTATGTACGATTTGCTGGAGAAAGAAGAAGACGCAATAGCCAAGAGACTTTTTGGTGACGTTCCTCCATTGAGACAGCAGATGGAGAAGATAGAGATGTTTTTGGTAAACATTCATCCAATCTGGGAGGGAGTGCGTCCTCTACCAAGGAATGTGGTGCAGTTGGGAGCCACACACCTGCAGGATATGAAGATCAAGCCGAATATGTCAGAAGTAATTTGATGTTATCATTGTTTTTAATTATAATATTTGAGTAATTCCAACTCTTACGTTGTCTTCCGGTGGCTGATGGGCACCTAGATGACATTGTTGCCACCATAATTAAAAACTGGATGTGGTGTGATACAAAAACGTGGGAATCGGCACAACAAAAGAGGGGCCTAGGCCCAGTAGTGGACAAAGTCAAGCCGTAAATAATAATCATTTTATCGACATAATTATATTGATAGCATGGCTCAGACAGGGTTCTTGGTAACCACTCCACTTAAACCTCCCAAAACCGTAACTCTATATCTTGGTTTTTTTATGAGTAGCAATAATTTCTCACCAATCAAGGGCCATCTCCGGGTGCACAAGCGTAGCGCGCACAGTGATACTTCGTTCTACGTTCCATGAAAAGTATCTAAGGGGCCCCTGCGAATTGGCTTCGGACCCTCTTACGTCTTCCAAAGGTTTGGATGGCGGCCTTTTGGTTGGCTTTTTTTTGCTGGGGGGCATGATAATAAAATACACTAGGAACTAACACAATAGTCGTGTGTATTAATCAATTTACAAACAACACGATTTTTTAATCTCCAATGTTCTACTTATTATTTATATTGTGTTTATTTATTAGTAACTAGCTTTTGCCCGCGACTTCGTTCGCGTGGAATAGTGGCTTCCAGCAGATTTTTGGTTTTATCCACATAGTTCCCGATCTCGCGGGATCTCTTCAAAAATGAAATGTGGAAGATATTCTTGGGACCTTTTCAAAAATCTACATAATGAGCTCTGCGTTTGAATTGCAGCTAATAGAACACGTCGTCTATGAGATTCTTCATGTGACTCTGCAGAAATCAGAGACGCATGACGTTCAGCATCCAAAAGCCGACGTACTCGAGTTTGATCTACAGTTTCGGAAGCTCTTTGACTTGCATGACGCCTGGCGTCTAAGAGCCGTCGCTCCTGCCTCACCTCCTCTGTCTCAGCAGCTCTTTGAGCAGCGTGGCGTTCGGTGTCTAAGAGCCGTCGCTCCCGAGCCATCTCTTCTGTCTCAGCAGCTCTTTGAGTTGCATGACGGCCGGCATCTAAGAGCCGTCGCTCCCGAGCCATCTCTTCTGTCTCAGCAGCTCTTAGAGTTGCATGACGGCCGGCATCTAAGAGCCGTCGCTCCTAAGCCATCTCTTCTGTCTCAGCAGCTCTTAGAGTTGCATGACGGCCGGCATCTAAGAGCCGTCGCTCCTGAGCCATCTCTTCTGTCTCAGCAGCTCTTAGAGTTGCATGACGGCCGGCATCTAAGAGCCGTCGCTCCCGAGCCATCTCTTCTGTCTCAGCAGCTCTTAGAGTTGCATGACGGCCGGCATCTAAGAGCCGTCGCTCCTGAGCCATCTCTTCTGTCTCAGCAGCTCTTAGAGTTGCATGACGGCCGGCATCTAAGAGCCGTCGCTCCTAAGCCATCTCTTCTGTCTCAGCAGCTCTTAGAGTTGCATGACGGCCGGCATCTAAGAGCCGTCGCTCCTGAGCCATCTCTTCTGTCTCAGCAGCTCTTTGAGTTGCATGACGGCCGGCATCTAAGAGCCGTCGCTCCCGAGCCATCTCTTCTGTCTCAGCAGCTCTTTGAGTTGCATGACGGCCGGCATCTAAGAGCCGTCGCTCCCGAGCCATCTCTTCTGTCTCAGCAGCTCTTTGAGTTGCATGACGGCCGGCATCTAAGAGCCGTCACTCCCGAGCCATCTCTTCTGTCTCAGCAGCTCTTTGAGTTGCATGACGGCCGGCATCTAAGAGCCGTCGCTCCCGAGCCATCTCTTCTGTCTCAGCAGCTCTTTGAGTTGCATGACGGCCGGCATCTAAGAGCCATCGCTCCTGCCTCGTCTCCTCTGTCTCAGCAGCTCTTTGAGCAGCGTGACGTTCGGTGTCTAAGAGCCGGCACTCCCGAGCCATCTCTTCTGTTTCAGCAGCTCTTTGAGTAGCATGACGCTCAGCGTCTAAGAGCCGTCGCTTCTGCCTCACCTCTTCAGTCTCAGCAGCTCTCTGAGCAGCGTGACACTCGGCGTCTAAAGTTAAACGGGCTTGAGTCTGTTCTTGAGACTCTTGACTTCTTGCTACTCTTTTAGCTCGAGCTCCACTGGAACTACGTGCTAAGTTGGACTAGCGTTTTCTCGTCATTGAAAAAAGTAGTTTAAAAAAGAACTTAAACTAAAGAAATATTACAATCTTTCCGAACTTAAATTGAAAACTACTTGATAACAATTTAAAAGAAATTATATTACAACCTATTCTCTTAATAACCAAGCTTAAAACTAAATAATTTAAAAGGAACGATCTAATTAATTTAAAAATTAAAACGAATTTAGACATACAATTTTAGTATCTACTAATAATAATCGAGATCAAACTAAACTGACATTATACAACAACGGAAGGACATGTCCATAAATGTATGGACCAAAAACCCAGAATCGACAGGAATGAAATGTATACCAGTGGATTGACATTGAAATATAATATAATGTTACCAAGGGGGCAACCCTGAAATCGTTATAGTATAGGAGCTAGAAGCAAAATAAAATAAGAAAAAAAATCGTTTAAAACAATAATAAAATAAGTTTACGTCATGTTGTGGCTTAATATGACGTTGTTTTAATGTTGTATCACTTGTGATAATTATCATCAACACATTTCACAAGCAACAGCAACATAATAACATCATCATATTAAATCACAACATAACAAACACTCTGTTTTTTGTATATTTTTTTTCTTTTGGCCCATAGATACTACAATCGTTACAGTACTGTGTGTATTATTGGTAATTCTGTGGCTAAAGATTGCAAATATAAAAATAATTGTTATACTCGTAGTATAGGAGCTAAGAGCCATGTTGTGGGTGAGAATATCGTTGTTAATCATTTATTTTCATAATGTAAGTCTTATTGTGATAAGTTCTAATGACATTTCCTATAACAACAACGACATTCTAACCCACAATAACTTGTGTTACTCATGAATGTACAAGCAAAAGAAATACTCTAACTTTTATACTTATTTTTGTTTGCTCATAGATACTACAATCAACGTATTGTGTGTTATTGGTAATTATGTTGCTGTGGATAAAAAAAAATCAATAATTATTATCATAAAAACTTTATTGCCCAAATAATCAAAGAAAATACAGTTTGGAACTATACCTAGACAAACTATACACGAACTAAAAACATGTAGGTACGCGGTTTTGTTGTAATTGTAACTGTAATCTCTTTTATTTATTTATTATTTTCTATGTCCAAACATACTAAGTCTAAAAATCTCGCAGATTGAATCAAATCACCTTCGTATTTTTTTATTTGCAATCCTTAGCTACAGAATTACCAATAATACACACAGTACTATAACGATTGTACTATCTATGGGCCAAATGAAAAGAAAAACCCTTAAAAATAAAAGATTTTTTTACTTATTTTATTTTGCTCTTAGCTCCTATACTACAACGATTTCAGGGTTGCCACTTTGGCAACATTATATTATATTTAAATGCTAATCCACTGGTATACATTTCATTTCTGTCGATTCTGGGTCATTTATTGGACATCGTCTTTACAGTACTGAATTGATGTCGACTGTTGACCAATAGATGGCGCTGTATGTGCCCGGAATAAATTTTATTTTTTATTTTATTTTATTTTTTGTAATAAAAACTATCCTATGTTCATTCTCAAGTTCCAAACTATGTCTGTACTAAATTTCACACAAATCGGTTCAGTAGTTTAGGCGTGAAGCAAAGACAGACAGACAGACAGACAGAGTTACTTTCGCATTTATAATATTAGTTTGGATATAAGCCTTGTTCCGCATCCAACAACCGCCGTATATCTCAATTTCTCGTACGAGCCCAGCAGGCTCGAAGCCTACAGGGGCCACGGGATATGTGAAAGTGAATCCTAGGCCCCTGGAACGAATTGAAAGAAGCAAAAGAAGTGGGTTTTAGTCAGTAAAAGTCTCACACGCCCTCGCCCAAGAACAGAAGAAGTTCCAATGACGAATGATTTCGCACCAAAACAAAATAAAAAGTATCTTAACTTCTGAAACAGTTTTCTTCCCTATTAAAGTTATAACTTGACTGTTCCAGGAACTCCGAGAGTACCTAGACTCCTGTAACTATGGCGTAGTCTACGTCAGCCTAGGCACCAACATACGTACCTGGATGTTGCCTGAACACACACATCAGAAGCTCCTTAGCGCTTTTAGCAAGACGGCGTTCAATGTGCTGTGGAAATGGGATGCCGATATCAATGAGTTGCCTTATAATGTGAAGATTGGCAGGTGGTTTCCTCAAGCTGAGCTGTTGAGTGAGTTTAGTAGTTCTAGTTTCGTACCGTTTTCAACGTTATACGCACAATGTCAATGGAACTTGTCTCATATTACTTGGGTTCAGCGCAACGTTTCACATTTTCACTCCCATTTTATCTAGTTCAACGTCACGCTATCAACGACTCCCTTTTCTTCTATATCGCTCCTCACACTATCTATCTATATAGGTCCCTCTCCCTCTCCATCCATCCACCTATAACTCTTTTACGGCCGAAACTAATAACCTATCGATCTCCAGTTTTTGCATACTGGAGATTTGCTTTACACAAAGGATACAATACAAAAATTATCATGTTTTCCGTTGTTTCATTTGTTTTTCAATCTCCGATAATATATGTGAAAGATAGGTTATTGGTTTCGGCTGTTAGTATACATGAGTTTTATCTCACCTCTTTACATCACCGCATCAAGTTAAATGACCTCCTTACAACTTTTAAGTGACTGGCGCTACGAGTACTTTTAACAAAAGACTTGCAACATTCTTGCTAAAATTCAAAATTTCCCTTGATATTTCGATTCGCAGAATCTTGTTTATCTATATGGTATTTTCAATAATTACAAGTATATTTATTCAAACTATTCAAATCAACTTTGAGTAAGGTATCATAATAATATAGTTCTACTGAATTACAAAATTATTTAAAAAATTATGGAACATAACATAATCATAATTATATTATTTGCATGAAACAACTCTAACACCTTTTGCAAAGTTACTTTTCCAATACACCGTGATGGGTGAGAACTGTGTTCGCAAACTTATAATGCGATTAGGTAAAAGCCGACAAGAGAGATACGTAGATCCATACTAGTAAAGACAACACACGTGTTCAATTTGAGGATTTGTCTTCAACTTTTACTGAACCTAATAAGAAATTTCATTTTGCATGGAGCAAACAAATTGAATCGCGTAAATCTAAAATTGAACACATTCATATCGGCTGGGTTAGGAATAGTATCATTTATTTCTGACATTATTTCGGCAAGTCTACATACTTACTGTTTTTTCTTTCTTTACGTTTCTTTGGCAATCTTGCTAGCCCTTTTGTTTTATGGTACCCGTTATGTTTATACGCATGTATCCTTTTCTAATATACTTATGTACAAAAATCTCGTGTCAGTGTTTGTTATCGAGCTCCTCCGAAACGGATTGACCGATTTCTATGAAATGGTTTGTGTATACTCGTATTTAGTAGAGCTGTGAATAAATAAGTGGTATGTTATTTTTACCCTCTTACCCTACCTAGGCCTCACATTCTTATTTTTGCCAAATCAGCTAGTAAGTCTATAAATTTACATATACCAACTAACACTTACTTTCAGAACATCCAAACGTCCGTCTCTTCATCACCCAGTGTGGTCAGCAATCTATCGACGAAGCCATAGCCGCAGCAGTACCAGTCCTCGGTCTGCCCATGGCAGCTGACCAGTGGCGCAACGCGGAGCAAGTGAGGCGTCACAAGGTGGGCACAGCCATCGACCTGGAAGACGTGGACGATGAGGAGTTCAAGAATATTATTGAACATACCATGAGGAATGAAACGTGAGTGTTCTTTTTTATATGACGCGTAGTTTTCCACGCGCGCCTTAAGGATATGTCAGCAAAATGTCTACACGTTTTTCCTACACTGTGTGTGTCTAAAACCGTAAGGCCAACAAGGCCGAAGCTTACTGGGGCCATGGGTTCGCTTCTGAAAGGAAAATGTGGAGTCCTGGAACGCAAGGGAAAGAAGGAACAGGAGTGGGTTTTAGTCAATAATAGTTTTACACGCCTTTCCACTCTGCCCTAAAGTGGGAGAGGTCATTGGATGATCTCCTACCAAAAAAAAAGTTCTGGGGTAATTCAGAAGTTCTATTATCTCCATTCAATTTTCCTTAGCATTGCTAACTACGGGTTATGTGAAAGAGAACCCGTGGCCCCAGAACTGCCCAGAAGGCTTCGACCCTGCTGGGCCCTTACGATTTACTGACATATCTTCGAGGCACGCGTGGAACACTTCGCGTCGTCGGCGTCGACGACTTCAGCTCGGTCCGAACGTTCATCAAACTGCCGATCGGCGAGCTACCCATAAAACCTTATATTAATGAACATATACTTACACTTTCAGCTACCGCATCAACATGCATCATCTTCGCACGCAGATGTTTGATGCACCAGCGCCTGCACCGGACCGTGCTGTCGACGCCATCGAGTACGTCTTACGTCACGGCGGCTGCCATCTTGATTCTCCAAGTCGTCACGTAGAATGGTCACAGTACTACGAAATAGATTTATGTGTCACTGTTATAATTTATTTATGTATTGGTGTAATTATGTTTTTTGTAATTCTGTATTTCACGTTTAATATGATGGTGCAAAAAGCTATTCAAAGAAGAAAAATGCAGGAAAATTTTAAGAATTTACTGTAGGAATTTGTTAGGGATAAAGATTGCTAAAGATATTATTCCCGCGACCATCACCAGATCATTGGTTCACCTTGTGGAAGGCCTTCCAACGTTGCGCCTTTCGGTACTATAAGCATATTTACCAAACCAGAAAAATATTGAGTTCAGGCATATGTACAACATTGGAAATGATGATGATGACTGAGTTCAACACTACAAGAACAACACAGTGTGTACACAATACACATTGTGTGGTGTACACCTTAATCAAAATAGTTTATTCATTACCTTTAGTCAATGAATTCGTTAATTAGAAAATTCTATCAAAACATAATTGACCGTCAAACAGTTTAAAATTAAATTGTTGTTCAAACAAACAACTAACTAGTTAGCAAGCCAACAGTATCAAAGTTAATTAATTTTGTATAATATAAACTAAATGAACTTTGAAAACTTGCTTTTATTGTTTTATGCTCCAAAATTTTAAGCGTTTTTGTCTAGTCATACCGGCGACGGCTCTCGGCTCACGAATTTTGTGCTTATGGAGATTTATTTATAGGACATTGAACATAATAGACGCACATCCTGAAAAGTATAATAAAAATAGAGAATAGTATAATCATCCTTTTAATATTCGCACTGCTGGAACTCCTCTCTAAGAAAAGGAACGGGGGTAAGGCTTACGTGGTGGACCACGCTATGTATATTAACGTTTGAATCCCCAACCGGTCCTATGAGACCGCGCTGTTATTGTTTTACTATTGTGTCTCGTTTCGCGGGTATCTGAGTAACTACGATGTATATTACAATATGTTTTACATATCTGTCATGTTTTTAGAAAAACTCGTGGCTAAACTCGTAACAGCAACGCGGGTCGATCATAAAGGTTAAACAACGCTTACCGAGGTCGATCTTTGGATGGATAACCATCATAACATATATCGACATTTATGTCTCGTGGGTCGAAAATTTACTAAAGTAATAGACAAGCAACATCGTGAAACACTATGGTCTATCGGTTTAGGTAGTTAACTAAAGGTAAACAATTTTGGTACCTTTGTCTTTTTATATTAAAGAGGTCGTATATAACATACACAAAGATTAATTAAATTTAGTTTATTAGCTAACATCGATTTAGGTAAATACCTATGTGCAAAGATTTTTACATACAATTTTTAGACAACTTTTAGATAAAAAGACATGCCAATGCCATGCTTTAGTTAACTACCTAAACCGACGGACTATAGTTTATAACAATTTAAAAAAAAATCGTTCCTAAAGTCATTTAACATCTAAAATTTTCACTGCAGACACGGTCATTTTTATTACAACAATATTTCATTTATATTGTAACACGTAAACGAGCTTATAAAATGATATTCAGAGTTCACTGCTTTTCCAATGTACGTCGGACTACGTGACAAGTATTTTGACACTTATTACATTGCAAACTATAGCTTCTACCAGCGGCTTCGCCCGCGTAAAAGTAGAAAGTATATAGCCTATGTCACTCAGTGTTAAAGCAGTATTCAACTGGTGAAAGAATTTTTAAAATCGGTCTCCTAGTTTTTAAATTTATTCATTACAAACAAAAATACAAATCTTATTTTTTTTAAATATTACTGGCTTACTCGGTAAACTCCTAGCCGGTAGCTGTCCTAATTTTTTTTGTACCTATTCTTTATTTTTAAACTCGAAATAAGATTACTTTCTTTTATTTATATTGTGCCATGAGCAGGTAATCTCAACAGCTTTTAGAGAATTCCTTTTTTACCTTCCTTTTGCCAACAGCGCAAGCCGCGTGAAAATTGGAAAAGTCCCTAGGGAACTTACTACCGACATACAAAGGTATCCCATGACCTAATTTTATACTGGTCACAAGCGAACCATGACCCAAGTTTCATTCAAATCCGTTTCGCAGTTCATACATGATTGAATAAGAAATATTAGCAGCGTTTTACCTTCAAATAAAACGCATGTTGTGTCCGGAGACTCATTCGGGGTCATATAAACAATATTTGAGTCTAGCATCTTCCGTTTCCGTGTCACATCTATATGGGTATATGCTACAATCTCCCACCATCATGACGTATTTCCGCTATCGTTCACCAGGTGGCTGCAGCGCGCCAACTCGTTCATTGTGGCCTCAAAATCCTACAACTTAAGAAGTAATCGAACCAGGCAGTTTTTAAAAGTATGACCCCGAATGAGTCTCCGGACACAACATGCGTTTTATTTGAAGGTAAAACGCTGCTATTGTGTCCTTCGGCCTCATTCGGGGTCATATAAACAATATTTGAGGCTTTGTTTGTTATCGCCTGGTGAACGGGACGCCAATGTGTTATAAATGATACAAATTAAATTAGATGAATAACCGTTATGGAATAAATATACAAAACATCAATATAGATTATAACATGTATATTTAAAAGAAAGATAATAATTACAAGATAATTACAGTCGTAACCCATGATTACAAAATAAACAAAAACATTCATACATACCGTATAAAATATCCTTAATAATTTTAATTGTATTTGAATTAACTTACCATAATCATCATATTTTATACTTGTTTCAATTAATCTTAAATAATTAATTAATTGGCTGAAAAAGATGAACCAAAGAGCTTCCCTGTGGTGGGATCACCTCTCTCCTATAATGTTTTTTAAAAGTATTACTAGATTTCCAATTAGCACGTGCCATTATCTCATCGAGAGGCTCATTATCCAACCAGCTTCGTGAAGCTACTGCTGAACGGAAACTACCTGGAGTAGCTTCAATTCCCGCTTCCTTCAAAATAGATTTAACCCAACCTGCCAAAATAGTTCTAGTAGCTGGTTTAGCTTTTCCACATGCAGTAATAAATAATCTATCACTAGAACAAAGTAACCGACGCTGTTTTCCAGTGTCTATAAGTTTTTTAAGCCAGAACACTGGATCAAGAGCTGCCCTTTCAAGATTACCTAACAACTTCCAACCTGACTGTACATGTGTTTCGGAATCAGTCTTCGAACCAAAATGCGGCCAAAACATAATGCTATTCTCAGTTATTATACATCTCTCTGGGGACACGCTAAGTAATGTCAAGTCGTGTACCCTTCGCCCTGAACACAACAACAGTAGCACAGCACAAACCCTTGAGATTTCGAATAGACCTTGACTTTGAACAGACCTACTGCCCAACCAACCTATCAAAGATTGCGGGTCCCAGACAGAGGGTGGACATTTCTTAGGTTGATGCAATGCTATAGCTTTCATCATTTGTTTTACCAAAATATTTGAACTTAGACGGGCCTCGCTCTTTGTATTGCACAAAGTAGATACAACAGATTTATGAAGAAGAATTGTACGATAAGCCAACTTTTCTTTTAAATGTAAATCTGCCAAATATCGAGCCAATTCACTACCTGTAGGATCTGAAAAATTTACCCCAAACCTGGAACACCAATTCAACCATCTCTGCCATGCTGGTCTATATGTATTCAAAGTAGACGCCCTCCAACCTTCTTTGAGTAAAGACTTTTGTTCTTCAGACCAGTCTCCTAAAGATTCAGACCACCCCCACATTTCCATACTTCTAGATACAGTTCCTTCGCTCGTGATGGTGGCTGCCCGGTCCTCGTGTCTACGAGTACCTTCGATAACCTGTGAATTGTGAATGGAGGCGCTATCGCTCTTGTCTTCAAATCTGCTCTCCAAAATGCTCGAGACCACCTCGGTGCGACTATCAGAAATACGCCTCGAGCCTGATTTAGATGCATCAGTACACGAGGTATTAAACTTGGAGGAGGAAAGACCCAAGCTAGACGAAAATCCCATTTGAATGCGAACGCGTTGTGCCTCCATGCTCGCTGATCCCTTTGATCTAGAGTTACGTAACAAGGTACTACGTGAGCTGTGCTGGACGCAAACAGATCTACCTGGGGAACACCCCACTTCGCAAAGACAATGCTGGTGAACTCGGGGAGCAGATGCCATTCCTGTAACCTCGAATGGCGTGACAGACCATCCGCCACGTTGTTGTACCTGCCTGGAATGTGATGGGGAACTACCTGTATATCGTACTCTTGAAGAATCTGAAAAATCTGATATATTAACTTCATCAAGATCTGCGACTTGTTTCCCCCCTCGTTCCTTAAGTACTTACGCTACTACCGCCTTGTTGTCGCACTGTAAAAGAAGTGAGGTGTGACTCAGAGACGGAGCGAATTCTAACAAACATTTCAGAATAGTTAACATTTCTTTGTGATTCGAGTGAAGCCGCTCTTCTTCTTCTGTCCAGGTGCCCGAAATGTGAAGACCGTTCAACTCCGCTCCCCAACCTGTATCTGCTGCGTCTGTGGTTAAAAAGTTTTTTGCTTGTAGAGGATGAAGCCTGGACTTCTCCACACAGTGAACTTTCCACCATCTCAGTTCTGTTAACACCTCCGCAGGCAAGGGATAAGTTGACTGATATGGCATTTTCAGGACTAGGTTGCAATAAGCCAGGAGATGACGAAAATTTAAGCGACCCATTGGAACTACCAGACGAGCAAAATTCAGAACGCCTATAATACTCTGCATTTCTCGAAGAGACGCCTTCTGTCGTCGAAGCGACTTCGTCAACACAGTCTGTATATTTCGAATCTTGCTTTCTGGTAAACCTTTTTGATTTGTCCAGGGACTCCATATCAAACCCAAATATTCTATTATTTTTTGAGGGACTAGAATCGACTTCTCCCTGTTTACCTGCCAACCCAACCGGCTCAGAATTTGGAGAACGACTTTGACGTGTTTTATAAGCGTCGCTCTGTCCTGTGCTACTAGAAGATAATCGTCGAGAAAAACCACTACACGAATGCCTAGATTCCTGAAAATCTCGGCTGTCCAGTTTGTCAGCGATGCAAATACCTTGGGCGCTGTCGCAAGGCCAAATGGCAAACAAGTCATTTGCAGTAATCGGTTTCGATATATTAGACGTAAAAAGCAACGATGAGCAGGTGCTACACTTACATGGTTGTAAGCTTGCCGAAGGTCTATTTTGACCATCCAATCCCTTTCCTGTATGAAATCTGGAATTCGATTTACCGAAATCAAACGAAATTTGTTTATTATCAGATAATTGTTTAAACTTTTTAAATTGAAAATAGGACGGTAGGTTCCGTCGTTTTTGCGAATTAGAAAGAAATTTGATACAAAACTCGGGGTTATGGGGGCATGTTCTAAAATTTTCTGTTCTAACAGATTTTGAATTACTATGTCCATCTCTGGAGATGGGACAGTGAGATTGCAACGTTTCACCTGCCTTGGTGGGACCAGAGGCGGTTTCTTTCGAAATGGAATTCGATACCCCTTTACTATTTTTATTAATGGTTCTGGTGCTCTCAAACCTATCCATTCCGTAACATGATTTTGTATGCAACCCCCCCAAAATACCTGATCCGAGTCAGAACTTTCTATTAAATTTACTCGAGCCCCTACCTCGTACGTTGTTTTGCGGTTCATTTCTCCGAAAACTAGAGGGCTGGTAAGGGCGTTGACCAGCCAGCTGTCCTCTTGTTTGGGGACGAAAAAATTTTTGATTCATCGCATGATAATTATAAAAAGGTTCTACACTCTGGGGAAGAGGAAATCTATAATTCATCGTCAGTGCCGACGGGCGACTGGACGATCTATATCCACTAGGTCCAGGGTACGCCGCCTGGGGTCTAGGGGTTTTCTTTTCTTGCGCAGAAAAATTTACTTTATTTGTATAAAAAATTTTGTTGACACCGCCATTATTCTTAACAAATTCACTAAAGGGTACTTTATCAAACAAAAATTCACTTGACGGCGGTATCTTTTTCAAACATGGCTTAAATGATTTTTCTTTCAATTGTTTAATGAACACTTCGCGCCTTTGTTCTACTATATCGGCTCTACGGCCGCACACCAATTGTAAACAATCACGTGAAATCTTATGATAATCACCAGAGAAAACTTCTTTTAATTTTAATGCCAACTGGTCTGGCTCCACGCTGCCGGAAACCCTGGCCCAGTCAACAATCTGCCTAAACCCCTGCTGCATAGCATCACTTTGCATTACCAGTGCGCGAGTTACAGCGCCTAGAAATCTATCAGCTGAAGGTAGATGACAAACTTTTTCTAAAGACTTGATTTCATCGTTTACTTCAAGGTCAACATATCCAGGACGAGCATTATAAACTTTTTGTGATTCCATATATCTAACATTATTCCAGTTATCATTATTGAAATATTGAATAGAATTTAACAACTCCAACTGATTTGAAGGAGTAGTCGTAACAGCTGGCTCCTTTAATTGCGTTGCCAAATCAAAATCAAATGATTGAAACTGTGCAGGATCTGGCCCTGGTTCCAAGTGCCTTTCCGGAACTGGTTGTTCCTGCATCGATTCAAACGTATCATCACCATCCGTTGGGTTATCGCATTCATAATTTTCATAATACGGATGTTGAGGGTAGTAATATAAATTTTTCAAATCACTGACCTGTTTTGCAAGTTTTTTGATTACCTTGCTTTGTCCTCGGCTACGCTTACTTTTCTTCTTCTTACTTGCCTTCTTCCTCTTACGGGATCTTTCCACCTGTTCCGTCTCCAACTCAGACTGTGATGACTCCGAGGAACTTGAACTCGACGAATCCAATGAGGAATCGGATTCGTTGCGGTTACGTACACTATCCGCCATTGTAAGAAAATCTAACTTCTAAACTGTGTTTAACGAACACTTTTCAAAAAGTAATTTTATTTTATTTTATTTTATACTTTATATTTTTAGCAAATACCAAATGTTATTTTATAAAGTATCGAACGTTAACAACGTTAAACTTTAAAGATGTGAACCGTCCGAAAAACAGGACGCCAATGAACGAGTTGGCGCGCTGCAGCCACCTGGTGAACGATAGCGGAAATACGTCATGATGGTGGGAGATTGTAGCATATACCCATATAGATGTGACACGGAAACGGAAGATGCTAGACTCAAATATTGTTTATATGACCCCGAATGAGGCCGAAGGACACAATACTTTACTATTACTACGCACACACACCACCATCAAACACTCACACACACACAGTACATTTAGATCTTAAAATAGGTAGACAATTAACTCGTTGAAAGCACAGATCACGAGAGACAATGTGTTTTTTTCTCTAATAACGGCATTAGCATTATCGGCCTTATAATGTACCCACAGCTGAGACTCAGGCCTCCTCTCTAGAAGAACGGCATACTGAAGGTTAACCCAAAGGAATATAATCCTCCGGTGAAAAGTTCCTATCTGCTTTTTGAGAACTTGGTACCTTTGTGACAAACTTCACCCAAATCTATTAAACCATTTAAGCGTGAAGAAGTAACAAAAATACGCATACATACTTACGAAGTTTCGCCTTTATGATACTTACCATTTACAGTGTGTTTTATCTTAATACGTTACAGAATGTTTTAGGTATCATACAGGTTTATTTAATTCTACGGCCTGGTAGACAACTTTTCTACTATACTAAAACTCCTATCAAACCGGTTGCGAACTTGAGACCAACACCAAACACACAGAAAACAGTACCCAAATCACGATCAAAATCCCACATTTCTGTCAAATCAGTAGTCCAATCAACGAATATCTCGACGCATAACAACAGAAGTATCGGGGAACAAAGATAATCATGTTTGTTCGTAATCTCTTATCGCAATCGTCTGAGAAAACCCGATATTATTGGTCCATAATCTAAATTGGGTCGAGAATAAGACGCCTCAGTTTTGTTGGGAATAGGGTTACCAGATCTTCAAATCGAAACGCCGGACAAACCAGCCAGTTTAGCCGGACATTTGGTTAAAAAGGACGACAATTTTTTTTTTTTGAAGCCGTTCGGAAGTTTTACTTTTTACAATCTAATGAAATAACAGGTCATTGCTGGTCTGCAAACGCTTGCAATTGCAAGAAGACATGGAAGTCTATAAAAAATTACCAATCTTCAAAAACCTAACAAAAGCCGGACTGGCCGTATTCCGCCTATTTTGGCCGAACACACAACCAAAAAGCCCGACAGTGTCCGGTTTTATCCGGAGAACGCCTGGCGACACTAGTTGGGACAGGAAATTGATATTACGATTAGAATGAGTCTGACTTCACTATTATTTCTGCTTGTTAGGCCATTTCTGTCACAAATTTGAATGACAGAAAGGAGATGGATACGTTTTCATACTGTCTTGGGCCGGGCTTGGGTTGTCACATTTGTCACAACACAAAAGAACTGGCATCATTATTATTGTAAGTTTGACATTTGCCAGTGTCAATTTAGTCTCAGGGATTAAATACCAGACTTTAGTACGTACAAAGATGAAAGTAGTCAGTTAATAGCTTATAAGTACACCGTGTGTCGAACAACGCACAAACGATTACCTACCATGGATCCAGTACATGATACTTCCTTCTTCTCCCTCTGCTGGGCATAGGCCTCCCTATTCTAAGGCACAGAAGGCCTGCTCTAGGAGCCTACAGATTGTAATGATCGTCTATCTTGTTCTTCAGTCTAAAAACAGATGGCATCACTAGGCTCGACACTTCTTTTGTACATCAATGTTTGACTTAAAGGCTCCCCCACACAGGTGCGTTATTATCGGTCGATAATATCGCATGCGTTACTGCGATATCTGTTTGCAGTACATTTTGTGTTAGGACGGTCATGTAGTTACACACTGCTGCGATAATAACGCTGCAATGGAAGTGGGACGTTGCGTTTCTCCGTCCTGCGATATTCCGATATAAGTTCTAGAATGTTTTGTATCAGAACGCAAACGACCGTACACACATCTGCGATAATAACGGCGCTCTCTCGTAAGAAATATCGGACGATAAAAACGCAGTTGTGTGCAAGGAATCAGGACGCATTAACGCAATACCGCATGCGATATTATCGACCGATAATAACGCGCCTGTATGGGGGAGCCTTTAAGGTCCTAGTGACCAGGTTACAAAAACTCAAAAAAAAAGAACATAAACGTATATTTGACAAGTGACGGTGGCGGGAAATTAGTTATACTCGTATCATCGCGCGTAACATGATTGGAAAAACAAAGAGACTCGAACGATCATGTTGATCTGAACCATAATTATTTTATTTTTGGAAATTGAGCCTACTACGTGCTGTTATCAGTGGTGTATAGAGTAAATGTACAATCGAGTGCTAGTTGCGGAGGAGACGGTGGTAAGTGTTTACGGCTATTTGACTAATGTTATCCTCTTGATAGGGCACGGTTTCACAAGACGCGCATGACCGGTCATTGTGGTGAAGCTTAGGGGAGGCCTATGTCCAGCAGTGGACGATTTTGGGCTAAAGTAATGATAATAAACGCATTTAAAATTTTCACGGTAATGTGCATCTAAGTCAAGTTGCATCGCAGTGAAGTTCTATTGCGGTAACGTGCATCAACATAATTAAAGTGTTTTCGCTGAGACGGTTTTCGCTCTAACGTGCATTGCAATGTTGTAGCACGGTATTAGCATTCATCGACATTTTGTGCGTCGATATTCCGTATTCTTCTCGTAATTTGCGTCTGAAAATTGCAAATTATGCATCTGTTGACGTGTAGAGGAGGCTTTATACCAATCCCCGCATTCCTGTACCAACTTCCAGTGCCGTAATTAGGGCGGTGCGAGCAGTGCCCAGGCACAGGGCGCAGACCCTGGAGGGGCGCAGAAATGACCAAACTAAGCCTGGTTAGAGCATTTTTCAGGGGCGCAGTTTTGAAAGCTCGCACCGGGTGCATAAAAGGCTGGTTACGGCACTGCCAACTTCTTTAGGTAACTCTCTACCCACGCTGACAACTACGTCGCCCATTTCACCTACTCACCTACATATACGTAGGCTGAATCCAAACAAACATTATCGTCATGTAATTTGCATAGCCGTCACGTCGCGCCTGACGCCGTGTCGCGTTGTATAACGGACTAATGAACGCGCCTGTCGCTCCGAGTTCCAGCCCGAGATGTAGGAAATCCGTGCTGTCTGTGAAAATGTACACTCGGTGAAAATGACAAATTCGCAGGGTGCTGACATATTGAAATGTGAAAATGTAGAATCTTTTAAGCAGAATTACATAACAATGAGTCTTATTAATTGCCTATAGAATAGAATAAAATTTTATTGTAAGTATACCAAAGAAGTAACAGAGTTAATAGAAAACAAAAAATAAAAGAAAAACCACAGTGAAAAAGAGAGAGAGAGCGAGAGTATTATTTTATTATTTATTTCTTTTATAATGAATGAATTATCTATGAATATGATCTCAACAATCCAGTATTTGTAGGTATGTCCCTCTTGGTACCAGTCAGTTAGTCAGCTTTTCGGATTTCTAATTACACACAGCGAATGAAAAGCCGGGAGCTTGGCACAGTGGGGTCTTGAATTCTTGATACGTATTGGATTGTCACCCATCTAGAAACTGGGTACGGTGATTAACCTTTAAGATCGACCTGTCCGGCTGTTATCTGTCACCAATGTTTTCAAATAACACGCACACGCCGCCTGGCAACTACTTCTACATATCTACCACAGACCTCCCTGCGCGCTTCGTTAATCTTAGTTCAACATATAAGTATTTATCCTGAAAAAACCCAAGTGAAGTCAATTTTCACCTGTTAACTAAATCTGTAGGGGCCCGGCAGATCCGAAGCTGTAGGGGCCCAGCAGGGCCGAAGCCTCTGGGGAACATGGAAAATCCGAAAGGTTGTCACCGTGTCCCCCAGATCGAAGGCAACGAAGGAACGGGGTAGGGGTTTAGTCAGTAAGAGTCTGACACGTCCTCCCGCTCCACCCAAGAGCGGGGGAAAGTTATTCTGATGATTCCCCTACCATAAAAAAATCTTGTTAACTAAATAATTAGATTGCCTGTACATAAGCCCAAGCCAGCGGGTCACTATATATCGTAACTACTTAGAGAGACACATCCTCTCTTCTAGCACGCCGTAGCACAGGATCTGTGTTACTAATGCTCCTGTGCTGAGCTTGGAGCGTAGCTACATAAATATCTCACGTCAATTAGATGGGAAGGGGATCTGTCTTAGTCAGATTGATTCTGTGTTGTAATCCAATAACATTAGGTTAGAGAATCAATATGTGTGGGCAAAATTAGTACCATTGGTAGAGAGAGAGTTTCCGCAGGAATTACCTACATGATATAATTCTGCCATCGCCTTTTTACCATCAGACAACCCGACGTAACGACATTTTTCTTTATTAATTTTAGCCATTAGCTAAACTGTTATTGTCTTACTATTGTGTCTCGTTTCGCGGATATGTAAAATATGTTATTGCCTGTAGGTCACTATATGTATATCTTCTTAACTACTTAGAGAGACAAATCCTCTCTCCTAACACGCCGTAGCACAGGATCTGTGTTACTAATGCTCCTGTGCTGAGCTTGGAGCGTACACACATAAATATCTCACGTCAATTACATAGGGAAGGGAATCTGTCTTAGTCAGATTGATTCTCTGCTGTAATCCAATAACAGTAGGTTAGAGAATCAATATGTGTGGGCAAAATTAATATACTATTACAAACAAGCGCTCGGTAACCAGCCTTTTAGTATACTGTAGGATGCATTTTGAAGAGTGTGCGTAGGAATTGCGTGCATTCCGCCATTGCCTATAATCTACCAACACCTCGATGACACCATGATGACTTCGATGGTCCGGACTAAACAAACTATTTAATAGAAAACGCATAGTGATTTTAAAATGTAGGTGTATCAAACCAGTCAATCCAAACATCAAACTGGCCACTAAAAAAACACAAATGTGGTTTCCGTATAACCGTTTCATTAAAAAAAAAGGAACGGGAGCGGTATAGAAATAACAACTATTGTCCAATTTAGTCGTAAATAGGTACTGTTTGTTTCACAAAACATGTCGAGCGATAGTAAAACTCTAGCTGCTGTTTAGTAGGTGCCTATAATGCCTTTTAATTATCTCACAGATTATATAAAAAGTACCTGGAGTATCCTCACTTCACTCAGGTATCTATGTTATTTATATGAAACCCTCACTACAATCGGGATTAATATTTAGCAACATTTCTTTCGTTCGGAATTCAACATGCCACCCGCGAGTTTAAGACACTGCTTTATTATAGTCACATAATCTACTATGAATAATTATATTGTTCTTTAGACCCTCAAAAGAAACCTTGTTCACCAAAATAAACAGACACCAACTCCAAACCTACAGCAACTTCAATATTCCCAGCCCGTCCAAATGTTTACCTAGACATTTTCTAGATCGATGCTCTGTCCCCCAGCTCCCAGGTATTTTTGTGTACCCGCTTAAGTTCAACACAACTGCGTTGTACTTGTTTTCTCATTAAAATGTATGAGGCTTGTTATCACAACTCAACGAGATTATCAGAATAAACAACTGAAAATTGTATTTGATGTCGAAGAAACGATAAATATTAATAGGTAACTCGAAATGTTTGTTTTTGTTTGCAAATACTGTGGACGATTAAAGGTATGGAATTTTTGTTTAAAACGTTTTGAAATAGCTTTTTAGGGTTTCGTGTCCAAAGGGTAAAAACGGGACCCTATTGCTAAGACTCCACTATCCATCTGTCTGTTACCTGGCTGTAAGTATCTCATTAACCGTGATAGCAAGAAGCATTCCTGTTTCGGCACTAAGTTTGTTTTTCTTTTGAATTTGCAAGGTTTGTGCATTGAACAAGTAACATGATACCAACATGCTTAGAAAAACAGTTAGGTACATAGGTAATTGGCAGTAAGATGAGTCGTCCTGTACCTACCTATGGTTTTCATTTACAGCATAATGTGTGTTAAGTAAAATTTGGTTTATTGGGTCAGCCACTATACATGGGTGTAAAATAGTGCGGTAACCCGCGCTTGCGGGATGGGATTCCTTACTGCGGTCACAAATCCATTCGAAAAGTTAATTAATACAGGGAGATAAACCACCCTTATTGGCATATGTGCCAATACCTATGGGTATTTCGATTAAACTGAAAAGCAGTACCGGCCATGCCCTGGAATAGAAAACTCGAATACATGAATGTGACATCCATCATACCGTACTGGGCCCGCGTGGTAAATTACAGTTCATACTCTCTCTTAGAGAGGAGGCTTGAGCCCAGGCAGTGGGAACATTAAAAGACTGATTACCCTATGCTATGCTATGAAAAGGGTTACGGGTATTCAAAGGAAATTTAAAATAAAAGATTCAATCAATATTCGACAGTCTTTATTGTTATTTTAAGTAATTAGCTTAATAACAATGTACAGCGTCTAACATAAACATTTTACATAGTTAAACATTTAGGAATAGAATTAAGGCATCGTGTTACTAAATCACAAGAATTACGTTCTCTTAGATTAAGACATGAATCGGTGAGTTTTCGAGATAAAAAAAGCCTCTTAAATAATATGATATGATAGAATGGGTCTTAATGAAATAATGGGCTTCATCAGAAGGCTTGTCACCTAAAGGGTAATCGAAATGGCTATGATCGGAGTTTCCTTGCGTAATCACATCAGAAATGGATATATCCGCAAGATAACTAAGGTTACCGACATAGTCCGGAAAAACGCCGAACTTAAGTGGCTGTGAGCACCTGCATTACACATTGCTCGCAGCCACTTAAGTTCTGGACTGGCGAACACGTATCGGAAGACGCAGCATTAGAAGGCCTCCCACAATGTGGACCGATTACATGGATGCGAGACGTACAGGACCGTTCATTATGACCACACTTGGGGGAAGCCTATGTCCAACAGTGGACGTGTATCGGTTAAATTGATGACGACAAATGACAGAATGAAAAAATGAAATACAAGATAATGATTCATGAATTTGATAAATCTAATAACAAACCAAGCTCGGACTGAGATACCTTTTTTTAGGTGGAATATCGTTTATTTATAAGAAGCACCGACTAGGGCACCTATAAGCGATAACGAAGTTTCAGATTACAGTGACACCTATGAAAAATGGGGCAATTTCTTACGATTTTTCTTGTGTCAATTTTAAAGGAATAAATTGCAGTAACGAGACATAGTATTTAAATAGAAGTCGGCAATTATTGACTCAGCTGCAGAATTTGTTCAAAGAATACCTACGCATTGAAATTCTACAAGGTTCACATTTTGCAAATTCAATGTGATCTTCATTAGTTCGAGATAAAGTAGGATTACTAATGATGCTGTGAGAATCAAAGATTATTTTGACCTTTTTAGCAGAAAGGAAAGTCAATGTTCTTTCAAACGAAATCAATAGTCGAAATGAATATCTACATTTGTAGACAAATTATGATAAATAGGGTTGCTGTTCAAATAATTTCGTATTCAGTCAACGTCTCGTGCAAATATGGAAATATTTCATGTTCGAAAAACTCGAGAATTGTCTTTGTGATAAAATATACTTTAGAAATTCATTCTACTACCATAATTAGAAAATATTCGGTATTAAGAGTTACTGCTTTCCGAAAAAATTAAAGTTTGAACGTTGAACGCCATTCCTGAACCAATGAACACTTTTAATAAACGTATACTCAACGTAAGTGCCGAACGGTCCCTAGGGATTAGATCGTTATAGGAAAGTTTAAGTGAAACTCATTGTATATCCATCTACCCTCATCCTATGACGTTAATTGGGAACTAGTGCCAATTTAGGGCACAATTTGAAGCTATTGAAGACGTTAAGTCTAATGTTTATTTTACAACTTAATTAATGGAGTTTAATTTCAAGGGAAGTGTTCGCTGTTTGTAAGGTTTTAAGTTTACGTTTTCAATTTAAAAATATTAAGAGAAGGTTGCATGACATTTTTTTCTTAGTTGATTTTGTGAAGTTGAAGGTTTGTGATAAAAACACTTTCAATTCGAGTCAGTAATTTTTTCCGACACCAGTTTTTCGACAATTTTGACATACCTGGAGACTTATGCAGATAGTTTGAGCAAATTTCCCAATAACTGTTTCCCCTAGCTACGTAAATTATTGAAACATTAATTTGAAACAACGCGTCCTTCTATAAGTAATCCATCTTATCTGACGGATAAAGCACAAAAAAGTTTGCGTTCTCAGTAAAGCTACAATGCTTTCACTTAGCTATTTAGTCTATAGTTTGGCTCCTTAATGACAGTTTTGTTCCGTGAATCAATATTGTATATAAGACAATATCCGAGGTCGTCTAGTGTCTACCGATAGACAATACACTACTTCAGGGGTGCCCAAACTGTGGTGCGCAAGATTTAAGTGGTACAAGATAGGAAACTTCGGGCCCAGAAATACTTATGAAATGGGAAAGTGCCTACAATTTTAATACACTTTTTAAAATGTTGATTAATGCGCACTGAATTCTGTAATAAGATAGTTTGCTTGTGTTACAAAGTATAAAGATCATCTTTTTAATATTATGTTAATAAGTCGGAACGTCTATATGTTTGGTAATCAGTCACGTCTCAACGGCTAACCGGATTCGGATGGACCTTGGCACACGGATGGCTAAGGTAGGATAGCTTTTATTCCAGTATTATTTTCCCTCCCGAGAAGAGATGTAGAACCGTGAGTAGAAACGAGTCCAAAATCTTATTTTTAAACATGTAAAGATCTCGTTAGCACGACTAAGTATTCTTAAGACGCAGTTTCCTACAAGTGCGCCATCCCTGAACGACGTCATAAAATATTACAGTTCCATCAGTCTCGCGTGACCTTCAGAAGCCATCAATCATGCCACACTCCTAGCTAATGTTATGTGAACTCGTCTCGAGTGCGTCGTTCACAAGTAAACGTAGGAGCGTTTCGACGTAGTCAGTTTGACAGTTTAGTTTGGATGCTTAGGAATATTCTAGTACCTCTATTAAGATTCCGTTTTTTTTTGACGTTAATTACTCAGATACCCGCGAAACGAGACACAATAGTAAAACAATAACAGCGCGGTCTCATAGGACCGGCTAGGGATTGAAATGTAATGGAAGTATTTCCGTTTCGGCACCCAGATTTTCAGCACCAAAAGTTTCGGCATCCAAGCTATTCCCGATTTGGGACCAATACTAAATAATATTTTGAATTGGTATTTTGTATGGTTACTACAAGTAAACGTAGGAGCGTTACGACGTAGTAAGTTTGACAGTTTAGTTTGGATACTTAGGAATGTTATAGTACCTATTAAGATTCCGTTTTTGTTAGTTATTGACGTAAACCGTTTCGGCACCTATGCTATTCCCGATTCGGCACCAATAGGTACTTTGGATTGGTATTTTGTATGGTTACTACAAGTAAACGTAGGAGCGTTTCGACGTAGTTGTTAGACCGTTTAGTTTGGGTACTTAGGAATGTTTTAGTTCGATAACCTATTAAGATTGCGTTTTTATATTTAATTGTTTGATATGTATCAATTTAAAAAAAAATAATAAACGATACGCTCTGTTTAAACGATTGTGTAAGCCACGAATAATAGTTTTTTCTATGTTTCTTAGATGAAAATCAAGCTCTTTTATGAATGGTTGAATTGACAATAAAAAGTACCTAACTATACACAAATGAATGTCCATGAAATATCTTGCGTTTGCTCCTCCATAGAGATCTACGCTTTGGAATGTGCAATTAGCTTCATCTTTCTGACTGACCGGCTTCTTAACAGTTCAAGAATGCCTATAAATTATTTGAATAAAATGGTTTGTGTTTTGAGAAGTACACGTGCGTTTAATCGTATACATTAAAGGAGGAAGGTTGACACGGGGCATTTTTCGCCCATCTCATACTCAAAATAATAAGTTACTTTTTCCAATTGTCATAAATAATAACATAATTGTACATAAAAATGCGAGACAATGTTTGTTTGGGCAATAATTGCTTTGACAGACCATAATGTCACTGTATAAAAACAAATATATTTTTACTATAAAAATGCATTTCAAAATTGTCGGAAATAGAAACTGTTTTTGAGTATGTGGTAGGTGAAAAGTGCCTCTTATTAACCATCCTCCTTTAACAAAAGGTTTACGTTAAACCAAATTAAACAGACTTCTAAAATCTTGTTCACACCGTTTTTTATTAGCACTAACTGTAAACGAGCCTCAACGAAGTCACTTACAAAGTAAAATACAAAAGTATAAAATTCACATACACATAATATTAGCGACACTTTCCCTCTATCAATGGCTCAACATGAGCCGTTTAAAATGTCGAAATTTATTCAACAAGTAATATTTACGTACATTTCTCTAGACAAAATATAATAATTATATGTAAATAGCCATCTGTTGTATGATAATGTAAATATGTAATCTGTATATTTTTTATTATAGATATATATTTTTATTATTGTATGTGAAGGCACCACTATTTGTACTAAATATAAAATATATCTCTTAATTTTAATAACTACATTTTTATTTACAATTTAAATATAAAAATTAATAGCTACTTATTTACATGGCACATACTTTGTTTTGTCGTACAAACTCCTTTTAATACTAAAACTAAAATACACTGGGAATAGGTTATTTTTACATGTTTTAGTAGAATGGCACTGGATTCGATACCTACGGCCTAACTTTAATCACAATACTTAAACAAACTAGTATTTACACGCGGTTTCTGAAAGGAAATCGACGCGTCAGAGTTCAGCTGATAAAAATACAATTATGTAATCATTTTCGTTTCAGAAGCCGGGCTTTAATTATACTCACCAACATTTTTTAAGTCCTATTTAATTCGTCCTATTAAATTTCGTTGATAATATTTACGCCAATCACAAGAGCTTACATGAGATTTGACCACAGATTGGTTTAGGCTTTCAGAAACCTTGAAAACATAAATTGATGTAGGTATATTCTGATGGACATTATACCAACAACACACAAGCATAAAAACAATTTTCATTGGATTCTTATCCGATTCAATATCGCGTTTTATTTTCATACCACGACACCGATTGGACTAAACTCTCTCGCTCATAAAATGGCGTGTTTTGGCAAACACACGCTGTAAAAGTTACTAGCTCACAAAATTTACAACTTTTGGTGAATATTTCGTTCCTAACTACATACCTAAAAAGTTCTAGGTACACCCACATTCTAGACTTTATAAAAATATGTGTTTGACATCTACTTAAAGATAATACGTTCAATAAAATATATAAAAATAGCTTAACATAAAAAAAATAACACAAAAATGGAATTGAAATTCATTAAAATAATTCTGGTAATATTCTGAACAAAAAGAAAATTATAATAACAATTATTACAGTAAACAAAATAGTATCATCATCATATATTTAAACCAAAAAAAATTCAAGACATCACAAAGAAGCTTAAATCGCATTTATCATAAACATTCTTCTTTCAAACATATAGAAAAAAAACTTAAATAATTTGGAGGGATACGATACACGCTTGACAGTACAGGAACATCATCAATACCACTCATTGAAACTCACAAATTATTGAAAGTTCGATTATTTAGAGATTCCATACAGACTGCAAGGAACTATTATAACAAAATTTAAAATAACGTACAATCTATGCACTTTTTTTTTGGCTTCGCAAGTTTTATGCATTTAGCCAGTATCAAGTTTGAAAATATTTAGTTATCTTAACTTACATTAACATTAACTTTGTTTTTCATCATAATGCAAATTTAACACATACATTGTTTGGCAGCAAATGTCGATTCGAAAATCGAGTCGACCTATTCGGCAAACTTTGCTGAGGTAATCATCAATACTACAATAAAATTCTCAGCTTCATTTTACCGTGATCGCGTCTGTTTCAATGATTCCGCATATTGTCCAGTTGTGTAGACACTTGAGATACAAAACTACTCGAATTTTACATCACAATATCCACTGGAAATCAATTTGGGAATGACTAAAACAGCCACTTAACTTTACTCGAAAAATTGCCGACAAAAACTCCATTTATGTACTAAAGTCACTATTTAAGGCTGCACAGCCCAAAATTATTTTATAGTGCGTTCTTTAAAACAAGCGTAATAACACCACATATTCATGTTTTTACACACAATTCGTCGCTTCGATGTACTACAAAATTCACTATAATCTTATGCATACTGTAACACAGTAGTAACTGTTGCAAACGAAATAGCAGAATCACCACCACATTGTCTTAAAAATGTTTTCACACAAACGTTTTTCTTATCACAGGCTTTAAAAACATAATCGCACTAACACATCAGTCACATAAAACCGTTCAGCTTCTGAATTTTAAACCCTAATTCCACTTTAAAAAGTTCTGTTTTCTCTGCCACTAAGTTTAAAACTTTTCGTCGCTGTAAATTCAACTTTGACTTGAAGTTTTAAAGTTGAAATTAGCATAATCTGCAGAATGCATTTCTAATTCATCTGCTCTTCCATATAAGCACCTAAAATCCAACTGCAATAAAACTTTAACGTTTTCTTTGCCACTATAGCTTAAAAGTCATCGTCGTTATAAAATCAACTCTGCGCTAACGTATTTAAGGTTGAAATTAGCATGAGTCGCTGAAATGCATTTCTATCTTCATAGGTAACCAAGGATTCTCGTACCTATTTCGTGTTCAATAAAACTTATCTTCTTCGATATCCAAGTTGTTCTTGTTATTGGGCTGGTTGGAGTGTCGTCGGAGCGTGCCGAGCGAGTCGTACTCGTTGGCGATGGCCTTCGGGTAGAGCTTCGGGGTCGTTGCCTGGGTGTTATGGTTGTTCGCGTTGGCTATGTTGTTGCTCTTTGAGAGGAGGATGCCGCTGGGACCGCCTATGCCCGTGAATGAGGGCTGGCGTTTCGCTTTGCGGGGCTGTAGGGAAAATGCGGTTTTAGCCTGGGTGCATAAGTCATTGTATTAAGTACAGTTTTTTTTTTGTAGAGTAAAGCTGTGATCAAATCGCAATATCGAATAAAAAAAACAAAAAATAAAGATTGATGAATAGTGGGTATATATGTTGGTACTGTAAAAATCGTGTTGAATAATGACAAACTTCTATACAAATTCTCTGCCACTTAACTTTCCGAAAATTTGACTTTCTAAATAAAGAGATTATTAGAAAAATCTACCCTAAGTTACTTTGCAGGAAGACCTAAATAAAGTCATAGTCTTTACAATACAATATAATGAGAACACCATGCAGATTTTATTTGAGATGATTTTTTATTTAGATTTCTTTGAGGAAAGCACTACACAATTTGACTGGAGTTTAATTTCTTAATTCTTTATCGTAAACAAAAACATAACATAATACATAGTTCATGAAAAAGGTAAGCTAAACTCAGCAAAAAAGTTTTTTTGGAGACCTTTCATATCAAACATTATAAAATCCACAAGTAAATGAATATATGTAAGATCCAATATATGTATAAAATTCTTTAGTTCGTAAGTTGTTGACTTGCTATACGCTTTGGTGCATACTGTAGTATAGAAAGCAATTGAAATAAATAAATCAGTACAAAGATACTCACGACTTCTTTCAGCGGCACAGTGACATAGCTATTCTGCTTGGCGGTAATGTAGTGAGGACTCGAAGGCACCCGGTTCTGTTTGTGCCACGGCATGCGTGTGCCGCGTCGCTGGCAGAATATCACGCCTGCTAAGCAGACGAGGCAACCTGGTGACAACATTATTATTTAGTTAGGTATTTAGGTTTTAGTTATGTAATGTTTTTAATGTGATTTTGGTTTCTTTTTCTTTGGTAAGCAAACTGGATAACTGTTATGTTTACCAATATCATACTAATAATAATTTAAAAAAATATTAAGTTTACATAAATATTTAAAAGGTAAATGATGTCAGAGTTTGTTTTCATTTCGTTTATTCAAAATATTACTAAGTAATATTAAAAAGGTGAAAGATTGGTTGTATATTTGTTAGTTATTCACCTTCAAACGGCTGATCGGATTTCGATGAAACTTAGTCAAAACTTAGTTTAAATAACATTTTGAATAAACAGAACAAAAACAATAATTTAAATTATTGTATTTTGCAAACTCTATGAATATTACAAGATTTTACGAAAAAAAATTAAAATCTCACTTTGAGTAACCTACCCGTACCATGTATCTTAAAAAACTAAAATTGTTTTACAATATCTAAGACTCAGGTTATATATAAACAAAAAAGTAATAAAAATATAACAAAGTAATCAAAAAGAGATTAAAAAAAAATGTGGTCAAGTGTGCCTTAACCATTTTTTGTGTTCCATCCTTGTCAAGGGGAGTGCTAACCGTCTCTCCTTTCAATAGACACGATAGAATCGCTCGAAATTATACAAGTGTATTAACTTCAACGAAAACTTTACTTGCGCGATGTAGAACTTTTTACTATAACTCATTAAAACTTCAAAAAAATAATGTAAATATTCACTCATAAGACAACCTTGTACATTACCTAATTATAAAACTACTAAAAACCACAAGAAAATCTAAAAACTAAATACAAAAAGTAAAAAAAACAACTTAGACATTCACAACACGCCAACTAGCGCCATCTAGTATCACAGCGCGGAACTACGTAGTGAACTAAAGAACTTACCCATGACGAAAGCGCCGACGATACAGCCTATGATACTGCCCAAGCTAAGCGATCCGTTGTCAGACATGGTGACGAAAGACGCCATCTCTACGTTCTGGCTGTAAGCTGGCATCGCGTACAGTTCTGTTGAAAAAAAGAGGTTTCGTTATTAAAATGTAAAATGGTGGTAAAAATTTACACTACTACTAATTTTAAGACGTAATCTAAACTAAAATGAGATAGACTGGCAACTGTCGTTTTTGTTTTTAATTTTTTTATTCACGGAGTTGTTATCCACATGGATACGACATTACGTTTTTTGGTTCAGCTAGCGAGCAGCGCCCTCTGAACGCCAAGCAAGGAACTAAATGAATGATAATAATATAGGTCGAGTGCATAAACCAAGTGAGATAATTTGGATATTTTTATAGCTATTAATCGTGTTCTGACGTAAGCATATTTTTAAACTATTGTGTGAACGCAGTTCAGGTAGCGAAAAAAAATGACAATCAACGTAAACCCAGCCTACATAGTGAAATAAAGAATTGAGTAGTATTAAATATTGAAAACACAACTCAGTAACTGGTCTAATATGTTGTTCTTTGGTAAGAATCGAGTGTTACTAAAGAACAACATATTACACCACTATGATTGACATAAGACTTAGATATTCATTTTGATATTTCCTAGAGCTACTGAAAATAGGCATAGGTACATATCTACATTTCAATTTATCTAAGACTCAGATCAGATAACGAAGAAATCTACTGTTAGTGTGTTGGCTACTGGGTTTGTTTGCCAAAACTAACACCAATTAGTGTTATCACAGTTAAAATCAACACTATCTCATGACATTTGACAACAGACTAGAGTGATAAAGTGCTAATACTACATTATTTTATCAGCGGGTAGCGTAGTAGCTAGGTGAAGTAAGATAAGATCTTGATGATTTGATAGCGTTTGCTAGTGGAACGAACAAACACTGATAATATTGTACAAACAGTTCTATTTTCAAATGTGTTTAAAATAATTCTTGACTGACAGTATTTATTTTTAACCATAGTGCTCGCGCGATGACCGATTTGGTACCGCAGTCGACCTTTTGGTAGAAACCTTTTCCTATTGCAGTCCCTTGCAAACTGATTGTAAATCCACGGTATTGCAAGTTTGACTTGCAATACCGTGGATTTTGTTTTGTTACGAAACGATCGTTTTGAGAGCAGGCAGCAGAATGCTCATTGCACTCGCAATCTAGGCTTAAATTTAGATTGTCCAATTCAATTTTTTTTTATTTTTGTGTAATAGAATGTTAGCTATGAATTTTTTATTTCATTGTCACACAAAATGCAGAGGCGGACTTAATGCTTAAAGGCATTTTCTATCAGTTAATCTTTGGGTGATCCAGAGAGAAGTTGTGGTAGGTGCAATATTAAGCATTAAATAGGATAACCTACTTTAGTTTTCATTTATATATTTTACGTAAAGTTCTAAATGAAAATCAAATAAAAGACTAAGATTTAGGCTCTAGTGTAAATATTCATTGTTTTATAGTAATAAAACAACGAATATTAACAATAGAGCCTAGTAAGAAGAAATATTAGCCTAGTAAGGTTAGGGCTAAAATCCTCACCATTATCAAGATCCTGGTCATCATCAGCACAGCGGGCGACCTGCAGCTGCGCGCCCACGCACGCTCCCGCGAGACAAGCGCGCTTCCTCACTCGCTCTCCACTCGTACAGGGGCCCCATTCTGCCCACTCGCCCCAACCTGCTTCTGAGTCTGCAACAAGGAATAACTGATTGGATAGACCGTGTTAAGACCTATTATTGGTATTTATGAAGTCAATAACAGCGGATAAAACTATCTAAGGTCACAATAACTCGAGCGACAGACAAAGGCGCGTGCGAGTCCTGTGTCCCGCCGCGCTGGCACTGGCGGGAGAGTTGCTGCACTCGCTCCAACATGACACTGTACAGTACCTGCACAGTTGTTGACACAGACGCGCCTCTCGAGCGCGGCGCCCGCGTCGGCACAGCCCTCGGGCGACAGACACAGGCGCGTGCGAGTCCTGTGTCCCGCCGCGCTGGCACTGGCGGGAGAGTTGCTGCACTCGCTCCAACATGACACTGTACAGTACCTGCACAGTTGTTGACACAGACGCGCCTCTCGAGCGCGGCGCCCGCGTCGGCACAGCCCTCGGGCGACAGACACAGGCGCGTGCGAGTCCTGTGTCCCGCCGCGCTGGCACTGGCGGGAGAGTTGCTGCACTCGCTCCAACATGACACTGTACAGTACCTGCACAGTTGTTGACACAGACGCGCCTCTCGAGCGCGGCGCCCGCGTCGGCACAGCCCTCGGGCGACAGACACAGGCGCGTGCGAGTCCTGTGTCCCGCCGCGCTGGCACTGGCGGGAGAGTTGCTGCACTCGCTCCAACATGACACTGTACAGTACCTGCACAGTAGTTGACACAGACGCGCCTCTCGAGCGCGGCGCCCGCGTCGGCACAGCCCTCGGGCGACAGACACAGGCGCGTGCGAGTCCTGTGTCCCGCCGCGCTGGCACTAGCGGGAGAGTTGCTGCACTCGCTCCAACATGACACTGTACAGTACCTGCACAGTTGTTGACACAGACGCGCCTCTCGAGCGCGGCGCCCGCGTCGGCACAGCCCTCGGGCGACAGACACAGGCGCGTGCGAGTCCTGTGTCCCGCCGCGCTGGCACTGGCGGGAGAGTTGCTGCACTCGCTCCAACATGACACTGTACAGTACCTGCACAGTTGTTGACACAGACGCGCCTCTCGAGCGCGGCGCCCGCGTCGGCACAGCCCTCGGGCGACAGACACAGGCGCGTGCGAGTCCTGTGTCCCGCCGCGCTGGCACTGGCGGGAGAGTTGCTGCACTCGCTCCAACATGACACTGTACAGTACCTGCACAGTTGTTGACACAGACGCGCCTCTCGAGCGCGGCGCCCGCGTCGGCACAGCCCTCGGGCGACAGACACAGGCGCGTGCGAGTCCTGTGTCCCGCCGCGCTGGCACTGGCGGGAGAGTTGCTGCACTCGCTCCAACATGACACTGTACAGTACCTGCACAGTTGTTGACACAGACGCGCCTCTCGAGCGCGGCGCCCGCGTCGGCACAGCCCTCGGGCGACAGACACAGGCGCGTGCGAGTCCTGTGTCCCGCCGCGCTGGCACTGGCGGGAGAGTTGCTGCACTCGCTCCAACATGACACTGTACAGTACCTGCACAGTTGTTGACACAGACGCGCCTCTCGAGCGCGGCGCCCGCGTCGGCACAGCCCTCGGGCGACAGACACAGGCGCGTGCGAGTCCTGTGTCCCGCCGCGCTGGCACTAGCGGGAGAGTTGCTGCACTCGCTCCAACATGACACTGTACAGTACCTGCACAGTTGTTGACACAGACGCGCCTCTCGAGCGCGGCGCCCGCGTCGGCACAGCCCTCGGGCGACAGACACAGGCGCGTGCGAGTCCTGTGTCCCGCCGCGCTGGCACTGGCGGGAGAGTTGCTGCACTCGCTCCAACATGACACTGTACAGTACCTGCACAGTTGTTGACACAGACGCGCCTCTCGAGCGCGGCGCCCGCGTCGGCACAGCCCTCGGGCGACAGACACAGGCGCGTGCGAGTCCTGTGTCCCGCCGCGCTGGCACTGGCGGGAGAGTTGCTGCACTCGCTCCAACATGACACTGTACAGTACCTGCACAGTTGTTGACACAGACGCGCCTCTCGAGCGCGGCGCCCGCGTCGGCACAGCCCTCGGGCGACAGACACAGGCGCGTGCGAGTCCTGTGTCCCGCCGCGCTGGCACTGGCGGGAGAGTTGCTGCACTCGCTCCAACATGACACTGTACAGTACCTGCACAGTTGTTGACACAGACGCGCCTCTCGAGCGCGGCGCCCGCGTCGGCACAGCCCTCGGGCGACAGACACAGGCGCGTGCGAGTCCTGTGTCCCGCCGCGCTGGCACTGGCGGGAGAGTTGCTGCACTCGCTCCAACATGACACTGTACAGTACCTGCACAGTTGTTGACACAGACGCGCCTCTCGAGCGCGGCGCCCGCGTCGGCACAGCCCTCGGGCGACAGACACAGGCGCGTGCGAGTCCTGTGTCCCGCCGCGCTGGCACTGGCGGGAGAGTTGCTGCACTCGCTCCAACATGACACTGTACAGTACCTGCACAGTTGTTGACACAGACGCGCCTCTCGAGCGCGGCGCCCGCGTCGGCACAGCCCTCGGGCGACAGACACAGGCGCGTGCGAGTCCTGTGTCCCGCCGCGCTGGCACTGGCGGGAGAGTTGCTGCACTCGCTCCAACATGACACTGTACAGTACCTGCACAGTTGTTGACACAGACGCGCCTCTCGAGCGCGGCGCCCGCGTCGGCACAGCCCTCGGGCGACAGACACAGGCGCGTGCGAGTCCTGTGTCCCGCCGCGCTGGCACTGGCGGGAGAGTTGCTGCACTCGCTCCAACATGACACTGTACAGTACCTGCACAGTTGTTGACACAGACGCGCCTCTCGAGCGCGGCGCCCGCGTCGGCACAGCCCTCGGGCGACAGACACAGGCGCGTGCGAGTCCTGTGTCCCGCCGCGCTGGCACTGGCGGGAGAGTTGCTGCACTCGCTCCAACATGACACTGTACAGTACCTGCACAGTTGTTGACACAGACGCGCCTCTCGAGCGCGGCGCCCGCGTCGGCACAGCCCTCGGGCGACAGACACAGGCGCGTGCGAGTCCTGTGTCCCGCCGCGCTGGCACTGGCGGGAGAGTTGCTGCACTCGCTCCAACATGACACTGTACAGTACCTGCACAGTTGTTGACACAGACGCGCCTCTCGAGCGCGGCGCCCGCGTCGGCACAGCCCTCGGGCGACAGACACAGGCGCGTGCGAGTCCTGTGTCCCGCCGCGCTGGCACTGGCGGGAGAGTTGCTGCACTCGCTCCAACATGACACTGTACAGTACCTGCACAGTTGTTGACACAGACGCGCCTCTCGAGCGCGGCGCCCGCGTCGGCACAGCCCTCGGGCGACAGACACAGGCGCGTGCGAGTCCTGTGTCCCGCCGCGCTGGCACTGGCGGGAGAGTTGCTGCACTCGCTCCAACATGACACTGTACAGTACCTGCACAGTTGTTGACACAGACGCGCCTCTCGAGCGCGGCGCCCGCGTCGGCACAGCCCTCGGGCGACAGACACAGGCGCGTGCGAGTCCTGTGTCCCGCCGCGCTGGCACTGGCGGGAGAGTTGCTGCACTCGCTCCAACATGACACTGTACAGTACCTGCACAGTTGTTGACACAGACGCGCCTCTCGAGCGCGGCGCCCGCGTCGGTACTGCCCTCGGGCGACAGACACAGGCGCGTGCGAGTCCTGTGTCCCGCCGCGCTGGCACTGGCGGGAGAGTTGCTGCACTCGCTCCAACATGACACTGTACAGTACCTGCACAGTTGTTGACACAGACGCGCCTCTCGAGCGCGGCGCCCGCGTCGGCACAGCCCTCGGGCGACAGACACAGGCGCGTGCGAGTCCTGTGTCCCGCCGCGCTGGCACTGGCGGGAGAGTTGCTGCACTCGCTCCAACATGACACTGTACAGTACCTGCACAGTTGTTGACACAGACGCGCCTCTCGAGCGCGGCGCCCGCGTCGGCACAGCCCTCGGGCGACAGACACAGGCGCGTGCGAGTCCTGTGTCCCGCCGCGCTGGCACTGGCGGGAGAGTTGCTGCACTCGCTCCAACATGACACTGTACAGTACCTGCACAGTTGTTGACACAGACGCGCCTCTCGAGCGCGGCGCCCGCGTCGGCACAGCCCTCGGGCGACAGACACAGGCGCGTGCGAGTCCTGTGTCCCGCCGCGCTGGCACTGGCGGGAGAGTTGCTGCACTCGCTCCAACATGACACTGTACAGTACCTGCACAGTTGTTGACACAGACGCGCCTCTCGAGCGCGGCGCCCGCGTCGGCACAGCCCTCGGGCGACAGACACAGGCGCGTGCGAGTCCTGTGTCCCGCCGCGCTGGCACTGGCGGGAGAGTTGCTGCACTCGCTCCAACATGACACTGTACAGTACCTGCACAGTTGTTGACACAGACGCGCCTCTCGAGCGCGGCGCCCGCGTCGGCACAGCCCTCGGGCGACAGACACAGGCGCGTGCGAGTCCTGTGTCCCGCCGCGCTGGCACTGGCGGGAGAGTTGCTGCACTCGCTCCAACATGACACTGTACAGTACCTGCACAGTTGTTGACACAGACGCGCCTCTCGAGCGCGGCGCCCGCGTCGGCACAGCCCTCGGGCGACAGACACAGGCGCGTGCGAGTCCTGTGTCCCGCCGCGCTGGCACTAGCGGGAGAGTTGCTGCACTCGCTCCAACATGACACTGTACAGTACCTGCACAGTTGTTGACACAGACGCGCCTCTCGAGCGCGGCGCCCGCGTCGGCACAGCCCTCGGGCGACAGACACAGGCGCGTGCGAGTCCTGTGTCCCGCCGCGCTGGCACTGGCGGGAGAGTTGCTGCACTCGCTCCAACATGACACTGTACAGTACCTGCACAGTTGTTGACACAGACGCGCCTCTCGAGCGCGGCGCCCGCGTCGGCACAGCCCTCGGGCGACAGACACAGGCGCGTGCGAGTCCTGTGTCCCGCCGCGCTGGCACTGGCGGGAGAGTTGCTGCACTCGCTCCAACATGACACTGTACAGTACCTGCACAGTTGTTGACACAGACGCGCCTCTCGAGCGCGGCGCCCGCGTCGGCACAGCCCTCGGGCGACAGACACAGGCGCGTGCGAGTCCTGTGTCCCGCCGCGCTGGCACTGGCGGGAGAGTTGCTGCACTCGCTCCAACATGACACTGTACAGTACCTGCACAGTTGTTGACACAGACGCGCCTCTCGAGCGCGGCGCCCGCGTCGGCACAGCCCTCGGGCGACAGACACAGGCGCGTGCGAGTCCTGTGTCCCGCCGCGCTGGCACTGGCGGGAGAGTTGCTGCACTCGCTCCAACATGACACTGTACAGTACCTGCACAGTTGTTGACACAGACGCGCCTCTCGAGCGCGGCGCCCGCGTCGGCACAGCCCTCGGGCGACAGACACAGGCGCGTGCGAGTCCTGTGTCCCGCCGCGCTGGCACTGGCGGGAGAGTTGCTGCACTCGCTCCAACATGACACTGTACAGTACCTGCACAGTTGTTGACACAGACGCGCCTCTCGAGCGCGGCGCCCGCGTCGGCACAGCCCTCGGGCGACAGACACAGGCGCGTGCGAGTCCTGTGTCCCGCCGCGCTGGCACTGGCGGGAGAGTTGCTGCACTCGCTCCAACATGACACTGTACAGTACCTGCACAGTTGTTGACACAGACGCGCCTCTCGAGCGCGGCGCCCGCGTCGGCACAGCCCTCGGGCGACAGACACAGGCGCGTGCGAGTCCTGTGTCCCGCCGCGCTGGCACTGGCGGGAGAGTTGCTGCACTCGCTCCAACATGACACTGTACAGTACCTGCACAGTTGTTGACACAGACGCGCCTCTCGAGCGCGGCGCCCGCGTCGGCACAGCCCTCGGGCGACAGACACAGGCGCGTGCGAGTCCTGTGTCCCGCCGCGCTGGCACTGGCGGGAGAGTTGCTGCACTCGCTCCAACATGACACTGTACAGTACCTGCACAGTTGTTGACACAGACGCGCCTCTCGAGCGCGGCGCCCGCGTCGGCACAGCCCTCGGGCGACAGACACAGGCGCGTGCGAGTCCTGTGTCCCGCCGCGCTGGCACTAGCGGGAGAGTTGCTGCACTCGCTCCAACATGACACTGTACAGTACCTGCACAGTTGTTGACACAGACGCGCCTCTCGAGCGCGGCGCCCGCGTCGGCACAGCCCTCGGGCGACAGACACAGGCGCGTGCGAGTCCTGTGTCCCGCCGCGCTGGCACTGGCGGGAGAGTTGCTGCACTCGCTCCAACATGACACTGTACAGTACCTGCACAGTTGTTGACACAGACGCGCCTCTCGAGCGCGGCGCCCGCGTCGGCACAGCCCTCGGGCGACAGACACAGGCGCGTGCGAGTCCTGTGTCCCGCCGCGCTGGCACTGGCGGGAGAGTTGCTGCACTCGCTCCAACATGACACTGTACAGTACCTGCACAGTTGTTGACACAGACGCGCCTCTCGAGCGCGGCGCCCGCGTCGGCACAGCCCTCGGGCGACAGACACAGGCGCGTGCGAGTCCTGTGTCCCGCCGCGCTGGCACTAGCGGGAGAGTTGCTGCACTCGCTCCAACATGACACTGTACAGTACCTGCACAGTTGTTGACACAGACGCGCCTCTCGAGCGCGGCGCCCGCGTCGGCACAGCCCTCGGGCGACAGACACAGGCGCGTGCGAGTCCTGTGTCCCGCCGCGCTGGCACTGGCGGGAGAGTTGCTGCACTCGCTCCAACATGACACTGTACAGTACCTGCACAGTTGTTGACACAGACGCGCCTCTCGAGCGCGGCGCCCGCGTCGGCACAGCCCTCGGGCGACAGACACAGGCGCGTGCGAGTCCTGTGTCCCGCCGCGCTGGCACTGGCGGGAGAGTTGCTGCACTCGCTCCAACATGACACTGTACAGTACCTGCACAGTTGTTGACACAGACGCGCCTCTCGAGCGCGGCGCCCGCGTCGGCACAGCCCTCGGGCGACAGACACAGGCGCGTGCGAGTCCTGTGTCCCGCCGCGCTGGCACTGGCGGGAGAGTTGCTGCACTCGCTCCAACATGACACTGTACAGTACCTGCACAGTTGTTGACACAGACGCGCCTCTCGAGCGCGGCGCCCGCGTCGGCACAGCCCTCGGGCGACAGACACAGGCGCGTGCGAGTCCTGTGTCCCGCCGCGCTGGCACTGGCGGGAGAGTTGCTGCACTCGCTCCAACATGACACTGTACAGTACCTGCACAGTTGTTGACACAGACGCGCCTCTCGAGCGCGGCGCCCGCGTCGGCACAGCCCTCGGGCGACAGACACAGGCGCGTGCGAGTCCTGTGTCCCGCCGCGCTGGCACTGGCGGGAGAGTTGCTGCACTCGCTCCAACATGACACTGTACAGTACCTGCACAGTTGTTGACACAGACGCGCCTCTCGAGCGCGGCGCCCGCGTCGGCACAGCCCTCGGGCGACAGACACAGGCGCGTGCGAGTCCTGTGTCCCGCCGCGCTGGCACTGGCGGGAGAGTTGCTGCACTCGCTCCAACATGACACTGTACAGTACCTGCACAGTTGTTGACACAGACGCGCCTCTCGAGCGCGGCGCCCGCGTCGGCACAGCCCTCGGGCGACAGACACAGGCGCGTGCGAGTCCTGTGTCCCGCCGCGCTCGCACTGGCGGGAGAGTTGCTGCACTCGCCACTGCACTCGCTCCACTCGCTCCAGCAGGACCATTCACCTGTACAAACAACATTACAGTCAGTAAATGGCAGACGACAAAAAAGTCACAATACCATTTTTTTATTCAAACTATGGCCAGTCTTTATTAAAATACGATTGCATTCGATTTCGGCCACATTAGGCGTGCGCGTTCCTCGGGCGTGTGAGCGACGCGGGTGCTACGTGCGCGTCGCGAACGCGCTGTGTAAGCGTTGCGTGTGGCCGCCGCCTAACGTGTGTGCAGCGAGCGCGCGACGTGCAGGCGGCGCTCGCCTTGGGGATAACGGGCGAAGGAATAAGAACGCGACGCGAGCGCCGCGTGCACGTATCGTGCACTCTCTACACACGCCGCAGGGCAGCAAAACGTTACGCTCACGCAACGAGCTCGCAGCGAGCACGCGGCTTTCGCGCTACTCACACGCCCGTGGAACGCGCACGCGTAATAATGTGGGTTCAGCCTTCTTTGGCGCTGAAAACTAAGATGTCCCAAATTCAAAAAGTGTGCTGCAAAGATAATTGCGGCGCACTTTTTATACATAAGGGGATTGAGAATTGAATACTACCCCCTAAAAGATTCTTATAGAAAACACCACCATTGAGTGCAGTTAAAAGCTATCCAAGTCGTCGTTTTAGATGAGATAGAAAGTGTTTTGCGTTGTCAGTTTCACTTTACTGAATCTTGAACTAGTCGTTTTGTCGAAAATAAAGTTTTTAATTTCAAACAGAACGCCACTTGATCTGGCAACTCTTATTGACACTTGAGTTTTTTAGCAGTTGGGTAATGGCATGATATTATATTAGTAAGTATAACATTAAAAGCTACATACCAGTACACGCCTGTGTATTACAAGCTCTCAGCATATCTGCAGAGCCGTGACAAGGATGCTTGGCACAGCGTCTCCTCCTCTTCTGGTGCCCCCCACCACAGGGGGCGGTACAAGGCCCCCAGGGTCCCCAGGCCTCCCAGTTGGTGTCGTCTTCAGTGGAACGTTCAGTGGTGCAGCGCCCGCGGGATGTGCAGTAGCGTTCGTCTTCGCGAACTAAGGATAACTGGAGACAACAATATTGTACGTTAGGTACGGTCGACAAAAATTATGTACGCATCCTCAGTTAAGAAAATATTCCTGAGCAGGCGTAGCTAGCGACAGAACACGAATCGAACGATCGGGCCGTGAGTCTTGCTAAGCAATTATCGTCCTTAAGGTGAGCTTTCGGAACTTTCGCCGATAGTACCTAGGCATTATGTCTAGAAAGAAATATGGAGGGATAGAGTAATTACTGAGATAACAACTAATACAGAAGTATAGGTAGTATGAAACATATTGCATGAATCTCTCCTAAATTGGGATGAGGTCCATAGTATGAGTGTAATACTAATGTAATAAAATTGCAACGAGTTCATTATACGTCTTAATATTTAAAGTGTACATACCTTCAGCTGCTCTGGTGAAGGAGCTCTGCATTGGAATTTGAATCTCTTTTCCGTGTAGCTTCCGTCTGATTCGTTTCCTGTAACCAAACAAGAATTTTGTTAGTCGGACGTGTAATCAGCGCAGTCAAAGGAGTGCACATTTAAACCCCCGACTCAAAAAGAGGGATGTTATAAGTTTGATGTGTCTATCTGTCTGTGTGTCTGTCTGTCTGTATGTGGGATCATAGCTCTTGAACGGATGAAGCAATTTTAATTTAGTTTTTTTTTTTAGTAAAGGTGACTTAAGTGCGACTGTTCTTAAACATGTTTAATGAAATTCAGTTGAGGTACTTTAAGATTGAGTTTCTTTTATTATTTTTTACTTTTTAAAGGAAACTTAGGTTTTTGTGTTGGGGTTTCTTTTTAAATTTATTTTTTTACAGATGCGTTTCTTCCTCTTTTTACCAATTCTACTTACCAGGTATCTGCACCCAAGGAGTCCAAGCAGTCGCCTTCCTGACTTCACAGGGCGGCATGGCGCACGGCAGGCGCTCCGTGCTGAGTCCCTCGCAGTCGGCGCCTCCGTTCTTGGGCGGCGGGTTGTTGCAGTCCCTCCGCCTCTCCTTCCAGCCTCCCGCGGGCCCGCAGCCAGGCCCGGCCGTGGCCGTGCACGGCGACCAGGGGCCCCAGTCGGACCAGCCGCCGTCTACTGCTGCCAGACTTGGATCTGGGGATAGAAAGAGAATTTTAAAAACTTTGGCACAAGTATCAAAGTACAATGAATATTTTTTTTTTATTGTTGCAAACTTAAAATATAAAATAACTAAGCTAGCTAAGCTGTATAACTTAGCTATAATTTTAACAAAACAGAAGTACTTTAAACAGAGTAGAATAAACTTTTGTGAAGTAATTATTTGTATTGTGTATGAAACTATATTGAAATTTGTTTTTTTAGGTGGAAAATTGGCAATGTCTTCTCTAGCTTTCGGCTGGCCATGGTGCCGCTTTCAAACTTCCCAAATTTTATCCACCATAAGGATATCCATCCTTATGGTGGGACAGTCTATCCACGTACGTTTATTATAATCCTTAAAGCTTTGATTTGACATAAATGCAATTATTCTATTACAAATTATGTGTTTTTTTTTTCAGTGTTTTCTTCTTAGAATAGTTAGCTAAGAAACTCCGGCCTTGTTACACGTCATTTTTTTCGTCAATAAACTAGATGAATTGAAAGTGACGAAAAATTTAAAGTGTATAAGTTTTTTTTTATCTATTTGCAAAATAATAAACATTTAGTTAGAAAAAACCATAAGGCTTCCGTTTTTTGCAATTTGGCTTCGGAACCTTAAAACAGGCGTATTTCAGTCAGAAACAAAGCTAACACAGAAAAATTATTATCATCAACAAAGCATACCTGGGCAAGGCGGCAGATTGCAGTAGACATCATCAATATCAAGCCCCACGCAGACGCGGCCGCCGAACCTGGGCTCTGGGGCGCTGCAGGTGCGGCGGCGCGACTTGATGGCGATGCCGCACGACGCCGAGCACGCCGACCAGCCCGCCCAGCTCGACCAGCCGCCGTGCACCGTGCAGTTCGTCACCGAGATGCTGGCGCCTGCGACAAAAATGGTAGAGCTAAAGTTGGGAAGGCAGGCTTCGATATTGTGTGCGGTAAGAATCATTTCAATTAGATAGGCTTCCCTATGCTCCTTGTTTGTACGTAGATGATGGGACCAATCATTATCTGGTGTCCTGATAGGGTAACGTAAACGTAAACCGCTTACTAAACCGACTTACATCCCAAAAAAAATTATATTCTGAAAGACTGGAACATCAATAATACTTTAACCGTTAACCGCTAGCGTCGCATTGATCCGACAAGTGTTTTCGTGTCTTATTAGCCAGGGTCGTGTGTTTGCGACTGGCTACCATTTCGTACCAGGTGTATGTGTTTTATGATGCACATACCTTCACAAGTTTGTCCGCCATAAGCCGGTCTAGGGTTGTCGCAGCGGCGCGTGCGACACATGCACATGTCGGGCTTGTTGTCGTCGTACATCGACTGCGACGTGCCGTCCTGCATGCAAGGCTCCCATACCTCCTAGTCAGGTATACAGGCTACATGATACATACCTTCACAAGGTTGTCCGCCATAAGCCGGTCTAGGGTTGTCGCAGCGGCGCGTGCGACACATGCACATGTCGGGCTTGTTGTCGTCGTACATCGACTGCGACGTGCCGTCCTGCATGCAAGGCTCCCATACCTCCTAGTCAGGTATACAGGCTACATGATACATACCTTCACAAGGTTGTCCGCCATAAGCCGGTCTAGGGTTGTCGCAGCGCCGCGTGCGACACATGCACATGTCGGGCTTGTTGTCGTCGTACATCCGACTGCGACGTGCCGTCCTGCATGCAAGGCTCCCATACCTCCTAGTCAGGTATACAGGCTACATGATACATACCTTCACAAGGTTGTCCGCCATAAGCCGGTCTAGGGTTGTCGCAGCGGCGCGTGCGACACATGCACATGTCGGGCTTGTTGTCGTCGTACATCCGACTGCGACGTGCCGTCCTGCATGCAAGGCTCCCATACCTCCTAGTCAGGTATACAGGCTACATGATACATACCTTCACAAGGTTGTCCGCCATAAGCCGGTCTAGGGTTGTCGCAGCGGCGCGTGCGACACATGCACATGTCGGGCTTGTTGTCGTCGTACATCCGACTGCGACGTGCCGTCCTGCATGCAAGGCTCCCATACCTCCTAGTCAGGTATACAGGCTACATGATACATACCTTCACAAGGTTGTCCGCCATAAGCCGGTCTAGGGTTGTCGCAGCGCCGCGTGCGACACATGCACATGTCGGGTTTGTTGTCGTCGTACATCGACTGCGACGTGCCGTCCTGCATGCAAGGCTCCCATTCTGACCAGGATGACCAACCGCCGTCCACTGTGAACAAAGGAGGATTCTTAATACTTGTGCAAACAAATTAACTAAGCAGGCAAAAGAGAATTTTAGCAACTTGTGTCTTCAACAGCTGGGTGAAAGAAACGACTATCTGGGAGGTTAAATGTCTTTTTTTTTTGTAGCTATGATTTGGAGTTAGTAAGTTGAGGGTATGACTCGACGTCGTGTCTTGGAAACCTGATCTCTCTCCGGTCATTTCCTTCCTTTCTCTTTCCGGTCTATGAGAGTGAGTTAGTTGAGGATTTCTAGAGGTATATAGACCAGTGTGGCTCGTCACATCTATTGAAAGGGGAAGGAAGTTCTTCCAACAAAATGGATGTTGTGTGCGGGCAACTGCCCAGACACAACGACCCATTGATTGTTGATGACGGGGAATATCAATATGTAGATCAGTAAATCGGTCAAAGGCAGAGTCAGGTTTGTTTTTGTAAGTCTAAAAGACTAAATAAAATGCAGTACATACCCTGTGCATCGACTTGCGCACAAGCCTGTGTGTCCTGCTTAAAGGCGGGGTCCTGTGCACGGCCTAGCGCCGCCACGCAGCGTTCACGAGCGTCGTCCCAGCCGCAGTGCGGGTCGTGTGCCAGTACGCAGCCTGAGCGTGACGTGTAGCGCTCGCAGCGAAGACCGGACACGCGGAACACGCCGTCTGACCCGCCTATGTAGACTGACATCTGGAAAGAGAATCATAAGCTATAGCGTTTGAAGTATAAAAAGGTGAGCTGAAAATTTTGAATACCGTTGACATTCCACTTTGCCTAGATAAGGCAATATTCTCAAGATATTACGCACGTTAGTGGTAATTAAATTTATAAACGGGAATTATTGAAAAATACAGCCTTCTGTACTCTTCTATCTGAAGAAAATGTTTATTTTGCGTCATCTTCTTAACGACGATGGTAGCTCAGCTGTACCGACCAAAAATTCTAACAGTTACTACCGTCATCTAATTCCGTCAAAAATTGGCTCATGCAGAACTACTGTTCTACACACATGAGCCGATTTTTAAATGACACTGTTTTTTTTAGGTACCATAAAATGTATACCCGTCTATTACTGCAAATACTGAAGATGAGCTACATTTAATTAAAATAATACTCACAGTATCCTTCACAAACTGCATAGTCAGAATCTCAACACTGCTATTCACGCTGTTAAGTTTCCACCTCTCGACCAGACACGCGCCATCCAGCTTGGGCAGTACTGCCAACTTCAGCACGTTGCCTGCTTGTGTTGCCACATACAAGACGAGCTGCTTGTCCACGTTCTTAGCGGACGTGACGTCGACGGTGACGTGCGTGAAGCGTTCCGAGTTCAGTTTGAAGACGGGCTCGCCGGAGACCGGTTGTACGGATTCGTACATGAGGTGGTAGCGATGGTATTCTATTGCTTCGTGGATTCTGTGGAAGAGATATAGAAATAATAATATCAAAATAGTTCATGTTTCGGTAACGCTTTTTTTTTCAAGTTAAAACAGTTTTTTCTGTCCAGAAAACAGTTCACTTCTTGTTTACTTTTATTTAATTTTCGGTATACGTAGTGATATTAGGAACAGGTCAATTTACTTTATTCCAGTTTATCTGACGCCTTGTTTAGTAGCCAATTAAGAATATTCTTAATTAAGTTGGAGACCATTATATACCGGTGAAGCCCTACCCTGAGCTCTTGACGCGATCCACTTGACGACTTAAAAAGAACTGTTAAAGGGATGAAGCTATATACGGTATTTAACTCCATCAGTTTTTCTTGCTCGCACGCCTGACATTTTAACACATTACATTAAGGCTCCTGAATTAACAGAAACATTGTAAGTTTCGTAATACTAACCTGGAGTCAGGAACACATTTGAAATGATCTCTAGCTTGCTTAGAAGGTGACCGCGGTTCCCATGTAGAGGTCGGTCGGTCCTGCACTTTGTAGGGACCCTCGAACGCCGCGTGGATATCCGACATGCTGTAGATACATACTGCACTTCCGACTATGCTGTTCCTGTGAGAAAAAATTAACGTTAGGATAGCATTCCATTGTATTACATCAAAACCCTATGTGTATCTAAGATTTGGAAACTTGTACAGTCTGTGCTTCTTATTGTCTGACCCATATATCTCTCTTTATATTTCTAAGATGGGTCAGGTAACATATGGCACAGACTGTACAAGGCTCCTCGGTATCCCCTGAAGGAACTTTTTATATTATTAGCTGTAAGGTAACATGACGTCGTGTGCAATATAATAGGTGTTAATAACCATGGAAAGATGATTTTCCAAACGAATGCAATAACAAGTTCTTTGAATGATAATAGTGTGTGAAAATTACACAACAATAATAAATTACTAATGAGTATGGTGTGTGATAGTTGAGTGAGAGAGAATGTGAATGTATGTGTGTTATATATAGTCAAGCTGTGGGTTTACTAATGTTACCTCTACCTAGTCTTTCAGTAATAACAGGCGTGATGATATTATGAATGTTGTACTTACGCGGGTGTAGTGAACGTAGCAACGAGTATCTTCTCCTGAGGCAGGTACTCCACGCTCTGGACCTCATCATAATGAAAGGGCACGTCTCCTGGCACTGAACACTTCAGCCGCGCCTTCAGGAAGGTACTCCAGTTCTCCTTCATCATCAGGTAGCCGCCAGGGTCATTCTTGCAGACGCGAGCGATACGCGAGTAGATTATCTGAAAGAAAAAATGTGTTTGTAATTCCTATACAAGTAGAACGATAACACAGTATTCTTGTTTAACTTATGTTTAGTTTTCTAATCGTTTCAGTCGAAAGAGGTCCACTGTTGTATAAAGATCTCACCTAAGCGTCGTCATAACGACGGGTCCTGTGAATTTTGCATTCATCAGATTCCTGAGATCTTACCCTAGTTTTTAAGCTGTAGTCTAAGATGTATACTAACAAAAATGGTTCCTATGTTGTGCCGAATAAAAGAATTTATTATTATTAAACAGGTCATCGGTCCACCTTATGAGAAAGCCCCAGTCCCAACGCTGCGTCTTCCGGGACGCAATCGCCACTCTAGAACCGTTCGGTTCCAGCGACCATGTTTTCATCAAGCAATGTTCCCAGCCACTTAAGTTTGATGATTTTTCGTATTATCGGTAGCATCGTTTACCTAAGTTCTTCTACAGATATCTTCATTTCTAATTCGATTTCGGAAGGAAACGCTAAATATAGCTCCTTCTTTTGAACTTTCTGATACAATCTCCTGTATTCTTAAAGTGTAATAACGTCAAATGAACGATATAATATTTAAGATTTCAAAACTCAATAACTCTACTAACAGTGCAATAGATCAAAGAGTCAAGAAGACAATTGTAAAATTGGCAGTGTCGACATAATGAGGGTCATGTCAGGTCAGGTCACCTTTTCCGCTGCGCCATACTACGCGACACTACAAGTTGGGACACTTTTCTTATTAACACTAAAGGGTTCCCCTAAAATAAGTGCCATATTAACCTACTGCTATAGCTACGGGACTTTGGACTATCGTTACAAGGCATATAAATATAGAAACAGTCCTGGTTTCGAAAGAGGAAACAATCTGCATGTCAGCGCTCAATCATTTAGTTGCGTTGAGCAACAAAGCTGATTATTGTGCTACAAGAGGGGCTAAAGGAAGCTAGAGGGGGGACCTATTACAGATTTTGAATGAAACTATTCTTATACAGTAACCGGCCTTATTTATAAAAATTGCTAAACATGATTAGTTTGTTTGATATGGCTTCACAAAAGCATTTAAAACTAATCAAAGAGTGTAAGTTTTGAAAATATTTTGTTTTTTTTTTATACAGCGACTTTATCATGACGATAAAATGTCACGTCAGTCGTGCGAAAGAGAAAGAGGGATGGAGTTGTGCATCCTATATAGCGCCATCCTTTTAACAGTTCAGTATAGGTTGTCAAATGGATTACGTTAAGAGCTCGAGGCAGGGCACCGAATACGGTCACTTTCTTGTCCATTAGGATGCAGACGTAACACATTCTGCTTTTGCAGTATTTGACAGTAATTAAGTATTTATATCATGTCAGCCTTCTCGGTAAGTTTCGCTGAGGTAGTCAATACTGCAAGAAAGTGCTCAGCTCCATTTTACCGTGTTCGCACCTGTTTCAATGAATCGACATATTGCCCATTTGTGCAAACACTTGAGATACAAAAATATATCCATTCTACATTACAATATCGAATATTGGATTAGTCACTAATCCAATATTTCACTTACTAATCATTAGTGTACCTATAATTTTGACGGTTACTGAAACTAAGTAAAAAAAATCCTGCCAATTTTTATTTTTATCGATTTCATCTTTTTTTATTTTTGGTGAAAATCCATTTCTCCATGGAAAGTTTGAATGAAGAATCTGCTAATTTGTGTTTAAAATAATCACTTTATTTTTAACTCGTTGCTATCGCTACTTGATTACCCAAGCTTAGTAGAGGAGCATCCGTATAACTTAACAGATAGGGGTATTGCTAGAGAGTTAGTTGACGAAGGTGCATCTTCTTCTTTCCAGCCAATTATGGATGCCATGCCATGAGCTCCATTTGACGATCAAAACTGAACTATTAAAGGGATAGAGCTATTTAGGATAGCCCTTTTTAATGAGCGCTACTGATGCAGCTATTAACGTGGCCACTTACTGGGCCCAAAAAGTATAACGAGTTTACCATTGAATCGAGAAGGAGACCCTCTTTCTCGTTCGCACGCTTGACATTTTAACACGTTATGGTAAGGCCTTATTGGGGACTGTTTTTTGTATATTTTCCCATTCAAAACGTGGTGAATACACGAACGACATTAGTTTTTCATGGGATGACATACTGTATGCAAATTCTAAGATGGCTGGTAGGTATGTGCACTGGACGCAGTATGACGTCAGAATCACGAGCGTTGTTATGTAAACTTAATATGACACTGGACATGTGTAGAGATGTATTACAGCTACCGATACATGGAAGAAATGCGCCACAAATCAATGAGTAATTTATCGTCTATCTGTATTTGGTTAGCAGCCTTTTCCAGTAGTAAATGGCCTACGAATTCATGATGAGTTTACCTAGGACGCAGGCAACTTCTCTGTAGAAATGGTAAAGTGGACCCTAGGGCTCTGTGATTGGTGCTGTTGTCTTGGAACTCAAACGTTATTTGTTTATATCCCACTCTTAAAAAGAACTAGGGCCCTGATTTACACGAAAGATAACCCCGGGCCCTGGAAGGCAAGGAAAGAACACGAGTGAATTTTAGTCAGTAAAAGTCTGTCACGCTCTCCTGCGCCGCCCCGAGCGGGAGAAGCCATTTTGATGATTTCCCACCTAAAAACCCACAAAAAGAAAAAAATTGGACTGTAATACGCAACGCTCGGATACGTGATAGAACGCAAAATATTTCCTAAAAATAGTTTCTTCAGTCTTATTGTCTTCAGATTTTGACCTCTCACACTGGTTTCTGTTTTTAAATCTAGGTAGACTTACCGTCCCACAATTCATGAACTCGACAGCCACCTCCCGGAACACGAAGTAGACGAACTGGTCATCCTCGAAGCTGCCGACGAACTGCGGCTCGTTCAGCCAGTTCAGGTCGTACTGCGTGGTGCGGAGCATGCCGGAGTCGTGGCTGGCGGCGCCTTGGCTCCTGGAGACAAAGATGCAGTTTAGAAGCAGAATATACAAGAATTGAATAGAAAAACTTTTATTCGGGACGGACACAGCATACGATTACAATGATAAAAAGTACAGAATGCGCAGAGTGTGCCCGCAACGAAAGGGTCGCCACCTCCGAATTTGCTGGGCGTCAGACACCCAGCGCTGGTTTTCAGTTGACACCCCGCAGAGACTCGCTATACCTGTAGCGATATTTATAGCGTCACATAAGAACTACGAATCCTGCATCGCACAATTAAAGTTCTCCGAGACGTTACATATAGAACAGTATGAATTCATCTCTCGGGCCGTTGCACACCAGACATAACACCCGTCTGGTGGGCAACGGAGGTGCGTGGGGTTGACCATACCTACTGTCGAAGTTTTCTGATAGCTTGAATGATATTTATTTTGCAAAATAGGTCACAAACTAGATGAAGCCGGTGTTTCTAAGCTGACCTTGACCGAGAAGAAACGCAGAAACGAATAAGTGCATACATGAAAAATATAAAATTCAAATCTTACGAGAATCATGCAAATTAGCGTCTGGGGTGTTGTTTTGAGCAAAGAATCACAAAGATTTGAGTGCACCTATCTAGTCAGTGCAAGCATTTATTATTTATTCGTAGGAGAACCAACCGCTATAACAAATGGATAAAAATTGTATATGAGAAATTGAGCCAATTACAGGTGCTTTGTTATTATTTGTAAGTATTCGTGTAGCTCAACTCAGGACTACTAAGGAGCTCAACGACTTGACGAACGACGGAACAGTACCAACGAAAGGACCTTTAAGTAAACCGCAAAAGGTACTCAAACTGCCAGAAAAACTAAAAAATTACTGAAAAATAAAAAAACAGAAAGAAAGCTACAACTTGACATTCTTAGTGAATAGAGAATTACTTCTAGACAAGTGGTCATAAAGGTCAACCATATCATCGATTTTACGCAAGCCTATGAATAATAAATCAGACTGTAAATACCGGAACAAAGTGGTATTTATGGTTTCTCATATGTTAGTAGAGTTAGGAACAAATTCAATTTTATTAGTACAAATCTAGATTTTTGACATGTGACCAATCTGACTCATTCACCAACATTTCTGCCTAAAGAGGTCCACTGTTGGACATAGACATCCCTTTAGTGTCGCCACAAAGACCGGTCCTGTGCACATCCATCGGATTCCCATCGGAACCTCGTCAGGTCATTGGGCATCAGGTTATTGGAGGGTTATCAACGCTGCGTCTTCCAGTACGCGATCGCCACTCCAGAACCTGTTCGACCATCCCTCGCAAAACGAGCAATTCTTCAGACTATGCGACTGTCAATGATTACAGTACCTACACATCGACAAATAGTTTATTTTTTCATAATCAGTAGACGGTAACAAATGAAGAGATGCTGTCATCAGAAATAGAGTACTTAGATAAAATACCTATGTTTGGGTACGATTTCCAAAATTATATCAAAAATCAAATCAAACAGGAAATTAATAAACCTTAATTCCATACCTACATTTAATATTAAGTACTAACGAATCTAATAACGACTCAAAGGTGGAGTTAATCTAATCAACGCTACTAGAACAGCGAAAACTGATAATATTAAATTGACACAACACTAAACTGATACACAAGGACATGATCGATATCGACACTAATTTACTGACCCGTATATATCGATATCAAATTAGGGCGGTGCCACCTAGTCGTTACGTTCGTGATACTACTAACATCTTATAGTGGAACTGTGTTTACGACTTTGCGCTAGAGTACTATGAAATTCGCATGGCAACTGATAGTAAGTTTGTTACAAAGTTTCAACTTTCTACATCGTAGTTTGTCTCTAACTGGGTGATTTTAAATAGGCCACAAGAGAGGACTTGTGGCCTATTTATATTTAACACACATAACATACGGAAGTGTAATATATATTCTTGTCTATGTATCGTGTATGATCTAGAAACGATTTATTTAGGGAAATACCTTGCAGTACAGGTAAAAATTAGATACATTTAACATGAATTTACAAAAAGATCATAATTATACCCAATGTGAGTGCGGTGCTTCTGTACAAAACATGAGCCACACGTTGGAGTGCCCCAAGGGCCCAAACACCTGCCCTTTGGAGGATTTAATGAGTGCCACCGATGCTGCAATTAACGTAGCTACCTACTGGGCCTAAACAATCTAAAGAGTTTACCTTCGATTCGAAAAGTAGAAGAAGATCTATAAAAGCAGGTCAGTCAGTTTACCTGCATATAGCTGTGTCGGAGCTGGCGAAGTCAGTAGGAGTACCGGCGTAGTACTCTCCGTTGCTGGCGAGGATCGCGGTCACGTTGGAGTGAGGGTTGTAGGGGCAGTTGGCCACTCCCGTCACCCACTCCGTTACTGTCCGTATTGACTCGATCTGGTGAACAGAAAGGTTTTTGTTAGCTATGAATAAAGGAACAGCGCCTTGAAAAAATTTAGTTGAAAACTCTATAGTAATATTTATCATCATAATAATTTCAGCCGAAATATGTCTACTATTGGACATAAGCCTCCCCAAGTGTCGCCACAACCGACGGTCCTGTAAATGTTGCATTCATCGAATTCCCGCGGCCTTCAAAGTCTTCCACAAGGTCCACATTGTGGGAAGCCTTCCTACGCTGCGTCTGCCGAAACGCGATCCGGTCACCCGAGAAACTTTAAGCCATATCGACCATTTGTGCAATGTCTTGCCCACAATCACCTAAGTTGGGTGATTCTTCAGACTGTGTCGGTCTCGACATCAGACTTGATGTTTGCTTCATTTTATTTTAAAATCGTTTCCATTTTTCTTTAACGTCATTCCCAATTCTAGAAAAACTGGCTTGAACACGGAAAGATTTAGATAAACATTGAATGTGTGCTCACATACAAGTTCGATTTCATTCAAATATTATTTACATACACTTTACGGCAGCACGACTTAAAATAACAAACAAGATTTCAACGCAGTGGCTTTACTTCTTGTGTACCAGTTTGATTCTCGTTCAGAAAAACCGGCCAAGTGCGAATCGGACTTGCAAACGACGGCATCCGTACCATAAACTGAAATAACATGTTTCGTCTGTTGTTCGAAAGAGTTACCATGGCCATAGAACTCTCAAGGACAACCAAAGAAACATGATTGATTTTAGTCATTAAAATTCTGATATTCGCTCTCGCTCTACCCATAGCTAGGAGTCATTTCATTCAGAGATTGCCTACCAAAAAAACAGTGTGAAAAAATTTAATAGGCCCCTTTAATTGATTTAGGCACTTTATTTACTTTGAATTACAGCGACAATCGCAATACACTCTTTAAAAACGTCAGCTGTCTACGAATGTGTCCTATTATGGTTCATGAGATACATACCCGCTGACAGACTGACAGATGAATGGGCAGTGGAAACTTAGTAATATGGTTTCGTTGGCTACCCATCGGATACGGAACCTTAAAACCATTTATTTGCTCTTCAGAGAGTTGTTTGTGTTTACCTATTTACCAATGTAAGATTTTCTACAAATGGTTCTTGTTAAGCTTAGTAACAAACCCCGTGTCTGTTCTGAATATGAAAACCTTTCGTACAACAACTGTCTCTTCATCTTCACTGGTTCAGGTCTGTACTGATATATTCAGTTACTGAATTTTTTCATGTGTATCTGTTCAACGGCTGCGTATCAGACTCCCACAACCCAGTAATTGGGTAACGAGGTATCGTGTCTCCAATTTTTATAAATCGGCAGCTTGGCACGACTTGTGTTGTATTTTCTGGCTTCTGACGTAACGACTGTTAAAGATCTACAAATGTCAGCCGGGCTTAACGTGCTTACTGAGGTACGGACGAAACATGGTCACCCTTCATCCGGCAGTGCTTAGTCTTGTTTAAGTTCAAATCTTAAATAAGTTTATGTTCACTGCACATACCTCTCTCCAACTGCAGACAGGGCTGAACGCTTGGGTCCCGCAGGCAAACAGCTTGTGCCCATGCAGCAGCAGAACCTTGATGTAGTTGCGACAGTCATGTTCTGTCTGACCCTTCATTTGGTAGAACTAAGCTCATTCTCACTGCACATACCTCTCTCCAACTGCAGACAGGGCTGAACGCGTGGGTCCCGCAGGCAAACAGCTTGTGTCCATGCAGCAGTAGAACCTTGATGTAGTTGCAACAGTCATGTTCCGTCTGACCCTTCATCTGGCAGAGCTAAGCTCACACATACCTCTCTCCAACTGCAGACAGGGCTGAACGCGTGGGTCCCGCAGGCAAACAGCTTGTGTCCATGCAGCAGTAGAACCTTGATGTAGTTGCGACAGTCATGTTCCGTCTGACCCTTCATCTGGCAGAGCTAAGCTCACACATACCTCTCTCCAACTGCAGACAGGGCTGAACGCGTGGGTCCCGCAGGCAAACAGCTTGTGTCCATGCAGCAGTAGAACCTTGATGTAGTTGCGACAGTCATGTTCCGTCTGACCCTTCATCTGGCAGAGCTAAGCTCACACATACCTCTCTCCAACTGCAGACAGGGCTGAACGCGTGGGTCCCGCAGGCAAACAGCTTGTGTCCATGCAGCAGTAGAACCTTGATGTAGTTGCGACAGTCATGTTCCGTCTGACCCTTCATCTGGCAGAGCTAAGCTCACACATACCTCTCTCCAACTGCAGACAGGGCTGAACGCGTGGGTCCCGCAGGCAAACAGCTTGTGTCCATGCAGCAGTAGAACCTTGATGTAGTTGCAACAGTCATGTTCTGTCTGACCCTTCATCTAGCACAACTAAGCTCATTGTTTACACATACCTCTCTCCAACTGCAGACAGGGCTGAACGCGTGGGTCCCGCAGGCAAACAGCTTGTGTCCATGCAGCAGTAGAACCTTGATGTAGTTGCGACAGTCATGTTCTGTCTCACCCTTCATCTGGCAGAGCTAAGCTCATTGTTTACACATACCTCTCTCCAACTGCAGACAGGGCTGAACGCGTGGGTCCCGCAGGCAAACAGCTTGTGTCCATGCAGCAGTAGAACCTTGATGTAGTTGCGACAGTCATGTTCCGTCTGACCCTTCATCTGGCAGAGCTAAGCTCACACATACCTCTCTCCAACTGCAGACAGGGCTGAACGCGTGGGTCCCGCAGGCAAACAGCTTGTGGCCGTGCAGCAGTAGAACCTTGATGTAGTTGCGACAGTCATGTTCCGTCTGACCCTTCATCTGACACAGTTTGGTCTTGTTACTGGAGGCCGGCCAGTCGGCGCGTTCCAACACGCCGAGGCCTCGGAGCGATAGTCTGAAGAGGGCATCCCTGGGGAGAGAAAAGGAGAGGCTGTTAAATTGGTCTTTTAGGGACTAAACCACTCTGAGCAGGTTATATAAAATATATGACATGGTTTAACATTCAAGTTTACCTGCGGATATTTATGAATTATAAATAATGTCGAATTAGGTAAGTACTAGAAATATTAATGTATACTAACATTTAAAAAAAAAATGTATTTAAAAAAATCTTTCATCAGTAGAATGCTACATTATCAGCGATGGACCTAAAATAGGTTATTGTATATTTTCTACTGCTGGCAAAAGCTAGTATAAAATATGTATCATAAATCACTTTATGACAAAAAAAAAATACAGACTTCGGTTTATTCTTAACAATTTTAAGACATGAAAGAAGGTTGATCATATTTTAGTAAGTTGCAATTATCAGAAACCCCCATAATCATAAACAAAGTGAAGTGGATATCATATCAATAAGAATTCCTTTATTTAACGATTTCAACATTGTAAATAGCTGTACCATTATCATCTTAATCCAACAATGTTGACCAACAGAGTGTAAATACCAATTGCGTACATTGTATCCTTGAATGACTTGAGGGCAATAAATCATATAATTATCCAGCCAATAACACCACATTAGGTACCTGTTATCTACAACGACATTGAACGTTTTTTATCTAGATGCGAACGAGACTGCTTGGCGTCGTAAATGTTAAAAGTAGGTGAAAAATGCAATTTGCGTTCGTTGATACAATATATGGTTGTAACTTGTAACCGATATTGCTGAGAAAGCAAGTATAATGTTATCCAGCTCATTATTGCAGCCTTATAATGTTCCCCGTGCTGGGACTAAGGCCTCCACTCTAGGTGAACGAATAGGAAACTAGTTGGTGCATGCCACATGTCATCGAATATTTGATTTTTAAGGCATGCCAATTTTCTCACGATATTTTCATTCACTGTTTTGAGAGCAGTGGTGATGAAATAATAATAATAGTATGGATGGATAAATTACACAAAACGTCTGATGGTTTACATATACAAGACCCAGAACCGGTACAACTAGATATGTGTGGGCCATATTAAGATACATATGTTCTGTGCGGAAATCGAATCAGGATTGGTCCGGACGGCCAGACGACGAGCTACCCAATGTTCGCCGTCCGCAAGGTCACGATAGAGGTATTCTATAGCTGCCTCTGTCAATTTCTTTGAAAAATACAAGGCGGTAAATTACATAGAATGCACTTCCAACAACCAACAATACTATTTTCGCACACGAAAGCGTAACCGAACCACCTAGATCAAATTTTAAATATCTAGGAAATATAAATGGTTGCATAAGCACATAAGCAGTAGTTAGTATAAATCAGAACACATGTAAGTAACCGTACACTATGCGATCGCCGCAGGATCGAATATCAATGATACGCCGTTGTAATCGATAGCATTACCGATAGAACGGGATCGAAATTATTCTTGTATCGAGTATTCGAGTGTGCTCGTGTGTGTTTAGGAGTAGTATTGAATTGAGTAACGTTTCGTAATGATCGAGATATTATTGAATCAGGTATTATTGGTATGGGCTGCGGGATTGTTTGAAAGGAAGGAACACAGGTTTTACTTGTAAAATTATGAACGTCTGTCTCGTTCGACCTCTGGGTCGGTCTGGGCAAGAGTTGTTATTTGAACATTTCTCATCTTAAAAAAAGGTATTATTTATCTAAGGAGAGGGAGGCCAAAGAAAAGACAGATGGATTGTGTAAGGAGTGAGCGAGTCAATGATAGCGTGACGGTTGACAGAACAGAATTGAAGAAACATTCGATTCCTGCGCCCCTAACCAGGTCATCGGTCCACCTTGTTGGAGGCCTTCCAACGCTGCCAGTGCGATGTCACCACTCTAGAACCTTTCGAAGGTTCCTAAGGCAGTTCACAGCAATACCCAATTTGCATTGGAATCAACATCAATTTGAATTAACATTTTCACCGTATCCACATGGTGAAAATGTTCAATAAGGATCCATTGGTTGAGGTGAGAAATAATTAAATAATTCCTCCCGCTCTGGGTGGTACAAAATCCCACACTCCAAAGCCTTTTACTTCTCAGGGTCTTGAAAGATCTTCAAGCTAATAACGTGAAAATTATTGTACATGCCCAATGCCCAGTACATAATATTCTCTGAATTGCATCTGATGTGATATAACGGATGATGAAATTAAAACACTACAAATCTTATCCGTAAATAGACTGTCAAATTAGAACGATGCTCACAAACAAACGAAACATAAACGACTGTTTATAGTTTATACAATAAACTTCACACATTTCGGTACTACGCTATATACTGCCTTCAAGCCTGTTTGAAAAGCACATGAACAAACAAAATGGTTTAATAGTTGAGCCAAATGTTCTCGGCACACACATATTGACACTATGTGGCAAACACTGGCACTTCCTGGCGTTTGATCTGTGCCGCTACAGTTGTGCCACGTATAGGGCTGTCTTTTGCTGTTGCTATAGTAGAAATTGGTCAGAATTTGATTTTTAACTTTTCGTCAATTATATCAAACAGATTTGTAAAGTAGGTACTAGCGATCCGCCCCAGTTTCAGATCTATCAAATTCTCAGCTTTTTTCTACTATAATACATATCCATCTGAAACTTCCACATGAACCAGGATGTCTATTAATGAAAATCGCATCAAAATCCGGTTAGTATTTCTAGAGTTTATCGCCAAGATACCGACAGACAGACGCGGTGGGGACTTTTTATAATATGCAATAATGGATATGATGTAAGCAGAGTTGACATAACCCTTTAGCTTACTATCTAAAACCATTCAATTATTGGTGACAAAAATAACACTGAGAGTCGTGACTTTAAGTTTTATTTTTGTTGATAATCGTGACTCTTTAGACATAGAAAACCATTATATCGCCAAAAAACTGCTCAGAGATTTCCAATTTCTAACGGCCGAAACCAATAACCTATCGATCTCCAGTTTTGGCATACTGGAGATTGTAAAACAAATGATACAATACGAAAATTATCATGTTTTCTGTTGTTTCATTTGTTGTTCTATCTCCGATATGTGATAGATAGGTTATTGGGTTCGGCTGTAAGACTCCAACTTCTCACCTGACATTTCTATAGTTTACCTTCTCGTGGTGGCAACCCTAGCTCTGAACTGAATCCATAGATTATAACTGTGAGTGTTAATAGACAATCGTAATAACACTTGGCTAACATTCGTCTTAATATCGAGGAAATTCTCGACTTCTCGAGATTCGTTTCACACCATTTGTAATTAGGAATATTGGGTCATGATATTAACGAATTCCTGCGGTGTTCCAACTCGAGAAATCTGCGGATATAATGGAATGTAATTCTACCAGGTAACGAATTTTACTTAAAAAAAAAACTGACTCGTTAAGAAGACACCACCTTTTTTTTGTGACTATGTGAACCATCCACCGACTTCTCCCGTTCTGGGTGTAGAGAGAGGGAGCATCACACTTTTACTGACTAATACTAACCCGTGTTCCTTCAATCGCTCCATACGTTCCAGAGCTGAGCCACAACAAGTTTACCACATAATTCACAATTTATGTACAAACAAATCATGTTATAGGGGAGACTCTTGTACCTTGGGACACTTTTCTTTAAATCTCCATAATTTAAGTTCAGATTGATCCATGACTATGAATGTTGAAATTCTTATTAACTAGCCAATAAGATCACAATATTATAAAGCAACAAACGACTTACTACGAGTCTATTAATGAGAAAATTACAATTAATTATTTTAAGAAATTTGTCCCAAGGTACAATCATGGCTCGTACCTTGGGACACATTTTTGTGAAATTAAACTGTCGACATATTAATTTATTTCTATCAGCTGACATAAATGTTATATATCTCGCTAATTTAGATATTAATGGGCAGCTGTTAAAGTTGTTTAAAACACTGAAAATATAAGAAAAATCATCTTACAAGAATTTTGTAGTAATTAAAACAACCATCGTTACAAAGCTTATTTATTTTAAATCCATATGGATTGTATAATAAACTAGCTTTTGCCCGCGGCTTCGCTCCCGTCAAAGGACTACCCTACCTATCCTACCCTACCTTCCCTAAACTACCCTACCTACCTTACACTACTCTACTACACCACCCTACCTACCCTACACTACCCTGTCACTACCCTACACTACCCTACACTACCCTACACTACCCTACACTACCCTATTTACCCTACTATACCTATCTTTTTTTTTTAGAATTTTTCTCTCCGTAAGAACCATCACTGAACTTCAAGGAACATTTAAAAAAAAAATCAGCCAAATCGGTCAAGCCGTTTTCATGTTATGTCGTGACAACGGAAAACGGGTTTCATTTTTATATATATAGATTATGAAATAAATTATGATAAGTTAATAAGTTTAGGTTGAGATATGTATCTGGCAAAAAAATTCAAATACAATTTCTTGTTCCGGATACAATAAAGGAAAAAAGCTCAGCAAAAGCAATACTTCAACTAGGCTGACATCTAGAAATGATTGGAGATCGAATCCATGATTAGACACTTGGCAACATCTCAAACCAGTAAACCTACGACGATTACTAAGTGTTTCTAGATCGAGCATCTTAAAGAAGAGCGAGTCTCCCTTCCCTATATGGAAAACGAGTTTCTATGTTCACGATAACTTTGCAATGTAAAATATCTACTTATGCTATTGCAATTTTAAGATCGAGTTTTAGATAATAATAACTGTACTGAAGTTGAACAGGATCAATGAATCTCTTGTCGACCTTGATTTCAAGTAACATGGCCGGATTTACGGTTTAAGAATTAGGTACGGTAGAACCTGAAATTGGTTTATACATGGTAGGTACAGGCCAAGCGAACGAACGACAGCGCGAGCGTGGGCGTGAGTTATCGAGTAGAAATCACTGTTCACTCGCTCATCTTCATACTACTAATTCCAAATAATTTTCTCGTGTTCGCTCGCTTGTTCTATCAATTTAGGTGTTATGAAACTGTATCAACATTTCTTGTAAAAAAATACAATATGAAAACTTTGATAAAGTAAGTTGTCAATTCATCTAGTCAAGGTTCATCTAGTCTCTTTCATCATCATCTGCCTAGCCTTTTCCATTCAAGCCGGATTTAGCTGAATACCAGTGTTTTACGAGGAGCGGCTGCCTACCACACCTCCACAACCCAATAACTGGGGTAACACGGCATTTCATGGCAAGACTGGAGTCAGATTTACTGGCTTCTGACTATCCGTAACGACTGCCAAAGATTTACAAATGACAGCCGGGACCTACGGCTTAACGTGTTTTCCGAGGCACGGAGGAAACTCGTTATGTTAAGATGGTCACCCATCCACAGACCAACCTAGGCAAGCGTTGCTTAACCTTGAAGATCGACCTGTGCGGCTGTTATTATTTAGCCACGAGCTCCTCAGCCACGAGCTCCTCATCTAGTCTCTTTGAGATTCTTAAAAAGCCTCAAAGAGCTGTCAGCAAAATTGTCGATGCTGGAGCTGATACCTGCCAGGGTTACACGATGGTTCAAAAGAATTACAACGGCCCTGGAACGCAAAAGGGAACTGATAAAACACCGGTGGGATTTAATCAATAAAAATCTGACACTTTCTGCCGCTCCACTCATATTGGAAGCAATCATATGACAATTTCCCACGACAAAATAAAAGGGTTTTTATTTCAAGTTCATTTCACTTAAGATTTCACGGTGCGATGTTTTTTTAACTGCAATAGAACCCGATAAGAAGCGAACATTCGTATAGTATCTATCGATACCCATTCGTAAGCGATCATTCGCTCGTTCGCTTAGTCTGTACCCGCCATTAGATGAGGATTGAGAGAGCAAGAACAGGACGATTAGTTCAGGGGAAATGTAGCCACGATGTTGCCGGTTTAAGATATGAAACCGATTAACTTTCTATCAAAAGTTTTGAGATAAATATTAATGGAATCGAAATGACTTGCTAACGTCAGTTCTCTTGATTTCAAGCGGGTTTGTCTACCACCCAAGGAATATTTTAAGAAGTACCAGAGCCACATATAACCTAGAGTGTTATGAAAGAGACGGGCTAGTTTCGGAATTAAGTATTATGATTTATGTGTTAAGCTTAAGAACGTCGTAAACTTAACTTTAATGCCTTTGGACTGATTTTCAGGCTAAAGTGGAGTTTGAGAAATACTCAATTTCAATACTCAGATTCAGAAATTCGGAGTTATTGTTCACAATGAGAATCATTGTTGCCTACCACTTATCTTCAACCCACCCATTTCTGAGTAAGAGCATAAAACTACATTTCCAATTTAACGGCGCGTACCTAATTATTTATTGCGCTAATTAGTTCACTGAGGTTAATGTTTAATGTAAATATTGCAATAATATTATATGTTTATTGGTCAATATCGATGCACTTCGAATGTAAAGATATAGACTGCACTAATGACGTTTAATGACTGTGAACAGCGCTTCATTACATAAAATTCGCACGTACTGAACTGGTATATATTTTTCGAAACTTGTGTAATTATATGATTGCAGTTTAATATAGATACCTTGAACAGACTTGGATGTTTGTACTTAGAAGGTGAATTTGTTGCTAGAATTCTGCAAAGTTGCATATTTGTCTAGCGCATTATTGGAAACACGGTGAATTTACTCGTATAATAAATTTCACGAGATTTAAAATCGAAATTGATTAAATACTCGATTAGTTGTGAAAACAACAATAAAACATATGGAATTTCTATCGAAACAAAACATTTCTATGCGTTTTCAAAATTTTATGCCTACAAAAATGACGTATGCACTTAATAAATCGAAAATACTAACTGGCTAATTTATTTTTCATTTGTTTAACAAAAAAAAAGCTTGCCTCATAATACGAACATATCCCATTCTGTGTGTGCATTCACAAACAAGATACAACGTCTCGTAAGACATACAAATATTTGTTCCGCACAGGTATCGAAGCCACGACCACTGCGTCAACCGTGAATTAAAATTACCCGTCACTTTATACGGTTCGATTATGTTGCAGTACAGTATACACCAACATGAAACATTAAACGATGTGTATCCTTTTTGACCGTCCGATCGCGTTCCACAATCAAAACATCGTATAAAGTAGAATTTTGAAAGACCAATAAAGGCATTAAAAACCGTTTCAAATTAACCAGTTTCCAATAATTTATTGAGTCATTTGAGGGACAAAATGTCTTTTAAAAACGCGTTATCACTGCTTATAGCGTTGTATATTGAAAAGCTCTCACGGTATATTGCACCCACTTATAAAGTAAAAATAAACAATTATGTTATGTTTACAATTATGTTTTGTTATGCTGCTACCATGGAGCACAATTACCAGATCGCTACAGTATATACCAGCATGAAAAATGTAACAATGCGTAAAGATCGAGTCCCTTTTGACCAGACGATCGCGTTCCAAATTAAAAACATCCTATACAGTAAACTTTTGAAAGATCAATAAAGGCATTAAAAAGAGTTTCAAATTAACCAGTTTCCAATAATTTATTGAGTCATTTGCGGGACAAAATGTCTTTTAAAAACGCGTATTAATGCGTTATAGCGTTCGATACTGAAAAGCTCTCACGGTAGGTATAGTACTCACACTTATAAAGTAAAAATAAACAATAATGTTATGTTTATAATTGTTTTGTTATGTCGCTACCATGGAGCACAATTACAAGGTCGCTACAGTACCTATACACCAGCATGAAAAATTAAACAGTGCGTGGAGATTGAATCCCTTTTGACCAGACGATCGCAATCCAAATTAAAAACATCCTATAAAGTTAACTTTTGAAAGACCAATAAAGGCATTAAAAAGCGTTTCAAATTAACCAGTTTCCAATAATTTATTGAGTCATTTGCGGGACAAAATGTCTTTTAAAAACGCGTTATCGTTGCTTATAGCGTTGTATAAATTGAAAGGCTCTCACGGTAAGTATATTGCACACACTAAGGCCTCTTGTACACGGCACGTACGTAGGTAGAGGTATAACAGGCGGCAGATAACTTGGCAATGCGCAGAAATCGTTTTTTAGGTCTATTTGGTGGTCAAGCGGGACGCGGGGTACGAGGTAGCGCCGATCCGGCGCGCGATTGGTGCAGCATTATAATAGTAGTTTATGATTGGTGCGTTAGACGACTTTTGCCTCCGCACTGCGTTACGTCCTGTTCGCTCATTGGCTGTTTTGTGCACCATGCGCGAAACTTGCCAACGTATTTGCCGGGTATTATACGGTTGATTCGACGTGCGTAGGCACGGTTGTCAGTGTTGTATGGATCACTGGGGAAGCTTGTTGACTTACACGGCGGCGCTACGGCACTTATTTCATCACCACTGCTCTCAAAACGGTGAAGGAAAACATTTTGAGGAAACCAGCATGTCCTAGAACCAAAAATTCGAAGACGTGACATCCACCAACCGGGAATGAGCCCTCGTGGTCGATTACAGCTCATTAACTCTCCTAGAGAGAAGGCCTGATGCTATGCTATGCTATGGCCTTTCGTACACGGTACGTTTTATTAACTGTGTACGTGTGTGCAACCGTAACACGGTGTGTGTACAGGAGGCCTTATAAAGTAAAAATAAACGTTAATTGTTAATTAAAATCGAGTGGCTTGCTTCTTGCAGGCTAACAAGCTGTCGCAGTGATAACACTATCTTATATCATAAGTCGAGCAGGTGAATGACTGGATGTTTGAACAACTTATTAGAGTAAGCGCAGTTATCACATTAAAATGCTGTTAAAGTACGATAAGGGAGTTTTTTTTTCTTTAATGATTTATTTATATGTGGTTTTGTAATTTAGTGGTTACTTTTATATCTTTAGTTATGATGGTACGTTTAATTTAAATCATGGTTTATAACTGAGCATCAATTATAATGATATACAATAAATTTTCCAGTGATTTCGTCCGCATGAATGACAGTTATCAGGGGTTAAAGCTTGTTCCATACCAAATTTCACCAAATCGATTTAGTAGTTTAACCGTGAAAGCGTAACAGACAGATAAAATCATTTTCGCATTTTATAATATTAGTCTGAATGAGTCTTGTGCATACTTTTTCGTTGCAACTCTCTACACATACACGTTAAGATACCCAGATTCGGAACTACTACGGGTCCATTAATTGATCCATTTGGGAATCGAACTCGTATACGACACGTAGCAGCCAATCACTTAACCACTGCACCAACCGTGCCGTCTTTTGAAATTGAAAGGAGTGAAAAGAATAATTAATGATGATAAATTATGATCTCCGCGCTACTTCTATTTTTTTCATCGAAACAAATACTAATTTATTGCAAATTTTAAATTTTAATGCAGGCTAAATATTTCAATTTCATGAAAAACTCACGAAGCTTACAGAAATGCAGTCCCATAAAATTCTAGTCAAGTCTATAAGTTCTATAACTAAAACACATAAAGTAAACTGGCTGATAAAATAAATCCTACATTATTCATGCACGTCCAATAACTCTGAGCTGTGATAGCTTTATCAATCGATTTAAGATTATAACGCCCCCTCAATTTATTATCCCACTATATTCATAAGAGTCCACAACTGCATCTCATAGGGATGATTCCAGGAAATAATGCAAAATAAAAACCTAATTTTTGCTTTATCAAATCAATAAGAATTGATTGGACGATGAGGATGCGAAACCGATGACCTGAAGAGTTTCGCGAGAATTCGAGGGATGCGAGACGCACAGGACCGGTCGTTGTTACGACACTTGGGGGAGGCCTATGTCCAGCAGAGGACGTCTTTCGGCTGAAATAAGGATGCGAGAACGTCGCAAGATTGACTTTGATTGACGAACTCGAATTGTGCTGCTGAATACGCATGCTTGGAATCCCATGGACTGCGCACCGAACCTATCTTATGATCCTGGAAGAACTCAATATCAAAGAGAGATGGATAACCGTCATCTATGCAAATACGAATACTCAAGTTCTTTTGAAGTATTCCTGTTTCTGCACCAAAGCTATTCCTGTTTTGGCACCAAACTGGCACTGGAGAGAGAAGCTTTGGTGCCGAAACCGTTGGTGCCGAAAAACTTGGTGCCGAAACAGGAATACTTCGTTCTTTCAGCATATCACCCAACGAGGATTTGATGGACCGATTGACGGTGTATGGGAAAGTCGAGGGCAAAAAATAACATAGACACGGTGGATGGACCTCATCAAATCTATGACACACTGCAGCATTAATGACAACTCTTAAGCGGCAAAACACAGAGCAGGAGTACTAGTCTCTAAGAAAACAGCCTTTACAGCCTTAAACAACAGCGACGAAATCCAACTCGGTATTCGCTAAACTGTAAGAAGCTGAACAACAAGTAAGAAGAAGAAGAATAAGAAGTAAGAAAACAACCTTGCAGCAGCGCTGTGCGCTAGGCCGATTTCTTCCCTTGCTCCTGCGACATCGCATTGCGAGACAGGCGGTGGCGCAAGACTCGACCGAGAGATGCCCACGACCACCGTTCAAGAGCGTACAACTAAGAAGAGTTATAAGCATTATAAAACAGTATCCATCTACGGAGTAAGTGTGCCTGCTAAACTTGAATGGTAGCTGTTCTCACTCGTCAATTAATGTGCTGGCTTCATCGTTTTACGATGGCTCAAGTTCAACGTATCATAGATTTTATAACTCCATCAAAGTTCTATAAAGTTTACACCACAGAAGATTATTAAACATTCATTATGACGAGTTATAAAATGTTTATTAAAATAGCGTTAATTAATGAAAACTAGAAATATTATGGGAGATATCAGGAAAGTTTTATCACTTAGATAATTGAAATCTAATCGAGTTCAAAGCCTTATAAGTAATTAGCAATTTGTGGGTTAACGTTTGAATCCCCAACCGGTCCTATGAGACCGCGCTGTTATTGTTTTACTATTGTGTCTCGTTTCGCGGGTATCTGAGTAATTAAGTACGTGTGAAAGGTGCTTGCTAAAGGGAACCTTAATTGATTTTATATATGTACAACTACCATATTGCATATCCACCTCTCTACCAGTCAACCAAGAGGGGTAAAAAATGCCTAAGGCATTAGTCCACCCTTTATCATTGTGTTGCAAGAAGGTTAAATAAATCAAATAAACCATAGGGCTTAATCGTAAACCTTTTAAAAAACATGATTAAGCTCGTGCTTGACCACCATTTCCCCTTGAAGGTAAGTGATGATGTAGTCAACGATGGAGCACGCTTGCCTAGAAGTGACGTATAGTTCTAGGATAAGTTCTTCGATCAGCTGATGCTCATAGAGTACGGAATTGTCAAGCACCGATCAAACAAACGAAACACATATCGATTGATGTTTCAGCTGATTGGAAGCCTTAATAAAAAAATTCAAGATATTACCCGTAGGTAAAGCTAAAGCCACCGATCTAATTTACCACAGCAGAAGCTAGACTCATTTATCCCGAACTTAACTCATAAGAGAAAAGTATATTGCCTTCAATAAATTATAGCCGAACATTCACACAAATTCCCCACCAAAAAAAAAATAAGCCAACAACATTCCAATTTTCCAGCAACCTGGCCAACTAAATCAAGTATCTCTGAACAGGTTGGATTGCATTAGGTCTAGACACAAATAGATTTAGGCAGTCACCTTGCGCCCACGATAACTTGGTCTCTTGCAACATCGAACAGTAGTTGTGAAAATGATCCCGTGCTGGTATCTTCGAAAATGTCGCTGTGGTCTGTCGTCAGGAGGTCTGGAAAAGAAGAAAACAATCTTTTAAATAATCTATAATTTATGAGCAAGAAGCATATTAGCGTTAGCTTTATCGGCCTTGTAATGTTCCCACTGTTGGGACTCAGGCCTCCTCGCTAGGAGTGGGAATGGGCTTTAATCCACCACGCGGGCCCAGTGCGGGTTGGTGGATGTCACATATCTTCGAATTTTTGGTTCTAGGACATGTCGGTTTCCTCACGATGTATTCCTTCACCGTTTTGAGAGCAGCATATTATGACGTGTTAAAATGACAGTCATGCTAGGGAGAAAGATGGATGGAGCTATACACTATACACTCTATATAGTCCAGTCATTTAACAATTCAGTTTAGGTCGTAAAATGGGTCACGTTAAGAGAAGGGTAGGCCGATGTTGACAGAAAAAATAAGGGAAGCAACAGGAAAGTACGCGAAATTCATGGATTTTTTTCATATAAGGATATCAGTGCAACATGTACTTATTTACAGAATTACAAATCATCAATAAAACCCTCTCAGTTAGTCTAATTTATCAAATAACTATTTCAAGAAAAATGTAATAGTTTTAGCTCTCAAGCTTCAAATACAACCTAACCATTGAGCCACGTACGCATCAGTCTCCATACATTTTATACGGCAACTAGACTTGTAGAGCCACATTAGACCCACGCCACGCGACGCGGTTCTACGTACAACTCAAACGTCGCCCACGCTTGCGTCGGTAGTGTAGTTCCTGCTTATGTCCTTCGATAGACATCAATGAATTTTTGCATATGTCAGAGGTGAGATGAGTGGCGCCTCTGTCTATCACAATAAAAGAAGCTATATTTGGATAACCTGTTCCAAGAATGTATGTTTTTTTAACCAACCTATGACTAATATCAAGCTTTTCTCGGTATTGGGATTAGTGTCGTAGTATAAAAAAAAGTTAATGATTCACACGCCTCACATCATAGAGCTCTCAAAATTGACAGGACCCTAAACTAGACTGAGCATCGGTCCTAGTTCTCTAAAAAACCACGACTCTTAGCAGTCATCGAGCTGTTCAAAAAAAATTACTGCTGCCTAGGCACGCAACAGATAACTGAAGGAACACAGCTGAATTTTCTTTTAGACTAGAACTGACTAAGTACTAGTCTGACACGATCTCTCTGCCCAGAGCGGAAGAAGATTTTTGATGACTTCCCACCTCCTTCTGCTGTTTAGCGCTTCTGTCCATCTTAATAAAAAAAGATAAATTTGGATAACCTGAACACATCAAGATTGTTTGATTTTTTAATCAACTGATTACGAATATCAAGCTTCCTTGCATAAAAAAGAGTTTAATCATCCAGAGATAATAAAAGAACCATCGAAGACTCAAATCTTCCAACTAGTTCTGTAAAGGTTAAGCATAATCCCAGGACTGGAAAACAGATTGACAAACTCCCCTTGAGTATAAATTAAAAAGATAACTATCGCTTGAATGACAGGTTCCCTTCCATAGCTTATGTACATGGAATACTGATTGATTAGACCTCGTGTTTGAATAACAAATTAGATGGTTTTAATTCTGATCTTATGTAATGGCGGCCCACGCAAATTCTCGACACAATCTGAATTCGGCGCCTGAGTTGTCGAGGCCAGTAAAATTTGAATAAAGAGTAGGTTTGTGATCAAACTGCAGTGAATGTGATTTATTTTTTTCCTAATTTAACGTATGCCTTAGTGCTGGACCAAAGCCAGAGGAGGCTTTGGTCCTCCTTTTAAACTAATCCAAACCTATCTGTTTTTGCAGTCAAGCTTCACCCGTGATGTAATCAGGGTCCTTACCTTGACGTGTTAAAATGTAAAGCGTGCGAGCAAAAAAGAGAGATGGTGCTATACACCCTATATATAGCTCCATCCCTTTAACAGGTTAGTTTAGGTTGTCAAATGAAACGCGTTAAGAGTATGTGGTAGGGTCTTAGATCGTAACACAACCTTCACTACAGCGGACCTCGATAGCGGCGTTCTTCCTCAGGTGTCCAGGATTGCAGATTGCAGGATGCAATGCAACGGCGATTTAGGATTCAAAAAATAAACGACGAGAGTAGAATAGTACATCTTCAGTAGATGCTAAGTAATTAAGATTTTTTATGAATAAGTTTCACAACTTTGCACCTACTAGGGTATAGACTTGTGAAACATAATATTTTATGCTAAGCTTTAAGCTACAGTTAGGCGAAGTAATTAGCTTTCTACTTTACATATAACCTAGCTGTTTGACTTGTAAATCCAATTACATATGCAGCAACACATTGCACACCATGACCAGAATATTTTGACATCTCACACTGGCGCTGCTGGCTAAGAAAAACCATCAACGATGTGTTTTTAGTTTTGGAGATGCAGTTCCATATTCCACCACAGGCCAAGATATATTGGGTGATTGGTATTTCTATCTGTCATCGCTTTGAATGTTTATAGTAGCGATTAAGCGATTACCATGCGTTGATTATTTTCACACTAACTCTGCAAACAAATTTTCAAGTAGGCACAATAAACATATTTGACTTGTGGTAAATATTGGACCATATGGATGGTTCGCTCCAAATATTTGATGTTGGTGTTAATGGCTTCTAATGTAAACGGTGTGATCATTTAATTAGTAGCATCTGGAGTAACGGGATACAAGATAAGGATTGATACATCCATGGGAAGAGTAAGGTGAATGAAGCCTGAGATAGGAATGGACCATGTACCTCGATGTATTGTAAACACTCGATGTTATAGTAACATTAGTAACGAATAACGATGCATCGTATTGAATGTTTTAAATTCGATGCGTCGAAACCGCAAACTATGAGATGAGTATCTAGAGTACTTATATGAGTATAAACAACAGTGATTGTCAACGTCAGTCAATTTCACTTTCGTGAATGGGAACGTAATACATGAATACTTTCTGATAGTATGTGTGTATGTGTCCTTCAAAAAGAATCTTATCACAGGCATGGCTAGTTTTGCACAATATTTAAAGCTATGAGTATGTTATAGAGCAAATCTGATTTAACATCGATCACGCTCGTACAGCCGCAAGAAATTAGATAGATCTATTTGTTTAAAATTGTTAGTTACCTTGTCTATTTATTATCCTGAAGTCATCTTCAGGCAGCTCTCCCTTGCTGAGCGCACTGAGCAATATAAGCGCAGCTACTTTGTATACCGTCCACGTCATTGTGGATAATGTTGCTAAACCTGGAACAAGGAAGATTACGTTTAAAGATATTTCTAGCATTAACTTGGCTGACATTTAATCTACCTTTAAATACCGACCACATGAATGGAATCCAGCGTGCCAACAGTGGTGTCCTTCGTAGTTTAAATCCATGTACAAAGCGTAGTTTAAATACATGGCCTTCAACGTCCTTGGATGGCGGGCGCGTTTTTAATACCGCAGTTTCGACCACAGTGACTGAATTGCGTTCGTGTTGGCGTGTAGATTAAATCCGTGTTATCGCAATACCAAACACACAAACCAAGGCGACCTCTGTTGGAACGCTGTATTGTAAACTTCTGGTCCATGCTTTAGAAGATACAGCAGGAGACATAAAAATGTAGTAAAATAATAATGGTCTTAACAAATAAGGAGTTACAACTGATACAGGTGCTAAACACAAAGTAACGTTTACTTTGACAATTTTATGAAGAAGTTACTTCTTCAGTCACATACAAATAAAAACCGTTTTACGATGGCCCTGTTACAAGTTTTTATTTTTGTAAAATAACAGTTTTTTTACAAAAAACGGAGTCCGTTTTCTACTAAGTTAACGGCAGTAAAACAGAACGGTGTACCATTCATTAGCAAATAGATTACGATGTCGTGACCAAACATTAAATAGTCTCGACATCCGAAATCCATATATCTAGCAAATATTTGCAATAAACTTGAATACCACTTACTAAAAGGATGCCATATAAATGCTAAAATAGGCAAAAATTCATCAAATACCTACGTAATTTATACTAGATTTTGTCTGTGTTTTCGCCCACGTAGTTACATAAAATATAGCCTATGTTAGTCAGGAATAAAGCAGCTCACTAACAATGAAAAAAATTTAGCAATCGGACCAGTACTTTTTGAGATTACCTCAAACAAACAAACTTTACTTCTCTATAATATTGGTGTAGATATCTTCATCATCTGCCTAGCCTTTTCCCAACTATATTGGGGTCGGCTTCCAGTCAAGCCGGATTTAGCTGAATACCAGTATTTTACGAGGAGCGGCTGCCTACCAGACCTCCACAACCCATTAACTGGGGTAACACGGTACTTCATGGCAAGACTGGAGTCAGATTTACTGGCTTCTGACTATCCGTAACGACTGCCAAAGATCTCCAAATGACAGCCGGGACCAACGGCTTAACGTGCTTTCCGAGGCACTAACGTGCTTTGGTGTAGATATCTTGTCTTCTAATAATCATTCAAAACTATTGGAATCGCATTAAAATCAATTTGCTTAATTGCCTGTACGGCGAAGCCACTCCGTTATGTTAGAATTAGAAGCTCTAAACTGGTTTCCAGTACTACGTAGTCTTCAAACACATTATCGATTCTCGCTGTCAATTCATGTCCATTTGTCTATCTGTCTGTCAGGACCCTATCTAGTTTTAGTTCGCGAAGCTCAACGTCCCACTTAATGTTCGGCCATACTGGAAGCGGCGCGAACTGCTCAACGCGAGACGCGCGCGAGCATCTCATTCCATAGTTCCTCCATACAAGTGGCCACAGTGAGCTCAATCAAAACCAAAGGAGCTGCACCCGCGTCGTTTTCCGCTCGCACTAGCAGTATGGCTAGCGTTGCCAGGCGTCCGGATAAAGCCGGACACGGTCAGGCTTTTTGGTTGTGTCCGGCCAAATTAGGGGGAGTACGACCTGTCCGGTTTTTGTTAGGCTTTTAAATTTGACTATTTTTTGGCCTTTCATGTGTTCTTGCTATTGCATGCGTTTGCAGACCAGTAATGACTTGTTATTTCATTAGAATGTAAAAAGTATAACATCCGTGAGAAGATCTGGCAACCATAAATGTGGCCAAGCAAATCGCGCGTTCCCGCACCCGCGCCGCTCCCCGCTGTCAGTGTGGCCGAGCACTTAGGCATAATAAGGCTGGGTGAACACTGAAGATAGGGTGTCATTGGCTCCATTAGGCTTACGCACATGATGGGTTTTAGTTGATAAGTTAAACGTTCGATTTAGTCACGCATTGCCTAGCTAGTCTCCCACTGGACAAGTCTTCTTTACCTGTAATATACCATGGACTTAGAAATAGTTCAACTGAAAGAACAGAGTTGAGTTTTAGTCAGTAAATCTGACATTCCCTCTACTAATCGCCAATGAACTCCTCTTTCTCTGGATTTCTATCCAGACTACCTTAAAAAAAAGTATAGCCAACGGGGTATAGTGTGGTGGTGAGTTTCACTCAAAAATTACCAGTTCCCGTAAACAGACTTTACAAAGGCTTGTTCTTTACTAAACAATTACTTACAGTACTTCAGAAATATTTAATGAACTGATATAAACATTCAAAATTATACATATGCACAATAGTGATAGTGACCTATGTTGAACTATTATTCATGCTAATATAAATATACAAAGTGACGATCGAATCGGCCATGACCATGACGATTGACGATAGACACAGTAATATAAACTTTTGAAATACGATATTGATTGACATTTCTTTTGTTTACACTAAGTCTAGCTGAGAACAGTTGTGGCCCAGTGGTAACTGCCCCGACTTGCAAGTTGTAGGTAGCGGGTTCAAACCCAGTCAGGCGCATTACTTTGTGTAATTTATTTGATCGCCAGCGCCACTACTCTCAAACGGTGAAGGAAAACATCGTGAGGAAACCGGCATGTCCTAGACTCAAAAATTCGAAGACATGTGACATCTGCCAATCCGCACTGGGCCCGCGCGGTGGATTATCGCCCATTCCCTCTCCTAGAGAGGAGGCCTGAGTCTCAGCAGTGGGAACATTATAAGGCCAATAATAATGCTAAAAGTCTAGCTGCTGGTACTTAACAACTTCATCATCATCATTATTTCAGTCAAAATAAGGTCCACTGCTGGATAAAGGCCTACTCCAAGTGCCGCCACAACGCCCAGTCCTGTTTCGCCTTCATAAAACTCGTGACCCTGAGCAGGTCGTTGGTTCACCTTGTAAGAGGTCTTTCATCGCAGCGTCTTCTAGTACGTGGTCGCTACTCCAGAATCCCTAGCCCCATCAGCCATCTGTTCTACGAGTTAACAGCTTACACGTTTATTGTTTTGATAAACAGTGGTGTTGATTGCTTTGTCTACACCACCATTACGCTAAGAGGACCTCGACAAAGGGACATTCCATCACTGATAACGATAGACAATACTTCAAAGTGTTTGAAAGTAGCCATGTGTTTCGGTAGCGCATGTCAATTCCATATGAGGCTTACTGAATTTGATAGGAACGGTTTATAAAAATCAATCTGCCTAGTTATTTCCCAACTGTGTCGGATTCTGCTTTCAGTGTATCTACGAATACGAGTCGTCATCCTGGAGAAATTTCCTCTCTGACCTCCACAACCCAGTAACTGGGTAACATGACACCCCTTGGTAAGACTGCGATCAGATTTTTTTTTTATTTTTTTTTATTAACTAGTGCTTGACTGGGATCCCACCGGATGGTAAGCAGTGATGCAATCGTTGATGGGGAGGCGCACTAGCTTATTAAGAGCCTATTCACGCTAGCCTTGAAGACACCTAAAATTGTAGTCGGACTATCGGACGGGAAAACCGCAGCAGGCAAATTGTTCCAGTCCCTCGACGCGGTATAAACGACGAAGTAAAACGCTTTGTCCGGACCGTAGAGGTTTCGACAACGAAAGGGTGGATACTCGCCGTACGACGGCTTGTCCGATGGTAAAATGGGGATGGCGGAATCAGTTCATGCATTTAAATTCCCGCGCACACTCTCCGAAAGGCATCCGAAGATAAAAAACCGAAAGGCTGGTTACCCTACGCCTGTGCTCAAGGCTTTGTAAATTGGTCTCAACCAAATCTGGATTTTTGGAATCTGGAGAGAATTTCCGTCTTCTGACTATCCGTATCTATCAAAGATCTACGTTTTACGTAAGATGATGCCATCACGCTCTTGTAACTCGTGTAGACTATATTCTGGACTAGGACATAGCATACTTCTAATTTCGAAAGTATGTTTTCTTAGAACAATTCCCTGCTTTCACGTGTGCGAAGCGGCTGGTTCGCTAGTTCAAACATATTGTTACGCCGTGAAACTTGAGTACGCTATATCTTCGACGGAACCAAGGGTAGCATCAAATAATTAAAACGCATTGCTGTGCGAAGCTTCGAGAATAGGAGTACATACTCAGGCCTGGGAAATTCCAGAAAAGTCCGACATACACTATTATTATTACATAAGATTCAGTAGGTAGTTATGTGGGTGGATAAGGGAATTTGTACCTTCCGGTATTAGCAATAGAGTCGAAATTCGCATGTAAGGTGGTAGATAAGTACCTACTTACGAGAGCAATAAAAATAATTTATGGCCTCCCGATGCGACTCTGATGTTCTGGAATGTCCTTGAAACGTCGGTGTCGAGAGGTTTCGATGACTTCGCATATAAATACGGGTCCCTGGCTAGAAGCAGTTGAGTTTGATTTCGTCAGCGATACAAAGCGAACTACCTAAGTGTGTGAAGTGATACCTAGCGACCTAAGCGATACTAAACGGAACTCTGAGTGTTTATAGTGATTAGTTATCTGTTGATTGGACTAATTTGTCATTGTTTTGTGGTGAATAAAGTTATCTGCTAGTAAACCGGCATTTAATTACTCACGTTCGTAACAACTGGTGTCAGAAGTGAGATGCCATTACTACAGAGGGACGACGAACAGGGACCACGAACAAGGAGGCAAGTGGAGATGGATGCTGCACGTCAACGTCTGGAAGCGGAAGATCGGGCTGGTATGGGAGCAACGGCAGCTGCTGAGGCGCCAACTGGGCCATCCTCGGAAATGAACCTCGCCGCAGTGTTGGCCGCCATGCAAGCTAGTATGGAACAAGCCCGCCGCGAACAGGAAGCTGCCCGCCGCGAACAAGAGGCTAACCAACGTAAGCTCCAGGACCTAATCGCGGCTAACCAGGAAGAAACCCGCCGCGAACAGGAAGCTACCCACCGCGAACAGGAAGCACCATCAGCCGCAAAATTTGATATGCCGCGTTTTGATGGCACGTCGTCCTGGACGGCTTTTAAGTACCAATTCCAAACACTGGTCAAGACGAACCGCTGGGATGATGACCAGTCTTTTGCGGCGTTAACTTTGGCCCTACGAGGGGACGCTCTGCTGGTCCTAGAGAACCTTCCTCCAGACGGCAGGACGTTGGAGCGTCTAATGGAGGGACTAGACACTCGCTATGGCGACAAGCACCTCGAACATGTTTTCCGCGCGCAACTTCGCGAGAGAACGCAGAGGTCGAACGAGAGCCTTCAGCAGTGGGGAGTAGAGGTTGAACGGCTGGTCCGGCGGGCATACATGTCGATGACACCGGAGACGGTGGAAGTAAATCTGGTGCAAGCATTCATCGACGGTCTACGGGATACTGAAGTCAGGGCTACGGTGCGACTCGGACACCACCAAACTCTGAAGAGTGCGATGGCCCACGCTTTGGAAGTGGAAGCCGTACGACAAGACTCACGTACGCACAGAGTTCGGGAAGTGGTGGTCTCACCTTCAGTGCAACCACGTCACCGAGAAGTGGCTTCGTCGGCAAAGTCCCGCTATATTCCGACGTGTTATGGATGTGGAGAAAAAGGGCACATTCGTACCGATTGCCCCAAGAGGAAGAGGGGAAGTGTGGACTCCGGAACTCAAGTTAACGAGGAGTCGTTAAACTAAATGTCGCCAGGGCCGCGGGGCGGGTGCTGGCTGGTCAACTGAAGGCCCCAACCATCACCATCAATCAAGTCCACAACGGAAATAGTTTGATCATCGAGGGAACGCTGAATCAACGTGCTTGCAATTTCACCGTTGACACCGGGGCGTCACGGACTATTATAAGACCTGAGCTGCTGAAACGCACCATCTTGTGGCATACAAAAACCCCAGCCTACCGACTTCAGACAGCCACTGGCCAACCAGTCTCCGTCCTCGGTGATACAGAAATCGAGTTTAAAATCGGTGATCAAGTGTACACCCATTCAGCGTTAATTGCGAACATTACCGACGATTGCATACTGGGTCTCGACTTCCTGCGGAATTACCGATGTGTTTTAGATATCGATAGAGGAGTATTGAAATTCCCAGACCAAGAAGTCTTCCTGCAAGGAATTAACACATGCAACCTCTATTGCTTAAAGGATACCACATTGGCTCCAAGAACGGAAACGTTAGTCGAAGTTAAATTTCCTAAGAAAATTAGGCAACGTAGATGTGTTATGGTTGAAGACATTGGCCGGCACCCGGAACTTATTACCGCGAGGACATTAGTTATGACGAAAGGAAGATCCAAGGTCAGGATTGTAAATCTTGGGAAAAAGGAGATCCAGTTGAAGAAAAACAGTGTTGTTGGAAGATGTGAAGAAGTGAAGTATCTCCGCCAAATCAACACATCTTCAGTAAAACAAGACGCAATAAAAGGTGAACCTGATCACATCCAGCAACTTCTGGAAAATTCTAAGAGCAATTTATCAGTTTCGGAACTACAGCAAGCCAAGGAATTTCTGCTACGGTTCCGGGATATCTTTGCAACGGGAAAAGATTGCGGAAGAACAGGTCTCGTCAAGCATGAGATAGATACAGGTGATGCTAGACCAATTAAACAGAGACCGCGCCGCATACCCTGGGCTAAAGAAACTGAGGTAGCAGAAATGGTAAAGGATATGGCTGATAGCGGAATAATTGAACCTTCTACGAGCCCATGGTCTTCTCCTGTCGTTCTGGTGAAGAAGAAGGACGGCAGTACCAGATTCTGTGTAGACTACAGAATGCTGAATGATGTTACGAAGAAGGACAGTTATCCCTTGCCTAGGATAGACGACACACTGGATATGCTCAGTGGTATGAAGTGGTTTTCAACTATTGACTTGAAAAGTGGCTACTGGCAAGTGGAAATTAGCGAGAAAGATAAGGAAAAGACAGCGTTCAGTACAGGAATTGGCAACGGCCTGTGGCAATTTAACGTCATGCCTTTTGGGTTGTGCAACGCTCCAGCGACGTTTGAACGCCTCATGGATAGAGTCATGGTGGGCCTTCTTGGTGACGTCTGTCTGGTATATTTGGATGACGTCATTATAATGGGCCGCACTTTTAAGGAACACTTGAGAAATATGGAGAAAGTATTCACCAGGATACGGGGGGCTAACCTAAAACTAAGCCCAAAGAAGTGTGCCCTGTTCAAGAAGGAGGTCAGCTACCTAGGACATGTCATCTGCGCCGATGGAGTGAGAACCGATCCTGAGAAGATAAAGGCTGTCCAACAGTGGCCGGCTCCAAAGAACAAAACAGAAGTATGTGCATTTCTGGGGTTGTGCACATACTACAGACGGTTTGTTATGGGTTTTTCGGACATTGCAAAACCTTTACATCAGCTGACTGAGGATAAACGAGATTTTATCTGGGACAAGAACTGTGAGTCAGCTTTCAACGAACTGAAGCAACGGCTATGTGAAGCGCCTATACTGGGATATCCGAGCAGAGATGGAAGATTTGTCGTCGATACCGACGCCAGCAACACAGGAATTGGTGGAGTGCTGTCGCAGGTGCAAGAAGATAGGCAAGTCGTGATCGCTTACTTCAGTAAGGCACTTTCAAAACCAGAAAGGAACTACTGCGTGACTCGACGAGAACTACTGGCTGTTGTAAAAACTTTGCAACATTTCCACAAGTACCTCATAGGGAGACAGTTTACGTTGAGGACGGACCACGCTGCATTGAAATGGCTTCTACAATTCAAAAACCCTGAGGGTCAAGTTGCAAGATGGCTAGAGCAGCTGCAGGAGTTCAACTTTGTGACGGAACATCGTAGTGGAAAAGGGCATAACAATGCTGACGCCCTGTCGCGACGTCCATGTAATGAGGACTGTAGACATTGCCAGCAAAATGAAGCCCGGGAACACGTGAACTTAATTAGGGCCGAAGGCAACTTTAAGAAGTCCCAGGAAGAAGATGACGATATTCGACCTATACTGGACTGGAAGCGTAGTGGAACTAGGCCTCAGTGGAATGAAGTATCATCACATAGTCCTGTCACAAAGAGCTACTGGGCACAGTGGGACAGTTTAGTCCTAGAAAATGACGTGCTTTGTAGGAAATGGGAATCGAACGATGGCAAGGAGGTGACCACACAAGTGATAGTACCACGACGTGAAGTGGTCCCCCTGCTTCAGGAGATACACGATGGCGCTTCTGGTGGACACCTGGGAATCAAGAAAACTCTACTGAAAGTGAGACAGCGGTATTACTGGCTCAATTGTAGAGAAGACATAGAGCAATGGTGTCGGAAATGTACAGCGTGCGCATCCGTGAAAGGACCACAGACTAGGAGCAGGGGCAAGCTTCAGTTGTACAATGTAGGAGCCCCATGGGAACGCATTGCCATCGACGTTGCTGGACCTTTCCCAGTGACAGATGACGGAAACAAATACATAGTGGTGATACAGGACTATTTCACAAAGTGGCCTGAAGTTTTCGCCATACCCAATCAGGAAGCGACGACAGTGGCGAAAAAGGTGGTCGAAGAAGTAGTATGTCGGTATGGCGCACCTTTGGAGATCCATTCCGATCAAGGCCGCAACTTCGAATCTGCGCTGTTCCAGGAAATGTGCACTCTTCTGGGGATTTACAAGACACGCACAACACCTGCGCACCCACAGTCGGACGGAATGGTGGAGAGGTTTAACCAGACCCTGGAGAATCACCTGGCTAAGGTTGTCGATGACCATCAGAAAGATTGGGACCGGTATATTCCACTATTTCTGATGTCTTATCGATCAGCAGTGCATGATAGCACGGGTCATACCCCAGCAAGAGTGAATTTCGGCAGGGAGATGAGACTTCCAGTCGATACCATAACCGGCGTGCCACCTGACAAGACTAAGCCAGTTACGGACTTCGTAAGTGACCTCCAAGATCAATTGGATGAAGTGCATAAACGAGTGCGTGAGAATAGCCTGCACACCAGCGTTAAAATGAAAACTCGATACGACCGCAATGCCAACGCCAAGGGATTTGAGGAAGGTGCACTGGTTTGGCTCCACAACCCACTTCGACGAAAAGGGAAGTCGCCGAAACTTCAAGCTCGATGGGAGGGACCCTACACCGTGATAAAAAGGATCAACGACGTTACCTACCGCATCAAGAAAGGGTTACGAGGGTAACCTAAGGTAGTCCACGTGGATAGATTGGCGCCGTATCACGGATCTAATAATGCTCGGGACGAGCATGACTAAGAGGGGGGCACTGTTACGCCGTGAAACTTGAGTACGCTATATCTTCGACGGAACCAAGGGTAGCATCAAATAATTAAAACGCATTGCTGTGCGAAGCTTCGAGAATAGGAGTACATACTCAGGCCTGGCAAATTCCAGAAAAGTCCGACATACACTATTATTATTACATAAGATTCAGTAGGTAGTTATGTGGGTGGATAAGGGAATTTGTACCTTCCGGTATTAGCAATAGAGTCGAAATTCGCATGTAAGGTGGTAGATAAGTACCTACTTACGAGAGCAATAAAAATAATTTATGGCCTCCCGATGCGACTCTGATGTTCTGGAATGTCCTTGAAACGTCGGTGTCGAGAGGTTTCGATGACTTCGCATATAAATACGGGTCCCTGGCTAGAAGCAGTTGAGTTTGATTTCGTCAGCGATACAAAGCGAACTACCTAAGTGTGTGAAGTGATACCTAGCGACCTAAGCGATACTAAACGGAACTCTGAGTGTTTATAGTGATTAGTTATTTGTTGATTGGACTAATTTGTCATTGTTTTGTGGTGAATAAAGTTATCTGCTAGTAAACCGGCATTTAATTACTCACGTTCGTAACAATATAAACAAACAATTTTAACCAAATTTTTGTAGGTGATAACTTGGTAAGCTAAATATGTGCTAAGTAAGCATGTAACACTTTAGTACCTAAGTATTCCTCTTTGTATGGATCTTTGCAGCATATAACAACTTGTTTCTTATTTGTTTTATATTGTTTTGTTTATGTGTGTGTGCGAGTGAATCTGTGTTCTCCGTAGTCAAGACTGGTTTGAATCTGTGTTGGAACTTCCTAACTAGCTTTGTTCAAAGAATTTATTTACTCATAAACAATAATGGCTCGTTTAAAATTAGTATACATTGTTAATTTACAGCTAAGGTGTTAGAAATGTGCCATAAACCTTTGTTCCACACCTTCTTTATTTTTAGGGTTTCGTACGAAAGGGGTAAAACGGGACCATTTTACTAAAACTCTACTGTCCGTTCACCAGTCTGTCTCTCTTTCTGTATCCTGTCTCTCTTTCTGTATCTCATGAACCGTATAGCTAGAACAAATTGCAGATAATAAAATATTTCTGTTGCAGCTATAACAACAAATTCTAAAAACAGAATAAAATAATCATTTAACTAGTGCTCCCATACAACAAAGATGATTTTTTTGCTGTTTTTGCTACGGACGGTAGGGAACACACGGCCAGTTTTTATTTAGCAACGTATTTTGCGAAACAATAAGAAAAAATATCCTTTTAAGAAGAATTAATCTGACTGGATCTGATAATAAACACCTGCTTAAGTAATCATAATAACTTGTCCAGGAATCAACTTGATCCCATTTAAATATCACTTAAGCAGCTTTTTCCAAGTAACCAAACAGCATCCCACCTGTTACCAATCAGAACTTATCTACAAATGATTGATATGCGTAACGACTATTTTATATTCACTACAAGTGATGTTTTATTACTCATAATTATTCTGCCATGTTTGTCGGGAAATAACTCTTGACCAGTCATTATTATCCATAAAGTATTATTAATAATAGTTTTAGTAATAGCAAAAATGATTATAGAAGCATGAGTCAGCGTCGGCAAATTGATCTTGTTACTTGAGATAACTAGATAATGTTTAACCGCATACTATCAAAAGTTAATAGAATTCCTGTTTTTTTCCCTACACTGTAATTTCAAGGAATTAACGAACAATGAAGTTTATAATAGACAGAAAAGAAAACCTGACACGCGTCGATTTGATAGCCTTTCTCATAAGTTGTAGAATAGCAGGCTGTCAATATTCTTTTAAATGATATCGAAAGTCGTACAAAGAATTGCTTTGTACTATTTTTTTGCTACATCCAACTTACATTACTTCATAATACAATATTTGTTTCGCTTGATATGTCTAGCGAAAGCATTTGAAGTGAAAACAAGCCTGAAGACATAGATTATAGAATGTGTAGCTCTTAGAAACGATCTAGACACTAAAGTAAAAGTAGACAATAAAAAAGAAGAGGTATTGTAATGACACGGAGTGAAATACCATCACAACTATTGAATATTTCGCTGTTTTTACTCAGGGCAAGAAATTGGACAAAGTTTAGAAAGCAATCTTTGCCAAAATTGAATTTTATGCACGAAATCACACTACAAGATCGCTGTCTATCGTTGTCATCGTCATTTTAAAAGACTTAATAAAGATTGTGGCTTCAATTAAAACGATAGCAATCTCAACAATGATGACATTGTTAAAGCCAGACCACATGAAGTCAGTTGTCCAAACGCCGCGTGGGCGCAATCACCTAATTGATTTATTACTCCCACAGACAATCTACTAAAACTTTTTAAACATAACTGCTCTGTTACAGATAACATAATGTTTAAAGAGTCGTATCTCAAGGAGGTTCAACAGCTTCGACCTAAATATTGGCTGCTCATTTATTATTACGTATCTTAGATACGGGGTTATTTTGATATCAGCTTCCGTATTTCTTATTTCGGTCATTGGGAGTGGTTTTTATACAAATATTGGCGGTTTAAGCGCAAATATTTGGCGATAAATTACTATCGTCAAGTAAAAAATACAGTAGTTAAAATACTATATCGCGATAGTGTATCTACGCTAGAGTTTGAATACCTACCAAATGATTTGGTAAGACTAGATCTCAATCAAACTTGATTACCTAGATTAACAGATGTTCGCAATTTTTTTTATTGAATTTAAACAGACTAATCATAGACTTAAACGTACGATTAATGGGACTAATGGAAGATTTATACAAGGTTATAATGTGTCCATACTAAATGGAAAGATGAGAAGTGTTGCAGAAGAATATGACCGCTTTGTTGGAAGAGGGGAACACCCAGTCGGTCACGTATGCACTATGCAGCATCAGGTTTCAATATAGCAGCTGCTCCATTAAAGCAGGTTAATGAAAATGAAGAAGTGTATGCAAAATTTGTAGTATCATACTAATATTATACAAGCAAAAGTTTGTATGGTATGTTTGGTTACTTCCTCAAGGTCGAATGGATGAAGTATTCCCGTAGAATTGGGATTTTGTTTTGGCTACTACCATCCAAAATATACGTCCTATTGGTGCCGAATCGGGAATAGCTTGGGTGCCGAAATTTTGGATGCCGTAACGGGAATACTTTGAATGGATTTGGATGAAACTTGGTAAACGGGTAGAGTATGCCCCTGGAGTAGTATTTTTTATATGGAAGTATGTTTCCTAGAGACAATTTTCTACATTTACGTGGTGGAAACCGGTAGCCGCAGGTAGTAGACTGTACAATTATTATTTATTGAGCAAACTTTACATACAAAAATAAGTGTAGCTCTGACTCTTGTAATACTAGATCCTAGTAAGCGTCCAACATTTCTTTGCAATACACAACAAAAGTACTGCACTACAATATAAGCACATTAATTATTATATATTATTATCATAACAAAACCGGTCACACAATTGCAACATTCATCAAAATTCCATGTACAATACAACTATACAAGTCCTCTTTGTCGTATCTAATCAACAGTGCTTCATGTTTATAGCCTTACAAACAATGAAATAACAAAGCCACCGCAATAATATACTAGATACGGCCATATTTAAACTGGACGGGTAGTAATAATCATGTTTTAAGTAGAACTATTTACATATAAATGCACTTTCTAGTGTTTTCGAATTTCTGACGTCTGCGGAAATCTAAATTCCTTAAGTGTTCTTTGCCTTGTAAGTGCCTGCCTTACTCGTCACAAAAATGTCCCGGTTCAAGCGTAAATGTATGCATTGTAAAAAAGCAAAAATCTAGGGTAACTAACTTCCTAATACGAGTAGTCACAGTAGGAAGTGGCACTAAAACCTTATTTAAATGTACCTAATAAGATATTTCTTTCATTTAAAAAAAACATTGCCCCATACTAATGAGTTTTCGTCGTGGTTGCGTTCACAAACATGTAAACTCATACGCACAAGACCACCCGAAACAACTATTTGCTGGCGATACAAATATTTGTTCCGTGCGGGAAAAGAGCCCGCGATACGCAGTACAGCAGCCGATTGCTTACCCTCTGCGCTAACAGTGCCAACATAGAAGATGATTAATCATTTTCATATTTGTCGGAGACAGCGGATGTTGGAGAAAAAAAAATAGATAGGTCAGTATCTCATTCCTTCTTAGAGTTCCGTACCTAAGGTACCGAAAGGTGGCAAAGGCACGGCAACGGCTATTACTAAGCCTTCGCTGTCCGTCCGTTTGTCTGTCTATTAACTGATCCGTCAGCAGGCCGCATCTCATAAATCCTTAGATAAAGAGTTAAGAGTTGAAGTTTTCAAAAAAGGTGTATTTCTATTGACGCTACAAAACATAAAGTGAAAAATTAAAGGATTAAACGTTATTTTGTCCGCATTTCTTGCTTCATTGCAATGCGGAACCCTTCGTGTGCGAACCCAACTCGCACTTGACCAGATTTTTAACTAGTTCACTTATCCGTCGCACCTGTTTTTATGAACTTCAGCTATCAAGTGTAAAGTGTTGACTCAGTCAATATTAATAAATTTTAAAACGTTTATAAAAGATTAATTTTGATAAGAAGTGTGTACCGAAATCGACCCAGATCGATACGTCGAGTGAAGAGTGTGTGTAAGTTTATTTATATAGTAAGCGTAAAACTCCTTAACAGATAAGGCAACGGGTCTTATCAATATAAGTTACGTAGGTACCTACTGTTAGGGAAAGTTATGATATCGATGTTGAATAATAAAAATATGTAATTTGTAACAGGGTGATATTAGAAAATTATTTTGACTTCACATTGCACGTGGCCAGCCAAAAAAAACTAAAATTTACACTAATAGGGTTTTCCAAATCTAACCCTGTAATTAACTAAAGGCAGAGACATAATTATATGACGACACGGTTACCCGTTTACGGTGCAATGGTTAAGCGATTGACCACTTTTGGTTCTATTCCCGCGCGGGCCTAAACACAGTTTGTTCCTAGGAAATGGACCCACGAATACAGCCTGAGTAATTCCTTGTGTAGGGCATAGAAAAAAACCCCCATTCATTTCATCTTTGAATTAAATTATCCAACTGATGATGCACAAGCTGAAAACCTATTTAGATAAGTAACTTTAATAATAACAGAGTAGCGTTTATCACCGACTACATCCTGTATCTACAACATCTAACAAACGATAGACTTATTATTGTTCTTGCGTCATTTCTCAGTACTATAGACTTAACTTAGTTCTAATATCAATATCATCATCCAGTGTCGTAACTAGGGCGGTGCGAGCAGTGCCCAGGCACAGGGCGCAGACCCTGGAGGGGCGCAGAAATGACCAGACTAAGCCTGGTTAGAGCATTTTTAAGGAACGCAGTTTTGAAAGCTCGCACCGGGTGCATAAAAGGCTAGTTACGGCACTGTCATCATCACACAACCACAGTTTGCATGCAGAATCTTATCTGCATTTGCGTAAAACATATCAGATTTCACAATTATCTCCTCCTACACAATTTTTATGAAGGTTTAATATAATCGATTACCTACGATTTTAATATCGATATTGTGTAGTTTAAACAATAGATAAAGGAATCTTTGGAGTGTGTGCTACGTGCTAAGCCGCATGTAGTATATTAGAAGAACATAAGTTGAAACATAAGTGTTATAGAGTGACCGAAGGAACAATGGCTCCTCAGAGGGTATAGTAGTGTTGCCAGCGCAAACAAGAAAGCTACTGTTTCTCAGAATAGGTACGCGCCAACCGTTGAACCCGCTAGTGATGGGCGAGGCTTAGCCGCGACTTGACATAAGCAGGATTTATTGGTTCTTGCGTTTAGAAACCAACTCATTGGGTTGGAAATTAAATAAGCTCTTTCCTGTTCATAACTGCTTAGGAGCTTATAATAATATAGACGGTGTTTTCTCAGTCATTAAGAATGTTTAAAGTAGTAAGAAAAATATTTGAGTTTTATGTGTGTTTTCGATTGTCTTAAAACCAATAAGACGTGTGTATACTAGAGCAGAACTACCTTATTCCTTGAGCATTCCTTTGTTCCTATCCTGTATAAAACTCGTCTGGTATAATGAAAACGGGTACTTTAGTCCAGCTTGACGTTTTAATGAAGTACTCAACTAAAAATAAAAGCACGTTCCATCACTACCCACCGTATCAGTACTGGAGTGGAAATCACGCGCGCCACGCACAGGCAATAAAAAATATAATTATGTAAGTCAAAGGACCATACTTGTACAGCCTTAACTGGTGTTTGTTGGCGGAAATTAGTTACGGCACGATTTTAAAACGGACCTCTTTTGAGGCCTTTAGTAATTGAATCGGTTTTAAATAAATTGACTTTGTAAGTTAATACGGAAACCAATAAGTTTGTGTTAGAATTGTGTTTCACATGGTTGTAATTTCTGTCTTATTGTTCGCCATTCAAAAAGATGTCTTTTGTTTCAGAAAATAAGATAAATTGTCTATAATATGGTCAATTTGTCATGCTTGAAAATTGAAAACACATGGGACAACCCGTGCCATGTGGTGTGGACACTGCGAGCCATGTCATGCCAGCAAATTGTGAGCGAAAAACAATTCGTCAAAATCAAAAGGGGAATATTTTAAGAAGCTAAACATGAAAGAAGTGAACGTGTCTAAAAAGTCTACGTCACAAGCGGAAGCGACTATTGTTCTTAAGCACTTAAACAAAATAAAAAATGGATGTCTAAAATAAGTTATTTTTAAATTGATTAAGAGTCGTGTCGAAAATTGGCATCCAGAAATCACACGACCGGGTCGGCGGCAGACCACGAAGGAGATGGCGGGGCGACTTAGACGTTTAGGTACTTTAGGAATGGGCCAGAAATGGTACGAGGAGTATGTTGAGATTTTGAGAAACATTTTCCCTTCAATGGGTACTCCATCGTCCTGTACAGGCTCTCCTTACATATTATAAAACAAGCTCCCCTACTGCATGCAGTTTTCATTCATCCACAGACACAGTGTATCAAGAGGAAGGTTTACTCGTAGGTATCATAATAATACATCCACATTATCACCATATTTAGGTGTATGTATAATACGTGCATTTCATACTACTATAGTAGTTCATTTTCGCTACTATAGTGGCGAAAAGTCGAGAATTTAAAAGATTTCTAACAACCCTGCAAAGCTGGCGAACACAAACAGCAATTTAATTTTGAAACTCAATTAAAATAAACTGTCTTAGGCTTATTTATTTAGCCAACTAATTGATGGTTTACGAGTATACCTAACAGTATATTTTAATAGTATTTCCTCAACGTAAAACAGTAAACAATACTTTGTGTTAACTGGTTTCGAGATCATTAGAAGACGTTACAGCCAGTTTCCATCATCAGATAAAGTTATGGAATTTCTGGTTTTACGCAGTGGCCTCTGTGACCTGCAGAGCCCGTAAACAAACCTGATTTTCGCACTAGGATGTTATCAGCGAAGAACAAACAGGTGGATGATGGGTTTATCCTTTATATCTTACAGAGAATAATTTTCATTTGGCTTACTATCATTTTTAGGGTTAACAAAGAAAGCGAAAAGGTCATTTTCTTTATTTTCACAATAATAGCAGCTGCCAGCGGCTAGGAATTCCAGGATAGTGCAGATAGAAAAAAATACTAGTTTTAATAGTGAACTCGTGAAAAAGAACATTTTATAATTTAAGATGCCTTGAACGTTGAAAGAAAGGGAGATCTTATTACTTAGTAGTTAGTCAGTTCAAGCTAATAAAACAAAAAAAAAAAATATTTTATTTTTGTATATGGTCTCTGAAACGTTTAGTTGAGATTCACAATACTCGTATTTACGTGATTGACGCCAATTGACGCATACTTTAAACGATTGAATCAACTGTCGATAAATTTTCTTTGTCATTCACGTAAACATTGTCAAAATCGCAATTCACCGACGTTTCTAAGGAACCCCTTTCTTTGTGAATTCACCCAAGTCATGCATTTCCATACAAAATAATATATGGCAGACTAACGAGTCATGCACAAACAATAATGCACACTGCACAGCACAGGTGTGTAGACTTTCCACAGAAGTATGCACAAAACTTGCGTGATTAAGCTTCGTAATTACTTAACGGTGACTAACCAAAGTTGGGTTAGCTTTTACTATCATAGTAAGGTAATATACTACTGTCACATCGTCATCAGATTTAAGCATAATTTTACATGGTTTTTTAAAAGATGGGCAATCATCCAATCCCTTAACTCGCTCTAGGAAAGAGAGAGGGAGGGTGGGCTTATCAGACTTACGGACTTAAACCTACCTGTGTTCTTCCATTGCCTTTTACACAGGTACCATGTTTACGTTGAAATGCCATACATACTTTTAAAGTTTTCTTTTTAATTGTATAAATTAGTGCAGGCAATGATGCAATCGATAATAGTGAATCGCACAGTTTAATAAGAGCCTATTCACTACTAGCCTTGAAGACTCCTAAGTTATAATCGACGCTTCATTCAATTCGCAAGTTTGAAAAAGTTTTCATCTGTTCTCGGTACTAACCTACTAAAATACATAAAACTGACAAAATTACTATAAAAATAAGCTCATTGAGTAATTTACAAAGCCTGACGAATTAATGACCCAAACTAAAAATCTTGAATATTCGAATTGGGCTACTGTCCGTGTTATTTTGGGTCCAAACCAAAAAAAAGGGTTACAATAATAAGGTCGAACGGGTTTTTTAATACATCAATGGATCCGTAGGATTGGATAATATCACATATTAATATCGACGATTATAAAAAGACATCGAAGGACTGGTACAACCTGCCTGCTGCGGTGCCTGCGGTCTTCCCGTCTGATTATAATTTGGCTACCTTCAAGGCTAGAATGAATAAGGTCTTTATAAACTTCTCTGCTCCGTTCTTCATCTTCTTCGCTTTTGGGCGGTGTGGCCGTGTCAGACTTTGACTGACTAAACCCCACCCAGTTCCTTCTTTGCCGTCGTTCCGGCGTCAGGAGCTTCCCGGAAATTCGGAATTCAATAAATGGCACCAGAGCTTACCATCAGGCGGGATCGCAGTCAAGCACTAGTTTATGTTATACATATAGGTATAAAAAAGGCTAACGGAGGCGCAAGGGCCTTCACTCTTGTTTCATCTGATACTTAAAATACAGTCGCAACTGGTTATACTGGTTGTAGACCTAACAATAATGTTGGGGAAACTTGGCGTAGGGATTATTGAGATGCGAAGCGATTAGTTTGGTTTTTCGATTCGATTTCTTGTGTTTAACAATCTACTCTAGCATTATGCTTGTTTCCCTAGAGTTAATAAAACCTTATAGTTGTTATGTTTCTAACGTTGTGAGTTACACATACACCAGTTAGATATTAAGCATTACTAATTGAAGAAACGTTGCGTGTGTTACTGTTTTCCCTAAGAAAGAAAATAAATAAAAATTCCACAGTATTAGAGAACAAAGCCGATGCCGTTGACTAGTCACATATCCGTTAATCTAGTTGCTGCAATGGATTACTTAATACTGGAAAACCCTTTTTCTGATCTAGTACTTCTCAAAATTCGCGGTTGCGTACAGTCAACGAGACTGCGTAAATATCTTAGCTATGTTGGTAGTATGACTAAAACTGACGACCACCCGACATTATCCCTGAATTCTAATCTCTTATCAACACGTCTCACTGGCCTCTGACACTACCAAACACTACAGACGATCTATAATTAGAAATACCCACATCTCTTCAAAAACTAACGGTTTGATAGTTGGTAAGAGCATCCTACACGCATCTACACAATGGCTCCGTCGCTTTTAATTGATTACAATCAAACCGTAGTATCCGTGGTATCAATATGTTTGGCCCACATTGTGTTGCGACACCGAGGTAATGAATCAGCGTCATTGAGCAGACAATTTGCATTTATTGGTGCTATCTCCATAAATTAATGGTGTGTGCCGTTTTCGGGCACATGTTGTCTGCGTGATCCTGTATTCAGGACAGTGTCAAGGAGAGATTGTGATTTCTTTTGGGTACCGTGTCTTGCTTATAGCCTGAAGTGTAACGTTATGAAGTGATGATATGAATGAAGGCCAATTCCCGTATTTTTAGGAACGTTTCGCAGACTGCAACCGCATTGATAAAATGTACGTTTTGTGGTGTTTTTGACTGATAGGAACTGCAATACCAATGCTCCTTAAAATGCGGGGATTTACCTTCAAATCAATCGTTATTATACAGGAAAAGTTTTTAACCACAGCGTAAATTTTTTTTGGTGGCTCAGTGTAAGTAATAGAACACAAGTCGACTTCAAGGTTAAGCAACGCTTGCCAAGGTTGGATTGTGGATGGGTGACCATCTTAACATAACGAGTTTCCTCCGTGCCTCGGAAAGCACGCTAAGCCGTAGGTCCCGGCTGTCATTTACAGTCGTTACGGATAGTCAGAACTCAGAAGTCAGTAAATCTGACTCGTCTTGTCATGAAGTACCCTGTTACCCCAGTTATTGGGTTGTGGAGGTCTGGTAGGCAGCCTATGCTTTCCGAGGCACGGAGGAAACTCGTTATGTTAAGATGGTCACCCATCCACAGACCAACCTTGGCAAGCGTTGCTTAACTTTGAAGATCGATCTGTGTTCTATTACTTACACTGAGCCACCAAAAAAAAATTACGCAGTGGTTAAAAACTTTTCCTGTATTTTTACGAGTACGTCAAATGTTACTGCGCTTTAGGGGCTGGACGGCCGATTTGTGATAGCATGCAATATTTCACAAATAGTGCTCGACATTGTTTTAGCTACAAACTACTACTAAAGAATTCTAGAGTTCTACGGACTATTCGGTTTTCATACTTCGTTTATGTAACCTTACATGCGCATCAATTTACCTGGAGGTGGATTGAGATTGGAAGGCGGTTAAAGCCGTGTGGGCTCGATGACGAATACCTTTCAATTCTTGTGGGTTACAAGAGACTACAGCTTTCACTGAAGGTGTCTTACGACGAGAAATGACCTGTATGATTCTCTCATCGCATCTGTTATGATTTTGCTGATCATAGAATAATAATATGGCTTCATTAATCGTTTATCATTTTTTCGTTTATCAGGTGGGATTGCAGTCAAGTACTAGTTTATGGTATATATAAAAAAAAAAAACATATAGCTGGTTTTCTAGAACGCAAAATTATTCGTACAAATTGTCAAATGCGCTTTAACTGCTGTGATTCAACGTTTTTTTTTTTTAAATTGATATAAACTAGTGCTTGACCGCGATCCCACCTGATGGTAAGCAGTGATGCAGTCTTAACACATTAATTGCATCATTTGAACTGCTCCAGAAATCGGGTGTACGCGGGTTTTTGTACGGCGAGTAAATCACCATCCAGTAAGGACCAGGCTCTAGTAAGATTTCAGCAGAATTGACAAGGCATATAAGGAAGGACGGTTGTCAGGCCTGCGGGATTATTACAAAGAGCTAACTAGGACCTGGAACGCCAAGAGCAACTGAAGCAATACACACCTGTATTTTTAGTCAGTTAAAATCTGGCCCTCGCTCTCGCTCCACTCGGAGCAGGAAGAGTCATTTCATGATTGCCCACGTAAACAAAATGGTGTATGCAGAATTTTATTTTTTTAAATTGATATCGACTGCGATCCCACCTGATGAATAAGGATAGGTCAGACTATAGGGGCCGGGTAGGGCCGAAGCCTCTGGGGAACACTGAAATTCCGAAAGGTAAGTCCATGTCCCCCAGATCGAAGGCAACGAAGGAACGGGGTGGGTTTAGTCAGTAAGAGTCTGACACGCCCTCTCGCTCCGCCCAAGAGCGGGAGAAATCATTCTGATGATTCCCCTTCCAAAAAAAACCTGATGGTAAGAATGGCCTTCTTTATACTTTTCGTGATAACATGCAGATTTTGGCGCCACGAGAGCTGGTTTTTTCAAGGTTTTTGACCAGTTGGTTACGAGTTGCAATGAATAGAGAGGATAATCCCAATAAGTTTTTTGCCCATCAAGATTCGGAGTTGCCCATTGACCCAGAATTCGACAGGTCGCTAAAATATTGCCCGAGGTAATCTTTTAGGCTAAATTTACGATTAAAACGGTAAATAATAATTTATGTTGATCATTTACCTTGCGCGGTAGGTGTGGCTTTAAATCTAGCTTTTGCCCGCGGCTTTGGTCGCGTTAATTTTTGGATTTCCGGTACTTAACTGTAGTGTTTTTCTGTATTAAGTTATTATATCCTTTACTTTGACTCTAACAACGTGAGAAAAAGTATCATATCTATTTTTTTTTATCTAGATTCTAGACATAACATACACTATTCATTATACTAACTTTTGCCATCGGCTTCGTCCGTATGAATATCGGTTATCTTCGATGCCAGGTTATAAGTAGCCCGTCGTTCCTTTGGGATCAAGCTTATTTCGTATCAAATATCGTCAAAATCAGTTCAGCAGTTAATCAAACAGGATTTTATCAGATAGACAGACTTACTTTCACATTTATAATATCAGTATGGATTTGATTAATTATTAGCATCATGATTGCATGATTATAATTGTATAATCATAAATAAATTACGTACTAAAAAAAATAGACAAATTTACCAACATTGTGTAGTTAGATTACTTTTTTATGTTAATTAATGTTGTTGGAGTTGTACTGTTCTAATTAATTATGTACATAATAAATAAACGTATACATATACGAAATTTGACGTAGATCATAGGTAGTTGGGCAGTTAAGGCGCGAAAGCGTGACAAACAAACATACAATCCGATCACATTAACTTGACGCATCTCTGAAATGCGAGCATCCCCCTGTTTCCCCCCGCATTCTCTTAGCTCGCCCGGCAAGTGTCAGGAATGGTCAGCATCTTTGTTATCGATACGCACGTCGATAATTTGGCTAGTTCTCTATTGTTATATTGTTTTTAAACATTAGGTAGGTATTTCATCGACGCCAAACTTCAAGTTAATGTGACCGAGTCGTACCTACATTCTCATTTATAATAGGTACCTATAATGTTAGAGTTTTATTACCAACATATTGCCGCGGGTAGGTACATAAGTAGGTACCTAACCAGCTGATAATAAGACAATTTCCATCTAGCAGGATCGTCAAAAGCATTTATAGCTTGATTATAATTGCCTCAGGTACTGTGGGTTCAGCGAGTGCAAATACGCGGAAAGTCTCGGGTTTGATCTCCGGGTCCGGCAGTGCTATTTTAGGTTAGGGTCATGTTTAGGAAAGTTTGCAGTCTACAGTGCGGCTACATTGGCTACTTATAGAAATTATCAAAACTGACGATTCGTTAGTGTACCTATAATTAGGTTACATATTTGCCAATACATAATTTCGTGGGAACAAACGTGATGTTATGTCATGCAAAATTAAAACCTTATAAAGATTCCTTATACAGCATTCTAGCAGGGGCGTAGCTACCACTGTATTAATAATACAGGGCCCCAGATTTCAGGGGCCCTAACTTGCAGTGCCGTAACTAGGGCGGTGCGAGCAGTGCCCAGGCACAGGGCGCAGAAATGACCAGACTAAGCCTATTTAGAGCATTTTTCAGGGGCGCCGTTTAGAAAGCTCGCACCGGGTGCATAAAAGGCTAGTTACGGCACCGCTAACTTGTAGAAAATTCGTAAATTATCCACAAAATTAAATTGACCAGCATCACCTGCATGCCGTTAAAATTCGATGTGATGTAATAAAAACAATATCCAATACTCGGGCAAAAAGTCGCCTATTTTTCTAAAGGGCCCCTAAGGTCTAGTTACGCCCCTGCATTACAAGTAGATGGGAAACCACACTATCATGATTTCAAGTATGTAGGTAAGTAGCTTGACTAATGATAGGTTTGTAATTACATACGATCAGCCGTAATAACCTAGCGTCCTCTTGTATGAAAATTAATAATTTAATGGGCAAGTAAATACTTATTACACTATCGAATATTAATGAGTTAATTGAATAATTGCACAGCACAGCTAATTGGTAGGTATTTGTAATTTAAATAAGTAGGTAGTCAACTTACTTAAACAGGTGTACCAATACAGTAAAATATTTCACTTGCGGCTTTAATATGCAAGTTTACACAGCTAGCCTAGGGACAACTATTTTCAACTACAGGTTTGGTAATCACAAAACAGCGTTTAACTTTGCGTAGGCTAAATCCCATAAACGAAACTTCTTGCACGTAGGCATAATACCGCGAATTTCGCAACCCAACACCACCTTTGCAAGGAGCAAAGCGGGTTCTTAAAATAAAGTTGTAAGTTACGAAACAAGAAGTAAAACTTTTTTCTTACCATAAATGTTATGTAGGTGAGGTCGACACAATATTCACGTTCGAATACAAGCGAACGAAACCCATTCTCGTCCAAGCTTTCCAGTTTAGAACATTGTTTAATTCATCACTTTTTGTTCGAACGCACAGTGTCCCGATCACTGTTTATTATTATTTGTTGACACAAAACGAGGTTATTGCCGTTTGCTCTAACATCTGGACCTCAGTCGACAGAGATTTCACTAGACGCAGTAACTAACAAGTTTTCGTTTAGTTTATACGGAACTTTAGAGGAGAAACTAATAAGATCACTGTTAATAACAAGGATTGAAACACTAGCAGGTAAACGGTGGGCATAGAGGCAAGTGGTCGTCTGTAAACGAACGAAAAAAAACAAAAAGTTTACAACACCGCACACAACTTCCACGCTCCGTGCCGCGTCACAGTGTGAGTGAATGGAGATACAAACAATATGCAACGCACGCGTGCGCGCGCTCTGTCTCAGGTAAGTATTGCCAGCTTCAATGTAGTATTCTGCTAATAAAATATTTCTGTTTTGTTTTTTTTTGTATAACCAGTTTACAATTTTAAGGATTTCCCATCGTAAAAAGTATATATTTTGTTAAAATTATTATACTTCTGGCCCATTTAATTAGTATAAAAAGTCGTTTCCTGCTTCGTCATTGAGGCGGTTTTAACTCCATAAAACAATGATGAACGGGGAATCTTTGTGTACCTATGCGAAGCCGGGGCAGGTAGCTCGTTAAGTACTTAAAGAAATTAGTTTGCTAAAACTGCTGAACAAGTTTATTTATACATACTTAAAATCATTTGAATTTTATTTTTAGCGAGTTACCTTAAAATAATTCACCTGTTTATAAAGATTTTTCTGCTATGTCTCACTGGTCAAAGTTCTCCAATAATTCTTAAATTTTTTTCGTGGTTATACACTACACATTTTTATCATTTGTCAAAATAACTATTTTCATCCCAAAGTCTATCTACCCACATGTAACTCTCTTCCTCATCCACCCAAAATTCACCCCAAAACACGGGTGAAATCTCTTTCTCTGGCAACACTCCAAACCAGAGCGTACGAAGCAGCCCACTCACACATGGAACGTCGCCCGCTGATTGGGCAAGAAGTTGTCGAACGCTCGCCTCCGCCCGCGCAGCAACGTCCTTGCGCGCACGGGCCACCGACCGCGCTGCCGCGAAGCAACTCTACTCTATGCTTACTTCAAACTTTAACAGGTAGATACAACCTTATACTTATTTTATTCCTTATTCCGGAGAGCTTTGCCTTTGTAGGTATACAGTTTTTATTCATAAAAATCTTCGGAGATTTTTTTATGAATTAAAGACTGTTTAGGGTTTTATTTATGTGTAGAGATCATCTAATGACTTCTCCCGCTCCGCCCAGAGCCGGAGGGCATGTCAAATTTTTACTGACTAAAACTCACTCCTGTCCTGTTCCTTCTTTGCATTCGTGCCAGGCTTTCACATAACCTATTAAGACCCACCCAGGATTCAACGCTGCTGGGCCCCTAGGAGTTGCTGACAATTATATTATTTATGCGATTTGAAGACCGTTTAGGTAAGTACCTACGTAAATAAAAGTAATTGTAAATTTTTCAGCAGCACAACTTTTCAAATAGTCATATTCACAGCGATCGATTAGACATAGCGTTAAATGACTATTTGAATTGAGGTCTTAGAGCCAGATTATGAATTTAAATTCCCTGGTTAGGTAAACTACAGAAAATTATAACTAAGAATTTGTGTCTATTTAATTGTATTCTCACCAAGATTATGTATTTGTGCTACTGTACAAGTGGGCAAAAGGATGTAGATAACGAAAATAAATTATTGTAAGTAAACGTATGTTTATGAATATTTATGATGTAGGAGAACAAGCCGTTTATCATAAAACTTCTGGGAAATAAGCATCAAACCTACCTCCTACCTACCTACAGAGTACAGATATATCTATGTACCTACCTACACTCGGTAGTACCTACCTTACCACTTTTAACTTTGACACACTTGGTGTTTTTTCTCTGAACATTAACTATATTTTAAACATGTTTAGTTATTTTTTATTTATTAACCCAACTGTGAGACAGTATAAGCTAGGTATAATATAATAATTTATTTACTTAATTAAATTACATAATAATAATAAAGTCTAGTCCCGCCAAATTCGGCCCAACTGTATCGGAGAGTAACCGTAACAAAGATAGTGAAAAAATATTTTTTCACTACTTTCACACAGCGCCATATCGTACCAAACTAAGCAGAGCTTGTGGTATAAGTACTTACTAGACAACTGATAAACATACTTATACGTATATTTCTAAATACATACATATTATTATACATACTCATATTACACCCAGACACAGAACAAATGATCGTGCTAGTCACACAAACATAGTGCTAGTCTTGGGTGGGAATCGAACCCACGACCTCCTCCAATTATGGAGCTCCGACGACTTATTCACTAGTATATTTGGGATACGATAACATTCATTATAGTAACACAATACTTCAGTATTTAAACGTATCTAACATCAGTCCTCCATTGATAAATTACACTTAGTTTCTCACTAGTAGAATAAAGATAGATACATTCTTTGTTGTTCAACTTTTTCACCATTTTCTGCAGTTCTACACCTTGTATTGTCTAGTTTATCGGGCTGGTATGCGCAACTCCACGGCTAATGCGTGTATTTTGTGTACGGGCGGGACAAATGTGTCATTCGATCCACACCAGCTCCTCAAGGAAGATAATTGCTACTGATCATCTACTGATCTACTGATCTGTGATGTATGACACTGTGCCCAGTTCTACATCTTTAAAATTATTCGCAACTAATGGAGGTCGCAGGAATTTTTGTAAATCACCGCAACCCTGAAACACAAAGGTTAACTTAGACGAACACTGGTGGCTTGAGGAATTTTATCTATAAAAGTCTCATAGGACTTCCTTTCCTTCATCCAGAACGGGAGAAGTTATCTGATGACTTTCGTGACGTGACGTTCGTTGACGTGGTTGAAGTCAACTCACACCCAAGTATCTTAGTACTAGAACTTACGAAGACCACTAAAGAGAGCTTGACAATAGAGCTAAACTAATAGAGCTTACACCTAATATTATACTCTCTCCTTGTCCGAGACGGTTTACAGTGTAGTCACGGTCTATCGTGCCGGCGTCATCCACATATTCAAAGCCATTCCAAAGTAAAAAAGTCTGCATATTCCTGAACGAACCTGTCAACTTCATTACGGTTTTTGTGCACGGCGCTGTCCTAGCGCCTCTGCAAATAAAAATAGTTTTTTGTGTAATTAAGGAGTCTTAGCACTTAAAAATGATATTTACAATGTTTAAATTAGATTACTCAACCTATCGTCTGTGTAAAATAGTATTTCAACGACAAAAAAGTCGTAAAAAGTGCGGTAAGTGTGGTAAGTGACATTCATGTTTCACAACAAAAACAACAAAATGTTTGGCAGTTTTGGTGAGTTATTTTTAAATGTTTGTATAAAAATCGGAAGAAAAGTAATAGATTTTTTTGTATTGTTATATTGGTTTGAGTTCGCAACGTGTTTTATGATTGTCGTGTTTATTATTTTATTTTTCGTAAAGTTCATATAAGATTGCATCTGATTGAATGAACTAATTACTTATCGATGACATACCTATCTACTTCCGATTTCCGCAACGGAAACGGAATCGCGGGAATGAGATTGTTTTATCGGTTCAATCAGTGTCAAAGTGAAAACTTTTAAACTTCAACCGTAACGCTGAAGAAGTTCTGTCGTCTTACTTTCGAAATCGCGCGAAAAAAGTTATTAATAATGGGAAAACGCAAGAATAAAGAAGAAGAAACAGAAAAAATAAGGCGTAAACTGGAAAAATGGAACAAACGACTAAAGAAGAGTGAGGAAGAAGGAAAAAACGCAAGACTTACACCAGAAGGATCCCCCCCTCGTGAAAGGGCTGTTTCTGAGGAACCATCAACATCAAATGCCGACATGGCCTTGGCAATCTCAGGTACATGGCATATCTAATAATTATTCTCATAGATATATTAAGCTTCAAACGCATGGGTGTTGGTATATGGGTACCTTACTTTTCACTGCACCAATACTGGCCTAAGAGCTACCACAATAGCGGGTAGACACTGCCAGAATTAAATAGTGAGCTATCACATTCAGAGGATAGACATACTATTTTGAACTAATTATTATTATTACACTTTAGAGCTATCACTTAGAGGATAGACCAACTAAAATAATCAAGCGCTATCACATAGAGGATAGACATAATAGAACACTTTATTTCCCTAGCTTACACCATACATATATTAAACTTTCAGATGATGAAGATGTGGCCGAAGAACTTCTTCTGGCCCTGGGTCCTGAAGGTGCGGATACCAGTGAGATAAGTGAACCAATCCACCCTCAGTTAACATCAAGATGGAAAAACATTATGAGGGATGGTTTGAAGAAGGAAACCAGGGAAGAAATCATTAAAAAGTATCCTGACCCAGAAAATTTCAACACCACAGCACCTTCCTTAAACCCCGAAATCAAGGCAATCATGTCTGAAGCCTCTATTAGAAGAGACAACAGACTTGTCATCAGACAAAAATTTACTGGTAAAGTTTTAACAGCTATAGGGAAAGCTATGACTAGTGTTATGAAGGGGAACTTTAACTCAAAGCAGTTAATTGAATACCTCAGTGATGCTGCAAAGATTACTACAGACATATATCATCAAGATTTGTTGTCAAGAAAATATTTTGCACTAGCAGGCACCAGTTCCCTGGTCAAAGATGCCATAAAAAACGAAAAATCAGACGAGATGCTATTTGGCAGTGCTTGTTCTGAAAAAATCAAATTAGCTCAAACGATTCAGAGAACTGGAGCTCAGATAAAAGAAAAACAGAAAAACTTCAGGAGCCCGCTGCCACCGCAACAGAAACCTCGCAGCGGGCAACACCAGTACCGTCAACCAGCGAAGTCTTACCTGAGATCACACAAGAAGAGACAGGTGCAGCAGAGGAGACGATCTCCACCACGCAAGCAGCGCCACAATTAGAGGTACATGCAGGCAAAACTAGATTTTTTTATTCTAACTGGGAAAAAATCACAAATGATCCGATTATCTTGCAGTGGATTAACGGTTACAAAATACCTTTTGCCTCTGTTCCACCTCCATACAAAGCTTATGCGCAAAATTGGTCAACAAAAGATAGACTAGTCATTCAAGATGAAATTGAAAAATTTCTGGCACTGGGTGCAATTTCCGAATGTTCACACACAGATAATCAATATGTATCCCCAATTTTTGTTGTACCAAAACCAAATGGGACTTACAGGTTTATACTCAATTTAAAAGGACTAAATCAGTACATAAACACCCAACATTTTAAATTAGAAGATTATAGAACAGCTTGCAAACTAATTTCAAGAAATAGTTACATGGCAAAAATTGATTTAAGAGATGCTTATTTCTCTATTCCCATTTCTGAACACTCTAAAAAATATCTTAGGTTTACCTTCAAGGACAAACTATACCAGTTCAATTGCTTACCCTTTGGATTATGTACTGCCCCAATGATATTTACTAAAATTATGAAACCAATTGTCACATACCTTAGAGAAAAAGAAAATATTATAATGACACATTACTTAGACGACAGTTTATACATTAATGATAGCAAAAATGCATGCATTCAAAATATTAAATCAGCATGCAAGCTCTTTCAGAATTTAGGCTTTGTTATTAATTATCAAAAAAGTATTTTTGAACCTAGTCAATCATGTGACTATTTAGGATTCACCTTAGATTCTAGAGATCTAACAGTTTCTGTACCTACAGAGAAACAAGTTTCAATTCTTACTAAGTTGCACAGCTTCAAATTAAAAAATGTTTGTAAAATTAGAGAATTCTCACAACTTCTAGGTTCCTTAACTGCTATATGTCCTACTGTTCCTTACGGCTGGGTATACACAAAGTTGATAGAAAGAAAAAAATACTTAGCATTGCAAGATTCCAATGAAAATTACGATGATAAAATGTCTCTTATAAAAAATATTTATCCCGAGTTACAGTGGTGGATAGATAACATTCACAAAAAGAACCCAATCAAACAGCACACATTTGAATTAGAAATTCATACCGATGCATCTCGTACTGGCTGGGGTGCTGTCTGTGAAGGAAAAAAGGCTTCTGGGTCTTGGTCTTCCACAGAGTTGAAGTTCCACATAAACTATTTGGAATTAAAAGCTGCATTTCTAGGCCTCCAGTGCTTTGCTAAGGATTTCCAAAATTGTGAAATATTACTTAGAGTAGATAATACAACAGCTGTAGCTTATATTAATAAAATGGGAGGCGTTCAGTTTAAACATCTAAATAGCATTACAAGGGAGCTGTGGCAATGGTGTGAGAAAAGAAATATTTGGGTTTTTGCTTCATATATTAACTCTAAAGACAATTTTGAAGCAGATACTGAGTCCAGAAAAATAAATATTGAATGGGAGCTATCTCAATCATGTTTTGAAAAAATCAGAAGAACCTTAGGGGAACCTGAAATTGACTTATTCGCATCTAGAATAAATAACAAATGCCAAAGATTTGTTTCTTGGATGAGAGACCCAGCAGCCTTAGCTATTGATGCGTTCACCTTGGACTGGAAAACCTTTTTCTTTTATGCCTTTCCACCCTTTTCATTAATATTAAAATGTGTCAATAAAATAATAACAGACAGAGCTGTAGGCATTTTAGTCTTCCCTTATTGGCCTTCCCAACCATGGTTTCCGCTCATAGAACCACTTCTAGTCAAAGATTTACTGATTTTCTCACCTAACAAATCTCTTTTGACTTCCCCTTACACAGAACCTCATCCCATGCATCAGCATCTTACCCTGGCTGCAGGGCTGCTATCAGCGAAGCATTTGTAAGACGAGGAACTCCAAACTCTGCTCTTGGGATAATGCTAAATTCCCTTTCAAATAACACAATAAAACAATACAACTGCTCCTTTAAGTTGTGGTGGAAATTCTGTGGTACTTACAGCATTGAACCTTATGAAGGATCAGTGCCTTATATACTAAAATTTCTTAGTGAGTGTTTCCATAAGGGAATGTCTTATGGTTCACTCAATAGCACCAGATCTGCTCTGTCTATATTAATGGGATCAAAAATTACCTCAGATGATAGACTGAAAAGATTTTTTAAGGGGGTATTCAGACTGAAGCCTCCAAACCCAAAATACAATGTTACATGGGATCCGGGTAGAGTATTAGACTATCTAGCATCCAAGTACCCAAATGAGAGTGTATCATTAGTTGACCTAACAAAGAAATTAGTTACAATTCTAGCCCTAACATCAGCCCATAGAGTCCAGACACTATCACTAATTAAGATTAAAAATATAATTTTTTTAGCTGATGGTGTACAAATTAAAGTACCCGATATTATCAAAACATCAAGCAAAAGCTCACTGCAACCCTGTTTGCATTTAAAAAGTTACTCCAGTAAATTAGAAATTTGCCCAGTACATACATTAAAGTCATACTTAATTGTCACTAAAAACATTAGGAAGGAAACAGATAATTTAATAATTACATACAAAAAACCATATCACAGTGCCTCTTCTCAGTCCATAAGTAGATGGATAAAAATGACACTGAATGAGGCAGGTATAGATACTTCTGTGTTTACTGCACACAGCACAAGGCACGCTTCTACTTCAGCGGCAAGTAGGGCAGGCCTTAGCATAGACCTAATTCGAAAAACAGCAGGATGGTCAGGCACATCCTCTACCTTCGCTAGGTTTTATAATAGACCTGTAACAGAAGACCCTCTAACCTTTAGTGATGTGGTTTGCAATACCAGTAAAAGACACTAGTACCTACTTTGTTGTGTTGTTAATTCATAATAATAATGTTTGATTAATAATGTTTTGTAATAAAAATACTTACCTTTTCAATTACAACAGCATTTCATTCACAACTTAAACTTTAAACATCTACACTGTAAACCGTCTCGGACAAGGAGAGAGTATAATTAGGAGATTAAACGAACTTACCTGTAAGTGAAGTTCTATCTCAATTATACGAAGCTCCTTGTCCGAGACGGGACTCCCTCCCAATGTAATTCCTTACCCTCCCTAGCATAGATATCTATAGATACCCTTGTTGTTCATGAAATGTGCTTTAAACGAAATGAAGTTGACAGGTTCGTTCAGGAATATGCAGACTTTTTTACTTTGGAATGGCTTTGAATATGTGGATGACGCCGGCACGATAGACCGTGACTACACTGTAAACCGTCTCGGACAAGGAGCTTCGTATAATTGAGATAGAACTTCACTTACAGGTAAGTTCGTTTAATCTCCTAATTATATGTTTCTTTACATAATAAATGTACTTATGTAAGTTTATTTTGTTTATTTAAACGCATTTATCTCAGGAAGTAGGTACCATTCGGATTGCGAGAATCTGCCAGTATGGGATAACCAGATTCATGACGAATAGCCTATCAGTATACCTAACATTGCGCTAAAATTCACGCATACAGTACAGCCGTTATAACTTGGCGAGTATGAAGTTAGGCTCTGCGAATTTTGGAGCCACACTACCACAGTACCACCATAGAAGCAGAACAGTAACCAAAAACAGAGGAGAAACCGCGGGGCACATCTACTTTTAAATAATTCTTGAGAACACATATAGTACTCTCAACGATTCTTTAAGAATTCAATGTGGGTGGTAACTCGGTACCCTCAAGTCATCTAGGGTCACTTAAAAACTTATTTAGGGACCATATTACCGATCAATACCGTAAATATGTAAATCGGCATTACATTGGGCTCAAGTATACGGGCCTTACTTGATATGTTAATATAATATTATTTCGTACCAAGTATCAACGTAGGTCGCAGTAACCTTATACGAAAACTTTTATGTAAACATTTTAAAAATAAATATTGTGAACATAATCGTTAAGTCAAATGAGATGTCGACAAGTTTCTTAAATATGTTATGTTAAAAAAACTTGTTGAATTATATTTTTCTTATCTTTATGTCACAGTTTAACCTATCACATACCCGCAAAACGAGACACAATAGTAAAACAATAACAGCGCGGTCTCATAGGACCGGTCGGGGATTCATGAATTAAACTGTAGTGCCTGCTGTACTAAGAAGTCATCAGCATCTGCCTAGCCTTTTCCCAACCATGTATATTGGGGTCGGCTTCCAGTAAATCCGGATTTAGCTGAATACCAGTATTTTACGAGGAGCGGCTGTCTACCAGACCTCGAAACACGATAGGTACTTCATGGCAAGACTGGAGTCAGATTTACTGGCTTCTGACTATGCGTAACGACTGCCAAAGATCTACAAATGACAGCCAGGACCTAACAACAGTTCTAACTTATGCTGTACTAAGAAGTAACCGACCTTTTTCTGATTAGAAAAACCTTGGTATTAGAACTCAAAGGGAAACTGAAAGGCAGGTTCTGTGTTACTAAAAAGTCAGTAAAAGTCTAGCACACACTCCCGCTCCACCTGGAGCGAGCCCTTTAGTGCCTTCCTACTAAAAAGTAATCAGAGCTTCGATCACTGATTAATCAAAGCCCTTTTTCTGGAAAGAAAACCCGTAGTCTTAGACCACAAAGGAAAACTGAAAGGCAGATGTGTGTGACTAAAAAGTTAGTAAAAGTCTAGCACACCCTCCCTCTCCAACTAGAACGTGTGATAATAGAAAAGTACCTAGTCGGGTGAGATAGTGGCCAAGCGCGAGCCTATCAACTATGATAAATAAGTTTTCGGCCAACAAACTATCAATTCGAAAAGAAAAAGTACCTACTCGTCTGAAAATAGGACGTAAACTATTTGCGGTGAACCAAACTAATTTTATTTAAAAATTTACATCGGACTAGTTACTTTAGAACTTCAAGTAGGTGAAGTCGGTAACAAAAGATGGAAATGTAAATAGTAGATACTTCCGGCCGTCCGGTAGCTATGTGTAAATATGGTATTACCAATTGATATCAACTTTAGGCCGTATTCGTATCTTATCTCTCGGGTCGTCTCTTGTCTTTACGCCAAAACAAATTACTAAACCTCTATCAAGTGCAAGTCCGATTGTGCTACAGCATCAGCCACATCATTGCTAACTATCAGGGGTGATATTCGTCCTGAACAAAAACAAAGTAATGAATAAGGTGCTCAACAATAAGGGCATCGAAAATTTCGGATTGTTCTGAAAAGGAACACGCCCTCTCGTTTCACCCATAAGCGGGAAAACTCATAAGATACCCTATCTCAAAAAACAATCATTTAGTCCAGTGACTTCTTAGAATTAAAATGTTCGAATGTATAAAAAGGATGAATGACTGAATTAAATAAATAAGGTATAAGTTTAAATAGTGTAATTGGCTTCTGCCGTTGTATTTAAAACTAAATAAAACCTATTAAAATGCGCATCAACACACAGTCTTAGAAAATTAAATCCTTTTCTTACTGTTAGCTGTTAGTAGTATTAAGATTAGATAAAGATGCTGAGTATCGAGATGATACCGAGTAAACATTGTTTTGCGTAGGCGATCGCACTCGTTTGCAAGCTTGCATCTTGTGTCTGTGTGTGTCTTCGTGTGTGTGTGTGTGTGTGTGCGCGATAACACTATTATTTATGTGCCACCATATGTGTGTAATGTTGTGGATATCATATGCATATTGTCAGACTGCCTGGAGCGTTTTATTTTGCCTTGACACGGTGCTATTACTTAATTAAAATATACTGATTTCTATAGCATACTTTGATAGTTGTAATAGGCTAAGTTCAAACTCACCTCTTTGGAGTTTTATTCGATAGTTATTATATGTCACCTGTCCAGCCAGGGCTGCAGGGTTATTCGGAAGAGTTCCCGTGATGTGGCCCTGGATCGCAAAGGGCAACTAAAAGATCGCAAGTGGGTTTTAGTCAGTAAAAGTCTGACATATCCACTGAGATCAATATTCCAGGGTATCCCGCAAAGTAAAACTCTCATTTTTTTTTTGCAATTTGTAGCTCAATATCGTATAGTCGTAACAAAAAATATGTAGGTATGTAATATATTACACAATTATTATACTCATTAAAATCATAAACGTAACTCTCTAACTTAGAGAAGAGCTTAAGGGCCTGTTTCACAATGTCCGAGTAGGCACTACTCATAGTCCAGTCATTATAGTACTTTCACCTCGGAATTCGAGATACCCAGCTGTAAGTCTGTAAATACTTGTATATTGACACCCTAAAAGTTGTCTCAAAACCTACATATGGTAGGGAAATTTCAAGGTCAAAGGGCCCAAAAATCGTTTTTTTTGCGCTTTTTTTGTAAATATCTTATTTCCTAAAGGTTTTTTGCTATTTGTATATTTCACAATATTGTAGAATACAAAATTCTCTACAAATTTTGTATAAAACACTTTTTCCTACGGTGAACCGTTTTCGAGATAGAGGCCGGAGAGCGCACGGTCACAGCATCACTTCAGGTCAATTGGTTCCTCCGGTCGAAAACGCCCCATATAAGTTGTTACTATCGATAAATCAATGATTATAAATATTTGTCAATTTTTATTAACTATTATATTATATGATTTTTTTCCTAACCTATCCACTTTTTATTCAGTATTCATTTATTTAACAACACTTACCTGGCGTGTCAGACGTTTACTGACTAAAGCCCACTCCTGTTCCTTCTTTGCCTTTGTTCTATGGCCCCAGTCAGTGTACCCTTTCACATACCCCATGGCCCCAGTGGATTTCGACCCTGCTGGGCACCTACGATTTTCTGAAATGTTCTTGAAGTACGCATAGATCATTACGCGTCGTCGACGACTTGAGCGCAATCCGGATGGTAATTGGACGACAGGACGGCGATCTACGCATTGCTCGCCGTCCGCCGTCGCCAGCATGGGCTTGTGTACGATGGAAAAGAGCAGTGCGTACTGAACTGAACGAACTTACTGAGAATAATTAGTTTCTCTTACTACGCTATGCTTTTTTTAACTTAAATATCTCTATCTTGCTTTAATTTTCAAAGTAAATAACTAGGGTATGTCATTCATTAATAGAAATTGTAGCAAGAACCTATTTTGGGCACGTAGGAAAAGTGATTACTGTTAACAATAATTTAAGAAATTAGTTTCTTGTTTTGAACTTGTATGGATATTATTTTTTTGTGGCTGGTTTTAATAAAGTAGTATACCATTTTGGAAACTTGATTAGTTGCACCAATTTTTAAAAAAACTTGCCATAGTAGTGTTCATACTTTTTTTTTACACCAGGACAAGCTAAAGTTGGCTAAAAGTAAAAATCTTCAATAAATTTGGGTAATCACATAAGTTTCATTCATTTTTATGAAAAATCTAGAGGAATTCTGGATTTTTTAAGAATAGCAGTAGATAGCAGTTTTATTCAGGTTGTCGCTACAAAAAAAAAGAACAGCAATATTTAAACAACTGTGGTAATGGTAGAGGAAAATATCACAACAGATCTAAATTTTAAAAGAATTTATTTGTGTTATTTCACTTATTACTTAAAAAATATTTGTGTGATATTTTTTTTTGTATTTTTCTCCGAATAGTCACGACTATTCAGACAAATATTTATAATCATTGATTTATCGATAGTTCATTAACTATAATATGGCGCGTTTTCGACCGGAGGCACCAGTTGACCTAAAGTGATGCTGTGACCGCGCGGTCTCCGCCCTATATCTCGAAAACGGTTCACCGTAGGAAAAAGTTTTCTGAACAAAAATTGTAGAGAATTTTATATTCTACAATATTGTTAAATATACAAATAGCAAAAAACCTATAGGAAATGAGATATTTACAAAAAAAGCGCAAAAACCCGATTTTTGTGACCCCCGACCATTAAATTTAATAGTTGCGTACACCCTACCATATGTAGGTTTTGAGACAACGTTTAGGGTGTCAATATACAACTATTTACAAACTTACAGCTGGGTATCTCGAATTCCGAGATTCTTACCTTAATTGAGCTAATTTGACTGGACTATCACTGAATAAATTCAAAAATTTGACAGAATTTGTATGAAATTATCTGTCAAGTAAGATACTCGAAACTTGATCATAGGTGGTGAAATAGGCCCTTAAAGTGTTATTTTAATTCAAACTTAACGTTTTACCTTTTCTCCAAGTTTGATTTTGATTTGATTATTTATGGTTTTAAGGTGTATCGTTGTTACTATTATATCTTTACCACGAATTGAATTTATTTATCATACTATCTTATAATGAGCTGCAAATTGTTAAACACACAAAAAAAATTGATTTCTTCGGGCAATCGTAGAATCACCTTAAACAGTTACCAAGCAAAAGGTACCCAATTTTTTTTCTGGCCGTCAACATCTATTTATCATCTCACACCCCTAAGACGCTGTCTCGTCAACTCCTGACGAGTGACAAGGGTTAGTTAGGGTAGGTTTCAGGAACCGGTGCCAATATTAAAACTTATCTTTCAAAGTTATTTCCATGTTTATGTTTTGACGGGTCTACAATTCTGTTGACGACTCTCGTCATTTACCTATCAACTTTTTCCTTTGGTATCTGAAAAGGAATTGTCGTCGCGTCACAAATCAAACGCAGGTCGAATGTTACGTTTGTAAGAGTTACCGTGACCGTGGTCCTGGAATGCAAAGGGCAACTGAAGTATTACAGGTGGGTTTTAACCAGTAATCATCTGACACTCCTATCTGAACAGAAAGCAGAAGTTATTTGGTGTGGGATACATACAAAAAACAAAACATTTTATTTCTGGGCTTTAGACTAGTCACAAGCATAATCACCAATACTTCAGACATTTTTCATATCGATAAATTTTAAAACTAATCTAAAATTTTAATATTAAAATTGTACAAGATTTTATGTAAATCATCCATGCGGTGTGGGCTTAACCAGATTGAATTTTGTCCATCTTTGTTAATAATCTTCCCTATGTTCTCAACACCTTGAAACCATAGCTGCCTACTTCCACCTACAACATATGCATATGCTATTTGTAAGTACAGATAGCGACATCAACTGGTTACCCCATTGTTTTGAGTTGGGAAATTGTCTAATGATTTTTCCCGCTATAGGGTAGAGTGTAAGGACCTGTTAGATTTTTACTGACTAAAATCACGCCAATGATTGAATGAAACTGAAGAAAGTTTCCTTTACCGTTCTGGGACCACGGGTTTCCTTTTCAGAAAATCACTGCAGCCCTATCGGGCACCTACCCTATTGAGTCCTTACGGTTTGCTGACATCTTTTTGAAGAGATCGTGGAATACTACGCCCTTTGGACGACTTGGGCCCGATCCGGACGGTTACGGAACGGCCGGACGGTGTACTAACTTGTCTATTTCCTGTTTTAAGGTATTTTAATGAGCGAGACCCAATAATAATAAAAATTGCGCCTCTTTCTGTACCTACAGACATCTTAATTATTTTATGACTTCCACGAGACTCATTAGCAGTAACAGGCATGCAAGCATGTCAGTTTATCAATACCTATCAGATATCGTACAAGACGGCCTGGCTCCAAAATGTGCAGCGCGGCCGTGGCCTCCTCCCTTATCAGTTAAATACGTTATCAACCGTCACAGTGCCCAAAAACTTCTGTATACAAATTACGAAACCAAGGTTCCTCTTAGCAGGAGATAAGATACGACCTGATATCAATTGGTGATGCCATACTCAGACGTAGGGTTACCAGGCGACCGGAAGCATTAAATATTTGAGAGTAAAATGTCTGGAAAGACTTGGCGGAAGCCTTCGGCCAGCAATGGCACAGTAAGGGTTATAAAAAAAAAGCAAATAATGTTATACGTTGTGAAACAAATCCACAAATCCTAATCAAGTTCCAAGCTCTGACTTTTAACAATACCTCATTTGTTGCGTTCGGCTAAGTAATTTAGGAGCTATGAGCGAACAGATGAACCTACACAATACATACTTAGCCTGTCAAAATCATAACCCCCCTTTTGCTTTGCTGTAGTCGGGTAAAAAGGAGCGATGCAGTAATCACAGATGCGAACTAAACTGCGGTAGACAGCTTGTAAATAAATAAACTGACTGGTTTTAGATTTGTATCTGACAACCCTATTCGTATATTTTAGCTCCAACCTTGTCTGTGATTTAGTGCACATACTCATTTACATTTTTAGTTTGTTTGTTTATGTATAAAATGAGGTTTACGAAGTCGAGTTAACCAGCTTAACTGGTTATGCGTATTACGTAGTTTAAATAGAACAATATTTGAGGATTACTGGAGCTAAAATCGTCTTTGAAGTTACATATAGGATTAAGGCACTATATATACGCTTGTCATTTGTTTTTTTTAGGTGGAAAATCATGAACTAAGTAAGTTCTTTATCTCTGCGAGGGTATTGCCTATAACTGTTGACAACTCAAAACATGATCACTTATACCCTTATTCGAATTGCGATAAAAGTGATTACATCGCGAATCCGACCAAATTTAATAGTCACAAAATACAAGGGTTATTAGGCAATAATTGTGACGTTGTGCATTGGTCGGATTCGCAGGATATAACGAGTGATCATCATTTGAGCTGTCAGCACAGATAGGCTATATCCCCCTGACTGGTAGATCTAGAGTAAGTTTGTAACTTTCACTGACTAAAACCCACTCGTATTCCGTCAGTAGCCTTTTAAATCATAATGAATTTGGTGTAAAAAAGATATACCTAATGTTATGTCATCTATAGCTAAAATATTAGTGAAGGTGGGCGAATCAACTATTTAACTATCCATAAACATCACCTCCAGTCAACAGCATCTTTTATAACATAAATCAAAATACAAATGACCTTTTATTAAATTATAATATCATGCATACAATAAATCATTTCATCTCGCATTAATTGTTTCGAATCACGCCAAAGGCAGAAAGCACAGAGGTGTCGAAATTCCTAAGTGACAGAATGGCCGAACTATAACGGAATCCAACGCGCGTGGGTAGTTGCTCCAACATGGTCATTGGACAATATGCGCTTGAGAAAAGTGCGCATGATGTCGACGCCACACATTGGATATATTGGCTCTCTTTATGCCCCGTATCGGGCCAAGATCGATCCACACATTGGTGTATTGGATCCAAGATTATAACTTGGAGCCAGTATATCCAATGTGTGGTACCGGCATGAAATGTTGTCTTTTTTTCTCGTTATTGTTTTTAAAGGCCAGTTCTTACTTCTTAGCTATTTTTTATGTCAGAACATTAGTGTCGCTTATCGTAATACCACCAACGATGTTTGATTCTGATTAAGGAAACCTGGTTTTTGTTGCATTTATTTCTTCCTTTGAGTAAATATTACGAATAAAGTAGTTCTTGTTATCGATGTAGTATTGACGTCGTTGTTTTGGTTGTGTTGTTATAGTAATGTTTATTTTTTTCGATCTTTGTGATGACTCAGTTTTATTAGATAGGTTCTAGGTACTTCTGAGGTCCTACCACGAATTTTTGACGCGATCCATTGTACGTCTTCTACTGAACTGTTGAAACTAAAAGGGATGAAGCTATATAGGGTGTATCGGGTGTATAGTTTCATCCCTCTTTCTCGAGCGCAAAACTGACAATTTAATCCGTCATGGTAAAGCTCCTGGTGAAGCTCAATGTGCAAAAACATCGTCTTACTGTGAAAACCTCAGCCACAACATAATCGCTGTGATAAATTCCCTCTTTGAGGAGGAGTACTATACAGAGGTACCACGTCGTCTTCACTCGGGAAGTGAGGACGCCGTGGTGCCTCTTGACAAAGGTCCTCACCGACCACAGTTGTCTTCGGCGGGAAGAAGCATCCGGGTGTAACCTACCGATTGTACGTTCTGCCTAGCTTGGGTGTGAATGTGAAGCATAGTAGAAGTTTATTAAGATTTCTGTGGTGTGAAGCATCGCCGTGTCCTCGTGGAGGCCATCGGCAGCGGTGACCGCTCGCCAGCCCTGAACAATCCTGCAGCCAACAGACACATGCATTATTATTTATTTATTTTAAAATCTTTATGCACTAGTAAACGGTATAAAGACGGACTAAATGCCTTATAGAGTTGCCCTATAGAGTTATAAAAGGCTGTCCAAAGTTGGATAGTTAATGTTAAAACTATCAATGTACTAACCACCCACTGACCTAAATCAAAATTATAAGTTAAATTAATCATCATAATTAAAATATTTCGAAAGTGCGATAAACATTTAAAATTAACTTTCCTTCTAAGAAAGAAGACAAAACAGTTTTATGCCAGTGCCAAGTTTATAACTTTGATACAAGTAATTAGTTATTAAATATTCATAGGTCTTTGTAAAAACGAACACCTAGTAAGTCGAGTCTATGCGGAATTAAATGGCTTCCTCCATTGTGGCGTTGTAAAGAATAATGCTTTAAAATTAACATCTGTTAGTATAAACAATGAAAAACTACAATGTAAGAACTGATCAATATCCTTGTCACATAACTGTGGTTTTTTTTATATACGGAATATTTAAAGCATGACTGATAATGATATAACAAGTTAGACACTAGGTACATTCTGTCTGTAGTGTCATCGCGCGTGTATTTAGCAGTAGAAATTTATAATCATCATCTGCCTAGCCTTTTCCCAACTATATTGGGGTCGGCTTCCAGTCACGTCGGATTTAGCTGAATAGGTACCAGTATTTTACGAGGAGCGGCTGCCTATCAGACCTCCACAACCCATTAACTGGGGTAACACGGTACTTCATGGCAAGCCTGGAGTCAGATTTTCTGGCTTCTGACTATCCGTAACGACTGCCAAAGATCTTCAAATGACAGCCGGGACCAACGGCTTAACGTGCTTTCCGAGGCACGGAGGAAACTCGTTATGTTAAGATGGTCACCCATCCACAGACCAGCCTAGGCAAGCGTTGCTTAACCTTGAAGATCGACCCGTGCGGCTGTTATTATCTAGCCACGAGCTCCTCTAGCAGTAGAAATTTATACTAAGGGAAAATATTGCAGAATCCTTAGCGTGTCCCTGAGTTTGTTTTACGTCAACGCGATCGACGAAAGGTTCTGCAGTCGACCGCATACCGGAAGACGCAGCGTTGGAAGGCCTCCTTCCGTCAACAAGGTGGACCCTGGACCGATAACCTGGTAAGGGTTGCGGGAATCTGTTATCTGATGGATGCGAGTCGCAGAGGACCGTTCAGTGTGCTGACACTTAGGCCTCCCCTAAGTGGCGCCTCCCATATGTCCATTGTCCAATATTTACATAAATAGGTATCTGTGAATATTTATAATGGACGTCTTTCGGCTGAAATTATGATAACGACATAATATCGAACCATACCAAATAAAACATAATTACATTAAACGTACCCTGTTGTACAGCAACGTTGTGCTCCATAATGCCAAAAACAGGGAGAAAATGGTTCAATTCTCAGTAAGAAACTTGTCATGAGATGGCTCCTCACATCAAGTTTCTTTTACCAACCTATTTATAAACTTAGCCAGATCAGTTTTTACTTTTAGCATCATCATTTTCGATTAATGTGCTAACACTTAGCACGGGCTTGTTGCTCGGGTGTTAAACTCTCTCATAATAGGGTTTGCTGTGAGAAAACCCAATTGCGGTTTAAGCTCGCCTGTGTACAAAAAATTTGTGTGTTGAATAAAGGTGTTAACTTCTTCCTTCTTCTACTAGGGTCATGACTCCATGAGTTATGAGACAATGAAAACCGGGATCCTGGAACGAAGTTAAAGAAGGAACAGGAGTGGATTTTAGTCGGTTAAAGTGTGACACGCTTTCCAGCTCCCACCTAAAAATAAAATAGTTCTTCCTTCTTCCGAGGGTTAAACTCTATAAGCTGAACATCTGTCTTTGTTCCATACTTCTACAACACAATAATTCATAGGTAGGTACAGACGCTATCCACACATGCTTGTGTTTATTTATAAAGCAGCTCGCCCGTGCCACAAAGCCTTACTGAAACGCTATCGCAACCGTATGTGTGCCATATTATTAACAAAGGCTACTTTTATTGGAACATAAGGTCAGCACACACTAACACTCGACGCATGCACTATGAAAGTAACAAGTTCCAAATGGTCAGTATCACTATCTGAAAAGTGTATGTACTTTTCAAATAGTGTAACGATTTGGAACTTTTTATACGGCACAATTTTATGAGAGAATTATTAGGTAATGTTCCGTAGGGTAGAAACGGGACCCTACTACTAAAACTTTACTGTCCGTCTGCTCGTCAATCGGCAGTAGCTCGTGAATTGTGACAGCTAGACAGCTGAAATTTTCATAGATTACGTACATATTTCTATTACTGCTATAAAAACAAATACTAAAAACAGAATAAAATAAATATTTAGCTTGTAGTTTTTTGTATGGGAGCTATACAAAAAACGAGACTTTTTACCGTTTTTATGTTACGGACAGTCCGTAACATAAAAACGGTAAAAAGTCTCGTCTCTCAGAAATCCTTTGTGCGCGAGTCTTTGGCCAGTTTTTGTAACAAAAGAAAGCACATTCAGTGATTTCGTTCCGCACCACAAGGTGCAGTGGGATACAACGTTAAATTTTGATCATTACTAAATTATAACTTCTAGGTTAGTTACTACCTAGAAGTTATAGTTCGAATACGCGATTCGCTATTCGCGAAGCTTTTCTCGCATCCCCCCAGCAAGCAACGATGCATCTCTTGCGCATTCATCGTCGCATCGTCGCGTTGCGCCTTGGTATGCTCTGACCCTAACATCTCAAGGACCAAGCCGTGGTGTGGTCCGATAAAATAAAAACTCTCGACCTACGTAAACCGCAGCCATGTTGACATAATATTTTATTGTATTTTACGAGTCAGAGTACATTGCCTCGATTGTTACATACGATCACTTTATGAGGTTAATTTTGTCAGTGTTTATGTCATTATTACACTAAACTGTTTCTTTTATTCGTATTTAAGTGGTGAACTTTAAGTGAAATGTTTTTGCAATTTACTTTCTAGTTGTACAGGGTTGAATTGTCACTGAAAAGTTAACGTAGCAAAATGTTGCTTTTTATTCATTTATTTTAAACATGTAGCAATCCAGCCTCTTTGGCATAGTTTTTGGAATTGCAAAAAAAATCAAATAGGTCATCACTTTCGGGAAGTACCTCACAAAAATACCCAAAAATCCTATAAAAACTCGAGATTTTGATCAACTATGCCTTTTATTTAATTTCAGATGCGAAGTTATCAAATAGGTAACTCCTCCTTCTTTGAGCGAAGCGAGAAGGAGTGTCAGACTTTTACTTACTGTCTAAAACCCATACAAGTTACTTTAGTTGCTCTTTCTGTTTCAACTCGCGGTAAGTCTTTCGAACAATAATATTAATAATATTCCACAACTACCGCAACTCTGATCAGCAATACCTGTGAACTCTGGTTAAATTAACCGTTCGACCACTTTGTAAGTTATTTATTACGTCTTTGTAAACTTACAAAGTAACATGTGGCTTTGCTCCATAAAATAAAATGGCGCTCAGCCTAACGCAAGCAAAATAAAGAAAAAAAAAACAAAATCACAATGGCCGACCTTGATATTGCGAGAAGGGAACCGATTCTATTATTCTAATGTTGGTTACCTGGAACTGTTTAAATTCGAATTTGGAATAAAAGAACTTACACCCACAGGGCGATAAAATGTCATCCAAAAAGTTTTGAGGAAGTTGCGAAACATAAAAATAATTCTATGGTTTCTTTCACATCTATGCGTATCGGTTTTATTGCTTTTTTACTCACGGTTATCTTAAAGTTTAAAATAGAAGAATTATTGGTTCTCACTATTTCAACGATACCTATTGGTTATCTAAGCGGTCTCCGGAAAGGTTAAAATTCTCAAGTGGATTTTGCTAGTTCTTGGAATAAAGCCACAAATTAACGCTTTAAGTAGGCGTTAAAACGAAAAAAAGGATTGTCAAAGATGATTGATACTAGGCTATTAATCAAACTTGTTGGTATTTTAGGTAACGGAGCTTTTTTCACTAAATATATCCTCATCTTCATACAGTCTCATAGACTCAATTGGACTTCTTACTGTAAAAGCTATTTGTTGTTGGTTAAATGGCATTTATCTTTCATTGTAGAACACAGACTATGGATACATATATAGAATCTTACTGTTGTAGAATCTGTCAGGGATGTATCTTAGATAAGTTATTAAAAAAAAGCTCAAGAGCTAGAGTACCTAGCCCGCGAAATTAACTATGAGTGAAATTTTAATGTAAATGTCATTTAATTTACGAATCCCCGACCGGTCTCATTGGACCGCGCTGTTATTGTTTTACTATTGTGTCTCGTTTCGCGGGTGTTGATAGGTTAATAGGGTAAGCTGAACTGAGAGGGTTGTTGATGATTTTAGTGGTTATACTTCCATAAATAAATAACTATTATGGTCGCAAATCATATTCTAATGAACTTAGAATTAGAACCTGTCATTGACTTGCAAACAGCAAAAAACTTGAATTATCGCGAGTTGCTCTTTTTTAGGTGGGAAATCATCGAATAGCGTGTCAGACTTTTACTGACTACAACCCACTTATTTGTTCCTTCTTTGCCTTTCGTTCCAGGGTCCCGGGCTTTCCTTTCAGAAGCGAACCCATGGCCCTGAGGCTGAGGCTACATTAGACCGCGACACGATTGGCGATTCATGAGCGATTAAAACAAATGAAAATTCATGATTACGGCTACACTGTACGCCAAATTTTACTAGTGATATTTGATTCGCTCTTCCAGTCGCATCCCAAATCGCTGGCAACTGTAGCCTCAGCCTGAGGCTTCGGTCCTACTGCGCCCGGCTACGATTTTCGGCTAATATCTCGTTGAGGCGCACGTGGAACACTACGCACTGCCGACTACTGCCGACGACTTTTGCTTGGCACTTTTATCTTGACATATGCTAAACAGCTCAAACAATTTTATGAATAAGACTGATATCATTGCGACTTACAATGACTAATCAAACCCAGGTGAGGAGTTACTAACACCCTTATCAACGACAGCTGGCTATCAATTTTTAATTGTTATACTTACATACCTAATCAACGTACACAAACAGACATACATGCCTTACCAGGAACTGCCAACATCTTAGTACAGCATAAACAATGATCTCACCTACTAAGGCAGATTTATCTCGAGCTGACGCAGATGCACACACCACGACTTGGTACACGCGCTTATCTCGGTAACTGGTAGGTTGCAAATATTACACATATCGGTAGGAACACCCATACAATGAGAAGCAGCATTTTACAAGCCTGGTTGTAGAGGTACCTACTTAAACTGAAATATGGGCTAGGCGGTTGCAATCCAGCGTCCTAACAGAGGTCACTTTGGTTGGAGCTTGGTTTGTGTTGTGGCTACACGGTGCCAACACAATCGCAAGTTAGTCGGTGCGTTCGAAACAGCTGCGGTTGGAAAAACACGTACACCATCCAAGGACGTTGATGATCACAGATTACATCTGCTTGTAACACCGATTGCAGCAAACAAGGTTACCTCTCTTGGGACGCTAGATTACATCCATGCGGTCCATGCTTTGTTGATATTTTGTTATTGAAATTACCATCTTGTGATTTAGAAACTACGATAATAATATGTAGTTACTCAGATACCCGCGCAACGAGACACAATAGTAAAACAATAACAGCGCGGTCTCATTGGACCGGTTGGGGATTCAAACGTTAAAATGTTAGGAAAGTACTTTTTTAACTAACAAAACAACTAGGAATTACTCCCGTATCGTGGGAGCATTTATAAACATAAAACTTCACATACACAAGACACCCAGACCTGAAACAAGTATTAGAATAGTGTAACGTGCAGGAATCGAACCTGCGACAAAGTACAGTTGTAGGTACTTATTATTAGCTACTTTATAAAATGATTTATAATTTGACAGCAGCCGATAAAACATTTCGTATAGCAAAACCTTTTTATGAGCATTTTTTGCTGCATAGTGAAAAAAGTCAATAAAAACTTTCAACAGAAGACCGCTGCCATTTTGATGCAAAAAAATCTAGTAGAAACATTGCCAGACCGTAGGTAGTTAGTTACTTAGGCTAAAAATATTTACAGTTCTACTTTCTATTTCTTACACTACTTCTTATTGAATAGATGGAATTGATATTTTATTGTGATTCTTTAGAATAAATTACAAAAACCCGAGTCTTGAAGATTTTTCCGTATCCCAGAAGTGTTTTTTTTTTGTGATGTATCTACGTCTGTAAGACTGTAACTTGTGCTGTAGTATCCTGCTTCATGCCAAATTTCAGGTTCAACGGAAAGTACTATAATAATATGAATTTTGAGTCCCATGGAAGTGTCATAATATACGTTTTTTGCGACATAAACGGCCATATCTTTTTTCAGTTTGTTTTTTTTCACAGATTCAAGGGACCGCAAACCTGATTATATGGATTTAATTGCAACCTTTCACCTCCACGTGTTCTCGAGATAAAGGGCCTAGTCATACAGACAGACGGACAGACAACAAAGTGATCCTATAAGGGTTCCGTTTTTTCCTTTTGAAGTACCGAACTCTAAAAACTAGTAAAAACATTGCAGTCGGTAGCTATTTAGACTAAAAATATTTACAGTTCAGTGTTCATTTAGTGTTTCTTACACTACTTGTTTATGAAGCCATTGACATGTTTTTTTATTGTGATTCTCCAGAAAAAACTAAAAAAAAAAATCGAATGACTCACGATAACTTGACCACCAAGATGTCAAGTACATTTGCATAAATATTGACGTACGAAATGGTCTAGTCGTAAACAGCATTCCGTTACCAAAGAATTTCATACAAATTGTTACCGTTAATGATATAATGCTTGGAAAATATTTCACAGTCACGCTTTTCGGTACGTATAGAGAATATAATGGCGGTAATTTTACTATATTTTATTACATTTCGGATTGCATACATCATACTTGAGTACTTACATACATATTTCTAAAGGTCGCTTTGTTTGTGCGGGAATGTTCGAAAAATGTTTACCGTGGCATTGAAACGTACAGCGGAATTGAAGAAAGTAGAAACGCAGGAAGAATTTTTTGACGCCATATTTTAGATTAGAGTTAGACCGTTTTCACATTATCCGATCCGATATCGGTATCGGACGCCGATCCGATAAGATAAGATAAGATAAGATAATCATTTATTTGCCCAAACATGAGTACAATACATATATAACAATAAGTTGTCAGCATGCAAGAGGTGTTAAAATAGAGCTTAGATCGTCATGTTTGCCTTAAACAATGGCATGCAAATATTTTCAAAAGAATACAATATAAAAACATTCTAGCGTGTCATTAAGTCTAATAAAAATTTAAAAAAAGAAAATGTAATACTAATAGAAGTCAAAATAAAATAATACGTCTAGAATGTCAAACTGAGTAAAAAATAAAAATTAAATGTCTAATAAATAATAAACTTAAAAAATAAAAATTAAATTAACTTGTATGTCACAAAAATTCAAAATTTGTCATTAAAAAACTCATTTAAATTGTAGTAAGCTTTATCTGCCAGGAAACTTTTTACCTTCTTTTTAAATGCTATGTCACTCAGCTGCTTCCAGGTTTTAGGCAACTTATTATAAACTTTTGGAGCCATGCAAAAGACACTTTTACGCATAAGAGCAGTTTTGTGCTGATATTGGCAAATTTGAGTATTGTCACGTCTATTTCGAGGAAATCGGTCTGCCATACGAGAAAATAAATTAGGATTGGTTCTTACGAATATGGCATTTTCCAATATATACAGGGAAGGCAATGTCAATATTAGGTATTTTTGAAAATAAGGCTTGCAACTCTGAGTTGTTTCAAGTTTGAACATCGCCCTTATGCATCTCTTTTGAGTTTTAAAAATTAGTTCCCTATCAGTCGAATTCCCCCAAAATATAATGCCGTATCTTAAAATAGACTCCACCAGTCCGTAGTATGAGGTAAGCAAAGCATCTACACTAACTACCGAAGCCAGTGTGTAAAGTGCAAATGCTGAGGTACTTATCCTCTTGCTTATAGCCTCAATTTGTGCCTTCCAATTTAGCTTATTGTCAATTATTAATCCTAAAAATTTTGTCGTTTCAACTTCGTCAATGTTATTATTATTATAAATTATGTCACGATTATTAATGAATGTCGGAGTGCGTTGGCTAAAATGCATGATTTTAGTCTTATTCAAATTTATCTTTAAATTATTATTATTAAGCCATTCTATTATTGAAATTAATGAATTGTTAATGTCATATTTGTATGTTTCTCTATTTTTACACTCAATTGTGACAACACTGTCATCAGCAAAGAGGCTCATCGGTTGCACTGTGGACTTAGGCAGGTCATTAATATATAACGTAAATAGGGGAGGTCCCAACACACTTCCCTGAGGGACACCATACATGACTTCACGTCTTTGCGACCGATGTAACTCTTCCCATCCAGTAGTAAAATTTACTCTATTGACTTCCGTTATCTGTTTCCTGAGCTGAAGATATGACTCAAAAAGTCTCAGTACATTCCCTCTTATGCCATATGCATTTAGTTTTTTAAGTAAAATATTGTGTTCAACATAGTCAAATGCCTGAGTCATATCACAGAATATACTACTAACCGGTGTATTTTGATCCATATTCGTCATCACGGTATGCAAAAAATCGTAAATTGCCATATTTATGGTTTTTTTTTCTCTAAAACCTTTTTGTTCGTTGCAGAGGATTTTATTTTGTTCTAAATATGAGTTGAGCTGCTTATAAATATACTTTTCAAAAATTTTTGAAATTATTGGAATGAGCGATATCGGTCTATAATTCGATATTAACTCTTTTTTGTCTTTCTTAAATACGGGCTTAACGACAGATGTTTTTAATGCCGTTGGATAAACACCTGTACTGATACTCAAATTAATAACGTAACTTAAAGGTAAGCATACGATGTTAGCTACTGCTTTCAATATATTTGTGGAAATTCCATCATAGCCTACACTATTTGTATTTTTTAGATTTGCTATTATTTTCGAAACGTCATCCGGTGTACTAGGTTTCATAAACATAGAATCTCTTTTGCTCGAAATATATTGCGTTACTCTTGTTCCAGAATTATCAACGGGCTGTATTTTTTCTATAAAATAGTTGTTAAAGAGATTCGCTATGTGTTCTGGCTCCGTGATGGTTTTATTATTAATTTTGATTTTATCTATGTAGGGCTTTGGTACATTTAATTTATTTTGATTAATTATTTGCCAGGTTGCTTTTGCTTTGTTTCTTGAAGTAGAAATTTTATAATTATTTTGAGCGCGCTGAGTCAGCTTTATAATTTTTTTATACCTTTTGGTGTAATTTTTAAAACGTATTTTATTTATTTGGCTAGGCCTTATCCTATACTGCCATAGTAATTGACGTTTTTTTTTGCTACAAATCCTAATGCCACGAGATATCCAATTTACTTTCTTTTTGATATTCACCGTTATACTAATATATGGAAAACATAGATCGTAAAGCAATTTAAACAAGTCCAAGAAAGCCTCATAAGCAGTATTTGGATCTTCAGCATTATAAACTTCTGTAAACGTCAAACATCTTAAATGATTTTTAAATTTAAATACGTTTTCTTCACTATAGTCGCGTCTCTTTATTCGCCACTTATCTATCGCGCACAATTTTTTGACTGGGAATTTTAGTAGTTGCGCTGTGTGGTCAGACAATGCAAATTCCAACACTACAGTTTTACAAGACTTATTGAAATAACCGATATCGGGGTAAGTAAAATGTATGAAATATGTACCTATCTTTCATATTGTCCGACCCGATATCGGATATCGGAGCACAGAATTTCATACATTTTACTTACCCCGATATCGTATCGGCGTCCGATACCGATATCGGATCGGATAATGTGAAAACGGTCTTAGTGTATTACTGCCAATTTCTTCACCAAACGTAACAACCAAAGTAACAGCCAAAGTAACGTCATGAAGTAATCATCATCTGCCTAGCCTTTTCCCAACTATATTGGGGTCGGCTTCCAGTCAAGCCGGATTTAGCTGAATACCAGTATTTTACGAGGAGCGGCTGCCTACCAGACCTCCTGAACGTCATGAAGTAATAATAACGGTTAAATTCATTTCTTCACAATTTTAACTGTTAGTTTTGTCCTTAACTTTAACTGCTCATTGAAAGGCTACTAAATCCAAAGTCACTGTCATTTTGATAATATTGTATAGGTTTCACTGCGTTTATCCCTACATTTTATTTTAGCCGACTTTTAATTTAGCTGTCACTTGGATGAAAACATTTACAAGATGACAGTTGCTATTGACAACAGTAATGGTCAAGGAAAAGTTATTACTTTAGTTTTAGTTTTTTTGAAAAAATTGGCCGTAAGTATGTAGTTTTAATTAGGCCACTACTTGCTGAATAAATTCAAAAATGGAACAGAATTTGTATGAAATTATCTTAGTATTATATATATATATGCCCAGTGTTCTTATTTTTCAACTATAAATCTTGTGAGTACCTATTATTCTTGTTCTAATTTGTTAATATCGTGTTCTGTATTTAGTTCAGATCATACAAGATTCATAAAAACATACCAAAAAAAAAAAAGAAACACAGGTAAGTTTTAGTCAGCAAAAGCCAGAGACACCCTCGCTACGCTCGCGCTTTAAACTTAGCGGGAAAAGTTACGAGTACTTACACGCCTTTCGCTTCACAAACAGCGGGAGGAGATACATATTTGTTGATAACCTAACTCAAACAAAAAGAATCATCGAGTTTCAAGGCCTAGACGCTGCTCTGAATTTTCACTGCTGATTCTGGCTTTTTGGGACTTCAAGTGTGGCAGCCAACGACCCTGTTGGTGGCAGCAGTTAAAGGAGTACTGCGGCCTTGCCAAAAACAAAGCAGATCTACTTATGTAGATGAATTTATTTCCGACTAATGTTTTGTCTACCGATAATAGAAGGCATTGTTCAGCAGTCAGTGTTTACAAACTGTAGTTATAAAATATAATATATCCACTATAGTTCACGAAACTGCGACGTTGGTCCCGTGATCGCAAACGAGACTGCTGTGTGTTGGATCCTGGATTAGATTTCCAGGTCTGGCAAAATGTGTGTTTGAAAGTTGGTGGTGTGATACCATCCTTGCCACTTGTTACTCCACCTGATCTCTCTCCGGTCGTGTCAGATTGTCGTCCCATTAAACTGTGAGAGTAGAGGAACAGAGAATACACGTCTGTTTGTGCACACAGTTGAGCACTACAATATCTTCTACGTACTTGGCTATTTTCTGTTAAGATTGACCACCATCATCAAAGTGTATTACACAGTTATCGCAAAAAAATTGTAACTTAACCTACCTACCCACTTACAACGAATTAGACCCACCTAAAAAGTCTATTTACTTAACAAAATATAACAATCAACACTGTTAGTTGATTACACAGTAGATTAGCAACCTGCGGTCGCCTGCAGGCTTCCCTGCCCACCTACTTATCGACATAGCGTGATTAAAACTCATTAACCTTTAAGCAAAGATTGCTAAAATCGTATTATTTTGTCCACCATTTTAGGTGTGACCTGCTCTTAGTGGCTTAGCGTGAAATCGATTACCGTGGTTGTCTTGTTGATGCGAATGGATGCAGTTTTAGTGTCGAATAAAATTCGTTCTGCAGGAGAACCAAAGAATCGTCAAATTAAGCTGCAGTGGGCAGAGCACATTGCTTGCAGAACAGGTGGTCGATGGGGATGAAAATTTCTGTTACCGGAACACGCAGTGTTGGAAGGCCTCTCACAAGATGAACTGATGACCTGATGAGAGTCGCGGGAGTTAGATGGATGTGAGACTTGCGTGAAATTGGGGGAGGCCGATATCCAACAATGGACGTCAATGGGCTGAAATGATGGTGATCACAATGGTGATGATGAAAATTTGTTCTGGCTTTTTGTATCTATTAAAAGCGGGCAGAATGGATGGAACGTATGGTTCGAGCTTCGGACTTTATAAATGTAAATATTTTTTTCTAGGATATGCCTGTTTCCTCACGATGTTTTCCTTCATCGTTTTGAAAGCAGTGGTATAAATAACACAAAGTAATGCATCTGATTGGGTTTGAAGCTGCAACCTACAACTCGTAAGTCGGGGCCATTACTACTGGGCCACCACTGCTCGCATCAACTTTAAGACTTGATAAATATGGTGATGCCCAGCATAAACCAAGGAACAGTTGCTAACAGAGTAGGTCAAAAGAAAAGCGTACGGAAACATACAGTGTGCCCGCACAATTAGTGTCTCATAAGGAATCTAGCGCGGCCGGTTAGACGCGACGTCATAATCAAATTAATGGATACTCACCATCAGCCGTAATGAGCACTGAGCAAACTTTAGATTCGTGTTGTAACATTACTTGAATACCAGTGGTAGAGTGCGATTCAAATGTAATGGCGGTGTGGACGCTGGGGCAAGTGACAGCGGGGGTAAGAACAGGGGCGTAGCTACCACAGTATCAGTCGTATCATTTATACGGGGCTACAGGGCTTCGATGTGTGTAAAAATTCACAACATGCTATTCACAACTACAAATTGCATTATTGACAAGATGTAGAAGGTCTAATCTTATAGCTTGCTCCTCTCGCTCTAACATGCTCTACATATCATCACACTATAAACCTAACCTATTCTGGTCTAGAATGCTCCAAAAAACGAGCTCAATTTCAATAAAGACGTCTTGTCCTATCCGAGTTAGAATAATCCTATCGAGCTCGGTTTTACACGATGACAAAACCACTTCTTCCATCTTTTGTGAGCCCGCACGTTTTGTAATCAGTATGGTTGAAACCTATACAGTGAGCGTGGTCATTTTTTTCATAGAAATTTTAATATTTTTTGATACGGGGCCCCCTTTTGGCCCCTAGTTACGCTACTGGGTATGAAATGGTAGACGGTAGACGCATCACAGCCATTAAGCTTGAATCACACTGTACCTGCAGATCAAACCTTGATAATCTCCCAATTAAAACCAAGATTTCTCGACAAAATTGCAAAAGTAGCTGTCATCACATTAAAATTAAGCATTTTGATGCACATATCGTATGACCTCCGCTCATTCTTAATTAAAACAAGCTTTTACAGAAGTCTTCGATAATTGCCGTCAAGGAGTAGTTTATCAACGCGATGATTATAATCAAGTTTGCTTATCCCCCATAAAATGATTATTAAATATGATATTTAATATGGAACTGGCGTCGGGACCGCTTGCTTGATATGGTAAGCTTGGAACTTTCTACGTGGCACTGCCAGTTAAGCTTGACCTGGAGAATAAAGCAGCTATATGGAATATTGGAGTGGGTGAGTCGTTTAGTTCTGCGGTCGGGGGTCAGGTAATGTCGGTGGGTCTTAGTTTCACTTTGCTTCTGTGAGCCCGAGGCCTGGGTTTTATTACTCGTAGGTGTTTTGACGACGTTCATCCGCTTTGTTACAACGTGGTGCTAACGTATTTACGGACGTATAAATCACTTATGTTAGGAATATTCTGTTGTTAGAAATTGATTAAAAATGTTTCCGTGACAATAAAATTATAATATAAATAACTGTTGTAAAATTTTTGTTGATTGATTGTTTGGTCTGTGGGCTACTGGTTACTGACAAAGATTTATCTCATAGCAATGTAAATGTATTAAATCAAAATAATTGCATCGGGATTGGTATCTGCGCACAATAAACTACACACTATAGGTAGTAGTGACGCGATCAAGATTTACCAAAATAGGTATGTATGTTTGTATTCTGAAATATCTTGATTGTTTTAAAAATACCTGTAACCGATTCAGTAGCCGGTTCTGAACATACAACTTTCAGGATGTGCGTTTATTATATTACATGTAGTATATCTGAAACTAAGTATCAACAAAACCGGAATAAGAGCAGCACAAATCAGCAGGGGTATATGGAAACTATCTCCAGATCCCAATCTACTTACAATTTTCCGCTTCAATACCACCAGAGTTTCCATGTTGAAAGTTTTGAAAGTAAAAGCACAACCAGTTACTCGATCCTAGCTGGGCTAATGTCTGGTTAAACGCGTGACAATGCTGTTAACTCCCATCTAGGTAGATATCTTTATCATCAAATTGTTCATAACTTTCATTATCCTCATACTTACTTATAAGAGGAACGAAGTCCAACTTTTCTTTGTTTATTTTATATGGATAATTTATTACACATTCATTGTACGTACAGCTAAGGAGTGGAATTCCCTGCTGTAGTCTGTTTTTTTTAATTGTTATAAACTAGTGCTTGACTGCGATCCCAACTGATGGTAAGCAGTGATGCAATCGTCGATGGTGAGGCGCATTAGTTCCCTAAAAGTTCTGGTGTTTAAATCAAAAGTGAATAGGTTACTTCTAGGGAAGCGTGCTCCATAGTCGGCCACATCATCGCTTACCATCAGGTGAGATAGTGGTCAAACAAGAGCCTATCGTCGAATATAATAACATAAAAAATATTGTCAGTATATTTCAATAAGTTGAAAAAAGAAACATTTTTAAAATTGAATACATATTATGATTTAGAACTTAATCCAAAGGGTCTTAAACATCCAAAGAGGCTTATTGTCGATTTACAGCGAACTCCTTCACCTCTGACACAAGCTAAAAAGAGCATTATGGTTATCATAGGTTAAGTTACTTAATTATAATTCAATTAAACACTCTGTTATTACTAATAATAATTCATGAACTACGTTGGTGGCCGCCTGCCCATTATACGAGTACACTATTCGTTGACCTGCACTGAGAAATTTATCGTTGTTTAATTACTGAGACTGATCTCTGTATAATGATGGAGAGAAAGAGAATGCAATAGGTGCCTACATAATACATTCCATCTTTTCTTTGGCCTAGAAAAGATGTAGATACCTATTGCATATGAAAGAAAAGGGTTTGATAGAATGCCAGAAAAAAACATGTTGCGCCGACCCTCAATGGATATTTCCGTATCGGCACCCAGATTTTCGGCACCAAAATTTTTGGCACCCAAGCTATTCCCGATTCGGCACCAATAAGTATTTTGGACTGGTATTTTGTATGGTTACTACCGGTCCGGGGTAGGGGTTTAGTCAGTAAGAGTCTGACACGCCCTCCCGCTCCGCCCAAGAGTGGGAGAAGTCATTCTGATGATTCAAAATACCTATTGGTGCCGAATCGGGATTAGCTTGGGTGCCAAAAATGTTGGTGCCGAAACGGGAATACTGCCCCTAAATAACACGGAACTAGGGCAGGAAGATGATGATAAAATTTCGAACACTGTCTCGTTAAGAATCTAAGCGATTCTTGACATAACTTTGAAGGTGTAACTAAACACCACAATAAGCTCAACATAGTGTGTTTTTATTTATTTATTAAATTCTTTATTCTAAGTACACCATTTTTGTTTTGTTTGAGCTTCGCACAGTTTGTGCATTTGCCAATGTTAAGTATAGAAAGTTCATTAAGTTTACACAGTCATTTTGAATTTCATTAGAATTCTAATTCTAGCTAATTTTTTTGCATTATTTGGCAGCAAATGTATCGAAGTCACTTTTCACGGTAAGCTTCGCTGAGGTTGCAATACTACAATAACATTTTCCGCTCCATTTTACTGAAATCGCGTCTATTCCAATGATTCCACATATTGTCCAGCTGCGTTTACATTACAATACTAAACCATCAATATTTCTGTGATCAATACCAAACCAACCATCATCATCTGCCTACCCTCTTGCCAACTATATTGGGGTCGGCTTCCAGTCAAGCCGGATTTGGCCGAATACCAGTGTTTTACGAGGAGCGGCTGCCTACCAGACCTCCACAACCCATTAACTGGGGTAACACGATACTTCATGGCAAGACTGGAGTCAGATTTACTGGCTTCTGACTACCCGTAACGACTGCCAAAGATCTACAAATGACAGCCGGGAACTACGGCTTAACGTGCTTTCTGAGCCACGGAGGAAACTCGTTATGTTAAGATGGTAACCCATCCACAGACCAACCTTGGCAAGCGTTGCTTAACCTTGAAGATCGATCTGTGCGGCTGTTTTTGTCTAGCCAATACCAAACCAACCACCACCAATAAATAGGTTTATTTGTTTATACGAGTATCTACTAAAAATCGATTGGCGCAGCTACGAGTACTGAACTTTGTTCGAAAATACCCCACCAAAAACTAGGTTTCAGTGTTAATGAATAGCTTAAGGCTATATCCAATTATCCATCTAACAGTCTGTCTCTAATTACCCTAACACCTTAAGTCGCCACACTAAAATAGTACAAAACAGTTCTTTACAATCTAGTGTTAGTTATGTACCCAGTATACTCGGTATGTAAAGCTTATTTCACTACGCTATAATATAATATTACAACAATATCTCTCGCCATATATTTGTTAAGAACACGTTTATGATAAGTTTGCTATACTATATTATTACTATAAATGTATGGGGAGCGATATTTTTGTGCTATAGCGTAGTGTGAAATGAGCTTTTGGCATCGAAGCCAACCTTCTCGCCAAGCTTCGCTGAGGTACTATAATATTACAATAACATTCTCAACTCTATTTTACAGAAATCGAGCCTATTCCAATGATTCACTTGATCACCGATCATGATGATCACAATATTTACTAAGAAGCAATTGGCGCATAATTAAAACAGTCACTAAACTAAACTCTAAAAAATCATACCAAAAACTAGGTTTCAGTGTTAATGATTGGCTTACGGCTATATCCACCTAATAGCCTGTCTCTAATTACCCTAACACCTTAAGTCGCCTCACTAAAATAAGTCCCTAATTACCCTAACACCTTTAGTCGCTGTCAGTAAAATAATACAAAACAGTTCTTTACAATCTAGTGTTAGTTATGTACCCAGTAATTCTCGGTATGTAATACTACGTCGGTGGTGCAGGTCGTGCGAGGTGCGACTGGGTCAAGGCGGATAAACCGAGCTAAAGCTGTATGATTGTTTTAAATGAGTTTTGCCATAACGGATAACATAATTGATAGCGTGTTTTGCTCGCTAAAAATAGGAGACCCCTTCTCTTGTGCAAGTTAAATGCATGTGAAGAAATTGTGTCTTACAAAGAATATGTTTGATTTTGGGCTACCATTATGAACATTTCGTGCATAAAAATAATAAAAAAATAATTGATTTTTATAAAAAATCCAAAATATAGAGAATTAACATAGGTAAGTACAACTTTTATATTTACACAAGTGCTACCCCATTTTGTGTTCAGGATATCTCTGTCCATGCCGGATTGCCTGGAAGAAATCGCCGAGAGCGATAAGGCCGCCAATTGTACGTTTTTAATAAAAGGTTTTCTTTCTATAAATTTTATTGCAATCCTGGTGTATAAGCAAATGTACGTATGTCGTGTGTGTGTGTGTGTGTAATTTGTGGCATATCTTCGCGTTGTCACGGACCCTTGTTGGAAGCATGGACCCGACACTCCTCGCTTGCAGGCATGCTACAAGCACCGCCGCGGTACCTTCTGGATCGATCCAAGGAACGCCTGAAGATGTCTCGTTATCTGCTCTCGCGCCCAAGACTCATGACATCTCTTGTAAATTCTATACATGAAGTATAGCGCACCCAGGAATAGAATCGTGCAAATGATTGTTAACACGATACTTATAGCCGATAAATGAAATTTAAATTCCTCCACCGTGGCGGCGTTTTTACTAGCGCTATTTTGATTGAGAAATACCTCTTCATTGGTTACTTTTGAGTTACACATGATGAAAGTCACTTTTGTTATTGCTCTCACTTGAAGAATTCGTACGCAGCGCAAAGTCTACACTAACCACGAACATGATTCAAGCCCTGTTTAGTGGCAGGGTCGCCATATAAGGTCGGGTGTCAGATTGATTGAAACATCACAAAATGTGGTACAAGACTGCTTTATTTCTGTCATTACATTTGTTATATATTGGTTACACACACAGATATTATAGGTACTTACATACTACATCACAAGTGTACGTAGTGCTGGCCCAAGTTCCATACATTTCTGGAACATCTCCTTTTAAATTCTTTCACAAGAAGGATTTTAGAAGACAGATGTTGAAACATAAATCTTTCTTGATTAATGTGGTCCAGACGGAGGAACAGACAAAGGACATTTCATCTAGGTCAACTTCCTTCAATGAAGACAGCTTAGACAGCGGTGGTCCAATATTCAGTTGATAGTTAGAGCACGATCTGATATTTTTGTTGAAAGTTATGCATGTAGGTTAGGAGAATAAAATGAAGAATGAATGGCAGTATAATCGGGTAGCATAGTGTTTTTCTTTTTATTTGTGAGGTGGGAAATCATCTAATGGTTTTTGCCATTCCAGAGCGGGACGGCGTGTCAGACTTTTACCAACTAAAGCCTACCTAACTATGTTCCTTCAGTGGCATTTTGTGTTCTAGGACCACGGGATTCCTTTACAGAAATTCCCCATAATGGTACTTTATTTGGATATCAATCAGACCTCGTAGTCTTTACTAGAATTTGGTCTCACTCTGGTAACATTATTAACTTGTTTCGCTGTATTCCGTACCCTGCCCTTCTTTAGAGCTGCTTTTTCAATTCTTTTTAATTGAAATCTCTTCCCTCGTCCTCCTTTTTTTCTTGTCCCTCTTTTGGATTAGTTTAAATAGTTAATATTGTTTATTTGTTAGCAGAACAACGCATACTACCCCTGTATTATTTTAAGTTCTTACGATCCATCGTAAGGTTGTTTAGTTTTAGTAGATATCGCTATCGCTATAAGACTGCCATTGTTTATGACCCATAGATTTATGTAAAATTCTGTTACTTTCTTGGTGTACAATAAAGTTTTATTCTATCAATTGTTTTTGAAGAGTAAACCGTTTTAAAACAGATGAACGACGTAAAAAACCTGCTCTGTACATTTCCTGTATGAAGATCTCGTACGATGATTTATTCTACTTAACATAACTTAGCACCAAACTTACTTTCTAGTTTCCACAAAGTTAGTCAAATATTGTCCCGTGTTGATGTCTGTTGAATATTCATAATTTATTCAAGTCTAGTTTGACCGTCTGTTTGTGTGTTAACATCGTTTCAAACATGTTTATTTTAAACATTTTACAGGTTTCGCAGAATCACGACAAACTACGAGTCGGTGACACGTGTGTGGGGTATTAAGTGAATGCTTTACATGTTTTAGGCATCGCAGCTAATTAGAAGTTGCTCTCAAAATCTTGTCGCTTACAAGGAAAATAATGATTTAGTTCCATATGCCTGTGTACTGGTTCGTTCTCGGAGATATTAAGGTGGTAAACAATATTACCTACATTAGGTACTATTTAGTGGCTAATATCTGTAATCTTTAAAGAAAAAAATTTAGTTTTTAAGTTTTTGCAACATACACTCTTTCGTTGACATGTAACAGGAGGAAGATGTCACACATTATACTTGTTTCATCAATACTGCTCTTAAAACGGCGAAGGTTAAAATATCGAGAGGAAATCGGGATGTCCTAGAATGAAACATTCGAAGATATGTGACATCCAAGAATCATTCCCTTCCCAGGCCCATTCCGTCTCACACAGATGAGGTTTGAGTCTCAGCTGTGGAAACATTATAAGACTGATGAATTGATGATGCTTTGCTATTATCGTACATAACATCATATTACCTTTCAAGGCTTTTTAAAACAACAGTAGGTACGCTTCTTATTATATTATTTAAAAAAATGATGCAATTAACAGTGATATCATGGCGATGATGGTTCGAAGCTAAAATAATTACATTCTCAACAATCGTTGCTCGTTCACTCACGACTGTAGGGAAGCGAGAAGTAATGTGTTTGGCCGTGACGCGGGCCGCTAAGGTTTCTGTATCCGTTCTATCGTTTTTGTAGTATATTTATTTATTTATTGGTTCTCCAACAATTGTTGACACTAGTTTTGAGCTAAGGGAAAAATGTAATAAATAGAGTACAATAGTGTAACAATAGGTGTCTTATAAGTAAACTGCGCATGCATAAGTTAAAAATAAAGAGTTATTTTCTTAATTAAAAAAATACGTTGTTATTTGTATGAACAAAAGGTTCTTATTATATTCCTGGAGTATGTTCCCTCAGGATACATTTTTATTTCAACATGATCGAAGCTGCAGGCAGAATGTAGTTTCTATGAGTTGTTATTATCATTTATTAGTGCTTTATGCCTATAAAATGTATAAATATATAAAATGGAATCCTGACTGACTGACATATCAACGCACAGCCGAAACTACTGGGACTAGGCGCGTGATTTCGCGAGCACTAAGAAAGGAATTTTCAAAATTCACTCCCTAAAGGTATGAAACGGTGGTTCAAGGTTTGCATGGAGAAACGTACTTTCATGTGGGCGAAACCGCTGGCAGAGGCTAGTACTAAATAGAGCACGTATTTCTTATATGGATTTTTTGGTGCTTGATAATATTGTCGAGAAACTCCACCATCTAACCAACCATTCAACGATCACGATTTCCTATTTAATCCTTAAGGACGGCATCCTTTCCATCCCGCTATTTCCTTTGTGGTCTGCGATGGCCCTGTGCCGCATTGTTTTGGCACCAATTATGTGTTTTACGATGAAATACGATTAGACAAAACATGGCATATACTTAGAATGGCATTCATTTCCATCCGCAAGGTCGTTCCGGCGCCAACGGTTAAGAGGGAAGACCTACATTTTTGGAAGAGCACTTAACGCACTTCAAATTGTTTATCATTTCGAGTGCTGAGGAAACTTGAAATGTATAATTACTGTAATATTGTTGTTTGTTTGTATTTGTTTTTATTGTGCGTTGTATGTTTATTTTTGGTTTTTAATTCTTTGTTGTACAAAAAAACATTACATAAAATATGGTGCTACAGACAGTTCATGTACAATGTGTGTTCATGATGACCATAATTATGTGTGGGTTGTATTAGGTTTATAATTATTTTATATACTCTATCTATAATGTTCATTAGTTAACGGTACACCGCAGACCCTGTAGTATTTTAAGTTTTTACGATACATCGTAAGGTTGTTTGGTAGAGCTGTTTCGGGACTTTGTGAACGCGAGTTCACATGTCTGTGAACGCACCATAGAAACAGCAGTAAGATCCTGATACGAAGTTACGTTGTTCTTAATATAAAAAAAAAGAAATTCTACGTTATTGAACTCAAAACAGACCTTTGTAGCAGACATTATCTAATCTGTCACTTAAACATAACATACTCAGGTCCTTTTACGAACAAACAGAAGTCTTCGAAACCAACCATTAACCTGGATTGGATTTAACATGCCTGAAAGGCTCTACCATTCTTTAGTTTTGCGGTTGCGGTCACAAAACGTCATAAATCACCACAAATGACAGTCAAGTTATGACCTTATGGCGTTAAATATTATGAACAGACTGTTTTTTGTTATCACAGTGGTATTAATAGGCTACGGAAGTGGTTAGGAAATGTATTGATATCACAGTACCTATACAATTCCTTGTTGATATTTTTTTTGCATTTTGTGTTTTTGCTGTTTGAAATAAATAGGTAGTATTATGAACTAAACGACACTACTTAACTAGAACAACAATTATGGCTCTAGATAATAAGGTATTTTACAAACCGCAATTAGTAATAATAGGCACCTTATTATCATTTTCATTTCAGAGTTCTATATTGACATGCAGTACCGAAATTTTATGTAGTCAAACATTTTGGAGTCGCTGTTGCTGAGAGAATCACATTTTGTTTCAGGGCCCAACCCAAAACTGCGATTTGACATCGTATCGTAAAAATCTGCAATCTTGCACAATGTATCGCAAGAATAATTCAAAATCATATCACAGTTTTATGTGGATTCCCTAAAGCTAGTAAACAAGTTCTAAAAACAATCGATACAGAAGAATATACTTATAATATCAACTGCCTACGAATATTGTATATGCAAAATTAATAGACGTGCCGAAGTACTCATCCAAATTGCTGTCATCTGGGCACGCCGGAAATAAAAGACCGGCTGTATTGCTACGTTGAATGGCAAAGCACGATCAAAGAACGAGCCAGTCCTCTGCGCTTTGAGTGCGAGTTGTTTTTACGTTAACGCGATCGAAACGCTTAGCCCTCAAATTGGTTAAGAGCTCGGAGCGGTCCAATAGGAGCGCCGAACGTCATAAACGTGTCGAAAACTCGCATTAGGCAGTCTTCACGCAAAATGCCGATTAGTCTGTGAGAACAATCTTTGAAAATTTAACGTTCACTCGGATCCTTTCATATCCACAGCAGTTACCTACGTATTTATACCATCAATCTATCATTATTAGCTGTTAAGTTTATACTGTGTACTTTACGTACGTGAACGCATAAATGCCATATCATTGAACCTTCTCAGTGGTCATAATGTGGCCCAAGTCTTACAACACTTAAGTTTACTACCGTCTACGCGTAGGAAGTGAGCGGGGACTTGTGACTCTAAAGATATTTACTAATCGTTTCCCCTTTATCTGTAGTGCGCACTTAAACGATACATTAAGCATTCGAGGATCTTTGTCAAGTTCCATTGTGGTTGGTGTCGACAGATATTTGGGTTATTAGGACATTAAAGTTGACTGCAACCTGTTGATATGATTGTTGGCTGCATTCTTGGGCTTTGTTTGGATCTGTATTTGAATAAATCTTGATAGACAGGCCTTGCTCTAAGGTCGACCGTAGCAAAAGCAAAATTAAAAATGTCTAGAAGATGTTAGACAGGTTCCTTTTGAATTATATTTGAACTGATTATTTGAGACTGACAAATGTATCCTCGATCTGACCTTTTAATGAACCATGTACCTAATGAGAAAAATGTGGAAATAAAACTAAATATATCTTGTGGAAGTCTATATGCTTCCTCCATTAACACAAAAATAATTAGTAGTAATTAGTAGTAGTAATTCAACTATACTCGTACAATGGTGATCGTAAACTAACAAGAATTAACCTATTTAATTTATTTTAATTCTAAAGCCTCTTTTTGCATAAAAGAAGGCAAGAAAATGGACAACCCACAGATTGTAATTATAGCACCAAACGGATACAGATGTCTTATGTAAATGATAATATGCAGCCTAGAAGGCCTTGTGAAGCCTAATAGGCAAAAAATACCGAAATAAAACCTTTTTAGAATCATCCGACCATATGGTTCGACGAATTCGCAACTAAAAGGAGATCTGACCTCTCCCAAACCTGGTATAACGTCAGAGCTGGATTAAGCTTGGGGCCTGTTGCAAATTTTATCAAGGGGCCCACTAAATCTTTATAAATTATAACGAATTAAAACGTCTTTAACGTTTGAATCCCCAACCGGTCCTATGAGACCGCGCTGTTATTGTTTTACTATTGTGTCTCGTTTCGCGGGTATCTGAGTAATTAACTTATTTTTCAAAAACAGGCCTTAAGCCCCGTATGTAGCGATGAGTCTGTAGTGACATCTACGGCGCCACATAGGAATTAAACTATTAAATCTTGTTCTCTACACAATTTGGACATATACAACCACCCAAAATTATCTATTTTTGTGTTACTAAGTTAGAAGATCCTCCCTTTTCAATGGAAGGATTGCGGGACTACACCTCGTTCCGAATACCTCTATTCTGACCCTCGACTATGAATGTCAGCGCAGCCTTCCTGCAGCTACTATATCGTAACATTATCATTACTTCCTCAAGCTTTCGAGCAGCATAGGCAGTTTCCTTCAATGTCTTTATGGAAAATCCGGAAAAGGTATCAGGAAATGATTCAGGTATCTTGACATGTTCTTTATCTAACTCAAAAAAAAAACTCCTCAAAATTTATATTTCTCATATGTAGGCCACATTAGCACTTATAAAATGTCAAAAGCTAGCGCACGGTTCCAATTAGTCATTTCCTATGGAGACATACCGGCAAGAAACTACCACTACCACACTAAGAAACTACTACCATAGTTACTCTTGTAAAAAATGATTGTTTCTACAATATTCCCATATTACCTACAATATTAAGAGATATGAGAGAACAATGTAAACCTGTCAGCTAACAGCGGGGGCCTCTCAATTCGCGGGGCCCTCAGCAATTTCGCTACTCTTGCTACGTGTCTGATCCGGCACTGTATAGTGTCATAGAACATAGAGCACATAATTCTATATCACCTGTCAAGGTAGGCAGATCACAAATCTTCGGATTACCAAAGGCGAGGCGCCGGCGCCCGTTTGTTCTAATCCGCCAGTTTATAGTTTACGACCACAGTTTCACCACATTCAATTTGTCTGGAATTAACTGCAAATGATTAAGTATTCGTGTTACTAACAACTTTCGTAATTCTAATCTCTATATGGATGGTAATAGGATATTAGACTCATAATTTGTCGTTAATGTGTTTGCTTTTAATAAGTTGAATGTCACTTTTCTCAGTTTGATATAAATTTAATGCATTTGATTGCTGTAGAAAGTTTAATGGTGACGATTTTGTAGAGTGCTCTGTGCGAGTGAGTGCGAGCTTTTTTTATCGATATAGACTTTGATTGATTTTGTGTTATTGTCTACACTAATACTATACAGAGTAAAATTTTGTTATTTTGAGGTAATCTCTAAAAGTACTTTTCAGATACCTAGCAAGAATTTTTTCGCCGTTAGAAATCTGCTTTGTTTCATATATAAGTGGCATATTTTATGTAGGTAAGTACACTGTCAAAGCCACGGGCAAAAGCTAGTTTAACATAAAACTGCAGTATATAATAAATTAATATTGACTTGTTGTAGTAAAAATTCACAAAGGAAGATTAGTACTTTTGTAGTAAAATACAGTACTTTGCCTCATTAGATTTTATTGTGGTAATAAAACATTCACTTAGTTGAAATTGTTTTAAAGGAAAATTTCCGTATTGGAACCAAAATATAATAGGAATACTGTACTTACATACTCGTATAGACGTGACTCGTGAGAATGCATCCGAATACATTCATAATAAAGATTCGTCTGTCGTGTGATTAGAATTTATTACGTCCTTATTTATAGTCTGTGCGTACAGTAAAGATGTTTTGGAAACAATCAAACATCAACTAAATGTGTTTAAACGCAAAATTTTAGGGTTCTGCAAGTAAGTAGAATACAGATACAGGTTTTATGCCATATTGCCAAAATTATTTTATATCTAGTAGCCCTAATGTCTAAGCCCTAAGCTTTTGATACTGTGTTTTGATCTATAGTATTTTTTGGTATATGTTGTTACACTCATTAAATTATATGAATCTTAAAATTTTCCATTGTTCCTTTGAAGAAGCCTCTATTATGCATAAAACCTACCTCTTTTGTTAAAATGTATTCCCCAACAATGTCGTGCTAACGTGGACTTCCTAAAGGCTGCATTGTGGGGCCACTCAAGAACTGTCAGATATTTTCTATTTACATTATACAGAAGAATGTTACCTGTTTAGCTTACAACAATTTGTGAAGTTTATCGTTTACCTAGTCTACCGACTAAAGCCATTGCTCTACAGACACTTATTTCTCTAAGTTGACATTTACAACTCGCGCTTTGAGGCTAACGCCTATACGTTCTTTGTTATGTTTACAACACTGTGTAAATCCAAGTTTATATTTCAATCTTATTTATTCACCATAAATTATTCAATAACTTTAGTAGACTTCTACAATAAAATGTGGATTGTCATCTTTGTATCACGGAACCTTTGCGCAGCGGGCGGTTCGGACTGAACTTTATGGATAATTTTAATCTATAGCAGTTGCGTAGTTGTTCTGCCAACGCTTAAATACGAAACGTTTTGAGAATACTAAATGTAATGTACGGAATATCTAAGTAACAAAAGATCGTAGCGTGTAAATCTGTTACAAATAACATAAGTACTTCAAGATTCAACTCAAATTTGAACCTTATTTTGGGACTGGTAATACCTAAAATTGCATCATGTTTCATGCAAGTAAATTCCCGAACAGAATCCATTCATGACCCATTGTTTTAATCCGTTAGTAATAAATATGTAAACTGAATAAATATGTCCCTCATGAAAGTTTATGATGGAGTATAAATAACTCTTCCGTATGCCGCATACGTAGCGACTTACTGGAAGATTTGTTTTTAAGTTTCGGAGCTCGTATTTCTTATTAATTTCGGCAATGTACTGAGAATTTACATGCTAAGGCTACCACACCTCAGACACGTTAGACAGCTAGATTTTTTTTGTTTTAGAACAGGCGTCTGCAACTTTTTCTGATACGTAAGATAAGTTACTTAGACACTAGTTGCCACCTAGTGAGATTTGCACTTCCCGCTTTTTTAATTCTATGTGTAAATAATATATACATGGAGAATTGAATGTTTTTATAAGAATGTTATCCGCACTGGGCCCGCGTGGTGAATTACAGCCCATTCCCTCTCCTAGAGACACAACAATGGGAACGTTACAAGGGCGATAATGCTAATAAGAATGTCTAAAACAATTAAAAAAATATAAATCCAAAAGGAGAAACTGATTGACTGACATATCAACGCATTCTTTTTTATGACGTAGTCGAGCACTAAGAGAGATCTAAAATATTAAGAATTTTGCAAAACAGAAGAGAGGCCTCTGCCACGAGCTCTTAACGCGATCTTGACGACCTTAACTGAATTGTTAAAGAAAAGAAGCTATATAGGGTGTATAGCTCCATCCCTCGTTCGAGTTCTCGTCCGCTTGCCTGTCATTTTAACACGTCTTGGTAACGCCCCAAATTTATCGCTTGCTACTAGTCATAGCTTCGAACTCAGTGAAAAGGCTAATTAATGATCTAGATTTGGTTAAGACACTACAAAGCTTAAAGCATAGGCCTACACCTTTGTTCAAAGCTGGCTATAGGTGGGAAATCATCAGAATTGGTTCTCCCACTCCTAGGCGGAGCAGGAAGGCATAACCCAACTTTTACTGACTAAAACCCACTCCTTTTTAGGGTTCCGTACCTCAGTCGGTTAAACCCTTATAAGAGCACTTTATTCCCCGTACGTCAAGACCCTTCTTCTAGATTCTCATCAGCCTTTATAGTTCATAAATATTGCTTCGTTCTGTCCATCCGTTAAAGACGAATGTGTCCCTACATGTTTATCCGTGACATATTGCTTCACAGCCGTGGGAAGAGCCGCTGTTTCCAAATGGGTTCACAGAATGTGCTGTCAGCTCGTATAATGACGTTTCTGGGAATAATCACAGCCAATCACGATGGATAGACGTATGCACAACATGCTGGTACTTGTTAAATACCTCTCTGGTATTGCTGCTATTATGAACCTAATAATTTGAATAGGTAGGTACATAGGGACGGGAACACTAATTAAATGTATGCAAACATTACAAGTTTTTGCCAAAACAAAAAATAATACAAAAGTACTGTGATGTCGATATTTCTGGTTTAGTTCGTTATTTATGAAATGCTTTTACAGAATACATCTATGTTCATTACCCTTGCAAGGTTACCGTGGTAACTCTTTCAAAAATTCCTCAACATTTGTGTAACACCTATTGGCGTGAAAATGCGAAAATAGAATCACAAAGCCGAGAGAACAGATTCCAAATTCAAATGTTATATTAGGTATATTCTTTTTAATTGTAGCAGTATTTATGGCCAGACGTATATAAGCAAAAAAATAAATAAAATAAAATAGAATCGTAGAATCGAATGTCGTAGAATCCTGTCTTCAGTGCATTCATTGACTTTAAAGGAAATCTATCTTTCTTAATTTGAATATGGACAGCAAACAGTCTATCGTGGATGCAACAACCTGTAGCCTAAGGACCACACAGCACATCGAAAATTGTCGAGCCTCAATTATACAATTCCACGTAAACCCCGAAGGACGTAGAATTAAAATCGAAAGCTACAATTACAAAATGATCATACAATTCCTCATATCAAGTCTTTACCTACAAGCTTAACTTGACTTATTGTGAAAGGTTATCAGTAGTAAGTTCCTGTTCTGAATTAATTAGTATGATTCATTGTTTGTCTCGAAAACCACTAATTAAGTATGCAGAGCTTAAATTAAATTGCATTTCAATCAAGGTTTATAAAACTACTATTTATACGCGCAGATCTGCCTTTAAGGGCAATTAATTCAAAACCATAATTTATTGAGATTGGGTGTTCATATTATTTTTTTGAGAAATGCAACCTCTTTTCCTATTGACATTACTTATAAATAAGGTACTATTAATTTTAAATCTGAACCTCTTTTGTAAAAACTAAAACAGCTCCTGGCCATTTTTGTAAATAAAATTGTAGGATGCCATTAAGTTTTCTTTTTATTATTTTTTTTCTTCGGACTAATGGCATTTTTTTTACGTAATTTTTCTAAAATGGACAGTTAGATACTTTTTATGAATGAAACCTTTTTTCGGTTTCGTTATTAATTTGATCATAAGCCTTATTTAAAAAAAAACATGATTAGTAGTTTCTTACTTACATTTTTAGTAAAAAATTAATTTAGCATCTGCGGGTCAGGGTTGATTTTTTTTTATGAAGGTCAGTGTTTTAATTATTCGTTAAAATTGTTTATTAAAATTGGTTTAGTATTGTAAGTCAAGTGTTTTCACAGAGAAAAATATGTGGAATGGTCATCATTGAAACAAGCGCGATTTTGGTATAATGGAGCTCATAATGTTATTATAGTATTGACTACCACAGCGAAGGAACCTCCTTCGCTCCTTCGTTATATGTATAATATTTTATATATCCGCATTCAAAAGAACTCAAGTTGTCTGACAATAAGTCAGCAAATTGTAGGGGCCCGGCAGGGCCGAAGCCTCTGGGGAACTTGGGTAATCCGAAAGGTTGTCACCGTGTCCCCCCAGATCGAAGGCAACGAAGGAACGGGGTAGAGGTTTAATCAGTAAGAGTCTGACACACCCTCCCGCTCCGCCCAAGAGTGGGAGAAGTCATTCTGATGATTAACCATATCATAAAAAAAAGTTAAAAAAGAATGAGAAAGTTTTAAATGTTTAAAAGCAATGGAAGATTACTCATAAACATCAATTTATTCGCAAGACAATTTTCATTTTCAAACAGTATAATGTCAATTACGTTATTGGGGACAGCTCAGCAGTAAACGACTCCAAAGACACAAGAATCGTGATCTAGATCGTATTATTAACCTCATATTTAACGGCCATTCACTGACTTTTATTCGAGCCTAACCTAACCTAACCATAAAATAAACAACACAACTAATTTCCGAACTCCATTAATCAGAGCGCCTAGTGCAAGTTGGTTTTACGTTAACGCTATCGACACGTTCATAACGTCCGACGCTCCGATTGGCTCGCTTCAAATCCTCAACCAATCAGAAAGCCAAACGCTGCAAACGTTTCAAACGCGGTAACGTGAAAAGAACTCGCACGCAGCGCAGAGGTGAAAATAAATTGTTTTATTAACACAACATGAACGGTCCGAGTTAGTAATAAGCGTAAAATCTAAAGGAAATTAAATGAAAACTTGTATGTTTATTTATGGTGGAAACTAGGACGAGTTTCTAGCAATTCTATATGTGTGGAGATTATTGGCACTTCAACTTGTCAATATGCGAACACGACCGATAGATTGATTTGTGATTGCTATTCGTATCTGGTTGTGTGACTTTCTAATTTTAGACATAATGCTATGTATGAATGGCATTTAATTTTAATTGATTACATAATTTGCGCACTATGATTTGCGAAAGTTATGTTTCCGATCGCTTTGGGCTATGCTTAACATAGCATAAGCACGATATAGTATTTCGACGTTCGAAATTGCGAATTCCAATGGATTTAAATCCTTTGAAAGTGTTGCCAAAGTAAAAATTAATCCACGAGGAATTAATCGTTAATGCCTACAAACAAAAAGCATTTATTTAAAAACACCTAGAAACCTACATTTCTGCAAAAACAGCACAACAAGAAATATTTTTGTAAATTGAATGGCCAACTTCATACTTTAACTTACAATTTCAGGCTTTCAAATAATTGAGACGTGACAAAAAACGTCAAAGACTGTTTCAATGCAAAAAAAAACTTAACCGGCACAGAAATAATTATATAACGTACTTAGATATACAGAATAGATACTTTCAAACGAGAGAAATGCGGTCTCCCCTGGTACACAACGTACAAGTGGATACAATTGCTGTAATGACGAATAAACGTCAAAAACTGTTTCCATGAAAAAAAAAAATTAAGCAGCACATCAGGTCTAGCCAAGTAACAACCGCTTCGTGAAGAATCTCTTACTACAATCAGTAGGGCTTTAAAAAACGATAAGTTGGTAATTTTCTTTTGCGCTTGTCAAAATTGTAGGTGACTGGGCTAGATACCATTTGTACTACAAAATTATAAAAAGTAGCGATGAACGATGTGAACTTGGCTCCGAATTTTCTATTTCTTTGTTCCGACTACGTGACTAAACAAACAGCTCAAAAATAGTTACTTATAAGTATAAAACGTATTTAGATATACAGAATAGTTACTTTCAAACGAGAGAAATGCGGTCTCCCCTGGTACACAACGTACAAGTGGATACAATTGCTGTAATGACGGTTTCTCGATCCGTAATGGGTCTCGTCGGCCGCGCGACGCAAGCGCACCTATCATTCATACGTGACGACGCTCTCAATGACTTACGTTTATTTTAGTGTCTGACTGAAGCTTCGGCTTCGGCCAGTTTCGGCAAAACATTCGGCTTCAGACGATCTTTCGGCTTTGGCCAAGCTTTCGGCTTTGGCCGCACTTTCAGCTGTGGCCATTTTCAGCCAAAAATTCTACCTTCGGCTAAATATCGGGTCAAAACCATATAGGCCGGGTTTCAATTTCAAAGTGTTATTTTTGGCTAATTACTTTGTTATTTCGATAATTTAAGTTACAATACGAACTCAATATAACGTCAAATTAAAAAAAAATATTTCATACAATCTCGTACTGAGTTACGTAAACTTACACCTTCGGCTTCGTCCAGAAATCAATCTTCGGTCACTACATAAACCGCACATCATTACCTCTACAAGAAGACAACTCGCTCGTTTAGATCAGGAAGTGTCCCTTTTTTGTGGACACTTATGGGCATTTTAGTTTTATACGGACGAGAAAATACTTACCACTTTATCTGCTCATTATCCTTGGCGGGAGTTTGATTTACGTCGCACACTTTTTGCAGAAAAGATTTAAACCTTAATTAGAGAACTTCTACCAAGTACTAATTACATATAAATTACACAAACACTTAGGCAACACAAATACACTTAGGTTTAAACACTTTTACTATTATTAAATAATAATAATTAAATTAATAGTGTACTTGTACCATTGTCGAATTACATAGTGTAAAACTAAACTGCTGTAATTCATTACACATTGTCTCCACACAGACAAAGCTTCTCAAAGAACAAAACAAAAGAGCATCAAAATTTTTGCAATAATAAATCCTCCACCGCCAATCACTCACAAAGCCACAAACATCTCTAAATGACCTAACAGGTTCAACGCACAACAAAAAAAAAAACCACAACCGGTACCTTAATACATTTGTTCGCATGAATGGAAGCTAGTGCCGCTAAGTTGACCGCGGGTCCGGCCCGGCGCAGGCGAGCGGCGACGCCGGAACGCGGCACTATATCGACGCATTCCGCCGGGACCAGACAACTCTCCTTCTAAGGAAGACGACCTGGACACACTAACTGTACAACGGCCCTGCAAAAACCCTCCTCTAATTGCTGACTTTGAAACGAGAACCATTCGACGTTTGACGATTTACGCCGCGAGAGCGATGGATGTTTTTACGGTGAAGACATTTGATTAAACGTTTTAGTGTCTTCTTTAGAAACGTTATTAGAACACCAGCTAGCCTGTCTGTTGCCGCTAATGACAGTAAATTAATTTCTATTCGAAAATAATCAGCTAGAGTTCGTTAGTCAAACAATCACTTTCGAAACATGTTCTAAACTCCACTTCCGTTTAAAATCCAATAAAAAGACCCATTGTAAACAGAACGTAATGGCAACTATTAATTACAGTAAAAACTTTGCTCTAGTCTATAATTACGCTTTCAATTGAACCACATACACATACGATTATTAATTTACAGGGGAAAAGGCCCGTTATTATCTATGGATTAAAGATAAAGAAAGCTGTATGGCCAGAATACCTTGGCACTTCGTAGCGCTCCGTTTGTTTATGGCAAATGTCAAAAATGTGTCAGATTTGGATCACCGCCATTTTTCTTCAACTGGCCGGGTACCAAGTTGCACTGGTCATTCAATTTAATTTGGTTTAACGAGACAGGAAGTACCACATCAAAGTTTAATCAGCCGAAACAACGGTCGATAATGCAAATTATCTGCTTTGATGTGAAAAGGATGTAATCGATGATTATAATCGGAGACAAACTGGCTTATGAATCGATGTTCCCACGATAAAGACCGATCAGATCATAAAATTGGATCATCTATGGTTGCATTAATTAAATTCGCTTTCATTTTGTTTAATTGTTTTTTTTTTGCGAATTCTGACCGTGTGGTATTTGAATCAAGCGTTCACCTGTGATGCTATGTGTCAATTTACAACTTTCAACTTGATTCGATTAGATCTGCATTCACATTTCACATAGATTGCAAGCTTTCAAATCCTGTTTTACTAGAACCAATTTTTCCTTGGGCCAACAATTTGTCTTCAATTATAACTAAACCTTACTCTATTATGAAATATGAATCGTTTATTTTATACAAGTTCATTCCATAGGAGCTGTGATTTTCAAGATAAAAGTAGCCTATTGCAATCAGTGACAGTGTTTTCAATGATGTATTTTTGTTTATATCTGAGCAAATTTGGTCATTATTATGTACGGCTATTTAGATTTCATCATTTCATTCTCATCATTCCACCTTTTTAACATTTACGTCTCCGTTATCTATCTTATATCATAGTCTCCTAGGATAAATATCTCCTAGATACCTTTTCTAATTCCTACTTCTTTTCTACCACAACCCGTACCAATCAATGACCGCAAAAGTATGATAGCCTGGCTACCGCGTACCTCCGCCGGGCATGTGGTTATGCAACACTTTTTACTATTGAGACTCGGTTTAGCAATTTTGTACGTGCTGAGAAGACTAATAGTTCAGGGGCCGTACTGAGAACTGCCGATGCAACCACAATTCTATTGTGGATAAGGGATAGCACTATTGGTCTTGTACCATCTTATCATACCGAGTTTCCTCCGTGCCTCGGATAGCACGTTAAGCCGTAGGTCCCGGCTGTCATTTGTAGATCTTTGGCAGTCGTTACGGATAGTCAGAAGCCAGTAAATCTGACTCCAGTCTTGCCATGAAGTACCGTGTTACCCCAGTTAACGGGTTGTGGAGGTCTGGTAGGCAGCCGCTCCTCGTAAAATACTGGTATTCAGCTAAATCCGGCTTGACTGGAAGCCGACCCCAATATAGTTGGAAAAAGGCTAGGTAGATGATGACTATTGGTCTTGTATGTTTCGTCTCTGTCTATCAAACATCAGAATCAAAATGGTGACATTTCAAACGTCAGAGTACGGCCCCAGAGAACAGACTGCCTCCTTAATGAATCAAAGGAATAATTAACCATTGAAGAAATTCAACCCGATAGCTTTTTGTTTTTGTTAGGAATTGGAACCGGCTGAAAATTGCAGCATTGTTTTTAGAGAGCGAGAATTTAGATGGCGTTTTATTTTTAGGGTTTAAGAAAACAACATCCTGTGATTGTTGTGGCGGGGTGATTGTCTTAGTTCTAATGAATGCTGGTTGACGATTTTGTTGCTGCAGAAACGTACAATATGTTTTTAAAAATAAACGACCACCCTGTTTTGATTTTTTGAGGCTGGTTTGGTTGAAGAAGAATTTATATGGTTTTAATCACATTTTCGAGGTTATAAGATACTTTTATAATGTAATATTTGCAAGGTTATCGATATAACCCAATTTGGGTTACTCAAAGAATCGCAGGGCAATCGCCAAGGCACATTGTTCGCAGAACAGTGTGCTGACGGGTGGCGGAAAGGTTCTGGAATGGCGACCACGTACTACCGGAAGACGCAGCTTTGGAAAGTCACAAGTCACAAGGTAGTAATAATAGTAGAATCTTTATTCATAACAATATTCATAATTGTGTTACCCAGATTGATAATAACATAATAATATCCTTAAAACTAGATTTAATTAAATTCTAAAATAATTAAAGGTTTACCGGTGCCCTGGTGAGGATCGCGGAAATCCGATGTAGATATGTGAAACAAGTGTATTTTTGTGAGCTTGTCATTTGACAATAATATTATATTACACTCATACACAGAACAAATAATCGTGCTCATAACACAGCAGATCTCGGGTGGGGATTGAACCCACGACCTCCGGCATAGCAGTCAGGGCCACTAACCACTAGACGAATTAGCGCTGCTTAAACTTGGGGATCGATTCATGCTGCTGTTATTTCTTAGCATTTGATAACATGTATAATATACCGTTTAAAACCCAAATCGTTATGTAAATCAAACGACTATAGGTATATTTAGATACATATTAATAAGCATTATAATCAAAGTAGGTAAAGACGAATGTTTTTATTTAAAAAATCGTATTAAGGACTTGTTTGATGACGTTAAGTATAGTTTATGAGTGATCAAGAGGACATTCCTCGTAAAATCAGATTATAGAATGAGCATTCTTAAATGGTTCGTATCATTCATTCATGTGAATGAATCTTTATTAAACAAATAATTTAATGAAGGAGCTTGTGGCTAAGGGCCTATTTAACCACCTATGATTAAGTTTCGAGTATCTTACATGGCAGATAATTTCATACAAAATCTGTTCCTTTTTTTAATTTATTCAGTGAGTAGTGCCTACTCGGACATTGTGAAACAGGCCCTAAGACTTATAAAAGAGAATTATAAAAGTAAAATACTTAAAAATCAGATTCAAATTAATGTAAATGTTTTAAAATTCAACTTACCTATTATTTTCGTGTACAATAAAGTTTATTTTATTTTATTGTAAAAGCAAGATCTGAATTTTATTTCTTGACTAGATTATCATTTGCTGGGCATAACAAACAAAAACCAGTCTTAGGGTAATTTAGACGGCGCCTGCATCCAAAACTTTTATATCGCTTACGGTTACGGTTTTTTATTATTATAATATATATTAATAAATATATAATAATATATTTATTAATATTTCGGGCACACTCACATCCAATAAAAGTACTTCCGTGTGCGGTTGTGGAGCACAACCCTGCTTCATCATCTACCTAGCCTTTTTCCCAACTATATTGGGGTCGGCTTCCAGTCAAGCCGGATTTAGCTGAGTACCAGTATTTTACGAGGAGCGGCTGCCTACCAGACCTCCACGGTACTTCATGGCAAGACTGGAGTCAGATTTACTGGCTTCTGACTATCCGTAACGACTGCCAAAGATCTACAAATGACAGCAGGGACCTACGGCTTAACGTGCTTTCCGAGGCACGGAGGAAACTCGTTAGGTTAAGATGGTCACCCATCCACAGACCAACCTTGGCAAGCGTTGCTTAACCTTGAAGATCGACCCATGCGGCTGTTATTATCTAGCTACGAGCTCCTCAACAGCACAACCCTGCTTGACTAAGTAAAACCTCACCGCATCAGTAAACCTGACTCGAAGTAATAACTTCTAATTGCTTACAAATAAATAAACAAAACATTAAAAGGTTCCGTCTATCTAGTCGTAGCATCAATCGTTCATCTGTCTGTCAGTTGTCCGTCAAAACTAAGGGTCTTCTGATAAAAAGAGGTATCTTTGACCTTGTGTTAAACGCCTGGTAATAAGCGGTTCCGCGTCAAGAAACATGTAATACATCATTTTCACATATTCGTCAAAATGAGCGAAAGTAGGACAGCGCTGCGCGTACGCACTAAATGATATAGCTGTCTCTGTCACTCGTTCGTAGAGAGAAAGAGATAGCATGTGGCAGTAGTCAATTGTGAACTACTGAACCGTTGGAGGTTCCGTAGTTTTATTTTGATTGGCGCGTTTGGCCCATTTGTGGTTTACGAAGGGTTAAGCTAGCTACTGGCAAGATGTGCGCAAACGGTAACAGTGAGAGATTATACAGATAATACATCTTTATAAAGAGATGATTTGTGTTTTTGTTTGTAAAGAATAATCTTAAAAACAACTGTATTAGACAAAAAACTGTTTCACCAGTTGAATGTTATTTATTTAAGCACTGCCTGGCAAAGGCTCAGTATATTTTCTACTTTCACACGGGCAAAACCATTGACAGAAGCTCGTTACAAAATAGAATTACAAAGGAATTGCTTATTTTATTAGAAATTTCTTGAATGTATGAAAGGAGAAATAGGTAATAATAAATGTAGACAATAGTGTGTAAAAACAGAAGAAGAAAAGTATGGAAAACTTTTAGCTAACGTATCAAATAAACACACATATTATAGCTAAATGTTATATCTTATATTTATATTTGTAATTTTTATTCTAATATGTGTTACATGTGTATCTACATAATATCTATATAAACATATATTGCACCCCCGCTGTGCGACACTGTTACTTATGCAAATATTAGGATTTTTGAATGTTCAAAATCGGTTTGACTGGAAGCCGAACCCAATATAGTTGGGAAAAGTCTAGGCAGATGATGAAATGTACAAAATCTTATAGTATTTTTTTTACAACATTATGTGGTCAAAATGTTTTTCAAAAGTTAGTTGAAAGTTGGCTTTGTAGTACTTATAAGCTCTTCATCTTGTCTAAATCTTTTGAACGATGGCAAAGTTTGAAACCCTTTTCCTGAAAAGTTACCTTTTCGCATAAGTGACTGTGTCGCACCGGCGTGTGCAATATTATAGGTCTATAAATAAATAAATAAGTATCACAATTGAGACAAAATATTATAGTGGTTTTTTACTTTTTCTTTAGAAATCCAAACAAATAAATGAATGTCAAAAACAGGGGCGTAGCTACACAGCAAACCTATCAAGGACACGGCCCCCCCCGGCCTACAGGGGCCCCACTTGTGCAATAATTCCTAAGTTCCTAACACATTATCCACTGGTCATCTCCGTCTGTACCAATTGAAACTCCGTCTCACTGTCTATGTACTGGCAGATGAGTGTTAGTAGGACAATAGATACAAAATCTCATTAATTATTGTTACACCCTTTACGACTATAAGCTACAGCACTGGTCAAAAACCTTTAAATTTAATACAATATGGCCATTAATTATTATCATATTGAATTCCGATACACACTAAAGAATCTAAACTATTTTAAGCGCAGGTCATAACGGTAAATTATATAATACAATATGTGCAAAATATGCAAATATATTGCAAATAATTTTACATTAATTGAATATTAGCATATGTTAATAAAGCGTGTGAAATATTTAATGTGAGGAGGTAAATATCGTGTTGTTTTTGGATGCACACCTATGTCAAATACCTTAAATTCCTTGATTCCAGTCTAGTCTAGATCTTTCTAACGGGACAGTAGACTAGGTAGACAGATTTATAGCTTTAGTAAAACTAGATTTTGTATAGGAATGTGGTGATGAACAGTTTTATTTTTGTTGTTAAAATAATAATATAGTCAAATAGTCCTCCTAGCCAAATTACGTGACGGCCAATCTCAGTCGATACTAGCAGTACTAGCCATTGTCGCGGTCTATACCAATGTGGGGATGACAATACGATCATAAATGAAAACACTGATAATATTCATCATTACGAATAACTTTTAGTATGGGACCAACCCTGAAATCGCGAAAAAAATTTCAGGTGTCCCGTACATTTATGTTTGTATAAGTCGACAAAATGTATTGGATAGCTGAAATTTTTTTCTCGCATTCAGGGTTGGTCCCAATGTATAACTGGTAGCATGGACTAAAATTTAAGAAAGACGACAATACCACGAAACAGCGGTACGTTTTTTTAATCAATTTACTGACGAATTATTTGATAGCTAAAATTTAGCTATAACCAAACCAAAATTAATGTAGCTAAGCTCCCAAGCAATTATTAATTCTAAGACAGCTCCTTATAGAACCATTTCCTAAGTTCCTACTTATATTCTAAAATCGATCAACGTCATTCGCTACGGAGCTCTAAAAGCGTCTCTCCACACGGATTACTCGGAAGACGATAAGTGATAATTATGACTGTGCTAACGAGACTAATGATAAGGCAAACCGTGTTTTTGTACGCCACGCTGCCACGCTCGAAGCACGCGGTTTTGAAACACCAACTATTATAATTATATGTAATTTAACAACTATCTACATATTAAAAAATCTCGATCGCGCATTAACGGTATGACAGGTTTGAAACTTTTTAATTTTGTCTATGTGAAGGTCAATTGTTACTCTGTGGCATCCCATAGACATATGGAACTGGACTGCGCATCATTCAGCATTTCCTGTTAGGCTGCTAAGTGAAAGGTATGAAAGAGATAATTTAATCGCAACTACAGAACAAGACAGGTTCTAGAATACTGAGCCAGCTCTTAACGCGCCATTTGACGACCTAAACTAAACTTTTAAAGGGATGAAGCAATATAGGGTCTATAGCTCCATCCCTCTTTCTCATTCGCATGCCTATGATTTTAACACGTCATGATATGGCCCGCGATTAGTCCGCATCTTAGTCTGACACTACGATCATTTTGATCAAAAGGAAAAAAAAATATATTGACTGCACACAGAAACGTAGAACAATACACAAATACAGAATAATGTATTTGTCATTTTAGTGACAAATAAATGCAGTCAAGATCACGGAACATCCTATTTTATAATAATAATTGAATTTCAAATTGAGAATATCAATAATGGAATGGCCGACATGGTCGTATGTCTTGTTTTCAAATGCTAACGAGGATCCTTTGTCCCGAATGTCGCTGATGCTAGTAAACCAAATGATGTATTTGATGTTTGGAAATTAATCGTGAATTTATTGCGTAATAAACAAACAATTTTAACCGGTTTCAAGTTGTATGTACATATTGGTTTTGAACTCTAACTTTGAAAAATGGCTCTTATGGTTTATATGAACTTTAAGGTCTTTTTATAGCTATCGAAATATGGGAAAATAAAATATCCAAAATTTTCATGACTCTCTGAAACACCAAAAAGATTTAAAGAGGTAAAAATATTAAATATACTGTGGAGAGATTAGTATACTTACTTTGAAAGTTTAAAGATACAATCAGGTCGTGAATGATACGGGTACCTATTATTTACATCAGAAATTATAGCGATTTACTAGTTTATGTGTACATATAAGCTTAAACCTTTTATTTTGAGAACCCTGCTAAAAAGTCTCGCTGTACACCGAAATTTTGTTCCTCGATTTTACACTCAGTAGATACATCATATTTTAAAATTATTTATTGTTGAAAGGTTCGCATTTGGCAGCTGTCTCAATGGTGTCTTTGATGGTAAGCGATATGGTTGACAATGGAACACGGTCGGTGGAGCTTGCCTAGAGTAACCTGTTCACTCTTGTCTTAAATATTGTAGCTCCAGAAAGGAAGTCTACTAAGATTTTTGCGAGATGAAATCCCCAAGGTTGAAGGTCCCAAAAGGTACCTATTATAATTTGCCCACTGCTGGAAATCAGGCCTCCTCTTTAGGAGAGGAAATATAATAGAAACACTTTTATTCGGGACAGATACAGTACAACAATTACAAACACAAAGAAAAATAGAAAGAAAGCACAGGAAGCGCTGAGCGTGCCCGCAACAAAACGATGACCACCTCAGCATTTACATACACACTTCTATTATCACAAACTTTAGTTCAACAAACCACATGCTAAAATCTAAACCCAAATGAAATGTCGTAACACCAAGCTTTAGACTATGAACCTGTTGAGGAGTATCGCATTGATAAGTTAAATCTGGTGAAGGGACCGCGTAGGCCGTTCCTATTACGTTACAAACCAAATTGATGCCAGCAATGGCGACGATAATATCGACTAGAAACCCGATTCATTCATCAATTGTAATGAAATGATTTGGTAATATCTCTTATATACTGAACTAGTCGTTCGCAAATGATAAATTTCTGTATTGGACCCGTTTGAAGTGGGTATAGAGTGATTGGTATTTCGACGGGGAAATAACTTGCGAATGTCTGAGATTTAGTTGGGTAATTTTGGTGTTTTAGTGGGTTATTTATTTTCTAGGATTAATTATGTCATAAAACTGCAGTAGCTATCTCGGATCTGACGTTCTCAGGATTCAGATAGTTGGGCATTTGCAGGGCTATTTTTAGGACGATGTACGAGGCTGACGTTTAAAGAGATGAATCATCCAATGTCAGATCATGCTATTCTATAGAGACCGGAATAACAAAAGTGAGTTGAAGATGCACCTGCCTAAAACTAATCCTAGGAGCCATCCTTCTTGACCATCCTTCAAATAATTGAACTAGAATTGTTATTACTTTACTACCGCTTACTACAGCGATTTCGCTCGCGTGAAGTAGAAAATTGTCCCAAGGAAACACACTTCCGGGTAGTATCCTATATGCTATTCCAAGACAAGGTTTACCAATGTAGAAGTTTTTTCGCTTATACAAACTTTCGCTTTTGTAATATGTATTAGTATGATAGTTGAATACTACCAGTGCTCAGGTCTATCAACGGTCTTAAAATGTTTCTTCCATATCTAAGGGGAAGAGAAAACCAGACTTCCCGTCCAAATACAAGTAGTAATCACTTCTGCTCGATGAATTACTATCTACAAGTTATATTATTGCCAATAGTACCACTAATGAGTAATTTAACGACCAATAAAATTGATATTAAGTGAAGTAGCTAGGAAGTAATAAACACCAGACAATTTACTGAGAAACAAGATGAATTCGAAAAGCTCAATCACAAGACGCACTAATTTTATGTCGGAGCTTGGAGTAGATAGCTAATTACCCACACATGACTTGCCTGCAAATTATTATTTTCTCTTTAGGGTAGAAATGGTAGAATCCTACGGCGTAGCTAGATGACGTACGGACCTGGGCAAAAAATTAGACCCCTTTTAACGAGGGAAAACATCAAATAACTTCTCTTCCTCTGAGTGAAGTGGAAGAGAGTCAGCCTTTTACTGACTAAAATGATTAGCCATTTATAATGTTGCAACCTGTTTTATTTAGATTTTTAAGGTGGGACAGTTTTTCGCTAGTTTAATAAGAGGTTAAACAGGTTTGGGGCCCCTCATGCTTGGGGCCGGAGCAGTACTCCTTCGGTAGCTACGCCACTGGCAGAATCATACATACTTTAAACCATTACATTTTACAACTGCAATATCAAAAAATATCCCGTTTTTGAAAATTTATCGTTCACTCGTATGAAGCACAAAGAAAAAAGTCTACCAATATTAGAAACGCCTCGCAGAACAGATGGTTGATGGGGACGGAAGGTAATAGAGTGGCATTCGCATACCGGAAGACGCAGCATTGGAAAGCCTAGCATAGGCTGGACCTGCTGACGGTCGCGGGAATTTGATGGAGGCGAGGCGGGCGTGTGACAACTGTTGGCCATCTAATCCTGTGTAGGGAAAGGGAATCCGATGGCCTATGTCCCACAGTGGATGTTACCGTTGAAATGATGATTACTTTTGATTGCCAAATCGTAATGCCACTTATAGCGTTATTTATAAAACAATTTAAAATTCAGTTTTCTGTCTGAGTAGCCACCCAAGACCTCATGTGAATAGCATACAAAACGTTTGTTTTTCTTTATCTTGATGAAGTTTTTTGCGCGTACGGTGCGTGACAGGAAGCGCAAAAGTTGTTAGGTTGGTACCACACGTATTATTAGCGTGTAAAGTTTCTAGCATGTTTTCCTTCGCCGTTTATCATGGTTTGACAGCATCCGCGGTAACTAATGCCAGGTGATGTCATATATTAGCTGGAGAGACATCACCTGGTGATGTAAGACGAATTATGTGGTACGTGGAGTAAGTAAGAGTATCTTGAGTCACGCATAGGGCTGTCAGATTTTCAAACCGAAAAGCCGGACAAACCAGCCAGTTTAGCCGGACATTTAATTTTTTGGCCGACAATTTTTTTTAAAGCCGCTCGGAAGTTTTACTTTTTACATTCTAATGAAATAACAAGTCATTGCCGGTCTGCAAACGCTTGCAATTGCAAGAACACATGAAAATCTATCAAAAATGGCCTAAGTTAAAAAGCCTAACAAAAGCCGGACAGGCTTTTCTTTTGGTAGTGTGTACATCGCTTAATTTGGCCGGACACACAACCAAAAAGCCTGACCGTGTCTGGCTTTATCCGGACGCCTAGCAATGCTAGTCACGCAATAAGGGACCAAGTGATGAAGGCGGTATTGGAGTTTAGAACCAAACTTCGTTTTATTTGACTATAAATCTATGATGCTAAAATAGTCTGAACCATTAGTATTGGTATTCTTATCGTCCAATTTTGAAAAGTGGAGCATTAACTACGTATGTTTTCTATCTAATTATTTTTCTAAATTAAGAGAAGTCTAAGTTACTTCCTATAACATCAGCTTTCTACCAGTGAAAGTCCCGTCAAAATCGATTCAGCCGTTTTGGAAATTAACCGGTAGAAACAGATAGCTTAAATTATTTATTTTTTCTCAACTTTCACATAAACGCTATCTTGTCCCAAACTAAGCACAGCTTGTAGTATGAGTACTGGACAACTGATAAATATACAAGTAAGTATCAATATAATAATATATATACCTAGATATTACAGGACAAATGGTCACGCTCATCACACAAACATTTCTCTTGGTTGAGAATCGAACCCACGACCTTCGGCATAGCAGTTAGGGCCACTAACCACTAAACCAACCGGCCAGTTAAAAATAATTTTTGTTAAGAAGTACTGTATCGAAGACCTATACATTCACACATGCATTTATAGTCTTTTTTATATAGCATGGCATGCATGGCATGGCATATAGCATGCTATATAGCCTGCTAGTCCTGCTGGACGAAAATATGCATCTTTATGATGAGAGAAAAGGATAGGTAGCTACATTGTATGAATCTGACAGCTGTCACCGAAATCATCCTTTAAAAAATTTAGTATAATAAAAACAATCTTACTTGAATATTACTAAACACAGTTACAGCTACTTTCAATTTATTTACGTGTGTATGTGTAGATAAGTTCGCTCGTAGCTTCTTGCATTTCCGTAGACGAAACAAACGTAAACTATTTGTAACGATGCCACTAACTTGTCGGGTTTAAAGATCACATCAGCCATATCTGTGACAGTGACAGAACATCGGTACAGACCTACTTATATACTACAAAGTATACAACCCATTTCTTCCCCTGACTCATACTGCTCGCGTATGTGATAGTGATAACAAGTCTATAAACTAATACATAGTAAGTGGAATGGAGTGAAAATAATAACAGCCGCACGGGTCGATCTTCAAGGTTAAGCAACGCTTGCGAAGGTTGGTCTGTGCATGGGTGACCATCTTAACATAACGAGTTTCCTCCGTGCCTCAAAAAGTACGTTAAGCTGTAGGTTCCGGCTGTCATTTGTAGATCTTTGGCAGTCGTTACGGATAGTCAGAAGCCAGTAAATCTGACTCCAGTCTTGCCATGAAGTACCGTGTTACCCCAGTTAATGGGTTGTGGAGGTCTGGTAGGCAGCCGCTCCTCGTAAAATACTGGTATTCAGTTAAATCCGGCTTTACTGGAAGCGGACCCCAATATAGTTGGGAAAAGGCTAGGTAGATGCAGATGATGATACAAGCCATTTCTTCGCCTGACTCATACTCATACGTGATAACAAGTTTATAAACTAGTACATAGTAAGTGTAATGTTATTGAATTTCTCGGAATGATAATAATATTGTCACCGATGTGAACGGACGGCCTTTGTGAAAATGTCTGAACTATGAGCTGTTTCCTTGGGAAAGCTCTGTCCAGTCAGTGGATTGCGATGCTTTGATGAACTAAAGTTTGATATGACTTCGATACCTAAACATGTCTCTAACGCCCATTTTCAATAAGCTACCTATCTAAAGTTGCAGCTACTAAAGATAAAGAAATCTATCCTTTTGCCCTTACTTGCTTTCCTATAACCTACCGACGGTTAGCATTTCTTACTAAAAGTAGTGACTTTGACAACTAGAATCTACTATTTATCGGAGATAGCTATCTATTTATGAACTGCAGTAGGTTATTGAAAACGGGCGTTAATATAATCATTTTCTGCCTAGCCTTTTCCCAACTATATTGGGGTCGGCTTCCAGTCAAGCCGGTTTTAGCTGAATTTACGAGGAGCGGCTGCCTACCACATATATATACATATGTCTCTAAATATTATACATACACCAGAATAAAAAAATACAATTAAATATAATAAATTGCACTGATTAAAAAAACTGGACGCCACTTGATACACATTCTTATACGTACGCTAATAAGAAAATTAAGTTACAAGCACAAAAATTTTACTCGAGTGCAGTTCCACTACGTTTTTAAGGTTCCGTACCTCAAAGGTAAAAAACGGAACCCTTATAGGATCACTTTTGTTGTCCGTCTGTCTGTCTGTCAAGACCCTTTATCTCGGGAACGCCAAGAGATATCGAGTTGAAATTAAAATCATAAACTTAGGTCCGCGGTTTCTTGAAGCTGTGTAAAAATCAAACTTGTAAGTTTAAGGAAAAAAAGATATAGCCGTTTATATCGCCAAAAAACTTACATTTTGACACCCGCTAAGGAATCAAAATTCGAATTATTCCCAGTTGCCCCCTCTAGCCCTGTCCTCCGGGGTGACAGCTGGGAATTTTCTTCCCAGTTGTTGTAAAGAACATAAAAAATGTCAACTGGGAATAATTCCAAAATTCATAGGATACTTCCCGTTAACCTAGAATTTTGAATTTGGTATAAAGCAAGGTCTTATAGCACAAATATAGGGAAAAATCTGAAAACTTGTAGTTACGTCAAAAGAAAAAATAGAAAAATCTTCAAGACTCGATTCGAGAATTGAACTATTTTCATAGTGGTACGGAACCCTCAGTGCGCGAATCTGACTCGCACTTGCCCGGTTATTTTTTCTTAATTGTAAGCAAATGTATGACAGTCGTCGTGCTACGGTAGCGTATCGGTGTATTGGTTATAGGCACTATCACTTATTCTGATATTGGTAACTACCTAAATATTCACGCACACTATTACGCACTGTCGACTAGTCGCCGGCGACTCAGTTGTCGACGACTGTAATATTGTATAGTTTAAGGCGGGCGCGACGTTAGAATTATCCATACAAACGTAATACCAAAATCATTTGCCATTTAAGCATATTTACACCATAATATGATGTTATTCGGATTCAGACAATAATTATCTAGGTTCCTACATCGTCTTTTTGTTGAAAAACTTACCCCAAACGAAATTTAAGCGAATTTAAATTTGCACATTTTCACAGCGAAAATGTCATGTTTTTATTTTGTTTTTTCTATATTATAAACAACAATATTTCAAAATAAAAGTTATAAATACTCGAAACAATAATGGAAATACATTAATTTTTCATTCATCATTTTTGGTATTACGGAACCTCTCCCAAATTTCCAATAGTTTGTATTGCTATCATAGCAAGCAACTGTCAGTGTGCGGATGATGACTTTACTCCAGTCGGTGTGTCCAAGAATTGTTTAAACTATCTGGATTGCTTCCATCAACCTCAAAAACGTGTTTTATTTCGTCTCAACTCGAGATAGCGCGCGGTCTCCGCAGGCCTCTTAAATGGGTGTTTACGCACTAGTCACCGGTTGCGCGGGCGACTCGGCGACTCGCCGCGCAGTGGCGACGCACAGGCAACTGCCGGTCGCCGGCGACCAATAGGAGCACGGTTTTAAATGAAAGCATTCACACTGCGAGCAACTGTCGTAACGACCGGACGGCCGCGCACAATGAGTTTTGACACTGCACGAATGTACTTGAAATACTGTCGCTCGGCTCGGTCTCCGGCCCTAGTTTCCCATGTTTCGGTCGCCGAGGGACTGAGTCGCCGGCGACTAGTCGACAGTGCGTAATAGCCCTAAGAATCTATCAAAAACAGGTAATGTTTTATGCTAAAATTTATTATTTTAGCATAAAAAATTACCTGTTTCAAGAATTATTAAAAAAAATCTAACCTTAAATTACCTATTTTTAAAATTGCTGAAATTGATTCAGTAGCCGATTCCGAACATACTTCTTTCAGGATGTGTGTTTATTACGCATTGTATCATCATCATCATTTCAGCCGAAAGACGTCCACTGCTGGACATAGGCCTCCCCCAAGCGTCGCCACAACGACCGGGTCCTGTGCGTCTCGTATCCATCAGATTCCCGCAACCCTCGCCAAGTCGTCGGTCCACCTTGTGGGAGGCCTTCCAACGCAACGCTGAGTCTCTCTTAATTACTCAGATACCCGCGAAACGAGACACAATAGTAAAACAATAACAGCGCGGTCTCATAGGACCGGTTGGGGATTCAAACGTTAATTCATGAATCCCCGACCGGTCCTATGAGACCGCGCTGTTATTGTTTTACTATTGTGTCTCGTTTTGCGGGTATGTGATAGGTTAAACACTGTATAAATATATGTATTGAGAAGAACGAAGGTACAATACAATAGTACATTATGATACAAGTGTGTAATGTGGGAGATTACCGTCGAGGTGGTATTAAGACCCGAGCCTTGGCGAGGGTCTTAAGAGAACCAAGAACGGTAATCTCTAATTACTCACATGTATCATACGACGTTTTTCAATACACTTGTGAAGAAAAAAAATATAACTATCACCAAAATAGTACCTAAAACTAGAAAAAAACATAACAACACAAATGTGTCATGGCGGTAAAAATTTAATGTTTTTTTTGTGCCTTAAAGGTGAAGGCTAAGGTATTTTGATCATATTGCCTAGTCTAATGTTATCCTGCGTAATTTTTTTTTACGATAGGTAAAATCTTTCGTTGTGACAATAGAATACGGGTGTAACAGTTTGTAATGATTAAATGAAATACTAGGTACAAAGTATTTAATGTTATTACATTAATACAGCCCCTTAACGTCACTCGAAAAAATTACGACTAAAACCGCGCGCATCTTAAAATGGCGGCCATAGACCACAAACAAAAAAAAAACAAATTTTATTTTAATGATTGATTTATTTATTAAATATTATTTAAATAAATCGTTAGAATGGACCGTTATTGCATGAAAATAAGCAAGTAAGACACTAATTTATGCTATTGAAAGCAATAAAGTAATGAATTTTTATCCTGCTACAACTCTTTTTGAGAACAAAAAGGCTCAACAAAAAGGTTTTAATTACATTACAGCACTAGTGTATAATGGTAATCAAAATGTCACAGTTTGGTAACAGGCGCCTTTATATGCCTAAGTGCAGTGCGATAATAGTCACTTTCTGAGCAAGTGTATTGAAAAATATATTCCTGGATTGAATCATGGAACATTTATCTGTCTTGTACGGATTGAGTTCTAACCATTAATTGTTTCTCCTGTGAATAATCAAAACACACACCTATTAATTACAACTGAGCCCACAGTTACAGCAATTAGTTTTAACATAGCAATCACCAGGTGATAAAGTCTGGTCTGGGTACCTGCGTCTAGACACTGTCCCACACATTATGCAAGCGTTAATAATGTCACTCACTTACGTACGTGTTACCATGCGCGTTATAGTTTGAATTGTAAGCAAGTGATCAGCATAATTAGTCTGTTTTTAATATCGGTAATGGCACATGCATTAAACATGGCAGTTGTTTTAAACAGGAAAGGAATGTGAGCGTTGGAATGGAATTAATCAATGGAATGGACTGATGACCTGGTGTGAGTCGCGGGATTCCGGTGGATACGAGACGTGAAGGATCGTTTGTTGTGGCGGCAATTGGGGGAGGCCTATGTCCTACAGCGGACGTCTTTCGGTTGAAATAATGATGATATTTTGAATGCACCGTTGCATCCTGTTCTTAAATTCTAGTAGCTATGTATATCACCCAAACCTCGACAAACGAGAAAACTCTAGTTTAACTCTGTTACAGTGGGGAAAAAATAGCAAAATGTCTGCCGAATTGCGAGAAGATATTTCATTTTCTGAATTTTTAGAAAGTAAAAGCCATCAAAGTACCTAACTTCTTTTACGGTCTGGTCAAATAATTTAGATGATGTATGAATGAAACATTTCGGGACCAAGGGGAAAAGAAGCTTGTGGGACCTGTATGAACACTTAAATTCGACAAAAGACTGCGAACATGGTGATATAATTATCTGATGAGTTGTAGGTTGTCTGGTAGATACCGCTGTCAGCGATAAGACCACCATTGGTTGTACCCGTATACTTAAGTTTGTATAATTTGTTACTATTTTCGTATAAAATAAAGTTCTATTTTGTCCATTTTTTGTCTTTCTTGGGATCGGCTTCCAGCCAAACCAGATGAAGCTGAGTACCATAATTTTATCAGCATTGTAATGTTCCCACAACTGAGACCTGGGACTCTGGCCTCCCCTCTAGAAAAAAGAATGGGCCTTAATTTCCCACAGTCACGTCTTCGAATTTTTGGTTCTGGAATATACTGATTTCTTCGCTATGTTTTCCTTCACCGTTTTCAGAGTAGCGGTGATTAAATAAATTACAGCAAGTAAAGCGCCTGCCTGAGTTTGAACCCACGACGTACAAACTCGTGTATTGGGTCGTAGTTTACATTTTTATATGATTAGTTTTCTTTTCTGCTAACAGCTGTTTTGCATGTCGACATCCGATTATGCAAAGATGTTCTTTGACTACACACCCACTTTTTACTTTAATGTTCTTCCGAACACTAATAAAAACCCACGCTCATTCCTTTACAGTCATCCAATACATTACTCATCATAGTTTTACATAAAACTTATTAATTTCACATAAAATGTTCGCATTTAATTATACATCTCAGTTAATATTAATTGATAAATCATTCTGCGAATAAAATTGAACAGTAATGTTGTCTATAGTAGGAGAAACATAAATCTTTTGTTGTAGTGTCGTATTACCCGTCCTTGCGATCCGTGTTGGGTTATATTTTGACCCACATAGTTTACGATTATCATATCCACTGCCTACGAGAAACTGCAATCCGTAGCTCAAGCTGAAATATTTGTTTGCTTGTAACAAATGAATCAACCGAGACAGTTACATCAATTAATTCAAATATATAAAATAGACAAAAGGAAGTTAGTGATATACCTAGTATGACGTTTCAAAGGATAGAGTGGAAGAAAAAAAAACATGTTACGCCGACCCCAAGTAATACAGGACAAAGGCAGGAAGAAGAAGTTTATCTACCAAAAAAAAGAATACCAGTCCAATGGTAACAGCTTCAACTTACGAGTCGCGGTTCCAAACCCAAAAGGTGCATTACTTTGCGTCATTCATTTCATCACACTCAAAACGGTCGAATAGATCAACAAAAACAAAAAGCATTCAACGTGGTCAACTAAAACATTGGAAGGAAATCAGTATGTCCTAGAAGCAATAAAAAATTAAAAAAGTCTCGTGACATCCACCAACTCGCACTGGGTCAGCATGGTGGATACAGATTTCATAAGTTGATACACAATTTAATTATCGTCATAAGGACACGTACCTACAACTAATTAAAACCTTCTAGGATACTTAATAAAACCAGGAAGTGTTTAATTACGTTCACTCTCCACAAACCACGATTAGTAAACGAGGTACATCTCCCCAGGAAATTAAAAGTTCAATGAAGCCGTAAACGAGCAAATATTTAGCAACAATACAGCGTTCATTAAAAAGGAAACGGCAAATTGTGCGAGTAACTAGATACAGTAGATACATAGGTGCAGCAACGGCGCCGGCGCACCGTCCTGTCTAGGACATAATAGAATTGTTCAGAAGAACAACTTTAACCAAGAAATATCAACTCTCGACAAACTGAAGGTGGTTTGTTGTTGGTTGATTGGTTGGTGGTTGGTTGGTTGCTGGTGTAGGTGGGTGGTATTGACATAGCCAAGCTACTTTTGGATTAGAGGCTGATTTTTTTAATAGTCAATATTCTTCTGGGCAAGGAGCGTGATATTTTAAAGCACAAGGTTTTCTTTTGTGATGGAGAGGGTTTTGTGAAATTCATTCCCTAAGAAACGGAAACAGGGAACCAAAATATGAATCCCATTTTCCTCCTATTTTTTTGGGACCACAAGGAAAATTGCATTAAAGTACAGTTATCAAAAAAACTAAATTTATTTTATTTGTACAATATTTCGTTTTATGACGTCTGATTTCAAGCCTGAAGAGAAAGACCCGCATTGAGTCGATACCAGAAAAATATTCCGGTGAAGGATCGTTTTCAAAGTCACTAAATAGTCCAGTCAAAATAGACATTCAAGTTTGCATTAATTCCCAACAAGCTGGATTTTTGTACAGGCCTTGAGTACGTCATTACAAATGATATGTCAAAAGTCCCCATCGATCCCGCTTGTGCGTTGGTTTTTATTCGAGGTCAAAGGTCACAAATTTGCGTTTTTTGCGTATATCTCTGAAAATACGAGAGCTATCGAAAAATGCTTCAGACAAAGTTTGTAGATCGTAAAATTGTCTACAAAAAAGATCTCAACACTTTTCTTCTAAAAAGCATCGTTTTCGAGATATCGTGACTTAAGACCGCATGAAAGTCGTATTTTAGTGTAACAATCACTGTGGTACGGTTAGCCTCAGCAGCAACGAAGTCATATATATGTTACTGTAAATGCCCGAACTACGGTAAATCTTAGGTTTTACCAGTAAATCTTAGGGTTTACCAACACAAGTCGGTAAATGTAAGAATATGTAAAAAAGAAACGATTTAATCGGGCTTTTACCATTACAATTTGGTACATGCTAGGTCTTACCGGTGAGGGTTGGTAAATGTTGGTTTTGGATACTTTTTATCGTAAATAGGTTCGCGCTTGACCGCTATCTCACCTGATGGAAAGCGACGATGCGGTCCACGATGGAGCGCGCTTACCTAGAAGTAACTTATTCACTCTTGACTTAAAGATTCCTGAGTTGTAGCTGCAGAAAACAGTGCGCGAGCGTACGCTGCTCGGTATAGACGTCCACGCGAGTTCGCTTTGTACGTGTGTCATTTATCGTCAGCTGTCGTTGTGTTCGCGATATATAATATTTAACATTGTTGTCCAGTGCAAAACTTTTTGAAAATTTAAAAACTATGTTTGTTTGTGGAAGATGTGGTGATAACGTCACCGAGGCAATCCAGTGCTCAGCATGCTGCAGTCACTTCGACTTTCCTTGTTCCGGAATAACGGAAATAGGCTACCGCAAGCTTGGTGAGCGCCAAGCTACCTGGAGGTGCGCTAATTGCAAAAATGCTGGGCGTGCTAATACCCAAGCACCTTCGAACGTCGCCTCTCCAGCTGTTCCTCAACCAGTGACCTTGGAAACAGTTATGCGGGAGCTGGCCAGCATTCGCCAAGAACTCACACCACTCTCCAGCTTGGCATCGGAAGTGCAACTCATACGCCAGGAGCTGGTCAACCTCAAGCAACTACCCGAAAAGGTTCAAGAGTTGGATGAGCGACTTACCGCAGTGGAAGCCGTGCACAGGGAGGTATCGCACATCAAGTCAGTGGTCTCTAAACTGGAGGAAGGCCACCAAGACATCGATCAATGGCTGCGTGCAAATAATGTGGAGATCAAGGGAGTGCCGACGAAGGACAGAGAGAATCTCTTCGATATCGTCAGGAAAATTGGTGATAAAGTCACATACCCCATAAATAAAAACCAAATCAATTTTATACACAGAGTACCATCGAGCACATCTTCCAATAAAAACATCATCATCTCCTTCCTGAATCGTTATGTTAAAGAGGATTTCGTCGCGGCGGCCCGTTCCAGCAAAGAACCATTACAACCTCAACATATAGGAATCACTGGTGCGGGGAGAATATTTGTCAACGACCATCTCACTATTAAAAATAAGATGCTCCTTTCACGAACGAAATCCCTTGCTAAAGAACAAAATTTCCAATTCGTTTGGGTAAAACATATGAAGATTTTTGTACGCAGGGATCCTACCTCGAAAACATTTGTCATTGCCTCGGAACGCGATCTTCAGAAATTACAATAACCTACAATAACTATCAATTGCCTGCTTTTTATAACGGTGCTTGTGTGCTTATTTCGTTTTATTTTCTTGCGATCAAACTATTATCGCTTTGGCTACATCATATTATTAATATGTACAAATTTAGAAGTCTAAGTAAAGTGTCGCTACGACTAGTTAATTATTTGAAAATGATGCAATGTGCTTGCTCGCTTGTCCCGGTACAAAGTCCATCTCGCAGTGCCCGCTCTGTTGTTTACGCCAGTCGCACATTCACTTTTTTATTGAACTGTGTTTCGTACTGTTATTATACATACGTAGATCGGTCTGTTGACAAACGCGATGTGTTGGATGTTAAGCTGCTTTATTGTTTGTATGCTATGCTTTCTTGTGAGTATTATATACCGAGTTTAGTAATGAGCTGCTATCTAAATTATATTAAAATAGTTGCAATACTTAAGATTTTCTCTCCCCTATCCCTTATTATAATCGCCAATGTTTATGTCCATTGTACTTTATATTTGAAACGCTTTTTATTGACAAAGCTTGGTCGAGTAAAACACGGTTGGAGCCTAATACTTGTGAATGTCGACGAACGAAAGCTTATTTATTTTTTCTGGACTGCTAAATATTTTTTATATACCTCACTTTTAAACTTATTTTTTTGTAGATATCATTTTTACGATGTATGAGTTAAACATCTATTATCAGAATGTTCGAGGACTACGGACGAAGTCAATTATATTTTATAGGAACTTGGCCAAAAGTAATTATGACATAATCACTCTAACGGAGACCTGGCTTATTGACGGAATCTTGAATAGTGAACTTTTTGACGATAGGTACCTAGTGTGGCGGCGCGACCGGGACTACACCGCCACAGCGCAGGTGCGTGGAGGCGGCGTATTGGTGGCGGTCCGCCGCGAACTTGCTGCGTCTGAGAATGTTGAATGGAAATCGTGTGCAGAAGACATTTGGATCTCGATTCAACTAAAAACCGGATGTGATAAACGCACATACCGGCTAAATCTGTGTACTCTGTACCTTTGTGAACAGAATTTAGGCAATAGTTTTGCTGGTCAGTTAGACGCTTATTTGGAAAAGTTATGCAATTTAATAATCAACCATCCTGCTGACAAATTTATCATTCTGGGTGATTTCAATATGAGCTCCATAATGTGGTCGTCCTCTCGTGAAATTAGGCCCATTGCACCTCAAACTAGCTTATTTACTAATTTTTTAGACACTATAGATTTTTGTGGTTTGCAACAATACAATTTCATCAATAACAGACACGATAAAATTCTGGACCTCGTTCTCGCAAACATTAGCGTCACCGTCACGGCGTGTCTTGAACCCTTAACTGTCGAGGACTCCTACCACCCAGCGTTGTTGGTACAACTAACCACCGCACAGCCTTATCCTCTCAAAGCCAATGCACGAAATACTTATATGTACAATAAATCCAATTACGAGTGTGTTCGCTCTGCACTACGTGATGTTGACTGGGAAGACGTTATAATGAAGGGCACTATTGATGAGGCTGTCGGTAAATTTTATTCCATATTATTCGAAATTAGGGATCAACACATTCCGCAGCGCCTCTGTAAACAATTTAAATATCCACCTTGGTATAATTCTGCTCTCACCAAGATTCTCAAAGAAAAATTCAAGTACTACACGAGATTTAAAGTTTATGGCAATATCTCTGATCGGATAACATACCAATTACTTCGCGACAGAGCCAATGACGTTGAGCAGGTTTGCTATTCAGATTACATGACAAAAATTGAGTCCTCAATAGGTTCAAACCCAAAGTTGTTTTGGTCATTTTTAAAAAGTAAACGCATGAATAGTAATTTCCCTTCCTGCATGTCTTACTGTCAAAGCAAGAGTGACACAGGTGAGGGAATATGTGAACTTTTTTCTGATTATTTTCGATCAACATTTCTTAACGCCCCCTCCAGTGTGAACACGCTCGCGACTGATTCCGACACCACCCCTGGGTATGGTGCGACTGAGTGTCTCTCCAACTGTGACATAAGTACGATTGAAATTGATGTGCCAACCGTTCTTAAACTTTTAAAATCACTCGACCTAACTAAATCAGCAGGACCAGACACTCTACCTGCTGTGTTCATTGTTAATTGCGCCGAGGAACTAGCTTTGCCTGTGTCGCTGCTGTTTAAAAGATCAATTTCTGAAGGGTCTGTTCCTTCTTTATGGAAGTCTGCCTTTATATCGCCTATCCACAAAAAAGGTTCTAAAGAAAAGGTTGAAAATTATAGACCTATTTCTAAGCTCTGTCTTCTAGCCAAGGTGCTGGAACGTATAGTTTATAACCAGTTGTACAGCAGTCTGGCCTCTAGTTTGAGTTCTCAACAACACGGATTCTTGAAGGGGAGATCGACAATCTCTAACCTGATCCTGTTTACAGATTTCATTACTGAGCATATGGATGAGGGATCTCAGGTCGATGCAGTCTATACAGACTATAGCAAGGCATTCGATAGGATCGACCATGATGTTCTGCTGAGAAAGCTTTTTGCTTTGGGCATCCGAGGAGATCTGTACAGGTGGTTTTCGTCTTACGTGCAAAATAGGACGCAAGCTGGTGCTTGATGGTGGTGCTTAATGGATTTGTATCTTCCTGGGTAACTATTCCCTCTGGTGTGCCCCAGGGCTCCCTGCTTGGACCATTATTGTTTGTGGCATTCGTTAATGACATCGGTGAATGTTTCAAGCACTCTGAATACCTTATGTTTGCAGATGACATGAAGGTGTTCAAGTCAGTTACGTGTGCAACCGAAACAAGACTTTTGCAGGACGATTTGTTTAGGTTAGAGAACTATTGTAAGATTAACAAACTAGATCTTAACATATCGAAATGTGTAGTTATCACTTTTACCCGTAAGAATCTACCAGTTATCTTTAGCTACTCGATTGCAAACCAGCCGTTGTCACGAACCAATATTACTCGAGATCTGGGTATTCTCATAGACAGTAAGCTCTCCTATGAGTGTCATGTCGACCATATCGCTAAAAAAGCTGCTAAATCCCTGGGATTCGTCATCCGTAATGCCAATTCCTTTAATAAAATGAAAACCCTCAAAATTTTGTATTGTACTTACGTCCGTAGTCACCTCGAATATGGTAGTCAAATCTGGAACCCCAATTTTGCAGTTCACTCCGACAGATTGGAACGAATACAGCGAAGGTTCACGAGGTACTTGGGGTACAAGTTCAAAATCCCTTATATGAATTACAATGACCGATGCACTCAATTCCACTTGCTACCACTTGTAACGCGTAGGAATATAACTGATATTCGCTTCTTGGTTAAAATGGCACGATCTAAGATAGATTGCCCTGAATTGTTGTCTAGGTTATATTTCAACGTTCCCCCCCGACACTGCCGTTTGAGAGATCTCCTTCGTGCTCCTCACTCACGCACAGTCTACCGAAGCAACTCTTACCTAATTCGCGCAGTAAGATCATTCAACAATTTGATCAAAGAGCATACTTCAATCGACCTATATACAAGCAGCTTGGCATCCATAAGCAGCGCGTTGTCCAAAAGCACTGTTTTGTAATTTTGTAGTTTTGTTTTATGTTTTTATAATTTTTATGTTAATTACTTCTGTAACTGCCTCAACAATGATTTCTTGTTACATGTGGAGGCTTGTAAATGGCTCGCTCTGGAATAATACGCTGTTATATGTAATAATGTAAGCTGTAAGCCGCCCAAAAATAATAAAATAAAATAAAATAAAAATAAAACATAGACTCCGGCAGGGAATTCCACTCCTTGGCTGTACGTACCTACAATAAATGTGTTCCCAAAACGTTTTGTGCGTATAGGAGCAAGGTGGCGCATCGCCGTACGCCTGGTGGTCCGATGATGGAACGGGCTAGGCGGAATTAGGTTATGCAATTCCGACGCACACTCTTCAAAATGCAACCGGTAGAAAACCGACAGGCTAGCGACTCGGCGTCAATGCTCAAGACTTTGAAGCCTCGACTCAACGAGTGCATCATTACCAATGATCCTCTTGGCTCTCCTTTCAATTACTTCAAGCGCTTTAAGCTGATTGATATCGGGCAGATCCTTTCCAAAGATGAGAGGATACTCCATATACGATCGAACTTGCGCTTGATAAAGTGTGAGCAGCTGTTCCGGCGTGAAGTACTGTCTCACCCTTTGCAAGGATTCCTAGCTTTTATGGAGAAAAGTTGAGAGTGGACGTCAACGTAACACCAAGAAGATCAAGATGTTCGGTTATCGGCACGGTTGCACCAAGGAAAGTAGGGGGAGGACTGAATTGTCTCATTTTAGCGGAAACCAGACACGCCTGGGTTTTAACATCATTGAATTTGACCAAAATGGCATCGCCCCATTCAGTGACTGCCCCCAAGGACCAATTCAAGCGCTCAATTTTAGCCACTCGGAGAGACTGGATCTGTGACCCCCTAGTTCGTGCACTGGATATGTATCTCTCAGTAACAGTACTGTCGTCTGTGTACCCAAAGGTACCAGGCTTAGGCCTCACTCCAGATACGGATGGTACACGCTAGAAGATCACTAGTTGACCAATTTCGGCGAAAGCCGTACTGACGGTCACTTAGGAAGTCATAAGTTTCTAGGTAGCTTAGTGTTAAGTACAGGGTCCATAGTCTTACAGAATAATGCATAATTTTTAATCAATTATTTTAATTAATAATTATTCAAATCCTTACGTACCTATGAGTAATTATTAAACATCAAGTACTACTAATCAGTCAAATCGTTTCCTATCTATTGATAATGTTTATCTCGACATTTACCGTGTCTTTGAGGTAAATCCTAAGATTTACCAAGTGAATAATAATAATAATAATATAATAATAATAATATAATATTCCACAACTTTCACACCACGCCATCTAGTCCCAAGCTAAGCAGCCGAAATAAACGATGAACATAGGATGGTTCGGACTTTTACCATTAAGAGTTGGTAAATCTTAGGATTTACTGGAAAATCTTAGGAATTACCGTAGCTCGGGCTTTTACAGTAACATATATATTGAATGCGGGCAATGACACTACTTGCTAGCTCATCAAAACCAGTCTGAGCTTCCTTCAAGATGGTTTTCTTGAAGTCAAAGGTTGAAACTTGAGACACTCTTCGTTGAAGATGCTGCGCTTTTTTTTAAATTTCAGCTGTTTTATCTGCTTCATTGCCACAGAACAAACAGTATTTCTTGAAACAAAAACACGATTCACTACCTCAAAATCTAGGAGGACTAATCCCAGATGTGGTAGCTATCTCCGCCCCACGCTGTCTTTTAGCAGCAGCGATGCTGCTCTTCCGGGTGTATGCTTTACGACACTGCTTATGTGTCGTTACAGATGTTTTGTCCTTCAAATATTCATCGAACCCATCACCCCTTCTAGTATGAGTGCATATTCGTATTTTCTATGTTTAAAATAAAAAATTCGAGAACAGTGCACCGTAGAAGAAAAAGTGATAGATCTTTTTTGTAGACAATTTTACCATCTACAAACTTTGACTGAACCATTTTTTGGTTTAACCTTTAACCTTAAATAAAAAACAACGCACAAACGGGATCGATGGGGACTTTTGACATGTCATTTGTAATGACGCATCCAAGACCTGCACAAAAATCCAGCTTGTTGGGAATTAATGCAAACTTGAATCATAATTTAGTCTATTTTGACTGGACTAAAAGAGATGTACCTAGTCCTTGAGTTGAGGACGTTCACGATTTATAGCACCTCTATTCTTATCACTAACAGAGTCGTCCTAAACCATGTAACCTCCAAAATGCATTTTGAGTGAAATTCTTTGTTCTACACTCAAATTTTACTAAACAATAAAAATAGGACAGGCGAGCTTGAACCACATATTTTAGTTTGTTTTAAGTTAGTTTTAATTAGTTTAGAGTTAGTTTTTATTATACTGTAAATACTTTGTACCTATTGTCACTAGAGATGGGCTGAGTGATGATTTTTCTGTATCAATGATTGCATGACAATGACAAAAAAATATCGGTGACGGGAACAATGACAAAATCATCAATGATTTTTATCTAATTGTCACCCACAATTAGATTTTAATCTATCACATACCCGCAAAACGAGACACAATAGTAAAACAATAACAGCGCGGTCTCATAGGACCGGTCGGGGATTCATGAATTAAACCTAAATCATAAACTGCTGAACATTTTTTTTACTTCTCCATATTCTGGTATGTGTCCCCACGGTATGGGTATCAGGACCGACCGGTCGTTGTGGCGACGCTTGGGGGTGACCTAAGTCCAGCAGTAGACGTCTTTCGGCTGAGATGATGATGAGTATCAAATAAGTTTATAGGTTTGCGAAAATGAGTAAAAAAACGCTTAAGTATAAAAAATCGAGAGATATTGAGTCCTGATAGTGGACCTTCGATACTATCTTACATAGTGAGCAGGTAATGAGGCGAGTATTTTAATTGCGACCCAATATCGCGACAGGCGACGGGCTCCGACGAGCGACTGTGCGACTATTTGCATAGCTTGATTAAAGCCTAATACGCTTGTCCGGCCGTCTTTCACGCCACGCCAATAAATCTGCCCTGCTTTACTTGAGATCTTGATCTGTTTAATAATATCTTTGACTAATATTGGGACTGAGCAGTTGCCCCAACATTGAACAGTTGTAGCTCGCAGGTTCGAACACAGCCAGGCTCATTCATCATCTTCATCATCTCAGCCGAAAGACGTCCACTGCTGGACATAGGCCTCGTCCAAGCGTCACCACAACGATCGGTCCGTCACGCAGTCATAGAATTCCCGTGAACCTACTTTATGTAATTTATTTCATCACCACTGTTCTCAATACGAAGAAAAAATCGTGAGGAAATCGGCGTGTCCTAAAATCAAAAATTTGAAGACATATAAGACCTCCGGCAATCTGTACTAGGCCCGAGTAGTGGATTATGCCCCATTCCCTCTCTTAGAGAGGATGCCTCAGTCCCAACTGTGGGAACTTTATAAGGCTGATTTTGCTCGTGCTTATGTTAGGTCTAGACTAGAATAGAAGGAGAGGGAAGTCAGACAGTAACTTGATTGTCTTGAATGTTCATTGCAATTCAACCTTAGCCTACTAGGCCTTTTTTGGTGAGACTACTTTTGAAGGAACTTTTTCCTTGTCCAGAGAGCTTTTTGGTTAGCACTGACAATTCATTTTTTTTTTACGGAAAGACTTGACAATATAGTTCTACATGTGGAACATCCCTATCCTATGTTACTTGGTTTTGCAGTTTCCACTGCCATTCAGGCCTGTCGATGGTCACGTTTCCTCTAGGGTAAAAGGACTGAAAATAAAACGTGACTTTTTTCTTTTTTCTCCCTATATTGCAATCACTTATTCACCACACACCACAAGATCATATAAATCTCTTAGAATAGGCAAGATTCAATTTTGTACTGAGGCAGTTCTTAACGATCAGTCCAATAATACTATTTTGGTCAACATTAAAGCCGATACAAGTAGATAAGTACATACCTTCATTATACAGGCTGCGGACATTATAACAACTAGTTTGACTAAGTAAGAGGTGCCTTAGGATAAGTTTAATCCAGTGTAGTTATTATCATAACAGTGTAATGGGCGTTGACGAATATTTTGACCATTTGCATACACTTCGGACCAAACAATCGCCTCAAGGAATACATGTTTCGCCTCTGATGTACCTTTTGCAAGTTTGCAACTTATATTGATCAACCCACGGCTCAGAAACGGTATTCATTTATGTTTAACTACTATTTTATGGCTTAGTTATAGTTAACAGTTACAAAATTGTTGTCTTCAATCACGTACCCGCGTTTTTCGATAGAGACACTCTCGTAGGTAGGTGTACCTGTTTAGGGAGTGTTAAAACTTAAATCTTAATTTCAATATTAGGTTCTGAATAACATTGACCCTAATTGGCGTTGCATGTCAATGTATCTTAATCAGTTACAATCTTTATTAATTCTGTAACACGTTCAAAGATAATTTTAACTAAACTGAATTGAAATAGGTGTTAGATTATAAACTGGACGGTGACGCAATTGACTTATTAACATTCTTCTCGGTATTTACAGCTGTCTTGTGTCTCGTTGAATGAGAAAAAGAATAAATAAATACATGTATTACAATTAGACTCATCGATTTCCGAGAACAAGAGGAAGACAAGCTGCACAAAAAAAGCAGGAAAAAGTATCACAATTATACAAGTTTGTACCAGTGGTTTTGCCTTCATATCAGTTGGACGAAAATCCTCACATAAGAACCTAATCCATAATATCAAGATTGAAGGTGTTCTTTGTCTATGTCTATCAGGACATAATAGATGACACGATTGGCGCAGTGGCTGAGTGAAGGAACCTATGTCGTAGTTTCGATTCTCACACGGAACAAACATTTGTTCGGCCTACAGATAGTTGTTCCGGGCCACCCAAACGGCTTGTTTTAGTGATTTTACATGTACTCAAGACACAGGTATAATTTTTACGAAGGGCAATATTTCGACCCTTGTGCCATGATTGAACCAAATCTTTTAACCAGTTGAAGCGTAAATGACATCTAGACAACCTAAAATAAATACTTTTTCACTTATAACACAGCAGAAAGATGACAATGTCCTTGAACTGTTCCGAATATGCGGATTATATCTATTTTTCCGTCATTTGCTGCAAAATAGCCGCTATCAGCTCGGTGGCATCCTGTGGATTATCCCACTTTATCGCTGCGGTATCCGGCCAACCGTCCCAAATGGCACTACTCTATTGGTATCCTCTTCAATCACGTTGAGTCCTCGGTGGACTGATCAGTGAACATGTTGCTTCTTTTGTTCTTATTTGGGACTGTTTTGAGTGCCTTTGGAGATGATTATAAGTGTGAGTATTAGAGTTAATGTTGTTTTTTGCCTGAATGTAATCTTGTTTGGGTTTTTTTTGCGTTTGATTTATTCGTCGTTAATTTTAAGTTGTTCAACTGCATAATTTTTTTAAATGTTTCTGTATATCTAATTCTATATTAATATTATGAAGAGGAAAGATTTGTATTTTTGTTTGTAATTAATAATCACAAAAAGGACTAGAGGACTAGATCGATTTTAATTAGGGACATAAAAGAAAGGCAATAGGTGTGCGGAAGCTCGGGGCTCAACAGATTAAAACCTCTTTCACCAGTAGTTTACTACTTTACCACAGAGTGACCTAGGGCCGCGGGCGAAGCCACTGGCATGGTAGAAGCTGATGTATTATATTTTCAATTCCTATTTTATGTCTTGAATGCTCGTTAAAAAAATGTTCTTCCTTCATGTTTCCTTCTTTATCTGTGTCAATTAGAACCAAGTGAGAGTCACTTAGCCACAGTGTGACTGCTATAAACATATTAACATTGCATTGTATCTATTGGAAACCTTACAAAAATATTAATCAGTTAATTTCCATGCCTACAGCTCACTTGCTGGACCCGCAATGGCAAGAGGTCATCGCCGAGGGTGGCATCCACATTGGCGCTGGCAGAGTGAAACGTTTTATTCAAATCAACGACAACCAGGTAAGAGCGTTTTCGCATTATCCGATCCGATATCGGTATCGGACGCCGATCCGATTTCGGGGTAAGTAAAATGTATGAAATATGTGCCTATCTTTCACATTGTCCGACCCGATATCGGATATCGGAGCACGGTATTTCATACATTTTACTTAGCCCGATATTGTATCGGCGTCCGACACCGATATCGGATCGGATAATGTGAAAACGGTCTTAGGGTGCTAAACTATTCGAACCTTCTTCTTCTTCGTCCGTCCCTGCTCCCATTATCTGGGGTCGGGTGTCTTCACAATTCTACACCAGGATAGTGAAGACACTATCTTTAAAATATAGAGTCGAGCTTCAAGTACCAAATATACATAGTTGCATCCCTTTAAAAATTCAGTTTAGGTTGTCGAATGGATTGCATTAAGAGCTAGTGGTGTGGCCTCTGTTTCGCTGGAAGTTTTCAAGCTTAAGCCGCTGCGTAACTAGTTTATAATGAAAACCGGCCAAGAGCGTGTCGGGCCACGCTCAGTGTAGGGTTCCGTAGTTTCCCGTCCGTCACAATAAGTGTCCCCAACTTTTCAAAAACTGTTCGTCCCATCAAGTTCAAAATAATTTTCCTAGAAAGTCTTTATAAAGTTCTACTTTCCAGATTTTTTTCATATTTTCTAAACTTATGGTTCAAAAGTTAGAGGGGGGGGACACATTGTTTTTTACTTTTGGAGCCAAAAAATTGCTTTCAACTTTACATGTAGGGGGGCTACCCTAATAAAACATTTTTTTCCAATTTTTATTTTTGCACTTTGTCGGCGGGATTGACATACATATTGGTACCAAATTTCAGCTTTCTAGAGCTAACGGTCACAGAGATTAAGCGAGGACGGACAGACAGACATGGCGAAACTATAAGGGTTCCGTTTTGCCATTTGGCTACGGAACCCTAAAAACTAATGTAACCAACAGACATCTCAGTTTTAATATTATAGTATGGATATTTCCAGCGTGGTTCTGGCAATAGTTTCGCCTAGAATGATGACGTAATTTGGAATTAATCGCTGAAATATTTGCACTATTTTCACATCAACGAAGCCATAAGTTTATAATTCCTTTGAGTGTTTTTTTACGCGTGAAACAATAATGGTTAACTACGTGACACAATAATTAGGTATTAAAATATTTAAAGGAGGTATCCACCTATTGTAACAATAGTTTTTTTTTTTTTAAATAAGAGTTCTGGTAACTGAATCGCTATTGTATAATACCCGGCAAATACTTTGGCAAGTTTCGCGCATGGTGCACAAAACAGCCAATGAGCGAACAGGACGTAACGCAGTGCGGAGGCAAAAGTCGTCTAACGCACCAATCATAAACTACTATTATAATGCTGCACCAATCGCGCGCCGGATCGGCGCTACCTCGTACCCCGCGTCCCGCTTGACCACCAAATAGACCTAAAAAACGATTTCTGCGCATTGCCAAGTTATGTGCCGCCGGTTATATCTTTAAATATTTAGGAAGACGTGTGCACTACCGAGCGACTCGATCTACAAAATACGAGAATATAATTTATGTCCTTGCCACAATAGGTGACACAAGTCTTTCCAAGGGGTATCGTGTTACCCATTACTGGATTCTGATCAAAGACCAAATAGGCAGTCGGCCAATGTAAAGCTTTTAGGTACATTGGGAAGATAAATAATCATGTGACCTCATTTCCGTGACAAATGATAATCGCTCCGAATTGAGCTGTTGCGGGGATCCTATCGCCTGTTTTTTATATCCTGAGACTAAAATAATATTACAAAACAAAGGAACTGTCATCATTCCTATAGTAAATTTGGCATTACTTGTGTCAATTTAGTCTCAGGGTATAAAAAACAGACGATACCTACCTAATAATGTCTGCGCTGTACTCCTCCATCCCGCCGAGAGCGAAAAGAGTAATTAGATGATTTCCCACATAAAAAACAAATAGTTGAGAAAAGGCTAGACAGCTTTATTATATGGCCAGCGTCTACAACTAGTTACTTTCTTTTCTACTAAGGTAACCCTTGAATACATGATTTTTAATGATGATGTTGCGTTAATAGTCATACCTACTAATTAATTAAAGAAAGTTAAAAAAATAAATTATACATATAAATAATCTTGACACTGACACTGGTAAGTCCCTAAGGACTCCATATCCACATCATCTCAGCCGAAGGACGTCCACTGCTGCACATTGGCCCCAAACGTCGTGGCAGCGCCGGTCCTGTGTGTCTCGCATCCATCGGATTCCTGTGACCCTCGCCAGGTCGTCGGTCCACTTAGGTCGTCGGTCCCTATCCACTAAACCGCCAAACCACCATCACACCCTTCTTCACAAATAAACCCATACCCGCCCACAACTTCCGACCCAACAGCCTTCAAAATCTAGTTAGCACGTTCCCTGCGCCATCACTTTCAAAAATCTTTCAGCTGGTGCTTTGGAGACCTAAAAGATCTCCAAACTAACCTACCATTTGGTGCGTTTGAGACCTAATCGGTCTCCTAAAGATAAAGTTTTCAAAATAGTTTATATCTTCCAAAAAAACAATCAAATATATTTTGAAGTTTTTGTGCGTGAAAGATAGCCTATTGCTTTATATTTTGCTAGGTTCGCACGCAGTTATGACATTTGAATAAACTACAAATACCAAAAAAAAATATGATATCGATTGTATCTCGTACCGCAACGGAAGATAGTTCAATATGTGTAGTAAGTAGTGATGGGAATAAAATAATATCTCAGTTGTCGATTGAAAAAGTTTTATTAATTATTCAAAGTGTTTTTCATTAAAACATGGTAAGCACATTGATTGCTTGCATTGCGCGCAAATGGTAACAATTCTTTTAGTTTTTTTAGAAGCGTCAGTGCTGTTTAATGTGCGTCGTAATTTTTCATAGCAACCCACACAACGTCTTTTTTTGTCGCCACGTTGGAAAACATGATCTGTACATCTTCCTTCGGGTAATTCTGTAATAAAGTGCATTGTATAAATAAACAGCATGCAACTATGTCAGTGAAGTAAATGCGATGGAATCTAATTTTATTAGTTTCGTTATTCGAGTGTCTTATGTATATTTTTGTTCTTAGGCTGTTGTTGCTTTAAAAAAATATACGGAGGTACTATATAAAAGCTGGATGTCACAGGTCTCTTGTAAGTTTACTATAATAACATTTTTGTTTTAATAACCGAAATTTAGGCTACCACAAACTTACCAGAGAGTGATGTGAACCCCCCCCCTCCCCCTGTGTAGTATTAAAACTGCTTACATAATTAAAACACTCTAGCATTAGAGATAAGTAGCAAAGCCCACCAGAAATGCTACTAAGCTAAGACAATCTCAAAAACAACCAAAAATTTTCAGGCAATGAACAGAAGAAGTAGATATATAACGCGTTTCAAACACAAAAAAATAAAAACCACGTAATATCGAAAAAAAGGCAGGCAGATGTTAGTTGGAAATAAAGTCTCCCCTCTTTAATTTATGTTATTTGAATAGTATCCAAGAAGATTTTTGTTTAGTAAACTCGAATGATTAAAGTGCATAATATGCTCAGTTTCATGCAAAGCGTGCTGCAGTTAGTTGACGATGCTAAGCTTACGCGTTGTCTGGAACCATTGCCTAAGTTTCTGGAAAGATTTTAGCTACCTTTATGAGTAAGAACAGTTTGTTTTCGAAGAACTGTTAGGTATGTTGACCACGGCAATCTTCTGACACCATCACGCTCGCCATCGGATTTATCCGCATACCCTTGAACCTAAACGGTTATGTTTAGAACAAATTAAGATGTGTTTCCTCAAAAAAATGGACTACAACATGATACCTACTCTGCAAAAATGGTGAGAAAAACGCAGTAGGTAAGTACACAAGTATGTGTCTAGTATTTTGAGCGCTCTTAGGCAAGAGGGATGGCCTAGTGTATCTGCTTTACATTAGATATCATGTCACAAGAAACCTGCAGGTTTTATATACACGCTTGTTGTCACACGAGTTGTATTAAAAATAGTAATTTGTGCAATAATAAGTAAATCATACCTGTTGCAGAAATTTTTCGGCCTCCGAATGCTTCGATTATTGATTCTGTGAATTCTTTTTTTGACATTTTTTTGTCTGTATTTGCATTGTATATTATCCATGCGTTTATGAGTGCAGTACCAAATAAAAATTCCATCATCACTTTCCGATACCACTTTAGACCTCGTCGTAAAGTAGTTAATAGTATGCCGACATTTGATCTGAGTAGTCTATCCCTTTTTTATTATCATTATAAGTTAAAATGCACAGTGGCTTTCTGATCATTTCATTAGTTCTCTTGTGTATCTTACCTGTATCTACTAGAGACGCTTTATGTGCTTTACAGGAAGTTATCATTGAAACTTGGCGCTTATCGTGCCATTTAATAACTTTCACACCACTAGGCAGCATTATCCCTTCAACTTCGCCTTTCTTCAATTTTTTAGACATAAATTGCTTGGGAAGTCCTCTTCGGTTTGATCTTAGCGTGCCACAGTAAAATGTTTTCTTTTCTAAGAGTTCCTCCACTAAATCAAGAGAAGAATAAAAGTTATCGGCTACTAAAACTCGTCCTTCATTTTCTAGACCCTCTATGAGCTTCATAACTACATTTTTTCCATGGTTCACTTCTCTGCTATTTCCTTTTTTACCTGTATATACTATGGTTTTAAAAGTGTACCCCTCAGGAGTACATAGTTTATATAATTTAACTCCATATTTATGCGATTTATTTTTGATATATTGGCGAAAAATAAGTCTCCCGCGCCAGGGAATCATTGATTCGTCTATCACGATAAATTTTCCTGGAGTTAAAATATCTCTAAAACGATTATTTAACATATTAAGTATTTGTCGAATTTTGTGAAGTCTATCTTCAGTATCATTTCTTTCATCGCTGAAATGCCAAAACTTTAGAAGCAAGATAAATCTATCTCTTCCCATGAGAGAGCATATATATTCATTTCTGTAAATGGATTTCTTTGACCAATAATCGTGATTTGTGGAACCTTATTTAAGCCCATCGTAAGTATGACACTGAAAAACTGACGCATTTCATTTGCATCTGTAGGTTTCCAAGCTTTAGAGCGTGATTTTGCTGTAATTTCTTTTTCTAATAAATATTTATCTGCGTATTTATTAGTTTCTTCTACTATTTTATCAATAATATCGTCAGTTAGAAACAAACTATAAATATCGACGGGCAATTTATTACGAATAGGTACATTTGTCACGCTATCAAGTATGCTTTCATCGAAGCTCAATACGTCATTGTCGGGAATGTCAATCCAATCTTTATCACCCTCAAGCTCTCCACCCTCACTTTCTGATATATTTTCAAAGATATTATCTTCATCTTCACTTATTATATCGGATGAGAGATTTTCACCTGTATCATCATCACTTCCATTTGAAACGATTTCTTCTATTTCACTATTGGTTGCTTCATCAGTCTGCGTCTCCGGATCGTCTTCTTGTATTTTTTCGTTTTCTACGTCCTGATCTAGTTCTTCTACTTTTTCATTCTGTATTTTTAGACTTCTATTTTGCTTATCCTGGTCTTTTTCTTGTCCTATTATATTATTTTCTTGTTGCTTTTCAGTGTTTCTCTCTTCTAAATGTTTTTGTGAATTATTGTTCAAGTTGCATTTAAAGGTTTTTCTTTCTGCTTTTTCATCATAAGTGAGCGCATCATCCTCAAAAGTATACTCAAAAGAAAATGGACTATTGTTTGTATTACCTGTGGTTCTTCTTTCCTTTATAGTTGTTTTAATCAATTTTTGCATACTGCTTTCATTAAATTCTAAAGGTAATAAGTTCGAACATGAAATATTATTCAAAGACGAGCACCTACTTGATGTACATAAAGCATTCAATGAGGCAGGAGAAGCTTTTGTGTTGGATATTTCTGTTAGCATTTGAGTGCACGAGCTAGGAGTAGATAAACCACTATGGTTACGAGAAACAGTACCACAAAATCTACGAGTAGGTGTCATAGGATCAGTAGGTATAGTCGGTGTAGTATTCGTCATCAATAATGTGGTATTATTGTTACTACTTTTTGGACTGGATATCGTATTCTGAAGCACACTAAATCGTTTTCCAGTACATGGGCTGATATATATATTATTTTCATTACTTAGCTGCGTGTGCTCCAACGTAGAAAGGTTCATCATTTTCTTTTTAGGTGCGTCAAATATTTCGTAATCAGAATCACTGTCATTATTAGCCAATGGAGGGCAAATTTGAACATTTTCCAAAATTTTTATTTTACTGGACGATGCAGCAGTATAATCCAGCGTTGATTTTTTGTTGGAAATCTCACCAAAACTAATAGATTTTTTACACTTTTTTCTTTTAAAAGCACTCATTGTATAACAAAAATGATTATCAACACGTAGGTATATACGCGAGTGTTATTTTGCAAACGTGCGCGCGACCTCCCACATCGATGCTAGGACAACACTAAAACGAGTCACGCAGCGCCCGCGCCGCCCACCTTCCCTCTCTTGCGTCTACGAGGCGTACGATTCCACGAGTACCGACATATCTCCTAACGCAAGCAATGAAAATAATTACAGTACTGTGCGTTAGGGACCTAATCCATCTCTAATTTCTTTTTTAATGTCCTTGAATTCATCTTTAAGTAGGAAGCAAATATGTTTATTTGTCCTACTCATACCTAAAGAACTTTACACGTTAGATCCTCCCGCAAGGAGTGAAACAACACGATTATGTTCAACGCACAATACAAAAGTCCTGCAAGAGATCTGATAGATCTCGTAATGCAACGAACGTGTTAGAAAATCATCATCTGCCTAGCCTTTTCCCAACTATATTGGGGTCGGCTTCCAGTCAAGCCGGATTTAGCTGAATACCAGTATTTTACGAGGAGCGGCTGCCTACCAGACCTCCACAACCCATTAACTGGGGTAACACGGTACTTCATGGCAAGACTGGAGTGAGATTTACTGGCTTCTGACTATCCGTAACGACTGCCAAAGATCTCCAAATGACAGCCGGGACCAACGGCTTAACGTGCTTTCCGAGGCACGGAGGAAACTCGTTATGTTAAGATGGTCACCCATCCACAGACCAACCTAGGCAAGCGTTGCTTAACCTTGAAGATCGACCTGTGCGGCTGTTATTATCTAGCCACGAATCTAGTTAGAAAATGTCGTACTAAATTAGCAGTTACCCGCGCCAGATTAGTTGCGGCGGCGCCGGCCGCGTGTTTAGCAACCGATGCGCGATCGACAACATCATTACGCGCGTAAGACATGGGCAATTAGACATTATTTCCTTGAATAACCTATGTGTACAAGGGAATTAGCATACAAGATAGACGGTAAGGAAACTTTGTTTGTTGAGCAGTTTTATTGTTGACTTGGCATTTTGTTGTTGCATCGTCACTGGTATTGTAGGTGGCTTTTCAATTAACCCTTTGAACGCCAACGATGCTTGTAGGCGACAATCGTAATCGGCTGGTAGGAGTCTATGGTTCCCTGCCTAGTCTGTGGTTAGAACGCCAGCGACGAGTTTCAATGAATAATAGATGTGTTACATTATAATCTCATGATAGAAAATAGGTAAAAAAAAAAAATGTTCTGTCCGGTCACCCATCGTCTAATTCCCTTTCCTTCAAATACTTTACACAATCCATCGATCTTTGCTTTGGCCTCCCTATGCCCCTCCATCTAGCGTTGCCAGGCGTCTAGACACGGTCAGGCTTTTTGGTTGTGTGCGGCCAAATTAGGCGGAGTAAGGTAACGGGAGTAAGTAAAGAAAGAAAGAAAGAAGAAAGAAAAGAAAGATTATAGATTTTCATGTGTTCTTGCGATTGCAAGCGTTTGCAAATCAGCAAGTACTTGTTATTTCGTTAGAATGTAAAAAGTAAAATTTTCGTGAACAATGTCAAATAAAAAATTGTCGGCCTTTTTAATTAAAGATCCGGTTAAACTGGTTGGTTTGTTTGGCTTTTCGGTTTGGCAACCCTACATCCATCCATCATACTCATAACTCTTTTAGTAACATGCGTTTCATCCCTTCTTGATGCTAATACTGATTGACTTGATGGTGATCATAGAGAATATAACCACTAGAGAGCGCATAGCCCGATTTCTTCTAAGTAAACAACTCACCACGGCGGGCCGGGGGACGAAGAAAAATGCGCGCCTGCTATTGGTCCGTTCAAGGTCAAGTCGTGAACCTTTAATTTGATTCGCTTAAAATTCGGGAGCACGTGACCTGCGTACTACATTTGCGGTTGCCGCTTCTACTAGTTTTAGCATATGTTTGGTGAGCGCAATAGCATCGTACGCGCACTCCACCGGTTATTTGCTTCATGATGGTGATATTCGTGGCATAAAGAAACGAAATCACCCAATCCAGAAGATAAAGAAGATTGGCAAAACCCCATGTACTTTCAGTATCACATACAGGCTTAACATTCAATAGAATGAATATATGGTTTAGAATGCTACAATAGAGTATAACAAAATATGTAATGGTAAGACATACATTAGAGTTGGGGATATAAAATGATTTATAGACATAACCTCAAAATGGACCACCAAAAATAATACAAGGTACCTACCTAATTATGTAACTTAGAGCTTGACCAGAAGGGGCGAATTCATCGCGATTCTCTCGTGCGTATCACGCGCGACCGTTGCGCCCAGAAAGAGCGTATCAACGCTGGAGCATTCAACAATTCCGTATCAAATGTAGGTGCTCAATTTCCCTGGATATGTGCACTCGCTCTGGAGTTCGTGCGTTTAACTGGATGCAACAAGGTGTCCCTAGTATCTCGACTCGCGTGTAATACGCGCGAGTTGAGGGTCTGGCGTTGTGCACGCGATTTACGCGCGTATTTGGAATTCGCGCGATACTTGTGGACGCGACGTATTTGTGCTAGTATCTTACTAGTATATTACTAGCGCGCAAATGATTTCGCGCGAAACGTTTCTAAACGAATTCGCTTCTTCTGGACAAGGTTTTAAGGCAGACCCTTAAGCGTCGTCCTATTTAGCTAACTATCATACGATTGAACGATGTGATTTCGTCGCACGATGAGATTAGTTTTATCGACGAAACCCTGTGCTCGCGCGATGATTTACAAGCTTCTATTAGGACACTCTAAAGAATGTGTGTTTAATCACATCGTTCAATCGTACGATGGTTAGGGTCAGCTCACACCGAGACGCGACGCTGCGCGCACATTTTAATAGAGTGACTCAAAATATAACTTTATTTACTACGCGAAAAGATACACATTTCATTGTGAGAATTTAGAATACGTTGCTTCATGCAGCGCTGCACCCCTTGATGCCGCGCGGCGTCTCGTAACAGGTAAAAAACAAAACCATAGTATTTATAACATTTTTTTATTATAATTGTAACAATACATTGTCAAGAAATCTGAGGAGCTCGTGGCTAAATAATAACAGCCGCACAGGTCGATCTTCAAGGTTAAGCAACGCTTGCCTAGGTTGGTCTGTGGATGGGTGACCATCTTAACATAACGAGTTTCCTCCGTGCCTCGGAAAGCACGTTAAGCCGTTGGTCCCGGCTGTCATTTGGAGATCTTTGGCAGTCGTTACGGATAGCCAGAAGCCAGTAAATCTGACTCCAGTCTTGCCATGAAGTAACGTGTTACCCCAGTTAATGGGTTGTGGAAGTCTGGTATGCAGCCGCTCCTCGTAAAATACTGGTATTCAGCTAAATCCAGCTTGACTGGAAGCTGATCCCAATAAAGTCTTGTAGTGTTTCCACTCTTGGGACTCGGACCTTCTCTCTAGGAGAGGAAATGGGCCCTGATGAATGGGCCCTGAGTCAAGTGTCTAGTGGATGTCACATGACATCGAGTTTTTGGTTCTAGGACATGCCGGTTACCTCATGATGTTTTCCTTTACCATTTTGAGAGCAGTGGTGATGAAATAAATACAAGTTTTGATCAGTATTCAATATCGATAACGTTGGACAATAAAAATGAGGATGAAGCTGTGAAATTTTATTTCAATTCATTCATTCGTTCATTCATATTCAATCAATACATTCATTCATCAATTTCTAAGGTTCCATCGACGAACGTCGGATGATTTTGCCAATGTCAATAGGTATGAGGTGGAAATGATCGGTACTTTGTGAAGAATTTGATTTAATAGCAAGTTCGCTTCACAGGCTAATGTGGCACATCAAGGTTGCGTGTTGCCGGATGACAAGCCCGGACACTGCCGACCGCTTCGCTACTGCGTCCAGGAGGAGTTCCGGTCTGACTTCATCAAGTTCATGGATTATATCTGCATTATCAACCAGAAGTGAGTTATAAACAGCGTTATAATATCATGTCTGCCCAGTTTTCGATACTTCCAAAAATAATTCCGGGGCCTAGCAGGGCCGAAGTCTACTGGGGCCATGGATCCATTTCCGAAAGGTACCCCTTTCTAAAGTCCGAATGTCTTAAGGTCGTCCTGGAACACAAAAGGTAACTGAAGGAACATAGTTATAGTTTCAGAGCTTAAACACACGAGCGCTTACCTTGAAAAAAAAAAACAAGCTATGAAAAGCTTCTTTGTTGGATCTCTTCTCTTCCTCAGTATTTTTCTTTTTTTACTTGGGAAGTCGTTTGATGATAAATCAAACGACTTCTTTAGCTCAGGGTGGTACCACGGTACCTCTTTTGAACAATTCGCAGCCCAGGCAAACATCAACCCTAACTGGCCCCGTCAATCTTGCTGACATGTCTTTGAGGCTCACCTGGAACACAACACACCGTCGACCCAGTCTGGGTCCTACCGGATGGCCAGACCGCGAGCTATCCTTTGCTTGCTGTCCACGAGCCCGCATCTACGGTGGTCTTCAGTCCTTCTGGAGTTATTTTGAACTATTTAATTTTGTTTCGTCCAGTACCGTGGGAGCTTGTTGCCCTAACCAAGCAACGCTGGGTGGAGCAGAAGGCCTGGCTGGAGACTTGCCTGCCACTGCACCGAGGGAGGAACAGAACGAAGCTGTCATGAAGGTCATCAGGGCTGAGTCTAGAGGTTAAATTCTCTTTGGTTGTAATCTCATCTCTTTCTAGATATCATCTTTGATGCCGTCCACTCATCAAGCGACGTCTATGAATATAACAGTAATAATTATTTACATACTCGACAGTGTGATTTGTATTACATGGTCTCATATCATCGGCCCTCAATAAGCGTTGGAGCGTGATCATCATTATCAACCTTCATCAATTCACTTAGAGCATTTAACCTCACTGCTGGACAGGCATTCCCAAACTTCGTAACGCCTGATAAACCTCGCACAGCAGCAACATGACAAATCACAGCAGTAATTAGCAATATACGAGTAAAGTGCCCGTTTTTAATAACACTTCACTTGTTCATAAACCTCATAATTGTTAACACCGAATTAAATAAATGTTCTGGGTTAAAACCTATTTTCCATTGCACAGGTTGTGGCCTAAGCACCCGTCAGCAAAGCCGCGTCCTGGGCGCCAGGCAGGCCAACCCTCGCGATTGGCCGTGGATGGCCTCCATCACCCCCGAGGGCTTCGAGCAGTACTGCGGGGGAGTACTCATCACTGACCGACATGTTATGACTGCTGCTCACTGCACGAGGAGGTAACAAAAACATCCATGTAATTTAATTTCCTTACCAACATCATTTCAGCTGAAAAACGTTCACTTTTGGCTATAAGCTTTCCTAAAATGTCGACATCACGACTGGTCTTGTGTGTCTAGCATCCATCGGATTCCAGTGAACCTCTCTTGGTCGTCGGTCCACCTTGTTAGAGCCCTTCTAACGCTGCGCCTTCTTGTACGTGGTCGACACTGCAGAAGTTTTCAACCCCATCAACCATCTGTTCATTAGTTGCATGACTATTTTGTGTTAGAATACCCAATCATATTGTTACGAACGTGAGTAATTAAATGCCGGTTTACTAGCAGAGAACTTTATTCACCACAAAACAATGACAAATTAGTCCAATCAACAAATAACCAATCACTATAAACACTCAGAGTTCCGTTTAGAATCGCTTAGGTCGCTAGGTATCACTTCAAGCACTTAGGTAGTTCGCTCTGTATCGCTGACGAAATCAAACTCAACTGCTTCTAGCCGGGGACCCGTATTTATATGCGAAGCCATCGAAAGTTCTCGATACCGACGTTTCAAGGACATTCTAGCACAAAATAGTCGCATCGGGAGGCCATAAATCATTATTATTACTCTCGTAAGTAGGTACTTATCTACCACCTTACATGCGAATTTCGACTCTATTGCTAATACCGGAAGGTACAAATTCCCTTATCCACCCACATAACTACCTACTGAATTTTATCTAATAATAATAGTCTATGTCGGACTTTTCTGGAATTTGCCAGGCCTGAGTATGTACTCCTATTCTCGAAGCTTCGCACAGCAATGCGTTTTAATTATTTGATGCTACTCTTGGTTTCGTCGAAGATATAGCGTACTCAAGTTTCACGGCGTAACAGTGCCCCCCTCTTAGTCATGCTCGTCCCGAGCATTATTAGATCCGTGATACGGCGCCAATCTATCCACGTGGACTACCTTAGGTTTCCCTCGTAACCCTTTCTTGATGCGGTAGGTAACGTCGTTGATCCTTTTTATCACGGTGTAGGGTCCCTCCCATCGAGCTTGAAGTTTCGGCGACTTCCCTTTTCGTCGAAGTGGGTTGTGGAGCCAAACCAGTGCACCTTCCTCAAATCCCTTGGCGTTGGCATTGCGGTCGTATCTAGTTTTCATTTTAACGCTGGTGTGCAGGCTATTCTCGCGCACTCGTTTATGCACTTCATCCAATTGATCTTGGAGGTCACTTACGAAGTCCGTAACTGGCTTAGTCTTGTCAGGTGGCACGCCGGTTATGGTATCGACTGGAAGTCTCATCTCCCTGCCGAAATTCACTCTTGCTGGGGTATGGCCCGTGCTATCATGCACTGCTGATCGATAAGACATCAGAAATAGTGGAATATACCGGTCCCAATCTTTCTGATGGTCATCTACAACCTTAGCCAGGTGATTCTCCAGGGTCTGGTTAAACCTCTCCACCATTCCGTCCGACTGTGGGTGCGCAGGTGTTGTGCGTGTCTTGTAAATCCCCAGAAGAGTGCACATTTCCTGGAACAGCGCAGATTCGAAGTTGCGGCCTTGATCGGAATGGATCTCCAAAGGTGCGCCATACCGACATACTACTTCTTCGACCACCTTTTTCGCCACTGTCGTCGCTTCCTGATTGGGTATGGCGAAAACTTCAGGCCACTTTGTGAAATAGTCCTGTATCACCACAATGTATTTGTTTCCGTCATCTGTCACCGGGAAAGGTCCAGCAACGTCGATGGCAATGCGTTCCCATGGGGCTCCTACATTGTACAACTGAAGCTTGCCCCTGCTCCTAGTCTGTGGTCCTTTCACGGATGCGCACGCTGTACATTTCCGACACCATTGCTCTATGTCTTCTCTACAATTGAGCCAGTAATACCGCTGTCTCACTTTCAGTAGAGTTTTCTTGATTCCCAGGTGTCCACCAGAAGCGCCATCGTGTATCTCCTGAAGCAGGGGGACCACTTCACGTCGTGGTACTATCACTTGTGTGGTCACCTCCTTGCCATCGTTCGATTCCCATTTCCTACAAAGCACGTCATTTTCTAGGACTAAACTGTCCCACTGGGCCCAGTAGCTCTTTGTGACAGGACTATGTGACGATACTTCATTCCACTGAGGCCTAGTTCCACTACGCTTCCAGTCCAGTATAGGTCGAATATCGTCATCTTCTTCTTGGGACTTCTTAAAGTTGCCTTCAGCCCTAATTAAGTTCACGTGCTCCCGGGCTTCATTTTGCTGGCAATGTCTACAGTCCTCATTACATGGACGTCGCGACAGGGCGTCAGCATTGTTATGCCCTTTTCCACTACGATGTTCCGTCACAAAGTTGAACTCCTGCAGCTGCTCTAGCCATCTTGCAACTTGACCCTCAGGGTTTTTGAATTGTAGAAGCCATTTCAATGCAGCGTGGTCCGTCCTCAACGTAAACTGTCTCCCTATGAGGTACTTGTGGAAATGTTGCAAAGTTTTTACAACAGCCAGTAGTTCTCGTCGAGTCACGCAGTAGTTCCTTTCTGGTTTTGAAAGTGCCTTACTGAAGTAAGCGATCACGACTTGCCTATCTTCTTGCACCTGCGACAGCACTCCACCAATTCCTGTGTTGCTGGCGTCGGTATCGACGACAAATCTTCCATCTCTGCTCGGATACCCCAGTATAGGCGCTTCACATAGCCGTTGCTTTAGTTCGTTGAATGCTGACTCACAGTTCTTGTCCCAGATAAAATCTCGTTTATCCTCAGTCAGCTGATGTAAAGGTTTTGCAATGTCCGAAAAACCGATAACAAACCGTCTATAGTATGTGCACAATCCTAGAAATGCACGTACTTCTGTTTTGTTCTTTGGAGCCGGCCACTGTTGGACAGCTTTTATCTTCTCAGGATCGGTTCTCACTCCATCGGCGCAGATGACATGTCCTAGGTAGCTGACCTCCTTCTTGAACAGGGCACACTTCTTTGGGCTTAGTTTTAGGTTAGCCCCCCGTATCCTGGTGAATACTTTCTCCATATTTCTCAGGTGTTCCTTAAAAGTGCGGCCCATTATAATGACGTCATCCAAATATACCAGACAGACGTCACCAAGAAGGCCCACCATGACTCTATCCATGAGGCGTTCAAACGTCGCTGGAGCGTTGCACAATCCAAAAGGCATGACGTTAAATTGCCACAGGCCGTTGCCAATTCCTGTACTGAACGCTGTCTTTTCCTTATCTTTCTCGCTAATTTCCACTTGCCAGTAGCCACTTTTCAAGTCAATGGTTGAAAACCACTTCATACCACTGAGCATATCCAGTGTGTCGTCTATCCTAGGCAAGGGATAACTGTCCTTCTTCGTTACATCATTCAGCCTTCTGTAGTCTACACAGAATCTGGTACTGCCGTCCTTCTTCTTCACCAGAACGACAGGAGAAGACCATGGGCTCGTAGAAGGTTCAATTATTCCGCTATCAGCCATATCCTTTACCATTTCTGCTACCTCAGTTTCTTTAGCCCAGGGTATGCGGCGCGGTCTCTGTTTAATTGGTCTAGCATCACCTGTATCTATCTCATGCTTGACGAGACCTGTTCTTCCGCAATCTTTTCCCGTTGCAAAGATATCCCGGAACCGTAGCAGAAATTCCTTGGCTTGCTGTAGTTCCGAAACTGATAAATTACTCTTAGAATTTTCCAGAAGTTGCTGGATGTGAACAGGTTCACCTTTTATTGCGTCTTGTTTTACTGAAGATGTGTTGATTTGGCGGAGATACTTCACTTCTTCACATCTTCCAACAACACTGTTTTTCTTCAACTGTATCTCCTTTTTCCCAAGATTTACAATCCTGACCTTGGATCTTCCTTTCGTCATAACTAATGTCCTCGCGGTGATAAGTTCCGGGTGCCGGCCAATGTCTTCAACCATAACACATCTGCGTTGCCTAATTTTCTTAGGAAATTTAACTTCGACTAAGGTTTCCGTTCTTGGAGCCAATGTGGTATCCTTTAAGCAATAGAGGTTGCATGTGTTAATTCCTTGCAGGAAGACTTCTTGGTCTGGGAATTTCAGTACTCCTTTATCGATATCTAAAACACATCGGTAATTCCGCAGGAAGTCGAGACCCAGTATGCAATCGTCGGTAATATTCGCAATTAACGCTGAATGGGTGTACACTTGATCACCGATTTTAAACTCGATTTCTGTATCACCGAGGACGGAGACTGGCTGGCCGGTGGCTGTCTGCAGTCGGTAGGCTGGGGTTTCTGTTTGCCACAAGATGGTGCGTTTCAGCAACTCAGGTCTTATAATAGTCCGTGACGCCCCGGTGTCAACGGTGAAGTGGCAAGCACTTTGATTCAGCGTTCCCTCGATGATCAAACTATTTCCGTTGTGGACTTGATTGATGGTGATGGTTGGGGCCTTCAGTTGACCAGCCAGCACCCGCCCCGCGGCCCTGGCGACATTTAGTTTAACGACTCCTCGTTAACTTGAGTTCCGGAGTCCACACTTCCCCTCTTCCTCTTGGGGCAATCGGTACGAATGTGCCCTTTTTCTCCGCATCCATAACACGTCGGAATATAGCGGGACTTTGCCGACGGAGCCACTTCTCGGTGCCGTGGTTGCACTGAAGGTGAGACCACCACTTCCCGAACTCTGTGCGTACGTGAGTCTTGTCGTACGGCTTCCACTTCTAAAGCGTGGGCCATCGCACTCTTCAGTGTTTGGTGGTGTCCAAGTCGCACCGTCGCCCTGACTTCAGTATCCCGTAGACCGTCGATGAATGCTTGCACCAGATTTACTTCCACCATCTCCGGTGTCATCGACATGTATGCCCGCCGGACCAGCCGTTCAACCTCTACTCCCCACTGCTGAAGGCTCTCGTTCGACCTCTGCGTTCTCTCGCGAAGTTGCGCGCGGAAAACATGTTCGAGGTGCTTGTCACCATAGCGAGTGTCTAGTCCCTCCATTAGACGCTCCAACGTCCTGCCGTCTGGAGGAAGGTTCTCTAGGACCAGCAGAGCGTCCCCTCGTAGGGCCAAAGTTAACGCCGCGAAAGACTGGTCATCATCCCAGCGGTTCGTCTTGACCAGTGTTTGGAATTGGTACTTAAAAGCCGTCCAGGACGACGTGCCATCAAAACGCGGCATATCAAATTTTGCGGCTGATGCACAGTGGGTGTGCGATGGTGCGCTAACAGCAATGGACGGTTCGCGTGCTTCGAGCTTGACAATTCTGGTTTCGAGGCTATCAGCTCGGGCGGAAACCTCCTTGACCTCTAAGGTGAGATTTTTCACTTTCCCGCCCAACGTGACGAGGCCGTGATCGATTTTTTCGAGGATCAGGTTCTGCTTAGCCTCTTGATCCCGGCGGGCTTCCTCCTGTTCGCGGCGGGCAGCTTCCTGTTCGCGGCGGGCAGCTTCCTGTTCGCGGCGGGCAGCTTCCTGTTCGCGGCGGGCAGCTTCCTGTTCGCGGCGGGCTTCTTCCTGGTTAGCCGCGATTAAGTCCTGGAGCTTACGTTGGTTAGCCTCCTGTTCGCGGCGGGCAGCTTCCTGGTTAGCCGCGATTAGATCCTGGAGCTTACGTTGGTTAGCCTCTTGTTCGCGGCGGGCAGCTTCCTGTTCGCGGCGGGCAGCTTCCTGTTCGCGGCGGGCTTGTTCCATACTAGCTTGCATGGCGGCCAACACTGTGGCGAGGTTCATTTCCGAGGATGGCCCTGTTGGCGCCTCAGCAGCTGCCGTTGCTCCCATACCAGCCCGATCTTCCGCTTCCAGACGTTGACGTGCAGCATCCATCTCCACTTGCCTCCTTGTTCGTGGTCCCTGTTCGTCGTCCCTCTGTAGTAATGGCATCTCACTTCTGACACCAGTTGTTACGAACGTGAGTAATTAAATGCCGGTTTACTAGCAGAGAACTTTATTCACCACAAAACAATGACAAATTAGTCCAATCAACAAATAACCAATCACTATAAACACTCAGAGTTCCGTTTAGAATCGCTTAGGTCGCTAGGTATCACTTCAAGCACTTAGGTAGTTCGCTCTGTATCGCTGACGAAATCAAACTCAACTGCTTCTAGCCGGGGACCCGTATTTATATGCGAAGCCATCGAAAGTTCTCGATACCGACGTTTCAAGGACATTCTAGCACAAAATAGTCGCATCGGGAGGCCATAAATCATTATTATTACTCTCGTAAGTAGGTACTTATCTACCACCTTACATGCGAATTTCGACTCTATTGCTAATACCGGAAGGTACAAATTCCCTTATCCACCCACATAACTACCTACTGAATTTTATCTAATAATAATAGTCTATGTCGGACTTTTCTGGAATTTGCCAGGCCTGAGTATGTACTCCTATTCTCGAAGCTTCGCACAGCAATGCGTTTTAATTATTTGATGCTACTCTTGGTTTCGTCGAAGATATAGCGTACTCAAGTTTCACGGCGTAACAATATGTTATTTCCCAGTTGGAAAGCAGAAGAACTCTTCGTCCGTCTGGGCGAGTACGACTTCAAGCGCAACGACGACTCGCGCACCTACAACTTCAGGGTGGCGGAGATCCGGCAGCACGAGGCCTTCGAGATCTCCAACTATAAGAACGACATCGCCATCCTGAAGCTGGACCGGCCCGCCGTCTTCAACACTTACGTGTGGCCCATCTGTCTGCCGCCCCCCAACCTGCAGCTCACTGACGAACCGGCTATTGTTATTGGTATTGATATTATAGAAGTATTTCATCATTATCATCTTCCTAGAAGGAGGGATGGCCCAAAGGAATTGATCCCGACTTACGAGTTGTAGGTCGTAAGTTGAAACCGAGTCAGGCACAATACTTTGAAATCAAAAAATTATCATGAAATAAATTACCATTAATAAATTACTGGGCTGTTCTCAAAAGGGTGAAGGAAAACATCATGAGAAAACCGGAATTAGCCCCATAGCGCACTAGCGGCCAGCGGCCAGCGGCCAGGACGCGGCGGCCATCGAGATACATAGGCGATTAACACACGGCACCGCGCACCGCCGCGGTTGGCGGTGAAGCGGATCTCATGTCGCATTGATCTCTATTAAATCCGTCGATGCCTAACACACGTACACCGCCTGACCGCGCGTTCGAGCGATGCTCTCACCGCCACCGCCACTCCGCGCGACCGGCCGCGCGGAGGGGCGGTGCATCACACACGGGGCGCCGCATAACCGCGCGAATAATACAGTTGTTTAATTAATTATTTGTTGTAAAATCAAATGAAGAAGTAGACATTCGCGTATAATTGAAAAAATTATCTTCGTGTTTTCTCAAACTTTTATAGAATAACATGAATGTCCTATTTAGTGTTCTGCTGCGTAAAAATGGATGAACCCAATATCTTCTTTTTAATTTCTTTTTACGCCATAAAAGCCAGATTATTGCCACCACTTCAGCGTCCATTCTTGCCAGTGTCTGTGATCAAACTGGTCAAATCCGCGTTAAATCCAACCGCGCGGACAGGCGCGTAAACCGCCTTACCGCGCGGGGTACCGCTACGAAATCCGCTTTACTGCCACCGCCCTCCGCGGCGGCGCGCGGTGCCGTGTGATAATCGCCATACATTAGTATGAAACCGCCATAGAGCGCGCGCACCTGTGGCCGCTGGCCGCGCACGGACAGAAGCGCGCGCTCTATGGCGGTTTCATTTGTTTCACCTGGTCTGCGGCCTGGCCGCTAGTGCGCGCCTGGCCTTAGAACCAAAAATTTAACGCTCAAGCACTGGACCCGCGATTACGATAGCGGATTCCGACCCATTCTTTCTCCTAGGGAGGAGGCCTAAGTCCCAGCAGTGGGAACATTATGCAATATTATGCATCTCCCTAGCCTTTTCCCAAATAGCTTGGGATCTTCTTACAGTCTGACCAGTCAGTCTGAAAACGTACCTATACATGACGTTACCGTCTAACATATGGCTTTGACGTTGATGTCTTACTAATGTCATTAACATAAGCGTTTTGACAGGTGCATGATACCTCACGCCTCAGTGCTGACACCTGGTGAACATCATTTTAGAAAACCTTCGTTAGCTTCATTTTTCAGACAGACTGGCTTTCTGAGTTTGTTTAAAAGTTTTGATTTGATTCCTGTAGTTATCGCCTTTCACAACCATAACTAAAGTGACCACCATAGAATAAGTGGTAAATGGCACTTAACACTTTCTGTTTTTGTGACAGAATTTCTAAAGCACTGTTTAGTTACCCATGTTGTGTCAATATACCAGATGGACGCAAATTGTCGCACAATCCATAGCAGATGCAATCGTAGTTTACCGTAGAAACCATTTGTTTGGTTACCTTTGTTTCATAATAACTATGTGAATACCTGCTTACGTAAGTTTGTATAACGTCGAGCGAGTTATTATTTGACATGCCTAAACGCCTAAATACCTGCCTGCACTAAAGTGTGCGAGTAGCTAGCGTGCCATAGTGGCATCCACCAATCAGAATTCATTATAGCTTACTGGCATGCAAGATACTTGCATACTGTTGTGACCGCTACTAACTAAACTATTTCAGGATCAAATCTAACAAAATTAGACCAACGAACGAATCCAATTTGGACTTCTTCAAAAAATTCAAATATTGAGGACGTGGACAAACGATAGTGGCGACATCTGAAGTAAAAATTGTTAGTATTGATCCCAATCTATAAACCTCTTAATTTCCCTCCAGGATGGGGCACTCAGTGGTACGGCGGTCCTCACAGCAACGTGCTCATGGAGGTGACGGTCCCGGTGTGGGATCACGACAAGTGCGTGGCCGCCTTCTCCGACAGCATCTTCAACGAGACCCTCTGCGCCGGAGGACGGGAGGGCGGCAAGGACGCCTGCCAGGTAAAAAGTTTATCTCTTTATCATTTATTTAGTTATTAATTCATGAATCCCCGACCGGTCCTATGAGACCGCGCTGTTATTGTTTTACTATTGTGTCTCGTTTTGCGGGTATGTGATAGGTTAAGCCTCCACAATTTTGTTGTAGAGATTCATTCAAATAATTGTAGCAACCACTGAGGCTTAAGGACTGACCCCTATGTGCCATTTCATACATTATGTTGAGTCGCCAAATAACTATAAATTAAATTGAAGCGTCTGTTTGTGATATCATAATTTTTTTTTATCGGTACGGTTACGTACGGTTGAAAGAAAAGCTGACTTCTTAACGAAGTCATGGGTACTCATGGGTAACATGTAATAGTGTATAATAAATAAATAAACAGCTTTAATAAAATATACATAAATCTTCACAGGAAGACAGCGGTGGTCCACTAATGTACCAGATGCCTAGTGGCCGGTGGACTGCCGTCGGCGTGGTGTCCTGGGGCCTGCGCTGCGGGGAACCAGAACACCCTGGTCTCTACGCCAGGGTCGACAAATACCTCGGCTGGATCGCTCAGAATGCGCGCTTCTAAGGTGGAGAGGACATTTTGTATTTTTTTCAGGAATAAAATTGTTTAACTATGCTTTAAGTGTTTTATTAAGATCTTTCTTGAAACACCCGATACTCATCCAGGTACTAATCAATACCTAATCTGCTCAGCAAAAAAACAAGATCTCGATTTTTTTCAAAAATACGAGTATTTGTCATTGTGTCGTATCCGGCAGTTGATTTGATAATAAAACAAGGAGCGGGGGGCTAGTTGTAATAGGGGTAAGTTGTAACAAGCGTTTTTTTACCTACAAAATAGATGAATAATCGTTTGATTTTGAACCTTACTTATTATGTATTCTATCATTCAATTCAACCCATTCTATCATATAAGCGCGATCAGTTCAGACCAGACCCCGCCGGACAGCGCAAGAAGCGGTTTTGTGCAGGCGCTCCTATAAAGCAACGTAATGGACTTATTTTTGTTTATACAAATATGATTATCGTAGATTTTAAATTGTTTAGCTGTTGTTGATTCATACAAATACCTTTAGCATTTGTTTGGTTTCATTATATTAACTGTAATTTCACACTCAGTAAGCGACTTTTTTTTTAATAGATTTTATTTCAAAAAGCCTTGCAGTGGGGTATGTTGTAACACTTGTACGGAGTAAGTTGTAACTTGATACAACTTGCCCATTTTTCTATTAGATTGAGAATAAAACTTAAAAGCCTAAGTTTCTTATAATATGTCACAGGTTTATAATGCTAAATACGTTAAATCAATCAAAAGTTTGCTTACTGAAATAGTTATAAATGGCTGTAAGCCAAAAAATCCTTAATAGTTGAAGTGAAGAAAGAACATGTTATTTGATTATTTTTGAATAATTTCTATTAGATTCAGAATAAAACTTAAAAACCTAAACCTGTTTTAGCGTTTGTAAAGTTTCAAGTTAAAGGGTTCAATCTTGTTACAACTAGCACGGATGACGGGTGTTACAACTTACCAATCACGGGGTAAGTTGTAACACCCGTCAGTTTTTTTAAGACGTTTCTACAAAAATACATTACAGTTTTGATCAAAAAATTATTTGAAATCAATAGTTGAATAATTGTTAATTGGTATAGTACTGCTAGATTTCATAAATACCAAACAAATAAGCTTTCATAGCTAAGAAACGAAAAACTGTTACAACTAGCCCCCCGCTCCCCTACGCCATCTAGTGGTAACTAGTAGAACTAGAATTGCTGGCGAACTTTTGAAAGAGTGGCGTTTCCGTTTGGTCACGATTTTGAGGAAAAATTTACCGTGTTTTTTACGCAACAAAATTTTACGCTCCTAGTCTCAGTAGTTTCTGCTGTGCGCTGATATATCACAGATAATTCAATCATTTTCAATTACATTCATGTCTCTTAGTAAGAGCTAACTAATAGGAACCTACTACCTAAAGAAAATTATCAAAAAACCCATAAAATGTCAACTAAAACAAATTGGCAGCCAGTTTCTCCTTTTATACGAGAATCTAGATAAATCAATCATATTAAATTGCGTTTCTGTAGCTTGCTAAGAGCTAACTAGTAGGAACTTACTAACTTAAGCATGGGCAAAAGTTATTGCCAGCGGCTTCGCCCTTGCGAAAGCAGCTTTCTGAGTACAAACTTTTAACCCCCGTTTAATTCCCTTAGGGGGTGAATTTTAGAAAATCGTCTTTATTTTTTACTGCTCGACTACGTCATAAAAGGAAACCTTGTGCAAAATTTACACTCTTAAGCTCTGTAGTTTCGGCTGTACGTTGATAATTATGTCAGTCACTTTTTCCTTTTATTTATATAGATCCCTTAATCAATTTCAATCGCGTTCTTGCTAAGAGCTAATAAGTAGGAACTTACTAATTTAACTAAAGAAAATTTTCAACAAAGACTATCTCCTTACAAATTATCAGCTGTTTCAGCTAGTTATGACATACTGTTTTAGGAAGACCACAACTTAATAGTTTACTCAAGTCATACTACCACTTCGCATACACTATTAGTGTATGCGAAGTGGTAGGAATGGCCATAATGACTTGCGTTCGTACGTGCCGAGTTTAACGGAGGAGAAATGGTGCTGTTATAATATTGTATCGTAAGTTATTTTATCTTCTTCCTCCCGTTAACTTTACCATCATCATCAGCTGCCTAGCCTTTTCTCAACTATATTGGGGTCGGGTTCCAGTCAAGCCGGATTTAGCTGAATACCAGTATTTTACGAGGAGCGGCTAACTTTACCAATTAAGTAGTAAATTATTCGAACTAACTAACTACTACTAGCGTCTACGTGACCAGGAAAGTGTATTTAAATAAGTAAGTCAAAAATTACGACAAAAAAAGAACATTCATAGCTTTCCTAATTGCTTTGGTAACGCGCAATAAGGGAAGTATTTCAGACCAGGCAACTGATTTATTGTTATGTAGACTTTATGTATTCAGTTTAAAACAAGCCGAGAGATTTAGATTTAGACAGTTCCTAGGCACTGTAGACCGCACGCCCAAAGATCTTACTTATTGAAACTTAAAACTAAGAAACTACACGCTGAAGGCAACCTTGTGGGTTGTGGACCTCGGCTTAGAGCGTTGCTAGGTTCAAACAAAGTTCGTTCGTTCAAACAAAGGACGGGTTGGATCGAACAAAGATTATTTTATGGAGCTTTGGACTATAAGTTTAACGGCGCGGGCTGGCCGGAGCAAAGACAGGGTGGACATTGACGGAAGCGTCGCGATGGGCGTCAGCAGTGAAGACGGAACAACTAACCAACCAACTAACCATGGTTGGTTGGTTAGTTGGTTGGTTAGTTGGTTGGTTGGTTGGTTGGTTAGTTGGTTGGTTGGTTGGTTGGTTGGTTGGTTGGTTAGTTGGTTGGTTGGTTGGTTAGTTGGTTGGTTAGTTGGTTGGTTGGTTGGTTGGTTAGTTGGTTGTTTGGTTGGTTAGTTGGTTGGTCGGTTGGTTGTTTGGTTGGTTAGTTGGTTGGTTGGTTGGTTGGTTAGTTGGTTGGTCGGTTGGTTGTTTGGTTGGTTAGTTGGTTGGTTGGTTGTTTGGTTAGTTGGTTGGTTAGTTGATTGGTTGGTTGGTTGGTTAGTTGGTTGGTTAGTTGGTTGGTTAGTTGGTTGGTTGGTTAGTTGGTTGGTTAGTTGGTTCGTTAGTTGGTTGGTTGGTTGGTTAGTTGGTTGGTTAGTTGGTTGGTTAGTTGGTTGGTTGGTTGGTTGGTTGGTTGGTTGGTTAGTTGGTTGGTTGGTTGGTTGAAAGAAAGAAAGAAAAAGATAGAAAATTATTTATTTGGCCAACAAGCATATAAACACACAGTGTAGAAACAAAACATGTAGATAATTATAATCTAAAGCATAAAACTTAAAAATAAACATAAATAGAAGCGACAATTAATTTGACACTGCATGCCACACGGTTGCGCCAAATAGGTCCAGTTCAGCAATAATGCCAGACAACTACGTGGTAGTTAGGGATTGCAATCCAGCAGCGTTTTCAATCCAGCTGGATTTTTGCTGGATTGACCTGAATCCAGCTGGATCCAGCGCGGATCCAGCAAAATGTGGAACGCAAATAAAAAGGCGACATTTATATTTTTTTTATTAAGTAATTTGTATAATAACTTCTAACGATAATCTATGAAACCTTTCACTAATTTGCTTTCGTTTCTTAACCATTTGAGATCAAAAGAAACAACTTAAAATTAAATAACATATAGGTACCCTTGTAGTGACATCTGCCGTCACAGAATCCTGCATCACGCAAGCTAATTTCTCAGCGCGATTTGAATAGATACAACAGCCCGAAATCATCTATCGGGCAGTTGCCATTACGCAGTTGTCATCACATATAACAATTACGGATGCAATTCGAAACTAAACAATAGAAATTGATACGTTTGCGGATCCGCATTGCTGGATCCAGCACTGTATGCTGGATCCAGCGTATTTAAAAAGGCGCTGGATCCAGCTGGATTGCTGGATGCTGGATCCAGCAATTGCAATCCCTAGTGGTAGTTGCCTGACGCTGGTTTTGGTGCAGGTGGTTGCTGGTGTAGGTGGGCGGTATTGGCATACTCAAGGCACTATTCGATTAATTCATGAATCCCCGACCGGTCCTATGAGACCGCGCTGTTATTGTTTTACTATTGTGTCTTGTGATAGGTTAAAGGCTGATTTTTTCAATAGTCAATATTTTTAAATCTAGGAGACCCTGCCTGAATGACATATATATGCATAGCTGAAACTACTGGGACAAGGAGTGTAAAATTTTAAAGCACAATAAGGTTTTCTTTTATGATGGAGAGGATTTTGTGAAAATCATTTTCTAAGGAGACGAAATGGGGTCCAAAACATACTTTTACACAGGTGAAGTCGCTGGCAGAATTTTGTAAGGAAAAAAAAGGACGATTAAATAGCTTTTCACATGTATAAAAACGAATCTCAACGTCCACCTATTTTTTTTTTGGGTCTACAATTAAAAATGTTTTTAAATTGTTTGTGTTGCATACCAAAATACTGTATTTATTTTCTTCGTATAGTATTTCGTTTTATGTCGTCTGATTCCATGCCTGAAGAGAAAGACCCGCATTAAGTCGTTACCAGAAAAATATTCCGGCGAACGATCATTTTCAAAGTCACTAAAGAGATGTAGTCGAACATATCCTTGAGTTGAGGACGTTTACGATTTATAACACCTCTATTCTTATCATCAACAGATATTCCGTCCTGTGCAACCTTCAAAGTGCATGTTTGGATAAACTACATAGTACTGCAGTTACGGGGTGGGATGCTGAAGACTTTTTAAAATAAACATTTTTAGGCCCTTTTGAAATTTTATTAAAGAAAATAGGAATTAGTAATACGATTTAGAAAAGTGTCCACACCAAAAACGCTGAAACCGAACTAACTAATTCATCACCGGAAAGGCTTGCATCACTCTTCATTGACGTCATATGATTTCACAATGCTGGAAACCAAGTAAACAACTGAAGCTGGCTCAGCGGTTTACTTAGCCTCGGTACTGCACGTGTTGCTATTATAACAGCCCCCCCGATAAGATTGATCATCACAGATTAAGTGATGAGAAAGATACAAACAAATCTAAGATTTGGATGTGGACATTACAAGAAACAGTTAAAACCCGCTATATAAGTTATAATTAAACAGTTTACATAACTTGAAATTAATACTTAACTAATAAAATAATATGAATCAGATGCCTGTGATCTCCAAAGAGTTAGGCAGAGATAGGATATAGCTTAATAATAACTAACTTAATAATTAAGCTTAATGAATAATAAACTTAACTAGACATGGTATGATTACTTCATAGTGTTTCGTTTAATCGGGACTGGTAAAGATTGTACTGAAACATTATCAACTTCAGCTTCTGAAGAGTCTGAGGTATAAGCAACATTCGTAACATTATTTTTTGAACCTTTTGACTTACCATAATTTTTATTGTAAATTTTAATACAACAGCCTGGATTTCTAGGAACTAGATATCTCCTAATTCTAAACAAAAAGTATATTATACATACAAATGAAATAACATAGATCAAGGAAACATAATGTGTACTATACTTTTCTAAATGAGAAGGCTCTCCAATACTATTTAACTGTTTCTCAAAATCGTCAAGATGTGTACTTGCTTTTAATAAGGAATCAAAGTTGTTAAACTCGTTTAATTTAATAAGAGGGACATTATGTAAAGTCTTGTTGGACTTTAAACTACTACAACAATCATCGGATAATATATTAAAATTAGATACAGTGGTTGTAAAGTTAGATGTAATACTATCAGTTGGTACAAAAGTTAAAGTTTTATAAAATGCTTTACAAGATTTAGGAAGATGTAAAATTCCTGTACCTAACAAGATTTCGACGTGATCTCTCTTGTCACCGTTACATATGATATGACCTTTACTAGGTTCTGATTGTACAAAAATCCAACGGCTATTAGAAATCTTCTGAAACAATTCAATAGAGCCGCGTAAAATTCTTGTTTGGCAGGAATTCGGTAACTTATCTATTACATCCGTTAATAAAATTGTTTCACAAGTAGGGTTTGCAATGGCTGAATATACGTTTGTTAAAACACACACGAAGCACTGATTTTTTATCACTTTACACTCACTAACACTTTCGAATTGTGAGTAAAATAGACGGTCTGTTGTTATTGCCAGATACTGTTTACTTGGAGCAATTAAGACATAAGTATCTGGAGTTTTATTGTCTAAAGAGCTAGGTAAAGGTATAATTTGAAATAAGTTATAAACTTGAGAATAACTAGCGGTATCTTTAAGATAAGTATAAGTTTGTTATCATGATAGTAACATACGATGTCGGATATATTTATTATTTCATTTATGTATGTTTTGTAACGTCAATAAGATAGGTAACTCCGCGTGTCGAGGCAGCTGATTAGAATGTAACTCGAGCTCCTTATTCAATTGCATGGGACTTAGTACAGTCGGGTGCAGTACATTTATTTTACTGAACAATATAGCATTATTAATGTCATCGATGTCGAAAGATAAAGTTATAATGATACTTTCTAAAGAGGTAAGTAATAACATTAATTGAGATTTTATTTCTAGTTTATCACTTGTATTTATAAGCTTGCTAAAAGCTTCTTCGATTTTATTTAAATTTTGATTCAAACGGTTCTCATTATTTTTAACTTTCGTCATCGTATTATTGAATGTAGAAATAGTAGACTTAATTACATGAATGTTATCACGCATTAAAATTGTTAACTGTTTTTCGTCTGACTGTACTTTATTTATAGCGTTTGTGAACTTGTGAGGAGCTCGTGGCTAGATAATAACAGCCGCACAGATCGATCTTCAAGGTTAAGCAACGCTTGCCTAGGTTGGTCTGTGGATGGGTGACCATCTTAACATAACGAGTTTCCTCCGTGCCTCGGAAAGCACGTTAAGCCGTTGGTCCCGGCTGTCATTTGGAGATCTTTGGCAGTCGTTACGGATAGTCAGAAGCCAGTAAATCTGACTCCAGTCTTGCCATGAAGTACCGTGTTACCCCAGTTAATGGGTTGTGGAGGTCTGGTAGGCAGCCGCTCCTCGTAAAATACTGGTATTCAGCTAAATCCGGCTTGACTGGAAGCCGACCCCAATATAGTTGGGAAAAGGCTAGGCAGATGATGATGTTTGTGAACTTGTGCGCGTCATCTGAATCTAAAGTTCCAAAGAAAGATTTTAATAATGATCCTCCTGCATCGATTAGGCCACGTTTTGAGCGTTTGACTTCATTTACTTGAACTAAGTATGAAATGGACGAAAATTTCTTAACATTGTTACTATGTTGTAGTTTAAGAGAATTCAGTGAGTTTAGACAATCAGATTTGACTTGGGATGAAGGAACAGAGTCACAATATTTAGATGTCTTATCAAATAAAAATTCTACATTATCTAGATGTGGTTGTATATGACTAAGATCTACATAAATATAAAAAAAAACCGATATGTCCTAGAACCAATAAAACAATCAAAGACATATGACCTCTACCAATCCGCACTGGACCCACGTGGTGGATTATGGCTCATTCCCTCTCCTAGAGACTTGTACTATTACTTATTCTATGCTAGAAAGGAGGCCTAAGTCCCAAGCAGTGGGAACTTTATAAGGCTGATTATGCTTATGTTTATGTTGGAACTAGACTAGAATAGAAGGAGAGGGAAGTCAGACAGTGTAACTTGATTGTCTTGAATGTTCATTGCAATTCAACCTTAGCCTACTAGGCCTTTTTTGGTGAGACTACTTTTGAAGGAACTTTTTCCTTGTCCAGAGAACTTTTTTGGTTAGCACTGACAATTCATTTTTATTTTACGGAACTTGACAATATTGTTCTACATTTGGAACATCCCTGTCCTATGTTAGCTGAAGATGGTGCACGCTCTTTCCTCTTCCATTCAGCCCCGTTAACCGTCATGCTTTCGCTAGGACCAAAGGATTGAAAATCAAACTAGAACATCTTTCTTTTTTCTCCCTATATTGCAATCACTTATTCACCACACACCCCAAGATCATATAAATCTCTTAGAATAGGCAAGATTGAATTTTGTACTTAGGTGGTTCTTAACGATCAGTCTGATAATACTATTTTGGATAACAGTCAACATTAAAGCCGATACAAGTAGATAAGTATATACCTTCATTATACAGGCTGCGGACATTATAACAACTAGTTTGACTAAGTAAGAGGTGCCTTAGGATAAGTTTAATCCAGTGTAGTTATTATCATAACAGTGTAATGGGCGTTGACGAATATTTTGACCATTTGCATACACTTCGGACCAAACAATCGCCTCAAGGAATACATGTTTCGCCTCTGATGTACCTTTTGCAAGTTTGCAACTTATATTGATCAACCCACGGCTTAGAAACGGTATTCATTTATGTTTAACTACTATTTTATGGCTTAGTTATAGTTAACATTACAAAATTGTTGTCTTCAATCACGTACCCGCGTTTTTCGATGCAGACACTCTCGTAGGTAGGTGTACCTGTTTAGGGAGTGTTAAAACTTAAATGTTAATTTTAATATTAGGTTCTGAATAACATTGACCCTAATTGGCGTTGCATGTCAATGTATCTTAATCAGTTACAATCTTTATTAATTCTGTAACACGTTCAAAGATAATTTTAACTAAACTGAATTGAAATAGGTGTTAGATTATAAACTGGACGGTGACGCAATTGACTTATTAACATTCTTCTCGGTATTTACAGCTGTCTTGTGTCTCGTTGAATGAGAAAAAGAATTCATACATACTAAAATACATGTATTACAATTAGACTCATCGATTTCCGAGAACAAGAGGAGAACAAGCTGCACAAAAAAGCAGGAAAAAGTATCATAATTATACAAGTTGGTTCCAGCGATTTTGCCTCCATTTCAGAAGAACGGTAATCCTCATAAAGAAACCTAAAATTAGGATTAAAGGTATTCTTTGTTATTATCAGGACATAATAGATGACACGGTTTGCGCAGTGGCTGAGTGAAGGAAGCTATGTCGTAGTTTCGATTCTCACACGGAACAAACATTTGTTCGGCCTACAGATAGTTGTTCCGGGCCACCCAAATAGCTTGTTTTAGTGATTTTTATATGTAAACACACCCAAGATACAGGTATAATTTTTACGCAGGACAATATTTCGACCCTTGTGCCCAGATTGAACCAAATCTGTTAATCTGTTGAGGCGTAAATGACATCTAGACAACATAAAATACATACATTTTCACTAACAATACAGCAGAAAGATGACAATGTCCTTGAACTGTTCCGAATATGCGGGTTATATCTATTTTTCCGTCATTTGCTGCAAAATAGCCGCTATCAGCTCGGTGGCATCCTGTGGATTATGCCACTTTATCGCAGCGGTATCCGGCCAACCGTCCCAAATGGCACTACTCTACTGGTATGCTCTTCAATCACGTTGAGTCCTCGGTGGACTGATCAGTGAACATGTTGCTTCTTTTATTCTTATTTGGGACTGTTTTAAGTGCCTTTGGAGATGATTATAAGTGTGAGTATATGTGTTAATGTTGTGTTTTTTGCCTGAATGTAATCTTGTTTGGGTTTTTTTGCGTTTGATTCGTTCGTCGTCAGTTTTAAGTTGTTCAAATGCAGTTCAATTATTTGTATTGCTGTTAAAATGTTTCTGTATATCCAATACTAATATTATAAAGCGGAAAAAAACATATTTTTGTTTGTAATGAATAAAAACAATAAGACCTGGGCCGATTTTAAACATTCCATACCAGTGGAATGCTACTATACTTACCACTAAGTGACCTAGGGCCGCAGGCGAAGCTACTGGCATGGTAGAAGCTAGTGTATTTTATTTTCTATTCCTATTTTATTTCTTGATGGTATTCTTCTTCGTTTTTTCCTTCAATTCTCTTTCATTTTTCCTTCTTTGTATTGACACAGACAAAACTATATATGCTATAAACATGTTTAAATCACATTATATCTTTTGTATGCTTTAAAAATATATTGATCAATGTATTTCCATGCCCACAGCTCACTTGCTAGACCCACAATGGCAAGAGGTCATTGCCGAGGGTGGTATCCATATCGGCGCTGGCAGAGTGAAACGTTTCATTCAAATCAACGACAACCAGGTAAGGGTGCTCAACTATTTGAGCCTTCTTCTTCATCCGTCCCTGCTCCCATTATCTGGGGGTCGGGTCCCCTAACAATTTTGCGCCAGGAAAAAAAAACAACTGACAGAGTCTTATATGTATTGATAATTCCAGTGTGGTTCTGGCAATAGTTTCGTTTGAAATGATGACGTAATGTGGAATAAAACGCTGAATTATTTGAACTCCTTTACATCAACGAAGCCATAAGTTTAGAATTCCTTTGAGTGTTTTTGTACGCACTACAAAAAAATATTTCGTATTTTTTTGTAGTGCGTACAACATAACAATTAGGTATTAAATATTTGAAGGAGTATCTAACTATTGTAACGAACAATAGTTTATTTTTAAAAATAAGGGTTCTGGCCACTGAATCGCTCCCTATTGTTTCTTTACATATTGAGAAAGAGATCACGTGTGTATTACCAATCGACTCGATTTTCAAAATACGAAAATATTGATGCCAGATAATCTGACACTAGTCTTGCCAAGGGATTTAGGCGGAAGAAACGTCCGGGAGTCACCATTGTGTGAACAACTTGGAGGACACGGTGGAGCTTCTCGCAGAGATGTCAGCCAACCGTAGGGGTTCAGTAAGGCCGATGCCATCTAGGACTTCGGGGCTTTTCTAATTAGGAAACCCACCTAAGAACGCGAGGGGCACAGATGTTGTTTTAGCCAATAAAAGTCTGCCACGCCCTCCCACTCCACCCAAAGCGGGAGAAGTCTTTGAAGGATTTTCCACCTTAAAATCCCTTAAAGGATTTCCCGTATCGTATAGGTATCGTGTTACACAATGACGAAGTAAAACAGGTAGGTGCTCCATGTAAAATACTGCAACTAAATATAGTCAGGCTAGAGAACGCGAATAAAATTAAAGGCAAAAAATAACGAAATACATTAGGAAGATAAAAAATTATGTGGCCTCATTTCCGTGACAAATGATAATCGCTCCGAATTTAGCTGTTGCGGGGATCCTACCTACCTAATTATAATAATAATAACGTTTATTTCGGACAGATATCCATATTTAGTTAGTAGTACAAAACCTTAAAAAAAAGTTAGTAATATTATTGGAAATTGAATAGGAAATAACAAAATATGTTGCTTATATGCAGGCTCAGTTATACAGTTCATACTATCTAACTAGAACCCGCAAGAAAGCTTGCATTACTGCTGAGTCGACTTTGTCTGCGACAACCTTCAGGATGCTATTAGTGCTGCCCTGCACTCTGCGCAATAAGGAGGCGGTTCTCTTGCGAATGATGGCATGAAAACCATAAACGCGAGCCTCCGCAAACATTCCAAACGCACTACAGAAACGGGGCAGCCCCAGCAACATCCTGAAGTCATTATTATATTGAACGCGCAGGGCACTGAGCGATCTCTGTGTAAAACTAACCTACGCAGCACTAACACTCCCGCTCCGCCCTCTCCTCCGCCCCGCTGAGAGCGAAAAGACTAATTAGATGATTTCCCACATAAAAAACAAATAGTTGAGAAAAGGCTAGACAGCTTGATTATACGAACAGCGTCTACAACTTGTAACTTTCTTTTCTACTAAGGTAAACCTTGAATGCATAACTTTTTTATGATGATTTTGCATTAATGGTTGTACGTACTAATTAATGATAGGAAAAACTTGTCAAAAAAATACCTACTGTTTGAATTTTACAACATCAAGCATGATATGCACATAGGTACTCATACATATCACATACCCGCTAAACGAGACACAATAGTAAAACAATAACAACGCGGTCTCATAGGGTATGTGATAGGTTAAGCAATTTTCTTATTTCTATAGTTAAAACAACAGTAGGTATATTGCAGTTTTATAACAAGGGGAAATATTATATTCTTATCTAAAGGGTGTAAAAAGACCCTTAACGAAAACGAAAACCCCATATTCTACTCATCACTGGGATACTTTTTTTCTTCTAGGACATACCTGGGAATTCACTGGTTCTGGAGATATTGAAGGTCAAAGTCAAAAATTTTTGATCGTTTTTTTTTTCAAAATCGTATTCCAAGTAGGTATCATTAGTAAACTTTCTTCCGAACAAACATTATGAAAATTATCAAATTTTCATAATAAACTACCCATTTGAAGTTAGAAAAATGCAACGAAAACTAAACACAACGAGCACCTCACACACACAAGCGTGCGGTCGGTTCAATGACCAAGCGCGAGCAGCCGAACGCTCAGCTGATCGAAGTTATTATTAATTAATTATTTTTTAAAGATGAAAAAAAAAAGTTTTTTCCCAGCAATATTTTTTGGTGTAAGTTACTTAATTACATGTAGGCAGAATGTATAGTTATCGGCTTTGTGATCGGTCTTTTTACACCCTGTATAGTTGAAAGAATGGTATGTTACTGTTTTGCAACAAGGGCTACTTACCCAATCAATGCTGCTGTCTGTCAATTGATGCAGCTGTACCTTGAGCAAATATTCTTGTTAATGTCTATAGTTGAACAAAACAGTATAGTACAGATTTACAACAAGGGGCACTTACTCAATCGATGCTGCGGTCTGACACTGACACTGGTAGTTTGGAGGTAGGTGGACAGAAAGTAAAGTCCCACATACTTCCGTTGAAAAGGGAGGATACTCCGACCGGACGAGGTGTTATGTCCGGTGGGCTACTGCCCGATAGATCATTTCGGGCTGTTGTATGTATTCAAATCGCGCGGAGAAATTTCCTTGCGCGATGCAGGATTCTGCGACGTCATATGTAGTAGATCGTAGTCGCTAACCCCCTATCCACAAAACCACCAAACCACCATCAGACTGTTTTCACATTATCCGATCCGATATCGGTATCGGACGCCGATACGATATCGGAGTAAGTAAAATGTATGAAATGCCGTGCTCCGATATCCGATATCGGGTCGGACAATATGAAAGACAGGTACATATTTCATACATTTACCTTACCCCGATACCATATCGGCGTCCGATACCGATATCGGATCGGAATATGTGAAAACGGTCTTACACCCTTCTTCACAAATAAACCCATAGCCCGCCCACAGCTTCCGACCCACAAAACAGCCTTCAAAATCTAGTTACTCGTAGAAAATGTCGTACTAAATTAGCAGTTACCCGCGCCAGATTAGTTGCGGCGGCGCCGGCTGCATGTTTAGCAACCGATGCGCGATCGACGACATCATTACGCGTGTAAGACATGGGCAATTAGCAGTGCCGTAACTAGTCTTTTATGCACCCGGTGCGAGCTTTCAAAACTGCGCCCCTAAAAATGCTTTAACCAGGCTTAGTCTGGACATTTCTGCGCCCCTCCAGGGCCTGCGCCCTGTGCTTGGGCACTACTCGCACCGCCCTATTTACGGCACTGGCAATTAGACATTATTTCCTTGAATAACCTATGTGTACTAGGAAATTAGCATACAAGATAGACGGTAAGGAAACATTGTTGGTTGAGCAGTTTTATTGTTGACTTGGCATTTTGTTTTGTTGCATCTTCACTGGTATTGTAGGACTGTAGGTGTCTTTTCAATTAACTCTTTGAACGCCAACGATGCTTCAGATGCTTGTAAGCAACAATCGTAATCGGCCGCTAGAAGTAGCCCTGCCTAGTATGTGGGTACTATTACTTATTCCGTGTTTGTTGTTAGAACGCCAGCAACGAGTTTAAACGACAAATATAATTATGTATTACATTATTATCTCAATTCTCATATTATATGTAGAAAACCGGTAAAAATATAATTGAAAAAAAAATTAACCATTTGTCAACTACGCACTGATCATAGGTTATCTACACACACTGAGACATCGTGACTCATTGTTGTAGGTATATAGTCGTGTAAACATAATATCACAGTCCTACAGAATTAACCGAGACTCTTAAATAAGAGTTAAATAGAGCACAACACACACAACACAAAACACAACGTACCCCCCACTACCCCTGCATTATTTTTCTTACGATCCATCCTAAGGTTGTCTGGTAGATATCGCTGTCAGCGATAAGACCGCCATTGTACCCATAGATTTAAGTTTCTGTACAATTTATAACTTCTTTTGGTGTACACTAAAGTTTATTCTATTCTATTCTATTCTAACGTAATGCCATTGCCATAGTCAAAACCACATTTTGAGAGACATGGAAATCAAGCTTACTTACCAGTCATTTTATTAATTTACTGTATACTTTTATATTAATTAATCTAATTTACTCTACTAATAGGAATCCATTGATAATAATTAAGTACTAGATAATTATTAAGTACTAGAGAGATGCATAAAAAAATATTGACTAATACCCTTCTTCTTCCTCCTCTTTTCCCATATAATTTGGGGTCGGCGCAACAAGATTTTTTCTTCCATTCTGTCCTGTCACCCTTCATGCTATCACTAACTGCCTTTTCTATCATATCATTCTTCACACATTCCATCCATCTTTTCTTTGGCCCCCATCTATATGCATACACATAACTCTTTAAGTAACATGCGTTTCATCCATTCTTGATGCTAATACACTATTCACTATTATCACCGTGGCAAAAAAATCACGCCACTGTCACTTTTCGCCACTTTAGGACAGCAATATAGCTAGCCCAATCCAGAAGACTAATTTTGATACATGTCATGTAGGTTCCATGCAATGATTTATCAAAATCTTAGAAACAAACCTAAAGCCAAAAGCATCTAAGGCTAGCCTTAATACGAACTAACAGTCCTACTTGTTACAGTGTACTGTTGTGTACATATAAAGTATTTAATATCTAAATAAATAAACTTCAGCAGATTACACACAAAACTTACAAAGACTTGTCCATTCTCAATGGCTGGCGCTTAATTAACAAACCTCTCACCGTTAAGAATATTTGCGTTTAGTGTTTGAGCACACAAGCATCCTCTCAGTCACAATCACCGTGTCACGATCTCATCATTAAATGCTGACACAAGACCTGTAATGATCTCGAATTAGGGCCATCTTAATGTTTTGTGTGAGTGTTTGTTTGTGTGGAAACTCTTTTCCCATCGACTGATAAAGTGGAAGTTCCTGATCATCAATTATTATCATTGCATTGTGTTTGATTAATATGCATAAGCATAGCATAGTCAGTCTGTGATGGGTGATCTTAACATAACGAGTTTCCTCCGTGCCTCGGAAAGCACGTTAATCCGTAGGTCCTAGCTGTCACTTGTAAATCTTTGGCAGTCGTTACGGCTAGTTAGAAGCCAGTAAATCTGACTCCAGTCTTGCCATGAATTAACGTTTAACCCCAGTTAATGGGTTGTGGAGGTCTGGTAGGCAGCCGCTCCTCGTAAAATGCTGGTATTCAGCTAAATCCAGCTTCACTAGAAGCTGATCCCAATATTTGGGATAAGGCTAGGCAGATGATGATGATAACATAGTCTTGTAGTGTTTCCACTGTTGGGACTCGGACCTCCTCTCTAGGAGAGGTAATGGGCCCTGATTCACCATGCGAATCAAGTGTCTAGTGGATGGCACATGACATCGAGTTATTGGTTCTAGGACATGCCGGTTGCCTCATGATGTTTTCCTATACCATTTTGAGAGCAGTGGTGATAAAATATTCGGCGATAACATCTTTCATCTGCCTAGCCTTTTCCCAACTATATTGGGGTCGGCTTCCAGTCAAGCCGGATTTAGCTGAATACCAGTATTTTACGAGGAGCGGCTGTCTACCAGACCTCCACAACCCATTAACTGGGGTAACACGGTACTTCATGGCAAGACTGGAGTCAGATTTACTGGCTTCTGACTAGTCGTAACGACTGCCAAAGATCTCCAAATGACAACCGGGACCAACGGCTTAACGTGCTTTCCGAGGCACGGAGGAAACTCGTTATGTTAAGATGGTCACCCATCCACAGACCAACCTAGGCAAGCGTTGCTTAACCTTGAAGATCGACCTGTGCGGCTGTTATTATCTAGCCACGAGCTTGGACAACAAAAACGAGGATGAAGCTGTGTATTATTTCAATTTCTAAGGTTCCATCGACGAACGTCGGATGATTTTGCCAATGTCAATAGGTATGAGGTGGAAATGATCGGTAACTACTTTGTAAAGAATTTGATTTAATACCAAGTTCGTTTCACAGGCTAATGTGGCACATCAAGGCTGCGTGTTGCCGGACGGCAAGCCCGGACACTGCCGACCGCTTCGCCACTGCGTCCAGGAGGAGTTCCGGTCGGACTTCATCAAGTTCATGGATTATATCTGCATTATCAACCAAGAGTGAGTTATAAACACCGTCATAATATCATGTCTGGCCAGTTTTCAATACTTCCAAAAATAATTCCGGGGCCTAGCAGGGCCGAAATCTATTGGAGCCATGGATCCATTTCGGAAGTCTAATGTCTTAAGGTATCCCTGGGACACAAAAAGTAACTGAAGAAACATAGCCTAACTTGAAAAAAACATACTACGAAAAACTTATTTTTTGGATCTCTTTTCTTCCTCAATCTTCTTCAAGTCTTCAGTGCTTCTGGAGTTATGTTGAACTATTTAATTTTGTTTCCTCCAGTACCGTGGGAGCTTGTTGCCCTGACCAAGCAACGCTGGGTGGTGCGGAAGGCCTGGCTGGAGACTTGCCTGCCACTGCACCGAGGGAGGAACAGAACGAAGCTGTCATGAAGGTCACCAGGGCTGAGTCTAGAGGTTAAATTCTCCTTTGGTTGTAATCTCATCTCTTTCTAGACATCATCTTTGATGCCGTCCATTCATCAAGCGACGTCTATGAATATAACAGTAATAATTATTTACATACTCGACAGTGTCATTTGTATTACATGATCTCATATTCTCATATCATCGGCCCTCAATAAGCGTTGGAGCGTAATCATCATCATCAACCTTCATCAATTCACTGCTGGACATGCATTCCCAAACTTCGTAACGCCTGATACACCTCGCATAGCAGCAACGTGACAAATTACGGCAATAATTAGCAATATAAAGTGCCCGTCACTTGTTCATAAACCTCATAATTGTTAACACCGAATTAAATAAATGTTCTAAATGTTATGGGTTCTAACTATTTTCTATTGCACAGGTTGTGGCCTAAGCACCCGTCAACAAAGCCGCGTCCTGGGCGCCAGGCAGGCCAACCCTCGCGAGTGGCCGTGGATGGCCTCCATCACCCCCGAGGGCTTCGAGCAGTACTGCGGCGGAGTGCTCATCACTGACCGACATGTTATGACTGCTGCTCATTGCACTAGGAGGTAACTCAAGGACGTCCATGCAATTTGATTCCACCATCATCATTCAGCCGAAAGTTGTCCACTTTTGGATTGGTTATTATTGTTTTATTAAACGTTTTTATTATTTGTAATTTTCCTTGTACAACGCCTTGGACATCCTTAATGTTGTACAAGTGCTAGTAAATAAATAACGACCGGTGCTGTACGTCTCGCATCCATTGGATTCTTGTGACACCTTGTGGGAGCCCTTCAACTGCTGCGTATTCCAGTACGTGGTCGCCACTCCGGAATCATTCATTTCCATCGACCATCTGTTCAACATCATCCAAAGGGCTTCCCTTACGAGGTCACCACAGAAATAAAGTTATCTGCAGGAAAACCAAGGTTCCTGACTTAACCCGAAGGATCGCCAAAAGGCAAACTTATACGAGGCAGTGTGTCAAATTGTGCGAGCAACGTGCTCTACATCACATTGCTCGCAGAATTTAATTATATCCATTTAAAATTATTCTTGTGTTAAACCAATTTCAAATGCGAATTGCTGATTTATTTAATAACTAATTTTGATGCTTTTAGGAAAAGGGGATTTTTTTAGTATTTATTATACGTATTTTGTTTTTGGATGTGGAGGAGTACTTCGACGCCTGAGTGTATATTTTATATTTGTATTATATGTACATACGAGTAGCTATGGTCTGTTCAATAAACCCGGAGACTAAATTGACATAAGTAATGTCAAAATTTCTATAGGAATGACGCCAGTTCTTTGGTGTTGAAATGTCATTTTAGTCTCCGGAATTATTGAACAGACCATAGGTTTAACTTTTTTTTTTTTTTTTTCCCGGTAGTGGAATCATCAGAATGACTTCTCCCACTCTTGGGCGGAGCGGGAGGGCGTGTCAGACTCTTACTGACTAAACCCCTACCCCGTTCTTTCGTTGCCATCGATCTGGGGGACACGGTGACAACCTTTCGGATACCGTGTTCCCCAGAGGCTTCGGCCCTACCGGGCCCCTACAGTTTGCTGATTGTCCAGATTATTACCAGACTGCCGGACGGCGAGCTACCCAGTGCTCGCTATCCGCGAGCCCGCGCCTACGGTGGTCGGAAATCGGGATCGGGATCTCGGCGGTGGCGGCGGCGTGAGTTCCGTTGCCTCACGCGGTCGGCAGCCTCCTTCGCTAACATTACTGCTTCGCAGAAGGAGGCGGCTGCCTGCCACCCCTCCTCGCTCCGGACCATGGCCTGTACCAGGGCCCGGCGCGAGAGGTCACCGCCGCCGATAGCCTCCACAAGGACACGGCGGTGCTCCGCCCAAACGGGGCACACCTCTACCGTGTGCTCCACCGTGTCCTCCGGGCGGTCCACACAGTGGCGACACCCGGGCGTCCTTTCCTCCTTGATCCGATGCAGGAACCTCCCGAACTTACCGTGTCCGGTGAGGACCTGCGTCATACGGAACGAGAGGACGCCGTGACCTCTTTCCAACCAATCCTCAAAGAGGGGACTTACCGCCGCAATGACGGCATGCCCAGCACTGGGTTGCGACAGTCGCAGTCGCCATGCCACCCTGAGATCCCGCCGGAACTCTGTCTGCCATTCCGCGACTTGTCGTGGCAGCGGAGTTTCGCCCCGGCACCATAGGTTTAACTTAAGTTTTTTATTTAAATTTTTAGTATGTGTATATAATTTTATAGGCCACTTAAATACATTTTGTTTACTATAAAATATAACATACAAAAATTAAGTACAGACTAATACCCAATCATATCTTATTTCCCAGATGGAAAGCAGAAGAGCTCTTCGTCCGTCTCGGCGAGTACGACTTCAAGCGCAACAACGACTCGCGCACCTACAACTTCAGGGTGGCAGAGATCCGGCAGCACGAGGCCTTCGAGATCTCCAACTATAAGAACGACATCGCCATTCTCAAGCTGGACCGGCCCGCCGTCTTCAACACTTACGTGTGGCCCATCTGTCTGCCGCCCCCCAACCTGCAGCTCACTGACGAACCGGCTATCGTTATTGGTATTGATATTCAAGTACTATTTCATCTCCTCATCTTCATCATCATTTTCCTAGGAGCTGTGGTGGCCCAACGTTATTGATCTTAACTTACGAGTTGTTGGTCGCAAGTTCATTATTTCATCATCACTGCTCTCAAAACGGTGAAGGAAAACATCGTGACGAAACCGGCCTGTCCTAGAACCAAAAAGACATGTAACATCCACCAAGTCGCATTGGGCCACGAGGTGGATTATTACGGCCCATTCCCTCTCCTAGAGAGGAGGACTCAGAGGCCTTCGAGACCTCCAACTATAAGAACGACATCGCCATCCTGCAGCTGGACCGGCCCGCCGTCTTCAACACTTACGTGTGGCCCATCTGTCTGCCACCCCCCAACTTGCAGCTTACCGACGAACCGGCCATTGTTATTGGTAACAACATTCAAATTTTATTTCATCATCATCATCTCCTTAGATCATCATCTCCCTATGAGCTGTGGTGGCCCAATGGTATTGATTGATCAGTTAGAGAGTTAGTATTGTAATGTAGTGCTCAAAAACGAATCTATAATGTTACATTACACGCGAACGCTCGTCGGTCAGGGAGGTAGTATTGTAATGTAATGCTCAAAATCGAATCTATATGTTACATTGCACGCGAATGCTCCCGGTGAGGGAGCGCCTTAACATATGACGTTGGCGTAGATGGCTAAGGCCACGAACATAAGCGTTTTGACAGGTGCATGATACGCCTCAGTGCTGACATAAACATCATTTTAGAAAACCTTCGTTAGCTTCACTTTTCAGACTGACAGGCTTTCTGAGTTTGTTTAAAAGCTTTGATTTGATTCCTGTAGTTATCGCCTTTCACAACCATAACTAAAGTGACCACCATAGAATAAGTGGTAAATGGCACTTAACACTTTCTGTTTTGTGACAGAATTTCTAAAGCAATGTTTAGTTACCCATGTTGTGTCAATATACCAGATGGACGCAAATTGTCGCACATTCCATAGCAGATGCAATCGTAGTTTACCGTAGAAACCATTTGTTTGGTTACTTTTGTTTCATAATCATTATGTGAATATCTACGTCCGTACGAGTAAGTTTACATAATGACGAGCGACTTATTCTTTGGAATGCGTAAAGGCCTAAAAAACCGGGCAAGTGCGAGTCGGACTCGTGCACCGAGGGTTCCGTGTATTCGGGTATTCCCATCAGTAATGGCTTTTCCAGATACTGCTCTTTCTGGCCATATGGCTTAAGATTTCAAAGTTTCTTCTTCGGCATGTGGTGAGTCTCATACGTGTTTTGACTTCAGCTATTATGAGGTCGTTGGTCCGATGTTCTATCCAGTGGATTCCAAGCAGTTATCTTCATTTTAAAAGCGACAATCCAAATGGTGGCCAGCCTTTTTGGCTATTCCTTTCTCCCATATTTTCGTCTAATTGAAGACAAATTCTACTAATTTCATATTTAACAGATGTAAAAAAAGGTGAAGTGGGGTGAATAGGTACAATCATTCATGATTCATGATTAAAAGAAATTTGATAGCCAGATTCATGGACTAACAACAGTAGCGACATCTGAAGTAATCAATTGGTAGTTTTTGTCCCCATTTATAAACCTACCCTCTCCTTGAGCTTCCTGGCCTTAGCCCCAACAGTGGGTTAATCACAAGGCCGATAATGCTAATGCTAATAAACCTTGTAATTTATCGTCCAGGATGGGGCACTCAGTGGTACGGCGGTCCTCACAGCAACGTGCTCATGGAGGTGACGGTGCCCGTGTGGGACCATGACAAGTGCATCGCCGCCTTCTCCGACAGCATCTTCAACGAGACCCTCTGCGCCGGAGGACGGGAGGGCGGCAAGGACGCCTGCCAGGTATATCTCTGTTTATACAATTGTGGGAAAGTTTATCTTTTTATCATTTTGTTATTAAACCTCCGCGATCTTATTATAGATTCATTCATTCAGATCATAATATGCACTAGAAATCAATTTGCGAATAAATTATAGCAGCTGCTTTCATTTATTCAGTAGCTACTGAATAATAGGGACTGAGCTTCACTAAGAAATCTCGCCAAAATCCCCTATCTGTTTGATTTCCACTAATAAAGTAACTTACAATGAAAATTAAGTATTTGCTTGCGACATCAAAATGTTTTTTACTGATAGCTATAGCAAATGCAAATATTTAGATTGCTTTGTCTGTTTATCTGTCGTTCTGGTTAAGCTCCGAAATGGCTTTACCGATTTTTGAGGATCTTTTACAAGAAGTAACTTATGTTTTGCGTTTACTCAAGAACAGGGTTTCAAACCTACAGTAGAACCAAATTTGACAAGACTTTTATTAACAGATAGCTTACATGTGTTATGATTTTATGATATAAGAACTTATATATGCCCCAGTATACCTAATATCTACCTACAAATCAAAAAATCATATAAATCTTCGCAGGGTGACAGCGGTGGTCCACTGATGTATCAGATGCCTAGTGGCCGCTGGACTGCCGTGGGCGTGGTGTCCTGGGGCCTGCGCTGTGGAGAGCCAGAACACCCTGGTCTCTACGCCAGGGTCGACAAATACCTCGGTTGGATCGCTCAGAATGCGCGCTTCTAAAGTGGAGAGGATATTTTGTATTTTTTTGAGGAATAAAATTTTTTAACTATGCTTTAAGTGTTTTATTAAGATCTTTCTTGAACCACCCGATGCTCATCCAGAAGATCTCTATTAATATAATTATGTCGTATCTGTCAGTTGATGTGTTGACAACTAAACAACGCACGCCATCTAGTGGTAGAAGTGGAAGAAGAACTAGAATTGGCGCACTTTGGACACAGTCGCTCTTTTTCTAGTGTCTTTTCTTTTTTAGTCTTTATCTTTTTTTTTAAAGAGAACCCGCCAAAATTATGGACTACCAGTGCCCTAGCACGTGAAGACGTGTCCTACGGTTTGTTGTTTGTCTACCTAATAATAGTGGTCGAGTAGGTATAACGAATTGTATTGAGAAACTAGCTGTTGCCCGCGACTTCGTCCGCGTTAAGTTCGTAAAACTGCACAAAAGTAATCTAAGTATCTAATCCTATACTTCCGAAAAGATCTGATTAATTAATTTTACATAAAACTGTTTAAGTTAAAACTCCAATTAGTACTTTTTTTAGTTGGGAAATCATCTAATGACTTTTGCTCTTGTGTGAAGCGGAAGTGCGTGTCAGATTATTACTGCCTAAGACTCACTTCTATATTCCTTCCTTGCCTTACGTTCCAGGGTCTCCCTTTCAGAAGCGAAACCATAGCCCCAGTAGGTTTCTTGTTTAGGTTTTTTTATTCAGATGGGTAATCATCAGAATGACTTCTCCCGCTCTTAAATGGAGCGGGAGGGCATGTCAGACTTTTACTGACTAAACGCCACCCCCGTTCCTGTGTTGCCTTCAATTTTGGGACACCGAGCTTATCTTTCGGAATACAGATCCACGTGCTCAGAGGCTTCGGCCCTGCCGCGCCCTACAGTTTGCTGACATCTCCTTGAGGCGCTCGTGGAACAGTTGACGACTTGACTCGGTCCGGGTTATTACCGAACTGCTGGACGGCAAGCTACCCAGTGTTTGCCGTCCGCAAGCTTGCGCCTACGGTGGTCGGAAATCGTTCTCGTGATCCTGACGGCGGGGGCGTGAGGGTCGTTCCCTTTCGCGCTCGCGGCCGGCCGCCTCCTTGGCTAGCATTACTGCTTCGCAGAAGAAGGCGACCGCAATACCTCTACCGTGTGCTCCACCGTGTCCTCCGGGCGGTCCAGACAGTGCGCCCAAGTCTGGCTGGGGCGCCCTTTACCCCTGAATCCGATGCAGGAGCCTCCCGAACTTACCGTGTCTGGTGAGGACCTGCGGCATACGGAACGTGAGGACCTCTTTCCAACTACTTCTCAAAGAGGGAACTTACCGCCGCAATGACGGCGTGCCCAGGTTTCTTGTTTAGGTGGAAAATCATCAGAATGACTTCTCAGAGGGTGAGTTAGACTTTTACTGAATAAACCTCACCCCGTTCCTTCTTTGCCTTCGTTCCAGGGTCCCGGGTATTCCTTTCGGAAGCTCACCCATGGCCCCAGAGGCTTAGAACCTGCTGGGCACCTACAGTTTGCTGACATCTCTTTGAAGCACGCGTGGAACAATACCCACGGTTGACCGTCTGGATCATTACCGGACAGCCAGATGGTAAACTACCCATTGCTCGCCATTCGCAAGCCACTCCAACGGTGGCTCTAAATTGGGGTCGGAATCCCAGCGACTGGGGCGTGAGGGGACTATTTGCCACTACTCCTCGCTCTGGATCATGGCCTGTACCAGTGCCCAGCGCGAGAGGTTGCTGTCACCGATCGTCCCCACAAGGACACGGTGGTGCTCCGCCTAAGCGTGGCCCACCAGTGCTTTATGATCTAACGTGTCCTCCGGGCGATCCACCCAATGGTAACACCCGGGTTTTTCTTCCGCACGACGTCAATTGCCTTAAAAACATCAACGAAACACAGAGCCGCAGAGTTCACGTTCTAAATAGTTAATTGCCTACTCTATGGGTAAAGTCGTTAGTTTACTTCATATTGCGATAAAACCAAAATGAAAATGATTTGTTCTTCAAAAAACCAAATTAGGGCCGATAATCGCCTTTAGTATTTGCCTCTTTTTTTGTTGGGTAACCACCAAATATCTTCTCCCACTCTAGGTGGACCGAGAGAGAGTATCAGACTTTTACCAACTAAATTCCACAGTGTTCTTTTAGTTGCAATTTACATTCTAGGGCGACTAATATTGGCACACCATGATTATTACTATGATAAATTCACTCTAAGCGCAAGCGTTTTACGCAGGTCCTAACCGAACATGAGTGTTTCGGGAGGTAGATGTTTTGGATTCGGCGGGAAGACACGGTGGACCTTACGATCGAAGTTACCCCGCTAGGGCGGATTACCGCCGTACTGTTTGCGGGTCAAAATCAGAATCCTCCTACCCTAGTTCAGATCATGGTATGAGCTGGGAGGAGGAATGGAAAGCAGTCACCTCCTAGAGTGAAGCAACGTGGCTGAAACCGTGCGAAACAGGACATCCTTAGACCCCTCCCATCGCCACTTGGACACTTCCCAGGTGTCATATGTATAGGGCGTTTACCGATCACCATCATTTTTTTGTGTTTATATTACCTGTTTATTCAGGCAGGAATTTTCTGGTGCGGTATTTGACTGACACCCTAATACACCAAATAAATGTTTTTCTTTAGTGAGAATAATAAACGAATTCTTGTGTGCGAGTATTTTCACCTAGTCGACTTCACATGCTGATGATCGAACGCAGTCTGTAAACTCTCGATTTTTACGGGTAGAGCATGCAGAGCAGTAAAAAATACCCACTTTGTTCCTTTAGAATACGAACAATTTTCCAGCTATTGAAGCCCGTTAGGGCCGTTCTCTTATGCGTATCTCTTTTAGGTGCGCGTGGCACATAACGCAACGTCAGTCGACTAAGACCAGTCTTTATTCAACAGCGAAATGCTAATAGTGCACCGTCCAAAACTCCGCGCTAACGGTATCATGGAATCGCCCTGCGACTCGTAATGCCAAGGGCATCATCTTTGCGCTTTCTGCTACCTTCTTCGCTTCATTTGCGGAAGGAAGTGATGACTGCTTTCCATACCTTCTCTCTCTGTACCAGGACCGGACGTGAGAGGTCGTTACTGCTGATCACCTCCACCCGGAGTCCTGGAATGCAAGGCGAAGAAGGAACATACAAAGGTGTGGGTTTTGGTCAGTGAAAATCTGACATCCCCTCGTGCTCCTTCCTAGAGTGGAAGAAATCACCTAAAATATAAATCGCCTTTAGTTAAAAAAAATTTAATGGATGTTTGTATTTTGAAAGGAAATCGTTTGTCTTAGTATGGTCATGTGAAGAGAAGGGATTAAAAGCACGTTACCAAAAGAGTTCTGAATTTACATGTGAATGAATGGAGAAGGAGAGGAAGGCCAAAGAAAAGATGGATGGATTGTGTAAGGACTGATATGAAAGAAAAGGGCAGATGATAGTGTGACGGACGACAGGACAGAATGGAAGAAGAAAACGTGTTGCGCCGACCCCAAGTAATACGGGATAAGAGCAGGAAGAAGAAGAAGGATGTCATTGTTTGTATTTTGAAAACGGGGTGCAACTCCGCAGTTGTAAAATTTGTCACCATGGTTTTTTTTGGTTAAACAATAATAATAATATTTTTAGGTAATATTTTTGTTAAAAAAATTGTGAGAATGCAAAAATATGTGAAAAAAAAAATATACAAAAATTAAAAAAACCTAAAACACCTCCTGGGATTCGAACCACCACCGTGTTACGTCCCAGTCTAGTCATTAATCAATCACACTGCAGTGTTCGATGAAAACCAAGCAAAATAGACGTTCTCATATAAATGTCATAAATGACTGCCCCGCTCTTCGTCGATGATAGCGTGATGATTTTCATTTCAGTAGATAAATTTGCAGCTAAATGGACTAATGTAACATTGTAGTATGTGAATTTCGTGGACGTTTGGATTTTATAACGTGTTTTGATTAGTTTTTACAAAATATTTGGGAAAAATCAAATAGGAATGTTGATTTTTTTATGAAAAAATGGTAAAAGTATTTTTTTTTCAAAAACAATAAGATAAAACATTGACAGAAATATAAATTGTAGGTGGGATTCGAACTCGGGGCAACTCGTTCAAAACCGACAAAATGCAATATTGCTCACCCCCCATAGCAAATAGCGTGATAAAATATAGCCTAAAGCAATAAGGGTCCTATAAGGATTATGTATGCAAAATTTGAACAGGATCGGTTCAGTAGTTTTGGCGCCATTTGCGGCAAACGATGCACAATTTTACTGTTTTATTATATGTATAGATATAGATTATTCAATTTCTAGCCATTCTTATGATACCCATCTATGTGGGTATCATAAGAATGGGGTCTATCATCTGGTGGTTTATTGTAGCTGGAAGGAACTATATTCTTGACAATATGCTAGCTATTGCCAGTGACTTATTCGCCCGCAAAATAAGTAGCAGGTTTCTCCATACAAACTTTATACCTCCGTTTCATCACTTTAAGGGATGAATTTTTGTTTCTCTTAAAGCTTGCTTACGTCATAAAATGAAACTTTGTGCAAAATCTTATGCTCCTAGTTGAACTAGTTTCGGTTGTGCCTCAATTAAATATGTCAGTTATCAGTTAGTCAGTGTCTCCTTGTTTATAACACAGACAATAATTTTAATTGCATTCCTGTAGCTTGCTAAGAGCTAACTAATAGGAACCTACTAACTTAACTAAAATTTTTTCAAGAAAGCCGTTGTTTCCTGATAAATTATCAGCTATTTCAGCTAGTTATGACATACCATTTTTGTTATAAACCACAACTTAATAGTTTGCGTAAGTCATACGAACTATTAGAACCTACTCATAAAGAGGTAGGAATGGTAATAATTCAACGGAGAAATAGTGCTGTCCTAAATTGAAGGTAGGTATACTAGCTTTTGCTAGCGGCTTCACGGTTTCTCCAAACGAACTATTGACCTCCGTTTCATCTCTTCAAAGGGGTGAATTTTGTAAAATTCTCTCTTAGTGCTTGCTTACATCATTAAAAGAAACCTTGAGAAAAATTTTACGCTCCTAGTCCCAGTAGTTTCGGTTGTGCGCTGATATATCTTTTCTATTGCATTCCTGTAGCTTGCTAACAGCTTACTTATAGGAACTTACTAACTTAACTAAAGAACATTTTCAACATTGTCTCCTGACAAATTATCAGCTATTTCAGCTAGTTATGACAAACTTTTTTAGGAAGAAGCCACAACTTAATGGTTTGCTCAAGTCATACACACTATTAGTGTATATGTAAAGGGATGGAATGGTCATAATGACTTACATGCGAAAAATGGTGCTGGTATAAATGTGTTTTAATAATATTGTATACTAGTTAGTTTCTGTCAGCGGTTTCACCTGCGTGATAGTAGGTTTCCCCATACAAATTGTAGACCTCCGTTTCATCGCTATAGCGGTGAATTTTAGAAAAATCTCTCTTAGTCCTTACTAACGCTATAAAAAGAAACCTTGTGCAAAATTTCACGTTTCTAGTCCGAGTAGTTAGGTGTTGATACGCCAATCAGTCAGTTTCTCCTCTTTCATAATATGCGTTTTTGTAGCTTGCTAAGAGCTAACTAGTAGGAACTAAAGAAAATTTTCATCATTGTCTCCACACATATTGTCAATCAGCTAGTTATGACGTCTTACTTTAGCAAGAAACCACAGCATAATGGTTTACTCAAGTCATACTAACTATTGGTGTATGTAAAGTGGTAGGAATGGACATAATGACTTACGTTCGTACGTGCCGAGTTGAACGGAGGAGAAATGGTGCTGGTATAATATTGTATCGTAAGTTATTTTATCTACTTCCTCCCGTTTACTTTACCAATTAGTAAATTATTTGTACTTTTAGTTTTGTTAAATTAAACAGGAAGCGTCTACGTGACAGGAACGTGTATTTAAACATGCAAGTCAAATATTACGAGTGAAAAAAAAACATCATGGCTCACGCTTATAAACTATTTATTATTTAGTTTCGGCGAAATATTTAATTACTCAGATACCAGCGAAACGAGACACAATAGTAAAACAATAACAGCGCGGTCTCATAGGACCGGTTGGGGATTCAAACGCTAAAGGTGAAAGATCCTGCTGGGGAAACGGAAAAATAAATGAATCATCCCGTCGACGAACTCAGTGCAATGACAAATCGGTCTTAGAAGAATGATTGCTGAATCCACCTCTAAAACTGTTAACAACTTAAGTATGTCGGTTTGAGATATCGATCAGAATTGGGATCTCCTCCTTGAATGGGTCATGAGTAGGTATCAAGCAATAAGCAAACTCTTCCAGACCACGCAAGTGATTTATTATGATGTAGGCTTTAGGTATTATATTATAGGCCAAAGATAGGAACAGATGGAGGAACATCGTAAGGGCTAAGGTGATGAAGCAGGAAGTTCACGACCCTCAGCATTGAGGAATACGACGCAAGGAGGAGAATTGTTAGGGCACCCCTGTTTGGTACGAACCTTGGCGGGCGTCGTTGGCAGAGAGCAGCAAAGGACGGGTTCAATCGAACAAAGATTATTTAGGGGGTTTTAGATTCTATTGGGGGGTTTTGGACAGGCCGAACGGCTAGGCGCGGGCTGGCTTGAACAACGGACGGGGCGGACATTGCCGGTAGCGTCGCGGTGGGCCTCAGCAGCGAGGATGGAAGGACGATTAGATAGTCTGTGTACTTATGTGTTTTCTGAGGGTACTGGTTTCCCTAAGGCTCTCTTTGAGCAGAATAATCGAGTCTTCGGGAGTAACGAGGGTAGGTAAAGAAGTAACAAACACACGCACACATACATCTTCTTCTCCCTGTTCTTGTCCCATAAGACCCCAAGTCGGCGCAACACGTTTTCTTCTTCTATTCGATCCTGTCACCAAACCCTTTCTTTCATATCACTCCTCTCACAATCCATCCGTCTTTTCTTTGGACTCCCTCTCCCACACACACACATTCAAACATATTCATTCACTTTACACTATGCATTAGTGTGAATATTCTTGGTGTCATTCCATTCTTCAATAGGTATAAAACGTATCGTTTTACAGACCACAACTTGGCAAGTTATCTTGGAAGGGACTTCCGTTCATAGATAATTTGCGGTGCCTCCCTACAACCACAGGTCTGATAAGGGAGGCAACCTAGGTAGGTATAAATATGACCTCATTGATTCCTATAAAAGGGGCCACTTTAATGAAACCTGTATAATTGGTTGTCTGTGATTCACGTTGGTCAGTATATATATATTTTTTTTTTCAAAAATAAACCCTGTGATTAGCAGTCTGGGTGATTTTTTTTAAGAGTAAAGTCGTCCCATAACTTTTCCACTCTGGGTGGGCGAAAACAAGTATACTTTTAATGACCAAAACCAGTGATCCTCCAGTTGCCATTTGTGATCTAGGTCCACGGTTACGGCGTAGCTACCGAAGGGCTAGACGGGGCAGTACCTCGGCGTCGTCTCCAAAAGGAGAAGATATTTGATGATTTCTCATGTCAAAGGGGCCGCTAGTTTTTTGTCCCAGGGTCGTTAATCATCTAGCTACGCCCACAGTAACTCTCTCGAACATTCACCACCGCCCATCACCGCCACGAGTGACGAGGACACATTGGTGCTCCGTCCAAGCATATCGGAAGCTCCACCGAGTCCTCCGGGCGGTACGTATGTTGGTGACACGAGGGTGTTTCTTCCACCTGGATCTAGAACAAGTATCAACCACACTTACCATGTTCGGTAAGAATCTATGTCGCGCGTCAGGACGCGGTGTCGCCCCTGTCTACCCTAACCCTAATCTTCCCACGCCTTGATTTTGGCGTGCCTTCACCTCACCACCAATTATTTCTTCTAAAATGCTTTCTTTCAATTTCAGATAAGCAATAAGTGAAAAGAAAAAAATGCATTCCATATCCGGTTGGAAGCTGGCTCAAACTCCAAATTATATAACAAACAAAGATAAAGTCTACCCTTATTCTGAATGCCCTTTTCTGGGACAATACCGCTTAGTGAAACTACCTCCTTCCCCTGACAATTTGGTTGAACATGTGGATTACTGGGGGGAAGGTAGGATAGTCACTCAACATGGGATCAGTGGATTCTCTGATTGCTACAACGTCAACCACACGTACCAGCTTGTAAGTAACGGTCCTGACAGAGGCAGGAAGATACCTAATAGAATACCAGTTGTTAATTACACTAATTGTGACACTAGCGGATATATCAAAGACAACTCAGTCAAAACTGTCACTATCATGGGTGCCCCTATTAACTCCAGTTGTGCTGAAGACATTGGACGTATGATAAACCCCGACCAGGGCAAAGTTGTCGCGTACGGATTTGAAACCAGTTCAGCTGACATAAGGAATCTTACCAGAGAACTGAAGAAGAAAGATATTTTCCTCTGTCCAAGATACATATTACCAAATGAACTGCAAGGCTTGTCGTTATTTGATAGTGATTTGACTTTCCTGAACCTGACGTTGCTAAAAAATCAACTATATAAGAATGTTACTGAAGCTGCTTATGATACTGCAGTGGATCTAACCAAATCTATGGATACCGAAAACGGTTCTGAAGCTATAAGTAAAGTAGTGACGAAACTTATAGACGCAGGTTCACCTAACATCATGGCTTATGCTTATAAATTATGGAATAGTGGAGGCAATGAAATTGTCCGCAAGAGTTTCCCAGACACTATTCAGCTCATTCTTAAAGGAGAATTGGTGACGATAATTAACAAGCAATACCAACAGGCGTTGAAACTAGATGCTAACGTTAGTTCTTCTAATGACAGACTTGCCTGGGGTGATAAGTCTGACGAAACCAGCAGACGAGTAAGTTGGAAGTTTACTCCAATATGGGAGAATGATAACGTCGTGTTTAAAATTAACAACATGGAATATAATATGTTTCTGAAATTAGATGTAAACACGGACAGTTTAGGAGACAGAAAAGGTTGGGGCTCGACAAATGATAATGAAATCAACCATGAATATTATGTGAAGCCAGTAATGAAAGATGGAACTTTAGTCTTCCGCATAATAAACTACCAATATAATCAAGCACTCAAACTGGATGCGAATGTAGATTCCTATGGAGACAGACAACTTTGGGGACATAATGGTGATGCTTATGGCACCAATTCAGCCTTAGACTGGGTAATTGCTGCAAATACGAAGACTTTGGAGGGAAACACCGTGGGGATATACGAGTAAGTCTGCCATGTAGGTACTTGTTGATAAAGCTACAAATGTTATAAAATAAAAACTTATGAGTACGTGAGTGATTTTATTTTCTCATTCCTTAGATCCAGACGAAAATTATTATATCAACAGACGAGCGACGTGCGTGAGACACTACCCCCTTAAATGATACAAATGAACAATCACTTAACAAGACCACTTGACTGATTATAATATTTTAGTTTATATACCAATCGTTATCATTATTTTAACTATATATGTATACATATAAGATTCAATACTTGATTGTTAATTGTGTGCCTAATAAATATGTTTGCTTTCTTACTTTCTTCCAACCAAATAACACGTTGCTTAGAGATCGGCAAATAAAATGTAAGTAATGTAAAGTAAACAGAGTTATACATGTTTACTTATTTAAACACAGTACAGAACAGTTGTTATAAGTAAACAGTTAATTAAACCGACACATATAAAGAATCATCGAGATGGCTTCAATTACAAAAAAGTTATTAAGCATAATTGGTAAAATGAGGGTAGAGGCTACCAGTGTAAAGAGCAGTGGTGGCCTACTGGTAACGGCCTCGAATTACAAGTTGTAAGTTTTGGATGCAAACCCAGCCAGGCTAATTACGTAATGTAATTTATTTCATCGCCATATAGTCCAGTCAAAATAGACTAAATTATGATTCAAGTTTGCATTAATTCCCAACAAGCTGGATTTGTGTGCAGGCCTTGGATGCGTCATTACAAATGACATATCAAAAGTCCCCATTGATCCCGCTTGTGCGTTGTTTTTTATTCGAGGTCAAAGGTCACAAATAAGCGTTTTTTGCGTATATATCTGAAACAACGAGAGCTATCGACAAATGGTTCAGGTAAAGTTTGTAGATCGTAAAATTGTCAACAAAAAAGATCCGGACACTTTTCTTCTACAAAGCATCGCTTTCGAGATATCGTGACTTTAGACCGCAGGAAAGTCGTATTTTAAGTGTAACAATCACTGTAGTACTTAGCCTCAGCAGCAACTAAGTCATATTCACACTGAATGCGGGCAATGACACTACTTGCTAGCTCATGAGAACGAGTCTGAGCTTCCTTAAAGATGGTTTTCTTGAAGTCAAGGGTTGAAACTTGAGGACACTCTTGGTCGAAGATGCTGCGCTTTTTTCATTTCAGCCGTTTTATCTGCTTCATTGCCACAGAACAAACAGTATTTCGTCCAAAAGACGATTCAGTACCTCGTGCTCTAGTACGAGAAGGACTAATCCCAGATGTGGAAGCTATCTCCGCCTCACGCTGTCTTTTAGCTGCAGCGATGCTGCTCATCCGGGTGTATGCTTTACGACACTGCTTATGTATCGTTACAAATGGTTTGTCCTTCAAATATTCATCGAACCCATCATCCCTTAGTATGAGTGCATATTCGTATTTTCTATGTTTAAAATAGCCATAATTCGAAAACAGTGCACCGTAGAAGAAAAAGTGTAGATCTTTTTTGTAGATAATTTGATGATTTACAAACTTTGCCTGAACCATTTGTCGATAGCTCTCGTTGTTTCAGATATATACGCAAAAAACGCTAATTTGTGACCTTTGACCTCGAATAAAAAACAACGCACAAGCGGTATCGATGGGGACTTTTGACATATCATTTGTAATGACGTATTCAAGGCCTGCACAAAAATCCAGCTTGTTGGGAATTAATGCAAAGTGGAATGTCTATTTTGACTGGACTAATAGCTCTCGAAACGGTGAAGAAAAATACCGTGAAAAACCCGGTAGGTTAGGACATACCTACCGGTTTTTAGACGGTATTTTTCGGAACCAGAAATTCGAAGACATATCCACCAATGTGAACCTGGGCCCGCGTGGTGGATTACGGTCCATTTCCTTTACTAGAGAAGAGACAGGAGTCCTAAAAATGGCAATGATATTATATGGCTGATTATGCCTATGGTTATATGCATCGTGAACTTTACACATCGGCAATATCCCTTCAAAGTGTACTGTTGTAATGTTATGTTATGAAATGGTGCTAACTATAAACAGAAAGAGATTGCGGCAATTCTGGAAGATATAATGACATTAAATGATAGCAATCCTTTAATAAAGGATTGCCATGGAACATCACATACACAATGGTCTATATCAGACAGAAGTCCTTTATCAGTTCTTTTACCTTTAACGTTTGAATCCCCAACCGGTCCTATGAGACCGCGCTGTTATTGTTTTACTATTGTGTCTCGTTTCGCGGGTATCTGAGTAACTACAAGTAATCGTCTGGCAGACACACTTTTTTTATTAAAAAAGAAACAAAGCAATATCATCAAAACTGGTTCACATTTAACGAACATATTGATGAACAAGTTACAAAAAGAAACATTCAGACGACTTGAAAACCTCATTTTTTTTTGTAAGTTAGGTAGTAAGTTTTTGGACTTACACTGAGAGCACCGTTTGGTATGGCTTTTGATGTAACGTAGATTTTGAAAAATACTATTTATTGGCTATCATTAATTGAAGTGTCCCATGGTCATGTCGAAATATATATGCGGCTATGTATGGACGAAAGGTTCTGGAGTGGCGGCTACGTACCGGAAGACGCAGCGTTAGAAGGCCTCCCACAAGGTTAACCGACGACCTGGCGAGGGTTGCAGGAATCCGATGGATGCGAGACGTACAGGACCGGTCATTGTGGCGTCGCTTGGGGGAGGTGGACATCTTTAGGCTGAAATGATGATGATGATGGTCTATGTCCGAAGTTTTTTATCAGATCTTTTACCTTTGAAAGTAATCAGTAATCAGTTTACATTTAACAAAGATATCGAGGAACAAAAAACAAAAAAAAAACATTCAGACGACTTGAAAACCTTATCACATTTTGGAAGTTAGGGTAGTTAAATATTTGGACTTTCGACTGAGAGCTTTCTTTTGAATTCAACGATGATTGCATGGATTTTGATGTACCTTCCTTACGTGGTTTGCAAAATACTGAAGACTAGGATATGTGATTTTAATAAAGCATTTGATTTTCCACCTGAACACACATGAAAGAAACTGAAACGGTTTACCAACCGTCGATTGGTCCATGAACCGTTGATCTATATGCTATTATTATTTCTAGAGATTACTTTAACTTTCACTGACGTACCGTTCTTTTGGGGAACAGTCCATGGGCCAATTGTTCTTTGGGTGAAAAGATATTGGGCAAAGCATTCTGTTGGTTAAGCATTCACTGACGTAGAGTAATGCTGGCGAAACGTTCGTGGATGAAAAGTCCAGTGGACGAAAAGTTTATGGTTTAAAGATAATGTTGATTAACGGTCCATGGACCAATCGACTGTTGGTAAACCGTTTCTTTTCTACGTGAAACCAATAAAGACGAACTATTTTAGGAAGAAGCCACAACTTAATATTTTCGTTCGCATGACTTGGTTTCCTCAAGCCATACGCACTAGTAGTGTTACATGTGTAGTGGTAGGAATGGTAATTATCAGTATTGCCAGGCGTGTGAAAAAAACCAATTTAAAAGATTGTCCACGGCGTTTCTTGTACGTTTTTCTCCGTAGTGATATACGCTTTGGAACGATATGTTTTGACTAACCGAAAAATAAATGGTCTGTTCGAAATAAATGGTATTAACTTTGACTTTGATCAGACACCTACATTCAGGCTTCTTAGTTGCGTGTCCAGTCAAATCAGACGAAGTCCGACCTGTCCGGCTTTGGTTAGGCTTTATAAATTTTACCATTTGATTTTACGTTTTTGTCATGACTTTGCTGGTTTGCATTCCACCCGTAGGTAAGCAAATACAATCATCATAATTTTGTTTTAAATGGTAATAGTAGTAAGTACGTATCTAGGTATTCTTAGGGTTCCGTACCTCAAAAGGAAAAAACGGTACCCTTATAGGATAACTTTGTTGTCCGTCTGTCTGTCTGTCTGTCAAGACCCTTTATCTCGGGAACGCGTGAAGGTTTCGAGTTCAAATTTAAACTATATACTAAGGTCCGCGGTCCCTTGAAGCTGTGCAAAAATCAAACTTGCAGGTTGACGGGAAAAAAAGATACGCCTGTTTATGTCGCAAAAAACCTTGAAATTTGGCTTGCAGCAAGGTCTTAATAGCTCAAATATAGGGAAAAGTCTGAATACTGAAAATTTGTAGTTACGTCACAAGATTTTTTTTTATATACTACGGACCTACCGTGGTCCCTTGAAACTGTGCAAAAATCAAACTTGAGTTAACGAAAAAAAATAGCCTTTTATATCGCAAAAACGTACATTTTATGTATACTCTCTAAGGAATCAAAATTTATAGGGTACTTCCCATAGACCTAGGATCTTGAAATTTGGCATAAAGCAAGGTCTTATAGCATAAATATAGGGAAAAGACTAAAAACTGAAAATTTATCAAAAGATAAAAAAAAATATTGTAAAATCTTCAAGACTCGATTTGAGAATTGAACTGTTGTCATAGGTAAGTTGGAGGTATCGAGTTGAAATTAAAACCATATATTTAGGTCCGCGGTCCCTTGAAACTGTGCAAAAATCAAACTTGTAAGTTAACGAAAAAAATAGATATAGCCGTTTATATAGCAAAAACGTACATTTTACGTATACTCTCTACTGGAATCAAAATTTATAGGGTACTTCCCGTAGACCTAGGATCTTGAAATTTGGCATAAAGCAAGGTCTTATAGCATAAATATAGGGAAAAGACTAAAAACTGAAAATTTATCATAAGATAAAAAAATGGTTTGCCTTTCGGTTTCAAAACCACTGGAAATCGTAATTTTGAGTGATGTAGGTACTTGCCGATTTGAACTGAGGATAAAGGGTAGTTATAATTTGAAGTGAAGCGTACGTACGCGTAATTGGTACAGGTAACAGATTGCAACAGGTATAGAACCAAGTATATGCTTTCCAGTATGCAGCCTGGGCACAGATCCAAATACTGGGTACATATCTATTTTTAAAGTATGTCAATACCTACTACTCGTTCGCATCGCGCCTTAAGTTAACCAGTAGGTGCGACAATAACTACCTTCCGATACTTTCGGCGTGCAATATTGACATATCCAACTAACAATACTATGAGTTCTTCTGTATGCTCGAAATCTTACCGCAGGACTCGTAGTGTTATAATCACCACTATTGGAGCGGGTAGGGTCCTCTTAGAGGAATGGATCCAGAGCGGCTACGCGGTCCTCATTTTCCGCCTGACGCAGGTCCTTACTGGACACAGTTGTTTTACCTCCCGTACCTCGGTCAGTTGACCAAAACAGTCCTGTCAGTGATGATGGGCCGATCCCAGTACAATGTGATATAACCATTATCAAGAACTGGATCGGGCAATGCCACAAGAGAGTATTTTAGAGCAAGTTGCTGTTGGACAATCCCCGCTACAATGTTGTGTCTATACAAATACTCTTCGTAAGACTAGAACAACCAGAGATTATGTGACGGATTGATTCTCCCGGACGGCCCGGTGACATATTGCATATTAATTATTACGAATTAAATTTATATAGGGTAAAATAGTGGCCAGACCATTGTTGATGACTCATTCGGGTTAGGCTAGAATAGAACTGGGACCAGTAAAGATTCCATACATTATACAAATATGTACACATACTCTACTTATCTACTTACATTTTGTGTTCTTGATGTTTCGTATTATTGTTATTAGATCTTTTGAAAAAAAACTATTAGTTGAGTATTCCTTAGCTTGGTAAAGTAGAAAGGAAAGGTTTCATTTCTTTATCACAGATAAATAAAACAGTATACCGCTCCTGTAGGTATTACCGAAAAGGTCATAAATTACATTGAAGGCAACATTATCACATTTACCTTTCGTAATCGTAGATCTACTCAAATACTTAGAAGTATTTTAATACCCGGTATTTGTACTCGGTATTTTATGATACCTTGAAAGTCAGGTATTGAGATTAGCAGATATGTCTCATCTCTAATTATTTACATATAAGACCGTGCAAGTGTAAACCGAAGTCAGTCTCCTTACGCCCCTACAACTGCTTAGTTCACCAATCAGTGCAATATTAGTTATAGAAAATTAAATTCATCTGGAAGAGTAACTACGTGATTCGTGAAGTGGTAAGTTTTTAAATAAATCAAATTTCTTTATTTCAGACCCAGTAGAATCCATAAATTGTTAAATAGCTTCTGCCAGCGCCTTTATCGGTGTTGAAGTCGAAAATTATCCGAAAGAAACATACCCTCAGAATAAAAAGTATCTGGTAGGATACTTTTTTTCCGAGAATGGTCTATCCATGAACCAAGTTTCTTCCCAAGTTTTATAATATTCAATTTAATTTTCTTTGTATAATTTTTAATAGTTTCTAAAACATTCTAAAGTTTCTCCTTGAAAGTTTACCAGAGAGAGCTATGGAGCGTAGCATCCTGGGTGTAAAAAGAACAGACCGAATACGGAATATCACGCTGCGCTAAAAAAGGGGTATAATAGAAATAGGCTGGGAATTAGGTTGGCCACGTGCATAGACCATGCACAGAGCCTGGGCAGGCGTCACCACGCAGTGGGTTCTTGCAGAAGGAAAGCGCCCTCGAGGCCCGCCTAGAAAGAGGTAGCGAGATGATCTGGACGAATACCGTGGGGCTGGTTTGAGAAAGCGCGGGAAAAGACTGTCTGGAAAGACTATGCAAAGTGCGCTAAATGCAAAGTGCACTAGCTTCTAACGTTTTATAAGTGCCTATGTAGGCCTATATGAAATAAAAATATTTTTACTTTGAGTTGAATAGTAAGGGCTAGAAAAAAAAGTTAAGTATATAACATTATCATTTGCAGACCGCAACTTGCCAAATTATCTTAAAAGGGAGATCACTCTTTAATTACTCAGATACCCGCGAAACGAGACACAATAGTAAAACAATAACAGCGCGGTCTCACAGGACCGGTTGGGGTTACAAACGTTAAAGATATTTCGGTACAGTGGCGGTTGGAAAATGATTAGATTCCACCAACTTTTTTCTTATTTTAGGTGGGTAGGTAAGCGTCAAATAACTTCTCAGGCTCCGCGCAGCAACTTTTTAAAACGCGTTAGAGACCTACAGCATTTTCCTAGCAAATTTTAGAAATGAGAAGATTTTTTGAGAACCCTCTCAAGAGTTCTGGAAATTTTCCTTTTTTTTAGGAGGGTAGCCATCAAATAACTTCTCCCGAGAGAAAGTTACAAACTTTTACTGTCTAAAACCCATCAGTGTTCTTTCAATTTTCCTTTGCTGTCCAGGCTGTATCATCTTTTTGAAGCATTCCCGCAGCAATACTTACCATGCTAAGTTATTCTTTAGCTTGCACACATTAGTACATTTAGGGTCCTGAAAATGCATTTACAATAACCGTATTTTTTTCTTCAGATCCATCGCCTGGTGTCTTCGCTTGCCGCTGCACCGGTACCACCTCAACGTTTCACATCTTTATTGTAAGTTGAACATTCTTACTTATGAACACCAGGCATATGAAATATAGAAAAAATAAATTTAGGAACCATTTTACGAGGTGACAGTTTTTATGGAATAAAATTGCCACATCATTCACTTCTTCCAAAAACGATATCTACCCACATTCACTGTCCAGTAGGTTCATATTGAGTTACCTATATGAAGATCATCATATCGACTGCGATTATAACGCCTAAAATCTTCCTATTTTACTCGATACTTCAGGCACATTGCTCGTAGTATTGATGGTCGATAGGGTCGAGAGGTTCTAGGAAGATGCAGCGTTGGTCCTTCCATAAGGTGGACCGATGACCTGGTGAGGGTCTTTGGAATCGTTCAGCACAGGACGGTTTGTTGTGGTGATACTGGGTGTAGGCCTTTGTTCAACAGTGGACGTCCTTTGGCTGAAATGATGACGTTGGTGATGACTCGAGTTTTTCAATTTGACCAATTAAAATCGAGATATTGTCGCCTAAAGATAAATCGATCCATTTTATTGTGATGATGGTTACACTTTGTTAGCGTGGTGTCTGTAATGTAATCCAGCCCAGTACAAAGCTCATCAGATCGTCCTAGCACTCTCATCATACAAATCAGCAAAATGAAAGTTGGTGTGAAGCTTTCTCATCGTTATGTCGAACTACCCACGCCCAATAATATGGACGGTGCACTATAGGGATAATTTGTGAACCTAGCCGGTTTAATTATTTTTTGGTATTAGGGCTCCGTAAGCCTCCTCTTTTTTACTGTCTGTCCGATTGCTCATATATGTTAGATATGTACGAGTATAAATATTAAACACGCCGAGGAATTGGTACAATAAAATCTTGCAAATATACTCTTATGGTACCTACCCCCGTACCTGCATGTAAAGAGGTAAAAAAAAAATCATCTCGTCTATCCCGCTAGGTTTTTTTTTTAATATTGTCGGTGTGGGTGTACGTAAATCTTTTTACGATTTAGAAAACCGTTTACGAAATATCAAGTTTTGAAATGTTATTTTTTGTGCAACACCTGAGAAAACCGAAAAAAGAATTATAAAGGCTTTTTTACTATTTTGATTTATAAATCCCTGAATCAAAAAAGGGTCCCTAATTAATCATTATTATTCTGTATAGACCGTCAAAATCAATTAAAACAATAACCGGGAAATAGTTAAAAAATCTCAATCAAGTAATCATAATTTTAACAATTTAAAATTATTTATTCAAGTCCAGTTTCAAAATCAAGTAGGTAATCCCAAAAAAAAAGTCGTTAAAAAATTCAAAAAAAAATACGTTTTAACATTTTTGATTTAAAAAATCTCAATGGTTTTACTAATACCGTCACACTTCGGAAATCAAAAATGAAATATAGCACACGACGCTATGGCAAAGTTACTATTGAAATCAGTACGCATATACAGTCGGTTAATTATTAGAAACGGCCGTCGTCTGAATTGTTGTTGGGATCAGAGATTTGCCCTTCTTTGCTGTAACGCCGAATCCGACGTCTTACTATGAATTGAGAGAGAAATGAGTTCCAAATTCTCATGATAAAGCTTTAATACTTAGGCCATGTTCAAAGATAAATATTATTTCAAGCCTCTGTAACAGAGTAAAAAAATAAAATGAAGCAGAAACTGAGTCTCCTAGACATCCATAGACAGTGACTGAGTGACATATTAACGCAAAGCTGAAACTACTAGGAACACGAACATGAAATTTTGTACAAGGCTTTCATGTATGATACTGGCGAGAACAAAGAAATAATTTTTCACCTCAGCACCTCAAACAAGTATGTTTTGCAGTTTAAAGACAGTGAGCAAAATTCGATTTTGCTGCGAGCGTGAGACAAAGTAACTTTTTAATTATTTTTTTTAAATGCAGAGTCAGTGCTGGTTCTACTCACAACATTCGAAAGATTTGAACTTCACTTTGTTCTGTCACTTTCACTTCGATACGAAAAGTGCGAGAGATAGAAACAAGTCGATTCAAAGTTCGATTTTCAAATTCCATATATAATAGGCTCAAAAAAGAAACCAACAATAAAACGTTCGGAAACACGTCACCTATAAAATTTCAAATCAAGAAATGTGAGTATTATACTTTTCTCTTAATAATCGAATTATATTTTTTTATGATCAAATAAAGAGATGTTGAATTAAAAATTACGAAGTTTATCATGTATCTACATAATTATTTAAAGTTTTAACAATCTTTATTGTGACAGAATAATTTAGTAATAGGGCAATTTCCGAACGCATCTTTAAAAAATAGCGGGCTTTAATTTTTTATTGTTTTCTTCTTCTGTTCGCTAGCTACAAAGTGCGATACACGTTGGATATTATTATTTTATATCGGTTCCAAATAAAACTGTTACTTTTAATTTGCAAAACTGCAATAATTTTACTTTTAACTTTGAATTTTTACAAATATACATGTGGTAAATATTACCAAGTTGTATTTTTTATTACCTTTACATTATTTGTTCTCGCTGCTGAAGTGAAAAGTTGTATGTGCTACACGAGACCAAAGTTATTTGCATCTCGTGTCTTTGAATCCCTCGCTGCACTCAGGATTCTAACCTAGAATCACTCGCTACGCTCGTGATTCAAATATAGAATCCTTCGCTTACTCGGGATTCAAAATCAACACTCGCGGCAAAAACCAACTTTGCTCTCTTGTTGCACAAATAACTATTTCAATACACTTGCTCAGAAAGTGACTATTATCGCACTGCACTTAAGCATATAAAGGTGTCTATTACCAAACTGTGACATATTACCATTATACACTAGTGCTGTAATGTAATTAAAACCTTTTTCTTAAGCCTTTTTTTTTCTCAAAAAGAGTTTTAACAGGATAAAAATTCATTACTTTATTGCTTTCAATAGTATAAATTAGTGTCTTACTTGCTTATTTTCATGCAATAACGGTCCATTTTAACGATTTATTTAAATAATATTTAATAAATAAATCAATAATTAAAATAAAATTGTTTTTTTTTGTTTGTGGTCTATGGCCGCCATTTTAAGATGCGCGCGGTTGTAGACGTATTTTTTTCGAATGACGTTAAGGGGCTGTATTAATGTAATAACATTAAATACTTTGTACCTAGTATTTAATTCAATCATTACAAACTATTACATCCGCATTCTATTGTCACAACGAAAGACATTACTTATCGTAAAAAAAATTGACGCAGGATAATATAAGACTAGGCAATATGATCAAAATACCTTAGCCTTCACCTTTAAGGCACAAAAAAACCATTTAATTTTTACCGCCATGACACATTTGTGTTATGTTTTTTTCTAGTTTTAGGTACTATTTTGGTGATAGTTATATTGTTTTTCTTCACAAGTGTATTGAAAAACGTCGTATGATACATGTGAGTAATTAGAGATTACCGTTCTTGGTTCTCTTAAGAGGCTCGCCAAGGCTCGGCTCTTAATACCACCTCGACGGTAATCTCCCACATTACACACTTGTATCATAATCTACTATTAAGAAATCAACTTTTAAGGGCGTGAAACGGAATGCAAAATCTTATTCCTAGAGTCAAAATTCTTGTACCCTTGCCATGAATCGTGATTCGGTTTCCAAAACGATTACATATATATAGGTACCTGGATGAAAATTAACCTATCACATACCCTCATAACGAGACACAATAGTAAAACAATAACAGCGCGGTCTCATAGGACCGGTCGGGGATTCATGAACTAAACATGATCATTACTTTTTCAAAACTACCCTCAAGAAAAACTGTTTATGAGAATTTGAAAAATGCATGGGTACAGCTGAATAATAAAATAAAACTATCAAAATTGTTATTTTATAAACTATCTCCTTATGGCAGTTTGAGATCTTTTAAGTTTATTAGAATTTACGCAGTTTAACTAAAAAGAATGATTAACAAATTAGCATAATTATTTGTGTGCGTGTGGTGTGAGGGCCCGTTTTTCAAAACTCTTTAAAACTATGCTAAAGATTTAGTGTACACTCCAAAACAAATGTGCGAGTTGGAATCAGAATTTGTGACAGTCAAATAAGCGAGTTATAGACTGTTTAGTTGGGCCCTCAATCCACACATAGAGGATTGAGAGCCCAGCTGTACCGGCTAAACTATGAACACTAGAGAAAAACTTTTTATGCCAAAATCTAAGGTAACGCCAAACAAAATTTGTGAAAACAAGATATTATCGCAAAACCTTCTCCTACTTGAGATATCCTTGTTCAAAATGGGCCCTCACATATCATTGACGTAAATGTTTACTAGGCAAATAAAATGCAAGTCATCAACTTACAGCTGCTATTTGAAATTCTATATGCTTCTAGATAATTTGTGAGATTTTGTGAAAGCAAGAACAGGTCATATTTTCTTGTTGTTTAAAAGTTATGACCTAAACAAAATGCGGGCCCTCAATCCTCCACTTTTTCATGTTTTTGTTATATTACGCTTCACATATGAGAGATAAGACAAACACAAAAAGCTCACTTTTTGTGTAAAAATTTGTGCAACAAACTGGGCACCAGAACGAAATGAAAAGACCCTTAATTATACAAAAAAAACAACTTTCAATAATATTCCTCAAAATTCGGGAATAGGGTGACCACAATTTCTGTTACATGTAAGTATACAAGATGGCGCCGACAATACGACAATAATATAAACTGCGTATTCCTCATAATGTTCCTAGTCTGCATACCAAATATTATTCGAAAATATCCAGTTTATTTTATTCAAACAATTTATTTCTTTATTGAAACAATATTTGCGTTCGATTTCTTTGGCGCTGAACACTAAAATTTTCCAAATTCAAAAAGTGCGCGGTAAAGCTGATTGCAGGGCCATTTTTATAGATAAAAAAGTGCGCTGTAATCATCTTTTCTTCCAACTATGCTTTAATTTCATCATAATTACACTAAAAACTCAGTACAAAGCGAGTCTTTATTGCTCTAGAGCAATAAAAATGTATGAAATTTCATTATTGCACAGTTTTTTTTTTAATCGCACCATAAGGCGCCAATCTCAATGGGTTAGCTCTATTCAGCCAGCCGATATCAATTTTTTTTTTACGTACGTGTTATTTGTTTCTATCCTACTTGTTCTAAATTTAAAAAATGATTGCTGCTAACTCTGATTTAAAAATGAAAGAAATTTAAAAAAAACCGGCCAAGTGCGAGTCGGGCTCGCGCACAAAGGGTTCCGTAGCAGCAAATAAAACTTATAAGGTTCAGCCATCGTTTTCAGTGTAAGCACAATAACTTAACCAAAATTACAGTTAAATCAACCTATCTCAAAAACTATAAGAGATACTTTGATCAAACCAAAAATCGTTGAAAGAGTTAATTAGCATGCATCACCTCTATTTTTTTTAGAATTTTATACCCCGTAGTTATAAAAATAGAGGGGGGGGGACATACTTTTTACGACTTTGAGAGCTGATATCTCAAAAACCGTTCACTTTAAGAAAAATGTTTTTTAGAAAACTTTATATCATTTTAAAAGACCTTTCCATTGATACCCCACACGGGTATGTACATCGAAAAAAAAATTTTCATCCCTCAGTTACATGTATGGGGGGCCCCACCCCCAATTCTTTTTTTTACTATTTAGTGTCATAATTTTGTAGCGGTTCATACAACACATATTCCCATCAAATTTCATCACTGTAGTACTTATAGTTTCCGAGTAAATCGGCTGTGACAGACGGACAGACGGACAGACGGACAGACGGACATGACGAAACTATAAGGGTTCCGTTTTTGCCATTTTGGCTACGGAACCCTAAAAAGGGATTTGGCGGGAACTTTGTTAATTTTGTTTTGACAATATTTTTGGAAACGATAAAGTGTGATACTATCTGATTTTGAGTGCTTCGGCTACGAATTAAAATGGAATCATCTAGCGACACATTAACTCCGGAAAACATTCTAAATGAAGCCGACAGTTTTATAGAAACTTCTATTTTAACTGTTTGATATGAGTTTCTTTTATCTACTATTCCTATAGGTAATAGTTGAAAGAAAAGTAGATTATGCACCTCGCCTTAAGTAATTTAATATTGCCCTCGTGTCTATTAGATTATAGCCCTCGCTAACGCTCGGGCTCTAAATCAGGCACTCGGTGCAATAATAAATTACTTTGTGCTCGATGCAATAATCTACTATTATCATATTTATTTTGTTTGCTTAAGGTGTTTTTTTTTAATTGAAGTCGGATTGTATTTTTTTTTTGCAATTTTTTTTTTATTTTATACTTTTTAATCTTTTTTAGTTTAGTTCTGTTTAAAATGAGCCCAAACACAACTACGTTGCTGTAATTTCAAGGTTTGTACTTTTTCTGATGCTCCTGGCTTCAGCATCAGGTCTCATTATCAGTACGTTTATCCACACATCGAACCCTTTTCAATGAGCCTAAACATTCATGATATATCTGCTGTTAGTTGTCGAGGAGCTAGGTACTCTGCAGACTATCCTGACTGCAGCATCAGGTCATGACTTGATGCTCATGAGACCAAATGTGGCAAATGCCCTATCGAACAACAAAACAATTAACAAAATAAACAGTTAAGGAGTCGTACCTTCCATCATCAGCCCAGCTACCTGAGATGGTGACAAGCATACGCAAACACACAAGATACTTCATAAAATATACGAAAAGCAATAAGTGAGCCTATAAAATTTGAGGGTTGCTCTCGATTTCTCTAAGATTCCATCATAAGATCCAAACTTGGTGACAGTAGGACCACCTCAGAACTATCTACTTTTGAACAAAAAAAGAATTTTGAAAATCTGTCGACAATTAGCGATGAACAAAAAAAACATAGAATCATCCAAACATAGCACCTCCTTTTTGGTGTGAAATCGGTAAAAAAGGATTATTGAATAAAGCCCTATCGTTTGAATTTCACGTCCTACAGAACTTAAAATCTATACCTAATGCAAGTTAGAAGTATATTTAATATCTAGGATATAAAATTAAAATACGTTTTATTGTAAACAGGATTAATGATTGTCTACTTAATTAGTGCCTACAGGAAAATGTGTAGGTACGTTTTTGAAAAAGAGTATTGCATGGGTATGTCAGTGTGCTTGATTTCAGTACTCGTGGTACCTACTACACTATCGTGTTATTATAAGTTCTGCTAGTCATTATCAGTCTCTATGTGGTCTGTGTCATTATCAAAGAAGAAAGCATACCAAACTGAAAGTGTTCAAATGTCTCAAAAATTTATCTGATTTCAAATTAAATTCTCTATGCGCATTCTTTTTTTATTTCCTAAGGAAATGCCTTCCTTATATTGTCTAGTCTTACGTCCATATTTTTCTAATTTATGAGTCTTTATCGATAATGTCTTTCGAAACGACATTAGAATACGAATGTACCACATTCTAATGTTTTTGTAGTATTTGGCAGACTTTGCTAACGTAGTAAACACTACAACCAAATTCTTAGCTCCATTTTCCTTTTCTGATGTAGATCAATAACCAAAAACTCAATAATTGGATAGTAAAATATATTATACATTATTCGATAAAACATTTTATCTTTACAAAATATTAGTACTGGCTGGAAAATATATTTGTTGTCTCTGGTTACGTACTGCGCGGGCTTTCGGGTTGTATGACAGCGCAGTCGGCGTCATCTTTTGTACTTAGGTACATGTAAAATGACACCATGTCAAAGAAATTGTGGTCACCCTATTCCCGAATTTTGAAGAATATTATGAAAGTTGTTTTTTTTTGTATAATAAAGGGTCATTTCATTTCGTTCTGGTACCCAGTTTGTTGCACAAATTTTTACACAAAAAGTGACCTTTTTGTGTTTATCCTATCTCTCATATGTGAAGCGTAATATAACAAAAACATGACAAAGTGGAGGATTGAGGGCCCGCATTTTGTTTAGGTCATAACTTTTAAACAACAAGAAAATATGACCTGTTCTTGCTTTCACAAAATCTCACAAATTATCTAGAAGCATATAGAATTTCAAATAGCAGCTGTAAGTTGATGACTTGCATTTTATTTGCCTAGTAAACATTTACGTCAATGATATGTGAGGGCCCATTTTGAACAAGGATATCTCAAGTAGGAGAAGGTTTTGCGATAATATCTTGTTTTCACAAATTTTGTTTGGCGTTACCTTAGATTTTGGCATAAAAAGTTTTTCTCTAGTGTTCATAGTTTAGCCGGTACAGCTGGGCTCTCAATCCTCTATGTGTGGATTGAGGGCCCAACTAAACAGTCTATAACTCGCTTATTTGACCGTCACAAATTCTGATTCCAACTCGCACATTTGTTTTGGAGTGTACACTAAATCTTTAGCATAGTTTTAATGAGTTTTGAAAAACGGGCCCTCACACCACACGCACACAATTATTTAGGGTTTTTCAATAATCTACCCTCAATCAGACAAAAAATTACAAGACTTGTTTTTCATTTGCAGTGTCACATGTAAAAAAAGAACTAAAATCACGACAATGCAACACCATACACCACGCGCCATCGACTTTAACGCTCTTTAAAACATACTTTAAGGGCAGTTTTAACGTTTGAATCCCCAACCGGTCTTATGAGACCGCGCTGTTATTGTTTTACTATTGTCTCGTTTCGCGGGTATCTGAGTAATTAAATAAAACTAACAATAACGGTTTTTTATTCATTTTAGTTAGAATTAGTGCCAAAAAAGCAAGTTACAAGCAAAGCAAGCGGTGCAAGCTTTAAGTTTACTAACCCAAGAAATGAAAATCCTCCATACAGTTTTAAGCACCTTTCATTATTTTACGGAGCTAGAGGGTAGTTTTGAAAAGCAAATCATGACTACCTTTATTAATAACCTAATTAGTACTTGTACTAACTTTTATACTTGGTATTGGCACACGGCATGACAATCTGATGTAAACTTTTTAACCTATCACAAACCCGCAAAACGAGACACAATAGTAAAACAATAACAGCGCGGTCTCATAGGACCGGTCGGGGATTCATGAATTAAAGTCACTTAAAGGTTGTATATATCTGAAAACCCCCTTCTAAGTGCTCGTCTATGTTCCAAAAGGAAGCATTGGACAAAATTGCACGTTCCTAGTCCCAGTAGATTCAGCTGTCCGTTGATATGTTAGTTCAGTTTCTCGTTTTATTCATACAGGTTGATAAAATATAAATGCACTGCCACTGTAATTCTGCACCGGAACAATATTAGCACGGTCTGAAAACCAAAAATAGCATATAGACATAATTTAAACCAACCCTTCACCTCTACCAGTAATTTATTTTTTTTTGTTTTAAAATGCTACCTTTTAATTTCAGATAAGCAATAAGTGGAATCGTCAAAATGCTGTCCATATCCGCGTGGAAGGCCGCTCAACGCCCAAACTATGAAACGAACAGAGACAAAACTTACCCTTACTCCGAGTGTCCATTCCTGGGAGAATACTACTTAGTAGCGATACCTACTTCCCTTAGCAACTTGGTTGAACATGTGGATTACTGGGGAGAAGGCAGGATAGTCCACCAAAATGGTGTCAGTGGCTTCACTAACTGCTACAACGTCAACCATACTTACCAACTTGTAAGCAACGGTCCTGACAAAGGCAGGAAGATACCTAATAGAATACCAGTCGTCAGTTACACGAACTGTGACACCAGCGGCTATATCAAAAACAACTCTGTCAAAACTATCACCATCATGGGTGCCCCTATTAACTCCAGCTGCGCTGCCGATATCGCACGTATGGTGCACCCCGACCAGGGCAAAGTTATAGCATATGGATTCCAAACCAATTCAGCCGATATAAAGAATCTTGTCATGCATCTGAAAATGAAGGACCTTTTCCTCTATTCAAATTACACCTTGCCAAAGGAACTTCAAGGCGTATCGATGTTTGACCATCACTTGGCTTTCCTGAATCTGTCGATGCTAAAAGAAGAGCTTCATAAGAACGTTATTGAAGCTGATTTTGATATTGCAGTGGAACTAGCCAAAACCATGGATACCGAAAGTGGTTCTGAAGCTATAATTGACGTGGTAACGAGACTATTAAACGAAGGTTCTCCTAAAATCATGGCTTTTGCTTATAAACTATGGCACAGCGGTGGCGAGGAAATTGTCCGCACCACTTTCCCAGGTGCTATTCAGCAGATTATTATAGGAGGATTTGTGACAATAGTAAACAAGCAATACCAACAGGCATTGAAACTGGATGCCAACACTGATTCATACAATGACAGACTTGCCTGGGGAGACAAATCTGATAAAACAAGCAAACGAGTAACCTGGAAGTTTATGGCAGTGTTGGAGAATCAAAACGTCGTCTTTAAAGTTCAAGATTTGAACTACAACATGTTTTTAAAGTTGGATGCCAACACAGATAATTATGGAGACAGAAAAGGTTGGGGCTCCGTAAGTGATAGCGGAATCAACCATGAATTTTATTTAGAGCCATATTCGAAAGATGGAATTTTAGTCTTCCGCATAATAAACTACCAATACAGTCAAGCACTCAAGCTGGATGCGAATACAGATCAATATGGAGACAGACAGCTTTGGGGACATAATGGTGATGCTCATGCGAACAACGCAGCCTTAGACTGGGTTATTTCTTCAAACGCCAAGAGCTTCGAAATGGAAAAATCTGTGATTTAAGTGTGCCATGTTTGTTTTGTGTCATATTTATTGTTCAAGTTTTATTTTCTTTTTTATTAAATTATTATCAATGAATCATTTTTCATATGTCAATGGTTTTATTTTCTCATTCCGTAGTTACTCAGATACTCGCGAAACGAGACACAATAGTAAAACAATAACAGCGCGGTCTCATTGGACCGGTTGGGGATTCAAACGTTAAACCTAGGTGAAAATTATTTCATCAGACATGCTTTTATACACATGCACACTATTTATACACCAGCTATAACTTAACGAACACTTTATATAAAACCCATGCTTTTCTAAATGAGAACTTGACTATTATTTTTTTACTATTTACCATTTGTTTAATAAATTAACTTCATCTAAAATCACAAATAGAAATTATTTTTAAAATCTGTTCAAAATTAAGTAAATTAGAAAACCTTTAAATCTGGTGGAAGGGAAAACTGTTAAATAGTAGAAAAAGTATGCACACACCAAGGCTGCAAGGATGTTGTGTTCACACACTGAAGTATGACAGACATCACCGCCATTTACTAGGTAATTTGCTTTACAAAAGAGGTTGCACGACGTTCCTCTATCTCTAGGGTTGCCATACGTCCCGTATATACGGGACTGTCACCGTATTTGATCATCCCGTCCCGTATTACTACATGTACCGTATTTGTCCCGTATTTCGAAAAAATATGACAATAGAGGTGATAGGCGCCGACAAACATACAAACACACAGGTCAAACTGAGAATCTCCTTTTTTTGAAGTTTGTTAAAAACACGTGCGTAGTTTGTTTCCACTTGCCGTGTAGTTAGGTACACATACATGTGTGCTCATAACATAGCTAGCTAGCTCATGTAGGTATGGTGTAAATGGAAAGACCCGTGTCGGCGTTGAGTGTGTGATAAGTATGAATATAAGTTTTGGGTAGGTATCGGAAAAGAAAACATCCCGTATTGGTTCTCAGAAGTTATGGCAACCCTATCTATCTCCCTCCTACACATCCTCATTCCAATATTTGAAGTCTCAATTGCTGCATCATTTAATAACCAATTTTGATACAGTTTTCAGAAAAGGCAATAATTTGATTACTTAAACTACTCATTTTTTGTTTTGTACAAAACAATTTTCATTGTTTTGTACAAAATATTGTACAAAAAATTAACGCAGGAAAATATCTTTTCGGAGTCCAAATAAAAAACAGTTTTGTAATTGAATATGCAATATTTTCTTCCAATGTCTTAAGCCTAAAATTATAATTAAGTATACAGTTTTTACACAAAGATCTTATTCTACGATACCATGGCCAAGGTGACAGTTTCGCCGCAGTCCTCGATAGACTGCAGCATCCGTAGCACCTGGTCCTCATCCACAGCAGGGTGGAAGGTGAAGGCGAATCGGAAGAAGTTCTTGTATTGTCTCACTGGAGAGTATGAGACCATGAGTTGAGAGCTCAGAGTTAGCAGCTCCTTGATTTTTGGAGTTATCTGGAACAAAAATGGCATGAGGTAGTGTCGTCAGTTTATTTACCTATTTATTAAAACTGTATGCAACATAATGGTACACAGGTGGACTTAATGCCTTAAGCATTCTCTACCAGTCAATTAAGGGTGATGAAGAAAAAACATGGCAGGTGCATAAAAAAAGAAATTAATATTAAGATACTGAGGGTTCTATGAAATTTAGCACAAGGCTTCCTCTTTTATGACATCGAGCATTAAATTAAGGGCCTGTTTCACAATGTCCGAGTAGGCACTACTCACTGAATAAATTCAAAAATTTGACAGAATTTGTTTGAAATTATCTGTCAAGTAAGATACTCGAAACTTGATCATAGGTGGTGAAATAGGCCCTAAGAGTATTTTCAAATTCAATCTTTAAACAGGTAAAGAACGAATTATATAGTTAGTTTGTATGCAAAATCTCATTCCATGTACTTGAAAGTTAGCACAAGTAATAAAAGCTAAGTAAAAAATAAAGCTGCCGTAAGACAGCTGCCAAGAACAAAATCGTATATGAAAAATTAACGTTTTACAATATGGGTTTATAAAATTCTATGATAAAGTAATAAAATACACGTCTTATTTTTCGATACGATTTTGTTTTTGGAACCCGTTGCATTGTTAGTTTTTAGAACTACCCCCAATAGAACAACTTAAGGGGTCTTAATATCGAGATATAATAGGATAGTATCGAGGATTCTTATTTCTAGGGTTAATAGACTTGAAACTCTTTATGATTCAACTTTATAGTTTACGACATTTTGATGCATTGAGGTAGTGAACTGTCGCGTTCATAATTTGTCAATTTCAAGTTGCAATGTACCCACTTATAGAATAATTAGATAAGTTATAATAACTATCTACGTTTACTAAGACTAAAACGAAATGCTACGTTAACCCTGGACTTTCTCATTTGTAAGATATCAGTTTAGTTAAACACTGTTTTAGGCTATCACGGTTAACTCAAAATAATTGAAAATCACGGAAGATATCCCGTAAGTGACAATTTAATTACTCAGATACCCGCGAAACGAGACACAATAATAAAACAATAACAGCGCGGTCTCATAGAACCGGTTGGGGATTCAAACGTTAAATCAGTTTAGTTCTCGGTAAGCCATTTGGTTAAATAAATGACTTAGGTAACATTAAAATTATCAAATTAAATATGGTGGTTGGGGATAGGAAGATAAAAACTAGCTCACGACCTATTCTCGGACCTCCTACCAAATTAATACGATAGTTTGCAAGTTCGATAATTTAATAAACACTGACAGGAGATTTTTATAATACTTAGATAAGATATGGATTTGTAGTTATTTGTTTTTGAGCTCACCTTATGCATGATCTCCCACCAATGCCCATCCATGTCCTGTCCCCGCATGAAGCTGGGTATGTACCAGAAGCACACGTTAGGACACTGCAGCTCATTCACCACCAGCTTGAACCCTGGCCGCTTGGCTACAGCTTCCAGGCAGAACTGGGCAGTCGCCATCGTCTGGTCTGCGAGGAGACTGAGCCCGAGGTCCCCGCGAGCTTTCCACATCATCCATAGTTTGAAGGCGTCGATCTGATGATAATTACAGTTCATTAGATGAAGAATTTCGACTTCATCTTTCCTAAACTTGTAAATGAGAGGTAAAGTACTGAAAGCGGCAAGTGTCATCTATACTAATATTATAAAGAGATAAAATTTATAAGTTTGTAAGTTTGTATGTAGGGGGTAATCTCTGGAACTACTGGTCTGGTTTGAAAAATTCTTTCAGTGTTAGATAGCCCATTTATCGAGGAATGCTATATATATACCATCACGCTACGACCCACGGGAGCGGAGCAGTAACGAAAAATGCGGGTGAAACCGCAGAGGACAGCTAGTCATCAATAAAGCAAGTTGTCACTACGGGATGCCTACTGAAAACCAGCTCTGATTGGTCTGACGTTCAGCAAATGCTGAGGTGGTAACCCTTTTGGTGCAGGTACGCTCGGCGCTGTTGAAGGAATCCGATGGATGCTAGACGCACAAGACCGGTCGTTATGGCGACGCTTGGGGGAGGCCTAGGTATGTCTAGCAGTGGACGTCTTACAGCTGAAATGATGATGATGATAATATAATAGTTACTTTCCTCCCACACTACACACTCACTCTTGTCCCCAGTATCGTAGAATACGTCGTAGAACTTGTCCTGTTGGAACAGGTACTGCGCGGCAGCCGAGTTCTTGTCTAATACTTGGCATAATACAGGTAGTACGGTTGCCTTCCTCCCACACTACACACTCTTGTCCCCAGTATCGTAGGGCACGTCGTAGAACTGGTCCTGTTGGAACAGGTACTGCGCGGCCGCCGAGTTCTTGTCTAATACTTGGCATAGTACAGGTAGTACGGTTACCTTCCTCCCACACTGCACACTCTTGTCCCCAGTATCGTAGGATACGTCGTAGAACTTGTCCTGTTGGAACAGGTACTGCGCGGCCGCCGAGTTCTTATCTAATACTAGTCATAATATAGTGTTGTTACCTTCCTCCCACACTGCACACTCTTGTCCCCAGTATCGTAGGACACGTCGTAGAACTTGTCCTGTTGGAACAGATACTGCGCGGCCGCCGAGTTGGCTTCGTGTAGCAAGCCCTTGTCCCGCACCAAGAATACGGAACATTGTAAGGGTGCGCCCGCCATCTTATGAGGGTTCCATGATATTGAATTTGCTCTGCAATTGTTACACGGCGCTTATAGAAAGAGATTTGTAACTTAGGACTTCTCAGTTTAGTTTTGAAGACATTTGTAGGTTACTTCTAGGCAAGCGTGCTCCATCATGGTTCATCTCATCGCTTACAAACACTAGGATTCTGTGATACCTTCAGTTTTTTTATGGAAAGATATCTCAAAATTAATCTATCTATACTAATATTAGCTGAAGAGTTGATTTGTTTGAATGCGATAATCTCAAAAGCTACTGGTTCAAATTGAAAAAGATCTTCCTAGTATTGGGTAGCCCATTAAACAAGGAAGACAGTGGAGAGGAGCTATATAATATCACGCTACGACTCACGGGAGTGGAGCAGTAATGGCGCAATTTCATTAGTCGATAGGGCCCGCATGCGGGGTGCGAGAGATTTCTGGAACGCATGCCACAGGGCCCGCATTCGGGGAACCGTTTTCATTAGTCGATAGGGCCCGCATGTTGTCCCGCGAGAGATGTCTGGAATGCGTACCACAGGGTTCACATTCGGGGAACCGTAGACGGTATACCGAACATGTATCGACTTGGTAACTTTCATTGGTTGTTATCCTGCATGCGGGGACTCCCCGCATGCTGTATACCGAACGAGTTAACGACTAATGAAAATGCGCCATAACGTCGTAATTGTTTGAAAGAATTATCAACAGCCAATCAGCATCACAACACTTCAATTGCATTTATTTTTGGGGCGTAGTCTATCAGAAAACTCATAAAGTAATAATCTGGTACTGACCTTTCTATGCCCTTTAGTTTGGTCTTGTATTTGGGAGACAACATTAAACTGCCTCCCCAGCAGGCCTGGAAAAGAAAACAAAAAGTAAATGTGGGTAACCGTTATAAGAAAACTATTGTCACTTCTGTACCTATATTTTCTTGAAAAAAAAATTTCTTTTTTTATCGCTTATCGTAAAATGGTTTCCTAGTATTAGGTATATTATAAAACCCTTAATTATTTATGAAAAACCTTTGACCATTTACAAAAAAGAAAGAGGTTACTCAAATTGTCGAAATTTTTCATTTTTTATGTATCTATGTTCCCCGATTGCTCGAAGACGCCTGAACGTATTTGGAAAATTTATTTCCGGCTGGTGCTATAATTATTACGTCAGGATCCAATGAGGAGATCCCGGAGAATTCAATGATGCTCTTGAAATGCAGGCACATTTGTAATGGCTACATCTATTCTATAGGTACTTTACTTCAGAATTAGATTTAGATGAGGCGTTAAACCAAACAAATAAAATAAAAACAAAATACAGCTTGCTTCAATACGAACTAAGTATAGCACAATCAGCCTTATAATGTTCCCACTGTTTGGACTAGGGTCTCCTCTTTAGGAGAGGAAATGGGCTGTAATCCACCACCACATACTAAACAGTAATTTTACATTTTTTGGAGTGTGTATTGGTGTATTTTAACCTGAAAACAGTTGTATTTTTCTGTAAAAAGTTTTTTTTAATCTAAATCACCACTTTACAACAAACAAACTCACATCCACATGCATCCAAACCCCATGTTTCTGGCAGACATCAGCGACCGCCTCCAAGTCATCGATGGCTCCCAACACCGTGGTCCCAGCCATGCCGTTCACGAATACAGGGCATCTCCCAAGGTCCTTCTCTGCCTGTATAGCTTCGTCCAGCTTGTGGACTAGCATCTGTCCAGCGGCATTCGTTGGTATGATTCTGATGCTGTCGGTGCCGAAGCCAAGCCAGTGGGCTGCTTTCTTGATGGAGTAGTGGCTCTGGAAAGGTGAACAAATCACACCTAATGTTATACTGGTCAGTGAAATTCTACCTACTTCTAACTTCACGTAAGTCATTTTTGGCGGTGTGAAGATTGAAGCGGGAACTACATTAGACTGGCGCACACGTGGGTGATGCCTGACGTGTACGTAGAATCGCGTCGTGTGGCATGGGTCTAATTAAGTATCTTTAATCTAATTGCTATTAAAATGAATGGAGACCATCGCGACTAGAATGCCGTGCGTGGTCCATGAGTGCGCAATGTAATTATACCTTGATACTACTGGCCGTTTGAAAAAGGATGAATCACGTGCTTCTATTACCAACTAATCAAAAAGCAAAAGCCAATACTTCGTCGTCGCTACAAGTTTTTTTTAAACGAAATCCAATAAAACCCAGGATTTTCTAGTGTCTGAGCTGTCAATTTGCTCACTAGATATCATAAGGGGCAGATATATGCAGAAACATTGTACTTACATCTTCAGAAGTAAATATAACCATCTCAGGCAGATTCCTCATGCCTTTCGCCTTGATTTCTGGGAACTTCTTGTACCTGGCAGCGACCAGACCGTACAGTATGGAGATACTGCCTCCAGGGCTGAAGATGCCGTCTCCATGTGGTATACCGAACAGCTTGAGTATGTGGCTCAGGAGTTTGAGCTCTATGAGGGTGAATACTGGACCCACTTCGAAGGTGTACCTGGAATAGGAATAAGGGATTGTTAAAAGTAGATAAAATAATCGAGTCTAGGACTTATTTTTGGGTCTAAAGTGTATTATAAAGTGTCTATTATACGATTTTTTTGTCAATTATTCAAGTTTTAAATTTCTTTAATTACAAAATTTAATTTTTTTTAAAATCAAAACGGAAGAAGTAATTCTGATGATTTCTCATCATCAGAATGACTTCTCCCGCTCCGTTTCGAAGCGGGAGGGCGTGTCAGACTCATACTTTTCGGAATACCCGTGTCCCCAGAGGCTTCGGCCCTGCCGAGCCTCTACAGTTTGCTGACATCTACTTGAGGCGCGCGTGGAACAGAACGCGCCGTTGACGACTGGGCTCGGTCCGGGTTATTAACGGCAAACTACCCAGTGCTCGCCGTCGGCAATCCCGCGTCTCGGTCTCGGCGGCGGTGGCGTGAGTGCCGTTCCCTCTCGCGTTCGCGGTCGGCAGCCTCCTTAACTAGCATTACTGCTTCGCAGAAGGAGGCGACCATCGGCCACCCCTCCTCGCTCCAGACGGCAGACCACGGCCTGTACCACGGCCCGGCGCGAGAGGACGCCGTCGCCGATAGCCTCCACGAAGACACGGCGGTGCTCCGCCCAAGCAAGGCACACCTCTACCGTGTGATCCACGGCTCCACCGTGACTTCGAGGCGGTCCACACAGTAGCAACACCGGGGCGTCCTTTCCGCCTTGATCCGACGCAAGAACCTTCCGAACTTACCGTGTCCGGTGAGGTTGTGTCTGACGAACAGTTTATTATTACCGTGGCCAGGCCCATACAGGTGTAAGGAAAGCGACAACTAACAACGATACTTCGTGTTTAACGAAAGTATTGATACTTACAATGGTTTTATGACTATTTAATGTCACACCAAGACCAGTTTTACTTGTTCACCGATAAAACACTGTTAGGTTAAGAAACATTTCATAGTCAGGCAGGTAGCTATGTACCAATGCATACAAACTCATAAAATTAGAAACTACATTCCTAGCCTAAAGATATTGCAATAGCTTAACTTAAGTGGCGTTTCCTAGCTCGCTGTAAAATGAAACTAGTGATTTTAGATTATAATAAACTAGCTTTTTGGGCTTCACTCGGGGGAAAATACAAATTTATCTCAAAGAAAAGTATCCCATTTTATTTATTTATGGTACAATAAACTGCTACAATATACATCGTTTCCATTACTATGATGAAGCGAGAATCATCATTATAATTTTTGGCTAACATTGCCTACAGCTGAATAAACCTTCTCTAAGCATCACCATATCTTCTCGCATCCAGTGGATTCCCGTAACAGCTTCAGAGTTTCAAATAACTCCTCCCGCTCACGTTGAAGTGAGAGGGAGTGCCAATTTTTTACTATCTAAAACCTATCTATGTTCCAGGGCCGCGGTAACATTTTCAAACAATCCCGTGGCCCTGAGAAAACACCCTAACCAGTGTTACAGGCAATACCTACTGACTAGTATTACAAGCTTCAGTGATCCAGGCGCCAGCCAGCCCGTAGGGGTCGGTGCCACAGAACAGCTGGTTCCTGAAGCTCGCCTTGTGGGTCTTCACGCTGTACTGCAGAACTTGGCGGACACATTGCTCCAGCTCCTTGTCATTTACGCCTTTTGTCACGTCCAGGTCCAGAATAGCCTGGAATTCGAAGAAAACTTCTTATTTGGTGAGTATTTCTAAACGAAAAAAACTCAGGGACACTGAAACAATCTATGTAAAATTTTGTTCTGTGGATAAATATACACAGAACAAAATGCACACTGTACACTTACATGAAACTTAGTAAAGATTGTAACCGAAGTAAATAAAAAGATAGTCTTTATTTGTTTTTCGATACCTCCATGAAATGATTCAGGACCCCTCTAGTGGGGCTCCAAATTCTGGATGGTTATAAAGAAAATAACCACGAAGGCTAACTTGCGCTTCCCTACACTATACATATGTATTATCTAAACTATACATATCAGTTAAAGTGCAAATTAACAAGTTAATCTGTTCTTTAACTGCTTTAGGCACATTAGCTGAAACTTATGGACAATTTCCATTATATCTTGGGTTGAGAAACTTGAAAATTGCCACCAATTCTAAGCTAAAGAAATAATATTCTAAAAACGAAGTCGCAGCCAAAGTACCAAATCAGCAGCGAACCTTAGATGGCGAAATAACTCGAATCTCAATGCACATGACGTGAAGGGCTAGCAACTTATGAAATATTGTGGATGCAAATGTTGAAATGTTCAAATGATACTGCAACAGGTTTTTGCACTAACACCTCTCGAGTAGAATCTTAGTACCTACCTACTCGCAGCAAACGCAAGTCCTACCTAGTATTAGCATACTGGATTAATATTTTAATCATGCCTTACAGGTTTACATCTATAATATTCTCCTTATGTGCGTTGTTTGCGTGCACATTTGTAAATGACGAATCAGGAGTAAAGTTACCCGTAGAAGAACCAAGGTTACCGACATGGGTGATTTATTTGCAGAACAGATGGCCGTTGGGGCCGAAAGGTTCTGGAGTGGCGACCGCGTACCGGAAGACGCAGCTTTGGAAGGTGTCCTACATAGTGGAAAGACGTATTATTTTATTAGATGTTATCTCATTTTTCTGTTGCTTAGTTATAAAATGAGTTTGATTACGTGGCCAATAAAGAAATGTGTGGCTTAACTTACAATTTCTCTATACTATTACTTATAACTTGCCTTTTCATGAAGTTTAAATAAATAAGTTCGCATTAATATTATTTTTCTATTGGATTTTGGAGTCCTCTTGTGGTCCACCAGAGGTCCGCAGACCACAGGTTGGAAACCACCGATTTATAGTAAATGCAGAAGCTTGCTATACGAACGTAACAGCGGCATAATATCCACTATCTAGCCTTAGTAAGACCATATTAGTCTATATACGTTACGTCATTTATGTTATTACCTGAGATGGTAACTAGTTTAACGCCTAGTCTTACTTATATTCAATAGGTTCAAAGTCATCAAGTTTATAAGAACATCGAGGGACTGGAACAATTTGCCTGCTGCGGTTTTCCCGTTCGATTTTATAATTTAGATGTCTTCTAGAGTGAATAGGCTCTTAATAAGCTAGTGCGCCTCACCATCAACAATTGCATCACTGCTTACCATCAGGTGGGATCGCAGTCAAGCACTAGTTTATCTATATCTATACTATAATATTATAAAGAGGAAAGATTTGTACCTATTTTTGTATGTTTGTAATGAATAGGCTCAAAAAGTACTGGGCCGATTTAAAAAATTCTTTCACCAATAGAATGCTACATTCTTCCAATTTGACATAGGCTACATTTCATTTAAAAAAAATTAGGGATCCTTGGTAAAATTTGAACAATGTAACCGAAGGTGTAGAAAAATTTACAAAAATAAATAATTGTCTACCCCGTGCGGAGCCGGGACGGGCTGCTAGTAACAATATAAAAAAAGAATACTTAGGTATATCTAGAATCTAGTATCATAGTGTTTGTTAACGAATTTTTCGATCAAGGCTCTTTCTACGATCATCGATCTTAATATGCTACGGCTTTTGTACTTTGTGTTTTGAGTTCCCTATTCAGACAAAAACAGTAATGGTTGTTGACTGACCTAGCAGTTTTCTAGTTGTTAGTGGCGCTGACTGCCATATCGGAGTTCGTGGGTTCGATTCCCACCCATGACAAATGTGTTTAGGATGAACTCAATCATTTGTTCTGTGGCAAGGTGTAATTTACCTATAAATATATGTATGTATTTAGAAAATGTAAGTATGTATATCAGTTGACTTACTCATCGAACAAACTTTTCTTTGCTTGGAACTATTATGATGGCTTTATGTGAAAATTGTGGAATATTTTTATTATCACCCTAGGACTGCGAAATCGGAGTTAGTGAAAGGGAAGAATTAAAATACATTACATTTTATTGCAAGAGTAACACAAAAGAAATTCCAAATGATTAAACAAAAGAAAATGCAAGGCGCTGCTTATCGGCAGTACGTAGCGATTTCACAAACAACTTCACAGAAGGTCGCTGGAATATGAAATTAGTAATGAAACTCCGGCTGTAATTTTTCACACAGGATGCCTACTTACTTAGTCTATAGGTAGGTACTACTTAATAGGTAGGTACCTACTGAAGTGTATCTTCATTACTAGAACTCACGTTTCATATGTAGGTAACATTACTGATAAAATTGACTTTTTTTGCTAGATCTTACCAACAGGTGGGATCGCAGTGAAGCACCAGTTTAAAACAATTTTAAAAAAATCTACTAAAAATATAGGAAAAAATTCGACTTCTTTCGTTGATAGTATGATAATTTAATTAGTGGCTGTAATACCCACGCAACTCCACGCGATGCCACGCGTCGCGACGCGGCCGCGCGGCGACTCTACGTACAACTCAGGTGACGCCTACATTTGCGTCAATCTAATGTTGTTCCGGCTTAAACGTACGCTTAGGTAAGTACAGATCTATATTAATAGATTTCATGTGGAAAATTACTAACGCACTTCTAATCTTATAGTCAATCTTGAATGTATTTGTACAACACATTGTCACTATTTATTCTGTTAATCATAATTAAATATTGTGCTTCTCTTAACCTATTAACGTTGTAGGCAATTTGCTTTTCTTCCTTATCTAACACAACTATTTCCGCTAACACAATATCGACTGTAAAAAGACCCTTAACGAAAAACGAAAACTCCATATTCTACTCATCACTGGGATAGTTTTTTTTCTTCTAGACCATACCTGGGAATTCACTGGTTCTGGAGATATTGAATTTTATTTTTACAAAAAAAATATTTTTATTGAAAATTATTTTTTCGTTTTTTTTTTCAAAATCGTACCTATTCCAATTATCATTAGTAAACCTTCTTCCGAACAAAAATTCAAAAATTAAGTATCAAGTTTTCATAACAAATTACGCATTTGAAGTTAGAAAAATGCAATGAAAACTAAACAAAACGAGCGCCTCACACACGACTCAACGACCAAGAGCGAGCGCCCAAACGCGCACCTGATCGGAATTATTATTAACTAGCTGTCCCCTGCGGTTTCACCCGCATTTTTCGTTACTGCTCCGCTCCCGTGGGTCGTAGCGTGATGGTATATAGCCTATAGCATTCCTCGATAAATGGGCTATCTAACACTGAAAGAAATTTTCAAATCGGACCAGTAGTTCCAGAGATTACCCCCTACATACAAACTTACAAACATACAAACTTACAAATTTTACCTCTTTATAATATTAGTATAGATTAATTATTTTTTATAAGTAAATGAAAAGAAAAGTTTTTTCCCAACAATATTTTTTGGTGTAAGTTACTTAATTCCATGTAAAGAATGTGTAGTTATCGGCTTTGTGATTGGTCTTTTTACACCCTGTATAGTGGTGTGGTATTTTGAAAAGAAAGAAAGAAAATTGCGTTTATTGGTTTTTTTAAAACAAATCCCATAAGTATCGAGTCTCGGAGATTTGGCAGAATCGCAAAAAAGTAATTTGTTAAAAATTTTCCTATACTTGCGCTATGACCCCTTGCTTCCGTTTCGATCCGTTTTTGCCGACATTGGTATGGAACCCTAAAAAGTACATCGAATAATGCCAAAAAGAGCTGTACAGCTCAGCAAAATGTTAGATGGCAATACAAGGACACCAGCAGACAGTAATTTTCAGCTGCAGCCCACGAGTGGCCTAAGTTCGAAAACGTAACATTTGTTTTCAAATAACAGGCACATGAAAACAGCTTTCCGAAAATTTCTCAAAGACCGGTAATATGTATGTTAGTGGCACTGCAGGATCACCATGTCGCAAAATGCTACGGGTTCTACGCATTGGAGTTGGCCTCACAAGGACGTAGAAAAACAATTAAAGATACCTGTACCGTAAAAACTTTAACCCATTCCGTATTTTCCATAATGACAATGTGGACAAAACGACTAGCTGTAAACCATACAATTTTTTTTTCGTGCGGGAATCAAACCTGCCACACGTAGCGCAGCAGACAATCGCTTAACCACTGCGCCAACAACACCGTCATTTTTTAGGGGCCGCTTTAGTAGGATTTATTACAGGCCCCACACTGGCTCAATCTGGCACTTTAGTTAGTAATCACCGACCTGCTACTGATATAAATAATCCAGATGACCACTACAATACGGTCCCTCACTGACGGCCTTATCTAAAGTGAGGAAAATTGACAAACCTATTTGCAAAATTTAATAAATAGCAAGACAAGTCATATACCTACGCTTCCTCTTAGAAATAGAATAGAAGATCGCAAATAAATGAATAAGAAGTTGTTCTTCCATTGTACACACAAAGCACCCCAGTTTAGCACCTTTTAATTATGGTTATGCGATATTGGGTGAGAACGTCCGAAGAAATGACTACCTCAATTTGCACAACGGTAAACAATAGCTCATGTATTGTGTCCTCAGACTTCAATGTCCGCACATTAGAAATAAGAGCCAAAGGCATCCAACTTTCGAGAAACATTCAAATACAAAACAACAATATTATGAATACTCTAAACATTAAAATACCCTCATTAAATCAAAAAGTAATTGCCAAATACCTCCAATTCCTTCGGGTGTTTGAATCGTATCAGTGACACACTTTCAGACCTGTCTTCTTTCACCAAATTGAGCACTTTATCCAAGAATGAGGTCCCGTTTGAATCCATCGTCATTTTGTCGACCGTCCAGCGAGCGCGTGTGCGCAAACCGATGGAGAGAGGCGCACTGAGCCACCAATGGCAAAAGGTGCAATACAACACACATAATAATAATAAAACAAGGGCCAAGGGTCAATCTCATTTATTACACTAAGGTCAAATTAGTTTACTATAATACATTTTTAATTACCATTCAAGATCTCAATGTAATTGTTTACACTTTCTGTGCGACAGAGAAATGATGTTAATAGGTCAATTGCATTTAAAATAATAAATAATAGCAATTAAAAGATTGCCTTCTTATTGCTCGAGGAATAAAGACAGGGAATCGGTTAATTAACATTCTGGGCAGGTTGTAAATTGACGGAATGAATTGTAAACAATAGGCTGGCCATAATTAGGTAGAAATAACCTTTTCCCAGTAAAACAGCAACCATAGAGTCCGGCTATAAAACAAAAACAGTTACGCAATAAAAAGTCTGATTAACCCTATTTTTTATGGCCCACAGGTACAACCATAAACTCTAACAACTCCACCATGACAACGATGACGCAAATCATAACTATCAAAAAACCAAAACAAAGATTCCGAGCGTTGTTGCAATAAAGTTTTCCTAAGATCTAAAGCTGAATTAAAACTAAGAAGTCTCGATCGTAGCCTAAGAGATTACTAGTGACAATAGGTTAAGTGTGAAGTGACTTTGGCAAATCATCCCGACACCCAAATCCAAAATTCACGTACTCGCCGCTCTAAATCACCCAAAAACATGAATTTTCTAAAAAACAAGCAACGGCCTAGAAAAATCTCAACAAACGTTACGCTAGGGACCGAAAAATGGCGAAACTACGGTCGGAGGATGTCTCGCCGAGGACACGAACTATTTGAAGACGAATTAGATGACTTTGAACCGCGATACAAAGAGGTAAAGAACTGGGTAGAAGAGCTTTTTGAGAGAAAGAGTGATGCTGACAAGGTTGATCAAGATATAGAAATACAACTGACCAAGAAACAGACTCTAATTCTGTCTACTTTAGTCCCCGATGAAGTTTTACTAATGGACAAGTAAGGCTTATAACTTACTTGAGAAAATAATAAATATAATCGTTTATTCCATATTGTTCTGATCAAAATGTATTAAGGCCAGAAAGGTCAGTTAACATAGATTGTAAATAAAACATCGAAACATTGAAATACAGTCTATTTTTTTCTTTTTTTCAGATTTGATACATCAAATTCAAAACGTTTCGTAGGCGTCCTCCTCATGGCTGATGTGTCAGGCTATACAGACCTTTCCGAACGATACAATAATACTGGTAAAGGCGGAACCTACAGATTGACAGTAACTCTCAATACATACCTTGGTTCACTCATAGAACTCATCTACGGCCACGGTGGTGACATCATCAAGTTTGCCGGCGACGCTTTCCTGGCACTTTGGAAAACTGATAAAAGTTCTTTTTTGTGTCACACCATCCACTCAGTCATAGCTTGTGCTCTAATTATACAACATTCTTACGCAGTCTATGAAACTGATGTCAAAGTTAACTTAAAAGTTAAACTAGCGATATCTGCAGGTAATATTATATTTGCACCTATCGGCACTGGAATAGATATGAGTTATATCATTTTTGGCTTACCTGTAATAGAAGCTAAGGCTGCTGAAAGTCTCTGTGCTTCAGGGGAAGTAAAACTCACTCCAACAGCATGGGGACATTGTTATTCTAGGAATTACGATTATATTTTACACGAAAACGGATTTGTTACAATCAAATCTATACTGTATGACCCTCGTGAAAGCAATGTAACAAAACCATTTACGGGCTTTGGAAATATAGTTAGACAAAGCAAAAAGCCATTTAGTGCAATAGAGAGTCTCCCAGATTCTATATTAGATGCACCTAGGGATCTAAATGTAACCGAAGCTTTAAGGAAATCAGAAGCTTTAAGCCTACGTAAAGCTATTTTAGTAGCTGAAGAAAAAAATATAGGAAGCGAAATTAGAAAATTTATGATAAGACCTGTTCTCACTCAGGTTGACGCCCACCAACCACTGGAGTATCTGACTGAAATGAGACAAGTATCAATTTTATTTGTGACCCTCAAGCCAAGATACTCTTCTTTTAAGCAATTAATCACAATCGTCAATAATTCTTATCAAATCACATGTGAAATGGTATATAAATCGATGGGATGTGTCAACAAGATAATTCTTTTTGATAAGGATATCATGATTTTAGTCGTTTTCGGATTACGAGGCTTCAAACACGAATCTGAGGCCCAAGCTGCACTCAAATGTGCGTACAGTATAAAGAAATCGTTAGCTGTTCTCGATGGAGTCTTAGAAGTGTCCATTGGTGTAACAACCGGACAAGTATACTGTGGAGTGGTAGGACATCCTCTACGAAGAGAATTTACTGTAATTGGTGCTATTGTCAACAAGGCCGCAAGGCTAATGTGTGGATTTCGAAATAAAATCACATGCGATGAAACCACTTATATAAAAAGTAAAATGTCCAAAAATAGTTTTACACTACAACCAGCAATAGAATTAAAGGGTATTATTAAACCAGGAAAAATATATGAATACTCGGAAGACATAAGAGTTAAAGAATTATATGACATTCCAATGATTCCACCACTTCTTAACCGCAGCGATGAAATAGAGTATTTTGAGAGTTGGCTGGAAGAAAGTAATGCAAAATACAGAGATTTCGATGCCTTCCTAATGGTAGGTGAATCTCGAATTGGAAAGAGTCGCATGTTAGAATGGATGGCTCGCCAGGCAAGAAATAAAGGCTTTCGTGTATGTTACCTAAACTTGACTTCAATACATTCCGCCACTGCATATTTAGCATTAAGTCAAATCATCAATCAAATTCTTGAGCTTAAGGAACCTGTTGAAGGTTTTGCCAAAGAAGAAAAAATTATTCAATTGTTAAAAGTTTACTCTGATGACCTATGTTATTTAAACAATATAATTAAAGTACGATTTGCTTATCATGAAGGAATTCATTCCTTAGGTGAAGACAAGCGAAAAGAAAAAGCTAAAGCAATGTTTGAGAAAGTAATTAAAGCATTAACAGATACAATTGTCATATTTTTAGATGATTTACAGAATTTAGATGCATTTTCTTGGGAGTTCATATCAATGATGTTCAGTTCGCTGAAAATATTTGTAGTACTAACCGTCACTCGTGGTAAATTTAGCGCTGTTCACAGCTGGCTCTACAGCGTATTTATTAACAATACTATCAGGAAAATGTGTTTAGGCCCATTAGATCCTGAGTGGATCCCTGCCTTGGCTTGTCAAATATTAGACGTAGACGGTGTCGCGAATGACTTATGTGAGGCTCTACGAAGTAAATGTAAAGGTATGCCGGGGCTTGTTGAGAGCTTCATTACTCATTTATTTTCTACCGGAGCGCTAGAAATAAAAAGGATACATGACGATGAAAAACACGACTGGGAAGAGGAAGAATTGCAGTTTCCAGATCCAGCTTTGTTACATCCGCAAGCATTGGACGGTGATAAACAAAGCACCCTTGATAATCTTATGGAAAATGATTCCACAGGAGATATAAGCATATGTATCGTCATTCAAAAAGGAGAGCTAGATACCAATATAAACGTCCATAATTTAGATGCATTAATTATGATGCAAATAGACTCATTGACGCCGTATCAACAGCTGCTACTAAAAATTGCATCAGTGATCGGTGATGTAATACCAAGGGATCTTTTAGAAAATATTATGTATGAAAACAATAGTTTGGTCACGGCGAAAGCGGTTAAAAGATTATTTGCCTTACGCATTCTCTCTTGTGCAAACGCCGACTGTATAAATAAATTCGGTCGCAGAGGCACTTCAATAATAACTATACTTTCAAGCGTTTCATCGCCTGTTGTAAATCTTGTTTGTGAATGTAAGTTTGAATATGATCCGGAAACCTGCGAAAATCTCCCAAAGTACGCCTTTTGCAAACTAATGAGATTTAGAAGTAAAAACTCAAGAAAAACATGTTACGAACTGTTACCAATGAATCAAAAAAAAGAATTTCACACGCGCATTGTTAATTATTTAGAAAATAGTAAACAAAAATGTGCTTATTGCGGCGGTAAAGTTATGGTAGTACAGTCAATGATTAGTTTAGGCGTTGAAATGCCAAGGGAACATAACTACTTAAATAAATCAACTAGCACTTTGATGGTTAGAGATGAAAGCTCAGATGAGTCCTTAGTAACATCACAAAACGAATCTTTACCAACAGCACAAAGTCCTGCAAAGTTATATAAATCAAAATCAGAAGTAGAAGCCCCAAATCTCCAAATAGAAATTTACAAGCCAACAAAAGCATCTAGTGAAATAATTGCAACTAATACGTTAATAAACAATAGGCAACATCACAGAAATTCTTCTATTCTAAAAACAAAAGTCAGCGATGATGAGGCTGGCCCGAGCCGCCAAAGATCAGTTAAAAAAGTAACCTTGACTAACTTTTCTGAACATGATAACAGCAGCTCAGAAGAATTCGAAAGTTACAAAATTTTTGACATGCTTCGTGAGGTTACTGAAGCTGATACTCCTAGTGATTGGCAGAACCTCGGAATCGTTGACAGTCAGGAAGACCTGGAAGAAACGTCAAACCACAAAACTTTTAGTGTTAGAATAGAAAAGGGTGTTTCAGCGACAAATTTTGCTAGATGCACTTGTACAGAATTAAATATAACGATTTGTGAGCAAGTCGTGTACCACGCACAAAATGCAGAATTGAAATCAAAAACCATAGAGTTTCTGATCAAGTACTCTCATTTGTGTGTAGCAAACAATAATGTTGAAAATGTATTTTCGAAACTAGATGAGGCCGAAGGCATATGTGGAACGATTCCTGACCTAGATCCGTTTGAAAAAAAAAGATTTTTAGGAAAAATACATTCATTAAGAGCTGCTACAAGCCTGATATTGGGAAGACTTAACTCAGCTAAAGCAGAAATCGAGCAAGCAGCAGTCGTTTATGGTATAAATATGCATAAAGTACCTGAATATTTCAAGTTGAGAAATATAGCAAAAGCCTTCCGATTCGAAAGAGAAAAGCACCGTATACATAAACGAATATTGAAAGCGGACTCAGTGTTTTGTTTGAACATAGCTACTCTATTATATTCCTTGCTTAGGGATGAAAGAGTAGCAAAGATGACAGCACTCCGCGCCATGCATATAGTTCAGACTGAGGAATGTTCTGTAGTGAACATCTGCGATACTTATTGTAATGCTTTGCAAGTAGTATTGGATCGTGGTGCACCGGAAGCTACAGCAGAGATAGAACAAATGGCAGCCCATTCTTTAAAAAAACTTCCAAATCCAATTCAGGCTGATGAACTTTTTGCTATTGGAAAACTATTTATGACATCCTTTCGGGCTCGGATGGCCAGAGGAGAACTAGCACCAACTGTACGTGCTGGCTTCCGTGCGTTAACTGTTAGCCGTTTCCTGCTGGCTGAAGACGTATCTTTAGAGTTAATACCAGACTTATTTTATATTCTACTAACCCGTCGGCGAATAGCTGAAGCTGTCGACATCTTGCAATTCGCTTTGCGTACAGGTCAAGACCACATGTCTTATGAAAGTGAGACGTGGTACCATGCGTTGTGCATAGATTTGATACTGGACGCAGGCTTTCAATTGGTATCGCCACAAGATATAAGTCGGTTCGCCGAATATTCGATAAGCAGGGGAAAATCTGCAGGGCCCGGTCGGCGTCGATTAGTGGTGGGGCTGTGGACATATTGGCTCAGGGTAGATTCAGAAAGGAGGGCAAAACGTTTTGAGTCCGAATCGCTTAGTTGGGCAGCACATCAAGATGATGGTTCGATGACCACTCTTTTAAGTGCAATGAGACTTGCAGAAGGGATGCTTGAGAGTTTAGCAAGAAAAATGGACGACTTACGAAAGGTAAATTATTACTTAGCTACATTATCTACGATTGATGACCTCAGCAATCTCAAATTCATGACTGACATACATAGTATTAAAATGGGATATGGCTTTAGTATAGATACTGTCGTGTGTTGTACGTAACGCTGGCGCTGTCGTTGATCCCCTCGACCGCATTCCTTCTTTTACGTTCCCGGCACTGTTTCATATTAAATTAATTAAATTGTTTTATTTTATTAAGTAGAATCATTCGATTGCTTTTGGGAAAGCCTATCCAACTGTAGCCACTGTAGGTATACGAGTTTGGTATTTGATTTTGGCTTTTATAAACATAAAGGTCGAAAATATCTTTTTTTAACACCATGTAGGTAATATGCGCAATAACTATCGAAGCACTATACTTAACTGAAAAGATCGAGAATTCGAGATGCAACGTAGTGTAACATATTCTGAATTCTCACAATAAAATGTGAAATAATCCTCATACACGTCAAAAAAAAATTCGTTTGTCAATTAGGTGGTGGATCTGATGGAACTCCGTTCAATAGCGGATAGGGAACTAGCGCGATTGGAGAACGACGCCCGTGTGTTGCGCGCACTGCATCCCCGTTGGTGTCTACTCCGAGCCAACTCATGTATGTTGTCTGGCCGACTTCCAGCTGCTAACGTTTTCTTCAATCAGGTACGAAGTAGAGATCAGAAATAGTCTATTACGGAGGTGCACAAAATCTATATGTTTTGTTTTTTGTGACATTACAACCACTGTAAAGGATTCTCGAGGTTTTATTTTAATTACAAATACGTTCTGCAGGCTTTAGAAGGCGCCAAGAAGATGAACAACCGTTTAGAAGAAGCCATAGCGAGGGCCACCAACTCTAATTCGGTAATGTGGATTCAAAATGCACGCAAAGGACATTTCCTACATTGGCGAGAAGGAGAAGAATACGCGCGTACCTCCTGGCACGAGATTATGTACAGAATAACTACCACGAGGCGATTTAATTAACTAATCTAACATCAAATGGTTTACGATAACATAACCCAATATTTTTGTATCTCAAATAACACATTCGATCAGGTAATGTGGTCGTCAAGTAATTTTACCAACTGTTGTTTGTCGGAGTGATTTAATAAAATTCTATGAATTTCTTAAACAATAAATAAGCATAACACGTTTTTAAAACTAATAGCTTTTTTATTACACAACAATTGAAAAAGAAAGCCTTCCAAAATTTGGAGCTCAAAAGACTAATATTCAAATCAAATTATGGGACAGTAAAAAGTAACATTTTTATCATCAGAAGTTTTTGGCGGGATTTATTATTTACAATTAATTTCTAGTGGATATTGTGATTTAAAATTGGTATATTTTCGTATCTCAAGTGTCTGTGCAGCTGGACAATATCTGGAATTATTAAAGCAAGCAATGATCTCGGTAAAACGGAGCTAAATATTCCTATTTAGCTCCTTATTGTATAATTAAACCTAAGCGAAGTTTGCCAAGAAGGTTGATTCATAATCCTATCATTTGCTGCCAAATACTACAAAAACATTATGATACATTACATCCTTATTCTAATGGTAAACAAAATGACTACATACATATTCATACGAAGACGTGTTAAAAGACTTGTATCCAAACCAAAAACATTACATACCTAATGAAAACACATTGTTTTCATCGGCGTTAATTGACAACACTCGTATTGTTATCAAAAGTTTTAAAACTTTATTATCAATGAGGAACTAGTGTTTAATTACGTAATTTAATAGTGTTATTATCGTTATTTGTTCAGTAGCCTCGGTACGTGTAGTAACAATGACGGATAAGAATATCGTGTTCGTTGGAATAATCGCAAGTTCGAGTTCTTTGGACCAACTTGTTATAAGTTCTGGTTATATTGCTGTTCAAGATGGAAAAGTAACTAAACTTTAATTTTAGAACAAAAAATTTACTACATTATTTGTCTAGTTATTGGTACCCTACATTCTTTTAGAAAAACTGTAAGTGCTGTTCCAAGACTCTTTTTCTTTTTTTTACAGATCACCAAAACAGGTTCAAGCAAAGAGTTTGAGACACTTGAGAAGGCTGGAGAGTTCTCAAACTACAAAGTAATAAAGTTGAGCCGGGACCAGTTTATCATTCCAGGATTTGTAGACTGTCACACACATGCTCCTCAGTTTCCTAATATTGGTCTAGGTTTAGATAGGCCGCTGTTAGAATGGCTTGCCAAGTACACATTTCCTTTGGAGAAGAAGTACAGTGACACGGAGTTCGCTGCTAAGGTCTATGACCAAGTTGTGGTGAGTAACTTTATGTAGATGTTGCATCATTGTAGTAATAAATTATATTCTATTTTAAGAGTTATTATTTTATCTGCGTATTGGTTGTTGACATAATTTGTTGTTTTTCTTTTTACTTTTTCCTTTAAAATTTAATTTCTGTTCAGTCTTACAATCAGATTCACAACTTTTTTGAAAAGCACTCTACAGATAAATTAAAAAAGTATATTCAAACCATGCTTTAACGTTTGAATCCCCAACCGGTCCTATGAGACCGCGCTGTTATTGTTTTACTATTGTGTCTCGTTTCGCGGGTATCTGAGTAATTAACATGGCAGCTAACTTGGATGAATAATGTTTAATACTACATACTAAACTTTTTTGAATCAAAATGAAGTTTTTTGAAAATCAACATATTTTATTTTGTGCTAACTAGTTTCTCATAATGTACTACTTTACAATGCTTTAACCTATCACATACCCGCGAAATGAGACACAATAGTAAGACAATAACAGTGCGGTCTCATGCTAACGGTTGGGGATTCATGAACTAAATATGAGAATACATACTATATTCAATGTGGCAACCGTGTGTTCTTTCAAGCGAGGTGCCATGCGGTAGGCTTATTCAGAAGATTTTCCAGTAAAGTATAACTAGTTAACCAATTTATTTTTGTGCATAACTATTTTGAATCTTGTTTGTATGTATACAGCAACGTCTACTCAAAAATGGAACGACAACAGCCTGCTATTTTGGATCTCTACACATGGATGGAACTCTTGAGCTTGTAAAGAGTGCCGTCAAGCACCGCCAGAGGGCACTCATTGGTAAAGTGAGCATGAACAAGGAGAATGATGCAGGATATTATAATGACACTAAGAAAGAGCTTGAGGAGGTTGAAACCTTTATCAAGAAGGTTCTTGCTTACCAGGTTTGTGACTGCATTTCATCACCCTTCACCCAACGGTTTCCAATTACTTTTTTATTAACTTTGTTATCCCTAGAAAAACTTAGAAGCTTTTTATTTAGAAACTAGTTGTTGCCCGCAACTGGGTCTGCATTAAACTCATAAACAGCACAATGCCATTTGGTTACAATTTTAAGAACCTTAATTATTTTTCCAAATTAATTCATGAATCCCCGACCGGTCTCATAGGACCGCGCTGTTATTGTCTTAATATTGTGTCTCGTTTCGCGGGTATTGATAGGCTAAAAGTAGCTGCAGTTACTCCTTATAACATTAGCTATCTACCAGTGAAAGTGTCGTCACAATCGATCCAGTCATTTCGGAGATCAACCAAAACAAATAGACAAAAATATAAAAAAATGACCTTTTTGCTTCATCTATACTAATATAATAAAGAGGTAAAGTTTGTTTTTTTGTTTGTATGATGTAATCTGTGGAAGTACTGGTTCGATTGCTAAAATTTTTTCACCAATAGAAAGCTGCTGTATTCCTGAGTGACATAGACTATATTTTATGTACGCGGGCGTAGCTGCGGGCTAAAGCTAGTACTTTAATATGTCTTTTGGGGAAGTGGAGTAACTTAACACTTCTTCAGAAGTCACAACTAATACTGCCATAATTACTTATGTGAAGACAAGATTTTATTTCCTTACATTTTGCCCTCATGTTCTCTGAACCCAGTGGTGATAAAACTGTTGCCTATTCCAGAATGAGCTGGTAGAACCTGTGGTAACGCCGCGATTCGCAGTCAGCTGTGATAAAGAACTTATGGATGGCCTGGCCAGTATAGCTAAGAAGTATAACTGCAGGATACAGGTAAACACATTGCACCATTTTTAAATAATTTTTTCCACATAGAACATTTAATAGGCACATAGAAAACAATTCAAATAAAAATAGGAGCGTCAATGACCTCTAATCTGTCAAATGTTACTTGATAAGTGTGGTTCGCAAAATAATCTTATTTTATATCAATAACAGTTTTTTTTACTCTGTTTAACTGCTAAGTGTAGAACAAAACATTATTGTTTTATCTACATTAGCTATTTTATAATTCAAGTCATAATTTGTTAAAAACAAAAAACCTCTTCTCTTTCTCATTTTCAAATTGTTATTTGCGTTCTTCTTCCATTCGCCACTACTCAAATACTTTCATATAGTGATGCAGAGATGAACAGAATTTAAGAAGGACATAGGATCTGATTAAACTTTTTCTTTAAAATAATTTAATTTAAAAAATATCTTGTTCTGCACACACTACCAGATTGGATTTCTCAGTTATGAGATCGACTTAGCGCTATGTTCTCAGATCACAACATAGCGCTAAGTCGATCCTATTCTCATTATTATTATCATAGTTTATATGTGGTGTTCAAATATTTATAAAATGTTATGTTTTTACAGAGTCACATATCAGAAAACCTTTCAGAAATAGAATATGTTTTGGAAACGAATCCTAAATGTACGACCTATGGTGATGTTTACGATGAAAGCGGTATTTTAAATGAAAGGGTAAGGTGAATTTACAACTGAATATTTTCTTTCAAATATAAGTTTAATTAAGAACTAAATGTCTTTGAACATTTGACTTTACCCATGATTTTCCCTGAATTTCCACAATAATTTATACTTTTTTAAAGCGTGATATCATCCAATTACTTCTCACACTCTGGGGCGGAGCGGGATATCAGAGTTATACTTACTAGAACCACACCTATTCCTTCTTTGTCCTTTGCGTTCTAGGACCATGAGTTTCTCTTTAATACAGCCATGGTCCCAGTAGACATCGGCCCTGCTGGACCCCTACAGTTTTACTGACATCTCTATGAGGCGAGCTTAGAGTACTACGCGCCGTTAACAAACTCGGGTTTGGTCCGGAGAGCCGGAAGGCGACCTACCCATTGCTCGTTGCTTGCAAACCCAACCCTGATGACTACTACTAACAATGCAAAATAAACTATATCTAATAGTAATAAAGTTTCTTATCGCAAAGTAATTTCTCAATCATGGTGCAATCACTTACTAAATTCATCTCTATTTTCCAGTGCATCATGGCCCATGCTGTACACTTGACTGACAAGGAGCTGGTCTTGTTGCCGAAGAAAGGAGTGTCTGTAGCGCACTGTCCGGCCTCCAACACTCGGCTGAAGTCCGGACTGTGCCCTGTCCGGAAAATTATCAATGCTAATATCACTGTTGGATTGGGAACAGGTACTATTATATTTTGATCTTGTAGTACATGCTTTAACACATCCATAGAACATCAAATCACTTCAGCAGGCTCTGCTAGACATAGAATTGGACATGTTTTTTAAGGCGGTAAATCATCAACATGACTTCTCCTGCTCTGGGTGGAGCGGGGGGCCATGTCAGACTTCTACTGATTAAAACTCACTCCTGTTTCTTCTTTGCCTTCGTCCTCCATGTTCATTTTCAAGCTTAGACTTTTCGACCCTGCTGGCTCCTTACGTTTTGCTAAAAATGTCTTTAAGGCGCGCGTGGAACACTACACGCCGACGACTACGACTTGGAACTACCCATTGCTCGCCGTCTGCAAGCTCACGCCTACGGTGGCTGTCTAAGACCCATTACTATACCGGCGCTTAACCTACGCATGGACTACCGCGCGGACGGCGCGGGGTCGGGCGACCGGAACCGGTCGCACCGAGCCGCGCAACCACCGCAGTGGCCCTTCCAAGCACTGAGCTCACAGACGTCGGCCGCTCCGGGCATTTCTTTGTACGGTCTTCGATGATATTAATTACGGCAGTACACCTATTTATACAATCCACTTCTTTTATTTGCAAGGTCCCACTGAGTCTATTCAACTATGTACCTACCTATAAAAAATATTAAAATTCTTGAGAATTCCCAAAATTTACCTCTCGCAATGTTATTTCAGATGTATCCGGTGGTGACAACGCGTCCATACTGGATGCTATTCGCAGAACCATGGACGTGTCCATGTGTCTGGAAATGCAGGGCAGCCCCGACTGCGCCCTCAACTGGAAGGAAGCCTTCTATCTCGCCACGCTAGGAGGTGCTACAGGTAAGTTCGTTGATTACTCCTCTATTTATTGACAACCAGCTGTTGCTAGCACTTGAGTAAAGGGATGGGCGATTCCGAGATGTTTTCATCATCATCTACCTAGCCTTTTTTTCCAACTATATTGGAGTCAGCTTCCAGTCAAGCCGGATTTAGCTGAATACCAGTATTTTACGAGGAGCGGCTGCCTCCATCGGATGTTTTAACAATCGAAAAAATCAGATTCGTTTAAATAAACTGTCGACTCGCTGTTCTACAAAATAAAGGAGATGTTTTTCGATTGTTTCGAGTCAACGAAATCGACCACACTCAGTTAAAACTCTAAGCCATCGAGGAACAACTCGTAAAGCGCCATGCGCCAGTCGCAATAACAGACCGAGTCAGAATCGAGTCAAAAGTCGAAACAATCGAGAATCATCGAGACATTCTCTCGGCTTACGTATTTCTTCATTGACCTATTCATCACTTTTATTACAATCACTTTTATTATAATAATAAAAGTGATCTTAGTTCCTTATGGGGGTTTTGCCGAATTTCATTGATATTGGTTCAGTAGTTGAAACGTAAAAATATCCGCACTTTAGAAGGTAATTCCTTCATGCTTCAAGTAGAGAAACATGATATGAATCGCCACTTGTCTAAAGTGGAGGTCTGTCCACTGATGTTTGTTCTAAACTAAGGGCCATGTGCACCGACACCAAATCGACTGTTTTAATATTAAAACGGCTGTTTTAGCAATATTTCCTGTTCCTTATCGTCGGTTATTGACGTTAATCAGATGGTTATCTTAAACTTATGTCGGTGCACATGGCCCTTAGTATTGTTTCTTTACTACGGAAATTTCCATTTGCCACCCCGCCCTTGGGAACAGACGCTTAAATATTTCAGGAATATGCTTTCAATTCCCATCTATCTCCATTTAGAAGTAACACGAAGATTTTCATTTTCCCTCCCTTCGGGGCTAGATGGAATGAAATTGAACTCCCTCGCTTCGCTTCTAAAACTCTTTTACTGATAGAAATCTAAATAGTATTAGTGTGGCCAACACTACCTTTTTATACCGAAAAAACGATCGGCTCCTGTGGAATAGGCAGTCGCAGTCGTCCGCAGCATAAAGTTACTTTGTTATAATACTACATTAAAATCGAGAAGGCACTTCACTTAATTACATTTTACTGCCCACAGCTTTAAACCTGGACCACAAAATTGGCAACTTTGAAGTCGGCAAAGATTTCGACGCTTTGCTGGTCGATGTATACTCAACGGGAGGTCAAATAGATAAGTATGAAGGAGCCCTACCAACGACCACTGACGAATATGCCGTGGAACTACTGCAGAAGTTCATATTCGTCGGAGACGACAGGAATATTGCTCAAGTTTATGTCAAAGGCGAAAAAGTTAAGGATATCTTGTAAAGTATTGCCTTCGTAAGTAAAATTTTGTATATATGTAATTATTACCGTTACTTAAATATTGCAGCTTGCCATTCCATTTACAACTATTATTTTTTATACGAAATTTCTGAAAAATATACAATAAACTATTATTTATAAGAAGTTAGATGTTTTATTTTTAATAACAAGGTTACTGGATTAAATAATTAAAACGCAAAAGTAATTTGTTATAGTTTTTATTCTTGTGTAATTCTTTATAATTTGTGTAGAAAAAATGTGCAAATATAATGTGAAAATACAAACAGAATTTACATAAGCAAATACCGTAATACAATAATACTAAAGGAATTAAATTGTAATTTATTCCCATAACACACACAAAGAACATAATATGCTAGTGAACCTTAGGGACATAGGCTGTTACTGCACACGTTCAAAGGCTTGTTACATTTTCCTAATAAAATTAATATTAATTTAATTCACTATCAATGTATAACTCGCTAGTAACACTGTTGATAATTTTGTTAAAGCTCCGAGATCCGTTACAATATATTTTAATGACAGAAAATAATACTCAAATGCAACTGGTGTTGTTATATACTTAAGTCGGTGGAATGATAAGATAAATGTATTCGAGGGTTAGTAATAAATTATAATCATAACATATAAACAGTCTTATAAAGTCAAAAATAATATACTATCTAAACTTTAGAGCAACTAATATTATTGTACAAAAATGTTACTAGTATTTAGTTAATAATTTTTATACTTTAAAAAATGTTAATTTATTAAAAAATAGGACGCACTTGAATAAAGACGAAAAATATAAGCTAACGTTTAAAATTTACAAAAATTTTGTTTTGTCGTTATTGCTGGCACAAGACAAGGTCGCTCGTTTGACGGCGCCGTGCGGATCGTTGTGACGACAACAACGACAAGTCTTTCGATCTCAAAATCTACACATTAAACTACAACATTCGTTTATTCCCCTAACGCTAATCAATGAACACAGGAACTTGGACGTGCAAATCCAAAAATGCAAGCCAGGTATCAATTTATATTTAGGTTCCATTACTATTTGGCAACTATCGGGACCACGTGAGCCAGTGGTCGCCACAGCCCTATCATCCGAATTAACATATTTTTACCAGTAACATGTTCGTATACAGCATGGGACTCGTCGCCAACCATGCCACTAATGAGGAATACTTCTATAGTTGACAACACATACCTCACCGAGGTATTAACACTTTTAGATGATAATATAAAAACGAATATAACAAAAAGTACTTCTTAATATGGCCATGACATAGCCAGCGATAGCGTGGTAGCAATGTAACCACCAGCCGAGTGCTAACATTTATTCATACGCAATTACACAACGAATATAAAATTACTTTGAGCTGCCTTCGATACACAAACCTGTACTGCAAACAGGGACTAACACCCGGACACTTGTGTACATTATCAATTATATAACATAACGAAAACTGCTTTTAACCTGCATTGAAACAATTTAACCTAAAACAGTCTTAAAATACACTCTTACAAATAAAAGGTACATTTTATAAAAATAATGTGCGAATTATGTGCATATACACATGTTACTCCAATAATAACTAAAGTATTTACATTAATTTTTAACAAAAAACATTTGATCCATTGCAAGTCTTATAAACTTATAACATTATATTTAATAGTTACCTACATTTAATGTGAAAATAAATGATGTAAGGAAATAATAATAATATATTTAAATGTCAACGTTAGATATAACTAAATGAATTTTTCTCATAAGACGTTTCTGAATAAACTAGCACCTATATTAATTTATTAAGATCCAATTGTAGATATTTACAGAAAGTTACAAAACAACCATTATTCAAAAATTCGACAACTGTATAATATGTCATTTTGTACTATTCAATAATAGAAAATACTATAAATGTAATATCGACACTTTCCGCTACAAAGGCCGTAACTCCAAACGTAACTTTAGGCAATGAGTGAAAACGTTAGGCGAAAATGCCTGGGTTTTTTCAGGGCCTAGTATTTTTTACATTTCGCAGGTTCATGTGACTCAACGTACAAATGTTGATAAAAGTCTAATTTGTGACCCATAGCACGCATTTATTTACGCAATAATAATCATTAAAATCATCAATAATAACCCTCCGACTTCAGCAATCCTTATTGTATGAATTGCATAGCCCGTGGCTCTGGAACGCAAAAGACTGAAGAAGCACGAGTGGGTATAATATGTCTGACAGCCTAGAGGGAGAGAAGTTATTAAATGATTTCTCACCACAAAAATTACTTTTTGGTTTGCTAAAATTTTTACTAAAATCTTTTTTTATACTATCTTTTTAAATAATCAATTCGAAAGAAGGTGAAAAATTAAGAAAGCGTGCATCAAAAAGTCAATTCCCTAAAATAGTGTTGGCCGGCCTTTGTCGATAAAAAGCGTCGATATGTGAATGTGACTGTATTAACTATCTACGCTATAGTTTTCAATCGTGTTTGTTCGTTAGGTAAGATAAATGTTTCTAAACATAGCTCAGTCTTCTCTATGTGGCTCAAATTTGGCGGACACCTGTATTCAATTACTAAGAAGCCAATCGTAAGCAGGAAATTTTGGCATGATTTGGGAATTGCAACATTAACTATATGAATAATAGAACTGCAGATACTAAAGTGTAACTGAGGTAGAAACAAATGCTAAGTGAAAAGTAAAATAATGCAATTTGTTATCATTAGTTTTATGACATATTAAAATTGAACAAAGATGGAAAAGTAATTACTTTAGATAAATAAGAATTAAACTAACTATACCATTTATGTACAGGAATGTTTAGTTGTGTTTACTGGAAACACTCTCTTATCCCCAAATGATTGATTTTTCTTTCTAAGTTTGATTATTCAGGTTGTTTTTTTTTTAACATTCTTTTGTAGGTACATTTTTCATGGCACAGAAAAGATTGCTTATTTTTACATCCCAATCACGTCTTGTGATGAAGAAGATGTGTGATGCTCTAGCACGAACGCAGTTGAAATAACCTAGATTGTAAAAATGTTGCACATTGAATTTAATTAATATTTTGTGTACTAATGTGTTGTCACGCAACATCAATAATATTTTATATAAAATAGAGAGCATAATAATTTTGGGTTGACATTTAATTCGAATCGAAAAACGACGTGATTTATATGAATATCGTTTTTGAGACTAAAAATGAAAATATGGCCTAAAGCGTACAACATCAGCTATAAAAATGTACAAACTCGGTAATCGCACAAACTACGCTCTATCACATATATTTAGTAAATCAGCACAACACCCACATGACTCCACGAATTATTAGAAAAAAGATTTCGCGCCGAGCTTCGGTCGCGCGCCGGTCTACCCTAGCTAGAGGTGGCGAGCCTCACATAATACTGACGGAGAACGCAACGCTTCTATTTAACGTGTATTCCTAAGATACTCTTACCATCTTATAACTCGCTCCTGATTTGCGTCAGTATTTCTTGTATCACCCTAGAATGGCAGTGACACATTTTCAAGATTTTCGTTATAATTAGACGTTCAGATGTACGCACAACTCCGAAGGAACAGTAATATTTCTAAGCATTTTGGAGAATTGCTCTAGGACATAGAGTAGCAATCAAATGGAGCGTTACAATACATTATATTTAATCGGGCTAACAGCACTGCTAATTCTGCGTATTTTCCCTTCAATCACACTGCTAATATGTGTTAGACAAATAGGGAAAAGAAACACTATGGACAATCCACTAATTAATTATTTTCTAAATAAGCTTGCATTTAGCCAGTTTATTATCACTCCATTTGCTACACTCTGTTGCCGAATTAGAGTCCAGAGGTTAATATCGAGTTTTTGAAACAGAGACTTCTCTTATAGATCCTAATATTACCTACAACTCGATGTCCAATCAGGGATTTGTATTGTTAAGCAGATTGACACACGTTGCCTTGTTACAGCCATTCCATACAACAAATGGTCGTCGGTCAATTGATGTTGTAACTTTTGGCATTATAGGATTTGTCGATCAACGTGACAGTCCATTTTACCATATCCAAAGTATGGTAGTTATGCTACAATTTGCCTATCAATACATCCCTGACTGAACCGTATATAGGGTGACTGGTAATTAGTGACCAATACTTAAACACGTGATTGTACTCATGATAAATAACTTTTACTAAGGAACCATACCTGAAATCGCGAAAAAAAATAGCAGTTAACTACATGTTGACCACTTAGTAGTCAAACATAAATGTACTTACTGAACAGCAGATTTTTTTCGCGATTTCAGTTTTGGTGCCATAGTAAAAGCTTTTTTATTTTTTATGTAACAAACTAGTGCTTGATGGTGAGTCGCACTAGTTTATTAAGAGCCTATTCACTCTAGCCTTGAAGACATTCAAATTATAATCAGACGGGAAGACCGCAGTTGTTTGTTATCATCAGTGATAGGAATTTTTTTCCGAGACTCCCGAAATTTCGAGACAACACTTAAATTTTTGTAAATGTTTTTAAAAACTTGGGGATACTTATTGTGACGGACGGGGAACTACGGAACCCTACACTGAGCGTGGCCCGACACGCTCTTGGCCGGTTTTTTAAATGATAGATTCTATTTACTATAGAGAATAAGTCGCAAACTTTAGGTAAATATAGACGAATTACTTATTCCAAATAACAATTTTTTTAAATATATTTAAGTGTTGTCTCGAAATTTCGGGACAGATGTCTCGGAAAAAATGTAGTCCTAAGGAAGTCTCCGTTTCTTGTCACTGTTCTTCGAAGTTTAGGCAAATAGGCACTACCTATTCCTATCACTGGTTATCATGAGTACAATTACGTGTCTAAGTATCGGTCACCAACTACTAGTTACCCTACGGTGGTGTAGTGTAGATGTTGGTTACCTCGCCGCACTGACGGGCTCCTCGGCGGAGTGCGCGTGGCGCAGTCAGGCGGTCACTTGACGAGGCTGGAGAGCGAGCGGGATTTCAGTGTCGGAGTGCGTGAGCGCGCGGCACGCGGCGCCGCCGCAGCACACGCGCGAGCGCCGGGACCGACGCCGCGAGGAGCGACGCTCGTTACCTAGCGAGGGAACATGGTTACTCTTCGATCTTGTGGGCTCCTGGTAGCGCTGACGAACTTGCGTGTTGAGTTTTATTGAAAAGTTCTTGAAAATTAGATTTTTTTTGACGCTTAGTAAAGGCATATACGTAATAAAATTTATAAAGTTAATTAATTAAAATATTGTTGAAAAAGTTACAAGTATGAACTGAAAATTTGAGCTTGATAAACATATACTTGGTACTATACAAAAACTGTATTTTTCTTCAGGAAATAAATTACTATTGCCTTGCATAATTTAAATTAGCAAACACGCATGTACGTCTGTGCAATTTTTTCTAGTAGTGATAGCAAAATTAATAAAAAGGTGTCATGTTTTCAAATAATGACAGACTAATCATAAATTATTTTTTTTTAAAGGGTATTTTTAGATTATTCAAAATCATATTCAATATTTGAAAACATTGTTTAGAAAGCAAAGACTAATTTCCAATCATCTCGTAATTTTGGTAAATTAATCTTCATTATCAAACTCTAATACACTCAAACCAATTAATATTCCGTATTAAATAAATAAAAACAACTAATTTCCATTTGTAAAATAGACGTTGCTCTCTCATTGAATAAAAAGCGTTGACAAGTGGATATAATTTCCTTGCCATAGCACAACAACATATAACACAGTATTGCATTCACTGCATGGTAACAATAGCGTTTCTATACAATGGACGTGTAACATTCTGGCATTGTTCTCAGACGTGGCAATGAAGTACTGTTTAATGGTTCGTGACTGATGTCTAAGCATGTGACGTCACAACATCGAACATGCTTGACGGACAATATTCCACACATGCTTATGACATTCTTGATGATGCACAATGTGCTCAAAAAGCTGCGTAAACCACACAGTAACGTGTTTTATTGTTACTGCTGCTGTTTTAAACATCAAAATTCTCCATTACGAATAGCAGAACTATTTACAATATAGAAATTTTATATAGGATACAATGAAAAGGATTAATCATAGAGACTAAAATTGTATACAAAACTATTTACAATCGAAGCAATAACTAAGATCTAGGTGTAAACATTTTAGGTAAACATAAATATATGGAAAGAATTGTATGATATGTAGTAAGAAGAACAATAAAAAGGACATAGAACACATAAGAGCGTCATGCGATGCAACCGTGACGTGCGACATGTAGACTATCTGTGCGATGGCATGCGTTGCGCCCAAGCGTAAGCCCGCACAAAGCGTTGGTACCGCCCTGTGAGTACAAGCACCGGAGGCTTTGCTTCTGCCGATCAGTCCCCTAGACGAAGTCACGTATTTAGTTGATTACATCAATCCAAAACATTTCTTAATTTTGAGGCGACTTCGCCATGAGTTCCGTACTTGCCAAAATGGTGTGACATTTAATTACTAATTTTCCCATGAATAGCCCAGTCTTATGCCACGGGTATTTTAATAAGACTAGGTCTGGACACGACAAGAGAAACGTAGGAGATATCTAGCGTCGCAATGGGAGCGAGCAAAGCCTCCGCGGCAGCTAGTTAGTCCTCTCCGCACCGAAGCGAACGAACACAGATTCACAGTACCGGTGCGCGAGGTCAAAACAAAAATTCTAGGCAGGCGACAAGCACGTAGAGAGCGGTGCTCTCTTGCGTCGCCTCTCCCGCGCACGCGGTCGCGCGGCGCGGCGCGGGCGGCGGCGCGGGGCCGGGCGGCGCCGACTGCGTACCCGCGCGCGCGCGCGCCGCGTCCAGCGACGCGGCCGGCTGCAGGAACCACTCCGAGCGCGTACGCATGCGCGCGCGCTGCCGCTCGTGCACCTGCGCGCACCACCACGTCACGAGAGCCCCGCGACCCCGCACTCCGACCCCGACCCGACCTACCCCCCCTACTCACTCACTCGCTATTTCCTCTTAACATCCAGGATGGTTTCATAAACTCTCTCTTTTAGGGCAACAGCTAAGCCAAACATCTTTCGCATACCGTTCACGTCAGATCGTATTGGTTATTAAAGACCGTCCTAACATACGAACGATATACGGAACACGTATGACTTCACAATGACTTCTGATTTCTGCCCAAACTGACTCGATTTGCCATACTAGATAAAAACATTGAAACGTATTGCCCTCATTGAATTGGCTAATAAGGTCGTTTGATATAATGTTTGTTCAGATACAAAACTAGTCAATAGCCACAAGCATACTACATTCATGTTCAGATGAACATGAACCTAGATGCTTGTGGCCACAGCCTATCGGCTTAAAAGTGTAAGGATTCTTTACGAAGGTCGAGTCAATTTAGACAAGCATCTTTATAGGGACAGACTTTACGACAACTTTCTGGAAGCGGGGGGTCGCGACAAAAGGCAGATGTACAACATACGCGGGCTAATTTAGTACAATAGATCAATTTCGACCAGTATCAATTACTAAGAAGTACCCACCCTACGTCGGAAGATGTTACTAAAACTTTGTTAATTACGATAAACATGGAGCTAGTGTTAATATTTCATTAGTAACTAAACTGCTACCATTAGTCGATAAAATGGATTGAATATTAGCTTGCCTACGGGGTATTACCACAGGGGTTTACCATAACCGAAAAGTTTATTACATTGTTGTTACAATTCAATGAAAGAAATATTCAGTTTTGTTATTGAGTAATACACTGTTACAATGATAAAGAAGAAGGTACAGGTCTTTGTAAGAATAAGGAAGAAATATCACACAATTATACCTAAAGTGTTCGTTTGGGTGCTAACACGGCACCATCGAGTGCTGCTAAAAGCATCTGTGTTTGTGTGTGCGCTGCCACACCGAGCTCCATAAGTAAGCACATTGTGTCGAACATTCTCTCGTATGTCACACGGTGTATACCAGTCAATTATACGTAAGAGGAAATCTAAGAACTAACAGATCAGCCACAAGTTGTCCTAAGTTATCAGGGTTACAGACATCACTCATGCATGTAAGAACAAAACGTGGACCACTGGCGACTTGCGATTCTTTTTATATCGCTTTTTTATATACTCTTTGTTATACAAAGAGTATTATAATTTTCCTACATGCCAATTGGGGCGCGAATAACACCTATTTCAACATTTAACTACTACTTATATAATTTTCTCTTCAAACCTACGATAATTTGTACTACAATTTTCGAAAATTTATTTGTATTATTTGGCGAGAGGTCCACGTTACTTAATAGACAGAACAGGGGAAACAGACTTAGAATCTACAGGTGGATACAGAGAAAATTCTCGTCACCATCACTTAGTCTTATAAAACATGTTCCTCAGTGAGCGCTAGAATTGAAACAATATTCTTTATACAAGTTATATAGTTTAAAGGGTTCAAAGATGTCCATATACGATGTGATCATTTTATGTACCTACTGGTAAGGTGTTGTGATTTTTTTGTGTTGGCAACACCATGTTCGTTGTGTCAAATGTTAAGGGGCATAGAGAATTTATCATCTGATAAAACACATACTTATATGGACTGTTAGAACCATTTCGGAAATAATTTTTACCAATACGATAATATAACATTTCACACTTATAAACGCAGTGATGGTGGTTAAGTAATTAATTATGATTAAAAAAAAATGATTTCCGAAACAACACTTAACAAAGATAGAGAGAGACAAGAATCGTTTTAAGAACATAGTCAAAGTTATTTGAAATGAATAGATTAGGTAGTAAATGAGAGTTTGTAGTAGTAAAGCGGTTGATAACGTACCTGGGGTAGGTAAGACAAGCTCTTAGTGCTCTCGGCGTATTTGTTGATGGCTCTCAACTCTTCTAGAGTCATGTGGGGACTTGAGTTACTGCGCGATGATTGAGATGATGAGCTCACTGATACCTGGAATATTTTGGAAAAGAAGTTAGGAATTTTTGTGGTACTAGTTAGAAAATAACCCGAAGCTTTACCATGACGTGTTAAAATGTTAGTTGTGCGAGCGATAAAAAGGGATGGAAACCCTATATAGCTCAATCCCTATAACAGTTCAGTTTTAGTCGTCAAATGGATCGTGTTAAGAGCTCGTCGTGAGCCCTCTGGATGTAGAACTAAACCTAAAAACTTATAGTATTGAGATGTCCATTCTCAATACTACGAAGAAATAAAAATTAATTCCCCCATATATGACAAAGCATCATTTGAAAACGATTCGAACGTTAAAACAGTTTCTGTTTTAATTTTACTTAATTGTCACGGTAAGGTTTTATAAGTTTTATCTTTTTTTTATCCTTCGGAAATTATATAACACCTGTGCGTAAATAATTAAAATGCAAGGCCATTTACAATTTCTTAGTTTTAAATACTATACGAAATTGAACACACTTATTTAAAGTTCCTAGACACAAATTTAATTATGTAAAACTATTGAATACACACTTTTCTGGAACCTTCCATTTTTCAGTTGGTTAAGTTTTCACAAAAACGATGTTTTCGATCACCTGGCTGGTTGCACACTGATTGTGACTTGCATTATCGTATCGCCAATTTACTTGACCTTATTATTTCAGATACTGGTTTATTTATCATTAATTTATTATTTACTAGCTTTTACCTACGGCTTCGTTCGCGTGAATGTTGGTTATAGCCGACGCGAAGTCGAAATCAAGGTCAGATAAAAAGTAGGTTATGTCCTTTTTCCTTGGAGTTCGGTTCAGTAGTTTAAACGTGAAAGCGTAACCGACAGAGTTACTTTAAAACCTTGCCCCATACTAGGAATTAATCCTGTGTCGCGGGTGTGTTCACAAATACATAAGTAAAACTCAAATACACAAGACACCCACACCCAGAAAAAATATTTGTATAACTTATGTTACATATTTGCAAATATTTGGCGAAAATATGCAACTTTAAGATGAGAGAACAGGATAGGTAGCTACATTATATAAATCCGACAGCTATCACCTGGACCATCCTATACCAATTGTAGTGTAGTCGAAGGAATAACACTCTCCTTGCACGATACACGTCTCTTTCCCGTCCCGTCGCCAAGTCTATGATTTATAGTTCATATGTTGCGATATAGATATCACCACCAAATACAACAAAAAAGCTTGTAAATTAAAAACGCAACGTACTTTAAAAACGCTCTCCTCGAGCGATATGGACAGCCGCGTGCAGGAGTCGAGCAGGCTGTGCTCGGGGATGATGCCGAGCACGCCGCCCGCCGCGCCCGCGCCGCCGCCGCCCGCCAGCGCCGGCATCGACTGGCACTCCTCCGACTTGGACAGCCCTGCCAGACAATCCACTGAACTCTATACAATCTACTGCTTACATACTATACGGGCGTATTTTTCAATAACCAGCCAAATTTTCACTGGGTGTTCTACCCATGAATATGGACAACTTTCACTATGAGACCGACTCTGAAATCACGAAAAAAAAATCAGCTGTTTCATACATTTTAGTCGAGTAGATATTGAACTTTTGTATGAAACAGCTGTTTTCTTTTCGTGATTTCAGAGTTGATCCCATAGTGAAAATTGTTTATATCCATTGGTAGAACACCCTGTGAAAATTTGGCCGGTTATTGAAAAATAACCCTGTATAATACATTCCACAACTTTCACACAATGCCATCTAGTTCCAAACTAAGCAGAGCTTCTGCTGTGGGTACTAGACAACTGATAAATATACAAGCCTAGTTTTCACAGGCCTTGTAGCTGCCGGTCAGTGCAACTGGGCCCGTGAAAACACCAGTCAGTACTGGCTCAACTTTCATGGGCCCAGTAGCTGTCAGATAGTAAGGCCGCTATCCCACTGGCGTTTTACGAACGTAGACGTCGCGTCTGCACGTGACAAGCATTAACGTCCGCTGAACGCGATACCAACATCGCGTTTGCGCATCGTTACCGTCGCGTTTTTTGACAATAGTATCATGTGAGCGACGTTAACGTTGCGTTCAGAGAACGTTAATGCTTGTCATTGGCAGACGCGACGTCAACGTTGCGTCTGCAAGGCGTCGAAACTGCGCAGACGCGACGTTGACGTCAACGCTCGTAAAACGCCAGTGGGATAGCAGCCTAAGAGTCATTTACTGACTGCCAACTACGAGCCTGTGAAAACCAGGCTTAAGGGTCAGCTCAGATAGATTGCGTCATACGCGTTGCGATGCTCGAGCAGTATTCACGAGTAAATTGATAAACTGAATGACATACCCAAAGAATACAAGCTTCTACCAGCGGCAATTCTTTTAATTATGCATACGCTCGCGTTTCACCACTATCTCACCTGATGGTAAGCGAAGATGTGGCTGACGATGGAGCGCGCTTGGCTTCTTCTACATGAATGTCCATTTAACGGATGCAAAGTCAAATAAAATCCCAGATGCCAAATGAAATCCTTAACGTTCAAGCTTACTTCGTACCAAATTAATATCCTCAAAATCGGTTCAGTGGTTAAACCGTGAAAGCGCAACAGACAGACAGGAGTTACATTCGCATTTATAATGTCAGTATGTATTTAATAGCATACGTAACAGATACTCTATTTCAGTTTCCATTTTGTAAACGCATACGCAGCATTACTTAGGGAAGTTTTTTTTGTTTTCAAATGATCAATAAACTATGGTCGAGCATTTTATAGTTCTATATGCGCTGACTGCAAAGGGTTTTTACTTTTTATGGCAAAGTTGACAAGTAATTTAATTATCACTTCTTGCATTGACATGTAGGCAATTTTGGGGTGTTAGTTTAAGTCAAAAAGTGCTAATTGATACTTTGAATGAATGATTTTGTAATTTGCTCAAGAATATTTTTAATTACTAGCATTCAAAGTGACGTTATTCACGACAATTGTTGAAGAAAAATTAATTTTAGTGCTATGGATTGCCATCGAAAATCGAATCTATACCCAATACAAATAGGAAGGACCATAAAAAATACGGAAAAAATTACAACAGGGCATAAAATGTCAAAATAAAAACATATCTAAAATTAAAATATCACACTGAAATCAACAATACAAGAGAGTTTGCTAGAACATTATAAATCAAATCATTATAATCAAAAGTTAACCAGTACCTAAGTAGTACCTACTGCAGATAAGATACGTTGAGATAAATTCTGTGAGTTAATAATACTTAGACTAGAAAACAGTTTTAATGACCCCAACCCAGTTAGTAATCTCCGATACTAACTATTGCTCAAAGATGAATCAAACTCATACGCGAATCTACTTTTATAGTATACGCCTACGTTCGTGGCAGCCACAGTCATGAAAAGAGCGAGCGAGATAGCTCAAACCATCCTACTTGCACATTTCATGACCACGACTGTCATGAGTCTTTAGGTGTTTTTAATAGCATGCGGATTTCATTACGCATGCGGGATAGCAGAGTTCTTCCCTTCCCTCTCCTAAAGACCGGAGGCTTGCGGGATTGTATCACAAACCGCGTATTAAAATTAGGACATTTGCGGGGGTTACGCATGCGGGGCAATCCCGCCTGCGAGATCTAAACCGCACGATATTAAAAACACCCTTATTATTTATAGTGTGGTGGCTACAAAAGTCTACAAACTCAGTGCTACCAAAACCCATAATTAAAAATGTTTAAAACAAATCATATACGAAGAATGAAAATCAACTGTGGATGTTATTCAACTCATTCACAAATTGTCGTTCAAAACTCACCAAAAATTATAATATTATTTGCTATGAATTTTCTAACTTGACTATGTATTTTTAACAACTTAAACGACCTTCAATCTGAAGACCTGTGAAAAATGATCTATTTATTAGGATATTGTTCCCGTGAGAGGCAATTTGATTGAAATAACTTTAAATATTTACCTTCTAAATTGAATTTGTTGCCCCAACGATCACATTCGCACTGCAGCCATGTTTTTTCTGCCTCCAAAGATAATTGTCCTGTGAACAAAAACAATAAAACGAATATATTCAATGTAATGCTACGCTTCATGTTTCCTAATGCATATTCAAATCATGATATCAATCTTAATTATATTTTAATTAAATATTACACTAACATCCGAGTCTTTTATACAATTCTTTAAAACTCTAATGAAAATGAAAATAAAAATATTAGTTAAAATAATTTGTTTATTTATTTGTACAAGGTAATCTCTCAAATAGGTAAACCAAACAATAGATGCTCTTAAATACTCGCAAAAAAACCTCACAAAGTAATGGAAATGGGTATGCCATTCGCCGAGCACTATAGAGCACACTTTTAATGGGAAATTATCAAATAAGTTCTGCAGCTCTGAGTGGAGTGAGAGGAACTGTCAGACTTGCTGCCTAAACCCAGTCCATGTTCCTTCAATTACTCTTTCGGACAATTCCGAAGCCCACCATAGGCTATTTTTCATACAATTCCATCCTATATATTATGTACATGGAAGTAAGCGCCTCTAAAGATTACTATATAAAAAAACCTAATGCAGTGTCCTCAGAACATGATTCAACGCAAAGGAGAACGCCATGCGACAGTCAGCTACGTGATCAACCGAACGTGGGTGCGACGCAGGGTAGAGCGAAGCGAAGACTAAAGCGAAGTGGTCGCGTAAACTATTGCGGTGCGGTGACTTGTTTCACATAAATTGCGGCTAAATCGGCTAATCAGCGCGCACGTAGAAAAAAGCCATGGCGTCGTGTTAAATCTAAAACAAATCGAATCGCTTCGGAACCGCAATCTCGTTGAATCGCCCACCCAAGATACCAGGCGATATTTTTGCTCAACCTACAAAGATAAACTAACTTTATAAATAAAGAGTTTCAAACAAATCCTACAATCTAATCCACGTCAAACCATCTTCTCATTTAAATCTAAAATGATTTCTTCTAAGGCGTCCTTGTTACGGAGAGCGCACTCGATAAAGCCGTTGAACAATGTGTGTTGTGGCTGAAGCGTCCCATAACATGGAGCTCAGTTTCCGTGTTTTACTAACAATGTCTGTTTAATTTTCTCATGCATGTTTATGCAAACACAACTTGATGTTATTATCTGAATGATCTTCTTAATTTTGACTCGAAAATCTGGGAAGGTTGATTTGTGATTTTGTTTAATTACTGTAATGAAATTAGAATAGCTAGTTCTCGTGGTTTCGATTTACGCCACGTCTTCAATTACTGTTACGATCCTATTGATAGCGTGATGTTATCCTAGCCATAATTTAAAAACCACCACGCTTCCTTTAAGTCAGCCTATATACCACTACTGTACATGAAGTTTAAACAAATAAATAAATTGAATATGTTATAATCATAAATCTTAACAGTTTTCAATAATGAAAGAAAAAACAGGGTTCCTGCAAAAATTGCGAACTGTCGTTTTCTATGTTCTTCTTGAAAAGACTCGATAAGATTAAGAATATTATCCGTATAAAACTCAAATTTTACTTAAGGCAGCCCGACCTTCTGTATCCCTTATTCCTACAAGCCTCTGGATCGCAATGATGCAAGGAGTGGAATTCCCTACCCGTGTCTGAGCCCTGAGAGTCACGACTTAGAGGTCTTAGTCGTGGTTACTTCTAGGCAAGCATGCTCCATCGTGAACCGCATCATCGCTTATCATGGTGAAAAAAATGTCTGAATGTTTGTGACGCCTCGAATTTTGTAATTAAAATATTTATTGGCAGCAGCAACTGCTGACTGCCGTATCATCCACCATCAGCTGCTCGCCAGTAGTTCGGTGATGGTCACTTACTGGCATAAGCCTCCTGGTCGCGGTGATGGCGAGGCGGGGGAGGGTCTCTAAAGGAACAGATCCACTCGTCCTTGACCCGCAGGATGCGGCCCGTGACCCGCGCGTAGTACTCGTAGTGTCGCCTGCACTGAACTGCTCGCGCTAGTAGTTCAGTGACGTCATGGTCACTTACTGGCATAAGCCTCCTGGTCGCGATGATGGCTGGGCGGGGGCGGGTCTCTGAAGGAACAGATCCACTCGTCCTTGACCCGCAGGATGCGGCCCGTGACCCGCGCGTAGTACTCGTAGTGTCGCCTGCACTGAACTGCTCGCGCTAGTAGTTCAGTGACGTCATGGTCACTTACTGGCATAAGCCTCCTGGTCGCGATGATGGCGGGGCGGCGGCGGGTCTCTGAAGGAACAGATCCACTCGTCCTTGACCCGCAGGATGCGGCCTGTGACCCGCGCGTAGTACTCGTAGTGTCGCCTGCACTGAACTGCTCGCGCTAGTAGTGCAGTGATGGTCACTTACTGGCATAAGCCTCCTGGTCGCGATGGTGGCGAGGCGGCGGCGGGTCTCTGAAGGAACAGATCCACTCGTCCTTGACGCGCAGGATGCGGCCCGTGACCCGCGCGTAGTACTCGTAGTTGTCACGGCCGAACAGGTCGCCTGCGCTGAACTGCTCGATCAGCTGACGCATGATGCGGGTCGCCACCTGATGGAAATATTGGTATTAAGTGGCCATAGGACAATTGTGTAGATTATCTCATTTTTTGAAAAACCAACCCTAAGACGTAGAAGACAACGTTCAGTATCCATTGCAATACGGTTTATAAGACATTTTTTATACTCAGAAAATATCCATTCATTGTTTGTTGATTTTCGAAAATGGAATCATATTATATAAGCATTATAAAAATCAATCTTATTGCAATTGGATTGTCCCACGTAGTGTATACTTACAAAGTGTCGGTTCAAAAGACAACAAACAACTTTTACTAAGAGATCATCTCCACATGCAATAGTATGAGAATTCCATCTGATTTTTGCTTTCTGTTTAGTTCAATACAGACGGCATTGTGGGAAACGTGTATTGTGAACTTTTGTTGATCGAATTCTAAAGGAAGGTATTGGTTACATGTCCAAAATCGAGAATGTTTAATTTTACTTTTACTAAACATTTATTTTTTAACATTACGAATTCATAACAAATTAAAATGCATTCAGATTATTTACAGTAAACAGGATTTTTACCTGGCCTTGGACAATAATATAAATAATTACAAGTTTATTCAATAGCATGCTTAAAATTAATCCTATAATTTTAAATAGATGCTAATTCAGAACTAATAGATAATATCAAGCATGAATCACACAACAAACCTGATAATATAGCATTATTTACAGCTAAGTATTTTTGAGGAAGTATTACAAAATTTTGATAGGTTTAGTCAACTGCATGCAGGAAGTGAGTAACCCCAAAAAACAATGAATCAAGCTTATCAGTCTGGGGTCGAAAGAATAAATAGGTGATGCTACAGAGTATGCTGATAAGGAACGCTGAAGAATGAGGAAATTGTCTATGCTTTGAAAGTTTACTACAAAAATAGGTTACATGAGAATGGTGTATCGAAAATTACTTTTAATTCAATGGCTGTACATATTTCAGAGGTGTACCTACGTATGAATATATCTAAGTATACTTTTAGCTAAAGGATCTATCCTACTAAATGTATTAAAAAGGAAAACACCTGCTGTTATGTACAGTTTATTTTCTTGATTTAATTTATTCGAGTATCATAAGCTACTCATAGATAAAACTCTTAATGTCGTCAATGAATTAAAAGTCAGCCGGTTTTTTTTGAGATAAAAGAGATCTCAAGATTAAGTTTTTTTTTATATTCATAAACTAGTACTTGACTGCAATCCCACCTGATGGTAAGCAGTGATGCAAAAATAAAAAAAATATATATATATTTTGCTACAGGTTTAAGTATGGTGCAAAGAATTATACATACAAGTACATGAATTACAATATTAACCTTATTCATCATCATCATCATCATCATCATCTCAGCCGAAAGACGTCCACTGCTGGACATAGGCCTCCCCCAAGCGTCGCCACAGCGACCGGTCCTGCGCGTCTCGCATCCATCGGATTCCCGCGACCCTCGCCAGGTCGTCGGTCCACCTTGTGGGAGGCCTTCCGACGCTGCGTCTTCCGGTACGTGGCCGCCACTCTAGAACCTTCCGTCCCCATCGACCATCTGTTCTACGAGCAATGTGCCCTGCCCACTGCCACTTAAGTTTGGCGATTCTTCGGGCTATGTCGGTAACCTTAGTTCTCTTGCGGATCACTTCATTCCTGATGTGATCGCGCAAGGAAACTCCGAGCATAGCCCTTTCCATTGCTCTTTGGGTGACTTTAAGCCTTCTGATGAGGCCCATTGTGAGCGACCACGTTTCCGAGCCATATGTCATCACTGGCAACACACACTGGTCATAGACTTTTGTCTTGAGACACTGCGGTAGGTTGGACGAGAAGATACCGTGCAGCTTCCTGAACGCTGCCCAGCCGAGTCGGATTCGACGATTGATCTCTTTCTCGAAGTTAGATCTACCCAACTGGACCGTCTGTCCCAGGTAGACGTAGTCGTCCACAACTTCGAATGTAGAGTCTCCGATCTTGATAGGAGTGGGAGCTACATGGATGTTTACCATGACTTTGGTTTTGTCCATGTTCATTTTGAGTCCCACTCTTTCGGAAGCCCTACTGAGATCACCGAGCATTGTACTGAGCTCCTCCGTAGTCTCAGCCATGACTACTATGTCGTCGGCAAACCGAAGGTGAGTGATGTACTCGCCGTTGATATTGATGCCTCGCCCTCTCCATTCCAGAACCTTGAAGACATCCTCCAATGCGGCCGTGAACAGTTTCGGAGAGATAACGTCTCCCTGCCTCACACCCCGCTGTAAAAGGATAGGTTTCGAGGTCTGATCCTGGAGTCGGACTGACATGGTGGCGTTTTTGTACAAACATTTCAGCACTTCGATGTACCGATAGTCAATCTGGCACCGTTGGAGAGACTGCAGTACAGCCCAAGTCTCGATCGAATCGAAGGCTTTCTCGTAATCCACAAACGCTAAGCAGAGAGGCAGGTTATACTCCTCAGTCTTCTGTATAACCTGCCGTAGCGTATGTATGTGGTCTACGGTGCTAAAGCCTTTTCGGAATCCGGCTTGTTCAGGAGGCTGGAAGTCGTCGAACCTGCGTGCGAGACGATTCGTGATGACTCTGGAAAACAACTTGTAGACATGGCTCAGAAGTGAGATGGGCCTGTAGTTCTTAAGGAGGGCATTGTCGCCCTTCTTAAAGAAAAGTACCACCACACCTCTGCCCCATGCCTGTGGCGTTTTGCCCTCGAGTATGACGGAATTAAATAGCTTCTGAAGGGCCTTAAGGACCGGTTTTCCACCCGCCTTCAGAAGTTCGGCCGTAATTCCGTCCTCACCCGGCGCCTTATTGTGTTTAAGTTGTTTCAGAGCCATCCTAATCTCGTACAGGCTGACGTCCGGGATATCTTCGGTATAGTGTCGGGTCAATCTAGCTCTTGGATCATTCGCTAGATTTGTCGTGGGTTTAGAGATAGACGTGTATAACTGTCCATAGAATGCCTCGATCTCTCCCAGGAGCTCCGATTTAGCGGATATGACTCTGCCATCGTCGGTCTTCAGTTTCGTGAGTTGGCTCTGCCCAATAGACAGATCCCTCGCAAAAACTTTGGAGCCCTTATTCCGCTCTATCGCGTCCTTAACCCTTTCGGAATTAAAGTGGCGAAGATCGCGTTTTAGGGACTTCGAAATCTGTCTATTGAGCTGACGGTATCTGCACAAATCGTCTGAAGACTGCAGAATCATCTCACGCCTCTTCTTCATGAGCTCGAGAGTCGGATCCGAGAGCTTCTTGTTCTTATTTGTACGGTGGGTCTTGAAAAACTTAGACCCGACCGTATGGACAGTTTCCACGAACCCATCGTTACATTCGTCCACGGAGCTACCTAGGCACTCGAAACGATTGTGGAGTTCGAGCTGAAAGCTCTCGGGGTTTTGGAGCTGGATTTGTGCTGGACGGAGCGTAGACTTCACCAGTCGAGACCTTTCAAGCTTGATGTTGATATTCAATGTGCCTCTCACCATGCGGTGATCAACCTTATTATAGAATAAAAAATATTTATGGCATATATAAAATTATGTCATCACATAAAATTTAAAAATAATAAATACTACTAATCTGTAACCTACATTTGTTTTTTTTTTTATTATAAACTTAACTCAATGTTCCATATTTACGGTCTAATACTATAATAATCTTATAGGCGTAACAAAGCACCAATAAAAACAATGCAAAAGCGTGCAACACCAATACGAAGCATGTAATTCGTATAAGTAAAATGCGTCAAACATAAATTACATATGAAATGGGTAACACTGTACGATGAACGATGAGCTACGTAAGTAACGCAGTGGAAAGTAAAAACCGATTGGTTGTATAATGTTATACTCACACTCACTTCAGCCTTAGGACGCATGTTTAAATACAGTTTTAGTGAACACAGTTATAAGCTATTTACATTAACGCTCTTAACTTATAGTTAAACTAGGTAAGTATGGTGCAATCAACCGAGGTGGACAATCAACAATACTTCAAACCGAATTTTAGGTACTATTCTCAGTCATCATACTCATCATCATTTTAACCGAAAGACGGCCACTGTTGGACATAGGGCTACCCAAATGTCGCCACAGTGAACGTTCCAAAAAATCTCGCTTCTATCGGATTCCTGCGACCCTGGAATATTCCCGTTTCGTGACCCAGATTTTAGGCACCTAAGCTATTCCCGATTCGGCACCCATAGGGTTTTTGGATTGGGATTAAGTATAGGTTACTACCATCCAAAATACCGCCGAATAGGGAATAGCTTGGGTGCCGAACTGGGAATATTCCGCGACCCTCCATAACTAAGTCATCAGTCCATCTTAGGGGCGACCTGATTTCAGTATTCCGCTTTGAAATTGGTCTGACTTATAATTACATTCATAGATCAATAAATAATAATAATAAGCTAATTTTATTTTAGTGTTTTTCCTCCCCTGAAATTACTAACTACCAACGAATAATCATTTCTATGAGAACAACAACCAAAACCGTAAAGCATATCAAAGACAATAAGGAACTCTCCGATACGAAAAAGTTTAATTAGTGAACTATGACGTCACTCTGCAATCGACAGTCATGAAACTCTGCAATGTGTCATAAAAAACTTGGAATGCTCCGACATAGCCATTTCTTGGATGAAGTTAAGTAAGGCAGAAATGTTCACACCCATATGGCTAACTTAGACTTTTCCCTTCTATGCTTTTAGCATAACCAGATGGAATAGGAATTCAATTAGGAATTCTTGGAGCTGTTCTACCATTTTCCACGATTATTATCAGCCTTCGAGCAGTTAAGGAATAAAATGTCTTTTAAGAGATTTACGAGGTATTTAACTATCGGAAACATTAAAAACTTGAATGCTAGACAAACCCCTGTCCCAAACTCCCGCTGACTGCCGTTAAAAAGGGAGAATCCTACGACCTGGTGTTGCATCCCAATAGTTGGTTTCGGACTGTATATTATGAGGTTCTAATCTCGTGATTATTTTTAAATTTTAGTTCAAATGTAGCGTCACAGATCCCACTACTGTACTTTCCAGTCAATTCGATATTTAATAAGCCAAGAACACTCAAGAAATTGCGATCTTAAAAGCATAATAAAAGGTGCAATAAAAATGTACCCCCATGAGGAGTGAGTTAATGAATGCTTTGTATAATTTGGCGAGTGCCACCGATGCTGCAGTTAACGTAGCCACTGGGCCCTAAACAGTTTAACCCCGTTTACCATCGATTCGAAAAGAAAAAGAAGAAGTCAGGAACAAAAAGTAAAAAAATCTTTCAATATCAAATGCACTGCGTTTATAAGCAAGTTTAGAGCATAAAGATAATTTAAATTCAACTCTTGTATCAGATAAGAAACGCTATTAGAGTCCCACTCGACATTGCTGATAAAAAAACTGTTTATTGACTATGAATTTATGATGGCAAGATAATATTGTTAGCTTTCTTGGCGTCCGCCTTTATTGTTCCCTTTGACGTAGATTGATTTCTTTTTTAAAGACTGATAGTGTGATTCATTTCTATACACATGTCTTTCAACAATGTAAATTATATGAAGGGTTGTAAAAGGTTCTATGACCCTGAAGTATATTATTAATCATCTTAGTTATCAATTGTGTGTATGTCGAATTTAAAAGAAAGTGATCATCATTATTTCAACCGAAAAACGTCCACTGCTGGACATAGGCTTCCCCCAAGCGTCCTCACAACTACCGGTCCTGTGCGTCTCGCATTCATCCGAAGACGCAGCGTTGGAAATCCTCCCACAAGGTCAACCGATGACCTGGTAACGGTCGCGGGAACCCGAAAAGCAATTATAAAAAAAAACACTTGACGCTCCGTTTGAATTTGACTGGGTTTACCCGAAAATGTTGCGATCTACCCCCAATTTCTGACTAAAGAATATCAAGTTGAATATTTGTTATATTCTACTGTAATCCGAGAAGCTGACCATTTGGCTTTAAGTAGGTTTTGACACATTCTTAACTCTGAAAACCTTCTAGTCCGAAAAAGCAGTTTGGATCAAAATTTCGTCCAGTTACATTTACAACTAGAGTACAAAGTTTGATATAGACATAAAAGATACAAAAAACACCGGCTATATAAGTACTTTTATTGTAACTAAGTCCTCAATAAAGTCGTATGATGAGTACCAAAACAAACGTATACATAAAACACATGTCCACATCAGGTGATTACACCGAAATTCGATATGTTTAATCGTCGATAATGGTGCAGCTATCACGTCGTGCGACACGGACATGTATCACTTTACAAAGCGCATTCACTCCCCTTAAACACACAGTAAACCGTAGTTTAGTGAGCATGTTAGATCTTACTAACCATATGGTATCAACGGCCGTTTAGTTACTTAATAAATTAATTAGAACCAGCGTTCGCAGTTCTAAGAAATGTTTTTTGCTGTTAATATCTAGGAAGTCTGATAATCTGGAGTTAGTCATTGTTTGACTGGATTTTAAACACCTAAGGAGTTATCATTTCATCATACAGCACGTGACTCACTAGACGTTAGGATGTTACAGAAAGTGTGTAGTTGATGGGATGCCATGGCAACGTCGAACAAACTATCTCCAATCAATAATATCATTACATATTTAACGTTTCCACGTTCTACGTTCCATGGCCCATTAAATCATATGAAACCTCTTTCTGTATTGTGTGACATATGACAGATAATGATAGAACCAACCTTGAATCTCTGAACGTCCTCCATTGTGGCTGTTTTGCCGTCCGACACGCAAGAGTGGAAAAATGATGGGGCCACCGACACGCCCAGGGCTTCGGATGTCATACCTGTACCTAGAAACAATGCAATTTTTTCTTCAACACACTTTTTTCAGTAGCTAATGAAACGTTGATGATCCACCGTTGATGATTGCGCTCAGAAACAAACGATCTTTTAGACCCATTGAATCACCAGCTGAACGGCGGAATACTTTTTGCCAATCAAAATAAATCGCAAAACAAATTAAATATCTTTTTTCCCTTCTTCGTACAAAACAGTGAAGTCGTTCAACTTGACTGTTTTATCTAATTAACGGATACAAAAAAACTATTTAAGCGGCAAATTACAGTAATTAAAACAACAGACACTAAATTAGTCATGTTTTAAATTAAAACAGAAGTCGTAAGATAATGTATAAATGGTATTGGACTGCACGCAATGGTGTATGAACGGAGAATTTTCTTGGTATTAAAAAACACAATAAAAACGTAACAGTGTAATCGTTATACATGTACGTTAATAAGTCATAACTGGATGATTTGAATTGATACGATTCTTACACTAATTTGAGTGTGAAGTAAAAAGAAAACGACCAAAACTTGGTTAATTGCAGCCCTGAAAGGAGCTGAATTTGATAAAAGTCAACAAAAAAGAACACAGAACAAAAACCTAAAGGTCATTCAACAGCTGCTTTTTAAGGTGAAGTCAAGCGAGAAGTCTTAAATGAGATGTTTCTGTCGCAACTGGAGCATGCAACCAGTCCGGTGTCCATATCTTGAGACACAGCAGTCATTAACATAATATTTTACATATGCGTTGACAATGACGTTCAAACAGACGCACGGCGCATTAAATAAGGCTCGGTAAAGAGCCCAACGTCAGCCGTATATGCGCTTGACAATCGCACACGACGCTTTTGTCGGCGGCATGACATTGTGACGGAAAACTGTATAGGCATTAAAGGAGAGGTATCGCACGACGATTGTCTCTTGTGCCTAGCATTCATGCGATGAGTTACCATGCGTATTTATGAGATGGAAGAATAGCACATGGGAGCGAATCATTGTTGAGGCACTAGCCATTTTAACACGCAATTTTATGCGAAGATAAAGAACAAAACCGTGGCATATTTTATTACTTACAGACTACCTTGCCCGTCTCACAGCCTAGGCAAATACGAAAGGTCTTTGAAAGCGGAATGTTTTCCGTCGGATGGAAGCAGTGACATTTCCTGTGAAATCGCGACTTTTTGCAGAAAGTAGGACAGCACAGCGCGACCCAAATAATTAATATAAATATAATAGATCAAAAAGGTTACGACCAAAGCTACTAAACCGAAGACGTCATCACGAACTAGGCCAACAAATAATCGGGCGAGACGTTCTGGAGAAACATTAAATAATCGCACAATGAATGTAAAGCCGTTGCATCACGCGGCCCACGCAGGCTCGCGTGTAATTGGCATAATTACCCCTAATTACTTTCGTCAGGCCACTGCCAAATGCTGGCATGTATTGTCGTGTACATAACATCATAATCAACCCCAATCAGAGCATTTTGAACATCATCGAATCTGAAGCATGTGAAAAATGTAGCGTTACTATCACGAACCATTTTCAAGTTACTCAAGTTAAATATTTGGCAAGCACATTTCAGTTCATTTGCAGTTAGTCATTGCGTTAATCTTAATTAGATTATTTCGCGAGTGGCCTCATTGTAAATACTGTGTGAAATTCCTAAGTCTGTGAAGTAAGCTGACTGTGACGACAGAAATTTTGAGTGACGGCCGGAAGGATTAATATTGAGAGATTGGGACAAGAAATGGTGTGGCGAAGTTAAATCCAAGAGAAAGAACTTTGAGCTTGTTTCATGTTTTACAAATATTGGGATTATGCGTTGTTTAATGAGCTAATCGAGTAGTCACATACAGGTCAGACATAATATGAGTAGTAAGTTAATCGATACGAAAAGAAGATGCCAATGAGTGGAGAAAAGTAATCGAACTAGATAATAATTATGTTTTTCCAAGAGCTCTTTGCGATACCAGCCTAAACAATCTTTTTTTTTTAATTATTGATAGGTTCGCGCTTGACCACTATCTCACCTGATGGTAAGCGATGATGTGGTCGACGATGGAGCACGCTTACCTAGAAGCAAGCTATTCACTCTCGACTTAAAGACCCCTAGGTTGCTCTGCAGTTTCCTAGAGTGCAACTAATAAGTGCAATATCGTTAGTTTTTACCTGCTTTGTCAGCGTTGGAGGCCATGACCCGAAACGTGCCGAAGAGCAGCACCAGCAGCCTCTGCGTGCACACCGGCAGCGACAGAAGCAGTCTGTGGACAAGAACATGTGTTAAAAGATGTCATTTATTTTGCTGTTACCACCGAAAAGATGTCATTTATTTTGCTGTGACCACTGCAATTGGTAGAGGAACTTGGGAAGTTTTCTCATTGGTTTTGTTACATCCTAATATAAAAGAAAGAAAATAATTTATTTGGCACACATGCAATGTACACACAGTGATGGAAAATAAACATTATAAGATTATAAGTAGTTAGAAACAAAACTAATATGTTTATAACTCTCAGTTATGATTAGTATAACTATCAAACCAGTCGTTGCAAATGCTACTGCAAAGTACGACTTTTTTTTTATGTGAGTAATCGTCTTGCGGATATCTTCATTTCTGATGTGATCGCGCAACGAAACTCCGAGCATAGCCCTTTTCATTGCTGTCTTCCAGTTCTTGGTGGCGCCGAAAAAGTGTTATACTTTTACGGACCGAAATCCATCTGTGTTCCTGCAATGGACCTTTGTGTTATAGGGCTACGATCACTCCTTTGAACAGTCCCGCTGCCCTTGGGATCAAGAGAGCCTGAGCTGTTTTCTCGAATTGTGCAGTATTATTGAAATAATCTTCTGTATCTTAGGCGTTATGGGGTTTTTCGTTAGAAAATTCTATATCGAAGCTAGGTCTTTTACAATTCTTTTGATACACAAACGACTCCATGCCTCGAAAAGCAAGCAAAGTCGTTGGTACTGCACCTCATCTCTTCGCAATCGTGTCGATTGTCATCCCATCAGACTATGAGAGTAAAGGAACAGAGAGTGCACCTGTGTGTTTACGCAAAAAATTGCGCACTATAATATCACTTGCTTAGTCTCCGTTGAGGTAGGCCGGAAGATTATAAGCACGATATATATTAAAGTATACGTATAACATAACAGCTCAATGAATCACATGTCCCAGTCTCAGTTCTATTCCTTTGATCCTATGTATACATTTGTATCGCATGAGACTTCCACTTCGCCAGACAGACTGCAGCATTGGAGCCGGTGAATCAATGAAGCGGCTATATAAAGTTCCCTAGCCTATGACGCGACTACTGGCGCAGCGTAAAAATGGAACAGACGATGCCCAATAGTTTATTTAAGTTAGGCTTAAGTTTGAATGCGACTCAGCTGGGCAGCATTTGGAAAGTGGGACGGTATTTTCTCATCCGAAAACCATTGTCTCAAGACGAAAGTGCCAGTGATGATAAATTCAAATTCAAATACTTTATTGCATTAACACATGTATATGTGTTTGATATATGGCTTTGTGACCTGGTTGAAGACTTAATGTATCCAAAGGACCACCTAAATCACCCAAAGGACTGTAGATAAGGCTATGGTCGGAGTTTCACAGTACTCCTAGAACAGATGGGTGATTAAAGATTCTGGAGTGACGACCGCGTCTCTGAAGACTGGTGGAAATGGAAGGCCTCCCACAGGGTTGACCGATGATGGAACTGATCTTCACATGATAATTAAATAAGAGAGATCAATGTTAGGAGATTTGAGAAACCTATGAGTACGCTTATCAGTTTTTGATAATGATGAAGATGAACGTGGCTCATAGAGGACGTTAAACTTTTAAAGTGGAATAACTACTTCATGTGGTAGGGAAGTTCATATTATTACGTAGATAACAAAAACATTTATATTTTAGCACATAATTTTTGACTTTATGCACCAGCGTCATCAGCATGAAAATTCTCGTGACACTAATATTTAGTCACAGCTCTATTTCTATCATACTATGTTACATTTGTATCGCATGACACTTCCATAGACAGAGTGCAGCATCGGAGCCATTGAATCAATGAAGCGGCTATACAAAGCACTGCAGCCGCCAATGACGCGGCTAGACGACGCGACGGGCGCCGCGTGAAAATGGAACATTCGATGCTGAATAATTTATTTAAGTAAGGCCTAAGTGGAGCTTACAGTTACGGCCACCATATTTATGTAAAATGCACCTGAATTGTAATGGCAAAGCCATATCGTTTACACTGAGAATTACTGAAAATCAGCACTCTTTGATAATACGAAAGACAAGGATTGCAAAATAGCCACCGAAACGCAAAGGGTGGGTTTTAGTCAGTATAATAGTATGTTACTAGTAGAGCGGAAGAACTTTTTAAAACACTACACCGGACAGGCCTCGGCAAAGACCAAGTGAACGAAGTAAAAAATGCGGAAATGTAAATCTATCGGTATGGACACACTTAATCATCATCATAACTATCATTTCAACAAAAAGACGTTCAAAGTTGAACATAGGCCTTCCCCAATTGTCGTCAAACAGAACGGTCCTGTATGTGCGAGAAGCACAGGATCATCAATCGGATACCCACGATCCTCACCAGGTCATCGATCCACGGTCTTCTAGTATGCAGTCGCCAATTTAGAAGCTTTCGGCCCCGTCGACCATCTGTTCCGCGGGCAATGTGCCTGCCCCCTGCCACGTAAGTTTGGCGATCTTTCGGGCACATTTAACGCAATTTTAATGTATCATTATGTAGGTACTATACTTCCATTTTACTTGCAACCTTTTTGTTGCATACAGGAATTGAAGGAGTAAGAAGGCAGATAACGTACTGCACATTCTGCCTATCATCATGAAAAAAAGGGAAAAACCGCAATTGCTACTCAAGGATCGTCAAAATAACCGTTCCTTAAATCTTCATTCATGCATGGACCTAGTTTGACCTGATAAGTTTACTACCTCATTTTTTTACATTTTAACTGCTTTGAGCACGCAAGTCCGCGTGCACGAAACAATTGTACGTATGCAAACAAAACAATTACGATGAATGAAAGCGAAAGCAGAAAAAATATAGTATTTTATAATACCGTTGAATTCTGTGAGCCGATTGAGAGAAAAGAATTGCATGTTCGCAAGAATGATAGTGATCTAAAACACATAGCCATTATATTACTGTACCCCACGCGATAACTAATTTGTTACGTGATTTGATAAAAAAAAACATTGCTTCTTCAAATAAAAAATATGAAAGTATATTCATTGTATTAATTTCTTAGATATTCTATAAAAATAAAATACGTATGTTAAAACATTATAGGCTAAGGAAAATAAACTGTCAACTCCATTCCAATCTAAAATTAAATCCAATTAATAATTTTCCTGATATTGCGGTCAGTAGTGTTTCAATGGGGTTATCGAAGTGACCCAATTGTAAGAGGAAAATTAAAAACGAGAGGTTATTGACCCGTGCGTAATATAAATGGTAAAATTGTGCGAATAACTCAGTTGAATCAAGATTAGGGTTGTCCAGCATCCGGATAAAGTCGGACATATGAGGCTTTTGGAGGCATGTCCGGTAAAATTAGACGGTGTCCGGCTTCTGTAAGTACGCTCACACCAGAAAATTTATAAGTCAAAGGTCCGTTTCACCAAATTAGCGAGTCGGTTTTCCCGTCTAAGGACATGGTCACCCTACTCAAGATTGATATCAATGAGTTGAACGACGGCATTGTATAACGTACATGTATGTTCGAGGCGTCGACTTATCGCTTCAATAACGAACGATTACGCTAATACGCTCATACTGTCCCGATTATACAATGAATTGGTCCCGGGTTTGACGTACGACTGTGTTTTATACTTACAGCGTTTTAGTTATGTAAAGCACAGTTTAAATTATAGCCAGTCATCGAACGTTCAGTTAACCGTATCGTCTTTAAGACATTGTTTTTAAAAAGAAACTTCAACAGCTGAATGCTGACCGTGGCTTAGAAATCGAGAGGTTCACGGTCAACAAATTTATGGTACGGCTACATTAAAGCAGCAATATCGGTTAGAGAGCAGTGGTGGCCAAGTACTATCTTCCCCGACTTACAAGTTGTATGCAACCAGGTGCATTACTTTGTGTAATTTATTTCATCACCACTGCTCTCAAAACGGTGAAGGAAAACATCGTGAGGAAACCGGCATGTCGTAGAACCAAAAATTCAAAGATTTGTTACATCCACCAATCCGCACTGGGCCCGCGTGGTTACAGCCCATTCCCTCTCCTAGAGAGGAGGCCCGAGTCCCAACAGTGGGAACATTACAAGGCCGATAATGCTAATGCTAATATCGGCGACAAAACCGTTTAAATTGGAATATGGAACTGTCAGTAAACACCAAGTCATAGGAGGTAATAGTATAGAGGTTTTATTGATCTATTTTTATCTATGGCCGAAAATCTATCACGCCTGTGTTCCCTAACGAGGTACACGGCAACTTAATGGTCGACTGGCTTCAAACAGTTCAAACACGATGTGTCTATACCGTACCTATTGAACCCAGGGTTCACGCTCAATATGTCAGACACACCTACCTTTTAAACTTTTTAGGGCAACGCATGTTTTAAAGTTCATCGGGTTTATAGACCTATAGTTACTTAAGAAATAAGGTGCTTATCCGAAACTATGGTTTTTTGAAAGAAAATGAATATGTAGAGTATAGAAAAATATGTATCATCAATATCGCTGCTAAAATTTGAACCCTTTGGCTACGTCAAATAATCGAAAAAATAATAATGATGGTTTCTGAATACCATCACGTTTTCAATGACTCTAAATCTAAAATGTCACGCCATGTCCTGTCCCATGACAACAAGACTTATCCATAGCCATCTAAAATGATTCAACAAAAACTTGGAAAATTAGAGCTCAGCCCGTTTTTGGCCGTGACATGTCCAATTACATTTGTCTCGGTTACGGCTAACTCTTCTTTAAAGTTGGATTAAAAACGTCGACGGTTTAATAAGCCGGTCTGAAACAGCCAGGAATTTACAGAACGATTATATGTAGCGTCATCATTTTGTAGCAGCTTTTTGAGGATTTTCTAGAATTTTTCCGCACAGGAACCGTGCCAATTTCGGACTTTACAAAAAACACATATATAACATACCTGACACAACGATATATCAGTGAAAATGGTGTTTGTAATCAGATCAGAACTTTCATACATGTATACATATAAAAAAACCTCTTTAAAATATTAGTTTAAATAATGGAGAGGTTTTATTGAAGATCTACTGGTAGTGACTTCGTCCGCGTAGAAGTCGAAAATTAACCCGAGAGAGCATACTCCCAGAATAAAAAGTATTCTGTCATATTCTAGGACATGGCCTACCTCGTGTGCTAATCCGTTCAGTCGTTTGAGCATGAAGCAGTAACAAACAAACACACACATACACACCAATTTTAAATAAATAATTTTCGCCTTTATTATAATCACTACATAGTATAAAACCAAGTCGTCTTCTCTTTCCCTATATCCAAACTACGCAATGGATTTTGATGCGGTTTTTTCAATAGATAAAGTGATCCAAAAGGAAGGTTTATATGTAGGTATAATACAGTAGGGAAACACTGATAATTTTGCACTCTGTGCGAAGCCGGGGCGGGTCGCTAGTATTAAATATGATGATGAAGGAACGCAAGGAGAGTATATTGACTATATTGTTTGGATGTAACATGTTAACTACCACGCTTTCAGGTAAGTACAGCAGCTTTTGGCGCAGATTTCTCCGCATATAAATATTTATAGCCTTTAAATATTTGAGCATGTATTTAGTCTAGTATTTATACAGGCTCATAATAGTAAAAACATAATTTATTTGTTTATGCCATGTCCATGGTAACCGAAGCACACCGTTACCACGCGTGTGCGCATCAAAATTCAGGTCGGGTGTTCTATAAACAACCATTGTTCCTATCCATAATACTGGTGTATTGTGAAAGTCCTATACCATGCCGATGGCGGAACAAACGGTAAATTATGACAGAGTAAATATTACTATGGCTACATTTAAAATATTGATGAGTTTGTCAGTTTAAACCTCGTTTAAACTAGGGATCTCTGATACATGGGCGCTTTCCTTGGAGATCCAGGGGTCCTTTAGCCTCTGTTCAGATGGTATCAGTTAGACCAGCCGTATTCAACCTTTTTTTCTTTTCAGGCCTTTTAGCGCTTTCACTATTATTAGGATGGGCGGCAAAAGTTATAGTCAAATAAGCTCTAAATTTACGTTGCTGGATGTAAATTTAGTACAATTGTACTTATATGAATGGGAATTTTGTTCTTTTTTTTTGTCAAATGAAAAGCCAACAGTGTACTTTTTAGTTTGCGAAAATCTCCACAAATAGTCAAGGAGTGAGCCAGTAAATTGAGTTCTCTACAGTATATAGGTATGTAGATACCAATTCGTAGTTTGTTCGATGATTTACCACCTAAAAAAGTTATATCAATCAGCATTTGAAATACCTTTTAATTGCATTTATAATTAACAAATGTCCCAATCCCAACCCGGCTTCGCACGGGTGAAAATTAAATCCATAAAACTTCCTCGTTTATTGCTATTTCTATTAGTGAAAATTGCATCAAAATAAGTTGAGCGGTTTAGGAGTTAGCAGATGAACAGACTCAGAAAACGATTTTTTTATACTAAACAACGTGTTTTGTTGAGCTGTGTTGTTTGTTTCGTATTGTGCACTAACTCAAGAATAAAAGGGAGAGGATAAACTCTGCTTACTGAGTTTAATTTCCGGGTAGTTTAATTACTATCCAATCACGGCTCGACACGGGAAGGGCTTGCAAATGTAATTTTGCTTGGCAGGGTATTATTGTGCCCGAGAAAGAGGACGCCTCTTGGGGATGAAACATTCTAATCTTGTGAGGGCGAATGCGATAGTTCCCTACATTAGGTGAAGCTATACTTATGTGAATACTGTAATTACACACATCAAAAGTGTCTAGGGATCAAGCATTTTTATGCGGATTTCTTGAGATTGAGATGTGGCTTTGTAATAAATTTATGATTTTATAAATTTATATGGATCCTTTTTGGTGCATTTCATAATTTGAATCAGGAACTGTGAATCAAATTCGAGTAAAAGATGAAAATCAGCTGTCAATATTTTCCCTATAAAAACATACAACGCATTGAAGACATTATTAGTGCTACTGTTTCCCTACTACTGATTAAAACCAACGTTATTATGGAGCGGCGACGTCATTTAAGCAGGGAAGAAATGCTCAGAGCCGTGGGAATGATAGAAGCTGGTTCCCGGCAACGTACTGTGGCTTTAGCTCTGAATACAAGTCAGAGTGTTATCAGTCGACTTTGGACACGTTACCGAAGCACTGGTACCGTGGCTGAGCGCCATGGAGGACGGTATCGCTGCACCACACGGAGACAAGACCGATACATTCAAATCTTAACTCGAAGAGCTCCAACAATAACCGCCATGATGTTAGCTTAGCCGTGAGGCTTCATCACTCTTCAGGGAACTTAATTAGCGACCAAACAGTCAGAAACCGCTTGCATGAAGTGAACCTTCATTCCCGAAGACCGCTACGGGTACCACCTGTAGCAATGCACAATCGTAGGATTCGATATCAATGGGCTCTTGAACACAGAAATTGGGCAGAAGAACAATGGCGTTTCGTGTGCTTTTCTGATGAGTCTCGTTTTGGTATGAGACCGGATACAAGACGTATACGACACTGGAGAACCCCTGGACGCCAACAGCGATTAAAATCCTGCCAGGAAGTCCATCCTTATAGTGGTGGAACCATCTTGGTATGGGCGGGTATTTGGATCGGCGGAAGAACTGAGTTGATTTGGATCAGAGGCAACATCAACGCTCAAATTTATGCTGAGACGATTGTATCAGACGTCATCGTTCCTCTACAAGTGCAAATCGGTCCCTTATTTCAGTTAATGCATGATAATGCACGACCGCACACCGCAAGAGTTGTAAGACAGACTCTCGTCGCAGCTAACATCAATGTCCTGCCCTGGCCTGCTCAGTCGCCAGACTTGAACCCGATTGAGCATGCATGGGATATTTTTTTTTTTTTTTTAATTGTTATAGTGCTTGACTGCGATCCCACCTAAAGAAAGAAAGAAAGAAAGAAAAAATGATTTATTTGGCACACACAATATATACACACAGTGTACCTGATGGTAAGCAGTGATGCAATCGTTGATGGTGAGGCGCACTAGCTTATTAAAAGCCTATTCACTCTAGCCTTGAAGACACCTAAATTATAGTCGGACGGGAAAACCGCAGCAGGCAAATTGTTCCAATCCCTCGATGTCCGCGGTATAAACGACGAAGCGAAACGCTTAGTCCGGACCGTAGAGGTTTCGACAACGTAAGAGTGAATACTCGCCGTACGACGGTTTGTTCGATGGTGAAAGCGGGATGGCGGAATCAGTTCATGCAATTCCTGCGCACACTCTCCGAAATGCATCCTGTAGAAAACCGAAAGGCTGGCTACCCTACGCCTGTGCTCAAGGCTTTGTAAATTGGACTTAACCAGATCTGGATCTCCAATTAGCCTCTTCGCACGCCTTTCCACTGAGTCCAAAGCTGCCAGGTGGCATTTCGCAGCTCCAGCCCATATGTGGCTGCAGTACTCCACACACGATCGGACCTGCGCTTTGTACAACATTAGAAGCTGTCCTGATGTGAAGTACCGCCGGACCTTTGCCAGAACGCCGAGTTTCCTAGCAGCTATCTTGGCCTTGGACTCAATGAACCGCCCAAAGTTGAGGTCGGAGGAAATTTCAACTCCTAAGAGCTGAAGGCGGTCGGTGCATTCTAGGGATACATTCCGAAAAGCAGGAGCCAAGGTGAACGGGCTCCTTTTAGCGGTGAATAGACACGCTTGTGTTTTGGCGGCGTTGAATCCCACCAGATTGGCTTCGCCCCACTTGGAGACTGCCTGAAGTGAGTCATTCGTACGCTCCACCATGGCCTCTCTTTCGGACTGGATTAGCTCCTTACTAGCCCGATTAAGCGGCAAGTATCTCTCTACAACTGTGCTATCATCTGCATACCCATAGATACCGGGCATCAGCAGATCGTCGATGTGGAGCAGGAAGAGAGTTGCAGAGAGTACAGATCCCTGAGGAACTCCGGCATTAGTCCACATGGGCTCCGATGAGCACTCGTCGACAACAACTCGGAGGGACCGTTCGCTCAGGAAGTCTTTTATCCACTTAATCAGGCCAGGGGAGATGCCGTACGCTGGAAGCTTACTCAGTAGGCTAGCGTGCCAAACCCTATCGAAGGCCTTCGAGACGTCCAAGGAAACTGCAAGACCTTCCCCATTCTTCTCGAGGGCCTCGCCCCACAGGTGAGTGGCATACACCAGAAGGTCCCCAGTAGACCGATTGCGGCGAAACCCGTATTGTCGGTCACTGAGGAGATCGTTACCTTCCAGGTAAGCCATGAGGCGCGAGTTCAATACACGCTCCATAATCTTACAGAGTATGGAGGTGATTGAAATCGGCCGATAGTTGGCAGGGTCGGCACGACTGCCCTTTTTGGGCACAGGTTGCACGTTGGCAAGCTTCCAGGACTTGGGCACTATACCAGTCCTATATGAGAGGCGATACAAGCGCGTCAGTACAGGAGACAACTATACGGATATGCTACAGAGAAGAGCTCTGCCGAATATGGAGGGTATCCAGTCGCAAGAAGACCTTTTTTTGTTGTTGCAACGAACATGGGCGGCCATTCCACAGCGTGATTTGGATGAACTCATTTTGAGTATGCCAAACCGATGTTCTTGTGTTGTTAGTGTTCGCGGTAGAAACACGGATTATTAATTGTTTAAGTTACCCAATAAAATTTTAAAGAAAACTTATTTCAGTCTTTTTTTCGAACTTTAATGTTAGTGGTTCAAATGTTAAAAATCCCTTTATTAGGAAAATGGCAAATTTCTTTATTAATGCAAAGGTGACTTGGTTTATCGTTACTGTGACAAACGAAAACACTTTATTTGATGAATCCTTAAAAAAAAATTAATTAATATCAATCAGGAGAAAAGTTATTGCAAAAATATATGTTGATCCCTAGACACTTTTGATGTGTGTATTTCTCTATTATACTACAATACTTATAGTTTTAGGTGATAAATAATAATATTACGAACTGTAATACAGGGTGGGCCATAAGAGTGTTGGCGATTTAATTCTTCAATTTCTCGGTAACGCGCGGCGCAGTTTGGCGGTGGGATATGTTTTTAGCTGCGCCGCTTTCTGGAAATTTTGTCACCATGGACCCGCATACTGAAGTGCAGCGTGCATTTTGTGTCCGAGCGTATTACGAAAACAATAAATCAGAGACTTTTTATCGACATGAGCACGGTTTACGCGATTTAAGTGATGTTTCAGTTTCAAGCGCCAATGTGATATGAAAATGGATCAGAATGTTCGAAACAACCGGCTCAACAGTACCAATTACGGCTCGTGGTCGCCCAGTTTCTGCAAGATCAGCCGACATTGTGGAGCGTGTTCATGTTCCAGTTCAGCGAAATTCGCAACAGTCAACACGTAAGACAAGTCAGTCTTTGGATGTCAAAAGAACGACTTTTTGGTGCCAGCTTTGCAAGAACTTCAAGGCAATACCTCGAAGATGTGGTTTCAACAGGTTGGGGCCACATGTCATACGGCTAGGGTATCCATAGAGCTGCTGAAAAATGTTTTGTCGGAAAACTCATTTCGAAAAGGGGGGATATTGAATGGCCACCACGTAGCCCCGATCTCTCTCCATGCGATGATTTTCTATGGGGCTACCTCAAATCGGTAGTCTACGAGAATAATCCGCCCAATTTAGAGCAGCTGAAGAGGAATATTATTCAGGAAAGTAACAAAATACCGAGAACAACTTTTCAACGAGTTTTCCAAAATATGCGACTTCGGTTCCAAGAGGGCCAAGCAGCCAAGGGAAGCCATTTGGACAACATTATTTTTAGGTCTTAAAAATTCCTATGTTTCTAGTTTTTAAAAATACAAATATATTTTTGTTATGTTTCGTAGTTTTTTTTTAATTGAATTTTGAAACCGCCAACACCCTTATGGCCCACCCTGTATAATATGTTCATCATTTAACGTTTGAATCCCCAACCGGACCTATGAGACCGCGCTGTTACACACAATCGTAAAACAATGACAGCGCGGTCTCATAGGACCGGTTGGGGATTCAAACGTTAAGTCGTAGCAAACAAAATGGAGGTACCGACACAACGACCGAAACTGTTCATCACCCATCAATCGAATTCCCGCGATCCTCACCAATTCATCAGAAGACCTTGTCCCTCACCAAGTCATCGGCACACCTTGTGTGATGCTTTCTAATTCTAACACTTCATCTTCCGGTATGCAAAATGTAAAATGGTAAATCGACATAGTAAAAGAATCGCTAGGCAAGCGAGCTCCATCTTCGACAACTTTATCGCTTACGATCAGGTAAGATAGTGGTCAAACGCGAGCCAGTCTTTAATAAAAAAAGTAACGCAGAGGGTCGAAACCTACTGGGCCCCAACCCATGGTTATGTCAAAATGAACCCCAGGGCCTTGGAATGACGAAGTGGGTTTTAGTCAGTAAAAATTTGACACACTTTGCCCAGGAGTGGGTTTTAGACAATAAATGTTTGACACACTTCGCCCAAGGGGAGAAGTCATTCTGATGATCACCCACCTAAAAAATATTGGAAAATTAATTCTCCAAAACGACGTTTCCGTTTAAAATGAAAACAACAATGCATATGCGTGCTTATCATTCTACACAATTGCATAAAAGTCAACAGAGGAAAACGGGTTACTTACGAGCATTACACTCGCGCGATGAGCTAACAAGTATAAATACTTGCTCAAATGCACACCTGCATGGGAAACTGACGCTTCTGCGACCGTTTCTATTTGTATAAACAATGCACTTATTAAATTAGTAGTTTCTTTTTTTTTCGGGTGGGAAATAATATAATGACTTTTTCTGCTCTGGGGTTTTTTGTATATCAATGGCTCTGGGTGAAGTCAAAGTGAGTGTCAGATCTTTCCTGATTAAAACCCAGCTTGTGTTCCAGTGCTGTGGATTGGTAACTGTATCTAACAATACCGCAGTCGCACAAACCTACCTCCTTTATCGCTTTTTCTGTAGCGTAGCGTGCGGAAAAACAGACAGAGGCAGCCAGCGCCTTCTTTTTACATAAGAGATAGAGATAAACGGTTATTCGCGTTCTACAAGGTGTAATTGTTTGTTTTCCCGAAAAAAAAAAAAAAAAACAAAGACGCTTTTTCACTGCAAGGCGAAGACCTCCCTATCTTTCTACTTCGTCTATGGTTAAGACAATCTGAGGCTAGTCTTTATTAAAGAAATCCAGCTCATGTAACCGTGTCTGTCTGATGCTTAACGTGTAAAGAGACCAATTGAGTCGTGCGTTTTGCCCATTTGAGTTCAGTACTCCAATGAGTAAAACGCATATAAAACTAAATAGGTGCTGTTTGCTCTATGCAGCTGTCAAAGCTTTGAAAAACTATAACTGTGAGGTATTCCACTCTTTCGCTCACTACTGAGGAACGTAACTGTAACTCGTATAGCACCACCTTAGTTTGCACCCCTAAACCGTTTCCCTTTATTACGATCAATCACCTGAAGGTATACCACAGCACCTCAATAAACGCAGCGAGGAGATAAAACTGCAAGTTTAAAGCCATTTCGTAGAAATAGAATGGGAGTAAATAAAACTGCACTCTGTGTAGTAGCGATTGAAAGGCAATCGCCTGAGTAGTGGCGAACGTATTCCCGTTTCAACTTTTACATCTAGCGCTCTGGAACTTTCCCCTTCATTCAATTTAACTTTTCGACCCAGATTTGTAGCAAAGTTAGTAACACACGTAACTCTTATATCAGCCTCTTATACGTGTATCTGATGCATATATCATGGAAGATCAGTGCAACTACTAAATATTTATATATAGTTTATAGGCTACAAGGGAATGGGCCGAAAACCACCACGCGGGTCCAGTGGGGATTGGTGGATGTCACATGTCTACGAATTTTTGGTTCTAGGACATGTTGGTTTCCTCATGATTTTTTCCTTCACCGTTTTGAGAATGTGTGTGGGCCGTTACCCCGGGCCATCACTGCTCTCAACTACCTAAATGCACTCAAAAACATCGTACGGAGAAGGTTATTCGAAGACATGTGTCATCCAGCAATACGCACTGGACCCGCGAGGTATATTAGGTACGGCTCGTTTCCTCTTATTGAGAGGAGGCCTAACTTCCAGCAGTGGAACATTACAAGGCTGATTTCACAATTATTATGCTAGAAGGTTATTAGCTAAAGAAAAGATGGATGGATTGTGTGAAAAGTGATATGGAAGAAAAGTGAGTTAGTGATAGTGTGACGAATGACAGGACAAAATGGAAGAAAAAACGTGTTGCGCCGACCCCCAATAAAAGAGACAAGGGCAGGAAGATGATATTGGCTAAATCAAACAAGCTCCTGACAATAGGCATGAAAGAAGACAGGTTAGTAACCCTATTAGCATACTGGTAACCACACATTTGCCTTTCTTTTGGACAGCAACTCGTCAAGATATAATGTGGTTGCAAATATATGCAAATAATTTTGTTTGAAGTATACATTATCGCAGCACCTCTACTTTATTCACTTGCTAAATTGACTGATCAAACAATTCTTATACCTGTTTGTTAATAAAGTAATTAAATGTGTCAATTTATTACTTACTTTAAAAAGAGCACAAAATTTACATTTCTATCTTACTTTTATATACTTTTGTTTTCGCCAAATTGTTACATTATCTTTTAATAGCTCGGTTAATAGTAGAAAATGATAGCTTTTGTACTAGTTTGCTTAATTTATTCTTGTTAACTTTATTACATGCTAGCTGCTGCCAGTGCCTTAGCCTTCGTGAGTAGAATATTATCCCAAAAGTACATCTCCCACAATAAAAAGTGTTACAATAAAAAATAAGATGGTCTATTATTATTGGTATGATAGCATCAATGATTCCAACATTAAATACCTTGGGAAGGGTCTTTGAGTTGATGAAAAAAATCTACAGGACATAAGAAGAGTTTAGGGGACTGAAAGGATAGCAGATGATCCAGTCAACCATTTCAATTTGGCACACAACGCACCAAACACCCTGTATAACTCTGAGATCAAAATCATTGCATTTTACACATCAAGTTTCCAACAAAACAAATAAAGAAGCAAGTGAAGCTACTGACCTGCGTATTTCATCAACCTGCTGCTCTTCAGGGAGTTCCACAGCAGTGAACAGGTGCATCTCACCATCTCGGCCAAACACTCCTCCGGGGATTTTCCTGAAACAATAACATACATGAAATGGGAATCTAAAATTACTTCTGTATTTGGTTTAGCAGTCAAAAGTATAATGAGATTGTGTTTTTTTTTTTCTGGGAGATCATCCAAATGACTTCTCCCACTCTGGGTGGAGCGGGAGGACATGTGAGACTTCTAATAACTAAAACCCACTCCTGTTCCATCTCTGACTTAATTCCAGAGACCCTGCGTTCTGTTTCGTCAATCCAGGGCCCCAGTATACTGAAATTGGGATTAATTTGTTAGATAAGAAGATATTGACTTAAGAAGTATTTTCTGTCTATTAGTTATGGGTTGTCCAGGTCTGGTAGGCAGCCGCTCCTCGTAAAATACTGGTATTCAGCTAAATCCGGTTTGACTGGAAGCTGACCCCAATATAGTTGGGAAAAGGCTAGGTTAGTTAATAAAACTATCATAAGTTTTCTATAAAATTCTTGGATGAGAATAGAATTTTCCATAATTAAAAACATGACTACAAAATGGGTAAAATAATGGTTGATATGGGTGGTTGGGGGGTATGGGTGTGGGTATTAGGTAGGGTTGGTTTACCAAGTTGGAAGTATCAGATACTCCATGAGAAATACCAGTTCTGCATCCCATTACACTGGAAGCTGACCATCATATATAAGAAAAAGTTTATTTATTTATTGAAACTTCATGTACAGTGGAGGTAAATAGGCAGACTTAATGCATCAAGACATTCTTTACTAGTCAGTCAGGTAAGGTAAGTTGATCTTTGTGATGATGATGATGCCATCATGCCTGGCTATGGCAACTACATTGTATGGCTTTTCACACAAACTCATTTGGTATACTTGACTAATAATAATACCCTCTTTTTTAAAACACCTACTGTATGTTATCTCTACTGGTAGAAAATGCCTAATAAATCAATCATTAGGACCATGGGAATTTTTCATATCTTTATAGCATCTGTTATACATACATATTACTTGTGGCTTCTCCAGTAAAATTATACTTTTAGAGAAAAAGTGTTATAAATTCACTTTTTAATATAATTATATATACTTTATTACAGAAATCAGGAAATGAGCTATAATATTTATATTTATTATTGATTTAAAATCAATCAAGCCTGAAGCAAGTAGATGTCAAACATTATTATCACTTCTGATAGTGCAAACAAAAATATTTACATTCAATCTTATCAGATTTTAGAAGATTAGTGTTTAATGTTTATTTTGATATGATACACATACTTTTACAACTTTATGTGTAGCTTATGTTACCCTAAACATTTTATGACACTGATATAAAGACTTAGGCATGGCCTATAGTTTCATAAAATAACAATACCACAGGCAAAATTATTATAAGTAAGAATAAGTAATTGTTAATGTCTCACCTGAGGAACTTCTTGAGCACACTAGCAATAGTATAAACTGAGTAATTGTCTACATTGACCAGGCGGCCAGTCTGCAGGAAATGAATGAGTTTCTTCATGGCTCCCTGGTGGCCGGGCGCGCGGAACACGTCGCGCCGCAGCGGCGCTTCTTTGTTCAGCTTCAGTATCAGCACCTGCACATCACCACAGCTTTATCTCCGAAACAAATTCACAACACACTCAAAACACTTCAATCCTAATGACATTTAAAACTCCTGACATTATACTTATGAGAGCATCTGTTGAAAACTATGAAACAAACCGCACTATCGAAGTTAAGGTTTCTACTACCAGAAAACTTGTTTCTATCAATTCTGCTATAAAAAACACGGTTGTATTCATAATGATAATCAAAACCAGCGAAAATCTCTTGGGCGTTGTCAAGAACTCAAGTCGAAAAAATACTAACAAGCAAGGGTCCAGGAATATCATCCTTGCAAACTTCATGTAGCGGTACACCAAACTTCACTTTTTCTAGTCTCCTCGGATATGGCAAAGAGTTAGGATGCCCGCAAGACGTAACCACATTGCTCAATGTAGCAGCTCGTCGATGCATCCTTCTAGCCCAGTTACTCATTTTGCCAGTTTACGGGACGTCAGGCTAAGGGCAATATTAATAAACAATTATCATATACGCTACGTGCATTTTTTGTAGACGTATTTTATGCCGTATTTATTTTAGATTGAAATTTAAACTATAAAATTAGAATTATTTCGGTAAACTCGCGTTCCCCGTTCGTTCGTTTGCCTGCCGTCGAACCGCACGCACGCACAAATCATACAGATGATAAATAACTAGGGTTGTCCGTTGACGTCTTGGCGTAGTATAACTGTTACTTTGATAAATAATAAAAAGTAGGAAAAAAAATCGCTTGCAGTATTTTAAACGAATAATGCATAATACAATCGTTAATGAAAGGGAGAGTTAGGTGTAAGTGTAACACAGTTCACTTATCAGTATCACATATTTTCGGGGACAAGCCAGGTTCCTAACCAGAAATTTTAGCTGAATTTTAACTAAAAATCGTGATCAAACTACAGTTTGGCAAAAAGACTACAAAATAATGGTGGCGCCACTGTGCTGCTATAAGTTCTTTCAATCCTCCTTCGTAATGCACGCTCAGCTACTTTCTTAAGCTATACTTTAATGTCAATCGTGGTCATCTATTGTTTTAATATCCCACAGATTAGCTCAAAGTTTAAGTAGAAATTGAATTTTCATTTACGTTCAAGTCACCAAAGTATCAATTAATGTAGGCGCGGTATATGCTCGATGTTTATAGTTTCAAAGGAGATGTCCGCTTTTTGTATGGACGTTGGTTTTTTATTATTTAATAATTCTAACCAGAGTAAGTTAAATATATTTGGATAGACATCTCAAAACCTAGTGCTTCTGACTATATCATGCATTTTTAAAGCCCTCCAATTTTGAGAAAATCGTTTTGTATTTTAGTGAAAATTTACTTCTAAAACGAACGAACCTTTCTATTTATCTATGTTAGTAAAGTGAACGCACCCAATAAAAAGTAAAATTGACACAAGATAACTGTCAATGTCAATCGATATTTGATCTACGTCAATGTAAACAAACCAAAAAACTACAATAGCATCGGAAAACGGAAACTATAATCGGCATCAAATATATCTCCACCTGTTCAGTTTCTCGACAATATTTTTATAAGAATTCTCATAATTGTACCAGCTATGGTTTCGATCGAACATTCTTATTCATCATCTTCAGCGTATAATAAACAAAACCAGGTCTTAGTCAAATATTGTAATTAACACGTTTACATTGAGTGAAGTCGCCATGGCGTGGTCTAAGTTCTTGATGGATAATGCTAGACATTTTTACTAAAAATAATGTAAAAGCTATTGTAATTGACTGCTATTATTGCAGATTTTTGTTTTGTTTACATTGACTTAGATCAAATATCGATTGACACTGACAGTTATCTTGTGTCAAGTTTACTTTTTTTTGGGTGCGTTCACTTTACTAACATAGATAAATAGAAAGGTTCGTTCGTTTTAGAAGTAAATTCTCACTAAAATAAAAAACGATTTTTTCCAAAATTGGAGGGCTTTAAAAATGCATGATATAGTCAGAAGCACTAGGTTTTGAAATGTCTATCCAAATATATTTAACTTACTCTGGTTAGAATTATTAAATAATAAAAAACCATTTCCGGACATGTCCTTTACCACTTATTCTTTATGCAAGCAAGTTCGAGCAACTTTGTTTATAGTTAACACTTGATTCTATACTCCGTCGGTTTAGGTAGTTAACTAAAGGTAAACAATCTTGGCATGTCTTTTTATCTAAAAGTTGTCTATAAATTGTATGTAAAAATCTTTGCAAATAGGTATTTACCTAAATCGATGTTAGCTAATAAACTAAATTTAAATAATCTTTGTGTATATTATATACGACCTCTTTAATATAAAAAGACATACCAAGACTGTTTACCTTTAGTTAACTACCTAAACAAACGGAGTATAGTCAAAAAACCTTTATTTTTGTACGATATTTCAAGTGCCAAAATTCGCAGAGCCTAACTTCAGACTCGCCAACTTATAACGGCTGTACTGTAGCTTGGGTGATTATTCTCTTTTTATAACAACTGATATTATTAACAGTGATGGATAATTTTGGTGTTGCTACAGTACATCACTATAAAAGCATTCCATTTCACTCGACGTAAAACACAAAGTAAAAACAAATAGAGTAAAAATACGTTTTCTTATAATTTATAGAAATCAATCATTTTTAAATTAAAACATTAATTCCGCCTCAAGTTCTACGCGAATTTAGAATTTTGACCAAACATCTATAATCTATGAGAAGGGAATAATATAAAACGGAAAAGGAAAAAAAAAAAAAAGTTGCCAGAGACAAGTGATTACCTATATACTCTCTGGCAAGAGATTATAAAATTTTGACAAGTCAATGAAGTCAATCAATCGCGCACGTTGTCTGTTTGAGGAACGACGCGATCGTTGTTTTGAAAAATCTTCGTAACTAACATTGGCTTGTGTACAAATTGTTTTTTTACGGTGAAATAATATCTACGAGTCGTGATAAATAAATATACTTGAAATGGCTGAATGGGAAGACGACTGGAACGAGCCGGCGGGTGTTATACCGGCACCATCGGCTCCCGCGCCCCAAACTCGGCAATATCGTGGAAGAACGTTCAGAGGCAGCAGCCGCGGTTCAAGCTCCTACAATGATACAAATTGGAGAGAACGTGGTAATAATAGTGGTGGCGATTACCGCCGCAACTTCGACCGCGACGGCGGCGGCGGCGGAGGCGCGGGTGGCCGACGCGACTTTCAACAGCGAGATTCCGGTAATAAAAAAGTAATTTACGTCCCTTCCCACAAAGTCGGGCGTATAATAGGTAAAGGAGGAGCTAAAATTAAAGATATACAGTACGAATCTGAAGCGAAGATTAAGATTGGCGATTCTAGCGGCAACGAAGCCGACGTCACCCTGACAGGCTCAGATGCGGCCATCGCAAAAGCAGAAGAATTAATTAACGGCCTGGTTGAAGATTTCCGACCGCAAGAAAAAGACCACGCGGTAAGTGACACCAATGAACAGACTCCAGATTTTTTTAAGCAAAATGAGGAAGGTGTGCAAGTCATTGATTGGGAAAAGCTCAATGCATATCATAATGAGGCACAAAACATTAGATACGAAAAATTGCCCCCAATTGTCAAAGATTTTTATAACGAGGATCCAGAGGTAGCAGCCATGTCAGCAGAGGAGGTGAAACGCTGGAGACTTGCTAACTTTGACATACAGGTAAAGCGCACATTCGATGATAAACCTGGCCTACGTCCTATACCAAATCCAGTATTAACTTTTGAACAGGCATTCAATGATTATCCAGATATCTTAAAGGAAATATACAAACAAGACTTTAAAACACCATCACCGATTCAAAGCCAGGCTTGGCCAATTCTATTGAGAGGTGAAGATTTAATTGGCATAGCTCAGACTGGAACAGGAAAAACTTTGGCTTTCCTCCTCCCAGCTCTCATTCATATTGAAGGGCAGACAGTTCCACGAGAAAAGAGGGAGGGTCCAACAGTTCTTATAATGGCTCCCACCAGAGAGCTAGCACTACAGATAGACAAAGAAGTTTCCAAGTACCAGTACAAAGGCATCAAGTCTGTTTGTGTTTATGGTGGAGGAGATCGCAAGGAGCAGATTAAAGTAGTTGCTAAAGGTGTAGACATAGTAATTGCAACTCCAGGTAGACTAAACGATCTGGTAATGGCTCGTCACTTGAACGTCATAAATTTCTCATACATTGTCTTGGATGAAGCTGATAGGATGTTGGATATGGGATTTGAACCACAAATCCGGAAGTCATTGTTTGATGTAAGGCCTGATAGACAAACAGTGATGACTTCAGCCACCTGGCCACCAGGTGTACGTCGCCTTGCTGAATCTTACATGAAAGACCCAATACAAGTAAATGTTGGATCCTTAGATCTTGCAGCAGTGCACACTGTCACACAGAAAATAATGTTTGTTGAAGAATCTGAAAAAGAGGCAGCATTATTTGATTTTATCAATACTATGGATCCTACCGATAAAGTTATCATATTCTGTGGCAAAAAAGCTACTGCAACTCACATTACAACTGAATTATGTCTTAAAGGTATTGAGTGCCAATCCTTGCATGGAGATCGAGATCAGACTGATCGAGAAGCAGCTTTAAGTGAAATGGTTGATGGAACAGTCAACATATTGGTTGCTACTGATGTAGCATCTCGAGGCATTGACATAAAAGATCTCACCCATGTTGTTAACTTAGACTTCCCCAGACATATTGAAGAGTATGTGCACAGAGTAGGCAGGACAGGACGTGCAGGAAAAACAGGGATATCCTTGACATTTATATCGAGGAGCGATTGGGGTAACGCCAGGGAGCTAATAAAAATCCTTGAAGAAGCTAATCAGGAAGTGCCAGATGAACTTGAGCAAATGGCCACGAGATTCGAAGGCATGAAGTTACGTCGAGACAAAGAGCGTGGCGAGGGTCGTGGTCGCGGCGGCGGCGGCCGGGGCTACGGCGGCGGCGGCGGCGGCGGCCGCGGCCGGAGGGATCGGTGGTAATCCGATACTTATGTACTCCATTCGGGATGAGAGTAATCTCATATAATGCTGTATTGAAAAAAAAAAATCGGTCATAACAAAAAAATAAGAAAAGTTATTTTTGCATAACATATAAAAGCTAGTTTTTCATCAAAACAAGCAAATTTATCAATGATCTGAATGGAGTGATCTCAATATTATTATCCTGAATGGAGCTTACTTAGATAGCTTACCTAACTGAAACAGCTTGTGAAAGATGTGCAGTGCAGCGCTCAGTTGGAATACAGTCAGTACAGTCTGTAGTTTAATTATTCTATTTATTATTTGATTTTGAGATAAATAGATACTTATTACTGTATTAGCTATATACTTACTATTGTAATAGCTTAGTGTGTATCTTTGTTGAAGATTTCTAATAGATGAGCTGTATTACTTCTAACAAAGCGGAGATTGTATAGACAAATATGGCCTATTTATCAGTATTATTTACTTATGTTATAATATCATTAATTAGGTGTGTTTATTTTTTATGTACCTACCTATTAGAGGTTCCTTTAATATTTTGTAGTGAATGGGTATAGTTTAAAAATAATTTAAGTTTAATTAAAGCTCTCTGTATGCACTGCACAGTTTCAGTCCATTGGTAAACATCTAAAATCTTTATATTATAACTCGTACCTACACTTTCCATAATAATGACTGTGCATTTTGTTTACTTTGTACAAAGTGCAAAGCATGGGTTTGTTAATTTAAGAAAAGTAGACCTAAATTGTTTAACAAACAAATATATAGGACTTAGAATTAAGTTTGACCTTCATGCTGTGATAGAAAGTGAAATATAAAATTCACGGTCTATTTAATTGTAGTAGTTTGTACTGGATAGATTAAGTACTTCCTTTTTAAAGCTAATTCTAGCAAAGGTGTCGTATTTATTGTGGTATTTATACATGATTTATGTGTAACTACTGTTTTATAACTAAGTATGTGATGTTAACGATATTAGATATATCGTTAGTATGTCTATTTTGCCATTTCTTATTACAACGTTTATGTGATCAAAACGTGTTTTATTGTTTCACTACCACCTGCAAGCTTGAAGTGTAGATAATATTAAGGGTGTTTGCCCACCAGATATTTATTATTATTTATTATTATTGCTTATTTCACACTTTGCTATAATATAGTAGCATAGTTCGTAGCATAACAATATCTCGCCATACATTTATTAAGAACGCGTTCACACTTTGCTATAAGTACTATAGTATATTATTTTACTTAAATGTGTGGCTAGCGATATTTCTGTGCTACGAATGTTAAGTCGCGTTTTCACTAGGAACGTGTCGCGGAGACATATCGCCCAACATTCACGTGGTATTTTGTGGGACAAGTCGCTCGACATTTCCAGCCGCAGGGCATCGACTAGCGACAAGTTGCGCGACCCGTAAATGAACACGTGAATTTCGTGTCGAGCGACAGAGTCGCGGTACAAATGTCCCCTAGTGAAAATACGGCTTTAAGCGATATATAGCGTAGTGTGAAGTGAGCTTTATGGGCTATATGCAATGCGTTTGATATCCACGAATCATATTCATTGGTTCATAAAACGTAACACGGGTGAAAATGGGTTCACAACATCAAAGCTTTTGAATGATCAATATGAATGCCTTCCGTCGATACAGTGCTTAAGCCGAACTACGGATCTTCCTCGTACAGCAACCTCGTGGCGACGCATGTTCATACATCTTACTTGCCCCGCTGAATAGCTTAGCAACAGTGGACGTAGGGTCAGCTCATACCGACACGAGACGCGATCACGCGACGCGATGAGCCTCCGCGAGACGCATCGCAACGTTGCGAGGCGCATAGTAAAATCGTCGGCAACACAACGCACATTGGTGCAAGGGCGGATAAAAGTCCTTTGTTTAGAGTTTTAGACTTTGATTGAAATGTCTGCAATTTGTATACACATAGGTACTAGAATGTTAGTAGAAACAAGTCCTAAAATTAATACGGGTAAATAATTATACAGTATTTAATTATATGATGCCAAAGTAGAATGATCGAGAAATAACACTTGCAAAAAATATTGTTAAGTATTTCAAGTCTACATAGAACCTAAATACTATAATGATCAACTTTTATTTTTAATTTAGTCATAAGTTAATTGTGTCTATTAATAAAATACGTAAACATAATTATCAATTATGTAATGAAATAATTAGTAATTACTTGCTAATACATTTTTAATGAAGAAGGTCATTTGGAACCTTTTGTTTTCAATAATGAGATCATGCATCATCGGAAGCGTGGCCGTCCTCGGCAGACCTGGCGACGCACCGTTTTGGCTGAAGCGAAAGACATCGGACTGACGTGGAGCGACGTCAAACATAAAGCGCAAGACCGCTCGCGTTGGGTGACTACTGTTGACGCCCTCTGCCCCAGCTAGGGGATATAGGATCTTAAGTCAAGTAGATAAGTCAATGAGATCATAACTGATTTCCGTTATCGACCGATGCGTAATACTTAATATACTGTTACGCCGTGAAACTTGAGTACGCTATATCTTCGACGGAACCAAGGGTAGCATCAAATAATTAAAACGCATTGATGTGCGAAGCTTCGAGAATAGGAGTACATACTCAGGCCTGGCAAATTCCAGAAAAGTCCGACATACCCTATTATTATTAGCTAAGATTCAGTAGGTAGTTATGTGGGTGGATAAGGGAATTTGTACCTTCCGGTATTAGCAATAGAGTCGAAATTCGCATGTAAGGTGGTAGATAAGTACCTACTTACGAGAGTAATAATAATGATTTATGGCCTCCCGATATGACCCTATTGTTCTAGAATGTCCTTGAAACGTCGGTATCGAGAAATGTCGATGGCTTCGCATATAAATACGGGCCCCCGGCTAGAAGCGAGTTCAGTTTGATTTCGTCAGCGATACAGAGCGAACTACCTAAGTGCTTGAAGTGATACCTAGCGACCTAAGCGATACTAAACGGAACTCTGAGTGTTTATAGTGATTGGTTATTTGTTGATTGGACTAATTTGTCATTGTTTTGTGGTGAATAAAGTTGTCTGCTAGTAAACCGGCATTTAATTACTCACGTTCGTAACAACTGGTGTCAGAAGTGAGATGCCATTACTACAGAGGGACGACGAACAAGGACCACGAACAAGGAGGCAAGTGGAGATGGATGCTGCACGTCAACGTCTGGAAGCGGAAGATCGGGCTGGTATGGGAGCAACGGCAGCTGCTGAGGCGCCAACAGGGCCATCCTCGGAAATGAACCTCGCCGCAGTGTTGGCCGCCATGCAAGCTAGTATGGAACAAGCCCGCCGCGAACAGGAAGCTGCCCGCCGCGAACAGGAAGCTGCCCGCCGCGAACAAGAGGCTAACCAACGTAAGCTCCAGGATCTAATCGCGGCTAACCAGGAAGAAGCCCGCCGCGAACAGGAAGCTGCCCGCCGCGAACAAGAGGCTAACCAACGTAAGCTCCAGGACCTAATCGCGGCTAACCAGGAAGAAGCCCGCCGCGAACAGGAGGAAGCCCGCCGGGATCAAGAGGCTAAGCAGAACCTGATCCTCGAAAAAATCGATCACGGCCTCGTCACGTTGGGCGAGAAAGTGAAAAATCTCACCTTAGAGGTCAAGGAGGTTTCCGCCCGAGCTGATAGTCTCGAAACCAGAATTGATGGCCACGAAGATCGCCTGCTGGACATCAACAAGAAGATTGTCAAGCTCGAAGCACGCGAACCCGTTGCTGTTAGCGCACCATCGCACACCCACTGTGCATCAGCCGCAAAATTTGATATGCCGCGTTTTGATGGCACTTCGTCCTGGACGGCTTTTAAGTACCAATTCCAAACACTGGTCAAGACGAACCGCTGGGATGATGACCAGTCTTTCGCGGCGTTAACTTTGGCCCTACGAGGGGACGCTCTGCTGGTCCTAGAGAACCTTCCTTCAGACGGCAGGACGTTGGAGCGTCTAATGGAGGGACTAGACACTCGCTATGGTGACAAGCACCTCGAACATGTTTTCCGCGCGCAACTTCGCGAGAGAACGCAGAGGTCGAACGAGAGCCTTCAGCAGTGGGGAGTAGAGGTTGAACGGCTGGTCCGGCGGGCGTACATGTCGATGACACCGGAGATGGTGGAAGTAAATCTGGTGCAAGCATTCATCGACGGTCTACGGGATACTGAAGTCAGGGCTACGGTGCGACTCGGACACCACCAAACTCTGAAGAGTGCGATGGCCCACGCTTTGGAAGTGGAAGCCGTACGACAAGACTCACGTATGCACAGAGTTCGGGAAGTGGTGGTCTCACCTTCAGTGCAACCACGTCACCGAGAAGTGGCTTCGTCGGCAAAGTCCCGCTATATTCCGACGTGTTATGGATGTGGAGAAAAAGGGCACATTCGTACCGATTGCCCCAAGAGGAAGAGGGGAAGTGTGGACTCCGGAACTCAAGTTAACGAGGAGTCGTTAAACTAAATGTCGCCAGGGCCGCGGGGCGGGTGCTGGCTGGTCAACTGAAGGCCCCAACCATCACTATCAATCAAGTCCACAACGGAAATAGTTTGATCATCGAGGGAACGCTGAATCAACGTGCTTGCAATTTCACCGTTGACACCGGGGCGTCACGGACTATTATAAGACCTGAGTTGCTGAAACGCACCATCTTGTGGCAAACAGAAACCCCAACCTACCGACTTCAGACAGCCACCGGCCAGCCAGTCTCCGTCCTCGGTGCTACAGAAATCGAGTTTAAAATCGGTGATCAAGTGTACACCCATTCAGCGTTAATTGCGAATATTACCGACGATTGCATACTGGGTCTCGACTTCCTGCGGAATTACCGATGTGTTTTAGATATCGATAAAGGAGTATTGAAATTCCCAGACCAAGAAGTCTTCCTGCAAGGAATTAACACATGCAACCTCTATTGCTTAAAGGATACCACATTGGCTCCAAGAACGGAAACCTTAGTTGAAGTTAAATTTCCTAAGAAAATTAGGCAACGCAGATGTGTTATGGTTGAAGACATTGGCCGGCACCCGGAACTTATCACCGCGAGGACATTAGTTATGACGAAAGGAAGATCCAAGGTCAGGATTGTAAATCTTGGGAAAAAGGAGATCCAGTTGAAGAAAAACAGTGTTGTTGGAAGATGTGAAGAAGTGAAGTATCTCCGCCAAATCAACACATCTTCAGTAAAACAAGACGCAATAAAAGGTGAACCTGATCACATCCAGCAACTTCTGGAAAATTCTAAGAGTAATTTATCAGTTTCGGAACTACAGCAAGCCAAGGAATTTCTGCTACGGTTCCGGGATATCTTTGCAACGGGAAAAGATTGCGGAAGAACAGGTCTCGTCAAGCATGAGATAGATACAGGTGATGCTAGACCAATTAAACAGAGACCGCGCCGCATACCCTGGGCTAAAGAAACTGAGGTAGCAGAAATGGTAAAGGATATGGCTGATAGCGGAATAATTGAACCTTCTACGAGCCCATGGTCTTCTCCTGTCGTTCTGGTGAAGAAGAAGGACGGCAGTACCAGATTCTGTGTAGACTACAGAAGGCTGAATGATGTAACGAAGAAGGACAGTTATCCCTTGCCTAGGATAGACGACACACTGGATATGCTCAGTGGTATGAAGTGGTTTTCAACCATTGACTTGAAAAGTGGCTACTGGCAAGTGGAAATTAGCGAGAAAGATAAGGAAAAGACAGCGTTCAGTACAGGAATTGGCAACGGCCTGTGGCAATTTAACGTCATGCCTTTTGGGTTGTGCAACGCTCCAGCGACGTTTGAACGCCTCATGGATAGAGTCATGGTGGGCCTTCTTGGTGACGTCTGTCTGGTATATTTGGATGATGTCATTATAATGGGCCGCACTTTTAAGGAACACCTGAGAAATATGGAGAAAGTATTCACCAGGATACGGGGGGCTAACCTAAAACTAAGCCCAAAGAAGTGTGCCCTGTTCAAGAAGGAGGTCAGCTACCTAGGACATGTCATCTGCGCCGATGGAGTGAGAACCGATCCTGAGAAGATAAAGGCTGTCCAACAGTGGCCGGCTCCAAAGAACAAAACAGAAGTACGTGCATTTCTAGGGTTGTGCACATACTACAGACGGTTTGTTATGAGTTTTTCTGACATTGCAAAACCTTTACATCAGCTGACTGAGGATAAACGAGATTTTATCTGGGACATGAACTGTGAGTCAGCATTCAACGAACTAAAGCAACGGCTATGTGAAGCGCCTATACTGGGGTATCCGAGCAGAGATGGAAGATTTGTCGTCGATACCGACGCCAGCAACACAGGAATTGGTGGAGTGCTGTCGCAGGTGCAAGAAGATAGGCAAGTCGTGATCGCTTACTTCAGTAAGGCACTTTCAAAACCAGAGAGGAACTACTGCGTGACTCGACGAGAACTACTGGCTGTTGTAAAAACTTTGCAACATTTCCACAAGTACCTCATAGGGAGACAGTTTACGTTGAGGACGGACCACGCTGCATTGAAATGGCTTTTACAATTCAAAAACCCTGAGGGTCAAGTTGCAAGATGGCTAGAGCAGCTGCAGGAGTTCAACTTTGTGACGGAACATCGTAGTGGAAAAGGGCATAACAATGCTGACGCCCTGTCGCGACGTCCATGTAATGAGGACTGTAGACATTGCCAGCAAAATGAAGCCCGGGAACACGTGAACTTAATTAGGGCTGAAGGCAACTTTAAGAAGTCCCAGGAAGAAGATGACGATATTCGACCTATACTGGACTGGAAGCGTAGTGGAACTAGGCCTCAGTGGAATGAAGTATCGTCACATAGTCCTGTCACAAAGAGCTACTGGGCACAGTGGGACAGTTTAGTCCTAGAAAATGACGTGCTTTGTAGGAAATGGGAATCGAACGATGGCAAAGAGGTGACCACACAAGTGATAGTACCACGACGTGAAGTGGTCCCCCTGCTTCAGGAGATACACGATGGCGCTTCTGGTGGACACCTGGGAATCAAGAAAACTCTACTGAAAGTGAGACAGCGGTATTACTGGCTCAATTGTAGAGAAGACATAGAGCAATGGTGTCGGAAATGTACAGCGTGCGCATCCGTGAAAGGACCACAGACTAGGAGCAGGGGCAAGCTTCAGTTGTACAATGTAGGAGCCCCATGGGAACGCATTGCCATCGACGTTGCTGGACCTTTCCCAGTGACAGATGACGGAAACAAATACATAGTGGTGATACAGGACTATTTCACAAAGTGGCCTGAAGTTTTCGCCATACCCAATCAGGAAGCGACGACAGTGGCGAAAAAGGTGGTCGAAGAAGTAGTATGTCGGTATGGCGCACCTTTGGAGATCCATTCCGATCAAGGCCGCAACTTCGAATCTGCGCTGTTCCAGGAAATGTGCACTCTTCTGGGGATTTACAAGACACGCACAACACCTGCGCACCCACAGTCGGACGGAATGGTGGAGAGGTTTAACCAGACCCTGGAGAATCACCTGGCTAAGGTTGTCGATGACCATCAGAAAGATTGGGACCGGTATATTCCACTATTTCTGATGTCTTATCGATCAGCAGTGCATGATAGCACGGGCCATACCCCAGCAAAAGTGAATTTCGGCAGGGAGATGAGACTTCCAGTCGATACCATAACCGGCGTGCCACCTGACAAGACTAAGCCAGTTACGGACTTCGTAAGTGACCTCCAAGATCAATTGGATGAAGTGCATAAACGAGTGCGTGAGAATAGCCTGCACACCAGCGTTAAAATGAAAACTCGATACGACCGCAATGCCAACGCCAAGGGATTTGAGGAAGGTGTACTGGTTTGGCTCCACAACCCACTTCGACGAAAAGGGAAGTCGCCGAAACTTCAAGCTCGATGGGAGGGACCCTACACCGTGATAAAAAGGATCAACGACGTTACCTACCGCATCAAGAAAGGGGTACGAGGGAAACCTAAGGTAGTCCACGTGGATAGATTGACGCCATATCACGGATCTAATAATGCTCGGGACGAGCATGACTAAGAGGGGGGCACTGTTACGCCGTGAAACTTGAGTACGCTATATCTTCGACGGAACCAAGGGTAGCATCAAATAATTAAAACGCATTGATGTGCGAAGCTTCGAGAATAGGAGTACATACTCAGGCCTGGCAAATTCCAGAAAAGTCCGACATACCCTATTATTATTAGCTAAGATTCAGTAGGTAGTTATGTGGGTGGATAAGGGAATTTGTACCTTCCGGTATTAGCAATAGAGTCGAAATTCGCATGTAAGGTGGTAGATAAGTACCTACTTACGAGAGTAATAATAATGATTTATGGCCTCCCGATATGACCCTATTGTTCTAGAATGTCCTTGAAACGTCGGTATCGAGAAATGTCGATGGCTTCGCATATAAATACGGGCCCCCGGCTAGAAGCGAGTTCAGTTTGATTTCGTCAGCGATACAGAGCGAACTACCTAAGTGCTTGAAGTGATACCTAGCGACCTAAGCGATACTAAACGGAACTCTGAGTGTTTATAGTGATTGGTTATTTGTTGATTGGACTAATTTGTCATTGTTTTGTGGTGAATAAAGTTGTCTGCTAGTAAACCGGCATTTAATTACTCACGTTCGTAACAATACTTTCAGAGACTAATTACACCCTATAGATTAAGAATACATCAGTTTTGCCTGCAATAACCTGCGATCTTGGAAATACCAGGTCATTAACTAATGAATGAATAAAAAATACTATCCTTTTCATAATGATGCCAAAGCTTTATTAGTGGATAGCACCCATCTTTAAAACTATGTCTTCTCTATTTATTATTTAGTTTATTAATATTTATTTATATAGAAATGCTTCAAGACATAGGTAATATTATATTATTTTGCATAATTTTGATAATTCAATTCATGTGCAAAAATATACCTAATGAATATTTTTCATGTTAGTAAAAAAAAGTATAAGTAAGTATTATATCTTTCCCTTTGTATACCCGTACACTGTGCGACGTCGACGCCCGCCGCGCGGCGTCAAGAGGCGCAGCGCTGCATATAGCAACGTATTCTAAATTCTCACAAAGTAGTTATTTATTTATTGCTATAGGTACTATAGTATATTATTATAGGTACTTAATGGCGAGCGATATTTTTGTGCTACGAATGTTAAGCCGCGTTTTCACTAGGAGGTTTTCCATATCGCCCAACATTCACGTGGTATTTTGTGGGACAAGTCGCTCGAGATTTCCAGCCGCAGGGCATCGACTAGCGACAAGTTGCGCGACCCGTAAATGAACACGTGAATTTCGTGTCGAGCGACAGAGTCGCGGAACAAATGTCCCCTAGTGAAAATACGGCTTTAAGCGATATATAGCGTAGTGTGAAGTGAGCTTTATGGGCTAGACGCAATGCGTTTGATATCCACGAATCATATTCATTGGTTCATAAAACTTAAAACGGTTGAAAATGGGTTCACAACAAAGCTTTTGAATTATTAATATGAATGCCTTCCGTCGATACAGTGCTTAGGTCGAACTGCGCATCTTCCTCGTACAGCAACCTCGTGGCGACGCATGTTTATACATCTTACTTGCCCCGCTGAATAGCTTAGCAACAGTGGACGTAGGGTCAGCTCATACCGACACGAGACGCGATCACGCGACGCGATGATCCGCCGCGAGACGCATCGCAACGTTGCGAGGCGCATAGTAAAATCATCGGCAACACGACGCACATTGGTGCAAGAGTGGAAAAAAGTCCTTTGTTTAGACTTTGTTTAAAATGTCTGCAATTTGTATACACATACTAGAATGTTAGTAGAAACAAGTCCTAAAATTAATACGGGTACTTAAATAATTATACAGTATTTAATTATATGATGCCAAAGTAGGGTGATCGAGAAATAACACGTGCAAAAAATATTGTTATTTCAAGTATAAATAGAACCCAAATACTATAATAATCAACTTTTATTTTTAGTTTAGTCATAAGTTTATTGTGTCTATTAATAAAATACATACTTAAACATAATTATGTAATGAAATAATTAGTAATTACTTGCTAATACATTTTTAATGAAGAAGGTCATTTGGAACCTTTTGTTTTCAATAATGAGATCATAACTAGTCTCCGTTATCGATCGATGCGTAATAATATACCTACGTTCGGAGATTATTACACCCTATAGATTAAGAATACATCAGTTTTGCCTGCAATAACCTGCAATCTTGGAAATACCAGGTCAATTTACTAATAAATGAAAAAAAAATACTACCTATCCTCTTCATGATGATGCCAAAGCTTTATTAGTGGATAGCACCCATCTTTAAAACTATGTCTTCTCTATTTATTATTTAGTTTATTAATATTTATTTATATAGAAATGCTTAAAGACATAGGTAATATTATATTATTTTGCATAATATTGATAATTCAATTCATGTGCAAAAATATCCCTAATGAATATTTTTCATGTTAGTAAAAAAAAAGTATACTTAAGTATTATATCTTTCCCTTTGTATACCCGTACACTGTGCGACGTCGACGCCCGCCGCGCGGCGTCAAGAGGCGCAGCGCTGCATATAGCAACGTATTCTAAATTCTCACAATGTAGTTATTTATTTATTGCTATAGGTACTATAGTATATTATTATAGGTACTTAACGGCGAGCGATATCTTTGTGCTACGAATGTTAAGCCGCGTTTTCACTAGGAGACGTGTCGCGGAGACATATCGCCCAACATTAACGTGGTATTTTGTGGGACAAGTCGCTCGACATTTCCAGCCGCAGGGCATCGACTAGCGACAAGTTGCGCGACCCGTAAATGGACACGTGAATTTCGTGTCGAGTGACAGAGTCGCGGTACAAATGTCCCCTAGTGAAAATACGGCTTTAAGCGATATATAGCGTAGTGTGAAGTGAGCTTTATGGGCTATATGCAACTTCGACCGCGACGGCGGAGGCGCGGGTGGCCGACTTGACTTTCAACAGCGGGATTCCGGTAACAAAAAAGTAATTTACGTCCCTTCCCACAAAGTCGGGCGTATAATAGGTAAAGGAGGAGCTAAAATTAAAGATATACAATACTAATACAGTTGCGGCCATCGCAAAAGCAGAAGAATTAATTAACGGCCTGGTTGAAGATTTCCGACCGCAAGAAAAGGACCACGAAGTAAGTGACACCAATGAACAGACTCCAGATTTTTTTAAGGAAAATGAGGAAGGTGTGCAAGTCATTGATTGGGAAAAGCTCAACGCATATCATAATGTGGCACAAAACATCAGATACGAAAAATTGCCCCTAATTGTCAAAGATTTTTATAACGAGGATCCAGAGGTAGCAGCCATGTCAGCAGAGGAGGTGAAACGCTGGAGACTTGCTAACTTTGACATACAGGTAAAGCGCACATTCGATGATAAACCTAGCCTACGTCCTATACCAAATCCTGTATTGACTTTTGAACAGGCATTCAATGATTATCCAGATATCTTAAAGGAAATATACAAACAAGACTTTAAAACACCATCACCGATTCAAAGCCAGGCTTGGCCAATTCTATTGAGAGGTGAAGATTTAATTGGCATAGCTCAGACTGGAACAGGAACAGACATTAAGGGTGTTTTCCCACCACTCATTTCACACTATGCTATAATATAATAGTAGGTATAGTTCATAGCTCAACAATACTTATCTCGCCATACTTTTATTAAGAACGCGTTCAAACTTTGCTATAGGTACTATAGTATATTATTATAGGTACTTAATGGCGAGCGATATTTTTGTGCTACGAATGTTAAGCCGCGTTTTCACTAGGAGACATGTCGCGGAGACATATCGCCCAACATTCACGTGGTATTTTGTGGGACAAGTCGCTCGACATTTCCAGCCGCAGGGCATCGACTAGCGACAAGTTGCGCGACCCGTAAATGAACACGTGAATTTCGTGTCGAGCGACAGAGTCGCGGTACAAATGTCCCCTAGTGAAAATACGGCTTTAAGCGATATATAGCGTAGTGTGAAGTGAGCTTTATGGGCTATATGCAATGCTTTTGATATCCACGAATCATATTCATTGGTTCATAAAACTTAAAACGGTTGAAAATGGGTTCACAACAAAGCTTTTGAATTATTAATATGAATGCCTTCCGTCGATACAGTCCTTAGGTCGAACTGCGCATCTTCCTCGTACAACCACCTCGTGGCGACGCATGTTCATACATCTTACTTGCCCCGCTGAATAGCTTAGCAACAGTGGACGTAGGGTCAGTTCATACCGAGACGCGGTGATCCGCCGCGAGACGCATCGCAACGTTGCGTGGCGCATAGTAAAATCGTCGGCAACACGACGCACATTGGTGCAAGGGCGGAAAAAAGTCCTTTGTTTATACTTTGTTTCAAATGTCTGCAATTTGTATACACATAAGTACTAGAATGTTAGTAGAAACAAGTCCTAAAATTAATACGGGTAAATAATTATACAGTATTTAATTATATGATGCCAAAGTAGGGTGATCGAGAAATAACACGTGCAAAAAATATTGTTATTTCAAGTATAAATAGAACCTAAATACTATAATAATCAACTTTTATTTTTAGTTTAGTCATAAGTTTATTGTGTCTATTACCTAATAAAATACGTAAACATACTTATGTAATGAAATAATTAGTAATTAGGTACTTGCTAATACATTTTTAATGAAGAAGGTCATTTGGAACCTTTTGTTTTCAATAATGAGATCATAACTAATCTCCGTTATCGACCGATGCGTAATAATATACTTTCGGAGATTAATTACACCCTATAGATTAAGAATACATCAGTTTTGCCTGCAATAACCTGCGATCTTGGAAATACCAGGTCATTAACTAATGAATGAATAAAAAATACTAGGTATCCTCTTCATGATGATGCCAAAGCTTTATTAGTGGATAGCACCCATCTTTTAAACTATGTCTTCTCTATTTATTATTTAGTTTATTAATATTTATTTATATAGAAATGCTTAAAGACATAGGTAGGTAATATTATATTATTTTGCATAATATTGATAATTCAATTCATGTGCAAAAATATACCTAATGAATATTTTTCATGTTAGTAAAAAAAAGTATAAGTATTATATCTTTCCCTTTGTATACCCGTACACTGTGCGACGTCGACGCCCGCCGCGCGGCGTCAAGAGGCGCACGCAGCGCTGCATATAGCAACGTATTCTAAATTCTCACAATGTAGTTATTTATTTATTGCTATAGGTACTATAGTATATTATTATAGGTACTTAATGGCGAGCGATATTTTTGTGCTACGAATGTTAAGCCGCGTTTTCACTAGGAGACGTGTCGCGGAGACATATCGCCCAACATTAACGTGGTATTTTGTGGGACAAGTCGCTCGACATTTCCAGCCGCATTGCATCGACTAGCGACAAGTTGCGCGACCCGTAAATGGACACGTGAATTTCGTGTCGAGCGACAGAGTCGCGGTACAAATGTCCCGTGGTATTTTGTGGGACAAGTCGCTCGACATTTCCAGCCGCATTGCATCGACTAGCGACAAGTTGCGCGACCCGTAAATGGACACGTGAATTTCGTGTCGAGCGACAGAGTCGCGGTACAAATGTCCCCTAGTGAAAATACGGCTTTAAGCGATATATAGCGTAGTGTGAAGTGAGCTTTATGGGCTATATGCAACTTCGACCGCGACGGCGGAGGCGCGGGTGGCCGACTTGACTTTCAACAGCGGGATTCCGGTAACAAAAAAGTAATTTACGTCCCTTCCCACAAAGTCGGGCGTATAATAGGTAAAGGAGGAGCTAAAATTAAAGATATACAATACGAATCTGAGGCTAAGATTAAGATTGGTGATTCTAGCGGCAACGAAGCCGACGTCACCCTGACAGGCTCAGATGCGGCCATCGCAAAAGCAGAAGAATTAATTAACGGCCTGGTTGAAGATTTCCGATCGCAAGAAAAAGACCACGCGGTAAGTGACACCAATGAACAGACTCCAGATTTTTTTAAGGAAAATGAGGAAGGTGTGCAAGTCATTGATTGGGAAAAGCTCAACGCATATCATAATGAGGCACAAAACATTAGATACGAAAAATTGCCCCCAATTGTCAAAGATTTTTATAACGACGATCCAGAGGTAGCAGCCATGTCAGCAGAGGAGGTGAAACGCTGGAGACTTGCTAACTTTGACATACAGGTAAAGCGCACATTCGATGATAAACCTAGCCTACGTCCTATACCAAATCCTGTATTGACTTTTGAACAGGCATTCAATGATTATCCAGATATCTTAAAGGAAATATACAAACAAGACTTTAAAACACCATCACCGATTCAAAGCCAGGCTTGGCCAATTCTATTGAGAGGTGAAGATTTAATTGGCATAGCTCAGACTGGAACAGGAACAGACATTAAGGGTGTTTTCCCACCACTCATTTCACACTATGCTATAATATAATAGTAGGTATAGTTCATAGCTCAACAATACTTATCTCGCCATACTTTTATTAAGAACGCGTTCAAACTTTGCTATAGGTACTATAGTATATTATTATAGGTACTTAATGGCGAGCGATATTTTTGTGCTACGAATGTTAAGCCGCGTTTTCACTAGGAGACATGTCGCGGAGACATATCGCCCAACATTCACGTGGTATTTTGTGGGACAAGTCGCTCGACATTTCCAGCCGCAGGGCATCGACTAGCGACAAGTTGCGCGACCCGTAAATGAACACGTGAATTTCGTGTCGAGCGACAGAGTCGCGGTACAAATGTCCCCTAGTGAAAATACGGCTTTAAGCGATATATAGCGTAGTGTGAAGTGAGCTTTATGGGCTATATGCAATGCGTTTGATATCCACGAATCATATTCATTGGTTCATAAAACTTAAAACGGTTGAAAATGGGTTCACAACAAAGCTTTTGAATTATTAATATGAATGCCTTCCGTCGATACAGTGCTTAGGTCGAACTGCGGATCTTTCTCGTACAGCCACCTCGTGGCGACGCATGTTCATACATCTTACTTGCCCCGCTGAATAGCTTAGCAACAGTGGACGTAGGGTCAGCTCATACCGACACGAGACGCGATGATCCGCCGCGAGACGCATCGCAACGTTGCGAGGCGCATAGTAAAATCATCGGCAACACGACGCACATTGGTGCAAGAGTGGAAAAAAGTCCTTTGTTTAGACTTTGTTTAAAATGTCTACAATTTGTATACACATACTAGAATGTTAGTAGAAACAAGTCCTAAAATTAATACGGGTAAATAATTATACAGTATTTAATTATATGATGCCAAAGTAGGGTGATCGAGAAATAACACGTGCAAAAAATATTGTTATTTCAAGTATAAATAGAACCTAAATACTATAATAATCAACTTTTATTTTTAGTTTAGTCATAAGTTTATTGTGTCTATTAATAAAATACGTAAATATAATTATGTAATGAAATAATTAGTAATTACCTGCTAATACATTTTTAATGAAGAAGGTCATTAGGAACCTTTTGTTTTCAATAATGAGATCATAACTAATTTCCGTTATCGACCGATGTGTAATAATATACTTTCGAAGACTAATTACACCCTATAGATTAAGAATACATCAGTTTTGCCTGCAATAACCTGCGATCTTGGAAATACCAGGTCATTAAATGAATGAATAAAAAATACTATCCTCTTCATTATGATGATGCCAAAGCTTTATTAGTGGATAGCACCCATCTTTTAAACTATGTCTTCTCTATTTATTATTTAGTTTATTAATATTTATTTATATAGAAACGCTTAAAGACATAGGTAATAAGTATTATATTATTTTGCATAATATTGATAATTCAATTCATGTGCAAAAATATACCTACCTAATGAATATTTTTCATGTTAGTAAAAAAAAAGTATACGGTACCCATTACAGTGGGTGGCCAAATTATTAGGGACAGTACCTGAATTTCTTATATTAGTATCAACTTTGATTGCATTTTGCAGGCAAATGGTTGGTTGTAGGTCCGGCTAATATTTTTTATTTAAGGGGGATGTTTCAGGGTAGCCCGCGAAATTCAAATTTTCTTACGTTTTTTGCAATTTGCAAGCCAGTGGTAGGTTGTATGAAGTTAAAAATACTTAAGCGACTGTAAAACGTCGTCGCCGCGCGGCGTCAAGAGGCGCAGCGCTGTATAAAGCAACGTATTCTAAATTCTCACAATGTAGTTATTTACTACCTTTTCGTGTAGTAAATAAAGTTCTATTTTCCCATAGTTTTGTAGCTTAGTTTTCACATCATCGCAGCATAGCACATAAGTATCTGGTGGAAAAGCACCCTAGCCAAGCACATCAAAAAACTTTTTGATGCTTTTATTCTATTGGATAATATGCAGAAAGTTCAGGACGGTGGAAATCAGCGGCACCTGCTATAATAATCTTTACACGGCACGTTTTTCGCAGTGTACGAGTATAGGCACGGTTAATAGAACGTATCGTGTAAAAGAGGCCAATAGACTGCGGCACAGATTAGGTACTAAATAGTTACTGCGGTGCAACACTGATGAATCACGGCGGCGGCGGTGACGTGCCGCAGCGCCACCGTGGTCAATAAGCTCCCCCATTAGCTATGTCCACACTGTGCCCTTTTTTGTTCAACAAAGGCATGCGACGTAGCGCAATCAACAGCGCAAGTCGGGCATGCCTTTGACGCATGTGCAATGACAGTTGAAAGTGTTGCGCGCGCAGTGATACATATCATTCCACGTCAGATGGATAATGCGTTCCATAACGCATTCAATTGTTGAAAGCAACTAACGAAAGTTTAATAGAAAGATGAAGACGAAAGTTGAAGATGAAAGGGCACAGTGTGGACATAGCTATTGATCCATACAACACACAACACACTGACAACCGTACGGCGTGTATGCTGTACCTACGGTTAAAAAAACGTGCCGTGTACAAGAGGCCTTACAAAACCATTTAGCTTCCTCGACGACTTGGTCAACCTACCCGTCAGTAAAGTTTAATCGAAATCGGTTCAGCCGTTCGAACGTCAAGAAGTAATAAACACACAACTTTGGCCTTCATAGTATTATACTGTGACCGTGATACTGATGATGCTAAAACAAGCGCTAGTCCGGGAGCAGTGGTAACTGCTCCGACTTCGATTTGTAGGTCGGGAGTTCAAACCCAGTCAGGCCTATTACTTTGTGTAATATATTTCATCACCGCTACTCTAAATTCCAAACCCAGCATAACTTGTAACGTTTATTCCATCACTACTCTCAAAACGGTAAAAGAAAGCGCGAGGAAACCGGCATGCAGTGTGTCCTAGACCTATTAGTTTACGGGGGATTTTCAGTGTTTATACGCTTCTTTAGATAAGTCCATACATACCTAGGTAAAGTCAAACGGGGTGAATAGGAACGCAGGGGTGAATAGGAACGAAAATGGTTACTGGATTTTAACGTTATTTAACAGGTTTTTCCAGCATTTAATTACTCCTATTTATCCATTAATTGTAATAAAAGGCGATGCTTATACAGAAATGAAGATAAAATATTTAACCAAAGTAAAAATTAAAATCAAAGTTTCGTTCCTATTCACCCCTGCGTTCCTATTCACCCCGTTTGACGGTACTAAAAACCTATTATTCCTATTTTATTAGTAGGTAATAGCATTTTTTCTCTATAGCATATCATGTACCGCTGACCACTGTTGGCGAATTCAATGTCTTTCCAATATCTGTTGGCGTTCACCAAAGCTCGGCTCTTAGCCTGTTCTTGTTTAACGTTGTGCTCGATGTAGTTACAGCAAACATCCAAGACCAGCCTCCATGGCTAATTATGTTTGACGATGATATCGCCCTCGTTAACCAGAACAAAGTCCAACTTGAGCGCAAAGTCAAAATTTGGAAGGACACGCTGGAAAACAGTGGTCTGAGACTAAATGTGGCGAAGACTGAGTACATGTCCAGTGTCAGCACGGATTCAAACATAATCCGGATAGGTTCGGACCTGATCACAAGGTTCGATAAGTTCAGGTACCTACCTTGGATACGTGCTGCACGAGTCTGGCAACGTGGACGACGATGTCCAAGCACGTATAGGCGCGGCTTGGGCGAAGTAGCGCGAGGTTACGGGCGTTGTATGCGACCGCAAAATGCCTTCCAAGCTCAAGGGGCAGATATATAAACGCATCATACGGCCTGTCCTTCTTTACGGCGGCGAGTGTTGGCCAGCACTAGGAAGACACCCAGGAGCTTCGCGTCACGGAGATGAAGATGCTGAGGTGGATGAGCGGCATAACGCGATCGGATCGCATAAGGAACTCATTCATCCGAGGTAGTCTTGATGTCCGTGACGTAGGGGAAAAACTGCAAGAGTGTCGTCTGCGGTGGTATGGCCTCATCATGCGCAGCTCTAGGGTGTACGTTGGTCGGAGATCATAGATGTAGCTGTCCTTAGGGCTAGGTTCGTGGTCGCCCCCGCAAGCGTTGGCTAGACATCGTCATGTCCGACATGAGAGCCAATGGCCTTACTGGGAGAGATGTTGAAGATCGGGCCAAGTGGAGAAAACTCAGTCGGAAATCGGACCCTGGCAATAACCGGGATCAACGCCAGGCAGAAGAAAAAAAAAAAGCATATCAAATGAATATTATGATATACATAATTATATTAATTTCATAAGCTACAGTGGTAACTGCATCAACTTGCAAGTTTTAGGACGAAGTTTTCCTGTTTTGAAACAGGAATAGCTTGGGTGCCGAAATAAGAATACTTCGTAGGTCGCGGGTTCGAACCCAGCCAGTGTAATTTATTCCATCACCGCTGTTCGCAACAAAGTAAAGGAAAACATCGTGAGGAAACCGGCATGTGCTAGAACCAAAAATTCGAAGGCATGTGACGGTGGATTACGGCCCTTCCCTGTCCTAGGGAGGAGGCCTGAGTCCCAACAGTGGGAAAATTAGAAGGCAGATAGTGTTAATGCCAAGCTACAGTCCCGTATCTATATTCTACCTCCGATTTTGTACCGATCTGAGTGATCTTTGTTTTCTTAGTTTTATAAGAGATTAGTCTAAGTTTGCGCTTTTAGGGTGTAACAATTCTTTTAGATTGCCAAAAAAAAAGTACTTTATCGAATAGTATGCATATATTTCGAGTTCACAATATTTGTAGACACAACATCGCCAAGCGAAACGACCAGAATTAAAGAGTATATTTCATAATTTTTAATTATCTACCGCAGAGTCGATTTTGTTCGATTCAAACGTAACATAACACTTAGGTATAACGTCATAAATATGAGATAATACTACGTGTGCTTCGCTAACGATTCGTGCGTAACCACCATAGAAACAGATATAATAGTATAATTTATATAGATTTTAATAGGTATAAACGTCAAGACTCTGTCCAAATATGTCCTTCTTCCATTCCCGCCCGGCAAGTAAAACTGAATACAAAGACTGTTAAAACAACAGTGCAAATAAATAATAGCAAGTTTTTCATAGGACTATACATACGTAATATCATGCATTTTAGCATGTTACGATAAATTATTACAGCAACTGTTTCAAAAAGGTGTCTTTTAAATAATATCTAATCTCTTCATTTCTGCCTTCAGTAATTGACCCATTTTGGCGGGAGAGCGGGAGACGATGACATTAGCCTTTTCTAAAGCCTTTATTTTGTCCATGGCGCCTCCCTTGCCGCCTGAGATGATGGCACCGGCGTGACCCATCCGCCTGCCGGGAGGGGCTGTGAGACCCGCGATAAACGCTACCACGGGCTTCGCCTTCTGACCCTGGAATTACATAAAAACAAGTGTTATTATATCAATATAAAACTCCTTTTAGTTCACTGTTTTAGGCTATCACGGTTTGTTTCACAATTTAAATTGTCACTTACTCTCCTTTTAGTTCAGTGGTATAAGAACCACTTTTAACTTACGACCCCCTACAACTTACTTTTAAATTACTATTATGTGCCCTATGCCTACTAGTCTGCGTAATTGCGTAATATAACTCCAAGCAACTTGAATTAGTTACAATCAGGTCACTGCTAGCTCAAGGTTATTGGTATCAAAACTTTCTAATCACAAGACCACAATAAATACCAGTTATTTTTTGGAACGCCCCCGCGCTCTCTTGTATCTCACTGCGCAACCCCACGGGGTCCTCATAGGTTGGGAACCCGTGTTCTGGAATGATTTTTGATAAGTATTTATAAATCAAATGTATGTAACTAGGTAAATCTATAACTGTCTGATTAGACCTTGTAAATTGTTTTAATGCCCACTTTAGTGTACGTATGTAGCTATTGTGAATTCGCATCTTAGCTTTACCTAGCTGTATTTAACGTAGACAGTACTAGTCAATACTGGTTCAAATCCTGTATTTTAAAGCAGGATTTGAACGTGTATTAGCCGATCCTGAAGATTATCCCCCCAAACGTCGATGTGAATGAACCATTTAATTCAATCAAATGCAGAAAAAACCTCCAAATAAACAGCAACCAATGATGATCAATTATTGTGATCCATGGTGTTCAGATGAGCGATGGTGATGAGGGGTTTTCTAAGGAGAGCCCGGTATGCTCATTCTGACTACCAAGAAGAAGCAGGTAAGTACTCACGTCAAACTTTACCAGATAAATCTTCTTAGCAAAGTTTCTCTCTTCAGTTCTCATTCGCTATTAACTCATTGGAGTTATTGCTTTTAATATTGAATGACTATTTGCTAGTCACTGGAACAATGAGTTATAAACTAAACTACAATACCGTGTTTCATTGCTTCAAATGAGAACAAATCGATTAAAACTACGGATGTCTTCAATTACTATTGTACGAGAGTAACTATTCGTGACGTAGACAGCTTCTAAATAGAAAATTCATGATCTACGTTACTACGTAAATTATAAATAAATATGATGTAACTTCACGTCACTAACACAATCGTGATATGATAATAAAAATGATGCAAATAATACTTCAAGTAGGTACTACGTCAGTCGAAAATGTGATAAACTTTGCTTTAAGTATGCTACAGATACCGCCTATTGTACTGCATAATTTTGTATGTTTTTGTTTATCCAATCAATAACACGGAGTCTATCTACAATTAATACATAATATTCTCTTTTACAGAGCAGCTAACATAACTTCTTACCCCTTTTACAGACTGTATCGGACAAAATAAAAAAGAAATGAAAATGTGACAAAAAAAGTAAGCAAAGCAAGGTGTGCGATGTGCCCTTCCCTGGACCGGTGATGCAAAACCGATGCTCCCCGGACGTTGGTTATGTTCATGAGATTGCGGTTTGTGTTCATAAACCGCAACTTCTATGACTGTTAGAGTGGTTACCCACCGCACCCGAAAATTTTACGATCCTCTGACCGAATCTTGGGTTTGAATCGTTATTCCTTTTTCAAAGCACTTAGGTACAGATGCGCACTAAATCCAAAGAGCGTCCCAGTGAATTCAAAATGTTTTCACATAAAATTCGGATTAGGAACAGAGTGACTGCTTTAACAGTGCAAGCCAGTGAGTGGAAACCATAAAAATAAAATACAGTTAGAGACAGTTGTATTGTTAATAATTATAGCAAAGGGGCAAAATTATATTTTAAGCATTTTTACATTAAAGGAATTACATTATGCACACGTGGGCCACATAGTCGTACGCCTATCTGGGCTCGTCGGTCTCCATACATTTTATATGGTAACTAGACTTGTAGAGCTATCTACATTACATCCACGCTACGCGACGCGACTCTTCGTACAAATCAGGCGTGACCCATGAGTGCGTTACCACCCGGGTAATTAATTGTGAGTTGGTTGAAATTATGGATGATGACACTTATTTATTTTTATATAGTACTTCATCATTCATAGTATGAACCAGTACCATGGTTAGTTATTTGAAATGAATTTGTAAAAATAGTCTAACCTTACTAAAGAAGTTACTTGGGATCAAGGGGATCAAGGCAGGTAATATAAGAGAATTTCTAACAAATAGTTACCTTGTTATGTTGTATAAGGTAGTCGGCAGCCATCTCCTCGGCATTTCCACCAATTTCACCAATGATCACAATGCCCTTTGTGTTAGGGTCCTTCAAGAAGAGATCTATGCAGTCAATGAAGTTGGTTCCATTGAAGGGATCACCTCCAATACCAATACACAGTGTCTGTCCTAGGCCTTCCTGTAAACGTAATACAAACACGAATTTACTTTCACTTCCACCTAACACAACATAGAAAATACAACATGAATGTACTTTTTTCCTCTTTTTTTGTCTAAATACAATCAAGCATCTGGCTACATTTAAATATGTTTGACATCATATAAAAACATCCTGTGATCTGTACATTCACTTAATAAAAATTTTAATACTAACAGAAAGCAAAATCTCTTTTACTGATAAATTAATATGGTTATATTTTTGCTTAAATAAACCAAACACTGATCCTGTTAAAAATATTAAAAATAAAGTAAGCTAGTGGGTGAACACTAACCTCAGTAGTTTGATGTACAGCTTCATATGTGAGGGTACCTGAACGGGATACTACGCCAATGCAGCCGGGTTTGTGGATGGAGGCCGGCATGATTCCAATCTTGCAGTTGGCAGGTGGGCAGATGATGCCAGGGCAGTTGGGGCCCAGGAGACGGGACTTGTTCTGACGTAACAATGCGTGCTTGACCCGAACCATGTCCTGTAATGTTTAATAGTCACAATTTAGAAGGTGCATTCTTTTGAAGAGGTGTTATCTTCTATTCAGTCTCTTGGTCATGCAGAGTAGATTACAGCTTGAAGCCACTGGCACAAAATGTTTTAGGCATTTAACTATCTTACGGGGCTCTAGCTTTTACCCTTGACTTTGTCCATGTGAATGTTAGTTATTGCAGATGAGAAGTCAAACTCGAAGTGTTATATAAAGTTATTTTCATATTTAAAATATTAGTGTAGCACAAGTATAGATAATTAGAAACATAAGAGAAAAAATAATTAAGTACTCAGAATCAATCTGAGCCAATAATCATTGGAAACTGTTTACGATTATATTAAAATGTTTTAAATGCATTTGTAGAAATGCACCAGTCTTATCGAGTTAATAAATGATACTTCAGTTCATATGACTCTAATTTTAATAAAAAAATATTTCTTACATGCTGAGGGATACCCTCAGTGATGCAGACAATGAGTGGAACTTCAGCTTCAATGGCCTCAAGCACAGCCGAAGCTGTTCCCGCAGGTGGTACATATACAGTTGTTGCATTTGCTCCAGTGGCCGCCATGGCTTCTTTCACTGTGGCAAATACTGGCTTTCCTAAATGGTCTTTGCCTGCCTTTTTAGGTGAAACTCCACCAACAATATTTGTGCCATAGTCCATAGCTTGCTGCGCATGGAATGTTCCTTGCTTTCCAGTGAATCCCTGTACAATTAATTTTGTGTCTTTGGTCAGCAATAGGTTCATGTTAGTTTCATCATAATTTGACGCATATCTGACAGAGGCCACCCTTATCAGGTCTGGAAGAAATAATAAGATATTAATTAACCTATCACATACCCGCAAAACGAGACACAATAGTAAAACAATAACAGCGCGGTCTCATAGGACCGGTCGGGGATTCATGAATTAATATCAATAACATAATGTATTTTATTACAGTAGTACCTAAGTAATTACTCCTTTTGAGAAGAGTAATTTTTAATAAAGTCAAACATAATAAATAAGCTGATGATGATTGTTGCAAAGTACAGAATTTTAGTTCCATTCTTTACATAATCAGGGTGGGGCAAGATATAATTGAGATGAGATTGTCAATTGTATAAAAAAACTGTTTTGCATTTCAATGATGAGACAATAGAAAGAGTTATTAGACTCATCTTTGTTATCCTCTAAACAATACAATTTTAATTTTGAGAATAGTAGATAACACTTTCAGTGATAGGAACAAAAAGTAAAATTGGTTCTATGCTGACAACCTGCCTCCCAGGTCATAGTTGAATGTAACTATTGTTGAATTATATTCATACATAGTATGCCAGTAGAGTACAACTAAGGATATTTTGATTTTTGAAAATTTTCAATTATTGTATGACCTGACTCCCAAGTTCTTCGCACTGTGTGCAATAAGTCATCATCATTGTAGTATTTACTACTGATAATTGAATACAAACACACACAAAGAGATTGAATTGAATTGAAACATCCATTAACAATTAAAACTTTCAATTCTCTGGGGTTTTTCTGGCTTGATGAATAAAATGTCTAAATAAAATTCAACTATTTAATAAGATACTTAAAATAATTAAAAAATATCATGTAGATACTACGTAAATATATGGGACACTAATATAAATGGGATCATTTCAATCATGTCTGACCAAAGGTCAAATATTGATTCATTGTAATAGCTACACAAAGATAAATGATGCTGGAGATAGGAAAAGAGCTGTCTCAGCGCTATTTATGGTTTATATAACACTAAGATATTCGCCGAAACTTGTCCCAAGCAGCGACATTGATAGTATTTTTAGATGAAGGTCTCGGTTACATTAAATTAAGCCTAATTTCTAATGTACTCAACATTGAAAGACCACTGTTTAATTTATCAGATCATATTGTCGAGGCAACATGTAGCATTGAATCTAGTTTGAAATAATATATTCGTCAGTCAGCTAAATTGCAAGGTTATCATCGTAGGTCGCAGTCGAAAAAATTGAGTGACGTGATGAACTTTCATCAAAGCATGTATGTTTTGTTAGATATAAATTTACGAAATAACATAAAAGATAATAGTCTTTCTAACCTTTTACCCGACATAAATTCCGGAGGGAAAGAGCCATGTTTTTATCTGAAAATAAAGAATTATAAAAACTGGAAGGACTTCAGAATTTAAATAATTAACTATGACACTGACAGGGGTGGCTGCTGTATCAGCCAGCCATTACGTAACTGTCTATCGACCACAGATCTGAGATGACTAAAACTACACAGATAATAACTACCCTAAAAAGTTAGTGTTATAGTGTGGCAACCCAAGCGCGTACTTTTGATGCTGTCCGCTAGAGCGCGCTAGGTACAGTACGGCCGTTATAAGTTGGCGAGTGTGAAGTTAGCCTCTGCGAATTTTGGCGCTTCAAATATCGTACAAAAATAAAGGTTAAAAAAAAACAAATGCAATTTGCAGTTCTTATTGCTGTTAAAAACAGTTATTTGCATTTATATTTTTTTCAAATTTACTACTTTTTCTGTATGCAAGCGTGTTAAAACAGCTTTGGGTCAATCAATTAATACTTGATTTAACTAAAAACAACAAATAATACGCTTATATACCGGTCATATCAGCAGTTCTTCGGTAAATATTACTAAGATCGAAAAGACTAGTTTAGGCTTCATGCTTCGCCACACATCGCCTGTATACCTTGTAAATAACCTCCATGCTAGCACTTCGACTGGTTTTATACAATATCTGTTCTATTTTTACGTCGTTTCGTTTGGTACTGAAAATAAAAATTTATAGTTTGTTTACAATGAAATGTCATTTTTTGGGAATGTTGCCAGCGGACAAAAAATTAGTTCCGTTTCTAGACTTTTTGTCCAGCTGTATGATGGGTTCTTCAGCAACAGCTACCACAAAAAACCGACCAACAGCACAATGCCAACGCTCGGTGTAGGGTTCCGTAGTTTCCCATCCGTCACTATAATTGTTACCACTGAAAGTAAAAATTGGACTGGGTTATGCATTGTGCATTTGGGTTGAGAAGTGAAGGATAGCAAATGACCCCTCCAGTCGACCATTTCAATTTGGCACACGATGCACCAAACACTGTATACTCTATAAAAGCTATGAAAAGAGTAAAATTGTTTTACATTCGTATTTTAGTTACGATAGACATTATCATTAGAAAATTATTACCCAGGAAAACAAGGGATGCAAGACTAAGCAATATGGTCGAAAGACTTTAGCCTTATCTAAGATAGAGGTAAATAAAAAAAATTACAATGATAAATGACGTGTAATTTAGCACAAAATTTTGTTTAGTTTATCATAAAAGTGAAACTAAAATCATTTGAATTGAAATCTTATTTAGAAAGAAGTCGTTGTAAATATACGTACACCATAATTGAAATTAATGTATTGTTTGAGTTGTCAAGGTGAAAAGTTTTCTTAGATAACAAAAGTTCCGGCTTACAATACATTGTGTTGTTTATTAGTAAATTGACCGATTATTATTGAAAATGTGTGGTTCTGATAAGAAACTTGGAGAAATTAGAGCTCTCATATTGGTGGGAGGTTATGGAACCCGCTTAAGACCTTTAACTCTAAGCAGACCGAAGCCTCTGGTGGAGTTTGCGAATAAACCTATCTTATTGCATCAAATTGAGGCTTTGGTAGAAGCAGGAGTCACACAGGTAAACGCTCATCATTGAATTGCTTTTATATACTATATAATTTGACTATATTTGTAAGTAATAACTAAATGCTGATTAAGTAATAAAACAATAATATTAAAAAAATATTTAAAACTTTTATTTACAAATATACTCTAGAAAATGAAACACTTAATTGGAACTATGACACCTAGACTGTTTTCTTATATTGCAGGTTATATTGGCAGTATCGTACCGAGCAGATGATATGGAAAGAGAGTTGACAGAAGAGGTTTCAAAGCTTGGGGTTTCTCTCACATTCTCTCATGAAAATGAACCCCTTGGTACAGCTGGACCTCTTGCGTTGGCACGTGAACTTCTTAGTGCTAGCCCAGAGCCATTCTTTGTATTAAACTCAGATGTGATTTGTGACTTCCCATTTAAAGAACTTGCCAAATTCCACAGGAACCACGGAAAGGTATGAATTTATTTTTATTAATCTCTTTTGCAAATTAGCAAGACATTTTTAAAGGTTTAGGAATAATAATGTAGGAATTTTGGTGTTCTGTTCTGAACTCCTATGTTTCTTACAAGAATTGATCAAAATGGTTTTTAATCTTTATACAAAAACTAGCATTATTACTGCCCAAAAAGACTGTTTTCCCGTTAAAATGATAAAATCCATATCATTGTAACAAAAAATAAAATAGACTTAGCTAGAAAACAGTTTTTATTAAACCCAATCAATGTGACATAGATAATTTCCTATGTTATTGATAACACAGAAAATACTTGAGTATCACTTTATGTGAAAGTTATCTTTCCTAATAGATAGCCCGAAGCAATCAGTACTTATCTATAGTGTTTATTTAGTGCAATACAATATACAATGTATTGACGTTGACTAGTAACTCGTACAACTGTGAAAAGGGCTTGCCTTTGACATATATGTAGTGATAAACCCTGCATTCCAAATTGCGATAAAAGTAATAATATCGCGAATCCGACAAATACACAATGTCACTACTATTACTCAACAGCTCTTACATTTTCTGATTATTAAATTTGGTCGGATTTGTGAAAAACACAGTTTTATCGCAATTTGGAACGCTGTGTATGTAATTGCCAACTTCATTTCAAGATTTAAAAAAATGGCAAAGTCAGAATATAATGGGTAATTTACATGTACAAAAGTATGTTGTTACCCAGCTGTTTTTCTCACGGTGATTTTGAATAAGACTTGTGGTCCTAGAACAAATAGGACTATAAATATTAATACTTAGTCTATTAAAACTTAAACATAAATAATATTTCCCTCACATTCACATTAAAGCAGTTGCATAAAAATGTATCTTGGGTCGAGACAGAGTAAATTCCACATTTATTTTCACTAATATTTATTTAATCTCTGAAAGTAGGTACTGATCCAAATGCTACAATTTTTCCACTTTTAAAAAGCAGAGCGACATAGGCATAGACACAGGTTATTTTTTATATACGGCATACAGGCAAAAGTTAGTAGTAAATATCAGTATGTATTTCCTAGTATAACTGTTTTTTTTTATCCTTATTCTCCCTGTTTTAGGAAGGGACTATAGTGGTGACAAAAGTAGAAGAACCTTCAAAGTATGGTGTGGTCTTATATAAGGAAGATGGTCAGATTGACAGCTTTATTGAAAAGCCACAGGAGTTTATCTCAAATAAAATTAATGCAGGTAAGAATATTTCTTATTTTAATTCATGAATCCCCGACCGGTCCTATGAGACCGCGCTGTTTTACTATTGTGTCTCGTTTTGTGGGTATGTGATAGGTTAAAGGAGATCCATTGCCATACAATTTTTTTTGTGAAAACCAAGTTCTAACAGAATATAGTTTTTTTTTTCTATGACCGGCTACTTTCAAATTTGGATCAATAATGTATGAACCGTGGGTGATGTTCTTTGTAATATTCAAAAAACAAAAAGAAAATTAATGAGTACTATTTTTAATTTCGTCTTCAAGGTGACTCACTTTTATTTTCCGTTTGTCGTAGGAATGTACATTTTAAATCCTTCGGTATTAAGTAGAATAGAGTTGCGGCCGATGTCCATCGAAAAGGAAGTTTTTCCTTTCATGGCCACAGATGGGCAGCTGTTCGCCATGGAGCTTCAAGGTTTCTGGATGGATGTAGGACAACCCAAAGACTTTTTAACAGGTAATCCTACTTCTTCTTCTTCTTTTCGAATCGAAGATAAACTCGTTAAATTGTTTGGGCTCAGTAGTTGGCTACGATAATAGGTAATCCTACTAATAATATAAACGCAAAAGTTCATTTGTATGGATATTTGTTACTCTTTCACGCAAAAACTACTGAATGGATTTCCATGAAATTTGGTACACGGATAGACCGTGTCTTAGAATATATGTAATGGATATTTTTTCATCCCGGGAGTATGTTCCCTTGGGATAATTTTCTACTATCACGCGGGCGAAGCCGCTGGCAGGAGCCAGAACAAATATAAATAAATGAAACTATATACCGCTTTTTTTCCTGGTTTCGAGATTAGTCCAATAGGAAAAAGCATTCAGGTTTAGGAAAGGAACGCCTTTCCGTTCGTTATCTAATCGTTACCGAAATAACGATTTCGGTAACACGTTGTATAATTAATTCTTTAGTCACATTCTACCATTAATAAATTCACCGTGTAAAATATTTTACCTTGAGTGAATCATTCCAGTACCAGCATGTTACATTCAACCATTAAAATATTCGTAAACTGTAAAACTGCAAACTTTCAATTCAGCAATAATTTTTCGCGTGCCTATTACAGAAAAATCCTTGATCCACAAGCTTTACGCCAATTAAAAATAACCGAATGAATTGATTGGAAACACCATGAACCAGTCATGAGTGTCATGTACTACTAAACCCAGTGAGTCCCTCCTCATTGGGTTTAGAAGTACATACACACCATCTTGGAAATTCTTTAGAAAAGCCTGGTGCATTCCTATTACCTACTCAAAATCGACGTGTGTGTATGAACTGGGGAACTGAGCAAGAAAGTAGGATGGCCGTTCTATATACATACACAATACTACAAGCCCATAATTATATCGGTTCACCTTAGGTCGTCAAGAGCTTGTGGTAGGCAGTGCTGTAACTAGCCTTTTATGCACCCGGTGCGAGCTTTCAAAACTGCGCCCCTGAAAAATGCTTTAACCATGCTTAGTCTGGTCATTTCTGCGCCCCTCCAGGGTCTGCGCCCTGTGCCTGGGCACTGCTCGCACCGCCCTAGTTACGGCACTGGTGGTAGGGCCTCTGATACTTAAATTAAAGTACACGAAAAAAAATGTTAAGGATCATAGCAGCTATACTGTAGTGATTGCTTGCCAGGCAAGCAGGTACCTTAGGAAAAAGGCGTGAATCACTACATGTATAAAACAAAGTCGCTTCCCGCTGTCTGTCTGTCTGTCCCTATATATTATGCTTAGATCTTTAAAACTACTTTTTGCGGTTTTTTTTAATAGATCGGATTGATTCAAGAGGAAAGTTTATATGTATAATACATGCACTCATATGAAGCCGGGGCTGGTCGCTAGTTTACTTATACAGGGTGTAAGGAGAACGCTTCCGAAGCCAGAACGTAGATTATATACAACCTAAATGCAAACGAATACCAATAACCTTTCGCTTTAAATTGATTATTTTCAAAACTTCATATTTCATAAACACGCAATGGAAACGAAAGTACAAATGTGAGGTCACTGACACGCAAGGCAACGTCGCGCCACTGCGCGCCCGCGCTTATCAGTCGCCGAGCGGCCGCCGAGCGCTCCGCCCGAGTCGCGGGATTTAATACGGAATTTACAAACATCACTTTCAAAATGCCTAGGCCGCCGCCCCCTACAACCCTTCATAAAATTATGAATTTTAATCGCAATTGTAGTCCATTGTAAAAAGCTGACAGAGGCATTTTACGTACCTGTCTAAATCCTTTGCGACCTTATGAGGTTTGGCTCGAACTGGGCTCCATCCATTTCAATACAAAGGCGGGCCCGTCGCTGTGTCGACTCGTGAACACGAGGCATTAGTGTTGGATCCTCAACACATTCTTCACGTAGCTTATTAAAAACGCTCACTATTCTGCCCCGCATTTCATCAGCACTATCACATTCCCGATCAAACACTCTTTCTTTCACATACCCCCACAAAAAGAAGTCCAATGGCGTTAAGTCGGGTGAACGAGCCGGCCAGGCGTGCGGCCCCAGCCTTCCGATCCAGCGGTCATTAAAAAGTTCAGTGAGACGCTCGCGGACGGGACGCGTAACATGCGGAGGAGCGCCATCGTGCTGGAACCATGCTCGACGATATTCAGCCAGCGACACATTGTCTAGCATATCATCTAAACGTCCATTTATAAAATTAAGATATGCTGATCCATTGAGGCGCTGCGGTAGAAACACTGGTCCTAAAATTTTCCCATTCAAAACACCAGCCCATACGTTGACGGACCATCTGGTCTGATGGCCGGTTTCTTGAGTGGCGTACGGGTTAACGTCTGACCATACATGGGCATTCCTCCTGTTCCACATCCCGTTTCTCGTGAATGTGGACTCGTCCGTCCAGATAACGTGCTCAATGAAGCCAGGCGCACGCTGTTGTTGATCTAGCAGCCAACGACAGTACGCACGACGACGAACGCGATCATTGGGCAGCAAAGCTTGTACTTTGTGTATTTTGTAGGGCCGCATTCTGTTCCGGCGCAAGACTTTATGAACTGTCCAGTGAGAAACTGTCGGTAAACCCCGTCGCCGCAATAATTTCGCCGCACTTCGTGTGCCTAGGCGTGGATTTTGGCGAATCACATTTAAAATACGCTCCTCAGTCTGAACATTCACTTGTTGTCCACCACCTGCCGCCATCGGAGCAATCGGTCGATTTTCTAAGACTCGCTGAAAAGCTGCCGTTATCATGCGAGAATCAGACGGATGCCGGACATTCGGAAATCTGTTCCGGTAAATTCTCAACGCTAGAGATGCATTCCCAAGGGCTTCTCCTAAACACATCAACATGTTGCCGTATTCACGAGCACTGTACACGTATGCCTGAGGCATTATTTAAAACAACAAAAAATAATAACTAAAAAGAATAAAACAGCACTAAAAACGTAACAATAATAACTAAACACAAATTTAAAACTAACAAAACAATAATTAATTACGATGCAATATCGATCGGATAAACGTAACGTACGTTAGCTCACGAACCGAGTCGGAAAGGAACTGACTAGATTACTATTATTTACTAAAGAAGTACTATGAAGATCAAACGACGCGCCGCACTTGCAGGTGGCCGGCCGACAAACGTTACCGCCGCACGTGCCACGTTGCGATGTGCAAAGACCAACAATTTACAGAGGCGAAAATGTTAAAAGAATAATTTTAAATGTTAGGAAATTGTACTTATGCTATTACAAACTGTTTTCATTTTCTAACTTTTAAATAAGATTGAATCGGTTTCTTGGATTCAATTAATTTAATTATTCACTTTAAATTGGTTTACTTACTAAATGAAGGATCCAGTTCTTGCAATAAACAAGCGCGCATCGTGTGACTTTAATTACATTGACATAAAGTTCAAATTCAATTGATTCACGCGCTCTGGTTGCTTTAAACTGTACATGCGATGAAAATTTTTTAGTCAATCACAGCTGATGTCGACGATCTTTTAATTTATTTCATTTACTATCGATTATCGACATAATACAAAACTGTTAATAAATGCACGACATAGTGCATCAATTTAAAACTGTTAACGCCTCTGTAATGTTTCTTTTTATTTATTTTGGCGGCGCTTTACAAAGGATACTTTGACCACGCCGCGCCGGCGGCGCCGCGCAGCAGTACAGTTCGTCCGCTATAAGTTGGCGAGTGTGAAGTTAGGCTCTGCGAATTTTGGCCCTTGAAATATCGTACAAAAATAAAGGTTTTAAAAAAATAAATGCAATTTGTAGTTCTTATTGCTGTTAAAAACAGTTATTGGCATTAATTTTTTTTTAAACCTTTATTTTTGTACGATATTTCAAGCGCCAAAATTCGCAGAGCCTAACTTCACACTCGCCAACTTATAACGTACGAATTGTAGGTAAGTACGTAGTAACGCGACTCGTTATTTTTACCGAATTCACAAAATCGAGGAGGTACTTTTTTTGTATTTTTGTTCATCGATTACTCAGCCGATTGTCGACGGATTTTCAAATTTTTTTTTTTTGTTAGAAAGTAGATAGTTCTGAGGTGGTCCCACTGTCACCAAGTTAGGATCTGATGATGGAATCTTAAAGAAATCTAGGGGAAACCCTCAAAATTTATAACCTCACTTATTGTTTTTCGCATATTTTATGAAGTATCTCGTGTATTTGCGTATGGTTGTCACCATCTCAGGTGGCGTGGCTGATGATGGAAGGTAGGTACAACTCCTTGACAGTAAGAAGTTACTCGAATAGGCAAGGACTGTTTATTTAGTAAATTGTTTTGATGTTCGATAGGGTATTTATCATTTGGTCTCATGATCATCAAGTCATAACCTGATGCTGCAGTCAGGATAGTCTGCAGAGTACCTAACTCCTCGACAACTAACAGCAGAAATATCGTGTTTAGGCTCATTGAAAAGGGTTCGATGTGTGGATAAACGTGCTGTGTAAACACCGAAGTACATAGCGACCTGATGCTGAAGCCAGGAGCTTCAGAAAAAGTACAAACCTCGAAATTACAGCACCGTAGTCGTGTTTGGGCTCATTTTAAACAGGACTAAACTAAAAGAAAAAAAAACGTTTAAAAAACACAACCGACTTCAATTAAAAAAAACACCGACATAAAAAAAGAAGTACAAAATAACTAGTTTTGTCTCTTCATTATTTAACACCGACTTCCGAAATTAAAGTTATTTTGTATTTTTTAAGGTGTTTTTTTTTTTTAAATTGAAGTCGGTTGTATTTTTTTGCAAAAAGTTTTTGTTTCGATATAAATTGTTAAGTTTGCCGATATGAAGTCATTGACGCCAGGTCTAGAGATAATGTCGGGATGTAGGTTGGTAAACATTTTAGTTTTGTTGCTATGCAAAATTTTAGTGACGGAATGACAAGTTTCTTGTAAACTCAATGTCTTTGTACATAATCAAATTTTTAAACGTTTCTTTCTCAATCACAGTAGTGAGTAGGTAGCTAAGTATCTTCTTATGGGCCTCAAGGTTAAGCAAAGTAAACTGGATTTTTCTGACTTGTAAGTTTAGGATCAAAAAATTGTAACCCTGTTCAAGGGGAAAATTACTTAATTAATTAACATTACGATCCTTGCACGAATGGAACCCGAAAGCAGATATGCCACTACTAGGTAGAAGTGAACTGAAAACACATTTGCTTCCAGCGATCGAGTAAAGGTTAGTAGTTTAGGAGCGCACTACATAGTCAACCGTTGCGTCGTACGTTGGGTCGCGTCGGCTGCGCGGCTAGCGGCTGTCGGCGACCGCGCGCGGTCTTTGAACCCGAGGTCATGCGCGAGCGTCAGATGATTTATTTATTTACGAATACATTGCTTGTTAGAGTTTTAAAGAAAAAAAAATTGTTTAATCGCAAATAATGGTTTCATTTAACTGTTCCCACAGCATAGTGTATGAAAAATGATAAAAAAAATAGGTAAAATTGTAAAAAAAAAAAACTGATTTTTTGATGGTATCGTATCGAGAATCACTAGCCTTATCACCTGTCTTCGTTTTCGGAAGCGTTTCCCTTACACCCCGTATTTATGAGTGTGTTTCAGGAATGTGTCTATACTTAACGAGTCTACGACAGAAGAACTCGAAACAGTTGTACGATGGTACCGGAGTGGTCGGTAACGTTTTGATCGACCCCACGGCGACAATCGGCAAGGGCTGCAGAATAGGACCCAACGTCACCATCGGACCAGACGTCGTTATTGAAGATGGTAAGAAAGACCTTGGATTTTTTTTTCACCTAAGCAGCCGCTCCTCGTAAAATACTGGTATTCAGCTAAATCCGGCTTGACTGGAAGCCGACACCAATATAGTTGGGAAAAGGTTAGGTAGACCTAATTTCAAAGGAAGACAGAGCGTTGGAAGGCCTCCCACAAAGTAGACCGATAATCTAGAAAGACCTAGGTAAACTATAATGCCTTTTCCATACAACTCATTTCATTCTCAATAAACCAGTGCGAATCACCATCTACGATTGCATCACTGCTTATTATCAGGTGGGATCGCAGTCAAGCACTAGTATAAAACATTTTAAAAAATCCGTCTTTAGTTTTTTTTTTACGTGGGAATCCATAGATTTCTCCCGCGCTAGGTCGGAATGGGAGAGCGTGTCAGACTTTTACTGACGAAAACCCACTCCTATATTTCTTCTTTGCCTAGCGTTCCAAGCTTTGCTTTCAGAATCGAACCCGTGGCCCCAGATAAATGATATTTATTTTGCAAATAGGTTTTCACAAACAGTTTTACAGGTCAATTTTTTAAATTTTTTTTTTACTTGATGAGGCCGGATCTTCTACTAATTGTCCTATCAGCACTTACTGTTTATGCCAAACAAAATCGCACAGGCGAAGGTGTAAGAAAAGTCTTAGTTGTTTTATATCAAGACTTATATTTTCTTTTCCAGTGAGATTTTTAGAGCACTACGCATCGTATTGCGCTAGAATATCAATTTTTAAGCTATTTCTGGATCGACGAGACTTGGTTATATAAATATTTGCACTTAATTTATTTTAGGCATAGTTACGTTTGTGGAATGGCTGCTTTAATATGATTGCTATCGTTTCTAGCGTTTGAATCGATTGTATTTACGGGTAACTGGTGCCCGCGACTTCGCGTCAAAATCGTACAACAGCACAATGCAATAATTTATGGTGACAATTTCAATGATTTTTTTTTCGCGTAACATTAAACTCTTTTTCTTAAAAAAATGTAAGATTCAGTTACTACTTGTAACATTAGCTATCTACCAGTGAGACTCCCGTCAAAATCGGACTAGCCATTTCGGAGATTAACCGGAACAAACATAAGACAGAATGCCAAAAAAATAACAATTGCGTTTTTAATAAATTTCGCATAATACTTTCATACGTATTTAGTGAAGTTATTTTAATATTATAAACAGGCACTTAAATTTTATTGACTTTTAGGTATGTATAGTAGGTATACCTAGGTCATCTACCCCTCTGTCCTCATTTGTCCCCAAACCGCATCTGATTATCCGTTCGCTATAAACTCAAACACTATTGAATGGATTTTCATGCGGTTTGCACCAATAGACAGTGATTCACACGTGATTACTGAGGAAGGTTTAAGGGTGTAATTCATGCATTATAAACAAGATAAAAGCTGTGAATTTAACGTTTGAATCCCCAACCGGTCCTATGAGACCGCGCTGTTATTGTTTTACTATTGTGTCTCGTTTCGCGGGTATCTGAGTAACTACATAATTTTTAACATCCGTGTGAAGCTAGGATTATGAATAACATATTGCGGTATTTCTTATCAGATTACGATTATCTATTACTATTAAAAAGGGTTTCCCTTGATAGCGCGATTGCTCCACTTCGGCTTATTTAAGTTCACATCGTCGTTTCATCATTGTTAATATAGAACAACTAATTAGTCATGTTTACGTGTCTATATGATACAACGCACACAACACAAGTTACAAGTGTAGTGTGTTGATACAAGTGTTTCGTTCGTTTAAATACTTATGATTTCAATTTTATTGGTAAAATTAACTTTATTTTCAATCGCAAATAGAAAGAAAAATGTTTTTTTGCATTATTAATTGTAGTTCTAGGACCACGGTAACCTTTCAGGTGTGAACCATGGCTCCAGTAGACGTCGGCCCTTTGACTTTGGCACGCGTGCAACATTATGCGCCGTCGACAACTTGGGCTAGGTCCGGATGGATACTGGACGGTCGGACGACGATTATTGTACATTATTCGTCATTTGCAAGCTCACGCCTACGGTGGCTGGTAGTTGAGGTCGGGGTTTTGGCGACTGGTGCATGAGGATATCCGTTCCCCTTATGGGGCGGGCTCCTTTGCTAGCAATACTGCCTCGCATAAGGAGGCCACCGCCGCCTATTCCCCCTCGCTCCGGACCATGACCTGAACCAGGGCATAACGCACAGTGCCGTAACTAGCCTTTTATGCACCCGGTGCGAGCTTTCAAAACTGCGCCCCTCCAGGGTCTGCGCCCTGTGCCTGGGCACTGCTCGCACCGCCCTAGTTACGGCACTGATAACGCGAGAAGTCTGCCGGTTGGCCCAAAGTTGACACTCGGGCGTTTCTTCCGCCTGAACCAGGTGTAGGCACGTCCCAAACTTACCATACCCGGTGAGGACCTGCGCCATGCCAGGAGTGAGGACGCCGTGACTCATTTCCAGCCACTCCTCAAAGAGCGAAAAGCTGTACGTTTTTTATCCGGACACGTACCAACTCTGCATAAACTGTATAGAAAATAAGTGCATATCTTAGCCCCCCAATACTTCAAACAAAACCTGCCATATCCGAGTTGTACTCGCATACGAAGGCTTCCTGTCAGCATGAAGTGATCTTTTTAAAGATCTGGCCACGACATATACCTACATAAAACACCTTCATTTATCAGACTGATACTCTTTCTGAGTGAAAACAGCATCGCATCGTTTTATTTATACTATGTAAACAAAGATGTATGTATAGACCTACTGCACGAGTCACATACAACATAATGTACCTATCTATGTAAGAGAATAATTACAAAGTGGAGATGGTACTGAGTTTATCACGTACTTGAGTGTTTTACCACGTGAACGCGTGCCATTGGGCAGCTGAGTGGGTGGGGCATACCCAACTGTTGTTGTGTAATAAAGGAAATACACTTGCTTTATCTGAGACGAAAATATTATATGGGTATTAATGTGACAATAAAATTCATTGCGATGATCATAATTATGACTATAATCCAGCAACAGTACATAGAACTCGCACGGTATACAATAACAATACACCTTAGGAATAGGACGTACTCTGAAGAGGTTAATTTCAGCAATATGTCAGACGCCACTGACGTTGCACAGGTGTTTTTTTTTGAGGTCATCAGAGGACATGTTAGACTTTTAAAACCCACCTATGTTCTTTCATTTTCTGTTTGCCCGCTATAGGGCTACCACGGTCACCAATATACAGAGTGATTCATGAGGAACATTAATGTGTACACATGCATATTACAGTAGAGAAAAACGGGGAATTTCAAGGATTTATTATACCCGTGTGAACTGAGGCGAGTCGCTATAGTTTAGTTTATGAGGAAGTGTGAAATTGCGGAAGAAAGTGGTAAACAAATCGATGGTCCCTAAGTAAAGTATCGAATCAACAAAATAGCAATTTTTATTATGACTGTTTTGAGCTCTTTTTAAAAGGATGTTTTTTTAATACAACTTCAAAAATTAGGAAAACTCTTAAGTTTCCCGATATTTGTCATCTATCCGTTCCATCAGCCGATCTCTGTCAGTCTGGCCAACACAATTTACAAAATTTTGACTGCGATTAGTATCACACAATAAATCCGAAATAACATACCAAGTTTTGTTATCATCAAAGTTACCCCAGCTCTCAAAGAAACCCCGTTTTACCGTATTTGCTTTTAATGGCTCTCAAATGCTAAAGGGCATTCGTTTTGAACTTATTCTACGGAATGTCAATTATTTGTTTTTTTTTCAAGCGGGGAATTTTCAGAATGACTTCTCCCTCTCTTGAGTGGAGCGGGAGGGTGTGTCAGACTTTACTCATTAAACGCCACCCCATTCCTTCGTTGCATTCGATCTGGGGTCACCGAGCTTCCCTTTCAGAAATCCCAGAGGCTTCGACCCTACTTGGGTCCAATACAATGTCAAATATTAATGAAACTGAAATCTTTACTGCATCATAATGGGCACTGAGGTCTGACCAGTTGAACAATAATTATTCTCTAGTTACACGACTACACAATTACACGCTCAATTGCTTGGAAGCTTACACGACTGGGAACAACACTTGTTGAAGGTCGTCCATTCGAGTAGATTGATGATAATGCAGTTAATTTTACTTTAAATGTGGATTTTAAAATATAATCGAGACTTGACAAACTATGTCCTTTCTCCAGGTTACTTTTTATCACCGAAAGTAGGTACCTACGTTAACTAGGTTTATAATGATCATAACACAAATAAAACCCCCTCCTCCTAATTCCAGGCGCATGCATCAAACGCAGCACGATCCTCCGCGGCGCGTGCGTCCGGCAGCACGCGTGGCTGGACGGCTGCATCGTGGGCTGGCGCTCCGTGGTGGGCCGCTGGGTGCGCATGGAGAACTGCACGGTCCTCGGAGAAGACGTCATCGTCAAAGACGAGCTCTACGTCAACGGGGGCCAGGTGTTGCCACACAAGTCCATAGCCATGTCCGTGCCGGAACCACAGATTATTATGTAGAAGACTGAGGGTTTTCGTACTGCCAGCTAAAAGGGCGCATCGGACCAAAGCAATAAATATAGAAAAAAAAACAACCATGTCTTTGCTGTCGCGGAGTCGGGTCAAAGATGTATATTTATTCGATGAAACTAAACATTTCACTAGTTCGAAAATATTATATATTTTTTTTTTATTTGACTAGTAATATTTTACAAGGCTTCATGCCTTGTAAAATATTACTAGTCTACTAGATGCGTCTAGTTGTCCTGATTTTTATTATTTCGATACTCGGAATAGGTATGTAAATAGCTCAATTTTCCATAAATGGCAGATGCGACCCTCTGTCTTTGGACGGTAGAGTAGTTGGGGCTAGTATTTTAAAAGATTATTCTAATTTTAAGTGTTCGGCAGCCATTTAGTGAAGAGTTGATTCTGTTGACTTGACTCTGCATTTTCTTGGTAGCGACATAATGAGTTCCTGCTTTGTCATATGTCACCCGGACTTAAAAGCCGTGTATTCGATCACGTACGTCGGTGTGGATTTCCGCTATGACCTCAAACGTATGCGTCAATAGATTTAGGCATTTATTTGCCAAGATATCAACTACGGTACTACTTTTTTATATATTTCCTTCTACAATCTTGTACATATTTGATATAACAAATATCAAGTTTTAACACATAGAAACAAAGATATTGGTGACATAAGCTTTCAGTGAATAACATGTTTCTTATCTTCAATTTAACAAAGATGCAATGATATAAACACATCCGTATGATAAAGCTAATTAATTATTTTTGTATAACATATTATTTTCTTATACTTAATCATAATCGAATTATAATTTTCAATTGTTAGTACATACTTACATAGTTGTAATTTTGTTATAGAAAATTCATTTTTATTTCTTTTTCCATTTTACTTTTATGTATCGAATTGAAGTTATGAACTACCAAAAAAAAATATTTTATATAATAAAAAAAATACATAATTATTTATATGAAAATAAAATTTTCAGTTTTACTTGTTCTACAGGAACATTCCACTGCGGTCACGCACACAGTAGGCCTTACACACACATACAAACGAGTAGACATATATTTGTTTAATCTAAGTATGTGATTTAATTTTATTATTTTGTGCACTGTTCATTAGTACTGTACAGCCAGGTAGTAAACTTGCTTGTTTGCATATTTTTCTGTTCTTGACTGTTCCTACGCTTGTACCTACAAGGTGTGTATAGAACGCATGTCATGCGTAATATACGTATAGACTTAGCAGTACCACTATGAGAAAATTCACGCGTTGAGTAGCGAAATAAGTACTGTATTTGCACATAACGATTATTTTTCTTGTTAGGTATTCGCACCTTCTACAAACAATAACACTAACGACGATACACTTATAATACCTCGGAAATAATTGCTAGAATAGTTTTGTTTTTCTAATAAAGGCACATCTTACCAATGACAAAGCTGTTCATTAGCAAGATGTGTTTATTTTACATGAACTAAAGCGTACAATGTGGTAATGTACTGCCATTATACACCAAATCCTTTAGAATAAGATTTGTTGTTGTGTAAACTATTTTGTGAATTTAGATGATACTACTTTATTACCTTGAGTATAAAAATAAGGCAACACAATATAAAAGTAATGAATACTTCAAAATTGTTTGATTTTCCTATAAAAACACCCTCAACCCTAAGGTCCGGCGCCCACTGCCGGCATGGCACGGCACGGCACGCCATGCCGTGGCGTTTCGCGGCATGCTGTGGCATCCCGCGGCATTTTCTAGTAACTTGGCTATCATAATTCCTCTACACAAAATGACCCATTACGACTAGCGGGATGCAACGGCGCGCTGCGGCATCCCTGGAATGAAACGGCATAACACGTCATGCCGCAGCGTGACAATCCTTCGCCATGACACGCTGTGCCATGCCGGCAGTGGGTGCCGGCCCTTAGGCTAAGATCTCACGAAGCAGTTTTCATCCGCGTCCATCGCGGTTGCGGGCCCGCAGCTTTTATGAATGCAATGTATATGAAAAAATTAAAGCACATTTTACGACGCGTATTACGCCCGTAGTGGGTGCGGTGGTTCGCGGCTCCCGCTGCACCGGCGGACAATTGAAGACCCGCGCAGGCCAAGGTCACCCACAATCTCGGTGGTTTGCGGTCCCATGCTCTGCGGTCGGTTAGAGCTCGCAGTGGCGCGGGAGTTGTATAAATCTAACGCGAAATCAGAAAATCTGTGGATGCACCCAGAACTTTTTAGGACTTTTTTTTTAATAAATTCCTCTGTGAAGTAAGTATAACTACACAAACCGTTTTTGGTGTGTGTCCATGGAGGTCTGCAGCACTAATAATCCGTCTGTCTTGCGATTATTAGTGAGTGATAATAAATTGTAACTGCGAAAACTCCGGTCTCGTGAGTTTAGAAATAAAACTGCTGCTTCTTCCACCGCGGTGGACGTGGGTGAAAACCACTTCGTGTCAGTTCTTAGCCTTACCCTTTTAAAAAAACCGCGTACAACCTGTATTGCAATGTGGTGGACGGAGTTGTGAATGATATGAGCTCGACCTTTGCCCTAAAGCTGTATTAGGATGATTAATGAATGCTTAATAGTTAAGGGGGATGTTCCAGCTTAGCCCGCGAAATTCAAATTTTCTTACGTTTTTTGCAATTTGAAAGCCAGTGATAAGTTGTATGAAGTTAAAAATACTTAAGCGGCTGTAAAACGTAACTAGTTACATAATTATAAAAATAAAAATCATTAATAGAAGCCTCCAAGCTCACCTAAGTGTAGGAACGATTTTTTCGAGGTCAAAAACGTTCTTGCAACTAAGTGAGCTTGGAGGCTTGTATTGATAATTTTTATGTTTATAATTATGTAAATAGTTACGTTTTACAATCGCTTAAGTATTTTTAACTTCATACAACCTACCACTGGCTTGCAAATTGCAAAAAACGTAAGAAAATTTGAATTTCGCGGGCTACCTGAAGCATTCACCTTAACACCATAGTATGCTTTGAAAGTTGTTTCATAAATAGGTATTGGTTATTTTACTACTTTGCGACAGGACACTCGGAAACTAAAACCGGTAATCGACTAAAGCTGGTTTGGGATTACCACTGTAAAATAATATTCAAGATAGAAGGCAAGAGTAATAGACAATGATTAGCAGAGTTCGTGACATTGGCAGAATTGTCAAATTGATTGAATGTTTTTGACTTTGACAGGTTACTAACAATTTGCGCCAAAACGTCTTTCATTACCGCAGCGGTGTCCGATTATTTTCAAATACCAATGAGTTTTGAATAAAATAATTAAAAAATGTCGAAGCGTAACAGCGTAGGTGCGCCGAACACCTTGTTTAATTATTTCTCCAAAACACCTCCTGCTAATAAGAAGGTAAAATCCGAATTAGAAGTCGACAAAAGTGCGCCGAAAGTGAGCTCGCCAAACGTTCAAAACGGAGAAAATCAATCCAAAGCTGAAAGTAAGTAATTTTTATAGTTTTAATTTAGCCTTTTAAAACCTAAACCAGTTTTACTAAAATAAACTTGTTTTTTTATTTTTCTCTCTGTTTACTAACATCATGATGATAATGATCATGTTAACAAACTAAAGACTTAAATTATGTGAAGTGTGTTTAGAAAGAAAGCACTTCAATTATGTGCTTATTGTAAGACATATCTATGAGAACAATACTGGGATAAAAATAACATAATTAAACTGAGGTCATGAGATGTCTTTGACGTCGGTCTTGGGTCAATAATTTGGTCATAATTTGAATATAGGTTTTTAATTGAATGTTTTAAAATCACTTGCACCTTAGCTAGTAAGCAAGCATACCAGTATGCACATATACATCTATATTTAACTAGCTATTCCATGTGATTTCAACTGTGTTAATCTTAGGCTTGTGGAAAAATTATAAGCCTACTATATTATTAGTGAAAGAATTTTAAAATCGGCCCAGTAGTTTTTCAGTTAAATTGTAACATACAAGCAAACAAAAAATCGAAATATTAGTTTAGATTTATTTTGCACATTAAGTCATGAATCCCCGACCGGTTCTATGAGACCGCGCTGTTATTGTTTTACTATTGTGTCTCGTTTTGCGGGTATGTGATAGGTTAAATATAAAATTAAACCTTATTCCATAGTTTAACTTTATCATCTATAAACTTCAGAGAAAAAGCGAGAGAGACAAGCTACACCATCACCAGAGGTGAAACACAACAGCGACAGTGAGGATGAGAACCCCATTGTTTCCAAACGCAGGAAGAGGATCCGACTCAACCCAGTGGACTCTGATGACTCTGACGCTGAGAACAAAGGTGGGTAACATAGTATTAAAGCCAATTAACACCCGTTTTCAATAACCTACTGCAGTTCATAGCTATCCCCAATAAACAGTAAGATTCTTTCTATCAATCCACAACTTTTGGTAGGAAATGCTATCCGTCGGCAGGTTATAGGAAAGCAAGTAAGGGCAAAAGGATAGATTTGTTTATCTTTAGTAGCTGCAACTGTAGATAGATAGCTCATTGAAAACGGACTTAAGAAATATCTAAATTAATAGTACAATGTAGTATTTTTTTTTGTTAGCCTATTTTGTCCCACTCCTGGGCAAAGGCCCCCACTCTTTCCATCTTTTGCGAGGAGCCTGCGCTTTCTCTTGCCAGTTCAATGTAGTATTAGTGAATAGATTTAATTCATGCATGTATGGCTGTCAAGAGGAGATGTGGGTTTCTATCCTGTAAGTTGATTGATATGTCACACTGTATCTTCCTGCCCTACTCCTGTTTTATATGGAGTTGGCGCAACACGTTTTCTTCTTCCATTCTGTCTTGTCAATCTATCCATCTTTTCTTTGGCTTTCCTCTACCTCTCCATCCATTCTTCCAAATAGTTTTATAAATACATCACACATATACTCATAATTAAATGAAATAGATAGGATATTTGTTAAATTATGGAAAAAATAATTTCTCTGACATGTTTGAGGCAAGCAAACTGATGGTTCTAAAGAGCTAGCTAGTATTTAAGAATTTTTTTTTCATAACAGTTGTTTTAATTAACAAAAGTATTCTTTCAGCAGATAACAAAATGGATACATCTGAAGTTGAGAAGCCATCTATTGAGAAGAAATTGCAGGACAGTTTCAAGTTTGAGTCCCCAAAGGCTAAGAAACCAAGCAAACCAGTATCTAAACCATCCAGTAGTGGGTATGTATTTAGCAGCCTTAATGATTGTGAAACAGTTGGGATTAAGAATTGTAATACTGCTTTCTCACATACTTTTTACACCATCAACAATTGCATCACTGCTTATCATCATGTGGGATCAAAAAAAAACTATTTGTCCATCATTGGTGACTCCAGTAACTGTCTGGACAGAGCCTGCATCAGTAAAAATCTGAGACTCCCTCTTGCTCTACCCTAGAGCGAGAGAGGTCATTAGATGACTTTTCACCTTAAAAAAAGCCATCATCTGTAATTTTTCATAATTTTTGTTTCTTAATAAACATTTAGGTTTAAAAAGGATAAAATATTAAAGATAATTTAGAAACAGGTTAAGCTAGTTGGTCTGATTTTAATGCATGTTTATCACAGAGATTGAATATCCTAATACAGTACGGCTGTTATAAGTTGACGGCTGTTAAATGCTTATAACTGTTTTTAATAGCAATAACAATTGCTAATTGCATTTATTTTTTTAAAACCTTTATTTTTGTACGATATTTCAAGCGGCAAAATTCGCAGAGCCTAACTTCAGACTCGCCAACTTATAACGGCCGTACTGTAAGCTTAATAATAATAAATTTCTTATTTTACTAATGAAGAACTCAACATCTTCCAGACCCACACCGTCACCTCCTAAACCAGCAGAAGAGAAGCCCATAGCAGCTGATGAAGGAAACTGGGTGCACTGTAAACTGGACTGGCTGAAGCCAGACAAGATACGGGATGCCAAGAAGAGGCGGCCGGACCATCCTGAATATGATCCTTCTACATTATTTGTGCCACCTGATTTTTATAAGAATCAGACACCTGTAAGTCCTGGATTCTGCTTACTAATAACTTCTTGGTACGGTTTTTTTAGTGCAGGAATGATTACTATGGTCAGGCTACATTTAAATTTAAGATAATTTATCAAATGACGTAACAACACACTTTATTTTCTACTACAGTCAAACAGGGTGAATAGGAAAGCAGGGGTGAATAGGACCAAAATTTGAAGGGGATTTTCTCATTATTTAACCAGTTTTCCCAGAATTTAAGTACTCCAATTTTTCATTAATTGAAATAAAAATCAATGCTAAAATAGAAATCTGTATAAAATATTTAACCAAAGTAATTTTTACTTTCAATTTGATTTTAACCTAATCAAAGTTTTGTTCCTATTCACTACTGCATTCCTATTCACCCCGTTTTATGGTACACATAGTTCAAATTCCATTGTAACCCTTGCTTTATAAAAGACATTTTTAAGATCATTTCACTGTTTAATGGAGATAGAAAGCAGGTATGGCATTGCTGGTTTCCTTTCTCTACTATGATATTTTGTATTATATTTTCAGGCTCATCGTCAATGGTGGGACATGAAATCATCTCACTACGACTGTGTGCTATTCTTTAAAGTGGGAAAGTTCTACGAGTTGTACCATATGGATGCTGCTGTAGGGGTGAACGAACTAGGATTCTCATATATGAAGGTAAAACACTCATTCTTTTTTAGTGTTGAATGCTCTCTGGCGTTAATATCGTGTGACAGTTGACGCATGTAGATTTAAAAAGGTTTAAAGGTGTACTGTTTTTCTGAGTTTTTATTATTAACAATATTTTTCTTCAGGACTTCAAATACCCTAATAAAAATCTGAGTAAGAAATATTCCTAATTAGTTTCTACCAGTGGCTTCGTCAGCGTGAATGTTGGTTATTGCGGATGCGAAATCGAAGTCGAAGATAGCTCACCATGAACAGTTTTATTGTTATCTCCGTATTATATTATTTTACGATAAGCTTACAAACTAGCGTCGTAGTAGGTACATAACTACATAGCATGGTATGTATAATGTAATCATTATTTCTTCAGGGTGAATTCGCCCACTCAGGATTCCCAGAGAGTGCGTACGGCAGAATGGCGTCCACGCTCGTGTCCAAAGGATACAAAGTGGCCAGAGTGGAGCAGACGGAAACACCCGACATGATGCAGGAGAGGTGCAGGAAGAGTATGTTTTTATTCTATTATTTATCAGAGCATAATAATACCTTATTTGATATAAGTAGTTTTTTTTTTATCTTATGTCAAGGAAGCTGAAACGCTTTTGTATGTTGGCCTTACAATGTGAAATTCAGAATAATTATTCCACTATCTTAGACTGCAGTAAATGAAAGGAAATAAATATGAAGATGAGGGGATGGCGTCGCCACCCGCCCCCCTGAATAGGGGCCTTTTTTTGGGATGGCAAATTATCAAATTACTTCTCACGGTCTGAGCGAAGCACTCCCACACATTCTCCCTGTGTCAGACTTTTACTGACTACCTGTGTTCCTTAGTGGCAATCTGAATAACACAATACTGTGTATATTTCAGCTGGACTGAACAGCAAGTTCGACAAAGTGGTCCGTCGCGAGATCTGCCAGGTGGCGATGAAGGGCGCGCAGGTGTGTGGTCTGCAGGACAACGGCCCGGCTGAACCTACTGCCGCCTACATGATGGCCATCGCCGAAGAGGTACTAACTGAACAGTTTCAGTATCTAATCTATTTGACCATATCGGGTGTTTCGTGTCGTCAAGCCAATTTTTTATTTTCATTTATAGGGTTAGTTTTAATAGTAAAAAAAAGAAGAAAATAATAAGATTATTATGTACGTGAATGACAGACTTGACTGACATATTGGGTCGGCCTATATTTTACGAATTCTCCAAAACTATATTATTTTTCGTTCGTGACAGAAAGGCGACGTGTTCAATGCGACTGTCTGACACATTGACTGACTCGATATAACATTTTAAACTTCTGTAACCACAGGAGAGCAACGGCAGCAGTACATACGGCATTTGCTTCGTGGACACGTCAATAGGTCTGTTCCACATCGGACAGTTCCAAGACGACAAGCATTCTTCAAGGCTGCTCACTACTTTGGCGCATTACCCACCAGCATTGGTAAGTATTGTTTTGTAGCAGCATCTGGGCCGCCACATATGAACTAAATACCTTATGGCACAAATTATACATTGTGATATCAAAGTTCTCCGCGCGATTTGAATGTATGTACGAAAAACTATTGGGCAGTGGTTCGTATCAGACACAACACCCGTCTGGTAGAACTTTGCAGTGTCCTCCCGCATCAATAGAGGTTGTGGGGCTTTACAACTGTTCCGTATTCCTTTCGTTTATTTTTATCACATCCTTTCATAATTATTATAAAACAAAGTCCCTTACCACGTCTGTCTGTCTATGTGGACGCGATAGTTTCAAAAACTTTCTTACACTGATTTTCTTGTAGCTTTCACTAATAGTCAGAGTAAGTGTCAAACAGCAAAATTTTAAATGATATTATATATGAGGCGCGTTAATAAGCAGTAACATTTTTCGTAATGTTTAAAATTAGACATTTTATTCCTTTGCTCCACTGTATTTTCCAGATAATTTACGACCGCAAAACAACACCTCGTACGTCAAAACTGCTAAGCACACACTGTCACAACGCGCGCAGAGAGGCGCAGAACATATGGTCTCCTGAGAAGACGCTCAAGATACTAGCGGAGCAGTACTACAGGACTAATGCGGACGGAGAGTGGCCGGAGGGGATCAGACCGTTCTTACATGAAGGTAATTAGAACCCGTACCGAATAACCGAACCCGTAGCTTCATAGGCGCGTATTATATATAATACTAGCTTTAGCCTGCAGCTTCGCCCGCGTACATAAAATATAGCTTATGTCACTCAGGAATACAGCAGCTTTCTATTGGTGAAAAAATTTTAGCCATCGGACCAGTACTTCCACAGATTACCTCATACAAACAAAAAAACAAAGTTTACCTCTTTATTATATTAGTATAGATAATATAATAATAATATTTATTAACAAAAATACATATTTGCAAGACAATGTAGAGTACAAAAAACACTTGTAATACTATCGTCAATTTAAAACATTAACCTGACTCCTAAACTAGGAAGATCCTGTATCTTAGGAGGCAGTGTCTTCGCATTAATAATGGTAAAGTATTAGTCATTACATGCTTGGTATATGCCTGCATGAAGCTTACATACAATACTACCTAAGTCTATCGACGAAGATGTAGAGATACGACGGCACGACAGAGCCACCCAGGGCGTGCGTAGAACGCTCCAACTACTACGTATTGGGGTCGCGCTTTTTATAACTATTACCTAAGAGAAATTGCGGTTCCATCTAGTCCTATCAATCAAATGAAGGGAAAACGTAAACTACCGCTCTATAAAAATTTAGTTTGATGTAGCTAAGCCTAGACGCTAAATGACTAATGAGTGGGAGCCACAATATATTAAAAAAATTAATGTTATAATATTAAATCCACTTTCCTATTTCTAGGCGACGCTCTCGGCCTTACGCCAGCAGCCAACTGCTATCTAGCAATAAAAGCGCTAGGTGGCGTAGTATCCTGCCTCACAGACTGTCTGCTAGACATACAAGTACTAGGCATGAACCAGTTCACCGCGTACGCGCCCCCCGACGTGCTAAACAAGACCTTACCGCCCGAGGTTAAGGTCGAAAATCGCTGGGAAGGCGGCAGCACTATGGTCTTAGACGCTATAACGTTAAGGAATCTAAGGATCGTGCAAGATGAAGGGTGCCTGTATGATAGATTGAATTTTTGTTCAACTCATATGGGGAAAAGGTTAGTAAAATAATAGTGTTTTTATTTATTTGAATATAATTGTATTAATTTGACACAAATCGAAATGACAAAAAAACACTAATATATTTTTAGATCAACTAAAAGATTACTGATGAAAAACTGCTGAATTGATAGCACAGTTGTCGCACTCGTTGAAAGATTGGCAAATATGCAGAAAATATAACGCGGGTTCGATTCCCGCACGGAACAAATATTTGTATCACGTACAGGCAGTTATTCCGTACTGGGTGTCTTGTGTACATGAGTTTAATTCGCCCTCAATACAGGAGTAATTTTTAGCGTGGAGTATTTTGTTTTTAAATATCAGTAAATTATAATTGAACCCAGAATTACCACTGTCTCAGACTGAATGACTACTCCTGTCACAGAACTAGTCAACGTCGATTATACCTTTAATAATAGCCACTATTCGGTTTTACGAAGCTGATCGAGGGACTGGAACAATTTGCCTGCTGCGGTCTTTCCGTCCGATTACAATTTGGGTGTCTTCAACACTGGAGTGAATAGGCTCTTAATAAACTAGAGCGCCTCATCATCAACGACTGCATCACTGCTTACCATCAGGTGGGATTGCAGTCAAGCACTGGTTTATGTAATATAAACAAAAAGGTAGTCGGTGGTCGACCTCTTTCTCTTTGCCCTCGTCTATGGCTAGAACGCGTTAAGTCATGTTGTTCAATACCGACATCACTCATTTATTTTATTTCCAGGTTACTTTACCAGTGGGTGTGTGCTCCGAGCTGCAATATATCAGTGATAAAGGAGAGACAAGAGGCTGTGAAGGCTCTGTTTGAGAACCAGGAGTTGTGCCAAGATGCTAAGAGTATCCTTACTACATTACCAGACTTGGAAAGACTATTGGCGAAGTAAGTATATCGCAAAATGGTTACAGAAACACACACTCGATACTTCAAAATAGATGTTTTTGTATACCATACATAAATGCATTCGCGGCCTGTTTTAGTCGATATACTTACCTTCCGCCATGCTACCCCGCTACTACTATTGTTCCTTTTTTGCCTACTGTGGCTTTCAAAACTACAGTGAATAGGTTCATTCCATCAACAATTGCATTTCCTTTTTTAGGGTTCTGTACATCAAAAGTAAAACGGAACCCTTATAGGATCACTTTGTTGTCTGTCTGTCTGTCAATACCCTTTATCTCGAGAAAGCGTGAAGGTATCAAGTTGAAATTAAAACTATGCACAGTTTCAAGTCTGCGGTCCCTTGAAACTGTGCAAAAATCAAATTTGTAAGTTGACGGGAAAAAAATATACGCCCGTTTATGTGGCAAAAAACGTACATTTCGACACTGTCAAAGGAATCAAAATTCATAGGGTACTTCCCGTTGACCTAGAATCTTGAAATTTGCCACGAAGCAAGGTATTGTAGCACAAATATAACTGAAAATTTGTAGTTACGTAACAAGAAAAAAATATTGAAAAAATTTCATTTTTCGATTCGAGGATTGAACTGTTTTCATAGGTAAGTTGAAGTTATCGAGTTGAAATTAAAGCATATAATAAGGTCCGCGGTTTCATGAAGCTGTACAAAAATCAAACTTGTAAGTTGACGGGAAAAAAAAGATACGCCCGTTTATGTTGCAAAAAACGTACATTTCGACACTATCAAAGGAATCAAAATACAAAAGTACTTCCCGTTAACCTAGAATCTTGAAATTTGGCATGAAGCAAAATATTATATCACTAATATAGGAAAAAGTCTGAAAACTGAAAATTTGTAGTTACGTCACAATTTTTTTTTTAACATTCAAGATTCGATTCGAAAATTTAACTGTTTTCATAGGTAATTGGCACGGAACCCTCAGTGCGCGAGTCCGACTCGCACTTGCCCGGTTTTTTTTTAATATAATCAAGTGCTTGACTGTTGTCCCACCTGAAGGCATGCAGTGATCCAATCGTTGTTGGTGAGACGCACTAGTTTATTAAGAGCCTATTCACTCGAGTCTTGAAAACACCTGAACAGCTTATTTATACAAAATTCAAGGCGATACAATTGCAACATTTTTACAACACTAATGGCGTATCCGTTAAAACAACTGTTAAATTTTCAGAGTCCACGCTCTAGGTAATCTCAAACGTTCAAAACAGCACCCAGACTCGCGCGCAATCTTCTACGAAGAGAAGACATACTCCAAGCGAAAAGTGCTGGACTTCATCTCAGTACTGAACGGGTTCAACGCGGCCCTGAAACTGGTGGATATGTTCGCTGACACCGACGCCAAGCTGCTGAAGAGGATCATGCAGTTCCATCCTCATGGGAAGTATCCCGATTATAGGGATACGCTCAAGTTTTTCAAGGTGAGATAGTAATTGGGTATTTTAGTGAACACCGGCCTCATCTAGTTTGAAAAAACCTATATGCAAAATAAATATCTAACTGGTCGTTGTGATAATGTTTGGGGATGCCAATCGCCGACTTTTGGCTTGAATGATGATGACAATGAAAGAAAAAAACATTGTGATAACATTCTTCTGTCATAAACTTTTTGAGGATGTGCAATCATCAAGTAAGCATCTGGGTGAAGCAAGAAGGGAATGTTAGAATTTCACTGAATGGAACCCAGTGTATTCCTTTAGTTGTCCGTTATACGGCTGCGGTAATTCTCTCAAGCTCTAGCGGGCCTCATCTGACTTCTGCTCACGATTTCTGCCCACGTGTTTACTGTTATAATTCACATACTTAATACTGCTTTCTAGGAAGCGTTCAACCAAGCCGAGGCGGAGAAGGAAGGCCGCATCCTGCCCGGCGAGGGAGTGGACCAGGAGTACGACAACACGCTGCAACTCATACAGGAGATAGAGGGCGACTTGAAGGACTACCTCAGCGAACAAGAAAAGTATTTCAAATGTCGGGTAAGTGTTTAATAATAATCGTCACCATGCATTTTGTAGGTGTCAGTTTGCACTGTCCCACTGCTGAAAGAAAGAAAGAAACCAACTTTTATTTGCGAGATATGGGCAAAAGCTTCCCCTAAAAACTTTACGCTTTAAAAATATAGCCTAGCCAGCCTTATAATGTTCCCACTATTGTGACTCAGGCCTCCACACTTGGAGAAATAATGGACCGTAATCCAACGTTCCAACGACCGTAATTAAACGCGGGCCCAGCGCGGGTTGGTGGATGTCATATGTTATGGCCATAGTTATGAAAGTTAATAATTATGTTTGTAAATGCGTCCACGATGCGGGAGTAATTCCTACTGTGGTAACGATTTTTTTTAATAGAAACAATACCAATATTGTTTTCCAGTTATCATACGTGGGCACAGACAAGAAGAGGTATCAGATAGAAGTGCCGCAGGGCGCCGCGGCCAAGGCGGGCTCGGACTACACGCTAGAAGGAGCGAGGAAAGGATACAAGAGATTCTCTACCTGCGAGACCAAAGTATGTATCGTTGTTCTACACTACTTTTTTTAAAATAATGTTTTTGGCTTGGTTACTAAGTTCTCTAAGCTCTATGAAGCTATGAGTATACTTTATCATTAGAATACGGATGTAACACATTCCAATGTTTTGTAGTACCTAATTGGCAGCAAATGTATCAAGTAAGCCATCTTGGCAAGTGTTGCAGAGGTCAATAAAAACAGTTCTATTTTTCTAAAATCGCGCCTGGTTCAAAAGTTCCATTTATTGTCTAGTTGTGCACACTTGAGATCCAAAACCACAATACATCAGCATATCCACGATTAGGAATCAATAGGGAATATGCAGGCAATTTTTTTATTTTTTTTATTCAATATTCACTTCATTTTGATGTAGAAAAAAATAAACCATAGCCGTAAGAGTAGTAATTACTTTTTTATAAAATCTTAAAAATATTGGTTTAATTTGACGAGTTCAAACGCTACTATTTCTCGCGCGCTTGAGGCGTGACGTCATAGGTTACGTCCTGTCAGTTTATTGTTTGCATTGAGAGTTAGTTTGTTATATAACAAAGTGTTTTAGTCGCGTAATAATCATGGAAGAAGAAAAAAGCCATTTTATAGATATTGCATGATACCAATGTGTATAACACTATAAAAAGTACACCAGATAAATTTACCATTCCTGTCAGTTTTGTGCCCTGTGACGTCAAAGTCGTCGCCGTCGTCGTCTCACCATTGGTCGTTTTCATACGGCCTCACCATTGGTCGTTTTCATACGACCAATGGTGAGGCGTTTTACAAATTTGAATTTCGCTCGTAAATTTTTCACTTTTTGATTTACGTTTTAAATAACTAAATGCATATTAAATTAGAAAATAACGAATTGAGTGTATTACTACGACCTTAAAAGTTTAGGAAAAAAAAATCAGGCCATTTTATTTTTTATGCATATTCCCTATTTACGAATAATTAAATGGCCACATTTATTATATATAATACTACACGAAAAGATACACATTTCATTATGAGAATTTAGAATACGTTGCTTCATGCAGCGCTGCGCCTCGTGACGCCGCGCGGAGTCTCGCTGCGCAGCGGAACGTTTTTACATTCGCGACCGTCGTGTTGCCAACGATGTTATTATGCGCCTCGCAATGTTGCAATGCATCTCGCGGCGGCGCGCGGCGCAGCGCGAAATCACTGGCCTCTTCCTGCATCGTCGCGTTGCGTCTCGGTGTGAACTGACGCTTAGTAGCCATAGTATACGTGAAAAGATTTCTTAAAATAACCACTATTTAATAAATCTTTAGACCAAGCTTATTTATAGGGCGCTTTCAATTTATGCGTTTGTAAACGGCCTGCTACGGTGCCGAAGCGGTGCGTTATTCGTATTACGTACGGAGGACCGCTATTTTCCATACAAAGTGCACCGTCCTGTTGTCGAGCGTTGCCAGTACCGGCGCCGCACTGTTGCCGCACCGAGCGTTTTGTATGAAAAAAGAGGATCGTCCGTGCGCAGTACGTCTAACGCACCGCTTCGGCACCGCAGCTGTCCGACATGAAACGCATAAATTGAAAGCGCCCATATCCATTTCGTCCCCCCTAGGACCTCCTATCCCGAATGCAAGCAGCAGAGGAACAGAAGTCGAACGTGCTCAAAGACCTCAGTCGCCGTATATTCGAGAAGTTTTCCTCCCACTACAACCAGTGGGAGACAGCACTGCAGTGTTTGTCCACGCTGGACATACTGCTGGCCTTCACGGAGTTCGCAAGGCAGCAGACTGGGGACGTGTGCCTGCCTGATATTACTTATGATGAGGATCGGAAGGTATTGTACAGCTGTTTTTAAATTGGTTTTTCTGTATTCTCAAAACCAGGTGGTGCAAAATGGAGAAATATATCAAGTTATGGCCAAAACCTTGATAGAAAATCCTGGCGGATAGTGAGGACACCCAACCCCAAATACTGGGAATAGTAGAGGACAAAAAAATAAAGATATTTATAATTTCTCTAGGACCTCTTTGATTTTACTCTACTATAGTTATTGTATCGTATTTTTAACCTACGGTATTCGACTGTAATTTCAAGAGTTGTCTTTAATGAACCTAAGCGGTTTGTCATTTGAGGGGATATTTAAAACTTTTTTGAAGTATTAATATTGTTTTTTCTTCCAGCCGTACATAAACATCGTGGAAGGCCGTCACCCCTGCATCCCGAACCTGGAGGACTTCATACCTAACGACACACAGCTGGGCACAGAGGGTGACAGCCTGCTGCTGCTGACGGGCCCCAACATGGGCGGCAAGTCCACCCTCATGAGACAAGCGGGGCTGCTCACTGTGCTCGCACATCTAGTAAGTTATTACTCAGTGTTAACATCCCTGCATGACTTCATACCTAACGACACACAGCTGGGCACAGAGGGTGACAGCCTGCTGCTGCTGACGGGCCCCAACATGGGCGGCAAGTCCACCCTCATGAGACAAGCGGGGCTGCTCACTGTGCTCGCACATCTAGTAAGTTATTACTCAGTGTTAACATCCCTGCATGACTTCATACCTAACGACACACAGCTGGGCACAGAGGGTGACAGCCTGCTGCTGCTGACGGGCCCCAACATGGGCGGCAAGTCCACCCTCATGAGACAAGCGGGGCTGCTCACTGTGCTCGCACATCTAGTAAGTTATTACTCAGTGTTAACATCCCTGCATGACTTCATACCTAACGACACACAGCTGGGCACAGAGGGTGACAGCCTGCTGCTGCTGACGGGCCCCAACATGGGCGGCAAGTCCACCCTCATGAGACAAGCGGGGCTGCTCACTGTGCTCGCACATCTAGTAAGTTATTACTCAGTGTTAACATCCCTGCATGACTTCATACCTAACGACACACAGCTGGGCACAGAGGGTGACAGCCTGCTGCTGCTGACGGGCCCCAACATGGGCGGCAAGTCCACCCTCATGAGACAAGCGGGGCTGCTCACTGTGCTCGCACATCTAGTAAGTTATTACTCAGTGTTAACATCCCTGCATGACTTCATACCTAACGACACACAGCTGGGCACAGAGGGTGACAGCCTGCTGCTGCTGACGGGCCCCAACATGGGCGGCAAGTCCACCCTCATGAGACAAGCGGGGCTGCTCACTGTGCTCGCACATCTAGTAAGTTATTACTCAGTGTTAACATCCCTGCATGACTTCATACCTAACGACACACAGCTGGGCACAGAGGGTGACAGCCTGCTGCTGCTGACGGGCCCCAACATGGGCGGCAAGTCCACCCTCATGAGACAAGCGGGGCTGCTCACTGTGCTCGCACATCTAGTAAGTTATTACTCAGTGTTAACATCCCTGCATGACTTCATACCTAACGACACACAGCTGGGCACAGAGGGTGACAGCCTGCTGCTGCTGACGGGCCCCAACATGGGCGGCAAGTCCACCCTCATGAGACAAGCGGGGCTGCTCACTGTGCTCGCACATCTAGTAAGTTATTACTCAGTGTTAACATCCCTGCATGACTTCATACCTAACGACACACAGCTGGGCACAGAGGGTGACAGCCTGCTGCTGCTGACGGGCCCCAACATGGGCGGCAAGTCCACCCTCATGAGACAAGCGGGGCTGCTCACTGTGCTCGCACATCTAGTAAGTTATTACTCAGTGTTAACATCCCTGCATGACTTCATACCTAACGACACACAGCTGGGCACAGAGGGTGACAGCCTGCTGCTGCTGACGGGCCCCAACATGGGCGGCAAGTCCACCCTCATGAGACAAGCGGGGCTGCTCACTGTGCTCGCACATCTAGTAAGTTATTACTCAGTGTTAACATCCCTGCATGACTTCATACCTAACGACACACAGCTGGGCACAGAGGGTGACAGCCTGCTGCTGCTGACGGGCCCCAACATGGGCGGCAAGTCCACCCTCATGAGACAAGCGGGGCTGCTCACTGTGCTCGCACATCTAGTAAGTTATTACTCAGTGTTAACATCCCTGCATGACTTCATACCTAACGACACACAGCTGGGCACAGAGGGTGACAGCCTGCTGCTGCTGACGGGCCCCAACATGGGCGGCAAGTCCACCCTCATGAGACAAGCGGGGCTGCTCACTGTGCTCGCACATCTAGTAAGTTATTATTATCGGGGGCACGTAACTTGGCAAGAGTCGTTAGTTGCGCAGAAATCTATCTAATTTTTTAGATCTATTTGGTGGTCAAGCGGGACGCGGGGTATGAGATAGCGCCGATCCGGCGCGCGATTGGTGTAGTATTATAATAGTAGTCTATGTTTGCAGCTGCGTTAGTCGACTTTTGCTTCCGCATTGCGATACGTCCCGTTCGCTCATTCGCTTTTTTGTGCACCATGCGCGAAACTTGCCAACTTATTTGCCGGGTATTATACTAAGTGTTAACGTGTGATATGCTACTCAATCATCAGAAGCCAGTCAAGTGTATTTTTACCTATCTACACCTGATTTACATTCGCCCTTCAATAAGGGACGCTCTGGGCATCGGAAGATGCAGGGCGATTCTCAGCCACGGTAGGTACGGGCGTGCGGCCGACGAGTAATGGGTACCTCGTCATCCGGCCGTCGACTAAGACTTAGCCGTTGACGGCGCCTAGTGAGTATTAAGCCTGCTCTACATACTACTCGCGAAGTGCCCTTCTACACTATCGTATTCGCTCAACTTCGACCAACTTCGCGAGTAGTGTAGAGCACGCACGCTTTTCACGCACGGCTCAAAGAGAAGTCAGCAAACTGTAGCTGACCAGCAGGGCTGATGCCCGCTAGGACCACGGGGAATTTCTGAAAAGGAAATCCGTGGTCCTAGAACGAAAAGGGCAACTGAAAGCCGGACAGGTGTGGTTTTAGTGTAGTAAAAGTCTGACAGGCCCTCTCGCTCTACCCTAGAGCAAGAGATGTAACTGGATGATGTCCCATATAAAAAATAAACATTTTTTTAACCATTGAGAGAACAGTGCGGAGAAGCTCGGGACTAGATAATAATTGCTTGTAGAACAGATGGTCGATGGGGACGGAAGGTTCTAGAGTGGCGACCACGTACCGGAAGACGCAGCGTCGGAAGGCCTCCCACAAGGTGGACCGACGACCTGGCGAGGGTCGCGGGAATCCGATGGATGCGAGACGCGCAGGACCGGTCGCTGTGGCGACGCTTGGGGGTGGCCTATGTCCAGCAGTAGACGTCTTTCGGCTGAGATGATGATGATGAGATAATAACAGCCGCACAGGTCGATCTTCAAGGTTAAGCAACGCTTGCCTAGGTTGGTCTGTGGATGGGTGACCATTTTAGGATAACGAGTTTCCTCCGTGCTTCGGAAAGCACGTTAAGCCTTAGGTCCCGGCTGTTATTTGTAAATCTTTGGCAGTCGTTACGTATAGTCAAAAGCCAGTAAATCCGACTAGTCTTGCCATGAAGTACCGTGTTACCCCAGTTAATGGGTTGTGGAGGTCTGGTAGGCAGCCGCTCCTCTTAAAATACTGGTATTCAGCTAAATCCGGCTTGACTGGAAGTCGACCCCAATATAGTTGGGAAAAGGCTAGGCAGATGATGATGAGGGAACAGTGTGATGTCATTGTCATGTAATGTGTCTCCCCCAGGGTAGCTACGTGCCGGCCGCAGCGTGTTCGCTGAGCCTGGTGGACCGCATCTTCACGCGTCTGGGCGCGTCCGACGACATCTTCTCGGGACAGTCCACCTTCCTCGTCGAGATGAACGAGACCGCCGCCATCGTCACGCACGCCACTGTACACTCGCTTGTACTGCTCGATGAGTTGGGTAAGTGGATATAAAAGAGGCTTGCTCTTGATCTGTCTAATGACCCATTTCTATTACCATGAGATAACGAGATTGGTGGAAAATGCACGCATAAACGGCTTTCATTTGAAGAATGAATCTTCAAAAGCCAATCAGAGACATGAACGCGCTATTGAATATCTACTTATCACATAATAAGTTTTGATCATTTTTGTAAAAAACACAATATGTATGCTCGTATAAACACTAAAGTGATTCAAAGTAGACAATCCTTTGATTGTAGTAAACACACACCCTTGCCGTCGCCGTTATTTACTACATTATATTACTGGAATACCATTTTAATATACCGAAATTCTTCCAAGCCGCGGATAACACGTTAAGCCGTTGCTCCCGGATGTCATTTGTAATCTTGGACATTGGCTACGGATAGTCAGAAACCAGGAAATGTGACACCACATTGTGGAGATCAGATCAGGCAGTCGCTTAAATTAATATTCTGGTATCTAGCTGCATCCGAATTGACTCTAACATAGTTGGGGAAAGGCTAGACAGACAGACTTGTATATCACCAGATTTGACACTTTTTTACTACCTCTAAACCCATGCACTATTTACGTCACATTGAAGGTCGCGGCACGTCCACATACGACGGCACGGCGATCGCGTCAGGCGTGTGCGTGGAGCTGGCCAGGCGCGCCTGCCGCGTCATATTCTCCACGCACTACCACTCGCTGGTACACCACCTGTCCTCGTATCCTGGGATTATGCTGGGCCATATGGTAAGAACTGGTTTTTGTTTTAAAGATTTGCCCCCGGTTTCTGATTCATGCATTTAAAGTTGAGTAGGTATTTTTGAAACTGTACTTTAGCCTGAAAACCTGTCAAAATTTGGCTTTAAAGTACCTAAGGTTTGAGGCGTTTTACTCAATTCAGAAACCCGCCCTTGATCTTTCATAGATATTAGAAATAACTACCTTTTCTCTAGTTAGCACTGTTGAAGGCGTCTTGTTTCGGGTGGCTTGCAATTCTCCATTAATAAATATTTTGTACACACATCATTTTCTGTTATAAAAAAACCTGTGGAACATATAAAGTGATTCACAGACCTCACTTTGCTTTTCCTTTGCTAAATTCGTACTATGGGTCCTCTTCATCGAACCCGACTAAATCCATCCTAAATTGATATCAACTCTTTCCTATACAAAGAACATAAATTCTCACGCTTTTGACATTGATCAAAAAACTAAAAAGTTTATTTAAACGAGTGATTGAGAGCTACATGGAAATGTTGGATAGTAGTAAAAATCGATATTTCACCATAGTGCACTTTTAAATATAAAGATAAAGAAAGCGTGAAAAACTGAGCCAATAGTGTGAGCCAAAAAGTAAATTTCAACCAAATGAATTTTACTCCCTTTATTGCAACCCACAATTTATCTCCATTTTAGATAATTATATTTGTTCCATATTCTTACAGGCCTGCATGGTAGAGACAGACGAATCAACACCAGATGGCGAAGACCAGATCCCTGAGGAAACCATAACGTTCCTGTACAAACTGTCCCCCGGCGCCTGTCCCAAGTCCTACGGGTTCAACGCAGCCCGTCTGGCGGGCGTTCCTAAAGAGATCACTCTTAGAGCACACCAGATATCTAAGAATTTGGAGAAAGAAGCCACATGTATCCGTGCCTTCAGGGATCTCGTCAAAAAGGATAGTCCTAAGGATCTTCGAGCTATGTTGGCAGCATTGAGTATTTAGTTACGATGGCAGCTCTGTGAATCTCTTTGGGCGAGGCGACAATACAGCGTTGCTACGTCCCACAAGGTATCGTGGCAATTTCCGGTGCGCAGCCGCAACGTAGTCGATGCTTCTTATTGTCTGACCCATATTTCTAAGATGGGTCAGGTAACATAGGGCACAGACCGAACAAATCTACGACGCGATGACATGCGACCTTCTAAAATAGTATCCATACTTTGAGCGGGCAGCACGCGTTTAATTAAGATGGCGGATTACGATATCGACTACCTGACATTTTTAGTACAGGACCGTCCCGTCCTTTGGGATAAAACTATACAGGACTTCAAAGTCTCTGTTTTAAAAACGTGCGACGCCGTATACGATGAAATTTATGCGTTGCGTTGTTTCATCATACGACGGTGTCTCATCGTACGTTTTGTCGATGTGATGTCGTAACGCAGTGTTGTAGCCCCGCCCTTTCTTTTTTATTTTGTTGTATGTGCCAGTATTTTTTAAGCCGGGTGCACATTGCCCTGTTGTGTTATGTCGTGGTCTTTTGGCGCAGTTGATTATCTAAAACTTGATATGTTGTAGGATTCAATAAATTCGCTTGATATGTATTCCACGCCACGAAATAATACGACACAGTAATGCAACTATCGGCTTTATCGAAGTTATGTTTAAGTTTAATTTTGTAGTTATTGTTATTGCCTCTGCGATCGGAAGTTAATGTTGAATGAATATTGTTTTTTATATAAACGGACGAGTGCAATTTACGCCGCTCAGTGTGACTAGAAAATGTTGTTTGCATTTATGGCGATTTTAATTCAGGGGTTGAAAGCACCCATTAGTTTATGAATCCCCGACCGGTCCTATGAGACCGCGCTGTTATTGTTTTACTATTGTGTCTCGTTTCGTAGGTATGTGATAGGTTAATAACAATAAAACTTTAAATTGATATTAAATCTGGAATACGTTAAAAAATCGTCAAAATATAGTGAATAAAATTTCGATTATAAATTTAAGTGTCTTCAAGGCTAGAGTGAATAGGCTTTTAATAAATTAGTGCACCTCCAAGAACTGTTTTTAACAGCAATAACAACTGCAAATTGCATTTATTTTTTTAAAACCTTTATTTTTGTACGATATTTCAAGCGCCAAAATTCGCAGAGCCTAACTTCACACTCGCCAACTTATAACGGACGATCTGTAGATGTTTTAAAATGTTTTTGCCGTCGATAAAATTAAGCATAGATTCCCTTTTCGATATGTGCACATTATAAAGACATACTGTATACTTAAATCTGTTTTCATCACGATTTTTGTGTTTGATTCAGAGCGGCGTAAATTGTACAATCAAGGCTCCCACCTTGTATTGGCAGGGTTATGAACCAAATACCTCAGCTTGTTGTGAAAAGACGCGAAATTTGAAATTTTTGTAATGTTGCCAGTTCCTGAATGGAAAATTACATGTAATATTAGTTGATTCTTGGAATCAATTTTGTCTGTAAGTTAGATAACGTGATTATTTTGTGATCGATCATAATTATACCAGTTTATGGTTAAGTACCCACCTGTTATTCAATCTTTAATAAACCATTTTTGTATCAATACCTTATTTTATTTTCAGTAGCGACACAGTCAAATGTTGACTTACCGTAATTTAGGGCTACTTTGGCTATGGGGTATAACTTTGTCACAAGCGAATTACAGGGTTAATAGAATAGAATAAACTACTAATTAACCAATAGAAATGCAGTTTTTCGTGTTCCTATTGGTTAATAAGCTCGTACCAAAGTTATACCTAGAGCCAAAGTTACCCCCACTTTACTTGGTATTATAGTATTCCCTAACACAAGGCGAGACTTGATTTATGTGTATTACACTACTATTCTAGAAAGAGAAAGAAAGTAACAAATTCGCATTATTTTCTCATTTACCTCACCCTTACATAACTTACCGTTACTTAAATTTTATAAGGATTTAAACTTTTGTACAAAGGCTGCCAGATCGCCGGCGAGGAAGCGGTGGTGGGATGACTAAGATGCACACAAAAGGCTGGTTCGTGACGCAGCAAGTGTATTTGAAAACATATGGGGAATATACCTTTGCCCAGCAGTGGGTCATTGTCATGGAAAAATAAACTTATCTGATTTTGGGATTAGGTTATTATGAAAAAATATTATAGTATTTTGTTCTCTTTATTTTACACATCACCATTGTACTTAAATTACAAAATCATTGCACATCATGTCATAGACACTAATAATCCTTTAAATTTATCTACTTATTTACATTCCGTATAAGCATCGACTAATTATTTTATAAAAATAAAATACGTTATAATTTTGTGATAGCAATTCGCTTAAATAGTTAAGGAGTATAATAATAATAATTATTTAATAAATGCCTCTGGGATTCAAGTAAAAAAATGTAAAAAAAAACATTATAAAACGTAAAACAAATATGACTAGTACGGGAATTCGATGAAGAATTTGGGAAGTTCCTAAAGTGATGAATGTTAATGAGGTAAATATTATTAAAAGTGAATAATCTAGCTCATGATATGCCATAAACTTGATAAAAGCTGTTAACAAATCGGAGACAAGAATTCATACAAAACACGAGATATTTTGACTCTTATAGAGGTCACTTGTCGCCATGCTTGTGTGCAGCAACACGTCAATAAATGGAATAACTATGTAATTATATAATAATATAAATCGAATCAATCGTCTTTTCCTCGAAAAGACATTCTGGAATCATTTCAAGTCGTATCCTACTCATAAAAATCAATTCTAACCAAACCGTAGTTTCTCTGGCACAACCTAAAATAACTAGCGTTAAACTAATTTAATCTTCTTGTCATTATTATCAAGGAATGTAATCCAACTAATACTGTTGTAAATACAATCTTTAAATAATATATTATGTATGTACTAAGTATACAAATAATTTATCGAATCGAAAAATTAATTTATTTAAAAAATTGAAAAGGAATGTCAATAGTAATCAATAGATAAAAAAAAACAAAAAAACGAAGTTACGTAACGTCGTTATTTCTTAATTTAAATACGCTCTTTGATATTAAAAAAAAAACATCTATATCTCACCTCTATAAAAACAATATAGAAGCGGCCTTCAGTTCTCAGATAACAACAAGTAATTTCTCTAAAGGTCGGAAATTTTAAATGTATAGAAATAAGCTTCTAATTTATTTTATCGTAGGTAAAATAGACATTAATTCACTTCTTAATTATTTTAAGTATCGAAACAACGAAAATGAAACCTTGAAACTGGTAAAAAGGTGATGCCTATATATTTCATAATTATCTACCCATCAACATTCCATGCTAGTAAGATATTCCATCTTGGTAAAGGAAATCATGTTACTTAGCGTAAAATCGTGGAGGTTAGATAGGCAGTAGCTCCATATAAAAAGCTGATGTTAAACTACTTCTATTAGACTGGAAGCCAAAGTCTAAGCTGTTTGAACATTCGACCAGTTGCAAGATTTATTTTCGTAATGTCACAAGTTCATCTTGATGATCGACAAACTTGACTACTTAATAAAATCTTTTTCTGCAGTCTCGTCATATTTAAGCACTATTTACACAGCTAAAAATTTAAGTATCTGTCCTGTCTTCCTATTTTTTAGAAAATTCGTAGAATAAGTTTAGAAAATGGAAAGAATACGTTTTTAAGCAAATAGGAAGATTTCATTTGTAAAATATTAAATTATTATAGATATCTATTTTAAGAGATGGACAACATTTATCCGTGAGTTAGTGAACTTATAAATCATTATTGAATTTATACCACAAAGAAAGCCTCTATGAGTAACTCAATGTTTTTTATCCTGTTGAACTTGTCTACATTAAAAACTATGTTATAATCTCAAACGGTAAGATTCTTAGCTCAACACCCAAGCGATAACGAGAACAAAGTTATTTAGGAAATCGACGAATATTACAATAATATAGGTGGGAAGAACAGTAGGTCTCTGGCCCTAATATTTCAAACCAAATGTGGTCCATCTCTGACATATAAAACAATCCAATGGCAGTCATCAAGAATATTGCTTTTAAAACTAAAACGTCGTCTATGTCTAACACTCTATATAATAATAATTTTTATAAACTCTTAGACGATATATTCAGCATAATTTATTTTTTGGTAAGGCGAAGCTTACTACCAAATGTCTTGATCCGTCCTAGTATAACTTTCTATAGTTCAGCACCATTTCGCTCAATCTATCTATATTTCATACCTCTTATTGGATGTTGTGAACGACCGATAGTGCAGACTTGGTTTTATTATGATCAGTATTTCAAATATGGCTTCGAAAAGATATATGGCTGCTTTTGTACTTACAGAACACACAATTTGTAAATCGAATGTTAGCTGAGACATAACCGTACATAACATTTAATAGGTATCTAACGCATTTGAGCAACTAACTAGCAAAAATAGTTGAGGAGAATAAGTTAAGAATTATATAATTCAAATACAAACACACTTCTCGTACGAACTGGAGATATTTAAAATGGAAAAGCTTAATCTAACAAAAAATCATTCTAAATCGGCTCCAACTCAAACTAGTCCAGTTTATTATCATTGCTCAAATCTATTAAAGCTGAACGCGATCTTAAAATCGAAAATAGACTTGTATCGCTTGACGCGACAGGGAACGCCGGAGATTTACCACATTTTAAGACACGCCAACATTGATCCAACGCAAAAAATCATGGAGCTATTCAGTTTAGCTCCATCTTTTTCACGTTGGATTAATGATGAATCATAAAAAGGAAGTGTAAAAGGCTAGCCGAGATTCTTTCAAGAATAAAGGGTGTAAAAAGACCCTTAACGAAAAATGAAAACCCTATATTGTCCTCATCACTGGGATAGTTTTTTTCTTCTAGACCATACCTGGGAATTCACTAGTTCTGGAGATATTGAAGGTCAAAGTCAACAATTTCTTTTCGTTTTTTTTTCAGAATTGTATTCCAAGTATCATTAGTAAACTTTCTTCCGAACAAACATTATCGAAATTATCAATTTTTCATGACAAATTATGCATTTGAAGTCACAAAAATGCAATGAAAACTAAACACAACGAGCGCCTCACACACACAAGCGAGCGATCAGTTCAACGACCAAGCGCGAGCGGCCGATCGCGCAGCTGTTCGAAGTTATTATTAATTAATTATTGTTTAATGATGAAAAAAAAAAGTTTTTTCCCAGCAATATTTTTTGGTCTAAGTTACTTAAATACATGTACAGAATGTGTAGTTATCGGCTTTGTGATCGGTCTTTTTACACCCTGTAGATTTTGGCTATTGAGATTCCCTTTTGCGTTTTTCATTAAATGTGTCTCACTAGGCGCCGATAAACTTTTTTTGTTTTCTGTCGTTAATAGCAGATTAACCTTGTAACCGCCTACGTCAGATATATACAAAAAACACTCGAGTTTATTCCACCAGGGTCGCATATTCACGACCAAATACTCTATCTTGTCAGCTCTTCTGTTACCTATAGGGATTGAAGAGCTAATCGCAAACGTACGACCCGGACGAGTAGAAGAAAACACAAGTAGGACCAATCGGACATAAGCGGTTAAACGGTTAAAACCATCGCGTCAAGCGTCACAAATCTTCAGCAGAAAGCAGACTAGTTCAACTATCCCGGTACTTCAAGCCTGCACGCTCTTGGCCGCTACAACAGCCTACACTCATAGCTCGTCGAAGGACGAACTCTCCCGCTCGTCGAAGGGCCGCGCTCGCTCGCCCCACCGCTCCCATCGCTCCGAGCTGAGCAGAGACTCGGATTCTTCCTCCTGGCTCGGGGTTGGGTACACGATGCCGTCGCCGAAGCTACATCGTCGATTTTTATTCATTATGTTGGTAACATTGTGTTTTTCGTTGTGCAGTTGGTAGAATTGAAAAATTTTAAAAATATCAGGCAAACTTAATGTTTGTGGTGTGATTGAATTGATAGAAAAGTAACATGGTGCTGCTGTGCATTAGTATATTATAGTGTGTGAGCTCCTAAACAGGTTTAGCTATGAAAGCTGTTATTTTCATTTGTAATAGAGTTACTATTACTAACTAATTAAAAGCCACAAGTCTTGTTGCAGCCAGTTTCTTACGGGTCTTATGGGTAGTGGTTGTGTTTCTATTGAAGAAAGATGTGTACAGACCGGCAGAGCTTTTTCACTTTATTTTCAGTTAAGGCATTTCAAAACACATTAACAAAGTAAGTCCTAAATATAGCACACATTTTCATGACTATGCTGTTGTCTGATATTCTCAGGGGCGACTTTTTTCGATTAAAATGTTTTTAAACGTTGTATTTTTGAAACGTTTATTACTAATGTAAGTAAAGATTTGTAGAGCTGCACCTTGATATACAATGACAATTGAATACACGACCTTTTACCTCTTAGATTTTATACTTTTTTTGCATTAAAAAGTAACTGAATCAAAAATTTGGAAAAATTCAAATCGTCAGAAATTGAGTAGGTAAGTTAAGACGTTTCAAATTTAGTGGAAGGGGAAACTGTCAAGTGACAGATAAACTCGTGACCCCTTCACACCGTCACTTTTACTCAAATCAATATTTGAAATGCTGCTTCTAACCAATTTTGATGTCGTTTTCAGAAAAAATACCTATATCTTATAATGTTATTTGATGTGTTGTATAAAATATTTGACATTATATTGTATTGTACTTTCAGGATTAAGTTAAAAGTGTTTAGATGATTATGTTAGCGACCTTAGAATGTGATATGGTACTACTATGTTACCTACTGTGATACTATACAGGATAATATTGAGGGCGATGTCATTAGTGATACTCTTTCTCTTTTTCTCTCTTTTGTAGTTACAGAAGAGAGAAAGAGCCAGCGAAACTAGAGAGGAGTCTCCTGCCCGTCTTGCTGTGCAGTTCCAATTCATGTGACAGAAGGGAAGGGAGTGGGGTACTGCGGGTCCGCAGCAAATAGCGCAATTCTCAACCGCCATTATGGTTGACACTCTTCCACAAGTATAAATGACAGGCGAAACTTTCCCACAAAATTAACAAAAAACAAAAATATAAGAAGAAATATAATGCGACAATCCATGGTATCCCGTTGGATATTTTCGCAATCACAGACAATCTCATTCAGCTTTAGCTTATAATATATCCACCCGGCCTGTATTGCATACATCATCACCAATTATTTCCAACAGTGAACGTCTATCAGCTGTAATAATGATGATGATGACCCATTAACGACATCGCCACTTCAACCATCCTGTATATGACACATATCTACAGCGTGCTACTTATAAAATACAAGCGCAACTTAATCCTCACTTTGCGCACACTTGCATCTAGATCAAGCTCCTACAACCTATATCAATCAACATGCAAGGACACACCTACTGGATGGACTAACCTACATAAAAAAAGAAGTGAATGACGAGAATTTGGAATCGTAGTCAAAAAGGTTGGATGGACGCCAATGAATGAAAAGCAACGTTGATTAATCGAACGGATTTATTTTAAATATATCGTAATTGTAATAAAATTATAGCGTAATGGAAAAATGTTAGATCCTTATACTATCTGTGGGACGGTCCTGCCCTTTCTGGGGCAAAGTCTCCATCTCTCACTCTCGCGGCCCGACTCCGAGCTAAAATGTTAATAAACTTTCTTATTTTTCTATAATTACTGTTATAGTAAAATATAAGTTTTTGAATAATATAGTTTGAAAGAAGCGTAGGTGCTACAGACATTTTTTTTTTTTATTGTTAATTGTAGCTATTATTACTTTGACAAAACAAAATATATTTCCTTGTTACTTACTTTAATGTTATTTTTTTTTCTTGGTCAATATATTTTTTAAATTATGCCTTGAAATAAAATCTCAAAATCATTAAATAGAAGTGCTATTCATGTGTTGTTTGGATGTGTTTATTAAATACAGTGCGATGAACACTATCCAAATCTCTTTGAACAAAATTGTGAGTATTATTTTATTATTGTGTGAAAATTTTAAGTGTCTGCAGCACCCAAAGACATGCATAGACTGAGAGAATAAGAGAAAAGACAATAAATTGAATATAAAGATGTATAGTTACATATACAGCACACAGACGTTTTAAATTAGAAAATTAGTACAACACTCCCAATGAAAATTATTATAAATTATGTATTATTATCTAGTATGATATTATTCGGATCCGTTTGCTTGCTAATCACTACAGCTTTCTACGTAAGCGTCGTGTGATCAAATAAGTGTAGCATCGTGAAATAAAAAACAAAATCAAAGAACAAAATATTTTTATTGTGCACAAAACATACTTACAAAATACATTTCTAACTTTATCAGTCTTGTGTGTTGTATATAGCTCAGAAATAAATGCATTAAAAAGCAATTTGCACGTTGCACAGTAGTCTTTAATTGAATCATAATTATTAATAAAATATTAAACACATATGTCAGCTGAGAGTTCCCACATAACTTGAGCATATTATAGCTAAATATCATTTCTGTCGTGTACAAGTCCTTTGCAAGTAATAAAATGTATCTATAAGGCTAGATTGAGCACATACATGTCGAAAAGGCACTTTTGGTGTAAAAGAACTATTTGAATAAAACTATTCTATAACGTATTAAACATCCAAATTGATTTTGCAATCAATATGGATTGATACACAACTCGACAAAAAAGACCAACGATTTCTCCCTTACTAAGGACAATAGTCACTAAGCTCGGTCTCGACAAAAACATACGAGTAGTCAGATCAAATAAATTATTCAAAAATAGCTGCCGATCACATCATCTGGCAAGTTATTGCATACATTCGTAATGCAGACCTTATTCTAAGGATACAAAGTTTATTTTAAGTTTTAATATACGCTTTCGTAAAAGAGCCCTAGTAGATCGTTTTTGGGGCGAGCTTCAAGAATCCGTGTTCATTTTTCGAGTAGAAAAAAGACAGGAAAATGATGCGTGATGGGAGGTCTATAACAGCGCTAGAAGATGTAAATAATACTACACTGAAAGGTGATTCAGCGGCGTGTTATGGGCCTATCATAGTGGTGTTAATCGTATCTTCGTGTTAGCTAAACGTTTAGGCATAATATCCTCAAGGTATGTGGTTAGCTGAGGGGTGTTCTTCCTTGTCTGACCTTGAGCGCGTGGTGCCCATGGACTCGTACCCATGAGTCTCCTGGGGCGTGGTAAACGTCTGAAGCTGGTGCTCCCGACGGACGGGGTATTCGCACCCGTCTCCGAGGCTGACAAAACGATCACCATTTGAGAGGGATTTGAAATGCGTGGCGGGGACGAAACTACTCTTGGCTCAAGAGAAACTAATATAAAGAAGTTTTTGATAAGTGAATAAAACAAAATTAACCAAAATGGGAATGATTAGGTATTTGAGACTACGAAAAACAAAACAAAATCAACAAAAATATACCTATCTACGAAAAACATGCATTCGATTTGATTTGATCATAGAAAGATCCAAATTTTCGTCCACGCCACGTGTACTCAAGTTATTTTTAAAGGATATTTTCGCTGTTTTAATAGTATTATGTACAATAATATTATGTGGTGGCCTGTATATACATATATGTGGGTGGAAGCTAGCGAGTGGAACGAACTATTTTAAGATGTCATGAAAATAATTTACATTGCTACAAAACTCAAGCTGTTAAATTGTAATTTTTGTGTTATAAACAAACAAATATTCTATCTATGCTAGAGTAATATTTCTCATTTCTGTTAGATTCCAAGACGTAGCTGTAAGCGCTAAACACCATCGATACCTATTTCTATGACGATCTAAAATTTTGATACTTGAAAAAGTGTTTCTGAAGAGCAATTATGAAAATGATAATGAATGGGCTGATATTGTTCATAAATATTTAATAATATATTATTGTTCTTGTACACATATATTTACAAAAGACACAGTGAATGAGACCCTACCTCCATGCCTAGTTAGTTCGAACACAATTTTTCCATTGTTGCTAGTAACTGTTATTTGGTTATTCTCAATACTATTCTACACACACTAACAATTGTTAGAATTGGTCATTCACTTCTTTTTTCATCGGACATGTAAAGGGACATGCACAGAGGTCACACTCAACACGCAAATATATATTTATATGTATATATATTTGTAGCATCCACAGACCTATATACGTGCGTATGGACTATTTATCCAAACATGCTGTTTAATAAATTCCGTGTTGAAATAGTTACGACAGTGTTGCCAGAACCACAATGGCCCATGATTGAGTTTTTTTTTTATTTAGAAAAAAGGTTTTACCTGGTGAACACGGGTACCAGCCAGAGATTGGGACTGTTGCCGAAGACCTCCTTGAAGTTGTTGAAGCGGCCGATGGAAAAGCCGTTCTTGTCCGCACCACCGCGGAACATGGGCGCCCTAAATGACTCTGTAATAGTTGATATAAAAAGGCTATTAGAATAGCGGCGTTTAATGCTTCAGAATCAGGTGCGTAAGGCCAAGGCAGCTTCATAGATGCTTCAAAATACGCAAAACAGCTTGAACAGCACAGTGTAGTGGACCCTGTCTACGAGGCGTATTACACGCGTACGTTTAGGCCGCTATCCCATTGGCGTTTTACGAGCGTTGGCGTCACTCGAACGTCTGCGCAGCGTCATCGTTGCGCAGACGCGATATCAACGTCGCGTTTTCTCAACGTAAACGTCGCGTTTTTTGGCAATAGTATCATGTGGGCGACGTTAACGTCGCGTTCAGAGGACGTTAACACGTTCATCGCCGACTATTATTTTACAAAATTATAAAAAAATGTCATTGGTTTTTATGATTATTTATAGGTTTATTTGTTCATATATAAAAGTTTTACAGTGATATTTGTTTATTTTGGCTTTATTTTAGGGTTTTTTTAAGTGCCGGTCATTATGACCCGGCGCGGCCTAAACGGAATAATTATTACATTCAGGCCTTGCCGGTCACAATGCCGGTCAGCGTACTTACAAACGTTTTGATAAAAAAACATGCCTAAAATTAATAATGTTCTGTTGTCTTTTCATTTTTATGCATAAATGCAACTTATAACAGAAATAAAAATATATGATTCGAAATCCTATGTTTTTTCATTAACTTTTTTCTCTAAGTCCTAAAAACAGGTATGCCATCAAAAAATCAAAAAACCAAGTAGTTACAGGTGTTCATTGGGGCCGCGCCGGTCACATTGTATGGTTGAATACACAGCTTTTGCATTCTGCGGCGCGAACGGGCTTCGCAAAGGTAGGTCTGGCGTGCCGGTCATTTTGACCCCCCATGGCCCAAATGGCTAGATCAAGTGCCGGTCATTTTGACCCACCATGGCGATGAACGTGTTAATGCTTGTGACGCGCAGACGCGACGTCAACGTTGCGTCTGCACGGCGTCAACGCTTTGCAGACGCGACGTTGACGTAAACGCTCGTAAAACGCCAATGGGATAGCAGCCTTACAATCATTTGTGACGTCATCGTCGTCCAAGGCCATTTGGACGACGAAGACGTCCACAGCATGCGGCTACGCGAGCATGACGTTGCCCCTTCGTCGACAGGCTTATTGTAAGTATGGTAAGTTGTCCCACATTGAACCAGGTAAATTTCAAAGTCTCATAGTGGGCTGGATGTTCAATCAATGCCTTTCATTTTTTGTGTATAGTTAGCATATTTATTTAGCTTCAATTTTGTAAAACATTAATTTCTCATATTCCTTTTAGTTTCGGTGTAAAACAGGTTTTTATGAAAAATGATTTTTGGTTCAATGTGTACCACCGGTGGTACACATTTAACCAGGGTATCGTCCACATTGAGAAACCTTATTAACGATGTCTTCTAGTTGAATTTATAAGGCAAATACTTTGTAATAATAATAATAATAAACAGTAATAATAAAAATCAGCCTTATATTTATAAAAATCACTTTAAATCATATGCAATTAAACCGAGAGTCTTAGTTTTATACATCACAAAACCTTTTCAATCAAATTCTTATCATATTTTAATAATAAAAACAAAAGTAACAGTTTTTAATTATAAAAACAAAAGTACCTTCCATAATATAACAAATTAAAATTAAATTAAAATAATTGTAAAAAATACTCCTTTAACGACTGGGGTGTACACAGTAAACCGTGGTTAAATGTGTACCACCCTCAGGTGGTTAAATGTGAGACACACCACGTTTTATCACTAAATTCAATATTTTACCAGCAAATCAATCTCTTAAAATCACGAATTACAGCGCTTTTAATTGCTAAATAACCGTAGAAAACAGTGTATATATAAATAAATTGATATTATTTAAACGAAAAAAGCTAAAAAAGAATGAAATTGGCAAAAAAAAATTACTTTTTGAGTCAGTTTTCTTTTGAATGCTCCTCACACAACCACTTTGCACGCGATCGCCACGCAAACTACTGGGCAGGAAAGGAACGTAAATACCTCTCTTTCACTCATATTAGTGCGGTTTGGCAATGTCGCATTTTCGAGATTCGGCGGTGGTTCAATGTAGCTGCCTGGTTCAATGTGAGACACCCGACCCTATGTAAGTTGTGAACAGGCGTATAATGACGAATACTCGTCTATGATTTAAATTGTCACTTACGGGATATCTTCACGCAAAAAAAACAAAAATCACGGAAGATATCCCGTAAGTGACAATTTAAATTATGAAACAAACCGTGATAGCCTAAAACAGTGCTCGTCTATGATGGCCTAAGTCTCCTTTGTGTGAAAGGAACTGGGACGTTGCCACTGCAGATTGGGGGATATCACAGGAATCCGATTTGTTTTTATTCTAGAATATGTTGGCTTCCTTTGCTATGTTGAGAAAAGTGGTGATTGAATTAAACAAAGTAAAATACACGCTTGGTTTGCTAAAAACCTTGTAGTTGAGGCTACCACTACTCGATTTTTTACTGACAACAGTAAAATTTAAATTAAATAATAAATAAATACACGGTTTTCAAAAATACAGATTATCTATACTTAAGTTATCTACTTATACTTGAAGTAAGCTACCTATATTTGAAGTTTTAATTCGAGTAAATTTAAATTCATCACTATCAATATAAATATCGACTTTACCTATGTGCATTTTAAGTTGAAATAGCCCTGAAACAAGTAAGAGTTGCAATAGAAATTTTGTCTTGTAAAACATGCACTAGCTTCTGACATTTTAAAAGGCCTATGTGACATAAATTAGTAAATATATTTGAATTAAATTCAATAAATGTATCAAAATTTAAAAATTAACTCGAATTAGAAGATACTTTTTACACTAATTTACCTACATACATACTACCTAGACCTACCCTTACCTAAAATTACCCATATTTCACTGAAAATAATTTTGTATGGATAAAGACTACAATTCTACCTATATAATCTAATGGTAACTTGTACATCAACATAATTACAACTGGAAATGGCTGCAATTACCATGGACCAAGTTCTTAATCATACTGTTAAGGATCTGGCCTGTAGGACTGCCCAAGCGGCGATAATATATGAGCATATCTGAAAGGAAACTTTCACTTTAGTCTTATTTAAAAAAAAATACAATTCCCAAATTCAGATCATCGTAATTGCAGTCAGTTACCAGAAATAGTTGAACTTACTTAACAAAATCCATAGACAACACAAAAAATGGCGCCAAAAAGTCTAATATACTTGTCAAACTTACCTAAAGTAGTCCTATTATTGATAACGAGGTAGCAATGGTATCCGAAGAGCGAGCCCAGAGATATGGCAAACATCATTGCAACGAAAAACGCAAACACTATATGATAGCCTCCCGTCGTCGCTGCCGCTCCGAAGTCGCCCTGAAAACGGACTCAACACATCACTAAACTGGCAACATTTAATTTTTACTCAAATATTTTTTTTTTATTATGGCAGCACCTTTTAGAATGACATAGCTACTAGCTGATGACGTCACGGTCGTGTCGTACTTAGATTAATACAGGGTACTTAGGTCGAAAATGTCCGTCATGTTGAGGAAATCATTTTACTACTTATAATATTAAGAATTGGATAAATTTCAGACCAGGAAAATTTGATTTACTGTCGTACTAGCGACACGAAGCTGAACCATTTGAAACAGTTATAGGACGTCTCAAAATATAGCGATTTCCGCTTTATGCTGATACTAAACTAAAATTTCCATATCCTTTACAAGTCATTGTTGGAACATCTCGAATTGTGCTCAATGTATTGTTGTTGTGTATTTTTAAATTGAGTTTTAAATAATTTTTATCTTTAGGTACCTGATTAATATGTCTAAACTACTTATTTCGATGGAAGATATATTATAAATATACATTAATTATTTGACTTAGGAAAGTTTTTAATTAAATGAGATGTCATTTGAGGAGACGCAAAGATCATAGGAACCTAAATGAATTGTGAGAAAGAAGAGAAGAGAGGCTTGAAGGAAGGTGATGAGTTGACGACCAAGAAGGGTCTGGAAGAAGGTGGATATCCTCGGCTTAGCCCATAATATCATTTGGAAGGTCCTACTATACACCCTTTATGTGAATACTTAAAAAGCATAGATTGCATTCAAAAGGAGTGCACTTGAGGAATTGCCATACTAATGCTGTGGCTACATTATCATGTACTAAAATAATCTTTCAATCAAAAAGCCATTTTTCAAAATAAGTCCAAAATCGACCGACAAATCGGTGAACATACATTAAAAAACTATTTTTACCTATTCATTTATTTTGAACTATTTTATATAACCTTTTTGAAGTCCGTTCAAAACATCGTATTCGTGATTTTGTTGTTTACTTTAGCGGTCAATCACATTTCAATGCGGCTGTGTGTCGATAAGCATTCTTGTTTGCTCGAATACTTTTTTGACGAACTACTCGGCCACTTTTGTCGCGATAGCGCGAAAATTCTTCGAGTCCCGATAATTTAACCACAGCATAAAATTTGGATATATCTCAATCAAATTAGAGAAATAGTGTCTTAGTAAGTCAAGTGAATAGAAATAGAAAAAGCAAAATAAAGTAAATACATTCTACAAGACTAGCATAATATTAATACGATTACGGTAGGTACCGGTTTTTATTCTATGAATACTATAAGTATTATTAGAAACAACATGAATAAGTGCCAAGAATATAAGCGATGATTCGAAATACGTAATCGCATTATGACGCACAATACAAAGAGCTATGTATAACTAAATTCCTAGATTAACGAAAAAATATATAGTGCCAATTGATTTTGATACTTGAAACTACAACTAAATGTTCCACACTGTTTAAATGTATAGAATTAGCTTTTAATTAAAAAAAATTATGTATATTTAAAATACGTCCCACTGCGAAACCGGTTCTAGACATTTAAACTATGTGGAACATATATTATAGAGGTGTATAAATAGTGTGCGATACTACAGTACGTAACATCTGAATTGAACTAATGCCTACTTATCTGATAATACAGTTATCGAAAGTTTATCAGATAAATGTCAAGGTAGTTCTGATGATGTCACCTAAGTATGAAATACTTTGATTGTGGCCGAAAATTATTAATCAATAGCTACGATGAACACAGTACCTACATAATTATGAAGAAAAGCGAAAAAAATGTACGACGTTGCACGTTGCTAGAACAATTTCCTATTTCATTGCAATCCATATGTATCGTTGTGGCGACGCTTGGGGGAGGCCTCTGTCCAGCAGTGGACGTCTTTCGTCTGAGATGATGATAATATGTATACAAAGATGCTATTGAAAATTGTCATAGATAATCATGGACCCAGTTGGTTACAGCAAAATTAGGAGGGAGGAAGTAAGTTTGTTATTTAAACAACAAAATATATTTAAATTGCGAAACGCAACGATTAAAGAGAAATGGGACAACGTTGTTATTTGCAGTTAATTAAGAACTTATTGATAACTGAGGTTGAATACATCCGTAATATTGTCATGTTCTATACTGTGCGAGTAAAGCCGCGTTTTCACAAGACAAGTCGCGGATATATATCACTCAACATTCATGTGGTGGCTTTGCAACTATTTGGGACAATATCGCCCGAGATTCTTCACACAACCCAGTGGTGAACAGTGTCTCGCACGAAGAGGTAGGTTACACTACTGTAACTTTGGAAAACCAAGCGACACCACATTGTTTAAAGCTTGTTGAGCGACTGTTGAAAAACACTGAGGACGCGTGACCCGTAGATGTTGCAAGTGACGACGCTATTAAGGACCCGCAAAATTTGTCTAACAAACGAATAGTTCCTAGTGAAAACGCGGCTTAAAGAGATATGTTTGGTACTTTATTTAGAATTTACCTGGCAATCGATAAAAACCCAATATTTTCAGAAGTGCCGCCAACCCATTGATATTTTGTATATTAGAAACATAATAAAAACCCACACATCTAGCAACGTGCAATGATAACTCATATACTTTGATATGACAAAATGAACGTTGTACTGAGCGAAATAATAATAACAACAAAATCTAATCTATGTAGCAACATTAACCTATTGATCGCGCTAACGTAACAGGCTTCATATAAGTGTAAATAATTAAACAATTACGTTAATCATATCCATGCACACTTTAGATACAGAGCCTTTCTCAATCAAACGGTCGCAGTGGGCATACTTGTAATCCTGATACATCTGCAAATACATCTAGAATTGTAATATTGTCATTTAAAATAAGTTATTTATAAACGCTCAACAAATGGCTATAATAGAATAATGGACGTTCAATACCACTGCTTCCTTTACAGTGCCGTTAAATCTACTAAACTAAATTCTAAAGTTTATAGCACATTTTAAGTGACGTTAGATCTATACATTCTCAAAAGAAAAAAAAAAGGTTACTTGCAAAAAAATCCAATCACAAATAAGGAATAATTACTGGCCGGAGAATAGAGACACACGAAAAAAAAAGAAAAGAAATGTACCTTCCAGAATTTAATGAAGTAAGGTAGACACGTGGCCATGATGAATATGCAGTAGACGAGGGCATAGCCGAGGAAGAGCATGAAAAACTTGTAGTTGAAGAAACAGACGCAGTTGTTGACCCACGGGCAATGGTGGTCCATCTTGAGGACGCAGCGCGAGCATATACTGCAGTGGTGCGCGCGGTCCGGCTTCACTAGCACGCATCTGTTGCAGTAGCGGACCGAGCCGGACATCGTTCTGGAAAGGGCATGGACTAAACTTAATACAGGGTGTAAAAAGAACGATCACAAAGCCGATAACTACACATTCTATACATGTAATTAAGTAACTTAGACCAAAAAATATTGCTGGGAATAAACTTTTTTTTTCATCTTTAAAACATAATTAATCTATACTAATATTATAAAGAGGTAAAATTTGTAAGTTTGTAAGTTTGTAGGTTTGTAAGTTTGTATGTAGGGGGTAATCTCTGGAACTACTGGTCCGATTTGAATGAAATTTGGTACAGGTATAGCCTGAAACCCAAGAAAGGACATAGGGTAGTCGCGGGCAAAAGCTAGTTAATAATAATTCCGATCAGCTGCGCGTTCGGCCGCTCGCGCTGGGTCGTCGAACCGACCGCACACTTGTGTGTGTGAGGCACTCGTTTTGTTTAGTTTTCATTGCATTTTTGTAACTTCAAATGCGTAATTTGTTATGAAAAATTGATAACTTTGGTAATATTTGTTCGGAAGAAAGTTTATTAATGATACTTGGAATACGATTTTGAAAAAAAAAACGTATTTTTTTTTCACTTTGACCTTCAATATCTCCAGAACCAGTGAATTCCCAGGAATGGTCTAGAAGAAAAAAACTATCCCAGTGATGAGTATAATAATTATGAGGAATATTTTCGTTAAGGGTCTTTTTAAAGGACACATACACATGGAACATCGTGAGGAAACCGGCATGTCCTAGAACAAAAATTCGTAAGACTTGTGACATCCACCAATCTGCACTGAGCCCGCGTAGTGGATTACGGCTCATTTAGAAAGAGGAGGCCTGAGTCCCAGTAGTGGGGAAATTACAAGGCCGATAATGCTAATAAATAAAGGAGGAGATTATTGTATGAGGTTTTACTTGGTCCACGAGCTGCACGCGGCTGGACTAAATGTAGAACTAAATGGGGCACACGTGGACTACATACGCCGATCTGGGTGCGGCGGTCTCCATACATTTTATATGGCAACTAGACTTGTAGAGCTACATTAGATCCACGCAAGCGCACGCAACAAAAAAAACTATTTTGTTATTTCGATATAATCAAATCTACAATTGATTTATTTTACAAGAACATTACCTTTGCCTTTCCAGATTTTAATACTTGTGGTTACTTAATTTAATTATAAGACAAACAAAAATTTTCTAAGACATTATTCTGCTATAATGTTTAGAGAATTTTGTTACATACCTTGTTTAATATTTTGAACAATTCTTACAAATAAACAAAATTATATTTATTGGTACTAAACGTAACGCATACACTTTAAAATTTTCTCCAGTAATTTTTTCTCAATTCTACTCGTACCTACAACTTCTAGTAACACAAAGTATGGACAAACCTCGTCAATACGGGTATAGTTGCTGCAAAGTTTTCTAATATCTCTTTTTTGTTTTCACTAGGACAAAGCATCCCGGTGACGGTTCTTACAATTTTTAGGACTCTAGAATTGAGAAAAAAAAACTGAATGAAATAATAAATAATATAAAGATAATAACAGGAATACTGTTTTCCTTTCTATACGAAACCGCATGGTTATGTAAACATCGACGGTTTAGGTTTGAAAGAAATGGCGGATCTTCATTCGTTGATGTCGCCCCCGCCATCCCCTTCGAACCTAAACTAACTTTGCTGAGTTACCCTAACTTTCTGAGCTCGCTTGTAAACAGTTTTTTCTCAATTCTAGCTACACGGGAACAAAATAGAGACAAACCTCGTCAACACAAGTATGGTAAGGAGAAAGCTTTCTAAAATCTATTTTTTTTGATGTTTTCTTACCATAAACGACCAAAAAAGACGCGTGACGGTCTATAGTCTATACAAGTTTTACGATAATTTAAATTGTCACTTACGGGATATCTTCCGTGATTTATGTTTATTTTGAGTTCCCGATATTTCGACGCTGTTGCAAGCGCCATGATCGCGGGATGACTGGAGAGTGCGGGTGGATGGAAAAAAATTTTTTTTTGCTAAGAGCAGACAAATCTGTCTACCCTCTTTCTTTGTCTCTTGCGGGAACTCAAAATAAACATAAATCACGGAAGATATCCCGTAAGTGACAATTTAAATTATGAAACAAACCGTGATAGCCTAAAACAGTGTTTAAGTTTTACGATTCTAGAACTGAGAAAAAAAAACTAAATGATTTGCTGTTGCAAATATAGCCCAATGTGCGGCGTAATCCAGTGTTGGCCGAACTATGTTCGTAAGCTGGCTTTTTAAATCGAATACAAATTATATTCAATAGAAAATTATTCTTTCTTTATTTCAGTCGAAGGACGTCCACTGTTGGTCATAGGCCTCCTCCAAATGTCGACACAACAAACGGTCCTGTGCGTCTCGCATCCATCGCACTGCCGCGATTCTCACCAGGTCGTCCGTAAATCTTGTGGGAGACCTTTCAACGCTGCGTTTTCCGGTGCTCGGTTCAAATTACCTCTACATAATTGAAACCGACCGAAGATTCGGTTTCGGCAAATAAAATTGATTTCGGCACAAGTATATTTGGCTAGTGAAGAAAATTTGGCTCAACCGAAACTATGTAAAAAAAATTTGGTGGTCTTCGATTACCCACAATAATATTAGAATAGATTACTTAGTATTTTATGAAAGACTAATCAAAACATAGTTCGGTTAACAATATCAAAATATTATTTTTATTTCTAGTCAGTTTTTCTTTTACCATACCCTGTTTGGGTTAAGGCCGAAACAGAAAGTGTAGCTGAAGATTCGGTTAAGGTTTCGGTCAGTCTCTATACAATGCGTTTCAAATAAGAATAGAAAACTTAATGATGTCAAATGTTTATTGAAAAGTACTGTTTGCAAAGAAACTTCTTTGTTAAATGAAGTGAAATCAAAACATTGCCATTGTCTAATATAAATGTAATTGTTTAAGTCATAATTACTTTTTAATAAAATAGGTGAATTGAAGAACTGGATTCTAGATTTTTCGTTCATGATTCAAAAATATTTAATTTTTAAATTTCTTTTTTTGCCGACTCTACCCAATTTCTTCCATTTGACAGCTATGACGTCACAACATGGCGCAAAATCAATCCTATTCTTATTTCAAACGCATTGTACGTAATATTGAAAAGTATAAATCATTACCTAGTTACTATCGGGAGTTCTTTGGCATAGTTATCCAATATCGCCCTTTGAGCGTCTTCGGTTTCCGCGCTCAATAATTTTTCTAATTCATTTTCAGGTAATTTAAACTGAAACAAAAAAAAGTTGTTACAAATATACTCAATACCACTTAGAATAAAGTTCATTTTGTTTTAGCAGAATAATATGTCAAGCGTCTTCTTGCCCTTATCTCATGTTACTTGGGGTCGTAACACGATTATAAAAAAACAATTCTTTTTGGGTTTTCACTTCTTTTGGTACCAAATAATCAAGTAAAGATTCCTTACACCACAAATCCATAATTGTGCGTTTAGGGTGACGTATGCCGCCGAGGTAGGTTATTGAGCGACTTGTGGTCAAAGGAAAGGTTGGGTGGATGTACCAGGCCACGAGGAAAATTGCCTACGAGATGGACTGACCAGTAATAGCGGCAGTAAGTGTGAAAGTAGCTACATGTTTACGGCAAAATAAGTACTAGGTACTTAGGTAAGTAATCGATTTTGATGAAATGCTTGAACTACAAGGAAGTTATGTCCTTCCTGGCTATATTTTATCTAAAAACAACTACGTCTAAAAATAATATGTTTTTTACATTATTAATTACTCAGATACCCGCGAAACGAGACACAATAGTAAAACAATAACAGCGCGGTCTCATAGGACCGGTTGGGGATTCAAACGTTATTAAATGTGTTGAAAATAGCACTTTGATATTCAGTTAATTTTTGTGTGACATTTTTTTAGGTGGAAAATAATCTTATGACTTCTCCCGCTCTTGGGCGGAATTAGAGGGCATATCAAGCCTTTACTAAACCCACTCTTATGTTTCTTCTTTGCCTTGCATTCCAGTTGCAGGACCCCGGGTTCTCTTTTAAGTAGCGAACCCTTGGCCCCAGTAGGCTTCGGCACTTTTGGGCCCCTACGTGCGTGGAACACTACGCTCTGTCGGACGGTAACCGGACGGCCGGACAGCGAGCTACTCACTGCTTGCTAAGACTAACTCTATAAGGTACAATAAGCACTGTGACAAGGAAATTAAGAACAGGAAATTAAATCAATGTCACCTTCTAGTTATAATGTTAAAATGAGTCAGAAAACCAGACGTAAGTAATTGTATTGATACATAATCGTTTACTTAGTTGTCTTTATTTGTAAGCAGCCATCCAAAAGAAGTTATAACTGCTATCCAAACAATACTCTATTGTTGTTTGAATACATTGTTTAATGGCTTATTTTAACACATTTTTTTGTTAAACATTACTGTAAATTATTATAAGGAAACAGATGTTATGTGACATTGTTGTACAGATAACAAATAGGGAATATGCAGGCAATTTTTTTTATTTTTTTTATTCATTATTCACTTCATTTTAATGTAGAAAAAAAATAAACCATAGCTGTAAGAGTAGTAATATTTTTTTTATAAAATCTTAAAAATATTGGTTTAATTTGACGAGTTCAAACGCTCCTATTTCTCGCGCGCTTGAGGCGTGACGTCATAGAGTACGTCCTGTCAGTTTATTGTTTGCATTGAGAGTTAGTTTGATAGATAACAAGGTGTTTTAGACGCGTAATAATCATGGAAGAAGAAAAAACCAATTTATAGATATTGTATGATACCAATTTGTACTAACACTATAAAAAGTACATCAAATAAATTCACCATTCCTGTCAGTTTCGTGCCCTATGACGTCAACGTCGTCGCCGTCGTCGTCTCACCATTGGTCGCTTTCATACGACCAATGGTGAGGCGTTTTAGAAATTTGAATTTCGTTCGTAAATTTTTCACTTTTTGATTAATGTTTTAAATAACTAAATGCATGTTAAATTAGAAAATATCGAATTGAGTGTATTACTACGACCTTAAAAGTTTAGGGAAAAAAAAATCAGGCCATTTTATTTTTTATGCATATTCCCTATTGTGTAATACTGGGGTTCTATAAAGGTTGCTTTAGCCTAAGGTACAGTACGGCCGTTATAAGTTGGCGAGTCTGAAGTTAGGCTCTGCGAATTTTGGTGCTTGAAATATCGTATTTGCAGTTGTTATTTAGGCATTTTTTTTAAACCTTTATATTTGTACGAATTTGTACTAATAAATCTTATTATGATCAAACACCTGGTGAAACTATATCTTACTGCCAGCAGCTTCACCCTCATGACAGTAATAAATTATACCAGGGGAACATGTTTATTATTTAATACTATATGCACATAAAAGTACAGAGGCAGACTTAATGCCTTTGGCATTTTGTACCAGTCAACCTTTGGGTAATGCAGAGAAGATTAGTGGTTGGTGCAATAAGAAAGAAAAAAAAGACATTCTCCTGGGATAAAAAGTATCCCATGTCGTATTCTATGACATGGAACATGGACATACTTTATCTGTGTACCAAGTTTCATTGAAATCCATTCAGTCGTTTTTGAGTGAAAAAGTAACAAGCATTCATACATACAAACTTTCATATTTATGATATTAGTAGGATTATTAGCCAATAAGTTTATTTAAAGTGTTAATACCAATAGGCTTTATATGTTATTACAGTTTGGCAATCCACTTTTTTATGAACAATATCAACCAATCCCCTGACTAAGTAGTCTTTTGCATAACAGAGATAAACGAAAATAGTAGGATTTTGTTGATAAAAAAAAATATGCATCAAACTTTTATCTGTATATAAATACAGTTTTGATGACTCAACCTAAATTCAAAGTAATACAAGGAAAGAAAAATTGGTAATTTCCAACTGGAGTTGGATGGAATTGAAACATCAATTTGTGTTCTTTTGAAATATAGTTGAGCTAAATCTGACAGCACCGAATCGCCTTTTCTATGCTTCTATCCTTTTCTGTCACTGTTCCCGACTGTCTCGTAGATTCCATCGTGTTTGATAGCACTTCCACAGAGTTTGATAACACTTCGATACCACATCAATCAATACCACTTTTGCTTTCTTTCTCGCTCTAGTAAATAACGGTTACATATGGCTGAAAAGGATAGAAGCACTGCAGCATTTCTCAAACAGTAGGACAAGACAATAGCTATATTCACATTAGGCGAAAATTATAACGACACAATATCGTGGGGTTGGTAGTTACATATTTCTGAGTTGTTGAGCATTAAAATTAACAGCCTTATAATGTTCCCACAGCTGTAACTCAGGCCTCTTCTCTAGGAGAGGGAATGGGCTGTAATCCACCATGCAAGCCCAGTGCGGATTGGTGGATGTAACATATCTTCGAATTGTTAGTATTTGAGTTGTTTAGTTGTCATTAATCAACAGCTTATATGCATAATGCGACTGGGTAGTCTTGAGTATACAAAACAAATTATTCATTAGAAATTGTATGAAACTAATAGCCTGTTATTGTTATGGCGTCATTATTGTTATAGCCTAATGTAAAAACAGTCTACGTCATTATTCTTCAGTTCCTTTGGCTAACGCGTAGATAAATGAATTCTGGTGTCTTCAAATATATATATAGAAGTTAGTTTTCAATTTTCATTCGCTTTTGTAAGGTTCTTTTTGCATTACATCATACGTGTGATACTATTAATTGTAGTTGGTACCAAAGGTCTCTTGATGGATAGAAGAATAGTGGATAGTATATCTCTTAGTCAAGTTTTTCGTACCCTAACATGCTCTTTTGAATTGTCTTGATAGGTAGTATTCATAGTACTTAGTGTCCGGAAGTAACATAGTGGCAGGAACTACTCATTGTAGTTGTTTACCAACTGCCAGTACTTAGCCTTCCTTTCTAGGAGAGGAAATAAATGCTAATGAATTACAAAGCAAATGTACTGAAATCAACAGTGTTTACCACGATTGTTCAAATAAGCCTTAACACAATGAGTTCACATGTAGTTATTTAAGAGCTACAACTTATTTTTCTCAAAGATCCTTGCTGCAAAGTGTAATTAATATTACCCATCAAGACCACTTAAATAACCCCAAACACTGTTCCAGTTCCCTCCTAAGAGATTCACTACCATCTACCTTTCTAGACACCATCATCAGACCCTGATAACAAGGGTCTGATGATGTAGACCATACAATAATGGATACTGGGTCAGAGTTAAAAACAGTTAATTAGACTTCTTTTTAGATTAACTCACACCTAGTAATTGATGAGACACAAATAAGTTACCAAAAAATTGATAACAAGACAAACAACACTTTATCCCTACTTATTATAAAACAAAATCCCCCCCACCAAGTGTGGCTGTTTGTTAGTTCACAATGAACTCAAAAACTAGAGGACAGATTTTAATTAAGACAGACAGAGACCCAATAGACAGAGTTATTCATGAAGAAGGTTTAGGTGTACACACCTGCTTGCTTTATCAGACAAATTCATAGATTGGTCTCACCTGTGTCAAACTAGGGCAGGTAAGTTTATATTTAACAATTAGAAAAGGTATTATTTACTTAACTATTTTATAATAATACTATCACAGTATTATCAATAAAGTAGAAAGGTAAAGTTATTTTGAAGATATAACATTTTGTGAAGTCAACACTACAGTCCGACTTTAAAGTAGGTCAAAGATACTATACTGATAATAATGCTTCATTAAGTATATAAATTGAAAAAATACCATTCCTCTCTGTACAGTGAGTCAGTAACTGTGATGAGACATCATTTTATGACCAGTTTATAATAATTGTATCAATTAATGTGCTGAATACCTTTGTTCTCAAAATTTGCAATGGATTTATTTTGCATGATTTCTTTGTTTATAGGTCAAAATGAGAAAAAAAAGTTTGCGTACACGAATATAGCTCTTGTTTATAGTTCTTAGTGTCCTACTAACTCACTTTCAACAGGAAACTAAAGCAAAACAATACAGAAGTAGGTTTCTCCATTGTATTAGTATACAAATAGCTCAATGTCAGTCACTTAAGGAAACTTATTTGAATGATTAGAAAGCTAAGCTTACCCTTTCTGGAATTGGTTTGATTTCTGCAAAAACAGTTCTGAAGTACGACCAGCAAAACATAATTAGAAGAATGTGATGTATCACCAAATAGATACACTGTTGAACTGTACTCTCAATGGTAACTAAAAAGAAATTTAGTGTAAATAAATTGCAAAATGCACAATCATTCTGTTAATATTATCCACAATTAATTCAAATACTAACAAATGCACAATTGGATAACGTAGGCATAGTAAGACCAAATTATAATGGCCAATATTAACATTACAGGGAGCCATTTAAAAGCTTTCCAACACCACATCCTGCACGTTCTACAACACACACAATTTCCTGGAGTCGATACTCGGTTGTTTTGCACGGATGAAGCCATTATTAATAGTAAATTATTAAACTGAAAATATTCATGTTCTCCTCACAAAAAGGATAATAAAAAGTGACAATTGTGGTACGGCTATTGCCAGTTGCAATAACTAATAAATGAAAGTTTGACAGATTTAGCTTTGCTCACACGTCTAACTAAAACTTTAGTCGATTTTTCGTTTCTATCCTAACTAAGGATAGAAATGAAAAATCGACTACAGTTACCAGAAACATGTCTTCGGAGACATGGCCTCGGTTATTTTACTCTAGTACCACAGACAAAAAGACAGAAAACGCTTTCATTCAGAAATACCAACATTTAGACAATTAACGTCAATTTGGGAGTATTTCTTACTGTAGCGTCTAAAATTTTGTTGTTTTTGTATAAAACGAAATCCAGAAAACTCTCCAAACCCAAATTAGCGTTTCGTTTTAAATCATGGAGGTCAAAGAATGCAACGATTTAACTGAAGAAGTGAGCAGCAGTATTCTTCATAATATGGTTTGGCAAGTAAATATTGATTCATATTTTTAATGACATGACGTGTTTCAGAATCAATTCATTGTGGACGATGTGAGTAAAATTATTAAAGAAGCTATTGAGAATTCAATCGGGGGTACCGCCTATCAGCACAACAAAGTTAATCAATGGACTTCGGCTGTAGTGGAGTCTTGCTTGGGTCAACTGACCAAGCTACAAAAACCTTACAAATACATAGGTAAGTTGAAAGTAGGTGCCTACCTACATGTTCACCGGTGTTTGAAACATAAATTCTCGCTGATGCTGATCTCTCTGCGTCAGTTTTATGTTAATACCTGTGCGCACTTTATTGTTTTCATAGTTAGTATGACAGTATAATAACAATTGTGTTGTAATTTTCAGTGACATGCACAATAATGCAAAAGAATGGCGCAGGTCTTCACACGGCATCTTCTTGTTTTTGGGACAATAATACTGACGGCTCATGCACTGTGCGCTGGGAGAACAAAACTATGTATTGCATTGTCTCCGTGTTTGGCCTTGGCATTTAACTCTTTAATCAAATGCTTACTATAGTTATAACATTATGTTTAAAATAGTAACACAAAACATCTATAATCATCATCAGGAACAAGTATTGCATAGAATTTATCAAAAAAAAAAACAATGTAACATTTGAGTAAATTACTTCTTAGTTATTGTAAATTAGTATTGATGAGTTTGCAGCAATAAACATAGAATTAGTGATGATGGTATTTTAGGATCAAAAATTATAATATGCTTCTAATACTTAAATAAATATCTAAAAACAGCACTCTTCTATTTATTCTGATGTGTAGCAGACTTGTTTTACGGTCAATACTTAATTTTAAGTATCTAGGATATGTTTTCGTACACAATAAAATATATACTTAAAAAAACAAATTTCGTTTTGATGAATTGTCTTCATTCAAAAAATTGTACATGATTACATTATCTATATAAAAAAACTTTGAAAGCCGCTTCTTATTTGCATTGATTTTTGGCATGTTAGATGACTTCAGAGCAAATCAACAAAATTTTTATAATTGAATGTCTGATATAGCAAACTAATAAAAAATCAAACTATAATGTTTTTCAAAACAAAATTATATTTACAAAGGCTTAATATTCAACACTTTGTAAACTGTCATGAAATAGGCTGGCTAAAATAAATGGGTAAGTATTCTCAATAACGTTTGAATCCCCAACCGGTCCTATGAGACCGCGCTGTTATTGTTTTACTATTGTCTCGTTTCGCGGGTATCTGAGTAACTACTATAAGCATTCATAGATCAAAGGACACTAGTTGTTCAGGCACCCATAATGAACATAGGATTCACAGACAATGCATAATCTGCATGGTAGGAGATAGCAACTTAATGCTTAAACTTCAAAAAGAAGGTGATTCTACGTTCTGCTGTATGTTTTTTTTTTTATGAATGTTCACAGATATCTCAATCCTAGATAGAATATATCTCAATAATTCAAAATCAGTCCACAATTGACTGATTTTGAATTATTTTTTTTTTTTTACTGTTGGAGTTTACTTCCGAATAGGTCCCATTATCACATAGAAAAATTGTTATGATCTTATTATGGACTTCGAAATTATGGCACAAAACTCTTCATAGAAGAGCAGAAATATCAAAACAAGTAATATTGCTTTATTTATAAGTATGTGTAGTCGATCACTGACCGAAGGATGAAGGGGAGGGGAGGGTACTACGTCTACCACACAACTAAAAAATGTAAAATAAAACGACGAGACAAAACTGTTATAGAAACACCAACTTCAGAAATCAAAGTTATTTTTGTACTTTTTACATGTTTTTTTAACATTGAAATCGGTTGTATCTTTTTTTAATTTGTTTTTTTACTAACCCTATCAACGCCACAGTCTGATATTAGACAGATTTGCAAATGGACTCAAACGAATTAGAGAAATTCGAATCTTGCTATTTGTATTTTGGTTTTTAATTCTTGGCATGTGGGTAGGCGGGTTATTTCTTAGTTTGTTGAGGTAATTGTATGTAGTGTATCAAAAACTGGAAACCCTTCAGTTTTTGCCTAACTAGGTAGCAGTTTTGAGTAGCTAGGTAGCAGTTTTGAGTAGCTAGGTAGCAGTTTTGAGTAGCTAGGTAGCAGTTTTGAGTAGCTAGGTAGCAGTTTTGAGTAGCTAGGTAGCAGTTTTGAGTAACTAGGCAGCAGTTATGAGTAACTAGGTAGCCGTTTTTAGTAACTAGGTAGCAGTTTTGAGTAACTGGGTAGCAATTTTGAGTAACTAGGTAGTAGTTTCTTATATTAGAAAGTTCTTAGCTACCTACTCCCTGCTCAATAGGGCCGATGCCTGCTAGGGTTGCGGCTGTTGGAAATCTAAGAGTGGCGGAATTAGACTGCAATTCCGATGCACACTATCCGAAACACCATATTTTTGCAAACAAATATGTTATTATTATTAAGGCAACCGATAGAACATCGATAAGCTAGCAACTCTGCGTAGATGCTCAAGACTTTTAAGCATCATTGCCAATGATCTTCTTGGCTCGCCTCTCAATTGTCTCAAGAGCTTCAAGGTTGTATCTGGCACGGCAGATCCGGCCCAAAGATTTTGCGGGGTTCCCAGTTTTTTGCAGCCAGTTGAGCCTTTCCTTCGAGGTATGGCCGTGTGGCCCAAAGTTGAGACTTGATCACAACGTAACACCAAAAAGATCAAGATTGTCGATTATCGGGACTGAACCTGACCAAATTGGTATCACCCCATTCTGAGACTGCCTCCAAGGAAATGTTTAAACACTCTGGATCTGTGACCCACTAGTTCGCATGCTGGAAATGTATCTCTCAGCAAAACTGCTGTCCTCTGCATACCCAAAGCAATACCGGACTCAGAAAGTCTGCGATCTAAGCACACGATCTAGCAGGTAAACCGAAAGAAACAAGCTTCAATTAGTTACTAATGGGATTTTTGTGCCAGACCCTATAGAAAGCCTTCGAGATGTCGAGGGAGACGGCTAGGACTTCCCCTTGCCTGTCGATGGCCTAACTCTATATGTAGTGAGGATTGGATACGCTAGAAGTTCTCCTGTCCAGAAAGACGTAGTGACGTAACCAGCTATGTCAGGAGCTCAGAGTTGAGTATACGTTTCATGCTCCTACAGAGAATGGAAGTTACTGATATTGATGTATAGTTATAGCTGGGTTAGCCCGACTACCCTTCTTGGGCACGGACTGTGCGTGTACGTTAGCTTGCTTCCATGCAATCGGCACTTTTCAGCCACAAATAAAAACCTAAATAGGCGTGGCATGAACGTAGACAATTCAGGCGCACAAATAATTGTCGGTATGCCGTCTAGACCGCTATTTTTGTTCGCGCCAAGGTTACGCAGCGGTCTATGGACGTCCTTCTGATGAATGCCAATATCCGATATACCTACTCATCTCACAACCATAAGGAGAAGCAGGGAGCCGCGCGTCACCTGGATCCAGACGCGAAGATTCCGCGAAAAGAGAGGGAAACAAAGCTTTCTCTGCAGAAATTAAACGACGCAATCGACTTATCCAGGGACCAAAACACCTTCTTACTTTACACTCCGCACCAATCATGGAGGAGCTTAGAGAGTAGTAGGTACTCCATGGCCCGCAGCAATACATCCGTCACAGCATCTGCGCACGATGATGGATCATCCGAAGAGAAGCGCCGCAATTAGTCTGCCAATTATAACATGCGAAAGATCGCATGCCATCCTCCCGCTCTACCTAGGAGCAGGAGAAGTCATTCTGATACCTTATACCCACCGAAAAAAAAATTCCAATCTGCTGACCTAAGTATATCGCCTAACCAGCATGGTGCCTCTAGGGCAGGGACGGACGGAGAGTAGACTGATACCGATTTTGCCAGACAGTGGTCAGAACTAGGTAGGTATGTAGGTACCTAATGATGACGATATCGACACTGACTATCTCTCTGTTGTCAGCAGACGGAAGCAATTGACTGCGTGCGAATCATTATCCGGTACCCTCGTAGCTCCTTTTATTTTCGGGGTTGAAATCCTCGTAATGTCCTCAGCTCTGGGGTAGGTGGTGGGGTCGGACTCTTAGGTACTGACTAAAACAACCCCGGTGTTCCCTCGTACACTTGTGTTGGGGGTTGCGGGGGCAATTTGACTTTCACTACCCCGGATTAGTGGTGACCTGATCCCCTTGGGTCGCCTCTCGTATTAGAGAGTGGCTCTCCTACACGCTTCCTCAAAGAGGTGCGTGTGAAGACTTAACGTGGCCCTAGAATGTAAAGAGCAAATAATGGAACACAGGTGGGTTTGAGTCTGCAAAATTCCCCTAAGACGACCCACTGACCAAAGTTTGACACGTCTTCTCTGTCCTAAACAGCTCATTTACTTTAGTCTTCTGCTTTTACTAAAAAAATTGAACTAAAGTAATATGACTTTAAGGTAGGTACCTTACTTTGACGACAAGTAAAGAAAATAAACAAATAAATAAGAGAAAGTAACTAAAAGCGAGCGAAATGACCTCGAAAATTTTAGCAACGAGCCTTGATAGGCTAAGTCCATTCATACAGAAATACGAAATTTAAGTTAAGTAGGTATGCTAAAACGTTTCAGCATAAGAGAATGTACTTACCTACTAGCTGCAAAAGCGAACGAAGCTAGTTTAAAACAAACTCCTAGGAGTTTTCGCTCGGGTTTTTTGTACTCTTCGTAGGTAGGCTCTTTGTATCCTAGGCAGTAGCCTTCTTATGTTCAATGCTTATTTTTTTAGGTCAGAAATCATCAAATGACTTATCCCGCTCTTGCACGGAGCATATATTCCTGTAATGTGCAAACTTGCAAAGGTATACCTATTACAGGAATATTTAAGTATTATGTACAAGACATGTTTTGAGATTGGAACTATAGGTAGTCTTAATTTTCTTTAGCGTTCCTGCTCTTTATTTTTTTTTAGAATCACAATTGAACCACATTTTATATACTTACCTATTTTATTTTTAGTTAGTGGCTAGTAGTGTAGTTAATGCAAGTACATAGTTGCATTTTTATTCCTTTAGTATAATTTTCTTTTTACAAATAGTTCAAAAGCATAAAAAATCATCCCTAGGGACAAAATAATTAAACGATATTATCGAACAGGCCAGGTAGGTAGTGTAAAATAGTAGATTATGTGACTTGACTAGGAGATAAAGCAGTGCGACATGTTGAATTCCGAATGCAACGAAGGTTGCTAAATTTTAATAGGTACGGAACGTTAGTGAGGGATTTATATAATTAATTCCTGAGCATTGCGAGAGAGTTAATACATATAGAAACCTAAGTCAAGTGAGGAATTCAAGCCGCCCAAGACAGACAGCTTTATTCCCGTATTAGATACCTAGGTACTTTTTCACCATCTGTGAGATAATTAAAACTCAATTTACTAAAATACTTAAATTATAAATTTTAAAATCTATAGAGTATTATTTACTAGTTTATCTTAACAATCACTCGACATGTTAAGAAATTAGAAACAAACCAAATTCTAGGTAGGTATGGTAAGTTGTCCCACATTGAACCATGTAAATTTCAAAGTCTCATATTGGGCTGGATGTTCAATCAATACCTTTAATTTTTTGTGTATAGTTAGCATATTTATTTAGCTTCAATTTTGTAAAACATTAATTTCTCATATTCCTTTTAGTTTCGGTGTAAAACAGGTTTTTATGAAAAATGATTTTTGGTTCAATGAGTACCACAGGTGGTACACATTTAACCAGGGTATCGTCCACATTGAGACACCTTATTAACGATGTCTTCTAGTTCAATTTATAAGGCAAATACTTTGTTATAATAATAATAATAAACAGTAATAATAAAAATCAGCCTTATATTTATAAAAATCACTTTAAATCATATGCAATTAAACCGAGAGTCTTAGTTTTATACATCACAAAATCTTTTCAGTCAAATTCTTATCATATTTTAATAATAAAAACAAAAGTAACAGTTTTTAATTATAAAAACAAAAGTACCTTCCATAATATAACAAATTAAAATTAAATTAAAATAATTGTAAAAAACACTCCTTTAACGACTGGGGTGTACACAGTAAACCGTGGTTCAATGTGTACCACCCTCAGGTGGTTCAATGTGAGACACACCACGTTTTATCACTAAACTCAAAATTTTACCGGGTAATCAATCTCTTAAAATCACGAATTATAGCGCTTTTAATTGCTAAATAACCGTAGAAAACAGTGTATATATAAATAAATTGGTCATGTTCAAATAAGTTTGTAAGTTTGATAATTTTACACTCTGCAATTTTTCGCAATTTAATTCACACGTAAACGTAAACAAGAAAATTCTGGATCTTGTTCTGTCTAATGGCGAGGTCTCAGTAGCGAGTTGTGATGACCCCCTGGTGCCGGAGGATCCGCATCACAGGGCCCTCTGTGTGACCACTGATTTTGTGGAACTTCATACTCTTCCTACACTACCTCACATTAAATTCTTATATGGATCAGCCGACTATACTGCCATTAATGACCGGCTTAGCGAGATCGACTGGCACAGGGAACTGTCCACTAGAACACTCGAGAATGCCATAACATTATTTTACAACATTCTGTATGGTTTGCGTGAGACTTATGTACCTGCTAAGGCAGTCGTTGCATCCGGCAAATATCCTCTCTGGTTCAAGCAGCCCTTAATTAAAATTATTAAAGAAAAGGCTAAATTTCATGCTAAATTTAAGAAATATGGTAACATTAGCGATTATGAGTCATTTGTCTTACTTCGACAGCGAGCTAAAGAAGTAGAAAGCGAAATGTTTTGCAATTATATCTCAAAAATTGAAGAAAGTATATTTTTAACCCCCAAAGCGTTTTGGTCGTATGTTAAATCTAAAAAACAAACTAACCTGTATCCTTCTTTATTAAAATATAAGAATCGCATTTCTAGCGACGGAGAGGTTATCTGCAATATGTTTAGCGACTTTTTTTATTCGAATTTTCTAGATTCTGACGGCAACGATGATTCCAATGAGGATTTATCGGGTTCTGAAACACCTTTAGGCGATCTCATTTCGGACATACATTCAGTGGAAGTTAGTGAGTTGCAGGTATTTGAACTGCTTAAAGGAGTTGACCTAACAAAATCTGCGGGACCTGATAACATCCCACCGCTCTTTATTCTTAAGTGTGCTAAAAGTCTAACTACTCCACTTTCACTATTGTTTAGGCGATCCTTGCATGTGGGTCAGGTTCCTGCAATTTGGAAGTCGGCACCAATTACTCCGATCCATAAAAAGGGGCCTAGGGACTGCGTAGAGAACTATAGACCTATCTCGAAACTATGCATATTTGCCAAAATCTTGGAGAAAATAATATACAAGCAGCTATATGCCACTCTTAAATTAAGTTTCAGTGACCATCAACATGGTTTTCTGCGAGGTCGATCCACAACCACCAACCTTGTCCTTTGCAGTGATTACTTGACTGAATGTATGTCTCATCGCACTCAAGTAGACGTAGTCTATACTGATTATAGCAAGTGTTTTGATCGTCTGGATCATTCTATATTACTGCAAAAGCTTTTGGCTATAGGTATCAGCGGAAGCCTGTTTAGGTGGTTCTCGTCTTATGTAGCCAACAGATGTCAAACTGTCGTTCTAAATGGATACACTTCTAGGCCTATTTTTGTCCCCTCAGGAATTCCACAGGGATCGCTACTGGGACCCTTATTGTTCAACATCTTCATCAATGATGTCTCTTCATGTTTCTCTTACTCATCAGTTCTTCTATTTGCGGACGACATGAAGATTCTGTGTGAAATAAGAACTGAGGAAGATGCAGAACATCTCCAACAGGATTTAGACAGATTTCAAAATTATTGTGTTGCTAACCGCTTAGATTTAAATGTCTCTAAATGTAATTTATGTACGTTTACTCGTAAACCTAAACCTATTCTTTACGACTACAAACTAAATAATATCTCAATAGCGAGAGTTAGTACGATCAGAGACCTAGGAGTCACTTTTGATTCAAAACTACTTTTTGACGCACACATTGATGATATTATTAAAAAAGCTTCTAAAGCACTAGGTTTCATTTTGAGAATATCAGCTGATTTCAAAAAGGTTAAAACACTTAAAATTCTTTATTGTGCTTTTGTGCGTAGTCGTCTCGAATATTGTTCACCGGTATGGAACCCCATTTACAATTGCTACATTAATCGCATTGAAAATATCCAAAGAAAATTTTTAAGGTACATTCAGTATAGATCTAAAACTTATCTACCTGACTATCATAGTCGTTGCAGGAAGTTTCACATTCTTCCACTAACTGAGCGTAGAAAAATGGCTGACATGGCATTTTTGTTTAATATAGCCAATGGTTCAGTCGACTGCTCGGAACTGATTGGCAAGCTTGGGCTGCGAGTTCCATCCTTTACTTTTAGGAATCATAGACCTCTATATGTTCCCTCAGTGCGTTGTATTTACAGGAAAAAATCCTACATAATAAGAGCTAGTAGATCATATAACGCACTGTGTGTAAGTGTTGATGATGATCTGGATTTGTTCTCCACTAGCGTCACTAAACTGAAGAACATAATGTGCAAACAATTTTTCAATGTTCATTGAACATGATAAACAGTCCTTGCTCCGAGCTCCTTCATTTCTTTCTTTCTTTTTATCTGTCTACCGTCTCTTGTTCTACTCTGTAACTATCTGTGGAAACTTGTAATTGGCCTTCTTTCAATATTTTTCAACTAAGTATCTGTATCCTAGCTGTAAGTTTTCCGAATAAAATAAAATAAAAATAAAAATAAAATAAAATTGATATTATTTAAACGAAAAAAGCTAAAAAAGAATGAAATTGGCAAAAAATATTTACTTTTTGAGTCAGTTTGCTTTCGAATGCTCCTCACACAACCACTTTGCACGCGATCGCCACGCAAACTAGTGGGCAGGAACGGAACGTAAATACCTCTCTTTCACTCATATTAGTGCGGTTTGGCAATGTCGCATTTTCGAGATTCGGCGGTGGTTCAATGTAGCTGCCTGGTTCAATGTGAGACACCCGACCTACGTTTTTAGAGTCTCCTCAGTAACCACACTATTTTTTTTTTTGTTAGTGGCCGGTTTGATTTTCGAATAAACTGGTTTGAAGCACGTGTATGTACATTTTATTTCACATAATTGTATTTTATTTTCTTCAAAGTAATGTTTTTTGATGTTTTAAATTCAAATTCAAATTCATTAGGTATTCCCTAGAGATCGCCCATACCGTACTGCATTAATATTTTACTAAGGAGATATGACTTGCTATATGTATGTAAAAGTTATTATGACAAATAATAGGGCATTATCGAGCAGGTGGTCCGGGTCTAATCTATTTCGTACCAGTCGAATTAACCATTTTTTTTTTCAGCGGTTTAATCATCAAAATATAACAAATAAACATACAGACCGAGTTACTTACCCGTTTATATAATAAATATAAAAATATGGGATGCCATTGGCATTCACTTTTATTATTCTATAATAATTATTGCAAGATATCTTTAAAATTGTAAGCATAAGGCTACCTAACTAATAGATGGCTACGGTCTTGGTGAATGCTCATTTATCGCCATTAGTTTGTTCATGGTAGTAAGGTCTAAGTCCCATGAAAATAGTAAGCAGTGTTTTCAAGAACAATCATGTTAATATAGGTAAATAATTCTGTAATTACTGCCCACATATTTATTGTTAATTGTAACAACAAATATAATTACAGCAAGGTGCCTATTGTAGATTATGTTACATGTTGCAACTAAACGAAATTATTGTGAATATCTTTCGTTCGTATGCATTTTTGTTTTACTAAAATATTTACTTACTGAGGTATGTATCAAATAAAACACAATTGTACGATTAACATTACAAGCGTTGTTAAAATATGACACGCATTTATTTAAACAACGCTGGCAGGTAGCATTAGTTTGAATATTGGCGCGCTAGCGACAGCGCTACATATTTGTATCACGTGACCGTCATCGATCCAATGGTTGAACGCTTCTCGGGTCCATTCAACTCGGCTCGGCCATCGCCGGGGAGAGGGACACTTCACAACACCGATTCTATTCATACATAGGAAATATTTATATATCGCTGTCTCTTTTACTCGTATTGAGAAATAATTAAATGAATGGTGAACGAGCGAAACGGGAATATGTTCGAGTGGAAATTATTGAAAGCTGGGCCAGGCCAGTCGCCATGTAGAATTTTTTGATGTGGGTGTTGTGTCTTGGGACGTCAAACGCTTCAATGATTATTATTTTCAAGTGGACATTAATTTTAGTGTAAATCGACATTTGACTATTCGTTTATTGTTAAAAGTGATTTTGGTGAACAATTGCAAATATTGCTTTGTGATCGTGAGCCATCTAATCTGGTGACGGCAGATAATAAACTGGAGGGGGGCTGCTAAAATACTACGATAGGATAGTAACGACGTTTTACAACTCGAGAGCGCTCATAAAATTTCTCATCTCGGTGCGGGCGAGTCGGACTTCCATTTTGTTTTATTATGTGGTTTGGTTGTTTACACTGTGCGTCGCGTTGTGGACAATGGAAAGCGACGGTGAGTATTGCTTATCCAGTAATGTCGAGAAAGGAAATTGACTATGATGTCTGCGCATGTAGGGCGCACATGACAATAAACATGCAACAGTGAATAAGTAATGGTATTCGATTTTGTGCATCGTGTGGCGCAGCCGTGGTGGTGGCAGGTCTCATTAGTGCAAGCGAGGAGCACGCGCCGGCAGCGCGCCTGCCGAGCTACTCGAGCTAGGTACGCGCCACACGTTTCGTAGAGCTAATTGATTTCGGTTAAATCTGTAAGCATGCGTCGATCGTGTGCAGAACGCCTATGTAGGTACGTAGTGTGCGCGTTTACATCGCCCTTATCAGCTGATTACACTCCAGTGCAGTGGCTGCCTTGCACCACCAAATGTTTTTATTAATCGTGCACGGCCGCGAATACCGGTGCTAATCATTCTGCCACAACTCTACCTCAGTGAGTCCACTCAGATTTTGTTCAAATTACCTGTTTCCTTTTTTGAAAAACCTATAAAAGTGCTAGTATCAGTGTTTGTAGTTTTCCAATAAAATTTTTGGTGATATTTTATGCCATCAATCAATTAAGAAAAATAAAACACTGCTATCATAAAATAACAGTTTGCTTAGCCAGCCAGTAACAAAACAAATGAAAATATTTCCACCTTTGTAGATAAAAGTGCTAACAATAACATAAATAAAACTAGATTATGATGGAATGTTTTTATTAACTGTTACTGCACAGGTGTGATGAAAAGACTGATGTATGTACAGGAAAATTGCATTGTAACTACATTTTCAATGAACTAAATATAAAAGAAGTAGGGTGTATCAAGTAATGTGTAGCGCTTTATCAATATTTTCATACTGCATTTATTGTTCAATGCTGATATTGATTTGTCTTTGAAAACACAACTTCTGTTTTGCCATAATACTGTACTCCCACATTTTCCTTCCCCATTTTTGAATGGTCAAGTATTTTTTAATGTGATCTGTTATTTTTGAGACCATGCTACATTGATTAATGTTTTTTTACAAGTGTTTACCTCTACACAAAAAGTATCCACCTAAATAATTTCAACTAAGTACAATTAATATAGGTATATCTTCATCACAAATAAATATTATAAAGAAATATGAATATTAACTAATTATAAACCAAAATAGGTATTTGGACATTATTTTTGCAATAATTTGATGGACAAGACCAGGGAAAATAATGTCATGAAAATAAATAATTAACTAACTGCTGGCCGGTTCCTCTTATATTTGAATAAAGTTAAAATTATGTCATAAGTCATAATATATAAACTTGTTGACATGCAAAGAGTTTATTAAAACCTACTTGCTAAATAAATATCATTTATCATTTGTTGTTTAGTATTCAGCCAGCAACACAGTCTAAAACTCTAAAATCCATTACAATGTTCTAAAAAAATAAAAATGTTTATTAAAATATTACTGATTGGAAGTTGATGTTGTACATAATTTTGTTCTCAGAGGTGGAAGGTGAATAAAAGTGACACATAGATAATTGCGAGGCAGTCACATTACCATGTGACTCACTACAGCTATATTTTGTATACAGATATACATACACACAATCTTAGGTGTAACCTCAGCCTACATTCAGAAATATGTTGACAGACCCGTCAACCGATTTCAAACATGTTTGAACATGTCCAATATAGGTGGGGGCCGTTACAACTTTAGGTATGTTTCTAAGAGGTCCATTGTATTTAGAAGCCATTGATATAGTGAATATTGTAGAATGAATGTCTGGCTGAAATTATTAATGATTTTTTAATCTTTTCTTTTTATTGTATGATTTGCATAGTATAGATACTGTTACCAGTGGTATAGTAAGAATCTTTCTTAGGAATGAATGTATTGTGTTTGCAGTTGCACTCTGCAATTGAAGATGGTAAATCTGCCATCAAGCCGATTTCTGCCAAAGCAACCGCATTCCATGGCTCTTTATGGTGGCTGTGAGCTCAGATGGGGAATCTGTCTCTGCAATTACTGTAGTTTTAAACAATTTACATACATAGTAGGCTAAGTTTCCAAGAACTAAGATGTTCATTCTACATTCTTCCTTCTTCACTTGGGCTCTTCAAGCTATACTGAAGTGTTTCATTGATAAATTTTATTAATTATTCTTATCAAGCCAAGTCTAATCTTAGTTGCCATTACTTTATTGTTACTTGTTATTTAATTTAACAGTTGCAGGAAATTCTCAGAATTTTTTCTAACTAGAAAGAAACCAGATAAAGAACATTGTAGGAATTTCTTGGAATCTGTTTTGATCACCTTAGCCAATATTTTTTAAATAGAATTATCAGAAAAGATATAAGATCTATGTCTCAAAAGATTTTAATGGATATTTATTTTTTGTGCACACCTACTACAGTATTGTCCTTTTAAATTCATAGGTTGATTGGTAGAGAATGCTATGTTGCATTAATTCATGAATCCCTGACCGGTCCTATGAGACCGCGCTGTTATTGTTTTACTATTGTGTCTCATTTCGCGGGTATGTCATAGGTTAAGTATACTACTACTGTACTAAATAACTAAGTAAATAAATAACTAAAAGAGAGTTTAGAGATTATCTACTAATACTTTAAAACTAGGTCAATGGTTAGTAACCTATAGGTTTTAATTCCTTACGAGTATAAACTGCTGTATCTTCTGATTACATGGCTTTAGAAGCTTGCGTTTTATCACAGTTGCTAGGGATTCCGTACTGCTGACTATTACTTATTATAGTACCTTGACAGACAGAAAACGAAGTGGTCCTTATTTTTTTCTTAGCATTCTATCCCACTCCTGGGCAAAGACCTCCCTTCACTCCTTCCCTTTTTCACGGGCCCGCGCTTCCTCATGCCAGTTCCGGCAGATTCTATCTGATTCGTCGCGCTATCTCCTTCGTGGTCTGCCGCGACCCCGTCGTACTATATCAGGGCACCAACTTTTACGGTTTGTTCTTTCCTTTTGAGATGGGTATGGAACCCTAAAAATCATATTTAGACTTATTTTGGCGTCTAACCACACCTTAGAACGAATGATCGAACATTATAATAGGTCATTTATATTCTAAGCCGATGTATGATACTTGATAAAAAATGTAATATATAGGTACTTAAATTATGTTGAAAGCACATTCATGTTTTCTCGCCTAGACGTGTAATATTGTATTGAGGCTTAGGTAATTAATATTCTTTATATTATACCTACAAGATCGAGTAAAAAAGGCATTATCGCAGTAGCTACCACTATCGATCAGAATATATTATAATTTACATAGGTACGTACGTAATTTATAACGCGAGGAAAAGCCATCTTATTACTAGGTAGGTAGTAAAAAAAGTCGAGATAATTTCAATCCATCACCACCATCTCAAATATCGACATCCATATAAAAAGTATGGGTTTTTAAAAGTGGGAATTTGAACTTTATTCTTTGTTCCTTGAGTCTATTGTTCTTAAAATTTGAAAATATGTTCGTAGTCTGGTATAAATTGAAGTACATTACGTTTATATCTAAGTTATTTATAAAAAAAAATGTTTGTCATAAAACTCCATAAAAGGTAGCGCGATGGTTCATTATTAATACAGTGCGTTGGTTATAATTGGGGTTCCGTACCTAAAAGATAAAAAAAAACGAAACTCTATTACTAAAATAACTCCATCTCCGTCTGTCCGTCACCAGGCTGTATCTTATAAACCGTGATAGCTGAACAGTTGATTTTTTCTGAGATGATCTATATCTGTTGCCTCTATAACAAAAAACAGAAAAAAGATATGTTTCAAGTCCCATACAGCAAACGTGATTTTTTGCGACGTTTCGGAACCTTTTGTGCGGGAGTCCGACTCGCACTTGGTTGGTTTTTAATTTTCGTTTACTTTACTACACTCCACCTACGCACGATATTACTAGTGTACTCTGCAAGCAAACCGATTTACCCTTGTATAGTTTTACGTGGGAGTAATCTGTGTACTAAACAACCTCGAACAGCCTTCAATACTACTAAGGATAAATAACTCTAACGTAACTGTTCAGTACTCAATTTAGTTAAACTGTATTAAATTTACCTATTTAGTAGCAGCTCTTGGCTAAGTAATAACAGTCTCACGGGTTAAGCAACTCTTGTCGAGGTCAGTCCATGGATGGGTGACCATATTCTAGATACCGAGACTTTTCCGTGCCTCGTAAAGCACTATCACTATAGGACGTTGGTGCAACCAATGTGTCGTTTGTAGATCTTTGACAGCCATTGAGATGGTTAAAAACCATAAATGTACCAGTGTAGTCGTGCTAACCAGTTACTGGGTTGTTGCTGTCTGTAAATCGACTGCAACAGCTGGGAAAAGGCTAGGCAGATTGATTGTAATTATTTGTTATGTAATAGTCATTAAAACTAACAATTCATAAAAAAATAATTGTTGAATGCCTGTTATGATTTGAATGAAAACCTGCTATGAGCAAGCTTTGACAGAGATTTTTTTTAAGTTTTATAAACTAGTGCTTGACTGCGATCCCACCTGATGGTAAGCAGTGTTGCAATCGTAGATACGAAACAATAGTCCGAAAACTTTCGAAAATGGTCTTTGTCCTTCCGTCAGTTATTCTTCTCATTTTTACGGGTCTCTATTCAGAATGAGCAGCAATGAGCAGATGATTACCTGGCAGTATTAATACCTATTTACTCATTTATTAAAAAGTGCTACATAAATGTACAAAGGCGAACATACCAGTCGTCTCTACCAGTCAACCAATAGTGGTTAAGATCATCATTTTAGGTTTTTATTTTTTATAATAAAATTATGGGTGTTTCTTTATTGTCTTAGATCATAATATCTTACAAACTATACTAAATAAAATTTAAAAAATCCTAAAGAACTAACTAAAAGTAAACTAAAAAATGGCGTCGAAAAACTCCTCCGCAATCATCATGTTAGGCGAATTAAAAATCAAGAAAAGATTGTTAAAAAAAACAAGGGAAAATCAAAGGTATTGATTGTTTCTGATTTTTCCATATAACCTGAGTCTTACCTATGTATTTAAATATCCTAGCTCTTTTTGCGTTCTATTAGGCGCACGATACGCCAATGCCGATCATCATAATAATGCAGTTAACGCGAGCATAATTGATATTCTCTCAAAGATGAGAATTTAGATACGTGCACTCGGTTCCGCGTATAAAAATTAAACAAAAGAGAGACCTCTTTGGCCCGGGTTATTGATCCGAGCTGATTCTATTTTAAAATTAACTGAAAATAGCGAAGTGCCGCGAATGCATTTGACGGAAAAAAGTACAAAAAAACTCACATCAATTAAAAATACTAGTGTATAAATAGTTTTTATCACTGCATAATGCTTCTATGTGTATAAAGCATTCCTAGCAAAGTGAGCTGCCGCTAGGTAGGTATTTTATCATCGTTTGATTCCATTACTCATCACCGGTTTTTCATTGTTTTTTTGCCTGAGATAGCCATATAACAAGTTTTGTTGTACTTGTTATAGTTTGACGTCTACTTGAAATTTCGACTGGAAGTAGCAATTAGACAAAACTTTAAATTACTTGGTTATGAAAATTATTCACGTACCGAAGTAATAACCGCTAATAAGTTTTATTGATTTTGCGTTTATTAAAGTATAGTCTTAACATTGGCGACTACTTTGCCATCAGATAACAAAGGTCAAATATGCCTATTGTATGAGTAATTTCTAGGTATAGACTAATTTATTAGTTGTTTATTATAACTCCAAATTAAGTGGATGGATATTATCGTAGCGAAACGTCGCAAAGTAACGTTTTTCCGCGCCCGCATCTCAATTTGTTTTATTACTCTGGCCTTTCCTCCTTACTTTGTTTTTCAAGGGTTTCCTTTCTACTAGAGTTGTTGGTTTACTTTGCTTGCACTTAGTGAGATTACGACCTTTACTTAAACAGACAACAGGCCGTACCAGGCAGGTGGGTTCAGAAGGGTCTTACCCCATAACGACTTCACCAAACATCAAGGGCCAGCCTCATGCAGCACTAAATCCTGCTCCATTTATTTCCTTTGTTTGAGGTCAGCTCAGAACATATAAATTGCTAAAAGTCCAAGTTGCAGAAGCATTATCTTACTTTGTATTTTCTATTTTTATAGCTTCGCTTTTAAAACCATTTCGCTGTCCAATTCGAGCTGTCCGGCGGGCGTGCCTTTAGCAGGTTTCATTTAGGAATTAGATTAAAAATAAAACCACCTGGAAAACTGGGATGCTTGCAAAATTAGGACGGAGCCAGTCGAATCGCAACTAAATTACAATCGTAATCTCATCATGAGAGAGGCACTTCATTCCGGCTAGCTTAAATACACGGAGTGGCAGGTTTTATGAGTCACTTACTGTGATTCAGTTGGTCGAAATCGTGCACACAGTAACACTCTCTATTATTAATGTGACAAAGTATATTTTCGTCTAAGAGCGTGTAACGCTTAACTGAGAATATTAATATTGTTGTCATGAGTATAAACTCGTATCTTGGGCTTTTTACGTTCACGTATCATGCTTCAATAAGGTCATACTGATTTGATCATTAGGGTTGCCAGTTGCCATGTCAGATACAGCAGGAAAGGCACGACCGGCCACTTGTTTGTTTTCACTGACAATACAATAAGAATGAGTGTACATTACGCGTACATTATAGTCTATTATACTATTCGTAGAATCATAATGAGCGTTAGTAGCGAATGCAATAAACGGCTACTGAATAACATTTCCAGAGCTGTTTCTGATATCCGCACAACGGCCGGATATCTCCAAAAACTAGGGCAAGTTCTGAGAAACCAGGACGGCAACAACCCTAGATATCGAGATACGCTAGTGTTCACAGTGCTGTGTGGAGCTGACCAGTGCCCACTAGAGACGCGTAATGCATACATTAGTGATACAACAGGTATTACCGCCATGCCGTACTATAATGAACCTCGTTATGGTGTTATTTTTAGGGTGTTTAATGTCAGCCGGTGTTTAATGGCCATGACTGCGACAGGTGAGCTTCTATTATTTGCTGACTGCGTTTAATTTAATTAAAGGCTGCATTATTGCGAGCAAATACTTGATATTAGAGGCTTCCGTTTCGCGTCTTGTTTTTTTAATTTTTCCTCAAGCATCTTTATGCTGCGATAATTATATTATCGACGCAACTAATTAAAGGCTGCAAATGAAAGTTATTAGACATGTGTGATAACGTAACTGTGTGTTTATGATGTGGTTCTTGCACGTAAGTCACCAGCTGCTAGCCCGTGTTTTGTGAAGCGCATGTCCGGTGCATGTGCGCATATGTCGTGCAGTAGTTACTCATGACGTGCTCGAAACGTGATCAAAGCAGCTGATCATCATGATCTTCCTCATTTTTTTTACTTGCGGATGTCATCAAATATCTTCTCCCGGTTTGGGTGGAGCAGGAAGGTGTGTTAGGCTTTTGCTGGTCAAACCTACCCACGTTTTTTTAAGTTTTTTTTTTGCGTTTCTAGGCCACGGTGACTCTTTCAAATAATCCCGCAATCCTGGCAGGCATTTCACCCTAGATTCTACTCTTATCCTTATCTAAATTAGTTTGTCATCACCACAGCAAATGTCTTCTTCCATTCATCTCTATCAATATTCAGTATTCTGGGTATTTACAGAATTCATACTCGTACATAATTATCATTTTTCTCAGTACATCGTTTCTCTGGTTTTTCCCGCTCCCAAAGCCATTCATACTTACTTTTAACTTTGAAATGTATTTCGTAAGAAAGTGCAGTCCTAAAGATTAAAATGAAATGTAATCTTATGAGCATTCTAGCACAGGTAATCTTTCTTTTTTCTGTCTACTTTATTAATTCTGTTTTTCGTATTGGTAATATTCAAATCATCTACTCTTGCCATATTTGTCACCATTACTGTTATTAACTATTGTCAACAATTGGACCACGTACAGTCTCCTAGTCTCTTGAGTGATGCAAGAACGCGCAACCCATGCAATACATATGTGACCTCTTCCGTAGAGATACGGATCTTTACCATAGCATAAATACAATGCCTGTTACGTCCAGTTTTAAATAGATCAACAGACTAATGTGCACCGATGTAGGTCAGTCCGAACGTTATAGTTTTATCCTAACTTTATTTGGACGGTGGAATACTATTGCATTACTTGTACTTCTGTTTCGTAATGCTATTGCAGGCTGTTTCTATGACTACAAATTAGTTTTTTGTTTGATGCATGATTAATGATATGAATGAATGATTTCCTTGTTTAATCAATACTTGACAAGATAGATTACATAGGTGATAACTAGATATGATATATCATGAATATGATATTGAAAGTAAATAGAAATGAAATTGATATTAAATAAGTGGGAATGGATTGTGATGTGATGAGATGAGAGTCAAAGGCTAACACAAGAACGTTGCCTAAATAATGTTGACAGCATTACAGAAACAAGTGTTACTAAACTGAAAAGTATTACCAAGGTTAGATGTGCGTGAAGTGACGCTGAAACATAGCGATGTTGAGCCATGGGTTTGTGTGAAACAGAGCCATAACAATCATCGCTTTATTCGAGGAAGTAGCGCCATTAAAAGAAGCTATTTTCATGAATGTATGTATAATACTCGTACTTGCTAAAATTTGTGACAGTGATTTTAATTGCCAAAACAAGGAATATTTAATTTTGAATCCCTGTCTCTGGAAATAATGTGTATTTTTGTTGTCAATAAGTCGGCTGTGCAATTTCAAAACCTAGTATCTGACAAATCTTAAAAAAAGCGTGTTTTTGCATTTTTCGACCTTATAGACCACTCTCCACATACTAGGATAGCAAAAACTCCCAAAAACAAGTCAAAAACGAAGTTACACAAAGTTGGAAACCTAGTATCTACAGTAAACGTTTTCAAAATGCAAAAATTACAAGATTAAAACATAGTATCTAACATCAACCATTTTAAAAACCTAGCAAGTGCTTGTAGTTACTTGGATATGAAATGGTTCATGTAGATACTAAGTAGTAATGAAATGGTTGAAATAAACGTCAAGTCCCTACTCAGTATATTTTAGAACTAGATGAATACAAAGCAAGTGATCTTACTAGGTTTTGAAATTGTCACACTCAAAAAGTTTGGTCTAAGAAAACAGTGTTTTTATTAGTAACTGCCCCTCTACGTACATATTTTGTGATAGACGCATTAAAACTATTTTTTACACCACCTGCTCGATAATGGCCCTATTATGTGTCATGTAACCTGCACTTAAAGCAACTCGTTATCACCTAGGGAGATAATACAGTATGGCCGATCTCTAGGGAATAATGGTTTTTTTTTAATTTAGAACGTCAAATACGCCTTCAGTCATTTAAAATGTACGTGCATCAAACAAAGTTATTCCAAAAATGAAACTGGCCACTAACAAAAAAAAGAATAATAAATTTGGTTACATACTGAGGAGGTTCTAGAAAAGAGTAAAGTTATAGAGTAATATTGAAGAAGTGAATTTTGGTTTGTTTCTAATTTCGAGTTGAGATTAACTTGTAAATAATGCTGTATATTTTTTAATTTATTTATAATTTGTTTTATACGATATATAGTACCTAGTTAATTAATCGTAGTAGACTTGTAATTATCTCACAGATGGTGTAAAAAGTAGAGTACCCAACACGGGAATAAAGCTGTCTTTGTCTTGGGCGGCTTTAATTCCTCACTTCACTCAGGTTTCTCTATTAACTCCCTCGCGATGCTCGGGAGTTAATTATATAAATCCCTCACTAACGTTCGGGATTAAAACTTAGCAACCTTCGTTTTGTTCGGAATTCAACATGCCGCCCTCGCCTTAAAGACACTGCTTTACTCCCTAGTCACTAGGGAATGCAATCCGGACTATCCGTAATCCGAAAAATCCGGATATCCGGACATTTTTACTCGACTTGCAAATCCGGATTTGAAAATCAAATCCGCGGATTTTCTGAACAATAAGAAATTTTAATTCGTGATGATATTATCTACTTTTATTATTAGTTTAGCACTAGCTTTTACCCGTGGCTTCACCCGCGTGGAAGACGGATAACCAAGTAAATTCAGAAAAAAATATATCGTAACGTGGGTCCAATATAATTCGTGGTCTACCCGTATGACAAGTTGCAATGCATGCGTGCCCAAAAAAGACTGAATGTCTTTTAAGGCGCCAAGCGTCATCATGCTGACAGATACAAGTATGAACTAATTACCAACCCTACTACATTGTTTGGGCACGCCATAATTATGGCTATAAGTCCCCTCTTTGAGAAGTGGTTGGAAAGACGTCACTGCGTCCTCACCTTCCATATGACACAGGTCCTCACCGGACGTGGCGCGCCGGATTTGTGCGAAAGAAACGCCCAGGTGTCATTATTGTGCGGATCGATCACCTGGAGGACACGGTGGAACTTATGGTTAAGGTGTGACGTTTGACTGTCTTGTCGGACGAACACTAGGTTCGTAAGGGCGAATGCTGAGCGTAGGTACAGGACTCGAACTAGAGGTCAAGCAAAGCTATTGGGTTTGTCCATTAGGAATTACTCTATAGCTGCCCGGAGTTTGGAAGTTGGTGGTATGATACCCCCATGCCTCTGAAAACACGTCAATCTGTGGGTTCTGCACCTGATCTCTCTCCGGTCGTGTTGAATTGCCTTCCCATCTGACTATAAGATTAAAAGAACAGAGAGTGCGCCAGTGTCTGCGTACACACTTGTGCACTATAATATCAGCAGTATACATCAGTCTTCCAGGTTTCAGTAGGCATCAGGCCATCGTGATCAAAATTCGGTCTGGAGGTATGCTCCGTTTGGGCAATGACCACTCACGCCGGGTCCTAGTACGGATAAAGGAATGTGACAGGTAGTCGCCTGCTTCTGCGAAGCAGTAATGCTAGCAAAGGAGGCGGCTGCACGTGCAAGGGAATGATCTTCACGCTCCAGCTCCCGGATCCAGACCCCAATTTCCAGCTACCGCAGGCACAGGCTTGCGGATCGGTCAGCAATAGGTAGCTCATCGACCCTGCCACGGCGCGTAGTGTGTCTCAAGGATCACCTATTCTTATTCTATCAGCTTCGACCCAGCTGGGCCACTACGATTTGTATCAACAAATTGTAGTGGCCCAGCTGGGTCGAAGCCTACTGTTGCCATGGGTTATGTGAAAGTGAAGGCCCGGGGCCCTAGAACGAAGACAAAGAAAAAGAAGAAGGAAGAGGACTGGATTTTAGTCAATAACAATCTGATATCCCGCTCTGCCCAGAACGGGAGAAGTCATTGGATAACTTCCAACCCAAAAATGGAAAAAATATACATTCTTTGTCTTTACATGTTGGGAAACGGCTTCTTGGAGAGGCCGTAATCCACCAGGCGGGCCCAGTGTGGGTTTCTGGATGCTACATGTCCTAGAAGTTTTGGTTCTAGGACTTGCCGGTTTCCTCACGATGTTTCCCCTCGCCGTTTTGAGAGATACTGCTCTCAAAACGGCGAAGGGAAATCATGTAAAGGGAAACATCATGTTAATAAACTAATATAAGTAGTTTTTTTTAATTTTCATGAAAAATCCGTAAAATCCGGATAATCCGGATTAAAACCAAAATCCGTTTGAAAAAATCCGGATTTTCAAAACACGACGGATTTGCATTCCCTACTAGTCACATAATCTACTATTTTTTTAAAGCCTGTTATGTACCTCAAATTTTGCAATGACTCCCAAGAAGATACGACTAGTATTATTGAAACGGCAAGCTGTCAAAGATATGAAATCGTTTTTCGGCCCTCCTGTAAAATTTGGTTTTATGCAGATACTGGGTTTTGATATTTCACAGCCGAAGTACTATTGAAAGTAACGACGTTACATTCGTTGGTTTAGCAAACCACGGCTTTTTTGCGAATGATTCCTCCTGCTCCAAGTGGAGCGAGATGGAGTGTCAAAGTTTTACTGACTAAAACCTAGGTAGGTTTTAGGTTGAGGTACATAGGTATGTTCCTTCAGTGGTCCTTTGCGTTCCAGGGCTACGGTAATTTTTTCGAACAATCATGCAACCCGAAACGAGTTAGTTCCGCTTTGTATCAAAATGTAGCCAGGATCGACCATTGCGACCCATGGCTACGCTACTCACGAATGCGTGGTTGGAAATCAAATGAACCGCGCCGCACACGTGGGTAACCTCTTCGTGTGTATCCTATGTAGCAGTGGACTGTCGGCTTTACAGTTGACCACAGAGCACTTAAGAACCTCGGTGGCCTCTGCAAAGCATTGTCAAAACATTACATGCAAAGCAAACGTATCTGTTGCGTTTGACTACTGCTTCACCTGATGGTAAGCCATGATTTAGTCGACAAGAATGCGTGTGTGTCGAAAACAATCCTAAGAGAACGTAGTTCCGGGATAAAATATATCTCTAAGGTCACAGTCTATCTCTATTTCTCTCTTTTGTCTTGTATAAAATTACTGAAAATTGAACAAGCACGGCTTGAAAACGCAACAAGACAAATGGATACCTACTCAGAGTTATTTTCGCATTTATAATATTAGTATTTATTTAAACTTTATGTACAGTAGCGCTAGCTACATAGGCGGACTTAATTCAGCAAGGCTATCTCTACCAGTCAAACTTTGGGTTAAAAAAGACAACTTACACTATAGTAAGTGTGCACAACAAATAAAAATAAAAATAAGTCTGGCTGGACGGCGTGTCTAGCCGGCGCGTCCATTCCTTGTTCTACACAGTTCACAGACAGCGTAATGGATGAATCATCGGCTCATCGTAGACGGTACAATAGCACTGAGCGTTGTTTTTTGCGGCAGGCATGCGTGGCGCGCGCGATGAGTGACCGGTGGTAGCGGGTGGCGGTGATGCAGCGAGCACACGCGGGCGGCGCCCCGCATGCGCAGGCCTCCGCCTCCGCTCACCCGCACGTCCGACACAACTCTTACGCGGATATTGATGATCAGGTAAGCGCATCTTTTTTTTTTTTTTTTTTAATGGTTATAAACTAGTGCTTGACTGCGATCCCTAATTAATGTTTAATGATAATAATTAACTGTTTCTTGGATAAGGATATTGGAAATACTACACAGAGTTAACATTTTTGGAAGAGGTCATCATAAATCAACTGAATATTCATATTTTCCATTCTTGGGTACGTAGTTGTACTGGAATTTAGTAAAACTGGGTATTTTTCTGGGTATTAGACCCAACGATCCTTTAAAAATGAAAACAAAAACCCCCAGTCTCTCCTGAGTCTCTGCTGATACTAATTAAAAATACTGGGCAAGCATGCTCTATCGTCGACCACATCATAGCTTACCATCAGGTGAGATCGTGGTCAAGGGCGAGTAATAGTAATAATTAAAAAAAAAAAGTATAGTTATACAGACTTCAACATCATGTGTGGTGCACCGTGCAGTACTAAAATAGTGGTTAACTCTGTGTTACCATCGTTACATAAGTACAATATTCTAACAAAATTATTATAATTTATGGGAGTACACAATTGGCGTCTGTGATAATGGGTTTCTCCCGGTTACAGCTTTATCTTGTCTTCCAATAATTATTATGTATGAAATGGGAACACTTTGCCTGTAACCCTGTATTTACATATGTACACTGGGATTTTTTAAATACTAAATTAGTGTTTCCGCCTCTAACAAAAGGTTACAATGCTTATTGTCCACGTTTTTTGGAATAATTGTCTGTTGAAAAACCCAACCTCCTCTAGGTACATTGACTATATTTATTTAAGGAGTGGTTGTCTTGACTATGCTTTGGTAAGTTTTTAAAATGTTTAGTTAATTTTTATTGGCATAGTTTTTAACTGCATCAAAAATCGTATTCTTTAATAAAAATTCCTTAATTTTTTTTACAGATAGGTTAGATAAGGGTTATTTTTTTTTAAACCACGCAGAAGAAAATGTTTTAGTGCAAAATTCGTATTTTTTATAGAACAAAGGCATATTTTGTAGTACAAAATAGAAATAAATTGAATAACAGTTAAATAAGTAAGTATTCTGCGAAAATAAATTTTGTATTAATATTATTTTCGCAAAATAATTAAATCAGTGCATAGCTATAAATTAAGTTGTCTCTGTGTAGCAAATGAAGTGATGTAAGTAGGTACAAATGAAGTCATACCATATGCCCTATTAATAGAATTAATTGTATACTACAATTCATTGTTCCAATTAGATATTTTATACAAATTACCTTATAATTTTTCGTATTACCCATAGAGGAATATCTTATGAATTACTCAGCATGACGAATGACCATTAACGCCATAAAGTTATCGCTCGCCATTGATTTTATGGCGCTCCTGACTTTACTTATGAATGGAGGTGATATATCAATGTTTTGTTTTATTTATACGCCTAATGGAAGTTAATTAAGGTGTCTTGAATTAGATGAAGTTATTTTTTGTACTGTATTTAAATTAGTAATGAAAATTGAGATTTTTTTACCGTATGCATTTGATTATAATTATGCTACAGTTCTGTAATATGTCATGGCCTTTGACGTCAAATACCATATCGGCCTTCTCTTTCATAAAACGGCCGCTTTTGAAGTTTTATAACTTCGTTGTTGATGAAGATATTTTTTTTTTCATATTTGTTTATCAGAGCTAAAAAGTATTTATTTTCATATTCGCTATAAATTTTCTGTATATTTATTTTATGAAAAATTCTGCACCAAGTGATGTCTCTTCCTGTTTATACGAGTATGTAGAGCCATTTAACGGATGATTAAATAAATAATTTACAAAGTTTCGCTAGACATTTCAATGTCAATAAGGAAAACTGCACAAGTTTATTCCTTAACATATGTTATGTATTCTGACATGGGGTTTTTGTTACAGATACCTGCTTCAGTAATAAGCAGTGTGGGCACAGTGAGCCTGTCTCAATCATCTACGCATCCTACTCCCAACATAACCATGGCTAACCCCACGAACCTGGGCAACGCCAGCAGCGGCAACGCTCAGTCAGCTGCCCAACAGACACCAACTCAGGCACCCGTGCGGAACTTGCCCAAGAAGCGGAAATTCGACCCCTCCGTGCTTGAAGAAATGAACTGCGCCAATAACAACACAGTGAACGCTCCACTCCCGGTGGAATACCAGCCGCAGTACCAGCCATCTGTGCTGCAGCCGTCCCCAATCATACAACACTCCTCCCCGCCTTCGGAGCTGAAGTCTTATCTCTCATACCCCAACATCGACTTATCTGAATGGCGGGATCATCGAGTGTTGGCGAAACAGCGCGGCCTATACGTCCCGGGCGTGATTCGTCAAGCTGAAGGCTGTAAAGTGGTCGTAGAGCTCGATGGGTTAGAAAGTGACCCAATCGAGTACAGTGACGTGTTCGGTGTGAATAAGAACGATGTGATCAGTGACGCGAGTCCCCAAATGAGCCATCTGCACATGGGCTCGCTGTGCGTTGTGAGGACTACGGACCCTAGCAGGGAGAATGTGCAAAATGTGTTCGTGGAAGGTCTCGTGTACGAAGTGCTTAATTCTCCTATAAGGATACGAGTTAAGGTGAGGATGTACTGTATTTATTATAGTATTCTGTAAATAGTCTGTTGTGCGCTGAATATGGGTTTCCCGAATGATAATGCTTTAACGAATGCACGACGGATTTGTGTAATGTTGTAATGGATCAATGTTGCTGGTCATCAACTTGGTTTAATTTATTTATTGCAACTTCATGCAACACAAAGACTTAGGCATTCTCTACCAACCAAGTTAGGGTGGTTTAATAGGGTAACAAGAATAAGAATGAAGTTTATTTGTACATTGTAACAAAAAAAAAACTTACGACTACTACATAATCATTATCTGTAACTAATTTAAGAGCCAGCTCTTTTTGCATGGTGCATAGTCCCCAAGCTAGGTAGAACATGTAGTTTTTTCGTAGTTTATCTTAGATCAATTGTTTGGTATTAACTAAGTTTGAAGAACAATAACGGAGATTTGTTAAGTCTTCATAGTTTTTCTTTTATCCGATATCTAGGATGTTTCGGATGAGCGCCCTCGCCAGATTCTGGTTGTTACAAAAAATTGACTAATATCATGTCGGCGCTTATCTGGAAAGTTGTAATTGTCATTTAACGTGGTTTAACTTTTTTACTGCTGAGATGAATTGAATAGTTTCGTTATTATAGATTGATTGCACCATTACTTCTGTTTTTTCCTATTGAGAGTGCCAGTTTAGTAAAAAGGTCCTATTAAAACTTCGAATTATAATAATCATAATCATTTTTATTTGCTAATAATTCAGAATGGATGTTGTAATCGTCGAATGTCCCTATACATTTTACCTTACGGCATGCTAATTTATTGCTTTTTATTTAATTTATTTTAACTTACAGATGTAGGACTTTGTGATTTATTTTCTATTTTTTAGTAAAGCCAAATAGCCATTTACACTAAAAATACTTACTCATGTCCTAACAAAGCAGCCTAGAGGTATCTATTAATATACTGCTTTAGGATGATGTAATTTTACATTGTTATATAGTTCACAAATATTTGTTTTATTATGTAAATCTTAGTGTAATTACTAGAAGCATTAGTCATGCGTAAGACGCACCTTAACACTAGCTAGTTATCTGTAGTAGTAGCGACTTCACGTAATTCCCCTTTTTTATCGAATAACCGCATCGATCGTATCGACCTTTCGCCAATCAGAAAGTGATAACGAAACCTTTATCTCTGCGTAAACTCTTTAAATTACTTTAGGTATGTTGTTTACTTGTTTTGAGGGTGTGTTTTTGGCATCCAGTTTGCGGAAGAGGTTGTTAGGTGGTAGTCGCTTTATGTCGACTCCTTATTTACTCTGAGTTGAAAATCCTTTTTTATTTTTTTTATTTTAGGGTTTATATCGAACCAGATATGCAAACCACATCGTACCTTAAAAAAAAGGATACTTGTAAAATACAACCTCATTTAACATGGTTTCCAAATTTGAAAATCAAATCAACTGCTTTAAACGATAGAAGTGTTAGTAACTGCAGCGTTTGGTTAAGTCCAAGTCCTTTGGTCCAGGTATCAGACGGCGATCTCTGTAAAGAGATGGTGGAAGTGAAGCGGGCAGACATCAGACTGCTGCAGCCGCCGTGGGCAGACGAGCTGGAGGACGCGGGCACGCACTCCTCCTCCTCGCTGCACCCGGCGCTGCGCATACATCACGTGCCCACCCAGGTGAGATAGATCCTAACGTGGCCAGAAGAACGATCCGTCTACTCAGATCACTCAGACTGACTGCAATTATCGCTCGTTTCTTTAGCTGGTCCTTCAATGTCGAATATCGTCACTTCTCAATGCCGTGTAAATAGAAGATACCATTACCATACCATTTGGTGGGTCTGTGGCTTTTGTCTTTGGGGTGGGATATAATAAAATAATTTCAATCGATCTGTGGGCAGCGAGAGGCCACTATTAGAAAACTTGAAGGCACAATAGGATGAGTGTTACATCCCTTTGACATAATATTCAATCCCTTTTCACAGTTTCTTAAGTTGTCCAAAATCTACTAAACCTTATTTTTGTATTCTAATAACCAAAATCAAAGATACTATAGCCGGAATCAGGGGCTCCAAAACAGGTCTCCAGCTATTGTCCTTTGGCCGTGTTATGTTAAAGTAAATAAATAAATCATTAAATCCACTATTAGGTATAAATGTTTCCCTCTTCTGTCTTCTTTCGTCTCTGATGATTTTAGTAATATCTTTGACACAGCGCGCTTTTGGGCCCTTTCAAATTAAAAATGATTTTAATACAAGCAAAAAATAAATAGTAAGTTTACTAAAATAGGTTTAAAAATTTATTTTTCTTTCTTAATTGTTCACTAACGATGTTACTATGGATCATCATATCGATGTCACTTTTTTATTTATATTTATTTAAAATATTCTGTTCAGATGGGTGGTGACAACTTCTACACGTCTTCGCCGATGCCGGGCGCGGGCGCGGGCGGCGTCGTGACGGTGGGCGCGCTGTCCAACGGCTCCATAGACGACCTGCGCAAGCGACCCCCCTTCGACGACTACGGCGAGAGCGACGACGATCTGCGCCGGGAAGATATCATGTTCCCCGCTGATGTCTCGCATATGGGTAACTATGGATTTATTAAAAAAATATACACTGTATACGTACACTCACACATACATACTGATTCATATTGCACTAGGAATATTGCTATAATCATCATCATTTCAGTCTAATGCCCACTGGACATAGATCTCCCTAAGCGTCACAACTGCGGTTGGCCATGTGCTTATCGGATCTTTAATGATGTCTAAAAGGAATAAAATGCTGGATTTTTACCTATGCGTAAAATATTATAACCAAATCCGGTGACTGAGCACACACAGACGCACCAATCAACATTACTTGTTTTTTTTTTTCGTCGTGAACAGGGCCGACAATAATAGAAATAAGTGGCGCATCCTAAAAGATAGTTTAAATTTTTCCTTAAGTATCGTATTTCAATTTAAAGGCTGTTAAAGAATGTTATTACAACATAATCTATTTTTACCTTGTTCCGGGATCCATGACCATTCGCGTCGGTAGTACTACACTGGGTACCTGAGTTTTTTAAAGGACCGCACAGGCACAAAAAAGGGTCGCTATTCAATGGCTAACACTGGCCTGTTCTTTACAACTTACATCCCACAAATACTAGCGTGTAACAATTTAACCCTTTCACTATTGCCGTCCGGCAGTCCGGTTATAATCCGGACCGAGTCCAAGTCGTCAACGGCGCCTCAAAGAAATGTCAGCAAATTGTAGGGGCCCAGCAGGGTCGAAGCCTCTAAGAACCATGGGTTGGCTTCTGAAAGGAAAACCCGGGACCCTGGTACGAAGGCAAAGAAGGAACGGGGTGGGGTCTAGTCAATAAAAGTCTGAAACGCCCTCCCGCTCCGCCCAAAAGCGGGAGAAGTAATTCTGATGATTCCCCACCTAAAAATAAACCCTTTCACTTGATCGGTTACTTATTTACCCTCGTCATTTCACCAATATTCAATCTTCAATCTCTTATCACGCTATTACACGACCTGACATTCAATAATACCGGACATGCTACGCAAAGAATGCATTTCCAAAGAAATAATTCTACTTTCATGCTTTTAGCCACACCCAGCATTCGCTTGCACATATAAGTGTAGGTAAAATGCATACCATTGTGGACAGTCGACCGTGCATTTCATGACAATAATATTTAACGCATAATCCCACTGTAAACTACTTATTTTTTTATTATTTAAAATGTGAAAGTTTGTGACTCATGACATGACGAGTTCACGAATTTGGAGATTTAATTTTGTGTTTATAGTTAGTTTTATAGAATCTTCGCTGCATCACTAGGTCTTAGTCAAACGAATGTAATTATTTCAGGAAGTGGGTGAAATTCCAGCTTCTATATTTGACATATATGCTCAATTATGTAGGTAGCTCTATTAAATATCGTGTTTAGGGCAAATTAACATGATATAATCCAGCAAAATATACTATTTATAACTCGTTTTCTTGAATGATACTTTAGTTCTGCAAACCGGTGTGAACCTACGAAATATCGAGCCAATTCCTCATGTTTTATGAGTGTAAAATAAATTACAATAATTTCTTTGTTGACTGATATTTATGACCAATTTAATCTGATTTAAAAATTCAATCACAACATTGTTCTCGACTAGATGAAGATTTGATCTCTTTGTTATATTTTTTGCTGGTCTAGACACATCACATTGTGCATTAGTCTATTAGTCACAGAGGCATGCTTGTGAGACATACATTCCGAACTTTTTTATTTTGACAACTAAACGCGAGAGCATTTCGAACCGTTTTACTAATGTGTCCCATTTTGACGCCATTTACCGTGTATTAATTGAATTCTTGTGAAAACATGAAAAGTTTTAGGTTTTCCGACGGTGTGTAGTTTTTTTTAAATATCAGTTCAGTATTTTTTTGCTCGCAAGTGTAGTTTTTGCATAAACGTAAATGATTGTAATTGTATTTAAAACTTTTTTATTTAGTTTTTTTCAGTATGTTTCTTTCGAGATAGTTCAAATCATCTTCATTGCGCGACGTAATAGCCACGTCAACGCGACGTAGATTCCATAAAATTACCTCTCATGACCTCTCATGACGATAGTATATGGTTATACCCTCTACCGAGCTTCAATGCCTTTGCTGGACACCCATATCCACCTCTAGGTATAGTGTTTAGCCTATCATAACCCCTTACCATATTGATGGGACTCGGAGTGTAATAACAAGGTGTATTGTCAGCAGATTGCAGCAACAGCAAGCGCAGCAGTCTTCAGAGTCGCGGCAGTACTTCGAGCTTGCTGGAGCGCAGTCTCACACCCAGATCTCAACCCCCTACTCCTAGGTAAGTTAACAACCTATTGACAAACCTGATTATAAATAACAATAACCTTAGAAGAGGTCGATCGGAGGATAAGTTCGCTAGTCAAGGATGCTTTCATGCTTGGATGTTCAGTACATATGTACTGAGACACCTTCGAACCGTTGGACCCGACTATCATTCGTAAAACGTTGACAGTCGTAGTGGGTCGTTTTAAAGCCCGAAGAAGCTGCATCTGATTATTCAAAGTCGTCATTTACATAGTTGGGGAAAGATAAGCGTGTCATGACGAAAACAATGATATTTGTTTAAAATATAAAAACATGAATATTAGGAAAGATAAGTCTTGCAATCTCGGGTCTTATATTGATTGCAGTTATCGGTTATGGGCTTGCATTATAAAATAAAAAAAACATGTTTACTTCCTTAAATTACACACTAACTGTCAGCACTGTCCACGTGACAGTAGAAATAATATATAGCCCATGTTGGTGATAACAAACCTTTCTACTGGTGAAAGAATGTTTAAAATTGATCCAGTAGTTTAGAGTTTACAACAAAAATACAAATCTTTCCTCTTTATTTATAATAAGATAAGATTATTATTATTATAGTATATTATAGTATAGATAAAATTCCGATAGATAAGAAAGTATTGACGTATGTATCAGCAACAATACAATACAATAAATAATATTAAGTCATTTAGCCTGGCTTATGCCTGCACTTTTCAACATAAAAGGAGTGACTGACATATCAAATATCAACGCCCAGCTAAAATGACTGAAACTTGAAGTATGAAATTTTGCACAAAGCTTCCTTTTGTGCCGTAGGCTAGCACTAACAGAGGAAGTTCCAAAAGTCACCCACTAAGGGGATAAAACGGGAATACAAACTTTGTATAGAGAAGCTTTTGGTAGAAGCTAGTATAGTATGGCCTGTGTCCTGTGTTACCTGATCCATCTTAGAAATATAAAGAGTGAAATATGGGTCAGACAATAAGGAGCACTGACTGTACATAGATTTACATAATGACAGTCGCCCGATACCCCACCCATCACCATATCAGACTATTTTAACTGGGAAGAAGATCATGAGAATAACCGAATTGTTTTCTCTATCAGATCTCAAGCGGCAACGCCGCACAAGTACAAGAAAGGAGACGTGGTGTCAACCCCGACGGGTATCCGCAAGAAGTTCAACGGCAAGCAATGGCGGCGGCTGTGTTCCAAAGATGGCTGCACCAAGGAGAGCCAGCGCAGGGGCTTCTGCTCCCGCCACCTGTCTCTGCGAGGAGTCACCAGGTCCTCTAATACTCCACTCGCTCAGGGCTCTGCTCATACTCCGCAACAGAGGTGAGACACATCAAATAAACTATCCTGCCGTCCAGCCTCTAAGGCGCAGTAAAAAAGCGAAAGAAAAAACCCATGTTTTACTGCGCTTTAGGAGCTGGATGGCAGTATCAGAAGCCTAATTTTTGCACTTAAAAAATATATTAAAATTCTCGGTCTCAATCAATGTCAAAAACTTGTTAATATAGTAATATGATTTACTTATTTAGCCGATAAATTAGTCCACAGCAAGAAAAAAATAACAATAATATAAATAACTTACTGGTTGTAGGTAAATTAGATGTGTTTTTGACAGATTACGACTGCGATTGGAATGCGAACGTTCCTTTAAAAAAATATATATACAAAACAAAACAAGAATCTTAGGCAATTGACATTCTGTCGCCAGTTACTCAATTATCTACTTTAAAACGCTGTTATCTAGGTTCAGTTTTGAATGGCCAGTAACAAATGGTCTAAACATTTTTTTGGTTGTTTTGCAATGGGGTTTAATCTTTGTTTTCAATTGAGTTTATGGTTCTAGATTTGATACTATAGCAGATTCTGAATTCAATACATTTGTCAAGCTATGTAAAGTACAATAAGCAACTTAAAGTTGATCGCCATGTTGTAATACAACAAGACATTCTTTAATTCGTCACGGGACTATCGTTGTTTTTTTTTAAGTAATTCAAATGATATTGTGTTTCACAAATGGTGCAATAATTCTTGTCGTCAGTTTAATATAATCGTGGCTTCTGGTTCAGATTCCAGGCATCTTTTGTTCCACGATATTTCTTTTACAATGCGTGCTAAAACAATACGTTAAAACCGCAATTGAATGTTGATACTATTTATGCAGTCTTCCTCATTCAAATTTATTGTTTGGGTGTTGGAGTTTAAAACAGATGGTTTGTTTGTAATTAACTAGCTAAAGTCTAGACTTATCAGTCAGTCCCAAGTTCAGAATTGACTCAGTCTGGGTACAAATAATTTTGTTTACCTAATGTTGTGTCAGAATGCTAAAGTGTTTTAAATAAACATTTTTAAGTTCAAAATAACAGTATTTTGGTATGGCTTAATATTGAATATTGGTATACCTACTACTATGTAGAATAATGATATATTTCCCTGATTTAAACGATGTAATTTTGTGATTTTGCGTCCTGTTTTTGTTAATTAGCCATTTATACAGGAAAACGTTTGAATACTTTCATAATTTACTGTAACCGAAACCTACAGTGAATGGAATTTTATCCCTAAGGACACTGAATGGAATCAATTTCAGTACATTTGTAATATTATCTGTTTAAATATTTTACAAATAAGACAGACATGCTTTTTCAACTTTAATACGCTGAAAGATGTAGTAGTAGGTAAAAAAAGGGGACATGAAATCAGCCATAATCTTGATTTGCTCGGCCGCTAAGCGACCGTCCCGAGTCGCGCGTTTATTTATTTCTTCGTATGTGTGTTGAAAAACGTCGTTAAACGTCAAATTTCCACATGTAGCATGTGAAAATTTGTCTATAGCGGCTCGTGCGAATTCCGGCTAGGTCGCTATGACAAACTTTTTTCACTTGTATCAAAATTTACTATAACTTACATAAGCTCTCATGGGCGTTAGAAGTCGTTTCATATGGAGAAGAACGGACAGCAACTTTTATGTCCTCCATAGTTACTCTTTCAAAACAATTTTTATTTGTACAAAGTTTCCATGTAATATCAATCAATAGTCATTTTACCGTGTTACCCCAGTTAATGGGTTGTGGAGGTTTGGTAGGCAGCCGCTCCTCGTAAAATACTGCTATTCAGCTAAATCCGGCTTGACTGAAGGCCGACCACAATATAGTTGGGAAAAGGCTGGACAGATGATGATGACGAGTCATTTTACATTTCCTCATAGCACATTTGCACATTCTAAACCAATATTTCCATTTCAGGAGTAGCAGTAAATCGCTGTCCTCAAGCGGTACCGGCGTGGAAGGCGATGAGACTTCGCGGGAGTCTGACACAACGCCCCCGCACTACCGCGTGACCGGGCGCTTTGATTCTGACGAGACTGAGGCTGCTAATATGCTAGGTATGTTATCATAATCCTCTTTTTCTTTTCGTAACTGATATAAAGTAGTGCTTGACTGCGATCCCTCCTGAAGGTAAGCAGTGATGCAGTCGAACTAGTTAGTGGCTCAGTAGTACACTAGTTTATTAAGAGTTTATTCTCTCTAGCCTTGAAGACACCCAAATTGTCTTGTCGATCTGATTCAAATTTTGTCGGTCCAATATTTAGTCAACTGGACAGCTATGTCGTTGGTCTCGTATAAGTCGTTTGAGGTGCTGCATATCCTGTGAAGAGGCTACACACTGGTACTATGTAAATTTACGATGGGTCAAGAGGCATCCCTTGACCCATCGTAAATTTCGGCGGTGGCAGCGTGAGGACCGTTCCCTTACGCGCTCGTGGTCGGCAGCCTCCTCCGTTAGCATTACTGTTTCGCAGAAGGTGGCGACCGCCCGCCTCCCCTCCTCGCTCCGAACCATGGCCTGTACCAGGGCCCGGCGCGAGAAGACGCCGCCGCCGATAGCCTCCACGAGAATACTTCGGTGCTCCGCCCAAGCGGGGTACACCTCTACCGTGTGCTCTACCGTGTCCTCCGGGCGGTCCATACGGCGTCCTTTCCTACTTAATCCGATGCGGGAACCTCCCAAACTTACCGTGTCCGGTGAGGACCTGCGTCACACGGAACGAGAAGACGCCGTGACATCTTTCCAACCACTCCTCAAAGAGAGGACTTACCGCCGCAATGACGGCGTGCCCAGCACTGGGTTGCGACAGTCGCAGTCGCCATGCCGGAACTATGTCCGCTATACCGTGACTTGTCGCGGCAGCGGAGTTTCGTCTCGGTGTTGCATTTCCACGCGCAAATCGTGCATCATGCGTGCAAGGACTGTTGCCTCCAGATCCCACGGTGGCAGGCCAGCAAGGAGGCTCGTGCGATATCCCCGCATCATCCGGATGGCCATGACCTTCTAACAAGCCTTCAGTTTGACTGCCGGTCGCTTAGGCCATGACCTTCTAATAAGCGTTCAGTTTAGCTGCCGATCGCTTACCCAGCGACGGCGCCCAAACCGGCGCTCCGTAAAAGGCCGATCCCCGCGTAGAGACTCCGGCAGGGGGCATCTGGACTCCCTAGGTTAGGCAGGAGCACCCCAGTCCTATCCTGGTTGGGAGCCAGACGTCGGAAATGCTCCTCGAAAGTCCAACGGCTGTCGAGGATGAGTCCCAGGTACTTCATCGTCGACCCGACGCCGATGTAGACCCCCCCCCCTACCGTTATTTGGAAACCCGGTGGTGGCGCGGTCCGAGGGCCATGAAAGCACATAGCCTCGGACTTGTGCAATGCCACCTTGAGTCCCAATTGCTGGATCCTGTCTACGACTGTCGCAACCCCGCGTGTCGCTGTTTCGGCTGCCGCCTGGTACGACTCTCCCCGCGCCAAGACCAGCGTGTCGTCTGCGTAGCAGACCACGCTGACCCCGTCGGGGAGGTCGCCGTGCAGCACATAGTCGTATCCTGTGTTCTACTGGGGTGGTCCTAGTCCCGATCTCTGCGGAAAACCGCACGATATCTCTCGCCGTTTCAACTCACCCTGGTGACCGGGGTAGATGATGAACCTATCCGACAGGTAAGTCTCGATCATGCGACGGAGGTAGGCGGGCACCTCGTGGTACCGAAGTGCCGCCTAATGCTACTCCAGGGCAGGTCCACCGTGGAGTGCCCCCTGCGAAAGCCGAACTGGCCGTCCGTAAGATCCGGCCCCACCCGTGCTAGATGCCCGACAAGGCGGTCTGCAATTACTTTTTCAAAGAGTTTGCCCACCTCGTCGAGCAGCACACCGGACCGGAACGCGGACGGAGAGTCCGCGGGGCGCTCCGGCTTCGCGATGAGGACCAGTTTCCCGGTCTTCCAGCGAAGGGGCACTCTCCATATATACGCTGAAGATCCCTAACAATCGAGACCCGAGAGCCTCCATGGCCAGGACCCAGGCCCTTCCGTGCACGCCGTCGGGTCCTGGGGCGGTGTTCTTGACACTGAGTCTTTGTACTTGAGGGCGGTGGAGGTCGGTGTATCTAGATTTTTTGAGATATAAAGATTCAATTCGCTAGGTATACCTACATCTCATTAAGTTATAGCAATAAAATACAGTCTTAATTATCTTTTATTTCTGCTACATTCGTTCTAAAATGATGTTGTTTGTTGTGTCAGTGTCGCTGGGCAGCTCGCGGTCGGGCAGCCCGGGCGCGTCGCCGGTGGGCGCGGGCGGCTCGCCGGGGCTGCGCAACAACCTGTTCGTGCCCATCTCCTCGCCGCAGCCGCAGCCGCACCACCCCGCTGCGCTCTACCATCACCATCTTATCAGGTAACTACTATACCACGTCTTTTCCATAGTTGAACTTCGCGTAAAAAAAGAATTAAAAAAATATATATACAGTAGTGCTTGACGGGCATCCCGCCGTAAGCAGTGATATTGACTATTATATTTTCCGTTTATAGCTCTGTCTTTCTCTTATATCTGAATCATTACGGGTTTAAGACGTCACAACGTCACGGTACCAGGTCTTTTTTTGACTCGCTCGTTCCATAGTAGACATCATCCAGTTTTATGACGTTTTGAGAGAATTTTGCATAATTATACGACTTTAATCAACTTTGGCGTTAATGTCGATTTCATATCGCGTAGACGCTGCGTAAACGTGCATTCCGTGTGTTACATACTTATATCGGAAAAACATGGCGTTGATGCGGCGTGAGTCCAACATTTTCACTGCATTTACGTTACGATGACGTATAAAATCTTTCACTGAGTTAAAAGGATCAATAAGAGTTTTTTTCCACAAGAAATAAGCAGCAAAATTGTATTTAAATTGACATATAATAATTTAAATTGAAATATCTGTGTTTTTCTAGGCCTGAATTAGTCCGACCTAGCAGGGTGAACTCCCCCGTTGGTGGAGTGGCTACCAGCGTCATCAGAGTTTCACCAGGACCTAATTACCACTACCAGGTATTATAAATCACTTATCTTACTAAATCTGTACATATGAGCAATAATAAATTAAGTTATGGTAAAATTAGACCTTCATTTCCCAGGTGGAAAACAGGAACGGGCCTACAATCGTTCAGACGAACAACGTTTCCCAATCCAACGTGATTGGCGTCCAGACTTCAGGTCTGAACTTGCAGAACACTATACACACGAGTATAAACGCTACAACGACTCTATCGAGCTTAACACTACCTTCGAGTATATCTCTCAACTTGAATAACTTGAGTACTCAGAGCTTGCAAACAAGTATCGCTAACAGTATTCGTACGAACGAGTTAGCACACAATCTGATCGTCCCGCGAACCATTCCGACATCAAATGGCATTGATGTCGAACAGATATACAGAACACAGCCGATCCACAGGAATGGCATCCACGACAACTACCGCAGGGACACAGAAATGTCGCCTCCACTAAATAATCATGAAAATTTTCTCAATAGAAGAGTCTCGGAGTATGATGATGAGAGAGATGACAGGGATCATCAGAATCAAAGAGAGAACAATATACTCCGGAATGTTATTGACAATAGGCCCCCAGAACTATCCGAGACTCGTGTAATGGAAGATAATAAGAGGATTCTGAAGCCGGCGCCGCTGCAGGCCCGTTTGTTGTCGGTTGTGGAGCCGGATGTTAAGGATCCGGTGAAGAGGTACTACGTGACGCTAGGACCTCAGAGTACTATGGAGAAAAAGTATTTGTTCATAAAAAACGAACCGGCAGAGACTGTTCAAGTAAGTAATAATAACATTTTTATTGAAATGTGTTTGTTTTCACTGTTTGCTTTCAATTTTCGTAGCACCGTTATTTCTTGTTGTGGCTTAACAGGGTTTACAATTATTCGTAACTCTAAGCCTGTTGTTACCACCTTAACTACATGGTAGAAGCTTATAAAAGAACTTGAATATAAGGGTAGTCAGAAGCATGAAGTGCAATACACAATTTTACCTTGTGCCTGAAAGGCTACCTTAGCCAGTATTACCCAGTAACTGGAGGTTACCTAAGTAGCTGTTTCATGTAGCATTCGGTTAAACTGGAAGCCAATGTTCAGAACTATGTTGAGGTACAACATAGTACTGGGACGATGGAAATTCGTACATACACAATATTTTCGGCAATTGATATTTTTGGATTATCTTAAAACCACTTTGGCTGATAATACATTATCTTAGTAAAAGTCAGTATCAAACTTACGCTCGCACGTGATAATTACTATAAGTTTAACCACTTAATCAGTGCCTACTGATTCAGTATTGTTTATTTACTGTGTCAATCCATGACGGAGGTGGAGAGATGAACTTGACTCTTATCGGAAAGACTGGCCTTTCATGGTAGAAGATAGACATATGTGAAAAAGAGAGAAGCAGGCCTTCGCCTAGCAATGGAAAACGCAAATGGTGGTAACGAAATTAGTTTTTTGATTGATAACTGTAGTATTATGTCTGTATTATAACATTCAGTCATCAAACTACTTGACAAAGCCTACGATCGCAATAAAATGTTAAAGAGAATACTAGACTCTGTTAATGGATACGAGTATGTTCGGCAGAAACCACATTCTTCACCCGACTGTTTCGGTGCCTATATGGCGGCCATGGGGGGTAATATTTTTTTTTTATATAACATAAACTAGTGCTTAACTGCGATTCCACCTGCTGGTAAGCAGTGATGCAAACATTGATGGTGAGGCGTACTAGTTTTATAATGGGCACACGTTTTCTACTATAAGTGTACGAGGATCTTATTGATATTCATTTTTACGTTTCAGATTGATCAGCGAATAAATCATTTGCAACAGCAGCTCAACAATAATGATAATGAACCGGAACACCGGAGCTTGGATAATGGTGATCATGTAAGTAGCATTTTAGCGTTAGCATAACATTTTATGAGTGTGGGCGTGGTGAGGATCTCTCGCTATCTCTTTTATACACGTGTAACCTTGTGGTGATGACGTCACGTTCCAATATGTGCATCCTTATTCTGTTAGTTGACAGTTTCCCCTACCACCAGATTTGAAAGGTTTCTAACTCAATTTTGAACAGATTTGAAAAGTTCTTTCTATTTGTGATTTGGGATAAAGTTACTTTTAGATGCAAAAGACTAGTCAAGTACCCTTTTTTTGTATGCAATATCTTTGATATAATGTTGATCTCTCATTTTATATTACTACTTTTACTCGACTGCACAATATTCACGTTTTTTCTCACTAGTGCGTCTAAGCATTCTTCATAAGAACTGCTTAGAGGTGCAACCAAGAATTCACGATGTTCTTTTTGCATACATTTAAACATTACAAATATTCGTTGTAGGTGAACAACGTAAACAGCAGCGCGGTGATAGTGCACCCCAACCAGTTGTTACCCGTGTTGCCGCCGCCAACGTCACATACGATTATCGGTGAGTACTTTAACTTGCTAACCCACAGTAATAGAACTTTATGGACATGATTATAAGGTTTCATTGACAATGTGTGTTACCCGTGCCCACACATGAGAAAGTTGCAAGTAATCCTGCTTTAATTTTGTCAATATAAGAGTTAAATTACATTGATTGATCCATGGTCGTGAAATGTAACTCCTTTGTTATAAATTTGCATTCTATACCATAGTAATGTTTTGTCTATTAACATTTGTCATAAGGTTCAAATTACAATGACTGAATCTTTACTATAAATTCACATATTATGCCATAGTAATGCCTCATCTCTTAACATTAACATAAGGTTCAAGTTACAATGACTGACTTTACGCCCTCAACTTTACTACCTTAATTTATACATGATAATAGTAATCATTATCAGAACGAATTTCTCTTTATCTCTGATTGGCTTTTTTTAAGTGTCAGTGTTGTAGCCTTGAATTCATCCGATTTCTTTTGTTTTTACACGTTCAAGATAAACCCATTTTATTCGCTATTTATGTGATAGTGATCACGTTGACAAATGTTGTGTAATATTTCTTGGATAGCATGATCAAAATACTCGTAAGTTTTTTTAACGAACTTGATAACAGTAACGTAAGTATTTGCATATCAAATCCGTAGGTATAGGAAAAAGAGATTTCCTGTTATTGTCACTAGATGGCGCTTGTACAGTTTAGATACAAAATTACGTTAAAAGGGACCTTCTTTGGTCCGTCTATCGCCAATGTGAGCACAGTTGAGAAGCTTCTAGTATCATTCAACGTAATACTATTAAAAAGTTTTTATTTCCTAAAAACAGCATTTAACCTATCACATACCCGCAAAACGAGACACAATAGTAAAACAATAACAGCGCGGTCTCATACCGGACCGGTCATGAACTAAATTGATTTTTAAATCAATCAACATTTTCATAAAAGGTATATCATAAGGGTGTTCAAATTGCTTCGGAACAATAGCTCTTTTTTGACCTCTCCTTTAGTCAACTGCTAAATTTTCAAATATTGGTCCTTATATGAAGAATCCTTGTGGAATTTTGGGCGTCCAGATTTCCCTAACGGATTGGGTTGTGTTGTTTGTCAAAGTTTGACATAAAAATTTGATTATACAAATTTTTCAATGAACCCTTTGTCCACAGTATCAGGCAACACATTTCCGTGGCAGTCCCTCGTACCGCTGCTGAGTGGCTCACCACCGGCCGCAGGCGCAGCGGGCGCGGCCCCGGCGGCGCCGCCGTCCCCGCGCACGCCCCGCACGCCGCGCACGCCGCACACGCCTCACACGCCTCACACGCCGCACACGCCTGCGCCGCATATAAAGACTGAGGATCAGATTAAGACGGAGGCTAGTGGTATGTATTTAGATATTTTGTTTTTAATCAATTTCAAAAAGGATGTTCTGTATTCGACCCATCTGTATATTCGCGATTTTCATTTAAAAAGATCTGATCATATTTGTATGGGAAGGTTTCAGTGTATATGCCTATTAAGATCTTCGGAGATAGACAATAACTTACCAAAAACAACAAATTACCTGTGATCGCTCTTATGACTCTGTATTATTTACAACATTTCACAACATAACATTCCAAAGCTCCAAAGTGGTATGCAGCATGCATGTCACCTTTGGAGTTACTGTTCACTTCGAACTGAATCAGGGTGTACCAAACCCTGATTCCAGTTCAGCACCAATTTGTAGATTCAGTGAGTTATCAAAACAATAGCTTTAAAGTACAGTGAGGGGCTAGTCTTTTCCCACTTAAAATGATGACACTCTTGAAAACTCAATTTCATTTACATCCAAAACTGTTGGATGCTAGAAACATAGAACCACTTGTTTTGGTGAAGCTTAAGGCAGGCCTGTCTTCAGCTGTGAAAGTTTTCAATCTAAAACGATGACAATAAATTTCGTGGAGATACGTTAACTGAAGAAGAAGTTAAAGTAAAAGCTGTTGGACTGCTGTATTATATAAACATCAACAAAACTTAATTTGATTTACATCCGATACTCTTCTGCTTCTCGTATTCAACATACGAGAAGCATAGAATATGTTTTGGTGAGGCTTTAGGAAAGCCTATCCAGCTGTCTTCCAGATGTCTTCTGTCTAAAATGATGACAATAAATTACATAGAGAAGAAGTTGAAGTTATAGGCGTTGGACTGCTGTATCATTAAAACCATCAGTTTAAAGTGTACGTCATCTGTTTGTCAACCTATAAGACAAACAATGTATTCCAGACCCGCCGATGTGCACGGACGAGGACGACGAGGTGTTCGAGTCGGAGGACTCGGGCGTCGGCGGAGATGACTCCAGCAAGAGACCCTCGCAGAACACTTCTGCGCTCAACTCTCCTGCTACACAGGAGAAGGTATGGTTTTACTTTGTTACGACATTTGTAAACGTGTTTTGTAGTACGAGACTGTTAGCTGAAAATGTTCTGTTCCAATTTTTCGTTGTTGTCTAAATGAAGCCTCTGAGGATCGTACAGGTGCCTTGGGATCAAGTCAGTGAGCAAAATTAAAAATGCGCAATGAGGGGAGTTCTAAAATGACAGCATTGAGGCGTCTGATTCAGGCACCTGTCAAAACGTTTTATTCTAATGGCGTTAGTTAGACATCAACGTCAATGTTAGCACGTAATGTATACGGTTTCAAAGGAAAAGACCTGCGAAGTCAGAGTGGTTCTAACTGGGGTGGTGTGATTTTTTTCTGAACGCCCTCATTGGCACGAAATTACATAGCACGACTGCTCACTTACAAAAGGCTGCAATTATTTAATTTTTTACGATCATGATTTAAATCTTACACTTTTAAAAAAAGTTAGTAGGAACGGTGCAATTTTATTACTCTTCTATCAAAAATACACGAAGTATTGTCTCTCTTTGCAGAAGGAGCGTCGCATCCGTCGTCCTATGAACGCCTTCATGATCTTCTCGAAGCGGCACCGGCAGATCGTGCACCAGATGCACCCCAACCAGGACAACCGCACCGTCAGCAAGATCCTCGGCGAGTGGTGGTACTCGCTCAAGCCGGAGGAGAAGCAGAAGTACAACGAGCTTGCTAGTGAGGTAAGATAGATATATTATATATACTTTATTCTACACCTTAAAAAAATTACAGTAGGAGCTAGCTTAGCTGCAGGCGAATCTTTTGGATGTAACTTTGTTGCTAGTGGCTTCATGATACAGAAACTTCTAACGATCTTAGAGTTTGGGCAGTTCTTGTCCTGGTCAGTCCGTGAATAAGTATAACCATCCATTAGACACTGTTTTTCTGTGCCTCGGAAAGCATGCTTAACACATTATCCTCGGGTGTCATTTGAATAGCATTCAGGAAGTCTGTCAGCAGTCTTGCCAAAGCATATTGTATCGCTCAGTTACTGAGTTATGGAGATCAGATGATTATGTAGTTAAAAAAAACTGTTACTACCAACCTAAATATGTGTTGAATCAACCTTGTTAACCTAAATATGTGTTGAATCAACCTTGTTAACCTAAATATGTGTTGAATCAACCTTGTTGAATCAATCAACCTAAATATCTTTTCTTTTCGTAATATTATTTCAGAGTATTAAGTCTTTGATGTTTTTTCCCTATTTCTGATGAACTGAACCAGAGGAGGCTAATGATTCTACATTAGAAACTGCCGATGCCTGATCAATAGTTCTAGATTTTGTACGATACAACTAATAATTATGCTTTAATGTCAGTGGATACCGGCATGTCCTAGAATCAAAAAATCGAAGACATGTGACATTCACCAATCCGCACTGGGCCCGCGTGGTAGGTTACAGCCCATTCCCTCTCCTAGAGAGGAGGCCTGAGTCCCAAAAGTGGGAACATTGCAAGGCCGATGATGCTAATGCTAAATGTCGGTGGTATTCTATCTACTTGAGAAAGAAAAGTTACGTTTGAAGTTTTTTATTCGGAGGCATGACACGCCCGGCTTAGCATATAGATGCTAAACCGGGCGTGTGTGTGTATACTAAACACATGACACGTGACAGTTATTTAACCTTTTTGTTGCCTGTATCATGTTCATGCTTGGTTACAGTTGGTTACCTTTAAATAAGCTATTGAATACACAATCTGTATTGTTACCATCTCATTTCCATGTTGTTATACAAAACCACTTACGATATAATACAAATGGGTGTCGTTTACAAGTGCCATTCTATAGTTTTCTTTGTTATCTTAAATGTTCTGTTTTTTGTATTCTCAGGTAAAAGAAGCCCATTTCAAAGCTCATCCAGAATGGAAGTGGTGTAACAAAGATCGCAGGAAGTCGTCTAGCAGTAAGGATCCTACTGGATCTATGCCACAGGTAATAAAAACTATGCAAATATGATGTAAATTATTAGAATTTGCACCTTATTTCACTGCCATAAAAACACTACTTGTTAAACAGATTTTTTGTAATGTATTTTAGTTTTATCACAGATTTGTTACTACTCTCTGTAAGCACTCTGTGTGCTTGAAATGTGTCATGTCAAATGTATAGCTCTATACTTAAGCGCTATAGTTGAGGACATGTACAGTCCGTATTAGGTGCATTTTGCGGCAATATTTGACTCTACTGCATTCGCAATGAAATTAGACATTTAAGCAAACCTTTTTTGTTGTCCGTTCAACCGATTTTCACTTTTATTGCGTTGGTGGAATGTACGATTTTCGCGGATACCATTTCATGTTGCCATCTAGTCATATGACAACGATTGGCCCCGAAGTTATCTCTTTAATCTATTTTGTCTAGTGTTAGTCCTTCCACCTAATCCAAGAATTTTACCAAGTGTTTATATACTTAACTTTTAAGCATCCTAGTTCAATGTTTCATTCATTCGTTTGCAGAGTCCCCGAACGCCATCAGAAGTGGTTACCAGCGGCTCTCTCACGATCAACTCGGACTTGCCAGTGCCGGTAGCTTCTTACAATCACATTGGATCACCGCAGCTTAGTGATGATGAGCAAATGGTAAGCTTACGAATGTTTTTGAGATGTTTTATGATCATTATTACAACCGAAAGACGTGCACTGCTGAGCATTGACTTCCCACTCTAAATTCTTTTAACAGTAAATTGTTATAATATGTCCCAATAGAGTAGTACTGTTTTCATTATTAATTTTGTATTTATTATGCATACAAAAATGAGTAACAACTGCTAAAATGGAAGAGTATAATTATGTAGAATGGATAATAACAGTCAGAATTCTTTCGCGGGGCAAAGTGCAAATGACCTACCAGCTCAGTTCGGTTATATATATTCCCCCTCGCTCTCGTCTTTTGCACCAGTCTTACTTACCGTGTCTGTCTTATTTATAATGTCGATAGTAAACTTACGATGACATGTCCTAATATGTTTGTTTTGTTTTCCAGCCATCGCAGACTCTAGATGAACCGCCGGCAGCGGTGCAGAGCATCGAGATCGACCTGAAGTGCGGCGAGAAGGTGACGGACTCGGACGGGGAGGGGCTGGACACGCGCGACTACTTGCCGTCGCACCACGACCACACCAGGAGGCCTAAACCCATCAAAGCTAGGTACGTTCACTCCTGATCTTTTTTTCACTTGGGATTTCTTGACATTTATTCATTACTTCTCCGCTCTGAGAAAGTGCCAGTCTTTTACTAATTAAAATCCACGCGCCGTCTACCCAGACTTGGTCTTTACCAGACGTCGAGTTACCCATTGCTCACCGTTCAAGCCCGCGCTTACGGTGGCCCAGAATCATCTTGCGCCCGAAGGGTCTCCAGCGGAGGAAATCCTGTCTCTGTTCTTGGTTTCTGGCGATGATAGGATGGGATGTATAGATCATATCATAATGACTGGAACTTTTTCGCACCAATCGATGCATTTTAGAACTCCAGAGGAATACCTTTTCCTACTTTCTGAAGTATTGTGAAGCCTAGGACAGAAGTTATTTATGTGTGCTACAATATAAAACGTCAAATTAAGTATATATTCTTTTTCCAGCGCTGGTTCGTCGGACAATCTTCTCGGCGGTATAACTGCGTCCAGTCCCGGCGGACCTAAAGGTTTCCAGCCGACTGGTGGTGCCTTCAAATCTACTCATGCTGATACTAGTAATTATACAATTTTTTTGAGGTGGGAGGTCATAAATGACTCCCCCCACTCTGAATGGAACGAGAACGTTCCTTCAGATGCTTTTTGCTTATCAGGGCCGTGGTATTTTGAACATGGCATCCTAAAAAATATTATACTTCTAAAATATCATTAGAGTCAAACAAGTCAGAGTGGACAAAGTGAAGAAGTCGAGACGAGTGACGAATGTTGAGACGTCTCTATACATTGGAGCTTCATGTTAATACATCATCCATTGCAAATACGCTATGCGTGATTGTATGTACCTCTCTGTACATTTTTCGTAGCAATGGACTGTCGCCTTATAGCAATATCTATGAAATTGGAACTAAAAATCCAAAATCCTGCATCGTGGTATCGGAGTTTTCCGTACGATTGGAACATAATCTACAAGAATTCGAAATTAACTATAGGGCAGTTACCCAGACCAGGCACAACACCTGTCTAGTCAGAGAATTTTTCCTTTTTAACGAAAGTTTACTGGACTGAACTAAAGATCGTAAAATGTAACTTTCACCCTTACACTTACGAAAAAAACGTTGATATAAACGATATTTGTTTCTAGGTGAGAGCCACAGGCAATGGGCAGCCTTCACTCAGATCAACAAGCCGATGATGTCTAACCAGGTGCCAAGTTCTCCGCACCCGACGTCTATAGCGTCTAGTACGACGAGCCTGACGCACAGCGTGCAGGGCATCTCACTCAGCACGCCCAACCTGGCCACGCAGGCCGCGCTCGACAACGCTATAGCGTCTATCATGAACTCGCCCACTTCTACGTGCGGAGTGCAGGTAAATATATGTATATTTTAATTAGCTGGACTAAACTGACAGCAATGACAATGCATAGCTGTTGATAAACTCTGCCTTATAGTGGTCACTTTGATATGGTAAAGTTTTATAATAAACAAAATTAATCTGCCTGGACAAAAGTTGGGAAAACCCAACCTCACCATCAACAATTGCATCACTGCTTATCATCAGGCGGGATTGCAGTCAACCACTAATTTAGGTTATATAAAAAAAACAGTATTTTACATGGAGTAACTACCTATTTTACTTCATACAAGATAACCCTTGGCAAGAAAAAGGGCTAAATCTGACCTCTTCAGACTAAAAGATTGATAAAGGTCTACAAATGACAATCGGAACCAAAGGCTATCTATAGCTATATATACAAAAGGATTACATGTGATACCAAAGGGAATCACATGTCATTTTTTTTCATTCGCCTTATTCACAGCCCACCATTCTGATCCATACATCGTCATTGGTCTTATTTGTTTCTATTGTATTACAAGTCATTCCAGCAAACATGCTAAAATAATGCTATTCTTGTTCAGGTGATATCAAGTGGCATGTCGAACACAATCCCGACGCCGACTTCGACGCCGCTGACGTCGACGCCGCTCAGTAACCCCGTGCTCAAGAGCTTCACCTTCGTCAAACGGAGTCTCGGTGACAACTCGCCTTGTGAGTACTACATTTATGTATTTAGTAGCCTGTAGTATACTGTGTGCTATTCCATGTCATGGTCTTACCGTGTGCGAAGTTTCATCGAAATCCGTTCGACCTTTTAAGCTTAAAGGGGTATTAAACACAGACATACAAGAAGCCTTTGTAATATTGCTATGATATCCTGGAAATTACAATAATAATTCCTATTACAAAGCATCATAAAGGTACATTGGGCCCACGTAGGTCACCTGCGTCGATCTGGGTGCGTCGGTGTCCATACATTTTATACGTCAACGAGTCCTGTACAGCTACATTAGACCCTAGAGACTACTTTTTCAATAGAGTTGGTAGTACTGAAATAACGGAAAAATTAGGCAATTCAATTATAGTTTTAGGGCGAATATCGCATCTGTGGTACTTCTGGTGTTTCAGATGTTTTTATGCGTAGTTACATACTTGTATGCCTGCAGTTTTACCCACTTGAACACTTTCCTAGATAAAAACTAGCCTAGAGAAAGTTTCCTATAGTCAGGATCAGCACTTCTATAATTACAGCCAAAAGACGTCCACTGTTCCGGCCTCGCGAGAGGCTTTAAACTAATAGTTCAGATTGCCAGTTACTAAAATAAATGATATTTGTTTGTCCAGGTCCCGGGCCACTAACCCTGTCATTAGACGCGTCCGGCAACCTACTGCTGAAGCCGAGCCAAGCGTCGCTGAGCCCCGCGTCCGAGCAGTCCATGCACTGCGTACATCTGCAGAGACTTTACGTGCCAACCTACAATACTGGTGAGTCTACGCATCACATCCACCTATACGTAGCGTTGCATTGGTTGCTGTCCTACCTATTGGATTCTGAATGCACCATATCATCATCATCTACTTAGCCTTTTCCCAACTATGTATATTGGGGTTGGCTTCCAATCAAGCCGGATTTAGCTGAATACCAGTATTTTACGAGGAGCGGCTGCCTACCAGACCTCCACAACCCATTAACTGGGGTAAAACAGATTTACTGACTTCTGAATATTCGTAACGACTGCCAAAGATCTACAAATGACAGTCGGGACCTACGGCTTAACGTGCTTTCCGAGGCACGAAGGAAACTCGTTACGTTAAGATGCACCATATCATCGATGATAAATGGGATATGCAATTGTGTAATTATTTCATACTAGCTGCTACTAACGGCTAAGCCAGCTTGTGGGTAGAAAATTGGTTCATAATTCATGAACATTCTCATATAGCCAAGTTGCAAACAAATCCGTGCAACCGTTCGAGAAAGAAGGTGAAAAAGTAACAAACATACACATTCACTTTTTGACTTTATAATAATAGAGATTTGATTTTACATTTTGATACTTAGCCTATAGCAAAGCGTCCAACTTCTATATATTATTTTCTTGAGCCACTTTGAACAAGCCCTTACGGTGTAGGTGTTATAATTATATATATATTCCATAAAAATCATCCTCAAAACTTCATTAAATATTCTTTTAAAATCTCAAAAACGATTGACAAGTTTCCAAGATATGTGATTTATCGATAAGACACACGTGTCTTCAGCATGGACATATGATGTCAGAGCATGCATAATGATCACCGCGTGCCTAATAGCATGGCCTAGACTGTTTGCCGTCAATATTCACGTGGTTATCACTCGTAAGCCGAGTGCAACTGCATCTAATCGGTGTAAAGCGTGAATGATTCCCTCGATATTGTGACATAGCTTGATCTTGTGACAGGTGAATGACTATTGACCATTGTCCACAGAAGTAGAGACACCGAAGAACAATGCCCAAAGCGTGCTGAACGTGCAGGCCGGACAATCTGTGATAGTTTCTCAAAGTAATAACAATACCGCGCCTAAAACTACCACGTGAGTATCTTTGTTTGTCTACCGTAGTTTCCCAAACTTTTATAAACTACTACCCCTTTTACAGGAACACAAAATTCCAACGCCCCTTTACATAATAATTATACCAATTTTATGTTATAAATAAACAAAAAACTTAAATCTTTCTCTCTGTAATCAAGAAAGAAAGAAAGAAAGAAAACATATTTATTTGGCACATATTTGTTTGATAGTGCTTTTCGTGGTCGTAATTATTCACTATTATATTTGCCTCCCACGAAATGTACTGCCCCCGTTGGGGATCTATGATCTAGTCCAAAAACCAACGGATTCGAAAAGAAGAACCTGGTCAGATAAACAATTTCATTTTTTGTGATATACTACGTGTAACTTTAAATGCGCAAAACCTCAGACACCTGTGTCAGACACCTCTAACGATTTTTAATCCAATTGACCTAATTCTGAGAGAAAAAAAATATTTAAAAAAAATTGAAGGTTTTATGTGCTGTTTTAGTTTGTTTGAGATTCATATTTACATCGAAATGAGTATGATTATTATCCCGTTTATGAGAAAATCTAAATTGGACGACAACCGTTTGTTTGTTTACCTATTTACGCAGGTTTATGCACGTGATGACTTGATTTGTTAATAAATAGACAAAGCAATTTTTTTTTTTTTTTTAAATGTGACCTATATTAAAAAGTGGTTTTATTGCTTCTGCTCGTTATTCTGAACAAACTAATTTCAGGTTTTGCGCATTTAACGTTACACGTTGCATATAATGAACAAGTTTCATGTCTTCCAGGCAATGGGAGACCCCCGTGGAGGAGGCTCGTCCGTTCCCGCTGGCGCCCACTCCGGCGCAGCTCGGCAGAGCGCCGCTGCAGAAGCGACTCAGTCGAGGTAACTCACTCATCTATGTAGCAGCCTTGTAACACCTAAGGAACAGTGAATGAACTGTGTGAATAGAATAGAAGAATAGAAAAACATTTATTCGGGACAGACACAGCACAACGATTACAAACACGAAATAAAAAAATAAAAAAGAAGGTATGGGTGGGAATAGGAGTTGACTATTATAGAGAAGTATCGAAGAAGAAGATATGCTGTGCCGAGCCTAGATTACCTAGAACGAGGGCAGGAGAATTATTGTTATTTGTTTGTTGGCCTTTATTGTTTCTTTTTGCTGAGTTGGGGCCTCCTGCTATTCCTTCCAAACCTCTCTCTCTTGGGAAATCTTTAGCCAACTTAACCCCGCGAACATGATCAGGGGACTTACCATGACGTGTTAAAATGTAAGTTGTGCGAGCGAGAAATAGGGAGGAAAAAATAACCATTACATTTTTGTTTCGAGTTGAGACTCACTAGCAAAATTATCTTCTGTTGTGCAGATTCAAAAGTATGTTGTATACCTATCCATCCCGTCTGCGGAGTTGCTTTGCAGCAAAGCTTATTATTATGTCTATATTTATCATTTATATTTCTTTTAATAGCTGGCTCATTAGAAATATTGGGGAAAAGAATAAATAACCAGACAGGTAATACACCTGATATGATTTAACTAGTTTCAAAAGCGGCAATCTATATTTTGGATTAAAATGAGTTATTTGTATGGTAACAACACCAACAAAAATACGTAGATTTGTTTTAAATGTTCAAACTGTGATATTATGTCATAGAAAATGCTTCTCAACTTTCATGTTGGGGACAAAACTTACGAATCTTTTGCACTAAAAGTCAAACCGTGCTTTTACTTTTTATTACCACCTACTGTTGGTGCCTCAAAAAACTTAGTTTTTTTAATTAGATTGCCACTTCTGAAGCTACTCTTCTCAAATATGTTTTGTTCAACAACCAGTATCCTAATACCACCTTCTCACCAGGAACGTCTACCGGCTCCACAGGCAGCAACGAACCGGCCACGTCTTGCAGCAGCAGCATCAACATGCCTCGTTCGGAGGCGTCCATGAACAACGGAGCCCTGAGTTCTGACGACGCGACGTCGCCCAAACAACACAACGATCTGCCCAGCCCCTCACACAAGAAGACGCTGTTCAAGAAACGCAATGAGGATGGACGGGACAAGTCAGTATTTGCTATTAGTGTTCATCACTTAACATCATCTTTACTTCAGCTGAAAGACGTCCACTGCACATAGGCTTGCAAGAGTCGCCATAACGACCGACTATTAGCAAAACACGAACTAGTGAGTTCGATTAGTAGACTAATAGTGTGTAAGCCTTAAAAAAACCGTTAAAATAAAATAAAAATCCAATCCTACAAATCCCACGGGATGCAGGCTTGTTGATTTCAATCCCGCAGGTTTGAGGGATCGCGATTTTGTTGCGGGATTGAATTGCCTAGTTATAACAACGGAGCCCTAAGTCCTGACGACACGCCTTGCCCAAACACAGTGTTCTTCCCAATTCCGTATAAGAAGACTGTTTAAGAAACGCAACTACTACTTATGATTGCTTACTAGATACTTATGGTTGTATACTTATGATATTGTCTTTTAGAATTCAAAAACAAGAAGGAGGACAACTATTTCATCAATCTGTACGTATTCTAACGTTAAACTTGTTTGTCCAACAGAGTACTTGAGACAGTGAACTTCGAGCAGAAGTTCAGCACGTTGCCGCAGTTCAAGCCAGAAGCCTGCAGCCCTAGCGCCATGGTGGTGCCGCGCAGTCCTCAGCTCTACATGAGGAAGAAGCACAACAACAAGATGGGTAAGATAGAAGAGAGATATCTCTTCTTTTGGTTGCCTCACCACAATTAAGTTATCATTGTTAGTTAGTAATGTTAGTATTATTGTATAGCAGTGTAATAATGCGAATGTGAGTACCAATACAAACCAATCCTGGTTTAATGGTACAATAAGAAAACAAAACTGTAAAAATAATGTATTAATAAACGAATTAAAAAAAAAAACAAATTTCGGTCAAGTCGGTATTAAACATCGAAACGTTTACGGCTATCATCTCGCATAAGTCCCGGTCTTTCAGCTCCGATAAACCGGATAATGGCTACTAACACGATTATCTCCACAAATTCTAACGAGCATATTCTGTGCCTTCGTAGTCAACTACAAAATGTAGTCTATTCGCGCTAAGAAAATAGCGAGTCATCAGTCCTACTGTAAAGGCGTATTGATTATATTAATAACTTGTCTAACCAATTAAAATTTTAGCCTTTTTGGTGGTGTAATATTATTAAATAACTTTTGTAAACACTTTTGGTTTGGATGCCAGGAAGACCAATCACTTTGTATGTTCCTGACCCGAGTTTGCAGAGAGGAAAAGTTTAAATAGAAGCTTATTTCTAAACTTTTTTTTTATTGTCTACAGAGGAAGAAAACACAGTGGTGACGCCGCAGCTAGAACAAGAAGTGATGAACGGCAACGGCATGCCGACGCCGCATTCGTACGGCACGCCGCACACCACCACCAACAAACTCGTCGGCAACACTTTCTTCGGACCGGACTTCAATCTTGATACTTACAGAGGTATGTTGTTTATTTATTATTTATTCATTAGTTCATGAATCCCCGATTGGTTTCATGCGACCGCGCTTTTATTGTCTTACTATTGTGTCTCGTTTCGGGTATGTGATACGTTAATATGCTCATTTTTACCACGTTCGCATGTGCGATGATGTGTAGCATGATTAGCAAGTAGTATCAGACAAAATTTTAGCTTAATTTCGAGCAAAAATCGATTTTTGGTTTCGGTCTAAATTCGGCCAAAAAACAAGCCGAAACTGCGCCCGAAGCCATTGCAACAGGACTTGTACGATAATTCTGCTTTGATCCTATGAGATTTTAAAATTGGTCTGCAATTGACCGAAGCATCGGTATTAAATCTACATTAAAAAAATACATAAAAGCCTAGCCTTAGCTTGTGGAGGGTGTGGTGAACGCTTACATCAGCGTCGAGACGACGATGAAGTATCTGGGACTCGTTCTTGACAGCCGGTGGAATTTCGTGGAGTACTTTCGACGTCTGATTCCCAAACTGTAATGGATCGGGGTTGTTCGCAAACGGCTCCTGTCCAACCTCGGGGTTCAGACACCTCCTGCCAGAGGTTCTACGCGCGGCTTGTTCAGTCTATGGCCCTTTATGGAGTGCTGGTGTGGGCCTCGTCGCTGCAAAAGCGATCGGCGGCCAAGCTGAACGCGTTTAAGACGGTTATGGCTATCCAAGTAATGCGAGGATACCGTACGGTTTCCCGCAAAACAGCGAGTCTTTTGGTTGGCCTGCCACCATGGAAAAATTCGTATCCACTTCGTCAATATGCTTTAACCTTTAGTGGCTATACACTTCGTTAACTCGCTGTACCCCCCCAGTATCGTCAGAAGGCATGGAGGAGATGTCGCCGCGCACACCATGCACGCCAGGGGGCGCGGGCGGCTCAGGCGCGCGCGGCGAGGCGGGGCACCGCCGGGTGTTGGAGCAGCGCCGCCATCTTGTTCTCAAGCTGTTCCAGGAGCACGGCATGTTCCCCACCACGCAGGCCACCACGCACTTCCAGGTAAACAGGAACATATGTACCATCTCCACTATCGTCAGAAGGCGTGTGTTGCGCATGCCGTGCACGCCGGGCGACGCGCAAAACGGCTTAACACTCAGCGCTATGCTGTGGCCACACATGTAGTGCGACGAATAGGCTTGTGTCCATTAACAATAAATATAATTGATAATGGTTTAAAATGATTACTTATGTTATTGAGAAACTAACAAACAATTTTAATTGTTAAAAGAGTTAAAGATTAATAATATTTGGACAAAATAAATTACGTAAAATGAAACCTAAAGTTATGTGACAGTGAACACCAATCAGAAAGCGTTACGTCACGCCGTGGGAAACAACAACTATTGTCATTGATGTTTATAGTATTTTATAGGTTCCTAACAAAATTTTAGTTATTAACGACTACTATCTAGTTAATACACTGTTTATTAGTTAATCATTTCAAAGAATTAACCATGGAATCAGGATTCAGCAAAGCAGACAGTAATAATATGCCCAGAATCGACTCAGATATGATTGGAAACTTTTTCGCATCAAACTGTGACTTCTGCTCATCTGAACTTCGCAATATTAAGACTTCCATGTAAGTAAACAAGAGTATAGAATAGTTATTATAAGCTTAAATATTTCAGTTTGTTACAATAACTTTGATATACATTTTGCAAGATTTAAAGTGAAACAACTTAACCTCAAATCTTGTTTTTATTATTAGGAAAATAGGGATTGTATAAAACTCATCTAATTTTCTCAAATTAAGTAATAGACTGTGTTGTGTGAAATACTTACATCAAAATGATCTTCTGTTGATAAACTATGGGCATCATATCTTCTTGCAAGTTTTAGCCACTTTTTCCGTATTTCTCTATTGTTTGGAACTTATATAAATAACTTGTTTGGCGTTTTTATAGATGTGCTTTCACACTGGGGCACTATGCAGTTTTTATAATATGAAACATTCATTTTAAACGATAAAAACTAACTTTATCTTACGAAGACTCTGTTTGTTTATCACGGCGTGACGTCATTGAAGACGCCATGATAGTCTCGTGCGTTTTGGCACCAAATTTAAATTGTTTTTTTAAATCGCGAAATTTATAAAGTAAACGCCCGATTAAAAATAAATAAAACGTTTTTTCTGATAAAATGGGTTATAAGCTAAAGTTTTAAGCCGTTATTAAAATTTAGTCAACTAGCCTATTCACAGCGCTAGTTTTCAGATCAAATTATTTCTCCCGCTCTAGAAGGAACGTGAGGTAAACTCAGTCTTTTACAGACCATATTCCGTCAGTTGTTCTTTACGTCGCGCATGCGATGACAGTCTAACAAACGGTATTCTATTCTAACACTTGTGAGTCAACAGAGAAAAGCATCTTAACCGGTTTTTGACGTTTTTCTAAGGTTGCCTGATTTAAATGACGCTTTCTTGGTAAAGCCTACGTGACGAAGTGATTCGTCTCACGATTTGTGGAATTGGCGGGATATTTTAGATTATACGTGATGATCTAGCTAGTCTAGGATGGATGTATGATGTGTATCGACCATAAAAAATCATATTGTAAAGGCTGACTTAACATTCTTACTAATTTTACTTACGAAATGGACTTCCATTAACTACATTTATGTATCAGAATCCTGTTTTCTAATTATTATTTATTTGTTCAGGCGACCCACATGGACATTTTCCCGACAAAGATGGCTCTTCAGCTGAAGATTCGCGAAGTGAGACAGAAGCTGATGGCTCAGTCAAACCTCACGCCCCACTCCGAAGTCAATACCCCTACTAGTAAGTATTACTATAGTGCTAATTTTTTAATTTAAAATTCACGCTTTTCAACACCAGCAAAAGGTGATTAAAACTCAGTCTGGATAATTATACTTTTCATAAAAAAACCGGCCAAGTGCGAGTCGGGCTCGCGCACAAAGGGTTCCGTAGCAGCAAATAAAACTTATAAGGTTCAGCCATCGTTTTCAGTGTAAGCACAATAACTTAACCAAAATTACAGTTAAATCAACCTATCTCAAAAACTATAAGAGATACTTTGATCAAACCAAAAATCGTTGAAAGAGTTAATTAGCATGCATCACCTCTATTTTTTTTAGAATTTTATACCCCGTAGTTATAAAAATAGAGGGGGGGGGACATACTTTTTACGACTTTGAGAGCTGATATCTCAAAAACCGTCCACTTTAAGAAAAATGTTTTTTAGAAAACTTTATATCATTTTAAAAGACCTTTCCATTGATACCCCACACGGGTATGTACATCGAAAAAAAAATTTTCATCCCTCAGTTACATGTATGGGGGGCCCCACCCCCAATTCTTTTTTTTACTATTTAGTGTCATAATTTTGTAGCGGTTCATACAACACATATTCCCATCAAATTTCATCACTGTAGTACTTATAGTTTCCGAGTAAATCGGCTGTGACAGACGGACAGACGGACAGACGGACAGACGGACAGACGGACATGACGAAACTATAAGGGTTCCGTTTTTGCCATTTTGGCTACGGAACCCTAAAAAGTAGTTTTCAAAATACATCCATTCATATAATTGTTTTTTTTTTTTAATATTAAACTAGTGATCGAAGATATTAAATAATTGAAAATTAATAACCACACTTGCAGTTTCCACCAAGACAAATAACTCAATGCATACATTAGGCATTGTATTATTTGTATTATTGCTACTAACAAATATGTTAGCTTTCGGTTCCTGACTTATCATGACATTCAACAGATCGAACTTTTTTGCTATTTTCTTCCACTTTTCTTTTTCTGTGAATTCTATTAAACTACGTGATGTTATTATAACACAGACTCATCCCATGCTAGATACTTGTAGATTCATCAACCCATTAGCCCCACAACATGTTGTTTTCAAAACCAAATAATATTTTTATTTCAGTAAATTCTCCAATCGCGTCTGCGACCCTGCAGCCGACGTCGACGGCCAGTTAGCGCTGCGGGTATACCATCTCCATCATTGTTCGCCAGTAGCGGTGGGACTAAGGGACGTTTAGCCGTTGTCGATACACATATACATACTCACATATGGGTTACTAAGAAGGTTGTTCAGTAACAATACGAGGCTGTAACATTTCCGCTGCAAACAGAGAAGAAAATACAGTAGTAACGGCACGCAAATAACTAACCATCAATATGACACACTTTGCCTCTGTTAATCATACTTCTGTGATCGACTTTTTTTTAATTCGGCGTGTCGTGTCTAGGGCTCGTATTGTAGACATTTATTTCATACACATGGATGACATGTTGCCAGATTGTATGTATTTCGTCAATTCAATGTGCAGTCAATGAGCTTCTACACTGGACAAAACAGTTTAACACTGACAACGGCTAAATATCGTTCTACATGATGGAGTTGAGACGCGACAGGTTTCGAGACAATTGATTATAAATGCAGATGCATTTAATACAGTGATTAGATATATGTATAGCTACTCGTTTATAGTATTTTATTATTATTCAGAAATACTTTTTTTAATTAATAAAAAGTTGAAAAAATCATAAAAATTAATTGGTAATGTTAAGTCCGTGAGAATTGGCGATGCATGGTCTAATTGATTCGTTGATTTTAATAGTATGTTTAAAGTAGTTTTATCTGAGAAATAACAGTGGTACTAATGGTTTGTTCCCTTTTTCCAATAGTATATTTTGATCTTAACCAATATTGATTCCTGTATTTCTATATTATAATTATACGCACTGGGCTCAGGCTATAGCAGCTGCTCTGACGTACGTGGCCGGCAGCCCAGTGCGACTTCCGTATAAGTGAGTAAAGGCAGACAAATGGTTATGAGATATTCATATCTATAGTGTTTTACATTACAAGTAATACGAAAAAAGCAAAAAATCACAAAAAAATCCGACTTCTTTCTTCTGAGGACTCTTTAATATCAGATTGTATTGAGACAGTTTTTAGAGTTTGAAAGTTTCAACTTGCTGATATTAGAGGAGCGTCAGATCAATAGAAACATATCTATATTCGCTTTTAATTGGTTATTTAACTAATCGATCATTTACGTCATCGTTTAAAGCACATCGTCATTATGGGCACGATCTCAATTCTTATTTGTATATTTGTTATTTAAGTACTTTTGTTGGTGAGTGCTGTATGACTGAAATCTGTGTTGTTGCAAAATCACTTATTAGCTAAGATGGAAAAGTTACATCGAAAATAACCCTTCTGCTAGACATGAGAAAAAGTATAAAGTGTAGAAGATTTCATATCTTGTAAATGTTTTTTTTTTTAGCCTAAATGCTCAAAATTTATTTTCTCTCTCAATATTATACTATTTTTATCCTTTGATCTTGAATTTAGAGTCTGCCAGCGGATTTATCCGCATGAAAGTAGGTTTCACCAACTGAACCCCGTTTCATACCGTAAATGGATAAATTTTGGAAGATCCTTTCTTATTCATCTTAAAAGGAACTTCTGTGCTAAATGTCAGCGTTGTAGGTCCGTTGTGGGTCAGCCCAACTGGGCGTTGATGAGTCAGTGAGTCGGGACTTAGCCTTCTATATACAGATGTAATACTGGGCGGATTTTTGAGACAGTTCAGTAAGGGTAGGGGGCAGTCAGGTAAGGCCTTAAATGTTATAGTTACTGGAAAACGTTTCTAGACTATTGATAACTGCTGTTGAATGTATTTTTTTTCCAAAAGCTGTGAATGCAGTTCAGAATATTAAAAAAAAAATATTTTCCTGTAACTATAACGGTTAAGGTACTTGCCTTACTGACCCATCTTACAAATCTACCCAGTGTTACCATAAATGATGGGTATTAGTCCATGTTAAACTGACCAGTTTTATTTCGTTGCAATATGAGAATGACTTTATTACAAACAATATAATTATATATTTTAGAGAATTATATATATATGTATAAACTTGATATAGTATATTTACTCCAGATTTGTGTGTTTATCGAGGAATATAATTTATTTTAATGTTGCCTTCACTCAAGACATTAATCGAGTTGCGTGTAAGAATGTCTTATGGAAGTTGATTTAGTGATAATGGGGGCTCTGTCAATACATCGTCAATCAATAATACCAGTAACTGAGATTAAGATTATTGATAGGTAGCTAGCTATCAGAGAGCCGAGCTATCATGTCATCAATATATGCATTTACAAAAACAACACTCTGGTGTTTATATCATAAATGGTGAATATTGAAACTATCCAAGATAGTACACGTCGTGCGAGCGTCGAGCGTAGAGACCTAAATAAGTGATATGAGTAGGTAGTGCAACACAGTGCGTGGTGCGTGAGCTGTATGAACTTGTTGCGTGAGGTTGAAGCAAGGAACTTTGGTGCGAACATTTTCACATTGTTTAAGTCTCTTTTATTTTGTATTGTTTTCTATTTATGTTGTGATGTTGGTCTTCCAAGTGTTTCAAATTATTTCATTTTATTAGATTAAATATCTACTTATTTAATTATTTTTAATAATGTACGTTGTACAGTGATTTATCGAGCGAGTTGTCGAGTGTTATGGCACGTTATGTATGCCGTGTTCGGGTGAATCGTAAGGAGAGACACAAATTGTAAACATTTTAATCATTATTACTCTTTCTGTCAGTAAGCGATCGAAGTAGCGATCCATTTTAAAGAAACATACTGCTATGGTTTACAAAAATAGCTCAAATCAGTAACGACACTAGATAAATCAATATTTATACAATATAATAATCTCATTGTAAATATTAGTTATATTGTATACTAGCACTAAGTATTCCTGGCTCTCAAAGTAATTAAGGTTTTATTTAGATAATACTAATTATATTATAGATAAAAAGATAAATATATAATTTATACATGTGAAATTTCGGCCAATACAAATGTTATGTATATCAAAATTGTATTTTTAAATGATCTCTTCGGCGTTAATAGTATTTAGATAATTGCTTTAGGAGTCCGGAAGTGAAATGAATTTATTAAAAGTATAAAACTTAAGAGATATTTTCGCACGGTTAAATATTATATCTCGATAGGCAAGTAGACGGGGCTTGTACCAAAACTCAACAGTTTGTTCTGTTCAAGTGTAACTCTCGTCAAACAGCGCTGTGTCGCGTGATCACGTAACGCATCGATTTGTTCTTGACTCGTGCAAGCTGCCGATCTGAAACTGGCGGGCTTTGGTACGCCACCCCGCGCGCGTAGTCAATTTCATAATCGTCATTGTTGTCATACATTTTAACTCATAAATAAATAATAGAACTGTTGTTACCAGTTAGTAGTAATATACACATATATTTTCGTCCCTAATTTGAATTCGTTATTCGACCTAGACGCTGTTTCGTGTCACGTAGTAGTGACTGTACTTTATTTTACGTTCAGGGAAGCAGAGTAATTAATTCAACTTATGGGCAAGTAATAGGCCTCTTTTCATAATCAGTGAAATAACTATAAACTTCGACTCAGAATAACACCCATATAAGATTGGTTTAAAAATTTACAGTATATCAATATTATAGAAATATATTTACTAATCAATATAGGATCTTGTTGTGGCAGGTGAACGTCATCCCGGTTAGTGGAAACACTTGATTTTCCTTCGAACATTCAGTTACGAAACGATTTCAATTCGATTATTTTACGAAATTAATGTAGGTTCATATATTTTATTGTTTCACACGCACTGCAACATATATGTTTTCATAAAATTTCATAGATTCTGGTGTAACCATTTGAAGTAATATCAGATAGTTTTAGGGCGTTTTAATCTGTTTTAATCAATAGTTACGTAAAAAAGCAAGATTTCATTTAGTATGTCAAACAACTTTATGAAATACATATGAAAGCATACATGGTGATTTTATTTACACACTTCCTTGCAATATCTAATAAATATGTAAAAATAGAAGTTTTCCTCCAGGGTTTATGATTGCGATGGTTTGTACTAAATGTTTCAATTTGTTTTTAAACTGTCCATATCTTTAAGTTTGCCTCTTGTTGAAATAATTCTAGTTTTGATGGTACGTTGAGTTTTGAGTGAATGTCTTTTAAGTGTGTTATAGTAATAACAAATATGAAAAATCTTAATGGCTGCATATTTCTAGTGCCTTATTGACTTTCAAAACTTAGTTAATTTCATACTCATTGCAACACTGACGCAAAACCGTGCTTCTGAAGTTCTGATTTAATTCTCGGTTCTAGGCGTTGTCAGTCAATAATCAAGGGAATAGGCAGTTTTACTTTATTAGACTGAATTAACTATGTTGCGTAACAAGTTAAATGTTATATTTTAAGAATTAGCTATTATTTCGAAAGGACATTTTAAATAAAGCATTTCATATTCGTTATTTATTTCTTCTACATAAGCTATTAGTGTAATTGTTTAGTCAAAATGGTAAATGTAAATATCTTGTTTAGATGATTTATTTAGATTTTAAGTGTTCAATTTAATGTATATTAGATTGAATTAGAGACAAAACAATCATAAGAAAAATGAATATTTGAATCAGTAACCACATGAGCAAGTTTTTTAAATGTTTATGAATCCAACTAATGGACCAATAAGTGGCACTTTAAATTTAGACATTGTAATCAACAACAAAGCAACTGTGAGCAGGTAACAGAGAACCAACCCATAGTGTTGTGGACAGTTTGTTCAAGCATATTGGATCATTGTATGAACTTATGTTAAAACATAAAAACCTCGAAAACAATTCTCGTATTTTATTTTTAATACCTTATTCCCCAATGATTTCATTGAAACAAAAAAAGAGCGTTTCGTTGTGTAACAGTAGGTACCAAACCTTTTTAGATGTTGGTATAATTGCACTCCGTGTCGCGGGTTCGATTCCCGCACGGAACAAATATTTGTATGGCCTGCAGATGATGAGTCTGTGGGTCTTGTGTATGCGAGTTTCAAGCCGCTTTTTATTATGACGCAGGGACAAAATCGCTCGACATAAAAATTTTCCTTGTCTTTTGATTAGAAAGTCTCCAGAGCTACTGGGCCCAAAAACTATGTGGGAAGGTATCCCATCAAAACGAAAAAAGCTACTATTAGTGCCATTTTACAGAATACAAAGCGACACTCGTCCTCACTATTCAAAACTTTTTCAGGCGCTAGGTGAGGGATACGGAGGTCGCGCTTGTCGACGTCCACAGAGCGTCGACTTGCCGCAAGTCCTGTAACCTGCAGATGTTTTAAGGGCACATGTCGTGGAATGTCGCTAGACAGAGCTAAATAACTAAATTGTATTTCATTTTGCAAATATAAAAAATTCGTGCATAGTTCCTAATGTGAGGAAATGGCTTTCTTTAACCTTTTGACCGCCAGAGCAAAATAGAGATGAGTCCGATATCATGTCACAGATAAAAATCACTGATATTTTAAAATCATGTCATCTTGAAATGACAACGACAAAATCATCAATGCTTTTAAATCATTTCTTAAATGACAATGAACGCGAGCTTCGGTGATTCGGATCGGGCGGTCTCGCTCGGTGCGACGTTGCGAGACTTCGCGATCGGCGATAGGTACTGACTGACTGAAGTCACAGAGCGGGGTGCACGCACGGAACGGCAACAAATGTTTGTTTACGTTCGCGCGTGAAATAAACAAATGCAATTTTATCTAGCATTTAGTACTGTATCGATCTACTTAAATACTTCTACAGTAAAAAAAAATACAAAAAACAAAAAGAAAACAAAAAAAAATTAAATAATAATTATTGATAATTGATCATTGTAAATATACCAATCTTTTAAATGCGCCAAAGAAAAACAGAATGATAGTATTTTTTATTAAGTAAGTACCTACTAAGTACTATTACTGTGCCAGTCTTTGCCAGTCCTAAGCCTGGAAAAAGCATGAAGGTAAGATTGGAATATTACTTGTTTGTTGGAGAGGTGCGTATTTACGCGACCATAAATAACTAATGATAATTTCACTAAGCCGTTCCGCGATCATTTCAGTATCTAGTCACAATTGAAGTGACGAGATCTAATAGATAAAAATCATTGATGATTTTGTCATTGTTCCCGTCACCGATATTTTTTTGTCATTGTCATGCAATCATTGATACAGAAAAATCATCACTCAGCCCATCTCTAGAGCAAAAGCGCTTCGCCGTGCCCTCCACGCCAAGCCGACGAATTCAATGAAATAACCTTGAAAATAGTAGGGAGTCCAAAATGTTATCGATAAACATAATAATTTTCGTCTGAAATTTGTGAATAAACAGCTTATAGCACAAAAAGAATATTTATTTAACCTCATCTCCTACTGTAAAAAACTTAAGACCACATTTATAGCAACTATCAATAAAAAAATCAACCTTTTGAGATACAAAAATACATATAAAATTGCAGCAAGTTACAGCACTATTCTCTATCAGTTACGCGGCCATTGGCATGTATACATGCCAATGGCGCGGGCAACCATCCTTTTTTATAATTTCACGCTTCTGATTAGGGATGTGTAGCTGTATATTATTATAACTTATCGAATTTATTTATTAAGTTTATATGAACTAGGTATCATTGTGGAGTGATTATTTGTGAGTATCAAAATAATAATTATTTACAAAAAAAAACAAAGAAAGTATCAATAACACAATATAGTAAAAAGACATAATTAACCTTTTTTTTTAGTCTGTAACTGTTAATTTCGGATAGATTCACAGGACTTTTGCTGTTAAACAGCCAGTAAAATTAACTTACCTCAAAATCATTTTCATTTACTGGTTCCGATTCAGAAAACTCATCATCTTCAGTGCCTTCTAGAATACGCAATAGTTCTTCTGTACTAAATAACTCTTCACTTGCCATTTTTGCAATTATAATATTGGCAGATCGAAAAAAATATCGAAAAAATATTTTTTCAACTTCCCAGCACTTAAAAACATGGCACGCGCTTACGACGTCACGAGTCCGACATCTATTCATGTCATTGGCGCAGAAGGGATTGCAATATCGGTACTGTGCTAGGGATGCGCATGATTGGCGAAAAAGACAATATTCAAATCAACAATATCGACAATATAGAAAATATAATATTATACCAAAGAATGTAGTATTTACCTTTTTTGTCAGTGACTAAGCTTATATATTTTTTTAATAGTTATTACAAAAATTAAGCGAATTTGAGTAATTTAGCTGAAATTTTAATGAAGTTACTTGAATATTACACCACATCACTAGTAGGCATGTATACATGCCATTGGCGCAAGAGAACATGTTTTTCAGCCATTAATTAAGTTATTTTTTATCATAAATATTTGAATAACTATTTTGCAATTTTGTTTATTGTGTACAATTATATGGGGACTTAACTGGGGATTCAGTTCTTAAGATATATCAATAAAACACGTTAAAGTAATGATTTAATATGTTTATTTTGTATTTTTCTATGATCTGTTTCTTGGCATCTATAGATCGATGGTCCCTAGGTAAAGTATCGAAAGTGAAAATCGCTACTTTGAAAGAGAGTGATTTAAAGTTTATTTTTTGCATAATTTTGTCACGGGTGATTAAATCTTTATAAAAATTAGGTCTCTAACTATCGGGAAACGAAGTTGTATTAAAAAATATCCTTTAAAAAGAGCTCAAAACAGTAATAATAAAAAAATGCTATTTTTTTGATTCGATACTTTACGTAGGGACCATCGAGATGTCGGTGGCGCACAGGGCACGCTTGCGCATGGCATCTATACATGCCATTGGCGTTCAAAAGGTTAATAATAAATTCTAGAGGGAAGGTTCTAGAGTGGCGGCCACGTACCGGAAGACGCAGCGTCGGAAGGGCTCCCACAAGGTGGACCGACGACATGGCGAGGGTCGCAGTAATCCGATGGATTCGAGACGCACAGGACCGGTCGCTGTGGCGACGCTTGGGGGAGGCCTATGTCCAGCAGTGGACGTCTTTCGGCTGAGATGATGATGAATAATAAATTAAGGGCAAATTCTTAAATAAAAAAATAAACTGGTAACAAATAATTTATATTTTATTCACTAAAAACAATTTACACTAAGTTGTAATACACTATCATCATATTGCATTTATTAGTAAACCAGGCTTCTCTTGTTCCAGCATCGAGATAGCGGCCTGCATCTTCACGTCATCACCAGGGTCTGATAATACTAAGAACTTTAAAGCTTTCATCCTTACTAGAGCAAAGATACATCCTACACATATGTCACAGCCACTTATATCTAAGTATTCCAAAGTATCGCCATTTTGTCCCGCTACCCTATCTATGCCCCAAACATCTACGTATTTGTTGTTCTTCAAACATAACCACTTGAGGAAATTGAGGTTTTGCAGGTTTTGTAAGCCTTCGTACCGGATGCCGTTGTGGTGGAAATTTGTACAGTCCACAGCTTCCACTAAGTATCCATCTGTGTAGCGATCAGGAAGTTTCAATGTTTCTATGTTGCCGGAAATCCATGTAGGTGCATTTTTCAACCTAGAACAAAAGTTAGGATTTAATTACTATGATATAAGGTAAATATTTGCATGCCAAGTGGTAAAATGTGGCTGAGCTATGATGTAACTTAAGAATATAGAGTATTACTCTTAATTGCAAAATAAAATTCTATTCTAATCTGGGGAACTAATAAAATATTGTCAAATTACAGGACTTAAGTTTAAGATGTTTAGTAAAAACCATACCCTGGTCTGTGTTTCATTCATATAACGTTAGTATAGCATATTTAGGAATTTCAATGTTTTAAATTAAATAAATTCCCGCAACAGAACACAGTATTACCTGACAGCACATTCACGATGTGTAAAGAAGTGTACTGCTGCTAAATTTGATCCAAGAGTAGCAACTCTTTTAGGTAAAAACTTCTGGTTCTCTATTTCTTGAAGTATTTTCATATTAGCCCACCAGCTTTTTATTTTTGTCATAGTAAGGTTGGGAATACTTGACATCATGCTCAAAATATCTGGACTTGGATTTTTCTCCACGAAAACTGACAATTTGCTTCTGAACTCCCCATCTCGTTGTATCCATGGTTTTCTCCATTCTGGGTACGGTTGACCGTGAACTAGTCGTGGTTTAGGTCCCTCTTCTTCAATTTGATATCTCGTTTTTTCTTCAGAGTAATTTCGACTAAAGATGTTAACAGATCGAAAGCATTTAAAAGGATTTAACCTGAGCGACATTATTATTTTCGAAAAGTACGCTGAAACGAATTTACATAATATAAATGGAACCAAGATTGGTGGGTTTCACAACAACAAATTTTTGAAACTTGACAGATAATCAGTCAGAAGAGTAACTTTTTGAGGTTATTTTATAGTGACATTATTTCTTTGTCTGTCAGTGACATTGACAGGACAGGACATTAACTTTCTTCGCCTTCATTTGGGCAGGCCAAAATCTTACACCATACCTCCCACCTACTCTTCTTCAGTAGTAAATTATCTTTTTTTTTGAGTACATTAGAATACGTCTAATGCATTAATACATTTTATTTTTTTTGCAGCATTTGGCAGCAAATACATCGATTCAGTCTTCTCAGCAAACTTCGTTCCTACCTCTACAATAAAATTCTCATCTCCATTTTACAAAGATCACGCCTGTTTCAACGATTCCACATATGGTCCAGTTGCGTAGACACTTGAGATACAAAACTACAATTTGTAAGTACATTTCTGCTCTTCTATTTATTTTATGATTATCTTTCCTTGGGACAATTTTCTATTTTTACGCGGGCGACGCCGAAATTTCTATCTTCGGCTTCACAGTCAAAATCACTATTAGGTACCTATAGTAGAACAATTTTTTTTAGATTTTAGACACAAACCGAGCCCGTTTTCTAGCTATTTAAGAATAGTAGAAAAGCAAGTGCTAGTTTTGGGTCTTAGTAAACCAGTGCGCGTTACCATCAACGAATGCACTGCGTACCGTCTGGTAGAATCGCAGTTAAACATTAGTTTATATCATCATCATCATCATTTCATACGAAAGACGCTGCTGTTGGACATAGGCCTAAACTAGCTTGGGGGACTAAGCTAGTTTGAATATTAAAAAAAAACGTATTATAAACCCATGTTTGGTTTAGAATTTGTGTTTTATATAGTAAACGAAGTACCTATTTTTTACTCAATCATGTGTTTATTTATTTAATTCATGAATCCCCGGTCGGTCTCATACGACCGCGCTGTTATTGTCTTACTATTGTGTCTCGTTTCGCGGGAATTGATAGGTTAAGAGCTTGTCCTTAACTTATTACAGTTCTTGTTTATGTATCTAAAACAGTACCAACTAATATGTAGTTTCGCTTTGCGAGAAATAGTTGAGAGTAAGGTTTCTAAAATAAAACACGAAAACTGTTTTTGAGATTTTATGTTTAACATAAGTTCATACAATGACCTAATACCTATAATTGAGCAAACATTAATTAATAATGAGTAAAAAAACCAGATTTTTCATATTTTTTTAACACTATAACACACATAAAAGACATTCATTCAAAACCGGACATATAAAAATTTAAATATTGAATAAACTACGTAAACCTATTACAACATCAGAAGATCTTAGATACCTACTTAAAAACACACTACTTATAGGTACATTTCTACTAGAAAAAGCATAATGTAGAATTAATGAATATTTAAAGGCAAAATGTGCCTAACTCTACTTATATTATATTGTCAGATTATTTAGTAGCAGCCTATTTTAATCACCTACTTAATACGGATTACTAGAAGCAACGTATTTTTAGAATAGAATAAAATAAGCTTTATTGTACCTACACCAAATTTTTGTTTTATTTTATAGTAGATTATGTGACTAGGGAGTAAAGCAGTGTCTTTAAGGCGAGGGCGGCATGTTGAATTCCGAACAAAACGAAGGTTGCTAAGTTTTAATCCCGAACGTTAGTGAGGGATTTATATAATTAACTCCCGAGCATTGCGAGGGAGTTAATAGAGAAACCTGAGTGAAGTGAGGAATTAAAGCCGCCCAAGACAAAGACAGCTTTACTCCCGTGTTGGATACTCTACTTTTTACACCATGTGTGAGATAATTACAAGTCTACTACGATTAATTAACTAGGTACTCTAAATCGTATAAAACAAATTATAAATAAATTAAAAAATATGCAACATTATTTACACGTTAATCTCAACTCCAAATTAGAAGCAAACAAAATTCAATACTTCAATATTACTCTATAACTTTACTCTTTTTTAGAACCTCCTTAACCTTTTCCTCAATATGTACATTTATTATTCTATACCTAGGTTGGTCTGTGGATGGGTGACCATCTTAACATAACGAGTTTCCTCCGTGCCTCGGAAAGCACGTTAAGCCGTTGGTCCCGGCTGTCATTTGGAGATCTTTGGCAGTCGTTACGGATAGTCAGAAGCCAGTAAATCTGACTCCAGTCTTGCCATGAAGTACCGTGTTACCCCAGTTAATGGGTTGTGGAGGTCTGGTAGGCAGCCGCTCCTCGTAAAATACTGGTATTCAGCTAAATCCGGCTTGACTGGAAGCCGACCCCAATATAGTTGGGAAAAGGCTAGGCAGATGATGTACATTTATTATTCTTTTTTTTTGTTAGTGGCCAGTTTCATTTTTGAATAAATTTGTTTGATGCACGTACATTTTAAATGACTGAAGGCGTATTTGACGTTCTAAATTAAAAAAAAACCATTATGCCCTAGGGATCGGCCATACTGTATTATCTCCCTAGGTGATAACGAGTTGCTTTAAGTGCAGGTTACATGACACATAATAGGGTCATTATCGAGCAGGTGGTGTAAAAAATTTTTTTTGTAGTTTTGTGTGCATTATACCTAATTTATGACTAACGATCAGTAGATATTAGTACCTAAGGTACGAATATCAAGTAATATTTCAAACTACCTACCAACACAGTCTAAAACCATATTTTGGTACTATAATCTAACCTAAGCAATATTTGTGTGCCCAGCAAGGCAGCACATAGGTACTGAATTGATGTTTTTTAATTAATACCAAGTACCATTATAACATATACATACATTATACATATGTGTAACAAATAAACACATTTCACTTGATTGATCATCAAAAGAATTATTACAAGAGGGCTAATTAAAGGTACTTATGTGAAACAATAAAATTACTATATTTGTACGGACATGAACGAATTCCGATTTATTTTCTTATCGAAATTGTTTCCCTCCAAAATTCTAATTTACCGCCATGATCGATGGAGCCAAACTCGCGTGTCCGGCCTCTCATTGTAGACGCGCGCGCGCCAAATGGAACTGACATTCAAAAAATATACGCGACATGGCCATCTCGTGCGCTTGAAAAATAAATCCTTTCCCCATGTGAAACCTAATGCCTCGCTAGAAGTTTATTGACTGATTAGCTCGTGGCGTGATGTGTCTGTGTGGTGAAAATCTGTGTTCGCGATAATATCTGGCTGGCTAGCCCCAGCGAGCGTCTGACGGGCTCTTTCGCTGGAAAATCTCGTCAACTCCTGATGAACTTCCAAGGTGAGTGTTTATGCTTTTCTTACCGAGGAGGGTCAGGGTTTCGTCTAAGTTCAGAGTTATGCAATAGCTTCTCCAGCAATCCCATCCAATGGGTTTCATTCACAGTTATTTTTTTTTATGTAGGTACATATTTCATCAATGAAGGGAAGAGTATCGCTTACCCACAAATTGAATTATCTATTCTCCCGAACTTTTAACATAGCATTCAGTCAGAAACACGTTCATTTCAAATACTTAGACCATTTACAGGCACTTTTGAACTGTCATAATTCCGGTCCGTCAAAAAATAAATACATGGTGTGTAGGAGATTATGACAATTTTACAGTAATAAGGAACTGACGGCAAAATGAAAAATCTTAAAGCTAGTGTAATCGCAATATCGTACATGCTTGCTCACACCTCACAATTCAATAACAGGCTTCGTGGTCTGGTTTACACTTTACACTACCAAAATCTCAAACAGAAACAAATTCCTGTAGGAATTGAAGTCGTTTTCGTATTTCAAACACAAAAATATGACCGTAACTCTCGTACATTGAATTACATACGTTCGTAATCTTTTTCTTCCTCTTGGGAATATTTAACGTTTAACCAATATCACAAGATTGGTCACAAAATGGTCGCATAAGGACGTTTAGTCTCATCTCCACCGATTACAACTCTAACTGGTCGTCGACGTCGGCTGCAGGGTCGCAGACGCGATTGGTGAATTTACTGAAAAAAAAAAAATGGTTTTGAAAGCATGTTGTGGGGCTAATGGGTGGTGAATTTACAAGTACCTAGCATCGGATGAGTTTGTGTTATAACGGCACGTAATTTTAACACAATTTAAAGAAAAAAAAAGGTGAAAGTAAATAAGATTGTTCAGGAACCGCAAGCTGACATAAATTTATGTGCACTTGTAACAACAATAAAGCTATGCTCAATTTTTGCATTGAGTTATTTAGTTCATACATTTTTCACTTGAGTGGAAACTGTAAGTTTGGTTGTTAATTTTCAATTTCTTAATGTATTAATAAACAAACATTTGGATTCGATGGAGTTGGCATATCTGGTTAGATAAAAACCCAAAATACTTAAATATTTAAAAAAAAACAATTTGAATGGATGCATTTTGAAAATTATAAAGTTTCTATGGAAGCTAGCAGCTAGTGCTGGTAAGCATGAATTTATTAACACTTAATGTCCCCGACTTACGAGTTGTAGGTCGCCGGTTCAAACCTAGCCAGGCGCATTACTTTGTGTACTTTATATCATCACCTCTGCCTTCAAAAGGGTGAAGGAAAACATCGTGAGGAAACCAGCATGTCTCAGAACCAAAAATTCGAAGACATGCGACAACTCGCACTGGGCCCGCATGATGAATTACGGCCCATTCTCTCTCCGAGAGAGGAGGCCTGAGTCCCAGTAGCGGCAACATTATAAAGCTGATGCTGTGCTATGACATAGTAATACTCACTAGTGGGGGTATTCACTTCGGAGGAAGGCGTGAGACTTGACTGAGCCATCAGCTTCTGTCTCACGTCGCGTATCTTTTGCTGCAGAGCCTGCGGTGTCGGGAAAAGTTCCGTGTGCATTGCCTAAACAAATAAAGAACAATTAGAAAAATAGATAGATAATCGAATAGATCGTAAGTGAAAATGAATAAAAATGTTCATTAAAATGTGCAGCCAGTATTTTTGAATATTCGGTTTCTTTGATCCTTTAGATAGAATGGAAGAAAAAATCGTATTGCGCTGACCCCAAGGTCAGGAACAATGTTGTTATTAATACTTCAATTCATTCTAGAGATTGAGAGAGACATTTATGTTGTGGATCTGTTTGGAGAGCAGTGTTGGCCCAGTGGTAACACCCCGTTTTAAGAGTTGTGCGTCATAGGTTCGAACCCAGGCAGAGCTTTATTTTGTGTTATTTGTTTCTGCACTACTACTCTCAAAATGGCGAAGGACAACCTCTTGACGAACTGCAGTGGCCCTACGTGGTAGATTATGGACCATTCTCTCTCATAGAGAGAAAGCTTCCGTCCCAGTATTGGGAACATTATAAGGCTTATTATGATAAAATTTGAGAGACGTAATATCAACTACTTCTCGAACGTTTAAAATACTATCGTTACCTGAAAGTGCATGGTTTCCTGCGTAGAGGGGAACATGCTGTACTCCTGGAACAGCTTGAGCACGAGGTTTCGGCGCGCCTCCAGCACGCGGCGGTGTTCCGACTCCACGCGCACGCCCGAGCTACTGGGCGTGCAGGGCGTGCACGGCGTGCACGGGGTCATCTCTTCCATGCGTTCTGATGATACTGGAGAGGATACACCGGCTTAACTTTGTGTATAGGCACTAAAGGGTATGTTAACACATAGATCCACAGTGCCACAGTGGATACGAAATTTTGATAAAGTGCCAACTCATAGTACATTGACAAATAGGGGTCACAACGTAACCGCAATCAAAGGTTGAATGGGCTCGGTTTTTTTAATCTTTATAGGAATAGGGTCAGACATCATCGTCATCATTTCAGCCGAAAGACGTCTACGGTTAAAAGGAGAAGGAGGAGGCGAAAGGAGACTTTATTAAGATTTCTGTAGATGGCCCCAACGGCCTTTTGCTCTGCGAGCAATACGCGTAGCATAGGGGTTGACCCCTATGCTAGCAATGCAAGAAAGGCTATGCAAATCAAATTATTTCAGCTGTAGGTACTGTATCGTGGATTTTAATGTATAATTGTATGTATAAATTGTAGGTACTTAAATATCTAATCACATAAGAAAGGTGCCCTTGATAATTTTTTTGGGGTTAGTGACTGATAGGTATCGAAAATTTTCAAAACAACTGCAAATGTTATCGCTTTACAAATCCAAGATAACATTGAAGTTATATAGGTTTCCGTAATAATATTGTTTTATTACAATCACCGAAAACAAGAAATTATAAAAGTGTATATCAAAGTTGGCGACCGTGGCACCTGTATGTGAAGAAGAAAGCTGACATGTACCTATATATACTTAAAATAACATATCGTTGACACATTTCATAGTTTTGTAGTAAGCTTCACGCAAGCGTACACCAAACGTATGTACAATGAATACTCCTCCGTGGACAGTAAGCCTAAATCAAGAGTAAATATGTTCTAGGTACTTCAAGACATTATAACCATGATTCATCGTCGACCGCAATATCGCTTACGCTTGCTTCAAATAATCTGCCTGCTGCGGTCTACTCATCAGGTTATAATTTGGGTGTCTTCAAGGCTAGAGTGAATAGGCTCTTAATAAACTAGTGCGCCTTACCATTAACGATTGCGTCACTGTTTACCATCAGGTGGGATTGCAGTCAAGCACTAGTCGCCTCACCGTCAACGATTGCATCACTGCTTACCGTCAGGTGGGACCGCAGTCAAGCACTAGTTATGTTAGATAAAAAAAACACATACCAGGATTATCAGGATTGAAGTCTGGTCCGAAGAACACGTTTCCAACGAGTTTGCAGCTGGTCGTGTGTGGCGTGGGCATGCCGTGGTCGTACACCACTTCCCTTTCTGACTGCGGCGTCATCACTGTGTTTTCTTCTGTGGACAATAAAAGAAAATAAATTTTAAAGAGCCTAATACCAAACCCCAACAAGTGCATTAGGTACTTTACTCTCGAAATGGTGAAGGAAAACTTCGCGAGGAAACAGGCGTGTTCTAGAATAAAAAATTCGAAGCCAAGGAAATGAGAGGATATCTCTGGCAAGAAAGAGATATCTGCGATATATCTTACCCATCTTTTGTCTCTTTCTCATATAGAGCTGTGGACTGTGCGGCACCATCATGGGGCTGCAGACCTCTGGCTTGTGAACAGGTAAAGTGTTGAACTTCTCCTCGAAGTTCACTGCCTCCAGTACTCTGTTGGACAAACATGTTTAAAGTTAGAATAGGTAAAAATGTTTTAAAATAGGTAAGTCCGCTGCCATTTAAAAATCACGATAAGTCAACAGCCTTAATCGTTTAATTGTGGACTTTATCCATCAAGGAACAATTTAGTTCTTAATTTTGTTTTTCAACACTTACAACACATACCTATATCATAAAGCATACTAGACTTATCCACCCTCATTACGTATCTTGAACAGATTTTTCTTGTGCTTAGGGATTGGGAAGATGTCTGTGTTTGGGCGAGGTGTGTCGACAGAAGTAAGGGCTTCGTTGTTATGTAACTAATAGCAAATACTTACTTGTCTCGCCTATCGTCATTGCATTTCTTGAACAGTGGCCTCTTGTGTGAGGGGCTGGGCAGATCTTTGTGTTGTTTGGGAGACGTCGCGTCATCAGAACTTAGGGCTCCGTTGTTCATGGACGCCTCTGAACGAGGGATGTTGATGCTGCTGCTGCAAGACGTGACTCGTTCGTTGCTCGATATTGAACTGTTTGACGTTCCTGTTGAGAAAGTGGTATTAAAATACTGGTTGTTGAATATTAATCATATTTGAGAAGAATAGCTTCTATGGTAGCAATTTAACCATTGACAATAGTGGTAAAAAATAAATTAATAAAATTTATATTAAAAGGCGTCATTTCTTATTAAAAAAATATTTAACATGTATTTTTGCTTTATGAAATCATGGCTTTTTACGTCACTGCTAGGTAGGTTCTGCAAATTAGCATGTGAATCAATACAAATAACTATGTGTAATCCTTCTGCCCTCGTCCTTATTAATTTGGGCACGGCACATAATATAATTGTCTTCGATACTTCTCTATTCGCCGTCACCTCAATAGACAACTCCTATCTACCCATTGCCCTCTCAGGTATTACAAGGTTGCTACATAGAAGTTAATGAGTTACCTCGACTGAGCCTCTTCTGCAGCGGCGCTGTGCCGAGCTGCGCCGGAGTGGGTGCCAGAGGGAATAATGGACGAGCCTCATCCACAGGGCTCTCCGATTGCCTGACAAACATAAAATTTGTTCACAATATTTTTTAGGGTCATAAATGTTGACCGCAAATAAACTCTAATTTTTTTCTTTCTATTAAGTTGTATATTAAAGAAATGTGTGTGTGATGTGTGTGTGTATATGTGTTTGAACCATCGATAAATTAAAATACTCACGTGGTGCTTTCAGGAGCGGTGTTATTGTTACTTTGTGAGACTATCACTGATGGTCTGCCCTGCTCGTTCAACGCGCTTTGGGTATAGTTCTTCGGTGTTTCAACTTCTGTGGACAAAGTTCACGTTTTCTTCAATTAGATGCAGTTAAACTCCGCTTGCGAATGATAACCACGTGAATATTAACGGAAAATGGTCTAGGCCATTGTCTTGCGCTGAGATCGTAATTATGCATGCGGAAGATACGTGTGTTTTATCGAAACAGTTGTAGTATCGCTTTACCCAGAGTGCGAAGAGTTATTGGATAATTTCCCACAAAAAAAACCGGTATAATGTTTTAAATTACTTGTATCAACACGGGTAGACGACTTGAAGGCACCACCAGTCGGCTGGAAACCTCTAGGTCCGCCGGGACTTGACACAGTTATACCGTCGAGAAGGTTGTCCGACGTATCAGCGCTGGAAAAAGAAAATATTAAGTATTTGATGTTTTATATTCAGATACACCTAGTCAACTTCTGTCTTAGACTTTACATAAATGACAATTCCATTTTAGCCTGTTCTTTTCCGGGAAAACGCATGTCCCCTTTAAAAAAGTACCTACACAGATTCCGTTAGAGATTTTAAGTCATATTTATGAGATCTGTTCAACTCTTCCTATCATCGCCAAAAGCCAAGATAGGTAATCAGGAATTCCTCCGCGTAAATGGCCGCGAAAGTCAGGAGTTGCAGTGCGATTCCCATCCATCAAACGAGCCTGGGTCGAAGTTGCGTTGTGTTCCAAGACCGTCTCAAAGAGAGCTCAGTATGATTGACGGGGGCAATTATGGCTGATGCCTGCCATTCCGGACCGGTCGAAAGACCATGGCCCATGCAAAGAACTGCTGAAGAGACATGAGTGGGTCTAGTCAGTAAAAGTCTGACTTTCGGTCTCTCTCCACTCAGAAATAATTTGATAATTTCCGAAATAAAAAAGTCAGAAGTTAACGTACCTAGCTTTAATAGGTTTCGGCCTCCTGGTATGGTCGTGGTGCGACGGCAAGTAGTCGCGCGTGTCCAGCCCCTCCGAGTCCGAGTCCGTCACCTTCTCTCCACTCTTTAGGTTGTTTTCTGTGTTCTGCACGACTCCCGGCGGCACTTCTACTGTCTGCAATGGCTGTCAATTAAAATAAATGATTTAGCATTAGCATTATCTGCCTTTTAACGTTCTCACTGCTGGGCCTCAGGCCTCTTCTCTAGGAAAGGAAATGGACAACGCGGGCCCAGTGCTTGTTGGTGGATGTCACATGTCTTCGAATTTTGTCGGTTTCCTTACGATATTTTCCTTCACCGTTTTAAGACAGAAAGATTAGGCTTAAATTCTTATAATTTGCATCGTATAGTTTTTTTACCTGTGGCATAGTTTCGGTAGGATCCTTACTGCTGGATGACTTCCTGCGAACTTTATTACACCACTGCCATTCTGGATGAGCTTTGATGTGAGCTGCTTTGACCTAAGAATAAAACAAACACAATATTTACATAAAAAAACCTTAAGATGTCACAACGTTTGACGTTGACCTTGATGACCTTCACTAATGTTATTAACATATGCGTTTTGACTGGTGCCAAGATCCGATGCCTCAGTGCTGCCATTTGGTGAGCGTCATTTTAGAACATCCTCATTGGGCAATACGATACCTTGGGATATCATATCGCCCAGGCAAGACTGGTGATAGATTTTGGCTAACGATTTTGTCAAAGATATATAAGTGACACTCGGAACTTATGTCTTAAGGGCGCTATTACAATTTTTCTTAAATTTGAGCGTTTTGACAGAAATGCCATTACAACACAAAAGAACTGGCATCATCTTATAGTAATTTTGACATTTCCTGTGTCAATATAGTCTCAGGGTATAAAAAACAGACGATAGGTAAATTAAACGACGGGCGGCAGCAGTCGCGCTCGATTTTTGCATTGCATACAAAAATTATTTAAATATATTATTTAACTTTTAAATAGCCCAATTTATTTTTTTCAAGATTTATAGAAATACCACCTTAGTTGGTTATTTTTTTTTATTTGAGTTTGGATTATAATTTCGTAGATAAAAATTGTAGTTTCGTACGGAAAACTGTCAGTAGATCTTGGTTTTACAGAATTATTTTTGGTGTATTACTGTATGAATAGTAATAAAGTGGTTTCAGCACTCCAATGTAGAAGATACAGTTGTATCATAGCCATTTTTATAAATGATTAAACTTTAATATCTTCGGTGTACCAAGGCGTCAAAAGATACCCAAAAGCAACATTTTATAAAACATCCTTTGCGGAGACAAGGATTTTACTGATGTAGGTAAACAAATTCAAATATTTATTTAAAGCACTCCCAAGATAAGTTATCAAAATTTCTTATCCATATTTTTGTTTTTTTTTTTTATGGCTATATCTAAAGCATCGTCACACGTCAAAAATCGGATAAAACGCTGAAATTCATCAAAAATTGCGACAGCCCTCTTAACAGTCTTTCTTAGAAGATTTCTTTAAAAGAGAGTACACAAGAACTGCCTAAAGTTTAAGATCGCCACCGTGTCCTCCGGGCGGTTATCACAATGGTGACACCCGGGCGTTTCTTCCGCACGAATCCAGTGCAAGAACCTCCTGAACTTCCCATGGCTGATGAGGACTTGCGACATGCGGAAGATGAGAATGCCGTGTTGCCGTTCCAACCACTCCCCGAAGCCATAATGATGGCGTGCCCATGAAGTTACTAGCAGCTGTCACAATCAAAAGAGTTCTTACCTCACTAGCAAGCTCCTTGTATTTCTGCTTCTCTTCCGGCTTGCACAGATACCACCACTCGCCAAGGATCTTGCTGGCAGTGCGGTTGTCTAGGTTGGGGTGCAGCTGATGCACCATCTGACGGTGGCGCTTCATGAATATCATGAAGGCATTCATAGGACGAGGAATGCGGCGCTTTTTCTGCTAAGAAAGACAATAAACGTGTCACGTATTTTTGATAGATTTCTTTTTCCAAGGATTTTCCTCGGGGTTAATCAAAATCAAATCTATCACAGATTTGATTTTGATTTTTCAACAATCTTAAATACTAACTGACATGGAGCCCAAGTTGTAGTTCTAGAATTATTGGAGGCCTTATTTAAGAAATACTGAAGATTTTGGAACTGGTTTGTTAGCGACAAATTGGAACTGAACATATTGTCTGGCCACAGTCTCGCCCTATAAAATACCCGTCGGGCATGGGTGACATTAAAAAATCTGTCGTTGCAAAGAAAACCTTACCTTCTCCTGTGTAGGAGCAGGAGAGTTGAGCGCAGAAGAGTTCTGCGAAGGTCTGTTGTTACAGTCATCTCCGCCGACCCCTGAGTCCTCCGATTCGAAGACCTCATCATCCACGTCCATACACATCGGGGCATCTGTAATACGTTGTACACCTTAAAACTGATGTTTTAATTAAGGATACAGCAGTCCCAATTGATTATCATTATTATTGCCGAAAGACGTGTATAGCTGGATATAGGTATCTTGTTCTGGTCTATACCGATGTATATAGATTCTTAGTGGAAAAAATACTATCTTCACACTGGGTAAATTATTCGCAGAACAGACGGTTGATGAAGCCGGAAGGTTCTAGAGTGGCGACCATGTACTGGAAGACGCAACTTTGGAATAGCTTCTACAAGGTTGATCGATGATTTGGCGAAGGTCATGGGATTTGATTGAAACCGTAGCCGAAACGTAGCAGGAAAATTCGCCAAAATTAAGTTGCGCAGAAAAGATGGTCGATGAGGCCGAAAGGTTCTGGAGTGGCGACCGCATACTAGAAGATGCAGTGTACACCTTTTTTGAGTTCGGTTAAGCAGTAAATACATACCACTGGCCCCCGTGTGCGGCGTATGCGGCGTAAGAGGCGTGCTCGGCGTACGAGGCGTACGAGGTGTAACCGGAGTGCGTGGCGTGTGCGGTGTGGTCGGCGTAAGAGGCGTGCGCGGTGGACAGTATGGAGTGCGGGGCGTGCTCGGCGTACGCCCAGAGCAGGTGTACGTAAGCGGGGACGGCGGCGCTGCCGGTGCTACGGCGGATGAGGGTGAGCCGCTGAAGACCGGCACAAGGGACTGCCAGGAAAATGTGCTGCCTGAGAATGTAGAGAAAAATTGTCGTGAGTTGCAAAAATTACCTACTCCATTAAATTATTAAATCCTCTCACAGACAACGCAACATCAACCAATGAGTAAACCTTTTGATGTTTAAAATAAGATTGTCTTATTCTTCTTCTTTCTGTAATAATGTTTAATGTAAGAGACAGAGCTATAGGTACAGGTTGTCTAGCGCCATCTTTTACCCACACTTGAATAAGACAATCTTACTTTTAAAGTCGTGGCAACCAACACTTGTTAAGTTTTTGTGTGGGAAACCTGATTTGAAAATGGCCTTCATTCAAAAATAAAACATTCCCTCTTTTCTCTCGTCTACGAGTATATACCAGTACAGTATATAAATAAACAAGTAAAGTTCATCTTCTAAAGGTTTAAAAAGTAGATGCAAGTTTGAATAAGAGTTCATAAAAAAGTTCTTGTAAACTTAAATATTAAGGACTTACATCTCATCCCTAGAGCACTGAATGAAGCATACAACTAGGTACTAATACAGACTAATTACCGGTCTAAAGAAACTTTTGTTGAATAATAATAATGTAATTCGACGGGCATCTGTCACTGAAGCTGTCGTTGCGCGGTTGGATCAAGGGCCTGAGGGACAGAAGGTCCTAGGATACGGCTCGAAATGTGAGGAGGTTCCTGTCTCTGGAGCCCCTCGTTCGGACCTTGCTCCCAACACCGGTGGACTTCTATATTATATATTTTTTAATGTTTTTTTTCTTAGTTAGTTTTTAAAAATATTTAAAAATGTAAATTATATGGGACTAAAAGAAATGAAGAGAAAATAATAATATACCTACCTAACAATAATCGTTTACATACTTTATAAAATAGGCATTCGATTAGGATGTTTTTGGATTTGGACCTGTGTACTATTGTGTGTAATGATTTATTTACAAGAAACAAATGATGCACCACAACAAACGTGTCGAATCTTGTCACCAATTTCTTTGCTCCCATTGGACATTGCCACGTGCGACCGGCACGCGCCAATCGCCGGGCCCCGCCCAATTCTTTCTTGTCGCTACTTGCATGATATTCGCATCCGCACTGATTAATGCGGATGCGGATGCAGATGCAGATGTATAAATCTATGCGGATGATCCGCATTTGCGGATGCGGATGCGAATATTCGCAATATCGTTGCTCGTGAATGCTCGTGCTCGGGAATGTTAATTTAACCACAATTTAACGATAAAACGTCAATCATTTCAAATATCTGTTATTTATTTATATCTTGTGCAGACCTACCATAATGTTCTTTTTTTTTAAAACCCAAATGTAGAAAATGCTTTGATGCATTGCGTGCTGTGCGTCATGTCAGTCAGTTTCTCCTATATTATAAATTTATACATGGATAGAGATGACCAATATCAAAAGAAATGTCACCTACACAAGTAAACGTGACCATTATCAATGTCTATTTATCCAACATCCATATAAAAATAAAATAGATAGTTATCTTTAAAAGTGTAAAAACAAAAGAAATCGGACGAATTTACGGCCATAACACTGACATTTAGAAATACCCAGTCTAGAGATAAGGAGAAATTCCTTCTGATAATGATTACTTATCTGTTTATATCCTACATAAATAGGAGGAAAAAGATAATGTTATAAAAATCAATTTCGTCGCTGTTCGTTAGGCTCGTGAAAACTCAAAAACGGCTCGACTGATTTGAATAATTTAATTTAATTTAAAAGGAAAAAAAAAATAGGGAAAACTTATATAAAAATTGGAAAATTCATAATTGGTTATTTTGTATGGGAATCGTCTCTGACCTCTTAAAGGTGAGAAATATTAATTTTACGGTGGCCCGAGCGGAACCGTAGGTGACAGCTAGTCTTGATATAAAGTAGTATAGGTGAGGGCATAAACCAATCATAGTAATTTAAACATTACCTATGTCAATGTGCATAAAAGTAAATATTACTTGCAGCGTTTATTGTATAAGGGTAAAGGTGACACATTGCAAAATAAATCTTACAATCATAGATTTAAAAGTAATATTACATTGACTTAACACGTGCTAGTGATAGTACTCACCGATAATCGTGTGTGACGCGGACGGCGGCAACACCGGTAACAACTGGTTGGGGTGCACTATCACCGCGCTGCTGTTTGCGTTGTTTACCTAAAAAGAATATAGATAATGTTCAAGTGTTTGCCAAAATTTCACCTAAACTAGGAAACTTCGTAAATTATCGGTAGAGCCTCTAATTCGCGCTAGGGATACTGATCGGCGTTGGTGACCTGTAGGACCCTGGTTCAGGCCATGGTCTGGAGGGAGAAAGAATTGGAGGCGACCGCCTCCTACTAAGCAGTTAAGCTAGCTAAGGAGACGGTGAGGTCCACATGCGTAAGGAAACGGATATTCCAACGCTCACGGCCCAGCCGCCGCGACCCGGATTACCGGCCAGAGTAAGAGCTAGGTTTGTTGCCAAAGAGCAATGCAATGGGTAACTCGCTGTTCGGCCTTCCGGTCACCGTCTGTACCGAGTCCAAGTCGACGACGGTGCGTAGAGTTCCACGCGCGCTTAAAAGAGATGTCTACAAAACCATGGTCGTAGTGTAGGTCGTTTTTTATTAAGGACAGTTTTCTGCCCAGTAAGTCTTGACACTGCATATAATAAAGCATTCAGTTGTTTACATTATTTATATTTTTTTTCTATTAAATCTATTGCTCTAAAGGGTTTTTTTCAAACACTATTTTGTGTCTTACTGCTGGGAAAAGGCCTTCTTTTTCTCCTTCCAAACCAATCTGCTAAGGGCCATCAGGGCTTTACCTACACTGCAGGGTTTGTGGTACACATGGGCGATGGGTCTTATCAGTTTCTTTCTACTATTACTCATTCCCGACATCATGGAAAATTGCATCATTCGCTACCAAATTTCAGTCTCTTTAAGAAGTCTGATGCGGACATATAAGTACATCAAAGCAATATAAATACATGACACACACACAGCCACTTAAAAACATAAACCTCCTACTGGAGCAGTCGGGCAAACAAATATTGTAAGTATTCTATTTTGGCTGTATTGGCTTACTAGAGGACGGAAGAGGTTTGGGTTGCACATGGGCGACCGAAGGTTAGAGCCGCATCTGGGCGATCTCTGGCCAAGTTTGACCTCAATGACATTGACCTCTCCCCTCAGGCGTCCGATTGTAATAGATAAGTAATAAAACACTAACTACTTACATAATCACTATAATGAAAGTTCCTGTATTCCGGTTCACTAACATGATTTATTCGCTGTTCAATCTGAAATGCAAAAACAAATGACAATCAGAGCCTCTGACGCTTTTGGCAGAAAACCCATGCTTATGAAAAAAACATATTACCCGCCACGGACGCCATAACGGTGCTGAAACAGCTGGGTAAAGAAAACGGTTTCCGATACGCATATCCATTCTTACAGTTAATCACAAACCGTTAACAGTCCTTATCAACTAGTTGAATGACAAAAATAGTCAATATAGATGTAGTATTTTTATTTATCAATCGAAAAACTAATGACGAATAAACAATATCAAATGCTCACTGACTAAGTGACCAAACATTAATAACTGTCATTGATACTGACTTTTACTATTATATTATCAGATAATAAGTTATCAAGACAAAGCGGCTTCAAGATAATCGAAAGATATCGAATGCCGAAATCTTTCTAAAGAAAGCAAATATGTATAAATTATTTAAGTATTCTTTATCAGTGTTCTCAATTTGTGGGTCGCGAGTTGACCCCCAGGTGGGTCACAAAGTCTTGGTTCGGAGGTCGCGAGTCAGGGTAAAGTGAAAAGTGACCCCTCACTTACAGTGACAAAGGTCAGTCTGTTTATGCTTTGATCAATACTTTTTCTGATCTTTGTTCTGTTTTTGAGACGCAAATTGTGTACTTTTTTTTTAGCCTTTTTTGTGTCCCACAGTTGGGCAAAGGCCTCCCCTTTTTCCTTTCAACCTCTCTGTCTAGGGCGATCAGTCGTCAAATTTGCCCTGTGGAAATGATCAGATCGTCACACTACCTTCTCCGCGGTCGACCTTCCTCAGGCGTCCAGTGCGTGGCAATCCTCACTCATCTGTCCGGGTACATCTGTGCGAAGTAGCCAGCCCACTCCTACTCTAGCCCCGTAGCCCGGCTGTTTTTTCCCCGATATCTGCTACTTGAGTTATGGTGTTTCTAACGCGGTCTACTGGCTTAACACCTATTAATGCTACGCTGCATTGCCCTTTGACAAATCTTGAGTTTGGACTTTTGGTGTTCTCTAAATGACTATCTTCGAGCATCCTAGGTTAGGAAGGACAGGACAACCAACTCATTTACATGTGTATGCATGTAAAACAATAATACTAGTCTAGTCAAAATAGACTAAATTATGATTCTAGTTTGCATTAATTCCCAACAAGCTGGATTTTTGTGTAGACCTTGGATCATCATCATCATCTCTGGCGAAAGACGTCCACTGCTGGACATAGGCCTCCCCCAAGCGTCGCCACAGCGACCGGTCCTGTGCGTCTCGCATCCATCGGATTCCCGCGACCCTCGCCACGTCGCACAGTGGTGCAGGTAGTACGGGCATGCGGAAAATATTATTTTTAAATGAAAAGACGTTGCGTTTCTTCATAATACTTAATTAAAATGATATAATAAATGTACCAGTATACAAAGAGAAAGATATAATATACTTTTTAACACAGTTGCTCGTAAAGCTGATGTAATTCCACCGGTTTTAAATAATATGTAAAGCGGGTCATAAAAAACGCGTGTGTTACCAAAGCAAATAGTTAAGTTATAGTCCATACAAATTCCATAACAGCATTATTTGCCATTTCGCGCGCGGCGATTAGTTCGAAATTTGAATAGCCTCATCATTTTATCATTTGTCATATTTTATCATTTTTTTGTCATTTCTTGTAATTTTTTGTCTTTTTTTGTAATTTCTTGTCATTTTTGTCACTTTTTGTCATTTTTTGTTACTTTTTAGGGTTCCGTACCTCAAAAGGAAAAAACGGAACCCTTATAGGATCACTTTGTTGTCCGTCTGTCCGTCCGTCTGTCAAGACCCTTTTTCTCAGGAACGCGTGAAGGTATCAAGTTGAAATTAAAACCATATATTGAAATCCGCGGTCCCTTGAAGTTGTGCAAAAATCAAACTTGTAAGTTGACGGGAAAAAAAGATACGCCCGTTTATGTTGCAAAAAACGTACATTTCGACACTGTCAAAGGAATCAAAACTCATAGGGTGCTTCCCGTTGACCTAGAATCTTGAAATTTGGCACGAAGCAAGGTATTATAGCACTAATATCGGGAAAAGTCTGAAAACTGAAAATTTTTAGTTACGTCACAAGAAAAAAAAATTGAAAAGTCTTCAAGACTCGATTCGAGAATTAAACTGTTTTTATAGGTAGGTTGGTACGAAACCCTCAGTGCGCGAGTCCGACTCGCACTTGCCCGGTTTTGTGATTTATTGTCATTTCAGTCATTTTTTGTCATTACAGTCATTTTTTGTCACTTTTTGTAATTTTTTGTTATTTTTTGTCATTTTGTCATTTTTTGTGATTTGTTGTGATTTTCTGTAATTTTTTGTCTCTCTTTGTCATTTCAGTAATTTTTAGTCATTTTCGTCATTTTTTGTAATTTTTGTCATTTTGTCATTTTACCAAACAATATTTGCGTTCGATTTCTTTGGCGCTAAACACTAAGATGTTCCTCCTGAGGTTAAATGTTATTTTTTTCTGTTTCCTCGCAAATGTGTTAAAAAACGTCGTACGATATACGTGCGTATTGGTTATAACATGCTCGGCTCAGTTACGCCCTCGCCTCCGGCTCGGGCTGAAATTCCGCCTCGCATGTTATAACCATCATTACGCACTAATATCGTAATGTACTATTATTCACATGAAAAATATTTATATATATAAATAAAAATATTTTGGCACATGAATTGAATTATAAATATTATGCAAAGTCTTTAAGCATTTCTATATAAATAAATATTAATAAACTAAATAATAAATAGAAAATACATAGTTTTAGAGATGGGTGGGCCACTAATAAAGCTTTGGCATCATCATGAAGAGGATAGTATTTTTTTTTCATTCATTAGTTAATGACCTGGTATTTCCAAGATCGCAGGTTATTGCAGCCAAAACTGATGTATTCTTAATCTATAGGGTGTAATTAATCTCCGAAAGTATATTATTACGCATCGGTCGATAACGGAGATTAGTTATGATCTCATTATTGAAAACAAAAGGTTCCAATGACCTTCTTCATTAAAAATGTAATAGGAAGTAATTACTCATTATTTCATTACATAATTTTACGTATTTTATTAATAGAAACAATAAACTTATGATTAAACTAAAAATAAAAGTTGATTATTATAGTATTTAGGTTCTATTCATACTTGAAATAACAATATTTTTTGCACGAAATTTGTTATTTCTCGATCACCCTACTTTGGCATCATATAATTAAATACTGTATAATTATTTAACCGTATTAGTTTTAGGACTTATTTCTAATAATATTCTAGTATGTGTATACTAAATTTCAGACATTTTAAACAAAGTCTAAACAAAGGACTTTTTTCCGCCCTTGCACCAATGTGCATCGTCGGTCCACCTTGTGGGAGGCCTTCCGAGGCTGAGACTGAGAGAGATTTTGACTGGACTATACATTTATTAAACATAGATATAATATGAAAAATAAAACCATTTAACTAATTAAAACTGCGTATACACTAACTCTTACTCTACCTAAAATATGGCGTCAAAATATTGCTGTCGATCGGAAGTGTGCTCAAAGACTGGCGGCATTGCCACGTTGTATTACAATGCTTAATCTCTGACCGAGGTAAAAGCCAGCCCTTGGGTCACCCTAAGTGATAACAAGACGCTTCGAAAGATCTTTAAAAAGCGTATGAGCACTCGGGCCCCATGGTCCAAGCATTTCAACCCCAAACGGCTCAAAAATATCACTGTCGACGAGGTTGATATATTTTCGCCGAATAAATGAGTTTTATTTTCAGTGGGTACTATTTGAAACATATTCGACTAAAGTCTAAATTCAAAAAGTGTTCACAAGAGCGCAGTATGCCCGTCCACTCACCGCAATGTTACGGTTCTAGGGGGTCGCCACTATTTGTTTATTTAAAAAAGGGGTCACGTATTCAAAAAGATTGAAAAGCATTGCTCTATACTATAGAGGTTCGTCTGGTGATATAACTATTACCATAGTGTCCAGTCCAACCAAATGCGGCTGAATACTTGTATGTTACATGAAACGGCTGCCTATCTGACCTCCAGTTACTGGGTAGTTCCCTCCGTTTCTTCCATCGTTCATTTCTATTGAAGAGATCTAAGTCGTCCATTTATTTTGACATCATAAGCGATTTCAGTACACTGTTTAGTGTTTGTTATAAGTGTATTTAACCGTTTTATATTGTCAAGTCACTAAGCATAGGCCCTTCATGGAAGAAGAACCGCGGGTTTCCTTTTCAGGAATTCCCTCAGCACCAAGCAGATCCAATACCCGATTGCCCTGCTTGGCTTTGCTGACATCTCTTTGAGGTGTGTGAAACAATACGTGCTGAAGAAGACTTGAGTTTGGTCCGGACGGCTACCGAACTGCTGGACAGTGATCAAACCAGCGGCGCACGTCTTACGTGAAAAAAATATGCAACGCTTCGCAATGTTGCGTGTCATCCTAGCGCAGGGGCCACGCTAATCTGCTTTGTATTGTTTTAATTTTAGTATATTTACCGTCGAAACCAGTATATTGTAGGTACATGTGTTGGGAACTGTATCGCTTCGAACTATCCTTTAGGTCAAAGAAGGTTGTAAATATGGCGATGTTACATATAATAGTAGATGTTTGAATTGCTTGGTTCGTTACCTTAATTTTTTTTTAAGACCTTCGATTGAACTAGCAAATTGAAATGCTGGACGAATCATGCTTAAATGTGCGTTGAAATGCTTCCCAGAATTAGGAAATATATTTATTCAGGTCTGAATTGCTGAAAGGATAAGTCAAAGTTCAACCCGCGACAACTTAAACCTACAATTTGCTAGTTCAATCGAAGATCTTTAAAAAAACCTCTTTTTGTTGAAATTTTTTATTTCATAGAATCTATTTAATAACATGATAGATTGGATTTGTCAAAGCGAAAGAACCAAACACTATATAAAACTTACATAAGCGTAATATTACACGCATTTTCTTATTTCAAGTAAATTAGAAAACAGCCACGATTAACGGCTTGGGCCGTTAAATAGATTTCTCGGTCATATTTCATGAAGTGACTTTATTTCTCTCTGCGGGTAAATTTAATTATCCCGTCGTCACGTCTTGAACATAAAGCTTGGTGTTCTTATGTATTTTTAGAACGGAACGTTTTTGCGCTCATAGTATACGCCCCTGGGCATCGGAAGACGCAGGGCGTTTCTAGGCTGTTGTAGGTGCGGGTTTTGTGGACGACGAGCAATGTGTAGATCGCCGCCCGGTCTAATTTGAAGTCCAATCTCTAGTCGACAGCGCGTAGTCTTTCACGCGTGCTGCAAAGAAATGGTGATGAATTGGAAGTGCTCCAGTAGGTCTTTTTTCTTTATTTTTAAGGACCTCCAACAAATGTGTAATACAAGCGTGATACGGAGGTTCGATGCCTATACCAACTTTTTTCCATATTTTAGTGGCTGGGTTTCCAATAAAAGTTCGCCATTTCTGCTGAATAACATCACAACACTGGAATAGTAACCAAAGACGCGGAAGAAACCACGAGGAACATCTACGTCTAATATTCCTAATAGGAAAAGTCTAATTTCTTTTACAATCTTGTTAAATCTCGGTCTCTAATAACATAATAACGCTTAGTGGATTAGATTTTAATCGAATCCAGATGATATGTGGCCTTAGTCGGCTGCAGTCGCTAACTTGGCTTGACACACTCTAATGGCGGGAGACAAGTCGTTAATCTTGATTTAAAGCTCAGCCTTCACTAAATATCCTCGGATTTTCAACAGAATATTTCGTTTTAATATCTACGTTTGAATCCCCAACCGGTCCTATGAGACCGCGCTGTTATTGTTTTACTATTGTGTCTCGTTTCGCGGGTATCTGAGTAACTACAACATAGAAAGAGTAAGAGACATTTGTTCAGGCCAGATGAAAACACGGACTGGTAAATTGGGTCCCATAGGAACCTACTATGAGCAAAATCATCATCGTCATCATTATTATCTCAGCCAAAACACGTCCATTGCTGGACATAGGTCACCCCCAAGCGTCGCCACAACGACCGGTCCTGTGCGTCTCACATCCATCGGATTCCCGCGATCCTCGCTAGGTCATCGCAGAGTCATGGTCATGAGCAAAATATTCTAGGATAATAAATTATTGGACGAGTTCTGATTTAAGTACAGATTATGTGCTGCTGGATTGTTCGAAAGAATTACCGTGGTCACTATGAGGGCTATGCTAGGAGTTTCATATGCAGTGAGTGCGGAATCGAATCAGAAATGAAGATATCCGCAAGAGAACCAAGGACAGACATAACCCGAAGAATAGCCAAATTTAAGTGGCGTTGGGCAGGGTATCCCATCGCCCATCTGCTCGCTTTTGGAGCGAAAGTTTCTGGAGTGGCAACCACGTACCGGAAGACATAGCGTTGGAAGGCCTCCCATAAAGTGGATCGATGATATATGCTAGGCCAAGGGATCGGTTCTGAAAAGGAGTATATTTATTTACACTTTTTGCACAAAAAGGTACAAAGGCGGACTATCATGGTTCTGAAATACAAAAGGCTAGTTTTAGTCAGCAAAAGCAGACTGTCAGAACATGCCCGCTTGCTCCATCCACCCCATAACTGGAGAAGTCATAAGATAATTTCCCATCACAAAAAAAAGCAACACATATGTACGATTTTTTGCGTTAAATGAACCCCCGATTGCTCTTGAAGCACCCATTCGATACCTAATCCCCTTAATTGAACAGAACACACGTTCGAATTAAAATTGTCCCAGTTCTAATTGTACATTTCGGCGTTCAATTTCGTTCTAGTATACCTCTGCTCTGAGCGTCGCCTTAATTCGCAGTACTACGGAATTTTGACTATCTGAGTCGCGCGTTTGTTCCCTGCTTAACACTTTGAGTCTCAGATTGGTCGTGTGTGGCGCGCCTGTTAATCCGATTGTTCCACAGCATCTTGCACAGGTAATGAGCCGCCTAGCCTCAACTAATAAGTTAGAGATTTTAATGCAATCTTGCTTTATTTGCCGCTTGAGACACTAGCCTCGTAATTGGTCTAGTTTTCTAATGTCTTTGATTAGGTTTGTGTGGCATGTTCAATTTAGAGAGTGGGTAGATTACTTCTTTGGTTCTTGTTTTTGTCGTGGTATACTTGCTATGTTATTAGCTGAGATCGGAATAGGTTTAGTTTTATATAACCTAAGGTTCGAGGAAATGGGTAACATAGAGTTGATAATATCGCCTCTAAAATCCCAAAATCAATTACATGACGATTATATACCGTTGGTTTTGGGTTGGACTTTGCTGAAGTAGTGAGTGAACCGGGACTTTGCCTTGAATATACAAAGATTACGAATTAAAACTTCGTAACTATAGGCAGTACCCTTATTGTTTTTATGGAAAATCCGAAATTGGTTAGATTGAAATGAAATGAAATTTATTTATTTGCTAGAATATTGGTACTTATACATATAATAACATGGTAAAACAATTTTAGACTCACTATATTCGACTTAACAGTCGTGCAAATATTTCATATATTTGAGGAGCTCGTGGCTAGATAATAACAGCCGCAAAGGTCAATCTTCAAAGTTAAGCAACGCTTGCCTAGGTTGGTCTGTGGATGGGTGACCATCTTGACATAACGAGTTTCCTCCGTGCCTCGGAAGGCACGTTAAGCCGATCATTAAAAAGATCTTTGGCAGTCGTTTCGGATAGTCAGAAGCCAGTAAATTATCTGACTCCAGTCTTGCCATGAAGTACCGTGTTACCCCAATTACTGGGTTGTGGAGGTTTGGTAGGCAGCCGCTCCTCGTAAAATACTGGTATTCTGCTAAATCCGGCTTGACTGGAAGCCGACCCCAATATAGTTGGGAAAAGGCTAGGTAGATGATGATGATGATGAGTCGTGCAAATATTTCAAGTGCATGCAAATCAGTAATATTAAGAGATTTCATTAAGTGCCTACTTCATTAGTCATACTGTGAGTCATACACATCACAACATAATAAAATTGTATTGTTTTGATGTATTGATTGCATACGGTACAGGTATCTTGATGACACGGGGTTCGTAACATATGTATCTACTTCCATTCTTACACAGTTACAAGCCCTATCAGAGTACCAGCGCTGCGTTATTTACTTTCAGGTTTTAAATATCGTAGCATATCTAATGTTGAAATAAGAGCCTTTTTGGCCTAGCACACATCTTTTTTTATATCTTCTTAATGATTTAAAAAAAAATTAAGTTAAGTTTTTATGGATTTATAGTTGTTTATCCTGTGCGAGTTAAATATATTATCTTTCTTTCTTCGTACTTCCTCCTCCACTAGTTATTTCAGAAGAAAACATTGTATCTACGAGTACAACCTAGCCTACTCTTGTCAAAATAATGAGCTAGGCAGCAGCTCCATTAAAACAGTTACATTATCCACCCACGCCATATTTAAAAGCTTTTTTCCTAAGGAACAACAGCAGGCAATAAAGCTTGTATTTAATTCATTACCTGATGAGTTGACAGACATATCCGAGAGCTCCTTTACATTTCCGAAACGTACATTTTTAATTTCAATTTTAAATTGGATTGTTTATTCGATTACCTGAGTATTTTGGTTCATATGTAGTCTGAATCAAGTATCTTCGTCGTTTTCATTAAAAACAGAGATTGGTTTGGAAAAAAATGTTGTGAATTTCTCTTTGGTATTCAGAACACGTCGCCGCGCTTTTTGTGAATCAGTGATGGCAAACATTTAAATTGTTCCCAAAATTACTAGATGCGATGTTCGACAATCGACAGTGTACACTTGTACAGTCACAATATCAAATAACTATTTTGTAGTCGAATGTATTTCAATCTACATATTCGCCATTAATTGTTGTTGACTGTGAACAAGTTGTGCAGTTGTTAGTTTGTTTATTTTGGTGCTGTTTCAATGTTGACAGAGAATGAGGTAAAAGGAAATGTGGAGGTTCGGTTATAAACTTATGGTTCGCCTACGCGCCTGTAAGACAACATTGAGGTACATTATGATATTAAAAACTTGTGAATTTGGTTGGAATAGTAAACATTTTATACGTTCATTTAGTTGTTCCTATTAGTGCAATAATGGCCAGTTGAGTTACGAGTAAGTATTAGTCATCATCATCTACCTAGCCTTTTTCCAACTATATTGAGATCGGCTTCCAGTCAAGCTGGATTAAGGTGAATACCAGTATTTTACGAGGAGCGGCTGCCTACCAGACCTCCACAACCCATTAACTGGGGTAACACCGTAACACGGTACTTCATGGCAAGACTGGAGTCAGATTTACTGGCTTCTGACTATCCGTAACGACTGCCTTTACTGCCTAGCCTTTTCCCAACTAAATTGGGGTCGGCTTCCAGTCAAGCCAGATTTAGCTGAATAACAGTATTTTACGAGGAGCGGCTGCCTACCAGACCTCCACAACCCATTAACTGGGGTAACACGGTACTTCATGGCAAGACTGGAGTCAGATTTACTGGCTTCTGACTATCCGTAACGACTGCCAAAGATCTCCAAATGACAGCCGGGACCAACGGCTTAACGTGCTTTCCGAGGCACGGAGGAAACTCGTTATGTTAAGATGGTCACCCATCCACAGACCAACCTAGGCAAGCGTTGCTTAACCTTGAGGATCGACCTGTGCGGCTGTTATTATCTAGCCACGAGCTCCTCGACGACTTGCCAAACTACAACGATTGTCAACAACGACTGCCTTTACTGTTGTTCTATATTGTGTAATATATCATTCATATTAATGCATACGCTCTATCCACCCATAATTTATATTTTTGTGAATAAATTATATGAATTGATAAGTTTCACAAAATAGGTTATGAGCTACAGAGAACTTATTAGGTCGATACTCCAATCTTTTTTGTGAATGAAGTGCGGAACGAACACACATGGCTGCGTCAGCGATGAGGCAGCGCTCGTAATTCGGCGTGATACAACCTAATCATCGTAACTTCAGCGAGCAAACGGCCCAAATAACAGGGCTGTCACGTGTCACATAAAATGCAGAACAAACGTGTTCACCAGACAAGTATTTACATAACTAGATCACAAAGCAACTGTGATATTTCCGAGCCGCTGGTCGGAAGACGTATGGACATGATTAAGCTAGCATTATTGTGTCTTCAGGAGCATATTTCAGTCGGCCGAGCATTATTCGCGCAGTTGGAAGCGCGCCAGCCCCGCTCGTGATGTATCCTCGGGTTACTTCCGGACTATTAATCATAATTCAATAATGTCGGCCAATGAATTGCCCATTTTCGGCGTTCATGGAGTTTTTACGGAGGAAACGGTTTTGTGTAAGTCGTTTTTGTGGAGCCGCTGAGTGGTAATTACGTGAATGTTTGTTGATATCTCGCATTGTTTGCTTGTATCTGTGTGGGAGCGGATCGGCCGAGGTTCTCTGAAGGGTTCGCGGGTATTCTGCGAATTTGAAGTGTGTCAGTATGCGGGCTACGGACATTTATGAGCAACGTTTCTAAAGTTTTGACAGCTATTACGATTTAACTAACCAATTTGTCTGGATAGGTACATACATCGCAAGTTTTTCCGAATTTTGATTTAAGTATAAAAAACGTGGATTCAAGTTTATTTATTTAATACTTTTTGCGCATAAAGGTACAAAGGTGGACTTAATGCCTTAGGCATTTTCTACCAGTTAACCTTTGGGTATGTAATGCTGAGAATATTATCGGTAGGTGCAATAAAAGAGAAAGAAAGAATTTAATATTGAAGGATATACAAAAAGAATCCAGATACAACACAATATGAACAACACTAAGACTTTACAAAAATAAGTAGTTTGTCTATTATAGCCTTGTACAGGACTGGCGACTAGAGTCCCTATCGACTAATCATCATCATCTTCATCTCAGCCGAAAGACGTCCACTGCTGGACATAGGCCTCCCCCAAGCGTCGCCACTGCGACCGGTCTTGCGCGTCTCGCATCCATCGGATTCCCGCGACCCTCGCCAGGTCGTCGGTCCTATCGACTAATGCAGAAAACTATTGTTTTTGAACGATTTTAAGAAGAAGGCAGATGTATGTACCGATGCACGTATTTTTTTTCACATATGTTCACCAATTTCTCTGTCAATTGAGGACTTTTGGATTTTGGTCAAATAGAAATATTTTCGTGACCTGATATTGAACTCGGAAGATCTTATAAAAGGCACTTCTCGTAATTATGATCATAGCAGAGTTGTCACAACAAGTAATATTGCTCAGTTGATATGTTTAGTCGATGACTGACTGAAAAAGAGGGGGAGGGGATTACGTCGAAATGATTGATAATGAAGCCAAAGGGTAACCTTCAGAACTCCGTAGACTTTTTGCTGCCCGTCAATACATTATCAGTTGATCATTCCGCATTTCATACATTACCTCAACGATTTATAAATTCTATAGAATGCTGGATTATACAGATAGCTGGTATAATTTGTACATGCCTTCAACCTCGACATTTCCACACAAAAATTTAACTACCATTTCCCGATAAAACAGTGAAAATATTTGATATACGAGTAGCAAGCTGTGTTTGTGAAAACTGACTGAAATATCGTCCTGTTCAAACGTTGTATTCACAAAAGTTTGTGACTAGGTGTTAGTATTATCCATAGGTTGTAAATCACGGGGAAGGGACGACAATTTTTCACTAGGGATACAATAGTTTGTTTATTTAATCTGAGTAAACACAGGACATAAATATCATCCCTTTCACATGAATCTCAGTGCTTTATTGAGGAGCCTCCGTCTATAAACCAAGAGATTTAATGCGTTTATATTTTTTTTATTAAAAGGAAATTAAACGGATAATGGCTGCTAAATTAAATTATCTTTTATTACTCTTAGCGTGGTGTTTATACCGGCTTTTATTTTAGTCTGCACTTTATTGATGAACAGTATAGTTTTTATTAGCACTAGCAATTATAAAATACCTGTTTACGCCCGATTGGATATTTTTATGATCGAATACCTAACGACTGAGTCTGAGTCCAAGTTGAGACAGTTTCTAGAGCGCACTGCCGCTTTTCCACTTTTTGTTATTTCAACCTAAACTTTCGTATGGAAAATAAATTTTATGTGATTTTTTTGTCCTATATTTATTTGTTGAACGGCAGAAGTTAAGATACATAGGAAATGTGACAATATATAAATTCGTATCTTATTTTTCTACTAGTGAGTATCAAGTTTCAGCGAAATTCGTTCAACCATTAAAGTGTGAAGAAGTAACAAACGTACACACTTACAAACTTTCGTCTTTATAATATTAGTGTGATATGTTATGGTACGAGCATTAGTATGAAGTATGATTTTCCCACAGAAATCTAAATAATATCAAGACTAGGGTGAATAGGCTCTTAATAAACTAGTGCGCCTCACCATCAACGATTGCATCACTGCTTATCAGGTGGGATTGCAGTCAAGCACTAGTTTATGGTAAATAAAAAATATATTTAAATATTATCTAAATATTATTTAGATTTCTGTGATTTTCCCGTACGCAAAATACGCGTTTTAGTCGTAGAATTGCGGATACTAGCCTGTTTTACGAGTACCACCATTACCATAGTGTGATGTAAAATTGCACATCTTGCCAGTATCTACACAAATATCAAACCCCCAAAATCTAAGCAACAAAGTAAAACAACAAATTGACTGGCAACACACTACATACAAGCAACACAGTACTAAAACACATAACTTACTACACGTCTCATCTCTGTAACACGACACTAATACTGCCCCGCGGGCTCGCAAACTTTAAAATGAGCCATTTCAAAACAATATCTGACGGAGATTTCCCAAAGGTCGTAACTTCATATGTGCCAAACAGGTCATATAACGCGCGGGAACAAAAAACTATGCTGTAAAAGAGATTGTAAAACATGAACGCGTTTGTATTGACGCGATTTTATATAGTAGAAAACCTTTTTAAGGGTTCCGTAGCTAAAAAAGTAAAATCAGGACCCTTATAGGGGTCACTATGTTTTCCCTCTGTTTGTCGAGACCCTTTATCTCAGAAACACGAGGAGGTACAGAGTTGAAATTAAAACCTTATACTCAGGTTTGCGGTTCCTTGAAGCTGTGAAAAATCAAACTTCTAAGTTAACGAAAATAAAAGATATGCATATTTCAACACTCTCATGGGAATCAAAATGCATAGGGTACCTCCCGTTGACTTTCTCGTAGAATACTTACTGAACTTAGGCATAAAGCAAGGTCTCATAGAAAAGTATAGGAACAAATCTGAAAAAGTAGTAAAGTCACAAAAAAATTGGCTATTCAGAAAAAAATTCGGGACTCGATTCGGGAGTTGAATCGTTTCCATTTGTAAGTTGGTACCCCCGGGGCGCGAGTCCAACTCGCACTTGCTCGGTTTTTTTGGTATTCAGTCTAAACAGTTTTTAATCGGCAATGATGTACCATTTGTGATTGGTTCTTAACTATTCCTTTTAGGTTGTTAGGAAATCTTTCTCGCTCTGGGTGAAAAAGAGAGGTTATGTTAGACTTTTACTGACACACCTATGTGCCTTCTTTGTCTTAGCGTTTCAGGAGCATGGGTTTTCCTTTCGGAAGTCAACCCATGGCCCCAGATCTGTGTTCCGTCAGTTGCTTTTTGCACTTCAGGGCCGCGGTAACTCTTTCGAACACAATTTTATTGACATCCCTTTGAGGCGCATGCTCTCGGCGTGGTCCGTATCATACGGTAAGCTACGCATTGCTCTGTCGTCAGGAATCACCCTGCTTAGTCTAAAAATACTTTCATTGTTCCTAAATTATTTAGTGCTTAAGGTCGCTTTTCCAATATGATATTGGCTTAGCGTCAAGGATTGAAGCCGCATAGACTGGCGTAGACTAAAGATCGTAGCCGCGTAGGCCTGCGTAGCGCTGCTACGACGTAGGCGTTCGTCCTCATTATTAGACGTTATTTTAGTAAAATCTAATAACGCAAAATTTTAAATAATTGTATTATGAGCTGAAACCATTTTTACGTAGGTGTCTTTAAGGTTTTTGAAATCACATACCTAGTTTTTTTTTAGTTTATTGTACAATACTTTTAGTTTACACTTATTATAAACAAAAACTCCTTGTCTGAAACCAATCCGTGGGAATCCAATACTCCAACAGAATTATGATCCCGCAAGCTTGTAGGATTGATGACTTGCCGATTGCGTAATTATTTTTTTAAGAATATTAAAAAAAAAACTTGAAATTTAACAGAGTTACTCAAGACAGACAGAAAATGTATATTGCGTGTCATCAAATCAGCTAAGAGTGTGCGGTGTCAACGCTTCATCCCATTGTCAAGAGTTATGGTAAGCTGTCATCGTCGCTAGCTTGTTAATCACTATAAACTTATAACCACTGATTATAATTTGGGTATCTTCAAGGCTAGAGTAGTAGGCTGTTAATAAACTAGTGCGCCTCACCATCAACGAGTGCATCACTGCTTACCACCAGGTGGGATTGCAGTCAAGCACTAGTTTATATTAAAAAAAACCCTTCTGTTTGGATCGGGGACGAAAAACAGTTTTGAACATTTCCAAAACAGCGTGCAGTAACATATTTCGTGTGTTTACGCCGCATAGAGTGAAGTGTATTCGCTAATATTTCAGGAAACTTCCCGGATCGAATCTAACTTAAAGTTAGTCTAAGTTAGAGGACGCGCTTACTCGCTATGTGTCTTTTAGATTGAAAATATTTCGGGATCAGCGTACTTTGTTACTGCGACGTGAGATTTTACGCTGTTTATGATAGAACAGATTTTAGAATGTGTTCAGTGTGTGTTGGAGAGATGGGTGTTAAGTTAGATTATAGGTAGAGATAGATCTTAGAGATAGATCAGCTTAAACTCATTATGTTTTTCGGTTTTTATCGTTGATTAGCGTTGATTTTCGTATAGTTCGAGTATTTTGTTTTCAAAAACTCGAACTGTACGAAAATCAACGCTAACAGATTTTAGGATACGTGTTTGGTGTATGTTGGAAAGATAGGTGTTAGGTTAAATTATAGGTAGCTAGATAGATCTTAGAGATAGATCAGCTTAAACTCATTATGTTTTTCGATTTTTATCGTTGATTAGCTTTGATTTTTGTACAGTTCGAGTTTTTGAAAACAAAGCTTTTTAAGAAGTTATCAAATAACTCCTTTCAACAAAAAATATCAGAATTTTGCTGACTTAAACCCACCTGTGTTGTTTGCCTCCAACCTCCAGTCTTTTGTGTTCCAGGGCCGTGGTAACTCTATCCAACTGATATGAATTCCCAATTGTCATTTTTTTACTCTTAAGATATTTTATCGCGAAGCATGGCATGGCATCTACAAGTTATTGAAACTACAAGTAAGTCCAATATAAAATAATTGTTACAATTAACTTAAGACGAAAGTAGAATCAAATTAAAATGGGAATTGAGCTCAAATAAAGGTACAATCAAGAATTTTATGAAGCGAAAATTCATACGAGCGATTTAAAAATTGCTCCCTAGACGCATAACCCTCAATTACGAGCACAATTTTGTAAAAAAAAAACAAACAATACTTGTTTAAAAGTCAATAATAAAACGCTTTATTTTTATATCTAAGTCGTAAAGTCGGTCGCCACTCAAATGACCCTTAATCACTGCTCAGATTAGCACCATATTACCATTTCTTAAGGTTTTCCGTAAATACAGTTTATGGGGCAGTTTTTGAAGGGAAAGCTGGAAATTATGGCGGTTAATGGTTCATCATTTATTTAAGTTACGCTTTTGTGGTTATTGAAATATGTGACAGTTATTGTTTTATAACACGACACCTTATTTTATGTTTTGGGAACTACGGGGACTTGTTTTATGCTATTGTTTTGACCGCGAAATATGTAAATTTCATTACTTCTATCGATAACTAGGCTATCCAGCACTAAATTATTATTCAATTTGAACCAGTAGTTCCTGAGCATTAGTGCGTTTAACCAAATAAATATACTCTTCAGCTTGATAATATTGGTATAAAAGATTTCCCAGTTAAAAAACCGTCTGCAATTTAGTAGACACATGTAATACACGCATGTAAAGTGCACGAGTGCAAAAGCCACACTGTGCTAGTAAACTCGTCAGGATAGTTCGAAGCTCAGTAACACAGTTCCCAACACAATATGTATTATATAATCAGCTACTAGTTTAGTACGCAGGAAGCAGGTGTAGCTCTAGAATAATTACATTACGATTGCTTGCCTGTTCACCAGCTTAATTTCATTTACCCAGTTAAGATCGAAACTACGAAATTGAAAGTGGCTGTGCCCCAGTTACGAACTTATTAGACCTCCGCGTGTTATTCCCCTGGCTTACACTGTGTCTGCTTGCTGAAATACGTGTATTAAGATTCGTTGAGGGCGGATAATCACGTAGGTACTTTCTTGAAATTTATATTTTGTTTACTCTTATACACATCACATGTTTTACAATTTTGTTGTAATAATCGTTTTTATATTAGTAGAATAGACCTCTGCGCAGTTAATATTAACCCGATGGAAACTCACATCCATCGCATCGCACATCACATGTTGGCGTGGGCTTGGCCACAAGCAATAGGTAGCTCGCTGTCCGGCCGTTCGGTAATCGTCCGGACCGAGTCGAAGGACGACCAGAGTTGGACATAGGCCTTCTACAATACCACCAACAATACGAATCTAAGCGTAACTAGACACATGAGCATAAGCATAAATCAGCAAGCAACCATTGAGCATTTTAACCAGTAAGTCGAACTACTGAATTTCGAAATTCAAAGTGTGTCGAAATAATTAACTGTCGAAGTTCAGGATGACACTCATCAGCCTTATAATGTTCCCACTACTCAGACGCACGCCTACTTTCCAGAAGAGGGAGAATGGGCCGTAATCCACCTCCAGTGCGAATAGGTGGATGTCACATGTCTTTGAAGTTTTGATTCTAGGACATGCTTCACGATGTTTTCCTTCGCCGTTTTGAAACCAGTGGCGCTGAAATAAATTAGACAAAGTAATGTGCTTGGCTGGATTTGGACCCGTGACCTACAATCCGTAAGTCAGGGTTGTTGCCACTAGGGCCACACTGCCTCGACACATCAAAAACGATTAAAACAAAATCCTTTAATCAATTCATAAATATTTTGACGAATACTTGCAAATCCAATAACTGAAGTTTGAATAAAAGTACCAAAACATATTGTTCGTTTATGAACTTTATTATAATAGCGATTGGGAAAGTTTTTCAATAACATCTGCTAGTTGAATGGCGGCCATTGAAGCTATTGCTACAATAGTAGAGGAATAATGAGCTGGTGTTCTGAGATTGGTAGTCACAAGATCAAAGACTCAAGACAGAGTTGTATATGTAAATATAATTTATAGTACTCATAATTCAATCAAAATAAATAACGACATATCAAATTTTATTCCTACTAATGTTGTATATTTAATATTTTCTTAAGATTCTGATACTTGTTTTTCTGTCTATAAATATAGATTTGATGTTATTGTTCATAGGTCTATTTTTGGAATCGGAAGTATTTTTTTTTTATTGTGGCAGTGGTTGAGCGATTGGTAACTGCAAACTTGTCGCGGGATTCTTTCCTGCGTGACCCAGATCATCGCGTCTCCTTTTTCTAGGCCCGTCTCGACGGCGCTTACCTTCTGCAGGAATCAGGAATGCTTGCTCAGCTGTCTCTGTGCATGCGGCTGACGTGACCCCATTTAAAAAATATATTAAATTAGATATTATTTTCATAATGATTTTTTTTTGGTTAGAAAATACATCATCCTTAATGACGTGTTTGCTGTTTCTAGGCAAATCAGAACCATTTTCCACTTGAAAGCGATATGTTTTGGGATACCCCGGATTCTAGCTATATTGTTCAGCTGATATTATTTTGCTCTTAATTCCATTCCCAGCTTCAGTTCTAATACAACACAGTAAAAGCCATCTCAGCAGAACTAAAGTGCAACTGAACAAAGAATTAATTATTCTGCCAGCAAACTGTAGTAGAAATAAGTAGTACTTGCGACGCCAGTGTCAATTTAATTTTCATTCGGGTTACGATCGCGCCCCGAATTCGCTAAACATACACTGTGCTAGCAACGCCAGTCTTACAAGACCTGCTTTACATGAAAACTATGTTTTTTTCTACATTTTGTACTAATTAATCCGTCTTGTCTTTCTCAAAAACTACAGAAAAGATAAAACACACAACATTGTTTAGTGTTTATGGGACGTTCTTTTTTTCTAAAGGCACATTTAATTCTTTTTATTTAAAAAATGAATGAAACGTGATTACTGTAGCGTCTTTAAAAAAAAATAAAGAGCTTTAGCGTTACAGAAAATTAAAACTATAGTTCAATATAGTAGCGTATTTTGTTTGGTTTATTTTAAATCTCAAAACATTATCGAGTGACAGTTTACATTAACTTTTAAACAATACGTGTATTTCTCTAAATCAGCTTAGTATGTTTTCTCGTATTAGTTATCTCACAGTTATGTTGAGTATCAAACACGGGTTTTTTTAAGCTGGGAAATCATCAGAATGCCGTCTTCCGTTCTTATCGAACAAGTTAAAGCTGTCTTTTTCTTGGGCGGCTTGAATTCCTCAGTAGAAACCTGAGTGAAGTGAGGAATTTCCGCCACCCAAGAAAAAGACGAGGTTAAAGCTATTTTTTTCTTGGGCGGCTTGAATTCCTCACTTTGAATGCCGCCCACGACTTAAAAACATTGCTTTATCCTCTAGTAACATAATCTACTATTAAGTAAGTATCTATTTATTTATTTTATTTATTTATTTATTTATTCTTTATGCAACGCATTGTACAAAGGCGGACTTAATGCCATAGGCATTCTCTACCAGTCAACCTAGGGTGGTGAAGAGACAATATGGTAGGTGCATAAAAAGTCAATGTAATCTAGAAGACAAAAGTAAGTATAAAGGGTATATATAATAGAGTTAAAATAAACATACATATATATTCAATATAATAAATACCAATATATATATATATATAAATATATACATATTAATATGAAGTTAGGAAATGATAATTCTGAGACGATTCAGCTATCAGTGTAGGAAATAATTCCGCAATTTCCGCTTGAATGCATATCGACTTTCGGCCGTTCTGATATCGAGAGGAAGCGCATTCCACAGAAGGATGGACTGTATATAGAAGGAAGAATGGACAAAATCAGAAGTATGAGAAGGACAGAGCAGTAGGAGATTGTTGGAAGAACGCAGATTCTTTGCGTGTGAAGAACATAGATATTGAAAGTGAGTAATGAGATAGGATGGAGGAGTGGGAGAGTGGAGTAGAGAGAAAAGTGTAGTCAGAGCGCGCAAACTTCTTCTCTGGCGAATAGGTAACCATTTGAGTTTAGACCTGAAGTTCGACACATGATCATATTTCTTCAGGTTAAATATGAACCGGATGCAGTTGTTAAGGAGTCTATCAAGCTTATCCAGCAAAACTGCGTTCAGGTCAAAGTAACACACATCACCATAGTCGATAATAGGGAAAATCAGAGTCTGCACAAGCATTATCTTCGTCTTAGCAGGTAAAAAGTTTCTCAGACGATGCAGACAGCGCAAAGTCCCATTGACTTTTTGACAGACACTAGAAACTTGACTTTGCCAGCCAAGCGTCGATCTATTGCTTAAGCATAACTATTTTTTATAGAAGAATGCTACTAAAACTATAGGTCATAGACATAGAGCCCAAAACACTAACAAAGGCACTCAGAGTCAGCTAATGATTCATTAACGTCCCTTAGTGTCCATTAAAGTTAACCATTAAGAAATTGTCACATTGACAGTTTCACATTGTAAAACTGAAGCAAAGAAGTTAAGTGAAGGTTTAACTTTAATGGACATTATGGGACGCTAACGAATCAATAGCTGTCTATGAGTGCCAGTGTATAATCTATAAGTAAATTTATACCTTAAGAAGTATTTCCTACTGAAGCAAAAGACAGGGGTTCAAAAGTTCAGGTTACACCGGTTAATGCTGAAGATTGAATTCGGCTAGTGGCGACATTGTTGCGACTGTGACGACAACTGCATTCTATAAAACAGAACTATAATACTTTATAAACTATTTTCATTATACGACTGTTAAAAGTTTAGCTGTGTTCGTTATTTTTAAGTATCTATTAGCAACTTAATGTTTTGTTGCTTTTAGAGTGCGTTTTGGTGTTGAGAATGTTGGTCACTCCTGCTTTTATAGGATTTACTTTGCTGTGACTGACATTACAACTAACGTTGGCCTCCTAACAATTACCATTAGTATAAGGGCCTGTTTCACCACCTATGATTAAGTTTCGAGTATCTTACTTGGCAGATAATTTCATACAAATTCTGTTCCATTTTTGAATTCATTCAGTGAGTAGTGCCTACTCGGACATTGTGAAACTGGCCCTAAGCATAATAAGCCTTATAATGCTACTGGGATGCAGGTCTCCTCTCTATGAGAGGCAATGGACCGTAATCCACCACATGAGCCCAGCGTGGATTGGTGGATGTTTCAATGTGTTTGAATTTTTAATTTTAGGACCTATAAATCCTCATGCTGTTTTTTGAGAGTAGTGGTGAAAAAATAAATTGTATAAAGTAATGTATCTGCCTGTTGCGACGCTTGGGGGAGGCCTATGTCCAGCAGTGGATGCCTTTCAGCTGAGATGATGATGATGATGCCTGGATTAGAGCTTGTGACCCAAGTCGGGGCTGTTACAAGTTACAATTAAATTAACAATTATCATAAGTTGGTCTAAAATTGTAGTTGTTATCATCTAGCTGGCATCTCTTTTCACCATTGTGAAAAGAGATGCCCATTGAGCCATTGGTCAAGATCATTTTTCTCATTTAAACTATAATGTCCCAGAGCTGGGCAATGCCACCTTCCAAGTCCTTCCACGAATAATTTTCCCTTGTTACCTCGAATCCGTCACCAAAGTATACGTTCAGATTATCTCTTCACCTCACACTGGGCCGGCCTCAGTGACGTCTTCCGTCGCTGAAGCTGCAACTTGTGATAGGGTTTCGTACCTAAATGGTTAAAACGGAACCCTATTACTAACCTACGATTCTGCTATCCGTCTGCTGTCACCAGGCATTTCATAAACTGTGATAGTTAGTTGAAAGAAGATTGGCGAGCTGGGTATCACATCAAAATCCAAACATACACAAATCTAGTTATATGCAACTTATGGGTCATATATCGTTAGTTATTTTCCAAGCTAAAATACAATATTATCAGTCCGGAGTAATTAAAAAACCATGATTTTAGGGTACAGTCCCGTTACGGAAACGAAACGCAATAATGCAATAGTACCTCGTCCTTTTTGTGAAGTCGATAAAAACAAAACGCATAAAATAGGCTTATTGCGTCAGCTGTTACTTAGGTATGTCAAATACAAAAAAAATATAAACTGTCATGATATTTTTCTTTGACCCTGCCTAAACATAATTCGTCTTTCGTGTTATTTGTAATGTTGTCTGCATCTATAAATGAAGTGTGAACTCTTATTTTGTGCCGCCACGTTACTTTAGTACATTACAATTTGCGTTTAGTGTATAAACCTGCGCAGGACTGAAATAGGACTCTTATTTATTCTGTGAATGTTTTTCATGCTTTAACAATGTCAGCAGTTGATCTTCGGTGTATAAACTGTAATGTGCGCTTATCACGCCTTCCCCGACGTGTCTTGATTTGACCAGTTTAAAGGAGAAAACCGAAGCCATTATCGGCTACTGTTGTAATTGTAAAGTATGACTCAGAACCGTGGGCTGTTGTTCACATGTCATGAGTGTAGTCTGGTATTTAGCTTACGATTACAATCTCCCTGCGGTATTTCTTGACAATGTATTGTTACAATTATAATAAAAAAATGTTATAAATACTATGGTTTTGTTTTTTACCTGTTACGAGACGCCGCGCGGCATCACGAGGGGCAGCGCTGCATGAAGCAACGTATTCTAAATTCTCACAATGAAATGTGTATCTTTTCGCGTAGTAAATAAAGTTATATTTTGAGGCACACTATTAAAATGTGCGCGCAGCGTCGCGCCTTGGTGTGAGCTGACCCTAACCATCGTACGATTGAACGATGTGATTAAACACACATTCTTTAGAGTGTCCTAATAGAAGCTTGTAAATCATCGCGCGAGCACAGGGTTTCGTCGATAAAACTAATCTCATCGTGCGACGAAATCACATCGTTCAATCGTATGATAGTAGCTAAATAGGACGACGCTTAAGGGTCTGCCTTAAAACCTTGTCCAGAAGAAGCGAATTCGTTTAGAAACGTTTCGCGCGAATTCATTCGCGCGCTAGTAATATACTAGTAAGATACTAGCACAAACACGTCGCGTCCACAAGTATCGCGCGAATTCAAAATACGCGCGTAAATCGCGTGCACAACGCCAGACCCTCAACTCACGCGTATTACACGCGAGTCGAGATACTAGGGACACCTTGTTGCGTCCAGTTAAACGCGCGAACTCCAGAGCGAGTGCACATATCCAGGGAAATTGAGCACCTACATTTGATACGGAATTGTTGAATGCTCCAGCGTTGATACGCTCTTTCTGGGCGCAACGGTCGCGCGTGATACGCACGAGAGAATTGCGATGAATTCGCCCTTCTGCTCAAGCTCTAAGTTACATAATTAGGTAGGTACCTTGTATTATTTTTGGTGGTCCATTTTGAGGTTATGTCTATAAATCATTTTATATCCCCAACTCTAATGTATGTCTTACCATTACATATTTTGTTATACTCTATTGTAGCATTCTAATCCATATATTCATTCTATTGAACGTTAAGCCTGTATGTGATACTGAAAGTACATGGGGTTTTGCCAATCTTCTTTCACAGATGATGTTAAACAATGGTGGGACTCCTCATACATAAACGTGTCATTTTTGCTTTCCTTCCCGTACGGCTAATGGACAGTACGGAAAGCTTCATGTGCGAATGTGACTCACCCTTGACTGGGTTTTTCTCAGTTTATAAATAATTAAGTATCATTTTCTACTCTTGATGCACCTAAGTGATGCATCAAAACTTGTCAACAACTTTATCTTAGGATTTAATTTATTATCATAAAATAATCAGGAATTATTTTTAATACCTAACTACTTAAATATCTTTAAAAATAGCTCATATCGATTCAATTGCCAATTATGAACATAATATTTTCAAGATATGCATTTATTACGTTACAACTTGTATATTTATGAAAGAAGAGAAATCTACCATCGGGTAATCCAACGTACGGGCGAGTGTCCCTTACATTGCTCTACGGTCCGGACTAAGCGTTTCACCTCGTCGTTTAACCGTGTACATCGAAGGACTGGAACAACTTGCCTGCTGCGCTATTCCCTACCGATTATAATTTAGGTGACTAGACTCTTAATAAACTAGTGTACCTCACCATCAGTGATTGCATCACAGCTTACTATCTGATGAGGTTGCAGCCATGCACTAAAAAAAAAATTATATCACGTCACATAAGAACTAAGAATCCTGCACCGCGCAGTCCAAGTTCTCCGCGAGATTTGAATAGATACAACAGCCCGAAATCATCTGCTGGGTATTTGCCCACCAGACATACCACACACCCGTTTGGTCGAAGGATCCTCCTTTTTTCAACGGAGGTATGTGGGACTATATTCTCTATTCGGCATACCTCCAAAGTTGTGATAGCGCTGAAAAACAAACTCTCAGACTTTCGTTTTTCATTATTTTAGCCCTTTTAAACCGATGACAGCGCCGTCCAATGAGATTGCATCTCTATCACGTTCCACATGAATAATTGTTTGTTCATTTATAACCGACCCAATGATTCGGCAATTAAGATAATACGATCATTTTAATCTAGGACTAATGGTCGCAAGCGCACTATCTATTAAACAACCATTTATATCAGCGACGCATCTGATATGGTTTTATTTCAATTTTGATATTTAATTTTGTTTGTATTTTTTATGTTTGGAATTAAAAAGGCATTGACCGGGTCTGGCCCAAATACTGTTAAGACGTCTCGTGGGAGCTGTTCCAAATTGTTTCTAGGTTAATAGAAATAATTAAAAAAAATAGATCCGTTTTAGAATTAAAGAGCTTAGTTTTTAAGGATGGGTAGTCTATAATAATATAGACAGGAACACTGCATAATGCCCTCTGTCTGAGCAATACCGCGCCTACGGTGACTGGGGGACTTAATACCATCAATGTGAAAAGATTTTATTATGTCAGCAGTCGGGTTCCTAGGTCTTCTCGACTTGGGCATGAAATGATAGAGGCGTCGACTTCTCTTTAATGTGTTTATTATCAAAGGCAATAAACGAGGTGTACAGTACACTGTACAGTCACTGCTTCTTATTGTCTGACCCACATTTTACTCTTTATATTTCTTAGATGGGACAGAAACACAGGGCACAGATCGTACATTAAGTGTAGTTCTTAGAACATATAATATAGGCAGAGTAAGAGGCGAACGTTAGTGTTGCCTCTATATAATATTCATCATAACATATTTATCCGATTATAATGAGAAAATATATCTGTCGTAGCCAGATCTTAGATTTGATCACTTTATGATATGACTGACCGTATCCTAAAATGGTGACTTTTTATGACATAGACCTTTACCCGCTGGTCACATAATATGAACAGGCTAAATCATTAAACACTATGATATGAACGGCTAAAAATGAATTACATTATCCACCGTTTGAGGTGTTGATGTTGTTTTGTTTTTGTTTTATGAACCATAGCCATAGTGATTCTAATAAAACTGCTAATAAAAATGTGCCAGTTGAAGATAATATTATCAGATTTAAGTGAATGTTTTCATTAGCCTTTTTCTAGATCTCTTATTTTTGTGATAAAGGATTGTAACCAGTTGTATTTTTTAAAGATTAAGATTAGATTACAGTATTGTACGTTTTACGTTGTTAGTCCAACTGCAAGAAGTAATTTTGTGCACTTACAAGAAAAATATAAAAATGTTCCTTTTTTATTTGGAAACCCTAAACACACGATAACATGGAAACCCTATATAATAATATGGCAAAATGTAATCTTTTAAACGATCTAACCAGTTTTAGTAGGCCATATCATGAAATGATCAATTCTACGATCTAGCTACGACATGTCCACCAAAAACCTAAATAAATACCTTTCTTTTGGCTCTGCCATAATAAGATAAATACTCGTATGTAACAAGGAAGAAAATGGGAAGGAATACCATACATTTGATCCTTATCATACCAGCACACACAACAGATACCAACAGTCACATTTTAACTTGTTTGTTGCAACTTACCGACAGTCAAACTATTGGAATCGATACAATAGTTTGGAGTTTATCCAAAACATCAAGTTTCTAACATTGGAAGTTGTCAAGATTCAACTGTGTGTTTATTCTTATGAGTTTATCCTCTTTGGGTAAGTTTATGAGATAAATATAAGGAAGAATAGAGTGTAGAGTGAGTGGAAATTATTAGGTTCAACTGCTCTTTGGGGCCGAATTGTCTTCCATTCAAATGGTTCTTCTTTTCTTCAATAATTTAGTTAATTTTCCTTTCTATGAAGCATTTGGAACAAGCTTCACGTCTTCAGCTTTTTGATATGCTTCCCTAACTATGGAACCAATTCTATAACCATTGGATCATCAAAAACGTGCTTAAATCACACACAAAATGTAATGTAATTTAATGGTTTATTAATTTACTAAGTACTGCGCAGCCTATTCCTCTATAAGACTGCCATGTACACATTGACAGATTTAAGTTTGTGTGTTGTCTATTCCGTTCAATTCTATTCCATTCTCTGTTCCATTTTAGTATTCTACTCAATTCTATCAGGTTACAAGTGATACCATCCTTCGAACTCCATCAGAGTTATGCATTTACAAACACAACAATCATACAAACAACTTTACATTTATAGTAAAGCCATGTTCTTAGTCGACAAATACGATCATTTGTTATTGTTAATTACTAATCCTCGGATGAATAATAGTGAGGACGTGGCGGCTGTAATGGCCGAATTATTCAATGATTTATGAAGCGGATCCAGCATTCAGAACGAGTCTACGAAGTGTTCCTGTTTCGGCACCAAAGGTTTCAGGACCCAATTTATTCCCGTTTCGCCACCTATTTTGAATGGTAGTCATCATTTATATATTTATTTAAACTTTATGTACAATGGTGGTACATAGGCGGACTTAATGCAACAAGGCATTCTCTATCAGTCAACCTTAGCTTTTCCCAACTATATTGGGGTCGTTTGATACACGTGGAAATTTTTCACTGAAGCCCACGGCTCCATAACACCTTTCCTAAGGTTCGGGTGAATGCCGCCTCGGTTACAACGGCAAACTTTTTCCACTTGTATCTTCATGCGTCATCTGCCTAGCCTTTTCCCAACTATATTGGGGTCGGCTTCCAGTCAAGCCGGATTTAGCTGAATACCAGTATTTCACGAGGAGCGGCTGCCTACCAGACCTCCACAACACATTAACTGGGGTAACACGGTACTTCATGGCAAGACTGGAGTCAGATTTACTGGCTTCTGACTATCCGTAACGACTGCCAAAGATCTACAATGACAGTAGGTATTTTAGATGGTAGTAATCTATACGAAATCTCAATCCAAAATACCTATTAATGCCGAAACGGGAATAGCATGCATGGATGCCGAAAAACTTGGTGCCGAAACAGGAATAGGTACATCGAGTCTGCGAGCCTGAATGATAATATTGTTGAGTTATAAATAATTTTGTGTATATTCCTCGATTGATTATGGATGCAGATGTCGGCTGTTGAATTATGGATAAGTTAATGTAAGCTGTTTTGTGTTGGGGTAGATTTTCCTAGGTTTGTTTTTTTTTTGGTGGGAAATCATCGAAATGACACTGGGGTTCTCTTTCGTTCAACCCAAGGTTGCTTGCAACTTGATGGGTCCCTACATTTTGCTGACATCTTTTTGTGGACGAAATTTTAGAGGTAAGTGGTACAGAGAGTTAAGTCCCACAGACCTCCGTTGAAAAGGGAGGTTCCTCAAACCAGACGAGTGTCATATCTGGTGGGCAACTGCCCGATAAATTACTTCGGGCTGTTCTACTCGTATCTCTTCAAATCGCGCGGAGAACTTTGCTTGCGCGATGCAGGATTCTGTGACGTCATAATAATATGTAGGTAGTAGATCGTAGTCGCTACAAAGTGATGTTATGTGACTTTGATTCCTTAAATTCTACTAATTTTTCGGATAAATTCGAATCAAAACACAGCTCCATCTAGTAATCAATGTCGTTTCTCAAATGGCATTTGTAAAATTAAAATCAAAAATGTATTTATTTTACGTAGGCACTTATAAAACGTTAGAAGCTAGTGCACGGGTTCCATTGGTCGTTTCCTATGGAGAAGAATCGGCAAGAAACTCCATGGATACTCTCTTCAAAAAATTATTGTGTTTACAATAATGCATACAAAAACGAATATTCCACTTTATTTAACTTAAAAAGAAACAAAACGAAGAAAAAACATATTGGCAGACACACACGTAATAGCGCCATCTATAGAGATAACCACACCAGGGCTTTCACCTTCAACACTCGTGAGTTCAGTATATGCAAAACTAGCGTAGATATAACCTATTTCAGGCACCTCGACTAGAACCCAAAAGCAACACAACAAAATACATAGAACATGCATGAAACAACAAAGTAATTAAACTCACATTTGAAGTATGTGCTGTAATCTAATGCGGCGCGCAAACCCGGGTGTTAATGTAGGCGAGCTAGCGAACATAACTCGCGCGCTCTACATTATATTGCGGGTATATAATAAAGTTATAAATACGTACGTATGTATTTTAGATATTGCTCAGATTTTCTGTGATTTCATGGCATTCAACCTAGGGGTCTTTAAGTCAAGAGTGAATAGGTTACTTATAGGCAAGCGAGCTCCATCGTCGACCACATCATCGCTTACCATCAGGTGAGGTCAAGCGAGCCTATCAATAATAAAAAAAAACTTATTTATTTGTGGTTAGTGCAGTGGTTGGGCGATTGGTTGCTGCTCTGTGTGTCGCGGGTTCGTTTCTAGCACCGAATTTGTACCAATGGTCCTGTAAGCCATACATAATAATCTTTCTGAGTTTCGGGAGAGAGTTCTCATAATATACTTCATGGACCTGAAAAAAATATAGTGCCTGTGATAGACCACGTAAACGAAGTCCCTAGAAAAAGTAAAGAAAACACTTATGTATTTTTCCGTATTTTATCACAGTTTTTCATGGGACTTTTTGTAGTGAAGTGCAGTGACCGTTTTAATTATTCACAAATTGATTCCTAGTGAACATTCTGATGTAAAATTGGTGTACCTTTTTTGTATCTCAATTATTTGCACTACAGCACTTGAAACAGGCGCAATCCCGGTAAAATGAAGTTGAGAATCTTATTGTAATGTTGACGACACCAGAGAAGTTTGCCAAGAAGGCTGACTCAATACATTTTCTGCCAAATAATACTGTAAAAATATTAGAATATGTTACATGCATATAATAGTAAACCAGGTAACTGTATTAAACGTAAGACTAGGCAATATCGTCGAAAGACTATACGGGCAACCAAAAAGGAAAGAATAAAGAAAATGAATTTATTTGACACAACACAAATCACGCACACAATAGTTAGAAAACCCGAAACAAAAAAAAAGAGAAGTTTTTCATCACATCTACTAATATTGTATTTTAAGTTGCTTTTAGAGTAAAAACATACGCATTTTTGATACTCCTTCACACTCAAATGGCTGAACTTTCACTGAACGGTTTCACTGAAATCCATTCAGTAGTTTTTGCGTGAAAGAGGAACAAGCATTCATACGTTGGACACACAGAATTACATTGGACACACGTGGGCCATGTACGCCGATTTGAGCGCGTCGGTCTCTATACATTTTATATGGCAACTAGACTTGTAGACCTACATTAGACCCACGCCACGCGACGCGGTTCTACATACATTTCAGGCTTTGCCCACGTGAGCGTCGGTCTAATAAAGTTTTCTCTTAATATTAGTAGGATTTTATTCACCCACAAACGTAAGACATCGAAAACAAAAGCCGAACAAACATCTGCTCTTTCTAAGTACTACAAACAGCTGTCTACAAACTTAGAGAGCGTACTACAAAAACTTGTAAAAAGCTTGCCCGGGACGAGGTCAAAGTTTCGTTGAAAAATTGAATTCGTAATGAGGTGAGAAGAAGATTTACTAACATTATTTCAACGAACTGAATGGTAATAATGTCTGTTGGAAGTAAAAAATATGCTGGAGATCTTTCAAGTTTGAATAAATATTCTTCGCCGTGGGGAATTCTGAATATTGACGTTCTTGACGTAAGGAAACGGAAAGATTTTTGCCTTCGTTATTATTTGCTTGTGGTTGTTTACTTTGTTTTTGAGTTTGTTAGACAAGTGATAGTCAAATGTAGACCACATTTGTGTACCTTTAAATTTTTAATCATTCGGGCCTCGGAATGCACGTAAGTCGTAGGTCCCGGCTATCACTTGTAGATCTTTAGCAGTCGTTACGGATAGTCAGAAGCCAGTAAATCTGACTTCAGTCTTGCCATGAACTACCGTGTTTCCCCAGTTAATGGGTTGTGGAGGTCTGTAGGCAGCCGCTCCGCGTAAAATACTGGTATTCAGCTAAATCCCGCTTGACTGGAAGCCGACCCCAATATAGTTGGGAAAAATGCTAGGTAGATGATGATTGATGATTAAATTTTTAATCATTCTGTACCTGTGTCTGTCACTTAACTCCTCTTAAACGGCTGTTTGCATGAGATATTGTGTATAGGTGTACTGGAGTGGGTCCATAGATGATTTTAAAATAAGTATAACTGGGTAATCAATTTCTTTAAAATCTCGATATTTATCGTTATTTTCTATTTATAACGGTAAATATCGAGACTGATCGCGTTAGTATAACTCCGTAATCAATTTTCAATGTCATATTTTAGTGAACTATTTTCTGTCAGTATGATGACGCTTGGCACCTTAAAAGACTGCATTCAGTCAACTTGGCATACGGTAGACCATGAATTAGATTGGGCCCACGTTACGATATTATTTTTTTCTGAAATTACTTGGTTACCGACTTCCACGCGGGCGAAGCCGCGGGCGAAAGCTAGTATTTCATAAGTCAAATCCCCCACTACATACAGAAACCAAAGTCTAGTTCCAACAGAGTGTTTGCCATGTAATTGTGTCACCACCTCTGCTACATGCTCAGAAATTCTCCGGCATAGTCCCGGTATGTTTAATTTTATCCTGAATGTCCCGGGACTCGGAGCTTGTCACCACTAGTCCCGCGTTAAGGTCGGTACACACTAAAACGAGGTACGGCTGAGGCATTGAAGTTCTAACTGCAGGTCTATTAGATCTGAAGGAGGGTTTGGAAGAGATAACGTGGCCCTGCAACGCAAAGGGCAACTAAAGGAACACAAGTGGGTTTTAGTCAGTAAAACTCTGACACGTCTTCCTGCTCTAGCCAGAGTGGGAGCAGTTATTTGATGATTTCCCGCTAGAAAAAAACTGAAAGAAGTTTTGATTTCCTTGAGAGTGTCGAAACGTACTTACATTATTTTGTGACATAAATAGTCGTATCTTTTTAACTTAGCAGTTTGGTTTATTCACAGCTTCAAGGGACCGCAAATAGTAGGTATATGGTTTTAATGTCAACTCGATAGCTCAACGCATTCCCGAGTTATAGTGTCTTGTCAGACAGACAGAAGGACAAAAAAGTGCAGATCTTATAGGGGTTTGTTCCCTCCCATCCCAGACACTAATTTGCATGGTTTTCATATGATTTGACCATTATATGTTTACTGTATGGACTTTAAACTTAAGAGACTTCGACCTCTGATCCGAGTTTGTTTCGGTGTTTCATTCAGGGTAGTCAGGTAAGGCCGATGCCTCACCTAGTTTAAATTGACGCGTAAAAGTGTCTTTTAAGACCTATTTGCAAAATAAATACCAGTATTGATCATTATCAGACTGTGGCAGGTTAGTCTATTTAAAGTAATCTGTCCACATATGTTTGGATGTTTCTAGGAACTCTGTAATAGTGGCTAGGGGCGGTTTTGGTTACTATTGAATTTTGGAATTTGTGTGGTGTGATTCCTATTTCAGTGAAATTGATATTGTCATTTTAGAAATGTTTACATCTATAATTTAACTAATAGTTTCGCATATATATGTACAATATGTAAATGCTATATTGCACAACCTTATAGAAAAGTAATTGATTTTTTGTTTAAATGCACTTAGGTTTAGTTTAGGTTTTTTTTTATGAAATTGGTTATCTTAATTTCACACGAATAATTTTGACATCGACACAATACATTGGCAGAGCATCTCATCTCATGCCTATACCCCTGTAGTTTTAAAGGCTTGATGAACGCCACTGGTGGTGACAAAATAATTTAGCACTATTTTAGGATAAAAAAGCATTCTTGTCAGTACATTAACTACTCCGCTGTCCCAGAGCTCCGCCCCCAACACATGTACAACAGTAACTCATCGCGGCTTCAGTTAACAACTTGTAATGCCTTGTCTTGACCGCGCCTCGCCTCGGTCTCACCTCGGCGCAGTCTGCACGCGTCCTAACTCCGTTGTCCCAGAGCTCCGCCCCCAACACATGTACAACAGTAACTCATCGCGGCTTCAGTTAACAACTTGTAATGCCTTGTCTTGACCGCACCTCGCCTCGGTCTCACCTCGGCGCAGTCTGCACGCGTCCTAACTCCGTTGTCCCAGAGCTCCGCCCCCAACACATGTACAACAGTAACTCATCGCGGCTTCAGTTAACAACTTGTAATGCCTTGTCTTGACCGCGCCTCGCCTCGGTCTCACCTCGGCGCAGTCTGCACGCGTCCTAACTCCGTTGTCCCAGAGCTCCGCCCCCAACACATGTACAACAGTAACTCATCGCGGCTTCAGTTAACAACTTGTAATGCCTTGTCTTGACCGCGCCTCGCCTCGGTCTCACCTCGGCGCAGTCTGCACGCGTCCTAACTCCGTTGTCCCAGAGCTCCGCCCCCAACACATGTACAACAGTAACTCATCGCGGCTTCAGTTAACAACTTGTAATGCCTTGTCTTGACCGCGCCTCGCCTCGGTCTCACCTCGGCGCAGTCTGCACGCGTCCTAACTCCGTTGTCCCAGAGCTCCGCCCCCAACACATGTACAACAGTAACTCATCGCGGCTTCAGTTAACAACTTGTAATGCCTTGTCTTGACCGCGCCTCGCCTCGGTCTCACCTCGGCGCAGTCTGCACGCGTCCTAACTCCGTTGTCCCAGAGCTCCGCCCCCAACACATGTACAACAGTAACTCATCGCGGCTTCAGTTAACAACTTGTAATGCCTTGTCTTGACCGCGCCTCGCCTCGGTCTCACCTCGGCGCAGTCTGCACGCGTCCTAACTCCGTTGTCCCAGAGCTCCGCCCCCAACACATGTACAATAGTAACTCATCGCGGCTTCAGTTAACAACTTGTAATGCCTTGTCTTGACCGCGCCTCGCCTCGGTCTCACCTCGGCGCAGTCTGCACGCGTCCTAACTCCGTTGTCCCAGAGCTCCGCCCCCAACACATGTACAACAGTAACTCATCGCGGCTTCAGTTAACAACTTGTAATGCCTTGTCTTGACCGCGCCTCGCCTCGGTCTCACCTCGGCGCAGTCTGCACGCGTCCTAACTCCGTTGTCCCAGAGCTCCACCCCCAACACATGTACAACAGTAACTCATCGCGGCTTCAGTTAACAACTTGTAATGCCTTGTCTTGACCGCGCCTCGCCTCGGTCTCACCTCGGCGCAGTCTGCACGCGTCCTAACTCCGTTGTCCCAGAGCTCCGCCCCCAACACATGTACAACAGTAACTCATCGCGGCTTCAGTTAACAACTTGTAATGCCTTGTCTTGACCGCGCCTCGCCTCGGTCTCACCTCGGCGCAGTCTGCACGCGTCCTAACTCCGTTGTCCCAGAGCTCCGCCCCCAACACATGTACAACAGTAACTCATCGCGGCTTCAGTTAACAACTTGTAATGCCTTGTCTTGACCGCGCCTCGCCTCGGTCTCACCTCGGCGCAGTCTGCACGCGTCCTAACTCCGTTGTCCCAGAGCTCCGCCCCCAACACATGTACAACAGTAACTCATCGCGGCTTCAGTTAACAACTTGTAATGCCTTGTCTTGACCGCGCCTCGCCTCGGTCTCACCTCGGCGCAGTCTGCACGCGTCCTAACTCCGTTGTCCCAGAGCTCCGCCCCCAACACATGTACAACAGTAACTCATCGCGGCTTCAGTTAACAACTTGTAATGCCTTGTCTTGACCGCGCCTCGCCTCGGTCTCACCTCGGCGCAGTCTGCACGCGTCCTAACTCCGTTGTCCCAGAGCTCCGCCCCCAACACATGTACAACAGTAACTCATCGCGGCTTCAGTTAACAACTTTTAATTCTCTCCGCGAATTTGTAATCGAGTTTCTTTGTTAGTTCTGTACTTTGTTTTTAGTAATGATGGCGTTTCTGCTGTTGTGTTATCTGAGATGAAACGGTAATTGTTTTGAGTTTTTTTCTGGGAATCTTTTTTGGAGTTTCGATGATAGCTTCATTGTGTTATTAAGTTATTACACATGTACATAGATAGTTACAGCTTGAGTTTCCAGGGTAGCTAGTAAAATTAAATTTTTCGAAAGTTGTTGCAATTTTCCGGTCAGTTTCGATACTGAGCTGAAAATTTGCAGTATGGTAATAAAACATTGTTTTCGGAGTATTTACGCAACCATATTCATGAACACCATCATTATTTATGCAGTATGTATGTCTTTTTCATTATGATTTTTAACTTATAGACGCGGTACACAGAAACAGTAACAGAAGAAAACAAACGTATGTAAAGTGCTAATCGAAAATATTGTAAGTCGTATAAAATAATTGTGCCTAAGAATATCAAATTAATATTATAAAGCACACAGTCATGCATTTCTACTTCACGCTCATCCTTTTCTGCTCAATTTCACTCAAACCGTGATGGGTGAAATTGAGCACAAGAGTAGGAAAACCATGTCTTGGAATAGTATCGACATCATCTACCTAGCCTTTTCCCAACTATATTGGGGTCGTCTTCCAGTCAAGCCGGATTTAGCTGAATACCAGTATTTTACAAGGAGCGCCTGCCTACCAGACCTCCTTAACCTTGGAATAATATCTACATATGACACATTTCACCCTTGAGTACGAGTATATTCTCTTGAGAGAACGTCCTCCTTTCACGGAGAAGCCAGTTATTAATAAAGCATTTAAAACAAAACCTTTTGAGTTCGGAAACTCCGGAAACCAGGTAATCCGATGACACGTGTCACGTCTCACGTGGGTGAACACGTGTTTTATTTTAGGATTCGTGATCATTATAATCCACTAGTTGCTTTCAGCGGCTTCGCTTGCGTTAACGTAGAAAATAATCTTAAAAGAACTCCCAGGATAAAAAGTATCTTGTGTATTATTCAAGCGTTTCAAGATTCGTAATTATTATCGTCAGCGGCATTACTCGCATGAACGTAGAAAATGATCTCAAGGGAACACACTCGTATAAAGTATCCTATGTGCTCTTCCAAATTTCCAGGACTTGGTCTACTTGTATGTTATCCAAATCTAATCAGCCGTTTAAGCTTGAAGAAGCATCAAACATACGCACACACAAAATATCGCTTCTATAAAATTAGTGTAATAACATTTTACTAAATACTTTAGAACGCAACAAATTTACATGCACCAACGAAATGAATAGCAAATACCAACCATATTGCAAATACGACACAATTCAAATTAGATCCATTTCGAATTTACTACATTCACTCAATGCGACCGTCGTATCAAATCGTCCGTAGGTGCTTTTGACCGCACAAAATCAACTTCTGTACTAATCAGTCGTCGCACAACGGAACTCGCGTTTCAGGATTCGTAATCATTATGGTGCCGCCAGTGGCTTCACTCGTTTGAATGTAGAAAATTGTCTCAAAGGAATAAACTTATAAAAAGAACCCTATGAGCTATTCCCAGAGATGCTCTACCCGTGTTCCATATTTCATCCAAATGCATTCAGCCGTTCGACCGTGAAGAAGTATCAAACATACGCACACATAAAATAATCACCCCTATAAAATTAGTGTGTAATTGTGTATCTATTACATTTTACTAAATGTTTTACAATGCCCCAATTATGTAAATTGGGGCATTGTAAAACATTTAGCACGAAATGAATTGTAAATACAAACCATACATCAAACACAGAGCATTTCAAATTAGATACGTTTCGAATTTACTCAATGCGACCGTCGCGCGTCGTATCAAATCGTCCGTAGGTGCTTTTGACCGCACAAAATCAACCGTTGTACTAATCAGTCGTCGCACAACGGAACTCGTGCTCGCGGCCGTTCGATGACACAAAGCTAATTTAGAGAGGCCCAGCAGACCGAATAAAATCTAATTACACGTGCGAAGGCTAGCAGGCCACACATGTGTCCTCTGATGTCATAATTATGCGTTTCAGGATTCATAATCATTACGGTGCCGCCAGCGGCTTCACTCGTTTGGACGTAGAAAATTTCCTCGAAGGAATAAACTCATAAAAAGGACACTATGTGCTATTCTAAGAGATGCTCTGCCCGTGTGCCATATTTCATCCAAATGCATTCAGCCGTTCGACTGAGATGATATGTTCATCAAAGATACGCACACATAAAATATAGCCTTTATAAAATTAGTGTGTAGTTGTGTATCTATTACATTTTACTAAATGTTTTACAATGCCCCAATTTACATGCACCAAACGAAATGAATAGTAAATACCAACCATTCATCAAATACAGAGCATTTCAATTTAGATACGTTTCGAATTTACTCAATGTGACCGTCGCGTCGTATCAAATCGTCCGTAGGCGCTTTTGACCGCACAAAATCAACCGTTGTACTAATCAGTCGTCGCACAACGGAACTCGTGGCTCGCGGCCGTTCGATGACACAAAGCTAATTTAGAGAGGCCCAGCAGGCCGAATAAAATCTAATTACACGTGCGAAGGCTAGCAGGCCACACACGTGTTCTCTGATGTCATAATTATGCGTTTCAGGATTCATAATCATTATAATCTATGAGCTGCTAAAATTTTCTCTCATAAAAAGTATCTTATGTGCTATTCCAAGGCATGTTCTACCCGTGTGCCATATATCATCCAAATCCATTCAGCCGTTCGAGCGTGAAGAAGCATCAAACATACGCACATACAAAATATCGCTTCTATAAAATTAGTGTAATTACATTTTACTAAATAATTTAGAACGCAACAAATTTACATGCACCAAACGAAATGAATAGTAAATACCAACCATACAATATATACAGAGCATTTCAAATTAGATAGGTTTCGAATTTACTCAATGCGACCGTCGTATCAAATCGTCCGTAGGTGCTTTTGACCGCACAAAATCAACCGTTGTACTAATCAGTCGTCGCACAACGGAACTCGTGGCTCGCGGCCGTTCGATGACACAAAGCTAATTTAGAGAGGCCCAGCAGGCCGAATAAAATCTAATTACACGTGCGAAGGCTGGCAGGCCACACACGTGTTCTCTGATGTCATATGCAGGAGTAATAACGGCTAATCCTACGCCGACGGAGACCTGTGTCGCCGTCACAAATTACTCGCTTTTGTCCGTCAACAAGGGATTTTGGCGCACTGTCTATGAATGCATTATAACCTCGTGCATAATGCAAAGCTGCGTGTAAGGGCATTAACATATAGGTAGGTTACGTAAAGACTTGAATTAAAATATAGTGCATATTTATAATGCGCGGTGAGGGGTGGTAATGTGAGTACAACATTGTTTTGATAGTTTTACTTGAAAGATAAGAAAGACTACAATCCTTAGTTCCTTACACAAGAAAAACTGTGTTTTCTTTTGAGTCAGAATGTCATACAACCATTAATGAAAACAAACGAGCGCGTTATATGAGGTTTTTGTCAGTAAAAATCTGACACTCTTCATCGCTCGACACAGCACGGAAGGAGATATAATTATGATGAATTTTTATCTAAAAAATTCTGTCGAGTCAATTTAATTAAAGAATATTTCGATAGCATGACAATTTATTTTTATTTATTTAAATTTTATCCCTTTAAAAATTACTATTCTGATTGAAAAGATTAAAGGCTCTCCTCACAGATGAATAAGGCACCAAATTCCTCATCTTCCAGTCATAGAGTACACTTGTCTTAATACTGCGATATCAAAGGACCTCCGTCCTTGGCAGCACAGCCTTTGTCGAGCTGACAGCTTCGGAAGCTCAGCTACTGGCCTGTCTAATTAATGAGTAGACACTAAGTACCATCCATCTCTATGACATATACCCGCATAATTCCTAATTAATAGAATAAACTTTATTGTACATGAAAATAGTATTTTTTTCACAGAATTCTGAAAATAGGTAGGTACAATGGCGGTATCGCTGAAAGCGTAAAGAAACGAGAAAAAGTCATAAAAGTTAAACAAAGAGTACTGACTGTCCTGGAGTGTAAAAGGCACAAATGAGTTTCAGTTAGTAAAAATCTGACTCTCCCTCTCGCTCGACACAGTATAGGAGTTATAATATAATTGATAACAGATACTGCTCAGATATTTCAGTTGATGAAAACTTCAAAGCAATTAAAATATCTTTGCCAAAACCTATAGAAATATCGGGAACTCAAAATAATTGAAAATCACGGAAGATATCCCGTAAGTGACAATTTAAATTGTGAAACAAACCGTGATAGCCTAAAACAGTGTTTATAGAAATACTATTTTGATTAAAAAGATTAAAGGCTCTCATCACAGATGAATAAGGCCCCAAATTTCTCATCTTCCAGTCATATTCCTCACACAAGAGTACCCTTAATACCACGATATCAAAGGACCTCCGTCCGCTTCCTTGGCAGCGCAGCCTTTGTCGAGCCGACAGCTTCGGAAGCTCAGCTACTGGCCTGTCTAATTAATGAGTAGACACTAAGTACGTAACATCCATCTCTATGACATGTACCCGCATAATTCGTAATTAATAGAATATAATAGAATAAACTTTATTGTAGATGAAAATAGTATTTTTTTCACAGATTTCTTAAATTTATAAGTACAATGGCGGTATCGCTGAAAGCGAAAAGAAATGAGAAAAAGTCATAAAAGTTAAACGAAAGAGTACTGACTGTCCTGGAGTGTAAAAAACACAAATGAGTTTCAGTTAGTAAAAATCTGACTCTCACTCTCGCTCGAGAGAGCATAGGAGTTATAATATAATTGATAACAGATACTAATCAGATATTTCAGTTGATGAAAATTTCAAAAGCAATAAAAATATCTTTGCCAAAACCTATAGAAATACTATTTTGATTAAAAAGATTAAAGGCTGTCCTCACAGATGAATAAGGCACCAAATTCCCCATCTTCCAGTCATATTCCTCACACAAGAGCACCCTTAATACTGCGATATCAAAGGACCTCCGTCCGTTTCCTCGGCAGCACAGCCTTTGTCGAGCCGACAGCTTCGGAAGCTCAGCTACTGGCCTGTCTAATTAATGAGTAGACACTAAGTACCTACCATCCATCTCTGTGACATATACCCGCATAATTCGTAAATAATAGAATAGAATTAACTTTATTGTATATGAAAATAGTAAAAAATTACGGAATCTTATATCTATGAGTACAAGCCCCCTTCTTGTCCAGGCAATTGCTGTCCGTTCCAGGTTGCCTGGAAGAGTTCGTGGAATGCGATAAGGCCGCCCTTTGTATGTACCTATGTGTTTAGTTTTAGTTTCCTTTTTATGTGTGTGCAATAAAGTGAATAATAAATAAATAAAAATTCAAAATTTATTTAATTAAACATTAACATAACAATTTTTATCATAATTCAGCACATAGAGTGTATAATAATTTGATTAAATGACAATAGGTACAAGGTATTTACAGTATAATAAAAACTAAATAATAGATACAACAGCGTCGGCGACGGCGATCTAAAAGACAACTTTAGGATGGACTAACTTAAAGACTAACTTATGGACTTTTAAGAACTTAAAATAAAAAAGGAGGAAAATAATTTGTACAAATATCTACAAATAGATCTGGATAAAAGATTAATGTTGATGATTTGTCCGAATCGCAAAAAAGATTTTTTTGTTTTGTGATAAAACTTTTTAGATATTTTTCTGTACTTATATTATGAGAAAGTCTCAAGGCTTCATATCAAATTTCAGGATTCTAGGTCAACGGGAAGTACCTACTCGTACTACTACTATAGGGCTTTGAATTATCAGCCTTAACTTTAGATTGTATTGATTTAGAAGTTCAATTTTTTTAATGCTGCTTAAGGTAGCTAATCTGATTATTTGATATTAATTTCAATTTCATATCGAAAGGGTTAACAAGACCCTGACTGGTCTTGACAGATGGTATGTCTGTCGGACTGACAGACAAACGGACAGATGGACGTCAAACAGCGGTAACAGAAATACATCATCTGTGAAAATTGTCTAGCTATCACGGATCATACAGCCTGGTGACAGACAGACGGACAAAGGATGTAGGGTCGAAGCCTCCGGGGCCATGGATTCCGAAAGGGAAGATCGGTGACCCCAGATCGAAGGCAAGGAAAGAATGGGGTGGGGTTTAGTCAGAAAAATGTCTGACACACCCTCCTGCTCCGCCCAAGAGCGGGACAAGTCAAAAAAGATGGACAGCGGAGTTTTAGCAATACATTGCCCTTTTTACCCTTTGAGTAAAAAAGGGTAGGAAAATGATGATAATAAATCGCTAACATTTCAGAGTTCAAGAGTGGGTGTTGTGACGTCACTTCTAGGTTAAAAGCACGTGTGCAAATATGTGACGTCACAAGAAATTCAACACGTGTGGCCTCTTCATATTATTTTGTTTATGTGAGTAAACTAACAGACTATAATAAGAGCAATAGTGCACTAGGGGCCAGGCCGCAGCGACCAGGTCACGGTGAGATACAAACATTAGTATGAAACCGCCATAGAGCGCGCGCACCTGTGGCCGCAAGTGCGCTATTGCTCTAATTTGTTTTTTTTTGTAATCTAATCAACATATTATATACTTATGTTATTAATTTCCGTAGTGGCCCGGCAGGGTCGAAGCCTACTGGGGCCCTGCGTAGAACGAAAGAGAAACCCAGGACCCTGGAATTAAGGCAAAGACGGAACAGTGGGTTCTAGTCTGTAGAAGTCAGATACGCCCTCCCACTTCGCCCAGAGCGGAAAAAGTCGTTTTGATGATCCCCACCTTAACAAAAAGTGTTCTTTTTTTATTTGGTTTATGTGGCTAAACTAACGGACCAATTTGATTTTTTAAGGAATTTATTCCATTCAGAAATTCCATTGAGGAGCTCGTGGCTAGATAATAACAGCCGCATAGGTCGATCTTCAAGGTTAAGCAACGCTTGCCTAGGTTGGTCTGTGGATGGGTGACCATCTTAACATAACGAGTTTTCCGAGGCACGGAGTTTCCTCCGTGCCTCGGAAAGCACGTTAAGCCGTAGGTCCCGGCTGTCATTTGTAGATCTTTGGCAGTCATTACGGATAGTCAGAAGCCAGTAAATCTGACTCCAGTCTTGCCATGAAGTACCGTGTTACCCCAGTTAATGGGTTGTGGAGGTCTGGTAGGCAGCCGCTCCACGTAAAATACTGGTATTCAGCTAAATCCGGCTTGACTGGAAGCCGACCCCAATATAGTTGGGAAAAGGCTAGGTAGATGATGAAGGAATTTATTCCATTCATACGTCATTAATTTGTATAACCTTAAAATCTTATACATTCTTGCTCCTAGACAGAAATTGCAAATAATAAAATTGAAGTGTCTCCTGAAAATGTCTGGCCACTTGAAATCTGTTGAACAAAGGAGATGGTGTGATAGGGCAGGACCAGACGTTTTATTATTCGTACTGTATCCTCAGGGCAGCTAGCAGACGGTAGGACAGCAGTATTCAATGCAGTGCTTATAAGTGCACTTTCTGAGATTGTTTTTATCTACTTACTTACTAAAAAGCAGCATAATATATGTATAACATTCGATATTTCTTTGAATTCATTAAATAGTGACTGGACAGGTCCACTAAAATCTATGTGGTTCTTGACCCATCAGACATGCATGCATGATTGACCATTACAGACATGTTTGCTGTGTGGACTATAAAAGAAACTTTGCCCTGAGAGTTGTTTCGGTGTTTAGGAAACACAGGCCTCATCAAAAATTGAAATATGGGATTAACTATAATAAGTATGATGTTTTTTAACCTATCAATACCTGCGAAACGAGACACAATAGTAAGACAATAACAGCGCGGGCCTATGAGACCGGCCGGGGATTCATGAATTAATTATCTGGACAAAATTCTACGAATATGAATATTAGTTCATTTTTCATATTTCAAAGTTAATATAATATCTCTTAGTAAAAGTTGTTCTGATATCGGCATGGTTGGTGCAATGGTTGATTGATTGACTGCTGCACCCACGTACCGTGGATTATATTCTCACTTGAAACAAATTTTTCTATGGCCATTTAATAAGTATTTTTGCATTGTGCAGACCTACCTCAGTATTCTTTTTTAACCCAAAGGTTGACTGGTTAAGAATGCCTTGATGCATTAAATCTGCCTTGTACAGTCAGCATCGAAAGTCGATGAACAGAATCAACATAACAAAACATTTTATTGTGAACAGATGAAACATTTTATTGCGAACAGGTCTTTTGTTATGTTGATTATGTTCATCGACTTTTGATGCTGACTGTACCACCACTATACAAGTGTGCATAAAGTTTAAATAAATAAATAATACGTATGGATTATAAAAAAAAATGAATGTCACATGCGTTGAATTTCGAGTCGTCATTGACATAAAATCTTGCTAAAATACACTTTTAACCTACAGGTGACATCACAACCTACAGTCCTGAACTTTGATCCATTTGCGATTTGAAATCAAAATTTTCCTGCCCTATTTTTCTTCTATTCGGGTCAACCACCACGCTATCTTTGAGTCCCTATTCTTTCTTGACATTTCTTACACAATCTACCTGTTTTTCTTTGGCCTTCCTCTCTCTCTCTCTATACTCTTGTGTAAGTGAGTTTATATGTTTATAAACGCTCCTACGATACAGAAGTAATTCCTTGTCGGAGACAACGTTTAATAAAGAAAAAAAGTTATTACAATAAAATATTCGCAAGCATACTATAGCTAATGTACTTAGTATAAAAGTTACCCTGTACAGACAGTTTTTCGCACTTCCTTAAACCAAAAATGTCTGTTAGACGCCATAATGAAATGCTCACACACGTTTTGGCTTAATACATATGTATAAAAGAACCACAATGTAGCTCTATGGTTACTCTCAGAAGCTCGCTGGTATAACATGAGAAATAAACACAGACGGTAATACAATCTTAATTTCGGAGGCTTTATGCTAAACACTGAGTTAATTACATTAGGGGGACCTATTTTCTTAAACAGGCTTAGCAAATTGCTTTACGCTTTATTAAACTTGTTAAATAGTTACAAAAGATGTACCTCGTCGTATAATTGTTATTGTTAGATACCGGAAAATGTTTAGAAAGAAAAACAAATTCCTTTTTTTCACAACAGTTTTATTAGGTTTCAATCTTTCCTGAATTCCGGTAGCACTGTAATGCGGTGCTGTTACGTAACGTTGTGCAGCTGTGCTCTGTGTAACTCTGCCCTGTGCAACTGTGCACAACAATGTGATATAAAAACGACGCGCACATTTAATGTAATTAACTGTTTGTAAGTTGTTGCGTATTCCGCGCTACCCACTTTCTTGTGGATTTAAACAATTACTGTTCATTAGGATGCGCACAGAGCCCGCTTTTGTAATGCAAATCCATTGTTTTTGTGCACGCCGTTCCACACTTTTATGTGAATGTATGCTGAACAGTAAACATAGATAAAAGTACGTATGTACGAATAGTTTGCTCGCTTTCAAATGAAAAGCAATTTCATAAGTGGAAATGTGGAATGCACCAGAAAGTACATACGAAGTTCGTCTTAACTTTATATAAAATTCAATATTTCCGAGGGAATCGTGGCGCGTGGTGGTCCGAAGTCAAACAACCCGGACGGGGGCGACTCGACAAATTTAAAGGAATCTACCATAAAAATAGTAAACACGATTTCTGGTTGTGAAAAGATAAATTTCGGTCTAGCAAACATGGTCGTATCTCGAGGGGCGGAATCGCGCAACTTTGATTTGATTCTAGAATTTGGCGCGGCATATAGAAAATATTGCAAATTCAGTTTGTTGTGGAGTGCCAGGCGGGCGGCGCCGCTGGGCGAAGCGAGCTAGTAATCACATTTCAGCCTAGGAAGCTTGCTTAGGGTTGTGTACTAAGACACGAGTATAGAAACGTACTTTACATGTTGCGATAATAGATACGCCTTCCTTTGGTATAGCTACATAGGTACCACTTTATTTTTATATTAGCTACTGAACGCTGCTTCGTCCACTTGGGTGGTAGTAGGAAATTATCCCAAAGGAACATACTCCCTGTGAAAAGTATTTATATGCTATTCCAGCACCTGGTCTTCCTGTGTACCAAGTTTCACCAAAACCCGTTCAGCCGTTTGAGCGTGAAGAAGTAACAAACATACACACACTCACATTCACAAACTTTCGCCTTTATATTACTAGACTGATTTTCTATAAAATGTGTTCAAATTGGTCCTTCTGCAGTAGGTATCTTTTTTTGAAACCTTGTTTTTAGCCATAACTCAATTAACGATTTATTTTATAGAAATAAGTAAATTAATTAAATTATACCAGGAATTCTATTTATTAAATTGATTTTATAGTATGCTTAAATAAATAGGACTCTTACATTTATTAATTTAATTTATGACAGGCCTGTTGGTCTAGTGGTTGGCTCTGACTGCCGGAGGTAGTGGGTTCGATTCTCACCCAAAACAAAATGTTTGTTTGATGAGTGCGATCATTTAGTCTGTGTCTAGGTGTAATTTATCTATAATATTGTTGACAGGTAAAGAATGCCTCAAGGCATTAAGTCCACCTCTGGACTTTTGTGTGCTTAAAGAATTAAATATGGACGTAATTAGAAATATCAGGGTCGAAGCCTCTGGGGCCATGGGTTGGCTTCTGAAAGGAAAACTCTGGATCCTGGAACAAAGGCATAAAAGGACCGGAGTGGGTTTTAGTTACGCCCTCCCACTCCGCCCAAGAGCGGGAGAAGTCATTCTAATGATTTCCCACTTTAAAAAAAAGTAATACGAAATATACATAAGGTTATGGCACGTGAACACATTCGCAGGAAGTTGGCAGAATCATTACAGCGCTGATTTATCGGATTCGTTTCTCTTATTAATTTTGGTTATATGTATGTATGTATTTATATATTTTATTTATTATATATTTTATTATATAATTTATTTTATATTAGTTTATATTTTATTGAATTATAGTATATATTTTATTTAATATTAGTTCTTGTTTGTTTAACTGTCAGTTGCACCTACTACGCCATGTTTCTGCACCACCCTAAGGTCGACTGGTAGAAAATGCCTAAGGCATTAAGTCCGCCTTTGTACAATGTTTGTGCATGAAGTTTAATTAAATAAAATAAATAAAAATACATATACATAAGTAGGTACGTTTATCAGTTGTCTAGTACTCATAGCACAAGCTCTGCTTAGTTTGGGACTAGATGGCGTTGTGTGAAAGTTGTGGAAAAAAACGTTTTTTTTTACAACAAATACTTTTTGTTTGCTTTATTTTACTACTTATTTATATATCGCTACTTATTTATTCAATATCGTATGCCATTAAAACATAAAATTAGCTTTCCTAACTACAACATAAATTATGAATAGGAGCTACATTGTTTCCGTTCTAATTAATGCTTAGTTATTTCCCTCAAGAGGATACATTTTATGGTTTTAAGTCTTTGGCACAGATTAGAAGATAATAATTGAAGAATCCAAAGATCATAAATTAAGAAATAATTAAAGTTATTTTGACGTAGTGGTTTTCAAAATTACTCCGCTCTGGGCGAAACGGGAGAGATATCGTGCGTGTCAGACTTCTATTGACTAAAACCCACTCCTGTTCCTTCTTTGTTCTAATTTCAGGGTCCCGGGGTTCTCTTTCGTCAACCCAAGCCCCAGTAGGCTTACCTCCCCGACGGGGTCAGCGTGGTCTGCTACGCAGACGACACGCTGGTCCTGGCGCGGGGAGAGTCGTACCAGGCGGCGGCCGAAACAGCGACACGCGGGGTTGCGACAGTCGTGGAGAGGATCCAGCAACTGGGACTCAAGGTGGCATTGCACAAGTCCGAGGCCATGTGCTTTCATGGCCCTCGGTACGCGCCACCTCCGGGTTCCCAAATAACGGTAGGGGGGGTCCACATCGGCGTCGGGTCGGCGATGAAGTACCTGGGACTCGTCCTCGACAGCCGGTGGACTTTCGAGGAGCATTTCCGACGTTTGGCCCCCAAACTGGACAGGTCTGGGGCCGCTCTGAAGCGGCTCCTGCCCAACCTAGGGGGTCCAGACGCCCCCTGCCGGAGGCTCTACGCGGGGATCGTTCGGTCCATGGCCCTTTACGGGGCGCCGGTTTGGGCGCCGTCGCTAGGTAAGCGACCGGCGGCCAAGCTGAACGCTTGCCAGAGGGTCATGGCCATCCGGATGGTGCGGGGATACCGCACGATCTCCCGCGAAGCGGCGAGCCTCCTCGCTGGCCTGCCACCTTGGGATCTGGAGGCAACAGTCCTTGCACGCATGCACGATTTGCGCGTGGAGATGCAACGCCAGGGCGAAACTCCGCTGCCGCGACAAGTCGCGGCATGGCGGACAGAGTTCCGGCGGGATCTTAGGGTGGCATGGCGACTGCGACTGTCGCAACCCAGTGCTGGGCACGCCGTCATTGAGGCGGTTAGGCCCCTCTTTGAGGAGTGGTTGGAAAGAGGTCACGGCGTCCTCTCTTTCCGTGTGACGCAGGTCCTCACCGGACACGGTAAGTTCGGGAGGTTCCTGCATCGAATCAAGCAGGAGAGGACGCCCGGGTGTCGCCACTGTGTGGACCGCCCGGAGGACACGGTGGAGCACACGGTAGAAGTGTGCCCCGCTTGGGCGGAGCACCGCCGTGTTCTCGTGGAGACTATCGGGAGCGGTGACCTCTCGCGCCGGGCCCTGGTTCAGGCCATGGTCCGGAGCGAGGAGGGTTGGCATGCGGTCGCCTCCTTCTGCGAAGCAGTGATGCTCGTGAAGGAGGCTGCTGACCGCGAGCGCGTGAGGGAACGGTCCTCACGCCGCCGCCGCCGAGATCCCGATCCCGATTTCCGACCACCGTAGGCGCGGGTTCGCGGACGGCGAGCACTGGGTAGCTCGCTGTCCGGCAGTCTGGAAATAATCTGGACCGAGCCCAGTCGTCAACGGCGCCTTCTGTTCCACGCGCGCCTCAAGGAGATGTCAGCAAACTGTAGGGGCCCGGTAGGGCCGAAGCCTCTGGGGGGAACATGTGGTATTCCTAACGGTTGATACCGAGTCCCCCCCAGAACGAAGGCAACGAAGGAACGGGGTAGGGGTTTAGTCAGTAAGAGTCTGACACGCCCTCCCGCTCCGCCCAAGAGCGGGGGAAGTCATTCTGATGATTCCCCTACCAGAAAAAAAAAAAAAAAAAAGCCCCAGTAGGCTTAGACACTGTCGGTCCCGTACGGTTTGCTGACACACGATGGTGACCATAGATATCAGAAAGGAGAGATATGTTATGTTGTTAAAAATGTATCGGAACATGTGTCTCCACAAGCGGCCGTATTATGAAGTACACCGCATTGATAAAGTACCGTTATGTTATTTTTACATTGCGTGTCCTGTTGCTGAGCGTCAAAATTACGTGATGGTTAAGGAGAAATGTATTAGCAGGATTTCGTCACGATCACATAATAACATGTATTATGTGACGGCCGTTGCCTAGCACATTGCCCCACGGGCGCATGGCTTGCGGACATGAATTCGCCCGCTCGCCATTTCTCGTCTTTATTAATATTTCTGTGATGCTGACGTATTTGAGGCGCGCGTAGAACAATACTTACCGTCGACGACATGGGCTTGGTCCAAACTATTACCAGACGTTCGGACGGCGAGCTACTCAATGCTCGCTGTCCGCAGGCGGGCCTACGATGACTGGAAATCGGGATCGGAATACCGGCGGCGATGGCGTGAGGGCGATGTGGTGTGGTTGTGATAGGTGTGTATAGTATGTGTGTGAGGACTAATATAAATGGGAAGTGTGATGACAGTACGGCAGTAGGTATATATGTACGTCAGTATTCTCTATCTAGGTGGAAGTGTTACCGCGTGCAGGCGGAGTGTTTTCCCTCGATTCCCGGGAGAGTGTACGTTGCCAACTAGCAGGGTTACCAGCGTGTTGACGTGAAACATTGCTGTCTGCTTTTAGTTTTATTTTATATTGAATTGATACAGAAGTTAGGTGGTAGTGGTTTATAAAAGAATTAATGTTTGCTAAAACTGACTAAAGACTGTAAAGTCATCTCTGTTCTCACCTAAATCGATAAAGGCATATAAAGGTAGGCCAAATGTAACTGTACTACTGTTGTTAGCATAAAGGTGGAGAAAAGATTAAAAAAATCAGTTTTGTAGTTTTTGATATTTTTCACTACGTACAGTGAAAGTGGTTTCGCCCTCGTGAAAGTCGACAATTTATTTCAAGGAAACGTACTATCGGAATAAAAATTATTTTTCTTTGTGATTTTTCTTTCTATTAATTAGTATTCTTTGTAATATTTCAAGACATGGTATACCTATGTACCAACTTTCATCAAAATCCGTACAGTGCTTGGAGCGTGAAGAATTAACAAACATACACACACATACAAACTTTCGCTTTTAGAATATTAGTCTGACAAACAAATACAAATCTGTCCTCTTTAACTTTGTTGTTAGTTTCAAAATGATAGCAACACGATTGAATCACGATATGAAAGATGAAACAATAAAATATAAAACCCTACATGCCATATAAGGAAACCAAAATAATGAGAGCTCGCTAGTCTTAGCGTTGTTTTTTTGATTTTTTAGATATAAAAGATTCAAAAACATAATATCCTCGGCCTGTACAGTATGACTGAATTTTAAAATTAAACTCTACAAATACTTAATCGTAACAGTGTGATCCAACGTTTTTATAAAATATAGAGCTATTAAAAAATAGTTTTTTCTTAAAAGATATAGATAGAGTCCTTCTTGTTGTGGACGGCTGGCAGATTCCACGAAGTGACTGACAGAACCGTACACGAAGTAGTAGGTAATAATCTTGTAGTGGTAGTCATTTAAGTAGTTAGCTGGTCATTGTCTCGTGGAATTTGAAATCATCTCTACGAATCATCTCAGACTCTCCATCCATTTACAATCAAATAAATTGAAAATGTCATTCAATTCAATGGTCGTAAAAGACATGACTGCATTGCCTATTGCGTGCATATTCAGATTTCACGAGTGTCTTTGAGACGCGTGTCAAACTCAGCAAAGAGAGCAAGACTTCAGAGTATCCTATGTATGGTGCAAATGTGGAACGGGCGATTTGAGGGTGTGGGGTAAAGTTTATGTCAGATATAGGTACTGTAAAGAGTTATTACTAAAATTCTTTAGTAATGTGTTGCTGGCGGGTTTGAAAAGAAATAAACTGTTCTAATATTTTGAATGATATTGTTTCTTAAACAGACATGTCATCGTGGAAGATGGCTTAGAAAAATATGTGGATTATTGTATTAGCCGCGTCCATGTAAACACCTCTCTAATAAACGTGAATCTTGGTACCTCCGTATATTATTGAGCTATAAAACGTAGCAGATCTTCAAGGTTAAGCAACGCTTGCCAAGGTTGGTCTGTGGATGGGTGATTATCTCGAGACATAGCGAGTTTCCTTCGTGCCTCGGAAAGCACGTTAAACCGTAGGTCTCGGCTGTCATTTGTAGATATTTGGCAGTCGTTATGGATAGTCAGAAGCCAGTAAATCTGACTTCAGTCTTGCCATGAAGTACCGTGTTACCCCAGTTAATGGGTTGTGGAGGTCTGGTAGACTGGTATTCAGCTAAATCCGGCTTGACTGGAAGCCGACCCCACTATAGCTGGGAAAAGGCTAGGCAGATGATGAAGATGACTCATTTTAGTAGAAAGCTGGTTATTATCTTGCGGAATTTGAAATTACCTACAAATCATCTCAGACTTTCCATCCATTTACAGTCAAATAAATTGAAAATGTCATTCAATTCAATAGTCTTAAACGACATGACTGCATTGCCTATTGTGTGCTTAATATTCAGAACTCATGTGTCTTTGAGACGCTTGTCAATTGCAGCAAAGAGAGCCCGATTTGAGATCAGTGCACCCTACATAGTACAGATGTGTGAGTGGAGAAGTGAGGGTGTGGGGTAAAGTTTACGTCAGATATATGTGGGCACTTTAAAACGCCGCATATTCTCACTAGAAGGATTATTGTATGTATATTTGTTACTTCTTCACGTTCGAACGTCGATTTAATTTCTACGAAATTTTGTAGGTATAGAGTATACCATCGCACTTCACTCCAGTGGGCTGGGTAGGCACATTGCTCGCAGAACAAATGACCGAAGAGATCGAAAGGTTCTCGAGTGGCGACCGCGTACCGGAAGACGCAGCGTTGGAAGACCTTCCACAAGTGGAATCGATCACCTGGCGAGGGTTGCAGGAATCCGATGGATGCGAGACGCACAGGGCCGGTTGTGCCGCTTGCTGTCTATGTGCAATAGTGGACATCTTTCAGCTGAAAGCATTATGGGTTTTTGGGAGGTATGTGGAACAGAGAGTAAAGTCCCACATACCTCCGTTGAAAAGGGAGAATCCTCCAACCGTCATGTTATGTTCGGTAGATGATTTCAGGCTGTTATTCAGATCGAGCGGAGAACTTTGCTTGCGCGATGCAGGATTCTGTGACGTCTTATGTAGTAGATGTCGCTACAGGTTGACCGTGTCCTGAAATAGCAAGGGATACTTTATATCTTGCTGGTTAGTTCGCAGCAGCTAGTAATTGTATAACGGAGAATAGATTTAACACCTACGCACAGTTACCTGTTACCTAAGTCCAGAAGTGACCTTTATCCGTCCTTGTACGTGGGCGGGCGACATTTGATGCCTTGTTAAAAACTATGACGTAACATCACACTAATAATATTGAGAAGTGATTTCTTTAAGTTGAGTTGTTGTTTTTGTGTCGATTAGTTAGTCTAACTAGCTCTCTCTAATCTGACTAGTTCGCTACTCCAGAACCGTTCGGCCCCATCGGCCACCTGTTCTGCGACTAATGTCCGCTGCCACTAAAATTTTGATATGGCAAAAGGCGCATTGTGTGTAATTTATTTCATCATTACTGTTATCTGTTGCTGAAAACGGTGAAGGAAAATATCTTGACGAAACAGGCACGTTACATCCAGTAACCCACTCTGGGTCCACGTGATAAATTATGTACTGCCAATCTCCTAGACAAGGCCTGAGTCCCAGCAGTGGGAAAATTATAAGGCTGATTATGATTATGGCATACTTGAGGCTCATGTTTGTAAAGTACACATGTGAAGCATGTGTATAAATCTAAATGGGTTTGCCATCACAGTTAAGCAAAGCATTCCGTGGATGGGTGACCATTAATAACATGCTGAGACTCCTCTGAGCATTAGAAAGAACATTCAGCTGATTATGTTATGTATCTTTTAGTAGATAGTTCTATATCTCATATACTTAGACACTGTAGAAAGCAGTGCAAGGCATCGCGCCAACCACTAAAAATGTAAATGGTACGGATTTTATAAGATGCTGCACTAAAAATGAATTATGTTTGTGAGGTGTCATTATTTTTATTGCCTTTTAGAGTAACCGGAAAACATATAACAGTTTAGATAGGATTGTCGTTCGGTGTAATTATGTTGATCACATATTGCCTACTTTGAAGTTAGGCGTTCCAGATTATACGCATACTCGAAAAAATACGCAATACGGATTCACCAGATTCTTAATGGTTCTTAAATATTTAGTACATTTTGACAAGTGAAAAAGTTTGTCATTGCGACAGAGACGGAATTCGCCCGAACCGAAGGTGTATTATGGAGACGAGTGTTGCAGCGACAAATTTTCGCGTGTTTCAAAAGACGTTTTTCAATAATATTACGATATTATTAATTACATTATTAAAAAATAAAAATAAAAAATATATATATACCAAATAAATAATAATATTAATAATAATATTTATATATCATAGTATTTATTAGTTTATAATATTAGCATATATACGTATTTTATTAGTATAAACAACTTAGATAACTTTTGTTTCTTGTAATTTATGTTATTTGTTTATTGTGCAGACCTACCACAGCGATGTCTTTTTAACCCAAAGGTTGACTGGTAGAGAATGCCTTGATGCATTAAGTCCGCCTATGTACCACCATTGTACATAAAGTTTAAATAAATAAATAAATAAAAAGGGGTCGACTAGTGACTGGGGCGGTCGCTTAGCTGCCAGTTTGAATGATATGAGTTTGTGCATTTTTCGCACTAGTGCGGAAAACAGTAAAATTCGTGAATAAGAATGACTGTTCCGCCAATCATTCGAAGCTCGGACCGATCAAGATATTTCGGCTGTACTGTACTCGTAGGTATGTGTTGTTAAAAATGAGGGTGCTTTCAAAATCTATTCATTAGTTAGAACCAATATTTCAGTTGTAAAAAAATATAAAATGAATATAGGTCAAAGGTTGTGATTAGCAGTAAGTAATGTAATCCAACCTTGGTTAAGTTCTACAAATATGTTTAATACGTAATGGTTAAATGAACGACGAATTAATTATTATTTAAACCCTTCATGTAAAATAAAACCTAAACAAACTCATTAACTCTTTATTAAATAAACATGATTTGCAAATACACTGGGCCGCAAAAATAATGGGTCACGTAGAAAAACTGCGATGTTTCTTTCTATACATATATCACTCGTATAAATAAAACCTTCTAAATAGATTATTGATTGAATAGATTAAAGAGGTTTCACTTGTACAGGATACTGCTTGAAATAGATTTTTTTGAATGATTAAAAATCATAAAATTCAAAATTAGAAAAATAATACTTTTCGTCGTCTTTAATGAAGATAGGTTCCATTTTTAAGGGCTGATTGTGTGCTGATTTGGGCGCATATTCAATACGTCGGTATATTACCTGCATGGAGAGGCCAGAGCTTAGCCTGGACTTAGCATTAGTATTATCGGCCTTATAATGTTCCCACTGCTGGGACTCAGGCCTCCTCTCTTGGAGAGGGATAGGCCACAATCCACCGCTCGGACCCATTGCGGATTGGTTGATGTCACATTTCTTTGATTTTTTAGTTCTACATGCCGGTCACCATCACGATGTTTTCCTTCACCGTTTCGAGAGCAGTGGTGATGTAAAAAATTACACAAAGTAATGCGTCTGATCGGGTTGAACCCGCGACCTACAACTTGCAAGTCGGAGTAGTTACCACTAGGCCACCACTACTCACTAGGCCAACACTGCTCCTTGCCTGGACTTAAAGCCCATAAAACATGCATGGGACGAGCTCAGAAGATGCGTTAGAAAATGTTCTATACTTTCAGCTGCCTTACACGAGTTAGACAATTTTGGTTTAAGTAAGACACATCGTCCAAATGAATAAAAAATAAAACAATAAATTGATATTTCCTGCACGAGCATATCATAAAGACACGTGGAGGAAATAGAAAGCAGTATGACGACAAAAAGATTTTCCTTTTTAAAATAAACTGTTATGTGTATTATTGTAGTCAAAAGTTTGAAGTGATTTTTAGTATATAAACAAAGTTAAATGGTGCAATAGACGTGTTATGTATTAATAACTATTAACACAGAGAGTTTCATTAGTTTTTTCATGAACAGAAACTATCATGATTTTCATTAGCGGTCCAGATTTTTGTGGCCCAGTGTATTTAAGAGCACAGATTTAAAATTATGTTGAAAAAAGCTATTTATTTCACGGATGAACATTAAAATCTAAAGCACGACCTCCCGTGGGAAATCAGCTGTTTTACAAAATGTTGACGAGCCCTGGCCGGCGAAGCGACAGACTTATTCTGTCATTTCCATGCGATTTATGATAAAAAAGGTTTATTAAGTAAAGTGATTAACCCGACATTGCCCGGCATAGCCCGTTTATAGTGCCTATAAAGATAAAGAGACAATTAGAAATGGATCAGTGTTGATAAGTATTCTGTTTTTGTCTTTCTTATATAGCGCAAACTGAGCAATTTCGTGTGTACAAAGAAATATACTTTATTTATTTGACGGAAAAAAGGTTGGGAATTTTTATTTTTTTAGTTTTGGTATTTATTTTAATGAAGGAATCCGACGATGACATATTTGCAAGATAATTTTCAACTTCAACTCTTCAATAATGGCATTTAGTACAAAATATTTGACATTTGGGTATTTATAAGTTCGGTTTTGTGCAAATATTCAATTAGGATCATTTTCTGCGCTAGGTAGTGATGTGTGGGTAGATTTTGTGAGAACATGCGGTCATTATCATATGACTATATTGTCTATATACGTATGCCTTGCACGATATTAATAATGATTAATGACGTTGGAGTGGCGTTTTGACCTTTATTATATTGTTTGTCCTTTTGAATTGTATGTTTGAAGTAGGCGAACGGGTAAATATATTTACCGCCTAATTTTATCATCAAACATTTTGCTTCTGCCCACGACTTTGTCTATATGGACTTCAGAGTTGGATCCAGTGAGAATTGAAATGTTTGAATGATAGCGTCCCGAATCATAAAGAAGTAAAATGTTTGACAATCACACGGGTAAAGCCACTGAAATAAGTTATTATTTTTTTTATTAAATAACAGCATCTTTACAGACGCGTCAAACGAGATGTTATAACTAATACTTAAGCACACAGCTTTATAATATTCTTAAATAAATTATGATTATAAATTACTAGCTGTCCCTTGCGGTTTCACCCGCATTTTTCGTTACTGCTCCGCTCCCGTGGGTTGTAGCGTGATGGTATATAGCCTATAGCATCATCACCTGCCCAGCCTTTTCCCAACTATATTGGGGTCGGCTTCCAGTCGAGCCGGATTTAGCTGAATACCAGTATTTTACGAGGAACGGCTGCCTACCAGACCTCCACAACCATTAACTAGGGTAATACGGTATTTCATGGCATGACTGGAGTCAGATTTACTGGCGTCTGACTATCCGTAACGACTGCCAAAGATCTACAAATGACAGCCGGGACCTACGGCTTAACGTGCTTTCCGAGGCACGGAGGAAACTCGTTATGTTAAGATGGTCACCCATCCACAGACCAACCTTGGCAAGCGTTGCTTAACCTTGACGATCGACCTGTGTGGCTGTTATTATCTAGCCACGAGCTCCTCCAACCTAGGTATATAGCCTATAGCATTCCTCAATAAATGGGCTATCTAACACTGAAAGCCTACATAAAAACTTACAAACCTACAAACTTACAAATTTTACCTCTTTATAATATTAGTATAGATATAGATAAGTCCGGACCTATCTCAATAATTATTTGAGCCACTTCTACAAATTAGATAGATGTTAAATTTTGTGAATTTAATTTAGAACTAAAGATGTTTGCTACAACAAACATCACTTAACTATGAACTACCCGCGTCCATATCTGTGACATTTGACGCTGACGTTTTGTTATTTACTCTTTAATCCAAATTAGGAGTTTGCCAGGATATTTGTAACTCCATTACGCAACAACGGTTTACCGGATTGAAATAAGGCACGCTAAGAATTCTTTTATCCCGCCAAATTACATGGCTTACTGACAGTTACCAATTTGTGTTAAATTAACTTCTTCGTACTTCTGGTCTCCTGGTACTTTGCCAGTTTCCCAACCGCGCGTATTTTAGCCCGAATGTCAAGGATTTGAGTTCTTTACGATTCTATTCTCCTGGTAGTTTGTGAATCTTTATACTTAGTGATTTCAGCCCGTTTCCAAACTTCTGTTTCCACCACTGTCTCAGGTAACCCATTTTACTAAGATAAATTAATCTTAAGTGTGAATTCATGTTTTAAACTATCTGCGTGCAAATTCCATTACACTTTCGCCGTTGAGTGGTTTTTACCCAAACATACAAACTTTCCCATTTATAATATTAGTAGGACAGAAAGAGTTGCTATTTTTTATTTACCCTATCAGAAATATTTCATCTACAATGGTAAGGAAGCAAATACTGAACGAAGTAACAAGATCATATCTTTGAACCACATTGTCTATGAAAGGCAACCTCGGAATACGGATGAAAAGAGCCAACGTAGAAAAATATTTTCATTTCTCATCCACTAGTATTATTCACAATCAATAGCTACCAATATTTTAATCTTCGCAGAGCCATTGTTGAAACGGAAAAGCGTCAGACTTAAAAGAATAATTTTGCAAGTCGAGGCTACTTGGATATTGATGCCAATTCCTTTTACCGTGTAGAAAATTTGTAAGGGGAGTTAGTAGATATCGGACAGGGAACATTTGGTAATGGGAAAATTATACAATCTATCTATGATGGAGCATATAAGAAACGTAAAAAGCGAAGTTTGCTCTGAAAAGCTTCGCGAGCGCTGTAGTGAATCGAGCTCGTAAGTGGAACGGTTCCTAGTTACAACATAAAAGTTTACGGCGCGTGACAATAATTTTTGCTAACTAATATGTTTGACTACATAAAATTTATTTACGATAGTCGATTTGCGTAATCATGCGGGACCGGGTAATAACGTGATATGAGCGAAATTACAGATATGGCGGGTATTACTGGAGTGTTGCCAGTTCTCGGGAACTACATACGGCTAACGTCCTCGCGTGCAAGAACTTTGCGGCGGAAAAACTGAGGCTTTGCACTCGCGGTCGGAACGTTAGGAATCGTCTTGAGAAAATTTGTGAGGACAATTTTTTCTGTGTCTGGATTTAAATTCTTTGAAACAATTATAGTGGAATGCCGTAGGGTTTGTACTTAAGAAGTCGGAAGTGCTTACTATTAGGGAAAATAGTATCAAAATTCACTTCGTGATTCTGGGGATAAAGTAAACAGAAAGATAGACGTTGAAGTCGATTTTGTTATTAATTGTTGATATCGAGATTAGTAGTGCCTTTATGTGACCCATTATTTTTGCGGCCCAGTGTATTCAATAAGGTAGAAGAAATTACTACGACATTAAAATTTCTAACAAAAAACACTGCCCAACATTTCAAAAAACCCTTAATTCCTACACATACAAGCCAGTACATATAAATCTACATACAAATTGGTGTGAATGAGAGCAGTCCGCCAAATTGAAACTAGATTGGCTGGCAGATGTGCCCGGTTATCCATTGGCTGGTCAGTCCACTGCTATCGAGATGAGCTGCCCGATTGACGCGTCTCACTTACGCAGGTTAACGAACCCTGGAATTAAGCTAATAGATACTGCTTTGAGTGGCTAAATTGCTGGACGATTGGGTTTTTTCTTTCGTTGAAGGTTTTTTCCGGATGGGTTTTTTTGATTGGGTTTGAGTGAGTTAGAAACCTTTTGTTTTGGAAAATTATGTTATTTTTTCTTGAATTTGTAGATAGTACCTTTTTTTTTTGGTCATGCAATAACTGACAGCACGGTAGGCTTAGTGGCTTGGCAACGGGCTGGTGCGCTGCGTGTTGCGGGTTCGATTCCCGCACGCAACAAATATTTGTATGGCCTAAAAAGAGGTTTCCAGGTCTGTGTGTCTTGTGTATGTTTCATATTTGTGAAAGGCTCATACACGATACACACCTTATTTCCAGGTACTGGACTAATAGATAATCATTTAAATTAAGAGTTTGTCTAACAAAAACATCCAAGTACCCTCAAGTCCTGCAAAAAGTAAAAATACCTAGTCTATCTAAAAAATACGAAGTCACCATTACAATTCATATTATTCTTTTATCTATATAAAATAATATTGTAAGGAAACGGCGTAGGTACAGTCAGCAGCACTTAATATTAAGCTAACGACGCGAATACAATAGATAATATTATTTCTACTACAAGCTCAAGTTCCATTGTGATTTATTTCTTAAGTCGACAATAGTACTTTGTTACTGCTGCGAAAAATGGAACTTAAATCTTTAGGATACGCTTTTACATCGTTTATTTCTAGTCTCAACGTCTTTTTCAGTATGGCTGTGGTAAAAGGTTGATTCTGTCTGATGTAGGTACCTTTTTTAAGGCACGAAATCATCCAATGACTACTCTCGCTCTGGGTGGAGCAGGAGGGCGAGATATACTTTTACTGACTAACACCACTCTGTCCTTCAGTTGCACTTTGTGTTCTAGGACTATGGGTTTCCTCTTCAGAAAATCCCTGCAGTAATTTCGGGCATCGGCCCTGCTGGGCCCCTACGGTTTGCTGAAATCCCTTTAAGGAGAACGTGGAACATTACACGGTGGCGACAACTGGGGCTCAGTCCGGTCGATTACCCGACGGCCGGACGACGAGCTACCCATTGCTCGGAGTACTGGTGTCATCTTTGAGATGGGTCTACCAAATACCAGCGTGATGCACTAGAGTCGACTAGCCAAATAGATCATTGGTAATGAGGCATTAGTTGTGATGAATATGTTACTTCTAGGCAAGCGTGTTCCATCGTCGGCCACATCACCTTTTACCATCAGGTGAGATAGTGGTCAAACACGAGCGTATGCATAATACTCGTAATAAAAATAAAGGTCTCTTCCGTTCAAAATTACTTTTTGGCACAATCAGTCAAAGTATTATTAATAAAATAAAATTATTATAGCGATTAATTATTTTACCAAGATACGGTAATTTTAAACCAGATTATGGCTATGAAAAAATAAGATAATCTGACCGTTCATTCACATTTCTTTGTATAAAAATTCACCTTTTCTTTTTATTGAGGAAAATCGGACGATTTAAATACGAAAAGCCTGAAATATCATTAGTAATGTTCGGGACCTTTTATGGGACGATGTAGGAATTATCAGGTGCCTGTGACGGTTCCTAAATTTTTTTATATTTGTGGTACATTCAGCATAATATTTTATTAGTTTAGTGAACTAAAAGTACCTAGCAGGTAAGGCATAATAAAAACTGTCATGTCACAGTTTTGCTAAGTACAATATAAATAGCCTTCACCAGTAACTGCATCGGTGGCAGTAACCTCTCGCACCTGGCCCTGGCTTATGCGAAGGAAATGACCCCAACGAACCGGTCGCCGACACAGAAGACGCCGCGGGCATCGGTAGTCACAGTGCGATTCCCAATACCACGAGAACGCGTTGGAGGCCTACAAGCAATGAGTAGCCCGTCGTCTGGCCGTCCGGTAAGGACCGAGCCCGGGTCATCAATAGCGCGTAGCATCCCACGCGCGTTTCAAAGGGAAGTGAGGAGCCGAGTTTGGCCAATGCCTGCTAGGGCCATTTGCCATGGGATTTTTCGATAATGTTATATATGTTTTTGTTAGAAATGTTATTGTCAAGGTTCTCGATGTAATTTTCTACCTCGTTAGATCGAATTACTACCTACTATAAATACAATGGGGCGCAAAAATAACGGGTCACATATAGATACTGTGATATCTCCCAAAGTTATATTTAGTATTTTATTTATAAAGATAAGAGTTTTCCTTATACATATCAAGAACACACTTAAACAAGGCTTTTCCTTTTATAAATCGCTCGACTAAATAACTAACTGCCCGCCCCGACTCCACTCAGATGCAATTTTATTTTAATTTCTTGCGCTATTTTCTTTCACACAAACCATGTTTTTTCACCCTGTTCCTTGACTTATTTTTTGTATTCCAGGGCCGCGGAACATTGGTGCAGTAATACGAATTAAGTACCTAAATCTTTTCTTCTTCTTGTTAGGAGAACGATTTCCTTAGCCAAACTTTGAAGTCTCTCAAATCCCACTTTCGATTTAGCTCCCGTTTTCCTATATTAATTTCCTTCTGTTCCCAATATAACTATTTATTCGGTCAGCCTATACGAGACTTTGATTGCGTGTTTGCTTGGCGCGTTAAGCCAACTTGCGCGGTTCCAATAATGTGAACAGTACACTAACTGGGGCCTTTCTTACCCCGCTTTGTTTGTTTTGCTTTAATACTTGTTTTGTTTTCATTGTTTATTAATTAAACAGGCGTTTGTGGGTTTTATTGTAATGAGAGGAAACGCTATTGCTGTTTTGTCGTTTCTTGATTGCTTTTCTTTTTGCGGGGAGTTTTTATTAGGTTAGTTTATGAATGTGTGTTGGTATATTTTGTGTTTCGATAAAATATTAAGAGGAAACTGTTTTTCATGGTGTGAAATCATTAAATGATTTCTCCCGCTCTTTCTGGAGTGTTTCAGAGTTTTACCGACGGAAACCCACGTAGCCCTTTGCGTTCCAGGCCCACGGTAACTCTATCGAACAATCTCACAACTTTCGCAAGGGAACCTGGAGTCTGGACTTATCATGATCAACTCTTCCCTGAGGCGTGAATACTAGCAATTTAACGATACGACTGGCAGTGGTTGAGCGATTCAAGGCGATTGGCTGCACGGGACAAATATTTGTATGGCCTATAGATAGTTGTTCTGGCTCTGGTTTTCTATTGTATGTGAGTTTACATGTTCCTGAAAACACCCACGATACAGGAGTAATTTCTATCGTCCGTTATTTTTTTTTAAATAATCTTGTATAGTAAAAAAAATAACAATCAGCAAACATTCACAGCTGAACAGCTGCCATATAGACATTCACAACATCCACAACCCATACATATGCCAGCAGAAATCTATAATGAACCAGCCCGGGGGATCAGCCACAATCAAACAGAATTTTATTTGCCATATTTTAATAAACGTACCATTGCTTTAACTACTGCAGACAGAGGATAAATAAATTCTACGAACTTGTGAAGCGGATGAGTAGTTTATTGAAAAGGTTTTTCAGATAAATGGATTCAAGTCTCGACAAAATAAGATGAAAGGCAAAAAAGTGCATGTTTTATGTCAGTCATCATCTGCCTAGCCTTTTCCCAACTATATTGGGGTCGGCTTCCAGTCAAGCCGGATTTAGCTGAATACCAGTATTTTACGAGGAGCGGCTGCCTACCAGACCTCCACAACCCATTAACTGGGGTAACACGGTACTTCATGGCAAGACTGGAGTCTCTGGCTTCTGACTGCCCGTAACGACTGCTAAAGATCTCCAAATGACAGCCGGGACCAACGGCTTAACGTGCTTTCCGAGGCACGGAGGAAACTCGTTATGTTAAGATGGTCACCCATCCACAGACCAACCTAGGCAAGCGTTGCTTAACCTTGAAGATCGACCTGTGCGGCTGTTATTATCTAGCCACGAGCTCCTCCGTTTTTGCATGTTTTATGTCAGTACGACCGTTAAAAAGGGGATGTCAATGCATTCTAGTGAAACTTCGGGAACACATTTATTGTGCGTACAGCTAAGGAGTGGAATTCCCTGCCGGAGTGTTTCCTGATAGCTACAACTTAAGGGTCTTTAAGTCAAGAGTGAATAGGTTACTTCCAGGCAATCGTACTCCATCATCGGCCACATCGTCGCTTACCATCAGGCGAGACAGTGATCTACTGCTTAGTAAAAAAGAAACTTATTGTTTTTTTAGCTCTAATAGTTTTTGCAGTATTTGGGATTAAAATCAAGTCAACTTTCTCGGCAAACTTAGCTAAGGTAGACAAAATTATAATAAAATTCGCAACTTTATTCTCTCTCAATTCTACAACACAATATCTACTAGGAATCAATTTGCGAATAATTAAAACAGCCACTGAACTTCACTATAGTCTATTCACCGGAGCATGAGCCATAAGGTAAACAAACCATAAAAAGGGTTCTTTATATGTCACAATTGATGTAGTGAACATATTTTATAAAAATAACTACGGTATTAATACACTGACAACATTAGAAATTATATTTTAGAATGATGTCTGTGGAACTTATGTTATCTTTTCAGATTTATTTGAAATTAAACATTATAAATGCCTTTAATTATTTTCTTAATGTTTATTAACTATGCATTAAATAGTTTACATGTAAAAGAACCTAAAAAGACATTTTAATACTACTAAATTGTAGACCACAGATACTGCGAACATTTTACATTAAAATGTGACGTTTTGTCATCGGTCGGGTTATACCCACCATTTTGAAAAAATGATTTCTTTGTTTACCTTTTGGCTCATGCTCCGGTGAATAGACCATAGAAAAAATCCCGCTAAAACTGGTAGTGACACTTCATCTTTAGTTTATGGCACAAAGGCTTTTAGCACGTTCATAAATCAACGAATATAAAGTGAAAAGTTTTCTGAATATTATTATTTGCGATGAATTCAGTAACATTGGTAATAAAAATATTGTACGTTAAAATATGAATAATTTTCTTTCACGTCTTAATGGTCCAACAATTAAGCGATGCCTGTATTGTTATTTTGCCATTTTGTGCAGAACATTTCAGCAGAAAGACGTCCACTACTGGACAAAGACCTCTCCTAAGTGTCGACGACGTCAACGACCGGTCCAGTGCATCCATCGGATTCCCGCAACCCTCACAAGGGAATCGGCAGCATTGGAAGACGTTCCACGAAGTGGACCAATGGAATAATTATGCTATTGACTGTAATTATTAGAAAATCGCAAACTTGTAAATAACTTTGTTCATTTTAGAATACCTATTTTGGGGACCATTTGAATAAGTAAGTACAGGTATGTTTACAGTCGTCAAGATTTCCAAGGCTATAATATATTTTCAACGTCAATTTATACTTATTGCTGCCTGATGTTTGAGCGACACGGTTCCTTCAACACCTATTACCTTTAAAACTTGCATGAATGTTTTATTTGAAGTAGTTATAGAATACTCCACTTTAGCAGAGATTATGCATGTGTTGCTTATCAATAACGAACAGTTTGATATCACAAATTTTGAAATAAAATCCGCATCCAATCCGGCTTTAACTGTTTGCAGTGCTCTATGTATTTCGGTGTCCCATATAAATACAAACGTGTAATGAAAATAGAATGAACACAAACAAAAATCACGCACACAATCTACACAATATCTATTCTATTATTTTTCGAATTTCCGCATGAACCAACGTTGGACAGGCGTTGGATGCAACTAATCAATCGCAAACACAACACCACCATTTTTATTTAACGAAAATATTTTTTTTATTACAACCGGCCAGTACTATGGCTGAATAAATATTACCTTTGTCAATAACACATTGCCATGAAAAAGTTTAACGAACGAACGAGCGAACGAGTTAATGAATGAATGAACGAAGTGTGTATGAAATGCATTTGCCGGTACAAAAGATGGAGCTAAATGTTTACGGAGGCACAATTGCACACGGTTGCAGGATAATTGTTCACGCGTTTGGAATTGTCGTACATGGGAATGTCCACGTGTCATTCTGACTGAGACTGTGACACAGGGAAAGGTAGAAGGTTAGGTCAGCTTAGATATATGTAAAAACATAAGATGCACAATGATCCCAAAACTAAAGAATGTGACTAATTGTTCTACCTGTCTTACCAAGAGGACTATAAGTTTATATCACTAAATCCTTTTTTAAGCCCGCCTGTATGCCACGGTAACTCTTTACATTAACCTATCACATACCCACAAAACGAGACACAATATTAAAACAATAACACCGCGGTCTCATAGGACCGGTCGGAGATTCATGAATTAAATTAACAATTGAGAATATAGTGTTACTGTGTAATTGGGTAGAGTAGGGCAAATAAATATTTACTCCATGTAAAATGCTGGCAACTGGTGTAGCCGACCCCAATATATATCAGAAAACGAGACGTACAGGACCGGTCGTTGTGGTGACGCTTGTGGGAGGCCTATGTCTGGCAGCGAACGGCATCCGGCTGAAATGATGAAGATGATGAGTAAGAAACTTTCAGTATTCAGTACCTTATATAAAGTAGCGTAATTGCATATAGATCATTGAGGAGCTCGTGGCTAAATAATAACAGTCGCACAGGTCGCTCTTCAAGGTTAAGCAACGCTTGCCTAGGTTGGTCTGTGAATGGGTGACCATCTTAACATAACGAGCTTCCTCCGTGCCTCGGAAAGCACGTTAAGCCGTTGGTCCCGGCTGTCATTTGGAGATCTTTGGCAGTCGTTATGGATAGTCAGAAGCCAGTAAATCTGACTCCAGTCTTGCCATGAAGTACCGTGTTATCCCAGTTAATGGGTTGTGGAGGTCTGGTAGACAGCCGCTCCTCGTAAAATACTGGTATTCAGCTAAATCCGGCTTGACTGGAAGCCGACCCCAATATATAGTTGGGAAAAGGCTAGGCAGATGATGATGAGTAAGAAACTTATCATACACACATTATACACTTTTATGTATGGTCTGCTTTTTAAACCCGGAGACTGAATTGACACAAGTAATGTTAAATTTACTGTAGGAATGATGCCAATTCCTTTGTGTTGTAATGTCATTTTAGTCTCAGGGTTTAAAAAACAGACCATAGGTAATATAAGTGTGATTGGGCAGAAATCTACTTCTTTTCAGAATGACCCCGCCAACAACCGAATGTTAGCATAATAGCACTGTGCTGATACTAAAATACTGGCCACAAACAGTGCCCGAAACCTAAAAGCCGAGCAATGTTCACCTGCTCCCTCTCACCTCTTGCGTGTCATAGCTACCGGGCAGTCTGTCCGGTCCACAAATCGGTAGGACTTGTGTTTTGTAGCTATGAAATATTCAAACCCTTTGCCGTTGGTTCGGGGCGATTTGGTCGGAGTAGTAGTGGTGGGCTAGTGTAAAAAAAGTCGATCGATATTTACAATCAGTATCACAATGATTGGTATGAAAATATATAATTTTGTCAATACTATCCTTATCCTTGCATACTGTTAAAGAAGACAAAAAAAATATATTTTTCTTTTTTTTCTTTTCACCATGTTAGTTTGTCTGCGCCATGTATGAACGCGATATACTTAAAAACTTCTGAACAGATTTTCGTGCAACAGACAGAGAAATAAAGAGAGAGTAGTCCACGAGGATGGTTTAAGTGTATAATAATATATATATGTATGCTCAATGCATATTATAGTTTTGGAAAAATAAATATGTTATTAAATTCAAATTAATATATTATTATTTATTATCTACAAAGAGTTTGACGGAACACGTTTGTGTGTGATCTGTGTAATACAGCGAGTGTTGTATGTATTCAATAATTCAAATAACTCCAAAATTAAAATCTATCACGTACCTATTTGATTATACGAGTACGTGTAGGCATATTTCTATTGTGAGTACGAGTATAACATCCTCGATTCCAAGGATTATTAATATACCGAATTTCTCGCTAGCCTGCAGTTTAGAATTGAATGCATAACGCACCTGGCAATATTCTCACCTCCTATTAGTTACAGAGAAATTAATTGACACAGTTTCCGTAAACACCACAATAATGATTTACACCCTACATGAAATTATTATATAGGTAATTTTATGTAAGTAAATACTCGGAAACAATCAATTGAAATAACACAATTTCATTTCTGAGAATAATTAATCGCTCCGTTGCAATTGTTATTTGCAACTCAAAACGGATCGACAGGTAATGGGATGTCGGTCTTTTTGAGTAGCAACCCAATTATTTGATTTAAAAATGGCGCTTAAAATCTACCTGCAAGTGTAAAGAAATTAAAATAATCGGCCAAGTGCGAGTTGGGCTTCGCACGAAGTGTTCTGTAACTTCCGTAGCAAAGCGGCTTAAAAAACACGTTTTTTGTTCATACAACAAACGTGTAAGTACCACTTACGAGCACCACTGAAATATTTATTTTATTTTGATTTCAGTATTTGTTGTTATAGCGGTAATAGAAGAAAATCATCTATGGAAATTTAAACGTCTTATTAACACGGTTCATGGAAATAGCGTGGTGGCAGACGGACAGACGGATGAACAGCGGAATCTTAGTTTTACCCTTTGGGTACGGAACCTGAAAAATCGTCGTCAAATCCAAGTTGTAATACAATCAGGGGATCGTTCCCTAGCTGATGTGAATCAGAATCAGGTCAAGATTACCGGTGATCCAAACTCAAATATGTAGTATATCCTCAAGGCGTTATCTCCCGATATTGAGCCGCCAATAAAATTATAAACTTTTCCGATGCGCTGGCTTCGGGAACGCTCGGCAACTGTCGGGAACCGTCGTAATATTAGTTACACTCGGTAATTGTCGGCAAATTTCGGGAAATTCCGGAAAATTGGTGAAAATCAGGATTGATAGATGCGAAGTACTTGGCTTAAGAGTTTTTAGTAAATAATAAAACAGCAGTCTGCTTATGTTGGTTTGTTGAGGAAAACTCAGTAATTGGCGAGGTTCTAGACAAAGTGACATCCTTTTTTTAGGGTTCCGTAGCCAATTGGCAAAAACGGAACCCTTATAGTTTCGCCATGTCTGTTCGTCCGTCCTCGCTTAATCTCTGTGACCGTTAGCTCTAGATACCTGGAATTTGGTACCAATATGTATGTTAATCACACTGACAAAGTGCAAAAATAAAAATTGGAAAAAATTGTTTTATTACGGTAGCCCCCCTACATGTAAAGTAAAAAGCGATTTTTTTTTAAATTTCAAACCTAACGTGTGATATATTGTTGGATAGGTATTCAAAAATGAATAGGGGTTTACTAAATCATTTTTTGATAATATCAACATTTTCGGAAATAATCGCTCCAAAAGTAAAAAACAATATGTGTCCCTCCCCCCCTCTAACTTTTGAACCAGAAGTTTAGAAAATATGAAAAACATCTGGAAAGTAGAGCTTTATAAAGACTTTCTAGGAAAATTATTTTGAACTTGATGGGACGAACCGTTTTTGAAAAGTTGGGGACACTTATTGTGACGGGCGGGAAACTACGGAACCCTACACTGAGCGTGGCCCGACACGCTCTTGGCCGGTTTTTATTCCTATTATACATAAACTTTCGTTTGAGCATTATCTCACCTGATGGTCAACGATGATGTGGCCGACGATGGCTAGAAGTAATCTATTCATTCTTGATTTAAAGACCCCTATGTTGTACTTGTCAGAAAACACAGCCTCCAGTAGGGAATTTCACTCCTTAGCTGTACGCACAATAAAGTATTCCCAAAACACTGCAACAACCGGCTCCAGAACACCCTCATCACCTGGGGGTCGGGCAAATTTCGCCTCGGTCACATCAATGTCAATTCAAAACTCAAAAATACAAGAATGCACTCCAAGTAGTCTTCCCTCTCTCTCTCAATGCTCCATGTGCAATCAGTACCTAACGGTGTGAGGTTCGTGCAAAAGAAAATGGCCGCCGCATCAAAAGTCCAATAAACTTGATTACAGTAACATTCCGCAAAGCCAGGGTGCCCAAGTTTACTTGCAGAATTAAAACTTTCACGGCCCATTTCAGCCACCTGAAATTGTACTATTAAGTGGTTTATGTGTTTGTATGTAATTATTTCAAGTTGGTTATAGGTTGACTGGTGATTGGTGACCGATATTTAAACACGTGATTGTACTCGTAATAACAAACAACTTTTACTATAGGAACAAACCTGAAATCACGAAAAAATCTGCTCTTCAGTATATTTATGTTCGCCTACTAACTGGTCAAAAGGTACCTACTCGTACTGCTGATGTTTTTCGTGTTTGTTATCATGAGTACAATCACATGTTTTAGTAGGTATCGGTCACTAATTACCAGTCACCCCATATAACAGTTTTCTTCAAAAGGTGCTGAAGTGTATAGTTTTGTGTTTTAAGAGGTACGTGGAACAGAGTGCCCCTCAAACCTCAATTGAAAAGGTAGGTTATTATCCTCTACCCAGACAGGTGTTATGTCTGTTCCGGGCAACTGCCCAATAGTTGAGTTCGAGCTGTTGTTGCATATGGAATGTAATAAAGTATTGAGTATTGAGTATTGAGTATTGAGTATTGAGTATGTTCAAAATACGCGGAGAATCCTAATACCACGACGCAGGATTTTAGTTCAGATTATATCGAAGCTTGTCGTCGAGGCGTAGATGAACAATTTGCATAGGTACATTTGTTTTACATTAAAGTGACATTGAAACAGCGATCTAAACTACGACCACGAGGCATGACCAAAAAGAAACAATTTAACAAAGAGAAATAAACAATAAGAACTACTTATTAAATAAAAAAAATATATCAACCAAACCCCTTGTTCGAATTACCCGTGAAAACCAAAACGTCCTGTCGAAATAACCTGAATAAAATCGGACAAGTACGCCATTACTGGGATTACTTTCATAAAACATTAATTACACCGATATCTGAATGACGTCACACAAATTAAATCGCCCCAAGCCCGCTACATGATCTGTGTCGTCTGCAGAGAAACATTGGTAAGCATTTATCGAAGGGTAAAGCTGGTTTTACACTGGGAAACAATGATATTTCGTTGGGCAATATCACCTCGACTTGTCATTTATCAGTTGCATTATTTTTAAACTTCCAACTGTGGTTTTTGTAGTGAGAACTTTATTGTCAGTGAAATTACTCAATATAGGTGGTCAGCTCTCGTATAACTTTAGTTGCGCACTAGTAGCAGGTACTTGACTCTTTTTTTAGGGTTCCGTACCTCAAAAGGAAAAAACGGAACCCTTATAGGATCACTTTGTTGTCTGTGCAGACCCTTTATCTTGGGAACGCGTGAAGGTATCAAGTCGAAATTTAAACTATCACATACCCGCAAAACGAGACACAATAGTAAAACAATAACAGCGCGGTCTCATAGGACCGGTCGAGGATTCATGAACTAAACTATATACTCAAATGCGCGGTCCCTTCAAACTGTGCAAAAATCAAACTTGTAAGTTGACAGGAAGAAAAGATACGGCCGTTTATGTTGCAAAAAACGTACCTTTCGACACCATCAAAGGAATCAAAATTCATAGGGTACTTCCCGTTGACTTATAATCTTGAAATTTGGCATGAAGCAAGGTCTTATAGCGCAAATATAAGAAAAAATCTAAAAACAAAAAATTCATTTTTACGTCACAAGAAAATATTTTTTTTTAAAACTTCAGGACTCGATTCGAGAATTGAACTGTTTTCATACATAAGTTGGTACGGAACCCTCAGTGCGCGAGTCCGACTCGCACTTGCCCGGTTTTTATTGTTTGTATCAAAAAATAACTTTATCCAAAATCGCAACTAAAAAAATATTTTCAAATTCGTCAAATATCGACTTTAAAATCTGGTGGAAGGCAAGGGAAATAGATATATAACAGCATAAGGATGCACATGACATTAGGTTACGTGTGCTCAAAAAGAGAAGAGATACTTAGCGAGATATTCTCACCACACTGCGTCTCCTCCTCAAACCAATATTTGGAATGCCGCTGACTGATTTAATAACCAATTTTGATGCGGTTTTCAGAAAAATATTTCTTTGTATTGATATTTGTTTAATATAAAATATTGTACCTACAAAAATGAGCACAGGCAAATACCCAATTGGACACTGACGTTTAAGGTTGCCCAAAAACATTGCCTCGTGTAAACCAAACCTTAGCGATTACAGCGCTTCATTCGTAGAACATAATTATTCAGGAAGGTTTAAAATAAATGTACAGTGTAATCGATTTAAAATTTCGATTGTGGAGCGTATAGCTGATTAATATTCAACAGTATTCATTACTGTTGTTGTACGGGACCACATGTGTATTTGCAATGATCGCTAGAAATTATTTATTTATAGTCCGCTTGGATGCGCTGTGAATTGTGTGATTAAACAGCTGCATTATTTAATATACATTAACGTGTTTTCAGTAACAATATGAGAATTGGAGCTGTTTATTGTAATTTGTTGGCTGTGGCCTGAATGTAGGTGTTCGGAAAAAAATACATTTTTTTATTGTATTTTTGTGGCTTTTAGAGCAGTAGTGACCCAATGGTAATTGCCCCGACTTGCAAATTGTAGGTCGCGGGTTCAAACCCAGCCGGTTACTTTGTGTAATATATTTCATCAGCGCTGCTCTCAAAGAGTGAAGGAAAACATCGTGAGGAAAATGCATTTCGTTGAACCAAAACTTCAAAGACATGTGACATCCACCAATTTGCACAGGGCCCGCGTGGTAGATCACAGCCCATCCCCTCTTCTATCGTAAAAATCGGAGCCCCAACAGTGGGAACATTACAAGACCGATAATGCTAATGCCTTTTAGCGCCTTATGACTTTCTCAAATGGATCTTGATGAATGACAAGATAATTAGTATGGATTTTTATGGTACCGATCGCGCGAAGCAGTCACCTGGTTTGTTTGGTACTCTATACAGTACTTATGGAGTTACTGCTTAGTATGGTACATGTATTCAGCTAAATCCGGCTTGACTGGAAGCCGACCCCAATATAGTTGGGAAAAAGGCCAGGCAGATAATGATGGTCCATACCAACCAGTGGGTTGCGTGACCCATTCGCGGTCGTGAGTCACAGTCGCACTTCGCGGTTACCAAGAACCGAATGCTCAATTTATTTATTAGTCAGGAAACTGTCACATATTTAGAAAACTAAAAATTTAGGTTCTTTCTACTTAGTTATAATATATGTTCTCAAACCTTGGTTTACAACCTATACAATATACATGTTTGGACGGCACGGTTAGCGCAGTGGTTAAGCGATTGACTGCTGCGCTGCGTGTCCCGGGTTCGATTCCCGCACGGAACAAATATTTGTATGATCTACAGATAATTGTTCCGGGTCTGGGCGTCTTGTGTATGTGAGTTTTCATGTTTGTAAATGTACCCACGATACAGGAGTAATTCCTAGTGTGGGGCAACGCTTTTTTTTCCAAAAAAACATGTCAATATAAATGAACTAGCTGCTTGTGAACATCACGAGAGTCAGACTACTAATAATATTGTAAGAGCGGAAATGTAATAAAAGGCTTCTGTGCGTTGTGAATGATTAGTTTATATTATAAGAAGCACTTTATATTATGTTATTACTAGTTGCTGTCAGTGGCTTCGCCCGTATGATAGTAGAAAATTATCCCAAGGGAACAGACTACCGGGTTAAAAGTAATAACTTCAACTCAATTTAAATATTATTTTTATTTTTAGAGGTTAAAGATGTAACAGAAAATACATTAAATGTGTGAAAATTTTAACTGTTTATCAATCACGGTTCATGAGCTACAGCCTTGTGGCAGACAGACAAACAGTGGAATCATAACCATATTCAGGTTCCATTTTTACCCTTCGGGTACCTAAAAATTCAACTGAATAGAGAACCTCTTCCTTTTATGAAGTCGGTCAAAAACAGGTCAGCGTCTTCGTCGAAAATTAAACTTTTAATAATAACAAGTAAAAGTTTCAGAGTCTTCATACTCAGCCTGAGTATGAAGACTGCTAAACTTTTTTTAATTAACCAACTTAATTTTTAATTAAGAATGCTTTCAGTGAAGTTGCTCATGTAACTAATTAAAAATGTAATATTAATGATCGGCTTAAAATAGAACTAAACGGAACGAATGGTGTAATTATTCAGAGTGGAATTATGACGCGATGAGAGCACTAAACCTGGTAGCTCCTAGCTGTGGTGATGGTTCAAACCTAGGGCCATTCTGGGTTTGAACCTGTGACATACGATCCGTAGGGTCCACTGCATTCATTTTCTCATTTATTTCGTCACTGCTGCTCTAAAAAAGCAAAATAAATGTAAATTACGTATCGAAACCGACTTTCTCATATTATTTTTTATTTAAGATAGGTGACACCCACCTCAAGCTGATCTTTATGCAATTACGCTACTTTATATAAGTTACTGAATACTGAAAGCACAGCACTTAATAACTTCTGTGGCTAAATTGATCATTCAAAGGTGAGGATCAGAAAAGGTGGACGAGACGAGGCCGCGTAGCAGATAACCGATGCGATGGACAGACCAGATTAGAGCCCCTGTTGGTGACTCATTGAACGAGTGCCCCCGAATTAGTGCTAAGCTGGCAAAGTTTCTTTTTTTTTACAGAGTGGAAGAAAGTTGAAAGAAAGAAAATCTCTCTATTTGCAAGGAATAGCGGCAAATTTACAAACATTACAAAAAAAACAGCAAGAAATGTGCGCCACGTCCGTGCAAAACGGCCGAACGCTCAGCATAATGCTGTAGGCGACTAGTACACAGCGCTGGTTCTTGAAGGTTGGTGATTGGTTGGTTGAGTTGGTACTTGAAGTTGTGTGGGGTATTCTGACAGCTTCCGAAGAGCTTCAATCTCTCTAACTGTGACCACTTTACAAAGAATGAAGCGACCCAAAAGAAGATTGAAACAATGATGTAATAGTTACGACAAGTTTGTTTACACTGCTACACCACTTTGTAAGCAGCACTTACAAATTTAAATATTCATGGCATGTGCTGTAATTTGGGCCTAAGTAGCTATTTGATGTGGCCCATTTAATTGATCAAACTTAATCACCGCTAAATGGGCCGCTATAAACTAGGGTCGCCGTACACGGGCCACCGGCCACAAACACAACAAGTCGCCACCGGTGTGTTTTCTGTAGTTGTCTTACATTTTATATATTCTCGCCGTACGCGGTTGACACCAACGCGACGACGACGGTCGCACACGCTACAAATTGACACTGATCGCTTCTTGTGGTACGCACAGGTCACTAACTGCAGTCACACACCACTAACGCAATCAAACCTTCTGTTCTCTACCCTTCTGTCTTGATTCAAAACATTTTATTTCAAATAAACCAACTAAAAATAAAAAAATATAACTTTAAGTTAGTACACTCTGTTACTTATTTCGCGTAGCACCCCCACACTAACGTAATAAATGTGTGTGTTTAAACGCAAGCGCGTGAAACACAACAGGTATTATCGTTGTGTGCTACAAATTAACTCGTCTGCGCATCGTCATCCCAGCGAGCGGCTACGATTGGTCGGCCCAGAGGGGAAGTGCGGGGCTTAGTTCCGTTTTCTTACGCGCGCGCCGCCACTGTCATTCCGCCGTGGCGCAATGCGTATGATACATGTCTGACGAGTAAGAGGTCCCAAGTTCGATTCCTATCGTCTGATGTAATAGAAAGATTGCTTGTTTTTGTTTTCTATTTGATTTACCCGTTTTTTAATAGTAATGTTATAGTTACTCCCATAATAATTAATTATCTGTTATTTTCTTTTTGTTTTACTCATGCTTTTTTTTAATAGTAATATTATGGTTACTCTCTTGTAATAATTAAAATATTCGAAATATAATTTTGTAATTTTATACATATAAACTATGTATATTTACGAAATTAATTAACGAAATTTTTGTATATAACTTGTAATATAAATAATTTTATAATATATATATAATACATATATTATTTACGTAATATAATAATAGATACGTTATTATTATAATTATTGTTAGTTGACAATACTTTCATTGTCAACTTTTTTTTTATTTTCGCAAACATTCACTTATGAAATTATTATAGTTATTTAAAATAACATCAAACACTTACACTTAATCTTTGGAAAGTATATTTTTATGATATGGGTAGGTAATCAGTAATAATGTTCACAATAATCAAGTAGCTGTGGGTATAAATCAAAAATAAAGTAAAACCATACCACCAACCAATTCACCTATTCAAGTAATATTATGTAGCCAGCTCAACTCGTAAACAAAATAAAACTCGTTTACTACTCGATATACACACACACATATACAGGGTGTCCCAAAACTCAACGATAATCAGGGACCGGATGAAAGGCCAAGCTATACCAGTTCTGGGAAAAATAAAAAATAAAATCCATGTCACTCAGTTCAGCGATAATAGACATTTTTTTGAAAAAGTTGGAATTCGACACCCTTGGTCGCATTTTCAAGGATTGTGATCACCAATGTCACAATTTCGCTGTGATTTTTTTAATTTCGTGATCTTCATTAACGATGCTATTAATCGCAACTACAAATTATTGCAAAAATCATTGTTAATTTAATAAAATAATTTAAGTTTTAGTGAGTCATGGTTCACAAAAAAATTGTTTGTTAACTTTAACACTTCATTTTGAAAAAAAATTGTACTACTATACCCTTGGCAAGTCATTTCAAAAGATAACGCATTTAATCAAGATTTCAAAATGGTGCAACATTTGCCACTTTTCTTGCCATTAAAAAAATTATTTCTTATTTTTTTCAAATTGAGCTCATTTTTGAACAACTCAACATTAGGAATTTTTGTTTCTAAAAGGAGATTGACAGGGTGTGGACCAAGTGCATTTTGTTTCTCAGTCCAATACTAACTAACTCTTCAAAATCTACTTCAGGAATCAAGAGAAAAAAAGAGTTTTTCCAACGTAACCTAACCTAACCCAAGTTAGAAATCGTTTTAAGGAAGTTTGACCAAGTGCTGCCCAGAATGAACACCTAGTGCATTTTGTTCCTTAGGCAAAGCAATCCGAAGCGCTTTGAAATCTGCTCCAGCAGTAAAAAGAAAAAATGAGTTTTTCCAATCTAACCTAACCTAAGTTAAAAAATGTTTTAAGGAATTTCGACCAAGTGCTGCCCAGAATGAACACCAAGTGCATTTTGTACCTCAGGCCAATACTAATAAGCAACCCGAAGCGCTTTGAAATCTGCTCCAGGAGTCAAAAAAAAAAAAGACTTCCAACCTAACCTAACCTAAGTTAGAATTCTTTTTGAAGAAGTTTGACCAAGTGCTGCCCAGAATGAACATCTAGTGTAGTTTGTTCCTCAGGCCAATACTAAGAAGCAAACCGAAGCGCTTTGAAATCTGCTCCAGGAGTCAAGAAAAAAAAAGACTTTCCAACCTAACCTAACCTAAGTTAGAAATTGTTTTAAGGAATTTTGACCAAGTGCTGCCTAAAATGAAGATCTAGTGCATTTCATACCACCATCTGCTACAGGAGTCAAGAGAAAAAGAATTTTTTCAACCTAACCTAAGTCAGAAATCCTTTTTTAGGAAGTTTGACCAAGTGCTACCCAGAATGAACACCTAAAGCATTTTGTACCTTGAGTCAATAATAATCAGCAAACCGAAGCGCTTCAAAATCTGCTCCAGGAGTCAAGGGAAAAAAAGAGTTTTTGCAACCTAACCTAAGTTAGAAAACTTTTTTGGGAAGTTTGACCAAGTGCTTCCCAGAATGAACACCTAATGCATTTTGTTCCTCAGGCTAATACTAATTAGTGTTTTACTGATTAGTATTGGCCTAGGTTAGGTTAGGTCCTGGAACAGATTTCGAAGTGCTTCGGTTTGCTGATTAGTACTGGCTTGAGGAACAAAATGCACTAGGTGTTCATTCTGGGCAGCACTTGGTCAAACTTCCTTAAAACGATTTCTAACTTAGGTTAGGTTAGGTTGGAAAAACTCTTTTTTTCTCTAGACTCCTGGAGCAGATTTCGAAGTGCTTTAGTTTGCTGATTAGTATTGGTCTGAGGTATGAATTGCACTAGATGTTCATTCTGGGCAGCACTTAGTCAAACTTCCTTAAAACGATTTCTAACTTAGGTTAGGTTAGGTTACGTTGAAAAAACTCTTTTTTCTCTTGACTCCTGAAGTAGATTTTGAAGAGTTAGTTAGTATTGGACTGAGAAACAAAATGCACTTGGTCCACACTCTGTCAATCTCCTTTTAGAAACAAAAATTCCTAATGTTGAGTTGTTCAAAAATGAGCTCAATTTGAAAAAAATAAGAAATAATTTTTTTAATGGCAAGAAATGTGGCAAGTGTTGCACTATTTTTAAATCTTGATTAAATGCGCCATCTTTTGAAATGACTTGCCAAGGGTATAGTAGTACAATTTTTTTTCAAAATGAAGTGTTAAAGTTAACAAACAATTTTTTTGTGAATCATGACTCACTAAAACTTAAATTATTTCATTAAATTAACAATGTTTTTTGCAATAATTTGTAGTTGCGATTAATAGCATCGTTAATGAAGATCACGAAATTAAAAAAATCTCAGCGAAATTGTGACATTGGTGATCACAATCCTTGAAAATGCGACCAAGGGTGTCGAATTTCAACTTTTTCAAAAAAATGTCTATTATCGCTGAACTGAGTGACATGGATTTTATTTTTTATTTTTCCCAGAACTGGTATAGCTTGGCCTTTTATCCGGTCACTGATTATCTTTGAGTTTTGGGACACCCTGTATATGTGTTTGCTACGAATCAGATAAACAAATTCGCTTCGTTCATTAGATGGTAATTTAGCACTGATTATTAAGTGCTTGCTTGCCGTTAAAGGAGTATCGAGTTCGATCCTAGCCATTGACAAAACATTTTTTTTCTGCTTTATTGTAGTATAATGATAACGAAGTTTAATAAAACTAAAACTTAGAATATTTGCTTTAGCGTTTGAATCCCCAACCGGTCCTATGAGACCGCGCTGTTATTGTTATACTATCGTGTCTCGTTTCGCGGGTATCTGAGTAATTAAAAACTAAGTGTATGAATATTATCATCTACCCACTTTATTAGTTATTTACTAAGAAATGAGTCGGATAATAAGTTAACCTGGCATAACGCTTTTGCCTATCACGATCGTGTGTTCTACAACTTACTCCGAGACAAAAAATAATTAATCGTTGTGGAAAGTGATACTTTTTACAAATAATAAACATGTCTCATTATTTTGTCTACACTTTTGAGGGCTGAGATAATAGTATTACATAAACAAAATGTATCCATAAGTGAAATTTCGAGGAGATTAATGCTACCGGTAAGTAACAAATCCAAACTTAAAATAGGTAATGCAAAATAATTTAACATTGTTGATATTTGTAAGGTTTTAACGTAATTTTGTGATTGTTTACAGAGGAAAACTGTGCAGTTTTGGGTGCAAATATTGTTGCTACGTATAACGCTGACGGCTTTGCTACAACAAGAAACACTGCAATTATGCACGACGTGTCTATGACAATTGTTCGGCGCCACTTACTTAAAATTAAATGTCGCAAGCCCGCGAAAAAAATTTTACTGACGGCGTTGCATAAGGAAGAAAGGATGCGGTTTGCAAGAAAATTTATAGATTTCGATTGGTGCAATAACATAGTTATATTTAGTGATGAAAAGTGTTTTAAGTCAGATAAGGATGGGCGTAAAATATTATGCAGAAAAAATGGAGAACGTTACCATCACAAAAATATTCTCCCATGCAGGTCTAGTGGTCGCATTACGTTAGGGGGGATGCTTCAGGTCAGCCCGCGAAATTCAAATTTTCTTACGTTTTTTGCATTTTGCAAGCCAGTGGTAGGTTATATGAAGTTAAAAATACTTACGCGACTGTAAAACGTAACTAATTATATAATTATAACCATAAAAATCATCAATACTAGTCTCCAAGCTCACCTAAGTGTTCCTGCAACTAAGTGAACTTGGAGGCTTGTATTAACGATTTTTATGGTTATAATTATATAACTAGTTACGTTTTACAGTCGCGTAAGTATTTTTAACTTCATACAACCTATCACTGGCTTACAAAATGCAAAAAACGTAAGAAAATTTGAATTTCGCGGGCTGACCTGAAGCATTCACCTTAGTTATTGGGGCTGGATGTCATCGATGGGTCCCGGTGAGTTAGTGGAGGTAGGGGGTCGCAATACCAGTCAAGGTTACTTGGACATCAAGAGTTACGATACCTATCATAGTTCATTTTTTAAAACATGTTGATTGATAACTTTGATAAGTAAAAAAAAAGACTAAGAAGTAAGCTGTAGGTAATTATACTGGTGTTGTATTATGTGACATGATGTTATTGTTATTGAGATCAAGAGTTGCGATATCTATCATAATTCATTCTTGATAACATGTTGATTTATGTCACTAATAAAAAACTTAAAAAAAAGTGACGTCCATCCTTGTCTGACTAACGGCCCGACTCATGGACATTCATTAACGTTAATCATCACTTAAGAAATTGTCACATTGACAGTTTTACACAGTTTTTCAGTGAAGGTTTGACAATACTTAACTTTAATGGACGCTAATGAACCATTAGCTGGACTATGCGTTCGGCCGTTAGAATATTTTCACTTTATATATTGTATTAAGGATAATCATGAACAGATTCGTTAATTGTGACCATTCCGTTTAATGTATGTAATTAATAAGTTGTAATAAACATAATTGGATCGTTATCGCAGTTTTCTTTGTCACAATATTTTCAAAATATTTTAATTATTATGAGAGTAACTATAACATTACTATTAAAAAAAAGGTCAAAAGAAAATAAAAACAAGCAAACTTTCTGTTACACCAGACGATTGGAATCGAACTTGGGACCTCTTACTCGTCAGTCACGTATCATACGCATTGCGCCAGGGCGCCGATAACAACAGTAGCCAATTCTTGCTGTAGGTACTTTCATAGTGGTATACGGCTACTAATTGCTTTTTGCAAGAGTGTGAGTGTAGAAACGACGAGTTACTTTGTAGCACACAACGATAATACCTGTTGTGTTTCACGCGGTACACGGCGCACACATTTATAACCTGCTACGCAATCTCCGCCGCCGTGTGTACTAGGTAAAAAAATATACTTAATGATAGTTTCAAAGCGTAGATATCTATAGAGAAGAATGTGCAAGAAATTCTAGGGACCATTATGATATGGTCCATTACAATATAGCACGCATTGATTAAAAAGCCGTAGTAGACACCGCCCACAAGTTTCTGTTGCGTGTTTCAGCTACCTTTGTGGCCGCTTCTAGCTTTTCATGGCGGCGTTTGTGGCTGACACAAGTGGCCCGTGTGCGGCGACCCGTAAGGGCTGCCTTCACATGTAACGTTAGAACCTTTAGTGTAGTGACATTTGGTGAACCTTTTCATACCTTTACCCTTAGTTACAATATGGAGAAATATAGTGTAGGTCTCGTTATTTTGTGACCTTGACTTTTGGATACAAATTTCAATAGGGTAAATAGGGTATTGGTATTTATTGATCGCGAGGAATCCTGGACTTACTCTGAACTCACAAATACGCCTTGAGTTTTGAGCCTGTAACAATTTGATGGTACGGTTGGCACAGTGGTTGAGCAATTCACTGTAGTGCTGCATGTCACTGGTTCGATTTCTGCACTGGTCAACCATTTGCAGGTATGGGCTGACAAATAGTGGGTCCGGTTCTGGGTGGCTCATAAATATGAGTTTACATGTTTGTAAACGCATCCACGATATAGGTTTAATTCCTAGTGTGGGACGTGTAGGGCAAGATTTTGAAAAAAAAACTGATCTGTCACCGGATAATTACTTACAATTAGTTTATAATAAACCCGCTTCGGCCAATGGATTTGCAAGTGTGAAATTAAAAAAATAAGAAAACACTCTCGGTATAAAAATGTTCTACATTTTATTTCAGGACATATATCTATCCGTGTGTCAAGTTACGTCTAAATCCTTTCATCTTTTTGAGTGTTAAAGAGTAATCAATATAATCTTCCACCTTTATAGAATTATAAAGGCGAAAGTTTATAATTGTGAGTGTGTCATCAGGGAATTTTTTTCTGGTTCTATTCCATAGGAAACTATCAATCGAAGCAGTGTACTACTAGCTTCTCACATTTTAAAAGTATGTACCTACCTACTCCATGGTAAATTATGTAAAATAAAATAGTGATTAAAAACTGAGTTAAGGCAGGTAACTATTTCGTTGACATAAACATAAAAAATTGCGGAAACTCGAAACTTGACTTTTACTACTCACCAGCATTACTGAGCATAAAATAAATATGGATTTGTTTTTTTAATTACTAGAGAATTTTATATTTAATTGCCTGCCCGTTTTTATTTCATAGGAAATAGATTGGATCAATAGCTCGTCATGAAAAATGCGCTTTAGGTATGTTGATAAATGCTATTTCGGACATTCTCATATTTTACCGATAAATCCAACAGTATAGAAAAATGTGACGGAAGCGTATTTTGACCTCTCTGTCACACGAATTTAAGGAAAAAGTAAAATATTGTTAGCCAATTTTAAGCCATTGATAATCTTATTTTACTAATACAATTAAAACCAAAGAAAATTGAGAAATTTTAAAGTTTGAAGCTTAAATACTATATTTATATTATTTTTTTATTGCCAACGGCTTCAACCTCGTGATAGTGGAAAATTATTCCAAGAGAACATACTCCCAGAATAAAAATTATGCTATAATATCCTATACCAGGTCCATTTGTATACCATGGTCTACCTATATACCAAGTTTCATAGAAATCCAGTCAGTAGTTTTTGCGTGAGAGAGTAACAAATATCCATACAAAAAAAACGTTCGCGTGTATAATATTAGTTGATTCATTTATTATTTTAGAAACAGACTCATTCAGACTTCCTTCTAAAGGTATTGACCAAAACTGAAAAGGATCATGACATCACAAATATAACAAAAAAGATCATAAATATCTAAGCTCAGATAAAAATAGGCAGAAACGCCATAAAAACGCAATATAATCAAAACTCGACGCTTGAATGGTAAAATTGTTAATATCGCTAAATCAGCATTTTTGCCCAAGTATCTATCTTAGTTAGAGCTCCCTTACTGTTCACTTTTGACTTGTTTTGTATAAAACTTAAGAGGGAAAGCAGGTCAGGTTAGATTGGCGATTCTGTATCAATTTATCTTGGGCCAAACTTGCAAAGCTGAGGTAAGTGACGCTGAAGAATTAACTATTGGGTTCGGCCTGATGTACAACCTTTGTGACGGAATATTTTTTTGTCCTTTTTCCTTTAAAATAACTTTCATTGTTATAAAGTCAAAGGGAAATGCTGAAATTTTTAATGTACTTTTTAAGCGTGGTAGTCTTTACCTATTAAATATAAATCCCTATTTTCCTTGGTCACACTATGACTTGAGAACGTCGTGATTAACTGTGTTCCTTCGGTTGTGTTCTTAACACACGTAACACTTTTAACAACTCCAACAAGTAACAATTCCATAACCCTGGCAGGTATCGGTCTCTGCAAGTTTTTCAGTCCACTTATATGAAAACCCGCTTTTAGGCACATAATTTAGTGTTTTCCGCACTTGTGCAGAAAAGTACGCAACCTCGCCCCCGCCTCAAAATTTTGTATTGTATTAGGGCACTAAGCGAACCTACTAGCCGCCAGTCAATTCCCATTTATTTATTTTTTCATAAGTGTATTTAAAATACGTCGTCTGATACACGTGGAAAGTCACTAAGCACTTGGCTTCATAGCACCCTCGCCTGCAGCTCGGGAGAATTTCACTTCGGTCGCAATGACAAACTTTCTCACGTGTATCACTATTTACCATATTTCATCCTTATCAAAACAATTATATCTCTCATCATCGCTTATCTTACGTGTATTTTCATTACTACATCAATTCTGCAGCCCCATTAACTGTTGTCGCATGACGTACCTGCTACATTTGACAGGTATCTGTTAGGCGCCATTGCGGGTCACAGCTAGCCTGTCTCTCCTGTGAGCCAGTCTCAATGATTACTGCATATTATACTGTGCTGCCTTTACACTAGGCAAGTAGATTGGATTAGTATTAGTGCTGCGTTCTTTATTTAATTGTTGTCGCATGACGTACCTGCTACATTTGACAGGTATCTGTTAGGCGCCATTGCGGGTCGCAGCTAGCCTGTCTCTCCTGTGAGCCAGTCTCAATGATTACTGCATATTATACTGTGCTGCGCTTACATTAAGCAAGTACACTGGATTAGTTTTAGTGTAGTGTTCTTTATTTAACTGTTGTCGCATGACGTACCTGCTACATTTGACAAGTATCTGTTAGGCGCCATTGCGGGTCACAGCTAGCCTGTCTCTCCTGTGAGCCAGTCTCAATGATTACTGCATATTATACTGTGCTGCGCTTACATTAAGCGAGTAGACTGGATTAGTTTCAGTGTAGTGTTCTTTATTTAACTGTTGTCGCATGACGTACACACGGTGGCGGAGATTGCGTAGCAGGTCATAAATGTGTGCGCCGTGTACCGCGTGAAACACAACAGGTATTATCGTTGTGTGCTACAAAGTAACTCGTCGTTTCTACACTCACACTCTTGCAAAAAGCAATTAGTAGCCGTACACAACTATGAAAGTACCTACAGCAAAAATTGGCTACTGCTGTTATCGGCGCCATGGCGCAATGCGTATGATACGTGACTGACGAGTAAGAGGTCCCAAGTTCGATTCCAATCGTCTGGTGTAACAGAAAGTTTGCTTGTTTTTATTTTCTATTTGACCCTTTTTTTTAATAGTAATGTTATAGTTACTCTCATAATAATTAAAATATTTTGAAAATATTGTGACAAATAAAACTGCGATAATGATCCAACTACACACATCAAAAGTGTCTAGGGATCAAGCATTTTTATGCGGATTTCTTGAGATTGAGATGTGGCTTTGTAATAAATTTATGATTTTATAAATTTATATGGATCCTTTTTGGTGCATTTCATAATTTGAATCAGGAACTATGAATCAAATTCGAGTAAAAGATGAAAATCAGCTGTCAATATTTTCCCTATAAAAACATACAACGCATTGAAGACATTATTAGTGCTACTGTTTCCCTACTACTGATTAAAACCAACGTTATTATGGAGCGGCGACGTCATTTAAGCAGGGAAGAAATGCTCAGAGCCGTGGGAATGATAGAAGCTGGTTCCCGGCAACGTACTGTGGCTTTAGCTCTGAATACAAGTCAGAGTGTTATCAGTCGACTTTGGACACGTTACCGAAGCACTGGTACCGTGGCTGAGCGCCATGGAGGACGGTATCGCTGCACCACACGGAGACAAGACCGATACATTCAAATCTTAACTCGAAGAGCTCCAACAATAACCGCCATGATGTTAGCCGTGAGGCTTCATCACTCTTCAGGGAACTTAATTAGCGACCAAACAGTCAGAAACCGCTTGCATGAAGTGAACCTTCATTCCCGAAGACCGCTACGGGTACCACCTATAGCAATGCACAATCGTAGGATTCGATATCAATGGGCTCTTGAACACAGAAATTGGGCAGAAGAACAATGGCGTTTCGTGTGCTTTTCTGATGAGTCTCGTTTTGGTATGAGACCGGATACAAGACGTATACGACACTGGAGAATCCCTGGACGCCAACAGCGATTAAAATCCTGCCAGGAAGTCCATCCTTATAGTGGTGGAACCATCATGGTATGGGCGGGTATTTGGATCGGCGGAAGAACTGAGTTGATTTGGATCAGAGGCAACCTCAACGCTCAAATTTATGCTGAGACGATTGTATCAGATGTCATCGTTCCTCTACAAGTGCAAATCGGTCCCTTATTTCAGTTAATGCATGATAATGCACGACCGCACACCGCAAGAGTTGTAAGACAGACTCTCGCCGCAGCTAACATCAATGTCCTGCCCTGGCCTGCTCAGTCGCCAGACTTGAACCCGATTGAGCATGCATGGGATATGCTACAGAGAAGAGCTCTGCCGAATATGGATGGTATCCAGTCGCAAGAAGACCTTTTTTTGTTGTTGCAACGAACATGGGCGGCCATTCCACAGCGTGATTTGGATGAACTCATTTTGAGTATGCCAAACCGATGTTCTTGTGTTGTTAGTGTTCGCGGTAGAAACACGGATTATTAATTGTTTAAGTTACCTAATAAAATTTTAAAGAAAACAGTTATTTCAGTCTTTTTTTCGAACTTTATGTTAGTGGTTCAAATGTCAAAAATCCCTTTATTAGGAAAATGGCAAATTTCTTTATTAATGCAAAGGTGACTTGGTTTATCGTTACTGTGACAAACGAAAACACTTTATTTGATGAATCTTTAAAGAAAATTTTAATTAATATCAATCAGAAGAAAAGTTATTGCAAAAATATATGTTGATCCCTAGACACTTTTGATGTGTGTATGTTTATTACAGCTTATTAATTACATAGATTAAACGGAATGGTCACAATTAACGAATCTGTTCATGATTATCCTTAATACAATATATAAAGTGAAAATATTCTAAGTCAGACAAGGATGGACGTCACTGATTTTTAAGTTTTTTATTAGTGACATAAATCAACAAGTTATCAAGAATGAATTATGATAGATATCGCAACTCTTGATCTTAATAACAATAACATCATGTCACATAATAACAACAACAGTATAATTACCTACAGCTTACTTCTTAGTCTTTTTTTTTACTTATCAAAGTTATCAATCAGCATGTTTTAAAAAATGAACTATGATAGGTATCGTAACTCTTGATTTCAATAACAATAGGTAACATCATAAAAACAACAACAAGAAGAACAACATACAGTAATACAGCTTTTTAAAAATATTTATAATTGGATTCAATTTAAATCAAAATTAATATCTAATTGGTGCACCTTCATTGTCAATTACTTCTTGTAACCTCGTTCTCATGCTAGCCACCAAATTTTCACACAGGTCAGTGCCGCGAAACGATTCCCACATGGATAACACTAAATTATCTAAATTACGTTTAGATCTCACATCAGATGAATCCCAGTTGAGCACCATGTGACCCCATAGGTTTTCTATGGGGTTCAAATCGGGACTTTTAGAGGGCCATTCAATAACAGTCAAGTTTTCTTGGACACTTAACCAGTCTTGCACCATTCGTGCGCAGTGCACCGAGCAGTTATCGTGCACGAAGTAAATATGCTCGTCCGGGTATGCCACGCGCACGGTAGGCAACATAACATTTTGCAAAATGTCCAAGTAACCTTGACTGGTATTGCGACCCCCTACCTCCACTAACTCACCGGGACCCATCGATGACATCCAGCCCCAATAACCTAACGTAATGCGACCACTAGACCTGCATGGGAGAATATTTTTGTGATGGTAACGTTCTCCATAATATTTTACGCCCATCCTTATCTGACTTAAAACACTTTTCATCACTAAATATAACTATGTTATTGCACCAATCGAAATCTATAAATTTTCTTGCAAACCGCATCCTTTCTTCCTTATGCAACGCCGTCAGTAAAATTTTTTTCGCGGGCTTGCGACATTTTATTTTTGCTGCTCGTAAGTGGCGTCGAACAATTGTCATAGACACGTCGTGCATAATTGCAGTGTTTCTTGTTGTAGCAAAGCCGTCAGCGCTATACGTAGCAACAATATTTCGATGCAGTGGGTTGGCATCCGTATATGCAATTGCTTTTGGACCCGGACGTTTGGCATCGATTGTCCCTTCAGCTGCATATCTATGCACCCAAAACTGCACAGTTTTCCTCTGTAAACAATCACAAAATTACGTTAAAACCTAACATATATCAACAATGTTAAATTATTTTGCATTACCTATGTTAAGTTTGGATTTGTTACTTACCGGTAGCATTAATCTCCTCGAAATTTCACTTATGGATACATTTTGTTTATGTAATACTATTATCTCAGCCCTCAAAAGTGTAGACAAATGAGACATGTTGTTTATTATTTGTAAAAAGTATCACTTTCCACAACGATTAATTATTTTTTGTCTCGGAGTAAGTTGTAGAACACACGATCGTGATAGGCAAAAGCGTTATGCCAGGTTAATTTATTATCCGACTCATTTCTTAGTAAATAACTAATAAAGTGGGTAGATGATAATATTCATACACTTAGTTTTTAATTACTCAGACACCCGCGAAACGAGACACAATAGTATAACAATAACAGCGCGGTCTCATAGGACTGGTTGGGGATTCAAACGCTAAAGCAAATATTCTAAGTTTTAGTTTTATTAAACTTCGTTATCATTATACTACAATAAAGTAATAAAAAAAAACGTTTTGTCAATGGCAAGGATCGAACTCGATACACCTTTAACGGCAAGCAAGCACTTAATAATCAGTGCTAAATTACCATCTAATGAATGAAGCGAATTTGTTTATCTGATTCGTAGCAAACACATATACAAATATGTGTGAGTGTATATCGAGTAGTAAACGAGTTTTATTTTGTTTGCGAGTTGAGCTGGAGACATAATATTACTTGAATAGGTGAATTGGTTGGTGGTATGGTTTTACTTTATTTTTGAGTTATACCCACAGCTACTTGATTATTGTGAACATTATTACTGATTACCTACCCATATCCTTAAAATATACTTTCCAAAGATTAAGTGTAAGTGTTTGATGTTATTTTAAATAACTATAATAATTTCATAAGTGAATGTTTGCGAAAATAAAAAAAAAGTTGACAATGAAAGTATTGTCAACTAACAATAATTATAATAATAACGTATCTATTATTATATTACGTAAATAATATATGTATTATATATATATTATAAAATTATTTATATTACAAGTTATATACAAAAATTTTGTTAATTAATTTCGTAAATATACATAGTTTATATGTATAAAATTACAAAATTATATTTATCAGACGATAGGAATCGAACTTGGGACCTCTTACTCATCAGACATGTATCATACGCATTGCGCCACGACGCCGTTAACAACAGGGGCCAATTTCGTCTACTGTTTTGGAGATGAATAAAATACTTCTTCGATAGAATTTAGGCGTATAATCATGAGAATATAGTTTTTACAAAATTGCGTGTGCGTTTCGTTTACCGGTATAATGGCGGAATGACAGTGGCGGCGCGCGCGTAAGAAAACGGAACTAAGCCCCGCACTTCCCCTCTGGGCCGTCCAATCGTAGCGGCTCGATGGGATGACGATGCGCAGACGAGTTAATTTGTAGCACACAACGATAATACTTGTTGTGTTTCACGCGGTAGCGTTTATGCACACATTTATAATTTTAGTGTGCGGTGCTACGCGAACTTAGTAAGAGAGTGTACCTGCTACATTTGACAGGTATCTGTTAGGCGCCATTGCGGGTCACAGCTAGCCTGTCTCTCCTGTGAGCCAGTCTCAATGATTACTGCATATTATACCGTGCTGCCTTTATACTGGGCAAGTAGACTGGATTAGTTTCAGTGTAGTGTCCTTTATTTAACTGTTGTCGCATGACGTACCTGCTACATTTGACAGGTATCTGTTAGGCGCCATTGCGGGTCGCAGCTAGCCTGTCTCTCCTGTGAGCCAGTCTCAATGATTACTGCATATTATACTGTGCTGCGTTTACACAAAATAAAACGAATCCAGTGTACTCGACACTGGATTCGTTTTATTTTAGTAAAGTGCAGTGACCAGAAGAGAAATACACAAACAACTTTTTTAATCATGAATTATGGAAATGACACAAATAAAATTATATACAAATTTAAATATCAAATTATGTAGATAATTAAATGCAACAATAAATAAGAATGTTAATATTTTTTAATTTATTTTTTAAATATAGTTTACATTAATTTTAAAATATTAAATATGCTAAGTTTTTGAGATCTCAATCAAAGTCTATTCGCAACGATATCAAATGACAGTTACACGAGATATTATTAACATTAGAACAACATTTAAATATAAGCCTTCACTAGACCACTCAACTATCCCAATCTACTCGTTGAACTCAAACGCAGCACCAAGTGACGTTTCACTCGTACGTATGAGCACTCAGGGTATTTCCCGAGCGAGTGTACTGTCATGGCGGCGCGTCAGATTGACGGGTCACACAAACTGATACATTCACATCAATTTACGTATTGAACTCACTATGACGGAAAGTCACATGGAAAATTCTGCATTTTATAGAATTGTGTCTTTTCTGTTTACTTTACAGATCACTGGCGTGTAGAAATCTGCCTCACATTTGACTTTTGTTTGTACAAATACAATTGATTGATACAATATGGTACAAAATCACACACAGAAATATTTTATTTTAACTCTGTTCAGTATTAAGTCAGAAATCTTTCAAATCATATGGAAGGGAAAACTGTCAAGTAATAGATTAAGGATGCACTTACTGAAATATTAAGCTAGCACCATTGGGAAACATGTATACAAAAGAGAAAGCGAGATATTTCCACAACGCCCCCACTCTTTCTCATAGACAACATTTGAAATATTATTTGCTGTTTTATTTAATAACCAATTTTGATGCTGTTATCAGAGCTAGATTTTTTAAATGATATTATTGTTTAGAATAAAATAGATATTATACAATAATAAACACAAGCAAATTCCTTATTGTACCCACGATACTTTCAACATAATACTTAGATAGACGCTTTGATTCCTCAAAAGGTTTGGCAGCAGAATATCTAATTCATACTTATATCTCGATAGGTTTTTTTTAAGTCCAATTGTGGGCGAGCCAATTGCTAACAACAGGTCACAAAACTAAAACACTACAGAGAATTTTTCGATTCGGGAATGGAACCCATGGGGTAACTGTTTAGTAATTTGTGCCATGGGCTTTAATGACAAGTAGCTAGATCAAAACATTAAGACTGCTTTCTCCCTTTCAAAATGACCTTTTCAACTGTTTTGCTTTCGCTGAAGGCTAGTTAACTTATCCCCGTTGGTTTAAGCACTTTCACTTATTAGTTTTGATCCTCCCACACGCCAGTTAATTTCCAAATTAGCTTTGTTTTCAGACGAGGACCTTGTAGGCGTAAATCCTAATTCTTCCTAATTGTTTTCTCTGTACGCACACTGCTTGTACCTAACACTAAAGTTACTACATTGCGTACACGTGGGCCACGTACGCCGATCAGTAGTTTGATTCACGTAATCAAAACCGTAACGATGTCGTAGCCACTTAGTTTAGACCATTATCGTATTTACATCCAACAATCGAACCATCGAGCTTGAACGACATCGATTTTAAAGTCGTTCGATCGAAGTATCGTTGACGTGTGTTCAGCTATATCAATCATTATCCTGGTAGAATACATCATAATAATATTGGTGGCAATAAGTCGTTGATAGAGTGTTTAGTTTCAAGCCAATTGAATTATTGTTGTACCGAATTCCGTTCAAGGAACACGTAAATACCGATTTCTTCGATCGAATGACAATAAAACTTCATCGATATTTGACTTGTTTGATGTATCAGGCTACTGGACGCGTCGATCTCCATACATTTTATATGGTAACTAGACTTGTAGAGTTATATTAGATCCACGCAACGCGACGTCGCGTCGTTCTACGCACAAATCAGGTGTAACGTATGAGTCGATCTAATGTAGTTCGCTTCACTTTCCTGTCTAATTGAAATGCCTCAAGGATGTCGACAAATCACGTACAACTACCAACACTGAATACAGATTCACCAAAACTATCAAGCATACAGGAAACAAGGGAAGATATAGCCTTGATTTATTCGCAACATTTAATCACAGGGGTTTATCTCTCTGCGTATTCGTTACAGTATTCGTAATTTCACCTGTCATCCCTTAAACAGTCATGGCGTACGTTGAAAACGCTACGCAGAGTGATAAAGTAGCTCGATTGCGTGCCACCCCTGAAAAATAGCATCCCATGGCTGTAACGATCGACATTTGTAACTTAATGTTCGCCGGACAACCCTATGAATTATTCGCATACTTGTGTAAGTAAGGATGTAAGGTTTTATGCGAATGTTGACGTATTACAAGCGTTTTTTTGTTGATGACAGTTGGAGCGAAATGTTTTATTAGGATGTGTCAGGTGATGTGATCAGTTCGGGTGTATTGCGGACTTTGTAAGTGTTGTTGTTTTATTTATTTACTTGCTGGCTTCCTGCAACTTTTTGTTTGTCAGACTCTTTAAACAGTAAAATGCCAATGGCACTGTAGCTACTGCAAAAAATCTGTTTATATTATTTATTTTTTCTTCTTCAGTTTATTTGTAATCAGTGGCCAAAGTTTAACTGATTAAATAATAAACAGTTATTGTCAGAAACGGGTGCCTGTGCCTTAAACCCTGCTTAAAGCATGTGGTTTCTTTTGAATCTTGTAACCATATTGGCAGGATTAAGCAATCCAGAGGCAAGTAGATTGGAGTGGCAAGCAAGATTCACGCGTATCGTTTATGTATAATTTTATTTCTACCAAATGTCACACTAATGTTTTTAAAAATAAATAAAATAATCTTTATTTCGGACAAGTACATCCATAGGGTTAATAAAAAAGATATCTTAAAACTATGTTAGTATTTTATAAAGTTACAAGCCTTTTGTTGGAGATACATATTCGCACAATATCATACATTATAGGTGAATCGTACCTCCCTGCAATGGTGGTTTTTGCATGGTACCCTAACTCTTCTAATTTGTTTTTATAGGTACGACCTTACGCCATAATAAAAAAAAACACTCTGAAGGCGGACTTATGCCTGCTTAGGCCCCGGGGTATAATAATTATAATACTATTCCGTAACTTTCTCAGAACGCCAACTAGTCCCAAACTAAACAGAGCTTGTGGTATAAGTACTAGACAACTGATAAACATACTTATATGTTTCTAAATACTAAACATGTTATAGATAAATTACGCCCAGACAGAACAAATGATCGTGGTCATCACATAAACATTTGTTTTAAGTGGGAAGTCTGGCCCTCTGGCCACTGTTTTGTAAAGTTACTGTGGCCCTAGAAAGTAAAATACAACTGAAGAAATAAGTAATCTGGTCTTGCAATGATCTTCATGTTACTATAATAACAATATTTATTTTTCTCAGAAACTTAACTTATTCAAATCAAAGCATTTTTAAACCACATAATAAATGTAATTTTAATTGTTAAAACCCGTTTTACTAACACAATCTGCATACAAAAGGCTCACTAATAGCGTACACCATAAACACAGCCGTTATTACAAGTCTGCCCATAAACAATTCGTCAGCACCTGAAAAAGCGAAAGAAACCACTTGAAATACCAACACGTTAACAATAAATTATGTCAACCATTTAAACCGGCATAAAATTATATGATTTCCATTTTCACGACCGCAACTATAACATTTTTAACCCGTCAGCTGCATACAGGTAAACAGAATTCAGGTATACAGGTATGATAAAAACATTTAAGGTATACCACATTAGCGTACCGCATGACGGCTGACGGTATCGACGTAATGAGGGCGCTTACGGGCCGCGGGCCCCGTGTGGCAGCTCGTGGGGCCCGGTTGGCGGGTCGTGGGGCCCATTTGGCGGGTCGCTGTAAACAACACGTGAATTGTACAGTTTTATTGCACTAGTGCGGTTGCGTTACCGCTATGATTAATTGACGACTTGCCTGTTGTTGTTGCTTTTGTTATCGATAGTGTTGTTTTTATTTTTATTGGGGATTGTATAAGTTGCTTCTGGTATAGGGATTGTTTTTTTTTTTTATTAAGTTGATAGTTTTATATGTTGTTCTTGTAATAAAACCTTAACCTAGACTACCGTCAACTAGAAAAAAGCTATTGTGTTCGAATCGTATTTGCGCACTACCGTACAAACTTACACGCGCCTCAATTAGATGTCAGCAAAACCGTAGGGACTAAGCAGGGCCAAAACCTACTGGGGCCATGGGTTGTGTGAAAGAGACCTCTGGGCAGGGTCCTTTAGTCAGTAACCGAAAGGAGGAGTACCGGGTAGTAACGAGTAGGAGTGGTGAAAGTTTGACACGATATAGCGGGAGAAGACATTGGATGATTTCCCTTAGATCTTAAAAAAAGCTTATAAGAGTACCTGTAAACGATTTTAATTTTTGCCGACTGGGGTAAGGAAACATAAAAATAGAGCTATTACTTAGTACCTCGCAAGCGATAAATTGTGGCCTTACTATGACGTGTACAATGTGGGGTAGATAGAGGGATGAAGCTCGTGGCTACCTTGACACAAGCTCCATCCTTCTGACCTAATTTTGAAAAATTAATGAAACGACTTACGTGTTTAATCTTCGTGTACGAAATTCCTTCAAAAAATCTTCTCCGACCTCCTCTGTCGATCACGTTGTACTAATGGCACAGTATCTGCTCAGGCCTCAGTCGCTGGCTAATGGCAGGCGAGATGGATGAGCTCTCCCGCGGGACCTGGCAGCTCGGCTCAAGCGGTCCTGTCAACGTTTTAAGGTGGATTCACGCTACACCGTGCCTCGACCGGGCCGTGCCCCGGCCGGGGCATGGTATATAGACCGTGCCCCGGCCGGGGCACGGCCGAGCCACGGTCAGGCATGAATTACTTCATACAAAAGTATATCATTAATGTTAGACCGTGCCCCGGCCGGGGCCCGGCCCGGTCGAGACACGGTGTAGCGTGAATCATCCTTTTACTTGCAAATTAAAATGACACACTTTTATGTCATTTGAGCCGTCAATTGTGTTAAGGAGTAAAAGGGATGAATTGGGGATTATCTGCATTAGTAGGTAATTTTTTAGTCGACTAGAGTTTTGTTTTGGTTTTATTTTCTGTTTTGGATAGCTAGCCATAACCCACTTTTTTCATCTATATTTTCTGCTTTTTTTGCGAATCCTATGTACACCCATAGGATTACAGCAGGCCCTCCAAGAAATACCAGGGCTGCGTTATTTATTGTTTTTAAATATCTCAGCATACTGACATACTCGTAGCTTTAAGGGAACGTACTTCTTCACGCTCCAGCGCTGCATGAAACTTAATGTCAGAAACCACACCTGACTTTTTCAGTGGCCCTTTGGATTCTTAGGCCAGCCGGCAGTAGTAACGATTCTGGTTCCAAATCCGATAAACCAAAATTAAAAACTCCGATTCTAATATAACCTCTTTCGTGACAGTCATAGTTTTAAGATCAAGTCAATTCATTCTATTCAAGGTCAAGTTTGTAGCAAAATCAAACTTTATTGACTTAATTCACTTGTAATTTAAGCGCGCGAATACGTCATGTCTTAACACTGCATGCCATTACAATACCCTTACCGGTCATATCGCGATGTATTCCCGGTGCACATGTAAACACTCCAGTGGAGTATCGCTAGGGGCTCGTTTCCACGAGCAAAAACCTTTTTCCTGTATGCATAAGCCTGTTTTTATGTATTATGTGCCTTACTAGCTTCACCAGTTTATTTTATTGGGGAAAGTAATAGCGATGATGATGGTGATGACGACGCCTATGATCATTCAAAAAGTGATCCAGATATGAGCGCTAATGAATGTCTAAATTCTCATTAAAATGCGTTCATAAAATGTAGACACACACAAGTCATCCAGACCCAGCACACCTATCTGTAGGTTACAACAGACAAATGTTTGTTTCATGCGGAAATCAAACCCGCGACACGCAGGGCCCGTTTAAGCTAGATTTAAGATTGCATCGGTTTTGCGCCACTAAACTGTTTTTCTTTCTTTCTATTGAAACTGACGCACATTTTTCTCGCACGGAACGCATATTTTTTTCATTATTATTATTATTTTTTGTCTATCCGCGTAAATAAACCGTTTTTCTTTCTTCTTTTATTTCTTTCTTTCTTTTCAGTCACTCGCTCAACCACTACGCCGTCAAATAACATAATGTTATCAATTTGTAGAAGACCTTTAACCTTGATAAAACATTTGTAAGGAATCTTAACAATAATAAGAAGTTAATTAGACATATATTTTGATTTGTCAAGTAACTGAAATAATGTTTTCAGAAAACTTTCTTAACTCAAATTATATGTTTATTTCAGAAACGAGAAACTCTGATTAATTTGAGTAATTAGTATTTTATAAAGAACTTATTTCTTTGTTGGTAAATCTACGGCTCTAATTTTATGTTTCCTAGAGAGTTCATTGACCTTATTTTAGAGCAATGTTCTGTCATTTAAATTATTGTTTCCTGTTTAAAGAAATGTTTTATACTTAACTAGCTTTAGCCCGCAGCTTCGCCCGTGTACATAAAATATAGCCTATGTCACTCAGGAATACAGCAGCTTTCTATTGGTGTAAAAATTTTAGCAATCGGACCAGTACTTCCACCGATTACCTCATACAAACAAAAAACCAAACTTTACCTCTTTATTATATTTATTTTAGACTAGCTGTCCCCTGCGATTTCACCCGCATTTTTCGTTACTGCTCCGCTCCCGTGGGTCGTAGCGTGATGGTATATAGCCTATAGCATTCCTCGATAAATGGACTATCTAACACTGAAAGAATTTTTCAAATCGGACCAGTAGTTCCAGAGATTACCCCCTACATACAAACTTACAAACCTACAAACTTACAAATTTTACTTCTTTATAATATTGGTATAGATATAAAATGTGTGCGATTTATGTCAAATTGATTTCCAGCCTTATAATTTGACTGGAAAAAAAGTATTATGTATGGAAGTGGAATCAAACGAATTTCACAAAAAAAACATGCGAGAAAACTGTAATAGAGCACGAAAATTGTACATATCACATCGGGTACGGTTTTATTTTGACAAATCATGTGCTCCATTGTTGAAGAGAGTAAAAAAGGATGCAAGAGCGAACGAAGCGAAGGTTTTCCACTGCTTTAGCCTTTACTCTTATGAAATCATGCGTTAAATCTGGGTATATTGAAATCTGATGAACTAACTTGTTAATTTTGTATTATCTCTGTTAATCTTCTGTTTTGTAAAGTTTTGTTTATACTTAAAGAGATTTCGAGAGAGAGTCGAGACAACTTGAAAAATCCAATGAAAATCGAACTGCCGCTTTACCGCCTATTTTGTTTTTTTTTCTGTGCCCAGCCAGCTACATTTAGTCATTATTTTGAAAAGAATGGTAAATATATTTAAAAAATCTGTGTAGTTTAAAAAAAAAAATTGTAATGTAGGTACATCACGGTGTAATTGAGTAGCTATATAGAAAGTCGCGACATATTGCAATAGAAATGTGAAAATAGAACTAGTTTTTTTAAGTTGGCAGTTGAAAGCGATTGTCCCTAGGGATGAAAAGTATTAGTTTCCACCCCCATCTCAGGCAAGTTCAGACCTACCTTCAGAGTATGAGTAATGAAAAAGTTTTAATATCTATTTACATAAAACTTTCATAACTAAGATAGTCCGAGCGAAGCGCTGTTAATATTTAGCCTTGCGTAGGTTAGATTTTCTTTAAACCGTTAGAGTAGACCAATCCTCTTTAGACCCACTTGGTAGATTATTGCCCATTCCCTTTTCTAGAGAGGGCCCAATAGGGATTGGCATACTAGAGGGCCTGAGTCCCAGCAGTGAGTCTCAATACAAGGCTGATTGTCTCTAGAGCGATTCTTCTTCTTCCTGCCCTTATCCCATATTATTTGGGGTCGGCGCAACATGTTGTTTTCTTCTATTCTGTCCTGTCACCCGTCTTGCTATCATCAACTCTTTAATATTAGTCCTTACACAATCCATCCATCTTTTCTTTGGTCTCCCTTTTCCTCTCCATCCCTCCACATGATCATCTCTCTAGAGCGGTTCTTGTTCCAATAGAATGAAGAGCCGCTAATACTGATTTAGTCGTCATTACCGTGGTGGAGTGTACCAACACGTTGTCCCGACGCATCGGGCCCGTCATTAATTCAGTTTTAGTCGTCCGTCGCCAGTGATCGGCGACTGCACGGCGTCATTTCCCCCGGCTCGCTTACGGTCGGCAAACACGTCGGAATATGTCACTGTACGCCTAATATGATCGTCCCGGGCTGTGGCATAGTGGGAAACGTTATGCAGAAGGTTCAAACTTGTATTCTGAAAGCTTAATTTAACTTAAATTACTAAGGATTGTATAGAGTATTGGCGGTTGCGTCGTAAGTCTTGTGAAGTGCGGACGTGTTTTGCAAAAAATATATTTTATACTCAAACTAATAGACTAATAGAAAAATAATCTCACATAATATTGACCTTTATCCTAACAACTACTAGTGTTATAGTTCAGTGAATATTCTAATAAGAACAGTTCGTGCTCCGCGATCGCATTGCGCCGAGGTAAGCTCCGCTCCACCTCGAGTAAAAGAGACGGGTTGCGCCGAAAAAATAATTCATCCCTTTCGCGCTTCCGGGAAGAGCTCGCCGCGGTCGACGCAGGTGCGCTCGCTCAATTTCCAAGAATTTTGTGCCACCGAATTTTGTTATCAAATATCGTAAATAGTAAACAATAACAATGGCCAACAACTGTGCATCTTGTCACAAAGCACTGAGGTCATCAAATATTAAATGCGTCAAATGCGACCTTCTTTTTCACTTGGCATGTGCAAATGCCGGGAACCAGTCCAAGTTAACAGGTGAAATGAAGTCAAGCTGGATCTGCACAACCTGTCAAAATAAGACAAGAAGAGTTTCCACCCCCTTGCGCCCTCCAGTATCCGAGCCTGAGAAGCTGATCGCAGCCGATATCGCGACGCCTAGCTCTGTGGATTGTTATCACTCCGCTTCATCTCTTGAGTTATCCTCCACTTCACCTACGGACTCGGAGATCTTACGTACCCTTAGCTCCGAGATAAAATTACTTCGAGGCGACGTGGTCGATATAAAGTCCCACATCACATCCCTGACCGAACACCTCACGCAATGCTACACACGTCTCGATGAATACGACATAAGAATAAAAACGCTAGAGAAACGTGAAGAAGAAATAACAACCCTCAACAACACCATAGCTCATCTTCATGAACAGCTTAACAACCAATCGCAATCGTCACTACAAAATGAACTCGAAATATCCGGCATCAACGAGCTCAAAAACGAAAACCCGCTTCATATCGTGCGCGTCCTGGCCCACAAGATCGGAGTGTCTATTGAGGAACAAGATTTAGACTTCGTGACTAGAGCTGGACCACGCCGACAACAACCCAAGGACTCAGCTCAAACTCCACCGCGAACACTTGCCGTTCGTTTTGTACGCCGCTATAAGCGCGACGAATTTTTGAAGGCCGCTAAAGTCAGAAGAAATCTTTCTTCGTCTGACATTGAGATAGCCGGTGTAGAGAGGAAAATCTACATAAACGAACGCCTCACTCACGGAAATAGGCAGTTATTTCGAGCGACTAAACTTGCTTCGAAGGAACACGGTTACAAATTCTGTTGGATTAAAAACGGTGCAATCTTCATTCGAAAGCAAGAAGGGAACCCATCCATCTACATACGAAACACTGAAGACCTGGAACGGCACCTGGGAAAGACCCCAGTGTGATGGAACCCGCTCGCTTCAACTGACTTGCAACGTGGAAAGGATAATCCTGCCCATAGGCAAACAGTATAAACTTTGTATAACTTTTCTATTTTATACTTTAAAATTTTATAATTCCTTTAGATCTCATTCAATTTATAGATCTCAAATTTTATTTAGAGTTTTAAATTTCATTTTAAATTTTATTTTAATATTTTATATTCTTTTTAATAGATATTTGCTTGTTTTCTCCGTGCAATTCATATTTACACTGTGTACATTAGTGCAATTTATAATTACACTGTGTACATTAATAACATTGTCGAAACACCTTACCATTTATAGGAACTCTTTTGCATTAAACACACAATCTCCTACTCCCACTTATCTCAAGAACACTGCCAAAATTTACTTACATATTCACTTACTTTATAATTTCCTAATCTGTGTGTGTGCTCATGTAACACTTGTAGTAACAATGACAAAATTAATAGTGATTTCAATTGATATAAATTTCTACAGCTACTTAAATGGCTTTACTTGACATCATACAGGATATTGACGAAAACGTTACTATACAGTGTTACACATGCAATCAATTAGAAGATTGTAGGAAAATGATGCCTAACACTAGTGACTTTAAAATCATTTCACTAAACATACGGAGCTATCAGCACAATTTTGACATTTTTTACTCAGCTTTCCAGCGTCTTGATACCGATTTCGACGTAATAGTTTTAACCGAGTGTTGGCTAAGTGATATGACAATTCTAGATACGCTACCAGGTTATTCGGCATACCGTACTTATACACAACAGAACAAGAACGGAGGTGTCGTTATCTATACCAAAAACTGTTGGAATATTTCTATAGTAGATACTAAAGTCGCAGATGCGGATAGTCTTCTTGCAGTAATAGACGACAAAGTGGCCGTCTTAGGAATCTACCGCTCTCCCTCTTTTTCAAATATTGACAATTTTTTATTATCATTAGATACGGTTCTTACCCAGTTAAAAAAGTATCAGACTATTGTAGTTACCGGTGACCTCAACATAGATATTTATAACGCAACAAATACCAATCAAACTGAATACCTAAGTCTCATGGCATCGCACGGTCTTTTGCCTGCGATAACTAAGCCCACCAGAGGCCCCAACTGTCTAGACCATATCTTTATCAAGTCCAACTACAAATCCGTAGGTCTCATAGGGAAATCATCTATCACCGACCACGATATAATCATGGCTGCCATAGAACTAAAAAACATTAATACTAAACCAAAAACCCGTTTTAAAACAAAAATCGACGAAGAAGCAGTCGTTGCAGAAATTAATAGTATTGACTGGTCTAATATCTTAAGCTCTAGCTGCACTAATACATCAGTTAATTTACTAATGAATACTATTACCAGTTCTATCGCTAAACACTCACGTAGAATTACCATCAGTCGAAGCAAATATATTCTTAAACCCTGGATAACGCCAGGGCTTATAAGGTGCATGAGGCACCGCGACAAGCTGCATCTAGAACTCAGATCTTACCCAAACGACGAAATGCGACGTCTCGTGTACAAAAGGTACAAAAATTTTTGCAACAACTTATTACATAAACTAAAAACCGAATATAACAATCAACTCGTAATGAAAAACCAAGGACATCCTAAAATGCTGTGGGATACGATTAAATCTATCTATAATGCAAATACAGAAAAAACAGACTCCTCCCAGCTCTTATCTAAAACTCAAGACCCAATCGATTCACTCAATAGTTGTAATGCTTATTTTACTTCCATAGGCAAAAATCTCTCCGACAAAATCCTGACACGATTATCTGAGACTCAAGCATCTCTAGCGGGCAAATATAAACCTCGTGAAACTCCATCAAACTCTTTTTTCTTTCGCCCTACAGATGAAGAGGAAATAGAAAATCTTATTGATCATCTTAAAATTGACAGCGCCGCCGGATTTGACAAAATTAATGTTAGATTAATCATACTTCTTAAAAAATACTTTCAAAACCTCTCGCCCATATTTTTAACCTAAGTTTACAAAATGGTATTTTCCCAGACTGTTGGAAGGTAGCCTGTGTTCGACCTATTCACAAAAGTGGACTAAAAGAACTACCGGAGAACTACAGACCTATTGCTCTCTTGTCCATTCTGTCAAAACTTCTCGAAAAAATCGTGAATAAACGATTAATAAACTTTTTGGAGGGCAACAACCTAATATCTGACAGACAGTTTGGGTTTAGAAAAGGCAAATCGACCGAGGATGCAGCCATACTATTGACTAACTCTATAGCCTCTAGTATGGAAAAAGGTAATCATGTCATGGCAGTTTTCCTTGACCTAGCCAAGGCGTTTGATACGATTTCAATAGATCTTCTCCTGTCCAAGCTAGAGGGTATAGGAATACGAGGAAATGCGCTGGACTGGTTTCAAAGCTATCTGTCTAATCGACGACAACTGGTCAAAGTAGGTGAGTACTCCAGTGGACTACTGCCAATCAAATTTGGTGTTCCTCAAGGCAGCACTCTTGGCCCGACTCTCTTCGTCTTGTATATGAACGACATACTTAACGCTCCACTTCAAAATGCTGAAATAATCTCATATGCAGACGACACGGCAATTATATTCCACGGTAAAACATGGGATCAGGCGTACATGTCTGGTGAACATGGTCTGCTTACCATCTCTGAGATCCTTAGTAGAAATTTGCTCACACTTAACGTACAAAAAACTAAGCTCATCACTTTTTCCAAAACCATATCTTCCAGTCCCTCCCGTCATTTAACACTAAAGTTTCACACATGCAGTAACGACCACAGCGCAGTACTCGCAAACTGTTCTTGTACACATATTGAACGCGTCCCTTCCCTTAGATATTTAGGAATCACAATCGATGAACATTTATCATTCAAACCCCACATACACAAACTTGCAGGCCGCATTAGAAAACTTATCTTCGTTATGAAGAAACTCCGAGACTGTACACCCATTAAAATACTCCGTATAATATACCTCGGACTCTGCCAATCAATACTTCAGTATGGAATCTCCATCTGGGGTGGAGCCGGAAAAAGCTCGTTTATTGAAATAGAAAGAGCTCAAAGAGCTGTAATAAAAGTTATGCTCAAAAAGCCCTTCAGGTTCCCGACAGACGCATTATACGAACAATTTCCGGTTCTACGTGTACGACAATTATTTATCCTTAGCGCCACACTTCATGCACACAAATCTGCAAAAAACAGACCTGACTACCAAGCCCTGCTTTCAAAGCGAAACTTTCATGTTCCCCTTCCTAATGCAAACAGTCTTCTGGCTAGACGATGCCCCTATTACTTACACACATTAATCTACAATAACATTAGCAAGAGTTGTAATATCAAAGGCCTTAGCATACAGTCATGTAAATCAATGACTAAAAAATGGCTTCTATCACTACCATACAGCGAAACGGAGGAAATTATAAATTCTAAACACTACTCATACAACACCTCCACCCTGTAAGTTCTCACCTATCACACACACTGACAAACCACAACCCACCACACTCACACCATCTAACACACTACTCAAATTATTTACGTTCTTCAATGTTTTTATATAGATTTATTTCTAGTTTTAGTTTTACTTTACTTTAATGTTTATACATTACTTTATTATTTTAGTTTTATTTCATTCATGTCTCAGTAGGCCGTTTGCGCCACCTATTTGACTTATATGTCCATTTTGAAAGTTATTGTATCTAACACTACAAACTACAACATTGCAAACATGTCCTCGTAATAATAACTATATTATATTATATAAGTTAACGCAACTCAGGCCCCCAAGATACAGGCACTGCCTAGTTTGGGGACCATTGTTCAAATGGCTATTTTTAATTTTACCTGTTACTATAGTTTTATTATAAGTTAAACAATAAGGGATAAACTGTAACAATGGACCAATAAAATTATTATTATTATTATATTATTATAGTACCTACTGGTCCATAGGCAATATGTAAAGTAAATAGATTTTGATCTATATTTATCAACGTTAACTGACCTACCTATAACATGTCTATTATTTAATATCAATGTAAAAACACGGACAGGTTAGAAAGAAATAGGAAGTCCTCGTGGTGACGTTTGGGTGTAGGTATTTTACATCCAGCAGTGGATGTCTTTCTGTTGTAATGACGATGATGACTTTAGTAGCTTAGTAAAGGACCCATCCTCTACTCTGAAATGTACTGACAAAAAACCTCTTTGTATCTTAATTGAGTGCGTACAAATTCGGTTTTTATTTAATTCAATTATGTTCAGCTCAGACTGGGTCTTCTGTACTCATCTTTTCTGTGGCGTGGTACTTCATAACACGGATCGCGTTGTACTTTCACGTTTTTGGCGTGTCTACTCGATAGTTAGCGTTTACTACTAAACATACGACAAAGACTGGTTCTGCTCTTACTGTTATTGAGAGAACGTTTAGTAGAAAGTCAAATCTATCTTAGACTTTAGAGGTATGTAAACAGATTTAGGTATATGTTTTTTTTTTACTGGGACTGCTTGTTAGGACTGAAGAACCCATGGCCCTAGTGCCCACTAGGGCCATGGGTTTACTTCCGAAAGGGAAAACCCTGGAACTATAAAAACGGGCAGAAACGGGACTATAAGCGTGGTTTCAGTCAGTAAAAGTCTGATAGGCCCCTCCGTCCAGCTGAGCACATCTATGAGGATTTCCAACCCTTAAAGGTAATGGCATTGTAGATAACCCGACCGCAACAAACTGTATGGGTCCGGCCGGGTTGAAGCCTACTGGGGCCTTGGGTTGAACGAAGGAGAACCCCGGGACCCTGGAATTAAGACAAGGAAGGAACAAGAGTTCGTTTTAGTCAGTAGAAGTCTGACATAGCTGGCGGAGCGGGAGGGCGCTCCGCCTACACCAGGAGAAGTCATTTTGATCATTCATCACCTTAAAAAAAGACAATCCTACCGTTTCTCCGCACTCTTTCAGGAAGTCATGAGTAGCCAATGCAGTATTCTTCATTTATTGCTTTGTCAAGCTGTAGCATTTTCTTCTATAGCTAACTTTTCATTTAATACCAGTAAACAAGAACTTGATCCAGGGTGATCTATCTATGTCAGTGGAGGTCAATTAAAATGGTCATTTTAATGAGTTGTTGCGACGAGAGCGTTCTTTGTTATCACAAGCTAACTTGCCAGGGGCCTTACCATAACGTGTTAAAACGACAGGCTAGCGAGTCAGAAGTAGAAATAAAGCTATATAGCACCATTCCCTTTAACAATTCAAATTATGTCGCCAAATGGAACTCGTGGTAGGGATTTACAGTTTACAACTGTCAGTACATATACTCATGATTTTTCGAAAAATTTACTGCTGTTTTGAAACGTTAACGACAATTGGAGGCACAAGAAACAGGGTATAAAGTCCTGTTATCCTCCGTTGAAATCTGGATCCTCCAACCATACCAGTCATCATCTTCATCATCATCTGCCTAGCCTTTTCCCAACTAGACCAGTATTATGTTATTTTCGGGCAACTGCCTGATAGTCGTTTTTGGGCTGTTGTAAGTATATCGTCTTATTGCGGGTAGCGGGACAGAATGTCAATTACTATGTGGCATCATAGATGTTGCTACACCCAAAGCGGAAGAAGTTATTTTTTTGATCATATAAACTAGTGTTCGACTGCGATCCCACCTGATGCTAACCAATGATTCTCTTTCAGTTTTGTTAACACCTCTTTGAGACCCAGAAAAAAGTCTGACAACGAAGAGGTTTTTTTGTCAGTACATTTCAGAGTAGACGATGTGTCCTTTACTAAGCTACTAAGGTCATCTTCATTACACCTACACCTAAACGTCACTACATGGACTTTATTTCTTGAAACCCATTTATTTCTTGCTTTCTAACCTAACTGGTCCATGTTGACCTAGAAAAAAGTCTGACAAACAGTTTATTAAAAACGTCAAACAAGTGAATGAAACAAAAATGATTTGCTCCCTGTTTCCTCTATCACGAGACAAACAATAACAGCGTGTAGCGTTAAAAAACGATATCTATCAGCAGAGGGAATATTGAAAGAATAAATTTATCGGCTGTCACGCAATAACAATAAAGAAACAGTACGTATCTACGCCGCAATGAATATTGTATCACAAGGATACGAGTTGGTAAGACCATAGAGGCGCGAATGTAGAGAGCTGGGTCGTTCTGTGACATCTATGATGGGTCGAGTGTGGGAAAGAGACGGAGTTATAAAAGAACATTAATCTGTCTAGGTTTTGCTCCAACTGGATGTCTTGTTCCTACATGTGGGTTTACATATTTTGTTTGTAAACGCACCGACGATACACGAGTGCATTCCCACTGTAGGAGTTAGGTTTCCTAAATAAAATTGTTAAAAACTATGTTTGGGTTAGCTTCTATTTAACTAAATGCAGCAAAATCATCATCATCATCATTTCAGCCATAAGACGTCCACTGTTGGCCATAGGCCTCCCCAAGTGTCGCCACGGCTCTGTGAGTCTCACATCCATCGGGTTCCCGCACCAATAAAAAACGATTAAGTTTCTGCCAAGTGAATAAAATCAGTAGGTAACTATAAATTGAAACAAAGCAATCGTGTGGTCAGTAGTTTTTTGAGAATTCAGTTGTGTTCTCCACACAGGTTGTTAATGTCACCTTGGCCGTTACATCGACCCATTAAAAAGAGTCAGTTATTGACCGCTCATTAAATAAAAATCAAAATGATTATTTGTAAAAAAAAATACATTGTTTACAAAGAAGATATTATATCCTAAAAGTCACTATATTCAGCCTGCAAGCGAGCGTGTAAATAATTTATGTTAGCTTTATCTCTTTCTGCAGAGCCATGACGAAAAAGCTCAGTCTATATCTTTAAGTCTATGGGCACAACAATAATGTTAGAAAGGAGGTGGCATTCGATGTCTTTGTTATCATGAATTATACGGATTTTGTACGAAATAGTGGGGAAAGAGCGATTATTTATGACTGCCAGTAAATCTCGGCTTATAATGTATCGGAGTCCTATTCACGGGCTCGTGTGACTAGCCTCGCCACCCGGCGCTGCCCGCCAGCCTCCAAAATTTACGACACTATATTTTTACAACTAGGCACTTACGTAAGGCAGTGATTTTTCATTTTATAACTTTGCTCGCGAATTTCGTAAACGTTTCTAGTTCAAAAAACTTGAAAGTTTCCGGCATTATTTTTCAGCCTGTGTAGGGTGCATCTGAAATACTTGCTTTAGCGAGTGACTTTGTTTTTGACAGTTCAAGCACTGCCCCGCGCTTACAAACTTCTTTTGTTTCAACTTCGTCAACTTTATACAATATAGAGATTCTAAGTAAATAAAAAGTTATTGTTTGTAACAGAATATAAGAATGTTGAAAATCATATTTTGTAAATGTAAAAATAATAAAAAATGTGAATAAACACTGCCTCGTTAAAATGGAAGTGGACAGGTTACATCAGTTGCATAGGTACATGATATTAACTAGTGGGTGCCTGAGGATAGGCGACACCACCGAGGCCTACCCGGGAAGTAGTGGCAAGATGACCTCGGCGCAAATCGCAATGTCTGATTCGAGTTGGTTCGCGAAAAGAACACCTGTAAGTTGTAGTTGGAGGACTTTACCCAGCAGTGGGAAAGTATAGGCTATATAATAAACTAAAAAAAAAAATAACGAACGAACTTTGATAAATCATAATTAATCTCTTCAGCAAAATTATCATCATTTTGCTTTACAAGTGTTAATAAAACTTAACTATAGAAAGCAGGTTACATCTTTGATGTTTAAAACAATATTTCAATAAACCTCACGTTAAGCGTTAAAGTTTTGGGAACAAATTCATTGAGCGTATTTGCTAAGGAGTGAAGTTTCCTGTCAGTGTCTGTGTGTCCTGATAGCTACATAACCTAGGGACAAGAGAAAATGTTAATTCTAGGCAAGCGTGCTCCATCGTCAACCACATTGTCGCTTTCCATCAGGTGGCCAAGCGCGAACCTATCAACAATAAAAAAAGTAAAAATTCTTGTATTTAACCTTTAAAGTTTTCTTTCTGGCTTGAGTTCTACTCCCTCCATTTTACTATACTATATACAAACATTAAACGCACGTCAACTCTCAGTCAGCATCCTTTTCTCCGGCTTCGTTATTTACTCACGGACGAACATTGGTCTCCGCAAAATTGATTCCAATCCTATTCCACCTTGGGGACCACTAATGTTACGCGGTTCGATGTTCTCTAGACATTATCCTCGTTTTCTTTTAGATTTTTCCATGGGATTTTATTTACGTATAATGGAGACTACTGAATTTGGAATGGGATGCGCTTATTTACTGGTTTCTTTGATGTTTTGGTAAATTGTTGGTTTTTGGATTTTGTGTTGGAAAAGTCTTATTTTTAGACTGGTTTTTTAACCATAAGCATAATCCTTTCCTAAAGTTTTATAATGTACCCACGGCTAGGACTCAGGCCTCCTTATTAGGATCCCTCTCCTAATATCTCCGAATATTTGCTTCTAGGACATGCCAGTTTTTCTTCATCATTTGAGAGCACCGGTTTAATAAGAATTTGCAAATCTAAGTGCTAGGTTTAGATTCCAGTTATATTGAATGTAGAATCAAATATTCGGAGATATCTGACTTCTACCAACCCTCACTGATCCGCGTGGATGATTATGGTGTGGATGATATGGCCCATTCTCTCTCCTAGACAAAAGTCTTGAGTCCAAGCAGTGGGAGCAGATAAAGCTGTTTATTCCGCTATGCTTATGGTGATAGCGGTAATAAGAATACACACTCTGTGTGAATTTCAGTTGTCTACCTATACGTTTCATGAAACACCTACCCGGTGATAGAAAGACAGACAAACACAGCAGACTTCGCAATATCGTTCCGTTAATTTTCCTATCCATGCGGAACCCATAAACGAATTAAGGTCTCTAACCCAAATTAATTTACACACGACCCGCAGCTAACAGCTACAAAATTCAAATTAAAAGTAGTTAACCATTCCCATACAATTCCAGAATTAAATTAATTGCGACTAATTAAATCTAAGTAGTCTGTATCGAGTACTCGAGTCCTCTCAGCTCTAATTCTGTACCTACATACATTCGTAGCGTTCCTCAAATTTGATTACGTTCCCTCCCTGGTTTAATTTCAACCCGGATTACTGTATAATGAACCTTGTGTAGATACGCCTCCATTCTGAGTTTAACATCTTTTTTTTTATTGAAGGCAGGCTGGTGACTATGATTGTTTTTGCTGACGTTTTTTTCTAGGGGACTACAGGAGTAATTTGCAAGTTTTATATTGAGCAAAAGTGTATGATCTACTGCAGTAAATAGAATTAGAAAAATATAAAATGTGTTTATGACGATACGACAATATATGGAAACACTGGCAATACTCATCATTATGTATAACTTGTAGTATGGGATCAAACCTGAAATCGCAAAAAAAAATCACCTGTCCCGTACATTTTGTCGATTTATACCAACGTAAACACCTGAATTATTTTTCGCGATTTCAGGGTTGGTAGACGCGAAGTTGAAGTCGATAAAAATAGCCTATGACCGTCCTTGGAGTTCAAGCTTGCTCCGTACCAAATTTAATCAAAATCAGTTCAGTAGTTTAATGGTGAAAGCTCAACAGATAGATAGGCAAAAAGAAAGATAGAGTTACTTTCACATTTACGATTATTCTTCAGGAGATATGAGAGAGTGTGTTTAAAACATAATTTAGTACGATAAATAAATCACGAAGATGCCTCTAAAGATTACTTTTATGCATTGAATACGTAGTATTAATAAGCTTGTAATCATTCTGATTGTTTGTTAGATTATTCTACAAGTCAAGTTTTACAGTTGTAGAGTTTTAATTTTGTAATCAAATCAGCAGATTATTAGTAAATTGCTAGAAGGCTTTATATTTGCAAGCATATTATGTCTTTGCGCATCGCTACCTTTTATATGCAGTACGAGAGTGACCGCGCGTTAAGCGCTGCAGTCGTCTAAAAATTCGTGGGAAATATGTTAAGTACATGTTAAAGGTTTCGCATGTCATTGATTTTTAGTTGTTCTAAAGGCGAAAAGTCACCTCTCGCGCCAGACCCTGGTACAGGCCATGGTCCGGAGCGAGGAGGAATGGTAGGCAGTCGCATCCTTCTGCGAAGCAGTAATGCTAGCGAAGGAGGCGGCCACGCGAGAGCGCATGGCTCTCACGCCCCCACCGCCGGGATTCAGATCTCGATTTCCAGCCACCGTAGGCGCATGCTTGCGCGGACGGCGAGCAATGGGTAGCTCGCCGTCTGGACGTCTGGTGACGGCGAGCAATGGGTAGCTCGCCGTCCGGACGTCTGGTAACAGTCCGAACCAAGCCCATGTCGTCGACGGCGCGTATTGTTCCACGCGCGCCTCAAAGAGAAGTCAGCAAACTGTAGGGGCCCGGTAGGGCCGAAGCCTTCTGGGGCCTGGGTTGACGAAAGAGATCCCCGGGACCCTGGAATTAGGGCAAAGAAGGAGCAGGAGTGGGTTTTAGTCAGTAAAAGCCTGACACGCCCTCCCGCTCCACCCAGAGCGGGAGAAGTCATTTTGATGATTGCCCACCTAAAAAAAAAGGCGAAATATCGAAAAATCGAAATTATGGTTGAATCGATTAAAATGTAAAAAAATATGTGCAAAAAATATTCTTTGGAAATCATTGTACCTAGTAGCATCAAAGCCAAAAAAATGGCTTTAAAAAAAATTTTTTTTTTCGTTTCGTAGGTACATTGAAACATTTTACATTTTGTGGAGTACATATTCCTTTCATTGATCTTTATGCAGACACACATTTATACATATACGAGTATTCTGCCTTTCTGTTTTATCCTTTTTATTGAAGGTAGGTTGATGACAATTGCTTTTGTGTGGCGATTTTTTGTTATAAAATCGGGAAAAACTGATACATGCTATGAAATAACTTCTGTCAATGTTTTTATTCAGAAAAGATATATAAATATTTATCGAGCGAAAGCTTTTATTTTACTTGGCAGAAAGAACTAAAATATTTTATTTAAGTATGCATAATTTAAATCAAGTGTAGCACTTAATCAAATTGAACTTTCTCAAGCTTAGTCACAAAAGCGTTTACAAACAGCCAAATAAAGGCCAAATTAAACAAGCACTTTATTAGTCGGCTTTATCCAGCAAACCTCACGCGGGTCAAAATGCACCGATCCTTTGTTCCCATTGTTCTAAAGTAACACACAACATTACACAAAGAGGTTCGGTTAAGGTTAGGTTACAGCTAAACGCGATGCGACGCTAAGCGCACTTTTTAGGATAGCGATACAAATTCCAACTTTATTTACAAGAGAGATGAAGATTTAAAAAAGTGACGGATATGGGATCTAGTTCACCAATCTAGTCCGTTTTTGAACTACACAAGACTAATTTTAATTGTATGCGTTGTGTCATTAAGTAGTCAGACAGTGACTGCGTTTTAGGTCATGACTTTAGTCAGCGTATGAGCCTACAGCTAACGATACAATATGATTTTTTATTTACAAGAGTAAATAGGATACTTCTATGCAAGCGTGCTCCATCGTCAGCCACACCATCGCTTACAATCACGTAAGATAGTGGCCAAACGCGAAACTATGCAATATTTAGAGCAGATGCAATATAAAAAAAACCGGGCAAGTGCGAGTCGGACTCGCACACTGAGGGTTCCGTACCAATTTATCAAGATGAAAACAGTTCAATTCTCGAATCGAGTCTTAAAGATTTTACAAAAAAGAAAATCTTGTAATGTAACTAAAAATTTAAGGATTTCGGAATTTTTCCTTTATGTGTGCTATAAAACGTTGCTTCATGCCAAATTTCAAGATTCTAGGTCGACTGGAAGTACCCTTTAGGTTTTGATTCCCTTGCGAGTACTTGCGAGTTTCAAAATATGCAGCTTAAATTGCTGTTTCTTTTGATTGCGTTGACATAGAAGTTTGATTTTGTTACAGCTTAAAGGTATTATAGACCTGAGTATTTGGTATGAACTTCAATTTAATACCTCTACGCGTTTATGAGGAAATGGGTAGTAAGTTTAAAATTATTAAAAAAAAAAATATTATGTGATGTAACTAACAATTTATGGTTTTCGTAATTTTTCCTTTATCTATGCTATAAGACGTTGCTTCGTATCAAATTTCAAGATTCTGAGTTCACGGGAAGCACCCTGTAGGTTTTGATTCCCTTGCAAGTGTCGAAAATTTGCGGCATAAACGGCTGTATCTTTTGATTGCGTTGGCTTAGAAGTTTGATTTTTTCACAGCTTCAAGGGACAGTAGACTTGAGTAATTGATATAAATTTCAGTTTCATACCTCCACGCGTTCCTGAGAAAAAGGGTCTTGACAGACGGACGGACAGACGGACAACAAAGTGATCCTATAAGGGTTCCGTTTTTTCCTTTTGAGGTACGGAACCCTAAAAAATGCGTCTGACTGTGGTCATCGATGCTTTTCACAAGATAGCGCAAAACAAATGAAACAACTGGAGAGGAATTTCCTACCAGAGTCAGTGTTTCCTAATAGCGGCAAACATATACGCACAGGGTCATTCGTTGTGGCGACACGGGGGAGGACTAACTTTATCCAACAGTGGACGTCCTTTGACTGAAATTATGATGATGAGCATGAGCGGGTGAAAAACTGGTCAATAAAACTCGCTTCGCAAGCATCGCCATCGCTTCGCATCTACATACGGGCCAAACTTTATGCATTATAAATCTAAGCATCCATTTTGATAATAAGCCCGCATAATGTTGTACTAATTATATTAATCGTGCGTGGTTTAGCCGCGAGCCGCGAACAGGGAGGTAATGGTTTTTACTCAGCTGGAGCTAATATGTTAATGCGGGTAGTGTGCGCTTCGTTACCTCGCCGGTAATTTGACGGGAATAATGGATTATGTGAATTCGGATTAGATTGGTGCAGTTGAAAAATTGTTCTGAAAAACGAGTGAGTACCAAAAGATGCAGCGTAGGATCTATGGCTTGGAGAGGGTCGTGGGAATGCGTAACGCATAGGACCGGTCGTTGTGGTGACACTTCAGGTAGGTCTATATCCAACAGAAACATTAGGGCGGTCACACAGTGTATGTATAGACACATTAACATTACTACAATCAATAGTGATTGTAGTTAATGTGTAGAAAAATGTCATCTTAGGCTCTAGACTCTAGAGAATCAGGATGTTCAGGAAAATTCACACCACTAGTCTTTTCCTTCGAAAACGTATACATGACGTTGATGTCTAACTAATGTCATTAATGTAAGCGTTTTGACAGATGCTTTGGTACTGATCCAGTCGACAGCGAAGCGGTTTTCGACACCATATTTTATACCGTTTTGAATAGCTTAGGGTTTTAAATATTATTATGTTTTAGTGTTTATTTAATGTAATAGTTAGTGAAGTATTTTTGATTAAGTAAGTTTCAAAAATATAATGATTGAGTCAAATAATTAAAATCCTAAATTGAATGCATAGCGATTGGATGTTTTAATGAAATCAAATCACTACAACTAGTCATGAGAATTTAATCAATGAATCTGTTCAACTTTGTTCTACATTTGTTTGAAAGTTTTAATAACCAAATGTTCAATGGAGCTCCGAATTCTAAAATGCGGTCAAATATGGGGTAAGTATTAAATATCCCCTGAGTAAGTATTAATGATAGCTTATTGACCTTAAGTAGGTTCTAAGCGATTTGGTTGCAGTCCGTTTTCGGTCACCAATTAGTGTAAATGGCTTTTCGGTAAGCCGTATTCGACCACAGATCGTTTTCGGTGTATAAACACGGTTAACTTGTTGAAACCCTTCACTCATCGTTGCATGCTTTCAACATGAGTGTACAGAGTTCCACTGAATGCAGTCACTGAAAATTTGAAACAAATACGGTCGTCGTATTCGGTGAAAATACCCCAATTGACCCCAATATAGTTGGGAAAAGATTAGGTAGATGATGATGATTATATTGATACAAATTCACCTACAAAAACCTAAGTTTGTACGGAACCTACAGGTCACGAGTACAACTCGCGCTTGACTGATTTAAAAAAATCAACAAATACTTTCTCCCGCTCTGGGCAGGGTAGTGAAGTAGTGAGAGGAAGTGTCATACTTGTACTGACTAAACACCTACACGTGTTTCTCCAGTTGCTCTTTGCGTTCGAAGGCGACGGGGACTTCTGAATAATTCCAAAAGCCCGGCAGGGGTCGGTCCTTTCATGAACACGCATTCTATTCAGCTAAACTTGAACTTAAATAAACTTTACCAAGTATTTCAGTCCTGAACTTCCTTTTCGGCTTACCATGGTCATCGTGATACGGTTTCTTTGGAATTAACTGAATTAGTAGATTTTAGTTTAGATAATGTTTATTTTGATTAATGATGTGATTATATCTATAATTAGGTATACATTATTTTGTGTTAGATCGTAAGTCTAGTACTAAAGCTAAATTGTGTTGTGTTAGATACAATGGCTCGTAGGTCTAGTATTAAAGCTAATTTGCGCGTTCCAATGACCCGTCCCAGCTTTGTGTGTGGTCATTAGTTTGTGTATTTTTTTTTTTTAAATTCTCTAGCTTTTCCTTACTATAACATGTATATATCTCAACCATTCTCGTTAACTACACTGAATATTAGTAAAAACCGCATGAAAATCCGGTCAGTAGTTTTTGAGATTAAGGTGACAGCAACATGAGAATTATCCATACAAACGTAATACCAAAATCATTTGTAGTTTAAGCATATTTACACCAAAATATGATGTCGTCTTCTTTTTTGAAAAACTTACCCCAAATGAAATTAAAGCGAATTTCATTTTGCACATTTTCACAGCTAAAATATCATGTTCTCATTTTGTTATTTCTATTTTATATAAACAACAATATTTCAAAATTGATTGGGGAGTTTATTTTAGAAAATCAATAAAGACTTATGATGCGTAAATGGATATTACTAATTACCAACAAAGCTGAAAGTAAATTTTCCTTCAAGCGCAAAATTCGGAACTTCTACTTGCAGTCCTTTCAACCTTAGTTTGGTCTTCGTCATAATTACATTTAAAGTTCTCTTTATGATTAATATTTATTATAGTATTTATTAGTTTATAATTTTTAGCGTATATATGTATTTTATTATTTTAATCTACTTATTTATTCTAGTTGTTATTTGTTTATTATGCAAACCTACCACATGTTGTTTTTTTTAAACCCAAAGGTTGACTGGTAGAGAATGCCTTGTTGCATTAAGTCCGCCTATGTACCACCACTGTACATGAAGCTTAAATAAATAAATAAATTACTTCTTTATAGTCAAACACACGGATAGACCATTTCCTGAATATAGGGATTTTGACCTTGGGACAATATTCTATTTTACTATCACATCACTCGGGCAGGATAGTTTTTGTCCCGAGATAATATACTACTTGGGATAGTCTTCTACTTTCACGCAGGCAAAGCTGCTGGCAGAAGCTAAGAACTAATAAAAAATACGAAACAGCAAATAAACTGCATACTGCTTCCACACAAAAATATCGATACCATTTCTACGCAATAAATTTGAAAACGTTATTCAAATGCACGCTAAATAAAACGCGCTTCGTATGGAATTTATATCAAAATGACGTAACAAATAAGTTAGCGCTTCCATCGCTTTATTTACCCGGGTGTGCTGCACCCAGCAGCCGGGTAAGTCGACGATTTGTTGACTGAAAGTTACCCGGTTCAGAGGTTGGATGCGATGAAAAATCAATTATTTTAAAAGTGCGGTTTATCTTCAAAGTGCTCTTTCTGTAGGTTAAGCTTCAGAAGTTTGTTGGTTGTTTGCGTATCTTTATTCAATATTATGTAAGTTTAATGATAAATTGTAGGTTTATGTAGTACTTGCTTCTGCCAGCGATTTCGTCTGCGTGAGAGTAGAAAATATTTAGCCTATATCACGCAGTGATAAAGTAGCATTCTACTGTTGAAAGAATTTTAAAATCGGTCCAGTAGTTTTTGAATTTATTTATTAGGTACGAACAAAAATACAGACATATATTACCGAAAACCTTTGCTAACTTTCCTATTTTAGCGATGGAATTAAATTGTTAATGTGATGGGGGGTGTCGACTTTTACTTACTAAAACCCACTCTAACGTTTCTTCTTTGCCTAGCATTCCAGAACTCCAGGATTACCTTTTGGAAGTCAGTCCATAGCCCCAGAAGCGGTAGGGGTAGGAGGACGATTTTGGAGCAGGTGTGTGAAAAGTTAACTCCATGCTTAGCTTCACACACATACGTGTACCATTTCTATATACATAAATTGCTATAGTAACTTAAAACTATACATATACAGATATTTAGATAAATTATATCCATATCTACTAAATCTAAACCCCCCAGCATCGCAAGCCGTAGGTACGCCCAGCATCGCCAGCCGTACGTACAACACATAATTATCATTACCCCGACACTGGCTCGGTTAGCGCCGACACGGGAGCCGCGCGCCCTCTAACCTCATTATTTTTATTAATATCTTCTCCCGCTCTAGAGCGGACCGCGAGGGTCTTATGCTCACTAAACATATACCTATATTCCTTCTTTACCTTGCGTTCTAAGACCCCGGGGTTTCCTTAACAGAAGCCAACCTAGCCAACCTAGCGATAGAGGTAGATAGAAGTGGATTTACAAGTGATTGTGTTGAAAAGTTAACTCCCTGCGTAGCTTAACACACATACGTGTATCATTTCTATATAAATACATAGTTATGGACACGCAGACACATACACACACGCACGGATTCACACACACACACGCACACACAATTATATCTATATCCACTAAATCTAAACCCCCCAGCATCGCCAGCCGTACGTACAACACATAATTATCATTACCCCGACACTGGCTCGGTTAGCGCCGACACGGGAGCCGCGCGCCCTCTAACCTCATTATTATTAATTATCTCTTTATTTATTATTATTATTTATTAATGTCTTCTCCCGCTCTAGAGCGGACCGCTTACAGAAGCCAACCTATGACCCCAGAAGTATTAGAAGTAGAAGCGGATTTACGAGTGAGTGTGTTGAAAAGTTAACTCCCTGCTTAGCTTGACACACATACGTGCATCATTTCTATATAAATACATAGTTATAGACACACAGTCATACACACACACACACACAAACAGATTCACAAACACACACACACACACACACACACACACATACACGCACACACAGATATTTAGACAAATAATATTTGTATCAACTAAATCTAACCCCCCCAGCATCGCAAGCCGTACGTACAACACATAATTATCATTACCCCGACACTGGCTCGGTTAGCGTCGACACGGGAGCCGCGCGCCCTCTAACCTCTTATTTTTATTATTATTTATTAATGTCTTCTCCCGCTCTAGAGTAGACCGCGAGAGTCCTTTGTTCACTAAACCTACACCTGTCTATCTTTACGTTGTGTTCTAAGACCCCGGGTTTCCCTTTCGGAAGCCAACCTATGACCCCAGAAGCGATAGAGGTAGAAGCGGATTTACAAATGAGTGTGTTGAAAAGTTAACTCGCTGCGTAGCTTAACACTCATACGTGTATCATTTGTATATACACACACACAGTTACACACACACAAACACACACACACACACTTACACACACATATTTATACAAATTATATCCATATCTTCTAAATCTAAACCCCCAGCATCGCAAGCCGTACGTACAACACATAATTATCATTACCCCGACACTGGCTCGGTTAGCGTCGACACGGGAGCCGCGCGCCCTCTAACCTCATTATTATTATTATTCTAAATTAATGTCTTCTCCCGCTCTAGAGCGGACCGCATACAGAAGCCAACCTATGACCCCAGAAGTGATAGAAGTAGAAGCGGATTTACGAGTGAGTGTGTTGAAAAGTTAACTCCCTGCTTAGCTTGACACACATACGTGCATCATTTCTATATAAATGCATAGTTATAGACACACAGTCATACACACACACACACAAACAGATTCACACAAACACACACACACACACACACACACAAAGATATTTAGACAAATTATATCCATATCTTCTAAATCTAAACCGCCCAGCATCGCAAGCCGTACGTACAACACATAATTATCATTACCCCGACACTGGCTCGGTTAGCGTCGACACGGGAGCCGCGCGCCCTCTAACCTCATTATTGACGTAACTCAATCCTCCGGCACTCCTCCCGTACTTAGTCACCGTAAATTATTGTCAAATAACTATTAAGTAACGGTAAACGCTGTCTTGTTGGTAGCGGTACGGAGGGAAATTGGGCTGACATTTTTGGTAAGTATAGTGTTTTAAGTAGGTAGTTCGATGTAATAGGCTGTGTTTTAGTTTGAGTTTTGCAAAATGTTCTGTCGCTTTGAAGTATTCCCGTTTCGGCACCCAAATTTTCGGCACCCAAGTTATTCCCGATTTGGCACCAATAGGTACTTTGGATTGAGATTTTGTATTGATTACTACCATCCAACTTAGGTGCCGAAAATTTTGGTGTTGAAAATTTAGGTGCCGAAACGGGAATTTGGTAAAGCAAGTGCAAACAAGTGCGGTTCCAGTGTTGTGGGCACGATGGGTTTTAGAGATAAGCATTACCTTCTACCTGGCGTTAATCCCGGCCATTGAAAGGGTTCGCCTTCCTACTAAACTTTCTCCACTTTGCCCGATCTTCAACATCCTTCCCAGTAAGGCCATTGGCTCTCATGTCGGACTTGACGACGTCCAGCCAGCGCTTGCGATGGCGACCACGGGACCTAGCCCCAAGGACAGCCATATATGCTTGCATCTCCGACCAACGTACTCCCTAGGGCGGCGCATGATGTAGTCATACCATCGCAGACAACACTCTTGCAGTTTTTCCCCCACGTCACGGGCACCAAGACTACCTCGGATGAATGAGTTGCTTATGCGATCGGAACGCGTTATAAGCATTGCCTTACAACGTGAGAATTCCGTCAGTCTTTTGGGTACACTTCCAATTGACAGCGATGCGGAGGAATCTTTTGACACCATAATTTAGCGAAGGGTTATTTAAAAAGTAAATTTTTAATTAGCTATGTATTTTTGTTATCCTTTTTAGTATTTTAATATACCTAATGAATTTTATCTTTTAATTTTACCTAATTATCTTTATCTTTACTTTTGTAATTTTCTCGAACAAAAACAGCTTATTAATTTACTCGAGTAGTACCCACGGCTTTGACCACGTGTAACTATATACTGTACAAAATCTTGGCCAGGGCGTCATAGATTTTGTAAACATCTCCACTATATCTGTCAGAAGCAAGTTTATACTCCGACTCGTACTGTTTCGATTTTTGGGTGACTTTCAGCTGTAACTCTGCTATGTGTCCGTTATAAAAAGACGTAGTGAAGAAGTTTTTAGGAAAATTAACTTCTTCTTCTTCCTGCCCTTATTTCATATTACTTGGGGTTGGCGCAACACGTTTTCTTCTTCCATTCTGTCCTTTCGTCCGTCAGACTATCACTAACTCCCTTTTCTTTCATATCAGTCTTTACACAATCCATCCATCTTTTCTGTAGGAAAATTAACTATCATTCTTAAAATTCTGTTATTCCAATCTCTCTTTCAACCCTTTAAGCCATTACCACACAGACTCACGTACACAAACGATCGCGGACATCGCGTCCGAAGAATTCCGAAACGGTGGACGTCGCACTAGAGTTGAGAGCAGACTCGAGACGAAAGCAATATCTGCACGTGACTGTTGGCGACGCGTCGCCGACTGATCCGCCGCCCGCATCAAATGTAAAACTGAAACCGAGAATAAAAATGTGTGTGATTTTAGAGAGTGGGGAAGTAACGTTATTGTGTGCGGATACTGGAGGTGTGTGCGGAGAATCTCTAATATGATGCATTGTGGAAGAAGGATGAGGCTCGCTGTAGTAGTCCTAATACTTAGGGCGATGTTCACCGACACCAAATCGACTGTTTTAATATTAAAACGGCTGTTTTAGCAATATTTCCTGTTCCTTATCGTCGGTTATTGACGTTAATCAGATGGTTATCTTAAACTTATGTCGGTGCACATGGCCCTAAATCTGATAGTGTGTGTTTACATACACGTGTTAATCAATACGTCTCTAGTTGAACGGAGCTGTATTTTTGTAACAAATCAATCAAAGCATTTGTTACAAATAAACCATTTATGAAGTCAGTCAATCGGAAAATGATGCTAATTGCACATTCCAAAGCAATGATCTCTATGGAGAAGAATGTTTAAGAAACTCCATGGAGTCCGTCCTTCATTCCGTGTGTGTCCATGGCATCACAGCGAGTCCTATAAGAATAGGTACCGGAGCGGCTTATTGTTTCTAAATAAATCACAGCAGATGTTGAGCTAGGTGCCGTTTTGGCCACACACATATTTTATTCACTTCGTAATTTCATGTGCATTTTTATTTTCATTTTTTTACTTGTAGGATAATTTTCGACCGACAAAAAATAAAACCGATTTTCGTTTGCGTACAATTTTGTTTTCCTTCATCTCCACTTATAATGTTACCATATTAAATGCCTAAAGTAACAGTATGGTCACCCAGCCAAACGCCGACGAGTGGCAACACAGCCTAACTTGAAGCACCATCACACATAGGGTCAACTTGGCCACAAATCACGCAATATATTCGAGTTCACTTGTATGTAGTGTCAAAGTGTCCTCGCATAGGTTTTGCCCGTGACGTTGCTCGCGAGCTCTGAGTTATGGCCTTTACTGACACTCGACCACACCCGCGGGAATTCACAATATGGCTGCTATGTTGTATTGTTTAGAGATATACGATTATAATGGAGTTGGTTAGGGTTTTGAAGAATGGATTTTGTACAACAGGTGTGTTAGGTTTCCATCTGTTTTGTGTTAGAGAGCTACATTTTAAGTTATATAAACTTGTGCTTGACTGCGATCCCACCTGATGGTAAGTAGTGATGCAATCTTAGATGGTGAGGCGCACTAGTTTATTAAGAGCCTATTCACTCTAGCCTTGAAGATACACAAATAATGTGCTATTTATTCGTGTTTGAAATCTTTCTTACCTGATGGTAGACAATGATGTGGTTGACGATGGAACGCGCTTGTCAAGAAGTCGGCAAAATTATGCTAATGCACATTCTAAAGTGTAGGTAGCTCTATGCAGAAGAATGTGTAAAAAACTGTATGGACACACTTTCCAAGAAGAGTTTAATCTTATTGTAAACAGAGGCATATCCAGCAGCCCAGTATAGGGTTTTTTTTTCTGGTAGGGGAATCATCAGAATGACTTCTCCCACTCTTGGGCGGAGCGGGAGGGACTGACAACTCCTTGAGGCAGCCCAGTAGAGGGTTAAGTTGGACTTGATGCAGACGATGATGAAAAACTTTTGTGTTTTTGTTGCCATTTCTTTTTATAGATCGAAAATTTTAATTTAAGTTTCATTAAAATATTTTACTCAGAATCTGAACTACCTACGTTATACCAGGAAAATAGCTACATTAAGTTTAATTTGGCGCCTTCTTTTCTGGGAATTTTGGAAAACCTGTAAAATTAATTTAAGTACATCAGCTAAATTAAATTTTTAAGTATCAATTAAGTTGAGTAGCGATAAAGTAAAATTAAATGCCGTTATCTTCTGCTTACATTACTTTACTCATAGTTAATTTTTTCAAGGAAATATTGTTTTTACGTATCATACATGAATATATTGGCCCTTCCCGTTGTCTTAAGTATAAATATTCATTTTACTGATTTTGTACTCGTAATACTTAAATAGAGAAACAATATTGCCTGTAGTTCTTAATAGTTACAACCTAGGGGTCTTTGAGTCACGGGTGAATTGTAGGTAGGGAATGCAATCTCGCGAGATTCAAGTAGAGAGGTTAAGTGACACTAGACACACTATAATTTGTAGGTAGTTATAATGTAAGTGATATAAAGAAAGAAACTACGTTTATTTGGTACACCATGATTCATGAATCTAATGTTGTAAACTTTAAAGGAAATATAAAACTAAAACGAAACATAAAAAATAAAAATGTGAAGACAAAATTAACAATATAAATAGGTCTCACGGCTTTGCCAAATAGGTCCAGTTAAATTAAATTTATTCAATTTTAGCACAAAACAAAGTTATAAAAAAAAATACGACGCTTAATTCTAAAGTTTATTTAAAAAATATTTGATCCTCATTTGAACTACATGCATATTTCCCTAGGAGCAGTAGTTTTTTTGAGCTCATAACCACCATGAGAAGTCAATTAATGGGGTCGCAGTACTCGCGATGACCGAAATCGGCTAGATCGGCATCATCATCATCAGTTTTTTTGACGTGGAAAATCATTCAATGTCGTCTCCCTGTCAAGGGTGGTGTGAAAGGGCGAGTCAGGCTTTTACTTAAATTACATGTCATTCAGTTTGCTCTTTGCGTTTCAAGAGCGTAGTTTCCCTTTGAGATATATCTCTCTTTCTCTTCTCTGGATTTGTGATCTTTGCAACCTCTGTCTAGTTAACGGTGCCCGCCCACGAAAGACTTTTTGTCGGACCGATAATTAATCGTAATAATATAGATGAGCAATAAACCCACCCGGGATTAAACCCAGATGGGTTAAAACCGGGTGTTTTGGATCTTTTTGGGAATAAACATCCAAAATAGTAGGTTTTTTTTTATTTCAATCATTTATGGTTTTTCTCGACCTGACCAAATGCAAACTGCGCAGTGGGCTACAATTCCAGCTACCTACATTTTTAGGTGATATTGGGTTTTTATCAAATAATCGGGTTTAAACCCGGTGTTTTCGGGTGTTTATTGAGTTTTTATCAAAATACCATCATAAGTGTGTTGAAAGTTTATTCTAAAAAATCGTTCACCGATTGTCGCTCGTGAGCGGGCAGCGTAAAGAAGTAGAAAGAGAGGTTTCCTTTTATGACGTCAGCGCACTAAGAGAGGATTTTCCATCGTCCAAACTTTGTATTGAGAACCCATCTTCCACGAAGCCACTGGCAGAAGCTGGTTAAATATAAAATGGTATTCTACATTTGGTTACTTTCCTATACTATTCCTCTATCAGTAAACGACAATTTCTAACAAAACCCCTACCGGTGTACCGTATTAATTGCACAGCTCCCGTTAAATTGATATTTAGTAACACGTGTATCTTCCTGGGCGCTTCTAGTAGGTATAAATCACGGGAATCGTGCCGCACGTGCATTAAACTCTCGATAATGTTGTAACCATTCATTATATTAAAATAAAATGGTATTCTATATTTGGTTAGGGTTACTTTCCTTTACTATTCCTCTATCAGCAAACGACAATATCTAACATACCCCCTACCGGTGTACCGTAATAATTGCACAGCTCCCGTTAAATGGATATTTAGTAACACGTGTATCTTCCCGGGCGCTTCTAGTAGGTATATTTGCGCGGATCTGAGCGCATAAATCACGGGAATCGTGCCGAACGTGCATTAAACTCTCGATAATGTTGCATGGGAAGCCTGCATTATATTTTGCACGATATTGTTTAGGATTTTGAATAGTTCGGTGAAGATTAATATGTTGGGTTTGTTTTTGGGCTATGGTTTGGGTTTACTATGTTAAGTTTATTTGAAAGAACTGCCTGGAAGATTGCGGAATGCAATAGGGCCGCTCATTGTGTGTTTTAGATATAATTTTTTCTTTCTTATGTATCATGTTGTTTGTATGTACGATAGAGTATATCTTTATGTATATAATTCTACTGTTGGTACGTATGTGTGTCACCTAACTTCTCTTGAACGCATTTATCAAACTTCGTGTGTATATTTGAATGGGACCTTGCATGGTTTCAAAATACCATTGAAATCAGTTCACCTTGTGGTTTTCCTGTCTCTTCTTGTACTCGGCCACTCCAGAACCTTTCCGCCCCATCGATATTACTTCTGCAAGCATATGCTTCTTTATTCATTTTTCATTCAGGTTAATTTTAATTTAATCGTTATTTCAGCTCAACCCTATGACAAATTAGCGGCCACAAGAGGCTTCCCCTTATGCAAAGCCCACACGTCAGGCCCACAATTTCAAGTCCATTCCCATTGCCAACACGTACGCGCTTCCGCATTGATAATTTGGCGGGTAAACGCAGGCATTTAAATAGTCGGCAAAGAGAATAATTCCCGTTGTGCATCGTAGTGGGTAGCATAGTGCAGGAAGGGGGAGAAAACCCACTCGGAAAAGAACAACGGCTCTAAGCTTAAGAAATTTCAATTCAAATGACTTTTGGTGATCATGGACTCTGCAGCAAACTGCTATCATTAACCTTCGGTCTTCGAGTGGCGTTCAGTGGGAAATACATATATTCAGTTGGTGAAGAGTTCGTCTGTGGCTGGCCGTAATAATCTGAGAAATATCCTTTGGTCTGACCTGTGGATGCGGTGTTATAGGTATGCTAAATCAGTCTAGGAACGCCTTCTTCTGCAAAGTATTACGCCCGAGTAACCCGACCCCGACTTTAGCCACCGTAGACGAGAACTTGCAGATGACGAAAAATGGGTAGTTTGCTGCCGACCGGCCGATACACGTCCGGAGCGAGCTTGATTAATTGATGACGTGTAGAGTTTCATGCGTGTCTCAAAGAAGCCAACTACTAAGGCCATGGGTCGACTTCTGAAAAGGAAACCCGTGGTTCTATAACGCAAGGCAAAGAAGTAACATAGATGAGGTTTTAGTCAGTAAAAACCTGACACGCCGTCCCGCCCCGCCCTAGCACAGAAAATTCCCACCTCAAGAAATGCCTAGAACATTAAAACTAGCTGAAGAAAAACAGTTAACAGCAGGTGGGTCTTAGTCAATAAAGAACTCTTGCCCCAAAGCGGGAGGAAATAGATAGATAAAAAAAAAATACTGAATACATCCTTCTGTCACATGCACTCAACAACGTCGTAAAGATCCTAATCTTCTGCCCTCCCTTTCTTAGTGGCCTGCTGGGCCTGACACAAAGGCCTCGCGGGTCCGCCGCACGTGTCGGCCTCGATCTAGGCCACGCAAGCTTATACACAACCACGAATGCGGAATTTCGAGTCTTTGCACGGCGCATACAGTATTCATAACGCGACCTGCAGGATTTGATGTGTGAGGTTTTCTAATATCATATCTATCATGCCTGGGAGGGTGGATTACGATTTTGTGTGTTTTATTTTTGAGATATTTGTCAGTGGGTCTTTAGACATTTTGACGATGGGTTTCGTAAACCTCGCAATGCAAAGGGCAATGAACATAAAAAAAACACAGTAATGAGTTTTAGCAAATTCTGACACTTCTTCTCTCCCCATACAGAGTGAGGAGGCATTTGATGATGTCCCATGTAAAAAAAAAGGTTTTGTAGATTTCATTTGCACAGTTTTTTTTTAGATGTTTGTAACGTATGGTTTATATCGTAATGTTGGTGGTATTCCCAGTATGATGCTGTTGCAAGTTCTCATGTGTAGAGCCAAATAACGGACTCACTTGTTGATTTAAAGAGTTTTTTCTTCAAGCGTGGCTGCATACTGTGTTGTATGTTGGCAATTAACCTATCACATACCCAAAAAACGAGACACAATAGTAAAACAATAACAGCGCGGTCTCATACGACCGGTCGGGGATTCATGAATTAATAAATTATGCTGCCATTGAAATATGTCGGAACCCAGCAAGACCGATTGCCGCTAGGGCCACGGAGTATTTCTTAAATAGGAACCCATGGTCCTAGAACGCATAAGGCAAACGCTGGACACAGGAGTGGTTTTTGTCAGTAAAAGTATGACACGCCTAACCTAGAACAGGAGAAGGTATTGAATGAATTCCCACCTGAAAAAAGCCTACTTATAAAAAAAATAACTATTGCTTTTTGGCAAATAAGCTCGTGCAATTGGGTGCCATGTAAATTTGTCATAATTCAGTTTCCAAAATGAAATTAAAGTTACACGTTGGACAATTCCACCTGATTTTCCTGTCCGTTTCAACACACCATTTAATTAAAAAAGATTACGCTTATCAACAAATCATGACAGCCGTATTATCATTTATTAACCGAAGCTTACAGTACAACACTACGTAAATTAGCTGTCACCATTATCTAAATCCCAGCACTTTGCCCGATGACTTCTAATTAGCTAATCGAAGTACTGCCTGGAGCATGAATAATAATGAGCTGGGATGACAAGCTAGTGCTGTACCACGATAGTAATAATAAACTAGGATGACAAAGCTAGTGCTGTGCCTGGCTCGTGATTACGGCGGACATTATCCGCCGGCGTGACGTCGGCGTGGCTTGCAATGACACGCTTGACGTGCTGTCACGTCATGTGACATCACTCACGTCAGACGTGCAGTGTTGGGCTTGTGGCGGAATATTTGTCATAAAAATGTCGGGTGTTTATTTGTGATGAATTTATACTGAATATTATAAAGGTGAAGAGTTTGTTTGTTTGGTCGAACGCGCTAATCTCAGAAACTACGGGTTCGAATTCAACAAATATATCTTAGTGTCAGATAGCACGAACACATAAAGTCGTTAACTCGTAACATATTTTTTGAGTAAACTTGTACCTATAATAAAAATGAAAAATAAATGTTATTTCTAATTACATCCAGCCTCTTTTACTGTGTTCTTTTGATTATTAATAACATAACGCAAATACATCGATAAAACGGATTTTCACAAATTACTTACATACTCTTAATGAACAATTTACAAAAACGCTTCTCCTGAAAAAATGCACTTTTTGCCTTACGACCTTATGCGTCGGGAGGTGTCGAGAGTATTATTATATACTTATTTATTTGTTATTGGGGAAAGTTATACATACTCATAGGCAATATCACATCGCGCTATGATACACAGAAGTGGAGCAGTAAAACATAAACGTGGGTGAAAGTGCAGGGAACAGCTAGCATTATTAGTTTAATGAGAAGATCAGCTATATATTAGTTAATTTATGATAATATGTAAATACTGTGTGGGAAAAACACTGCGTTATTTGATAAAGCTTTTTAGCATTCCGTTGGGTTTTTCGTCAAAAATAAAATGAAAGTGCTGCATATGAATTTATGCGACTGTAACTGAAAATTGTCGCTGAAATAATTTTAGCAAATACACGGATTCACTTTAAGCCTTTGTAAAGCGTTCAGCGTGTATAAAGATTTAAATTTTATTTGTATTCGTGAATTTTCATTCATTAATGTTGATCTGGTTTTTTAATATTACATAGTGTTTTTTTAACTATAACCGACTTTCCGACACGGTTGAGCTTATTTTTCGCAGAAACCGACTTTTCTGGGAATAACAACCGCAACTAATAAAATCCTTTGAGTATTTTCAGTTGCGTAAATTTTTATGATTCAATGTCATGGTTTTGCTTTCTCAGTATATCTACTCGTATGACAATATTTTGTAGGTATGCGTGTAAAAATATAAAAAGGGTTTAAAAATATAGTGATATAGTATTTATAATGTTAATACTAGGAAAAACAGAAAAAAATGTTTTATACAATATTTGATAAATATTTTTACATAAGAAAAAAATATGTAATATGTACCATTATAATTGTGTATAGTTATTACATTGTTTTTAGCTTGCATTATATTTTTATTGTGAACTAGCTTTTACCCGCGGCTTCGCTCCCGTCAAATGACTACCCTACATATCCTACACTACCCTACCCTACCTTCCCTACCTATCCTACACTACCCTACTTTTTTTTTTTGAATTTTTCTCCCCGTAAGAACCATCATTGAACTTCAAGGAACATTTTAAAAAAAGAATCAGCCAAATCGGTCAAGCCGTTTTCATGTGATGTCGTGACAACGGAAAACGGGTTTCATTTTGATATATATAGATGTAAGACTTTGTGTCAACAATATCAATAAAATCTCAGTACCATTTTTCTAAGATGGAGCCTGTTTCAATGATTACACTTAATTATTGCCCAGTGTTACAGACCTTTGAGGGAAAAAACTACACATATAATTATTATCAAGTTTATTAGCTTATTAACTTGCAAATAATTATTACAGCCACTCGAAAAAAAATGTCGCCAAAAAACTTGGTAGGCAGAGTAATTTCATCTCGGACTATAATAAAACCACAGAGAAGAAAGACTAATTTTTAGTAAAGTATGCTCTTTTACGACCAACATAAAAACCTTATAGTGGTCAACATTGAACCTAGAGAAAATATAAAATGTGCGTAACTTCAACAAAATTGGGTACTTGCCTAATTTTTTACCCTACTGGTTATAAGGGTATGTTTTTAAAGAAAAATAACTTTATCCAAAATTGGAAATATATATTTTTTTTTAAGCATTTATATTAGAAACTTTCAAATCTGGTGGAAGGGGAAATTGCGATATAACAGAAAAGGGATGCACAAACTATAATGTTACGTCACTGTCATTATTTTATGGGCGTAGAAAAGAGAGCGTGAAGTTTCCACCCTTCATCACCAACATTATCATCACTTCAGCCGAACGTCATCCACTGTTGGACACAGGCCTTCTTCCAGCGTCGCCACAAGGACCGTCTTGAGTGTCTCGCATCTATCAGATTTCTGCGAGCCTCACCAGGCCGTTGGTCCACCTTGCGGTAGGCGTTCCAACGCTGCGTCTTCCGGTACGTGGACGCCTACTTACTCATAAAAATATTTGAGGTGCTAATTGCTGCTACATTTTATAACCATTTGGATGAGGCTTGCAGAAAAGAATTTATTTTTAGTGTTCCTTATTTAGTACAAAATATTGTACAAAAATAAACACGCGGCCCTAAATCGCAAACGGCAACTAAAGGACACAGGTTTGGTTTTAGTCTGTAAGTCTGACATGCCCTAACACTCCGTTCTTTAGATTGTTTTTTAATCTCTGAGACTAAAATTACAGTAGGTACATGGGTTGACACACTTGTCACAATACAAAAGAACTGGCATCATTATTATTGTAAGTTTGACATTTGCTTGTGTCAATTTAATCTCATGGATTTAAAAATAGACTTTAGAACCGTTTTTTAGGTTGATAATGCAACGACTAATTCACTGCATGATTTCCCTCTTCAAAAAAGCCCCTAAAAACCCAATTAAAAATCGCATCAACTAATCGTCAATTTGCGGCCTCTATCGATCTACCCACACTGAGCAGTATTTACGCAGGTTGGCGCTGGTTGTCGTAATCCGCCCAGTGTAAATAGTTAGCGCCACCTTCGCTAAGCCTGCGGCGAGGCAGCTGTCACACGGCACGTCGCTCATCGCTGTCATTACGGTGCATTTTTAATTGTCAGCGTGTTAGTGTGTGCGGTGGGAAGTATTTATAGCGACAAGATAATTTGTGTGGTAATATTGATAATGCAGAGTAAATTCTGTTAGGTTAACAACATAGCCTGAAGAATCGCCAAACTTAAGTGGCTGTGGTCTGCCTAGCCTTTACCCAACTATGTCAGGGTCAGCTTCCACTCAAGCTGGATTTAGCTGAATACCAGTATTTTACGAGGAGCGGTTGCCTATCAGACCTCCACAACCCATTAACTGGGGTAACACGGTACTTCATGGCAAGACTGGAGTCAGATTTACTGACTTCTGACTATCCGTAACGATTGCCAAAGTTCTACAAATGACAGCCGGGACTTAACGTGCTTTTCGAGGCACGGAGGACACTCGTTATGTTAAGATGGTCACTCATCCACAGACCAACCTTGGCAAGCATTGCTTAACCTTGAAGATCGACCAGCTGTCAGGCCTGGTCGGTGCGCGGTGGTGGTATCACATTTTCAAATTATAGACCTTTGAAATTATGATACCATGTTTCAAGTGAAGTGAGACGAATTAGGTACCATGAAATAAAGCAACTCTACTTTTTAAACACTTTACATATAAATAAAAAATTAACTTAACAAACAAAAATTTGAACGATATCTACCAGATAACTTTTAGTTAGTTTGAAAGAAAATTAAAATCTATTTACACCTAAGCAAACTATGACGAGCACAAGATAAATAAACAAAATATATTTACATTTAATTTCAGACAAATTACATCACAATTGTCTTTGAGATCCTCGGTCCGCAATAAAGTACATTTACCTTTTCCTAACATAATAATATCTGTGTAATGCTTCTGTGTATTCAAGACATTTTACCTGTATTTAATTCCGTTTCTGAAAATAAGAATGTCAATAAAAGTAAGAGGGTCAATGACCGATATAGTTTTATATGGTAACATAAGAACACACATATACAGGTGTACCTATACAAAAACAATACTCATTTATTAGCCCTTTGAAGGCACTTTTTTAGTCACAACTAAGACATAAAACGTGTTTTTAGAAGTGATGGTACAAACATGTTTATATATTCCAATAAAAAAATATAACGAAGCAACGTTGACACAAATACGAAGGCACCTAAAACTCGAGTGCAGTAAGGTAACGACTGCATAACAAGACTGCGAGTTCTCAGCGAGCAGTAAAAAGCACTTCACACTGAAATTATCATCACTCTAACTAAAAAGCGGCCATAAAGCCTGAGGCTACTCGGCACACTCAGTTAGCATCATTACTTGGAGCGGGGGAAAAATTCGCTTTTACTGAAAATTGGGTAATCGACGACCGACAGCGGTTTATTATTTTTAATATTACCCCCGGAGAGTGTAAATGGTATGCTCCCAGAGGGATGCTGTGTCGTAATGCCAACATTAGTTTGATCGAGGAAATCCCGACCCGGTGTTAACGCTGATTGTGATACCCTTAATTGGACATTAAAGTGCCTATCTGTCTTTTTAAAACGCTTTTGAGATACTTAAATGAGGGCGAAGGTTTTATTTTTTTGTGGCAAATGAAATTCAGGCATGGCAACATGAAGTACTTACTAGGTGTTGTAAATAAAGTGTTCTCGCGGAGTCGTATTCGGTTTTGTAATGAGATTTTTTATGAGGTTCTGCCGGATGTTTTATATTATCATAATATTTTGTGAAATGTACACAGTAAAAAGTGTATGAAATGTCATCATAGTTCAACTGTTTGAGCGTAAATGTGGAAAAAACATAACCGTTCCATCATCGGAGCACTGGTGCCCCGATGATGGTACGGTGTGCCTGGGCACACTGTGATGCGCCACCGGTACATGATGGACGTCGCACCTATATGCACAAAATGTTTTGGAAACACATTCATTGTGCGTACAGCTAAGAAGTGAAATTCCCTGCCAGAGTCTGTGTTTCCTGGTAGCTACAATCCGGGGATCTTTAGGTAAGTCAAGAGTGAATGTTTACTTCTAGTCAAGTGCGTTCTATCGTCGACCACATTGTACCGCTTTCTATCAGGTGAGATAGAGGTCAAGCGCGGATCTCAAAACATTTAAAAATACACACTCGCTTACATACAAACTTTTGCCTTTCTAATACTAGAGATAGTGATCAAGCGCGAGTCGATCAACTAAAGAAAATAGATTTTAGAGTGATTAAAAAAAAGTTTTAATTACATCGTTACAACTATCTAATACGAGTATTCTACGCCTGTAACTTAAAAAACACAGTCATTCTCACCTCCTCCAACCTCACATTACCATTCCTATATTCCACTCGGCGTGGCATGCAAAGTGAAATGCCTGAGAAATATTTAGACGTCGCCGTCGCTTGACGTCGGCGTTGTCGGTCGCGAAAATACGCGAGCGACCGTGATTCGGCGTGACACGCCGCCTTGTCGCCGGCGTACGGACGCCTTTGCCTCACGCCAGTGTGCCCGCGTGCCCTGCCCAAATTGAAACCGCTAATCGAGCTGTCAGCCTGTCACTCAACTGACATTATTTTATGTTAACCTCTAGGTATACTTTTCGGATATTTGTAGAGGTGCGTCACTTTTTGTCATATTGTTTTTTTACAATGAAGGTCAGTGTTTAGATTTGGTTTGTTTGACGCTTTTTATATGGCATGAACAAATTCTGAAGTTAGTTATCTGGAAATAGTTCTTTTTTTAAATAACGTACATAATGTTACATTATTATCTTTTTAAGTATGTAGTTACAGCCTGCACACGATTATCTTACTTATGCGAGCTAAGTTACTAAACTAGCCCGCGATCTACATACTTTAAACGGTATATTATCATCATCATTTTGGTCGAATGAAGACGTATGTCGTACGCGTTTTGCATAAATCGGATTTCCGCAACCCTCATCTTGTCATCGGTTCACCTTATGGGTGGTCTTCCAAAGCTGCATCTTTCGGTACGCAGCCACTACTCCAGAACAATTCTGGCCAGTTCACTGTCACTTAAGTTAGGTGATACTTCGGGCTATGAAGAATGTTAAACGGTACTTAGCCAATATCTAAAACCTACCTATTTTATTATTTTTAATCTGTAGGCACTAATATTACAAAAAGGCAAGATTTAATTTTGGTATGTTTGTTGTAGGTAGAACCTATTTTTAGGGTTCCGTAGCCAATTGGCAAAAACGGAACCCTTATAGTTTCGCCATGTCTGTCCGTCCGTCCTCGCTTAATCTCTGTGACCGTTTGCTCTAGAAAGCTGAAATTTGGTACCAATATGTATGTCAATCACGCCGACAAAGTGCAAAAATAAAAATTGGAAAAAAATGTTTTATTAGGGTAGCCCCCCAACATGTAAAGTAAAAAGCATTTTTTTTTTAAGTTCAACCCTAACGTGTGATATATTGTTGGATAGGTATTCAAAAATGAATAGGGGTTTACTCAAATCATTTTTTGATAATATCAATAATCACTCCAAAAGTAAAAAACAATGTGTCCCCCCCCTCTAACTTTTGAAACATAAGTTTAGAAAATATGAAAAAAATCAGAAAAGTAGAGCTTTATAAAGACTTTCTAGGAAAATTATTTTGAACTTGATGGGACGAACAGTTTTTAAAAAGTTGGGGACACTTATTGTGAACTACGGAACCCTACACTGAGCGTGGCCCGACACGCTCTTGGCCGGTTTTTATTTCAAATTTTAATTAAAACTTTTTATTTGACGCATTTATTGCATGTTTCATTACTTCTTTAAAAGATTATTTGAACATTCAATTTGGGGGCAAAGAGTCACAAAAGAGTCAAAAGCTAAATTGAAATAAATTATTCAGACAAAATTAAACTTGGCTTTGTATGTATGTACAGATGCGGAATGAAAAGGGTGGGCAACTTCTTGAATTTTTTTTTCTTGCACCATAAGTACATGAAAGTTCATATTTTTTTCAGACTTCACTGTGAACATCGCGAATTAAAATGAAAGTTCAAGAGGATTATAAGTACCTTCTACGTGTGAAGGAGTGGATTTGAAAATTTTTTTTTCGTTCTGCGAATGTATTTTTTAAAAGAAATATAAATAATTTATTTGCCTATAGCCTTGAGGTTGGACTGAAGATGAATATGTCAAAGACTAAAGTTATGACCAACGAAGTGCCAAAACCAATAAAAGTACACGGGGAGACAATACAACATGTCCAGGAATACCTTTACCTGGGCCAAGTAGTCTCTTTCCAGGCGAGGCAAGATAAAGAAATCGCAAGACGAACTGAAAACGCCTGGAAGAGCTACTGGTCCATGAAAGACCTATTTAAAGGTGAGTTGCCCATGGCACAAAAACAGAAACTCATGGACATGTGTATTCTCCCAGTGTTGACTTATGGCGCGCAGACTTGGTCTTTGACTAACATCCAGAAGTCCAAACTCAAGGTTTGCCAACGAGCAATGGAGCGCAGTATACTAGGTGTTAAATTAACGGATCGAGTTCGAAACACTGTACTGCGCTCCAAAACCAAAATTATTGATGTGGCTCAAAAGGCTGCCCAACTAAAATGGGACTGGGCAGGACATGTCTGCCGCATGCCCGACGAACTGTGGGCTAAACTAGCACAAAGTTGGTACCCTGAAACAGTGCGACGGGGTCGCGGCAGACCACGAAGGAGATGGCGGGACGAATTGGATAGATTCCACCAAAACTGGCAAGAGGAAGCGCGGGCTCGCGAGAGATGGAAGGAGTGGAGGGAGGCCTTTGCCCAGGAGTGGGACAGAACGGGCTAACAAAAAAAAAAAAAAAATTTGCCTATATGTTCCGTTTCCATATATTTGAGACATATAATGACATTTTTCGAACTTAGCCACATAAGCGATTAATAATATTAATCATTCTATTATGGCATGAAAAGTTGGGGACACTTAGTTTGATGGACGGGAAACTACGGAACCCTACACTGGGCGTGGCCCGACACGCTCTTGGCCGGTTTTTTTTATTCTTTCTCGAGTGCAATGCTACTTTATCACTGAGTGACATAGGCATACATTTTGGTGGTTTATGGCAAGTTCTTTCATTTAGAGAGGAGGCCTGAGTCCCCGCAGAGGGAACTTTATAAGACCGATTATGCCATGCTATGCTATACTTATCAAACCGTTTAATAATGAACTAATTTATGCAACCCTCTAACACGTTACTCCCACATTATGTCCGTATCGAGCTGATTAGCGGCTGACGTGAATCAAACAGGCGAACACGCTGTAAATCGTACGCGGCTCGTCACGCGAGCGTGTCACGCCTGCCAAGCTATCTGTGACGGCGCGTCACGTCGGTGCCAATTGACAGTTCAGTGTTTGAGGTAAACAATCACTTAGGTAAATAAATATCGTTATAGCTATCCGCGGTATTGGAAGAAGATTAGTTAGTGAAACTGGGTTTAGTTTGTTTAAATAATAAATTATATAAATTAAGGACTAAGGACAATGGGCAAAAATGTATGGGACGTGGTACCCGCTCCAATAGTCATTATTAATATATCATTGAAAAGACATTTTGATGCACAAAAACGTATGGTAAGTTGTCCCACATTGAACCAGGTAAATTTCAAAGTCTCATAGTGGGCTGGATGTTCAATCAATTCCTTTAATTTTTTGTGTATAGTTAGCATATTTATTTAGCATCAATTTTGTAAAACATTAATTTCTCATATTCCTTTTAGTTTCGGTGTAAAACAGGTTTTTATGAAAAATGATTTTTGTTTAGTTTCAGGGTATCGTCCACATTGAGACACCTTATTAACGATGTCTTCTAGTTCAATTTATAAGCCAAATACTTTGTAATAATAATAATAATAAACAGTAATAATAAAAATCTGCCTTATATTTATAAAAATCACTTTAAATCATATGCAATTAAACCGAGAGTCTTCGTTTTATACATCACAAAACCTTTTCAGTCAAATTCTTATCATATTTTAATAATAAAAACAAAAGTAACAGTTTTTAATTATAAAAACAAAAGTACCTTCGATAATATAACAAATTAAAATTAAATTAAAATAATTGTAAAAAACACTCCTTTAACGACTGGGGTGTACACAATAAACCGTGGTTCAATGTGTAACACCCTCAGGTGGTTCAATGTGAGACACACCACGTTTTGATCACTAAACTCAAAATTTTACCGGCAAATCAATTTCTTAAAACTACGAATTATAGCGCTTTTAATTGCTAAATAACCGTAGAAAACAGTGTAGGTACATATAAATAAATTGATATTATTTAAACGAAAAAAGCTACAAAAGAATGAAATTGGCAAAAAATATTTACTTTTTGAGTTAGTTTGCTTTCGAATACTCCTCACACAACCACTTTGCACGCGATCGCCACGCAAACTAGTGGGCAGGAACGGAACGTAAATACCTCTCTTTCATTCATATTAGTGCGGTTTGGCAATGTCGCATTTTCGAGATTCGGCGGTGGTTCAATGTAGCTGCCTGGTTCAATGTGAGACACCCGACCCTATACCATGGCGCTTGTCGCTACTCACGTTTGGGAAGCAGTAATCTCACTACGCTTTATAAATGAGAATTGACTACAAACTATTTATATTAGTAAAATAAAGCTAGAATAAGATTGATTTAGACGATGATATAACACACTTAGGATTCTATTATTAAAAGAAATAAGAAAACAAGCGTTCTTCAAATAAAAATCATATATTTTAGCAATAAGTGAGTAGATTTAAAACATTACATATCGCCATCAACTATAACAGCATTATGGAAAGATGCAGAGCAGTAAATCCCGTATGCCTCGCATAGCCTAAGTACCATACTATTGACACTATGTGTGCACAAGTGCCCATCGTACGTCGCCCGGTTAAACATGTGCAATATTGTTGGACAATAGCATTTGCACTGTTGATCAATATGTAACAAAAATATGTTTTTACACGGACATGTCGCGACTGGATTCGTCCACGCAAAAGCCATGCATCTTCGTATATACCATAGTCTGTCAAATCTTCAAGTGCTCCCTCTCTGTACGTTTCAATTATATACAGACCATTTGATAAATGCTCGACACAGTAAGATCTTGCCAGCTTGAGTTGGTATGTACCTAGCGCTAGTAGAATTATATCCTCCTCCGTCATTGAAGGCAAGTTTTCTATCTGGCTCGCTTCTATCCTCTGAAAATCTACTCTTCTGTGATTAAACCGTTTTCTCTCTATATACATATGCAAAAGATTCGGGGTATCTATTTTCTGCCTTATAATATTGACGAATTCATCTGCGTGTATGCTATCCACTATAGGTTGGTGGAAGTGGTTCGTGATAGCTGCGGCTATCTTAAAATCGGTGAACATATTGGGCAGTGACTTATTAAAATATTTTTGCCGCAAGAGCTTAAAATACGAACGATACATATATAATACAAGCGCAATACCACTGCTCCTGCGCACACCCGCGCTCAGGAGCAGCGGGGCTCGAGTTAAAAGGAGGCCGGGTGCATGGTGAAGTCTTGCGTAAAAGCATTATTAATAGAAAACATGAACGGAAAATGCAGAAAATATTACCTTGGTTCCTACTCATTTTTTAAGTAGAGTATGTGGTACCTAATATACTCGTATATGTATGGTTATCGCCGGGGCCACGGGACTGTCTAAACAGGTTACCGTGACCCGGGAACGCAAATGGCAACCGAAGGAATAGAGTTTTTATTAGTTAGTAAAACTGTCGTTTATCTCCAAACGCAATCAGATTTGAGACTGGCGGCTATAGTAAATATTGTTCCTCTTGGTAAGACCTTTTAAACGACACTACAACCATATCTATTGGAGCCGGGTACCATTTTGCTCATTCTCCTTTATGTGTATACTTATAAAAGGAAAAATTGACTGATTGAAATATCAACGCACAGCCGTGACATTTTGCAGGAAGTTTCTTTTTTATGACGTAGGCGAGCACTAAGAAAGGATTTTCCAAAATTCAGTAGTCCAAAGTTTGTATCTAATAGAGAAACCTACTTTAACGCGCGGAAAGTCACTGGTAGAAGCTGCTATTGTATAAATTCACCCGAGGGGTAAAATTTATCGCACTACCTCTTCTCTTCTCCTTCGTACTCCGCGTTATACTTCCAGCCACTAAGATGGCTCCTTTTCTGTAACTGCAGTGCGTCTTTGGAACTCTCTGCCACATTTCCATTGCCACAACCCTTCTCTACATGTCGTCAAGAGGAAATTATAAAGAACTTCCTTTCATTATTCACATAGTATTAGTATATACTCGTATAGTTTGTATCATTATCTGTAACATAATAATATAGGGTGACTGGTAATTAGTGACCGATACTTAAACACGTAATTGTACTGATAACAAACAAATTTTACATGGGACCTAACCTGTAATCGCGAAAGTTCAACACATTTATGTTCGTCTACTGAACTGCTGATTTTTTCGTGATTTCTGGTTTGTTCCGACAGTTTTTAGGGTTCCGTACCTCAAAAGGAAAAAACGGAACCCTTATAGGATCACTTTGTTGTCCGTCTGTCAAGACCCTTTTTCTCAGGAACGCGTGGAGGTATGAAGCTGAAAATTATATCAATTACTCAGGTCTACTGTCCCTTGAAGCTGTGAAAAAATCAAACTTCTAAGCCAACGCAATCAAAAGATACAGCCGTTTATGCCGCAAATTTTCGACACTTGCAAGGGAATCAAAACCTACAGGGTACTTCCCGTGAACTCAGAATCTTGAAATTTGGTACGAAGCAACGTCTTATAGCATAGATAAAGGAAAAATTACGAAAACCATAAATTTTTAGTTACATCACATAATATATTTTTTTTTAATAATTTTAAACTTACTACCCATTTCCTCATAAACGCGTAGAGGTATTAAATTGAAATTCATACCAAATACTCAGGTCTATAATACCTTTAAGCTGTAACAAAATCAAACTTCTATGTCAACGCAATCAAAAGAAACAGCAATTTAAGCTGCATATTTTAAAACTCGCAAGTACTCGCAAGGGAATCAAAACCTAAAGGGTACTTCCAGTCGACCTAGAATCTTGAAATTTGGCATGAACCAACGTTTTATAGCACTCATATAGGGAAAAGTCTGAAAACTGAAAATTTGTTGTTACGTCACAAGAATTATTTTTTTGAAAAATCTTCAACGCTCGATTCGAGAATAGAACTTTATTCATAGGTAAGTTAGAGGTATTGAGTTGAAATTAACACCATATAATTGGGTCCGTGGTCCCTTGAAGCTGTGCAAAAATCAATTTTCAATTCAATTGGTAAAGTGACGGGAAAAAAAGATTCGTCCGTTTATACTGCAAAAAACTTACATTTCGAGACTGTCGAATTGTTCGATTGAACTGTTTTTATAGGTAAGTTACTACGGAACCCTCAGTGCGCGAGTCCGAGTCGCACTTGCCCGGTTTTTTTTTCCAATCTGCAATCGGCTATCTAGCCATAATCAGATGTGATCCACCAGTCTTGACTTTGTAGGTGACATTCCATTAAATGGCACCATATAAAATGTATTGTTGTTATGTTTAGTTTCTCTGTTCCAGGTCTAGTATGTGCCATCTTTTTAGGCGTTTGATGTTCCCTTGTGACTGCAGTAAATTCTTTGCCAATTCATTTCTGTGTTTGCTCAGTCTTTCCTTGTATCTCTTGCTGACATTGCTGACTTCTTCTCTAACAGTAGGTATCTTCAGGTATTCATGTATCTCCGTACTCCGTATTGTATCTCCGGTCCGACAGTAAAAGTGGTTTGTTATCATGAGTATAGCCACATGTTTAAGTATCGGTCACAACAACGACAATCCTACCCTCGAATACGTTCTCACTCTATTAATAGAGACAACTACTTTTAGTAACAACTCAAAGATTTACTGGAAGAAAACTCATGCTGAATTAAGCTCGCCTTTATACATAAACTATCTGTATCACCATATATATACATATGTTATGTTTTAATGTACAATAAAGACCTAAGAATTAACCACTAAGACCGTGACATAATCCCGCCTCTTTATTTGCAAAGCTGCCTAATCAGCGACGTGAAACAAATGGCAAACAAGTTGTAAATCATGCTCGTCACGCGAGCGTGTCACGCTGTCGCCTATCACGGCCGTCATGTCACGTCACGTGCTCCAATTGACATTTAACTGTTTGCAAACCATTCCCACTTATATAAATAAAGTTATTGCTTCTACTGCCAACATAAATGTTGCTGGGTACCGAAATAAAATGTCGTTCTCGTGTTTTTAGGGTTACGTAACTCAAAGGGAAACCGGCATATCCTAGAACCAAAAATTCGAAGATATGTGACATCCACCAATCCGCACTGGGCCCGCGCGGTGGATTATGGCCCATTGTCTCCTAGAGAGGAGGCCTGAGTCCCACCAGTGGGAACATAGTAAGGCCAATAATGCTAATGTAATGCTAACTCAAAAGGAAATAACGGAACCCTTATAGGGTCACTTTATTGTCCGTCTGTCTGTCTCTCAAGACCCTTTATCTCGGGAGCGTATAGGTGTTAAGTTGAAATTAAAACTATAACATACTCAAGTCTGCGGACACTTGAAAGTGAGCAAAAATCAAACTTGTAGGTTAACGAAAAAAAAAGGTACAGCCGTTTATGTCGCAAAAAACGTACATTTCGTCAATTCTCAAGGGAATCAAAATTAAAAGGGTACTTTCCGTTAACCTAGAATCCTGAAATTTGGCTTAAAGCAAGGTCTCAAGGTCTCATGTTACTTCACAAGAAAAAAAAATAGCCCTTCGGAAAAATCTTTAAGACTCGATTCGAGAATTGAACTGGTTTTTATAGGTAAGTTGACACGGAACCCTCAGTGCGCGAGTCCGACTCGCACTTGCCCGGTTTTATTTTGCTCTATTAAATTGAGTGCTAATGCAACGTTGTCGCTGCTCAATGTAGCCGTAACGAAGTTTATTAGCGGTCGGCGGAACAGAGAGCTAGCTTGTTTGGAATCACGCGTATTCGTGGCACGCTGTAACGTTAATTTTATTGACGTCTCCTTTTAGAAATAACTTACCTGCTCTGGATGATTTTTTATTTATTTAATGCTTTATGCACATATAAGTACAGAGGCGGACTAGATAGGTACTATTCTAATATTAATTAGGTACTTAGGCACTTTCTAATATTTGTTTATTTAAAGTAGGTAATTGAATAAAATATAGGCACGATCAGCAAAAGTTCTGCAGGCTCACTTTAAGGACTATAATTGCGTAGCTAGGCTCATGGCTCGATTCGTGTTTTGTTACTAGCTGCCTGTATATTTATCTACCTGTCTTATCCGAAAGTAGATTTATTAACAACAAAACAAGGCAATTTTTTTTAGTGGCAATTATAAGAACTAGATTGGAGCGCTTTTGACTGAGTCAAGCGCATCCTTTGACTTCGAGGTACGACTCGCTGAAACCCCCCGATGAACCCGCGACGACGACAGACACTCTCAACCAGGTCGTCGTAGCGTGAAGACGCACTGGAACTGACCTACGTTTTGTCGTTCGTACCTACCTAATAACAGTACACTGTATCAAATTGTATTGAGAAGTAAACTGATTCCTAGCCATTCTTATTTATTGCACGATATCCACATGGATCCACTTGTTAGCTGATCGTAGCTTGAAACATCCTGATGATCCGTCAATCCCATATCCTAACGCATCAGTCCATACAACAAACACAACACAGAACACGTGGTTGGCGACGTGACGGTAACGTGGCTATGTCGTGGTGGTCTCGTGACGGCGTCGTAGCGATGTAGTGACATGAAGGCGTCATGACGGTATCGTAGCGATGTCGTGACGGTGTCGTGACGTTGTCATACCGTTATTGTGACGTTGTCGTGACAGCGAAATGACTAATTCGTGTGTACAAACCTCAATACCGGTAAATAGGAAATCGTAATAACGTGTCTGGTTTGCGGTGACATTTATCCGGTGTCATGATCAGGTAGTTAGCGATCCGCCATGTTTTATTTATAGTCTATGCTCTCTAAATTATGTAAAAGCTCCGCTGGGATTGGTCCACTGTTTATACAGGATGCGTAGAATCGTTGAATGATCTGTTGTGATTTGTGTTTGATATTTTGTAATTGTGATGATGATTTAAGTCTGACTGTTGTTATTTATAATGTAAATATTTATAATTTTTTAATTATTTCTGTTAAATCCATGTTGACTGGAAGCCGACCCCAATAGTATCTATCTGAGATTTCATTATTTTCACAGTTTCTCTTCGTTGTTTTGGAAGAGGTATAGGGTTACCGCAAACTCAATATATTTCCGGCAGGATATGATCATTTGACCTATTTGCATCAATTAAGTACTTGAGTAAACCTAAGCGGAATACCTTTTTTTTGAGCCGGGAACTTATCCAATAACTTCTCTTCTCGCTCAGTTGTAGCGAGAGGGCGTGTCCAACTTATAATTTCCTGTTTTCCTTCTGTTGCCTTTTGCGTTCCTGGACCACAGTTTTTTCGAAAGTCAACCCATTGCCCGAATAGATTTGACGGGTTTGATGGATTTGACCGGGTCTGGGTCTCTTGCCACAATACAGGACAATAGATAAGATAACGACTGAAGATGCTGAACAGAAAATATAACGACTTTGAAATCAACATGTTATATTGATAATTACTATTAACTTGTTTAGTAGATCTACTCTTATGAACTCTTAGATGAATGTTAATGAGTCAAACATCTTTACAGAAACAACACCATACGAGTATATTACATTTCAGTTCTTTGATGTCAAAACTGCTTCAAAAAACTGTCTACAGGACTTTAGCGTTGTTACTAATTATTATAACAAAAAGCAACCGCAGCCGGTTAATTATCTCGGCGTCTAAACAAGGAGGCCGCATCGCAAAGGCTTAAGTTTGTAAATTACGACAAAACTTGGGTAATTTATCAATAATTAGTTGAGAATTCATTGTTGAGAACCTTTTCTTTACGTTTTATTGTAATTAAATATTTTTACCATTATGTCCTAGGGTAGCGAGGCGAAACACGAAGTTTTTGAATTTTGATCACGCCTAATTTTGTTATTATTTGGCCTTGGTGTAAGGAATTAATTACTTTTGTAAGAAAGTAAAAGAGTGTCTAGCTTTTTAAAATCTTAGTTTTACCTTTTTTAGGTGGGGAAGTAATTGTTTAACTTTTTTACACCACTAGCTCGATACTGAACTTTTATATGTCATATAACCCTCACCTAAAGCAAATCATTCTGTCCCTAGGGATCTAATGTAGTATGGGCGTTCTACCACACAGACGGACATATCATCATAGGATCACTTTGTTTTTGGGTTCAGTTTTTTTCCTTTTTGGGGTACGGAACCCTAAAAAGAACGACAATTACCAAAATAACAATACCAAGATTTTCTTTCTAAGTAAACGTCATTAAAGCAAACACTCGGCATAACTTTAAACAACTTCCTTACACTTAACATACATAACATACCCAAGTACACACGTGAACTTACCCGTATACGAGTAAGTAAGTATGTCGCCAAACTACAAACGTCCCTAAGACTCGAACCTGCACTGGGACCACTTGAACCCCGGCAATTAAGCACCGAGCAAGATGAGCACAGGGCATAAGTAATGATAGCTTGCCGACTCCTTAAGTTATCTCACTAATTTGTACGACGAATACACGATCAACTGGTTTAACTACAGCTAAGTTTTGAGTTTAATCGCTTTAACCTGTGGCGCCCCGTGGGGACCGCCATTTTTTATTATTTATTTATTTATTTAATATTAAAAAAAATATATAAATAATATTAATAATATAAACTGTTATTGCTCTGTTTCTGTTGCTTCTGTAATTATACTACTAGAGCATAATTTTTAATCGGTCAGGTTTTGGTGGCACAATTTTTTTCCAGCGGTTCTCAAAGTTAAAAGGTAATTACTTGTTTACTGGCACGTTTTTGTGCCACGGGGCTCTACAAGTTAATATGAGGTGGGGAATGAGTAAAATGAAGATGTTTGCGGGAGAACCAAGGTCACTGTGTGTAGCCTGTTAAATAGCCCGACGGATCCCCAAACTTAAGTGGCAGTTGGCAGAAAAGTCGAAGACATGAGACATCCGCACTGGGCCCGCGTGGTAGATTACGGCCTATTCTTTCTCTTAGAAAGGAAGCCACTACTACACACTAGTGTGAACATAATAAGACTGTAATCAGCCTAGCTGTAATGCTTAAGCATATATATAATTGCTTATGCAAGCAAGGTATCCAAATCACACAAGCATACCCAGTGTAATCAGTAACTGTTCCAAAATCCATTTACAAAATTTACCCCAAGCAAAGTCACATCTAAAAATTCGAAATCAAATAAAAGTTTGTAAAACAATTGAACAATTTATTTGAAGCCGTCATATTTACCTCTTGTGAAGTACGTTTTAAAATCGTACTACATTCTATGAATAGTGCGGTGGGCTGTGAAAATACTTGAGACCGTAAGCATTGTGCACGTGCTTTGTGAGTGGGACAGGCGAGAGGAAAGCGAAATAAGGCTCGCTGAGCCATTGTCCAACGTATTTATAAAAAGCCTACGAAATATTCGATAAGGCTTGCGTAGGGTTGTCGAGGATTTCGCAAAGGTAGAGTAGAAAATGCTTGAGGCATTAACTTTGCCTCTATAAATAAACTATGTAATCAGATTTAAAGGTTATGTGCCTTAGTTGTGCTAGCATAAGTCGTGTGAGTGACTGGATGTAGGCATATGGCGTAGGTGTGTTAGTATCTACCACATGGCGTAATATTTCGTTAAAAGGTTTACTCAATCTTCCTAAACAAAGTGGTTGAGAAGATTGTACTGAACATAAAGGTACTAAGATGACTTAATACCTTAGGCAATTTCTATGAGTCAAAACTGTGATGTGTGTGTGTGTGGAGGGACAACATGGTACTTGGAAGGCGCATAAAAAAAGAATATATTATTTAGTAACCAAGGGCACATACTTCATCATCGTCATTTCAGCCGAATGACGTCCACTGCTGGACATAGGCCTCCCCCAAGCGTCGACACAACAACCGGTCCTATGCGCCTTGCATTCATCGGATTCCCGCAACCCTCGCCAGGTCGTCGGTCCACCTTGTGGGAGGCCTTCCAAAGCTGCGTCTTCCAGTAGGCGGTCGCCACTCCAGAACCTTCCATCCCCATCGACCATCCAAATTTGCCTAACCAATATATACATAGAAAAGGAGGAACTGACTGACATATCAACGCACAGCCATAACCACTGGGACTAGGAGCATGAAATTTTGCACAGGGTTTCTCTATATGACGTAGGCGAGCACTAAGAGAGGATTTTCCAAACTTCACCCCCTGAAGGGATGGAATACCACGTGTTCCCCACACGTGGTATTCCTAAAGGTTGACACCGAGTCCCCCCCAGAACGAAGGCAACGAAGGAACGGGGTAGGGGTTTAGTCAGTAAGAGTCTGACACGCCCTCCCGCTCCGCCCAAAAGCGGGGGAAGTCATTCTGATGATTCCCCTACCAGAAAAAAAAACCCCCCGAAGGGATATAACGAGATGGAGAAACCTACCTTCACGTGTGTGATGTCGTTAGCAGAAGCTGGGTAGTATAAAAAATCTATACACGTTTATTTATTTATCCAAAAGGAAATCATTTTCTTTGTATAATACAGAGGAAATAGGATCAAATATTAAAAGATCAGGTCTCGGAAAAGGGTCATAACTCCACACAATGGTTGTTTTTTAAGGTAGGTAGTATCTTACAATGTAGATTCAAAGATCACAAGTGGTTTTATTTGTATATTTGTTGAGTTTACTTTGTTTGTGACAGATAGATAGATTGAGATAGATTATTTCAGATGGATATTTTAGTGTACAAACCAAGGTTCTTGGAGTTAGCAATTTGTTTACCAGAAGACTGAGATTTCTGTGAAATATTGATGCTTTTTACCTTTTTCTTCGAACTAGTGTTGTAAATTGTACCTACAAGATAAAGATCTATCACCAGGAAGTAAAAAGAGTAGCGCTATCCGTTCAGTGGTTTGATGAACTGAACTGTGTGTTGATATATTAGTCACATACATATATCAATAAGTATGGCCATAAAGTCTCTTACGAATAACAAAATCATCTATACTAATATTATAAAGAGGTAAAATTTGTAAGTTTGTAAGATTGTAGGAGGTAATCTCTGGACCAGTAGTTCCAGAGATTACCCCCTACATGGGGGTAATCTCTGGAACTACTGGTCCGATTTGAAAAATTCTTTCAGTGTTAGATAGCCCATTTATTGAGAAATGCTATAGGCTAATATATTATCACGCTACGACCCACGGGAGCGGAGCAGTAACGGAAAATGCGAAACCGCAGGGGATAGCTAGTCGCTTCATAAAAATGAACGTTATAGTCCATTTCTATTTTTTTTTTTTTTGTTAGCCTGTTCTGTCCCACACTAGGCGAAGGCCTCCCTCCACTCCTTCCATCTCTCGCAAGCCCGCGCTTCCTCCTGCCAGTTCAAATTTAACCTATCAATACCCGCGAAACAAGACACAATAGTAAGACAATAACAGCGCGGTCCTATGAGACCGGTCGGGGATTCATGAATTAAATTAAAAATAAAATAAAAATAAGGCTACCTATTTATTTTTCTGTTGAAGCTTCATACACTAGTAAACACTGAAGACAGGTGGACTTGATCCCTTAGGCCTCACACTTTCCCACACTCACTTTAGTGGGGATGTACACGACACGTTTTTTGCCGTGTACAAGAGTAGGCACGTGAAAAAACGTGCCGTGGGCAAGAGGCCCCGGCCCCGACGAAGTTTGAAAGTGGCGTCAGTGACTGAAAGGGAATCGTTTGTCTTGGTATGGTCATATTGGTCATGTAAAGAGAAGGGATGAAACGCATGTTACTAAAAGAGTTACGAGTTCACATGTGGATGGATGGAGAGGGAAAGCCAAAGAAAAGATGGATGGATTGTGTGGGAAGGGAGATATAGAAAGAAACCCCAAATAAAACGGGACAAGGGCAGGAAGATGATGATGATTTAAGTTCAGACTAGTTATCTTATTTAGACTGTGTACAGATACAATCCCCGAGCCTTAATCACATAATTTCGTAAAAAGAAATGGTAAACATTTTCATGGTGTAAATTGGCAGCCCTATTCCACACAATGGGTATTGGATGGCCGGTTAATATAAAAAGCCCGATCTGTTTTGTATTTTCTCAAGAGATCGTGTTCATTGATTATGTTGGGAACTTGATCCCGATCGGGAATGCGATTCTTTTAATTCATTGTTGTGATTTTCAGGCTATTTTCGTTGTGAGATTGGAAAAGGAGCTCTGAAAATGACAAGGTTCATAAAAGGATACAATGAACCGTGACTTTCCACAGCTTTTGAACTAAGTAAATAATCTTAGTAATCATAATAGCGTCTGAATATAATATATCCAAGTAAGTTTTTAGAAATAAGTATGTTTATTAGTCGGTTACTACTCATAGCAAAAGCTCTGCTTAGTTTGGGATTAGACAGCGTTGTGTAAGTACTATTATATTATTATCATATTATTGTTATTTATTTATTTATTAGATCTTCATGCATCATTAAAGGTACACAGGCGGACTTAATGCCGTAGGCATTCTCTACTAGTCAACCTAAGGTGGTGAAGAGAGAAGGTGGTAGGTGCAAAAAAAAGGAAATTAATAATATTAGAAAACGAGGGTACATAATTAACATAGAAGATATTTATTAAAAAAGTTTCCCAGCAATCTGGAGTGAGTAAGCTCTTAATAAACTAGTGCACCTCACCATCGACGACTGCATTACTTACTGCTTACCATCAGGTGGGATCGCAGTCGAGCACTAGTTTATAACAATAAAAAATAAAAAAACTAGGGCCAATCGATAGCTAATCCAGGTTTATAAACTTACCAGAGCTGCGTAATTATACGAAAGAATTAGCTCATACCTGGAACGCAAAGCTCTCTCGCTTGTATCCAGTGCAATCCATCGGGTCATTGTTCCACCTCTTAGCCTTCCAACGCTCTGTCTTTAGGCATTAGCATTATCGGCCTTGTAATGTTACCACTGTTGGAACTCAGGCGACCACTCTAGGAGAGGGAAAGGGCTGTAATCCACCACGCGGGCCCATTGCGGATTGGTGGATATTGGTACTGTCTTTAGACGCACGGTTGTATCTCCAGAACCTTTCGGCCACATCAATCATATGTTCTGCGAGAAATGTGCTTTGCCCACTGCCACTTAAGTTTGGCGATTCTCTTTTTCTCGATCTTCATTTCTGGTTCGAATACGCAAGCAAATACCAAGCATTGACCTCTCCATCGCTAAACTAAAACAGCTGGTGTTATTATAAAAGCTAGTTATAACGAAATAATCACGCTAACCGCATGGATAGGGAGTAGCAAGCTGTTCCTAGAGTGCTGTGCTATTAAGTTGTCGCCAGGCGATCACTTGGCGGTTAAAAATGCGGTTTCACTCGCTTTGAGGGCGGCAACAAGTTATTATAGAGATACGTGATAGTTTAGCAAGATATATCCAACCAGTTTATAAGTATTCTTCAACATTATTAATAATAATAATGATAATGATTTATTATCTCTAAAAAAGGTACAGACATTGGTTCACGTCATATTATATCAAATCAAATAAATTTGTAACCTTTGTGAGAGCTGGAGTCTATAGTGGGTTCGGGACCTGTGTTACAGATCTCCAGGCTCTCACCCTCTTAAGCAATACTATTAGTAGGTACTAATATGAACACATCAAGGCAAAATCTGAGAATGTGTAGTGTATGGTGTGTATGTTGTGTGTGAGTGAGTTGTATGTGTGTAAAAGTATATTTATAAGGGTGAGTGTAGGTATGTGATTCGAAATGTGGTTTACAATTTACTATCGAATTTATTTTAAAATAGCTAATATATTTTATTAGAAATTAAATGCAAAGGATAATTGAAGAAACACAGGTTTTATTCCGTAAAAGGTTGAAATTTCCTCTTATGCGAGCATCACGTTTGTTGTGTGGAAGCCCCACTTAAATATTTATTTTATTCAGTTTTTAGTATTTGTGGTTTAAGTGGCAACAGGAAATAATACACCATCTTTGATTTCAACTGTTTAGCGGACACGGTTTATGCAGTTACAGACAGACGGACAGCAGAGTCTCCCTTTAGGCACGGAATTCTAAAATCAACAGTGATAAATGACATTTTTTCGTCAGTTTAAACTAGATAAGACCGGTAATGATGGTAACAACTCTACCGTAGGTATACCTACAGTTAACTATTATCATTGTATATATACATGAAATACCACTACACTCTAAGCCTAACCAGTAATCAAACGCGGCATAAATATAGAAACCGCATAAATTACCGTCACAACTACCTTCCCCCCAAAAGTCCGCCTAACAATGTCAATCGTAAACAGTCCCTACAAAGCATGAACTGTCAAACAGTTTTGTCCATGCACAGCTGATTTATAGTCGAACATACACGAATGATAATTCGGCCCAATTCGATTGGAGCAATTTGCTGGCATCATTTGCATCTATACGTCAGTAATCATAATTGACGAATAGTTATACGTTGCGTGGGTATCGGAGTGAGCTGTGTAGCGATAGGGTGGCGTGGAGCTTAGAATACAAAATTATGCAATATTTAATTAAGGCAGTATCGTGATAGACAGATAGAAAGAGTCACAAAGGGTAGCAGAACACGGGTGGGTAATAGTCTGTAAATGTCTGACACTCTCTCGCAGTTTGTTGTAAAATGGTAATTATAAAAACATTCTTTTTCGACACACTTGCTCATAAAGTGGCTGTTATTGCACTGCACTTAGGTATATAAAGGGGCTCGTTACCAAACTGTGACATTTTGATTACTATATGCACATGTGCGGTAATGTAGTTAGAACCTTTTTGTTTATCCTCTTTTTTGTCAAAAAGAGTTTTAAGACAAAAAAGAATAAAATTTGATATTGCGTTCAATAGCATAAATTAGCGTTTTCCTTGCTTATTTCATGCAATTTCGTGTTTAAATAAACTGTTTAAAATTTTACATATCTAATTAATTAAATGTTTCATCAAATTTGTATTTTCTGTTTATATGCAACCTCATTCTTATTTTTTCTAAACCAAGAGCTAGAGTAGCTAGTCTATGGCCGCCATTTTTCGCGCTTGCGCGCGCGTTTAAGAAAAGTCAATTTTTTCGCCGCCATATTTAAAAATAAAATACAGATTTTACAAAAATGTCTACAACAACTATTTATGAGGAAAATGATTTGTGCTGTACGCCTTCAAGTAGAAAATCTATGTCGTGGGACCACTATACAGTCAAAAATAGTTAATTATAACGTTACTGACTGCACATTTACGAACTGTTTCTTAACTTTTCATATACCTACTAAATAAAGTTGATTTTTTGTTTATTTTCTTCACAAGTGTGTCGAAAAACGTCGTATGATACACGTGAGTAATTGGTCATTATCGTTCTTGGTTCTCTTAAGACCCTCGCCACCCACATTACACACTTGTATCATAATGTACTATTATTTCAATACGCATTGCAATTATAAATTGCAGTGCGGTTTATTCGTTACGTCACCACATGAAGTTTACCATCATCATTATTTTAACCGAAAGACGTCCACTGTTGGACATAGGCCTCCCCTAAGTGTCGTCACAATGAAGCCAGATGGTAAGCCCTCGAATATCTTCCTGCGACTTGAGATGCTCTGGTCGTGGCAGACTACCAACCTAGCGAAAATATTGGGACTAAATGAAGAAAAAGTGAAAAAAAATTGAGAGTGAGATGCTGCTTGGTCTATTTCTAGCAAAAAATAAGTGGCTGGCTGAATTGTTCTTTGAAAATACAAAAACCTTAAAGTCACCTAAAAGGCAATAGAGAAGGCTATGTTCTGAGTTTCCTCGCGTAATCGCATCAGGAATGAAATCATCCGCAGGAAAACTAAGCTTGCCGATGTAGCCCGAAAAATCATTTCAATCTGGTATTGCTCGTAGAACGGATGATAGATGGGGCCGAAATGTGATGGATGCGGGACACACAGGTCCATTTGTTGTGACGAGTCTTCAGAGAAGCCTTCACGAGTGGACGTGTTTCAGCTTAGCAGAAATATTTATTTATTTAATGCTTTATGCACATAGAAGTACAAAGGCGGACTTAATGCCTTAGGCATTTTCTACCAGTCAACCTTTGGGTGATGCAGAGAAAAATAGTGGTAGGTGGATATTGAAGTCAAAATACGTAAATGTAGTCAAATAGTATTGCTTGAAATTTGTTTGCTCATTTTGACCATATCGAGGTGTTAAGCACCACAGTCCAATATATTCCTATTTGCTGCTCTTTGACAGTACTTCATGCATGTTAGATTAATTGTATCTGCTCGGCGATTGTGTGGTCATTGTTTAGTTTGCGCTGGGCGGCGGTCTCTTTTGTGACTGATGCGTCATATTAGGCGGATGGACAGCAGACTGTATTATCTGTAAATATGTTCATGTCTTCATTATGGTCTTGTTTTTGGGCTGTGGGATTAGCCGAGGGAGCTACCAAGGCTCCTAGGTCTTAGTCAGTTAAAGTTATAATATTCCCTTTTACTACCCGGAAAAGGAGGCCATCTCAAATAAAAAAGTAAACAGTGTGGAAAAAACGTTTGAAACAAGTCCATTTCTTAAGCAGTCTGATGCAGTTGGCAAAATTTATTTAGTTCCGGTCGTTGTTGGCATCTATGAGATGTAATGCCATGACTTTACAATGACTTCTCCCGCTCTAGGGCAGAGCGAAAGAGCGTGTCACACTTTTACTGGCAAAACCCAATCTTATGTTCATTCTTTGTCTTGCGTTTCAGGACGGGGTTTTCCTTTCAGAAGCGAACCCATGGCGTCAGGTTGTGGTTATTAGAAAACATACTCTGGCAGGGAATCTATCTGCTCTTTGGCAGTCATCATCATCTCAGCCGAAAGACGTCCACTGCTGGACATATGCCTCCCCCAAGAGTCGCCACAGCGACCGGTCCTGTACGTCTCGCATCCATCGGATTCCCGCGACCCTCGCCAGGTCGTTGGTCCACCTTGTGGCAGTACGCATAAATAATGTTTTCCCAATAAAATGAAAAGGTCATGTTATTCTCTGTACAAAAAAAGATACCCCTCTTTAACACACAAGATACTCAACCAAAACGATATTGTAATACTTAGAAGAAATGGGAAAAAGTTTTATAAGTACAGTGTACCGTTTATACTCACATCACAATGTGAGCCCAAGTAAATCTTCTGTGTTAAGTGCGTAAACAAACCTGTGGGCGTACCCGCGGCATATACCTTGTTCACCAACTTTTATTAGTATTGGAAAAGTTTGGCTGGGTTTTTTTATAGCTCCAACTTTTGTTCGATAAAAATCTGTCAAGTGAACGTTGGAGGAGGGTTTTAGAGAGTCCGTACGTGTAGGTATCGTGATTGTGTCAGATTATAATGCATTATTCTTAGTCAGAAGCCAGTAAATCTGACTCCAGTCTTGCCATGAAGTACCGTGTTACCCCAGTTAATGGGTTGTGGAGGTCTGGTATAAAAAATAGGTACCTATGGTACCTACTGATATTCAGCTAAATCCGGCTTGACTGGAAGCCGGATGATTCTTAGTCTTATTTACTAAACCAACTATCAGATACAAAATATACCTATATTATACCGCTAATGTGCGCAAATCAGATGTCAGTGCAGATTAACTTGTTAATCTGCTGACTTCTTAGGTAATCTATAGAGTAACGGTTAAGCATACGTTTAAGTTATAACACCGGTTCTTTTCTTGAATAAAACATTCGATTTCATTAGAAATATTTAATTTATAAATAATAATAATCAGGTTTTGGAAGCGACTGCTGAACGACGAGCTACAAATTGCTCGTCATCCGCAAGCCCGTGCTTACGATGGCTGGGAGTCACCTACCTTATTCCGACGCTCGGAACGTCTCCTGCGACCTGACATCGATGATTTCCTTGTCACGTGTCGCCTTAGACCGTTTTCACATTATCCGATCCGATATCGGTATCGGACTCCGATCCGATATCGGGGAAAGTAAAATGTATGAAATGCCGAGCTCCGATATCCGATATCGGGCCGGACAATATGAAAGACAGGTACATATTTCATACATTTTACTTACCCCGATATCGTATCGGCGTCCGATACCGATCGGATACTGTGAAAACGGTCTTACGACCGGTGCTGTGCATCTCACATCCATCGGATTCCCACGACCCTCACCAGGTCGTCGGTACACCTTGTGCGAGGCCTTCAACGCTGCGTCTTACAGTCCGTGGTCACTACTCCTCCAGATCCTTTCGTCCTCATCGATCATTTGTTCTGCGAACAATGTACCCTGCCCAGTAGTAGGTAGTTTTTTTTATATACCATAAACTAGTGCTTGACTGCAATCCCACCTGATGGTAAGCAGTGATGCAATCGTTGACGGTGATGCGCACTAGTTTATTAAGAGCCTATTTACTCTTGTCTTGTTTAGATTATTATTATCCACTATAGTTTTCTTATAACACTACAGAACCCTAAAAACGTAGAATGTTTACCGAGTTATTTATCGTTTTTTAACGAACACGCCTCCATCTCGCCAGAATTGGGTAGAAACTGATCAAGAAGTATGAAGTGCCTAAGTTGGGGCTTAAGCGATTGTTTGAGCTCCTCCGTTTAAAATTGATAATGTTGGGCGATGGCGGAATAATGAAGCAACTTGTAAACTGTTCTCCTTCAGTTTTCACACGCGTTATGTTTTTCTTATACCTAGATTTATTGTTAGTTATGTTTTTTTTAAAACGTTATGTGTAAGTGCGTTCGTCACATGAGACAAGGGCAGGGATTTGTCTTAGTTGTGAGATACTACATTGGATAGCAAAAAAAAAAAAAAATGGAATTGCTAATTTTTAGGACTAAATTATATGTTTTATTGTTTTGTATCAAAACAGAGGACTCAATGTGATGACTTTAAAATTATGACACTAAAATGTAGAAAATAAAAAATGTTGACAGCGTCGAAAAACCCCAAAAATAATAAAATAAAAGGTCGATACTTCACTTTATGTAATCGATGACGTCAAATCTACAACAGAACTAAAATAAATTCCACTAACTCCATTAGACTACTCAGAGAGACTCATATGGTTATCATTCTCTTTTACACATAAACATGTTACTTCCTGCAATTGAAAATGCACTGACGGCCGACTGAATTAGCACTATATTCAAACAGTACGTATTTATATCGATACCTCTGGGTAGAAAGGTCGTATAAACCAAAACCCGACTTTTCAGTAGAGCCGAAAAACAATTTTTTTTTTACAAAAAAATTCATAACTTTTTTGCTTTTGAAGTTATAAAAAAAAATATCTATGAGAAAGGTTCTTACATTTTGCAAATGAAAAAGGTTAAATCATCAAAACCTGTCTATCTTCTTTAGTTTCAAAGTTAGCATGCATTTACGTCTAAGTAAAAATCAATTCTTGGTTTATACACCCCATGAAAATGTGCTTTGAAAAACCTGTGTGGGTCGTATATCCATTTTTAGTAAGCTTAAGGTCACATTTAATGTCGTAAAAACCCAAATTTATGTAATTTTTTTGTATTAAAAACCATTTATAATCATAGATCAATTGAATTCTGACTAATAAATAATCCTGTTACTCATATAATTAGTAGGAACTCAATTATTATTATTCTAATATCCAATAATGGTCGATTCAAATAAAATAAAACTACCTGAACCAACATTTATTAAGTATTATAATACCTTCTAATCAATGGTATCAGTCCGGTACCTGTCTATCGCAGCTCGTTCTTCTGCTTGTCACTGCGCGCAAAATGCGAGCCTTGTGTGTTGGTCGTAAAGTTTTTCTTGCCCTTATCCCATATTACTTGGGGTCGGTGCATCACGTTTTCTTTTTCCATTCTGTCCTGTCGTCCGTCACACTATCACTATGGTCTATCGGTTTAGGTAGTTAACTAAAGGTAAACAATCTTGGTATGTCTTTTTATATTTAAGAGGTCGTATATAATATACAAAAAGATTATTTAAATTTAGTTTATCAGCTAATATCGATTTAGGTAAATACCTAGTTGCAAAGATTTTTACATACAATTTATAGACAACTTTTAGATAAAAAGACATGCCAAGATTGTTTACCTTAAGTTAACTACCTAAACCGATAGACCATAACTTCCTTTTCTTTCTTATCGGTCCTTACGCAATTCATCCATCTTTTCTTTGGCCTCCCTCTCCCTCTCCATCCATCCAAATGTAAATTCAGAACTCTTTTAGTAACATGCGTTTCATCCCTCCTCTTCACATGACCATACCAAAACAAACGATTTCCTTCGCCGCCGAAATCGCAGAACTCTGTTTTGGTTCTACTCAATTTCACGCCAACACTCTCCAGCCTATGCCGCCACGCCTCCAATTTGCTCTGGACCTCTAGGTCACTCTCGGCAACCAGCACAATATCATCGGCAAACAGCATACACCAGGGGGCCTCTTCCTGAATATCTAACGTCAAAGCATCCATTATCAGCAGGGAAAGTTAAGGGCTGAGAGCCGACCCCTGATGTAGGCCGACCGCCTCATTCTAACTGCCACTGGTGCCTACTGTAGACCAGACTTGGGTACTACACCGACTGTACATCGCTCGGATCAACTGCACATACTTCCCACGCCTTTCTCCTTAAGGGCCCACAACAGAACCTCACGATGTGCCTGGTCGTATGCCTTTTCGAGGTCAATTAATACCATATGCAAGTTTTTATGTGCACCTCTGTATTTCTTGTACAGCTGGCGTATAGCGAAAATAGCATCCGTTGTACCCCGACCAGGCATAAAACCGAATTGCTTCTGTGAAATTTCACTCTTATATCTCAACCGCCTTTCAATACTTCTTCCTCCCAGACTTTCATAGTATGTAACATCAGCTTTATTCCTCTATAATTGTTGCACTCAAGAAAAAGATTTTAAAGATGGGCACTAAAGAACTTTTGCACCAATCATCAGGTATGAATTCTTCTTTCAACAACTTATTGAAGAACATCGCTAACCACATCCGTCCATCCACTCGCAGTAACTTCCACACTTCAACTAGTATTCCAAACTGGGCCAATGGCCTTACCATTCTTCATTCCATTTACTGCTATTCTGACTTCAACCATACTAACCATTCTCACTAACCCCACATTTTCTGGTTTACTTTCTAAAATTCCACTCCAATCATTTTCCTTATTCATTAGTCTTTCAAAATATTTCTTCCACCTCTCTTTGATTTTTTCATCATCTGATAGAACCAGTCCGGGTTCATTCCTTACACATTTTACTTGACAAACATCCTAAAGTAAAGTGCGACTTGCAATGATCATGGTTTATACACCAAACGTTGCGAACTATCTTTGGATTTACGACGTCGATTTTAACCTGGGTTTAAGTAATGCATTTAACACTTTAGGGCGTATAAACCATTTACAATTAATGCATTTAATACTATAGGTCGTATAAACCATTTACAATTAATGCATTTAACACTTTAGGGCGTATAAACCATTTACAATTAACGACTATTTTTACACCCTCCGTTAATATAAATTATGGTCATTACGTCATAACAAAATTACAAAAAAATAATATTTGGCTTTTACATTGAAAATTTACCTTTTTTAAGAGGCTATGATCGAAAATTTCTGGGTCGTATTAACCATTTTTGAGCGAATTTCTACATTTCGTATATACAGATCGATAGAGAAAAAAATTCTGAGAAGAATGGTATATTTAACTCAATTTGGCCAAAATGGTTTATACGACCTTTCTACCCAAAGGTAGCGATATGTAAGTGAGATCACAATGTGTTCTAATTTAGGGCAACCCCGCGCGTGACGTTTGTGCGATAAACATGGACAGTGTTGCCAGAACATACTATTTTCCCGCGAAGTTGAGAGTTGAAATGTAAATTAGAGGAATGTTAATTTGAACTTTATTACTGTGTTAAAGTTTTGATGGCTATTTTTTATTCAGAAGTTATAAATTCCATTTTCTATGTACGAGTAACTTTACCCTCTGTTGAATCTCTAACGGCTTGAAAAATAAGAGGTTGCAATTTAAACTTAATTTCCTTACCGCTACCGTATACCGCTTCTTCGAGGGGCTTCGTCTGCTTAAAAGCAGGTTTTTTCAAACAAATTTTGGGCACCCGTTTCATCCCCTTAGAGGATAAATTTTGAAAACTCCTCTCTTAGTGCTCGCCTACGCCCCTTCTCTCAGTAGTTTAGGCTCTGCGTTGATAAGTCAGTCAGTCAGTTTTTCTTTTTATATATTAGGTACCTGACCTGGAGAATTACCAAGAGGCTAGATTCGTGAAGAATTATGTTTGAATGCTGTTACGGAAAATAAACTAAGCGATCGCCTGCTACGCCGTAGCAAATGACTAAGCGCTACGAACTGCGTCGTAGATTCGTCGTAGATGCTACGAAAACTTGCTGCGCTGAATTCTGTAAGTATTGATTTATTACTGTCATATTTTATTTAACATAATATATTGATGCAGTAACAAGCATTGGTCTGTAATCCCCTATAGTTAAGGCCGAGGAATGCTTCTAGGAAACCCATGCTCGTTATGTTTACGAGTACGTGAATAATAGCCGATTCCCGTCAATCGACCAAACCCAATATCATGTTGCTTGATCGGGGCATTAATGCCAGGATTACATTCTCAATAGTAGAACGAGCTAAAATATATTTATGAGGTAAGACTGAAAGTTGGTGCTCTGAAAATATGCGACGGGATTGCGGCAGACCACGACGGAGATGGTTCGACGAATAAGATTTTACCAGTACAGGCAAAAGGATGCGAGGGTCCGCGAAAACTGGAAGGAGTGGAGGGAGGCCTTTACCCAGGCGTGTGATAGAACAGGCTAATAATAGACTGTAATTATAAATCATACAGCCTAACTCCATTCTAATCTTCCCCAAACTGCCATACACAACAAAACCTAACCTAAATCTTTAACTGAACTTCCTGAACTGCTAGTGTTGGTAACCCCGACATAGCCCCGTTAGTTGTTATTTATTGCTCAATATTACCATCCGCCACTTACGCGGTAATATCGCAAATTATGTGCATATGTTAATTCGGGAACGAGCAACGAATTCGCGAGATACTAGCGCTGTTCCACAACTGTTGTTTTACTTACGTAGGTGTAAAGTATGGCGGTGTTGTTTGATGTATGTTGGAGCATGGAGGTGCTTTAATGCGCTTTTTTGATTGACGACTAAGGATGATGCCTTTGATTATTTATTGATGTAACAGTTTATGTACACACAAAATATAAGAGAAGAAGAAAGAGACAGAGCACATAATATGTACAAAGGTGACAAGGTGGCTTATTTTCTTCGTCTCTGGTGTCTAAAGTGTTCCGTACAAGTGTACACGTCTATGTCGTCTAAATTTTATGAATTCTAATATGTTGAAACTAAAATTAGCCTTATATCTACGGTCTTTGTCTGTGTTTCTGGTGTTATAATTGCGCCTTTGTGTTAAATTTCATTAGACCATTGAGTCGTTTGAGCGTGAAAGAATAATAATTATACACATAATAGTGTATACAAATATTCCTTTTATATACAACAGTGTAGGTCGCGGGTTCAAACGCAATCAGGCGCATTACTTAGTGTATTTATTTTATTACTGCTGCTCTCAAAACAGTGAAATGTGTATTAAAATAAAAAATTAGAAGAGATGTGACATCCACCAATCCGCATTGAACCTGCGTGATGGATTGCGGTCCATTCCCTCTCCCAGAAAGGACTGTCACCCAATTGACTGAATCCCAACAGTGGGAACCTTACAAAACCGATAATACGTATTTACATAATAATATACATAATCTCTTGTGGTAACCGGGGTGGTAACATATAAGATTAGTATATTACATACATAACTAATCAACATTTGTAGTGTCCCTTTGTAATTAACCATAAGACATATCATACCATGCCCAACGAGGCGTCCTCAGATTTAAGGGGCAGCCACGCAGCCATGCGACCCGCTGAGTAGGCTTGACTTTAACTGATCAATTGTTGTACCTACTCTAATGAGGTAAGTCAAGCCGTAGGTATGTTTAGTTGAATGTTTGATGAGAATATCTATGTTTAAATATTAAGTTCTTTATTTTTAAAAGGTTAAGGGAAATATCAAATGACTTCTTCGGCTCGAGGGCGGAGCGGGAGAGTATATCAGACTTTTACTGACTAAAACCTATGTTCCTTTTTTGCCTCATATCACAAAATTCCGTTACAATTTTGTTAAAAAAAAAGAAAAGAAGTCCGCCTTTGTACCCTTATGTGCATTAAGTATTAAATAAATAAATAATGCACTTATACATGCACATTTTTAATGCACATGCAGTGCTCCACGCGCACTTCAAAAAGATATTCGCAAAACTGTTTAGCAGGACTGAAGCCTACTGGACCATGGGTTGACTTTCGAAAGAGATCCCCGGGTCAGTTGCCATATGCGTTCAGGACGGAACGCATATGGCAACTGACAAAACACAGATATGTTTTAGTCAGTAAAGTTCTCCCTGTACCCAAAGTTGGAGAAATTATTTGACGATTCTCCGTACAAAAAAAAAAACAATACTACCGTCAATAGTTTTGACACGTCAAGTATGTTAGAACAACGTGTTTCCACACAAGAGTGGACGTAAACACAAACACGTTTAACGTTACGTTGTCATCGGAATGTCACGCCTAGCGTGGTGACCAAATACGACACTAAGCACGCCAGCCGTGAACCGTACTGTACGCCGGATTTGTGTACATGCATTGTTGTTGCGCTCATGTCGGTGCAACGCAGACGAAATACAAATCATTACGCCTGTGTTGCCCCATATTTGGGAATGGGAAATCACCTGATATCTTCTCTTGTTCTGGATGGAACGAGAGAGAGTATCAGAATTATGCTGACTATAATCCACTCTTGTTCCTTTAGTTGTTTGCGTTCCAGTTTAGAGTTACTCTTCCGCACAATTCCATAGCCTTGGCAGGTATCGGCCGTCAATGATGCAAACATCCCTTTGAGGTGAGCACATCTTTCTGCCCTTAAAGATTGAATACAAAAAACAATTCTAATTTGAAAGTTGCCATAAATAGAACACTTAAATCGTTTTAATCTTTGTTCAAATTTTTTTTTTTTTTACACAACACCATCTAGTCCCAAGCTAAGCAGAGCTTGTGTTATGGGTACTAGACAACTGATAAACATACATATTATAGATAAATTACACCCAGACACAGAACAAATGATCGTGCTCATCACACAAACATTTGTCCTGGGTGGGAATCGAACCCACGGCCTCCGGCATAGCAGTCAGGCTGTTGTTATACAATTTCTTATCGATGCGTAGTGTTTCACGCGCGCCTCTAAAAGGTGCCATAGGTAGACTTTCGAAAGGGAAACCCGGGGTCTCAAAACGCAAGACAAAGAAAGAACATAGGTTGTTCTATCTATAACTTTGAATGTAGAGTCTCCGATCTTGATGCAGTGATGGCTACATGGTAAACAATTTACCATGATATTATTTGCCCAAAAGTAGGTAAATAGTTGCCTATTCAGACTTAAATACAAATTTAAATACCGCCAGGTTACAGCTATCAGAAAACACAGACCCAAAACCAAAAACGGCTCATAGGCTACATGAACCGTTTACTGATATAACCTCAGTTGCGGTAAAAAGCATCAACATAAATAAAACTCATACACTAAGTGAACTGAAAACTCGATTTAAATAAAATTAATTCAGTAAAGTAGAAACCGCGACCAAACAAATTAAAACAAAGTGCAAGCTAAAAGCAAATATCACTCAATAAATATTCACATCAAATTGTTGGCAATAAATCAACTTAACATAAAAGTATTTGTAACTGGATCGATTCAAGTTATGTCTTTTTCACTGAAAGCTTCCGGAAGGGTAGATTTTGAAAAAACTTTAAAGGATAAGTGGGTATTCAGACGGAATATTGTAATCGGTGCGTCTGTCATCAGATGGACATTAAATTATAAAATGTGATAGGTTATGCATACGACTGTCTGTGTAACTCATTTAATATTAAAGCATTTACTGATTCTATGACATACGAGTAGTTCGTGATAGTGATTTAAGAGGAAACATTTACCAAATGAATATAATTATATCGTATGTATTAAGTCAGACGCAAAACGAACAACGACTGTCATTCTGAGGATTATGTAGGCCGTCATATTACGGCTAGTACATATTTGTATGTATATATAGTGCTTACTAGCTTTTGCCCGCGACTTGGTCCACACATGAATGTTGGTTACAGCGGACGCGTCGACGTCTAAGTCGAAGACAGATAACAAGTAGCCTATGTCCATCCTTGGGGTTCAAGCTAGCTCTGTACTTTCATCAAAATCGGTTCAGTAGTTTAACCGTGAAAGCACAACAGACAGACAGATAGAGTTACTTTCACATTTATAATGTTAGTATGGATAGTTAGGTTCAAAACCCTTAAACACAACCTAGTATGTAAGTTATGAATCATTTTAGAATAAATCAGAATAGAAAATAATTATTAAACAATTTCAAGCGTAAATACGACATTCACATTATTGTCCGGATTGTCAATATTTAAACAAGATGAACATAACAGTTACAACACGCAGTGATCGTCTAGCTATGCCTTATAAACTTCAGTTCAAAGTGTAAGAATAGAGCAATTCTTTTATTTCCTCGATGCCTTACGTTTTCACAGAGCTTGGCTAAGTGCAATCGACGCGAAAAATGCTAAGTCGTTTGCATTGTTTTTTCAAGTAACTGTCTGTTTCTCGTGTTTATTTATATTTTTATCTGATGGTTATTTGTAGTTGTATTGTACAAAGGATTTTTATTGCGGTACTTCTTTTACAGGCTGACTGGAAAGATCCACTTCAGCCTGAATATTTCTTTTCTCACAAGACCATCTTACAATCATACTAACCTGCATGGTTCTCATGTGATTTGACTATTACAAATTGACGGTATAGACTCTAAAAGAGACTCTGACCCCTGACTTTATTTCACTGTGTCTTCTCAGGGTAGTGAGCTAGGAAACACCGAAAAAAAAAAACATTCGAAGAAAAAAAATAAAGTGCTTTCAAAAACCTATTTGTAAAATTAATATTATTTATTTAATCGGTCCAGTAGTTTTTGAGTTTAATAAATTACTAAAAAATACAAGTTTTCCCTCTACAGATAATATTAGTACAAATTTTGTGAAGAAGAGTACCTTGTGCGTTTGACATTTGGCGTTTAGTAAAACTAGTCCAGTCAAAATAGACTAAATTATGATTCAAGTTTGCATTAATTCCCAACAAGCTGGATTTTTGTGCAGGCCTTGGATGCATCATTACAAATGACATGTCAAAAGTCCCCATCGATCCCGCTTGTGCGATGTTTTTTATTCGAGGTCAAAAGTCACAAATTAACGTATTTTGCGTATATCTCTGAAACAACGAGAGCTATCGAAAAATAGTTCAGGCAAAGTTTGTAGATCGTCAAATTGTCTACAAAAAAGATCTAACACATTTTGTTCTACGGTGCACTGTTTTCGAATTATGGCTATTTTAAACATAGAAAATACGAATATGCACTCATACTAAGGGATGATGGGTTCGATGAATATTTGAAGGACAAACCATCGGTAACAATACATAAGCAGTGTCGTAAAGCATACACCCGGATGAGCAGCATCGCTGCAGCTAAAAGACTTGGTGAGGCGGAGATAGCTTCCACATCTGGGATTAGTCCTCCTCGTACTAGAGCACGAGGTAATGAATCTTCTTTTTGACGAAATACTGTTTGTTCCGTGGCAATGAAGCTGATTAAACGGCTGAAGTGAAAAAAGCGCAGCATCTTCGACCAAGAGTGTCCTCAAGTTTCAACCCTTGACTTCAAGAAAACCATCTTTAAGGAAGCTCAGACACGTTCTCATGAGCTAGCAAGTAGTGTCATTGCCCGCATTCAGTATGAATATGACTTAGTTGCTGCTGAGGCTAAGTACTACAGTGATTGTTACACTTAAAATACGACTTTCCTGCGGTCTAAAGTCACGATATCTCGAAAGCGATGCTTTGTAGAAGAAAAGTGTCGAGATCTTTTTTGTAGACAATTCTACGATCTACAAACTTTGCCTGAACCATTTTTCAATAGCTCTCGTTGTTTCAGAATTATACGTAAAAAACGCTAATTTGTGACCTTTAACCTCGAATAAAAAACAACGCACAAGCGGGATCGATGGGGACTTTTGACATATCATTCGTAATGACGTATTCAAGGCCTGCACAAAAATCCAGCTTGTTGGGAATTAATGCAAAGTGGAATGTCTATTTTGACTGGACTAAACAGTCGACTGCAGCGTTGCGTTACGTGAGTTCGATTTTAATATGAAACAAACACTTTGATTAATATTTAGATAGATAGATTTGCATGGGCCATATGCTGCCATATGATACGACGATCTAAAGTTATGTATTACAAGTGTATTCATCGTACATACGCCTGTAATCTACAATACGACTTAGATTCTCGGTACTTTGGAGATATACGAGCTCATTTGGTAGCGTTTTGTTACCTATGTATTATTGGGACACATGTTGTTATGTGACAGCGAATAATGCTAAATTGTGAGAGGAATAGAAAGATACCTTACATGAGTTTTTACTTCAACTCATGTAAGACATTTTTACTTTTGGTTCTCAAACCTGATTCCGTACCTCACTAGGAAAATTTGGAAGCTTTCGGAACTTCTCATGGTTGGCACCATCGAAAGGTCTCAGGGCTTTTTCCTATGTTTATACATAGGAAAAGTTTTAAAGAAAGTCTGAAAATTTGTAATGACGTCACAAGAACAAAATACTTATTGGCGATTCGGGAATTGAATTGTTTTTATAGCTAAGTTGGTACTAGTGATGTTCCGAATATCCGTATCCGTATCCGTATCCGCGGATATCCGTGGCAAAAGAAAGATCCGTATCCGTATCCGTGTCCGTTACTTTTCACGCGGATCTTTTACGGATCTTTTTCAGGTGATTAAGTAGAATTATTAAATAAAAAACTATAAAATTCCAATCAGATTATTTTTATTTCTTAAAATCAAATATTTGTCACCTTTATATTGCAAACATTTCGATAGATAGATCTTAGAAAACGTCAACTATCGTTTCAAGGTCGCGGGCGCCGACACCAATCCAATAATTTTGAATAAGAAAATAAAGATCCATATCCGTATCCGTATCCGCGGATCTTTACACTAAATATCCGTATTCAGATCCGTATCCGCGGATATACATTTTTAACGATCCGGCACATCACTAGTTGGTACGGAGCCCTCAGTACGCAAGTCCGACTCACACAATGCCCGATTTTTACCTACCATATTTCAGTCGACAAAAATGGAATTCTTGTAGGATCGCTTTGTTATCCACTTAAAAACAGAAGTAAATGAATAAAAACATTTTAGGTTAAGAGAAAAGAGTAAATAAATAAATAAACAGAATAAATAAAATAAGATCCAACAATAACCGACTTGTGTTTCGTTCCCACATTGTCATCTGTTATCATCCACAATTTGAGCACCTGACGTAGTACTAACTAATGAGCGTAGGTACGTGTGAGACATTAAATGTGTCTAAGGTATTAGGCAATTCAGGTATCCTTTGATGTGTTCCACCTCCGCCTGAAACACAGTTCTCAACATTTGTTATATTCGGGCTAATTATTTGCAGACAATTTTTTTTAAAACCTTATATGACACTTTCTAGATGATGATGATATGACACTTTCCAATTTTCTACGGATGGCTTTATATGGCCCAGGAAAGAATGAAATACATAGTAATGAATTCAAAGTCATAATTTTTCTTTAACATAGGCCTACATGGGCAATGAAATTCATATATAGATTTTTTTTGTATATGTTGCTGCTCCTCACTAGAAATGACTCCTGTATTGCGTGTGCGTTCACACACATTAAAACTCCCATACACAAGACACCCAGACACGGAACAACTATCTGCAGACCACATAAATATTTATTCCGTGCGGGTATCGAACCCGCAACACACAGTACAGCAGCCAATCACTCAACCTCCGCACCAACTATCTCGTCTATTACACAGATCTCCTTGTCAGCTTCACATCACCCACCTACACAAACAATGCGTAGATTAAGCTATTATTACAATCCTATTTGACAAATTAATAATTAATTTTCAAATTCAAATAGCTCAACGGGAAGTTTATACGACGCTACTAATTCGCATCCGATAAATAATCTAAATTCTAATTATGCAGCGTGTTTAATGTAATGATTGAGTTCATTGTGTATTAAACGACAACTATATGGATCATTTACATCCCGGGAGATTCATGTCAGAACTGCGTGATTGTTCGAAATAGTCATTGAGGTATTGAACCCAAAAGGCAGCTACAGGGACACGAATAGGTTTCAGTCAGTAAAACTTTGCCACTCGCTCTCGCCCCACTTAGAGCGGGAGAAGTTATTTGATGATTTTCTACCCTGAAAAAATTCTCGGTTCAAATTGAGGATTAAAAAAGTTCACTCGTGCTATGGGTATAGACCTAATACCTAAGCAGTGAAGACCGGTGGGACCGTTTTGACAGAATTGAGATTCTGTCAAAACGGTGAAGGAAAATATTCTGAAGAAACGGGCGTGTTCTAGATCGAAAAAATCGAAGACCTAGGACTCTCTAAAGAGATATAGGGTACCTAAGTGATGAAAATCGACGATGTAGTCGACGATGGCCCGCGCTTGCCTAGAAGTAACCTATTCACTCGACTTAAAAATTCCCAAGTTTTAGCATTAGAACACACAAACTCCACTCCATAGCTGTACGCACAATGATTGTATATACAAAAGGTTTTGTCATTTTAACCTGTAAAAGGCATTAAATTAGAGATGGAGATGTACTTAAATCAAAGTACTCAATTCAGAAAATCCATCTTCAGAGTGAAAAAAGCCACCTTCAAAGTGACTAATCAATCACTCTCCCCTTCTCTAAATAATATTTATAATCACTCGAACATTCTCGCCCCCATGTAAAAGACCCTTAAAACCGATGTACATCAGTAAAATAGTGTCCAATTTAATCAAGGAAGTAATTACTACAGTGATCAGTGTGGTCGCATCGTGTCATGGGTTTTACTCTAATTCCTAATATTGATACGAATCACCATTATTTATTGAAAGTAAATGATTTAATGACATTGTTGTGGTGGACATCCTCATATGCATAAAACATTTGGGAACACATTTATCGTGCGTTTAGAGCGCGTGGTAGGGAGGCTCTGAATATTAGGAAAATTTCATCATCTGCTTAGCCTTTTCCCAACTATATTGGGGTCGGCTTCCAGTCAAGCCGGATTTAGCTGAATACCAGTATTTTACGAGGAGCGGCTGCCTACCAGACCTCCACAACCCATTAACTGGGGTAACACGGTACTTCATGGCAAGACTGGAGTCAGATTTACTGGCTTCTGACTATCCGTAACGACTGCCAAAGATCTACAAATGACAGCCGGGACCAACGGCTTAACGTGCTTTCCGAGGCACGGAGGAAACTCGTTATGTTAAGATAGTCACCCATCCACAGACCAACCTAGGCAAGCGTTGCTTAACCTTGAAGATCGACCTGTGCGGCTGTTATTATCTAGCCACGAGCTCCTCAATATTAATCCTCCTCAATAAAATTTCCTCCTCAATAAAATTTAGGGAAAGAAAATTTAATTTTTCGAATGGGAAATGTCATTTGTTGATTTCCCACAGCAAAAAAAGAATAAGTCTGTCTTGTAAAAACTCGTAGACTTTTAATAATACCTAATAGATTATTGAAAATGTAACATTTGATCCACAATTAATAGGTCTTGCGTTTTATTTTAGTTCAAATGTATAATTTACAGTTAACTGCAGTAAGTATTTTTACCATAAAATGAAAATTAATTCATAAAGTGTTCTTAAAATTATATTAGTAAATGTGAATGAAAAATAATAAAATAATGGTCAATTCAATTATATTAAAATTTCCACAAGTTATATTAAATTAAAGTATTACGCACACCATTCAAAAGCAGCACTTACTCACAAGTTTTTCACAAAAGACCTCACCTCACACGTACTTACGTACACTCGACAGCGCAAAACCTTCGCCATATTACAGTAAACGTTTTAAAGAAATTCATTCTCAGTTAAAAGAGTGGGTAAGTTAATTAACTTAGACCACGAGGACTTTACTTGTGGTAAAACGGTAAAGGTCCACTTTTTTCCATTTTTCCCGGTTTCCTCCGACACTTGTAGATGAATTAAATTACAAGAAAAAGCTGAATTTTCTAACAGGACGCATGCGTCAGCTGACGTTGCAAAACTAACAGTTTTTTCGTTCAACTTGCGATGGTTTTATTTAAGAGTTTAAGAACTAACTAGTCCGACGTTGGCTTGGGGAGAAATCAGACGTGGATTGTAGATTGTTTTTTTTAGACTTTTCCGTGTACTTAGATGGTTTTTTTTTGTGGGAATTAATCAAATGACATAACCCGCTCTAGGGTGGAGCGGGAAGGCGCGCAGACTTTTACTGACAAAACTCCTAAACTGCTCCTATGTTCTATCTTTGTCTTGTGTTCCAGGACCCCGGGTTTTTCTTTCAGAAGTGAACCCATGACCCCAGTAGGCTTTAACCCTGCTGGGTTTTGCTTCCTTGAGGCGCGCATGGAACTCTGTGCGCCGTCGACACGGAAGAACTAACTGTAGGCCATAAATATATTTATTCCACGCGGAAATTGAGCCCGCGACTCGCAACGCTACAGCCAATCATTTAATCACTGTGCCAACGGTACGATTAGAACAGTGATCAAAGTGTGTGATTTCGTAATGACTGTCTAAAAATGTGGCAATATTTTTATTCAATTAATTTTAAGCAAACTTATGAAAAATAAATTGAATTGCTTAATTTATTTATAACATTTTTACGGTTGAACCATGCCATAGTAGAATGATTAATATTATTAATCGCTTATGTGGCTAAGTTCGAAAAATGTCATTATGTGTCTCAAATATATGGAAACGGGACATATAGGCAAATAAATTATTTATATTTCTTTTAAAAAATACATTCGCAGAACGAAAGAAAAATTTTCAAATCCACTCCTTCACACGTAGAAGGTACTTATAATCCTCTTGAACTTTCATTTTAATTCGCGATGTTCACAGTGAAGTCTGAAAAAAATATGAACTTTCATGTACTTATGGTGCAAGAAAAAAAAATTCAAGAAGTTGCCCACCCTTTTCATTCCGCATCTGTACATAAATACAAAGCCAAGTTTAATTTTGTCTGAATAATTTATTTCAATTTAGCTTTTGACTCTTTTGTGACTCTTTACCCCCAAATTGAATGTTCAAATAATCTTTTAAAGAAGTAAAATGAAACATGCAGTAAATGCGTCAAATAAAAAGTTTTAATTAAAATTTGAAATAAAAACCGGCCAAGAGCGTGTCGGGCCACGCTCAGTGTAGGGTTCCGTAGTTCACAATAAGTGTCCCCAACTTTTTAAAAACTGTTCGTCCCATCAAGTTCAAAATAATTTTCCTAGAAAGTCTTTATAAAATTCTACTTTCCAGATTTTTTTCATATTTTCTAAACTCATGGTTCAAAAGTTAGAGGACACATTGTTTTTAACTTTTGGAGCGAATATTTCCGAAATTATTGATATTATCAAAATATGATTTATTAGTAAACCCCTATTCATTTTTGAATACCTATCCAACAATATATCACACGTTAGGGTTGAAATAAAAAAAATATCACTTTCCACTTCACATGTAGGGGGGGCTGCCCTAATAAAACATTTTTTTCCAATTTTTATTTTACTACTTTGTTGCCGTGATTGACATACATATTGGTACCAAATTTCAGCTTTCTAGTGTTAACGGTCACAGAGATTAAGCGAGGACGGACGGACAGACATGGCGAAACTATAAGGGTTTCGTTTTTGCCATTTGGCTACGGAACCCTAAAAAGATTTCTTAAGACACAGAGATTACATTTATACATTACAGAACCATTCAAAATGAAATAACTTTCTTTTAATATCATTTGAAATTGATGATATCTATATTGGTTTTTAATCTTTCTTTTTATTCAATGTCACCTCCTCTGTATATTCAAAAAGTAATTTTATACTAAAAAAATTGAATGTGTTTTCTTGGCAAAATAGGTGTTAATGCAATAAAAGTGTTGTTAAAATTTTAATTTGATAAAGTGGACCTTTTCAAGTGGATAAAAATATTTACTTGAAAAACTTTGTAAGAATATTTTGAAATAGATTTTTTATTGAAACTTTTATTGGGGGTCAAAGATCGTGGAGGTCAATTTGATACCTACTTAAAAAATAATTAAAACATTACACAATGGTGGTTAAGCTCGCCTATTATTGTTTTTTGTTTGTGTGTGTAAGAATAAAGAGGAACTATTTTTATTTTTCAAAAGGCTTACATATATTGGGTCAGCTTCCAGTCAAGCCGGATTTAGCTGAATACCAGTACTTTACGAGAAGCGGCTGCCTACCAGACCTCCACATTAAAAGGCTTACAGACTAATGAAGAAAATTATAAAAAGAGTACCATATTATGAAATCACGAATAACTAGGTACTTATTTAGGTACAGCATATTAAGGCACAGAAAATACTTTAAAAGCAAAAATATACAAAAATAATTACAAAATGCCACTCAAAATAGACGTCATATAAACTGACCAACACTATAAATTCACGGTACAGTCGCCGAGAGTACGTTTAGCGTCATCACAGCCGGGCTGAAATGTGTTGCTAATTGTACAAAGAGTTTGACTGTGACTGTACTCGGTGCAAACACATTGGCTATGTGAAAAGGTTAAAAGTGGAGATTTTAAAATGTTTTTGGTGAAGTGACATATTATGTTCCAGCTTCGATTTTTGCCGAATTTTGTTTGTATATGAACTAAATAATTGTGGTTAGTGCGTTATTGGCCTGTAGTTCAAAATTCTGAACAAAGCTAGTCATTTTTACAAGCGTCTCGAACGCGCCCGGTTAAGCGTTGATGGATCAGCGAGTGAGTCAGAACTTTAGCTTTTAGATAAATTATACAGAAGACATTCATCATTTAAGATAAGGTCTTAACGTAATATCAAGCGATTGGTTAATGTAATTATAGTAAAAAATACAACTCAATGTTGTATTTCAAACAAGGAACAGACATTCACGCTCTTGGCGATCATTCATCAGGCAGGATAAACAAAAGAAAATGTAGCTATAGACCAACAGAAGTCACAGTTTTGTCGCCAAAGGGCTTTACGGTGAGCGGTCAGCGCTGTGACGGCTCGTTTGGAGACAAAGCTGATGCGAAGCCAAACAATTGAGCGATGACAACCCTTAGCTAGCAACGAACGTCAAAACAGCAACAACAAAGCTAGGAAAATACCAAAATTCCACCTTCTAGAGACGGTAAAAATGCCGTTCAATATTCTCTGATGACGTAAAAAAAAACCAAGAAAAAATCTCGCATATTTCTTTATTCGGTATTTCGGTAACTGCAAGGCCGAATTTCGCATTCGGTGTCGGGCGAAAAATCACGTACACCACTCTAGTAACAACGAAAGGCATTCGTTATGTATATGGGCTCCGCGCTTCGCAATTACAGGTACCTTTGATGTGTGAGCCGGCGAAAATGAAATAATGGGTCGGGAATTTTTTTGCCAACAGTTTGTCACTCCTGATGGATTGGTGTGACTTCAATGTTTGCGAATTAGTGTTGACAAATATTAACGTATTTTGCTACGAATGTGGAATTTTTCGGCTTTGTTTTCATTTGTTTACAGAGATTCAGAGTAGTATTTTGAAACCTTTGTTGTTGCTATTGCATATGCAGATTTTTGTGACTGTTTTTTATCGTTTTGTTTTTTGATGTTGTTTTTAATTATATTGAAACTAGTTTTAGTCTAACTGTTTGATTCAAAGATCTCGAAAAAGTACAATCCAATATGTGATGAAATAGAATGTTAATAGGCAGATGTGATATAGAACTGATTTATTATCTTTCTTAGATATATCTATCTAAGAAAAAGTTCTAAATCTATTATGTATCGTGACCTCCAACATTTCTACAAATGAATGTGGGCTACAGCAGTTGCCCTAAGTCTTATAGGGCCAATGGTTTTCTTTTCAGAATTTCCCCGTGGCCCTAGCGGCCATCGGCCTTGATGGGTGTTGTACGAGTATGTTTTTCCTGACATTTTACAAATTACGGTATAAATAGGCAGTCTTTATAAATAAGATTAGGTTTGATCAATACACCACTCTATTCTCAGACACGACGTTTATTTAGATTTAGACTAGAAAGTAGGCCAAGTCTGGACTTTGAACGTAAATGGATCAGACTGGAAGTCGGGTGAAATGTGGTGAAAGTTTGAATGCAATTTACGACTTCAGACGACTTCGGCTTGATATTCTCGATTGTTTGGACAGTTTCGCGGAACTTTCTGTTTTCACTGTTCGCTGGGTGTCATTGATTTCTTATATTTACGGCTGTTCTAGATATTGCAGCCAAATAATGCTACTTTGTTGCAGTGAAGTGGTTGCATTAAAATGATGGCACAAACACACACAAACAACCAACCACAAAAACAACAACATCGCATGAACTGTGCAAACTGCAGGCCTAGTCAAGTTAGTTCTTTCTGCAATTAGTATCGCTTAGACGTAAGTGCTTTAAAAAAAAACGATAGGTTGGTCATTTCGCTAGCGTACGAGTATGTCAAAATTTTAACTTAGCTACCATAAATACTGTAAAACTACAGGATGTAGCGATGAACATTGTAAAAACGATTATATTTCATTCTATAGTCTTGAACGATGTGAAGAGTGCGTTGAGAAGAGACGTTCTAATAACGTTAAGGATTATGATTGTTAACTTAGTTAAACCTGCTAAACTTCTTGCGTCCAGTTTACTTCAATAGTCAGGCGGCCTTCACCCATTATTGGTTGACCTTGAAGCGCTGCATCCACCGGTACGCGATCGCCATACTAAAACGTTTCAGCCCCACTTCAATAACAGTAGATAATGTGACTAGAGGATAAAGCAGTATCTTTAAGTCGCGGATGGCATGTTAAATTCAAAAAGATATGAATGTTGCTAAGTTTTATTCCTAAACGCTAGTGAGGGAAACGATGAATGATTAGAGATTTGATACAAACCAGTACTCCAAGATTCTATAATTTGAATTGTTTATAAAACCAGTTTGATTTTCGCACAAACTTGCATACAATGACATGTACATTTTAATTCACTTAATGTGCTTTTTTTAAAATGGTTTTTGACGTTCCAAATTCAAATCTCATTATTCCCTAGGTTTCGCCCAAACTACATTATCTCCCTAGGGATAGAATGACTTGGTTTAAGTGACGGTTGTATGACATGAACGGGCATTATCATCAGGTGGTGTAAAAACATTTTCATACGAAGATATGTATTGATTACGGCCCGTTCCCTCTTCTGAAGAGAAGGCCTGAGTCCCGACGGTGGGAACATTAAAAGGCTGATGCTTTTATGATGCTAAACACTGTTTTTTTAATTTCAGAGACTAAAATGGCATTACGTAGGTTGTCACACTTATCACAACACAAAACAACTGGCATCATTATTATTGTAAGTTTGCCTGTGTCAATTTAGTCTCAGGGATTGAAATAAAAAAAAAATACAGTCTTTATATGTATTGTTATTACCACTTACACCTATAACAGAAAACTAATATTGAACAGTAATAACAAACAATATTCTCAGAAGCGTTCAGATAATACGCGTTTATTGTAATAGTCAGAAGTCTGAAGTTAGCGTAATCTCCTCAACATTAATGACAGTTGCTACTTGTGCTCTATTCCTATAACAATAATAATAAATTGTAGCATAAGTGCAGTCAAACGGGCTAACTTTTCAGCTATTAGTTCAAGAGTATCGTGTCACTGTATAAATGAAACAGAAGGATTACTTGAGTGATTGTTTTTTTGATGTTTATCCAGTTACTTTCAAGTTTGAGACAAGGGCAGGAAGAAGAAGACGGATTGCTTGAGGTCCTTGTAAACGAGCTTGGTAGGGGAAATATTGTCAGCCTGCTTTTCAAGAATCTTAATCATGGGACAGCGTTCGGGCAGCTGCGCGGCATCTTCTCGTCCAATATACCACAGTTTCTCAAGACGTAAGTCTGAACAGGAAATGACATATGGTTCTGAAACGTGATCGCTCACAATGGGCCTCATTAGAGGGCTTAAAGCCACATAAAGAGCTATGTAAAGAGTTTGGTTGAGTAGAGTTTGTTTGAGTACAAAGAGTAAAACGGGACCTTATTACTAAAATTCCGTTGTCCATCCGTCTTTCTGTCTGTCCGTCCGTGGTAACAGACGTTACCAGACTTTAACTCACGAAACGCGAAAGCTAGACTGTTGAAATTTTTACAGACAAAACGGAATATAATAGATATTTCAATTGCTTTCCCTTACAACAAATCTGATTTTTTGCGGATGGTAAGGAACCATCGTGCGCAAGTTCGACCGGCACTTGGCCAGTTCTTGTTACTCCCTTTTACTCCACCGAAGAAACCGAAGGAGCGAAGGAAATGTGCAGTTTTTAAAATTCCCTCACACTAAATCTTCTGCCCACAACTTCACAACGCCACACAAAACACGTCCGTGCATGTTTCAAGGATCGGCAATGTTGTGACCCAGTTAGCGGCGGAGATCAAAGTGTCCTGCCGATGAGAGCGTGACAGATGACATGAGGAGCTCACTAATGATGACATAAGGGTTATCGTGAGGTAGCTGGCGCCAACATACAGCCTCGAGTGGTTGCTAGTGCGGTTGTTTCGTTAGTGGGGATTATGATGCAAGAGGGAAAGTCAAAATGTTAGTGGAGGAGTTTTCGAAGGTATTTTCTGTTTTTTTTTTTGAGAAATACTGTTATATCGTGGATATGAGTTGTAATTGGTTGAATGATATGACTATGATAAATAATATTTATTTTGCAAATTATTAATTTATTATTTGTAGGGGAACAGTGTCGAAGCCTCTCGGGCCATGAGTTGGTTTCTGCAAGTAAAATCCGAGACCCTAGATCGAAGGCAAAAAAGGAACCGGGTGGGGTTTAGTCAGCAAAAGTCTGACACGCCCTCTCAATCCACTCAGAGCATGAAAAATTGTGCATTATTAAAGTTAGTGTAAACTAAATCTTCTGCCCACAACTTCACAGCGCCACACAAAACACGTCCGTGCATGTTTCAAGGATCGGCAATGTTGTGACCCAGTTAGCGGCGGAGATCAAAGTGTCCTGCCGATGAGAGCGTGACAGATGACATGAGGAGCTCACTAATGATGACATAAGGGTTATCGTGAGGTAGCTGGCGCCAACATACAGCCTCGAGTGGTTGCTAGTGCGGTTGTTTCGTTAGTGGGGATTATGATGCAAAAGAGAAAGTAAAAGTGGTTGTGGAGTTTTCGAAGGTTTTGGCTGTTGTTTTGAGAGATGTGTTGAGGATGTGAGTTGTAGTTTTAGTTAGTTGAATGGAAGGCTTTAAATTAGTCATATAGGATTCACTCATTGTGCATTTTGTGTGCATTCATAAATATGTGAACTCAAATACAAAAAATACCCAGATCCGAAATAAGTACCTGCAGATAAAAAAAATAGATATCTGATCTGTATAAAGTAGGCGTTTAGAAAGTCATAATTATCATGATTATTTCATCCGAAGTACATCAACTATGGCTAAAACTACTAGTCTTGTGCGTTTCGTATCTACCGTATTCCAACGACCCTCACCAGGTCATCGGTCCATCTTGTCGCCACCCCAGAACATTTTGGCCCAGGCGTTTTGAAAGTTGCAGAAATCTATACATATAATAAAACAGTAAAATTGTACATTGTTAGCATTAAATGGCGCAAAAACCACTGAACCGATCCTGTTCAAATTTTGCATACATAATCCTTATAGGACCCTTAATGACATAGGCTATATTTTATCACGCTATTTGCTATGGGGGGTGAGCAATATTGCATTTTGTCGGTTTTGAACGAGTTGCCCCGAGTTCGAATCCCACCTACAATTTATATTTCTGTCAATGTTTTATCTTATTGTTTTTGGAAAAAAAAATACTTTTACCATTTTTTCATAAGAAAATCAACATTCCTATTTGATTTTTCCCAAATATTTTGTAAAAACTAATCAAAACACGTTATAAAATCCAAGCGTCCACGAAATTCACATACTACAATGTTACATTAGTCCATTTAGCTGCCAATTTATCTACTGAAATGAAAATCATCACGCTATCATGGACGAAGAGCGGGGCAGTCATTTATGACATTTATATGAGAACGTCTATTTTGCTTAATTTTCATCGAACATTTCAGCGCGATCGATTAATGACTAGACTGGGACGTAACACGGTGGTGGTTCGAATCCCAAGAGGTGTGAAAAAGCTTTTTTTTATTTTTGTAACATTTTTTTTCACATATTTTTGCATTCTCACAATTTTTTTAACAAAAATATTACCAAAAGATATTATTATTATTGTTTAACAAAAAAAAACCCATGGAGACAAATTTTACAACTGCGGAGTTGCACCCCGTTTTCAAAATACAAACAATGACATCCTTCTTCTTCTTCCTGCCCTTATCCCATATTACTTGGGGTCGGTGCAACACGTTTTCTTCTTCCATTCTGTCCTGTCGTCCGTCACTATCATCTGCCCTTTTCTTTCATATCAATCCTTACACAATCCATCCATCTTTTCTTTGGCCTTCCTCTCCCTCTCCATTCTCAAGAACTCTTTTAGTAACGTGCTTTTAATTTCTCCTCTTCACATGACCACACTAAGACAAACGATTTCCTTTCAAAATACAAACATCCATTTTTTTTTTTAACTAAAGGCTATTTATATTTTAGGTGATTTCTTCCACTCTAGGAAGAAGCACGAGGGGATGTCAGACTTTCACTGACCAAAACCCACACCTTTGTATGTTCCTTCTTCGCTTTGCGTTCCAGGACTCCGGGTGGAGGTGATCAGCAGTAACGACCTCTCACGTCCGGTCCTGGTATAGAGAAAGAAGGTATGGAAAGCAGTCATCACTTCCTTCCGCAAATAAAGCGAAGAAGGTAGCAGAAAGCGCAAAGATGATGCCCTTGGCATTACGAGTCGCAGGGCGATTCCATGCTACCGTTAGCGCGGAGTTTTGGACGGTGCACTATTGGCATTTCGCTGTTGAATAAAGACTGGTCTTAGTCGACTGACGTTGCGTTATGTGCCACGCGCACCTAAAAGAGATACCATAAGCGAACGGCCCTAACGGGCTTCGATAGCTGGATAATTGTTCGTATAGGGCATCTAAAGGAACAAAGTGGGTATTTTTTACTGCTCTGCATGCTCTACCCGTAAAAATCGAGAGTTTACAGACTGCGTTTGATCATCAGCATGTGAAGTCGGCTAGGTGAAAATACTCGCACACAAGAATTCGTTTATTATTCTCACTAAAGAAAAACATTTATTTGGTGTATTAGGGTGTCGGTCAAATACCGCACCAGAAAATTCCTGCCTCAATAAACAGGTCATATAAACACAAAAAAATGATGGTGATCGGTAAACGCCCTATACATATGACACCTGGGAAGTGTCCAAATGGCGATGGGAGGGGTCTAAGGATGTCCTGTTTCGCACGGTTTCAGCCACGTTGCTTCACTCTAGGAGGTGACTGCTTTCCATTCCTCCTCCCAGCTCATACCATGATCTGAACTAGGGCAGGAGGATTCTGATTTTGACCCGCAAACAGTAGGTACGGCGGTAATCCGCCCTAGCGGAATAACTTCGATCCACCGTGTCTTCCCGCCGAATCTAAAACATCTACCTCCCGAAACACTCATGTTCGGTTAGGACCTGCGTAAAGCACAAGGTGAGGACGTCATGACTCTGTAGTCTCTCTTTAAAGAGTGAATTTATAATAGTAATAATCGTGGTGTGCCAAAATTAGTCGGCCTAAAATGTAAATTACAACTGTGGAATTTAGTTGGTAAAAGTCTCATACTCTCTCTCGGTCCACCTAGAGTGGGAGAAGGTATTTGGTGGTTACCCAACAAAAAAAGAGGCAAATACTAAAGGCGGTTATCTGCCCTAATTTGGTTTTTTGAAGAACAAATCATTTTAATTTTGATTTTATCGCAATATGAACTAAACTAACGACTTTACCCATAGAGTAGGCAACTATTTAGAATGCGAACTCTGCGGCTCTGTACTTCGTTGATGTTTTTAAGGCAATTGACGTCGTGCGGAAGAAAAACCCGGGTGTTACCATTGGGTGAATCGCCCGGAGGACACGTTAGAGCATAAAGTACTGGTGGGCCACGCTTAGGCGGAGCACCACCGTGTCCTTGTGGGGACGATCGGTGACAGCAACCTCTCGCACTAGGCACTGGTACAGGCCATGATCCAGAGCGAGGAGTAGTGGCAAGTAGTCCCCTCACGCCCCAGTCGCTGGGATTCCGACCCCAATTGAGAGACACCGTAGGAGTGGCTTGCGAATGGCGAGCAATGGGTAGTTTACCATCTGGCTGTCCGGTAATAATCCAGACGGTCAACCGTGGGTATTGTTCCACGCGTGCTTCAAAGAGATTTTAGCAAACTATAGGTGCCCAGCAGGTTCGAAGCCTCTAGGGCCATGGGCAAGCTTCCGAAAGGAAAATCCGGAACCCTGGAACGAAGGCAAAGAAGTAACGAGGTAAGGTTTAGTCAGTAAAAGTCTGACTCACCTTCTGAGAAGTCATTCTGATGATTTTCCACCTAAACAAGAAACCTGGGCACGCCGTCATTGCGGCGGTAAGTTTCCTCTTAGAGGAGTGGTTGGAAAGAGATCCTCACGTTCCGTATGCCGTAGGTCCTCACCAGACACGGTAAGTTCGGGAGGCTCCTGCATCGGATTCAGGGGAAAAGGGCGCCCCAGCCAGACTTGGGCGCACTCTCTGGACCGCCCGGAGGACACGGTGGAGCACACGGTAGAGGTATGGCGGTTGCCTTCTTCTGCGAAGCAGTAATGCTAGCCAAGGAGGCGGCCGACCGCGAGCGCGAAAGGGAACGACCCTCACGCCCCCGTCAGGATCACGAGAACGATTTCCGACCACCGTAGGTGCAAGCTTGCGGACGGCGAACACTGGGTAGCTTGCCGTCCAGCAGTCCGGTAATAACCCGGACCGAGTCAAGTCGTCAACTGTTCCACGAGCGCCTCAAGGAGATGTCAGCAAACTGTAGGGGCCCGAGGCAGGGCCGAAGCCTCTGGGGACGTGGATCGGTATTCCGAAAGATAAGCTCGGTGTCCCAAAATTGAAGGTAACACAGGAACGGGGGTGGCGTTTAGTCAGTAAAAGTCTGATATCCCGCTCCATTTAACAGCAGGAGAAGTCATTCTGATGTTTATCCATCTGAATTATAAAACCTAAACAAGAAACCTACTGGGGCTATGGTTTCGCTTCTGAAAGGGAGACCCTGGAACGTAAGGCAAGGAAGGAATATAGAAGTGAGTCTTAGCCAGTAATAATGTGACACGCACTTCCGCTTCACAGAAGAGCGAAAGTCATTAGATGATTTCCCAACTAAAAAAAGTACTAATTGGAGTTTTAACTTAAACAGTTTTATGTAAAATTAATTAATCAGATGTTTTCGGAAGTATAGGATTAGTTATAAGTAACTTTTGTGCAGTTTTACGAACTTAACGCGGACGAAGTCGCGGGCAACAGCTAGTTAATTTATACAACTTATACAATTATGTATTTTCACAACGGTGAAGGAAAACATCGCGAGGAAACCTGCATGTCCTAGAACCAAAAATTCGAAGACATGTGACATCCACCAATCCGCACTGGGCCCCAGGAGAGGACGCCCGGGTGTCGCCACTGTGTGGTCCGCCTGGAGGACACGGTGGAGCACACGGTAGAGGTGCGCGCCGGGCTCTGGTTCAGGCCATGGTCCGGAACGAGGAGGGGTTTTTTTTTTTTTTATGGTAGTGGAATCATCAGAATGACTTCCCCCGCTCTTGGGCGGAGCGGGAGGGCGTGTCAGACTCTTACTGACTAAACCCCTACCCCGTTCCTTCGTTGCCTTCGTTCTGGGGGGGACTCGGTATCAACCGTTAGGAATACCACATGTTCCCCCCAGAGGCTTCGGCCCTACCGGGCCCCTACAGTTTGCTGACATCTCCTTGAGGCGCGCGTGGAACAGAACGCGCCGTTGACGACTGGGCTCGGTCCAGATTATTTCCAGACTGCCGGACAGCGAGCTACCCAGTGCTCGCCGTCCGCGAACCCGCGCCTACGGTGGTCGAAAATCGGGATCGGGATCTCGGCGGCGGCGGCGTGAGGACCGTTCCCTCACGCGCTCGCGGTCAGCAGCCTCCTTCACGAGCATTACTGCTTCGCAGAAGGAGGCGACCGCATGCCAACCCTCCTCGCTCCGGACCATGGCCTGAACCAGGGCACGGCGCGAGAGGTCGCCGCTCCCGATAGTCTCCACAAGGACACGGCGGTGCTCCGCCCAAGCGGGGCACACTTCTACCGTGTGCTCCACCGTGTCCTCCGGGCGGTCCACACAGTGGCGACACCCGGGCGTCCTCTCCTGCTTGATTCGATGCAGGAACCTCCCGAACTTACCGTGTCCGGTGAGGACCTGCGTCATACGGAAAGAGAGGACGCCGTGAGCTCTTTCCAACCGCCTCAATGACGGCGTGCCCAGCACTGGGTTGCGACAGTCGCAGTCGCCATGCCACCCTGAGATCCCGCCGGAACTCTGTCCGCCATGCCGCGACTTGTCGCGGCAGCGGAGTTTCGCCCCGGCGTTGCATCTCCACGCGCAAATCGTGCATGCGTGCAAGGACTGTTGCCTCCAGATCCCACGGTGGCAGGCCAGCGAGGAGGCTCGCCGATTCGCGGGAGATCGTGCGGTATCCCCGCACCATCCGGATGGCCATGACCCTCTGGCAAGCGTTCAGCTTGGCCGCCGGTCGCTTACCTAGCGACGGCGCCCAAACCGGCGCCCCGTAAAGGGCCATGGACCGAACGATCCCCGCGTAGAGCCTCCGGCAGGGGGCGTCTGGACCCCCTAGGTTGGGCAGGAGCCGCTTCAGAGCGGCCCCAGACCTGTCCAGTTTGGGGGCCAAACGTCGGAAATGCTCCTCGAAAGTCCACCGGCTGTCGAGGACGAGTCCCAGGTACTTCATCGCCGACCCGACGCCGATGTGGACCCCCCCTACCGTTATTTGGGAACCCGGTGGTGGCGCGTACCGAGGGCCATGAAAGCACATGGCCTCGGACTTGTGCAATGCCACCTTGAGTCCCAGTTGCTGGATCCTCTCCACGACTGTCGCAACCCCGCGTGTCGCTGTTTCGGCCGCCGCCTGGTACGACTCTCCCCGCGCCAGGACCAGCGTGTCGTCTGCGTAGCAGACCACGCTGACCCCGTCGGGGAGGTCGCCGCGCAGCACGTAGTCGTATCCGATGTTCCACAGGGGCGGTCCTAGTACCGATCCCTGCGGAACACCGCACGACATCTCTCGCCGTCTCCACTCTCCCTGGTGACCGGGATAGATGATGAACCTATCCGACAGGTAGGCCTCGATCACACGACGGAGGTAGGCGGGCACCTCGTTATACCGAAGTGCCGCCCCGATGCAACTCCAGGGCAGGGAGTTGAAGGCATTGGCGATGTCCAAAGACACCGCCAAGACGACCCTGCCCCGAGACACCGCATCCCCCGTCGTGAGAGCCCTCACGCGCATGATGGCGTCCACCGTGGAACGCCCCCTGCGAAAGCCGAACTGGCCGTCCGAAAGGTCCGGCCCCACCCGCGCAAGATGCCCGACGAGGCGGTCTGCAATTACTCTTTCAAAGAGTTTGCCCACCTCGTCGAGCAGCACAATGGGCCGGTACGCGGACGGAGAGTCCGCGGGGCGCCCCGGCTTCGCAATGAGGACCAGTTTCCCGGTCTTCCAGCGACGGGGAAACTGTCCTCTCTCCATGCATGCGCTAAAGAGCCCTCGCAATCGAGACCCGAGAGCCTCCATGGCCAGGACCCATTCCCTGCCGTGCACGCCGTCGGGTCCTGGGGCGGTGTTCTTGAAACTGAGTCTTCGTACCACCGCCCTCATCTCTACCTCGGTCACCTCTGGAGCGTCGTCCGGAACGAGGAGGGGTGGCATGCGGTCGCCTCCTTCTGCGAAGCAGTAATGCTCGTAAAGGAAGCTGCTGACCGCGAGCGCGTGAGGGAACGGTCCTCACGCCGCTGCCGCCGAGATCCCGATCCTGATTTCCGACCACCGTAGGCGCGGGTTCGCGGACGGCGAGCACTGGGTAGCTCGCCGTGCGGCAGTCTTGAAATAATCTGGACCAAGCCCAGTCGTCAACGGCGCATTCTGTTCCACGCGCGCTTCAAGGAGATGTCAGCAAACTGTAGGGGCCCGGCAGGGCCGAAGCCTCTGGGGAACACGTGGTATTCCGAAAGGTTGACACCGAGTCCCCCCAGAACGAAGGCAACGAAGGAACGGGGTAGGGGTTTAGTCAGTAAGAGTCTGACACGCCCTCCCGCTCCGCCCAAGAGCGGGGGAAGTCATTCTGATGATTCCCCTACCAGAAAAAAAAAAACTAAAACATTGAATAAAAAGTGGCGCCCCCAACTTCTGAAAACTTCTTAGAAAAATATTCAAACTGCTGACTGAAAAAGATAAGATTTTAAGATGGAATACATTCATGGGTAATGTGACCACCCTGGAACAAAGGCAAAGAAGGAACATAGAAGTGGATTTAGTTAGTAAAAGTCTGACACACCCTCCTGCTCCGCCTAGTGCAGGAGAAGTCATTAGATGATTTCCCACTTAAAAATATACTGCTAACGGCAAAAGATAAGAATTTTAAGATAGTCTACATTACAGCTAGTAATTTCAATTTACACCCGCTCTCACCACTCACATAAAACAAAACAAAATATAGCATGACAGTGTCACATTACACTCATACATAAATTCAAGCGAACATTTACAAGTAAGATTATGCCGAATGCCTTAATTACTAACATAGCTAAAATCACTGCTTTAAGGGTTAGTTATTCATGACACACAGAAAGCTTTGGTACGTAAAATTATGGGAAAAATTTATTTCTAAGAAATTATTCTAATGTTTCTTGATTTTCTATACGGAAACAAAAACGTATATTGAAAAAGGTTTATGTATTTTAAAAAAAATTTGTTTGTTATGGTTTCATAACCAAAAGATTAAAACGAGACCCAATTGCTAAGACTCTACTGTCCGTCTGTGTGTCACCAGGCTGTATCTCATAAACAGTGATAGCTAGACAGTGGAACACGGATGATGTATTGCTGTTGCCGCTATAACAACAAATACTAAAAACAGAATGTAGTTAATATTAAAGTTGGGCTACCACACAACAAAATTTTTTTTTTTGCCATTTTTTGGAACGAACGCTACGCAACCCTTCGTTTGCCATTCCGACTCGCACTTGCCCAGTGTTGTTGTGGCTAAACGGATTTAGATGAAACTTGGTAATCCAGTAAATCATAACCTAGAATAGGATACTTTTTATCCCCTTTAGCATAATGTTCTACCTATATTGAACAACAATAACAAATCAATAGTTGAACTTCCCACAAGCGCCCGATACGAGCTTGACTGATTGCGAAATAATACAAACTCCAACAAACGCTTCTCGAGCGTAGAACCACAAAAGAGATATGCACAGAAGCCAATCTACATACAAATCGCGCTCAAGCAACGCACACATAGACACCGGTCACAGACACGATGTCTCCGACCATACGCGCTTGGGCTGTGCTTGGACTAAGCTGCCGGCGCGGCGCCTACAGTTCCCGGTACGTAACTTGGCAAGAATCGTTAGTTGCGCAGAAATCGTTTTTCAGATCTAATTGTTGGTCAAGCGGGACGCGGGGTATGAGGTAGCACCGATCCAGCGCGCGATTGGTGCAGTATTTTAATAGTAGTCTATGATTGATGCGTTAGTCGACTTTTGCCCCCGCATTACGTCGACGTCCCGTTCGCTCATTCGCTTTTTTGTGCACCATGCGCGAATTTACCCCCACTACGTCAAAATTTTGCCAAGTTACGTTCCGGGTACTGTACCCTAGCGCGATTGTCGAGCGTAGGTGTAATAAGTGAAGTACATACATGAAATTACCTTCTGTACCTATCTATTTTGTGGTACAACTGTATACTGTAATAGCACTCGCATACATCACAACTACAAACCGAACGAAACTTATAATCCGTACAAACTAAACAACAGAAAAACGCAATTTTCGTAAAAGTATACAACTAAATTACACTGTGGAACACTAAAAATCAACCTAGACGAATAACTTTTAGTTCCCACTAAGCCTTTGGCCACATTACCGCGTTGTGTCTTTAACGCAGTGGTTGACATATTTTTTTTCAGTTGAGAAATCATCTGACGTCATAATGACGTCTCCTGCTCTTGGGTTGAACAAAACAACTCTGCGTCAAAATTTTACTGATTATAATCCACCTGTGTCATTCAGTAGCCCTTTGTGTTCCGGGGTCACAATTTCATACTCGTACTGGGCATCTTCAATTTACTGACACGTGGAACTGGACCGACGGCTGGATGGCGAACTACCTTATACTCGTCGTCCACAAGCCCACGACCAAGGTTGCTCGATTTCGTCCTGCGACTTTAGACTCTGCGTCTGTATTGATGCGTGGAGCTACATAAATACGGTGCCTAGCTATGGCGAACGAATGTACGGTATGGTCTTGCGCCCTGTAAATTCACGACAAGACAATATCGCAAAATCATTTGGTCGTAAACACGACATTTTTGGCGAAACAGTGTCGTGATATAACAAGGTTTGAAGTATTCCACGCCCAATTCAAACACCCCTAGGTTGTAGTTGTAGGACACAAGAACTCCGGCAGGAAATTACACTCCATAGCTGTAACACCGAATAAGTAATAGTACGCTGCACGTACAATGAATATGTATGAATAATAACAGGATGATGTATATTTGCACGACACGACGACGTGCCGTGGTCAGGCGCCGCACCGTTTCATGTTACGCAGTGTCCTACGTGAGAACAACAATATTACGGAAGCGACAGACTCTATTCTATGTGCTAGTGAAGTTACCGCTACAGCCATCATTTATATTATAATACAAGTCACTGTACTGCAAGAGTACATGCAAAAGTATAAAACCAACTGATTACGACCGCTTCGCTTCGCTCATCACCGCACCGCACCCACGCGCGGTTAGTCACCTAGGCCAGTGCAATAGCCTGTGAATTGTTTCTTACATTCGCGAATCGCATCGCGCATCCGACACGTTGAAGTGATAATATGGCCAGACCCTAACTCTTCCAGCTCGACATTGTAAAAGAAATGAAAAAAACACACAAAGTTCTTATGCAATACACTGTAATTGCAGCTCAACTGAATAAAATGATAAAAAATAAAGACTTCTCCTTAACTGTGGGCCCGCGGCAAACATGAAATTAAATTGTGGCGTTCCTCGTTTCGAGTGTTCCTAGACTGTTTTTTCGCACCATTTACCTCTTCCTCGTATTTCGTAGGGCATACCTGGAATTACCCTGGAATTACCTCGGACTGGGGGATTGTCTTAGCCGGTGTAGGAGAGAAACTTCGCTATGAAGTCATTAGGCAGGAGTGTGTTTGAGGAACTTTGGTAGCTTGATACTGTTGGATATTATTAGTTTACTTATGCAATTAGTGTGTGCATGTGTCCGGATTGTCTTAGTTTTGTTGTCGTCCGGGTGTAAGACAGAATTTCTGAAGATAGTGAAGGTTTTGAGTCTTGTGATGAAGTACCGTGTTACCCCTGTTAATGGATTGTGGAGGTCTAGTAGGTAGCTGCTCCTTGTAAAATACTGGTATTCAGCTAAATCCGGCTTGACTGGAAGCCAACCCAAACATAGTTGGGAAAAGGCTAGGATGAGTAAAGGTTTTGAGTTAGTAATAAATGATAGGGTCGCCTGAAAAGTGTATAGTTTGTTTTATGGGCAAATTTTTGTTCATTATCAAATAATTTCTCCCGCTCTGGCTTTCAGACGCAGAGCACTAGGTAACTCGCCGTCCAGACGTTTGGTAAGAGTCAAGCCTGAGTCATTGACGACGCGTTATGTTTCCCAAGCGCTTCAAAGAGATGCCAGCAAACCGTAGGACAGTAGGACGGTAAACACTGTGGTCTTAGAATGCAAATGATCACATGTGGGTTTTACGTCCGATTTCAATATCTACAGTTGCAGCTACTAAAGATAAACAAAACTATCCTTTTGCCCTTACTTGCTTTCCTATAACCTACCGACGGATAGGTAATATTTCCTACCAAAAGTTGTGGATTGATAGATAGAATCTTACTGTTTATCGGGGATAGCTATCTATCTATGAACTGCGGTAGGTTATTGAGAACGGGCGATAGCTAGTAACAGAGCGGGAGACGTCATTTAACGATTTCCCAGCTGAAAAAAATACTCGTATTTACACATATAACATATGCAAATAAATAAAAAGCATGATAAACAATGTTATTAAGCAAGCATCCGTAAAGTGCCGTCCAACAATAATTGCAATCCACTGCGCTCCGGGAGGAAATTAAACTGAATTCAATGAGCATTACATCTGCCGTTATTTACTGATTTATACCTGTGAGAGTTCCAAGTATGGCTTTTTAATCATGATATGAATGTTATTTTTACTAATTATTAACTCAATCATCATTATTAAAGCGAGAACTATATTAGACCGATGTACACGTGGACCACGCCTGATTTGTATGTATAAGTCATAACGACGTCACGGGGCGTGGATCTAATGTAGCTCTACAAATCTAGTTGCTGGAGACCGATGCAGCCAGATCTACGTACATAGCCCACGTGTGCGCAATGTATTTCTACCTAACTAAAACTTTCTTATCGTGATCGCATTAAAAATGAAGATATCCGCAGGAGTACTAGGGTTAACGACACAGCCCGAAGAATCGCCAAATTAAGTGGCGGTAGGCACTTTGCTCGCAGAAAAGAAGGTCAATGGGGACTAATGATTCTAGAGTGATGACCTTTTTACCGGAAGACGCAGCATTAGAAGGCCTATATACGTGCACACTTGGGGGAGGCCCATGTCCAACAGTGGACGTATTTCGGCTGAAACAATGTTGATGATTAAGAAAGAAATATCTGTAGGGCATATAAATATTCCTTGTCAGATCGAATCCGCGACACGCAGCGCATTCGCTGAACCACTGCGCCAACCGTACCGTAACCACCGTAACAAGTACTTATTTACAGAATTATTATAATCATTAAAATTATCTACACAACCCTAACACTATTAATTAAATTATATATAAATTTTCTTTAAAATAGCATAGCATACAACTTAACACTGACCTACAAAATACAAAAAACAGAAAATTTAAATGGGCTCGGTTTACTGTGGCACTCTGTCCTTAAACATTTTATTCTTTACAGAGTGCAGAGTCCTGGAAAGTCGTGAAAACATGCAATGGTCGCCTTTATGATTCACAGTAACATAACTCGTGCAACACTGAGAAAACTGTCCGCAAAACTATTATTAGAACTACGGGAGAATGTTAAAGTAATGTAGATATAATTAGAAGGAATTTTCAAATATTCGTTGCCTCTCAAAATAGCAATTTAGAGTAAGGATTATTATTTTTAAAATAATAATAGATTATGTGACTAGGTGTTAAGCAGTGTCTTTAAGTCGCGGGCGACTTGTTAAACGAACTCCACAAAGGTGTTTAAGTTCTAATCCCGAACGGCAGTGAGGGTTTTTATATGCGAGGAGGAGTCTTCTTCCTCCTTGTCATTCTTTATTATTTTTTTAATTGATTTCTAGATGTTATACAAATTGATGCGTCCAGTATCTCCCATCCAAACTCAAAAATTAAATAGTGTTTTTCTTGGTATAAAATTGTACCGAAACTACTTACTTATATTAAAGTTTTTTATTTCTGTTTCAGCTGATAGCCACACTGACGAAGGATATGGTAGTGCTCCTACCATGAGGGGCACACCTCCGCCGTATGCTCCACCATATCCGTCGGGCGGTTCGCACAGTAATGCGACACCTGAACTATAAAAGTTTGCCATGCGCTTGAAATTACTCTTTTATCGTGGATGCGTTCAATGCGTTCATATACCTGTAAATTCAAAAATTTACACAGTGCTCCCAGACCTGGAACAACTATCTAAAGGTCATAAAAATGCACGTTCCGTACAGGATACGAACCTTCGACACGCAGCTCAGCAACCAATCTTTCAACCACTGTGACAATCCCGCCCGTCGTTTGTAAGGGTGGACACACATCGTCCTAATTCCCCAAATGTCAGTCACACTTGCTCCCTGCTCCCTCATTCTGACGGATGACACACTAATGACCAGCTGATGTCATCGCCGCCATTTTGGTTCCATTCCCCTTCCAAAGCCAAGGATGTTAAGAACTATGGTCATCATCTTTGAGCTGAAAGAGTTCAACTGCAACGTCCTTGTAAAAGACTTTATAGTCCTCTACAGGGGGTGAACTGTGCTGTGGATTTTTTCCGAAAAAGTTACCGCGGCCCTAGAACACAGGCGGGTTAACTCTGACACTTATCATCGTCATCATCATATCTTCAGACGAAAGACGTCCACTGCCAACTAATGCCTTTACTAAGTTTCACTTTGCTGATTTATTTATTTAAACTTTATGTACAGTGGTGGTACATAGGCGGACTTAATGCATCAGGGCATTCTCTACCAGTCAACCTTAGGGTTAAAAAGAAAACACTGTGGTAGGTCTGCACAATAAATAAATAAGTGTTCCCTTTTATGCGCGCGTCGAACACTAAGCATCGTCGACAACTCGGCATTCGACGGTGAGCTACCTATTATCCGCCGCCCGCATTGGACAGGAGACCCGAATCTCAGCAGATAGAACATTATAAGGCTTATTATTCTATGCAAAAATCTGTGGATAACGCATATAGCTATTTCTTAATTCTTTATTTTACACAACGATAATTTATAAAATAAGTGAATAACAAAATCCATACATAGGCGAACTCAAAGTTGAGTTGGACCTATTTATATAATGACTGAAACAATTTGAAAACGATTTCTTTCAGTTACAAAATTTTCCCAGAAAATCCATTACCCTACACTCTTATCCGGAAACTACAGCTGCACAATAACAACATACTCTGAAATATCTCATTATAATCTTGTTACCACATAAGAGATAGGTACAGAAGGCAATCTACATACAAAGCGCGCTTGAGCAACGCACACATAGACACCGCTCACAGACACGATGTCTCGGACCATACGCGCTTGGACTGAGGTCGGGCTGAGTGATCGTCTTCTTTGCTTGCACCTACACTAGCGTGATCGCCGAGCAATAAAAAAAAACACTGAATACAACATAACTTTAATTTCGGAAGTAAGTATTTCTATAATGGAAGTCAGTATTTCTATGTTGGTCTCTTCGTTATTTAACTCCGACTTCCGAAATTAGAGTTATTTTGTACTTTTAGTGTTTTTTTTTTAACACTGAAGTCGGTTATATTTATTTTGTAATAAGTTTTTTATCTTTATACTTTTTAGTTGTGGTACCCCCCCCTTCTTTCCCCTTTGACTGAGAAATCGGTTAAAATACAATAAAAAAATACATACAGCCGAACATAGAAGCTCCTCCTATTTGAAGTCAGTTAAAAAATTTAATGAATCCCCGACCGGTCTCATGCAACCGCGCTATTATTGTCTTACTATTGTGTCTCGTTTCGCGGGTATGTGATAGGTAAAGTCTGTTTTTTATACCTTGAGACTAAATTGACACAGACAAATGTCAAACTTACAATAATAATTATGACAGTTCCTTTGTGTTGTGACAAGTGTGGCAACCTACGTAATGTCATTTTAGTCTCAGAGATTAAAAAAACTGTCTATACATAATATTGCCTTCTTTACCTACCTATTTTGTGTTATTACACAAACTTGGAAAAGTAGGTTACAACGAGGTGGTCTATACTACCTTAGTACCTATATATCTTGCCTGCACTTCCACACAGACTGGTGCGAAGAAAAACAAACTCAGGTAGCACAAGCTAAGTGTTAATGCACTTGTTAAGACCTTAACTAAGCACGTACCTAAGTAGATCTGACGCAAACTTGTAAGTGCTACTGCTTTATACCCGACTGCGCGAGAAGGAGGGTCATGTTTTTAGGGGTTCTTAATTATAAGTTTTTGTGTGCAAGAAAGAATTAGAATTAGAATAAATTATCCTTTAAATTCAATTTTAAGTAATACGCAAAATAACAATTCCAAGATCTTTTCATTTTAAACAACCACTATAAGTGATGTGCATGTCTTTAATTGATTTGTTTACATGGAACTATCCTAAGGAGTTCGTGGCCAGATAATAACAGCCGCACAGGTCGATCTTCAAGGTTAAGCAACGCTTGCCAAAGTTAGTCTGTGGATGGGTGCCCATCTTAACATAACAAGTTTCCTTCGTGCCTCGGAAAGCACGTTAAGCCGTTGGTCCCGGCTGTCATTTGTAGATCTTTGGCAGTCGTTACGGATAGTCAGAAGCCAGTAAATCTGACTCCAGTCTTGTTTGAAGTACCGTGTTACCCCAGTTAATAGGTTGTGGAGGTCTGGTAGGCAGCCGCTCCTCGCAAAATACTGGTATTCTGCTAAATCCGGCTTGACTGGAAGCCGACCCCAATATACAGTTGGGAAAAAGGCTAGGTAAATGATGATGATGACACAGAACTATCCTCTGGCACTACGCACATTAAATGTGTTCCCAAAACGTTTTGTGTGTATAAGTGGGATGTCCACCATGTACCGAAGACGCATCGCCCGCGCCGTACAGGCGTAAGTACTGCGAAGCTGGAAGTTGCACGATACGGTGGTTCGATGATGGAATAGTCTTCGCGGAATTAGGCTTTGCAATTCCAACGCACAATCTCCGAAACGCAACCGTCATCTTACCCATACTATGTAAAAAATATCTTAGTAAGTGTTTTACCTGCTTTATATTTCAAAAACGTCTTAACACACCACTTGCTATTCCGAGGCGCGAATATGGATTCAAAGGACATTTAAACAGTTTAACGATCACCGTAAACATTTGAGAGAGCGCTATCTCACTTAGTTGACGCAGTCGTTTACGAAAACGTAAAATATGAAGAAAGCATCCGAAATAAAGGTGCATCATAAAAGTGGGCCAATGATAACAATATACAGAACCGTAAAAAATTTACAAGCCCTTATAAAAGTTTTATATTGTTTACGATCATCTCGTAGCTAGAATTTTTATCTCAGTTTTAAAACGTAACAAAAGATGTCTTTTTATAGGTGACAGTATAAAATTGTTTGGTTTTACCTGTGTTTGTCTTAGGCTTTATACACACGCACCACAATCATACAACATCGCAGCGACAAAAAGTGGTTGCGATAGTGTTGCTGCAGTTTCGTGCTGTTGCGTTACTACTTAGAAATGTCGAAGTGGTTGCGTTGTACTCAGTGTTTGCAGACTAATTTACAATGTCGCTGATGGTTGCATTGTGGTTGCGATGTAGTCGATATCACCCACACGGTTGCTTTTGATGACAAAATGTAGTCCGTGTGAATGAAACCATTTATTTTTACAAAAATATAGTGCCCCAGTACGCATGTTCGTTGTGGTACGTCTGAATACACGCGATATTTGATGAAACGGTATTTTTACTTTCCTGTTACATCGTAAAAATCAAAATAGATAAAACAAAAGAGAAGCGTTGTTGCAATTTATTGTAACGCACGAAAAATATATTTAATGTCATTGTTTTGATACATTTCAGTTTTATGTTATCAGATCTGTTCTACTGCAGGTTCTAGACCATTACCTGCAGGGAAGTTACAAGGATTTATAAACTTGTTTGTTTTGTTCTTGTCAGCGATTTTGAACCAAACAATCCAGATTTCCTCACTCCAAACTCTTTTTAATTTCTTTCTCTTTTTCTTCTACCAAATAAGGGGAAGAAGGTCAACCATTTTTTTTAATTTATTAGTATTGCGGAGCAACCATTGCCGGAGACGCCTCGAGCGTCAAGAGTCACGTGAAGGCAATTAAAGTAGTCAAAAAATAAAAGGCCCGTTTTGACATTTGAGGAAGTTGAATAGAAGAATGTTACTTGAAATGAAACTATTTTATTGTATCTCATGATACAATAAAATAATAATTAATAACATAAAGTGTTTTATAAAAATACATACATTTTTGGCGTGTTAAATAATATGATGGAATATTACGAGTATTCTAATAAACCATTTCTTCAATAGTTACTTCACGATGACTAATGTCCAAACGAGTCTTTTATTTTTTGACAAGTTTAGTTTTAATCAGTAAAAATCATTTCATAATTTCGCACTTAAAAAAGAGATACCTGTCTGAACATATACTTACAGGGAGACTCCTTTACAGTCTCCTCATTCATCATCATCATCTCAGCCGCAAGACGTTCACTGCTGGACACAGGCCACCAAACGTCGCCACAACGACCGGTCCTGTTCATCTCACATCTATCGGATTCCCAGATTCATCGGAGTCTCCTCAATGATATGCTCTAACAGGCCACCACTCCCAATTTAATGCTGCGATGACTAACAGCCGAAACCAATAACAGCTAACTATCACATATCGGAGGTAGAAAAACAAATGAAACAACAGAAAACATGATAATTCTTGTATTGTATCATTTGTTTTACTATCTCCAGTATGCCAAAACTGGAGATCGATAGGTTATTGGTTTCGGCCGTAAATGTCCATCGGTGTGGTCATCATCATCATCTCAGCCGAAAGACGTCCACTGCTGGACATAGGCCTTCCCCGAACGTGCCCACAACGACCGTTCCTGTGCATCTCGCATCCAGACTCAATGATGTGCTCTAATAGGCCATCACTGCTCCCCAATTTAATGCTGCAATGACTAAATGTCCACCGGTGTGGAACGCACACTAGGTGCTATGTAGGCAGTGTGTCTCACCACATATTAGCGGGGCAATATCAGATTAATTAACGATAATAAGTTCATCACATTATTTTAACTAATTACGTATTTTGTTGCTCAATGAGAAAGGATATTATGTTGAATTGAATTTCATTGTGTTATAGTAGGTGGTAGGTAGGTTTTATGGTAGGTTCTTTGATTCTTTTGGGAGTTTTATGCAAAATATTGACATGAAATTAAAGTTGTGGTTTTGAAACAAAAGAAACTCTGCTTCTAGACACCTTTTTCGATGTTTATTACAATTTTTTTAAGCTTACTTGTGTCTACAGCTGACAATTTTTTAATTATATTTAAGAAACAGGATTCAACATTGATTAATTTGTTTTTTACTTACACAGCGTTTGTTGATCGAAGCGCATAACACTAAAAAATATTAAACCCCTCGAAAAAACAATAGTTAAAATAGTCAGTCAAATAACTGTTTAGCAAGAATTTTTTGACCTCACCGACTGACTGTCACTTTGCATGGCCAGTCAGTCGGTGAGAAATATCGTTGAAAAGAAGTCGTGTATTCTGACCCCGCTACCATTGCGTAATACGGTCTAAAAGCTCGTCTATTAACCCTCAAACATTACTCCAAACGCTCGCATTTTAAGCATTTGTTAGGGCTTAATTGAAAATCTTTCCAATAAAATAGGAACATTGTATAACATCGTTGAACTACAAAGAAAACATGAGCAGCAGTAGATTAATTCAGCCAGACTAAGCTAATAACTTAAGAGAATCTGTTTACCTTAACTTAGCTCCGGCTGGAGAAACTACTTGTGTAATATTGCTAACTTTAACCCGCGCGTTATAGTTACGTCTTACTCCTTCAGGCATTGTAATAATTGAGAACATTTTTTTTAAATAGATTATAATAAAAAAAGTTTATGTGACTGAAAACTCACTACATACAAATATTGATCTTTAATAGATGGCCTAAAACACAGGTTTTTTATTAACCTAGATCAGGCAGGTCTACTTTACAGTTAGAACTAAAAAAATCTCAATTGTAGGTAATTTATGTAAATCACAATTGTACTTACTTTTTACTTGAATAACATTATTATTATTATTGACATAACCTCCTTTCTGAATATGACGTAACGCATTGGACACGCGCCTCTTCGATGACGTGCCGGTAACATATTTGTTTCTACCCACAGAATTGATAATTTCCTTTCTCGCCAGTCACGATCTACTCTACCTGAGAGACAGACGTGCGCCCGCGCCGATGAAGTGATTAGCGAATTGTGTCTACCCGCGTTTACCGGCTGTGCTAACAAAGACTGTACTGTTACTGCTGTAATTTTCCTTCTTGTGCTTAGCTTGTTTGGGCCGTCTTAATTATTGGTGTTGTTGCGTTGCGTATGTGAAACATACATAGAAGAATAGATACGAAGAAGGACTATAATTTATTTACTAACTACCCAGTAAGTACCAACACACACTACGACACCACACAAACAACCAAAGTTATTTTGAGTATGTGGTCACTTGAATTTGACCAATTCGTTCGCTCTTGTAATCTGTATATTCTTGTTTTTTTTTTAACTTTCTTGCCAGAGTTTACAAAGTAAAAAGTATCCTAGAACATACCCCCGGGATAAAAAGACTTACGACGGCTAAGACGGCTCTATCTGTGTACCAAGCTTAATCGAAATTCGTTTAGCCGTTCAAGCTTGAAGAATTACAAACATTTACCTTTAATCATCTGTTTAGTTACAACACTTTTAGGTTTAAAACTCGTGTCATTCCACTAACAACCGCCCCTACAACGCAAAACAAAACACACTCTTACAAAAAACACCCATAAACTCCCAGCAAAAAAAAACCAATACACAATAAATTAACATTAAACACAATACAATACGTTTCCACAACTTTTTACAGCGGATATTACGTGTAACTCGGCATGAGTCGGCGACAACAACACGCGTCGCCTATGATTAATGTTGCGGGATGCAAACGCTAGATGTCAGTGCGGTCGTATGCGAGCCTGTGTGACTACGCCTGACGTGTGAATGTGTTATTATGTTTTGATATGGCGACGTGACTTATGGCTGGTTATGGGTTTAAATTGGGACGCCATGTACAAGATGTAACGTAATAAACGGATACTGGAAGTAGTATGTTCAGATCGGCTACGACTCGGAATTGGACCTAGTTCTGCAGAGAGCAGCCATATGAGGAAAAGTACAAACAGAGTTATGAGCGTTTTTCTATCGAATGTTCCCTTTCCGTAATTTATTACTTTTCTGTTTATTTGATATTTGAGAATTATTAGGAAAAGTATAGCAGTTATTTATATCCTATTCAGTATTTCGTATCATTTAGCATAATACCAATATTAGCGTTTTTGACGTGGCTGTTTTATGCAAAATAGCTTCTTTCGTCGGAATTACAATAAAGAATAAACCAGTCACATAAGTTGGCTGCGTTCTGCATTAATTCAAAATGGAATAAATGTATGTAAAAGACAGACAAGATAATAAATAAAATGTTGTATTTACTGTTTTACTTCTTAATAATGGGTAATTACTTTTACGATTTAATGAAAAATAATATTTGTACTTTGTAAGAAAACAAAAAAATCGTTTTAGAAGTCTTTATTAAAAAACCGGGCAAGTGCGAGTCGGACTCGCGCACTGAGGGTTCCGTAGTAACTTACCTATAAAAACAGTTCAATCGAACAATTCGACAGTCTCGAAATGTACGTTTTTTGCAGTATAAACAGACGAATCTTTTTTCCCGTCACTTTACCAATTGAATTGAAAATTGATTTTTGCACAGCTTCAAGGGACCACGGACCCAATTATATGGTGTTAATTTCAACTCAATACCTCTAACTTACCTATGAATAAAGTTCAATTCTCGAATCGAGCGTTGAAGATTTTTCAAAAAAATAATTCTTGTGACGTAACAACAAATTTTCAGTTTTCAGACTTTTCCCTATATGAGTGCTATAAAACGTTGCTTCATGCCAAATTTCAAGATTCTAGGTCGACTGGAAGTACCCTTTAGGTTTTGATTCCCTTGCGAGTACTTGCGAGTTTCAAAATATGCAGTTTAAATTGCTGTTTCTTTTGATTGCGTTAACATAGAAGTTTGATTTTGTTACAGCTTAAAGGTATTATAGACCTGAGTATTTGGTATGAATTTCAATTTAATACCTCTACGCGTTTATGAGGAAATGGGTAGTAAGTTTAAAATTATAAAAAAAAAAATATTATGTGATGTAACTAAAAATTTATGGTTTTCGTAATTTTTCCTTTATCCATGCTATAAGACGTTGCTTCGTACCAAATTTCAAGATTCTGAGTTCACGGGAAGCACCCTGTAGGTTTTGATTCCCTTGCAAGTGTTGAAAATTTGCGGCATAAACGGCTGTATCTTTTGATTGCGTTGGCTTAGAAGTTTGATTTTTTCACAGCTTCAAGGGACAGTAGACTTGAGTAATTGATATAAATTTCAGCTTCATACCTCCACGCGTTCCTGAGAAAAAGGGTCTTGACAGACGGACGGACAGACGGACAACAAAGTGATCCTATAAGGGTTCCGTTTTTTCCTTTTGAGGTACGGAACCCTAAAAACGTAACAAAATGTTTACTAAACCTTCTTCTTACATTAATGTACACTATACTCCGTCAGTTTAGGTAGTTAACTAAATATAAACAATCTTGGCATGTCTTTTTATCTAAAAGTTGTCTATAAATTGTATGTAAAAAATCTTTGCAACTAGGTATTTACCTAAATCGATGTTAGCTAATAAACTAAATTTAAATAGTCTTCTTGTATATTATACACAACATCTTTAATATAAAAAGACATACCAAGATTATTTACCTTTAGTTAACTACCTAAGCCGATGGAGTATGTATAGTCATTTATTGACATTTCAAATAAAAAAAATCGAATAAACACAATACAATTTTTCCGCTCTCACTTGTCTCACACAATTTTGACACGCCTATTTACCTAAACCACCGATATATGGTGAACATTCCGCCTATACACTCAAAGCGGTTTGGAAACACATTTATTATGCGTACAGCTAAGGAGTAGAATTCCCTGCTGGAGTCTGTATTTCCTGATAGCTACAACTTAGGAGTCTTCAAGTCAAGAGTGAATAGGTTACTTGAGATAGTGGTCAAACGCCAGCCCAAGCAAAAAAAAACGTTTCTATTTTATATTTTCGAAGAAACTGTTTCCTTTTTGTAGGTTTCCCGCTTCTAACCTCCTTCACAATTACTAAATTAAAAAAGTAAACATTATAAGGCTACGCTCAGAGATGTCATAGGCTAATATTAATAATAAACCAGTTTAAAAATCGTCCTTATTTGCATAGACGTGTCATAATGATGACGTTAGAAAAAGCCTAGTATGAACTCGTAACACATATACAGTATACAGAAAACAGCCAACGTACACTGGCTGCTTTTTACGAAACTCGATCCCCTATAACTTCTAAAATTTTGAAATTTGTACAAAACAGCCAGATAGCAGGCTGACTTATGCAATATAGGTTAGGCAGTTTGCCTCAAAATTGGCTGCATTTTACACCATGATGACTGTTTTTTACAAAATATTTTTTGTTGAATGGCTGCATTTGACGGCTCATATCTCAGCCGTAAGAAGAGATATCGAGCTGGTTGTCTTTGCAAAAAATCCGGCGGCATGTCGAATTTAGTATGGCTGTGTTAATAACTCTATTTTCGAAAAAGTGCCACTTGGCTGCTTTCTGCAGAACTAGGTCCAATTGACTTACGGAATAGCTAACCTAATCTAACCATTCCGTAAATCTCGAACGATATTAGTCTAAAATATCGTTTTAAAGGATGGCAGGAGAGAAAGCACGATAAGCCGTAGGTCCCAGCTGTCATTAGTAGATCTTTGGCAGTCGTTACGGATAGTCAGAAGCCAGTAAATCTGATTCCAGTCTTGCCATGAAGTACCGTGTTACCCCAGTTAATGGATTGTGGAGGTCTGGTAGGCAGCCGCTCCTCGTAAAATACTGGTATTCAGCTAAATCCAGCTTGACTGGAAGCCGACCCCAAATAGTTGGGAAAAGGCTAGGCAGATGATGATCGTTTTAAAGGATTATACTTCAGAATAGGTTTTTGATATTGCCCAAAAATAAAAGTTTTTACAAAAAAACACTATCTAGCTGTGGTACCCCATAACTAAAATGAAGCTATTTAAGAACATCATCGATTCACTCCATTGAATCCTCAAGTCTTTTCCTTTGAAAAGGTATAAGTAATTTATAACGTTAAAGTTGATGTCTAACTAATGTCATTAACATAAGCGTTTTATCAGGTCCAGAACCTAATGTCTCAGTGCTGCCACCTAGTGAACGACAATTCAGAACACCCTCATTGCTATAAATAGGAAACAAATTCTCTGTACTTTGTTTTATTTATACTAATACTAATTGACTCGGCAAATCGTTGTTCTGCCATATAAATTATTCAAAGATAAAAATGGAGGGTGGGTGAAGGAAAGTTAAAAATAGCCTACGACTTATTCTCAGTCCTAACAAATACACAAAAAAAAAACATTGAAATGATTCATGTTGTTTCAGTGGAGTTCGATAACAAACACACAAACACTATGAGGCGAGATTGTGTGTGTGTTGTGATTGTTATGTATATTTAATTTAGGTATATATTAAATACACTTAAGGCCTGTTTCACCACCTATGATTAAGTTTCGAGTATCTTACTTGGCAGATAATTTCATACAAATTCTGTTCCATTTTTAAATTTATTCAGTGTGTAGTGCCTACTCGGACATTGTGAAACAGGCCCTAAACGTAATAACTATTGGACGGATTTAAAAAATTCTCTCAGCTCTAGAATACTACTGTATCACTAAGTGACATAGGCATATTATTATCACGCGGGTGAAACCGCTGGCAGAAGCTAGTAATACCTATGTAGCATAGCTTAGCATCCGTCTTATACTTAATGTTCCCGCTGCTGGGAGTCAGGCCTCCTCTCTAGCAGAGAGAGTAAGAAAGAAGAAATGGGCCGTAGTCCACCACGCGGGCCCAGTGCGGGTTGGTGGACGTTACATATCTTCGAATTTTTGGTTCTAAGACGTTTCCTCACGATGTTTTCCTTCACCGTTTTGAGAGCAGTGTTGATGAAATAAATTACACAAAGTAATCCGCCTGGCTGGGTTTGAACCCGCGACCTAAAACTTGTAATTCGAGGCAGTTAATACCAATAGGCCAGCAATGCTCTTCTCTATATATAGGGTAGTAATAGCTATGTAGGTATGTAGGGATAATCTCCTACACAATCAAACACAATTTTCATATTAACGACATCACTATATAGTTTGTATATGTCGTAACCCCTCATAATGGTATCGGTACATATGTGGTTATATCACTAATATATAACTCATGGCCCTTATGTACACCAATATTGGGTCTATATCAGTTGTTTACATTATGTTATATGTGATTACTTATCCGCTATTATGATAGGTTTATTGATATCCAATTTTGTTCGATATTGGCTTATAATTTGTTAGGTAAACTAGTTTTTGGATATGATTACCTACTTGTGTAAATATCCTTTCAAGATTAAGGTTGTTATGGAGAAATGAGATATTTATTTATAGACTTTGTTTGGTTTTGTTAAATCTGTCTATATTTATCTACCTATATAAAATGACAAAGATGGGATGAATGTATGGTGTGACGAGAATGGATAAAGTTGCATAATTAGAGCAAGTTTGAAAGTGGCGCCAGTGACTGAAAAGTTGAAAGGGAATCGTTTGCCTTGGTATGATCATATGAAGAGGAGGGATGAAGCACATGTTACTAAAAGAGTTTTGAGTATACATGTGGATGGATGTAGAGAAAGAGAGAAGCCAAAAGAAAGATCAATGGATTGTGTGAGGAGTGGTATGAAAAAAAAAGTGATAAGTTTTGCAACCAATAACATGACTCAGTTTTTGGCGTGAATACTGATCAAAGATTTACGGAAAATGAAAATTACGTGAAATGGGGTGTACGATATTGAATTCTCACTTGGACTATTTTCTGGAGAATCTGGGAGCCGTAAGTAAAGAGTAAGATGAGTATTTGTTTATAAAATTACGTTAAATGAGGTGTTCTTTTAAATTTTCATCTGGATTTTTTTCTGGAGAATCTGGGAGCCGTAAGTAAAGAGTAAGATGAACGATTTCACCAGAACCTGAAAGATATGTTTGATGTTGAAGGTTTGCTGGAAGAAAACTCATTGCTGAGTTAAGCTCGCCTTTGTACATGAACAATCTCTAGCACCGTGTTTTGCAATGTTTTATTGTGTAAAGAATTACGAATTAAGAGATGTAAGTAAGATTTGAAAGAAGGCACATATCGAGGGAGAGAGAATTCGAATGAACATTCTAATAATAGATTATTGAAAATCCCACGATTGAAGCTTTGGTAAAAAAAAAGAAAAAGGTACCACAAAAAAACTTCATCATCATCATCTATTATATCACCACAACAACCGGTCCAGTGAACCTCACATACAATAGTACTTAACCATTGATTTATGTGTACTGATGTATTTGTAGAGTCATTTATTATTTTGAGTCTTTTTAATTCATAAAGAATTTTCTGGGAATGCTGGATGTAGTGGGAAAAAATTGAATTTTATATGCGTAATCAGTGCATCAAAATATAGGGTATTTTATCAGTCTTTTATTCCTTGAAATAAAAATTGAATTTGTACTTATTTTGACTAAAAGAGACTAATTTATTATTATTGTTGTATTTGGTCGAGAATCCAAAATTAATAAAGGATGAACATATGATTGATACCTTGCATCCCAAATAGAAATCTAATTATAATAATTGCCGACAAATAATCTGATGGATCGGTATGGAGAATAAACGGCTAAGTCATGGTGATTTAGTTGGACTTTTAAATATGGAATAGACGAATAGGCAGATAGTATTTAGTATATATTGCTTTGATTCACTATATGGGTAAAATTATATAGCACAAAAAAAATATTATTTGTGCTTTACTCAAATCTACATTAAAAACAATTATTTAAAGAAAACTGAACTAGTGCGAGTTGGACTCGCACACCGAGGGGCCCCGTACGAACGAACATATGTAAATAATTCAATTCTCGAATCGAGTCTAGAAGATTTTTCCGAAACGAAGTAAGCTTATTTTGTGAAATAACTAGAAATTGTTTACTGACCAAAATCACACCTTGTCCTTCGGTTGCCCCTTGCGTTCTAGGACTACGGGTTCCTTTCTATAAGGTTTCCCTTTTTCCTTTTGAGGTACGATACCCTGAAAATGCGTGGCCTAAAAGGCGAATAGTTCCAAGTAAGTACCTGTTTTTACTGGTCCATCTCGAAAGTCCACCCTGTATACTAAACCAGCAGTTCATATAATATTATGACAGCCAGTACATCCGTAGCAATTTCGTAGCACGGCTACGCGGGATCGCTACACGTAGCACTCAGGCCGGCCGGCGACCGCTACGCGCCAAATGCTCGGCCCGCCAGTGCCAAACGGTCTACATAAATGGCATGGTTCAATGTAAGACATTGAACCATGCGTTGTTTATTATATAGCTCAATTAAATATAATTTTTTATATTAGAATTACTATAAGAATATAGTTTAAAGATAATTTTTAAATCTTTGAAATGCTACTTATTTTGTGTAGCTTTACTTTACAATTCTTAAGTATGTCAGTCTAAAACTAACTAGCCAATATTTTTAATCTATAGACTCGCGAGTAATGATTTACTTGGATGGACCACACTTAGAGCATGCTCACCTAAACGCAAACGCTTCATTTAAAAATCCACCATGGGCATACCACTTTTTAGTTGCACGTACAATGAATATACTATCAAAAAGTATACGCAGTAGTACTGCTGTGTATTCTCAAAACGTTTTGTGCGATGACAATATATAGCATATCCAGCATGTTCCGGAGACGCAACGACTTATGTCTAGAGGTCCGTTAATGGATCGAATTTGGTGAAATTAATTAAATAAAAATTAAGCACACTCCCTGAAATGGAAATTGTGTGAATTTTTTAATTTTAATCATTTCTTTCTACCTTTATCTTTTTTTTTATTGCCAAAAAATATATATGATACCTAGCATTCCTAATAAAAATAATCAACATTTCACTCATGAAGATTGTTCCGGTCTTAACCACCAACGGTATACCCGTAAAACCTACCGTGGCTATTTTAATGCACCCCGTATAAATAATGAATGAATGCCATTAATCACTGAAGACTATTAAGGGCGCGTCATTTTTGCGATGGATGCCCCATATTTCCGGTCACAGAGCTTATCCGATGTCACTTGTCCTCAATGGATCACTATTTTGTAAGTTCTTTTTTTATTTTGTTTTTTTTTTGTCATACGGTGCGATGGTTGGGGAAGGCCTGTGTCCAGCGGAGGACGTGTTTGTTTGGAATGATGATGGTGATTGATTTTTCTTATGAGTACTCGTAAATCATAGCTTACCATACCTTATTTTTCTTTTTAAGCCGCAGAAATTGATTTTTTTATTAATATTGGTAAGCTTGCGTTTGACCACTATCTCACCTGATAGTAAGCGATGCTGTGGCCGACGATGAAGCACGCTTACTTAGTCACCTATTCACTACTTTTAGTAGAATTTTATGGATACAACCTTAGAAGCATACTTAGGTGTTTTTAAAATCGAATGTTGGTCATAGTCTGGACTAATGGGCCGCACTTATGTTTGAGCCGAACCGAACCCAATACCGAATAATAAATAATAGAAAATAAATCAGTTATACTGTACAGTAATTCAAATTCAATTCAAAAGATTTTATTGCACATCGACACTATATATAAAACGTTAAAAGCTACTTAAAGCTAGCAAGATCCCAATTGGTAGTTCCCTATGGATTTTTTTTGCCAAAAATTACTTAGCCTAAATATTCGGTTTGTTAAAAAAAAAAACAACCAAATCTAAAAAAAATATATATTTTGAAATTAAATTGCCAAAACTACAATCAAAACAATTCACGCTTACCTATCAACAGTATCTAAAACCACCATTAATCCCAAAGAAAACACACCAAAAGTATGCAAAAAACGAACCTCCAAAAAAATCATTACATCACCCTATAAAAGGCGCTAAGTCCCCAGATATAAAACGCTAAATATTTTTCCATTTTACGTAAGTATATTTGTTCGGTAACTCATAAAACTTGACTTAGGAGCGAACTAGTCTTGAGGCATATTGGCCTCGAGTCATATTGGAAATCTGAGTTGTATGCACCCTATATTTGAGGATCACTCGAGTTGGTACGAAAACCCCGCCAAATTGAAAGGTAGGAGTCTACTGACGCGGTCAAAGATTGCAACTGCGATTTGATTTTGAAGTGCCTAACACTGTTTGGTAAGTTGTTATTTGAGTTTAAAAAAGATTCTGGCGTATTGGTTATGTTTTGTAAAGAATGATGGCTGGATTTTTATAAAATATGTGTGTTACACTGTATCGTTGGAAAGGCTTGAAAAAGTTGGAAATAAAAGTTATTAATTTTTTTTGATCCCACTACCTCTGGCATAGCAGTCAGGGTCAGGTCACTAACCAATAGATCAGACAAATTGTATGAATTAGAGCAAGTCTAAAGCTATTTTAAAAATAAGTTAATTCTTGCTAGTGGTTTTCAAAAGTTTACAAATATTTCCACTAACAATAGGGCCCTACTACTACAAAGAGATGGACCCTACTATTTCATAGAGCCTTATTCACTTAAAAAAGGTAGGAAATCATCACATAACTTCTCCCACTCTGAGCGAAGGCAGAGGGAGTGTCAGACTGTTCCTGACTAAAACCCACATGTGTTACTCTTCCGAACAATCCCGCAGCCCATACTAACATTACTTGACCCTATATTTAACAAACAATAACAAAAATTACACTTAACCAAATAACAGAATAATAATGGCAACACCCAAAAAAAAAGTGGTAATGTGAAATGAATGACACACGGGTCACGTGATACACAAGTCAGTGCCATGAATAATTTAGCCATTATACCACTCCCAATTTCCTGGGCCCAGGAATAATGCTGTTTTTTGATTACAGTATCAAGTTTCTGTATGCGATCTCGAAGCGATACATGGAAATGATTTTATAGTAATGTCGGCAGGACGGTAACTGTGTGGTTTACAAAAGTCTGTACTTTACAGATTACAGAACTAAATACGAACTACTGAAAAACTAATTTAAAGTCTGTTTTTAATTCCTAAGACTAAATTGACACAGGCAAATGTCAAACTTACAATAATAGTGATGCCGATAGTGATGATGATAGTCTCAGAGATTAAAAAACACTTTAAATTAGTTTATCTTATAATTCACGCAATTTTAGTCAACTAAAACCGTTCAACCATAACCATAAAACCAACCACCACAACTACATAATCTAGACTAAAATCATTCAAAATTGCGAAGACGCATCGTTGGAAGGCCTCCCACAAGGTGGACCGATGACCTGGTGGGAAATGATGACGATGATGAATTGTTCTAAGGAGTCAGGTTAGCGTTTATACCGCGTACATCGAAGGACTGGAACAATTTGCCTCCTGCGGTCTTCCCGTCCGATTATGTCTTCAAGGCTAGAGTGAATAGGCTCTTAATGAACTAGTGCGACTCACCATCAACGATTGCATCGCTGCTTACCATCAGGCGGGATTGTTGTCAAGCAAATAAAACAAGGTAAAAATAACTTTATTTTCCACACATCAACACATCAAACAAAATCATTACAAGAACATCAGAAGCAACAATAACATAACGGCAGAAACCTTCCATATTTGGCTTTTAATAAATTTCATTAAAACAGCCGCTCTTGGCTTCAGTCAATTAAAATGTGAAAGGCATGGCCGACCCTAATTGTGCACAGTATGTACCTTTATTTATACGAAAGAGCGCGCTGAGTGAAATTATATTTTGTTTCGTGTGCGCACTTTACTTTGTGCAATTTATTCTGGGAACATTGTGAGGAAACCAAGGTGTGAACCAGAAATTGGAATACAAGTCAATTTTTGATGGGGTTTCAGTCAAACTGTAAGTAATGTCATTTAAGTGTCTCGAGATGTAAAGATCCATCTATTCACAGACCTCGGTAAGCATTGGTTAATTTGGGACATGCTTTACCCACGTGATAGTTGAAAATGATCCCAAGGGATTAAACTCAGGGGGGTAGAAAAGTATATGTGTTCTTCTTGTGCCAATTATTGTCATGTTACTCCCATGGCATTTTAGCGTGAACAAATATAATAATAATAAAACGTTCACCATCTTTTTTAAGATTTTTTTTTCTGGTAGGGGAATCATCAGAATGACTTCTCCCGCTCTTGGGCTGAGCGGGAGGGCGTGTCAGACCCTTACTGACTACAACTAACTACACCTATCTTCTTTCTTTACCTTTCCGCTCCATGATCCCGAGTTTGTCTTTCGGAATTCAACCCATGACTCCAGTACGCTTCGACCCTTCTACGAGTAGGCCTACATTTTTCCTGACATCTTTTTGAGGCGCGCGGAGAACACTACGCGTCATCGAAGTCTTTATGATATAAGACCAACGAGAAAAAAGAGAGACTATAAGGAACCTTTATATAGGTCTGGTCTTTGTATTGGTCTGTTACTACTTGAGTAAGATCTAATTTCCTATGCATATATATTTCTAAAAATAGTAGCAACAAATACAAATACTAACCTTTTATTCACGATCCCACACAAATATTTTATTGACGCATGAGGTGGGTGTAAAAGGAAAACTTATTACAAAACGTACTCGTACACTCATTTCATAACATGTAATTGAAAACCAATATCGAGTACCAATATTAACTTAATATTAACTTAGGTAATAGACAAGTAATCGATGTAGAACTTTATACAATCTCCTTCGTCTAAGTACCTACCTATGGTAATCAGTGGTAACTTACTTTATACAGGCTGGGTTGCCAAAAGAGTTACCATTGCCACGGTATATAAAGCATAGCATAAGCCTTATAATGTTCCCACTGCTGGGACTCAGGCCTACTCCCTATGAGAGGGAATAGGCCGTAATACACCACGCGGCCCCAGTGCGGGGTAGATGGCACATATGTCTTCGAAATTTTTGGTACTAGGACGATGTTTTTCAACACCGTTTTGAGAGCGATGGTGATGAAATAAATTACACAATGTAATGCGCCTAGCTGGGTTTCAACCTGCAATTTCTAACTCGTAAGTTGGAGCAGTAACCACTGGGCCACCACTGGGTAAATAAAGAGATTAAAAAAAAAAACAACAAGAAAAAACAGACCTTAAACAGCACGATAGCAGCAATCATCATCATCATCATCTCAGCCGAAAGACGTCCACTGCTGGACATAGGCCTCCCCCAATCCCTCTCCCCTCGATATCGGCTGTAAGATGATTGAATTGATGTAAATGTCCTGAAAATTTCGACACAATTTTTTTTCTGTACAAAATAACGGAACAATTCGATTGCTTTAGTTTTAGGATCATACAATATATAACGTAAATGAATTGTTTCAGGCTTACATTTGATTGTGCGTAATCATCACAATGAATATTGTGTTCACAGAATGCTTTGACCGTATAGGTGGAATGCCGACCATGTACCAGTAGCTAGTAGGGAATATGCATGAAAAAATATTTGTTATCTAACCAATTTATCGATAAATATACAAAAATAAAACAAAATTGAAATACTAACTAAAACAAAATTGAAATTAGTAGAAAAGCAAACGAAATATTAACCATTTTAAACAAATAGGTATGTCTGTCCCTCTCGCCAAAACGTCATTTTCTATGGCAACCAAACGGACGCAATGTAATATGACGTCATAGTTACATTCGGACTTCTCTTTCTTATTAGCAGCTTTGAATCTTTATAACTTCTTTTTCTTTCCTTAATTTTTTATATTCCTTTCGTTTTCCTTAATGATATTTTAAAAATTCTTTCATATTTATTTACTAGAGTCGAAATTGTATTGATTTAAAAAAAAAAACAAAAAAAATGCAGGCATATTCCCTATTGCCGTACGCCTGGTGATCCGATGATGGAACAGGTTTGGTGGAATTAGGGTTTACAATTCCGACGCACAATCCCCGAAATGCAACCGATAGAAAACCGACAGGATAGCAACTATAGTCCACCTTTTTTAAATTATAGTAAACACACCATAAATGATAAATGGGCCATCATGCTTGCGGACGGCGAGAAATGGGTAGCTCGCCGTCCAGACATCCGATAACAGTCCGACTTCCTCCGCCCAGAGCGGGAGAAGTCATTTAGATGATGATAAAAAACCATAACTGATATTCATTTATTTATTTACACGTCCATTTTTATTTTCGTCAGTTTATATTTACTAAATGAGGCTGGTGTTTCCTAGCTGACTACCCTGAGAAGAAACGCCGAAACAAATTCAGGAATCAATAGTATCAAGTCCATACAAAATGTAATGGTCAAAACACATAAAACCCTACTATTCAGACATACAGCCTGTATATGTATAATAGGTAACAATATACATATATAATATTATACATACATGTAGGACGCGATAACTTTGAACCGTGGTTATATTGGTTTCCATTAGTTTAGGGTCTTTGAGCCCGCCATCCTGGTTCTTCCAAGTGAACTATTTGCTATATTAAATTAGGTTAACATCTATTGATGCAGACCAATACTTTATCATATGAATTATAGAGAATGTAGATCAAAAGCTCAATCTAAACTGGGGATACTAAAATAAAATTATAATTTATTTAATTTTAAACTAAAACAAGCACTTTAAATAAATAATAGTGGTTGTTTATTTCAGACGCAGATATAATCAAGACGAGAATCGAAGAGATCATAATTATTTTTTATTTAGAATTAAATAAAAAATAATTATGTTAATCGGTTGTTAAGAATAATGTATATCATTTTACTTAAGAAAAAAATAGTGTACAATATTAATTACTCAGATACCCGCGAAACGAGACACAATAGTAAAACAATAACAGCGCGGTCTCATAGGACCGGTTGGGGATTCAAACGCTAAATTAAGTGAAATTAAGTTACAAAAAACTCGTAATTTAAGAAATATGCTACACCGATGTTCATGAATGAGCTAACTCAAACTTGATATCTATCATTTGCTAAATAGATATACCAACTTAAAAATTCGGTCAATTGGGAGTTGGACTCGCGCACTGAGAGTTCCGTGCTAACTTAACTATGTAAATACCGAGTTCCCCGAAAAAATCTTTTCAGAGTCGAAAAATTTTTTTTTTTTACTGGACGAATAAATTTTCAGTTTTTTGATGTTTTCCGATTCTTTGCAACTGGAAAAACTGCATAAAACTGTGTCACCAATTGCAATAATCCCACACCTCATTTCCAGGAAACCATCCCTTAATAATCTCACCCGCCATTTCCCTATCAAAACAAAACGCACACCTTTATCGGGAACTCCAACAAAACCGCATCTAATACACGTAGAAAATAACGATATTCACGATATCGCCCCAACTGTCTCCTCACGAAGTTTAGTCGCTGAGCATCTTACAGGATCCTCCAGCTATGCTATTCTTTAAAAGTCATTTTCATGACTGTAGGCTGCGACGAGCTCGACGTCGAGACAGCATTCAAACAGTGAACGCTAATTTATGAAGAACTGTCATAGTCAACTCACAGTTGTCACAGCCACAGCCATGAAAATAACTTTTAGAGTATAGCATAGCAGGAATACATAGGGAACTCTTTCAATCAAAATCTAACCGGAATAATGCACACCCTTATACACCCCAATTATATAATTAAGTACAGTCACCTCTAAGATTCTGTTGAAAAACTGTAAAACAGTTTATCAGCAATTGCAATGATCCCACACTTCATTTCTAAATACCCTCACCCTTAATAATACCCACCCACAATTTCCCTATCAAAACATAACGCACACCTTTATCGGGAACTCCAACAAAACCGCATCTAATACACGTAGAAAATAACGATATTCACGATATCTCCCCAACTGTCTCCTCACGAAGTTTAGTCGCTGAGCATCTTACAGGATCCTCCTGAACACACAGGGAACTCTTTCAATCAAAATTTAAGTTGATATTGGAAAAGTTTTCGAGATTGATGCGTACGTAACGGTTTTACGAACGACTTACTGCGGGAAGACATTGTCCTGGAACGGTGGTGCTATGCGAAGCTATGAAGTGGTGTAAGGGAGGATTATGTCTTCAGGATTACGGTTTGTAATGAATCTGCGTGGCCTTTTCCTGAAGGTATGTTTGGAAGAGTAACCGCGGCTCTGGAACGCAAAGGGCAACTGAAAGAACTTTAGTCATTAAAAGTTTAACACGCCCCTCCCGCTCTGGGTGGAGTGTGAAAGACACTCCATCGAGAATGGGAGAAGTTATCTGAATATTCCTTACCTCAAAAAGAAACTGTAAATGATAGCAACTAGACGTCTCGATCCTGATTTATGAATGCCTACCCTGTCTGCTTTCTAAAATACAATGTGATTTTTTTATGTCAAGCTACAAATTTCTTTATTGGCCATGTAATCAAACTTCTCATTTTATAACTAAGTAACGGTAAAAATGAGATAGCCGCAAATACACTAATTCGTGTTTACAACGCCAACGAGCGAAGCGAGCTCGAAATCGTACATTATCACTAGGCTTTCACGTTGGCGAAGCCACTACCCACTTCAGCAAGTTAGTTAATATTTTTAAATATCTATCTATTTATTGCGTTCTGGTTTCCGCACTTAGTCCCAGCGGACGGTTGTGCGTGGCCATGGCGGGCTTTACTCCAACCAGTCCAACTCACTCCATTTTTTTTTTAGTTTCATCTATGAGTGACTTCAGTGCTCCTAGGGATCATATTCTTTATTAACATTTCTGTGTTTTCTTATTTCACTGACTTGTCTTGTTTCCTCTGACAATATTTAAGTAATTTATGTAGGTACATATATGTTGTTAAAAATAAGGAATAAAAATAAAGAAAAGATCATTCGTCTTCCCAATAGTAATATATCTTTGCATAGCTTTATAGCTTTCAGAACTCGCATAGGACAACAAGTAAGAAACCAGAGATAAGTGGCCGTGCTTCGAGTAAAAACTTTATTTGTTACTACCATGTTTTCGGGTAGATGTTTACGCGAAACTTTCATACTACCCTCCTTCCCTCCTTTTTCTTGTTAGTTTGTTACACCGATACTAAACACACAACGGAGTATAAAATTGAGAGGATTTTTCGACGGATTAACTTTAATACGATCGTGTTTTGTTTTATTCAATAAGTTTTATTTGTTGTTTTATTTTAGGAACTAGCTTTTATTATTTTCAATTGATTGAATTCGGAGTTTTTATCAACTTACCTATTAAGGGGTCCCCCCTTTTCAACCTCGTAGGGGTGAATTTTGGAAAATTCTCTCTAGTGTTAGCTTACATCACAAAAGAATAGAATAAGCGTTTATTTGCCACAACACAAAACACATACCAAAACATAATTAAATTATAAAAACAACAACAAAAATAATTACACTTGTAAAAAAAAAAAAAGAAAAGTACCCTTATGCAGCAATTGACTTATTTTAAATTCTATATTTTGAATCCTTTTTCTTTTACTTAATTTCATTCAAGATATTTGTCTAAACTGTAAAGAGGTAAAGTTTGATTTTTTGTTTGTTAGTACGTTACGATTTAGCTAAAAAAGTACTAGACCGATTTAAAATAATCTTCAGAGTTTCTTGCACATTTTTCTCCATATTCAATTTGTTTACTGACTTTTGAATAGTTCAAAATTTACAATAAATAATATATTTGAAAGAAATACTTTAATCCTGATTCGGCAACAGTTTTTGTAGTACATAGTTATGAAACAGCCGACATCCGACAACGTTCATTTTAATTAAACGGACGATTTTAGTCCGGACTAATTGATGTACGCATTGGGCGAATTCACATAAAAATTGCACTCTACAACTCGTATTTTCCATCTGCTATGTGGACAGATATACTGGCACTGTGGTTTTCAATACGATTTTTTGGAATGTAGTTTTTACCTACTGTTGAAAATAGTGACAGGTCATATAGGTACAGTTTTTATTTCGGAACATGTAAAACAACTAGCGGCGCTGTCGCCCACGAAATAGCAGAAAATTGTCACAAAGGAACATAAAAAAATATCCAGAAGGACGTTCTCTATACATATAAAAAGACACAGCTTTTAATCGAAATCCATTCAACCGTTTAAGCGTAAAGAAGTATCATACATACAAACTCACAAGGTTTACGTGTTGTACGCCCTGGATATAAAGCCGGGCGCATTACTTTGTGTAATTTATTTCATCAAGAAAGTAGCTTAAGTCCACTAGAAATACACACACGATCACACATCACATCACATCTTGAAACGACTGAAAATATTCTTGGTCAAGTTACCTTTCAAATAAAACAAAACTATGGTCTGTTCAATAATTCCGGAGACTAAAATGACATTTCAACACCAAAGAACTGGCGTCATTCCTATAGAAATTTTGACATTACTTATGTCAATTTAGTCTCCGGGTTTATTGAACAGACCATAGATCAAATTTGGATCATCCATTAACGGTCAGCTAACACCGAGACGCGACGCGACGCAGCATGCACATTTTAATAGAGTGACTCAAAATAGAACTTTATATACTACACGAAAAGATACACATTTCATTGCATTGAGTTATAATGTAGTACGTAGTACATTATAACTCAATGTTTCATTGTGAGAATTTAGAATAATATGTTGCTTCATGCAGCGCTGCGCCTCGTCACGCCGCGCGGCGTCTCGCTGCGCAGCGGAACGTTTTTACATTCGCGACCGTCGTGTTGCCAACGATTTTACTATGCGCCTCGCAACGTTGCGATGCGTCTCAACGTTGCAGCGTGAAATCACTGGCCTCTTCCTGCATCGTCGCTTCGAATCGCGTCTCGGTGTGTACTGACCCTAAGGAGTTACTTACACACAGTCAAACACACAGAACCACCGATACACGTGTCCAACTTACCCTTTTTTTGGTTGAGTGTTAAAAAAAAGCAACAAACAAATTTCGTCAAAGGATTTTTCCAATTATTTTTATTCAATAAACACCACATTCTATATTCACCAGAGAGCCATCAAAAGTCTATAAACAAATTTCGAGAACGTTCCATAACCTCATTAGTTTGTAATTTAAATAAAACGAAGTGTATATTGTCTGTGGTCGTGAAAGGAGGTTCGATGTTTTGCGCCTCCTTCCTGCGATGTGGTACTGTAAACAGGCGGAATAACTGTTGGACATCTTTTTGATTCATTTTCGCTTTGTCGGAATGTTTCAATGTTTAACAAGGCGAATGAAAATAACGGAATTTTCGTTTTTTTTTTATTTAATTGTAGTGTTGTCAATTTTGAGACTGTATTTCCTGAAAGGTAAAGCAGAGGTATCATGCCTATAGAACAACTAAGGTATTTTTAGTATGTGGGAGATTATTAAGTGAGTATTCCCGCTCTAGCTGGAGCGAGAGGAAGCGTCGCGATTTTAACTGGCTAAACTCCACCTTTGTTCCTTCAGTTACCTTTTCCGTTTCAGGGCGACGGTAACTATTTCGAACAATACCGTAATGTACTCGTACTTTATAACTTGTGATTTCACGTTGCTATTAAGAAATTCCAGATACAGAAAAATCAGTAACTCTACCGGACCCAAAACCAGCAATCGAAACCAAGACTTTGTCCACTAGCTCAACGGGGCAGTTTTAACTTTTCAAACAAAATAAAATCACACATTCGCGCCCAAGTTTTCCTTTCAGATGCGAATCAATGACCGCAGTAGGCTTCGGGCCTGCTGGGCCTCTACAGTTTTTTTTTGCATTATCGGCTTTATAATGTTCCCACTGCTGGGACTCAGGCCTCCTCTCGTTATCCACCACGTGGGCCCAGTGCGGATTGTTGGATGCCACATGTCTTAGAATTTTTGGTTCTAGGAGGTTAGGTTCTAGGTTTTGAGAGCAGTGGTGATGAAATAAATTACACAAAGCAATGCGCCTGGTTGGGTTCGAACCCGTGACCTACAACTTGTAAGTAGTTACCACTGGGCCACCACTGCTCTTGACTACCACTGCTCTTCTCTACAGTTCTCTACAGTTTAAGTTGTAAATAAATCAAAGTACTTCTCCACATCGCTTTCATCCGGAAGTATATCCCCAGCAGCCTCCATTCGCCAGAACGAACAGCAATGCTAATATATTGGACAAAAAATGAGCCAGCCCTCTGGTCACGCAAAGTATCGATCAGTCGATGAGAAATATCCTTAGAAAGATGATGTGCACTCGGATCCCATAATATTTATGGTTTATTTGTATGGGTATATCTTTGTATTCGCTTTTTTTTCCTCTTATTCGACCGTTTTCCATCGTTTGTTTATTTTTTCTTCATTTTCTACTAACAGAAACAAGTGGTAGATGATAGAAAATGCCTTATGCATTAAGTCCACGTCTCTACTTTTGTGTGCATAAAGTATGAAATACTCGTAAATGAAGTTAGAAATTAACCCACGGATAAAGAATTTTTCAACACATACACCGTGTTGAAAAATTCTTTATTCGTGGGTTAATTCGCCCCAAAAAATTTTTGTTCTTCCTGAAGGAAATAAACGCGAATCCTAAGTTTGTACAGAATCCTAATTTCATAAGGGCGCAGCCGTCGGCAGCAGCTAGTGTGAAATACATTCTTTGATTTGATTTAACTTCCCACCCTCAAAGAAAGCACCCTTATCTACTAGGAAGTGTATTCACTACATAAAAGCAAGATAATGAAAAGCACAGATTTATTCATTCGTAGTCGTAACAAAACGACTAACATTACTTCACTCGAAAAAAACTATCGCGATCCTATTCAGTCCTCTTCACAATCTTTTATCCACAACGAAAAGGTAGAATTGACACATTCCTGGCCAGTTTTAGAAGGTCTCTGATACACGATATGGAGGTTTAAAAGTGCTGAAAGTTTGTGTGTAGAGGGGTCTATGTTGTTGGTTGTTGGAAACCACGCGAGCGATTTTTTACGCGGGTTGGTATCGGTATTTACATTGCAAAAGAGGTTGCCGTGCTAGGTGGCCGTTCGGAGGTCGTTCGGGAGGCCCGTTGGCGGGCCGATAGTGAGGCATTTATGTGCTTCTACCAATAGTGCGAATTCACCTTGTTTCCCCCTCTGCGGAATTACTAGTTTTGTAATAACAATAGTGTACGTTCTTAAGTAATGTGTTTGCGTGTTGTATTTCTAACGTGGACCTATATTAAGCTGAAAAGAAAAAGTTCTGAAAAGTTTTAGAACTTTTTGTATCATTAGCTATTTAATAGTTTGCAATATTAACCATTGCAAATTTTTCTCCGAAGAGGCGCTTTGAATTATACATCATCTACCTAGCCTTTTCCCAATAATATTGGGGTTGGCTTCCAGTTGAGCCGGATTTAGCTGAATACCAGTATTTTTTTACGAGGAGCGCCTATCAGACCTCCACAACCCATTAACTGGAGTAACATGGTACTTCATGGCAAGACTGGAGTCAGATTTACTGGCTTCTGACTATCCGTAACGACTGCCAGAGATCTACAAATGACAGCCGGCTTAACGTGCGCACGGAGGAAACTCGTTATGTTAAGATGGTCACCCATCCACAGACCAACCTTGGCAAGTGTTGCTTAACCTTCAAGATCCACCTGTGCGTCTGTTATTATCTAGCCACGACCTCCTCATCTCTCGCACTTTGGATTATACAATTAGAATCATATTTTCTGCCAGACTGACTCCTTGACCTTTCAGAAGTGCCTGTAAATTGTTTTTTTTTTCAAATAAAATGCGTTGAATCTTTTTACATTGTTAGGTATTCAGTAAATAAATTGTTTCAAACATACAAACCTTTTGGTAAAAGTAAATAATACTGATGTTCGAGTAAATACCGGTGAATAATAAATATAGGTAAGAAATTTCCTGTAACTGTTTGTTTTCACAAATAAATAAATAAATAGGTAAATACTAAATACTCAGAATCAGAAACCAATGTTATCCGTACGCATATACCGTTCTGGACCCCAAACTCCGTCGGAAGTCGCAAGATCACCCTGAAATGTTCGAAAAATTGGGAGATAAATGTAGTTTTAAAACCAGATATCCTAATAGATTAATAAATCCTATAAGAATAAAAACGGAACTATATAGGCGAAGCTGTTATCCTATGTGTATTCAGATCTATAACAAGATTCCTAACCAAATTAATTACTCAGATACCCGCGAAACGAGACACAATAGTAAAACAATAACAGCGCGGTCTCATAGGACCGGTCGGGGATTCAAACGTTAAAGAACTTCCAATGGTCCGCTTCAAAAGGGCATTACGCAGGTGGTTGATTGAGAATCCCTTCTATAATATAAAAGAATTTTTTGATTATAAATTAAATTAATGTTCGAATTCTACCTATACCAAAAATTTGCATGTCATTAAGTTATGATTGAATAAATGTTAAGCTACTAATACTACCATTGTAAGAACTTTTGTAACCATATTTATCTGCAAATAAATCTTTGACTTTGACTTTAAAGACAAATTCCAGTTACCGTAGATGAAGGCTTGCAGACGGTGAGTTACGGGTACATCGCCGTCTGAACATCCGGTGAAGACGAAACCTAGGTCGACGTTGCGTTATGGTCCATGCGCGACACAAAGAGATGTTATAATTGACGGGAGCAGTTAAGTCCGACGCCTGCCAGGGTTGCGGATTGTTGAAAGGAGTTACCGTAGCCCTCGCAAAAAAGGACAACTGAAGAAACACTGTCGGTTTTAGTCAGTAAAAGAGTGACAATCCCCCCTTAGCGGGAAATATTGTTTGATAATTTTCCATGTAAAAAAATTAGACCCCACTTTCGGCAGTCGCGCTCAACAAACACAAGACTCATCATCTGCCTAACCTTTTCCCAACTATATTGGGGTCGGCTTCCAGTCAAGCCGGATTTAGCTGAATACCAGTATTTTACGAGGAGCGGCTGCCTACCAGACCTCCACAACCCATTAACTGGGGTAATACGGTACTTCATGGCAAGACTGGAGTCAGATTTACTGGCGTCTGACTATCCGTAACGACTGCCAAAGGTCTACAAATGACAGCCGGGACCTACAGCTTAACGTGCTTTCCGAGGCACGGAGGAAACTCGTTACGTTAAGATGGTCACCCATCCACAAACCAACCTTGGCAAGCGTTGCTTAACCTTGAAAATCGATCTGTGCGGCTGTTATTATATAACCACGAGCTCCTCAAACAAACACAAGACGAACGGCATAAAAAGTATCAATAATATCGAATAAAAATTATCGCAATATCGAAAGAAATCAGCTTTGTTGGAAAGATAATAACATATTATCTTTCCAACAAAGCTGATTTCTTTCGTCGAATCCGATGGTTCTACTCAAAAAGTTCCAGACTGTTTTCCCCGTATACCCTAAGCAGCTTAAACCCCCCAGTCCCCTTGTAATGTGGGGTTCTACCGCCATAAGAACCCCATTGAAAAATATACTCTTTGGCCAATGGTAAAGCGGTGTAAGAAGCTTACTTGTGTTTATTTATTTCTTAGAAACGGATTTTCTTTCTTTCTTTCTTTTCGGTAAGGTGTTTGATATGAACAGTGTGTTGAATAAATGTGTTTGTATTTTGCCTTTGAATTCAGATTTTAGTTTTTAATATTATGGATGGGTGAATAGAGTCGTGTGAAATGATAGTCGCAGGATTTTTTTTTATATTAGCCATCTGGATAAAGAGCTTAAGGGTCAAAGCCCTAAAAGAGAACTTTTTTTAACATGCGATTTATAGGCAAACCTTAAAATCTAGGCTTTACAATTTACAATGCATTTGTAACTAATCTAGGCAATACTAAATGCATTTATCATTAAATGATCATCAAAAATATTTGTTTTAGTATTGGTTGATTTTCCTCAGTAATTGATTTGACACTTCTTGTCAAGTTGTACATACATTTAAAACTAAAGTTGCCCCACATTAGGAACCCGCGACCCGCAGCGCAGCAGCCAATCGCTCAACCAGTGCGCCAGTCGTGCTGTCATATTGAAAACAGCTAAATAAACACGTTAGGACCGACGCCGACGTCTGCCAGGGCTGCGAATTGTTCGAAGGAGTGACTGTGACCCTCGCAAAAAAAGTAACTAAAGAAAACTGTGAGTGTGAGAAGTGGATAATATCCCACGTAAAAAAAAAAATATTCATAATTTTCATTCATTACTTACATTTTCTTTTTAAATATAATGACGTTAGAAAATTAAATAACACGAGTTTTAAGAATATTGTTTTCTGACTTTATCTTCATGAGTAACAGATTCCAGGAGCTTAACCGGAGCCACATCGAGCCAAAGTTACAGCCCTCACAATCCGTAGGTACCTACCACACAAAACTTCGAAAAGTCCACAGAAAAATTGCGAATATTTTTAATTGGCACCCCAGTTTCAGATAGCACCTAGCCAGGGGTTTAAGCCTGGTTTAAGGCTAGTATTTCTCTGCCACACCCGTGCAATGTGCCATGAGCAAAAAACTTTAAGCCAAGTCAAGCCTGGCAGTTGGCGAATGTGTTTTTCAGTTAGATTTTTTAAAACTCCAGCCTGTTATTCGAATTTTCTTTCGATTGAAACTAGAAATTTTACCTAAGTGTTGTAAAGATCACGTGGACGCTCTCCAACACGGTGGACTGACCTCATCATATACACACTGCAGCATTAACGACAACTCCCAAGCCGCCAAACACAAAGCTGCATGGCGTCGTATCGCGAGAGAGGCGGTGGCGCAGGACTCGACTGAAACACGACCACGTCCACTCTATCAAGAGTGCACGACTAGGAAGAGACCTAAGTGTTAACACTCAGGTTAGACTTTAGGTTTATAAATGAGTCTCACCTCTGCGAAGGTGGTAGTGGTAAACATGAGGAGGAGACAATACTCACGCCCGGTTACCGCTGGAGACGCTCTGGTTAACCACCGTAGGCGAAAGCTTTTCGACGGCAAACAGTAGGTAACTCACCGTCCGATAAGGATCAAGTTCGAAAATATTTTAGCAGGATTGATGGGGCCTGTTACAGCCGATAGCTCGAGTCGACGACGGGGCTTAGTATTCCCCACACGGTTGTCAGCAAAACCGTATGGGCCTCAGTAGGGCCGATGCCCGGTAGGACCATGTGGAATGTCTAAAAAGGAAACCGAGGTCCTAGAACATCATCATCATCATCATCACCTCAGCCGAAAGACGTCCACTTCTGGACATAGGCCTCCCCCAGGCGTCGCCACAGCGAGCAGGTCCTAGAACGCTAAAGACAATTGAAGAAACCCCGGTGGGTTTTAGTCAGTAAAAGTCTGATACTTCCTTAAATGATTTGTTGAATTGAAATCCTTAGATGATTTCCAACCTCCCAAAAAAAAACCTTTTTCAATCTCTGGACATATCAAATGAAAAGGCAGCTAAAAATAATTACAAAATGTTTCAGGTTTATATTAAAATAGCACTTTATGTGAGGAATTGAAACCAGAGAAAGGTAGGTTGGGATCTATATATATATTTAGAATCCCTGGAAATTTCAAATGACTCTTCAGGAGCATAGTACCCCACCCACAAGCACGATGTACGAGTTTCCAGGTATAACCTCACTGTATTGGGTCACACAATGAAGATGAGACAGCACAAGTCAAATTTACTCATCTACCTAGCCTTTTCCCAAATATTTTGGGGTCGGCTTCCAGTCAAGCCGGATTTAGCTGAATACCAGTATTTTACGACGAGCGGCTGCCTGCCAGACCTCCACAACCCATTGACTGGGTAACACGGTACTTCATGGCAAGACTGGAGTCAGATTTACTGACTTGTGACTATCCGTAACGACTGCCAAAGATCTACAAATGACAGCCGAGACCTACGGCTTAACGTGTTTTCCGACGCACGGAGAAGACTCGGTATGTTAAGATGGTCACCCATCCACAGACCAACCTTGGCAAGTGTTGCTTAATCTTTAAGTTCGACCCGTGCGGTTGTTATTATTTAGCCACGAGCTCCTCAGTATCACAGATTTTTACCAATCGCAAATAAAGTATTTTTGTGACTTAACTATAAAACCATGTCCAGATTTTTTCCTATATCTATGCTATGAGATTTTGCTTTATGCTTTTCAGGATTTCAGGATTCTAGGTCAGCGAATAGAGGCACGGAGGAAACTCGGTATGTTAAGATGGCAAGCGTTGCTTAACGTTGTAGGTAGACCCGTGCGGCTGTTACTATCTAGCCACGAGCTCCTCAGTCGCCTCACATGTCAAATTTACTGTCTGCAATAATAAGTGTGTACTTCTCGAAGCAAGGTGAAGAAAATAGGTGATAATATTTTTACATTTTCCACAGTTAATCCCTTAATTAAAGTTGCTTAAATTCATGATTATTTTCCTCTTCCCAAAAAACTAAAAACAATCCTTTTTAAACAACATTTAAAATAGGTTATTTTTATCCTTAAATAATAAAGAATTATTTTATTGATATTGATAAAAATTTGCCTATTTTTAAGCTATGTGAGTATTTGGGAACTGAACCTACAGCACGTAGTACAAACAGTCAATCGATCAACCACTTTTTTTTAGATGAGAAATCATCCAATGATTTCTCCCGCTCTCGGGCGGAACGGGAGCGTTTGTTTCAGACTTTTCCGGACTAAAAATCCACTTTTATGTTCCTTCTTTGTCTTGCGCTCTAGGGCACTGGGTTTTCCTTTCAGAAGCGAACCCATGGCCTTAGTAGGCTTCGACCCTACTGGATCCCTACGGTTATCGGCAACCATGTCGTCAATTTCACAACTCTACTGAAAACCATTTACTAAAGTTCTCTTTGCGACCATTCCAACTGCGGCAAACGTGACTGACAATTATATTCTCAGCATTTTTTCATAAACTCCCCACTAGGTAACGAGAGTCTTTCACAAGCAAACCAACCGCAAAACTGTGCAAGAAATATAAATTGAATTTTTTGTGCATTTTTCGTTCTGTGGCACTCTCGCTGGGTTTTGGACGTGGCCCATTGTGGGGACGATGGTTAGGTTCATACGTGCTTGCGATTTGAAAAGCTCTTCAGTTAACGCTAGGGTAAAATTTCGGGGGTAGTCGTATTTTTTTTGTGTATGGTAAACTTACGCTATGTGAGCTTTTGTTTTGCGTAAGCCGGTTTAGAACTAGAAAAATAGTAATAGCGCTATATTTGATATGGAAAATTCAAACTGTTGTAGATTTATTTGGAAAGATGGGTAAAAAATAATTATACATAACTAATTAAAACTGTTTGAAAAATATCTTAATTCCAATAAGAAAGAAAAAACGTTTATACATGACTCAACTTAATCATATAAACCAATGAAAAAATTATAATCAGGGCGAGGCCAAAAAGGCGCCTATGTCAACATATGCTGCGATATTTAAAACGATAAATAAAGAAGCCCGCTGTGATGCCACACACTTACGGACGTTAAATAGATTAAGAAATAAAACAATAAATTATGAAAATATAGAAAATACACGAACTTATATTTATGTGTAATGTAAATGCTAAACAATTGTATTTTTTTAAAATGCATACAATAATAAACCATAGACCGATGCTTGACGCTCCAACATACATAATTTGAAATTACCATAGATAAATGGAGGAACATGAGCGCAGGTATTGACTGTCAAAGAAGAGAATAACTAAGATAAATTACTTTTTATTTAGTTTATTCAAATTTTTTTCACATTTAATCTACACTTAATATTATAAAGAGGAAAGATTTGTACCTATTTTTGTATGTTTGTAATGAATAGGCTCAAAAAGTACTGGGCCGATTCAAAAAATTCTTTCACCAATAGAATGCTACATTCTTCCAATTTGACATAGGCTACATTTCATTTAAAAAAAAAATTAGAAGTCCTTGGTAAAATTTGAACAATGTAACCGAAGGTGTAGAAAAATTAGTCTTAAGTCACTAAAAAAAGTGTTTTATATTCAAATTTCCAAAAATAAATAATTGTCTAACCCGTGCGAAGCCGGAACGGACTGCTAGTACATTATAAAATTCTGCCAAACTATAAAACAGTTTGCCGGCAGTAGTTCTCGTTTCACATTCTTACTAATTTTGTAAGGACAACAATAAACTTATGCTAAGCTAACAACATAAAATAACTAGTGTAATCAAACAATCCCACATTCTACATCCATGGACAATTTTCACTGTTCAATGTTAATGGATGAAAAATGCGGGGCTTGTTACACAAATCCACATGGTTGACGGACACCGTGACAAATAATGTTTCTTTGTATTTTTTTTAAGTTGGTATTTAAAACTTGCTGGGCAAAGGCCTCCCTCCATTCCTGCCATCGTTCCCGGCTTTGAGCTACTTCTTGCCAATTCTCAAGGAAGACATCCAAGTCGTCCCGCCATCTCCTGGTTCTTGGTCTGCCGCGACCCCGTCGCGCGATTTCAGGGCACCGACATGTTCGCCCCAGTCCCATTTAAGCAGAGCAGCCTTCTGAGCCACGTCAATGATCTGCGTTTGCCCAGCAGTGGGACAGCATAGGCTAGATATAATAACAATTAAAACTTAGCACATGATATTAAGATTGGGGTAGCTCATTCATAAACATCGGTGTAGACATATTTTCTTGTGCGTTTACCAAAATTATTAGTTACTTTACGAATTAGAATAAGTATCTTTTGTTTAGATAAGATGAGTTGGGTACATACGCCTACGTTTCTTTTTGTAGTTTTCATTATTAAACTGCTCAGACAATATCACAACAACAATGCAACAACAATGTCTACCTACACAATATTATAATATTGTGTAGGTAGACATTGTTGTTGCCTACTTATAAATATTATATAGGTCTAAACTAAAAATAATTTGGGGTAAGAAGTCAATATAGAAATGTCAATATTTCGTAAAAACAAAGCATTTTATTTTCAGAAACACAGATGCTTTATACCGATAACGAAGGTCCGAACAAAAAGTTTCATACAGAAAAAAAATTGTATATTTCAGTCAAATTAAACATATTGCGGAGAATCTCATGAAACTTGTTACGATATTTCGAAACATGGCCGCACCGAAACATTTTGAATATTGATACGATATGATAATAATGCGAGTTTTTATTGTGAGCTGGCAACTCACAGTGAACGTTGCAAGTCGTTATCGGGGAATGCATATAAAGTAAATTGTACAACGATTTTGCGATTCTGGTTGATTAATGTCGTCTAAGGGATTGTTCGAAAGATTTACTGAGGTCCTGGAACGCAAAAGTAACATAATATGAAACAATTTTTGAATTTCAGTTCTAAGTGTGAGGAACTCCAAAAATTGTTTATTTTTTCTACTTTTGCGTGAAAATCTTAATGTGTTTCACAGAATACATCGACTTACCAAGTTTCAACAGGATAGTTTTAATAGTTTCGGAAAAACGTGGCTGTGACATACGGACGGACAGACAGACATGACGAATCCATAAGGGCTCCGTTTTTTGGTTTTTTGCCATTTGACTACGGAACCCTAAAAATACATCGTGATTGAATTCGTATAAAACCAGTTTTTTAATCCCTGAGTCTAAATTGAAACAGGCAAAGGTCATCCTTACAATAATCAATATTATTGTAGCTAGTTCTTTTGTGTTGTGACAAGTTTGGCAACCCACGTAATGTCATTTTAATCTCAGAGATTAAAAAACCGGCCAAGAGCGTGTCGAGCCACGGTCAGTGTAGGGTTCCTTAGTTTCCCGTCCGTCACAATAAGTGTCCCCAACTTTTCAAAAACTGTTCGTCCCATCAAGTTCAAAATAATTTTCCTAGAATGTCTTTATAAAGCTCTACTTTCCAGATTTTTTTCACATTTTCTAAACTTATGATTCAAAATTTAGATTATTTCCGACAAGTAAACCCCTATTCATTTTTGAATACCTATCCAACAAACACGTTACAATAACAATATATCACACGTTAGGGTTGAAATAAAAAAAACACTTTCCATTTGACATAATTATAGGGGGGGCCACCCTTAAAAAACATTTTTTCCCAATTTTTATTTTACTACTTTGTCGGCGTGATTAATATACATATAGGTTCCAAATTCCAGCTTTCTAGTGCTAACGGTCACGGAGATTAAGCGAGGACGGACGGACGGACGGACAGACATGGCGAAACTATAAAAAACAGGCTCGTGATCACAAGAGGAAACAGCGTTAGGTAGAAGTAAGCTGTGGGCCCGGTACTTGTTGACAACCTGTGGGCCTCGCAAATATTTGGCAAGCCCGAGCCGTGTGGATCCTGTAGTTCAGTGGCTGCCAGCTCGGGGACCAATTTCACTTTTTTGTTGTTAGTAGAGATCACAAGTTACAGAAGATTTAGAGAATGTTGATCAAAAATAAAAAATCGGACTCGCGCACCTAGTATTCCGCACAAACTTAAGGCGGGCGCGACGTTAGAATTATCCATACAAACGTAATACCAAAATCATTTGCAATTTAAGCATATTTACACCATAATATGATGTTATTCGGATTCAGACAATAATTATCTAGGTTCCTACATCGTCTTTTTGTTGAAAAACTTATCCCAAACGAAATTTAAGCGAATTTAAATTTGCACATTTTCTGAAAATGTCATGTTTTTATTTTGTTTTTTCTATATTATAAACAACAATATTTCAAAATATCTTTTCGTAGGAACACAGATATTATTATCAAGTTATAAATACTCGAAACAATAATGGAAATACATTAATGTTTCATTAATCATTTTTGGTATTACGGAACCTCTCCCAAATTTCCAATAGTTTGTATTGCTATCACAGCAAGCAACTGTCAGTGTGCGGATGATGACTTTACTCCAGTCGGTGTGTCCAAGAATTGTTTAAACTATCTGGATTGCTTCCAAAAACCTCAAAAACGTGTTTTATTTCGTCTCAACTCGAGATAGCGCGCGGTCTCCGCAGGCCTCTTAACGATGTAAATAGTTCGATTCCAGAACCGCAAAAACGTCATTATTTCGTGTCGTTACTACGAGTACTTTTCAGTTTTCAGACTTTTTCCTTTACTTGTGCTATGAGATCTTGCTTTTGGAAAATTTTAACATTATACAGTCATATAATTTCAAAAACGTTTTTAGGCCGTTTATGCGCTTTTTAACAGAGCACGGCCTATCTTTAGCTTGAATTGATTTAGAATTTTGTTTTTTTTTCTACCTTCCGGGCATCAGCCCTGCTAGGCCCCAAAACTTTACTTGCATCTCTTGAGAAGCGCGTAGAACAATTACCGGACGGCAAGGCACCTATTGCTCGTCGTCCACAATTCCTGCCAACCATGACTGATAACCAGCTACCCTGGCACATTCCCCTCAATATTAATAAGCCAGCAAGTACAGCAATTACGAAGCCTTACGTTGACTGTGTTCAGTTCATTCGAGCCATTAGCTGTCTCGTTAGCCCGTACATAATGAATGAGGCAAATCAAACTATTACCGAGGCTATATAGTCGTCTCGTCAACTAATTATAATTTGTAATATTTATTAGCTCACTAGCAATCCGTCCCGGCTTCACATGAGTGCAAAATTATCAGTGTTACTCTACTTATAATAATTATTATGCATGTATTATCCATATAAGATCTTCACTATCTATAAAAACGTCCGATTGCGAGTCGGACTCACGCACCGAGGGTTCCGTAGCAACTTAATTACGGTTTGCGATTTATGACGTATTAAAAAAAACTACTTATTAGATCTTGTTCAAACCAATTTTCGGTGGAAGATTGAATTGTAAATGAAAAAAAAAGACATCAAATATTTTTTTTAGTAGTATACAGGGTGTAAAAAGACCGATCACAAAGCCGATAACTACACATTCGGTACATGTAATTAAGCAACTCTGACCAAAAATTATTGCTGGGAAAAAACTTTTATTTTCAACTTTAAAAAATAATTAATTAATAATAATTTCGTTCAGCTGAGAGTCCGGCCGCTTGCGCTTGGTTGTTGAACCGACCGCACGCTTGTGTGTGTGAGGCGCTCGTTGTGTTTAGTTTTCGTTGCATTTTTCTAACTTCAAATGCATATTTTGTTATGAAAAATTGATAATTTTGATAATGTTTGTTCAGAAGAAAGTTTACAAATGATACTTGGAATACGATTTTGAAAAAAAAACGAAAAAAAAATGTTGACTCTTCAATATCTCCAGAACCAGTGAATTCCCAGGTATGTCCTAGAAGAAAAAAAGTATCCCAGTGATGTGTAGAATATGGGGTTTTCGTTTTCGTTAAGGGTCTTTTTACACCCTTTATGTTACAGGGAGGGGGACACACATTTTACCACTTTGGAAGTGTCTCTGGCGAAAACTATTCAGTTTAGAAAAAAAAATGATATTAGAAACCTCAATATAATTTTTGAAGACCTATCTATAGATACCCAACACGGGTTATACTACACACGGCACGGGTATGATAAAAGAAAAAAATTGAATTTCAGTTCTAAGTATGGAGATACATCTACTTACCAAGTTTAGCTCGTATAGTTTCGGAAAAAAATGGCTGTGACATAAGGACGAACAGAATCTATAAGGGTTCCGTTTTTTGCCATTTGACTACGGAACCCTAAAAAACCGCATCAAAATCCGTTGCGTACTTTTGAAGATCTAAGGACAGATAGACAGTGGGAAGTAACTATGTTTTATACACGAATATATTACTTCGAGCCGTGGTATAGAATATGTTACATCACGATGAAGATATTTACTTCTGTAAAATTAGTTTTCGGAGAAATAGATACACGTGTTACTATGTTTATTGAAGATGGAGTTATTTTAACCAGTTCCCAAAATTAGTTCAAGTGTGAGTCGGAATCGCGTACCGAGGGTTCCGTAGAAACTTAAGCTTAACATTGCATAAAGGTGATTATTTTGTAATGTAACTAACAATTTTCGGTTTTCAGAGTTCTTTTATTTGGGCTATAAATAAAATTGAATTTTCACTCAGCACAATTAAGCGAGAACTACATCAGACCAACGCTCACATGGGGCGACGCCTTAGGTGTACATGATAGAACTGTATTGCGTGGCGTGGATCTAATGTAGCTCTACAATTCTAGTTGCCATATAAAATGTATATGGACACCGATGCGCCCAGACCAGCGACGGCGGCCAATTTATTTATTTATTGGTTTATCCTCACAATGGAACGCCTTGTAGCAATTATACCAATGGAGCATAAGTCAGAATTCAACTGCTACTTTCCAACAGCCTCCTTACAGCATATGCACGATGGACTGATGGAGTGGTAGTGGTAGTCTTCAAAGGAGCGGCGCGGCGATGGGTCACGTACCAATGTAATTTTATCTTTATACAGTCTGTCTTTTTCACTTCATCCTCAGCTCACACGACTAGCTTTAAAACCAACCAGCAACCGTCAACCATACATAAACCATTAGTCACTTAAATACCCAAATCATAACTCAAATAAATCTAACGCACAATGGGCAGAAAAGACGGCGTCCCACGACGTATATACGTCCATAGGCGGATCGGAATACAATACGGAACCACGCTTATTGTTTGCCGACCCATTGTATTTTCAATAAGCCTTCAAGAATAAGAGCCCTGCTCGTGTGTACTTTTGAATGTACTTGAGTGTACTAACAGACCCTTGGGATGTTGCGATGGTGATTTTAAATTATTAGGCAAGTGTTTATGGAGTGGGTTTGATGAATGATGTTTGTTTTGTGAATAGGTTATAAATAAGAGTTACACGTGTTAACTGGCTCGTTGGTCTTGTGGTTGCTAACGCGACTGTTGAGCGTGAGGTCCTGGATTCAATTCCCGAGTCGGCAGAAATTGTTATTAGGTTTTTCTTTACGAATTACTCTATAGCAGCCTGGAGTTTGAAAATTGGTGGTTTGACAACCTTGCCTCCGATAGCAAGTCAAGTCGTTGGTCCTACGCCTGATATTTATTATTTATTTATTTAAACTTCATGTACAGTGGTGTAACATAGGAGAACTTAATGCATCAAGGCATTCTCTACCAGTCAATCCTAGGGTTGAAAAGACAACACTGTGGTAGGTCTGCACAATAAATAAATAACAGATATTTAAAATAGATGTTTTATCAATAAACTATTTTATAATTATAAAATACGTATATATGTGATATCTCTCCGGTCGCGTGGTACCTATATCCGTCCCGACTATGAGAGTAAAGTAATAGAGAGTGTCCCTGTGTTTGCGCGCGCACTTTTGCACTATAATATTATCTTCTAAGTACTCAGCTAATCTCTGTTGAGATTGGCCAGCGGGATTAAAAATCGGTTGGGAGGATTATTTTTACACGTAATTTTTTTTCATCAATTTAAAGAAGATGAGGTCATGAGAAGATGGGCAGCAATAAATACATATCGGTCAAATACGTAATCGGAGCACCTCGTTAATGTGACGTATTACATCAACAAATAATTAAATTATTTCGCTCGCATAAATTTTGAGAGGAGAAGGAGTGTTTTTCGAGAGAAGTTCAGTGGCAGTTTTAATATTTACAAATTGATTCCTAGTGGATATTATGATGTCAAATTGCTATAGTTTTGTATATCAAATGTCTAGAATACTGTTCAATATGTGTGAAATCGTTGATACAGGCGCGATTTCAAAAAAATGAAGCTGAGAATGTTTATTGTAGTATTGACTACCTCAGCGAAGCTTGCGGAAAAGACTGTCTCGTTGCTGCCAAACACTGCAAAAACGTTGAAGTGTTTTTTTTAGGTTAGAAATCATCTAATGACTTCTCCCACTCTGGTGGAGCGGGTGGGCGTGTCAGACTAAAACTGACTCGTGTTCCTTTGTTTGCTTTTGTTCCAGCCCCGGTGTTCTCTTTCGCAGAACCCATGGCCACATTTTGTTGCGCGTTACAGTTCTCGGCGGCCTTTGGAAAGAAAAAATCGGCTAATTTCGTCTTCGTAGAGCGTTTCCTTTGTCGCACAAAATACAAATTGTCCGGAATCTATTAGGAGCTTTTAAAAAAAATATGATTCGTTTCTTTCGATTACTCTTTTTATTCTTTGTATAAAAAACAAAGATAAAAATGGTTGATGTGCATTTTTGTCGCCGGGTACGGTACATCTCCATTCTACATTTTTTATTTCAATTTAGTGCTCTGTCCAAAAAAATCTTTTAAACCCGGCTTAATTCAAAGCCCATGCAAAGCCAAAAAAAACAACACTTACTTTAGCACTGCAGTCAGCAATAAAAACGAAACAATTATTTCAAAATCATACAGAAACATAATAATAAATTCCCAAGACTACAGTATCGTAATTCCTTCATGTGATAATATTATTCAGCGAAATATTTATTACATATTCATGGCATTCGTTAAGCTTAATAATACGCACCGAGGGACGGCCTAATGTAAACGATATTATATATATTTTGTACTAAGTATACAAATACTGTTTGTTTGTTAGTTCCGAGAACTATATTTAGATTTTGTGGTGTTTATTTTCAGATTAAATGGGAACATATTAATTACAGTAGTTTTTACAATATTTTTTTTAATGTAACTGCGTCATTTATACCCCGAATTAATCCGCAGAACCAACTGCAATATAAAATAAACGATTTACTAATCATAAATACGAAGTACTTAAAATAAAACTAAAAACATAAAAAGGCTCCTATCTAAGAACAAACTAATAGAAAAAACAAATGAGCTTTCCACGCACCGACAATTCCATAAATAAAAACTAAACCAAAGACTTTTCAAATCGAGCTAGTGGAATTTAGTGTCGGAGTCTGCGTTTCCTGATAGCTACAAACTATCTATCTATCAGAATACTCTGAGCCTTACACGTCTCACACTGGCTTTTAATTGATTAAAAGGGTTTAAATTTTTACACTGCCAATATTCTCGTACATCTCGAATAACTTACAATATTGCTCTCATTTCAATCAAATAATTCGTCTGTAAAATTTTTCATCGAGTACAAATTCCAGCCTTTCAGAAAACACCGCCGCGGGCCAGACCGAGTACCTACCTGCAGCTCTGTTTTATATCAAATTATTAATTAATAAAGAGAAAAGGCGATGCTACGAAAAACGCCCAACTTTCTCATTTTCAACGGGACCCAATATAACGTTTAATTAAGTCAGTTTCTGACCTTTTTTCCTTTCTTGTAATAATTACAAGTTTTTAACATCTTTGATCTTATTTTCTATGTATTTAAAACAGCTGATTAATTAAAATTTATGGAAGATTAATTGTAAGGAATCGTCTGAAAGAATAATAGAAAAGTTTGGCTTATATTAACTCAGTGTTTATTAGCTAGGGCCTCATTATACATTCAGTACCTACGGCCCTTTGGTATAACTTAATTGAGATTTAGCGTTCGAGTCTTAAACTCATGTTTTACCTTAAGATAATGAAAGTGCTAGCTTATGCCAGTGGTTACGCCTACGTAAAAGTCTTAAACCTCCCCAACATTAGCGTGTGTGCGCGTTTGTCGAGAGTGACAAGAAGAAAGCGCGTGTGCGGCACACGTGCGTAGCGTTTTGCCAACGTGTGGCGTGTATGCAGCGCGAGCGCCGCGCGTACGCTGGGCTCGCGTCGCGTACACGCTCGAGGAATGCGCACACTCAATGTAGGGGAGGCCTTAAGACTTAAGGCCTAACTACCTTCATTGGAATAACTTAAGGTTTAAGTTATTCTAATGAAGGTAGTTACTAGAATAAATTGATTTCGAATTTCCTAATCCTTATTTCCATCTAATTCCTTTCAGACATTGCGGCGTGCGTGATTAGTTTATAAACATACATTCGTTATAATATAATCCTTACCCCACACTAGGAACTACTCGTGTATCGAAGCTACGTCCACAAAAATGTAAATGTCTCATATTAGTGTGTTGTTTTGGGCAGGAAAGGATTAAATAAAATAGTTATAATATTACTAACATAATAATGGAAGTACTCTCGCCAAACTTAGTCGAATTTTCTAGAGTTTGGTACGATCCAGTCCTTTCGCTAAGCAATGTGTTTTAATTATTTGACGCTACTGTTGATTTTTGTGGCAATTTGACTAATCAAAGTTTCATGGCGTAACAATAGTTTATTCCGAAACAAACGTGCGTCATGGTCAACAATTTCTGTTCATCGCTTACCATCAAGTGGTATAGTGGTGAAACCAAGCCAGCAAGATACACAATACACAACAAACACAATACAATACAACACAATACACACTCACACAACACAATAACCACTAGCAATCACTTTGCGAATAATTAAAACAGCCACTGAACTTCACTAGAAGAAATCCCGCATACATCTACCTAGCCTTTTCCCAATCATATTGAGGTCGGCTTCCAGTCAAGCCAGATTTAGCTGAATACCAGTATTTTACGAGAAGCGGCTGCCTACCAAACCTCCACAACCCATTCATTTGGCATTTCATGCCAAGACTAGAGTCAGATTTACTGGCTTCTGACTATCCGTAACGACTGCCAAAGATCTGCAAATGTCAGCCGCGACCTACGGCTTGACGTGCTTTCCGAGGCACGGAGGAAACTATACGTAATATTAAGATTGTCACCCATCCACAGACCAACCTTGGCAAGCGTTGCCTAAACCTGGAAGATCGACCTGTGCAGCTGTCATTATCTAGCCACGAGCTCTTCTTCAAAATTTCTCATTGATGTAGTCAAAAGAAAATCGTTAAAAAATATCTAATCACCATCCATATACAGTGCTCAGAGCGTCACGTAAAACAGCTATTTCCATATTTATTTATTTACTAAGCTATAAGCTATTATGCCGTTTCCAGTAGCTACAATTTAAACGGAACATTTTTACCCCGGCCAGTGAGTTATGACGACAATTAGTTGCGAGCACGGTTCTACAATAAACTTGGAAATGTATACTAATTGAAGTAAATAACCTTTCACACCTAGCTATGAAAAGTACTACAACTACTGAAACTTATAATCTATTCTCTGTTGTAATCTATTATCTGTTTCTTTTTGTTGCGGGATTTCTTTTTCGAGGAACTCGTGGCTGGATAATAACAGCCGCACGGGTCGATCTTCAATGCAACGCTGGTCAAGGTTGGTCTGTGGATGGGTGACCATCTTAACATACCGAGTTTCCTTCGTGCCTCGGAAAACACGTTAAGCCGTAGGTCCCGGCTCATTTGTAGATCTTTGGCAGTCGTTACGGATAGTCAGAAGCCAGTAAATCTGACTACAGTCTTGCCATGAAGTACAGTTTTACCCCAGTTAATGGGTTGTGGAGGTCTGGTAGGCAGACGCTCCTCGTAAAATACAGGTATTCAACTAAATCCGGCTTGACTGGAAGCCGAACTCAATATAATATTGGGAAAAGGCTAGGTAGATGATGAATGAGGAATTTTGAAGTAAAAACTTTGTTTGTAGTGATGAACTTTTTTTTATTGTTGGTAGTCTCGTGACTCGTGTCTAATATATCACACGATGGAATGTAGCCACTCCGTTGACGATGGAAGAAGAAGATGGAAGGCAAACAACGAAAGGGAAACCCAGGGACTTAGAACGCAAGGCAAAAGATCCTTCATATCCTTCCTTTCTAAGATGTTCTTACATCATCATCATTATCATCATCTCAGCCGAAAGACGTCCACTGCTGGACATAGGCCTCCCCCGAGCGTCACCACAGTGGCCGGTCCTGTCGTCTGCGTCTCTCATCCATCGTATTCCCGCGACCCTCGCCAGGTCGTCGGTCCATCTTGTGGGAGGATTTCCAAAGCTGCGTCTTCCGGTGCGTGGCCGCCACTCTAGAACCTTCCGTCCCCATCGACCATCTGTTCCTACATAGGACCACGTTTTATTCAATAAAAGTCTGACACGCCCTCTCGCTCCGTCCTAGAGCGCTCCATCCAAAATTCGTTAGATGATTTACCACCTTATAAAAAACTCTATCTTGAAAACGCGAAGCCCATTAGAATAATTAAAACATTGTTCTTAAGGAAACTGTCTTTGTGTTGTTTTTTTAATAATACTCGTATTTAAGCCTAATTCTATTTATTCATTGTTTTTCTAGCTTTAACTAGTGTTTCAATTTATCCAAAACTCTCCTCCTTCATAAATATTGATTCAAATAAACAAGAGAAAGTAACCTTCAAATATTTTCAACCTTGAAAATGTAGAAGCTTTATAACATTACCACAATACAATTTCCCAATAAACAGTAATTCAAGAAAAATTGCTATATCACATTAATTTATAAAAAAAAAACCAATTCATAAAAATATCTATGAAACGAAAACCAGTATAAGATTAAGCCAATCAAAATAAAGGAAAAAAAATAATAAGAGAACTCTGGCATTGTTGAATTAAGTTTGATAGAAAACGAAATTTTCTTTTGTTCATATTAAAAAGAACATAATTTTCTGACAAGGGCCAGTTTTGATTGGCCGCGTCATTTGGCCTGACAGGAAGTCAACTTTTTGTGAGAATTTAAGTATAAAAAAGGAATTTGTTTAAAAGAATATTCAATGGGAACTTTTTAAGGAAGAAAAGTAGTACAAGTGCGATTAATTATGTGTTACTGACATAATTGTGACAAGCAAAATTTCACAAATTATACACAACCAGCTTCTGCTAGCGGCTACGCCTGTATAAAAGTAGGTTTCTCAAAACAGACTTTGAACCCCCGTTTCATCCTGTTATGGGGTGAATTTTAGAAAATCCACTCTTAGTGCTCGCCTACGTCATAAGAGGAAAATTTCACGCTTCTAGTCCCAGTAGATAAGGCTGTGCGTTAATAATTATGCCAGTACGTTACGTTTCTACTTTTTGAAACTTGCCACAAATTCTAATCAAAATACCTAAATAACAAAGACTGTAATTATCAGTTTTTTTTAAACTCCCCTATAATACAGGGTGTTAAAGTTTTTACAAAAACATTCACTGGTAAAGTCGTAGTACGTACATAAACGCGGTCCACACCTACAAGTTGACACTAACGAAGCAGCAAGCGGTGCTCCTAATTATCGGCACGGCTCTGTCCGGTCCACATTAGCTTTGAGTCCGGCCCGTCCGGCCGTCCGGCGGACAAAGGGAGGAATAAGTCAGGCGGCGTGTTTACTTCGTTTACACGCCAGCCTCACCTGTTCGCCCACCGTTGTTCATTTGTCCCTGTTTAATTGTTGTGTGTTTGGTATGTTGCTTGTTTTAATGTTGTATAGATCATGTAGGGTGTTGTTTGAAGTCTGCGCTTTTGTCAGGAAGTAGGGAAATCGTGTGGTTTATGTTTGAAGTCGAAATCTGTTTGGTTTTGATGTTGAAGATCGAAAAATAAACTTTTATAGATTTCTCTATATGTGTGTTTGTCACCTGAGGAGCTCGTGGCTAGGTAAAAACAGCCGCACGCAGCAATGCTTGCCGAGGTTGGTCTGTGGATGGGTGACCATCTACAATACCGAGTTTCCTTCGTGCCTCTGAAAGCACGTTAAGCCGTAGGTCCCAGCTGTCATTTGTAGATCTTTGGCAGTCGTTACGGATAGTCAGAAGCCAGTAAATCTGACTCTAGTCTTGCCATGAAGTACCGTATTAGGTACTCCAGTTAATGGATTGTGAAGGTCTGATAGGCAGCCACTCCTCGTAAAATACTAGTATTCGGCTAAATCCGGCTTGACTGGAAGCCGACCCCAATATAGTATGGAAAAGGCCAGGTAGATGTATGATGATGTGTGTTTGTCACCTAACTATCACCTTCTATTCGGTTTGACGGATTTGGATGGTGCCGAATACACGACTATAAATCAACGCTTCCGGGGCCAGTAGGCCTTAAATGATGCCTATTACTACTAAGAAGCCACTGTTGAAATCTAGTCAAATTCAAGTCAATATGTTCTCTAGAACTTTTCAGCCAATTTCAAGAATTCCTTTAGACGTTAATATTAAAACGTAACAGTGTAATTGAGGCAATAACTTATAATTTCCCTCCTCTCTATCAAAATATAATACTAACTTGCTACGAACAAATTATCTCTCCAATTTTCTCCTAATAAAACCGTTTCCCAAAATATTTCCCGACCTTTATAAGAATAATGAATTCCATTCATTATTAAACTTCAACGTATTACAGCTGAAAATTACAGGAATACTGAAAATCTATAAATATAAAATAAAAGGAGTCACTGACTGACTGACACATTAACATCATCATCTGCTTAGCCTTTTCCCAACTATATTGGGGTCGGCTTCCAGTCAAGCCGGATTCAGCTGTAAACCAGTATTTTACGAGGAGCGGCTGCCTACCAGACCACCACAACCCATTAACTGGGGTAACACGGTACTTCATGACTGACACATTAACGCACAGCTGAAACTACTGGGACTATCAGCGTGAAACTTTGCACAAAAGTTTCCTTTTATGACTTAGGTGAGCAGCAAGAGAGGATTTTCCAAAATTCATTCCCATAGGGGATGAAAGGGGGTTCCAAAGTTTGTATGATGAACAAATCTACTTTCTCGTGGGTGAAGGCACTGGCAGAAGCTAGTTAAATAAAATAGTCAATGCAAACTATAAACGGGTGTGGCTAAGGGTGATGGTAGTTAGTGAGAGGAGTTTTTAGATGATGTTCCAAATAAAAAAAGAATTGGTCTGTTCAAACCAGAGTTCAAACCCTTCCAACCTGTCACAAACAATGTCAATGTCAATATTTTATTATACAGGGTGGCCCATAAGTCCTTACACATGTAAATAATTAATAAATAAAAAACTAATTACAATAAGAAATACCTTTTTATTTCGTATTAACCTTTACAAAATGGGAATTATTTTTTGAAAATAACTTCATCCAAATGTAACCCGTGACGATCACGGCACTCCTGTAAGCGACGTCTAAAACTATCGACGACTGCGCGGCAAGTCAGTTGTGTGATGTTAGCCATTTCTCTTTGAATATTTTCTTTTAGGGCTTCAATTGACAACGGGTTTGTGTCATACACTTTAGATTTCAGATAACCCCATAAGAAAAAGTTCATCGGGGTTAGATCCGGACTACGTGGTGGCCAGGAAATGTCTCCTCTTCGAGAGATCACTTTGTTGGGGAAAAGTTCACAAATGACGGGCATAGCGGTGTTAGAGGTATGGGCCGTCGCGCCATCCTGTTGAAACCAGGTCCGCGTATTGTAGCCTGGAAAATTCTGCAACGCTGGTGTAGAAAACTCCTCGATCTTTGCTAGATATCGCTCTGAATTAACTGTAATCGCGCGACCTCTGCCGTCTTACGAGTAGACTGGATATTTTCACGAACAGACTGTAACACTATGTCGATGTTTTCTTCCGTTCGTGATGTCCTTGGTCGACCCGATCGCTTTTTATCTAACGTCGAACCAGTTTCTTCAAATTTTGCAACCCAGTTGTTGATCGTTTGAACAGTTTGAGTGTCATGAAAGTTGTGTAGATGTCTCGATGGTCTGTGATGTCCTCGAAATTTACGCCGCGCAATGGTTGCCGAAAAATTGTTCCGATAAAACTGGCGCACACAAAAAGCACGGTCCGCACCGGTAAAACCCTCCATGGCGACTTACTTCCCAGGAACCGAACGTACAGTTTTTGTCCCGCCCGCGCCCCTCCCGCGCGTCTTATGCGTTTTATTCGAAATTTACATTTTAAAGGACTTATGGGCCACCCTGTATTATTTTATTTATAATATGATTTGGACTTAGTTTGTTTTTTTTTTCTATGACACTAATATTATAAAGGTGTAACTTTGTGAGTGTATGTGTAGTGTATGTTTGTTACTTTTTCACGCTCGAACGGCAGAAAAGATTTCGATGAAACTTAGTACACGGGAAGACCATGTCCTGGAATAGTACAAAGGATAGTTCTATCTCTCTTATCTCAAAAGTAGGTTCCTTTTAGACCATTTTGTACTATTATGCGAGCAAAGCCGCTGACAGTAGCTAGACTATCGACATATTTAACTATTCTTATTTTTATCTATCATGTTTAACTTTAACACCTTCTTGTGTAGCTTAAAAAATACGTGAATTTATGTAAACATATTTTTAAAACAAACGTCTTTTAAAAGAAACCACAGAAACAAAGACACAAAAATATCCAACTCCACTTCTCCTTTCAAAGCCCCTTCAAATAATCGTCTTTCAATCGAACAAAAAACCGTTTTTGTGATATCCGAGACCGTTTTTCTTCCGCCTTATTAGTAGAGGAACACTGTGGCTAATTGTGCTATGATTACAAAGCTTGAAACACCGTGGAACAGGCTGAAACACCCTGAAACAGGCGGTAGGTGTAATCAGTGTCGTGTATCCAGTACGGTGACCACGAGTTACAAAGGGAGGACGGACAAAGAGAATAGCTAGTCAACTGGTATTCGTATGTGTTGAGAAGTGTTGTACTCTACTGGGTGTAGAAATGGACATTAAAAACAGACTAGTGTGAATCGGACTCGCTCACAAAGTGTTCCGTACCATCCGTTGCAAAAACACAGAAAAAAAATTACATTTGTTGTATGAGCACCCTACTTAAATTTTATTTATTTATAGTTTTTGAAGTAGTAACTAAATCATTCATCACAAACTTGATGCTTACTATTTCTTATACAAACCACTAGATTTGCTTTTTAGTTGAGAAATGATGACTGACTTCAGGGCGTAGAGGGACGGTGTATCAGACTTAGTAGACTTAGTGACTAAAACCCACTCCTATAGGAAATTCATTCTCGATCCTTTTTAGGGCCCCGGGGTTCAGTAAGCTTCCACCCTGCTGGGTTTTTACGGTTTTGCTGTCAACTCTTTTTGAGACGGGCATGGAACACTACGCGTCGTTGACGACCAGGACTCTATCCGGACAGTTACCGGACGGCCGGACAGTGAGCTACCCATTGCTCACCATCCGTAAACCCACGCACGACTTATTTAGCTGTGGTTTAGCAACCATTTTTTAAGACCAAGTCTAGATTGAAAATTCCAAATTTATAATATTTAAAGTTTTAATTTCATAATTTAATTCTGCTCTTGAGACAGTCAAATAACATTATATCAGTGTGGATACCTAATATTTCGAATAATATAACATTCAAATTACTACATCGCTTTTAACATTTGTGTAAAAGCAGATACATATTATTCTAAGCTGCTTTAGTTATTTTAAGATCGTTGTAAAAACAAATCGTCCTAAATAAAACAAAACTGTGGTCCCTCTAATGTTTCGAGACGCTAATTTGTTCTTAATTGACACCTGTTTTTGTGTTACTCTGCGGAACCCTTTCTCTCTTTGGCAGAAGCCTTTTTTAGCGTGACTCGCTTTTTAAAACAGATTCTTTACTTTGATTTGGGATTTTTTTGTTAAGCGGAACAAATCGAGTTAGTAAATAAAGCAAAAATAAATAAAGTTTGTGCAGAGTTTAGCTCCCGAAATTGGTATTTTCTTAAGTTTTTTGCATTTCGCAGAACCGTGTCATAGGCCTTACCATGACGTGTTAAATTGACAGGCTTGCAAGCGAGAAAGAACACCCTGTAAAGCTATGCAGCCCGGGATAAAAGACAGCTTATGTGCTATTTCAGTACATGGTCTACCTCTGTAACAAGTTTCACTGAAATCATACATACACGCTTGTTCATTTTTTACGATTCAGAGTTAATTTCTCATTCAAATTATGCTGTTGCTTTGTCGTCACCCGCGTGATAGTAGAAAATTATCCCAAGAGAAAATACTCCCGGGATATGAAGTTTCATTGTAATCCATTCAGCCAGTCGATCGAGAAGAAATAACACACACACATTCAAAAACTTTCATCTTTATAATATTAGTGTGAAGAAAATTAAGTAATACGTATATCACATTAATGTTCAAAATATCACTTTTCAATTTTCTACTTATAATTAACGTTGAGTATCAAGAAACAGTTCAAACACAAACAGAAAATTAAACTAGCGTGCCGCAGACAAGTTCTTTTGTCGCCTGTGGAGAAAGAATCAAGCGCCAACTGCGACTATGTCGGCAAACATTGCTTCCATCCTGAAACTAGTGAGTTTGTTCACACAGTTACACCACGACAGAATTAAGGTGCAGAAGCTCCACATTATGAACGACACACTTCATGATCCACTTTTATTTTTTTAGTTGGGAAATCATCCAATGACATCCCCCGCTGGTTTAATGACTTCTCCTTGCGGCGCACATGGAATACTATGCATTGTCGAGGACTTGAGCTTGGCCCGAACGGTTACCGGACGGCTGGACAGCAAGCTATCGATTGCTCGGCGTCCGCAAGCCCACACCTACTGTTGCTGGAAATCGGGGTCAGGATCCCGTTGGCTGAAGCATGAGGAAGTCTGTTCCCTCACACGTGCACCGCCTCCTGCGCTAGCATTACTGCTTCGCAGAAGTAGGTGTCGCCTGGCATTTCTTCTTGCTCCGGACCACGGCCTATACCAGGGCCCGGCGCTAGACTTCCTTCCCGCTGATCGCCCCCACAAGCGAGGCTCACCATCATATGATCCACCATGTCCACTTACTCTACTACTCATATCCTCATGTGTTTTCACTAGTTTTACGAAGCTGGTTTTCTGAACCTGCCTGCCTATTGGTCCTTCCATGCATGCAAGCCGCGTTAGACTTCTAATTAAAGGCTTTCACAGTAAGGCGAAGTGTCTACAATGGTCCCCGCGTCTTTATATGTGCAGTAACCGACATTCATAACTATTAATAGAGTGTGACGAGTTTGGATTTTGTTCCCGACTGAATGAGTATGGTATGGTAGAAATTTAAAAAATACATATATTGAGATAGACTTAGTCTATTGCTCAAATGGCATGTCATGTTACCTCCTTCAATTAATAAGAATTATACAATTGAAAATTAAGGTTTTTGGGATTGATTTTTTATGGTTTTATACTTTTTAGCTTTATCGGCCTTGTCATGTTCTCACTGCTAGGAGTCAGGCCTCCTCTGAGAAGGAATGGGCCGTAATTTAACTTGCGGATCTAGCCCGGAATGGTGGATGTCACATGTCTTCAAATAGTTTTGTAATTTTTTTTTTGTCGGAACTTTTCAACTTAGACATACCTAACCCCACCACTTCTCTCGACTCACTCTCAAAATACAAAAAGATCCTGACCACTACTTAATAGCGACGAGTGTTCCATTGTCTCATAACTAGACATTATTAGTTAATTTATCTTAAGTCTAATTTCGTAATTTAATCATTTTAATTCTAATTTTGCAATTTGCATTTGTTATTGTGTAAGTTATCATTTTTATTGTCTCCATTCTAATTGTTTAAGTTACAACTTTAATTCTAATTGTATCACTTTTTCATTTTAAACCTAATTTTAATTTCACGTAATTTATTGGTATGATTTAGCTACATATTTTTGTTTTATCTGTGGGACCATGTATATTATTGGTGCCTTTATTTTATCGTATGTTTGTTTTACGTCGTTAAACGTGCCTATTGTAGTCTCCTATAACTGAAAGAGTACATGTAATAGGACCCTTAGTATAATTGTGATTTATGTGGTCACTTCATACAGTTACTCGTAAATCACAATTATACAAAGGGTCAAAGGTCAATTTTGCACTGATGGTACGTTATTCTAAGCTAACTTTATCTGGAGACATAAATAAACACCGGAACACAATATAATATTTATGCAAACCTAGCTTGTAATTAATGCTGCGCCGCTGCTAATCGGCACTGAAGCAGTGGAACGCGTCCAGAAATTCACGTACCTCAGAAGTGTCGTGGCGGAAACTGGTGGAACTGAAGAAGACGTCTCTTCTCGAATCGCCAAAGCCCGCGGTACCTTTGCTTTGGTTTGCCAATCACGGAAATTGACTCGAAGAGTTAAGCTAAAAATCTTCAGGTCAAACGTCAAATCCGTGCTGCTTTACGGGTGCGAAACGTGGAAGGTGACAAAGGAGATCTCACGACAAATCCAGGTTTTCGTAAATCGATGCCTTCGTCGTATCCTTGGGATTTACTAGCCCGAGACCATCTCTAACGTAGAGCTGTTGGAGAAATGCCGCGAAAGCCCGATCGGCCACCAGATCAAGCGTCGCAAGTGGAGTTGGATTGGTCACACGCTTAGGAGGGATTCCAATCATATACCTAAACAGGCACTGGACTGGAATCCCCAGGGGAAACGGAAGCGTGGCCGTCCTCGGCAGACCTGGCGACGCACCGTTTTGGCTGAAGCGAAAGACATCGGACTGACGTGGAGCGAGGTCAAGCATAAAGCGCAAGACCGCTCGCGTTGGGTGACTACTGTTGACGCCCTCTGCCCCTGCTAGGGGATATAGGATCTTAAGTAAGTTTCGTTTTTACTTTTGTAGACTTTTTTTATCTTCCCGGTGGTAACCGGGCAAGGCCGAAGAAACCTGTTTTCAAATAAAAATAGCGCACCCAAATTGGTTAACCTGTTTAAGAGATACGCTGCCATAGACAGACACGCACATATGTACACAGCGGTCAAAAGAACACCCCTCTTTTTGCATCAGGGGTAAATAAAACAAAACCCTACATGAAAAATTACACCAGAAGACTCAATCGTAAAATGCGGTAATACTAATAAACAGTAAAATTGTACAAGCCTAAATTACTAAAAGAAAATGCACGTTAAAAACTTTGGAGTCTCAAACTTGTATTAACAAAAACCTTTATGGCAGTATTCCTTTGTTATTTTGTAAATATCGTTCTTAAAACCACAAAGGCCCTTTTCACGGCTGAATGCCTGTTTATTCTTTTACTAAGCAAAATGATAAACGGTATCGATAAGATTTCTACGTAGATTATTATTTTTCTTGGTATAAAGAACGATAGACTGTCGGACGGCATGTGGTTTCCTGTCTTAGACAGTAAGGCTGCTCTTCCATTGACGTTCTATGAGCGTTTAGGCAACGTAAGCGCAGTGACAACCCTGCGCAAAGGCGACGTTAACGCTGTGCATTTGCAGAAAATATAAAATATTTCGCACTGTACCAACTCTTAAATGTTTTTGATGCAAGTGACTCGCGACGTCAACGTCATGTACGCGTAACGTTGTCGCCGAGCAAACGTTACACGTTATGTGTTGGAGAACGCCAGTGGGATAACGGCCTTATAATACGAAGGTATTTGCCGATTCGTTAAAAATATTTACGAAACTCAATATTTCGCACCGTACTGACTCTTAATTCATAAATCCCCGACCGGTCTCATAGGACCGCGCTGTTATTGTCTTACTATTGTGTCTCGTTTCGCGGGTATTGATAGGTTAAAGGTCTAAAGACTCGCGTCGTCTACGTCACGTACGCATAACGTCGCTGGTTCCATAAACGCAATGGCTTGAAAAAAGCCAGCGTGATAGCGGCTTTACAATACGAAGCTGTATGCAAATACGTCAGAAATCTGAGATAAATCGTTTAGCAACTGTGTTTTATTGGTTCTTAATGGTAGAAAACCGTACCAGGTAGTGAAAAATACTTGAAGACTACGCATTCGGTCGTCCAATATTATTATAGGCATCCATGAATTTGATTCTTATTAAACTACGAACTGATGTCCTTTTTTTGAGAGTGGGAAATCAACAAGAAACTTTTGCCTTTCAGTGTGGAAAAAGAGGGAGAGCTATATTTTTTATATTATTATCTACCTATCTTCTTTCAGTTGACCTTTGCGTTCCAGGGCCATGGTGACTGTTGATCAGTGATCTTTCCCCCTTTAATAAGGTTCCGAATTCGAAATTTCCCGCGAGCATAAGGTGAGATAGCAGTAGCGCCTCTCCTCAAGGTGGGATCTTGCCACCGCGATTATGGCGTACCCTGATTGCGTTGACTTAGAAGTTTGACTTTTTCACTGTTTCAAGAGTATTTGATATCAATTTTAGACGCCCAGTACGTTCCTTAGAAAGCGGTTCTTGATAGATGAACAGACGGACAACAAACTAACCTTAAAAGGATTCCGTTTTGGCCGACTAAGGTACGGATCTCGAAATAAAATAATGTTCACTACAAAATAAACACTTCCATACTATGACAACCAAATGTGTTCAATTTAACAATTTGCTAACGACATATAGTTTTCGCATACAGTTTGTGCTTAGGTACAGGGTGTTTTGTCCAAGTACGTCTGCGAGACAGACAGGACAATGGGTATACAAACTATGCGAGATTTATCTCTGATAGCACCGTGATGTATCACAGGGAACACACAGGCTTGACATATGAGAACAACAATACTCGTATGATATGTGGGATATTTGCATGTACTGGTGTGTATGTATGGGACGGAATGACATTGAGAACGAAAGTGTGTTTGCTTTGGAATTGTATGAACGTGGTAAGGCGCAACTCACACTGGCGCAGAGTCAAACTGACGCGACGTGTCACCAGATACATTTAAAAAAAATATAAACTAGCGCTTAACTGCGATCCACCCACCCCACTCGACCCACGGCATCCACGGTAAGCAGTGATGCAATCGTTGATGGTGGCACTAGTTTATTAAGAGCTCTACGCTCTAAAACTCTAGCATAAAATATAATACTAGCTTTTGCCCGCGGCTTCGCCCACGTACATAAAATACAGCCTATGTTTCTCGGGCATAAAGTAACTTTCTATCGGTGAAAAAATGTTGGCAATCAGACTAGTACTTCCAGATTACTTCCTACAAACAATCTCAATTTTTTTTATTTTACATAGGCCTACGGGCACTTATAAAACGACAGAAGCTAGTGCACGGTTCCAATTGGTAAGCGATGATGTGGTCGACGATGGAACACGCTAAACTAGAAGTAACCTATTCACTGTTGACTTAAAGACCCCTAGGTTGTAACTATCAAAAAATACAGACTCCGGCAGTTAATTCACAACGTATTGTAGTTAAAAAACCAGCCGCAATGCAAAACTTCGACTGCGCCAGTATGAGTTGAACCTAAGAGACACGTTTCGTCTATTTATGAGTACCGTGCCAGAGGGAAACAAGTTTAGGCATCGATATTCACAAAAGTATGCAAGTATAGCTTGTTTGCCACTGTTCTACAACAAGTTCTAATAGATAGATGTCAGTATGCATAATTTTATGCTAGCTACTGGTATGCGTATCTCCACCTATAGATAGAGATGAAGCTTGCATTAAATATGTTTTTAGTTGAGAGATCATTAGACAACATCAAAGATGAGCAGTGATGGCCCAGTCGTAGGGCCAGTACTTACAAGTCGTAGTGTCATGGGTATAATTCAAACCCAAGCAGGCACTTTACTTTGTATAATTTACTTATTTACCACTGCACTCAAAACGGTGAAGGATAATATCGTGAAGAAACCGTTATGAACGTACTAAAAACAACAATTCAATGACTCGTTACTTGTGGGCCACCACTGCTCTTTTGTAAAAAGTTACAAAATATAAATGAGCTGAAGCTCGCCCTACTTACTCTGGCGTGTATCTTTCTCAGGACTACAAAATCAATAAAGCATTTGTGTTAATCTTCTTAAGGGCCTGTTTCACAATGTCCGAGTAGGCACTACTCACTGAATAAATTCAAAAAAGGAACAGATTTTGTATGAAATTATCTGCCAAGTAAGATACTCGAAACTTAATCATAGGTGGTGAAATAGGCCCTAAGTCTAATATGTGTTAAAAATAAATGAGTACTATTTTTCTCCTAAACCAAAAAGTCATATTTTGGTTGCAATGATTTATAAAAAAAAACTATATTTCAACCAAAAAAGTTAGCAACCCTACTTTCAGCACAACACAATGGAGCAATCCCACAAATTATCAGGCACCAATGCCTCGCAAACTTTAACTCGAAGGTCACTCCTTGACAGTGTCCCCAGTTTAGAGCATCTTCCCTTACATTAAGGGGATTTTTAGGATAAATATTTGTCGAAAAGTTTTTAAAGAGAAAGCCTCATTTAACAGAATTGATCAATACTTCTTACAAACACAGAAATATTTTTGAGTTAAACGCATCCATGCAGACAGACAGACAAAAATGATGGAAAACTTTGTACGGGCTTATGTTGTTTTTTATTTATTTATTTTATTTATTTGGGAACATAAACAGTTATACTTTACGATTTAGTTTTACGAGTAAGGGCCTGTTTCACAATGTCCGAGTAGGCACTACTCACTGAATAAATTAAAAAATGGAACAGTATTTGTATGAAATTATCTGCCAAGTAAGATACTCAAAACTTAATCATAGGTGGTGGAACAGGCCGTAAGTAGAAGAAAATTAAAAAGTTTCGATTTAAGAAGACTAGTAGCAGATGGTCCATCGACCCCATCTGGTCAAGGGGTTCTGTAGTGGCGAACAGTACACGTACCGCAAGACGCAGAGCTGGTAGTGGCCTCCTACAAGGTGGACCAACAAACTGGCCGTCTTTGATGATGGATGGAGGATGATGAAATAATTTCGAACAGAACTAAGGGAAATCTTAATTCAGTGGGTAGCAACACCTCTAGACAAACGGGTAAAGGGTTTAGTTTAAGACGCATACATCTAGTAGGCCAGCTAATTACTGCGCCGCCACGGGCACCCTCTGTGCGTCATAAAAGCAAACTTACCAACTAAGCTTGCTATTGTGTTCTTAGGACTTCTGGGTTACTAATTTGGGATCGCGGTTGGGCTTGCGAAATTATAGTTTTGTTGTATTACGATAAATGCTCCATCTCTCTTAAAAAAGGTTTTTAGATTTGTGTTGGATTTATCATTGTAGTCTATCGATATACGGCATGGTTGAGCCGCTGTCTACTGCCTTGCGTATCGGGGGTACGATTCCCCAGTTTTCTGAAATACAATTGTACACACACTAAAGTCCCTCACTAAAGACAGTTCACAATTATGAGTATTGCCACTGTTTTCTACAATGTTAAAAGTAGAACTATATTACGCACAACGTGGGCTACATTCGCGGATCTAGGCGCGTCGGTCTCCTTACAATTTACATGGCAACTAGACTTATAGAGTTATATAAGATCCACATCACGTGACGCAGTTCTACGTACAACTCAGGCGTCGCCCACGTGTGTGTGGGTCCTAATAAAAAATCAAAAGCATTTACTTCAATTAGACTATTTATAGGGACTTTTGTGTAGTCAAAATGTCGGCCAGTCAATAAAGAAGTGAAGCTAAACTGCACGTTCCAGGGCGTAGATCTCTATGGAGAAGAGCGTAAAAGAAACTCCATGGACACTTTGAAGTCATATCGGTCGATGTAATCATCATCATCATCTGCCTAGCCTTTTCCCAAATAAATTGGGGTCGGCTTCCAGTCAAGCCGGATTTAGCTGAATACCAGTGTTTTACGAGGAGCGGCTGCCTACCTACAGACCTCCGCAACCCATTAACTGGGGTAACACGGTACTTCATAACAAGACTGGAGTTAGTCCGGTCAATTTAGACATCCAAGGTTACAATAATTCGCACTTGGCTGAAAATTGGTAGGATTGTTCATTACACTATTATAAAGGAAATGTGAAAAGTCCTCATCGATCCGGCACGTGCAAAAAAAAATACACGTGGTCAAAGGTCACAAAAATGGGTTTTTCGCGATTTTCAGCATAATGGTAAGTTTTATCATAAAATTAGCTCAGACAAAAATTGTAGATCGGACAATTATCTATAAAAATGTCTAACTACTTTTTTTCCTAAGAGCCACCGTTTTTGAGATATAACGATTCAAAAAGTTGAAACAGTAGCAAGCGCAACCTGAGAAAAAGAGGTTGAATCCAAAAATTTTGTATGTGGTATTACTAACTAGTAGTTGTGAAGTGTCAAGACATGATTCTTCATGTCTTGACACTTCACAACTTTTTTTATTTCGGACAATTGTGGCTGAATAATGTGGCCCATTAAATCAAAAACTCCAGGTCGTTCTATCATTAGACGCACTCTAATAGCATTGAATGTATTCGGCATAGTAAAATAAAGCAGGTATACGACCCTAGCCACGCAGACAATTGAATGGGAGGCAGATGTTGCTGAAGGTTACACTGGCGTAGAAGATAAGGGAATGGGTTTTTTTTTTACCCCAAATTTTCATATTTTATATGTGTTAGTCACACTGACCGATAGAACGATATTTTTGCTTGTATTACGGCTTCAGTGGTATACGAGTATATACGTGGTGTACTTATTCATATTTTGACGATTACAACTCTTTCAATATTTTGAATCGTTATATCTCAAAAACGGTGGCTCTTAGGAAAAAAGTATTGAGACATGTTTATAGATAATTGTCTGATCTATAATTTTTGTCTGAGCTAATTTTATGATAAAACTTACCATTTTGCTTAATAGCGCGAAAAACCCATTTTTGTGACCTTTGACCGCGTGTATATTTTTTTGCACGTGCCGGATCGATGAGGACTTTTCACATTTCCTTTATAATAGTGTATTGAACAAACCTACCAATTTTCAGCTAAGTGCGAATTATTGTAACCTCACCCCAATTAATTAGTCTATTTTGACCGGACTAAGTCAGATTTACTGGCTTCTGACTTTCCGTAACGACTGCCAAAGATCTACAAATGACAGCCGGGACCTACGGCTTAACGTGCTTTCCGAGCGCGGAGGAAACTCGGTATGTTAAGATAGTCACCCATCTACAGATTAACTTTGGCAAGCGTTGCTTAACCTTGAAGATTGACCCGTGCGGCTGTTACTATCTAGCCATGATCTCCTCTCGTATCGGTCGATCTAATGTAGTTCCTTATTGTTGTATTCTCGTCTCCACATAACATACCTATACACAAACACAACAAACCGAAACTCCCGACTTCTCCTTCACATCAGCTCTTATTAAAACATTAATCCTCGCAGAATACGACGCGACATTAACCATTTAGGCCTTGTGCTACCATTGTGGATTTGCCGGAGTTAATATTGACAGAATCCTCTTAGAACAATAACGTTATTTCGCAAACTATTCGACTGTTCGCCTTTGTTACTAGCTCCTGAAATTACAATGATAAATACCGAATTCTTGATTCATCTTTATATTAATTTAGTTAACGATTGAGATTGCTAGTTTGTTTACACTGAATGTTACTTGAACTGTATTTAAATGGGTTGTTAGCCGGCTTGGTTGGTGATGTAGTTTTGAGTATTACCTACTGCTGAGCATGACTCTCTGAATTTTAAATCAACATGTGTGCATAATGGTCTTGTTCTTTTTTTTTTGAAGCGGGAAATCATCAAACAACTTCTACTTTCGAGAGAGTGCACTTTAGTTGCCCTTTGCGACCATTTGTCTAGCTGAACCCATTTAGTTTTACATACGTTTACGTTTGACATCGCTTTGAGGCTCAGGTGGAAGTGGTGGAACCACGCACCAATCGCACCATCGACTCGGTATGGTCCTTACCTGACGGTCGGACGGCGAGCTACTCTCGACGCCCAGGGCATATTATTATGCTGCGGCCGCACATATTAATTGGGGAAAGACAATGTTTTTTTTTAAAGAGTAACAAAGGTGCTTCTTGCTCCATTGATCGATCAGTGGGCACTAGCTTCCGATTTTTATTTTAAGTGTCTATGTAGGCCTATGTGAGCTAGTATAACTTGAATTTCATACTAAATAGACTAAAAAACAATTGGAGCAATCAAGGCAGTGGTGCCTTTACGAGTGGATTTAAACCAAGGCTAGCATTTTACTTTGTTTAATTTATTTCATCATCACTGCTCTCAAAACGGTGAAAATATTTTAATCGAGGAAACCGGCATGCCCTAGAACCAAAATTTCGAAGATATTTGACATCCACCAACCCACACAGGGCTCATTAAGACCTGAGTCCCAGGAGTGGGAACATTACATGGTTGACTTTCGCTTAATCATTCGGGTCAAACGGGCGTGAAGTCACGTAACATTTTTTTTAATTTCCAAAAATAACCAAAACAAACTTCAGTTGAAATCTACGTAGGCTTACTAGTCTTAACGCTCGTAGAACGTATGCTACGACAAAGCTACGGCGTAGACGTTGTGCTACGGCGTAGGTCTCATTGTATTACAAATTGCTACCGCTTTGAACGCTTTTAGACCGAAAGCCTTCAATTTGTTTTCAGATTACCCGCTTTTGAGGCATGTCCGTTCAAGTAAGGGTTGTGTTGAACCAATCAATCTGGGATGGCCACTATGTGGGTGGGTAATACCTAGGTGCAGGTAGACATTATACGGAAGGAATATTTTGTAAACGAGTCAGTCTTCAAGGTTAAGCAACCCTTGCCAAGGTTGGTCTGTGGATGGGTGACCATCTTAACATAACGAGTTTCCTTCGTGCCTCGGATCTTTGGCAGTCGTTACGGATAGTCAGAAGCCAGTCTTGCCATGAAGTACCGTGTTATCTTGTAGGCAGCCGCTTCTCGTAAAATACTGGTATTCAGCTAAATCCGGCTTGACTGGAAGCCGACCCCAATATAGTTGGGAAAAAAAAGGCTAGGCAGATGAAACAATGTATCTAAGGATATGTTTTGACTATAACTGCAATTGGAGAAAGACTATAATTTTTTTTAAACACGCCTTCTTTCTCAAGATCCGTACTCATATTGCGGGACACACATTGCAGTATCATATAGCTCGGTCACTCCTGACATAAAATTTATTTCTTAACAATTTATTTTAAAGACATTGCCCCCACATTAGAAAATAAATCATTGAATACTCACCATTACAACTTAAAAAAAAAACTTGGTTCACTTTTTTTGGTGGAAATCACTCAATGAGTTTCCCTGCTCTAGGTTGTTGTACTGACAAAAACCCACTAGTATGTTCTTTCTTTGCATTACGTTCCTGGATCATTTAAATGAAGGAAAAACCGAAAAGGAAAAACCGATTTGGTCGCATTATCCTTTCAAAAGCGAACCCATGGCCCCAGCAGGCTTCGTTCCTAAAGATGGGTTCGCACAACGCGCTGTCGATGACTCAAGCTCGGTCCGGACGGTTAACGGACGACCGGACGGCGAGCTGCCCGTCCGAAAGAGTTACCGCAAAAGGAAACTGAAGAAATACAGGTGGTTTTTAGTCAATAAAAGTCTGACATCCCTCTCGCGAATTGATTCCGCCATCTCCTTTTTACCGTCGGACAAAACGTCGTACGGCGAATATTCATCCTTAGGTTGTTACGGTCCGAACTAAGCGCTTCGCTTCGTCGTTTATACCGCGTACATCGAAGGACTGGAATAATTTGCCTGCTGCGGTCTTCCCGTCTGATTATAATTTGGACGTTTTCAAGGCTAGAGTGCTCTTAATAAACTAGTGCGCCTCACCATCTACAATTGCATCAGTGCTTACCATCGCAGTCAAGCACTGGTTTATATAACTTAAAAAAAGTTGTTTCATGACCATCCTTCCTCGCAAAAATGGCAAGTCCATTTTACAAACCCGTACCCCAGTCTAGATTAAATATCAGGTAGTAAACCAAATACAGGTAGAATTTTCGCTCTAATTTGGCCGCGATTATTTCCTAGCTCTAGGCTGGAATAGCTTGAATTGAATTTTGAAGTCTGCAGCCCGCAGTATCGTAGTCAGGCTACTAATTCGATAGTGCGGTGATTATGCTCTTCGATGTGGGGTGTTCTCATGTATGATCGGACCGGAGGGACTACATATGTATGTTGTGGTCATCAGTGATTAAGTACTGTGGTACCTAAGTATTACGTAAGGTAATGTGAGGTACAGTGGAGTGGAGGAGCTCGTGGCTAGATGATAACAGCAGCACAGGTCGATCTTCAAGGTAAAGCAACACTTGCCACGGTTGGTCTGTGGATGGGCGACCATCTTAACATAACGAGTTTCCTCCGTGCCTCGGAAAGCACGTTAAGCCGTAGGTCCCGGCTGTCATTTGTAGATCTTTGGCAGTCGTTACGGATAGTCAGAAGCCAGTAAAATCTGACTCCAGTCTTGCCATGAAGTGCCGTGTTACCCCAGTTAATGGGTTGTGGAGGTCTGGTAGGCAGCCGCTCCTCGTAAAACACTGGTATTCAGCTAAATCTGGCTTGACTGGAAGCCGACCCCAATATAGTTGGGAAAAGGCTAGGCAGATGATGACCTATTGTTAGAACTCAGTTAGGATTAGAAGAGAGAATGCCTACTGCTACGACTTAGCCTTCCTCTCTAGGACAAGGAATGGTCCGTAATCCACCACGCGGGCTCATAGCAAGGTGGTGGATGTCACATATTTTTAAATCTAGGACATGCCGGTTTCCTTACGATGTTTTATTTCAACGTGGTTTTAGTCAGTAAAAGTCTAACACACCCTTCCCGCTCCGTTTTTGAGTCGGATAAGTCATTAAATGATTCCACATTAATATAAAATTCTGGGTGTTTTCCGATTCACGAAGGAATCGCCGTATATTAATCCTTCAAGTACTAAAAACGTGTTATTATTTTAATTTTAAATCAAAGCATACATACCTACAGCTAACAATTGGTCCCACTTATTATTATCCTTCATGATAAAAAGATACTATTACTAAAAAAACAAAGTATAATTGTAGCACTTAGTGGAGGAAAAGTGTGTTGATCGCACATCGTTGGGGCCAGGAAGATGGGCCGGATATTTCTCGTTAAGGAAGTGTTCAGGGAAACTGCGTGCCGCTGTCACACCGAACCTTAATTGTGCTCAGAACATTTAACATGGCGTTTTTTAACTGCTTATAATTCGTTTAATTGAAGTACGTGGTACAAATAAACTGTCTTAAGAGTTTGTTTTTATTTAGGGTTCCGTACTTAAGTCGGCAGCCGCTCCCCGTAAAATACTGGTATTCAGCTAAATCCGGCTTGACTGGAAGCCGACCCCAATATAGTTGGGAAAAGGCTAGGCAGATGATGATGACTTAATTACTCAGATACCCGCGAAACGAGACACAATAGTAAAACAATAACAGCGCGGTCTCATTGGAACGGTTGGGGATTCAAACGTTCAGTCGGTAAAAACGGAACCCTTATAGGTTTATTTTGTTGCCTGTCTGGCCATTTGTCAAGACCATTTTTTTTTTTCAGAAAACCGTTAAGCTGAAATTAATATTAAATACTGAATTTTACTACTCCAAGCAGCAGTAAAAAAAAATCCATGTCAACACCATCTAAAGGTAAGGCCATTTATACTCCGTTTAGGCACATATTTTGAGAATCGCTAGGAAATCAAAATTTATAGGGTAGTTATTCGCTGACCTAGAATCCTGAAAGGCATAAAGCAGGATCTCATAGCACAAATATAGGAAAAAATCTGAACATGGTTTTGTAGTAAAGTCACAAAAATACTTTATTTTGCGATTCGTAAAAATCTGTGATACTCGTTTTTGGGGTTTTAAACTACATATTAACACTGGGGCCCAATGTGCGAGTGCAACTCGCACTTGCCCAGTTTTTGAGGTGGAAAAATCATTAAATTACTTATCCCATTTGGCCGTCTTACCGTAGTTATTCTTTACGATCGAAAGACTGAACGGATTTTGATGATATTCAGTACACTGGTAAACCGTATTTTGGAATAGCATGTAGAATAAACTTTCGAGGAGCTCGTGGCTAGATAATAACAGCCGCACAGGTCGATCTTCAAGGTTAAGCAACGCTTGCCTAGGTTGGTCTGTGGATGGGTGACCATCTTAACATAACGAGTTTCCTCCGTGCCTCGGAAAGCACGTTAAGCTGTTGGTCCCGGCTGTCATTTGGAGATCTTTGGCAGTCGTTACGGATAGTCAGAAGCCAGTAAATCTGACTCGTCTTGCCATGAAGTACCGTATTACCCCAGTTAATGGGTTGTGGAGGTCTGGTAGGCAGCCGCTCCTCGTAAAATACTGGTATTCAGCTAAATCCGGCTTGACTGGAAGCCGACCCCAATTTAGTTGGGAAAAGGCTAGGCAGATGATGATGTAGAATAAACTTTCATAACTATGAATCTCAAACTCTTAATACTTACAGATCAGTCTAAATATAGCCGCACCGCTGACCGCATATTAAGTAAGAATCGAGTGTTTACTTGCAGAACTCATCAGACTCGAGCTATTTTGGGATAAATCAATTAACACTCATTCTCCCATTCGTAGTCTACGACGTGTTATTATTGTTTCGATTATGGTCTATAAGTTTCTGTCGGCGGTTTCGCCTGCGTGAAAGTAAAACATTATCCCAAGGGCTGAATCTTACTGTCGGGATAAAAGTTATTCTATGTGCTTTTCCAGGACGTGGTCTACCAGTGTTCCAAATGTTATTAAAATCTTTTCAGACATTGAACGTCTGAGAGAGAAAGAAATATACACCTAGGTACATTACATTCCACTTTCGCCTGAGGATCTTTTCAACCAAAGAATGATGAAAGTCGTGGGAATACGGTGGATGTGAGACGCACAGGAACAATCGCTGTGGCATACAGAGGAACGACTATATGAACGGCTGAAATATGACCATGATGATGATGCAACTACTATAACACTATTATACAACTGTTTCAAAAAAAATTTGTTGTCTTGTCGTCACTTCGGAACTGTCTGCATAAGTTTTCATGCTTAGCTCAGTCAAAATCAAGACCGTAGGTCCTACCACGAGCTCTTAACGCGATCAATTTGACTACCTAAACTGAACACTTAAAGGGAGGATGGTGGAAGGAGAAGGATGTACAGCTCCATCCCTCTTTATTGCTCGCACGCTAGTCCTATTGACACGTCATGATAAGACCCTTCATCAAATACTTTTAACCCTAGAGTGGGCGCGCTATGAGCATTTTGCCGCCCTCATCAAAAAAACCTTGATTATTCCAAAAACAATGGCCCAATAGGTTCGCGTCTTTCAGTAGCTGGCTCTACTTTCGTTCGCAACTCGTGCCTAAAAGCTGCACGACATCAGAGTATGGGGTTTTGCTACAGGAGAAGTTTATTACCATCAGGTATCGCCTGGCGGCATTTTGCTCACCACGCGCCCACTAACGTAGGTGAACTTTATGTCATTTTTTTTCGTAAAATTGAAATGAGGACAATATTTTATGGTGCATTTATTATAAAATCTAAGAAAAAGTGTTTTGATTTCAAGATTTAAAAATATTTAACGAAAACGCAAAGAATACTGCTGGTATAAATTATCAAATAATTGATGCTATGCCGACAGTATGTTAAAGAGATCGCGATGTTCTAACTAAGCTATATGGCTGATTACCGTGTGGTCATATATAATACCATAAGGTAGTCTATTGAGACATCAAATATTTCTTTGAGAATCTAAATTTTCACTATGTACCTATAAAACAAGCGTTATCTTCGCGACTGGAAAAAGGATGTTGCAGACGCTCAAAATTACTGTGCAATGAACATTGCAGATACCTTTGTGAAGACTATTTTGACAAAACACACCCAGTAGATGAAGAGTATAAAAAAAAATTGTTATTTTTTTCCCAATTTAATGAGTGTCATATAGGATAATGCGAGATAAGGTAAAATATTCAATTAAAATATTGCGTTTTCAAAAATCTTTTATATAAATCAAAGTTTATGTAATAAAGTTCAATAAATAAGTTGATTTCTCATTACTTATTAGTATTTCATTAAAATCCTGAAAAAATAAATTAATTTAATAACTGCATTCCTACTTAGAATGGTCATAGAAAAGGGGCGGCAAAACGCTCCCCACGCGCCCACTGACGTTACGCGGGAAGACGCGCCCACTCTAGGGTTAATTTCCTTCCGAAAGGCCTTACCAAAATGCCCACGAAAATAAATAGGATTAATCTAAGCAAGTAACAGACGATTAACAGTTTCATTAATGAGGGAGAGACCAGTAAAAGGTTTATAGTTATTGCTGTGTATATGAGGCACGGTTACTGCCACTAAAGTCGGCGGGAATTAACATAAGCCACGGAAGACATTTCAGCTGTCTCTTGTGGGATGACAACTTACAGCGACTTTGATACATAAGTACATACATAAATTATCATCATCAGCCTTGAAATATTCACACTGCTGCACTAGCCACCTCTCAAGAAGATGGAATGGGCCATAATCCACATGTGCAGATCGTAGGGTGTAACAAGTCTTAACATTTTTGAATGCACTTACTTCTGATGTTAAACAAGAGCATATGTAGGCCTGTATGTAATCATCATTATCCTAGCCAAAAGGCTTAGCTTCAGCTAAATCCGAAACAATTATTAGTTAAACAGTTATTCGTGCAAAAGAAAATGTGTATAATCTTCGTTAACCTATCACATACCCGCGAAACGAGACACAATAGTAAGACAATAATAGAGCGGTCCTATGAGACCGGTCGGGGATTCATGAATTTTTCCTTTCTAATATTAGCATAAGTAATACAACAGTCAAGCCGTAGTTAAAAATCAGTTATTCCTAAAGACAACATTCTGTATCATCATCTGCCTAGCCTTTTCCCAACTATATTGGGCTCGGCTTCCAGTCAAGCTGGATTTAGCTGAATACCAGTATTTTACGAGGAGCGGCTGCCTACCAGACCTCCACAACCCATTAACTGGAGTAACACGGTACTTCATGGCAAGACTGGAGTCAGATTTACTGGCTTCTGACTATCCGTAACGACTGCCAAAGATCTCCAAATGACAGCCGGGACCAACGGCTTAACGTGCTTTCCGAGGCACGGAGGAAACTCGTTATGTTAAGATGGTCACCCATCCACAGACCAACCTAGGCAAGCGTTGCTTAACCTCGAAGATCAGCACATGCAGATCCTCGAAGATGTAAACAAATGGCGCAAACCTTCATGTCTGCGGTAGAATATGAATATAAAAAAAAAAAAAAAAAAAACCTCGAAGATCGACCTGTGCGGCTGTTATTATATAGCCACGAGCTCCACCGAGACAACATTCTGTATAATTAACATAAAATCTCAAAAGGCAGAAACTGAACACACTGTTTTTCTGGTCACGTATGTGACTTTGACAACTGACATGAGACAACAGACTGAAATTCGAGGTACACTGAACCAATTTTAATAAGTGCTGGTACGACTAGTATGAAATGGAAAGCTGGTTGTAGTACTGTAGAATATATAACTGTAGATTAGTGTAAAGAAACCTCTTAGAAAAACCTATAAACAAACAAATAATTAGATTTCTTCATAATACTTCAAAAATTAGATAAAATCGATACAATTAGACCTATTTAGACTTAAAGCACACAATCAAAATATCCACATTTGTGTACCAAAAAAACGAATTTTCTTGTATATTTCATTCGTTTCAGCCGCAAGACGTCCACTGTTGAACATATGCCTTCCCCCCAGGTGTCTCCATAACGACCGGTCCTGTGCGTCTCGCATCCATCTGTGCAATGACTGCGACAACACAACTACTACACATACAAATCATCCTCACGACCAAAGACAAGCGACAAATGCCTTCAGACACACACAATAAGTCCAGCCCCTCTCCAGGACCGGTATAAATCCCCCCAGTCTCCAAGGTTGGTATAAATCCGCGCGAACTTGCCACAAATCGTATCGGTTACCAGCGCTTGTACCGACGAGAGGACGGCTAGTAAATCGCTTGCTTCGAGCCGTTGACTCCCTTCTTACAAGATGAGTAATGGTTTACTTGAAACTGTTTTTATTTTCTAGTTAATGGATTATGAATATATTTTTTAGATTTTCCTTGAATTGGAAGGCCTTCTTGACTTTTTAGAGGGTATACGGAACAGAGTGCAAAGTTCCGCAAAACCTCCGTTAAAAAGGGAGGACCCTTTGACCAGATGGGGGTTGTGTTTGATGTGGGCAATTGCTCAACAGATGTTTTCGGGCTGTTGTATCTGTTGAGAACCGGAGAACCGTAATTGCGTGATACAGGATTTCATAGTTTTTATGTGACGCCATGGAGGTCGTTATAATTTATTATAATTATGCTGAAAATGTTACTTTCATAGACTGTTTGAGGATGTCGATATTTTCGAGCACATGAATATTTTCAAACCAAATAAAAACTTGTGATAGGAACTTGTGAAACGTATGATATGTTTCAGGTTGTCGATATTTTCACACAAATGTGTGAGATTGTTTGAGAGAGTGATCACTGCTCTAGAATACATAGCACCACAGTAGGAAAGCAGGTAAGGTTTAGTCAGTAATTTTTTACCTAAAAAAACGTATCAATATACCTAATCCTCCGAAGTCTTTGAAGATCCCATCAAATACGTAAACCCCTTTAACCTAAAAAGGAATTCCTATGGGAAAATACAAGCTCCCATTCGATAGACCCCATAATAAAGTAGTCCCCATATTTATTAACGCATGAAAAATGTTACACCGTCGTAATATAGGGTGTTAAACTTGATGACCCCCATGTAATCTTTAGAGATCCATTATCCATTTATTTCTGCCGCTTAGCAGCACCGTTGGTCATTTCTGTTCGAAAAAATCCATAGCAGCCCGGTAGCTTCTTGAAGAGAGTTTTTCTTAATTATAGAAGGAACATCGCAAAATTAAAAATTTCAAAAGTTTCTCTTTTCAGAAGTTCGCAGCTCAGTGATGGACAGTATGGTAACAAAAAAAAGGGTATTCATTTTTTTACGCAACCATACTCATTAAAAACTATTAGTTTGGCAGTGGTGGCCCAGAGGTAATGGCCCTAACTTAGGTAGGAGCTGCAGGTTGCGGGTTCGAATGAAGCCAAGCGTATTACTTCGTGTAATTTAATTCATCACCTCTCCACTTAAAACGGTCAAGGTCAACATCGTGAGGTTACCGGCATATCGTACACTTCGAAGACATGAGACATCGCGTCACGGAAATGAAGATGCTGAGGTGAATGTGCGGCATAACGCGATCCGATCGCATACGCAGCTCATTCATCCGAGGTAGTCTTGGTGTCCGTGACGTGGGGGAAAACTGCAAGAGTCTGCGATGGTATGACCACATCATGCGCCGCCCTAGGGAGTACGTTGGTGCATGGATATTTCTGTCCTCGGGGCTAGGTCCCGTGGTCGCCCTAACAAGCGCTGGCTGCACGTCGTGAAATCCGATATGAGAGCCAATGGCCTTACTGGGAAGAATGTTGAAGATCGGGCAAAGTGGAGAAAGTTTAGTAGGAAGCCGGACCCTGGCAATGGCCGGGATTAACGCCAGGTGGAAGGAAGGAAGGAAGGAAGACATGTGACATCCACTAACCCCACGACTAACCCGCTCTGGGCTCGCGTAATATTTTACGGCCCATTGCATTTCCTAGAGCGAAGACCTGAGTCCCAACAGTAGGAACATTATAAGGTTGACAATACTAAGCTATACGAGTATATTATATGCTATAATCATTGATAATCCTACTCGATAAAAATAGCCCCAAATATTGATGCCATCCACATGAGGATTAACTCGGACATCTGTTGTGGTGCCACGGTATTTCGGCGATCAAACGTTTGCGTTATGGTGAGTCCCCATGTATTATTAATGAGGTATCAGTCGGATCGGTTGCTAATTAGCTGATATACATAGTAAAACGTATTTTTGTGTAATTTTCCATTAGTAAAATAGTAACAAACAATGTTATGTAATTATACAAACTATACATGTAGGTATGTAGGTATGTATTGTGAATTCAGAAGTAAGCTTTTTAAGCTACTAAATGACAAGGTATATTATTCTGTGAAGGAGTATCTGGATGACAAATTTTAATGACAATTTTTTTTTTTTTTTTCTGACATTGTGTATTTTTTATTTTATTTAATTCATCCTATTTTCATGACATTTTACATATTTTAATGAGACAATTTTACAATTTGACATGCATGTTACTTATCTTTGACAAGTCTTTGACATTGTTAATTCTTTTTATATATACATGGATAAGTTCTACTAGACACTAACTCCATAAGACTGATTTTGTATGCCTATCGGCGGGACATGGTTTGTACAATTAAACTATTGAAAAACACCTGTAATTTATACCTATGTTCACAAAATAAATAAATCTGAATCTGAATCTGAATCTGAATGTAATTATTAAACAATTTGTCTTAACCTAATGGTAAATAAGGTCTTATCAGAATTACTGGATTGTTCAGAAAAATCAGCACAAAATACACTTAAAAAATAGGAAATTATCAAATAACAAGCGAGAGAGAGTGTCAGACTTTTACCAACTTAATCCCACTTGTGTTGTTTTAGTGGTCCTTTGCGTTCCAGGGCACGGGAACTCTTTCAAACAATCGCAGTCCTAACAGATATCGGTCCTAGTGGGCCACGTAATTTTGCTGACATCTCTTTGAACTGCATCTCTTTAAAGGAACACAATGTGCAATTCGGACTTGGTCTTTACTGGACGGCGAGACGGTGATCAACCCAGTTCAACTTCGGAAAACTTGCGCCTACGTTGGTCGGGAATCACCCTATGACTCTCAACTTCCGAGGCATCTGTTGCTATGGACGGCTGAGGCGTGAGGACGTCCTCTTCTGTCGTTCGCATAACTACTTTGTAGAAGGTGACTGCCTGCAGTTCTCTCTCGCTCCATACCATGGTCTGAACCAGGGCTGGACACAAAAGGGTCACCGCCGCCGATCACATTCACGAAGATACGTCAGTAATGATGGACAGGATGGACTTAATTAATGTTAACCAGTAACAAAATCAACAGAACTCATCCACTCTAGAAATAACAAACACTCGTCTTCTTCCTACCCATATCCCACATTACTTGGGGTCGTCGCAACACGTTTTCTTCTTCCATTCTGCCCTGTCATCCATCACACTATCACTAACTCTCTTTTCTTTCATATCACTCCTCACACAATCGCAATTTTTTTTGCTTCCCTCTGCCTCTCCATTCTTCTACATGTAAATTCAGAACTCTTTTATTAACTTTTTTCATCCCTTCACTTAAAAAGAGAAACAGCAAACACTAAAACATCTAAAATAATACGAAATAAAAGTTCCAATTGTCTGAAATTACGCGTAAACTTGGACAGTTAAAATAAAATACGGAGCAAACATCCTGACCATCAATTTCTTTGCTAATTGAACAGTTAGGTGCGATTCCTCCACACTCCCTCCTTTACCCTGTATCTGGCCTCCCACCTCCCCCAAATAAAATAGGAAACTATGAGCCTTTTATGTGTTTCTGATATCTTACACCGGTGGTAACGGTTTAATTTATTTCTGGAGTCGAGCTGCGAAGAAATTACAGTTTAAACTTCTTTCTTTCTTGTTGGTTACTTATTTTTGTATGTGCGAAATCGTGTAATGACTTTGTTTTTAAATTGTTATAAACTAGTGCTCGACTGCGATCCCACCTGATAGTAAGCAGTGATGCCATCGTTTATGGTGAGGCGCACTAGCTTATTAATTCATGAATCCCCGACCGGTCCTATGAGACCGCGAGCCTTGAAGACACCCACAGACTTCTCCTGTTCTTGGGTAGAATTTTACAGATTAAAACCCATCTATCCTCCTTCAGTTTCTCTTTGCGTTCTAGAACCACGGGTTTTCCTTTCAAAAATGCTTCATGGCTTTTTAGCAGCTGATTTTTTTCGCATTTTCAGGTTTTGTTCCATAGTAAAAGTTGTTTGTTATCATGAGTACAATCACGTGTTTAAGTATCAGTCACTAATTACCAGTAAATTACCACTAACCACTAATTACTATAAACTAACATTTAGGATACCTTTTACGATTTATTCAATAAATTAAATTACCTACTGTTAATCTTACACAATACCTAAATAGAACGAAATAGGTTAACAATTTATTTGTACTTAGGTATGTAACATAAAATCAATTCATAAAATAATACAAAAATATGGTAGCCGGTACTTTCGGCAATATATTAGCTGCCCGCATAAATAATATATATTTATTACACGAAAAATTTTTTAGAGATATTAGCAATACGAGTACAAACCTGTTCAACCTTTAACATGGTTTTTAGAGTTAAATATATTCAGAAAAATAATGGTTCTGTTGAACACTCAAATTGTATTTTTTTTGGAAAATCGCACTCAACACCTCCCGTTCTGTATGGAGCGAGAGGGAGCATCAGACTTTTACTAAGCCATCTGTGTGTGTTAGTTGCCTTTTGCATTCCAATGCCCTGGTAACTCTTTTGAAGAACCTTCGGGGTTCTTCAAGACCAGAAAGAAGAATAATAATAATGCTTATAAAAAATAAACGTAGTCCAATGGTTAGTAACATCTTATCAACAACTAATAATTAAACAACCATAATTCATGAATCCCCGACCGGTCCTATGAGACCGCGCTGTTATAAATTGTGTCTCGTTTCGCGGGTATTGATAGGTTAACCTACAGTGCCGCACCAGCAACTGCAACCAGTAATTAAGCACCAACGCATTATGTTTATTGGTAACGGTTTGAAGAATACTATATTATGCAGATTTTTAAATAAGTTAAGTATCAAGGGTAGCGATGCTCGCCATCCTCGCCGAAAGACCGAGCCCGAGTTGTCGACGGCGCATTATGTTCTACGCGGGCCTCAAGGAGATGTCCGCAAGAACGTAGCGGCCGAGCATGGCCCAAAACTATTGGAATCTTCTGAAAGGAACACCTGGGGTTCTGGAACGCAAGGCAAAGACAGAATATAGGAGTTGTTTTTAGACAGTAAAAGCCTGACATATACGTTACTCCCTATAGCGGGAGAAGGGGAGAAGTTATTGAATGATTTCTCTGGTTAAAAAAAAGTGGGGCAAAAATGTGGATTTTATAAATGTAGGGTACCTTTATTCAACAATATATGTCCCTATACTGATGTCAGTCAACAGTAAAGCCCTATACTAATGTCAGTCAACAGCAAAGCCGTGTATTCATAGGCAAAATAATCATCCTCATGAAATCTAAATGCGTGGGAGAGCGGTCGTATAAGTTTGCGAAGAAAGCTCCGGCGGCCATTGAAAACGAAGTGCAACGCCATTCAAGAGGAAAGTCGCTTCTACGGTTACAGAGCGACATATTTTAATGAGTGTGACGCGGAGAATAATAAATATGTTTGTGTTGTTGGGCAGCCGGAAGGTTTATAGCTTAGGCTCCTTTTCTACTTAGCCTTTTCCCAACTGTATTGGGGTTCGCTTCCAGTCAAGTCGGATTTAGCTGAATACCAGTATTTTACGAGAAGCGGCTGCCTACCAGACCTCCACAACCCATTAACTGGAGTAACATGGTACTTCATAGCAAGACTGGAATCAGATTTACTGGCTTCTGACTAACCGTTACGACTGCCAAAGATCTAGAAATGACAGATTGTCATTTAGCTGTAGCTTAACGACTGTCTGTGACTGTCATTTAGCTGTAGCTTAACGTGCTTTCCGAGGCACGGAGGAAACTCTTTATGTTAAGATGGTCACCCATCCACAGACCAACCTTGGCAAGCGTTGCTTAACCTTGAAGTCGACTTGTGTTCTATTACTTACACTGAGCCACCAAAAAAAATTTACGCAGTGGTTAAAATTTTTTCCTGTATAATATTTTATATAATATATTAAACATCCGCATCCGCATCTGCATCCGCGGATGTGAGCCTTCAAAACTCCGCATCCGCATTCGCATCCGCGGATGTGAAAAAATCAGCATCCGCAACATCTTTGGCGGAAATGTCAGACTTTTACTGACTAAAACAACAGCTATGTGCCTTCTTTGCCTTGCGAACCATGACTCCGGGTTTCTCTTTCAGAAGCCAACCCATGGCCCCAGGTTGCCCTACACTTAGAATTACACTTGGAATGAGACCTGTATCGTGAGTGCATTCACAAACTCACTAAAAACGGGCAGACCTGGAACAAATATCTGTACTCTGTAGGTCCTACTATCTACTATTTGTTCCATGTGGTAATCCAAAGAAACCACGACACGCAGCGCAGTGAAAAAGTTGTTCTTCTTTCAAACCACTTTGGTTTCTTTGTTGTTAGCAAAGATACTCGTCACACTAACATTGTACCTACACTTTAAAACAAACATTACACACCTTTTAAAAATTATAATCGGAGCTTAAAATTATAGGTAGACCGAAAGTCTATAAAATAAAATTAGTAGTAACTATACTCCGTCGGTTTAGGTAGTTAACTAAAGGTAAACAATCTTGGCATGTCTTTTTATCTAAAAGTTGTCTAAAAATTGTATGTAAAAATCTTTTAAATTATTGTACAGGTAGTCCATCTGATTAAAACTTCCTAAACCTGTTTACTGAACCCATTAAACGCTTCACGGATCGAAAAACTTTTGCAGAGCTGTTAAATTTAATATAGCATGATAAACCGCTGATTAAAATTTTAACGCCTGCTAGATAACTTACAGCAATGAATCGCGAATGAACAACTTAATTACATCGCGATTATAAATATTCTTCTGAAGGTGATCTAATCCATTACAGACAAAACAAATTAGAAAGCAAAGAAATTTAATAAAATAGTTTAAAAAAATGAAACTGTAATTAATCCCCGTTTGCTTTTTACTTAAAACCTACTCATCAACATTATACGAAAGAGAACCCCGGGATCCTGGAATTAAGGCAAAGAATAAACAGGAGTTGGTTTTAGTCAATAGAAGTCTGACATGCCCTCCCGCTCCGTCCAAGAGCAGGAGAAGTCATTTTGTTAATTACCTTAGAAAATAACTCATCAACATGTCAACTTTTACCAGTGTTGCCAGCCATTGCGTTAATATCCTACTTATACAAATTTTGCTTTATTTGAATTCAGCAAAATAACTCCTATCAGCGTTCTACAGTAAACTCGAATAAATTTCTAACTCAGAACGCAATAAAGTCTACACAGTGACCGAAAGCCAGTAACAACAAAGTTAGCCAAAAGTCCTCGGACCACTCTAAAATGAACGCATCCAAAAGAAATATGCTGTATTTCTTACTTGGCACAGTGCCAACCGCACACTTCTTGGGTTTATTTCGAGTATACCGCTTTTAGTTGACGGCGCTAACCTAATCTATTGAATTTGCACCAATTTGTTCTAACTTCAACAAATCCCTATGTTTTTAAGACCTGTAATTTCAACTATAGTGGTTTGCACCTGGAAAACTTCAAGTTTCAAAGCTGTAATGAACGTTAATGTCTCCAGTTCTGAAAACCAGGAGTTTGTTTGATCACAATGTACGTATACTCGTGTGTTTTAGTATAACGTGACCCAAATTATTGATAGTATTTGATAATGAAGAAACTTATATTAATTTAGTAAGAGAATATAACTTTGAAGTGACTCGCATGTTAGAAGTAGTTAATAAGACTTTGGGAACTATGTCTGAAGATTGTTTTCAATTAGTTTGTTAGTCTGTGTCTAATATTTTGTGAAATTATAGAAGAGATTGTTCTTTATTTACATTAGCGAATTGATTACCTACATCTTTTAGTATTATTCTGTGTCTCAGATTGTGGAAAATTGTTTTTTGTTTTATTTTCTTTATTTACGGATTGATAATGTCTTTTTATTTACCGATTTCAAAAGAAAAAGGAAGTTCTCAATTCAGTTGCAATTTTTTTCATGATGATTGTATTCACAGTTCTTACTAAACGTGTCCGGAAAAGGGGAATACCTATCTATACTTCTATGTTAAACTATATACAAATGAATCATACAGTAAAAAGGATTTGGTTTTTTGGATTTGATTTTTTTTTGGAAAGGATTTTTTGTCATGCATTTTACCCTAGTTATACAAACTTGTTTATTATTTAATTATTAGTATTGTTTTGTAAATATAATGTAGGACTACTTATTATAGTTTCAGTTGACTTCAGGCATTCAATGAGCGTTCCCTTTTCTGTAATTCAGAGTACAGATTTAGTGAATGAGAGAACGAACGCGTATGAATGGGAATCGTCGATAAACGATGCTCGCTCTCGCTCATTAGCTTTCTGATTCACACATTGTCGAACTTGATTCGACGGATTTAGTCCGATCGTACCAAGGTCGAGTTTCACTCAGCGTAATTAGTATTAAAACATACCTACTCGAACTTGGTTTGACCGGCCCAATTACGCTACGCACGACCCAATCCGTCATACTAAGTTCGAGCGTACACTATACGCTAGTGAATGAATGGGAATGAAGGTAAACGAACGTGCGATGTTCCCCATTCATTAGCATTCGTTCACTCAATCGCTCATTCAGTATTTTTTTGTTTTTTTTTTGTTTTCAGGTACATACAGTATATAATAGTGCTGCTTTTGTCTGCCTGCTACGTAGAAGCACAGCCAGGAAGATGCGACCAAAGGCCTCCCCAAGCTACTGTGATGGAGCCTTCAGAAAATAGAGGCATCTACTGTTTAGATATATCTACTGGCAATGAAACGAGCTACAGGCCGGACCAAACATATGTTTGTAAGTTTATTATATCCATTAAATTCCAGGAACTTCAATGAGTCGTAATAATATATCAGGACTTCTCTGTTCCTGGGAGACTACGTTATGTCGTTTTCCTGGCTGTCATTTGTGCATCTTTGACAATCAAAATCAATCCTCATCTAAGTATCCATGTTGAAGTCATTTCGTATAACACGCCTTATTACATGTTGGCGTGGTTTAAAGATGTCGCTGTCTGTAATATAATGCTGAAATAAAATACGCCGCTTTGTATTCGCTCTTTGCGTTCGTCAAAGCAGCAAATAGTCACCTTGAACCGAAGATCATAAGGGCGATTCGTCAGTCGAAGCGCTGCTTCGAAAGTTTTAGTACTTACTACTAATGGCCGCAAGTAATTCTGCACAACAACAAAAATTACGTCACAATCGACAATAGTGTCTTCCTCCTGTGTCCTTTTTAGTTGGTCTTTCCTTTCCAAGGCCACGGTAACTCTTTCATCTGGTAGCAATAGCGGGCATCGTCCTAACGAGGCCAACATAAAACGGTAGCGGCATCTACACAACCAGATCTGATATCTCTTTGAGGCGCGTGTGGAACACTACACGCCGTTGACGACTGCTCGTCGTCCAAAAGCCCGCATCTGCGGTCTCCTGGAACGATAGTATATCCCATGTCTCACGGTAGCAGCCATCTCCTTCGCTAACAATTCTGTATGTTTCACCATGATGACCGGCCGGCTGTTGCACACGATGATGGCACCCAAGATTTATAATAATATTATATCTCTAGCTCGTAATAAATTCTTCAAAGATTATAAAGACTGAATTTCCTATCAAGATTACTTCCGTCAAACTGTTGCTATTAATAAATAGTTAGGCGCTTAACACTTCATCGCAGAAATGATTGCTTATTTAAAACTAACACTACACTTTGAACTTTCTTTTTACTTTTTTTCTAGTAAAAATCTACACGACGCTACCTAACAGGCCGTTCCGTTGGTTCATGATCACTGCAGAAGATCCGAATGTGGATAACAATGTTTTTGAGTTTAGTCACAAAAACATTGACGTGGGGACTCTGAAGACTTTGGACCAAGACAAGTCGCGCTACAGTGAGAGATGCTCTAGCTCTGTCGAAAATGCTGATAACTCTGATAAGAGCTTTGTGGAGGTATGTACCAACTTGATTTTTATTTGGTCTAATACAGGAAGTACACTGGCATAAGTAACTTTAGAATCAGCTTATACAGAGACGAAAGTGCACTTTTGAGATATTTTTAAACTATAGAACTTTATATGTGGGTCGTAATGAAATGTTCCTCTATTTGTTTCTCTTTTCCACCAGAAATACTGATTGCGCACTGAAATGTGGTCTTCAGGATGGTTTAAAAAAAGGACCACGAAGGGGATGGCGGAGTCAGTATATGCCATACTTTTCTGACCTAAACTGTCCGAGACAAGGATCACAAGTCCCTTAATAACTTACAAAACAGTCTAGTTTATTGTAAAAAGTATAGTCTAGGTTAATATTTAGTAAACAATTAGTATTTTCGGTGAATACTAAGATTTTTGATGCTCAGTTCAAAATATCCATTTATTTATTCACAAAAAGAAAAATATTTCAATGAGAATATTAGAATAGGCACGCACGAATTCGCCCGCACCGCATTTGCGTCACGTCGCGTCTCAGTGTGTGCTGACCCTTAAAATGATTGACCGAAATGTTTAACAAAGCCAAAGTTCTTCTTTTAAAATGGTATAATTAGGGGCAATTATATATTACTAATATTCCACAACTGTCAAACAAATGATCGTGCTCATCACGCAAATATTTGGGTTTGTGTGTCCTGTCAGTAACACCAAGATGCTGCTAGCATTTCTTGAGGAGCGAAAAATCGAATGACATAGTTTTTCCCATACAAAATACAAAATACGAGCTTTCGACGTGGAGATATCAGGCTGTAATATACATAAATACAAAACACGTTTCCTTTCTTAAACCTTTATAAATCAACCAATCTGACTCTCCAGGTCCACTGGGTGTCACCGAGACAAAGTACGAAGAACCAAACCGTTCGCATCCGAGCCATGGTGGCTGAGAATAACGAGGTTTGGTACACCGGAGAGCACCTGACAGTTGTGCTTCATAAGAACACCGATAAGGCTCTGGATAGTCCACCTTTTCCGGCGTCACCGGTCTGCAATCTTTGCAGCGAAGCTAGGTATGAGGTAAGGAGATCACATTTTGACAAACTTTTATCATGTTTGGCCAGAAGTGACTTAAGACAGAAAATAATTGAAGGGAGGCCTTTGCCTTGTAGTAGGACACGACAAGCGTGCGACAGGCTTACTTATAATAAAAATAATAATTTATCCCGTTTCCGGCATTTCTAGGAATAAGATACTTCTAGGTAAGCGCGTTCCATAGTTGACCACATCGTCGCTTTCCATCAGGTGAGATAGCAGTCAAGCGCAAACCTATCAACATAATAAAAATACTTTTTTTATTTGAGAAACAAAAAATCATTTTTTAACTATTTGCTAAAAAAAATATTGTTTTTTATTTAGGTACAAAGTATTTATAGTATAATAAAAACTAACTCTAAACTAATTAAAACTAACTTAAAACAAACTAAAATATGGCGTCAAAAAACTCCTCCACATCGCTGTCGACTGGTAATGTGTTTTTTATTTATAAATTATTGAAACTCGTTAGATTTTTTTTCCAAAAAACATGGTATCTTTTCTGCGGGTCGGATTGATCACGTTATCGAAGGAAAGAGGCGATTAACAATAATGAACAAACCGGCTTCGCTCCGTGAAAATCTCAAATCATCACAAGGAATCAAATTCCGGGGATAAAAAGTATCCTATGTTCTATATTCCAGGTCACGGTCTATTCATGTTTCAAAGCACCGGCTGCATGAATTTGAATAAGAGTTATGTCTCTCCGAATCCTCCGTTTGTGCATATAGGAACAATTTACACAAACAGGCATATAGATAGATACAAACTTTTGCTTTTTAGGGTTCCGTAACCAAATGGTAAAAACGGAACCCTTATAGTTTCGCCATGTCTGTCCGTCCGTCCTCGCTTAATCTCTGTGACCCTTAGCACTAGAAAGTTGAAATTTGGTACCAATATGTATAACAATCACGCCAACAAAGTAGTAAAATAAAAATAAAAAAAAAAATGTTTTATTTGGGTAGCCCCCTACATGTAATGTGGAAAGTGTTTTTTTTTTTATTTCAACCTTAACGTGCGATATATTGTTGGATAGGTATTCAAAAATAAATAGGAGTTTACTCAAATCATTTTTTGATAATATCAATAATTTCGGAAATAATCGCTCCATAAGTAAAAAACAATGTGTCCCCCCCTCTAACTTTTGAACCATACATTTTTGAAAAGTTGGGGACACTTGTGACGGATGGGAAACTACGGAACCCTACACTGAGCGTGGCCCGACACGCTCTTGACTGGTTTTTTTATCATTGGCGGGAAGGAACGCCAAAAAAACAAAGTACTTTTACGGCTTAAAACCTACCCGTGTTCTTCTAATTACCCTTTGCTAGCCTAGGGTCACGATAATACTTTAAAAGAATTACACAGCCCCCACAGGTTATTTATTCTTATACAAATGTTCACCAGAAAGATATTTGCAGCAACCCGCAGGCGCGCTAAGCTGATTATTACACACGTTGATGTGTAATAATCAGTTTAGGGCGCCTGCGAAAATATACTGAGCACAAAGACTCATCTTGTCGTGTAGTAGATGAATAAAGACAGGCGTGCGAGCAATAGAGAGAGATGGAGTTTTACGCCCTTTATCATATAGCTCATCCCTTTAACAGTTTAGGTCGTCAAATGGATCGTGTTAAAATTTTGTGGTAGAGGTTCTGATAAGAATAGAAACTTAATACAAGACCCTTTTGTAATAGTTATTCAATATGCATACAATTTTGATTAATGCTAAATTAAATCATTTTTAACTCTAGTAAACAAATATTAAGTAAAGTTTAGAATATTTTCAACAACAACAAATCTATGTGTAAAGCTTTAAAGCTGTTAATAAGAAAGAGAAGTCCGATATGGGACTTGACGTGAAAGTCCATCACGTACGGCCGTCATAGAAAACAGCGTTTTGGCGAGAGACAAAAAGTGTTATATCTTTTTTGCTTTCCTATCGATTTTGATATTGTTTTGCACAGTTAGTATTTTATTTTATAACTTTTTATTATTCATGTATTGACAAACTGGTTAGATATGATAAACCTTTTAAATAAAAAAATCTCATTAAAATCGGATCATCCATTTGGGAGCTACGATGCCACAGACAGACACATACACATTTACACACACAGACACGTCAAACTTATAACACCCCGGCGTTTTTGCGACGGGGATTAAAAAGACATATTTTCAATACACTTAGGTACTTGCGCGTCAACCGCCCGTTTATTTATGTCATCGTTAGTGTATTGAAAAAAGTCGGTTGATACACGTGGCTTTAGCGACAAACCACGTGTATCAAGGCCAAGGCTCGGGTGAAAACCGCCTAAGTCATAATGACAAACTTTCTTAACTTGTAACAAAATCACCAAAAAAAAAAAAAAAATCAGGCGAAAGTCACTCTGTTTAAAGCATATTGTCAGGCGTTCTACACTGGCCAACTCTGGTACAGGTACACGAAGAGTACTTACAATACTCTTCGTGTACAATACAATAATGCATTTCGGGCCATGCTCAATCTGCCCTGGCGGTGTAGCGCGTCTGGCATGTTTGCCGAGAACAGAGTTGACGATTTCTATGCTGTAATGAGGAGGCTTAGAGCATCTTTTCATGCAAGACTTATGAGCTGCAAAAACAATATTGTTACCACGATTTTCGAAAACCTGTATGTGACATCTAAATATTTTATTATTGTAAACTGATTTCTGTTATTTATTTATTTTTATTTTTATTTGACATTTTATTATTTTTAATGAACCAACAATTTTTAATGAATCTGACATTGTACTACCTATCTATTAATTGAATCTGACATTTTATTATTTTTATTATTTTATTATTATTTATTGATCAAAATCAAACATAGTTAAGTAATTCTGACTTTGTGTTATTATTATTAATTTTAAACTTTTTAAACAAATTGTAAATTACTATGGGTTCCTAGCCTGAAAATAAATGAATTTATTATTTATTATTATTATTCCATTTATTATTCATTATAACATATTTTATACATTTTTAAATATTTTTACAAAAACTAAAAATAAAACATTTAAAAATATAAAAAATAGTGGCCCACCGGCATCGGGAACAGGGTCCAAGTTACCGGCGGTCAGGGCTCCTGAGAGAGGAACCTCCGGACAATACGCGCCGTGTCCAAGAGTGCTGCTTATTAAATGTTAAATGTACTATTTTCATACATATTCCCTATTATCATTCTCGCAGGTGATATTCTACGGCAAATGGTCGCGAGTGGCCCACCCACGCCACTACCCCACCAAGCCGGATGACAACGGCTACAGCCACATGGTGGGCTGCTCGCACACCTTCGACTACTCCCTGTGGAAGCAAGGCATCAACGCCAGTGACGGACTGAAGATGCTCGCTGAGACTGCCGACAGTACCTACATGGAACGGGAGATCATTTCGCAGGTAATCATAAGTTAAGCCACCGACGTAGCCCGAAAAATCGCCAAATTTACTTAAGTTTGTTTATTAAGTAAGTTATATTAAAAAAAAAAGTTAAGTAATGTGCCCTTCCCACTGCCAAGTGGCAGTAGGTTGGGGACATTGCTCGCATTACATCTGTTCGATGGTCGATGGTGATGATAAGTTCTGGAATGGCGACTACCTACTTACCGCAAAAGCGTTGGAACGCCTTCCACAAGGTAGACTTATGATCTGATGAGGGTCGCGGGAATCCAATGGATGCGAGGCGCGCAGAACCGGACATTCTGGCAGCGCTTGGGGGAGGCCTATATCCAGCAGTGAAACTCTTTCGGCTGAAATGATGATGATGATAATAAAGCTTAAGAGTGCCCTTCCCAAACCGTCTATCGTCAACGTGACTATGGTTTAAAAGCTTGTTGTTTCATTGAAACAGAAGAAAGCGTACAAAGCGTTTTGAGAGTACATTTATAATATGCGTACAGCTAAAGGGTGGAATTCCCTGCCGGGGTCTGTGTTTCCTGATAGCTACAACCAAGGGGTATTTTTTAATATATATTAGTCAAGAGTGAATAGGTTGCTTCTAGGCAAGCATGCTCCATCGTCGACCACATGATCGCTAACCATCAGGTGAGATGTGGTCAAGCGCGAGCCTACCAGAAAAAAAATAGATTTAATTGCACGTTTCAAACTGTAGATCTCTATGGAGAAGAATGTGCAAGAAACTGCATGGACACTCTTTTAAATCATAAGTTACGTATTTGTTGGTTACATAATTCATTTAATGCCATGTTTATAACAAGGCAACGCGAAAAAAGAAAGCTAACACCTGAACTCACTGTTGGCATTGGGGACTTCCGTCACTAACTCGAGTATTAAACAAAACTTGTTTCAGGAAATACTTCATTTTTCTAAAACTGGCATCATTCAGAATCTCAATTAAATAAATGTTCAAGGTTATAGTTATATTTTCTTTTTATATTAATTTTATAATTATGAAGGGCCAACGTTCACACATACTAGCAGATTTTTAAAGGATATTACTAGATTAGTTTTACACTTTTTGATTTGAATAGAAACTTAGATAATTCCACAAGATATCTTTGTTACCAAAATATCTCAAGAAAGATGTATAGGCAATAACATCATAATCACGTAAAGAGCGGTTGTATAAATTTTTTTTCGGGTTGGGCGCCCTTAATAATAATATCGACTTTTCTCTAACATTGTAAGCGACTGTTGCGATTTTCGCAGGAATGAGTTTTATCTTCCATAACTAAAAGTATTTTTCAATATACTTAGGTACCGCTTGGAAACCCACTCTTATCGCTTCTGCTTTTACGTACGCAATTTACTGTTTTCTGCACTAGTGCACAAAAATGTTGGCGCTCACCTTCGACACAATGTATTATGTTTATCGTCTCAGTCTGCACTCTAAGCGACCCCCACGAGTTACGCGTAAACCCCAATTTAAATGTTTCTTCCTAACTGTATTGAACAGTTCCCCGTTTGATACATGTTAAAAATCACTGCAGTATTTGGCTCCTTAACACCCTCTCCTGCAGCTCGGGCGAATTTCGCTTCGGTGCCAGTAGCTCGGGCGAATTCCGCTTCGGTCGCAATGACAAATATGGTCATTAGATGATGTATAAACTCAAAAAAAAACTGAAAATATCCGTTATCAATCAAAGTGTGCAAAAGACAGAATAAGAGGAAACTGATCACCTTGTGACGAGCTTTTAATCTTCTGTTCCATTTCAGATGGGCGAAAGAACTGGCACCAGGACCTTAATCAGAGGCAAGAGACGTCACCACCCATACATGTCAGAGCCCTCCCACTCCCTCTTCAGGGTCGACAGGTTCCACCACCTCTTCTCCATAGCTGTGGGCATGAGGCCCTCACCGGACTGGTTCCTGGGTACCTCGCAGTTTGAGCTGTGTACTGATGATGGATGGCTGGAAGAGGAAAAGATTCCTCTGTTTCCTTGGGATGCTGGGACTATGGACGGCATTTCTTATGAGGTAACTCTTTTGTTTAAATAATAATATGTATGGACCTGGTCTTCAGTGATTTTATTTATAAGTTTCATAATTTTTTCTTCTCTTAAAAAATCTAGAGGAATTCTGGATTTTTTAAGAATTGTGGTAGATAGAAATGCTATTCAGGTCGCCTATAAAAAAAGAACGGATTTTTTTTAACAATCGTGGTCATGATAGTGAAAAATATCATAAAAGGTCTCAATTTTTGAGGAATTTGTTATTTTTTTTATAGCTTAAAAAGTTTTTATTTTTAGTTTTTTTACCTGAGTAGTCATGGGCAAGTCTATTCTCCGGTATGCTTATAGCTTATCGTTGAATTTTGGGACATCTTGTATATTTATGAAATAACTACGTATCTTTAAGTTTTTCGGGCATATCATCCATAACAAGGACTCGATTGGAACGATTGGTGGTGCAAGAGAAAGTTGAGAGCAAAAGATCATGTAGAAATCTCCAACAGGTCCACACATGGCCCGGCAGTTTATCCATTCCGATCGAATAAACATGTTTTCTACTTCTTCTTTGTTCTAGTCACAACCAACAGTATCCACGCCTCGCGACAACGTGGAAAGGGTAGAAGTGGGCTCCTTCAACGAGGCGTCTCCGTTCTACCAGATCAACCTGAACGATCTGCAGCCCTTCGCCCTGCTGACTGTCCGGAGACTGGACGTGTTCCCTCTGGTAGGAGCGGAGTGCAGTGAGGACGCCGCAGGTCGGTCTACTTTCATACATATAAACTTTGCAGTAACAATGACTCCTGTTACCATCCGTACATGAATAACTATACTCCGTTTGTTTAGGTAGTTAACTAAAGGTAAACAGTCTTGGTATGTCTTTTTATATTAAAGAGGTCGTATATAATATACACAAAGATTATTTAAATTTAGTTTATTAGCTAACATCGATTTAGGTAAATACCTATTTGCAAAGATTTTTACATACAATTTATAGACAACTTTTAGATAAAAAGACATGCCAAGATTGTTTACCTTTAGTTAACTACCTAAACCGACGGAGTATAGTGTCTATATTTACTTTCATCTAAAGTTATTAAAAGATAATAAGCCTGTTTTGACATTTGACGATTTATTTACGCTAACTTTATCTACAGTAACATGCAATTATTTAAAAATCAAAAGGGGCTTATTATTTTTTGGCAACTCTAGGGCCCGGTTACGTCTCGTCTTAAAACTATCATAACGACCGGTGAGAGAGTATCCTCATTGTTTTTTAATTATTGTTACTTTTTTTTGTGTGTACTTGATGAGGATGACTGTCGCCAAAAAAAAAAAGTTTGATTTGTTTCTTAACAATATGTTTTAATTCTAGCTAAAGAAGAAGAAGAAGCAGCGGCTGCAGCGGCTGCAGAAGCAGCAGAAAAAGAAGAGGAAGAAGAAGAAGGGTATTTAAATATTTTTTTATTTTTTTTGGCTGTTAGTTCCCACTGATGGGCAAAGGCTTCCTGAAATCCTTCCAGATATTATTGAATTATTTACGCCCGAAATTAATAATCAATCTATCACATATCGGAGATTGAAAAACAAATGATACCATACAAAAATTTACATGTTTTCTGTTGTTTCCTTTGATTTTCAATCTCCGATATGTGATAGATTGATTATTAATTTCGGCCGTTAGACATTTTAATAACTCAGTTGCCATATTAACTAACAGCCAAAACCAATAACCTATCTATCACATATCGGAGATTGAAAAACAAATGATACCATACAAAAATTTACATGTTTTCTGCTGTTTCATTTGTTTTACAATCACCGATATGTGATAGATAGGTTAATAAGTTTCGGGCGTTAAGAGCATTATACAACTATATGAAGCAGATGCATGATATAAACCTCACCAACCTTTCTCCCGATTTGGGTTAAGTGTGGGACTTTTATTGACTAAAACCCTCTTGTGTTCCTACAGTTGCCTTTTGCAAACGCCGCGGCAACTCTTTCGAACAACCCTGCATTTCTAGACAACCCTAAAAATATAATTTCACAGCCACACTAAGATCTAATACTTTATGTATTGTACGTGTGAGAGGAACAGACACATATTTTGTGTCTCTTATAGTACCCACGACAAAGAGTAAGCCTAGCCTACACTCGCTTGAGAGTCCAGGCCCACACAGGATCACTGAGACGTAGCAGGTATTCATTGTAACGCACAAAGCTTTAAATAAAATATGCTGTTGTAAGTTTTGTGTCCGTAAAGGGTCTGTAAAGATATTACTCTTCAATTTCAAACAATTGCTTTCAAAATGGCTGTCACACTACTCACACTGTACGAACCTGTCGCGCGTTTCATACACGCACGACAGTTTGACTACTAACGCGCGTTAGTCAAATTGGCCACGTGCTACAGAAGCAATACCAATGCGTTACTACGCGCTACAGACGCGAAGCAAACGCGCTACAACATCGCAACTGTACCGAAGCGATCGCGCGACAACATCGCTACAAAAAGTCGACGTGGGCCCTTAGTGCATTTTTATCCACTACACATACTACTTATTTTTTTTTGTATTTCGGTTCTTCAGATTTTCCCAGTAGATGTGATAAATAAGGGTTGCAGAATTGGTCGAATAAGCTACCAGGTATTCAACAAGTTTGAGTATTAGTTCATGATTTACTACCTAAAAAAACCCTAACCCAAGCCCCCCCTTTCCGTGAAAGCACAGAAATCAATCTTCAACTACTGTTTATATCCTACAGTAGGTTGCATTGCATGGTAACAAAACCAGTACCTACGGTAGCTAATTTATTATTGTCGTCTCATGTAAAGTCATATCATTGGGTTGAACGAAAGACCCTGGGTTGAAAGGAAGAAAACTCCAAGACCCTGGAATAAAGGCAAAGAGGGAACAGGAGTGGGTTTTAGTCAGTAGAAGTCTGACACGCACTCCCGCTCCATATTGATGATTTCCCACATAAAAAAAGTAAAGTCAAAGGTTGACTGCACCAGTACACCTTTTATGTTCCAGTGAGCAAGAGGAACCACTTCTAGGAGAAGTAAGACAGAACCTGGAAGTCATTGGAAGGTGTCCCGTCGGCGAGTGGGCTGACTGGTCTCCCTGCGTCCTGGATGACGGCAACTGCGGGATTGGCTTCAGGACCAGGACCAGACGTCGAATCGATGGGAATAACTACAACGGGGATTATGATGTAAGTAGGAGTCAATCAACCAATCGATTTTAGTTGCAGAAAACATGATGTACCAGTACCTACGAAGATGGTTTACAGAAATTGTTAGAGCTTACACATTTTACTTAATTCATGTGTTCGGTGTGTGATAGGTTAATGACAGAGCAGGCAAATATTTAGAGTTTGCATTACGAATGGAAGAAAAAAGGAAAAAAAAACGTGTTGCAAGGACAAGGGCAGGAAGATGATGATGATGATGATTACGAATAATTATTTAAAGTAGTGGTGGCCCAGTATGGATGTGTGGTGTGACAAGAATGGACAAAGTGAGAATTGAGTAAGTATATTAGGGGAAGTGTTGCGTTGACCCCAAATAAAACGGGACAAGGGCAGGAAGATGATGATGAGTGGTGACCCAGTCACCCAGTGGTACCTAACGGCTAAGACTTACAAGATCTAGGTCCAGGCGCATTAGGTACTTTGTGTGATTCATTTTTTCATCTCCACTGCGTTCAAAACGGTAGAGAGAACCGACATATCCTAGAACTAAAAAATCGAAGACATGTGACATCACCAATCCGAACTGCTCGTGCATTATGTCCTACTCTTAGAAGCGGCTTCACCCACGCAGTTATTATGATAGAGGAACATTTTCCCGGAATAAAAAGTATCTTACATGCTATTTTAGGACATTGTCTACCCGTGTAGATGTACCCAGTTTCATCGAAATCCATTCAAACGTGAAAAAATAACATGTACTTACACACAATGAAGAGCCTTTTACACTACTCGATACGTCGACTCGTTATGTCAACTCGGTAAGTACGTCGAGCCCCGTCGAAGATCGTCTTAAGGTACGATTCCGAACCACGCTGCACGCAGCAGTGCTGCCGCAGCAGTGCTGCCGCGACACTACTGGTCCCCGTATAATTTCTATTGGCTTATATGAGATTACATGCCGAGCTAGGCAGCAATGTCGCGGCAGCAATGCAGCGGCAGCACTGCTGCGCGTCAGTGTCGCCCTACCGCCGCGACAGACCAGTAGTGACGCGTCTGCCGCCGTAACAACAACTAGAAAAGGATGAATTTCTCAGATTCAGAAGGGAACAGAGCGACACTGCCGCCTTGCTCGGAATCAGCGCAGCAGGCAGCACTGCTGCGCAGCACCTTAGTGGCAGCACTGCGGCGGCAGCACTGCTGCTTGTTGCCGAGTTCGGAATCATACCTTTACCTTTATTACACTACGCGACGTAGACTAAGACCGTTCGTAAAAACGAGTGGTGTAATAGCCTTTTACAAACTTCTGCCTTTATAATATTAATGTGATATTACGCATAGCACGTGTAAAAAGTTTGTAGTACACGTGGTATCTACCTACTTATTTGATCGACTTCTAAAAATGAAGGTCTGGCAAGTATTCGTCTGTAATTTATAGGATGACTGGTAATTAGTGACTAATAATGAGACACGTGATTGTACTCATGATAATAAACAACTTTTAACCTATTAATACCCGCGAAACGAGACACAATAGTAAGACAATAACAGCGCGATCTCATAGGACCGGTCGGGGATTCATGAATTAATATTAGACACCTGAAATCGCGAAATAAATCAGCAATTCAGAACATAAAAGTACTGAACAGCAGTTTTTTTCCGCGATTTCAGGTTCGCTCTCATAGTAAAAGTTGTTTCTTATCACGTGTTTAAGTCATCATCATCATCATCTACCTAGCCTTTTCCCAACTATATTGGGGTCGACTTCCAGTCAAGCCGGATTTAGCTGAATACCAGTATTTTACGAGGAGCGGCTGCCTACCAGACCTCCACAACCCATTAACTGGGGTACTTCATGGCAAGACTGGAGTCTGATTTACTGGCTTCTGACTATCCGTAACGATTGCCAAAGATCTACAAATGACAGACACGTGATTGTACTCATGATAATAAACAACTTTTAATATGAGACTAAACCTGAAATCGCGAAATAAATCAGCAATTCAGAACATAAAGTACTGAACAGCAGTTTTTTTCCGCGATTCCAGGTTCGCTCTCATAGTAAAAGTTGATTCTTATCACGTGTTTAAGTCATCATCATCATCATCTGCCTAGCCTTTTCCCAACTATATTGGGGTCGGCTTCCAGTCAAGCCGGATTTAGCTGAATACCAGTATTTTACGAGGAGCGGTGTGAGTATTTAAGTATTGGTCACTAATTACTAGTCACCTTATACGAATGTGTTTTGTTAATGACTAGCAGAACCTGTAACGTGATGTTATTTAACATCCTCTTATCCTTATCTATAACAACAAATGTGTTATCAGTTATCAGAATTTACATAACGTATTTGGGGTCGACGCAAACATTGTATTCGACTTCTACATAGATAATATAATTACCACAGCGTTGTCTTTTTAACCCTAAGGTTGTCTGGTAGAGAATGTCTTGATCTTGATGCATTAACCTATCACATACCCGCAAAACGACACAATAGTAAAACAATAACAGCGCGGTCTCATAGGACCGGTCTGGGATTCATGAACTAAGTCCGCCTATGTACAGTCAGCATCAAAAGTCGATGAACAGAATCAACACAACAAAACACCTCGTTCGTTCATCTGTTCACAATAAAATGTTTTGTTATGTTGATTGTGTTCAGCGACTTTTGATGCTGACTGTACCACCATTGTACATGAAGTTTTAACCTATCACATACCCGCAAAACGAGACACAATAGTAAAACAATAACAGCGCGGTCTCATAGGACCGGTCGGGGATTCATGAATTAATAAATAAATATTCTTTCCGATTTTTCCAAAGTCATGGCGTGTTGACCAAAATTAGGTTAATTATTCAGTAAAATTCGGAGTCTCCCTCTCACTCCTCCAGCCCAGAGAGGAACGGTCCCCGTAAGAGCGATTTTAACATAAGTATTATCTATACAAGATTTTTGTTTTTGCCATAATTGTTTTTATGATGTTCTTTTTTATATTTGTGGATTTCTAGCGGATAGAAAAGTTCCAATTAGTACAACCTCGCTTATAGGTGAAGGGTCCAGTCCAGGATAGTCCGCGAAATTCAAATTGTACGTTTTTTTGCAATTTTCAGTTCAATATCGGATATTAGAACCGGAAGAGCAAAATGCTCCCACTTAAAAAAAAAGTGTCTCATACATAAATACATCCCTGCATGTCGTTATCAACTTATCACAAATATAATTTTTGTTACCACTATCCAGAACTAAGTTATAAATTACAAAAACTTTCGCAAATTTTAATTTCGCTGGCTACCCTACCCTGAAGGGCAAAGCATTCACATAACGTCATAGTTTGTTACCAGAACAAACGACAATAGCCCAGCGGTTAAAACGTGCATTACCTGGCAACCACGAGGTCGCGAGTTCAACCCTGCTGGCCGTTGCCCTCCCGACTTTACTCATCGCATAGGCGTCCTTCCTTACCTCAGTCTGAGGTCAACAAAATGTATAAAATATTATCTCGTAATACAAAAGACTAACTGCAATTTAATAGCTGCTTTAATAAAAGGTTTCATTAAGATTTTGATCAATGATAATTTGATTCAAGCTTAGGTCGTCCAAATTACCTACTAATTCTTTTTCATTTGCTGTCTGGCAACCCTAACGCTAAAATTTAATTACCCTAGAAATTCTCGTAACACCTACTTATCTACCTCATTCAATTCAACTCTAAATAATTGGAGCATTCATCCATTGTTCCAGTATCAAGATAATATGCAAGCGCAGCCGACGGGCAGCAACTGTGAAGATCAAGATACTAAGTCAGTTGAATATCAGAATTGTTTCGTTGACTGCTATTAGAACGGACGTAAAATAAACTGCCTAGCTACATGAATAGACTGGTATTTTATTTCTGTACGTACCTACCTGGATAGTGGATACTGGACCGACTAGGTGTGGACTTGAAACAGGTTTGCTCTGAGGAGAGATTCTGTCTTCTCGTTTTTGCGCGAAAATAAACCAGTTGGCAGTTTAGCCGGCCGGCCGGCGTCGACGGAGCGAAGCGGGGAGACGCGGGGCGGCGCCAGGGGGCAGCACTGTCAACATTGTTGTGCTTGTCAAGTATGAACATAGGCGCGGATCGCGCATGCTCCGAGCGCAACGGCCCGCCTCGCGCGCGATCGCAACTTGTTGATTGTTCACTCACTTCATGCCAGTTGAGTCGCGAACGATGCGCCGGGTGGTCGCGTCCCGCGTACGCATCGTTGTCGCTCCGAACTTCGAAATTGTTTTACGAAAATATGTGAAGTTTCCGAATTCAAAATTGTGCAGAACTGTCGTGTCGAACGTGTTTATTTGTGATCAGTCCATGTAAAACGTTAGAAATAAGTAGTTTTAAGTCATTGAAACTTAATAGGCTTACTCGTTTTACCTGCATGCCTCGTCCCACGTCTGAGCGGTTACCTACCTTATCGGATAAACGAACATTTTTCAAATGGATGTGCGTTTGAAATCTGTGATAGTGTGCGTGTTATGTGTTATAAGACTTCGTGAGAGCGTTGTAGGAGATTGTGACAAGTTTTTACAATAGTGACGTGCTCGGAGTTGTGATACGAAAAAGTTGAATTACCTTAAGTCAAGAATCATGTTCGTGCGCGGGAGTGAGGGGGGCGTGCTGGCGGCGCTGTTGCTCTATTCGCTAGCGGTGGCGTCGGCGCAATACACAAAAGGTAAAAACTGCTTTCTTACCTGTGCGGTGTGCACACGCAGCCCTACGTCTGTCGTGGAGCTTTGTTCTATTACCTTTTGTTCGTTCCTTGGAACGTCTTTTGAATTTTTAAAATGAGACTGTCTAAATGACGTCATAAACAAGTTGACAAGTTCATACTCTTTTCTTAGGAACTCATTCAAGAAGGCTGTTATTCTAGATGGCTATGGTATTTTAACCTAACCTTACCTTTGCATGTTTTTCCGGATACTCGCAATATCTGCAGTGCATAGAAATTACTGAAGTGTTTGTTTCCTGTTTCTAAGTAAAATCGAATGACTAATTTGAGTGGCTGGTTCTGACAAGCGTTTTGATAACGGAATTTTACGATAAGGCCGGCGAGCCACACCTATCAATAAATTCTTACCTGTAGTAGGTACTTTATTAGATACTTAGTAAATAATAATAAAATGACTAGAAGTACAGATAAGACGTAGTATCTTGATCAATAAATAAGTAACTATGGAAATAGCGATGAGGAGTTTTGTGAAGTGTTATTCTCAGGTGTAAATTTTAAATTAGAACCTACCTTTAAATAAGTAATAACACGTTAATCTGCACGATTCTCAGAATGTGTAGCCATGTTGTAGGTATGTAGGTACTTTCCTTTAGGTTGGTAATAATAATTTAGAATTATTTTGCCGCGAATTTTGTCAACACGTGTTTTCTTACTTGTGTCTACCTCAATGGCGGTTGATATGTTATATTTTGGAGTTCTGTCAACAAAATTGCCACATTGGTCCGTCTACCAAACTACGAGTATAAACACCAAGAAAATAATTCATTAGATATAGGTAACAGCACTTCGACTGTGTTTTTATGATGATAATGAGATGAAATAACTGAAGGCTTGAAGCCGACTGACTGGAAGCCGACCCCAATATAGTTGGGAAAAGGTTAGGCAGATGATGATGAATGAGATGAATTAAAAAATCATCTGAGGTTGTTAGGTACTTTAATTTCTCCTCCTTGAGTCATATTCCTCATTACTGAGGATTATGAAGATCCTACTGGATAAGCTTCTTACTGATGGTGTCTAGCCATCTGTGACGATTCTTTGCGTTATGAAGTGCGATTTTCCTGAACTCAAACGTAGATATTGGTTTGCGGATGAATTGAAGACGATAATGGTTGAATGTTTGAATTTTTGTGAGAAGGATGCATGATTGACTTAAATAAATTAGGTATAAATAGTCCGCCCATATTTTTACCTAAAAATTTTAGTAAAAGCTTTCTTAAAAATAAGTGTGTGTGGGTGACAAGCTTTGATCACACAATGTTTACTACAGAATTAATATTCTGAATTATTATTAGATAGATATTTAATTGTTCACTTGAGAGAGAAGCGCGCTCCATTGTCGAACGCGTAGCTACGCTTTCCATCAGGTTAGATACCTAGTAGGCAAGCGCGAGCCTATCAATGATAGTAAAAAAAAAACAGATTTAAAATTAGTACTTGGTTTGTAAGTGAGAATCATCAAATGACTGCTCCTGCCATGAGGAGTGGCAGAATTTTACTGACTAAAACCCACCATATTCCTTCATTTACCCTTTGCGTTCCAAAGCTACAGTAACTTCGAACAATTCCGTTTCTCTGTTAGAAAAATAAAATCTTCAAAGCCTTATCTAAGTAAACGCCAATTCTTGCATTACTCCGCGAACCTAAACCTTATAAAACTTATAAGTACTTATGAGTGGCAGAATTTTACTGACTAAAACCTACCGTGTTCCTTCTTCCTTGGCCCGCGGTAACTACGAACAAATTCGCTGCCCTGATAGAAAAGTATAATACCCAAAGCATTAAGTATTATACGAGTAGTACACGCCAATTCTCGCATTACACCGCGAACCTAAACCTTATAAAACTTATAAGTCATAACAGAAACCATTAATCACAATAACCAGGCCTTCTGTCACACCCTCGTAAAAATTCCTCAGTCGACTACAAGCCCTGACAGACGACAGAGCATAGTAGGTATATAAGCACCTAGGTATCTTGAAAGGTACGTAGGACTTTACCTTATGTGGGAGACATTTTATTACACCTAAACACCTGGGTAGGTCTAGGTAGGTATTTCTTCCGCAGTAATGGATAGAATAAAAATAAAACTAAACGTTCGTAGGTACCTAATAAATCTTCGTTACCCAGTGATATTTTTTAAATAATCTGTATATAAAAAAAACATGATAGATATAGTCGAAATAATTATACTGTCGTCTAATTGCGAAGCAGGCAATAAGCCATTATTAAGTACCTACCTAATAGTAAGATCACAATAAAATAAATAATAGACTTACAATAAGATATTATTCATTTATAAAACAATACAATGCAGGTACCGACACAATATAACGAGATAAAAAAACAACATAAAAACGGAGCCCTATTGTTAATATACATAAAAGGGACGAATAGAAACAAAACTGATTGTTTTAAATTACAATAATTTAAAAATAGGTTTCTGCAAAAAATATTTAAATAACCCGAATAAACCCTTCAAAATTGTGTTTCAATTCACCCGAAAGAGAAAGAGATGAATCAAGAATGTTGCAACCAAAAAAATCGCCCAACTATCAAATTTTTCCTCCTTTTTCATGAAACCGATAAAAAAAACCGTAGCAGCTATAAAGCTAAAAAAACTGTAACTTTTCCCGTTCTTTAGTGACCTATGATGACTTTAAAATTAAAACAACTTTTTAAATTGTGTGATGATGATGATGAATCAGCATACAGGATGTGGTGCAATAGTAACGCAAAGTAACCAAAATTCGTGACGTCATTTCGATGACGAAGTAAATTAACTTCCTAGAACTTGATAGGTATTTTCTTCAGATTCGTAATCTGAAAGACCGGTTTTCAAACTCACTACATCTGTTTTTTCATCATAAATAGAAAGAAAGAAAGCAAATAGGTTTTAACCTATCAATACCCGCGAAAGGAGACACAATAGTAAGACAATAATAGCGCGGTCCTATGAGACCGGTCGGGGATTCATGCATGAATTAAAAAACTTACATGTAAATTTTTTCGTCTTTTTAAACTAGATGAGGCCAGTGTTTCATAGATGACTACCCTGAGAAGAAACACCGAAACAAACTCGGGTGAATCCAAGGTCTGACTAAGAATAATCGTTTTCACTATTATAATAATTATTGTTAGAAGTTATACTCAAAAGCTAGAAAATACTTGTCTTATTAATTAATTAAAACCTTGTTGTCAAGTAATTAATTGATAACGCGACGTACCTAATTGATAGTGCGTTTAAATAAGACAATGTCTAAACGTCTTTCAAAATAATGATATGTTGACAGTGTATTTAATTGGGTACTTGACCCGTATTTTACTATAATTCGTATCAAAAAATTAACACGAAATAAAAAACCGCAAAAATTCAGGTTGGTAGAAACCTTTCAAATCTTGTGGAAGCGAAAACTACTAATTAACTAAAATTATGCACGAACTGAAATGTGTAGTCACTATTAAGTCACAAAAAGATAGCGAGATATCTCTTACCCTTACCCAGCTCGCCCTAACTCTTCATCAATCCAATGTCTGACATGCTAACCAATTTTGATGCTGTTTCCTCAAAAAGATTTCTTTATAGTGTCATTTGTCGTTTATTAAAAACAATTGAAAGGGTCGCGTTTGACCACTATGCCAACTGATGGTAAGCGATGATGTGATTGACTATGGAGCACGCTTGCCTAGAAGTCCCCTGTTCACTACTGGCTCAAAGAAAATTCTCAAGCTCAACTGTAAACAGTAAACAACCTTCGACATTCAAAGGTCCATTTTAATCGAATCTCTCTTATTTACCCAGTAATTTCTGCCCAAGGGAGAGTTATTATTTAATAAAAATAATATTAGAAGAGGTCAACTATAACTTGGTTACTTTAAGATGGAAGATAAAGTCATTTTGTCTTTAGTGAAAGGCGATCGTGACCAGTGTGCATATGCATGGCTGTATATAGGTGGACTATTGTTTCTTTGGACTATGAAAGTCCCCTTCATATGACCCAGATCCTTATGAGTTCATGGCTAGAAAGGCTTTAGCTGACCGTTATTGTTTAGTGCTTATGAAATTACGAATCACCTTCGTACGATCTTTCGGTGGATTTGAAATAATGTCGATGAACTAAGGTTTAACCCTTTATTGTTAGCTGTGAAGGTAACGCACAAAAACTACCATTGTTCGAAAAATATTGTTCGATTTTCGGTAAAAAAACTTTTGTGATTTTTGTGTTTCGTTGTAAAGCTGATTCAAGGGCTCGGAAGCGAAGTTGCGAGTAAAAGCCAGTCTTTTTTATATTTACGTTTAAATACTTATTTTTAATTAACAGACAAAAAAACAAAGAAACTAATTGTTTCGGAAGCCATAGAAGTCAAATCGCGAAATACTAAACAGAGGATGCTTGACTTTTTAAAAGGCGATGGCCCATTTGTTGTCCATTGGACTTTTAATTGTTCACCGATTTAATCCTTATATTAGGGGATTATTAAAAAACTATTATAAGTATAGATAATTATGTTACTATAGAATTTCATTACGTGGTATTTTAGTTTTAACATCAGTAAGTTAAACTATTGAGCTAAAGCCAGGTAGGTCGTTGTTAATATGAGAATGCATTATGCTATTTATTGCATCTAATTCTAAAAATAACAATAAAGTTTCGTCAAACCTCAAGCCACCAATTTTAAACATTAAATCAGAGCAAAGTAGATCGCGAGCCTGAAGCACAACAAACAAGGTTATGACCAAGTAGGTCCCAGTCCTAGCTACTTATTATGTCGCAGGCTTAAGCATAGACTTACTAAAGCCATACTGAGAACAATGGCAGCCCCGACGGACTGCAAGCCCACAGTTTGAGTACAAGTATCTGAAGTATGAACTGTACTTTAATAAACCGGTATGACAAACTGAGTAGCAAGACTCTGCTGATATTTGCTGCGAAATGGTTTTCATAACATTATTGCATTAGTGAAAACTGTATTGCCAAGAATGTGGCCGGCAAAATTCCAGCCATATAAAACAGAACTGTGTGGGCTTTTTATAGAGACCTTTAGGATGACTAAGACCAATTTAAAAGTTCTCCATTTTTGTGTGGCCCTAAGAAATGCGATGAGCAATAAACCTGTTGCAAAATGTGCTATATCATGGCCACGGATATGCGCATAACCGGGAAAACTGAGGCATTAAACCCGCCTTTGTAGGTACAAGTTGCATAAAGAATAAATAAATAAAACTTAATTACATAATTATAAACATAACTACGAGTAGTATCATCAAAACCGCATTTGGTCTCAATAAAGTTTCAAGCCCAGTAATTTTTTCCAGTAGGTATCTACTGATATCCCAAAAAAAACGGGATGGAATAAAAATACCGTAATCGCAAAACTGGTCACGCACCTTTATTAATTACATATTTCATTGATTTATTACTCAATTAACGAAGGTGTCATCATGTTCGTTTAACATGGAGGAAAATTGCTTTTAAAAATAAAAGTGTGGTAACATACGCTTCGTAAGCACTCGGTCAAGTATGACCCCCACAGTAACGCGAGCGTCGTACCAATAATAATTTCCTGTCCCTCACACAATACGCCATTCATTAGCCTTAATTTATGCTCCTTGCTCTCACCTCAACCACTGACAATTTTCTACTATATAAACAGTCTTTATCGCACCCGTGTTATCCATTGCTCATTCCTTCCAATTCCTTTTAAGTACGCTTTGAACTAAACACGCAATGGAGAGTAAAGTTTACGACAGCGGTCGCTCTTGCCCGCTCAGTTGGTTCGTATGGCTTCTGTGACATGGCTGCCTATCGGATGACGTCATCATGCAACCGGACCGCTCAATGGCTGTGGTATGCATGCAGTTATATGCGGCTGACCTTTTTATGAAAGGTAACAATAAGCAGACTGAATGTGGATTTTTTTGTTCAGTTGCCCGAAATATGCGTGTTTTTATTTTGTTTGGAATTCTTGCGTTTTATTTTGTTGAATGAGAAATATTTTGTTGGGATTAAATAACATAGCCATTTAATACCAATTTTATCAATAACATTATTGATAATTTGACTATGCGTCATCCTTCATGATGAATTAAAAAAGCGCCACTTTCAAGATATTAGTATAGCTAAGTATCTGCTGTCCCACTGCTGGGCAAACGCCTCCCGCCATTACTTCTATTGTTCCCGACTTTATACCACTTCTTGCCAAATCCTAAGGAAGTAATTTAAGTCGTCCCACCATCTCTTTAGTGGCCTGCCAGGAGTATGTCGTGCGATTTTAAACCATAAATTTTCTAAGTTATTATACTTATCTACACGATAAAGGAGAACTAATCATCAGAATTGCATTTCTGGTTTTTGGACAAATATTCACGTATGATTCTTACACTTCACTGAGTCCAAAGGGTTTTAAAACATAAAGTATTCCCCTCTTTATCCATTCGTAAACCAGCCAAATGATAATACAAGACTACAAATCTGCATTGCATTGTAGGTATCCCAGTGACAGATTGCCTACAGAATCACATTAACCTATTTCTGTCAATCGGCTTCGACACAACGGGGATAAAAAGAAAATTGCATTCAAACGTATAGCAGACGCAACAGCTAAAGTATTGCGTGTTCCCTCCATTTTATAACGTAAATAAAAAATGCCTAACTAAGCGTGTTAAGTAACTCAATTAATTATACTTCGTTATTAAAATATTATTTAAAATACTAAAGCATATCATCACGCCGATACTCCGATACGCTCTGATAGGGTAGGTATGCAGTCGTATAGGCATTTTGTTTTTCCTACCGTATCGTAGATTTTTATGGAACCACAGGTAAAGAGAAATGATTCTCGAAAAAGTTTTTACGAAAAAAATATTGATTCAACATCCAAAAAAGAATCGAACGTCAAAAATCGAACAAACAAAACCAGTTAGGTGACCAGTGTTTCAAGTCGAAAAAAAAACCACCATCATCAAAGTACCTACAGGGGAAAATGTGCCAGTTCCCCTTATTGGCTTCCTGAGTATACACGGACACCCATCTAAATAGTAAAAAAAAGTAAACTAGTACCGACCTACACAGTCATCCATGTAATTAATAAATAATACTTAATTACCTAACCCAAGATAAGAAAAACGTCAACTTGTTCTAAATAAACACATGACTCATCAGCTGATATTTAAAACTAGCCGTTTCAACTCCTTTAGCGAATATTTAATCGGATACCCTAGTGCATCATCTCACTGTGCTAGCCTTTTCCTAACTATAGTCTTTTTTACATAGCATGAGTTGGTTGACAGCAGGACAAAAATATTCATCATAAGATGAGAGAAAAGGACATAGTATGAATCTGACAGCTGTCACCGAAACCATCCTATAACAAATTTAGTATAGCTTGGAGTCATGTTGTGTGTTTTACCTGGAACGACTGCCTATCAGAATTCACAACCCTAATAATGGGCAACACAATACTCCTCGGATAGGCTGATGGTCAGACATTTTGTCGTCTACCTGTAACGACTGTCAAAGATCTACGAATAACAACCTGGAAAAACACCATTTACGTGCTTTCTAAAGTACGGGGTGTCAGTATAATTGTCCATATACCTCAGTGCATTGATAAAAAAATGAAACCTTACCCAGGTCGATATCAAACGCACTCACCACGGGGCGTGTTATCGACGATTTGATAACAGAACTTGTCCGACCCACCTTCGGTGTAAAAGAGTATGCCCACTGCACCTTATCATACTATCACCATGCTACGAGTAGTAACATACGGCATGGAGTACTATGCCCAGTAGACATGATACAATTTTCTTACGTTGCTGCGGCAAGGAAAAAGCCATGCTTTCATTAGATTTTAATTAATTCTTAGCTAGGATATTCGTTTGTAATTTTTATTTTCCTATTGTAATATTTCATTATTTTTTGTTTTGAACCTCATTCTAATAGTCAATTTAAAATTAAATGACCTACCTATGAATGTTGGGCATACCTGAAAGGGACTTCATTACACAGGATCCCCTCGTAAATGTTGTAACATATTGTCGACATTGTTTTGTAAATTAGACGTTGACAATATTAAGCATCTTTTTATTCGGGCTATATAAAAAAAATAGGGAGAGGGCTCTATCTAGTGCAGTAGACGTCTTTCGGCTGAGATGATGATGATATTATATACGTTTAATAAAAAAAAAAAAAAAAAAAATTTTTTTCGCCGACTCGTCCCTAGTCCGGTCCTACTGATAAAGAGTAGTGGGCATTCTCCTTAACAGCACTCAGTTACGTGATTACCGTCACGCGACTACTAACTTCGTCTGTTTGACGTGATGACTACCAAAAATATTCACGCTGTAATTTTAGTGTAATTATGTTTACTGTTATCCGTGTAGTCTCTTTGTAAACTAGGGTATTATGGCCGTTTACAGGTTATTATTATCAAAATGTTTTTAGTCGAAAGCTGTCGATGAATTATTGTTTTTTTTTTGTTCTGTAAAAGGTTGATTTAAACTAAAATCTTTACAAACACTATATTAGTTCACTTTCTGTGTCTGTCTGTTAATCCGCTCCTAAAGCAAGCAACAGATTTTGATACGGTTTTCTCTAATAGAAAAATGTGCGAAGCTGGCGTAGATCACTAGTAGAATATTAATCTAAGTTGTCAAATATAATATAGAATATTAATCAATTTAAGTTGGTTAAAAATAAAGTTAAATTACTACAAAACTCAATTATTCTGAGTAATATCTTAGGAACTAAAACCAACTCAAAACAGTTACGTAACATGCACTTAACAACCATTAAATTGAACACTAAAAGCACACTAATATATCTATACCATTAAAAACCCACATTGCCTAGAACAAAACAGAACATTAAAGACAACAGTCTAGAATTGAATATTCAGAAAAGGGTAAAGATTTTCTTATGAATTTCTTGCTGGCATGCATAAAGGTAAGTATACACCGGGAGTAATTCGATCATGCCTATGTCTGCGCTGTCGACTTAAGTAAGTAGGTAATGGAAATCCTGTGTTTCTAGTCTTTGAGTGGATCGAACATTGATGCTTTTCGTTTGATGTTAGAGTTCATGTGACATTTGCTTATATGTATGTATGTATAAATAATTGTATTCCTAGCTTACTAGGCTTTCAGTGTCTGTTAATGTTGTTTTGAAGAAGAAAAAGAGTGTTGTCTCAGAGTTATTATGAGACAAAATCAATAATCGCCTAAGTTCTTATTTAACCTATCACATACCCGCGAAACGAGACAATAGTAAAACAATAACAGCGCGGTCGCATGAGACCGGTCGGGGATTCATGAATTGATGATTTTCAATAGTTATCAAACCTGTAGGTAGATAGTAGTCGTTTTGCCAATTTGTAATTTATTTTTTTTACGTACAATTGACCCGTTCTTTCCGTACACAAAAGTGTGACGGAGGTGTATTACGTCCACTAAAACGCAAATAAAAAAAATTTTAGAAAAGTCTTAGTTACTCAGATACCCGCGAAACGAGACACAATAGTAAAACAATAACAGCGCGGTCTCATAGGACCGGTTGGGGATTCAAACGTTAAGCGCAAATCCGATTTGACATTATTTTTCGACTATACAGGCAATTATAGAAAGAGCATTGTTGGTTGATATTTAGCAATATTCCTCAACTATAACCTACCATTTATGAATTCAACCTCAGCAATAAACGTTTCTAAACTAAATTTTCTGACGACAGTTTACCTAACGAAGTCAAAAACCGCTCACCATTCACCACTTAATTAAAGCTAACTCTAAAGTAATTGGAATTCTAGCTCTAAACACAAATCCTAGTAACGAGTTAAACAAATTTAAATGTCCAAAGGCTATTTGTATTTCTGCGCCAAACACTAACTGTTAATCTTGGTAGGAAAACTGAGATAGTTTAAAGAATTACTGGGACGGGGAACGACAAATACCTATGCCGCGTTGGTTGCTCCAATACGAGGATATTACCCGGTTTTGTGTGCACTCTGACTTTATCTTTGAGACTAGTTTCGCATTGCGAGATTTATATGCGAGGCTGACTTGTTTCCTTAGTAGATCGCTCTCTTGAAGCCTAGCTTTGCATCGCGAAAACGCATACAAACGCGGTTTAGCGCGCTGTGTCACCAGGCTTAAAGCGAACTACATTATAACGACGCACACGTGGGCCACGCTTGATTTGTGGCGTGGATCTAAGGTAGCTCTACAAGTCTAGTTGCCATACATATAAAATGTATGAAGACCGATACACATGTGGGCCACGCTTGATTAGTACGTACAGTCACGTCGCGTGGCGTGGATCTAATGTAGCTCTACAAGTCTAGTTGCCATATAAAATGTATGGAGACCGACGCGCCCAGATCGGCGTATGTGCTCTATGCCCTAGTTAATAAATATCCTTATATCCATATTACGAAATAAAGTCCACTACTGTGTCTCTCTTGCTATCCTATGCGATAAACTCAAAGACTACTGAATATACGTTCATGTGATATTCACTAATAGACAGAGTAATTAATTAGGATTGATTAGATATATGTACTATAATAATTAGTATAGTAGAGAAATAGATTTGTAACACTCTAGCGAAGATGGGGTAGGTGGCTAGTTGCAAATAAAACTGCATAATTTCTCTAAGACACGACTGCCGCCTGTCATCGCCTATGAAAACCAATTTCCTTTACTTTATAGGGTCCCGTACTGCAGTCGGTAAAACACTAAACTCTAATATGATCACGTTGTGGTATTAAGCCAAAATTGTGCACTGAAAAATTTAAATTTTTAAGGCAATTCAATCAAGGTAAGGCAGTTTATGCTCCGTTTGTGGCGCATATTTTGACGGTAGCCAGGAAATCAAAACCTGTAGGGTACTTCCTGTTGACCTAGAATCCTGAAATTTGGCAGTAAGTAAGGTCTCATACTGCAAGAGAAGGCGTAATTCAAAAAACCATAATTTATTACTTACGTTCCAAAATAATTGCTAATAAATTGTATTTCGGAAATCTTCTATACTCGATTCGGGAATCGACCTATTTTCATCTAAGTTTCTGTGGAACCCTCAGTGCGCAAGACCGACTCACACTTGCCTATTTTTTTATACATAAATCGTCTCTTATCGCCAATCGAGAATATCCATTCCGACACCGTCTAGAAACTAGCTAGATATAATCTTCAATATTAAGTTTCTTTGCACAGCTGCATAGATAGCTATCGCTTTTAAAAATGCTTGAAATTATATCATGATGAGTTTCCATTAGTTGAAGTGGCCAGTTTAGTTTTACTGCCAAGAAAAGTGCTGAGAGAAAAGTGGCCTTATGTTTATCCGTTAAAGTATCTACCTGTAGATTTTTCTCCCCATGTTCTTAGAGTATCTAGAAAATGGTTGTAGAGGTACGCTATTGGGTGTTAAGATTCTCTACAAGTATTTATTGAAATAGGAACTGAGCGGCTTAACGTCTTTGCGAAGCATTATCGAGTAGCTAAATCTTATTTTAGTTTTATCTTATTTAGACATCGGTAAAAGTTTGTTAGAGGCATTTACTTATTTTTAAAACTGATCGAAATGGTAGTTCCATTTTTAAATCTACAAGCGGTTCAAAAGCTATAAAGGTACTTTCTTTTTATGGAATTATCGCACAATATAAAACATAATTACTGAAGAAAACTGCCGTCTTTGCAAAGCATAATCGAGTATCTAGCTAAATCTTATTTTAATTTTATCGTATTTGAACATGGATGAGAGTTTGTTAGAGGCATTAACTTATTTTAAACCTCGAGATGGTAGTTATATTTTTATATCACGAGCGGTTCAAAAGCTAAATGCTTTCTTTTATCTTTCTCTGTAATTATCGCACAATTAGAAAAAACCTAATAACTGAAATAAACGGTTCTGTTTTGTCCAGTAATTAGCCATGGAAAAATATCCTATTGACCTACAAAACATCCTCAATATCAGCTGAACAATTGTAATTAAGCCAGCGGATATCACAATGGATCCCTATTAGAGTACAGCCATACGTCCCTCAAGGGTATCGTGAGAGGCAATGTAAGCAACAGTCGGAGCCGAAACCTTCCGATGATTGCCGAACCATCTACCCACTACACCGACTAAAAAAACTACCTCTGTTTGTTTAACTGTTCCAAGGAAATGTAATGAAACTCACTGTTGATATAAAATGTTAGACAGATTTTGGCGGTGTTGTTTTTAGAGCTAATTTTACCTTATACCGACTAGAGTGCTCTGATCAAAATTAGCACGGAATTGTGAGCTAAAAATCCTGAATTTTGAATGTAAAATCGGAAATTAGCAGCAAATGGACAGAATACGAGGAACTTTCCATGCAGTCCCGTTTCGCTGGGACTCGAATGAGGCCAACACATAATTTCATCACACCAATTTTAGTTGCAACCGATTTTAGTGCTTTGTGAGTGCAGTCGGGGATGAAATGATGGTATACGGAATCACAATCTGCTTCCTAAGAGCTTACTATAAACAAACGTAATTAATCGGTGGAGATACAACAATAGATCCCTATTAAACGAACATCGTCTGAATGCGTCCCGAGGGTACCGTTCACAAAGCCATAGCGCTCGATTTAAAAATAGACCCCCGCGATCACTACCTTCCTTAGTGACAGGATTTTAATTGATTTTCGAGGTGACCCGATTGTTTTCTTTCTCCAGTAATTATTTTCCGAAAATTTACTTCTAAAAATCAACAGGTATTAAAACTTAAACATTGTTTTTCATTTCACCAAAAACAGACTTAAGTTTAAAGAGCTCCTAGACTGGTGAAATACCAATTTATCTAGTGTGGCGAGCCTCTATCTCGTGCTAGTAGTATCCGTTGAAACTACTTTCGATGGCTTCCGATTGCTTTTCGCTCTCACAATGGAGGCTTAATATCGAACCGACTGCGAATAACGTACTCGTTATCGCTTTCTTAATTGTAAACGATCGATTGAGCTGTCATTTGAGATATAGACGTAAGTGATGGTATACTGTATGCGTATAGGAATGTAGAATATGATTAGGTATGACGTTTGTCAGAAGTGGATGACGAGCGCCGTCAAGGACCATCAAAACAAGCTTTGTGTGAAATGAAGTGGATTCGCGCCAAGCAACTATTAGCACTAGACCTCCGTGAATTCGTGATTGCTCATTGTGGCCAACTCACAATGGCCAATCAATGTTCATTCGCGCCCACAGAACGTTTCGGCGGCAATAATCATCACGTTTCACGAGAAATCTTTTAAACTCCAAGAATTAATTTAATTCCTCGCGATCTCTTATAAAATATACGATATTTTAGCACCAATGAAAGGGATATTTTGGGAGGTCCGTTAATGTTAATAGCTGAGACTTATGGAGTATTCTGGGCACGCTGCAATCATCGGAATTCTTGGTCCGACTTCCTTTATACGGATATTTCACCCCATCCCCATAAATGGTGCCATTAAAAAGCTAAGACCGGGGCGGAAACGGAGCTACTTAAATATACTTTGCACGAGTGCGCAAATTGATATAAAATACTTCATCTTTTGATATCTGCCTCAAGGATAGTCTTCGAGCTACTGAGCTGTTTTATTAACACGGTCGTATTTTGTTGCGCTTGAGAAAATAATGATAAGGCGATCGATAAGACGCGCTTGTGAGAAGTGGTTAATTGTAGCTTATCAACAGACTAGCAGCTGCTAACGGCTTCGCTTGCTTGATAGTACACAATTAGGCCAAGGGAACGTATTCCTGGAATAAAGTAGTCGGACATGGTTTATCCGTGTAGGTACCAAGTTTCATCGAAATCTGAACTGATTGCAGCTGTTTAAGTGTGTAAAAGTTACCAACACAAACTTGGTATAATTAAAATGTATAAAATATTTCCGATTCATGTATTTTAAAGTAGGTTAATTAAATAACCGTACCACGTGCATACCTACAACTTAAATAAGTATGAATGAATTCCATTTTCCTCGTCAATTATCAGCAATAATAATAAAGCAATAATTACCTTTTGATTCCAATAAAGTATTCAAAGAATTAATGTGTAAAAACCAGTAACGATAATATTATCCCGTTGTATGTTAAATTGAAGAGGATGTTTGTATATTTATAAAAACATTTTATTTGTACATCATTTTCCATTCAAAAGAAATATAAGGCCGGGTACAGACTGCTGTAACGTAACATGCAATGTAACTCAGCTAGTAACAAAATACGAATTGGGTGATCGAGTCGTGAGCCTTGCTATGCAATTATCGACCTTAATTCATGAATCCCGACCGGTCCTATGAGACCGCGCTGTTATTGTTTTACTATTGTGTCTCGTTTTGCGGGTATGTGATAGGTTAAAGTAAGCCTGCGGGACGAACCGAACATAAAAAATCAAATACTACTTTCTTGTAACGTTCCAGTAGTCTGTACCCGGCTTAATGATTAATGTAAATTGTATAGAAACAGTTGGTTTCCTTGACCTTTAGGGAAATGTGTGGCCTGACCTTGAAATGTCTAGTCCAACATAATTGAGGAATTAGGTTATTGGACATCCTAAGTAGTAAAATAATTTATAAATAATCTATGATGGTAGTTATACTACACAGAGGCAATACCACGAACTTAATTACTCAGATACCCGCGAAACGAGACACAATAGTAAAACAATAACAGCGCGGTCTCATAGGACTGGTTGGGGATTCAAACGTTAAAGAAAAATGTACCACAAACAGCTTGATATAATATTAATAAAATTCTATTTAATACTTTGGAAAACTCATGTCTTATTTGGTTTCTTTTGTTTACTCAATACTTTTTTGAGGTCGGAAATCATCCACTGACTCCTTTCGCTCTAGGGTGAAAAGTGCATGTCAGACTTTTACCTACTGCCTAAAACCAGACTGTGTCTACCAACTGTTGCCTTTTACGTTCCAGGATCAGGTTTTCCTTTTAGAAATTTCCCTTTAACCTATCAATACCCGCGCAACGAGACACAATAGTAAAACAATAACAGCGCGGTCTCATAGGACCGGTTGGGGATTCAAACGTTAATCTAGCGGGCGTCGACCCCGCTTTTGGTCCTAGGTTTGCTGACATCTCTTTGAGGCGTGCCTGGAAGGTTCTGAACGTCGGACAGACGGACTTAAAGTCTTAATCAAGATCTTATCCGATTCATACCTTTCTTTGGACTTCATAAGCAGAAGCGAGTGCACAGCTAGTATTAAAAACAGATCAAGTATATGCAGGTCTCAGGGGATTGTCTCCTTCGAGTGGCGGTCACACTATGGCCGGTTGGTCATGACTGGAAGGTCAATCAGCCTGGAGATATAAACATTAACGTTTGAATCCCCAACCGGTCCTATGAGACCGCGCTGTTATTGTTTTACTATTGTGTCTCTTTTTGCGGGTATCTGACTAACTACACACTTCTTATATTTAACTAACTTTACTTAGCTGCTTATGCTAATATTATTGGCCTTGTAATGTTCCCACTGTTGGGACTGCTCTCGAAACCAGAACTCAGGATGAGTTTTCTGCTAGTGACCTTTTGGCTCTTACAAAACTCACTTATTATTTATTTTAACCATCGTCTATAAAATTAAATACTAAAGTTATTAAAGCTACTTATCAAAATAAAAGATACAATGAAGAATACATACAATAATTTGTTTCAGGTTTAGCATTAGAAGTACTTTACCAAGTGTACCTATATGATCAAATCTAAGTGAAGGTAGCGTAGGTAGTTTTACATAAAATTGACTTTCAAATGTACCGTCCTAAATAAGGTATCTCCTTGAACATCGAAGGTAACTAAAGCCGTGACGGTCCCAACAGGCTATGGAATCTTTAGCACTCATGACAGTTTCTAGTTTTAGGGGTCAAAAGAGGAATGATAGTTTCAGAGGTTTTTTTTTTTTTTTTTTTTTTTCTGGTAGGGGAATCATCAGAATGACTTCCCCCGCTCTTGGGCGGAGCGGGAGGGCGTGTCAGACTCTTACTGACTAAACCCCTACCCCGTTCCTTCGTTGCCTTCGTTCTGGGGGGGACTCGGTATCAACCGTTAGGAATACCACATGTTCCCCCCAGAGGCTTCGGCCCTACCGGGCCCCTACAGTTTGCTGACATCTCCTTGAGGCGCGCGTGGAACAGAACGCGCCGTTGACGACTGGGCTCGGTCCAGATTATTTCCAGACTGCCGGACGGCGAGCTACCCAGTGCTCGCCGTCCGCGAACCCGCGCCTACGGTGGTCGGAAATCGGGATCGGGATCTCGGCGGCGGCGGCGTGAGGACCGTTCCCTCACGCGCTCGCGGTCAGCAGCCTCCTTCACGAGCATTACTGCTTCGCAGAAGGAGGCGACCGCATGCCAACCCTCCTCGCTCCGGACCATGGCCTGAACCAGGGCCCGGCGCGAGAGGTCGCCGCTCCCGATAGTCTCCACGAGGACACGGCGGTGCTCCGCCCAAGCGGGGCACACTTCTACCGTGTGCTCCACCGTGTCCTCCGGGCGGTCCACACAGTGGCGACACCCGGGCGTCCTCTCCTGCTTGATTCGATGCAGGAACCTCCCGAACTTACCGTGTCCGGTGAGGACCTGCGTCACACGGAAAGAGAGGACGCCGTGACCTCTTTCCAACCACTCCTCAAAGAGGGGCCTAACCGCCTCAATGACGGCGTGCCCAGCACTGGGTTGCGACAGTCGCAGTCGCCATGCCACCCTGAGATCCCGCCGGAACTCTGTCCGCCATGCCGCGACTTGTCGCGGCAGCGGAGTTTCGCCCCGGCGTTGCATCTCCACGCGCAAATCGTGCATGCGTGCAAGGACTGTTGCCTCCAGATCCCACGGTGGCAGGCCAGCGAGGAGGCTCGCCGCTTCGCGGGAGATCGTGCGGTATCCCCGCACCATCCGGATGGCCATGACCCTCTGGCAAGCGTTCAGCTTGGCCGCCGGTCGCTTACCTAGCGACGGCGCCCAAACCGGCGCCCCGTAAAGGGCCATGGACCGAACGATCCCCGCGTAGAGCCTCCGGCAGGGGGCGTCTGGACCCCCTAGGTTGGGCAGGAGCCGCTTCAGAGCGGCCCCAGACCTGTCCAGTTTGGGGGCCAATAGTTTCAGAGGTGAAAATCGAAATTAAATAAGAATAAATCGACACGGAAACAAGAAAAGCAGTGAATATCGATGGAGCTACGTATGGTATTCCGAAATACCGCTGACCGAAAGGACGGTTTTCCGATAACACTCTACTCCAACGGTTTGTAGTCCGAATGAATCCTTCGCCGATGAACGGTTCACCGAAAACACTCTTCAACGACGATTGGTTAAACGAACGAATCTTTCGCCGATAGCACTCGTTGTAGGGGAATTCTTTTGCCAAATAGATAGTTTTTCTTTAGTTTTTTTTTAGTTTTTATTTATTTACGCTAGCTATTATATTTTATAATAATGTGCAATAGGGTGTCCCAAGCTATAAGGGCGAAATTTTTTTTCTCGATTTTAAGTACGCATACCCTCTATATTTTTTCTATTTGATCCTAAGAACTCAAATAATAAATATTATTGGAATCGGATAATGATAACCCGTGCCGACTTGATGTCAAAGTTTTAGTATAAAGTTTGTATGAGAATTAAATAGGACGTTTTAGAACTTATTTTTTATTTAACTTTTAAAACATTGTTTTACTTAGATCTTATGTTTATTAAGTATCTATTATTAAAAGAACATAAATAACTATTTTTTCTATTCAAAATTGGCTTTTTATAGTCAGAATAAACCCGTCTTTTTTGTACGTAACATAGAAAAAATGCTCCTGTTTCTGTTCAACAGTGATTTTGCAATAGAAGTTCTCAGCATCAGCATCTGTTTACTAGCATATTAAAACTAAGCAATATTAGACCAATATACTGAATTCCGAACTACTGGTGCTTATTCACTTCTTGTAAAGTTGTCCAATTTTAGCAAACGATAAGTTGTTTTTTATCATCAGAAAAATAACTATCAGGAGACGTTTTTTATTAGACGCCGATTTTAGATGTGCACAAATGTAAAGTAATTTTGTGCACATCCAAAACCAGCAATAGTTTGTCATCCAAATAAACTGGTAGTTACAGTATCGAGGACCTACCTCGTTTTGGAAATTGACTTTTATAGCTTGTGAGCGCTCTTTTCGATTCTCCGTACGAATTATTTGATTGGAGGACTTACTTATGGGAAGTTTTCAACAGTTTTGTATCCAAGTGCCTCAATAATAGCTTGAATAATAATCCACAGAATTTCTCATACTTAACTGTCACCTATCCAAAGCTATAATTGTCTTTGAAGTGATTTTTTTTCTCATACGTATTTTATTCATATCGGGCGGTGTGCTCTCAGTTGGGATAGGCAAATGTTCTTGTAAATCCAACATTTTAGTATCTGAAGATAATTTTTCTTAATAAGGTGATGAAAAGAAGTTAATAACTAACAATTTAAGCCTCAGACACTTTTGTTGTTTAATATTTCTAAGGAGCACTTTTTGTTTGAATTTTTTGTCTACACCAGCCAAGTAACCAAATCATCCTCTCTCTTTGGCACTGCAAGAAGATTCTATCTTTATTAATGGAAACGCATCGGCATGCATATGCTGTGTCAAATATTTTGTCCTAACTTACACAAGCTCACACTTATAGGAACTTCTCGAATACTTCTTGAGTTTCGTTCGCATTTTTTGGAAATTTCTCCAATGTTTGAATTATTTCATTCGTTTTTTTAACGCAGATAATGCTTTAATTGAGAAAAGTATGTATATTTTCTTAATAAATAACGCACTTTTGAATAGTAGGATTTGCGTTTTTAGTACACATGAATTCACCTCAAAAATGTTCTACGCACAGTACTGTCAATACTTGTTTATTAAAGTGTAGTTTTGAACTCGTCATTTGATTTTATACATCCCTTGTAAAAAAATATTCCTTTTGTAATACTGCGTAAACTTATCGACATGTAAACTAAATGAAAATTAAACGTTTACTAATTAAATAAACAAGTAATATCAAGCACTTGAAACGGTAGCTGCGGCGCGCCAAAGTACGGAAATTCTAATATCTATCGATGCAAGTCGGCACGGGTTCCTGTGGTCCTAAGGACATGAAATTTTATTTACAATAGTTTTGACACCATTCAAACAAAATTAGAGGGTATGCGTTGTGAAAAACACAATTTGATTTTTTTGGGACACCCTAATGTGCAATGCAGCTAAACAATACTCGAGTCCCATGTTTAATTTTATCAGCATAGATGAATAAATAAATACCGGGAGCTTCCGTATTTTCCGTGTTTTACGTATATTTCTATTGCCACTCTTCCATGTATTATTTTAATTACCTGTATTTTTAACATGACTTCTACATGACCTAAGGGTGTTGTCAAACTGAAAGAAAAACTATCTATTTGGCAAAAGAATTCCCCTACAACGAGTGCTATCGGCGTAAGATTCGTTCGTTTAACCAATCGTCGTTGAAGAGTGTTCGCGGTGAACCGTTCATCGGCGAAGGATTCATTCGGACTACCAACCGTCGGAGTAGTGTTATCGGAAAATCGTCCTTTCGGTCAGCGGTATTTCGGAATATCATACGTAGCTCATATCGAGAGCTTCAGAATCAAATCAGAAATCAGATTTTTAATAATAATAATTTAAAAAAATTAGTCCTAGTCCTTGGCAAATGCCTCCTTCCAGTCCTTCCATCTTTCCTTGACCTTTTGTTTTAGTGCCATAGGAAATGGGACACTTTGAATCTTTCAGGGACCAGTAGTTCTAGGTTCATAGGTAATGTGTTTTACAATGATTAAATGAATCTGAATCTGTTACAATTTTACTAGAAGGCTTGTCGACGATCTTGTCTTGCAATATTTGGGTAGTCGGAATATCTGTGTACTGTGATTTTTTTTGCAAGTATTTTAGAGGGTTAAACTTTTTAGTGGATTTAAGTAATAATATAAACCTACTACTGAAAATATTAAAGTAAAAATATTCTCGTCGTATTATTATCCAATAAAGGCATCGTGAGTTCCTCAACACCTAGTTTATAATATTTTGATTCGGCCACAAGATACGTTGCGTTTCGTTACACGCTTGGCTTACTTTCCGTCCGTGAACGATGTTACGTCAAGTGGTTTTCTTATCATCCATCTTAATAAAAACTTTATAACCCACGTGGCTTCAAGTGCTGCTAATTTTGGGCCTTCTTAGAACCAATAATAATATAAAATTCCGATGATTTTCGCCCTTTCTGCACGTGTTTCCTTAATTTTATTCAGACTACGTAGAAACGGTTGAAAATAAAAGTATTCATCAAACAAAGTCAAGGAAATAAATGTCAGGCAATTTAAGTAACTCTGTCATGTTTTTTTTTTCTTAAAATACAGGGTGTCTTATATCTGACGCTTTTAAAGCAATTTATCTTCGCTTTTCGCTACTCCATTAGCGATGTCATCTCTCTAACTTGTGGTCTGTCGTTTAAATATCAATCATTAAATGTCTTAACATTTATCATAATTACTATACGTCCGAATTTTCAGGCCTCCTTAAGAATTTATTCGACCGTGGAATAATTAGTTACTGGCTTTTTAAAGTTCAGTATATTAGTCGGCAAAACTGGAAGGCTTATAGGATCATTTTATTATACGTCTGTCAAGACCGTTTTTATCAGGAACGTGGCTGAAATGAATACCAAATACTCAGTTCTGCTACCCTTTAGAGTAGTGGATAAAAACAAATATCTAAGTCAACACAATCTCTATGGACTAAGCAATTTATACTGCATCTACGCCACATATTTTGACACTCACAAGAAATCTAAACCTATAAGTTTTGACCGCTTTTTTTCTTAACTCTAATACAAGCAAACACATGCAAACATTAGTCCACGTGTGTAGAGGCATGTTTTTCAACACAGACTGACACGTGTTACCATGAAACTGTGACATGTTATGAAAGTGGAATACCTCCCCGTCCGCAGGGCTGCCCCACATCGTTTCCCGCTGTGTCGCTAGCTTTCCTGTTCCTGACACCCCTACATAACAATCTCGTTTTGTTATTCCCTTCATACGGGCAGTTTGGTATTTTAATACGCTCTCAACTAGAAATGGGGGATTTGTTATTAATTAATGTTATTATTCTCTTTAATCCCAAATTGCTTTGTCAACTTCAGGCACGAATGATGTTTAGCTCGTAATAATTGTGTTACTTTTGTAATATTATGTAGATTTTTAAACATTTTAGTGGGGAAACAAAATGTAACGTCAAAGATTTTTGGGATTGTATTTTACGGTAACGTTGTGAGAATTTAATGTTCCGCCATGATAGCCAAAACTAATAAAACTGCGGGTGTCCCGTGGTCTCATATTTTACGCGAACCACCGCGGAGGACAGCGCTGTCATTCTCATACTATTGTTATTAAATTTTATCACGCCAAGTTTAAAACGCTATTCAGTGGAGGTAAGATATATTATTTTATGTTATTTGGGGTGAGACTTACGCCATTTCGTTTTTAAACTTCATTGTTAGTTTTGCAAATTATTCACGCTGTATAATGTTGTAGGTAGGTTACTACAGGTACTTGAATAGCCGCCATCTTTGATTTTAACAATACAGAAATCAGTAACTTAAGATCTAATATTGTAACTAAGCGTTACTCAAGTGGTACGTAGGTATATAAGTAATCAATGATGTTTATCAACTACTGATAACGCTAACCAAGTATTTTTTGGTATTAGCGTTTAAGCAGAACAAATGGTAACTGTTTTGGAGATAACGACGTTTTTCTCTGACATGAATGACTGCCCACGACATAAAACAATACAATGTCACTATAGTCACAATTTCAAGACTTTTTTTGTGCTGAGCACCAATTTTTTTTCTAAAAAAAATTAAGTAAGTACTCCTTGTAGCATCAGCTATCTATACCAATGAAAGTCCCGTCAAAATAGGTCTATCGTTTTGGAGATTAGCTGCAACAAAAAGGCGAACAAAAATTAAAAAATAGCTTTTTTGTAATATCGTGTATCGGTGTTAATTTAATAAGTAATAAAAAAAAATATTTTAATATTAAAAATGGACGTTTCAATTTTATTTATGTGTACAGTAAAGATACGTTCATTACTTTCCCTCAGAAGTGTTATTTGCTGATCAATCATTTAAAAACAAACTTGAGCCCACAGACTGAGCAAGGAATTCTATTAAACTCGCGACAAACTCCTCCGTCTTAACAACTTCGAAGGACCAGCTACTTAGCAAAGAGGCATTTTATAAGCTTACTCTTTGCCCCGACTCCCCCCACATCCATAATACGGCTTTAACTTAGAATCGTTATCCAGTTTGCAATTATAATTTTATACTTCGGAAAACTCGAAAACAAAGAAGAAAATAACGAAATAAGCAAAATAAAACAATACTAAATATGAGAGCGTTTTCCCCTTTGAAGTCGAGAGCGCGGCCAAAGCGAATTCCAAAACAAATTGAACTAGTTCAACGGGTCCTGGCTTTGCTGACCTGAGTTTCTACCTTCCATTTAAAGTAGTGCGTCTAAAAAGAGGATCTTAACACGATCGCGGGAAATAGACTAAGTTGGGAGTCGCAGGGCGATTCTTGGCGGGGTTGTGGACGACGAGCAAGGGGTAACTCGCCGTCCGGTAAAAACTAAGCCTGGGTCGACGTTTCAAAACAATGTCGGCAAGATTGACTGCTGCAGATTTTTAGAAATAGTTATCGTGGCCCTCGCAAAGAGTAACTGAAAGAATACTGTGGGTTTTAGTCAGTACAAGTCTGACATTAGCTCTTTGTTCCACTTAGAGATGCCAATTGGTAAATTCCCGCATAAAAAAAAAGTTGAAATAATCCCAATAATCCGGTGCGATTCGTGGAACAACACAAAAGTAATTGTTTGTAAGGTGGGCCGCGGGCTCCGCCAATGTTTCGCAAGTTTTTATTCGATTCGCGGTGACTCACAGACCAAATCGAATGTATCGAGCGCTCGCCGCACTACTTCCCGCCTTTATTGCCTCCCAGCCACGCTGGAAACCTTAAAAGTAACTTACATTAACTCTAATGTACATATAACATTCACCCTTGTACGGAATACGGACTCGCCTTACTACAAATGTTCTCTGTATTTCAATATGGTGTTTGAAGGAAATTGTAATGTAAAATTTGTTATTCGACGGACTTTATCGAGTAAATCTGGGAAATATGCCGTGAGTCACGTCGCGGGTATAATGGAAGTGTACCGTTCCCAAAACAACGTGACACTTAGTTGTAGTTTATAGTGTATAATAAAACCATTACAACATGAGGTGCAATGTTAATATTGCTCTAGAAGACTTATGTCAGAGGGGGGAACGTAACGTAAACTACACGACATTAAAGTCTCACTTACCTTTCGTCTAGACAGGCATTGTTTTTACTTTTTACAGCCATATTATAACTTTATCAAATAGAAAAGTTGGAGGCAACTCAGGCAAGGTTTGCAAGTCTAGTGTACCATAAAGGAGCTTACGTGGAAGCAATCGGAGCGTGTGTATCATTATTAGTTGCACGCCAAAGTTAGGGGCTGTCTGGGGGTTCTTGAACGCAGCCAATTGGAACGCAGCGATCGCCACCTGCCGACTGCCGTCGCGTCGGCAAAAAATGTCGGAGTTCGTCTTTGGTTCTTTTGTTAAATGATTTGTCCATTGAATATGTTGGGTTAACTATCTATGTTTTAAGACTTTTGCGTGCTTTGTACTTTTTACCCGCGTGTAAGAATAAGAATAGAATGTTTTTTTGTATTGTTATTGTTTCATATATAATCAATATAATCATTAATACTGTCTATTTTAGGAATCAGTTATCTTGGTTACGGTGGTTCCCACACTAGGTAGAACCTGTATCGTGTGGTCCTGAGTTGTGATATCATTTAATTTATAATAGCCTCGATCTCGATCGCTTATATTTAAGTTTGGTTTAATATTTAGCAAGGAGGTTGTTGTAAATAATGAAACACATAATAACTTGAATAATGAAGAGTAAAAATAGGAACAATTTAGAGTCGTTTAAAGACTGGAAATAGGTAAAGTGTTCATTGCATTGAATGTGTCCACAGTTTAAGAGACAACACATCCAGCGGATGGCGACGATTTGAACATTGGTAATAACCACAGACTCACGCAAAGGACGCATTCAACGTCACGCAACGCATAGACAACCGACCGACGTTCTGAATTTAAATTTTTAAGTGATGGGATGAGACTTCATGAGACCATTGACACTACATTACGGTTTTTAAAAAGTGAAAGAAGAGTTGATAAAAATATAATTATGTATTACATGTTTTTATTATTGTTTATTAAATAGTGATGGGATGGAAGCACTGACACTTCATTACGGTTATTAAAAAAGCGAAAGAATCATCATCATCTCATCTACCTAGCCTTTTCCCAATTATATTGGGGTCGGCTAAAAAAGCAAAAGAATAAGTAAATAAATTAGTTAGTTTTTATTATTATTTATTTTGTGTATCCTACAATAGGTACGCACGTAGGTACAATAAAGAAACTTTGTATTATTAAATTACGGTTGTCGAATACGTTTCTGGGGAAAAAAGCTAATATACTTTTTTGGAAAGAGAAATTGTGATTGATATCTCAAGTAATTTAGCCGTACTGGAAAAAACCTTTTCAATAGTTATTTCAGTCACATAATACTCTAACTCGTATAGCTCTTAATGTGAATAAAAGTTATATCCATGTTCCATTTCTTTGTCGGTTCGTTGGTCCCGGCTCTAGTACTTAAATGTCATTTTGAAAATGGTATTTTGTAATACTCGGTCATTAGAGTAGTGTGAGAATAATTTTAACGACGCCATTATCTTTGTTTTAATCTTTTATGGCTACTGTACACAAAGTAAGTGACTGGATTTTATTTAACATTGTTAGTTTTAGCACTGATGAACAGTTGGTAGATAAAAACTATATTTATACCGGTTTACATCTCTGTCCATATCTTTAGTACTTAAATCTGTTGAAAGCTAACGTAACCATTGTGATTTTAATTACCGATTTGCCAATTTAATCATTTGGCACGCGATGAAGCAACTTGACACCATAGAGTCTGTTAGACTCGGCGGGAAAAATACATTCGATAGTTCTAAATTCAAAATTGTTTAAATGAGAAGTGTTGTTCGACTTTAAATTTTATAAATAAGTTCTTAAAGTATATAATTGCAAAATAAAACCCACTATAGCGCATTCAATAGTTCTAAATTCAAAATCGTTAGACGGAGTAGTGTTGTAATATTAATCGATAAATAGTTAAACTTAGTATAATTATCTCACTTCATATTTAGCCTTGTAACAATTGTACCTATATTTATTTATACCTAGGTGCACATTCATAATTCATACCTAAGATAATGATAGCGTTTAACAGATAAGTAACAATGATATTACACAATAATTTGATACTAACTTTGCCGTTGGGTACAACTCGTTACTTATCTAAACAATGGCTACTTCAAATAAACTATAAAGTTTGCGAATAAATTGTAGGTAGCCTGGTTTTACAGCCTAGACTTTAGACTTCTCCATTTTATGTCCTTTATTTCCTTTGGCGCCATTACAACGCTGTGTAGGCCTACCTTTAAAAAAAGACACAGATGCAAAAAATAAGAATCACCATTCACTAGTTGCCTTTTTTGTACAAAAACTTTTTAGTGAATCGTGAACCTTATTACAAATGCTGCGGGCACTTTTGAAAGAGCTACCGTGGCCCCAAAACGCAAAAGACAAAATTAAAAGCCAGTCACGCCCTCTCGCTTAACCCTAGAGCGAAAAAAATATTTAAGAATTTCTTACGTGCTAAAAAGCAAGACTTGCCTAATAAAAAAAAAACAAAAATAATAATAGTGTGTGATTACTGAGTACTTAAACACTGATTAGCAGGCAGCACCGGTTAGTAATACATATTTAAAATGTTCTATGTAGAGTTTGAATTTAGAATCCGTTATATCCAGTTTTTTTTTTATCGGCTAATTATTATCTAGGTTTTATTAATAAAGCTTAAGAATGAAGATGTTTACTAAGTACTGCTTCCAAAATTATCTGTCTTGACACAAAAACGCACATAATCATCACTGTTTGTCTCTGCTTATCATTAGTGCTCACAAAAATAAATTCTAAGAAAAATGTGACGCTATTTGAGTCATTTTTGCTACTAAAATACAGTATCTAGTAATTTCTAAATAAATCACCAGGTAGGCATACATGGAACAATCACTTTATTGTTCAAAATACTTTTGACGAATGACTCATAATCTCATAACATACCTACCTATTACAAACACTTACGCAATCCTCGAAATCGCTACTCAATTTTAAATTTTATAACTAAGGTGTTAAAGTATATAATAAGTTGTAGTAATAAAGAGTCACTATAGCGAAACTCACCCGTATTATAAATTATGTTATAACAATAGTGTGAGATGTATAATTTCTCATAGTACCACAATAATGTAAAATCATGAGAAAAAGTAAATAAGATTCTCATCAGAGAACTTACTTACTATGTCTTTATAATTTTATTACCAGAATTTTAAGGCAGCTACAGACAGGCGTAGTGCGACAGTACGACAACGATGTCTTTTTTTTTCAGGTGGGAAATCATCAGTATGTCTTCTCTCGTTCTTAGGCGGAGCGGGAGAGCGTGTCAGACTTTTTTCTGACTGAACCCCACCACATTCCTCCTTTGCGTTTGTTCCAGGGTCCATTTCTCAAATTTTTTTTTGTAGAGATAATTATATGTATGTACGATTAGTAAGTAAGAACTAGCAAAGTGAGAGTTGTACTTGTAAACGAAGGCCACGCAACCCTTGTGCGAGCCTGACTACAACATTAAATTCAAGCAAAAAAACGCTGATAAAATAACATTTCTTGTATAGGCAGCAGAAATACACATTCTGTGAAAAAAAATCATCTCTCTACCTCTTACGGTTTATGAGGTAGAGCTTATTGGCTTACAGACAGACTAATGGATAGACCGCTGAGGCTTAGTACAAGGGTCACATTGGCACCCTTTAGATACAGAACCCTACAAAAGGAGGTTGATCTTCAGCAGCTTTTTAAGAAAGACGTCTACTGCTGGACTTGGCCTCCCCCTAGAGTCACCATAATGAACGATCCTGCCCGTCTCGCATCCATAGGATGCCTGCGACGGTCACCAACGCTGCGTCACTCCAGTACGTTTCGGCCCCAACGGCCAACATTTCCGCTTCAACGCAAGAGAAATATATTCCTGGTAAGAATATGTAACAACGAGCAAGACGACCTCTAGTGGCAATTAATGAAACTAATGAGTCATCTCATTCATTGCTTGTCAGAGTACCTCTTAATTGCCGGTTGTGGGCGCTTGTTGACATATTTAGATAAATAATATCCTCAGGGTAACTGGTGCTTATGTATTATTTATTAAGACGTTCTGAATCGCTAATTACTACAGTAAATTGAATATAGTTTACTCAGGACTATTTAAAACACGGTGAAGAAAAACAGAGGAAATGAAAATGTTTTAGATCCAACAATTCGTAGACATGTGAAATCCACCAACTCGTACTGAGCCCACGTGGTGGATTACGGCTCATTCCCTCTCCTAGAAACAGGGCCTGAGTCTCAGCAGAATTGAGATAATTATCTGGTCATGCCAGAAACAGCGCGGGATCGTTCATAAGAGTTATCATGGTGCTAGAACGCATAGTAATTAAGGAACACAATTGTGCCAAAGCCTGATACTACTCGCTCCACCCAAAGCAGGAGCAGATGATTTCTGACCTCAAAAAAAAATACAGTGTTGGTGACGCAAGTGACGATCCCGATACATGGAATGTTAGAACTCATTCATAATTTAAATCATAACCTAAGTCAACTGTTTATTATTTACAGTTAGTTTTTGTTGTGTTTACGTAGGTTTGAGCGTCTCCATTGTTTTACTTTGCATCAGCCTATTATTACACAATATGAATCATGTTTTTCGCTACAAAATACCGTGTATCTCGCTCCGGCCAATATTCTGAACGTAACTAACTTACCAACTCAATTAACTCATTTAATTCTCTGCACAAAAATGTTTCATGTTTTTCGAAATATCAATTTACTTACGGCTATAAATAAACCCCGAAATTATCTGTGCCTCATTGTTTTACAACGAAAAAAAAAAAATTAAAACCTTCCGGCATCGGAAAGACATTGTCATTGAGTTTTCGGCGCTTGTTCCTCCATAATTAATTTAAAAACGTCGTTTTAAATCTGGCGGGAAAATATTTTGTTTCGGAACCGAAATACGCGGATGTAGTTTTTATTCAGTGACAGTGAGGAGCTTAATAGATTTAAGCGGTATTCTGGCTACCGACAGAGTAGGTACTAACTGTCTAGAGATACGTGAATGTCCCGACTAGGTATTTATTATTCAAGTGCGGTTTAAACGACTGTGCCAATCACCATACTGGAAAGTCGCGTCAACGTGTCTAACCGCGTGGAAATTCCTAAAAGCTTAACCTTACTTTGTTGGCAGCATCGGCCATTCTATTGCTTTTTTATAGCAATGGCCGCCGTCATAGGAGAATGCGTCATAATGCTTGACACATTCGAAAATCGAACGATCTTAGTAACGTATCAGGATATTCAAAATAGTCGTTATAAAAAAGCACGTTTACGTGTAATCGGAACGGTAAAGTAGCAGCCGTGTTGGTCCCGACGACCAAAACCGGTTGTAGCCGGAAAGTGGAGCGATGCCCTCATTCTCTTGAAGTGTGGTTACGATTTGATTTCTTGTTGAGTTTATGTTCAATGCCTGATTGAAATACTGTTATAATCGATCTTGGTATGTAAACCTGTATTAATGAATGCAATTCATCATTATTAGCTTGCGAGAAATTGATTTTAAATCGAATCATAATTCTTGAGTTGACAAAAAATTTCAAATACATTGCCAAAACGTGCTCACCTGTTACTTTTATTACCTTAATAGCACGTTTTTACCTGAAACCCTGAGGTTAACTAGTGAAACGCTTCTCAAAGTACGAAGTAACGAGTTTTTTTTTATCCATTTTGTTACAAGTATTGTTAACAAAAGCGATGTCTGATTATAGACGCTTTCTGATTTCGTAACGATGTAAATTTTAAATTGTTTAATATATCAGATAAAGTTATAACAACTTGCGTAACTTATTTTAGTTATTACTTACACGCAAAATATATTAATATCCGGATTTTGTGGTTTCTATACACGGTTGTTATTATTATTAGGTAGCCATCTTGTCATTTGATATGCAACACTGGCCACAAATTAAATGTCCTAAAAAAGTTCGAGTATATTACATTATTTCTTTGTTGTAAAAAGCATTAAAAAATACAACGGTGCTTGGAGATTTATTTTTTACTTGCTTAAAAACATTGTACAAAAGATAAAAGTCCAATTAAAAATGGTGGAGCGTCTACGAAAAAATTTAATTCCCCAAAAATGTCAGCATGTATAAGTTGAATTTTAAGTTATCGCAGAACGCGGAGCTTCGCTAAAAGTTCAGAATAATCAGCAAAGAGGATTTTGAATATGTTAAAACTGCTTGTTTTGCGCAAAACCGGAGATTATGAAATGCAATTGTAAAATTCGCTGACTATTCCATTTTATTTTAAATGTTTGTGTTATTTCTATTTATAAGTTTTCTTTGTTTAATTTTAATTATGTATTTATTAAAACTGAATGCAGCATTAAGGTACACACCTGTGTCCACCCACCATGGCACATGGCATTCTCTATCTAGCCAACCGAGGGTGGTGAAGAGAAATGGCTGATGGTACAAGGTAGTTGCATAAAAAGAACAACCCTACCCAATGTAGGATAACTATATGTATTGCTATTGAGTCCTCATAGCATTTCGATAAAGACAATGCGACCATGCGATTTCATAAGAGAAGTTGCCGGCATCGTTACAATGTCTCATCGCTCACGATAGAAATGGCGCTTGGGGCCCATCGTGCTATTTTGTCCTATGTTAAAGTAACATCTGCTAGCGGCTTCGCCGACGTGAAGGTAGGTTTCCTCATACCAACTTTGGAGCCTCGTTTCAACCCCTTAGGTGATGAATAGTGGAAAATCCATTGCATTGCATCTATTTGCATACCATAAAGTTAATAAGGATGTTTCAATAGGCTTTAGGTTCTCCTATGAACCTTGTAAGGGCACAGCAAAATAGTTCAAAAAACTAATAGTAACTCTTATAAAACAGGAAAACTTTACGCTTCTTTGCCCTGTAGACTCGGCCGTGCGTTGATATGTCAGTCAGTCACTTTACTTCTCAACTTTACTGCTGTTTATATCCTTAATAGGAACATTCTTGATACAAACTAGTCGTAACTATGGCATGCATTTGCATAGTACTACAGATAATCGGCCACAAAGAACGATCACAAGGTAGGATGCCATTTTTGCATACAACCTTATCATGTTGACTTATACTTAGGCCAAGTATTGATGGCATATATCCGCATAGCATGTTCTCGCTTCCTTGTAGCCAAGTAAATGGACTATTATTTATTCTGAGCCATATGGGATTATCTGTAGAAAAGTGCTTCGCCACTATAGCTGGGAGTGGAGAATAGTTTAAGACTGCAGTAATATGGGAAGTCTGGTGGTTTAGACTCGTTAAAAGTGGTGCGTGGTAAGCATCTTGATTTGGTGACTTTGTTGCTATAGTAATTCATATTTTTTGGCCTAAAGACGACGACCACACCGATAAACGTAATAGCAGAACAAAATATCACGAGTTTGATAAACAACGGTTCAATCATAATTACAATTCGAACCCGTTCAGCCGTTTAAGCACAAAAGAGTAACAAATATACGCACGTACAAACTTTCGCCGTAAAACGTCGGATTAATCCGACAAATATTTTCGTGACCATATCGCCTGGGTCATATATTTACGACCAAAAGTGCATCTAGCTTAACTCTTCAATTCCCAGTATCACTAATAGGTGACAGGAGAGCTGACAAGATGGAGTAAATATACGAAATATACCCCTGGCGAAATGGCCACGAAAATATTTGTCGGATTAATTCGACATAAGCGGTTAAAGGGTTCATAAGATATTCATATAATTCGCATAAATACTGCCTCTAAAATAGAACATGGAAGCCACATAAAACCATCAAAATATATAGCATACTTAATCTCAATTAATACATTCCCTTAGATAGCTCGTAAATCCCTACTAAGGACAGCATTAACTACCACAGAGCAAGTATTTTCTTATGATAATAATAATTAATTATATTTATCGTATATTTTGTTTGTCCTTATTCGGGTTATGTAAACAGTGAACGGTTGGGAATTAAATAAATATTGTGGTCTGTTCTATTGTGTATCCAATAAATATGTTTTTAACCTTTCCTTTTCTTACATCAGAATGACTTCTCTGCCGCGCTTGGGCGGAGCAGTAGGGTGTTAGACTCTTACTGACTAAAACAAACTCCTTTGTTCTTTCTTTGCCTTCGTTACAGGGTTTCGGGTTTTCCTTACAAAAGCTAACCCATAGGCTTCGACCCTACTGGGCCTCTACAGTTTTGCTAACATATTTTTGAGGCGACCGTGGAACAGTACGCGCTGTCGACGATTTAGGCTCGGTCCGGATTCTTACCGAACAGCAAGCTATCCATTGCTCGCCGTCCGTAACCTCACCTTCGATTTTTTTAACCGCTCCTTCTGTTAACTTCTATTATTGTGTTCCGGATTTCAATTATTCATAGAACCTAATACACTGATCGTCTATTACGAATTCAAAAGGCTACAGTTTTTTCCTATTCGATTGTTTGCTTTTCTTATTACATTAGATGTCGCTTTTAGTTCTTTCCTAGAATTTGTTTCGTTTTTAATAGTCAGTTGCTCTGAGATAGAGTAGTAAATTGCTTTGAAATCTTGTAATGTTATATCTTAGTCGTTTTAATTCTTGGAACCGCTTGTTATTGGACTTTTTATAAGATGGAGATGCTGTATTCTATATTTTGTGAGTCTTTCTTGTGACAGTTGGTCAATCTTACGGTTTACGATTGAATGACTTAAGGGATACGAGCAAAGTATCATCTGTGCGATTGTAGTTTAATTTCTTTTTTTGGTGGGTGTTGGGCGAAAATGGTTCTAATATAGGTTATAGAGATAGCCTTCGATGGCTCAACTTCCAACGATAGATATTATTGTTTGTTAAAAAAATATATACCACCTAAGTGGATAATCAGCAAAATTCAAGAGCCTAACATTAATAACCATTTACAAAGCAAGAAGGTACATACTTAAACTGTTTGCATAACACCTTCCAACGTTCGTCTTTCAACCGACAATAGCGCAGGTTCGAAAAGACTTCATATTTAAATATTCTTGCTCCAATAAAAAGGGGATACAATTTGAGGATTTACCAAGAGTTTTATTTAGAAACCGCCCTTATCATGGCGACCAGGCTTATGACGCGAAATAAGTATTTTTATAATAAACCCTCCTTACGTATACCGTTATCTATTGGCTGCAGAAAAAAAAGATATGACTTTTTTAATCTCGCAGGCTGGCCCTGTTTTGATTAAATTATGAAGAAGCTAATATTACTGAAAAGAATTTTCTTCGAGATTATGTTACGGCTTCGTAGTTTTTGTCGTGTTGAGACAATTTAGTCAGCAGTATTTTGTACCATAAAATAAAGTAAGGTAAATTAGGGCTTGTACAGACAGGCGCAACGCGACAATACGGTGACGATGCGAACATTATGTTTCAAAAAATGTTCTACTGATTATATGTAAATTTGTTATCGCATACTGGACTTTTGAATTTAATTTTAAGTTAAATTGTGAAGATATCATGCAATAAAACTTACGACCCAAAAATTCAAAGTTATATAATCTGGAGCATCTAACCGCTTCAATTTCTCTTGCTCTCGAGCCACAATATTTCTATTTCATTCATACGCTATAACTCTGCCCACCCTATATCCTGTTCGGTCATATTTATTACATAGCGGTATATTTAACGCCATCTTTAAAACTCGACTGCTTTAAGCCGCCGTTCCAAAGGATATTGCCCAATTTAACGCTTCCATATTTGGCTAAGTGCTTGTTCAGACGAGGCAATATTGTTCACGGAAAAACTCGCGCGATACGAAGACTTCACAATACCAACATGTGCACAAACAATGGGGAAATTGAAAACTCTCTTGTTATGTGGGACAAAAGTAGCGAGATGGGATTAAAAGCGGAAAACCCATTTATGTTCTATAGAACGTATACCTTTCGATTTGATCTTTAAGAAGAAGATAATGGCTAAATAATAAAGACTAAACGGGTCGATCTTCAAAGGTTAAGCAACTCTGCTGGAGCTCGGTGGTCACCCATCACATTTAGATACTTCTTCGTGCCTTAGAAAGCCTTTTTAAATCTTTGAGGAGTATCTTGTTGCCTTGTTGTGTAGGTCAGATAGGCAGTCGTTCCATGTAAAATACTGATATTCTGTTAGACTGGAATAAGATCCTGACTATTGGACAAGTTTAGACAGTTGGTGATCTATCTTTGATTGAAAAAGATATAACGTCAGAACGTCATTCCGCGATTCCAAGTCGCATAAACGTGTCATCTGGACAGAGTCTTAGTAGTAAGTGGGAGTAAAAAGTGGGGCCAGCACATAAGTCACTATTATTGATTACGTTTACTGCTAGTAAACAACTTTACTGTGGCCAGCTTATGACGGGAGCGCGGTTCCATTGCATTGTCTCTAAACAATATACCTACTTAGTTGAATCACTATTATAATAGGTATAATATTTAAGAGTGCAGGAGAATAAAATTATGTGATAGTTTTGTCTGCTGGTCCCGGCTGTAGATCTTTGGCAGTCGTTACGGATAGTCAGAAGCCAGTAAATCTGACTGCAGTCTTGCCATGAAGTGCCGCTCCTCGTAAAATACTGGTTTTCAACTAAATCCGGCTTGTCTTGAAGTCGACCCCAATATAGTTGGGAAGGCTAGGCAGGCAGATGAGTTTTGTCGGCCTAGATCACACTAAAAAACATTTCTATAGTAACCCAACTCTAGAAAAATATGAGCAAACTTTTATTACGTTCTGTGAAATTAATTTGTAGGGTTTTACCGACTCTATGATTACAGGGAAACTGACCATTGTACCTACAAACAAATTACATGATATGACAATGCACTAGTTGCATTGTGCATCACGGTATGATATAGTAAATGATCTGATAAAATCATCATAAGTACAGTGTATGGGTTTTGTTTGATTGAATTTTGCTACTCGTCACAGCGTTTCAACTAAGTTATTGGTCGATTATACCTGGCTATTAACAAACTTAGAAGAAACGGCAAACTATTTCTGAACGTTATGCACTTGAAAACCCCTCTATGAATCCTAACTTTGAACTGTCAAAAGTCGAAACCGTTCGATTCGTCCTGTATAGCTTTATACGAGTATCTCGTTCTCTCAAACACTGTGTGTGTACCTACTTGTACACAACACACCAACCATATGGTTTTCTTGTAGCAACTTCAGAAGCAAGCATTCTCCTTTACACCTACCAACATTTGCCACTAACAACCGCACTTAACACATCTTCTCTATTCCGCAGGTAAGCAAATGTCGTGTCGTGGTCGACTCGTGACCCTTAAGACAATGGAACTCCTCAGCTACGGTGATAAAAGTGAGTCGGCCTTATCTTCGGTTTTTATGGTGCATTGCGTCGTGGGGCCCGTCAGTAAGTAGGTATATGGGTGTGCTATATGACCGTAGTTTACTTTGTCGCTTGAGTAGGTACTGGGTAAGTTAGGTAGGTAAGAAGTTGTGTTGCTGGGCAATTTTGTGCACGTCTTCTTTCCAAATCTTAATCCAAAAGATGTGGTGATGAATGATCGTGACGTGAAATTTAAAAGTGGCAAGAGGGGTTCAAAACGGTGAAGGTGAGAACATCTTGAGGAAACCGGCATGTCCTAGAACCAAAAATATGAAGACATGTGACATCCGCCAATCCGCACTGGGATTCCGCGCGGATTATGGCCCATTCTCTCTCCTAGAGAGGAGGCCTGAGTCCCAGCAGTGGGAACATTATAAGGCCGATAATGCTGAAAAAAAGATGGGTTCAGTAAAACAATTAAAGAAAGAAAGAAAGAAAGAAAGAAAGAAAAATGATTTATTAAGAAATGTCGCAAGGAGAAGGAGGGGTGTTGTGAGATATCACGTGTATTATTTTACTACCTTTACTTTCTTAAACCTTATTCTAAATATAAAAACGGCGCATGATCGTATGATAATATTCTGGAAAATTATAAGGTATATTTTTTTTTATTGTTATAAACTAGTGCTTGACTGCTATCCCACCTCATGGTAAGCAGTGATGCAATCGTTGATGGTGAGGCGCACTAGCTTATTTAAATTTATGTATTTTGTACCAAAACACATAAATCACGATAGTTTAGGTTTGGGGGTTAAGTTCAAAACCACTCCACGAATCACCAGGGCAGAAGAGAGGGTTAAAACCTGCCAAAAACATCACGTCATCAAATCGACGACCCCTTAGGTAATTTTTAACCTTCAAATGCTATTGATTCTCACCCTAATTAGAATAAATGGTTTACTATTTTGAATTATTCATATTTTGATTGGGGTCTATGGGGTAAATATATACTTATCACATTGATATTATAAGGTCGAAAGTTTGTGAGTGGCTGTTTGTAACTTTTTTACACTCGAACGGCTGAACGGATTTGGGTTAAATTTGAGCAAACGGGAGGATTAGCACATAGGATACTTTTGATCCCGGGAGCGTTTTTCTTGTGTCACGTGGGCGAAGCCGCTGGCAGCTAGTAGTACATATTATAAAATTTTAAAAGTTTGTTAGTTTGAATGCTCTTATCTCAGGAATTACCGATCCGAATTGAACCGATCTGATTGTGTTTGATAGCTCATTCATCGGGAAAAGCTATAGGCTGTACGACATCACGCTAGGAGCAAAATACGCGGGCGAATTTGTGGGAAACATCTAGTTACACTGTTAACTTTTAGTTCAAAGTCAGATGCTTATTGTGGTTTACCTATAAAAATAGATATCATATTATAGGTTTTTAAACTGATCCAATTGACGCTTATTACATGAACTATAACTGCTAGTACCTATAACTACTAGTCTCCTCATAACATATTCAGGATAATTAAAGACGCAAACAAGTGTAACCGCAAGTTTACGTAATTTCCAATAAATAGGGATATCGGTTAAATGAAAATAGTTACTTGAGTCGTCAATATGTGGTGGAAAAGTAATGATAACTTCTTTATAAATATTGAATTTGACAACATTAATCTATACCTATACGAAACCTACAATTAAAATAATTGAGTCATATCAAGTTGATAATACGATATTACTTTTTTAAATATTTGAAAAAAATAATAAAGGTTGTGTAAACCTTCCATTTCTATCGTAACAAAAATTAACTTATAATTTTCTGCTTTCATCTTCATCTCAAAAACTACCTACTTTTACTTTCTACAAATATCAGTTTTCTGCAAGCGGTTTCGCCCGCATGTAAGTAGGTTTTTCCATACAAAAATGTACCCACTTAGGGTGCGAATTTGAAGATATAGGTAAAAGAAAATCTTATGATCCTAGTCCCAGTAGTTTCGGCTGCGCGTTGATGTCAGTCAGTTTCTCCTTTTAAATACATCTAGATATATATTTCATTAAACATAATAATATGTATTGGAATTTTTTTTAGGTACTTTTATTTGCTCAATATTTTCTTTATGCTATGTCATCTCTACACCACTCTCGCTTGATTGATTGATAGAAAATACCTAAGGCCTTAAGTTTTAATAAATAAATGCTCTAATACAACCACACAAGCCTGGCACACGAACTGTTAAGAAAAACATGTTGTACGTATTGTCAAACAATAAATCTTAGCTCCAACATAATGTACGACTCTTAGACAGGATACGAGCACAAAAAATGACATGTTTAGCATATAAATGTGCCTCCTCAGACGTTCCCGAGTATTCTGTACCTGAGTTGGAGCGTATGTACAGTCAGATGCAAAATTAAATGGATAGTGCAGGAAAAAAATCTGTGATAGGTCTGGTAGGTGCTCCTCGTAAAATACTGGTATTCAGCTAAATCCGGCTTGACTGGAAGCCGACCCCAATATAGTTGGGAAAACGCTAGGTAGATATATACAAGAAAAAAAATCGTGTGAAGAGAGAAATGACGCGATGAGTATTTTTCGAGCACTTGAACTGAAATGTTCACGGGAAAATAGACATTAAGGTATCCATGCTATTTTGCATCGTACCTTACAGTCAACAAAATACGTAAATAACCAGGCTGAAATTTTCATAGAAATCGATGTATAGATATGAATGAAACATAATTAAAGCCATACTTTAGCCATTACTTTTAGTTAGTTCTTAAGGATTTTTTTATTTAATTTATATTTAATAAATAAAGTATCAAGATTGTTGATCAAAGAGATAATTAACCTATCACATACCCACAAAACGAGACACAATAGTAAAACAATAACACCGCGGTCTCATAGGACCGGTCGGGGATTCATGAATTAAACATATTAAAACCATAACAAATAAACATCTTATTAACAAAACTATGTTATTCATACCATTCAGCGGTTTCTATGAAAACATCAACTATATCTGTCGACCCTGGTAACTTGTCTCCTTTGCCAACTGTACATACTTTCACGTAGGCTCACCAAAACCTATAATTTCCTGTCAGGTTGCTATGAAAATTATATGGTCTCACACTGGAATTTGGCTTCAAATTACTGTTCGAGAAAAGTGGTGTTTTAAAATACTATTACACTCTTATTTGTAGACTAGCTGCTGTCAGCGACTTTATTTTTTAAAGCGGGATGTCACCTAATGACTTCTCTTGGCGGAGCGGGAGGGTGAGTCAGACTTTTACTGACTAAAATCATGCTTGCTTGGAAGCTTGGAACTAGATGCGCCGTCGAAGACTGGCTCGATCCGGATGGTTGCCGGACAGCCGGACGGCGAGCTGCCTTTTGCTCGTCGTCCGCAAGTTCACGCCTGTGGTAGTGCTACCAGCGGCTTAAATTTGTAACTTCTTTACGCTTAAACGGCTGAACAAATTGGGACAAAATTGGCACAAATTAAGACCACGTCCAGATAAGACATAAAACACTTTTCACTTGGAATAATATTTTTTTACTATCACGACGAACAAACCCTCTGGCAGAAGCCGCTAAAATACAAAATAAACTCACAGAACTCAAGGAAAAAAAACTAGTTAATTTTCTATTAAATCCTGGCAAAAGGCCAAGTATTAATCAAATTGACGTGTTAACTTGTATAAAACTATGTCGTTACAGCTGCATACAGATTAAACCGTCGCACTGACGGCGACATAGATTGATTATGCACTAGTTAAATAAAAATACGATAAATTATATAACGGCCCCTTTGTTTGAGAAACAAATGAAAATTAACTTGTTTAGGTAATCGCGTCGAATGATTAACTTGTTTCGTGACAAAAGAAAGATTAGTTGGTTTGAAATATGTAGTTGCAGTGCTACTAGTTTAATAATAACATTATTTTGTGTTTTTATGAGCGTAGAGCAAAATACTCGAAATCTTAGGAGAAGTAGAGCGCTGCCAAGGAACAAACATGCATACGTGCTTAGTGTACTTACATACCTACAACAAAAATCTACAGCTCCATATAGTTTGTCCATTAATCTGAACAGATATGTATGGAGTAGCAGTTTTGGAAGAGAGGTAGGCTGGTCGGAATGGGCCAAAATGGTTCAGGACACGCACAATGGTCAGCACAGAACTAAGTGCAGAAACCATAGTCAGTCATAACTTGACAGAAAATAAAATATTCCTCCATAATCTTTGTACCAGAAATTCTCCCTGCACGCGTTGAGTGTCGCTGCCCCAATTAAAACACAGCCGTCTTTCACCACAGCGGTTAGCATCCCCTGCCATTTCATAGCTGTACTCCATGACCCCTCATGTACCTGAAAAAAAAAAACGGGGTAACAACAGCCCTTCATTATTGCCAAGTACCTTCGTTAACCCCTGAACAGGAATCACAATTCTTTAACGTTAAAATCTCATCGCAATAATTACTCAATCCGTGAATCAGAATATTGTGATACCATTCCAGTATTTCCCCTGTCAATTAGGCAAATTAAATATACGGAACCCGGTTGGTTGGTAGATATTAATATCACTTTCGCACTGTCAATTTAGCGTCGAATAAGCCAGCCTTTACCTCCGAGCCAAAAATATGAGGTGTTGTTCCAACCTTTTATTTATGGCCCACTATTAAACAATGTGTGAAGAAAAATCTAGCACAATTTTGTGCTGGAGTTTTTGACGGATAGTTTTTAGGTTGATATCAAACATATGGATCCTTTGTTCTGGGTACTGGACAATGGAATCCAATCCTGTTAAAATACATGTAGGTACCTAATAGTTGGAGTGCTGCTCTACAATATTTTTGGAAAACTGAGAACAATGTTCTACCTACGAATTTCATCAAACGTACAAAGGATCCAGGACTGACAGACAGATTTTAAAAGAAGAAAAAGCTGAAAGCTCCAAGTTGAAAACTAGATAGCATCTTGTTTTAATTAATGTGGGTAGTTTTGAAAAAGAAACGATGAAGTTAGAAACTGATGACCGAGGTTGATGCGAAAAACTTAAGCGTGTCTCAAATTGATTGTCCGGAAAATTGGTGCTTAAAGAAACTATTCGCAGTAACGAAGCGAAACCAATATTTTGTGAAACTTCTAACGCTGTTTTGAGGACGTGATCTGCAGTGAGGGAGACTAAATTTCATCTATCTTTTGCAGCTGATTTCATTTTCGCAACCTATTTAAAAATAATTTAAACTACCTAAATTGTAAAGTCAAGAGTGAATAGGTTAATGGGTTGTGGAGGTCTGGTCGGCAGCCGCTCCTCGTAAAATACTGGTATTCAGCCAGATCCGGCTTGACTGGAAGCCGACCCCAATTTAGTTGGGAAAAGGAGGACACATGATGAAGAGTGAATAGGTTACTTCTAGGCAAGCAAGCTCTTACGCCACTGAACATCAGGTGAGATAGTGATCAAGCTTTCAATACTAAAAAACCAATGGATTCGACACCTTGCAATGAATTGTCGATTTAAGTATTGGTTTTTCTGGCTAGTTGAAATACAAACAGTTTCTTTAGTATGTTCGAACGATTTGTAAAGTCCACTCAAATAAGATCTGATTGCAACGAACTCTACACAAAAGGTTGTCTGTAAAAAATCGCTGTTAGCGATAAGAGCGGCCATTGTTACACACTATTAACTTTTAACTCCTACTGTAATTTTTTATGGTGTACAATTAAGAGTATATTTATCTATCTATCGCTGGTTAAATTGAACTCTTATCTAGATCACAGATGATGATACCTACCCAAGTCTTTTTTTTTGGAAGGGACATCATGAGAATGACTTCTCCCGCTCTTGGGCGGAGCGGGAGGGCGTGTCAGACTCTTACTGACTAAACCCCACCCCGTTCTTTCGTTGCCTTCGATCTGGGGGACACGGGCTTACCTTTCGGAATTGAGAAAAGATGAAGATACCTAATTACCTACCCACCTCTAACCTTCTAACTCTCTACAAACCCCACGCGTCACCCAGTTTATTTTAAGCACAAAAAATAACAACTAAATATATCACAAACCTTCAGGTAGGTAGTTTCATACGCCTTTTATTATTTCATTAAAACCGAAAAAGGTCAACGAACTATGTACATAACACTTTGAATTCTTTAAACAAACGTAACATAGTCAAGTGTGAGAACGAGGTCAGAATAAAAATGTTCCTGCGCAAACTATTATGTTTCAGTTTTTTTAAGCATTATTTGCTTTACTGAAAAACCTGTATTTTTAACGCCCTGAAAACGTTCAATGAACGCGTAACACGAATCTCACTCAACCGGTTTTCTGTTACCAGATGAAATACTTTTTAATCGGTTCTCACGTGCATGACTCGGAAATTGTTTAAATTGATTTTATTTACAAAGACTTACGTTACATACCTACTCGTACACCAACAATATTTAATAAAACTTACATACTTTAAAACCAAAAAGTAATAATAAAAAAACCTAATTAAAACTAACAAAAATATGGTGTCGAAAAACTCCTCCACACCGCTGTCGACCGGTAATGTGTCCAAAAGAATGGCAACATTGCCACACTGACAATGCTTAAATCCTCCGTCCAAAGTAAAAGCCAACCCTTGGGTGGGTCACGCGAAGTGACAAGACGTTTAATCAGATCTTCATGTGAGCTTTCGGACCCGAGAGTCCAAAATACAGAGTAATTGTTTATCTGTATTTTACATTTTTTTTTCCTATGTTCGCCATTCGTGAGTTGAAACTACATTTCATAATAGTCTTAATATTTTCTTATTGACGTTCATTGGAGCTAACCACGCGAGTCTGATAACCGCACTTGAACCTATCAATTAAATAGGCGGCAACGATGATAAACATCTTAAGAAATAGTACATGTGATGTTTCTATTATATAGCTCAGTCATTCCCAACATTTTTTTGACCGGGACCACTTGGATTTCGTTGTTGTTTGCAGGGACCAGACGCAAACAAAGTATTAAAAAATATAATATCATAAATTCACCTTGTACTCCATTGTTTTTGGGTTTCGTGCCAGACTTTTACTGACTAAAAAAAACCTGTTTCCTAAATTCTTCTAAACTCTTTCGACAAAGGCTACGGCAATCCGCAACCTGTGTCAATTTCTAGACATTTCAATGGCTGTAAACCTTCCTGCAGCCCCCAATTTGTGTCACATCTATTCTTTAAAATCAAAAAGAACGATCACTGTCGTAGAAAATACAATATTTCTACTTCGCATCAAATACTTTTCAGTCGGAGCTTTTGAAATCTTTAGACTTCACGGACAATATTAAGTTCATGGTTCTTGAGAACCACTGACCCAGCTAGTCTCAACAATGTTCGCGCTAGCGGCACTAGATAGCTCCCCGGACACTCCTCCAGCTAATTCGCCACTGTATAAGACCATCACGTACGAGGTCGTGTCATGATGAATCGCTCTCCGGGATATTACAATTTTCGTCCTTTTAATAAAAACGCTCCTATTTGCTCTTCGGACCTTATCAGTATTCCTTCCTTATTTCTTGATGATTAAAAAGAAACGGACTTTTTGCCATAATAATCTACTCCTGTCACAACCTATTTGTCGCCATACACTCTGAAAGCATTGTTCCATTAAACGTAATTAGATGTTACGGTATGCAGTTGAATTTACAATTTATGTTTTCGAGAGGAAATGTCAACTTTGATGTAGGTCCACGAACAAATTACGAACAAACCTTCATAAAAGTCAGAACAAATTTTACAACAAAATCTCTGAAGCGAATACATAAAAGAGTTTGTTAATGCATAAAAGTATGAGTTATTTGAGAGCAAAATTTTCTTTTGTACATATTTTAAGGGAGGACGCAACAATCCGGAGTTGTAAGAAAGTTTTAGAAAACTTTAGCACTTGTTATGTATGCAACATCATCTTGTTTAAAGTTTGCAACTCAAATGTACAATAGTTCTTTGCGAGGCATTATACACTGCTTGCATAAGCTTGCATTATTAAGAGCGTTTAACAATGTTAATTGTTAGACAGTCATTTATCATTATTTCAGCCGAAAGACGTCCACTGTTGGACCTATGTCTCCCCTAACTGTCCAGTGTGCCACGGCCACACATATAAATATATCTCTATTATTTTTATTATTATCAGTAATACAGGTATTTCAAAGCAAAACTGTCGTGAAATTATTGTAATTACGAGTAACCTTAGTTGACACATATCTAGGGCTCACTTGTAATCAGGTTTCACTGTAATATGTAGGAAGACGGTCCTAAATTATCGACCACTTATTAGAGGTAACTCAATCGCCCCAGGCAATGAAATCGATACTCCACCACTAAGTCGAACCCGCCCTCTACACCGATATCGATGGTTGCTATAATGTTCTTGCAGTACTGCACGGCACTTCCAAGATAGGCATCGATGAACAGGTATACCTTTCTAACTTTCTGCAACAACATTTGGTATCGATAAAATTCCATCCTTATTTTCTTGTTCGAAACCGATGTTTCTCAATTTAAGATCTCGCCTTCCCCTGCACCATTTGAAACAGCATCGGGACTACAATTAAGTTGGTACGTTACTATCAAATAAGGAATCTTTAGTTTCCAATCCAATTTGCTGTATTCCCTTGCGTGTCTTAGGGGGAAGCGATTTATTTTGATTATAGCTGTTCCAACGGTAGAAAACAAGCTATAAATTAACAGCGACGACTTAATTAGTCCGCGTGTTCCCAATACCATTAGCGGTACACGATGACAGCTCCCGGAGTCGAAAAGAAATTGATGTAATATCTGAGAGGGCGTTGCCGAAATTAATGTTGCTTCTCTGATAAATTGGCTATGAGAGAAATTGAGGGGATTTTAAATAATCTGACGCGGCAAGGTGATGCCATCCTTGCCTACACGGGAAGAATTTCCATATTATCAGATTTTGCACACTCGTCACCTTTTTATCATAAAACTGCTCTCATGTCAGCGCCAGAGTTCGTTCAAGGATAAAGTTCAAAATGGCATACGCCATTTTTGCTTAAGCTGCCGATGAGAAACTGGTGGGACTTCGCAGGAGGCTTAAGACTACTTAACATCACTTAACGCATTTACTTACGGAATTTCGAGCATACATTGAGCTGCCAAAAATTACTTATGATATAACAGGCTTTAACAGGATTTAAATTTGCTGCGTGTCAACTTTATTAACTTGAATTGAAAAGTAGGCTTGTCTCGTTTTCCTACTTTGCCTTTGAATGGCTCATTAGAATGTTTATTCAGACGAACTTTTCGAAATAATGGTTTCATAATTAAGACTACCATGAAACAAAAGGTAGCGGTTTCATAAACATTGATGAAGCCAAGACTGTAAGAGTTCATCGACATGATTTGAAGGCTATAAACGTCAGTCTACTAGAAATTGGACTATTGTCTTAGTTTGGCACTATCCCTAAGATCGTTAATTCTAGGAAGTTATGGGAGGTCCAAGCTGTGAACATTTGCAGGCTGTTAGCTTGTTATGTATGTTAGGAAATGTGTTATAGGGAATTACACTAAGCCTCAAGCATAACCTACCCGCAATGACCCAGATGGACCCACATAAACAATTTTTGTTGCGGTATCTGCCCGATTCGAAATTCGGGAACGAAATTGCGTGGAAGATGAAATGCACATATACCTCCAATCCAATGTTCTTCGCACTTTGCTTTGGTATTACGAATTGAAACGGTTGCCTCGCGAATTTTGGGTTTTCGAAATCCCGGATAGCTTCGTCTGCACGATGTTTATTCGGAGCGGATACATACGTTCATGTAAGATATTCAATACAGGAAAAGTCGGGATAGCAAGAATTACGATCGTCCCTTCCTGGTGCGACTGCATGCTACATTCTTATTGATTTCCTCGATATTTTACTGGGTATTTTATTTTTGTACATAACGTGAGCTTTCAAGTGAAAGTTTCAAAGGACTTTTATTCTTGGATGCTTCTTATTTGACGCCTCTTAGCGGTTGTCAATGTTGATAATAAATTCATGTTTATGTCTCGCCAAGCAAACCAACTCTTCCGTCTGGGCAATGAAATCTGCTTCTAATAAATTCGCAGTTAACACTTCCTTTTGTCGATCTGCCTTTTCTTCAACGGTTTTCGCCCTTGCAGTTCCTCATTTAATTATTCATGTATAATACGAGATTCTTCTCAATTTTGTTCTCGCTTTTGTCATTTACTTTGTTCATTTAATTTGAGCTAAGTGTTCTTTCGGCATCTTTTCGTCGAGGGAGATATTAAAAATTCACATATTATAGCAATTTCTTTAGGATTATTAATTGTAGTCTCCAAACAATGTTTGCACGCATTTTCTCAGTGTTCTAAGACTTGTTGCTCCATCTCCTTCCTCTAGTTAGCAAGTTATGCGAACGTAAAGGCCCTTCCCGTGAAACGGTTCCTAAGCACGCGAGATTTCACTGGCTGTTACCTTAATTAGAGCTCTGCGTTAATGGCCAGGGCCGTGAAAAGCCGTGATAATTGCCACCAGGGGACGCACTATTAGTATTACGACTGTTTTCTTATTATTGTTAAGGTTGAATTCTTGGGAATATGATGTATTTATTGACTAGATTTAGCAGTTTGACTGCAGGGTAGCGGTAGTCAAGTGCATATATTCTGACTGTTTACGTAGACTAATTAAATACGAGTATATTTTAAGTAATATAATGTAACGTTTTGAGAACACATATATTGTGCATAAGCTAAGGAGTAAAATTCACGGTTATCTATAACTTCATGGAGTGAAGAATGAATAAGTTACTTCTAGGCAAGCGTACCCCATAACGTCGACATGTGGTCGACGGTCATCGCTTACTATACTCGTATCAGTATAATTCACTACACTAAAATGTAACCAAATGTGTGCCAATGTAAGCCATTATAATACTCTTAACATAATGAGTCTTAACTCATCATCTGCCTAGCCTTTTTCCAACTATATTGGGGTCGGCTTCCAGGCTACTATAATGAGTCTTAACTAAAATTCTAAAAACATATACATTTGTAAGTTTTTTTGTAGCCCAATACTGCCTGAAGATTCGTATTTCCAAGCATTTCGTAGAGTCAGGGTACGCGTGTAAATCAGTTTATTTTTAACCTTCCCCCGAAACACGCCATGTTACATTGAACTGTTTGCCATAATTACAAGAGAAACTGTACAAAGGCTGGATATAATGCCATTCTTTTGGTGGCTATTCAATGAAATTTAGATTCGTATTGTGTAAACGTATTGTTACAAACGATAGAGTCATGCACGCAATATTTAGCATATTATGTCCGTAAATTGCTTTTAATATGGTGCTTAAAAACTGGCTAATTTTCTACCGTTTATTGTGTAATTGCGTGGGTGTGACAAACTTGCCTTTTTTTTTTAAATATTCCTGAAGGAGTTACTTTTACTCACATGGAAAGCATACGTTGTGAAATCACGCCATTGAGTGAGGGGACTTATGGTTGGCTTGCTTGCCTTAATATCCATTGTTATTATGTGCTGTAATTAATACTGTATTTTTTGCATCGTTAGTTACATAATTGGATACTTTCCTTTGTTTTGGTACAATATTTTTATTTTCAGGAAGTTTTTTTTCTGATAACAGCATCTAGATTGGTTATTTAATGAAGCAGCAATTAGTATGTTGAAATATTGGTACGAGGAAGAGTTTGGGTGTGGTGAAGACATCTCGCTATCTCTTTTGTGCACACGGGTTCTAATGGCAATGACGTCATATTCCAGTGTCTGCATCCTTATTCTATTACTTGTCAGTTTCCTCTCCCACCAGATTAGAAATTAATTAGAATTTAATTGGGGTTCATCTAAGGTTATTTTTTTTTCTATTTGCGATTTTGTATAAAGTTACTTATTGATGCAAATATAGGAAAAAAAGTCAACTACACACTTGTTAACAGGACTTCAGCAACAGTTTCTTCCATTACTTTTTCCTTAATACAAAACAAAGCATGAACTTTTATGTTCTTACTCAATAACTTCCATTTGGACCTCACAGCCCCTGGGAGGACGAGAGGGCATAAAACCTAAATTCAAAAGGTCAACAGTAAATGGACAAGTTACAAGGAAGATCTAAACAGCACGAAAAACTTTTAATGCGTTTGGATATAAATCGGGCTATTTGTCTTTATAAGGTCCCCTTGGTGCCAGGACTGAGAGACACAGACGTGCACAAATGGTGACAAACTTGGAGATGTTTATAGGACTTTCCATGTTTCCTCTAACGTATTATGCAGTGAGTCTGTAAGTGTGTACAATGTACGGGTTTTGGAAAGCTTTTCGGGTTACTTATCGTGGTGTGTAAGATGGTTCATTGATTTAACGTTGTGTTCTATTTCTTTGGAAGTTTCTGTGAAAATCCGAGAACCTTTTCAAAAGAAATGCAATATGTGGTTAGTTGATCGAGTGGTTAGTAGCCCTAACTGCTGTACTTCGATTCCTATCCCAGACAGTCGTCTAATGAACATTTTACTTGCTCAGGTGTAATTCATCTATAACATATTATTATACCTAGCCTGTACTGTCCCACAACTGGGCAATGGCCTTCCTCCTGTTCATCCATCGTTCCCGGCTTTGAGCCATTTCTTGCCAATTCTTAAGGAAGACATCCAAGTCGTCCCGCCCTCTCCTTCTTGGTCTGCCGCGACCCCGACTTTCGATCAACATGTATGTATTTAAAAATACCCTACATTAGTATGTTTATCAGTTATCTAGTACTCACAGCACAAGCTCTGCTTAGTTTGAGACTAAAAGGCGTTGTATGAGAGTTATCTAATACTAGCTGTCCCTTGCGGTTTCACCCGAATTTTTCGTTACTGCTCCGCTCCCGTGGGTCGTAGCGTGATGGTATATAGCCTATAGCATTCCTCGATAAATGGGCTATCTAACACTGCAAGAATTTTTCAAATCGGACCAGTAGTTCCAGAGATTACCCCCTACATACAAACTTACAAACATACAAACTTACAAATTTTACCTCTTTATAATATTAGTATAGATAATTAATACTCCATGAGCAGACAGACAAGCCCCTTCATGTTATTCACCTCTAATTAAATTAACCAATCACAATAAAACCAAAATAAATCTCCTGCTCGTAAACCGCGAAAAAATCTCCATTTACAAAAAAGTATTGCGGCTATAAAAAACCTGATGACGTCATAACAATAAAAGAAATATAATCATCAGCAGAACGTAGAACGTGTGGGATTTCTGATGAATGTGCTTCTCTGACCCACATTATTGAAGTTGTTTCATCATGAATACTTGATTAGGTCACCTTTGTTGTAACACCTGTGCCGTTTAGGAATAAGCGTTTTCTAGGTATCGCTCATGATACAAAGTATATCATTTGTACTACCTGACATTTGTTACTCTTGTCTCCTAGAGGTTACGTAGGTGTACTTTGTTATTCGAATCTTTAGAGCTTTTCGTAAAAGGAAATTTTGTTTATTTTGATGTGGGAGGTCATCGTAAAACTTCTCCTGTTCTAGAGCGTGTCAGTTTTTCTGAGTAAAGCCCACATGTAAACCTTTAGTTGCCCTTTCCGTTCCAGGAACACGATAATTCCTAGGAGCATTCTCGCAGCCCTCCGTTTTAGGACTTAAAATATATTAGGTATTATATTTTTTGTATCATCATCTATCTAGCCTTTTTTCAACTATTGGGGTCGGCTTCCAGTCAAGCCGGATTTAGCTGAATACCAGTATTTTACGAGGAGCGGCTGCCTAACAGACCTCCACAACCCATTAACTGGGTAACACGGTACTTCATGGCAAGACTGGAGTCAGATTTACTGGCTTCTGACTAACCATAACGACTCCCAAAGATCTACAAATGATAGCCGGGACCTACGGCTTAACGTGCTTTCCGAGGCACGAAGGAAACTCGGTATGTTAAGATGGTCACCCATCCACAGACCAACCTTGGCAAGCGTTGCTTAACCTTGAAGATCGACCCGTGCGGCTTTTATTATCTAGCCACGAGCTATTATATTTTTTGTATATTCTAGATAAAACATCGCACTGTCTGTTACCACTTCGTTCTCCAAGCAAGTGGAGTGACAACTTCCCATTAAAGTGTTTCTACAAACTCCTCAAAACCCAAACTTGAGGGTTTACTTTATTCTTCGTGACTTAAACGTACCCCAGTTATTATCTTTACGAGGGGTTGAAAGCTCTCACTTTTTATTATTACCTTTTATATTGTGGTGTGGCGTACTTAACTGTAGTCGAGGTCGAAACGAAAGGCCTCTACGAACGAAGCACTTACTTCGTAACGATTCTTAAATTCTAAAGTTGTATTTATTAAGCAGAGATCGGAATTAGCTAGAGTAATTTTTGTACTTACACTGATTTCATACAGCGACAGAATAAAGTGGATAGGTATGTCTTCAAATCCCGCGATTAATTTTAGATTTTGTTTTTAAATGGTACTTATTTACTTTAACACAATTTATCGCACGCGCAACGCTGCCAAACTTGCATAAACGACATCGGATATCCGAAGTTGCAAAATCCTGATGCGCGCACACACGTGATGTTGCCATATTTGTAGTTTACACAGCATAGCTTGTGTGAACAAGAAAACACTTTATTATTATTTATTTTTAATATAGTTGGCCACGGGATTGCCCATTACAAATCGAAGAAGATCCATATTAATATCAGCATTTCGATGCAACTACAAAAATAACTCTTCCTAATTTCGATCCCTACTTATAATCAGTTGCAAGTTCGTGATCCGTTACAAATTGGGTTTTTTGCCGAAGGGTTGTTTATGTTTCTAGTTGGTACCAATTATTTTTAATGTATGCGACTTATGGGACACGTTAACCTTTCTAAAGTTGTGTTGTGTGTACGTACGTCCGAGTCCGGGGTTACACTGTATTATTCTAATGCCGCATCCTCAGGGGAGCTGTTTTGCCCTGTATTAGTTTCCACTATGTTGTCTTGGGCATATACAAACAATGATAGTATGATGTACATAAGTACACTAGCCGCGAGATTGTTCGAAAGTGTGACTGTGGTCCTGGAACGCAAAGAGCATCTAAAAGGACACAGGTATGTTTTACGTCCGAAACTAATAACCTATCTATCACATAACGGAGATTGAAAAACAAATGAAACAACAGAAAACATGTAAATTTTTGTATGGTATCATTAGTTTTTCAGTCTCCGATATGTGATAGATAGGTTATTGGTTTCGGCTGTTAATCAGTAAAAGTCTGACACTCGCTTCCAATTTACCCAATTCGGGAGAAGTTATTTTGCAATATCATCATCTACCTAGCCTTTACCCAACTATATTGGAGTCGGCTTCCAGTCAAGCCGGATTTAGCTGAATACCAGACCTCCAAAAGATATTTTGCAAAATCTTACCTCAAAAATAAAAATGGGAATAACCATTTCCTCTTTAATATTAGGATGGTTAACGTGAATAATATAGAATGTTCAAGGTCAAAGCTCTTGGGAAAGTCCGCGAAAGTCAGTGTTTCTTAAGCTTTAAGCTTCACTTTGCAGGTCAGTATCAAGTTGTATGTTGATTAAAATGTGATTGGCGGGACGACCGCAACACGTATTTATTTACAGAATTAGCATCAACATTATCGGCCTTGTAATGTTCCCACTGTTTGGACTCAGGCGTCCTCTATTACCTCTCATCCTCTATTTACAGAATTATAATCATTAAAATCATCAATACAACCCTCTTAGTCCGTCTCACCTTATCAACTGATCATTTCATGCAAAACTCAGTAATCGCAGACTACCCTGGAGTTACCACCTTAAAGATCCTTGAACTTGAAGATGTCGACATAATAATAAGCGAGGTAGCAAGCCTGCCGCCTCTGATGAGTAATTATCCCCATAATTCAACAAGGCACCTAATATTAAGGCCGGGAGAAGTTTGTTTTTGTAAGAAATAAGAAACAATAAGACTTGTTAAGAATTTTCTAGAACTTTTAAAGCAGCTGTTGTTTCTTGTTAATGTTACATTGTGAGACTGTAATGTATTGATGATGATGACAGTGTTTTTGAACTGAAAGAGTACAATACCCTCTTTGTACATTATGAAGAAATTATAACTTATTTACTCGGTGTGTTCTCTAATAGTAACCCTAATTAAGCTATTCGATTGAATTTTTAATACAGCTTCGGCATAATAAGCTTAAAAATGTTCCCACTGCTGGGACTCAGGTATCCTCTTAGGAGAGGGAATCTATCTGTCCTTTCTACGAGGGCAATGGCGAACACATGGAATGGGCCGTAATCCACTACCAAACGTGATTGTTTGTGTCTGTTGAAAGAGAGGATTTCATGAAATGGAGGCCTTAGTAGGTGTTCTTAGTTCGTATTGGTTTCATTTTCATAGCCCGTTCCTAATCCGCCTGAAATAACACCACTAAGTAGGATAAGGTATTCAGACAGAAAATACTGAATTGAAGATATTACCTGTCCTTTTTATTGAGGTGTGAAATCATCACATATTTTCTCCAGTTCTGAATGGAGTGAGAGATAGTGTCAAACTTTTACTGACTTAACCCACCCGTGTTCGGTTCGCGGTGATTCTTTCGAACAATATCGTTTTAAAATGATAAAATTTATAGCGAAAGATTCCTAATCATGGTCAGTCTCTTCAACTGAACAAACCTCTTGTACAAGATAGCAATTACACATTTTGTCAAGATCATAATCTTAACTACAAACAGATAACCACAGAAATAAACGAAGTATTATTCCCGTCTACTCTGTTACGCGAAGCTTATTGCATATAATAGCATATAGCCACAACAGAGGTAATACAGAAGACAATCTACATACTAAGTGCGCTCGAGCAACGCACACAGACACCGCTTATAGACACGATATCTCGGACCATACGCGCTTGCACTGAGCTCAGACTGAACGGCCAAGGATCTTTGTATACCCTGGATTGATTTCGAAGCAAACACACACACATTCCTGAGTGTAATTTATTTGAATTGCCATTAAGTTATTTTTTTTTATTGACAAGCTAAAGGAGAAAAAATATACTCGGCAAAACAATAGAAAAAGGCAGTGTGTCCCTTTTTTACTAGTCTATGGATAACCTGATAGAAAGAGATAACATACCCTATTGTGGGTATGTTTTTGAGGTTGAATCTTGACCAGCGCACACACTAGTGCGATCGCCGGACCTAGGAATGGAAAGTGAAGTCCATACATGAGTTTGCCTTCTGTCCCTATCTCTTTAGTGATATAGCTGTCTCTCTCTTGCGTAACACATTCCGTTGCATGCAGAGGCATGCATGCATAATTGCATTTATACTCACCTACAAGGTCAGAACTATCGCGTTGAATGCAGCCGGCATAGATACTAGTTTATGACCTTTTGGAACGGGTTTTTATATACTTTTCTGTACTTTAATGGCTTCATTTAGAAGCAGAAAAGGAGACGGAATTTTAGTGCAGCTCATTCATGGGAATCGGAACGTTGGACAACTTACGAATAAACGATCTGACAAAAATTTAAATGCTCAAGGATGCAAGCGATATACTCGTAGCAGAATCTTTACACTATCTACTTACCCAGAGTGAAAATCTAGGAGATTCTAGTCCAGCAATGAACGCATACTGGCTAATTTCACGATAACCTTAACCTGATATTAGCTTTATTATAGTAATATAAGCAATGCAGTTAGATTGCTCGCAGTATGATGTCATTGCAGCATTAGATCCTCACTCAAGCTACAATCTGTTTGATTTCTGCAACGCGTGTATTCATATTGAAGGCAAGATCTATTGTACCGCACTTAAACGTGAGCGCATGTCCTACTACAAGCCAAAGGCTTCCCTTCCATTTTTCCACTCTTCTCTGTCTTTAATACATCTGACCTTACAGTAGCCCTCCTTAAAGTAGGACTGCAATTCATCACAGCTTCACCTTTAGATCCTACCACATCGCCGGTTCCTGTAGTTCTTGATCCAGACCTTCGACAATTGCTCAGTTTTGTTGCGATATACAGCCAGCTCAGACCGCTCAGTTCCATTTTAGTTTGGCGACTCAGTTGCCTACATTATAAATTTTATATGAGTGCCAAAATAAACAACTTGTGAAATAACAATGTTTTACTAAAATAAAGCTCAAGTTTCAGCATTATACAGCAATGGCCTGGACACTCAACAAAGCCGGAACATATTGTTAGCAAAATATACATAATATTTTGTAACTTGACAACACAAATTCAAAATTTTCTAACAATGTGGAGTTTGTCAAAGTTAGAGTATAATTATTGTCGTTGTGAGTTCAAGAACAAAGTAACGGTTGTAATTCGTACCTCTATTTATAAGATAAAGCCTTGACTGACCCATTTACGTCCTTTTTGCTCTACACTGTATACGGTTAACGTTTTGCAACAAAAAATCTCTGTACTCCAGTATTTTTTTGGATTGAAACGTTTTATTTAAAGTGGGCCATTAGCAGAAGATAATTTGAGTGGAAATTCTGTTTTCAAAAGCTGACTCAGATACTGCGACACCTTTTTCTGATGACTCCGTATATTCTGTTATAAATACGGAAGTGAGTCGTCTGGATAATTTTAAGTTTGTTTTAACTTTTGTTGTTCGAATAAGTATCGACTTCATTGTCGGAGAGGATAGATAAACTTGTGTTGTATAGTTTAGTCTAACAATAATTTAACGCATATGGGTATAATCTTCAGTTGGTGCCAAATTTAATTTAAATATAGAGAAACCTGTCAAACAAAAATCCGGCTCGAAGGACCAAGGCGTTTATGCGTTGTCTTCGGCCACTAGAATGCTTTTCAAAGGTCCAGGACCCCAGTCGTGACATTTATAAAGCAACATGTAGGTACATCAAAGTGATCGGAAATTCATGTCATCATTAATTTATAGTGTGTTTATTTGTTTCCAACTGTAATAAACATGTCATGATTCTCTCTTGTTATTACTACCGTTCATTTTAATTGCGGTTTTGTAACAATCTATTTATTCACAATAACAATCGAGCAGGCCTGTCATGGCCGTTCTACATAAGTTGTAACTTAATAGTTCCACCTTTCTCTTCGTTACTTTATACAATTAGTTGGTTTCTTGTCTGCTATATCGTTTTATACTTCAGTGACACTTGATACTAATTTTGTATCCAGTTTTATGCTAAATTTCTTTGTTCCTGAAATAATGTTTACCACTTTTCCAAGACCAAACGCCTATTTTTTTCTGCTCTCGACAATCGTTTAAGGCTTTAAGCCTTTTGATACGGGGCCTGTTTTCAACTCGCTTTGTGTTTCTATTCTTATTTTAAGGACTACGGAAATGCCTCGTAAATGCGGCTTTTTTGCGGTGGGAAAGGGATACAGTATTTTATCTACCAGGGAATCTATACTGTTTACAAAGTCCACTTACTGTTATTGGGTAGTTTTGTGTACTTGGAACCCAAATAGAATATTGTCCTGCGTCGTCGGTCATCTGACAGGCCGGTAATCTGGTTAGGGTCCTTTCGTAATACGCGAATAATGTCATTATGGCGTTTACGAGCATTCTCGCCGTCCTACTGACATATTGCCGCGATGTATATCGTGTACCCGCTTCCATATGCTATATTTTTTCCTTTATGATATGTTATACCCGACCGCGGTGGGTAATATTTTCATCAGTTTCTTTCTACATCATGTTTTTACGGCTGTTGCCTGAAATGAGGGACGTTCTTGGAACGGGGTTGGCCTCGTGATTGATGCATATATATAAGTTACTAGAAGTGGGCTGTAATACATGTTACAATTTGCTGGTTTTTACGGGCTTTTGTGCGTAATGTTTGTAATGAATGTTTTTCTTTGTTGGGCTTGTTTATGTTTATCGTTTACCGTATAATGGTTTAAGTTATCTTCTTTTAATGATTCTAACTGTAGCTAGGGAAAGTCTAAATTAGAAATTTCTTCAGTTTTCCGTGATTCCTGCCAAGCTGTCGGTTATATTTACAGTAACGAGTGACAGTCGTCCATTGTTAGGACGGAATAGCAAATAGAACAAAACAAATTGTTCAGTGTTGTTCAGCATTCAACTACCGGTTTCTGATTGCGCAAGTACAACGGTTTTTGGTTCATAAGTAGGTTTCGGTTCATGAATCACAGAGCAAACATTCCGATACAGTGTTTCCGATCGTTTCTGAGTATCGCCCATTTAACCAGTTAAAATTAGACTCGAAGCAATTTCATCTAAGTTGACCTAGTTAATGCAGACAGACTTTCAATGTAATACTACTTATTGGTACCTAATATTTTTGTCTCATTTTTGCGTTTTTGATTAGAGAGAGACGGGGTTATTTTTTGTTGAGTCACAAATCACATTGTCCGTGTATTGAGTCACGAACTCCTGTGGTCACTGAGTCACATGAAAGATTGCGTTTAGCTCCGTTCAGACTGAGTTATTCATCAGCGCTTGCGACGATCAAACGATTATACATGCACTTAGGTTGGTACAGTCACTGAGATTATGTTTTTTATTTTAATTCACCATGCAAATCGGTGAGAGAAATCGCATTAATTGCCTTATGTTATTCCCATAATATAACGTCATTAAGTTATGTCAGAGAAATCCTTTCTTTTTTCTCTTTATCACTTTTAAACAGTAGTTTGAAAGTCTTGATTATTAAACAAATTAAGTTCTGCGAAATGCAATCAATTGTCATTATGTTCTCAGTATCCTGAATCCTTAAATAAATACCCGCATTAAACAAACAATAAACATAATTTATCGTGCAATATTTCTGCTCACTACTCCACATAAATAAATCTGGCGTAAATGAGTTGACATTACTCGCGAGACACATTCGCTGTTTCTTTGTTCTTAAAATCCAAATTAAGCCAATTTTAAGCGTCCGTTATTTAAAGTAACCGAAGTATATTTACCGAAGTAACACCACATATACGCCGTATCTGTTTTGAACCGTAAAAAGATTAAATTAATCTGTAGCTAGCTTTGATCTCGCACAATTTATATTATACACGTAATGTGCTAGTATAATTTGATTCTACAAAGAGATTGTAATAGAAACATTCTCATGTTTGTGTTCCAGGAACTTCCTATAGCGGCTGTCCTAAACATAAATTAGAATGGCGTTTGAACAACCATTTTGAAGTTTCATAAAGCCATAAGCAATAAGCAAGGTTTTGAAAGGATTGATCAAGTTCTCTATGGTAAAATTAATTGACATGGCACGGAGTTAGCGATTGGGATCTCTGGCTTTTGAATTTAGAATGAATTAGTAATTAATACGTATCAATGGAAAGGTTCTGTCTGATCTGTCCGATTGTCAAACAAGCTCTAATGATTGCAACTCTATTCTTTCTTTGCAAAACTGAAGGGGTCCAATAGGGTCGATGCCTGCTAAGGCTGCGGGAATGTTCGAAAGAGTTATTATGGCAGTGGAACGCAAAAGTCAACTGAAGGATTACTAGCTAGGTTTTAGCCAGGAAAAGTCAAACCGAATTGTTGTTGGACGCATTTTAAACAAAACAACGGCAACAACACAAAATAATAAAAAAAGAGTCTAGAAATTCAAGTAAAGTAAATAAATTTATGATTTCTCAACTCAAAAAAAGAAGAAATTCTTTTGTTTTATAATTCCGAAATTAAAAAAAAAAGTTGCGAAACTTTATTTAAAACAGTCTTAAGTATCTTTTAAAAGAAAAGAAACCGGACAAATACGTGAAAAAAAAAATTAAAAAATTCCTTTCCCAGCACAAAGGATTACGGCAACAACCGCTTGGAATTATTAAAAAGTTATCCGTTACTGAACGAAATCCCGTTAACGTTATTGGGGGCAACACTAAGTTCTAATTCAATTACCGTGTTCGCTGTATAAAACATTTCTGTTTGTTAGGTAAGCTTTGTAATTCCTTGGATTATACACGGTTTATTTGTTTCACCTGTATTGATTGAATGCTTTTTATTTGTGATTGCTTTTGGTGAAATTGCTTTCCCATTCCAAATGGTTGCTTGATTTAGATATTGCTGTATGGGGAACTCGTGGGTAAAATAATAACGCACGGGTAGACTTGCCGCGGTCAGTTAGATGGATGGGTGATCCATTTTAGCATAGCGAGATCCCTTTTGTAATACTTTTGTCAATTAGTACGGATATTCAGGTTGCTGTATGGGTAACTCGTGGCTGAAATAATAACGCATATGTCGACTTGACTAGGTCAGGAAGGATCCCTTTTGTAAAACTTTTATCAGTTGTTGGTTATGGATAGTCGGGATTCAGGTAATTTGGCACGGCTCTTACCTAGATATCGTGTTACCCAATTACTGGATTGTGAAGACAAGATAGACAGTCGCTATTTGTCAAATACTGGTATGCAGCTGCATCCGTTTAGAATGTAAACCGAGTCCAAGTTAGTTGGGAAAAGGCTAGGCTAACATGACATCAAGAAAGCTTATTTATTTGACTTAGGGCCTGTTTCACAATGTCCGAGTAGGCACTACTCACTGAATAAATTCAAAAATGGAACAGAATTTGTATGAAAATATCTGCCAAGTAAGATACTCGAAACTTAATCATAGGTGGTGAAACAGGCCCTATCTCGTATGTCACTACATGACAACTAAAAAGCAGATTTTGTTGACGTATGTTATGGTAAACCGATTGTTTTTGGCATTCAGTATTTGGCACGTGAGAAAACCGCTTTTCATATCAAATACGACTTATTTTTAATGGATAGGATAAAATGGAATACACGAAAATACGGGTTGTCTGGCATTCTCGTTTGATCGACGGCTACCAAGAATTTTCTTACCGAATAAATCCGATACTGAACACAATGTCTGCGAGTCGAGTACCTTCGTATTATATTTTACCGAAAATGTGGGCGTTAATGGTTACTTACCGATTGACTGTCAAACGTGTCCTCGGATTATTTACAGATGAATTTACATCGTTGACGGAGATGTCCATTTTATTTTGCAGTCGGCAACACATTATGTATGTACCTACACGTGCGTGAGGAAACCGACATGTTCCAGAACCGACAGTTCGAAGACATGTGACATTCACGAACCCGCACTGGGCACGCGTGGTGGATTATGGCCCATTCCCTCCACTAGACAGAAGGCCGGATTCCCAGTAATGGCAACATTATAAGACTGATTACGTGCTAAGATCTCAGCGAATTATTGATTGACTGTGTCTAATGTTATTATTTTTTTCTTTTGTTCCAGGTATTACTCTTTTGACGTCTCTATTTACACCGTACATCAAAAACTTCGAAATGCTTACGAAGAAAGTACAACTTGAAAGTGCAATCAAAATTAGAAAGTTCCTAAGGTTCGTGTTCATTAATCATTTAGTTATCGGCAAAAACTACGCAAGAAAATCGTCAGAAAAAATTCAAATATATATTTTTTGTAGCCTACTTCGTTCGGTTTCCCTAGAGGCGGAAAGTCGGAAGTTTTGGTTCAACTATAAGAAATAAAAAGTCGGGATAGAAAAAGCTGAAAGTCGCTGAGAGTCTCCGAGACTCCGACATCGGCCAGTAATGATTTCTCCGTGGCTTGCTCGTTATAGCGATCAGAATAGGTTTGTAAAGGACAAGAGCAGTTCTTGAAGACCCTTCAGCGAGTGATGTTATCATAGATCATAATACATATATCAGGGTATATAGGTAGGTGCTTGAGTTGATATGTAGATCAAAGATCATAGGTTGAATGGAATGTCTAATGTTATTGTTAGTGTTTATCTTCAAGTGTTTGTATTGGGATCTTGATGTCATTGTTATGATGTAGGTATAAATAAGGTCCTAAGTGCAAAGGTGGGATAATTCTTTAAGTGCGATTAGTTTTAAAAGTGAGGTACTATGGGCGGGTTTCTGAACTGAGTGTTTTGAGTTAAGAACATCTCAAAACTTACGAGTACTTTAAAGCCAAATTTTGACAGGTTTTCAGGCTAAAGTTTGAGAAATGCTCAACTTCAGATGCTTAAATCAGAAATTAGGGGTAAGAAATTCATTCTTTACATCACAGTAAAATTATAAAGACGACAATGTTTGTATATCACTGTTTCACGATCAGACTAATTATACCTAATGGAATTGGACAGGGAATAATTTTGATTCCGGGAATATATTACCTCGAGATAATTCACTATTATCACACTTTGGCAGCAGCCAGTACTAAATATTTTGTGGTTTATCACCAAGAGTCGCGTTCATACCAGCCGCTCGAACTCCAATAAGTTCGGGGTCCAATATCAATTTAGCCTGAAACTACATAGTTTAGAACTTGCATTGTCTGACGAAATTTTGTCAAACAATTTGTCGGTGCGATGTCGAAGTCCAGAACGCTTGACTGACGCCAAATTCTGACTTCATTCACCAATCCTCAGGAATGTTAGCGTGCAAACGTGCTACCTAATTGAAATTCACATGTGGGAACTGTGTGTGTACTAGTCCATAAAACTTGAGAATCAGAAGTACCTAGTTCATGCAAATTGTTTAATCAAAATATCCAATTGAAAATATGACACTCAATATAGTTAACACTATTTTTTTTTGACTTTACTGAGGCATGGCTTGTCAATAATGCAAAACTTCCTCCTAGATAAACTTAAAAAAGTGCATATGAATAACTTTTTCACTCGAATAACTTTATTAGTTGTGTTATTTCATAATGTGGATGGATGGAGAGGGAGGCCAAAGAAAAAATGGATACACTGTGTGAAAAGTGATATGGAAGAAAAGGGAGTTAGTGATAGCCTGATGAGTGACAGGACGGAATGGAAGAAAAAAACTGTTGCCCAAATAAAACGGGAAAAGTGTAGGAAGATGATGATGAGTTGTGTTATTTCAAACGGATTAGGATGGTGGCAGATGGTAAAAAAAGATATGAACTAAGAACATATCTAAGAAGCCTTTTTACAAAGTCCTCTATAAATCCTCTCTTCCAACACCCAGACAAAATAATAACATCTACAACAGAGTAGTAACTCTCACGGAAATCACATCAGATCCGTTGTATTCACATTCACACGACCACCGATAAATTCTCAGTAACAGTAATGGAAGTACGCATTCGAAGATATAACTGATCGCGTGTAACGGTCCTAAGTGGTACAACGACAGCCTCTATGAGTCGTATGAGCTCCTAGTACATTATATGAGGGAATCGGCTATTTGATACTGTTATAAGTGGTCAATTTGTGTATTAGTTTAATTCAATTTTGTTGGGTCCTCAAATGTTACAGCTTCTTAATTTGTGCCTCAATGTTAGCTCAAAATTTTGGGTATTTCCATAGAAAAATGTTTTAGTTAACTTTTGAACCTTTTTTGTTTGGGTATAAGGATTTTTATGTGATACTGAAATTGACTTGTGGTGAATTCATTGCTTTCGAAATCGCATTGCGATTAAAAGACATTTCCTTTAAAATTACCCCGATAGCAACATTTTACATCGCTGCCCATATTAACAAACCTGCATACAGTCGTCCCTTGCATACAACATTATCGCTGTATTATAGAACTAATAGAACACAGCTCGAGGCTAATCAAAGGTCAAACGCTGAACAACCGAACTTGCATTCATTAATCTACAACTCGCCGCTTAAATTGAATTAATGACTACTTAACCTTCTTCACAACATCTGGAACTTCACCAGTGTGAATAGTTTCGTTAATGTACTCAATTTTCATTTGCCTTAGAAAGTTAGTCGATTAAGAAACGCACGGTCGATTAGTTAAGTGACTAATCGGCTGATTAATTTAAAACTTTGATTAGATTAGTGGAAAGGAAAGCTAAGCAACCGTGTAATCCGTTTATCTTGACATTGCGCTTGATTTTCGCTAAAAATAGATTCAGTTAAGGTCCTGACCTAGCAATTATAGGGCTTCGAGTCTTTAATTACTCAGATACCCGCGAAACGAGACACAATAGTAAAACAATAACAGCGCGGTCTCATAGGACCGGTTGGGGATTCAAACGTTAAGCCGAAAAAAAATTGGGCGTTCGATTTTATAAAGTAGTTTTTAAAGCTTGGCAGATTCCCGCTGGGATATGAAACTATGCAAGTTTTTACGTAAAATATTTTTACTTAGCAGAGTTATACTATTCCCAAAAAGTAAATTGCAGGTTGTGTCCAACGTATAATATTTAAAACGTGGTTCTATCTGCGGGAATGTTTGATCGAGTTACCGTGGCTCTGTAACGCAAAGGGTAACTGAAGAAACACGCATAGGTGTTAGCAAATAAAAGTCTGACACACTCTCTCTATACATTCAGAGCAGGAGAAGTCATTTGAAACTCCAAAAAAATTGTAGCTAGCTAGCTAAAACAAAGCGAATACCAGAATTAGTATTGCATTACAGCTGCAGGCATTGCACTTTGTTTAACTAAGCCAAATAATTGCCTCAAAACCCACCTTATTCTGTCTATTTATATCACTAACCATACTGCTCAAGTGTATCACTTTAACTGTAACTTTCACCTTTAACTACACACCTCATTGTATCTAAAATACATATCAGCAGTGCAGTGGCGACGGGTACACTTACGTGCGAGTGAATCCGCTGCTTGTACTTGTACCAAAAATTATTATAAACCTGACCTAATTAAGCGACGGAAAATCTTAACTGCGAGATTCAGAAACCGTTGCTCAACTAACAACGCCATCTAGTGACCGCGTTTCCAACTTTTTTCACAAATTCACAATTTCCTCAAAAGATGACGCAGTGAAACAATATTTATGTAAACATAATTTTAAAAATAGTATGTAAAATATATTATTAAAGTTCACTCACCAAATGCCGTTCGCTCAATGATGCAATAAATCCAAACCGGCGTTTTTATTAATTGTCGAAAAACTACAAACTAAAACCATTATATTATTCTTACCATAGGTACCTATTTAAGTACGATTACAAAACAATACAACTGAACTGATCTTGTTCTTGCTGCACTATCACTAGACTACACTTACATATAAACCAATTTCAATCATAAAACTATAAGATTCTAAATTATGATACGAATATATATCAAATCAAATGCAAATGAACAGGTGAAATATGACACATGAATAAGCGCGAACCAAAACTGTCAAACTAAATACTAAATAAATTAAAAAGTTCAGTATCATTCCATCTCGTTCTAGCGGACGCATTTTATGATTTAACTCGATAAATACCGGGTTGCCTGCAAACGCTATTTAGCCGTATTATACTGGCTTGTCGCTTGTATAACACCGCTAGATGTCGCTAGAAACTATGAATTAAAATGTATGACATTCCCGTTTATAAGACCGGGTTACAGACCTGTTTTGCGTAAGTTGTGAGTGATTGCTCCGAAAAAACTTGCAGGCGTTTATTTATTGTTGATTGTTATTTTCACAAGCAAGTATTATGCAGTTATAAGATTTGATTAATACATAATTAATTTGTTAAGGTTTGTTGTTGTGTTTGTAAAGGAAAGCCGGCAGGAATGGAGTTGTTTACAGGCCGCGCTACTGCAGCAGTGTGTACTCAACATTGAACTTATAGGATCCCTTTGTTCAACCCTTCCAATGATATTTAAAGCTCACTCACTGACATTTACTACAAAACCATTACGACACACGGTTCTAAATCCACCTTGTATAATACCCGGCAAATAAGTTGGCAAGATTCGCGCATGGTGCACAAAATAGCGAATGAGCGAACGGGACGTAACGCAGTGCGGAGGCAAAAGTCGTCTAACGCACCAATCATAAATTACTATTATAATACTGCACCAATCGCGCGCCGGATCGGCGCTACCTCATACCCCGCGTCCCGCTTGACCACCAAATAGATCTAAAAAACGATTTCTGCGCATTGCCAAGATACGTGCCGCCGGTTATAACACCTTGCTTGATATTGACGCTGGATTAAGTCCCAACTGACCTTGGAACAATATGGCAGCGAATTCCCTCACGAAAGCTCTATGTGACATACAATCAACGAGTAATTTAATTAGGATAATAAAACTTTACAACTTTTTGACATAGGTGAGTCCTATATTAGGTCGACATTATAAAGGGCGACTGGAATTAGCTAGATGTGGCTAGTAAGGTCTGTGCCCTATGTTACCCATCTTCATCAAAAATAGCATAATATCAGCCTTAGAATGTTCCTGCTGCTGGGACTAAGATCTCCTCTCTAGGAGAGGGGCAAAAAAATAAAGAAAAAGAGAAATATAAAGAGAGAAATATGATTAAACAATAAGAAGTGACTGTACAAGACGACTGTCGACTGTGATGATGGTGTAGCAACAATTAAAGTTCTCCGCGCGATTTCAATAGATACGATAGCCCGACCGTCTGGGCAACTGCCCAGACTAGATAAAACACCCGCTTGCTCTGGGGTTGCTCCCTGGATCCATATCCAATGGACACCAACTAGTTGAAGTTCCATTGGCTATTAGTCTTGATAGTAGCGTAATGTGTGACGAAAATACTACACATGAAGACGTCATGATTCTAACTATAGATACTTCCTATTTTTAACACCTACATTGAACTAAGTAATAAATTGGCCTTTTATCAGCCGGAAGCCACAACAGAATTAAATATTAAACATAATAATGCCCCAAAAAATCGATCCAAATTCTACTATTTTACTTATAAACTAAGTAAAAAGACAAATAAAAGTGGCTTACTTTATTTGAGTTAGCTGTATGTAATTTGGTCCAAAGTTAAACATTGTGACTAATTCTGGTGCTCCAAAGCATATTTATTGTACTTAATCAAGTTTTTGGCTTTTCTGTGAGTTTATTAAGTTAATTTTGTATTAATGTTGGCAAAAGGTTTCGGGCTGTTTTCGTACAGTTTTATAAAATAACTAGCTTATGTTAGCGGTTTCGCTCGCGTGAAAGTAGAAAATTTTCGTAATCCCGGGACAATATTTAACCTGTATGCTCTCCTGGGATATGGTCTACTCGCATACCTAACTATACCAATCAAACCTTTGACCGTCAAGGAGTAACAGACACATAAAAAGACAAAAATACATATAAATATACAATGGTCCAAAATGTGGCTTGTTTTATTATTATGTAGGGACAATGCAGCAACGTTTACCTATGTGTTTAATCCCGTCCGGATATACCTACCTTTATATGTGTGCGCGTATAGTATAGGTTAGAGGCGGCTGCGCTGTTGGTTGTGTGGCGTGGCGTCGCTGCAAGAGCACGGCGAGATCATGGGTTCGCAAGCAAACGGCTAGCAACCCAAATATGGTCACCGTGCAGAGAACACGTATTACCTTTATTATTTGTATCTCTGATACAGTTGGTGACCTTCAATATATATAACCTCAATATTCCCTAAATATTAGACTAGTTAATATTGTCATCTCAACAATGGCGGCTGATTTGCTATTCAGTATTCAAAAGACATCTTGCTGAAAAACTTCTAAGACTAACAAATGACAACTAATAAATCCATATTGTTTTACTCTACAAAAGAAACCTACTCTACTACCAGTTTCAATGTTTACAATATGTAAATGAATTAGAGAGTCGTTTAGAGACCTTGACATACTACAGTATTGTACCCAGCACTACTTCCACCTAGCTAGGTACACTCACCACCACTATGTATGTTATATGTACAGATGTGCAGTCAATAGTCACTCATTCTATTGTCGCGCCAACGTATTCAATGACAAACAAAATGACATAAGTGGATTTTGTATGTTATCGTCGTATTTGTGTTGGGGAATTGAAAATAGTTTCTCTATTTTACTATTCCGGTATTTGTGAATGGTAGTACGATGACATATTTGAAGTGGCATTTTTGTTTCTATATTGAACTTATCCTTGAAATGATCAGGGGACCCGACTTCATCCGGCTTTTAAGGATAAACTTATACTTTTCATGTGGCACAGTTTTGATGTCAATTTTATCTGCTTTCATATCTGTGTTCACTTTCTTTTTAGACATGTCATCTTTATCAACTATAGTGACTTCTTTCTAGCTTGCCTTTCTGTCTATAGACATGATTGCAATCGTTATGGACAGCTCTTCTGATATATCCTTTTTTATGTGGGATATTATCAAATGATTTCTCCTGTTTTGAGAACGTGTTAGACTTTAAATTACTAAAATTCACAGTATTCTTTTGTTGCCCTTTGCGATGTCCACAGTAACTCCGAAGACTTCTGACAAATCCTGGTCACAATATCTTGCCAAAACTGTCAATGGGTCACAAAAGACCCAGAAGAAAAAAAATGGTTGGACCATTTGTTTTCTTCTTTATAATTAAAATTTGTTTTCAGTTTAGGCGAGAAGAATGTTAAGGTTGGAATAAAGGGTTAGTTTTATAGTAAGTGCAGTCCCAGAAGTGTTGTGGTGATTATTCCAATAACTTCGCCACCATTAGCTTGAGTGGCCCATAGCATATTACAACCCCCTCAGTGGCAGTCAGGGGATCTATTTACACGCTTACCATAATCAATTAATTAAAAATTATAACTCATATTGTTGTTAGGTGCAATCATTTTAAGGTCGGTTGCTATACTTACTATATTAGAGGACCTCGTAGCTAGATAATAACAGCCGTACGAAACGATCTTCAAGGTTAAGCAACGCTTGCCATGGTTGGTTTTTGGATCGGTGACCATCATCTCAACATACCGAGCTTCCTCCGTGCCTCGGAAAGCACGTTAAGCCGTAGGTCCTGGCTGCCATTTGTAGATCTTTGGCAGTCGTTACTGATAGTCAGAAGCCAGTAAATCTGACTCCAGTCTTGCCATGAAGTACCCTGTTACCGAGTTAGTGAGTTGTGCAGGTCTGGTAGGCAGAAAAATCCGGTTTGACTGGACAGGTCTGGGGCCGCTCTGAAGCGGCTCCTGCCCAACCTAGGGGGTCCAGACGCCCCCTGCCGGAGGCTCTACGCGGGGATCGTTCGGTCCATGGCCCTTTACGGGGCGCCGGTTTGGGCGCCGTCGCTAGGTAAGCGACCGGCGGCCAAGCTGAACGCTTGCCAGAGGGTCATGGCCATCAGGATGGTGCGGGGATACCGCACGATCTCCCGCGAAGCGGCGAGCCTCCTCGCTGGCCTGCCACCGTGGGATCTGGAGGCAACAGTCCTTGCACGCATGCACGATTTGCGGGTGGAGATGCAACGCCGGGGCGAAACTCCGCTGCCGCGACAAGTCGCGGCATGGCGGACAGAGTTCCGGCGGGATCTTAGGGTGGCATGGCGACTGCGACTGTCGCAACCCAGTGCTGGGCACGCCGTCATTGAGGCGGTTAGGCCCCTCTTTGAGGAGTGGTTGGAAAGAGGTCACGGCGTCCTCTCTTTCCGTGTGACGCAGGTCCTCACCGGACACGGTAAGTTCGGGAGGTTCCTGCATCGAATCAAGCAGGAGAGGACGCCCGGGTGTCGCCACTGTGTGGACCGCCCGGAGGACACGGTGGAGCACACGGTAGAAGTGTGCCCCGCTTGGGCGGAGCACCGCCGTGTCCTCGTGGAGACTATCGGGAGCGGCGACCTCTCGCGCCGGGCCCTGGTTCAGGCCATGGTCCGGAGCGAGGAGGGTTGGCATGCGGTCGCCTCCTTCTGCGAAGCAGTGATGCTCGTGAAGGAGGCTGCTGACCGCGAGCGCGTGAGGGAACGGTCCTCACGCCGCCGCCGCCGAGATCCCGATCCCGATTTCCGACCACCGTAGGCGCGGGTTCGCGGACGGCGAGCACTGGGTAGCTCGCCGTCCGACAGTCTGGAAATAATCTGGACCGAGCCCAGTCGTCAACGGCGCGTTCTGTTCCACGCGCGCCTCAAGGAGATGTCAGCAAACTGTAGGGGCCCGGTAGGGCCGAAGCCTCTGGGGGGAACATGTGGTATTCCTAACGGTTGATACCGAGTCCCCCCCAGAACGAAGGCAACGAAGGAACGGGGTAGGGGTTTAGTCAGTAAGAGTCTGACACGCCCTCCCGCTCCGCCCAAGAGCGGGGGAAGTCATTCTGATGATTCCCCTACCAGAAAAAAAAAAAATAAAATATATAGTTGAGAAAAGGCTAGGTAGATGATGACTATACTTACTATATCACCTTCAGTTCATTCATTAAGAGTAATTTTATTGTTATAGCTGACGGTTTTTATTAAATAGTTTATGTGCCCACATCTATTAATTTTATATATACTTAGTGAAAAATTTATTTTATGGTCGCTTTTATTCTTTACTATTAATAGGGACAATGGCTGTGATAATGGCTTTAGAAATGCATTTCTATTAGCGTTGATACTGATGTTAGTGGCTTGATATTTTCTTTTTGTATTCTTCTGTTCAACCAATTAATATTTATTATGCTCTAAGTCTGGTATCTTTTGTCTGCGACTTTATCTACAATGATATCATAATAAATACTTTTTTGTAATGAGTTCATATTAGCACACTAAAGCTATAGACAACGATTTAATTATGGTATCTTTCTTTAACCGACTTCTCTCTTTGGTCCCATAGAAATATTGTTATGATCTGAATTATGAACTTCGAAGATATGGAATGGAACTCTTAAAGGGCTCCTATCAGAACTGTATAATTAAATTGCCTTCTCTCTTCTAACTATAAAATAAGTTCTCTCGCTCTGGGTATTGAGCAAGAGAATCAGACTTATACTGACTAAAGCCCACCTGTGTTCCTTTACCATTTGCTTTCCAGGGTCACAGTGACTCTTTCGAACAATTCATAATCTGAATTCACAACGGCCAACTTACTCATGGAATTATGAATCCACATTATAAATGGCGTAATTCACTGCATGAAACGCATGACGCAGCATCATATTATACCTACAGTCTACACTGCATACCGACCACAAACATTTCCTCCTTTATAAAATAACCTCTCGCTTGAACATAACACCATAACACTCATTTTCCTCTCACCGCAGAATCCGAAACCTCCATAGAATTTATTCAAACAATGTTAGAGTGGGTACAGAGACGGCAAGTAATTTTACTAGACAATAGTACCTTGTGCAAAGCAGACCACGACGAAAACCGGTTGTTGAGGCTAGTCGCTGTTCTGTAAGTACCTAGGAATCTAGCTAGGGTTGTGATAAGTCATAGAGTAAGTAAATATAGACGCGAATGTCGTGTATGTGCTTCTTTAATGTGACGTGGTCTCGTGAAAAAATACTTCTCAATTCATATTTTTTCTCTTTTTTAGGGTTCCGTACCTTAATCGGCAATAAAGGAAACTCTTAGTCACAAAATCACTATGTTGTTCGTCGTTCAAGACAATTTTTGTCAAGAACGCGTGGAGGTATTAAGATGAAATTTTTATCAAGTAGGCTAAGGCAAGTACCTACTAAGGAGGTTCAGACTTTTACAGGCTCAAGGCCGCCTGTGTTCCTCCAGTTGCTCTTTGCGTCTCAGGCCTGTAACTCTTTCAAAAAATCCCGCAGCGTTATACGACCATTCTATTCGATGTTCCTGGAGTATCCTACATGCAGAAACTACTTATAGGCCTTTATAAAGCGTTTGATTTCGAAGTGTCTCCTCTACATTCTTATTCTATGGCTTTATTCAAAGCTTGCTAATACGATAGTTATGCCTGGTTTTTTTTAGTTGCTTCAGCAAAAAGCTGTAACCCTGAGTTTTTCAGCCTTTCCTTTTGTTAGTGACTGTCAGAACGTCGAGTGTTTGTAAAACCTGTTTGAAGGGATCTGTATTTTTATAGGCGTGACTCTATTTTTTATGAAAAAGCTATGACAAACTTGGTTTTTCTCAGAAGTAGGAAACATGGTAGGAAGTCGGTTTTTTTGAGCATATTTTTTCTGTGAAAAGCCTTTCCATGTATGGCTTCTGTTCGGAAATAGCAAGGCTATTGATACCAACAATTTCTGGGAAATTTCCCAGAAAATGGTTACTGTTCAATGCGCCAACGCCGGTGCAGTGAACAACCAATTTTAAAAAAGTAACCAATTCTTCTTTGTTTCCGTTCTGTTTCTGTTTTCTGAATACAAAAAAAGCGCTTGTCAAAAGGTATTCTAGTTCGTGTCAACTTAACTTTTATGTCCAATTTGTTTTGAATCAATAAGGCCATAAAGACAAACAACTAAATTTAGAAATAAACTATAACTACCTTACAGCATGTGACGTATATAAAGAAAAAAAAAATTCATTTATAAATAATTTAGTACTCAGTTTCAAATAAATTTTGTACATAGAGACACAAACAAAACGCGAACTGCCGCCTCCTAAACTAGGCCAATTAGTGCCCTGTGTTTAAGGAGCCAATTTTCTTCCAGAAATATTATTATTCCAATATTAAATCATTCAAATTATGTATATTTAGATTACTAAAACTAAAACCTTACAAGTATTTATATAATTCAGGTTCATATATTTATATTAGCAAAAGAACTAAACTGGTTTTCGCATACTAAAATCTCCTAGAACACCCTACAAAAGGTACTCGGAACAGTTATAACGTGCGAGCAAAAATGACCTTAATGTCTATAACGGTAACAGAGGTTGTTCGCAATCCTAGGTAATTCTAAATGTTTAAAATGTCATTAATGCTGTGTACCTTCCAGCTATTTAAAGCTATGATTACACGTCTAGTGTGCCCTTAAGAAATTATAATTTACGATAACTATAATATCCACAGAACAGTTGAAAGAGGTATAATATCTATAATGTTATTTTGACGTGAATTCCAGTTTAGTTCATGAATCCCCAACCGGTCCTATGAGACCGCGCTGTTATTGTTTTACTATTGTGTCTCGTTTCGCGGGTATGTGATAGGTTAGTTGCTTCCATAGTGGAAGGGAATTCAAAACATCTGAATGGTAACAAAATTGGGACTTAAAGTTGTAGATCTCTGGTCTGATGTTGCAGCTTCATATCCATCATCTCCGTTCTAATTCAATTACATCCCGAAAGGTGAGTCCATGTCCCCCCAGATCGAAGGCAACGAAGGAACGGGGTGGAGTTTAGTCAGTAAGACTTAGACACGCCCTCCCGCTCCGCCTAAGAACGGGAGCAGTCGTTCTGATGATTCCCCACTTGAAAATAAGGACCATTGGATAGTTAATGAATCAAAGAATTAGGTATGCTAAGTGAGAAATGTGAAGCATTGCGGATGGTGAAGAGAGAAAACGCCACCATTCTCGAGGTCACTTTTTTTGTACCTATTAGGTATTTTGTGTCTTTGTTCTGCGAACAGAGAAAATAAGATTTTCGCTGCATTTTGCTGCATTTTAAAGCGGTTGTGAATTTCCTAATTTATGTAGATGTGCAATGAACCTTAAAAGTGATTGTCGTCTTTTTACGTACCTACCTAAGCTGCATTTGTCGTAAGCTTTTCTGTTTTGTGACAATTTACACTGTCTGTTATAGTTGCATACTGAAAATAGTACCTATAGAATTTCCCAAAAATAGCTGAGCGAATCATAATTTATCAATCATCTCCTTGGCCTTTTCCCAACTATTTGGGGTTGGCTGCCAGTCTAACCAGATGTGGCTAAATATCCGTGTTTTACATGGACGGACTGCCTATCACACGTCCACGGCCCTTCTTCTTCTTCCTGCCCTTATCCCATATTATTTGGGAACGGCGCAACACGTTTTCTTCTTCCATTCTGTCCTGTCATCCGTCAGACTATCACCAACTTCCTTTTCCTTCATATCGCTTCTCACACAATCCATCCATCTTTTCTTTGGCCTCCCTCTCCCTCTCCATCCATCTACTTGTAACACACGTCCACAGCCCAGCAAATCAGAATAAAAACAAACAGGAATTCATAAAAAAAAACTCATTACTATTAACAGTTACCGCAAACCATCAAAATAAATCTTATACTTAAAAACGACCGTTTAAATACAAATTACGAGTATTTTGTACAATCCCACATGCTCCACTTTATGAATGGGAGTACGGCGTATAATACGCCAGTTGTCACGCAAACTTTTTGACTTTAAGTCTTATTACACTACTCGATACGTCGACTCGATACGTCGAGCCCGGTTTTGCTGTCGGAATTACGAGTAAGACCATCATCTACCTAGCCTTTTCCCCAACTATATATGGGGGCGGCCTCCAGTCAAGCCGGATTTAGCTGAATAACCAGTATTTTACGAAGAGCTGCAGCCCACTAGACCTCCACAACTCATTAACTAGGATAACACAGCACTTCATGGCCAGACTGGAGTCAGATTTACTGGCTTCTGACTATCCGCAACGACTGCCAAAGATCTACAAATGACAGCCGGGACCTACGGCTTAACGTGCTTTCCGAGGCACGGAGGAAACTCGTTATGTTAAGATGGTCACCCATCCATAGACCAACCTTGACAAGCGTTACTTAACCTTGAAGATCGACCTGAGCGGCTGTTGTTATCTAGCCACGAGCTCCTCCGAGTTACGAGTAAGACCGTCTTACCCTTATTTCACTACGCGACGTAGACTAAGACCGTTCGTAAAAACGAGTGGTGTAATACGCCTTTTATAGTTGACGATTTATACTAATTATTTGTAACAACTGTGGACCTTTTTCTGTTTATTTCTTGAACCTTGAACCAATTCTGCGGTTCAACAAACCTGTTCTAACTATAACTAATAAGAAATAATAATTGGCCCCATTTTAATTGGACTGAAATTTTTCCGACAACTTCTGTGGCGTTTTACGTTCTGGTTCCGTCGTTTGAAGCTGGAAATTAAAGATAGTGAGAGATTGATAACTAAGCCTTTTATCGGCTGCCAACTATATCCTTATTTTAATAGCAATCAGTGTGTGATAAAGTGCTATGCTACGTTTATACGGTTGCCTTTGAAATCCTCCAATCATATTCATTGATCCATACAGCTGAGCATTGCTGCAAGCGGATTAAAATAAGCTGTTTTTTTTTTAACTCATATATACGTGCTCTTTCCTCCGTGCCTCGGAAAGCACGTTAAGCCGTAGGTCCCGGCTGTCATTTGTAGATTTTTGGCAGTCAGAAGTCAGATAATCTGACTCCAGTCTTGCCATGAAGTACCGTGTTACCCCAGTTAATGGGTTGTGGAGGTCTGGTAGGCAGCCGCTCCTCGTAAAATACTGGTATACAGCTAAATCCGGCTTGACTGGAAGCTAACCCCAATATAGTTGGGAAAAGGCTAGGAAGATGATATACGTGCTCTTTATTTTATTTATTTCTGATTCGCTCTCGCAAGGAAATACCAAGCATAGCCATCACCATTGCTCTTTAAGTGACTAAGCCTTTTGATGAGGCCCATTATGTACGACCACGTTTCGGTCCCATAAGTCATCACTGCCAAGTATATCATTATAATAATTACGTCTATAAATAAGACTAATGATGCCTTGCTAATATAAGCATTATATCTATCCTATGACCTTTATAAACTCTTTACTCAGGACTAGTTTGTAGAGTTCACGAATCCTAAGTTTGAAGGTCAAAAGTCTACAAACTGCCAAGTTTATCCAGAAGCTTCTCTCAACTTTCTTATAACGTTACCTGCAACTAAAAGGTTGAATAACCGGCTTTATTTAACATTTGGCCGATTATGAACATCACGAGGTAGCATCAAATCCGATTTGCGAAAGCCTCACAAAGTTGACGTGTACGGATTGAGTTAAGAATGATAAACTGACATACACTGACTCATGGTAAAGGTGGGTTTACAACGGCGCGAGGCGTGGATGGGATGGGCGAGAATTGAAATTTATTTATTGGTCTAAGAATAGAGTATTATTTTCATATTTGTTTTAGGCGTGAAGTCTTCCAATTACTTCTCCCGCTCTTGGGCGCAGCGACAGAGCCTGACAGACTTTTACTGATTAAGCTTACTCCTATGATCCTTCGTGACAAGGCCGCAGGGTTCACTTCCATAACCCATGGCTGCAGTAAGCAGAGTATTAATTTACTTTTTAAAACGACTTAATATAGAGTTATACCGGCAATCAAGGACCCGCATGATTTCTCTGCATCATGCGCTGTCTCGCAAGATGTCGTAGCATACTATACTCTCTAGCTCCTAGTTCTTCTTGCATGTGTGCTCCATGTAGCTCAAGCCGGCCGGTACTGATGGCCGGCGCAGTTTAGCGATGGACATCTTACAGTGTAAAAGGGTAAGCGTGATTTCAATTCTCGTCCATCCCATCCACCATTCGTCTCGCCGATGTAAACTCACCTTAATACAGGATCACTTTGATGCTCCATTTAATTAGGAAAAGCTTGGATTTAACAGATGTACTGATGTGTTTGTTTCAAGGTTTTAGTATTTGTGAAGACTGGAGACGGGTTTAGGCGTATAAGAATAATCTGTCGTTTTTATTATCCTCTTACTTTTTTGTTAATCTATTTTAATCTGTGTCCACTTTTATGTTGTGTGTATATTGTTGTTGGTTGTTGAGGTTAAATGCCCCATTGAGAGACCCTAGAACTGGCCAATTGTAGTCTTAGAACTCCTGCATCATAGGCTGCGGGATTGTTCGAAAAACCTACCGAGGCCTTTGAACGCAAAGAGCTACTGAAGGAAGTCAGCTGGGTTGTAGTCAGTAAAAGGGTCACATTCCCGCACTTCATCCAAAACGGAAACAGTTGTTTGATGATTCTCCATCTAAACAAGGCCTGCATCTTACTCTTGCTTGACTAGAGACGCTACCACGAACTCTTAACACGATCCATTTTATAACCTAAACTGAATTGTTAAAGAGCTCTAAAGAGTGTATGTTTCCATCCCAAATTCTCGCTCGCACGCTTTTCTCAGTCGTTAGTAGTCAGTGCTATTGCTTAACAGTCTGTCATAGTTAAATTATTCTCTAGTTCGTGTAAATTCGAACGAAGAAGAAGGATTTATTACGTCTTGTTTTGAAGCACCTCTACAAATCAGAAGTAACTTTATTCCTTTGAAATCCACTTTCCCTTATTGTCTTTTGATTAGTGACAAAACTTGTTAAAACAACTTCAGGCGAATTTTGTGGCGTAGACCTAAATTAGAAGTCTAGACATTAGAAATATTTATGTATTAGGTTTTGCCAGCGACTTTGTCGTGGATTTGCCCTTCATAATAAATTTGGTTCAAAATTCGTTTAGTAGTTTTTACTTGAAAGAGTAACAAACACAGCCATACATACAAACTTTTGTGCTTATAATATTTAAAGAATGAGTAGGATAAAGCAGACTTTAGTCCTCATTCAGATAGTCAGAATGTTGGCCAGTTTTACGTTAAATAAAATAGAATTGGACTTTATTTAGTTAGATTTTGGATATGTGATAAATAAATAAATATCTTCAAAAAAAAACTAAGTTATTAAAAGCATAAACTCTGAAGAGCAAGTAAGTTAAAAGTCTTCAAAACATAAAATAACGGGGTTTGAACTGACAAACTCATAAGCTTCAAACAGACTTCACAAAAAAGCTCATGTATGCCAGTTTCGTCAATTGAATTTGATTTGATTAAGCCCTTAGTCTGAATTCTCTCCGGGAAGTTAACCAACTCCATCCATGTTATTTTTAGTTGGTTACCCAAAATTAGTTATAAATAAGAACCAGTTAAAACTTTTATGTATTTTTTTTAACTGGGAAATAATTCATTGACTCTTCTCCCGCTCTGTTCCTTTTTTGCTTTTTTTCCTGGGCCACATAACCCATGGTTGCAGTAGGCTTCGACTCTATTGGGCCGCTACGACTTGACATCTCCTTGAGGCACGCGTGGAACACTACGCGCCCTCAAAGACTTGGGCTCGGTCCGAACGGCAAGCTACAAAACCTGTGAATCCCTGGCTTTATTTCGGGTGTTTATTTCCTGATAAGTAGTTATAATCCAGGAGCGATTATTTCTAGGCAAACGCTCCATTGTCGACCACTTCATTTTACCATAAGGTCAAATAGTAGGTAAACGCAAGCCAGAAGTAAGTTCTACGCTACTAATCAAGTTACCTGTTTTCTATTTATTCTCCCAGGAAAATTGACCCAAAAAAGTCACGGTAACTTCATACACTACAAGCACAACCATCAGCCATGTGCTCTTACTTGTTTCAAGAATGGTTAATGTTCACGCGAATGCTGCGCCCGCGCCGGCGTCGGTCAGCCGAGGTCAGTGACCGGGGCCGCTCGACAACCTTTGTGGCAACGGGTTGCTTGGAGCCAGTGACCATTGACAGATCAGATACGTCACGACTCGACGGTTTTAGGCTGGATATTCTCGTTGATGATTTAATGACAATCGTTTTTTTTTTTCGTCATGAGTTGCTTGGGGCTTGAAACCATTGTCAGTTACGTCACGTCACGAGTCGATGGTTTAAAGTTTTTTTTTAGGGATTTTTGTTTCTTTTTTTTCCTAGTCATGGTGTGCTTTAGCAATGGTTTTTTGGAGCCTATTAACCGATTAGAGATGTCACGGTTTTACTTTGTTTTTCGTTGATTGGTTGAAAAAAATGTGATTGGTTTTTTTTTGCCCTTCATGGTATTTTTTCTGGGTTTAAGTTCAAAGGAAGTGATTGGATTACATTTGCTAGAAGTATATTTTAAAGAAATATAGGGATAGGTCAAAGTTTAGGTTTCGATTTTTTGAAGATTTGTCTCTTTGAGAATTTAACACCATAAAATGTCCTTATACTTTTTACGGAGCGCAGTCAGACAATATAGTTACAGCATTTAACAGGTAACGTGCTACTAAAATTCGATTTTTTTATAAAAAAAAATCTATGTCAAAATAATCACATGACACGCAAGTTAAATCGTGTGAATAATAATCTTTTGAGAACGCAACATGAGTAGTCGCGTGATGCATTCATTTTATTTCGTAACATTTTTTTCCTGTAACACAACTGTGTCCCACCAAGCTATTGTAAGTAACCAAAAAGAGATTCTATTATCATTTAAATGTGGTCTAAATTTGAGTACAATGGAAACCCACATAGTGTCACGGTCAAACACGATAACGCGGACATATTTTTTAAAGTCGTATGCTTGAGTATTATAGTTTTCTTGAATTTCTCGTGTTATTTTTCGAGTGTAAGCAATTTGTATGAAATAAAAATGAATGTTAATTTCTCTTTTTGTTTTTACACTCTTAATTTTTCTGGTAACTGCGTACTTTCAACAGTTTTGTCGTTTTAAGTAAATTAAAGTTAATGTGATTATCGAAACATTACATATGGAGTTGTGTAGAGAGCGATTCTCTGACACCCGTCTCACTTCACTCAGAGCGGGAGAAATCCCGGCGAATGGGAAACCGTGGTCCTAGGACGCAAAGAATAAAGGACGTAGGTGTTGTTTTAGTCAGTTAAAGTTTGATACCCCTCATTCGACTCTAGAGCGCGAGATGTCATTTGATTTTCCACCTCAAAAAAAGTAAAAATAATTGATAATGGTATGTTTGGCCAAAGTAGCACAAAATTGGTGCCTTGAAACAGTACGACGAGGTCGCGGTAGACCACGAAGGAGATGGCGCGACGAATTGGACAGATTCCGCCAGAACTGCCAAGAGGAAGCGCGGGCTTGCGAAAGGTGGAAAGAGTGGAGGGAGGCCTTTGCCCAGGAGTGGGACAGAACAGGCTCATAAAAAAAAAAATGTTTAGATAAGTGTTACCTATTGAGGTACAACTAGTTACCATATATTAGAAATTCTAAAAATATGCGTAAAATACCCTCCACTATATTGAATGAATCATTTAACAGAGTGTTGTTTTTGGCCCAATGCAAGCAGTATTAACTATGTATGCTCAAAATGGTCCTATCCATTTATGTCAAAACCCACGCCCTACACAAAATATTGAAGCATAAACTAACCCGATGTTTACACAACCACTTTTTTTTCTAATGTGAAAACATCAAACAACTCGCTCGTACTCCGTTGGAGGGAGAGTTAAATGCCATTGGTTTATTTTAATTTCTATAATTTGTTTTTTTTTTTACTCTATTGTTCTTATATATCGATTTGTTAACATAACATGATTTAAAAGGTGAAGTTTCTTGCATCCCCTTCTCCATAGAAATCTACGCTTTGGAATGTGCGATTTTGCATAATTTTTCTGACTTCTTGACTAATTTTAAAAGTTCCTTTACATGGTATATGTGTAATAAACGCTTTGATTGATTTACTGGCCTGTATTTCTTAAACCCTATGCTATTACTCGTATAACCCTTTCGAACAACCCCACAAGACAATCCAACTTCTCTACATCCGATTCATTAAGGAAGTCTATTTATAAACGTACGGACAGAGATCAATAAAACCACTTGAAGTCCAACGCTAAAAGTTCCGGGTCTTAATAGGGCGGACACTGAGTCTTTTAATAGAGAGTCGTATTGAACAAATAAACAAAAACAAAGCGAACGATATCGGCTGTATTCCCGTGTCGGCATCTAAAGTTTCGGCACCCAAGCTATTCCTGACTCCGGCACCAATAGGTATTCTGGACAGGCAAACAAAATCATCATCTGCCTAGCCTTTTCCCAACTATATTGGGGTTGGCTTCCAGTCAAGCCGGATTTAGCTGAATACCAGTATTTTACGAGGAGCGGCTGCCTACCAGACCTCCACAACCCATTAACTGGGGTAACACGGTACTTCATGGCAAGACTGGAGTTAGATTTACTGGCTTCTGACTATCCGTAACGACTGCTAAAGATCTACAAATGACAGCCGGTACCCACGGCTTAACGTGCTTTCCGAGGCACGGAGGAAACTCGTTATGTTAAGATGGTAACCCATCCACAGACCAACCTTGGCAAGCGTTGTTTAACCTTGAAGATCGACCCGTGCGGCTGTTATTATCTAGCCATGAGCTCCAAAATAGTATGGTTACTAACTAAACAAAATACCAGTCGAAAATACCTATTGGTGCTGAAACGGGACTAACTTGAGTTCCGAAAATCTGGGTGCCGATACGGGAACATTCCAACAATAATAAAGCGAACGATATCGGATAGGAAGTTGTACGCTATTCAATACCGGTGTACATTGTTCTAGCAAAGCAAAGGCCTTTTGCTAGGCAAGAGAAGGAACAAGCATTCATCGTCATGTTTGTGTAGAGTTATGATTTTTGATACCTTCATGAATTCCTGGAAAGGTAGCCCTGGTTCTAGAACGTAAAGAGCAACTGAAGGAGGTGTGGTAAGTTAGTTAGTCTAACAATATGTCCCATTGCTGTGCGAACCCCCTCTCCTAGAGAGGAGGCCTGAGTCTCAACAGTGGGAACATTATAAAGCCGCCAATGCAATGCTGTGTGAAGGCTTCCTTCTCCCTTTTCCAACATACATTGGAGGCTCAAAGGTGTGGTATAAACAGTAAAATTCTGACACGTTGATTCATTCCATTTTAACACTCTTTAAATAATTTATTTTAGCATCCCTTTAGAATAGATAATAACAAAAATGTTCAAACAAATACCAGTGGTATTAGTTCGTTGGTATTAAAAAGGAATATTAATCGACACGGGATTGACATGTCTTCTCACTTGGAGAAGTGATTAGATAATTTCCAACCTCAAACAAAAAAGTCTAGGTTCACAATGATTCATAAGTTAGTCAATCTTGTCTGAAATTAACTTTAAAATGGCGTAAAATTGAATAAACTAAATCTGTAATTGCTTTTCAAAATCTCGTAACTCTAGACTATCCATAAAAGGAATAACTGTGTTTCGTAGAATCATTTCAAAAACTTAGCATTTATATCAAATAAACCATTTAGAAGTATTTTTAAATTATCAAGAAGTCGGTCAGTCAGAAAGATAAAGCTAATTGCACATTCTAAATCTAATGGAATAAAATGGCTTTTAAATCATGTTATGTAACACTAAGAATCCTAGTAAAATATTTCTTATTACTGCTATTACGTGAGGATTGTGTAAAAAAAATATTAAAATAAACCACTAGCATCTAAGAGATCACTTTTCTCAAATGACCGACCCGTTCACAAACATGACGCGTATATCAGCATCACCCAGCTCAACGATTTTGAGGGGAACTAAATGATTCTAAATGACGCTATACGTAAAAAAATAATTAATGGAATTCCCTGTTAGCTAAAATCTGGTCGTCAACCACATCATTGCTTACTAAGATGAAATAGTTGTGAAACTCGAGATTGTCACCATAAAAAAATATTAATTCAATTTTGAAGCAAAACTACAACAGTTAATTCTTTACTTCTCAGAAGTTCTAGTGAGTCAGTAATATTCTGCCATAGAGCAGTAAATGGAGTGCCCATACGCATGTAACTCGATCAAATGCCCTCCACTGAATGTTAGTAGGGGAAGAACCGTCTGTCATGTCACGACTAGTCACAAGTCATCGCGTGACAACGCGTATTTGTGATAGGATGTCGTAGTAATATGAGCGATATTTGTGAGTTTTCGAAGCTTGCCGAGAAATTACCGTATCGCTCCATTTGGATTTGCACCCTTTTTTGTTGTGGGAAATTATTAAATACTAGCTGTTGCCCGCGACTTCGTCCGCGTTAAGTTCGTTAAACTGCACAAAAGTAACCAATAATTCTACACTTGCAAATCGCTGCAACCGATGACCCCCACAAAAACACGGCGGTGCCTCGTTCAAACGGTGCACATCCTTACCGTATGCTCCAACGTGTTCTCAGGGTGATCCATATAAAGGGTCACTATTCCACATAATGGTGATCCACATAATGGGTCACCATGAAGATGAAGACACCGATTGGCTTACGAACATCAACGAAGCAGAAATATTAAGTGAGGGTTGCAGCAGTTGATCTGAATATTTACGTACTCCACCCCTAACAACAAAGGCGTTTGTTTATGTACATATGTCTCTAGTCTATATTACGGTTTAACAAAGATGTACGATTTTAACATTATTTGCTGACCAAAAAAATCATATTAACCTTGAATGAATTCCAAGCACCACTAAGTAGACACGGTAAGTTCGGGAGGTCCCGGCATCGGATCAAAGAGGAAAGGATGCCCGGGTGTCGCCGCTGTGTGGACTGCCCGGAGGACAGGGTGGAGCACACGGTAGAGGTGTGCCCTGCTTGGGCGGAGCGCCGCCGTGTCCTTGTAGAATCTATCGGCGGCGGCGACCTCTCGCTCCGGGCCCTGGTACAGGCCATGGTCCAGAGCGAGGAGGGGTGGTGGGCGGTAGCCTTCTTCTGCGAAGCAGTAATGCTAGCGGAGGAGGCTGCAGACCGCGAGCGCCGCCGCCGAGATCCCGATCCCGATTTCCGATCACCGTAGGCGCAGGCTCGCGAACGGCGAGCAGCACGCCGTCCGGTAGTCTGGTAATAATCTAGACCAAGCCTAGTCGTCAATGGCGCGTTCTGTTCCACGCGCGCCTCAAGGAGATGTCAGCAAACTGTAGGGGCCCGGTAGGGCCAAAACCTCTGGGGAACACGGAAAATCCGAAAGGTTCTCACCGTGTTCTCCAGATCGAAGGAACGAAGAGGAACAGGGTGGGGTTTAGTCAGTAAGAGTCTGACATGCTCTCCCGCTCCGCCCAAGAGCGTGAGAAATCATTCTGATGATTCTCCTTCCAAAAAAAAACACCACTAAGTAAGTGTAAATAGCACTTACTTATGTAGGCTGAAAAAAAGTGCATAAAGTAGTTTTTAGTTGTCAAAAATATGAATGGTCAGCACAAAGCTGATCCTGAAGTTAATAGAAGGTTTAGTATTTGCCTCTTTTTTATTTGAGGTAGTTATCCAGCTCTAGGTGGAGCAAGTGGTCTTTTGCGGACTAAATTCCACCATGTTCCTTCAGTTGCCATTTGCGTATCAGGGCCACTAACTTTTGCACGCCTCAGTTATTAGGTACTTCGGTACATTCTCTCTTTAAAGAGTAACTACAGAGACGTCATGGGGCGTTCTCACTTTCTGCATGATGCAAGTACCTACTAACCGAACATGAGTGTTTCGAGAGGTAGATATTTTGGATTCGGCGGGAAGAAAAGTGAGAAAGACATCCTTAAGCCTCCTATGGTCGTTAGACATTTCTTAGGTGTCATTAGTCAAAAAGCGATTCCCGACGTTTTTAGTTATTTAAATTATCCGTTTATTTAGGCAGATTTTTTACTTGGGGTGATATGATATTTGAGTGACGCCTTAATAAATCATACGGTGTTTTTTTTCAGCGGGTACTACCTTCTTTACCGAGACTTAAGTTTGCAATTTATGAATTAAATTAACTCTTGAGTGCGTGCATTTTTACTCAGCAGACTTCACATTATTGATGGTCAAACGCAACCTGCTGTGGTGCGATTTTAAACGGGTACAGTTTGCAGAGCTGTAAAAAAACCCACCATGTTCCTTCAGATGCCCTTTGCGAACAATTTCTCAAATCAATTCTATCTACCTATACTATGATAGCACAATTCATAAGAAAGAGACTTCGCAACAGACCGTGCAGCAGGAATCGTAATATTTTAATTTCGCCATAACTTCAAAACCAAACGTTCAATTTTAATCATTCAAAGACTAAATATTATCTACATAAACTGTACTTAGTGATAAAATAATTTATTTTGATAAGGGTTAATAGCTTGAGTAAAATAAATGCGTTTAAATGTAGTCCAAAAAAATTCAAGATTTTTAGATAAAAAAAATGATTGTTGTACCTCACTCGACATAGATAGGTATAGTGCTTCGCGGACTTTTTTGTAGATATTTATAAGATCTACAATTAATTAGAACATTTTATGGTTCTATCTTTTACAGTTTGGGCAGCTTACGCAAAATAAGTAACTTTTCTGGTTGATTTTTTACACCTAAACCTAAATATCTTACGGAACCCTATTTTTTTCCAGAATAAAATTTAGCCTATGTTACTCGTGGATAATTTAGCTTTCGAATGGTGAAATTATTTTTAAAAACGGTCCAGTAGTTTTTGAGCCTATTCATTACAATCAAACAAACAAAGTTTTCCTCTTTATAATATTAGTATAGAAATACTCACTCTCCGCGGAGTGAGAAAGAGTGTCAGGCTTTTATTGACTTGACCTATGTATGTTCCTTCTGTTGTCCTTTGCGTTCTAAGATCGCAGTGATTCTTTTGAACAATACATCACCTTTAGCTCACTGTCTATAGCGGGCCCCGTCATCTATCTCCGAGTAATATAAAAGTAGAAACTTACTGACTTACCAACATACAACCGAAACTACTGAGACATACAATTTTGCACAATTTTTTTTTAAAAGACGCAGGCAAGCACTAAAAAGGATTTCCCAAAATTTACCTCTAAGGACCTGAAACTTGGGTCAAAAGTTTGTATAAAAAAACCTACATTAACGCGGGCGAAGCTGCTGGCAGAACGCTAGTTCAAACATATAACTTGAAACTACCCTACTAAATGCAAAAATTGAATTTGACGAGCTTCCGTACGAGCTCCGCCTCATTCTCTATTATTAGTACCTATGTCGTATCAAAATTATAGATAGTAACTAAGTTGTATCCCTTGCGGGATGTCGGAAGTGTACGCTAGTGTAACATCATAACATGACAAGGGTTCCTGCGTACTTGCTAAACCTACTGTATGTGGTTTGTTATGGTGATGACATTGTGCTACTAAAGGCTCTCGCTCACGGCGACTTTTTGTAGCGTTACTGGCGCGCGTTTTGTCGGGCGTTTAGTTTGGAACGCGCTACTAGCGCGCGACTGTATCGATGCGAACGCACGTCTGAGAGAACGGAGGGAGTGTCGTGCGTGAATGAAACATTCTACATACAAAATCTTCATTTTTGTGCCGTTACTGAATCGCATTTGTACCGCGATCCTGTCGTGGTGTAGGCAAGGGCAAACAGCTAGCGAGCGCACCGCGATTGTAAGTATCGATGCGAACGCGCGACGGCATCACTATTGCATCGCTAAGTCGCCGTGGACGAGATGCCTAAAATTTCCAGATGTAGGTAAAATGTAACAAAATAGGAATTGTAACATTGTAGTATTAGTGAACGATATCGTAAACTGTTAAAAGTACCGCAAGAAGTAATTATCATTATATAGCTCGCACTATATAAAGCTAATTTGCATCCGCGCAATTTAAGCTTCAGTTGAAAACTAGCGCCATGTAACTACTTTGTATGTGTCTAGCATTTTATTGAACTAAGCCTATTTAGAGCAGCCGCGAGGTAAGGTATATTGCCTAAAATGTTTCTGTATGTGCTCAATAAACATATTTTTTTCGTACTATCTTTGTTTATTATTGGATTGCAAATTTTGTGGTTTAACATCAATGCAGTTTAGAATATCCTGTTATTAATATCAAGTTCACCAAAAGGGATTGGAATTTCAATTTTCAATCCGCTGAACTGATGCCAATCCTGCGGAAATATCCAAAAGTTCTACCAAAAATAACCACCTCCTCATTTTCGCAGTCGGTTAAAAACATAACAAAACATTAAAATATTATAACTGCAACATCTCAAAGTCAATAACTCCATATCTTCAGTCGTCTTCCGCCATTTCAGATGCTTGGAATTATGACTGGGTTCTGCATATTTCCGCCATAACTTAGCGTTTTACTAGCTAACGGTCACATTACCCGTAATATGTGGTTTACGAGGAATATGTACTGCCGATGGGAACCGTTTAAGCGGTGCCCGAAAGATGTATCATAAAAATTACAGTATGGACCATTATATGCATTTATTATGGGCTGTGGTATGGGAGAGATGTCTGGTGTATTTATTACGTCATCGATTCTATAAAGGCAGCTCATGGCGTTTTTGAGTTCGTTTGATAATAACGTACACGCATCAGTATATGCGAGACGCAGAGGACCGATCGTTGTGGCGACGCTTGAGGGAGGCCTGTGTCCAGCAGTGGACGTCTTTCGGCTGAGATGATGATGAACGTAAAACGATGACTTTGATATTAGCAGTTCAAGTTGATGGAAAACGTCTGCAAAAAATATAGCAGATTCGTCATTTCGCCTGGAAGAGACGGCCAGTGCTGTACCTAGGCTCCAAGTGTGGGTATAATTGGTCCCGTGTGTCTAGCGTTCATTGAATCCTCGCGACTCGCGCCAGATAATAAGACCAACCTCTGGGAGGCTTTTCACACTAAACACTTCCTTACCATCAGGTGAGATAGTTGTCAAACGAGAGCTTATATAAAGTAACTTCGTCTTTTTATCTTCATTAAGTACGCAGATTTAAGAGGGTTTAAAAATGAAACATTAGAATTAAAAATAAATTCTGCAGTTAAATAAAATTGTCGTACAATTGATATCCCAATTCAAACAGCCCTTAACCAAAATACGGTCTCCATAAACCCCTGCAAGTGGTTTGTAAATTATTTTCTTACGAACAAACCGACTTCGGGGGTCTAAAATATGATTCATAAAAATAACCGCATTATATAACCAGTAAGGGTGAGTTCATAAACCTCTATTAAATTCTCAGTTTTAAGGTTGACTGTAACCATAAACTTAATAAACGCATTTCTTTAGACTACCTCTTTGTAACGTTCATTAAGTTTAAGAAATTATGGTCCGTCCAGAAATTAATTTTCGCTAGACGTTTTCGATTAATTGAAGAAATCGGCGAATTTTAGAAGGGGTGGATGATTAAAATTTTATTCGGGAAACGTTGATTAGATACTTAATTTTGTGGTATGCGACGAAGTAGATGAAAAATACCGAAACTCTTGGAAAATAATTAAGTGGAGATGTTGTAGCGACATCTATTTCGTCACATACAAAAATATGTCCTTTGCACCTAAATTATTTACTATTTTCCTAAATAATTCAATTCAAATTGCCAAAGCAAAGATGCCTAACTCTCAAAACTTAGATACTTCCTCTTAAGTCGCACTACAGCTTAATTTCAAGCAAATTTTCTAAAAGTTTAGCGGCTGTCAATGCCAGCTTAACGCCCGTCTGCCGAAAGAGCAACTGAAAACCAATTATTTTCCGACTACCCGCCGAATCGCGCGAACATTTTCCGACTACCCGCCGAATACTGGGAACATTTCAAACCGTGATTAATTCACAAATTAGCAAAGGACAGCTTATCGAGTTCGTATTTTTAGATGAGTGTCGTAAACCGATGGATGAGCAAAGTTGTTTAATTTGTTTCATAATTTTATTAAGGCCGAGTCTTAAGAGGGTTGGGCGCCAGTAACGAGCGCCATATTTGTCAAATGAAAATCTGTATTGGTAATGAAATTTTAATTGATAAAGTTTTGTCGTTTATTTTGTTATCTTGTTATGCTGGTTTCCGAGTTATTACCTATGGGTTTTTGGTGTTATAAACTTTTGTGTGACTGCGAAAGTGTTGCGTATTTGTATGTAAAGGTGTGCGCTTAAACTTGTCGTGTTTGGAATGTTAATTGCAGAAATTCACAGTTAAACTTGCATCAATCAAGTTATATTCTGTAAAAGTTAAATATTTTAGTGGATTTATTTGATTTCTTAGTGGTTAAACACAGATCCATGCGGTAATCTGCAAGTTTGCGTGGTGCAACGCTTGCCGAGATCGGTCCTTGAATGGGTGATCATCTTAACATGTCGTAAATAAAGTAGTAGCATTCTATTCTTTCTTTAGTAGAGTGCTACTTTATCACTTAGTAACATAGGCTATCGCTCTCATTACTAGTGATCGGCATAGGTAGTGCCATTTGGGGTCAATGAACTTGAATGATAATGTTAACATGGATATGCCCCGGGATTCCCGGGATTCTGAAGAATGTTTTCCATGTATTTATTACATGCTGTTGAAGAATTGAGCAATATTAGTTCTAATACAGGGTATAAACCATTAATAAAAAATGAGAGAGCCGTTTTTATGGACCTATAAATATAATAAAATATTTCCCGGAACTCGACGGCATATCCATGTTAAGATAACCTGTATGTGTGATACCTACGCCGATCACTAGCTACTCATTACATAAACCCAAAGAGAATATAACCACTAGAGAGCGTATAGGCCGATTTCTTCTAAGTACACGACTCACTACTGCGGGCCGGGGGACGAAGAAGAATGCGCGGCTGCAATTGGTCAGTTCAAGGTCAGGATGCGTAGGTAAGGCTATCGTTAGGGGTGCACTACTTCAGTAAGGGAAAATAGTCGATATCGATAAAATGGATTTCAACGTTATAAAAAATACACAATTAAAATGAAAGAAATAATATTTAATCAAAATCAATAAATTACACAAAAACATATGCACTTATCATGTTATTATTGATTTTTAAACTTTTAGTTCCGGAATCTTCGGAAATCTAAAATGAAAACATGTATCTCAAACACAAAGAGGGACAAATCTTTTTTACATCAAAGACCACCGCCAAATTGTTGTAAATCCAAGTGAAAATTGTACTATTTTTTTGTTATTTATGGCTTCATAATAAATTGGTGTAAATCCTGGACTGATCGGTCGGCGCCAGAGAGAAACAAAAAAAACCGGAACTTACATAAAGAGTATGTGAATTTAATAAAAAAAAAAATATTAATTTTAATTTTATTACAGTCGATATCAAATTTCAGCTATTACTGCTATTAAAGTGGACACCACTAATTGTCACGATAAAAATACAAAGGAAAAGAAAGGGATAAAAGCATTAGAATTGTCTAATGAAAGAAAGGGACTTTTCCAAAAGACATCAACGCGGAAAACAAATTTGGGCTCTTTTACCCAGAAACCATTTTAGCTAGACCTCTGCGGTGACTCATGATCTGAATAAATCAAAATTTATTTTCGTTTTGTATACTTACCGATGAAAAGTTATGCCATCCTTTTTGTAACTAGATGTCTTGGAATGTTTCCCACACCACTTCACCGCGCATGAAGGCATTTTGATGCGTTATAATTGGATTAAAAGGTTTTAAAATTTGTATTTATTTAGCGTTCACACAGGTCTAATACTTGGTTACAACTAAAACGGTTACACCTATCGTAGCCTATACATAGGCGAAAAATCGCTAATAGTTTTCGTGCGTCGGGGCACTGTATGCGCAGTCAAGTGGTTATATCGTCGTTGCATAAACCCAAAAGCTTGCGAGTGTTTGTATGTTTGTTACTTCTTCACGGTCGAAAAATGACACACGGATAGATCATGTGCAACATAGGATATTTTTATCCCGGACGTATGTTTCCGTAGCTAGCAGAAACTAGTCTGCAATAAAACCCATTCTTTTTGCCGTCCTTACAAAAAAAATAGAAATCAAGGCGTGACAAAACAAAACACAGTTTACTTTACAAAACCTAGAAAAATCTGAATCTACAAATGATTTCTAGCCAGTAAACCATTTGGTGAGCTAAGAAACGTACAGCTTTAAGTGAAATATATTGCAGGCAAACACGCAATACCTTATATCAATGTCATTAAGGTTCTAATTCACTCCTGAAAATTAATTACATAAAGCTGCGTTGAGTGACGTGTAAAAACTAACAATTGGAGCGATTTTATCGAACTTTTGTTCTTTTAATTTAAATTAAATTTAAGTGGATTTTTTTTTTAAGAATTTTCGGAGTGATGGATGACCGTTGAGTTTTCTTTTTTTTTTAAAGTGTAATTTATATGAATCTAATCTGAAAAGCTTTTATGTTTAGTGAACAAACTCGGTTGATTGATGTGTATATAACTTTTTAATCACATTCGATATATTTTTAGTGAATGAAGTTTATAATTACGTAAACGTTAGAATTCTACATACTTTTTTTGTTCGTTAAGTATGTCTGTCTGCGTTTTCTTTCTTCATTTTTTTTTTCATAAAATAATGTTAATGATGTCCTTAAATGACTGGCTTTTTAGAAATTCTGTGTTCTGAGTACAAAATGATACATACCTATCTAATATACAAGACTCACATTTTGTTATTGTAATAATGTTAATAACACACACCAAGAAAATTCTATTAGATAACAAATTAAAATCTACATAAAAAATAAATTAAAATATATAAAAAATACTTCGCAGCCGTATTCAATTCGTCTAAATAATGAACTAATTAAAATCTGGTAAAATAATTTAGAAAAAAGTAATAACCAATTCTTAGAAAACACCTCCGGTATCAAGAGCGCCTTTGCCGTGTTTCTAAGTAGTGAATAAAGTAAAAAAAAAAAACAACTTGATCAGTAACACCAAAATCACAAGAAACAAGTTACATTGATCAATAAAAAATATACCAAAATCTGACAAATCTTTTTGTATACTCCTATTTTTATTGTTCTTTTCTTGTCTTTGGATTCTAATCGCATACCGCTATGCTCTTTACCGACTGCGTACCCAAGATGGATGCTGTAAAAACAATCTGACCAAACGGGGAAGCCGACCCATCCTTAACACAGTGCTAGTGTGGAGCCGCTGCACAGGACATGCGGTACTTGCTATGCTGCCCATCCATCTGCACTTTACAGGATCATCATACAGGTTGCCGAATACTGGGCTGAAAAAAATTAAGTAAGAGTACCTACATCGACACGACGACCTGGCGAGGGTCGCGAGAATCTGATGTATGCGAGACGCACAGGATCGGTCGTTGTGGCGACGCTTGGGGGAGGCCTATGTCCAGCAGTGGACGTCTTTCAACTGAGATGATGTGATGTCATCGACACAAAAAGAAGAAGAATTGCATACATTCAATAATGTTAAGTGGAAGAGCGTCACTTAACATAATACCTGTGTTATCGCAGTACCTACACACAGACATTCCAACTATGTGGGTACTTAAAGATAAAACTATTTACGTCGATGCTGTCATTTATAGAGTTTTAAAAGCGTAACTAAACGCTTCCCGAACTTTCTAAGTTATTGTTAAGTTAACCACGATCGCCTGACGGCCATGCTTTTTACTTGAATGCTATCGGAACTTATTATTTTAAAATTGAATAGTTCTTTAGGTAAATAGCTAGCAGAGTCATTGTATCTGAGATATTAAATGAAATTGTCCATTGTCCATACGTTTTTTTTCTTCTTCTGTGTTTTAGAAAATGTTCTTTGTCATAAAAATCAAAAAATATATTAATTTCAAATACTCTTTTTTGTGTTAGACGTAACAAAAAAAAGGTGTTTGGGAATTGACGAAAAGCTATCTTAAACGAGAAATTGAAGAGACTTGTTTAAAAGAATATCCACGTCCTGTTCCTGGAACGCAAAAGGGCAAGTGAAAGTTGGTCCATTGTAGGTCGCCCTCGCCTGCTGTGGCAAGGAACCGTCGTCCTGACGCCCAGGGCATCTTCTACCGCGAATGAAACGTGTTGGTTGATTCTTTTTAGTGCTACGAATACTATAAACACGAAAAATTGTATGTATGGATATATGGAAGTTTGTTACTTTTTCACGCAAAAACTACTTAACCTATCACATATTCGCAAAACGAGACACAATAGTAAAACAATAACAGCGCGGTCTCATAGGACCGGTCGGGGATTCATGAATTAATGGATTTCGACGAAACTTAGTACACGAGGTGACCTTATCCTGAAATAGCACAAAGGACACTTTTTTACCCCGAAAATATGTTCCCTGGGGATAATTTTCAACTACCACCCGGGCAAATCCGCTAGCAGCAACAAGTAACAAATAACCTAACTTCAAATCTTCCACTTTAAAGCAAGGAATATCCAAGAACATTTGCTATGAGAAGTAGAAAGTTTCATAGTTACAGTTAAATAGTCATACATTTGTAGCGGCAAGGAAGCATGACATGGGGGCACGTACGGATGAATAATGTTCCTGTTGCAGTGACTTGCAGTTAGCTTGCCTTTTGTCTTTTCATAGGAGATGAGCAGTAGCACAAGTCTGATTGGTTCTTGAAAAATCGAGAGTAGCGATGCTTTTTTTGTTATTGATAGGCTCGCGCTTGACTTCTGTCTCACCTCATGGATCTGACAATTAAATAAGAAATATTCAAAATAAAAAATTGATTATGTTGGTTGATTAATAGTAGTTAAACTTCGCTGTCTCATTCCTGGGCAAAGCGCTCGCTCCATTCTACCCATCTTTCACAGATCCGCGCTTCTTTCCAATTCTGGCAAAAAAAAACTGGTTCTGCCCACCATCTCCTTCGTCGTCTTGGGCGACCCTTTTCGCACCAATTTTGTGCAATTTTGGCCCAGAGCTTTGGCATGCGACAGAAATGTCCTGCCCTGTCCCATTTCAATGACGCATTCTTTTGAGCTACATCAGCTATCCTGATCAGTGTAAAAAATATTATGTTAACGTTTGAATCCCCAACCGGTCCTATGAGACCGCGCTGTTATTGTTTTACTATTGTGTCTCGTTTCGCGGGTATCTGAGTAATTAATTTAAAAATTAAAATAATTACAAGTATTAGTATATATTAGTACCTATTAATGGCGGTCCCCACGGGGCGCCACAGGTTAAAATCTGATTGACATACTGTTCTTCCTGTCCAGTGGTGGGTTGAAGCCCATTGTGCCGTTTCATCCTTACACCGGTCCCGTTTCAATGTTTAGAGATAATTTATGATCCCCCACCTAATACTCATAACAGTCCTCAGGTTATTGTTAACTAATATAAGCACACTTAGTTCAATTGGTTACATATTCCTGTTTTAATTTTATATATTAATGGCTTCTAGCAGCGGCTTCGCCCGCACAAAAAAAATAATTCCGTACAAAATTTGGACCCTCGTTTTATTCTTTTAAGGGGGCGATTTTTGGAAAATCGTCTCTTAATACTCGCCTACGTCATCACAGGAAACCGTGTCCAAAATTTCACACTCCTAGGACCAGTAATTTCGTCTCTACGTTGATTTACATCAATCAGTTTCTCCTTTTGTTACACAATATTATTTACTAAACAACGAACAATACTGAAAAGAAATCTTTTTATGCAAACAGCATCTAAATTGCTTGTTAAATGAAGCAGCAATTGGCGTTTCAAATGTTTATATGACGAAGGAAGCATTGTGGGAACATCTCGCTATCTCTTTTGTACGACTTCACATTTCGGTTTATGCCTCTTTTAACTTAACAGTATACCCACCCTTCCACAAAATTTTAAAAGTTGCCGACTTACTTAATTTCGAAATGATGACTGGATCTGGTCTGTAGTCTGGATGATGATGATGAATGGTTTGGTTATGATTTCTTGATTCCGATACAAGTGGATAAACTTTTGGTATGATAAACGAAACAAAAAAACACGAGGATGAGATGCATTAGATGTTGAACCTAATCGTAGTGCTATAAGAATCAGTTTTCAAGGTAGTATATTGAAAAAATCTTTTCATTTACTTTTTTATAGAAAGTTACTTTTTAACACAAATAATGTCAACAAATTGAGTAAACTGGGCCATGTATGAACTAACATAAAAATTATAAATAAAAAAAGCTATCGTAAATAGAACTCACGAAAGCGTTTTTAGGGCTGTCTCGGCGACAACGCCTGTCTTCAGGATCCCACAGTGAACCAATCCTCGGAAATAAACACAAAGGTATATAAATCCACACTTACTGGTATTGTTCGACTTTTTTGGTCGTAAGCTACTTTTACAATCAATCAAAAGTTTCCTCGTAATCCGTACTTACCTAACAGGCAGAGTTCAAATCACTGTTCCTTAGGAATTTTCAGAAAGTTCGAGTATTTCTGAAATATATTCCTGATTTACCTTTCTAGTAAAGATAAGAAAAAGATTTATCTTCATTACGTGATCTGGTATAGGATTATCGGAGTGTGTATCTGTTGAACTAGAAGAAAAAATGGTAGAAAAAAAGCCTTATTTTATTTATGTGTAACTTATCTCTCACGCATGTTGAACATAAAGAAAATGGCTGCCAAACCCGAACGCCTCTTCGAATTTTAAGGAAATAAAAAATCGTAGTAAAACAAAACTCACAAAGAAATTCTCGCTTTCAAACATAAAGGCATAATGAAATTCATCCCCCAGAGTGTTGTGGGCTATTATTCAACCACATACAATATGTAGTGTGTTGGTAACAAACGCTACTGGCCGCGGAGTTAATGTAGCGCAGTGCTGGAAGTGGTCGCGAGCGCACTTCATTTGTTTTTGACACACTGGACCAGTGTTAATGACATGAACTGAGATTACAGCGTTTTTAAAGGCTATATCTGTATTCATAGTAGCTACTAACAGCTGTTAGCGGTTTCGCCCGCGTGACACTAGAAATTATCCAACACTGTCGGGATAAAAAGTTTCCTATGTGTATCCTTAGTTGCATCAAAAGCTGTTTGAGTATGAAGAAGTAATTAACATACTTACACACACTCACAAACTTACGCCCTCATCAGTCATTTCAGTGATAAAATAAAAGTGATTATAAAATTTCCAGCGTCCAATATTCAGAGATTTTCTTATTCATTCATATTCAAAATCGAAAGCTAAAAGCTTTATCAAATTTATAAATTAATTCAAAGTCAATCCAGAACCAATTGGACATATCGTGTAGCTATTGATAATTATCACCAACATTTAGACCCTTGATCCTATACAAATAAAATCCCAAACGACACTAGAATTCAGACACATCTAAATCCACACACTAATTCAGTGTCGCCAGCCAGAAATAACACGGAAAACGCAATTAAAACATTACTCAGGGACAACTACGTAAGCAATTACATTTTACAGCTTTACTGCCGCTTCTAGAGTCACTATGTCCTTATTCTCGGTGCGATTTGTATAGGAATAATTCCTCCGGTGTGTACCTACTCGCTATACTTCTTGTCAGGTATAATTTTCCTCACCGTTTTACGAACAATTACAGTTACCTTCAACCTTATACGAGCGTGAATACGTGAAATTTTCTACCGTGATAACGACGGTTTTGTTTTGTGTGACGTAACCCTCGTATACAGCCGCGAATGTGTTTTGATTTATCTGGCAAATAAGGGTTGAAATTACCCTCTTTGAGTAAACTTAAGGCGCTGTAATCACATAATTAAAATCTGTTCTAAGAAAGTCATTATTGAAGATACTTTTAGCACTTTTTATGGGCACGGCTAAGAGCTGAGATGCCGTTTCGCGGTCGACACAGAAGCCATTTAATAATGGCCAAATAAGAAAGAAATCCATTTGGTCTGAAGGAGTAATTCCTGGTTTACTTTATGTTGGACGTTTCTGCGAAGACCCAGGAACAATGGTGTTATTTTCTTGAAACAAAAGGCAAGTTAACGTGACACAACGCCCGCGCTGTTATTGTGTGGTAGGTAGGATTGGTCTTAAAACAAGTTGTGGCATTGTACTCGAATATTTATGTTTAATATACAGATTACTTGGAAATTCTTTGGGTTCTGAGATTTTAGGTTTAGATCTAAGTGATTACTTTCTAGACATTTTTGGTGAACCCTTTCACAGATTTATAAAACAAAGTTCTCTGCCGTGTCTGTAGATAGACAGACCCCAGACCTTCGTTCTGAACGGATTTTTGTGCAATGGTCACTAATAGAAAGAGTAATTCAACCAATAAAACATCCTGGTGTTAAAATTCTCCAAACGCCTGCTTATAGCTGAAGGCATTCCAACGCTTCTGAAATGTCTAAACATAAGAAAGGTATTTCCTTGACAAGAGCTGCCTTTCCCTTATCAAAACAAAAGCTTAACTTCACAAGACTGCAAGTGATTTTGGCCCTTGTAAACGTTTGCCGGTGACCTATATCAGATAAGTTTGATATATCCTGTACGTCGGTAGTTGTAAGTTTTGCGTGGAGTTAACTTGGTTAAGGCGGAAGGTGGCTTATCGTCCTTTGAATGAAACACTTCATTGTAATTTATGTTACGTCTGAACCGTCTTTTCAGTCTCTGCTTTCGACTTTTTTTAACTTTTTCAAGTGTCTGCAGTTTTAGGGTTCCGTTCCTTAGTCGTCGAAAATAGAACCGATAAGAAGAAGTGATTCTACAAGAACAATAACGGACGGACAAAAAAGGTATCAAGTCTGCCTTAGAGAATTTGGCTTCACTACTTCAGGGGCCTTAACAGTTCAGTTTCGGTCGTCAAATGGATCGTGTTAAGATCAGAGGCCCTACGCCTCTTCCTTGACGGCCGTCATAGAGCTCCTGCTGTTTGCCGTTTATATTGCATATTTTGTAGGCGCGCAAAGAAATCATAACAGAGAATAGAAAGTATTTAGCTATGCGTTTTAGTCGATGTTCCGTTAAAAAAATGGCAAGAAGCTTTAAATGCCCTGTAGCAAAAGTAATAACAAAAAAAAAAACAAAAGCTGTACGTTATAGGGGAAAGCAGGTAGGCTTCGTACAGCGGGAGCCTTCGTACAGTAGTCATATCTACTCTATCTAATACGTTGCCGCGTTGATGTTTGGGTGCGTGACGCTAACTCATACGCATGTGTGAACCGCGAGGTGGCGGGTCCGTGCGGCCGCCGGCTTCAATGCGAAGAGTCAAAATGTGTTTTTGCTCTCCGAAAGTATTTTTCGTATTCACTTTTGAACACGTTTAGTTGTTATATGTTTTGGTTGAATTGTTAAAGTTATTTTATTTATTTTATGTAGTGATTACGTAGTTTATTACGTCAATAGTTATTTTAGGCTAACTATTACAGTTATTTTTATTTTTTATTTTCTTTGTCTATTTCTCTGGTTGGGGTACATTCGTGCAGCTATGAATGGGGTGGATTCGTACCGTACGAATGCTCCCCATTCTTTACTTTATGCCAGGCAAATTACTAATTACTAAAGTGTTTTTACTGAACCATGCCGCTAATATACTTAAAAAGGGAAAAACGACAGGAGAAGTAGGTGAAGATGCAATGAAGTCTGCGATGAAAGAAGTTTTGGATAAAACTTTATCAATAAGGATATCTGCAAAAAAATATGGTGTCAAGCCCGAAACTTTAGAAAGTCGTCTGTATAACGCCCGTTTTCAATAAGCAATCTATCTACAGTTGCAGCTACCTATTAAAGATAAACAAATCAATCCTTTTGCCCTTACTTGCTTTCCTATAACTTACCGATGGATAGCATTTCCTACCAAAGTTGTGGATGCATGATAGAATCTTACTGTTTTTCAAAATTTTCATAGATAGCTATCTATCTATGAACTCCGGTAGGTTATTGAAAACGGGCGTTAGTAGTCGATTTTTCTCTTTATAAATGTTAAGTCTTATCAGCCTACCAAATAATGAACTGAAATGAACCAAATACCCTCTGTATTTGGTTCATTTTTTAATTCCTTTATTATTTTCTAATATTTTGTTTAAATTTGTATGGTTTAAAAGTTCTTACGTTTTTAAAAAACAATAAATATTACATGAAGACTGATTACTGCTTACTTTTATCTCAATAAAAGTTTATTGCATTTGTAAAATGGTATTGTCATTGACTGTACGGAGGTTCCCCACTATGTACGAATGCTCCCTACGTGGTGTACGAATCTACCACACGTGTGGGGTAGTTTCGTACGTTTTTCATATTTTAGAAAAGTAACTGTAACTTCACCATGCTGAATAGTATCAAGACAATACTACACTATTTTTATAGCTAGATAAATAGGGTACCTATGAACATTAAAATTATTTTAAAATAGTTAATAGTATTTCGTATAAACGGCTAAGAATAAAAACTGTACGAATCCTACCTGCTTTCCCCTACCTACTTACATTACAAAATAATTACTTTTTTGCCATTATAAGCTTAAGTGTCTATGGAACCCTCGATGTGCGAGTCTGCCTCGCACTTGACGATTTTTTTTGTTACTGTATTTCCCTTATCTGGCCAAATGTCGTAATGCGGTCTTCGAGTTACGTTATTTATTGTCTTTTTGTAGCTTACTCGTGCTTTTAGTTTTTTGTACCGACACGATTTTTTCTACACGTTACTGTAACCGTACCGATGCTCTTTACATTTGGTATAGGCAATAAATTGTACAGGATTATTGGCATTTTTGAAAGATTTATGCTTAAAAAAAGTTCTAGTTCATAATTATTTTGTATGTTAGAAATTTTTATTTTCATTTCACACGCTGTTTTCTTTTTTACGTCATTGAAGCATAGTTATAAACTAAAGCGATAAGAGATGTTTCTTTAATGATTTTACAAGTTTACACTTTCGATAACCTTAAGATAAAAATACGTTAATTAAAACAAATGTTCTATTCTCTGATTAGAACACAATAAACTGTAATGCGCATAATTTTCTATTAATTACTCAGATACCCGCGAAACGAGACACAATAGTAAAACAATAACAGCGCGGTCTCATAGGACCGGTTGGGGATTCAAACGTTAACCTATCACATACCCACAAAACGAGACACAATAGTAAAACAATAACATCGCGGTCTCATAGGACCGGTCGGGGATTCATGAATTAATTACAGTACATTTTCTTACTCGTATTACAAATCGGATATTACATTATAAACTACGATAACTACTAATGAGTGTTAGTAATTATAGTCATCGATCATAAGAAATTTACAAGATGGTTGCTTACGATAAATCGCTGCTATTTATTATTTCTTGATCAAAGTAACGAGAACATTGTAATTATGTTTATACTAAAGCTGAACTCTGTATTAGCATAGCATAGCATCAGCCTTATAATGTTCCCACTGCTGGGACTCAGGCCTCCTCCCTAGGAGAGGAATGGTCGGTAATCCATCATGCGGGCCCAGTGCGGGTTGGTGGATGTCACATGTCTTCGAATTTTTGGTTCTAGGCTTCTAGGACATGCCGGTTTCCTCACAATGTTTTCTTTCACCGTTTTGAGAGCAGTGGTGATGAAATAAATTACACAAAATAATGCACCTTGATGGGTTTGAACCGGCGACTTACAACTCGGTAAGTCGGGGCCGTTGCCACTGAACCACTACTGCTCTGAACTGAACTAAACTGAACTCTGTATTAAGTTAAACTTAAGTTAAACTAAATAGCTCCATTTAACTTAATAAACAATGTTGTACAAAGTACATTAATGTAAACATTATACGGATATACTAGCTCAGCTTACTACGAACATAACTTCATGCTGATATTTTTTATGAGCGTAAAATCTTTTTATTTTCATAGATATAATGGTGAAGTTCTAGCGTCCGTTAGCACGTAATAAATGAATAACACTTTTATTACCCTTAAATGATATACTGAGTGTTATTTTTCTTTTTATGAAAAATATTATAACTTGCCTTTTGTTACAACTAGTGATGTAACTGAAAACGTTAAAGAAAAATTTTTTTTTTTCAAAGTGGAGTTTTAAATTTTGTGTGTCTGAATCGGATCCGAAATTGGAGGTGAAGATAGAAGCTTCAAATGAAACGTTACTAAATCTTATAAATGAAGAGCAAACTCACAATATTCCAAATACAAAACAAGTAAAACTTGAAACACCACTATGCCATGTTTTTCTTCACCACCATTGGTTGACTAGTAGAGAATGCCTATGGCATTAAGTCCGCTTATGTACCTTTATGTTGCTTGAAGTGTTATTAAAGAAATAAAGAAGAATTGATAGAAGGCACGGGGAGAAAGCGGTACTCCTCTCGACAAGTATAAATTCGTTTGTAGTAGTAGTAATAGACAAGTACCTCCGCTTTAAATTCGGAATCGAAACTGAAAAATCAATCGCAAGATCCAACCTTTCGAAATCCAAATCAAACCTCCGCAAACATTTCTGGTAACACACGCCTTATCTCTTAGGGTTACGTTTTACGAAAATGAGGGCGCATACGAATCTTTGATCACGTTTGCCAAGTTAGATTACATAGTGGCATTGAATTAGGAGTCAACCTCCAATGGGTTCCGCCTGAGTGGAACCCACCCTGCAAACGAGTCCGTTAATTAGCATTGCTAATAGCATTGAGGTCCCCGATAGTGGGAACCACACCTAATACATGGGCTATGGGGCTTTTGACCCAACCTTTTATGATCAAATGAATTTTTTAACATAGTTTTGTGTTTTGGGTCTCGCTCTGTAGGTTTTTGGAGACAATTCCCATGGCTTTGTTATGGGAAAATCTTTGGAAATGAATCGCGATGAAAGAAAATATAGTCGAAAGAGATGGGAGGTCGACCAGAAGCTTTAGTGTGATACCAACATTAACATTTACTGCTAGCTCTCTGATTGGTGCAGGCGAATTATATTACCGTAAAACAAAGTCACACTAGGCACTCTGAATGCGGTATGATTTGAAAGAGTGACAAGGGTCTCGGATCCTAAAATGCCATATTTATTGGCTAGAAAGAGACTGACCATAAAATATATTTGGTTTTGTTATACTGTAACACCTTTACAATTGATAAGTATCTTAGATTCACGACATACCTATGCCTTCCATATCTTTCATTCTTTAATGGAGGAAGGCCTTTGTTTAGGTGTGGGAGATTTCAGTAAAAATAATATTCTAATGTCCTATTACATCAACAATACTGATAATTTTAGTACATTTCATCGGCATTTATTTCCTAATGTGTTAAACACAGACAATTACGCTCAAAGCACTAATTGCATTTAATTGCAACCACAGCTAAATTAATACTGTAATTAAAAGTTGTCAAATAGCACTGCTGTGACATACGTACATACAAATTATATACAACACCTATTTGATGTATAGATGTTAAAAGGACCATTTTGGTCGTAATGTGAGTTCATCAGAAATTACAAAGCCACATTAGTTTTCATCACAGTCTTTATGTTTGTTGTTTGATGGCACGGTAGGCGCAGTGGTTGAACGATTGGCTGCTGTGTCGTGTATCGCGGGTTCCATTCCTGCACGGAACAAATATTTGTATGACCTACCGGTGGGGTTCCGGGTATGGGTGTTTTGTGTATAGAAATTTGCATATTTGTGAACGCACCTACGAGACCGGAGGCGCATTATGAGCGACCACGTTTTAGAGTATATGACTCTATGTCATCGTTGGTAACACGTATTGTTCAAAGACTTTCATCTTGAGACACTGTGACACGAAAAAATACCTCGCAGCTTTCCGAACGTTACCCAGCCGAGTAGTCGGATCTGACCTCTTTCTCGAAGTTAGACCTATTCAAGTGGATCGTCTCACAGATGAATTGATTTGGTTGAAATTAAAAACTTGGGTAGACCATGGATATAATAATAAATTTTCGACTTAAACACGGACTAGGTCACCGGCCTAATCTTGTATAAAAATGAACAATTTAAAGCTTATTCTGGTGCTAAAGCGATTTCACAAAAAATCCAACGCCACCTTATTTTTCTTCGCAGTTTATTTATAAATGATCCATATATTTCTACACCCAAGACAGATATTGAAAGACTGTCCCTACCCATCAAGTTGATGGCTAATAAATTGTGTTATAGAAATAAATTCTAAGTCCAGCAAAATAGAGTATGATAGACTTTCTACGATAAAGTGCCGGTCAGAGGTCTCGGTCAATGTTATCTTGAGTTTGGACCGCGATATCTCACTATAGGAAAATGTGACGGTCCCGGAATAAAGGTATAAGTACTTACGACTTTTTGCGGCCCAAAAATCTGAGCGGGCAAAAGAATGTAAGTGCGAAATCTCTGGTTGATAGGACTTGGAGTTGGGAAGGTGACCCTCGAAGATAATATTTGAGATGAACGTGGAATTCCAAAAAGATTTTCTTTCTGAATTTGGAAGTGTTCTGTAGGGATTTTTTTCAAAATTTGTAGATACGGACGCACCATGAATTGATATACTTATCAGGGTTCCTTTATGTTTTTAAGGGAGCGTTTTTGAAGTATGAAATCATCAAAGTAGTTCTTCTCCTACTCTATCGTGGAGCTAGAGACTGACTAAAACCGATCTATGTTCCTTCATGATTAGTATTTACCCTTTGCGCTGTAAGGCCACGGTAATTATTCTAAACATTCTGGCAGTCCTAGCAGGCTCTACTGGACCTTGAAGTACTTTTTAGCTACTTGCTTCTTTGTCTATATAACAAAAGCCTGAAAAACTAGGCACGTTTTCCAAAGAAGACTTTACACCAAATCCTATTCAAATTCTCGTAAAAAAATCGAATTTGCCACTTTTGCAATTTCCCTCCCGCCTCTTCGCTAGATAAAGACGTTTTTGTTATAAGAGGCGAAGCAATTTAAAAGTACGATTTGTAACCGTCTCCTAACAAAAAGTCACGTAGTAAAACAATATATTCAGTGAAATAATTACGCAAACGAGGAAACCCTTTTAGTTAATCCGATAAAAGTTTTGTGCCCTTGTGGCCCGAATGAGCCCCGTACACTGCTCACGACTTACGACACTTTTTTAAGTTAGAAAACGGATTTGAAGTTACTTTTTGGCGCTAGATGCGTGTTGTACAACTTGAAGGGTTTTTTTGGTAGTCACATGGTTGGTGCATTTTTTTTATGCAATGTTTTGACCACTATTGCATCTGATGGTAAGCGATGATGTGGCCGACTATGGAGCACGTTTGCCTAGAAGTCACCTATTCACTCTTCGGGAGCGGCGACCTCTCGCGCCGGGCCCTGGTTCAGGCCATGGTCCGGAGCGAGGAGGGTTGGCATGCGGTCGCCTCCTTCTGCGAAGCAGTAATGCTCGTGAAGGAGGCTGCTGACCGCGAGCGCGTGAGGGAACGGTCCTCACGCCGCCGCCGCCGAGATCCCGATCCCGATTTCCGACCACCGTAGGCGCGGGTCCGCAGACGGCGAGCACTGGGTAGCTCGCCGTCCGGCAGTCTAGAAATAATCTGGACCGAGCCCAGTCGTCAACGGCGCGTTCTGTTCCACGCGCGCCTCAAGGAGATGTCAGCAAACTGTAGGGGCCCGGTAGGGCCGAAGCCTCTGGGGGGAACATGTGGTATTCCTAACGGTTGATACCGAGTCCCCCCCAGAACGAAGGCAACGAAGGAACGGGGTAGGGGTTTAGTCAGTAAGAGTCTGACACGCCCTCCCGCTCCGCCCAAGAGCGGGGGAAGTCATTCTGATGATTCCCCTACCATAAAAAAAAAAAAACCTATTCACTCTTAACTTAAAGGCCTCTAAGTTATAACTATCGGGAAACACAGACTCCGCCAGGAAATTCCACTCCTTTGGCCAGAGTCAAGGTAAAAAAGTAGGTATTTAGTTTTTAATACAGAATTCAGTCACTTTGTTTCCATTACAAAACGGATGCTTCCATTACATTGTTATGTTTTTACAGCATTTGGCAGCAAATCTGTCTAGTCAGACTTCTCGGAACAGTCCACTGAGGTAGTCAGTACCACAATATAATTCTCAGCTCCATTTTTCCTCTAGCGCAGAAGTTGCGCTAAAATTTAAGATAAAGTACTCTTTTTCTACTTTCTTACATTTTCATAATTCTATATTTATCTGATGTTTACCTTAGCGAGCTTCATTCATATTTACTTACATAGGTACTTACTTTGTATAAATAAATCGAGTAACGAATTAATCAAGTCATTTTTATTGAAAAAGCTATCATTTGCAGATAAATTAAATTTAAATTAGAAGCGTGATGCACCGGTGTGCCGAATGTAATGTTTTGAATGCATCTGTTCCACACTACAATCAGCATTTCAGTCGAAAGACGACCAATCCTAGACATAGGCCTTTCCCAAGCGTCATCATAATGACCGGTCTCACACTACAATAATCGTGGCCAAATTTTGCCATCATTCATACTATTTTCAGTTCGCATATCCGCACCAGTGTACAAGCACCTTCGGATAGGGACACGAAATCGCCCGAGGCGTTTGCCAAACATCAATCTTGACCGAGTTTGCCAAGATTGCCAAGTTCACTAACTCCTCAGTTCGTCATTCCACGCCAACTCGACTCACGAAACAATTTGATTTCCCTAATACCCACTCGGAATACGAAATCTAAAGAAATATTTCGGTGAAATTTTACGTCGAAGTTTTAAGATTATTGCCGACTGTAGATAACAATTTTGTTACGCCTTTGATATTGCTTGTGGGCGAGATTTGACGTTACTAGTGTTAAGGTGCCGCTCCATAGCTGAACACGGCTAAGCTACGCTTTGTGGAAAATCGTAGAAAGCATCCTCCATTGCACGATTACTCTACGCATAACAAAGCCTCTTGAAAACAAGTTTACAGCACAGCCAATAGAGTATTGTTGGCCCAGTGGTAGCGGCCTCGACGTGAAAGTTTTAGGTCGTGGGTTGCCAACCCAAGTAATGATGATTAAACCATATTCTTGTACCAAAAGATCGAACGCATGATATGGACCCAGTGCGGGTACTCGTATTGGACCCTCGTGGTGGAGTACGGCCCATTCCCTCTTCTAAAAAGGAGATCTGAGTTCCAAAAGTGGAATATTACAAAGCAGATTATCCTACATGCTATGGTAACGTGGCAAATCTCGTCGTACTCATCCTAACTGGCAGTGGGCGGTCGGCTTTAAAACTGATATTAACGAATAAGATCAGGCAATCACATCTGGATATTAGAGAACAAGACGACTTGAATGTCTTACAAAGGTTTGAGGCGGACATTAAATCGTGCAGACCGTTTCAATGGCCGGAATAGGCTCGTTCACTTTTAAGACACACTTTGGTCTTTAGACGGTTCAAGATTTCTTACGTTTTCACAAGTTACTAATGTACTTGACAGCCCGTCTATGGTTATGGCGCTTTTGCGCAAATGTATTCATTTATTAGCCAATGACTTTCCTTTCTCTTTTAAATTTATTCTGAAAACAATATTATTAAATTCTATATTTTCTCTTTGCTATTATCATTTCCATTTTCAACAAAGATATTTCTAACCGTTCAGAACGTATAAAGTGTAGATTCAAACAATGTTTTCGCACAAACACAGAACGGCACACTTAAATTCATATCACAATTGTGCAGTTCACAGAAAATATCATTTCGGTCGTTCCAGACGTTTACTGAAATATATTTGATTTCAAACTTCTCCAACTGAAAAGCTGTCGCGAACACATTCCTGAACAATCCAATAAACCAATGGCCGTCTATCCTCGTTTTGTTCATGACCACAGATATTATATCTTAGTCTCGAAACTAGTCTGTGGGTAGCACCAAAGCATCTTCCAAGTTTTCTGGAAACGACACTTCGGAAGTTTTAAGATTTAACTTTGTTTTGGGTGATTTTGTGAAAGTTGGCAAATTATTTGATGAAGGAAAATTACTGGCAGAATACAAACAGTATTACCATCGTCATTTCAAGACGACCGCTGCTGGACATAGCCTCCTTAGTGTCACAACAATAATCGGTCCTGGGCGTTTCGCATGCATCGGAGTTTCGCGGCACTCACCTGGTCATCGACACACACCACCACGTGCACCACACACCACCGCACACCGCTACACCTTGCGGAAAGCTTTCTAACGCTGCGTCAGTCGCCATGCCAAAATCTGTGCTTACCAAGTTAAGTTTGTTACCAACCCAATCCTTAGATGTCAACAAAACCAGAGACTTTAAAATTGTAAATGTTACTGCCACACATAAATTGAATGAACAAGTAATTTGGGGAGCATTTACTTGCTGTTAATATTCCGGCAAAGCCTGCGTCCTAGATCCAAGCCCGTAAAAGTTTAATCATATAACTGTTATGGCAGCAGAAAAATCTATAGAATACGAAACTGGAATAGAAATATATGGAGCTGTAATACTCAAAGAAAAACGTGCTGCTCTGAAGTTTGATAGGAATATTTGCAGAGCTGCGTTTAAATAGGTCATTCATACTTTTCCTCGAGAGTAGACTTGCGCCAGTTAGTGGGTATTGATACGAAATATTCGTTTTGATGCTGATGTTGTTAGTCCAATTTATTTTAATTGTCTAACAGAAATTAGTTTCTCAAGATTTTTAAGGAGCTTCTCAAAGTTTACCGCAAATAATAATTAAGAAGATAGTTTCGTGGTAGAAAAATATTAAAAACCGAAAAAATATACACAACTATGGACTTTATTTTTCTGTTTCTCAATAAAATCATAATTCCCTTTCTCTTATACTAGTTCTATTGAGTTATCATTTCGAGTTAGCCTATTGATTTCGTGACGACAAAATTCGCGTGTTTTGTAATTTTGCTTTGCGTGAACCTTAAAATCTTCAAAACTTAATTAGTGAGCTGTCACGCGATTGGTTTCCACGCCAAATTCTGCTCTACTTTCGTAAACATGTGGGTTTTGACATTGTTATGAGTTGTGAGGTTCTGGACAAATGGTGTGTTGCTATCCAAGACTTGACTGAACAGAACTGTCAAGCATCTCTTTAAAGATGAGATCATATTGATCATTGATGAAGCATCTCTTTCAGAGAGTATTTGCTATCATAGCTTAAAAAATTCAATCTATCTTTCAAACCGAGAACAGCTTTCGTTCTATCCTAAAATGTCTCTATTTCCACCGAAAACCGAAACATATAAAGACACATAGCCAAACCAAACAATGTCGAAAAAATAATTCAATCCGCACACGTCCTCCTATCCGAATATTTAGTCCACACGATACGTTTTAGGTATTTGTCGCTCCGAATCGATCCGATTGCTCGATTGCGTCCATTCGATATCTCGATTGGTCTCTCGGTTCGATTCGATGCATTCCACAGTAACATAATACGACGCGTGTTTGCATTCGGATGCGACGGCTACAGGTTTAATGGTAATCTTCTCTCGATTCCATATAGGTTTCTGATTGAATTAAAAGTGGTTGCATCTTGTTTTAGGAGGTAATCGAATGTTGTGCTGTAGTGTCAGGCTGATCTCTAAGAGCTTATTGGATTGATTTTCTGATACTCATCTAATCGGAAACATACTACTGAAATTTTAAAGTTTTATCTGTATCAGATCACACATCCCTCTACTCTAAATGATGCCACAATCTTATATTTCTTAATTGAAGATGAATAAAATATATAAAATTAATAAACCCATAGAACAACTAAGTACGTGGACAAACTTGCTCAATTACTTTCGTTTATTGACTATGTCCAATTGTCCATAAGATAGAAATAGATTTGTCCTTGATTTATTGGAAACATACCGCCGTACTGCTCCATGAAAATATCTGTAAATCTGTCCCTATAGAATTTCGAGTTATGTTATAATACAAAACAATCTGTATTAAATCTATAAATTTTAATTTTTTCTTTAACACTAATAATTTTATTTTCTTTTCAGGTATGTACTTCATCATCATAGAAGAATGGAATCACATCACTTTCATGAACAAAAACAACTAATTTGTTCTCTGTGGTAAGCAACTTAATTCTTTATCTATGTTAAGTGCATTTTTAAAGTAAGACTTGAAAGTTAAAATGCCGATAGAGCAATTTCTATAGTCAGTTAGATTGAAACGTTAACGGCTTCGTCCCATGAGTACTAGCGAGTGTCTCCCAGAGTCGTGCCCACTCCATAAAAGTCTAACGCGTGATCCAAGTTCGCTCGTAACAAACTTACAAAGGAAGCTATCGTCTATATAGCCACACATATATTCACACCCAGTGTATATATCTGTCAAGCCAGGCGTGTAAGGTAATTCAACACGTGAGGAGCGTCGGCGCCGAGTAATTCGCTCCCGGAATATTAAACGTATAACCGCCGCCGTTGCATTCGATGTATTGACTGTTAAGACGCTTACACACCTCGCACCTATAACACCTTCCATGAAACTTGGCCAGGATTACCGCCAAATCGTCCCTTCATCGATGCTTAACGTATCGAACGCTTATGCAAAATCCATAACACGATTTTGCACCAAGCAGCTTAAGTTCCTTTGCATAATTTGGAAGACAATGATTCAATACTTACTCACCTATTGTAGTTTATATGTATTATGCATCAGCTCACCACATTCAAATATGGCATCGATAACCACCTCATTATACGGCAATAACTGTCCTTGTTTGCCTTTTCCAGCCCTCCCAATTATGGAATCCATAACAACTGTTTTATTTCTCAATTTAGATGCGCTTTTGACTTAAATGGCTTCATGTGGAGTGCACTGGCATCTGGTGTCCCTCATCAAAGGTACTCTGTATGTAAGTAACCAGGTTACTGCCATAGGCACTCCAACATGAATACTAAGTCGGGAAGTATTACCAACTTACCTGTGACTGTTTAATATATTCATTGGAACCTTGCAACTTGCGATCTGGCGTAAGACGTGAGATGCAAAAGTTTTGCCCACATAAATATTACTACAACTTCCTTCGCTTATGCCAAACATTTTATACAGGAAATTGATGTTTAGACTTCTTGAGAATATTCTTGGGATTTTTCTATTTTCTAGATACAAAAGAATTCTGTTTTTTGATGTAGTGAGTTCTTAGAGTTTGGTGCACTTCAGGGTCTCTCTTCGGAATTCACCTAGCTTTTGAGCGTGCAAAAGGATTAGTTTTACTGAAAGCTTCTCCGAAAAATGAACAAAATCGTTTTAGAAACGGAAGTACCCAAAATAGTTGTGGGTTTTCAAAGCCGCCGATCGAAACAAGCAAAAAAAAGATCTGCGACATCAAAATTCCAATCCAGCGGTTTGTATTTTTTGGTGAAGGAACGCTACAGCGAATTCGATCCTTTTTTGCGATAAAAGAAAAAAACACTAACGTGTTAAAGCCTGGTAGGCACGTCATCAGGTAGAAAATTCAATAGCTCATTCTTCTCATTGTTTCCTCCATCGATATCGGCCTCCTTCATTCAATATTCATCGCCTAATCTGCCTGAACATGAAAACATAAATAAATATGAATCTGTTAGATCCTCCTTTGAATTTAACGAACCGCTTCAAGTTTATTATTGGTAAAAGATAAATACTTGATCCAGGTCATCTATTGGCAGAGCTGCGGAATTGTTCGAAAGAGCGTATTGTTCGAACCGTGGCCCAGGATCGCAAAGGAAAACTGAATGTTCACAGTTGAATTTTTAGTAAGTTTAAGTTGGAATCAGAGCAAGAGGGGTTAGATATTTAATGAGTTCCCGCTAAGAAAGGATTTTTTAAATGTATTGGATGTATTTGCTAAACAGGCAATTTAGCATATAATAGGATATAACTGGTCAATGTGTGAAGATCTTCAGATTGATGTAATGTATTTTTTCGTTAAATTTTGAAAGTGGTTAACTCAAAAGGCTATTCGTCCCACTGTCTCTTGCTTTGTCCAGAGTTGAAATCTATCACGGATTGCGTTATTTTCGTATCTAAATCTTAAAGGTTTTATTAAGTTCCGTTTGGTTTACCGGAAAACCTACAAACATAACTTGGATATACCCAGATAGATACAAATAAGTACCTTTTCTTTAGATAAAGTTATAATGAATGCCCCAGTATTTTCAACTCCTAGAACAAAACAACTTTCAATTCACTTATTCGATTTCAAAACAATATTTACAGAAATACAATACGAACTTTCTTATTTGATTAGGGTAGTAATAAAGTGAAAACATTGTTTCAAAAGTTTTCTTTTCAAAACTTCGTGAAACTAGATCCGTATCCAGAAATTCTTTTGCTTAACTAAAAGAATGCAAAGTAACTATTTCAAAGGAAGATTTATGGCAATGTTTACAGGATTTACTCAGATGTATTCGAGAAAAAACAAAGATTGAATAAAATATAAGGACACGAAATAGGCGGATATTCAAATTGAATATTACTCTGGTCTTATGGGTATTTTTTCAAACACGGACATGGGTTTCGAAAGGGCTTGGTGTTATTTATAGTTCCAATAGCTTTAGCCTGCAGCTTCGCTCTTGTGAAAGACGAATATTACGAGTATAAATACGAAAAACTATATCGGAATATGAGCATAGCATAGTCAGCCTTATAATGTTCCCACCGTTGGGACTTGGGCCTCCTGTCCAGGAAAAGAAGAATGGGCAGTAATCCGTTACGCGGCCCCTTGGTGGACTGCTAGATGTCACATTTCTCCGAATTTTTGATTCTAGGATAAATAAGTCTGTTTCCTCACGATTTCCGTTTTGAGAGCAGCGGTGGTAAAATTAAACAAGTAAAAACCCAGTCTGGGTTTAAAACTAAGACATGATACAACTCGATAATTCGGGGCCAGGATAGTGCCCTGTTCTAAATGTTCTATACTAATCTCTCCACGTGTTTAAAAATTCACGTGTCTTCGAATTTTTCGTTCCTTCACTATTTTGGGAGCAATGAATTAAAGATTCACTTGGAAACAATTATAGCAATTCTGCCGCTCGATTGCGATATTTTGCTAAAACCATCCACCACATCTGTCTCTATCTCAGTCTAGACGAAACTCATATCTATAATAACAACGTCGAATATGTAATAATATTACAAGTTTCATAGCTTATTTTAGGCATAGTTACACGAGCGAACACGATACGATTCAAGCGTGAATATTAATCCTATTTCTATGCGTTAGGCGTATCAATACCGTTTTGTGAATGTTTACATAATGTGATACATAATATCACGATTATGATGCCTAAAGCGGACGCATGGTGATGGCGTTATTAGCTTTGACTCGTTTTGGACAGTTTATGATGGGATTGTGCTGTGCGATTATTAGTTTTTCAATTTTTTTTACTAATTAAAATGTACTGTAATGAGGCTGAGTTTAATTTAGGAGATAACAAGTTACTCCTCGAATCGTATTCATCATTACTGAGGGTCATGAAGTTCCCGCTGGATTCATTTCTTATTGATGGAGAGGCCTAGGCCATCATCACCTAATCATTATCTAAGAAATATCTGCCGGTAGATACACTTATTTATTTGTTTTTGCATTTATTTGATAGTGCATTTCCGTCTCTTACTGACAATGGTACCTATCTTCATTTTCGGAATATATTATCAATTATTATTATTGCTGCATCACACCTTTTTTACAGGAGCCATAACGCAGGCAACAGTCACACTGTGCTGTTGACGTGTTTACTGATATTTACCAATCAGAGCGCCGTCCTAATCCGCAGATACTAAAAGCTCATTGGCTGGAGTGATGTGATTACCGGGGAAGCTAGGGTGACCATCTTTTAATATTTTATTTGTTTTTTATACGCTTTGTTTTACATACATGAAAAGGAAACTAAAACCAAACACATTTTAACAATTCGAAAACGGATTTTTTTTAATAGTATTGATATTTTCAACTATACTATGAGTAAATTTAAAAGACTTATCTGCAACTCTGTTCGAATATTATCATTGTGTGTTCCCGTTGAGATTTTTTTTCTAATCTTATTTCTTCCTTTACTGTCCCTATAATATTAATATTCACTTTGGGTCCTATTAACACCCCTAGCGAGTATAATAGTTTTTATACATTTTGTCTACCAGTGAGCAACGTTGAGAAAAAAAATAGTTGTAAGATGTTATGTGACTGTTGAAAAAAATTGAATAAAAATATTTCCGGTAGAAATTTTTCAGATTATTTTTACATTGTCCCCGGCAACGAAAAGCAGATTATTATGGATGCTGCAGCCGATCAAGTGCTGGAGACTATAGAAACAAGTCTTTTGTATCAGTAAAGAGGATCAAAAGGGGGACTCGGTTAAAAATATCAGCATGCTTACTTCTGCCAACGGCTTCACCCCCACGTGCATTTGCAAAAGTACATTTTAATATCTAATTTTATATTAAGTAATTATTAATAGTAATTACAAAAGTTCCTATTACAGGCATAATAGTATACCATGTCTACCGTTGTGCCAAATTTCCTCCAAATCTGTTAAGCCGTTTGAGCGTGAAGGAGCATCAAACATACATAGATTATTTCGCTTTTATAAAACTTTAGTGAGATTAAAGACTGTTTGACGAAGACGATTTGTTTAGAAGACTAAGAAGAAATAAAACATTTAAAATAGAATACTTCTTCGTTATTTCTCGTCCGACTTTGATCTTGCCCTGACCTATTTCAAAGCCTTGATCTAGTTATAGATGCATAATAAATAAATCATTCACTTTTTATTTACTTAGTAAAAGTGCCTAGCTGATAATCTGTTGAAGCTTGTAGTTTAAATACATAGCTAATTTAATAGGTGAACGATAGTACCTACATGTGTTTGTTACTTAACTACTCTTAAACGGCTTAACGGGGCCTTATCTTTTTTCTGATGATAAGCCTGTTTTTGAGCAAGGCTACGTCTATCGGGATATACCTATAAAAATCACCGGCTGTTTGTGGGTCTCGCCAAAATCCAAAAAGATGGCCAATTTCTTTAATTTTTACTTTTCTTTGTGCGGAAATTAGGACGTCATATAATTATCACAAGGCCTGAAGCCACTAGGCTGCAGCTTGTTGCTTATAAACAAAAAAATATCGATACCTACTTCCATGAAAAGTTTCATACACGTCGTGTTTCACAGCCTCTCTACTTAACTATGCGTTGTTAACAGATCGCAGACAAAGACTCTTTGTTAGAGCTAATTAAACGCCAATCTATTAACACTGCTAACATTACGTGTTCAAATTATGAACGGCCATTTATTAAAGTTGATTATAAGTTATAATGGCTTAGCGGTATGATGTTAAAATCATTGTTATATGGACGATCGCAACCGCAATAAATGACCGCTTATCATCGTTATTATTTCAATCGAAAGACTGTTGGACATATGCCTTCCCCAAGTGTCATCATAAGAACCAGTCCTTTGCGTCTCACGACCCTCACCAACCACCCTCATCGGTCCACCTTGTGGGAAGCCTTCCAACGGTGGCGTCTTCCAGAAGGTACGTGGTCGCCACTCTAGACCTTTTCTCTCCATCAATTATCTGTTCTGCGTGCAATGTGCCCTGCCCACTGCCACTTAAGTTTCTTCGAGATATGCATCTCGGTTCTTTTGCAGATATCTTCCGTTCTGAACGTCTGTGCAGGAGTTACTTTCTGTTCTACCTTTTCTATCCACATCAGACAGAGTGGCTAAAACAACTGTCTACACGTTTGGCCGACACTCCGATTGGCCGGGTTCAAGCTCTTAACCAATCACAGAGCCAAACTCAGCGTACAGTCCCGTTTCGTCCCAACATTATCCTCACCGCGCTACTCCGTAATAGTCTGGTTCACAGATGATCGCGACGCGCCTAGTTCGAGTTTATTTTACGTTAACACGATCGACACGTTTATGACGTTCAATGCTCTGATTGGCCATCTCCAAGCTCTTAATCAATCAGGGAACGCACAGTCCCGTTTCGTTCCAACAATGTCCTCACCGCGCTACTCCGTAATAGTCCGGTTCACAGATGATCGCGACGCGTTAACGCGACACTCTGTACAAACAACGCGCGTTTCTTTCCATACGATAACTAAACTGCATCAGAATTTGGACCTCAAATAGTTTTGTTGAATTATCTACACCCTTCCTATACAAAGTGTTCTTTTTTTTTTAACATCAGAAGTGAGATGAGTGCCTTTTGTTTTACGTTAAGGCGATCAACACGTTTATGACGTTCGACGCTCTAATTAGCCCTATTGACCAATCAGAGAGCCAATCAAGCTAAACGTTCCGATCGCGTTAACGTAAAAGCAACTCACACTCAGCGCACAGTCCCGTTTCGTCCCAACATTGTCCTCACCGCGCTACTCCGTAATAGTCCGGTTCACAGATGATCGCGACGCGTTAACGCGACACTCTGTGCAAACAACGCGCGTTTGTTCACGCTAATTAGGCTCAGTGTAACGTAAACCGAGGATTAGGGATGTCCCGCGAACATGTGTGCCAGAGAATCGGGTTTGAATTTTGAGCCAATTAATGCATGTGTCCTGTACTAATAAAAATTGTGGCTTAATAGGTATAGCACAAACTAAAAATAATATCTATAAACGGGTTGAAAAAGAACTAATAAGGCATCAAGAAATGTTGCAATTATATTTTCCTCAGATTGTTTTGTTAACGATTGATTGTTGATTTATTATCCCTTTCACAAGGTTGACTGATGACCTGGTGAGAGTCATGAAAATCCGATTTATGCAAGACGCACAAGACCGTTCATTGTGGCGACACTTTGGAAAGGCCTAAGTCTAACAGTGGACGTCTTTCGGTAGGAATTATGATGATAGTTAACTAAAATAGAAAAAGGAATGTTTTATAGTATGATGTACAATATTGTTTATTCTATAAGAACATTGGTACAGATTTTAGCATAAGTAGGTAATAATTTTCGCCAATTAAACAACAAAGATAACTGTTATGATTTCGTTTTCTTTTACACGGCCATTACTTGTTTATTACCTACTTACAAAGCACATCAGACATTTTGTAACACAACTTTCACTCCTCAATTACCATTTATACGCAGGTAGGCTTAATTTTCGTTGTTATTTCTGGAAGGTACAATAAACAATTTAACCCCATACTTAAAGTCTATATAATTAACTTAATGAGCTCTTCATAATGTCATTAAAATAAAGACTTACATGATTTTAATACCTTCGTAAAAACAACTGAAAACATTGCCTATCAATTAACTACATACATAAAAAGCACCCCAATATTTGCGTTTAAAATACCTCGTATTAAAAATAATTAGTAGCAATTAATTTGGGCAGCCCTAACGAGTTAAAGCGATGCACACACTGGTTGCAAACGTGCGATAGAGCGCCTCAACCGACAATGTGCACTGTGCTTAATAATGTATTAGTATTATATGCTATTTTGTTAATCACAGCTATGTGTAAAATGCTTAATTAATTAGTTATAATATTACGTTATGATCAGTAATAATTATATTCAATTATCGTGCTGATATGCGTTTTATTTCTGACTGACAATACACAATTATAATATTTTCGAGTAGCCATTTAAATTTTGTGGGACTTTTATTTTATATTAAATTATTATCTGTACTTTTGTAGTGGTTTAAATTAGCATACGTTTGATTTAGGTTTGCTGACCGTACCTACTCTAATTTAGAGTATTGTATTTTATTTTTTACAAAGAAAATAGAGTACCTACACTAAAATACTCCTATTTATTTTGTTTGTTACTTTGATCAAAATTGAAACCTAATCGTACCATTCCAGTAGGTATTTCACTGAAGGAATTTTTGTCTTTGTTTGGCTGTAAAAACCAAGACTTCATTGAAACTGTTTAATAAACGTACAATAAAAAAAAAAGTTTAACAGTAAGTATGGCAATTAAGGTTAATCTTTCCAAGGCTAGATGCTTAAACATTGACCCTTTCTTAAATCAGACTCACGGACTCCACGGACGCGTAGCTTCATAGACATAGCGTATTCGTCAAACCTGCGTGAAGCTTGCATAGAAAACTATGAAACTGTGTTGACGAAACGGCAGCGACGTGCCGTCATATCATTGGCTTTTTTTTTCGTAAAAAATATATTGATAAGCATATTATGATCACTACTAATTTCCATCATAGCATACCTGGATACGAGCAGTAACTTAGACGTAACTTAAAAAAATCACTCTTACTTACGGGTAAATACTTTAGATTATTCCTATCGCGAAACGCAAAGCCTCACCTTTATTTACTCAAATTATTCTTTAATCTACACAGTTCTTTTTCCTAATTCAATATCCGCGAATCCTCAAAAATTTCTTCGCGAGAAACAAAAACAAAACAGATGCTACGTTTTCAGTTCCGACTACAAAAACGTACCGAAAATGTTTTGTTCTGAAACTGAAACTTTTCTAATATCCTCTGGCAGTACACAAACTAACATTCTTTGAGTACAAGCTTGTGCTAAATTCAATATATTTACTCATCTTTATAATATTATATAGTTTTTTTTAGTTAGGTACCTAATGTCGTTAAAATATTTACCTACATTTCGATGCCTCCTTCTTTTGTGCCAAAGACCAACCTTATGGCTGTTTCATATTTTGGAGTATTTTTTAACAGTCTTATTTTATGCCCCACTGCTGGGCAAAAGCGCTTCTTCTTCTATATTTTTCTATCTTTTGCGACCTCTGTCCAAGTTTGCCCTGCGAACATAATCAGATCGTCACTAGTAAAATTTTAACGTAAAAAAATTAAATATATTTTTTTAAGCTTTTTCTTAATCAAATTCATCGTTTGTTACTGTAATATTAAACAGATTATTGTAAAACAAACACCGGTTAAAAGTGTTTTACAAGTAACTTAAATTATTTCTAACCTTAAAAATAAACGGCTCTTCTGAAAAAATACACGTTTTACTTTACGACCTTATGCTTAGAAGGCATCGTTAGAAGACAACATCCGTATATATCATTACTTTATGGAGTAATCTAATGTATTCGTCTTTGCGTTAATGATCATTTTAATCAAAGTTGACGAGAATTCGGTAATTACCAGAGATCGGAATAGTTACAATGTATTTACCTAACGTTTGAGGAAGTAAGTGACGTGGAATTGATAATACCTCCTCTAAAATCAAGGGCTCATAAATATGACGATTAAATCGTGAGTTTTATGAAATTGCATGGCGTTTAGCAGCTAGGTACCAGATTTATGTATAAATACTGTAGCCTGAAAAAATCTGTGTAATGATCTTTCCAGGGCCCCGGGGTCCACTGAAACTGGAAGAAAAAACTTATCGCTGAGTACTGTTTGTATCACCATGTTTTACATCATGTTTTTGAGTACAACAAAAAAATTAAGAACATTACCAACAATAAAAAGAAAACCTCATTAGTTTCCCTCCTCCAATTTTAAACCCTCAAACAGAACTTAAAACGGCTCAACAATATAATTGCCACGTCCTTTCTCTTCAGAGCACTGTTCCTAATCATAGCAAAGCCTAGTAATCAGGGTTAACAAAGAAAGGGGTGTTATTTATGCTACCCTTCAACCGTGTTACATAAAGAGGGGTAATGAGGTTGACACACGCATCCTTAATAAGCTTAGGAATGATTAAATTTCTTAAACAAACGCGGCTTAAATTCCGTTATGTTAATCAGGTTGTGCCGAGTGTGGAGGGATTGCTGCAGTGGTATGTGTGATAGCAATCCGTTTATTTGGTCTGATGAACAGAGAATAATATGTTTGTTTATCCTTACTTTGGAACTCCTTGCAGCAGTGGAGTACAGTTAGTTTAGAATCTGCTTTAGAAAATGGCAGATTCTGAACAAATTTTCAACATCGTGTGTTTTTTAGGTGGGAAATTATCCAATGACTTTGCCCTACGTTCTTAGACCCAGAGGCCCCAGTAGTCTCGGCCCTGCTGGGACCCTACGGTTTTACTGACATCTGTTTGAGTCGCGCGTGGAGTACTACGCGCTGTCTACGACTCGAGCTCGATCTGGACGGTTACTGGACGGCTTGACGGCGAGCTACCCATTGCTCGTCGTCTGCAACCCCACGCCTACTAAGGCTAGAAATCGGGCAGTCTGTTTCCTTTACGTGTGTGGCCGGCTCCTTCACAGCTTACGGACCTTGACCCAAATATTCAAGTATCACAAACGATTCGACTAAAAAAAACAATCGTCCAAAAAGTCTCCAAAACAACGGAAGTCTCCAAGATGACATAGTCACACATGCTTACGGCTCGTGACATGCCAGCTGTTATAAAACAATAATAATACAGATAGCACAATTATTGTACATCTGTCTGTGAGTCATGTCAGTAAGTTCGCTTGGCAATGGAGGCTAAGGAAGATAGGGCACGTTGGCTGCAAGTGGCGAATTTGGATGATTATGTTGCAATGTTGTGAGATGACAGACATTTCTTGTACGTGTTTAATTTTTCCTTTGGGGTATCGTTGATACTTATCTCTGTTGAGAACGGCGGCCCGGAGGGTTACTTGAGACTTCTAAATGGTGACACTTTTAAACTAGGTGAGGCTTGGTCTTTTCTAATTGACTAACTTAGGGATTATGATTAAACTTAATAATAATAAAGCTGGTATCCGGCTCGAAGGACCAAATGTTACTGTTTGGCTTGAGAGACGAGGAATTTGAGGACCTCATCCTCAAATTCCTCGTCTCTCAAGCCAAACAGTGTTAAGATCAATATAATCACTGAAAGTACTGACAAGATTTATTGTGTCAATAGCGTTCTTCCTATTAGACTCAAAGGCAAATAAAACTCAACCTAGATTAGACTGGTGTTGATTGCGATTGATTGAGACGAGCTTATGTATCAGAATAACATATAACTTATATTGTATAATCATACTTATAATCTCATTTGCCTCGACCTACAACGTTGTAAACAATCAATTCCCCACAGCAAGTAAACAAACACTTATCACTAAAACTCCAATCAAATAATTGTCTAAAATAATGCCCTCGCAAAGTTCTGCTTGAATGTCTGTAATTAGCGTTTTGTTCGTCCCATCTATAGAGTACGGAGTCGACTCAGCGGCCACTGCTAGAAATGAGAAAATAATAGAATATAATGGTTTTACAATAGAATATTATTCTATTGTAAAACCATGAGTATAAATAAAACAATATGTGCAAGCTCTTAAAATAACAGACTGATCTGCATGTTTTGCCATTTACTGTATACAAAAGACGTCGACTGTTGGAAATTCTCACCCAAAAATCGCCACAATGACCAGTTTACGTCTCGCAATTCAATGACCCTAGGTCATCGGTCCACCTTGTAAGATGGCTTTCAACACTGCGTGTTCCAGTACGCCGTCACGAGATTCTGCGAGGAATGTGGCTACCTACTGCCACGTAAGTTTGGCGATTCTTCGGGTTATGTCGGTAACTTTGGTTTTCCTGCAGATATCTTCATTCTTGATTCGATCAGGCAAGGAAACTCCTTTTTCATTGCTCTTTGGGCGATTTTAAGTAACCTGTCCATCAGACCTGTTAAAGGAATCTCTGATTAGGCCCATTGTGAGTTCTATACAATGGAAGAGTCTATGGTACTACCCTCTTCAGTCTATTACATGAAACTTCACGCCCAAGTCGCTCGGAATTAGCTCAAACTTGGTAACTAGTTAGATCATGTAGAGAAGGGTTAAAGCTTAAAACTGAGAAAAAACTTAGCACTTGACTTTGTGTCAGATTATGCAATGTGTATTGTACATACGCTGCGGGGTTGTTCGAAGAGTTGCCTTGATCCTGGACTGCAAAGGGCTACTGACGGAACACATACTAAAAACGCACAGTAAAAAACTGACACTGCCTCTTGCACCCAGAACCTCAGAGCAGAAGGAGATATCTAAAGCTTTGGCACTTCAAAAAAGATTATGTGTGAGATAAGGTTTTTTTTTTTAAATTTGGTACGTATACAAGCTCCCGAATTCGCTGCTCTGTATTCTATCAATTTTGATACGTTGTTTTCGGCGTAAACTTAAAAAAATAACAATTATAAAGTAATAAACTCAGAATTTAATTCAGAACCCCCATGTATAAATTAACAAGTACTTAATTCAATAAAAGACTTTTCTTTTACACAAATGACCGAATTCTCCATTTTACTTCACAAAATATTCGACTTATTTGTGTTATACGCAGGCAAATATCAAGTAAATTATTCTGTTTTACGAAGTGAAATCTCTAGAGTGTTGTGATATAATTTAAGGAAACGCCAAGCCTTATAAATATTTAATTAGTAACTTAAATATTTATACTCTAGATTGGACGTAGTGGGAAAACAGCCGGGAATAATGTAATTGATCTTAACCTTCAGTCCCTAGAGAAAAAAATAACAGAAAAAGCTGACATTTTCAAGTGTTTTTAGGTTTTATGTGAGGTGTTCGTAGCTGCAATAACATCAATCACACGGGTTTTTTCTGGTGAAACGCTAGCTGAGGTCCGACAGTGGATGGGTAACCATCTTAATATACTGAGATTCCTACGTACCTTGAAAAGCAAGATAAGCCGTTGGCTTTGGCTGTAGTTTGTAGACGTCTTATATTCGTTACGGATAATCGGAAACCAGATTATCTTTCACCAGTTTTGACAAGGAGTATCGTGTTACCCAATTACTGGGTTATATACGTCAGATATACAGTCGCACCACGTAAAATCAACTGCATTTGCTTAGACTGGAAGCCGACACCAGTATTGTTAAGAAACGGTTCGCCAGATTGATTAAGGCACTGGCTAGTCGTCTATTCGGGTAGTAGACTAGTTGGCCACGGCAATGGTTAGCCCAACACTACTACCCGCATATGTACTATAGAAAGATGTGACCTTAATCTAAGTCACGGACCACACCGCACGAATGTCGGAGATTTTTATTCTTTTGTTATAAAACTGCACGATATATTATAATAGGTGTATGAGTGTATCTAACTAAGGAATGTTGAGTCAGAACCGATTTATAACTGACTCATTGGTTGTCCTTGGAGTTGACACAGCGATGCGATTAATTTATTGTCTCGACTTTGTTTGATACTATATAGTTTTGCTATTGTTTTGATATAATAGGAGTGAAGAGACATAAATTACTTAGAGAACACATACAAAAACAAACACTCACTGACGAAAGAAGAAAAACTCGGTATTATTGACGAACTTTCGTTTGTTGTCCAACTAAGGGCAGGGCTTCCGCAAATAGGCGCGACGCGACAACTCGTTTGTATGGAAATTATCTTAAAACTGTTCTACACAAAGAACAACTCCTACAAGAACTTGCAAAATACTGTATAGGTAGGTAAGGTAAATTTGACAGTTGCATTTCGGATTATGCATTCACCGATCTTGCTATTTCTGTTTTACAAAACAAAATCCTGTGTGTATGTCTTAAGCTCAAAAACTTCTGAAAGGATTTTTCTGCAGTTTTCACCAATAGACAGAGTGATTATTGAGGAAGATTCAGATTATAGTGACAGACACATGCATATTATAGTGGCAGAAAGCCAAGAATTTCAAAGACTTCTAACACCCGAAGCGAAACTGGGGCGAGTCAATACCAACACTACTTCTTCATTGTATCGATGAATTCAATGACCAAAATTTGACAGCGTGGCCAGCGTTGCGTTCACCTCTTTCAAAGTGAAGGTGTTATTGCACAATGAGCACAGCAAGAGATGAGGCATTATTTAGGACTTATCTCTACTCCCATGCTGTGGCTCATTGGAGTTCCTCCATCTGACTAAACTGCCTTTAGCAAGCAGCCTACCTGGCTTCAAAGACAACTTAAAGATTTCCTCGCCTTTAATAAGCAGCCTACCTGGCCTCAAAGCCAGTTTAAAGATTTCCTCGTGGTTCACAGCGTTCTGCAAGCGCACCCTAGTCTATATTCTCGCCTTCTAAAGCCTATGTCTCCTCAACAAATTAACCTGGCATAGTAATCTACACCTTAGGCGTACAAGGCCGGGGAATTACGTCCAGCCTGCCGTTACTAACTACAGATGAGCCTCTATACTGGACTAGTGATGCATGAAATTCTCGAGACGTGTGGACAGAGCTTTAGTTTGTTATTTGGATGATGTAATCGCCATAACCTAGGTTTTTTTTATGGGAAATTATCAGATAAATTCTACTGCTCTAGGTGGAGCGACAAGGAGTAGTTGCTCTTTGCGATCCAAGGCCACGTTACCTGAATCTTTTGAAGAATCCTGGAACCCATTGTTAATGCTTTTGGTTTCTACTCGTTTTTTTTTTCAGACAGATTATTATTTTATATTGGCCATATTTGTTACGTATTTAATATCTTCTTAAATATTATTTTATCAAGGATCAGTAGAGTACCTACCCTTGAAAAATACAGGACATCTGGTGTATTCGCCGCCCCAAAAAACTTAAACAAACATACAAAAAAAATATCCTAATCCAACAAGCATACTTTAATCCTCTCAAAAGTAACAAAAGCACCCCAATTTTTTTTACGAAAAATTAAACCATTAAAAGTGCTTATTCTTCATTAGTATTATAATAAAAATTCATTGCTGTTACTTCGCCCATCTTGTTTTATCGTTTCGAAACCGGTTTTACCCGGTTAGTACCCTTCACCCCCTGCTATCCACCTGTCCTCAATTTACGCGCTATTCAAAATCATTCTTCCGTTTGCCCGGAGCTATTTGCATTTTTATTTATTATTTAGCTTAGGGTGCCCGATTGTATGATAATTTGAGTATTTTTTTGATAGTTTAGTAGACAATCTCGAAAAAGAAATATTTTGTAAATCTAGGTAAATTATTAATTTAATTCTAGGTGTACGAGTAAATGCGTTGAGTAAAAAACATTTATATTTCTGAAAAATAAAAACAGGACTTTTATCCAACAGTGAACGTCTTTCGGCTGAAGTAATGATGATGATGTTACATGCCAGAACAATTTCCGATAGCAAAAAATAATACTACATCGAACATCCCTTTCACCAGTCAAAACCCGTTACTTTTATTATTACTCGCTACTCAAACATATGTTCTAAACAAACGAAATTTTAATTGTATTTCATAATCGAATTACGGGACCTCAAGCTTCACTAAATTGACAACCCTAAAGCAAATGGCGCAAAATTAGGGTTGAACCTAAACAGCTAGTTTGCTATTCGGTGGGGTTCTAACTAAAATATGTCGGGTTTTGTCCGTGGTTTAACGAACCATGATTGTGTGACACCCCACTAAATCAGATTTTTGACGGTGTCATTGTCCCGCAGTTAATATATCACAAGTGGTGCCACGTTTTTTATTTCGGAAGGACAAACTGTGTCAAATTGTATTTTTCATCATCTGCCTAGCCTTTTCCCAACTATTTTGGGGTCGGCTTCCAGTCAAGCCGGATTTAGCTGAATACCAGTATTTTACGAGGAGCGGCTGCCTACCAGACCTCCACAACCCATTAACTGGGGTAACACGGTACTTCATGGCAAGACTGGAGTCAGATTTACTGGCTTCTGAATATCCGTAACGACTGCCAAAGATCTCTAAATGACAGCCGGGACCAACGGCTTAACGTGCTTTCCGTGTCAAATTGTATTTTTGATGTGTGCATTAATTCATGAATCCCCGACCGGTCCTATGAGACCGCGCTGTTATTATTTTACTATTGTGTCTCGTTTTGCGGGTATGTGATAGGTTAATGCTTGTGTGTGTAATCACACAATACTTTTGTGCTTAACTGTTTGCTTAGAAATCGAATGAATTCACGTTTAATTTCTGTTTAAAAAAAGAAGCAGATGCGGAAAAAATATTTGCGGGGATAAACGTAATTTATTCATTACGTTTTTCCGCAAATTATTCTTTCTTTTCGATTGAACCTACCAATCCTTGCATTAATAATTACCTAGTACGCTCTACTAATTTCTCGGAAAAAACTCTTTAAGCTGCCAATAAAAAAAGCCTGTCTATAATTCATTGAAAATTGACCGGTGCCCACAAAAAGCGCACGGTATAAAGGTCCAATAATATCTTTAGACCGAAAACAAACAGCCTAGAGTTTAATTCAACTGTAATGGAAAAGCGGCCATGCAAAAAAATAATTGGTTCTTCCACAAAGGCCTCTATTTCCATGAGCAAAAATTTAAATTTTGACTAGCGTTTTACAGTAGCGACCGTTGGAGGTTTTGTGATAAATATCAATTTTATTTGAATACTGACTGATGCTGTTTTGCAGCAAATGTGTGATGTGTGATACTGTGATGTGCAACAGCAGTTAGACATCAACGTCAACGTCAAGCGTGAGACGTCAATGTCACTCAAAAGTAGAATACCTCTCGGCGAAGAGACGCCAATTGGTGTTGTGAATTTTCCTGAAAACCCTTATTGACTAGGCAGTCCCATCAACATCAAACATTTCATTTGTTAATAATCACAAGATATAGTCGTATAAAATCATAGGAAACGAAAATATTTTCACTTTATTCGTGGTAACTAATCATGAAATAACTTCTACCGCTCTAGGTAGATCAAGAAGTGTTTTACCCACTAAAATCAACCCGTGCGTGATCCTTCAGTTGACATTTAGTTGCGTTCCAGGACCGCGGTAACTCTTTCGTACAACCCCGCAGACGACATTAATCAACCAGAATCGCAAAATTAATAATAATATCGTTGTACAATTTACTTTATATGCATTTCCCGATAACGACTTGCAACGTTCACTGTGAGTTGCCAGCTCACAATAAAAAGTCGCATTATTATCATATCGTATCAATATTCAAAATGTTTCGGTGCGGCCATGTTTCGAAATATCGTAACAAGTTTCATGAGATTCTCTGCAATATGTTGAATTTGAGCAATTGACTGAATATTTTTTCCGTTTTTTGTGTGTGAAACTTTTTAATCGAACCTTCGTTATATCGAAGCGTGTGTGTTTCTGAAAATACGATGCTTTGTTTTTACGGAATAACGACTTATTAAAAAAAATATTATAAACATACCGAAATATAAGCTATGATTACATGCCCATACTGCTAAGTTTCCCAATATTTTTTGATTTTTTTTTCTGTAGGGCGTTCGAAAGAGTTTCCGTAGCCCTGTAACGCAAAGGGAAAGGACGGGGTTAAGGAACACAGGTAGATTAAAGTGGGAATGACAGACTTTTACTGACTTTACGCAGATTCGGAGAAGTTATTTAATGATTTCTCGAAACCACAAAAAAACTACAAGTTAATTCTTTAGCTGTTGACACGATTAAATTACTAATAAAAAGTCTTAATTAATAAAAAATCTAGGCTAGTTTCATTTAACCGACTTAGCAAAACTAACTCGCTGTCGCTGAGAATTGAATCCGCTATGGGAATACTCATTGTTTTCATATTGTATTGTTATTTCTTATAATTATGATAATTGCACATCCGTGCTGTGCCCGCATTATAATAATTATCATTTCTATACGCTAATACCATTGTTTTTGTACTACCATTGTTAGCTTTGCATTTAAATAATAAATTGATTTCAGTGTGAAACGTTTTGCCGTTATTTTATATGACACGTAACTGCAGAATTTTACGCACTATATATTTTAATTTTGTTTGATTTTTTTTGTTATGGCTGAAATGTATTGATAAGATATAAAAGATATTTAGATATCTTTCAATGTGACTTTTTAATCTGAAAGTCACCTTTTACCCGCACCAGTCTTCATCATCCGGCTGGCGGACGATGAGCTATTAGATAGCTCGCTGTCCGGTAACTAGTAGTGTTCCAAGCGCGCCCCAAAGATATGTCAGCAAAATCGTAGCTGCCCAGCAGGGTCCAAGCCTACTGGGGCCATGAATTAGCTTCTGAAAAGGTAAAGGACATAGGAATTGGTTTTTGTCAGTTAAAGTCTAAGCTGAACAAGTCACTAGATGATTTTAGACCTAAAAAAAACTGTATTTTACCAAAATATATCTAAACATAAAATAAAAAACCCTAAAGAACTAACTAAAAGTAAACTAAAAAAAAATATTTTGTGTAAATATGTATTTGTAATGTTAGTACTTAATCTGTAAATAAATAATTTTAATACAAGTTAAAAAAAAACATCCAGATCAGAGAGAAAAAAAATATACGTACATTTTAACGATCTAAAACTAGTCCCGAAATAAAATTCCAAACACAGACATAACCCTTTATTGTAAGCGAAGCCGAGGGCAATACTATGTACAACAGGTTTCTGAGAAATCTCTTCAGTTATAGGCCATTTTGAATGCAATAAATGTTTACGGCTCATTGTAGCGGGAAGTGTAAAAATATTTGGCTTACTTTTGTATTGTTCATTGTTCCCAATGGCAATTTACACTTATTATTATTGTGGCATTCCATATTGTAGGTCATTTATAATGCTCGACAGTGTATATCTTGTAAATTCATTGTGCTTTTTACTTACTAGTGATGCCAAAAAAGTATCTACATCGCACAAATGTTTTATAGGCAAAAGTTTGGGTACGTTTTTTACTTCTTCACGCTTGAATGACTGAACAGATTTGCATGAAATTTTGCACACGGATAGACCATTTCCTGCTTCTTTTGCCTTTTTATTATTAGTGTGATTAACGGTCATTTATAATGGTCAATCAATTGTGTGCACATTTTGCACCAAATAACTAACCACAGTATTGTGTAGTCCACTGAACTATTTACACTGGGCGACCAAATAAAAGGCAATAAATACGTGAATATGGCTTTGTAATGGATATGGGACAGTCAAATGGTCGTATAGGTGTGCCTACAAGCCTGCAGCCTACAAATTGTTTCTCGTATATCAAGTTAACCCACTATTAAGGTATGTCGCATCTACGGCGGGCTCTTGATCGGCATCGCTTTTACTCAGGCAGTCACTAGTTACCTCGTTGAGCGCTTGCTGTAAGGCTTCTTGTACATGGAACGTTTTTCTAACCGTACATCATCATCTGCCTAGCCTTTTCCCAACTATATTGGGGTCGGCTTCCAGTCAAGCCGGATTTAGCTGAATACCAGTATTTTACGAGGAGCGGCTGCCTACCAGACCTCTACAACCCATTAACTGGGGTAACACGGTACTTCATGGCAAGACTGGAGTCAGATATACTGGCTTCCGACTATCCGTAACGACTGTCAAAGATCTATAAATGACTGCCGGGACCTACGGCTTAACGTGCTTTCCGAGGCACGAAGGAAACTCGGTATGTTAAGATGGTCACCCATACACAGACCAACCTTGGCTAGCGTTGTTTAACCTTGAAGATCGAACCGTGCGGCTGTTATTATCTAGCAACGAGCTCCTACGAAACGTTTTTCTAACCGTACGTACGTACGTAATAAAACGTACGGTGTACAAGAGTCAATAGACTGCGATACAACACTGATGAAACACGGCGTCGGCGCCGTTCCGTAGCGCCGCCGTTTGTGTCAACAAGTTCCCCTACTGATCCAATCAACTCTACACGCCGTGCTTACGGACGGAGAATTCTGTCCGGAGAAAACCGTGTCGTGTACAAGGAGCCTAAGGTGGCTTGTGCACTTGATACACGGAATTTTACTGTCGAGTCAGATTACATCAACTTTCATTGAGAATTCATTGACAATTGTAAGAATTCGTACTGCCGGACAGTAAAACTCCGTGTAGTGCACAAGCGCCCTTACTCGGGCAGTCACTAGTTACCTCGTTGAGCGTTTGCAGTAAGAGCTAGCTATCAACATGGTAACTATTTGCTATTAATTCTACTCTCAAGCTATTTCAGTCTAGTTCTGAACAAAGATCTGTGGAATTGGTCATTCTGGGCTCAGTATGTTCGTTGGTTCATTTAGTTCTAATACTACTACTTCACATTCGTCTTAACTTTGTGATACGGTTAGGGCAGTGGTTATGCGATTGGCTACTTCGTTGCGTGTCACGAGTTCGATTTTTGAACAAAACAAATATTTGTGTGACCTATATGTAGTTATTCTGGTTCTGGGTGTTTTATGCATGGGAGTTTTCATGTTTGTGAACACACCCATAAAACTGGAGTAATTCCTAGTTTGGTATATGGGTGGTTTTTTAGTCCGTAAAAGTGTTTTTTTTAATTGCATATACCAGTGCTTGACTGCGATCCCACCTGATTGTAAGCAGTACTGCAATCGTTGATGATGAAGTGCACTAGTTTATTAAGACCTTATTCACGTTGATGACACCAAAATAATTCGGACGGGAAGACCACAGCAGGAAATTTTTTGTGCAACTTATTTAGTGGTATTATCCCTCAAAAAAAGGGTTAAGTAACTAGCCAAAACCATAGCCTTTTACATTAAAAACCATGGCGTAAACCCTCGAATAATGTGCGGCATCCCTCCTCACCGAATATTAAAACCGTCCACATAGTTTACATAAACCAATTTGTGAAATGTTTTACATTAATTACAGAGGCGGCGATTTTACGGACATTTACCGTTTAGTTGTAAATATTCAAATAGCAACCTAAGTAAACGAAAACCCGGACGAGTGAGGGTTTGTTTGCAAATCTATGGGGTTGATGGCGTATACATAGGAACGCGATATTTATTGAAAGTTTGCGAAGGGACACGAATTGTGTTTGACGTCGGAGGCACTTTTCACACAGGGTCACTAAAAGGTCGTATTATCATATAGGGCGTTAAACGATTCAAGGGTTTTCGTGTCGAAGTTTCGTATAAAATTTTCGTGTAGTGTGTACCGTCTTTGAGTGAAATGCATAACATAGTTTTGAGTTAACGTTTGAATCCCCAACCGGTCCTATGAGACCGCGCTGTTGTTTTACTATTGTGTCTCGTTTCGCGGGTATCTGAGTAACTACATATATATGGTTCTAGTTTAGCTCATGTTTTGCCTCTTTTGGAGTTTAATAATAATATATATTTGAACAAATGGATCGTTTGTAGATTTTTTTATTGGAGGTGGGGAGTTATCCAGAGACATCTTTCATTTTAGGCTGGAGCAAAAGGAAGCTTCAGACTTTTACTGACTAAAACCCACCTGTGTCTTTTAGTAGCCTTTTCTGTTTCAGAACCACTATTTGTCTCCTTTCAGAAATTCCCCGCTTGAATAATTTAATAAGATAGTATCATGATATCTGTTAATAGAATATTAATTCGTACAAACAAGAATACTTTACGGTTAGCCTTTGCAAATAACCTCTCAGTTAGTGAAAAACCACAATGATAAAGTTTCTATTATAATAATTTTTCGCGGGGAAACTACGGAAATAGAGAAATAGGCCAGCCTAATGGACTGAATGGAAATGTGATTAGTACACTGCAGTGATTCTCAAACTTTTTAATTGTTTGCCGAGCGGAGCTAATGTGCTACTTATTTTTTGCTAGTACACTACATTTTTAGATGTTCTTGATACATTTAAAAGCTAAATAGTTGCACAAAGAGATGTTATATTTATTAAAGAATTGTGTTTGTTTTTTATTGTTTTCTTTATTATTTATTTATTTAAACTTCATGTACACTGGTGGTACATAGGCGGACTTAATGCATCAAAGCATTCTCTACCAGTCAACCTTAGGGTTAAAAAGACAACACTGTGGTAGGTCTGCGCAATAAATAAATAACAGACATTTAAAATACATTTTTTATCGATAAACTATTTACTTGTTGTGTGCGATATACTTAATTAAGAAAGTCAGAATAAATTAAAGAGCTTTATTTTTTTCCTAGCTTTTACTCTACTTTTACTTTGCATTACTGCTGGGCAAACGCCTCTGCCAAGTCTTTCAAGATATTCATGTCCTGCACTGTCTTAAACCAGTCCTCGTAGTACGCTTGGAACCAGTCCTATAAAATGAGGTGGTCAGATAATCTCATCATCGGTATCAATGGTGTTTCCCTCTACAGGAAACTACTCTCACCCAGCCACCTAATCCCAGCTTTAAATATAATTCTGTTAAATAAATAACTTCTAAATAATAGTCATCACTATCCTTAATAAAGTTCACAAAAAAAAAAACTACGTAATTCTTTTTGGGGAAGTCTTATTTACCTCAACATTACAGTAGGTGTTATAAAAGTCCTTCAGTACATGACGCGAAAATTTATCCATATCAGAATTCATAGCGTCGAAAACAATTTATATGCAAAACAGGCAAACAAACGATCACACATGCCACTTGAAGTTTTCCACGAATACTTAACGTACATTGAACAAATCGTTTGTAAGTACAACAGTATTTATATTTATTGCAAATTCGTTACTTACACCAGTTTTCGCATAAAGATTTTTTTCGCGAGAATGTCGACGAGCGTCTCTCTAATTGCGAAATGGAATTATTGCGTATTTGCATCGTTATCGCACGTGTACTTAATTCAGGCCTTATGTGTAGGTATTTTTATGATTGCCTTGTACAATAAAACCATCAATTCAGTGTGATTTTTCGGGTTCCGTTCCCAAACGGTAAAACGGAGCCCTATTACTAAGGATGGATTGTGTGAGGACTGATATGAAAGAAAAGGGAGTTAATGATAGCATGACGGGTGACAGGACAGAATGGAAGAAAAAAACACGTTGCGCCGACCCCAAATAATATGGGATAAGGGCAGGAAGAAGAAGAAGATTACTAAGGCTGCTGGCTATACGTCTGTCACCAGGCTGTATCTCATGAACCGTGATAGCTAGACAGCTCAAGTTCATTTTCACAGTTGATGTATTTCTGCTGCTTTTGTAACAAGAAATATAAAAACAGAATAAAATAAATATCTAAGGGAGCTCCCATTATTTTTTGTGGCCTTTTTGCTACGGACGGTACGGAACCCTTCGTGCGCGAGTCCGACTCGCACTTGCCCGGGATTTTTGCTGTTCAGTGTTTTTCTAAAATTAGAACGATTAGTCTATCCAGTAATATTCTAACAACATATGGGCAAAGTGGGTTGTGGAGGTCTGGTAGGCAGTCGTAAAATACTGGTATTCAGCTAAATCCGGCTTGACTGGAAGCCGACCCCAATATAGTTGGGAAAAGGCTAGGCAGATGATGATATTTGCAAAGTCGCTGCCAGCTAGCTAACCTTTTTATAGATAGATAGGTATGACAGCTCTTCCTATTTACCAGTGAATCAACATTTCTATCAATATCTGCAATACGATTCAGTGTAGGTACTAAATACAATCAATATTACTCATTCGTTTCCAAGTTCCTATAGACGAAGCAACATGATTCACTAGCAATGGTATAAGATTTCTTGCTTCCTATTTATCAATGGAAGTCTGTTCTCGTTTACGTAATCAGTACGGGAATTCCTAAAGGGCTAAGGAAAATATACAGTTTGAGTTAAAGACTGGGCTGATGACATAATATTAAATTCAGGAAAAGGTTTGATGAGCAAAAGCTAAAAAAGAATATGGAAACGGCTTGCATCATTATTTGTCAAGAAGGAATCCTTTACTCAACTTGAGATTCTTAATCAGTAAAGGTCTGACACGCTCTCCTGTTCCGCCCTAGAATGGAAGAACTCTTTAGATGATTTCCCCACCTTAAAAAAATACTAGTGAATTTATAACTAACGAAGACTAGTTTAAGTGAACCTTCTAATACTACTCGTACACTAACAATTTTTAAAATGTTGAAATAATCTTGGACGTAACTTACCTAAAAACCTACTAGTTTTAAGTTAATTGCAACAACACACAGGTAATTAGTTAGCTAGCCGATAATCTAGATTTATTCTAGATTTAAAGCGACCTAATTTAGTACCTAGGTACCGCTGTATCTAGCCCGGTGCTCTTCCTAGATTAGTAGGGGCTCATTAGCCTCTCCCGTACCGGACATACTTTTAGGAAAATAAATCTCATAATTTATATGGCCTTTAGTTTATTGGGTAAAGCTTCCGGCTTTCTGTGTTGGTTATTTTTTTTGTACTTATATTATTAAGAACAAACTTAATAGATTACAATCTAGCCTAAAAGACTAGTAAGCAATTTACATAGCTCTATCTTATTTTTTACATTATAGATTGAAACAGCCTCCTCCAAGGGCTTCGCCCGTGTGAAAGCAGGTTTCTTCATACAAACTTGGGACCTCCGTTTCATCCCGTCGGGGGATAAATTTAGGAAAATACTTTCTAAGTACCTACTCGCCTATGTCATAAAAGGATACACTGTGCAAAATTTCACGATAGAAGTCCTAGTAGTTTCGGCTGTTCGGTGATATGTCACTCAGAAAGTATCATCGAAATTTATTCAGCCGCTCCATCGTAACGGAGTAACAAACATACATACAAACTCTCACCTTTAAAACTTAAGTTTGGGTCATTTGTTCTAAAAGCAGATTATCTCAATCAAGTCAAAGCAACCCGATACTAAATTGAAAAGGTCTATAGTATCCTTATAAATTCCATTATTTATTCACAAACTTTCTAAGGCATTAGTTATTGTTAAATCTGCTTCTCTAAAGGTCAGCTTCACTTTCTTCTGAATATTTTAATATTCAAAATTATTATTATTGTAAGCTCATTTTGACAAACAAATTACGGTAAGCCTATAGAGACCAGGGGAATAAAACAACTGTTTCATTTGTAAGCCTCGGTAAGAACAAAATGGATTCTAATTTCTTTTTTTTTGTCGGGTTTGATCTTTATTGAAAAATTATAGCAATATGTGAGTTGGATTTCATGTTTGATGGTTCTTTTATTTGTCATTGAATTGTAAATGTATGTTCTTTTGTAAGGTAAAAAATCAAAGCAATTAAATGTTAGGAGATCATCATATTCTTCCCGTCCTTGTACTATCCTATCATACTTGGGGTCGGTCGTTGGTATCATACTCGAACCCGTCACGCTGTCATTGACTCTCTTTTCTTTCTTAGCACTCCGTACACAATCTATCCATCTTCTCTTTGGCTTTCCCTCTCCCTCTCCATCCATCCATGCAGATACTTAAGCATTTTCTGCTACATGGACTCAAACTACTACGTCGAGTTGTCTACACACTAACTTGAATTACAAATTAATTCTCATTAAAATACCAAGTCTTAAACTCGTATAAATCTCAATTCTGCATCAAAACTTTCACAAGAACACTAACCTTAATCTTATTCAGGATTTATTCTCCAAACTAGCTCTCGTCTCAACCGCCTATCCAAAAATATTCTAGGTTATACTCAACTGTTTTCGTAATAATATGGCCGCCAACGGTAGAAGGTAAATTGCACCGTCAAGAACGGCGGTCGGGTATACCGACATACCAGATTTAAATTCCGGGCAGGTTTGGCTAAAGTAAATCATTGTAATTTAATTTTGTTCTGAGCACCTTTCTCGTACGTTGGCCCTTCAACTTTGAGGATCCGAAGTCGTTATGGTTTGAGACGGGAAAAGTGGGGCTGAAATGTTAAGTGTGCGTAGATTTTTTGGAGGTCAGAAGGTCGGTGTTTTTTTCTAGAAAATTATTTTCTTGTAGAACTTGTTTATCTACAAGTTTTCAAGTTATCTAGGTCCGGATTTTCCCTTATCGAAAAGATCTAGGTTCTTAAAAGAAACTTTTAGATCGAATATTCATTATATAATCTTTGTTTTGTTCTGGAATATTTTAACTAAATGCTACCAATAATGAAGAAGTACGTTAGTTAGACGGCACAATTGGCGCAGTAGTTAAGCGATTACCTGCTGCGCTGCGAGCCTCGTATTCGATTTCAGCACCGAACAAAAATTTATATAACCTACAAATAGTTGATCCTGATCCCCAGACCCACACACTCACACCCACACACGCATGATACACGTGTAATTCCTCGTGTGGTACATGTACTATCAAACAAAAAGCTCCAATTTTATATTTTACACTTCCAGCCCATGTCGACTCATTTGCTTTTGTTTCCGACCCTCACAAAGGAAACCCCATAAGGGTCAAGAGAGTACACAACACGGATATTATACAGTATGTTAACTAACAGAGGGCGTTCCCGTTAACCCGCAATAGTATTGCATCCATACATGCTAAAAAAAATATTACCATTCGAAAACAAAATGTTTTTATTTTTTTTAATATTAAAATATTCACTAAAAATATTAAATTGATACGTAAAAGAAACACTCTGTACACGCGTACTTGAAGGACGGCAACTTCGCAATTTACCTATTTATGAATGAAATGGCCGCGCCAGCGGCGATCTCTTTGATGTGCCTACTGCCTAGCCCCGCCCCCTGCCCCCGGATGTCCAATTCATTTTAGTCGGAACTAATATCACGCGCTGAGCGGATGTGCATTATTTTCGCATTGCAACGTCTTACGTCATTCTTGTGTAAAAATGCCGCGTTATCAGTTCAGTGCTCAGGAGTATGCGAACATGGTGCTCATTTATGCTGAGTGTAATTATGATGGTGCACGTGCTCTGAGGATGTATGGTGAGAGGTACCCCAATGCACATCAACCGCGGAATTCTCGTGTTATTGTGAGTGCCCTGGTGCGTATTCGTAACAATGAACCGATAGTGCCGCGTCGTTCTGGTGGCCCCCGACCCGTGATCTCTGTGCGGCAGGAAGAGAACGTGCTAAGGCATTTTGAGGAGGAGCCCGGTTCAAGCACTAGAAGAGCCGGCCGCCTGTTAAACATGAGTCACGTCGCAGTCTTTAAAATTTTAAAGAAAAACAAGCAGCATGCGTACTCACTTCAAAAAGTACAAGGTCTGCTTGGTCCAGCTGACTTCGAGCGCCGGTTAACTTATTGCCAGTGGGCACTGCAGCGATGCGCGGAGGACACCCACTTCATCGAAAACGTCATATGGTCAGATGAAAGCCTATTTACGCGCAATGGCATGTGGAATCGACGTGTATGCCATCACTGGGCAGAAAGAGGCCATAATCCGCGTGCCACTCGGCCGTTAGCACATCAAATACGGTGGTCACTGAATGTGTGGGCTGGGATAAAGGGAAATAAAATAATAGGACCTGTCTTTATCCCAGGGACTCTAAACCGTGTGAGGTATCTGGCTCTTCTTAACGACACCGTCGCGCGCTACCTCGAAAGATTGTCGCTAGCCGAGCTCCGAAATGTGTGGTTTCAACACGATGGAGCACCCCCTCACATTTCAACAGAAGTGCGGTCGCGGTTAAACGAGTTGTTTGATAGCCGCTGGATCGGGAGGTACGGTCCCGAGGCGTGGCCACCACGGTCACCTGACTTAACGCCACTTGACTTCTTTTTTTGGGGTTGGGTCAAACAACTCGTTTATAAAAAAGAAAGCCACTCGCGGGAGGAGATGGAAATGCGAATCCGCACAGCATTCCGTGTTATCAGGAACCGCATACGCGAGGACCCGCTTTTAATGCGACGAGTGCACCAAAATACCCGTCGGCGATTGCAACAATGTGTAGACAGAGGAGGTCAGCATATTGAGCAGTTCAAAATCTAGGTAGGTAAGTTTTTAACATTATTTAAATGTATCATAATAGCTAAAACATTAAAATAAAAAATAACACTAAACGACTGTGCTACAAAATTAATAAGTTCAGAAGGCCCACTCTTTCCTAAAACTGCTTTTATACTCAGGGAGTACCCCGTTCAACGAACGTGTTACTACTACTGTGACGTTACACGATTGCTATGAATAAACGCAAGTACTTAGGTATTACGAAGGCAACTGCTTAAAGTAAAAGTTCACTTGCTAATGTGTAATATCGTCATTATCATTTAAATCCTAGCCTAAACTTTGGTTTAAATAAATGAAACTATCTCCAAACTTAACCGCACACTATTTATTAGCGGTACATTATTTTTTAGATAAAATTAATTTTTAAAAGCTTTTTTCATATTAACACTGTAAGCCTGTCGTACCACCGGTCTGAGTGGCTAGGTAAAACTTTGTGTACTTGTTCCGTGAGTGGACCTTCTGTACTCGTATCTGTTTATTTTGTGGCCACTAGCTCGCGACGATGCGCGACGTGTCGGCAGAAGCGCTGCTACCACCCCGCGTTCATTACGCGGCCGCTGCGTGCAGAATAACTGTCTAATACTCTGTATTTTAATTTTAATGTTATTGAAACGTGGCTTAGATAGGTAGATACATGAATTTATGTTTTTTTTATTTACCTATGTTTGCGAATAGGTCCTTCCATTCTAATTTTAATTTTAATGTTATTGAAAAGCAGCTTAGATAGGTAGATACATGAATTTATGTTTTTTTTATTTACCTATTATGTTTGCGAATAGGTCCTTCCAAGTCCAAGGTGCCTCAGTGACGCATTCCTTTGTCAGCTGGGCATTTGAGACGGGTTGCTAAATGTTATTGCTAAACCTACACATACTTACATAAATGTTTAATTTTACTGATAACAACCCGACGACGACGTGTCTTTCTAATTCATTATACCGCTAAAGTGCCCGTGGGAACTCTAGTTCCCATACGTTTTATGCCGCCATTATAAAAGTCGCCGCTCGCCACTCAGCGCGGCGCTTCGCGCGGCGGCCGGTTCGCTCTGCTTCGTGAGTATTCGTGAGACGCTCGGCATCGTGCGTATTGCAACGTTGCCGGTTTGGGCAATGCTACTACGCTAGGTACTATTCCGCGCTACTATTTTGATTTTAAACAGGTGGTTTCAAATTTATTGCAATTTTTTATTTTTTTTTAATTCGGATTATTTTATGCTTATTTTTCTATGCTGATATTTTTATTTTAATCTATTAATATTATAGATTAACGAGTTTAGGGGAACGCCCTCTGTTATTTAACATACTGTATTACCATGCAATATTTACTTAGTATAGGAGAGTATAGGAGAGAGGGCGCTACTGTGCGCACGTAAACATCAGCTCAGTAAACAATAAAACGTTAAAAATAGTTTAAGTGCTTAACTTGTCATAAAAAGTCAATTAAGTTAAAGTGAATAATGACCGTCAGTGCCTAGAAGTGTAGTACAACGCTCAACTTCTTAAATACGCAAGAAAACTATACTTCTTCAAAAAAACGACCAAATTTCAAACCTGTGAAAAAAAACCGTGGGATTTTTGGAAAACACATTACTTGAGGACTAGGTACCGAAGAAACTCTTGGGACACGTACCTACCACCATGAAAAGGTATATAGAAACCCTTTAAATTGTATAATTTGTGAAATACTTATAAAACGAAATTTTAAGTGCAAATAAAGGCATATACAAGATTGTGCTAAGCGCCATCTGTTGGCGAGTAGAAAGTCGCAAAAAGTTCGATCGATAATTCGTAGAATATCCGCTAGAGGGCGTTGTTCTCAAATATGACTCTTATATGTGCTGGATGTAAACAAAATATACCCAACACTGACTACTTAGCTTGTTCCTTATGTAACAGTGTATATGACTTGGAGTGTGCCAATATTAATAATGAGCGCTTCAAAATAATGATGGAAACAGAGAGCATTGAAACCTGGAAATGCCTAGCTTGTTACTGCAAAATACCAAAGCGAGGAAATATAAACACACCTATACGCCCACAAGAACGTAACTCACACCCTATAACCTCACCACCGGAAATAAACAATGTCACAATTAGGAGAACACCAAAACCCATGAATGATACTACCAGTTCCTTGGACCTAAGTCTATTGGGTGACACAATATACGCGCGAGACGAAGGCAAAACACCCCTAACTATTACACAAACAGAACTAACACTGCAGAACTTAAGTGAAATGATAATGCTTCGCTTAAAAGAAAATAATACATCAATCATCACGGAATTACAGAATACTATCCAAATAGAACTAAATAAGGCCATCACTAAGTTAAGAGAAGATTTTGAACGCGAAACAAATTGTTTACTAAAGCAAAATGAAGAGAGAAAAATAGACATCCAACATGTAAACACGGAAATTGAGAACCTAAAAATCGAAAACGAAAAATTAAAAACTGAAATAGAGAGCTTGAAGACGCGAACAAACACTTGCCAAACTAACTGCACTGAAAGTGATTCTAAGAAAATTGTATTATACGGATTTGAAGAATATTATAAGGAGCCAGTAAATAACTTACACATTAGATTGATTAACTTATTTCACGAATTTATGAACGTTGACCTGACGGGCTACATTGAGGAAACATATAGAATTGGCAAACGAAGCTCGAAAAACCGCCCATTAGTGATAGAAATGTTAAGCAAAAGGATGGTATCGTACCTCAAGGAAAATAGCAACGTATTTCGGGGAACTAGACTATTTATATCGGAATTTTTAGATGATGAAGCACGAAGAGAAAGGAAATTGCTCCGCGAGGAAATGTTGAAAGCAAGAAGGCAAGGACTTCACGCAGTAATCCGCGACAACCAACTATTTATTGATGGAAAAATAACTAACAAAACATTTAGTACACCCGACAGTCAAATGAACACAAATAAACGGAATTCTCAAGCAGATCTATCATCATCTCAAAACAATACCAGCTTTTTTCGCCACTACACCGACCCAGGAGACAGAAACAAAACACTTCGAAAACAAAGACCTACAATTTAGAATATTATTTCAAAATATGCAAAGCCTCTGCAATAAACAACACTTACTAGAAGCCTTAATTCAACAAACACCAAAATATCATGCTATATGTGTATCGGAAACCTGGCTATCAAAGGAAAGACTAGATTTAACAAATTTTAGTGGCTATAAGGTTGCGGCTTCGTTCTGCCGGCAAACTCGCACAGGTGGCGGTGTCTGTATTCTTTTGCAAGAACACATAGAATGCTTACAGAGAAGTGATATAACAGACATGTCAATTGAATATGTAATAGAAGTGTGTGCAATAGAGTTACAAACTGAGAATTTATTGTTAATAATTATTTACTGGAATAGGAGAGAGGAAATTTTATTTTATAAACAATTAAAACAAATATTAGATTATCTAAATAAGAAAGACTCCAGACTGAATATTGTTATAGGAGGAGACTTTAATATAAATATATTAGATAATAGCTTAAAAACAAACCAATTTTTAGATCTCATGTTAGAATTTAATTTTGTGCAACATGTAAAAGTACCGACAAGAGTCACCCAAACTACTTCAACGTGTCTAGATTTAATTTTTACAAACACTAATATAAGATCACACACCACAGTGGAAGAGTTGGGGCTCTCTGACCATAGCGGTACAATCATACAATTGGCTGTACCCCGGCAAACTAGACAGATAGTCTGGTGTGTTGAAAAGAGGCTGTTCAATACCAAAAACATACAACGTTTTAAATCCAAACTGAAAGAAATAAAATGGAACGATTTAATCAAGCCCGGTAGGGACATAGATGCAAACTATGAATCATTTAACAATACACTTACTTCCATACTTAATCAATTCATACCAAAAACAAAATTAAAGCTAAAAACAAACTATAAAAAACATTGGCTAACTAAAGGCATCAAAATTTCTTGTAAAAATAAAAGGCTAGAAAAAATATTGTCCATTAAAACAAATAACCATTTAATTAAACAAAATTATAAAACATATTCAAAAACTCTAAAACAAATTATAAACAAGGCTAAAAAACTACAGTATATAAATAAACTAATGAAATCAAATAATAAAGTGAAAACTATGTGGAAAATTATAAACGAACGAACGAATAAAAACGTAAAAAAGATAAAAAATAACATAACACTACACCTAAATAACAATGCCATCTCGGACCCAAAGCAAACAGCAAATATATTTAATAACTTCTTTGCGTCTATTGGACAAGAAAGTGCCCAAACCCCGGGAAAAGAACCGCGAAATACCTCTGTGGTCCACCGCACAGAAAACACCATGTTCCTAAGTACAGTCGACCCCGGTGAAGTAAATTTAATATTGAAAAGTCTTAAAAACAAAAATAGCTATGGAATAGACGAAATACCACCAACCCTAGTCAAACAGTGTGCAGATGAGCTGACCCTACCATTCTACTTGCTAATCAATCAGTCTTTTGAAGAAGGAAGATTTCCCAACTACCTAAAAAAAGCTATAATAAAACCAATTCACAAAAAAGACTCTAAAACCGACCCCTCTAATTACCGCCCTATTGCTCTTTTACCTACAGCCTCGAAAGTATTCGAGAAAGCGATGTGCAATCGCGTTTACTCGTTTTGCGAAAAATATAAAATTTTTAACGAATCTCAGAATGGTTTCCGGAAAAACCACTCTACAGTTTTAGCAGTTTATAATTTTATCCAAGAAGCCATTAATATAATAGATAAAAAAAAATACGCCGTAGGTTTACTGTTAGACATGACAAAAGCTTATGATAAAGTACAATTCGACATTCTACTTAAAAAGCTACAGGGAATAGGGATCCGCGGAAAATCTTACGAATGGTTCAAATCATATTTGGAAAATAGAGAACATCAAGTCGAAGTAGAATACTACAACGAACATGCTAAACAAATCCAATATATTCGGTCGGATAGCAAGCAAATTAACGCCTCAATCCCTCAAGGGAGTGTTATTGGATGCCTCCTATTTATCATCTATATAAATGACCTCCCTACAACCATAAATGAGTCCTGTGTCCTGTTTGCCGACGATATTTCAATACTAACTTCTTGCCACGACAATACCAACTTAACCGAAATACTTACAAGCATACTTAACAAAATAATAACTTGGATGACAGAACACAACCTTGAACTAAATTTCAATAAAACTAAAATCATGTCCTTTCACCCACGTCAGAAAACCCCTTTAGACATAACATTTATTTACAACGACAAGAAAATAGAAACAGTTAAAGATTTCAACCTACTCGGCTTATCCATAGATACACATTTAAATTGGAAATCGCATATTAAAAATGTCAGATCAAAATTATCAAAGTTTGCCTATGCCCTTCGTGAAATAAAAAAGTCTACAAACCTCTCCACTGCTCTGGTTACATATTATGCCTATGCATACGCATGGTTAAACTACGGCATAATATTATGGGGAAATAGTACAGACGCACCAACACTTTTCACACTTCAAAAACGACTTATTAGAATACTTGCCAACATAGAAAACACAGACAGCTGCAAACCCCATTTCCAAGAACATAAACTTCTAACCCTACCTTGCATATACATCTTGGAAATGTGTAAATTTGTTAGAAATAACCAAAAACTCTTCACTACACGCGAAAACATACAGACTCGCTACACACTACGACACAAAAATAGAATAAACCTACCAAGTTCTAAACTAAAAATACACTCCACAAGCACTTTAGTAATGTCTGTTAAAATATATAATAAATTACCAGATGAAATTAAAAATGAACAAAAATTTAATATCTTTATAAATAAATTAAAACAACTTCTTATCCAAAAATGTTATTATAATGTACATGAATATTTAAATGATAAATTTAATAAATTAATTAATAAATAATACCAAAAAAAAATGTAACAAAAATTTATAATAATAATAGGTATATGTATAATTTAAATAAATATTAATGTATAAATTCAATATATTACCAGTAAATTATATGTATGTATTCTAGTTATAAGCTTACCTACCTACACAAAGCGATAGAGAAAGTAGTTTTTAAAATTGTAAACAAAAATTAATTTTAGCCCTCCTCCCTTTTTGTTATTTTTGTTATGCCCGACGGGGCCCACAATGCTCCAAAACTGTTAACATTTGTATAATCTTATGTACCTACCACCTAAGTTCACATTGTGGAATGCAAATAAACGTATTGAGTATTGAGTATTGAGTATTCACAAAGCTTCGTTTTAACCCCACATGTAAACAAGCTATATAAAAAGTATCGAAAAAACATAAAAGTTTTTAGGCTTCTGAAGCGTTTAAATAGCAGTTTTGTGGTCCATTACTTTATATGTACTATCAAGCGCATAAATTTGGAACACTTGCGTAATATTCTAAACGGTTTTCTTGAAGTTTTTTTAACCCTACTATTTTGAACCACAGAACTGTTTGTAAACTGAGCCGTTGAACTGGAAGAATAATTAAATAATACGGGTTGGTTTTAGTCAGTAAAAGTCTGTCAATTACTCTGTCAACCTAAAGTGGGAGAAGTTATTTGATTATTTCGTACTTAGAAAAGAGAACCCATACTATAAATAGGTCTGTACCTTTTTCTTAGTTTTTTTTAAAGGCATCATCTAATGACTCCTACTCCTCTAGGGCGGAGCGATAACGTGTCAGACTTTTACTGACATACCACACCTAAGTTCCTTCATTTCTATGCCTTTCGGGTTCTAGGACCACAACTATCCGTTTTCAGGAGATTTCCCATGGCCTTTTCAAGTTTCAATCTCAATACTCGAAAAAAGTCTTGCATAAGCGTAAGTGTATAAGATATTTACACTCATGACTGTACATACCTTAGTTATAGGCGCCAAACTCCAGCCCGTTATGACTATGTATCGATCATAAAGGGTGTTGCCAAGACTACGTCACATTTATTAGTCATTTTTGTGAATAACAACCCTGTTGTTAAGACCGCCTGCTATTCAGAGATATAACTTTGAATAATGCTGTTACCGTTTCATGTTTCATAATATAGATATTTCGTAACACAGTCACGTGTATATTTTAGATGAAACTTTGAAATATTTTACGTACGTTTACATATTGTTTACTTAGTTTGGTTTTTGGCTACGATTGAAATGAGAAAATCTATAGGTATATAAAAGGAAAAACTGACTTACTGACATATCAACGCAAAACCGAAACTACTGGAATTAGGAACGTGTACTAAGAAGTGGTTTTTTTTAAGGTGGGGAGAAAGGGTTAAAATTTTATTCCTTAAGTCTATATAAGGTACATTACATATTATTTACATTAATAGTATACCATGAAAACAAGAAAGGTGTTTTCATTACCTATTCGTTTTCCAATCCGATTTAGGATTCTCCTACACAACCGTATGGGGAAATCTTATTGCTTGGGTTGTTTGGCACAAATACTGATATAATAAAGTCTGTATTCGTTTTTCAAAATACGATTTAGTTCATGAATCCCCGACCGGTCCTATGAGACCGCGCTGTTATTGTTTTACTATTGTGTCTCGTTTTGCGGGTATGTGATAGGTTAAGGGGTGTTACAGTTTCATAAAAGCATTCTTGTGAACATAGTAAGTAGTTGCTGACTAAGTGCTATTATACTCTACATTCACTTGTGCGTCTGCTGTTTCCGTTATAACTCATATTGAAATACAATTCTCCTCTAAACAGAGCATCATTCCTCCTCACCAGCGGTAGCGTGACAGCCCTATTATCTACAGCGTGTTCCCTGTATACAACTTGTTTAAATTCCCTCGCCGGCTCAAATAGCGCGCCAAGTCATATAGACATAGTTTATGGCATTACTTGTGAGATATACTATGTTACACACTATTGCGGTAATAGCAAAACGTAGGAAAACTAGAATTTGGAGATTTAGTTTGTGCGGAAGATTTGTGTTACTGGTTTAAGAGTTTTCCTCCTCTTTGCGTCGTTTATCCTCAATATCTTCTCCTCCACAGCATTCCTCAACAATTAACTTTTTGTGGACTATTTTACGCCATGTAGTCTTATCTTCGGCGATGTGGATTTGGTCTGCACAACTCTTGCGTCTTTTTCCATCTACTTTCTCTGTCATCATCACTACCTTTTCAGGTTATCGCCTCTCTTCGCGCTCTTTAAGACAAGTTTTAAGAGTTCAATTTGTTTGGTTCGTAAAAGTTGGCACATTCGTTGCCTTTATCCATTTCTTTGAAAATTATAAAAAAAAATCCCTCACTGGGTCTTTCTGTTTGTTCGCGATAAACTCAAAAACTACTGACTACTAACTGAACAGATTTTCACGCGGTTTTCACTGATATACCTACAGAGTGATTCATGAGGAAGTTTTAGATGTATAATATACTCGTACATATATGCATTTATAATAGAGCAACACTCGCGCTAAGCTGGTATCTATCGTAATAAAATGGCTAGTAGACTCATAATAAAATGTAATCCTCAATCTAATATCTGTCACTGTTAAGTATTGCAATGAAGTTATTTAAATTACAATGATTCTATCAGACTACCTACAAGAACCCGTCAAATTAAAATGATCAAATTATCTCTATTTCCAACTATCTCGAGAAACCACCGCCCTTCATAACAAACAACTCCCAATTTGTGGGTTATGTAAAAATCTGCGTAATCCGGTCCTGATAAAGTAAGATTGACGTTTAATTTTATCGCTGGCCCTCCTGTCTTCAATGAATCGGCATCGTTCAATTAAATTTGAATTTGCTCTGTTGATGGCCCTTCAGACATTACTGTGAAGACACACTCAAATAGGTCTTTAAGATTTTTTTTTATTGATGCATCTTTTAACTTTTAAATTGTTTGTATTGAGAATGTAGGTTAAATTGTTTGTTTTACTTTTAATTAATGTTGATTTCTTGGGCTGTTTTGCTTTTTTTTATTGTTTGCCTCGCTTTAGTAATTACTCCAGTATTGCGAATTTACGATACAGGAGTAAATTCTGAGTGAAAGAAAGATGCATCTACGGATGCAGTCTGTAGGTCTTCCAAATACTTTATTGGTTTAAGAGAAGTCATAAAAAAAAATGAAATGGAAACGTTTTATTCTGAACACAGATTGGATCAAGTAACATACAATAATAGTAATAATTATATAGTATTGCTGTTCCAATTCAATGATGGCGCATACCTACACCCATTTGTTAAAAAAATACCTTTCTTATTTGATGGTTTTTCACCTAGGTGAGGCGAGAGGGTCAGATATTTACTGACCCACTCGTGTTCCTTCAGTAGCCCTTGCGGTCTAGGGCCTTGCTCCCTCGAAAATATAACAATTATTACCGTATTACAGGCCACTAATGAATTATGTACTACTGTAAAATATTTCTCATTAATAACCTCCCAAGTTACATTGGTGACTGCAAAACATTATCAATATTGATTATAATTATTTATTTGTGGTTTCCATTTACTGGTAACAGTTCCGACCACATCGCGTCCTGCTTTTAATTGTTACAATGCCATTAACGATGTTCATTAATGTGTAATTCTCTTATTTACAGGTAAGCATTATTTTTGGAGTTCAGGGAAATACTTCGCTAAATTAGCATCGTCGTATGGTAAGGTTGGTAGGGCCGAGGACGGTAATCATCCATACTTATAAATGTAATTGAAGTGTTTATTTGTATTTGCAATTTTTTTAGTAAGTTTTTTCGAGAACTATAGCTAAATGTTTTTTTTTATATGTGGCTCTCTGTTCCGAAATGGCTGGACTGGTTTTTACTGAAGAATAGCTGATGTTTAAGTACTAACTTAGATCATTTTTATTTTAAAACTTGCAATATGAAAATGGCAGTCTATATTAACTTTTTTAACCATTAGATACCTAACCTTTGCCCATAAAACAACATCTAATGCAATGCCATCAATAAAGTTTTTCTTAGAATCGAATATTCTATTTTATCCTCTACTTACAAAGAAATGAGAGACTATTCTGGTAACAATAACATAAGTAGCCAGTGAACAGTGTTTCCGACTAGGATTACCAGCAATATGACACCAAGATATCATAGGATATGGCAGGTGCAAAGCGAGAATACATGATGCGATTTCATAGAAATTTATTTTCTAATTGCTGTACCGTTTTATTTAAGCATGAATCCTGTGTTCGAGAGAGAGACAGAGCTACATGATGAATAACACTATCTCCTTTTAACACCAGAATTATTAAAAAATCTTAATTAAAAAAAAAGACTGAAATTAAAAAAAAAATGGTACATTGCCCCCTTATGTCTGTCTATGAGAGCCTTTAGGCTTAGTCTATTTCAAAGAGTAGAGCATAGTATTAGTAGAGTGTAGTAAATATAGAAGGTCTATTACTACTAATATCCACGATAACCTTTTTAGTGTTTTACATATAACTATAAATTATAATATTTCTGCCATCATTTTTTGAAATTAATCTTCCGACTCGATAAAAAGTAGCCAACAAAAGGAATTTCATACCAGTTTCTTCACAAAAAAACGATCTAAACCTATCATAACGACGATTTTCTACTAACACACGGGCATACTAGCTAGTCATCATCTATCCTTTTCCCAACTATATTGGGGTCGGCTTCCAGTCAAGCCAGATTTAGCTGGATACGAGTATTATACGAAGAGCGGCTACCTACCAGACCTCCAAAACCCATTAACTGGGGTAACACTGTACTTTACCACTGTACTTCATGGCAAGACTGGAGTTGGACTCAGATTTACTGGCTTCTGACTATCCGTAACGACTGCCAAAGATCTACAAATGACAGCCGGGACCTACGGCTTAATGTGCTTTCCGAGGCACGGAGGAAACTCATGTTAAGATGGTCACCCATCCACAGACCAACCTTGGCAAGCGTTGCTTAACCTTAAAGAGCTGGCAACAGCTAGTAACTAATAAAAAATACCTTAAAACCGCCATTCAATCGTCGACCATCTTTACTTACAGATCACAGAAAAAAAACATGGCGTATTTATTGAAAGCCGAGAAGCACAGACAATAAATATTTTGCTTTAGAATTTCGCTCAATAAAACACTCGAGTCTGTGTTGCCAGTGCTTGTGTTTGTAGTACGGTAGATTTCAATTTGTTATATTTGATATTCGTTATGATAGGTTTAGATCGTTTTTTTGTGGAGAAACTGGTGATATTCCTTTTGTTGGCTACTTTTTATCGTGTTGGAAGATTCATTTCAAGAAGTGATAGCTACCGCTAGTACTATTTGTAGTATCGTGCATAGTGTTATTGGTAGTAATAGACCCTCTATATTTACTACACTAACTTATTTTTTTACACATTATTTTTATTTTTATTTGAATGCATTAGCAGGACAGATGAGGCTGCAAATTGTCGATAGATTTGTCATAGTTATGTGAAAAATTATAATTATCTCAAAGCAATATGGTTTATAGGTAACCAAAATAACTATGGTGTAAAATAAATAAGCAAACTAAGCCAGACCCTAATAAATCGGTTAAAGGGCAGGCAACACCTGACGCAAACATTAGCATCTTGTGGTTACACTACGAGTCATAAATAACAGAAAGGTTGAAAACAATCGCTCACGGAAGAGGTCGAAAAACTCTTGTTCGATTAAATCAATCTAACCTAACCTCTCCTCTTTTATATTGAACTAGGATCAAACATTCGAAGGCAATTTTTTTTACGTGGGTAATCATCAAATATCTCTTCCCACTCTGGGTGGAACTTGAGAAAGTGTCGGATTCCTTGTGACTACAATTTGCTAAACGCCACATTGTTCCTTCAGTTGTCCTTTTTGCGAGAGCTGCGGTAACTCCTTCAAATTATCCGTTACCCTTGGCAGTAGTTAACCTTAACTGACCCCGTCAGTTTTGCCTCGTCTTCGGGCTAGGCCCTTACCAATCGACGGGATACTGAGCTACCCATGGCTCACTGACGATGGGTAACCCATTTCCTCTCCTAGACAAGATGCCTGACCCGTAGTAGGGAAATTATTAAGCAAATTTTGACTACGCTACGTGACTTTCGGTCCACCTTATGGGAGGACTTCCAACGCTGCGTTTTCCGGTATGTGGTCTCCACTCCAGAAGTTTTCCTGGCCTGGTGGCGACCTACCGACAGCGTAGGTATCTTGACACAGGATCTTTCGTTATGGAGGCTCTTGGGTAAGGCCTATGTCCAACAGTGGACGTCTTTACTGAAATGATGTCGATGTAATAATCTATCACATCCCTGAAACTAGAAAACAAGATATCCCTTGGCAAGATTAGTGTCAGAAAGAAAATCTCTTATTCGATTAAATATCCGAAGAGGATCAATAAGGACCGTCTTCCTAAACCTAATCTTGATTGACCGACAGACTTCAGTAATCTACTGAGGATTAAGATCGAAGCGGTCAAGGTCTAAGCCTCGATTTTCTACAATGTATGTGGGTTGCTACCTTTTTACCTTAATATATTAGTCCTAGTCTCGCATATAGAATACCTAAAAAGGTTTTAAATAAATAAAGTGTAGTTTGGTCTCTTTGATAGAAGGCGACCACAATGGTACCTATTCTTTTGTATTGATATTTGTATAATGAGGTTCTGGAGTGGCGACTATGTTCCGGAAGATGCAGCGTTGTTAAGCCTGCCTCAAGGTGGACCAATGACCTGATGCATGTCGCGGGAATCTGATGGTTGCGAGACGCACAGGAGCGGTCATTGTGGCGGCGCTTGGGGGAGGCCTATGTCCAGCAGTGGACATCTTTCGGCTGAGATGATGATGGTTTATATAATCCGTAAAATAATTCCTATAAAATAGTATCATCGCATCGATGTCAAATTGTCATGTCATTTCTGTTAGAGTCTCACCTCTCAATCTGAGACTAAAAAGTCTCAGATTTTTACTGACTAAAACCCTGTATTCTTTCAGTCACCACCACAGTATCTATTTCGAACAATTCTGCAGTCCTTTACGTAACATTTCACTGTACATTCGCAAAATCCACAAATAGAAATTGGTTCATGCACTTTTCGAAAGTTGGCACAGAAATCGATATTCACTTACAAAATTAACACTCTGTCTATTACTATTGCGCAGCCATGGTTTGCTCATGTCCTAAATTCTTCAAAAACAAAGAGAAATACTTCGAATAATGAAAGTAGAAAAGCTTGGAATTGTTAAATCACGAAATGAATTCCCTTGATCGGAATACGAGGCGTCCGCAATTAATCTATGTGACGTTAAATCATTACTTATCTTCGTGTGTTGTGTCTATGGACTCATATTTTACAAATGGCGCTCACTTATGATGCGTGCTTATTTTGAATTTCGAATAATGGAAGCTATATTTCGAACTTCTTTGTTTTTTGTTTTGTGCCAGGTTTGAAAATAGATTAATGGTACTTTGTCCTTCACGATTAAACGGTTGATTAAATTTGGATGAAAATTGGCACGAATTTTTATGAATAAAAAAAAAACTTTATAAGTAGCTACGTTATTCCCAAAGCAAGTCACAAACTCACAAATAACCTGATTTAAATATTTATACGAAATTCTAGTTATATAACATCACGTAACCAACTTTAATAGATGTCAAAATGTGTTATAACTTGTAACAGTCCGCCATAGTTTTAAACAAACCAACTTGTGCTCGGAATCGCAACTTTTACATCCGTAACTTTATACGTGTAACCCGGGATTGTGTGAGGACCGGGATTCTTCCCCAGGGATCACATTCCTGCATGCTCTATTGTGATCTGAGTGTTAAGATGCAGGTTCTATTAGTTGAATTGCTTCTGTACTGATATAATTAATAGGGAAAAATATGTATTTGTAATTACTCTGAAACAACGTCTATGGCGCTATATAGGAACTAACACATTAGAGGCGACGCCTGAGTTGTACGCAGAACCGCGTTGCGTGGCGTGGGTCTAATGTAGGTCTACAAGTCTAGTTGCCATATAAAATGTGAGAAGACCGATGCGCCCAGATCGGCGTACGTGGTCCACGTGGCCCCATATAGTAGTACCTTAACAACCATATACACACATTCACAAACTTTCGCATTTACAGTATGATGAGCTAGCGCTCAAACGCGAGCCCATCCATAATAAAAATAAGGAAACGTCTTGGCACCAGGTGTACGAACCACGAACCTCAGCGAAAAAATAGGCTAGCAAACAAAATATTTATTACTCCAGTAAAATCACTTATGAAATTGAAACCTTATTTTGTTTTTTTTTTCCCTCGTATAAGTCAATTTTTATTACTTTCTCTACATCCCCACAGCGGTTTGGCTGAGATACAAATACCTATTTCTAAAATTGCTGATGTTACACAGGAGGAGCTCGTGGCTAGATAATAACAGCCGCACAGGTCGATCTTCAAGGTTAAGCAACGCTTGCCTAGGTTGGTCTGTGGATGGGTGACCATCTTAACATAACGAGTTTCCTCCGTGCCTCGGAAAGCACTTTAAGCCGTTGGTCCCGGCTGTCATTTGGAGATCTTTGGCAGTCGTTACGGATAGTCAGAAGCCAGTAAATCTGACTCCAGTCTTGCCATGAAGTACCGTGTTACCCCAGTTAATGGGTTGTGGAGGAGGTCTGGTAGGCAGCCGCTCCTCGTAAAATACTGGTACTCAGCTAAATCCGGCTTGACTGGAAGTCGACCCCAATACAGTTGGGAAAAGGCTAGGCAGATGATGATGATGATGCTGACGTTACACAGAGTATTTCAAAAGCCTCCCTAAATCTTGAAAACTCCGCAAGGCAAGTATCGCTCGTTATTTAAAATGGGACATGCCATTTTATAGCCAAATAAAAACTTAACTTTTACTACTTAGCGTAGGTACTGAAAAAGTCGACTTATAGCCAGGTATTTTAAAAACATTACAGATAAGGCTGCAAATCGAATAAAAATATACTTTCATGTAAGAATGAAGATTAAGAAAAATCATAAGGAAACCGTATTCAAAAGATTTTCCTTAAAAAAAAAGGCGAATCAAGTTGTCATTGTGTCTGTAAAAGACTGCCTGGGCAAAAAACTGTGGCCCTAGAACGCAAAGAGCAAAGAACACAGGTGGGTTTTAGTCAGTAAAAGTCTGACACTCCGTCTCGCTCCACTCAGAGCGGGAGGAGTTATTTGACGATTTTCCACTTCAGGACTGCATTCAAAAAGTCCTCCTAGCATCCCTGGACTGATAGACCGGACTAAACAAAAGTACGGAGGAGTCCCTGAAAAATATAGTCCCTCGTCTGCGCAAACCTTAGAATAACTGGTTTTTCTATAGGTAGGTACAATTTATATCAAGCCTTGCCTTTCGCAAAGATCGTGCGCTTTCTAATAGGTATTTATTTTCTGGTTTGAGACGGGACGTCCTTTGGCTGATCTCTAAGAAGGAAATGTTGCACGTGTGTATAACTGCTCATAATTAGCGGCCTTTTAATGATCCCACTGTTGGGACTCGGGCCCCCTGTCTAGGATAGTTGATGTGCCATAATCCACCGCGCGGGCCCAGTGCGAATTGGTAGATAATGATATATAGTCATATAATTGTAGATGTTGTATTACTGCTCATACACCTTTAATTAAACTGCTTAATCTTTTCTTGTTTTTTTTTTTTATATGGCTGATCATGTAATGACTTCTCTCGCTCTAGGGCGGAGCGGAATAGCGTCTCAGACTTTTACTGACTAAAACCTATGTTCCTTCGTTGCCTTGAGTTCCAGAACCCAGGGTTTTCATTTCGGAAGATAACCTATGGCTCTAGTAGGGTTCGGTTCTGCTGGGCAGTCGCGGCCAATGAATTTATGAAATGGTGTATTCATTTTTACCCGAACCAAAATAATTATTAGATAAGGCAAAAAAAAACTATCCTTAGATAGTTTAGCATAAGCTAAACAAAAGAAACCTCTTCTCTTATTCTTTTGGCTATTATTTAGATTCACAGAAAAAAAAAACACTTCAATGTCCGAGGACATAATAAACGATCCAGAGAAAACTAAAGTTGATAGAGTGATTACTTTCAGCCAAGTAACTTTATGTCTGCCATTCCGAGTCCAGGACAGAAATAACAATACAAAAACTAATTGTATTGCTCCAATCTTATAACAAGTGTATGAAGACTTGTAGCCAATAGTTTCCGTCGCCGGTCTGTCGCTAATCTCTTACACTAAGGCTGTGTATAGACTGGAAAAATATGAAATGGATAAAGTTTTCTATAGTTATGTTATATCTTCATTGATTGGATCAAGCAAGATTTCGTCCGTGCCTCGGAAAGCACGTTAAACCGTAGGTCCCATTAGTAAGCTGTCATTTGTAGATCTTTGATAGGGGTTGTGGAGGTCTGGTAGGCTGCCGCTCCTCGTAAAATACTGGAATTCAGCTAAATCCGGCTTGACTGGAAGCCGACCCCAATATAGTTGGGAAAAGGCTAGGCAGATGAAGATAATGATGGGATCAAACAAGACATACTGAGTATTGTTGTATGAAAACAAAGATAGCGCGTGTATTCGCAATAACTTTACTTTTTTATGTGAGAAGTCATTAATTTCACACTCACGACAGTCAGTGGCAGTTTACAGCCTAAAACTCACTTGTGTTCCTTCCGTATTCAGCAGGGTTGAAGCCTCTAGGGCCATGGGTTAGCTTCTGAAAGGAAAACCCGGGACCTTCTTCTTCTTTCTCAGTTAGTAAGTAAAAGTGACATACCCTTCTGCTCCGCTTAAGACCGGGTGAAGTCAGTCTGATGATCCTAAAAAAACCTGTTCCTTCAGTTAGAGAATAAGTAATCTTCAGTTGCCTTTTGCGGTCCGGGGACGCGATAACTCCTTCAAATATCGGCCCTGTCGGGCTACCCATCAAATGGAAGATAAGCACCGTATTTGCATAACACCCTTAAAATATTTTACAACGTATTTCATAGCTGTAGTGTTTGTATGTTTGTAATTTTATAGTCTGCACGATAGCCAGAATAACGTTAAAGTGAAAGTTATAGTCCGAGCCAAAGTAAGGACTTATAAACTTAAGTTCTATAGGTAGTTAGAGATATGAAAAATCAGAATTAGGTGGCTTATAAGGTTTCCATTGCTGGGCCTCAGGCCACCTCTCTAGAAGAGGGAATGAGCCAAACCATCACGTAAGCCTACTGTGTATTGGTGGATGTCACATGTCTTCAAATTTTTGGTTCAAGGATATTTTTTTGTGTGTTTTCTCACGTCGCACGAGCTAGCTTTTATTTTAAAGACTTGTCAAAACCAAAGAGCAGACTGGTTTTCCTGGGTTCCCAAATGGACTAAGATCAGGCTTTCTGGCGTACGAATGACAACCGGGACTGACGACTTTATGTGCTTTCTGATGCGCGGGGTACCAACTTGCGAGTATGAATTTTATTGAAATAATCACATTAGTACTTGCCAAGATTAGAACCTGTAGCCTCATATATGAGAGACAAAGCCATCACGACATGCTTACTGTTTGTGTCAAATCCTACTATATACATATACTACAGTTGAGTTTAGGCACATTACAAAAACTGTTTTATTTCTGCTGTGCACACTGACTAACAACAGTTCTATCATAGAATGAGCAATCTCATTAGGCCGGATCCACGCTGTTAATCAGAAAAACTCAGCGTTTGCTATCCGGATGAAATACGAGTTTTATACGTGGCTCGTGAACGCATACCCTTTCCGTTTGTTGTCCAAGAGTCGAGAAGAAAGGCGATATGGTTTCTTTGCGACTCAACTATTTGAGAAGTTTTTTAAGAGGTTGAATTCTTGTTCTAAAGCCCATTTAAGAAGCCTGTTTGACATATTTTTGACGCAATGGCGACTGTTGAGCGTGGGGTCCTTTGGTTGTACTCTTTGGTAATAAGTGCTTTCGAGTTTCTGACAAGAATCGTTCTGGAAGCAGCCCAGAGTTTGGAAATCGGTACTGTGATATCCCCGTGCCTCAGGAAGCACTTACCCTAACAAACGTGCCATCTTACCTTCTGGCCACAACACGCAGAATGCTTTTGTTTAAAGGTAGAAGAGCTACATTACGCCCATGGCCGGTCCCTATACATTTTATATGCCAACCAGACTTGCAGAGCTGCATTAATTAGATCCACACCATGTGACGCGGTCCTACTTACAACTAGGATGTCGTCGTCACCCACGTGTAAGTGGTGCTCGTTTAAGCCAGATTTGTGCATATCCGACCGACTAAAACCCTTCACCGCAAATCTCACCTACATCCAAAGTTCTTCACATAACATCTCGCTGAAACCAAGAGATTCTAACGTTTCTAACACACGGGTTACAGAACAACCGTACTTTGGAATTAGTTTCCAGTTTCATGCTCCAGTCCACGATTTTAGGAGACAAATAACAGAGTTAGGCAAATAGTCAGGAGTTTGCGGAAGTTTTGCTGGAGATAACTAGCGGGCTGATTTGAACTTGAACGCGTCATGTCTTTGTGAGATTCCGAAGATGTAACTTTGATTTGGATTTGAAGTGAACGGATATTTTCGGTGCTGCGGGATTGTTTGAAAGTGAAATCTGAAACGTTTATTTCGAATATCCGTATATTACCTGAAATAAATGGTTATTATTATTATAAATAAACCATTTACAAGACTTTTGAACGCCTCCCACAAGGAGGACCTGGTGAGGGTCGCGGGAATCCGATGGATGCGAGGCGCACAGGACAGGTCGTTATGGCGACGCTTGAAGGTGGCCTATATCCTGCAGTGGATTTCTTTTGGATGAAAATATTGAGTCAAAATAAAAATAAGTCTTAGCTGACATATGTACTTAGTAATAAATAATTTAATAGGTATAAATACTAATTATAAATAAATAACACAACCACGTATAAAAAGCATTCATTGAGCATCAAATAATACAACCACATCTTAAATAAACAATAAATAATTCATTAATTAAGCGTTTACCCAATTCCGACGAACGAATAACAATATATTTCGTATATTGTATCAGTATAATCGTGTAGTACCGCAAAAAACATTGCAAGAGTAAAAAAAAAACAAAAATAGATAATAATTTCACAAATCTTCTTTTTTACGTTATCTTGAACGGATTTCTAGCATATTGAGCTTTTATTCAAATGTATTCTAGAATTAAATTATGTATGGAACGTTTCAGGATTTTTTGTGACAAGATGCCAACCATCTGTAACCTAATTTCTGAATAATGTAGATGTCTCGTCAATTTTCTCGGGAATCTAAAGACATGTCTAAATATTCTTGATTTATTTATATGTTGTGATAAGTTTTGTCATCGGTTCCGTCTGTCTCGTAGTCGGAAGAAGACTGACGGAACGTTTGGCGCTGTGGTCAAGAGATTGGCTGCTGTGCTGCGTGTTGCGGGTTTGATTCTCGGGCCGATTAAATATTTTTATGCCATACGGATCGTTCTTCCGAGTCGGTTATCGCCTCAATACAAGATAGACCATGATCGACTGGTAGAAAATGTCTAATGCACTAAAGTCCACCTCCGAACCTTTATATTTCATGTATAAAATATTAAATAAATAAATAGATGATAACCGAGAGTCATGATGTATAAATCATTAGCTTTCTCCTGCTGGTTGGACCGAGAGGAAGTGTCAAACTTTTAATAACTAAAACCCACCAAAATGTTCCTATAGTTCCAGTTAGAGAAAAAATGATGGGTGATGTCACACTTAAAAAAAAACACTAAGATTTACTTTCTTAAAATATTCATAAATAAAGGTAAGCACATATAATCAGCAGTCACGAACCGCGTCCAAAACGGACGTCAGTACCACGATGTTTACATCGCACGAATGTCATAAATCACGATTATCTTTGTCTCATCTTGTGAATAACTTAAATCAAGTAAGGTTTTGGATCGCACTTTTTATAAAATCATAAAAAAAAACTATTCACACCGAAAAATCTTATTGCAAACGCCTTAGATCTCATGGACATGTGAGGACAATGTCGTTAAAATTACACTAAACTTGCCCGAACAAAGGAAAGGCAAAGGTCGCCTGTTATTGACCTGGTGGTCCAGACTTTAGGAAGACTTAACCCATTTGCCAGAGCTCACTCACTCAGAACCCATACCCAGGTTAGGATACCCTGACGCCGACTATTGAGGAAACCCCCCGACCACAGAAGATCATCATCTACCTAGCCTTTTCCCAACTATATTGGGGTCGGCTTCCAGTCAAGCCGGATTTAGCTGAATACCAGTATTTTACGAGGAGCGGCTGCCTACCAGACCTCCACAACCTATTAACTGGGGGTAACACGGTACTTCATGGCAAGACTGGAGTCAGATTTACTGACGTTGAATAGTAAGGAGAATCTTACCATCGAGGATAAAGAAGAAAAAAGTGGAACACTATTCACGTATTGTCAAAATCAAAACTAAAATCACAAAAGCACAGTCGTAACCTTAATTTCAACATTTCAACGCTACGTTACCAATAAACCTCTTAAAATTAACTGCTAACGTATAAAACTAATTACTGTTTAAGTATCACTGCCGTTAACCGTGTTATATTTGAACGCTGAGTTAGTAGATTTACGACTTCGATTCCAAACTTATGAGCTGAAGATTCTTTCGTTTCCGTTAGAAGTTATAACTTGCGTTAAATTAAAGCTTAAGTGTCAGTGGTGTTAACTTTATGAGCTTTAAGAGGTTAGAGATGTCATCGTTCTGTCAGAACCGTTCTGTGTACGCCAGTATTGGGGTGATAAGTCATCTCTTTGAGGAGTGATTTGAGTGGAATCAGAAGCTGTGTAAGGCGAGGAGCATATATGTGCCAATAGTCTCTGCGTCCTCGTGCTGGCGATTGGCGGCGGTGACCTGTCGATATGAGAAGCAGCCACCTTCTTCTGCAAAGCAGTAATGCGAGTGAAAGAAGTGGCAGAAAGCTTGACGTGAGGGAGAGAATATCCTCACGCCATAGCCGACGCCAATAACGCATTAAGCGTTGGGATTCGCAAGGGGATACCGGGGCATCATAGGCGCGGATTTGACAAGATGCAACGGGTAACTCTGAGCCTACTGCGAGTAAACTAAGGACAAAAATCCAGGTTTAATTTTTACGCGCGCCTCAAAACTTATCAACAAAAGTCCAATATTAAATAGGCCAACTCTCTTCGTTGCTTGACCACCAAATTATATTTTATTAGGTTTTTAAAGAAGCCCATGGACCAGACTTTAGGATCTTCTGATCAAACATAAATTCTTTTCTAGATATTTCATCCATTTATCAATCTCAAAACGGCAACTTTCCGTTACCTCGACAAAAAAATTAAAAGGCCTATGTAACTGACTCATCAAAAACGGACCGGACATGACGTAGGCACTTCCAAGTCAACACAAAGTTGGTGCGGAAGCTCTGGCTAATGATAAAAACGTCTAACGCTTCAGTGAAAAGAAAGTGTCCATTGTGATGGCGAGACGGTTTTTGAGACGGACTTTTTAACAAGGTATAAAAAGGCTGAAAAAAAGATAATGATTCGTCATTGTAGAGGGAACGGCTGTTATGCTGGACATCCTAGGTTTGGAGATTACGGTACTTTCTCGCCCTAGAATTTAGTCCCGTACTTATATTCTTAGTGATTTTAAAGGAGCTCCTTTCGGGCGCCATGACAAAGAAATAAACCCTGGAATAATGTTAACAGGATTTAATATAAAGGTATAAGAATTGAGTACCTTTTCTTACGGGTTTCCTACGAGTGAAGTGCAGCGTTTGTTCTAAATATTGGCAAATTGATTACTATTGGATATTATGATGTATGAAGTTTATTGTTTTGTATCTCAAGGTTCTGCGAAATTGGACAATATGTGGAATTATTAATCCAGGCGCGCCATGAAGTACCGTGTTACCCCAGTTAATGGGTTGTGGAGGTCCGGTAGGCAGCCGCTCCTCGTAAAATACTGGTATTCAGCTAAATCTGGCTTGACTGGAAGCCAAACTCAATATAATTGGGAAAAGGCTAGGCATATGATGATTAAACCAGGCGCGATTTCGGTTAAAATGGGCTGTATATTTTGTTGTAGTATTAACTATACCTCATTGAAGCTTGCCGAGACGGCTGCCTCGATTTTGCTGCCAAATGCAGCAAAAAGCATTATAATCTGTTATTAATGAAAATAACGTGACAGTATTTTGTATCAAAAACTGAACTTTCTTTACTTGACAATGGCTAAATTCACAATTCGTGCTAAGTCCAAAGAAAAAAAAATTGAATGAAACTGTCAATTTGATGAAATCGAGTGGCGAAAATGGACCTTGGTTGTGAAGAAAAAAAATTTTGAGATGATAAAAGATATGAAAGTGAATGTAAAACTATCACAAGCCAAGGGATCATTCATGAAGAATACGTGTTTATGCAATTCCAAGTACCTAATAGGGGTAAGGACAAGAAAATGATGACAGCTTAGCTCTGGTTTCCTCGAGATCACTACTTTGGTTTTGATACGGATTTCTGTTGGAAAAAAAAATTTGCTTTTTTCGTGGTTGGCTATTCAGCTCTCCTGTAATCTTCCATGCATCCGTCTTATAGACGCCACAATACAATAACGGTTTGTTTGTTTCTTTTGACGCACGGTTAGCGGAGTTATTAAGCGATTGGCTGTTACACGTAATGGGTTCGATTCTTGCACGGAACAAATATTTGTATGGCCTACAGATAGTTGATACTGAAGTCAGTCCTGGTGTAGGGAAAAGATTTATTAAAAAAAAGCTTTTCTCATACAGAAAATAAGCTACGTTTCCACATAACGTGCAATGTGTGCTCAACAATATCATATCCTCTTTACGCCTCATTTTCACGCAACCACTAGCGCGGTTCCTGGTAACAGAGCTTTAGTGCAGGAAAATGTATGAAATATTCCGCACTCCTGCTACAATTGCAGTAGAATTACGTTACACCTACATTACTGGCACGTACACACCAATACCTACGTAGAAATACATAGAAATCTTACGTAAATTCGTATGAAAACATTTTCTCTCCATTATTGCACCCCTCACTAATCTTCTCTGCGCGTGAGGAGCTCGTGGCTAGATAATAACAGCCGCACGGGTCGATCTTCAAGGTTAAGCAACGCTTGCCAAAGTTGGTCTGTGGATGGGTGACCATCTTAACATACTGAGATTCCTCCGTGCCTCGGAAAGCACGTTAAGCCGTTGGTCCCGGGTGTCACTTGTAGATCTTTGGCAGTCGTTACGGATAGTCAGAAGCCAGTAAATCTGACTCTAGTCTTGCCATGAAGTACCGTATTACCTCTGTTAATGGGTTTTGGAGGTCTGGTAGGTAGCCGCTCCTCGTAAAATACTGGTATTCAGCTAAATCCGGCTTGACTGGAAGCCGACCCCAATATAGTTGGGAAAAAGCTAGGTAGATGACTAATCTTCTCTGCATCACCCTAAGGTTGACTGGTAGAAAATGGCTAAGGCATTTAGTCTGCCTATGTTCCACTATTGTACATGAAGTGTAAATAACTAAATATGACCATACAACTACATAGAAATCCTAATCTATCTAAATTGAAGAATCTGTCTGTCAGTCTGTATGTTTTGATGTTTAGTAATCTACCATGCTTCTGTGACTGACCGGATTTGTGTGAAAGTCTAGGTGTTTTTTTTTTTACAAAATGTGTATTTTTATTGCGACTACAACCACAAATACTAAAAGTAAAAATTTAAAAGGTATCCTCGTACAAGAAATGAAACTTTGTCAACGTTTTTTTCGCTAGATTTTAATATTGTAGTACGAAAACTTTCGTGCGGGAGGAGGCCGATAAGAAGAAGAAACTTAATTTTTAAAATTAGTTAAGTATTTTAAAAATTAAGTTTTTACGTATTGTACTTGTTTCTTCATTGCGTGCATGTGCCTGTCTGCTAACAAAACATTGTTTTCTTTCTTTCCTTATTTTCTTCCCCTTTGCCCTTTACCAGCAACCAAGGAACATGATTCCTAACATGATAAGAAAAACGATGACTTAACCGAAGCGGCCACATAAATCAAACGAAGCCTAGCCTAGATCTAACGAGCGCGGGTTCGAACCCACGACCTTCTCGCTTCACACGTTGATCGCTGGGCTATTGCGTACATAAATCTTGTTGCAAGAAAGCTAGGTAGGCTTTCTTTTTCATTATCTTTTTGACCTTGTCGGGTAAGGTTAGGTTAGGCTTATAAGTTATCTACGTGTAATATAACAACGCTGTTTTATAGGTATGAATAAGTACTCCTATAAGATTGTGGTTTTGTTGTGTACCTGTAGTAGGGTTGCCATCTTTCTTTGGAAGAAATATATCTAGATTTTTAATTATCATTGCAAAAAATATATCAATTTTAGAAAATTTAGGAACAATAAGAACATTTTCTTTAGATCAAAATAAATCAGGTAATGTTTGTGTTCTTAAAAATATAATAATCATAATTAATTAATGTGATTAGTCAATGTCTTGAATCGAAGCTTACACTATCCACACAGTATGTATCAAAGGTATCCATAAATTTTCTTGTAGAGTATTATTTTTCGACATTAATTTGCGAGCATTTTCTACTTTCTTTGCACCTTAATCAGAATAACATATCAATTTTAACCAATGGCGAACTAAGTTTGTCGCGGGAGATATTGGTCTTGCAACTTACTTACCCGGAAAACCTTGAAACAAAGTAAAAAGGTCGAGCAAAGCTGGCTAAAAAATGCCATGTCGCCGCCATGAAACGACTAAACCTTTCTACAGAAATAGAAGTTAAGTGATTGACAATGTAGAAACATTTAAGGAGAGAATTTACCATTTGAAACTAGAGTAATCTACCTAATAGTCCGGTCAAATTAGACTAATTAATTGGGGTGAGGTTACAAAAATTCGCACTTGGCTGAAAATTGGTAGGATTGTTCAATACACAAATACAATTTATAATATAATACAATACAATTTCATAAAGGAAATGTGAAAATTCCTCATCAATCCGGCACGTGCAAAGTATATACGTGGTGTACTTATACATATTATGACGATTCCAACTCTTTCAACTTTTTGAATCGTTATATCTCAAAAACGGTGGCTCTTAGGAAAAAGTATTTAGACATTCTTATAGATAATTGTCTGATCTACAATTTTTGTCTGAGCTAATTTTATGATAAAACTTACCATTTTGCTGAAAATCGCGAAAAACCCATTTTTGTGACCTTTGACCGCGTGTATATTTTTTTGCACGTGGCGATCTATGAGGACTTTTCACATTTCCTTTATAATAGTGTATTGAACAATCGTACCAATATTCAGCCAAGTGCGAATTATTGTAACCTTGGATGTCTAATTTGACCGGACTATAAGTCGTTCCGCCATCTCTTTCGTGGTCTTCCGTGACCCATCTCACGATTTCAGAGCACCAATTTTGTGTTTTACGGGCCCACCGTTCGATCGGCATGCAACACATATATGTTCCGCCTAATCCTTTGTCTTCAAAAAGTTCACTAACATAAGTTTGTATAATTATCATCAAGTAGCATCAACCTTATAGTGTTCCCACTGCTGGGACTCAGGCCTGCTCTCTGGAAGAGTGTCTCATCAAGTTGCTTCACTTAAATGGCCGCCTTTTCTTCCTTCTAAAATATCACCCGAGCACATAATTCTATACCTAGTACTCCAAAAAAACTCGAGACATTCGTGACTGGTTCTTATCCTGAGATAATTCATGAAACAGCGTCACTCAGGCCTAATGGGCGACTCTTTAACAGCCCATTCATCATTAGTAATGAGGTCATTGACACGGACGACCTGACATCATTCTGGCATTATTCCACGGAATAGATAGGTAACAGAAGGTCAGGTTGGATTAACGAGCGAAGCGGAGTTTCACAAACATAAACCAATCTTTGGGTTGTTGGATACTTCGAAAGAGTTACCGCAGACCTGAAATTCAAAAGGTAACTTAAGGAAAACAGTGGATTTTAGTCTGTAAAAGTTGTGACTTTGAAAAGGTGTGCTTGCATTGACCTGTTTTCCCGCTTCAAAAAGAGGTCGATTTTTAAGTATAAATAATGTGAAACTAATATTCCCAAGGAGTACCCTACTATTCATCTACTGGGTTATGGAAGTTCACCAGGTAGGTAGGTGCTCTGCAGCAGCATATGGTTAAAGTCGTTTCTAACAAAGTTTGGAAGAGGCTAGTATGATTGAAGTAAACACTCTTCACATACAACGCTCTTATTACGAGCTAAGCATTTATTAACTTAGCAAAAAAAAATGGCATGCAAAAACAGAGAATATTATCTATTGCTTCCTGGATATGGACCTTCTGCCCCTCTTTATTCTGTGGCTCTGATTACTGACATAACTCTAACATTACTTTGTTCATTTGAGAGCTGGAAACATTTTTAATTAGATCCCCTTTGCCATGAAACTTTAGGGGCACCTATGCTGATTTAATTAGGGTGCAGGTTTTCAGGTGCGTTTTTAAGGGTTCTTGGTATTGGAGAGTAGAGAGTAGAGGCTCCGAGGAAATGTATCAAAATTCAGTGAATCTGATAATGCTGGCAATGAAGTTGGTATTTTCGAATTCATACGTTTTTTGTTTATACCTTAATCATTGTTTTTTTTTAAGTATGTAGCGCTTAGATTAAGTACTAACATGTTTATCTTTCATACATAAATATCTGAATGGAATGGATGAAAGGCACACGCGTAGCGCCTGCAAAGAGATATAGGATATTTTTTTATCTTGGGAAACTTAAAAAAGTTGAAAATTGTCTCATGGGAAGACAAGTTCCAACTTTTTTGGCTATTTAAGCTATTATTTTAAAAACTTATAACCAAAATCAGACTACAATATCCTAAGATTAACTAGTTTTTATCCCGACAACGCAACAATATTTTCGCGATAATTTAACTACAGGAAAACTTCGGGTCCACACAAGGCAAAGGAGGAACATTAGGAGTGAATTGTAGTCACTAAATATCTGAAACAACCTCCCTCCCTGTCCGCCCTAGAGCAGGAAAGTTATTAGATGATTTACCATCAAAAAAAACTTTTTTTTTAATGAACTCTTAGTACAAACTAATTAGTATCATTACCAAACGATCACTTAACACATACCAGTTAATTTAGAAGCTTCAGTAACCCTCTGAAGTTCTAAAATTAACCAAGTTTTAGTGCTGTGAGGGGAGTTTGAAAATGGGATTTTATCGACTTCCGAATGGACAGGTGTTTGAAGTCGCCGCAATGGTGTGGTGGAAGTTGCTAACAGCTGTCAATGGTGGTCCAGAGGAATTTGGAGTTATGTAAAAATAGAAATTTATAGATCTTCATTAGTCAAGTTTAATTTGACACTATCAATGCATGTGGTACTCAGATTGGAAAATAGAATAGCCTTTTTAAAGAAAATAACAATGACGTTACTTACTTTTAAGTTTTTTTGTCATTTCTGTCGAAAGGTCTGTTTTCTTTGTACTTAAATTATATAATCTGAAAGATCAATTGGAGGTAGCATGATGGTTGACAGGATGGGACGAAAGACAGACGTGTGGCCCCGATCGCATATTGTGACAAGGGCTGGAAGATGACTCCCTTCACGCAGTTAATTGATGCGATGGGGAGTGGACTTTTACTGACTAGAACTCACCTGTGTTCTTTCAGTAGCGCCAGTTTCCAAGGTCACGGTGACACTTTCAAATGACTGTAGCCCACAGTTAAGAGGCCGATGATGATGTTGATGATGATAAATACCATAATAACCACAATGGCGGGTGTTAATGCACATAGCGTTATGAGACGTGATCACAGGTGTGACCGTGAAATTGCAGGTTACTTGTTTCTAGCAAATCTTGATAAGCTTATGCAGTTATGCTGCAAATTCTCAAAACTGTTTTCTGTTGATACTCTGAAACTAGATTTTGCTTAAAGATGGAAGCTTCAACAGACAGACACAAACGTCAGACAGTTCTATAAATGAAAGTCTTCTAGCTAGAAAGATGTTAATGTTAGAAACGTTTAAGTTTATCAAACGAAAGGTCACTTCACTTGGTTCTTCTATTATTTAGGTTATCTCCTAACTGCACCTCATAAAACAAATACAGAGGTAATTACGCCTAGTTTAACTCTAACTCACATTTAAACACCCATACTTAGTAGATCACGTAACGATATGGAACCAAGTATCTGTCCACTTAACAGAATCAGAACAGAGCCATTCCGAAAAGCAGTTAACTGAAGCAGTCATCAAAACGGATAAGATCAAGTCGCTAAAGTAATTGAGCAAAGAAACAGCAGTTATAACGGCTCACGCACCGATACTGCGCTGCATTCCACTACCAACCTTAAAAGAATTAATAAAAATTAAGCAAGGGTTGCGCCCGCGCACTCCGATCCCAAGATAAGGGCCTTACACGCCCGACTCGCTCCGAACATGGCCGAAGAAACCCGAGCACGGGAACGAGGTCATTCAACGCTCCCTTTAATTGCCGTCCCTTATCAACCCGTGTTGCTGGCTCTATAGTCGTCCTGCTCACTCTTATTTGAATATTTAACTTTATAAGGAACAGAAAATGCAGTCCGGACAATGATTTAGAAAAGTAAAGCCAGTATATCATTTATGGTGGAGCAGAAGCTCGCTGGCATAAATTGAATTAATATGGACGTCAATTTGTTTAGGGAACGGTCGATGCTCTTATTTGAAGCGTCGTTGTGATAAATTTCTTTTTGATCCAGTCAATTTGTTACACTCCAGATCACTGCGTTATGAAATGGGTGCTGCGGGATTTTAATAACAAATTTTACGTCGGTTTTCGATGTTATACACTTGTTTTGGTTTTCATTTTTGTATCTATGTAGAGATTATGATCACATTAATACTATAAAGACCAAAGTTAGTGTGGGTATGTTTGTTGCTTCACGTTCGAACGGTTGAACGGATTTCGATGAAACTTGGTGTGTACCAGACACCAGTGGCGAAGGGTAAACATACGTGCAGGTAAATCCGCTGCTTGTACCAAAAAATATTATAATCCTGACCTAATTAAGCAACGGAGAATCTTAACTGCGAGATTCAGAAACCGTCGCTCAACGACGTTTTTTAGAATGTTGTATACATTTAAAAAAATCGAAGTAATTGAACAATAGAAGGGTTGTTGACCTATAGATTTCTGTTTCAAAAGGGAACTCAACAGGAATGGATTTATATTATGAACGCTTCGCGACTGCCAGACACATAGTCATGGACATAGTCTACCTGTGTGTGTGTCCTGAAATGTTACCTACATAGAACTTATATTCCGAGAGTATGTTCCGTTGGAATAATTTTCTATTATCACGCTGCTCTATGTACCTATAGGCCATTGTTAAGGCTGATAATGCGTTATGTTTTATAATGTTACAATATTTATTTTTATATAGACGTTACCAAATTTTGTAGAGCTTTTTCATCATTCAAAATTAATCAAATTTTTCCAATGGTTAAGGTAACTAGGAATAAAATTAATCCCACTTCTATTAACTTAAAACACTTAGTCAAATACAGAAACCTGGTTATATTAAAAGACTTCTTTAACTAAAACCATCTAAACCGTCGTCTTCTTTGGCAGTAAGTCAAACACTTAAATCCAGAACCCAAGATTCCGTTTAAAAGCGTTCTTTGAGCTTTCAAAGAAATCCTCAACTATGAAATTACTGGCTGTTTCAATGGTTTCTAGGTTTATATTTCAAGCACTTAGGTCAAACTAAGTTATATTCCCGGCACTAAGTTAGTCTGTGCAAGCTGCGTCAAGTTAGTTTGAAGCGTTGCAATTTGATAGCTCATCGGGTAGCCACGGAATTATTAAGTTATCACTTAGGTGCTGGGAAAATGTTCCTACTTGTTAAGTTACCACTTAGGCCCTGGGAAAATGTTGTATTTGTCAAGGGCGATGCTCCTGCGTAGCCCACTTTTTCTCGATTTTGAATTATTTTTTGCATTTCTTTCCATGATGATTAATTTTATGATTATAATTCTGTAAATAAATACGTGTTACGACCGCCAATCATATTATAATCAACATACACGTATCTGTGTTTTCTGAGAGTTTATAAGTCAAGAGCGAATATGTTACTTCTAGGCAAACGTGATCCATTGTCGACCACATCATCGCTTACCATGAGCGGTCAAATGCAATCCTAAAATAACAAAATAAAAAAAAACTTTTTACACAAATTCTGTTTCGTTTCACAGATAGTGGTCAAACGCGAGCCTATCCATAATACACTTAAACTTTTTACCCAAATCCCGTTCCATTTTACAATTTATCTGCGCCTATACCAAACTCCTAAATCAGGTTTCTTAAAGCCAGAAGACAGATAATAAGTGTAAGGTACGAAAACGAATAAAAAGATCGAGTATTCAAGTTTAGTGCTTAGCCAGGCTTAGATTTAAGTCCAAGACAGGTGTCTTCTTTGTAGCACTAAGATTTATAGTCTTGTCCGGTGGTTCAATCTCATTCCTGGAAGTGAACAGGATTGTGGGATCCTACATTGCATGCTGATGTAGGTTATGTTCGAGACGTTTTCTTTCAAGAGTCAGAGCTTTTGTTTCTAACTGGGTTCTGCTAGCGGCTTTGTTCGCACGAAAGTTGGTTTTTCTATACAAATTTTGGACCCCTGTTTCATCATCTTCTTTCTTAGTGCTCACCTACGCCATAAAAGAAATCCCAATAGTCCCAGTAGTTTCGGCTGTGCGTTCATTTGTCGGTCAGTCAGTTTCTCCGATAAACCATTTACAGGCACTAATTGCAAGTTCCAAAGCGTAAATTTCTATGGAGAAGACTACAAGAAACTCCATGGACACTCTTAATTTCACAAACATGTCGATCGCATTAACGTAAAAAAAATCACACTTAGCGCTGTTAAGGAACGGTGCACGAAGAAAAGATGGGTTTTAGTTAGTCAAAATCTAACACACGCTCCCATTCTACCTAGAGTAGGAGAAGTTATTTGAAGACTACCTAGGTATCTTAAAAAAATCTATGATAAAGTTTATATTGAAAAATTCAATAAACTTATTTCAGCAATAAACTTATTAACGTTTGAATCCCCAACCGGTCCTATGAGACCGCGCTGTTATTGTTTTACTATTGTGTCTCGTTTCGCGGGTATCTGAGTAATTAATATCTTACCCATCTCCCTAATAAAGAAAATTGCTTGTTTGCTATTTATCAGAAACGACTTGTTTCCGTATTTTAATGACTTATCTAGTAAAACTGTACGCTTCGTTGAGCGAAATTCCTGCGAATCATCAGAAGAATTAACGAGAATTCGCAATCAATATTACTTTGATATTAAACAGTATAATTATTTGACTACTGGCTATACTTTTTGCCCACGATCTCTTTGACAAGATTAAGTTTTCTTATTTTTATTAATACATGAAAAAACTGCATAGCTAAGCGTACTATATAATCTTGGATAAACGAGATTAAAATTGTCATGCCTTTGTATACAGTTATTTAGTGAATAAAATAAAAAATATGATTAGTAGATTGCATTATCTTGCTCCATAGTAAGTTATTTGAAATTGTGCTCTCTTGCTGTAGTGTTAAGGTTGAAAATGAGATGGGGATAGCTCGTTGAAACAAGTTCAGCCCGCTAGAGAAACTAAATGACCGCGTACGACTAAAAAGGTTCAAGCCTTCTTTTTGTAACTTCGTTCAGTTTTAGAGCATCTTAACGAAGCATCGAATAAAAAATATTAGTAAAAAATTCTGGACTGCGCAGCGTCCGGTATTTTGAAATTGTTTTACAAAAAGATGACGGTTTAGTTCCATTTTTAGCTACAGTTTTATTTAAATTGTTGCGCAATTTAGTAAAAAGATAACATTACTTTTTGTTAGTTAGAATATGTTATTGTTAGTTACAGCTTCTAGTTATTTTTACCTATTGTTTGCATTTTTGGAGAAACGACAAATTCACGAAAATGGCGAGATTTTCGCTGCAGCGCTAAAATTGTATTCCAAATAAAGCTTTAATATCTCGGAATCCTTATAAATTCATATCGTAACTAAAGCTACAGTCTACTTTTAATACAGAATGTGCGTTACTATATTTGTTATAAAAAATAGTTCGTAGTGTTATTGACAATCATTATTTTTGTAAGTACATACTTGTCTTTTATAAATGCCCTTTCATTGAAAATTTATCGTCAATATTTTCATCGATTTCTTCTCTGCATCCCAGTACAAGATAATAATCCCCTAGTTACTCACAAGGCAAGATATATCACTGCCTATTCTTAGCCCAGCGACATACAAAACAAATAGTAATAAAATAAAGTCTAGATCAGACACACTGCACACTGGGGTCAGTGACCGACCGCGTCATATCTAAGATGAACGTGCGCGCAGATATCGTCGATCAATTACAGACTGTCACAGTCATATATCACTGACATAGAGTATGGAAATAATGGAGAATTCAGTTATAGAATAATAATAAAAAAACATGCATTCAAATTGAACTGAATTTTTGATATTCAATCGTCGAAAATGTCATAAGATAAACCTCCGCCTGTGCCCACTTTCTAGTGCTTCAATTAGGATCACTATCAGTAGTAAAGAATTCTAAAATATAGAAATTGAATAGAATAGAAAAACGGATAGATAAATATAGAATTTATTAACTCCTGTAACGAAATTAATGTTTTTGATTGAACTCACCTAACTCACTTACTAAAAAGCGCCTAGGAGAATTAGACAATTTGATATTCTAACGGCGGTATATATTGTCGAAAAGATGAAAGGATGACATTCCGGTTACGCATTGGATATTTTAACGTTTTTAGCAACATGGTAGAATCAATGGGACTTTAAAAATCCAACAAAACTATTTTATGCCTCAATGTTTAATTTTCTGTTTTTTGAAACCAGTATAGTAGAGTCGCTACTATCTTTATGAGCATGTTCATAAATCAAAAATACATAGGCATTATTTAACTGCTTTCTGACTATTCCTAACATTTAAACAGATTCTCGCTCTTTCTTCAGCCGATGATAACTCCATGTGCTCGTTACTCTGTGTCCAGAGACGTCAGTACAGATGAAGGTGATATCATTTATTGTTCCAGCGCCGCGTCTTATTGTGCTAGATGGACGCATAAATATTTTTGTTGGGATAGTAAATACGGTGCGTAATGTCGGCTGATAGACATAGCTGATTAATTGTGAGAAATTATCATGGTGTCTGTGTTCGCATCTCCATGATTTGTCTTCATTCTATTGTCGTGATCTTTAACGATGGCTTTTATGAAGTATTGGAATAATTCGAGTTATTTATCTTTAGAAACATAGATACTTAATTACTCAGACACCCGCGAAACGAGACACAATAGTAAAACAATAACAGCGCGGTCTCATAGGACCGGTTGGGGATTCAAACGTTAATCATGATATCACTAATAAGATTATTCACGTTCAAATGATCTGGGCGTCAAGTCTGCTATTAGAATTGTAACAGAATTGTCGATCATTGGCTTCATTATTGCTGATTTCGACAAGTTTGGGAGGGCCCTGAAGATCATTCCCGCTAGAGCGGCGGAAATTTTTGAAAGAATTACCGTGGTGCTACCACAAAAGGCAACAGGTAGGTTTTAGTCAGTAAAAGATTTTGTATATACATAGTTAGGTCATAAATACTCGTAGTTAAATAATATTTAAGTATTTTAGTCAAACTTATACGAGGAGAGTGAAACAATTTAGGGGTCTTTAAGTCCTACCTATTCATTCTTGAATGAATAGGTTACTTCTAGACAAGCGTCAATCTTCGGCCAGATTGTCGCTTACCACCAGATGAGATATTGGTTGGCGAGCCTATGTATAGTAAAAACAACAAAGAAAATAAGTACTAAATAAGCTCAACTTTATAACAATAGCGAACGAATATATTATGTGAATGCCGAAAATATAGTAACAAACGTCGTGTGTCCTAAGTCGAATTGTTTCAAATATATTCGGGAATTGTTAGAGAAATATATGGATAAACTTATTCAAGTAGCGAGGACGTATTCGCTCGATATATTCGCTTCCATCTCGATACGGACACAGATATTCCTTTTGCTTGTGTCGACTTTTTTATTTTAGGCACAGTTCTGTCGAGGAAAACCGACGCTCCAACATTGGCCTTTTTCGGTGCTCCTAACGAAAACATGTGAAATGGGCCATATTTTGTGTTTTTGCGTTGAAATAATGCTGTTTGTAGTTTTCAAGTTCCTGTATTCTCTTTTCATTGTTTTTTTTTTGGTATGAAAGTTGGAGATAAATTTTTCATCAAAATAAGTTCTCCCACTTCAGGTGAAGCGAGAGAGAGTGTCAGATCTTTACCGACTTAAACCCTACATGTGTTCCTTCAGTTTAGCTTTGCGTTTCAGGCCCAAAATAAATCTCTATCGATCTTACAGCCCTAGCATGCATCGCGTCTAGCAGACCTCAGAACACTTCGTGCCGTCCACTCGGCCTTGGTGTTTATGAGACGGCGAACTACCCATTGCTCACCGTTCTTAAACGCGGCGCGTTCATCATCTGCCTAGCCTTTTCCCAACTATATTGGGGTCGGCTTCCAGTTAAGCCGGATTTAGCTGAATACCAGTATTTTACGAAGAGCAGCTGCCTACCAGACCTCCACAACCCATTAACTGGGGTAACACGGTACTTCATGGCAAGACTGGAGTCAGATGGAGTTATTTATCATGTTATATAGTAGCGAACAAGCTCTTCCACTACCTACACTAAGAAAACGGTAATAATGTAAACTTAGAACAATGACATCAAAGGATCAAAGCACACCTTTGAATGTCTTCAAGTACAAAATTACATTATCATCAAATGAACAATTTCGACTCGACACAAACATCCAGAACTGGGTTGATGATAAAATAGTTCAAATAATATTACGATATGACGTCACTCAGGGTACGGTTCCATTAAAGCGGAGCTGAGGAGATTAGAGTAGAGAAATGCAATGAAAAGTAGCAAGTCTTTGCATTTAAGCGGGGTGGCGAGGAGTGAAGTTGAGCTACCCATCGGTCAGCACCACAGTCTGCTTGACTCCATTCTGCTCAACTCAGAGCCAGGTCTTCGAAGGTTTTATTTGAAAGTCCATTCAGTTTCACTCCGGTCTACTGATGTGGAGTGGAGATTTCGAGCACTGTCTGTGGCCAACTATATTAGGCCCACTTCATTTACGTACACCCATCTGGGTACATCGGTCTCCATACAGTTTATATGGCAACTAAATTTGTAGAGACACTTTAGACTCACGCCACACGACGCCACGCTACGTACAACTCAGGCATCGCCCACGTGTGCTGTCAGTCTAATATAGTTGCCGCTTTAGAGTCCGTTCACACAGACCGGCTCGGAGAGGAGAGCAGATGTTTTATCACATTGAAAACAGAGTTTTAAGTATTTATAGCAGTATAGTCTGCTCTCCTCTCCGAGCCGGTCTGTGTGAACGGACCCTTATAGTCCACTACAGTCCGCCTACCTCCGCGTCAGTGGAAACGCACCTTTACTCTACTGTTACCGTCCTTTGTTTTCTCAGACATATTTCGGTTTACGGTAGGAACCAATCAATTTTCGGAGTCCCTTATAAATCATCTCGGCCGCCCCCCGTCATGGTCGATCGTTGAAAAAGAGGATGTTTGGGAAACCGCTGGACTATTTTGTGGACTAATGTTGGTAGTCTGTTATTGTTTCCGGGTAATGTAATAGGATTTTGAAACTGTCAGGCTATTGGGGTTTGCTTGTCCTGGGGCTGACGGATTGTTTGGAAAAGCAACTGTTGGAACGTAGGTAGGTGTTAGTCAATAAACGTCTGTTACTCCCTCCACCAAGACCTGAAGACGTAATTTAATGATATCCCAACAAAAGCAAGTATATTGAGGTTAGAACGGGGCTTACAAAAAGTGTCTTAGTTTTCGAAATGGTCATATTCAATTTTGTTAGGTACTTGGATCGAGTCGATAAATAACATGTAATTTAGTGAATTCCATTATCATTAATTTCAATCGCATTCCATTAATTTTACAATTAATTTTCTCCGACCTGAATTCGCTGCATCCTTTGAATTTCCCAGGACATAAATTGAATTCATTTAAAATACAATTTATTTCGCAAAGATCAAATGAGCATAAAATTTACTGTCCCCGTTTCCCTACCGAGCGTTGTTATTCTGTAGACGACAGGATTGACAATCAATTTCTGCCTTCCGGACTGATAAATCATCTGTAAGAAGTACTCATGCTTTCTTTCATAAGTTGCGTGCTTCAAAATACAAATGTTTTGCACTTTCGCAAATTATGCAAACATTAACATAAGTATTGCAAGAATATTCAAATGAAACGTACGCCGCCAACCTAATGACTGACTTGTCGAGAGTGTACAAAGAAATTACTCTTGTAATTGTAAACTATAAACATTTTTTGTTCATATCTACATCCGGAAGGAAAACTTTAACATTCTGCTGCAGTTACAACTTTAACGTTGAAATTTTACAACGAAATCAGTATTCAGTACCGAATGCAAATAAATGGTCAATCAAAATACACGAGGTGCGGAAACTGTTACATATTTCATGACAGAAAGTGTATAAAAGCAATATTTCATTGGAGTGAAACTGTCAGTGCTGTCAGCAGGATTGACGGGTGTCCTCGGGGTTCGCAGGGCTCCGTGTCACCCGCCCAAATATTAATTTCTTAAGTAACGCCACCAGTGTCCCATACTTACATTTACTTGATGAGCGAGGCGGTTATTGATGAGCCTTTTATATTACAAGTACGTCTATTCATCAGACAAAATTTGCTGCTTGTCTGTCTAGAAAAAGCGGAGTGAATTTCTGTTAATATTTTTTCCTTTATCGCTCCGATGCGGACGATTGGCCCTTACAAATATCGTAGGCATTCGAGCGAGCGCCTTGTTCCGAAAATACGTCGTCAATGTGCCCACGGGCGATATTTCTTCGTTTGTGTAAGCAATTGAATGATATTTTTTAAATTAAAACGTCAATGGATGCTTCCTTGCTATCATGTGACAGGTGTATCGTCTAAACGTTTTGCTGTCTCGTACATTCCTTCACAAATTCATTGTTTCAATTGTGGCGAAGCTGTTTGTGTTTCGACAAAGCCGGTAGCGGGGAGAGCGTGGATTTGTAAGGTTCAGAAAGGGATTTCGCCGTCGTACCGGGACGGTAGATAAATTGTTGAGTAAAAAACTCGTCGCCAAGAGATTTTTACTGGAAGGTCTTGATAATGACAGCTCTCGAGTGCCGACCCTTTAGTCCTCAAGTGAGGTTCAATAGCTTCCACAGTTGCGACGTTTTCCAAAACATACAATCTGTTTTTTTATGGAACAATTGTTGTACTTTGCTTACTTAAAACCTTTTTGGAAGTTTTTCGTAATGGGTCTTGTTGTTAATTTTGTTTGTTATTTCGGATAACGATCTTACCATTCGGTTTTATTTTGTTAGCCTTTCTGAAGCTAATTTTTATTAAGTGAGCTGCTTTTTGTGTTGTATTTTTAGGCTTTGTCGTCTGTAGACTTTCTTTTCTCGTCAGTCATCAGGTATACTGCCGTCCTGAAGCTATAATGCAGTTATCTCTCACAAAATCACATTTAGAGTTACGCACAAAAAAGTAGCGTTAAATTACATAGAAATCAAGCGTACTTTAAGGCGATTTGGTTTTTTATTTCGAAATCTGCTTAGATAGATTGATAGAGATTTTTTGGCTGACTATCGTGTCATTTAAAAAATAAAGAAATCCGCAAAAAGTCAGATAACGACAGCTTGACAAAATGTTTAAGTGGACACCAAAGAACGCACAGCTTTTAAGGATTTATTAATAATAGTTTTTTCTGTCATTGCTCTTTTTTGGGCTATTTTAAGCGACAAGAAATATACAGTAACATTTTTTAAATATATTTTTTTTCAAAAGAGTCACCGCGGAGTTTCTTGCAGTTCTTCGTACTCGTACGATGTGAAATATGCAATTAGCTTAATTTTTCTGACTGACTTCTTGATAGTTAAATAGTGCCTTTAAATATTTGATTTTCTTTGATTTTATTTTACATTTGTACGCGGCATCGCTTGGGAGAGACCTATGTCCAACAGTAAACGTCTTTCGATTGAATATAATGATAATGACGACGACAACGATGGCAGTATCTATCTCTCAAATCATCCATAATTGTCTGTCTTTTTTAAATAAAGCTTGTCACCGTTAAGTAGGCTATTAAACTCTCGTTTGTAATGCGTGCTAACCCCCCATTTTTTCCGAACATATACTCGTATTATGAGCTGTCCTTATAGTTAGCTTTTTTACCTGTCCTCTCATAATTAGGTGCTTACGTAGTCTCTCGACTTTTTCTTATGTTCCCACGTTTATTAGATATACTTATTAATCTTGGATTCGAAGCTTATTTTTGATTGATGATTAGTGGTCTTCTTTTAACGCTTTTACGTGTATTTGTAATCATAGTTCTGGTTTTGGAAAGCTATTTATTTTATTTAATCTTCATTCATATGCATAAAGGTACTAATCTGGACTTAGTGCCCTAGACAATTGGCAATAGAGTGTGGAGTACAGATATGACAGGTTCTTGAAAAAGGAACTTGTGTTCTTCAGAGAAAAAGGATAAAAAAAATGGACACGATCAGAGTCGTATTTATCTTTGCTACATCTTAATGTAACTGTAACTTAATTCATTTTTAAATATTATTAATTTCACACGCATCTGCCACAGTTTAGCCAATTGACCAGTAGAGACTGAATTATTACATTTAGTTCGTTTAAATACCACGTTTACAACAAATAATAAAGCGGGAACTACATTGGACCCACACACATGGGTCACTGATTTGCACGTAGAAGTCGTAGAAACACGTTGCGTGGCGTCGCTTGGCGTGGATCTAATATAGCTCTACAAGTCTAGTTACCATATAAAATGTATGGAGCGCCCAGATCGGCGTACGTGGTCCACGTGTACGCAAGGTCGATAATGATAGATGCGTTGATGTACCTACTTTAAATAATAAATAATACTTCATATTTTCAGTTCTTCCACTCCAGTTTCACTAAGAATTTATTCAACTTTAAAGTAGTATTTGTAGACGCAATAAAACTTCCTCATTAACAAGCAGGAATTCCAGCACGGGCCATGAAATGCTCATTAGTAGTAGTGTGGAGACTTATGTTAATTACTCCACTCCGACCTTATCTGCGACCTAACGTTTTATGACGTCATAAGCACTAAAAATGTACTTAGTACATACAACTCTATTTCACAAGTGGGCTCTTAAATTAGCTCGAATTATACGGGCGCGGGTGCGAAGTTAATTCTCATATAAAACGCATGTTGAATTTAAATGAATTTCTGCTTCTTAGTTTTGTTATAATTTTATATTAAACTAGCTGACCTGATAAACGTTGTTCTGCCAAATAAATTGTCGAAGAAAAAATTGGCGGGTAGGAGAGCCCTCCTAACCGCCAGTTTTTAGCCACCAACAATAGCCAAAAATTTCGAAAAAATTGACAACAGATACAGTACGCGAGATTTTTTATAGCGTAGATTTTATAGAATTTTTTTTAATACTCGAAAGATTTCTCCCACTCAAGGATGGAGAAAAGGCGTACTGGACTTTTATAACCATAACGTAACTCTTTCGAAATATTTCCACATTGCCCTGTGCTAAACATTACTCTTGTCCTTTTGTCAAAACTTGGTTACTTGAAATGCAAGTTTGGACAAGCTTATGTCGGAAATACTGCACGACTTTTCGGCTTGTCACCTGTCAAAAATTAGCTTCTTACGTACCTTGTGCCCAGGTCGGTCATACACGTGACATTTCTCCACCAAAAAATGTCAGACAGTCATCAAAGCAAAAATAGTAACACAAAGTAACATTTTACTGCTTTCGTTTACGATAGAAATGTAAGTTAAGTGTCAGATAAAAGTGTCGAGTGTCCGACTGGCTGTCGGCACCAACACAGACTGTCGAACTTTCAACAATTCTGACTAAACTTTGCCCGAAGCAAAAGTGGTTTAAAAGTGTAGAGAGTCTGTTTAAGCAGGCAAATTACTGTCTTATAGCAGTAATGAAACAACGTAGAGGAAATTGCCGTAAATACAAACAGTTACTCGCGAATTTGCGATCCTCTCGACTCTGTCAAAGAAAATGTTGTCCTCATTAAAACTGCTTCCATAATCTAGTGCTGAGAAAAATGCTTAGCCAATAAGCTACGTTGTTTGCTCTTGAATTATTTCTCTTATTATGATAAAGGAAGACGACTTCGTATGTATCTTTATTCCTTTTCTTCGAATTCAAAACTGCATTCTGGCATCTTATTTACTCGCCGTTTCTGACTATGCTCGGCTATTTTTTTTGTTTAGGATGGGGAATCATCAAATTACTTCTCCTGCTCTAGTGGTATTGTCAGACTTTTACTGACTAAAACCTACTTGTGTCCTTCCGTTACCTTTTGCAGCCTAAGGCTATGGTCACTCTTGCAAATGTTCCTGCAACACCAGCAGGCAATGGCACATCACACCACTTAACTAACACAGTCGACTCTGGCATGGTCCTTACCGGAAGGTTATACGACGACCTACGCATAACTCGTCGTCCTCAGATGTCCAAAAATAAAATTGCTCTGCGATTCCCGACGTCTCCATCAGCGACGTCTGAAGAGTGAGCAGGTCCATTCCCTCATGCTTGTGGCCATCTTTCCTCGCATTGTAGAAGCTGGCGACCACTTTCTGACTACGCCCGTTAAATTTTCTTTTGTAAGTCTCTAAGATCGTGAATCAAATCCAAGTTCGCCCCAGCTTGAACAGGATAAAGTATGACTTACATTTTAAAACTTCTCGCTACTGATAAGATCGAAAGATTTGATGGGAATCCGATACGACATATTTATCGGTGTGTCGTGATGTGACTTGAGCGTCCTTATACTGTGACCTCATATGTTAAAGGTTTTAAACGACGACGTGGAAGAGTCGAGGGGTCTTGGTAGACTGGTTTATAGTGCCTTCACTATTGGGTCCGTGTCTGTGGGTGGTAAAAATAATATGGTGGAATTGCGACCTCGACATGTGAAGTGAAAATTGCCGTCTTATAGAGTGAGTAATGGCTCAATGAATTTGTATTTGACTGCCTTCATTTTGATGACGAATCTTTATCTTTGGATGTATCACATCTAATATTATAATGAAGTCAGCTTGTGTCTACGTTTGTGTATGTTTATTACTCCTTCAAGCTCAATCAGCTGATCAAATTTTGATGAAAATTGACTTTTTACCTGAGAGGATTATTCCCTTGGGATAATTTTCTACTGTCATGCAGGCGAAGCCGCTGGCGGAAGCTAATGCGGCTGACGTACCCAATCTTATTTGAGCAGCCTTCTTACCTATATCTCTAATATCCTGCTCCTTTACTCTCCTTCTAAATCATCTTAAATATATTACAAACAATTACCTACAAGTCTCTTGGTTAAATAAAAAAAAATGGTAGCCAAAGAATTTTTACAAAGTCGTGTAAAAATGTTTGACGTTTATGCTCAGTACTTAATCTTTTAAGTGCCTGTTCACAATGTACATCAAAATCGAATATATTATCTCATTTTCCCTCATTTTTATCTTGTTCGGAACACTGTACCAGAACATGGAAAAGTTGGTTTGACGTTATTATAGTCTTCAATGTAATAAAGGTTTTTTTAAAAAGGACTGGCACGCCATGGCCGAGGACTCTTGACATTTGTAGAAAAGGCTGAAGGAATCCTTCGTCCAGCATTGGGCCTTATATAGGCTTACTACTAATAATAATGGTGTAGGTACTTTTTTAATGTGTTATAAACAGAATATTTAGTGAGGCATTCAAATTGAAAGTAAGGAAGTTTCCGAATTTAAACGGTATGCTAAATAGACCCAAAACTGCTGATCTTACAACAGTATCCCCCAAAACTCAAAACTAAAATATCCTATTACGAAAACGTGTCGAACCTTCTCTAATTCCGTTATCTCCTAAAGGATAGTGTACAGCAAACTAACCTACAGAAATCGGGTTAACAGTGTCATAACCTGGAGTCTAACAATCAGTAGGGAGTGGTCGGGTAGACCCCCGCCGGTCCCCAGAGACCCCAAGCAGTTCCATTTTCAAAATTGCAACGCAATAAAGGTTGGGAACCTTGTCTTTTGAGACTACTAGACTCGAAACTCTATATTTAAAAAGGTCCTCTCAGGTAGTTTTTACTGTGTGTTTTTTTTTCATTGAATTCTAAGTTGGGTTGCGTAATCATGTGTTAGTATTTCGGTTTCTGAATAGAAATAGAGACGATAAGTGTGATTGTGTTATTGTTGAACCGTTTTGTGGAAGACCGTTTTTTTTTCGCTTGTCTGAGAAAATGAAATAGGGCTTTTAAGATCGCGATTTTGCTGCCAAGTAAAGTGAGCCCCTTAAGTAATTTCTGTCAGGCAGGCTCGCAATAAATAATTTTGGTGTGGGCTGTGAAATTGACTCCCAATATCTTAATATATGAAGTGAAATCGTTTTTATTTCACAACGAAAATGGTTTGAGGAACCCGCGTCAAAGTAGAAAGCTATCCCAAGAGATCATATTCTTGTCTTATATCCTGTTGCAGGACATAATCTGCCCCTATGCCTAAATAACATCCAAATCAAAAATAGTTGGAGCTTAAAAAAGTAACAATTTTTTTTTATAATATAAATTAGTGCTTGAATGCAATTCCACTTGATGATAAGAAGTGATACAATTGTTGATGGTGAAGCGCACTAGTTTATTAAAACCCTATTATAGAAGACACCTAAATTATAATCGATCTGAAAAGCCCGCTGCAGGCAAATTACTCCAGTTCTTTGATGTACGCGATATAAACTACGACATACACATAATCTTTCGGCTTTATAATATTATACTGTGATAAAATCCTCTGCCTAACAACACACAGCTTCTATCGATCGTATTACATTTCTTAACCAACTCAATTTCGACATTTCGAGAACTCAACTATATTCCTTTTAGAGGTATCAAGTTGTGGCACGGGAGACGTTTGATTGTCTCTCAATGTTACCGTTAGACAACGGATTGTGGGCAATCAGTGCAGAACAAAAACGAAACGTTGGCATCGGAACCACGGTATAAGTACTGATGGGTTGTGGTTCATCGCTCTTCGTATTTGACAGGGATTATAATGCTAAAACCCTGTGTAGATATATCTACAACTTGCGCAAACACAAGTGCTCCTGCTTTCTATCTTTCTTTAGACTCAAATTCCGATGTAGCCATCAGCTTCACGTAGTTTCTTTCTGAGCTACGGTAATGTCACATTATATAACTTCCATCAATGACATCGCCACTGGCAAGTTGTATAATGTGTGAAATTCGGTAAGAAGGACTAAGATGCACTTATACTTCCTAAAACCCACTCGTACTATGACAGCTCGGGACATAAGCCTACATAATGTAGATACGAACATTAATACGATTGCGAAGACGCCTCCATACTGTCCATAGTAACACTGTGTCGAAACATCGGGAATCGAAATGGAATTCAGTTTTGTTAATAACTGGAATTTAGTTGTAAGTGGAAATTCTATTTCTTGAACAAATCGAAAATCTTCCTGACTTCTAGGAAATCGCCCCAGAAGTCAAGAATGTTGCGGAAAAATCTGCTTACATACCAGATTTTAAAACGAAAAAGTCACGGGGCGAGCTCAACATATTTTTACTAACACACAGACTTGGATTGCATTCTGTAGACTGAAATTCTAGACAGAAAACCAAGTACTAAGTAAGTGTGGCACTTTAGCAGACAACCTTACTTTCGAGTATAGAATCTTTCCTAATATTTTGCACAAACTTGCACTACACCCGCGTGGTGGATTACGGTACACTTCCACTTAGGTTTTACAGTGAAGGCATGTGTCCCAGCAGTGGGAGTATTATAGGTTGATAATATTTGTAGCTCACCGTCCGTTGAGGACCAACAATCCGGCCTGGGTTGATGGTGCATTCAGCGTGTTGAGTTCCACACGAGGCTCAAAATGCTGTCTGTAAAATAACCGTGGCCCACTAGGCTTATGGCTGTCGGAGTTCGAAAGAGTCAACACTGCCCTAGAACTACAAAAGCTACTGAACGACAAGTGGCGTTTAATCAGTAAAAACCTGACCTGACATTTCAACTAGAGCAGGAGAAGTTAACCCAAAAACATAAGACTGATTATACTTGTCTCTACATCGATACTTACTTTCTTAGGGCATATTTTGTAATCTTGTAAATGTAAGTACAATAACAGTATCATTGTACTCCTTATAACTGTAGCACGAAAATAACTGCTTTCGTAATTAGAACCTCGTCATTAACACCAGCGACGTGATAATTAATAGAATCACGCTAAAATTAACAGTAGTACGTGGCAGTACTATTGATCGAACAGAATAACGCTCGGCTATATCTTACTATATTCATCATCATCATCATCTTCCTGCCCTTGTCCCGTGGTATTTGGGGCAGCTCTATATGTTTTTGTCTTGTCAACCATTATGCTTTCACTAACTCTCTTTTATTTCATTTCACTCCTCACACAATTCATCCATCTTTTCTTTGGCCGACTTCGCCCTCTGCATCCATCTAAACTTCCTAAATGATACGATTCGTTTATTGTTAGTATTCTTTTTGTAACGTAGTTAAAAATAATACATATACATAAAAAGTTGTACATAAGAACGAAAACTCGATTTATCTACGAAGACAGTAGCATTCCCCAACTTGTAAACCCAACCAAAGGTAAAGAAAACGATCGACTATTTGATTTCGTACCAAGTAACATATGCCTTCCAATAAACTAAAAGGGGAACGACTTGCCGATCGACATATGTAAATATTTCTTCACGTCTTTTCGTCGCTTCAATCGATAGAGCGCTTTAGAATTGCAAACATTCAGCGTAAACCGCTTAACAGTATCATAAACCTACACTGACTCGCTAATTGGTTCCCCAAGAGGGAACTGACCGATTTGTTCAGCTAAAATGAGTCAATGTACTACAGCTTGATTGGTTTGGGATTAAAAACAAGGATTTTAATATCCGTAAAATTAATGCGTGACAATAGTTAGAAAAATAACAAATAGAAAAATGTAGAAGATGACCAGGTTGAGCATAAAGTAGTCTAAAAGACCTACGACAAAAATAATGCTTTAATCAATTGATTTAACACTCCGATTCTAGGTTAATGTGTAACAATCTTTCGAAAAGAATCCACAAAGTTTCCGAAAATAAGCACTTAGCGTTTCCGAAAATTAATGTGTAAGAAAGAAACTTGGTGAATTAGTGAAGCAATAAAAGCTAGGCCAAGATATACGGGTATATACTTTTTTGGCACTAGTGTTGCAGGTTAAAAAAATATGTATTGTTTCTTTTATGCTCTAGAAGTCGTTGGCGTAACTCCAAGAATTTTTTTAAACTTGAAAATGACTGTGAACTTAACACTCTTGGGGTCGATAGCATTGTCTTTTCCTAAATTAGCTTTTTGCCATGGTCCGTAGCTTTTGACAGATTCAATTGTTTTCGTTGGAGGCCAACAAGTCTTCGATCTACTTCTTGCCTCATTATAACAGTTCTGTCACTATCTAGTTTATGATTCACACTTATAATGACATCTTTCATATTTTCTTCAACTAATTTATATTCTTCATGAGTCATGACAACTGTAGTATAAATCAATTTGCATAATCTTGTATTTATTCTAAAAGTTGAGATCCAATATTGAGTAATGACTGAGTTATTTCAATATCTTTTTCCGAAGCGTGTTGTATCCGATAACTTTGTAAAAACTTGGAAACTCTTCGCTCCAACGCCTCCGAAGCGGTCTTCAGACTTCGTGAAAAGAAAATTTATACAACACATTTTCATACATCATTTCATCAAATGTTTGGTTATATTTTCTACCAATATTGGTTACGAATATTTGGGTTTAACTTGTTACTGTTGCCCTCATGAACGTTTAAACATACAATTTCCTTTGTTTTTCTTTTTATACTCATTGGGACTACCAAAAACAACAATGTAACGTAAACATAACAAAAATGTATAATAAATTATTTCGGTAGCATCTCTCACGGGGCCTGGCTAGTCCCTTCCTTTGTTGGTATTATAAACTTTTAAGTTATCAAAAACACAAAATGATTCGGTAATCCAGTTATTCTTATTGGTTTTACGCTTGACGTCAAGAGCCGCTTGAAATATTTTCATTATACGTCTCTTATTTTTTAAGTTTTCCACAACTCTTCACTTGATTTCAATCAGCTCTAGACGCACATTTCTTCAGATTTTATTGACTGTTATTCTACGCTTTTTCTTCGTTTAGTCAGCTGTAATTCTACAGATTACAGTCGCAATAGTATCCGTTTAATATTCAATCATCGACAGTTAGACACTAACTGGAAGTCACCTAACGTCTCTAGAAATCCATCTCCTGGAACCAGGCGTACGTGGATTGGTGTTACAATATTTAAGCCAATTACACACCGGTTATGTATCCAAACTCCGTAGGAGTTCCTGCCTCGCTTATTAGTCATACATATTCCCTCTGTATCTTGTATATGCGGCTCAAATCTGATTTTCTATTTGTATCTGTATCTATAGGATATTCACCTTCGGAATATATTGCTTCAGGCTGATGTATGTCTAACGCAATTATATGTATTTCGTTTGTTTTAGAATACTGAAAGATATTGGATTCTAAATGTTGGGATTCTTGTATGATTATTTATCTATGTTGCAAAAGGTAATAGTGGGGTTACTGTCCAATTAGATACGGTAATTGTTGTGTGTGTAAATTAAGGTATTGATGAAAAATATAATATAGACCAGTTCTTTTGATTGAGAATTAAAATTGTAGATAAAGTTTTTTAAGTTAATGTATTCGGTAGTTGCAAAGGGACAGAAAACAATTCTTCTGCCTGGCGTTAATCCCGGCCATTGCCAGGGTCCGCCAGAGAAAACAATTAATAGTCCTAATTACTCTTATGTATGAATAAACAGATGAACAAAATAACAAAGAGTACTCAATTTTTCTACCAAATACCATTCCAACCGTAGAAAAAAAGGACGAATAAATTTTAAAAGCAGGGCACTAAATCTACATACATATTTAAACTCAATTCGAACTCATTGACTTTGATCATTGGTCCAGATCTGCTTTTCGTTTGCCATCGAGTTCATTGACCTTCAGGGCAGCGGATACATAAGAAACGTTTAAACACTTGTGTAAATATGTTTTACTGATACATACTATTCTGTTTATTTCAGGTATGGTGGTGTGAAGGTCCTTTGCAGTATTTGAAGATGTTACGGAATGTGGTAATGTACTACACAAGATGTACTTCGCAAAAGGTTTTATAAATTAGTTCAATGGTGGATAAGCATAAATCTGTATAGATATCTACATCAGTTTATGGTTAATCATTAACAATTTGGACTACTTTGATGATATTTTAGTATACGAAAAACTAAAAATTGTTGAATTATTTTTAAAACACGTGGTCCATACCCATTTAGGTACAGCATTGTATTCACAATTGCGCACAATACAAATTAATAAGCTCCTATAGAAGCAAAAGCTCACTGGGTCCACTACTTACAATCAAATCAACGGACACAGCATGCACACTAAAGCCCATACGCTGACGTTTGACAGGCTATAATTCCGAATTCATTGTATTTCTCCCTCTGTTAAACTAAAATATTGGGTAATTTTGCCTCTACCCTGCTGAGTCGAGCAGGGCAGGGAAATAGCCCTTAGCCCGCGGGCACAATATTTGTAATAAAATGCAATTACGTATGAATGTTGCCAATTTGATATCGGCTCATTGTAACGCTCCCTTGGGTGTGTTCGCGCCCCAAATTAGGGAAGATAGGGTACTTTTGCCATGTATTTGCTCATGTTTTTTCGTTTGAGCGTGTATTAGATTTCGCCATTACTATGTTAATAGTAATTTTGGAGTTTATTGTGTTTTTTATATGGATTAGTGCGGTGTGACTGATTTCGAATTAGGTCGATTATTACGTTACGTCTCAACTGAATGCATTTTATTTTTCTTCCTATCTTTTATTTATCTCATTAACTGCATTGTTATTCTATTTATTAACTCCCTGTGCTGCCTCAGAGAAACCGTGCGAGTTCGATTATTATTTTATAAGTTTGTTACTTTACCTATCGTGTATATTGTAACCACGTGCCTTCTGCAATCAGTGTCGCGGTTAGAAATACCACAAAGCGACAAACATTGGCGTTGGCGACCAATGTTTGTTCAGGGTCAAGTCTTATTTATACAGAGGGGTTCCAATTTCAGTATTCAGATTCTTATTGTTGCCTTTATAGTTCGTTATTGTTTACTTTAGGATTAGAACAGTTCCTTTTCTAGAATTGTCGAGGATATTTTCTCAGTTTTTTTTTTAAGCAGGACTATGGTCTTCAACCAACGTAGTCTTGTCTGCGGCCTGTGACTCGATGCCTTCATACGAGGGGCTCATGAGGGTTTTAGAATTGTATAAAATTTGATGCAAAACTACTCACCTTTCTGATTTGTTGCATAAGGCAATGGATGACGGTCCTTCACTGTCCAGGAGGTCGACGTATTCACATTAATACCGAACTGGTATTGATAAAGCGAGGTATATTTCAGGGTACTTAATAGTTAAGTCCACATTCGTTTTTCCTGGCCTTGAATCACTCAATGATAAATATATGATTGCCAATCCCTCTATCAAGCGTAGTGACACTAATTTAGTACCATCTACCTATTGCATATTTCCCTACAAAACTAAATTAAATCTCAACTTCCTCTCAAATACGCTTCATCTTTTTCCCAAGCTTGCTTGAATCAATTCGCGAACCAACGAACTCCCCTACGAAGTAAGATATTACATTTTTTACATAAACTAGGTTCCATATTGCGTCTTGAGCATCGCACATATACCTAATGATGACAAGCTCCTCACGCTGCTTGAGTATGTTACGTATAATGATCCGTTTGTGAGATTATTACAGAAATGGTGCTGCCTTTGAGTGGTGGTTGCTGTGTTTAGCGGTAGACTTAGTTAGATAAAATGATTGGAAGCAGTTAATTAAAATAGGATTGAGGATAATTTTACTAGTAGTTTCATAAAGTTTGTCTTTAGATTTATTTGTTATGTTTTCGTTCATCTTAGTAAAGATCATAAATGAAGTTAAAGATATTATGTCATTATTTTCTTTTTTTCCTGGCCTAAGTCATTAGAGATATTGGTCTTTAGAAATGTCTAATACCAGTTAATAGCTCATAATGCTGCATTTCTTAGACATTTTAGAGATACTTAAACAATGCGATATTCAATACACGACTTGCTTTTACATAAGCATTCATAGTATATCCATAGAAGCAGCAAATATGTATGTACTTTAATTGCTCCAATATTCCGATATCAATCCCTGATACACAATTCTCGCAAACCTATAAACAATACTCTGCAATATTGTCCATTCCCTTCTAAATTATCGTCCGATCAAATTATATCCCCTCTCAGGCTCATACATATGGTGTTTAATGCCGTCATGGTCTTGATTCGGCCCGTTAGCTCAATGTTCTGCCCCATGAAATATCGGAGGCCCGTGTTTTGCCAAACGTGCCTATTAATTGCCGTGTCCGATCGGAGAGGGTGCTTAGAATATATGTAGGATGACCACAGAGTGATGGAGGGAGGACAGAAGCTTCACTTCTCATAACGGGTAGGGTGTTAAAATTGGTTGTTGTGTTAAGGGGAGGGCGATGAGATTAGATAATGGAAGTTTTTTGGATGGTAATTGGAATTTTCTGAACAAATATGTTTTGGATTTCACCTACCTTATTATAGTATATATGAAGCAGAGCTGTACAGGGTGAGCAATGGTGACCCAGTGGTGTGGTAATGACCCCGACTTAAAACCCATACATTGCGTGTTTAAACCCAGACAGGCTCGTTACTTAGTGTAAATATTTTATTATATTTTCACCGCCACTGCTCTCAACGCAGTAAACATTGTGAGGAAACTGGCATGTCCGAGAACCAAAAATTTAAAGACATGTGACATTTACTATCCCACACTGAGCCCGCGTAAGTACGTGATCTTCCTTCTTGTAGGAAATGGCTGAATCCCAGCAGTGGGTTCGGTTACTAAAGGGATCGGATTAAGAAAGTAAGTAAATAAGACAGCATTTCGATCTAATTACTACTATTCAATAACGTTATGTACAAGTGCTTCAAGATATTATGATATTGATGACTAAACTTCAGTTTATTATTGGACATAATCCATCGCCACTGAAGTTTTAACTTTAGCCCTGTGCATTTTAAGTTGATTTTTTAGTGACCAAATATTATTATTATAAAATACCCTAAACAAATGGCTAGCAATTTAATTTGAACTTTATTTCAAACGACATAAAGTCAATTTTTCCAAAATGAGTGGTAGTAAACCTTCTGTGTTAGTTTACTCCGTGGCTTATTCTGTGGTTTACTATATCTATAGATAGAGCAGGTTATAAGCTTTGAAAGCCTAAACCAGAATTGGAGGTTTCAGGTGTGTGTTAACGCAGAGTACGGAGGCTTGATTTGATATACAAAGGACAAAATCTCTATTAAGTGGTCTTAGATAGGATTCTGGTGTGTCTCCGATATTTACTCCACTAAATTCTCTACTAAGGAACATTCTCAAGGCTTTCTAAGATAGGCTATAGGATTGACAATGTGGTCCTGGAATGTAAAGGGCCACTGAAGGAACACGGGTAGGTTTACTGAGCAAGTAAATCTAACACTCCCTCTCGCTCTACTCAGAGCGAAAGAAGCGCAAAAATGCTTCCTAAAATAGGCACGACAGCGATGAAAAACGCTATTTCTATAAATAAGATTTAATACATCGTGGCGTTGCACTATATTTATCTGTGTGTAGCTGTGTATTATCTATGGCTATTTACCGTATCCTATTAAGCTTATCTAAGTAGATATTGATTCGCTTAGTAGGTATCCATCTTCATACTTGAATCTGTCTGAAAATAATTTATCAAACATGTAAACTCACATACACAGGACACCCAAACTCGGTACTATCTATCTAGTGTGTGAATCGCACAGCTCGATAGCCAATCGTGTCATCAAAATGCTCAAAATCTCGATTAAATAAGATATCTGATAATAAGACGATTACAAAGACAACTGATTAACTGAAAAAGACATTGGCTTAGCACAAAGATTACCAGATTTAATCGAAAACAAACTCGACTTGCTTATAGCATCGTGTAAACGGCGTAAGGTAAGTAGGTAATTCCTTAACTTACGTGTTTTCCCTAGGGAGGGCTCTAAACGGGTGTTAAAGATCCCAATAATCGTTAAGTCAATCGAGTATGAACCCTAAGGCACCCTTGTTTCATTGAATCTTACTGCTTACCTGAAAAGATAAGCTTTATGTTTATAATTATCTTTTTTTCGGTTATTTTTTTGCTTGTGACACGCATAGGAAAATTCATTGTGTCGATATTTGAAGACTCTCTCAAATGTCACCACAATGTACGGTCTTTGTCCAGCAGTGGACGGCTTTTGGTAAATGATGATGATGCTTATGTGGTGAAGATTTTTTTGCGAATTGAAGCACTCAAACTTTGCGTTTTAGTCAGTTCGACACGTTCTTTCGCTCTACCCATAGCGGGGGAAACAATTTGATGAATACCACCTCAAAAAAAGGTAATAAGATTTTTCGAGCATGATTGCTGAAAACGCAAGTCACTGCACAAAAATAAAGTCATATAATTTCATGAATTAGTACAATTATTTTAGTTCAATAAACATTCATTGGTGAAACTATTATTATAAAGTCCAGTCTCATAGGAAGCCTCGGAGATATTTCTCTCATTCAAAAAGAAAAAACAGGCAGTAAAAAAATTGTTATTACCCATCTTCAAATCTGACCTAGATAACAGCAAAAATCCGTAAACGAAGCTGTTTAATTAACTCCGCGAACATTAACCAATGCTCATTAAATCTATTTATAAAATATCTCTATAACTAACGTACGCCATTTAATAAACCACCCCATCTCATAAAACCCTCCTATAACACGTAAATGAGCTTTTAAACTAATAAAATATGACGTTATGAAAAATTACGTACTTAATGAAATTCTTAATAAAAATATTTCATGTTGATCGAAAAATAAATTCCATTTAAGGAAATGCATTTAATCGGGAACAGAGGGGTCCTAACCCTCATCCCTTCGGTAATCAAATAGTTGCCATCTTGTACTTATTTATGTAAAAAGGAAGGGTAGGTTCCGAGGGGTATTTTTCACCCCCTATACGTCAACAGGGGTCTCTCAATTGAAGATGGCTAATAAGATTTTTATAAGATGCTTTTTCGATTGTTAGGGAGAAATTGGGAGGTAATCTCTTTTGTAAAAGGTTTCTGGTCTTTAGGTCTAAATTAGCCTTTAAGCTTTAGAAATGGGTGCTTTAGTAGGTAAAACAATTTCCTTTGATTTTTTATAGTATAAAGTAGCTTCTTCCAGCAAGTCGCTGTGTTTGTGTGAAAGTAGGGTTTATCCACACAAATTTTGGAACCCCGTGTCTTCTAGGGTGACTCCCTAGGAGTATGACACGGGGAAATTTACGGGGGAAATTAGTGGATTCTTTCTTGACGCATGCATACGTCAGTCAGAATTACCACCTAATTCTGAGTGACGTGCAATAATTTGACTAAAAATAAAGAGGAATATTTGATTTTAGCAAATACCATTTTCTTGACTTTATAATACAGGACGCATTATTAAGTCATAGAAATGGAGTACTAAAAACAACCTATAATGAAACAAAATAAATACAATGCCATCTAATGTGTGCTGTAGGTCTAATGGTGGTGGTTTACGTGAAGCTATTTCTAATATATAAAGGGTGTAAAAAGACCCTTAACGAAAACGAAAACCCCATATTCTACTCACTAGGATACTTTTTTTCTTCTAGACAATACCTGGGAATTCACTGGTTCTGGAGATATTGAAGGTCAAAGTCAACATTTTGTTTTCGTTTTTTTTTTCAAAATCGTATTCCAAGTATCATTAGTAAACTTTCTTCCGAACAAACGTTATCAAAATCATCAATTTTTGATAGTCAATTACGCATTTGAAGTTACTATTTGCATTGAAAACGAAACACAACGAGCGCCTCACACACACAAGCGTGCGGTCGGTTCAACGACCAAGCGCGAGCGGCCGAATGCGCAGCTGATCGGAATTATTATTTTTTAAAGATGAAATAAAGAAGTATTTTCCCAGCAATATTTTTTGGTCCAAGTTACTTAATTACACGTTATCGGCTTTGTGATCGGTCTTTTTACACCCTATATAATATAATAGACGGAACTCTAAACTAAGTATCTGTCGAAACTATCTATTGAAATCTTGCATTCATTGAACCAGATTTTCGGTTATCCCCAAAAATATAAATAAGCTATTCAAGCTGTAGTAATAAAATCTGCAAAATATTACATTTGACCCCGTTGGCACCGCGCCTGAATTATTTGACTGTGGACCGAGAGGACCCCGGTTCGTATTAAGTCACTACTTTTTATAGTCTAGCGTAACAATGCATGAAATGTTAATAGTTCTGATGAACTGAATGCTGCAAGGGTTTAAAAACAAATGAATTTTGACCAAAGAAATATAGAAAGGTCATAAAAAAAGATAAAATATGAAAAGACTAGAAAGAAGCTAGTCTTTTCCCGCGTGAATGAAAATTGACTCAAAGGCACACTCTTGTACTAGAGTATTATTGAATAAACTTTATTCTACTCAAAAATAGTAACAAAAAGTTAAATATTAGAGTACAGTGGCAGCTATATCGCTGACTGATGGCGATATAAAAATGTATGTCTATGTCCAATTTCTGGACATGGCTTACCCGTACGCCAATTTTCAGCCCGACCCGTTCAGCCGTTTTAAAGTGGAGGAGAATAGAAACAATCATTCGCTTTTATATTTTATGTGTGATAACTGATAAGCTATAGTATAAAAGGGGTTTCTGAAACACAATAGCAGTCCTTTAGTTCATGAATCCCCGACCGGTCCTATGAGACCGCGGTGTTATAGTTTTACTATTGTGTCTCGTTTTGTGGGTATGTGATAGGTTAATATTATAAAAAACCTTCAATTACTTAAATCAAATGTGTGACACCACAATGCATTGTGTAGACGTCTATATAATTTGGTCGTCATTTTCACTTAAACATTACTTACGTTTTTATGAGAATGATATTCCCATTGCTTCTCGTGCGACTGGTCCTTATAACAATAGTAGGTATCACCAGGAATGTTGATTGTAAGCAGAATTTTGCACAATAACTTTCAGGCATCCTCTCAACATTTTCACACGTCACAAAAAAAAGTAGTACTCATAAAATCCTATCGCCTAATGCGATAATGGTGTCAACGCTCACGGCCTCGCACTAAAATGTAGGAATGCGTGTAAATTCTGAATCAATTTCATCATAAAATATTACTAATCTCGATATGGGATTTCTATCACGTTCACATATAACGTTCTTCAGAACTTGAGCCACGTACAAAGTCGTCCGAGATTCGAGATTGCTCTATCCGAATGCGTTCTCAAATTCGTATTTCGAATGCCACTTCTGGCCACTAGCAGTCGCTTCGGCTTGGAAATTAAAAAGAAAATCGGCACCCGCCATTTTAGACCGTGTAAACGACGATTCGTAAAAATGTTTTAGGATTTTTTTTGTTGGTGCGTGCCTGCGTGGATAGGTATTTTTTTAAAGGCAGCGAAAATGTATGAGCCATTTTGTAATTCTAATTCCGAAATTCTCAATGCCGAATTAAATGTTTGTAACGTGAGTGCTTTCTTCTTCAGATAGCGTTATTACATCCGTGTTTTCTTTCCTTGATTTACTTTCTGCCTGCAAACAATGGTTGCTCAAAACAATCTTTTTCTTTACATCCCAAACAATATAAGCAACGACAAAACTTCTAAATTCAATTTCGAAACTGGAACATCTAAGTCGTTCACAACCGTCAAATATTACCCAATAGCATGACTGAGTTCAACTACTAAAAATTGAAATTAGAACTTCGTGCCGTGACTGTTATCGACCAATCAGACGCTTGCATTCTGCAGTCTATTGCCGACTGTCAATACTTTCTTCCGTAGAGAATTGGCGTGAATAGAAATTGTGTTGATACTGTGGTATTATATAAGTTTATTTGCCGCTTTATATAATAACAGCCGCACAGGTCGATTTTCAAGGTTAAGCAACGCTTGCCGAGGTTGGTCTGTGGATGGGTGACCATCTTAACATACGAATTTCCTCCGTACCTCGGAAAACACGTTAAGCCGTAGGTCCCGGCTGTCATTTATAGATCTTTGGCAGTCGTTACGGATAGTCAGCAGCCAGTAAATCTGACTCCAGTTTTGCCATAAAGTACCGTGTTACCCCAGTTAATGGTTTGTGGAGGTCTGGTAGGCAGCCGCTCCTCGTAAAATACTGGTATTCAGCTAAATCCGTCTTGACTGGAAGCCGACCCCAATATAGTTGGGAAAAAGGCTAAGCAGATGATGATTTGCCGCTTTATAAGGTTTTAAAGAAAAGTATCAAGAAGAGGCATGTGGTTAAATAAACTATAAGTATAAACAAATATCCGAAGAGGAAGAGTATATTTACCTTAAATTCGTTGAAGTAAGTAACATAGAGTTGATAATACCTCCTCTAAAATCCCGGAATCATAAAAATGACGATTGAATCTCGGGATTTATGAAATTGCAATTCAAATTTAAAGAGTTTTATTATGTTTTTTAGAGTTCCGTACTAAAACTGTTAAATTAAAGAGCTTTGTTTTAACCTAATTTTAACGCAACTCTAAATCGTAGTAGCGCGTAGAGTCGTTACGGATAGTTTGAAGCAAAAAAATCTGACACTAGTCTTGTCAAGGGGTTCGATAAAGAGATTTTGTTTGGGGCCTCTAAGTTCGGGGGCACTGCCCCGCCTAGACCTTCGGCAGTTACACCACTGAAGGTGAAGGACTGCGGAGAGTAGAAAAACATTTTCCCACCATCGCGTGTCACAAGACACTTTCACTCAACGCAAGACACCCCAAGCGTACTTGACAGTTTTAATTAATTATTAATTACTACAACGCAGGGGTGAGAATATTAAAGATTTATTCATTGTCCGTTTCCTTGCTTAGTACAGTTAGGACACGCATGTCCATATAAAAGGTTGTAAATAAAAATGCCTACCCCAACGTGAAGGGTAGGTAAGTTCGTGTTTGTACGGAGGTAGTGTGTAATGACGTCATCTGTCATGTTTGACGCGTTGCGTGGGCAAGCCCCGGTTGGGGCCAGATTAATGATGTCACATATAAACCACGGGAGCCCTGAATTCCGTTTTCTTTTTATTGCTTAATATTTTATGTTTGTTTTCAGTTATTTTTTGTCATGCGCTTGGGAACATACTTCAACTAATTTGCCTCGCCGTATTCTAAACATGGTGAAATACTTCCAGCATACTCGGATCCAGATGAATATCACGATTCAGCATGCATGCAACCCAGTAGCCCTTACTTACCTTACTGGGTTGCATGAAGGCTGCCGAAGGTCTAGGCGGGGCAGTGCCCCCGAACTTAGAGGCCCCAAACAAAATCTCTTTATCGAACCTTTTATTGAATTACCGAGAAATTATCCTACCTTCGAAATCTATAATTATAAAATAAACTATTTTAATCTTGCAAAACTAAATTAATCTTGGCAACTTGGCGGAAAGGAGTGTCAGATTTTACAGACTAATCCTACCATTAGTCTGTAAAATCTGACACTCCTTTCCGCTCCAACGCAGGGCACAGATAATTTGATGATTTCCCGTGCAAAAAGGGGCCCCAGTCTTTTTTTGCACCAGGGCCATTAATTTCCTAGCTACGCCACTGTTCACCTTGGGTTTTATTATATTATTAAAAAAGCAAGAACTTTTTCGAAATTAAATGTCAGATTTCGTTAACATCAAATGGGGCCAGAAACTACAAAACATTTCACATCAACCCAGAAGTTAACTTCACAAACTTTTCGACGTACCTTTCCAACAGGATTTTTAGTTCCACACGGTTTAACTGGCGTAATATTAGCCGTTATTACCTGGTATTAGGGTCTATGTTCGCTTGATATGGCTGTAATGGACACGGGTAGGGCCGCAATTAAAATGCTCATTAAACTGTCGCTGTTAGGGTGAGACATTTTAAATTGCGAATGTCATCAGTTCAAAATTACGTGGCGGTTGTGTGGCCGCCATTTTGTGACGTCACACGGAGGTAACAATGGCGGGTTGTAAAAAGTTGGCGCTTACCGTGGATGTTTCTCTAGGAATGTTAAGTTTAATAACCGGAAAATTTTAGGCTCGCCTGCTGGGCTGTTCTTTTAATAATATTATGTACTTACGCTAAGTTAACATGTTTTATACTTTATTATCAGCTTGTATTAGTCTAAATGTGGGGTCAGGCCTCTTTACTAGGAGAGGAAGAGGACCGTAGCCCGTAATTCACCACCCAACCACCAAATAAATTACACAAAGTAATGTGCCTGGCTGGGTTTGAACCCGTGACCTCTACCTCGTCAGTCGGGGCTGTTTCCACTGGGCCACCACAGCTTTCTTACATTCCACATGGCCTATGCCTATTTTGATATTGTTTTGTACATACGTACGGAGTAGATTTGATAAAAATAGTTAATAAACAAATGAGTAAGGGCCTGTTTCACAATGTCTGAGTAGCCACTACTTCAAAAATGAAACAGAATTTGTATGAAATTATCTACCAAGTAATAGGTGGTGAAACAGGCCCTAAGTCTATAGAAAACATTTATTTACTAATGGAAGTGAAAGCACTTCACGAAAGCAATGAAATAATTTAAGTATGTATTGCTTGATATATTTACAATCCTTATCGATTTCGGCTCCAATATAAAAAGCCACTTAAAGAAATGAAACTGCATCATAGCGTAAGTGGCTATATCGAACCAGAAATATAGCTACCAAACTGCATCATTTAAGGTAGCATTCCGTTCTTGGCGCCCGCGACGCGCGACCGCGTTCGGGTCGTGCGACCCACAGCAGTATGGCACCGGTCGCGGTCGCAGGTCGAGGTCGCAGTCGCTTATCGCGGTTGCAAAAACCGAATGCTACTTTTACTAGATCTGTATTCAAATATTATTTTTATTTAGGGGGAACCACAAAAACAATATTTGTAAATTATGATTGATTCCCTCGGTACACAGAGCCCTCTGAATAAATATGCCATAAAGAAAACAGTACTCAATAACAATTCTAATATCAGCGCAAATGCACCTTGCACCTTCAAACAAATGTGTTTCGTATGTTGGGGGTAGGCGTGAAATATTGCCAATAGGGGACAATGAATTGGTAATAGAGAAAATAGGGTGGACGTGTGAGGAAAAGAAAATAATAAATAATAACTATGGGTGAAGTGTGAAACATTATTATTATTATTACTAGCTTCAGTAAGCGGCTTCGCCTGAGTAAAAGTAGAGGTAACACTCGTGGAATAATATGTTTTCTATGGACTAATACAGGCCACGGTCTACTCGTGTCACTAAGGCCTTCTAAATCCTTTGTTCAGCCATTTCAGCATGAAAGAGTAACAAATACACACGCACTCATCAAAATTTTCACTAAAATACTTTCAATAATTAATAAGATGAGAAAATAAATCCCTATCAACAAATTCTTTGATACTTTCAGACACCGCAATGCATAAATCCCTTCAATTATTTTAGAACCGCAATTTTTTTTGCAAAATTAGATGAATGGATAATAAACTAAAATATGTATGTGACTAAATCGACTAAGAGTGTAAATGTGTGTTTTTTTCAACTCACAATCAAGAATAAATAATTCAGGGCAATCAAAACAAAAACACACATGATTAAACAATTTAACTATTCATCAAACCGTACCACAGCAACTGATCCAAACGGATTGTTTACTCATTATCATATAGGTTTATCAAATCAAAATTCACATTCGGAACGTGACAGTCCGTGTTGCCAGGAAAATAGGTTTAATGTATGGACTCTATCTGCCCATCATACAGAGCTAGGAAAGTAGGAACGCACCGGCAATGTTTAGAGAAGCCACAGCTTGTAATATTCTTTCACAAACTGCAGTGGTTTCGGCTAACACAGTCATTTTCAGAATAGTCACAGGTCATAAATTTCTTTTGCTGGGAGAACTAGGGCTGGAACACGCTTGCAGCGATCAAAAACGCTACAGCTTATAATATTCACGGATATTATAAGCTGTAGCCGTACACAGCGTTTTGGCTGTCACAGCTATTTTCAGAATTGTTACGGGCCATCAATTTCGTTTGCTCGCTGAATTGATGGTAGTTGGTGCAGAAAAGTTCTGAATTGGCGATTGTGTACCAGAAGACGTTGGAAAGCCTCCTTTAGGCCGTAAGAATTCGCATGATGCGAGACTATAGTGGACGTCTTTTGGCTGAAGTGTTTATGTATCATTTTCGAATGACCAATTTATTTCTCTCGATAAGTTAACGGTGACAGCAGTAAGCATCGTTATTATGTAAAGTCCAATAACGCCGTGTCTATCAGCCATCAAGTCTTGCCGCTGCTTTGTGGGCCTTCACGTGAATTCAGGGCTGGCTAAAACAGGAACAGGATTAATAGGGATCACTGGATCCGGAATCCGGCAGTGTTTAACACACCTCTGTGCGTTGTGTGGTGTTGCTTTATGCTTCCCTGATTTGTCTTCTCGTTGCTTCCTATTTGAAGTTTGATTGGGGATTTGGACTTTTATTAGTTGATGATGTACTCTTGGATTTCTTTAGGGAAATTTAGTTCTTGAGCTGAAACATACGGAATGAGTTTCGCTGCACTAAGTTTTTACTTAATGATGAGGCTTCTGCTCGTATGCGTGTACACCTGAATACTCCTTTATCAGTACTCCTTTGAGAGCTCAGAACTGGACTGTTGAAGAAAGAATCCAGAAGCCAGATGAGATCAGGACGATTGTCAAGACGATAGGCGGGCGCAATGTTTATATACTCGTAACTATTACAAAATAGTAGTCTTGTAGGAATCAATTCTATAGTTAAAAGCAACACAAACTTTTCACAATCTTTCGATCCCTACAATAGTCTACAAAAATTTGTTTAAAAATTTTAATCCCTCTACCATTTTTACGTGAATATATAAGCCTATTTCACCCTTAACCCTTTCTGTCAATAACTCCCAGTGGTTCAGCTATAGGGTTACCACTTGCCCTTTTCAGGGTCCCAGATAATATATCAATTAGATCTCTAATTTACTATCATCACGTGTGCTTATGAGAGGAGATTAGGCAGATAGGGTTTTTGTTCGTTATGAATTATTTACTGAACCCTGTTCAGTTTTGTTAGGGCTCTGTTAGAAGTGGATTTATGTCCATTGTTTGAATGTTGTAGAATTTAAATAGTTTTTGTTTGAGCTTTAATGGATCACTTAATTTTGACCCGTGTTGGAGGCTGGTTTTAATCGGACTAAAATTTGAAGCTCTCCAATTTGCCATGTCACGTTTAGACTAAATAATCTGAAATATTCTAGGTCGATTTAATGCGTGATCAGATGTTTTATGAGAATCATCAAGTGGCGAAGATGTTTCAGCTGAAATATGGACTTTACGAGTATTCTTAGACCCAACCCTCCATTGTCAACCTGCAGGCCAATGGCCTATTTCATTTTTCGACACCATTCGGTTTTCTAGTCTGCGTAGCAGAAAACACATCGCGACAGACCAAAGTGAAGACAACAGAACCGGCTTCAAAAGACTAGCCTTTGCACAAAGATAGGCTGCATTTAAAAACAAAATTGAAGACCGAATAAAAACTTCGCAAATTGATACTAAAGCCACAAAGTTTTTAGTACCAGAGGCTCACAGGGAAGCTCATGTTCAACAATCAACAACTACAGGATGTAACTATACATATGGACCTATTTCTAGGAAAATACAACACGCAACGACTCTTTATCATTCCTCGGAAGTTGTAATGGCCGACTGGAGTTTACAATGGTGCATGAAGACAGCCAAAGCTCTGAAATTTACGGTCTTTAAATCCTTTAAGTCATTACTTTTAACTGGTATGTGGGTAGTCAAGGTTTCATGATTGAAAGTTACGCTTATGACCTTTGAAAAGTGATTAATATTTTTAGATACAACATTTCCTCTGTTTCTTGTTGTTTTCGAAACAAAGGACCTTATAAAAAAACACATTTGACTGCGATATTTATAACCTATATACAGAGAGCATAAAAATAAATTGGTCTATACCCTTTCCTTAACTGTCAAGAGCCGATGTCATAAAACGTATAGGAAAGTCCTTGAGCATAAAACTCGTGAACGGCGCGACTTGAACCAAGTTTTTTCTTAAATCAACCATTTGTAGGTAGTTAGCGATTGTTCTGTTATGAATCGGTGATGCAAGGGAATTTTTTTGAGTACTGGCTTTATGCTACAGCACTGTGATTGTGACATTGTAGTCCACTATTTCATTCAGTGTTATGGTTACGTACAAGTTAGCAATAGTTCATTTTGATGCACATGAACCAATTTATCAGTTCCAAAATGACCTCGCCGTCGGCTCGGGCGTATATTTTGCCTCAGTTGCAATGACAATGGCTCACGAGCATCAAACGACGCTTTCAACACGTTTACTTGAATAATAAGAAAAACTTTATAAACATAATAATATTCATTAATAACTCGCAGATTATTTTTCTCGTGCCTTGGTAGCGGCGGCCGCACGACATAATCTAGTATAATAAATTGGGTCGGGGGCTGGCTGCTATATTCCGCACTAGTACAAAACAAGGATTACAAGCCTAAAAGCGATATCGTTAGAAGCGGGTAATGAAGTAAATGTGTTGAAAAATCTTTATTTTGCAATTCTAGACTCAGTTTTAACCAAAAATGAGAGCGTGCTAGTTTCACGACAGTTCCAAAACAAATTGCTAATGAGGCTCGCGACTTCCAAAGTATTTCTTACATTTTAGTCTTACAACGCTTTTGTATACTACCCTTCTTTGCATAAAACATTATTTGTCTCGTATTTCGGCCTCCATTGTAGCAGGAATCATTATGGTATGGTTTCAAATTGCTCTTAATTGAGTTCTCTTTGTGGGCTGTTTGATCGTTTCCTATGGGTTATGGGTTCTATGGTCAATGAATCAGAGGCACGTGCCTATTGAGCACATTCGCACTTTTCGCCCATGTCGACGACGGGGCAAACCGTAGGGGCCCGAAAGAACGCTAAGCCTCCTCAATTAGAAATCACAAATTAGATGTCAACAAAACGTAGGCACGGCATCGAAAACTACTGGGGCCTGGGTTGACGAAAGAGAACACTGGGACCCTGGAATTAGGGCAAAGAAGGAACAGGAGTGGGTTTTAGTCAGTAGAAGTCTGCCACGCCCTCCTGCTCTTTAAAAAAACCCTATTTTGCACAAAACATTATTTCTCTCGTATTTCGACCTCCATTGTGCCAGAAATCATTATCGTATGGTTTCAAATTGCTCTTAAATGAGTCTGTTTGCTCGTTTCCCATGGGTTATGGGTTCTATGGTCAATGAATCTGACGCACGTGCCGATTGAACACATTATAGCTTTCTCCCTCGCTCTAAGTACAATATTGTAGGAAGTTGGGTGACATACTGCTTTGACGTGTGCAGTACGTGTTGGCTGTTATGTGAGGCTGTGAATCAAATGAGATTTTAGAGATTGGTTTTAGAGGGGGGTTCTTGATCAATGGGTCTTGTTTTGGGTGTATTTGTCGTGCGGAAATGGCTTTGGTTTTTGAAGTGTTTTTGTGTGTTGTACTTAGCTTTACTGCACACAAAATTCTCATTCTTCCTTTTCAACCGAGGTTTGTGGGACTTTATTCAGTAACGCTTACCTCGAAGGACATAAAATATCTTGATATGGCTAATTTTTATTTGCAGTTTCTCGTAAATCTCCCGCAGTTACACATGCATTATTGGTTGCTCTGCTCCTATTGGAAGCTGCGTGATGTTATATAGCCTAAACTTTCTCGATAAATGGGCTATCTAACACTTAAAGATTTTTTCAATTCAATCCAATACTTCTTGAGATTAGCGCATTCAACCACAAGCAAACGAACTCTTCAGCTTAATAATTAAACTTATAAGTACTAATTTAAATGCCCATAAATCACGATCTCATTGTCCTTACAACCCGTATGTCACGAATAAAGCAATCAATTGAAAGCAAGCGGTTTCCTAAGTGCTTGCTAAAACATCTCGCTACTTATATTAATGGGCCGGGCAGCGGTCTAACGACACTCAGCCCATTGCACGCCCAAGTAATGAAGGCCCCATAGAGTCCCATGGAATTATTGTTACGCCCCATTGGGGTTATTTTATTGTTTTATAGTTACATTTAATTTGACATTGGGGTTTATTAAGTGTCAATTGTTTTTTGATTTTAAAGGGTATTTGTGTTCGGGTGGGTTCAGTTTGTTTCGGGTGTTTTAATGGGTGATAATGTTGATATTAAAAATGTTCTTTTATGGAATAATAATACAAGCAAGTGAGGATAGTTAAATCTGTTAACCTAAACGTCGCATTGGTCCGACGAATGTTTTCGTGTCCTATTCGCTGAGATAGTATGTTTGCGACTGGATACACCATCTCTGCGAGTTGTGTTAGGCCATTCGTATGCCATGCAAAGGTCCAGAAACCCTGGGTCCTGAACTGTATAAACACATAAAAACACTAATACAGTTGATAAATTATTCGTAAGTGAGACTCGAAACTTGCATGTCTCTCTTAAGCCTACTTGTATCTGTAAACTAAATAATCAATCAATCTTCATCTCATACATTCGTATTCAAATCCAGATACATTTAAAATTAATTATCTCAAAGACAACCAGACACCAAAACCGTCACCCTCCACCATTATTTACCCAATCACGTTCCGATATACGCAAACAGTGACATGTCTGCCGCAACAAAAGGCTTCATTACTAAATATCCATAGCTAATATCCTTATATCAAATCCCATAAGAGCATGGGTGTATTACCATAATATTTGCTATGCCAAAACGTTCACATCCCGAGGTATTCGGGACGATATTACGGGATCCCGTTATGTAGATTAACTACTTTTTGTACATACATCCAAATAAAATGGCTCAATTTTATATGACCCTGTTTTTATTTGGGTTGGGTTCCTTATAATATGAGTAAAATGTAGATAAAAATTGGTTTGATGTACTATTTGCTGGCTTAATGGGTTTTTTTGGAACAAAAATTGGATAGAATGGGCTATGGACAAAAATTTTGTTTTAAGTTGCGAGATTATTGCAAAGACTAACGAACACACATGGGTTTTAGTCAGTAAAATTCTGATGTCTCGCTACACACACAGCGGAAGAAGTTTTTAATGATTATGGCGTTCACCGTTTTTAGCAGGTGGCACCCTGCTGCCCTAGAACCAAAAAATCGAAGGCATGATCATCCACAAAAGCGCACGGGACCAGCGTGGTGTACTACGGTCCATTGTCTCACTTAAAGAAGAGCTCTGATTCCCAGCTGTGGGCACGAAATAAGGCTGATTATACTATCATTATTATACAACATTATACCCAGCCATTTTCAGAGTAAAACATTTCAGCTTTCAGTGTTAGTTAGTTTGTAAATACATCAACCAGTTCAAACTGTAAATACTGAAACATTTTGCTGTTTCATAGCTAAGTTATCTTCCAAATAATTTCTGTTTCAATATTATAAAGACCTTAAACAGAAATAGTTATAGTTATAAAGCTTATTACAAATTCAATTGATATAAGTAGAAAGGTATCGACCGTCTAATACATTAACTTGATGAACCAATATCGAACTAGGAACAAGTAAACATATTGTCGATATGATCTCTTTGAATCAGTGGTTTCCAATCTTTTTATGACTGGAGACCACTTTGGTTTCTTTGTTGTTAGCAGGAATTAAAGTAAAGAAAAATAATATAGTAGAAGTTTTTTTATACCTACCGATTGCGGACACAAAGAAAATGTATTATGTACTTTAGCGTACAATTATGAGTATATAAATAAATAAATAAAGGCTGGAAACCAGTACTCAAAATAATCTACGAATCCATGATTATTACAAAATAAACTGTCGTAACTTATCTTTAAAATTATTTTATTAGATTATTGTAAACACCCGTCAGTTTGTCAAATTGACGTATCTCCATACAGAAAAAGGTAAAATGGCGTAACTTTCTAAACAATGGTTTTCCATAAACAGATTATTTACCACCAAGTTGTACCACGGAACCCTAAGTCTGAAACGCGAAGATAGTTGGCCGATAAAGAAAGATTTACCGCTCAATGTCCGGATCTGTAATGTTTGCTTAAATACTGTTTTATTTTCGCCTCGCGAGCAGGAAGCGTTTATTTGTTTGTTTAAAGTACACGTTACGTAGTAAAAATTGCAGTTAAAACATTTCTCCATAACTTTGCTTTATACCTACTTCTTCCGGGTCTGATAAAACTTGCTTTTTTTGAGGAGGAAAAATATCTTGTAACTTTTCGCGTTCTGAGTTGAATGAGAGATTTGGTCTGACTTTTACTGACTGAAACCCCAAATGTGTAAATCCTCAGTCGCAAAGCCCAATTTTTAAGCTGTGGAAATTATATAGCCACGTTGGGAAATCATCAAGTAACTTCTCCCACTCTGGATGAAGCGAGAGGGAAAGACTCGTACTGACTAAAACCTATCTGTATTCTTTAAGTTCAGGTTCTTTGTATTCCAGGGCCGTACTAACTCTTTCAAACGACCCAGAAACTTTCACTGAAATATTTAAATTGTTTGATTTGACGCCAAAAGCTCTTAGTATTTATTTAGGACTCCAAGTATCCTGATTAATTAATTAATCTTAATCCACTAAGTTCGTCAAGACCTGTCAACAACAAATATTTTCATTAGAATTGAAGGATTAAAATTGGCCTCTTTATGAAGCCCTTCACAGGCTTAATTTTACTTCCCTTACGCTAAAAGGGCTAAAGGAGAGCACCAGGATTATGTTGAGACCGGTCCAAAATCTCATTTGTAATAAGGGTTTTTGATAAATTCAATGATAGGGGTCCCGATTTTAGGTGCTAGGATTTGTTGATATAATCTTTTTAATATTTCCTAATTAATGATGTTGTTCGTGAAAAATTATACTCTGTGAAACATACTCGTACAATGGGAGTATTCCCGTTTCGGTACCCAGATTTTCGGCACCAAAATTTTCGGCACCCAAGCTATTCCCGATTCGTCACCAATAGGTATTTTGGGTGGTAGTAACCTATACAAAATCATTTATTAAAGTTATAGAGTAATTGTGATGCCAACACTTTGGTACTTAAGTATGTAATGTATTCCAAATAAAAACAGTTTGTATCAAACATTGAAAAAAAAAATGATTTTGTTTCTGGCGCGACATTTAGCGAAAGAGACATTTTATGAAGAGACATTTTGCGAAAGAGACATTTTGCGTCTGAGCCAAAAATACCTATTGGTGCCGAATCGGAAATAGGGGGTGGGTGGGTGTCGAAAATTTTGGTGTCGAAAATCTGGGTACTGAAATAGGAATACTCCCTCTAAAACATACTCGTACAATGTGTACCGTAATAAAGCCATTAATTAGATTTGGGATTAAAATATGTCGGGGCTCATGAGTAACGGACTGCGAATCCGGATATTGCGTCATTTGAAGGGACCCCGAAACATTTGTTACTCTGTTTTTAAAACATGGTTAATCAGTCTCTTTTATTTTAGGTCGGAAATCATCAAATGACTACTCTCGTTATGAGTGAAATTAAAAATATAGTGTTAGGGCCTGTTTCACAATGTCCGAGTAGGCACTACTCACTGAATAAATTCAAAAATGTGACAGAATTTGTATGAAATTATCTGCCAAGTAAGATACTCGAAACTTAATCATAGGTGGTGAAATAGGCCTTAGACTTTTACTGACTAAAACTTACCTGTATTCCTTGATTGCCCACTCTTGCCTATGTTGCACAAAGATTTTATGTATCTTTATTTTTATTCCAAATAAATTATTTATTTGTCTATCATCCCCTCTCCTAGAGAGGGGGCCTGAGTCCCAGCAATGGGAACATTATAAGGCCGCTAATGCTATCAGTCATGGTTTCGGTATAACTTTGGCCAACTTAAGGAATTTCTCCTGTATCGTGCGTGCGTGCGTTCACAAACATGCAAATCCACATACACATAGTAAAGTTGCCATGTACTCTAAAAAACCCCGCAGACGTTAAATCAACCTACAACACGTAAAAACCGTATCTATTTTCCGTCATCAGTTTTGTTCTATTACTGTATACTTAGGATATAAGCTTTTAGGTCGTATTATAAAATGATATGGCAGCTATATCGAAGCATAGTGATCCATAATACGGGTCATTGTCGACCACTTTGGGCCGTAATGGATTTACCTGCTGAGGGCTACAATCATTTGACTTAGTTGCCTTAAGTGTTATGGTCTACTATGTGAAATAGACTGGGAAGGAAAATCGATTTTGGGTGCCTAAGTAAATAGATTTAGGGGTCCTGTGGTGAGATAACGCGTTCTGCTGATACAGTTGAATAAATCGACGTTATCTTAGTTACTGAAGTATAAACTCTAAATATGTATCTATGTTGAGACGAGCTATGCTTAAAACAATTATAAATATATTTAATAGGAAGCTCTCTTCCAACAAAACCAGTCGCTAAATACACTTGAGACACAACACACATCCTTTTTTTTACATCCCGTACATAAAAAGTAAAGTGAACCTTACGCACATTAGCAATCTATAAATGTCATAGAAAACGATTAATTAATGATACAGAGTTCTATTCAATTATCTAAGATGCATTTTACGAGTATATTCAGAACGCCAATGTTAATAATCTAGAGCACAGAGATAAGTTAAATTTAGTAAGAAATACTGGACTGCAGTACCCATTATAAGAACAGTGACCCTAACAAAATGTAAAATACTAAAGCAACCACGAAATATTAAAACAGACGAAATATGCAGCGTATATATAGAGATTTGGACAGGACACCTACACAAAACACAGTTTTGTACTTAGGCACGAGTAGGCAACGACATTTTGTCAAAATTATTTTTGTTGGGCTCTTAAAAAAGCCTTGCATTGTCACAGTAGAGCGCAGAGCGTATAAAAGTGTCCCGAAGTGATTGATGAACGTATGTCGTGTCGTAGGTATGTCTGCAGCTTTACGCCACAACTCGCTAAATGGATGGCATACGACCGTATAAACGCACGACTTTTTTTCCGTCCCCTTTTTTTCTAAGTAGAAATTCTCGTTATAAAAGTGTTTAATCCGTGTTCGGACTGCGAAATAATACTAATCCATGTGAAGGTCGTTGGAACAGGCGTCTCGTACATACGAAGAGGCTTATTTTACTTTTACAAGGACTGGCTTGTGAAACCCCCTTTTTTTGAGGTGGGATTTTATCGAGTAACTTCAACCACTTTGGAGTGACAAGAGATGTGAATTTTATTGACTAAAACCAACTTGTGTTCTTTTGTTGCCCCTTACGTTTCAGGTCCACGGTAAAGGTAGAATTACATGAGGTCCACATAGGACTCGTCCGTCAATCTGGGTCCATTTCAGTCTCCATACATTTTAGATATATGGCAACTAGACTTGTAGGGCTACTATAAAGGCTTGGGCACACCAAAAGCAGGACAAGCGCAGCACCTTAGCAGGGCAGGGCAGTTGCGCCGCGGTTGATGTCACACCAGAAACGTGAGCACTGTGAGCAGTCAGAAAGCAGTTTGAATGCGTGCCTGCTTTGTAACTGCGTTATGTGTGTCGTATCGATAGCCACACTCAGTACACTTTAAGATGTTGAACGGTTCCGACTCTGACGAAGAGGAGCTATTGTTGCTTCTAGCTTTAAGTAAAAAAAAAAGACCATGGGTTCACGATGTAAATAAGAGAAGAGAAGAATATGGGGAGTACCATCGTCTATGTCGGGAATTAGAATCTTTTGAAGATAGGTTCTATACTTATTTTCGGATGTCGAAGAGTTCTTTTGAAGAATTGCATGAAATGATACGATTGAAAATAATGAAAACTCAATCAATTTTTCATTCGTTTCCATGATAAAGTTGTAAAAAATCACAACCGTTTACGACCTGCGCTGCGTCTGTCCCGCGCAACTACTTTGGTGTGACTAGTCAATATGGCGGACGTAGTAATACAACGTGTGCTCACTGCGGCCGCCCCGCGCCTGCGCTGCTCCTGTCCAAAAGTTTTGTAGAAGAGCAGTGCGTGCGCGGTGCAGTGGCGGAGCAGGTAGGATCAGCGGGCCCGCGTTTGTTCAGTGTGTCATCCCTCATATAACTACATTATTTTCTAACGGAGACGCACTGCTACCGCACTGCAACTGCTTTTGGTGTGCCCAAGCCTTTAGACTCACGCCACGCAAAGCTAAGTACAATTTTGGCGTCGCCCACGTGTGCGTCGGTCTACGAGTAAAGCAGTTCTTGCTTAACTCTTTCGAATATTCCGAAACCCCTTTACATTTGAAGTGCTTCACCTCTACTATGACCAGCTATAATTTAAAAGCAGTAACCCCACTGAAACCATGATTAACCATTGTAAAAATGGTTATAATTTCGATCGCATGGTCTGTAATTACACACTTTACGCGCATAGGTGTTGTACCTAGTTACCTGTTCTACCCGATTTACATAAAGTCACACGTCATCATTAAAAATGGAAGGGTCAACCCTAGTCATTTTCAAAATGAATATTTATACGTCGCGTGTTCGGTCGTGAAATAAAACCAAAATGCATTTGGTAAATTGTACAAATAATGATGAATGATTATATTATTTTGTATGGACAGCAATCGGCTTAAAGGTGCTCTCTTTAATTAAATAATGTCATGGCTCGCTTTGACATTGTCCTGGTTTTCCGTTATGATTGTATTTGTGTCGTCATATGAAATGTATCTGAAATTGTTACTGGTTTTACGGTAACGCAATATGGTGATGATCAGATGGTAGATGGGGGAGAGGTTCTGGAGTGGTGACCGCCCACTAGAAGGCCTCCCAGAATGTTGACCGATGACATGGGGGGGATCGCGGGAATCTAATGGATGCAAGACGCCTAGGGCCGTTAGTTGTGGTGATACTTGGGAGGTCTATGTCCACCAGGGAACGTCATTCGGCTGAAATGATGATAAATGCACTATTCAGTGTTAACGTGATTACAAGTACACTCAAAACGAAAATGTTGAATTTAACTCTCGAACTAAAGTTTCTGCACTCATATTTTTGTGCCACCAAAAAAGTCGCAACTCGAAATAAAACTCAATTAAATACTAACATAAATTCTACAAAATTACATCGGGGCTCATAAAAAAGACGCATTACTTGTAAAAAAAAAGTACAGACGAGCACAAAAGTCATCCATTACCGTTCATACATTAGCGGCTAACTATGTTTTAACAATATTTTTTTCGCATTAGTGAGTAATCCATTTACTACGGAATCAATTAACGGTATGTTATGGGTAAAACAACAAATTTGACTAGTAGCAATACTGTTAAGTGCATCATTTGCCAACACTGCAGCTTGATGTCGCATTTAAAAAGCATCCGTCACTGGAATTTCAACCTTATTTCTGGTAGATAGACTGTAAATTAATTTGTGCAGTTGCTGGCCTAAATGTAAACGTCATCAATCTTCGTGCGCGTTGGTGAACAAATAAAGTACCCATGCCATAAGTGAAGAGCATAAACAAATTCAGTTTCGGAAATGTTTTGACATATACGTTTAGACGGATAGGTGCTGTTCCGATGAATTGATCGAGTTCCACGGTGATAGACGAGCTAAGAACGGCTTGTTGTTTGAAGTTGATTAACTTTGTGACTGGATACCTACTGGTTATTGGTTACGATAATTTCTTGCATCGTGATATTAAAGTTGTTTGCGCTATTAGACCACAGTCCGAAATAAATTATCGGGTAGTTTCACAGACCAGATTCAACTCCCGTCTCCGGGACATCCTCTTCAACGGACGTTTGTGGGACTTAACAATCTGTTCCGCGTACTTAAAATTAGTTAATTCTTGTGTGTTTGTTACTTTTTGACGTTCAAAAAGCTCCATGAATTTGAATGAAAATTGGCACACAGGTCTAAAATTTCAAATATTCTATAGAATATCTTATAGGATACTTTTAGTCTCGGGTGAAGCCGCTGGTAGTAAGTAGTTCACAAAAACAGGAAAGTCAAGGAGAAGTGAGAACGCTAAACTTGGCTCTGGATAGGATGTAAAACCGAAATAATTCCATTTTATATGTATGTCAGAAATGGTTTTAAATTGTCTCGTTTTAGTAGGAAACACGAATTATGTAGTTTCAAGCACTGGTTTTGTGGGAACGATTGCATTTCTTCGTAATACAAAACGTTATGTTTTATGTGTCTGCATTTTTAGTACAGTTTTATGTAAAACGGTATCAAGAACATGAACTGTCTGGTGGTTTGAACAAATAAAATGTAAACTATACACGTTTTTATAATGTAGACTAGATCAACGAGTAAAAGTTATTGGATGATTTCCCACTTTAAAAAATCATCAAATCAAAAGCGTGTTCTTTACGTCAAGCCACGATTTGATAATTTAATATGTCATCTAATCGTGACCGTGGCGTGCAGGACACATATAACTTTGTCATGCACATATGATTCTGGCAGCAAAAAGTGATATAATTACACATAACCTACCCAATCTGCACAACTTCTTAAATAATCACATAGTACATATTTCTTTTATTATTATTGGGCTTATGTTTGACCACTTTCTCACGTGATGGTAAGCAATGATGTGGCCAATGATGGAGCACGTTTGCCTAGAAGTAACCTAACTCATCAGTGCAGACATAAAACACCGTTCACCTATCACTTCTAAGAAATTGGTATCACAGCACCCCGTATCTAACTATACAAAACCGCTTTGGACACGTTCCAATGCCGCTCAAACACTGAAGTTCTTCCCTCACGTTTTTACTTAGCCATCAATGGATAACTTACAGAATAAAAAGTGGTTTCGTTACACGGTGTAATTTATCTCACGGTGTTCCGTTTCTCGTTAGTACTGTTAGAGTGTATTGGACTGATATAAGAAACCACAAATGTCATTATGGTAGATACATTTTTTATTGTTATGTTATAAGCTTCGGGTTCTAAGAACGACGGGGTGTCACGTAATTCGGTGAGTTTTCGGTCAAAGGTGTCAATTATTTTTGTTGGGATGATCTGTTTTTCCTTTGCTTCATATTGGATGACCGGCTTTCGTTTTTTTGACTGATAGTACTTATGATTGCCATGATTTTGATAGTGTTCTATTCCAATTTTTCAAAATTCGTATACACTAGCGCTTGACTGCGATCTCACTTGATGGTAAGCAGTGATGCAATCGTCGATGGTGAGCGCACTAGTTTATTAAGATCCTATTCACTCTAGCCTTGAAGACACGTAAATTATAATCGGCCAGGAAGATCGCAGCAAGCAAATTGTTCCAGTCCTCTGATGTACGCGATGTAGTGATGTAGTTTTGTTTCTGTGTGGAAAAATAGAGATCAGCAACCATCTGCTCTGGAAGCAATATGCTTAGTCAACCACCCTTTGACTAGACATTATGTCTCAAGATCTGTTTCTGTAATAAAATCTGTATAACATTTACTTTTATTACAAAAAAGAAGATTTCGTTTGACCTGCAAGAATATTGAAATAAGTTAAAGTAGGTAACTGAAATTATATTAATAATTTCTGTGAAGGTTTCGTAGTAATAACGTGGGTTTTTTGTAAGAAAATATCTCTTTGGAATTAGACGATTTTCTAGATTGAAAAAGTATGAAGAAAAAGATATAGCTTCAGTATAGTATGAAATTTCATGAAGAGGAGTAATATTTGATGAGATTATATTATAATTAATTAAATATTATAAGGCTAATTGTAAGTTGGGAAATTAGTATATTAGAGGAAACAAATGTAGGCCATACAAATATTTGTTCCGCGCAGAAATCAAACTCGCGACAGGTAGTTGCGCAGCTAATTACACAAACACGGAGTCCAACTTACCGACAAAATGATAAATGATCATTTAAGGCATCAGACCGATTTATTTCCATAATCTTTTATAAGTTTATAACACACACGTAATGAGATCCTGGTAGGTAAACATTTAAAATGTTTCTGACATGTCCCATTATTTCATTTAATCACCTAAATGAATTTAAACCTAATAACCGTTATTATGTCATAAATCTGCACATGACAGTCCCTTTCCCATAGCATAGTGAATCTAAATAACATTTAATATTTCATTAATTAAATTACCCTTCATTGTCACATGTAATTAATTCAATATGGCTAATTAATTTGGGCATTTGTAAAACTACATTTAGTGGGGTTTCTAATATGTTATAATACTGTTGTGGTTTAGAATATTCTACTGGAAATATTAATTTGGTAGTTGTGGAATGAAATTAGATGGGTAAACCTTGGACTTACAATATAAATTACTAACTGTCCCCTGCGGTGTCACCCGCATTTTTCCCGTGGTTCGTAGCGTGATGGTATATAGCCTATAGCATTTCTCGATAAATGGGCTATCTAACACTGAAAGAATTTTTCAAATCGGACCAGTTGTTCCAGAGATTACCCCCTACATACAAACTTACAAATTTTACCTCTTTATAATATTAGTATAGATTCATACGTAGGTTTATATGCTTAAGTATTTATAGATTACTCTATAGAGTTTTCCGTGGAAAATGATTAAATAACGCCATCTATCGGTGTATAGTTCTACAAATAGGTACGTACAACATTTCTGTGCGTGACTGTACGAAAATGACGTTACTTTTACGTCTATTTATCAACTTGTTTTTTTTTTAATAATAATAATAACTTTTATTACGGCTAAAATCATAGTACAGATACAAAAGTTAGTTACCGGCTATATTACCAGCATAGAAAAATAATACATAATTAGACATTAGGTAAGGTAAAAGTAAATTTTGTTTTGAATGATTTCTATGTTATTAGTGTGATAATTATCTAAATTTTGTAACTACAGCTTGTTCACTTTATAATAGGGTACCAAAAACTATCCCATTAACTAAACAGAAAGATTCATAACAAAGTTAGTAAACCTACATAGTTGACTTTTATTCAAGCGGCCCCGTTGTTCATAATATTTCCACAGCTCAAAACGATAGCCCAGTTTGTCCCCGTTTATGACGTCACAAAATTAAGTCTGTGTAGTTTTAATAAAGCCTGTTCCATGATATATTACTCCAGAACCTAGCAGTTAATATACTTTGTGGCCTTGGAGGATGCTGGAAGGAATATGAGATTCTATAGATGCGCGTGATTTAATATTAGACTGGCTTTTTTTCTTTTTATGTTGGGAAATCATCTATATGACTTCTCCCGTACTGGGCGAAACGGGAAGGCGTGTCAGACTTCTACTAACTAACACCCACTCATCTCATCATCATCTGCCTAGCCTTTTCCCAACTATATTGGGGTTGGCTTCCAGTCAAGCCGGATTTAGCTGAATACCAGTATTTTACGAGGAGCGGCTGCCTACCAGACCACCACAACCCATTAACTGGGGTAACACGGTACTTCATGGCAAGACTGGAGTCAGATTTACTGGCTTCTGACTATCCGTAACGACTGCCAAAGATCTCCAAATGACAGCCGGGACCAACGGCTCAACGTGCTTTCCGAGGCACGGAGGAAACTCGTTATGTTAAGATGGTCACCCATCCACAGACCAACCTAGGCAAGCGTTGCTTAACCTTGAAGATCGATCTGTGCGGCTGTTATTATCTAGCCACGAGCTCCTCGAGAGTGGGTGTTACTAACTAACACCCACTCTTTTTCCTTTTTTGACTTGATTCCAAGGTCCCTGGGTTCTCTTTCGTTCAACCTAGGGCCTCAGTAGGCTTCGAGCCTGCTGGGCCCCTACAGCTTGCTGACACTGTGTCTTTCAGGCGCGCGTGGAACAATCATGAGCTTTGTCTTTGTCAGCCCATGTCTGACAAGACATGGGCTTTGCCCGGACTGTTACCGAACGTCCGGACGGTGAGTTACTCATTGCTCGCCGTTCACAAGCCTGCGCCTACGGTCGTATATCAGAGTGGCTTAAGGTCGAGCTAAAAATAGTACCTACGCTAGTAAGCTAAGGGATTTATACAAAATGTTTTTTAGGTTTTTATAAGTCTTTTGATTATCCCATAATATCTACATAAATTAGCAAAATGGTTATTTAACTTTGCTGTCAAACTTTTAAACGGGAAACGAAAACTTTTGAGATTAAAAAATATACTAAGGGTTGAGCTACATCTGGTAGCACAAGATCAGACTTTCTTATGCTTCTATCCTTTTCTGTCACTTAGGACCGTCATTTATAAGAGCGAGAAAGAGATAAACGTGTGATTGCACGCGGCGGAATCGATGAGGTTGCTCTTTCTCGCTTTAGTAATTATCGGTTTTCTAGTTATAGCCTAGTATGTCTCTGCTGGGCGAAGACCTCAATCTCTCTCTTCCACACATGCCCGTCTTCGGCTAGTATCTCCAGTAAGAATCAAGCTCATATCTTCAACTTCATATAGCTGAATACCAGTATTTTACGAGGAGCGGCTGCCTACCAGACCTTCACAACCCATTGACTGGGTTCAGTCAGAGTCAGATCTACTGGCTTCTGAGTATCCGTAACGACTGCCAAAGAGCTACAAATGACAGCCGGGACCTACGTCTTAACGTGCTTTCCGAGGCACGGAGGAAACTCGTTATGTTAAGATGGTCACCCATCCACAGACCAACCTTGGCAAGCGCTGCTTAACCTTGAAGATCGACCCGTGCGGCTGTTATTATCTAGCCAAGGTCTTGATTGATTGATTGATATATACCTACTTTATTGGACACCATAAAAATAATTTTACAAGGAGCTTAAAATTAGTACGGTGTTACAATGGGTGGTCGGTTTTAAGGTTTTAAGTAACAGAAAAGTTCAGAAGTATAGGAAAGTGCGATTCGTTGCGGTCAGAAGTAGCTCAACTATAAACAGGACTAAAACACACACAATTCAAAAAACGCCCCATACAAATAAAAAAAACCCACAATACCTAAAAAAAAATCTAACAGCGGTAACTTGAAAGTGGTTCTTAATTTTCAATTTCGCTGAGATCTCCTCAACGTGATATTACATTGCCTTTATTAAATTCCCCTGGCATACGGGTCCTACTTATTTTTCACGACAAAATTGAAAACACCTCTGCAGCAAAGGTAACGTTCTCACAATATAAAGATTGGGTTTATTGGGTATCAAGATCGAGTCCGCCATGGCCAGGTAAGGCCTAGTATCGAGAGGCTGACATAAATTCCTTTACGACAAATAAAAATACGCTCCTCTATACAGCAACGTCGGGAATAAATCATTCAATCTTGTGGAATTTCATCCGGTTTTTTCGGGTTCCACATCGGGAATGCGAAAACGAAACCCTTTAATATTCCCCAGTTGGGAATCGAATACTTTTTCTCTTAGTAAGACATGAGTTCATAGTTTAACGCGTGGTATATTGTCTGTATGAAGGATGTTTTAATAAAATATATTCAGCTTTCTAGCTGTTCTGTCGGGTTTTACAGTATATTTATTGGTTTTTGAATGAAATATTAAACGGTAACATCATGCTGGTTTTTAGGACTCACTTTTTCTCACATCAATTAAATTTTCGTAGGCTCTTAAAAATGGACTTTTTTACTCACAATCAAAGAGATAACGCTAAAACAAAGACAAGCTCACTCATTAATTAATTAACTTTTAAGAATTTGTACAGGATTTTAACAATTACATTTTTTTCTAATCTTTTGATTTGAGTTTCATTCCTTTCCTTCATTCATTACAAATCTAAAGCTTACAATCTCTTTCAAAACAAAGAAGTCAATATACAATTTTATAATACCGTTTTTAAATTACATTTCTGATCTCATAAACCCTCTTTCTTAGCCCTCGGTCCGTTTTTAACCCGTTATCGCGGCCGGGTTCGGCTTAATCTCTTAAACCGCTCCAATTTGCCTTGTCTTGACTATACTTCGCTCTCACCGAGTCCGTTTTTTCCCGTTCCGTTTTTGCGGACTTTCTTGAAACTTGAAGATTGTGATAGATTGAATGCATTTGTTCCTTCAGCCTCTTGCGATCTTTTAATTAGTTGTTTGGTTTTCAAGCTTTTTTTTTCTTGAGTGATAAAGAAAGTTTAGATTAAATAAAATAAACGTATGTTTTGTTCCGTCCGTTGCGGTATTCTATTGGGAATTGAGAAGTTCCGGTCAGTTAGGTGTAATGGGGGAAATAAAATCAGTCTACGACTTAAAAAGAGAGAGAGAGAGACAGAGAGAAAACATTTATTTCACCTCAGCACCTCAAACAAGTATGTTTTGCAGTTTAAAGACAGTGAGCAAAATTCGATTTTGCTGCGAGCGTGAGACAAAGTAACTTTTTAATTATTTTTTTTAAATGCCGAGTCAGTGCTGGGTCTACTCACAACATTCGAAAGATTTGAAATTCACTTTGTTCTGTCACTTTCACTTCGATACGAAAAGAGCGAGAGATAGAAACAAGTCGATTCAAAGTTCGATTTTCAAATTCCATATATAATAGGCTCAAAAAAGAAACCAACAATAAAACATTCGGAAACACGTCACCTATAAAATTTCAAATCAAGGTTTAAATGTAATTATTATACTTTTCTCTTAATAATCGAATTATATTTTTTTATGATCAAATAAAGAGATGATGAATTAAAAAATACGAAGTTTATATTGTATCTACATAATTATTTAAAGTTTTAACAATCTTTATTGTGACAGAATAATTTAGTAATAGTGCAATTTCCGAACGCATCTTTAAAAAATAGCGGGCTTTAATTTTTTATTGTTTTCTTCTTCTGTTCGCTAGCTACAAAGTGCGATACACGTTGGATATTATTAAAATAATAATAAATCCTAAATATGAGTGAATCCAGTGATGATGTCTGCGATTTAACACCGGAAGAATTGAAGCAGTATGTAAAAAATGCAGAATTAAGTTTCCTGCCTGAAAAGTCTCGCGAAAAATATCTTAAAGCTTATGATAATAATTTTACTTTTAACTTTTAATTTTTACAAATATATTATCATCTGCCTAGCCTTTTCCCAACTATATTGGGGTCGGCTTCCAGTCAAGCCGGATTTAGCTGAATACCAGTATTTTATGAGGAGCGGCTGCCTACCAGACCTCCACAACCCATTAACTGGGGCAACACGGTACTTCATGGCAAGACTGGAGTCAGATTTACTGGCTTCTGACTATCCGTAACGACTGCCAAAGATCTCCAAATGACAGCCGGGACCGACGGCTTAACGTGCTTTCCGAGGCACGGAGGAAACTCGTTATGTTAAGATGGTCACCCATCCACAGACCAACCTAGGCAAGCGTTACTTAACCTTGAAGATCGACCTGTGCGGCTGTTATTATCTAGCCACGAGCTCCTCGCTTTTTACAAATATACATGTGGTTTAAATATTACCAAGTTGTATTTTTTATTACCTTTACATTATTTGTTCTCGCTGCTGAAGTGAAAAGTTGTATGTGCTACACGAGACCAAAGTTATTTACATCTCGTGTCTTTGAATCCCTCGCTGCACTCAGGATTCTAACCTAGAATCACTCGCTACGCTCGTGATTCAAATATAGAATCCTTCGCTTACTCGGGATTCAAAATCAACACTCGCGGCAAAAACCAACTTTGCTCTCTTGTTGCACAAATAACTATTGTCTGTCATAATCCTAAGTGGGTACCAACACGCTTTTACTAAATAATTGGTCCGGATACACGTATCATCGGCCTGTCGGAAATCACACGTCCACTTCACTTCGCATTATGTTAAGTACTGAACTAATTTCTATTAATGAGATCGGTTCGTCCAAGTAGATATTATGTAAGTGACAAAAAAATATTAATCTTTTAATACCGATCCGTTTTTTACCCGGTTACGAGACAGCAAAGATAGGGTTAATAGGGTTAAGTTTTTTTCGCCTATGTACAACTGATCTGATGAAGCCTAGTGTTAACGGCTCCGACTTACGAGTTGAAGGTCGCGAGTTCAAACCCAACCAGACGTTTTAATTGTGTAATTTATTTCATAACTACTGTTGGAGTAGAACAAAAACAAATATATCTTACTTCAACGTTTTGGTCCTTCTCTTTCTAACCAATAAATATTATATTTAATGATCTGAGACCCTTGTCGCTTGACTGAAATCCCTGGTATGGTTACAGACTTACAGTTACTGTATTACACTAGCCTAGCAAACACACCTTCCAGTACACATATACAACGTGTTTTTTTTGATATCCCATAACTCTAGGGTATGATTGAGGCCATATCAAAGAATCAACTGGCATATGAGTTATGTTCCAATCCTTCGTTTTTTTTTTTTAATTTTTCATACAAAATAATTCGGCTAAGTCACGATTATTAATGTAAAACACCCTTACGTGAAATATGACAACGTCGCATTTTCTTAGCTTAAATAGCTCTTTAAATATGAATGATTGGTTTGAATAAAAATGAATTACTTGTATTTATCAATGAAACTTAGATATATGATATCTCCGAAACGATGCATTTTTGGACCACCTATTCTAGGAGTTTTAGAATTATTTTTACCTACAGAATATAACCCTAGAGTTATGGGATATCAAAAAATACAGATTGTATAAAGAAAGGATAATAAATAGTTATTATTGAAATCCTTAAAACGATGTTTCTCTTTGGCGTCCACCTATTAACCTCAACAACTGCTGCTCTCAAAACGGTAAAGAATAACATAGTAAGGAAACCGCCATGTCATGATACTAAAAAATCTAAGTTATGTGACGGATGTCACTAATGATGTGATGTGATGTGGATACAAATGATCAATGGTGGATTACGGCCCATTCTCTTTCCTAGCGATTAGGCCTGATTCCCAGCAGTGGGAACATTATAAGGCTGATGCTAATGCTTATGATCTGATGATATATCAGTAACCGTTTTAATTATACCGTCCAAAGCTTATTGCACGTTTTCTGACGGTGTCTTAATTATATCCCCCAGATTAACGATAAGGCCTTATCTTCTCATCTAGTGGATTTAAGACCTGTTTATACGACTTTTACTTTCGGCTTTAATTAAAAACGAAAAGGTCAAGGGGTAACATATCAATTTGAATGGGTTAAAGGTAACTGTGAAAGTTTCATACAATCGAATGAAAGCAATGGAATGGTGGGCTGGTTTTATGGTGATATATGCAAATAATAAATCATGTTAATATTTTACAGACGAAAGTTTGTATTTGTGTGTGTAATGTATGTTTGTTGCTCCTTCACTCTAAAAGGGTTAAACGGATGATGTGTATCATGTCCTGGTATGGCAATAGTTTTGATACCGAAAATATGTTCCCATGGGAAATACGAGTACATATTTTACTTTATGCGTAACTACTGGCAGAAACTACACACATCAAAAGTGTCTAGGGATCAAGCATTTTTATGCGGATTTCTTGAGATTGAGATGTGGCTTCGAAATAAATTTATGATTTTATAAATTTATATGGATCCTTTTTGGTGCATTTCATAATTTGAATCAGGAACTGTGAATCAAATTCGAGTAAAAGATGAAAATCAGCTGTCAATATTTTCCCTATAAAAACATACAACGCATTGAAGACATTATTAGTGCTACTGTTTCCCTACTACTGATTAAAACCAACGTTATTATGGAGCGGCGACGTCATTTAAGCAGGGAAGAAATGCTCAGAGCCGTGGGAATGATAGAAGCTGGTTCCCGGCAAGTGGCTTTAGCTCTGAATACAAGTCAGAGTGTTATCAGTCGACTTTGGACACGTTACCGAAGCACTGGTGCCGTGGCTGAGCGCCATGGAGGACGGTATCGCTGCACCACACGGAGACAAGACCGATACATTCAAATCTTAACTCGAAGAGCTCCAACAATAACCGCCATGATGTTAGCCGTGAGGCTTCATCACTCTTCAGGGAACTTAATTAGCGATCAAACAGTCAAAAACCGCTTGCATGAAGTGAACCTTCATTCCCGAAGACCGCTACGGGTACCACCTATAGCAATGCACAATCGTAGGATTCGATATCAATGGGCTCTTGAACACAGAAATTGGGCAGAAGAACAATGGCGTTTCGTGTGCTTTTCTGATGAGTCTCGTTTTGGTATGAGACCGGATACAAGACGTATACGACACTGGAGAACCCCTGGACGCCAACAGCGATTAAAATCCTGCCAGGAAGTCCATCCTTATAGTGGTGGAACCATCATGGTATGGGCGGGTATTTGGATCGGCGGAAGAACTGAGTTGATTTGGGTCAGAGGATCAGAGGCAACCTCAACGCTCAAATTTATGCTGAGACGATTGTATCAGACGTCATCGTTCCTCTACAAGTGCAAATCGGTCCCTTATTTCAGTTAATGCATGATAATGCACGACCGCACACCGCAAGAGTTATATGACAGACTCTCGCCGCAGCTAACATCAATGTCCTGCCCTGGCCTGCTCAGTCGCCAGACTTGAACCCGATTGAGCATGCATGGGATATGCTACAGAGAAGAGCTCTGCCGAATATGGAGGGTATCCAGTCGCCAGAAGACCTTTTTTTGTTGTTGCAACGAACATGGGCAGCCATTCCACAGCGTGATTTGGATGAACTCATTTTGAGTATGCCAAACCGATGTTCTTGTGTTGTTAGTGTTCGCGGTAGAAACACGGATTATTAATTGTTTAAGTTACCCAATAAAATTTTAAAGAAAACTGTTATTTCAGTCTTTTTTTCGAACTTTAATGTTAGTGGTTCAAATGTCAAAAATCCCTTTATTAGGAAAATGGCAAATTTCTTTATTAATGCAAAGGTGACTTGGTTTATCGTTACTGTGACAAACGAAAACACTTTATTTGATGAATCCTTAAAGAAAATTTTAATTAATATCAATCAGGAGAAAAGTTATTGCAAAAATATATGTTGATCCCTAGACACTTTTGATGTGTGTAGTTACAAAATTGTGAAACAGTGGGATTATTTCTGAGCTCTTCAATTCTAGATAAATTAAAATTAATTTCGAATAACCACCAAAGAAACATTTCGAGATAAACTAAATCAAATTCGATTTAGAACTCGTAGACTATTTCAGCACCATTATCCAACTGCTGAAACTCTTATTTCCATCGCATTTCAGAAACAAACAGAACAAAATGAAAAATAATATCAAAGTACCCACAAAAAACATTCCCCGAAATCTAAAAACATTTTTACGACGGCTCGTAATCCAAGTCCGGCCAAGTTAAAGGTAACGGCGTCTCCAGACCCGCTTAAAATTTCATGAAAATGGCATATTTTAGCCCGTAATAGATAACTTTGGATTAGAAGGCGGCAATGCCTCGGCATTATATATTCAATTCATGAAACGCAAAGAGCATAAATCTACTGGGCCAAACGTAAATCAAAAGTTTTTGTAGATATCTATAATTCAGGAGTTTCAGCGACACTCGTAAGACATTCGAATCAAAAATTCGAGAGATGGATTGGAGTGAGTCTAGGGTATAAATAAAATGTTTTGCGGGATTGTTCGAGACTTACCGTGGACCTAGAATGCTAAGGTAGATTTTAGACACTCCCTCTCCCTCTCGCTCCGCTCAGAACGCGAAAAATTACGCCTGCTGTCCAAGGTCGCGTTTTCGTCAGTATATGAATTTTTACGCTTGCTCACAGCTTACATAATTATGAAACTATGAAACTTTTTCGATGAAGCGGCAATGTCGTGCTCGCGTCGCTGCTTATAAGCTTCATGACGCTTGCCGTAGCGCATGTCATACGTCGGGCCGTACATCGAGAGAAAGCGCGTTTTTATTTTTGTAAAAATTATGGGAACGTCTTCGTATCCAACGGGATTGTCACGAATGATTGAAAATGTACGCGTGTAATGGGTTCAGTACACTGCGCTGTCCTGTTCAAGCTGTCTGGCATATTTTGAAGCATCTATTAAGCGACGCGTCCGTGGACAGTAGGCCTTATTAAAAAAAAAACAATAAAAATTGCGCATGATTCAAACGTGCACTAGGCACGATACTGTTAATTATTTGAAATGACCAAAAATCCCATTTACATATTTTGTGCCTTCCTAGGCACGTTATTACCATGCAGGTTTAGACCGATGGTATAACCACGGCAAATGGCAATGCCAATAAAATCTTAATTCACAGTCGACCAACCAAATAACCTTATCACACAGATCGGCTCCCATATAACGCTACAAATGTAATCTCGAATGATAACAATGATATGGCCCGTATGTTAATGTGTAACGAGCGAACTGAGCTGTGTCGAGCCGATTCCGATCGAGAGCCGGCATTCATTCCCATGACTGATCAGGCTAACACACCATACTCCACATTCACATTAAACCGTGGAAATACATCTGTGTTATGTTTTCTCATAGTTGAGTTAGATAACTTGTTATTGTTCTTAATATATCGAGCCTTTTAAACAAGCCCATACACGCTTTATATTTTTGTACACAATTTTCGTTTGTGCAATATGTCTGCTGATCGTGTGCGATATTAATACTTTGAGTAATATATTTTGAGCATTCATCATCATCATCATCTCCCTAGCCTTTTCCCGAACTATATTGTGGTCGGCTTCCAGTCAAGCCGGATTTAGCTGAATACCAGTATTTTACGAGGAGCGGCTGCCTACCAGACCTCCACAAACCACTAACTGGGATAACACGGTACTTCTTGGCATTATGATTGAAAATATATAGCGCGAACGGGTAAGTATTGTGCTGTCTGTTGGCAATATTGCACAATATCCAGTCAGTTGGTCTGTTATCAGTTTCTACTCGTCCTTTCAGTTACGCATCATCATACAAAGGTGACAAAAACGCTGAAAAAAATATATTTCTAAGTAATATTAGAGAATAAAATACATTTTCATAAAACCCTAAATAAAATTAGTAAAACGCTGTTCAAAATCAAGATAATATTAAAGTAAAGCATGTCTTGAGAACTCTGATATCTTGATTTTAATAACAATTATTTTAAAATGAAATACCCATTCCTTCGATAAACTGTTAGACATAAATTAACAAGAATAATTTGATTTTATTAACTAAGTAGCTATTTACAAGTATCCTAGTATTAAAACTCACTCCAAGTGTACTTTAAGTTTGATCATCCGTTTTAATAACTTGGAATTGTGAATTAATGTACACTGTAGAGCAGTTTGCTGTACAGTTTAAATGTTTTGATTTTAAAATTAGTAAAGTTTCGACCCCAAGGACGGACGAGACAATAAAAGACTGGAGTTTACACTGGCTGCCCGACGAAAGAGGTCATCCTGTAAATATTTAGTGAGAGAGTTATGGAAATACAAATATTATAAAAACCTGTGAGATTTTTCCTGTACGTCGTAAATGACTCATGGTTTTAGAGGGTTCTGTAGTATGAGAATATAGTAAACTAGCTTTCGCTAATGATTTGTTAGTTATAGCGGACGTAAAGTCAAAAATAAGACAAATAAAAAATAGCCTATGTCCATCTTTGGGGTTCAAGCTAGCCCTATACCAACGTTCATGAAAATCGGTTCAGTAGTTTAACCGTCACAGCGTAACAGACCGAGTTTTTTCTTATTTACAATATTAGTATGGATTAATTTTTAATATCTTAATTTAACTTTTTTACATGTGAGCGCAAGATCTTATAAAAATCTAAAGACTTCCGAGTAAGATGGAAAAAGAAAATGTTCTTTACGTAAAATTTTGCTGATATAATTTAATTTGGAATACATACTCGTACTTTAATAATTTTTTTCCGAGAATCCTCTAAAAAGAACTCAAAATAAGATAGGTACGAACCTTATAGACTAATTTAGTTCTCATACAATATGGCCGGCCTACGCAATCAAGTCTTATAACTTAGCTAGATAATTTTAAGACGTGTGTTACATAGCAAGAATATTTATTACTATAACGAGTATCTTGCCTACGTGCTCTGGTTTTAATATAGTCTTAATGGTTTGTTGTTCATCTTGATACTAGTATATGTACTGTACAATACTGTCTTTGTGCTCAATGATTGGTGGGCCAGTTCTCATGGCTCAATGTGTAATGTCTTGATTGAGTTTGAGAAGCTCGTGGCTAGATAATAACAGTCGCACGGGTCGATCTTCAAGGTTAAGCAACGCTTGCCAATGTTGGTCTGTGGATGGGTGACCATCTTAACATACCGAGTTTCCTTTGTGCCTCGGAAAGCACGTTAAGCCGTTGGTCCCTGCTGTCATTTGTAGATCTTTGACTGTCGTTACGGATAGTCAGAAGCCAGTAAATCTGATTCCAGTCTTGCCATGAAGTACCATGTTACCCCAGTTAATAGGTCGTGGAAGTCTGGTAGGCAGCCGCTCCTCGTAAAATACTGGTAGTAAGCTAAATCCGGCTTGACTGGAAGCCGACTCCAATATAGTTGGGAAAAGGCTAGGTAGATGATAATGATGAAAGAGTATCTCGAAAACGTTTTTTTTTTGGTGCGCGTTTGACCACTATCTCACCTCATGGTAAGCGATGATCTGGTTTTAATATAGTCCTAATGGTTTATTGTTCATTTTGATACTTGTATGCGTACTGTACAATGCTGTCTTTGTGCTCAATGATTGGTGGGCCAGTTCTCATGGCTCAATGTGTAATGTCTTGATTGAGTTTGAGGAGCTCGTGGCTAGATAATAACAGCCACACGGATCGATCTTTAAGGTTAAGCAACGCTTGCCAATGTTGGTCTGTGGATGGAGTACCATCTTAACATACCGAGTTTCCTTCGAGCCTCGGAAAGCACGTTAAGCCGTAGCCCTCGGCTGTCATTTGTAGATCTTTGGTAGTAGTTACGGATAGTCAGAAGCCAGTTAAATCTGACTCCAGCCAGACTGGGGTTAACTGTTACCCCAGTTAATGGGTGGTGGAGGTCTGGTAGACAGCCGCTCCTCGTAAAATACTGGTATTCAGCTAAATCCGGCTTGATTGGAAGCCGACCCCAATATAGTTGGGAAAAGGCTCGGTAGATGATGATGATGAAAGAGTATCTCGAAAACGTTTTTTTTTTGGTGCGCATTTGACCACTATCTCACCTGATGGTAAGCGATGATCTGGTTTTAATATAGTCCTAATAGTTTGTTGTTCATTTAGATACTTATGTATGTATGTACTGTACAAGTGTACAATGCTGTCTTTGTGCTCAATGATTGGTGGGCTAGTTCTCATGGCTCGATGTGTAATGTTTTGATTGAGTTTGTTGTGTCTTCTGAGAAGAAAACATGCTGTGGAATTGTCTGTCTTGTTGTTGAGTGTTGAACGTGGTCTCGGGTTTGATTGCTGGGACGTACATTTTTCATAATTAAATTATCCATGAATGATGTGTCTATGGAACTCAGAAGTAGAAGAATATCAACAAATAAACCTCCCTGTCTGGGTAGACCGAGAGGGATTGATAGACTTTTTCTGAATAATACTCACCCGTGTTTCTTCAGATACCTTTAGCGGCTTTTTTAAGGTAACGGTAACTTTTTCGAAAAAATCTCTTCGCTAGCAGACATCGGTCTTATTAGGTCTTGTTCATTTTGCTGACATCTCTTTCATTTACTAGACACTTCACTTACTAGACAGCGAGCTACCGATTGCTCGCCTTCCTGCCTACCCCTTTTGTTGCTTAGGCGTTGAATCCTTCGATCCTTTCTATTCAAAACTTCTCACAAACGATGGTGATACAGGTTGCCACAGGTGGCGATAATAACTTCCCATCAGGACGGCACACATACAAAAACGATTCCCTGATCGACCGACAAAAAACTTGGAACCGTCTCCCTATGCCTTATCAGAAACTGATACAAAGTAGACAGTTTTATCACTACATTACATACCCACCTACGTGCAGTGGGTAATGTCACAGAAGAGATAGGAACAGAAGGCAATCTACATACAAAGCGCGCTCGAGCAACGCACACATAGACACCGCTCACAGACACGATGTCTCGGACCATACGCGCTTGGACTGTGCTCGGACTGAGCGGCCAACGCATACTCTAGCGCGAGCGTAGGTATGAAAAGTGAAGTTTTTTTTATAATAGGTAATATCCCACAACTTTCACACAACGCCATCTAGTCCCAAGCTAAGCAGAGCTTGTGTTGTGGGTAATAAACAACTGATAAACATACTTATTTCTAAATACATGCATGTTATAGATAAATTACACCCAGCCAAAGAAGAAAATAATCGTGCTCATCACAAAAATATTTTTCTTGGATGGGAATCGAACCAACGATCTCCAGCATAGCAGTCAGGGCCACTAACCACAAGACCAACAGGCCAGTCCTAAAGTGTGCCTTCTGTACCTATCTCTGTTGTGGGTAAAGTTCCGATTGGCCTCATATTTGCATAACCGATAGAGAAAGGGTATTGAATCCTTATCTGGGGTCCCTGACCCCTATGTTTGCTCCTAGGGCGCGACGATACTGCTATTTGAGTTAAGTATGTGAATTGATACTTATTTTGTTCAAATATGATGTATTTTGAAAATGGGTCATTGATAAGATAAAATTGGAGTACAATTTCGGTGTATTTTTTGGTGTTATACACCTACTTATTGTGTTTCTGAAAGGACACTGTATTGTTATAAAAGCGAATGTATTTATTTCGTGTGTGTATTTTTTAATTTGGTACTAAGTAATCGAAGCCCTGTAATAGCACATAGGATACTTTAATTCCGCAAGCGAACAAACTTTCGAAATAAAAAGTATGCAATGTGCTGTTCCAGAACAAAAACTACCTGTGTTTCATTCAAATCTGTTCAGCCGTTCGAATGTGAAGAAGTAAAAAACATACGCTCATAAACTGTCGTCTGTATGTGTACGACAATTATTATATTTGATGGCTAAGTAATTAAGAAACATTTGTCGTGCCGAAATTTCTTGAATGCCAGAAGTTAAGTTAAATTTAAAAATGTGACAATGTATTTGTCTTATTACTCGTGATTGTACAAATCAAGTGTAGTCTTTGTGACCCAAAGGTTGACTGGTAAATATGTGAACATTTCAGCTAGAGCACTTTCTGTAGATACTGCACTCTGAAAGGTAGTGAATTCAAACAGTAGTCTTGAAAACCGTATATCATTTACAAATTAATTGTTTGCACTCCTATTTTCGAGGGAATTTACAGTACCTAAATTATATTAAATTTATACATACGTTATTATTATTCTTTTTAATGCTTACCCGTATTTGTCCTATGTCAGTTACAAGAAGTGTTTTCTTTCTTTACACAATATTTCTTGAATAGCAGAAAGATAGATTGGTAGTATAGATAGATAGATAGTTAAGATAGATTGAGAATGTGACATTTTAACTAGTGCGCCTCACCATCAACGACTGCATCACTACTTCCATCAGGTGGGATTGCAGTCAAGCACTGGTTTATGTAACAAATAAAAAAACAAATGTTATTGTGCGTAACTGTACAAACACCAACATTTTGCATATTGAAATCAAACCTATAAAAACTGTCAATATCAAAAATTTGTCACTTTTGAAATTCAATATATTATTTTTGAATAAAATATATTGAAATGGCCATGTTCCGGCTTGTCGAAAAATCATATCTCACAATTTATTAATAAAATATTTTGTTCAAATTCATGAGCTACAATATTTTATTTGGCTAACTGCCAGCTGTAAGTCAGTCATGCTCCGTATAAATCATAACAATCATAAATATTGTATAGTTTTGCCAACAGCTAATGATTTATTCTCTACAAATGATAAAGTTAGGTAAATTATGAACGGTTCCAGTGATTCTAGAAGTGTAATTTTTATCTTCTTGAGAAAATTCTACGTATACGTAGGTATAAAGCTGATGTGTCAAATGTCGAAGAGGTAACCTAGCAAAAAAAAACAAGTGAAAGACAATAAATTCATTAGATCCCTCATAAAAGATGGCACTGTTGACGCTGTGGTTAAGCGATCGGCGTGTCACAGGTTCGATTCCTGCATGGAACAGATATTTGTATGGCCTACAGATAGTTGTGTCGAGTCTAGGTGTCCTGTATATACATATGTCAAACTTAACAATAAACGTCATTACCATCAATGGTTTGAAAAATTCCGAATAGTTATTACAGTTTAACATTAATACTGCATAATTTCCACTCCCTCTTATCACTTTGGTAACTCATCAAATAACTTCTTCCCCTCTCGGTTAAACGAGAGGACGTGTTCGACTAAAACGAACCTATGTTCCTTTAGTTATCGTTTGCAGTCTCTTAACTCGTTCAAACAACGCCGCAGCGAATATCAAGTTTAAATACCGTTCTAGGTCATGAAGCACACTTTTTGTCCAGACTACACTAATAAAGTTGGTTACTTGCACCTATTTACAGCCAACATTTGACCTAGATCCGACCAACTTGTTGGCTGAAAAGTTTCAGCAATACAATCTGTATACTTTGGATTGCAACGTGTTAGGTTGCAGAAGTTTGCAGAAGCTAGATTTGTTGAAAACATGCTGGTAAAAAAGTTCTAACTTTTTGCCTCTACATTGGTTCGAGCTTGGTAATTTAGTGGCAAATCTGAAAGCAAAATGGCGCGCAGCGTTTAGATAAAAACATTAAATAAAGATAATGTTTTCGATGTCGAGATTTATGCGTGTGTACAAGCTTATATGGAGCGGAAATCTAAGTTAGGCGGAAAGGAACAAACCTAAAAATACGCAAAAATAATTCAGCGGAGAATTATACTCCCGAGTTAGGAGTGAAGCCTCCTCTCTAGAAGAAGAAATGGACCGTTAAACAGCCACATCGCTTCTAATTGTTTTCTAGGATATGCCGGTTTCCTCACGATTTATTTCTTTGCATTTTTGAGGAAAGTGGTGGTGGTCTAAAATACACAAAGTAAACCTGCCTGGGTTTGAACCCATGATCAGCATCTTGTCAGTAGAGGATGGTAGAAGACAATATCAGTGCTCTCAAAAATAAACAAATCAATATTTCCAGATCGTAACTATGATGACAATATAATATTAGACTTTCCATATCAACCGATAAATTGAAATAACCACCCATCCTTACCATTTATTATTAAAAAAAGAATCAACCTTAATCAACAACGATTTCCAAACCCCTTTTGTCCACAAAAAACCACCAAACGTCAAATAACAAGTACCATTGTGAGCCTCTCAAGTTCACCTTTTGCTTTATACGTGTAAGGTCAGATCACACTGGACGGCATTATTCTGCCAGCACAATGGCCAAGGGTGTGGACTCCGCATGACATTAACCCACACTATTGTGTCCCAGCCCTACATAAGCACATTAGTTTGCTTGAGGGTAGTTATTAATAGAACTTCGCTGGTCTTCTTTAAAAGTAAATCTTGGGTAAGTAATCCTACTTTAGGTGTTGTGTATCCAGAATAAGTTTTGGGTTAAGTTAGTTTGGAAGGTTAAGTCTGGAGTAGGTCATTGCAAATTGTGTCTAGCTTTTTGGTTCTTTAGTACTAGAATTAAGTTCTTAGTTTTTGAGTGGTAAAATATAAGCTCTTTCTTCAAGCATCATTCTTTATTTGAGAGGAAAGGCTACTGCTAGACTAAAGTCATTCACACTATGGTGTATGATTTTGTTAAAGTTAAGTTGTAAGTTAATATTTAAAGAATGAAATATAATGAAAGATATGAAAAGCGACTCATCTTGAAAAACTGAAACACGGCCGTACAGTACTAAAATATTATCGCCACTCAAGAAACCACTTACATTTACAGACCCAAATAGAATAAAATAACACTCAACTACATATATCGCTCAAAAAGATGACCCAATAAAAAATAAACTTACATCGACACGACACTACGCACCATCGTTCACTTTTCAAAAAAAAATACCACTACCCATAACGGTACATACACTGCAGGCCAAATGAAGTAACCCACTTCAGATACACGTATTTACATTTCACATTTATACCATCGGTAGTTAATTGAAACTGGCCGTTTGTGAAGAGTGGATAGAAGGATATTTTTTTTTTAGCCTGTCACATACCCACAAAACGAGACACAATAGTAAAACAATAACACCGCGGTCTCATAGGACCGGTCGGGGACTCATTAAAGAAAAATTACGTATGTGTGAAAATCATAAATGCAAAAAGGTATTATAATTAAAAAGTTTTTGTAGCTGTTAATTAATTTCAGATCACATTTTTTTTTATATTCATAGGTATCATATTTTTTTTTGTACTTCTGTTGGTCATCAATAAAAGTACTTACTTACTTTTTAGTCTTTGACAATGAGCAGGCAAAAACGAAGTAACCCACTTCAGATACACGTATTTACATTTCACATTTACACCATCGCCACTTAATTGATACTGGCCGTTTGTAAAGGGTGATTCAGACGGTCTATTTAATGTTAAAATGAAATGGGAATCGGATTATCGGTATTTGGGTGTACTGGTTCGGTTTTATGTGCTGTTTTTAAAGTGGAGAATTATGGAGGAATTCATTTGGATATTTATTAGGTATTTCATTTTTTTGGTACCTACTATGTTTTAGGCCTTACGAAAGGGCACTAAACTAGTGTGAAAAAGAACTTATATGTTTAAAAGTCGTAAACGTAAAAAGGTATTCACTAAAATAATTAATAATTTAAAGTTTTTACTTTTTTGCAAGCCGCATTTTTTCTTGAATTCATAGGTATCAAACTTTGCTGTACATTTGCTGATCATCAATTACAGTACATACTTGCATACTTTTCTGTCTTAAACTCAGACAGTGAGCAGAAGTCGAAATGACATTGAAAACGTTTTTTAAAATATTCATTATTCAGTCTTCGACTCTTCGTTACGATTTATAAAACGAATAGTCCTAGCTTATCGTGACATTCGTGTTAAAAAACTAAATTACGAACCATTGAGTGAGCGTGGAACTAGAATTAGTTTGAAATTGGAACCATAATTTAAATCACGATAAAAGAAAATCACCCTTTAAACCGACCTTTGAGTTCACACAAAATAATTTCACAGTTTAATACCGGAGACGCCTCAGATTTTACTGAGCGTGACCTTTTTGCGCTCAAATCCTGATGCATAACCGTAAAAGTCAGGGCAGATGTTTATTATGCTGACTCACTGTCCCTAAACCCACAATATGAACCCTATACCCCCGACATAAGGCCCATTACAAAAATACGTGACGATATGCTTGAAGCTGCAATCCAGTTCGATTTGAAATTCAATAAAATTATCTGCCAAGTCACATAGAGCAGTTTTTAAGATCGCGTTCCGATTTCGTATAAGTAGATTGTTGTCGTTCAATAACGTCGGCAAGACGGGAAATGTTCCGTGGAAATTCTTGAAAAAAGTCTTATCTTTTATGGTGTCATTTTATTTGGCTGCACTTGAAAAAATCCTTTAGTAGTGTAACAACGAATTCGGAAGGTTGTCGAAATTGCTTTTCCTGAGGTGGACCGGCAACACTGTGATTTTTCTATTTTCAGAACATTCCGTATGAAAGGAAAAAAAGGTTCAACCACAAAATAGAATTCGCACATAACTTCACCTTCAACCGTAAACACGGCTCCCCAAAAATAACGCAAAAACGTCGAACAAAAATAAAGCGGTTTGCATCCGACCATCTGCTCGATAAGCTTCGAATCCAAAAGATCGGATGAGTGGATGTGTCGGTCGAAAACACCTGTCGTTTTTGGTCAGGTTTAAACAATAATGGAATCACCACCTGGCAGGGTCCTATTTTTTTTACGGCATATGGATTGGGTACGAGTATAGCCAACCAACCAGCCAGCCAACCGGTTTGAATTTGATCGTTCCTGCCTCGTATCTGCGCCTCCTTTCTCCGGATTTAGGCTGTAGTTGCCATGAATATTTTAGAGGCAAAGCGCGTTATAATTATCTCTGGCTGTACAACGGACGACGCTGAATCTAGCCTTGAATGTATTGTCATCAACCTACATTCGCGCCTTAAGAATCCTTGTACATAATTGCTACATGAATAAATAACACCAACGGCTCCGTCGTTTAAAATACAGACTATTAATTTATAAAATTCCTTTCCCTTTGTTAATAACACAGATGATAGCTCCCAATTTGATCAAAGCGAATTTTCGATCAATAGAAAACTTAGTCCGGTTTTTTGAAGAAACATTTTTTATTTACTTTCAATATGAAGATCGGCTGAAAAATTAATAATTCACGCACAAGTGTCTCCTTTACAAAGGGGTCTAATTCTATAGTGAATTTCAAATTTAAATTGGGCTTTGCTATCATAAAAGGCCGTACATTTTAGGAACCATTCGGATCTTGGCGACCGCGACCGGTGCCGTACAGCTGCGGGTCGCGCGCCAGGATCGCAGAGTCGCAGTCGCCTGGTTTGCAAAGCCTACAGTGGGTCGCGCGTCCCAGTCGCGGACGCGGATCACGGTCGTGGATCGCGGTCGCTTAGAACGTAATGTTACCCTTTATAAGAACAAGAATAATATTGATTCCGCGAAGCATGGAGGCATCCTTCGAAGTTTCTTTGTGAATTTGTGATAATCGTTATTATTAATTGGAATTATGCAAACGAGACGCAAGTTCTGTTTTTGACTGACAACCGGGACGTTCTCTGTCGGAAGTTAAGCAGATTTTGTTATTGTGCGATCTTCTATTGTTCATGGTATTTTGGGGTTTCTGCTGTGAGTGGATAAACAAAAGATATGATTGCTATCTAAAAGTCGCATTTTCGACTTAATTTTGATGATAAACCAATCAATATTAATTGAAGTCTCTAATTGACTTGAAAATAATGGGTGCAAGCCTTCGATATGTTTTTCGTTCCTGCTAAAATTAATATTCTTTTAGAGTCGTATTTTTTAATTTATCTGGCAAGGTATATCCAATACTACACCTGACTGACCCTTTTCCCTCTCCTAGAGAGGAGGCCTGAGTCCCACCAGTGGGAACAATACAAGGCCGATAATGCTAATTCTAACACCTGACTGAACACACTTAACAGAAAATTGTCAAACGGTTGATAACAAAATGAAAAAAACTTTCAAAACAACGCATATCAAAATACACGTACCTATTAACAGCTATTTTTATTGTAACAACTAGTATTTTTATTGTAACTCCTTAAATGATTACTCCAGAGGAAACTAAAATAATATTCCTCACCAATTGCCTCCCAAGTGGGCAGTAGCTACAGAAAAACAACATCCGTTCCGGTCTTGAATGAAACGGGAAAAAAATAAACCTACGACTTACAAGGTAGTCTTTATTTTTAGATTAACTCAAACTAACTTTGGCTTCGATACTTTGCTTGTTGATTTATTTGGTACCAAAAGAGATGAGATCTATCTTTATCTATACTAATATTATAAAGAGGAAAGATTTGTACCTATTTTTGTATGTTTGTAATGAATAGGCTCAAAAAGTACTTGGCCGATTTAAAAAATTCTTTTACCAATTGAATGCTACGTTTTTCCAATTTGACATAGGCTACATTTCATTTTGAAAAAAATAGGGATCCTTGGTAAAATTTGAACAATGTAACCGAAGGTGTAGAAAACGAACACTAAAAAAAGTGTTTTATATCCATATTTCCAAAAATAAATAATTGTCTACCCCGTGCGAAGCCGGGACCGGCTGCTAGTATCTGTATATAATTCTTCTGTTTGTGAGTTGGTCACCTAACTCCTCCAAAACGGCTTAACCAATTTATATGAAACGTTGTGTGTAACGTTGAATAGAAATGGAGCAAAAACAGCGGTGAACAGCTTTACAGTATTTTTGTACTGTATAGTATTTTTATACTGTTTAGCTATTCCCTGCTAGAAAAGATCTGACAATATTTTTTAGTATTTTTTTAAAGCTTCGTGTATTATGATTTAGTTTAGATCTATTTCGTATACCAACTCTTTTCGTCGCATAAACTATTTTTAGGAAATTGAATTTCTGCATTATAGATAGACTAGCTTCTGAAATTAATTTAATTCTATCTACACCTTTTATTTAATTTTCTCCATACAAACTTTGCATATAAAATTCATACAAACTTTCCATATAAAATTCATCGCCTAAAGAATTGAAATGGGGTTCCCATTTCAATTCTTTAGGCGATGAATTTTGGATAATCCTCTCTTAGTGCTCGCCTACGTCATAAGCCTTATGCACAATTTCACCCTCCTAGTCCCAGTATTTTCAACTGTGCGTTGATATGACAGTCAGTCAGTTTTTCCTTTTATATATGATCATCATCATCATCTCAGCCGGAAGACGTCCACTGCTGGACATAGGCCTCCCCTAAGCGTCGCCACAGCGACCAGTCCTGTGCGCCTCGCGTCTCTTTTATATATAGATAAAATAGATTACAGACGATATACATGTTAGCATCTACACTAGTAGATGCTAGGTGCTAGCTATTACTATGTCTGGCGAGTGTCTACCACAAGTTCATTGTCCTTCGTCCATTATCCACTAATTGTCCTAGTATCCATTACATACGCTAATTACTTTGTAAATCGCTATCATATTTAAATATGCTGTTAATTGGTATAACACAACGACATACACACTGAGGTGTAGATAGAATTGGCTTCAATAATGGTTTATTTTAGAGGTGAGAATTAATTTAATGACTTCTGACCGCTCTAGGGTGAAGCGGAAGGGTATGTCAGCCTTTTACTGACTAAACCCACACCTATGTTCCTTTAGTTGCCATTTGTAAACAAGGACTATGGGTTTCTCCATGACCCCAAGACTGCGGTTGTTCGAAAGACTCACCACAAAGACCAATTAAAGAAATATGGGTCGGTTTTACTCAGTAAAAGTCTGACAGTTCCTCTCGCTCCACCAAGAGCGAAAGGAGTTACATATTTAATAATTATCCAACACAAAAAAAGAGGTGTTTACAAACAAATCTCAAATGAATCACACTACTCATTGAACCATTCTACACACCAGACATAACCAATCATAGACCAATCATACAAAAAAAAATACTTCAACAATATTTTCCATACATGATTATTATCTAACACGGCCACACTGTCTGCCCATATGTCCATAAAGTCGTTTTATCTCCGTAATAATAAAGGTGCTCTTTGTTGCAGGTATGCATGAGTCAAGGATGGGATGATGCATCTCGGAGGAATGCTGTCGGCAATAAAGCTAATGGACCAGGCTTCAGGTCAACACTAATGGCTTGGATATACCTAAGAGTTTGTATATATTGAAGAAAGGGGAATTCTTTTAGTTACGCTATGGGTTTGAGGTTTGCGGAACATTTTGAATTTTTAAATATGAAAATCTTCTAAATCCGGCTTGACTGGAAGCCGACCCCAATATAGTTGGGAAAAGGCTAGGCAGATGATGATGAAGTATAAAAATCTTCTGTTAATATTATGAGTAATCGATCATCTACGAGTACATACGAGTAATATGTCTTTCTTGGATCTGGGGCTATTGGTTGACTTCCGAAAGGGAAACCGGTAGTTCTCGAACGCAAGGCAAAGAAGGGAACATAGGAGTGATTTTAGTCGGTAAAAGTCTGAAACCTCCCGTTCTGAGTTAGTGCGGGAGAAGTCATTGGATTATTTCCCACATTTGATGATGGGAAATCGTTTAATTACTTCTTCTGCTCTATGGTGGAACAAGAACATCAGAGTATCAGGCTTTTACTAAACTACTAAACTAACTGACTAAAATCTACCTGTATCCTTCAGGTACTTTTCACCCGGTAGACTTAGCATATCATAGAAAACTTAAGCACACAGAATTTCTGTCGAGTAATTATCGCTCGTATATATGTAGCTAAGTTAATACACAGTCGTTTACTTACTTCGTACACAGCCTAAATTAAAACTTTACTCCACACTTGTGTGACTTCTAATTGAACTAATTAGGTATTACAAGAATCATTAATTGTACTAATCCAGCCAATTTTAACATAATTCGTAAAATTATTCAAAGACCGACAACTTTTCATCTACTTAGTAACAGAAATTCGGAGACAACAATTGATATAATTTTCTATAGAAATGGTTGGGTAACGAATAATTCAATAAGGATATGATGAAATTCGTAAGCTTAGAGAAAATTGGAATGTTTTTGTCGTTGATAACAGGGAAAGCTAGGCTTCTTTTTGTTGAACGTAAACCTATTTACTTAGCGTACTTATTTGTAATCAAAATAAATGACACTGATGTAGGTAGGATTGAGTAGATGGCAGGTAGCAGCTGGATTTATTTATTTTTAATATTGTATTATTTGTCGAATTGAAATTTTATTGGAATCAAAATAATAATTACCTTAATAGAGAAAAGTGTCGCAAGTGAATCTGCTCTCAAGATAAATAAATATCCTATGTGCTATTCTACTACCTACACGCGTACCAAATTTTTCACAAATCCGTTCAGCCGTTCAACCGTGAAAATGTAACAAACATTGACACACGTACACTCACAAACTTTCGCCTTTATAATATTAGTTTAGCATCTTAACAATCACAAACATCACAAACTCATAAGTCATAGTTAATTCAAAATGTTTATCTCAAAACTGATAATGAATCTTAGAAATCACAGTCAAACATTACAGAGATTCCAGGAACAAAACTAATCTTTGAATTCCAGACATAATAATTAAGGCTTTCGAAAGCTGTATACTAAATGTTATTACTAATTGCTTGGATTCTACTACAGCCTTGGGCGTAATAGTTAGACCGAGTATCCTATTACTAAAAGCTAGACAATATTGTAAACATCTTTAGATTATACAGTATCAAATATTTAGGCTTCACACGTGTAAACAGCGCGTGTAAAAAACGCTTTTTACATAAAAAATACAAGGGTTTGTTTTCCAGAAGTCGGAGTTTCTATAGTAGTTGTGTCTTTTCATTATTTAAAACTGTCTCAAAGAGATGTCTGCAAAATCGTTAGGGCCCGGCAGAGGCGGAACCTGCTGGAGTCATTGATATCCGGAAGGGAAACATAGGGTCCTGGAACGTAAGACAAAGAAGGAAATTAGGTATATTTTTAGTTATTAAAAGTCTGGCACGCCCTCTTGCTCAGCCCTAAAAGAGACTAGTCATTGGACGATTTCCAACTCTAAAAAAATAAATTAAAAAAAACCCTGTCGTTAGCGTTAGAAACGATGAAACCAAAGAACGGGGCAATCATTAATCATAATTAAAAATCAATGAAAGAGGTGATAAAGAAAAAGAATCGGCAATTGATACGAAAAATAGTTCCATAACTACATCTTTCAGGATTCCAATTAATCCAATAAGCGTCTAGAACGTTCACGATTCCTCTAGTTTATCGCTTTTTCTACCGTTCAGCTTGCCAGAACAATTAAAGCGATTTTCTACCATCTTGTCAGGTGGTCCTATCTTGTAAGACTGGGTGTCTGATCTCGCAATTATATGGAAGTGATAATTAGGAATTGAGTAACTGATATATCATTCGTTGTCTAAATGAAGTTTTATTTATAACTAGCTTCTGCAAGCGGCTTCGCCCGCGTGAAAGTATGTTTCTCCATACAAATTTTGAACCCCCGTTTCATTCCTTTAGGGGGTGAATTTTAGAAAATGTTCCCTTAGTGCTCTCCTACGTCATAAAAGAAAGCCCTATGCAAAATAACACGTTCCTAGTCCTCGTAGTTTCGGCTTCGCGTTGATTTTTCAGTAAGTGTCTCATATATCTTATAGATAAATAATTATTATGTGAGGTGGCTAAATCCTATACCCTCTCGTATTGACCATGGCCTAAACCAAGACCCGGTACGAGAGATCGTCGCCTCCAATCACCTCCAGAGAACACATGCCTGGTAATTCGTCAACTCCTAATTATTACCAAAAATGAATGGGCAAATGTGAAACAGCTATAAACACCGCTAAGCCAAGGGCTTGGTGATGTTAGTTCGTTGTTATTTTGCAGACAGGACGGGGCGCTTATGTCAATCCTCTCGGGTTAATCCCGTCGCCTTATGCGGGTCAGGGGTGGGTTGAGGCCCATCTTTTGCTGGGAGACTTGAACTGTCACGAACATTGCAACGTTTCGCCTCGTCGTTTATACAACGTACATCGGAGAACTGGAACATTTTGCCTGCTGTGGTCTTCTCTGGCTAGAGTGAAAAGACACTTAATAAACTAGTGCGCTTCACCATCGACGAATGCAATTACTGCTTGACTACGATCAGCACTAGGTTATATCAATTTAAAAATAAATTGGTGTCCACGGTTGGACAAAGGCTTTCGTAGTGTAGTCTACCTATAATTTACTTTATGCTCTACATTAGCAATATCACAGATTGCGGTATTGCTATATTTTAAAACAGTAAACACTACATCTATTTCGTCCTTCATCTTTACATAAAACAGAGCAAGTCGTTTTCCGCGGCTATCTGATATTATCCGTTATAATTTCTAGTATCGTAGTTACTGGTTCATATCTCCATTAATTTACTGCTCATTTTAGAATGACAGCAAATAAAGCATTTTTAAAATCCATTTGCTTTGCTTTCGATGTGCCACCATATTACGATCCCACCTGATGGTAAGCAGTGATGCGGTCGTTGATGGTGAGGTGCACTAGCTTATTAAGGGCCTATTGTTCTTCTTTTGTCTCACGATGTTACTCTATTCTCGATGTACTCTCACAAAAAAAAAAAACATCTGCCCGGTATTTGGCAACCTCTATAGCACTGGTATTGGCTTCGTATAGATCCTGTAAAGTGCAGTGGTGAGCCACTATTGAAAGCAAGTCTTAGAAGTCGATCGAGCTTGATATACTCTAAAGCTTATATCATTTCAATACGTTCTGATAAAGCCATGCTTTGCAGCCTCAAGGTGCCAGGAGACGCTTCACCTGAATGCTCTCCGATAAGATCTCAAACACCAGTCCTCAGAACAGAGCCATTGTTCTCACACAAGAGTATCAACGTCTAATCTAGCCGAACCATTTGAGCGACTTGGAACAATAAGTGCACGTCGAAGGGGCGGCCACACATTGTCCCAAAAGCGGAGCTTGCATTAGTTCCTCTCTACGTCTTAGGGACGAACGGATTACGTTCTTGGAGCTCTCGGTGTTTATGAGGTTTCTGCTTAGAGGAGTTTGGGTGTAGGCTTAGTGAATTTATTATGGTTGAAGTAAGAGGAAAGTTTGAGACGTTTAATTACTTTAATAGGGAAAATAATTAAGGTTTAAATGGGCTTGGAGTAGATTATAGATTTTGAGGGAAATAAAGTAGACTCTGTTTCCTCTTTTTATCAACTTCATTGCTTCGTATTAATGTAACTTCTGTAAATCATCAACGCCTAGCCTCTATACCGCTTTTATGAAATCTAGGTAGTTACAAAAAATAAGAAAAGATTTTCAAAATTCACCTCCTAATTGGATGAAATGAGGGTCCAAAGTTTATATGGAGAATCCTAACTTCACGTGGGCGGAGTCGCTGGCAGGAGCTAGTCTAATGTATAAAAGCGCAGTGAAAACCGAGCTATGCTATAAATAAGTAGCCTTGATGTAACAAATAGAATCGCAATGCGCGCGACATCTCGCCGCTCAAGACAGGTGATTCAAAGCGTAGAGCTAGTAAAGTTTAGAAAAGACTGACAATAATCTACAATATAAAAATCAAGCAAGATAAAAAAGTAATTGGGTACCGTTTTTACCCTTTGGGTACGAAAAGCTATAAACTAACTGACCAGGCAACGTTGTTCTATCATAAATTAAAAACGCGATTAAAAATTTAAAATGTTTGCACCTCCAGGTGCAACCAACATAATCTGTGTCCGGGCAAATGTCCATTCCTGGTGGCCTATAAGAAACTGCAGAAAGAGATTATACCGCTTTTAGTTTAGGTTTTCCATTATGAGAATCTTTGTGTTCAAAAAATAAAATTTAAATAATAATCTGCCCCCTCTAAACATTCCACCCACATTATCACAAGATGCCAGGACCAGATGGCAATTCTCAACTGCACTCTTGACTTTACCAAGACATCTGGCGCCCAATCTTATTTCATGATTTTATTTACGACCATCATATAAGCCTCACCTGTTCTATTGTTTCACTTTTGCATGTAGATAGACCCTTTTTTGTTTTTATGAAGATGTAGAAAAAAATTGCTGGAGGTGAAATAAAAGCTGGGTGATTTTATTTATTTTTTTATTGGGTTGGTTATGATGATATGTTTTATTGTTGATTTTGGAAGTTAAGGTCAGTCAGTTTACATTTTGTCTCACAGCTGGGCAAAGCTCCCTTTTCCCCCATTCTTCTTCTAAACTACGCAGTCTTTGCGCTGGTCAAGTTTGCCCTGCGAGTATGATTAGATCGTCGCGCCACTTTCGCCGCGGTCGTCATAAGCAGAATGCTCTCCCTCGGGCGTCCCGTCAAGTGAGTGATGTGTTTTGTTTTAATGGCGTGAAAGTTTTTCTTCCGAACTTTAGAAGTTCCTAGTACACGGAATGACCATACTATCCATTCCACAGTCCATTCATTCAGGATTTCACTATAGCGGTATTTTTGACTCATTCTTCGAATTTCTTCATGGCTTTTTTTTTGTGGTAAGACATCTTCAAATAACTACTCCCGCTCAGAGTGAAACAGAGACAGAGTGGAGAGGTAATGTCAGACTTTTACTGAATAAAGCTCACCTGTGTTAAGTCAGTTGCGCTTTGAGTTCACAGGCTTCTTATCCTCTTTCGAACATTCCTGTTCCTGATTTTTTAGTGCTATTTTCCCATTCTGCGGCTGAAGTGACTTTTTGTACATTCATCGTATTATTCGAAAAAGTTGCATTTGATAGAAAAGGGTCTGGCCTTTTCTAGTAAACGCAACTTTTTTACAAACAAAGCATAATTTCATTCCTCACAATTTACCTTGCAATTTGCTAATTAAATGCTCCATATTTCACTAACGACGTAAAATACCTGTTACAGTACAATTCCTGACTGCTAGATATTTCCTTTCGCATTTGTGAATTCCCAGAGATTTTGCCTGTCAGTACAAATAGTTATTATGATAATATTCTGTTCTGTTTTAATACTGGGATAAGCTTGCTGAAATTATGTCGTAGATCTTTAAGTATGCCAACTTGGAACGACGTTATTGTGATTGGGGAGTAAGAATATTGTTTTGTTTTTGGTTATTTTCTTAGGTTGTATTGGTTGTCGAGTGAATTTGTTTGATGGTTTATTTAGAATAAGTATGTCTTTAAATTAGGCTCACCTAATTGTTTAATAAACTCTAATCTTGTTAACACGAAAGTTTGTTTGTATGTGTGTGTGTTTGTTACTCCTTCAAGTTCAAACGGAACGAAGTTTGATATAATATATGGGTTGGCCATATTCTGGAATACCACGTTCCATTCATTTTTTATTTGCGTTTGTTCTTAAATCTTTTATATTTGTATAACCTACAGATAGTTATTCCCCGTCTGGGTGTGTTTTATAATATGTGAGTTAACATGTTCATAGACGCACTCACAATAGAGCAGTAGTGCCTTGTGTGAGGCAACGTTTTTTTTATAAGTAGCCACGTTCAGCCACTGGCAGTACTGCTGACAAGATGCCCGTGGCTTTGCGCCCTTTTAAACCGTTCAAGTGACTCTAGTTTTTTAAATATAAAGACGAAAGTTAAAAATGATTCCACTCTAAAAGTGCTTGCGTCCGCGTCGCTACCGGCCACTGCTCTTTCAGTACTAATCGTTCAAACAAATCAAATCACCGTCCATCATCTTTCATAACACCCGTCATCTGTCAAACCCATCACATCTAAACTTAACCGCGTCTCTTTTAACACTAGTGCGTAAACAGTAAAGTCCCATTTGTCTCTCAGCACAGTTTTGTCATCAACTACCCTCTAAGAAAACAACTCATAGTTTCTGTATTTGTTTATTTTTTCACTGACGTTTGTTTTCTTAGCTTGGCGGGACTTTTTTAACTTGATCGTTTTAAACTGTTGGGGTATAAATGTCTGTCGGTTTTGAAGGGTTGAGTGTGTAGTTATTTTAGTGTTTAACGTTTGAATCCCCAACCGGTCCTATGAGACCGCGCTGTTATTGTTTTACTATTGTGTCTCGTTTCGCGGGTATCTGAGTAATTAAAAGTGGGTTTCTTATTTAGTTAACAACTACTTAGCTGCTGCCAGTGGCTTCGCTTGCATGATAGTAGAAAATTATCCCAAGGGAAGATGCACCCGGGATAAAAAGTATTCTATGCGCAAATTTCATCGCAAACCGTTCAGCCGTTTGAGCGTGAAGAAGTTCAAACTGGGCATCAAAGTAGGGTTTGATAAAGGATCTTGTATACCCTACCGATTTCAAACGTTTTTAACTGGCTATTAGGTTGTAAAGATTATTTTATAGTTTATCAGACTTACTGCCTAAAATCCACCTATTCTTTCATTTGTCCAGTGATACTTCAATCCTGCAGCTCTATTTTTTTTGTTTATATAACATACGTGCTTGACTGCAATCCCATCTAATGGTAAGCAGTGATGCAAACATTGATGGTGAGACGCACTAGTTTATTAAGATCCTATTCACTCTAGCTTTGAAGACATCCAAATTAAAATCGGACGGGAAGACCGCAGCAGGCATTTAGATTAGTATCTAAGTTAATTCAATATTCGCAAACTACCAAAACAAGTGTAGTTGTAGATACAAGTACAAACTTACAAAGACTAGAGAAGTGTAATAGAAAGCCGCTCCCTGGCGCCAGGCCAGATGGTAAATGGATTCCATTTGATACAAAAAAGTTTGCTTCTCGGGGAATTATTTTAGTTGGCCAAAGTTCATTATTGTCCACATTTGTGAGAACATTTGCATTGCACTTAGAAAGATAGGGTATTAAGTGGGAAATAGATTTTAGAATAGGATACTCCTATCACATACCCGCGAAACGAGACACAACAGTAAAACAATAACAGCGCGGTCTCATGAGACCGGTTGGGGATTCACTAACTAAAGATCAGTTATTATTATGTCCCACTACTGGGCAAAACCTCTCTCCATTCTTTCTAACGATTACGATTTCGGGCTTCTTTTGTCCAATTTAAAAGAAAGATATCCTGGTCGTCCCGCCATTTCCTTCCTGGTCTGCCGCAGCCTCGTGTCGTTGCCTGGGTAGCAGTCCTGCTAAAATGCAGATACCTAGGTAGAGGTATTAATAAAAGGCAATAAAAGGGTTCTTAGCTGAAATGATGATGATGAGTACAAGAGAGTCGTAATGGAGAGATCGATTTTCTTTTAAAATAATATGAAGCACAAGTTAATTTGCTTACAAGTATTAGATAAAGCCAAGTCCTTCAAGGTCGTTACTCAAAACCACGACATCATAAATCCTATCATCTCCAAAGGTCTCCCCATATCTTATTTATTCAGTACCACAATATCCTCCCCTACTACGGTTAAAAAGAACGATATGACACTCGGTAAACAGCCCCATATCGTTAAAGAGGAGGGTCTTATAAAAACTTGGCACACATATATTGTTTCGGGCCTGTATATAGGCGTACCTAATAAAACAATGATTGACTCTGTACAGAAACATGCACGTGACTCGAATTTTATGTCCAATTTTATATCCGTACATAAAAAGAACAACGTGAAGGATTCATAATACGACTGCGTTGTGATCGTACAGCATATAGGTGGAATGTCAACGTTAATATGTGTCGTATGCCTAATTTAAGGGTCGTAAATATACGTTAGCTATGACACACCATGAAGCATGTAGGTACGTCAAGGGGGCTTGGCTTACACTCGGTGTCTCCAGATCGTAGGCAGCGAAGGAACGGGGGTGGAGTTTAGTCAGTAAAAGTCTGACTCGCCCTCCCACTCCGCCCAAGAATGGGAGAAGTCATTCTGTTGATTCCCCACCAAGAAAAAGGTTTAGCTGAAGGGCTGCAGGATTGTTCCAAAGAATAGAGGTAGATCTATATCGGGCCCACGTGTGCCACGTATTTCGACCTTGGCGCGTCGGTCTCCATACATTTTATATGACAACTAGACTTGTAGAGCTCTTTGTACCCTTGCCACGCGAAGCGACTTCGATTTAATTCTTTGGTTGGAAGGCTGTCTATTAAATGAATTGATGACCTGGTTATGGCTACAGGAATGATGATGAAAGAATGATCATTCCTGTAGCCATGATGATGAAAGCTGGATGGCACACAAAGGGCACTTGAGAAATGCCTATGTCTAATAGTTGTCGATGTCTTACAACAGCTGCACGATGCATCCAGCTACTTAAGACTGACCCGACTAATGAACCTTTCGCTACCAGTGAACTGAGCAAAAACCTTAAACCACATATGTGACATACTAACTCCTGGAACAATAGCGGATTCCGGCGCGAATTCCCCGAGTGGTTCTAGTGTGTAAGTGCACACTCTGTCGAAGGCCCGTGTATGGGCGATGTTCATTTTATGCTTCATTATGTAGGCCGTTCGCTGACTTTGTTATTTATAACCGGAGTTCACACTGTCTCCTCAGCAATAGGCAGGCTATAATTAAGCTCTTGAGTTCTTGGTCTAACTTTTTGTTTTATAAATTAGGTGATGCTGAAATAGGAATTGGTTGAAGATAGTTTTAGGAGTCTCGAATTCTGATTCTGGTCTGGGTATGTTCTTGGGTAGTGGTAATGGGTCTATCTTCTACTAAGTGGGACTTAAGTTTCACAACTCATGAACACCTTTGATTAACTCTTTGGGAAATAGGGGTTTTCTACGTAAGAAATCACTAAATAACTTCTCCCGCTCTGAGTGAAGCAGGATGGAGTGCCAAACTTGTATTGACTAAAACTCGTTTTTTCCGTGGCGAGGGATAACTCCTGCGAATAACTCTTCGACTCAAGCAATAGAGGACCGTAATTTATGATTCTAAATATTTTTTTTACAAGAACTTAATCTTACCCACGCTTATTGTACATTCTTTTAGATAAAAAAATCATAACTGGAAAATCAACTTAAAATATACACAAATGTCGATAAATGAATTGGTGGCGATTAACGATGGATTGAAATTATCTCCAATAATTTTTACAACACCATTACGTAGGTGCTGTAAATATTATTCTAGATAATTTACGGTAAAAATCATAAATAATAATTAATTTAATATATACGTTCTATAAGGTAAAAGCTTTTCATTTTACCATCAAATTAGCCTTGTCGAGTAGATTACTCTGTGGTCTCTGAATTTGTAGGTATATACCTAACAAACAGATAGGTTCGTTAGAAAGGCTTAATTCACAGGATATGTTTGTACGTCGGGTCGACGATTTAATAGGCTTTCCGAGGTATCCATTAACGAGCAGAGATTAGCCTGTGGTCTTTAAGGGAGATGCTTAAAGATAGGCCGCGAAAATATACTTTAAGATTTTTGCAATTTATAGATCAGTGTAAAGTTGCAAGTGGATTACAATATGATTGGTGGGTGTAATACGTATTTATTTACGAACACAGGTGTGGTTTTAGTCAGTAGTCTGACGCGCCCTCCCGCACCGCCCTAGAGCGGAAGAAGACATTAGATGATTTCCCACAAAACTGGGAGAGCCTTACAGTGTTCCTATTAATGGGCTGCGTGGTTTTTCAAAAAAAGTTACCATGGCCCAGGAATGCAAAGGGCAACTGGAACACAGGTACATAGGTAAAGGCTGACACGTCCTCCCATTCTACCCAGAGCGGGAGAAGTAATTATTTTGATGAATACCACCTCAAAAAGAAAATGAATTTGCAATTAAAACTAAACGATTTTCGTGATTTTTAATAACAATATATTTAATGTTCCCATTATATTTTAGTATTTACACAATCGTGCATAATAATTTGCATCTCTTTATTTTTTTTATTTGAAAGTCTGACAACTGATGGAATTAAATGGATGAGAAAGTAAATTAATAATTGCACGTTTATAAATTAAACAATGAGATGTCACCTTTTAATTGTGATATTATTTTAGTTTTAATTTGCTGCGAAATCATTTAGATATTTTATTCTCCATATTTATTCGACGCAAACATTTATTTTATGAAATACCGTAATAATACTTATTAAAATAATACCTATTAAATTGTCATAGGAGGATGTTATTTCATAGAATTATACAGTATTTTTATTGCCGAACCAAATAAACTATTTATAATTCTGATATCATATTATTATTTTCAATATATGTAGATAGGGTAGTTCAGCTGATCGCGTTCATAATATATTTAACTCATATCGCTTTATATTTAAAAGGTTGACTGGTAGAAAATGCCTTCTTTGTACCTTAATGTGCAAAAAGTTTTTTTTTTTTGAGATGTACATACATGGGTTTTTATTTTACACTAGCTTTTGTTTAGCGTTTTAACCTATCACATACCCGCAAAACGAGACACAATAGTAAAACAATAACAGCGCGCTCTCATAGGACCGGTCGGGGATTCATGAATTAAACGGGGTGAAAGTCGTACATACTCCTCCTATTCCGGGATATGCTTCACCCGTTAACTATTAAAATTCGTCGAGCCTTTTGAGCGTGAAAAAGTAATTAACATCAAACAAACAACACACACACTTACATACAAGCTTTCGCTTTCATATTAAGCATTATTTATTTATTTAATTTTAAAAGCTTTATGCACTAAACAGTACAAAGGCGGACGTAATACCTTAGTGTGATATGATTTACTTTTCAACAAATGTCACAATACATAATAATATGTAATAATCCTATTATTGCTTGGCAACTGGAGCTTTCCCAAGACAATGTATATTTTCTTTCTATTTAACTTCAAGCCGTCATTATAGATTGACATCAGAAACAGGATAGTGGCCATAAATTTAAATGACGTATTGTTTGAAAACCGCTCCGATACACGACCGGGACACAGGCATTAATAGACTAGACTCTATAAATAAATTAGCTTGTCGTTGGCTTTTTTTACAAACGTTTTGTAAGACATAGATATCGAAATCATAATGTTTTTATTTCATATTGATCTACTAGGTAGTTATCAGTTTATCTACATGTGGATGGATGGACAGAAGCCAGTAAGTCTGACTTCAGTCTTGCCACGAAGTACCGTGTTACCCTAGTTAATGGGTTGTGGAGGTCTGGTAGGCAGCCGCTCCTCATAAAATACTGGTATTCAGCTAAATCCAGCTTGACTGGAAGTCCACACTAATATAGTTGGGAAAAGGCTAGGTGGATGGATGGATGGATGAATGGACAGAGGGAGAGGCACGCCAAAATAAGCTAGGTGAATTGCATGAGAAGTTTTATGAAAAAAAGGCAGTTGGTGATAGTGACAGGATGCAATGAAAAAAAAACGTGTTGCTCCAACTTCCAGTGAGAATTTATTTAATTTTTCTACTAGTTTTTGAGTTCATTTATTACAAGTAAAATATAAATATTTCTACCACAAGAGAAATCTGAGTCTCCGTTCTCTTATCTACTCTTACACTTGATTTCTTGCATTTGGTTGTGAATACACAAACGTGAGTACAGTTTAACTTCACAATTACAAACTAGTACACAACTAGTTTCAACTTCTTACCTCCCACAAACCGACCACAATTTAATATCGAAAGCAGCTCTAACTTTCTTTAAGAAACACTTGCACTGTGTGCAAACAAAATGAACAAAATAGTATTCAATTGGAGATTTTTAATATTCACTTACTTTTCACTAGCTTCTGCCAACGGCTTCGCCTGTGTGAAAGTAGTAAATCTCAAAGGAACATACTCCTGGGGTAAACAGTATTATATGTAGGACATATTACAACGGAGTGTCAAATATCTTCCAAATTCATTCCGCTGTTTGAGCATGGAGGAATAACAAACATACACACAGACCATTACTTACAAACCATACAAACTTTCGTCTTATTTTAGTGTGATTTTCAACATTTACATACTTCTCCTTTTACCAATAGTATCTAAACACATTAATGTAAAGATACAATTTTTCTTGTCTTTAAAAATCCAACAATCTTTACTATCCCGGATTAGAGGGATTTTTCTCAAAAATAACTACACCCAACCTAACTTACTCACTGCACACATTCTTCCGATCAGCACTGTACAGCACCAAAATGTACTAAGGTTTCAGGCGTTTAATTAAAACAGTGCGAATTGAAATTCCCGCGTCCCGGAGGCTCGTTCGCTTTGTTTCCATTATCATTAACTGGAGAGCCATTAATCTTCGTTACTTCGCCAATTATTGTGGACTGCAAGGAGTCTGCAGTGTGGAGGTATTTTTATTGATGGAGTCAGGACCCTCAAAGAGCCGTCCCAATTGTGGGTAGATTGAAAACTGATTGATTGTGTTGCGGCCTGATTAGTTTTGTTGTAGACATGTTCCAGTTCTTTTTATGATGTATGAAATCGTAGCCGGGGTTGCAGCGGCTTAGGCGTGAGGACAACTGTTAAATCACGCGTGCGGTCGTCTCCTTCGACTGCCTCCCATACCCTCAATAATCTATATTTACCTACTACTCGTAAAACCCTTTGGGTGATCTCCATCTGGACATGGAGGGGCTCCGTGGCCTCTTAAAGTCCATCTCTGAACCCGTTCTGTGCAATGCCTATTCGGGGAGACTACAAAATAGTCCCCTCTGAGTCTCGCTGTGTACGGTAACACTTAATAACGTGTGTAATCATCTTTCTTAGAATCACTTGATTGGCAGACAGAGTTACCACTCTGAGCACCCGCGAACCTGGGATTCCCGCCTGCAATCCCTAGAACCAATTAACGCCCTAGAGCTGCTTTCAGAATCTTAAGAGGCCTGAGTGCAAACAATGTCAGGGGGATACATGGATATAGTAAATAGAGGAGATATGAGGAGCTCGTGGCTAGATGATAACAGCCGCATAGGTCGATCTTCAGGGTTAAGCAACGCTTGCCTAAGTTGATCTGTGGATGGGTGACCATCTTAACATAACGAGTTTCCTCCGTGCCTCGGAAAGCACGTTAAGCCGTAGGTCCCGACTGTCATTTGTAGATCTTTGACAGTCGTTACGGATAGTCAGAAGCCAGTAAATCTGACTCCAGTCTTGCCATGAAGTACCGTGTTACCCCAGTTAATGGGTTGTGGAGGTCTGGTAGGCAGCCGCTCCTCGTAAAATACTGGTATTCAGCTAAATCCGGCTTGACTGGAAGCCGACCCCAATATAGTTGGGAAAAGGCTAGGCATCTGCCTATGATGATGAATTAACGCACTAGAGCTGCTTTCAGAATCTTAAGAGGCCTGAGTGCAAACAATGTCAGGGGGATAAAAGGATATAGTAAATGATTTTCCATACTGATTACATCAGTGGAGAAATGTAAAATTAGGTCAAGGGTGAAACGGGTACAAAGACCGGCTATCTATTGTTTATTTCTGTACGAGTATGTACACGGAAGTGGTACTGGACATGTAAAGTAAACATGGAGAGAAAAAAGATACATATTAACTTCGTATTGTGGCTTTTGCGGGTTACCATCCACGTGTTTAGTTTTGACTTTACAACGATGATCTTTCCTGGTAGAAATTCTGTGAAATAGTACTTTGGGAGTATATAAATTAGACGAGGAAATTGTAACGACATTTTGACGCAACATACGAGTAGTAACTAAAATTTTTCGTAAAAGTTCTTTGCGTAATTACAACGCATATAACTAGGCCTGAATTATCAATGGGACAGTTGTCCATACCAGGCCTAACACCCACCTGGTCAGAAGATCCTCCCTTTTCAACGGAGATTTGCGGGATAGTCCAGACTCTAGTCTGCCTAACACTCGTCTGGTCGAAGTATCCTTCCTTTTCAACGGCGATTTGCGGGACTACTTAAACCCTATTCCACATAATTATCTCTACTAAAATAACTATGGAATTCTATAGAACTGCTCGACAGGGTCCATAATAGATGCTAAGCCTACCTGTACCAAAATAACTGTTCACAATTCTTTCATATTTCCCTAGCTTAATTCCCTTGGGGTTCTATGAAGTTCGAAACTCTGACAAAGCTTCAGTTTTAGGCGAAATTACTTGTATATTTTAGCAACATTTCCAATCATCCATCATTGAACGTTCCTTTTATAGGTTAATCTCCAACATTTTAGGTAAATATCTAGACTGAAATTCTCTCATGTACTAGCGCTACGATATTTATTATTTTTTAAATATCGCAGCATAAAGTGAGTCCAGGCGTCTGATTTAGCTTTCTTTGTTTATGAAAGTGTGTGTCACAAATAAAGTGTGAGTCACAAATAAACTTATTTTTCTATTGTAGAGCCTATTTTAGTCTAATTTCTTTTAATTTGTTGACAGACGTTGTCCTACCCGAAAACTGGCATAATGTCCAATTGTATAAGATGTCAGCAAAACGTAGAGGCCTAGCAGAGTCAAGGCCTACTAGGGCCATGGGTCGGTCAAAGATAGAACACGAGTGGAGTCAGTAAAAGTCAGATACTCTCCGCCGAGTAGAAGAAGTCATTAGATGATTTCCCACTTCAAAAAATATACGGAAGGAATACCTTAAATAAGGATTTAGAACATAATTACTCCCTTAACCAATATTATAGTGAAACTTACATCCAATTATAGTGACAGATACGAGTTTGAACGCAGGCTTAGTCGCGATACGTTAATTGTGTTAGTAACTCCGTCTGAACGCGTTCTTACCTAACTTGTTACGACGCGTTCAGTTTATTTAGCTTAGACAACTTAGGCTTTATTATGTACTTAGCACACGGACTTAGCACGTAATCAAGGTTTTACTTAATTAAGTCAACTCATTAAAGGCGGTGAAACGACAGTAATCTGTCAGTTCGATACGGTTTGTATGTCTGTACTAATTGTCTGTCTCATCCGCAGTTTCAATCGTTTCTTTGGTTACTGCTCCGCTCCATTTGGCCGTAGCGTGATGTTATGTAGCCTATAGCCTTCCTCAATAAATGTGCAATAACACTAATGGTGACAGAAAATAATGTTGGCTATGGAAACGTAAGGGCCCAACTTAGCCGAAGCCTACTGAGGCCATAGGTTGTCTTCGAAAGAGAAAACTGGGGTCCTAGATCGTAAAGGAAAGGAGGAACATAGATGTGGCTTTGGTCAGTAAAATTCTGACACGCTCTCCTGCTCATCCCTAGAGCGAGCCATTGGGTGATTTTCCACCTAAAAAAACCTAAATTTTCTTCGTGACATTGTGTTTAAACCGTGGTAGGAGACTTTATTTCAGAAATGCAAGAACTTGAACCTAAATATTTACCCAGCATACCGTGTTCAGTCAATAATAATCCACCCGTAGAGCCTGTCTTTCTATTTGATTCCATCATCGAAGTAATGAATATTGAACAAAAAAAAAAACTATTTGTGTAGGAAAACCAAAGGGCCAATTTCTCTGCGTCCAACAATAGTTCTCGTCCTGTACCTTTTCATGTTTATATATTAATCTTCGACCGAACTCTTCCGCATGAAAACAACCTTTGACCTTTGCTTTCAATAACGTTGATAGGTCACATGGATTGGTACCATCCCTTCGATGCTTGTTAATACATATCTACTGTTCAATAGTATAGTTAAAGCTAGTTTTAATTGGCTTCAGTCGAAACTTTTATTAACCTATCAATACCCGCGAAATGAGACACAATAGTAAAACAATAAGAGTGTTTTCAAATTATCCGATCCGATATCGGTGTCGGGCGCCGATACGATATCGGGGTAGGTAAAATGTATGAAATGCCGTGCTCCGATATCCGATATCGGGCCGGACAATATGAAAGACAGGTACATATTTCATACATTTTACTTACCCCGATATCGGATCGGCGTCCGATACCGATATCGGATCGGATAATGTGAAAACGGTCTTACAGCGCGGTCCAATAAGACCGGTCGGGGGTTCATAAATTAAGTTCGTTTGAGCCTAAAATCATAAAAAAAGTTCAAATGGTTACAATTTTTTTCTTTAAATAGTATTTAAAAACTCTAACCAGATTTTTTGCATTATTCGAAACAGTCACCTTGGTACCGCAAAGGGTAACTTGGTTTTAAGTCACAAAAAATTCGAGACTCCTTTTCGCACCCTGAGCCCAAAACCCAGAGCTGAAGAAGTTATTTGAAGATTTCTCCCCCTCAAAGACAATCGTGGAGGCGTTCGGCGAGTTCGTGCTGGGTCCTGATTCCAGCTACGGTCCGGAGCAAAATAGAATAGGATGCCGCTGTCTCCTTCTACGCAGCAGTAACGCTGCGTAGCCGAAAGAGGGGGATGCACGCATGAGCGAAACGACATTCTCACGGCCCGCTGCGACAGGAGACTCGCATGGGTAGCTCGTCGTCCGACCGTCCGGTAACCGTCCGAATCGAGCCCGGCGCGTAGTGTTATACGAGCACCTCAAAGTGATGTCAGTTAAACCATAGGGTCTAGCAGGGCCGATGCCTATTAAGGCCACGGAGAGTTTCTGAAAAGGAAACCTATAATCCCAAAACGTAAAGAGCTACTGAAGGACACAGATCTACTTTTAATCAGTAAAATTTTGACACGAAGATTGGGAAAAGTCTGTAGATTATTTATCACTTAAGAAAATCTTTTTATTTCATACATAGACCTACATGGGCACATATAAAACGTCAGAAGCTAGTGCACTAAGAAAAAGGTATGGTTTTTACTAATGTATTTTCTAAAGCTTTCTAATAGTTACTTTCTGAATCCACTTAATCATCTTCAGTCGCACCTTCTCTAAAATCGCCTTCGATCCCTAAAAGAGCAGCTAAATCATCGTCAGATCAAATGAGCCTTGCTTGTTAACGGCCCAGTTTAATTTTAACTGAAGGGCGATCAGTTATCCGGCCATTAAGCGCATATTAGTTAAGCTTTAAATGTTTGTATGGCAGTTGGAGTTATTTGTTCTTGTCGCTGGTTTCCTTGTAAAACTAATCGGTTTTGAGATAGTGGGCTTGTTTTTGGATTTGTTTTGGTAGGTTGGTTTTAGTTTTCTTGGTGAGAAAAAGTTCATGTGACTTGGTGGAGTCAGATTTTAGACTAAATTTCTCGACAAATGTATTGTCTACAGAAGAATTCTTGTGAGAAATAGTCTTTGTGTCGACTTTTTGTTTTATGTCTGTAAATTTTTGGGATAAAAGTATCCTATGCGTTATTCGAGGATATAGTCTATCCATGAGCTAAGTTTCATGAAAATTCATTCAATCGTTCGAGCGTTGAAGAAGTAACAAACATGCACACGGACTTACTATCTTCTGTTTTTGTCCAGTTTGTTTGTTTGGCTGACCGTGCTTATCTCAGGAACTGCTAGTTCGAAATGAAAAAAATATTTCAGTGTTGAATAGCCCATTCATGGAGGAAGGCTATATATATAACATCACATTACGAACAGTATGAACCGAGCAGTAGTACTGTAGTTACGTATTTATAAATTCCAATTACTTTCATAAAAAGATGTCACTATTTTTATTAATAACAAAATAAATAAGTACAAAATTCCTCACTTTCTAATTAAAACACGAATTACATTTTAATTCTAGAGCAAAACTCTCATTTTGTTCAACAAATATTACTTAAACCTTCAAATGAAGCTAGAATACGAAACTAGAGCGAAATATGAAACTTTTTGGTTGAAATAATTAACCAACTTTCGCTGGGACGAAAGTGGTGTAAGTTTAAATGGCCATGACCCTTTATGAGCAACCGAGCGTGGGGTTCGTGGGAAACCCAACCACAGACAAGTCTTGGCATTCTTGGTAGATGCGAACTTCTAAGTTTATGTAATTTTCTTTGATATATCGTGGGTAATTATTAAGGGAATAAATGTCTGTGCAATTGATCAAATTATATGCAGATAACCCTTTGATTTTGCTTGTGAATGGAATGTTAATTACTTTATGAGAATTGCTATAAAACTATAGATTGTAAAGTGTAGTAAAACACTAGTTCAGGAATCCCCGACCGGTCGCATGAGACCGCGCTGTTATTTTTACTTTATGTCTCGTTTCACGGGTATGTGATAGGCTAGATAGATCGACGTGTTGCGCGGACCCCAAGTAATATGTGATGATAAGAGCAGGAAGAAGAAGAAGTAGGTACAGTAGATAGTTCTTTATGTTTGTATAATATAATCTTAATATTCATAATAAGTTATTCGCAACAATAAATTGGTTCAATTCCTAAAATTACTCAACATTATTAGTGTATAACAAAAATTAAAAGACGGGCGATGAAATTGCGGGAATGTGTCTGAATCACGCCATTTTTGTATAAATATCAATTAATATTATAATTATGGTTAAAACTTATAGTTTCTTTGTTGCGATGGTTTAACTTACGCCTTTTTTGCTAGACTGCTCTGCCTCCCTTTTAGACAAAGGCTGTCCACTTTTTCAATCTTCCGTAAAAATCGCGTATTCTTCAGGTATTTTTGCACATATCTTAAAAAAAATCGCAAGGCTCAATAAAATTAGGTACCAGGATTGTTCGGAAGAGTTAACGTGTCCATGAAACGCAAACCGCTACTGAAGGCAAACAGGTGGGTCCAACGGGATCGGAAGAACTTATTTAGGGCTGCCATCACCTAAATCGCCGACGCCGGACAAAAACTTCAAAAACCCTGGACATTTGGATGAAATTCAGTTTTTTCCCTGGACACCCAGAAAAATATATTACAATAAAAATAAAATGTATTCATAGCTTGTTTGCTAGGGGGGTCATTCGGGCATCGGCCGTCATCGTACATTGGCTATTTTGAAGCGTCGGAGGTAGCTTGGTAGCGGTTACCAATTACGAATGAATTTTTAACTAAGATTTGTTTAGATTTATCGCTTATCTTTTAATTAATCGGGAATGCCCCTGACACTAAAAGCGTCCGGGTTTCACCCGGACACTTTTTGACAACCCTACCCGGACGCTCCCCGGACGCCCTCTAAACTAGGACCAATTCCGGGGAAACCCGGACGGATGGCAGCTCTAAACTTATTTGATGATTTCCAACCTCAGAAAAAAAAAACATCGTACAAACATACTAAGCATCAACAATCCCCTATTTAACATGATAAGACAAGATTACTAATACTACTGTGGTATAAAGGCTGTATTAAAGCATTGGTAATCATCAACACGCCACCCCATCCACGGATTACATCGATCCCCCAATCTCCAATATTGGGATTGCACATGTGAGCACCCTTTATGTACGAATACAGGTGGGATTGAGCCACTAAAAGTCTCACTCGCCCTGTATAATTAGTTCTTTCGAATCAGTAGAACTCATAATATATTATGATGTCCAACCTCAGAAAAAAAAACATCGTACAAACATACTAAGCATCAACAATCCCCTATTTAACATGATAAGACAAGATTACTAATACTACTGTGGTATAAAGGCTGTATTAAAGCATTGGTAATCATCAACACGCCACCCCATCCACGGATTACATCGATCCCCCAATCTCCAATATTGGGATTGCACATGTGAGCACCCTTTATGTACGAATACAGGTGGGATTGAGCCACTAAAAGTCTCACTCGCCCTGTATAATTAGTTCTTTCGAATCAGTAGAACTCATAATATATTATGATGTCCAACCTCAGAAAAAAAAACATCGTACAAACATACTAAGCATCAACAATCCCCTATTTAACATGATAAGACAAGATTACTAATACTACTGTGGTATAAAGGCTGTATTAAAGCATTGGTAATCATCAACACGCCACCCCATCCACGGATTACATCGATCCACCAAGCTTCAATATTGGGATTGCACATGTGAGCAGTACCCTTTGTGTGTCGAACACAGCGCATGCTTAATATAAAAGAGACCTAACTTAAAAAAGAAGGTACTTGAATCATAAACAATTTGTTTCAATAATAAGGTCCAATTTTGAAATACCCTCTTTTTTGAGTTAAGTCTCTTTTATATTAAGCATGCGACAGGTGGGTTTGAGCCACTAAAAGTCTCACTCGCCCTGTATAATAAGACCCGTAAAAGCATACTACTACGCACTCAACAACCCGATATTCAACATCATAAGACAGGATTACTACTACGGCTGTACCAAAACATTGGTAATCATCAACACTCCATCCCCATCCACGGATTACATCGATCCCCCAAGCTTCAATATTGGGATTGCACATGTGAGCAGCATCCTTTGTGTGACTCCCTCACGGAGAGGTGCAAGTAAAAGTGATTTGATTTAATCTTTTAGCTTTGTCATACATCTGCCTTTTGACGGCGGATTCTACGGCTGACGTCTGAAACACTGGATGTGGATTCGACGTCTGTGGAAGTGTAGGGATGTTCAATTAGGTAAGAAAATTAGGTTAGATTGCGGATTATTTGGTTTTTTGATGTTACTTTGAATAGTAATGGATTAATTTATTCGTGTTTTCGGTTAATCGTAAAGCGAAAAATTAGAAATTTGTTTGTTTGTTGCGTATCTATATCTTTATATATATAGGAATCAATTGCGTCTAAATAAAAAACGCGTAAATCGTTGCGTTAGTCTCGCTAAAACTCGAGAACGGCTGAACGGATTATCTTATCTTGGTCTTGAAATGTTCGTGGAGGTCTAGGGAAGGTCAAAAAGACGAGAAAAATTAAAAAAAAAAAACTGCAGTACGAAGTCTGCCGGATCAGCTAGTCCTATATAAAAAGGATAAACTGACTGACTGACATATTGCACAGCCGATATTATTCACAAGGTTTTCTTTTATGGCGTGCCGAGCATTTCCTAAATTCACTCATCATCATCATCATCATCATCTCAGCCGAAAGACGTCCACTGCTGGACATAGGCCTCCCCCAAGCGGTCCTGCGCGTCTCGCATCCATCGGATTCCCGCGACCCTCGCCAGGTCGTCGGTCCACCTTGTGGGAGGCCTTCCGACGCTGCGTCTTCCGGTACGTGGCCGCCACTCTAGAACCTTCCGTCCCCATCGACCATCTGTTCTACGAGCAATGTGCCCTGCCCACTGCCACTTAAGTTTGCCGATTCTTCGGGCTATGTCGGTAACCTTAGTTCTCTTGCGGATCTCTTCATTCCTGATGTGATCGCGCAAAGAAACTCCGAGCATACCCTTTCCATTGCTCTTTAAATTCACTCCCTGAAGATATGAAACGGGGGTTCTAAGTTTGAGTAGAGAACCCTTCTTTCACGCAGGAGAAGCCAGTGGCAGAAGCTAGTTATTTTATCATCAGAAAAAAATACCAGACAATAAAACTATTCTAAACACCATTTTATTATTTATTTATTTAAACTTCATGTACAGTGGTGGTACATAGGCGGACTTAATGCATCTGGTCATTTTCTACCAGTCAACCTTAGGGTTATTAAGAAAACACTGTGGTAGGTTTGCACAATAAATAAATGATAATTCAAATAGAGGTTTTATCAATAAAGTTTGTTTATTTGATTGAGTATAATCAAACAGAAAATGGTATGAAGAATACTTTCATTTTGTGGTACCTACTCATACAATAAAAACAAATATTAAAACAAACTGCAAAACGGAATAAACAGGTATAAAGCTACATTTTAAAGTGCTTGATCAAAGTCAAAGAGTTTCAAACTCCTCTGCATTAACATAGAATTCCTATGTTCCTCGCTTTTCTTTTGAAGTTATCCTGAAAACCTCGATATGCAGTCGGTTTTAAATGCAGAGAAAATAGTAAAAAATAATGAGAAGGGAGAGACTGGGAAGAATCTTTTAACTTCGTGTACTTTTATAAAAGTGTTATAGAACTTTAAGTAGTATAAAAACTGTAAGCGAGCATCCCAAAGGAGTATCTTGAAGGAATGTGGCGGATTTAAACACGATTGCTTTTTTTAACAGTGCTGTATTTGGTGGTTGTAGGGTTCCGTACCTAAAGGATAAAACCCTATCGCCTACTAATAATCCATCGTATTCCTTCAGTTGCCCTTTTGTTGCAGGAGCACTTTTTCAAACACTACCGCAACCCTGGTAGACCAATCACTGAAACGGCTCAACAAAATTGAATTAAACTTCCTACATGTGTAGACCTTGTCCTGAAATAGCACATATAATACTTTTTATTACGATTATTTCCATAATTTTCTAGTATAAAATAATTTAAGTTAAACTAAAACCTAAATTATAAGTTACTTTATTCAAACCTTATGCACAATAAAAACCGACACACACTAAACTACAAATCACGGCCCTACCAACACTAAAACAAATTTTGAGTACCAACCCTTAATTTCCCTGTCAAAATCCTGCCTTCCCCTTAACAGACCGTAATTACATGACCATTAATTTGCTCACACAACAGGCCTTCGTAGGCCCAAGCTGGCCCAGCCTGGCCCATTCTAATGGACAAAAAGAGACCATTGTGTAAACGTCAAAACAACAGTCGAAAGTCTCCGGGAATATAAGCAGACACAATTAATAGGTTTTAATTAGAGTTGGGATCGTTAAGGTTTAGTCGATTATGTTAATCGAGTGTGGGGATCGACTAAATGGTGTCGTGATTTGTTTTTGTGTTACTTTAAAGTGAATATGGTTAAAGTGGAGTGTTAGATCGGGTAAATAGTCAGTGATTCTCTAGAGAATACTTGCTGTTTATATTTTTCTTTTTGTTTGTATTATTATTCTATGTATTCTGTACTAACTTTGGCTTGAGGCTTAGTACACGTGTATGTAGATATTTAACTTAAGGAAAGATGCTCGCGGGATCAAAATTATCCTTTGTCCTAATTCAGAATATTGTCTATTCGTGAGCCTTTTTGAACCACCATTCAGCCGTTTGAGTGTGAAGGAGTAATAAACATACACACATACACGTAAAATGTTTCGCTTTTATAATATTAGTATGTTATGGTGACTTATTACGTATAGGTACCTATATCAGTTTTGGCTTGATCTTTATTAATTTATTAATGACATAATTACTGAAATAAAAATAACTTCTTCTCGTTTTAATATTCCTAATGTAGAAATAATGTTGTAGATACTATAAAGATGTCATACCAAAAACTAATATAATAACAACATTTGTTATGTAAGTTTAGTCTCAAGGCCAAAATCGACTAATAAACTAACAGCTCATTAGTTAACACGACAAATGTTTCTTGTTGTTTCTCATTTAGTAAATTATTGCTTTCGTTTACGCATCATGTAGTTTTATGTCTTCTCGAGTAATAAAACAGACTAATCGATGTAGTCTAGTGGGATATGAGTTATTACCAGAAACCGTGTATTATTTTCTTATTTATCTGTAGTAGCAGAGGAACAAAAGAAAGATAACGAAGCATTCGAAGACATACTTGATATCTATCAAAAGCTACCGTGGGCTCACGATATATACAACACACTTCCTTGTGGTGGTTTATGTCCCAGCAGTGGGAACATTGAATTAAACAGACGAGCAAATGACACATGCCTACCCAACGATTGAAGAACAATTTCAGTTCTAGTTTTTGTAATTTTCATATCTAATGACTTTATCAGCTTTAAAGCTTTGAAAATCGTTACCAGTTTAGGATCTTATGTTCAAGAGAAACACTGTCTCTATGTGATTACGTAGGCTTTTACTCACTGCTAACAAAAACGATTACTTGCCTAGTTACCGAAAATGTTCTTGTAATTCCTGACTATTAATTTTGGTTTACACCTTCATTCGAGCCGCCTTGTGACATTCTACACGAACTCTAATCTAGGCTAAATATGTCTATGCTTTAGGTAACATAACCACTTCAAAGTGATTACTATTTCAAGAAAATTAAGCCGTCTGTGAAATATCACAGAAATTGTGAAGGTTTTCAGGATTAAAGCCGTAGCTTTTCTAAATAAATTAACCTAAATAATCTAAAAAATAAATAAGTACTACAATATTAGTCGACTAATTCTAAACTCGACTAATCAATTTCCCATCACTACTGTTTCATTCAAAACAAAAAATAGTGATGGAAACGTCGGTTCAATTTAAAGCCGGTCCGAAGCCTGATTGATGAAGGCTTTGACGGAGTAAATTAAGAGACTACGATAAAAAAAATCTATTCTTTTTAAAACGGTATAATATGTAAAGCGTAAATTAGACACCTAGATTTATTTAAGGAAGCGGTAGACTACCGGTTGAGAACGCAAATTTATTTCCACACGGAGAGATAAAAGGGTATTTAGTATTTAAAAAAAGAAGTTTTTTGTACTTAAAAGAATTCTTTGGAAGAACTTAAAAGAGAAAAGAAGAAAAGAACAGGTATTCTCAGGATTTCGTTTCTAGTTCGGTTCTTGCGGTCTCGATTCTCGCTCCCAATATAAATAAAATACGAAATTATTTGCACGGCTTGAAAAAAAAAAGGTATAACCAAAATACAAGAGATTTTTTGTAACGTTCTTCTTTTTCTAAACTTTACCTTAAGGAAAAAATATTCCTGTACCTATGCTCACGCGTATATACCTACTAAAACACGATTTAGTTATACTTTTCTAAACACAGTGGGAAGAATCATTTGGTGACAAAAAAGAGCAACATGGATTACACCAGTGAAATAACAATTTAAATTCTACCTTTTTGTAATTTTCACAACTTCACCTTCAGAAAAAAATATTCCTGCATGCTCACGCGTATACTAAAACAAGATTTTATAATTATCATCATCTGCCAATTATCTAAATATGTACATACAAACTATCCTTATCAAAGGATCAAAATCTTGGTTGACTGGTAGAGAATGCCTAAGGCATTAAGTCCACCTATGTACTTATATGTTGTATGCAGTGTCAATAAATAAATAAAAGTAACCATGAAAAAGAAATCAAACATGGTGACATCTTCTTAAATCAAATAGAAAACAGTAATAAATAACTTTTATTTCGTTAACATTTCAAGACTAACCCAGTTTACACTTAAAGGGGGTATAAGGTACGTTAAGATAAGCCGGGGGAGGGGGTGTATTATCGTATAAATGGGAGAGAACACGCGAGAACCGACTCAAAGGATAATGCTTTTGATGTGTTGGTAGTACGTATCTTTGATATCATTGGACTGAACGCCGAATAATTTGTGAATTATTATTATGTTGGTAGATTGTGATGATATGTCTGGAATGGAGGTGAATACGGAGATCTTAAGTGATAGCGAAGTTCTAAGGCGCATTAGGCAAGTTCTAAGGAGCGGGCTTGCGGACGACGAGTATTGGGTAGCTCGCCGTCCGGTATGGACCAAGCCCCAGTCAAGTTGACGGCGCGTAGTGCCCCACGCTTGCCACAAAGAAATATTAGCAAAATTGTAGGGGACCCGTGGTCCCAGACCGCAGTGAACGAATAGATATAGGTGAGTTTTAGGCAGTAAAAAACAGACACGCTCTCCCGCTACATCTTAGACAGGGAGAATTGAATTTATTATTATTATTTAGCATCAATCAGAAAAAAAGGCCCATCTCTGGGACGCCATGCCGATGCTGTCAGTTCTTTTGTCAACCAAAATTCTACGTTCCATTCGTTTTTGATAAATCTTAAAGCAAAACTTGTGTCTCGATGAGCGAACCACGTCTGAGCTCCACTCTAAATGTCTGAGGGCCGGTTTATGAATTGAGTATTTTAGTTGAGAACGTCTAGAACCCTAATTAATTGCCAAATTTTAACATGTTTCAAATACTTAAATCAGAAATCGGGGCTAAGAGGTTTTAATTACAATATAAGATTGCAAAATTAAAGCCTGATGCTTTATCAGTATTATTCCAGCCTAATGATGATCACAGGTGGACATAGTCCTTTCTAAATCCAGCTATAAAATTGCTTTGGTAATATAAAAATAAGTACCAAGGTAACCTAGAAGCAAAACTCCTACTAAACCCGGTAGATATAGGTATGTATCTACATAGACAACGTTATGTAGTATGCACTAAATTCTTGAGATTGGCGGTTACGTATAAAAAAGTTATTCGATATCACCAAAACGTTCTCGGTTATAGCTTCAGTTTGAGTACCCCGATAAACAGCGGCCCCACCCCAGTTGGGACCTAATTCTGTAATCAGGAATCCGGTCCCTCTACAGGGAATATACAGCAACCCTTATACATAATCTATACTAAAAACAAGTACCGAGTTACTGCAGTATTATCACCTACAATATAGAGGATATGTGATCCACAATCACTTGCTTACATATTAAATATTCATCCTGAAACTCGAGGTCGTAAATAGTTAACCGTGAAAATGCGACGTGGGTCCATACGGACCATATAGGACCATATAGGGCCATACAGGACCGTATAGGACAAGCGACATCCCATAGGAACAATTCGTAAGGCCATTGTACAACAGCGGGCGATAATTAATGTATTTGTAACACGAGCCTTATTAGGCTGGTTCCCGGGATAGTTAAGTGTGGCGTTTTCGGTATGTGAATGATGTGTTCTGGGTTTTAATGGTTATGATTAATAACTTCGTGGAAGATGATGTATCATGGCTTATATGTGCTAATGAATCGCAGGAAAAAAAGGAAAATTAGTGTAGTGATTCTGATTACGACCAAAGAAGTGTGTACGTTTCATTTATTTGTTAAGTAATTTTATCTTCGAACTTAAAACGATATACGAACGCGAACGTACTCCCCACAATTAATGTAGACGAACAACAACAGACAAAGACACAAAAGCTTCCGCTCCTATATTTTACTGCACAATATACCTTCGCACTTAAACATAAAACGGAGAAAGAATACAATAAACAAATTTATTATACACTACGGGAAAAATAAAGCTAGGTAAAACCTCTGGTAGGTAGAAGACAGTAGTGGTGCCCATTCAAAGGGAGGGAACCTGTATCGCGTGCGCCTGACACCGGAACTTAGCCTTTTTTCTCTGAAGTCCTTTGTTGGACTTCCTTTACCAAGAGGGAGGTCATCTGAGGGGGAGGTGAGGTCTATTGTACGAGGTCAATTTGAATATTCAAGTATGGAACGCGCTTAGTAAACGATGTCAATGGCTCGCGTATGGAGTGGAGTTTTTTTAGATGGCAACCCGTTCGGCAATTAGTTTTTAATGTGTACTTATTTTGTATGATCGCGTTTGGAGGGTTAACTTTTGGAATTGATTTCATTTAAATTCTGTATTTGGGATTTTTTCCTTGAAATGAATTCGTTTAATGTTTTAATCACTTTTTTAGACGGATTAAAAAACGTTTTTTAAAATACGGTTTTAAGAAATGAAAAAATGGGTGGCTTACTTTTCAATTAACATTGAGACAACCTTAATAAACGAACATAATTAATATCAATTAAGTATAGTACTTGCTTCGAATCTATTAATAACATTAAAAGTTAATGAAAAACAGAATTATAACGAAATCTGTTCCCAGCGATATATTTTTACTGTAATACCTTTAAATTTAAGCACATTTTACATTCTGGAGCATTTATTTTTGGTCGACAAACTGTCATTTTGGTTCGGAGCCGATCGCTTTAACAATAAATAGCCAAAATGTCCGCCAATTGTCCGCCATGACGGTTTTTATTTATGCTAGACACGCCAGCGCTAATTATACGCTTTTCCGTTTTAAGTAAATACTTTTGGCGCTTAAATAAACCATATTGGTAGAAAATAAACTGGGCTGTGGTGTTTTTGAATTTATTTGAGCGTTGTTAGCTAGTCTAGCTGTGGACGATAGACGATTTTCGGCTAAAATTATGATGATGTAGTTAAGTAATATTGACATTGAAAAGTATTTTTTTGATAATTCAGTAGTAGTAAGCTGTAGTAAGTTAGTTAAGCAAGAACTTTAAGTAAACATAATATTTTTTGCTGAATAAAAAAACTTTTTGATAGACGAACGCGACGGAAATCGCGTGCCCGAGCACAATAGAAAAGACATTGCTTGTCTTGAAGCTTTACACATAATATTTTGTGGCGGCTTATCTCTGAAACGGCTGGACCAGTTCTGGGAGGGACACACATCTCTGATAGGGAGAAACAGATTTTGATGGGAATGTTACTTACAGTTAGCTTATGTATAAAATGTTATTTTAGAAGTACTGCTTAGTAATTTTACTCAAAAAAGTGGTGTAATATTCTTATACTACACTCGAACGAAGTCGCGAGTAAGGAAATAAAATTTAAATTATAATATACAACAGGAATTTGTCTATGTAATTTTAACCTAAATATTGGAGAAGGTCAACATTTGGAGCAGAAATGAAATACATTTAACCTAACATTCTCGTTTACTTGTTAATCTAAGGCTACATTTACACTATATACATACAATATATATGTGTGTAAACGCTGCGTAAACACGGCTGCGTACCTGAGTGATATTATACCTGAGATTAACTAGATAACTTAATGTATGGCACTCGTATGTGGGAGGCGTTTCTCTTAGATTTTAACATAATAATTGGTTGCATTATGTATGTGCTTCGCTGCCTGCGACTCCGTCTTAGTGTTTGTAACGTCTGGTTTTCTGGTATACAGTTTCAGGAAGAGTTGTGGTCGCTTCTGTTTCATATTATCTAAAGTTACAACATACTTTTCTTTGAATATATACAGCTTGTCAACAATTAAAAATCGGTAAAAGATGCCTTTAGGCATTAAGTCCACCTCTGTACTATCGTGTGCATAAAGAATAAAATAAATAAATAAACAGCGCAATAAGGGGGTTTTTAAATAGTGCCAGGTGGCAGCACTGAGGCCCAAGGTCCAGGCCGCTGTCAAAACGCCTCATCATCATCATCTGCCTAGCCTTTTTCCCAACTATATTGGGGTCGGCTTCCAGTCAAGCCGGATTTAGCTGAATACCAGTATTTTACGAGGAGCGGCTGCCTACCAGACCTCCACAACCCATTAACTGGGGTAACACGGTACTTCATGGCAAGACTGGAGTCAGATTTAGGTACTGGCTTCTGACTATCCGTAACGACTGCCAAAGATCTCCAAATGACAGCCGGGACCAACGGCTTAACGTGCTTTCCGAGGCACGGAGGAAACTCGTTATGTTAAGATGGTCACCCATCCACAGACCAACCTAGGCAAGCATTGCTTAACCTTGAAGATCGACCTGTGCGGCTGTTATTATTTAGCCACGAGCTGTCAAAACGCCTATGTTAATGAATTTAGTTAGACATCAATGTCAACGTCAAACGTCAGACGTCAACGTCAATGTCAAGGTCAAACGTTAGACGTCAACAATCTATACGTTTTCAAAGGAAAAGATGTCTAGTCTATTTAGCCAAGAGGTCTTGGAAACAACCGCCAGTTCGCGCCAAATGGCAGTGTGATTTTCCAGAACTCATTAGGGTACCAGTTTCATTCATGATTATTGTTTTAAGTTTTATAAAAAAAGGTTATTACGTATCAAAAACGACTTCTCACACAAGACATCCTTAAACCAATTAAAAACACAATGCAATCTCGAATCAAGTTACACAATTCAATCGATATTCGTCTTTATGCATCCGATCATAGTCCTGCACACGAAAGGGCTTCCAACTCGGTTGAGCAATTATATTGACGACCGCATCGTGGTCTTGTAGACCACGTCTAATTCAGACCCAGACGTACGGACCAGACATGCAGACTCATTGGTTCGAATAAGATTAGAATGTGTAGTGCACCTGGACTGAATTCATCTTCAATTTCGTGTAGGAACACGGATAATAATTCTCTGTGCCGTACAGTGAATTAGGATATGGAATTTTCGGTATAAATCTTATATCTGAATATGTTATATGATGTTAAGGGTATGGGACGGTCTTTAGCCTCTACATTTTATGTCTGTGTAGTTTAAGTGTAGTTAGATTTTTTTGTAAGGTTTTATTAAAAAGCTACGTTTTGTTTTGCTAAATGAAAATTTTATAATCCACAAACTTCGTAACGAACTTAAATATTAACTGAAATTTAAGTTCGTAAATTTATACTTACTATTAAAAGCTACATTTAATCATAAAATATTTACTACATATCGATAATTTATCAACTATATAACGGAAATATATTTATAAATACTAACACCGCAATTTCACGAGAAAGTTATTAGTGTTGACAGCCTGTAAGTACACATACGTACAGTCCATTAGCGACACTCGTAAAAATATATCCAAAAATAAAAATCATTAAATTTTCATGTTTTATTTCACAGCCCGGGAACACACGTCACATCATGTAACAAGATTAAGGCACTCGAGACATCTAGACGGGTACCTGCCAATACACACATCTTCCGTGAGTATAAGCCTATTATATTATATAAAAAAAACTTCATATATAAAACTCATTCGTCACTATCACCACCCTGCCCCCAAAAGCTTAATCCCCATAGATTTTTCGTGTTATTTTTACGCTTTTTTATTTAAAAATTAAATATATTATAATCCTAGATGTTTTGCATGACTATAAATACTTTAATATAAGTCAATATTTATATGTACGAATGCAAATACGACATGCTTTTAGCACTCATGGAATAACGTAAGTTTATATCATTTTAAATGAATGCCACTTCTCATAATAATTTTCACAATATTTTAATCCAAAATAAGCGTTTCCCGGAAAACATACAGGTATTTAATTATTATATTTTAATATTATGTGTATTTTAATATATTGAATATTTTTAGTATTTACTTTTTTGTATTTTATCGGTAACCGTACTTTAATTTTGATTTACAGTGCGAGACAAAATTACTGGAACATTATTTAGAACAAAAATAATATATGTTTAGGTATTTTTGTCTCGCATGATTTAATATTTTAGTAATATTATTTTTACACAGAGTTATGATTAAAATAATGTTTTACGTTATTGCATGTTGACTTACAAGGTTGTTAATTTAATTTGTACATAATTAGAATTAAAAAGCGTTGATAAATGAGTTTTTTTTTTAACTTAATAGTATGTTTGCGTGATTAGTCATTTTTCGAAGTGGACAGCATGCAATGCAAGATAAATTAATGTCCAAAAGTTTATTTTTGTTTGTTTTTCGTCGCCCATTTCTTACAGTATGATGTATTATTTCTAAAAGTTTTATCAAAGAAATTAAGTTTTGTAATTTGTTTTGTATTAAAACGTCGTAATTTTAACGATAACTCAAGTTTTCGTCGCACTTATTCAAACTTGCTAACGAAATTTCACTGACTAATTAATCAAGTTAGAATGAATCACCAACTAGAGAAAAGAAAGAAAATAAATACTTGATGTCGTCAACGACTAGGATTGACATCTGTCAGGTACACCTGACGTAACGTCATCAGCAAATATTTGACAGATCGGCAATCGGCACAAAAACAAATGAAAACTCTTTGCCATAACAAAGAAATCTATTTACATTCGATACAGTTCTCATATCGTCTTTATTCGTAATAGGATATTTGCGCTCTAATAAGGGCCAAGTTTTGAATAGTCGAATATCTTTTGCATAGAAAATATGTCAAATAGTCGTATTTATTCTTCTGATTAAAGTCGGCAATAAGTAGGTTATTTTTAAAACTTAACAATATTCTGTAAGAACTGAATTCCAGTCTTGCCATGAAGTACCGTGTTACCCCAGTTAATGGGTTGTGGAGGTCTGGTAGGCAGCCGCTCCTCGTAAAATACTGGTATTCAACTAAATCCGGCTTGACTGGAAGCCGACCCCAATATAGTTGGGAAAAGGCTAGATAGATGATGATTCTGTAAGAACTGGGCGACTCCATTATTTTTGTAGAATGTGTATGTATGTTTATGTAGCTCTTAATTGACGTAGAGGCATGGCCTAACGCGGTTTCAGTTTGTACCAGCGACGGTGCCGAAGCTAGCGGTGAAGGATAACCACAAACCGCTGTTCACCGAGTGCCTGACCTACAGGCCCACCGTCAAGGAAGAGCAGCCTGTTGGGACCTTTGTGTTCACTGTGAGTACCTTTTTAATCTGTAGGTAAAATATGGTATATTTTGGCCCTCTATCCTCTAAAGTGGGACTAAGATAGTAGAGAATAGTAGGTTCCGTTTTTTTTCTCTGACCTGAGCGATCTATTTGACGACCTAAATTGTACTGTTAAAAAAAGAGATGGATGGATATAGATGTGTATAGCTCCATCCTGTCATGATAAGGCTCCTATAGCAGATACAGATTGTCCAAACTATTTTAAAACTATATGTAAGTACAACCAATAAACTACGTTAGAAATAAGATTTTCACTTTGGTAAGCATTGATTTTAATTACCTTCTACCATCTATTCATGAATTAATAGGAGCAAGTAAATGCTGGACTAAATCTCTTTGAAGTTTTGTTTCTATTCACTCCTGCATCACTATTTGACCCTTTTGACTGTAGTATACATAGTATACTCGTAGTCTATGGGGGAATGTTGAGGAAGCAAATTGTGAAAGAACTTTATCTGTAGATATCAGGTATTTAACATGGATGTTTTTTCATAGAAACTTTTCTATTTACGATGAAAACGGGTCGAAAATCACTTGGTATGGTTAAATTTGAAGTTAAAATCGAAAATAAGTCACAGGAAAAGGCCAATGTCTCAAAATCTTTCAAAGGAGCAGTTCAGAGTAAGCAAATACGAAAGGCAAAAAATTTAACTGTACATACAAATAAGCTTATTTCGAATCGAAAGATGATTCAGACGATATAATAAATGCTTTGGAAGGTATACACAACGATATATCAGAGAATATATCCAAGATTTCTCGTAGTGACATTCTGAGGATTGAGGAAAAAATACTGTTTATCCGTTTGTGAAAACGTCCTCAGATTTCGTTTGATCAATCACTTAATATTTTATGCGTCAAACGTGTAGCTTGTCGTACGAAAATATTGGCTTCTTATATCTTTGTGAATGTATTTTGTTCGACTGTCTATCATGTCTGCTCTACTGATGTTTTCGGAAGTGTGAAATATTTTTATATCCTTTTATGGCAAGAGGTATTCAGATGATTCTATTGAGTTTTTTGGTCTTCGAGAGCCATCTGGCATTTTGGGTTTATTCAAATGCCTAGATTAGCTACAAAAATATGTGAAGAACCCACCCCAGATTAGGTACAACAATATGTGGATTTTAGTAAAACTGATTTCATGTTAATATTATAATGTGGGTGTGTTTGTTCCTTAAACGACAGAATGATACACGAGTAGAGCAAGAATTTGTCCTTGAAGTAATATTTACTTACCCTTGGGATTATTTACGACTTTCACGCCGGCAAAGCCGCTGGCAAAATGTAGTACCAGGTAAATCTCTTTAATCAATAATGATATGTTATTAACAATATCTAAAATTTTAGGTACATGCAGAAGACCGGGATCCTCCTGAAATGGGTGGTACGGTAACATACAAGTTCGTGTCCACTCCTGGTGAGAAGGAGAGGTTCCATGTAGACCCTGAGACAGGGAGAATTACAACAGCCGATGTGAGTATACTAAATTGTTTAAATTATATATATAGCACCAGAATTAGTTAACTGTTGAGCTGGAATGAATGTTGATGATTGAGAATTGGATGTGGATACAGATATGGAACAAAATCTTATAGAAAATAATATGTAGCCTTTGATTAATTGTGTCAACAATAATATAGGCGTTTTAAATATTCTAGATGACTTTGTTTACTATGAAAATAATATAGCTATAACGTCTGTAAAATTTTTGAGTAAAGATTTTTAAAAGTTGAAGATTTTTGTTTGTTATTGTTAATGAATATAGATTAATTGTAATAGTTATTATTTTGAAAGCTAATCTTATTGGAGAAGAGGTAGGTGCACCTGAAAACAAACCATTTCAAAGTAGTTCTGGTATTAATATTTCGAAAATAACACAGATTTTCGACCACGATGAACCGTCCAGAGAAAAAGAAGCTTACATAACTGTTAGAGCCAGTGACAACGGTCAGCCACAGCTCGACGACGCTTGTACCATCAAAATTATTATAGAAGACGTCAATGACAACCCACCTGTGTTCGACAAAGTTGTAAGTATATACTATGCAGTAATTTCTACTAAAGTCTCAAAAATGAAATATTAACTCCCAAGATTATCCTTCAAAAAATTGTCCCCTAGTGATCTTGGGTATATTAAGTAAGTTAGCCATAATTATGATCGCAGTATGTTCAACACTTTTATATCATATTTTTATATTTAATGTGTTTTATATTTCTGTCTGTGACTTATATTTCTAACGTTGTAACAAGCTTTCTTAATGGATTCCTAATGAAGTCTTCCCCAATACTTTGGCGTGTACCGTTAGCTTCAACTTTCAGATTTTCAATTTTCCCCTTATTGTGACTAATTAAGTGTTCGTTCATTAGCCTCAAACCGTGGCGCAGACTATATTAAAGCTTGCCTGTTTTTCCAAGGTCTTCCGAGGAGATGTTTGGAAGGTTTGTCCTAATGAGAGAATTTCACAAAACAGAGAGAGTTACCGCACAAAAAAGAAATAAATTTGCAATTATAACTTGTATCATATGTATATTTCTTCGATTGTTACCATTGCTCTTGATAGTAATTACAATTTTGTAGTTTATAAGCCATGGTACCAATCGAAACCCAAAACTTTTTTTTTGAAAAATTTTCTATTTCTCTACTTGCATGTTGCTGCATGTGTGATTTAGGACCGTAAGCCGCCGTTCAAGGCGTTATTGGTAATAATATTTTATGTGTTTCGTGTGTTTCAATACACTTTCTTTGCACATTTGTAGTTGGTGTGTTTTCTTTAGCTAGGCAGCTCTTTCCCCCTAGGCGCATTTTATCACACTGCACGATTATAATTATTTTGGAAAAACTTTCTCTAAGCTTTGGGCATGCTTCGCGTAGAACATGTCTATTTAGGATATCTATTTCAATGCTATCTTTATTGTGTGTTAAATATTACTTATCTTCTTAATCTGTTAAGGTTTCTGTGAAGGATGGAACGGCTATGTTACCCCAAGTTAATACAGGAACCGTTTCTATTGTAGCAGACATGAAGTGCTCCGAATTCCCAAGATTTTTGTAGTAAACATTTCAGTATATTAACTTGATTTTATGTATACAGTCGTATTCGGAGTCGGTCCCTCAAGACTTGGCGAGCGGAAGGGAAGTGATGAGGATATCTGCGACGGACATAGACGATGGCAACAATTCTATTGTCCATTACAGTCTGGATTCCAATTCGCCGGACCAAGCATATTTTTATATAGACCCAGACAATGGAGTTATATTTTTGAACAAAAGTATTGATGTAAGTATTTCTTTTGTGTTATTATACTTTGAGTAACGCTGTAATTTAGTAAATAATTTTGAAAATATTGTGACAAATTGAAAAGAATAAAATTTTAATGTAATTGGCACTAAAAATTTGATAAAGGTGATTATGAGAAAGAAACTTTAAAAAATACAAGTCCATATCGCAATCTGCATAATGTTAAGCAACTTCTTAACATAAATCTTATCGCTAACACAAGCCATTACATAAATACGTTTACTTTTCCTTTTATAAACTTCTCCGACACGTGGCACTAATTAATTTGTTTTGTTTGAAACAGAAAGCGCCAGGATATAAGTTTAAGCTGAGTGCGATTGTAAAAGATATGGGGAACCCGCCTCAGCAAAGTTCCATAACTTTGGACATCCAAGTCGTGGAGTCCAACAAGAAGAGTCCATCTTTTATAGAAGTACCCGATCAGCCGATTAGATTAAAAGAAAATTATTCGGATTTCAATACGCCTATTGCTACTGTGAGGGCTGTGTAAGTATAGTTTTGTATTTTACTAGCATTTATTATAATTAACTTGTAATGTTTGAATGTATGTATGTAAGTTTGTCTAGGGCGAATCTTGCAAAAGAATTTTGAGACAGTTACCCCTTACTCATTTAATTGCAATTTTGTCCAAATGTTCAGTTTAGATATTGTCATCTAAACTGAACATTTAAGCAAAATTAATTTAGTGACGTCATTTTAAATCCAACATGATGGATTCCTCATGACTAACTAAAAAGGATGAGAAATGCCTAGATATATTTTTTTAAGGCTTCTGTCTAAATACTCTGAAAACAGAAAAAAATATATTTTTTTCCTATTATTTCTTTTTTTAAAGGTTTTAGAAATGCTGTCATTAGTGCATTGCTTATAACTATATTATTACCACTATTTGTATTATTAAGGTCGATGTAGTGACTTTTAAAGGAGACATGTCCAGAGACGGAGTCAATTTATCAGACATATTGGAACATAGCTACTTTTTATCTATAATTATCTTATTAAACCCAACGAGATTTTGAAGATTGGAACAAGATAACTTGTCAGAAGTTAAGACAATCTAGACTAAAAGTAATTCAAAACTCAGGTTTTCGGTCTCTATTAGTTAAATAATTTTTGCTAATGTCAGTTTGATTGTTTGTAGAACTTCGGTTAAGTTTTTGATGTTCTCGGTCTCACAAAGTTGGTGTTCAAAGTCGTTTGAGTGGCGGGGCCAGGATTATGATATCTTGTCTTGGAACTGTCTTGTTGGTCTTGTGGTTGTAAGTGTGGCTACTGAGCATGGAGTTTTGGGTTCGATTCCCAAGTCTCCTAAAATCTGCAAATTGGTGGTGTTATATTTATTTAAACTTCATGTACAGTGGTGGTACATAGGTGGACTTAATACAACAAGGCATATCCCAGTACAGTACAGTCGTTGGTTCTGCACCTGTTGAAATGACCACTTAATTGGGAGAATTATCCAGTCTTAATGTTACACTATTTAAAATATTCACCTATGACATATCTTACTAAAGTTTTGTCTGCGAAAAAAATAGTTGCTGGTATTTAGAAGTTATTGTTCATATTCAAATTCGCTTTTCTGTCGTTGGCCAGTACCCAATGAAATATAGCATCGTTATAGCATATATCATCAAGGTTTAACATGAAAAATACTACATGTGAACAGCTAGAAAGCTAATCGATATAGCATAGCATAATCAGCCTTGTAATGTTCCCACTGTTGGGACTCAGGCCTCCTCTCTAGGAGAGGGAATGGGCTATAATCCATCACGCGGGCCCAGTGCGGATTGGTGGATGTCACATGTCTTAGAATTTTTGGTCCTAGGACTTGCCGGTTTCCTCACGATGTTTTCCTTCGCCGTTTTGATCGATAAGTGTTAAAGAATTCGAGTCAAGGCTAATGTTTTCAGTTCTCATAATGATTCTAATCACACAGGTCCAACATCCCTGAAGAAAAGAAGCTCCAGTTCGAGCTGGTCCAAGGTCAGACGGAACAGACGAACAAATGGCATACCTTCGTGCTGGAGCCCGAAGCAGACTCGGCCTACATCAAGCTGGGTAACCACCTGGATTTCGAGAAGATCACCGACTACACACTCACTGTTAGGATACAGGTAAGGATGGAGGCGGAAATGTTTGTCTCCTGGAATATATTCACTAAACTTGAAGGTTTTTTTTTATAAGAATGTGAAATTAGTATCACTGTTTTGACTGATTGACTTCTTGATAATTTAAAAGTGACTGTAAATGGTTTATTTATATAAATGCTTTAGAGTTTTTTTTTAATGATTCTAAGTACGCAACATTTCTTTTATGGAAATGGTTCGTTTAAAATTTTATTTTTTATTTAATTTTCATGCAATACAAAGTAGAAGGGCGGACTTAATGCCTTAGGCTGACTTAGGCATTCTCTACTAGTCGACCTAAAAATAAATGCGTTAATTTGATTTTGATATATTTTCTCAATAATATAATTCTTGGACTATATGAAATTGGGAGTCTATAAAATTACCGTGTTACGAGGTCAAAATAGTATTGTTTGTACTCCAAATTGCTGGATAATATTAAACAACATTTTGTGGTACAACATAAACCAATAAAATCCACCGATAAGCTCAATTACGAGATAAGTCAAATCCCTGTAGGTATAATCAAAATAAACAGCCTAAACTCTAAAGCAAGTAAAACTTAACCGAACAAATTACCGCGCACTGAACGCAAATATTGATTCTATAGATACCACGAATACTGAACAAAAGTTGACTATCAAAATTATTCCACAGAATAACTACAAATTGGCAGCAGAAACTATAATACAGATCGAAGTTGAAGATGTAAACGATAATATACCTATATTCAGTGAGATTCGTTCAGGCAGTGTGCTTGAAAACGAAAACCCTGGTACACCGGTCATGCAAGTCAGAGCATTCGACTCCGATGGAACATCAGCTAACAACCAGATAACCTATGAACTTGGAGACCCATCAGACCCTTTTGCCATCGACAGTGTTACAGGCAATATCACTACTTTGAAAATTTTTGATAGAGAACAAAGAAGTTTCTATAACATCAAGATTATTGCCACAGACAATTCTGAGTCAGCTTTGATTCCTGGTAAACATAATGCTGGGCAGCAAGTGTTCCTGATAGAGATTGCTGATAAGAACGATAATGCTCCACATTTTACTCAAGATACGTATGTGGCTGAGTCCATTGCTGAGAATGCTAATATTAATGAGTTGGTTACTGTTGTTAGTGCCGTGGATATTGATACTGGTAAGTTTTTTATATGGTTTATGATTATGTTTTTCTATATTATCCTTCTATCTAAGGTTCTATTCACATGTCAACCACACCACATCGCAGCGATGACAAAATATAGTCAGTCTGAATTAAACTATTTATTTGTATAAAAAATAGTGCCTAAACACGTGTTATTGTTGTGGTGTGCTCGTAGTTGCGGTACGTATGAGTAGACCCTAATTGGCGCTCGACGGCGGATATTGTTCCACGCGCGCCTTGTATAAATGTCAGCAAACCACAGGGGCCCGAAAGGGTCGCAGTCTACTGGGGCCTGGGTTGACGAAAGGGACCCTGGAATTAGGGCAAAGAAGGAACAGGAGTAGGTTTTAGACAGTAGAAGTCTGACACGCTCTCCCGACGCTCTCCCGCTTCGCCTAGAGCGTCCCTATAGGGCAGGAGCGTCCTTAAAATGCCGATTTTATATGTATAAATAGACTTCATTATGATTTTCATGACAGAAGAAAAAAAAGAGTAAACAAATGTCGGCGACTGACTCAATGCTGTAGGCAAAATTGAATAAAGAATTTTTAATATAATAAAAAAGCTTATTCATATTGAAGTCTTGTAAATCTCTCGGAATTTAAAGCAAACATTTCTTTTTTAATTTATTCATTTTTATTGAACAAATACTGCATATTTATTATTGTAATTATAATACTGAAAATAAAAAATTATTACTGAAAACAAAGGCATGTTGTTTTCAGTAATTATTTTTTATTTTCAATGTTGGCAGTAAAACTTTATTTTTGTATTAATTTTTAACTTGCATTTATTAATTTTATGATAAAGCAAGTTCATTTTATAAACCAATGGAATATCCAAAAAAATATCTTACCTATTTATTCGTGACTTAAAGATCTACAGGTTCACGTTCATAAAAAAAATTACAGGCTCCGGCAGAGAATTCTACTCCTGAGCTTTATATTTATAGCTCAGCTCCTTGGCCCGAAAATATATTCGATATACATATAAAGTTTTTGTCTTGTCTGTCTGCTTCGTCTTATCTCTGAAACGGCTAGCTCTATTTTGACAAAACTTTTACCGATACATAACTGATGTTATAAGAAGTAACCTGGCTAGTTTTAATTCAGCAAAAGAATTAGAATTCCGTGCAAAAAAAATATCTTGGGATTATGATCAAATGACATGCTGTATGTAAAACCTTACTAATTTTCTCTAAATTCTCTTGCAGCATCCGTAGTAACCTACAGCATAGTCGCCGGCAACACCTACGATGCGTTCGTCATCAGAAACTTCACGGGCGAGATCAGGGTGAACAGTGAACTGGACTATGAGAACATCACCAGCTACAGCCTGGACGTCAGGGCTTTCGACGGCATCTACGAGGATTATGCCAAAGTCATCATCAACATTGAGAACTTGAACGATAACCCTCCTGTGTTTTTGGCCAATTATACTAAGACTATTGAGGAAGAGAAGCTGTATGAAGGGTGTATTGTTAAGGTATGTTATTTGTCAGTTTGTCAGAGTGAGAGAAAGTGTTTTATCATCAGAGTAATTTTATAGTACCGTAAAGTGGGGTTACTTTGGCCCTAGGGTATAACTTTAACACAAGCTTATTAATCAATAGAAGCACAGTAATCACAGATTCTCATGTTCCTATTGGTAATTATGCACGTCCCCAAGTTATACCCATTGTCCAAAAGTTACCCCACTTTACTCGGTAATTAAGAATCATTCCTTCAGTAAAAATTGTTCACAAAGTTTAGATTTTAAAGTTCGCGTACAAGATGGTCTTTTGCCAAACTATAGTTTACCTATTTTGACAGTCTGGTTAATCCAACCAGTAGTCGTTTTTTTTTTTAGTATTGTAGCATTCTAAGGTCACTGACATACTCTATCCTTACAGGTGGAAGCTTACGACCCAGACATAAAAGACAGAAGCGCTCCTCAAAACATCGTCTACTCCCTGGTTAAGCACGAACAAAAAGAGTTCCTCCAAATCGACAACGATGGATGCCTTCGCCTCACCAAGCCTCTGGACAGGGACCAGCCTCTAGGGTTCACCAGATGGCAGATCCTCATCATGGCTGCCGACCACGGAGGAAGGTTAGGGTCTGACAGCCTGAGGTCTACGACAGAAGTCATCTTGGAACTGACTGATATTAACGATAATGCGCCGTTTTTGACTAATGTGAGTACTAATTTTATTATAATTTTGTCTAGAGATACGTTTATTTCGTTTTAGATTTGAAATTCAATTAATTGAGTGTATTACCGTTTGGATGTCATCGCTGTTTGAATATAAGTATTAATTTTGAATAATTTCTTTATCAATTTATGGGGGTGATCAAGGGCTGGCTTTCCTTGGGTAAAAGAAAAGCATCACTATACAGCGTGGCAATGCCGCCAGTCTTTTGGGTACATTAGTTAGTTGTTTTTTTTTTAAATAGGTAAGTAAATATTTCATATATTTCAAGTAATATTGGTGCGAGTTGGATTCGCGTACGAAAGGTTCCGTAACGTCCGAAGCAAAAAACCCCTTAGCCTCACATATATATTTTATTCTGTTTTATGTATTATTTGTTATAGCAACAACAGAAATACTGAATGATGTATTTCTGTTGCTACCGTGATCGGTACGGAACCCTACAATTTTTATTCTTTATGTAATATCTCGTCTACCAATTAAGAACTCTATTCCTGTTTCACTTAACAAAAGCAGCCTTGCTGAGTTAACTGAGTCTCAGTTTAAAAATAACTTATTGAAACAGACATTTTAAATCGTACCTGACTGCATTATCTAACTTCTAGTTTTCCCAATTTTAGAATCCTCTTTCACTATATAAAACCCATTCGGGCAAAAAACGTTAACTGTCAGTTTCTATGTTCTTTCTAAAACGAGTCATTTTGGAAGAAAATAGAAAAGAAATACAACAAATATTAAACGGAAATATAAAAAGTACCTGAACTCAAGTAAAAACGTTCAAAACTAGCCTGTAAATAAAACATAATGGTCTATCAACATATTTCATTACGCCTACCCTTACTTTGACGGTATGATTGATGACTGAGTTGACAGAGCAGTGGCTCTCAACCTTTTTTGTCGGTGGAACACTTTGGCTTTTTTGTTGATGTTAATTTTCTAGCAGGAAACAAACGCAGAAGAAAATAAAACTGTTAGGGCCTATTTCACCATCTATGATTAAGTTGCCAATATCTTACTTGGCAGATAATTTCATACAAATTCTGTTCCATTTTTGAATTTATTCGGGAAGTAGTGGCTACTCGGACATTGTGAAACAGGCCCTTAATCTAAATAACAATTATATCGTTAATTCAAAAGTAGTATCACACCTATTCTCTAAAATGAAAAGTGAAGAGCATTGTCATGAAAAACGCTATATTTCTGACATAATATGTAAAGAAGTTCACATTGATGTGATTTTTTCACTGTTTCATTAAAAATAAACATTTTCAATAAATAAAATGCAATACAATGTTTATTACACATGCTAATTATTATAACTAGATAAATTATCTAGCTTATTTTTTTTTTAATTTCTGTGACTATTCTTTACCTGCCAACCAGCCATTGGCCCGCGGGCCACAACTTGGCAAGCCCTGTAATAGAGTATGCATAGACAAGTAGAGGAACCGACTATCTATCAAAGTAGACGGTGAAACAATACATTATAATACTTGAGGACTCCGCTTGTTTGGACAAGATATTTATTTTGAATTTACCGATAGTTATGTACTTAGGTATTTTTGGAAGTTGGGAATGAAATAGAAATCGACAAAAATCTTCTGACTAACTGACACACCGACGCACAGTCAAAACTGCTAAGACTAAGGGGATGAAATGATGAACTACTTTCACATAAATAAAACCACTGCTCCAAATTAGGAAACAGTCCTTCATCTTGAATGTATACATAGACTTTAAATGGAGAAGTTTTCAGAAGGTCTTACTTAATTTATTAGATGGCGCTCTCTATTCTCCGTAAGAGTAATAATAATAATGTTTAGTGCTAATTAAGTCGAAAACACGCTCTTAAAAGGCGAAACAAAGTGAGAATATTAAAGAAGAACTATTGAATTTGTTGCAACTAGTGGATACTATTGAACTAGAACTACATTAGGTCCACATGGACCACGTACGTTGATCTGCAGCCCGATTCGCGTTATCAAAATCGAAACGATATCAATCGTTTAGACCATTATCCCAGTAGAATACATAATAATTTAGCTAGCAATAAGCCGTTGATAAATTGTTTTGTTTCAAGCCAATTGAAAATTGACGTTCTATCGAACCCCGTTCAAGGAACATATGAATACCGATTTCGGGTAGGACTTCGATCGAATGACTATAAAACGTCAATGATATGCGTTGGTCTCCATACATTTTAAATAGCAACTAGAGTTGTAGAGCTACATTAGGCCCACGCCACGCGACACGACGCTAAGTAGGTACAACTCAGGCGTCGCCCACGTGTGTGTCGGTCTAATGTAGTTTCTGCTTTTGGTACAAGTTCCTTGGTACTTGGGTAATAATTAGTTACCGCTTAGTACCACGGTACAAGTTCCTTGGTACTTAGGTAATAATACAAAGAGTCATAACAATTTAATGGACGTGAAATATATTGGAAACATAGAATTCCCTTTAGAAGCGTTCAGTAATAACTAAAGTACCTAATATGGGAGATTGAATTATAGGTACAAGTGACTTTGTGTTCAGCGAATTTATTTGAGATATTCGCTTGGATATAAACCGATTTTAATTATGGGCTTTATAAGAACCTAAAAATACTTAGAAAACGTTTTCCATGAAACTTTTCATTTTATATTTTAGGCACAAAATAATTGAATTCCTTTATGTCATATAAGTTAAAACACATCGAAATAAAAGTAGAAACTGACATATAAACGCACAATCAAAACTACCCTACTTTTACGCGGGCAAAGCCGCTGGTAGAAGCTAGTATTCCATAAGATGGTCGACACGTTATAAAAAAAATCAATTTACGCTTTTCCGTTTAACACTATCTTTACAACCACGGGTAAACATTTAAGACCAATCTTAAAAACCACAGGTTTACATTCTCCAATAATTAAAACTACAAAATCTATAACATTCCAAGGTTTTAAACTTAAATAGATGCACCATTTTATCTTTAAAGCGCTCATACATTTTACGGTCCATTTTAAAAGATGTGGCCATCGATTTTCTAAGGCGCCATTAATGGTGATCATTTGTGCCACCTCCACGAAAGAGCGCTTCGCGGTAATATTATCGTTTTATCGCTTCATCCAATTAATTTTATGTTCTTTTTGTTTTTACAATAATTTAAATTTTGTTTTTTTTTTCATTTCAGTATTTTTTTGTCATATTTTTCCATCTTTTTTTCATATGTTATGTTGGCAAAATTGTATCAATGTTAATAATATGGGGAATATACTGGTTCCTGACAGTTCGTTGTGGCGAAACTTGGGGAGGCCTAAGTCCCGGTTTTTTTGTGAGTTTTGAAGTCATCCAATGACTTCTGCTCTAGGGTGGAACGGCTGGCTATACACGCCTGTGTTCTTAAGTGGCCCTATGCGTTCGAGGCCTCCTTTTCATTAATTCCCAGAGCCTTACCGGGCATCGGTCTGTCTGGGTCGCTAAGGTTTTGCTGACATTTCTTTGAGCCACAACATTTCCTAGTAAGGGGCAACGTTATAAAAAAAGAGAAAAAGCAAGAATAACACCCATTTCCCACAGACAGACAAAACTCGAATTCTCTCTATTTTCTTAACATTCAACAATTACTATCGTAAGATTTATCTTCAAATAAATCTTGTTCGTCCGAGCTAGATTCCTTTAGAAATGTGTTTATGTAGGACGGAGCGGCGTTTGTTTAGGCTAAGTATATGATTAATATCGCGGCGTCGCTCGGGGCGTAGGGAAACAATCATTCGTATATCAGCCTTGTAAAGTAGGTCGCTTTTGTTTATATATTTATGACATTTTGATATATGAATTGAAGTTTAATATTATAGGGTAGGATAGTTTTTTTTTGAGATGGGGATTCATATGCTTTAGGACAGAGCAAGAGGGTATGTCAGACTTTTACTGAATTAAAGCAACCCGTGTCTCTTGCAAACAAAGCTGGACAAGTTTTATGAAGATTTCCCACCTTAGTTCATGAATCCCCGACCGGTCCTATGAGACCGCGCTGTTATTGTTTTACTATTGTGTCTCGTTTTGTGGGTAGGTATGTGATAGGTTAAACAAGCTTTTATTCCATGCCGGTATTCCAGTCCAATTTCTGTACCTTCAAACAGGTTAATTTAGCAGCAGTGACATTAAATTCACCTATAACAATTTCATCCACCAGATTCGGCATTCCAAATCCTTATTTCCATCCTCTAATAATACCAAGCCTTCACGACCGTAGAATTAAACAACTTTAACCTCAACGCAGTTAGGACCAGCCATTTCATAGTCCGTACGCCTAAAATATCCATATTCTGATACCGGAGCTTATTTGAAATGCGTCCATCCGGTTCGGCTGATCGCCGTCGAATGCCGGAATCTGGCGGATTAAGTGCGACTGCTATCTGGCAACCCAGAAATCGTTTGCTCAAAGAATCTGTGGTCCCCTCATGTCAGCGTTTATTCATTTCGCGATAATGTCACCTTACTAAGCATAATCTATGGCTTAGGCTGTCGGTTGATTTTTGTGTCTCTTTTGTGCGTTTATACAATGGATTATTTGTGAAGATTAATCTGCTTAATTTGGAGGAAATTTTAGTTGGATGGTCTGGCGTTTGACCTGATTTTCTTTGCCTTATGACAAAAAAGAACTTGCGTAGATAATGTACCGCCGATTTCTGATTTAGCTCTACTTAAACCTGAAAATCTTTTAATATTAGGCTTTCGAGTAGGGTTTGACACTTGTTTAACTCAAAATACTCAATTCTGAAAGCCCTTAATCAAGTTGATTAGCGGTCTAAGATATGATTAAGTTTCCAGTATCTTACTTGGCAGATAATTTCATACAAATTTTGTTCCATTTTTGAATTTATTCGGGAAGTAGTGGCTACTCGGACATTGTGAAACAGGCCCTAATAGATTTTAGATAAAAATACTGGATTGAGTCGAGTAAAGATAATGCTGGTGGTGATCATTGTGATGCATTTTTACCTAATATTTTTAAATAATTATCTCTTATCTTGTGTCAATGAAGCTTTTGTAATTTAAACCTAATGATCTGTGAGAGCATATCTTTATAATATAAAAAGAGAAATAGAATGTCTGACATCAACGCACAGCCGAAACGATTGGGATTAGGTGTGAATTTGTTTAACCTATCACATACCCGCGAAACGAGACACAATAGTAAAACAATAACAGCACGGTCTCATAGACCGGTCGGGGATTCATGAATTAATTCTTGTCTTTAAGTAAGATATCTTTTATAACTTATTCTAAGAAGTCTTTTATAACTTATTCTACTAGCACTGAGAGCGGATTTTCCAAAATTCGCCCTCTAAAGGGATAAAACGGGGTTTGTATAGATAAACCTCTCGGGCGAAACCGCGGGCAGAAGCTAGTCTCACATATCGACAACCTCGCCAAGTCCAAGATATAATATAACTTAAAGTACTTAATTTTAAAATAACCTACCCCTAATAACGGGGTACTCTGGCACCGCGCCAGCTAAAAGACAATAAAGGATAAAACAAAGCACATCCGGACCCAAGGACCCTCAAATTTTCAATTATCTCCTAAAGCGGCTAAGAATTCGCGTTTTTATTTTCATTTCATACAAGGAACCTTTTCCATATTGCCAATAAATCAGCCTCACTGAACGTACCTTCGCAAACGGCCCGTTACATTATATTATGTAAATTTCTCACATTATTCTGCCCTGTATGTTTGTATGTCTGTCACCGAAATCCTCTTGATGGAGGTAAGAATATGGGGGCCTATGGCCTTGGGCATGAGGCTATTTTTCCTATGTAAGAATGGGTTTTAGATTGAAATTATGAAGGTAGGTGATATTTTCAGTTTTCTAGGTACATGAAAAGGTACCTGTGTAAATAAGGTTGATTTATTTGGAGGTCAACCCATTTAATGGGTTGTGGAGGTCTGGTAGGCAGCCGCTCCTCGTAAAATACTGTTATTCAGCTCGGCTTGACTGGAAGCCGACCCCAATACCTATAGTTGGGAAAAGGCTAGGCAGATGATGATGATGTGGAGGTCAAAACGTGATATTGTTCCATAACTAATACCTATATAATGCTGATACTCGTAAATGATCACATAAAATATATTTGATTTTTGGTACCAAAAAACCAACCTATTGAATTCGAAGAATTCCGATTTCGAATATGAATTTTCATTCGATTAGGACGCTAAATAAAAATGAATTGATTTTATTTTTGACCTTTTTTCTACTTTACTCTCTACACTTGTAATAAAACAAAATATTTTGTTTATGATTGAATTTTTTATTTGTTTTAATAAACGTATGGATTATCTATTTTTTTTTTACATATAAATGGTCAACCCATTTTGGTTGTGGAGGTCTGGTAGGCAGCCGCTCCTCGTAAAATACTGGTATTCAGCTAAATCCGGCTTGACTGGAAGCCGACCCCAATATAGTTGGGAAAAGGCTAGGCAGATGATGATATAAATGCTGAAATGAAACCAAATTAAATTACTCAAAGTTTTCTTTTCATTCATCTCAACTTAAATTGATTATGCCCTAAAATTAGGTTGACTTTCTAGGCAAGTATGTTCCACCATCGACCACATCATCGCTTACCATCAGGTCAAGCGCCGGCTTAACAGTAAAAAAACACTAGATAAAATGTTCAGCAATTTTCATTTCAAAAAGCCCCCCTTCTACCCACAAATCAAGCCTCTAATCCATTGCGGGCGCATCCCAAATCACTTCCAAATCCAACAGCCGAAATAAAAAAAAGTACCTTTTGCTCTTTTCTCTCATTTCACTTAAAGGTACGTTTCAATCCACGCATCGGCCCAGTTGTCAATTTTTTATGCAAATCCACTACCTATGGGTGTTCAGAGTATTATTTTGGGAGGGATCCTCAGGTCCTCTGTTCCTCGAAGGGTTGCTTTAATTTGGATTCCGTAGGTCTGAATGGTTCCCTCGAGGGCTTTGGACGAGTAGCGTGATGGTCATGTGACGAGATGTGTCGGTATTTTCGTGAAAAAAAGGGTTTTTATTTAGATTTAGATCGTGTGTTTAGGAAATAAGCTCTCTCTTTATAAGCTTTGATAAAAATACATGAGATACTTAAATATTAACTTAACTAAGTATTTATGCTAAACCTAATTATGTAGATAAATATAATACAAACACACAAAACACACTCAGGCATCGAAGTACTCCTCCACATCGCTGTTATCCGAAAAAGTGCCCAGAAAACTGGCAGCATTGTAAGATTTTTATAATAAGAAATTAGGTTTGTAACTTTTTTTTTGTGTGGGAACTAGCCAAATTCACTTCTCCCGCTATAGGTGAAGTGAAAGGGAGTGTCAGACTTCTACTGACTAAAACCCACCTGTATTTCTTGACTTGCCCTTTGTGGTAAGATAACTTATAAGGAGATTAGTGTAATTACATGTGTGTATGTCTACAAAGCACTGTCGAAATCCAATTATAGGTTAACATAATTAAACATCATGCTGTTGTGAACTTGAAACGATTCCCAGAAATACAATGATCTTCGATTAATTGCTTGCCTATCGTATTGAACACCTGGTTAAGGAGGCTCGAATTAGCGATCAGCGATTCCGAGATCGTTTTAATAATCGAAAGAATCGCAATCTTTAAAATAAACCATCGAGTTAACCATCGATTCGTCCTTTTACAAAATAATCAAGATGTTTTTCGATTGTTTCGAGTCCACGGAATCGACCGCTAGTTTTCGATTGTTCGTATCAGTGACTCTCACTCGAAACTCTAAACCATCGAGGAACAACTCGCGAATGAACGCAACATGTCGCAATAACAGATCGAGTCGGACTCGAGTCAAAGTTGAAACAATCGAGAAGCATCGAAATGTTCGAACAATCGAATAAAATCTCTTGATATCGCTAGTTCAAATAACATACTCATGTTTCAAAGAGATCTGTATTTAAATCTACATCGAAATCACCGCTTCCCCGAACAATTTAACTCGAAATATATAGTTCGCTCATAATACAAGCATTTTTCGACCAAAAACCCGAAGTGGTAGACCGATATTCATAATCCTACTATTATATTTCCTCCGTAAAGCATAGTATTGAAGATACCTTGTATTTTTGAAGTACCTTTTTCGGTTTTCTTATATTACAACCAGTTTCCTAATACAATAATTTAAGTCGTAAGGAATAATGTAAGAAAATTTATTCTGCTGTTTAATATTCGCTGGGTTCATTGGGATATCGGAAGTATTTTTTGCCATATTACGCATAAATACATATCAATAGGAGTGTGATAAAACTGAAGTATCTATATAGAGTTTTTTTTGGTAATTTCTTTGTGTAAGTATTTAACCAATGAAACAGTGACAAGTTTAATAAAAACAGTATCTTTGTTTTCCTTTAGAATGCGGTTGTAACACATTTTAATGCTTTGCAGTATTTAGCAGCAAATTTATCGAAATAGAGAGAAAGGTTCGCTGAGAAAGTCAATATTACAATAAACATTCTCAGTTAAATTTTACCGCGTTTGGGCCTGTTTCAATGATTCCACGTATTGTCCAGTTGCACAGACACTTGAGATCCAACATTACGCCAATTTCATATGATAATATCTACTAGGAATCAATTTGCGAATAATTAAAACAGTCACTAAACTTCAATCGAAAAACATTCGCCGAAAATTCTCAAGTATACGTATCGTATGAAAGGCATTGCATGAAGTACCGTGTTGCCCCAGTTAATGGGTTGTGGAGGTCTGGTAGGCAGCCGCTCCTCGTAAAATACTGGTATTCAGCTAAATCCGGCTTGACTGGAAGCCGACCCGAATATAGTTGGGCAAAGGCTAGGTAGATGATGATGAAGGCATTGCTACATTTATTCGTTTTTTTTTTTGCGATTTTTTTAATTAAACAAATGGTCTGCTACAGAAATGTGACTTTTGATCAAGATCATGACATAGAACTGCCAAGAGTGAATAATTTCAGGAAAATTATTTCTCTCATTTTCCTGCTATTGATTTTCCTAACCATGAACTTCAAATTTTCCTTTTAAAAATGGTGTTAAGGAAAAAGTAAATGAGATCCAAACGGTAATTACATCACACGCAGAAAATTAAATAGGTTTTTTGTAATTTTATTATTTTTATCCGTCTTTGGAAACTTTGCTAGCAATAATAAGCTTTTACTTAATAATTCTTAGTCTAAATTGACTTTGGGCCACGGGTTCACTTCAGGAAGGTAAACCCAGGGCCCTGGAACAAAGCCAAAGAAGAAACAAGGAGTGGGGATTAGTCAGTAAAAGTCTGATATACCCTCACGCTCTGCTCAAGAGCGGGTGAAGTTATTTTGATGATATTCTGCCCAAACATTTTTAATATATTTTTTATACTTTTACATTTTATTATACTTAATTGACTTTTTAATTGACATTTTTATACTTGTCCTTACAGACTCAGCCAGTAATATGGTATGAAAACGAACCTCCTGGCCAAGTGGTTATCCTAACCGCAAAAGACTACGATTCAGCTGAGAACGGACCACCATTCACCTTCGCTCTAAACGAATCCGCCTCCTTCGACATTCGTTCCAAGTTTCATATACAAGGTAAGATCTGCTACTTTATTACAGGAAGTTTTAATGAAGGTATTATGTAAACTTATGGCTGAAGAGATCGGCTAAATATTTCGTTGTACCAGGCGGGGCTGTCATTTGTATTCGATACCATAGTTTTGACAGTTTATTGGATTCGATTATGCTTTTATGACGGCTTAAACTGTCAATGTTATTAGTTCCTGTTGACGTTTCATGAAAATTCTGTATAAAAGGAGAAAGTGACTGACTTACTTATCAACGTACAACTGGAACTACGGGGATTATCGTCTGTTTTTTAAACACGGAGACTAAAATGACATTTCAACACAAAAGAACTGGCGTCATTCCTATAGTAAATTTGACATTACTTGTGTTAATTTAATCTCCGGGTTTAAAAGACTGACATTAGGAGTGTGAAATTTTCCTCAAGGTTTCCATTTATGACGAAGGCAAGCACTAAGAGAGGATTTTCTAAAATTCTCCCCTTAAGGGGATGTATCGGGAGTTCAAATTTTGTATTGAGAAACCTCCATTCAAGCGGATAAAACCGCTGCCAGAAGCTAGTCGTGTTACACAAAGTTATACAGTAAAATATTCAAAAGCATTTCAGAGGTATTTTTAAATGCACGACTAAATTCCCTAAATTCTAAAAATATGTTTCGTAAAAGTCCCTCCACAATGGAGCAATTGACACAAATTCCACTAAACTCCAAGCTAGGTTCCAACTGGAAACTTCCCCGATTCGTCTTTGGAGCAATTCCGTTTCAATTCAGTGGCTCCCATTCGCGCGCCAGAAATTTTCCGAGAGTCGCACCAAAACCGAGTTTCGATCAATTAGTGTAGTTAACATGCAATAAATGGCGTGCCAAGCCTAAGTCTAACTTTGTTTACGAAGTGCCAATTCAATTTTGGTCCTCTCCATTTATGTTGGCGTGTTTATAATTTTGTATACGCCTCTCCATTTTAAAGATTCGATTTTTAAATTGCGAATGGTCGATGTTTTGGCAGTTAGTTGGCGGTTTCTGGCAGACTATTGCTGGCAGGCATTGGCTGAAAAATTATAAATGGTTTGCAGATTTGGCTTATGTTGTCTATCGATGCTAATCGACGGAATAAAGACTCCAAAACAACTTACAGGCGTTGTTTTTTATGCTACCTAAAGTAGATTAACACTATTCGTTTTCCTTCGGTTTTACCCGTGTCTTTGGTTACTGCTCAGCTTCCGTAGGTCGAAGCGTGATGATAATATAGCTCAATATCATGATCTAGCTTAATATCGTGATTTAGGTTATCCCATACACCAAGACTTTTTTCCAATCCGACTGGTAGTTCCAGAAATTAGCAATATTAAAAAATTATAAAATATTCGGCTTAATATAGATTGGTTATCTATTCTGTAAACACTGGCAACTATAATTGTTTTTTTTTTTCTAGTAAATTCGCTCGCGCGTTCCACGTAAGTTGTCAATGTCACGTGTCGAGAAAACTTGACATTAAAACGAAACAACTTTTATACTTGCCTGAAGTCAATTAAAAGTTCGAAGAAAAATTAAAAAAAGAAATGATTTTCTAGATATTATTTTATTTGTCATAGTGTGTGTGTATGTAGGTCAATACATTGTTTGATTGATCAATTGTTGGAGTAAATTATCGCGCTCCTGTCGTCTTTATGGCCTACAAATCATTTTCAATTGATCTACTGTGTTATATTGCTGTCAAAAAGAGTTATGGGTCTTTAGTTAATTATAGGAAGGATGATTTGGACGTCAGTGCAAGGAAATTGTCTTGTTTGAATTTTTTATATGGATTTTAATAGTGCAAAGGGGACTCATGACTGCGGTTATGTCCGAAAGCAAGTTTTAGCCCTTATATCTATCTACGAGTATATTACTTGTCCCCCATGGTTCCTGAGGTTAGCGCGTCCAACGAAACAAACTTTTTAGCTTTATAATGTTGGTACTTAGGTATTAGTTAGGCTCATTGTTGACCCTGTCGTATGTATTTTCAAGATTTAATAAAACGAACTATAAAGTGCTTATTTAAATAATATGATTTTTCCACAGGCAACATTCTGTCAACCCTCGTGTCTTTTGACCGAGAACAACGCAAAGAGTACAAGATCCCTGTAGCCATCACCGACTCCGGCACTCCTCGACTGACAGGAGTGTCCATCCTCCATGTGGTCATCGGAGACAAGAATGACAATCCCATGGCACCAGGACACAGCGACATTTTCGTTTACAACTACAAGGTACACAAACCGCCATTTTGAATTCCTTCCTTTTCACATTGCTTTTTTTTTTTTTTGAAAATCGAATGTGTTTTGTTTTAGGAAAAGAGTTCCCTGTTTAATTTTTATTTCATAATATATCAGTAGATATTCGTTTGGCTATACAAATATCGTTTTATGCGACCTTATTAAACTTTCAGTGTATTTTCCGAAATATTTCCTCATCCAACAGTGGGTAAATACCGTCAAGATTCTATTAGAAATAGTAAATAACCCAGAAAAATGTTCAAGGCTTTTGATATTTACCTACATATTTAAAGGCCAATTACATTCCGAATAAAGTGGCCCGACAAAGGCCAAAAAAGATTTCTGATCCCTTCAGGGACCATCACATATTTCCTTTGAGCCTCCAAGCAGACCTTTTAATATCGTTCACCTTTTAGTTTCCTGGTTATGTTTAATTTAGCGTGTACTTATATTGTGTAGATGTAGATTTTTTTTTATATTTTGACCATCCAGTACAGTTGGAAAGATGATATTCTCGATATTTTAAATGATATTGAACGACGTTCTAATTTTGTTGTATCGAGAATGTCATTCTTTCGCGTCATTGTTTTTGAAAATAGAACTTTGTGGTACCTAGCCTTTTCTTTTTTTGTTTTAGTTTTATTCGATTTTTAAATTAGTAAACCTTAATATTGTGTGTCTAATTTTTTCATTAATAATTTAAAAATATTTCGTTTTGGATTTAGTACGTTGGATTTTTATCTTTCTAATCTTTCACAAGTATGTTATGTAACCATATGAAACATTGTATTAACAAAATTGTTTTCCCTAATGCAATCAGCCGGAAACCTACTTCAATGAAATTTTATACAGTTGGCGATATTATGTGAGTATAAATTGGCATTCTGGTTGTTGTTTATGTTTTCTTTGCTTCTCGTTTTGTTTCTTCTATACTATCGAATTGTATTGGATGGTATTTTTCTAAGTTCGTTATGTTTTTATTTGGTTTCTTCTTTCGTGATGTTTTACTAGTTTTTTTCCGTGGTTTTAGCCCCGTAACTTAGCTAATAATATTCAGCGAGAGAGCATCTCTATGCTATCTTTCAGAATTTTCTTACTAGGATTAGTTAATTCCAGCAGACTTAAATATTGATTATTAGGCTGTCCAAACATATTTTATACTAATGCGTCAAACTCTATTATCGCTACTTCCGAAAATTACCGACCTCTCCCGAAGATTAAGAACCAATGTACCAATTATATTCTCGGAACCAATATTTGACGAGATATATTATTTACTCAGATACCCGCGAAACGAGACACAATAGTAAAACAATAACAGCGCGGTCTCATAGGACCGGTTGGGGATTCAAACGTTATAATACGACGGTTAAATATGAGTAGTATCGTTCTAATGACTACTTTACAATTTAACCTATCAATACCCGCGAAACGAGACACAATAGTAAGACAATAACAGCGCGGTCCTATGAGACCGGTCGGGGATTCATGAATTAAGTAAGCTTGTCATTTAAAAGCAGGTTATAACAATGATATCAATCTACAAGACTACTACAAAAAAATAACTCTCACATTTAAAATTACAAAAATCAATAAAACGACCCTTAATTTTATTTACGCGCCACCGCGGCATACGAATCAAAATCGAACACCGGCCATATTTTGTCAATTATGATTTACAATTAATTAACTATGTGCCAAACCGAGTGTTCCACGGTGATTATTGGCAAATCCAATTAACGGTTCAACTGTTAAGTGACGCATAATAACAATATGATTTCAATCGGCTGTCGAATAATTCGCATAATTGATATGAAGCGTCGATTTTGGCGCGTGGATTTGATTTGATTGGGCCTAAACTAGTTTTATTCGTGTAGGGTGATGTTATGTGTGAATTGATGGATACAATAGGTAGCTGCGGTTGGGTTGGATTATTTGAAATAGTTACCGCGATCCTGCAACGCAATTGGCAACAAAACGTCTACGCGTGCCTCAATGAGATGTCAGCACACTGTAGGTCCTACAGTGTAAATCATCCCTACAGTGTAGGGGCCCAGCAGAGTCGAAGCCTACTAGGGCTCTGGGTTGCATGAAAGAGGCCTTGGAATGAAGACAAAGAAGGAATAGGAGTCGGTTTTAGTCGGTAAAGGTCTGACCCGCCCTGATGATTATCCACCTAAAAAAAAAAGTCTGGCACTCCTCGCTCCACCCAAAGCAAAAGGAGTTGTGTGATGAAGTCCTACAACAATAAACACAGTATCTACCACAGCCTAGTTTAAAAATGAACACCTCAATTCCATCCTGCTAAGAATTTTTATTCTAGTTTTCTTTATAAATAATAAAGTTAATCTTAGGCGTCTCTCTTAATTAAAACCGACAGCATTTTATCACTTCTACAACATTAGCGCCATTTATATTATGTACCAGTAGGTACCGACTAAATAATCACGTACCTAACACATTTTTCTTTCGTCCGAAATTCAGAAGCGTCTGTTTTATTTGTCCAACAATTCTTAAAGTATTTACTTTTATTACACAGTTTGTATTCAGCGTAGTGCTATTTTTATACATAAAGATACCTAATGTCATAATTGTATATATTTATTTGGAACCACATTTGTGTACTAAAACCACAATTATAATGACGTGACGTCATAGCTGTCAAATCGAATCGGGTAGTGTGAGCACAACAAGATATTTTCAAATTAAATTTATTTACGAATAATGACTGAAAAAAGTTCGGTATCCTGAAATTAAGGTCAAGAAGGAACAGATGTGAGTTTTAGTCAGTAGAAGTCTGAGACGCCTCGTTCCGCCAAGAGCAGAAGTCTATTCGATGATTTTCCACCTCAAAAAAAAAACAGCGTGGATAAGGTACTTCTAGACAACCGTGCTTCAGCGTCGACTACATCATCACTGACCAAGCAAGCTAATCTTAGTGGACCCAAACACTTCCAAGCGTCCAAGGGACCCAGTTTTTTTAGAATAATTATTAATAGAAATCGAGTAAAGGATGGCTGCTGATGATATTATAGTTAATAAGACTTATCTGATGAAGTATAAAAGAAGATATCAGATAAGCAGTCATCTGTTTTACTGGTTTCAATGTATTTCATGTTATAGTCGATTATTCTGGTTATGTTAAAAGTTATGATCGTAGTGATAAACTTGACGCCCTAGATCAGGGTTTTAAAGACGAGACTGTATCTTCCTTTTGAGCTTTTTATTTTTTGAGATTTATTAAGATATTTTTAATAGTATAATGCCCTACTAAACTGGATTATATTCCACCTTATGTAGTTTATTTACTAGGTGCTACTAGTAGCTTCGCCAGAGTGATAATAGAAAAATATCCCAAGGGAAAGGTTCCAAGTCTCAGTCTACCCGCAAACCAATTTTCATTGATATCCGTTCTGCCATTCTAGCGTGAAGACGTAACAAAAATATAAACACAAAATTTCCACTTCGCGTTTGACCACTATCTCACCTGATGGTGAGCGACGATGGAGCACGCTTGCCTAGAAGTGAAAAGGTTATAGCTATCAGGAAAAAAAGACTCCGACGGTAAATATAATACCTGGGTTGTTCATTGTCCAATATGTTCCAGTGGCGCAACACCTTACATTTTAAGTACAAATCTTTCTCATCACGTCCAAAATAGACACGATTTTAATAAACCTATCTCAAAATAAAGCATCGTACCGTTTAATACCAATACAGACAATATTAACTTACCCTTACCTTTGATAACATTTAATCGGACGGTTTTTGTCTACCAATGAATAATCAAGTCAACGGATCCGATATACCCTATAAACATTAACGATTATGTAGCTGTTTTATAATAATATATGGCTATTAAAATGTTAATTTTCTGCTTTAATGAAACTCAGTTTAGTACGGGTACCATAAACAGGGATTATGCGGGGAAGGCACTTTTTACTACCGTGCCCTGATTTTCTTAGTTATGGCCGTGTGTAGACTGGATGTGGTATTGAGCTGACGCCTCTGAATTGAGGCTGGAAACTGTGTCAAGAGATTTAAATGAGGGTATAATATGAGTGATCGAGGGGCCATTAAAGACAGCTATGTTAAGTAGGGATGCCGTTTGATCTTAGAATGGCGTCCTTTTTTTTCTTCAAAGGAGGTTGAGGTGCTAATCACTTGGTAATTTAATAACAAAGGGAGGATAAGCACCTCTAATAGCCATCCTATAACAGTTAAGAACAAGCCAACTCCTTCCGTCTTTTTTGTAGGGCTTGGAGCATGAGTTATGTTGTGATAAAAACTTTAAGACCACTTTTTTGCGGGAAATCATCAAATAAACGATCTCGTTCTGGGCGAAGCGAGAAGAAATGGGCAGACTATTACAGACTAAATCCCACCAGTGATTTTTCAGCGGCAGCTCTTTCTAAAAATCCCGTACAATAACGACTACCTAAACAGAGAAGGTACGATGAAATAAGTAGTAAGGCACTACTTATTTCGACGAAGCTCGTGTAAGCTTTAATGGACCCCATTAGTTACAATTTGACTAAACGAATGCATCAAATATTCAAACACTTAAATGTAACAGCAAACAGGCAATCATGGCCCATATTATATTCCACAAAATTACTACACTATTGTAAACACGTGTAAATATAATCTTGTAAGAGCCTCGTAAACTATAATCTTGGTGTACAGTAAAGTAAAAAAAATAAATAAATTATTTGTCTACGTTCCAACACAGAGTTTCTCTATTAACTTTTTTAATACAATTTGTGCTAAAAAATAAAGGAGAATGTCCATGCATGCACTACGCGCAATCTGTGTAAAGCAGCGGGATTCGTTTAAACTCGGCGCTTAATGAAGGCGACTTGCCACAAATACGCTGGGGTAGCGTTTAGTATGTGTGGTACTGGAGGCGAGTTACTGGAATGTCGATTAAAGTGGGGAAAGTTATTGCTAAGCGTATCCGCAATTTAGTTTGTATTGTCTCTGAACGTATTTTGGTACAATTTTATTTTCAGTGAAATCGGACTTAAGTTTTGGTTTAATTTTTATTTTGAACCTAGTGTGAATACTTACCTAAAGATTAAGTACTAGTGTCTTTGCTGCAAGTAACTTAATGAACGGAGAAACCTTTTCAACTAAGTTTCTTCGTGATGTCGTAACTTTAAAAAGTTTATGTCACACTTAGAGTACACGACCTCTTCTTTTACTCCTCAGAGGATTCAGTACTTTCCTACTTACTGTCCTCCCATAGGTCAAGTAAGTGTCACAAACGCGTCTTTTGTCCCCTGCTCGTATTAACGACCAAGCTTTACTTCGTCCCTTCTAAACCGGGGATTGACCAAAACTCGCACATACAACTTTGAGAAAAGCTATCGCCGCCATAATTGATTTGTCGCGAAACTGTTTCAGTTAGTAACTTCGGTTCTTCGGTTATCGGTAATTACAAGTTGTTTAGTTAAAACCTAAGCACCGACAGTCACCATGGTTAGATGAAGTTGGTGGGAGTTTGGAGTGGCTTTAACCATATAATTTGTTGTTAATTGTGGCCTGAACATGTTTTCGGTTAGACTGGTTGATTTCTAATTAAATTGGGAAAATTGTTGGACATAGTTTACGTGGGTATAGCTGTTAATATAATCATATCGAAGAGAACTAATTACGCTTCAGATAGAGAGGTAAATTTTAAATAACATTCTATAACGTCTATCGGGTTATGTGAATACGTTTCGAATGAACAAAAGTTAATATTTGTGTAAAAATAACAAAAATGGAACTACCGTGTTTATTATATTTCCATCGCTTAAGGTTTCCTTGCAGCACCAGCATACTAGGACCAAAGGGGAATATGGGATAGCACAAAAATATCGACACAAGTAGCGTCCCACATGTTTAGCCTACCCATCCTGCACGGTCAAAGTCAAGTTCAAAGATAATTAAAATAATTAACTAATTTTGCTTAATTATTTAAATATTTTGTAATATAGACTATCAGATCAGTAAAAGGCTTCACATTTCCGTAACCCAGATAATTATTAAATGAATTGGAAAATTACCGTTCCGTAGTCGGATAAAATTGGTTTAATTAGCTACCGGGGAACGTTGTAATTAAAAGTAAAACGCTTTGGAAGGTTTAACGGCCATTCAATACATGTTTTGTAATCGTTGAAAATATATTGGGGATAACAATAACAAAATCAGTTCTGGGTTTTGAATGTACAAGGTATTTAAATACCACCTTTAAAGTTGAATAATACATGTACGACGTACGTTATAAAATGATAAGGTATTTCTTTTTTTGTGATTTTAAGGGAATAGTTTTGCGATTTTAATAGTTTATCGTTTGAGAATTTGGCCATTATTTTATACAAAACCTCCTCCTTGCGTCATATTCCTCAATTCTGAGGGTCGTGATCTCCCTTTTTCATTACTTTATACAAAACACACAAAATACTCTTATTCTAAACACCGCATGAAAATTGGTTATTAATTAAAGGATCAATTAGTATAACATTAAATATTTGATGGGGTCCACCCTGGGTGCGTGGTGGGAAAATCGCTATCTTTTTTTATACGCATGTAATCTAATGGCTGTGACGTAATATTGTAATTTATGCATCGTTTTTCTGTTACTTGAAAGTAGCCCTTTCCAACAGATTGAAAAGGTTTTAGACTTTGAACGGTTCAAAAAAAATATTTTGAGTAAAATGTTTCCATAAAATACCTCTTTTAGAAAATGCATTAAGAAAATACAGTAAAATAAAATTAGGTACTACATAGCTTCCGCGTACCATACACTAATATAAATTAAAAATCAAATTAGTTTCAAAGCTTTTTTTATAAAAACAAGCTTTTAAAGTAACCTAGATGATGTGAATCATAAATTCTGCGACCCCCAGCTTGTCGAACCGTCGTCTAGCCATCAGCCATTTTTCTCTGTCGAACCTACACATGCCGTTACTAAAACTCAACCAAATCTATTTCCATCAACAAAAAATCTGCCTCTAAAGCTGCGACTGGTCACCGAACCTTCGAATTTCATGAAACGGCTGGGTTTAAGTACGTACTTGACAAGTGGACGTATTTAGCCCGTTTATAATCGTTCTGTTTCTCTCTCAGTGGCCTGAATGGACCATTATCTTTGTACTGGCAAATTTTGGTCCTAACATACGGACAGTGGATTCGGATTATTCTAATTTTGGCTTAGAGTGGGCGTTCTTAAGCTTGTTTTCTGATGTTATCGTGTAGAATGTATTTTGATTGAACTTTGTCCTTTATTTTCTAGTTTGGTTTTGTTTCGTTGTTTTTTTCTCATTAGCATGTTGCTGTCTTTTTGATTTTTATATGTTTTTTCTAATACTAGCATCTAATGCCTTTTTTCAAAGTCAACTTTTTACAAGAAATAATGGATTTATTGATGTAATTATAGTGGTTGTTCATAAAATCTACTTTTAAATTACTATTCGTTTTAATTATTGAACTTACACAAAGTTAAAAAAAGAGATAAGCGAAAAATTAGCGGCTATTCTCCTTTATAAACAAAAAAAAATACAATCTCTTTACAATAGAATCTTTAACTAAATCCTATTTTTCGGACAGGGCGAAGCACCGGACACAGAAATCGGCCGCGTCTACGTGGACGACCCTGACGATTGGGACCTGCCGGACAAGAGGTTCATGTGGCTACCTTCATACGAGCAGAGGAGCCCCTACTTCGACATCCACAGCAATACTGGCATGATTACCATGAAGGAAGGAACTCCTAATGGAACTTATTTGTTGAGGTTTAATGTGAGTAGCAAACTTTTTTTTCATGTAACATAAACTAGAGCTTGATTACGATCCCACCTGATAGTAAGCAGTGATGCATTCGGTGATTGTAAGGCGCACTAGTTTATTTAGAGCCTATTCATTTAAGCCTTGAAGGTGTCTTCAAATTATAATCTAATGAGAAGACCGCAGCAGGCAAAACTAAAAAAAAAATTACGTACAACATTATAAAATCTTACCTACAAAATCTAAATTAGGAGACCTGTAATACCACTTAATACTTTGTTGCATTCCATAATGTTACAAAGGTGTTAAAGGTGATATTAAAAAGGTTCAATTATACCTACATGTATATGTGAAACATGACCACGTATGGTACATGTTCCATATATGGTAAATAAATAGTACACGTAAAGACGATTAAAACACTTTAATTAGATATAAACGATGTAAACAAAATAATAATGACAGATAAAAAACTAATAATATATTTTCTGTAAGTTCTTGTGAAAACCACTATAATTCAAGTTCGTGTAACTTTCTCAGTAAAATAATTAACCACTCAAAGAATTTAGGATCTATTTTTGGTAACAAGATAATTTTATAATGAGAGAAAGTAATTATTTTAGAATTTAAAACTAAGAGCAAAATTATAAGTAGAATAACTTTTGTGATAGCTTTTAGCAATTTAGTTTAGATTGCAACACAAATAATATTTTTAAATTCTAGGTGACTGAAGAAAACGAGCCCCTAGTCCCATTCCACTGGGTAGAAGCAACTGTGAATGTAACCATCAAGGAGATTCCTGAAGAGGCAGTGGACAAGTCTGGGTCTATCCGTTTTGTGAACATAACCGCTGAGGAGTTCATTGTTCCTGAACCTGATGTAAGTATATAAACTGTCTTATTTATGTAACTATAAGGTCTATTTTAGGTATGTACTGTTATTCTATCTCTCCAAGACGGGCTAGTCTTGGATGTGTGTCTAGATTCACAAACTACATTGCGCACACGTGGGTCATGTATAACAGGCGGCAGATAACTTGGCAATGCGCAGAAATCGTTTTTTAGGTCTATTTGGTGGTCAAGCGGGACGCGGGGTACGAGGTAGCGCCGATCCGGCGCGCGATTGGTGCAGCATTATAATAGTAGTTTATGATTGGTGCGTTAGACGACTTTTGCCTCCGCACTGCGTTACGTCCTGTTCGCTCATTGGCTGTTTTGTGCACCATGCGCGAAACTTGCCAACGTATTTGCCGGGTATTATACGCCGATCTTTACGCGTCGGTGTCCATACATTTGCCATTGCCATTTTATATGGCAACTAGAACATTAGATCTACGCCACGCGACGCGGCGACTTCACATCACGCGTGGCCCTCGTCTGTGTAATGTAGTTCCCCGCTGATTCTGTGCGTGTACGATCAATACACTCATAGTCATAGAAATCATTTATTCACAAAAAAAATTGAACGTGAATGTACTCATCTAACTAATGTCTACTGGGTATGATATGTCTAGTGTAAGGCATTTATTTTTTATAAAAAAAAAAACTAAATCCGCCCGCTATCGTAAAATACAACTAGGTACAAATACAATACATTTTGGGCCTAAAAAACTCTAAAGCAAAAATGCGTAGGTAACTACACAGTTACAAAAACTTTTATTTCTTATTTTGTACCAACATACCTATGTATCCTACGTATGTAACGTTCGTTATCAATGTAGGTACATACGAGTACCACATTTTATTGGGCCTCTGTGTCAATAAGTTGCACCGATAGATATCAAATATGAAAACCAAATAGGAATATCATGCAAACAGGTAAACGAAATGAACAGTCCAACAATTTTATGCGAATGCTGTTTTTTGAAAAAACATTACCTTTAAAAGTTTTTTGTTTGCTTTGTAAAACATTATAAATATAAAAAGATAAACTGACTGACTAATATATCAACGCACAGCCAAAATTAATAGAACTAAGAAAGTAAAATTTTACTCAAAGCTTCCTTTTACGACGTAAGCGAGCACTTAAAAGGGGTTTTAAAAAAATCTATTTGGAAGTAGGTGAAATGGGGTTCAAAAGTTTGTATGGAGAAACCTACTTTGACGCGGTCGAGGCTTCTGTCAGAAGCTAGTAGGTAATTTATAAAAAATAAAAATCATCTTGCCTAAACTTTAAAACGTCTACCTAAATACCGAAGTTTAAAATAAAATCCCCTACCAAAACAGTCGACGGCACAACTTTACAAAACGCTTATTTCACAAAAAACTTAAAACCACTTAGAAACTAGATGAGTGGACTTACCAAAGATTTAGTTAGCCAATCAAAATGAGCCCTAAATTTCGCTTAGTCATTGTCTTGAAACGTCTATTAATTATAATCTTGCATATTTTTGGAAACCTTCAAAATGAGGGACTATTGCCCTTTCGACATCCAAATTTTCGGCACCAAAATTTTCGGCACCCAAGCTATTCACCTTCCTGCTTCATCACCTTAGCCCTTATGATGTTCCTCCATCTGTTCCTATCTTTGGCATTGTGAAGGGCATGGTAAATCGTAGAATTAATGTTTGAATCCCCGACCGGTCCTATGAGACCGCGCTGTTATTGTTTTACTATTGTGTCTCGTTTCGCGGGTATGTGATAGATTAAGAGCGGCGCGGATCTGGTTGGACCAACGTATTGGGCAGTTGGGTTGCGCCCGCGAGGCGTTTTCCTATTTACTTTTCCGGTCACAAAGAGCCTTTCGAGGTTGTCACCGTCTTTCCTTGCAATGTGACCGAAGTATTGCAGAATCCTGCGAAGACACTCGGACGACTCGTTTCGGCACTAATAGGTATTTTGTATGGTAGTAACCTATACAAAATCCCAATCAATTCTGGTGCCGAAAATCTGGGTGCCGAAACGGGAATAGTTCAAAATGCGGTGAGTCAGGACTTTAGGTTAATTTTCAAAGAAATTAAGATCTTCATTGAAACTTGTTTACTAAGTGGGCAGAAGATATTTTAGTGCTCTCGCTAACTGAAGATGCTTTTCGTCTGGACCGTGGATTGTAGAAATTAAATAGATATGACATTAAAATAAAGGAATCGCTAATTTTATTTTGTTAATTGAGGGATAGCTAATAGCTACAACATAAAACTATTTAAAAATAACATGTTTAAATGTTAATGTTTTTAATTTTATTCTTCCATATCCAAAAACAATTAAACGATACTATTCTACTAATCTAATTAACTTATTGTTAGGCAAATCCCTCTTCCCTTTTCCACCTTCGTCTGTCTTCGGCCATTGCGGGCCAGTCCCTCCAATCAAGTTCAATTCTCCAACTTCTTTTCTTATAGGAGACTAACAATCCGAAAATGGAAATATTTTGCTCGTAGCCAAATAACCAGATTCTCTCAATCTCCTTTTATTCATCTAAATCTTCTTATATTCTTGCATTAGCACAACTTGTAATAATTACACTAATAAAGTAATTAATCATGAGTCTGTTACATTTTTATCCTTTGTTTTGGAGGTAATACATTAAACAACCCGCGCTCAATTAATTGCCATCTTAGGACCCTTTCTAGCCAGGTTTTTCATATTCTATCCATTGCTTATTTGATCACCATTGAAGCCATATAAATAATTCCACATTCATTTTTTCTCCTTTTTTTGGAAATCGGCAAATAACTTCCCATTTTCACTTCACAAAGAAGAAGCAAGAGAGAGTTGCGGACTTTGACTGATTAAAACCCACCTAAGTTCTTTCAGTTTTCCTTAGGTAACCTAAACCTTTCAACATCCTGTGCGCAGTGAAATAACACAGTGACTTATCCGTTCCTTCTACGATCTCAGTTCCTGACCTTGGTCCAAATGATGCTTACGTAAAGTTTCATCCGGGGATTCATTGAGCACAGTTAACAGCTTAGCGGTTTACGAGCAATTGGCGGCGGTCGCCATTTTACAACTACGTCATTGTCGTGTACTTGATGAATGCTGTTCAGGGCAGTTATTGGCTGGAGCCAGATAATTAGCTTTGTATGATCGCAAAAATCAGTTGGTCTAAAAAGATCATTGTAGTAGAATCGTATTAGGATTATAATATGAATCATATTTTTTTCATGCGGCAATATTTACACATTTAATTGCTCAATGTGACCGTTTAAGACTTACAGGACTCTGAATAGGTTCTCTGTAATATAATTTTTGTGATTAGTATAGATGTAGTTTTTACATAGCGAACAGTGTTGTGTTTGTAAGAACGGGTGGCGTATTTGTTGAACTATCGGCTGCTGCTTTGCATGTAGCGAGTTCGATTCTCGCACAGAATAAAATATATTTGTATGCCTTACAGATAGTTTTTCAATACAGAAGTAATTCCCAGTGCAGGTCCCAATTTTTTTGGTCAATAAAATTAATTAGTGTATTGAACGCATCATAACTTACCAAAAACAAATAAAAACTGCCTAGCCCAGGTTATAATTAATTTAATTGAAAAATTTTGTAGTCTAATAGTCCAAATCACACAAAACAATCTAGTCTGCTCCAGCCATCTCGTGTAATACAGAGCGAATCACTACTGGACGCATGTCAGCGATCACCGATAACACTATCTGATGTGCAGAATATACGCCGACTGAAATATCGCGAGCAATCTGTCGGTGCATACGAAGCAATTTATATTTTTCAGCATTTTTTTCACTGTATCGAAAAAGTTACTATGCATAGTTGGTATATTTTACTAGCTTTGTCTGTATTTAAAATATAGAACTCTCTGAGTAGTTTATTTAGCTGTCCAAATTACCTACCAACTAGGAGTTTTATTTATTATGCTTGCGTTTAACCCCTATTTTACCTGATGGTAAGCAATGATGTGGCCGACGATGAAGTACGCTTGCCTAGAAGTAAACTCTTGACACAAATACCCCTAAGTTGTAGCTATCAGGAAATACACTCTGGCAGGAAAAAAATGGGTTTTCATGCAAAAGTAAATTAAAAAAAAACTTAACTTCAAATGCTTTATTCAGAAATTTGCGGTAAGCCACAAAATGCGCGCTTAGACTGACCAATTTTAGTTTTCATAAAATAAAGCTACACTTTTTCCTTTCTCCAAATAAGTTGACCGAACAAAACGCCCGGAGACATAGCCAAGAAGATAAAGAATAATTCAAGCGAATTTTACTAATGTCTGGCTACCGTCCCTCATCACAATTCATTCTATCGACGTCTCTAATTATGTCCTCTCTCTTTCTAACAGGGTACGAGTAAGAAGGACAAACTACACCGTCGTTTGGCCCAACTGTATAATACGTCTTTGGACAACGTGGATGTTTTTACCGTGTTCACGAAGAATACTGTGAAAGATGTGTTCTTGGATGTCCGGTTTTCTGCACACGGATCGCCTTATTATCCTCCTGAGAAGCTGGATAGTATGGTCATTGGGATACAGGAAAAGGTGAGTTTACTTATTTTTACATAGTCAGTTTAGACGGTACGATTGGTGCGTTGGTTGAGCAATCGGCATCTGAATCTCGCACGGAAATACAGGAGTGATTCCTAATGTGGGGTCTTGTGGGGCAAAGTTCTTTGTCATTTTAGATATTAGTTTCTTGTTAGGTACTAGGTACTACTGTAATTGTTTATTTTACAAGGGTATCAAAATACAAATAGGATGATTTAATTATCTCTGAGAATATCAGGACTCTAAGAGCAGTAAATGGCTCAGAAAAAAAACGAAATATTGCTACGAATATGTCACCACAGAAAATTGCAAACACTGCTGTTTTATGATAAATGAATTCTAAAGACATTGTATTTGTAACAAGACTTAGATATTTTGTAAACTAGTTTTGGCTGTGTAAAAGTAGAAAACAATGATGCCTATGTCAATTAGTGTTAGTCTACTGTTGAAAAAGTTTTTAAAATCGGCCCAGTGTTTTTGAGAGTAAACAGACAGTAAACTGTAAAAAAAATCTTGTAATACGAGTATACTAAATTATGTTAACAAGCCTGAGATTTATATAACCATCCTACGGTGTCCACAATTTCCCGGTGACAAACACAATTGGTCCCCGTTACGGTGACCAATTCTGGACATAAATTAGACTCCCCGCTTCCGTCATCGATACCATTTATCCTCCATTCACTATAAATTCCCGCCACTGTTCACTTAATCAATTCGATCTACCGTTTTTTCGTGACCATCTTACAAATGGATCTAAAACTTTCCTTTTACAACTTTAATGCGAAGATACTTAAGTCTTTGGAAGTTGTAACGACTCTTTAGTTGACCTTGACCTCACAAGTTGGACATCGAAGTTTTAACATATAAATTACAAAAGTATCTACAGAAGGTTAGGTCTTCATACAAAGAGTGAAAACTTACACATGTGTGCGTTGAGTGCGAGTTATTTTTACGGTAACGCGATCGATGATACGTTTGCGTTTTGGTTATTAGCTTAGGGCACGCCAATCAGAGCGTCGAACGGCATAAACGTGTAAAACGCGTTAACGTAAAACTAACTCACACTCGGCGCACGCGTCGTGCGTAGTGCGAACTACGCACTCAGCTCACACTAGTTTCAAATTAAATACTAACTATGTTTAAAGCGTAGTTAAATTCATTTTCGAATGTAAAAAGGATGCAATAAGTACCGAAAACTCAAAAAAAAATATTCAATGGTAACGCAAATTGCACTTTATGCTAGGATGTTGATGACTCAATTTTCCAAAAACATGTTAGATAAATATAAGATATAGATGTCCTTGAACTTTGGCTTCTTGTAAGGATCAAACCTTCTGGATCTATTGTTGTAACACAAGTTTGAACCCGTAAACGTCCGAACATGGGTCTCGGGATAGAATGCTATAATGAATGAGGTTACTGGGACATTTCGTGGAATTGCTATCCGCATGATGTTATTAGGACCTTATTTGATGGGGTTACCCTATTCCGAATTATTATAGACGTACTCTAGTTCTGTGTTTTATTTTTTACCATGAATCTGGTTTGAATTTCTGATTTTTTTATAATTTGTTGATCAGAACGTGTGAATTATACTTCTGTCTTGAAGAATTTGGTGGTCTACATTAGGAAATTTTAGTATAAAACATTTATACAAATGTGTTGTATGCTTGTAAAACAAAGTTAATTGTAGCGACATCTATGACGCCATAGAGAAACTAAAAATTCAAAATCCTGCATCGCGGTTTTGGAATTGTCCGTATGATTAAAACATATACAACAGCCTGAAATTTTGTCGGAGGATCCACACTTTTCACAGGTTTGCGGGACTCTACAGCCCGTTCCGCAAACCCTTAAACTTATGTGAATTTTCTCTTCTCTTAGACTGAGGGCCTGTTTCACCATCTATGATTTAAGTTTCGAGTATCTTACTTGGCAGATAATTTCATACAAATTCTGATCCATTTTTGAATTTATTCAGTGAGTAGTGCCTACTCGGACATTGTGAAACAGGCCCTAACAATCATTATTCTTATTTGAAGATAAGGGGCGATACATCACCCGCAGTGTAGGGGATGTAGTCACTGCGACCAAAATTATCTATTGTGACTTGCCACCTTGCTAGAGTAAATCTTTTAGCCTGGAGGCTTGTAAGACATTTAGAATACTCCTAGCTTTTAGAGTTTTATCAACAATCATTATCGAAAACATTGTTTTTTCTTACAATTAATAAATAAATATCGTCTCCATCTGGTTTCTACTCAACCTGTACAGAACTATACTATTTAAGTAGCAAGTGTCCTTTATCTCTTTAGAAGTCTAACCAATTCTTTTCTTCTCAGCTCGAAGAAGAACTCCAATCCAAGATCTACATGGTGAAGATAGACGAGTGCCTAATAGAGAAGGAACAGTGCGAGGACTCCTGTCGTAACGTGCTGATGAAGAACAACGTCCCCCTCTCCGTGTACACTAACACCACCAGCTTCGTGGGAGTGTCTGCCAGGGTGGAGTCGGAGTGCACCTGCGATGTGGTGGAGCCGCTGGTCTGTTTGAATGGAGGTGAGGTTCTCTCCGTGTACACTAACACCACCAGCTTCGTGGGAGTGTCTGCCAGGGTGGAGTCGGAGTGCACCTGCGATGTGGTGGAGCCGCTGGTCTGTTTGAATGGAGGTGAGGTTCTCTCCGTGTACACTAACACCACCAGCTTCGTGGGAGTGTCTGCCAGGGTGGAGTCGGAGTGCACCTGCGATGTGGTGGAGCCGCTGGTCTGCTTGAATGGAGGTGAGGTTCTCTCCGTGTACACTAACACCAGCAGCTTCGTGGGAGTGTCTGCCAGGGTGGAGTCGGAGTGCACCTGCGATGTGGTGGAGCCGCTGGTCTGTTTGAATGGAGGTGAGGTTCTCTCCGTGTACACTAACACCAGCAGCTTCGTGGGAGTGTCTGCCAGGGTGGAGTCGGAGTGCACCTGCGATGTGGTGGAGCCGCTGGTCTGCTTGAATGGAGGTGAGGTTCTCTCCGTGTACACTAACACCAGCAGCTTCGTGGGAGTGTCCGCCAGGGTGGAGTCGGAGTGCACCTGCGATGTGGTGGAGCCGCTGGTCTGTTTGAATGGAGGTGAGGTTCTCTCCGTGTACACTAACACCATCAGCTTCGTGGGAGTGTCTGCCAGGGTGGAGTCGGAGTGCACCTGCGATGTGGTGGAGCCGCTGGTCTGTTTGAATGGAGGTGAGGTTCTCTCCGTGTACACTAACACCAGCAACTTCGTAGGAGTGTCTGCCAGGGTGGAGTCGGAGTGCACCTGCGATGTGGTGGAGCCGCTGGTCTGTTTGAATGGAGGTGAGGTTCTCTCCGTGTACACTAACACCACCAGCTTCGTGGGAGTGTCTGCCAGGGTGGAGTCGGAGTGCACCTGCGATGTGGTGGAGCCGCTGGTCTGTTTGAATGGAGGTGAGGTTCTCTCCGTGTACACTAACACCAGCAACTTCGTAGGAGTGTCTGCCAGTTCTTGGGGTTTTTAGGAATAAAACTAGCACTTTGCAGGCGTCTTCGTTCACGAGACTGCAGACCATCAGGTGGGATCACGGTAAAGTTTAATATCAATTTAAAAAATAAATATAAGAGAGAAAGTTTGCATAAAAACCGTCTCTTGAGGGTTTTAAAAACTACTAATAATAATCTTCATTATTAATTTTCATTTGAATATTAGCCCAGTTACAAGTTCATTAACCTAAGTAATAGGACCCCCGCCCCCCTAAATCCTTTGGCAGAAGCTTATCATATCACGATTATAAAATTGACTAAGGTACTTTTTGCCGTTGCATCTAGAATTTTTCGAAGTATTTGCTGAGAATGAAAATAAGTTAAAGAAAAACCTAATAGCTTGCAGCAGTGGTAAAACTCTTGATGCCGATAGTGGCTTTTTTACTGAATATGCTTCGAATCAATTTACAGAGTTTTTTTGTAATAAGTAAGAGTCTGATAAAGTGCTTTAACTTCAAGACTACCCCCAAATGGACCATTTTGTGAGCACAGACCAAATGGTTTATACTCTAAATTAAATTCTTCATTATTATTCCCAAAGCATACCGTTATTCAACAATTCAATTTAATTTTACACTCAATTTAATGTGTAAATTCGCTGCTCAATTAAACCAGGATTGTTTAACAAAGTATCTCGCATAACTTTTTATTCAACCATCACTTTTACATGTTAGGTTTTTTATTATTATGGTGAGGGTTGCGGGGATCCGATGGATGCGAGACGCATAGGACTGGTCGTTGTGGCGACGCTTGGGGGAGGCCTATGTCCAGCTGTGGACGACTTTCGGCTTAATGTTGATGTTGCTGGATAGGCTCGCGTTTGACCACTATCTCACCTGATGGTAAGCGATGATGTGTCTGACGATTTAGCGCTGGCCTAGAAGTAACTTATTCCCTTTTGACTTAAAGACTCCCCGTTTATAGCTATCAGGAAACACATACCCGGCAGGAAATTCCACTCCTTAGCTATACGCACAACGAAGATGTTCCCAAAACGTTTAGTGGATTGAATGGTCATCATTTAAGGGTGAATCTTCTCCGTACGTCTAGTGGTGCAATGAATGGGAAATTCCACCCCTTAGCTGTACGCATAATAATTTTTTGAAAAGAGTAACCATGGAGTTTCTTGCCGGTTCTTCTCCGTAGGAAACGACCAATTGGAACCGTGCACTAGCTTCTGACGTTTTATAAGTGCCCATGTAGGCCTATGCAAAATAAAAACATTTTTGATTTGCGGAGGAGTTTTTCGACGCCATTCTTTAGTTTACTTTTAGTTAGTTCTTTAGGGTTTTTTATTTTGTTTTTGATTTTGAATGAATATGTTCCTAAAACATTTTGTCCTCTTTTAGGTACACCATTCGCGGACAAGTGCGAGTGTCCAGAAGGATTATCTGGTCCCCACTGTGAGCAGACTTCCATCGGTTTCCATGGAGACGGCTGGGCCATGTACTCTGCTCCTCCGGCCTGTCAAGAGGGACACGTGACGCTGACTGTGACGTCACACTCCAGTAACAGTCTGGTGTTCTACTTGGGACCTCTGAAGCATAATCCGCTGCTTGAAGTACAAGGTATGTTGTTTATTTTACCTACTTAGTTTATTCTTGTTTTTCACTCATTGATTTGATGAAGTATGATAGAACGAGACGGTTAGCACAATTTTTGAAAGAATATTTATAAGGCCTACAAATGGCTAGTTCCAGATCTGGGTGTCTTGTGTATGTGAGTTTATAGTACTGCTCGAATAAGATACTCTAGCCCACGTAAAAGAGCGACTGAAGGAACACAGTGAGTTTTAGTGAGTAAAGTCTCTTCTGCTCACCGGGAACTATTTGATGATATGTACTGTTTTTCGTAAAAACTACCTTTTTTTAACCAGACGTTACTATCCCACTGCTAGGCAACCTCGAACCAGTCCTCATGATAAGTATTCAAATCATCTAGCCAGTTCCTCTGAGGCTGGCCTCGATGGCGCTTTCCCTCTGTAGGAAGTCACAAGAAATGGATATAGAAACTTTGAAATACATATTTGCAAAAAATAGAGTTCTGGACTTGTTTCTGAAGATGTACTTACAACTTTGACACGCTACATGATTGCACACACGCTCACACACACGTGAGGAGGCAACCAGTGTCACGCACACTAGGACACCATTGTTTGTGTTGGTATTTCAGGGACAAATATTTGCACGCCATCACATCCAAAGTATTTGTCCTCAAGTCAGAACCACGGCCATCTATCTTGGTTTTACCATCCAGTGTTTTATTTTTTGTCAGTTGTGTTTTTAGTCGAATTGGCAAGAGTTATTTTATTAATGAGTTAGTAACTAGTTAGTGTGGCACTAACCTTTCCTTTTAGGAACTTAAAAAAAAAAAACAGGATCATTTTGTCAAAAAAGAATAAAATGGCAACAATAAATAAGGTTCAAAAATCAAACATAAAACCAGAAGTCAATAAGTCAAAAATTTAATAAATTGCTTTAAAAAAGTGAAATTATTTGGTTAGCAAATATAAGAAAATTGAGCTCAAACGTTTGACGTCTAAAAAATACAAACAGTTAAACCCATATTTTCAATCAATTCCGCTTGTAAAAACTAAACGACCCTTTTCGCAAGCTACCAAGCTAAAAAGTCAGCGTCATAAAGATAATTTTCAACCAGTTTAAACTCTGTAATGTATCGGCTATTAAGGATACCATATCCTATATTCCACTTTGCTCGGAGCAAGTAAACTTTTATAAAAACTTGGAGGGAACTCCCATTTAGGTAGCATTCGGGTTTTAGCGACTGCGACCCGCGACCGCGACCCGGTCGCGCGACCGACTGCTTAGTATACACTTGTAAAGCTTCTTGTACACGGCACGGTTTTACGTGAATTCGCTGTCTGTAATGGTACGGCGCGCAGTGTTGTATGGATCACTGAGAGAGTTTGTAGAAACAAACGGCGGCGCTTCAGATCGGCACCGTGTTTCATCAGTGTTGTTTCGCAATCTATGGCCTTTTGTGCACGGTAAGTTTTATTACGTACGTACGTACGGTTAGAAAAACGTGCTGTATTCAAGAGACTAAAAGCACCGGTTGCGCGACGCGGTGGCCTGGTTTGTTCAGTACTCCATACAAATCCGTATTAAGCCGTGGGTCGTGCGACCCGGTCGCAGTCGTTCGTCGCGGTCGCTCAGAACGGAATACTACCTTTACTGTAATAGCACTTAAGAAAGGTTATATTATTATAGTAGGTACATATATGTTCATTGTCATTTTACCAATAACGGCGTATTGTTGAATTGGAATAATGAGAGCACTACTTAACGAAATGGCTCGCTACTTTATAAAATGACTAATTCTACGATCTTGCTACGAAGTTAATGCGGACGTATATTACGAACTTTTGTTAACGGAGAGAGGTTTATTTTAGTATATTTTGTAGAATATTTGTAAAGATAATGTTGAAGTGTAGAATATTTATGTTTTTGTAACGAAAGCTTAAATGAAATTTGTTTAAGTTTTCTGTCTCATTTTCTAATTGGTTGAACAATGTCCCTCTGTATTATAGTACACGTAATATTGTTTCCAGTATCGATGCCTCAACCTTGGAATTAACACTTCATACTTCAGACAGTACCTACTCATTACAATACAAAAACCAAAATAACCATCTATCAACCAAAATTATCCACGCTTTCCAGGAAAACCCGAGTCATCAAAGAGCATAATAAAAATGAAATATGCTCCTAAAATGAGAACCCAATTACGTTTCGTCGACACAACAACATCACATCATATTCTACAATTAGAATCACTGTAAAATGTCAGCCGTGGACAAAATTGTATTATTTATTTATTTATATTGTTATTGAACAATTTTGTTATTGATTTGAATATATTGAATCTCGGTATTTAATTTATTTAGGTGGGAAAGTGGTAAGGGTCAAGTGAACAAAATTAAAATTTGCTATGAATGAATGGTCGTTGTGGCAAAGCTTGGGGAGGCCTATGTCCAGCAGTGGGTATTTTTTGGCTGAAATGAGGACGATGATAATGAATGAATATAGATTTTATTTTTAATCATAAAACGATTCTTACTTATAACACATTGGTCAAGCAGTTTTTGAGTTAAATCGTAACATACAAACAAACAAAAAATCAAATCAAGGCTAACACTCATCTTGTTTAGAACAATTTGCTAGTTAACACCAAAAGTCACCCATAAACTACTCACCTACTAACAATGTTATTACATAGCCTAAAACTAGAAAAAAACTTCAACGATAATAAAATAAATCTGCAGAAAAAATAAACAAAATCGAACCACATAAGCCGAATAAAAATCTAATCGACAGCTGAAAAATGTAGGTACGTTTAAAGCGCGATTTTCAATGTATTTTCACGGTGAAAGCAAATATTTCCGAACGAGTGCCAAATTGCCAATCTAGCAAAGTGTTGTGTCCACATCGGGCCGAGCTAAAGGACCCACTTAATTTGTGTCAACTTACTTGCCAAAGAACATCTCTCTAAGAAAAAAAAACGTTAAAAATACCAAACCTCACATTTTAGCTAAATTACTGGAAAATTTTACTTTTTACTAGTTTTTTTTTGTTCATTATTCTGAGGATAGCTACCATGATAGCTACTTATTGAAGTTGACGAAACGTAAAAAGAAATTATTGTATTTGATGTCGACTCTTTTGAGCGATGAGGTTTTTTGTCAAGTATTTGAAATGTAGTCCCTAAGCTCTTATAAAATTTTTTTTTTTGGTTTTCATTACAATTTATTTTAAAATCCTTTCTTTGTTCGATACGATATTATTTCAAGAATCTTATTGTAAGCGTTTCTTTTACATTTAACACTATTGTAGACAAATATAGTATTTGTTCTATAAAGAGCATGCCAAGAACACGTCTTCCCAGCGCTTCATAAGCTGTCTTGGAACGTAAAGGGCAACTGAAAGAACACAAGGCTTAAGTCAGTAAAAGTTTAACACTCCCTCTCATTCACCCCAGAGGTGGAGAAGTTATTTGAAAATTTCCCACCAAAAACAAAATATTTCATGTTATATAAAACTAATATGTGAATAGAACGAAACGTTTCTTTTATGTCAAATGTTACCGTTACTGCATGAGAATGACTGTGGCACACATTCCCGTTGCATTATGGTAATATAGAGCCGATGACCATGTTACTCTTCCTATTACTCGGTTAACAGTTTGAACTGTGTGAGAAAATTTCAAAATGGCGGTTTAAATTAAGATGTATATGGGAAATATGCTATGACTTTTAATTTACATATCAAGAGAACGAAGAGAAAACTCGAGAATTAAAAAAAAAAATAACAAAAATTTTAACATCACTGGAGATCTGGCGTAGAACAGTTTATAAATGAAATGTAGTCCCTAAGCTCTTATAAAAATTTTTTTTTTGGTTTTCATTACAATTTATTTTAAAATCCTTTCTTTGTTCGATACGATATTATTTCAAGAATCTTATTGTAAGCGTTTCTTTTACATTTAACACTATTGTAGACAAATATAGTATTTGTTCTATAAAGAGCATGCCAAGAACACGTCTTCCCAGCGCTTCATAAGCTGTCTTGGAACGTAAAGGGCAACTGAAAGAACACAAGGCTTAAGTCAGTAAAAGTTTAACACTCCCTCTCATTCACCCCAGAGGTGGAGAAGTTATTTGAAAATTTCCCACCAAAAACAAAATATTTCATGTTATATAAAACTAATATGTGAATAGAACGAAACGTTTCTTTTATGTCAAATGTTACCGTTACTGCATGAGAATGACTGTGGCACACATTCCCGTTGCATTATGGTAATATAGAGCCGATGACCATGTTACTCTTCCTATTACTCGGTTAACAGTTTGAACTGTGTGAGAAAATTTCAAAATGGCGGTTTAAATTAAGATGTATATGGGAAATATGCTATGACTTTTAATTTACATATCAAGAGAACGAAGAGAAAACTCGAGAATTAAAAAAAAAAATAACAAAAATTTTAACATCACTGGAGATCTGGCGTAGAACAGTTTATAAATAAAAAATTAAGTAGGTACCACAAAAATAGAAAAATCAAATAAAGTACTTGCTTTAACGATTTTTGTGGCTTGTAGTGTAGGCAACAGCGCTTCAATCTAAACGCTTTCATTTGTTTCTACGTGTATTTCGAACATCAAAAACCACTCAGATAGTTTTTTCTCCACTGACGTAAATTCTTGGATCCCTATATTACTCATTTCTCAGAAATCAACCAAAAAAACCTGACGGTACGGAAGCCATACCCAATATTTCCCCGAACCGTCCGTCATCAAAATTTCGGTCATAACTCGTCAAACAAAGCAAGCTTAGGTACACAAAAGTTCATAAAACTATCGTTAACTAGAACTCCACTTGGAAGCATAATAACCTTCAACAATGAACATGTCACAGTAGATTGGCGTAACTACTTGAATAATGATTTCCTCACCACAATAGGACCTCATTCAGAACGAAAAAGTACGTTTATTTTTGTAGCCAATCAGCCAGTTCACGATGTTGTGATGGCGGCAAAAACAGCCAATCAGAGTGAAGCATTTGCATTCTTGAAAACTAAGGCTGTGTGCGTCTTGATGCTTTAGTTAGCTTTCGTTTATTGTTGGGGTGACCAAGACTGTGAACTAAAATGGGACGTCATTTTATTTCGGGCTTTCAAGTCTATATATACGCTTAACTTCAGATAGGTAATTATAATTCAAACTTCATTAGTTCCACCCCGGCTTTAAACGGTAGTTACAAATCTTTGAAAGACGAGAATTTAAAAGAGAGTCTGTTCTCGGTTTTTCACTAATACAAATATGCACGTATATCACCTGTCCCGGATTTGGAGCGCAATGTAGTGTTTCGAACTTGATCCGTTAATTTAACACCTCGCATATCTATCCATTGGTCATTGGCAAACCTTGAGTTTGAACTTCTGGATGTTATTCAAAGATCAAAATACACACTTTTGGTTGTTTGTTCACACTTTTGTTGTATATGTTGCTATGAAAAACTCATGGACTAGTAGCTATCCCCGGCTATTTCAGTTCGTCTTGTAATTTCTTACCTCGTCATTTGGCCACCTCTTCCCAGGTTGCTCTCATTTTGTAATTACTTTATATAAACACACATGGACATACATGACATGCATTTTCCTTTTTAAAATGAGGACGAGTCGATTCGATAAATCACCGCATAGCATATGCTGCATATTCAATTTTCTATAGGTTTACTGTACCTACGAAATGACCAAACCACAAAATGACTGCTGCCCTTTGTTAGATCATAACTTATCCATCCGACGATACACCACACTGCCATCCCACACTTGAACGCTAGCTATAATGATTTTTTAATGATCCCATAATAACTGACAGCCGTGTACCTACCAGAGCATTATGATTTATGGAAGTAACCATCGCGTGATAGGTGGGACCTTTCATACCTTTCCAACTGTTACGTGGTTATTTTCGTTATGTTGGTACACCTAGTTTGTATATAATTAATATGGTACGAGGATTAGTCTATAGAAAACATTGTTATGTTGCCACCCTGTGTTTTGGTTTTGATATTTCGTAATTAATTGGTTTGATAGTCTTTTGATATGTTTGAGGATAGTGTGGTGCGTTTGAAATTATAATTAGACTGCGTTGATGATAAGAAATTGCTTTTGATGTGTCTACGTTTGTCTATGTCAAATAAAATTGGATATTAAAACCAAACTGGGTTTAGAGCAAGCAATTAATTCGAGAATTAATAATAAACTGTTTCAAAGAAATTTATCTGTTGAAGGGTTTTTATTATTATATTTATTTTAAAGAAGGGTTATAGACTAAATAGAAAAATGATATAAATAATGTAATATCATCAAATTGCTAATTACATACCTCCACTCATACTCGTAGATAAGAAGAAAAAATACTTTTCAGAACAATGTCTTTTTGCCTCAACAGAATGATATATACGTATGTGTGTACTTAACACATACGTATATATCATTCTGTTGAGGTAACGTAACTGTTTACTTCTTGCTTTTGATTTGATTCAAGATAATTTAAAATAAAATAAACATTATTTATTTTACCTCAACCATAGCTTATAGATACCACTGTAACCACCTTCAAATCAAAATTGCAATCGAACTATGAGTTCCCTTGATTTTCTACCTTTAGATATTTTAACTAACCCCACCTTTTTGTCCACAGATTTCATGTCTCTAGAACTAGTGGAAGGTTTCCCGGTGCTCCTCGTGAACTACGGCTCCGGAACCACCAGGCTCAACAACAGCGTGGTGCACGTCGCCGACGGCAAGCCTCACCTGATAGAAATAGTTCTGATGAGGAGTTCCATTGAGATGTTCGTCGATAGGTGCAAGCTCTCGACTTGTATGAGCCTCGCTGCTCCTACGGGGCCTAGAGAGATTTTGAATGGTGAGTTAGCTTATATTTACTAGATTGTTGGGCTAGTAGTATAGCCCTGACTACTAATAGTGGAGATCGATTCCCACCCAAGAAGATTTTTTTATATGATGAGCACATTTAGTTGTTTTATGTCTGGGTGTAATTCATTTATAACTAGCGACTCGCCCTGGCTTTGCACGGTTGTCATATAAGTTGTCGACCTGTACGATTCTCGGTCCTCCTACGGGGCTTAGAGAGATTTTGAATGGTGAGTTATCTAATACTGACTAGCTTGATGGTCTAGTAGTCAGAGGCTTTGACTGCTATACCGGAGATTCTGGGTTCGATTCCCACCCATGACAAATGTTTGTGTGACAAGCACCAACATTTGTTCCGAGTTTGGGTGTAATTGACTTATACTATTTTAAGTATGCTTTTAGAAATGTATAAGTATGTTCATCAGTTGTTTAGTCATACCATAAGTTCTGATTTGTCTTATTGATTCGTAGGCTCGCCAATAGCCACTATCTTACCTTATGGTAAGCGATGATGTGGCCGACGATAGAGCACGCTTGCCTAGAAGTAAACTATTCACTCTTGACATTAAGACCACTAGGTTGTAGCTAACAGCATTGAGACTCTGACTCAAGTCGTTGAGACACAAGACTTAGTTCTTGAATGAGCGTTAAACATAAATTAGAAATTAATGTCAAATCTGTTAGCCAGTTTTCAAGCTTAGGCACCATTTTAGAAAACATCTCCTTTGTCTCAATTCTAAAGTCAACGTTAATATTAAGTATCAAATACAAAAAGACAATACTTTCCAAGAATTGGTTAGTCTTTTGGACTATTCCCGTTTCGGCATCCAAATTTTCGACTCCAAATTTTTTGGCACCCAAGCTATTCGGCACTTGGTATTTTGGACTGGTATTTTTTATGGTTACTACTAGCCGCACGGGTCGATCTTCAAGGTTAAGCAACGCTTGCCAAGGTTGGTCTGTGGATGGGCGACCATCTTAACATAACAAGTTTTCCCCGTGCCTCGGAAAGCACGTTAAGCTGTAGGTCCCGCCTGTCATTTGTAGATCTTTGGCAGTCGTTACGGATAGTCAGAAGCCAGTAAATCTGACTCCAGTCTTGTCATGAAGTACCGTGTTGCCCCAGTTAATGGGTTGTGGAGGTCTGGTAGGCAGCCACTCCTAGTAAAATACTGGTATTCAGCTAAATCCGGCTTGGCTGGAAGCCAACCCCAATATAGTTGGAAAAAGGCTAGGCAGATGATGATGATGATGACTACCTGTTCAAAATGCTTATTGGTGCCGAATCGGGAATAGCTTAAGAGCCGAAAATTTTGGCGCCGAAACGGGAATACTCCAGTCTTTTACACGAGAAACAAGTTAAATAATATAATTTAGTGAACATTAAAAGTATTGAATGTTTTCTCAATTACATTAAAAGTTTGAACTTAAAGTTAGGTCCCAACATTGCTTGGAATTAATTTAATCGTTTTTTAGTACAATAAATTGTAAAACTTTACGTTTATTGTCATCATGAATTAAATTCAGCAGGCCTTGTTTTTAACTTGGTTAAAAGTTTGTAATAGTTCTAAATACTTTAGGTGTTTACATTCGTTCTAATTACGGTACCTACCTCATCCTAAGCCTTTATAATTTGCCTTGCAAAATATTTTGTGTTTACCTTGCAAAAGGGTAGACACTAAGGGTCAGCTCACACCGAGACGCGACGCGACGCGACGCTGCGAGCGCATTTTAAAAAAGTGACTCAAAATATAACTTTATTTACTACACGAAAAAAATACATATTTCATTGTGAGAATTTAGAATACGTTGCTTCATGCAGCGCTGCGCCTAGTGACGCCGCGCGGCGTCTCGCTGCGCAGCAGAGCGTTTTTACATTCGCGACCGTGTCGTGTTGCCAACGATTTTACTATGCGCCTCGCAACGTTGCGATGCGTCTCGCGGCGCAGCGCGACATCACTGGCCTCTTCCTGCATCGTCGCGTCGCGTCTCGGTGTGAACTGACCCTAAAATAATATTTCGTCTGGCCAGAGGCTACTTCAAATATGATACGCGAAATACGCGCTTTATTCGTGGAGTTGTGGATACCAGCCCGATATATGTACTATATTATACTATTGGCCATCACTAGGCTATCCTATAAAAAAGTTTTTTTTTTTCGAATCCGATCGTTCCAAAGAGAATTTTTAAATAAGTCCACAATCGATATTGGTATATGGTGAACATATCTCACTCCGCTATTTTCAAGTCGGTAAAGGCTATTAGTATAGATTTATCTATAGACTGTACAATAATAAAGTATGTTTTTCGCAGTAAACGGTCCCCTACAACTGGGAGGCTCCAGCATCGACCTGCAACACTTAGCCAGAACATTCGGCTGGAGGCACGTCCCCACCAACCAGAACTTCGTAGGATGCATCAGTAACTTCACATATAACGATTTTGTAAGTATTCTCGCCCTATAACTAATGCTACTAATATTATAAACGTGACAGTTTGTATGTATGTATGAATGTTTGTTATACTTTCACGCAAAAACTACTGAATGGATTTCGATGAAACTTGGTATACAAGTAGCCCATGTCCTGGAATATAATATGGGATTATACCCTGGGAGTATGTTCCTTTGGGATAATTTTCTGCTAACATGCTGGCGAAGCAGCTGTCAGCAGCTAGTAATTATTAATATAATAATGTGTAAAGAAAGTCCCAAATAGGTATTACTAAGTGAAGGACATCTTACATTTTTTATTTGAGGGGCAGCAAACTAAAAACATAATTTAATTTATTATTACTTGTTTTTAGTTTTCTTGACCACGGTCAACTACTGAAATTAAGACTGTATTTTCGATTCGCTGCGAAGTAAAATTATAAATATGAAATAGATCGTATCCTCAAGCATTATGTCTTTATGTGTCATGTGTGGCTGTGAGTGCGTCTATCTGTGTTTTATAACATTTATTATTGGTATTTGCATCCATAATTCCTTACCATTTGAATTTTGATATTAAAACTATCCTTTTCCCAACAGATGTACAACCTGGGAGAACCCTCGCTACATCGCAACGCGGACCCCAGCTGTCAGCGAAGCATGTTCACCGCAGTCACCTTCGGAATCGACACCAACTTCCTAGTCGCCATACTTGTGTGCATCGTCATTCTAGCCAGTAAGTACTGTTCCAGTTATGTTACTCTTCAGTATTGATGAAGGGAGGCAAAATTAGTGCTTCACCTCCACATTTATTAGACACACAGCGAAAGAGTGACACTCTTATCGTTTCTTGTTCCCTTCCACCCCTATCTAGCCTTCAAAGCAGGATTGAACAAAAAGTTTTACATTGTTATTTTCTATTTTTTTTTAAATATTACACCTTCTCTATTGCTTTCAAAGCGATATCGATGGAGGTCAAGACTGAAAGTTTCTGGACAAAATAACTATATTATACTGATCGTCTTAAGTACTGCTGCATAACTTATCGTTCTCACATTTGGGGTAAAGCCTAGCTTTACTGAAAGCTTATTTTTGTTACCTAGGTCATCGTGACTCTTAGGTTGCAGAAACTATAATAATAAAAATTGCAAATGCTTCAGAGAGTAGACACAAAGGTTTAACGTATTTATTTGTAATACCTACTTACCTACATGAATGAACAATACAAAAAATGTTGTCATTTATAAATATGAAGGTTATTCTACAACAGGGTTGCGGGAGTGTCCTAAAGAGTTACTGTGGCTCTGCTACACAAAGAACAACTGAAGGAACACACGTGTACTTCAGTCAGTAAAACCTTTGGTACCCCCTCTCAGTCCCCTCAGAGCGGGAAAAGTTGTTCGATGATATCCAACCTTCACCACCAAAACAAGGTTATTCTACAAGCCCACTATTACGTCTATCACAATCATAAAATGACACACTAAAACAATAACATAACATTCACTGAATATTCGACATAATATATTATTAAGAAAATTCATAATATTCTATTATTAATATTATGCCTACGCAAACATTTCTCAGTAACCTCCGAAACGTGTACATCGATTTCGACGAAGAAGACCTCACTAACGATTAATTTTGCTTAATAGTGAATAGACTGTACGTCTTAGGTCTTAGACTATTCGTACATCTAGAAATAGGATTTAATTCCACAAAGCAATATCAGTCGAGGGCCCTGTTCAACTAGTGTAAAGCTTCAATTTCGAATGAAAACTATATTAGTACCTAAGCTCTGATTCGAGATTTATGCTAAAGGATCTTAGTATACCAGGGATTTTAGGTTATCACTTCGGATATTCTACATATGTCTATCTAGCCTATATTGGGTGTAAGGGACAGCCCTCCACAAACTTTAAGGGCTTGCTCAGTAGACGAATCTGAACGTTCTCCTACAATTTTCATTCTCACATTTTTTTTTTTCAGGAAACTAAAAAAAGTTTCAGCCTCACCATACTAAATTATAAATTTTATCGGACAGTTTGTATGGGGAGGCCGATTTTTTTTTTCGTTTCCTGAAAAAAAAAATTGTGGGAAGATGTTCAGATTCGTCTACTGAGCAAGCCCTTAAAGTTTGTGGAGAGCTGTCCCTTACACCCTGTATTGTCCCACTGCAGAGCAAAGGCCTCCATTCCTTCCATTGTTCTCAGCTTGAGCCACTTTTTACCAATTCCTAAGAAAAACATCTAAATTATCCTGCCACCATCTTCGTGGTATGCCGTGACACCATCGTGTGATTGTAGGCCTCTTGTACTTGGCGTGTTTTTCGCTATGTGTAGGCACGGTTGATTCGCCGTACGTAGGCACGTTTGTCAGTATTGTTTTTCATCAGTGTTGTATCGCAGTCTATGGCATCTTGTACAACGGTAGGTACGTTTTATTAACCGTGCCTACATAGGGCGAAAAACGTGTACAAGAGGCTTCAGGGCATTAACGCTGTAATTTACGGGTCCACTGCTGCTTGATCAGCTTGCGAAAGACATGTCCAGCGCAGCCCCACGTAGGTTGGGCAGCTTTCAGAGCCATGTCAACGATGCGTGTTTTAGCGCACAGTATGTGGTTTCGAATGCGAATTTAGTTTTCAATAAATGACTTTCTCAATAACTAAATTATATAGTTTTCATTATCATTCGGATCATAGAGGGTTTAATTTTTTGTAGGTAACAGAATTACTTCGAACCCAAAATTAATCTACCCAAAATGTTTGTGAAAAGTTTGTGTCACACGCCTTTCATAATAAAAATCGTAACTTTTGCGACGTAGGGTCTGGGGTAAAATCAGAATAATATTTTGACGGGGTTGCTAAATAAATATTATTTCATTAACAGAGCAAACTTTTGTGGAACCTGGTTTTTGCATGTAAAATTAGAGACAAAGTTTTTTAATGGTTGTACTATTTTTACGACTTTACTTATAGTTTTAATTTCTGTAATTATAACCGATGTACAAAATAAATTAGTGTCACAATTTCAGTTTCAAAAAAAGTAAGCCAACTTTAAAAATAGCTTTTTGAATTATACCTTTTTGACGTCAACTACGGTTATTAATTTAATAACAAACTAAACTATCAAGACAATATTTTTTGGTAATTTTAAAAACGCTAGCTAGCTTTTAGTTCATTTCTTTTTAACGTATGGTATTTTATATATTTATTAAAATTACATCTAGATACTGTATGTACATAGGCCGACTTAATGCAATAAGCATTCTCTACCAGAGGTTTTTCTACCTATAATCAACGGATCTTTCTCAGTATCAATGAATTCTGACGACCCTTTTTTTTCCAGTCCTCCTCCTAGCCGTGGTAGTCCACCGCAGAAGAGCAGACGCCTGGGCCGAGAAAGAGTTAGACGACATCAGAGAGAACATCATCGCATACGAAGATGAGGGCGGCGGCGAGGGAGACGCCGGCTACGACCTGCACGTGCTCAGACAGATGTACGACGGGCCCCTGCCTGACACTGACACGTTCATGCAGAGAGGAGGTAAGCACACAACTAGACATACCTATAAAATAAGCAATAGAAATGCGAATTCAGCAATGAGGATGAGAATTTAGCAATAAGAGAGAGAATTCAGAAACATGATTGAGAATTTAGCAATAAGATAGAGAATTTAGCAATAAGATAGAGAATTCAGCAACATGATTGAGAATTCAGCAATAAGATTGAGAATTTATGACTGACAATTTATCTGTCAGATTGAGTCAAACTGATATAAGTCAAGCGATCAACTTATATTGTACCTACTTACTACCTGAACTCGAAATTTTGCTATGTGAGAGCGGGGTGGGATATTTACTATTATTTTATTATCATTTCTTATTATAAAAAAAATGCCCATGAGATGGGTGAGCCTGCAAGTCTGTTTGTAGCGTCCGTTCCGTCAATATTAAATTGACGGAACGGACCTACCCAGACCTGGTATTTAAAAAAAGCCAACCATTTTTCACAAACAAATAGAACACGTTAAAACCACAAGTACTTACATAATATTTATGTATTATGTTACACAACCAAAGCAAAAGACAGCATCTATTTCATAGCTTCAACCATTTATTTTTTCTTAAATATAAATAAACTTATTCGCAAATCTTTTTTCGCCTCCGGTATCAATTTCTGTCAAAAACAGTTGAGCTAAAAATAAATGTAATGAGAACTAAGGCTCATTTTTTACCTGTTCCTGCCAGGTGATCGATATTGAGAATGGCGGGAACGATAAAATACCGGTATCTGATATCGTACTGGGGAGTTTTTATCTCAGTTGAAAGCTCTATTGACTATGAAAATTATTTAAACGAACGATGCTTGACTGATAATCTTTTTCCTGCAATTTTATCGGGATTTTTAAGTTAAATGTTGCTTTATTTAAGATATTTAAGTCCCTTTTTGCGTTCTTAGTTTGTTTTTTCAAGCCGTTTGTATAATTAGCAATTAAAGGAAGTGGCCGCATCACAAAATGTGCATTGTGCAGTTGCATATTTTTACAGGGTGTTTTGATCTCATATTTGACGGCGCGGTTGGCGCTGTGGTTGACTGATTGACTGTTGCGAATTCTATAATTAAATTTATTTATTTTATAATTTATGTAGACACAAATATACAGATAAGAAAACAATTAAATATAGAAATATGTACAAAGGTACTGCTGTCTATATGAATTTACATGTTTTTTTTTTTTTTTTTTTTGTTTTTTTTTTTTTTTTAACAACTTTCACACAACGTCATCGAGTCCCAAGCTAAGCAGAGCTTGTGTTATGGGTACTAGACGACTGATAAACATACTTATATATTTCTAAATACATACATATTATAGATAAATTACACCCAGACACAGAACAAATGCTCATGCTCATCACACAAACATTTGTCCTGGGCGGGAATCGAACCCACGACCTCCGGCATAGCAGTCAGGGCCACTAACCACTAGACCAACAGGTCAGGTTTGTGAACGCACCCATGATCCTATATTATGTCATAGTCAGTTATTAAAGACAGAATACTGCAACAAGTTTGAGAATTCAGCAGATATTCCAAGTGGTAGGTAGTATCCGCTTACCAAAAAAATTTACAAGCTGGATTATTTTCAAAACAATATTTTTTCTCCCCCAGGTATGGTAGGCGCAGCACCGGACATATCAGGGTTCCTAGATGACAAGAAGTCAGTTCTAGACAGAGATCCCGACATCACACCGTACGACGACGTCCGACATTACGCGTACGAGGGAGACGGCAATACTAGCGGTTCTCTCTCTTCTTTAGCGAGCTGTAAGTATCAAACTGTCTGTCTCTTTTATTGTATAAACTTTACTCTTACTTTTTAATGTGCAGTAAAGTTTATTCTATTCTATTGTCAGTATAAAACTGTAGTACTCTTTATTTTGAATTTTAGACAGCATTTAAAGTTAAACAAATATCAACTTTATGTAATTTAAAATTAAGTTGATTTTGGATTGATAGCCACGACGATTTTCAATAGAATACGAAGCGAGTTTATACCGGTATTGTTAGCCGACTTCAAAAAAAGGTGGAAGTTCTGAATTCGGTTGTATTTTTTTCCACCTATAGGCGATTGAGGGTTCATTGACAAAGCCTTACATACAGAAAGTAATATTTTCCAAAAAATATTATTATTTCGTGTTTAAAAATTAATTGGCTAGCTTAGAAGGGCTTTCGGCATATTTTGTTTACAATCAAGTTTTAATTTTTCGAAATTGAACAATATAATTTATTCGTTTTTCATAAAAAACAAGTTCAGATTTTGGCAAGGCCAGCTGAGTGGTTAGACATATTTTCTTGTCTATAATATAATTAACTGTGTTTAGGTATCGATGGATTCATAATATTTCGTCTGTAAAGTTATGCTAAGTAATTCGAACTAAAATACTCAGTACAAACAATGCTGAGTTCTCCCAAACACCCACTTTAACAAGAGAGAATTTATAACTGGCATACTTGTACTGATATTTTTTAAATTAATACAATTTTAAACCCTATCATTTAATATTTTAATACGGTTATATTGAGCCAATATGTAACCGAGCCAAAATATGAAAATATATTGAAATATTTTTAACAAAATGGTTCACCAATATTGGTTTATGTGCGTCTAGACATTTCTACATTCAAGCTACTCAAAATAGGTTTTAGTTCACATAATTTTAGAATGTTTTGTGGCTCTATAAAATATTGCTAATTAATTTAGATAATTTTATTTGAGTTTTTAAAGGAGAAATTAAATATTGGAGACTTTACAGGTGTCTTTAGTTCATGAATCCCCGACCGGTCCTATGAGACCGCGTTGTTATTGTTTTACTATTGTGTCTCGTTTTGTGGGTATGTGATAGGTTAAATTTTATGGGTATAAAAACTGAAATCTCTTAGGTACATAAATATGTAGATTATTTTATTCGTATTTTCCAAGGCACTTCAAGACCGAAAAAATAATGTTACGTATCATTTTAAATTGTATGCTTTACGTTACTGGTTCGTTCGTCAGTTAACAATTTCGCCAGACAGATTATAATCTAACGGTAGGTACATACATGTTTTAATTTACACAAATAATAACAATGCAAAATTTCCTAGGTACGGACGATGGCGACCTCAAATTCAACTACCTACAAACATTCGGTCCTCGGTTCCGCAAATTAGCGGACATGTACGGCGACGAAGATGAGGAGAGGGAGAGGCCACACGAGGAGTCCTGGTGCTAGCGCCACGCCTGGCTCGTGTAGCCACCTCGGACTGTCCAGGCTTAGTGCCAAGTGCTTGGTCGCACCAAGCCCCCAGATGCCTTACCGCTTCACAGCGTTTCATTTAACACGGTACTTGTGTTGCCAGTGACATTTACAGCCCACCGGATAACCCCTTTCATTGAAATTGACATTTGAATTTTTGAATTAAGAACCCTGTGATAATGTGACTTTTTTCTTAAAAGGATCGCTTCGGGATTGTATGAATTTGTTTTTTTTTTGTGACGGTTAATGTACAATGTTTTCAGATAGCAATAATACACTTCTTTGTATCTCTCATCTTATACTGTAATTTCATGAATTCTACTGTTTTATAGACGTCATATTTTCCAACGCAAATTGTAAAGCTGATCGATGAAATCTAAGAATTTCGGCCTAATTGTGTAAGGTTAAACGAGCCTATCTAACCGACCTAGAAATTGGACGGTTGCTTCCAAACGCTTTGCAAATTGTGTGAGAAATTAGGATGTCTGTAAATACTCCTTCAATGAAGTTTGTCTTCAAAACGTAAGTACCTAAATATGTTGAATACTTCAATGTAGGTACTATAATTTGAAATGCGTAATTTTTTACAGTCATTCAGTCCATTTTACTTAGTTTTCAAACACTTCTCACTTCGATCAATCCCTTAGCTACATTTAATTTTCTTTCTCTACATTAGCAACTTAAAAAAAGTGTCAAATAATTTTGAATAATTAAAAACAGTATTACAAATAATTGCGTTTTAAAAGTGGGTTCAATTAAAAACTGATTAAATATAAAGCAAGGTGATAACCTAAAGTGGTGGAAAGTTCGTAGAAAAATTGAGTTTTTTTAAGAATAACATGTATTCAATTATAATTATTCAAATAAATCACATTATTAAAAATGTTTTTAAGAAAATGACTGATGTAACAATAGGCATCGTTGTAGATACGCCTAAATTATTTCGAGTATGTAATTTTTATATGTAAAATGTTTAGGACAGAAGTTGAGTGATGTGTATGACTTGTATTTAAGACTTTTATACGTATTATTCATTTAGTTTTGTAATAAAATAGGTCGGCCTTAGCTATTAGTTAGTGTTATTGGTATGGGACGTTCACAACTCCTGATAGTCGCCTCGCCTACTTGTGTTTATTTGGTACTTCATTATTTTATTCAATAAATTATTGAATATTTTAACTATTCAATAGATTATTGAATAACTTAATTATTCAATAGATTATTGAATAACTTAATTATTCAATAATTTACTGAAGAAATTATCGTAAGGCTTTTCTGATGACAAACGCGCGCATTTGCGTTTTATTGAAACGTAGACTTGTGCTGCATATAAGTCATCTGAATTTAGTTTTTAGTCGATTTTGAAAGAATAAACAAAAAATGGTTGAGGCTAGGCTTGACGGATGGTTCTTACCTTATAATATTGAAGATGGAACGAAAGTGCCATTTTGTCTTATGTTATTAATTAAGCCATACAGATTTATGTTAAAAAAAAATCATTTTGTAACGATTTATTAAAAAATGGGCCTACATAAAAATTACTATCTTACACACTTTGTAGGTAAGTGAAAACAGCAGCTAATGTGTGATTCTTTAAATACTTTTGTGACAATGCCCCGTACGGTGCAAATACTAAAAAAAGTTTTGTATTTTTCTTTTATTTGAATAGACGTCTAATATTAATGAATAGTTTCAACTAAATGTAAGATCGTCTTAATTGGAATATAGTAGATTATAAATGTAAATATGTACAGCGATGGGTAAACATTGTGTGAACTTAATATTCAGTAAAATTAACTTTTGTATGGTAAATATTAGGCGAATATACAAGGTGTCTTATCATTATGCATATCAACGAATTGTAATATTAAAAAAATTATCCTCTTAACGGATCCGTTGTTTGGACATGTTTTCAATGTGACATATGCCTAACTATCTATGTGTAATATCCATACTATATGTAATATCCTTAGCATAAATAATAGTGACTATATATCTATGAATAAATATAAACCTTATTTATTTCGGACCAATGTAAATCTGTAACCGTAAAAACTTGCAAAACATTTTATTAAAAATACTAGTCCAAAAGGTAGCGTTAGCACAAAAATTTGAAACTGAATATTTTCTTTTTAGTTATGAATAATAATGAATACTTAGTTTTCTCTTTTGTAAAATGATTGGAACTGAGTTGTTTTTTGCGTACTGTACACCGGACAAAGTTATTGCGAAAATGTTTAGTATATTTTTTTATTACTTATTATTTTTATAATGATGTGTCCATAGTTTTAAGTAGTCGTTCGCTTTATTTTCTTTTGTTATTGACATGTTGTTTGTATTTAGTTTTTAAGTAGGCACAGAATAAATACAGTACTTTCTTAGTACTGCGAAAAGTAGATTTAATTTTTTTTTTTTATAATTTTGATACCGATCCTATGAGCTGTTTATTACGTATTTAATTTCGTATATTTTATTTTAATACTACATATTTAGAAGAATAATGTTGATTTGTCCCCTTGCTTTGAGTTTGATTTTTTAAATGATTTGTGACAAAATCTTAAATACAGAAATATTAATAAAAAAAAAACTGTTGTTTTTTATGATGTTGGAGTAAAATCTAATATTTCCTTGTATTATAAAATAGCTGGATGTAAAGTAAATTTTTCACTTTAAACGTTTGGTTAGATAAAAAAAAGTTTTCGGGCTAACTTTTTTGTCGTAATCCATTACTAAAAAAAAGAAAGGACTTTTTTACTGTCCAGTGCAAACACACTGAAATTGTCACTATGTTAGGTTAATTTTTTGATGATTTTCTTAGTTAATCCTTGAGAACTATTGCGTTAGGATTGTCATCCTAGGACACTATTCCTCAAGCACCATAAAAATAGTTAAGTAACAGTGTAAAAAGTAACTTTGATTACATTCCAATATACATACGATAATAATGTAACGTTATTGATCAATTACTCGTACTTAGGCATTGTTGGTGGACATTTTTCAAAGAAACCTTCAAAAATTGCCACCTACAAAAATAAAACACTGCCATAAATAAAAATGTAATAAGAATAAGGACGCTTTTAAAACTTTTTTTTAATTTATTGACTTGAATGCGAGGTTAATTTTGTAATGACAACTTTAAGCGATTAAGTGCCTTCTGTTCTTTGTGAACATTATATTTTTAATAAATAATTTTGTGTTTGATTGTACCTTACTGGTAGGGTTGCCAACCATACTTTGTTAACGTACTTAGTTTTGGTATATTTGATACTTTTGCTTTAAAAGTAAAGTTTATGAAAATATTTAATTTTCAGTCTACTGTGATGAATAATTAGAAAAAAAAACTAATGAAAAATTAAAGTTCATAAGAATGTAGAGAATTTTAGAAAAACACTTAATTTTCTTTAAATGTTTTCCCCTACTGCAAAATATGATACGTTATTTTGCTTCAAAAACAGTTGGCAACCCTACTTCCTGGTATAACTGCTCTACAGTAAACTTTTTAAATTTCTTTTTTAGTCACTTGCATTAATGAATTGAGGTCTTGATTGTACTTTTGTTTTCTGTTTAGAATTATTTTACTTTGATTTTATAGCTTGTGAATTAATAGTTTTGATACTTGAATCATTTCGTTCGTTAATTCATTTATTTGCGAGTGATTAAAACAGATGGGTTTTCATTCAATAAAGAAAGAAAACTTGAATTTAAATCCATCTGACAGTTTCTGCCGTATTCTAGGCTAGTACAGGCTTATAATTGCGATCGAAAACATCGTTTTTATGAGCAAATGTATGATAAATCGACCATATAAGTTTATGTAAATGAAGAGTATGTGTACCTAATTATCAAAGTAAAGATGGATGTTATAAGGTTAGACGAGAGCGACTGATGATTGTCATATTATATTATAGGCTAGCTTGGACTTTGTTACATAGACATTAAGTATTCAAGGTCGATATTGGAATAAACGAAATGAAATAGATTTTTTTGGATTTTTATTTTCGTCCATCAATCTGCCCAGTATTTTCCCAACGATGTGGAGGTTAGTTTCCCGTCACAGTGGACCACGATCATCATCATTTCATCCGAAAGACGTCCTCTGCTGGCCATATGTAAGCCTCCTCCAAGAGCCGCCACTACCGATGGTCTTGAGCGTTTCGCATGTATTGGATTCCTGCGACCCTGACCAGATCATCGGCATATGTCCAACAGTGGACGTCTTTTACATATTGACTTCCAAACGCCAGTGATTCTAAAAACCACGCTTCCCTTTGACAAGAATGGTGTTAGAGTTCCTGGGTTTTGACTATCCGTAAAGACTGACAAAGGTGACAGGAGCCAGGAACAACGGCTTAAGATGCTTTTTATGACACAAAACAGTCTATTTTCAATATGCTATTAAATCTATGCTCGAGTAATCTGTGATACCTACCCAATGTAAGTACGAATTTATAACAACCTTGTCTAAAATAGTCTGACACTTTCATAGCAGACAGAAATTTAAGCTTGTGACAAAACTTAAATGCTATGAATTTCCCGAACCATTTATATTAAAGGAAAATTACTCGAGTCCATCTCTAGATTTTGTGAGAAATATTTCCTCAAAATATTCCTCGTAGGTATTAATTATAATAAGGTAAGTTAGTACTTAAAGTTGTTTACTAGTGTAACCAACTTAAGGTAAGTTAAAGATGAATAAAATCTTAAAGATGACTTTCTAAGATGTGCAATTTCTTCTCTGTTTTTTACAATGTGTCGTCTGGTTATCACCATATTGGATTTTGATAACTGAAGTCTGTTTTTTGATCTCTGAGACTGAATTGACACAGGCAAATGTCATACTTACAATAATAATGATGCCAGTTCGTTTGTGTTGTGACAAGTGTGACAACCCACGTTGTCATTTTAGTCTCAGAGATTAAAAAAACAGACTATAGTGTAACCAACTTTAATCTATCACATACCCGCGAAACGAGACACAATAGTAAAACAATGGCCGGTCGGGGATTCAAACATTAAATCGCTATGAATCCTAAATAAATATGTATTTAAAATCCTAAAGATGATTTTCAAAGATCTGTTAAATTTCCTCTCTATTTTTCACAATGTGTCGTCTGGTATGTATTACCATTATTAAATTTTGATAACTAGGTAGGTAGAGTGCGTCTAATGAAAGCGTGACTTGGAGTTTATTTTTAAAATTTTATTGGCAACATTATTCAGCTGCAATTGAAGGAAATAAAAAAAATTGTGAAGTGTCAAGACATGATTCTGCTACTAGTTAGTAATACCACTTACAATTTTTTTGGATTTAACCTCTTTTTCTCAGGTCGCGCTTTCATTAGACGGACTATAGGTATCTATATCTTAAGTGTCGCCTAGTCGTATAAAAACAAATCCACGTAAGTACTAAAACATTAAAAACAAACTCGCAACCTCGCGTTTGTGACTAACCAAGAATTTATTATGACCAATGCTGCTTTATTCAACATTTTAATTAACATTTTGTGATACACACGAGGGGCACATAACTTCAGGAAGGTGAAAAGTCTACAATTGATCGCGACAGCTAGGCGGTTCGAGCTGAAGCTATATTTTTATGGAACTTGGACACGCCAGACGATTTAAGGCGGGAGAAATGACATGGAGCGTCGAACTGAGTGTTTAATGTGAGTTTGTTTTACGTTAACATAAACGGTTGTAGGTCGCGGTTTCAAACCCAGTCTGGCGCATTACTTTGTGTAATTTATTTCATTACCACTGCTCTCAAAACGGTGAAAGAAAACATTGTGAGGAAACCGGCATGTCCTAGAACCAAAAATTCGAACACATGTGACATCCACCAATCCGCATTGGGTCTTAGTCCACCGATTATGGCCCATTTCCTCTCCTAGAGAGGAGGTCTGAATCCCAGCATTGCGAACTTTATAAGGCTAATGCTAATGCTAACGTAGGAACCGCTGCTCAAACTTTATCAAACACTAGTTCAATCGAACATATGGAGTACTGCTTTCATATTTGGGACGTAGGTATCTGCCGGATATCAGCTTCTTGCGCTTGAATCCATTGATAAAGGAACTAAGAGGAGCATCGTTAATGCACTCGTCGAGTAGAAGCTTCAAAGTCTTGAGCATTGATGCCGAGTAAGCCTGTTGGTTTACTATCGGTTACTTTTTTGGGAGTGTGCGTCGGAATTGTCTAAATTAATTCCACCAAGCCAAATCATTGGACCACCAGACGTACAGAGATGCCACAATCGTGAAAAAAAAAACGTTTTCGGCAAAAAAAAACATTCATTATGCGTACAGCTAAGGAGTGACATTCCATAGGGGGGTTTTCATGGGAAGATAATCGTAGTGGGTTCCCACGTCCTTCTACGTCAGTCTTTTAGGGCGTATTTAGGGCCCCATGGTCACTGGTTACCTACCCACGGACGCTAGGTCCTCTCGGGGTTGACGGGTTAGTTACCGCCGCCCGCTACTCGGCGTTGACTGTTTTGCGGCATGGGTAGGTCTCTTCCATACCAACCCTCCTCCTTTCTCATTCGGGCTTGGGACCGACAACGGCGGAGGTCACGACCCTCAGCATTGAGGAATACGACGCAAGGAGGAGGAGGAAGGAGTGACATTCTCTGCCGTAGTCTGTGTTTCCTAATAGCTACAACTTAGTTCTTTTAAGCCGAGAGTGAAATGCTTATTACTAGCTAATCACGCAATCGCATCATCGCTTACTATCACGGGGAGAAATGGTCAAGCGCGATCCTATTAACCTATCAATACCCGCGAAGCGAGACACAATAGTAAAACAATAACAGCGCGGCCCAATGAGACCGGTCGGGGATTCATGAATTAATAATAAAAATAATGCAATCGACACGTTTATGACGTTCGGTGCTTTGAATGGCTCGCTCCAAGCTACCCAAAAACGATAAATGTTTTGATCGCGTTAACGCTAATAGAACTCGTATTAGGCACTCTGGTCCTTATTATTATTTTCCGAGACTAACGAAGAGCTATTGATTTTTATGTAGGTGTATAAGATTTTATTATTTTTGTACTACATATTATACTAGCGACCCGCCCCGGTTCGCGGTTTCGCAAGGGCGCAAAGTTATCAGTGTCACTCAGCTATGTTGTTTATGTAGTATACATAATTATAAACTGCATCAATAGTAGATTGTATCATAAGGGAGCAAAGTAATATTTTTACGGCGACGGCGTTTTTTGAATCGAGAGCGAAGTGAAGGATTCTTGTGTAGAATCCCGAGCGTAGCGAGGGGTTCTTTAGTAGAATCCTGAACGTAGCGAGGGATTCAAAGTACGTCGCCCGAGCCAAAAATATATTTGCGCCCGAGTCATACACTCTACTTTTCATCACCCTCTATGAGGAAATAAAAGGCGCCTCATCATTTTATCATTTGTCATTTTTAGTCATTTTAATCTATTTTTAGTCATTTTTGTAATTCTAAGTCATTTTTTGTAATTCTAAGTCATTTTAGTCACTTTAGTCACTTTTTGCCATTTTTGGTCATTTTAATCTATTTTTAGTTATTTTTGTAATTCTTCGTCATTTTTAGTCATTTTAAATTAATTTAGTCAGTCATTTTTAGTCATTTTAGTTTATTTTTAGTCATTTTGTCATTCTTAGTCATTTTAGTCACTTTAGTCACTTTTTGCCATTTTTGGTCATTTTAATCTATTTTTAGTTATTTTTGTAATTCTTCGTCATTTTTAGTCATTTTAATCTAATTTAGTCAGTCATTTTTAGTCATTTTAATCTATTTTAGTTTATTTTTAGTCATTTTGTCATTCTTAGTCACTTTAGTCGTTTTTTGCCATTTTTGGTCATTTTAATCTATTTTAGATATTTTTGTAATTCTTCGTCATTTTTAGTCATTTTAATTTAATTTAGTCTGTCATTTTTAGTCATTTTAGTTTATTTTTAGTCATTTTGTCATTCTTAGTCATTTTAGTCACTTTTTGCCATTTTTGGTAATTTTAATCTATTTTTAGTTATTTTTGTAATTCTTCGTCATTTTTAGTCATTTTAATCTAATTTAGTCAGTCATTTTTAGTCATTTTAATCTATTTTAGTTTATTCTTAGTCATTTTAGTCACTTTAGTCACTTTTTGCCATTTTTGGTCATTTTAATCTATTTTTAGTTATTTTTGTAATTCTTCGTCATTTTTAGTCATTTTAATCTATTTTAGTCTATTTTTAGTAGTTTTCACAATTTTTAGCCATTTATGTAATTTTTAGTAATTTTTGTCGTATTTGCCATTTACTTCATATATGCGTTCAATTTCACACAAACACTAAGATGTTCCAAATTCATTGCTGCGCACTTATTTCAGATAACGGGGAATAAAAATATTTAACGGGGAATAAAACATTTAACGGGAAATAAAAATACTTTTATTTCCCGTTAAAAATTTGTTACAGAAAACACTACCTTTGGGCGCACTTAAGGGCGAACAAAGTCGTACTTTTCGAATAGATGGGATGAAAAATCCGTTGTGTAGTTTTAAAGATAAGTACATCGGGACAGACAGACAGCGGACTTTGCTTTATACTAGATATTATTATAGCCTTTTTTACAAAGCATGGGTTGGGTGACAGTAGGACGAAAATATGAGAGAAAAGGATAGATAGCTACATTGTATGAATCTGACAGCTCTCACCGAAACCATGCTACATATCTACTACAAATTTGGTATATGTAGTGATGAGTACAAAGGAAGTAGCAAGTACACTATAGAAAGCCCGAAATATGCCTGCTTGTCCACATTTTTCTGTGTAAAGATATACCCTCTAAGTATACGTTACAGACTCATACCCATAAATAACCATGCTAAAACCATTTATTTTTATGCTAGAAATACGGCTTAGTAGGTAGTTTTTCATCACCGATTTAGTTAGAATATTATCAGACTGCACAAGTTTCTGTCACCCCAACTAAGAAGCTTGGATTAACGTGTTTCCGGGTTTTCTATTTGCATTTTAAAATACGTTTCACTTGTAAAGCGATATCTTTGTAATTTAAAGAAAGAGGAGTACAATTAATGACACGTTAAAGTCTTTAATTACTTGAGTTTTTGCCTTTTTGTAGATTTAGGTACCTACAAAATAAAGTTGTACAAAAGTAAATTCTCCAGTTCTTAGAAAACTAGTTTTTTTAAAATTGTTATAAACTAGTGTTTGACTTCGATCCCATCTGATGGTAAACAGTGATGCAATCGTTGATGGTGAAGCGCACTAGCTTATTAGGAGCCTATTCACTCTAGCGTTGAAGACACCTAAATTATTACGCCACTGGTGGCAAGCCATAGTGTTTATTTATATTGACATCACATCCGTACCATTTTATTTAACTTACCTACAAATAAAAACAGTATGGGTATGAAACCAATCGCGATTTATTCTCCTACCCTAAATGTTTCTCTTCCTTAGTTCAAATCTACCGCCATCACTGACGGAACAATAGTCGCGCGTATGGTTTCCCATTAGCCGACGCGCACGGAAGAACTGTTGGCTTGTTCAACTCGCGACTATGGGACTCGCGAGTGCACGGTCGTACTGTAAAACTCTAAGGCTCGCGAGTTTTGCAGTAGCGAGTTTACGAACAAGCCGAACTGTTGTAGGTAATTCAAAAAGAACTCGCGAACATGGTCACCTCGTGTGCGTGAAAAAATAATTACTTTTCTCATGAAAAACTTATGTTTCGCTAGAAGTTCAGTGACTGATTACGATCAATCCTGACTGACTTGGTGAATAGTGGTGCAAATCTGTGAGTGTGTGTTGTGTTGTGCGTTTATGCGTGAGTTTTTGTGCGTGCGTGTGTGTGTGTGTGTGTGTGTGTGTGTGTGTGTGTGTGTGTGTGTGTGTGTGTGGGTGAGTTCGTAGTGGCAACTGGCTGGCAGCAACAGCGGCAGCAGCTTTTCCGTCAACTCCTGAAATCCTGATTACCAGGTGAGTGTTTTCGCCTTTTTTACCGTTGAGAGTGGCATAGTTTTGTCTAGGCTAGTGTCAGGGAAAATCAGAGCGCGCAATTAACGTGTTCTTTGAACGGGATTCGTTAAACGTCAATTACCTAATTTAGTTTGAAACTAATCTATCTATCGACGGCTTATTGTTATGTGCTTAGTGTTGTTGAAGTTACATTATGATGTATTCCAACAGGATAATGATGACATAGCTGAATACGTATAATATTAACGACACTTCGATTGAACGACTTTAAAAATTGGTGTGGTTCTAGCTCGATTGATAGATGTGAATACGATAACGGTCTAAACTACAAAGTCGCTACGGTATCGTTACGGATTAGATTTTGTGAATCGGCCTACTTTGCTGTTTGTATGAAAGTGATAAACTTAAAATTAATAACTCCTGTAAACTTGGTGAAAAATGCAGGAAAATCCGATTCCTGCAGTTTTCACCAATAGACCAAATGATTCATGAGACGCTTTTTAGACATTGGTAGTCTCAACCACTGTCTTGATTGGTAGAGGCTATTTCAACTGGCAATCTAAATTATGTCTAGGAATATGTACCGGTATACAAACAGTTGAGAAGGTGAAAATATTTGTGTACAAAAATATTTTGGATATATCCAATAGGGCATGAAACTTCGTGTGGAAGTTCGACATTTTCATCAAAGGGATAATAATATGCCATCAGGCAAACAGTCTGTACACATATCTACCTATATTTTCTGTTATTCCAAAAGAGGCTAAAGCTAATGTAGTATTTAGTAGTTTACGTTCCATTTTTAGCCGTCAGCTTAACGCAAAGGCCCATGTTCTTTTGTGAACAAATGCGACCTGATTACGGATTTTGCATACAACTATAATGTCGGATTAAAATAATTCATCACGCAATGACCGTAATACCAGTGCTCTAATGTTAATCAGGCGCTCGTAATTAAGAAATAAGGGCGTTTGTAGTTGCTGTATGATTTTTAAAACTAATTTGTGGTTTATGATTTGATTCATGAATTAACAATTACAATAACAGCGCGGTCTCATTGGACCGCGCTGTTATTGTTTTACTATTGTGTCTCGTTTCGCGGGTATTGATAGGTTAGTTCATGAATCCCCGACCGGTCCTATGAGACCGCGCTGTTATTGTTTTACTATTGTGTCTCGTTTTGTGGGTAGGTGATGGGTTAAGCCGAGATTCGTACGGCAAGTATCCATCCTTTGTCGAAACCTGCACGGTCCGGACAAAGCGCCTTGCCTCGTAAGGATTGGAACAATTTGCCTGCTGCGGTCTTTCCGTCCGATTATAATTTGAGTATCTTCAAGACTAGAGTGAATAGGCTCCTAATAAACTAGTGCGCCTCACCATCAACGATTGCATCACTGCTTACCATCAGGTGGGATTGCAGTCAAGCCCTTGTTTATGTTATAATATAAAAAAAAAACGAGACTACACCAAAAAAAATTGTCAACTTTTGTTTTGTCAATATGTGTTGTAAATGTCAACTGTGTTTCCGTTGTTGGCGGTTAATATGAAAAAATGCGCTTGTTGCAGATATTTATTCGTTTTGTGGATATTTCAGGAACAAGAAAAAAAAAAAAATCCTACCCTAAATCTACGTCTTTATCAATCAAGTTGATCTAATAGTCATATATGAGATATTTCATAGGTGCTCAGTGACCAGCAATAGTTATACTTTCGTTAGAGCCCATTTACGGCCATAGAGGTCCTACGCTATACCTATTTCTTATGTGGCATCTGAGAAAATATCATCTACAAGATATCTCGTAGGTACCTAGCATGACAGGTTCCCAACACGGACCAGACTTCTATTTTTTGTTTCGTAAGAGAAAATAACTGTAATACACAACCTAGCTTATATTTACAGCTCTATATTAGGTATATTCCTCTAAATAACCCCGATCTAGCGCTAACCAACTATTTAGCAGTGTTTTAAACTCGGACACTTAAGGCCACTAAGTTACACCCGCGTCCTTATTCCAGGACGCGAGGCCTCCAACGAGGATGGTTTAAATTTTAATAATATTTGACAAGATGGTGGCTAATGACTCGCTTGTTTTAGGGTTCCGTATCTTAAAATGAAAAAGACGAACCTTTATAGGATCACTTTGTTGTCCGTCTGTCTGTCTGTCGCGTGAAGGTATCGATTCGGAATTAAAACCTATAAACTAACTTATACTCAAGACTGTGGTCTCTTGAAGCTGCGAAAAAATCAAACTTTTAAGTTAACAAGAAAAATAAGTAAGGCCTTTTATAACGCAAAAAACGTATATTTCGTCCGTTGACCTAGAATCCAGTTTCTGATGAAGCAAGGTCTCGAAAGCACATAATATCTGGAAAAATTTGAAAACTGCTTTTTCCAGCATTATCGGCCTTGTAATGTTCCCACTGTTGGGACTCAGGCCTCCTCTCAAGGAGAGAAAGTGGGCAGAAATTCACCACGCGGGCCCAGTGCGGATTGGTGGATCATGGATGTCACATGTCTTCGAATTTTTAATTCAAGGACATGCCGGAAACCGGCATGTCCTTGAATTAAAAATCACGATGTTTTCCTTCACCGTTTTGAGACCGATGCTGATGAAATAAATTACACAAAGTAATGCGCCTGACTGGGATTAAACTAGGGCTTTCAAACTCGGATAGTTATCAACTCCGGAGCTAGTTACGATGTTGAGCAACCAAATCCGGAACTCCGGAGTTGGCTCCGGAGTTGACAGCTTTCTTAGAAATTAATAAAAAGGCCCTTTATTTTAATCAATAGAAGTTTTATTTGCAAAGGAATCGGTGTTTTTGTTTAAAAATTTACTGTCTGACCGACAAAAGTTATAATGAACAACCTAAACGCATTATAAAATATATTTTTTTAAATAATATAATAATATTTGGTTGTAATGAATAGGCTTAAAAACTACTGCACCGTTTTTAAAAATTCTTTCACCGTTCGATAGCTACATTATCCACGAGTAACATAGGCTAAATTTTATTTTGAAAAAAAAAAATAGTGTTCCGTAAGATATCTGGGTTTTTCGGACACAAGGTGTAAACAATCATGTTAAATATAATTTTCATCCCACCATCTCGGAAAGAATATTTTTAATCTTCAATATCTGAAGTAGAGTAGAGTGAAAAAACTAAAATAAGTGATTCTAGCGACGAGGAAGTTAGTTTGACGCCAACAGAATTGACTGAAACTGTTAATAATACGCAAATGAGCTTTCTCCCTCAACAATCACGCGAGAAGTATTTAAAACAGTACGATATGTTCAACACGTGGCGACTAGCAAAAGGAGCCAAAACTTTCTCAGAAAACGTTTTTTTTTGCATCTAGTCATTTCCTCGCTGAGGTGGAATGAAAAGTTACGTGTTGCACTCGAGTGCAAAGATTTTTCACCTCGTGCTCTTTTGATTCCCTCGCTAACGCTCAGGATTCCAATTTTGATTTCAAAATTGAACACGCGGTAAAAAAGCAACTTTGCACTCTTGTATAACAAATAACTATTATATGGCAAAACAACGTTTGCCGGGTCAGCTAGTTTTTAATAAAAAATAAACTTTGGGTTTAAAAATTTACCGTCTGACAGTCAGACGTTTTAGTAGACAACTAATACGCATTATATAATATTAAAACAATCAACAATCATACAAAAATAAACTTTGTTCGGCAAGTAACAATATAATAATAAAATAGTAATCATGAACTTAAAGGAACCTATAAAATCTACTTTTTTGAGATCGAAGTTCTTAGTAATGCGTTTTGAGAAACGATAAGGCATTTAAAGATGAGTCAAAAAGAGAACTTTTTACTACCGAATAATACCGAAGTGTTGTGCTAAAGACTTAAGAATGAATCAAACAACGGATAACGTACGCTCAAGTAAGATGCGTTTTTCGTCGTTTTGTAAATAATGTTTACATGATTTTTGAAAACCGGTTCCAACTCCGGTTTTCCATTTCAACTCCAGATTTAAAAAATGCTTAAAATCGCTACGAAACTCCGGAGTTACGAAACTCCGGAGTTACGAAACTCCGGAACTCCGGATTGAAAGCCCTAGATTAAACCCGCGACCTACAACTTGCAAGCCGGGGCAGTTACCACTGGGCCAGCACTGCTCTACAAATCTCTGAAAACTGTAAAATAGATAAAGCCACAAAAAATAAATTTGCGATTCGGAAAAATCTTTGAGACTCGTTTCGGGTAACTGTTCTCATAGGTATATTTGTACGGAACACTTAGTGCGCGTGTCTGACTCGCACTTGCCCGATTTTCAGGTCAAGGACAATGTTTTTGTCTTAATTTATGTGATGGTTCATTAAGGTGTGTTTTCGTAACTTCCCTGTTGTTACGTGGAATTTGGAGACGCTGATAGCGGTGATAACATTTTACTAGACCGTACGTACTTTTTTACTTGCTATAAAACGGCCTATGACATAGTTAACTGTCGCAGGTTAGATTTTATCGACTGTGTAGAGTATCGAACTAGTTAACTAGCGGTTTGAATCGTGGAAGGCAAAGATTTTAATTGTTTCTTTTTTTAATTTATTTATTACGGTTTTCGTAGGGGCCCAGCAGGACCGATGACCGATTACAAATTAATATCCATATAAATAAATTTATTGTAATCCATTATATTCTTAATTATAATCTGCATCTTGATCTGATTTAAATTTTTATAATAATTATTAAATATTAATTTTATTAAAAAATATTTTTTTAACAACGACAACCGACCGACCCATGGATCTACCGGGCGATAGGTCCATGGGAATTTCTGATAAGGAAAGTCGTGGTCCTAGGGCAACTGAAGGACACAAGTGTGTTTATAATCAGTAAAAAATCTGACATGCCCTTCCAGAGCGGGAGAACTCATTTCCTACCTTAATAATCTGAAATTGAAAATATCTTATGATCCATTTGATTGTTTACATGTTTTCTATTCAAAAAATAAATAAAACATTCGATCACCCCGACATTCACAATACTTTAAGTCCAAAAATATTACTCCTAATTAATAGGATCATCTCTCAGTATCGTCTCTACCAGAATACGTACACTGGCATTACGCCAAATTTAGTTTAAAGTCTTCGGCAGAGTCGAGAGAGGTCGCTTTCACAGCCCATTGACCAAAACGGCCGGGCCAGCATCAATGAAAAATTGTTTCTATACGAAACTACTTACTTTGTTTAAAAAGGAACCTTGTTAAGAGTTCCTAATAGGTTTTAACAATGGGCGCCTGACTGTTTTTACTTCCGACATTTTTTTGACTAAGACTGATTGTCGTCCTTTATTTGTAAAAATTTTCTTGGTTTCTAAATTAATCTTTATCCCTACAAACAGTTCTTTATAGCCTCACTCAAAAACTACTAAACTAACTTTACTGTGGATTTTACCAATAGACAGAATGATAGTAAAGTTAATGACTTACATTAAATGGTACAATTTTCATTTGAAGGTATATTATATAACCTATGTAGTAAAGTCTGTAACACCAAATTGCCTGGCTATTTAAGTTCAGACTTTTACTGCAAGACTATCCCCTGTTTAAAAGGGAACCTTGTTAAGAGTTCCTAATAGGTTTTAACAATGGGCGCCTGGCCGATTTTACTTCCGACATTTTTTTGACGAAGAGTGATGATTGTCCCTTTATTTGCTTAATTTTTTTGGAGCTTATTATTAATCTTTACGTCCTTAGAAACAAAGTGCCCTACAGCGTGTGTCTGACTGTCTGTTTGCGATAAACTCAAAAACTACTAAATGGATTTTCACCAATAGAAAGAATGATAAAGCAACGAAACACGTGAAAACTTATGACTTGAATTAAATGGTACAATTTTGTATTGAAAGGTGATACAAGGTGATTTCTGTATCTTAGTAAAGTCTGTACCTAAAACTAAATTGTCTGGATATTCAAGTTCACATTTTTACTGAAGGACCATGGGGAAAGATCCCCTGTTTATATGGGAACCTTGTTAAGAGTTCCTAATAGTTTTTAACAATGGGCGCCTGGGCGATTTTACTTCCGACATTTTTTTGACTAATTAGAGTGATGATCGTCCCTTTATTTGTTTAATTTTTTTAGGAGTTTATAATTAGTCTTTACATATCTTTATCCTGAAATTCTTACAAATACTAATTTGACAGACGCTGTTGTGGACGTACCCTACAGCGTCTGTTAGATTGATCGCGATAAACTCAAAAAATACTGAATGGATTTTCATGTGATTTTCACCAATAGACAGAATGATAGTGGAGAAAAAAAGACTTGTGACACCAGTGCAAAACTGGGGCAGACGCGGCCCTAGCAGGCATCGGCCTTGCCGTAGGGGCCCACTACGGTTTTGCTACCTCTTGGATTTTATACCTATATCATCAAAAGTCATATATCTGACCCTTAAGGCGCGCGTGATAAGCGCCATCAACGATGCGGTCTCGGTCCGGAGGATTACCGGATTTACAGATGGCAAGCTACCCATTGCTCCTTGTCCACTAGCCCGCGCCTACGATGACTGGTAGTCAGGTTCAGGATCCGGGCGGCTGGGGCGTGAGAAAGCCCGTTCTCTCACATGTGCTGAAATCAAAACAACCCAAAACACATCTGGTACAACATACACATAAATACATATGTACATAATATAACATTAGTAGTACTTATCTGCTGACTACACCGTCTAGACTCCCCGGTGTCCGAAGTTGGCGAATTTAAAGTTAGTATTATTCGTACGACACTCTGCAGAGGGCAGATGTAATCCTGCTGAGGTGGCGATCTCGGGTTTAAAATGAAGATAGTGATGTTATTACAGTTTCAGATTATAATCTCGGTTTTTTACCTGAGTCAGAGAAAAGTTTTGAAGATCTTTAAGCTTATTATATAGGTACGGTTATCGACTGGTAATCCAAGCTTATTATAATAGTACTAGCAGCCCGTCCCGGCTTCGCACGGGGTAGACAATTATTTATTTTTGGAATTTTTCCCGTCAAATGACTACCCTACATATCCTACGCTACCCTACCCTACCTTCCCTACACTACCCTACACTACTCTACACTACCCTACACTACCCTACACTACCCTACACTACACTACACTACCCTACACTACCCTACACTACACTACACTACACTACACTACACTACCCTACACTACTCTACACTACCCTACACTACCCTACACTACCCTACACTACCCTACACTACCCTACACTACCCTACACTACCCTACACTACCCTACACTACCCTACACTACCCTACTTTACCCAACTTTTTTTTTTTTAGATTTAAACTATCCTATCTCTCAAGTTGGATCGAACTGCACATGGTGTGCGAATTTTATTATAATCGGTTAAGTGGTTTAGGAGTCCATTGAGGACAAACATTGGGACACGAGATTTATATATATTAAGATGTAGATACGGACAATGTTATCGACTGGTAACCCATAGAGTTTCTTGCTTGTTCTTCTTCATAGAGATACGCTTTGGAACGTGCAATTTAGTTTATCTTTTTTTCGAATGACCAATAAATAAATGGTCTATTATTTGAAATTAACGTTTCTGATTTCTAAGGTATTTTGATGTGAAAGGGTTAGATTGAAACATTTTTATTTTTAGTTAACAAATATTTTCATCAACAATGAAGTGTCCGGTACCTAAAGACACAGCATTAGAAGGCCACAAGGTATACCGATAACCTAGCGAAATGGATGCAGGACGCATATGACCAGTCGTTATATCGACACCTAAATTTGGAGGACGTCTATATCTAGCTGTGGACCACAGTGTGGTGTGGTATATCCAGCTGAAATAATGATAATCTCAGTCTTGAAGGCCAGTATAAATTTGATGCCTCAAAATATTATTAAGACTGACTTTCGTGAAATCCGGTACTAGAGCGCGTGTTTTACCAACATTCTTCGTACATGTACATAATCTACATTGGCTGAATTACGAGCGAATGTGAAAGAGTCATAAGGCCAGAAACACAGTGTTTATGCAAATCTCTTTATAATTTGATAACAGCTTGGTTTGCGTGACAATAGTCTATGGTTTGTAACGGATAACCTGCCACCTTACCTGATAGTTACCGAGAACTAGGTTCCTTGCTAATATATGCCTATTTGTTAATGCTTGAGTAAATTGTAGACCAATTTTAAAGTTAGGTTGGTTTTAGTCAGTAAAAGCCTGATATGCCATCTCGTTCCACCCTAGAGAGGAGCGGGAGAAGGCTTCAGATGATTCATCATCTACCTAGCCCTTTCCCAACTATATTGGGGTCGGCTTCCAGTCAAGCCGGATTTAGCTGAATACCAGAATTTTACGAGAAGCGGCTGCCTACTAGACCTCCACAACCCATTAACTGGGGTAACACGGTCCTTCATGGCAAGACTGGAGTCAGATTTACTTGAGGCTTTAGATGATTAGCCTCCTCAAAAAAACTCTTGCTCGAGCCAGTCCAGGCTGTTGAGTCTACCGTGAAGGTACGTTTATACCACGTACATCGAAGGACTGGAACAATTGGCCTGCTGCGATTTTTCCGTCAGATTGTAATTTGGGTGTCTTCAAGGCAAAAGTGAACAAGCTCTTAATAAACTAGTGCGCCTCTGTATCAATGATTGCATCACTGCTTACCATCAGGTGGGATCGCGGTCAAGCACTAGTTTATGTTTCCTTTAAAAAAGTACCTACACATATTCTACATTAGCACCATGTAGAATATGTGTAGGTTCTCTGTCAAAAGCTGCCAAATATAGAAAAAAAAAACCGGCCAAGAGCGTGTCGGACCACGCTCAGTGTAGGGTTCCGTAGTTTCCCGTCCGTCACAATAAGTGTCCCCAACTTTTTAAAAACTGTTCGTCCCATCAAGTTCAAAATAATTTTCCTAGAAAGTATTTATAAAGTTCTACTTTCCAGATTTCTTCCATATTTTCTAAACTTATCCTCCTGAGACCCGAGACTTACTTACAAATATCTGATTAATGAAAGTTAATTTCTATGGATTTATACCACTTAGAGATACCAAAACTTAAGTCAAAAAAAATCTACCTTACGCCCATTTAGCGTAAGAGAACGTATCTCCAATGATACCTTGGGTTCAAAGTGGTAATAAAAAAAGTTATTTAGTGAAAAAATTATTCAATAAAAAAATCAAAAATCAATCATTGAAAGTTAAAGATGTACACATTAATTTAAATAAATGATAATTATATGATATTATAAATAAAAAACGCAGTTTTGCTTAACATTAAAACGTAGTAAAATGTTGCATTTTCAAGCATTTTACAAATTTCAAGTTATTGCAGCCATTGTTGCGACATATGGAACTATTAATTTAAGAACCATTCGGAAACTTTGGTAAATGTTTTATTTCCTTCTATTTTTTCGTACGGTGAGGAATGATACGACTAGTCTGTATTTTCTATCCAAATTATTTGGACTTACTTTTATTTCTGGTCCAATGGGATTAGGACTATTCCGATATCTTCCACTATGGTCTACCGGGCTGCTGCGGTTTACCTGAGGGCTCAAAGGCGGCGGCCAAAACGAGGCTGAGACCAAATAAGTTGAATGTTATTCTAATTCTAGTTAGAAGCCCAAATATTTTGAAATATCTGTTCTCTGAAGTGTGGATTTTGCCGCTTCTTCTCTGTACTACCCCCATCTTACAGAGGCTGAGAATTATAAAAAAAATGAAAAATCGCTCTTGGTGTCTATTTCTCTGGTCTTCCCTGTATAACATACTGGCCGATAATACAATCTAACAAATCAATGCCGCACATAAACTATTTATACGGTTTTACAGTAACTGGTTGAGGAATATCAAATTAAACTCCTCCTTTCTTGTTCCATAGGGGACTTGCACCAGTGGTTGCACAGCAGTGGTTGATCACCTGTTTCTGCTTGCGTTTACCCGTGAATTGTATTATTTTTTCATCAATAGCAGTATGCTAGTCTCGTCTATTTGCTCTGAAAACCTTTTCTAAGCCAGAGACAAGAGGGCCCATTTTCCTTAGGCTTTTTTAAAACTTTGGTAAACAGCTTTATCATTTACAAGTGTCCAATTTGATTTTAAATGGAAAAATAACGCTCAGGAGTAAAATCAAAGTATAACTTAAATTTCTTTCATACATGCTCACTACTAGAAGATTCGTCATCAGATTCGTCCTAACTCTCTACTTTATTATTATTATTATCGGCCGTATTGTTTCATAATGACTTGATTAAAGATCACTTACAACGTCGCTACCTTCATCTTCAATATCAGATATGTCAAAATCAATTGAGTCCTAATATCTCTTTCAGTCAAATGACTTGCAAAATAAAATAAAATAAGTACCCATTGCCCAAAGTATCCCCTGTGATACGTGCAGGAAAACATCGAAATGACTATTTGAACTTGCAATATTTTATATTATTTAAACGAAAATACATAAAGTACGTATTATATCACCGATCTAAAACAAAAAATCACCAAAATACTCAAAAATAATAATATTTATCGTTACTTAAAGTTGACCTGGCGGTAACAGCAAAATTGACGATTTTAAACTGACTGCAAATCGATGTAATTTGACAGCTAGAGAAATGCTGATGTACTAGATATAAAAAAGGATATCCATACAAACTACCATAGAAAAAAGTTTTGCCGGATTCTTAAAGACATCTGTGAAATAAATTTTTAACTAAGTATATCATTAGTGATACCGGAGGTCTCAGGAGGTTATGGTTCAAAAGTTAGAGGGACACACACACACATTGTTTTTTACTTTTAGAGCAAATATTTCCGAAATTATTGATGGTATCAAAAAATGATTTAAGTAAACCCCTATTCAATTTTGAATACCTATCCAACAATATATCACACGTTAGAGTTGAAATTAAAAAAAATCTTATCTTTTCAATGCAGGTTTCAAAAATTTCCACTTACCTTTTGAGGTGGGAAATCGTCCAATGACTTTTCTCGTGTTTGTTCGTTGAAGGCTCCCGTTTCGCTCTAGGTTGGACGAAAGGACATATCAGACTTTTACTGACTAAACTCCAGCTGTGTTCTTAAGTTGCCTTTTGCGTTTTAGGCCCAGGGCTTTCCAAAAAAAGAAAATTTTTCTCCCTGTATCGCAAAAACAGCTCAACATAATGTAATTTTATTAATCTGAATTATGCAAAACAAAACAAGAGGGTCAGTTCAGAAGTCACAATCAAATAAAACAAAGTCAACAGTCACTCAAACCACTCGAGAACTAAAGGTCAGTCATTCAGTATCAAACAAAAACTCCACAAGTCAAGTGGCCGTGTTACAATATTAAGAATAGGCGCGCACTCGCCAACTTTTATAAGTAACTACTTACCTAGGCGACTAATGATATTCGTCTAAATGAGGATGGGGTGCTGGCAGGACTCAACAAACTGCTACATCCAGGATTATCCACGATGCAGCTGTACATGTCGAAATTTCTTCACACCACGAACGACGAACTCGACTAAGAAAGTACCTACAATTGAAATCGCGACATAATACTCATTTTATTTTAAGTCAAATGTTGTGCGGGTGTTGACTCATCATTTGGAGACTTTCCTCAAAGGAGAGTTTTGGGCGAAGGCTATTTGTGTAATTACGATTTCGCGGAAGGATACCATCCCCACAGCGAAGCACAATGCCGTCACTTCGTGTGCAACAGTTTAATAGTGTTATTGTTTTTTTTTTGTATAGTATTAGTTTATTATTTTATAAGATTAAAACATTACGCTTTGTAGTTACTCAGATACCCGCGAAACGAGACACAATAGTAAAACAATAACAGCGCGGTCTCATAGGACCGGTTGGGGATTCAAACGTTAACTACTACTAACTGTATAGTTTTCGCAGATAATTATGATCAGAGGCTCCAGACAAAGTTTCATTCAATAAATGACAACTATGACAACTATTACAAAATATCAATATCGGTGACTTTGGTTTTTTGTTGACACATTTCATCATATACATACACTTGGAAAATTTACAATTAAAGCCTAAATTTGACGTATCTAAGCAACAAAATCGCCTAGTCGCTAAGTCCAGCATCTAAGCCACTACTAGTGGCTTAGTTTGCAGCTCGCCTAATGTACTGCGGAAAATAATTCCGTTGTGTTGTTAGTACGTACCTCGTTAAAATATTTTGCTCTAGTTCACCTAGGCGAGGTTAGGCCGTGTGTTAGATCTAGGCATAGCTCGAACTTATAAGCCGGTAGAAGGGGGAGACTACTTAAAAGGTTTTAAGTCATTAGGATTATTTACTTATTTAGGATCCAACAAAGGATGTACCGAATTATGTTTAAGTATCATTGGGTGAAGTACACCCAAACGTACTTACTTCTTCTCACAGGAGGAATTATTTTAGTGCATATTGTGGCACTAAAATAATTTAAACTTATATATAAAAAAAATCTCAAAATCAAAATATAAAAAAAAAATTAAATATCTCCTCCGAAATGGCATGACCAATTTTTATGATTTTTTTGTTATTATTTGGTAGGTCTCAGAATAGATCGTGGGCTATTTTATGCTCTCCTGCTCCCGACTCCCCATTTTTTTTTAATTTGTATTTATATGGTAGATTAACGTTTACCGAGTCTTCGTTTCGTTGACTTCGTGTAAATTATTTCATCACCACTGCTTTAAAAACGGTGAAGGGTTTGTCTTTGAGAAAAACGGCTTGTCCTAAAGTAAACAATTTAAAAGCAAGTAAAATATACCAGTTTGCACCAGGCCCTCGTATATTACGGCCTATTTCCTCCCCCAGAGGCTTGAGTTCCAGCAGTGGGAACATTATAAGGCTGATTATGTTGTACCTATATGTATATTGAACTAACTTTATGTGATTTCAACCCTTTTCGCTTGGTAATTCATGACAGACACTCATGTAATAATTTCCTTTTTAATATACTTTGGCTTATACCTTGTTCAATTTTTAACAAAGGTACACATTCCAAGCTAATAAGAATTTCTTTGGAGTTATTTTTGAGTCCACAAAATACTTCCCAAACTAAGGTAATCCAACCAAATTCTATAGCATAACGTATTAGCATACAACTGCATACCCAATAAAAATACCTTCAAAACAAAAATATCTTTAGAAAATATTTTACAGCTATTTAAATTTAGTTTCCGACATTTTATTTGAGGTTGTCATGAATCCGAATACATGAATGGGAAATGTCCATTGCATTACGATGCAAAAATAGTTTGAAATATTTTTAGATTTTTTTTTAAATTGTGTAATCATCCAAGTTATTGAATAATGCCTAAGGCATTAAGTTCGCCTCTATACTTATATGTGCATAAAGCATTAAATAAATAAATGAATACTTTTCAATTCGTGATTAACTTATGATTACGTCTGATATTCCTAGAACGATTAATGATTAGGGATAGGTATCCCTAATCATTAATCGTACGTACGTAGGTATTCAAGTTCGGTAGGTGTTCGTATTTCTATACGTACATACTATACGTACCTACGTACGATTGAAATTAGTAAACAAAAAACAACGATTGAGATTAATTAATCTTAATCGGCAATCGTGAGTAACTTCTTAATCGTTATTCTGTTTTTTTTTTGGTAATGTTGAACTAGTACCTACATACTGTAACATAATCATTGTGCGGCCTAATCTTAATTGCAGTATATAGGTATAAATTATAAGAGAATCCCAACTGGCCATAAATAACTCAAAAAGTCATAGCCTATTATTTACGAGTAGGTATATCTCGATTTTCTAATTTAACATGAATCATTTATTACTCTTAATATTGGTTACCCTAAGTTATTTACTAACTAGAATGAATAAATTGTGTCTTCGAACGATTTAAAAAAATCATTTTCTGTACACATAAACTATCAGCTTCTTTTAGCGGGCAATTTACGCGCGTGAATGTAGTATACTCACGGTCTCGCGGCATACTCGCGGTCAATACTTAGAATATAGAACTGAAGTTTCATTCAAATTCGTTCGGCCGTTTGAGCGAGAAAGAGTTACAAACATACACACATACTTACATTTATCATTATGCAATATGTAAGATATTAATAAATAATGTAAGATATTTGCATGCCGAATGGTAAAATGTGGCTGATCTAAAATCTATCTATTGTGTGTTGTTACCTCACGTTGTTACCCATATTTACAAAATAAAATTCTATTGTAAAAGGATCATCATTGCCATACAATATGGCAATGTGGATGATTTTTTTGACGCCATATTTTAGTTAAGTGTTTTTATTTTTCATGTCGCTTATGATAATTTAATAAAGGATACGTACCGATCGCCTCAAGGAGATGTCAGCAAACTGTAGGGGCTCGGCAGGGCCGAAGCCTCTGGGGACACGGATATTTCGAAAGATACGCCCATGTACCCAGATCGAAGGCAACGGAGGAACGGGGTGGGGTTTAGTCAGTAAGAGTTCGACTTCTTCTGCTCCGCCCAAGAGTGGGAGAAGTCATTCTGATGACTACCTATCTAAAAAAAACCAATCATCATCATCTGCCTAGCCTTTTTCCCAACTATATTGGGGTCGGCTTCCAGTCAAGCCGGATTTAGCTGAATACCAGTATTTTACGAGGAGCGGCTGCCTCTCCTCCACAACCCATTAACTAGGGTAACACGGTACTTCATGGCAAGACTGGAGTCAGATTTACTGGCTTCTGACCTAAAAAACCAATAAACCGTAAAAAGGATCATAGTTACAATTAGCGAAGAGCAACTTTAAAACTCGTACTAACTCGTCCCCACAGAAGTGATCCCGTTACATCGACGGGACAGTGTCTACAGTTCTCAAGGATTTAACTTTTAATTAGAGGATTTCACCTGATGCTATCGCTGTCGAAGTCAGAACAATCGCTCGCATAGATAATCGTATTCGTTCGATTCAAAATATGGTGACAGATGATTTGGTTATCGAAGACTGGGGGCTTACGAGGGTGGTCTGAAAAGTTTCTGGCCTCTGCGTGTGTCTTACCATCTAATTAAAGTTAAAGACTGAGATAATAGGTTTCTAGTGGCCACGGGCCTTAGGTGACTATCAATAATACTTATTGACTGTTAGAAAACGCATTTGTACCTATTTGTCTTATTGTTAACTAAATATCTTGTATCTTTGTTAAGTCGAAGACTTTCAGAATATCTGTGTACAGTAGATCAAAGGAATCGCTAGGATACTAGGAATCTATTCATTTTTTATGTAAAATTGGTGTAGTTTTATATACATTTTCTACTGCATAACATCTGGAATCACTAAAACAGGCGCGGTCCCCGTCAGTGGTCAATGGGCCTTTAACCTATCAATACCCGCGAAACGAGACACAATAGTAAAACAATAACAGCGCGGTCCAATGAGACCGGTCGGGGATTCATGAATTAATCTTAATAATTGTCTTTAACTTTAGATTACGTTGACTCAGAAGTTTGATTTTTCACTGCTCCAAGTAATAGCAGATCTGAGTATCTCTTTATAATTTCGGCTTTCACGTGTTCCTGAAAAAAAAAGCTTGACAAACGGACAAAAAGTGATACTACTCGTATAATAATCTATGGATGATCGATGAGCGATCTTAGGGCTCCTATTTTAGTGACCAAGGTAAAGAATCCTAAAAATCAGTTAATATACAACAAGAAAAAGTCAATGTACATAAAATGAGGATAAAAACAGTAAGTTATACTCGTACATAATAGAGGTGACAATTAAATAGGCACGGAATATAAGTGAGGTGACATTTGAGAAGTAAGTTAAAGCGACTTCATTGTGTGTCCTAAACTAACAATCGAGTTGCTTTCACGTTGTTGTTAGAGTTAGGCTACGCAGGGTATATGTCAGAAGGTTGAATAAAAAAATAAATAAAGAAGGAGTGAGGAAGGTTGAAGAAAGAATATTTATTAAGCGTAGTTCTAGCGACAGCATTCTAGTTCATATAATGAGGCGTCATACGCCACATTATATGAAGTAGAATTTAAAATCCTGTATCGTGGTACTAGAGGTCCTCGCGCGTTTAAAACATATACATACTACATATGCATGCCCGGACCAAACAAAATATCAGTCTAGTCAAAAGATCCACCCTTTTATAAGGGAGGTTTCTGGGATTTAACACTGTTCTTCATACGTCTAAACAATCACCAGATATCCGCAATCAATCTGCTTAGCAACAACTACTTACTAACTAATATTTTACATGAAGCTACTCACATCTGACCTCCACAATCTAGTAACTAACTAACATGATACTCCTTGGCAAGACTGCCGTCAGATTTTCTGATTCTGGCTTTCCGTAATGACTGTCATAGATCTACAAAAGGCAACCGCACGATTTCTCTCACCGTTTCCACTCTCCCTGGTAACCTGGGCAGATGACGAGTCTATCTGACTGGCCTGTTGGTCTAGTGGTTAGTGACCCTGACTGCTATGCCGGAGGTCGTGGGTTCGATTCCCACCCAGGACAAATGTTTGTGTGATGAGCACGATCATTTGTTCTGTGTCTGGGTGTACTTTATCTATAATATGTATGTATTTAGAAATATATAAGTATGTTTATCAGTTATCTAGTACCCATAACACAAGCTCTGCTTAGCTTGGGACTAGATGGCGTTGTGTGAAAGTAGTGGAATATTATTATTATTATTATTATCTGCCAAATAGGCCTCGATCACACGACGGAAGTAGGTTGGCATCCGGTGATACCGGAGCGCCTCGAATTTTGGTATGGTCGTGTGAAGAAGAGGGATGAAACGTATTTTACTAAAAGTGTTATAGAGAGATTAGCATTATGTAGCGGGGTAGGAAGACCAAAGAAATGAGGAGTCATATAGAGATTTGGTGATGGCGTGACGACTGACAGGACAGAATGGAAGAAAAAAACCGTGTCGCGTCAACCTTAAGTAGCAAGGGACACAGACAGGAAGATGATATTTGCATATTGAAATACAGTTCAGCAAAGTTAACTCACACAATAACTAAACTATTAAAAACGTGTTAAAACGCAAAACTAGTTAAATCATTCTGCTATTAAACTTCTGTCAACTTTGCTATACAAAGTTTGAACCTCTGTTTAACGCAGTGACTACCGCCGAATAACCGCTACGAACAATTTAACTGGAGTTCATAGTACTCCATTAATTTGAGATTCAAATTTCTAGCAGCATAATACAACTAACCAGGGTTAACAATGTTTTGGTAAATATTTGTATGAAAACCTCCGTAGTTTTAAATTATAAAATTAAAATGTTTTGGTTTAATCTCGGGAAGTACATTTTTTGGTTTTATAATGTAGATTAGTTCAGCCATTCCTAACCTTTTTTGACCAGCGACCATTTTACTGTCTTTTTGTTAGCAAGGATTAGAAGTTCTGAAGAAAACTTAACTGAGAAGTATTTCTCAGGTGAAAAGTTTCAAATTTTTAGATCATTCGCAAAAAGTCAATCATACTTCTGATTTATACATGTCGCTGACCATACCTAATTTTAGTCCTTTCAGCAGACCATAGCACATCCTTGGCGGACCATATCTATTTTAGCAAAAAAACAAGCAAACTTAAGAATTAAACCAGCCGAAAAAATAATAACAAGCACTTTTGATTTGTCAAGACTTGGGCCATACATTCTAGAACTCTGGTCTCTCAGAATCTAATTGTAACAAGATGTGAGTACAGATGTAAGCCGACATTCTTGCCCGAGTATCATTCTTAGATTACAACCTAGCACATCATACATCCCAAAACTGTTAAAATTTTAACCATGCTTTCTGAGTAAAGGTGCGTTTCCACCAAAGCTTTTTTTAGAGGAAAATCATTAACTAACTTCTCCCGATCTGTGTGAAGCGAGAGACTGTGTCAGTCTTTACTAACTATAACCCACCTGTGTATTTCTCCTTGCCTTTTGCATTTCAGGGCTGCGACTCTCCTCATAAAAATACTTCTTCTAGCAAAGGCTCAGTTCTTGCGACCTATAGACAGTTAGAAATAGGCAGTTAGTTCCTCGTGACATTTGTTTTGTATGTCTCTCTGTCTCTTCTCTCACTTCTTCGTGGCTTTTCAATGAGAAAACGAAGAAATCATACAGCCTGTAGTAGAAACCGTCTGGGTGTCTGGTAACCATACGGACCGAGCCCAAATCGTCGACGGCGCGTAGTGTTATACGCGTCTCAAGAAGTGGTCGGCAAATCGTAGGGTCTAAGTCGGTCTAAGCCTACTGGGGCCATGGGTTATGTGAAAGTTAACACCGGGTCCCTGGAATGAAGGCAAAGAAGGAACAGGAGTGCATTTTAGTCAGTAAAAGTCTGACACGCCTGCCCGCTCCACCTAAGAGCGGGAGAAGTCATTTTGTATATTTCTCACTTAAAAAACAAGCCTACCGGCTTATTAGAGAGTAGTAGAAACACCCCCTAAATCTTAGTAAAAGCTACTCTTAGGCGACACCGCAGTATGTGTAGGATCTGTTACGATATGCAAATAGACCGCTAGCGCAGTTGTTTGGAGGCCGCAATGATACGGTCTGGGTTCTATTTCGAGTGGCCTGGCTAGTACGCTAGAAAGTGTTAGTATGGTTACATTATTGATAATGCAAGCTCTGTCTTAACGGAAATTGTTCTGTTTTCATACCACGAGATGGAACAATGTGTGTCATGTTGACCAAGTCATTTTGTTTCATAGTTACTGGCCAGTTTACCCGGCTACGAGGTGTAAAGTAAGATTATGACATCTGTTTATGTTTGTTTCATTGTGATTTCCTATAGACAAAACGCGTGACCCGATATTTTTGACAAGAATCAAACTGCTTGAAAAGTGACTTGTTTGGGACTTTTTAATATTCTCTTGCAGGTTCTATGGTATACATTAAATCAGTACCATTTATCCTCTTTTACAAAGAAAAAGAATAAATAAATTATCACATTGTCAAATTTTTGGCTTTAAAAATATTTTTTTTGTTATTTTAAAAGAACGATTTGGGAAAACATTCATTGTGCGTACAGCTGGGAGTGAAATTCCTACAACTTACAACCAGTGCGTCTTTAACTCAAATTAATGTGAATAGGTTACTTCTATGCAAGCATGATCCATCATCGCTTTCCAGTTGCCCAACAGTTTAAATAGTGGCCAATGAAAAATAAAAAGCAAATATTTTGATAAAATCTCACCACCATTTTTTACAGTTTTCAGCCATAATAAGTTTTACGTAGAAGCAGTAATTCCAGCTCAGGAGGCTTCGTAAAGGCTTCCCGCAGTTTTCCTTGAAAGACTATGGGCCCGTTCACACAGAGCGGCTCGGAGAGGAGCTATCCTCTAAAAATCTGCTGAGATTTTTATCACATTGAAAACAGAGCTTTAAGTATTTGTAGTAAGGTTTATTTTTGCATGTGCACTGCTTCTGTTATAAAGGATGCTTGCACATGCTAAAATAAACCTTACTACAAATACTTAAAACTCTTTTTTCAACGTGATAAAAATCTAGTCTCCTCTTTGAGCCGGACTGTGTGAACGGATCCTAAAAGGTGGCAGAAAACGGTGTTATTACAAAATCTTTTATGAAGCTTTGGTTATAACAGCTTATTAAATAAATGTTGTCTCAGCTGAAGCTATTAAGGACCTGCCAGTTTCACTTATTGGGCGGTCGCCATTTTATAATATTTATGTTACAATACTGTTGTTGTTAAGTGTGAAATTACAATTTTTAAAAGAACGTTTGTAGTTGACGTGTTATTATGTAAGAGTATGAAATAAGTTGATGTTTTTCAAAACACTTTTCCTTTGCAAGTAGCTGTAAGTATTATGTGTTTATTTTTTTTAGGGTTCCGTATCTAAGTCGGCAAAACCGATACTTTTTTTTTTGCTGATTGAGTGGTGGTCTGACACGGCTTTTACTGACTACGTATTTGATTTTTTTTTCTTTTTGTTGGGAAATTATTTAAATGGTACCTCCCTCTCTGGGTTGAGTGAGAAGGAGTGTCCGACTTATACGGACTTCTTCTTTTCGTGTCGATGTTTTTAACTAAATTTTCTCCAACCAGTGTTTGGCAACCTGTAGGCTCTATCATTGGCCTCGCTTACTTTAGCAGACTAAAACCACTTTTATATTCCTTCCATTAGCCTTTGCGTTTTAAGATCACCTTTCTATTCATTTGTCTTAATAGACAGGCCTCCACAACTTGAGGTATCAAGATGAAATTAATCTATACTAATATTATAAAGCTGAAGAGTTTGTTAGTTTGAACGCGCTAATTTTAGGAACTATTGGTCCGATTTGAAAAATTCTTTCAATGTTAGATAACCTATTTATTGAGGAAGGCTATATGCTATAATATATAATCACGCTTAGACCAATAGGAGCGGAGCACCTCACCTATATGTTTAAACGAAGTCGTGGGTTAAAGTTAGCGTTACCCCAAAGTAATAGTTCCACGCGGACGAAGCCGCGGACGGAAGCTAATATCTAATACTTATGTTTACTACCCCTTGAAGCAACATAAAAATTATACTTTCTAGTCAGCGCAATCTAAAGATAAGACCGTTTATACTTCATTTATGGCGCATATTTTAATGCTTGCAAGGGAATCAAAAACTGTAGAAGACTTCCCGTTGACCAAAAATCATGAATAAAGTCAGGAAGCAACGCCACGTAGTACAAGTAGTGTGTAGTGTCAGACTTTTACAGACTAAAATTCACCCGTGTTCCTTCAGTTGCCCTAAGACTGCTGCAGACTAAACTCATTTATACGAATGAATTCCTTTTTTGCCCTAAGCGTTTCAGGGCCACAGCAACTCATTCGAACCATCCCGCAGCCTTGAAAAACCTCAATAATCTGGTCGCTCAATATATTCAAGTTTCAATAATGTTGTCTCAAATATAAATATATTCTTAAAAAAAGTCTGTACATCTAACTCGATTTTGTTTCGTGGGAACTTATCAGACGAATTGGACATGTCTTGTCTGCATAAGCCTGACAAGTTCTGAGTTTTCCAGACAGGTATCGTAGAAATATACTTTTGTTTCGACCTTGAATCAAATGATCCATTGTACCGTCTGCGGGCGTTCATTGAGCTCTCTTTTGGGTTTTTTAGGGTTCCGTACTTATACTATTTTGGTAAAAACGAAACCCTTATAGGGTCACTCTGTTGTCCTTCTGTCCATGCGTCCGTGTGTCAAGACTCTTTTTCTCAGGAACGCGTGGAGGTATGAAGCTGAAATTAAATTTAAATACTCAGGTTTGCTACTTCAAATAGTAGTGAAAATCAAACTGCTAGGTCACAGTAATCTGTAGAGAAGGCTGTCTGTGCTGCGTTTAGGTGTATATTTTCACACTCGCTAGGAAATCAAACCTATAATAGGTACTTTCCGCTGAACTGGAATCCTGAATATTGGCATGGTAGCATAAAATATGTTATAGCAAAGTTATAGGTAAAATCTGAAAATAGTTTTCAGATTTTTCTTTTCTCAATTTGGATAAACATTCGAAACTTGATTCAAGAATTTAACTACATATTTAGATAAATAAGTTTGTACGGAACTCTCAATGCGCAAGCTGACTCGCTCTTGTCTTTTTTTGCGAGAATTTATCAGGCGGCGTTCTTAGAATCTGAATAAAATAATACCAGTTAGGTACAACGGCTGTTTTCTTGTCAATTTTGCCACCAATTTTCACTGCTGTTTTTTTAAAGTGGGAAATCATTCAATGTCTTCTCCCGCTTTGAGTGGAGTGGAAGAGCATGTCAGACTTTTACTGACTAATAGGTACTACACTTGTGTAGGAGCTCGTGGCTAGATAATAACAGGCATACGGGTCGATCTTCGAGGTTAAGCAACGCTTGCCAAGGTTGGTCTGTGGATGAGTGACCATCTTAACATAACGAGTTTTCTCCGTGCCTCGGAAAGCACTTTAAGCCATTTGTAGATCTTTGGCAGTAGTTACGGATAGTCAGAAGCCAGTAAATCTGACTCCAGTCTTGCCATGAAGTACCGTGTTACCCCAGTTAATGGGTTGTGGAGGTCTGGTAGGCAGCCGCTCCTCGTAAAATACTGGTATTCAGCTAAATCCGGCTTGACTGGAAGCCGACCCCAATATAGTTGGGAAAGGCTAGGTAGATGATGATCTTTTGCGTTCTTGGACTACGGGATTCTTCTTCAGAAAATCGCAGTGGTTTGCTGGCACTTTTTGAGGGCAAACAAAGTTTTAGTAGTAAGTATTTATTGGAGAGGAAGAGTGAGACCAAGGAAAATTTGGATGGTTTTTTTGAGGACTGATATGAAAGAAAAGGGAGTTGGTAATAGTTTGCCGGATGACAGGTCAGAATGGAAGAAAAAAAAGTGTTGCACCGACCTTAAGTTATTAGGATAAGGGTAGGAAGAAGGAAGGATTACCTAGTATTTATTATTACAGTAGAAAATACTACAGAAATAATAAATACTTCATCTCTATCTCGCAGAATGCTCGCTAAAGATAGTGAAATATAATCGAGTGCTGTTAATATTTCATACGGGTGTGCGACAGTTCCGCGATATTGTGGAGCCAATGAAATTTATCGAAACCATTTCATAAAAATGACGATTTATTTGAAAAGACGGTAGCAACGCCATCTTATATTGGCTGTGAATTGTATTTCAAATTCCTGTGACCGGAAAATTTCTCAGTTAAATATTATGAATGTGGTGTGATTTGCTCCAACGGATTGAGCGCTAAAGGACTTGGTTTTTGTAAGTTTTGTGGTTATAAATACATCGATATTAAAGAACATACGATACCCAAACAAACTAATAAATGATTATGACCTAAAATAGAGTAACGTACCTTTAATACAAGTTTATTTACACTTACAATTCCAAGTCAATCCAAAGATAGCACAATTCAAAATATTTCGTTTAAAAAAACGGTAATTTCTTAGGTTAAAGATAACTATGTTGCGTCATAAGATTGGCCTCTATTTGATATGCTACACTATTGCTAAAAGATTTTCATTTCCGTCCCAAATATTTCCAAACAAAAAATTGAAGTTTAAGTTTTAAGTAAAACATTAAAGTTACATCGATAGAGACTTTGTAAGGGACGGAAAATTCAAGCAAGTATCTTACGGTGAGCTTACATAGATTAGCGGAAAAATTCATGGAAGAGGTTTCTCGGTAATTACTAATTCATTAGCTGCGTAGGTCGTTACACGAAGACACATTTAGCTCACCTAAAAATAGCTTACACTTTGCTTGATAACAACCGGTTTTTAGTGCACATATATGAACATAAGCAAGAGAACTAAGTTTATCGGCCTAACCCGAAAAAGAATTAAATTTAAGTGGCAGTGGGCAAGGCAGATTTTTTATAGAGCCGAGAGGTTCTGAAATGGTGACCGCGTACTGGAAGACGCAAAAGGCCTATAAGATGGATTGATGACCGGGTTATGGCCGCGGAAATCTGATGGACGCGGAACGCACAGGTTGTTATGATGACAGTTTGGGGAAGACTATGTCAAACTGTGGACATCTTTCAGCTGAAGTGATGATGATGTCATAAACTTACGATTTTTCTAGGGTAGGCAGCAACTCAGAATGCAAGCCACTACGATACTTCTTCTATTTAATAATGGTCATTAAAACCTACATAACATATTTACCGAACGCAATTGGCGTTTTGCCTTTTAGCCGTTTTATGTGAAATGTGAATGAATAATAAGCTATAAGCTCTTTAGCAAAATTAATTGCAGGCATAATTATTATTGTATAGTTTTATTACTTTGACGCGAGCAAAGTGGAGGGCAAAACCCGATTATTCATAAATATAATAGACAGAATTTTTACTATTTTACTAACAAACTAAAAGTCTGCTTTTTCAACAGACATTTATAGGGAAAGACTAATCCTTCTGTATCCTTTGTCAGCGACTACATACAGAAATATAAAATTAATAAGAAATGTATTTTAAATACTTAATTGTTTGTTGTTGAATTTTGTTATTTTATAGGTATACCTACAAAAAACTGAAAATTTACCGACTTTCCTAAAATATCTCAATTATACATATTATACATTCTTGATTTCTTTACAAACACAATAAAATACCCTACACTAAAAATACAGCGATCAAAAACACACCGAATAACAGCTAAAGTTTAACCCTACCACCAAATTATAATTTCCAACCCAAACAAATTAATACCAAAGCAACAGAATCCAGCCAAAATGAAGGCAAAAGCCAGGTGCACAAAGGCTGTCCAAATGCCCAAAGCGTGGAGGAACTAATCAAGTCTATCGGCGCCATCTTGTCTTTGAGCTGACGGAACCCGCAGTTGAATTAGTAACCTCTATTAAATTAGGTCTGAAGAACGGTGGGTCGGTGGCAATCACTGGCCATGCTGGGATGAGGTTTCTGAAGTGTTGGCGAAGGATTTTTGGTTGAGATGACGTGGTTGGACGATAGTGGAGCTTTGAAAGTATATTTTAGTTAGAGTTGTCGTTTGTGAGCGGTTTCAGTTGTTAATTAGAAAATATACGGTTAAAATCTGTAGTTATTTAATTGTATAATTTTTCATTATTTAGGGTTAGTTTGGCCCTGGGATATAACTTTGGCACAACCTTATTAACCAATAGGAACACGAAGAACTGTGATTCTAACACAGTTCCACTTTACGGTAATATACTAGTGGATACCCGGCCTGAAAATCAAAACATTTTGTGTAAAATTAATCTAGTAAAGACCTCTGAAAATCTGCTAGTTGGTACAAGATTTACTTGAACTTTAGCCCTTCATACCTACTCGTAATGTGCTCATAAAATAAATATGTTTTATGGAATTGGAATATATTGTGGAATGATTGCACATTAAGTCGAGATTTAGATTTTGTGTGGCGATTTTTTTCTCCAAATACTTTTGAAGCTTTTTAAAAAATACGTATATCCTGCAACAAGTTTTGTCCGACCGAAATTAAAAACCCAAATGCCAACCGAGCGTTCAGTTCTCTTCTTTTTCGCGTTGCATCTTTATCATACAGGCAATATTTACCTAAAAGGAGGCTCTAATCACAACCCATTGTTAAAAAACATTTTTGGTTCCGAAAATAAACATTTTGTATTTGTTTTTTTGTATCATATAGGATGATACAAAAAGCTTTTCAACCATGCTCACGACTCGTTGACGATATACGGATTAGTAAGGCCCTCATGAGGTCATGATTTCAAAGCAATTAGTCCTGTTATATCAAATGTAATTTTTTTTTTGTCTTTAAGACTCCAGAATACCCCACCATCATCTACAAACAAAACAAGCTCCCAACTTCCCTAAAACTAAGAAACCCCGACAGTGTACCCCAAACCTATGTTCAGAGAATATAGTGAGAAGCCGAGACAGCCCCGGTGCACAATATCGGCACTGACAGCCTTAATTTGTGCCTGACATTGTAAAGGCATCCTTTATGCTTTCTAGGACAGGTTCGGGAAACTGCCCTGTGTTTTGGAGATGCTCTTTTAGTAGTTTGGATATCTTATGATGGTGGGTTAGCCTTGGTAGTGTGTGTAGTACTTACCTATTGTTTTAGTGTGTGTGTGTGCGCTTCCGAGCTTAGGGTGCCCGCCCACGACAGACTATCTGTAGGTCCGATAATTGTCCCGACAATCGTCACACATTATAATCCTATAGTATATTCTGACCGACTTTTTGTTGGCCGTGTGCGTTGCACTGTTGCTATCAGTGTGTTCTGTTTTTCAACTACAAAAAATCGTTCACCGATTGTCGGTCGTGCCCACGACAGCGTTAGTTAGGGCAGCGTTAAGCAAACAGAAAAAAAAACTGGTCAAGTGCGAGTCGGAGTATGGGAATTGGCTCAGTTTTATTTTCTGTATCCTTCGCATCGAAACTGAGAGTTCCGTACAAACACAAACTACATTAATAGTTCGATTCCCAAATCGATTCTTTCAAACGCAAAAAAGTATTTTTTGAACGATTTTGGATTTTTTTCCTTTACGACATGGTACTATTTCTAGGCAAAATTCGTGATTAATGGTAAGTAAGATAGGTTATTAAACGTGGTCGATACAGTTTGAAGAACTTCTTCCAAATGCAACTTATTTATGAAAGAACTCTTTAGAAGTACTTCAGTGAGTAGCCCGGTAAAGTTTCAAGTATACTTCTTTCAACGATACTTTAAACTTTTTCTGGGATCGGTAATAGTATGAAAAATTACGAGTAGCAGTATTACTTCAGTGTGAAACCAATAAGCTACAACCAGTATGAACTGCTTGGATCTCGGTCGTGGGACCTTGTTATGATTCATATCTATGATATTGGCGCAAATATAACAAACTTATCGTGCAGTTTGAATTTAAAATACTCGGGTCTGACAACCGTGATATAACTGACACCGCCGCAGAAGGTACAAGTCGATTTCTGGCCACCGTAAGCGCAGGATTTGGGACGATGTTCAATGGATAGTTGTCCATCCAATGACGACTAGGCTCGAGTCGTGAGAGTGATTCACGAGCGCCTCAAAGAGATGTTAGCAAAACTAAAGGTTTGCAGGCTGCGGGAACGTTTAAAAGAGAGGTGGCCGGCTACCCATAGCTCGTTGTCTTCAAACCAGTGACCGGGAATTGCCCTGTGGCTCTTATTATTCTTTACATCATCGAGAAATACTGATCCTATTGTTTCACAATGATCACAACTGAAATATATTGAAACCACGCCCAACACTTCATCTATTCAGTGCCCAACACATACGAACCCCAACTATTTATCTAAAATTAAAACAGTCCCACCTTATGTTCAATTTGAGTCTCCAATTCGATTCTATAGACCCTAACCAACATTTTGGGAGTCCCCATGAATATATTACCGATCACGTCTGCATTCCAAGGTATTCCTACACTCATTTTTAGGGTTCCGTACCCAAATCAATGAAAACAAAACCTTTGTAGGATCACTTTGTCGTCCAACAGTCAATACCCTTTATCTCAGGAAAGCGTGGAGTTATAAAGCTGAAATTATTATCAAATAGTCAAATCGGCTATACCAATTAGCATTGAAGAAATCAAACTTCTAAGTCAACGCAATCTAAAGATAAGACCGTTAATGCTCCATGTTTAGGTGCATATTTTGACACTCGCTAGGAAATCAAAACTTATATGGTACTTCCTGTCGAGCTAGAATCCTGAGGCATGAAGTAAGGTCTCATAGCACAATACAGAGAAACATAAAAATTTGATATTAACCAAAAAAAAAAATTCTTAAGATTCGGATAAGTTTTAAACACTCTTTCCAGAAATTGAACTATTTATGCAGGATTTTTTTTACGGAACCCCCAGTACAGAAGTCCGACTCGCACTAACCCGTTTTATTTTTATTTGTTTCATATTTGTCACATCATGAAAATACAGTGCCTCTATCCTCGACAATTTTTACGGTTTTCCTTCGTTGTCTGAATTCCAATAGAGTTGAAGATACTCTACGCCTATTGGTCGGTTATATGCATGATATTTGCCTCTGTTTTCGATATTTCTGTTCGAGAGAATGAGAAAAAATGAATGTTGAAATGTAGATGAATTTTTCAGTTGGCCTATGTTTTGGTAACTTTAGATTGGAGTGGTGGTGTAAAGAAATTCAATAACTACCTAAGGTTGTATAATTTGGTTGATTTTTAGGGTCATAAGTAATAAAATAACTTCTTCCGCTTTAGGGACAGCAATATAGTGTCAGACTCTTGGTTTTAAATTTCATGAATAGTACTGGTTTTTTTTTGAGTGTGAAATCATCCAATGACTTCTTCCACTCTTGGGCGGAGAAGGAGGACGTGTAAGACTTTTACTGACTAAAACCAAATCCTATGTTCCTTCTTTGCTTTGCGTTCTAGGACCTGGGTTTTCCTTTCAGAAGCAAACACATGGCACCACTAGGCTTCGACCCTGCTGGTGCCCAGCAGGGTTTTCTGAAAACTCCTTGAGGCGCGCGTGGAACAATAAGCGCCGTCGATGACTCTGGCTCGGACCGGACGGCCGCCGGGCCGGACGGTGAGCTCGTCGAAAGAGAGAGTGACGGTTGATAGGACAGAATGGAAGATAAAAACGTGTTACCCCGACTCCAAATAACACAACACAAGGACAAGAAGATTCAATCACAATTTTTACTAATTACATAGTTCCCTTATCCTACAAGCAAACCCACAGTCAACACCAAACTCAGCAATTAATCGTCTCAAAGCGCTATTACTCCGAAAATCTGCACTAAATTATTTCCCTGAAACAGCAATGAAAGAGATTGCGTTATAAACTAAAATTTAATTACTTCAGAGCTTAATATAGTGCTAACTTAAGTATATTTGGGCAGTAATAAAGGTCTTGAGCGTGTTCAAAGATACGTAGCAGGTGACAGTTGGGCCACGAGATACTAATCAATTGTGGCGGTATTGATTTTGGCAACGGGAAATTTGGTTATGCTTTTGTTATTGAGCTTAGGGTTCGTTTTACTGATGAAATGGAACCAATAGGATGTTGTATCAACTTCAGTGTAAGTAGACTTGGTGTGGTGTTCAAAATGGCGGGTGTTTGGGTTCTTGAGGTCAAAACAGCCGTCAACAATCTGCAAAGCCTAGAGCACAGGTGTAGGGTAGGCAGCCTTTCGGTATTTTACAGAATGCATTTCAGAGAGTGTGCGCGGGAATTGCAAGACTTGATTCCGCCATCACCTTTTTAACATCAGAATTCCCGTTGTACAGCCAATAAATCTGACTCCAGTCTTCCCATGAAGTACCGTGTTACCCCAGTTAATGGGTTGTGGAGGTCTGGTAGGCAGTCGCTCCTCGTAAAATACTGGTATTCAGCTAAATCCGGCTTGACTGGAAACCGACCCCAATATAGTTGGGAAAAGGCTAGGCAGATGATGATGGTTTGGGAAATTATCAAACAGGTTCTGAGCCCTCTCATACCACCCTAGAGCCTTCTTCAACTTGTTAGTCCCGGCTTTTGCCAGGGTCCGCCTTCCGGCTTAGCTTGCTCCATTTTACCCGATCTTCTACATCCTTGACAGTAAGGCCATTGGCTCTCATGTCGGACTAAACGACGTCCAGCCAGCGCATGCGAGGGCGACCACGAGACCTAGCGCCAAGGACAGCCATATTCATGCATCTCCGGCCAACGTACTCCGTAGGGCGGCGCATGATGTGGCCATACCATCGCACAGAAAGTTCCATTCTTAAGTAGTTGAAACTTTTACGGTACGGACTAAGCTTTTCGCCTCTTCGTTTATGTCGCTTACACCGAAGGACTGGAACCATTTGCCTGCTGCGGTCTTCTCGTCTGATTGTAATTTGGATGTCTTCAAGACTACTGTAAAAAGGCTTATAATAAACTCACGTGACTCATCAACAAGGATTGTATGACTACTTACCACCTAGTGGGTTCGCAGTAAATCACAAGTTTAAAAAATAGCATAAAAAAATACTTCTCACACATAATTTATCTATCTAAAGTTGCAGCTACTAAAGATAAACAAATTATCCTTTTGCCCTTACTTGCTTTCTTATAACCTACCGATGGTTAGCATTTCCTGCCAAAAATTGTGGATTGATAGATAGAATCTTACTGTTTATCGGGGATAGCTATCTATCTATGAACTGCGGTAGGATATTGAAAACGGGCGTTAGTGAAACGATAGGGAGTGTCAGATTTTTTCTGATTAAAACTCACTAATGTTCAGTTGCCCTCAGTTGCCCTTTGCAATCCAGATCAGCTGTAGCTGTGTTGCAAAAGACCATAAGATTTGAACTACCATCGTTTGACATGTAAATATAGAAAGAAAGAAAACATATTTATTCCGCCCTAAATGGACGCACACTAAAATGTACCTACATTAAAAATACAGGAAAAGTTTTTAACCACTGCGTAAATTTTTTTTGGTGGCTCAGTGTAAGTAATAGAACACAGATCTGTCTTCAAAGTTAAGCAACGCTTGACAAGGTTGGTCTGTGGCTGGGTGACCATCTTAACATAATGAGTTTCCTCCGTGCCTCAGAAATCATAGGCTGCCTACCAGACCTCCACAACCCAATAACTGGGGTAACAGGGTACTTCATGGCAAGACTGGAGTCAGATTTACTGGCTTCTGACTATCCGTAACGACTGTAAATGACAGCCGGGACCTACGGCTTAGCGTGCTTTCCGAGGCACGGAGGAAACTCGTTATGTTAAGATGGTCACCCATCCACAGACCAACCTTGGCAAGCGTTGCTTAACCTTGAAGTCGATTGTGTTCTATTACTTACACTGAGCCACCAAAAAAAATTTGCGCAGTGGTTATAGTATATTTCATTACAAGTGCGGAAAGCCTGTCATTGCAAAGAGTTTCGACAAATGTTAACCCGAGCCGAGGCGCAGCCGAAGGTGAGGGTTGACAGTCGGAACAAGTTGCAATGACGGTTCCGCACGTGTACTGAACAACTATTTTTAATTCAGTTGCAAAAAAATGAAGCAGTTTAATAAAATAATAAAAACACAATAAACTCAACTGACTAATCAAAATGGCGCCAACCGTAAAAAAATATTTAAGCATTTTTTTTTCCCCCTATCTGGGTAGACAAAGGGAACTATGCCCCATACAGCCAAGTCTTCAGTACATTTTTTTTATTGATATGAAATGAAATTTAATGATATGAAATGAAACCTAGCCTAATTTATTGAATCAAATCATTAAATCTGATATTGAAACAAATTAGTAGCTTCTTTTTAGAAATATTTGCACTAAAACCTTTTTTAGTAAAAACTTCGTGGTTGATTTTTTTCTTTTTAACAGTCATTATTTTGGCGGTTGGGAAAGAAAAAGCACGAGTTCAGGAATGGTAAAGAAAAAGCACGCGTGTGTAATAGCCCACTTCCCAAACGCTAAACGTCCCTGCAATACTTTTTGAGCAACTGTATTAAAAAAAACTTTTCCTGTATAATTCAAAGGTAAAATAACGCACACTAAAAATATCTAAACTATCGGGCAAGTGTGCATTCACTTTATGGCATCATAGACACTATTCCCTAGACATTATAGACAGAACACAGTCGTCTCTGATGTTTAAGTGTTTTCTATTGCAAACTATGTTCTGTGGTCACTTGCACCTGACCTTGGCCGACAGACAAAACAAAAAAGTACACAATAAAATAGATACCATTCATAAAACTTAAAAATGGGTTGCCACTAACTTTCTCTCAAGCGGTTTCCCTGGCCCGCCAGTGAAAGAGGCCAGGCTGCATCCATTAGTACAGGTGGCGCTGGTAATTTGCATTCTGGATCGGCACAATTCAAGCTCCCCCCCTCGAGGTCTCATACAGAGCTGCTGCTCTTTTTGTTAATACTTCTAAATCTATGTGGCAGTTTAGTGACAGATTTTTAGACTAATTAGTTGTGAATTTTGGGTAGAGATTTGAAATGGGAGATTTATGCCACGTTTTTCTTTTGTAGTGGGGCATCTTCTAATGACTTTTCCCGCTCTAAGGTGGAGGGGGAGGGCGTGTCAGACTTTTACTGGCTAAAACCACTTCTATTTCTTTCTTCTTCGGAATTTTTATAAACATAAACATACACATAAACTAACATCTGCCCTGCTGGGCTCCTACGGATTTGTGGATCACAAAGCCAGTAAATCTGACTCCAGTCTCGCCATGAAGTACCGTGTTACCCTAGTTATTGGATTGTGGAGGTCTGGTAGGCAGCCGCTCCTCGTAAAATACTGGTATTCAGCTAAATCCGGCTTGACTGGAAGCCGACCCCAATATAGTTGGGAAAAGGCTAGGCTGATGATGATGATGAAAGATGGGCTCGCATCTAAACGGACGGTTGGATCAACCTACCCATTGCTTGCCATCCACAAACTTGCACTTAAAACGCCCAAGAAGATACATAAATTGAACATCAATTTAGTAAGTGGATACGGAAACCACAAATAATTAAATACCAATCATACGGTAATAGTACTTAGCGAATAATTATCTTAATGGACGACCAGTCATTAGATATTAATGCATATACAATTGTTACTGATTAATTAATCACAGTAATATTTTAAAGACTACTTGGATGACATTTGGTAAACAACCAGACTATATCCTGGAATAGCACAAAGGACACACTTTTTTTTAAGTTACATAAATTAGTGCTTGACAGCGATCCCACCTGATGGTAAGCAGTGATGCAATAATTACACTTTTTTTGCGTGTGACGTAGGTATGTTCCGTTGGGATGATTCTCAAATCACACGCGGGCAAAGCCCCTGTCAGAAGCTAGTACAGAATATTTTAAATGGGAAATTTGGTTGTGATTATTGTTGTCATCATCTGCCTAGCCTTTTCCTAACTATATTGGGGTTGGCTTTTCCTAACTATTTTGCTGAATACCAGTATTTTACGAGGAGTGACTGCCTACCAGATCTCCACAACCCATAAACTGGGACAACACGGTACTTCATGGCAAGACTGGAGTCAGATTTACTGGCTTCTGACTATCCGTAACGACTGCCAAAGATCAAACCAATATTACTATTTTTTATTAAAGCTGTGTGTTTATAATACAAAAACACAAAATACACTCAGGCATCGAACTACCCAAAATTACTCGTATTTTATAATTAGTTACTCTCGAAAGCAATATTTAAAATATCTACGAAATTCAACATCTTCAATATTCTGTTACAATTTCAGGAATTTTCTAAACTAATTACAATAAAGAGAAATAGGCTCGCTTTATTCATTAAATTAAACTATCGAGTTAATAATTATTTTCAAAGAAAACTCTGACCAGTATTGTCTTAGTTGATGGAGTGAAAGGGAACACGGCTAATTATATTATTGACGGATTTTAACTCTTGAGTCCTTGAAACTGAGTAAACAGTTACCTACCTAATTTAACTAATTTGAAAGCAATGTTTATTTTTTTTATTTTTCCTTACACTTAAATGTTTTTTTTTATCTATACTAATATTATAAAGAGGTAAAATTTGTAAGTTTGTATGTAGGGGGTAATCTCTGGAACTACTGGTCTGATTTGAAAAATTCTTTCAGTGTTAGATAGCCCATTTATCGAGGAATGCTATAGGCTATATACCATCACGCTACGACCCACGGGAGCGGAGCAGTAACGAAAAATGCGGGTGAAACCGCAGGGGTCAGCTAGTGTTATATAAACTAGTGCTTGACTGCGATCCCACCTGATGGTAAGCAGTGATGCAATCGTCGATAGTGAGGCGCACTAGTTTATTAAGAGGCTATTCACTCTAGCCTTGTTGACACCCAAATTATAGTTGGACGGGAAGACCGCAGCAGGCAAATTATTCCAGTCCTGTGTAAAAAACCGCTATAAAAATGATCGCGGATGCGTTCACAAACGTGTAAAATCACAAACACAAGACACTTAGACCCGCAGCAATTTAACTACTCGTAAAACTTAGGCCATACAAATATAATAATATGTATCTTACATTTGTGGAAATCGAACATGCGACACAGTGCCAATAAATCGAAGCCTATAAATTTTTGGGATTGATTGACCACGAGATGTGTCATAAATCTGACTCTAGTCTTGCCATGAAGTACCGTGTTACCCCAGTTAATGGGTTGTGGAGGTCTGGTAGGTAGCCGCTCCTCGTAAAATAGGTATTCATCTAAATCCGGCTTGACTGGAAGCCGACCCCAATATAGTTGGGAAAAGGCTAGGCAGATGATTATGATGATTGACCACGAGATACTTCAGAGTTTCAAATTTTGGAAAGGTTTTTTTTTAATTCATACCCTAACGGGACTAGGACTTCATAAAAGCCTGTAAGAAAGTGCGTTAGTTTTGCCTACGGAAATTCCCACCGGCCACATGCTTTGCTAAAACTAAACTTCTAGGAATATCTGCCTTTTTTCTGTACCCAAAGAATAAAAACGGACCTTATTACTAAGACTCCATTGTCCGCCTGTCTGTTACCAGGTTGTTTCTCATGAATCGTAATAGGTAGATAATTGAACATTTCAGAGATAATGTGTTTCAATTGCTACTATAATAACAAATAGGTACCAAAAACAGAGTAAAATAAATGTTTAAATTGGGCTCCCATACAAGAAACGTGATTTAGGAGCTCATGGCTAGATACCTAATAACGGCCGCACAGGTCGATCTTCAAGGTTTAGCAACGCTTGCCGAGGTTGGTCTACATCTTAACAAATAACCATCGGTACCGGTACGGTATCGGTTGGTAACCATCTTAACATAACGAGTTTCCTCCGTGCCTCGGAAAGCAAGTTTAAGCCGTAGGTCCCGGCTGTCATCTTTGGCAGTCGTTACGCATAGTCAGAAGCCAGTAAATTTGACTCCAGTCTTGTCATGAACTACCGTGTTAATAATAATCCTACTACTATTATAAAGGCGAAAGTTTGTAAGTATGGATGTATGTATGTATGGATGTTTGTTACTCTTTCACGAAAAAACTACTGAACGGATTTGAATGAAACTTTGCAGTAATATAGGTTATTCATCAGAATAACACATAGGCTACAATTTATAATGATTTTATGTAGTTTTGGTCATAATATAACGATACGTGTCAATTAAGTCGGAAAAAAATCTTCCATCTGAGAGCTATCTTGGCGTGCGCTGCCTAAACCAATGGAGTTACATAAAGATGATGTACCGCAGGATTGTTTGTCTTAAGTAGATCTAAATAAAAGTCCGCGACAGCATATATCTACCTTTTATGTGCAAGCCAGTACAACCAAAATTGTGAACCATAAATCTAATTAAATTTGGTACTATTTTACAATGCACATTTAGTAAATAATTATCAAACTCTTATCAATATGAATACATTTCTCGCATTAAGTATTTAATGTAGATAAACTTTGTCTTTCACACTAAGTAATTTGGCCGAATAGTTTAAAAGTTATCACGATATGATTGACTTGAACGGAGCGCCTAACGCCGCGGCGGCGGCCGCAGCACGGGCGGAGCGCGAAAACTTACTTGCTTAATTTACTTTTGGCAAAAATTCGTGGCGGCCATAACGTTGCATTAGCTGTGGCTTCCTCTGGAATTGCTGCTGCTTTGCTAAGCGGTGGACGGACAGCACATTCCGTCTTTAAATTACCTCTTAATCTGGCGAGTGAAGAAACTCCATCGTGTAACATCAGCAAAACCAGTGCCCGTGGCCTCCTCTTGCAACAGTGTAAATTAATCGTGTGGGACGAGTACACAATGTCACACAAACGTGTCATCGAAGCTCTTGATCGTTGTTTACAAGACTTACACGGCAAAGAAACAATAATGGGTGGTGTGGTTGTTTTATTGGCTGGGGACTTTCGGCAAACTTTGCCTGTCATCGAGCGAGGCACTGCAGCAGACGAAATTAACGCATGGCTAAAATCCTCATATTTATGGACCAAAGTTGAAAAGCTGCACCTTATAACCAACATGCGTGTCCAGTTATTCAGTGATCTAGAGTCGGGTGCGTACGCTGAAAAACTGCTTGAGATAGGTGAAGGTCGAATCGAAACTGACGAAGAAGGTATGGTTCTATTCACTAACCAATTTTGTCACGTTGTGGATTCGGAAGACGCACTCATTGCTCAAGTTTTTCCAAATTTGCAACCAAACATCCACGACGAAAGTTGGCTATGTGAAAGAACTATACTAGCACCAAGAAATGAGACAGGTGCGAAAATCAATAACATTATCTTGGACCAAGTAACCAGCGATGCAACAACCTACAACTCTATCGACACAGTCATGTCATCTGAAGACTGTACAAGCTACCCCGTGGAGTTTCTTAACTCTTTGGAACTATCCGGGGTGCCATCACATAAGCTCCAATTAAAAGGGGCAGACGTCATTGATGGTTGTGCTATTATACATGGAATGTGGCACGGAAGGAATGGAAACGTCGCTTACAAGGAACACCTGTCGATGGCTGGCCAGGTGTGAAGGCAGGTGACGCTCTAGGTCGAATTTACACGGTGCACGTCAGCAACTTTGAATATTATTGCTTGCGATTGCTGCTGAATGTAATAAAGGGTCCAACCAATTTTTCGGATTTAAAAACATTTGAAGGTCAAGAACTTGCAACTTTTCGGCAGATGTGTGAGAAGATGGGGTTGTTGGGAGATGATAACCACTGGGATGCCACCTTAGAAGAAGCTGTGCTTTGTCGCTCACCGGCGCAAATAAGAGAACTGTTTGCCATATTGATATGTACTTGCGGTTTATCAAATCCTCTGCAACTATGGCACAAGTATAAAACTGCGTTATCAGAGGATATCATGCACAGATTTCAAATAATGGATCAGGTTAATGATGATCTCTGTTTTAATGAGGTGTTGGGACTAATCGAACACAAAATATTAACAATTTCTGGGAAAAAAATATCCGATATTGGTCTACCCTCACCGCAGCGTAGAGGAGAGTTGTCGACCGAGTTGATAAAAGAGCTAAGCTATGATACCAACCAGTTAGGTGCTTACGTATGCGAAACTGAGCCACGTTTGCTACCTGATCAAAGAGAGATTTATCACAAAATAGTAGGACGAGTTGAGAATGGGGAAGGTGGACTTTTTTTCCTTGATGCCCCGGGTGGTACAGGAAAAACTTACTTGCTTAATTTACTTTTGGCAAAAATTCGTGGCGGCCATAACGTTGCATTAGCTGTGGCTTCCTCTGGAATTGCTGCTACATTGCTAAGCGGTGGACGGACAGCATATTCCGTCTTTAAATTACCTCTTAATCTGGCGAGTGAAGAAACTCCATCGTGTAACATCAGCAAAACCAGTGCCCGTGGCCTCCTCTTGCAACAGTGTAAATTAATCGTGTGGGACGAGTACACAATGTCACACAAACGTGTCATCGAAGCTCTTGATCGTTGTTTACAAGACTTACACGGCAAAGAAACAATAATGGGTGGTGTGGTTGTTTTATTGGCTGGGGACTTTTGGCAAACTTTGTCTGTCATCGAACGAGGCACTGCAGCAGACGAAATTAACGCATGTCTAAAATCCTCATACGTATGGACCAAAGTTGAAAAGCTGCACCTTATAACCAACATGCGTGTCCAGTTATTCAGTGATCTAGAGTCGGGTGCGTACGCTGAAAAACTGCTTGAGATAGGTGAAGGTCGAATCGAAACTGACGAAGAAGGTATGGTTCTATTCACTAACCAATTTTGTCACGTTGTGGATTCGGAAGACGCACTCATTGCTCAAGTTTTTCCAAATTTGCTACAGAACATCCACGATGAAAGTTGGCTATGTGAAAGAACCATACTAGCACCAAGAAATGAGACAGTTGCGAAAATCAATAACATTATCTTGGACCAAGTAACCAGCGATGCAACAACCTACAACTCTATCGACACAGTCATGTCATCTGAAGACTGTACAAGCTACCCCGTGGAGTTTCTTAATTCTTTGGAACTATCCGGGGTGCCATCACACAAGCTCCAATTAAAAGTCGGTGTACCGGTTTTGTTAATGCGTAACTTGGACGCCCCGAGACTATGTAATGGCACTAGATTGCGAGTCAGGGAACTAGGCAGGCATATTGTTAAGGCCACAATTTTAACTGGAGAAGCTAAGGGTGAAAATGTTCTTATTCCACGCATCCCAATAATACCCAATAACTTACCCTTTAATTTCAAACGTTTACAGTTTCCACTTAAAGTTGCATTTTCTATGACCATATGGTGGGCCATAAGACCATATGGGGATACATTTAGGCACGCCCTGTTTTTCCCATGGGCAGCTTTACGTAGCTTGCTCACGTGTTCTATTATAGCTTAAAATAATGAGCACTTAGAAAGGAATTCCGATAATTCCACCCTCAAGAGATACCCTCTAAATATTAGGTATAGGAGTTCAAAGATTGTATGGAAACTAATTTTGAAGTTAGAAATCTGGGATGTACGATGTGAAGGTACATTAAAAAAATATCAGTATTTTGAAAAAAATGTCACGTAACTTAATGTGGCAGACCAAATTCTACGCAAGCGAAGCCGCGGGCAAAAGCTAGTTATAGATAAATTATACCCAGACACAGAACAAATGATCGTGCTCATCACACAAACATTTGTCCTGGGTGGGAATCGAACCCACGACCTCCGGCATAGCAGTCAGGGTCACTAACCACTAGACCAACAGGCCAGTCCCAGTTACCCCAGTTAATGGGTGGTGGAGGTCTGGTAAGCAGCCGCTCCTCATAAAATACTAGTATTCAGCTAAGTCCGGCTTGACTGGAAGCCGACCCCAATATAGTTGGGAAAAGGCTAGACAGATGACAACAAACGTGATTTTTTGTCCTATTTTGCTATGAACGTTACGGAACCCTCAATATGCGAGTGTGACACGCAGTTGGCCGGTTTTTTTTAAATTGAAAAATCATCAAATAAATAACAACGCATGTCGCTCTAGGTGAAGCGAGTGTTTCAGACTTTTAATGTCTAGGGTTTCAGTGGCTTTTTCGACAAATCCCAAACACGGGCTAGATTTTAAACTAAAAACTTATAAAAAGGCCTTGACAATGAATCAAACGATTCACCACATTCTTCTAACAATACAACAACAGATCTATTTTCATAAAATGTTTATTTTCGTCTTAAAACATCACACCAAGGCCTGTTTATCTTTCCGTCTAGGAGCTGTGTTGCATAATGTCTAATTCAAACCAGACGTACGTAGGTACAGTCTCGGGCTGACACTAATAACACAACCTAGTCCCCTGTATTGACTCTGACAAATTGTCCTACTTGATAAGTATCTCGTATATACCAGTCTGTTTTAGTTGTCATTTAGATACATATTTGGATTAGTGAAACTGATTTTACGATTGAATTTTTAGTTACATTTTTGAATCTGAAACATTATAAATTTTTTTAATGTAAGGACGCGTTCTCACTTTGTCGTGACGACAGATAAATCGTGTAGTTTCTCGTTGGGGCCCAGCAGGGGGGAAGTCTACTGGGACCCTGGAATGAAGGCTAAGAAGGAACAGGTGTAGGTTTTAGCCAGTAGAAGTCTGACATCCCACTCCGCCCAAGCGCGCTTCGGGAGTCAAGTCGTTTTGATGATATCCCACCTTAAAAAACGCCTAGCCCCTCTATTGACTCTGACAAATTGTCCTGTTTGATAAGTAAGTATCTCGTATATATTTAGAGCACTCTGTTTTCGTTTCATTCACTTATTTACACTAGTGAAACTGATTTCTGGATTGAATTTTGAACTACATTTTAGCTAAAACATTGTAGATATTTCAAGCGCTAAGCCAAAGACTGAACAGAGAAAATATTTGTTGAAAGAGTTATTAAAAGTTTTTAATTTTCCGTCATTAAAAGAGTCCTTTTTTTCTTCTTGAGAAAAGAAATTAGTGCAGTACTAGAACAATTTGCCTGCTTTGGCCTTTCGTTCAATTATAATTTAGGTGTCTTCAAGGCTGGAGTGAATAGGCTTTTAATAAAGTAGTGCGTAGTAATAATGTAGCAGTTAAAATGTCCTCCGCACATACTTTAGGAACCCGTTTCATCTCCTTGAGGAGTGAATATTGGAATATCCTTTCTGATTTTTTTGTATACATTGTAAAAGGAATCTATGCGCTCAATTTCAGTCATCTAGGTCCAAGGGTTTTAGCTGGACGTTGCTAAGTAAGTCTTCTTGTGAGTCTTCTTTTTCTTCTTTTCGTCTTTGGATACTGCTCTGCTCCTTCGGGCCGTAGAATGTAGCCTTCCTGAATAAATGGACAATTCAACATTAAAATAATTCTTCAATTCGAATCGGTAGTTCAGTTTTTGGCTATCACGGTTTATTTCACAATTTAAAATGTCACTTACGGGATATCTTCCGTGATTGTGAGTCATCCCGCGATCATGGCGCTTGCAACAGCGTCGAAATATCAGGAACTCAAAACAATGAACAATCACGGAAGATATCCCGTAAGTGACATTTTAAATTGTGAATCGGTAGTTCTTTAGATAAGCGCGATCAAATAAACAAACCAGAAAAATCTTCAGCTTTATAATATTACTAACAGTCCAGGCAGCCGTTTTCTTGTCCAAAAGCGGGCATATTTTCTGGAAAAAAATTATGCGCCCAATGGCAGCGTCACTTACCGGGTCCAATTATATTTTCAAACCATTCTGGGACCCACTTAAATTACACACGAAATTACTTTCAAATTGGTCGACCCGTTTAGGAGGTGATAAATACACGTACAGAAGAATTATATAATTTGCCTCTGCTCTCAAAACGGTGAAACAAAATATGATCGTGAAGACCAAAAATTCTAGAACATCTGACATCCATCAATCCCGTCATCGAACCCGTGTAGTGGATTTATAGCCCATTCCTTCTCCGAGAGAGAAGATCTGAGTCCCAGCAGTAAGGTTGATCATGGTTATGCTTAAGTAGAGGTTGATGATTCGATATTGCACCGACTGAAGTTAACTAACCAAGAACTTAACAAGCATTATAAACATAACAACATGATAAAACAAGCAGCTTATCTCAAGCTTGTAAAACATAAAAAAAAATCTCAGAAAAGAATTTTATAATTGAACGTCTTTCGCAATCTGCTAGGCTGCAACCGTCAGTGCTTTATCTCAACACATTTAAAAAAAAGCAAATAAAACATGGCCGACAGAGCTCTTTATAAAGCATTAAAGTGAACTGACGTAAACACAGTGTATTCTTTTAACACGTTCATAGTTTGTGAAAAATGTTTCTCGCAAACTGAAAAGTAAAATGAATAAAACCACGACAACAGAGTCACGTTTTAGAAGTATTTAATTAATAGAGACTGTGCGAAATGAAATTTTCTTTTCTTTTAAAAGTTAGCGGGGAAACTAAGATAATAGTTGGTTGGAGTCCGGTGTCGGCCGGTCATTTGTGTTGACCTTTCGATAATTGAAGTGCTCAGGTTGCCTTCTTTAATCATTGTTGGAATTTTTGCTCTTAAAAGAGGATTTTGGCTGCAATTTTACTTATTATTCGACGTTGTTCGTTTCGTTGAATATTTGGGTGAGGGATTAACTGGAGTTTGTTTTACTAGAAATGGTTTTTCTGGATTAAGTTAGTGTTTGATTTTGTGGCCACCTGCTGGTTGTGTTGTTTTTTAGTAAAACGACTGCAGATGTATGTCATTGATTACTTAAACTTATTTTAATTTCTTCTGTAGCATAATTGCCTTAGAAAAATGTCCCAGCCATCACTAGGTGTTAGCTTACGGACGGCAAGCAATGGATAGCTCGTCGTTCGATAAGGACCAAGTACGGGTCGATAGCGCGTCGCATTTCACGTACGTCTCAAAGAACTGTCAGCAAAATTGACCGAGTCAGCTACGGCCAATGCTTGCCAAGACTGTGGGATTGATCCAAAAAATTAGAACGTTCCCTGGAGTACAAAGGACAACTGAAGTGATATAGGTCGGTTTTAGTGAGAAACAGTTTAATACTTCCACTCAAAACGGGAGGACATATTTGATGATTTCTCTTCTCAAAAAAACACACACAATCGAATTTAATCGCTTTTAAGCATTGATGAAAACAATTTAGAAAAGTTTAAATTTATCCAGCAGTGACGTACAGGAAGTATAACCGAAATTAAGGTTTTTTGTGGTGGGAAGTTATTAAATGACCATATTAAACTTTTATTGACTAACCAACAACCCATCTAAGTATATCTTTTGCATTCAATAGCCAAACTTATTCCTTCAAAAAAACATAACTATTCCAGGTAACAAACTAAATACGAAGACTACCAAACAAAATTTCCCATGTCCAGCACAAAAAGCAACAAAGTAGACAGACTAAAAAAATAGAAAGAAAATTTCAATATAGCCAGCTCTAGTGGGGCAGTTTCCTATCAGGGGTGTCGAGTGTCTCGCGTCTAGTGTCCATTAATAACACATGGTGTCTTACGAAGCTCTGATATTAAACTTCAGGGAGTTGAGAGTGAAAAATGAAGCGGCGATAGCGGTGTGCGACAACCCTGTTTATTTTGTACCGCCAGTGCATTATATTTGGTGGTAACCCGTTTATGGTGGCTGTTTTTGAAAAGTTGTGGAGATGAGTTTTTGTTGTTATTTTTGTGGTAGTATTTTGTAAATAAATCAGCTTATGTTTTGATGTTTTTGGAAAGGGGTCATGAAAGGTATAGAGACGACTTTTTGTAGATTTTTCGTATTTCTAAGTACACGTAAATCAGCTTGTGTTTTGAGTTAAGTTCTCTTGTATGTTGTACCTACTTATTATTTAAAAAAACTAATATAATAATAGTAATTTGCAAAACTATATGAAATCCTGAGAAAATGAAAGCTAAAAAATTCACTGTGGTGACTAGTCATGACAGTCTTTTATTCGTTGCCATAATGATAATAATATGTCCTGTTAGTCCAGTGCATGGGGCGTTAAAATCATCAAAACCCAGAACTTGGTGACTGTGGATGGATTAAAAAAAAATTTAAGTAGCTAATAATATGTAGAAAAAAGTTTTCCCATAAAAAAATTGTGACCTTCATTTTGAAAAAAAAAAATGAGCAATCCAATTTAAAAAAATTAAAAGTTAATTTGGATACACAAAAAATTCTACAGCCTTAATCTAATTAATTAATTAATTCTACAGCTTTCTAAATAAATAACTCGATGTCCCCACGACTACTACTCCACGCTTATTAGTCGTAGCGTGATGTTATATGTATAGTTTATAACTTTCCTCGATTGGGCTATCTAAAATTGAAAGAAGTTTTCAATTCGAACTCGTAGGTCCTGAGATACTAATTAAACTAAAGTAATCCTTATTTTTATTTTTTTTAAAATCAAGAGCACAATTTTTAAGTAATTTAACTTTTTATACTTGTTATTGTTGTTGGTTTGTTGTACTTGTTATTCATATCGCAGTTTTTCTTTTAAAATCCGTCCACAGTCAAAAAAGTCTGGGTAAAAACCCCCAGGCACTGGACTATGTGCGCCTTGCATCCATCGTATTCCTGTGACTCTTACCAGGTCATGGGTTCACCTTGTAGAAGGCCTTGTAACGCTACGTCTTCCGGTACGTGGTCGTTATGAAAAATAGAGATTACCTAATATTATAAAGCTGAAGAGTTTGTTTGTTTCAACGCGCTAATCTCAGGAACTACTTGCCCGATTTGAAAAATTATTTCAGTGTTAGATAGCCCATTTATCGAGGAAGGCTATATAGGCTAAATATCACCACGCTAAGACTAAACTAACTCTACACGCGGGCGAAATCGCTGGTAGAAGCTAGTAAAAAATAAATTTGGTACACGCTTTCGTCTAATACGAGTACATACTTCTGTATTTAAGCTATTATTTTACTAAATTAAACTGATTAGAGTACCAAAGGTTTCCTTACAATAATCTTATGTAAATTAGTCTATTATTTGGCGCACTATTATACCATGGAGCGTTTGAATGCACTGGCTCGGGCCTTAATTACTTGTACGGCTAGGATGTAGGTCAAGCTATATGCTGTATTGTTTCTTGAAGGGACTCTGATTAGTTTACACTTTAGCTGCTATGACTGGAAATAAATGTAGCAGGTAATTCATTGTTATAAGTACATCATCATCATCATCTACCTAGCCTTTTCCCAGCTAGTATTGGGTTCGGCTTCCAGTTAAGCCGGATTTAGCTAAATACCAGTAATTTTACGAGGCAGCTGCCTACCAGACCTCCACAACCCATTAACTGGGGTAATACGGTACTTCATGGCAAGACTGGAGTCAGATTTATTGGCTTTTGACTATCCGTAACGACTGCCAAAGATTTATAAATGACAGCCAGGACCTACAGCTTAACGTGCTTTCCGAGGCACGGAGGAAACTCGTTATGTTAAGATGGTCACCCATCCATAGACCAACCTACGCAAACGTTGCTTAACCTTGAAGATCGACCTGTGCGGCTGTTATTATCTTGTGCATGAATGTAGAAAAATAAATCATAATATAGCCTATGTTACTCAATGAAGATGCAGCTTTCGAAAGTTCAAAGAATTTTTGAAATCAGTCAGGTAGATTTTTAGTTAAATTGCAACATATAAACAAGCAAAAAATCAAATCTTTCATCTTTATAATATTAGTATAGACAACGAAGTTTTAGGAAAACTGAAAATCTACACTAATATGTATAATAAAGAGGTAAAGTTTGTTTTTTGTTTGTATGAGGTAATCTGTGGAAGTAGGTACTGGTCCGACTGCTAAAATTTTTTCACCAATAGAAAGCTGCTGTATTCCTGAGTGACATAGGCTATATTTTATATACGCGGGCGAAACTGCGGGCTAAAGCTAGCAAGAAATAAAATACTCGTACTTACTACGCTAACTTACTTTGTCTACCTGTTTACTTTGTCTGTTGCCTTTTCACGTCTTAGCGGTCGCACTTTGAATGAAACTTGGCATACGCGTAAACCATTCCCGGGAGAATATTTCCTTGGGATAATTATCAATTTTCATACGGGCCAAACCGTTTTCAGAAGCAAGTAATTCGTTTTCCTAGATACGCACTGAACAGCTGATATTTTTCATGTATTAGTTTCGTTCCCATAGTAAAAGTTTTTCGTATCCATTAAGTGCTTATATTCTCTAAAATATTTCTAATAAATTAAAAGCCACTTTGTGGATTCTTGCCAGTTTCTGAAAAGGTGAGTCGACCCGAGGCTCTTCTGAGCCTAACGGTATGCGGAGCATGGTGTAAAGTTAAAGGTAAACCTCCATTGAGGAGGCAGGATCTTCCGACCAGACGGATACTGTGTTTGGTGCAGGCTACTGCTTACCCCTTATCCTTTCCTTTTCTTATCCTTTTCATCTGTCTAGCCTTTTCCCAACTATATTGGGGTCAGCTTCTAGTCAAGCCGAATTTAGCTGAATACCAGTATTTTACGAGAAGCGGCTGCCTACCAGACCTCCACAACCCATTAACTGGGGTAAGACGATACTTCTTGGCAAAACTGGAGTCAGATTTATTGGCTTCTGACTATCCGTAACGACTGCCAAAGATCTACAAATGACAGCCGGAACCTACGGCTTAACGAGCTTTCTGAGGCACGGAGGAAACTCGGTATGTTAAGATGGTCACCCATCCCCCGACCAACCTTGGCAAGCGTTGCTTAAACTTGAAGATCGACCCGTGCGGCTGTTATTATCTAGCCACGAGCTCCTCCTTTCTTTAAGTATCCTTTTCCTTGTCCTTTTTTCCTTAATCGTTAGCTTTAGTAGGAAATAAAAAACACTAAAAACAACGCTTAAAAACCGACCTGAGCCTCAAAATTCTACGAACACATCTCCTGCACTTACATTTTATCTTTAGCTCAAGACCTAAACTTTCAATTTCAATTTCCTAGCAATTTAACACCATTTATATTTACTTCCTACAAAAACACTTAAGATTGGTCCTGAAGGGGCCATAAAATATTTCAAAAACTACATCGTCTTATTCCGAGTTTTGTCACGTAATGGTCCCGTATATAATATAAAATGTCCACTCATTTACAAAGAGAGAGAATTCTAGAAGTGATTTACCTACATCTCTGGTCCCCGGGGAGTTCTAGAGAATCACATGACATAATACAATTAAGTGTGCACTTATTCGCTAGCTTTTAATTAACTATGCCGACGTGGTTCAAAGACCAGTTTGCAGAAAGGAGATGGCTTGGCAATCTCCGCATTCGTTCTGAGTACTATTTGATTGAGTAAACTAGCTGTTTCCGAAATGGAAAATAGTAGTACAGTAAACTCAAAGCTAAGTCAAAAGGGGTGAATAGAAACACTGGGGCGAATAGAAATAAAATTTTGATTAGGATTTTTGCTTTGATTTAAATTTCTATTAAAGCATTGATATTTTTAGTGTAACATTTGAATAATAAATTTGAATACTAAAGCTGAAAACAAAGTGTAAAATCCCTATCAAGGTTTTATTTCTATACACTTGATAGTTTGACACTAGTTAAAATCTTTTAACCAACTTTAAAAAAGGAGAACCTTTTTCAAATTTATTCCCCGTTTACTCGAAGTCCGATTTGATTTAACTAAAAGCTATTTAAGATCGTATACACTATTTAGGTTTGGCTGTAGGGCACCAGGACTCATCCACAATCTCATTTCACCCGAAAAACATCCACTGCTGGGCATGAAAGTCCAAATGAAGATATCCGAGAGAACTAAGGTTACCGACATAACCCGAAGAATCGCCAAAGTAAGTGGCAGTGGGCAGGGCACATTGCTCGTAGAACAGATGGTTGATGACGGAATGGACGGAAGACGCAGCGTTGGAAGGCCTCCCACAAGGTGGACCGAGCGTGGGTCGCGGGAATCCGATGCATGCGAGATGCACAGGACTGGTCGCTGTGGCGACGCTTGGGAGAGGCCTATGTCCAGCAGTGGACGTCTTTCGATTGAGATGATGATGATCAGTTTTCTACAGGTTAAATGGGGGAGTGTGCGTAAAAACGTTTTGGGATCATATTCATTGTGCGGCCGTACAGCTAGAACAACACGTAGACTTCCTTACTGGAGTCCGTATTTCCTGATGTCTACAACTTGGAGATCTATAAGTAAAGCGTTAATAGATTACTTCTAGGTAAGCGTGCTTTTTTTATTATGCATAGGCTAGCGTTTGACCACTATCTCACCTGTGGTAAGCGATGATGTGGCCGATGATGGAGCACGCTTGCCTAGAAGTAACCTATTCACTCTTGACTTGAAGACTCTTAAGTTGTTGCTATCAAGACTGTCTGCTCTATCGCCGACCATAATTATCATAGCTTTCCATCAAGTGGGGTAGCGATCAAGCGCGAACTTATCAACAATAATAAAACTGGGTACCGTAAAATGGGGTGAATAGAAACGCAGGGGTGAATAGGAACGAAAATGGTTACTGGATTTTAACGTTATTTAACAGGTTTTTCCAGCATTTAATTACTCCTATTTATCCATTAATTGTAATAAAAGACGTAATAAGTGCTTATACAGAAATGAAGATAAAATATTTAACCAAAGTAAAAATTAAAATCAAACTTTCGTTCCTATTCACCCCTGCGTTCCTATTCACCCCGTTTTACCCGGTAACTAAACTCCTCAACCTCTATTTACTGCTCCATCTGCGATGTTCTAATCTTTGTCAAAATGCAAATTAGCGTCGTATGATGGCGCAGGGCGGGACAGACTTGCAGCGAGCTACACTGGCGCCCCCTACCTGCTGCACTCTCACCGCTTTATCTCACTCTGTTTATTGACTTGAGGAACCTTGGGAAGGTGGAAATCTTTGGCACGATAGCGGGGAAAAGGTCTGGTGTGCGAGAACTTGCTAAAGGGTTTAGATTAAGATATCCATTCAAGGGGAAAGTTTCCGAGTAACCTGCAAAAAAGGAAATTTTTGAAAGATTTTGCGATTTGTAGTTAGGTAACTATAAGATATTTATACGGTAAAGACATGTATGTATTTACATAACTATACTCATTAAAATGGTCAATATAATTCTCTAAGTTAGAGACAGGGTAAAACGTTAACTTCTTATTAAAATGGCATATTCTAGTTCTTGTCTAAGTTAGAAAATTATGTTAGGTAAAGGTATTGACGAGTATAATTGTGCAAATATATAGGAACTAAAATATAAAATCCTTAAACTTGCTTTTATAGGGTTTACTATTATTAGGGAGATACTATTATCTCAATATTTTCTTTACCTGCAAGACGCCCATTTTATTACCCGACTTAAAAAAGCAGCTTATCTCCATAACTTTCAGATACCCAGTCATGAAAATCAGTTCAGCACTCCTAAATACCATAGTACTAAATCTAGTACGGACAGGCTGGAAATGACTTGGCTAGCTGGAAACTAGTCTTGCCGCCTATAAAGCACATTTTCCTTCAAACTTGCCTTGCTGAGCGTCGAATTTGAGAATTGACGTTGCCGAAATGAAAAGGAGGTTTGATTTTCGGGTTAGAATATTTTGGTATAAGCGTACTGGCTATATTGAGGCGGTGTTGAGAAATTTCCGAAAAGATTTGTCGGGCTTTTCGATAATTGGAGTCGAATTTAATAGCTGCCATAATAATTCTTCTTCTTTCTGCCCTTATCTATACTAATATTATAAAGAGGAAAACTTTGTTTGTTTGATTGTAATGAATAGGCTCAAAAACTACTGGACCGTTTTTAAAAATAATTTCACCATTCGAAAGCTACATTATCCACAATTAACATAGGCTAAATTATATTCTGGAAAAAAATTGGGTTCCGTAAGATATTTAGGTTTAGGTGTAAAAAATCAACCAGAAAATTTACTTATTTTGCGTACGCTGCCTAAACTGTAAAAGATAGAACCATACAATGTTCTAATTAATTGTAGGTCTTATTAATATCTACAAAAAAGTCCGCGAAGCTCTATACCTATCTACGTCGAGTGAGGCACAACAACCATTTTTTTTTATCTAAAAATCTTGATTTTTTTGGACTACATTTAAACGCATTTATTTTACTCATGCTATTAACCCTTATCAAAACAAATTATTTTATCACAAAGTACAGTTTATATAGGTAATATTTAGTCTTTGAGTGATTAAAATTGGACGTTTGGTTTTGAAGTTATGGCGAAATTAAAATATTACGATTCCTGCTGCACGGTCTGTTGCGAAATCTCTTTCTTATGAATTGTGCTATCATAGTATGGGTAGATAGAATTTATTTGAGAAATTGTTCGCAAAGGGCATCTGAAGGAACATGGTGGGTTTTTTACAGCTCTGCAAACTGTACCTGTTTAAAATCGCACCACAGGTTGCGTTTGACCATCAATAATGTGAAGTCTGCTGAGGAAAAATGCACGCACTCAAGAGTTAATTTAATTCATAAATTGCAAAGTTAACTCTCGGTAAAGAAGGTAGTACCCGCTGAAAAAAACACCGTATGATTTATTAAGGCGTCAGTCAAATATCACCCCAAGTAAAAAATCTGCCTAAAGAAACGGATAATTTAAATAAATAAAATCGCTTTGTGACTAATGACACCTAAGAAATTTGTAAACGACAATAGGAGGCTTAAGGATGTCTTTCTCACGGTATTGTTATAGAAGGTTTATTCCATTGGCAGGGCAAGAGGAGGTCTTGCCCCATACATTGACCCAAACTAGGGCAGTAGGATTCAGATTCTGACGCCAAAACAGTATGGCGGTGCTCCGCGTAGCGGAGTAGACTTCGACCGTAACGTCTGCTGTGTTTTCTGGGCGTTCTGCAGAATGGTGACACCTGAACTTTTCTTCCCACCGAATCCAAAATATCTACCTGTCGAAACACTCATGTTCGGTTAGTACTTGCATAATGCAGAAAGTGAGAACGTCATGACGCCTCTGTAGTTACTCTTTAAAGAGAGAATATACCGAAGTACCTTATAACTGAGGCGTGCAAAAGTTAGTGGCCCTGATACATAAATGGCAACTGAAGGAACATGGTGGAATGTAGTCCGCAAAAGACCACTTGCTCCACCTAGAGCTGGACCTCAAATAAAAAAGAGGCAAATACTAAACCATTTATTGACTTCAGGATCAGCTTTGTGCTGACCATTCATATATTTTGACAACTAAAAACTACTTTATGCACTTTTTTTCAGCCTGCACAAGTATAATTTACACTTACTTAGTGGTGTTTTTGTTTTGGAAGGAGAATCATCAGAATGATTTCTCACGCTCTTGGGCGGAGCGGGAGGGCATGCCAGACTCTTACTGACTAAACCCTCCCCGTTCCCCTTCGTTCCTTCGATCTGGGGGGCACGGTGAGAACCTTTCGGATTTTCCGTGTTCCCTAGAGACTTTGGCCCTACCGGGCCCCTACAGTTTGCTGACATCTCCTTGAGGCGCGCGTGGAACAGAACGCGCCGTTGACGACTAGCCTCGGTCCAGATTATTACCAGACTGCCGAACGGCGTGCTGCTCGCCGTCCGCGAGCCCGCGCCTACGGTGGTCGGAAATCGGGATCGGAATCTCGGCGGCGTCGCTCGCGGTCGGCAACCTCCTTCGCTAGCATTACTGCTTCGCAGAAGGAGGCTACCGCCCACCACCCCTCCTCGCTCTGGACCATGGGCTGTACCAGGGCCCGGAGCGAGAGGTCGCCGCCGCCGATAGATTCTACAAGGACACGGCGGCGCTCCGCCCAAGCAGGGCACACCTCTACCGTGTGCTCCGGGCGGTCCACACAGTGGCGACACCCAGGCTTCCTTTCCTCCTTGATTCTATGCAGGGACCTCCCGAACTTACCGTGTCTGCTGTAGTGGTGCTTGGAATTCATTCAAGGTTAATATGATTTTTTTGGTCGGCAAATAATTTTAAAATCGTACATCTTTGTTAAACCGTAATATAGACTAGAGACATATGTACATAAACAAACGCCTTTATCCAAGGAGTAGGTTCATATTCAGATCAACTGCTGCAACCCTCACTTATTATTTCTGCTTCGTTGATGTTCGTAAGCCAATCGTCGTCTTCATCTTCATGGTGACCCATTGTGTGGATCACCATTATGTGGAATGGTGACCCTTTATGTGGATAGCCCTGAGAACACGGTGGAGCATACATGTGCATCGTTTGAACGAGGCACCGCCGTGTTTTTGTGGGGGTCATCGGTTGCAGCGACCTCTCGCGCCGGGCCCTGGTCTAGAGCAGGGTGGAGTGGCAGCGGTTGCGTCCTTTTGAGAAGCAGTAATCCATCCAAGATGGCGGCCGCATGGATGAGGAAATGGCCTTCACGCCCCAGCGTGAGGAAATAAGATCCCCACCTCGATTTCCAGCCACCGAAGAAGTGGGTTTACGGACAGCGAGCAATGGGGCACCGTCCGTTCGGTAACCAAATATCTACACCGAGACCGAGTCGACGGCGGGTAGTGTTCCAAGCGTGCCTCATGGAGATGTCAGCAAAACCATAGAGACCCAGCAGGGGGGGTCATGGGTTCGCTTCTGAAAGGCATCAGGCAGGCAAGGAGTGGGTTTTGGTCAGTAAAAGTCTATCACGCTCACGCCCTGATGCGTCAGCTAAGAGCGGGAGAAGTCATTGGATTATTTCCCAACTAAAAAAAGCAATGAAGTTAAACTGTTTTATGTGAAAGTAAAATGAATGAATTGGATGCTTTCGGAATTATTTGCAAGTGTAGAATTATTGGTTACTTTTGTGCAGTTTAACAAACTTAACGCGGACGAAGTCGCGGGCAACAGCTAGTCCCATATAATTTGGGGTCGGCGCAACACGTTTTCTTCTTCCATTCTGTCCTGTCATCCGTCAGACTATCACCAACACCCTTTTCCTTCATATAATCATATCGCTCCTCACACAATCCATCCATCTTTTCTTTGGCCTCCTTCTTCGTCACCAATAAATACCTACTACTAAAACTTTTTTCCTCCAAAGAAATGAAATGAATGTTTACTTGTAAATTCAGAACTCTTTTAGTAATAATTAAATAATAATATTCCATAACTTTCACACAATGTCATCTATTCCAAAACTAATCAGAGCTTAGGTACGCTATGAGTAATCGACAACTGATAAACATACTTATATACTTCTAAATACTTACATATTCTTATCGATAAATTACACTCAGACCCAGAACAAATGCTCGTGCTCATCATACAAACATTTGTCTTGGGTGGGAATCGAAGCCACAACTTCCAGCACATCTATCAGTCAGGGCCAGCCACTAACTAGCAGGCCAGTAGATAGCCATATGCACAGGGTTACGGACGGCGAGAAATGGGTAGCTCATGGAACGGAAAAGGCAAGTGAAGGAAGACAGGTGAGTTTTAGTCAGTAATAGTCTGATACTCGCTCCACCTAGAACAGGAGAAGTCACTTGAAGATTTCTACTTTAAATAAAAGGCTAGTCATTTGACGCGCTAAATAATCTATTCATCTCTTAATAATTATTTGTTCTCATTTGGGATTGCAATTATACGAGCAAAAACCCGAAAGATAATATTATTATAAATTAATATTATTTATTATAAAGATAATATTATCTTTCGGGTTTTTTATATACGAAGCGTAGTATTACGCAAATATTTCATGTATACCTACATACTCGTACGGGAAGAAATTCGGAAAAACCCAGAGATATAATGAGGTTGATATTACTAAACTACGTATATGTATACGTTAATTTGTAATTTAATTTAATTGTTATTATTAAGTATTATTATCTGCCTCATAGATTTGTAAAATTTTATTACTGCCACACTATCTAAGTGGCTTTTTTCATGTATGCATGTAAGATTCACATCCAGTAGGTGTCAATCAGATATTATGTTGTGATTTATTTTTGTGTATGCGTAATTGTACATCAGTTTTGTGAATTATTAGGTAATAAAAAAATGGATTACCAAATGTAGATATTAGCACAAGTTTAAACTGTAAATGTATTTAAATTGGAAACTGTTTAGGTAAATGTATTAAAATATTTCAGTATTGAGTGACAGAGTGATATGTCTGAATATTTAGATGACCTTCTTTGTTCATATTTCCTGTACTATTTTAGAAGTTTTTGATTTCCAAAAAACCCGAATGATTTTTCATTCTATTTGAATTGTTAATTTCAAAATGATTGTTACGATATCTTCTTATACAACATGCAAAATAATAAATGATATTTATTTTGCAAATAGGTTTTCACAAACACTTTTACATGTCAATTTTTTTTTTACTAGTAGAGGCCGGTGTTTTCTGACTACCTTGAGAAGAAACACCGAAACAAACTCAGGGGTCAAATCAGTTAGTAAGCCTATTATGTCCACGACTGGGCGAAGGCCCTTTTCCACATAGGTCTGTCCTCGGTCATTACGGGCCAGTTCCTCCAGTAGTTGTTAAGCTCATCAGTTCATCACTCCACTTTCGTCTTCGTCTGCCACGATGTAGCCATGCATTTAGTGAGATTGAGTGAGACCCATTAGGTGGCTCTGAAACTGAATGACTGACTTCAACGTATGATATCAACGTGCAGCCGAAATTGACATTTGTAGATCTTTGGCAGTCGAGAGAAGCCAGTAAATCTGACTCCAGTCTTGCCATGAAGTACAGTGTTACCCCAGTTAGTGGGTTGTGGAGGTCTGGGAGGCAGCCGCTCCTCGTAAAATACTGGTATTCAGCTAAATCCGGCTTGACTGGAAGCCGGCCTCAATATACAAGTTGGGAAAAGGCTAGGCAGATGATGATGATGATGACTGGACGTATTTCAGTGTCACCACTTGAATAAATCTGAAACTGTTTTAAGATTATGATTTACTACACTCTTCTTCTAGATATTATACTCTGTTTAAGCCATTATCAATACGTGTGTATTGACAACAAACCCTAATTACAAGAACAAAGACCTTCAACAGTAGAATTAATCCCTATTACACACTGACAAAGACCATCTATTTAGTTCTCAAAGCGATTACCTGATAATCAGTGCTTCCATACTAGCTTGTTGATTAATGGACACGACTGCTGCCAAAGTGACCACTTATAGTGTCCATTGACAAGTGCTGGGGTTAACAAGTGCAGGTTTTGTGTTTCAAGGGGGGGTTGTGGGGCTAACCGTTTTTGTATTGGTTGTAGAGTTTGGAAGAGTGCATAAATGAGTTTATTTAGGAGAAAAATTCTCGAATGATCTTCCCTGCGTAGCGGGGTGATGTATCAGACTTTTATTGATTACTAACTTAAAAAAAAGGAAGCTAAAACATACATTGAGCGCCCTTATCGCTTACCGCGATCTCTTCCCGAATTGCCTGGTCACGAAGTGGTGCTGTTATTTGTGTGCCAAAACTAGTATTACACTTTATACAACACAAATATATAGATATGCTACATAACACATACATACACATATACAACATGTAACATAATTAACGCACATCCTCTTGAGGAGTCATTGTACTCATCATTATGAACAACTTTTACTATGGTAACAAACCTGAAATCGAGAAAAAATAATCAGCTGTTTCATACATTTATGTTCGCTTATTTCGTCAAAATGTGTGGTCCCATACTAAAAGTTGTTCATAATGATGAGTACAATGACCCCCCAAGAGGATGTGCGTTAATTATGTAACATATTGTATATTGAAAACTATTGCCTACATACTAAATATTACCCCTCACTATAAATTGCATCTTGCTTTATCCATACTGGTGTATTCACAAACATGTAAACTGGTGTCTGTGTTTCCTGACAGCTACAACCCAGGAATCTTTAAGTCAAGAGGTTACTTCTAGATAAGCGCGCTCCATCGTTGACCACATCGTTGTATTCCATCAGGTGACATAGCGGTCAAGTGCGAAACTATCAACAATATAAAATAAACTCACGTACACAAGACACCCAGACTCGAAAAACCTATATGTACCTAATGGCGCAGTTTCATTAGTCGATGCGGGTCCTCCGCATGCGGGGTGCGAGAGATATCTGAAACGCATGCCACAGGGCCCGCATTCGGGGAACCGTTTTCATTAGTCGATAGGACCCGCATGCCGGGTGCGAGAGATGTCTGGAATGCGTACCACAGGACCCACATTCGGGGAACCGTAGTCGGTATACTGAACATGTATCGACTTGGTAACTTTCATTGGTTGCATGGGGACTCCCCGCATGCTGTATACCGAACGAGTTAACGACTAATGAAAAATAATTATTTATTTATATTTAAAACTTTATGTAGGCGGACTTAATGCATCAGGGCATTCTCTACCAGTCAACCTTAGGGTTAAAAAGAAAACACTTTGGTAGGTCTGCACAATAAATAAATAAGTGATCATTCAAATTATTGTTTTCGTACGGGAATCGAAAAGCCAATCCCTCAACTGTACCATCAAAATATCTCAAAACCTTGTTAATAAAAAAAGAAGCGATAAAATTACAATACGATAAGAAAGGAATTTAAAGAAACAAAATTTCGGTATCTGCCTTATAAAATTGTTCTCATAATTGTACGGGTCCCTTGCTCGTAATAAATTATTCTTTGCGACTCGGGAAGAATTCCGTCCAAATACTTGACGACTCATCTCGGTTTTAGAGATTTTGTAGCGGCTTTAGGCATTTAATATTTAGATAAGAATGAAATTTTGCTGTTCGCCGTGTCTGCTTAAACTTTTTTATTGATGGAGAAATGTTTATTTTTATTTAAGTATGTATAGACTCTTTTTATTGAAAATGTTGTCGTTCTGTAGATTGACGTGTAAACTAAACAATGTCAATAACGAAATTATAACGGCATTTAAAATATTACGGCTTTTAAAAGTAATAAAACTACCTTCTTTTTTCAAAGTTCACCCAAATAGATCATAGGGTTTCTTTTAATAAGGAAGATAACACATTAAAAATTCTATCTAGCAGTTAAACTCCGGATAAAAAACTAAATGTGATAGCAATTTCGTTTTTTATCCGGAGTTACACTGCTAATTAAACCACGTTATTGAGCTGAGGGGTTGTTCAAAGAGTTACCGAAAAGGGTAGCCCTAAACCAAAAAGGGGAACTGAAGGATTATGGTGGGGTTTTTTACATAGCGTGGGTTGGGTGACAGCAGGAAGAAAAGTTAGAGAAAGTCGCTAACTCACGTCACTCGTATCAGGAAGATAACTTCCCAGTCAAATAAGACCAATCGAATCACAGATTTAATCCAAGAGGTTTTCGGAATCCAGTACTAAAGATTTGAATAAGATTGCCCTTACCAACTAAAGTAACTAAATATATATTTTCGACTACAAACACGTAAATAACACACAAACCTCTTTGATACTAATTGAACCACCGACTTTACTCAGAAAACTCCCCACGAAATATCTAAGAAGCAAGCCAACCTCTTTATAATATCAGTGTAAAGCATTATATAGACGGTTTTGTCCACCACTGGCGTCACCGGGATAATGGCGGTGGTGGACAAACGGCTTGAGGGTTCTGTTTTTACCATTTGGCTAAAGAACCATAAAAAAGAGAGTAATATAAAAATAGGTTTATTTTTATAGAACCAAATATATTTTTAAGGTCAGACAAATCCTATCAATAAATGAGGTTACTCAGACAAATCTGACTCCTTGTCACTCAGAGCAGGAAGAATCATTGATGATTTCCCAGTGAAAACCAATCGAATCACACATGTTATCCAATCGGCTTTCAGAATTCAGAAGTAAAGATTGCCCTTACCAACTGAAGTAGCTACGTATATTCGACTACAAACAAACCTCTTTGATACTAATTGAACCACCGACGTTACCCAGAAAACTTCCCACGAAATATCTAAGAAGCAACCAACCTCTTTATAATATCAGTGTAAAGCATTACACAGACGGGTTTGCTCCGGATACCTTTCAGAAACAGTGTAACAGAAATTAATATGCGCGTATATAGCGGAATGCCGTGAGGTCGGGAAATCCAAGAGAATTCGCTTTTGGATAGATTCCAGGTAGATATTAAGGTCTGAAATAATTTTGTAGCTTACTCGTTGGATTTGGTGTTCGTTTTATGGTCTTGTTGTTGCTTCTCTTTGGATTATTGTTTTTTGGTTCTGTTTTTTCTTTTTTGGTTGGTTGGGAAATCATCTTATGAGAAATGACTTCTCTCGCTCAGTTTTGGGGTAGGAATGGATTGGTTCTTACAATCTATTGTATAACTAAAAATGTTTACACGGACGAATGAAAAAGTCACATAGGACACTGTTATATGTTTGTTATAGAACTTCTCTGAAGTTTTCTGAAATTTAGATTCTTTCTACATAGATCCAAATGAGTGGAATTCCCTACCGGAGTCTTTATTTCCTGACAGCTATAACCTAAGTTACTTCTAAGCAAGCGTGCTTATAGTTCACCACATTATCTTTTACCATCAAGTGAGATTATAACGAGCCTATAAAAAACAAACGAGAAATTTCATAATACAAAATTGATCTTGACGACTTACCTACTAACATTATCTTTAAAATCTTAGGAGCCATTTCCTCAGTCGCCTAATTTTAATCCCCTGAAACTATGCTTCGTCCAAAACCATAACACTAACTCACAGCAATATTAAAACGCAGCATCCAGCCCCATAAGCGCATCTCATTTAATTCACAGATTCAGCAAGCGTAAAAACTGCATACGTACAGAAGACCAACTCTGTACAATGACCGTTTATGCGAAACAGGGTGTTAAGGTCCGCAGTCATCATCATTCATCATCATCTCAGCCGAAAGACGTCCACTGTTGGACATAGGCCTCCCCCAAGCGTCGCCACAGCGACCGGTCCTGTGCGTCTCGCATCCATCGGATTCCCGCGACCCCCGTCAGGTCGTCGGTCCACCTTGTGGGGGGCCTTCCGACGCTGCGCCACTCCAGAACCGTCATCATCATATTATAGCCGAAAGACGGCCACTGCTTCGTCCTGTGCGTCTCGCATCCATTGGAATTCCGTGACCCTCTCGTACAATCGAGCATACGCGCTTACGATTTAGAGCATTGCGCTATCTGTAAGTGATGAAAATTAAAGATCTGCAAATGACAGAGAGTTGAGTTGTTACAGATAACAATGGCTTGGTATGATTACTGATTATAATTATGTAATGGATAATGGAAACCGTGATGATCAATCTCACAACTAAATTAACTAACTAATTGCATATTAAGGCCTGCAGCTTACGGATGCGTAGCTTAAAACTATGACACTATCGACGAAGCTGCAACGACACGATGGCATGGCGTTGATGCTTTGCGACAGAGTTTCACAGTTTTGTAAGTAGAACAGGCGTACACCAAGCATACAATGATGAAGCAATGATGAAGCTACGAGTCTGTGGACAGTAGGTCTTAGTAATCAAATAATATAATTCGTATGAATGCGTTTTCGCAGGTTGCGTGGAGTTGAACTTCTTCTCTTATCTAACCTCTGCTGTGGGAGACTTGGAGTGGTCCCAGCAGGTAATAATGCTCCATAATGTGTATGTGCAAATAGAATTAGTGCAGATTTCCCGTTTGGCAAAATGCTGCCGCGTTTCAGGGCTAATGAGAAATATTTCAGGTTGTGTTTGGGAAGTAATTTCATGATGGCTAAGGCTGTCATTTGCATATCTTTGATTGTTGTCATGGGTTTACTACAGTCACAGATAATAATGCTCAAAAACGCAAGTACGTATGTTCGTGTGTATATACGCGTATGTGCGTGCACCTGTTTTCGCTTTAAGCGAAATCTATTTCATAATCCGTAATTATTGCATAATCGTCATTAAAAAGAAGGAAGTTCTCATATTATCGGTGGCATCCTATATGATGTTTAATTGATATGAAATATAATTATACATAAAAAAATATCTGATTTCTGAGACATGTGATTTTCACGAAGATGATGTGATATTATTATGTCATTAAATTTTTCACCATTGTTTTTTAACCAAACAAAAGAACTGATTGTTTTAGTTCAACTTATTACAACGCAGGAACACAGTCAGTGCAATATTGAAAATATTTAAAACAATAATAAGAATGAACGGCCGACAACAAAGGAAAGTTCAAACAAAGGAGCCATTCTATTAAAATATTTATTAAATAAGAACTCATTATAAAATATAGTTTTTCATTCGATATCCATTCATACATTAATCGAGAAATACGGAATATCACGGAGATCTAGATATATGAGAATAATATCATACCTATTATTCTTATATAGGATAATACTCACACAAACTTAAGATATAGGAATACAAAGTTTAATATAATAGTAATAATTAATACATTAGGCGAGATTTTAAGAAATCGGAACGTTGAAACTGGTTCGAAGCAGTTCTTTCCGGTTAAAACCAGTTCGTTCCAGATTTTTAATAGGACAATAATGATACAATGGCAATAATTTGACAAATTCTAGCTACGAGGAGTTTCTATCACTTAAGTGGATGCTATTAAAATATAACACAAAAGAAAATATAACTACAAATATAATAATAAGTCTTGATATTAGAGCAAGGGCAAACATGATAACTTTGCTAAATTCGACGATATATTTTGTCTTATTCACCTTCATCTTAAGGCCAATACAAAAATAATATATTTAGGAAAAAGTTAACATCCAAAACTAAACAAAAACAGTCACTCTTGTGCTCTTAGGTTATATAAATTTTAGTAAAATAATTTAACACCGTGTTGAAAGGAGATCAAATCTAAGTATAACAGATCAAAACAAAATAAAACAAATTTTTTTGGTTAAAATATTCAACGAGTATACCCCACACATGTGTCTATATTTAATAACATCAAAGATAACTTAAATTAAATTAAAATTAGCCAATAGAGGATTTATATTTCCCTTCCTATATTTAAATTCTATTCTAACTGGCTCAGGACTTTTCTGCATTATCCTCGGGTTGTTTTTTCTCTTCATCTACTATGACTACTTCTACGTCTCTGGCTTCGAACCCTGGTGGACGTACAGGTCCATTGATCAGGCACTCGATGTATGATGGTGGCTTCTCAACGTTTTGGGCAGCTGCCTTCTCTAGTCTTAGCGCTTTGGAGTATTTATGGACGATTAGTAGGATCATGAGGGCGACCACTGAAAATAAATAGAGAAATTATTAATATTGCTTTCTGGTATTCTGAAAAAGAATTTAACAGGCTTGTGTTTGGTTTTTTGAAATAAACTTCAGTTATTGAAATTCAAAAAATTGTCTTGTGGTTTATTTGAATTGTTCAGAATTCTGTAAACGTGATTAATTAGCGTAAAAAGCAATCAATTTTAATAGTATATTTATTAAATTCCTTAAATTGATTGCTTTTTTGAACGCTCTATTATACGAGTTATGATTTTTAGTTTTTTTAAAGTTATCTCACATTAGGAATGACTCACATACACAAGCCACCCAGACCTGAAACACCTGTGGGAAATACAAATATTGGTCCATGTGGGAATCGCACCCACTACATCACTACATGTAGTGCAGTAGCTAGTAGTAGTATTTCAACAACTGCGCCAAACGTACAGTCATTAAAAAAAATAAGTACGTAAACTAAACTTATTCAAAACAACAACAAAAAATGTGTATGATCAACAAAATAGAAATAAATTTGTATGCCCTTTATCATCCAGAATCACTATTCCATGTGTCAATGTTCGTATTTTCATTATAGTTAAAATGAAACAAAGAGCGGAATATGAAAGCACACTGTGTGCAGCATAGATAGCATGTGTTACAATAAATGTCATTGAACGTCCATACATAATATATTCTATCATTGTAACACCGACAACTGATATTAAAACATATCACGCGTCAACTAAAACACTGAAGGATTGAATTACAATGAGGTTTACAAAAAGATTGAAGTAGATTTCCATAGGAAACGACCAATTGGAACCGTGCATTAGCTTCTAACATTTTCTAAGTGCCCATGTAGGCCTATGTGAATTAAAAAGATTTTGACTTTGACTGTGAGATGCATTTAGCACTAGCTAATGCTATATTATCGGCTTTGCAATGTTCTCACTGTTGGGACTCAGGCCTCCTCTCTAGGAGAGAGAATGGGCTGTAATCCACCACTCGGGAACAGTGCGGATTGGTGGATGTCACACGTCTTAGAATTTTTGGTTCTAAGATATGCCGGTTTCCTCACGATGTTTTCCTTCACCGTTGAGAGCAGTGGTGATGAAATAAATTACCTACACAAAGTAATGCGCCTGCCTGGGATTGAACCTGACACCTACAATTTGTAAGTCGGGGCGGTTACCACTTTGCAACCACTCTCAATATCTCATATGCAGTATGAGATAGACATATATTTTACGGCAGACGTAAAAATCCTATATTGGAACATGTTTCCTTTAGGATTTGTTACACCGGACATTCTTGAGATGTTACGCCACAGTTTGAAACGTAATTTTGTGGTTTAGTATGATGCTATTTTGTATGCTATAGTATTTTGCTGATGTCATTTTAGACATATTTTTGTAATAGAGGGTCTATTTCGTATTTGAGACGTCTGAAAGTCGTTTAAATAACTAACTCATACTGCTTATGAGTCAAGTTTGGCTGGCCTGTTGGTCTAGTGGTTAGTGACCCTGACTGCTATACCGGAGGTCGTGGGTTCGATTCCCACCCAGGACAAATGTTTGTGTGATGAGCACGATCATTTGTTCTGTGTCTGGGTGTAATTTATCTATAATATGTATGTATTTACAAATATATAAGTATGTTTATCAGTTGTCTAGTACCCATAATTCAAGCTCTGCTTAGTTTGGGACTAGATGATGTTGTGTGAAAGTTGTTGAAATACTATTATTATTATATATTATTATTAAGTGCATGTTTGAAATCTACTAGCATAGCATCAGCCTTATAATGTGCCCACTAGACATAGGTCTCCTCTCTAGGAGAGGGAATGAACGGTAATTGACCACGCAGGCCCAGTGCAGATTGATGGAAGTCACATGTCTTCACATTTTTGGTTCTTGGACATGCCGGTTTTCTCACGACGTTTTCCTTTACCGAAGAGCAGAGGTGATGAAATAAATTACACAAAGTATTGCGCCTGGGTAGGTTTGAACCCGCGAACTACAATTTGCTAGTCGGAGCAGTTACCATTGGGCCACCACTGCTCTAAACTACTATCACATTGAACCTTATAAAAAAGAACAAGACAAAAATTATATACTCACAGATATCGGCAAGCTTCAAGAACCAGGAAGTCTCGATGTTAATATCATCAAAAAAGAAGGGCTGATATCCGAGATGCATGGCCTGCATCACCAGCTTCACCACTGTCAAGCTCATGAACATACGCATGGGCTCCGGATCTTTCTGTTGATAGATAAATAAATAGTTAGATATTATCCTCATGATCTCAGTCGAAAGACGTCCACAGCTGGACATAGGCCTCCCCCAAGCGTTGCCACAACGACCTGTCCTGTGCGTCTCATCATCATTGGATCTCCGCGATCCTCGCTAGGTCATCAGTCCACGTTGTGGGAGGCCTTCCAACGCTGCGTCTCCCGGTATTTGGTAAGATATAAATTCTTATTTTTGTTTATTGTATGTGTTTATGTTTTTTTTAGTACTAAAATGGAGTCTAGGGATGATGTATCTGTGTAAATAATTGCGATAATCATTGAAATTGGCATATCAACGAAAAATTTAAGCATAACACTTCAAAAGCATTGTAAAATAATCAAGTTTTGAACTTGGTAATATGAAACTTCAATTGGAAATAATATCGCTATCAATAACAATCTAAACACAGTTAGTGCATATAGAAAACATAATAGTATTAGTTACCTTATGAACAGCTGCCACATAAGAAACCACAATCCTTAACCAGATGATATTGATAAGGAAATTGATCAGATCAAGGAGGTAGATATGTAACATCCCAGGGTAACATTTGGGTTGGGTGGCCACGGACATCTGTTCTACGTAGACGTGATATTGGTGGCGGAAGACGCGAGGGTATGGGTAGAAGCCATGAGTTCCCAGGTTCAGGATGATCAGTATTGGTTCCAGCCATGGTACGGTCACCGCTTGCAGCTGTTGAAGAAAAAAAAATTGTAAGTGTTGATAAACATATTTTAACTTTAACATCTCTCCCCGTAGACTCCAGTCTTGCCATGAAGTACCGTGTTATCCCAGTTAATGGGTTGTGGAGGTCTGGTAGACAGCCGCTCCTCGTAAAATACTGGTATTCAGCTAAATCCGGCTTGACTGGAAGCCGACCCCAATATAGTTGGAAAAAGGCTAGGCAGATGATGATCTCTCCCCGTAGAATAAACAAATCTAATATCATGGAGTCAAACTATAAAATAATAATAAAAATTCTAAACTAATTACAACTAAAAACGAACTAAAGTATGGCGTCAAATAACTCTTCCACATCGCTGTCGATTGGTAATATACCCAACAGACTGGCGGCGTTGCCTCGCTGTATGGCAATACCTTAACATGATTGTTTTTCGTGTACATTTCGTTTTTTTTTTAAATGTGTTATGTTCATCAAGTAATGATAGTATAATTTCATAGCATTGATCGTTGATAATATTGAATTAAATGAATTATAAAAATTTAACTTGTGTGGGTTGTGGAGGTCTAGTAAGCAGCCGCTCCTCATAAAACACTGGTATTCAGCTAATTCCGGCTGGCTGGAAGATGACTGGAAGCCGACCCCAATATAGTTGGCAAAAGGCTAGGTAGATGATGAAAAAGATTCAACTAAATAAATGTTTAAACCTAGTTAGCGATAGCCTAGTCTAAAGCAACATAATTATAGAGCAATCTAAACTTTATTCTCGTAATACCTCTAATAATTCTGCTTACAGTACCAAGATCATTATCTTCTGAATGAAATGCAATTATATCTGTAGCTGTGACAATAAATCGCGTGTTAGTTTATTTCTCGTGTAATTATGATCCAAGGAACTGCACAATTATTTTAGACTAGCTTCCGTCCGCGACTTCGTCTGCGTGGAATCCCGATTTTGAAACATTCTTTATTAGTTCTCCGCTCCTGTTGGTCTTAGCATGAAGATGTACAACCTATAGCCTTACTCGATAAATGGGCTATCTAACTGAACTGAATTTTTCAAATCGGACCAGTAGTTCCTGAGATTAGCGCGTTCAAACAAACTCTTCAGGTTTATAATATATAATTATGTAGATATAAGGAAATCTTCATACAAAATCTCTGTTACATGTGGTGGGCAGGTGGAACACAATAACGTTGGTATGTATGCGTCCACGTTTGCTGCGGTTGGCGTTAGCTTAAGTTCTTAATCTTCCACTTTCAACCTTATTCCTAAAAACATAATGATGTAAAACGGTCGATCTTTTTTCGCAGTGGATGTGCGTTAACTGATGCAAGCGCTTCTTCCATTTTCAACCCTATTGCTAAAAGGATAAAGTTGAAAACTGGTCAATCAACTTTCGCAGTGGATGTGCGTTAACTGGTGCAACCGCTTCTTCGTATTTTGCTTCTAACATGTCAATGATGAGGAAAAGGGATGTTGAGTCAGATTTTTTTCGTGGTATTCAGTAGGAACTATATTTTTTTTTGAGGTAACCAGTGCTAAGCAGAAATATGTTGTAATGTTGTCATGGGCATCTGATATTGTTATTTGCTCGTTTATTTGTCTGGCCATATCTCGATCATTTGTATGTATGTATGACTGTAGCACCTAGCTCCTAGCACAAGCTCTGCTTAATTTGGGACCAGATGAAGTTATATGAAAGTTGTTGAACGTCTAACTTATTATTATTGTAAAATATAAAGCTACGCCAGTTATTATGGAAACTGTCAAAGTAGAAAATAAATTTTATTAAAGGTTTATTCTGCAGAACTATTCTGGAGATCCTACTCATTAACTACTTACACACCTTCTGTACTAATGACATTGCAGAGTTAAGTATATTTCTGATAAACTATCTTAGAAGCAAAACCAAAATATTATTCTCAGTTTTCCTTAAGAAATCACTTACAGATTACTACAGAAGGCCAAGTTCATACAATGAACAAAAATTTACGCAGGAATTGAAATTTTTGAATATAGAATAACAAATATTTTATTTCAAGCATTTGTACAACATTAGAGTTGTAGTTGTAATGTTGTTGTTGTGTTGGGGTTGTTATGTCTCACAAAAAAAAGTTTCAATTCTGTTGCAACCTACACTTTAAGGCTGTTTTAAAGCCTTAAAGCCTAATTTAATCGATATTGAAGTAGAATTAGAGATCTCTGTACACACGCGTTTCTTTGTGCGTGTGCATTGCTGAATGGATCTTCTGTAGTATACATTGGTTCTTTTACAACATTCCTGAGCACTTTGTCATTAAAATCATTAACAGTCGCCCTCATTAGACCGAATACTTTACTTTTTGTTGATAACAAGAACAATACTCATTGCCTCGCCTTAGCTAACTTATTATTATTCTTAGGTAAAACCTTGATTTCTTCGTAAATAGCTATTTTCTCTTTTATTACGTGTTTTTCTTTTAATATTTTTTTTATACTTATAAGTTGTTTTGTTTTGAAAAGTATATCTTCATATGTATATTTAACATGAGATGATTTATGATTCAAATAGGTAGTCAGATTACTATCTCTTATAGTTATGATAAGATAGTGTTACTTAAAATGTAATTGTGACTCACTTTGTATGCAAGATTTTTTTATTACTACTCATAAAGATCGAAATAACGTTTTTGTTATGTTGGATATTATTCAATGACTTCTCTGGCTCTAGAGTGGAGCGGGAGGGCGTGTCAGACTTTTACTGACTAAAACCTATTCCTATATTCCTTCTTTGCCTTGCGTTCCAGGACTCCGCGTTTTTTATCGGAAGCCTATCCATGTCTGTATCGGGCTGCGACTCTGCTGGGCCCCTGTGGTTTGCTGACATCTCTTTGAGGAGCGCATGGATCATCATGGTCGATTAGTGGCCGGATGGCGAGCTACCCGTACCGTAACCGGGCCATCCCTAAACAATACCTCAAATATACACAAGAATACATACACTACTCACACTCTCACTGCTGACATCACACTGGAACCCATTGGTGACGACGGCGACTGTGAACAAATGGCAGGCCAGGTCCACCACACTCGCAGTCTGAAACATAAACAGTTATTATTTACAATTCAAAACAGAAGGATGTAGTGTATTGTGTTGGGAACGGAGATGTTATTGTAGGAAGCCTGAGGCCTTGTGTCTGGGAATTCTGCAATAACATTGGACCTGAGTGGCTGAATAGATACAGGTGTGGGTACTCACAAGTGGTCTTGGAATATGCGTATAATTTTAATGTCAAGACAAGAGCAGTGGTAACTTATGTTAGTGTTAGTGTTAGGTTTTGATACGAGTACGTAATCAGATTATTTACTCTGTTTTTAGGCTACCGTACATCGAAAGAACGAAAAAAAACGGAGCCCTCATAGGATGACTTTGTTGTCCGTCTGTTTGTCTGAAAAGATCCTTTATCTCGGGAACACGTGACAAGAAAAAAAAATTGCGATTCGGAATAATCTTCAAGACTCCGAATTTGAACTGTTTTTGTAGGTATATTGATGCAAAACCCTCAGTGTGCGAGTCCAACTCGCACTTGCCCGGTTTTTTGTAACTAAGAATATTATTTTGATTTATGTTGTATTCGATTATTCGTTGCAATCGACAAATTGTGATTGTTCGTCCATCACAATTTTATCTTTAAACAGGAAATGATAAAAATTTGACACAAATTAATATAATAAGTTATCAGAAACATTTATTTCAAATAAACCATTTAAAGACATTTTGAATTGTTTAAATATCGGACAGTCTAAAAAATGAAACTATTGGCACATTCCAAAGCGTAGAACTATGTGGAGAAGAACGTGCCGGAAATGGAACACTCTTTTAAATCTTGTTATGAGTTATAAAAATCTTGGTTAGGTCCATTATTTCTTGTCGTTTCTATTAGGCCATTTGAATATTATACAAACATACAGTTTTCTGGTATTCAAAATACTGGTATTCAGCGGAATCCAGCTTGACTAGAAGCCGACCCTAATATAGTTGGGAAAAGGCTAGGTAGATGAACCAAAAATACATTTTTACTCATAAAAAATTTATACTAAACATACAGCTAAATACAAAGTATGCCGTGGCAAAGCAAAGCATAAGTTTGAAGACGCACTAGCTATAGCTATACCAAGTGCCACGTCAGGTGTAACTCGAGCCCCACATTGTATGGCCAACAATACACCAGAGACCACATCCGGCCGTTTATTTCATCACTGCAATTAGCAAACAGATGTTTCAACTTCCAAGAAGGGTAAAACTGAATTTGTACTGCAAAATTGTAAGACTATACGGCTAATTTTATTAGAAGAATTTTAGAAGTATAGGAATTCGTTTATACCGCGGACATCGAAGGACAGAAACCATTTGCCTGCTGCGGTTTTCCCGTCCGATTATAATTTGGGTGTCTTTAAGGGTAGTGTGAATAAGGTTTTTTATAAACTACCGCGCCACACCATCAACGATTGCATCACTGTTAAAAAAAAATATGTTTGAAGCATCATGAGTGAACCAAAATCGATCTTAGAACCAAAAAATTTAAATACGTGACATCCACCAAACCACGCAGGGCCACATGGTAGATGACGAATTGACGACCCAATACCTTCTTAAAGAGAAGGCTTGAAACCTTGCAGTGTGGAGAAGTCCCAACTGCTGAGTTTAAAATATATAATGCTGATTAACCTATCAGATACCCGCAAAACGAGACACAATAACAGCGCGGTCGCAAGTAACAGTTCGGGGATTCATGAATTAACGTTTGAATCCCCAACCGGTCCTATGAGACCGCGCTGTTATTGTTTTACTATTGTGTCTCGTTTCGCGGGTATCTGAGTAATTAAATGCTAATATTTCTACAACCCAAAAACAACAACTGTCAAACAGTACCACTCAATTAGAAACCAAACTAAATATCCACTAGTTTAGATTACTAGTCATGTGTAATCAAAAAGCATATTAGTCGAACATGAAACTCCATCAATGTTTCGCATCGCCGATCTGTTCAAAGCGTTGGGTCGGAACACTCAGATCTCCATATAATTATTGACAAATTCGGGAGCCCGATCGGATTGACTAATAGGCATGATTACACACTTGATCGAATGGGTCAATTGGACCTCAATTGCAGCGGCCAAACTAGTCTAAAGACGGCTTAATTGTATTGCTTTGTAATAAGCTGTCTTAGACTATAATTGTATCTGGATTTTGGTCTGCTTAGCCTTTTCGCTAGTGGGTTTGACTTTGCTGTTAATCTAATCGAAAAAACTGGAAAACAGTGTTTTTAGGGACGGATGAAAAATATTTTCTGCGAAGGGGATGAGAATGTTAAATTTGACCTGTCGTACTGTATGGATATATATGTGGAGGGATGGAGAGGAAGAGGGAGATCAAAGAAAAGATGGATGGATTGTGTGAGGACTAATATGAAAGAAAATGGAGTTGATGATAGCATGACGGGTGACAGGACAGAATGGAAGAAAAAAACATGTCGCGCCGACCCCAAATAATATGGGATAAAGGCAGGAAGAAGAAGAAGAAGAAGGACTGAATGGACAAAATGTTGGGCTGTGAAAAAGATGGATGAAAAAAGATTGCATGTAAGTAGCGGAGATGAGAATACTGAGATAGATGTGTGGTGTGACGAGAATGGATAAAGTGAGAAATGAGTAATTGAGTATATTAGATGAAGTTTGAAAATAGCACCAGTGACAGAAAAGTGGAAAGGGAATCGATTGTCTTGGTATGGCAATGTAAAGTGGACGGGTGAAACGTATATTACTAAAAGAATTATGATTATACATATGAACGGATCCCTCTACTAGAAGGAGGCCTGAGTCCCAGCAATTGCAATTTTATAAGGCTGATTGATGACTATGTAGATGGATGAAGAAGGAGAGGGAGGCCAAAGAAAAGATGAATATATTGTAGGAGAAGTGATATGAAAGAATAAAAGGACAAGTGATAGCGTGACGGATGGCTTGCGATTCTGGGAGTATATGTATAGAAATTTACACTAATCAAACTCAAAAGGACATCGAGATTAATTATTATCATAATGCATTTGAACATACAGAAGACGTAAATTCAATCATACAAGGACAATGCGTATTAGCAGTTATGCTTCCATGAAAGCTAATTACGACTGATTGTAACTGAATCTATTGCAGATCGTTAGTAGTATGTATATCGATGTATGCAGCATACCAGATGATTATGTCGCACTGACGGTTATTGGTACAATCGTACTTCCGCGACTGATAATGGGGCTGGAAATGTTATAAGTAGACTTTTTCATACAATATTAAATTATTTAAATATAAAAAGCTGTATCCGATGGATGCGAGACGCACAGGACCCGTCGTTGTGGCGACGCTTGGGGGTGGCCTATGTCCAGCAGTGGACGTCTTTCGGCTGAGATGATGATGAAAAAGCTGTATGCTTTTAAATTTCATAAAATGCCGGCCAAGTGCGAGTAGGAGAATCGCACAAAAGGTTCCACAACGTCAAATCACGTTTGTTGTAAGGAAGCCCCAGACGGACGGACAGCGGAGTCATAGTAAAAGGTCCCGTTTTACCCTTTGGGTACGGAACTTAAGCAAAACAATTGCATCACTGCTTGCCATCAGGTGGGATCGCAGTCAAGCACTAGTTTATAATAATTAAAAAAAAAATATCTCATTCTTAACTGAATTGACTGTAATGTTTTGTAAATATGACTGTTTCTTTTATTGATGAGACTTCTAAAAAGGAGTATATTTTTGGCGTAGAAACAGGATGGAAAGTTTCTCAATCGATTTTCAAACCAGACGAGTGTTTTGTTTAGTGGGCCAATGATATTATCTAACTATTGTTTATATTGGGATAATTTAACGCATATTTCGCAGTAAATTCTGCTAGCGCAAAGTGGGATTTGTGACGTCAAACGTCTTGCGAAGTGCAAATGTGACGGAATAGATTCTATTCAAAAAAAGTTTGTTATGTCTACATAAATTACAGTTCAAACATCCAGTATATTATTAGACAGAAAAACATTAGCAAGAAAACCCAATGACGCTTTAGGGTGGAGCGGGAGGGCGCGTCAGACTTTCACTGATTATTACCATTGTCTGAAAACCCAGACCTATATTCCTTCTTTGTTTTGCATCCCAGGACCCTGGTGTTCCCTTTCGGATAAACCATGATTTGTGGGAGATCTAGCGTCTAAATTAAGTCTAAATATGATGTATCTTAGAACTCCAGGATCACATCTTCAAAAAAATATTAACAATTTGTTCAAGCTTAGCGCGTGACGTGACGGACGTGTGTATAAGAAAAATGTCGACACAGATTTTTTGTTTGGCCAAAGGTTACTGTTATTTTGAATGGAAATAAGGAGGTTTACTTTAAATTATATCTTTAAGGGCCTGTTTCACAATGTCCGAGTAGGCACTACTCACTGAATAAATTCAAAAATGGAACAGAATTTGTATGAAATTATCTGCCAAGTAATATACTCGAAACTTAATCATAGGTGGTGAAACAGGCCCTAAGAGTTACTTACCAGAACGACATACCCGATGACTAAACATAGTGGACGGAGGCTGACACCGCAGAAGCGATTCTCTTTTGGAGCCATGGTGACGCTAGAAATAAAGAAAAAACAATTTATTATACCAGGAATTTAAGACTGAAATCCCCAGAACGCCTAAAATCTGCGAGGTGATTAGTCACAACACAAAAATTTATTTCTTTAGACCAGTGATGGCCCAGTGATAACGGGTTCGACTTACGAATTGTACCATAGGTGGTCAAATTATTAGGGACAAATTTTATGTTTTTATTATCTGTATAATGTCTTTAAATAAAAAAGATTAGTCGGGCCTACAACCAACTATTTGCCTGGAAAATGTAGTTAAAGTTGATAATTATATAAAATCTATGTAGGTACTGAATAATAATTTGGCCACCCACTGTAGGTCGCGGGTTCAAAGCCGGGCGCATTAATTTGCATAGTTTATTTCATCACCGCTGCTCTCAAAACGACGAAGGAAAACGTCGTGAGGAAACCGGCATGTCCTAGAACTGAAAATTCAAAGACATGTGACATCCACCAACCCGCACTGGGCCCGCGTGGTGGATTACGGCCCATTGTCTCTCCTAGAGAGGAGGCTTGAGTCCCAGCAGTGGGAACATTATAAGGCTGATGCAATGCTAATACTTTCGCGTTTTTAACATTAGTGTGAGTAATTATACACTCTAGGTAACTTGTCAGTTCAAAATATGACACCTGTCATAAGTATTTTATTTAATTATACCTATGTAATGGATGTTTGTAAGTAGTTGGTCATTAGTCAGAGAGACACACTTTTAGCATAATATTCTGATTAAATCGCTGTCTAAAGTCCAGCGTGAATAATGTCAATTTGGCCTTGTTACAATTCGTATTTAATGTTTTGATATTATAAGTCTTTCCCAAATATTGTTGGGCAATTCGAATGCAGTAGGGGGTCGTGGGGCTCTTTAGATTTTTTTTTTGTAGTTAAATTGTCCCAAAGGATAATTTAATCCCAGGAGTCATCGTCATCTCTTGGGACAATTTACTGTTTTCATGCGGATGAAGTCGGTAGCATCTAATAACGATGCTCCGCCAATCCCACCTCAATTGGGCATTAGTAAGTTAATATATTTAAAAAAACAGGGCACATAGTCAGACAGACGGACAACAGACAAAGTTATGCCATAAGCGTTCAGTTTTTACCTTTTGAGGTACGGAACCCTAAAAGTGGTCGACGTATCGAACACATTTATCAAACGAATCAAAACTAAAAATGATAAAATCAAAAGAGTTTTATTATAACTTTTCATTTATTATAAACTGGTAGAACAAGATTGATATGCGAGTAAAAGTGGGTTATAAACTAACACCTGAATATCTTTTTCTAAATCTTTTTCCTCATGCGGTTAAGGCGATGACACATAGTCAGAAACATTTTGTTTTGCTTGCTATGCTGCACTGTATAAATTATTTTTAAATACTTAACATTTAAATTACAAACATTTACAAGATTTCACGCTTTTTATCAATATTTACTTTATTATTTTATTTGTATAGTTCATTAAGTGCGACCGTGAGTGCATCCATAGCATAACAGTAGACCGTTACAGAATACCAGTAAGTACTGCATTATTTATCGATTTAGGTACATATTTTTACGCTGTGTTAGGCGCCATTTTAACCTCGCACAGATTTTTATTTAAGTTTTGCATACATGTATTTCTAAATTTTTAAGACTCTGTGCACGAATAAACGATTATTTTTGAGAAACTAACTAGTGCTTGATTGCGATTCTACCTGATGGTAAGCAGTGATGCAATCATTGATAGTGAGACGCACTATTTTATTAAGAACCTATTCACTCTAGCCTTGAAGGCTCCCTAATTATGATCAGACGGTAAGACCACACCGGGTCAATTGTTCTAGTCCTTGATGTACGCGATATAAACGACAAGGGGAAACGCCTAGACCGGACTGTAGAGATTTTTTTTATCTTTTCTTCTAAAGGCCATCGGTTCAAAACTACCATTCAACTAACCTATAATTTATTTGAACCTTTTTCCTTATCCAATTCACAGTTTAAAATGACGTGGTTTTGCGTAAAACCAGTATCAGTTTTATGAGAATGACGTAGAAGTGTGTCATGAGGAAAACTTTAATTCATAATAATGTATTATGAATAACATGAGTAATGTTGTGTGTACTCTGCCTTATCTGGTTGCATAGAGAAATAAATAAGTATGCGGTTTTCTTTATCGCGTAATTCGTAAAAAATGTAAACAAACTTTTGAGATAAAAACAGCTGTTTCGTGTCTCGATCTTGATATAGTAGCTAGGAGTTGATTTAAGCAGGTAAAAATAGCTGTAAGTATTATTAGAATAGAAGAGAATAAAACTTTATTGTACACTGAAACAGTTGCTCAACTTAAATCTGTGTGTACTATTTCGGTCTTATCACTGACGGTGATATCTACCAAACCACTTTTAGATGGATTTAAAGAAGCACACTAATATTATTTCATAAAGGCGATGAGTGTGTGTGCGTGTGTGTTTGCAGCTTCTTCACACTTCAACGGCTAAATGGAATTCGACGAAACTTCGCACCCGTGTAGATCATGTCCTGAATTAGCTTATAGGATACTTTTTGTCCCGGCAGTATGTTCCTTTGAGATAATTTTCTACTATCACGCGGGTGAAGTCGCTGACAGCAGTTAGATTAAAATAAAGGACGTACCTACTCGTAATCAGTGGCACAAACTAGATTTGACTGGTGGACCTAGTACCTATTAGTAAATATTATGAAACTACATATGATTTTGTTATTATATTTGTTATTATATATGTTATTATATTTGTTATTATAATTGCTTTCCCCTTCAGTCTATATACTAAATTATCCCCTATTTCCTTTTAAACTACGTTATGGATTTTGATGTGGTTTTCGTTAATATACAAACAAATAAACAAGGAAGGTTTATGTAATAAATCCATAATAATAATGTAGTACATAAATATACAATTTTCACCAGAATGGGTGCCGATGACTAGTACCATTCATATATACCTCCTATTTCATCATATATTTTATTTAAAATATTGTGGTGGAATCCCCTATTTCCCTTGGTCACGTCATCACACGTGAACAGCTGGGATAATTCTATTTTTGTAGTTTGGTATTGTTAGGGAATATTTTATGAATGATTTAATAACATTAATTTAATTAATTCATGAATCCCCGACCGGTCGTATGAGACCGCGGTGTTATTGTTTTACTATTCTGTCTCGTTTTGTGGGTATGTGATAGGTTAAATGAAATTATGAAAATTAATTAATTATTGAAAAATCAATTAATTGATTATGTTATGTATTTATTGAATTAATTGTACCAATAACGATAGTGTACACAACTATAAAGAAGTTTAGGTACTCCAAATATATTGTGACGTGTAAATGCAATTATTATGTTTATCTGGTTCTTATCGAAGAAATATAAAATGGAAGGAAATTAGAAAACAGATTACTATAACGATTATTTAATCTTCGCGTGTTTGACAGTCTAAGTAATTGACAGTTTATATTTAAGACATCGTGACTAGATAATAACAGCCGCACGAATCGATCTTCAAGGTTAAGCAACGTTTGCCAAGGTTGGTCTGTGGATGGGTGACCATCTTAACATAGGTACCGAGTTTCCTTCGTGCCTCGGAAAGCACGTGAAGCCGTAGGTCCCAGCTGTCATTTATAGATCTTTGGCAGTCGTCATGGATAGTCAGAAGCTGTAAATTTGAATCCAGTCTTGCCTTGAAGTACCGTGTTACCCCAGATAATGGGTTGTGGAGGTCTGGTAAGCAGCCGCTCCTCGTAAAATACTGGTATTCAGCTAAATCCGGCTTGACTGGAAGTCGACCCCAATATAGTTGGGAAAGGGCTAGGTAGATGATGAGATAAGACAGGACAGTGTCTGTCTGTCAGCTAGTTTAAAATAAAAATTGAGTAAAGTATAAGATAAAAAAAAATACATTGAGGGTGTTTTAAAATGATGTTCTCTAGGTGGCATCACTGAAACGGCAGGTCCTGCCAAAACGCTTAGTTATCTGATTAGTTAGACATCAATGTCAACGTCATGTACTTATACGTTTTCAAAGGAACAGACCTGACGGCTAAGTGGCTTCAACTGGTGGTAAGAATTTTTCTAAACACCCTCATAACGATGATAGAAAAAAAAATATTGTTTTGGGAGTCAATGAAGTATGGTATGATGGGTTTGGCCCACTGAGTCAAAAAAAAAATATTAAGAGAAGCCACTCAATATTATTTTTGTATAGCTTTAATATTACTGGCAAGTTAAACATTCTTGAATAGCCAGTTACATTAAGCTGGCAAGTTACAAAAAAAAGGTGTAGCGACTTACTTTACCGTACCTCACCTATTCTTAACTTTTTTTTGTTAACTACAGTGCGTACTTCCCCACGTCAACCTTTTTTTTGCTACGTCATTGATTTCGCAACATATATTTTTTTGGACTGGTTGTAAAACCGTGTTTTGAACTGATTCTAGCCAAATCTTTTTCTAATACATAATAATGAATAGGAAGAGACTTTTTGTTTGTTTAAACGTGATAATCTCTGGAACCACCAGTTGGATTAGAAAAAAAAAACATTTTGTATGTTGTAGCGTCCCAGCCGACCCCAATATAGTTGGGAAAAGGCTAGGCAGATGATGATGTCGTAGCATCATATTTCATCATGATTCTGTGATGAAATATTACCCCATGACCTACGCGACTACAGTAGTAACCAAAAACGCGGGTGAAACTGCGGGGGAAAGGTTGGTAATAATAAAACTATAGTCATTGTTTCCCTTTTTCATAATAGTTTTTTCTCCTCAAATATCTCGCTGATGGTTCAAAGGTTCACTTAAAGTTAACAAGGACTAGGAAAGACTGCTAAAGACACCGAAAGTTTTTGAAAGGAAATCCCGTGGTTTCAAAACGCAAAGGGCTACTGTACTAACTGCTGTCAGTCACCCTAATTAGTCAGTAAAAGTCTGACACGCCAACTTCCCCCCGTTTCTCCTCAAACATTTTTTTTTACTATGCATAAGCTCGCGTTTGACCACTATCTCACCAGCTATGGTATTCTCTAAAAGTCATTTTCATGGCTGTAAGCTGCGCCGAGCTCGACGTCGAGACAGCCTTCAAACAGCAAACGCAAATATATGAAGAACTGTATTTGTCAATTGCACTAGCGCTCATGGCTGTGACAACTGTGAGTTGACAATGACAGTTCTATGATAAGCGATGATGTGGCCGACGATATATTATACATATATTATTATTTACAAATCTTACCACAGATATTATGAGATACCTACTATTATTTAATGATGTTCATTGTACTTGCGTTGACTTTGTGCCCCGAATCCTTCTGATTGTGGGACGAAAATAGCAAATATATACATAGCTGATAACGATTAAAACCATTTTTTTTAATACATAATTATATTTAAGTATAGGTAATCACAGTAAAGAGTTCATAGTGACTTTACTTCACCTTTTCTTTTCATCTAGGTACCTAGCCTTTTCCCAACTATATAGGGCTCGGCTTCCAGTCAAGCCGGATTTAGCTGAATACCAGTATTTTACGAGGAGCGGCTGTCTACCAGACCTCCACCACCCATTAACTTGGGTAACACGGTACTTCATGGCAAGACTGGAGTCAGATTTACTGACTTCTGACTATCCGTAACGACTGCCAAAGATCTACAAATCTACAAATCGACTGTCTGGAAATAATCTGGACCGAGCCCAGTCGTCAACGGCGCGTTCTGTTCCACGCGCGCCTCAAGGAGATGTCAGCAAACTGTAGGGGCCTGGCAGGGCCGAAGCCTCTGGGGAACACGTGGTATTCCGAAAGGTTGACACCGAGTCCCCCCCAGATCATAGGCAACGAAGGAACGGGGTAGGGGTTTAGTCAGTAAGAGTCTGACACGCCCTCGCGCTCTGCCCAAGAGCGGGAGAAGTCATTCTGATGATTCCCCTACCAGAAAAAAGAAACCCCAGTTGATGGGTTGTGGAGGTCTGGTAGGCAGCCGCTCCTCGTAAAATACTGGTATTCAGCTAAATCCGGCTTGACTGGAAGCCGACCGCAATATAGTTGGAAAAAGACTACGCAGAAGATGATGATGACTATTCACAGTTCAAAACATCCTTATTACAATTAACTTAATGATTAATTTGAGGAAATTATAGTAAATTTTATACGTTGTTTATTTAATGCATAGTATATTTACTTATTTGCTTAAATACATAACTAACCATTTCCTTGTTTGTTTTTGCTAATGCACAGGGCATATTATTTATTTTTACTTTGAAACTTTGTTATTCACGGGACTAACATTTTTCCTTTTTTACAGTTTTAGTAGGCGTAGGTAAGAAATCTTTTTTCCTTTTTATAGTTTTAGGTAATTGTGGAAAAGGCATTTGCTAGCAAGTAAATGGTCATGGTTTTTTATACTGTACTGTGAGTAAAATAAAGAAGGTTTAGAAAAGTAATTCTTAGTAGAAGAGGATGCTGAAGGGATTTCAGCAAATCTAAAGGGGCCTAGCAGGGCTGATAACTACTAGGCTGCGGAAACGTTTGAAAGAGATACCGTGGATCTAAAACGCAAAAGGCAAATAAAGGAATGTGGCTGGATTTTAATACCCTAGGTACCGTATGTCTAACTTTTACTGACTTCAACGGACTTATAATATATTGCCAGTGTGTAGTATTCCATGAGTTCCTCATAAAGATGTTAGCAAACTGTAAAGGCCCACTAGGGCCACGGGGATTTTCTGAAAAGGAAACTCGTGGTCCTAGAACGCATCGTGCAGCTGAAGGAAACAGGTGTGGTTATAGGTACTTGGTAAAAGTCTGACACGTCCTCCGTTTTCACCCTAGAGCGGGAAAAGCATTTGATATATACCTCAAAGAAATCTAGTTAAGAATATAGGTAGGTATTGATTAAGATTAATGTAGTGATAACAGAACGCACTTAACAGTTAACGATTAGGTATAGCGGTAAATTACCTTTTTTTATTTACTGCTAGGCCGTATTTATAAAAAGAAAGTAACTGATAAGCAGATAAAATATCATTTTTTATCTTTTATCTTTCTGATATTCTTTTTTTAACTTTATGTCAAGTAGTAGTAGGTAGAGTTATGCGAAAGTAATGCAACAAGAATCAAAAATAACCAAAAATTCTAAGCCATGTGACATGCACTAACCCGCACTGGGCCCACGTGGTAGATTACGGGGGTCATTGTACATTCGACACACATTCCATTCTCCATTGTTAAAAATATATGTAAACTCGCCACAAATTAATTTTTTCTTAATAAAATATTTTGGAGTATTGTAAACTCGTCACACGTGTTTTCTACGTACAGACAGCAGATAAATCAAACACAAGAATAAAAAGATAATCATGTATTTTTTTAAAATTATAGATAATCTTTATAAAATCACTATTATCACAGTTTTTAATTGCAGTATCTAATTCGCATTTTTACATTACATTACTACTTGCTGATTTACCGCTAACATACTAATATTTCTCTTATGACTTTCTCAAATCACAGAACTATTATTATTAATTCAACTTAAATCTAATTAAAAAATACAGTTTTATAATGTTAAAATAATATTACACATAAATGTAAACAACAGTCATTGAGAAGTAAAAATTTAGAGTATAAAAGATGGAATAAGCAGTTACTTAAATGGGCTAAATATATTTAAAAATATAACTCTACCAATAATTATTTATTTATAATCACAGTAATATTTTTAATAATTTAACTTATATCTAGCGCAATAATCACAGAGAGTGGTCGTCTCCTTCTGGAAAGCATTGATGCTAGCGAAGGAGGATGCCGACCGCGAGCGCGTGAGGGAACGGCCCTCACGCCGCCGCCGCTGAGATCCCGATCCCCATGTTCCGACCACCGAAGGCGTGGGCTCCCGGACGGCGAGCACTGGGTAGCTCGCCGTCCGGCGGTCTGGTAATAACCTGAACTGAGGCTAGTCGTTAACGGCGCGTTCTGTTCCACGCGTGCCTCAAGGAGATGTCAACAAACTGTAGGGGCCTGGTAGGGCCGAAACCTCTGGGGAACACAGAAAAAACAGAAAGGTGCTCACCGTGTCCGCACGGGGACGGGGTGGGGTTTAGTCAGTAAGAGTCTGACACGCCCTCCCGCTCCGCCCAAGAGCGAGAAGTCATTCTGATGAAATCCCTTCCAAAAAAAAATGCTGTAGTTTCATTTAGCAGTTAGCAACTGGTGGCATGCTTATAATTTTATAACTTTAGGTTTAAGGCTGTTCATTCAGCTGATTTACATTTTTACTTCACAACTGTTATAGAAAAAATTAAAAAAAAATGTATTTTATTGTTTTGAAGTTATTATATAAACGTTTTGATATATTTCTTTATTTATTTTATTGTTAACCAAATAACTCATTTGGGTTTGAAGAGTTTGTTTCATATTAAAATTATGTTAAAGCTAGACTTTAGTTACTTTATTTTACTTTACTTTAGCTAGGCTTTACTTGCTAACGCTACTTTCCTTAAAAATAGCATGAAATTAAAATATGTGACGAGTTTACAACAAGTTTTATTAATAAATAATATTTTTTTGTGGTTGTGACGAGTTAACAATGGATGTATGGGAATTTTCAAAAGTGTGGCGAGTCAACAATGTGACGAATGTACAATGACCCGATTACGGCCCATTCCCTTTCCTAGAGAGGAGGCCGAGTCCCAGCAGTGGGAATATTATAAGATTGATGCTATGCTATTCTAATGTAGCAAGGCGAAAAATAATCATTTCATTCTTTATTAAACCGTAACTAAACAGCGCGACATTGAAGTTTTTATTAAAATGCACTTAATATGTATTTTATATTACCTCCACAAAATAATTATAATTTGTTTCTCTTTATCGTACAGCATTACATTTGGTACGCCATTTCTATTCATACCTACCTACCCTATGATTTAATTGAATAGGTATTTGCGTCATTAGCAAGTTACCACAAAAATGTAAATTAACTAATTTTGTAATTAAGAAACCATTATTTATTTACCGTTAACTCATTACTCTAACAACCGTTCAAATCCTGTTTTTAATTATCGATATTTCTACAATTCAAACTCAACTAATGTTCAAATTATGTTATCGTTATGTCAAAAATCATTTGACATAACGATAACATAATTTGACGTTTCCATATTCAAAATGCCGGGTACGAAAACAAATCAAATCGTTACAAATCACGAGCGTAAAATATCGATAATTGAAAGAACGTCACTATTCAGTTACTGTATGTTATTGAAGGACAAAAACACTCTCTGCTAGAGACATTGGACACGAAACACGTGATACCACAGGAATTATCCATTAAAAACTTAAGAACTCCTGAATGAAACACCATTGACACAAAAAAGAGCGATAAAAAAGAAACAAATAAATTAAATTAAACTCATAAACACTTACCAAGTATAAGTAAAGTAACAAAATCCAATAAAACAGTTGCAAAAATCAGTTTAAACTAATGTAAGCGCGAAATAAAACAGTCTATAGGTCATTAACACACGAACTGCCAGCGAACACTGAGTGCGCAGTTGTTTGCTCACTGACAGTTGCAAGCTTGCGCAGGAGTGTGTGTGAGCGAGTAAGCGAATATTGGCCACGCATGTGTGTGTGTCTTCTTGGAAAGCCCCGTGTGTATATCAACCCGACTCTCCATTGCACACAAGGAAATTAACCGTCGATATGTTTTAAAACCATCGATCACTAACTCAGAATTTTGATTCTCTTTTCAAAACCAATCTTGTAATGGAAATGTTGTATCCGAAAACTACGAAAAGAGTGCAGTTAGTTTGGCAAACGTTGGCGGTGTAGTGCCGTCTCTTTCTAACGCCAATATTGATACCAGATGAATGCATCTTAGATGATTTATAGACTGTTTTTATGGCAATTGGTGAGTCACTCAGTGGCCACAAATAATGAAATTATGTGTTTTCTGAATGCCTGATAAGAACCAAGCTGTTGTTTTAACGACCTTGAAGGAATGTTTTTCTTTTCATTTTCGTATTTTTCTTTTTCAGGCCAACTTTTGGCTTGTACGTAATTGAAATTTAGCTGAATAATATTACAGTATTGGTTACGATGACCTTTCGAAGACGTGTGTTTCGCAATAATGTTAAAAACATTCTTTTTGTGAATCATCTGGATTTATGTAGTAGGTATCTTCCTGTAGGTAGATTATGAAATACAAAGGGCCTTATTAACTCAAGCCTCTAAGAATATTTTAAAATCTCATTCCCGGCTAAAACTAATCAACGAATTAGATTTAAAAAAGATTTCTGATAAATAAAGGCCTTATGCCTTTTATATGCCAGAAATCTTATTATGTAATTTGTACCCAATCATCATATTTCTTTTAGAGGACCTTTTATTGTTAGCTTGTTGTCTCCCGCTACTGAGTAAAAACTTCCCTCGACTTCTTCTATTTTTCACAGAAATAAAACCGCTTTGAAAAAAATATTATTAGATTTTTTTCAAAGCGGTTTTATTTTTTTACTTAAATATTTTTTATGCTTAGGTCTGTTTTTGATGAGATAGTTTCTTACTTTACTTATTTTCAGAAGCTAGTTATGGCGAAATACATCAAGAATATTTCCTGATATTGTTAAAAGAATTGACTTGTGCAATCAGTCGTCAGCAGAGTCGAGATTTTTTTTAAATAAGTGTAAAAATATTCACCTACAAACGTTATGCTAAATTATTCGATCGCCAAGGCTAGAAGTAGACTTTTCTTCTAGATTTTATTTGGCTGTTCATGGGACAAATATTAAAAAAAATTAACACAACATAAATTAAAAAAGATGTTTATCTATATTATTTGGTTTGCTAAAGGCACTCAGATTCTGTTTATTACCGAATTTCGGGTATATTGTCATGAATATTGCTTTTTCCTTCTGACTATCCGTAACGACGATCATCAAATGATAGCCGGAGCCGGACAACGGCTTAACGTGCTATGCGAAGCTCACAAGAGTCTCGGTTTGTAATTGTTGGTCACCAATCCACGGATCGACCTTAGTAAGAGTTGCTTAAACCTTGATTTTTTTTTTACTTTCCTACAACATCATTATCACATAATTATGACTGAGCAGAGCCTGAGCAGAGCCTGTGGGGGGGAAGCTAGGGTATGGTCTTGGTGGGAATCGCTGTAGGTGACGGCAGCATTACCTATAAAATGTCAAGAAACCATCTGCTGTGCTCGTGGCGGAGTACCGTATGAAGCAGAGCCCTAGCCAGTCCGAGTCATCCACGTCCCCGCCGTCCTCCCTGGGACCTGCTGCACCCGCGCCGCCGCGCGACCGCCACCTCGTGGTGCAGCTGAGCTAACGGATGCAGGGCGAAGGGCGAGTATTCTGCGCCTTAAAACAGAATCGTCTCACCAGGGAGAGAACCCGAAAGAAACCCGAGCATATCCGTAGGCTCTAAAGCGGCAGCCCCGCTAGCGGATTAAGGCACAGTGGGCTAATCACTCGCTTGCCCGACAATTATAGATTCAAGAAACCGAAACAGTAGAAAACCGGACCGATACTTTACCGACGACTTTTGGCATGAAAATACGGACACGAATTGCATTTTGGAATGTGCGTACGCTTAGTGATGACAGCCGACTAGCACAGGCAGAAGCAGTCATGCTTGGTTACAACCTGCAGATATTGGGTCTAAGCGAAGTGAGAAGACACGGCTTTGGTGAGCTGAGAACATCTAGGGGCTTGACTTTGCTATATTCAGGTAAAGAAAATGAGGAAGATGTGCGCGAGTACGGCGTGGGGCTTCTCCTCTCTAATGTAGCGAAGAAAAGCCTTGTCGATTGGAAACCGATCTCAGACCGGATCATGTAAGCTCGCTTTAACTCTAGAGTACGGAAAATCTCCATCGTACAGTGCTACGCCCCAACCAATGCATCATCCGAGGATACTAAAGACGATTTCTACAACGCCCTGAACGCCACCCTTAGGAGTATTAAGAGGCAAGACATCGTCATCGTCATGGGAGATCTAAATGCTAAGGTTGGGAGGGTTAATGCGGGCCGTGAGCGGCATATGGGGACTCAGGGTCTTGGAGTTTGTAACGATAATGGGGATCGTTTTATCGATTTTTGTCAGAACCATGATCTTACCATCGGAGGAACATTGTTCATTCACGGCGACCACCACAAATACACCTGGAACTCACCCGATGGAGTCACAAAGAACCAAATTGACCATCTTGCCATTAGTTCTAAATGGCGTTCTTCACTGCTCGACGTTCGCAACCGTAGGGGCGCCGATATAGATAGCGACCATCATCTGGTGGTTGCTGAAGTTCGGCTTAAGGTTGCAGTAGCCCGTGCAACTGGAGGACCTGGCAGGTTGGGAAGGAGGTTCGACGTGAACAAACTGTCTGACTTGGACACCCGTAGGGCTTTTCGTCTTGAGCTGCGAAATCGATTCTCCGGACTCGAAGAAGTTGCGGATTCACTGGATGAGGAGTGGAATCGCATTAAAATGGCCTACACAGAGACCAGCTCCGTCATTCTAGGGCACAAATCGTCACACTCTCGCGAGGACTGGATGTCTCAACACACCTGGAGTCTTATCGAGGACAGAAGGAATCTGCACCTAAAGCTTCTGGAGACCCGTAATGTTGACGAGCGAGCCGGCCTCATTTTACAGTATCGTCGAATACGCAAGGCTATTTATCGGAGCACGCGTGCGGATAGAAGGCGGTGGGCCGATGACATAGCTGATCATGCTCAACACGCTGCGAACACCGGCAACCTTAAGGAGCTGTATAGAAGCACAAAGACCTTGGTAGGAGACAACAGGCGCAAAAGAAAACCACTTAGATCCAAAGAGGGGCAGCTCATTGTGACGTCGGAAGAGCAACTTCTACGCTGGCACCAACACTTTGAGGAGGTTTTCCGATTGTCAGCGACTTCGACGCCTGAGGCACTGTTGGTTAGTTCTTCACCACCCCGGCTCCTCGATATCAATTCGGAACCACCGTCAGAATCGGAGGTAGCTGAAGCAGTCCTCTCTTTGAAGACAGGGAAGGCTCCAGGATTCGACTTGATTACTGCGGAAATGCTGCAAGCCGACTTAACCTTCGCCGTCGACGTACTGACGCCTTTAATTGAAAAGATCTGGACTGCTGAAGAACTCCCGGACGACTGGAACAAAGGGCTCATAATTACCGTGCCTAAAAAAGGTGATCTAAGTCAGTGCGATAACTGGAGAGGCATTGCACTGCTGTCAATTCCCTCTAAGGTTTTTTGCAGGATAATCTTGGATAGGCTATCGAGGGCCCTGGAACCCTTACTACGCAGGGAGCAGGCTGGTTTCCGTTTGAGTCGTTCTTGCACGGATCAAATTAACACTCTACGTATAATTCTTGAACAGGCATCAGAATGGCAAAGGGAGATATATCTCACTTTTGTGGACTTTGAAAAAGCCTTCGATACGTTGAAGTGGTCCAGCATTTGGTCTCGCCTGCTGGAAATGGGAGTGCCACCAAAATTGGTCCGCTTATTACAGAGCATATATCGGAAATATTCCTGCAGAGTGGTTCACGACGGTCTCATCTCGGAGGACATCGCAGTGCACGCGGGTGTTCGTCAGGGTTGCCTCCTCTCGCCTCTTCTCTTTATAGTCGTTCTTGACGGAATTTTGCTTCGCATCTTCAATGAGAGGCGCCGCGGGATAGAATGGGGATTGTCCAGCGTTTTAGAAGACTTGGACTACGCCGATGACCTATGCCTGCTAAGTCATACGCACGCCGACATGCAAGCAAAATTGAACGACCTGCGTCAGGAGGCAGCGAAAACTGGGCTTTAAATTAACTCGCGGAAGACCCAGGAAATGCGTACAGGGGTGATTAATACTGCGCCGCTGCTAATCGGCACTGAGGCAGTGGAACGCGTCCAGAAATTCACGTACCTCGGAAGCGTCGTGGCGGAAACTGGTGGAACTGAAGAAGACGTCGCTTCTAGAATCGCCAAAGCCCGCGGTACCTTTGCACAGCTGAGACCGGTTTGGCAATCACGGAAATTGACTCGAAGAGTTAAGCTAAAAATCTTCAGGTCAAACGTCAAATCCGTGCTGCTTTACGGGTGCGAAACGTGGAAGGTGACAAAGGAGATCTCACGACAAATCCAGGTTTTCGTGAATCGATGTCTTCGCCGTATCCTCGGAATTTACTGGCCCGAGACCATCTCTAACGTAGAGCTGTTGGAGAAATGCCGCGAAAGCCCGATCGACCACCAGATCAAGCGTCGCAAGTGGAGTTGGATTGGTCACACGCTTAGGAGGGATTCCAATCATATACCTAAACAGGCACTGGACTGGAATCCCCAAGGGAAACGGAAGCGTGGCCGTCCTCGGCAGACCTGGCGACGCACCGTTTTGGCTGAAGCGAAAGACATCGGACTGACGTGGAGCGAGGTTAAGCATAAAGCGCAAGACCGCTCGCGTTGGGTGACTACTGTGGACGCCCTCTGCCCCAGCTAGGGGATTTAGGACCTTAAGTCAAGTAAGTCAAGAGCCTGTGCTATGAGTACTAGAAAACTGATGAACATACTTAATATTTTTAATTACATACCTAAATATTATAGATAAATTACATCCAGACATAAGAATAAAAATTAATGTTTTCATCATATAAATATTTGTAAGAATCGAACCCACTATCTCCGGCATAACAGTCTAGGCCACTAACCACTACACCAACAGCCACGGTGTTTATAACTTCTACCACGAGCTCATTATTGCTCTCTTTTCTATACCAATGACAACACTTTTTTACTCTTTACAAAAAACGCAACTGAATACAGATTTTTTTTTTTTTATAAAATAAGTACAAACGCAATCAAAATAAAAGTGATGGGACACGCGCTATCGATATTTATATCGATACGTACTCGACAGATTTCATCGACGTCCGGTGACCTAGTTCGTTCGTTCCGTGTCACTACAAATTGCATTCACCTAACGATGCCCTATCATTGTAGTAATTATTCGTATAGCTTTTGCTGTGGATGCGCTTCTTTCGTTTTCTTTCGGTTTTGGTTTAACTCTAAAAGTTTTTTGATAAAATGTACCAGAGTAGGTTAATCAGCTTATGTAAATTATAACTTCGCTTATTGTAGGTTGCTGATGCATTCAGGTTTCTCCAAATTTATGCCAAAAGACCTGGCTGTATTGATCTTTATCATCAGTGATAGGAATAGGTAGTGCCTATTTGCCTAAACTTCGAAGAACGAGAGAGACAAGAAACGGTGACTTCCTTAGGACTAAATTTTTTCCGAGATTCCCGAAATTTCGAGACAACACTTTTTTTTTCTGGTTGGGTAATCATCAGAATGACTTCTCCCGCTCTTGGGCGGAGCGGGAGGGCGTGTCAGACTCTTACTGACTAAACGCCTACCCCGTTCCTTCATTGCCTTCGTTCTGGGGGGGACTCGGTGTCAAGCTTTAGGAATACCACGTGTTCCCCCCCAGAGACTTCGGCCCTGCCGGGCCCCTACAGTTTGTTGACATCTCCTTGAGACGCGCGTGGAACAGAACGCGCCGTTGACGACTGGGCTCGTCGAGACAACACTTAAAAATACATTTAAAAATTGTTTTTTGGAATAAGCAATTCGTCTATATTTACCAAAAGTTTGCGACTATCATAATAAATAACATACACAGTCGTAACAACCATAAAATGTTCTGAATTTATTTTTTTGGAGTACATTTTTTAAATGACTTGTTGGTCGTAATAGGTATTACTTATTCCAAATAACAATTTTTTTTAATGTATTGAGGTGTTGTCTCGAAATTTTGGGACATAATGTCTCGGAAAAACTTTTAGTCCTAAGGAAGTCCCCGTTTCTTGTCTCTGTTCTTCGAAGTTTAGGCAAATAGGCACTACCTATTCCTATCACTGTTTATCATAAATTCAGCCGGATACAGGTCATCCCGTGACTCCCACCAAGTATCCTATACCTATCTTGAAAGAGACGTTCCGACACTGCATCTTTTTTCACTCAAGAACATTTCGGACCTATCGTCCATCGGTTTTGCCAGCAATGTACTCAGCTAACTGGCAGTTTATTTTTCTTGTGAGTTTAGCCATCGACAACTCAATTCATTTATCTTCATTCAGTCATCAGTTAACCTATCAATACCCGCGAAACGAGACACAATAGTAAAACAATAACAGCGCGGTCCAATGAGATCGGTCGGGGATTCATGAATTAATCTTAAAGTGTGTGTCCGTCCATCTTACATTTCGTTCAAATTGTAACTTGTTACATAAAGTGATTACACTATTAAGCCAAAGCAATGATTCTTAAACTTTTGTTCTTCGTTTTTTTCTCTCGATGAAAAAGTTTAGTTAATAATTAATTTTTTGACATAAATATTACGTGACATGTCTGACGACAAATATTTCATTAAAAACTACTGAACACTATTTCATAGCACTTTTCTCCATTCTAACTCTAAGCAAGTAAGTATGAATAAGGAAAATATTTCTTTTTTTTCACATGCCAATTTATGTGAACGTGTTTCAGATCAAATACAAGAGATTTTCAATATAATATTGGTAAACTTTCTACCTAGTAACTAGATTTGTGTTTGGGAGAAAACAGACGAAATCCGACGTAAGTATTTGGGCGAGTTCTAATTTTATCTCCACGGTATTTTTAAATAAATACTCGTTACCCTAAGATTATTTATTTTTCTTTGCCAAGTCAAGACTGTTCTTGTTGTCAAGGTAAACTAATGTATATTATAAATGCGAAGGTGTGTTTGTTACATATTGACGCTCACTATTACCGATGAATTATATTCTACAAAATAAATACAAGAATTATTATGTAATATTACAAGCTAAGTAACAATAACATAAAATATAATATTGCCCAGGGCTGCGAGATTGTCCGAAAAAGACAACGCAGTTCTATAAGACAGGGTTAACTGAAAGAACACAGCTAGTCAGTAAAAGTCGGAGAGTGTGCGCAGGAATTACACGAATTGATTCCGCCATCCCGTTTTTTCCATCGGACAAACCGTCGTACGGCGAATGTCCATCCTTTTGTTGTTGAAACCTCTACGGTCCGGACTAAGCGCTTCGCTTCGTCGTTTATACCGCGTACATCGAAGGACTGGAATAGTTTGCCTGCTGCGGTCTTCCCGTCCAATTATAATTTGGGTGTCTTCAAGGCTAGAGTGAATAGGCTCTTAATAAACTAGTGCGCCTCACCATCTAAGATTGCATCACTGCTTACCATCAGGTGGGATCGCAGTCAAGCACTAGCTTACACAATTAAAAAAAATAAAAAAATTCTGTCGTAGCCTCTCGTTCCACCCATAGCGGGAGGTGTTATTTAATGATTTCCCAAACTCAAAAACAAAACATAATATAGGTAATCATAGTACTAATAAACTTTGGTAAAGAGATAGATAATTATGACCTTCACTTTGCTATTACCTTACCTGTCTTCCTTGGATATAATTATTTCTTGGAAGGACGTTTCTTCGAAATAATTTCCTTCCAGAACGTGGACGAATCTGCTGGCAGAAGATAGTTTTGTTATTATACCAATATCCTAAAGCAGTTATAACGAACTGTCATAAACTCAAATGTCAAAGGGCTGTCGTAACCTTATGATATCAGTTCTTCCCAGAAATTGAATGTGGGTTGCTAAACTAAATGCTTCGTAAATATCCAGTCATAGACTGTTTGTTGTCGGGGGTCTATTTATTTATTTGTGTATACATTTTAGAATTATCCATGACCGTGCTGAAAAAAAATATAATCAAATTAACGATTAAAAGTTAATCATGATTGATCTTCTCTTCAACTTGGCGTTAGTCCCGGCTTTTGCCAGGGTCCGCCTTCCGGCTTAGCTTGCTCCATTTTGCCCGATCTTCAACATCCTTGACAGTAAGGCCATTGGCTCTCATGTCGGACTTGACGACGTCCAGCCAGCGCATGCGAGGGCGACCACGAGACCTAGCGCCAAGGACAGCCATATTCATGCATCTCCGGCCAACGTACTCCGTAGGGCGGCGCATGATGTGGCCATACCATCGCAGACGACATTCTTGCAGTTTTTCCCCCACGTCACGGACACCAAGACTACCTCGGATGAATGTGTTGCATATGCGATCGGATCGCGTTACGCCGCTCATCCACCTCAGCATCTTCATCTCCGTGACGCGAAGCTCCTGGGTGTGTCTGCTTAGTGCCGGCCAACACTCGCCGCCGTACAGGAGGACAGGGCGTATGATGCATTTATATATCTGTCCCTTAAGCTTCGGAGGCATTTTGCGGTCGCATACAACGCCCGTAACCTCTCGCCATTTCGCCCAAGCCGCACCTATACGTGCTTGGACATCGTCGTCCACGTTGCCAGACTCGTGCAGCACGGATCCAAGGTACCTGAATGTATCGGAGCTTGTGATCCGGTCCGAGCCTATTTGGATGGTGTTTGAATCCGTGCTGCCACAGGACATGTACCTACTCAGTCTTCGCCACATTTAGTCTCAGACCGCCGTTTTCCAGCGTGTCCTTCCAAATGTTGACCTTCCGCTTAAGTTGGGCTTTGTTCTGGCTAACGAGGGCGATGTCATCGGCATACATCATTAGCCATGGAGGCTGATCTTGGATGTATGCCGTAACTACATCGAGCACCACGTTAAACAAGAACGGGCTAAGAGCCGATCCTTGGTGAACGCCAACAGATATTGGAAAGACTTTGGATTCGCCAACAGCGGTCTGGACAGAGGACACGGAATCGCGATACATGTCTCTGATAATGTCAATATAGGCCTCGGGCACACCCTTGAAGCGAAGTGCCCACCAGATGGACTGCCGAGGAATACAGTCGAAGGCCTTCTGCAGGTCTAAAAAGGCCATATGCAGAGCTCTCCATCTCTCTCTGTAAGCCTCAGTCAGAGTCCGTAGGGCGAACACTGCGTCCATGGTGCTGTTACCCGCCCGGAAGCCATATTGACACTCAGAGACAGTGCACTGGCTACGGAGCCGTGTGTCAATGATCCGCTCGAAGAGCTTCATGGTGTGGCACATGATCTTAATATCGCGGTAGTTACTACAATCTTGTACACTACCTTTGCCTTTATAGATAGGAATAATAAGGCTTGATCGCCACTGGTTCGGCATTTCCTTGGTGGTCAGGATGCGGTTAAAGAGATCCGTCAGAAGGGCCACACCATGTGAGCCCATCGCCTTCCACACTTCGATTGGCACATTGTCAGGCCCGACCGATTTCCGGTTCTTCATGTGGCGAAGAGCAATGCGAGTTTCGTCAGGGGAAATAGGGGAAATAAGTCCAAGGTTAGGAGGCGGTTCGGGAGGAAGGTTATGGGGATGCTGTTTGTTAGACAGCTCCTCGAAGTATGTGCACCATCTCTCCTTAACAGAGAGGGCATCATAGAGCAGCTTACCCTGGGCGTCCCTTACACAGAGGCATTTGCTAATGTCCCGTGTAGCTTTTTCCCTAAAAGTTAATCATGATTGATGATTCAAATTAATTAGTTGTAACTGATTCTTTTGAGTCTATAATATTAATCGTAATCATTAACCGATAATCGCGGTTCAAAATATGTTGTATGAAATAATTTAAGAATAAATTTTTGTTAATAAAGTTTAATTACGTTTTATTAAATCTGACTAAAATGAATCAAATACATAAACAATCGATTTATGCCAACACTGAATCGGCGATAGCTATGAAATCGTAGAATTATCGATACTTGATATAAAAGTATCATTACGAAGTGCACATTCTATGCAGACAGCCATACTCCGAACTTGGTGACTGGCCAATGTATTAATCAGCAAGGAGATGAGTAATTGTCGCCAGTTCATACCGCCACTTAAGTTTGAACTTCATAACTTAAGTGGCACAATTGTTTCTTTGCTACCATGCAGGATATACTTTTATTTTGCGGTCTGAAATCAACCAATGTCTGCTTTCGCTCTAAGGTGGAGTGGCTATTCAGGAATTAACACACAGTGGAGGGAAATTATCGAATGACTTCTCCCAACTTGTACTGACTAAACTGCACCTTTGTTCTTTCAGGTGCACTTTGCGTTCCAAGGCTGCAGTATTTAACTCTTTCGAACAATCACGCTACCCGGTGGCAGGTCCGTGTAGACCTAGAGTCTAAGTATTGCCAGGTTTTCTATGAAATCTGGGCCCACCTTCTAATAACTATGTGTGTTGCATCGTTGGATAGGGTTTTGAGCTGATTAATAGCACAATCGACAGGCTGAATAGAAAGTAGGGACATGGGTCAATAGAAATGTGAAGATAGAACTAGTTTTTTTAATAATTTGGCAGTTGTCAGTTGAAAATGATTCTCCCTAGGGATGATAAGTATAGCTTCCAACCCGTACTTCAGTTATTATAGCGCCAAGTTTAAAATCTTAGTCCGTTCAAAGTTGTTCTTTGCCTCAATCATTAAATTTGCATCGTCCTTTCCTAGAACTAGCGCTCCCTATTCCTTGAAATGGTATCTAACGATCAGTCTGAGTAAGCCAATTAAATCATCTTCTAGATATTTTACCTCTTCGTTGTTTTTTAGATATAAATGTTAGTTATAGTCTCTTATATGTTCTCAGTAAAAAACAGTTTTAACATATAATGCGTCGAGACTAACGTGACGGACGCTTATCCAGTGAAACATGCAAACTATGAAACGCTTCAGCGCATGTTAAGAATGCATGTAACAAGTAAAAAATACTCTTGATTATAACTGTTATATGGTTTAACAATCATCAAAAGAAACTAAATAGGTATCAATGTAATTGTTGAAATGTATACGAGTACATCTCTCTTATTTCATGAATCCCCGACCGGTCTCATTGGACCGCGCTGTTATTGTCTTACTATTGTGTCTCGTTTCGCGGGTATTGATAGGTTAATAAACCAGTAAAAATGGTACTTCATAGGTTTCTTCTAGGCAAGTGTGCTCCATCGTTGGCTACATCATCGCTTACCAGCATGTGAGATAGTGGTCAAACGCAAGCCTACGCATAATGGAAAAAAAATGTGGAGAGATGCTTACAGTTGACGAAAAAATTACTGAACCGATTCTGTTCAAATTTTGCATAGATAATCTTTATAGGTTTGGTCAACTTATAGGATATAAATTATTACGCTATTTGCTGTGAGGGATAAGTAATTACGATTAATGGTCAATAAGAATAAAAAGTTTAGTTGATGAGTTCTTCTTTTTCTAAAATTCTACCAGCGATCAATTTTTTTATTTAACACTCGGTATAGGGGTTTTTTTTGCGCTGGTTAAAGTTAACTTAATTAAATATTAATTATAATATTTAGTAGAGAAGATACATAAAGAATAAAAAAAGAAGCAGTGCCTTAAAAAAAATGTTGATTGTCGACGATCGCGTCGTTAATAATTTAAATTGTCACTTACGGGATATCTTCCGTGATTTTTATTTATTTTATTTTGTTTTGTTTTGTTTTTTTTTTAGTTTTTTTTTGTTTCCCGTTTGTGAGAATCCAAATCTATTTTTCTCTATTTTTATTTTAAGGTCACAGCGTTTTGTTCCAAGTAGTGTTGTATCCACTCGTAGTGCTCTAAGTATTAAAAAAACGAAGAAACTGGAACTGTATTGCATCATTCCCAAGTATGTATCTATCAACTGCTAGATTTATCGACATCATTTTAAACAGGTTTGGTACCGCACTATTAAATTTACTAAATTATCATACCGTTGTGTGACGATAATTTTATAATCGTTTCCTACATTAATGGTTGGTAATTAAAACATTAGTTATATTTCAATTATCACCCATCCACTGATAAACATAATAAATTACCAAGTCAAGATCGAGACAAGTTTTTTTTTTAATTGTTATAAACTAGTGCTTGACTGCGATCCCACCTGATGGTAAGCAGCGATGCAATCGTCGATGGTGAGGCGCACTATTTTATGAGCCTATTCACTCTAGCCTTGAAGATACCCAAATTATAGTCGGACGAGAAAACAGCAGGCCAATTGTTCGATGTACGCGGTATAAACGACGAGGCGAAACGCTTAATCCGGACCGTACAGGTTTGAACAACATAAGGGTGGATACTCGAATTCTTTCCAGCTTGCTTTGGATGGAGTGAGAGGTAGTGTCAAATTTTACTGACTAAAACATATCTGTGTTCATCTATTCCCATAATATTTCAGGGCCACGGTATCTTTTTCGAACAATATTTCTAAATGATGGTCGGCCATCATTCAAATTGGGTACCTAATCTATTTGAAAAGTTAAAACTACAACTCGCAGTCAGCGCAAATTAAACTGAATAGAGGCCATACTACGTGTTAAAATGATAGGCGTGCAACCCAAAAACTGGAATGGAGTATACACCATAATTATATAGCTCCATACTTTTAATAATTCAGTGTAAGTCTTCAAATGGATCGCGTTAAAAGCTCGAGGAAGGGCCTCTGGACTACGTAATCCGTATATTCCATGTCCACACGTAAAAAAAACAGAAGGATATCCTCATTTCACACACCAAGCCACAAGTCTCATCTTCTACGAAACCATTAAAAAAACGCTATTGTTTTGACCAGACAAACATACAAACATAACTAGCCATATTACTGATATCAATCGATACTTACCAGGTGTTGTCGCTCTTGCATTATGTATCGGCACAGATGCCACCATCACTGCTTAACATCAGGTGGGATCGCGGTCGAGCACTAATTTATGCCAATTAAAAAAAGGGTTACGGTAACGATTTTGAACAATCCCATAGTCTAAATGATGGCGACCATAAATAGAATTGGGTGATCTTTTTGAGAGCATTTATCTCAAAAATAGCTGTACCTACCTAAGTAGCTACAAATATTTTCAACAATAGATAGAGTATCTCATGGAGATGACTCATGTGTGTATCAGTTCATAGATAATATTTTGTATCATGTATTAATGGTCTAAGAGTCTTTGTCGACTTCAGTATACGGTAAGACTCCTAGTTTTTGTAAAAATCCGTATATTCCATGTCCACACTCATCATCTGCCTAGACTTTTCCCAACTAAATTGGGGTCGGCTTCCAGTCAAGTCGAATTCAGCTGAATACCAGTATTTTACGAGGAGCGGCTGCCTACCAGACCTCCACAAACCATTAAATGGGGTAACACGGTACTTTATGTTCACACTGAAAACAAAAAAACAAACAACAAGAATATCCTCATTTCACACACCAACCACAAGTCTCATCTTCTACGAAACCATTAAAAAAACGGCTTTTTCTTCACCAGACAAACATATAAACATAACTAGCCATAGTTACTGATATCAATCGATATCTAGCAGGTGGTGTCGCTCTTGCATTATGTATCGGCACAGATGCCACCATCGCTGCTTACCATCAGGTGGGATCGCGGTCGAGCACTATTTTATACCAATAAAAAAAGGGTTACGGTAACGACTTTGAAGAATTTCGTAGTCTAAATGATGGCGACCATCATTAGAATTGGGTGATCTATATGAAAGTGTTTATCTCAAAAATAGCTGTACCTAAGTAGCTACAAATATTTTCACCAACAGATTATAAAGTATCTCATGGAGAAGACTCATGTGTGTATCAGTTCATAGATACGAGTATGTTGTATGTATTTTTTTATGAGCCTGTTCTGTCCCACTCCTGGGCAAAGGCCTCTCCCCACTCTTTCGTATGTATTAATGGTCTAAAAGTCTTTGGCGACTTCAGTTACTGGTAAGGCCCCTAGTCTTCGTAATTTAAGTATCTATTTCCTACTCAAACGGAAAAAGTAAAGGATATCCTTATTTCACACACCAAACCACAAGTCTCATTTTCTACGAAACCATAAAAAAAACGCCATTGTTTTGACCAGACAAACATACGAACATAACCATCCATAGTTACTGATATCAATCGATACCTACCAGGTGGTGTCTCTCTTGCATTATGTATCGACACAGATGCCGACTTGCCTTTTGAATATTATATGCGAGTTCAAATGACCTGGCTCAGAACCTCGGACAAGCATTTATTTAAGGTTGCATGTCGTTTCAAATGGTTCGCGTTCATTATAATTTTATAGCATGGTGGAACACACCTGGCTGGGAAATAAGGTTAAGCTGGAAAATAAGGCTAGATAATATTCTATGTATCGGTTTTGTAAGAATGAGAAACTCGTGGAAAGTGATAAACTGCTGCAGATGTCGATAATCGAGGTTAAGCAACCCTTACCGAGGTCAGCTTATGCATGGGTGACCATCTGAACATACCGAGATTTATCACGATTAAAAATAATATGTTACTGTTTTAGGAAGATACTTGAAAGATGGAAGGAGTGGAGGGAGACGTTTGGAGGAGTGGGACTGAATAGGTTAAAAAAAAGCATTTTGGCCATAGCTGCCTTGGTTCAGAACCTCGGACAAGCATTTATTTAAGGTTGCATATCGTTTCAAATGGTTCGCGAGGTAGTAGGTGGTGGTAGTAGATGAGCCCTAAGAAGGTAGTTTAGGAAATTCTACCAGTAAGGAAGTGAAAAAGGGTATTTTGTAAAGTCTTATTAGAATAGTAACCACAATATTTATTTTTCATAACTACTCCCTTATGAGAGTTAGAACGATTTAGGATGTGTTAAAGATACTTATTTTGAGGAGTTTATGAACTTGAAATATAATTATAAATTAAAAAAAATTGCATTATTAATTACCTAAAACTATCCGCAGAAGACGGGTTGAAAACATGTTTCACGAATGAAGTCGCGGGCAATGTTTGCACATTGCCCGCGATTGTTTAACAAAATAATTATGGTTACAGACTGGCCTGTTGGTGTTGTGTTTTGCGATTCCCGCCAAAGAAGAAATGTTTGTGTGATGAGCACGATCATTTGTTCTGTGTCTGGATGTAATTTGTCTATAATATGTATGTATTAATATATGTATAAGTGTGTAGTACCTCGATTTATTTGTCTAGACTGTTTCTGTTTGTTGGAGACGGATTCCAGTAGAACTGGATGCAGCTTAGTACCGAGTGGTTAACTCGGAGGATGCAAAGAATCAGCAAAAGCCGAGTTTAGTATCAAAGATTCTTTTGGTTCTAAGCAAAAGTCGAGTTTAGTAGCAAAGATTATCTTGGAAAAGTTCTTATACCACCTGTAGTGTACATAGGTTATGGTTTTCAGCTTTGAGTCAAATTCCTAGAGCTCGTTACCCTTTCATCTTTGAACTGAATCGGTCCTGTAAACTCGGAGCAAATTGGCTGTGACATACGGACAGATAGATACGCGAGCACTTTAAGTATAATACCCGGCAAATACGTTGGCAAGTTTCGCGCATGGTGCACAAAACAGCCAATGAGCGAACAGGACGTAACGCAGTGCGGAGGCAAAAGTCGTCTAACGCACCAATCATAAACTACTATTATAATGCTGCACCAATCGCGCGCCGGATCGGCGCTACCTCGTACCCCGCGTCCCGCTTGACCACCAAATAGACCTAAAAAACGATTTCTGCGCATTGCCAAGTTATCTGCCGCCTGTTATAGCAGTGGGTTGGGCACATTGCTCGTAGAACAGATGGTCGATGGGGCCGAAATGTTTGAGAGTAGCGACCGCGAACTAGAAGACGCAGTATTGGAAGGCCTCCCACAAGGTGTACCGATGATCTGATGAGTCAAATAATTGGAGACGCACAGGACCATTAGTTATGGCGACACTAGGGAGATATTGACTGGCCTGTTGGTCTAGCGGTTAGTGACTGACTGCTATGCCGGAGGTCGTGGGTTCGATTCCCACCCAGGACAAATGTTTGTGTGATGAGCACGATCATTTGTTCTGTGTCTGGGTGTAATTTATCTATAATATGTATGTGTTTAGAAGTATATAAGTATGTTTATCAGTTGTCTAGTACCTATAATACAAGCTCAGCTTAGCTTGGGACTAGATGTTGTTGTGTGAAAGTTGTGGAATATTATTATATATTATATGGCGTATGGCGATGGTGAGATACGCGAGTGATCATATCATCATCATCTGCTTAGCCTTTTCTCAACTATATTGGGGTCGGCTTCCAGTCAAGCCGGATTTAGTTGAATACCAGTATTTTACGAGGAGCGGCTGCCTACCAGACCTCCACAACCCCCTTAACTTTGGTAACACGGTACTTCATGGCAAAACTGGAGTCAGATTTACTGGCTTCTGACTATCCGTAACGACTGCCAAAGATCTACAAATGACAGCCGGGACTAACGGCTTAACGTGCTTTCCGAGGCACGGAGGAAATTCGGTATGTAAAGATGGTCACCCATCCACAGACCAACCTTGGCAAGCGTTGCTTAACCTTAAATATCAATTACAAAAGCGGACTTAATGCCTTAGGCCTTTTCTACCAGTCGACCTTATGATGAAGTAGGTATAGAAATATTTATCAATCTTTTCATTCATTCAATGAAGAAGATTTTTATTATGCTTCCATTCAAAGAATGTCTTCAAAGGTTTATTCAATACGAGTCCAGATAGCAAGTGAGCTCTTCATTGTGAAAATCAAAAAAAAAGGCATTTTAAAAATATTTTAATGAATTGACATAACAATTAAAATTAATCGTATACCTACGTGTATGTCATTCCATTGTTTCATTAACAACAGTAGTACTACGACGTACGCAGGACTGTTGTAAATACTTGTTTGTCCACCCATACAGCCATATGAAGTAGCAGTTACGACTTTATGTCGACATTATTTGTGTCGTAACGGAATTTATTTGAAACATTGTTCCGTAACATAACGTCGCCGTGTCGACTTGTGTTTCGACACCGTTTCGAAAAGTGGGGAATAATCGTAACAGAATAACAGTAACTTTCAGTCGCATTGTGACTTCGCCGTGTCGACACGTCGCGACTTTTACGCGCTCACTTTGTATCACACATTCAATCATTCATTTTTTCGTTGCGTTCATTCTACACTTAGAATTTTTATTGTAATTCGTTCTTTTTTGTGGATGTCATAGACATTAATCTTCGCCGCCATCAGAAACAAAATGTAAGTATTTATTTTCGTATTTCTGTGATTATTGCATCATACTCGATCGAAAATCCTCTGCGAAATTAAATGTATCGTGTAGTTTGATGTGACTGTAATAAATTAACCGGTGCGCCCTTCTGATTTAATAAAATACTTAAAATATTTTCTGTTAATGTGATTATTTCAATTAAAAAATTACAAAGTATTGTATTTCCGAGCAACGCAGAAGATTTTATTGATACGGCTTACATAAATTTAACCAAAATATATTGTAGAATACTATAATAATAATATAAATTGTGTAAAATGATGTGGATAATTTTGTATTTACTTGAGAGATGAAACCCAACACAATGTTTCGGAACTGTGTTTACATTGTGTTAAGTTTCGTTACAGTGTGACTGTTTTAACAAAATGGAGTTTTATTATTGTATGTTTGCAGTGGTTCTCAACATGCCGTACAAGTTAGTTTTATCAAAAAATGGAAATAGTGAGGAAGTAACTGCGGTGCCGCCACTATGGAAATTTTTTACCATAGGTTTAGCAAGAAGCCTAAATTGAAATATATGGAACTGAAAGAAAAAACATAAAATATATATAAAAAGAACAAAATTTAATATTATAATTATTGAGTAGGCTGATGTTTACATTTGTTTTCATAATGTTGACAAAATTAGGATAAAGATTATGTTATCGTGGTAAATTGACGAAAATAGTTTTCATTTTATACATTTTAACGTGTAGGTTTTTGATTCTACGATTTCATAATTAAGTGCAGTTGCATAAATATTTATATGTGAAGACTTAAATGGTTTCTCAAAGAAATTAAACTTTTTGTTATTACTTTTTCCTGTGATTTTTATTTCCCCTTGAACCTTTATTGCATATTCCATTTCAATAATATTAAATATCAAATGAATAAATTAGTAGGTAACTGCGTCAGATTTGTTGAGGTGGAAGGCAGTGGAAGCGCATTTTCTGAATTTGTTACTTGACTTACATTACTTAAGGCGGACGGCAGTGTAAGAGAATTAATTGCCTGCAAGAGTAAACGGGATGTCATGAGTTTACGAGAAATTTAATTAATTAATTAATATATTTTTCTTTTTTTTTATACGAGTTATATTCGAAAATCACAAATAACCTTGTTGAATCATATTGCTGACATCATAAGACCTTTTGACACAATAATAAAGATGTTCTACGACTTTCGAAAATTAAAAAAAAGATCAGCTGATCCATACATTTCTGTTCACAAAACGCGACAAAATGTGCGCTCAGCAGATTTTTTGTTGAATTTTCAAAAGTCCTAAAATGGTCCTGCTAGGTTATTAGTGTTTTTTAAATAACGCTTTGAATTATATTATTTTATCGAATGAAAAATTCTTACCTTGTTGTCTAATTTCTGAACTTGTCCTCATCTTTACTTTTCTGTAAAAGATCGAAGATAGACGAAAACGCTTTGGTTGATTACGACACATAGTTATAAAATAAAAGATCAATAATTATACACACATTTTGAGAACCCCTGTTTTCTGTTTGGTCAAATTCAACACTACATTTTCGTAACCGTTAAGTAATTTAGTTTCGGCAATGTGTCGACAATTTAATTTTAATATTTACACAGGAATTCAAAGTAAACACAATGTGTCGTAAATGAATGAATTATAATAAACAAAAAAATTGTCGTAACTTGTCGACACAGATACAACACTTATTTACTGTAACATTTTTCAGTACAAAGTGTTGATATCGTTCCTACACGCTGTAACCAAAATCCGCCAAGTTACTTAGTTACGACACTGTTACGTTGTCTTGCTAATTTGTGAAGACTACTTGAGAATTTTTGCGACCGAAAATGGTTGTATGGGCAGTTGAGTAAAATAATACCTATATACAATAATTATTACATACTAGCTTCTACCCGCGACTTCGTCTACCCAGGACTTCAGAAAAAAAAAGAATCGGGGTAAAAGGTATTCTATGTTCTTTTCCATGTCAAAGGTTATATGCATGCCAAACATCCAAATCCGTTCAGCCGTTTTTAAACGGTTTTATTTAGCTCACCCCGTTTGTTTTTTTTATTCTTGGGTCAAATTTAGTAATTCAAATTTCACCCTCTTCCTGTCAACCGATTAATCTGAAATTTTGTATACACTTTGGATTTTGGTGACAATACAATTATAAAACAGAAAAGAAATGAATTAAACAGAATGCGAAATAAAAACTAAAAACTAGAAAATAAAAATAGGTAAAAAAACTTTTTAAGTTAAACGGTTTTATGTTAAACATACATTGCAATGTTTAAGATAAATGTACTAAAAACCAAAAAATAATAAAATAGATACAGTCGTGGGAATTATAAACATATGCATAGACTAGACTAAAATAAAACCGTGGGGCACGTCAATTGTCTACAAATTATCGACTTAATGTGCGATAGAATTCGATAGAATGCAATAGAATTCAATTGACGTGCCCCACGGTTTTATTTTAGTCTAGTCTATGCATATGTTTATAATTCCCACGACTGTATCTATTTTATTATTTTTTGGTTTTTAGTACATTTATCTTAAACATTGCAATGTATGTTTAACATAAAACCGTTTAACTTAAAAAGTTTTTTTTACCTATTTTTACGTGATTAAGTAACAAACATCCACACTTTCACATTTATAATATTAGTTAGGATTATTATTACCCTCTTTCTAGAAAGAGGCTACTAATTTTCGTATGTATGTGTTGAGGCCATACCTTAGAATTTAGCAGTTCATGATATGGTCAACTAAAACTGGCCATTTCGTATGGTTGGATCGATCGAATGTAGGATTTCTATGGTAATAAAACAACGCAAGAAAAAAATCATGAAGATGCTTCTAAAAATTATACCAGACTAATACACATTAAATTTTTGTGATTATTTTTCAGATAATTTTAATAGCAACGTTTAAATTTTATAATCAAATCTGTAAGTTTTTAGTAAAATGCTTCATATTTGCGGGCGTACAGATGCACTGTTTAGGTGCTCTAGTCAGTAGTCTGGAAGGGTCCACCTTGACGAATTGGTTTTCGTATTTTTTTAATTTTTTTACAAAGTTTCTTTCAAAAATTCTTTTAAACCTGTGTATTAATTTATCAACAGGATCCAATAAACTTAATAACATTCTTTTTTCCAATAGATTAGCAAACGACACGTAATGAATGTGTTTCCGGAACAACATCTTAGTTAGTAGACGCTGATCCCAATCGGATACAGATTGTGTCTACATGAATAAATGCTTCCGATTCGCAAGGTGTTGCGAACACCGATAATCTTGTCAGGGTTGTCGCAACTGTCTGTAATACTTTTTGAAGACGGTTATATTTTTTATTGCAGTTGTAGCAATCCCAGCTGATGTGCTTTAGTTTATTGTTCCATGGTCTGCCTCCGAAGTTATTCATAAGATCTTAACCAGAAAATGACAGATCAAATCTTAGACAAAATCGTGAAAATCTGTTTAGGTACATTTGGCGAAGATATCGCTGGATAAGATAAAAAAAAAAGGTTTGATTCTCGCTTCTCTTGACAATTATGCAGCTTAAAACATTTTTTGATTGCGTTGACTTAAGGGAACCTTTTTTGCAGCTGCAAGGAACTGAACACCTAAGTATTTGATATTAATTTCAAACCTTAGATAGACAGACGGAAAATAGAGTGATTTTATATAGGTACCTACGTGTGACACACGTCACCCTAAAAACTTTCAGACAATAACGGTAAGATTCAATGTTCCAGATAGTAATTTGATTTCGTTTTCCGTACGTGGCAGCCCTACCTAATAAGACGGGATGGAGCTCACTAATTCCTGCTAAACCAACGTATTTGCACATTGTGTACGAGTCTCAGAAAGACGAATGAGTACGGACTTACCTCCGCGTTCGTTTACAACTATTTTCTTAGAAAAACTTATCAGCGAAGTAAATTGATTTGAGAAACAAACATGCTACCTCCGCCATGTTTTTTTCCGATAAAATCGTGCAATAAAGCGTAATTTCTTTTTAGAATGGAAATTCGTTCTATTTTTGAATAGTACTGTATTTATTACTAGTACAGTAGTAGTGTTTGTAGTAGTAGTACTAGTAGTATTTGTTACTAGTTGACATCAATTTAAAAAAAAATAGTGTGCATTATAACCACTATTGTACATGAAGTATAAATTAATAAATAATATCTCTGAAAAGAAGTTATCCGTTTTTAAAAACAGAACGCATAGTAACTATGAAGATCGTACGAATCGTGTGAAACTGTGTGAAGCCAAGCGGAAAAAATAAATATATAATACTAGCTTTTGCCCGCGGCTTCGCTCCCGTCAAATGACTACTCTACACTACCCTACACTACCCTACACTACCCTACACTACCCTACACTACCCTACACTACCCTACACTACCCTACACTACCCTACACTACCCTACACTACCCTACACTACCCTACACTACCCTACACTACCCTACACTACCCTACACTACCCTACACTACCCTACACTACCCTACACTACCCTACACTACCCTACACTACCCTACACTACCCTACACTACCCTACACTACCCTACACTACCCTACACTACCCTACACTACCCTACACTACCCTACACTACCCTACACTACCCTACACTACCCTACACTACCCTACACTACCCTACACTACCCTACACTACCCTACACTACCCTACACTACCCTACACTACCCTACACTACCCTACACTACCCTACACTACTACCCTACACTACCCTACCTACCCTACTTTACCTAACTTTATTTTTTTTTGAATTTTTCTCTCCGTAAGAACCATCATTGAACTTCAAGGAACATTTTAAAAAAAGAATCAGCCAAATCGGTCAAGCCGTTTTCATGTGATGTCGTGACAACGAAAAACGGGTTTCATTTTTATATATATAGAAGATAAGGTTTGGAGTTTTTGGCAGGATTTTTTTGAGTGAAGTTCATTGAGTGTTTTAATTATTCGCTAAAAATATCTTGGTAAAATGGAGCTAAAAAAATTATTGACTATCCCTGCTTTGCTAAATACTGCAGGCACTGGGGCAGCTGGGCGGGGCCCAGTAGAGTCGAGATGTCTGGGGCCATGGGTTGACTTCTGAAAGGAAAACCCAGAACCATGGAGCGAAGGCAAAGAAGGAACAAAGGAGTGGATTTTAGTCAGTAAAAGTCTGACACGTCCTACCGCGCCACCCAAGAGCAGGAGAGGTCTTTCTGATGATTTCCCAACTTATAAAACGCTCCTGATCAAAGATAATGAAAATTTTTAGTATCATTAACTAGTAAAACTGACAGTTATAGTGAGATAAGTAGTGAAGCAGCCAATCACCAGGAATTACAGGAATAAATGAATTTTCAATGTGTACCTGGGACTTGTTTGTATTCCCAGAAGCCTTGTAGAAACTTCGCAACTATCAGCAGATATCAGGGTAATTGGATGAAATGAGAATGTTAGGATAATTAGAGTAGGGGTTCTTGGAAAATCTTAGTGCCTCGAACTGTCCTCTAATTTGGACTGACAGGCTAAGGGATTACGAGGTCGAAGCCTGCTAGAAGTGGTGTTATTTGAATGTTAGTTCAAGGTTAAAATAAATTAGTCACTGGTACTCTACAGATGTGATGGGTTAGAATATAATAAGGAAGGCAAAACAAACTTGCGATTTTCAAGCACAGTAAGAAGTAGGTATAGTTTACTTGGAATAAACCTTGTAGTTCGATGTCTAATCTGCGGAGTTTCTAACCAATCCCGCTGTGCATGGAGCAAGAGGTATTCGACCCGTCCTTATTGGATGGCGAGCTACCAGTGCTCACCGTCTGCAATCCCGTATCTATGGTTGCGGGGACTTGCTCAGCTACTCCTGACACCCAGATTATGGTCATCAGCGACAACTACAAAACGCCACCACGCGAGATACGCTTTTCGTGGCAGCGTTTGTGGCTGTCGCGTGAGGCCCGCCCTTACGATAGAAGATCTCGATCCGGGCCTTTATTTTGCCATTTTTGGAATTAAGAATGTCAATAAATTCAACCTATCACATACCCGGGAAACGAGACACAATAGTAAAACAATAACAGCGCGGTCTCATAGGACCGGTCGGGGATTCATGAACTACAAGGAGCAATATACTTTATGATTAATTTATTTGTCGCCCACCATACGACCCTTTTAATTAATGTCTCTTTGAATTACGAACAGTAATATTCTGATCATTCAATAACCATCACATCTCCTTTATAAACACGACCGACATGCACCCCAGTCCAAAGGCTTTCCTTATTGGTAAGGCATTGTTTTGAGAGTGCATTGCCATAATGAGTAAACCAGGAAGCAAGGCAGGCAGATTGTATCGAAACTGGACCAGGCTTCATACTGCGAATGTTGGCATTGTTCTCTCAGTATCGAATCAGGGCGAGAATTCATTGATTTCGGAGGAAATCGGTAATCGGAAGAGGACTCTAAGTAATAACTTTTTTGTTATGATGCGTGTTTACCTCCCTTGACTTTCGAAAAATGGCGTTGTTAACCTCAATATCAATACGCGCGAAACGAGTCACAATAGTTTAACCAGTTGTTTTAACTTAAAACAACTGGGCAGGTGCGAGTCGGACTTGCACACTAAGGGTTCCGTACAAACTAGCTTATGTAAATAGTTCAATTACGAATGGTTTCTCAAAGATTTATCCGAATCAAAAAAAGGGATTTTGTGACGTCACAACAACAGTTCCTACATCTGGGGCTTGAAGTTAGATCTCAATCTTGCTTCAAATTTCGTTACAACAATTACAATACGACAATTTTTTACAGTTAAAAGGAACTTTACATGTATAGTTACAATGTGTGTACCCGGAGCGTCTCTGATAAGAGCTGGAGCGCGAGGCTTGTCTTCGCGTGACCTCAGCTACCTCCGGCCTCCCGTTCCCTCTAGAGTTGAACCCGAAAGATCGCCGTCACCGATCGCCTCCACGAGGATCACGTGACGCAGACCTTTACCATGGCAAACCTTTACCATATGTTCCTCTTATAGAAATAATCACAAACATATACAAAGTTTGTTATTTTAAATTGCAACGTTAAAAAAATACTTAATTAGGTAAATTCCCCAACTAAACGATTACATTTAGACGGTGGGAATTCCAGCAATTCTGACATCAGCTCAGGGCTATACAGGATATAAACTGGTTTTATCTGAATATAACCAGTACTCAGGTTATACTTACAGTTATCTTAATTTAGGAGATTCAACTTTGATCTCGACTTATTCGTGCTTTGGATGGACTTTTTTTATGTCAATGTTCTTTTTATTTTTAGAGTACCGTATCCTCGAAAGGAAAAACAGAACAGTTATATGATCACTTTGTAATTACACACACAGAGACAGACGACTGTCTATCAAGACCCTTTATCTCTGGAACGCCTGTAGGTATCGAGTTGATATTAAAACCGTGGGAAGTCGCAGAGCAATATCCAAAAACAGTAGACGTTGCCTTGCAAACAGTGAGCAGGAGGTATCTGTCCAGTAAGTATTTGTACTTACCGGTCTCTCAAGTTAGACAGCTCGATGTGTTCCATTCATTCCTCATAATAAATATCAACAAACTCACATCTCACTCTCACTCTATAATTATTATAGTGCGCATTACTATCAACGATTACATCACTGTTTACCATCAGCAGTTAAGCATTAGTTTATATCATTAAAAAAAAGTTGCCACAGAACCGGAACGCGCAGGACAACTGAAGAATCATAGGAGTAAAAGTTTAACACTCATAACATCAAATAAAGGTGTTATTTACACCCGAGTAGTGCGAGAAGAGTTACTTGATGATTGTACAAGAAGTTTTAATAAATAAATCTTCTTCTTCTTCCTGCTCTTATCCCACATATTAATTAAGATTAATAAAAAACAAGGATAGGTTCCTATCTAAAATAACACTTTTGAGCTGAAATTAGACACAGTAGCCTATTTCACGAAAGTCTACACAGTCCGCTCTGGGACCATATTTAATAAGGTATCACGTTACGATCATAATTATAATACACGTTCAATTAATGTTGTGTAATTTATGATTAGGTACGGGTGTGGTTACTGTGAAGGCGGTTTAAACATAATAAAAAAAAAGTATTTATGTATGCGAGCAGCGGTGGTCCCGACTTACAGGTTGTAGGTAGAAAAGACTTACGTACGGACTTACGAGACTGTAGTCTTTTAAGGGAATAAATTTATTTAAACACAAAATTAAAAATTTAAATAAACAATCTAAATAATTAAGCTCATTTTGGGAACGTAGTGGTAATGCTTACTTAAGGTGGGCGCGACGTTAGAATTATCCATACAAACGTAATACCAAAATCATTTGCAATTTAAGCATATTTACACCATAATATGATGTTATTCGGATTCAGACAATAATTATCTAGGTTCCTAAGTACATCGTCTTTTTGTTGAAAAACTTACCCCAAACGAAATTTAAGCGAATTTAAATTTGCAACAACAATATTTCAAAATATCTTTTCGTAGGAACACAGATATTATTATTAAGTTATAAATACTCGAAACAATATTGGAAATACATTAATTTTTCATTCATCATTTTTGGTATTACGGAACCTCTCCCAAATTTCCAATAGTTTGTATTGCTATCACAGCAAGCAACTGTCAGTGTGCGGATGATGACTTTACTCCAGTCGGTGTGTCCAAGAATTGTTTATACTATCTGGATTGCTTCCATCAACCTCAAAAACGTATTTTATTTCGTCTCAACTCGAGATAGCGCGCGGTCTCCGCAGGCCTCTTAAACAGAAATGTTTTTGTGCCACACACAAAATCTTATACAAACTAACACTACATAAAAAAGGATAACATATAAAAGTGCATAATAACTACTTTTTCAGTGTTTTTATTGCTCACCGATTTAACCTATATTCCCAAAATGCCGGACAATAGTTTCAAACCAACTGAGCATTAGGAGTAGGACAAATAACTTGAACTCGGAACCAAATTAAATGCTAATTCATTCCACCGCGATCACCCAGAACCGACCCCAATTGATTCATAGAGAGCTGTAATTAACGTATTTGAATAGCCAACGATCAATGACCAACTGGAAGTGGGAATACTATTGATGCTGTCACACTGGTTTAAATGCTATACTAGTCCAACTTCACTAGTCCAACGACAAACTAAAATTGGCCCACTGCAACGTACTGATGCTTTAACTGTAGTTCAGTAATGCGCCTCCGACGCATTTGTCAAACTATTTCGCTAGTGTTTTGAATTATGTTTGCCTCATTTAGTAGAGACCCTACTAATACACGTAGGACTCTGTCTCACTGTTTGCCTATCGAGTGATTTCAAGAAAGATGGTGGCACAGTGATCACGTGCTGCCGTGTACAATGAGGCTCAGAGATCGTTGTAGTCTCCTCAGGGATGTGCCCTAACAGGCGTCGCACAGAGAGGGTTCCGGAATGGTCTGCGTCCCCTCTATGTGCTGATGAAGATCACCGGGGTGGTTTTTTTGGGGTAAACATCCCACACTCTTGGGACTTATCCCCAAAGGGCACCTTTTGAAGGTTTCCCCTCGAAAACAAAAAAAAAGGTAGTTTTTTAAGAGTGCTTATTAAACAGAAATCTTTTTAATGGCATTATTCGCGTCTAAAAATCTGCATTGCCTTCTGAATGACTAAGTCAGTCAAGTTTTCAAAGCAGTGGTGATGAAATAAATCACACAAAGAATAGCGCCTGCCTGGGTTTAAAACCGTCATGTTTTGCTCCTAAGTCGTTGCTATTACCACTGGGCCACCACTGCTCTCTTTGTACAGTATAATATGTAATTTTAACCCTTAATTTTAGTTCCTTATCTGATCAGTTCAGAGATCAGAGTTAGGCTCGCTTTTGGTCTCTATTTCACTTGATCATAAACGATGATGTGCGCTTGCCTAGAAGTAACCTATACACTCTTGACTACAAGACCCCTAGGTTGTAGCGATCAGGAAATACAGACTCTGGCGGGGAATTCCTTAACTGTACGCAGAATGATCTTCTGAAATCTTCACATTAAAATTTATTTAAAAGAAAATGTACGGAACTTAAATACTTAAACCCACTTTTCTAACTTACTTTATCCATTTTACAAGATTATGTCGTCTAAAATGGTATAATTTAAATAATTATAACTTCCATCAAGTTGTTATGTTCGCGAAACAGAATAATTATTGCCTAATTATTATAATAGCTGTAATTCAATTAAAGATTATGTGCTTAACATGTTTTGCATAATTTTAAGGGTGCGATAAGAAATTTGTAACAAAATTGGGTTTACATATTCATAGTATAATTTTATCGAAAATAGGCTCTCAGATTTATAAAATAGGGGGTTGCAAGATTGTTTGTAAGAGCCCCAGCCTTTGAAAGTAAAAAGCAAGTGTAGGAACCCAGGTGAGTTGTAGGCGATAAAGGTATTTTTATAAAGTTGGGAATTCATTCATTCATTGGGTAAAACAAACACTAGTTTGTGTTATACGAGTACATAAAAAAACAGGAGAGCGAGTAAGAGTTTTACTGACTAACGGCCAGTTTCTTCATAAAAGCTAAAACTATCACTAAAAAAATTAACTTTTCCTTGACCATTACTGTTGTCAATAGCAAATGTCATCTTTTCAATGTCCTCATCCAAGTGACAGCTAAATTAAAAGTCGACTAAAGTAAAATGTAGGGATAAACGCAGGCAAACCAATACAATTTTGTCAAAATGACAGTAACTTTGTATTTAACAGCCTTTCAATGAGCAGCAAACGTTAAGGGCAAAAGTAATAGTAAAACCAACGGTTAAAATTGTGGAGAAACGAATTGAACCATTATTATTACTTTATGACGTTACTTTGGCTGTTAATTTAGGTGAAGAAACTGGCTGTAAAACCACATCAATGTTCTTTCTTTTCCTTTGCGTTTAAGAACCACAGGTTGAAAGGAAACTCATAACGCCAATAGACAAAAAGAAAAAGTTTATAATACTAAGTAGGTATCCAAAACTCTATATTCATTATTCATTGTTTCAGGGCAGAGACCGATTGATGCCGTTGTTTTCCTGCTCAAAAACGTGAAAAAAGTACATTATCTATTCACAGGATTTTGTATTTACAGACGGATATCAGGTGACTGGTGCCACTCGTATCAGATTCATTGATATTTTGTTTTTCTTCTTTAGTACTGATAGAAACCAGGAGGAGCTCGTGGCTAGATAATAACAGCCGCACAGGTCGATCTTCAAGGTTAAGCAACGCTTGCCAAGATTGGTCTGTGGATGGGTGACCATCTTAACATAACGAGTTTCCTCCGTGCCTCGGAAAGCACGTTAAGCCGTAGGTCCCGACTGTCATTTATAGATCTTTGGCGGTCGTTACGGATAGTCAGAAGCCAGTAAATCTGACTCCAGTCTTACCATGAAGTACCGTGTTACCCCAGTTAATGGGTTGTGGAGGTCTGGTAGGCAGCCGCTCCTCGTAAAAAAATAAATCCTTATTGGATTTATAATCACGTCACATAGTTAATCACACATATGTAGTTACTCAACCTGAAAATGTCTGTATTTTTTTAGCTCAAGCGGATAACTATTCCCAAATGCATTTATCATTTATTTCAAACTTCAAATAGGTACTTAAACGAATGTGTAAGTTTGCACACAGAGTTTGTTTCGGTGTTTCTTCTCAGGGTAGTCAGTTAGGAAATACTGGCCTCATCTAGAACAAAATGACAAAAAAAATGACGTATTAAAGTGTTTGTGAAAACCTGTTGTAAAATAAATATAATTTATCACAGGTATGGGTTTAGTCCATAAAAATTCTGACATACCGCCCGCACTAGAGCTTGAGAAGTCATTGGATGATTACTCACCTAAAAAAAGTACGCTAGAAGAAAGTTAGAAGGTTACAATAATGGATCATAGTATTTCTTAGCTTGGATAGTATTACTATCCAAGCTAAGAAATCGTTATGCCGCTACAAGTTTGTGGCTCAATCGGTTAGGTTAGGGTGCTCTAAACAAACAAAGATGAGTAGGTACGTACCAACACAATATATTAAATATAAGCTTGTACATAAAAGCCAGCACAAATTCTCAGAGAAGAGTCTAAACTAAACCTGAACCTCAGGTTTAGTTTACCCAACTACTTGAAGACTGGCTCACAGAGTGGGTCCAAGTGTCCTGGACACCAATCTCTCCGGGTGCCACTCTAATGCGATTTGGTCGTAACTTATTATGTGATGTAACTGTGTGGCGCATCTCTAGAGAATTAGGCGCTCCCTTAGTGGCGGATAATTGCTCCTGCGTGTAAGTTACGTAACTGACTCTTGCTATTGCTATCGTGATGGGGATTTCAATTGTCAAGTTTTTTTTTTTTAATAGAAAAATGGCAAAACTTAAGTAGTATTGGACAGGACGGAATGAGTACATTACTTGTAGATGGTCGATGGGGACGAAAGGTTTTGCAGTGGCGATCACGCTCTGGAAGACGCAGCGTAGGAAGGTAGACCAATGATTTGAATCCGATGGATGCGAGATGCATAGGATCGGTCGTTGTAGCGACGCTTGGGGGGCTTTTGGCTGAAATGATGATGATGATGATACATGGATACATAGGGTATGCCTAAACTTTAGCCATTAATTTTTTTAAACTGGGACATGCGTCAGACGATCTATGCATTACTACCAAGACTGTAATACGTGTACAATACGTATGTTTCGTATATACCTACTTATTGTATTGTATTCTTGTATAGCATACATACGATGTTTATTATTTACGTACATACAAAATGAATGACAGGCTTACGTACGTCAATACTTTAAGTAATTATAAAATTCTTGGGTCTTATTGAATTGAGAAAATATTTTTGGTTTGGATAGCTCTTTGGCCCATGGGCTGGGGAATGTTCCCGTAAGATAAAAATTCTATTTGCTTTTCTAAGACATGGTCTATGATCTGTATACCAAGTTTCATAGAAATTCATCAAGCCGTTCGAGCATAAAGAAGTTACAAACATACACATACTCACACATCAACTTTCACTTTTATAATATTAATATGACAAACAAAATACAAATGTTACCTCTTTATAATATTGGTATAGAAGATTTTAATGACGTAATACTATTTATAATTATTAAGATGACGTAAGTGTAGTATTGTATGAATTTAAAATCATTCATAAGCAGAATGTTTACAATCAATATGTATTGACGCAGGTAAATATATACTATTGAGGTAAACCTTATCACCTATAGTGTAAGAGGAGTAGCTCCTAAACGTAATACTAACACATATGACGACATAGAAATACCTCTTCTTGTATACCTAATGTCCTTACCATAATTTATTATTTAAAAGGTGCTAATTATAGATACTTCTTCATTTTATTTTTTTTACTCTAATGTCTTTTTTTAATTTCTTAATCTTTGAGACTAAAATTGCATTACGTGGCTTGTCCCAATTGTCACAAAACAAAAAAACTGACATAATTATTATTGTAAGTTTGACATTTGCTTGTGTCAATTTAGTCTCAGGCATTAAAAACAAACTTAAATTTACCCCTAAAAATCTAGATTGCCTTCTAGAGTACTAAATCATCCATACAACATAATAAATTAACGAACGTCTTAGTGATACTATCTTAGCTATTAGTAAGAGGTATTAGGTAGAATGAGACCATGGTGCGGAGCGAGGAGGAATGGCATCGCCTCCATTTGCGAAGCAGTAATCCTGGCGAAGAAGGCAGCCGCACGTCACGTAGAAGAACAGACGTCTTCACGTCCCATCTACCGGGACCTCGACCCTGGTTTCCAGTTGGGATCGCAGTCAAGCACTTGTTTATAACAATAAAAAAAAAGATGCGAACGACGAGAGAATGTGTGTTGCTCGCCGCTCGCAATCAATTATAATTAACAAAAAAAAAACATGAAATATTTACAACAAATGTGAAACATTATAGACCACAGCAACTAGGACGCCAAAACATAATAGTCAAGTATGCAATAAAACATTACAGCCTTAATTCCAAAAGAAAATTAAAGAAATCAATTTCAAGAAAATTTACACTTCCTAAAAACAAAAAGTGACCATCAAGATTGGACTAATGGTCAAGAATTTCCATTGCAACACGTAATAGGTGCCTCACTACTCCGGAGAAATTAGACCGTAAATGCATTAGTGTTAGCAATAATAAACTTGCTAACAGAAACATTACGGTATTGTATGCGACAATCTTAAAACTTGTAGTAATTTTTACGGTTTTTTTTAATTAAAATTGGTCAAGGTTTTTCAGAGATTAGGTATTATATTTTCAATATGCTAAGTCGATAACCCGTTCCTATCTCTACCGCTTTTAGGTACGCAATCAACCATTTTTCGCACTAATGCGGAAAAGTGTATTGTTGTTTAAAGTTTAAAGATTTTAAGATATTCAGTTCTAAATAAATATTTTTAAAAAATGTAAAGGATCTTATAATAAACTAGCGATCCGCTCCAGCATCGCTTGCGTGTTAAATATCTTTTAAATTCTCAGCTGTTCTCTATAGTAATATGCCTATAGTACCTAAACTTTCTTAATGAATCATTTCGTCTATCGATGCATGCATGAAAATCTGGTCAGTAGTTTTTTTAGTTTATCGCGAACAAACAGACAGATGCGTTTAGGAACTTTGTTTTATAATATGTATCTAAGGTTAAGGATGTAAATATTCAATTTAAAGGTTCCTCCATTGACAAACGTGACGTGGCCGACGCGACAATGTGGCATGGATGCGACAACCGTTTTGGATTCAAAGATTTTACTTTACAACATTTAACATGCCTAGTAATAGAACCTCCTGAAAATAATATGTTCGGAATTCGTTAATTGACTTTACGAATCGATTTCTGCTGAAGTCAAACTAGGTATTTTTTTTTTTATTCTAAAATAATTCTTTATTATCTCAGGTAAAAAAATATCTATTTGATAAATTGTTGGTAAGTCTTCATTGCGTTACTAGTGTTTGAGTGTGCATGCGTAGATATAGATACTATATAGGCCTGAGTCCCAACAGTGGGAACATTACAAGACCGAAAGTGAAGTACTTATGAAGTAGGACTGATGAGCAGAAATCAGGAATGCAGACCACATTTTTACTTTCCATTGCCACAAATAAAGAAAAATTTTCATTTTCCACTCGTCATCCAGCCCAAATAGTAAAAAAATATTCAAGCAGAAATACCCAATAATAATGAAAGACCACAGGACATACACAATTAGTCGCGGGCACGTTGTCGACTGACTTTATCAGATGTATTGCTATCAAAAATATATGCTGTGAATAAATTAAATGTCGTAACGTCCACGATACTGAAATAAATTGGGACGGGGCTTAAAATCACGGATACTGTTATGCGGGTTATTTATTGTGGCCGTAAGTGTACTTTTTGTAATGATTTGTTACGTAGTAAGGTATGTTTTGTTTAGCTAGTTTTTTAGATAAATATGACTAGCTACCTCATACCTAATATGACTACCTGACTAGGAAAATATTGTTCTGCCATGTAAATAGTAAAAGAAAAAATAGATGGTAGGGGTAGGAGGATAATAAAAAGTTTACGATCTTTTCTCAGACCTACAAAATATAGGGAAAAAATTTGATTCGCAGGGAAGAAAATCATTCGTCAATCATTTCGAAGTACATCCACTTTTGGACATAGGCTCTCCTCAAGTGTCACCACAAAGTGTCTCGCATCCATTGGAATCCCACGACCCTCGCCAGGTCTACCTCAAGGCCACTGCAACGTCTAACAAACGCTGCACCTTCCAGTACGCGCTCACCGATCTAGAAACTTTCAGCGGCATCAACCTGCGTGTGAACAATTAGCATTGGCATAGCATTAGCGGCTTTATAATGTTCCCACTGCTGGGACTTAGGCCTCCTCTCTAGGAGAGGGGATGGGCCGTAATCCACCGCGCGGGCCCAGTGCAGATTGGTGAATGTGTAAACTCCGAGCATAGCGCATTCCATAGCCCTTTGGGTGACTGCAAGCCTTCTGGCGAGGCACATTACTACGTGTCAGAGTTATGAGTCCTGTGTTGTATCGCAATAGCAAGTGCAATTAGACGTAATTAATCTATCATCTTTAAAACTTGCTCACCAAAGTCCATTTGTTTAAAACACAAACCTCATATGGCATGGAGATGTCGATAACGCGAAGAATGCGATCACATGCACGTGTCAACGCCTGTAGGCAAGGTCTCCATGTAAGGATGAAGGTATTTGGAGACAAATGATACCTCTGCTAGAGTAACACTCTATTTTTGGACTAGGTTCTGCCAGCGGCTTCGGCCGCGTGAAAGTAGGTTTCTCCGTACAAACTTTGGAACCGCGTTTTATCCTTTTATGGGGTGAATTTTACAAAATCCTCTCTTAGTGCTCGCTTACGTGAAAATTCGGCAAAATGTTATGCTTAGTAGTTTCAGCTGTGCGTTGATATGCCAATCAGTCAGTTTCTTTTTTTATATATATATAAATTACGCATGATTATAAAGGTTCTATGAGTATATGCACATAGATAGATATATGACATCAGAAACCACAACATCACACATTGGTCATAAACTTTCAACTTGAGGCACAGTGGTACCTATATTGAACGAGAAAAAACCGCGTAGCTTCCTTAACACTTTCGACGATTGACTTCTTAAGAAAAAAAAAATAAAAAAGGCACTGTAAAATTTCTTTTAATATATGTTGCATAGTCTCGCGTTTGATCACTACCTCATCTGATAGTAAGCGATTATGTGGCCGACGATGGAGAACCTTGTCTAGAAATAACCTATTCACTCCTGACTTAAGAACTCCATCTATAGGTTATAGAACTCTATCTATAGGTTATAACTATCAGAAAACACAGACTCCGGCAAGGAATCTGTCCTGATCTTTATAAATAAAGATCTAGAATTCAAGCCTAGAAATAAAATTAGCCTATCATTAGCTTACAAAGTTGACCTTGTATCTTGAACTTCACGTCCCACGCATTTCCGAAGAGCTTTGATTTACTCGTATTTATTATTCTAAAAGAACAAACGGGTTTATTAAAATCTCACTGACATTTATTATAATTATTCAAAATTTATTTAAATATCACGTTAATTGCCAGGGGATATTTCTGAAAATAATAAAAAAATCTTCACCCACTTTTTTGTAGAGATAAGCCTAAAAATAAACTACCATTTTATTTATAGAATTTAACCTTGAATACAATTAGTATGAATACTTATTGTAACCAATTTTATTACTATCGGCTACATAGGTACTTAAGTATATAAAATACACTGTAAAATACCTACCTACACAATTTACTTAGGTCAAAAATGCTTGTTTTGTTTTTGAAATATCAAAGCCATTTTTTTTATTAGGTTATATATATTGTACCTAGTGTAAAAGAAATTATATCATTTTTACAGTTCAAAGTGACTAATAAATTAAAAAAACAGATGTAACACATCTTAACGTATTTATAGTTTTTGGCAGCAAATGTGTAAAGTCAGCCTTCTCAGCAAGCTTCGCTGAGGTAGTCAGTACAACAACAAAAAATATCAGCTTCATTTTAACGAGATGGCGCTGGTTCAAGTATTCCACGTATTGTACAGTTGTATAGACATTTGAGATACATATAACTACTTCAATTTTAACATCCCAATCGCCTCTACAAATCAAATTGCAGATAATTCATCAATCCAACCAAGAATACTTTTATCTCCTAGAATTAAAAAAATATATTATAAGAACCTAATCACAACATTAAAAACAAAATAAAGAACAATTAAAATAAAACAAAAGTAAAATTTTACTATTAGCCGCGTAAAATTGAATTGAAAATTGCTGTAAAAATTACACTTGACGTCAGGTAAGACCAGGTATAGAACCTTATAACTTATAATAAATGAATGACAAAAAAAAAGGCTTGAATGCATCTCAGCCACCTTGTGAGAAAGTACAAATAATAAAAAAATCTAGCTCATGCCTTCTGAAACAAAAAAAAAATAACCTACTTCCACACACATCTACCTAATTTAGCAAAAAAAGAAAGAAAAATACAAACATTTCACAAAAAGAAAGTCAAAAATATTCCAGAGCAGACGTTTTTTTGCAAATTTCCCAGACATACTTTCATATACTTCGGAGCACTTCCGTGCTAAAATATATGGTTAAGTATTATGCGAAACGCATATAACGCAGGAGTGCCAAGTAGTGTTCCGCAGAAAGTACACTTGCTGCGAAAACTCTACAATATTTCGTTTAAAATTGTGATTTAAAATTTTCATATCGCTGACAGCGTTTTATACATTCGTGATATGAAAATGTGCATTTGTTGGGGTATTCTGTGGAAGTGAAATGACAATGTACATTTTCTACATTTTGTTTAGGTATTGTTAGTGAATATGAAATTGTGTTTTAGTGCTCCCGTTTGTATCATCTTTGACTCAGATAAAAGAGTGGAAGAAAAAGGTTTGGTAAGATAGTTTTTAGTGGATTTCTTAGGAAGACTGTAATGATTCGGAGACTATATTATAGATATTATCGCGTTATTTGGTTTCGTTCCAATTTTGTTACAATTAACTAAGGCCTACTGTCCACATAAGCGTAGCTTCATACACGCATATTTGTTGTCGCTAGGCGTACACCGTACACCTGCGTGAAGCTAGCTTACAAAACTATAAAACTGAACGAAGTGACAGCGCCATGATATTACTGCTACTATTCGTCATAAATATACAAGCGTAACTTGTATACTTTATGACGAATACGCGTCTATGATACTACGCATCTGTAGACGTTAGGCCTTGGTCTACATAAGTGTATAATAGTAACAGAGTGTAAGATAACTATTTATATGTCTCCGAAATTGTTCCAAAGAGTCAGTGGGAAGAATTTTACTTAGTAAAATCCTGACACTCAATTTTGCTCCACCCAAAAAATACCTACAACACAATGATTATTTAAAATTACTTAATAACCTACAGGAATATCGACAATGTGGCTGTTTATAAATTGTGTGTTTTGTATTTTTACACATATTAGTATGTATTGACTTCGGTAGGTACTTTGACTTTTGTTTCAAACTTCACAAATGTAACCAATGTTTAATTCATAGTTCAAAAAAAAAAAAAAATGATTCTGAAATTAATGTAACAGACAATATTCTTTTGAAATCGAAATTCATGATATAACAATGTCACACATAATTATACGCACAGTTTTCTCAGAATGAATCCTTCATACAAAGAATGATTTAATCAACTTTCTGGCTCTTGTGATACAAAATTTCGTAGTACAAAAGACAGTTTATTATTCGTTATTAATTTTTTACCATATTATAATTATGAATATTTATTAAAAAAACACGTCCATAAAAAATTGCTGCCTTTGGGTATCGAGTGTAGGGTGTACAGGGTATCTACACTTACATTTCTAACCCTAACTTTCCATAAAAATCTGTATTTCCTGATCGCTATAACATTCGCTATATATGTCAAGAATAAGCAGGTTACTACTTGGCAAGCGTGCTCCATCGTGGGCTACATTATGGCTTTCCATCAGATGAGATAGGAGTCAAACTCAAACTTTATTATTATTATATCTAGCTAGGCAGAGGCCTCCCTCCATACCTTCCATCATTACTGACTTTGAGCCACTTCTTGCCAATTCCAAAGAAAGACATCTAATCACAAGTTGTCCCGCCAGCTTCTTCTAGTCTGCCGCGACCCCGTCATTCTATTTCAAGTTAAAAAAATGTTTTAACGACTTTTTACTACTTTTACTTCGTCAACACTTTTGCTAGTGAGTGTACGTTTACACTGCATATGGACTAAAGTTCCGAGTAAGTACAACATTGTCGCAAGTTTCCTTACGAGCTTGGGCTAACAGCTGAAAAATGTAATCTTGTTGCTAGCAACACACTTTTATTATGGACTAGCTGACACACTACTGCCGCGCACTCGATAACTTATGATTTGGCGTTAATTTTTGTTGGGTATTTGAGTTAGGAGTTATTTTAATTGGAAAATAATTATGTGTGTGTGAAAAGGTGGTGGGATGATTATATATACTGATTTGAGACAGCACGGGCGAAGAATGACTGAAAAAACTTGGGGGAACTTTGCCCAACAAATGGATAGTCACGGTTAGTTTCAACATTGATTCACACTAGCATCAAAGAGCCGTCAGTAAGTCTGATGCTCCGCGTTCCTTCAGTTGCCATATCCCTAGGTGTGGTTGGCTCTTGCAGCCCCAATAAATGTCATAACGCGCTGTTAATCCGGGCTTAGTCCTTACTGGACGGGGAGCTACTCATTACTCACCATACGCATACCGCGCATATGATGGCTGGGAATCACTCTGCAACACCCGACATCCGAAGTGTTTCCTGCGTAACTGGAGTGTGAGGCTATCTTCTCTCTCAGTCACTTTTTCACTCGCATTAGGAGGTGAAAGAGGTGATGGGAACTTCATTACCAGTTAAACAATCTTCTTGCATCAAAATCCTAACAATTCCACCTTTAACTACAACTAATACAATCTAAATATACCCACCATGAAGTACCACCACCTACCACCCATCGGCCAGGTGGTTTCTGCCGCTGAATAATTGACGCTCCGGTCGAAGACAGTCGATCGATGCTCTGAATAAATTGCATCGCTTTTGATTCTGACTCGCTAAGTGGACAAGTGGACTGGCTGACCTGAGTTCACCTGGTTCGTGGTATCATTATAATGTTATTGTTTTTGTTTTGTGTTTGTATATGTTGTTGTTATTGTTTGTAACTTTAAAAAGAGAAATCGTTTGTCTTGGTATGGTCATGTGAAGAGGAGGGATGAAACGCATGTCACTAAAAGAGTTCTGAGTTTACATGTCGATGAATGGAGAGGGAGAGGAGTGATATGAAAGAAAAGGGAGTTAGTGATAGTGTGACGGATGACAGGACCGAATGGAAGAAAAAAAATGTGTTGTGCTGATCCCAAGTAATAAGAGATAAGGACAGGAAGAAGAAGACTGTTTGTAACTTTAAAGTAGGGATGTAGGTTACTGAAAAGGTTATTGAAAACGAATTCGACACCGGAATTTTTCAATTTGGTTTGACAACTAAAATTAAATAAAAATATTGGATGAGTATTTGAGTAGATAAATAAAAAGAGAAGAAATCAACCAGTGAAAGAGAAATTAACAGAAGGCATGGAGGAGGGAAGTTCCAAATATGACGGGATCGAAGGTGCAAATTCAATCGGAGGTAAATCAGGGAAGATACTAAGAGGCTAATTGGTGAGCCAGATTTGGTTTATTCCAATCTGCGAAGCCAAGAGCTTAGGCGTAGAATAGACCACTTTTCATTATTTTACAGCGTGTATTTTGGAGAGCGTGCGTAGGAATTACATGACCTGATTCTGCATTTCCACTATCATCTTTCTACTATAGGACCACCCGCCGTACGGCGAGTGTTATCCCTTACATTGTTAACAATTCTACGGTGATGTTCGCAGTATAAACTACTGCGAACATCGAGAGACTGGAACAATTTGCCTGTTGCTATTTTACCTATACCGATTATAATGTTTTCAGGGTTAAAGTGAATAGGCTCTTAATTAACTAGTGCGATTCACCATCAACGATTGCATCACTGCTTACCATCAGATCACAGTAAAGCACTTGTTAATATCGTTAAAAAAAGTTACCTAAGTGGGTGTTTTATTTTCGATATAAAGTTTTTATTTTTTCAAAACCTGCCCCAATTAACAAGTCTTTTGTTTAAACTTAAATCAAATTTTCATTTAAAAACTTTCGCGTCCCATAAACACGAAATTACTGACCATCTCGTCGAGGGAGAGAATCAATTTATTTACATAAAATAAATGAGACAAGTCCCGTAACATTTAAAGTTTTTTAATCACGCTAAAAACTAGGAAATTCTGATTTTTAACAGAATAAGGCTGAAGCACACTGGGGCTCCGGGGACATTGATTACCGGGAAATGTGTGGTACATACACAAGTGGATAGCGGTTTAGCATTTTTTTTTTAATTAATTCTGTGTGAAGTTGAGGATTGAAAAGAGTGAGAGAAGAACAAATAAATTAAAACACTAGCCTCATCTAGTTTGAACTAACGCTAAAATTGACGTGTAATATTGTTTTTTTTAAAACCTATTTGCAAAATAAACATCATTTATCATTTAGAGCCATTACGCACTGTCGACTAGTCGCCAGCGACTCAGTCGCCGGCGACTGTGACTTACTATAGTTTAAATAGGTGCTTGCGCACTTAGTCGTCAGTCGCCCAGGTGACTCGGCGACTCGCCGCGTTGTGCGTACTTTACAAAAAATATCAACGAGCAAAGAAAAGATCCCAAACTGCTGTGGCGCAATTTGAAATCAGATGTACTTCCAGATCATAAGCAGAGATTGCTTCCAAGTCATTTTGATAATCCGGAGACCATCAATGCTGCATTCCTGGATGTCCCTGGAAACTGCTGCGACAATGCCAAAGAAATCAACCATTTCAATTGTTTCAAACATGGTCCAGCAGGGTTCTCACTCACTTCAACCAGTCCAGAAGCAGTTCTGAAAATAATCAGAAGTCTGGGGTCCAATGCTCAGGGTGTTGATGGTGTCAGTCTGGAGATGTTATTACTCACTTTGCAAGGTAGTAACCTTGCAAGCCATTACTGACATCATCAACAGATCTATTGAAACGCGCACCTTCCCTAAGCTTTGGCGACGGGCAATGGTGCGCCCGATCCCTAAAACCAATGACCCCGCCACAATGAAGGATCTAAGGCCCATTAGCATCCTGCCCTGCCTGTCGAAGGTGCTGGAGCGGGTTGTTTACTCACAGGTAATTGACTACCTGGAGGTGAACAACATTCTTCCTGACCTCCAGTCCGGTTTTCGTAAGGGCAGAGGCACTGCAACAGCTCTGGCTGATGTTGTGGGCAATATCTTGGAGGCTCGTGATCGGGGGGAGGGGTCAATCTTGGTCCTATTGGATTTTTCACGAGCTTTCGACGCTATTAATACCAATCTGCTGCTGTCCAAGTTAGCGTACTATGGCTTTGATGGTAACGCAGTGGATTGGTTTAAAAGCTACCTAACTGATAGGTCCCAATACGTGCAAATCCATAGGGAGGATGGTTCACCTGTTTCATCCCCTCCCCGTCATGTGACAAGGGGAGTCCCACAGGGATCAATCCTGGGACCCCTTTTATACATCCTCTATAGTGCAGATGTCACCAGGTGTTTATCAAACTGCAAATATCACATGTATGCTGATGATATCCAGTTGTACATATCCTGTAAAGGGGATGATACACCATTGGCTGTGCAGAGGGTGAATGAGGATCTGGCTCGTGTGGTGGCCTGGTCGGAGAGGAATTCCCTGGTTCTAAATCCTTTAAAATCAAAGTTCTTGGTGCTAGGCACAAGAAAGCAGGTAGCTGCGATACAATCGGCCCGGCCTAAGGTCATGATCGGGGGGGAGGAGATTGAGCAAGTTGAGCAGGCATGCAGTCTCGGTTTGATTCTGGATCCAGAGCTGCGCTTTGAGGCCCACATAAAGAATGTCCTTAGAAACTGTTTCTACAGGCTGAAGGTACTGTATGGGATACGTAAGTATCTAAGTATCCCACTCCGTAAGCAACCGGCTGACAGTCTAAAATTGTCAAGGCTAAACTACTGCGATACAGTATATGGGCCATGCTTGCTTGCCGGGACGGATAGACTGATACAGCGTATCCAGAATGCATGCATTCGGTTCTGTATAGACGTCCCGCGCAGAAGTCATGTGACTCCTTACACAAACCAACTCGGAGTTTTGAAGATGGCTGCTAGGCGTAAGCTACATTTGGCAACCTTGCTGTTTGACGTTGTTGCGACCCAAAAACCACACTACTTATACAATAAACTTACATGGCGACAAACACACTACAAATATGGTCTTCGCTCCGTGGTTGGTCCACTATCAGCACCCCGGCACAGAACCGCAGCATTTAGGGGATCTTTCAGGTTTGCGGCCACACGCTGCTGGAATGATCTTCCGCCACCATTGAGAGTCCTGAAAACAAAACAACCTTTTAAATATCAGCTCAAAAAATTACTTCTAAATACACAACTCTCACAGAGCTAAATGTTACTGTAACCTTATGGTTATGACCCGCACTCTCTGGCTTGGATCTTCAGCAGCGCTGTGGCTTGGCATCTCATTTCATTGTCCTGTGTCTTGTTGCGGTTAACTGCTGTCAGAGTATTTTTTACACTGGTTTTCCTTACTATGCATAAATCTGTAAAATAAAACACATATTAGTCATAATCAATTTTTAATTAACATAACATAATAATAATATTATAATATCAGCAATAATTTCATGTTTATCTAGTTTCTTCTTGTGAGTATTACGTTTATTTCAATCCAATTACATTAAATATTATTTATTTACTTAGCAACAATATGTATAGATATTTAATTACCGTTTCATTAAACTTTTATTAGCTATATGTTCTGGGAAAACTTTTTCCACAATGGAAAACAATTAGATTAACACTAAACCACATATTATCTGTCCTCGAGGTTAGCTTTTCTGGAGTCCATGACATGTATATTTCGACACAAACACATAAAACATTCTACCAAACACAATTTTTATCTAGCATTTCACATTGCTTCTGTTTTGTTTTTGAAATTTTGAATCTCCATAGTCAGACCGTCTTTATTGCATTCGCAATGGCGTAGCGTCATCTTACGTCATATCCATTCCCGGCGTCACCTTTGCATCGCACCAATGGCGGGACGCGAACTAGTGTTGCCACTTTATTACGGTTTTTATGTATTCAGCTTTTAGTATTATTTTATTTTATTTATTCTTTTAACACTAACTATTTATAAATACCAATTATTTATGTAATATTATGTATAGTTTTCTAATTCATTTGGCACAACCGATCCGACGTTTTAGAGTCGACAGCGTCACCGGCCGACGCTGAAAACCAGCGCTGTGGATTAGTCGCACTATAATTTATGTGTGCCCACAGCATCATGCTGAGCGCTCGGCCGTTTTGCATGGAAGTGGCGCATATTTCATACCGTTTTTTTTTATGTATAATATATTGTACATGATTTGTAATTTGCCACTTGTTCATGTAAATAAAAAATTTTTCTTTCTTCTTTCTTTCTTGTGGCGACGCACAGGCGACTGGCGGTCACTAGCGACCAATAGAAGCACGGCTTCAAATGGGAGCGTTCACACGGCGAGCAACTGTCGTAGCGACTGGACGCCGCGCACAAAAATGACTCAGGCTTTCGGTACTGAGAAATTTATTACTTAGGATACTGTCGCTCAGCTTGGTCTTCTGGCCCTAGTTTCTCAGTTTTGGTCGCCGAGAGACTGAGTCGCCGGCGACTAGTCGACAGTGCGTAATGGCTCTTACTCGACAGATAAAGAGACAAAGACGATGATCATTATGGTAATTTTGTTACTGGTTCAATTATTTTAATTTATTCAACTTTTACTTATGTCATAAAATATACTCGTATTTTACTAGAGATCCTGACAGACGTTGTTCTTCCCAAAAGCAGAAAAAAAAAGAATAACCCGATTGCAGCGCCACACCTACCACGTCTATTTGTATTTCTAAACCGTAGCGCTACTCACTCAAATATATAAACAAAGTTTCATCAATCGTCAAGTCGTTTAGGAGGAGTTTGGTGACAAACACATGTACCAAAAAATTATTATACATACTTATAGATGAATGACAATATAGAATTGCTTGTTAGTCTATTGTGAATACTGCCCATATGCGTACTCCATTGTTTTGTATATTCATCTACCAGAGAAGTTTAAAACCAACATCTAGTCCCAAGCTCTGCTTAGCTTGGGACTAGATGATTTTGTGTGAAAGTTGTGGAATATTATTATATATTATATTATTAACTGAATTTCAGATCAAAGCTTCAGTAGGTACTCGACTTCTATTTTATACATTCAAAGAACGTACAGCAAAGAAGTGGAATTCCATTGCAAGCATTAAGTATAATTAAAAACCTAAAATAATTAAAATCGCTTCCTCCTCCACTTTGCGTCCAACTTAAAAAAGCTGAGCGTGGAATGGAATTTTCCCGTTGAAGTATTTGGCGTTCTTCATGACAGTTATCCATGTAAATGGAGATTGATTATAATATGTGATGAAATAAACGATTCGCTTAAAAGGACAAGTGGAGTGACAAATATTTTTTCGCCAATTTTCTTTTCTGATTCATGAATCCCCGACCGGTCGCATGAGACCGCGCTGTTATTGTCTTACTATTGTGTCTCGTTTTGCGGGTATGTGATAGGTTAAATTTTTATTCCTGTAATTTTTAGGCTCTTTTTAAAACGGGACTCAGTAAATTATTATTAAGATTCCACTGTCAGTCTGTCTGTCACCAATCTGTATCTCATGAATCTTGATAGACAGTTGAACTTTTCACAAATGATGTATTTCTGTTGCCGCTATAATAATAAATGCTAAAAACAGAATAAAATAAATATTTAAGTGGGGCTCTCATACAATATGTAGAAGTGATTTTTTTCCCGTTATTATGCTTAAGACAGAATCTTTTACTGGCGAGTCCGACTCGCACTTGCCTGGGCTTTCTTAAAACGTCAGAACAGGAACATTAAGCAGCAGCAGGGGCATTAAGTCCGCCTTTGTACCATTATGTGCAAGATGTTTAAATAAATAAATAAATAAAGTAATCTCTTATTGACTTAAAGTGATTCTTTAGTTAAATCATAATCTGAGTTATTTAAGTAATAAGGAACCATAATTATGAACTGTAACGTCATTTTTGCGAAATACACCTTCTTCCAATCCTTATTCCAAGTTATTTTAGGTTGTATCAATATCATTTCTTTCATTTTGTCCTGCCAACAGGCATGCTATCACTGACGCCTTTTTCACTCGTATCTTCGCCAAAAAGTGTGTGTCAGTGAATGAATTTTCGTAATCGAATCAGTACTTCTAATCATCATCATTTCAGCCAAAGGACATCCACTGTTGGATGTAGGTAGGCCTCCCCAAGTGTAACCACAAAGAACGGTCCTATACTTCTCGCATCCATCGCATTCTCGCGAACAATGCACTCCCAATGCGCGAGCGGTTTTACTTGATACTAATTATTATCGGCTTCCTGCCCTTGTGGTCGGTGCAACATTGTTTTTTTCATTCATTCTGTCCTGTAAAGCGTGACGCTATCATTTATTCTTTTTTTTTTAAATTACTCCTTACACAATCCATTCATTTTTCATTTGCCCTTTCAATCTATCTAAATGTATACACATAACTCGTTGAGTAATACGCGTTTCACCCCTCTTCATATGTCAATACTTTTTTTGAGGATGGATATCTTCTTGTGGCGTGTCAGATTTTTATTGACTACTAGCTGTCCCCTGCGGTTTCACCCGCGTTTTTCGTTACTGCTCCGCTCCCGTGGGCCGTAGCGTGATAGCCTATAGCATTCCTCGATAAATGGGCTATCTAACACTGAAAGAATTTTTCAAATCGGACCAGTAGTTCCAGAGATTACCCCCTACATACAAACTTACAAACCTACAAACTTACAAACTTACAAATTTTACCTCTTTATAATATTAGTATAGAAAACCACACCTATATTTCCTCAGTTGCATTTTGCGTTCCAGATACCACTTTGGGTATAACATGGACCTAGCAGGTACTGGATCTATTGCCCGGGGCATCTCTTGTCACGGCGACTGAAGCGTGAGGGTATTATAAGTTCCCTCACACTTGCGACCTCCTTCTTTACTAACATTAAAAAAAAAATAATAAAATTGACTATCGAGAGATTCTCTAAGATACTCACCTTATAGACCGGGGTCAAAGCCTACAAAAATGGTAAAAAATGAAAGAAAATCACAGTAGGATGAAACCCATTAGAAAAGCAAGGGAATATGATCAAAATGAAAGGAAAAATAAATTACGGTCGATCCGAGTTCGGGAAGTGGGAGGGGGAGGTTTTTAAGGGTAAAAAATGGTTTATCTTGATTTCCGGCAAAACTACAAGTCCTATGGAAAAAAGTTAAATGGCAAAGTTGTAGGCAATAAAAAGATCTACAACTTTTGTATTTGCAGATTTTTCACATAACCTCAAAATTTAGGTGAAAAATTCAAAAAACCAAGTATTTGGTTTTTTATTTATATCTTTTTCAAAAACATTTTTTTTTTCTACGAAATTTGGTGAAAACTTACCTTATTATGTCCCAAATACACTGTAATTTATTTGATTAAAAAAATTTATTTTTTCGCTTCATTTTAATTTAATATCAAAAAAGCACCCTAATTTTCAATCAAAAATTCTGACGTCAAAATATCAGCTTTTTTCAAAAAGATTGGGGGCTTTTTGTTCGTTGAAATATCTACTTTCTGATGGTGTAAAGAAAAATATACATTACTATAGGAAATATTCTTAGAAAATGCAAAAAATTGAAAAAACCTCAAATTCGAAAAAAAAATTTTAAATATTATGTACAATTTTCAGGTATTTATTAAAATTTACACTTTAATTACTCAAAAAACGTAAGATTTCATGTTTTATTGATAAACGAAAAAAATACAAAGTAAAATATACTTCTATAATTAACAAACAAATAAGTTAATAAAGTTAATATTTAATAAGACATCTACAATATTTTGAAAAAGTTGTAGAATCTTCTTTAAATAATATTTCTAGATGCCTATTTATTGCTGTTTTAAAAATAATTTATATACCTGAGTGACCTTCGGTGAATTTAAGCCCATTGTAAGTTATTTAATTGAGAAGTGGGGACGGACCTAGGAGAGTCTGGGCCTTACTACATACCTGCTATTTCATAGCAGCTGTAAAGATCGTTAGTCAGTATTTGAGATACTTACAGAGTAGTGTACAACATCGGCATCGTTTTTAAAAATACACGTGCAGGCTGAGTTACTCTAAGTGATTTGTGAGAAATTTACTTTACGTACTTTACGTTTGGAATCTGCATAGCAAGGTAAATACTATCTGTATTTTAATCTATATTAACCAGCTTCAAAATAAAAATAGTAATATTTTCTTTTATAAATAGTATGTTTAACGTAACATAACCTAAAAATTGAAATTGAATGATATTTCAGTACAAGAATAAAAAAATAGTAACTTCGTTTATTTTATACAAACAGATTTAGTTATACTCATGATAAAACTTTGAAGGCATTATTAATTTGATTTTGTCTTTTCAGATTACCAGTATGGAAGAATCTGTTTGTATAATCTGCAACACGACAAGCAAGTGTATGAAATAAAAAAAACAGCTTTGAATCGTTTAGTGGCGTCTAGCAAGAAGAGAATCGACAATAGATACAAAAAATTTGAAACTTTAACATCAGCTCTTATTCATCGAACTTGTCAAAGTCATTATAATGATGAGACTGCAATAGCTACATTCTGTAGCTCAAGACGTAAGAAATCACAGGAAGGAAAACAAATAAATAAGGACGCTCTTATATTTAATTTTCAATCTCATTGCTTTCTCTGCGGTGGGTTTTTCGGTAAAATTTCTAAAGATAAAATTTCATCAGTTCAAAATAACGATACAAGAGAAAATATATTACAGCATATTAAAAAACAAAACACAATTAATGATTTCGATAAAAACATTTTAGCTCGTTTAAGAAATGTGCCTGATTTAGTCGCAATAGAAGCTCATTATCACACTGTTTGTTATTTTGTATGAGATTTTCTATGACATGAATGTAATTCGAGTAAAATAAATAAACTTTTTAACTAAAAAAAATTGCAGCAATCACATTTTTTTGATGAAATTGTACATAATGATTAAAAAAAAATTTTTGAATTTGAGATTTTTTCAATTTTTTGCATTTTCTAAGAATATTTCCTATAGTAATGTATATTTTTCTTTACACCATCAGAAAGTAGATATTTCAACGAACAAAAAGCCCCCAAACTTTTTGAAAAAAGCTGATATTTTGACGTCTGATTTTTGATTGAAAATTAGGGTGCTTTTTTGATATTAAATTAAAATGAAGCGAAAAAATAAATATTTTTAATCAAATAAATTACAGTATATTTGGGACATAATAAGGTAAGTTTTCACCAAATTTCGTAGAAAAAAAAAATGTTTTTGAAAAAGATATAAATAAAAAACCAAATACTTGGTTTTTTGAATTTTTCACCTAAATTTTGAGGTTATGTGAAAAATCTGCAAATACAAAAGTTGTAGATCTTTTTATTGCCTACAACTTTGCCATTTAACTTTTTTCCATAGGACTTGTAGTTTTGCCGGAAATCAAGATAAACCTTTTTTTACCCTTAAAAACCTCCCCCTCCCACTTCCCGAACTCGGATCGACCGTAATTTATTTTTCCTTTCAATTTGATCATATTCCCCTCCTTTTCTAATGGGTTTCATCCTACTGTAATTTTTTTTGGTTTCAAAAATTATCTACCCTGGTCTATTAATACAACTACGAGTATATAAATCATCTCCAATTAAAACCATTCTACCTCATCACAGATAATCTCTATCAACGCAACTACAAACAATTAAAGCACCCCCTATCTAAGTCCCGCACCCTGTATACAATGTCGCGTGCAGCGTGGAAGCCTCCGCAGCCGGAAATGACAAGCCACGTCCGGCGGAAGTGGCGTTGCGTCCGACTGACACTGCGACTGAATATGTCAATAGCGGCGGGACATTCTTGTTCCTGTTTATAATTGAAGTGCGTTCATTAATAATGCTTTATTTAGAAGGGAATATGTATGAAAAAAGTATGTGTTGTTTATTTAAATTGACTCTTCAATTATGAGTTGTAGAATCAAACCCGTTTATCAATATTTTTTATTATCGGCCTTGTAATGTCAACACATGTCTTAGAACCAAAAATTCGAAGTTTATCAATAAATAAAAAAAGTAGAATAGTAACTGTGATAATAATATCGAAATCAGCAGAAAAGTAAACGAGAGAAATAATTTCAAAAATCTGTTCCTCTCGCTAAAACTTCATTTTCTACGGCAGCCGTTTTGACGACAAATTACAAATCGAACTTCTCTTTCTTATTAGTACTTAAGAAGCTTTTTAACTTTGTTGGCGATAAAGTACTTTTAATTTATTTTTTCATATATATTTGTTAGAGCTAAAAGTGTATTAAATTAGCAATTAAAAAAAATGCAAACACATTCGATAGAGACTGAGAAAGAAAAAACAACAAAAAAAATCGTCAATAAAGGGGACAGTAACTACGACAGTATTCAATAATACTACGAAAATGCTACGAAAATGCTACGACACTACTACGAAAATGCTACGACACTACCACGAAAATGCTATGACAACATTACGACAACAATAGCACAATAAAGGTTTTAAAAATTTGAATGCCGTTTAAAGCGTATAATAAATAAATAAATAATGCCAATAACTGTTTTTAATAGCAACAAGAACTGCAAATTGCATTTATTTTTTTAAAACCTTTATTTTTGTACGATATTTCAAGCACCAAAATTCGCAGAGCCTAACTTCACACTCGCCAACTTATAAAGGACGTACTGTACATCGTCTCAAAATTTTTCGTCTGTGTGTTGCATGTCGCGTGACGGTGACGTCAGAGCAACCGAGGCCAACATGGCGGCGCCTATAGTTCGCATCAGCTGACCGTGTAGTGTATAGACTATTACTCGTTTGTGTCAGTGCTCCACGCTATTTTGTTTGTTTTGTGGAATCTAATGGAATATTATTCCGAAATTTTTTACTTAAATGTCTATAATGGGATTTTTTTTTTTACTTTTACCGTGGTTTTTATACACACAGACACGTTGAAACTTCCCTCAAATGCGAGCAAAACAACAGCCATTAAATTAAACATTTGTAGGATTCATTGGTAGTAAATATGACAATAGCGGTGAGACATTCCTGTTCCCGTTTATAATAATTAATTTAAGCGCGTCCATTTATAATGTCGGCGGCCCCAACTAGGGGATTGGAAAGATATGAATATTTTGTTGTCATTTCAGCTTTCATATAACCTAGAATTTTGAAAATCTTATTAATATTTTAATACTTAGGGCCTGTTTCACAATGTCCGAGTAGGCAATACTCACTGAATAAATTAAAAAATGTGACAGAATTCGTATGAAATTATCTGTCAAGTAACATACTCGAAACTTAATCATAGGTGGTGAAACAGGCCCTTAGTATAACGGTTCTATGCAATAGATTCCAAAAGCGTGTTCTTTTTAGGATTCCGTACTCAATGGGTAAAACGGGATTATAAAATGGATCTGATATATGATTCTGGACCCTTTTTCTTCCATCTCTCGTTTTTTAACTATATAGAATCGTTATTGTAACATTTTTAGTGAAGAAAATGAATTGATCACTTTTTAATCAATTTTTTTTACTGAAAATTTCATCATGGTTGTTTAGAATAAAGATTTTATGGAGATTAAATTATAATAAGAAAAAAAAAATAGAAAAACACCGACAATAAATAGGACATGACAATGATGATATAGTTGACTGGTAGAGAATGCCTTGTTGCATTAAGTCCGTCTATATACCATTATTATATACGAAGTTTAAATAAATAAATAATAATAATTTAATAATAATTTTTTTTTTATCTTGACCCCTCGGTCCAGATTCATTAACTGGATTCATGATATTCGTATGTGTATCAATGACACACGGTGTAAACTTTTATGTTACCACCTAGTTGTATAAAATATAACACAATCGCCTGTACGATTTTATCGACACACCAGACATCTGCAACGCAATAAAAACACTGTCATTTAGCGATGACATTTTCTCTTAGTTTCCTTGCTAAATTAGTTTAGAGTAGGTTCTCAATGGCAGCGGATAGACCGCTTCTGATTTTGGTAGCGATTTGATCAGTTTCAAGTGGTATGTTTTGGATTACAGTAATTCTCAACAAAAAAGCTGATTGACTGAAAACATGTATGGTTCTTGAAATCTAATAAATTGACGAATAACTAGACGTTAATACCCATAATATTCCAGGTTTTAGAGCTTACGAGGGAATTACACAGTCAAATATTTTGGTAAACTAAACGTCATGCCTACTGCGGTCTTCCCGTATACATATAATTTAAGTGTCTTCAATGCTAGAGTGGATAAACTCTTGATAAATCAGTGTGCTTCACCATCAACGATTGCATCACTGCTTAGGTACTATTAGGTGCGATCGTACCAAGTACTACATTATTATTACTATATTATTATTTAAATTGTTAAAATAAAAGATGTGTTTGATGATTTTCATTACTTGCCTTGATTTATAATAAATACTAAAAAGTACCTATTTATTAGACATTTTTGTGATATACACGAAGATGCTTTTACCATTTATTCTTTTACCGTCTTATTTTACAAACCGACTATCACAGCAAAAAACAAAACCTATTATACTTCACCTTTGATTTCATTTAACCCATTGTTTTCCCTATTTCCTCACAACAATTCAGTGAAATCCTTCCCTCCTGCACTAAAGAAGTCTATACAAAGCCGGTATCTCAGGCACTCATGATTATCTTTTTGTCGTAGACACACACAGACACACACACACACATATATATTTAACCCCGCCCCCGCTGGTCTTGGGGCACAATAAAAACTGTCATATCCAGGCGCTTGTTGCTACTACCCGGGAGATATGGCCGTGGTTCAAGGGATAAGATGTAACGAGTGAAATTTAAATAAAAACTAAGGAATAACATTTTTTGGTCAACAGCTTTAGTAGTTTCTGAATTATTCTATCCTGAAATATTATATACGTACGTTTTCAGGGTTCCGTACCTAAAAAGGAAAAACGGAACCCTTATAGGATCACTTTGTTGTCCGTCTGTCTGTCTGTCAAGACCCTTTAACTCGGGAACGCGTGAAGGTATCAAGTTGAAATTAAAACTGTATACTCAAGTCTACGGTCCCTTGAAACTGTGTAAAAATAAAACTTGTAAGTTGATGGGAAAAAAAGATACGCCCGTGTATGTTGCAAAAAACGTACATTTTGACACTATCAAAGGAATCAAAATTAATAGGGTATTTCCCGTTGACATAGAATCTTGAAATTTAGCACGAAGCAAGATATTATAGCACAAATATTGGAAAAAGTCTGAAAACTGAAAATTTGTAGCTACGTCACAAGAAAAAAAAACTTGAAAAATCTTCAAGGCTCGATACGAGAATTGAACTGTTTTCATAGGTATTTTTGTACGGAACTCTCAGGGCGCGAGTCCGACTCGCACTTGCCAAGTTTTTTTTTTCTTCTTCTTCTTCTTCTGCCTGGCGTTAATCCCGGCCATTGCCAGGGTCCGCCTTCCGACTATGTTTTCTCCACTTTGCCCGATCTTTAACATCCTTCTCAGTGAGGCCATTGGCTCTCATGTCGGACTTGACGACGTCCAGCCAGCGCTTGCGAGGGCGACCACGGGACCTAGCCCCAAGGACAGCCATATCCATGCATCTCCGACCAACGTACTCCCTAGGGCGGCGCATGATGTGGGCCATACCATCGCAGACGACACTCTTGCAGTTTTTCCCCCACGTCACGGACACCAAGACTACCTCGGATGAATGAGTTGCGTATGCGATCGGATCGCGTTACGCCGCTCATCCACCTCAGCATCTTCATCTCCGTGACGCGAAGCTCCTGGGTGTGTCTGCTTAGTGCTGGCCAACATTCGCCACCGTACAGGAGGACAGGCCGTATGATGCATTTATATATCTGCCCTTTGAGCCTCGGAGGCATTTTACGGTCACATAAAACGCCCGTTACCTCGCGCCATTTTGCCCATGCCGCGCCTATACGTGCTTGGACATCGTCATCCACGCTGCCAGACTCGTGCAGCACGGATCCAAGGTACCGGAACTTATCAGACTTAGCGAACAAATCCGACCCTATCCGGATAGTACTTGAATCCGTGCCACCACAGGACATGTACTTAGTCTTCGCCACATTTAGTCTCAGACCGCCGTTTTCCAGCGTGTCTTTCCAAATGTTGACCTTGCGCTCAAGATGGGCTTTGTTCTGGTTAACGAGGGCGATGTCATCGGCATACATCATTAGCCATGGAGGCTGATCCTGGATGTTTGCCGTAACTACATCAAGCACAACGTTAAACAAGAACGGGCTTAGAGCCGAACCTTGGTGAACGCCAACAGATATTGGAAAGACATTGGATTTGCCAACAGCGGTCCGGACAAAGGACACGGAATCGCGGTACATATCTCTGATAATGTCAATATAGGCCTCGGGAACACCCTTGAAGCGGAGCGCCCACCAGATAGCCTGCCGAGGTATACAGTCGAAGGCCTTCTGCAGGTCTAAAAAGGCCATATGCAGAGCTCTCCTTCTCTCTCTGTAAGCCTCAGACAGAGTCCGTAAGGCGAACACTGCATCCATGGTGCTGTTACCCGCCCGGAAGCCATATTGACACTCAGAGATAGTGCACTCGCTACGGAGCCTTGTGTCAATGATGCGCTCGAAGAGCTTCATGGTGTGGCACATGATCTTGATACCGCGGTAGTTACTGCAATCCTGTACGCTACCTTTGCCTTTGTGGACCGGGATAATCAGGCTTAGTCGCCACTGGTTTGGCATTTCCTTGGTGGTCAGGATGCGGTTATAAAGATCAGTCAGAAGGTCCACACCATGTGAGCCCATCGCCTTCCACACCTCAATTGGCACATTGTCAGGCCCAATCGATTTCCGGTTCTTCATGTGGCGAAGAGCAATGCGGGTTTCGTCGGGGGAAATAGGGGAAATAAGTCCGAGGTTAGGAGGCGGTTCGGGAGGGAGGTTGTGGGGATGCTGTTTATTAGACAGCTCCGAGAAGTATGTACACCATCTCTCCTTAACAGAAGGAGCATCATAGAGCAGCTTACCCTGGGCGTCCCTTACACAAAGACATTTGCTAATGTCCCGTGTAGCTTTTTCCCGGGCACGCGCCAGCTTAAAAATAAGCTTCTGCCCCTCCGCAGTTTCCAGCTTGTCGTACAAGGGCGACAGACTTTTGCTGCGGGCTCTGGCTACAGCTTTTTTACAAGCGCGCTTAGCCGCTCCATATGCCTCCCTGTCTTCCGGAGAGTTGGTCCCTTGCCACTGTTTAAATAAACCCCTCTTCTTCCGAGTCGCCTCCTGAACCCCGTCATCCCACCACCACGTCTCCTTGTCCATGACGCGGCCACCACGAGAAGTGCCAAGGACGCGCTTACCCGCAGTGGTGATTGCTGAATGGATCCTACTCCAGATCTCTTGAACGGACTCATGCGGAGCACTCACCTCAAGATGCTCGACCTCCGCAATAAAGTCCGACTGTTTAGAGCCATTAAGCAACCACCACTTAGTGCGGGGTTCGCGTTTCTCAAAAACTTTCTTCCTTGGCACGACCGCAAAGTCCAGGACAAGGAGGCGGTGTTGAGCCGTTAGGCTTTCGCCAGGGATGACTTTGCAGTTGGTAACCTTGCCAATGTGGCACCGTCGCACCAACAGGTAATCTATCTGGGTTGAGTAGGCACCACTACGGTACGTAATAAGATGGTGGGGCTTCTTCTGAAAGAACGTATTCGCGATGGCAAGGTCCGATACGGCGCAGGTCCTGAGTATACTGACTCCCTCTGCATTTAGTTGGCCGTATCCAAAACCACCGTGAACACGTCCGTGCTCTCCAGCAAACTGACCTATGTGACCGTTGAGGTCCCCCCCAACCAAAACATCTTCGGAATTCGGAATAGCGCGTAATACGTCTTCGAACTCATTCCAGAAGGCCTCCTTTTCAGACTCACAGCAACCAGTTTGAGGAGCGTAGGCACTGATTAGGTTCGTAACTGATCCTTCGATCAGCACCCTAACTCGCATCAACCGGTCGCTGTATCGGTCTACTTCAAGAAGGCCATCCTGAAGGTCCTTAGACAGCACTACGGCCACTCCGTTCCGTCCCGATGGTGATCCGGCGTACACTAGCCGGTACTCCTGCCCGATGTCACGGGACTTATTCCCCTTCCAGCGCGTCTCCTGAAGGAAGGCGCACTGGACCCGACGCTTCGCAAGTACGTCCGCGAGTTCCCTGCAACGTCCGGTTAGAGAGCCAATGTTCCAGGTGGCAAAGCGGAACTTCCTTTTGGGTACTAACCTCTTTAACCGTGCCCGTACTTGACACGGTAGCCCTAACCCACTTGTCACAGGTTTAGGGCGATGTGCCTGCGCGTCGTTATGCGGCGACGCCCTAGCACGAGTACCCAAATATGTATTCCTATCCATAAATATTTGACTGAGGTTGGTTTTACGTGAGGCGACCAGCCGTCTGACCCCCACAACCCTACGAGAGGGAAACCAGGTTTGCCAGAGCCTTGTCCGTTGAACAGCAGGGTGCACCGCTAGCAGGTAAGGTTGGCTTGGGTCCTTCAGATGTTAATGGACCCCATACACCCCAAGTTTTTTTTTTGTTCATTAGTATATTTCTTAGAAGATGCAATGACATTAATGAATGAACACTATGGTCTATCGGTTTAGATGGTTAACTAAAAGTAAACAATCTTGGTATGTCTTTTTATATTAAAGAGGTCGTAAATAATATACACAAAGATTATTTAAATTTAGTTTATTAGCTAACATCGATTTAGGTAAATACCTAATCGCAAAGATTTTTACATACAATATTTAGGCTACTTTTAGATAAAAAGACATGCCAAGATTGTTAACTATCTTAACCGACGGAGTATAGCAAAAGCAATTGTGCAAAAATGTCGAGTAATATACGAGTATCTATGGGTTGATTTTGTTTAGTTCGGAAACAGTATTAATCCTTCAATGTTAGACATAACATAATAAGAACCACATGTATAAAACGAAACCTGCTAGGGCTATGGATTGTACAAAAGAGTTACCGTGACAATCGCAAATAGCAACTGAAGAAGCATTGTGGGTTTTAGTCAGCAAAAATCTGGTACTTCTTCTTGCTCCACCCGGAGCAGGAAGTCATTTGATGATTTCCAATGCAGGGTTCTAAAAGTCTAGCAAGGGTTATAAAAATCAGATGGATGCGAGGCGCACATGATCAGTCGCTGTGGTGACCCTTTGTCTAACAGTGGACGTATTTTCGCTGAAATGACGACTGCATTTGGTATACTTAACTTGACTTTAGTTTAAAAACATCTGTTTAACCCGCTCTCGCTTATGCCTCGGACCATACGAGCACCTAAGGAGTGACCCGCAGAGGCTCTTGTACAAAAGAAAGCTGTTCGCTGCCGATCGCATGCAAAATACACGTAAATATAAATCTCTACTAATATTATACAGAGGTATATTGTTTTTTTTTGTAGGAAGAATTGTTCTTTTTTAATTACTATTAATAGGCTCGCGTGTATTCTCTCCATTTTGAGCTATAGCGTAGGTACAAACTTAGTCTATGACTTCTTCTTCTTCTACCTGGCGTTAATCCCGGCCATTGCCAGGGTCCGCCTACAAACTTAGTCTATGACTAACATCCAAAAATCTAAACACTCTGGCTTTTTTTATGTGGGAAATCATCCAATGGCTTCTCCCGCTCTTGGGCGGGAAGGCGGGTTAGTCTTTTACTGACTAAAATCTTCTCATATGTTCCTTATTTGCTTTAGTGAGTGAATTGCCCTAACCCTAAAATTTGTTGCTTTTTTTTCAATTTTTGTGTGAAAATCTTAATGCGGTTCACAGAATACATCAACTTACCAAGTTTCAACAGTTATAGCTCTTAGAGTTTTGGAAAAAAGTGGCTGTGACATACAGACGACGAATCTATAAGGGTTGCGTTTTTTGCCATTTGGCTACCAATGCTGTATAGCACAGTATACTTGATGTTAACTAACTTTTTAGACTTGATATCCGAGGACTGGGCCTATTAGGACGACGCATTGTCTTCAACACGCCTCAAAGAGCTGACAGCATAATTGACAGGGTCTGCTATGACAGAAGCCTCACTTACAATTTGTATGTCGTGGTTTCAAGCCTATAGCCAGCCAGTTTAATTAGTTAATGTAATTTATTGCGAGTCACCAGTTTGAGAGTAATTAGGGGTAATTACTCTCAAACTGGTGATAAACTACATTGTTATAAAACCGCTGAGCCCTTGAAACAAACATTTTAAGTCATGTAACGTTTACCAATCTGACTCCAGTCTGGCCATGAAGTATCGTGTTACCCCAGTTAATGGGTTATGGAGGTCTGGTAGGCAGCCGCTCCTCGTAAAATACTGGTATTCAGCTAAATTCTGCTTGACTGGAAACTGACCCCAATATAGTTGGGAAAAGGCTAGGCAGATGATGATGAACGTTTACCAACCTGCAATGGGCCCATCTCATGGATTACGGTCCATTCCCTGTATTGTCTCATTTTCAGTATGTCCGTATTCTGAAAACTTTTTGTGTTTAAGGTAAAATGATTTTACGGTTTATTAATTAACAAAACGAAATTAAGTTTCTGAAAATTTTAATTTTAGCTCCGTTTTCATTTCCAAGTTTTTCCTGCTCGTTAATTGGTGAGTGACAAGAATGGAATGCCCTCCGTGAATGAATTTCGAACCCAGTCTATAGGTAGATCTACATTTTCCTTCCCTCTGTCTGTTAATTTTTTGGAGGCAAGACAGAGAGTAAAATACCACATACCTCTTTGGACGTAGCTGGAACAGAGAGTAAAGTCCCACGAACCTCCGTTGAAAAGGGAGGATCCTCCGACCAGACGAGGTGTTATGTCCGGTGGGCTACTGCCCGATAGATGATTGCGGGCTGTTGTATCTATTCAAATCGCGCGGAGAACTTTGCTTGCGCGATGCAGGATTCTGTGACGTCATATGTAGTAGATCGTAGTCGCTACAACTTTATGTAAACAGTACTTTTTGAAGCACACCATCGCTGTCGATCATAATGATCAGATCAGAAGGTTTAAAGTCACTTAAAGGGATATGGTAAGAGCTATGCTCTGAGTTTCCTTGCGTGATCACATCAACAATGAAGATCCAAATGTTGATGCTGCAGAACCAAAGTTACTGACATGGGACGAAGAATCGTCAAACTAAAGTGGTAAAACGATAAGGCACATTGCTTGCAAAGGTTCTAGAGGCGTGACCGCGTACCGGAAAACGCAGCGTTGGAAGACCTAACAAGGCGTATGACCTAGTGAGAGTTGCGGGAATCTGATGAATGCGAAACGCACACTACCGTTTATTTTGCTACTTGGGGAGGCTTATGTCCAATAGTGGACGTTTTTTAACTGAAAAGATGATAATAATAACACCATCCTCTATTCACTACAGTACACCTGTGTGACGCAGCACACCCTTTGCGGAATACTGGCTCAATTGCAAGTGCCCGCCCCAGAATGTGGTGTTACTGATTCCTCATCATCTCAGCCGAAAGACGTCCACTATTGGACATAGGACACCTCCCCCAAGCGTCGCCACAACGACCGGTCTTGTGCGTCTCGCATCCATCGGATTCCCGCGACAATCGCCAGGTCGTCGGTCTTCTTGTGGGAGGCTTTCCAACGCTACGTCTTCAGATTCCTATTATACTTCAAGCAAAAATCAAGGGCTCTTCCCAAAAAATCATGGCCCAGGCTTCCCCTAAGGGTATCAAGTCCGTTTTTGTACTTTTATATGCATAAAGTATTAAGTAAATAAAGAATAACCAGATACGCCAATGCCAACTCACATTAGAGGTATTACTCGTATGTTATGCTAAAGAGTGTAACGTTACGTCAAGTTCGAGGAAGCTGGACGTAAGCCACGTTAATATAATATAATATAATTATAAAATAAAATTAGGTACAAAGGATTAAAAAATATAAAAGGAAGGGTTGGCTTCACACGACGCAGGATGCTCGGTGGTAGTCAGGCAGCACAACGGCAGTTCAACACGACGCAAGATGCTCGGTGGTAAGCAGGCAACACAACGGCAGCTCATCACGACGCAGGATGCTCGGTGGTAGGCAAGGAACACGACGGCAGCCCGACGTCTAGGCAGACAACTGACAGGCAGGCCGTTACGACGCACATAGGAGTATTTCCATCGTTTAGGGTCAGTTAGAAACACTCTTGGTGGGTAGCTCCAGGATAAGAAAAACGACTTTCAGCGGTTCAGTAAAACGCTCAGGTTTATTATTCATGGTAGATTTATATTATTTCATAAACTGATCAAGATTAATATAATTAGAAACACTTTTGGTAGGTAGCTCTAGGATAAAAAACGACTTTCTGCGTTCACAACCAAACAAAAACTGACCAAAGGAGTGAAGGCCGTTTTCCTTCGTTCTGAAATCTCTTCTGAATTTAAAATTCAAAATCTCAATTAAAAAATAAAGAGCAGAACGAAATAAAACGGTTTACAAAGGTGGCAGTCTGTCGCTGCCCAATGTAGAACGAGCTTAAAAGAGGTCTAACTACTCTATGGTATATTATGTCTATGGCATAAGAAAATAAATTTACAAAGACACATGTCAACTCAGATGACAATGTCAGACTATAAAAATATTCTAAAAAATATGCTTACATGAAATGATACTAAATCAAAATATTTGAAGGTGAGTTTTGTATAGTGTTATAAAACGTAAGTAAACTAAAATATGTGGTTCTGTGTAGCAGAATACCACAAGAGTTACAACATTTATCACACAATTCCAGACCAGTTCTGCATGGCCAATTCAGATGATATCTATAACTTCCGTTCTCAGTCGAACAGATCTATAGCTATCTGTGACATGAGATACATACCATAACAGTGCCATGGAATTCCATCTTGCATATTGATCTACCCTCTGGGGAGGAAATAGGAACCGAACCGGTGTTCCTAGCAGCATACTGGTGGTTCCCTGTGCGATTTAAGCCACATTGTAGAGGATGGAGTGTCGTGTTTTATTTGTGGTTGTCAATTTTGAATATGGGACTTGGATGTTTGGGCTTTTTATATTTTTTTTACGGGGGTTCCGAAATTCACTAATAGTTTGTCGTTATTTTGATCACACGTAAGTAAAATACAACTGTATTAATGAGGATCTACTGTTATTATTTTAAAAGTATAAGATAATTATATGAGAGAATTGTATGTGAAAATATTGCGTGTGCACCGGATGTTCACGTGATAAAAGTGATCATTATTGACTAACAAGTGTCTGCCTGGCTTGCACTAGTGCATTAAAAAAATTTATAAATAAGTCAGATGTATGCAATTCTTTATCTATACATTTATTTATATAAAGGAAAAACTGACTGACTGATACGAGTATATCAACGCATAGTCGAAACTACAGTGACTAGGAGCGTGATTTTTACACAAGGCTTTTTTTGTGACATAAGCGAGCATTGAGAAAGGATTTACCAAAATTCACCCCCCAAAAGGGATGAAATGGGTATCTCAAGTTTTTTTAAAGAAACTTTAACACGGACAAAGTCGCTGGTATAACCTAATGAAAAATAAATTGGTTCTCAAACCTTATATCTTTGAAAGATTTACTCATACATACATGAACGAGTAAATGAGTCTACCTAAACGTGAAACATCCTTGAAATTTTACTCTCAATATTCCTCCAATTCGAAAATCTAATCATTCCACCATTCCACCTTAGAAATTGTACTTAAAAAATATCTAATAATTTATTTACAAGAGACAAGACCTAGGAGTTTCAAATATTAATATTAGGGTACTTATGTTATATATTCAAATACAAATTATATATAGTTAAGAAAGTTAATAAACTTGCGAATTCCAATTACGAATTTATTAAGTTATGTTTTCCTGGTAGCTTACATAAAGTAAATACCAGAGATCACGAAACGCAGAGACTCAATTTTCCTCCCACACCAAAAAAAGTAAATTACTTAAAATATCTCGTATTACTTAATCCCATAATAATTATTATTCGCAAAATGGCTAAGACTCATTTAAATGAGAAACAGAATTGTTTATAAAACGCAATAAAACTAAGCAGAGCTTTGCTGAATTTTAATTTGGACAGTCTCAAGATCTTATAAGAAGATTATAGGAGCTAAAAGGCTCTTTCCTAATTAAAAAGTCAAATTTAAAGAAGAAAAAAGAATACACAAACATTGGCAGCTTTTAAGTCGTTTTTGAGGAATTATTAATCTAACTGATATTTTGTTATTTCGAGGAGAACTTTATGACTGAATTGGAAAAGGGAAAATAAGAAGGCGCGAAAAGAAAAACGAAGGTTTTGTCTTTTGAAAAATTTTCTTTGAATTCACAACGAGTTATGAAATAGGGACAGGTTTTAATTTTTTTTTTAATTTGCTTGAATGCGAGTTTAAGAGTTCTGGTAACGCAATTAGCGGTTCCACTGGATTTGTCTACGGAATTTATTTTTTTATTTATGGGATACTAAGTTTTTTAAACCATGTCTTCGTATGAATAGTTACTTCGTTGACTATTAAAATACAGATGTAATACGTAGCCATGTTTTGTAGTATGAGGCAGCAAAGGTACGGAGACACTTTTCTTGATGATCAAGATCCGTCCGATTATAATTTAGATGTCTTCAAGGCTAGAGTGAATTGACCCTTAATAAACTAGTGCGCCTCATCATCAACGAGTGCATCACTGCTTACCATCAGGTGGGATCGTATTTAAGCTCTAGTTTATACCAATTAAAAAAAAAGATCGCGCCTGTTTCATCATTTCAACCGTCCAATACAGGACACAGGCTTTTCCAAGTTGTCGCCACAATTACCGCTCCTGCTTCTGGCAACCACCGGATTCCCGCGACCCACACAAGATCATCGGTCTACTTTGTCGGAAACCTTCCAACACCACATCTGTGGTTCTGCCCCATCCCATTTCAACCTGGTAGCCTTCTTAATTGTTTACTCGACGACTATCCCTGTGATGCTATTAAGAAATTAAATCATTAAAAATTCTGACAGCACCAATACAATGCAGACATTTCAGACTAAAACCTTTACTTTAACTTTTATAGTCCAATTTATGGTTTTGAAAGACTTCTAGACGAAAACGTTCATGTAACGTAGTTTTAATGATAATTTTAGTTCAATTTCGAGAATGTCTAGACTGCATGAATCACGAATAGTGGTAACGGAATGGTTTATTTGGTCTGACTGTAATTTTGTTTCTGCAGGGCAAAACCCTCTGCTCATACGGAGAAGGAAAAACTATGCGTAAGTTCGCTCTCAAAGTGATCAAAATTCATAACCTAAAATCCTAAAATTTGCCATAAAGCAAATCCTCATGGCACGAATGTAGGAAAAAGTCTGATAACTGAAAATTTGTAGTTATGTCACAAGATTATTATTTTTTTTGCGATTCGGAAAAATCTTCAAGACCCCGTATGTAAATTAATACGCGCGGTCCTTCTTAAGTGAAATAAACTGGCGCTTGATTGCGATCCTGTCTGAACGTAAGCAGCGATGCAATCGTTGATACTGAAGCACTAGTTAAAGTTAAATACAAAAACTACTTTATCCTAATAAAATCTAAAAAATATATCCTTTAGCATAACAAAAACTGACCTAAAAGCCACGGTACACTAACTAAAGTATGTCAAACAGTAAATTATATTTAAGTGCTAAGTTCCACGGTTCGGATCCTCCGAGACTAGTCCGTAGTGAACTCCGCAGCACTGTTGTTTGTGCAATGCTAAATATCAATACTTAGAGCTTATAGTTTTAACTGGAAATTAGAATTTAATGTCTTCGCTTGCTATTGGGACTGTGTAAAGGGAGTAGTATTGTGTTGTCTGCATTATAGAGGACCCAATTTGGTGTTAGAATTCTCTCAATTATATGGGTTTCTATTTAATTTATTAATGTGAAAGACGAGTGTTTCGATGGGATTTTTTTGGGATAAGTTCATATTGGTACATGTTTTAATAATTATTCGGAAATTGATTTAGAATTCGGTGAAAAATACCCAGGTTGAAGTGGGAATGGGCTGGCCGCGTAGCACGAATGCACCCGGATAGAAGGGCGAGGATCGTCACACTGTAGTAATCAGTTATGCAATCTTTAACTCAAAATAGTGAAGCGCTAGTTTAAGTTAAACAAACAAACTACTTTATCCTAATAAAATCTAAAAAATATATCCTTTACCATAACAAAAACCGACCTAAAAGCCACGGTACACTAACTAAAGTATGTCAAACAGTAAATTATATTTAAGTGCTAAGTTCCACGGTTCGGATCCTCGGAGACTAGTCCGAAGTGAACTCCGCAGCACTGTTGTTTGTGCAATGCTAAATATCAATACTTAGAGCTTATAGTTTTAACTGGAAATTAGAATTTAATGTCTTTGCTTGCTATTGGGAATGTGTAAAGGGAGCACCCGCTTTGGTATTAGAATCCTCTCAATTATATGTGATTTTCCTTAATTTATTAATGTGAAAGACGAGGGTTTCGGTGGATTTTTTTGAGCTAAGTTATATCATATCGGTACATGTTTTAATAATTCGGAAATTGATTCATATTTCGGGGGAAAATACCCAGGTTGAAGTGGGAATGGGCTGGCCGCGTAGCACGAACGCACCCGGATAGATGGGCGAGAATCACCACACCATAGTAGTCAGTGATGCACTCGTTTGCATCACTAATCGTTGATAGTGAAGCGCTTGTTTAAGTTAAATAAAAACAAACTACTTTATCCTAATAAAATCTAAAAAATATATCCTTTACCATACCAAAAACCGACCTAAAAGCCACGGTATACTAACTAAAGTATGTCAAACAGTAAATTATATTGAAGTGCTAAGTTCCACGGTTCGGATCCTCCGAGACTAGTCCGTAGTGAACTCCGCAGCACTGTTGTTTGTGCAATGCTAAATATCAATACTTAGAGCTTATAGTTTTAACTGGAAATTAGAATTTAATGTCTTTGCTTGCTATTGGGACTGTGTAAAGGGAGTAATATTGTGTTGCCTGCATTATAGAGGACCCGCTTTGGTGTTAGAATTCTCTCAATTATATGGAATTCTCCTTAATTTATTAATGTTAAAGACGAGAGTTTCGGTGGGATTTTTTTAGCTAAATTCATATACTCTTTAAATATCACCATAAATACAAACAAACATACACATACAAACACATATCGCCATGTGGCCATGTCGTGTGATGTGATGTGTGTGTGTGTTGTTGGTTTTGGGTGTGTGTCAGTGTTTGTGTGTTTTATATATTAGTACATGTTTTCCGAGTAATTATTCCGAAATTGATTCAGATTTCGAGGAAAAATACATAGGTTGAAATAGGAGTGGGCTGGCCGTGGCACGAATGCACCCGGACAGATGGGCGAGAATCGTCACACCATAATAAGCAGTGATGCAATCGTTGATAGTGAAGCGCTAGTTTAAATTAAACAAAAACAAATTGCTTTACCCTAATAAAATCTAAAAAAATATATCCTTTACTATACCAAAAACTGAGCTAAAAGCCACGGTACACTAACTAAAGTATGTCAAACAGTAAATTATATCTAAGTGCTAAGTTCCACGGTTCGGATCCTCCGAGACTAGTCCGTAGTGAACTCCGCAGCACTGTTGTTTGTGCAATGCTAAATATCAATACTTAGAGCTTATAGTTTTAACTGGAAATTAGAATTTAATGTCTTCGCTTGCTATTGGGACTGTGTAAAGGGAGCACTATTGTGTTGCCTGCATTATAGAGGACCCGCTTTGGTGTTAGAATTCTCTCAATTATACTAGTATGGGATTCTCCTTAATTTATTAACCTATCAATACCCACGAAACGAGACACAATAGTAAGACAATAACAGCGCGGTCCTATGAGACCGGTCGGGGATTCATGAATTAATGTGAAAGACGAGAGTTTCGGCGGGATTTTTTTTGAGTTAAGTTCATATCGGTTTCTAGGTTTTAATTATTCCAAAATTGATTAAGAATTCGCGGAAAAACACTCAGGCTGAAATTATACCTCAGTAAATCTATATCTATTACTTGTGTATCTTTAAAAACTATTGCACTCACAACCTATCAATTTCACTCCGAATAAGTTACCAAGATCCAAAGCACCGTAAATAAGTGCTTATAAGGTAATGTAGCGAGAGGGCATTGTGAAAATAAAATAATCAAATTGACCGCAAAAATACTGTAAAGGGACAATCACATTAGACCCAAAAACATACCTCTAAGGGCCTCTTACAAAGGGATTTTACGTAAAACCATTGTGGTTTACTATACGGGAAATATCTTAAAGATTACATAGGTGTGGTTCTCGAGAAAGGGTCGCTGGAATATGAGGTATTTTTCCATTTACATATGAGGTATTGAGGTGGTGTTGATTTTCCGTTGGCACAGTGGAAAATTTTGTATTTATCGTCTGTTTTTTATACCTTGAGACTAAATTGATGCAAGGAATGTCAAACTTACTATAGGAATGCGGCCAGTTCTTTTGTGTTGTAATGTCATTTTAGTCTTAGGGTATAAAAAACAGACGATAGATATTTTCAATTTCAAATATTTCCTCACTAGCTTCTGCCAGAAGTTTTGGTTAGTTTGGTTTATTATATTATGTTACTAAATGATAAAGTAGCATACTACTGGAGAAATAATTATTAATTTAAAAATAATTGGTCGAGCAGTTTTTGAGTTTATTCATTACAAACAGAAATCTTTAATCTTTTAGTATATAAAATACTGGGTATTCGTAAGAGTGAAATAATTCAACACAGCCTAGACAGTTCAATTGACAGAGCTACACAGGTATCGAAAGCCTCTTATACCATAGGATAAGGATGTGTGTAGGTACAGTTAATTAACCTCCTTTGCGTTGCGCAATCAGGTAAAAATCATCATCATCACTTCAACAGAAAGACGCCCACTGCTGGACATAGGTCTCCACCAAGTGTCAACACAAGGAACGATCCTGTGCGTCTCGCTTCCATCGGATTCCCAGGACCCTCACCGGGTCATAAGTACGCCTTGTGGGAGGCCTTCCAAAGCTGCGTTTTCTGGTACGTGGTCGTCACTCCAAAAGCTTTCGTCCCCATCGACCATCTGTTCTACGGACAATGCCCTGCCTAACTACTACTTAAGCCACCTTGGTTCTCTTGCGGGTAAAAGCAACGTTTCGTATTGCACTGTTTATTGGAGTATTTTACGGCTCACCAACATCACGATCATCAACGATTGCATCACTGCTTACCATCAGGTGGGATCGCAGTCAAGCACTAGTTTATAACAATAAAAAAAAAAAACGACACGCATATATTCGCTCCACACGACTGATCCGGTTGACCACCGAATGGAGACTGGCTGGTGTCAAATACATTATGTCACTAGCGCTTGTTATCTCGACACAACTAACATGTGTCATACACAAGTTAAATCGACTACAAAACTGTAGCAACATCTATGGCACATACAAAACTGCATTGCACAATTAAATTTCTCCGCGCGACTTGCATAGATACAACATCCCGAAATCATTTATCGGACAGTTGCCCACCAGACTACACCTGTCTGGTCAATGGATCCTCCCTTTTTTACGGTGTTATGCAGGACTTAACTCTCGTTCCAAATTATCATCTACCTATAATAGACTTTTCCCAGCTATATTGGGGTCGGCTTCCAGTCAAGCCGGATTTAGCTGAATACCAGTATTTACGAGGAGCGGCTGGCTACCAGACCTCCTCTCCTCTCTGCACAGAATACCTACAATTTTTTTTAAAAATTCAAGACGATTTGTACCATGAAGAACCAGAAAAGTTAGTCTAAAAGTTTTATACAACACAAAATCATACGAAATTTCCCAGTAGTATACACAGATTACTCGATAACCCAGTAATAAGTAGGTACATTTACGGTCTTACCCCGGAACTGGCACGAGTAAGTAGTGATGTCACTCAGCTTCTCCCCCGCGAATCGTGAGTGATGTGCCACCGTCTCGAGCCGCATACAACGATACTACATTAGCTGGGCTTGATAGTGCTGGCATTTCGTGGCATTGACAGCCTTAAGGACTGTTCAAACTGCGGCGAATTCAGCGTGGGATACCTTACAGAACTGATTGTTCTAATAATCAGGAAGATATCTGTCTACTTACGCTTTATTAAACTTCTCCTTACAAGTTAGTTGACACGTTGAGCGAATTTTGGGTCGTATTTTCCGCAGGACTCGCGTCAGTTTGACCGAAGCTTTACGTTGGATCTGGGGTGTACGTGTAACTCAGTTGATGGGGTAAGTGAGAGGGAAATAATGTTGCTACTAAAGATGAAGGGTGAAAGATTAGGTACTTGAAGGAATACGGTTTGAAAATAAGTGCGAATAAGTAGAAAAAGCGGTGCAAGTTATTTTTGTTCTTAACTTACCCTTTGCAGCTGGTAGGACATAATCAAATCTGTAGTAACAAATGAGCATCGTATAATAATGAATGAAATCGGAAAGTAAGTAATTGTCAAAATTCTCATTTGATAAAAGATATTTATTATTAAGTCTTCTCGGATATTAAACACAAACTTAGAAGAAATCATTAATTAGGTATTAGGTACTTAAAAAGGAAAAATTTAAAAATAGTTCTAGTTCTTAAGGCAGGTGCTGTAGCACCTGCTGTATAAGTCTGTATCAAGAATTATTTCAAATTAAAAAAAGAAAGTAACTAGGTATTTGTACATAATTTACTCCATAAAAAAATAGAATGCTAAATGATAACATTCTTAACAAGCTAGTTCGCCTCACCATCAACGATTGCATCACTGCTTACCATCAGGTGGGATCGCAGTCAAGCACTAGTTTTTAACAAATAAAAAAAAAAACTAGGTACTGTCACACTTTTCCAACACGACATGAAAAATTAATTTACCAACCATCGGTAAACGGTTATTGGAAAACTAAAAAAAAAACCTCCTATTTGCAGACACTCTAAACATTAGGCAATTAGTCCATTCGTGTGCACTAAATACTTTACGGAAAGGCTTTCAGAAAAATTGAAATTTTTTGATCGATGCGAATGGCGAGCGGCACTTATGTAGACGGACTGTTTGCTAGCCATTTATTTATAGCATTTTTTACTAGAATTTTTAGCATTATCACCGTTGTAATGTCCCCACTGTTGGGCTTAGGCCTCGTCTTTCAGAGAGGGAATAGGCTGTAGGCCACCACGTGGGCTCAATGCGGGTTGATGGATGTCACATGTCTTAAAATTTTTGGTTCTCGGACATGCCGGTTACTTCACCATTTTGAGAGCAGTGGTGATGAAATAAATAACACAAAGTAATGCGCCTGGATAGGTTTGAACCCACGGTCTACAACTTCTAAGTCGTGGCAGTTACCAAAGGACCACCTTTGCTCTTCTATAAGCATCTCTATTTATACTATGACAAAGTAAGTCGAACAGTACGGGAAAACAATAAAATACACATTTCTATAGATCGTTTGCAATATTTCGCGAAGGTTGACAACCCCTCACCATTTCCAAAGACTTATGAACCGAGTACTGGTAACCAGTGTTACATGAAATCGAATTTCTAAAGGAATCAACTGAAGTGTATTAGAAGGAGGGGTCTGATTATATTTGTCGATGGAGGGTAAATAAAATTGATAGAGAAAACTGGACGGTAAACTAGATGCTGGGATGTCTAATTGACAAGGGACCTCTTGTAAGTCTTTTTAATAGCGAACTGATCGTATAATCATATTATTTATTCACATAAATAGACGCCAAAAACAGTAAAAAAGAAGGTACTCAAGTTAATAAAATAATTATGGATGTATATGGTTAAGTAGTATTGAAAATATGGTCGATGTGGCCAAAAGGATCCGAAGTCCATGCCTGAAGACGTTGTATTGGAATGGTTTCCATCATCATCATCTCAACCGAAAGACGTCCACTGCTGGACATAGGCCTCCGTCAAGCGTCGCCACAGCGACCGGTCCTGTGCGTCTCGCATCCATTGGATTCCCGCGACCCTCGCCAGGTCGTCGGTCCATCTTGTGGGAGGCCTTCCGACGCTGCGTCTTCCGGTACGGTTTATTTTATGATTTCCATAATAAGGAAAAACAATAAAAACTACCAAAAGTTCCCTGAGTTTCGCTACTTGCGGAAGTTTCTAGATAAGCCATTGATTGCACACAAATTCAAAATAACTTAATTTCTGAGAACAAGCTTAAGAACCTGAAAATTACGTTAACACTTGGAAAAGTAAACATTATTCTCTTTAGGCAGTAAAAAGGGTACAATATTGGAGTCATTATAGACCAGTGCTTTTTTTTATTTGGGTAATTATTCAATGACTTCTGCCGCCCTCGGGCGGAGCAGAAAGGCGAGTCAGACTTTTACTGACTAAAACCCACTCCTATGTTCCTTCTTTACCAAGCGTTCCAGGATCCCAGGTTTCCCTTTCGGAAGTATGGCCTTAGTAGGGTTCGGCTCTACTGTGCCCCTACGGTTTTGCTGACATCTCTTTGACACGCGCCTAGAACACGGCCTGCTAGGGCTGCAGGATTATTCTTAAGAGTTACAGGTATATTTGTCGGTATAAGTTTGACACTCCCTCTTACTACTCACAAAGAGGGAGGAGTCAGTTGATGATTTGTCACTAAAAGCATCAACTCCACTGTTTCGTTATTGTCACCTCTACGGTCTGGACTAAGCATTTCGCTTCGTCGTTTATACCGCGCATATTGAAAGACTGTAATAATTTGCCGCGGTCTTTCCGTCTGATTATAATTTGGGCGTCTTAAAGGCTAGAGTGAATAGACTTTAATTAACTATAATAATTAGCCTCACCATCAACGATTACATCACTGCTGACTATGGTGTGGGATTCAGGCCCATCTGTCCGGGTGCATTCGGGAAACGCGGCCAGCCTACTCTCAATTATTGTTAAAATAATTTGACCACCTCCTTAACCTTTTCTCAACTAACTTTAAGTCGGTTTCCAGTCTAACCAAATTCAGCTACCCGTGTTTTAAATGTAGCGACTGCCTATCAGATCTCTAAAAGCCAGTTACTGGGCATCACGACACTCCTTGGATAGGCTGATGGTCAGACTTTTTGGCTCTGCCTGCAAGGACTGTTAAAGATCTACGAATGAAACTCGACCCCAACGGCTTTACGTACTTTCTGAGGCACGAGCAATGTCCTAAATAAACTTAGAAGAAGAAGAAAACTTAGAAGCCAACCCCAATACAGTTTTTTTTTTATGGTAGGGGAATCATCAGAATGACTTCCCCCGCTCTTGGGCGGAGCGGGAGGGCGTGTCAAACTCTTACTGACTAAACCCCTACCCCGTTCCTTCGTTGCCTTCGTTCTGGGGGGGACTCGGTGTCAACCTTTAGGAATACCACATGTTCCCCCCAGAGGCTTTGGCCCTACCGGGCCCCTACAGTTTGCTGACATCTCCTTGAGGCGCGCGTGGAACAGAACGCGCCGTTGACGACTGGGCTCGGTCCAGATTATTTCCAGACTGCCGGACAGCGAGCTACCCAGTGCTCGCCGTCCGCGAACCCGCGCCTACGGTGGTCGGAAATCGGGATCGGGATCTCGGCGGCGGCGGCGTGAGGACCGTTCCCTCACGCGCTCGCGGTCAGCAGCCTCCTTCACGAGCATTACTGCTTCGCAGAAGGAAGCGACCGCATGCCAACCCTCCTCGCTCCGGACCATGGCCTGAACCAACCCCAATACAGTTGGGATAAAACTAGGCAGATGATGATTATGATTTGAAAAATTCACAATTGTTGTTGTCTTTGTTTTGAACCCTCATACAAGAGAGGCGGGTATCTTAACCACTGGGCTACAAAAGAGACATCTCAATATCAAGTACATTATGTTTTTGTATTATAGCTATTATTACATTGGTTAGTAGAAACGTTTGTTTATAGTACTAAATCTCTTGAGTAAGCATGTTTTATTGGTTTCATTTCGATAAAATCTAATCTTACAAGTATTTCTTGTATCTAGGCTATTTGAGCAAATAAAGTCTTTGTTTAGATGGATTTAATTCTGCTGATTGTTTTTTTGGTAAAATAAGTAGATTTTTCTCTAGAAATTGTTGTAGTAGACTAGCTGGGATTATTTGAGAATGATAGACAGTTTCAGGAGATTTTTGTCTGGTCCTCAAAAATCACGTTGCTCGTAAGTCGTTTGTCCCGAATGTCATTTATAGATCTATGATAGTCGTTATGAATAGTCAGAAAATGTAATACCAGTTTTACGATCAGTAAGTCCTGTCTTTGAGGAGTGGCTGGAGATACGTCACGGCGTCTTCAACTTCCGTGTGACGCAGTTCTTCACCGGTTGTGATAAGTTCGGGAAGTTTCTGCACCGGATTCAGGAAGAAAAGCCCGGGTGTTGCTGTCGTGCGAACCAGCCGGAGGACACAGGATATGGTAGTGGTGTGCCCCGCCTGGGCGGAGAACCACATTGTCCTTATGGGGGTGATCGGTGTCTGCGACCTGTTGCGCTAGACCCTGGTTCAGGCCATGGTCCGAAGCAAGAAGGAATATATTATGCAAATGATCATACTATTTACTAGCGAGATGATATTTTTGCGGCATATAATTATTATTTGTTTTATTAAATTAGTGTCTCCTTTCTTGTTTCGTTTTCGATCGACTAATCTTCAAGTCATTATTTTTCAAGAATTATCGGTACAGGCTATTCCGTTCGCAAACATAAGAATTTCTCAACATATTAGGAACGTAGGTATATTTGGTTTTCATCATAAATATTTTTTTCGTTGATTCACAGAAACAGGTCGTAATTTCCACACAAGTGAGCTATTGACAAACGCCTAAGCCTTATTTACAACGATTTGTTCAGATGAAATATATGTATTTAGAAGATCCCATCAGTAAATATCTTATGTTAGTAATAGAAAAAGACATTTAGAAAAATATGTTCTGGACGCGTACCTACCTTTATTCTTTAGTTCATTACTCCTCTCCATGTTGGTTTTTTTATTTAGGCGGGAAGTCCAGTTGAACGATTATCCCACTCTAACGTGGAGCAAAAAAGCGTGTCAGATCTTTACTGACTAAAGCCACATCTGTCTTTCAGGTGTCTTTTGTGTTCTAGGACCACGGGATTCCTTTTCCCCAAAGTCTTAAGAATTTGCCTTCCTAAGACTTTCCACCAGACTTCCTAAGACTTTCCTCTGCCCACCAGTAGAATGGTAACAAACAAAATACTGTGCGAAAATTTCTCTCATGAAACCAACATTGTTAGTAAATTACTAACCACTTATAATGATGCAATAAAAAACTAATCACAATGCAAACCTTATACGGCCCACTTGTTGGGAAATAATAAAACTCGAGCATAATCCTTGTAATAAACAATAAAATAGCCTCATTAACCCACCACCATATTTCCGACCACAGACTGTGGAACTGCCAGGTGGCTGTGACCCCTATCGGAGACACCCTGGGCTTCGAAAGTCACAAGACAATTTTTTATTTTTTAATAACCTAGTGTTTAACTGCGATCCCACTGCCTGATGATGATGATATAAAAAAAAACCTGACGGTAAGCAGTGATGCAATCGTCGATGGTGAGGCGCACTAGTTTATTAATACAATTTTCGGCCACCTATAAGCGCAGGTTTGCGAACGGCGAGCTATGAGTAGGCGTCCGGTAAGGACTAAGCCCGAGTCGACGGGTTGAGTTCTATATCCGCCTTAAAGAGATTGCAGTAAAATTGATGGTGGGACCAGTTAGGACCGACGCCACCCAGGGCTGCAGATTGTTCGGAGGAGTTACAACAGCCCTCATAAAGGGGCAACTGAGTGAACAGGGTGGTTTTTAGTCAGTAAAAGTCTGACACGCGCTACCTAAAGCGGGAAAAGTTATAATAATATTGAGTAAGTCAAAAAAGATTGAATTACCTGTTAACTTCGCTTATAAGTTTTGTAATTTAGGTGTTTTCAAGGCTAGAGTGACTATAATAAACTACGAACAACGCGTAATAGTATCATTAAATGAATTGAGTACTTTGAATTAAAAACTTCTGAAACCTTACTAAAGAGCTCAATTTTGACAGCTTTTCAAGATAGAGTTTGATAAACACTCAACTTCAAATGCTTAAATCAGAAATCTATTGACAGTCTTTCGTAGCGACCGCCGAGGCAACTCCTTGGTCTATGTTCCTGACACTACAAAGTAACCTAACAGTTTACTATGCATTATTTTTAATTACTATTTGAATATTAAACTTTGTTATACGATCGTGAGTTAGTGAGTCGGAGTTACAGTTTACAAAGTTTACAATAGAACGGGGAAGTTTGTAACCAGGAGTGCGGAAATTGTGGAGATTCGATAATTGTATTGTATCGCACTTTTTAGCTGGAGAGCTACTGAACCCTGGGAGTAACGGTCTTCCTGTAAGGTTAGAAATTTGCATACTTACGATTTATGGCATGCTAAGAGCAATAGCCATGACCTGGCAGGCGTCAGCCCTGCACGTCATCAGCCCCTTTATTTTTTGGACTGTAAGTAAATTGAGTTTCAAAACTTGTTTCTGTAAATTTGAAAATTTAATAGGATAAAGTTTATTTATTGTACATCTTAAAAAAAAAATTGACAGGCGATTACAATAAGCAGAAGTATATGACAGATCAATTAGAAAACGCACAGTTGATGAGATAAAATAAACTTTATCCTGTATACTTAAAATTTTTATATGTTTTCAAGTAAACGTCTGAGAGTAATTATGTACACACGGCGGCGGAGATTGCGTAGCAGGTTATAAATGTGTGCGCCGTGTACCGCGTGAAACACAACAGGTATTATCGTTGTGTGCTACAAAGTAACTCGTCGTTTCTACACTCACACTCTTGCAAAAAGCAATTAGTAGCCGTATACCACTATGAAAGTACCTACAGCAAGAATTGGCTACTGTTGTTATCGGCGCCCTGGCGCAATGCGTATGATACGTGACTGACGAGTAAGAGGTCCCAAGTTCGATTCCAATCGTCTGGTGTAACAGAAAGTTTGCTTGTTTTTATTTTCTATTTGACCTTTTTTTTAATAGTAATGTTATAGTTACTCTCATAATAATTAAAATATTTTGAAAATATTGTGACAAAGAAAACTGCGATAACGATCCAATTATGTTTATTACAACTTATTAATTACATACATTAAACGGAATGGTCACAATTAACGAATCTGTTCATGATTATCCTTAATACAATATATAAAGTGAAAATATTCTAACGGCCGAACGCATAGTCCAGCTAATGGTTCATTAGCGTCCATTAAAGTTAAGTATTGTCAAACCTTCACTGAAAAACTGTGTAAAACTGTCAATGTGACAATTTCTTAAGTGATGATTAACGTTAATGAATGTCCCTGAGTCGGGCCGTTAGTCAGACAAGGATGGACGTCACTTTTTTTTAAGTTTTTTATTAGTGACATAAATCAACATGTTATCAAGAATGAATTATGATAGATATCGCAACTCTTGATCTCAATAACAATAACATCATGTCACATAATACAACAACAGTATAATTACCTACAGCTTACTTCTTAGTCTTTTTTTTTACTTATCAAAGTTATCAATCAACATGTTTTAAAAAATGAACTATGATAGGTATCGTAACTCTTGATGTCCAAGTAACCTTGACTGGTATTGCGACCCCCTACCTCCACTATCTCACCGGGACCCATCGATGACATCCAGCCCCAATAACTAAGGTGAATGCTTCAGGTCAGCCCGCGAAATTCAAATTTTCTTACGTTTTTTGCATTTTGTAAGCCAGTGATAGGTTGCATGAAGTTAAAAATACTTACGCGACTGTAAAACGTAACTAGTTATATAATTATAACCATAAAAACCGTTAATACAAGCCTCCAAGCTCACTTAGTTGCAGGAACGTTTTTGACCTCGAAAAAATCGTTCCAACACTTAGGTGAGCTTGGAGACTAGTATTGATGATTTTTATGGTTATAATTATATAATTAGTTACGTTTTACAGTCGCGTAAGTATTTTTAACTTCATATAACCTACCACTGGCTTGCAAAATGCAAAAAACGTAAGAAAATTTGAATTTCGCGGGCTGACCTGAAGCATCCCCCCTAACGTAATGCGACCACTAGACCTGCATGGGAGAATATTTTTGTGATGGTAACGTTCTCCATTTTTTCTGCATAATATTTTACGCCCATCCTTATCTGACTTAAAACACTTTTCATCACTAAATATAACTATGTTATTGCACCAATCGAAATCTATAAATTTTCTTGCAAACCGCATCCTTTCTTCCTTATGCAACGCCGTCAGTAAAATTTTTTTCGCGGGCTTGCGACATTTAATTTTAAGTAAGTGGCGCCGAACAATTGTCATAGACACGTCGTGCATAATTGCAGTGTTTCTTGTTGTAGCAAAGCCGTCAGCGTTATACGTAGCAACAATATTTGCACCCAAAACTGCACAGTTTTCCTCTGTAAACAATCACAAAATTACGTTAAAACCTTACAAATATCAACAATGTTAAATTATTTTGCATTACCTATTTTAAGTTTGGATTTGTTACTTACCGGTAGCATTAATCTCCTCGAAATTTCACTTATGGATACATTTTGTTTATGTAATACTATTATCTCAGCCCTCAAAAGTTTAGACAAAATAATGAGACATGTTGTTTATTATTTGTAAAAAGTATCACTTTCCACAACGATTAATTATTTTTTGTCTCGGAGTAAGTTGTAGAACACACGATCGTGATAGGCAAAAGCGTTATGCCAGGTTAACTTATTATCCGACTCATTTCTTAGTAAATAACTAATAAAGTGGGTAGATGATAATATTCATACACTTAGTTTTTAATTACTCAGATACCCGCGAAACGAGACACGATAGTATAACAATAACAGCGCGGTCTCATAGGACCGGTTGGGGATTCAAACGCTAAAGCAAATATTCTAAGTTTTAGTTTTATTAAACTTCGTTATCATTATACTACAATAAAGTAGAAAAAAATGTTTTGTCAATGGCTAGGATCGAACTCGATACATCTTTAACGGCAAGCAAGCACTTAATAACCAGTGCTAAATTACCATCTAATGAATGAAGCGAATTTGGTTATCTGATTCGTAGCAAACACATATATATGTGTGTGTGTATATCGAGTAGTAAACGAGTTTTATTTTGTTTACGAGTTGAGCTGGCTACATAATATTACTTGAATAGGTGAATTGGTTGGTGGTATGGTTTTACTTTATTTTTGATTTATACCCACAGCTACTTGATTATTGTGAACATTATTACTGATTACCTACCCATATCATAAAAATATACTTTCCAAAGATTAAGTGTAAGTGTTTGATGTTATTTTAAATAACTATAATAATTTCATAAGTGAATGTTTGCGAAAATAAAAAAAAAGTTGACAATGAAAGTATTGTCAACTAACAATAATTATAATAATAACGTATCTATTATTATATTACGTAAATAATATATGTATTATAAATATATTATAAAATTATTTATATTACAAGTTATATACAAAAATTTCGTTAATTAATTTCGTAAATATACATAGTTTATATGTATAAAATTACAAAATTATATTTCGAATATTTTAATTATTACAAGAGAGTAACCATAACATTACTGGTATTCAGCTAAATCCGGCTTGACTGGAAGCCGACCCCAATATAGTTGGGAAAAGGCTAGGCAGATGATGATGATGATGAGTAACCATAACATTACTATTAAAAAAAAGCATGAGTAAAACAAAAAGAAAATAACAGATAATTAATTATTATGGGAGTAACTATAACATTACTATTAAAAAACGGGTAAATCAAATAGAAAACAAAAACAAGCAATCTTTCTATTACATCAGACGATAGGAATCGAACTTGGGACCTCTTACTCGTCAGACATGTATCATACGCATTGCGCCACGGCGGAATGACAGTGGCGGCGCGCGCGTAAGAAAACGGAACTAAGCCCCGCACTTCGCCTCTGGGCCGACCAATCGTAGCCGCTCGCTGGGATGACGATGCGCAGACGAGTTAATTTGTAGCACACAACGATAATACCTGTTGTGTTTCACGCGCTTGCGTTTAAACACACACATTTATTACGTTAGTGTGGGGGTGCTACGCGAAATAAGTAACAGAGTGTACAATGCCAGGCGGTTTTGAACAGCATAACACCTTGACAGGCGAGGGGACAGCTGCTAAGGGCGTGCAAATATGAACGCATAGGTACAGTAAATGCAATGTATTTTATTGGGTTTTATGCAATCTACATTATTTTTAACATTCATTTTCTTCAGCATCATCGGAACTTCGAAAAAAAAAAATTAATGAATCAATAAGGTTGTTAAGAATTAAATATCAAGCTCAATTGCATAGGACATTAAATGTTACGGAATAAAATAGTTGTATGTTACCATTTCAGGTCATTCCTCAGTTTCAGTCGATTGTGCTGTGGCAGTATCAGCAGGTCCTTGTAAAAGTATGTCGTATATAGAAGATGGAACCGTATTCCCCTCAAACCAATTAAAATCGTAACGACTATCAATTAAGTTCCAACCGTTATTTTTAGGTGTAGGTAAGAATTGTTGGTTCTTTTAAATTACAATTTTGCCATATATTTGTAATGTAGGCAGTTCTCAATAATTGTTGATGTAGTTCACGTTGGCAGGGTAGTAAATTCGATGAATCATAGCTTACTACTTTTTTCATTAACACTTTAGGATTATTTGTGTTGTACGTAGTAAGGAACTTTTCATACCGTGCATTATTTAATTTTGAACATTTCAAACTATAGGTACATTTGGCATACAAATTTCAAAAACATTTTAAAACATTGTTGAAGAGTCATAAGATGATGAAAACAGTGATAGCGAAATTTCGGATGATGCTGAAGAAAATTAATGTTAAAAATAATGTTTAGCATTAGCGTTATCGGCCTTATAATGTTCCCACTGCTGGGACTGAGACCTCCTCTCTTAGAGAAGGAATGGGCCATAGTCCACCGCGCAGGCCCATTGCGGATTGGTGGATGTCACATGTCTTCGAATTTTTGGTTCTAGAATATGCCGGTTTCCTCACGATATTTTTCTTCACCGTTTGGAGAGCAATGGTGATGAAATAAATTACAAAAAGTAATGCGCGTGACCGGGTTTGAACCCGCGACCTACAACTTGCAAGTAGGGGTTAGGTGGTGTAGGGGTTAGGTGCAGTTATCACTGGAAAACTGGAAAAATAATGTACATTGCATAAAACCCAATAAAATACATTGCATTTACTGTACCTATGCGTTCATATTTGCAGGCCCTTAGCAGCTGTCCCCTCGCCTGTCAAGGTATTATACTATTCAAAACCACCTGGCATTTTACATATTTACTCTCAGACGTTTACTTGAAAACATATAAAATTTTAAGTATACAGGATAAAGTTTATTTTATCTCATCAACTGTGCGTTTTCTAATTGATCTGTCATATACTTCTGCTTATTGTAATCGCCTGTCAATTTTTTTTTTAAGATGTACAATAAATAAACTTTATCCTATTAAATTTTCAAATTTACAGAAACAAGTTTTGAAACTCAATTTACTTACAGTCCAAAAAATAAAGGGGCTGATGACGTGCAGGGCTGACGCCTGCCAGGTCATGGCTATTGCTCTTAGCATGCCATAAATCGTAAGTATGCAAATTTCTAATCTTACAGGAAGACCGTTACTCCCAGGGTTCAGTAGCTCTTGGACTATTTATTGTTTCTCAGTCCATAATTATACGGAACACAATCATCATCATCACTCCAGCTGAAAGTCGTCCACTGTAGGACTTAAGCTTACACCAAGTGTCACCATAATGACCGGCCCTGTGCATCCAACGGGTTTTCGCGGCCCTCACTAAGTCATTGGTACATCTTGTGGGAGACTTTCCAACGCTGCTTTTGCAACGTTGTTTTTGCGATTCTTCGGGCTATGTCGGTAACCTTGGTACTCCTTCGGATGTCTGAAAGAAAGAAAGCACAATGCTGTGCGTTAAAACAGAATTACCTATAGACGTAACCCAGAAGGCTGATAAGTTTTTTTTACTATTATCTATACAGGGTGTAAAAAGACCGATCACAAAGCCGATAACTACACATTCTGTACGTGTAATTAAGTAACTTGGACCAAAAAATATGGCTGGGAAAAAACTTTTTTTTTCATCTTTAAAAAATAACTAATTAATAATAATTCCGATCAGCTGCGCGTTCGGATGCTCGCGCTTGGTCGTTGAGCCGACCGCACGCTTGTGTGTGTGAGGCGCTCGTTGTGTTTAGTTTTCAATGCATTTTAGTAACTTCAAATGCGTAATTGACTATGAAAAATTGATAATTTTGGTAACGTTTGTTCGGAAGAAAGTTTACTACTTCGTATACTTGAAATACGATTTTGAAAAAAAAAACGAAAAAAAAAATGTTGACTTTGACCTTCAATATCTCCAGAACCAGTGAATTCCCAGGTATGGTCTAGAAGAAAAAAAGTATCCCAGTGATGAGTAGAATATGGGGTTTTCGTTTTCGTTAAGGGTCTTTTTACACCCTTTATTTTTTATTTTGAATAGAAAGTAGAAAATGTTTAAATATTTCGTAATAGTGAATAATTCTAAGGTACATTTGTAGTGTAGCTTCTTTTGCACGTACTTTTGTACTCAAATCACAAAGGGCCTTGCTGGGGAGACCTTGTTATATTTCTCCTGTTTCGTAAAATATGCCTTAAAGTTAACACATAGGTAAATCGAGATATACATTGGCACAAGTTACGATCAGTATTATTTTTAGTAGGTAATCCAAGCGTAATACCACAGATTACTAAATAGTTACTACGTAACAGATACTTCACTCAGTAGAAAAATTACAATACCTACTGCTTTATTAGCCTACTCTATCGCGTCGGCAACCATTGCATGCTAAAATGTGCCTAAATGCTCAAGCGTACAGTTGTGATTGCTTCGCACCGCGCGAACCCGCAACAATCGCAGGGCTGCCTCTTCGATAAAATTAAATTAAAATGACTTTTTGGGTTTATGTTATTGAGAACTGTGAATGTTCTGACTTGTAGTTACAATTTAATTATAATTAAATACAGTTTAAAATTGTGTCGTTTATAAAATATTTCTTTTATAAATTTCGTCGTACTTTCGTCATTGTCAGGTAAATGGAAAAATGTTAGGTGTTTATCCCTTCTTTTACTTGATTTGCACCCATCTAAAGCAAGCAAGGCATCATAGGTACACGTACGAACGAACAGTACTATTAAAATTGAACGGCGTGCGCGCGCTTCGCTTGCGAAAACCGCACTGAATTTGATCCGCAAGCGGACCGAGACCGCTCGGCTGGGCGGTAGGCACTTATAGCGCGCAAGTACATGGAGTGACGGAGGCCTGGTAATACTACCGCGGTCCCCGATGGATGGATAAGGCAATTTTTTGTAATTGCTATTAAAATACACTCGAGAGCAAAAAAATCGCACATGATGACTTGTTATGTTAAAACAGTTTTTGTCATGAATGTGAATAGATTTTAAAAGAAATGCATACACAAGTTGAAAGAGCATTTCTTTATCTTTCTAATGATATGAAATACAGTGTAAAAAAATACCCTTGAAAAGTTTCAGAGCACAATATCCAACATAACGGTAAAATTACCAAATTTCACTTATGAAAGAATGAGAGTCGAACTTAAAATTCTTGGTTAACCTGTTAATTAATAGAGTGTATTCCCTCTTTTAGCCTTAATTACAGCTGTTAATCGATTTTTCATGGACCGTATTAATTTTACCATGAAATTGTATGGTATAACCTTCTACTCCTCGTTAATGATAAATTGACGCTCTTGGAGTCGCGAAAAACCGGTTTTTTTGCTCTAACTCTTCTTTTAAGATCATTCCGGACATGTTCAATTGGAATAAAATCAGAACTACGCACTGGCCTCACTATCACGATGATTCCAAAGTTTTCCATGTAGTGTCCAACTGGTCTAGCGACATGCGATGTGGTGTTGTCGAGCATTAAGAAAAAAAAAATACCATAAGTTACACCAGCGGCTTTACAGACTCTTCGAGCATTTTTTTGACGTATCGTGAAGCCATCAACCCTCTCGATATCGGGCAGGTATTTGCCCCAGTGTATTAATACAAGTCAGTTTTACTGTACAATTTTATGCCACCCCAAAACACCTCCATAAGCAACATGATTGCTTATGCAGCAGTGTTAAAATTAGCCTGATGACCTTCTATGGATCCTAAAGCGTCCATCATGGTCATGTAAGTCATTCTGCAGTTATCAGAAAACACTACAGTTTGCCATTAGTCATACACGTAATTTAAGTGTAACGTGGCATATTGTTACCGGGCTTGTTGGGGAGCTGTGGTCTATTTGGCACCATTTGCTGGATGATGTGCAGTCAGAACTGCTTCATCCAGTCCTTTTCTAAATGTTCACTGATTTATACTGCCTTTTTGAACTTCTTAAAGCTTTTGTATGGCTTCAATCGCATTGGATAGCCGATTTCTCAAAGTACTTGTTACAACAAAGCGATCATCACGCCCTGATCCTACGCGCCACCGGTCAGGTCCTGGTCGCCGAATGTGCCCACTGGTCTCTTGAAACCGTTGGTATAACCGAAGATCAGGGAAGCGGCTAAAATTTAGCTGTCAAGCCACTTCTTTTGGTTTATGGCATGTTTTGGGCAAGGTAATAACTTGAACAGCTTCTGCGTGCGTGATACCCATATTTTTCTGGTAAATCCGTCTGCTTCCAGAAGGGGCATTATCACGTTGACGGATACTGAACAAAAGTCTAAAAAAATACCCCTTTTGTAGCTCTGAATCAAGGTGAAAGTTGAGAAATGCAAATTAGTGAATTTGGGAAATTGGTTGTACGGTTGGTTTTGTGAATTACGTGAAGGTCTGTGATCTTAATATTGTGTTTTTGTAAAGCTAACCTTACATCCTTTAATTTTGTTTAATAATTTATACTCCATTGCTTTAGATTTAAGGAAATATCAGTATTAAACCAAATCACAAGCCATGTGCGATTTTTTTGCTCTCAAGTGTAGTTAAGTTACATTGGATGTTGTTAAAAAATTCATGAGGGACAAACAAAGTGTATAATTACTAGCTTCCACCCGCGACTTCGTCCGCGATTTTTTCAAAACTACATATAAGTTTAACAAAAAAGAATCGGGATAAAAGGCAGCCTATGTTTTTTTCTATGTCAAAGGCCATATGCATGCCAAATTTCATGCGAATCCGTTCAGCCGTTTTTGCATAATTAAGTAACAAACATCCACACTTTCACATTTATAATATTAATATATATTTATAATATTATAATATATATTAGAATTATTAGTGTTTTCAGTCTAGCTCGAGTGGTGCGGGTAGATCGATACACATTTCGTCATCATCATCTGTAAAAAAAGACTTAAAATTTGTTTACCTTATCCATCCTGTCATCTTGCACTTGTCCCATATTACTTAGGATCAACACAACACGTTTACATGCAATTGTTTTTCATCCCTCTTTATTACATTTAAACATTCTGATCCACACAGTACCTACAAAAGCTATTACCACGGACGTGTAGATTTTACCCCTACTTTCATTTCTTTAAAATCTATGTCTTTGAAAACCAACTAGTAAGTATTTTTATGCCCTCTTTGGCCATATTGAACTACCTTCCGCCATATTTCCATACAATTTCTCCTTTGTTTCAACGATTCTAAGTGAGAGAAACTTTGTAACAACACTCAAATAGTTGACTTGAAGTTATGAAGAGATTTCATGCGGATTTGATACGCTCCGTGGCCTATACTTAGTTTTGTTTAATGGTTGAATAAATGACGAGGGGTTCAAGGGTTGATATTGTTTAAAGTAGGTGGTACGGGCGGTTTTGGTTGTCATAATAACATTAGTTTACGGCGTAATGATTATGGCGCTTAAGATTCGCTAGCTTCTTAAGCCGATCAGGCCAAAGGGTTCGTTGATAGGCCTTTTGAAACTTGATGATGATAGGTCAGTTGGTGACAATTATGGAAAATACCTTTGTATGAAAATTGATAAATCGAAAGCTGCAACGATACGACAAGACAGAACTACGCTGCCGCTTCTTCAAAAGAGTTTCATAGTTTTGTTTGCAAACTTCATACACAAAGCGTAGGTATAAAGCCTAATACGCGTCTATAAAGCAATGCGCTCGTGATCAGTAGGCCTTTAAAACTTGCAAAAGTTGGAGGCAAGAAGGACACAAGACTGTCAATGTGATCACAATTAAGAGAGCTGAAGTTATGACTTTGCCCGACTTGAGGTGCGAACACAAGTATCCCCGTAGAGGAGGCCGGTGGTGACTTATCGCGTCCCCTGGTGCAGGCCATAGTACTTCGTCCTTCTGCGAAATAGTAAAGCGTGAGGATAACGCAGATCTTACACCCCGGTCACCGCAGAACACGCCCTGGGTGTCGGGAGTCACTAGGCAATTCCTGGTCACAGTCGGCTAGCAATGAGTAACTCACTGTATAATAAGAACCAAACCGAACCCAAACAATTCTCTTTCAACATTTTTAATCACCGCCGCCTCTATCAAAGTTCCTCTAATATCCTTAAATACCCTAAAATACCCAGAAAAAATGGGTGAAGAATATAATGTAAGAATTCGTAGCTCCATTGAGTAACATTGTAAGTTTACGAGCCAGTATTATATCATGTGCACCATTAAGTGTTTTAATATCATGTCTCTTGCGGTGCTTTATAAACTTTCGAGACATTGTCTGATGGGTTCGGAGTTTGTATGAAGGATAGAGTTAGGCTTTAGTAGACGTTTAGTATTATTATAGCCAAATGCTTGGCGTAGTAGAAAATTTGAGGGGCTCGTGGCTAGATAATAACAGTCGCACGGGTCAATCTTCAAAGTTAAGCAAGGCTTGCCAAGGTTGGTCTGTGGATGGGTAACCATCTTTACCTACCGAGTTTCCTCCGTGCCTCGGATAGCATACTCATTTGTAGATCTTTGGCAGCCGATACGGATAGTCAGAAGCCAGTAAATCTGATCTAGTCTTGCCATGAAGTACCGTGTTACCCCAGTTAATAGGTTGTGAAGGTCTGGTAGTCAGCTAAATCCGGCTTGACTGGAAGCCGACCCCAATATAGTTGGGAAAAAAGGCTAGGTAGATGATGATGCGATGATGCTTTGAAAATTGACAAAGGGATTCTTCTTCTTCTCTTCGTATTGATGGTAAACTCGTTAAACTGTTCGGACTCAGGTTATTATTGTTACGCCGTGAAACTTGAGTACGCTATATCTTCGACGGAACCAAGGGTAGCATCAAATAATTAAAACGCATTGCTGTGCGAAGCTTCGAGAATAGGAGTACATACTCAGGCCTGGCAAATTCCAGAAAAGTCCGACATACACTATTATTATTACATAAGATTCAGTAGGTAGTTATGTGGGTGGATAAGGGAATTTGTAGCTTCCGGTATTAGCAATAGAGTCGAAATTCGCATGTAAGGTGGTAGATAAGTACCTGCTTACGAGAGTAATAATAATTATTTATGGCCTCCCGATGCGACTATTTTTTGCTAGAATGTCCTTGAAACGTCGGTATCGAGAAATTTCGATGACTTCGCATATAAATACGGGCCCCCGGCTAGAAACGAGTTCAGTTTGATTTCGTCAGCGATACAGAGCGAACTACCTAAGTGTGTGAAGTGATACCTAGCGACCTAAGCGATACTAAACGGAACTCTGAGTGTTTATAGTGATTGGTTATTTGTTGATTGGACTAATTTGTCATTGTTTTGTGGTGAATAAAGTTCTCTGCTAGTAAACCGGCATTTAATTACTCACGTTCGTAACAACTGGTGTCAGAAGTGAGATGCCATTACTACAGAGGGACGACGAACAGGGACCACGAACAAGGAGGCAAGTGGAGATGGATGCTGCACGTCAACGTCTGGAAGCGGAAGACCGGGCTGGTATGGGAGCAACGGCAGCTGCTGAGGCGCCAACAGGGCCATCCTCGGAAATGAACCTCGCCGCAGTGTTGGCCGCCATGCAAGCTAGTATGGAGGCTAACCAGCGTAAGCTCCAGGACTTAATCGCGGCTAACCAGGAAGAAGCCCGCCGCGAACAGGAAGCTGCCCGCCGCGAACAGGAAGCTGCCCGCCGCGAACAGGAAGCTGCCCGCCGCGAACAGGAAGCTGCCCGCCGCGAACAGGAGGAAGCCCGCCGGGATCAAGAGGCTAAGCAGAACCTGATCCTCGAAAAAATCGATCACGGCCTCGTCACGTTGGGCGGGAAAGTGAAAAATCTCACCTTAGAGGTCAAGGAGGTTTCCGCCCGAGCTGATAGCCTCGAAACCAGAATTATCAAGCTCGAAGCACGCGAACCGTCCGTTGCTGTTAGCGCACCATCGCACAACCACTGTGCATCAGCCGCAAAATTTGATATGCCGCGTTTTGATGGCACGTCGTCCTGGACGGCTTTTAAGTACCAATTCCAAACACTGGTCAAAACGAACCGCTGGGATGATGACCAGTCTTTCGCGGCGTTAACTTTGGCCCTACGAGGGGACGCTCTGCTGGTCCTAGAGAACCTTCCTCCAGACGGCAGGACGTTGGAGCGTCTAATGGAGGGACTAGACACTCGCTATGGTGACAAGCACCTCGAACATGTTTTCCGCGCGCAACTTCGCGAGAGAACGCAGAGGTCGAACGAGAGCCTTCAGCAGTGGGGAGTAGAGGTTGAACGGCTGGTCCGGCGGGCATACATGTCGATGACACCGGAGATGGTGGAAGTAAATCTGGTGCAAGCATTCATCGACGGTCTACGGGATACTGAAGTCAGGGCTACGGTGCGACTCGGACACCACCAAACTCTGAAGAGTGCGATGGCCCACGCTTTGGAAGTGGAAGCCGTACGACAAGACTCACGTACGCACAGAGTTCGGGAAGTGGTGGTCTCACCTTCAGTGCAACCACGTCACCGAGAAGTGGCTTCGTCGGCAAAGTCCCGCTATATTCCAACGTGTTATGGATGTGGAGAAAAAGGGCACATTCGTACCGATTGCCCCAAGAGAAAGAGGGGAAGTGTGGACTCCGGAACTCAAGTTAACGAGGAGTCGTTAAACTAAATGTCGCCAGGGCCGCGGGGCGGGTGCTGGCTGGTCAACTGAAGGCCCCAACCATCACCATCAATCAAGTCCAAAACGGAAATAGTTTGATCATCGAGGGAACGCTGAATCAACGTGCTTGCAATTTCACCGTTGACACCGGGGCGTCACGGACTATTATAAGACCTGAGTTGCTGAAACGCACCATCTTGTGGCAAACAGAAACCCCAGCCTACCGACTTCAGACAGCCACCGGCCAGCCAGTCTCCGTCCTCGGTGATACAGAAATCGAGTTTAAAATCGGTGATCAAGTGTACACCCATTCAGCGTTAATTGCGAATATTACCGACGATTGCATACTGGGTCTCGACTTCCTGCGGAATTACCGATGTGTTTTAGATATCGATAAAGGAGTATTGAAATTCCCAGACCAAGAAGTCTTCCTGCAAGGAATTAACACATGCAACCTCTATTGCTTAAAGGATACCACATTGGCTCCAAGAACGGAAACCTTAGTCGAAGTTAAATTTCCTAAGAAAATTAGGCAACGCAGATGTGTTATGGTTGAAGACATTGGCCGGCACCCGGAACTTATCACCGCGAGGACATTAGTTATGACGAAAGGAAGATCCAAGGTCAGGATTGTAAATCTTGGGAAAAAGGAGATCCAGTTGAAGAAAAACAGTGTTGTTGGAAGATGTGAAGAAGTGAAGTATCTCCGCCAAATCAACACATCTTCAGTGAAACAAGACGCAATAAAAGGTGAACCTGATCACATCCAGCAACTTCTGGAAAATTCTAAGAGTAATTTATCAGTTTCGGAACTACAGCAAGCCAAGGAATTTCTGCTACGGTTCCGGGATATCTTTGCAACGGGAAAAGATTGCGGAAGAACAGGTCTCGTCAAGCATGAGATAGATACAGGTGATGCTAGACCAATTAAACAGAGACCGCGCCGCATACCCTGGGCTAAAGAAACTGAGGTAGCAGAAATGGTAAAGGATATGGCTGACAGCGGAATAATTGAACCTTCTACGAGCCCATGGTCTTCTCCTGTCGTTCTGGTGAAGAAGAAGGACGGCAGTACCAGATTCTGTGTAGACTACAGAATGCTGAATGATGTAACGAAGAAGGACAGTTATCCCTTGCCTAGGATAGACGACACACTGGATATGCTCAGTGGTATGAAGTGGTTTTCAACCATTGACTTGAAAAGTGGCTACTGGCAAGTGGAAATTAGCGAGAAAGATAAGGAAAAGACAGCGTTCAGTACAGGAATTGGCAACGGCCTGTCGCAATTTAACGTCATGCCTTTTGGGTTGTGCAACGCTCCAGCGACGTTTGAACGCCTCATGGATAGAGTCATGGTGGGCCTTCTTGGTGACGTCTGTCTGGTATATTTGGATGACGTCATTATAATGGGCCGCACTTTTAAGGAACACCTGAGAAATATGGAGAAAGTATTCACCAGGATACGGGGGGCTAACCTAAAACTAAGCCCAAAGAAGTGTGCCCTGTTCAAGAAGGAGATCAGCTACCTAGGACATGTCATCTGCGCCGATGGAGTGAGAACCGATCCTGAGAAGATAAAGGCTGTCCAACAGTGGCCGGCTCCAAAGAACAAAACAGAAGTACGTGCATTTCTAGGGTTGTGCACATACTACAGACGGTTTGTTATGAGTTTTTCGGACATTGCAAAACCTTTACATCAGCTGACTGAAGATAAACGAGATTTTATCTGGGACAAGAACTGTGAGTCAGCATTCAACGAACTAAAGCAACGGCTATGTGAAGCGCCTATACTGGGGTATCCGAGCAGAGATGGAAGATTTGTCGTCGATACCGACGCCAGCAACACAGGAATTGGTGGAGTGCTGTCGCAGGTGCAAGAAGATAGGCAAGTCGTGATCGCTTACTTCAGTAAGGCACTTTCAAAACCAGAAAGGAACTACTGCGTGACTCGACGAGAACTACTGGCTGTTGTAAAAACTTTGCAACATTTCCACAAGTACCTCATAGGGAGACAGTTTACGTTGAGGACGGACCACGCTGCATTGAAATGGCTTCTACAATTCAAAAACCCTGAGGGTCAAGTTGCAAGATGGCTAGAGCAGCTGCAGGAGTTCAACTTTGTGACGGAACATCGTAGTGGAAAAGGGCATAACAATGCTGACGCCCTGTCGCGACGTCCATGTAATGAGGACTGTAGACATTGCCAGCAAAATGAAGCCCGGGAACACGTGAACTTAATTAGGGCTGAAGGCAACTTTAAGAAGTCCCAGGAAGAAGATGACGATATTCGACCTATACTGGACTGGAAGCGTAGTGGAACTAGGCCTCAGTGGAATGAAGTATCGTCACATAGTCCTGTCACAAAGAGCTACTGGGCACAGTGGGACAGTTTAGTCCTAGAAAATGACGTGCTTTGTAGGAAATGGGAATCGAACGATGGCAAGGAGGTGACCACACAAGTGATAGTACCACGACGTGAAGTGGTCCCCCTGCTTCAGGAGATACACGATGGCGCTTCTGGTGGACACCTGGGGATCAAGAAAACTCTACTGAAAGTGAGACAGCGGTATTACTGGCTCAATTGTAGAGAAGACATAGAGCAATGGTGTCGGAAATGTACAGCGTGCGCATCCGTGAAAGGACCACAGACTAGGAGCAGGGGCAAGCTTCAGTTGTACAATGTAGGAGCCCCATGGGAACGCATTGCCATCGACGTTGCTGGACCTTTCCCAGTGACAGATGACGGAAACAAATACATAGTGGTGATACAGGACTATTTCACAAAGTGGCCTGAAGTTTTCGCCATACCCAATCAGGAAGCGACGACAGTGGCGAAAAAGGTGGTCGAAGAAGTAGTATGTCGGTATGGCGCACCTTTGGAGATCCATTCCGATCAAGGCCGCAACTTCGAATCTGCGCTGTTCCAGGAAATGTGCACTCTTCTGGGGATTTACAAGACACGCACAACACCTGCGCACCCACAGTCGGACGGAATGGTGGAGAGGTTTAACCAGACCCTGGAAAATCACCTGGCTAAGGTTGTCGATGACCATCAGAAAGATTGGGACCGGTATATTCCACTATTTCTGATGTCTTATCGATCAGCAGTGCATGATAGCACGGGCCATACCCCAGCAAGAGTAAATTTCGGCAGGGAGATGAGACTTCCAGTCGATACCATAACCGGCGTGCCACCTGACAAGACTAAGCCAGTTTCGGACTTCGTAAGTGACCTCCAAGATCAATTGAATGAAGTGCATAAACGAGTGCGTGAGAATAGCCTGCACACCAGCGATAAAATGAAAACTAGATACGACCGCAATGCCAACGCCAAGGGATTTGAAGAAGGTGCACTGGTTTGGCTCCACAACCCACTTCGACGAAAAGGGAAGTCGCCGAAACTTCAAGCTCGATGGGAGGGACCCTACACCGTGATAAAAAGGATCAACGATGTTACCTACCGCATCAAGAAAGGGTTACGAGGGAAACCTAAGGTAGTCCACGTGGATAGATTGGCGCCGTATCACGGATCTAATAATGCTCGGGACGAGCATGACTAAGAGGGGGGCACTGTTACGCCGTGAAACTTGAGTACGCTATATCTTCGACGGAACCAAGGGTAGCATCAAATAATTAAAACGCATTGCTGTGCGAAGCTTCGAGAATAGGAGTACATACTCAGGCCTGGCAAATTCCAGAAAAGTCCGACATACACTATTATTATTACATAAGATTCAGTAGGTAGTTATGTGGGTGGATAAGGGAATTTGTAGCTTCCGGTATTAGCAATAGAGTCGAAATTCGCATGTAAGGTGGTAGATAAGTACCTGCTTACGAGAGTAATAATAATTATTTATGGCCTCCCGATGCGACTATTTTTTGCTAGAATGTCCTTGAAACGTCGGTATCGAGAAATTTCGATGACTTCGCATATAAATACGGGCTCCCGGCTAGAAACGAGTTCAGTTTGATTTCGTCAGCGATACAGAGCGAACTACCTAAGTGTGTGAAGTGATACCTAGCGACCTAAGCGATACTAAACGGAACTCTGAGTGTTTATAGTGATTGGTTATTTGTTGATTGGACTAATTTGTCATTGTTTTGTGGTGAATAAAGTTCTCTGCTAGTAAACCGGCATTTAATTACTCACGTTCGTAACATTATGTTATTTGTTTAAAACATGAACCATACGAAGAAACCTAACGTAACTCATACGCACGAGGTACCATCCATGTACGATGGCTGAGGTATTGTTCAATAGAGTTACCGCGCCCCTCCGACACTCCCTTTTCTTTCGGAACTATTTAGGGTCAGTTCACACCGAGACGCGACGCAACGATGCAGGAAGAGACCAGTGATATCGCGCTGCGCCGCGCGCCGCCGCGAGACGCATCGCAACGTTGCAAGGCGCATAGTAAAATCATTGGCAACACGACGTCGTGAATGTAAAAACGTTCCGCTGCGCAGCGAGACGCCGCGCGGCGTTACGATGCGCAGCGCTGCATGAAGCAACTTATTCTAAATTCTCACAATGAAATGTGTATCTTTTCGTGTAAAGTCGCGACTCGGTGTGAGCTGACCCTATTACTTCATCTCAGTAGTGAGTAGGTACTTACTTTTAAAATAACAAATTTATAAGTAGACCTCCCTTGTTCTAATGTTTCGGCGTTCGTTCAATTTCCGATCTGTCCAACGGTAGTTCATATTTCATAAATCTAACGATTTTCATATTCTTTAAGGTTTCATACCTAAGCAAAGGAACCTTTATTCACGGGAACGCATTATCTGCTACCTCCTCTAATTTCGGCTAAAATCAGCATTTTTATTAGCATTATCGGCCTTATAATGTTCCCACTGCTGGGACTCAGGCCTCCTCTCTAGGAGAGGGAATGAATCATGATCCACCGCGCGGGTCTAGTGCGGATTGGTGGTGATTAAATAAAATACACAAAGTAATGCGACTGACTGGGTTTGAACCCGCGACCTACAACTTGCAAGTCGGGGCAGTTACCACTGGGCCACAACTGCTCTCAATCAGCATAATTTTCAAATATAATAAAAAAAACGCCATAAATAGACCTAATATCATACCTACTTTTAGAAATTAGTGTTCTAATTCAAAACTTTTAATCCTTTTAAGACTGGTCATCCACCCAACATTTTCCCCACCACTGACTTCCCTCCATGACCCACAAATCGCCATTCAATGATAATCGAATTAATCAGCAAATTCAAAGATTTTTAGCGGCAATTACTGCTCTGAGCAATTAACGAGGTCATTAAGCAAATATCAATGGAATGTCAACCGTGACGTCAAACTGCAAAGCAATTAATTGCTTGAGTTATTCATCAGTTATTATTAATTATAATATACGGGGTAGGCTGACTGATTTATGATTGGATGTGGATGTAGAGACGATAGAAAATCATCACTTGCATTAGTTCTGCCTAGCCAAGTAGCGTTCTCCATACACATTTTAACCCCATCATTACCTTAGGGTTAAATGTTGGGAAATCCTCTCTTAGTGCTCGCCTACATCATATTAGGAAAACTTGGGATAAATTCCACTAGGTTTTTTTTTGTTAAGGAAATCATCACAATAACTTCTCCCGCTCTTAGGCGGATCGGGAGGGTGTGTCAGACTCTTACTAACTAAACTCCACCCCGTTCCTTTGTTGCCTTCGATCTGGGGGAAATTCCAATAGGTAGTTTTTTTACCTATGTTCGCGTTTGATCCTCAGGTATCTCACTAGGAGTGTGTAACGATTGACATAATAACAAAATATCTAACGTTCACTTGACATAATTTCAGTTCACATAATTTTGTTTAACATAACGATCAGTTGACATAATTTCAGTTCACATAATTTTGTTTAACATAACGATCAGTTGACATAATGAATTGTTGATATAATTTCATTTTACCTAATTTTATATGACATAATGAACATTTCCTATAATGCACATTTCACATAATATTCATTTAGCATATTATTCATGAACTATAATATTCATAATCTTTAAGTAACTTTTAATATTATTTAGAAAATCACACCTGCTACACTCAATTATATTGTTACCAAGAGAAACTGGATGCAATCTGGACTTTAGGACACCCCGATTCAGATAGGTTAGGTTAGAAGGGGATGGCGGGGTCGCGTGAGCGAGCGAAGCGAGCGAATAGACCCCGCTATCCCTTTCGTGGTTATTTTTTTATAAACCACCCAGAATTAGGAGCCCCGCGAAACGGGGCTCCGTCGACCAAGCCCACCCTCGACCATGCATAGAATATTTTAAGGTTTGGTTAAGTGCCATTTGAGTAAGGCTAGAACTGTGCCCATTAAACATTTTTAGGTCAAAAGAATATTAGGTCAAATGAACGTTATATTAAAAGAATATTATATACAGGAAAAGTTTTTAACCACTGCGTGAATTTTTTTTGGTGGCTCTGTGTAAGTAATAGAACACAGATCGATCTTCAAAGTTAAGCAACGCTTGCCAAGGTTGGTCTGCGGATGGGTGACCATCTTAACATAACGAGTTTCCTCCGTGCCTCGGAAAGCATAGGCTGCCTACCAGACCTCCACAACCCAATAACTGAGGTACCAGGGTACTTCATGGCAAGACTGGAGTCAGATTTACTGACTTCTGACTATCCGTAACAACTGTAAATGACAGCCAGGACCAACGGCTTAGCGTGATTTCCGAGGCACGGAGGAAACTCGTTATGTTAAGATGGTCACCCATCCACAGACCAACCTTGCCAAGCGTTGCTTAACCTTGAAGTCGACTTGTGTTCTATTACTTACACTGAACCACCAAAAAAAATTTACGCAGTGGTTAAAAACTTATCCTGTATATTGAAAATTATATAAAATGAACGTTATACTAAATGTTATTATGTTAAATGAATATTATATGATATGAAACATTATGCCGCGGCCACACACTCGACGAGTAGCATGGGAAGTAACGAGGAAAGGAGGCAGAGACATAGTGTGGCCACGTTACTCGTCATGCCACTCGTCATGCTCCTCGTCCTGCCTACTGCTCCCTATCTTGTCGGTCTTTGCGCGCGAGAGAGAGAGAGCAACATCGCGGCAAATCACGGCAGCGCGAGGAGCAGAGCGATGAGCAGCGCGAGGAGCATAGTCTGGCCGCAGCATTAGGTCATATGAATTTATGTCATTTGATATTATGTCATATGAATGTTAGTTCAAGTGAAATTAGAGCATTTGTTATTATGCCAAACATTACACACCCCTCACTAGAAGGTAAGCGATGGTGTCGATGTGGCCGACAATGGAGCACGCTTGCTTAAACAAAACTTAAAAAAAGTAACCTATTAACTCTTGACTTAAAGATCCACCAAGGAATTCCACTCTTTAGAAGCAGATGAACTGCAACGCTTGCCAAGGTTGGTCTGTGGATGGGTGACCATCTTAACATACCGAGTTTCCTCCGTGCCTCGGAAAGCACGTTAAGCCTTAGGTCCCGGCTGTCATTTGTGGAACTTTGGCAGTCGTTACGGATGGTCAGAAGCCAGTAAATCTGACTCCAGTCTTGCCATGAAGTACCATGTTACCCCAGTTAATGGGTTGTGGAGGTCTGGTAGGCAGCCGCTCCTCGTAAAATACTGGTATTCAGCTAAATCTGGCTTGACTAGAAGCCAACCCCAATGTAGTAAGGCTAAGCAGCTGATGATGATGATGATGAACTGCCGTCTCGTCTTCCTCCAAACAGGGTCTACAGAGTGGGCTGTCTATAACTCCTATGACAAAGAAGTGCTTATTAAAGATCCTGTGACCATAAAATCCTTCTGAAATAAAGTGCTGAATAAATTCAAATATATTCTCGTGAAACGCATAGCGATATGAAACTGGATGAAACCGTTGAATATCTGAATATTAATCAAAATAAACATTAGGTTAGCGAGGTAAAATAGCCTGAAGCTAGTTCTTATGTTATTACTTTTATTTTATCTTGCGTGAGATCTTTTAAAATGCTAGAACGTAAAGGTTTTATGCAAGAGAACGTCTGTTCTAAATTTTCTTTTCTGAATTAAGTTTTTGGAGTGAAGTCAGAAGAAAAAATAAGCGTTTTATTTTATTTCTTATCTATTTCTTTTTTTTTTTGCAAGTTTTAATCCGAGAAGGAGACGGTGGAATGACTTGGATATCTTCTTTAGGAATTGGCAAGATGTGTCGACATACCAACGCACAGCCGAAACTACTGGGACTAGGAAAATAAAAGTTTTGCATCAGGTTTCTTTTTGTGATGTAGGCGAGCAGTAAGAGATGATTTTCCAAAATTCAATTCCTAAGGGGACGAAACTTGGGTCTAAGAGAACCATGGGCAATAATGTATGTGGCGTGGTCTCTTCCACCAATAGCAGAGAACACGGTAAAATTCATTGTAAAGGATTCGGTTTGTTTAAATTTTTACTATTGGCACAACCTTCAATGCCATTGCAAAAAATGAAACGAAAAAATGAAAATAAAATTTGGTATGAAGCACAGTATGGAGAAATCTACTTTCACGCGAACAAAGCGCCTGGCAGATGCTAGTTATAATTATGTTATTGTAATACCTTTTTTTACATTGTCACAAATAAATAATTTCATTTGACTTAAACGCCAAAAAAGGTCAAATTGAAACGTAGTTTAGTTTTTTTTTCGAATTTGATTTACCTTTACTATAATTCTTATTCTACCAAACACATTTGAATAAAATTCAGCTAAACCTCCAAGCTTGTTATAATTAATTTAGGCATAACAGCATCCCATTAGCATCTGCACAATTAGATGAACATGTAAACACTTCGCACGGATATTCTTGTAAACAAATAACACTTGTGAGACTGGGTTATGATTACATGTAATGGGGAGTAGGGGATAGAGGTAGCGAGTGTTGGGGCCAAGAGGAGCAAAGTAGCGGATATTTTTTTTGTATATATTATACATATTTTAGAGATACTATACTTTTAGGAATAATAAAAAGAAATTATTAAAAAAAGATAGGCATAAAAACAATCATTGACTTATTTATTTAAAAGAACGAAAAATCATTGGAAAACAATTCACAGCCCTTGATCGATTTTACCGCTTCGAGTGATGTCCAAGAAAATGATAGGTGGTGGAGCTGTCATTCCTTCATTCCTAACAATACGATAAATAGGATGCTCTGGATCCAGTCTCAGATCCTCTGGAAATAGTTTAACAAGTATACCATCGATTCGAAAAGAAGAAGAGAGAAGAAGCTCTGCAGAAAGTGATAATCATGACAACTGGACAAGAGCATCATGACAAAAAAGAAACATCATAAGCATTGCCATCAGCTTTCCTTTGAGATTATCATTTCTTCAGCAAAATCTTAAAAAACCCTTTTGCGTTCATCCACAATTTCACCCCAGCGACTCCAAAAAGTAGCAAACACGGCAGTTAGCAGTGTGCAAGTTTGTCCCCCTCTCGACTTCCGCAGTCATCCGCACTCTTGCATATTTAAATCCTGCAAGTTTCCAAATTGGTGCTAACAGGCGACGCAGCCAAGAGTTTGCGATTGAATTTTATATGTTGTAACATTGTCAGCTAGTTTCGTTGACGATTTATTCACATTTTGAGCTTCTTGTAAAGTTTCAAGGACTTTATTTCTATAAAAATAGAGAAAAAAATATGCATATATCTAGCTCTTCTTTTTCTCGTGTCGGTGAACTCGAATTAAATTTTCTCCAACCAGTACTTAGCCACTTGTAAGTACAGCTCTGTCATTAGTGTAGAATTAATCCTGAAAGGTGATTGTGCAGGACGCATGTTCTGTGTAGCGGATCCACATTGGCACTGTGTTTAAGATGAGTCCAGGAAACTCCATTTGTTGTGACAAGGTTGTTTGTGCGGCCAGCCTGGGTCTGCAATTAGTAAAGAAATTTCCAGAATGACCATTGTTCCTGGACCTAGCAGGGAGATGTCTATAATAAAACGCCCTTGGACAGTTTTAGTCGACAGATTTCACAATCAATCAAACTAAATAATAAAAGAGGAATTTCCCTATAAGTTAGACCAGATATTCCATTTGGGTGGCTCAAGATAATCCTATACCTACGCCTTAAGGTTGAGTTGACGCAAGTTCATTCACAGCTACATCAGTCTACTAAATTTTCAGACCCTTCTTTAAATCTACATGTTTATAACACAGTAAAAGTTACCCATGTGTTAATAAAAACGATACAATTTATTCACAAAGCACGCTGACTTTACAATCATTCATGCATAAATTGCGAAGTTTCAAGCGCCTCTTGTCATCCCCATTCATTTCCACCCCCTATTAGATCAAATTATCATAATGAAAAATGTCTTCACCAAAAATAAACTTGTGAACTCATAAAAAACAGAAGTTTTCACAGCAATTTGTGAATTTTCTCGTAAATATGAGACGGGAGGTAAAAAACAAGGTAAAATTAGAATTGAATGCTTGCTTTCCGAGGAGTGCAGTTACTCCGGAATTGTTCTTGAGTTTTTAACTCACTGAGTGGCGTCCATCTTTTAGGAAAGAATTTTAATTTTGGATGTGAACGGGGCAGATGTTTTTACTGTTTAAGAAATTTGATAAGCGTGTTTTTAGGTTCTTTTTCTTATTGTTTTACTGGACTATTGAATGTCAGAGAGTAATTTATGGTGGCATATTTTCTTTTCTGCAAAAAAATATTTGACCCACATTAGGAATTATTCTGCGTTCAGAAACATTTAAATTCACATACAATTTTTTTTTTACTACTCAACCTCTGTACGATGCAGACGGTTTCAAGTGAAGTTCAATGACAAATTGATTTCTAGTAAATATTGTGTTATATCCGCACTGTAACGGAACTCAAAGGGACTGTAAAAACTATACAACTTGTGGCTACATGTACAAACAGTGGGAAGCCGAAACAAAAAAGAAATGTCAGAGAATTTCCACTGAAATATTTGGTATGGAGTTAAAAAAAGAAAAGCGTTATTGACTAGCGTGAAATATAACATCTATACCTATGTAAAATACGTGGTATAAAATAAAGGTAGTTCCGTGTCTATCTTTTTATTTACTCACTCTTCATTACATACAATTCAACAATCTGGAATTGGATTTTAGTGCCATAGTGCAATTTCCACTAATAAAAAATACAATAATCGAGCAGTAGCACCAGCCTTATAATGTTCCCACCGCTGGGACTCAGGCCTCCTCTCTAGGAGAGGGCTCAATGTCGTTTTACCTTTATCGTTACAGTTGTTGTTTGTACATAAATGCCCATATAATTACATGATTATACCTTTCCTGCTTTTCTAACTTTGAAATTAAGTAATCTTACAACCACGTTTATACCATTTACCTACACGCTACCCCAAAACAACCCCGTAAATTCAACTTAAACTACCCCAACCAAAAATGACCCAAAAAACTCACATTTTCATCATTCTTCATCAGCCAAACAACTTTTTATGGTCAATTGCTCAACAACAATAAGTGGGCCCATATATTATGACCAGAGACAACACAATTGTCTGTCGGAAGGTGGCAACATTGCCAACATGATACCAACTTTGCCTTTTAAAATTCTACTAACAAATTAAGAAGAATGGTTAAAGTTAAATTAAAATCTTTGCCGACTCTGGCCGGTGAATTTATGCTTGTTGTCTACTTTAACCGGGTAGAGTTGATACCGGGTATTCTTGTTGAGTTATTAAGGTTTTGTGTAATGGGTTTTTTTTTGTTGTTGTTATGAAAAATATTGGTGTAATAGAATATTAATTTTGGAAGGCTTTGGTTGTAAATTTTTATTTTATGTAAGAATTATGACGAAATATATGATGAATTGTTTTTCTTGGTTTTCATACGTAAGAACTCTCACGCCGCCAAAAATAGAGCTGCATGGCGTCGTATCGCGAGAGAGGTGATGGTGCGGGACTCGACCGAAACATGACCATGAGACCACTCTGTCAAGAGTGCACGAATTTGAAGAAATATAGTTAAGTACTAGCAATCTGAAATTCATACTATTATTATCGTTAAATTTATTATTTTTCAAGTAACGTTGTCGGTGCTAAGGACCCAGCATGTGGGTCATCAGATAACTGAAAATAAAAATAAATCCCAATTCACTAATAGGGAAAGTTAAAAAAAAACTTAAGTTCTCACACATATCGTCTCTGGACTGTTGTAATTGTAATACAATGCTAGATATATTTTTAAAAACTATCTTGTTTCAAACTTCTTAAGCATTTCGTCGCAGAGCTGTTGTAATACACTCCTTTAATTTCCAAACAATTACAATAATTCAGTTCTGTTTATTAATGTGCAACAACGAAGATACATTAATTTAAATTATGCTTAGGTAATATTCCAATGATTCCGGCACGGTTCTCATCCTAGAGGGCCCTAGATAAACAAGGGTACTGCTATATCTGCTAAGTAAATATGCATTCCTAGGATCTGTTTTCATTGTTACACGAGAACTTTGTAAGAGAATTTTACATATAGTACGAGTAGCTTGTTGTGTCACTGTCCGGTAGTCGTCCTAACGTCGACGGTGCGTAGTTCCACGCGTACTTCAAAGAAATGTTAGCAAAGCCGTAGGGGCCCAGCAGGGCCGAAGCCTACTGGGGCCATTGGTTGGCTACCGAAAAGGAAAACCGTGGCACTGGAACGCAAAGCTGAAATAGGAACATAAGTGTGTCTAAGTCAGTAAAGTCTAGGACGCCTGCTTCGCTAATGAGCGAGAGAAATCAAGACAAAAAACATTAAATGTTTTCTAAGTGTTATTTTATTGAATTCCTAATTCAGAAAAGAAGTGTAAGTAACTCGTAACTACGTCTATCAGGGGATGATACGCATGTTGCTTAAAGAGTTATGTGTATACATTTGGATGGATGTAGAGAGAGAGATCAAAGAAACGATAGATGAATTGTATGTACCGGCGTCGCAGCTTTCTAAATCAAGTCCTTGATCTAGTCGTTCAACGAGAGGCTCCTAGCATGTTGATCGAGTTTCGTGGCTATTAATCCATTACCTGATACAATACCTACTATTATGACCAACACTAATTTTCCAAGCCACCAATGGAAACAAACCAAAACTTAGTAGCGGGTGCATCGGGTGCAAGTTCTCATAATAACAATTGTTTTACTGCTCACCTCCTTTCGGACCGTCCGTTATTCTAGTATACAGTGTGAATGCAAATTTATCCCGCCTTGGGAGCGCAATGAGCATTCGCCTCGCTTCCCTACAAATTATTGTGTCTGCTTTCTGAAGCTGGCACTTTTTTCTACCGTTTTGTGCAGCTTTGAGAAGGAAAATTGAGTTTAAGTATTTTTATGTGTCCGTTAATATTATTTTTAATATGGAGTACGTTGATCGGAGATGCATGAATATGGTTGTCTTTGAGGCTAGGTCCTGTGGTCGCCCTCGCAAGCGCTGGCTGGACGTCGTTAATTCCGACATGAGAGCCAATGGCCTTACTGCAATGAATGTTGAAGATCGGGCACAGTGGAGAATGCTCAGTCGGTATGCGGACCCTGGTAAAAGCCGTGATTAAATGGTGTACGTTGATCGGCGATGCATGAATATGGCTGTCCTTGGAGCTAGATCCCATGGCCGCCCACGCAAGCGCTGGTTAGACGTCGTCAATTCCGACATGAGAGCCAATGGCCTTACTGGAAATGATGCTGAAGATCGGGTAAAGTGGAGAGAGCTCAGTCGGAATGCGGACCCTGGTAATAGCCGGGATTAACGCCAGTTAGAAGAAGAAGAAGAAGTGTGAATGCAAATTTATCCCGCCTTAGGAGCGCAATGAGCATTCGCCACGCTTTCCTACAAATTATTGTGTCTGCTTTCTGGAGCTGCCCGCTTTTTTCTACCGTTTTGTTTAGAGCTTTGAGAAAGAAAATTGAGTTTAGACACATAAAATACTTAACTTACTAAAATGTTACTTATAATATGTAGTAGGACGTTGGTTGGAGATGCGTGAATATGGCTGTCTCTGAGGCTAGGTCCCGTGGTCGCCTTCGCAAGCGCTGGTTGGACGTCGTCAATTCCAACATGAGAGCCAATGGCCTTACTGGAATGGATGTTGAAGATCGGGCAAAGTGGAGAAAGCTCAGTCGGAAGACGGACCCTGATAAAAGCCAGGATTAAATGGTGTACGTTGGTCGTAGATGCATGAATGTGGCTGTCTTTGAGGCTAGGTCCCGTGGTCGCCCTCGCAAGCACTGGCTGGATGTCATCAAGTCCGACATGAGAGCCAATGGCTTTACTGGAATGGATGTTGAAGATCGGGGAAAGTGGAGAAAGCTCAGTCGGAAGGTGGACCCTGGCAATAGCTGGGATAAACGCCAGGTAGAAGAAGAAGTGTGAATGTAAATGTGTCAGTCAATTTTATTATTTGCATTTTGAATATTCAATAATGTTTTTTTTTAATATGCATAGGGTCGTGTTTGACCACTATATCACTTAATGGTCAGCGATGATGTGGCCGAGGATGGAGCACGCTTGCTTAGAAGTAACCTATTCACAATTGACTTAACAATTGACAAGATTAAAAGATACGCGAACCTATAGGCATAATAAAAAAAAGATAGATGGATTGTGTGAGGAAAGAGATATAGAAGAGGTAGGGATATGAAAGAAAAGGGAGTTAGTGATAGTATAACGGCTGTCAGGACAGAATTGAATAAAAAAACGAATGCGCCGTCCCCAAAGTAATATTAGGCAATGACAGAAAGCAGAAGACTCAAAATTGTTAATTATTATCTTATTTAAAAAAAATCTAAATAAGGAATGCATGTAAAGTCATTGGTTCCGGTTATTCGTACATCTTTGACAGTCGTTACAGGTATTCAGACGTCAGAAAGTCTGACCATCAGTCTGTCCAAGAAGTGTCGTTTTGCCCAGGAACTAGGTTCTGCATGAAAACCGGGATCGAATGTCGACGTAAAACACAGGTATTCAACCGCATCTGGTTAGGCCAAATTCAAACTAGTTAGGCAAAAAAACTTATAATACATACTAACTACATTTAAAATTGAATATAATAGAGAACATTACATTTCACATTCGGCAAAATTGTTCTTGGATTTAAAATATGAAATTGCTATTATATTAACACGAGGCATTTTAGAAAATACTTAAGCTGAGGCTTTAGGATAAAACGCGCAAATTGAATCTGTAGTCTTAGATATTTTCCTTCTAATTATATCATAATTCTAATTCCAGGTAAGAAAGTATTTAGCAACTGTAACGTAAGAAGACATTACCCAGAGAATCACCTTTAAGTGCAGTGCGCATCGCAACAGATGCTCGATGGGGCCTAAACGTTCTGGAGTGGTAGAAGACCTAGCGTTGGAAGGCCTCCTACAAGGTAGACCGACGACCTGGTGAGAGTCGCAGGAATCCGATGAATGCGAGACGCACAAGACCAGTCATTGTGGCGACATTTGGTGGAGGTTTTTGTCTAGCAGTGGATGTCTTTTGACTAAAATGATGATTATGATGAACTGAAGAAGCTTAGTCTTGCATCCCTATGCGATTAGGTAAATCCGGTTATATAGAAATCTAGAATATTCTAAGTTATCTTCCCTGCATTTCTGCTCAAAACAAAACCAAAATAATTAACGTAAGCTCCACATTTCACCTCGAAGTCCAATAACAGTAAAACGCGACCCAAAACTAAAAACTCTCACCAAATTAAAACTTATTACTAGTTCGATATTTAATGAAATTCCTATGTAAAAGGAATGTTCATCTAATTTATAACTGATTATCCGTCTTTGTGTGAGTCTGTGTGTTCACTACATTCATTCCGTCGGTCGTTCGCGGTTGAATCGAAAACTTTTCTAGTTTCAACCGAAAGGAATTGGATTAAACTGGTAACGAGTGGTGGAAACCGGATTATTTGACGCCACCCGATTGGTTGGATGCACTGCTCGCTATTTGTATTAAAATAAATTATTCTGTACTTGAAATTAAAGTTTTGTTTACTATGTTTTTGTAAGTTTGTTATTTGTGTTTGTTTTGTTCTCGTAAGCAAAACCACTACTTGTTCATTGTTTGTTCGGGATCAGTGAAATTGTTTATGTAATAATGTTTACGTTTTGTCTTGAAAACGATCTATCGAGAACGTTGAATAAATGTATAATAATTTAATTATCGAGAACGCTTAAAAGGACCGACCGCTCTCTGGGGACTTTCCATGACGTTTTAAAATGACAGGCGTGTGAGCGAGAAAGAGGGATGGAACTATACATAAACCCTGTATAGCCCCATCTCATTAATAATTTAGTTTAGGGCGTTAAATGGATCGCGTTAAGAACTCATGGTAGGGCTTATAGGGAATTGAGAATTTCGCGTTAAAAATGTGTCAAACCCAATTTTAATGTCAAAGTTTGACAGGTAAGTTTGACAAAAACTTGTACTCAACTATTTTTAATTCAGAATTCAGGGGTAAGAATGGCTATATATTATCTAGCCATTCTATATAATGTGGTTCTGAAATGCAGGCAACTGAAAGAATACAGTTGGGTTTTAGTCAGTAAAAGTCTGATACTCTCTCCCTAACCAGAACGGGAGGAGTTATGTAATTATTTCCCACGTTAAATATAAAGGAAGTTGAAATTACTGTAGATCAAATAAATTTCAATATCAAAAGATCGGTTTCTCCCATTTTTTTGGAAGGTCCTATTAGAAATTCTTCAACTGTAATGAACTTAGGTCCTACATTATGTATTTAGTTGAAGTATTCGTAGCAAACTGTTTCCAAAGATCTGTACCTAATTGAATTTATGTAAAAGGAGCAATCGAATTTACCCTATTCGGTTTTATGTTTTTGTTTCTAAGAACTTTACAATATTTACATATGAGGGAAACAGCAAAAACATAGGAGTGCGTCTATGAAAGCGCGACCTGCATATCGTTTTGTTTAGAGCTTTAAAAAAAAATTAAGTTAAAGTATTTTGCGATGGTTTTTTTAAATTCTAAATGCAGAAAACACGTACAACCGTTGGTCCAGGTTATTATTTGTTAATCTTTGATAGTAGATATAGTTATAACAAACGCCAGACAATTTGACCATCAGTCTATCCAAGGAATATCGTGTTGCCCAATAACTGGGTTATGGAGATCTGACAGGCAGTCGCATCATGTAAATACGGGTCTTCAGCCACATCCGATAAGACTAGAAGTCGACCCCAAGCGGGTTGGGAAAAAGCTAGGAAGATGTGAATCTAGGTTCAAGATAATTATAATCTTGACTCTAGATAGATCTCCTTCATTTTATTTTTTTGATTGAAGATTTGATTAGATTTTTACTTGGAATAAGGAAAAATTCCTTTCTTGATAAAGTTCGCGGGGCAAACTTGGCTATAAATCACCCTAGACAGAGAGGTTTGAAAGAATAAAGAGGAGGTCTTTGCCCAGCAGTTGAACACAATAATAGACTAATAAAAATATATGTTTTACCTGAGTAGTAGGTTGATCGAAATGAAAGTCATCATCATCATCATCATCATTTCAGCCGAAAGTCGTCCACTGATGGACATCGACCTCACGCAAGTGTAACGACCAGTCGTTTGCATCATCAGATTCCCGTGACCCTCACCAGCCCGTCAGTCCACTTTAAGGGAGGCCTTCTAACACTGCGTCTTCTGGTACGCGGGCGCCACTTCAGAACCCCCGTCTTCAAAAAGTAATTCATCGTAAATAATTTCGGAAAGAAAATGCTCACATTACTTACTTCACTAGTAATAATTTTCCCTTACATAGTTACCCTCAACACGACAAGATCTGTTTATGAAAACAGGTGGTTCCGTAAAACGGGCATAACTACTCAAATTGAGAATTTACGTTTTGGCAGCGCCTATTTATTTTTGATTGCTTGCTGTATAATAAGTCTATTTGCATAATTTTTCTTTGTATATTCAGAAGAATTGTAGCTACTTCTGTAATTCATAATTTCAATATCAAATAACTTCTTATAGCTACTTCTGTAATTCATAATTACAGAAGTAGCTACAAGAAGATAGGAAAAGTAACTTGAGTATTTTTAGAGTTTCGTATCTAAGTCGGTAAAAACGGAACCCTTATAGAATAATTTTATTGTCCTACTATCCGTCTGTCAAGATCCTTTTTCTACAGAACGCGTGGAAGTGCAAGTATATAGATGAAATTACTTGAAGCACTGAGAAAATCACACGTTTTCATCAATGTAATCAAAAGATGAGGCTGTTTATGCTCCGTTTAGACGATTATTTTTAGACCTCCCGTTGACCTAGAATTTTATCATGAAAAATCGGAAACCTGTAAAGTTAAACATCCAAACAACTATTACCTTAATTTAAATTGTCACTTACGGGATATCTTCCGTGATTTATATTTATTTTGAGTTCCCGATATTTCGACGCTGTTGCAAGCGCCATGATCGCGGGAGGATAAATCACGGAAGATATCCCGTAAGTGACAATTTAAATTATGAAACAAACCGTGATAGCCTAAAACAGTGTTTAACTATTACCTTTTTGCGATTAAAAAAGTCTTCAAACTAATCTTTATTGAAATTAGTTTTATACATATGAGTAATTGAATTGTTTATTTTACAAATAGGTTTGAAAACACACTTTTACAGGTTAATTTTTTTTGTCACACTATGATCTGTCAGTATGTCATAATCACGTAAGAGCGGTTGTATGGCAATAACACTATTGCCAACAAGTTGGACGCTCTTAAACAAACAAAGAGGTGATAGGATCAATTTTAATTAATCTGTAAATAAGCTTTGTAATTGGATGGAGTATTTTTAGTGTCTTTTTTGATGGGGCAAGCAAACCGCAAACGTGACTTCCTTATCTTGACGGTTTTAATTCCGGGGTAGGTTATATTCGACTTACTGACCTACCTCCTTGATAGTTCGACAGTTACTGCGATCTTAAAACGCAAAAGGAACCTAGATGGAGTTTAGTCAGTAAAGTTCTAAAACTCCTTAATCCAGACTAGGAGGAGTTATTTGATAATTTCATATTCAAATAAAAAGGCTTTCGGGTACGGTTATTTTCGCACCCTAAAAATAATAAAATAACGTCCCAACACTACAACCTACCGTAGTAGGTATCATAATTACGTCGATTCAAATTTTAAATAATACTTACTCGTAAGCTACTTATATCACCTGTGAAAAATATCAATAGATGCCATATTCTACATTCGGCATTTAAACGGGTGCCCAATGTTGAAAATTAACGTAACGCAAATTAACGTACCTATTTATAAACGATCAATAAGTTACCACTCAAGTTAATTAGTAGAAAATACCATAAACCACATTTCTCCAAGTACGTGAGACATAAATATCATCAATCTAATTAATCTCACTGGATATCTTTCAAGTTTTTAACGTAAAATATTCCAATCCATTATAGTGATTTCTCCAACGATTCGCCGAAGTACCTACCTATCAATATTATAGCTACTTAACTATATGAGGAATCGGTCGTTGGTCTTGTGTTCGAAAACAGGACTTTTGTGCCTGAGATTTGGGCCTAATTCCCTGGTCGAAAGAAAAATAATGTGCGATTTATTTTAATGTAAATATTTACTTAAAGAGCTTTTTTTAAGTCATCAGAATGACTTCTCCCGTTCTTAAGCGGAGTGAGAGGGCCTGAAAGACTTTTACTGACTTAAACCCACTGCGGTTTCTTCTTTGTCCTAATTCCCGGGTCCCAGGGTTCTCTTTCGTCAACCCAGACTCTAGTAGGCTTCAACGCTGTCGGGCCCCTATGGTTTGCTGACATCTCTTGGAGGCGCGCGTGGGACAATACGCGTCGTCGACGACATGCGCTTGATCCGGACTGTTACCGGACGTTCGGACGGCGAGCTACGTTATCCTCGGAAAGATCTCTTTCCGGACGTGTTGGATTGCCGTCCGACTATAAGGACCAAAATTCACACGCACTTGAAGAGGTAGAAAGTAGGTATAGCCAGTGGTGTAATAAATAGGTTCGAGTGAATGTTTGGACCATTAGAAGCATACACACAGTACTTATGAATAAATAATAAAAATAATTTATTAAAAGGATAACATTTGGTCCACAATATTTGTTAGTAACTTTTATTTCTCCATTAGGTTATTACTTTATAGGTTTAAAAATAAACCAAAAAAGGTCAGTAAAACTTAATACTACAAGCCTTGCTACTTATTACCTGCTTATTTTTAAACTGTAGGTACCTAATATGGTCGTAGAGGCGTACTTGGATTACCAATACCTTGGGTGCTCAGAATTTCAGCAACCACAAGAGGTGGGTGGGTAATAGTGGTCGGTAATAGTGGGTGATGTGTTTGAAGCATCACGTCCCGTCTAAATAAATCTTATACCTAGTTTTTATTTAAAAAAGATATTAAGCCGGCTAAGATTAAAACTTTTTTTATATTGCGAGTTTCTGTAATCGCCTAGTTACAGAAGTTCGCACCCGGCCTATAAAAAGCAAGTTACCACACTGCACACTTGTGCTCTATTATATCTCTTGCGTGCTTAGCTAATCTCTGGTGAGATTGACCACAGTCATCGAAATTCAGTCTGAAGAATTATTATTATATGAAGATCTACTTTCAATCATCCTGATTCCCAAACGAAAACACGACTAGTCAAATACAACTCTCATACCAAAAGGTTTCTTAACATAATCGCACATTCATCACCCCCAAAACCCCTCCTAATCCAAAAATAATATGCCAGCCGGCTAGGATGAATCCCTAATTACATAACAATGCAACAGTACATAGCGAAGATCATACAAACTTTAAGAAAGCCGCCGTGTTTCAGTTTTACAACACCCAAAGCTCGGGCATAGAGTCTGGAAGTAATAGATGCGACAATGGTGTTTATTTCTTTGACGAATTTAAAATACTGTAATTGGTTGTGACTTTTTTTTTCATTTTATTATTTTTGGAGATAAATTAGCATTTCAACAAAGACAATGTCAAAAAAGGGAGGTAAAAAAATACATTCCAAAATAAAAATTATTAAGTCAGACGTGTTTCATTTGACCAGTCCTTGTCGGTTTAGACGCTCCCCGCGTATATCATTTTGCCACCTCTTTCTAGGCCAACCTCGACGGCTAGATGTACTTACCGACATCTATAGAAATTAGAAGGAAATCGCGGTGCTTAGGCTTTTTTGAGGTAGTAAATCATCGAAAAATTTCTCCTATTCTGGGAGGAGGGAATATTATACTTTTGTTGACTAAAAATAAGTAAGTAAATCATTCTATTTTAACTTGTATCCATATGACAAAAAATCTTATAAACTAACATACATAACTATGTTACATTATTTTGTCATTACATAATTATGATTTAGAACTAGAATGTCTACCGTTTTGCTGACATCTCTTTGAGGCACTCGTGAAACACTACGCGCCGTCGACGATTCAGGTTCGGTCCGGATAAACCACTGTAAACACCGGACGGCTGTACGGAGAGCCTATCGCTTGTGTCCGCAAGCCCACACCTACGGTGGCTGGAAATCAGGTTAACGGTTCCGGTGGCTGAAGCGTGAAGACGTTTTTTCCCTCACACGTGCAGCCGTGTCGCGTCTACACATTTCCTTACTCTGTAACCCAAAGTACAAAGTTTAGTAGCATCTCGGGAGTTCAACAATTAAACCGGTGAACTTATTCTCTCTAATACCGTGTCTGCAAATTATACAGTTTAATCTTACTGCTTAGCAAAACTTTACACTATAGAGTCGGTGCGGCTTCGTGAAATCATTTTGTTTGTATAATTTATTTGTGTGCTTGGTTCTAAGTTACAAGACATGTTGGGGATAATTTAATGTTAATATAGAGAAGGCTTTTTGGAGTCTTAACTGTGTCATTGGTTTTATGTTTTTAAGGTGGTCGTGGGGATCTGGGTTCGATTATCGAGTGGTGTAAAATGTGATGTACGATTTTTTTTTAATTGACATAAAATAGTGTTTAACAGCGATCCCACCTGATGGTAATCAGTTGGGAATGTTATTTTTATTGTGTTTCTGTCTTAAATGAAAGAAAGGAAGAAAGAACATAGATTTAATTGGCACGGCTTACATACACATGTTAAATGTTTATGAACAATAAAAAAGCAAAAAAAATGGTATACTTCACGGTTGCGTTAAAACAAATAAAATAAGTTCAATTTAGCATAAATGCCAGATGACTAGAACCTGACGCTGGTTTTCAACTGAATCTGAGGTTGTCACGTGCATGAATATCTTCCTTCTACAATCTTTAAAGAAACTCTGCAGCAATTAAAAAATCTTACCATACCTCAAATTTTTAAACCTAACCTCACACTAGCCATCAGGTTGCCAAATACTAAAAAGAAACCATTATCAACCCTTTTTTCCGAGTTATACCACCCACGGCACTATTCAACGAGGCAAAAAAATATTGCGAAAAAATTTCACACTCTGCCAATTCACAGAATAATCTTGCAGCAAATGGTTCAAATAAGATTCTTTTAAAAAATAATTTAGTTTTCTCTCTGCATTGTTTGTGCACATGATCGTTTTTCCGTTAGAAATGATCAAAGGAATCCGACAATGAGTTTTCTACGGAAACCGGTGATCCTTCCGTTCTGTCTTTGCCATGGAATAAACAAATACAGAAAGCCAATTTCTTACAACATGAGAAAACTGACACGATTCACTAATATCGTAAATGCCCAATCATATTATGGTATCCGGGCTTAAAGAATAGCACCATCTCGTCTCTTCCACAGGAAGTCCTAGGGGTCTTTAAGTCCATAGTGAATACCTAAGTAGCATCTACACAACGTGGTCAATCGTCACCCACATCATCATGGTCAAAGGCAAGCCTATAAAAAAAAAATTGTAAGAGGTGACTATCGGACACATTAAAGAATGGGCTGCATGAGAATAAACAAACTGCCACCGCCAACCCTCTTGCGAAACGATTATGGTAAACAAAACCTACACGAAAAGCACAACCATTACCCCTAGAGCCTGGCAGCCCGTCTACCATTGACTCTGGTAGCGGTTAAGGTTACGGAGAGGCAAGGGGTGCTAAGAATCTCGCTACCCCATTAAAAATTGCTCAATGAATCCCATGGATGTGAGACGCACAATACCGTTGTTGTTGCGACACTTGGGCAGGCGTTTTATGCGCTTTCTGTACATCTATCTATTCTGTGTCTGCTTTCGTAGAACAAATTATGTTCACAAAATGTTAATCTTTAAATGTTCTATACAGTCTAAGCGCACGTCTAGTTCCGTCTGATTATTTCCAACGAGATATATTTGTCTTTGTTTTGAATACGGCTTTTAAGTGAATAGTGCTTATTTTTATTCACTTATTTAGTTTCTTTGTGGATAACAGAGATAGAGCTCGCTTTTGAAAGGTTGCGGTCAGACTGAGACAACAAAGGATGTGTTTTTGTGTTTTTTATTTTATTTTAATTCATCCGGATGTTTTTTTCTGTACCGAACCCATTATTTTTATGCAATTCTGCACCGTCTCAAGTAATATTATAACTTTATTGAAGTGCTACGCTGATTAAAACCCACTTAACAATCCGAGGCACGATTGGTTGATTGGATATTGTGCTGCGTGTCACAGATTCGACTCCCTTCTCGAAATAATATTATGATATAAGTATGCAATGTTGGTGATTGCCGCTGAGACTGTGTTGAGTGAGTTGGCCTGCAATTATTAATACTCACGTGTATCATACGACATTTTTCAACATACTTGTGAAGAAAAATGTCTCAACGAGTTGTCAGCTAAACAGAAGGGCTGCGGAAACGTGAAAGGGGACCGTGGCTTTAGAACGCAAACGGCAACTGAAGGCTACAGGTGGTGGAAGTAATACATCATCATCATCTGCCTAGGCTTTTCCCAACTATATTGGGGTCGGCTTCCAGTCAAGCCGGATTTAGCTGAATACCAGTATTTTACGAGGAGCGGCTGCCTACCAGACCTCCACAACCCATTAAATGGGTTTCATGTAATAAGTACCTAATACATGTCTAGTTTTTTAAAAATAGGAAGATAACAAACGCAATATTGTTTAAATTAATTCTGGAATTTGATTATTGAAAATTGTGGTAGGTATACAACGTGTAACGTTAAATGCGCAAAACCTGAAATTAGTTTATTCAGAATAACGAGCAGAAGCAATAAAACCACTTTTTAATATAGGTCACATTTTTCAAAAAAAAATTATTTAAAATTTTGCTTTGTCTATTTATTAACAAATCAAGCCATCACGTGCCTAAACCTGCGTAAATAGGTAAACAAACACAAATGGTTGTCGTTAAATTTAGATTTTCTCATAAACGGGATAATAATCATACTCATTTGGATGTAAATACGAATCTTAAACAAACTAAAACAGCACATAAAACCTTCAATTTTTTTTAAATATTTTTATTTCTCTCAGAATTGGATCAATTGGATTAAAACTCGTTTGGGGTGTCTGAGGTTTTGCGCATTTAAAGTTACACGTTGTATTTTTTCAGAAACCGTGACATTTCTCTATATAATATTTAAAATAACTTACAAAAATAAAATCCGATGCAATTTTTTTGTCATTGTACATAGGAATATTTTCAGACCTTTATATCAAAATTTATGCTACGCTGGACCGCGTGTATTTTTATATTGATATCGGGGAACGATTTTGTAGTTTGGTACACTGAAAACTGAAAAAAATCCTTTACAGTACAGTAAAAAAGTTTTTAATGATCAGAGGTTTCAGTTTTGTACGTACGAGATATGAAAAAATATCTGTATCATTTTTTAAGTCATGGTTTTGAGGCAAATATCTATTTGTAATAATCCAAAAACGAATTTTCGTGGATATGCCACATATGCTGCATAAAAGCAGGAAAAACAATGTAATAAGCCATTATTTGTCAAAAACCACAAAAACCATTAAATAACGGATATGATAAAGTTTGGCACAGTGTATGAACGATCGGCTTCTGCGCAGCGGGTCGTGGGTTCGGTCCCGAGCGGAAGAAACATTTGTGTGGTCTTCAAATAGGTGTTCCGGGTCTGGGTGTCTTATGTATGTGAGTTTACATGTTCGTAAACGCAGCCACAATACAGGAGTAAGTCCTATTGTGGGCCAAAGGTTTTCTTAAAAAAAAAACGGACATATAAATATCATTAATCACACAACAATACACACCCATCCTCAAAAAAAGCCTTTTTCTTCCACTCCTTGCTCGTAAAACGTAGTAGAGGAGCCCCCCTCCTATTGTCATAAACAGTTGTCATAGCAACGCTACCGTTCATATTTTATTCATGTAGTGTGTGTGACCCCGGCGTTTTGACACAATAGTCTATTCATTTAATATAACGATATCAAGTAGTGGAGCAATAGGCTTTTGATAACGGCTACGAGTTCTGTCGTGGCGAGATATTAACAGCCGCACGGATCGATCTCGCTTGCCAAGGTTGGTCTGTGGATGGGTGACCATCTTAACATACCGAGTTTTCTCTGTGCCTCGGACAGCTCGTTAAGCCGTAAGTCCCGGTGGTCATTTGTAGATCTTTGGCAGACGTTACGGATAGTCAGAAGCCTGTAAATCTTACTCCAGTCGTGCCATGAAGTAAGTACTGTGTTACCCCAGTTAATGGGTTGTGGAGGTCTGGTAGGCAGCCGCTCCTCGTAAAATACTGGTATTCAGTTATATCCAGCTTGACTGGAAGTCGACCCCAATATAGTTGGGAGAAGGCTAGTATGATAATGACTACGAGTTACAGATCGCGGGTTCAAACTCAGCCAGGCGCTTTACTTTCTATAATTTCTTTCTTCACCACTGCTCTTGAAACGGTGAAGGAAAACATCGTGAGGAAACCGGCTTGTGATATCGACCGATTAGCAATGGGCCAGCGAGTTTTTTTTTAGGTGGGATATTATCAAATGACTTCTTTCTCTTTAGGGCGAAGCGGGAGGGCGTGTTAGACATTTACTGACTAAAATCTAATCCTGTTCCTTCTTTGTTTTCGTTCCAGAGCACCGGGGTTGAGTTGGACCCGCTTCGTGGATTACGTCGTGGATCAATCTGTTGAAGATATTTGTCTGTTTCAAAATTGAGTTGTAAGATTCTACCCCATAAAATAAACATAGTTACAAACATACTAAACTATACAATATAATATACATAGTAATAAACATAGTTACATACATAGTAATATTGCAAGTTAAAAAGCTTCTAAGCTATTTATATTCAATGAAACATAGCCGGGGTTTCAATTGACATTTCATCGAAGACCTGTTTGGTTTAAATCAGATTTAAAGAGCATTATAGCTGACAGAAACGAGCAAGTCTAGTACCATCTTAACCTACCCCTAATTGGGCCCATTAAACCTGAGGTAGCAAGCAATACAACGATCCTTGACACATTTCCATAAAATATTTACGACGAAAAGATAGTCCGAAGCCGCGTACAAAATGAGCGAAACATTTTAGTGGTCTACTAACATCACGGTACGCAAATAACTCGTATTTTACGGTTCTTAGTGCACGCATCCCGAATTCTAAAAAGCCTATTACACTACTCGATACGACGACTCGTTACGTCGACTCGATACGTCGAGCCCGGTCAAAGACCGTCTTAGGCCGGGACTCTACCAAAGCGGAGATGTGTGCGGTGTGCTGTGCGAGAAGAGATGTTTTTGAGCGCGTGCTCGCGTGCATAGTACTAGCAAGATGGCCTGACAGAGCGCGCGTAGGGCTCTGCACGCCGTTCATATCTCTCGTCTCCACTGCGCGTCGTCCGCGCACAGCTCACATCTCCGCTTCCATCGCTCCATACAAATATTACCCATCTCCGCACAGCGATCCCCACTGAAGCTGAGTGGAGAGATGATTCAATAACACAATTCTATTGGTTATTTAAAAAACATCTCCTCTCCGCTCGTCTCGTCTCAGCCTTGGTGAAGTCCCGGCCTGAGGCCCGGGATCCACCAAAGCGGACAGGAGAGGAGACGAGAGGAGATGTGTTTGAATTAACCAATCCGATTTCGTTATTTCCACATCTCTTCTCCGCTTAGCTTTGGTGGAAATGGGTCAAGCGGAGAGGAGAGGAGATGTCTCATTTTTCTATAGAATTTTGTGCAGCGAGCGAGCAAGCGGCGCGGCAGAGCGGAGAAGTGTCTAGTCGGGCGCCCGGGCTGCGCACGTGCTCGCGCACCCCTCACCCCGCTGCCTTGCCAAATCATGTCACTGGTAGAAATTATTCCTTGTTACCCTGTAAGATTTATGAAAACTTTCATCAAAAAACTCTCGAAACAGTGTGGCATATTCGCCATGACTGTGACATTTTATATGGTTTCTTATCCAGAATCTATGTTGCCGTCGATAATTTAAATGTTGAAGAATTAATTGTGTTTCTTCATCCTCTAATTCTTCTTCCTCAAGCAAATTCAGATATAACTTTTGTAACGACATGAGTCTTCCTTTCGTAGACAGAACTTGACTGTTTTCTATCTCTCACAGCTCACATCACTGCTACACACAGCTCACATCTCCTCTCCGCAACGCATCTCTTCTCCGCTTTGGTGGAAATAACCTGCCAGCTTCGCGGCACATCTCCTCTCGTCTCCTCTCCTCTCCGCTTTGGTGGATACCGGGCCTTACTCTTATTACACTACGCGACGTTGACTAAGACCGTTCGTAAAAACGAGTGGTGTAATAGGCCTTTAGATATGGCGTCGCCCATCGAAGGAATGCCTGCGTACGACAGTATTGTATTGACGTGTCAAGTTTTGCGCACGAGTGCCTCCAAGTGGTTTGAAAATGATATTTTTTCAGTTTGTGGACACGCATGAGTGGAAAACGAATCTGATCGGGGGTTTTCGGGATATTTTCGAGCGTGTACGTTTGTTACGTGGTTTGAATGCGATGTTTACTACTGAATGTGGTGTTGAAATTGATTGAATGGTAAATATTGTTATTTTTTTGGAAATCTAAGATGTAAACTATCAGTTTTTATTTAGCTTGTGGCTAGTAAGTATCACTGACTCCTAGCCACAGGGAGACCTGGCAGGTCCTGGGAGAACCTGAATCGGTAATACTCAGTTTTGTTTTTTTAACGTATACTTTCCCACTGTTTGGGCCTCCTCCAAAAACTTCCTGGTATTTTTTTAAGTAGGCGCGTAGTTTATCTCTCCACCTCTTCTCAGTTCGACTATAGCAGCGTCTTCCATCCTGAGGTACCCACTTTGTGGAGACTCTTTTCCAATGGAGGTTCATAGTTAATGCTTTTTTTTATTTATTATGCACTAGTAGGTAACACTTCAGAAAGGTGAATTTAATGCCGTAGGCATTTTCTACCGGTCGCCCTTATAGTGGTGTATTAACAAACATTTCCTTAAAAGGGGGTTAACAGTTTTTTTATTGGTCATAATAACAATAAAGCATATTTTGTGAAATATTATTATGTATCGCTGTTGGTTTCCTAAATAAATAAATGAATTATCGACCTTGGTTCCCACTGTTGGGACTCAGGCCTCCTCTCTAGGAGAATGACTTGTATGTTATGAAATTCATCTAAAATATTTAGCACTGACTATCATCGAAAATATAAAACAACACTCAATAACTATTACACAAATTGTTCACAAAGCAGGAAATCGTAATCCAAAAAAACTAAAATCACCAATCCACTTTCACAAAACACGCAATACTTCGCCATCAAATCGAAATGGAATGAAATGGCAGTGGCGAAGGATCGGCCATTGTGTGACCGCTATCGAGACCTGGACATAGAACAAAATGTGTAGATGGGAAACTATGCTACTGTTTTTCCTATAGTGTTTCCTGACAACCTAGGGATCTATAAGTCAGGATAGAATAAGTAGCTTAGATAACTTCTAAGCAAGCGCGCTCTATCGTCAGCTGCATCATCGCTTATCATTAGATGATAGTGGTCAAACGTGAGCATAATAAAAATGATTAAAAACTATAGTTCGAAATATTTTCTGGAGTTTTTGGCGGATTTTTTTCCAATGAAGTTCAGAGGCTAATTATAACATAAAGTTAGTGGCTATACGTAACAACGCACAATTGAAACAGGCGCGATTTCAGTAAAATAAACCTAGGAAGATGCAGCACGAACTGCGATCGCTGTTGGCGCATGTTTGTGGATGGTGAGCAATGGGTAGCTCGCTGTTCGGCCTTCCGACTGGCTAATAAGGACCAAACTCGGGTCAACAGCGCGTCGTGTTCCACTCGCGCCTCAAGCAGATATCGGCAACATTGACAAAGCCAGTTAGGGACAATGCCTGCCAGGGCTGCGGATTGTTTAAAAGAGTTACCATAGCCCTTATAAAAACAGCAACAGGAGGAACTCGACACTCCCTCTAGCTCTACGTAGGAACAGTTACTTCATGATTTTCAACCAAAAACAAAAGGGTTGCTAGTCGCATCTGTAATATTTCAATACTCTATATTCAGGGTCAACAAGTCAGAGTGCCTGTCAAGAGTATAGCGTTGGAAAGCGGGAGTGGATAGCAATATACACTGCCACACTTGTGTCTCCCACTAAGTGGATAACCGGCGGATTCTGTGTATTTTTGACAAAGAAACTTAGTGGTTCCCGTATATGGTAGTCTGGTTAGCTGGCTTGAAGTTTGTGACATGGTTTTGTGGGAAAAATGTTTAGTTATTTATTTTATTTTGGATGGGGAAATAGAAATAATACTTTGTTGGGTAGTATGGGAGATTAGTCCAAAACCGGGTATGGGGGTAAAACCGGGACATGGCATTTTAACATTTTAGAGCGATTCAAATTTACGCGCGCTTTGTTCGTTGCGGTTGGCCATCTTGATGCGTCTGTCAACAAAAGTTGAATGACGTTCGTGCGTGCTCATCCAAATTAGTTTAGAATAAAGTTTTTAAGCAGTCTGGATGTAATATTTGACGTATATTATATGTGTACTATCATTTTGTATGTAAAGGTAAGTGGAATTTGTTTTTTTATCATAGATTAAGTATATATTCAGGTTATAGGAACATCACTCAAATATTATATTACAACGCGTTTTTAGGTTATTTGATTTGTTTGTTTTTCTTAGATGTGTTTGGGGCAAAACCGTACGGGGTAAAATCGGGTAGTACCCGGTTTTGTAGAACGATCTAATGTCATTCTTTCATTCTTTATTTCATTTTATTTTATAAGATTAATTGTTTCAGTTCACTTCAAAATGCCACGAAATTATAAAAGAACGACAAACAGACAATCGTGGAGTGAAGAATCTATGAAAAATGCCGTTTTACATGTTATAGAAGGAAGAAGTGGATATCGAGTTGCTTTTAGAACATTTTCAGTACCACAATCGACCCTGGAAGACAGAGTAAAAAAATACCGAAAAACTAACAATGTTGATGATGCTTCAAAAAAAGGCATGGGTCGATGTAATAAAGCAATGTCTTCAGTGTAAGAAATGGGCCCATGAAGGTTGTACTGGTTGGGAACCAGAAGATCTTGACGAGTTCCAATGTTACCGTTGTTAAGGGGCAAAGTCGGGTATGAGATGCAGATATACCCGGTTTTGGACCAGGTATGGGGCAAAACCGTAAAAACTGGACTTTTAATTTATTTTTATTTTTTATTACTTAGAATCATTAAAACAGTGATCTCGTTGACCAAATGTGTGACTAATAGAGTAAGCTAAACGAATGCTAATAAAGTTGATTTAAGTTTTGTAAAGTCTATTTTTTATTATATCCCTTAGCGTCCCGATTTTACCCCACTTTCCCCTATTAGTTTCCTTCACATTCGAAACATTTATTTCAAATAAATCATTTATAGGTCATTTTGATAGAAGATGCCAAGGAAAATTCACACCACCAGTTAATAATAATAACAATAATAATAATAACATTTATTTACTCAAACATACATTGTACAAAAGCAACTTAAAATCTAAACTTTACTAAGCTATTATTTTCAAGTATAAGTGCATCTGTAACCGAACTAGGTAAAAACCTGTATCTCGGTATACAGCGCCAAACCTCTCAGAAAGTTATATTGGATACAGTTTAGGCCAATGAGTAGATACAGTAATTATTTGGTAAGAAAGGATAAAAATAAAGTTCTTACGATTAACTAAAACTAAGGGAGTTGGTATGTATGTGTGAAGAGGAGTGAGTGAGGAGACTATTACACTCTCACTCACTCGGCGATTATTGTTGAGGTGTGTGTAGTGTGATGATGTATGGAATGATGAAATGGTATATGTGGAATATGGTGGTGTGAATGTTTGAAAATATGTGTAGATAAGAGTAAAATGAATTAGAGATTGCACAAAGGACCCTGCTCACTTCAGTACGGTAAATAATCTTTCAGTGTCATCGTAGGTTAAAGTCAATAAGTACTTTTTCACCCTGTTTTTGCAAAGAACCCTACTAAGCGGGTAAATATCTAAACTAGAGTTGATTTTATTATAAACATAGGGTCCCAGAAACACAAAAAATCTTCTAATGAAACAGGTTTCTGGTTTGTGTTCACGAGTACATACTAATTGTCTCCTACGCCTGTGTGTAAGGTTAGGGTCATATGCTAGGTCTTGATGTTGCTTCAGAACTATAGTTAATATGTAGAGCTGTCTAACAGTAAGCACCTTACAGTATTTATATAGCTCTGAAGTTGGAAACAACCGAGGCTTGAAAACGCAGACCTTTAAAATTGCCCGTTGTGCGATCTCAACAGGCTTAATAACTGTTTTTGGTACTCCTCCCCAAGATGAGATACAATATGTGAGTACTGACTGGCACAGAGCAAAGTAGATTTGTTTCAATAACCAAGCATCAACAACGCATCGGAGCTTCCTAAACACATATATAAGCTTTCTGACTCGAGCACTGAGTAATTTTATAATGGTTTTTGAAGCCGAGATTAGCGTCGAAGAGGATTCCTAAATATTTTATAGAATCACCGCGTTCTATTGGTTTACAAGTGCAGTGTGTGTCATGTGCACATTGGTGAGGGACGATGTTGTAGTTGCTCCCTACCTGTGTTGATTGTCGTATACTAAATGTTAGGTATTTGGTTTTGTCAATATTTAATGTTAAAAAATTAGAGCCAAGCCATTTATTCACGACATTAAACCCATTTTGTGCAGCATTAATTACTCAGATACCCGCAAAACGAGACACAATAGTAAAACAATAACAACGCGGTCTCATAGGACCGGTTGGGGATTCAAACGTTAAAGGCCTCATCCCAGGAATCGGCAGAAAAAAGAAGAGCTGTATCATCAGCGTATGATATGATGTCGCCTTTGGGAATTTCGATACTAGTGAGATCATTAATATAAATGAGAAAGAGCACAGGCACCAGTTAGCCATCAAATCTTTTTCTTTTAAAAACGTATAGATTTTGACGCCTAAAGTTTGACTTTAATGTTGAAGTCAAACTAATATAATTAACACAAGCGCTTTGGCAGATACCTGGTCATGGTCATGCGTCAGTGTGAAGTGTGGCAGCACTACCATTAACCAGGTGGCAACCTAGTGAACGTCATTTCAGATCATCCTCATTGTCAAGATATCGATAAAATTGACGGGGCCTACGCCTGCTAAGGTTGGGATGTTGCTGGAAAGAGTAAACTGAAACACAGAAGCCAATTGAAGTCCGACAATCCCTCTTGCTCAACCCAGAACTTAGATTACCACCTCTAAAAACACCTGTATCATCCCTTTAGTTACTCTACGTACAAATAACCAATCCCCACTTCCATACCAATCGCACAGTATCATCAAACCGGTTGCTAGTCCTCAACGTAGTCCCAATCCCGTCTCTCCATCCATAAAGCAGATTGATACCTCCAAATATTCCTCAATTGATTTCAAATCCCGTTTCACTGCCCCCAATTCCGCGAAACTACCCTCAAAGCTCACCCCGTCGGATTTAAAGACTCTAATAGCTTTGTAACGATCAAAAGCCGTCAATTGCTACCGTTTTAGTTTGAAAAACTATTCCCACACCAATGGATAGTCATACAAACGATGCAGTAGAATGGTAGAACTGCCAGTAAATTGCTTTATTGTCCAAAAGTCAGACACTGTGAAAATAACAGTTGGTGGTTAGTGGTGAAGTTATATTGCGAGGGGGATACGGGTGGGTAGGATTGTGAGCTTGTTCGCTGACTTAAGGCTTCAACAATGATGTTCTATTAGTCCACGGAACGGCAATCGCTGATAGAATCTGATTCTGTCATTATTATTTATTCAAATCTCAAAAATTTAAAAATAAAAACAATTGTGGACCCTGTGGGCATACCAAAACAAATACTTGGAGAGAGTAAAAGTCTAAGAGAGTTTTATTAATTTTCTTTACTAATTTAAAAAAAAGGCTCGATCTTTTTTTCCGTAATTAAAAAGTATTATGAAAATTTATTAATAGCAACTATTCGATGAAGTCTAATGGTTACATAATAATAAGTTATGTATTTTAAGACTTTCCCTCCGTTACTCTTTGCAAGGGCAACTCTTACGAACAATCTCGTAGCCCTGGCAAGCAGAACATACTTTACACGCTATCCATCCTTAACATCAGTATGTAGTGTTCATAGACACACCGCAATGAATTCGGAGCGATCGCTGCAATCCGACTGGTATTAACAGTCCGTTCCTACATCTGTTACAGCTGCTAGTGAGACTATTTGTAAGTATTGATTTCCTATTGGTTGCTTGTCTGCTTAGCCTGTTTCTAACTATGTTCGTATCAGCTTCCAGTCTGTCGATGTCAGAAAACTGAAGGAGCCCAGCAGGGCTGAAGCCTCTGAGGAACACGGAAATTCCAAAAGGTAAGTCCGTGTCCCCCAGATCTGTTGATCCCTAGTCTGGAGAGGAGGCCTAAGTCCCAACAGTGGGAACAATACAAGACCGATAATGCTAATGTTAATCAGTTGCTTGCCTGCTTAGCCTGATTCCAACTATGTTCTGGTTCAAATTAAAAAAAAATCTTACAGTTTTGGATAGCCCATTTATCAAGGAAGGCTATATAATGTCACCTAACAATTTAAAAAAGTAGAGCATCAACCAAAGACACGGGTAAAACCCCGGGGACAGCTATAAATAAATATTTCTTCTCATTTCTTTACAAATCAAAAAAGAAATGGCTTAGTACTAAAGCACACAAAGAGTCTCATTCAACAATAATTCTATAGATTACTGCTATTGACGACTATTGTAGTATACTTCTATTGACGATAAATATTTCCCCAACAATCCTCTATTCCAGCCAAGCTCTGAAAAGCACTAGTGCTTAAAAAAGGATTCCCTAGTACACTTGAGTAAAAGCCTGCCCGACCATCTTATTGCCATTTACTCCTAAAAGGTTCCTGCACAATGGTCTTTCTGTTCTGGTCTCTCTGCCAACATTATCCTCTTCAAATAAGTATTGTGATATTCAGCAGAAAAGGTACGTTAGAACTACTCAGCGATAAAGCGCTGGCAGCGGCTTTGTTTACCATTTCATAGGGAGTTTTATTGACTTATTTTGTAGCCTTTGTTGTACAATGATAAGAGTTTTATAGGCTGTATTTCATTGGGCTGAGTTTTATAAAGCTTAGAAAGTTTAAAATTGTGTATCACAGTAATATTCTGCACTCGAAAGACAAAGAACGGTATTTCAAAGTGAGTTTTCAGAAAAAATCCTGAATTCAGTCAGTCGAAGATTTTTACGAATTGAAAACAGTTATTTTGTGATGTAATTACTAATTTACAGATTTTAGATTTGTTCCTATACCTACTTGTGCTATGAGATCTTGCTTCTTCAGGGTTCTAGGTCAACGGGAAATACCCTATGAATTTTGAATCCGTTCAGAGTGTCGAAATGTAAGTTTTTCGCGGCATAAACTGACATATCTTTTTTCCGTTCCATTTAGAAGTTTGATTTTGTTACTTCTTCTAGAGACCTCAGACTTAACTATATGATTTTAATTTCAACTCGATATCTTTACGCATTTCCGAAATAAAGAAGATGATGTTGATGGTTCCCGTTATCTTTGTGAGTTGTACACAACTGCTAAATAAGTAATCGACCGAGGAATCAAACCAAGGACCTCACGTGCCGCAGCCACGAAGTAGTATCTAATGAACTAAAACTGCTAACGACAATATCCTACTAAAATACCAGCATCTTTTATAAACATTAAACAAACCAATCCTCCCATATTTTCTGCTATAAAATATAGTTAAGCCAAAGCTATTTATATCCTCAGAGCGGGTTAGGTGCATAATTCCAATGCATTCTGGTTTGCCAGGCTAACTTCAAAGGTTAAGCGGGTTTTGTGACGATGGCAGCACAAAAGAGATAGGTACAGAAGGCAATCCACATGGAGGAGCTCGTGGCTAGATAATAAAAGCCGCACAAGTCGATCTGCAAGGTTAAGCAACGCTTGCCAAGGTTACATACCAAGTTTCCTCCGTGCCTCGGAAAGCACGTTAAGCTGTAGGTCCCGGCTGTCTTTTGTAGATCTTTGGCAGTCGTTACGGATAGTCAGAAGCCAGTAAATTTGACTCCAGTCTTGCCATGAAGCACCGTGTTATCCTAGTTAATGGGTTGTGGAGGTCTGGTTGGCAGCCGCTCCTTATAAAATAAAGCTGAATACCAGATTCAGCTAAATCCGGCTTGACTGGTAGCCGACCCCAATAAAGTTGGGAAAAAGGCTAGGTAGATGATGATGATGACAGAAGGCAATCCATCAAAGCACGCTATAGCAACGCACACATAGACACCGCTTACAGGCACGTAGACTAAGACCATACGCGCTTGGGCTGTGCTCGGACTGAGCGGTCGGCGCCTACCCTAGCGCGATCGCCGAGCGTAAGTATGAAAAGTGAAGTACATACAAGAGTTATGTACTTCACTAAGTATGTACTACTGAGTTTGTAAGAACATGAGTTTGCCTTCTGTTTCTATCTGTTTTGGGACGGCAGCCTAGTAAACTAAATGTGTTACATATTTGAATTTCCGGACTGAAGTTCAGGGATTGATGTGTGTGGGTAGGTTTTAGTATTTTTTAATCGATAGTGCGGAACTTTACTAACAAAAATACGCGAGCTCATCCCCGCCACAATTTACTACATTTATCGTATCAAGCTGGATGCTCATCAACCCCCGCTTATTTATCGTAAGTAGATTGAAAATGTTGTTTGTTACATGTGGACATTTGTCACTTATGCGCTCTGTTCCATAACACCCTCGCCTGCGGCTCAGGTTTGAATTCCACTTTGGTCGCTTTTACAAACTTTTTCCACTGTCTTATATCAAAATGTATTAATCCAACTCTGGATGGAGTAAGTCTTTTCCGTACTAATAATGTTAATATACGCTCGACCTTGGTTCACTGGATTTAGTCCATCCGTACTAAGGTTGATCGTGATTTGGTGTTAGTAAATTAAAAAATTGAAAACTGAAAAAAAAACAGCCAAGAGCGTGTCGGGCCTCGCTCAGTGTAGGGTTCCGTAGTTTCGTCCGTCACAACAAGTGTCCCTAGTGTTCCAAAAACTGTTCGTCCCATCAAGTTCAAAATAATTTTCCTAGAAAGTCTTTATAAAGCTCTACTTTCCAGATTTTTTTCATATTTTCTAAACCTATGGTTCAAAAGTTAGACACACATTACTTTTTACTTTTGGAGCGATTATTTCCGAAAAAAAATATTTTAGTAAACCCCTTTTCATTTTTGAATATCTATCCAACAATATATCACACGTTAGGGTTAAAATTAAAAAAAAAATCGCTTTACACTTTACATGTAGGGAGGCTCTACCCTAATAAAACATTTTTTTCCAATTTTTATTTTACTACTTTGTCGGCGTGATTGATATACATATTGGTACCACATTTCAGCTTTCTAGTGCTAACGGTCACAGAACGAGGACGGACGGACGGAGAGACATGGCGAAACTATAAGGGTTCCGTTTTTGCCATTTGGCTACAGAACCCTAAAATCCTGAACACTGATTGACGGTCAGCTGTTTAAAGCCCGTGCCAGGAGGTTAATGGAGATTGGGAGTGTATTTGAGGTGATATGTGGATTTTTAAAGTTTTTATTAACATTTTATATACATGAGAAACTAAGTTAAAATTGGTTTCATCAACATCGTCATATTTAGCAGAAAGATATCAATTTTTGCCGCACATTGCAACAATCATGCCTAATATTGACGTAATGTGTAAGGCAGGCATAAAATTGATGTAATGTGTAAATATTAAAAGACAAATTACCGCACTAGCTTCTGCCCATGTAAAATAAAAACATTTTTTATTTGATTTTGATTTGATACCGGAATAGTTATTATAAAATCACGATTGAAGTTATATTTCATACTTCAAATTTTCAATGCCGACACAAATTCGTATTATAGCAAAGTGACAACATTTTCAGCTTTGAAAACCAATGTTTCACATATTTCAGCAATTCCTCTATGAGAACCAGTAACAATACGTCACCGCTAATGAAAGCTATAATTTAGAGCCGTATTAAACCGCCACGTCGCGTCGGATGGAATCAATTAAAATTCCCGCCGGTTTGTGTGTCCAACGCTAATACGTCACAGGAGATAGCTGTGACGTGTGTCACTGTCACAAACTATTACAGAAGTCTCTAGGGCCCTTTTTGACTTGCTCTTGGGTGGAGAGGAAAGTTGTGTGAGATTTTTGCTAACTAAAACGCACTCCTATGTTCTTTCTTTGGCTTTCGTTTCAGAGCCCCTGGTTTCCCTTTCATAAGCGAACCCATGCCCCAGTAGGCTTCGACCCTGCTTGGCCTTTACGGTTTACTGACATCGCCTTGAGTTACGCGTGGAACATTACACACCGTCGACGATTTGAGCTTAGTCCGGGTGATTAGCGGACGTCCGGACAGTGTGCTACCCGTTGCTCACCGTCCGCAAGCTCGCGCCTGCGGTAGTACCTGATGGATAGCGACGATGTGTCGATAGATCGACCACGTCGTCGCTTTCCATCAGGCGAGATTGTGGTCAAGCGTGAGCCTAAATTAAAAAAAAATATTCTGGTACTTCGACCCCATTTTCTGCCATACACCATTCCCAAACTCAGGCGTCCCCCGGAAATAGTGCGGTGTCCATCGGAAGCGCCGTGCGATTGTGGCGCCCTCTATGCGCCTGCACCGATTCCACTCGCCAGTTGCTTGTCCACCGGATGTTACGCAGGTACGTCTATTAGTTGGGGGCGGATTTTGGGGTTGGTTAGTGCGTGGACCTATTTCACTTGATATGGGGAGTACAACCACCCCTTATCAAATTAAACGGTTCCAGTTAGTTCAGTCATTTATTCATTGGTTTGTTTTGTGGTTTTCGATTTGATAATTGACAAGCAGAGACTGGAACAATTTACCTGCTGCGGTCTTCCCATCCGATTATAATTTGGGTGTCTTCCAGACTAGAGTAAATAGGTTCTTAATAAACTAGTGCGCCCCACCATCAACGATTGCTTACCATAAGGTGGGATCGCGGTCAAGCACTAGTTTATAACAATAAAAAAAAAAGTTGTATTAGATTTGCTTTTTGTCAAACTAATACACCCCCTGGTCATGTTTGGACAATTTCTGTCTGTTCCAAGTTGCCTGGAAGAGATCGCGAAATGCAATAAGGCCGTCATTTCTATGTCTCTTATCGTAAGTACATCATCATCGTCAGAAGCCAGTAAATCTGACTCCAGTCTTGCATTGAAGTACCGTGTTACCCTATTTAATGGGTTGTGGAGGTCTGGTAGGCAGCCGCTCCTCGTAAAATACTGCTAAATCCGGCTTGACTGGAAGCCGACCCCATTGTAGTTGGGAAAAGGCTAGGCAGTACATCATCATCATCTCAGCCGAAAGACGTCCACAGCTGGACATAGGCCTCCCCTAAGCGTCGCCACAAGGACCGGTCCTATGCGTTTCGCATCCATTGGATTCCCGCGGCCCTCGCCAGGTCGTCGGTCCACCTTTTGGGAGACCTTCCATCAGGGGATCTTTAAATCAAGAGTGAATAGGTTACTTTTAGTCTATCGTCGATCATGCTTTCCAGTGGATGAGACATGGATCAAGTGCGAGCCTATCAATAATAAAAGGAAGGACTGGAACAATTCGCCTGCTGCGGTCTTCCCGTCTGATTATAATTTGAGTATCTTCAAGGCTAGAGGGAATAGGCTCTTTATAAACTAGTGCGCCTCACCATCAACGATTGCACCACTGCTTACCATCACGCAAAATTGTGTTCAAGCACTAGTATTATGTTAAATAAAAAAAATTGCGACACCTAAAAAAACCTACAAACGCAATTTTACCAGCTCAATACCCATCCTCCCTTACATCCCTATCATCATATATACATCTCGGTAGATAAATTCCTTATCGTAGATATAGGTTTCAGTCTTCCTACTTTCACACCCGGGCACTCCGGCACTCTGCACTCCTCTGTAAGCAAACATACTCGGAATTCCTCTTAGATGACGCTATTTTGTCGAGTAACGTTGACTGCGCGTCTTGCTTGGCTTTTGTGGAACTAATTTTGAGTTATTTTTTATCGGAATTGAAAACTGTTTTGGTATAGTACCTATGTAATTTTTTTACAAGCCTTGCAATGTATGTACGCGTATATATGGGAGAGTAAACTGTGTATGTATGTTTGTGCGGGTGAAATCTTGCAACTCAATTTTGTCGGGTTTACCTGAAATTTTGTATATTTAAGTCTGGAGTCCATGAGTTGTGGGCTTGCGGACACCGAGCAATGGCTAGCTCACCGTCCGCATCGTGCCCGAGTCGTTGACGGCGCTTAATGTTCCACGTGCGTCTCAAGGAGATGTCCGCAAAACTGTAGAGACTCAGCAGAGTCGAAGCCTACTAGGGCCATGGGTTGTGGATAAACCCTGGAGACCTGGGACGAAGGTAATAAAGAAAATGTAGGAGTGAGTTTTACAGCCGAAACCAATAACCTATCTATCACATATCGGAGATTGAAAAACAAATGAAACAACAGAAAACATGATTATTTTTGTATTGTATCATTTGTTTTACAATCTCCAGTATGCCAAAACTGGAGATCGATAGGTTATTGGTTTCGGCCGTTAGTCAGTAAAATCTGACACGCTTTCACGGTTCGCTCTAGAGTGGAAGAAGTAATTGTATGCACTCCTTTTTTAGATGGAAAATCTAATCTAATTAGATTGCAGTTATCAGGATAGACAGGGAAACCCTTGCACAATGAATGTGTTCCCAACTTTGACTGATCCTTTTTTCCACAAACCAAACCCCATACTGTCAAAAATCCCAATTACAAAATCATCTCGATTTTCCTGCCACATCGCAGCGACTCGCAAACGAAGTAATAACAGAATCGATTCATGCACTCGTCTCGATTCCAACTAGTGATGGACCCAATCGGTTCCGCCTCGGTGGTCACTCGCGGGTTGTATGACAATGAAAGATTGCTCATATCTCTCGGAATAATGGATGCTGTGCAAGAAAACTGCTTTTGTTCCGAGTAACCGGGATTGGCTGTAGTCTAGTTATTTACGTATTCTTTTGTTTGAGGGAATTTGAAAGGGAGTGGATGTTATTGCGAAAAATCGATGTATTCTATGAATCAAAGATCTTTTTTTGCTCTCTTTATTCAATGTTTGTTTAAACCCAAAGAGAGATAGGTATATTAATTTCAGGATAGAGTCGCGATTAAACACTATCTCAATTTATGTGGTCGACGATGGAACCTCCTTGCCTTAAAGACTCTCAGGTTGTAGATATTAACAGACTCTGGTAGGTAATTCCACTCCTTAGCTTAGCCTGAGCTTAGCCACAAAAATAAAATCGTAAAGCTAAAGCAGCTTTAATTCATGAATCCCCAACCGGTCTCATTGGGCCGCGTTGTTATTGTTTTACTATTGTGTCTCGTTTCGCGAGTATTGATAGGTTAATTAGGTTAATTTGACAAAATATAATCCATAACATTTTTCAGTAATAAAAATATATTATTCAATCTTCGTGTTTGGATTTCTATGAAGAGAATGTTACAAAAAGGCAAAATACCTGCCTGCCTTAGTATTAACAGATTAACTACTTGTAAAATGGACCAAGTATGTAGCAGTAATCGCACATTTTTTTTTATTTATGTGTGGCAAAGCAGTTGGGGGAGGCCTTTGCCCAGTAGTGGGAAAGAACAGGCTAAATAAAAGAATTAAAAATTATGGCAAATGATCACATTATTCTTCCGTTCTGAGTGGAGCGAGGAAGAGAGTCAAACTTTTACTAACTAAAACCCACCTTTAGGGTTTTAGTTATGCCCGTTTTCACCAACAGCCCCTAAAATTTAAGTGTCTCTTACGCCAATATAATCACGGTTTTTGCATATTATAAAGTTATTATTCTGAATCAAAGTATGAAATCAAACACTTTTAAAGATGTCATACTTTGATTCAGAATAATAACTTTATAATATGCAAAAACCGTGATTATATTGGCGTAAGAGACACTTAAATTTTAGGGGCTGTTGGTGAAAACGGGCATTAGTCTCTTACTTTGCCCTTTGCGTTCCAGACAACACTTTCAAACAAAACTGCAGCCCTAGTAATCTGACATACATAAGTTGCTATAAATAATATTATATCCACTCGTACATCGCAAATGTTTGTTGTACCTACAGTCAATTGGCATGGCTCAATCAGGCAAATTGACTGGATAGCAGATACTGTACATTGTACAAGTGTACTGGTACTTGTAAGCCCAATCTACTGGTAGCTAGTGAAATCAATTGATTGAATGCTTTTGATGTGTTGTAGAGTAATTACCGTAGAAGGAAATGTTGCATTTAAATAAATAGAGAAGTTAGTTCGTTTACAGCCACTTAAATGTTATTTAGAACTACATTTGTAGTATATACCAGTGGTTTCACCCATTTAAGGAGGAAGCGTCAGGGATGCCTGCAAAATTCAAATTTTCTTACGTTTTTTGCAATTTGCAGGCCACTGGTAGGTTGTATGAAGTTAAAAATATTTTTAAGACTGTAAAACGTAACTAGTTACATAATATAACCATATAAATCACTTAAGCCTAGGAACGTTTATGACCTTGAAAAAATCGTTCCTTGACTTATATGAACTAATCTCTGAACCGACTCCGGACCCAGGTTGGCCGCTGTAAAAACAATCTGGCAAAATGGGGCTTCCTCGACCCATCCTTAACACAGTGCCAGTGTGGAGCCGCTACGCAAGACTAGCAACACTTGCTGAGCTGCCCATCCTGCACAACCACCTGTACTTTTCGGGATCTATGCGAGGCCAACGATAGAGAAGATTTGTTTTTAGTATTGTTGTTGCAGTCCAGCTGTCACGGTTACTAGTGACAGACGAACAGACAGACAGACTTATAGATAGCGAGTCTTTGTAACAGGGTTTCGTTTTAGCTGGGCACGGAACCTTAAAAAATCTGCCGGGTTAAAAATTCCTGATCAAGTAAATAAAGTTCTAATGAAGAACATGCCAAGTTTCAATTCAATCAGTTCAGACGCACACAGATTACTTAGAGACACTTCGTATGTTAATATGTCAAGAAATAACAAACATACTGAGAGATATATAGAAATGTAGTAAGGATAAGGGTTTTTAATAGGTTAAACAAGTTGCAGATATTAGGGAAGTGACATCCATTCCAAATCTTCTAAATATTTCGGACTCCTGAAGATGATCAATTTAAAGGTTTAAATATTGCCAAAAAAAAACAAAAAAGTATGTCAATATAAAACTGGTCCATTTTATAAAAACTGGTCCTTAAATATATTTTTTAACAAATTCCTATTTTATATTTAGGCCATTTTCAGAAAACCTTATCGTAAAATAAAAATAACAAAAAATAAAAGTGAAGGTCAGAACTCGGACAAGTAGCACTGTTACTCGGACAGGATGCTTTTATTAAACAGATTACAATGATATGCAAATTAAATAACATATTGGAAGCTAGTAAATAAATCATAAGCAAACCGGCTTAAGGGATAACTTTAAACAGTTCTCCATATATCGATTAGATTATTCTATTGTAACTTGTGAAGCGCCTGTGACTAAGAATTCTAAATTCAGGAAAAGTAAAAAAAAACAATATTTCTCTGAGAGATGAGAAATTATGCTAATCATATACTATTTCAATATTTTCTATGTATTTGCTAATTTATGGCAATCATCCACTCTCTGAATTTTTTCTATGTGAAATTTACTATGTATGATCGTGACTAAAAAACTATATAATTATTTCAGTGATTAGTTTAACGTACTAAATATTTTTTACATAATGAAAATCCTACTTAACTCGGGTATATGTGTTTCCGACACCGTGTATTGAGAGCAGTAGTGGACTAGTGGTAACTGCCTCGACTTACGAGTTGTAGGTCGTGGGTTCAAACTCAGCCAGTTGCATTACTTTGTGTAATTTATTACATAAGCATCGCTCTCAAAACGGTGAAGGAAAACATCGTGAGGAAACAGGCATGTCCTAGAACCAAAAATTTGAAGACATATGACATCCACCAACCCGCACTGGGCCCGCGTGGTGGATTGCGGCTCATTCCCTCTCCTAGAGAGGAGGCCTGAGTCCCAACAGTGGGAACATTACAATGCCGATAATACTAAAAAATGTATTGGGGTTATCTGTTTACTAATGCTACATTACTAACATTTAAGTTTGATCTCTTAATTCTATATATTTTAATTTAAATAACCATGTCATGAAAAATTTGAATTTGTTAAACTATCTTCTTCCCTATATCGATTTACTAAACCAACATAATATATTTATGTGATGTTTTATGTAACTAAATATACAATAATTCTAACGCCAAGATACTCCATTTATTTTTCACTAGCCAACCGCTCCGGCTTCACACGGGTGCTATATGCATGTAATATACATATAAACCTTCCTCTTGAATCATTTTATCTATTAAAAAGAACCGCATTTAAATCCGTTTCGTAGTTTTAAAGATTACATACAAGACAGACAGGCACAAGCTACTTTGTTTTATACTATGTAGTGACTCCTCAGCGACAAAAACACGAGAACTTTCCGTTGCAATTCTTATCCTGTGCCATCCAATCCAAGTTTCCATTCAGTAATTTGCTCACGTCTCGTTTCCATTACAGTAGTATCGGATCCCAGCAGAAACTCCACACTACCTCAGCTTCTCAAATTTTGATCCAGTTATCATTCACCCTGATAAGTTGGATCGTCTGTGTATTCACTTATAAGTGTTGCTGAGGCTGATTTAAATGTTAATTTGTATGTGTATCTGTTTACGTTTGATCGAAGATTCATATGCAGGAAATATGAATATTTGCCTATTTAAATATTTTGCCTCGGTATTTTCTTCGACTCAGCTTAAAATATTTGAACATATTTTTTAAATCACAAAGTCATGTAATTTATCAAAACATTAGCTGCTACCAGCAGTTAAAAGTAGCAAAATTGTCCCAAGGGAATTTATTCTTGCGATAAAAAGTAGGTATTATAGGGGCTATTCTAACACTTGCAATCCGTTCGAACGTCAAGAAGTAGCATACATCCACACAAATATTTATTTTTGTAATAATATATTTAATGTAATTTTACAACAAAATGACAATGTTTAGCTGTACTGTTTGGTTATCTGTAGTTTCAAAAAACCACCGCAGTCCCATTTCACAGTTTTTTTTTTTTTTCTAAACGACCCCTAGTACATTATCACCTCATCATCTGCCTAGCCTTTTTCCCAACTATATTGGGGTCGGCTTCCAGTCAAGCCGGATTTAGCTGAATACCAGTATTTTACGAGGAGCGGCTGCCTACCAGACCTCCACAACCCATTAACTGGGGTAACACGGTACTTCATGGCAAGACTGGAATCAGATTTACTGGCTTCTGACTATCCGTAACGACTGCCAAAGATCTTCAAATGACAGCCGGGACCAACGGCTTAACGTGCTTTCCGAGGCACGGAGGAAACTCGTTATGTTAAGATGGTCACCCATCCACAGACCAACCTAGGCAAGCGTTGCTTAACCTTGAAGATCGACCCGTGCAGCTGTTATTATCTAGCCACGAGCTCCTCATAGTAGCTCATTATCACCTAATGAGATAAAATATCATCCCCAAAATAATATTACATTAAAAAAACCCCTTATGCTAAACAAAAACCGCACTCAATTAAAACCGATTAGACGTCAAGACAATAATCCAAATATTCAAGCAACTCGTTAGTTCCAAATTACAACATTTACCTTTGATATTTCAGATTTAAAATTCAGGGAAAAGAATTGCTTTAAAGGTAGTCATTCACTAGAAGTAGTGGCGTCATGTTAAGCTGTGGGTCCCGGCTGTCATTTGTAGATCTTTGGCAGTCGTTACGGATAGTCAGAAACCGGTAAATCTGACATGTCTTGCCATGAAGTACCGTGTTACCCCAGTTATTGGTTTGTGGAGGTCTGGTAGGCAGCCGCTCCTCGTAAAATACTAAATCCGGCTTGACTGGAAGCCGACCCCAATATAGTTGGGAATAGGCTAGGCAGATGATGATGATTCACTAGAAGGTCCGACTTATGAGTGGTAAATCGCGAGTTCATTCGACTATTGTAATTTATTTATTTCATCATCTCTGTTTTGAAAAAGGTGAAGAGAACATTGTGAGAAAACCTGAATATCCTAGAAACAAAAAAAATCAGACATGTGATTTTCACCAATCCGCATTGGGCCAATGTGGTAGATTACGTTACGGCCCATTCTCTCTCCTAGAGAAAAGGCTTGTGGTCCAGTAGTGGGAACAACTATAAGGCTGGTTATGTTATGCTATGATTATGCTATTGACGTCGTTCAACACGTATGTAAAGTACCCGTCACGAGAAGCTATAAATTATGTAAACAAACATCTTTTACTAAGTAAACATTTTCAATCGACATGAAATAGAGACGGGTTATATGAAAGTAACAACCTCTTTAATTTAGTCGGATCATATTTTAACGACGCAAAGTGCTATCGTTTTTTGTTTCTTGGTCCGTCGCAGGGATTGTAAACTATCGGGACACCATTTTGAAATAAAAGCGTCATTCGAGTTTCGAATGCGTACGAGTTTGTTTCATTGCTTTGCATATATCGCGGATCTGATTGTTATTGTTATAAATCGATGAGATGATTGATAAAACTGTAGACAGCTTCGTGATACATGTCACTGATTCTGACACAGAAATGGAAACAACTGAATCTGACGAATAATTATTCTTAAATAATATACATATTATGTTAATTAATATTGTTACTTAATAATTTATTAAATCTTAAACAAATTCATTTTTTTTGTTGGTCCAAATGTTGTGAACTCCTGAACACTTGTTTACAAAATTTATAGCTTCTCGTGACGGGTACTTAACTTTAGGTACCTGATTCGTTAATAAATGTGAGAGTCATGAGAAAGAGACAGGTATACAGAACAATAAGAGAGTCGTGAGAAACAGAAGATATATTAGATAAATAGAGCTATAACTGTTTCACAATAAAATCAATGACACTATTTTAATAGACGGACACAGCATGGTTGGCACAGCGGTTGAACAATACTGCATTGTTTGTCGCGGCTTCTATGCTCGAAAGGATCAAATATTTTTACATCCAACGTAGAGTCGTTTTCGCTCTTGATGTCCTAAATATTTTGAACCCACGGGCACGATTCAAAAATATATATATTTGTTTAATTGGTATAAACTGGTACTTGACCGCTATCTCACCCGATGGTAAGCAGTGATGCAATCGTTGATGGTGAGGCGCACTAGATTATTAAGAGCCTATTCACTTTAGCCTTGAAGACACCCAAATTATAATCGTAAGGGAAGACCGCAGCAGGTGAAAAGGAAAAAAGATTTTTTTTTAAAACAAATACGATACAAATATATCATTTATTATTTATCGAACGCTCGTCTCACACAATATGTAACGTTCAATGTTTGAGTGGTTACATTGCTAGGCGCCAAAAAGATTTGCAATAAAATACATTGACCTTTCCTTATAATCTCTTCGCGGAAATCCCAACAATGAATTATGAATGGTTTTTCATTGCCAACAAATTACCATACGCCTACATAGTCTTTGCGTCGAAAGGGTTCAATATTGTACTGTAATACTCAAAAACATTTTTTTCCATTTATTAAAACAATATGTTGGTTGGCAACTACCATGTATAAACATGGTAATTGCCAACCTCATAACCGTTCATAATCTAAAACATGAATTACAAAAAAATATATAGGGTAACTGGTAATTAGTGACCGATACTTCATTAGTCACACTACGAGTATGTCACCATCAGGTGGGATCGCGGTCAAGCACTAGGCAGATATCAATTAATTACTCAGATACCCGCGAAACGAGACACAATAGTAAAACAATAACAGCGCGGTCTCATAGGACCGGTTGGGGATTCAAACGTTAAAGAAAAAAATATAAAATATTAGACATAAGCTAACAGTGCCTTTTATTAGTTATGGGGACTAATACTATTAAATATGGTTTTGGCTGCTTCAGAACTATTCAGAAGTTGATTTTTAGATTTAGAAAAAATAAAATCTTGCATTGTAATAATGTTACACAAACTTTTATACCTTGGTTTCCCCAATATTATTGCTAACTTGCAAAAATAAGTGATTGACGTAAATACGATTATCGCAAGCAGCATTCAGCAATAATGAATTGTAATAGAAAATACCCAAACTTCTGAGCCAATTGCAGCCGTTCTGCTGCAATCTGAACGAATTGCTGCCCAGCAATGATCCTGGATTCTATCCGCTGGCTGGCATTAAAAAACTAGTACAGTAGAACGTGGTAGGTATACTCCCACGCTCCAGCCGCCATGACAGAAGATGCCCCAGGCGAGGGCTTGCGGACGACGAGTAATGGGTAGCTCACCGTCCAGTCATCCTGTAAGGACCAAGACCGAGTCGTTGACAGCGCGTTGTGTTCTACATGCCGTGGAAAAGCACTTTTTCACGATATGTTCTTCGCATGACATGTCCGTACCATATCAGAATGGACTCTGGCTTTTTTTTTTAGGTAATTGTTATAAACTAGTGCTAAACTGCGATCCCACCTGATGGTAAGCAGTGATGTAATCGTTGATGGTGAGGCGCACTAGTTTATTAAGAGCCTATTCACTCTAGCCTTAAAGACACGCAAATTATAAGAAAGCTCCCCATTATGTCTTCGTTACTAACTCTGTCTCTGAGATAAACTTTACCCGCCCAACGTAACATCGTAGAACGCTCACAGTGAACGCGTACCTTAAGGATTACGAAAGGGTCGCCCGATCGACTTAGCACCTCAGTCGGTTTGTCTCACAAAGGCTGAAGTTTTAATTGGGGACTAAATCTGAGATGGGGCCTTTGTTTTCGTCTTCGTTAATTTCTGTTCACCTGATTCCTTCGAAAATGGAGGATGGGACGGAGGAAAACGGTTTTTGTTTAAATATTTTTGGAAGTAATTTGTTTCATTGTGGGTGGTAATTCTGATCTTGGAACCGGTGCTTGATGCCTGAAAGGGCTAAGGGATTATTGGTAAGGGACACCGTGACCCTCAAACGTACAAAGCAACTAAAGGAAAGCAATTTTTTTGTGGGTGGGACGTCATTAGGTAAATTACTCCTCAAACTCTGGGTGAAGTGAGAGGAGGTATCAGACTTTTACAAATTTGAACTAACCTTTGTTTCTTCACTTGCGTTCCAGGGCCACGGTAACACTTTTTAACACAGAGTAGACTCCCATCCATTTTTATTAACATCTCTTTGAGGGGCGTGTGGAACTCAACGCAGCGTTGACTGTTTGCTGCAAGGCAATTGATGACTAAACAGAACACGTCTTCCTCACGTCATTGAGCATTGGGTAGCTCACCATCCGGGCGACTGGTAGGTAACTATCTGAACCTACCGCCTCCGCCATAAAGCCGGAGAAGATATTGGATGATTGCCCACCTTCCAAAAAACAATTCCACAGCAGCTTAATATCACTCAGATACTGATTCCAAAAAAATTAATATTGTTAAATAAGTCATAATCAGTCAGTGGCGACGCTTGGGGGAGGCCTATGTCCAGCAGTGGACGTCTTTCGGCTGAGATGATGATGATGATGATGATGATGATGAAATAAGTCATAATTAGCAATCCACAAAAAATCCCAAGTAATATGGGATAAGGGCAGGAAGAAGAAGAATAATCCATAAAAATGAACTCTCTAAACAACAAACATTGCAACTTAAATAAAAGCTCTAAAAAAATCGACATCCAAACACAACAAACAAACATTGGCCAAACATTTCTTTGTAAAAATATCGCCAATATAAATGTTTAGTCCGATATAAATGTATTTACAGACAGGTTGCCCGTGCCTATGCACGGTCCGTTTGTTCCGGCCGTGCGCTGTTGTGGCGGAATTAGTCACTAGTCCCCAGTGGCGGGCGGTATTCATAGCGATACAAAAGTCGCGGACTGTGCTTGTTGGGGACAAGGTGTGAGCGGTTAGCGGGAATTTTATTTATTTATTTGGATCTTCAACAAAGGTATAGAAAATACTATAGAAATCATAACTACGCATCAGGCCTTTTAACGTATCTTTCAGTTACAGGAGACTACAGCTCCCTTCACACAACTACACTACTAAAAAAATTAGTTGACTGGTAGAGAATGTCCAAGGCATTAAGTTCGCCTATGTACTTATATGTTGCATGAAGTGTCAATAAATAAATAAATAAAAAAACAAACAAATTAGACAAAAAGCACATTCTAATATATGATATCAAATTAAAACTAAAAACAAAGGTCAAAGGATCATTGGTCAATTTCAATGAAAACTGAATTAAACAATTAAAGTGACAATAATAAATAGGTCATGGGTTTATTTGAATTAATATTATGCATATTAAACAATTAGTGATAATACTCGTAATAATCATCATCATCATCCTGCCTAGCCTTTTCCCAACTATATTCGGGTCGGCTTTCCGGTCAAGCCGAATTTAGCTGAATACCAGTATTTTACGACGAGCGGGTAGCGAGCGGGCGCCAGGGTAGGCGCCGACCGCTCAGTCCCAGCACAGCCCAAGCGCGTATGATCTGAGACTTCGTGTCTGTGAGCGGTGTTTACGTGTGTGTTGCTCTAGCGCGCTTTGTATGTAGATTGCCTTCTATCATATACCTAGCCTTTTTCCAACTATATTGGGGTCGGCTTCCAGTCAAGCCGGATTTAGCTGAATACCAGTATTTTACGAGGAGCGGCTGCCTACCAGACCTCCACAACCCATTAACTGGGGTAACACGGTACTTCATGGCAAGACTGGAGTCAAATTTACTATCTTCTGACTATCCGTAACGACTGCCAAAGATCTATAAATGACAGCCGGGGCCTACAGCTTAACGTGCTTTCCGAGGCACGGAGGAAACTCGTAATAAAACAATCTATAAAATTATAATTTTTCTATTCATTTTTAGACATCTTTATTCAGCATCGAAAATTCCTATAGTTGCCCTTTATTTCGAGCTAACTTTTTCAAACAACCGCAGCACTGGCAGACGTAGGTCCTTTGTGGCCCCTACAATTTTGCTGACATCTGTTTGAGTCGCTCGTGGAACACAATGTAGCATCCACTGCCTGGACGTATACCAACCCGCGCCTACGGAGGCCGGTAGCCGTCCTGTTTCCGACGAGAGGACCACAAAACCGCTACCGCCTACAACTTAAACACTTATCTAACAGTAATTTGAGTGTCATCCCAGATAACTCGCACACATCAGTTTGATTGCGGCTCGTCAAATACACTGAACTAAGTTAAATGTTTGATATATCCGCCATTCTGCCAGTTCCGCCAACCGCCCACAATGTCGGGAAACTATATCGAATCGAGCGACCGCTGACAGTGTGTTACGCACTTTAGTGGTTATGTCTACTAATGTAGGGTTAGTGCTGTCCAGCAGGGGAAATGTGCGAATGAGTTACCATGACCCTGGAACGCAAAGGGCATCTGAATTAAATAGATAGGTTTTAGTCAGCAAAAGTCTGACTGGCCGTCTCGCTCTGCCCTGAGAGGGAAAAGTTATTTAAGGATTTCTCACTCCCACCACAAAAAAGATACCTTACGGACAGAGGACGCACCTCAAGAGATGTCAGCAAAACCAAAAGCTTTGAACTTGAAAAGGTTTTGGAAAAAAAATACTTATTCAAAATTTTGATAAAGGGTCCATAAAGAATATTTTCTTTACTATTTTTATTTATGATTACATTTTGTAATGCCAAAGTTCATGCAAAATAGCAGATTATTATCAGAGTTATTTTTTGTTTTAGTTTAACACCAATTATTGTTTTGATTTCAATAGAAACTTAGATAAATATATTCACAAGATATCTGTATTTCCAAAAATATATAGGAAAAGGTAAAAGGAATTAACTAATTACGTTAGAGTAGTTTTACGGAAATTATCAGGCGCCGGTTCTCTTTCAACTTCTAAAAAGCTCGAAAGAAGAAAGAAAGAATAAGGATCAATCATCATCATCGTCTACCTAGCCTTTTCCCAACTATATTGGGGTCGGCTTCCAGTCAAGCCGGATTTAGCTGAATACCAGTATTTTACGAGGAGCGGCTTTCTACCAGGCTTTCCACAACCCATTAACTAGGGTAACAAATTAATACTAGCTGTCCCCTGCGGTTTCACCCGCATTTTTCGTTACTGCTCCGCTCCCGTGGGTCGTAGCGTGATGGTATATAGCCTATAGCATTCCTCGATAAATGGGCTATCTAACACTGAAATTTTTTTTCAAATCGGACCAGTAGATCCAGAGATTACCCCTTACATACAAACTTACAAATTTTACCTCTTTATAATATTATAAGTATAGATTTTCCCCCAATTCCAAAACAGGGTAAGCAGCAGCCAATATAATCAGATACACAAACCTACAGTGACTTTACGATATGGCCGACACGAGTGCTGAGCCAGGGCTCCCGGCCTTAAATCAGGCAGAATGGCGCAACTAATGTAAACGATTTGTGATACATCACCCAGCCTGATTTTATGTTCCACTAGTCGCTAGTATCGACCTCTGGGGATGTTGGTTTAGTTAAAGTAGTGTAATCTGACGATATTATAAACACGATAGCTTTAAATGACAAAACGTACAAAACGTTTTGGGAACACATTTGTTATACGTACATTGGGAATGGAAGGAACAAAAATCAGAAATCAGAAATGTTTTTCTTTTACATAGGTCTACATAGGCACTTATAAAACTTTAGAAGCTAGTGCACGGTTCCAATTGGTCGTTTCCTATGGAGAAGAACCGGCAAAAAAATGCGTTGTTTTTTTTTAATGATTGGGTTTACAATACTTTCATACTACAATACACACACACACACACATATGCGACACATATGCGAGAACAGTGTGGACCAGTCAATACCACAGTGACAGTGTAGACCATGAATATACCCAAAACAACAATAAAAATAAAAATAATCAAAAACTGGGTTGAAATATTAAAATCCGTGGTCTACCTATATCATTATATCATTCACACTAAAAGAGAGGCTATATAAACGGAGAGCAAAGTCCCACATACCTCCTTTGAAACGGGAGGATTCTCCAACCAGACGAGGTGTTATATCTGGTGGGCTAGTGCCCTGGTAGATGATTTCGGGCTGTTGTATCTATTCATATCGCGCGGAGAACTTTGTTTGCGCGATGCAGGATTTTGTGACGTCATAGATGTCGCTACATACAGTTAAGATGTGGAATTCCCTGTTCTGGTCTTTCTCGTGGTCCTAGGGGTCTTTAGGTAAAGTGTGAATAAGTCATTTTTTGGTAAGTGTGATTTATCGTCGCCCACATCATCACTTACCACCTGATGAGAGATTGTTCAAAAGCGTGCCTATCAGTAATATAAATAATAAGTTTAGACTTTGTTGACAATGACCCGTCCTAATAACAAACGGCTAGTGGCCGTCAGGGCCTTGAATCTAAAAAAAAACTATAATTAATTAAATAATATTCCTCAACTTTCTAACAACGCTACTAAACAGGGCTTGTGCAATGACTATTAGATAACTGATAACCATACTTCTATATTTCTAAATAAATACATATTATGGATAAACTACACCCAAATGATCGTGCTCATCACACAATCATTTGTCTTGGGCGGGAATCGAACCGACGACCTCCAGCATAGTAGTCAGAGCCATTAAACTACAAGACCAACAGGCCAGTCAGATTATGCACCACTTCCACTATTTTCATCAATTCAGTACTCGTTGTAAAACACTAAACCTAAAAAAAACTTACATAAAACATTCTCGCCTAAGCCGCCATCTTGAAAATCCTAGCACACGAAAAATAAAACTACCCACAACATAATTTTCTTGTCGAACCTGACTTCAACATATTTCCATACAACTTTTTCAATTTCCTTTACCAAGTAATTGCGTTATAACAGCATTTTTAGTGTTTGTTATTTCTCAAAGAAATTTAATAAAAGCAAGGACGGTCATGTGGGACCACATAAAATGAGCTTTGGAATTAATAAAGAACTTTTTCCGTTAAAAATTTTGCCTCTCATGTGTGCGAGGGTTGTACGGGTATTAAACCTTGATAGTACCTACTGTGCATTTATAATGCAAGCAAGTGTAGTAATAATCCAGTTTTTTGTCTGTCTTTATTTTAGCCGTAGGTCCCGGCTGTCATTTGTAGATCTTTGGCAGTCGTTACGGATAGTCAGAAGCCAGTAAATCTGACTCCAGTCTTGCCATGAAGTACCGTGTTACCCCAGTTAATGGGTTGTGGAGGTCTGGTAGGCAGTCGCTCCTCGTTAAATACTGTTACTTAGCTAAATCCGGCTTGACTGGAAGCCGACCCCAATATGCTCGGGAAAAAGGCTAGGTAGATGATGATGACTACCGTGCATTTATAATGCAAGCAAGTGTAGTAATACTCCAGTTTTTTGTCTCTCTTTATCCTCTCGAACGTTCGCGAACATTCACCCAAAATGCCTCACGCGTCGAGGATTTTTCGTTTTTGTTTGACCTTGACAAGGGGCACTCAACTCTCTTGTACACCCGTGTGTACGAGAAACGCGCGAGAGGTTATTTTAGCCTAATAGCTTATTTTCTTAAGCCCTTGGTTCAGGTTGTCATTCGTAGAAAAATCTGACAGTCGTTGCGGGTAGTCAGATACCAAAAAGTCTGACCAAAGAGTATCTTGTTATCCAGTAAACGGGTTATGGAGGTCTGATAGGCAGTCGTTTCATGTAAAACACGGGTATTCAGTCGGTGTTCCTTCAGTTGCCCTTTGCGTAATAAGGGGTACGGTAACTCTTTTCAATAATTCTGTATTCTGTGTACCCGCGGCTAAATTCATAGCTAATTTTAATGGCAACTAGCTCGCAATGCAAGAATTGAAAAAAATAATATAATATTGTTGTATTGTTGTATGTTGTTGTAGTATTGTATTATAGTATATATTTTATTTAATATTAGTTTTTGTTTGTTTAACTGTCAGTTGCACCTACTACGCCATGTTTCTGCACCACCCTAAGGTCGACTGGTAGAAAATGCCTAAGGCATTAAGTCCGCCTTTGTACAATGTTTGTGCATAAAGTTTAATAAATAAATAAATAAATAAATAATACATAGCTAATTAAATTATCAACACCACTATGACCATTTCGAGGGTACAAACGTTGAGTCTCTAACATTTTATATGGCTTAATGTGTTTGAAGCAGGCACATGGGTATCCTGAAATATTTATTTTTTATTTATTCATATATTTCTATTTTTGTTTAATCTTCAAGCAACACGAAAGTACAAAGGCTAAACTTAATGCCTCCGGCATTCTCGAGGTGGCATGAAAGGGACATTTTTGTTCTAGAGGCTCTAGTGAATGCTCTATATAATATTTTAAATAGGTTGAACCTGAATGAGAAACCTACATTCATCTTCTAATGAAATGAAAGTAAATAATGAACATATCTTTATTCTTAGGTACTCATTTTAACGATTTAAAAAAATGTAGATTTTGTCCCTTTCATAAATTGGCTGTATTGAAAGGGACGGATTCATTTATGAAAGGGACAGTACATAATATCCATGTATAATCACTTTATAATACATTAATACTAGTTTGGTAATGTTTAAAAATCTAATTTTTTAAGTAACAAACAATCAACAATCTTAAAATTTGGTTATCTGGCTATCCTAACATAAATCGACTTAGGTACTAATCGTGAAATTTTGACTAGTAATACAACTAGTAAAAAATTAAAATAACCAATAATTTTTAATCAATTATTTGGAGAAAAACTGAAACTGAATTAAAACAGTAATGAACCGTTTTTTAATTGGTGTTTTTTAAGCAAATTAAGTGTTTATATCTTTTTTATATGAGTTTTACTCAATTGTCATTACTTATTTGGTTTCTTGGTTACATTTAATCATCAACTAAGATATAATAAGAGAGACTAAGACATTATAATGCTCATATACAGTTTCATTCACAGTTTTTTTCCATTTTGTGTGCTTCTACAAGTGTTCTTGGTAAATTTAAACTACAAAAATAATAATAACAAAAATATTACTACATAATCAACAAAAAAGATAAACAAATAGATAGAATACTTTTATTGCACAACATGATAATAAGAATAGCTTAAAACTGGTCATTCGTTAGCCAAATTCTAGGTGTTACAGAGATTGTGTAAAAATTAGCTAATTAATGTACTATTTATGAAAGGGACAGTTATGAAAGGGACGTCCCATTCATAACCATTTTTCGTGTCCCTTTCATAATTATGACACAAAAATAATAAAAATAACCTTAAAACCTTACCAATGAACACAAGTTTACTGACCTTTTGTCCTCGTATCTGTCGATAACTAAGTCGATCGAAAACATTGGTAAAACAATGTTTATCCATTTACAACATCCTGCAAAGCATTTGTAAAGAATAACGAAAATTTAGTTTCGTGTACGATTATGAACACTTGCTCGCCATCGCCATGTTTGAAATGATAGGAGTAGGACATTAGGTACGAATGGTTGGGCTTCAGGATTGCCACAGAACAGAAATATTCTCGTTTCGAAACGTTTCTCATTTTACGAGTAATTCGATTTGTCCCTTTCAATACGCGTCCCTTTCATGCCACCTCTCCCCTACATAAACCAGTGCTTGACTACAATCCCACCCAATGATAAGCAGGGATGCAGTCGTTGATGGTGAGGCGCACTAGTTTATTAAGAGCCTATTCACTCTAGTCTTGAAGACACCCAAATTGTAATCGGACGGAAAGACCGCAGCAGGCAAATTGTTCCAGTCCTTCGATGTACGCGGTATAAACGACGAGGCAAAGCGCTTAGTCCGGACCGTGCAGCTTTCAGCAACGTAAGGATGGACACTCTCTACCAGTTAACTTAGGTTGATGAAAAGCCTTTGTACTAATTCATTAGAAACTGATATGAAAAACCACACATCACAGGATAAAACCCAGTTCAAAACTCCAACATCAATTATTCCGTTTCTCTATTTCCAGTTCGAGTAAATACAATATTTTCGATACAAAGCACTCAAAGTCCATTCCAATTTCACTTACCGACATCAAAGAATAAAAAAATAGAACAATTTTATAAAGTGGACTCTCGCAATTGTAGGTAGAATACAAGCCCTGACTTGGTATGGTGGGGCACGTAACTGGAAAATCGTGTTTGTCCCTGGAACACGTAGGAAATAAACTGTTAACTTCGATACATTGGGATCTCTGTTTGCGGTTGCTAACTCTACTTATTTGGCGTTTGACGGTTTTGTGTGTTTTCTGAACTTTTCTTTTTTTATTAGTGCGATATTTTCCTCAAATATTTTGCTGCTTTAAACCCTTTTGAGAAATCTCATCTTCTTACACTCTAATTGACTTAGTATGACAAAACGAAAAAACAAGTCGGATTTGCACATGGTCTTTACGCCTTGGGTACAGAAAAAAATCAATCAATAAATTGGGCTCAACCTTAATAAAAAGATTGAGTAAAGTAGAGAAAATGACGAAAAAAACATCTATGTGGCTGCAAGAATATTTGAAAACATTTACCGTGACCCTAGAACACAAACGTCGACTAAAGAAAGAAGTTAGTTAATTACTCCGCATTTTAAAAACGAAAATATATTACTTTGTACATACCTATTTAAAATCGCGAAGCTGGTTCTATTTAGAAACCTATGCTAACATTTACAACATTCTACAGATAGTCTAGACCTATTGAAGACATGTCCAGGGACTCAAACTGTAACCGTATTAAGTATTTTTAACACTGTTTTTTAAAACAGTTTTAACAGAAAAACACTTTTAAATGTAACAGATACAAAATGTTACCGAATCAAACTGTAACCTTTTATATGTGTTAATATGTGTAACAGAAATAATCCATTGCACAGTAAGTACGGCTGCGTTTACCTGTTACACTTATTAACAGTGTCAACACTTTTATAAGTGTTTTGGGTTAAACACATTGAAAACACATTTACAAGTGTTACAGATTATTTTGATTCTGTTACAGATTCAACATGTAACACTTATAATTCTGTAACCTTTATGAAGGTGTTTTTAAGTCCCTGTACACGTTACGCTTGATAAATCACGCAGACCATCGAGCTAAGGAAACCACAATAGGTCAGAAGCCGGCTCCTATTTTGCCGTACATATCTCCGAAAACCTTTACCACAAAAGAGATGGGTACAGAAGGCAATCTACATACAAAACGCGCTCGAGCAACGCATACATAGACACCGCTTACAGACACGATGTCTCGGCCCATACGCGCTTGAACTGAGCTCGGACTGAGCGGCCGGCGCCTACTCTAGCACGATCACCGAGCGTAGGTTTGAAAAGTAGAATATGTAAGGTACGATGCAAAATAGCATGGTTACCTTAATGTCTATTTTCCCGCGAACTTTTGAGTTCAAGTGTTCGAAAAATACTCACTGCGTCATATCTCACTTCACACGATTTTTTCCTGTACTATCCATATAAATTTGCATCTGACTGTATATACATGAGATGGTCTTCTGTACCTATCTATTTTGTGCCTCTGCCCAACCAAATCGTTTCATAAGGAAACGATTTGAGTTAAGATTGGGTAAACCACTTTCTTATCCGAATACAACCAAGCATTACCATTCACCCGGCGTCCCTTATTCTTACAATCTCGAAGGAGGCCGCAATTACTCTTAATTAGGCTTGTAGCCCATGGTAGGTAGTATTTGTTATGCAAACATGGAAGGCCCCATACGTCTTCATTGAGGAGTGGGAAGGCACGTAGCTAATCCACTAAAGAGTGGTGTAATGAGTGTATGAGAGGCCGATAGAATAGTTTTCACACGTTCATCTGATAAGCTGTGGTTTATTTTCGGTTTGTTGGTTCGATTTTGTTTGTATTGGAAGAAGTTTTTGGAGCAAAGTGGAGTGTATAGTTTGGGATAAACGACGTAACGTGGGTAGAAGAACAATATTAATTCATTTGTATTTATGCTTGCCAGCATTATGATCTAGTAGATTACTACTAGATACAACTACTACTAAAAACAATACTTAATTGAATTCAAACATGGATACGATAAAAACATTGATTAATAACTGCGTTGATGCTAAAAAGTACTATAAAGCATGATTTCTTGAGAAATATGAACCTAAACGACCATTTTCACAACTGCCTTACTCGTACCATAGTCCATTCTACATATTTTTTATAAATGCAGTACTTGGTTGAAATAAAACATGAATACGATGAAAACATTGATTAAAGACTACGTTGAAGCCAAAAAGTTCTTTAAACCGTAAAGTCTTGAAAAATATGAACCCATTCAACTATTTTCGCAACTGCTTTACTCGTACATAGTCCATTCTGCTTATTTTTCATAAATGTAGTACTTAGTTGAAATAAAACATGAATACGATGGAAACATTGGTTAAAGACTACGTTGAAGCCAAGAAGTTCTTAAAACCGTGAAGTCTTGAAAAATACGAATCTATGTGACGATACGTTTCCAAACTGACTATGTAGGCTATGTAGCCTAAATCATAATATATATTTTCCAGAAGAATTGATGTGATCAAAGTGAGCAAGTAAGCATCAGGGTGTTTGAGCAAAGTCTCAAATAAAATCTACAAATTTCCGCCTCATTTTCTTTCTTCAGAAAACTATTTGCACCTTGCACCGTCACCACACACTATAAAACTCTGCACCCTATAATCGCATCACATACTTCCATGGCTCGTGCCCGCACTGGCGTGTTTATCCGAAGATATCGGCAACCGAGGCACGTGCCGTCGTCATGGCCTATATATTGCCGTTACCAATATGCCAAGATTGTTGCCCGTCTTCAAATTTTAATATGTTTTTTCACAAATGTAGTACTTAGTTGTATTCAAATATGGATATAATATAAATATTGATCAATGACTATGTTGAAGACAAAAAGTCTTGAAAATTACGAATCCACTTAAACATGCGTTTCCCAACTGCCTTACATAGCCTAGTCCGCATATTTTCCAGGAGTATTGATGTTATCAAACTCAGATCAAAGTAGGTGAAGTGAGCAACAGGACGTTTTATCCACCCTCTCAAATAAAATTTCAGCCTCATTTTCTTTCTTTAGAAAACTATTTGCACAAAGTGCTCCGTCACCACACACTATAAAACTCTGCACCCTATAATCGCATCACATACTTCCATGGCTCGTGCCCGCACTGGCGTGTTTATCCGAAGATATCGGCAACCGAGGCACGTGCCGTCGTCTGCGTTGCCACGATTCATGGCCGATATATTGCCGTTGCCAATATGCCAAGATTGTTGCCCGTCTTCAAATTTTAATATGTTTTTTGTCCTTTTTGGGTGTTTATTGTTAATAGTTTTTTTGTTTGTTTTGGGTAAATTAAGGCTAAGTTCACAAACGCGATGCTTCATAGACGCGTATTCGTCATTATACGCTTGGTGTACACCTGCGAGAAGTTTACGTACAAAACTCGTAAGTGGACAGTAGGCCTTAGCTTAACTTACCTACTAGTCTAGGAAATTACTGAAATGTTTACTAGATACAAAGATAACACATGCAAACTGCAGTAGGTGTTATATTTCGTGATACTGTAGATAATTTAAAGAACTGACGTCACATAAATTCTTCATGACGATATCCAACTTATCTGTGTGGTCAACGAACAAACACTCGTACAATAGTCCGAAAACGAGTAACGGGAATTGCTCAAACCAGCCACAACAGTAACACCCGTCACATGCGGGCGGTCGAAGAACCCTCTTTTTTCAATTACGGTTCAAAGGACAACGCCTAGTTCCGTAGAAGGCTCATAATGTCCCACTCCTACCTTAAAGTGTTTTTTTTCAAGTGGGGATCGTTCATCGTTATTACTTCTCCCGCTCTTGGGTGGAGCGGGAGGCCACATCTGACTCTTACTAATTAAACTCCACCTCGTTCCTTCTTTGCCTTCGTTCTGGGGTCACTAGCTTCCTTTTCGGAATCCAATCCGTGGCCCCAGAGGCTTCGACCCTGCTGGGCCCCTACAATTTGCTGATATCTCCTTGAAGCGCGCGACCTTAAAGCGGTATCAGAAAAATCCTAGGGGCCTAGCAGGGTCGATGCCCGTTAGGGTCACGGAGAATTTCTGTTATGAACACCTAAGATCCTGGAACGCAAGGGCACAGGTATTGGATTCCGAAAGGAAAGCTGCTGAGCTGACCCCAGAACGAAAGCATGGAAGGAACGGGGTTGTGTTTAGTCAGTAAAAGTCTGACACGCCTTCCCGCGCCGCCTAAGAGCAGAAAAAGTCATTCTCACAATTCACCCCTTGAAAAAGAAGGGCACAGGTGTGTTTTGAGTCAGTTAATGTCTGGTACGTCCTCACGCTCTCTCCAAAAGTCCCTGACTGATTACCCAACTAAAAAAAACTGCATAACTTCCATTTTCCAACACATCATCCATTAAACAAAAACTGCACCAGCAATCCATCAATATGCAGGCAAACTGTCCTGTATCCACAACTTTCGATAACAAACTGAATTCCAACTTACATTGCGCGCAAAGTTAGAGTACTCTGCAAAATACTCACCGAAGAGCTTTCAATGTAATTGGCTTTTTGTCACTCGATGCATTCTTGTAATTGCCAGTCATTGCGTGCTCTGCATAAATGTCGCTGGATTACTGCTAAATCGGATTTTTCGTGAAAATCTTAGATTTTCTTTGCTAGAGTGTAAGTTCCTGTTATTTAGTTAAGAGTTGGAAGTCTTTGAGTTGAGAGTGAATAGGATACTTTAAAGTAAACGTGCTCTATCTTCGACCATATTGCTGGCCATCAGGTGAGAATGTGATATAGAATTCAAATGTAGAAAGTTCAAATAAAATTCGGGGAGATGAATATGAATATCAGTATTATTTATGCAAAAAACTTAATCTCCTTAGGACGATTAAGAACTTGAATGATGTACTCGTAAAATACGGCATTGCATAACTTTATTTATTTAAGTATTTATTTCTCCCTTACAACTATCATTACAGGTGAAAACCTAATGCGATAGCGCGGTCTTAACTAAATATAAAACTCATATGAGCCAAACAGCGTTCATAATCGACATTTTTATTTGGAATGCGTAGATAAGAGGAACAAGGAGCAGGGCAGCCCTTGAACGCAAACGACTACTGGAACATATTAGGATTTTAGTCCGTAAAAGTCAAACACTCCCCTTCGCTTCTCCGAAAGTGGGAGAAGTTTTTAAGGTTTTCCAACCCTCAACCAAGAAAAATAGATGAGAAGGGCTTACGTTACGTCATTTGTTAAAAATCTTAAAGTTATCGGGTTTACTCATAATCATCATCACCGTTTCAGCCAAAAGATGTCCACTATTCTTCATAGGCATCCCCCAAGTTCTCAATGTTCTAGTCTTACAGAAAAAAACGGATTTTTCCAACCAGACTGCGACATATCCATTGCGTTTCCAGTCTTTAAATCTTGTCTGATCTATATTTATACTGTTCCCTGGTAATTACATGAGTGCTGTAATTAAGGCTCCAGTGGCAAGAGGTATTAGGTTCCCCTCTTATAACTCTCCTGGTCTAATCGTGGGTTGCTTGCAGATTGTAGGTTGTGAGCAAATGGGTATAGTAATTCAATTGGGATTGGAAATTAGGACCTTGTTTTTTTGTAATGTAAGTTGCTAATCATTTGCACGTTTTTGTAGGTATTATCTATTTTAGTTAAAATTGGTACTGTTTTCTGTGGAGTCTTTTAATGAGAGTAGTTAGAGTTTTTGAGAGTATTTTAGTAGAGCTTCTTAATTGTGTGTAAAAATGAAGGTGTCCGCAGGAGAACCAAGGTGACTGACGTAGCCTAAAGAATTGCCAAACTTAAGTAGCAGTGGCAGGGCACATTGCTCGCATAACTCATGATCGATGGGACGAAAGGTTCTGGAGTGGCAACCACGTACGAAAAGGGGTAGTGTTGGAAAGCCTCCCACAAGGTGATCCGAGGGAATCTGATGGATGCAAGACGCACAGGACCGGCCTCCCCCAAATGTCGCCATAAGGCACGACACTTGGGGGAGGCCTATGTCCACCTACTTGTACCTACTTGACTATTTGTGACATCAATCTTCTCATCTGAATTCAGATTAAGATTCTATAAAGGGTGCTAAAAGACTAAGAAATGTTAGAATCTAGCTCTTGTAGACGTATAGCAACGAAAACTAAAGAATAAATATGTCTTTTATTAGGTCACAACATATTTTATTCGTAACGCATGTGCGAGTAACCATATCAAGTATAATACAAATAAATATTGTATTATCATACACTGAACGGAAGAAGTTCAACTCAAAATGTTTTATATGCCTTACGATGCTGAATCCTTTTTTTTATTGTTATAAATCAGTGCTTGACCACGATCCCACCTGATGGTAAGCAGTGATGCAATCATTGATGGTGAGGCGCATTAGTTTATTCAGAGCCTATTCACTCTAGCCTTGCAGACACCTACATTATGTAATATATACGGTCACATTGCAAAGAAAGACGGTAGCAACCTTAAAAAGCTCATCGTAAACGGTAAAGTAGATGGGAAAGGGTTTTATAGGCGCAGCCCAATGCGTTCAACCAACGCGACCAGATCCGCACCGTTTTTGAATCTGCCCTTCACTCCGCCAGACTAAGAAACAGATGGAGAAATATCATACAAGTAAAAGTTATGGAACAAGGAGGTCACGATCATCAGCTATTATTGAGGAATGGGAGAGAATCGAAATACTATAGGAATGGTCCCATAGTCTTCCGATTAAGATATCATAGAAAACTGAAACCGAAGTATTAGTCTCAATTGTTTTGTTAGTAGTGTACATCGTGTAATTTTAAGTTTCGGAAGAGCGAAGTGCCCTAACACAGGCAATTTTTTTTCTTTTGGTACCTATACAATAAAGTTTATTCTATTCTATTCTATTCTATTTTTGTCTAAAAGATCACTTCAACTACTACATGAAGTACAAATTTTATAAATGATAATAAATTGTTTGTATTCGTATCATCGTCATTGCAGCATAGGCCTCCCAAAAGCGTCGCCACAACAACCACTCCTGTGCGCCTTGCATCCATCATCGGTGTCACGCAAGATAAAATGAGTACTAGAAATGACAGACTTTGCTAAAAAAAAAATCACTTACGCAAAATTGTCATATACTATCGTCATCTACCTAGTCTTTTCCCAACTATACTGGGGTCGGCTTCCAGTCAAGCTGGATTTAGCTGAATACCAGTATTTTACGAGGAGCGGCTGCCTACCAGACCTCCACAACCCATTGGAACTGGGGTAACACGGTACTTCATGGCAAGACTGGAGTCAGATTTACTGGCTTCTGACTATCCGTAACGACTGCCAAAGATCTACAATTGGCAGCCGGGACCTACGCCTTAACGTGCTTTCCGAAGCACGGAGGAAACTCGGTATGTTAAGATGGTCACCCATCTACAGACCAACTTTGGCAAGCGTTGCTTAACCGTCAAGATTTACCCGTGCGGCTGCTATTATCTAGCCATGAGCTCCTCATGTCATATACTATTATCATATTCCTAAAAAAATACCACAAAGTTTCACTTCTAACTCATCTGTATATTACCTTCGACTGAAATATATCGGGGTATACAAAAAATCTGAATCTTGCGGGATTGTCTAGACAAATAACTGTCGAGACACGTTATCATATGACGTGTAACATTGCTGCGTGTTTCATAGCCGTGTGTGGTTTGATTCCGAAGGCTTTTATCGATATTTTTATAGGTTGTTATGGTAAGTGTGCTGTATATGGCTTTTTGTTTTTTACGGACAAAAAAATAGGATGTAAGTTTTTTTTTATGTTACACTAACTTCTACCTATAAAAAAGAATCAGGACAAAAGGTAGCTTATGTTCTTTTTCATGTCAAAGGCCATATGCATGCCAAATTTCATCCAAATCCATTCAGTCGTTTTTGTGTGATTAAGTACCTAACAAACATCTTTCACGTTAATTTGTAATATTAGTTAGGACTAAGTAGTGCTTGACTGCTATCCCGCCTGATGGTAAGCAGTGAAACGATCTGAGAATAACTTACTGTTACTTTTTGGTGTACAATAAATTTTATTCTATTCTATTCTTGGGACACGATAAAAACTCAAAAAAATAACTCTAATATTTGTTCTAATTAATTATCATCGTTAGTAATTTGTTTTGTAGTTATAATTAGTTGTCAAAGACAAAATTAATCGGATTCACATTGATTATACTCTATATTGTCTGAGAAAGTTAGGCAAGCCAGAACTTTTTTATAAATAGACTTCATTTATAATTATGTTTCTTAAAGAAAGTCTGTCAATACAATATCAAAGTTTATTTTATATTAATGGTACTGCGTTTTTGAAATGTCATCGGATTTTCATTTTTTATTCGTTAGGATTTTGACGTTTTCACAGTAAGTACTGTGAAGATATTTGTCAATACACCTTATTTCAGGCACTTTCACATTCTGGGGCCATGAATTGGATTCCGAAGGGGAAGCTCGTGACCCCTGCCTGTGTATTACAAATTTCTTGTCGCCTATATTATTTGAGAACAATGTAAATAAAGAAAAAAAAACAGTTAACACCTTAACGAAGGTCTCGCTGAGTATGACAAAAAAGCAGAATTGACAACCTCTCTTTTTAACAAGTCGGTCAAAAACCTACATACATATATCAACGACAAGACAGAAACATTAATCCTGCAGGGAACAGCTATGCGTATTATTAAATTGTCCAATGATTTGTTGAGCTCCGCTCAGCCAGCTCAACGCAATCGCATAGCTCACCGAGCTCAACATCACCTTGCGTTTGTATTGTGACAAATGTACGTCGGTTATTGGAGAATTAATATTGGTGGTAGATTGTGTGTAGATTCATAGCTATAGAAATACATACAGAATATTAACGCCCGTTTTCAATAAGCTCTCTATCTACAGTTGCAGCTACTAAAGATAAACAAATCTATCCTTTTGCCCTTACTTGCTTTCCTATAACCTACAAACGGATAGCATTTCCTTCCAAAGTTGTGGATGGATAGATAGAATTTTACTGTATATCGGGGATAGCTATCTATCTATGAACTGCGGTAGGTTATTGAAAACGGGCGTAAGTAGAATAAGTAGGTTTAATAGATATAGATAATAGATAGTGATTCAAAGAGGAAGGTTTATATGTATAATACATGCATAATATAGCACCCGTGCGAACCCGGGCGGGTCTCTAGTTTATCATGAACTTACTTGTGAACTGTGGTGGCCCAGTGGTAACTGCCCCGACTTAAAAATTGTAGGTCGCGGGTTCAAACCCAGCCAGGCGCATTAATTTGTGTAATTTATTTCATCACTGCTGCTCTCAAAACCGGCATATCCTAGAACCAGAAATTCGATGGCATGTGACATCCACCAACCCGCACTGGGCCCGCGTGGTGGATTATGGTAGTTATAACTACTGCAGTCTTTTTTTTGCATTTAATAACTTCTCCTGCTCTGGCTGGCAGGCGAGTGTATGACTTTTACAGAATAAAACCACACCTATGTTCCTTCTTTGCCTCGCATTCTAGGAGCCCAGGTTTCCCTTTTGGAAGCTAACCCATAGTCCCAGTAGGCTTTGGCCCTGATACCCATCAGGGCCAAAACTCCAAACCATGGCCAGCTGTACCAGGGCCCGAAGCGAGAGGGCGCCGCCGCTGATGACTAAAACCCACCTGTATTCCTACAGTTATCCTTTACAGTCCAGTGCCACAACTTTTTCTCACAATCCAGCAGCCCTAAAGATTTCCCTGAAGATTTCAGGCCTTATATATTTTGTAAGACACACAGAAATTATGAAACGGTCTTACGAAACTACTAAATATATTCGTAAATCTTTTTTGTTGGTACCTTACATTGTTTTATGATCGTATACTAGGCCTAAAATTACCATATACTACCCTCTAATGTCGCGATTCCTTTTACCTTACATAATGTAAAAAACCTGTCTGCTGCGACAGCTCTCGGACTTACGCACAGAGGGTTCCGTACAAACTTACGTAAGCTTATAATCGCAATATAGTTTTTTTTTATTTTGTGATATAATTAAAGTCAGTTTCTTAATCCTTTAGACTAAATTGACACAGGCAAATGTCAAACTTACTACAATAATAATGATGCCAGTTCTATTGCGTTGTGACAAGTGTGACAACCCGCGTAATCTCATTTTAGTCTCAGAGTGTAAAAAATTGACTTTACAAATTAACCTTTTTTTTTCCTTAAGGATAATGGGCAAATTGTCCCAAGTGTTGTAGCACTTTGTGTGATATATCAATTTGTAGATATCGTTTAGACGAACAAATTATTGTATGAGCAAGAAGCTGGATTCCGCGTCAGAAAAAACTTACAGGTGTTTAAAGTTTCTATAAATATTATTAAAAGTCAGCGTTATTTATGGTATTTCATAAGAGAGATAGAAGAACAGCTCTGCATATGGCCTTTTTAGACCTGCAGAAGGCCTTCGACTGTATACCTTGGCAGTCCATGTGGTGGGCACTCTGCTTCAAGGGCGTTCCCGAAGCCTATATTGACAATATCAGATATATGTACTGCGATTCCGTGTCCTCTATCCAGACCGCTGTAGGTGAATCCAATGTTTTCCCAATATCTGTTGGCGTTCACCAAGGTTCAATTCTTAGCCCTTTCTTGTTTAATGTTGTGCTCAATGTAGTTACGACTAACATCCAAGATCAGCCTCCATGGCTAATGATGTATGCCGATGACATCGCCCTCGTTAATCAGAACAAAGCCAATCTTGAACGCAAAGGCAACATTTGGAATGACACACTGGAAAACGGCGGTCAGGGACTAAATGTAGCGAAAAACGAGTACATGTCCTGTGGCAGCACGGATTCAAACATTATCCGAATAGGTTCGGATTTGATCACAAAGTCCGATATGTTACGGTACCTTGGATCCGTGCTGCACAAGTCTGGCAACGTGGATAACAATGTCCAAGCACATGTAGGCGCGGTTTGGGCAAAATGGCGCGAGGTAACGGGCGTTCTATGTGACCGCAAAATGCCTCAGAAGCTCAAAGGGCAGATATATAAATGCATCATACGGCCTGTCCTCCTGTACGGTGGCGATTGTTGACCAGCATTACGCAGACACACTCAGGAGCTTTGTGTCATGGAGATGAAGATGCTGAGGTGGAAGAGCGGCGTAACCCGATCCGATCGCATAAGCAGCTCATTCATCCGGGTAGTCTTGGTGTCCGTGACGTGGGGCAAAAACTGCAAGAGTGTCGTCTGCGTTGGTATGACCAGATCATGCACCGTCCTATGGAGTACGTTGGTCGGAGATGCATGAATATGATTGTCCTTGGGGCTAGGTTCCGTGGTCGCCCTCGCAAGCGCTGGCTGGACGTCGTCAAGTCCGACATGAGAGCCAATGGCCTGACTGAAAGGATGTCGAAGATCGGGTAAAGTGGAGGAAAGTCAGCCAGAAGGCGGACTTAAGGCCAGGTGGAAGAAGATATATTAGTAAAAACCAACTTGACAGGTAGAAACGCTTTGCCACAGCTTTACAGTTAGTTCATGTTTGACAGGTAATCGCACCATCTTAACTTGTGCATACATTATAAGTATTATTTGGTTCCTGGGATTTGTGAGGCACCAGGCCGATGATTTTCAATGCCCCGCAAGATTTTTGGATGATGTAATTCCGATTGATCGTAACGAATAAATAAGATAATCCATTTTGTAGGTTAATGTAAATTGTGAAAAGTGTGTGTAATTATGACAGACTAGCTGTTGCCCGCGACTTCGTCCGCGTTAATTTCGTTAAACTGCACAAAAGTTAACCAATAATTCTACACTTGCAAATAATTCCAAAAGCATCCAATTCATTCATTTTACTTTCACATAAAACAGTTTAACTTCATTGCTTTTTTTAGTTGGGAAATAATCCAATAACTTCTCCCGCTCTTAGCTGACGCATCAGGACGTGACAGACTTTTACTGACCAAAACCTACTCCATGCCTGCCTGCATGCCTTTCAGAAGCGAATCCATGACCCCAGTAGGCTTGGCGACCCTGCTGGGTCTCTATGGTTTTGCTGACATCTCCATGAGGCACGCTTAGAACACTATCCGCCGTCGACTCGGTCTCGGTGTAGATATTTGGTTACCGAACGGTCGGACGGCGCACCATTGCTCGCTGTTCGCAAGCCCACTTCTTCGGTGGCTGGAAATCGAGGTCGGGATCTTATTTCCTCAACGCTGGGGCGTGAGGGCCATTTCCTCATCCATGCGGCTGCCACCTTGGCTGGATTACTGCTTCTCAGAAGGACGCAACCGCCTGCCACTCCACCCTGCTCTGGACCAGGGCCCGGCGCGAGAGGTCGCTACAACCGATTACCCCCACAAAAACACGGCAGTCCCTCGTTCAAACGGTGCACATCCTTACCGTATGCTCCACCGTGTTCTTAGGGCGATCCACATAAAGGGTCACCATTCCACATAATGGTGATCCACATAATGGGTCACCATGAAGATGAAGACGCCGATTGGTTTACGAACATCAACGAAGCAGAAATAATAAATGAGGGTTGCAGCAGTTGATCTGAATATTTACCTACTCCATGGATAAAGGCGTTTGTTTATGTACAGTCAGCAACAAAAGTCGATGAACAGAATCAACATAACAAACATTTTATTGTGAACAGATGAAACACATTTTATTGCGAACAGGTGTTCTGTTATGTTGATTCTGTTCATCGACTTTTGATGCTGACTGTACATATGTCTCCAGTCTATATTACGGTTTAACAAAGATGTACGATTTTAAAATTATTTGCTGACCAAAAACATCATATTAACCTTGAATGAATTCCAAGCACCACTAAGTAGACACGGTAAGTTCGGGAGGTCCCGGCATCGGATCAAGAAGGAAAGGACGCCCGGGTGTCGCCACTGTGTGGACCGCCCGGAGGACACGGTGGAGCACACGGTAGAGGTGTGCCCTGCTTGGGCGGAGCACCGCCGTGACCTTGTAGAATCTATTGGCGGCGGCGACCTCTCGCTCCGGGCCTTGGTACAGGCCATGGTCCAGAGCGAGGAGGGGTGGTAGGCGGTAGCCCCCTTCTGCGAAGCAGTAATGCTAGCGAAGGAGGCTGCCGACCGCGAGCGCCACCGCCGAGATCCCGATCCCGATTTCCGACCACCGTAGGCGCGGGCTCGCGAACGGCGACCAGCACGCCGTCCGGCAGTCTGGTAATAACCTGGACCAAGCCTAGTCGTCAACGGCGCGTTCTGTTCCACGCGCGCCTCAAGGAGATGTCAGCCAACTGTAGGGGCCCGGTAGGGCCAAAGCCCGATCGAAAGCTCGGAAATCCGAAAGGTTCTCACCGTGTCCCCCAGATCGAAGGAACGAAGGGGAACGGGGTGGAGTTTAGTCAGTAAGAGTCTGACATCCGTCCGCTCCGCCCAAGAGCGTGAGAAATCATTCTGATGATTCTCCTTCCAAAAAAAACACCACTATAGCACTTACTTAGGCTGAAAAAAATGCATAAAGTAGTTTTTAGTTGTTAAAATATATGAATGGTCAGCACAAAGCTGATCCTGAAGTCAATAGAAGGTTTAGTATATACCTCTTTTTTATTTGGATAACTCCAGCTCTAGGTGGAGCAAGTGGTCTTTTGCGGACTAAATTCCACCTGAAGGAACATCTTCAGTTGCCATTTACGTATCAGGGCCACTAACTTTTGCACGCCTCAGTTATAAAGTACTTCGGTATATTCTCTCTTTAAAGAGTAACTATAGAGGCGTCATGGCGTTCTCACTTTCTGCATTAAGTACGTAAGTACTAACCGAACATGAGTGTTTCGAGAGGTAGATTGTTTGCATTCGGCGGGAAGAAAAGTCCAGGTGTCACCATTCTGCGGAACGCCCAGAAAACACAGCAGACGTTACGGTGGAAGTCTACTCCGCTAGGCGGAGCACCGCTATACTGTCTTGGCGTCAGAATCTGAATCCTACTGCCCTAGTTTGGATCAATGTATGGGGGAAGACCTCCTCTTGCCCTGCCAATGGAATAAACCTGCTATAACAATACCGTGAAAAAAGACATCCTTAAGCCTTCTATTGTCGTTTAGACATTTCTTAGGTGTCATTAGTCACAAAGCGATTCCCGACGTTTTTAGTTATTTAAATTATCCGTTTATTAAGGCAGATTTTTTACTTGGGGTGATATTTGACTGACGCCTTAATAAATCATACGGTGTTTTTTTTTCAGCGGGTACTACCTTACCGAGAGTTAACTTTGCAATTTATGAATTAAATTAACTCTTGAGTGCGTGCATTTTTACTCAGCAGACTTCACATTATTGATGGTCAAACGCAACCTGTGGTGCGATTTTGAACAGGTACAGTTTGCAGAGCTGTAAAAAAACCAACCATGTTCCTTCAGATGCCCTTTGCGAACAATTTCTCAAATCAATTCTATCAACCTATACTATGATAGCACAATTCATAAGAAAGAGACTTCGCAACAGACCGTGCAGCAGGAATCGTAATATTTTAATTTCGCCATAACTTCAAAACCAAACGTTCAATTTTAATCATTCAAAGACCAAATATTATCTACATAAACTGTACTTAGTGATAAAATAATTTATTTTGATAAGAGTTAATAGCATGAATAAAATAAATGCGTTTAAATGTTGTCCAAAAAAATTCAAGATTTTTAGATTAAAAAAATGTTTGTTGTGCCTCACTCGACATAGATAGGTATAGTGCTTCGCGGACTTTTTTGTAGATATTTATAAGATCTACAATTAATTAGAACATTTTATGGTTCTATCTTTTACAGTTTAGGCAGCGTACGCAAAATAAGTAACTTTTCTGGTTGATTTTTTACACCTAAACCTAAATATCTTACGGATCCCTATTTTTTTCCAGAATAAAATTTAGCCTATGTTACTCGTGGATAATGTAGCTTTTGAATGGTGAAATTATTTTTAAAAACGGTCCAGTAGTTTTTGAGCCTATTCATTACAATCAAACAAACAAAGTTTTCCTCTTTATAATATTAGTATAGATATCTATAGTGGTGAGACGCATTGCCTGTGCTCAGAAATGATACCTCACACACACAATGGACTACATCCCTTTTAGTCGCGCACCTACCACTGTAGACATTTGAAATAATTTAAACAATTTGTAAAAATAATACCTAGCCAAGTTTACAAACGAAAACGATCATTAATTTAACATTTCAGCCGAACGACGCCCTCTACTGGAAATGACATAGGTCTCCCCCAAGTGTGTCTTGATCCATCGGATTCCTGCAATCCTCACCGGGTCGTCAGTCCAAAATGTGGGAGGCTTTCCAAAGCTGCATCTTCCAGTACGCGGTCACCAGTCCAGAACCTTTCGGCCCTACTACATCATCATCTACCTAGGGCCTTTTCCCAACCATATTGGGGTCGGCTTCCAGTCAAGCCGGATTTAGCCTTTAGAATACCAGTATTTTACGAGGAGCGGCTGCCTACCAGACCTCCACAACCCATTAACTGGGGTAACACGGTACTTCATGGCAAGACTGGAGTCAGATTTACCTACTGGTTTCTGACCTTTCGGTCCCACTACGTCCTATATAAAGCTATTGAATGTTAACTGCAGAAATCCGGATAAATTCCTCAGAGGCATTCGATAACCGTTACCGTCGTCGAAACGGTTCAAATTGTATGCGAAAATATTTCCCGATATTTTTAATGTGAAATTTTCGACGAAAGTTGTATTTACTTTTGATTCAGGTGTGTGAACAGCAATCAGTGTTGATCACGAATATTCTGATTGAGTTAATTCGTAAATATTTTTTATTTTCATCTGTAAAGATCAAAAAAAGATATTTTCCGATTCAAAATCTCAGTAAATTGTTTGGTATTTGTATGATACAAAAAACCTGCATTTACAATCGCCTTTACACACTTTTAAATAATCTCCAGAAAAAATATTCCAACAGATAGGCCTTTAGTATGTTGCTTTTGATACTTGTTGGTATAAAATAAGGTGTTGAATTCATTTAATAACAAATCAGTGAAAAACGAGAAAGATATATAAGATCTGACCGCTAGTAACTGCAAGTTCGCCAGTATAAACTAGCTTTTGTCAGGGGCTTCGCTCGCGTGAAGTTAAGTTTCTCTAAACAAACTTTTGATCCCCTTTATGTACCCTTGGGGATTTTTTTCCGGTAGGGGAATCATCATAATGATTTTAGAAAATGCTCTTTTATTGCTTGCCTATGTCCTAAAAGAAAACCTTATGCAAAATTTCACGTACCTTGTCTCAGTAGTTTTAGCTGTGCCTAGAAATATCAGTCAGACAGTTTCACCATTTTTATTAGGCTCGTGTTTGACCACTATCTCACGACCTGTCTATCAACATACAGGGTGTAAAAAGACCGATCACAAAGCCGATAACTACACATTCTGTACATGTAATTGAGCAACTTGGACCAAAAATTATTGCTGGGAAAAAACTTTTTTTTTTCATCTTTAAAAAATAATTAATTAATAATAATTTCGATCAGCTGAGCGTTCGGCCGTTCGCGCTTGGTCGTTGAACCAACCGCACGCTTGTCTGTGTGAGGCGCTCGTTGTGTTTAGTTTTCGTTGCTTTTTTCTAACTTCAAATGCGTAATTTATTATGAAAAATTGATAATTTTGATAATGTTTGTTCAGAAGAAAGTTTACTAATGATACTTGGAATACGATTATAAAAAAAAACGAAAAAAAAATGTTGAATTTGACCTTCAATATCTCCAGAACCAGTGAATTCCCAGGTATGTCCTAGAAGAAAAAAAGTATCCCAGTGATGTGTAGAATATGGGGTTTTCGTTTTCGTTAAGGGTCTTTTTACACCGTTTATTTATAAATAGCTTGATAGATGCGTTACCTGTACTCAGAAATGTCAACATTAAAACTTTTACAAAACAACACCACTATACACTCTAAATATCGTTATACAATTTTATTATCAAATCTTAATGTAATCAAAATCTCAGAAAGTGTTTAATATTCAAATGGATAATGCTAGACTTTGATTTCAGTACCACTTTAATATTAATTACGAACTAATCAAGAGATAATTAAACTTAATTGCATTTAGATGAAACTAGCAATCCTTAAGATAAAATGCTTTGAATAAATTAAATTGGGAATAAAGTTTAAGCTACTAACTTTTATTAGGTTAGTGCAATCAAATCTTCAATAATGGCTCACGCCTTAGCCGCCAGGATCCTGACCCTGACTTCCAGTTATCACAGATGTGGGCTTGCGGACGAGAAGCAATAGGTACCTAGCTCGCCACTCGGACCGAGCTCAATTCGTCGAGGGCGCGTAGTGTTTTACATGCATTTTTAAGAGATGCCAGCAAAACCGTAGCCGGTCAACAGGGTCGAACCCTACTGGAGTCATGACTTCTGACGGGGAAACCCGAGTAAAGTGTATAATAAAGAAATGAATAGGTATGGTTTTAGTCTGCTTTAGAGCTGGTGAAGTAATTAGATGATTTCCCAACTAAAAGACCGACCTCAGCAAGAGTTGCTTAAGTTTTCAGGTCAGCCCGTACGCCTGTTATTATTTTAGCTGACTATGTGTCAAAAATAAATTGAATATAAATAACTATCCTTCCGTAATCCGATGGCGTAGAGGCTCTACGTGACAGTATTTAGGTTAAGGGAAAAGGGGCGAAGCTAGCAGTATTATTATTATACCTGATCTAATTTCTGTTGATCTGTGACCCCCAATAACGAACCGATCCACGCTGATGTCATCCACCGTATTAATTCTGGCTGAATCAAAATGGCCTCAGTTTTCTGTGCTGTGTGATAGCAGAATGCTAGTATGCGTTAAAGGAAAAGTCTACAAATCTGCAGTCCGTCTAATTCTAACCTACGATGCAGTTTTGAGAACACTGCTGTACTACTGGGAGCAAAGAGATTTAAAGAGATACGAATATTTAATGTCTGTGTGTCTGACAGGGAAGCAGTAATACTGCCATTTGCCAGACATTTCGGTCTACCGAAATGTTTGGCGAATGGATTTACTCCTGTATCGTAGATGCGTTCACGAATACGTAAATTCACGTACTCAAGACATCTAGATCCAGAACCACTGTCTGTAGGCCATACAAATACCAATATTTGTTCGGCTTGCAGACCAAACTTCTGACGAAACGCAGTCGTCTGAACAACTACGTGTAGGCCGTACAAATCATCATCATCATCATCTGCCTAGCCTTCTCTAAACTATATTGGGGTCGGCTTCCAGTCAAGCCGGATTTAGATGAATACCAGTATTTTACGAGGAGCGGCTGCCTACCAGACCTCCACAACCCATTAATTGGGGTAACACGGTACTTCATGGCAAGACTGGAGTCAGATTTACTGGCTTCTGACTATCCGTAACGACTGCCAAAGGTCTACAAGTGACAGCCGGGACCTACGGCTTAACGTGCTTTCCGAGTCACGGAGGAAACTCGTTATGTTAAGATGGTCACCTATCCACAGACCAACCTTGGCAAGCGTTGCTCAACCTTGAAGATCGACCTGTGCAGCTGTTATTATCTAGCCACGAGCTCCTCAAAGGCCTCGAGGCCGTACAATAATTTATTGCAATTAGAATCGAACCGGTGACACGCAGCACAACAGCCTATTGCCCATACACTGCGCCAACCGTGCCATAAACACATTTAACAAGTAGGAAAGTTGACAAAACTTTAGCATTTTGCACAGCTTGCACATAAATATTTATCGTATAACTTATTCTTCGCCAAGTCATTGAAGCACGTCTACAAGATATAATATAAATGAGCCTTATAAAATACCCACTGTTGGGACTCAGGCCTCCTCTCTAGGAGAGGGAATAGGCCGTAATCTACAACGCGGGCTTCGCGCGGTTTGGGAGATGTCACATGCCTTCGAATTTTAGGTTCTAGGACATGGCCGATATCGATCGTTTTGAGAGCAGTGGAGATGAAATTAATTACATTAAGTAATGCACCTGGCTGAGTTCGGACCCACCCGCTGTCGATCCTCGACTAAAATGTGTGAAATGCCAACAACCGCCAGAAATGGAGAAATATCTCTCAAAATGCCACAAGGAGCCACTTGAAGGCAAGCGACGACGGTAAATCGCAGCCCTTTCCATCATCAACAGCCACGACCATCTGTTAAGAGTACCCGACTAAGAAAAAGAAGAAGAGTTCGAACCTGCAACCTACAACTCGTAAGTCGGTGCCGTTACCACTGAACCACCACTGCGCTTGTAATAAGTAAATTGTAACTTATTCCAAACCATTATTTCCATTAAAAAAGTGTTTCTAAGTTACAAACTTCAACACTTTCCATAAACTAAGTGAAGAAGCCTTTAGTCTGTGGCCAACAACTTGTAAGCGTTGCTAGGGTTGCCAGCGTTTCGCATCAAACTTAGCCGGTGTTGCCAGCCAATATCGAAACTACTTGTATAATGGGAGACCACTCATCAATCTATGCTTGTGTTGTGTTTATTTGTTTATCTACAGTTTGTTAGTAACTTTTTTGGTAGGGAATAGCTTTGAATGGGTGATAATATTATATGTGGCATACAATCGTGTTTGTTAGTGATCCTAAGTTTTCTACCACTTTTTCTTTTAACCCGTTCTCACCTGTAATTGGCTCTACCATCGTTATGCATTTGTTATAAATGTAGTTGTTAGTTTTCCTATGAATAAATAAATAAATAAATTAATATTTTGAACGGTCGTGAACCAAATGACGGTTGTTCTTTTTTTAATTGTCTATCGTCTTACCAGATCAACACCGACTCCAAGAGACATTCCACGCCTTACCTGTAAGCACAATAAATATGTTTTAGCTAAAATAAAATGTAAACCTTACATATATCAAAATTGAGGGATAATTTGAAAGAATTACAATGACCATACAAAGCAAAAGGTAAATAAAGGAACATTGGTAGGTTTTAATTAGTAAAACTCTGACACATCCTTTTGCTTCACCATATAGCGGGGGGTGGTTTTACTATGTAATATTTAAGCTGTTATGAATACCCCTTATTGAGCTACTGTTTCATCATCATCATCATCATCTTAGCCGAAAGACGTCCACTGCTGGACATAGGCCTCCCCCAAGCGTCGCCACAGCGACCGGTCCTGTGCGTCTCGCATCCATCGGATTCCCGCGACCCTCGCCAGGTCGTCGGTCCACCTTGTGGGAGCTACTGTTTGTTTTCCCTTAAATAAATAAAAATACAATAAAATAATCCACTTGATGATTACCCACCTCAACAAAAAAAATGCTTCAGATACAGAAAACACAATAACAAAAGCGTATAACACAAAATTTCTCCTCATTTAAAATTCCATAATGTAAACTCAACGTTAATAAATCAAAGGGCCTGTTTTTCATCAATTTGTGTACAAGATCTATTGTGTTGCATTATCTGTTCCAATACTGTTATGTTATAATGTAGCAATTTCGGGCCAACCGCGTGAAATCTTTGGAATCGTTTAGGCGAACGCTTCAGGCGTTTCATTGGCCAGGCGAATTGCAAAAGGACCAATTTAGAATTTTATTATTTTCTATAGCATGTATTATAACGTTACAAAAGAAATACATTTTGTGTATTTGTTGAAAAAACAAGGAATTTTTTGTTTTTGTAAACTACTCATTCCCAACCTGTACCTGATACAGACGGAAGAAACGCTCTAGTAACATAATTGTCCCAACCGTCTGGAGGATACGGTGAAGCATAAAGTGGAAGTGGGCCGCTTGGACGGAGCACCGCCGGGTTATTGTAATTGGTGTCGGCGACCTGTGGTGCCAGGCCCTGGTTCAGGACATCCGGCAGGCGCCGTCTTCTTCTGCGAAGCAGTATTCTTTATACCTCCACGCGTTCATGGGAGAAAGTGACAGACAAACCGCTTATTTAGCCGTACGAAGAGATGGACAATAAACTGATCAGAAAACGGCACCCGAAAATATACTATGCAATGACATATTACGAGGGGTGATCCAAAAGTAATGATAATCGGACATTTGTAGGGCACGTAAAAATATGAAATATTTTTTTTTTGTTTCCTCATATATTCAGTACTTCATCATAAAAAAAATCATAAAAATAGGCCACGATTACAGGGAGTTATATTCATTTGAATACGAACAGTCGGAGAGTAAAAATCAAAATGGAGAAAAATTAAATCAGAGCTGTCATTAAGTACCTCTGTTTGAAAAAAAAATCTACCAAAGACATACAAAGTGACATAGTGGAAACATAAGGGGACTCTGCTCCTTCATATTCCTTAGTTGCGCGCTGGTCAAAGGAGTCCAAGCTGGGTAGAACATCCACAGAAGATGAACATGGCGAGGGACGCTCACCCACGTCCCACACTGCAGAAAAAGTAAAAAAAGTCGAAGATATCGAATTTGCAGGTCAAAGATTGACCATAAAACATGTAGCTGAGATCATAGGGATGTCATATGACATGTGTTCAAAGAATAATTGCGAACAAACTGCATATGAAAAAGGTCTCTGAAAGTTGGGTGCCGAGAATGTTAACCGACGAGCACAAATCAAAACGTGTCGACATTTCGAGGGCGAATCTCGAAAAGTTCCAGACGGATCAGGATTTTTTTTTGTCTCGTTTCGTGACTACGGATAAGACCTGGATCTACTATTTTGATCCAGTAATGAAACAAGAGTCTAAGACTTGGAAACGAGCCTCTTCCCGTCGCTGAAGAAATTCAATGTGTCAAGTTCGGCAGGAAAGGTTATGGCGTCCGTTTTATGGGATGCTGAAGGAATTATAATAGTGGAATACTTAGAAAAAGGAGCCACTATTATGGACTCTTACTATGCAGACCAAAAAAAAAGATTGCGGCAGGTCATCAAAGAAAAAAAACGTCGCAAACTCCGAGTTAGAGTGTTGTTTCACCAAAACAACGCACCGGCTCACAAGCCGCCGTTGCGATGGCTGCCATTCAAGAAATGGGATTCGAATTGCTTGAAAACCCACCCTATCCGCCAGACCTGGCACCCAGTGACTTATATCTCTTTTTTCGGCTCAAGAAACACCTCTGAGGCAAAAAAAATGACAATAATAGCGAGGTGATGACTACTGTAGAGGCGTTTTTGGATGACTAAGCCAAAGATTTTTTTTCAAAGGGAATTGTGAATTTAAAAAAAAAATGGACTGAATGTATTGATTTGTTAAGAGACTATATAGATAAATATATTTTTTTTATAGTTAAAATATCCTTATTTCGTATTGATTATCATTACTTTTGGATCACCCCTAGTATGTACATATGTGTAATGATGGTTTTTTTTTATGGTAGGGGAATCATCAGAATGACTTCCCCCGCTCTTGGGCGGAGCGGGAGGGCGTGTCAGACTTTTACTGACTAAACCCCTACCCCGTTCCTTCGTTGCCTTCGTTCTGGGGGGGACTCGGTGTCAACCTTTAGGAATACCACGTGTTCCCCCCAGAGGCTTCGGCCCTGCCGGGCCCCTACAGTTTGCTGACATCTCCTTGAGGCGCGCGTGGAACAGAACGCGCCGTTGACGACTGGGCTCGGTTCAGATTATTTCCAGACTGCCGGACGGCGAGCTACCCAGTGCTCGCCGTCCGCGAACCCGCGCCTACGGTGGTATATGTGTAATGATGGTGTTAATCGTTCTCTTCCAATACTTAACATCGACAAACAACCACTAATGTTTCATAAGATTTCCAATGAAGCTGCTCAACTAAACCTTCTGCCATCTCCTTCCACACTCACCACCATCGATGTTAGATCCCAACGCTCAGAACCGCTTGCCGTTGATTGTGCTTTGCCATTTATTTCACACACTGCCTCTCCTTTGATATTCCGCAGGTGATGTGTTTACGAGCCCCCCCCCCCAGATGAGGGGGGCCTCATCTCCTCGTATCAAAATTGAATACGTGATAATCAAAGACCTGAGTAATGTTGACTTTCAATTTTTTTCTCAGGAAATTGTGAGACTTAAAAGTTGATTGAAAAGAAATGTTATTTTGAGATGGTTTTGACTTGCTTGCAAATTGGGTGACAAAAGGTTGGCTTTTAATATTCAATTATTGAGTTTTCTTTGGTATTTTAAATCTGTAGCTTGGCTTTTGTTGATCACTTGCCTTTATTTTGGAGCATATAATATTATAATAGCTGCTGCCAGCGGCTTCATCCGCGTGAAAGTAGAATATTGCTCCAAGGGAATATATGTTCGGGATGAAAAGTATCCTAAGTGCTATTTTATGACATCTGGGTAGACCCAGGTGCCAAATTTCAGCCAAATCCGTTCAGCGGTTCCAGTGTGAAGAAGTAACAAATACACAGACACACCGTGTGATGTGATTTTCTTCTAAATTGCGAATTTCGTGTCAAGAGCGCATAACTATAAACTTTTATTATGGCTTCGCAAACGCTAATTAATAAAACAGTGTTTAGTTTAGGAAGTATTTTGTTGTTTAAATAGAATATTACATATATTCTATTTATAGATATTTTGTTTTTCCATTAGAATGAGGATCTAACATATTTTAATGCTTTTGCAGTATTTGGCTGCAAATATGTCGAGTCAGCCGTCTCGGTAAGCTCAATATTACAATATATTTCACAACTCCATTTTACTGAAAACGCGTTTATTTAAATATTACACATATTTTCCAATTGTGAAAGCACATAAAATACAAAACTACGCCAATATCCACTAGAAATCAATTAGCTAATAATAAGCTACTCAATTATATCCAATAAAATACCGCCAAAATTCTTATTTAAATGCTGAAATGTATTTGACAATAATTTAACATGAAAATTCAGGTGGGATCGCAGTCAAGCACTAGCTTATACAATTTAAAAAAAAAAAAAAAAAAAAAAATGAAAATTCAAAACGAATTTATTATAATAGTATGTATTAATATGAGGAGCTCGTGGCTAGATAATAACAGCCGCACAGGTCGATCTTCGAGGTTAAGCAACGCTTGCCTAGGTTGGTCTGTGGATGGGTGACCATCTTAACATAACGAGTTTCCTCCGTGCCTCGGAAAGCACGTTAAGCCGTTGGTCCCGGCTGTCATTTGGAGATCTCTGGCAGTCGTTACGGATAGTCAGAAGCCAGTAAATCTGACTCCAGTCTTGCCATGAAGTACCGTGTTACCCCAGTTAATGGGTTGTGGAGGTCTGGTAGGCAGCCGCTCCTCGTAAAATACTGGTATTCAGCTAAATCCGGCTTGACTGGAAGCCGACCCCAATATATAGTTGGGAAAAGGCTAGGCAGATGAGTATGTATTAATATGTATTTTTTCGCAATCCTATTGGGTGGATGGCATAACTAATCCAGTTTTTTTTAAGGTGGGGTAATCATCCAATGACTTTCTTACACTCTGGTTAGAGCGACTAAACCCATATCCGTGTCTTTCAGTTGACCTTTGTATTCTAAAGCTACGGGTTTCCATTTCTGAAAATTGCCTCGGTCCTAGCGGGCATCGGCCTTATGGGCTAATACGTTTTGCTGACATCTCTTTGAGGAAAACGTGGATCACTACGCGCTGTCGACGACTTGGTGTGCCTAAGTCCGCCATTTACCGGATGACCAGTGAGCTACAGGCTTATAGCTCGACGTTTTCGAGCCCGTCGGGCTTCTCCTTCACTAGTATTACTGTTTCGTAGAAGGAGACGACCGCCTGCCTTTCCTCCTCACTCTGGACCATAACCCGAATCAGAGCCACTGTCGCCAATTGCCTTCACGAGGACATGGGCACTACTCCACCATATGCCTTGTCCTTTTAAGAAGGCCTTAGTTAATTGATTTTAATTAATAAGTTACTTTAATATTTCAAAAGCCCACTTCACTAATAAACTAAGTCTATAATCCTCTTGATGAAACAAATAACATGAAACTACGGGAGCGTAGCATCCCGTACGCATCGCTTCATTCTGATCCGTTAAAATGTTATAACCAAAATATGATCCGTTAAAATCAAAATATTACCTGCATATTAAACTGGCTCTCTATTCTGAGAACCGAACAATAAGCGGATTGTAATTATATTATGGATGATGGTGAGCATATATTTTTGGCAGGTAAAAAATAAATGCTGCATATATTTTTGTATATTGTAGTATCAAAGAAGGAAGGCCTCACACATGTAAGACCGATAACCGAAACGCACAGAACCGGTTGTCGTGGTGGTGCTTGGAGGAGGCCCTATGTCTAGCAGTGAATGTTTTGCGGTTGAAATAATTATGGTGATGATAGGAGGTAGGTATTAAAGCCAGTAAGTATCAAAAGTAATGACAATGGAGATGCTGTGCTCTGAGTTTCCTTGTTAGATCGGATTAGAAATTATATCGGCACACAATAAAGTTACCGGCGACACAGCCCTAAAAGTGGCCAAACTTGGTGGCAGTGGGCAAGGTAAATTACACGGGGCATAACAGATGGTCGATAGAGCTGGTATGGTCTGGAGTGGCAACTGCGTACTGGAAGATACGTCTTCCAGTACGCAGTTGCCACTCCAGACCATACCGCTACGGCGTTGGATGGCCTCTCAAGAGATGAATCGACGTCCTTCATAACAGGCGCAGAAAACCAATGGCTGACGGCACTTGGAGATAGCCTCTGTCCAGCAGTGATGGACAAGGAATCAAAAGTGCTGCATATAAAAAAGCTACACTCAAGAATGGGCATCATGAACACAGGATAAAAAGACTTTCAGGCTTAAATAGGATAAGGCGAGTCATATCAAATGTAAACGAAACAGGTCTTGGATAAAAGCCTAACACTATCTGTCATCTACACTACAATTGCTATAGGACGGGGCTACTGACAGCTGTCTGTATTCATACAATTTAGCTATCTATCCTTTTCTCTCATCTTAAAGATGCATAGTTATTTTCGTCATGCTGTCTTAATACTAATTTTTAATTTCTTTTTTTTTTTAAATAAACTAGTACCTGGCTACAATCTCCAAATTAATATTTAACGCTGAACTTTGCAATCCAATACGCCTTTGTCATTTCCCAAATTCGGTGGAAACTAGCAAGATGCAAGTCAGGAAGTGTCTACTGCGGAAGGCCGCCATCTGCTCCGAGGCCAGTCTTGCAAGGCGGGGGCCAGCTTTACCGGGACGGGGGGCTAGTTGTGCAGGGGCCACTTTGTATTTCGGACACCCTCTGATGAATTTAATATTAAAGTTAAAAATAATTTCGTGTGAAGTTACGTTGGATGCTAGTGAGTTTATGATGTAAGGTTAAAATTTTTGTGTAAGTACGTAGATTTTGTTAATATTTCATTATTAACAAAACCTATGCATATATTTGACTGACTGATGTAACAACACCCAGACAGCATTAGATTGATTTGATACAACTTTGTATTATTTTGTCGGTATCTGTCATGGTGACATTTAAGTACCTATGTATTATTATTGTATCTAGCCTATAATGTCAAATCAGGTCAATGGCCTTCCTCCACGTGTAACCTATATTGTCCCACTGTTGGCCGCCCTTGAGCCATCTAAGTCGTCTCATCATCTCCTACTTAGTCTGCCCCATCGTGACATTTATGTAGGCCCTTAAAAATTTCATCAAAAATTTCCTCGCCCATATTCATTAAAAAATCACTCAAATCTAAATAAATAAAAAAAACGATAAACATTATTAGTTTTTTTTAAACTATTCTGCAAAGAGTTACCTATAATACCTCTTTACAATATTACCACAGATTGTGCTTACATTTTATCGACCTGTGTTGATATTACATCATGTCCAGTAATCGCTTAGCTTTAGTTAAATGAACCAGTTGATTATACCTAGCCTTGATTAAGAATTTTCTAATTAAGACCTGACATTTTCTAAATAGGACGTCGAAAGTATGATTGATGTACCCATGTTGGTTCTGTATATTCGTAGTCACATTTTTATTTTATGTTTTAGAATGGGTCATTATTAAGTAACTTTTCCTGCACTGGGAGCTTCAGATTTTTACTGACTTAAACTCGCCTTAGAATGCTCCTTCAGTGACCCTTAGCATTTTAGGAGCTTAAGGCGGGCGCGACGTTAGAATTATCCATAAAAACGTAATACCAAAATCATTTGCAATTTAAGCATATTTACACCATAATATGATGTTATTCGGATTCAGACAATAATTATCTAGGTTCCTACATCGTCTTTTTGTTGAAAAACTTACCCCAAACGAAATTTAAGCGAATTTAAATTTGCACATTTTCACAGCGAAAATGTCATGTTTTTATTTTGTTTTTTCTATATTATAAACAACAATATTTCAAAATATCTTTTCGTAGGAACACAGATATTATTATCAAGTTATAAATACTCGAAACAATAATGGAAATACATTAATTTTTCATTCATCATTTTTGGTATTACGGAACCTCTCCCAAATTTCCAATAGTTTGTATTGCTATCACAGCAAGCAACTGTCAGTGTGCGGATGATGACTTTACTCCAGTCGGTGTGTCCAAGAATTGTTTAAACTATCTGGATTGCTTCCATCAACCTCAAAAACGTGTTTTATTTCGTCTCAACTCGAGATAGCGCGCGGTCTCCGCAGGCCTCTTAACGGCCGAAACCAATAACCTATCGATCTCCAGTTTTGGCATACTGGAGATTGTAAAACAAATGATACAATACAAAAATTATCATGTTTTCTGTTGTTTCATTTGTTTTTCTATCTATATGTGATAGATAGGTTATTGGTTTCGGCTGCATGACGGTTACTCTTACATACCGTAGCCTGAAGCATGGATTATTGTGCGTAACTTGCAAATAATGTAAATAAAATGATCAAACTTCTGATTTCGAAACTGAGCAATGGGAAAATGAGATAACCTCTAATAAACTAATTCGTCTTTTTTATTTACAACGCCAACTACGAGCGAAGTGATCTCGGAATTATACGGTACTCCGACTCGACTATTTTCTATACAATAACCCTTCCCAACTATATTGGGGTCGGCTTCCAGTCAAGCCGGATTTAGCTGAACACCAGTATTTTACGAGGAACGGCTGCCTACCAGACCTCCACAACCCATTAATTGGGGTAACACGGTACTTCATGGCAAGACTGGAGTCAGATTTACTGGCTTCTGACTATCCGTAACGACTGCCAAAGATCTACAAATGACAGCCGGGACCTACGGCTTAACGTGCTTCTCGACTATTTTTTATAACCACCAAGAAATAGTGGCTAAGTTAGTATAATTCAGATGCTTGTAGATTGTGGCTGACTTGGTAATTAGAGATCTTTAGAGGCTAAAAATGTTAAAAATAAATCTGCCTAATTTCGTTAAAACTTAATTGAGGCATAAAATATTCAAAAAATAATTAATAAAGTTGAATTTAATTTTCAATTGTACTTACTTCAAAGTCTAAAGAAAACTACTAAATTATTGGTACTTAGTCTAAAGGTAATATTTTAAAAGCACCTGAGCAAGCTAAAAAGCAATTGAAAGTTTTCTTCAGGAGCTGCACTAGTTTTGCACTTAAATAATAGGCTTAATAACTTTTATAGTATTTTAGTTTATTAATTGTTACTTACCGATTTTAGTTTTTTTTTTGTTTTGGCTTTAGGCACACGGTTTGTGTATTTAACCAGTGTTAAATTTGGAAAGTATTTACGCAGTTTTCATGTACACATTATGTTACTTTAATGCCCGTTTTCACCAACAGCCCCTAAAATTTAAGTGTCTCTTAAGCCAATATAATCACGGTTTTTGCAAGTTATTAATAAGTTATTATTCTGAATTAAAGTATGACATCTTTAAAAGTGTTCGATTTCATACTTTGATTCAGAATAATAACTTTATAATATGCAAAAACCGTGATTATATTGGCGTAAGAGACACTTAAATTTTAGGGGCTGTTTGTGAAAACGGGCATAAGTCCTATTAGTATGTAGATGTTACACATTCTAACAGTATTTTGCAGCGAATTCATTGAATCAGTAGTCCAGTCAAAATAGACATTCCAGTTTGCATTAATTCCCAACAAGCTGGATTTTTGTGCAGGCCTTGAATACGTCATTACGAATGATATGCCAAAAGTCCCCATCGATCCCGCTTGTGCGTTGTTTTTTATTCGAGGTCAAAGGTCACAAATTAGCGTTTTTTGCGTATATCTCTGAAACAACGAGAGGTATCGAAAAATAGTTCAGGCAAAGTTTGTAGATCGTAAAATTGTCTACAAAAAAGATCTTGACACTTTTGTTCTATAAAGCATCGCTTTCGAGATATCGTGACTTTAGACCGCAGGAAAGTCGTATTTTAAGTGTAACAATCACTGTAGAACTTAGCCTCAGCAGCAACTAAGTCATATTCATACTGAATGCGGGCAATGACACTACTTGCTAGCTTATGAGAACGAGTCTGAGCTTCCTTAAAGACGGTTTTCTTGAAGTCAAGGGTTGAAAGTTGAGGACACTCTTTTCACTCTTTTTTTATTTCAGCCGTTTTATCTGCTTCATTGCCACAGCACAAACAGTATTTCGTCAAAAAGACGATTCATTACCTCGTGCTAGTACGAGGAGGACTAATCCCAGATGTGGTAGCTATCTCCGCCTCACGCTGTCTTTTAGCTGCAGCGATGCTGCTCTTCCGGGTGTATGCTTTACGACACTGCTTATGTATCGTTAGAGATGGTTTGTCCTTCAAATATTCATCGAACCCATCATCCCTTAGTATGAGTGCATATTCGTATTTTCTATGTTTAAAATAGCCATAATTCGAGAACAGTGCACCGTAGAAGAAAGAGTGTAAATCTTTTCTGTAGACAATTTTACGATCTACAAACTTTGCCTGAACCATTTTTTGATAGCTCTCGTTGTTTCAGAGATATACGCAAAAAACGCTAATTTGTGACCTTTGACCTCGAATAAAAAACAACGCACAAGCGGGATCGATGGGGACTTTTGACATATCATTCGTAATGACGTATTCAAGGCCTGCACAAAAATCCAGCTTGTTGGGAGTTAATGCAAACTTGAATAATAATTTAGTCTATTTTGACTGGACTACAGTCTTCTCGACTCGTTTAATCATCTCAACCCTATTTTATCCCTAAGGGCTCTCGCCCACGGCAACTTTTTGTAGCGAAGCTATCGCTCGTTTCGTAAACGCACGACAGCATCACTGCTAACGCGCGTTAGTCACATTTACAACGCGCTACTAGCGCGCTACATCATCGAGACTGAATCGTTGCAAACGCGCAGACCTTGTCGGACGACGGGTAGAGAACGGAGGGAAAGCGGCGCGTGAATGAAATATTCTCCATGTAGTTACTCAGATACCCGCGAAACGAGACACAATAGTAAAACAATAACAGCGCGGTCTCATAGGACCGGTTGGGGATTCAAACGATAAAATCTTCATATTTGGGCCGTTACTGTATTGCGTTTGCATCGCTACAGAAGTGCGATAGTTTCGCGTTTGCATCGAGAGTGAGAATCGTGGTGTGGGCAAGGGCAAACAGCTATCGACCGCATCGCGACTGTATCGATACTATCGTGGGGCAGCATCACTACTGTCATCATCATCTGCTTAGCCTTTTCCCAACTATATTGGGGTCGGATCCAGTCAAGCCAGATTTAGCTGAATACCAGTATTTTACGAGGAGCGGCTGCCTACCAGACATCCATAACCCATTAACTGGGGTAACACGGTACTTCATGGCAAGACTGGAGTCAGATTTACTGGCTTCTGACCACAGAACATATAAAGGAAGTTAGAATGGCCTTGTAGGCGGGGCAGGCGTGCCTCAATGTACGACATTTTGTCATAGTTCAATTTTGGTTCAACCGAAATTTGATTGACACCGGTCGTCAATCGCGATCTTACTGTTATTGTGTATGAAGCTCCGTGAAAAATATCAGTTATGCCGACTTGCGCTATCGCAACGTGTCGTAAAAAATACCAAGTGTGTAATGTAGCCCAAGAAGGGATTTCTTTTCACCGGTTAGTCTAAAAACCTTTAAATACAATTGATATTTATAATTATAATGATAATATTATGGAATTTGTACATTATAACGATAAAATCGCAATGACATGCAAAATTATACATTGTGTGCAATTCATTGGTATAATCTTGCACTGAGTAAACAAGCGCGCAATGTAATGTGTTCATTGCGATATCACGTGTGGACAACTATGTCTTGAATTTGACAACTTCACTCCATGGACATAGTGTTGTACCAAGTTGTAACTGTAACCATTATCGATCTATTAAAATAACTTGGTTTCTTGTAGCAGTTATTATTTTTTAAATATTTTATTATTAGAGCTATAATGTAGTGTAACGGTTTTGTTTCCCCTATTCGTCCTCGAACCGAGTTTTAACACTAATCAATAGGTTATTTTTTTTTTTATCTTATTAGCAATTTTTCATGCAATTTCGTCCAGTTTAATACAAATAAAATTTGTTTCACTTTGTGGTCTATGGCCGCCATTTAAGAATGCCCGTGATTTTTGGCGTGATATATTTGAGCGAAGTTTGGCGGCTATTTTAATTAAATAGAATAACATACAACAAAAAACTAGTGCGCCTCACTATCAACGATTGCATCACTGCTTACCATCAGGTGGGATTGCAGTCAAGCGCTAGTTTATGGTATGTAAAAAAAAAATACATAGAAAATGTTACGATTTTATTCTATTGTCACTCTGAAAGACGTTAGGTAACATAAAAACTTTTTACTCAAGTATAAACGTAAGACTTCAAGGAGATGTCAGCAAACTGTAGGGGCCCGGCAGGGTCGAAGCCTCTGGGGGGAACACGTGGTATTCCTAAAGGTTGACACCGAGTCCCCCCCAGAACGAAGGCAACGAAGGAACGGGGTAGGGGTTTAGTCAGTAAGAGTCTGACACGCCCTCCCGCTCCGCCCAAGAGCGGGAGAAGTCATTCTGATGATTCCCCTACCAGACAAAAAAAAAGACTAGGTAATATAATCAAAAGACTATATCCTAATTTTGATGTACGCATAAGAAAACAAATTTCATTTTTTACCGCTATGTTCAATTCTTTATATTAGTTTTACTGTTGTGTAATGTAATAGTTAGATAAATTGTTTTTTCTCACAAATGTGTTGTAAAACGTCGTATGATACATGTGAGTAATTGGTGATGGCCGTTGCGTATATGGAATTTATACCTTCACACAACGTTCCATAGTGTTGAGTTCGTATATACATTAAAATTGTATATAGTTCGTATTCAAATTTTAAAGTATCCGACTACAACATTTTTTTAGGGTATACTTTCAAGGAGGACACTTCATTTTGCTACACTATAATCTATACCCGTTTTATTAAGTGCCTTTCAATGAACTCAGGGACAGAAAAATAGATATAGTTATTTTTATATGGCATGTATTTAAATCGATATCTGTATATTCCCTTTTTTCGAACGAAATATTGCAATAATCAAAAATACTGACTTGCACACAAATTATGCACGCTAAACAAATCAAATTAAATATACTGTTTAATGGTATTTGCAGAACTGTTTTACCGAACGATAACAATTATTAAAATAGTATATCAAAATTTTCTTAGTTCAACAAACATTCTAAAACATTTTTAAGGAAAACCATCACCTAATTTACTTTTAGGAACATATTCTAAAAAACAATTTGAGGAGTAGCGCGTTTGGTCACGGTTCTAACCTAACCTAACCTATTTCACCCACTTCAAAATGTTACAGTGCAAGTTAGTATTTTTGATTAACAATTAATATTTTTAGGTATGCATTCAGTTAATTAATGGAGTTACCTAGTGTGCTGATAAATTATACAGATGTGCATTTAAAAATATCCCTTGAACATATTGCTGAAATGAGGTTTAGCAGCCAGCGATAGCTGCGTTACGTTCGGGTATATTTTATATTAATCGCGCGCGGGTATCCAAATTGAAAATATACCCCAAGGCAACACGTCCTAAATGTTACGTAAAGGTAGGCTTTATAAGAAGAATTTTCGCTTTCTGGATTTGAAAATATACCCGACGACAACACGGCCTGTGACGTCACAAGCGTTGAGTGAAGGTATAAATTCCATATACGCATGGCCGTTCTTGGCTCTCTTGTGGTAATCAACAGTATTGTATTCAACACACTTGTATTTTTAGCAAAAAATATGTTTATCTGTTAATATACTACCTATATAGGCTACAACTTGTTTGACATAAAAAAGGCATGGTAATTGAGAGTTTGTTATGCTCACTCAAATGTCTCGGAAAGACTGGATCATTCCATTGCTTTAAAAAGGTTGAACAGAGTGTGCCTGAGCATGCGTCTTTTACTTTTTTTAAATTATTTATTTACATAATAAAAACCACAAAAGAGAGTAACCAAGATTACGGAGATACGGAGTTTCATGCACGTTCTTCTCCATAGAAATCTACGCTTTGGAATATGTAATTAGCATCACTTCTCTGACTGAACAATTTTTTGATAAATAATTCAAAAGTGCCTGTAAGAGATTTTTCGGAACCAAATGTTTTAATTTTATAGTTTTGTTTTATATTATTTTTTGTTCTTAATATAACATTTATATTACTTTTTTTTTAATCCATCGTATTGGTACACCACCTTTAATTATAACGATAACTAGTCGACAATATTATCCGTTATTTTTAAATTTCATCGATATGAATTATCGACCTTTTAGTCGCCCTAAATTGCTTTTTTGCATGTGTGATACAACCAATAGCAAACTTGCGATCTAAGTGTGCGTTGTCTACTAGTGTGCGTAATGCGCGTCCGTATAGATTTCTTGCCTGTAGTGGAGTTAAAGAGTGGGAGACAAACGGCGACACGCGTTCCGATACAAATCAGGAACTATTTCCTTTCTAACTTCTTTTATATGTTCTGTGCTTCTGACTATCCGTAACGACTGCCAAAGATCTACAAATGACAGCCGAGACCTACGGCTTAACGTGCTTTCCGAGGCACGGAGGAAACTCGGTATGTTAAGATGGTCACCCATCCACAGACTAACCTAGGCAAGCATTGCTTAACCTTAAGATCGACCCGTGCGGCTGTTATTATCTAGCCACGAGTTCGGCAGCATCACTACTGTATCGCTATAAAAAGTCGCCGTGAGCGACGGGCCTAACATATTATCCAGTTGTGTAGACACTTGAGTGGAGGGGAAACGACAGGGCGTTCCAGACTTTTGCTGATTAAAACTCACCTAGTAATGCTCCTTCATGTGCCCTTAGCGTTCAAGGACCACGGTAAGCCTTTCAAACTTTCCCGCAGCAAGTCAATAATCCTGAACCTAGTACTTATAAGTTTATAATTTGCAGGTTTGAGTGTCAATTCAATGGCAAATGTGTATATTTTTTTTTACACCACCTGCTCGATAATGGCCCTGTTATGTGTCATGTAACATGCACTTAAAACAGGCCATTATCACCGAGGGAGATAATACAGTATGGCCGATCTCTAGGGCATAATGAGATATTTTGAATTTAAGAACGTCAAATACCATTACTATGAAAAAAATAACGCCTTTTGTGAATAGAAATGTATGTGCATCAGACAAATTTATTCAAAAATGAAACTGGCCACTAACAAAAAAAAAGTGGTTACTGAGAAAAAGATTAACGAATATTGAAGTAGTGAATTTTGTTTGTTTCTAATTTCGAAACATGCCAAATGATTGTTGAGATTAACTTTTTGATTTAAATTTATTTATATTTTGTTTTATACGATATATAGTAGTTAATTAATTGTAGTAGACTTTGGGCCTATTTCACCACCTATGATTAAGTTTCGAGTATCTTACTTGGCAGATAATTTCATACAAATTCTGTTTCATTTTTGAATTTATTCAGTGAGTAGAGCCTACTCGGACATTGTGAAACAGGCCCTTTATCTCACAGATGGTGTAAAAAGTAGAGTATCCAACACGAGGATAAAGCTGTCTTTGTCTTGGGCGGCTTGAATTCCTCACTTCACTCAGGTTTCTCTATTAACTCCCTCGTAATGCTCGGGAGTTACTTATATAAATCCTCACCGACGTTCGGGATTAAAAATTTGCAACCTTCGTTTCGTTCGGAATGCAACATGCCGCCCTCGCCTTAAAGACACTGCTTTATCCCCTAGCCACATAATCTACTATATATTAATGGCATTACCAGCGTTTTCATTTATTATTGTATTTCCGTTCCCACACTGTACACAAATATAAATAAAAGAAAAATTTCTTCGCAAACAATCCTAGTTCCCCGGTCACATCCAGAAGCATGCCATTCCTCTGCCTGCCGCAGACAGCAAAAGGCTTGACAAACGAGGCGATGCACGTAAGTCTGTGACCGCCCCCACGGGTTTATAGCAGCGTATAACAACCCCGTCTTGTGGAAATAAGCGACGCTTGCAATGAGGCCGGTATTGTAAGTAAAGTGTATTAACTACTCTAGGCTCTGGTTATAGTTATCTTTGTTAACTTTTATAGGACGTAAAGAGAAATTGTTTTGGTAGTAGAATACGTTTTTTTTTAGTTTTTTTTAATGTGACTAGCTTCTGAGGAGCTCGTGGTTAGATAATAACAGCCGCACAGGTCAATCTTTAAGGTTAAGCAAGGTTTGCCAAGGTTGGTCTGTGGATGGGTGACCATCTTAATATAACGAGTTTCCACCGTGCCTCGGAGAGCACGTTAAGCCGTAGGTCCCGGTTTTCATTTGGGGATCTTTGGCAGTCGTTACAGATAGTCAGAAGCCAGTAAATCTGACTCCAATCTTGCCATGAAGTACCATGTTACTCGAGTTAACGGGTTGTGGAGGTAGCTGGTAGGCCTAGCCGCTCCTAGTAAAATACTGGTATTCTGCTAAATCCAACTTGACTGGAAGCCGACTCCAATATAGTTGGGAAAAGGCTGGGTAGTTAGATGATGACTAGCTTCTACCAGTAGCTTGACAAACGAGGCGATGCTCGTAAGTCTGTGACCGCCCCCACAGGTTTATAGCAGCGTATAACAACCCCGTCTTGTGGAAATAAGCGGCGCTTGCAATGAGGGCGGTATTGTAAGTAAAGTGTATTAACTACTCTAGGCTCTAGTTATAGTTATCTGAGTTAACTTTTATAGGACGTAAAGAGAATAAACTGGTTTGACAGATTTTTTTTTTATTTGGAAGAATTCATTGGATGATTTACGCAACGAATTCTCCCGCTTTGGGAGGGCGTGCACTTTACAGACTAAAACCACACCTGTTCAGTGTTCAGTTTTGCGTTTTAAGACCACAGGTTTCCTTTTCAGAAAATCTCCGCGGTCCTAGCGGCCATCGGTCCTGCTTGGTCCCTATGGTTTGCTGACATATCTTTGAAGATCGCGTGGATAAATACATTCAAATTGAATCAAACAACGACTAAACAGATCGCGTATATTTAACAATTTATTGTCATTACCTGACGTTTCAAACATGATGCAGTGACCGTGGGGCTATAGGTTGGCTTCCGAAAAATAATCCTGGAACGCAAGGTAACGAAGTAACATTATAAGGAGTGTTTTAATCAGTAAAAGTCTAACATGCTCTCCCACTACGCCCCAGAGCATGAAAAATCATCATCTGTCTAGCCTTTTCCCAACTATATTGGGGTCGGCTTCCAGTCAAGCCGGATTTAGCTGAATACCAGTATTTTACGAAGAGCGGCTGCCTACCAGACCTCCACAACCCATTACCTGGGGTAACACGGTACTACATGGCAAGACTGGAGTCAGATTTACTGGTTTCTGACTATCCGTAACGACTGCCAAAGATCTCCAAATGACAACCGGGACCAACGGCTTAACGTGCTTTCCGAGGCACGGAGGAAACTCGTTATGTTAAGATGGTCACCCATCCACAGACCAACCTAGGCAAGCGTTGCTTAACCTTGAAGATCGACCTGTGCGGCTGTTATTATCTAGCCACGAGCTCATCTAGAGCATGAAAAATCATTAGATGATATTCTAACATTAATAAAAAAAAATAGAAAAGCTGATCTATAAATAGATATGTGCATTAGTATAAATAGGTTCTGTTCTGTTCTACTAAAGCAAACATGTTGACCAAAAAAAAGATTAATACGTTGGTTTACACGTCCCTGTTTAGTATTCTAAGCACAAACGTGTAGAAGCTTCCCCCATAAGGAAAACTCTTTAAGCTCATAATGAATACTTCGGCTAAGTGTTTTTGCACGTAAACAATCCTTGAAAACCTGGTATACTTTACTTAGTCTACGCTTTTGAAGTATAATGAACTAAAAGGTAAATAAACCTAGATATTTTATTAGCTTAGGAGTTGGGTGTCTGTAGAAAAAACCACGTTACAGTTTTTTTTCTTGAGATTTTGTAAGGCCGGGACTCCACCAAAGCGAAGACGAGACGAGCGAGAGAGGAGATGTTTTCTAAACAACCAATAGAATTGTGTTATTGATACATCTCCTCTCCGCTCCGCTTCAGTGGAGATCGCCGTGTGGAGATGTGTAATATGTGTATGGCGCGATGGAAGCGGAGATGTGAGCTGTGCGCGGATGACGCGCAGTGGAGGCGATAGATGTAATAGTATTGCACACATCTCCGCTTTGGTGGAGTCCCCCGAGCTGAAAAACATCTCTTCTCGTACGTACTTCTTTTACTGACTAAAACCCACAGTTCTCCTTTATTGTCCTGAGCGTCAGCAACTGCTTCAAACATTCCCAATCTTCCTGACAACTCTTGCGAGTGGAACACAAAGCACTATGTTAATTCAGGCTTGGTCTTTATCGAAAGGAGAGTTACTCATCCGCGTAGCAATGTTGTGAGTGGATAACTGGCCGTAGGGAGAAATTTGGGCAAATTTTCTCCACTCGATCATTTCTTTTAATAAAGCCATTGATTAAGCAGCCTAATGGTGATTGACCAGCATTACTAATGGACGCCACACAGGTTCCAGTTTATCGTCAAGATTGCAGCGCGCTTGAACCAGCTTCTGGTACACTTGATCGTGTTTGGCTATCAGTATGCATGACAATTTGCCATGCTAAATTAAGGAATAGGCTCTTAACAAACTGGTGCTCCACCATCAAAAAATGCTTTACGTATTACCATCAGGTGGATCGCAGTCAAGCACTAGCTTGTATTATTAAAAAAAATTACAAGTCTACTGTGTGTTCGGTCAAGTCTCCATGTCGTTAGTCGTCTGCAAACTAGACGGTAAACTGGATCCTGTGCGTAATGTAATTTTTTTTTATATAACATGAACTAGTGCTTGACTGCAATCCCACCTGATGGTAAGCAGTGATGCAATCGTTGATGGTGAGGCGCACTAGTTTATTAAGAGCCTATTCACTCTAGTCTTGAAGATACCCAAATTGTAATCGGACGGGAAGACCGCAGCAGGTAAATTGTTCCAATTCTTTGATGTACTCGGTATAAAAGAAGAGGCAAAGCGTTTTGTCCGGATCGTGTAGGTTTCGACAACGTAAGGATGGATACTCGCCGTATGACGGTTCGTCCGATGGTAGAATGGAGATTTGCGGAATCAACTGAAGCAATTCCTGCGCACACTCTCTGAAATGCATCCTGTAGAACACCGATAGGCTGGCTACCCTACGCGTGTGCTCTAGGCTTTGCAGATTCAATTTAGCCACATTCCCACAGTTAGTAATGTAGGTACCTACATTTCGTCACCGCAAAACTGCCACATAATCAGTTGCCAGAACACATGATGACTATGCAAATAATGAAAACGCGACATTGTCTTCCTCGATTTTTGATTGTCTTCCTCATTGTCGACCTTGTATTGTGGTTACCCTTTCGTTTGATGATAGGGCGCGACATTGTCATATTCTCAACCACCCAATACCCTTAAGGTATTGGGTGGTTGAGAATATGACAATGTCGCGCCCTATCATCAAACGAAAGGGTAACCACAATACAAGGTTGATCCACGACAGATGATCTCCGTATTAATCGTAAAGGCGTGCGCAGACCATGACAATGACGAATGTCCTGAGTCGCGTAATCTCGGTAAGGCGCGCCTTATATCTAGGGGACTGACGACGACGCGACGTGCCCGAATGTGGGGAGTGCTGGGCTTTGAAGTCGGGTTTTGAGCGGATTTGGTGAGGATTCGTTTTTGGTGAATGCGTAGTGAGAAAAGGAGGCTTAGCTGTTGGACCGCTTCAAAGAGTGGTAAATGAAGGAACATACGTGGGTTTTAATTAGTAAAAGTTTGACGCGCCCTCTCACTCTACCCTAGAATGAGATAAGTTATTTGATGTTTTCCCACCTCATGAAAGAGCACAGGTGAAGTAAAAGTCTGACACTTCCTTTTACTCTACCTCAAACTTCTCACGAATAATTACTCTTTTGTTGCTGATTGAATGCTGAGTTCTGGGTACATACATTAGAGAAAAGTTTTTAATTTACAAAAATTCAAAGTTATATCATTTACTAGATTCTGTCTTCTGGCCAGCCAGGCACAAAATCTCCGGCATAGCAGTTAGGGCCAATCGTCTCTAAACCAACAGGCCACATATTAGCTCCTATCAACGTGGAGTCGAAACTACTGTGACTAAGAGCGCGAAATGTTGCACAAGGTTTCCTTTTATGTCGCAAGCGAAGATTAAAAATGGATTTTCAAAAATTATTCGCTACGGGGATGAAATGGGGGTACAAAGCTTGTATATGGAAACCCTCTTCCATGCGGGCGAATCCGCTAGCAGAAGCTAGTGTTAAATATTTATCAATAATCACAAATCCGCTTATAAACCCCGCTGGCTTTAAACCCGTAACCTCAAGGGGCATCGCCAGCCACAGAAATAGAATCATTGTGAGCAGGTAGATGCTTTCAAATACACCACTCGAACGAGACGCTAAAGGAAAAGGTTACGAAATATCCTGCATATTGTTACTTGTTACCTGTAGGATACAAAGGATGTAGGTCACGTAAGATGCATTATAGTTTCGGTAAAGAACCACCTGTTTTGTTTAGAAGATATTTTGGGTACAATGAGAGGGAGTGTCAAACTTTTTCTAAATATCACCTATGGTTCTTCAGTTGTCCTTTACGTTTCAGGACAGTGGTAACTATTTCGAACGATCTCGCAACCCGGGTAGGCACTGGCTCTAATGGGTTCCGTCACTTATTTTATTTATATTATTTTATCTATCTCTGTTGAAAATGGAAGATCTCCGGACTAGACGGGTATTAGGTCTGGCCCGGGCAACTACCTGATAGTTGATTTCCGCCTGTTGTACGAGTATATATTATGAACTAATCTCGCGGAGAACTTTTGTGAGAAAGTAGATGCTTTCAAATACACCACTCGAACGAGACGCTAAAGGAAAAGGTTACGAAATATCCTGCATATTGTTACTTGTTACCTATAGGATACAAAGGATGTAGGTCACGTTAGATGCATTATAGTTTTGGTAAAGAACCACCTGTTTTTTTAAGAGAAGTTTTGGAGTAGAGTGAGCGGGAATGTCAGACTTTGACTTAAATCCACACGTGATCCTTTAGATGCTCTTTGCGTCACAGGACAGTGGTGACTATTTCGAGCGATCAAGCAACCTAGTAGACACCGGCTCCAGTGGGTTCCTTCACTCATTTTTTATCTTTTATGCGGAACTTGGTGTAAATACCTCCGTTGAAAAAGGGAGGATCCCACGACCAGACTGGTGTTATTACTGGCTCGGGTACCTATCCAACACTTGATTTCCACCTGTTATACTCGTACATGAACTAATCTCGCGGAGAACTTTTGTGAGAAGGTAGATGCTTTCAAATACACCACTCGAACGAGACGCTAAAGGAAAAGGTTACGAAATATCCTGCATATTGTTACTTGTTACCTGTAGGATACAAAGGATGTAGGTCACGTAAGTTGCATTATAGTGTTGGTAAAGAACTACCTCTTTTTTTAGAGGAGTTTTTGGGTAGAGTGAGACGGAGTGTCAATTTTTTTTCTAAATATCACCTATGGGTCTTCAGTTGTCCTTTACGTTTCAGGACAGTGGTAACTATTTCGAATGATCTCGCAACCCGGGTAGGCGCTAGCTCTAGTGGGTTCCGTCACTTATTTTATTTATTTTATCGATGTAAAGTATCTCCGTTGTAAAGGGAAGATGCCCCGACCTGACGGGTGTAATGTCTAGCCCGGGCAACTCAAGGGGCTTCCAGAGCCACAGAAATAGAATCATTGTGAGCAGGTAGATGCTTTCAAATACACCACTCGAACGAGACGCTAAAGGAAAAGGTTACGAAATATCCTGCATATTGTTACTTGTTACCTGTAGGATACAAAGGATGTAGGTCACGTAAGTTGCATTATAGTTTCGGTAAAGAACCACCTGTTTTTTAGAGGAGTTTTTAGGTAGAGTGAGTGGGAGTGTCAGACTTTGACTTAAATCCACATGTGATCCTTTAGATGCTCTTTGCGTCACAGGACAGTGGTGACTATTTCGAGCGATCTAGCAACCTGGTAGACACCGGCTCCAGTGGGTTTCTTCACGCATTTTTTTATTTTTTATGCGGAACTTGGTGTAAATACCTCCGTTGAAAAAGGAGGATCCCACGACCAGACTGGTGTTATTTCTGGCTCGGGTAACTACCCGATAATTGATTTACGCCTGCTGTATATGAACTAATCTCGCGGAGAACTTTTGTAAGAAGGTTTCAAACACACCACTCGAACGAGACGCTAAAGGAAAAGGTTACGAAATATCCTGCATATTGTTACTTGTTACCTATAGGATACAAAGGATGTAGGTCACGTAAAATGCATTATAATTTCGGTAAAGAACCACCTGTTTTGTTTAGAAGAGTTTTTTGGTAGAGTGAGAGGGAGTGTCAAACTGTTTTCTAATGGTTCTTCAGTAGTTCTTTACGTTTCAGGACAGTGGTAACTATTTCGAACGATCTCGCAACCCGGTAGGCACTGGCTCTAGTGGGTTCCGTCACTAATTTAATTTATTTTACTTTTTCTATGTTATTTTTTTGTTACAATATCTTACAGCTTTAGTGGTATGCGGAACTTGGTGTTAAGGCCCATATACTTCCGTTAAAAAAGGGAGAATCCCCCGACCAGACGATTATTATGTCTGGCCCAGGCTATTACCTGATAGTTGATCTCCTCCTGTTGTATATGAACTAATCTCGCGGAGAACTTTTGTGAGAAGGTAGATGCTTTCAAATACACCACTCGAACGAGACGCTAAAGGAAAAGGTTACGAAATATCCTGGATATTGTTACCTATAGGATACAAGGGTCAGGTTAGATGCATTCTAGTTTCGGTAAGGAACCACCTGTTATTTTTTTTGGTACAAAATTATTAAAAAACTCCTTCCGTTTTGGGTAGAGTGGACCTTTCTCCAGAGATAGGGTAACTGGATAGGGTAACGGTATTTTGAACGATTTTCCAACCCTTGTAGGTCCGTGCCCTAGTCTGGGCTCGTCACTCATTTTGGAGGATTTAATAAGTGCCACCGATGCTGCAGTTAACGTTGAACGAGTTTACTATCCAATTTGAAAAAAAAAAAACCCTACAGCCCTCGCCAATTGATTACCAATAATATCAAAAATAACAATACAATCTTCAACAGAGTTTTACGACGCCATTTTTTAGTTTACTTTTAGTTAGTTCTTTAGGGTTTTTTATTTTGTGTAAATATATATTTGTAATCTGTAAATAAAGATCGAGTTTATTATTTAAAAAAAAAATAAGAATATTGATACAATTATATTTTTAACCCTTGTAATATTACACACTAGTGTAACTACTAAACTAACTTAAAGTATCTATTCGTACCTTTTCAATTTACTACCTCTTAAATACACATAATCTACAGTTAACAGAATAAATCGAAAGCAGGAAGGAAGTTCATATTAATTTCATGGGATTATATTTATTATTTACATAGACAGTTCATAGGCTACAATGGCGGCTCGAAAGGTCAATTCCTCAGAATTATCACGGACAACGTTATATCAAGTGACCGAGCCATGTGACTCTCTGTACATAGAATGTTTCATAACTATTGTAATAGGGCAGGTAAGAGCCTGTCCAGATGAGGCGTATTACGCGCGAGTCCACTCGCGCATTTCAATTTCTGAATGAGGAAACGCGTGGTGGACGGGATATACTCGTATGTAGCTCTAGTACCTCGGATACGCGCGAATGTCAACGCGCGTGTGGACTCGCGCGTAAAACGCGTCATCTGGACAGGCTCTTAGGATGTTACAGCTGTAAATTGGATACAAATGTGTAGGTAAGTATGTATCATCTATCTGCCTAGCCTTTTCCCAACTATATTGGGGTCGGCTTCCAGTCAAGCCGGATTTAGCTGAATACCAGTATTTTACGCGGAGCGGCTGCCTACCAGACCTCCACAACCCATTAACTGGGGTAACACGGTATTTCATGGCAAGACTGGAGTCAGATTTACTGGCTTCTGACTATCCGTAACGACTGCCAAAGATCTACAAATGACAGCCGGGACCAACGGCTTAACGTGCTTTCCGAGGCACGGAGGAAACTCGTTATGTTAAGATGGTCACCCATCCACAGACCAACCTAGGCAAGCGTTGCTTAACCTTGAAGATCGACCTGTGCGGCTGTTATTATCTAGCCACGAGCTCCTCGTGTAGGTAAGTATGTATGCTAAGAAAATTATATTGCAAGTAACTACATACCAAATCATTTCAGCTGAAAGACGTGATTCTTCGTGCTATGTTGGTAACCTTGGTTATCTTGAGGATAACAACTCAATTAGTTTCTATAGAAAAATAACGTTTGTCACCAAAATATACATATAACTGCCCATTCACTATACGTACAGCTTAGGACAGTCTGTGTTACCTGATAGCTTAAACCTGTGGGTCTTTAAGTCAAGAGTGAATAGGTTACTTCAAGAAAAGCGTGCTCCATAATCGAACCAATCGTCGCATTTCGAAAACAAAGTACTAAATAAACACAGGAAAGTGTAAAATAACTCTAATTATTGAAGTCGGTATTTCCAGTTGGGTTTTTGTTTCTTCGTAATTTAACACCAACTCGTAAGTAATTTTTACATTAAACAATAGAATAGCTGACAGCTTAGAACAGCCACCGAATAAAGTAAAAAAAAAAATCATTTGAAGAAAACGTTAAAAGGGCGTTTTCTGCGATGACGGCTGGAGTGTAAGGTAATCCTCTTCACGATTTCTTTCACCTCCATTGCTCACATTCCTACTATCCACTCCCTTTCGCCTCGTACCATGTCCTGAACCAGGTCTGGATGCGAGAAGTTGCTGATGTTTTCCACGAGGACATGTACATGCTCCGCTCAAACGGGGTATACTTCCACCATAAAGTCCACTGTGTATTTATTTTTTAGTTTTATTTATTTATCAAGAACAATTTACATTATACGTGATAAATGAACATGAATATTCTAACAAATATAACATGAATACAACAAATAATACAAATATAACATAAAAAATTGTATAGTGCAGGTACAAAATAGAAAAATGTAAATAATTTTTTAGCATTAACTGGTGAAAATATTTAGTTTTATATGTTACAAATTATTAAATCATAACTCGTCCAACAAATTTTTCGAGCAATCTGCAATTCTAGACAAACTGTTCTATCGTCGATCATACCATCTAGTCACATCAGTAGTGGTCAAAAGCGAACTTGTCAATAATAAAAATCAACCGAATATTCAAGCAATTCCTTCGTATTCTCCGTTGAAACTGTGGCAGTAGTTGGTAGCCTATTTGTACGTGCTGTTGGCGGTGGCTATCCGGATTTTGTCCCAACACTCGACGGCTAATCCCTAGCCGAAGTGTCGGTCCACTAGCACTTGGGGTTCCCGGGAAGGTTTTGGCGTTAGATGCTTTTTGAATTTATCTTTACATCTGTACTAATGAAAACAGGCTGAAGATGTGTTTGTTTAGTTGAATTGCAAAGACGAATGGTTCGAATTGAAAAAATATTGAAGAGTTGAATAGCCACAAATGTGGCGGTAGAGGCACCAGATTTAAAAAAATTCAAACTTACTTTTCAAATTTGAAATGGGTTGTGGAGGTCTGGTAGGTAGCCGCTCCTCGTAAAATACTGGTATTCAGCTAAATCTGGCTTGACTGGAAGCCGACCCCAATATAGTTGGGAAAAGGCTAGGCAGATGATGATGACTTTTCAAATTTGACAAATTCTTTTTAATTGCGATGAGTTAGGATTTTTTTTTGATGCAAATAATAAAGAAACAGAATTCAAATACCCTATTAATTGTGCAATCTAGGCCCTGGTGTTCTGGCGATTTCGATCTAGTGACGGTATATCAAGACGAAAAACAAAACAGAATTCTGAAAACCTGGAAAGTAAATTGTGTTGCCAAATTTGCTTTATGGTGAAAAATACAGACAGTAACTACTTTTCTTCTCGTTTTAATTAGTACTCTAAGCTGAACGATGAAATGTATCGCAAAAGCAATTACCGATGACAAGTAATTGAAAATATTAACAACTCGAAATAATTGATGTCGCTACCGAAACCGGTGAATTAATTTTAAAATTAAGTTGTATAAAGTTAAGTAAGAATTTGATTTTGTTTTTCTTCTGTTTATTATAGAAAATAAACATCATATTTCTTTTATTAAAATTGTAATTAAATAATAACACGTAGTGTTCTACGCGCGCTTTAAAGATCAGCGAAGCTGCAGGGGCCCAGCAATGCAGTGGAATTTCGAAAGAGATACCGTATCCCTGAAACGTAACTGAAAGACACAGGTGAATTTTAGTATGTATAAGTTTACCAGAATCAGAACTGCAAACGAAACTTAGAAATTGAATGAATGAAATTGGAACCGAAAACGGAACGGATATACTTCAGTAACATCTCTGTTGTAAATAACAATATCTGCCCGATCCGATGAAAATAATGAGAAGAAAATACCAGACAGTATCCAACACATCTACCTTAGCACAAGTGCTACCAAAAGTGTCGTGTTTTTATCAGTTATCACGGGCTGGCTTACGGAGCCGCCTCAGTTAAATCCTGTGACGTCACCGCTGACCACGCCGCCGCTCAGTTATTATGCTAATCTGTCATTGTTCCTGATCAACTTATCGATTTGCTGTGTTTGCTTGATAGGAAATTGAAATGGTCGAAGTTTTCCTGATTGGGTTATGGTTGAAAGGTAGATATCGTCCATCAACGACTGCAAAACTAGAGGACTGAAAACGCGGGAAAAAACGTTTTCGTATCTACATGTTGTCGATCAAAGACTTTGCAAAAACTGGGGGACTGAAAACGCGAGAAAAAACCATTTCAGTCCCCTAGTTTTCACGTACTAAAAAGTTCTAAAAGAGTTTGGAACTAAGCGATTAATTAACCTATCAATACCCGGGAAACGAGACACAATAGTAAGACAATAACAGCGCGGTCCAATGAGACCGGTCGGGGATTCATGAATTAAAATAATGTAACATGCCTTCGATTTTTAAGATCTAGGACATGACGGTTTCCCACGATATTTTTCATTATCTTTTTGAGAGCAACAAATTACACAAAGTAATACACCTGGGTGGATTAGAACCCACGATCTACAGTTCGTAAGTTTTGTCCTGTTACCAGTCACACTATCATTAACTTTTATACTTCTCATTGTATTCAACTGTTAATTTGGAATGAGTAATAAGTCGATTTTTAAACATACTACTTAAAATAAAAAATCTGCATCCTTCAGGAATGACTTCAATGCTGTAGGCATATACGGGATTATGATTATGCTACGGAATTGGATTCCCTAACTAAAACCTCATAGCCCACACAATGTTGCACGATTACCCAACACCAAAATACCATCAACAAAGTTATAAGAGCATTCGCTAATGATTCGTCATTTACTTAAGTGCTCCCCGCATCATGACCCCACAACTGCCGCACCGGCCGCAACTACCACGGAACAGGTAGTCACAGAAGGTCAACTCGAGACAATGATAGTTGGAATTTGTTTGGGATAACCTAAGAGCCGCGGAAGTGCAAGCAGCAGTACTACTGGATATGTGGAATAAAAAAATATCTGAAACTGTTTTGGATAAAGGCAGTCTAATGATGATGATGCAGTGAATGTTTGTCTTTCTAGATCAAACAAATAGATAATGATCTACGCCTATTAGAAATAAAAGTCAAATCTAGAAACCTCCATCTTTCCTTTCCAAAAATTCTCCGCGGTCTTAGCTAGCGGGCATCGGCCCTGCTAGGGCCCTGCGGTTTGATGACATATCATTGAGGAGCGCGTGTCGTCTGGTCTCGGTCAAGTCGATTACTGGACGACCGAACAGCGTGATACCCATTGCTCGGCGTCCGCAAGCTCGCGTCTACCGTGGCTAGTAATTGAGGTTGGAATCTTAGTGGCTGGGTCTGAGGATGAGGACGTTCGATCCCTCACGCGTCCTCCTTCATTAGCACTAATGCTCCTCAGAAGGAGGTGACCAGGCGACCATCTGTCATTTACTTTAGGTTTGCGTGACATGTAATTTGACATTTTTTGATGAAGTTGGCCTTCTGCATTTAACTTTAGATATAGCGACCAACCATTAAACATATTAACGTCTATTAGTTCTTGATAAAGTTCGCACATAACCGCAAACTTTGTATTTCTGCCATTGGTTAGGGACCATGCAGATTTGGTTGCGGTTGTTGCGATTGTAACCTGTTAAGAGTAAGAGCCTGTTGCTTCTTGGGGGTACTGCAATGAGGAACGTTGTCTATAAAATATTTTGTGGATTCAGAAGTACTTTACAGATGCATACCAAGGTGTATTACGATCCTTTTGAGCTGGGAAATCATGGTCTGTATTTCCTAATGTCCTGGCCTGTTCCACGTACGCCTCAAAGATATGTCAGCAAAACTTAGCGGCTTCTGAAATGAAAACCCAGGACTCTGGAATGAAGGCCAAGAAGGAAAAAAGGAGTGAGTTTTAGTTGATAAAGTCTCCCCCTGCCGCTCCACCCTAGAGCGGGAATTCATTCTGTTGATTTTCCACCTAAAAAAAATCGTCGTCTACATCATCGCTTACTTTCAAGTGAGATAGTGGTCAAATCTATAAATAACAATAAAAATAGTCAAATACCACCTTTCTCAAGAACCCTCGAGTTGATATCCTTAAAGTCCCCCAAAATACCCAAATACCAACAGAATACAAGATGGATTCGTGCAATAAACAGTTAATGCAAACAAAATCCCCGTACTTAAGCACTTATTTGAGGCGAACCTCCGAAATATATCTCAATTAAGAATTCTCTGGAGACAGAAGCCGAATAAGAATCGTCTTCAGCTTTAATTATTACAGGTAAGCTGTTTTATGTTGTGCGTCTTTTAAGTAATATTGTCGTGGGTGAAGAAAAGAAAAAGTACTGCATCATCATCACCATTTAAAAAAATATTTTACTGTCATCATCATTATTTCAGCAGAAAGACGTCTACTTATGGACATAGGTCTCCCTCAAGCGTCGCCACAACGACCGATTCTATGCATCTCGCATCCATCGGATTCCCGCGACCATCACCAGGTCGTCGGTTTACCTTGTGGGAGGCCTTCCGCCACTGCGTCTTTCGGCACGTTGTCGTCACTCCAGAACCTTACGGCCCCATCAACCATCTGTTCTGCGACTAATTTGCCCTGCCCACTACCATTTAAGTTTGATGATTGTTCAGGATATGTCGATAATCTTGGTTGTTCTGCAGATACTTTAATTTCTGATGCGGTCACGCAAGGAAAGCCCTTTCCATAGCTGTGGGTGACCAAGCCTTTTGATGAGGTGTATAATGACCGACCACGTTTCGGAGCAACACACACTGGTCATAGAATTTCGTCTTGAGACACTGTGGTATGTTGGACAAGAAAATATAATATGCCACGCAGCTTATCGAACATTGGCCAGCTGATTCAAATTAGACGGTTGATCTCTTTATCGCAATTAGATCTCCACAGTTCCCTTAGAATAATTAAGCACGTTAACAACGTAAACAAGTACCTACGTTAAGCCGTAGGTCCCGGCTGTCATTTGTAGATCTTTGGCAGTCGTTACAGATAGTCAGAAGCCAGTAGGTAAATCTGACTCCAGTCTTGCCATGAAGTACCGTGTTTCCCCAGGTAATGGGTTGTGAAGGTCTGGTAGGTAGCCACTCCTCGTAAAATACTGGTATTCAGCTAAATCCGGCTTGACTGGAAGCTGACCCCAACATAGTTGAGAAAAGGCTAGGCATATGATGAGTTTCCTTAGAACAATTTTCTACGTTCACGCCGGCGAAGCCGCCGGCAGCAGCTAGCGCAGTATGGAACTAAAAGACGATTAAGATTGAGTGTAAGCTAAAGAATAAGCAAAATTCTCTTCTATATACATATACACACAACTCCTTATCGTAACCACTAACTGGTATGAGCACAGAAATTGACCATAACACTCAGCATCCTACCTACCTTCTAAGAGAAAACAGGCATGATGATAAGTGCTATCAGGCGTCTATAGCCCTTTGGGCAGTATGGGCAAGTGGCTACCTCAATAGTGCATTATTTGCCCGTTCCATTAGTGGGCAAGATTTTGCTATTTGGACAATGGGTGCTTTGATACAAATACTACATTATGGTGTACTGGCGACCCGCCCCAGTTTTGCACGCGTGTCAGAAATCTTTGGAATTCTCTATTTTTCTCTGCTATAACATGTGTATTATAAACCTAAACCTTTCTTATGAATCACTATGCCGATTAGTGAAAATCGCAAGAAAATATTTAAGTGCTTTTCGCGTTAGATGCGGTGGATTTTGTTTTATTATAAAGCCAGTTAGTCGTGTTTGGCCCTCAAGATGTTTATAACTGAAAAGAGTTCATGTGTAAATCAATTAAGTCAGGAAAAAAAAATATTACGTAGGATATTATCCTCTAGAGCTTCTCCCGCTCTAGGGTGGAGTGGGAGTATAAGTCAGTATAAGTCTGACATATTGTTCCACACAACCCTATAGCGGGAGAGTATGTCAGACTTATACTGACAAAAACTCACTTCTATGTTCCTTCTTTGCTTAACGTCTCAAGACACCGGCGTTCCTTTTTGGGAAACTCATGGCCCCAATAGCCTATGGTTTTACTGACATCTCCTTGAGGCGAACGTGGATCACTACGCGCTAAATTCTCTTGTAGCTAAGTTAGATAAATCACATCTACGAATAAATCCTAATAACGATCCAAAATCCGACGCACATTAACCTACCAAAGATCTAAACCAAAAATCTGTTCATACTTTTATAATAACCTGGAAGTGGCAAAACTTCTAGAAGTGTCTCCGAACTTAACGATCAGTACACCTGCAGGCTCACTCCGCTGAAAATACCGAAAACTTGTATACTTTCTGTATGAAGACCATGATTTGGAAGTATATGTAGACTGGAGCTGACTATGTTTATTTATGAAACAGATTCCGCGGTACCTAGGGAAGTACGTCATACTCTGCTGTCGTTATCAAATTATAGACAGTCGTAGATCAGTCAAAACTTTAGAAAATCTGACACCAACTTAGCCGAAGTGTGTGTGTGTTTGCTAAGGTAAGCTGATACCATAGTCCGGTCAATTTAGACATCCAAGGTTACAATAATTCGCACTTGGCTGAAAATTGGTAGGATTGTTCAATACACTATTATAAAGGAAATGTGAAAAGTCCTCATCGATCCGGCACGTGCAAAAAAAATTACACGTGGTCAAAGGTCACAAAAATGGGTTTTTCGCGATTTTCAGCAAAATGGTAAGTTTTATCATAAAATTAGCTCAGACAAAAATTGTAGATCAGACAATTATCTCTAAAAATGTCTAAATACTTTTTTTCCTAAGAGCCACCGTTTTTGAGATATAATGATTCAAAATATTGAAAGAGTTGTAATCGCCGGATCGATGAGGACTTTTCACATTTCCTTTATAATAGCGTTTTGAACAAACCTACCAATTTTCAGCCAAGTGCGAATTATTGTAACCTCACCCCAATTAATTAGTCTATTTTGACCGGACTACCATTGATGTTGGGATTATGTAGACAGCTATCTGACCTGATCATCATAACTTAAGCCAAAAGGCGTACAGTTTTGAACATACGTCTTCTCCATGTATTGCCACAATGACCGTTCTTTTGCATCTCGCATATATCGGTCCACCTTTTGGGAGAACTTCCAATGCTGCGTCGTTCAAAATGTGGTCAATACTCCACGAACTTTTTTTAATTATTGATAGACTCACACTTTACCACAATCTCACCTGATGGAAAGCGACGTTGTGGTCGATTATAAAGCACGCTTGTCTAGAAGTAGCCTATTCACTTATGACTTAAGGACCGCTATGTTGTAGCTATTAGGAAACATAGATTCCGGCAGGAAATTCTACTCCTTAGTTGTACGCATTCTTTTTTTTTTAGTTGGGCAATCATCAAAATGACTTCTCCCGTTCTTCGTGTCAGACTTTTACTGACTAAAACCCACTCCTGTTCCTTCCTTGCCCCAATTCCGGGGTGCCGGGGATCTCTTTTGTTAACCCAGGCCCCAGAAGGCTTCGACCCTGTCGGGCCCCTACGGTTTGCTGACATCTCTTTGAGGCCACTATTCCACTCCTTGTACGCATAATGAATGCATTCCCTAAATTCAAATTAAACAGGGTATAACTTGGTGCCTGAAATAGCATGGTCTTCCTACATGCAACTATAGTTGTCCCAGTTATTTTAAATGAGTTTTTAAACTGTCGTGCATAGACGAAACGCTAACATGATGCTCCTGTAATGGCAGCTGATATTTTGAACTACATCCTACAATGTGTGCTAGTTTCAAACTTTCACTATCTGAAATCTAGACTGGAATGTTGTTCTAGGGTAAAATGGGAGTTGGAGCGACGAATAACAAACTTTTTGGTGATTTTGGATGAGATTGAAAAAAAGAAAGAAGTTTACAATCAATTAATCAGCCAGTTCCAAGCTAACAGCAAAGTAGACGGCCTTGAGAGGCAAACACAGACAAGGACAGAACAATTTTAAGTCACAAATCTTTATTGCGATCTATCATTTAATTTAATCTCAATTGTAATTAATGTAAATTATAATTGCACTTACTTTTTACTAGAATAAATGGTCCAGAGCGAAGTGGAATAAAAGAGGCGACTCTCTTTCTGCGAAGCACTAATGCTAGCGAATAAGGAGGCCATACACGTGAGCAAACGAATATACACCCTAACCATCGAGACTCTTACCCTGACTACCAGTCTAGGATAGACGAGGATGTCGAGCAACGGGTAGCTCGTCATCTGACCTTACGATAATCGACTGGACCAAGCCCAAGCCGTTGATGGCGCGGAGAGCCCAGCAGGGCACATGCCAACTGGGGCTCCGAGGCATTTGTGAAAAGCAAACCCGTAATCTTAAAACGCAAAGGGCCGCTAAAAGACAGTTTTTTTTTATTATGCATAGGCTCGCGTTTGACCACTATCTCACCTGATGGTAAGCGATGATGTGGCCGACGATGGAGCACGCTTACCTAGAAGTTACACTGGTTATAGTCAGTCAAAATCTCCCTCACGTTCCACCCAGAGTGACCAGAGTAATTGTATGATATCCCACTTTAACAAAAGCAATCAATCTCTCAACCACTACACCAACCGTGTCATTAATAAATTAACCAGTACTTCACACGAAGTCTAAAGACTAGTAGTTTTCAGTTAAAATCACTTTCAAAGAAACAATAAAGAATTCACTCATTACAAGATATTAAAAAGCGTGTGTAAAAGTGAGTACAGACTAGAGGCATCCACTATGCCGAGCACGGAAGACTCGTGCTCGATGAGGACTAATTGCCCGAATCACGACGCGCTACGGGGCAGGATTCTTTTAATGGCACTTTTTTCTTCTATGTAGTTTATTTCGTTTAAAAATGATGATCTAGTTAATTTTCAGACCTAAAAGAAAGACAGAAAGAAAGAAGAAGGAAAGAAGGAAGGAAAGAAAGAAAGAAAGAAAGAAAGAAAGAAGGAAAGAAAGAAAGAAAGAAAGAAAGAAAGAAAGAAAGAAAGAAAGAAAGAAAGAAAGAAAGAAAGAAAGAAAGAAAGAAAGAAAGAAAGAAAGAAAGAAAGAAAGAAAGAAAGAAATTTACAATCAATTAATCAGGCTGGTCAGCCAACCGGTATATAGCAAAGTGGAGAGGCTCACACAGCAAACAACTATTGTAAGCCATATAAATATTGGAACGCGCGACACGCAGCGCAGCAGTCAATCTTTCAACCACTGTCTCAAATAACTCTAAAGACACTAAGTTTTCAGCTACCAACACTTTCAAAGAAACAATAAAGAATTTCACTCATTTCAAGATATTAGTAGTAGTTTAGTAAACGTGTGTACAGACTAGAGGCATCCACTATGCCGAGCACGGAAGTCGCGCGCTCAATGAGGACATTGCCCGAATCATGGCTCCGCTACGGGGCAGCACTCTTTCATGCTCTTTTTTTCTTCTTAGTTTTCGAGTTTGTTTTGCTTGGAAATGATGCTTGAGGTTTTTATGAGACATAAAAGAAAGAAAGAAAGCAATTTACAATTAATTAATCAGCTTGGTCAACCAACCGGCAAATAGAAAAGTGGAGTCGGAAGGCAAACAACTATATGTAGGCCATATAAATATTGGTACACGCGACACGCAACGCAGCAGTCAATCTTTCAACCAATGTCTCAAATAACTTTAAAAATTAATAAGTTATCAACTAAAAACACTTTCAAAGAAACAATAAAGAATAACACTCATTCCAAGATATTAAAAAGCGTGTGTAAAAGTGTGTACAGACTAGAGGCATCCACTATGCCGAGCACGGAAGACTCGTGCTCGATGAGGACTAATTGCCCGAATCACGGCGCGCTACGGGGCAGGATTCTTTAATGCTTTCTTTTTTCTTAGTTTTCTATGTAGTTTGTTATGTTTGTAAATGATGCTTAAGGATTTTTTGAGAGGCCACTGTTGCTACCCAGCACTGGGCATCTCATGATTGCTGCGGTAAGTCTCTTTGAAGAGTGGTTAAGAAAGTACCACGACGTCTGGATGACGGTCCGGTGGATATCGCATACGCTGGAGCATACGGTGGAAGTCTACCCCGCTAGGAAGTGGCTGAAACCGTGAAGCTAAGGATATTTTCACGCCCCAGGTGTTACTGTAGAAGATGCCCCGAGGGTCAGAAGTCAGGGGGTAGCTCTCAGCTACCACAGGTAACGAGCGGACCATCAGGTAACGAGCATTGGGCACCTTCTATACAGACTAATGGTAAGGTAAGTGTGTACAGACTAGAGGCATCCACTATGCCGAGCACGGAAGTCTCGTGCTCGATGAGGACTAATTGCCCGAATCACGGCGCGCTACGGGGCAGGATTCTTTAATGCTTTCTTTTTTCTTCTTAGTTTCCTAATTTGTTTGATTTGAAAATCATGATGAAGAATTTTTTGATAGGCGACTGTTGTTACTATCTCACGTATGGTAAGCAATGATGTGGTCGACAATAGAACACAGTTACCTAGAAGAAACCTATTCACTCTTGACTCCTAGAATCTCTCTAAAAAATGACTTCACCAAGAAATTATGTATTCAGCAGATACTATTTAGGGCGTAAAATGAGGACATAACGAAAGGCCTATCTAACACTATTCTTTAATAAACTAGCCCGATTAATAACGCAACATAGCTCCACAAAAACAATGAAAATAATATCTTTCCGAAGTATTTCTGTTTCGGCACCAAAGGTTTCGACACCAATAGGTAGGTATTTTGGAACCTATACAAAATCCCAATCTAAAATACCTATTGGTACCGAAATTGGAGTAACTTGGGTGCCGAAACCTTTGGTGCCGAAAAACTGGGTGCCGAAACAGAAATACTTCCATTTTCCGCACCTCACATCTTCGCTGATTGCGCAAATAATTAATATTTCCCTCAGACAGTTATTGATAGTTTTTGTCACTCTCCAGCCTGTGATATTGGGTTAATGATAGAAACCATTTGTGTAATGGATAGATAATAATATAAATTATGTTTGTGCTTCGGCCTTTTCGAGGAGAAAGATTTTTCTCTGTTTTCTCTTTAAGACAATGCTAGGATTTATTGTTGGAAGCTATGGAGGGTTTTGTTTGTTACTTAGTTTTGGTTCTAACGCGAATGCTATAGGTTAAACGGCGAAATTAATAATTTTCTTACAGTTTTTTGGAATCAGAAAATTTATATTGGATAACAAGATGAAAAAAGAAATTGTGATAATGACATGTACGTATTTACTATTTATACAATTATATTCGTTAAAACCATAAACATAACCTTTTTTAATAAAAACTAGTCCTTGACTATAACCCCGTCTAATGATAAGCAGTGATGCAGTCGTTGATAGTAAGTTGCCCATTCAGCTAGACTGAATGGGCACCTTCAAGAGACCTAGATTATAATCAGATGGGAAGACCGCACCAGGAGAATTGTCTAACTTACAGAACAGTTAAAATGTGCCATTTTCTTAGAAACTTCACTTTTTACCTTGACTCTAAATTAGAGAACCTACGCATTCATTATTAATTGACACCATTCCTTTTAACGTTTACATTTACGACGAACAGAGTAAGTTTCATTAAAATCGATTCAGTAATTTTAAAGATAAATGCACTAATACGTGCAAGTGAAACGGTTTGTCTTGTATGTGCCTTGGGAGGGGTGGTGTCAAAGTATTGATTGAGATGATAATTGGTTCAGTTCCTGCCGGATTCCGAAGCATGGTGTATCAATCTGCGGGTTGAACAAGCCTTAGAATACACATAACAGAATTCCGTAATCAATGTGCAGATTGGATTATTGTGGGTACCTATTATATCAATCCTAGTATGTACCTTACCATAACATAGAACTTGCTCAATATTTCGATTTAGATATGGGTCACGGTAGCAAATATTGTTAGTGCAATTAAACTGACTTCCAAAATAAAAAAAATGCAATTTTTTTCGAAACAGTATCATACATTGTGTCAAATAACAAATCAACACAATCTGATTAGCTGTTTATTTAATTACAAAATCTTACAAGTAACTTACAGTACAAAAAAACCGGCCAAGAGTGTGTCGGGCCACGAATAGGGTTCCGTAGTTTCCCGTCCGTAACAATAAATGTCCCCAACTTTTCAAAAACTGTTCGTCTTATCAAGTTCAAAATAATTTTCCTAGAAAGTCTTTATAAAGCTCTACTATTTTACAGATTATTTCATATTTTCTAAACTTGTGGTTCAAAAGTTAGAGAAATAAATTTTAATAAAGATGTCAACAATATACTAGGTAAAGTGTGGTAGCATCGCCACGTTGTATGGCCATGCTTAATCTCAGACCTTAATTAAAATCAATAAGTTTTATATCCTCATAAAGTACCTAAAATAAAACAAAATTTGGTCCTTTTCTAAAAACTACGTAAGATCAAAACCACATAAAGAAAAGCTACCCAAACCCTGCGGTGAGGAGGTTCAGAGGGAATGAGGTAAATAGGTCAGAGCGATACCTAATCAGTAATGATCCTGGAGGGTCGGGTTTGTGATGCATCTAATTAAATTTACAGTTAGGGTACTCTGATAGGGATGGTTTATTGTGGGCCTTAGTCTGTGAAAGACGATCAAGTTTATTTTTTTGGGGATAATGATTTGAAAGCTTGTTTATTGGCCGATCTACAAAACTTTATAAGAAAAGTATCTATCGTAAAGACTCATATTTAGTTCATGAATCCCCGACCGGTCCTATGAGACCGCGCTGTTATTGTTTTACTATTGTGTCTCGTTTTGCGAGTATGTGATAGGTTAATAAGAGCTTCTCGTACTTTTAATACAGTGTGTCAGGAGGCTGATTTGTTTGAATGAGCTCGATTTGTTTACAACCAATGTTAAGAAACTAAAGAAAACTTTAGCCGATCGCTTTTTTAATATCTGAATAATGTTGTTTAATTATATTTATGGTATAGTATGAGTGTTTTCGTGTTAATCCTAAGCTGTTGTCGTCTTAGTTTTAGTCACTCAAATTATTATAAGTGAAAACTAGTAAATGACCGGTCTTTACCTATTGTAAATGTTTAATGTAACTATTAGCTGTAAGTTTTCCTATAAGTAATAAAATATAAAGTTTGAACCCTCGTGTCATTTCTTTAGGGGGTAGATTTTGCAAAAACCTGCCAGGTCTGTTTAAAGCAACCACGTTTACGCTTTCCTATGGAATTCCAGTCTTGGCTTTACCTTACGCCCGTTTTCAATAAGCTATCTGTATACAGTTGCAGCTACTAAGGATAAACAAATCTATCCTTTTGCCCTTACTTGCTTTCCTATAACCTACCGACGGATAGCATTTCCTACTAAAAGTTGTGGATTGTTAGATAGAATCTTACTGTTTATCGGGGATAGCTATCTATCTATGAACTGCGGTAGGTTATTGAAAACGGGCGTAAGTTTAGCACTTGAAAGTTGCTAGTTTCACTTTCGCCATATAAAAAAACTTACATAAAGTTATCGAGAAGCTAATATAGTCTTGCGATAGGAGAGTTAGACCCTGAAACACTTTTTTGGATTCGTACTAGTTTTATAGGGTGGTGCGAATAGTTGTGCCTTCTTTTTTCTTTTCTATGGTTGTGAGGTAGGTTGACGTTAAAACTTAACTTCATTCGGTCTAATTTATTGTGAAGAATTTTGTCAGATGTAGGAACGCTAGGCATATATGTATGTTAGTTAGGATGATTAGACTATAAAGCAAATCTGTTAGGTATGTTTTTGGACGGAAAATAATCAAATAATCTCGTCTCGGGTGGAGCAGGAGGGAGTGTCATATTTTTACCGGCAAAATCCCATGTGCGTTCTTCGAGATACCTTTTCCGTTCTGGGGCCACGGTAACTTTTTTGGACAGTCCCAGTCCGCAAATCATGTATAGTGCGTCTAATGAAAGCGCGACCTGGAGTTTTTTTTTTTTTAATTTAATTGGCACATTATTCAGCCGCATTTGTAGGAAATAAAAAAAATATGAAATGTCAAGACATGATTCTCCTACTAGTTAGTAATACCACATTCAAAATATTTTGGATTTAACTTCTTTTTCTCAGGTCGTGCTTTCATTACACGGACTATATGTATCAGCCTATCAGCACAAAGCGGAACCACTGATTAAAGAATACTACCCGAATGAAAGCAGGGATAACAAGGCAAGTATTGTGGTATCAAATTGTAGCATTGAATTAGAAGCACGAGCCAGTGCGCGCTCGTGCTGATGAATATTAATTTAACAAATAAACTTATTATGTCGCGCCCTGTTAGAGGTCGCTACTGAGCTATGAAAACAACGGTATAAATAGATTGGGGGTAGGTATAAACAATAGTGATGTAACGAATGTTAGAGTTCTCACTTTCGTGGATGCAAATGCGAATATTTAAATTCAATATTCTCGTTTCGCGGGTATCTGATAGATTAAACAAAGTGTGCGAAAACGTCATACAGGTTTGACGTTTTGTGTCAGCCAAATTTACCACCACTGTTATGTACATGAAGTTTAATTCATGAATCCCTGACCGGTCCTATGAGACCGCGCTGTTATTGTTTTACAATTGTGTCTCGTTTTGCGGGTATGTGATAGGTTAAATAAATAAATACACAGCACAGCCGGTAGCGGTTCTGCTGCAGACTGATTGAATGAAGCTAAGCTAAGTTTCATAATTACTACTACAACGAAACTGAAAATGAACTACGACGACACGTACGTTTACGTTACTGAAAATGTAAAATGCAAGTTGTGTGATAGAAAAATATCAAACTTAATATCAAATTGTAAAATGATATCAGTTCTGTAGTTATTCTATATTCATTCAATCAATAAATTATTTCCTTTTTGTTTGTCAAAAACATTCGCCAAACATTCGCAATAAACATAGCGAATACAAAATCGCAAATGTGAATGCGAATATTCTTTACATCACTAATATACAACGACAAAACAACAGATGATCTTACCTTAAAAGGGGTCTTTGTACTCAACATTATAAATAACTTTTGAGTGAGACCAATACTGATAAAAATGATTCAGCTGACGCATTTATTTTGTAGAGCAATGTGAACACAAATGTATGAAGCAGCGGATAGTAAGTCCGAAGAAAAAATTCTACCACTTTGGGTCCCATCCAGAATCATGTACTGGAGCCATGGTATTAGTTTGTACATCGATTTCTAATATACGGTGTATCATATAAAAATCAATTGCTGTTCGTTAGGCTTGTTAACACGGCTTATATACGGCTTGTTAAAAGTTCAAAAAGAAAAAAAAACCATAAAAAGTGTTCATCATTTCAGCCGGATGACGTCCGCTAGTAGTCATAAGGCTTCCCAAAATGTCGCCAAAACGACTGATCCAGTGCATCTTGATCATCCATCGAATTCCCCGCGACTCTCACCATGGTCTTATCGTAAAAAGAGTTGAAAATTCTACAACGTGTAACATTAAATGCGCAAAACCTGTGATTAGTTTGGTCAGAATAACGAGCAGAATCAATTAAACCATTTTTTTTAATATAGATCACATTTTTCAATGAATCAAAAATTTGGCCTTGCCTATTTATTAATAAATCAAGTCATCACGTGCATAAACACGCGTAAATAGGGAAACAAACACAAATGGTTGTCGTCCAATTTATATTTTCTCATGAACGAGATTATAATAATTCTAATTTCGATGCAGATACGAATCTTAAGCAAACTAAAATAGCGCATAAAACCTTTAAAAAAATTTAAATGATATTTTTCCCCCAGAATTAGGTCGATTGAATTATTAAAAATCATGAGGGGTGTCTGAGGTTTAAGGGGCATCGTGTCTTAAAGGATGTAAGTACTTACTAACTTCACTAAGGCAAAGCAGCTAGCAACATCTAGTACTATACACAAATCAGTTCGTAAACTCTCAATCAGGTCACTAGCCAGACTAGACAGCTACAGAGCCGGGTTGAGTGATACATCATCATTAGCCTCCACTGAAATGGACCGAATATGCTCTAAACTTCCCGGTAAATGTCCCAACTGTCATAGATATTAGATTGATCCCTAGTGTAGTTATGAACTAAATTATTGAACTCATTCAACTGGATCTAGGTTTCCTTTAAGCTGTTAAGAGGCCTATAGGAGTTAACCGCGTTTTATAGTACGCAAAAGTATATGTATATGATCTACTGCTGTAAACAGAATCAGATTTTTTTTACAAATGTAGATAAAAGGATTACTTAACTTACAAAAGTAATTTCCGGTTTTTAATTTATACGAAATTAACACTTCATAAATTGACAGAATGCAAGCATTCTGAGAGTTTGTCCTAAAAAATGAATCAGTCCTGTTTCGGCCCCAAGTTTTCAGCACCAAAGGTTTCGGCGCCAAAGTTATTCCTGTTTCGGCAGCAATTTTTAATTGGTATTTTGTATTGGCTACTTATCAAAATACCTATTGGTGTCGAAAAACTTGGTGCCAAAGCAGGAATACTACAAAAAACAATATTTGATTGTTTGTTTTCAGAAAGTTTGATATTTTTCTGTTTGACTTAAATAAAGTCCCTCTTATGTATTAATGTAACTTTCATACCATCTCATGGCGAAATGTGTTTTTGCGCTAATATAATATGTACCGCAGCCGTACAAATAAAATCGTGTAAATAAAACTTTGTTAGATTATTCTACAAGCAACGTTTTACCGTTACTTATAGCGTTTTAATTTTATAACAAAAAGTCCGAAGATTTTTAATAAATCGCTAAAAGGCTTCATATTCTGCAATATGTCTTTGCTCACCTCTTTCCTTTGTATTCAGCCCGAGAGTAGTCATTCTTTAGGTCTCGTAGTCCTCTTAATATAAACCGGGATTAAATACCTACTCTAGGAATTGAGGGAACTTGTGGGTTGATCTCCAAAGGCCGAAGATGTTGTAAATGAATGAGACGAATTCATCCATTACATCCCTCCGTGCCTTCTGAAACCATGTTAAGCCGTTGTTACCGTTCATTGCTGTCAGGGTTACAGGATTGTTCGAAAGTTACATTGCAACACTTTTTTAGGTGTGGTGGTTATATAATGCCTTCTCCCGCTCTGGGTGGAGCGGAGAGTGTGTCAGACTTTTACTGACTAAAACCACCCCTGATGAAAAGTTTGGTTGAAGCCTCTGGGGCCATGTACTAATTGAAATTGATGGAAAACCCGGGGTGGGGTTTAGTCAGTAAAAGTCGGACACGCCCTCCCGCTGACGATACCCCACCTTAAAAAAATAAACGAATACTAACAAATGTACAGAATAAAGAGAAAACCATAACGGAAAAAGACTTGGATATACCTAAATAGAAATACCTAACGATGCGCTAAATGGCAATAACTCATTTCACAAAGGAAACAGAGGAAATGCAGGATTTTTAATAATCTTTACATTCTAATTTATTGTGGTTTCAGTGGATTTCATTAAAAATTCAAGCTCAGGAATTCGTAGTACTTAGCTGAGCAGTTGGGGTCACGAAATAAGCGACAAAAAATATTTGAAATCGCTGATCTGAGAATACTATTTATTACCTAACTACTACTAGCGACTTCGCCCGCGTCATATTAGAAAATTAGGATAAAGAGTTTTAAGTTAAGTTAGGTAAGTACTACCCTACCTAGATACTTTTATATGATACTCATATACCTACTATACTCATATGAGTACAATAACTATGACAAGTTAACAATACTAAACTTGTCAAAATCAAGCCAATGCTCGACAATTATTATTAAGATACAATTCTGATAGCAGACTTGAAGCCCAGATTTTTAGTCAAAGGATTATTTAAAACCGAAGTAAGCAATCATTTATGCAGTCATATCGAGACGTTAAATCATCATCTGCCTAACCTTTTCCCAACTATATTGGGGTCGGCTTCCAGTCAAGCCGGATTTAGCTGAATACCAGTATTTTACGAGGAGCGGCTGCCTACCAGACCTCCACAACCCATTAACTGGTGTAACACGGTACTTCATGGCAAGACTGGAGTCAGATTTACTGGCTTCTGACTATCCGTAACGACTGCCAAAGTTCTCCAAATGACAGCCGGGACCAACGGCTTAACGTGCTTTCCGAGGCACGGAGGAAATTCGTTATGTTAAGATGGTCACCCATCCACAGACCAACCTAGGCAAGCGTTGCTTAACCTTGAAGATCGACCTGTGCGGCTGTTATTATCTAGCCACGAGCTCCTCATATCGAGACGTTAAATAATAAGTTATAAAAACCACTAGGAGACGTAGACCATCTTTAATTCTAGCCAATATTACTAAAAACAAAACTTAAGTTTCTTTTACGCCCCAAGAAAAGAAAATAGAAACTATTATTTGCTTACCTTTTTCCAACGTAAGGACAAAATAGATTCTGAAGTTTTTAGAATTCCGTACCTTAGTCAGAAAAACAAAATCTTTGTAGGATTACTTGTAGTCCGTCCTTTTTTCCGAATTATGTGGTTTGATACCACCATAAATTACTTATTCGCTCTTCTAGAGATGATGCCTGAGTCCCAACAGTGGGAACATTACAAGGCCGATAATGCTAAACTAAAATTACTTTAAGGTGTATAAAAACAACTAGTGATTTCTCCCACTCTGGGTAGAGTGACAGGGCGTGTCAGATTTTTGCTGACTTAAACCACACCTGTGGCTTTCAGTTATCATTTTCGTTTTAAGACCACTGGTTTCTTTTTATAGAATCCCCATTGTTCTTTATTTGCTGAGTTCGATGTCGCCCTTACAGCTTGCTGACTTGGACTTGGTTCGGACGATTACCAGACGGTTGGACGGCAACGTACCCATTGCTCGTCGTCCGCAAGCCCGGATACCATGACTGAGATGTTGTGCATTCATCATCATCTTATCAATCTAAAGCGCATATTCTTTTGACGCTGAAAAAGGAAGGAGACTTTCTGTTGACTTAGAATCAAAGAATTTTAAAAGAAGCAAAGCCATGCTGCACAAAGGATGATGGGCAGATTTGTATGGAGTTTGTCCCAACCGTTGTAGCAATATATGATATGTAGTCAAATGTTGTACGTGTTCCCCTTATTACATATATTCACTTCTTTTTACTCTAAGTGATGTCCAAGTAAGGAAAAAATATTTTTGAAAACAAGCTAAAAAAAACCATCCGGTTTTAGTAGGATGTTTGTCCTACATCTTTATGGCTATGCTAATGTTTTATATGTATTACGGTAAAGAATAAAAAATGAGAAAACCATTTTTATTAACCATTATTTTATTATCTATACTAATATTATAAAGAGGAAAACTTTGTTTGTTTGATTGTAATGAATAGGCTCAAAAACTACTGGACCGTTTTTAAAAATAATTTCACCATTCAAAAGCTACATTATCCACGAGTAACATAGGCTAAATTTTATTCTGGAAAAAAATAGGGATCCGTAAGATATTTAGGTTTAGGTGTAAAAAATCAACCAGAAAAGTTACTTATTTTGCGTACGCTGCCTAAACTGTAAAAGATAGAACCATAAAATGTTCTAATTAATTGTAGATCTTATAAATATCTACAAAAAAGTCCGCGAAGCACTATACCTATCTATGTCGAGTGAGGCACAACAAACATTTTTTTAATCTAAAAATCTTGAATTTTTTTGGACAACATTTAAACGCATTTATTTTAGTCATGCTATTAACTCTTATCAAAATAAATTATTTTATCACTAAGTACAGTTTATGTAGATAATATTTGGTCTTTGAATGATTAAAATTGAACGTTTGGTTTTGAAGTTATGGCGAAATTAAAATATTACGATTCCTGCTGCACGGTCTGTTGCGAAGTCTCTTTCTTATGAATTGTGCTATCATAGTATAGGTTGATAGAATTGATTTGAGAAATTGTTCGCAAAGGGCATCTGAAGGAACATGGTTGGTTTTTTTACAGCTCTGCAAACTGTACCTGTTCAAAATCGCACCACAGGTTGCGTTTGACCATCAATAATGTGAAGTCTGCTGAGTAAAAATGCACGCACTCAAGAGTTAATTTAATTCATAAATTGCAAAGTTAACTCTCGGTAAGGTAGTACCCGCTGAAAAAAAAACACCGTATGATTTATTAAGGCGTCAGTCAAATATCACCCCAAGTAAAAAATCTGCCTTAATAAACGGATAATTTAAATAACTAAAAACGTCGGGAATCGCTTTGTGACTAATGACACCTAAGAAATGTCTAAACGACAATAGAAGGCTTAAGGATGTCTTTTTTCACGGTATTGTTATAGCAGGTTTATTCCATTGGCAGGGCAAGAGGAGGTCTTCCCCCATACATTGATCCAAACTAGGGCAGTAGGATTCAGATTCTGACGCCAAGACAGTATAGCGGTGCTCCGCCTAGCGGAGTAGACTTCCACCGTAACGTCTGCTGTGTTTTCTGGGCGTTCCGCAGAATGGTGACACCTGGACTTTTCTTCCCGCCGAATGCAAACAATCTACCTCTCGAAACACTCATGTTCGGTTAGTACTTACGTACTTAATGCAGAAAGTGAGAACGCCATGACGCCTCTATAGTTACTCTTTAAAGAGAGAATATACCGAAGTACTTTATAACTGAGGCGTGCAAAAGTTAGTGGCCCTGATACGTAAATGGCAACTGAAGATGTTCCTTCAGGTGGAATTTAGTCCGCAAAAGACCACTTGCTCCACCTAGAGCTGGAGTTATCCAAATAAAAAAGAGGTATATACTAAACCTTCTATTGACTTCAGGATCAGCTTTGTGCTGACCATTCATATATTTTAACAACTAAAAACTACTTTATGCATTTTTTTCAGCCTAAGTAAGTGCTATAGTGGTGTTTTTTTTGGAAGGAGAATCATCAGAATGATTTCTCACGCTCTTGGGCGGAGCGGACGGATGTCAGACTCTTACTGACTAAACTCCACCCCGTTCCCCTTCGTTCCTTCGATCTGGGGGACACGGTGAGAACCTTTCGGATTTCCGAGCTTTCGATCGGGCTTTGGCCCTACCGGGCCCCTACAGTTGGCTGACATCTCCTTGAGGCGCGCGTGGAACAGAACGCGCCGTTGACGACTAGGCTTGGTCCAGGTTATTACCAGACTGCCGGACGGCGTGCTGGTCGCCGTTCGCGAGCCCGCGCCTACGGTGGTCGGAAATCGGGATCGGGATCTCGGCGGTGGCGCTCGCGGTCGGCAGCCTCCTTCGCTAGCATTACTGCTTCGCAGAAGGGGGCTACCGCCTACCACCCCTCCTCGCTCTGGACCATGGCCTGTACCAAGGCCCGGAGCGAGAGGTCGCCGCCGCCAATAGATTCTACAAGGTCACGGCGGTGCTCCGCCCAAGCAGGGCACACCTCTACCGTGTGCTCCACCGTGTCCTCCGGGCGGTCCACACAGTGGCGACACCCGGGCGTCCTTTCCTTCTTGATCCGATGCCGGGACCTCCCGAACTTACCGTGTCTACTTAGTGGTGCTTGGAATTCATTCAAGGTTAATATGATGTTTTTGGTCAGCAAATAATTTTAAAATCGTACATCTTTGTTAAACCGTAATATAGACTGGAGACATATGTACAGTCAGCATCAAAAGTCGATGAACAGAATCAACATAACAGAACACCTGTTCGCAATAAAATGTGTTTCATCTGTTCACAATAAAATGTTTGTTATGTTGATTCTGTTCATCGACTTTTGTTGCTGACTGTACATAAACAAACGCCTTTATCCATGGAGTAGGTAAATATTCAGATCAACTGCTGCAACCCTCATTTATTATTTCTGCTTCGTTGATGTTCGTAAACCAATCGGCGTCTTCATCTTCATGGTGACCCATTATGTGGATCACCATTATGTGGAATGGTGACCCTTTATGTGGATCGCCCTAAGAACACGGTGGAGCATACGGTAAGGATGTGCACCGTTTGAACGAGGGACTGCCGTGTTTTTGTGGGGGTAATCGGTTGTAGCGACCTCTCGCGCCGGGCCCTGGTCCAGAGCAGGGTGGAGTGGCAGGCGGTTGCGTCCTTCTGAGAAGCAGTAATCCAGCCAAGGTGGCAGCCGCATGGATGAGGAAATGGCCCTCACGCCCCAGCGTTGAGGAAATAAGATCCCGACCTCGATTTCCAGCCACCGAAGAAGTGGGCTTGCGAACAGCGAGCAATGGTGCGCCGTCCGACCGTTCGGTAACCAAATATCTACACCGAGACCGAGTCGACGGCGGATAGTGTTCTAAGCGTGCCTCATGGAGATGTCAGCAAAACCATAGAGACCCAGCAGGGTCGCCAAGCCTACTGGGGTCATGGATTCGCTTCTGAAAGGCATGCAGGCAGGCATGGAGTAGGTTTTGGTCAGTAAAAGTCTGTCACGTCCTGATGCGTCAGCTAAGAGCGGGAGAAGTTATTGGATTATTTCCCAACTAAAAAAAGCAATGAAGTTAAACTGTTTTATGTGAAAGTAAAATGAATGAATTGGATGCTTTTGGAATTATTTGCAAGTGTAGAATTATTGGTTAACTTTTGTGCAGTTTAACGAAATTAACGCGGACGAAGTCGCGGGCAACAGCTAGTAATATTATAAATGCGAAAGTTTGTGAGGATGGATGTATGTTTGTTACTCTTTCACGCAAAAACGGCTGGACCGATTTGGTTGAAATTCGGTAGATAGGTTATACCCTGGATTAACATATAGGCTACTTAGTTTTTATTTTTTATTTCTTTCGGGCGAAGCCGCGGGTTCCGCCCGCGGAACCCGCGGCTTCGCCCGAAACTAGTATTAGTATAAATTGAAGAAAACATCTTTTTACTAACTAAGACAACTCAGCAGAGTAACGCTCGTTTTCAATAACCTACCGCAGAACATAGATAGATACTCGTAGCTATCCCCGATAGACAGTAAGATTCCTTCTATCCATCCACAACTTTGGTAGGAAATGCTATACGTCGGTAGGTTATACGAAAGCAAGTGAGGGCAAAAGGGTAGATTTATTTATCTTTAGTAGCTGCAACTGTAGATAGATAACTTATTGAAAACGGGCATCAAACAAGCAGTAAACAGAAGTAATAAAACAAGGAAAATAAATTACAGACATTCTCTTTCATAAACCCTTATTGACGCCAACCAATTACACTTCACTGAAAACGTTTCGATTAAAAAGACTCCCAAATCAAACCGTTGAACTAATTAAGACCCTCGTTGATCAGTACCTACAAACGTTATTTAACAAAAACAAATAAAGACAAATTAAATCGACGCCGACGGCACAAAGTAACCGTCAAATGCTTACCAAAGCAAAGGTCTAGACATGGATTAAAGATGTGATAGAAGCGACACTTTTCTTTTTAGGTGGGAAAACATAAAATTTCTACTGCCTAAAACCTGCTCCTGTTCCTCTTTTGATTTCATTCCAGGTACCCGGGGTTTTCTTGCGTTCAACTCAGGGCCCTAGTAGGCTTCGAACCTGGTGGCAGCGACACTTATGATGCGAATGTATACCAAATGTCTACAGACTATGCACCTATTCTGTTAAAATTCATTATGAGTTTTTTTTTCGATTAAAATTATGAGATTAAAAAAGAGAGGCTAAAATTGGTTTAATCCAAAATAACTTCTGTAAACTTATTTTTGTTTTACTCGAACATTCAGGTTTATTTTTGCGTTTGAGTTTGATAACTATAAAATTTGTCGGAAGTGAGAAATCATCAATAGTCAAAGGGGCATACATACTTAATGCCAATATGTGCTAATATAATGTCAATTTTAAAAGGAAGTCCTCTTTAATCTTCCTCTTGAAGAAATCCTTTAAAAAAGAGTGCCAGTGACCACCTGCCGTCACAAAAGGAACCCTCATAGCGGCTGAAAGTTTGAAGCGGAGTAAATGAAAGGAAATGTCCCATCTATATAATTTTCTAATTCTCTGACCCCACCTACACGGCCAGGGTATTTAAACAGGGAGCATGTTAAAAAACGGTGGCAGTTACAAGGGTTGGGGCATTCCCGCAGGCGACAGCAGACGCGGGTGGGTTGACAGTTGGAGTCGCATGTCCAGGGATCGAGGATAGACCTGTTTGGACGGCTTTTAAATTTTACACGAGTTTATTCATGTGGTATGTTTGTGGGAAATAAAATGGTAAATTAATTCGTTGAGAATTGTGGCTGTAAAATTTCTAAAACTGTAAGAGCATGAACATCACCTTTGTACCTACCTACTTTTTTGTTTCCTTTTTCTTATCTTTTATTTTGTGGGTACATCATTATCTACCTAGCCTTTTCCCAACTATATTGAGATCGGCTTCCAGTCAAGCCGGGTTTAGCTGAATACCAGTATTTTACGAGGAGCGGCTGCCTACCAGACCTCCACAACCAAACTGGAGTAACACGGTACTTAATAGCAAGACTGGAGTCAGATTTCAGTAAATCAGAAGCCAGTGCTTCTGACCATCCGTAACGACTGCCAAAGATCTACAAATGTCAACCGGGACCTACGGCACACATTTCAACACATGAAATGTTTTATAATATTTTATTTTATTGGACTTCATTTTAATGTACGAGTACATATTATGGTCAATGTCCGAAATAAATTAATATATGAATTAGAAATTATATTTTACATTTTCGGTAAGATCATAGCGACCGATGCAAAAGAAAAAACCCAGCTTGATTAATCTTCAATCAAAAAAGCTCCATTATTCAACACACACCTCATCTCAGTGAGCATCTACATTAAGCCTACGTGTTTGTGTGTTCATCAGGCTAAGATGGACGCAGGCAATCGTCTGAACTAAATAGAGACGGTAATCCTATACTCTCGGCGATACGCAATCAATGGTGCTGGGAATACACCTGGGAGAGAACTGTACAGTATATCAAGTTTTGTAAATAGTTCAGGAATAAGCATGAGCCTGGCTTAGGTTTGTGGACGACAAGCAATGGATAACTCACCGTCCGTCGTCGGGGGAAGTTGTTTGATCTTCTTCTTCTTCCTGCCCTTATCCCAAATTACTTGGGGTCGGTGCAACACGTTTTTTCTTCCATTCTGTTCTGTCACCCGCCATACCATCACTAACTGCCTTTTCTTTCATATCAGTCCTCACACAATCCATCCAACTTTTCCTTGGGTTCCCTCTTCCTCTTCATCCATGTAAACTTATAACTCTTTTAGAAACATGCGTGACAATATGGTTTCCCAAAATAAGACAGTTATTGATAGATTTTTGGCAACATAAGCATCATAGCGACCGAAGCGATAGAAAATACCAACTTGATTAATCTTTAATCAAAAAACCTTCATTATTCAAGGCACACCTCATCTCAGTGGGTTTTAATTAAGCCTACGTGTTTGTGTGTTCATCAGGCTAAGATGGACGCAGGCAATCGTCTGAACTAAATAGAGACGGTAATCCTATACTCCCGGCGATACGCAATCAATGGTGCTGGGAATACACCTGGGAGAGAACTGTCTATATCGTGTGTAATCGGTAAATGAGTGGGGAGAAGTTTTGTATATAGTTTGTGGAATGAGTATGAGGCTAATTTTATTAGTAATATAGGCTTTTTGTTAAACCTAGGTCAGACATGAGTCCAGAACTAACATTTACCTACAGGGTTATTTTTGTATTTAACATTCAAATTTTAAAATTAAGGTCTTTTAACTAAATCATGGTTATATGTGAAACATAATAATCAAATAAGAACACAAAATAAATAAAAACATTCAATTGACAATATCCGAAAAGATTAATATCGCAGAAATGAGAAATCTTTGTGATAAGTGTGATAACTTCTACAGCAAGTAACACCGCATAGATCTTATTCCAATTTTCCCTTTATAATTAATGGGTTTACGTATTTCAAAAACTGAAATGAATTAGCTATTTACAATTAAGTTAACCAGACTCAATTAACCTACTCATCACGTGACTGTATTTAAGTTATTATTAAAAAAATACATAATAAGTACAAAATAACTTTAATTTCGGACGGCAGTGTTTTTGTAGGTTGGGTAGGTATTTAACATTTTATTTTTTAGTGGAACTGGCATCGACCTAGTGAGAGTTGCGAGATTGTGATGAATGCCAGACGCACAGGACCGTGTATTGTAATGACACTTGGGGGAGGGTAGGCCTATATCAAACAGTGGACGTCCTTCGACTGAACTAATAATGATAATGATTCAAAATTATTAAATCACATGTTATTACGCAAAAATTAAATCACTTTTGTGTTTACTCAAAAGGTGATAATTAAAGATACAAACACTCCAAGTGTGTGCCCGTTAGTATACAACATAGCACCCGCCGTGGCTACAGGAAACGCTCAACTTTCAAGCAAGCTCAACTTTCGGAAGCTCAACTTTCGGGAAGCTCAACTTTCCAACTCAAGTGTCGCTGTCGGTCGGAATGTGTTAATGAGTTTGGAAAAGGACTCGGTATTTTAACTTGAACAATGTATTAAGTTTTTTTGTTTTCGTTTAATAATATAATATGCATTATTCGTCATTATTTAGATACTTTTAGTTTCTGCTAGCGGCTTTCCGCGTGAAGGTTAAAAATAATAATAATAATAATAATATTCCACAACTTTCACACAACGCCATCTAGTCCCAAGCTAAGCAGAGCTTGTGTTATAGGTACTAGACAACTGATAAACATACTTACGAGTATATACTGCTAAATACATACATATTATAGATAAATTACACCCAGACACAGAACAAATGATCATGCTCATCACACAAACATTGGTCCTGGGTGGGAATTGAACCCACGACCTCCGGCATAGCAGTCAGGGTCACTAACCACTAGACCAACAGGCCAGTCAAAAATGTCAGGCCAGTCAAATGTTTATAGTCATTTAGTATATCTACACTAATATAATAAAGAGGTAAAGTTTGTTTTTTTGTTTGTATGAGGTAATCTGTGGTAGTACTAGACCGAAAGCTAAAATTTTGAAAGAGAAAGCTGCTGTATTCCTGAGTGACAAAGGCTATATTTTATGTACGCGAGCGAAGCTGCGGGCTAAAGCTAGTACTATATAAAGTAGCATTCTACTGATGTAAACATTTCGTATATCGGTCCAGTAGTTTTTAGGGAGCCGTACCCAAAGGACAAAACGAGACCCTATTACTATGACTCCGCTGTCCGTCCGTCTGTCTGCGTGTCTGTCTGTCCAATATCAGGCTCTATCTCATGAACCGTGATAGTCATCCAATGGCAAAGGAGAGGACTATGCTCGGAGTTACCGAAAAGTTCTGGAGTGGCAACTGCATATCGGAAGACGTAGCGTTGGAAGGCCTAAGAAATATCAGAAAACCAATTTATTTTGGTTAGGATTATCTAAGTTGACTGCATCAAATTCTGCTCGAAAGACTGCGAACAAATACCAATTTGTTCGGAGTGGAAAATATGTAATCATCATTTGCCTAGCCTTTTCCCAACTATATTGGGGTCGACTTCCAGTCAAGCCGGATTTAGCTGAATACAAGTATTTTACGAGGAGCGGCTGCCTACCAAACCTCCACAACCCATTAGCTGGGGTAACACGGTACTTCATGGCAAGACTGGAGTCAGATTTACTGGCTTCTGACTATCCGTAACGACTGCCAAAGATCTATATATGACAGCCGGGACATACGGCTTAACGTGCTTTCCGAGGCACGGAGAAAACCCGGTATATTATAATTTTAAATTAATACAAGTGATATTAGTTTTTGGTGTTATCACGGAACAGACGAAAGAGGAGGAATTAATGGAATAAATCATACTAACACAGTTCACTGGGTCACCTAGTAAATATTTGAAAAAAAAAATACCGTCCTCGGCTCTTTTAGCTATCCACATTTATACTCAGAACTTTTCTCGAAACTTATCCCTCAACGGTGCCATAGATGAGAGAGAGGTCCTAAAGTGTGGATTATAAATCAAAGTTCGATATCACTCGTCCTTTGAAATAATAATGCCGAAGTTTTTTACTTACGATACCCAAGGGATAGAGTTGTGTCGTTATAGAAAAAACTTGGCTAAGTACAATCTTTAAAATAAGACGCAAATGGGTCAGTAAGTATATAGAAAAGTTTAGTTTTAAATATAGCAGCATAAGCAGAGTTAGCCGAGGAGCTCGTGGCTAGATAATAACAGCCGCACGGGTCGATCTTCAAGGTTAAGCAACGTTTGCCAAGGTTGGTCTGTGGATGGATGACATTTGTAGATCTTTGGCAGTCGTTACGGATAGTCAAAAGCCAGTAGGTAAATCTGACTCCAGTCTTGCCATGAAGTACCGTGTTACCCCAGTTACCGTGTTACCCGGTTGTGGAGGTCTGGTAGGCAGCCGCTCCCCGTTTTTGGGCTCATAATTTTTTTTTGTATTGACAGGCTCTCGTTTGAACACTATCTCAGCTGATGGTAAGCGTTGATGTGGTCGACGATGAAGCATGCTCGCTTAGGAGTAACTTATTCACTTTTGACTTACAGACCTCTATATTGTAGCTAGTTATCAGGAAACACAAGATTTTTTTGTTTTTCCATACCATGTATTTTTAATTTTTACTATTTATGGGTCGAATAAACGTTTTTCTTTCTTTCAAAATAATAAAACCGTCATTCATGATTCTTTTAGCCATCTTTAATTTGATTAACATCTTTCGGTAGATGTTAATCCTTTTTATAATTGTAATAAACTAGTGTTCGACCACGATCCCACCCGATGGTAAGCAGTAATGCAATCGTCGATGGTGAGGCGGCGCACTAGTTTATTGAGAACCAGACACCTAAATTATAATTTTTTTTTTTTTTTTTTTTTTTTTTTTTTTTTTTTTTAATATGTTCCACAACTTTCCACACAACGCCATCTAGTCCCAAGCTAAGCAGAGCTTGTGTTATGGGTACTAGATAACTGATAAACATACTTATATATTCTAAATACATACATATTATAGATAAATTACACCCAGACACAGAACAAGTGATCATGCTCATCACACAAACACTTGTCCTGGGTGGGAATCGAACCCACGACCTCCGGCATAGCAGTCAGGGCCACTAACCACTAGACCAACAGGCCAGTCAAATGAACGGGAAGACCGCAGCAGGCAAATTGACTGTTAAGATAGGGTTATCTTTCTATCTCGCTACCAGTATTTTACATGATGCGACAGCTTATCTGAACCCCACAACCCATTAACTAGGTAACAGATTTATTTATTTGTTTATCCTCATCCTCATAACAGAATGCCTTGCTGCAATAACATAAATGGGGCCAATTTGTGCAGAATCTGCTACTTTCTTCATGTGGGTCACGTACGCTCGCTTATGAAGTATTAGGTCAGTACTCTTCTAGTAGCCGTATTGAAAGAATTTTGACAAAATTTAGAGGCTCTGAGCTGAGGCTCATAAATGAGTTTGCTGGAAGAAAAATCATTGCTGATTTAAGCTCCTTTTTAAGCCTCTGTACATGAATAATCTATGTATATCACCATGTTGTTTGTACTAATGTTCTTATAATCTTTTTTGTGTACAATAAAGAATTATAAAATATGATTTAAATTAAAAACTACAGAAAAAAGATTGCCATGGCAACGCTATGATAACATTAATCGCAAACACGGCTAGGATACATTAATTTGTTACATTATTCTGGTGCCTAAATTCCAGTTTCATCATCAGATCAGTTCATTGTCTCCCTGCTTCTTCTTCCTTCAGTCAGTCATCGACTATACGTGTTACTATTAGCATTTTTTTAGGAAAACATCGTGAGGAAACCGGCATGTCCTAGAACCAAAAAATACGAAGACATGTGACATCCACCAATCCGCAATGGGCCCGCGCGGTGGATTATGGCCCATTCCCTCTCCTAGAGAGGAGGCCTGAGTCCCAGCAGTGGGAACATTATAAGGCCGATAATGCTAATGACTATACGTATAAACAAAGCAATTTTACCGATTACAACAGTTCTGCTATGATCCTATGAGGATTTCCGCTCCACATCTTCGAAGTTCTTCATCAGATTATTACAATATTCTCTATGGTTCTCAGGAGTATAATCTTCCAATTTAAGCATTTTTTTTATATCGGTCCACCGTTAACTGAGAAATCGATGACAATATATTTTAATAAAATACATACAGTTGAACGCGTAACCTTCTTTTTTGAAGTCGGTTAACAAACTTAGCCTATATAATATAAACTTCGATTTAATTAAATTGAAAAGAGGTAAAAAACAACAATGCATAGACCAAGTATCGATGCAAAGGAGGCTAAATATAAATAGAACGGCTACAGAAATAAAATATTTTACGCCGATTGAATGAAGGCACTCAAAAGTAACCATAAATAAAACAATAAAATCTGAAAGGGAATGATTCTACAAAGGAAAGGGGTTTGATTGGCATAAAATTTATTCTCTCTTTTTAGTTTTTTAGAATAGCCTAGCTTTAGTTATATTATATAGCTTTTCATTATTGTCCAGTAGTAGAATTTTTTTTGTATGTGAATGTAGAAACTTACACTGAAGCAACATTTATTCTCGGGTTAAAAAAGTATTCTGCGTTCTATTCCAAAACAAAGTCTACTCTTGTACCAAAATTTCAATCAAATCTGTTCAGCCGTTTGAGTGTGAAGGAACAACAAAGTTTTGATGATTTCGTTTATTTCTTTTTCGATGATTTTTTTTTTACGTTATTCTAAATCAAAGATGAAGGACAAGTTTTGAAAGCTCGTTTTTAAAGATTTTGTAGCATTATATTGTTACTATTGTGTTTGATTACAATTTGAACAAGAGTCATATTGTTAAGCAGGATAATTCAATCATCATTATTGGAATATACAGATATGTATGTACTCTACGTATCATCTAATGAGTTATGAACTACGTGTAATTGATACGCTAGTAACTGTTTACCACTTAGCCAGTATATGTTGCACTCCCGTATAATTACAACTCATTTGGTAAACAAATTGGTCTTGTTTGGACTTTGGGAAATTCCTCACAAACCTACCTATTTTAACACTACAAAGTAATTCAGATAAAATTCCCTTTTAGACCTTCACCCAACATTGTTGAATTAAACTCTTCTATCCTACCTACTTCACATTATTACTTCAGTATGGAAATTAAAACAACTTTTAGGCAACCAGACTTGGGCAAATTCGGGCAATCCGGGCAAACTCGGGCAAAGCGGGCAATTCGGGCAACCTTGCTAATAGCTTTGATGACCCTTTGCAATGCTTTGACGAGTGTAGTTTCAGTTAGTTTCAGTTATATTACTTGTAAATTGCCCAATAGAGGAAACTGAAAATTGACATAGTGAAGGGACTGTGGATTTAATTTTCAGTCAGGTAATGGCTTTTGTGTTGCTAGGTGGAATTAGTTAGGTGGTGTTGTACTATGTCCCAATAGTACAAGGTTGAAATGGTTAAATAATTCTAGGTTGAATATTTAAATCTTTAAGTTTATTATTTTACTCTTTGGTCAATTTTAATTGATCGTGACAACCGCAAATTTTTAGTTAATTAGAGATGGTATAAATGGTACAGAGTTATATATTTTTTTACATTTGCTATTGATTTTTTTTAATAATAAGAAGTCAAACAGTAAAATAAATTAGTCGATTGGGTGTAGTAAGATCTTACTAATTTTACCCTGCACTTCCCGCACGTTTGTTAAGAGAGTAAGACCGTTTTCACATTATCCGATCCAATATCGGTATCGGACGCCGATACGATATCGGGGTAAGTAAAATGTATGAAATGCTGTGCTCCGATATCCGATATCGGGTCGGACAATATGGAAGACAGGTACATATCTCATACATTTACCTTACCCCGATATCGTATCGGCGTCCGACACCGATATCGGATCGGATAATGTGAAAACGGTCTTATTCTGAAAACCAACTAAAATTAAAAAAAAAAAATTTAATTAAATTAAAAAGCTTTCAAAACAACACATTGTATGTGTATAAAATATACTTTAAACAGAAAAGTCAATGATGAGAACTTTGCTGTTATAAGCCTTTACTTCATAATAATGATTTTTACTTTAAAAAGTTACGAAGCACAGTACACGTTACGGAGACGAGAGCACAAGAGATGCATAAATGTAGAAGATGCAAATGGCAGCATCTTAGCGCGAGCTGTTCTGTACATCTGCCTACTAAATGTTCAGTTTCATTCCAACAACACAGTTTTAGTTATTTTGGGTGTTTGAACGGCAGATTTTTCGCATTAATATACATACTTAGTTTGGCTTTAACTGCAAACTACTGTACCGAGTTACCCCAGTTAATGGGTTGTGGAGGTCTGGTAGGCAGCCGCTCCTCGTAAAATACTGGTATTCAGTTAAATCCGGCTTGACTGGAAGCCGATCCCAATATAGTTGGGAAAAGGCTAGGTGATGATGATGAGTCCGACTTGCGAGTCCATGACCGGATTTTTTTCTGGGGTGGGCACAGAAACCTATATAATAAGTCAATATTTAGATTTTTGTGGGGTGGGTAATATTTAAATTATTTCTTTCTCTCTGTGTAGAGCGAAGAGCGAGCATGCATGTCAGACTTTCAGCGAACAAACCCTCTTGTATTCCTCCAGTTGCCCTTTGCGTTCCTAAACCTATCCATTTTATGTTTGAGTTCTTTGAATTTGTATCTTTTTCAACCTCTGTTGGTAATTCAAGGGTACCTTTATTACTTCCTCAATAAATATGATAGGGATGAATAATATATGAACGCACAAATTGTTACACACACATCCAGAAAAATGGATCATTGAAAACTTTTGTTAACAGCGACAGGTATACGGGTCCCGGGACCGGTATACCTGTCACAAACTATCCTAAATTGAACAAGTATGGGCCCGTATAATATGTTGCCAGTTGGAATATATAAATAAAGCACAAAGCATATGTGATCTGCACAGTGTGTGCGTTAGTTCCACGACATTACCCGATGTGGAGGACCCGGCTTTATTTTATACAGGGTGTGTTATTACCTATATGCTCACTTATTTTTTTTTTGGTTTTAGACGCAACGGAAACACAGTCATAGAAATTATCAAACAATTAGTTTTTTTGACTCTATAGTAAGAGGAAAGACAAAAACAGACACGCACAAAAATTTTAGTCTTTTTAAAATCTTACATGCTTGAAATATTTTGGTTGATCTGATAACTAATAGACTGGAAAACCTAGTGACCTATGGAGATGCTAACAAAGGGTACCTAATCTGCCGGTCTCACTGAAACGAAAAGTCACTAAGCGACATGTGAATCCTGCCCGTGCTAACCTATAGCTCTCAAACCTGATCGTTCAACGATGGTTTCTACAATGTGGCGCGGGAAAAGAATTCCTGAAAACACTTACTGTTATTAACTATTTTACTAGTAGGTAAAATACCTTACCTACTCCTTTTTGAAGTTGGTTAAAAATAACTAATATTAGCAGATATCTTTTCATACAGTGAATGAGAAACCATCAAATAGAGGGACAATAAAATTGAGATGGGTACTGAAATGATATAGGTACTACTGTAAATTAGGTTTAATACAAATATTATTCATGATATTCTCCTATAAGACTTCTAAATGATTTTGCCACAGGATTTTATAATAGTATCTAAAATCTTTTTTTAACTTTTATTCTACTGGCCAGAACCACCACTACTACACCATGTGTACGTATTTTGGTACTTCACTAAAATGAACCATCCTATACACAAAGTCTTTGTAAACGCTACAATGGCGGACGAAGGTAAAGACATTTATTTACTTTCATGAGTATATTCGTTTGTTTGTTGTTTTGTTAGCGTTTGTCTCCCAACCACTGCCTCTGACGTCTAAGTCAACAAATAGAGAGACAATAATAATGTGTTATTGAAGAATATCGTTTCGGTTTATATTGAGTATATTTCAAGAATAAAAATAAACAATGGCAGCCTAAAAATGACCATTTCAGGATTTTTATATACACAACATGTAACATAATTAACGAACATCCTTTTAGGGGGTCATCGTACTCAACATTATGAACAACTTTTAGTATGGGACTAAACCTGAAATCGCCAAAAAAAATTCAGGTGTCCCATACCTACATTTTGACGAAATTAGCGAACATAAATGTATGAAACAGCTGATATTTTTTTCTTGATTTCAGGTTTGGTCACATACTAAAAGTCCCATAATGATGAGTACAATGACCCCCCAAGAGGATGTGCGTTAATTATGTTACATGTTGTATATAAAAAATATTACGAGGCCTTACCATGCATGGCAAGTATTTTTTTAGATGAAAAATTATCTAGTTACTGTTCCCGCTCTGGGCTGAGCGGGAAGGCGTGTCAGACTTTTACTGACTAAAACCCACTCCTGTTTCTTCTTTGCCTTCGTTCCAGGGCCAAGTGTGCGAGGGAGAAAGAGGGATGGAGCTATACACCCTGTACATATAGCACCATCTCTATAAAAGTCAATTTAGGTCGTCAAATGAATCGCGTTGGTAGGCAGGTAGGGCCTCTGATACAGCAATCATCATCATCATCTACCTAGCCTTTTCCCAAGTATATTGGGGTCGGCTTTCAGTCAAGCCGGATTTAGCTGAATACCAGTAGTTTAAGCTGGGTTCTGACTATCCGTAACGACTGCCAAAGATCTACAAATGACAGCCGGGACCTACGGCTTAACGTGCTTTCTGAGGCACGGAGGAAACTCGTTATGTTAAGATGGTCACCCATCCACAGACTAACATTGGCAAGCGTTGCTAAACCGTAAGATCGACCCGTGCGGCTGTTATTATCTAGCCACGAGCTCCTTCTGAATGTCACTGATACAGCAATAAAACCTCTATTGACACTTAGAAACAAGACGACTTGTCAGAATAAAAAAAAACCCTTTCAAGATAAAAAGAAATTGTATAAAATCATAAAATACATTTTTACTTAAACATTCTCGTTGATGGAAAACGCTTTAATGGTTGATAATAAAAAAAAACTGGGCAAATCCGAGTCGGACTCGCGCGCATTGAGGGTTCCGTACCAACTTTCTTGTAAAAATAGCTCAATTCCTGAATCAAGTCTCGAATTTTTTTCCGAATCGCAATTAGTTTTTTTTGTGACGTAACTTCAAATTTTCTGTTTTCAGAATTTTTCCCATATTTGTGCCATAAAAGTTCGCTTCATGCCCAATTTCCGAATTCTAAGTTAACTGGAGTAGGTACCTACCCAAAAAATGGAGTAGGTATGCCAAAATATACGTTTCTTGCGACATAAACGACCGTATCTTTTTAACTCGTAAACTTAGAAGTTTAATTTTTATACCGCTCGAGACTGCACATTTGAGTATAAGTTTTAATTTCTACTTCATATTTCCACACATTCCCGAGATAAAATTTCTTGACAGACAGAAAGACAGACGGACATCAAAACGATCCTATAAGGGTCCAGTTTTTTCCTTTTAAGCTACGCGGAACCCTAAAAACAAAATGTAATGAATCCTCTTTTCATAGTTTTAATTTTTAATTATTCCAGTCCTTCGAACCGGTCCTGAAAGCTCTTCTTCGTGAATAATTTATTGGTCCAATGACTACTTGTTTAGTTAAGTACTAAGATTAGGCCTAGACTGATGAAGAATAAATACATTATTACTTGGACTTTTGTGCTGAAAACTGTTAAAGGATTAGTTACGAAAAAATGAAATATTTTATAATTCTTTGTCTTCATTAAAATGTAATAATTATACCCATCGATGTATTTACATAAACGCTTTAAATAAGATTTTACAGATCATACAAGGTATAATCAGCCACAATTATAGTAATTCCAGTGCTGGGACTCTTTCTTAGGAGAGACCGTAATCTATTTTTTTTTATTGTTATAAACTAGTGCTTGACTGCGATCCCACCTGATGGTAAGCAGTGATGCAATCGTCGATGATAAGGCGCACTAGTTTATTAAGAGCCTATTCATTCTAGCCTTGAAAACACCCAAATTATAATCGGACGGGAAAACCGCAGCTATCATACGGACCCGGTGTAGCTTGGTAGATACTGTAGCAATCACAAAATCACGTGAGGGGCCTGACATCCTCACGCCTCAGCAGCCGTAGGAGACACCTCAGGCGCCGCAAGACGGCGACCTATGTGTAGCTCATCATCCGGCCGTCCAGTAAGGACCGAGCTTCAGTTGTCGACGGTGCATGATATTGTTCTACACACACCTCAAAGTTGTTCATCAAAACCATAAGAGTCCGGCAGGGGTGACGCCCGCTAGGGGCATGAGGAATTTCCGGAAAGGAAATCTGTATTCCTAGAACGTAAAAGGCAGCGGAAGGAACATTGGTGTGTTTTACTCAGTAAAAGTCTAATACACCCTTTCGCTCCAGCCAAGAGTGAAAGAAAACATTAGATGATTCCTTCTCTCCAAAAAAGTCTTGTCCTCTATTCAGCGACCACTGGGCTGCTTAGAAGCAGATGACCTGCCAGCCGCGCAGCCTCCAAACAACCCCATTCCGGCCGGCTTCACTTTCAAATTATGGCAAATAGTAGTATCTATTATTTTAAATTATCATTCAAATATCATTTAACTGCATAATATTTGCTTGTGAAAATAAAAATCAACAATAAATAAACGCCTACAAGTTTTTTCGGGGCAATATCAACTCACGCAAAACAGGTCGGTACGGTAAGCCGCTTCTTAATACCGGAATTTCATACATTTTAATTCATAGTTTCTAGCGACATCTAGCGGTGCTACGCAGGCGTTAAGCCAGTATAACACGGCTAAATATTAGTTCAAGGGAACCCGCTATTAATCGAGTTACATACCATAAAATGCATTCGCTAGAACGAGATGGAATGATACTGAACTTCTTCATTTATTTAGATATTATTATTTAGTTTGACATTTGACAATAATGACAACAGAGTTGGTTCGCGCTTATTGATGTGTCATATTTCACCTGTTCATTTGCATTTTATTTGATATATTCGTATTATAATTTAGAATCTTATAGTTTTATGGTTGAAATTGATTTACGCCCGTTTTCAATAAGCTATCTAACTTCAGTTGGAGCTACTAAAGATAAACAAATCTGTCATTTTGCCCTTACTTGCTTTCCTATAACCTACCGACCGATAGCAGTTCCTATCAAAGTTGTCAATCTATTTTCGGGAGGTCGGATAGTCTACTAGAGTTAGGACCGCTCATACAATTCTCCCTTACTTGCATTTCAATATAAGTTTGAAGTTACTCTCCGGTAGGCGGAGCTAACTCTAGTAATGCCATATGAGTATCTGTCATTATCGGTCAGTAACGGGAATTGACGTTTGAAAAATATTTGTTGTGTTGTAGAATTTCTTGTAATAATGGAATATTATAGCAGTGATGATAGTGATATGGAATTATTTCAAATGATAATAGATTGCGATGAAGACAGTGATACCGATAACATACCGTTGCAGAAGGAATATAAGCCACGTGTGAATTATTTATCTAAACTAAATACGGTGCTGGAGAAAGATGCTTCGTATCCCCTGGACAGCATTTCGGACCAACGCGACGTATCCATCTTGCAAGAGCTTCAAATCTCCTCACGGCTGTCGTCCGAGTTTCTTCGCAGGATTCTGCAATACTTCGGTCACATTGCAAGGAAAGAAGGTGACAACCTCGAAAGGCTCATTGTGACCGGTAAAATAGATGGAAAAAGTCCTCGCGAGCGCAGCCCAATACGTTGGTCCGACTAGATCCGCGCCGCTCTTAATTCTACGATTTACGATGCCCTTCACAACGCCAAAGATAGGAACAGATGGAGAAACATCGTAAGGGCTAAGGTGATGAAGCAGTGAGGTCACGACCCTAAGCATTGAGGAATACGACGCAGGGAGGAGGAAATGATTACGAATTTGCCTACAGATTTAGACTAAATAAAGTGACTGTGTGTCAGTTAATTAATTTAATACACCCTTATTGTGCTACATCTAAAAGGTACGTAAAATTAAGTATTAATTTGGATGGGTTCACAAATGTTCTTTTAGTGTCTGTTCTTAGAGCAATAGCGCACTAGCGGCCAGGTCGCGGGCCGCGGCGGCCATCGAGATACATACCTACATTAGTATGAAATCGCCATATAGCGCGCGCACCTATGCGCACGCGGCCAACGCAGCGGCCACAGGTGCGCGCGCTAGTGCACTATTGCTCTTACCTAATATCAAGCTTAATCAAGTTTTATTTTTTACAGGAATCATGGGATATCCCCACTTCATCAAATACTTCTGGCTCTACGATTTTATGCATTGGGTACTATACTAGTGCGTACTATGATAGCGCGTCAGTCGACCGACGAGCGCTGACGAGCGCGACCGACATCAGCGACAGAGGAATTCGGGCCTAAGATCAGCTAGAATTTGTTTTTCATTAGTTTGTGAAGTGGATTCATCTGCATCTCTCTTTATTATTCCTCTGCTAGTACCTAGTCATAGCATGATGTTAAAAACCCTTCCTCGATGAAAGGTCTATCTAACACATTATCTATCTATACTTCTATACTAATATTATAAAGAGGTAAAATTTGTAAGTTTGTAAGTTTGTATGTAGGGGGTAATCTCTGGAACTACTGGTCCGATTTGAAAAATTCTTTCAGTGTTAGATAGCCCATTTATCGAGGAATGCTATATACCATCACGCTACGACCCACGGGAGCGGAGCAGTAACGAAAAATGCGGGTGAAACCGCAGGGGACAGCTAGTACTTAATATAATAAAGAGGTAAAGTTTGGTTTTTTTGTTTGTATGAGGTAATCTATGGAGGTACTGGTCCGATTACTAATATTTTTACACCAATAGAAAGCTGCTGTATTCCTGAGTGATATAAGCTATATTTTATGTACGCGGGCGAAGCTGCAGGCTAAAGCTAGTATAAGATAAAATGATTAATTATAGCTACTTATTTTATTTCAGATGCATTGGAGTTTGGAAGAGACGATTCCCTGTATTATCCTTAAAAAGTAGGCTAAAAGTATAAAATATGCAAGCAGTTATTATAGTGACTGCAGTACTGCATAATATTGCCAGAAATCTGTACCTGGAAGTAATAGAGCCTGAAGTATCAATTCCAGACACTTCTCACGACAATTATGTAACTGTTCATGAAAATTCTTCTTCAGAATTGACATCGGAACAGTTACTACTGATAAACAATTACTTTAATATATAAATTACATACAATAATAATATTTTAACTGCATTTTTATTTCACATCACTTAAACTACTCTTACACTTAATATAACATGCAAACATTGCTTTTCTTCTTGAGGATAGTCTCTAATTGAACACAAAAAAATTGAGATCTTACATTATAATTTATTAAAAACAGTAATTACATGCAGAATTCTGATTAAGGTTCTTTGTTAACATCTGGTACACTCTCTGCAAATCAACTCTCCTTCGGAACACTTATATATACTACCAGCACTGCATCTCACTATTATGGACCTATTCCAAACTGTCAAAATGTGTTGAGGAACTTTCTTCTACATTTGCCTCACGAATGACTCAGTATGAGGAAGACATGAAGAATGCCAGTAGTGAAGGTTCCCACAAAACCATTGCCAGCCTTTCCAAGGATTTCAGTGATTTCAAGAGTCTGGTTTGGTAAACACTGAGTTCGAGTCTGCCTCGGAGTATCGAGAACTTGTTGCCCAGTTCCCCGTTGCTGAGTCCTCCGCCGTACCAGCAAAGCCAATGCCAGAAAAGAGAACTGGCTAGCCGGCGAAATGAGTGTGTAACATCATGTTTGACTTTCAAGCTCCAGGTGTGCTGCTGGGGGTCTTGAATGGACTAAATAAATGAAACTGCTGCTTGCAAATTATACTACTGTATTGCGATAGGTACTGGTTACAAAAGATTTAACCGATAGCATGCGCGCGCGCATTAGAGAGGTCCGCGAGTGAGTGGCGCGGCGTTGTTCCAGCGCTGCTGTCGCGGCTGGAGGGGCGAGCGAGGTCAAGTCGCCGCCGCGCTGTGTGGTGGAGCCCGATGTGACGTCAGGAACATATTCCCCCGGGTTGAAGTGTGCTTCAAGGTGATGATGATGATGATGATGAGATTGGAAGAGGGCATATGTTATTATATGCACGTGTGATGGTGCCCTTCTTCGTCAGGATGTCGGCGACTCGGCTACGTCCGTCAGACCCAGTCTTCACTGCAACTACTCTGCCCAGCAGCCATAGAAGTGGAGGAAGGTTGGCGTCTCTCACTAACACCATGGTGCCTGTTTTCAAGTCATGCCCAGCTGTACGCCATTTTGTTTTCTGCTGCAGGAGAGACACATACTCGTTAGAGAACCGTTGCCAAAAATGCTGCCGCAGTTTCTCCACGCGATCGAATCGCTGTAGCCGCTGGATGTTGACGTCGCTGATCTGAGGACGAGGAAATGACGTGAGTGGTCGTCCGATGAGGAACAATGAAGGAGAAAGATAAGAGAGGTCAGATGGATCAGTGGATAGAGGTGTTAAAGGTCTGGAATTTAAAATAGCCTCTATCTGGATCAAGCATGTTGAGAGCTCTTCATACGTCAAATGAGTTAGGCCCATGACTCTACGCAATAAATGTTTGGTGGATTTTACTGCACTTTCCCATAGTCCACCGAAATGTGGGCTGTAAGCGGGTATAAATTTAAAATCTATGCCTTGGTTTGTCAGATCTGACTCAATACTGCTAGATGAAACCTTTAAGAAGCGTGAAAGCTCATTGAAAGCTCCCACAAATGTAGTGCCGTTGTCGGAGTACACGCGTTGAGGTTTGCCCCGACGACTTATAAATCGGCTGAAAGCCGCTAGAAAAGCTTCCTTAGTGAGGCCGGAAACCAGCTCCAGGTGAACGGCTCTGACTGCAAAGCACACAAAAACACATATGTAAGATTTAATCAGCTTACATCCTCTACCCCTACGGTCGGCTATCAGCACTGGCCCAGCATAATCAACCCCTGTGTTCAAGAAAGGGTACTCGAGATGAGTCCTATCAGTTGGTAGGTTGCCCATGACGACCTGAACAGGCTGAGCCTTGATGCGACTGCAGCGAACACAGTTACGCACTACGTGCTTGGCTAAGTTCCTGCCTGCCAAAGGCCAATAGGTGAGTCTGATGTGTGCTAAAAGTAATTGTGGCCCTGCATGAAAGAGTGCTTTGTGCTCTTTTTCGAATATAATTTTGGTTAAGTAATGTTTGCTACACAATAGAATAGGATGCATAACATCGTAACTATAGTTAGAGTTATTAAGACGTCCACCTACGCGTATTAAGTTATCAGAATCAATGAAAGGAGAAAGACTTATTAGTCTGTTCTTTTTATTTAAGCCCTGACTAGTTTTGAGACAAGTATATTCCTCAGGGAACATTTCCTGCTGAGAAATCTGTAATATAAGATTCTTTGATGATTGTAACTCTGATAATGTTAGGTAAGATGTTTTTTTGTTATTCTGTGTTTTGCAATTAAAAATAAATCTTTGTATATATGCTATAATTCTGATTAGTGATGTAAATGATAATTTTTTGTGAATTAAATTTGAAATTATATTATTATTATTTTGTTTAAGTGTGTCAGTTGTATGAAAAGATATTTCAGGTAAAGACTGATTTTTAGTATTAGGCGAAATAGGAAATTGTATTTCTATTTTATGAAGAAAATCAGGACCCGACCACCAAAGAGTGGACGAGCTGATACAATCAGCCTTCACCCCCCGAGAAGTGAGATCAGCCGGGTTGCTCTTGGAAGGCACATAGCTCCACGTCTGTCCGGTCGTAGCTTCCTGTATTTCACTCACTCTATTGCGAACAAATTGTTCAAGTCGACTTGGCAATGTAGACAGCCATCCCAATACGATTGTCGAATCACACCAAAAATAACAGTGCTTAAACTCTAGAGTGAGTGATTTACGTACCTTCAAAAAAAGTCTCGTGCCCAGTAAAGCACCGCACAACTCCAGCCTTGGTATGGTTGTGGGCTTTATAGGGGCTACCCTGTTTTTTGAGGCTAACAGGCGAACGCAAACTGTTCCGTCGACTGAAACCGATCTAACATAAATACATGCGCCGTAGGCGCGTTCAGAAGCATCTGTGAAAGTGTGCAACTCTACTGATTCAGCATTGTGACATGACACCCAACGAGGAATATGAATGAAGTTGAGCGCTGAAAGTGACTCTAAAAATTCAATGAATTGAGATTTTATTTCTGTTGGTACTTCATCATCCCAGTTGCATTTACTTATCCACAGCTGCTGCATGATAAGCTTGGCCTGAACTACGCATGGCCCGACAAGACCAAGAGGATCAAACACCTGACTTATTGAAGATAAAATATTACGTTTTGTTATTTTTGAAATATTTTGTTTTAAATCTATTGAAAAGTATAGTCTATCTGTTTTACAGTCCCAGTACAGCCCAAGAGTTTTGCTAGGAGAATCATTCAAGTTTAATTTTTTATCTAAATTTTCTGTATGAATATTACTGATTAATTCTAGTATTTTTGGACTATTTGATTGCCACTTTCTTAGGTGAAACTTAGCCGACTCGAGAATTTTTACAACTCCTCGACATAAGGTAATGACTGACTCAATAGAGTCACCCCCACATAAGTAGTCATCCACGTAGAAGTCGCGTTTGATGGACTGACTAACCTCTGGGTCTGAACATTGATCTGCAAGAGACACCAAGCATCTTGTGGCCAGATAAGGTGCTGAGGCTGTACCGTAGGTCACTGTGTTCAGTGCATACGTTTTTAAAGGCTCTGAATAATTGAATCTAAAAACAATTTGTTGTAACGGACGCTGAGATGGCTGAACTAAAATGGCTCTGTACATTTTTTCGATGTCACCCGTTACAACATACTTGTGTTGCCTAAATCTTAAGAGTATGGATAATAAGTCCTCCTGTACAGTTGGACCTACCATCTGGATATCATTGAAGGACTTGCCCGAGGTGCTGGAGGCCGAAGCATCGTAAACTACGCGGAGTTTTGTGGTAGAACTAGACTCGCGTACAACACCGTGATGAGGCAAAAAATAATTACATTCTGACTGATTTGTTTTAGAATATTCTGACATATGATGAAGGTCAATATATTCTTGCATGAATTGTAAATATCTGTTTTTAAATGTAGAATCCCGCTCAAATCTACGTTCTAGGGAGAGAAAACGACGCTTGGCTTTCGCATAAGAGTCACCTAAGCACTCAGGCGAGTCCTTCAATGGTATGGTGACAACGAATTGGCCAGACGCATCCCGATATGTGGTCTCTTGAAAGAGCTTTTCACAAGCCTGTTCTTCTAAAGAGTAACAGCTTGCAGACGACACAGTATCGAGTTCCCAGAAACGAGTCAGCTGATCGGACTCTTTTTGTGAAAGAAAATGACATATTGAAGGTTGTTTAAGAGGCTGACTAACGCGGCCTGAAATAAGCCAGCCTAATTTGGATGACTGTAATCTAGGCTGATTATTGCCTAAATTAATGGTATCGGAACCTAAGACGTCCCAAAATACCTCAGCTCCTACAAGAATGTCAATAGCAGTAGGTATGTTAAATGAAGGATCTGCTAATTGTATACCTGGTGGGATGGTGATGTACCTTTTATCCACGTATGACCCAGGTAACGATTGTGTGATTTTCGGTATGACAAAACAGTTTACTTTCACCTGATAACCACCATTACAAGACTGCAAATGAAGACTGCAGATTTCTGAGGTATTAGAAACTTGACCGTTTATACCTGAGACGGTGGAGCTAGTGCTTTGTCTTACCAGACCAAGCTTCCCACAGAGCTCTCGGGTGATGAAGTTGGAGGTACTGCCGTTGTCCAACAGGATTCTGGCTGTATGAAGCTCTCCATTTGCATCCGTCACCTTCGCCAAAGCTGTGGATAGCAAAATATGTGCCTGATTATTGTCTGAACAGGGTAAAACGACGTTTGATGACAACGCAATGTTGTCCCTGTTTGTTGGGTTTTCTGAAGTTGATTCCTTATGTAAAAGGGTATTATGTTTGGCCTTGCAATATTTGCAATGAGATAAACTGCAACGCTTCACTGTATGACCAGGTCGAAGGCAGTTCAAACAAACATTGCTTTCTGAAGCTTTTTTAATGCGTGCTTCTACTTCAAGATTTCTGAAATGCTGACAACTGAATAAAAAGTGATTCTGAGTACACATAGGACATTTAACATTTTCTGAATTTGTATGTTTAGTTTTAGTAGTTGTAAGATAGTTTTTAGTTTTGATGTTTTCATTATTGTGTCTATTAGTTATTGTATTTTTATTATTATTTAAGGATTCAAGTAAATCTGCTCTGTTTGATAAAAATTTAATAAAATCTTTTAAGTGTGGAAAGCAATCTAAATTATTTTTATACTCTTCCCACTCCCTACGTGTAACCTTGTCAAGTTTTTCTGACATTATGTGTATTATAAGAGTTTCCCCTAAACCACCATGTTCACTATGCTGACCTAAGATTGTCAAAGCTCGAAGATTTTTATTAGTGATGTCTATTATGTTGCGCAATGAGCTGCAAGATTCGTGTTGAATGTGTTCAATATTAAATAATGCCTGTATGTGATTATTAATTAAAATTCTGTCGTTATCATATCTTTCTAACAACATTTCCCAAGCTAAGGCATAATTGTCTGCTTTGAAATCAATATTTTTCACTATCAATGCCGCGCTGCCGGTTAAGGCTGCACGTAAATAATGAAACTTATTGACTTCCTGTATGCTGCTGTTGTTGTGTATAAGGGAAAGATACGTATCTCTGAATTCGAGCCAGTGCTGATAGTCGCCGTCGAAGTGAGGCAAGTCTATCTTGGGCAGCCGAACGTAGTCGTGCTTGCAGCCAGAGCCGTGACGGTCGAGCTCGTCGTTTGACGTGGCAGACGCGCGCGCAGGCGAGGGGGCCCGCGCAGTGGCGAGGATTGTCCTCGCGCGAGCCACCAGCGCATGGTACTGCGTCTCGAACTGCTCCCTCTCTGTATACATTTCGTCCGCATCCTCCGACAACAGCTCCAAATCCGTCTGCAAGACATCAAATTCCGTAATTACATTTTCCATTAATATAAGGCGGCTTTTTAATTCGGCTGCTTGGAAACTGTCTAAATCCGTGCTGGGTAATATTCTTAAAAAGTTGCTAAAATGCGTAAGCTTAGCTTTGAAACTTCCACGCCTCTTAATAAGTTCTTTAAATTTTGCATCAGACATATTGCGGTGCAGGTAGTAAGTCCTTAAGACAAAGCAAAATGGCCGCGATGAAAAAAAAGACGAAGCAAAAAGCTAAATTAGTGAAAACGTAAGCGAGTTATAAAATATTGCATCAATAACTGGCCAAGCTAACGGTAAAACAGCTAATTTTATAGATAAGCCCAGTGCAAACCAGTTCAATACGTAAAAATTCTAAGAAACACTAATGAGTTTGTTTACGTAATCGCACCTGGATGCCGAGCGACAAGCGAACAAAGGAATGCGTTGTAATAAGAAATAGATGTTTTTATGCGAAATGTTGATGAATTATTATCAATGTAATTTTATAAATGCATGCTATTATGAAGAGATCAAATATGCCGATCCGTATAGCACTATTTTAAATTCCTGGAACAAGACAGAAAAAGACAGGAAATTAAGGATAATGGAACGGACTCACTCAGATCAATGTCCCTTTAATCTAGGTAGACTGTCGTTGATGTGTCCTCTACGGCCTACGGCGTAGCGTGGTACACGCGGCCAGTCCAAAGTCCACTTGATGCGCGTGCACAGCAAAAAGACGGCGATCTTCTTTATTTGAAGGTTCGAAGGACCACTGTTTGACTTTCAAGCTCCAGGTGTGCTGCTGGGGGTCTTGAATGGACTAAATAAATGAAACTGCTGCTTGCAAATTATACTACTGTATTGCGATAGGTACTGGTTACAAAAGATTTAACCGATAGCATGCGCGCGCGCATTAGAGAGGTCCGCGAGTGAGTGGCGCGGCGTTGTTCCAGCGCTGCTGTCGCGGCTGGAGGGGCGAGCGAGGTCAAGTCGCCGCCGCGCTGTGTGGTGGAGCCCGATGTGACGTCAGGAACACATCATGATACTTCCATTGGTTTGTTTAGTCCATAGGTATTTATATAATTTTTCTTTGTATGTAGGTCATCGTTTTTTTATATTACGTATTACGTCTAACATTTTTGGTTTGTTGTTTCAATTTGAAATTTTTACAGTTTTGACGTATTGAACACATTTATCACTTGTCACAAATGTCACTTTATCTATATTTTTTTACAGAACGAAACGTAATCGTTCTGTAAAAAAATATAGATAAAGTGTTTTAATTCTTTATTTATTTAAATGAAATTTATGCTGTTAACAAATTAAATACATTTATTAATTATGAATAAATAAATAACATTTGTTGTGAGCATGTAATGTTTTAGTGATTAGCAGAGAACTAAACGTTTCGAGAAGCTTAGATAGGTGAGAGGGAAAAAGCTGTCTGTCATTGAATAAAGATAGCTATCTCTTATCTTTTATTGTGAAACGCAGAATATTGATTGATAGAATCTTACTGTTTATCGGGGATAGCAATCTATGTATGAACTGCGGTAGGTTATTGAAAACGGGCGTTATTATTATGTAAACTAGTGATAGTTTTGCGTAGTGATAGTGCAGTAAAGACAAGATTAGTTCAGTTGTAGTTGTATTTGTGTTATTTAGGTAAGTAAGAATAATATAGTGGTTTTAGTTTGTAGTTTTATTATAAAGTAGTTATTTAAGTTTGTGTTGTGTTAATTTCGTTGTGATTTTGTTAATATTGCGTAAATTCGATAGCATGGCGGCTTTAGTTAACGTAGAATGCTGTCTGACAGATTATTTATTGGCTGAGGAAACGTCTTTTTCAAAGTTGAGTTTTGAAAATAAAAAACATGTAATTCAGTTAGGCCGTGCTCGCCCTGAAATGATTATTAATTACAAACGACGCGATGGTTTTTTCAAACATTTTAACAGTTCCTTGTACGACAAATATCCTTGGCTCACGGGAAGTTGTAAATTAAATAAAATGTTTTGTTTCCCGTGTTTGTTATTCTCAGATTCTAGTAGCTTATGGAGCCACACGGGATTTCGTGATATTAATAATCTTACAAATTCGTCCAAAAAACATGTTCAGACCGAAAAACATATCCGAAGTTGTTTATCTTTGCACGATTTCGGAAATCGTAGGATAGAAACATTTTTTGCTAATACGTATGAAGTTCATAATAGAAAAGTAGATCGGAATAGAAGTTTAATGAAACGGTTCATCGACACAGTCATTTTGCTAGGTAAACAAGAGTTAGCTTTTCGCGGACACCACGAAAATCCGGCTTCCGATAACCGCGGTAACTACATCGAAACGTTGTTATATTTAAGAAAGTATGATACCGTAATCGATTCGCATTTGGAACAATGTTCCTCAACACAGAATCCCTCATTCTCTGGTCTTTCGAGTGATATACAAAATGATTTAATACAAAGTATCGCATTCGTTTTACGCGACCAAATTAAAATTGAAATAAATAAAGCACAATTTATATCGGTCATGATTGACGAAACGCCCGATGTTAGCCATAGGGAGCAACTCACGGTAATATTTAGGTATTTATCTGAGACTGGAATCGAAGAACGGTTTTCTTGGTTTCTATGACGTTAGCGGCAGTCGGACTGCTGATGTTCTATCAAAATAGTTGTTAGAGATAATCGACCAGTATAGCTGTAGGGACAAGTTAGTTGGTCAGTCTTACGACGGGGCGGCTGTTATGTCTGGTGAGCACGGTGGAGTCCAGGCGAAAATTTCCGAGGCATGCCCTAAGGCAATCTTCGTTCCGTGTTACGCACACGTATTAAATTTAGTACTTAGTCGGTCCCTTGAAAATATTCAGGAACTAAAGGCATTTTTTGGACACATTAATAGTATTGTTCGTTTTTTTAATAAATCGTCTAAACGCTCGAATCTTTTAAAGAAAATAGCTGACCGTCGTTTACCCGGAGTGTCCGAAACGCGTTGGCATTATCATTCGCGTATTATTAATGTTATTTTTAACTGCCGGTTAGACATGATCGAAACTTTTTATTCCATTCTAGATAACCCGCAATCTTGGGATAGTGAAACCCTTTCTTTGGCAGAATGTTTCCTCAGTAAGTTGGAAAACAAGCAGTTTTGCTTCTTTTTGCACATTTTATCTGATATTTTTGGAAAAACGGATATTCTTTTTAATTTACTCCAGTCAAAACAGATTGATATCGAAGTAGCACACCGCGAAATAGATTCATTTAATAGTTGGATTTCAAATGATTTTATTAACAATTTCGATTTTATTTATGATAGCGTCCAGGAATTTAGTGAACCGCCCCGACAACGTAGGCGATTAAATTCAGAATTAGACACTAAAGCTTTGTATAGGCGTCTTTTCATTGAAATAATAGACAATGTTAAGTCGCAAATACAACACAGGTACCAATCACTTTCTAATATGACTTTTCTTAATTTACTTAATAAGTCTAAGTATAGTTCTTACAGTCAATCATTCCCAAATGAAATAGTATCTTCTTTACTAGTTCAATTTCCGAGATTATTTGAATTCGCTGCCCTAAAAAACGAGTTGAAAGTCTTATACACAACTTCATCTTTAAGCTTTATCTTAGATTTCAAAATTCTTTCTTAGGTGACACTTTTCCACAAGTTTTAAAATTATGTAGTATTTTTTTGACCATTCCTGTTACCGTAGCTTCCGCGGAGAGGTCGTTTTCGGCCTTGAAGCGAATTCATACATACGTACGTAATTCTCAAAAAGAGGAACGATTATCAGATTTAGCTATGCTTTCCATAGAAAAACATTTATTGCTTAAAATTAAAAATCAACCCAGCTTTTATGATAATGTGTTAGCACATTTTGTAAAAAAGAATAGACGAATAGCTTTAGAGTATAAGTAGAAAAGTAGTTAGTTTAAATCATTATGTAACAGTAAAGTAGATACATTTTTCATCACATTACATAGAAGTATGCTTCTCAAATCCATCCCCAAACGGCTTTTCTCAAAGCCACTTTTATTATACTTGCAAGACACTGTTTGTATGTATCAGTGCTTACATGTATAGTGAAAGTGAGCTAAAGTCAACTCATCAGTACAAGATTTCGAAGTCAGCTAGTTACTGGAATTCACGCATCACACTTGAGCAAGGTAAGCATTTTTTGCTCCGGCTTACCCATTAACAAAAGCCACTCGTCGCCACTGTGACCTGCTGTCTCGTCCTCCTCCATGCAGGTTTTGCAGAGTGGGCTGTCTGTAAAAAGTGAAATCTTTATAGCGTACTATAGCATTCTTTCACATTTATATTTTGGGTGGGTAGCACTTACTGGAGCAGGATTACTTCATAGTCAATCTTTATTCCCGATTATGTTATGGGCAAATTGAAATCTCATCATCATCATCTCAGCCGAAAGAAGTCCACTGCTGGATATAGGCCTCCCCCAAGCGTCGCCACAACGACCGGTCCTGTGCGTCTCGCATCCATCAATTGAAATCTAACCAGCCCTAACTTGATATTATTCAGCTTTATCTAACTTAACTTATCCCAAAAATATGGCCGAGTTAATCAGACCCACCGAATTTTAATATAACCTTTTACCATTTTATTATAGGTACAGGTAGATCTGGAGTAAATCTGAGTCCGTGTACAGTCACAGTAGAAAATGAATCGACACCATTCCTGTCCATGTTATTAATCTAAAAACTGACGAAGGTGTAAACTTCTCGATTGTACATCACAATTCGTGTTCCGAAATTCTGAGGCAAAAAGGTGTAATCTCTAGGGAGCGCATGTTATAATATTTAATATTGATTTTAACTGGAAATAAGTAATGTAAATATTACTGATGTTTATTATGTGGAATAAATGTTTCGATGATACTTCTAAATTAAATGTCAAAAGGTACTTACAGTGTTTGTTCGAGTGACAAATTAATCATCAAACATGAATGTTAGTTAATGTTTAATTAGTAAAATGCGATATAAATGTAGTTGATTGTTGTTGGATTTCATGTGGTTTTTATGTGTATGCCAGTGATGTACCGATACAGTCGTTTTCTCGCCATAAAACTTTAAAATTAGGTGAGTTAAAAACATAGACTTGACTTCGTGAAAAACTTGTTAAAATACGATAAAAATTTTGCGAAACTATAAAAAATACGTTGGTTTACACCAATCTACAAAGCCATAACACAGCAAGCGTACAGGCGTAGCAAGACCTTTCCTTTAGCTTTCTGAGGCTCTTTCGAACTAGCTCCAGTCCTGGCAGGCATCAGCCCTGGACAGATCTGATGCCTATGGATCAGACTGGGCCAGTCAATCTTGCTAATATATCTTTGAGGCACGCTTGGAAAACAAGGCACCGTCGACTTACCGGACGGTGAGCTACCCATTAGCATTATCGGCCTTGTTACGTTCCCACTGTTGGGACTCAGGCTTCCTCTCTAGGAGAGGGAGTGGGCAGTAATCCACCACGCGGGCCCAATGCGGATAGGTGGATGTCACATGTCTTCGAATTTTTGGTTCCAGGACATGCCGGTTTCCTCACGATGTTTTCCTTCACCGTTTTGAGTAGAAAGTAATGCGCCTGACTGGGTTTGAACTCGCATCCTACAACTTGCAAGTTGGGGCAGTTACCACTGGGCCAGCATTGCTCTGCAGCCTGCACTGCTCATTACCCATTGCTTAAATCTCAAGATGACCTCCACACCATTATTACTAGACAAGTTAAACTAAATGAGTACAAGAGCAAGGGTGACACCACAATTTGTTCCTAAGCACTGTTGTGTAAACCGAATGTGACCGCAACTTGAGATCTGTTCCCTACTAACATTGTAGCAAGTTATTGTAGTTTGTTAACTCAAAACTTGGATCACTTGAAGCTCAAATACTTTGTTGTTCACCGCTTACAATGTTGGGATGACATTGAGAGCGCTGTGTGTTATTGTTTCCCTTATTTCTCGTAATAAATAACGTTTATTTTTTATTTTAAGGATAGGTTCGCGTGTGACTACTATTTCATCTGATGGTAAGCAACGATATGGTCGATAATTGAAGCCCGCTTACTTAGAAGTAATCTATTCACTCTTATTTAAAGACCTCTAAGTTGTAGCTGTCGGGAAACTCATACTCCGGCAGGTAATTCCACTCCTTAGCTACGAGTACATATATGCACACACAATAAATGTGTCCCAAAATGCTTTGTACGTAAGGGTGGGATGTCTACCTAGTATAATCGGCCTTGTAATGTTCCCACTGCTGAGATTAAAGCCTTCACTCTAGGAGAAGGAATTGGCCGTAATCCACCACTCGGGTCCAGTGCGGATACTTTGGATGTCTTTGAAGTTTTTGGTTCTAGGAGTTGCCGGTTCCCTCACAACATTTTCCTTCACCGTTTTGAGAATAGTGATGATAAAATAAATTATACAAAGTAATGCGCCTGGCTGGGTTTCGACCTGCTTGTAAGTTGTGGTTCTTACCATTGGGCTACCACTGCTGCTTATTTATCTTATTTACTTATATATTATTGCCATTAAAATATTTCTTGAAAAAGAAAACATAAGTATTTAAAATTTATAAATCATTGCCCACAGGCATTTGGCACAGAATTGGATACTGGTGTGCATACCTATTACTCACTGAAGTCACTGCTCTATCCCCATAACCATCGCGCCATCCCTTTCACATTGAAAGCGTTAGAGCAGAACAGCACACAACTATTCGACGCTACAGAACGTGGAGCTACAAAAGGGCTCCTGAATCCTGAAACAATTTGAGATAAAAGGTTGTTGGAACTTAAAACCCCATTGTTTTTACGGGCTGGTTTGGGAAAACAAAGATATGCCGTTCAACTTTGTAGTGGACCGAATTGGTTTTACGAATTGAAAGCCGATACGTTTTAGCTTGATTGGGGAAACAATTTGTAGTAGTTGGTTCGTTGAAACTTTAATTTGACAAGTATAGTTTTATCTATATAGGGTGACTGGTGTGACCGATACTTAAACACGTGATTGTACTCATGATTAGACGGACTATCCGTCTAATGAAAGCGCGACCTGAGAAAAAGAGGTTAAATACAAAAAAATTGTATGTGGTATTACTAACTAGTAGGAGAATCATGTCTTGACACTTCACAATTTTTTTATTTCCTACAATTGCGGCTGAATAATGTTGCCAATTTAAATATTTTTTTAAAACTCGAGGTCGTGCTTTCATTAGACGCACTCTAACAAACAACTTTTACTTTGGGACCAAACTTGAAATTACGAAAAGAATCTGCTGTTCAGTACATTTATGTTTATCACTCCTCATAGAGGGAACTTAAGCCCTGATTATAGCGTGCCAAACTGAATCATCCTATAATGATGCCTTTCATATTAGCGACTTAGCGACTAGCTGCTACCAGCAACTTCGCTCGCGTTAAAGTAGAAAATTCTCTCAAGGCAAAATAATCTCAGAGTTAAAGGTATCTTATGTACTATTCCAGGACATAAAACACTTTTTATATTTGATCAAACGTTCAAGCGTGAAGAAGTAACAAACATACACACATACTCGTATAATGACTTTCACCCTTATAATATTAGTGTGACTGAATTATTGTAGCAGTTACCAATGTTATAAGTAACCAAAATAAAAACAATTACAGCTCAAATTAACAACAAATAAACATCATCTCGCTAACTCAGCAATAAGAATACGTAACCAGCGTTCGTTCCACACAGTAATGAAGTCAGACATATACTCGGACAAACAACATTACCCCTTAGTATATATAGAGATTTACGAGACACCGACACGGGAACGATATTTAGCAAACATGCTCTGCCGGGATTTAGCTTTGTTTTCAACGATTTTTGTTTTAAAACATCCATTTTGAATGTAATGCTGACAGTGAAATGGTTTTTGACTTGTGTTACGGTGGATGCCTTTTTGGTTTGTTTTTGAAGTGAGATAAGTACTTATCATCAAATTATTTCTGCCACTCTATCGTGTGCGCGACGTGTCAGACTTTTACTGACTAAAACCCACATGTGTCTTCAGTTCCTTTGCGTTCTAGGGCTGCGGTCACTCTTTCAAATGTTCCCGCAGCTTAGCTGGCAGACGCCTACTGGACTTTGATGACATCTTTTTGCGGCATGCGTTAAACGCTACGCTCAGCGAACTCGGGCTCGATTTTTTCCGCACGGCTAGACCGTGAGCTACCCATTGCTCGTCCGCAAGCCTGCGTGATTATAACGTTTCAAACTCAGTCTGTTTTTTGAAGTTAGTAATCATCAAATGATTTATACCGCTATTGGATGAAGTAAATGGGTGGGACAGATACTTACTGACCAAAACTCACCTATGTTCTTCAGTATCCCTGTACTTTCTAGAGTCACGGTCACTATTTCAAACATTCCTGTAGTCCTTGACGCAGCGTTGGAAGGCCTCCCACAAGGTGGACCGACGACCTGGCGAGAGTCGTGGGAATCCGATGGATGCGAGACGCACAGAACCGGTCGCTGTGGCGATGGTCCGCCTGCGGTGGTTGGAAATTGCACTGTGACTGCTCGGCCGCGGCACGAGCATATCCATTCCCGCGTTGCCGCCGCCTCTTTCTATCACATTACTGCATCGCAGAAGGCATGCTTCTCATTCTTCTTCCTCCGGACCATGGCCTTAATTAGAACCGAACGTGAGTTTACTATAATTTCCAAAAGAAGATCCAAATCTGTACCAACAATAATGGTTCACCTAACAACGATCTAGCTATAAAAATAGCTGACAGTTGATTCTGAGACGAGACAAAGATTTCCTGATGATCTTCCCAAGATACGAATGTTCTGCCAGAACTACGAAATCGTACAAAAGAGTTATCGTGGCCTTAGAACACTAAAATTTATGTTTTTTTTTTTTTATACTGCATAGGCTCGCGTTTGACCTTTATGTCAGCTGATGGTAAGCGATGATGTGGTGGAATTACTGAAGGAAAACAGGAGGGTTTCAATTAGTAAACGCTGACAGAAAGCGACAGGGATCTCCCTCTACTCAAAGCGCAAAGACTTATTGGATGATTTCTCATCAAAAGCAAAGATACAAACGCAAGTATTTTTACTTAGAATACAACAGTTTACCTTGAGAATAAAATGGAAAACCCTTTGTACTAGACATTTACAGGATATGCCTGATGTTGAAATGGTAACAGAATAGTAGAAAGGGGAGCTTTGAAGTTCTAGGAACAGGATTGAATACTACAAAGGGGCATTGTTGACTAAAAAAATGTTCATTTCATTCATTGGTCTACACAAAGAATGTACCTGGTATTATTTTTAACCCAGTAATCGATACGAACAACATACCCTTACGAGTACATATACTTCTTGTAATGGAAGGATTAACTAGGTTTTAACTACAAACCCATATTAAGGAATTGGTGTTAGTTTGATATACATAGATTACCTTAGGGAGAGGATTTTGGATGAATTCCAAAATCATCTCTTTAAGGTATTACTGATAGAAAATCTATCAAGGTTGCAAAAAAGCCCGAAGAATGACCAAAGTGGCAGTGGTCAGGGCACGATTCTCAGAATAAATGGTCAATGGTGCTGAAAGGTTCTGGAGGTGTGAATGGCCACTGGAAGACGCAGCGTTGGAAGGCATCCCAGGAAGTGGACCGAAGACCTGGTGAGGGTCGTGGGAATCCAATAGACGTGAGATATATGCACAGGCGTTTATTGTGGCGACACTTGGAGAAGGTCTATGTCCAACAGTGGACATCTTTCGAGTGAAAAAACATGCTGAACTGTATATCTTTAACCAATACCAAACTTTTCCGATCAACGCATATCTGAAAGATCGAATAACTAAATCATATAACTCATTCAACGCGTTCTGAATTCAAAACGGCAATAACCCGTCATCCGAAGGTGTCGATCTGGCAACACGCAGCATCCCTAATCACACTAAACCCTACGCTGCCGTAGTTTATACGCCGTAAAGATTTTTACAACCAACCATCATCGCCGGTCTCTCAGACCCCGACCTATACCCAATTGCCAATAAACCTTCGAGCTTCAAGATTTCAATGAAGACCAACACATATTGGCTCTTACTACAATCTAAACGGGATCTCGCGATCACCAGAATCATCACTTTGATGAACGATCTAACCCATTCGTAGTGACAATTTCGCTAGAGCGAATTTGTTCGCAATAACTGTTGGGCCCGATTGGCCGTTCGAATGATGTAACTATATTGCTATCTGTAATATCTTGTAATAACCGGAATCCCTAGGGGTGAAATGTAATACTTAGAGTGTTGTTTCGTACGTGATTTCCTGTAAACAGTGAATATAAACGCTCTGGGTGACGTGACAAATGGCAGTAGTGTAATTATTTATTTATCGCTGTTATAATTTGAGGGGGAGTTTCGACATGTTGAAATGTTTCTTTAATAATACGCTGCCTCTCGGCCAATATGCTATTTTGTTTATTACATTTTTCTTTTTTGATTTATCTCTTTTTGTAGGGTGTTTTGTACGGAATATGACGGTTTTTTTTTCTAATAAATTGCGTTCCCTCAATTGAATGGTCTGGTGGTGTGGATGAAATTAAAATAAATAAATCTTTTTGGTATGTCACATTTTGCTCGTTGATTTGTAGATTTTTTGTTCCTGACGTATAACGATTTTTTAAAATTTTATAATTGATCGCTTTTGACTGTTATCTCACCTCATGTAAGTGATGATGTGGTCGACGATGAAACAGGCTTCCCTAGAAGTAACGCATTCCCTCTTAACTTAAATACAGTCTTGAAATTCTACAATTTTACGAGTATAGGGGTTGAAATCATAAAAACTATTTTCATGAAAATACTCTTTTGGATAGAAATGTGAAGCTTGAGCTACCATAGTTTATAGTGTATTATTTCTGAGATAGGAGCCTTTTTGGCGTCGCACATGTCTTTGTATGCCAATTTAGTCACTTTTTTTCTTGTTAATATTTCCTGTACGGGTCTCGAATATTTTTCTGTCTCTTCTGACTTGGTAGAAACCGACACTATCACACATATATGGAATTTTATAAGTAACTAGCTTTTACCCGCGGCTTCGCTCCCGTTAAATGACTACCCTACATATCCTACGCTACCCTACCCTACCTTCCCTACCTACCCTACACTACACTACCCTACACTACACTACACTACCCTACACTACCCTACACTACCCTACACTACCCTACACTACCCTACACTACCCTACACTACCCTACCTACCCTACTTTACCTAACTTTTTTTTTTTGATTTTTTTTCTTCGTAAGAACCATCATTGAACTTCAAGGAACATTTTAAAAAAAGAATCAGCCAAATCGGTCAAGCCGTTTTCATGTGATGTCGTGACAACGAAAAACGGGTTTCATTTTTATATATATAGAAGATAACATAATCAGCCTTATAAAAGGCCCATTGTTGGGACTTAGCCCTCTTACCTACTGAACTGGCAGTGTAGGTTGTTTACTATCACAGTACAATACAATTCAATCAACTTATCCCTAACTAGGTTTCACCTTAGTAAGCGTAGCGTAGGCGTGAACCTATAAGCCGATTTATGGTACCTACCACGTAAGTACCTAATATTATATTCATACCACTATGGTAATACCTAGCTTGAACGAATGAGTACCCCGGGACCTTTTTTTTTTCAAGTGGAGAATCATCAGAATGACTTCTCCCGCTCTTGGGCGAAGCGGAGGGCGTGTCAGACTTTTTCTGACTAAAACCCCGGGTCCCTGGAATAAGGATAAAGAAAGAACAGGACTGGGTTTTAGTCAGTAGAAGTCTGACACTACTCCTTAAAAAAAAATAATTACAGTAATATGATGGCTTTTAATCTTAAAAAAAAAGCCGAGAGAGCAACCGCACCATAAAAGCCTGCATTCAAAATACGAATCGCTGTAGCAACATAGACAACGGCTGACGCCATCAAAATCATGCAATCTGTTTGTGTGAACTTTTTAAAATTCCAATTGGAACGCAGCAATCACTAGGAAGTGACACATCAAAGTGACGCGCAATATAGCGTCCCATTCGAAATACGAATTTCGCGCCAAAACATCGCTCTGGCCACTGACGAACAAGCTTTTTCATGTTTTTGCTATGAATTTTTAGTGTTCCATGTTTAAAATTTGCGGTTTTTAGGCTATATTTATATCGATTTGTTTTTTTTTTTGTCCATCGACGTCAGTTTATGGATGTCAATGGCGATAACGTTTCGATCTGTCAAGTCAGTGGTTCGTTTAAATACAATAGCGGTGGATTATTTTCTAATCTTGCTCTGTTCTTTTATCTGCTTGATAAGGAATTGAAAATAATGATTTTCTTACAATTAGTAAGTTCTGTTAAGTTCTCTGCACGCTCTTTTCTGATTAATTTCGCTGAGAGATCCGAGACAGATCCGAATCGTTTCTCTGAAACTCATCGAGTTGATTAAGAACGCACAGGATGTACCTACAGTTATTGGAACTAGTGTGGCAGATTTTTAACCCCCGACGCAAAAACGACTGGGTGTCGTATAAGTTTGACGTGTCTGTAACTCTGTATGTGTAAATGTATATGTGTCTGTCTGTGGCATCGTAACTTCCAAACGGATGATCCGATTTTAATGAGTTTTTTTTTTGTTTAAAAGGTATATTAGTCGAGAGTGTTCTTAGCTATGTTTGGTGGAAATCGGTTCAGGTCTTCAAGGTCAACAGGATCTGAGAGGTTGAGAGTAGTCGGGGGTTTTTTTAAATTTTAAATTTAGTTTTTACTCAAAAAAAGTAGAAGTTGTCGTAGTTTTTCGTGTATATCATTAAATTTGTTGTTCCAACCCAAAGAATAATTGGTATGATCAATGATGGACTTGTCGAGTCAAAGCTTTCGAGTCTTGAGCATCGACGCCGAGTAGCTAGCCTATCGGCTTACTACCGTTTGTGTTTCGGGGAGTGTGCGTAATGCCGCCAAGCTCGTTCCATCACCGGACCACAAGACGTACGACTATGTACCACCGCTACATGTTGGATAGTCCACCTATACACACGAAACGTTTTGGAAACACATTTATTGAGCGTACAGCCGGAGTGGAATTTCCAACCAGAGTCAGTATTTCCCGATGGCTGTAATCTGAGAATTTTTAAGTAATGAGAGAATAGGTTACTGTTCGGAAAGCGTACGTCTTTGGCAGTCGTTACGGACAGTCAGAAACCAGTAAATAGGACTCCAGTCTTGCCATGAAGTACCGTGTTACCCCAGTTAATGGGTTGTGGAGGTCTGGTAGGCAGCCGCTCCTCGTAAAATACTGGTATTCAGCTAAATCCAGCTTGACTGAAAGCTGACCCCAATATACTTGGGAAAAGGCTAGGTAGATAGATGATGATGCTCCTTTATCACTGAATGACAGGAACACTGGCGAAGCCGCTAGGAGAAGAGTAAATTATTATTGAGTAGTTACTCAATAATAATTTAAAAACGGAACTTTCAAAGATACACACGATCAAAATAGCCACCATCCGCATAAATTTAATCGATTAAACAAACAAATCGAGTTTAACTGAACCGTGCAATCGATCGATAGGCAAAACGGCAAAACAATACAAGAACTAATCGGAAGTTTTAGTTGGTTCGGCAAACTGAGATCTACCGGCGCTTCGGGTAACTTTTGATTAGCCCAGAGATGCCCAATGGTCTTCGGTGATCTGCGAATGTTCTTAGTTTTTGTTTATTTGTGTGTTCGGTTAACGAGATTCGTTAAACTCGATTATTACACTTATTTGTTATTGTTTAATCGGGCTGTGCCGATTTTTTTTGGGTATGGTGCACGGATTAAATAAAATAGTAATGGTGTATCGATAGAATATCGTTGATTTTAAAAATATGGAATCGTAATTAAACGTGAAAATGATGAAAATTAATCCAGTATAATATTCATCATCTATTCAGCATAATATTTTCAGCTGAAAGACGTCCTGCTGGACATATGCCTCACCTAGGCTCCCGATTTCCAACCACCGTAGACGTGCGAACTACAAGCAAGGGCTAGCTCGTTATCCGTCCGTCTGATAACCTTCCGGACCGAACCCGAGTCATCGACGGAGCGTAAGAGCAACATGTTCCTAACGGCAGAGGTAACTGCAGCCGTCAACACGGCGCGACTGCAGCCGTTAACGCGTCGGCCGCTGCCGTCGTCCCGTCGGCGACAGCCGTCGATCTATAGGACACTCACACTGCCGCTGATCTTCGAAGTTGAAATCTCGACGGCTGCCGTCGACGCGTCAACGGTAGCCGTCGACGCGACAACATGCCGCTTGTGTGTTTAAGCTCTAATGTGCCGCGCACACCTCAAAAACACGTCAGCAAAACTGTAGAAACCCACTACTACTCAAAACAAAGAAGGCACATACGTGTAATTTTAGTCAGTAGTTTGACACGCTATCCCGCTCCGTCCGTGAAAAAAGTCATTGAATGATTTCTAATCTAAGATGGAGGAAGCAAGAGGGCGAGTCAGACTTTCAATGTCATAAACCCACCTGTGTCTTTTAGCTGCCCTGTAGGGGCCGCGGTGACTCTTTCAAACATTCCCGTAGCCCAATCATCCTGACTACTGCTCTACGACATAATCTTCAGCCCGTAACTGCAGAGTGCCGGAACGTCGAACTAATGACGGGGTCTCACAGACCTCAGCTCCTGATAGGGCTGCCAGTCTTAACAAGAAATAGAGTATAAAGTATGATCTCAGAAAGATAAAATTAAGAATATGTTGTTAGAAAAAAGCATACCCTTATTTTTTTTCTTTTTAAGGAACTAACAATTCGTTGTTTTAAAATAATTGTACGACTACCGAATAGTTTCCGTGAACGGTTTAATAGGATTTTCTTTTACCTACTGCAACTTTACATATGACATGGAAGACAAAAATTACTTGTGACCCCTGAGTTTGTTTCGGTGTTTCTTCTCAGGGTAGTCAGTTAGGAAACACCGGCCTTATCTAGTAACAAAAAAAAAAGTCCAAAAAAAATCGACGAGTAAAACAGTTTGGAAAAACCTATTTGCAAAATAAATCATTTATCATTTATCACTTCATTTTTTTGAAGTATAGAAAAAATGCATTATTTCATTCAGTTCAAATCGAAATCCCTCTTCCCTCAATTCCCTTTCCTAAAGAGGAGGCCTGAGTCCACAGACATCAGACATCCAACAGTGGGAAAATTACAAGACCGATAATGCTAATGCTCAATCAAAATCAGCGTTTTTCACAAACATAAATAAATAGCAGGCACTTGGTTTGTAAAAAAAAATACTCCATCCCAAAATAGAGTACAATACTTCAAATATGGAGTACGTGTGGCAACCCTAGAGCCCGGGCCACACGTAATCTCCAATCAGACGATGCTTAGGGCCAGTTTCACCGGTTACGGATAAAGTCTCTGATAGCCTATTAGGAACTTACTTAACAGATAAACTAACATTTTTGGTTTCACAGGTGTAGGATAGCGATATCTGGTAGATAAACTATTGGTTAAATTATCAGCCGGATCAAGTGGCTGTTAAAGAAGTTATCATCTACATTATAGTACATTTCAAGTGGGAAAAGTTTGTTATTGCATTTTAGGCGGTTCCATGCACTCGTGTATTGTACGTCGTTTGCAGTTACAAGTGTTACAAATATTCAAACATGGACTTATTTGAATTTTTAGAAGACGAATTTGATGAATATTTCGAACGTATTATGCGACCTCGTAGGAATCGAGTGATTAACCCTAGACCTAATTATTTTGAATCAATTCGTACTTTTTTCGCGCTTAGATGACCCACTGACCTGCTTTTGGTTTTCCATTTTAAAAAGGTAAAAATATAAAAACGAAACTTTAATAAACTTTCGCAGCATATTCGAAACAAACAAAAGCGTTCAAAACAAACTACCAAACACAAAATAATTGACACTTGCGTTTCGTTCCTTTAAGCACATTTGGAATTAAAACATACCTATGATTAATCATAGGTATCTTACTAATTTCTATAATGAAAAAATTATAGTACAAAATGTAAAAAAAGGTTGATTTTGATTATTTTTAACAAAAACATATTTCATTAATTAAGTTTTCAAAATTATTTTCAATTGAAAATATTTTACGTAGTAGTATCGAAACGCAAAGAAGCGACGTTGCCATTCCGCTTGTTATTAAGTGGCCGGTAACTTATCTACCAAATAATTTATCAGGAAGTTCGACGGTGAAACAGAAAAAAGTTACAACCAGCCTTTAAGTGGTAGATATTAATAACTACCAAATAACTAATCGACACTTTATCCGTAACCGGTGAAACTGGCCCTTAGGGCCATGTGCACCGACATAAGTTTAAGATAACCATCTGATTAACGTCAATAACCGACGATAAGGAACAGGAAATATTGCTAAAACAGCCGTTTTAATATTAAAACAGTCGATTTGATGTCGGTGAACATCGCCCTTAGTGTAGCAAATTAAACAGCGGACCAGTTTACGGATCATCGCCTTCGTGACCGGTCACAAACTACGACTGGGCTGTCAGAGTTTGTGACTTTGTTGTATGAGTTTGTTGGTCGTAAAAAAAGGATGTTGTAGGTCCTGAAAGATGTCAAGTCGCTGACGCCTGGCCACCAAAGTTGTGGTGTCCTTTTTTTTCTGTGTGTGGCCTCTCGTAGGTCAACCTCTAAGGTTGTCGCCTACTTAACCGGTCTTGCCTGTGGTGGCCATGATAAAAAATCAAAGCCTCCAGCCAGGGCTTACTAAAATTACTACAAACTAAGTTACTGCGCTAAGGGCACCCCCTGTGGGGTACGAACCTCGGCTTAGGGCGTCGCTGGGGGAGGGCAGCAAAGTTGTGGAGTCGCAGACGGCGAGCAATGAGTAGCCTGCCGTCAGTACTTTCTACGCGCACCTTAAGGGGGAACGATTTTTTTAAGGTCAAAATCGTTCCTGCAACTAAGTGAGCTTGGAGGCTTGTATTGATCATTTTTCTGGTTATAATTTTGTAACTAGTTACGTTTTACAGTCGCTAAAGTATTTTTAACTTCATACAACCTACCACTGGCTTGCAAATTGCAAAAAACGTAAGAAAACTTGAATTTCGCGGACTACCTGAAGCTTTCACCTTAAATAGCTGTAATGCAAGATGCATGAAACCTTCTTGGACTGATGCCTACCAGCTGCTGCGGCTCAAGACCGTAAATAGCCAAATGAAAGAATACAGGTGGGTCTGAGTCAATAAAAGTCTAACATTCCCTCTCACTATCTAGAGCGAGAATACTACATTTTGATACAAGTGGTTAAACTATGTCGTTGCAACCGAGTCGGAATTCGCCCAAGCCACTGACGAGGATGTTCTTAAGCCGAATACTGCAGTAACTAATTTCCACGTGTATCAAACAACGTTATTCAATACAGTTACTTCTCAATTTAAAATGTCACTTACGGGATATCTTCCGTGATTATTCATTGTTTTAAGTTCCCGATATTTCGACGCTGTTGCAAGCGCCATGATCGCGGAATGACATCGGGCTGGGTGATCCCGTAAGTGACAGTTTAAATTGAGAATTGATAGATTAAATTGTGAAATAAACCGTGATAGCCTAAATAGTTACTTCTGTCTTACAATTACGACAATCCGCTGAAGAAAATTTTCCAAAGATCCCACACATTTTAGTTTTGATTTAGATGTCAACAGGCTATTGTAAGCCCAACTGGCGTAAAGCCTGGATGCCTGTAATAAAAGGCTAGATTTGTTCACGCAACACAAAGGTACAAAGGCGGACTTAATGCCTGAGGCATTCTCTACCAGTCAACCTGAGGTGCTGGAGAGACAATATGGCGAGTGCATGAAAAAGAAAATATTATTTCCAAATTTCAGCAGCGGCTCTACATATATGGAATATACGGAGTATTTTACACATAACTTTGATTATTTTTAAAGTAACGTATTTTTGTGTTTGCAATTAAAACTCAAAAGTCTTGAGAACGTAGCTGCATGGCGGGAAACTTATCTGTAGCATCACTAGAGTGCACCGTGGGATTTGGAGGTACTGTACGATCTACGACTAATGTACGATCTGCGCGTGAAGATGCACTACTGGGGCGAAACGCCTCTGACGCACCAAGTTGAGGCATGCCGGACAGAGTTCCGGCGGGATCTCATGGTGTAATGGCGACAGCGACTGTCGCAACCCAGTGCTGGGCACGCTATAATTATGGCGGTAAGCCCCCTCTTTGAGGAGTGGCTGGAAAGACCTCACGGTGTCCTTACCTTCCGCATGACCCAGGTGCTCACGTGGACATGGTCAGTTCGGAAGATTCCTATACTGGATTCGTGCGGATAAAACGCCCGGGTGTTACCATTGTGTGGACCGCTGAGAGGACACGACCGGTAGAGTTGTGCTCCGCTTGAGCAGAGCAACGCCATATCCTCGTGGGGTTGTTTGGCGGCAGCGAATGCTAGCAAAAGAGGCGGCTGCAAGTGCGAGGCAATGGCCCTCGCGCCCCAGCCGCCGGGATATCGATCCCGGTTTCCGGCCACCGTAGGCGCGTGTTTGCGGACGGCTAGCAATGGGTAGCTCGTCGTCTAACCCTCTGGTAACAGTCCGGACCGAACCGAAGTTGTCGACGGCGCGTAGTGTTCCACACGCCCCTCAAAGAGTTGTCAGTACCCGCAAGGGCCCAACAGGGTAGAAATCTATTGGGGCTATGGGTGATGTGAAAGTGATGTCGGAGCCCTGGAATAATGGCAAAGCAGGAACAGGAGTAGTTTTTTAGTCAGTAAGAGACTGACACTATCTCCGGTCCGCCCAAGAGTGGAGGATGTCATTAGATGATTTTCTCACCTAAATAAAAATAAAACATAATAAGATGACTCGGTTTGGAAGTACGGTAGATATATAATATACCTACGAGTTGCTAAAGAGTGACGAAGAAATAAGAAAATGTATAATGTTCGTATACTGTACGCTTAGAACGAAAATATCATTCAATAGCATTAAAAAATAATTTAGATAATTATTATTTGTTTTCCAGCATGACAAAGAACCGGGGCGAAACTCCGCTGCCACGACAAGTCGCGGAATGGCGGACAGAGTTCCGGCGGGATCTCAGGGTGGCATGGCGACTGCGACTGTCGCAACCCAGTGCTGGGCATGCCATCATTGCGGCGGTAAGTCCCCTCTTTGAGGAGTGGTTGGAAAGAGGTCACGGCGTCCTCTCGTTCCGTATGACGCAGGTCCTCACCGGACACGGTAAGTTTGGGAGGTTCCTGCATCGGATCAAGGAGGAAAGGACGCCCGGGTGTCGCCACTGTGTGGACCGCCCGGAGGACACGGTGGAGCACACGGTAGAGGTGTGCCCCGCTTGGGCGGAGCACCGCCGTGTCCTTGTGGAGTCTATCGGCGGCGGTGACCTCTCGCGCCGGGCCCTGGTACAGGCCATGGTCCGGAGCGAGGAGGGGTGGCAGGCAGTCGCCTCCTTCTGCGAAGCAGTAATGTTAGCGAAGGAGGCTGCCGACCGCGTGAGGCAACGGAACTCACGCCGCCGCCGCCGAGATCCCGATCCCGATTTCCGACCACCGTAGGCGCGGGCTCGCGGATAGCGAGCACTGGGTAGCTCGCCGTCCGGCAGTCTAGTAATAATCTGGACCGAGCCTAGTCGTCGACGGCGCGTTCTGTTCCACGCGCGCCTCAATGAGATGTCAGCAAACTGTAGGGGCCCGGTAGGGCCGAAGCCTCTGGGGAACACGGTATCCGAAAGGTTGTCACCGTGTCCCCCAGATCGATGGCAACGAAGGAACGGGGTAGGGGTTTAGTCAGTAAGAGTCTGACACGCCCTCCCGCTCCGCCCAAGAGTGGGAGAAGTCATTCTGATGATTCCCCTACCGGAAAAAAAAAAAAAAGCATGACAAAGAAAAGAAATTCAAAGTTGACACACGCAGAGTGCTTGGAGAGGAAAAGGATGGCAGAAAGGAAGAGAAAAGAAAGAATTAGGAATGACCCCGTTAAACTAGAGGAGTTAAGAAGAAAAGAAAGAGAAACTGGTGTCAATATTTCTAATTTTGGTGTCAGATATCAATTTTGGTGTCGTACCAATTCTGGTGTCGACAATATATTAGAAGCTTTCAGGAATAAATAAATTTCTCTTACATTTTATGTACCTGAATACGTATCTCTTGCTTATCAACATCTTAGATTATTAAAAAAACCTGAAACAAACCTTTCCACCAAAATTAGGTAACAAATCATAGTTGTTGAAATTCACTCATATCGAACCCAAAGAGTGCACGTGTACAATGCCTTAAAAAGCGATATATACTAAGTACTTTTGGTATATAACGTGCAAACTTGTGGGTCAACATATTGCATCGGACAGTGAACGCCATCCGTTCTCTTACCACGTCATCATTCACATGTTATAAACGATTAAGGTTTGTATAATATAAATTCACATTCGTGCGAAAGTTACCGATATAGCCCGAAGAATCGCCAAACTTAAGTGGCAGTGGGCAAGGCATTGCTCGTAGAACAGATGGTCGATGGGGACGGAAGGTTCAAGAGTGGCGGCCATATACCGGAAGACGCAGCGTCGGAAGGCCTTCCACAAGGTGGACCGTCGACCTGGCGAGGGTCGTGGGAATCCGATGGATGCGAGACGCACAGGACCGGTCGCTGTGGCGACGCTTGGGGGAGGTCTACTATAATATATATCCAGCAGTGGACGTCTTTCGGCTGAGATGATGATGATGATGATGCAGATTTGTAGTTGTGTGAGCGGTGTCAGGTAAAATCATATCGAAGATTATTACAAAAATTAACCGCATAGAATGCCTACCTTCACTTTGAGTTTTTATTTTGTTTGACACTTTGCACGTACCCTATCTTCTTTCTCCATCGCACTTACCGTGAGAGAAAGGGACGCAAGAGACAATACGTCAAATCCGTGACTAGAACAACCACCTTCCATTTTTGAATATCGCAATTTTCGCATGGCGACGTACGCGTGCATTACAAGAAAATTTATAATCGTGGGATTCGATCGCTTTTATAGACTAAATAATAATTAGTGCTAACAGTTTGTGTATGTGACTCGTACAGTGAAGTGTGTGTGAAGTGTAGTGAACGCTATAACTCATATAAGTCCTCTCAAAACTAACTGCGTTATTCTGTCTATGAAATGCGAGGGTAGAACAGGAAAATCTTTGGAAATATTTACTTTCGTTTTATAATTACCGCTTAAAGATTATTATTATTATACCTATCCTATGTGGTCTCACTGCTGGGCAAAGGCTTCCTTCCATTCCTTCTATCGTTCCCGGTTTTGAGCCACTTCTTGCCAATTCTCAAGGAAGACCAAGACAAAGATCCAAGTCGTCCCTCTTAAAGATTAGTACAGAATTTACTCTCATAGAATAAATAATACTTACTTCGCATTTTCGTTTTGTTTGACACTTTTCACACATATCCTCCACATTAAAAGAAAATTGATAATCGTGGGTCTCGATCGCTCTTATAGACTAATAACGCTAACAGTTTGTGAATGTGACTCGTGCAGTGAACTGTGTGTGAAGTGAAGTGTAGTGAATGCTATATCTCCACTGGATTCAGGAGCTGCAGAAGCCAGCAAGCGCCAGGCTGTCACATGTGGTGATCCAGTTTAAGGGGTAAGTGCTTTTTCCCTATCATTTTGAGCTGTTTTCTTTGTCTAGCCTAATCCTGAAATGACTCCATCTAAGATCCATCAAACATTGCAAAGTATCACGCATTGTAGATACCATTCTTGCTATATTAAATTTGTTATAGGATCCGGTTTCGGTGACAGCTGTCAGCTTAATTCATGAATCCCCGACCGGTCCTATGAGACCGCGCTGTTGTTGTCTTATTATTGTGTCTCGTTTCGCGGGTATTGATAGATTTTTTCCGTCCTGCTGTCACCCAACTCATGCTATGTAAAAAAGACTATAGTATAGTCCACTCAAACCTAACTGCGTTATAGTGTCTATGAAATGAGGGTAGAACAGAATAAACTTTAAAAATATTTACTTCCATTTCACAAATTCGAAAAAAGAACACTCCAACAATACTGAAAGCTTAATCTCCCGACACGGACTTACATAACGGACTTCCCTACTTAGATTACGTCACTTCCTCCTGTTACATATTATTATTTTTTAGTGTGGCAAGCTCATATTTCGTGAGAACGTGAAAATTCGCCACTAACAGGGGACGGTTCATTAGAAACTCGTCAGAATTCCGTTCGCTCGCTCAGCTTAATTCTGTTAACTATTTTTCTGTCCAAGAACGAAACGAAATTTTTAGAAGTTCTTACCAGGGCTTGGTTTCAACTTGTAGTTTTAGTCTTAACTAGTTTTCATACGTTTGTTTGTGGAAAGTAAATATTTCTGATCGAACAGAAGTATTTACTGGTTTTGAGAAGTTTTGGTAAATTGAAATCGATTTCGCTATTCGTTTCTCTGAGCAGTAAAAATACACAATAAATATGTATGTACCTATCTCGCGTTAAGCTACGGCTCATTGCTTTTCCAATTTAACTTCAAACACCAGATATTTTTATATAAACAGACCTAAGGTTTTTGCAGACAGAAATAAAGCGTGCATGTGAGTGAGACTACCCAGATCAAATTTTACGTTGGCAACCCTAAAAAGTCCGTAGTCCGCTCGTCCTAATTCGCCTTACTTTTCATTTGCTCACAACTTTTGTGGAATAAAACCTTTCCGCACGTATGTGTGCATGATTTTTTTAATTATGAGTCGTTCCGTTGTTAAGTCTACGTGTGTCCTCGGCTTGCCTCAGTAATAAATTCATGTTTACGTAAAAATAGTGATGTTGAGCTTGAAAAATATAATAAAAATCTTAGTACGGAAGTTTAATATAGTCTGTGGTGTCGTAAATCTTTGAGGTTATGTGGTTTTGTCGCGCGTTTTAAATAATTGTTTTTAATATTTTTATAATGAAAGCAAAGGAAGTGGGTAAGTATATTCTTTTTGATATTGTTACGAACGTGAGTAATTAAATGCCGGTTTACTAGCAGATAACTTTATTCACCACAAAACAATGACAAATTAGTCCAATCAACAAATAACCAATCACTATAAACACTCAGAGTTCCGTTTAGTATCGCTTAGGTCGCTAGGTATCACTTCAAACACTTAGGTGGTTCGCTCTGTATCGCTGACGAAATCAAACTGATTGCTTCTAGCCGGAGACCCGTATTTATATGCGAAGCCATCGACATTTCTCGATACCGACGTTTCAAGGACATTCTAGAACAATAGGGTCGCATCGGGAGGCCATAAATCATTATTATTACTTTCGTAAGTAGGTACTTATCTACCACCTTACATGCGAATTTCGACTCTATTGCTAATACCGGAAGGTACAAATTCCCTTATCCACCCACATAACTACCTACTGAATCTTATCTAATAATAATAGTGTATGTCGGACTTTTCTGGAATTTGCCAGGCCTGAGTATGTACTCCTATTCTAGAAGCTTCGCACGGCAATGCGTTTTAATTATTTGATGCTACCCTTGGTTCTGTCCAAGATATAGCGTACTCAAGTTTCACGGCGTAACAATATTTATATGAATAAACACACAGTGCTGTGTATTTTTAGAGCTATTTTATACAAGTAACAAATTATTTCAAAATGACTGGCAGGTTTTTTTTGTTGGGCTTGCTGTGTTTGTTCATTTAGCCTGGGTCAAATCGAGTAAGTATTTAGTTTTTTACAGTCAATTTAAGTTTCATTGCAATGCGGATGTAACATATTTTATATAACAGACACAGAACAATTGATTATGTTCATCACACCAACATTTGCCTTGAGTAGGAATCAAATCTACTACCTCCGGCATAGCAGACAGGGCCACTAACCACTAGACCAAGCTGTCAAATTGATATTGTCTGTTGTGTGTTGCGGAAACGTTTCAGATACAGAACTACACGAATTTAAAACATCACAATATCTAATAAGAATTAATTTTCGAATAATCAAAACAACTACTTGACTACACTCGAACAAAAGGCATCAATTGGCTTGATTGGCACACGACAGACAGTTATTAACTCATCTGTTCTAACAATATTATATAGACAAAGGCATGGTCAATGGGTCGCCTTAGGGTTGACCACAGAAATCTATACATATAATAAATCTGTAGAAAAATGGTTTTTGTACATGAAAAAGAAATTTTAAAAAAATAGCTAGGGTGTTAAAGAACAACCAACAGAACCCATTTCCAGCATTTTTAGAATTTTTGTCTGTTTGTCTGTTTATTTGTTCGGGCATCACGTTAAATCTACGAAAGCAATGTAGATAAATTTTAGACTCAAGGATTGAGCGTAACTTGCAGTAACATTTAGTTTTTGTTTCATTGCAATCGGTTCAGTTTAACAAAAGATATTTGAATTTAAAGTTTTCCAGTAATAAAATTAGGGTTATGTGTACTTGGTCTCATTACTTCACGTAACTTTTATACATAACAATAAATTGTGCGAATTGTAGTGATATTAAGTTTTTTGCTTCATCGTAATCAGCTCATACCTTATAATAAAATAAAAAAATTATAATAGTATTTTCGAAGTAAAATATTAAAATAGCGCCATCTATCAAACTAAGAGATAAACTGCGTGCAGTGTATATAATATAATCAACGCTGATTAGTAAATCAAAACTGATTTTAAACCAATTCAATTATCAATTTAATACTAATTTAATTCTTGATCCCATAGCACACTCATAAAGGCAAAATTTTGTGAGCATATAATTAATAAAATTATATAATCGTTAACTTCTATACCGATAGATGGCATTGTTAGTTGACACTAAATTCTGAATTACGATGTTAAGGCGCTCCACACACTACACCACGTTCCGCCGTGGTGCGCTAACGCGCGCGGCGACGGAGGCGTAGATCTGCCTAACTTAGCGGTGTAATCTGCTCCCCCGCGCGGTGAAACAGATTACGACGGCCTCGCGCTAAATAAATTCATATGTTCACTGTGCTGTCGATCGTCGTGGAGAATGGACGAAATTATTAAATTTCAAGATGTAGCAATTATATTATTGTCATTTTAGTTTTGTGAATTAAAAGACACTGCATCCATAGAAGATTTTGGATATATCCCTAATTACGAACGTCTTTACAATATCAAATCACGCGCGGGACTACGGAGCCAGTGTGTTTTACCGCGCTGCACGTCCCACGCTCCCGCGCAGATGGGCAGAAACTGCGCTCGGAACGCCTTCCCGCGCAGACCGCATCGGCAGTGACCTGTACTAGGATTAGGGTGATTTCTATACAAATTGAGATACTTGCATACAACGCTAAAATCTGCCATCCCGCACTACGCGACAGGATGCGGTACAGTGTGTGGCGCGCCTAAGATAACACGCTTAGCTAACAACGCCATCTATCGGTACAAAAGTTAACAATCATATAATTTCTTGAACAGGTGTCTGGCAAGGGGTTTCCACTATGTAATGTGTGTGTCTGGCAATGAATAACGTGATTTTCAATAATAATATTCTAAAGGTAATACAAAAACATAAATCTTTATAATTCGACGTAATTAGATCGGTATTTTACACAATTTTGGTACCGCGTACCTACCAAAGCCAATGCAACCCAAACTTCATAATTGGCTATCGTTGTTAGGTCTGTGTTGGGACCATGCACTGACAAACTTTCAGCTTTTATAAAATAGATCTGGCGTTCACGGGCTCAGGTTATTAGGTGTCTTAACAGTTCTGTCTTTGAAAAGGTCTTGACTGGATAACATCGTTAAATCGTTCGATAAAAAGAGTTTTACATTCGGATCAAGTATTGAAGTGCGAAGTAAATTGTATCTTACAATTTGAGTCAAGCAAGATAGGTATGTTTACTTAAATTTTGATATTTTGCTGGTCTTTAACTTTATTCTCATTTTGAAAGTTTGTGCTGTTGTGAATTATTTGGTTCAATATTTTATTAGTATGAATCAGATTTTTTTAAATGCCTTCTAGAAAAAAAAACAAGCCTTTCGCAGTGTAGCTGAGTCAAGGGTGAGACTAAGTACGTCCCAAGAACCAGAAGAAGATCGTGACGAGGGTATCAGCAGTTTGAGCTAGGCAAGTCAGAACTCTTGCGTCAGAAACGCCTACGTGAGTCACGACTTACAGCGTTCTCTTACGGCAGTTTCTCTATCACAGAAGAGTTTTGGAGGAACGCGAAGCGAGTTTATTGGCTGACCGAGAGCGTTACGCCTCTCACGCGAGTTTGAGACTTTCACCGAAAGGGAGTTGCGGTTAAATTCACAAAGAATTGTTACCGCGACTTTGCGCTCCCAAGAAAGCAGCGAGGACCGTGAAGCGCGTTTATCAGCTGACCGAGAGCGTTTGTTTGATAGGGTATGCTGCAGTGTAGATAACGTCACGGGTGAAATCCTGTTTTTAGACGCACCAGGCGGAACAGGTAATACTTTCTTATTCAAAGTTATTTTGGTTCGAATAAGGAACCAAAATAAAATTGCTCTTGCTGTCGCCTCTTCAGGGATAGCAGCCACATTATTGCCTGGAGGAAAAACGGCACACACTACATTTAAAATTCCTATCGACTTAGACCGTACGGAAAGCCCGGTTTGCAACATATCGCGAAATAGCGATAAAGCAAGGGTTTTACGCGATTGTATGTTAATTATTTGGGTTGAGTGCACAATGGCAAACCGCAAAGCTATAGAAGCAGTGAATAGAACTTTACAGAATGTAAGGCAAAATGACGGGCCGATGGGAGACATAACGGTGCTGTTCTGCGGTGATTTTCGGCAGACACTCCAGATACCCCGTGGAACGAGAGCCGATGGAATTGCTGCCCGTCTGAAGAGTTCGTAAATATTAACTGGTTGCGGCGCCGGTGATATAATTTTTATTCCAAGAATACTTATAATTCCTAACAACTTTCCTTTCTCTTTCAAACGAGTGCAATTCCCAGTTAGTGTCTGTTATACCATGACGATTAATAAAGTCAGGGCCAGACATTATCTGTTACCAGGGCAGGCCTAAATATTGCTAATAATGCTTTTCCCATGGTCGTACGCATACGTAGCTCTTTCACGGGTAAACAATCCCAATAATCTTTTTGTGTACGCTCCATAGTTCCACAGCTAATGTTATTTATAAAAAACGACTAGAATAAATAAATTATATTTGTATCGGTATCCTCCAACAGCGCTTCGCAATAAAAAATACATTGTTAAGTTCCGACATCCACGTGAACGAAGTCGCGGGCACAGCTAGTTTAAATAATATAAGGCAATAGATTTCTGTGGGGATGTTGTTCCTACCAAGATTCCTCCGAGCCTCAGAAAGCACGTCAAAGCCTTTGCTCCTGGCTGATATTTGTAGATCTTTGACAGTCTACGGACAGTCAACAGCTGGGCAATCTGACCCGGGATTTTTCCATGACGTGTTAAAATGATTGGCGTTTGCTTGACGGGATGGATCATGTATAGATCCTATAATATAGCTTTAACGTTTGAATCCCCGACCGGTCCTATGAGACCGCGCTGTTATTGTTTTACTATTGTGTCTCGTTTCGCGGGTATCTGAGTAATTAACAGTTCAGTTTAAGTCATCAAATAGATCACGTTAAAAGCTCGTGGTAGGGCCTCAGTCTTAATTATTGGGTTGTAAAAGTCAAATCTAGTCTCTTCATTTAAAATGCCTACTGATTTAGCTGTATTCGGTTAGAATGGCCAACTAATTAATCTACATTATGTTATATTTAAATATAACACAGTTCTAAAGGTGACAGACCTTTACATACTAAAACCCACCTGTGTCCTTCAGTAAAACTTTGCCTTCTAGGGCCACAATTATTACTTTTTAAAATGCTCCCACATAACCACCTTTACCTATTTAAAAAACCGTCTGTTTAATTTTCTTGTACCTACCAATTAGATGTCTGCATTGACGTATTTTGGATAAACATTACTTTTTTGTGGAAATCATCCAATGGCTTCATCACGCATGGGCGTGTCAGACTTTTACTGATTAAAACTCACTCCTGTTCTTTCTTTGCCTTCGTTTTAGGGCCCTGGGATTCATTTTCACATAACCCATGTAGACCTCGACCCTACATGGGCCCTACGATTTGCTGTTATCTTGGGCTTGGACTTAGTGTGGACAGTTACTGGACGGGCCATTACTCGCCGTCAGAATAAATATTATTGTGATAAAGTTTTAAATAGATACTTTATGAAGAAATGAATGAAGAAAGTTTTATGTCTTACATAAAAATAACTAGAATTAAGGTTCAAGATTCACTCAAAAATATTTTCCCAAACTCAACTTACACCAAAAACCACAGAACTCTAAAACAAGCCACCCAAAACTTTGGCGGGTAAACATTTTTAAAACGTTCTCAAGTTGTAAAATTCTTCCGCAAGATGTCAGCACCGTCGCAGTCTCGCTGAGATATCGGTACATCTGTTATTGTCTTAGTTGAAGGCAGTCCGGTATCAGTTACCAGCTCTTGTACGAACTTTCCGCGTTACTGACGCTCATAAAAAGGAATGGGAGAGGTTCCTTGTTCTATCTGGGAGGTTTGAGAGTACAGGGTGGGAATCTGGCTGTACTCATACAGATGGTGAATGGAGTGAGCGTTCCTGGTTTAGCGTCCTAAATGTGTGACACACTTTTTATCACAATAAAAAATAATCAGAATTGAGTATTTTTTAAACAATTGGATAAAGAAGATTGGCAAAACCCCATGTACTTTCAGTATCACATACAGGCTTAACGTACAATAGAATGAATATATGGATTAGAATGCTACAATAGAGTATAACAAAATATGTAATGGTAAGACATACATTAGAGTTGGGGATATAAAATGATTTATAGACATAACCTCAAAATGGACCACCAAAACTAATACAAGGTACCTACCTAATTATGTAACTTAAAGCTTGACCAGAAGGGGCGAATTCATCGCGATTGCGCGTGCGTATCACGCGCGACCGTTGCGCCCAGAAAGAGCGTATCAACGCTGGAGCATTCAACAATTCCGTATCAAATGTAGGTGCTCAATTTCCCTGGATATGTGCACTCGCTCTGGAGTTCGCGCGTTTAACTGGACGCAACAAGGTATCCCTAGTATCTCGACTCGCGTGTAATACGCGCGAGTTGAGGGTCTGGCGTTGTGCACGCGATTTACGCGCGTATTTTGAATTCGCGCGATACTTGTGGACGCGACGTATTTGTGCTAGTATCTTACTAGTATATTACTAGCGCGCGAATGAATTCGCGCGAAACCTTTCTAAACGAATTCGCTTCTTCTGGACAAGGTTTTAAGGCAGACCCTTAAGCGTCGTCCTATTTAGCTAACTATCATACGATTGAACGATGTGATTTTGTCGCACGATGAGATTAGTTTTATCGACGTAACCCTGTGCGCGCGCGACGAGCTTCTATTAGGACACTCTAAAGAATGTGTGTTTAATCACATCGTTCAATCGTACGATGGTTAGGGTCAGCTCACACCGAGACGCGACGCTGCGCGCACATATTAATAGAGTGACTCAAAATATAATTTTATTTACTACGCGAAAAGATACACATTTCATTGTGAGAATTTAGAATACGTTGCTTCATGCAGCGCTGCCCCTCGTGATGCCACGCGCCATCGCGCTGCACCTCTTGATGCCGCGCGGCGTCTCGTAACAGGTAAAAAACAAAACCATAGTATTTATAACATTTTTTTATTATAATTGTAACAATACATTGTCAAGAAATACCGCAGGGAGATTGTTCCTTCGTGTCGATCGTAAACTAAATACCAGACTACACTCATGACATGTGAACAACAGCCCACGGTTCTGAGTCATACTTTACAATTACAACAGTAGCCGATAATGGCTTCGGTTTTCTCCTTTAAACTGGTCAAATCAAGACACGTCGGCGAAGGCGTGATAAGCGCACATAACAGTTTATACACCGAAGATCAACTGCTGACATTGTTAAAGCATGAAAAACATTCACAGAATAAATAAGAGTCCTATTTCAGTCCTGCGCAGGTTTATACACTAAACGCAAATTGTAATGTACTAAAGTAACGTGGCGGCACAAAATAAGAGTTCACACTTCATTTATAGATGCAGACAACATTACAAATAACACGAACGACGAATTATGTTTAGGCAGGGTCAAACAAAAATATCATGACAGTTTATATTTTTTTTGTATTTGACATACCTAAGTAACAGCTGACGCAATAAGCCTATTTTATGCGTTTTGTTTTTACAGACTTCACAAAAAGGACGAGGTACTATTGCATTATTGCGTTTTGTTTCCGTAACGGGACTGTACCCTAAAATCATGGTTTTTTAATTACTCCGGACTGCTAATATTGTATTTTAGCTTGGAAAATAACTAACGATATATGACCCATAAGTTGCATATAACTAGATTTGTGTATGTTTGGATTTTGATGTGATACCCAGCTCGCCAATCTTCTTTCATTTGTTTGTAAAATGCGTCTGTTTGACAACGTAAATCAGGTTCTGTTGAATGGAGTAATTGCCTGTGAGGTAATAATAAAAAGAAATATTTTTTCTGAACAGTATCAAATGATTTAAACCGCTATATAAGCCGCTGGTTTATTTGAAGCCGCTGCTTCTCAATGTACCATATTCGAAAAATTTCTGACTTAATATTGAATTAAATTGAAAACATCTTACTCAATTGAAATGATTAAAACCATAGTTGTTGAAAACCCAAGAAATGTAAAAAAGACAACGCGGACATCTAGCCAGTAGTCCTCTTTTTCTACAGTATCTTTGCCTCTTTCTACAGCGTGGTCAATATTGAATAGAATAATATTCGATCCATGTAACGCTACCGGCAACAACACAAAATAACAAAAAAAAGAGTACAGTATTGGGGAGTAAGTATCATTCCATGCTCTATGCTACTCCTGTTTCAAAAAATGCGGCAATGTGATTGGTACATCTTCTGGTTCCAATTTTTAAATTTCGAACCGAAGTCTTTTTTGTTTTTTTTAAATCCCGTTTCTCAATTGACCCGCGCAACCCAAAATAGGTAATATTTATGATGTAGTTAAGAGTGAATGATATACGTATCTTCCAAAAGAGTACTTCTAACTTACTTTAAATGACATTAATACAAGAACTTAAAACACAGTGGCACACATGAGTATTTTCTTTAGAAAGCCACTCGCAGTTTAATGCACGAAGCGCGAAGTAAACGCGACTGGTGCGAGCCTTTTACATTTACAAGCCAATTAAAACTAGCTCCAATGTGTTTGCTGCTAAGAAATGTGTTACAGTACGAGTTTTTTATCATGTGAATAGGGTTCTTGGATAAACATAATTGTATAATTATGAGGAGTACTTTTTAGATGTATAATCAATCATCAAATTACTTCCCCCGCTCTAGGAGGGCGTGTCAGACTGACTAAAACCCCAACTATGTTCCTTCTTTGAACCCCGTAGGGCCCCCAGCTGCCCCCAGTAAGATCCCCGACCCTACTTGGGGGAAGTAATACTTTCCTATCTCAATCATCTGCGCCCAGATTGAACTAAAACTTGCTGTATAAGTAGGAAGAATTGGTAGCCAGCTAATAGATTAGGTTTCACTACGTTTTGACCTTAGTTTTGAAAATAATATGAATTGTTTACTGCGCCCGGCAAAATGCTTATAGAGTGACCACTAAGCGATACGGGAAGTATCATGTCCGTAAGGATTGAGGTGTTACCTACATTTCGTATTTTTAATTAATACTAATTCAGTAAGTTTAACAATTTTGTAGGCTTGATAACGTAAGGGTCTTTTATTTAAATTGTAGAAGAAGTGTCACATTTCGTATCCTAATGATCAGTGATAGGAATAGGTAGTGCCTATTTGCCTAAACTTCGAAGAACAGAGACAAGAAACGGGGACTTCCTTAGGACTAAATGTTTTTCCGAGACATCTGTCCCGAAATTTCGAGACAACACTTAAATACATTTAAAAAAAATGTTATTTGGAATGAGTAACACCTATTACAATCAACAAGTCATTTACAAAATTTTCTCAAAAAAAATCTGTAAATTTTATGGTTGTAACGACTGTGTATGTTATTTATGATGATAGTCGCAAACTTTTGGTAAATATAGACGAATTACTTATTCCAAAAAACAATTTTTAAATGTATTTTTAAGTGTTGTCTCGAAATTTCGGGAGTCTCGGAAAAAATTTAGTCCTAAGGAAGTCTCCGTTTCTTGTCTCTGTTCTTCGAAGTTTAGGCACATAGGCACTACCTATTCCTATCACTGCTAATGATATTAAATACTAATTTAGTCGTAAGTTCAACAATTTTGTAGTCTCGATCAATGTAAGGATCTATTAACTAAAATTTAAAAATGTCCCTTACGACAAAGCTCTGGTTTAACTACAACCTCGGCGGTAATCACCAAAATTACACACTTGTACCATACGCATACTGTACTAACCCAAAACGTAAAAATATCCCTTGCGTTATTGATACTACTCGTATCATAGGATCAATAACAAAACTACAACAGTTTCATAAACCTCAGCATTGTAAAATCAAACGTACGTTCAACATTTTAGTTTTAAGCTATATTCCTATCTGTACACAGCAGACATGTTTATTCAGGCTCGCCAACACGGCAATTCGCTTAGTCTGTTTAGTAATAAACATGATATAAAACCGCATCCGGTTTCTCCATATCTCTCCGTATCAATGCACATCAAAACAGAGCTGATAAAGCGCCATTTTTTTCCGTTACTCTCACACTTCGCCATATTGTGACTAGATAGCTAAGCAGAGCTTGTGCTAGGAGTACTAGACATTTATTACAGACTAGCTGTCCTCTGCGGTTTCACCCGCAGTTTTCGTTACTACTCCGCTCCCGTGGGTCGTAACGTGATGATATACAGCATATAGCATTCCTCGATAAATGGGCTATCTAACACTGAAAGAATTTTTCAAATCGGACCAGTAGTTCCAGAGATTACCCCCTACATACAAACTTACAAACATACAAACTTACAAATTTTACCTCTTTATAATATTAGTATAGATAAGTTGACCCAGCAGACTTCGTACTGCCGATTTTTTTTTTCGATTTTTTCTCACCTTTTAAACCTTGCCTAGATCTCCACGAACATTTCACTCGAGTTTTAGCGAGACTAACGAACAGCAATTGATTTTTGTATATAGATAAATTATGTATATCCAGACACAAAACAAATGATCGTTCTATCACACAAACATTTATTTTAAGGACAGTCAAGTTTGCAAGTGACAGAGAGTGTGAAAATATTATATTAGACCTTCGTTCAAATTGTATGCACTACCAGTTGGTAACATTGTACAGATGCGGTCAAAATACCTTGAAGGCCTATTACACTACTCGTTTTTACGAACGGTCTTAGTTTACGTCGCGTAGTAGTAGTAAGGGTAAAACGGTCTTCGACGGGGCTCGACGTAACGAGTCGACGTATCGAGTAGTGTAATAGGTTCTTTAATAAGAATTATCCGGCTTGCCTCATATACAGGGTGTCCCAAAACTCAACGATAATCAGGGACCGGCTGAAAGGCCAAGCTATACCAGTTCTGGGAAAAATAAAAAATAAAATCCATATCACTCAGTTCAGCGATAATAGACATTTTAAAAAAAAAGTTGAAATTCGACACCCTTAGTCGCATTTTCAAGGATTATGATCACCAATGTCACAATTTCGCTGTGATTTTTTTAATTTCGTAACCTTCATTAACGACGCTATTAATCGCAACTACAAATTATTGCAAAAACCATTGTTAATTTAATAAAATAAGTTAAGTTTTAGTGAGTCATGGTTCACAAAAATATTGTTCGTTAACTTTAACACTTCATATTGAAAAAAAATTGTACTACACTACCCTTGGCAAGTCATTTTAAAAGATGGCGCATTTAATCAAGATTTCAAAATGGTGCAACACTTGCCACTTTTCTTGCCATAAAAAAAAATATTTCTTATTTTTTTCAAATTGAGCTCAATTTTGAACAACTCAATATTAGGAATTTTTGTTTCTAAAAGGAGATTGACAGGGTGTGGACCAAGTGCATTTTGTTCCTCAGCCTAATAATAACTAACTCTTTAAAATCTGCTCCAGGAGTCAAGAGAAAAAAAGAGTTTTTCCAACCTAACCTAACCTAAGTAAGAAATCGTTTTAAGGAAGTTTGAGCAAGTGCTGCCCAGAATGAACACCTAGTGCATTTTGTTCCTCAGGTCAATACTAAGAAGCGAACTGAAGCGCTTTGAAATCTGCTCCAGGAATCAAGAAAAAAAAAAGACTTTTTCCAACCTAACCTAACCTAAGTTAGAAATCATTCTAAGGAATTTTGACCAAGTGCTGCCTAGAATGAACACCTATTGCATTATGTTCCTCAGGCCAAAATTAATCAGCAAACCGAAGCACTTCGAAATCTGTTCCAGGAGTCAAGAGAAAAAAAGAGTTTTTGCAACCTAACCTAACCTAAGTTAGAAATTGTTTCAAGGAATTTTGACCAAGTGCTGCCTAAAATGAAGATCTAGTGCATTCCATACCTCAGACCAATACTACACAGCAAAACCAAAGCGCTTCAAAATCTGCACCAGGAGTCAAGAGAAAAAAAGAGTTTTTGCAACCTAACCTAACCTAGGCCAATACTAATCAGTAAAACACTAATTAGTGTTGGCCTGAGGAACAAAATGCATTAGGTGTTCATTCTGGGAAGCACTTGGTCAAACTTGTCAAAAAAGTTTTCTAACAGGTTAGGTTAGGTTGGAAAAACTCTTTTTTTCTTTTTACTCCTGGAGCAGATTTTAAAGCGCCTTCGGTTTGCTGATTAGTATTGGCCTGAGAAATAAAATGCACTAATGTGTTCATTCTGAGCAGCACTTGGTCAAAATTCCTTAAAAAGATTTTTAACTTAGGTTAGGTTAGGTTGGAAAAAGTGTTTTTTTTTCTTGACTCCTGGAGCAGATTTCAAAGCGCTTCGGTTTGCTTCTTAGTGTTGGCCTGACGAATAAAATACACTAAAAACTTTTTTTTTTTCTTGACTCCTGGAGCAGAGTTAGTTAGTATTGGGCTGAGGAGCAAAATGCACTTGGTCCACACCCTGTCAATCTCCTTTTAGAAACAAAAATTCCTAATGTTGAGTTGTTCAAAATTGAGCTCGATTTGAAAAAAATAAGAAATATTTTTTTTAATGGCAAGAAAAGTGGCAAGTGTTGCACCATTTTGAAATCTTGATTAAATGCGCCATCTTTTGAAATGACTTGCCAAGGATAGTGTAGTACAATTTTTTTTCAATATGAAGTGTTAAAGTTAACGAACAATATTTTTGTGAACCATGACTCACTAAAACTTAACTTATTTTATGAAATTAACAATGTTTTTTGCAATAATTTGTAGTTGCAATTAATAGCGTCGTTAATGAAGATCACGACATTAAAAAAATCACAGCGAAATTGTGACATTGGTGATCACAATCCTTGAAAATGCGACCAAGGGTGTCGAACTTCAACTTTTTTTTAAAAATGTCTATTGTCGCTGAACTGAGTGATATGGATTTTATTTTTTATTTTTCCCAGAACTGGTATAGCCTGGCCTTTCAGCCGGTCCCTGATTATCGTTGAGTTTTGGGACACCCTGTATAAATGCACCTCTCACTACTGCTTAATAACTATGACTTTTTAACGCTCTATTAGATTGAATTCGCAAATCGCACTTCTTAAATTAAATTCCTGATAAACTCCCATAAAATTTCGGTCCCACAAATCTAATTACACCGCAACCCACTAAAAACAGTCACACAACAGACCAAATTTAACAACCGAAGAAAACATAAACGGAAACATTGTACTTAACAATATTTTCTTGAACAAACATGTTACAAACAGCTGGTAAGCTGCAATATCCGTGATATAATCCGGCTAATTTACGACGCACAGTCGTTTGCAGCAACAACAATAACGCGAAATGCCTCGCCATTTGACAGTATTATACTGGTAACGTTGGATTACTGCAATAATCGTGATACAGTGGGCTGTGAACTAGAATGTTCTAGCAATGCTGGTGACTCGTGTCTGAGTTAATGGATGGTCTTCTGGTGTTGTGATGAGGTTCTGGGTGCATGATTGTTCAGGACAGTGGACAGTTAATTTGCATAGCTTGGGTAAATGTAGATAAACTTATAAAACATATCATCCATTTACACGTTAATTTTTAATTTGAATCCATTGCCACTAAGTAGCAAAAAAATTAACTATTGAATACTTAAGTAAATTTTTAAGTGTTCTGTTGATGACGTGTGCTTTAAAAAGAACGAAACTTGCAAACACCAAATATAATTTGGTCTTTGTATTGTAGAAAAATTGAGTTTATTTTTACAAAATTCAAGTCCATCGCAACCAAATGAAATATATTGAAACTTAATAATGTCGGCAATAGATTCACAGAGTTGATTTTTAAATGTCAAAAAGAGCCTTAACAAAATATTGGGTTGCAATCGAAATTGAAATTTGTATTGTAAACAATAGGGTTTATTGTTAAAAAATTTGATCAGTATCTCGAATTCTAAATGCAAATATAGGCGCAGCTGTCCCGTCAGTCAGTGTTAGGTAGTTTCCCGCGCTGGTGAAGTGTGTGTCTGAGCTTCCAAGTTGGTTAGCGCTAAAAATATGCACGTGTGTTAAAGATTGCGCTTTTGTTTTTTATAGGTGTATCGATTTTGAAGAGTTGTGGTGGAACTATGTCTGTCTGGTCTTGCTAGTGAAGATTAACAATACATAAATAGGTATACGATAATAGGCTTTGACCTACCCGAAAGCTGACTTTTCGTCAGAAAAAAAAATAGAGAACCTGGTTACACAGTCACCTACTGGGTATAATTTTATTTTCAAACTATCCAATAATCGGTTTAATACAGTCATATACACCGGTTCATTGTGCAACGCTCGGGGAAGGCCTATGTCCAGCAGTGGACGTCTTTCGGCTGAGAAGATAATGGATGGAGGAAGTGCAGGCCCGTGAAAGATGGAAGAAAATGGTGTGACATCAGCTCCGCGTTAGACGCCTTCTTAAAGCTTCCGTGTATTTGATAATTGCAGGGCTCACTGGTCACGCCAAAAAATTATTATATTCCTGACCTGACTTGAAAATGTAATTCAAAGTAAGTGAACAAAAGAAGGGTCGTTGTATGAAACTCTGTCGACGAAGCGGTAATGTCGTGCTGTCGTGTCGTTGCAGCTTCGCCGATAGGGCTTCAAAGCTTCGTCGTTCAAAGTGTAGTGACAAATACGCATCTATGTATGAAGCTACGCGTCCGTGGACACTGTAGACAGTAGGCCTTATTGTTATCATCATCTGCCTAGCCTTTTCCCAACTATATTGGGGTCGGCTTCCAGTCAAGCCGAATTTAACGGAATATCAGTATTTTTCGAGGAGCGGCTGCCTACCAGACCTCCACAACCCATTAAATGGGGTAACACGGTACTTCATAGTGGAATAATAAACAATTTTTTTTTTAAAGTTTAATTACGAGACTAGCTGCTGTCAGCGGCTTTGCCCATGTGAAAGTAGAAAATATCCTATATGCTATTCCAGGACATGATCTACCCGTTTACCAATCCAAATCCGTCCAGCCGTTCGAGCGTAAAGAAGTAACAAACCTACACACACTCTCCAAACTTTCGCCATAATAATATTAGTAAGTGATGTAGTGATATAATTTCTTCGGAATTAAAACCCTCAGAACTGTAGACTCGTATATTAAGATTAATTAAACGGAACATAACATTACACTTACCAGCCGTGCGAGCTAAGAAAGCACTTAAACTCGTTACATGACCTGAAGCGTGGTCACCGTCGGCTTGCGTATAAAAGAAAAAAAACTGAGGCAACATTGTTCTTGTAAAATATTGTAAACTAACTTTTACCCGCGGCTTCGCTCCCGTCAAATGACTACCCTACATATCCTACGCTACCCTACCCTACCTTCCCTACACTACCCTACCTACCCTACACTACACTACACTACCCTACTCTACCCCACACTACCCTACACTACCCTACACTACCCTACACTACCCTACACAACCCTACACTACCCTACACTACCCTACACTACCCTACATTACCCTACACTACCCTACACTACACTACCCTACACTACCCTACACTACCCTACACTACCCTACACTACCCTACACTACCCTACACTACCCTACACTACCCTACCTACCCTACTTTACCTAACTTTTTTTTTTTTAGAATTTTTCTCTCCGTAAGAACCATCACTGAACTTCAAGGAACATTTAAAAAAAAAATCAGGCAAATCGGTCAAGCCGTTTTCATGGTATGTCGTGACAACGGAAAACGGGTTTCATTTTTATATACAGGGTGTCCCAAAACTCAACGATAATCAGGGACCTGATGAAAGGCCAAGCTATACCAGTTCTGGGAAAAATAAAAAATAAAATCCATATCACTCAGTTCAGCGATAATAGACATTTTTTTAAAAAAGTTGAAATTCGACACCCTTGGTCGCATTTTTCAAGGATTGTGATCACCGATGTCACAATTTCGCTGTGATTTTTTAATTTCGTGATCTTCATTAACGATGCTATTAATCGCAACTACAAATTATTGCAAAAAACATTGTTAATTTAATAAAATAAGTTAAGTTTTAGTGAGTCATGGTTTACAAAAATATTGTTCGTTAACTTTAACACTTCATTTTGAAAAAAAATTGTACTACACTACCCTTGGCAAGTTATTTCAAAAGATGGCGCATTTAATCAAGATTTCAAAATGGTGCAACACTTGCCACTTTTCTTGCCATAAAAAAAAATTTTTCTTATTATTTTCAAGTTGAACTCAATTTTGAACAATTCAACATTAGGAATTTTTGTTTCTAAAAGGAGATTGACAGTGGGTGGACCAAGTGCCTTTTGTTCCTCAGCCCAATACTAACTAACTCTTCAAAATCTGCTCCAGGAGAGAAAAAAAGAGTTTTTCCAACCTAACCTAACCTAAGTTAGAAGTCGTTTTAAGGAAGTTTGACCAAGTGCTGCCCAGAATGAACATCTAGTGCATTTCATACCTCAGACCAATACTAATCAGCGAACCAAAGTGCTTCAAAATCTGCTCCAGGAGTCAAGAGAAAAAAAGACTTTTTCCAACCTAACCTAACCTAAGTAAGAAATCTTTTTAAGGAATTTTGACAAAGTGCTGCCCAGAATGAACATCTATTTCCTTTTTTTCTCAGGCCAATACTAATCAGTAAACCGTAGCGCTTCGAAACCTGCTCCAGGAGTCAAGAGAAAAAAGAGTTTTTGCAACCTAACCTAACCTAAGTTAGAAATCGTTTTAAGGAAGTTTGACCAAGTGCTGCCCAGAATGAACTTCTAGTGCATTTCATACCTCAGACTAATACTAATCAGCGAACCATAGTGCTTCAAAATCTGCTCCAGGAGTCAAAAGAAAAAAAGACTTTTTCCACCTAACCTAACCTAAGTAAGAAATCTTTTTAAGGAATTATGACAAAGTGCTGCCCAGAATGAACACCTATATCCTTTTTTTCTCAGGCCAATACTAATCAGTAAACCGTAGCGCTTCGAAATCTGCTCCAGGAGTCAAGAGAAAAAAAGAGTTTTTGCAACCTAACCTAACCTAGGCCAATACTAATCAGTAAAACACTATGCATTAGGTGTTCATTCTGGGAAGCACTTGGTCAAACTTCTCAAAAAAGTTTTCTAACAGGTTAGGTTAGGTTGCAAAAACTCTTTTTTTCTCTTGACTCCTGGAGCAGATTTTGAAGCGCTTTGGTTTGCTGTTTAGTATTGGTCTGAGGTATGAAATGCACTAGATCTTCATTTTAGGCAGCACTTGGTCAAAATTCCTTAAAACAATTTCTAACTTAGGTTAGGTTAGGTTGGAAAAAGTCTTTTTTTTTTTCTTGACTTCTGAAGCAGATTTCAAAGCGCTTCGGTTTGCTTCTTAGTATTCGCCTGAGGAACAAAATACACTAGATGTTCATTCTGGGCAGCACTTGGTCAAACTTCTTCAAAAAGATTTCTAACTTAGGTTAGGTTAGGTTGGAAAAATTGTTTTTTTTCTTGACTCTTGGAGCATATTTCAAAGGGCTTCGGGTGCTTATTAGTATTGGCCTGAGGAACAAAATGCACTTGGTGTTAATTCTGGGTAGCATTTGGTCAAAATTCCTTAAAACAATTTCTAACTTAGGTTAGGTTAGGTTGGAAAAACTCTGATTTTCTTTTTACTCCTGGAGCAGATTTTAAAGCGCCTGCGGTTTGCTGATTAGTAGTGGCCTGAGGAATAAAATGCATTAATGTGTTCATTCTGAGCAGCACTTGGTCAAAATTCATTAAAAAGATTTCTAGCTTAGGTTAGGTTAGGTTGGAAAAAGTCTTTTTTTCTCTTGACTCCTGGAGCAGATTTCGAAGCGCTACGGTATACTGATTAGTATTGGTTTGAGAAAAAAAGGAAATCGTTGTTCATTCTGGGCAGCACTTTGTCAAAATTCCTTAAAAAGATTTCTTACTTAGGTTAGGTTAGGTTGGAAATAGTCTTTTTTTCTCTTGACTCCTGGAGCAGATTTTGAAGCACTTTGGTTCGCTGATTAGTATTGGTCTGAGGTATGAAATGCACTAGATGTTCATTCTGGGCAGCACTTGGTCAAACTTCCTTAAAACGACTTCTAACTTAGGTTAGGTTAGGTTGGAAAAACTCTTTATTTCTCTTGACTCCTGGAGCAGATTTTGAAGAGTTAGTTAGTATTGGGCTGAGGAACAAAAGGCACTTGGTCCACCCACTGTCAATCTCCTTTTAGAAACAAAAATTCCTGATGTTGAGTTGTTCAAAATTGAGCTCAATTTGAAAAAAATAAGAAAAAAAATTTTTAATGGCAAGAAAAGTGGCAAGTGTTGCACCATTTTGAAATCTTGATTAAATGCGCCATCTTTTGAAATAACTTGCCAAGGGTAGTGTAGTACAATTTTTTTTCAAAATGAAGTGTTAAAGTTAACGAACAATATTTTTGTGAACCATAACTCACTAAAACTTAACTTATTTTAATAAATTAACAATGTTTTTTGCAATAATTTGTAGTTGCGATTAATAGCATCATTAATGAAGATCACGAAATTAAAAAAATCACAGTGAAATTGTGACATTGGTGATCACAATCCTTGAAAATGCGACGAAGGGTGTCGAATTTTAACTTTTTTTAAAAAATGTCTATTATCGCTGAACTGAGTGATATGGATTTTATTTTTTATTTTTCCCAGAACTGGTATAGCTTGGCCTTTCATCTGGTCCCTGATTATCGTTGAGTTCTGGGACACCCTGTATATAGACTAGCTTTTACCAGTGGCGTCGGCGTCGCCCGCGCGAAACTAGAAAATACTAGTAAATGGCCTCTGTTACTTATTGAAGGTGTACATTGTATATCTTTCTAATGGGTAAAGAATTTTTGAAATTGGTTAAGTCGCTTTTGAGTTAAATCGTTAACATACAAAGAAACATAATATCAAATCTTTTCTCTTTGTTATATTAGTATAGATAATGAAACATTTTATTTATTTATCAAATACTTTATAATATTACAAACCATTACAAAAACATAAAAAGCAAACTAGTTATACTTAGTTTAAGACAAGAGGCGGCCTTACCGCATTCAACAGTCTCTTCCAGACAACCTAGATATTTTTTTCTTTTCTTTTTATCTGGCATTTTATTAACCTATCAATACCCGCGAAACGAGACACAATAGTAAAACAATAACAGCGCGGTCTCATAGGACCGGTCGGGGATTCAAACATTAATGTACTGATTTGTTCAGTTGATAAAAATCTCAAGCCGTTGATTTGATTCATTATTTGTTATTAATTTTATCTACTGACGGCTGAGATATTTGAAAAAAAACTTTACAAGGTCTAATCTAAACTAGAGGCTTGGCGATAATTTCTATCGAAATGTGGTGTTGTAGGAACAACCTTTTGCTCCAGAGCTAAACCTGGACCTTCAAAATTGATTTGGCTTAGATTATTTATTAATTAGCATTTTCAAGTTGTAGTAAATGATAACGTGTAACTACAAGTGTGCATACACCTTGCCTGATATCCATAAAAAACTTGCTTACACTGAGAAAGTTTGCGATTCCACATCCTTACTTGAAGGGAAGTCGTTATAGTTCGCAAGTCGTCCAAAACTTCTCGTTAGACCGATTATTTTTATTGTTAACAGTTATACTTCGTTTAAGAGGCTGCCACTGCAAATGGCCAAAATATAAAAGCATACAAAATATTTTTGACATTTTTTTTTAATCATATAGGTAAATTGGTGTAAATGATAAATAAATGATATTTATTTTGCAAATAGGTTTCACGAAACACTTTTACACGTCAATTTTTTTTTGTCATAATTATTAATCTAGATGAGGCCGGTGTTTCCTAACTGACTACCCTGAGAAGAAACACCGAAACAAACTCAGGGGTCACAGTCTTTTAAAAAAAAAATATCCATACAAAATGTATTGGTCAAATCATATGCGAACTATGCAGATTGGTGTCTGAGATGGCCTTTTAAAGAAAGAACCATGCAGATTTGAGTGGACCTGTCCAGTCAGTGCAAGCATTTGTCATTCCTCGTAAAGCTCAACTCAGGACTACTAAGGAGCTCAACGACTTGACGAACAATACAAAGGAAAGGACATTTGGTTAGGCCGCAGAAAATACTCAAATTGCCAGACATAAGTTAAAGTGACTGAAACGAAAGGAAAAAGCAAGCTATCCACATAGTCCTCACATTCACAAAAAAATAAAAAAGAGAGATATAAATAAAATTTACAAAAAGTAATACTTAACAAAGTAAATATTGTTGCCAAAAAAAAAAAATTAAAAAAAAATTGTGTAAAAAAAATGTCAGATTGTAAAACAAGAGAATATCAATGTCAAATTGAAATATAAGTTGTGCACTTCTCCATTATATTTACAATGGAAAAAATGCAATCAAAAACAAAATCCAAAAGAATAAACGACAGTACAGTGAGTACTGGAGCAGGTCAATCCCAAGCCTTATTGTCCTCAACATAGTCCTTTATAGTATAAAAAGCCTTTTGGCAAAGTTTACGCTTTACAAATGATTTAAATTTATTGAGGCTTAGTTCTTGAATATGACTGGGAAGTTTATTATAGAAGTGTACACATTGACATCTAAATGAGCCCCCTATTTTTTTGAGCCTAGTTGCAGGAACTACAAATTTGTGCTTATTTCTAGTATTAAAATTATGTATATCACTGTATTTTTTAAACATGTTTTTGTTCTTATGGGCATACAGGATATTCTCATAAATATACTGTGAAGGCACAGTCATTACCTTGATCTCCTTAAATTTATGTATGACTGCGATCCCGCCTAATGACATACAGTGATGCAATCGTTGATGGTGAAGGCTATTTACAGCATTTTTGGCAAAATTATTTAGTTTTGTTATTATTTGTTTTTTTTTTTCATTTCCCCAATAAAAAAAGTATAAGAACTTTGTGTTTTTTGTGGTGGGTCGATGGAGTGGGAAGGCATGTCAGGCTTATACTGACACCTTGTTTCTTATTCGCCTTGCGTTCCAGGACACCGGGTTCCCCTTTCGGAAATCCACCTATGACCCCGGTAGGCTTTGGCCCTGTTTCAGTTCTGCAGACATCTCTTTGAGGCGTGCCTGGAACACAACGCGTCGTCGATCACTCGGGCTTGGTCCGTACGGTTATCGGATGGCTGGACGGCGAGCTGCGCCTTGCTCATCGTCCGCAAGCCCATGCCCACGGTGTTCAGCAAACCGGTGAAATGTTTAACATTTTGCAATAAATAAGCAACATGATATAATATCTCGAATCTCTGTCTTCTCTATAAAATCCGGTAGTGACTGCCTCTTAAGTCATGACACGCTCTTAACATTGTACGCAAATAGTATGACTGTTAATGTGATATCTTTCCTTATAAAAAATTAATTTCTGCGAGTAGAGTTAATGTATGATATAGTAAAGTTGTGATTTAGTAACTTCGAAGTGGAACTTTCTTTTATATTCAATTTTGTACACTTGGTAAAACAGATAAGTAAAAAAGGAACTAATTATAATTTGTCATACAGCTGTAAAATATGATTCCGATGTAGTCACCATTACCACGGGTACCATCAATCGTTGGTAGTCACCGTCCTCATTTAGAACAAAATAAATGTCATTTATATAGGTAACAGTTTGATTTTCGGCCACCTTAGGCACGAACGACAAGTATTGGCTAAGCCCGAGTCGATGACGCGTAGTGATCGACGGGCGCCTCAAAAATTAGTAAAACTTAAGCAGCCCAGTAGAGCTACTGCGTTAGTCGTACGTTTAACCTTACTGTTTATAGCCAATTTTGGACTATTTATTTAGAGTGTTTCCAAATAACTCATCATCACCTTTTCAGCCGAAGGACGTAGGTAAACTAATGAACTACGTACATATTTAGACAAAGCTTAAAGCACTTAGCATCCAGGCCAAAAAAAAAATACCAAAAAAAGTTGGATGTCCTTTATGCCATCAATACAAAACAGAAAACTAATCCAATAATACTGGCATCATAAGAAAAACCGAAAAACAATTGCAGTATCCGAAAAAAAACAATTCCCAACGAAAATTTGAATATAGAATCGATTTAAACGTCAATACCACTACACATTCACCTTCTGCACCGATAGGACTCCATGAAAAGAGAATTGGACCCTAATCATTTGATCCCCATAAATATCGGACTGGTCCCTAAGGTACGAAAGGGACTCCGGTATGACAATGACGGACCCTTTGACAGTTTGGAAGTTATGCCACAAAATAGATAGGTACAGAAGTCAATTTCATGTACAAACTCGGTCACATTAACTTGACGCTTGGCGTCGATGAAATAATGTAGAAAAGCAACATGTAACAACAGATATATATCGTATCATAACAAAGTTGCTGACCATACCTGACACTTGCCGGGCGAGCTAACGCAATGCGAGGGAAGCGAGGGGATGCTCGCGTTTCAGAGATGCGTCAAGTGTAATGTGATTTTTGTATTATGTACTTCACTTCATACCTACGCTCGGCGATCGCGCTAGCGTAGGCGCCGGCCACTCAGTCCGAGCACAGCCCAAGCGCGGATTGTCCGAGATATGCTGTCTGTGAGCAATGTCTATGTGTGCGTTGCTCAAGCACTCTTTGTATTTATATTGCCTTTTCTATCTATCTCTAATAATTGTGGGTAGGCGCAGGCCGCTCAGTCCGAGCACAGCCCAAGCGTATATAGTCCGAGAAATCGTGTCTGTGAGCGGTGTATGTGTGCGTTGCTCCAGCAAGCTTTGTATGTAGATTGCCTTCTCTACCTATCTCTATTACTTGTGAGTAGGCGCAAGCCGCTCAGTCCGAGCACAGCCCAAGCGCGCATGGCCCGAGACATCGTGTCTGTGAGCGGTGTCTATGTGTGCGTTGCTTGAGCGCGTTTTGTATGTAGATTGCCTTCTGTACCTATCTCTTTTGTGGTTATTACTTTGAAGGGCGTTTAGAGAATTTTCGTATTTGGGTAATCTAGTGAAAATGGTCCGGTGGTGGTCGTATATTTGTGTTGTATTCTACCCGTTTAGTGTGGAGTTCTGCATCATAGAAAACTTCTTTATGGAATGGTCAATTACTTCGAATTATTTTTACCTGACTACCCAAAAGGAGAGAGAATTAAATAGGTATAAGAAAGAAAGAAAAATATTTTACACACAGATAGGTACTTAAACTTATAAACTTTGTTTATAAACTTTGACTTATAAACTTTGTTTATAAGTTTATAAACAACATATTATATACTTATATTATACATTGTGTATCTTACGGTTGCGCCAAAAAGGTCCAGTTCAGGAAAAATGCCAAGTACCATAGGAACCCCGGTGTCCAGGAAATAAGGTAAAGAAGGAACATAGGAGTAATGAATTATACTTGTAATTAAATATACTATTACACACAGAAACAACAACATGTAAACCATGTGAGAAACAACATGTATACTTATACATTGTGTGTCTTACGGTTGCGCCAAAAAGGTCCAGTTCAGGAAAAATGTCAAATACCATGGGAACCCCGGTGTCCAGGAAATAAGGTAAAGAAGGAACATAGGAGTGGGATTTTTTCAGTAAAATATGGCCCTTCTGCTTGCACTTGCACTTGGGAAAAGTCATTGGTTAATTTTCCACCAAAAAAAGGTCTTTATATCATTAATCACGCTTCAACGGAGAATCATCCTCAACCATTGGCAGCAATCTGTAATCACATCCATAATTTGCCATATTTTAAAGTGATTTCTAACAAAGAAAGACAATCGGTTTAGCTTCAATTGCCAAAAAAATCCTGACTAAATCATATTTACATACAAAAGCCCTAGGTATATCCGTTCTTGAAGGCGGTTCACCCTTTCGTACTAATTGGATTCCTGTGGAGATTGCCTGCCAACATGTCACTGGACGTAACTCCTTCCTAGGCAGGGGGGAGCACCCCCTCACTAATATTATACAAGCGAAAGTTTGCATGTATGTTCTATATCGTGTATGAATTTGTACTTTTCATACATAAGTACTAATATTATAAATGTTAAACTAACTCTGTCTTTTACACTTCTGCGGTTAAAATTCTGCAGCAATTTTGATGAAATTTGTTAATAATGAACCTTGAACACCAAGAAAGACAAGGAGGGAAGAGTAAGGTTTCTTATTATCTGACTTTGATTTCGTGTCCGTAATAATAGACATTCACCCAGTAGGAAAAACCGAAAGGTTGTCCACCGTGTCCCCCAGATCGAAGGAAACGAAGGAACGGGGTAGGGGTTTAGTCAGTAAGAGTCTGACACGTCCTCCCGCTCCGCCCAAGAGCGGGAGACGTCATTCTGATGACTGTCCTACCGAAAAAAAAAACCCAGTAGTAGGTATATGTTTAACGGAATAAATGGCGCAGTAGTTGAGTTATTGGCTGCTACGCAGCGTATCATAGGCGCAGGATGTCGGACGTCGAGCAATGGGTAGCTCACCGACCGGCCGTCAGGTAAGGGCTTGTCCAGAAAGGGCGAAATCGTCGCGATTCTCTCGTGCGTATCACGCGCGACCGTTGTGCCTAGAAAGAGCGTACTAATCAGAATCAGAATCAGAATCAGAATATTTATTTGTTAAACATAGGTGTTTATCAGTACATAAAGGTCTTAAATTTAAAATATGTGCGCTATGTTTTGCCGTAAAGGCGTACAAATGTTGAAAACAAAATCATTGGAAAAACTATAAATAGATTAACAACTAACGAAGAAAAAAAAAAAAACGTTTTAACAAAATTTTACGAAATTACAAATTAGCTGAGGTTTATTATCTATACGACATGTTAAAAGATATCATTTATAAAATCTTCTACAGTGTAGTAACATTTTTCCATTAAAAATAAGTAGAGGCTTTTCTTAAATTTTAATAAAGGCAAATTTTTAACATTATCCGGTATTTTATTATAAATTTTGGTAGCCATACCAAAAAAACTCTTTTTCATTAGAGCGGTTCTGCATTTACTGTCGCACAATTTATTCATATATTGAGAACGCATTGGAGTCTTTTTAACAGCGGATAGTTTTTGAAACAGATGTAGATTTATTTTAACAAACAATGCGGTTTCGTAAATGTACATAGCTGGCATAGTCAACAATTTCAACGATTTAAAATGAGGAACACAAGTTTCTGTAGACTTTAAGCCACACATGGACCGAATACATCGTTTTTGTGCTTTAAAAACATTCTCTCTATCAGTAGATTGCCCCCAAAAAATAATTCCAAACCTTAGAACTGATGCAACCAATCCGTGATATGCTATTAAAAGTGTTTGTGTATTAACTTTTTTCGACAGCTGAAACAGTGCGTAAGCAGATCTATTTAATTTAAGACAAATTGCTTCTATATGGGGTTTCCATGTCAATTTACTATCAATAATAATACCTAAAAATTTAGCTTTATCTGTATCTTCTATTTGGCACTGGTCATATGTAACATGAACTGGAGGTTTTTCACATCTTTGACGAAAGTGCATTATTCTAGTTTTGTTTAAATTAATTACTAGGTTATTGTTGTTAAGCCAGGTAATTATTTTTTTGAGACATTCATTTATATCACCCTCGTAATTAGCAGGATTATCACATTTTACAATAGCTGTACTATCATCGGCGAAAAGAACCATATTTTGAGATATGAGAATTGGGAGATCATTAATGTATATTAGAAATAGTAGCGGCCCTAGCACGCTACCTTGGGGCACCCCATATTTTAAAATTCTTGACCGAGATCTATAAGTGGTTACTAAATTGGTCTTTTTGCATAATTGTGAGATTTCAGTGCATTGGAATCTATTGTCTAGATATGACTCCAAAAGTTTCAAAATATTTCCTCGAATGCCATATCCATACAGTTTTTTTAGCAAAATCTTATGATCCACATAGTCAAAAGCTTTTGTCATATCGGTATATATGGCACATACCGGGGCTCTTTCATCCACAGACGTCATAATATGAGAAAGGAGGTCGTATAATGCCATATTTATATTAGTATTTTTTCGAAATCCTTTTTGTTCATTGCAAAATAACTTATTTTTTTCAAAATAACTGTAGATAGAATTGTAAATTACTTTTTCGAAAATTTTTGAAAATATAGGAATCTTGGCAATGGGTCTAAAATTTTTGACGTCAGATTTATCGTCTCTTTTAAATAAGGGTTTAATAATTACCTTTTTCAGACTATTAGGAAAAACACCATTTGTTATACATAAATTAATAATGTGCGTTAGTGGTGATGCTATAACTTCTTTGACATATTTCACAACTTGAGTACTTACTCCGTCATAACCAGTGGTATTTGTATTTTTCAGACTGTTTATAATTTACTAACGCGCGAGCATGCAACAATTCCGTATCAAAATGTAGGCGCTCAATTTTCCTCAATACGTGCACTCGGTCTGGAGTTCGCGCGTTTAACTGGACGCAACAAGGGGTCCCTAGTATCTCGACTCGCGCGCATTACGCGCGAATCACGCGCGTGTCGAGTCTGGCGTAGTGCACGCGATTTACGCACGTAATTTGAATTCGCGCGATCCTTGTGGACGCGATGTGTTTGTGCCTAGTATCTCACTAGCGCGCGAATTAATTCGCGCGAAACGTTTCGCGACGAATTCGCTTCTTCTGGACAAGGTCTAACATTAGGAACGTCCGAGCTTCGCAGAAAGAGGTGACCGCTGCCTAGTCTCTCTCGTGCTAGACCGTGGTCTCGACTCACTCTTCAAAGAAGAAACTTACCGTCGCGATTGTAGCGTGCCCAATCGGTTAGATATTGACAATCAAAAGTGCTTGAAAATAGTTTAACCAACGTAAGTACAACTAACTACCAATCTACACACAGATATCGCAAGAAAACATACCAAATCATATTTACTTAACAATACTAAACATAGCGCCTTCAATATATTATTTAGAACTTATTAAGTACCTATGTTTGACAATTAATAAATGAATCTTGAATACGATTATTATAATAATAAGATACGATTCTTAAAAACCTAAACCATAACAAATCAAAATCTCAACATACCCCTAAACTGACTGACGACAAGCCCCATATCCCTGTATCATCCTCACTTCAACCCTCAAACACCGAGGCAAAATACTTACACGCAAAGGGTATAAATTAGAGCTATTTTCGCTATTTTTTTCTCCACAAAGATAATGGACTCCCCTCTAGTGGCATATAACGAAGCTCCACGGGGTATCCGTCCCGGGATATTATTCGTCCCGGCAAATTGTACGGGACTTGTAACCGAACGTTTTTTTATCGTGAAATCGAAAGCATTAGGGCCTTAATCGCTTAACGAGTGGTATTTTGGATATTCTCAGGGGAGCCTCCTTTGTGGATCGGCTGAGGTAAGATAATAGGATTGGCGGATGAACTGTTTTTGTTGAACTGTTTTTGGTGTAACGTAGCTAGAATATAGATTGAGAAGAAGGCTAGAATAGTAATACCTGTATGTGTTTTTTTTAGACCGCTTTTTGTTTTTAATAATTGTTGTACACAAAAAATCTTAATGGTTTGGAGAAGGTGGTATAGAGAGTAAAGTCCTACACACCTCCATTGATAAGGGAGGATAATCCAGCCGGACGGGTGTTATGTCCGGTGGGCTACTGCCCTGCTACTGATAGATGATTTCGGGCTATTGCATCTATTCAAATCGCGCGGAAAACTTTGCTTGCGCGATGCAGGATTCTGTGACGTCATATTTAGTAGATCGTAGTCGCCACATGTAGTACACAGTCGTCTAAAAATTCATGTACAAAGGCGAGCCTAACTCAACAATGAGCACCACCAGCTTTGACCACCTTTACCGTGTACTGGAAGACGCAGCATTGGAAGGCCTCCTACAAGGTGGATAGATGACCTGGTGAGAGTTGCAGTAGTCCAGTGGATGCGAGACGCACAGGATCGTTCATTGTGGCGACAATTGGGGGAGGCCTATGTCTAACAGTGGACGTCTTTTGGCTCAAATGATGATTATGTTCAACATTATCATCATTTCAACACTTTGAGTGACAGAGAGAGAGATCACATTCAATAATATAAACCTACATAAATAAATGGAGCGAGAGAGTATCAGACTTTAACTTACTAAAACTGTATTCTTTCATTTGCCCTTTGCGAAGTCCACGGTCAAGGTACGCCCGGAGGACATGGTGGAGCACACGGTAGAGTAGAGTGTGCCCCGCTTGGGCGGAGCACCGCCCTGTCCTCGTGGAGGCTATCGGCGGCGGCGACCTCTCGCGCCGGGCCCTGGTACAGGCCATGGTCCAGAGCGAGGAGGGGTAGCAGGCGGTCGCCTCCTTCTGCGAAGCAGTAATGCTAGCGAAAAAGGCTGCCGACCGCGAGCGCGCGAGGGAACGGCCCTCACGCCGCCGCCGCCGAGATCCCGATCCCACATTCCAACCACTTTAGGTGCACCGTAGGCGGAAGCACTGACAGGAGAAGTCATTCTGATGATTCACCTTCCTAAAAAAAAACGCTAAACGTACACACTTGAAACACTTGTGTATTATTCATGGACACACCGTGATAAAACAAATTAATTACAAGTTTTTCGACTCCTCAACATGTTAAATTTTTTTTTCTGCTGTTGTAAATTCTCAACTTCTATAGTTAGAAGTTATCGGTACTTCGTTATCGACAAATATAACCTGCACCCACGCCTTGCAGGCTGGGTGACAAAGTTTATTTTAAAATGGTTTAGCTTTCTTACTTTACTGAAAGGTCAAAATTATTTATAAACGTTTTGTGCTGTGTCGCAAACATTTGAGTCAACATGAGTAGGACGAAACATCTGTAGGTAATGACATTATTCGAGGACGTAAAATTTATATTTTTGGTGTAATGAACCGCACTTAATTACTCAGATACCCGCGAAACGAGACACAATAGTAAAACAATAACAGCGCGGTCTCATAGGACCGGTTGGGGATTCAAACGTTAATTACAATAGTTTTCAACAGACATATTTTTGCAATATGAGATAGGTAGTGACTTCTCTTTTTTTTCAAGAGTGACCATAGAATTTCTTGCTGATTCTTCTCCATTGAAAAGGACCAATAGAAATCACTAGCACTCGCTGCTTCTGACATTTTTAAGTGCCCATGTAAGCCTATGTGTAATGAAAACATTTTGATTTCAAATTTTGATTTTCTTTTGCATCCTTTGATTGATCTAGTGGTCAATAGTGCTACTGTCAAGCATGAGGCCCTCTGATCAATGCCCGAGTCGGGCACAGTGTTACAGGTTTTCCAAATGAAATTTACAAAAAAAACTGATAACTATTTTCCACTATCTAATTCGAACCTATAAATATAACGAAACACCAACGGTCATATCTGATACATTTTATTTTAATTGATCAATGCCTGGGTTCGGCAGAGTGTTACAGGTTTTTTAACTGAAATTTCCCAAAAAAGAAAAACTAACAACTTTTTTCTACAATCTAATTCTTTTATAAACGATAAATTTTAATAAACGAAACACCTACAGTCTGATACATTTTATTCTAATTTGTAGACTAGTGATAAATTACCGTAACATCCATATCACACTTTAGTATCTATCATTAGCCTAATGTGCCCTATGGCCTGATTTCCCACAGATCTCCTGGCATAAACTATGCAAGAGCGAGGTTATCCCTCAAAGGCCTTCGTGGCCCGTCGCTAAATATCAGCTGACAGGTACTAGGATGACAGCCGAGTGTAAGAGATTACCTAGGCTTTGTGCCAGTCTAATTTATGTTCTAGGTATATAAGGATTCGGTAATCAAGAACTGTGTTTCATTCAAATAATGTTACAAGCAAAAAAGTCGCTTTGATATCCTATTAATATTATAAAAGCAAAAGTTTTACATGTATGAATGTTTGTTCCTCTTTAACACCAAAACTACTAAACGGATTTCGATGTAACTTGGTACATAGATAGGTCATATCTTGGAATTGCATACAGGATACTTTTTAGCCAGGGAGTATGTTTCCTTGAGATAATTAAATTTCTACTATCACGTGGGCGAAGCCGCTGGCAGCAGCTAGTCAATCATACTGTTTTGCGTACAATGCTGTAACATGACCTGAAGCGCGGTCTCTGTCAGACTGCATAGAGTAGAAAGAGATGAAATCATAAAATTACTTCTCCTTCATGATGAAGCGAAAGGAACTCTCAGACTTTTACTGAATAAAACCAACGTTAGTCATTTAATTGCCTTTTTCAAGTTCCACGGTGATTCTTCCCAATAATCTCGCAGCTCTAAGTCCATTAAATTCCTACGAGTAGATATTCAATCATTAATTCCACCAAACTAAAATTCCGATCCATTAAAAAAAATACTTAACCCTATCCTGCCAAGTGGTTTCAACCGAAAAAAAATACTTACGTAACGGATGAAACCGTATTCCACATTTGAAATCAGTGCATTTTAAAATCGCATAATGTACACGGATGCACGTCGACACCAAGTAGCTCAGTTGAAGGAAAAGAGCGTTTCCCTGTACTACTGCTGTAAAAAGAGATTTTTACGGTTTTGCGGGGTTAAAAGGGGTTAAAGGAGGGGTGAAAGACGTATATCCTTATTTGCTGGGACGTGACCGCAGCCTTGCATTCTAAAAGGTTCCGTAAAGTGAATTAACTAAGAATTAATTTAATTAATTATGTTAAGTAGCTTGTGTAGGTAGTGTTTGCTGTAGTTTTTAATATGTAAGAGTTTCTGGGAACAGGCTAGCTTGTGTGACGTAATTTTAAATATCTCGCTTTTCAGTCTTGCCTTTTATATACTTTACGTAATCGTTGAACAAAAAGGCTAAATAAAAGACACTTAAAATTTTACCTACGCCTGTATTTTCATAGAGAGTAGTAGGACAGCTTCCTACTCCACTACTAGTATGGACCAATTACCACAATTAACCAGTTGGATTCAAGTTCCATTAACATGGAACTTAAATAGACGGTCAATTTGATATGGTTAGCGCAGTGTGTAAAGATAGGCTGCTGTGCTTTGCGTCGCATAAAAATGTGTGTACAGATATTATTTAGTTCTTAATAGTCTGGGTGTCTTGTGTATGTGACTTTGTAAAGTGAAATGTTTGTAAAGTCACCAACGATGTATATATATATATATGTATTCATAGCGTAATATTTTTTTTAAACAAATACATACGAGGCACTGATGAATTTCTATTCGAAAAGTTGAATAAAACTTCGTGGCTTGGGAATCGAACCCATATATCCAGTACTCTGCAGTGAAACTTACGAACACACCACTAAAAAGAGTACAATAATATTTTTCTTTCTTCTTTTTACTCAACACATTAAATTCAAAACACAGAATCTATCTGCAGTAAAATTTCCTTCACGCACAATATATCTGGCACGTTATTTCAGTAAATAAAACCGCCATTTTGGTTTAAAACTACATCCTAACTTTATGGCTGGAATTTCATGGTGCGCGACTTTCCACGACTTTTACGCGAATGAAGTAAACAAGTAATAAACTTGAATATTTTATTAAATAAAACTCAACAATGATTTCACAAATAACATAAAACTGAAACAAGACTTTGTTACAACTTAAGAACCATGCATCTATTTTATTTTGTTATGTAATAGACAAGAATATTAAACACACCTCTGTTTTTTTTTAAATATATAATGCGGTTATTTTGTAGCTTTAAATAAATAGATATAGGTAATGTTTTTTTAGGCTAAGTAAAAAATTAATAAAGCAAAACGTGTACAAACTAATGCACATAAAACGATCTTTTTTTGACAAAAGACGCCATGTCATGTGTACACTCTAATAATACAATTAATTTTTATGCTTACAAATATTGTTTATAGAAAGTTAAAAATAATTTTACTTGTTTCAATCTCCAAAAAAATGAAACTGAAATATTTTTTCGTAACCATCATTGGCCGTTTTAGGGTTAAAAATATTTTCGCATCTTTTTCAAAAATTGAATTTTGACCAGCAAAACTGTTTTCAAAATCCAAACAATATAAATAAATGCTAATTGTAATTATTAAACTTAATTTTGAAGTACTTAAATTAGTACAAAATGAAGCAGAAATGCATTGGTGTAGTTTTAAGTTAAAGAACTAAGACTAGCGACATTCATGTCTCCATTGACTAGGTTAGAACAATCAATAATACATAAGATTTATCACAATATCGCGCAGTTTCAATACAAAAGTGATTTAAAATGAGACAAGAGAAATAAATACTTGAAAACATGCATTTAGTACGTATACAAGGCCCGTGGCAAAATGTATTTACATTATTTGAAAATGAAAATTAATTACAGAGAAGATAGATTTAAAGGAACCTAACTTAAAATTTACAATACCTCTCCTAACTATCGTTTCGATTCGATCTATACACGATAAACATTCTTCGTCGATAATCTCTATGAATTCGGTCTAAAGAATTGTAGGATTATCTAGAAAGAATTTGTTTAGTTTACCTAAAGTTGTCATCATGCGCTAGATAAAGTGACATACATCTGAGATGAGGATTATCAAAGATTGCGAAATTAATGGAATTGACTTTTTTACTATTAATACCACTATCTCATCAAATGGTACGCGATGATGTGGTCGCCGATGGAACACGCTTGCCTAGAAGTAACAAATTTACTCTTAGCTTAAATACGAGTATACTCCTTAGCTGTGCATACGACATCGAAACATAGTAGTCAATTCACATTTTCATTTTGACAATCGTATTATTTCATGTCACCTTCTCTAGAGCCTTTCATCACATTCCTCAATTTATAATACATATAAATAGAACATTTCTTACAAACGATGTTTATACCTTTCGAGTAAAATTAATATTTATAAGGAGGCTTAAAATTAAAGTTAGTCCTAAGTGGTTTAATTTTCAGTGCCAGTGATCCATTGCAGGTACTTGAAAGATCTTGATTGCAGCGGACTGGCGCGGGATTCCCTGTACACGCGTGGTTGGTACGAAGTCGGTTGCTCTCTGAAAATAGCGAACACCGTGGTTATTTTGAGAAAACGGTTCGGTTTCAGCACGACAATGATGACCATTTGAAGGAATGCTGGAAGTTTTTGGTGCTAAATTTGGACTTCTAAATGGGGCTAAATATTTTCTGGTAATTAAGTATAAGCGTCTTGAAAAGTTTTATGGCATTCTTCATTGCATCCATTAAAATATTACTCCCAGTCGCTAGTCAATAAAAATAAGAATATAGTCAGGTTCTTCCGGGGACTTGCCATGACGTTATAAAATTTCAGTTGTGCGAGTGAGAAAGAGGGATGAAGCTATACACTCTATATAGCTCTATCCCTTTAACCGTTCAGTTTAGGTTGTAAAATTGTCTGTTTCCTCTGATTTCATTACAAAACAACAAATGCTTGAGCTAAAGGTATCATTGACATAGACGCCATATGGAACATCACAAAATGGGTGTTTAATTTATGGTGTCACTTACCTAGGTTCAGCTGAAGCACGAGCATGATACGCGGGCACGTTGGGGTTGTGGTAGCCACCGTGCGGGATTGGCGTGGTCAGGGTATGCGCCTGCACCGGGGGCTGCTCCACCGGCGAGTGGTAGCTCACGGGGTTGTACCGGTCCACCGACACTCCTCGAGTCCTCTCGGGAATCGTCTCCACCTTGCCAACAGAACTCAGAGGCCTGCCCCTACCCAGAGTGTTAGTCTTCGGCCACTCCTGCGACACATACTCAGATTCAAAACTCCTCTCGCGGAAAGAACGCGGTCTTAAGGTCTGACTCCATGTCGGGGTGGGTGTGTACTGCACGGTCGGGTTCTTCGGGTAGTTGGCCTCCGCTTCCCATGGAGGCTGCACGTTTGTTTGCTCTGTCGTCGTTGTAGTTGTAGTCTGAGACGTCTTCTCAGTGAATTCCCTGAGCTCTCTACGCCACTGAGGTTCTACCTCCTCCGAAGGCTCATTATTATCGTAGTAGTACTGAGGGGACGGATCGGGCTGAGGCTGGTACTTTGTCTCCGTGGGGATGTAAGTAGACTCCGGGACAGTTATGTAACGTCTTTCATATTCGCTGTAATACGTCTTACGTCCAGGAGTCCTGGGAGGTTCAGAGACCGAAGCAGACCTAACGAAAGACTGGTTTGGTGCTGGCGGTATGTAGGAAATTGGAGCGTTTTTGGAGAACTTAGCGGGAGGTGGTTTCCAGCCTGAAGTGGGAGCGGGACTGTATGTTTGTGTTTCGGGAAGTGGTGCCGGTGCGTAGTATTTTTGTGAAGTGTTATTGACAGATGTGTAGCTGCTGTCTTGCTCCCATGGAGGAGGGACGTAGCTTGAGGAGTACTGCTGTGTGGATTTATAGTTGTCTGAAGAGTATTGGTTAGATTGTTTGGTGGTTTGTTGTGAGTCAGTGTTGGTTGCCCATGTAGGTTGAGGTGCGTATGTGTAGGCTGAAGGTGCTCTTTCGGGAGCAGGTTCTGAGTATGAGTGTTGGTACTGGGGAGTGGGTGAGGGCTGGTATTGGGGCTGGGGAGTCGGGGATGGCTGGTATTGGGGCTGTGGTGTAGGCGATGGTTGGTACTGTTGTGTAGGTGGTTGGTACTGCTGCTGATATTGGGGCTGTTGCTGAGGTTGGGACTTTGGCTGAGCCCAAGGCTGACCAGAAGGAGTAGGGGTAGACGAAACATTATTGTAAATAAGATTCTGTTGATTCGTCTTTTGATACCATTGCTGGTCGCTGGTAATGGAACTAGGTTTCACATTGCTAACAGTAAGAACTTCAGCCCTTGGCTCTTGGTATTGTTGATCAAAAGACTGATTATTCTGATTACCATATTGGTAAATGTCTGAAGGCATTTGACGTTCAGTGCTGAGCCTTTCTAAGAGCAGACTGTGACGTCTTTCTGTAGTTGCTGCAGGGGGGTATACAGGCTGGTAAGGTCTCGAAGGCAAAGGAGAAGTGGAAATTCTATCTATACTAGGAGGCGGAAAATATGTCCTGACGGTCGGAATACCTTGTTGCGTCAAATTCTCGTAATTATGATCTAGAATCTTTGTAGTACGGTTCACAGTTACAATATTTTCGATTTTATTGTATTCTGTTTGCCTGGTAAGGCCACCACTTGGGTCAATAGTGCTTGTAATTATTTCAGTGTTCTCTGTGTGAGTTTTTGAAATTATTGGTGAACTTCCAATAGGTTTAATTTCAACATCTTCGACTTTTTCAAGAGGAATCGATGGTTCCCTAATAGGTATGTTATATTCGGTTTGAGGAGCTGGCTCTGGTTTTTCATCTTTCGGTGGTACAATTTCTACTTTAATCACTTTCTCTTCTGGTTCTTTTGGTGTTTCTTTTGGCTCTTCTGCAGGTTCTGAGACAGTTTTTTTCTCTTCTTTCACTTCTTCTTCAACCTCTTCTTCTTCTTTAGTTTCCGTAGTTTCAGTCTTAACTTCTACCTTAGTTTCCTGCTTTTCTTCAGCCTCTTCGTATTCTTCCTCCTCTTCTTCTTCTTCTTCCTCATCTTTAGGAGGAGGTGCTTTTACTTCTTCTTTTTTCACTTCTACTACTTCTTCTTCCTCTTCATCTTCTTCAACTTCCTCTTCTTTTGGTTCTTCTTTTTTTACTTCTTTTGGTGCTGGCTTTTCTTCTTCGATTTCTTCCTCCTCTTCCTCCTCTTCTTCTTCTTCTTGTTCAACTGGTTTGGATTCAACAATAGGTGGTTCCGGAGTTGCTTGTTTCTTTACAACTACAGTAACTGGTTCTGCTTCTTCGACCTCTTCTTCTTCTTCCTCTTCTTCTTGTTCCTGTTGTTCTTCTACAGAAGTAGAAACTGACTGTTCTTCTTTAGGAGAATCTTGAACTACGACAACTTTCTTAGTCGTTGTAGTGGTTGATTCAGACCTTTCTTCGGTTTTTACAACTTTGCTTTCTTGCCCATTTTCTTTGGGTTTGGTAACGGTCGTGGTCACTGTTTTTGTCTCGGGTTCTTCCTCCTGAACTTCTTCGACCTCTCCTTCTTCTTCCTCTTCTTCTACAACTTCCTCTTCAGATTCTACTTCCTTCGGGATTATTGTTGTCTCAGTTTTTGTTCTGATTTCCGTTCTTCCGTCAATTGTCGTTTTTGTCGTCGTAGTTTTGACTTCTTCAATGGATCCGTCTGGCAAAACTTTCTTTACAACTTCTACGTTAGTCTCAGTTTTTGCTGCCGATTTCTTTGTTGGCAATTTCACAGTCATTTCAGCCTCAACATTTGCGTCTCCATTCTGATTTCCATTTTGTTCTTCTACTTTGTTTTCTTTCTTAACCTTCTTTACTGTTTTGACTTCTCTCTGAAAATGAAATGAATATTTATTATAATATTGGTCTATTATTTTTATTAAGATAAAAGTGTTAAGTACTATTTATTAGATACATAAAAACCAAAAAATAAATATTGTGTATATGTGTATATGTACAAATATAAATAGAATTAAATACGAATAACAAAACATTTAAACTCACAATGAGAATTCGTTAGTATGTTCTCTATAGTTCCGTAATGTTGTATAGTAAATATGTATAACAGACAATGTAAACAGACATATAAATATAGACATAATAAGTATACAGTAATTTTAATTGAACCTGTTCATTTTCAGTCCCCGCATTTTCTTCAACAGGCTTTGTTACAACGGATGTAGGATATATTGATGGAATTGACACTTCCTTGGTTTCTATGGCTGTAGGAACAATATTTGGAATTATCACATCATTCGATTCTGTTGGGACGGGATCAATAGTTGGAATAATCACATCATTAGATTTTATTGGGACAGGAACAACGGTTGGAATAATCACATCTTTTGCTTCTACGGGTGTAGACGCAACATTTGGAATAATCACTTCCTTTGCTAATTCGGATATAGGAGCAATAGTTGGAATAGTCACTTCAGCTAAAGGTTTGATTGTCAAATCTAAACTTGATTCTACACTTTCATTAGTAGGTAGTTTGTCTTTCTCTGCACTTAATCCCAATTTAGGTAACTGTTCAGGTGCACTATAAACTTTCGGTGGGGTACGGAAATATTCGGCCTCGTAACTAATTTCCGGAAGTAGTGGTGCAGTATATCCATCGCTGCCATAATTCGCTCTCGGTAAACTGTAACTATTTACCGGCGCCGGTTGTGGCGGAGCGCTATACTCAAACATAGACACAGGTCTGTTATTGTTTACCTGCGAGTATGTTGGCGTATATTTATTATTGTTATTAAATGTATCGTTACTATCAAATTTTGTAGTGTTTACAGTCGAAGGCTGAATTCTTTGAATTGGAGTTTCCCTTGGGTCACTCCTAGTTCTGAGTATAGATTTAGGATTTGCTGGCAAATTGAACGTTGGGAACACTTGTACTGGCAAACAATTGTAGTTTGGGAGGGCTACTGGAGCCGCTGTGTTTGTCTGCGAGTGAACTGGATGCACTGGAGTTTCAGGGACTCCTTGGTTCATTGCATTTCTCATCAGCCGTTTCGCCATCCGCTCGGACTTGATCTCCGAGAGATCCAGCCCGCCCGGCGTGTACGTGAACGGCTTGCGGTCCCGGCTCATCGCGCTGTGGAGCGCTGACGGTGGATTCATGTCGCTGAAATAAGTTTTCTAACGTTACTCCAAAGCCACTGGCATACATCATAAACTTTACGATGGGATATTATATGTAACATAATTTTTAAAACGATAAAAGCTCGGGACGCGATTTGGCAAATTGACAAAACAGAAGAAAATAGATACGAGGTACTCACGAGGTCTGATGTTCACCACAAGATGTTAAATGTATTTACTTCCTGCGATGCAGTGAATTACGGATCTGCTAGGTTATTTGTTTATCCAGCAAGCACATTTATATCTGACACTGAAGGTACCGCACTAGTCGTAGATCAATTTTCACATCACAACTTTCGGGAGACGGATCACTTATTTTTGTGACGGAACATGCAGATATTAATCTGGTCGCAGCGGTTAAATATAGCGCGGGTGTAGTAAACGAGCCGATACATTAGAGTCGCCCGGTGCTGCGCGCGGTCGGCGCGGACGCCGCCTGCCGCCTACTGCCGCTCTCAGCCGCCGCCATGTATTTTGGTACCGACCCCAATAACGGGCGCCTCGTCTACAATTTGTCTTGGGCAAATCGTCAAAACAACATCCATAATACTTCCGACAGTTTCGCGATTATTATTTATTGCAATCCTACGCCTCCATTCATCCGTGATGCAGCCACCGTTCGTCTTGCTTGCACCATCGCGGTTGCATCACGATCTATCACTGACGTGTTCTATTCCGAATTCACACCGCTTTATATTTCATCGCGTAGTTCATCCACCTTTGCGAACACCGCTATTATATGACATTGTTTTTTTTTTTTTTTTTGATTGTTTCGACTGGCCTGTTGGTCTAGTGGTTAGTGACCCTGACTGCTATGCCGGAGGTCGTGGGTTCGATTCCCACCCAGGACAAATGTTTGTGTGATGAGCACGATCATTTGTTCTGTGTCTGGGTGTAATTTATCTATAATTTGTATGTATTTAGAACTTTAGAAGTATATAAGTATGTTTATCAGTTGTTTAGTAGGTACCCATAACACAAGCTCTGCTTAGCTTGGGACCAGATGGCGTTGTGTGAAAGTTGTGAAAAAAAAAAAAAAAAAAAAAAAAAAAAAAAAAAAATTGTCCTATTTTTCTATTTATGTTTTCCGCGTTTCGGTAAAGTTTAAAATAAAGCGTTGATTTTATATTTTTGTATTTTAGTGTACTTGATCTTTACAAGGATTCAAGGCGATCGTTGAATGTGTTTTACATTAAAGTTGTAGCATTTTTCTCGTGTCTCTTAGCTTTTGAGTATAGTTTTGATGTTGAAAGTAAAATATTTATATAAATGCAGCTTTATCTCGAGATTTACAGCCGACAGCGGTTGCTCGTCCAAATATCACCCCGCTATTAATGTTGGCTCCAAACCAAAACTTTCTGGTTCGACATTGCTTACATTTGCTACTGAATCGAATGCTATTCACACATTCAGAATATTGGATCTATTATATATTTACAATATTTCGTTTTAATGTGTTTTTGGAAGATTTCATGAGATTGCAGTTTTCTTTTACTATGAAATAGCATCTCAATCTTTTAGTTTCTTCTGTAGAATTTTGTTTATGTAGCCTGTTTTAATGAACCGCCATAACTCAGGGGTTGGCACAAATGGCTGGTTGCATCTGTCGTTTCGACACGCTCGACTGTATGTCTGTGTAAACAAAGTCAGTCTATTTGAGTATCTTTTAAAGAGTTGTCGAATAAAAGAGTTATAAATTCGAAGGCTTTCAGACACTGTCGTGTCGGGAATAATGTTCTTGGTTTTAAGTGGCTTGTCGTTAAGTTGGGCTTAAAGAAGTCGTAGGGTTTAATGAAGAGTAATATCGTGTGAGTTTCAGTAATCCAAGGTCGCGAATTTACAGTTTCTGTGTACGCTTTTGACTTATTGTTTTTTTTATTGTCTTAATATTTATAATTCCATCAACGCACAGCTGAAACTATTGGCACTAGGAGGTTGAAATTTTATATTATAATAAATTAATTTGTTTCAGACATTGTCTACAACTATATAAATTAATTTTAATTTATGCAAGGTTTCCTTTCATACGATAGGAGACGATTTTTCAAAATTCAAAATTTGTATAGAGGTCCAAAGTTTGTATAGAGAGACCTAATTTTGAAAACGCAGACGAAGCGTCTGGCAAAAGCTAGTATCAGATATTAAGTCAATTAGTCATTATGAAATTCAATGGATTCGATCATTGTCATTACTTGGCTGACACAAGACACGCTATGAATGATAACATACATGTTATTGATGATGTTATTGATTACTACCGAATCAAAACAATGATACAATTGCAATAACACTAGTAAGACAAATTTGCATTCCATCTTTTTGGCGATCATTGAAGTCTTTCGATTCTTTTGTCTCGTTATAAATCAGAAATCGATACTAATACAATAAAGAGGTAAAGTTTGTTTTTTTGTTTGTATGAGGTAATCTGTGGAAGTACTGGTCCGATTGCTAAAATTTATAATAATTTATACCAATAGAAAGCTGCTGTATTCCTGAGTGACATAGGCTATATTTTATGTACGCGGGCGAAGCTGCGGGCTAAAGCTAGTTGTTAATAATGAGGTAAATTATATTACGCTTAATAATATTTTCATCTGCGGCCTTGGTTCGACTGGATCGAATCTGTATAATCGGAAACATCTGGTTAACAGAAGTTTATAAAGAGCATTGATAGAACTGTATTTTAAAAGTCAAACTGCCTTTCAAAATCCAGTTCACTTACATTTATATGGAATGTTGATCATCTATCTCATCTAGCAGTAGCGTTTCTGACCTCAAAGACCAAGCTCACATCATCATTATCTACCTAGCCTTTTCCCAACTATATTGAGGTCGGCTTCCAGTCAAGCCGGATTTAGCTGAATACTAGTATTTTACGAGGAGTGGCTGCCTACCAGACCTCCACAACCCATTAACTGGGGTAACACTGTACTTCATGGCAAGACTGAAGTCAGGTTTACGGGCTTCTGACTATCCGTAAAGACTGCCAAAGATCTACAAATGACAGCCGGGACCTACGGCTTAACGTGCTTTCCGAGACACGGAGGAAACTCACACATCACTCTAATATTATAAAGGCGAAAGTTTATGTGTGTGTGTTTGTACATATTTTTATGTTATCACTTCTTCATATTCAAATGGTTCTTCATAAATCGCGCAAAAAATGGGACAACATTTTGAAATTAACAGGTTTATAGGATCATTATTTCAATGACCTAAATTCAAGACTATAACAAAAATTCAGAAACAATTTTATCGGCCTAAATAAATTGTGCTGGATAAAAACTGAGGCGGCTTTCATCTTTTTGATGAAAAGAAATATTTCGTTCATAAAGAAAGTTTCAAACTTTGTTATATTTTGCGGAAGATAATGATTTAAGCTGAAAGTAAATTATCCTTCAAGCTTAAAATACGGAACTACTACTTAAGTCTTCTCAACTTTAGTTTAGTCTTTGTCATAATTGTTCTTTTTTTAGTTATAATGATTATATTGATTGAATTATAATGATTTCGTACCCTATTGCCAAAACCAACTAACTATTGGTGCACTTAGTTAGTTTTGGCTGTAAGGGTACGATTTCATAATTATTTATTTATTTTGGTATTTTTTGTCTGAAATGTTACCATATATTTATATGTATTTTTTTATTTATATAAACTTAATTTAATTATACTTCATTATGTTTTGAAATATTTATGTACGGTGCAAACCTACCACATGTTTTTTTATTAACCCAAAGGGTAACTGGTAGAGAATGCCTTGTGGCATTTAATCCGCCTGTGTACTATATACATGATTAATGATATTTATATTACAAATAGGTTTTAAAAAACACTTTTACACGTATTTTTTTTTTCGTCAGTTTAAACTAGATGAGTCCGGTTCTCCTCAGAAGAAACACCGAAACAAACTCAGAAAGGAACAATATAAAGTTTAAATATTCCTAAATAAATAAATGTATAAGTATTTTAAAGACAAAACCATCTGTTATGATTAATTAGGACTTGTAATCGGATTCTACGAGTATGTATGCTTTTAACATTTAATGGCCGACCAAATTGCTTTCTGTCAATATAAATCACGCACCCATAATGATCTATTTATCGTCTACATATATACTATGGTAGAAGTGCATGTAGACGGTGTCTGACGGTAGTCAGATGCCAAAAAGTCTGACCAAATAGTCAATACTAGGAGTATCATGTTTTATTTTAATTGTTATAAACTAGTGCTTGACTGCGATCCCACCTGATGGTAAGCAGTGATACAATCGTTGATGGTGAGGCGCACTAGCTTATTAAGAAGAAGTGTTGCCCAGTAGCTGGGTTGTGGATGTCTGATAGGCAGTCGCTCCGTGTGAAACGTGTGTATGTTTGTCACTTCATCACTTTCGAATGGCTGAATGGATTTCGAGGGATACCATGTCCTGGAATAGCACATAAAATATTTTTTAGGACACAATTTGATTTTATATATTTATTCTATTGTATTTCGCTGGTCGCAGCTAGTATTAGATATTGGAATAAGATCTTTATCTTATCTGTTGTTTATGATATACATAATTATATTCATATCACCTAAAAAAAAAAAAAAAACCTATAAGCTGGGATGAATATAATTTGTTGATACTTCTAAAACGAATATCGACATTAAAAACCAACAAAAAATCCAAAACTCCGTAGAAACAAGACCGTATACCTACATAACAAACAGAATATAGTATAAGCTAGTTATTTTACGTTTTACTTACGCAAATAGTAATTATAAAATGAGTAAAAGTTGGAATCTTGACAGAGTACACTGCCAATGGGCTGGTAACCTGTCACTACTAACTCATGATACTACACGTGTAGCTATAGGTATGTCGTTTACGCACGTGTTTCAGACTTTGTTTTTATGTAATCTTGAGGAAACTAGCATGCCGTAGAACCAAAAATTCTAAGACACGTGACATCCACCAATCTGCACTGAACCCCGTTATGCATTACGGCCTATTCAGCAGTTTGATTATACTTTTGCTTAATAAAATTCTTAGTTAAGAAAAATAATATGAGTTTAAAAAGCTTTTGTAGGTTTACCGTGGTTTTGGGTTTTTGTCGCTTCCCGTTGTCAGTCTGTCCCTTAGATCTTTAAAACTACGCAACTGATTTTGATGTGTTTTTTTTAATACAAGTGATTTAAGAGGAAGGTTTATAAAAGTATAATACATTTGCACCCGTGCGATCCCGGGGTGAGTCGCTAGTTATAAATATATCCAACAGACTTGCTAACGAGAGCATCCACGAAAAACTTTCCTATGTTCGTAAAACGACTTCCTTCAAAATATTCCAAGTCCTTCCCAGACCATTAACTTTCACGCTTTACTAGTACACAATCATAAACAATAGAAGATTTTCCTCATTCCTACGCTTTATGTACTTATTTTTCAGTGCTGAAATTCTTATTATACGAGTATTCCTTGAAGTTCCTCTGATAAAAAGGTCAATTAATGGCCCAAGTTTACGTAAGTGGAAAACTTTTCAATTATTTTTTTCTTAATTACCTAATTTGCACGATTTTTTAAATTATTTTTCTTTGATAAATGATATATTATTTAATTGTAAGTAGGTTACACTACGCCATCTAGTCCCAAACTAAGCAGAGCTTACGTTATGGGTGCTGATTTATTAAAGCGTCTTGGGCATTCTCTACCAATCAATCTAAAATGATAGAGAAAAATATAATAGACTGATAAAAATTTGAAAAGTTTTATTTAGAAAATAAAGGAACAAAAACTTATAATATATTATAGTAAAAAATATATTTAATCCAATAAATCTACGGGACAGTAAATACAGCCTAGCGTTGTATCGATGTCGCATCACGTCTGTCTACAGTATCCTTGACTGACTTGACTTGTCTTAGTTATACATTGTCAGTTTATACATAAATACTAATTATTTTTAATTTCTATATTTATAACATTGTGTAAAAATACAAAATGTAAAATTAGACTAGGTACTCACTCTGACTTCTGTTTTCACAGATTCGCCTTTGGACGCCATTCTGTAAAGAAAGAAACAATATTTTAGAATCTAGTAAAATAAATGACACAAATAACATCCAAACAAAGAAAGAAAGCCCCAAACTTTCTTCAAAAAAGACAAAATGCATTTTATAAACAAAACGCGATCACATTAACTCCGCATTCTTCTACATTTTCCATAAATAAGACGCCATTTTGTGGAAAATATGTCCACATCTGACGCAAATAAGCTTTATTTTGAACCTATACTTCTTCTATTTAAGTCCATTACTGGGATTTTTTTATGATTGATCAATGATGGCTATATTATTGTATTATAGATACACCTACATATAATTGGCTAATATGTAGATTAAATACTTTTAAGTCTGGTAAACAAATAAGAAAAAAATCAACAACGAAATTATAGAGCTTCAAAGCTGCTAATAAGAAACAGAAGTCCAACATTTATTTAATTTTAGAAGTTTACATTAAAGACCATGACGCCCCTACGGCTGTCGTAGAAAACGGCGTCTTGGCGAGAGAGACAGATATATTTGTTGAAAATTATTGCGTTTTCCAGCACTTATGATATTGTTTTCACGATCAATATTCTATTTTGGTATATTTATTGATAAACTGGATGGATAATATATTTTTATTCATGCATTTTTGCAATCCAAAATTTCTATTCTAAGCCTTTTAACCTTTCGATCCCCATCTATTTCCTTCTTCTTTATGTACTTACATCTATCAACTACATAAATCATATAAGGCTAATATCAGAGCAATAACATAACACAGTAATGGAGCATTGGTTCCAAAGTTTTATGGTAAAATAAAAGAAACATTTAAAACACATAAAAAATGTTTGAGAATCGATTTTATTGAACTTGAGTTCTATTTTTTTTTTCTTTACGGTGGGAAATCATTCTATGACTTATTTCGCTCTATCTTCCTTCTATGGCTAACGTTCCAGGACCCCAGGTTTTCCATGGCCCCAGTAGGCTCCGGCCCTAATGGGTCCCCTACGGTTTGCTGACTTCTCTATTAGGCGCGCGTGGAATAGTACGCGCCGTTAACGACTCGGGCTTGGTCTGGGCTGTTTTCAGACGGACGGCGAGCTAGCCATTGCCCATCGCCCGCAAGCCTACGCTTATAATAAAGTTCTATTTATGGTAGGTTATTTGTTTGGAACGATATCCATGGCTAAGCAATAAGAAAGAAGAAAGAAACAAAGAAGCCATTGGTCACGCCTACCAAACCACGAAAATCACGTTAAGCTATTGGTCACGGCTGTCAATTAAAGATTTTTGATAGTCATTACGGATATTTAGAAGCCAGCGGTCTTGCCAAAGAGTATCAATTATATTAGTTAAATAGTTACCCAATTACAGTTATATACAGATCTCCAGAAATATGATCAAGGATGTGTGATCTCTTGAACGTCAGTAAATATATATTTCTCTACGTATATTGTTTGTATTATTAGTTCAGTGCCTGGGGCGTTAAAATCATCAAAACCCAGATCTTTGGTGACTGTAGATGGATTTTAAAAAGAAAATATTATTTAAGTACCTAGTCTATGTACAAAAAAGTTTACCCATTAAAAAATTGTGATCTTCATATTGAAAACAAAATGAGGAGTCTATTGGATTTCTATATATGTATATTATTAGTTACGTATTGTATATATGGAAATAGTACACCACAAACTACCTGCGTATCTTTTTCTCCTTCACTGTCAAATCCATCCTAAGGTTGTCTGTTATAAATCGCTTTTATTGATAAGACCACCTATTGTGACAACTTATTAATTTTAAAAAAATCCTGTTATTTTATTTATGGCATACAATAAAAATTATTTCTTACTATCTATTTACCTATCACTAGCTTTTAACTATCAGGTAATATAGTGTCCAGCAGGGAATTCCACAGCGTAGCTGTACCTACGCACAATGAATGTGTTCCAAAAACGTTTAGTGCGTACGAGTATAGGCGGAACTAGAAATAGAAATACAGTTTTGTTTATAACCAAATAACTACGCGCAACAAATAACTAGGAAATTTGGCATTCGCTAGGATAACACACATTAACAGGAATTACGCTTGTCGTAAAATATTTAGTAGATATGCCGCCAAATACGCTACTGATACTTTAATAGGCACATACGTATTTTAGGAGAACTGCTTTACATAGTTTAATGTTTTAAAAGCTTAATTTATTATATTTATTTGATTTTTAATATCGATTCTCTACGTATTGCAGGGCGCAACAAAAATATTTGACCATAGTTTAGATGCTACTTTTAGAGATGATCTATGTTCTTTATAGAAATCATAATAAAATAAAACATAGAAATGCATTTTATTTAAGCTCAGGCTCGAAAACCATTTATTATTTTCAAGTTAACGTTTGAATCCCCAACCGGTCCTATGAGACCGCGCTGTTATTGTTTTACTATTGTGTCTCGTTTCGCGGGTATCTGAGTAATATTAGAGATATTTAATAAAAAGTCTTAACACAACATCAATGCCATTGCAAAATAAAAATAAAACACGCCTTCATTCAATTTTCGTTGCAGTTAGTCAGTAGGTAACTGGCTCATTTTACAATAGTCAAATAACTGATATCCAAAGAATAAAATGATAGTTTGACATAAATTATATCTATATAATAGCTGTCATACCTCCATTTTTATTCCTGAGTTAAAAATATCTGGCGATTGAAAACGTTTCCTTATATTTTTTTTTTGTCTTGCTGCTCCACAGATATCTATTGAACACAACAATAAGCCTTTCCTCGTTCTAATACCTTATATCTAGTATTTACGCATATTATTTATTTTATTTAAACGTCATGTACAGTAGTTGGTACTGTATAGGCGGACTTAATGCAACAAGGCATTCTCTACCAGTCAACTTTTGGGTTAAAAAATACAACAGTGTTGTAGGTCATAGGTGTGCACAATAACTAAATACTAGTTTACGTAAATACAAGTTTAAAACTAGAAAGAAGTCATCATCTGCCTAGCCTTTTTCCCAACTATATTGGGGTCGGCTTCCAGTCAAGCCGGATTTAGCTGAATACCAGTATTTTACGAGGAGCGGCTGCCTACCAGACCTCCAAAACCCATTAACTGAGGTAACACTGTACTTCATGGCAAGACTAGAGTCAGATTTACCTACTGACTTCTGACTATCCGTAACGACTGCCAAAGATCTACAAATGACAGCCAGGACCTTCGGCTTAACGTGCTTTCCGAGGCACGAAGGAAACTCGGTATGTTAAGATGGTCACCCATCCACAGACCAACCTTGGCAAGCGTTGCTTTACCTTGAAGATAGACCCGTGCAACTGTTATTATCTAGCAATGAGACTAAAAAGAAGTGTCATTGAAAATAAGGTGCTTATTAAACAGGTGCATTTTAAATCTAACTCCAGTCTTGCCATGAAATACCGAGTAGGCAATCGCTCTTCGTAAAATACTGGTATTCAGCTTAATCCGGCTTGACTGGAAGCCAACCCCAATATAGTTGCGAAAAAGGCTAAGCAGATGATGATTAACCCGCGAAACGAGACACAATAGTAAAACAATAACAGCGCGGTCTCATAGGACCGGTCGGGGATTCAAACGTTAAACAGGTGCATTTTAGTTTGGTAATCAAAATATGTTTAATCCAGTAACTACATTAGTGCAGCGCCTTACCGTAGACAACTACTATAGTACTCGATATATACTCGATTTACTTCGATCGATGATTTTAAAGCTAATCAAATCGAACTTAATGATTGGCGCAGTAAACTAACACACAAACATATTTACACATTACAGTAATATCTAACAATAGCAGAGAATTACGTATATCTTCGCGAATTTTGATGGTTACGTACGTTGTTATTTTTAATCTTTATTGTTTGACTTCGAAGATTCATTGATTGATGAGAAAACCGATATTGCAAACACAATTGATTGCAAGGTTAACTCTGAAAATATGAAAACAAAAATAGAGTGGTCAACAGTTGTGTGGTGTGACGTGTTAGACATATGAGTTCAGTACATTTTGACCAGTTAGTAGGCGAACATATCGGCTGGAGATCATCAGAATTTTTTTTTCTTTTTCATCAGATTTTTTTTTATTAAGAACTAGCTGTCCCCTGCGGTTTCACCCGCATTTTTCGTTACTGGTCCGCTCCCGTGGATTGTAGCGTGATGGTATATAGCCTATAGCATTCCTCGATAAATGGGCTATCTAACACTGAAAGAATTTTTCAAATCGGACCAGAAGTCCCAGAGATTACCCCCTACATACAAACTTACAAACATACAAACTTACAAATTTTACCTCTTTATAATATTAGTATAGATAAGCTGACGAAAAATTCCATCACCGGTGTGTCCAAAATCATGTACTAGATCCGTGATATTTCTTTGTGCGTCGATATCTGACACAGCCTGTATATTTACGGATTTCTTTCGCAATTCGGGTTTGGTCCCATAAAAAAAGTTGTTTGTTATCATGAGTACAATCACATGTTTAGGTATCAGTGACTAATTACCAATCACCCTAAATAAAAAAAAACTTCGCTCACTCTAGGTTTTTTTTTTCCGGTAGGGGAATCATCAGAATGACTTCTCCCACTCTTGGGGTGGAACGAGAGCGTATGTCAAACTTTTACTGACTAAAAGTCTGTTGTTCCGTCGTGTCTTTTACGTTTGAGGGCAACAGTAACTCTACTACACAATCCCACAACCATATCTGTAGGTTTACGTCCGAAATTAACTTTTTAACGGTCCTAAATAACTTTAACCTGGTCGGTATATTCAAAGGGCCGACCTTATTTCATAGTTATTTTATCTCTATAACGTTTTAATCTGGACGTTTAAATTAATTCCGGGCAACAATTAGAGAGGTGAAAGGTGGAGTTTCATTAAATAAGCTCCGGCCCGGAATTGAGAAACGAGGATTAACGGTATTGGTTTTCAGTTAGTTTACTATAATTAATTTGAGGTTTTTTAAACCAGTTTTTAGTCCACTATTTATCATATTATCCTATTTTTGAAAAGTAGTTTGGGAGAAGTTCCTAGTTAAATAATAACGGCCATACGGTTTAATCCTCCAAGGTTAAGCAACTCTTGCCGAGGGCAGTCAGTGGATGGGTAACCATCATAATATACTAAGATTCCTCCGAGCCTCGAAAAGCACTTTCAGCCGTTGGTTCCAAGTGTCGTTACGGATTGACAGAAGGTAGATTTCACACCAATCTTGCCAAGGGATATCGTGATATCCTGTTACTGGGTTATGGAGGATCAATAGGCACAACCACCTGTACTTTTCGGGATCTATGCAAGGCCAATGATAGAGCCGTACGGGTTGCTAAATACAGGTCGGAAAAAATTTAGTTGAAGACATCGACACGATAAGAAGAAGAATAGGCAATCGCTCCATGTAAAATACAATGACATCCAGATGCATCTGGTTTGACTGGAAGCCAGCCCCAATTTAAGAGGGCCTCTTCTGGTCTTTCTGTTGTCAACGTGAGTAAGACAATAAATGAAAGAGCATTTCATAATTACGCAGGACGCGTATACACCGAACATGTACCTACTCATATAGTTGGCTAAGCCAACTTGGCTTGCTCTGTTCGCGCGCGTAGTGTGCACGGTGCGCACGCACAAGGCATTTACATTAGTGGGGTTAATATAACGTGTCAAAATATAACACGCTATTTATTCATAGCGTACACTAAGCTCGACTTTGCCTCGACTCAACAAAACGCCAACAACGGGACTAATAAAAAGGCATCGCAACAGCGCGATAGCGCCGTCCGTAGCCCGTTTAGCACGTTGTTGCCGAATAAAATGATAAAGTGTCAAGTTTTGTTATAACGCGGTATAATGATAGCGTCTAAAATAACGCGCTATAATAATATATTTATTCAATAATCTATGGTTTGTCTATAGTTTATAACGGAATTGAACATGACTAGCCCACACTATGGAAATTCTTTTACATTACATGATACATTACAACAATGTGAACCACAAATTCTTTTATTACATGTTACATTGCATGTTACGTTACAACAGTCCGTAACAGGCTATAACCGCCTTATTCTCAGACTAAAACAAATCAAGACAGATACCTTGTCCGGTCCGGACAATCGGATCCGGCTGCTGCAATAACATTTAGACGTAATATGAACCGTTCTCACATCGTAACTGTTTGTCCGGCTATCCGGCTATCCGGCTGGATCGTCCGGATCAGCTGGAACTACTATATCGGACGTTTGCGATGCTATTAAGGTTTATTATTGCTTGATTTTATTCTTCTGTAAAGTTGGCGGGAAATGGAGGAAGTATTGTCGTGTCTGTAAGTCAATTGAAAGGAAATGTAAAAGAGTATTATTTTTGTGATTTCAGGTCATCTGGTTTTAATCTTTAGTTTCAATAATATTTACGTTTTAGTACAACAGCCACAGCCTTATAATATTCCCATTGCCTGAATATCACACATCTTCGAATTTCTGGCTTTTGAACATGGCCGGTTTTCTTATAGTGTTTTTCTTAAAATATTTATTTATTTAGTCTTTATGCAACGCAATGTACAAAGGCGGACTTAACGCCATAGGCATTATCTACCAGTCAACCTAGGGTGGTGAAGAGATAATATGGTAGGTGCATAATATTATATTGGTGGTAATATTCTCCCTATTGGGACCTATAGTGCACAAACTTGTTCTTTAATTTAAATTCTTTAAAAAATACAGGCGGAACCAAAGCTTCAAAAAATACTCAATACTGGGTGGTAGGTACATAAGGATATACATTCGTTTTGAAACATTGTAGGCCCTGTTGGGCATAACAAAATAACATGTAGGAGGACAACTGTATTCACAAACTCACCACCATATTTTTGACTGTAGACGTCAAACGTTGTCATTTTTGGTATAAGATATTATTTTTAACCATACTATGCATTAGTTAAACATCAGAGAAAACTCTGTCCGAATCGATAGGCGCAAACACGCGTCGCTCATCAAGAGGGCATTAGGCAGCTATCCAACGGACGTCCGTTAACCCCGCTAGGGCTGCCGGAATGTTCCCAAGAGTTAGCGTGGAACGCAAAAGGGCAACTGAAGGAACTCGGATGTGATTTCGGCAGTTAACGTCTGACACGCACTCTCGCTCCGCCCAAAACGGGAGAAGTTTGAAAAAACACTCAAAGGGAATGCAGGTGGGTTTTAGTAAAGTTAATGTCTGACATGCTGTCTCGTTTCACCCAGAGCGGGAGAACGAAAAAATAAATTGTTTAAAGAGCTAACCGTTAAGCTCTATATACGAGTCATCATCATCATCATCTACCTAGCCTTTTTCCCAACTATATTGGGGTCGGCTTCCAGTCAAGCCGGATTTTAGCTGAATACCAGTATTTTACGAGGAGCGGCTGCCTACCAGACCTCCACAACCCATTAACTGGGGTAACACGGTACTTCATGGCAAGACTGGAGTCAGATTTACTGGCTTCTGACTATCCGTAACGACTGCCAAAGTTCTCCAAATGACAGCCGGGACCAACGGCTTAACGTGCTTTCCGAGGCACGGAGGAAACTCGTTATGTTAAGATGGTCACCCATCCACAGAGTATGAATATGAATTGTAATCTCATTAATTTTATAAAATCCTATTTTTTTATGAATGCGTGTGTTTATTACATACTTCTTTACGCTCCAATGACTAAACGAATTTTGATAAAACCTGGTGCACAGCTAGACTATGGCCTGGGATAGCACATAGGTTACTTTTATCCCGGAAGTACTCTGCGATTATTTTCTATTTCCACGGGAGTGAAACCGCTGTCAGAAATTGGTTGATAATATTTTTGTCTTCATAATTATGTTAAAGTAGATCTTATTTATCCCTCATTGTAACACAAAATAGTTTTGCTTTTTCATTTATGCTTAAAATGCTCTAAACGACAATGTAATATTTTATTAGTGGATAAATCGTTAGAGTATTTTCTGTAACAAAAAAAAAACTAAAAATAAACCAGTCTAAACTGAATGGAAAGCTCCACGTCATAATAAAACTTATTTCCCTAGAAAAAGAACATAAAAATAGATTCCGACACATAAATCGAGTGCGCGGGAACACAGCACTATGTTATATCGCATCGGACAAGCGGGCGATTCACAACACTTTTTTCGAAATATTCCTGTTTTGGCACCAAAGATTTCGGCACCCCAGCAATTCCCGTTTCGGCACCAATAGGTATTTTGGATGGTACTAACCTATACAAACACTGTTTTAGGCTATCACGGTTTATTTCATAACTAGTTTCCGCCCGCGGCTTCGCCCGCGTGGTGTGTTGATAAACAGCAGCCTATAGCAAAAATAACAAAATCGAAAAAAAAAGTAGGTATGACTAAAAGTAGCCTACATGTTAATCCAAGGTATAAACTATCTAAATACCAAATTTCAACCAGATCGGTCCAGCCGTTTTTTCGTGAAAGAGTAACAAACATACATCCATCTTCACAAACTTTCGCATTTATAATATTAGTAGGATTTCAATTGTCACTTACGGGATATCTTCCGTGATTGGTTTTTGTTTTGAGTTCCCGATATTTCGACGCTGTTGCAAGCGCCATGATCGCGGGATGACTGGAGAGTGCGGGTGGAAACCAATCTCGGAAGATATCCCGTAAGTGACAATTTAAATTATAACCTATACAAAATCCCAATCGAAAATACCTATTGGTGCTAAAATGGTAATAGCTTGGGTGCCGAAACTTTTGGTGCCCAAAAACTTTTTTTTTTTAGGTAATGAACATAAACTAGTCCTTGACTGCAATCCCACCTGATGGTAAGCAGTGAAGCAATCGTTGATGGTGAGGCGCACTAGTTTATTGGTAACTTGGTGACGAAACAGGAATACTTCCTTGTTTCTCGCAGTTTTTTAAAGATAATGCAGATAAAATATAGCTATGAAACTGCAAGGAGGGAATTTCCCCCCGTTCAAGCACGTTGCGTTGTTTGTTGAGGATAAAACCGGGAGCAGTAACTTGTATGAAATAATGTCATGCCTTGCGGAAAAATCTTTCTGGCTTGAAAGGCAAATTCTGTTCTGCGAGATAGTTTCGCCCGAGAGTGGTGTCTGCATAATATGATCCGAGTGCCGCCATCGTTTGTTTGTTTTAGGATTTTTATTAGCTTTTCGTACGGGTTTTGCTGACGATTTTTCGAAAAATGTATAATAAGTAAAGTTAAGTTAAATGTAAAATAAGAAAGCTGGCTAGATAATAACAGCCGCACGGGTTGATCTTCAAGGTTAAGCAACGCTTGCCTAGGTTGGTCTGTGGATAGGTGGGATAGGTGACCATCTTAACGTAACGAGTTTGTAGGTCCCGGCTGACATTTGTAGATCTTTGGTGGTCGTTACGGATAGTCAGAAGCCAGTAAATCTGACTCCAGTCTTGCCATGAAATACCGTGTTACCCGAGTTGTGGAGGGTTGTGGAGGTTTAGTAGGCAGCCGCTCCTCGTAAAATACTGGTATTCAGCTAAATCCATCTTGACTGGAAGCCGGTCCCAATATAGTTGGGAGAAAGGCTAGGTAGATGATGATGTATAATAAGTAAAGTTACGTTTTAAAATGTAGATGAAGTCGAAGAAAACTTAAAGGATCTTGTGCTGGCGTATTGGCTGAGCGACTGGCTACTGTAGTATGTGTAGCGAGTTTGATACTTTTCACTGTCCTACATTGCAAACCGTAGATCTCTATGGAGTAGAACGTGCAAGAATTCTAAGACGATACGCAAATATGAATATCGCCGTCCAGCCATTAACTTATCACATATCCGCGAAACGAGACACAATAGTAAGACAATAACAGCGCGGTCGCATGAGACCGGTCGGGGATTCATGAATTAAATAAGGACCAAGCCAGGGTTGACGGCGCCTTGCGTAATAGCAAGACCGATGCCTGCTGAAGCTTTGGTATGTTTGAAAGAATTTACCGTGGTCCTCAAACGCAAAAAGCACTTAAAACACAGGTGGGTTTTAGTCAGTAAAAGTCTGATACATCTTCTAAGTCCACCCTGACCGCGAGAAGCCATTTAATGATTTCCCACTTCAAAAAAACTCTTTTAAATCGTATTATATGAATTACGTAACAGCAATTCCAATAGCCCTCCATAGAACTAACAAGTAATCAAATCTGAATAACACGCATGAATGCGTAAGCTGTACAAATATAAATAAAACCCTCAAATTGGGTTCCGATTTAATCTCTGGCCGTTCATAGTAATTTTAATAGTTGATCCTATATCGATAAGTTAATCGGATTATTCGATATACACTTAGTTTCCATCGCACTAATATCCTTATGAATAAAGTCCTCTACTGTGTTTGTCTGGCTGTATGAACGTGATAAGCTCAAAAATTACTGAACGATTCTTCATGCAGTTTTCACCAAAAGATAGAGTGATTTATGAGGAAGATTTAGGTGTATAACACAAAGGAAAACCAAGAATATCAAACATTTTTAACATCCGTGGGAAGCAAAGAATTTATTTTCAATTATGAAAGCGAAAATTTGTATGTGGGACGTATGTTTGTTACTCCTTCACACTGAAACGGTAAACCGGATATTATTTTCTACTTTTTTTTCGGGTTAAGTTGCTGTCAGATTTATATCTGAATGGAATAGTTGCAGAATAATCCCGTTAGGATATAACAAAAACTTATAAAGGCGAAACTTTGTAAGTATGTGTGTATTGTGTTTGTGTATTTTTTTTACTTTTTACACCGAAGGGCTGAACGGACTTTAATGAAATTTGGCATAGGGGTTGACCGTGTACTGTACTGAGTATAGGATACATATTTTTTTACACCGGAAGAATGTTCCTTTAGGATAATTTTCTACTATCACGCGGGCGAAGCCGCAAGCAGAAGCTAGTTGCAGAATAATCCCTTTAGCAAATAAAATAAACAAGTCGAATAAATTAATTTGATGGTCGGAGTAAATTAACTTTTGAATGAAATAAATAAAGGAGAATAAATAAAAACAGTTTCATGTTTTGTTTGATTTAGACGAACTGATATTGTTTGATCATCGGTCTACCATCAGTCGAGGGAATGCGATGGATGAGAGACGCACAGAACCATTCGTTGTGGCGACACTTGGGAGACCCATGTCCAGCAGTGGACTTCCTTCGGTTGAAATGATGATGATAGGTACGAGTATTGTTTGTAGCTGCTGTAGCTTTTTGATTTCCATTGTGAATTTGAGAATGTCAGCTATGCTTATCAAAATTGTTTCTAAAGTTTTCTGTACATCTATTTACGAGTAAGTAGGTGTATCCTGCTTCTATAAAAGGGAAAACTGACTGACTGATATATCAACGCACAGCCGAATCTACTGGGACTAGGAACGTGAAATTTCGCACAAGGCTTTCTTTTATGACTTAGGCGAATTCTGCACTATCAAATGTTTTTCCAAAATGCAATCCGTAAGGGGATGAAACGGGGGTCCAAAGTTTGTATGGAGAAAACTACTTCAGTAGTTTTTTTTTCACTAAGCACAAGCTCACGTTTGACCACTATGTCACTTGATAAGCGACAATGGAGCACGCTTACCTAGAAGTAACCTATTCACTATTAGTTTATCATATCCTATCACATACCCCCAAAACGAGACACAATAGTAAAACAATAACAGCGCGGTCTCATAGGACCGGTCGGGGATTCATGAAATATTCCACTTTTAAACTTGTAATCGGAAAATTTCGACAATATGTGGGTAGATATGACGAATTTCATGAATAAAGAGAATAAAGTTGGTGGTTCTCTCATTTTGTGCCACTAAAGGATAAAGGACGCCCACTATACGCATACTGGGAACTAGAATCAGAATATTAAATATTTCATACAAGTAAGGTCTATTTATACCTGCCAGTACAATTTGAATAAAAATAGCTTCACTCGTATAACTCACGAAGAAGTGGGTAGTGATGTATGTGTATCTCATCCCACTTTATCCCATATTTTGCCAATTAGATATATCATAACTTTGTAATAAATTTTGTAAGTGACGTGATGGCCAAGTGACTAAGGCACTTGCCTTTCATGCATGAGGTGACCAGTTCGAAACCAAACAAGTACCAAGGTGAAGTTTTCAATTCACATGTACTTTTGTAAGTTTATCTAGCCCTTGATCCCGGTAGTTATTCGTAGATGTTTTTGACAGTGGTTATAGGTAGTTAGACGCTAGAAAGTCTGACAGTCTATTTAAAGAGTATTTTGCCAGTTACTGGATTATGAAGGTAATAGCAAATCGCTCCATGAAAAAACACGTGTATTCTGCCGCATCCGGTTAGCCCTAACCAGCTTATTAAAAATCAGAATACAGTTAGGTTTTGCTGTACAAATTTTCTTCTTCCTGACCTTATCCCATACTACTTGGGGTTTTCGCAACTCGTTTTTTTCTTCCATTCTATCCTGTCATCCGTCACACTATCACTAACTCCCATTTCTTTCATATAACTTCCATGTTTTTCTGTCAGCGATAAGACCGCCATTGTACCCATAGATTTAAGTTTCTGTACAATTTATAACTTCTTTTGGTGTACAATAAACTTTATTCTATTCTATTCTATCACTCCTCACCCAAATAAATACATTAAACTCCAACCAAACGAAGTACCAACACAAATTCTTTTACTAAAGACAATTTTCGTAGATTCGGCAGCGATATTTCTTCTAACATTGTTTTGATCGCTCCCTCGCTTCAGATAAAACATGATAGCATGGTCCCAGGATTGAATATCGTAATCCCAGAGTAAAGGGTAACTTAGTTTACGATTGTGAGCAGTAGCCTTACCATGAGTTTGTAAAAACGTTCTCGCTATCGAAAACTATCGCTTTGTCCCTGTCATTGTGGTGCACGTGAAAGAGACAAAGCTATAGTTTTCGATAGCGAGAACGTTTTTTCAAACTCATGGTAAGGCCACAGAGTAATGCGTACTGCCTACCTACGGACGGTACTTCTCGCTGACGTTGCCGAAAATTGTTATGGGACACGCATTTTTGGTGAAATGTCGGTTAGTGGATAAGGAATTTTTGTTTTATTTGTGTTTAGTTATATTTTTGTAGAGGTTGTGTATGTTTTATGGTCTGACCATCAGTTTTAATATTTTAATTCTTTATTACACACAAAACTTATTTATAAAACATTTCAGACATTTGATCATGCATGTAGGTACAAAGTCAAGCTTATCTTAACCGTGAGTTTTCTCCTGAGAACCAAACAACAAATTTGGTTTTCAGTGTCTGATAGGCAGTCGCTTCATCTAGCACACAGGAATTTATTCAGCCACATAGGGTTAGACTGGAAGCCGACCCCAAGCTAGTTGGGGAAAAGGCTCGGGTGATGGTGTATGTTCATATATGATGAGAATAACTTTTCTAACTTTTCACACTGACTACTATCTTATCATTGGTGTAAAATTTTGAAAATAGTGTTTAAAATCATTTATTTAAAAGCTAGATTGTAAAACTAAATGTAATTATGCACCCAACGCATTTTTAAAATCATCACATTACATTACGTTTGGACAGGAAGTGAAACAGATTTTATGACAGCAAGAGAACTAACGATGGAGCACTGGGCCACCACTGCTCCATCGTTAGTTCTTAGACTCCGAGTTTTAGTTTTAGTTATCTCCAGACTTACGAGTTGTAGGTCTCGGGTTCAAACCCAGCAAGGCGCATTACTTTGTGTAATTTATTTCATCACCACTGCTCTCAAAACGGTGAAGGAAAACATCGTGAGGAAACCGGCATGTCCTAGAACAAAAAATTCGAAGACCTGTGACATCCACCAATCCGCAATGGGCCCGCGTGGTGGATTACCGCCCATTACTCCTAGAGAGGAGGCCTGAGTCCCAACAGTGGGAATATTACAAGGCCGATAATGCTAAGAGAACTAACACCCAATTTTCTGTGTAATTTTATAAGCATTGCGCTCGTGATAAAGCATTGCTATGAGCATTTTGCTCATTCTAAAGTAACAAGGAAAATAGAAATTAGCTGGAATTCTAACTTTAAATTCACAATTTAAAAACCAAAAATGTAAAGTGTAAGTGTGGTGTGTGTGCGTGTGTAATATCATCATCATCTTCCTGCCCTTGTCCCGTTTTATTTGGGGTCGGCGCAACACTTCCATTCTGTCCTGTCACTCGTCACGCTATCACTCACTCCCTTTTCTTCCATATCGCTTCTCACACAATCCATCCATCTTTTCTTTGGCCTCCCTCTCCCTCTCCATCCATCCACATGTAAACTCATAACTCTTTTAGTAACATGCGTTTCATCCCTCCTCTTTACATGACCATACCAAGACAAACGATTCCCTTTCAACTTTTCAGTCACTGGCGCCACTTTATAATATATATTTCATAATTAAATAGATAGCTACTTAAAATAAATGAATGCATAAATCACTTTCATCACAATAAAAATCAATATCTCACTTCGCAACCTCGAAATCTACAACTATTTGACACTTTTCCAAAAACTTGAATACGCAAGTACATTCCTGTGGAGCTAGGTACAATCGCGTACAATAGTCGCTGCACAGATAATGTGTTATTGTGAAGGAATCATTTCGGGACTTTGGCAGGGGGCCACGACTAGATGTACCGACAGATTACATACTAGTCAGGGATGGGTGTCGGCGGTTTTTTTTTTATTATTTTAACCTATCAATACCCGCGAAACGAGACACAATAGTAAGACAATAACAGCGCGGTCCTATGAGACCGGTCGGGGATTTATGAATTAAATCGGATATCTTGAAGTAAATATTTTGAATCCTTATTTTTATACTTGTTGCTTTTCTTCACTACATAGTATAAAACAAAGTCGCTTTCTCTGTCTCTATATCCCTATGTATGCTTAAATCTTTGAAACCACGCAACGGATTTTGATGCGGTTTTCTTTAATACATAGAGTGATTTGAGAGGAAGGTCTATTTGTATAATACATGCATAATATAGTAGAGTAACACTGATAATTTTGCACCAGTGCGAAGCTGGGGCGGGTCGCTAGTCTTTTGTAAAGAAGTTTTGTATTTTTATATTTTTGTTTGCTATGAATAAACTCAAAAACTAACCAAGCGGGCGAAGCCACTGACTGATTTTATAATGTACCTAAAAGAGTGGCGGGTACAATTTCACATCAAAGGATTGATTGATTTAATTTTGATGTTTATTTTTAATTCTTATCTAAGATATCTTTCAATGGGAAATTAAAAAAATATCATAACAATATTTACACGTTTATCTATAATTTTCACTATCGTTAAAGTTGTCTTTTTCTTAAAACATGTCTGAATTATAAAAAAAAAAAATGTTTCAGATCCTTCCTGATTTTAATTTTCGCTACCGTAGTCATGTCTAAAAAGGTTTGTTTTTTCACCAAATTATTATTTTAATTTAATTTTAATATATTTTTAATTAAAATAATTTTAATTCCGCCAACCCTAGCCGGTACAGTCGCGTACTAAATCGTTAAATGTGATTTAACGAACCACTGCCAACGTTTGGGTAAGAAATCTATTCTCGATATAAGAATTGCTTCATTGGTTTAGTGGCAGTAAGCTGCGGAACTAGAGGCCTTGAACTCGATTCTCGGGCCGGCTTCTTGATTATTAGATTATTTATTTTACAGGATTTTTTTGTATTGAATTATTTAAGACTTGCTGTCCCCTGCGGTTTCACCTGCATTTTTCGTTACTGCTCCGCTCCCGTGAGTCGCAGCGTGATGGTATATAGCCTATAGCATTTCTCGATAAATGGGCTATCTAACACTGTAAGAATTTTTTAAATCGGACCAGTAGTTCTAGAGATTACCCCTACATACAAACTTACACACCTACAAACTTACAAATTTTACCTCTTTATAATATTAGTATAGATTTGGGATTTGAGTTAAGAGTCGCTAATTTAAGCAATAGTTTTCCATTATAAACCACATCTTCGCTTACCATCAAGTTGAATAATTGTCAAGCGAGAGCTTATCTAATAAAAAGGTGACCTGTAAGTTTGAGCCTACAGATTGTAAGTATTGAAACTTGGTTATTGATGAACTGATCAAGTGTAGAAGTATTTTTTTTTTTACAACATAATGAAATTATAATATACTTATTACCTATTTATAAAATGAATAAATAATCTAATGGTAAAATCACAAAGAGGTAACATTTTTAAGTTTATATGTAGAGGGTAATGTCTCTAATTCTAAACATTTCTTCACCAGTAGAACGTTAATTTATCACTGAGTGTTATAGGCTTTTTATTTTCTACTTTGAATAAGCCAGTTTTACATAAAGATAAGATACAGTTTTTTTCATCATTGTTCTTTTAGCCTGGAATAAACGAATTGACCGTAGCGACATCTATGCCATCACATAAGAACTACGAATCCTGCATCACGCAGTCCAAGTTCTCCTCACGATTGGAATAGATACAACAGCCCGAAATCGTCTATCGGGCAGTAGCCTACCAGACATAACACCAGTCTGGTCGGCGAATTCTCCCTTTACAACAGAGGTATGTTGGACTCCACTTACTGTACCGCATACCTCTAAATGACTTTACAAGCAAATAGCTTTAAATAAAGTTTTAAAGCTTTGTCCGCAATAGTTTTTTTTGAGAAACCCGTCATATTTCAACCGAAAGACGTCCACTGCTGGACATAGGCCTCCCCCAAGCGTCGACACAACGATCAATCCTTTACTCGTTTCCATCGGCTTTCAGCGACACTCATCAGGCACACCACCACGTGTTAAGCCTTCTACTACATCATCTACATCATCTACCTAGCCATTTCCCAACTATATTGGGGTCGGCTTCCAGTCAAGCCTGATTTCGCTGAATACCAGAATTTTACAAGGAGCGGCAGCCTACCAGACCTCCACAACCCATTAACTGGGGTAACACGGTACTTCATGGCAAGACTGGAGTCAGATTTACTGGCTTCTATCATGACTATCCGTAACGTCTGCCAAAGATGGCAGTCGGGACCTACGGCTTAACGTGCAATCCGAGGCACGGAGGAAGCTCGGTACGTTAAGATGGTCACCCATCCACAGACTGACCTTGGCAAGCGTTGCTTAACCTTGAAGATCGACCGGTGCGGCTGTTATTATCTAGCCACGAGCTCCTTGTTAAACCTTCGTTTATATAAGTCCCACGCTCTGTAATTTTCCATTTTCTAACTCCCCAAGTACCTTTGACCTTATTTAAAACCATTTAGGTACTTAATTTCGAAGCAATGTAAAACATTATGTATTATACATATTTACATAAGCAAGATTAATCGCAACTTCGTACCTTTAATTTATTCATTGTGTTTTAATTCCAGTTTGTAATAACGACCCGATCATTTGAATTATTTGCGAGCCGAGATCAGATCGTTTGAAATTCAAATTTTAAGATCATTTTGTCACCATTAACGAGTGGCGTAGACTGTCCCAAAAGGGGCCCCGTGTGGGCTGTATACAATATTTTTATACTAATACTAGAACGATAAGCCCGGCTGATAGGTCCCGGCTGTCATTTGTAGATCTTTGGCAGTCGTTACGGATGGTCAGAAGCCAGTAAATCTGACTCAAATCTTGCCATGAAGTACCGTAGTATAAGTTAATGGGGTGTGATAGGCCGCTCCTCGTAAAATACTTGTATTCAGCTAAATCTGGCTTGACAGGAAGCCGACCCCAATATAGTTAGGAAAAGGCTAGGCAGATGATGATTAGCAAAAACTGGGGCTTAAAACAGCTAGACCGAGAGGCCACAACGGAGATGACCAAACTAACTGCATAGGTTACGTCCATACTGAAGAGTAAGAAGTGTTTTTATTTGTCATCATATTGTAAGACCGAGCTTTGGACATAAGCTTGTTTAATAGAGCATTCTGAACTAGGATAGATTAAGCTTTTCTCGTTAGAATGCTGGCAGGAGCGAAGCGAACTATTTAATTGAAAAAAATCTATCATACATTAATTAATTATTTATTCATAAAGGGCTTCTCCTCAATAATTTAATGTTATGAATAACGTGTTACGAAGTTTTGCACACGTCGGGGGCCCTGTAACTCAGGGGCCCCATACCATTGTTACCGCGGTGGTAGCTACGCCACTACCATTAACGCACTTGGAGTGTATATCAAAAGGTTTGTTCCAAAATTTCTCGTTAAATATGATGTCATTTTCTCTGGCTGTTTAAAAATTAAACGGTGTAATTATTTTGGCTCAAAGGCCTTTGTAATTAGCGACGAGTATGTTTTGCATTTGTTCATGGTTTATGCATTACTTTAGTCGTTGTTCTACGAACGTTTTTAGTTGACTTTTTGAGAGTTGGAGGTAATTTTGACACCAAGAATAAGATTTTTAAGATCACATAATTCTTCTTCTTATTCTTATCGTGTCGATGTTTTTAACAATTTTTTTTTTCGACCAGTATTTAGCAACCTGTACGGCTCTATCATTGGCCTCGCATAGATTCCGAAAAGTACATCACATAATTATACTCTACACACAATAGAAAGCTAACTACAAAAAAACAGTGAAACCTAGTGAAATGCGACTTGCATATATGAGAAACCTCTACTACTGATATTACAATGAATTCCTGGTACTTTTACATTGAAATGCAAAATAATTTAAATGTTATATAGCTTTACTCATCTGTACATTTTACTGTGAAATATTAAGTGAATGCTTTCAGGAATATGTACATTATTAACTACGCTGATTGAATCAATAACTATTAAGTAGATACAATTTAACGAGTCCAGAAAGCTGCCCAGCTTATATGAGAATACTTCATCTGTCTAGCCTTTTCCCAACTATATTGGGGTGGGCTTCCAGTCAAGCCGGATTTAGCTGAATACCAGTATTTTACGAAGAGCGGCTGCCCACCAGACCTCCACAACCCATTAACTGGGGTAACACGGTACTTCATGGCAAGACTGGAGTCAGATTTTCTGGCTTCTGACTACCCGTAACGACTGCTAAAGATCTCCAAATGACAACCGGGACCAACGGCTTAACGTGCTTTCCGAGGCACGGAGGAAACTCGTTATGTTAAGATGGTCACCCATCCACAGACCAACCTAGGCAAGCGTTGCTTAACCTTGAAGATCGACCTGTGCGGCTGTTATTATCTAGCCACGAGCTCCTCCACTATAAAGCCACTATAAAGCCTAAATTCTATATGAGTAATACACTATGTATGGGGACACAGCGAAAAAAAAATAGAGGCATTTACAATATGTTTATTGGCTCAATACATTATTATTTACAAAGACGCGACACGAACCAAACCATATTGTCTAACGGCCGAACCCAATAACCGATCTATCACATATCGGAGATAGAAAAACCAATGGAACAACAGAAACCATGATAATTTTGTATTGTCATTTGTTTTATAATCTCCAGTATGCCATAACTGGAGATCGATAGGTTATTGGTTTCGGCCGTAAGTATTTTTCAATGCGGCGCGCCTGTCAAAACTATTTAAAATAAGGTCTCTTTACGGCCGAAATTAATAATCAATCTAATCTAAAATCTTTCGATTGAACATCGAAAATAAAATCCAGATATGTAATAAAGTGTGCCAATAAGCTATCCACGAACTGAAAGCGCAATCTTTAAAACCAAGCAATCCTGTAGAGGTCGGATCACTGATAATAGATTGACTTCTTTTCGGAAATGACAGTTTGAGCGTGTCAATAACCAATCCGTTGATTTTGACATTTGCTTGGATCGGTGAAAACAATCCAAATTGTGATCTTAGAATTTTGGCAGATTTCATATTTGCTTTAGGTACAGATTTCATTTAATTTTGTAAAAATAGCAGTGTCGGTATTCTCTAGCTGTTTGAGTTATTATATTGGGATAGCTCAGATAGTGAAGCGGGTGAATAGCTGTGACGCCGATGCGTAAATTCAAGAAGGATGAAAAGGGTGAACTATATGCAGAGTCTGGATGATGCAAACTTTACATTTAGGTTCAGTTTATCGAAATCTGCATTAATTTGTTGTTTACTGAAATTATGCCGGTTGTCCGTGTAACCTCATCAAGGTGAGTTCAATAGTTAACAATATAAAATGTCTAGTAAAATAGAAAATTTGTATTACAGTAGATATAAAAATATGTAAACATGATTGCAGAAACCATGGAGTGAAAGAATCTTAATGAAATTAGGTACACAGATCAAATCTTACATTAACTATGATAGTCCATATCAGAGTATTTCCTTCTAATGCATTAATTTAATGTACCCATTTTATTGCCTTGGTACTTATGATCTAATAAAAGTGTATGTTTGTTTACAGAACATTTGGTGTTTGGAAACGTAGATTTCCAGTTGTGGCACTCACACTTCGTGTATCATTGCCAGTTGTCCAGGCTATATACCAGCTACTGCAGTATTACATAATATTTGTAAAAATAATAATATTGCAAACGTTCCTCCTGAGGAACCAAGTCAAGGATACAACACATACGAGTGATGATAATAATAGCCAGAATACAGATGACCATGATATCCAAACTAGAACGGATCCTATTGCTAATTATTTTACTTAGGCAAATAAAACATTATGTATCCACATAACAAATTAGTTTTATTATTTTTTCTTTATTATTTATTCTTGATTTGATAGTAGCTGCTGTTTCAAGGTAACACAATGCTTTCTGGAATAAAGTATCCTAAATTCAGTAAAATCTATTCAGCTACATAAGTAGCTCAAGGTCTAAATCTTGTCCAGAAAAAGCGAATTCAAAATACGCGCGTAAATCGTATGCACAACGCCAGATCCTCGACACGCGCGTGATTCGCGCGTATTGCGCGCGAGTCGAGATACTAGAGACCCCTTGTTGCGTCCAGTTAACGCGCGAACTCCAGAGCGAGTGCACGTATCCAGGGAAGTTGAGCGCCAAAATTTTGAACCGGACTTTATTGTTGAATGCTCCGGCGTTAGTACGCTCTTTCTGGGCGCAACGGTTGCGCTTGATAAGCAAGAGAGAATCGCGACGAATTCGCCCTTTCTGGACAAGCCCTTAAGAGCTAAGCAGCGATAATAACAAATCCAAAAGTAAATAATAATCTTTACCATTTCATAAACTAACTTTATGAAACGGTGAAGGTTACATTAAATTACATTGTAATTTCAACGGCTTATAAATAATTATTAAAGAATAACCATTACTGGTTCTTGGTGTAGGTATCACCACTACCATCACCATTACCAGCAAAATAAATATATGGTTCCTTATCACCACCAAATGGCACAATATATAGTTAAATAAATATATCAATCGCGTGATATTGAACTTCGTAAAAAGCAATTAAATAAGACCTTCTTTGATCCAGTTCATTCTTATTTTAGTACTGGCAGCCAGCAGTGACCAGACGCGGCGTCAACTTGGAAAAAACAAACATCCGTCAAACTACCACAGACTAAAAAAAACGGGTCCTTTTGAGTCCGTTCTACGGAGTTTGTTCCATTTTAACCAAAACATTTAGAATTTTGTCACCATTTAAATGTGCGTTTGAGTTTTATACAATTAGATATGTATACAATAAAAAGTACCTACAATAAATTAGAACAACTGATAATAAATAATTCTTTTATATTTACTATAAAGTAACAATGATTTTGATCATAGCGATTGCATAAAACGGAATGAGCAAGAGGGAATGGATTCCACTTATCTACGGATTGAGCAACAGCGGGATTGCCTTTTTTCGATATTGGGACCTGGATTGGAGATCGATTCATAGATCGGTGTATGTCTGCGATCGATTTCGATCTTGGGTTACGGATTGAATATTAATTTCGGCCGTTAGAATATTCGATTAATTTGCTGCTCGGAAAGTACCTTGATACTTTATCAAATTTACGGTAGAAAGTACGTCATTGCATATCGAACAAATATGCGGCGATAAAACGCATCTGAGCGGGAGAGAAAAGTGTATGAAAATCCATTTCTTACGTGGTTTTTCTTTTTTAATTTTGGGTAAGACTATGCGCTAAATATCATGTACTCTGGACATATCTGCCGCATGCCGAATTTCCGATCGAGCAGTGAGCCCGTAAAACACTAAATTTGTGCCCGTAAATCGCATGACAGAGTCGCGGTAGACCACGAAGGAGATGGCGGGACGACTCAGATGTCTTCCCTAGGAATTGGCAAGAGAAGGTTTGGCAAGGCGACACAGGGGGTAAAGTCCCACATACCTCCGTTGAAAAGGGAGGATCCTCTGACCGGACGGGTGTTATGTCTGGTGCTCTATAGATGATTTGGGGCTGTTGTATCTATTCAAATCGCGCGGAGAACTTTGCTTGCGCGATGCAGGATTCTGTGATGTCACATGTAGTAGATGTCGCTACAAAGGTTCAGAGCCAGGAACCATGGAAGGAATGGAGAGAGGTCTTTACCCAGCCAGCCAGTATAAACGCAGAGGCTAGATACCGATAGTGTAATAAGATACAAATGTCCGTGCACTATTCATTTATTATAATATTAATGCCATAATGCTCTCCACTACTGGAATACAGGCTTCCCATTTCTGAGAGGATTTGAGGGTTTCAATCACCTGTACTTTTCAGGATCTAAACGAAGCCAATGCCAAGCCATACAGGTTGTCAAAAACTAGGCAGAAAAAGTTTAATGAGAGTATCGATACGAAAAGAAGAACATTTCTCAAAGGGAGTAGAAAGTAAACCACCATAGGCACAATATGAGTTAGTGAATGAAACGTACTTTGGGATTTTTTGGTTCTAGGACATGCCAGTTTGATTTCACCAATGGCGCAGTGGTTGACCGTTTTGTCATTCTATCCTCACGGGACGTGTATGTGTATAGCTTATAGGTATTTATTCCGGGTGTTAATGTCTTCTGTAATTAACTTGTTCACTCTTTCGTGAAGGCACCCACGATACAAAAGTTATAGCTGTTCTTCCCTCTTGATGCTTTCCTTTACAGGTTAATATTGCAGTGTTCCTCTAAATTGTATGTTGTTTTGAATGGTTATAATTATTTATTTATTTATTTAAACTTCATGTACAGTGATGGTACATAGGCGGACTTAATGCATCAGGGCATTCTCTACCAGTCAACCGTAGGGTTAAAAAGAAAACACTGTGGTAGGTCTGCACAATAAATAAATAAGTCATAATTCAAATAGAGGTTAGAATTATAAAATTCTATTAATCCTAATAAGCTGTTGTAATCAATTTTTTAGGAAAGGTCGCTGTTTGATCCCAACAGATGGCGTTTATTATTTCTACCAATCCCATTAGTAAAAAAAATTACAAGTTTTTGTTTGTTTTTACTATGTTTATATCTACCTAAAGCGTAATAATATTAATGCACTTCCATTAAATGGCTTCTGGACTCAATTCGGCGTCAGTTTGACGTGCGTTGATGGATGAGCACCTAGCTTGATGGATATCATGTAAACGAATAGAGACGAGGGTTTTAATGTGGAGTAAACAGGATACTATGGAAACTTTAGTTTTATTGAGACTTTTATTAAACGTATAGGTATACCTATAATATAACAATAGAAATAAACAAGCTAAATATTAGTCAGAAGCCAGTAAATCCGACTCCAGTCTTGCCATGAAGTACCGTGTTACCCTAGTTAATGGGTTGTGGAGGTCTGGTAGGCAGCCGCTCCTCGTAAAATACTGGTATTCAGCTAAATCCGGCTTGACTGGAAGCCGACTTCAATCCATCCGTATATATATACCACGAGTTAAATTAGTTGTATATATTATATTCCAAGTTCAGCAAAGTGTATGAAGAGCGTGATGAGAGTAACAGGTACATTGCTTAGGTAATATCAGATAAATTAGTAATCAAACACAAGCCTATGAATAATAATAAAAAAGATATGCTTACAAAAGGCTGTGTGATCAGACTGAATTTCAGTAAAGCTTCATCTCATGCTATTTTCAGTTTTTTTTTTGTATTTATTTTAACGTCATTTACAGTAGTGGTACAAAGGCGGATTTAATGCAAAAAGGCATTCTCTACCAGTCAAACTTTGGTTTAAAAAAAGAGTACAATTTGGTAGGTGTTCATAATAAATAAATACTTGATATTATTTCAAATAGAATGCAGTATGATTGAAAATATATAATAATAAGTTATATGTCAAAGACATGTTACATTTTGATATCTTGGGTTAAATTATTTCAATTTAGGTAGAGGTCTCTATTTTTGTGAAAACATAATGTAGTCTATATAATATAATATGTTCCACAACTTTCCACACAACGCCATCTAGTCCCAAGCTAAGCAGAGCTTGTGTTATGGGTACTAGACAACTGATAAACATACTTATATATTACTAAATACATACATATTATAGATAAATTACACCCAGACACAGAACAAATGAACGTGCTCTTCACACAAACATTTGTCCTGGGTGGGAATCGAACCCACGACCTCCGGTATAGCAGTCAGGGTCACTAACTACTAGACCAACAGGCCAGTCAATGTATGTTTCTATGTTTCTTAGTTAATATGTTGCTTTAACTTTTAAAATCGGTCAAGTAGATTTTGATTTTATTCGCAACATAAAAACAAAACAAAACTTCTTTCTTCTTTAAAATATTAGTTTAGACATAAATATTCTTTTCGTTCGGAAAGACATCTCTATCTTTAAAGTTATGATTAACCAAGAAAAGCCTCCCACATGCATTAGTATTTTAGCAACAACTCATCATGGATGGAAGCTGTGAAAACATCAAAAAAACTATGTCAAAGACTGAATCACAGTACCACATTCCAATAATGACTAAAAACCTAAAATACTAAAACAGATATACATTTCAATGACACATCTCATTTCAGGGTCACTGACTTGTTGACAGGTTAGTGAGAAAATTAGGACTACGTAGAAAATATCATAAATCAAGAATAGATAATTATAAGATAAAAGAGTAAAATAGATCTAATGAGTAACTAATAAACCCACACAAAAACATTTGTCGAATTTAAACATCTTTGATTCTAATTGGTTGATCATAAATGGATGGTGGTTAGCCCTACTGAGTTCTTACGGTTTGATGATATAATCCGTCTAATGAAAGCGCGACCTGAGAAAAAGAAGTTATATTCAAAAATGTTGTATGTGGTAATACTAACTAGTAGGAGAATCATGTCTTGACACTTCACAATTTTTTTTTCCTATAATTGCGGCTGAATAATGTTGCCTATTAAATTAAAAAAAAAAAAACAAAAACCTCCAGGTCGCGCTTTCATTAGACGCACTCTATCTCTTTGATACGCACGTGGAATACTATGCACCTCGCTGACTTGGGCTTAGTCTTTACCGGGCAAAAGGACTGTAAATTCATAACTCTTTTAGTAACATACGTTTCATCCCTACTCTTCACATGACCATACCCAGGCCAACGATTCTCTTTAAAATTTTCTCTAATATACTCATTTCTCACTTTATCCATTCTTGTCACACCACACATACGAGTACATCTCAACATTCTCATCTCCGCTACATACAATCTTTTTTCATCTTTTTAACATTCCAACATTTTGATCCATACAGTATGACAGGTCTTATCACGGACTTGTAGATTCTACTCAACTACAACACACACAAACATATTTTTAGCCATGCAATGTTTTTTCCCAATGCGTTGTTTACACACCAATAGAGCTAACTAAACAATGTTTATTTTAGCAAAAACGTATTTTTAACTAAAGCTTTATATTGTGTTTATGTTAAACAGTTTACTGGCTTCCGTTTCTATTCAATGCTGATAATTAAACGCTTCCGTGTTTCTTCTGAAACTTTTGATCTTCTATACTTGTGCCTGTATTAATTAACATGCAAATTAATTTACTGTAGGCTGACGGAACTTTTGAAAGAGTTATCATGCCCTAGGCGCGTTTTTTTAAGGTAAGCAATCATCCAATGTCTTCTGCCGCTCTTGGTCGGAGCGGGAGTGTCAGACTTTTACTGACTAAATCCACTTCTATATTCCTTCTTTGCCTTGTGTTACAGGACCACTGGTTTCCCTTCCGGTATCCAACCCATGCGCTTTCGACACACTCGGGCACGGTCCGGACTGTAACCTACCCCTCGTCCGCAAGCCCATGTCTGCAGTGGCTTGAGTATGTCGGCCCTAGAACGCAGACTAGGTTTTACTCAGTAAAAGTCTGACACGCCCTCTCACTCTACCTAGACCGATAGAAGTTATTTGATGATTTCCCATTTCAAAAAGAGTTTAATTTACAGTCATAGTAATGTTATGTCGACTATGAACCTAGTGCTTAGAAAAAGCTATTTTTGTCGTAAGCCGTAGAAGCAAACTCGTGAAGAATACTTTCAGTTTCTCTGTGACACTTTCTAGGTCCTTAAGAACATCGAAAAATCTAAAATAAGTATTCGCTCGCATTCCACTTCCGTCTTTGACTAATCTTTTACAATTCAAGCAGTTCGTTTGTGGAATACCTATAGAAATGAGGCGTACCCAAAAACTCCAGACGTTTAAAAAAGCTACAAAACGGCAACATTGGGGTTTATTTATTAAGTTTACTTTTATAAGATAAAAAGATTTTACATAGTTAAATGTCAATTTTATTAAAATTCAGTTAAATTGTTGATGGCATAATATTTGGAGTTGTTTACTATCCTACGTAGGTACCTACGATCACCAGTTGTAAAATTTTTGTTTCTAATTTTAGGCTAAAATGGAGATTTAATTATTGTGATTACTGATTGTACTACTACTATTATACTATAGTTTTTGATGTTACATTTTAATATAACTAGTGGTTAGTTAAACATAAGCCATTAAATATTTGGTCTGTGTTCAAGTGGTGTATGTAGCGACATCTATGATACCACGTAGGAACTAAAAGACAAACTTCTGAAGTCGACACAACACCCGTCTGATCGGAGAAACGTCTTTTTTCAATGGGGTTATGCGGTACTTTACACACGTTCCGTTTACCTCTAACAGCCGAAACCTATAACCTATCTATCACATATCGGAGATAGAAAAACAAATGAAACAACAGAAAACATGATCATTTTTGTATTGTATCATTTGTTTTACAATCTCCAGTATGCCAAAACTGGAGATACATAGGTTATTGGTTTCGGCCGTAAATGTACAGTTGCAAAGATTGTCTATTAAGTTATAGTAAGCTTCCTCGGCGGCACATCATGAACAACTTATTTATTTTTTTCACAATAAGATCCTTATAAAGGTTCGCCATTTCGGTTCTATACTATTAAACCAAAACAATTGGTAGCTCTACAGTACGTATGTGGCATTTTCACACAGATATTTCAACCAATTAATTCACAAATTACTTGCTAAATATATTGGAATGGATACAGTTTATGTTTAAAAGAATGTTCAAAACAGGATAGATTAATGATAATAGAACCAGATTTAAATATAGACTCTATTATTGAAGATAGAATATATGCTAAAACAAGCTCTGAGGCCTATGCCGCCTATGTTCGATTTGACGACCTAAACTGAACTGTTAAAGGGCTGTGGCATGTCATGGTAAAACCCCTGGTCCAAACTGTATGTAAACAGTTAGGATCAAGGCTTGTTTGACAGAGTTACCGCAGTCTTACAATGGAAAGAGTAACTAAAGAAACTCGGGTAGGTTTTAATATGAAAAAGTCTGACAATCCGTCCCACTACACCCAGAGCAGGAAGATCTATTTAACTGTTTCCAAACTCCAAATAAAAAATACTATAATATAGTTAGAAACGCTGCTTATAAAACAAATCAAAATAAAAAAAAACCTCAATTAAAACCTAATCGCCAAAACAATCCAAGATAATCTAAACACGGAACTCCAGACGTCGGAAAAACTAAAAACACCCGAGGTGGACGCACTCTGTAAGTTCATTACCACTTGCCTCTTGGCAGGAGACGGACGTCACCTGTAAAACACCTTTTACCACCTACGGCTTGGCCACCTGCCAGACCTACCTATGTGTCCATTCTCCATTCAGTCTGAGGAATCTTAGGATGGCTGCAGATTACCGACTTTTTAGCGACACGCAACCAGTCGGCTATCGTTGATCGAAAAGGAGATTAGATGTTACTGTGAGATAATATTAGGGTAGGTTTAAAAGTATAAAATTTATTGACTGTTTGGATGTACTGCTAAAGAATAAAGTCCCTGTCGTAGTCTGTATATCCTGGCAGATACAAACTGGGAGTCTTTTAGTCTAGAGTGAATAGGTTCTACTTTTAAGCAAGCGTGCTCCAATTTAAACGTTACTTAATCGTTCCAAATTTTAAAATTTATCTCGAATTCTCTAATTAAATTGTAACCGATTTAGATATTTGTTAAAATTCAAATAGTATCACTCAATCAATTTACATAGATCTGTAGGTGCAACAAAGCGCCTGACAATACCGACACTTAAACGTTTCGATATCACATTAATTGGGCGTACTGCTACTAATCTTTGCCGGAGTCTGAGTTTTCTGATAGTTACAACCTAGCGGCCTTTAGGTCAAGAGCGAATAGGTTACGTGCTCCATCATCAACCACATCATCGTTTACCATCAGCTAAGACAGAGGCCAACGCGAGCCTATATCAAACATATATTTTTACAACCACATTTTAGTCGCTCTCACAGTCGCCAGTCTGCGACCGTCCTTATGATCACAGAACTCAAAGTTACAGATAACAAGATGTGATTGATGGCGGGTCCACATCCCACCGTGGTATTATTGCGACAGGTAAACTACACACACACACACACATACAGGTATTTATACCAGTTGTATTAGCTAGCACAAAGGTACGCAGGCCCAGGCCAGTGAAAGGATCTTACAATTTAGGACGAGACGTTTGTAGTAGGTATATCGTATACCTTTTGCGACGATATTCAGTATTTTGTTGAAATGAGGGTAATTACTGTTAGATATTAAATTATGTGGTATTTTTTTTCTGTGCCTTTATAATATTAAAAGCTTATATATTTTCTATGGCCTCGTCCCTATAAATCTAAAAGAGGATTTATTATTCAAGAAATTCATAAATGCTTACACTTATAAAAAACACCGATATTTTGTAAAGTATAGACAGCTATATCGATCATCATCTCAGCCGAAAGACGTCCACTGCTGGACATAGGCCTCCCCCAAGTGTCGCCACAGCGACCGGTCCTGTGCGTCTCGCATCCATCGGATTCCCGCGACCCTCGCCAGGTCGTCGGTCTACCTTGTGCTATATCGATCTTACATTAAAATACCTTAGAAAAGGGGGTAACCAGTTGATGACGTTCTCCGTACCAATCTGTTTTTCTGTTTACCAATGTTTGGTAACCAGATACCAAATAAAAAGAACTTCGACGTAAAAAAAACATTTGACTAAAGACACACATATACACACAAATCACCCACACTGGTCTACGCTAGCATTATAAAGAAGTAAAGTTTGTTTTTTTAGTTGTAAGAGATTATGTCTGAAAGTATTGGTCTGATTGCTAAAAATTTTTTCCTAGCTAGAAAGCTGCTTTATTCCTGAGCGCCGATGATGTTCAGATCTACATATCTTTTCGACCAGATGAGTACGAAAAGGCCATTAAAGACCTTAACGATGACCTCCAAAGAATTGTGCAATGGTCTCAGGAGAACTGCTTGTCATTGAACCCTACTAAGACAAAATATTTGGTGTTTGGCTCAAGACAGCGGCTTGCTAAGCTACCCTTATCATTTAATCTTAAGCTAATGGGCGAGCAGATAGGGCGAGTGTATGAGGCGAAGAATTTAGGGCTAGTCATGGATGAAGACCTGCGTTTTGAGAAACATGTAGCAGACTCGGTTAGAAACTGTTTCTATCGCCTGAAGGTGTTATATAAGATGCGACCGTACTTGTCCGAAGCACTGCGGGAGCAGCTGGTGGAAACCCTGATTCTTTCTAGGTTGAACTACGCAGACACGGTATATGGGCCGCGTCTATTAGCACGTACAGATCGGCTCATCCAAAGGGTACAAAACGCTTGCGCTCGGTTTTGTTATAACATTCCTCGCAGAACCCATGTAACGCCATACCTTAACAAGCACTTTACGCTAAAGATGAAGTCCAGGCGCAAACTGCACTTAGCTTGCCTTCTGTTCGGTGTAGTTAAATACCAAAAACCGGACTACTTGTTTAACAAATTGAGTTGGCTTACGAGCCGGCGGGAATGCGGAAGAAGGCAATGCTCACAGCAACTTTCAACACAGTCTTGTGGTACCGCTGCTTTTCGGGGTAGCTTTCGTTATGCGGCTTCTAAGGTGTGGAAAAACCTGCCGCCTCCTATCAGAGTGATAAATACGATGGGTACATTTAGAAGACGCTTACGACAGTACTTGATAGACGCACAACGAAGGCTGGATATGGTGGCACAAAATACTTCAATCATATAACGTACCTGCCTTGGACTAAATATCTTTTTGGTGCTTGGTGTCTGCATTATTCCAGTGTCAAAAGTAAATATGTTTGCTCTTATCATCCATATTGGTCATTCTTAAATTTATTCTATGTTGGATTCATTGGTCCTTCGGCCATTTTTAGTTTATTCGTATTATGTTTTTTTTCACACGCTAAACACACACAACATTGCATCACTACTACACTCCTAAACCGCTTAGCGTCCGTTGCGTCACAGCCACAGGTTCAGTCGAAAACCAGCGTCAGGCACTAGTTGTCTGGCTTTCATGCTGAACTGGACCTTTTTTGGTGCAGCCGTGAGGCACACAACTATTCGTATTTTTTTTTTTTTTGTTCTACCTTATTTTTATTTATTTTTTATTTTTTTGTGTCACGAATCCCCGACCGGTCGCATGGGACCGCGCTGTTATTGTTTTGCTGTCGTGTCTCGTTTCGCGGGTATGTGATAGATTAAACAGTTGATTTTCTGTGTCTTGTGCTGTACCAAATAAAATATTTTTCTTTCTTTCTTTCTTTCAATAGGCTATATTTTATGTACGCGAGCGAAGTCGTGGGCAAAAGCTATTTCTTATAATATTGCAGACCAACAGAACCAAACTCCAACGATATTAAAGAAATACATATATGTACATGAGGCGGACCCTGGCAATGGCCGGGATTAACGCCAGGCAGAAGAAGAGATATATCGTCGTTGTCAAACCAAAATCTGCTATGTGCCGTTTTTCGAGATTTCAAGATTTTGACCACAGCTTATAGGTCACTGCCTTATTTCTCATATAAAAGAACTGCTATATGCTTATGACCACTAGTTGTGGAACTATGGCCTCAGAATAAAAAGTACTATGTTCAGCAGCTAGAACTTCAGAAAAACTTCTTTTGTCAATATCTCAAAAGTATACTTTTTGCACATAGCAGGTTTTGGTTTGACAACGACGATATGTACATGACAATAATTTCACGTAACTTAAAGTTCGTTTACCGCACCTATTCATAATTTGTCAAATTTCGAGGTCACAGCGGGAAAAGGTCTTAGACATACAGCAAGATCTAGATATCCGTCTTGATCCCTACTAAAGGCTTGTGTGAGATATGTTTATCATTATATATGGTAGATAGGTACCAAACGACTTTTAGATTATGAATTTACGACAAATATTTAAAAAATACAAAGAGTAAGTTGGTTAGAAAGAGTTTTTAATCAAGAAATGAAATTATCATCGGAAATTCGCTTGAAGGATATGTAATCCACATATCCTGATAGCATTTGGAGATGTTTATGTCCAGGAATGGACGTCTTTCAATTCTAATGATGATGAGATTACTAATACGTTGATACAGTCTGTTAGACGTATATTTTGTCACTCGTAGAAACTTTAAGGATCCTTGGTATTCATAATATTGACGTAATGAATCATTTCTGATGGAGAGAGAGAGGAAGATAAAAATGGACGCACTATGTAAAGAATATATTGAAGAGATGACTGAATGATAGCACGACAATTGACAGGCAAGCATGAAAGAAGAAAACATGTGATGACCCTAAACCACATAGGACAAGGGAAGAAATACGATCAATGTCTTTATAGTTCGCCACATACCTACATAGATTGATTGATTGATTGAGAGCAGTGGTGGCCCAGTGGTAACAGCCCCGACTTACAAGTTGTAGATCGCAGGTCCAAACCCAGCCAGGTACATTACTTTGTGTAATTTATTTTATCACGACTGCTCTCAAAACGGTAAAGGAAAACATCGTGAGGTAACCGGCATGTCCTAGAACCAAAACTTCGAAGACTTGTGACATCCACCAATCCGCACTTGGCCCGCGTGGTGGATTACAGCTCATTCCCTCTCCTAGGGAGCAAGCCTGAGTCCCAACAGTGGGAACAATTACAAGGCCGCTAATGCTAATGCTACACAGATTGACAAGGGAGCAAATCGCTATCTAGAAACCTAGAGATTTACAAAACAATGAAGACAAGAACACAAAACTTGAGCTAACATAACAAATATGTTCAAGCAGTGAGCTAAACTTCAGTTAAGGCAAACTAAGTTCGAACTAAAACAACGAGGATGAGAGAAATCCTATAAAATGTTACACAAGAACCGAGATGTGAGATAAAACATACTGTTTTGTTGCTTACCACCATGTTGATAACGTAACTTCTGATATATATTATGACGTGGTGAAAACTACGGGTTTCCTGTAAATAAACTTGGGTTCAACTGTAAACTTAGATGTTCTAGTTTTGTTGTTAAACCATTTTGTTATCCTGGGTGGTAAGGATTGGATTTCGGAAGATGATGTGATGAGTAAGAAAACAGAAGATATATTAATTCAGATTTCCGCTGACTACTTTAAATCGGAAAATTACAAAAAAGGTTACAAAGAATATTAAGTACCTATTATCTTATATTCTACACAGAGATTCTAGACATTTAAATAAACTTTTTTTATTTATTTTTTCTTTATTCTGTATAGAATAGAAGATGAAATCAGTTAAACAAACAATAAAGTGGCACAAGGATGGCATTAAAAGTAAAAAAGTGGTTATAATACCAACTATTTACTGCAGCCACCATTTATCATGCCACTAACGCAAGACCCTGCGTGGGAGAAGAAGAATTGTCTAGAAAAAATCAGAAGGAGACCCTTATCGAGAGCAATGGAACAGTAATAACTAGAAAAAATACTTCCCTAAAAACTTACCTACAACTGGTTTCCAAAAGCGTTTTTCAAATACAAACAATCAATTTTTAAATGTAATTATCCCTTTTTCATGAAAAAATTACAATCACAAAACGAACTTCAATCTCTCAGAAATAGCGATCTAAAATTAAAACAGCAATAAAACAAAAGAAAACTACGGAAACTCTAGCAAAAAAAAGCAGATCATATTACCGTTAGTGATAAACAGCTGCAAACAATCCATTTTCATAGTTTTTCTACCAGATTCCCCATCAAAACAGTAAGAATAATAATCACGAGATGCTTCAACGAAAAATATATCAATAAAAACTGAGATGAAGGAAATTCGTTGGACACCAGCCAAAGTTTAATAGAACTCATTTAAATTAATACTGATGAACCCAATCTTCTGGGCTAATAACACTAATTTCCGATACACTTTTAAGATTATAGTCTGCTTTTAAACTTAATCGTGTCGTATTTTATATTGTTTTAATAGTTAATGCAGCAGTATAAGTGTATAGACCAATTAAGATTCATTTGAAGTTGATTTTGTTGTAACAAAACGACTAAGGGCGATGTTCACCGACACCAAATCGACTGTTTTAATATTAAAACGGCTGTTTTAGCAAGATTTCCTGTTCTTTATCGTCGGTTATTGACGTTAATCAGATGGTTATCTTAAACTTATGTCGGTGCACATGGCCCTAAAACAGTTTCTTTTTTGAGATGGGAAATCATTTAATGACTTCTCCCAATCTAGGGCGGAGTGGGAAGGCGTGTCAGATTTTTTGCTTACTATAACTAGACGTAACTTTCAGTTAACCTTTATTTATTTTATTTATTTATTTATTTTATTTATTAAGGTTTACCAACAGTTGTTACAGATGGTTTGGATAGGAACTTACAAGTAATAAGTGTCTTAAATCTAACTGTACAACCAATTACAGGCAAACACCACATGCAAAACGCTCCTGCTAATTAAAAATTAAATGCAACACAAAGTACAAAGGAGGACTTTACGATCCTTTCCGTTCTAGGACCATGGGTTTCCTTTAAGAAGTTAACTCATGGCCACAGTAGGCTTCGCGCCTGATAGGCCCCTACGGCTTTGCTGACATCATTTTGAGGCGCGCGTGTAATACTACGCACCGTCAATGGACCAAGCCCGAGTCATTGCCAAAGAGGATATACTGTCATAAAAAGATAATTATAATTTCAAGCCAAAGAGGATGTACCGGTTTAGCTAAAGATTAGTGGTGTATAGATAGCTCACACTTGCCTAAATTACATACATAGTTAGCCTTGACATCTGTGAAAGAGCTAGTATTTGAAAACTAAATTGCTTACTTTGTTAGTACCACTAAGGCAGATCTTCTTAGCGTAATGATGTTAAACATAGGTTATTTCTTAATTGCATCTCTTGTCTGCACAGTGTTCTATAATGTATAGCACTACTGTACCATTTTTTGAGTATGACAAATCATCGAATAAATCCTATCTCTCGGTCTAGATGGAGCTAGAGTTCACACTCTTCTGATTATACTACTGACTAAACCCACATCGTGCATTCCTTCAGTAGCTTTTTGCTTGCCAGGTTCATGGTGACTCCTTTATACAATCTCGCAGTCTGTGTTGGCATCATTTGACATCTGGCAATGCTGTACTTAGATTCTCAAGTGAACAGGCGACAGGGCATATGGCACAAGATTCTGGCTCATGGTATTCGGGTGATAAAACTCGTATCAAGTGTTATTATCTCTAAAAATCTGGGCAAGTGATCTTGCCAAATGTTTGATTAATAAATCGGCTGTAGAATGGCAAGCAACAGGTGGCTATTAGTTGACCTAAACAACAAAAATAGTCATCAATACCTACGCTTTAATTTTTTTTTAAATAACAACTAACTGATTGAAGATATATCGATCAGTGTAGACCATATTTCTATTAAAGACACAATTTTTTTAAAACACAAAGCCACAACATTTTAAACAGAAAATAAACCTCCATAATTAACAAGCCACCAAAACAATCAACGCCAAGCGCTAAGCTCTAAGTTACCATACTACTGGACCAAAATATTTTCACGAGTTTACCATCGATTCAAAAAAAAGGAGAATAAGACTTTCATAGCTCATAGTACCCATAGTTCACCTCTATAATTCTAAAAGCCCTTAACATAACATCAAACAAAAATATAAATAAAAACAATAACACACATGATACGCCGGTGAGACGTCCATACCACTCAGACGTCTACGTCGCGATGACGTAGCGGAGTACACCTGTCTAGCGGCGCCGGCGCAGGCGACGTCATCGACGATTTATAGCACGGGGACACACCTTTAATGGTGTGACGTAGTAGGGAGAAGCTTCACCTTTGGCTGCTTTGTTGGCGTAGTGATTGTAACACAAGTACGAGGTAAATAGTCAAAATACTCTGGCGCATGCTCACAAAACAACAAAACTTTACGACTTTGTCCGGAGCGAGGAGGAGTGGCAAGCGATTGCCTCCTTCTGCAAAGTGCCCCAGCCGCCCCCGATTTTCTTCATTGCGGACTGCGAGTAATGGGTAGCTTGCTGTCCGGCCGTCAGGTAACCGTCTAAACCGAGCCAAAATCGTCGATAGCGTGTAGTTTTCCACGCCTCGAAGTGTTAGCAAACCACAGGAGCGCAGCAGGGTCGAAGCCCACTGGGGCCAAGGGTTATGTGAAAGAGAACGCCCGGGCCAAGGAGCGAAGGCAAATATGGAACTCTCGCTCCGTCCTTAGTGGGAAAAGTGATTAGATAATTTCCCACTAAAAAAAAGCCCCTACTATCGAAACTTCAGTTGCGTAGTTTTGGCCGCTACAACGGACCAATTGTCCTTTAAGGCTCTGTCACAGGAATTGCAGACAGGCCACATTGCACAGCACGAAGGAGGATGGAACTGCATCTCATCTGCTACTAAGCAATCCAGTCGTCGCTGGATACAGGCCAAAGTATTTTGAATACTCAGGAACACTCTGCAAAATGGTCAGTAAAACCATGGTACTTCTGGCCTTCTTTCAGCGTTACTCACTAAACCATTTTTTTTTCAAATGCTATTGAAATTTCACCCATCCAGCCCGTGGTCCAATAATATTGATAAACCATTGTCTCTCATCGCGAACAGTGATAGTGTTAATCTATTGTCTTTCGCATTAATTACGATGAAAGGTGATTGTGATTTAGGTTTAGCAATTACAATAGCCAATTAATTATAGATTTGACAATGGCGTCGTGTTTTCTGGGTGTGATAAACAGGTTGCTCAAATATAATGATTCGTAATTGTATTCACAATACACAAAAAAGGATTTATTTTATTATATTGCCACACAAGCTAGGCGCATAACTTTGTGTGATTTATTTCATCACCACTGCTTTTAAAACGGTGAAAAAAAAAACATCGTGAGGAAACCGGCATGTCCTAGAACCGAAAATTCGAAGATTTGTGACATCCATCAATCTGCACTGGGTCCGCGTGGTGGATTGCGACCCATTCTTTCTTCTAGAGAGTAGACCTGAGTCCCAGTAGTGGGAATATTATAAGGCTGATGCCTATGCTTATATTACCAAAAACTAATACCAATTATATTTGTTTGAAATCATATTTATTTTCTACTACATAACATAGCAAGGTTATGCAATCCTTGCCAGAGCTGAGGGGTGGTTCGAAAGATTTACGAACTACTGGAACGCAAAAAACAACTGAAGGACACTGATAGTCAGTAAAAACCAGATACTCCGTATCACCTCCCAGAGCTAGAGAAAGAATTTTATGATTTTCCAAAATTTTGCATTTTTTTTTTATTTTATTCTGAAAAATTTAGTCTCCATTTTTTTCTAAAAAAAAATGAAATCTACCAATCTGATTTCAATTTCGCACAGCCTCAAAACTGTTCAGTAAAGATTTACTATCCACATGATCCAAACTTTTGGTTGCCAAATCGTGGTCACGAGAGAACCTGCTTTTAACTACTTCTTTCAACTATTGTTTAGTAAATTGGCAGCTTGTCACAATAAACTGCAATTTTACAAACTGTTAACTACTACTGTTCTACATGGAGACATTACATATGCCAAAATACTGTACGTGTAATATTTCGTCACCTATTCATATGACTCTAGATTTAAATAAGCAATTATGAACAAGATTTTATGTTTATGTACAGATATTATCTGCCATGTTGTCTTGGCTCTTATTTTAGGAAGATGCTGCTAAATGGTGCTATTAGGAAACTGGCCAGAAGTACCCATCTGCGTACTAACTGTTTATTTTAATCACTAATCCTTGCCTCGTGTGTTGCTTATTCTTATCGTTTACTTGTAAATAAGTAGAATTGATGATATATTCAAGGGCGATCCCAAACATCTGCGGAGGACGAGCATTGGGTAGCTCTTCGTCCGGCCGTCCGAAAAGGACCCAGTCCGAGTCGTAAACGGCGGTGCGTAATGTTCGCGTAATGATTTCTCATGTCACAACAATGAAATCAAAAATGTTGGCTTTAATGTATTGGAAAAGCATTTCAGATGCTGCATGGAATATTGGGATTACATGCTGCGTGTAACTTTTTTTAAGCTCCATTTTACATATGTCCAGTTGCGCAGACACTTGAGATATAAAATTACACCAATTATACATTACAATATCGACTAGAAATCAATTGGCGAATAATTAAAACTCCTACTGAACTTCACTCGAAAAAAACCCGCCAAAAAGCTCCTTATTATAGTCATAAACATGAAGTACCGGGTTACCCCAGTTAATGGGTTGTGGAGGTCTGGTAGGCAGCCGCTCCTCGTAAAATACTGGTATTCAGCTAAATCCAGCTTGACTGGAAGCCGACCCCAATATAGTTGGGAAAAGGCTAGGCAGATGATGATGATACTTCTATCATTAAAAAAAGAAACAGTTCAAAATCAATTCCGAATTCAAATAAAATAGAGAGGCTCCAGTAACATTCACAGATAGAAAAGTAGTGTCACTGCCATAAGACATTTTACTATTATTAAAAAAAAACAAACAGTTCAAAATCAATTTCAAATTCGAATTTTAAATAGAGAAGCTCAATGACGTACACAGATAGAAAAGTAGCGACTCTGCCATTAGAAATTTTACTATCATAAAAAAAACAATTCAAAATCAATTCCAAATTCAAAAAATAAAGCGCCAGTTACATACACAGATAGAAAAGTAGCGACACCTCTCGACCAGTTATAAATCAACGCGTAATCGATTTCCTAATGTTGATTTACTCGTAAGACTTTTGGCAATGCAGACTAGACTGATTGTTATTGAATGGTACGTGTGCAAAACGAAGATATATTACTTATATTTCGATGAGGAAGAAGTTGTTATCTTTATAGCTTTGGGAATAGAAATCTATGCTTCCGAAATGAATTTTAAAGATTTGCGTGTGTTTCAAAGGAACTTGTGCATCGTGAATCAATACATTTTTTTTTAATTGAAACTTTAAGTACTAGTAAATATAACACTGCACAAAGGTGGACTTAATACCTTAGGCATTTTTTACCAGCTAGCCCTTTTTTTTGGTTGGAAATCTTCTATTACATTATACACCGCGTACATCGAAGGATTAGAACAATTTAACGGTTTTCCCGCCTGTTTATAATTTAGGTGTCTTCAAAGCTAGAGTGACTAGGCTCTTAGTTAAATATTACGCTTCATCATTAACGCTTGCATCACTGTTTACCATCGATGGGATCGCAGTCAAGCACTAGTTCATAACAGAGACTTACGTTCTTATAAGCTCTCTCTTTAGACATTTTTCACAAAAAGTCATATCAAGGTGACCTAAAAGTTTACAAACACACCCAAAAACTCTAGTTTCCAAAATAATTTACAATATCTGTATGTTTGTTAAAATAGTATAAATTATGCATATTGTTAGCTCAGCAACCGCTTGGTGAGATCATTCACTCGTTCGTTCGTGGCAGCGAGCCGAAAAACCGTGTTTTTTTTGCACCACACTCCTAGGAAATAAAACATTTAACCGTCAAACAACGTATGCATCGATAAAAGTGTTTAAAAACGTTCCAACAGGCTGAACGTGAATTTCCATGAAGACTAACATAAGGTGCTTGTCACTACGTACTAAAAATAATCATGAAAGTCATTTTTACCGATATCTTCAGTACTGTTATCTATACTATTACTATAATCTAATATATTTATAAAAAACCTCATGTCACTACGTTTGCCATTAGACTCCTACAAAACGGCTTGACCGATTTATTATTTATTTATTCGTTTATTATTGCAAGGGAACGCCTTCTAGCAATGACACTATTGGAGCACATACGAGTCTTGGTTTAGAATCCGCTTCATTCTAGCATCGTATTGTGATGTTTTTGTGTTTATTTGGGAAGTCTGAGAATAGGTTCTAGACTATTTTATATACCCGAAGGTGATAAGGATGGCCCAAATTAATTTATATGCCAAAACAATGTTTGCCGTGTTAACTAGTGGTACAATAATTGCTAACTTTTACCAGCGGCTTAATCTGCGAGAAAGTAGCATATATGTATATAACCTATATCACTCGGTAATAAAGTAACATTCTGTAGGTAGTTATTTAATTAAATCATTACAATAAAAAATACAGATCTTTTCTCTTTATAATATTAGTATAATATCTGTTATCCCTCTAAAATAGCCGCTCCTCGTAAAATACTGGTATTCAAAAAATACTTCTAGGCTAAATCCTTGACTGGAAGCCAATATAGATGGGAAAAGGCTAGGTAAATGATGATGATCTATTATCCCTCCTTCCTAGAGAGGAAGCATCAGTCCCAGCAGTGGGAACATTATAAGACTGATGCTATGCTAAACTACCTATAATTCTAACAAAAAAAACTGCATTTCAAATACCATTCATTCATTTTCAGACGAAGACGTAACCTATTAACACTGTAATACCACATGATATCATACATTACGAAATGCAAGGCTAAAAACAACATAAAACGGGTTAAAAATATGTATTTGAAATAACTGGCGGGATCTTGTGAATATCGGACAAGTTATTATAGCGGTCGGAAATCCAGTGGCTGACCTTCGGGGCACAGGGTCGCGGGTTTAATTAATGTAGTGAAAATTTTGTAAGATTGGCCTAGACTTGTTTGTTTATGAGGTGTTTTTTAATATTGATAGGCTCGCGCTTGACCACTATCTCACCTGATGGTAAGCGATGATGTGGTCGACGATGGAGCACGCTTGCCTAGAAGCAACCTATAGAGGTTTGTATAATATACTCGTATGTTTGTGCGTGACAGCCTTTTAATCTTCCCTCTGCTGGGACTCAGGCCTCCTCTCTAGAAGAGGGAATGGGCTGAAACCACCATCCACCATTGCGGGTTTGTGGATGTCACAAGTCTTCGAATTTTTAGTTCCAGGGCATGTATCCTAACTATGTTTTTCTTCGCCATTTTAAGTGAAGTTGATAAGAAATAATTTACTCAATTTTATTACGCCTGCCTGGGTCTGAACCCACGACCTCTACAACTCGTAAATCGGAGCCTGCATAATAGAATGAGAAATAATTGCAGTATTTATCTATATCCTTCTCATTTATATCGCGTTTAACGAAAAAACAAGAACAAGTTTCCGAAATTCTGATCGGTTTCCGAGTAATTTTAGTTTTGGTTTATAGATTGCTTAACCAAAACACCAGGAAAGATGTATGGTTTTCTCATTTAACCCAATCCTTTTCAAGTAACATCTGTTAGGAATTCACTAACAGTCAATTAATAAGATCTTTGAAGTTTTAACTGTTTATCTGACTCCAAAATAACCCTGTCCATCATACCAGCTGACATATTAAAATTATAAACTTTGTTTTTAAAAGCGAGAAGATCATTGAGCAAAGGAGATTTATGTTCTTACTAGAAATAGATCTGATATAGAATGTAGTGCGCCAACGGAAAATGTTACAAAATGTCTCCTCCTACGCGAACTAATAAAAATATCCTATCATTTCTCGTAACTGACGAATAACACTGTATTTTTAATTATACGATCTTAAGTTTTCGTCTTCGATATTTTTTTAATTCTTTTGAACTGTATGTATGTATATTGAGATCAATCAAGATTATTAAATTCAGTTTGGAGAATATTTAATAGTTTTAGGAAAATATTCATATCATAAAAGGTGTTTTTCTTTGTAAAATTGCATAGTTTTAAAACAGCTACAAAGTAGCATTTCCAAAAAAAAACATTTGATAATTAAAGACAATATTTCAGCTGGAAAACGCAATTAAATTGACGGAATATCTAATTTCAAATTCAATGTGGAGTCTTCAAGGCTAAAGTGTATAGGCTCATAAACTAGTGCGCCTTACTATCAACGAATGCAATCGTTATTGCACTGCTAACCATCAAGTAAGATTGTATCAAGCACTGGTTTATATTAATAAAAAAATAAATTAAATTGATTGAATTTGAAATAAATTATTCAATCAAAAAGGTTTCCTAATTTCGCTAGAAACCACCAATTCACCTTAGCGCAAGAATTCTTTAAAAAAAAACCGCTTAGAAACTAAAAACAAACACAAACTGAATCTCATCACATTATAAGCTTAAAAGACTAGACATTAAAGCAGGTAGAAGCATTAACTAGATACGAGTTGACAGTTTTAATTAAACACAAAGCTCCTAAGTTAAACAAACACTGTTTCTAAACCCACCAGTCACCGCTTCCTCCGTCGTTAACACATTCCCACTAGATAATTACTTCCTATACGCTAACTAGAAAATTAACTAATGTTTTTTCCGTGCCAACGAGACAGCGGTGAATGGCCGGAGGATTTGGAGCTTTGTTATGCTTCTGTTATTATAATAGTGATAATGACATTGCGTTACGTGAGCAGGTGTACCTGGGAGCAGTCTTGAACAGCCGCGCCTGCGTACCGCACGCTTCCAGACCTCCAGACGAGAACTACGCAGCTCCCTCGCGCCACTCGCCCGCGAGCCCGATACAGCTATTTATAAACGTATCGCTTATAATTTTATTGTTTGAGCGAAAAGTCAGAACGCGACAAGTACGCCCGGCGGTCGTAACACTAATGCCAACTCCGATGTTTCCAGTTTAGCCGCGATCCCTACGTAGTACGGTGATAATTCCAGCAGTGTTGATATTAAAGACGATTGAAAGGTTTCCAAGTCTTTGGTGACCTTCCGTTGGGCTTGAGAAGTCTGCTCCAGTCTTTTTGTTCGTCCTAATCCGACCCCGAGCGGCTGTCGCGTTCAATGTTGGCTGTAACCTACATCTACCCAGCTAGGTCACAAGTATAAAGTCAAACGAAAGTAAAAAGCATACGAGCATAAATTTTAGAATAGCGACGGAGTTCCAGTGAAAAGTTACAAAACTGCCATACTTCACACTGAGATGAAATTGAAAAAGAGTTCGCGTTTCACTATTGATTTTGACTAAAACATTAGACTACGTGCTACGATTTTTGGACGATGCTCTGAATATTTTAGAGTGCTCTGAAATATTCGAAGTTCATTGAAAGTTTTGAGTTGTGGAGAAATATTATTCATAAATTTTGTTTAGAGTTGACAGCCACAGATATTGATTTCAAATATGAATATGAAATGTAGATAGGTAATGCACATTATACTTGGATTAAAATTCGATGATGATACATTCAATTAGTGTAGTCTTTATAACCCAAAAGTTGACTGGTACAAAATCCATTGTTACATTAAGCCCGCCTATGTGCAACTGTAGCTACATAATGTTGAAGTACACAACAAACAAGCATAATTAATACCTCTGCAAGTATATAGTAGTAGCATATTCCCTTCTTATTTTTTTTATTTCTTTAATACCGGAACTTACAGAGAAATCTTTAAAAAATCTAAACCATTTTTCTTTTCAGTTTCAGCAAATTTCTTGACCTTTACCTGTCCACGACTACCGGTGACAGTTCATTTCGTAGGCGTGTGTTTATTTAACTGAAACAAAATAATCTTTTGCATAATTGAAAGTTGCAATTGTTGCAAGGACGTGGCTCATTTTCCACAGCGCGTCAGTTAATTTGCTGACAGATAAGACGAAGTGATTACCGGTACTGAACTTTGTGAAAAAAGCTTTAAAGAATATGGATTGATGAATTATAAAAGTTAGTTAACGTATTATTTACCACTGCTGGGCAAAGACCTCTCTCTACCTTTTCCACACACGTCTATCCTTAGCCATTGCGGGCCAGTCCCTCCGGTAGGTGTCCAGCTCATCTCTCCACCTTCACTGGTGTTGCCACGATGGCATCGTGCGTTTAATGGGACCCAATAAGAGGCTGTATAGGAATTATAGAAATCTATTTAAAACTACCTTCCTGTCTTTGTCCCATATTTGTTTTGGTCAGCGCACGTTTATGTCATCCATTCTGTCCTATCAACCATCACGCTTTCACTGACTGACTTTATCATAATCCATTGATATTATCGTTGGCCTCTCTCTTCCTCTCTACGCAGCCACGTATATATTCATAACTCTTTTAGTAACCTACCTTTCATCCCCTTCTCCACATGTCCATCATCTACCTAGCCTTTTCCCAACTATATTGGGGTCGGCTTCCAGTCAAGCCGGATTTAGCTGAATACCAGTATTTTACGAGGAGCGGTTGCCTACCAGACCTCCACAACCCATTAACTGGGGTAACACGGTACTTCATGGCAAGACTGGAGTCAGATTTACTGGCTTCTGACTATCCGTAACGACTGCCAAAGTTCTCCAAATGACAGCCGGGACCAACGGCTTAACGTGCTTTCCGAGGCACGGAGGAAACTCGTTATGTTAAGATGGTCACCCATCCACAGACCAACCTAGGCAAGCGTTGCTTAACCTTGAAGATCGACCTGTGCGGCTGTTATTATCTAGCCACGAGCTCCTTCTCCACATGTCCAAACCAAGATAAATGATTCTTTCAATTTTTCAGTCACTGGCGCTACTTTCAAACTTCCTCTAATAAACTCATTTCTCCCTTTATCAATTTAGCCATTGAATGTAATGTTAATCAAAATTAGGAGTCTTAGGACTGGAAGAAGAAATGTGAGTCGGCAGGTGGTGTGATGAACAGACACTATTGTTGCCACTATCGATTTGAACCAGGATTATGAAAATTAGAAAAATCCCAATTTTTTTTTCTACTTAATTTACCTAGAATCTATACTAATATAATAATATATTTTTTTTGTTTGTATGAGGTAATCTGTGGAAACACTGATCCGATTGCTAAAATTTTTACACCAATAGAAAGCTGCTGTATTCCTGAGTGACATAGGCTATATTTTATGAACGCGAGCGAAGCTGCGTGCTGAAGCTAGTAAATAAATAAATTCAGCGGTTGTTTTTAATTATTTTCAAATTGATTCCTATTCAATTTTCTGATGTAATTGCTTTAGTTTGGTATTCCAAGTGTCAACACAAGTAGACAATTCGTAGAACCATCGCAACAGGTGCGATCTCGATAAAATGCCACGGAGAGTTTTATTGTACTCAACGAAGTTTGTCGGGCAGGCTGAATCGTTACATTTGCCGCCAAATACTGTGACAACATTAGAGAGGAGCTCGTGGCTAGATAATAACAGCCGTACGGGTTGATCTTCAAGGTTGAGCAACGCTTGCCAAGGTTGGTCTGTCGATGGGTGACCGTCTTAACATACCGAGTTTCCTTATTGCCTCGGAAAGTACGATAAGCCATAGGTCCCGGCTGTCATTAGTAGATCTTTGGCAGTCGTGACGGATAGTCAGAAGCCAGTAAATCTGACTCCAGTCTTGCCATTAATTACCGTGTTACCCCAGTTAATGAGTTGTGGAGGTCTGGTAGGCAGCCGCTCCTTGTAAAGTACTGGTATCCAGCTAAATCCGGCTTGACTGAAAGGCGACCCCAATATAGTTGGGAAAAGGCTAGGCAGATGATGACGGTGATAACATTAGAATCTGGTTCATCCACATTTTAATGGAAAATAAAGTGTTTTTACTCTGTATGGAAAATTAAATAAATTCTATATTTATCATAAAGCTAGCTATGCACAAACCGTGCAAAGGCAAGGAAAAGGAAAACCAATTCGCAAACCGGGTTGGTTCCGGTCATGCTATAAGGAACCCAAGTCGTCGACAGCACGTAGCGACAGCAAACTGAAGGCCCAATAGGGTCGATGCCTGCTAGGACCATGGGGAAAACTAAGAAAATATAATAACTTACAAGTATGGTCCTAGAACGCAAAAAGCGACGTAGGTGTGGTTTTAGTCAGTTAAAGCCTGACACGCGCTTTTGCTCTACCATAGAGCGGGAGAAGTCCTAAGATGATTTCTCAACTAAGAAACCTTCGTCTTTCGGTAGATGATCAGCACTCCGGAACAGATGCTCTGCGAGCAATGTGCTCTTTCAATTATTGCCAACATCATCATCATCATCATCTCAGCCGAAAGACGTCCACTGCTGGACATAGGCCTCCCTCAAGCGTCGCCACAGCCACAACATGCATTAGATGATTTCCCATTTAAAAAAAACCGGTTTCATGTTCTTTCGCTTATTAGTAAACCTTCATAAAACAAAACAAAAACACGTATCTATGAGAACTTTCACCATAATTTCCAATACAACCTTGAGTTTACCGTTCAGCTCACGTGCTTGCCAGAATTTGGCAAGCCGTTAGCTCTTTGCCAGCTTTAGGTTCGGGAACTATTCCGAACTATCCTATGACTTAACAATGTCTGTCAGACTTCGCTCGGCGTTGAATATCTGAAGTCTGGTTGACGGGGCGTCAATAAATTTGGCAGTAAATCAGTATTTTGCCGGCATTTTGCGGTGTATTGTATAATAGTTTGGCGTACGTGCGTCTGTGGTGGTTTCTCGTGTTGTTATGTATATCTAGTATCTACATATATTATGTAAAAGGAGAAACGACCAAGAAGAGTGAAGTTTTTGCACGAGGTTTTCTTTTGTGACGTAGACGAGAATTAAAAGAGGATTTTCCAAAAATCCGGCTTGGCTGGCGAAATGGACACGAAAATATTTGTCGGATTAATCTGACGTAAACGGATAACTGTTAATGTGTCGACGATCATTGTTATTATTATGAGCCCGGTGTGTCCCACTGCAGGGCAAAAACGTCCCTTCAATTTTTCCATTCTTCGACGATCATTGATTTTCATGAAAAACGTGTTGCGCCGATCCCAAGTAAAAAGGACAAGGGCAGGAAGATATATGATGATGATGATGATCGTTGATTTTCATGCGAAGCGTGCGATATGGCATCCGTGTGGCGTCGGTACGCTTGACAACATCTCAAGCACTGCGTGTTCGTTTCAATGTTGAATAGTGCGGTAAAAACAAATGTACGACAGTCAGATATGCTTTCAATTTAGGCGTTTGGTGTCGGACGGCTAACTCACTCACGACTGCGGGCTTGTACCAGCGGCACGACAAACGTACGGTAGCAGTCCGACATGAAACGTCTAAATTAAAAGCGCCCTTCCGGCAGTCAGATTACATCAACTTTCATTGAGAAATCATTGAAATTCATTGACAATTGTAAGAAATCAGACTGCCGGATAGTAAAATTCCGTGTAGTGCACAAGCGCCCTTATACTCACGATCCAGCCAAAAGGGAAGCTCGTGACCCCAGAACGAAAGAATCGGGTGAGGGCAGTAAAAGTCTGTCACGCCCTCCCGCTCCGCCCACGAGCGAGAAAAGACATTCTGATGATTCCCCTCTTGAAAAAAAAGCCAAAGTAGGATGAGTTATTTGATGAATTCCCAAGAAAAAAACATATTTCGACTATTTCAGTCTGCTACAACAAATCACAACTAATATCTATATCACTGCTAAAAAGATCTCTCTTCCATTGCAGTTTATTTATTGCACGCTGCATCATACTTTGCATTTAAAGTTTTTCCTTTATATCCCTAGGGATTCTCTAGCTCAGCTATACTGTAGTTTAAGATTTTTCCCTTGGTGCTGAGCCATCTCATGAAATCTGAAACTAGTGGTCCCAACACACTTTTTCCTGCCTGAAAGATGGATTTTCGTCGGAAAAATAATTTGAACCCATTTGCAGCACGATATGACGTATTAAATGAAAGGTTTACCACGGGCCTATAACGAAAAAGGCAACTGAAGGAACACATGTACTCTGCTCTCGGTCCACCCAGAGCGGAAGATGTTACCGAAAAGTATATAGGTAGGACGTGACCGATTATGTAGGTTTTTTATTATTAACTAATTCACACGTGGCGACAATTGGCAGGGCACATTGCTCGCAAAACATGTATTCTGGAGTGGCGACCACGTACCGGAAGACGCCGCGTTGAAAGGCCTCTCACAAGGTGGATCGACAACCTAGTGAGATTTCTGAAAATCCGATGAAAGTGAGACGCACAGGCCCGGTCGTTGCAGCGACAGTTAGGGGAGGCCTACTTTACAGTGTACGTTTTTAAGCTGATATCCTTAATATTCTTAACCCGATACAGTAGGTAGTAGAATATAAAATAATAATAGAGCTATGTCTATTATCTAATAGCTGCTGACAGTCCACGTAATAATAGATAATTCACAGAAGGAAACATACTCCCGGGACAAAAGGTTTTACAATTCCAGGATATGGTACACCCGTGTACCAAGTTTCACAGAATCAGTTCAGCCGTTCGAGTGTAAAGTAGTGTAGCGACCACGACCTACTACCTACCCAGTGAGTACCGACACACACACCGCCTAGACAACCAAACTGGTGACCCTCGGCAAAGAACGTCAGCGCAGCCTTCGTGCAGCAACTACGTCGTGACGTCATCATCACTTCCTCAAGCTTTCGTAGCAATTATTGCTAACTTTTGCCTTTATAATATTAGTCTTCTTCTTCTTCCTGCCCTTGTCTTGTTGTATTACTTACGGTCGGTGCAACACGTCTTTTTCTCCCATTCTGTACTGATTTATAATATTAGTGTACTCCAATTACGTCTGAGTAAGTGGACATTATCATAATCATCACAATGCACGGCAGGAGCACCTGTGCACTAATTCATCACAAGCGACCATCAATCCGCCTGCCAGACACTAATTATTATATCACCAAACATGTTTATCAGCCATTCATTATGTTGAGTAACTAATAACAAATGAGTATTAGCATTTACGAGTACATAAGGTTACGAGTACCTACTTAGATGTAACACATTTATTTAAAGCGAACTATCATAAAGCACAATGATAACAATGATATAACCAGCCTCGTTCCGCTTCATGGACTCGACCTCCTGTCAAGGAAAGACCAAAGAAGAAATGGGTAGTAATCCACCATGTGGACCCCTTGCGTGTCGGTGGATGTTACATGCATTGAGAATAAGGAAGAAGTAGTTATTTATTTGATGATTGCATCAAATAACTTCTCTCTCTGGGCAAAGCGAGAAGCAATGTCAGTCTGGAGAGACTTACTATAAACCCACTTGTGTTCTTTCAGTTGCCCTTTGTGTTTCAGGGCCATGGTCATGGACATTCCAAGAAAAGGTGGACCGATGATCTGGTAAGAGTCGTGGGAATGCGATGAATACGAGACGTACAGAAGTGGTGACGATACCTAGTCTAAAGGTCTGTGTCCAGTAGTGGATACAGACCGCTCCCCTCTTTCGACTGAAATGATAATAATGTTGTTGCCCCATACTTGCAATTACCCTTGTATCATGGGTGCGTTCGTAAACACATGCAACTCAAACCCGGAAAAACTATGTATTTGCGTAGACCATAATTAATTTTTATTTTGTTACATTATCAGCGACAAAAACCAAGTTTATACTCGTAAGACAGAAGCTCTATAGTTGTTTAGTAATTAATGATATAAACATTATTTTATTACATAAACTAACATTGAATAAAAACATCCATGAAAATACCGTAAAATCGTTCAGTGATCCAACTGTTTAACAGCAAAGTTAATGTATTTGCAATTAACACCCACCGCCTGATCTGTCGTTATTATTTTATAGTGAGTATCAATATTAAATAAATAGCTTCAGTGTTAATTATTTCAATAGCACTCGATATTATATAAATACTCGTACCATATTATACAAGATGAGATTTTATCAAAACGTTTACGTGAATTTAAAAAATTTGAGAGAAAAATGTCTGTGTCATACAGATGTACCGGGGTTTTTTTTTTAATATTTTTATTTCACATAGGCCTACATGGGTACTTATAAAACGTCGAAAACTAGTGCACGGTTCCAAATTCGTCGTTTCCTATGGAGAAGAACCGGCAAGAAACTCCATGGTTACTCTTTTCAAAAAACTTATGCGAGGACAGTGTAGACCAGTCAATATTGCACCCAAAACCACAATAAAGATAAAATTAGTCAAAAACTGGGTTCAAAAAGGTAGAAATTAAAATCTGTAGTCCACAGTGCCCATTCATTCACATTATACGAACTAAGCTATATAAATATAAGAACAAAAAAAAACAACTATAAAACTTATCAACAAATGAGATGTTAACACAAAAAAAAATCACGTGAATTTAAGGTCATTGAGATCCGAATAATATTTAAATAAGTATTGCAAAAGCAATGGCTTGAGTAAATAGTAAATAAATAAAATAAAACAAACATGGAGCAGTTAATAGACATGTTTACACAATAATGCAGTTAATGAGTTACCAGGGGGCCACATGTGCAGAAGCAGTTAATGCCAAACAAGCGTGTTTTCGACGTAGTCTCTAACCTTGTAATATGCTTTTTTGGTTAGGACACTCTTAATGTGGGTTTTGAACTTTCCCTCGCTAAGTTCAATAACGGACTTGGGCAAATTATTATAAAAGCGTATACTATTGACAAGGAATGACTTGCTGGTCTTCGCTAGCCTCCATTTAGGTAATACGATTTCGTGTTTCCTACGCGTATTTTTGTCATGTAAATCACTTCTAATTTTAAAAAGTCCTAAGTTTTTGCGTACATACAATATACTTTCTAAAATATATACTTTTCGGACAACAAGCAATGGGTAGCTCGTCGTCCGGCCACCGGACGTCCGGTAACTGTCCGAACCTAGTCAAAGACGTCGTGTGTAGTGATTCACGCACACCTTATAGATAGGTCAGGAAAACCGAAGGGATCCCGCAAGACCGATACCCTAGGGCCACGGGAAACTAACTCCTTTCGCTCTGGGTAGGGCCAGAAGGAGTGTCAGACTTTTCGTGACTAAATCTCGCCCTGCTAAAGAACAGTTGCTTTTTGCGGGATTACCATCCCAGGGCTGCTCTGAGAGTTATTGCTTATGCTGAACATTCATTTAAGAATTGATAGTATATACAGAAAACAATATCAGTAAAACAAATGAAGTATTCCTCTTTCAGCACCAAGTTTTTCAGCACTAAAGGTTTCGGCACCCAAGCTATTCCCGTTTTGGCACCAATAGGTCCCTATTTAGAAAAACCATATTTTGTATTGGTTACTACCAATCAAAATACCTATTGATGCCAAATCGGGAATAGTTTGGGTGCCGAAACAGGATTACCTTAAACAAATAAACACACTTTTAGACCCAAAAACATGCTATAAAGTGATAGTGGCAGTATTTAAAATTAAACCCCTGGCAAGTTGAAGACTGCGCGCCGGCAGAGAGTTCCGTACTTCCAAATTGGTAACATAACACTATAATGTTCGCGCCGCACTAGCAGTCTGGCAAGTGTATCGATTACTGTATAGCGTGAAGTAGTATGCTGTGCCGTGGAGTAGGGGGCGAATGGAGTGCTAACAGTTGCTGTTTTGAAATTATGCGTTTTGGAAATAGTTGACAGGAGGAAGACATTTTTGTTGTTGTAGATATAATGATTTGATGATTTTTCATAATCTGTTGTACAGTTGTATTAAACACGCTTTTAAACACAGAAACAAGCCATTAAGTAATAATGGTAACATGACACTATAATGTTCACGCCGCACTAGCAGCAGTCTGGCAGGTGTATCGATTAGAGATGAAACGGATAGCAGTTTGGCCGGATACCGGATACCGGATATTCGGCCGACCAAGTGGCCGGATAGCCGAATATCCGGCCGCCGAATATTCGGCGAAACTTAGCCGTTTGCGTAGGCGTCACGCGAACGATCGGTTGGATTCGGTTCGATTCGGGTCTTTTCGTTGATGAGTGAAGTTAACAATTGTATCAGTCATTTTATTATTGTGTCGATTGCATGCAGTGCAGATACGTGCGTGATCGTTTTTATTAGGGTTCCGTAGCCAAAATGGCAAAAACGGAACCCTTATAGTTTCGTCATGTCCGTCTGTCCGTCTGTCCGTCTGTCCGTCTGTCACAGCCGATTTACTCGGAAACTATAAGTACTACAGTGATGAAATTTGATGGGAATATGTGTTGTATGAACCGCTACAAAATTATGACACTAAATAGTAAAAAAAAGAATTGGGGGTGGGGCCCCCCATACATGTAACTGAGGGATGAAAATTTTTTTTTCGATGTACATACCCGTGTGGGGTATCAATGGAAAGGTCTTTTAAAATGATATAAAGTTTTCTAAAAAACATTTTTCTTAAAGTGAACGGTTTTTGAGATATCAGCTCTCAAAGTCGTAAAAAGTATGTCCCCCCCCCTCTATTTTTATAACTACGGGGTATAAAATTCTAAAAAAAATAGAGGTGATGCATGCTAATTAACTCTTTCAACGATTTTTGGTTTGATCAAAGTATCTCTTATAGTTTTTGAGATAGGTTGATTTAACTGTATTATATTTGCTGCTACGGAACCCTTTGTGCGCGAGCCCGACTCGCACTTGGCCGGTTTTTAGGTTATAATTTTATTGATGCTCACTAAGTTGCAGGAAGGTTTTTGACCTCGAAAAAATCGTTCCTACACTTAGGTGAGCTTGGAGGCTTGTATTGATGATGTTTATGGTTATAATTATGTAACGTTTTACAGCCGCTTAAGTATTTTTAACTTCATACAACCTACCACTGACCTGCAAATAGCAAAAAACGTAAGAAACTTGAATTTCGCGGGCTAACCTGAAGCTTACCCCTTAAACTAATTATATTTAAGTAATGTGATTCTTACTAAATAAAGCAAATAATTACTCAAAAATATGTTTCTATTATCCAGCTTTTTTTTTTAATCGGCCGGATGTCTATCCGGCTGAATAGTAGCTATCCGGTATTCGGCCGGATAGTATTATGGCGGCCGGATAGGCCGGATACCGGATAGTTACCGGATATCCGTTTCATCTCTAGTATCGATTACTGTATAGCGTGAAGTAGTATGCTGTGCCGTGGAGTAGGGGGCAAATGGAGTGCTAAGTGTTGTTGGTTTGAAATTATGGGCTGCAGCAATAGTTGGGACGAGGAAGAAATTGGTATTGCTGTAGAGATGATGAATTGGTGATTTTTCATAACCTGCTATTAATTTTAACATAATTCTTTATTGTACACAAAACACACATACTACATAGTGATACAGACAGTTCATGTACAAAGGCAAGATTGACTAATATTATGTTTAATATCAGTGTTGTTTCTGATAAACACTACTGATAATTTATCGACTCGACTGTGACGTTGCATTTATTGGTCCTGTGCATCACGGATCCGGTAGCTTTCTCGCCCATTTCCTGCCACCCATTCTACGAGCAATAGGCTAGGTCTCAATAAAATCAGAAATAAAATCAGTTGCAAAAGTAGAAAATCAAGCCAGGGGAACAGATTGCTGGGATAACAGTCTTCCAATCTATCTAATTTTGATTAATTAAAGCTAACAAGTTTATACTATTTTCCCAATATTTGTCTTCAGACATCGACCACGCCAACACATCACACATTATCACTCCATTTACTCTATACTCCATGCCCCTGCCTGTAGTATGTACGCGACTTACTCAGCGACTCAACGTAAGTTTAAGTTGAGTAATATCGCTTCTTGAGCGATCCCAGCCAACTTTATGAAAGGCTAAGTGTTGTTGCAGGCAGATTGTGTGCATGCTGAGGCAACTATGGTTATATGACTTGACGCAAGATAAAACCACTATTCTTTTCTAACTTTTAGCAACCTCAGCTAAAAACTCTTACCATCCAATGAGTTTGGTTGAACAGATTTGGTATATTTATAGTATAGACACTATATTCCCAATATTTTTATTCAGATATCGATCACACCAACACATCACACATTATCCCTCCATTCACTCCATACTCCATGCCCCTGCCTGTAGTATGTACGCGACTTACTCAGCGACTCAACGTAAGTTTAAGTTGAGTAATATCGCTTCTTGAGCGATCCCAGCAACTTTATGAAAGGCTAAGTGTTCTTCTTCTTAGCGTGTCGATGGCAAACCTATTCAAATACCTTGCCTGGCCCAGTATTCGGCCACGGCAATGCCGTCCACTGATGCTGTCATTAGGTCATGACGTGAACAGGTGACAGGGCACGCAGTGCAGGATGGAAGGTGGGACATGGTCTGCGGGGACACGCCGCACAAACATTGAAGATCTGAACCGTCCGAGAACCCCCATCTGTGGAGATTGTCTTTGCTACGCCCAACCTGGGTGCGAAGCCTGTTAAGGGTTTTCCAGATTGGCCAAGGCGACTCGTATCCAGAAGAGAGGTTCTCCGACGGCTCGATAAAATCAACAGGAGGGCTGAACTTCTCTCGCCAGAGGTCGCATCTTTCCGAGGTGGCGTTACCCTGAGATGGGCTCACGCATGCAGCAAAACTGTTGCGACTTTTGAGTCTTAGGGGCGCCGAGCTATGATTGTGCATCGGATGGCGAGCGTCGTTTAGTTTCTTTGCCCTCTCTATGCCCCAGATATGCTCTCTTGGCCTAGAGAGGCTAAGTGTTGTTGCAGGCAGATTGTGTGCATGCTAAGTCGCAAGATAAAATCGCCATTATTTTCTAACTATCAAGAACCTCGGCTAAAAACTCTTACCTTCCAACGAGTCTAATTGAACAGATTTGGTATATTTATAGTATAAATAGCATTTTTCCAATATTTGTCTTCAGACATCGATCACACCAATTAGTCACACATTATCCCTCCATTCCCTCTATCCTCCGGGTCCCTGCCCGTAGTATGTACGCGACTTACTCAGCGACTCAACGTAAGTTTAAGTTGAGTAATGTCGCTTCTTGAGCAATCCCAGCCAACTTTATGAAAGGCTAAGTGTTGTTGCAGGCAGATTGTATGCATACTAGACAACTATGGTTATATCACCTTGTCACAAGATAAAACCACTGCTCTTTTCTAACTTTCAGCAACCTCAGCTAAAAACTCTTACCTTCCAACGAGTCTGGTTGAACAGATTTGATATATTTATAGTATAGATACTATAGTCCCAACATTTGTCTTCACACATCGTTTAAGCCAATTCGTCGCACATTATCCCTCCATTCACTCTATACTCCGCGCCCCTGCCTGTAGTATGTACGCGACTTACTCAGCGACTCAACGTAAGTTTAAGTTGAGTAATATCGCATCTTGAGCGATCCCAGCAACTTTATGAAAGGCTAAGTGTTGTTGCAGGCAGATTGTGTGCATGCTAAAACAACTATGGTTATATCACCTTGTCGGAAGATAAGAGTTTTTAGCTGAGGTTGCTGAAAAGTTAGAAAAGAAAAGCTTTTTTACTTACAAAAGTGCAAAAATAAAAGTTTGTTTATCAAAATACTTCTTTTTGATTTGGACCACTTATTTATTTTAAGTTTTTATTCTACAAACCAAAGGTCTTATAATACTCAATTTAAATGTAAGTAACTTATCTAGTAGTTTTCTAGTTTATTCAGAGTTTATTTATCCTTGGCATACTATGTGAACCAGTATTGGCACATTTCTTGACCAAAATTGTGAGTGGACAACAGGTTAGTGGTTACAAATTAATTTGCTTTTCATCCCATTAATTATGACTATCAATTAAAACAGTTTCATAGAAAATTTCGTAAAATTCCTACTGATATTGTTTTCTATTTGAGGTGGGATATCATTCAACGACTTTTCCACTCTAGGGTCGAGCTAGAACTAGTCAGACTTTTACTGACTAAAACCCACTTCGATCTTTCAGTTGTCCTTTACATTCCAGGACCACGTCGGTATCTCTTTCATTTTTTTTTATTTTCCCTTGGCGCTAGCGGGCACCGGCCCAATATTTTTTTAATGTTGCATTGGCTCACGTTTGACCATTGTCTTACTTAATAGTAAGGGATGATATGGCCGACGATTGAGCACCCTTGCCTAGAAGTAACCTATTCACTCTTGCTGGCGCAACGCTCTGTACGTCTAGTAGTCCGATGATGGAACAGATTTCACGGTATTTAATTGTACAATACCAATGCACACTCCCCGAAGTGTAAACGATAGAAAACTGACCGGCTAGCAACTTGGCGCTGATGCTCAAGACATTTGAGTTTTGACTTGCCAAAATAAAACACATCACACACACATCTTGAAAAATACACAGCAGAATTGGGTACTCTTATCGCCAAATAGGTTGCATACTCCACATACCCCACATTATAGCACACCGTTGTGTTCTGTTTGCAGTACAAGATATTTAATAAAGAGTTCTGCAAAGCACGAGTATAGCCTTTGAAGAAACATTCTTCCTTTGTTGTGATGGACGCATATCTTCAGTAAGCTGCTAGTTCTGCTCTTCTTAGAAAAATATGAATATTTTTACTGTTTACTGGCTGACTTGGCAAAAGTTGTTCTGCTTTATTAATTATCAAAGAAAGAATGGAGGGCGGGGATGGGAGGGTAAAAATAGTATAAGACCATTTCTCTTACCTATATACACAAAAAAAAACATAAAATCAGTCAAGATGTCGCGAAGGTAATCGATAACAAATAGATTTTTGTATATTAAAAAGATACTTCTCCGCCGAAAGCTAGAACGTGTTAGATTTTTACGTTTTTACCGACTAAAACAGCCCTTTGCAGTTCCAGGGCGTCAGGACCGCAGTGACTCTACAATCTTGATTCCACAACTTTCACACAACGCTATCTAGTCCCAAGCTACGCAGAGCTTGTGCTATGAGTACTAGACAACTGATAAACATACTTATATATTTATAAACACATACGTATTGTTGATAAATTACATCCAGACACAGAACAAATGATCCTGCTCATCACACAAACATCTGTCCTGAGTGGGAATCGACCTCACGACCTCCGGCAAAACACCAACTAACAGACCAGTCAAATAATTTATGCTTATTTAAAATCGTATCCCAAGAAAATATGAATATCCAACTTTTGTATCCTCACTAAAGTTTGCGCACAATAACCATGCATCTTACTTTAAAAATTCTTAGCTTGCCCCGCTAGCTGCACTATTTACTTTAATTTATAATGGCGTTTAAACCCAGGATAGATAGTGCTTTGGGCAAATAAAATTACAATATTTAAATCACAGACGCTTACTTTAGAGGAATATCTTTCATCTCAATGTTTACTGTAGGTAAATTGTTTAATCTTGATGAAGACATTCGATTTGTGATGGTTATAGAACTGAATTTGGATGAAAGGCATGTTACTAAAAGTGTTATGAGTTTAAATGTGGATGGATGGAGAGGGAGAGGGAGGTCAAAGAAAAGATGGATGGATTGTGTGAGAAGTGATATGGAAGAAAAGGGAGTGAGTGATAGCGTGACAAGTGACAGGACAGAATGGAAGAAAAAGACGTGTTGCGCCGACCCCAAATAAAACGGGACAAGGGCAGGAAGATGATGATGACGATGATGAAGATATTCGATTTGTAATGGGCCAGTGGTGGTGAAACTATAGTGAAGATTATGTGTGTATGTTTTCCATGGTTAGAATGCCGATGCATTGCAATGTTTTTGGAGTGTTAAGCAGTTAATGAATCAAATCAGCCTTCACAGCAAATTACATTCAGATAGTCAATCTAATATGTAAAATTCTCTGTATCAAATCTAATATATAAAATTTTTTGTATCATTTTACCGAGTTCGCGTCCGTTTTAATGATTTCACACATTGTCCTGTTGTGTAGACACTTGTGAAAAATTACACCAATTTTACATCATAATAGGAATCCTGTACTACGCATCTAGTGGCTGTTTAATTATGCGGAATAATTAAAACAGCCGCTGAACTTTAATAGAAAAAATCCCGACATAAAAGCGCCTTTCCATTTATTTGATTCTCTATTATGATTCTGATCTGTGAAGTGGTTAAAAAAACAATTAATCTATGTATAGAATAGATTTTTGTTTTATTTTTAACCCCAAAATAACACTGAAAGATAAAAAACGATTATCGCTTTTGCTTTTTTTACTTAAATAGTTAATATTCAATTGTGAAAAAGACGGATAAAAAAGATTGCATGTAGCGGAGATGAGAATGTTGAGATGGATGTGTGGTGTGACGAGAATGGATAAAGTGAGAAATGAGTATATTAGAGGAAGTTTGAAAGTGGCACCAGTGACTGAAAAGCTGAAAGGAAATCGTTTGTCTTGGTATGGTCATGTAAAGAGGAGGGATGAAACACATGTTACGAAAGTGGTTATGAATTTACATGTGGACGGATGGAGAGGAAGAGGGAGACCAAAGAAAAGATGGATGGATTGTGTGAGGACTGATATGAAAGAAAAGGGAGTTGATGATAGCATGACGGGTGATAGGACAGAATGGAAGAAAAAACATGTTGCGCCGACCCCAAATAATGTGGGATAAGGGCAGGAAGAAGAAGACTTAAATAGTTAATATTCATTAAGCATAGATAGAACATGAAAAATAAAAACACTCTTACACTAAAGCCTCTTACCAAAAAAAAAATCATTTTTTTGCCTGTAGTTTATTTAATCTGAATGCTTTATCTATAGTAGTGGTACATAGGCACTAATAGACAGATTTAATGTAACAAGGCATTCCAACTCAAAAGCCTGGGAGTTTGACAGTCAAATAAGCTCAAGCAAATCGATTGCCAAGTAATTGGGTCACAGAAATGAAAAGACAATTAGCTTAAAAACCTAATTCAGATAAATCTAGCAAGATTTAAACTTCATTCTTATGCTAACATTTCAAGATGAAGATTAGTTTTCGGTTTAGTCGCGGGATAATGGAAAGAGTTATCGTGGCCCTAATCCTATTCGGTTGGTTTTAACTAGTAAAAGTCTGACTTTCCCACTCGTGTCTTTCAGAGCGGGAGATGGTTTTTCTCCTAATATAAATATAACCTGCCTAAAAGTAGGCAAACTACATAAACATAAAAGGAGAAGCTGAGCTAGACAAGGAGACAGACTGACATATCAACAGACAGTCGAAACTACTGGAACTAGGGTCGTGAAATTTCGCAATTTTTTTCCTTTTGATATCAGTAGTTAGGTTTTCCAAAATTCACCCTCTAAGTGGACAAAACCGGATTCCTAAGTTCGTATGAAGAAACCTACTGTCTAGCGGGAGAATACGCTGGTAGAAGCAAACGGCTGACAGAAGCTTATATAATTATATAGTCAAAACTTAACCTTGCTTTATAAATAAACTATTATTAAGCTTTCATAATTTTCTACCTTAAAAATAGTAATAAAGATAAACTTTATCATTGGCTAAAGGACGACTATTAAAAAAAACCAATCATTCTCCGTGAATGCAATCATTCCCATACACCTGTCCATTAATCACTCTCCAAAATCTGTTACTGCATTCAAAAACCAATACGCCAATCAAAATGCTAACAAATCCATCGGAGCACGTTAAAAATACGTTAACAATTGCCGTATAAAAACCAAAAAAGAAAAAACCTGGACAGCGCTGGCAACACAAATAGACGACCATAGTTATTGACATGGCTGTTGACGGGCAATAGCTGGCAACACTGAGCTCAAAATGCTGTTGGGCTTAGATATACAACAGGATTTTTGACTGCCCAACTGTTTTTTTTATGCTTGATGCTTTAATAGTTTAAAATTGAAAAGTTAATCTTTGATTTTAACCCGAACAATTTTGAAATACCTATATTGTATACTAGAATCAATAAAGTTAGCAAGCAAAGTAAAATACTTAAACTTAAACTACTTAAGTTTTACGAAAGGGCTATACCTATGTAAAGTTTTAAGGCTTACTTTACTTGCCCTCCAAAAAGTTGATATAGACTAAGCAGAATGGGTTCGAGACCTTCGCCTGATTGAATTTGAATATTTAGAACGTCATTGGAGACGCTCGGGCGAAAACTTTTTGGCGGGAATATAGAATCGCGTATTTTTAATATCAATATCAAATCGCGTATATTCAATAGAATCGCGTATAATGTTTTAATTTTTCATTTTTTCTGTAAATGCTATCATATTTTAACAATGAAATGAAGTTTTTCTTTTCTATGAATTTAGTATTATTCAAATGAGTATTGACAATTAACACATTTTAGAATCAAAATCATCACTTGTCAAAAGATCTAGATAATGTGCATTCAATTTCACACAGTAATTTAACAAATCGTTACAAAGATTATTCATGATTATTATTTATTGGTTCTTAATTCTTTATTGTACACAAAACTTATTGTTTTTAATTCATGTACAAAGGCGAGCTTAACTCAATAATGAACGATTGACCGACGATTGATCATCATCTCCCTAGCCTTTTTCCCAACTATATTGGAGTCCGCTTCCAGTCAAGCCAGATTTAGCTGAATACCAGTATTTTACGAGGACCGGCTGCCTACCAGACCTCCACAACCCATTAACTGAGGTAACATGGTACTTCATGGCAAGATTGATCGACGATTGATGTTGCAACAAAATAATAATTTATCGATCGACATATGCCAAACAATTCAAACCTCATTATTCTAAACTAATTTGTCTCTGGTTTCCGACAACGCACGATAATGACGCCTGTGACACAGCCAGACTGTCTGATCGGAATCGTTGGCTCGACTCCTAAAGTGCACGTTATTAATTGACGATTAAACTTTTATTAATTACTTTTTATTATAGTTAGTTTTGTTTATTGTTTGTTCGTCTGCATTAGCGCTAGACAGCTTAATGTCTTAAAAACGATCTGAAGTTAAATATTCTTGCTAGGGGACGCAGTTTTTAATAGTGGTTACAAAGCACTATTTAAATTATTCTCAAATATTCACGAAGTGTCATAGCCTGATGAGTGTTCTGGAAAATGCACACCACCAGTTGAAGCCACTTAGCCAAGAGGTCTTTTTTTAGGGTTCCGTAGCCAATTGGCAAAAACGGAACCCTTATAGTTTCGCCATGTCTGTCCGTCCGTCCTCGCTTAATATCTGTGACCGTTAGCTCTAGAAAGCTAAAATTTGGTACCAATATGTATGTCAATCACGCCGACAAAGTGCAATAATAAAAATTGGAAAAAAATATTATATTAGGGTAGCCCCCCTACATGTAAAGTAAAAAGTGTTTTTTTTTTACTAAAATATTTTTTTGATAATGTCAATAATTCCGAAAATAATCGCCCCAAAGTAAAAAACAATGTGTCCCCCGCCCCCTCTAACTTTTAAACCATAAGTTTAAAAACTTACTGTGACGGCGGGAAACTACGGAACCCTACACTGAGCGTGGCCCGACACGCTCTTGGCCGGTTTTTAATGTATAGATAGCGTTGACAGAAAAGTTGAAAGGAAATCGTTTGTCTTGGTATGGCCATGTGAAGAGGAGGGATAAAATGCATGTTACTAAAAGAGTTCTGAATTTACATGTGGATGGATGGAGAGGGAGAGGGAGGCCAAAGAAAAGATGGATGGATTTTGTAAGGATTGACATGAAAGAAAAGGGAGTTAGCGATAGTGTGACGGACGACAGGACAGAATGGAAGAAGAAAACGTGTTGCGCCGACACCAAGTAATATGGGATAAGGGCAGGAAGAAGAAGAAGAGAAGATAGCGTTGACTTCTAACGTTGACGTTGATGTCTAACTAATGTCATTTTGACAGATGCCTGAACCTCAAACCTCAGTCCAGCCACCTCGTAAACGTCATTTTAGAACACGCTTATTGACACAATAAAGGAACACTTCAAAATAAAAGTCACCGTACAAAGTTGTGATTTTATTTTAGAGTGCACGTTCACTCTTACTAAAAATACCGCGTTGTATTGTTACAATGTTGAAATACTTGTATATGAACGTAAGGCATACACTATGAAAATTCCGGTAAACTGTAGCACACTTAACTTATTGTTTACCCTAACTTGCTCTCTGCACGTTTAGAATACAAAGGAAATCTTTCAGAAGGTCCAAACTAATATAGTAAAGAGATAAGAGATAATTATATTAAATAATAGCTGTCCCCTGCGAGGAAGCTCGTGGCTAGATAATAACAGCCGCACAGGTCGATCTTCAAGGTTAAGCAACGCTTGCCTAGGTTGGTCTGTGGATGGGTGACCATCTTAACATAACAAGTTTCCTCCGTGCCTCGGAAAGCACGTTAAGCCGTTGGTCCCGGCTGTCATTTGAAGATCTTTGGCAGTCGTTACGGATAGTCAGAAGCCAGTAAATCTGATTCCAGTCTTGCCATGAAGTACCGTGTTACCCCAGTTAATGGGTTGTGGAGGTCTGGTAGGCAGCCGCTCCTCGTAAAATACTGGTATTCAGCTAAATCCGGCTTGATTGGAAGCCGACCCCAATATAGTTGGGAAAAGGCTAGGCAGATGATGATGATGATGAATAGCTGTCCCCTGCGGTTTCACCCGCATTTTTCGTTACTGCCCCGCTCCCGTGGGTCGTAGCTTGATGGTATATAGCCTATAGCATTCCGCGATAAATGGGATATCTAACACTGAAAGAATTTTTCAAATTGGACCAGTAGTTCCAGAGATTACCCCCTACATACAAACTTACAAACCTACAAACTTACAAACTTACAAATTTTACCTCTTTATAATATTAGTATAGATTGAACTAATTGTACTAAATCAATTCGTCTGCAGAGGTCTTCCCGTTCGATTAAAAGTCTGAATATAGTTTCTTAATAAATTAGTGCGCTTAACCATTAATGATTGCATCACTGCTTACGGGTGAGATCGTAGTCAAGTACCTACTAGTTTATATAAAAACAAAATAAAAATTATGTAATCGAAGAAAGTTTACCCAAAAAGGCGTTATAAACTGTAGCTACCTATAATTGAGTATATGTAGATCACATTATAATGTGTGGTGTATCAAGTTTGATTTCGTTGAAGATTTTGTGGCGGTAAAAATCTGCAGGGCAGTTTTGTGGCATTAGCGCCCTCACGCACCCGATCACGCGGGTAAATTCTTATTCTTCACCTCCAGTTTGCCTTTAATGACCGACCGTAGTCATCATCATCTGCCTAGCCTTTTCCCAACTACATTGGGGTCGGCTTCCAGTCAAGCCGGATTCAGCTGAATACCAGTATTTTACGAGGAGCGGCTGCCTACCAGACCTCCACAACCCATTAACAAGGGTAACACGGTACTTCATGGCAAGACTGGAGTCAGATTTACTGGCTTCTGACCATCCGTAACGACTGCCAAAGATCTCCAAATGACAGCCGGGACCAACGGCTTTACGTGCTTTCCGAGGCACGGAGGAAACTCGTTATGTTAAGATGGTCACCCATCCACAGCCCAACCTAGGCAAGCGTTGCTTAACCTTGAAGATCGACCTGTGCAGCTGTTATTATCTAGCCACGAGCTCCTCAAATGACCGACCGTAGTGACCACTGAAAATGTACAACATCTCTCACTTCTCTCTTGCCTTTACTTCTATCATACTTCTTTTTCAGCTTGAACCTTCTCCATTTTCCACTTTTCAGTGTCACGCAGTACAATACATATTTTTCTCGAAGAATAAATGACTGAAATGTTGCTCTACTATGTTTGTCCATCTGTTTTCATGTTCTTACATGTGCCGACCTAATTCTTTATATGCACTTCAGTAAAACCGTGTTTATATCATAAAGCCAGATTTAGATAAACGTTTTGAAATACTTTCCTTGTTTATTTTAGTTTTGTACTTGTAAAAACATTCATTTTTTTATAGGGTAAGTAACCATAGAGTTTCTTGCCGGTTTTTCTCTATACGAAACGGCCAATTGAAACCGTCCGCTAGCTTTTGACGTTTTATAAGTGCCCATATAGGCCTATGAGAAATTAAAAAAAAAATATTTGAATTTTAATAGTAACGATGACGTCGTTGTTCAGTGATTGGCTGCTGTCAGAGCTGTTGCACTGCGTGTCACGGGTTCAATTCCTGCACAGAATATACCTATTTATTTATTACCTATTTTCGGAGGGTTTCGGAGGACATCATACTTTGCGCCAACGAAAAAAGATTAAACGGAAATGTGACGAGTTTACAATAACCCCCTATTCTGAGGCCTTGAGTTCACTCTGGGGCCATGAGTGCACTTCAGAAAGGAAAACTCGGGGCCTTGTATCAAAAGGCAAAGAAAGAACAAAGGAGTCAGTTTTAGTCAGTAAAAGTCTGACACCCTCCCGTTCCGCCTAAAAGCGGGAGACGTAATTTTGATGATTTCCCATCTAAAACACCTGACACGTATTTTACTAACGCCACTTGCAGTAGCAGAAAACAGAGATACTTATTAAGTATGAAATCGCCGTGCCGTCAAATTGACGGTCTTGGTCTTTCTAGTGTTAATAGTTTGCAATATTTAAATTGTACTTTTGTGCACAAATAAACTATTTGTATTTAATTTATTTGTATAATACTCGTTGAAGCCGAAAGGTTCTAGAGTGTCGACCGCGCACCGGAAAACACAGCGTTGTAAGGACTCCCACAAGGTGGACCGATGACCTGGTAAAAGTCGTAGGAATGCGATGGATGCAAGACGCACAGGACCGCTATTCGTGGCGACACTTGCGTGAGACCTATGTCCAACAGAGGACGGCTTTTGGCTGAAATGATGATGATATTTGTATGACGTAAAAAAAACGTACAGATTTTTTTTTTTTGTGTATGTAAGTTTCATATTTACAGATATGAAGATCGATCAACGTGTTATCACTTTTCTGAGCCAACGGGGTGTACGTGTTAGTTAGTGCACTTGTCACTATGAGTTACTATTATTTAATCTAATCAACGAAAATAAATGCAGTGTTAAAAATAAAATTCAATCAAATGCTATGCTGCGCACTGAAATAGAGCTAACAAATTAATTTACAACAAAATATGAATATTTCGCAGTAGCCTCCAGTGCAGTGGCAAGATAATTACTTTTCACTACAAAATATTGCAGTTTATAAATAAAAACCAGCCTGCAACAATATGTCCGTTCCGTTATATTTATAACTAATTCAACATATTTAAATAATAAAGACAGGGTTGCCAGCGAAAACTATTGAAAAAAAAATATATTTACAAAAAATAATTGGCAATAAAAGTACAGTAGCTACTCGTATTTTATTATTTCATGCTAAAAACTAAAACAAATAACTCATACAGTAACTGACATAACATTAACTCACAACAATTTTCTTGCATTTCAATTTACGTTTCTACAAACAATGTCATTTTGACAAGGTAACAAATGGTTGTTTTAATCCTCTTTCTGTTTTCTTATTGAAAGTTCACCCCTGCGCGTGGGCATGCGCGCGATCTATCAGTGTCGTCACCAAGGTCGTTGCGCAGACGCAAGAAACAACGCCGGTATTTTCAGAACTGAATTGCGCAACGCGTCGACTTTTCGAGTTTCTTTACTTTAAAAGTTTTCGACACTAATTAGCATCGATTCTTCCGCTTTCACGCGTCATCGTTGACGCTTTTGAATTTAGAATAAAAAAGTAAATGTTCCTCATTTCCGTTGCTTTCTATATTAAAATGTTTCTATTAGAACGTAGTTTGAATTTCGTCATAAAAAATATTGGATTCTATTTTCAATTTTTGAATATCACGCGTCAATTTTTTTTTATACGGTCTGTCAGTGATTTGATGTTACAAGTATTGGTCTTTACAGCCGGGTGCAATTTTTTTAATTCGTTCCTCTTCTTAATGGCTTTGTTGGCAGCACGTAGACTACACGTGGGAGATGAAGCTGCATGTCAATGATCTCGCATCACTCGCATACTAGAGCCCGCACATATACCTACATAGTTATGTATTAGTATCACATACATCGTGCATATGTATAGAGAATTCCGAGCAATTCCGCCAACGTTTTTATCGTATATTTGCCAATGTATTTTAATGTGGTTGCATTTCGGTCTCTAATATTGTCGCAGATAGATTTATGACGGAGGTCAACCTAGATATTTCAACAATAGCTCTTTCTGGCTTGCTATAATAATCATTATCATGAACATTTAGATGCTACTTACTACGTTAAATATTATTAAAGATAAAAAAATGGTTACCACGCTTAACTCAATCATTTGAATGGGTCAATATATTTATTGTTTTTTAGACGACAAACCTTTCATACTTTCCCTCTACTGCATGTTATATTAACAATTGCAGTTACTTACTTGTACCCAATTTTTTGCCAATTTTGAATACCAGAACACAATAAATTTCAGCTTTTAGTCTACTAGAACAACAATATTCAATTAAATGGTAGTGGTGAGCGCACATTGGCGCACAACAGATGGGGATCGATGGGGCTGAAAAGTTGGAGAGTGGCGACGAAGTGACCGCTGACCTGGTGAGGGTTGCGGGAATCTGATGGATGTGAAGCGCACAGGACAGGACCGTTCCTTGTAATGACACTTGGGAGATATGGCCTATGTTCAACAGTGGACGTCTTTCGGTTGAAAAGATAACATCACATCCACATCCACCTAGCCTTTTCCGAACTATATCGGGGTCGGCTTCCAGTCAAGCCGGATTTAGCTGAATACCAGTATTTTACGAGGAGCGGCTGCCTACCAGACCTCCACAACCCATTAACTGGGGTAACACGGCATGGCAAGACTGGAGTCAGATTTACTGGCTTCTGACTATCCGTAACGACTGCCAAAGATCTACAAATGACAGCCGGGACCTACGGCTTAACGTGCTTTCCGAGGCAAGGAGGAAACTCGTTATTTTAAGATGGTCACCCATCCACATACCAACTGTTGCTGGCAGTTTTTTATGAGACATTGATATTTTTTGAAAATTGATTTTGTTATAGTCGATGTCACTTCATATATTGACATGTAAGAAAAGAAAATTGAATACAAAAGATTTCTAAGACAATTTCAGTGTTTTTATCTGAAACAACTGGTCCTTCGAGCCGGATAAAAAACAGTGCACGACTAAATGGATCTACCGCGACGAAGTGAAAGATTAATAAAGAAAAATAAACCTGTTCCCGAACTTAAACAAGTAAGCCCGAATCCTACTATGACCCCGTCATCGCTAAAGTCCGCACGATCTAATAATTCTAGTGCATCACAGCGGCGCATTCTTGAAGCTCGCGCCGCAAAAGAATTAGCGGAAATTGATCTGCGTAAGCTAGAGGTAGAGCGAACCCTTGTCGAGGCCAGACTCGCCGAGGAGACGGCCCTGTTGGAAGAGGATGCGGCGAGCCACGTCTCCGCTGTATCAGAGGCTGTGAAATCGGTTCAGGTTCAGAAGTGGGTGGATGAGACTTGCAACGCTGAATGTGAGGTAAAGGCAGATAATAAACAGAAGCGAGGTCACCAAGACTACCGCACCGCTGTTAACGACTACCGCAGCGGTCACGACAACGACATCGTAAACCTTACGCGTGCCATCACAGAAGCGCTAAATAAGACGACGACGACTACTAACAGCACTCCCACCACCGATAAATTACTAGGCCGTATGTCAGCAAAGGATCTACCAACCTTCACGGGCGACCCGATCGAATGGCTGAGGTTCAAGAATATATACCAATCTACGACTAGAATCGGCCAATATTCAGATGAGGAAAACGTAGCACGATTACAACGTTGTCTCCATGGTCCAGCTTGGGATGCGGTAGCCGCCAGACTCATCACCGTCACCTCTGCCGACGAGATTATCAAGACCTTGGAAATGCGATTTGGTAGACCTGACCTCGTGCTACACCGACTTATAAGCGAGGTGAGGAAGATACCCAAGCTGACCGGGGTACGCACGGACCTAGTATCACTAGCAACGAAAGTGGACAATTGCGTCGCGGCTATAGAATCCATGGATCATATCGGATACCTATACAGTCCAGATCTGATGACAATGATTATCGACAAATTGACGGAGCCAATATTCTTCCGCTGGTTAGATTACAGCAAGGGTCTCACCTCTCGTGACCCACAGCTGCCAGCATTGGCCAAGTACCTGATGGAAGAAGCTCATGAAATCTGCTTAAGAGGAGCCTTGGAGTCAGCACAGACTAAGACCACCGGCACCAAGCGTTCAATATTATTGACAAATGTGGGGGAGGAGGAAAGCCACCCCGAACCTGACAAGGAATCAACAAACATTGTGGTGCCTAAGACCACATGCAAAACACCCACAGAGAAGGAATGCGCGTTTTGCTCAGATAAGGGCCATGGGATTACAATTTGCCCCAAGTTCGCAGATGAAGATATCAATCAACGATGGGATTGGACATGTAAGCGCCGATTATGCTTTAGATGTCTCAAGTCCACTCACCGCCGCGAACGATGCAAATCCAAGGTCAGATGTAAAACGTGCAAGAGAGGTCACCACTCGCTTCTACATAGACTTGACTGGGACAAGCCCGAGACTACAGCAAATACATGGTCTGTAAAGAATAAGGTCTTTCTGAAGGTGCTGCCGGTTGAGATTGAAGGGCCATCAGGAAGTGTTACGACCTATGCACTACTTGACGAAGGATCGACAGTAAGTCTGATCGAAAGCGATATCGCCGAAAAGATCGGAGCTTCTGGTCCTGAAAAAGAATTGAAGATTCATGGTGTAGTAGGCCTAACAAGCAGCGCATCAAGTCAGATGGTAACGTTGACGATACGAACTCCCTGGGGTCTTCATCAGCTAGATCGAGTACGAACGGTTAAAGCGCTAAATCTGCCCTACCATACAATCCCTAAAGAACAGATCGAGAGCTTGGACCACCTGAAAGACCTTCCCCTCTATGCATTTGAAGGTCAACCAGCTATGCTGATCGGCCAGGACCAATGGCCCCTAATCGTGAGCAGAGAACTAAGGGAAGGCGGTAAAGGTGAACCTGTCGCGTCGTTGACAAAACTTGGATGGGTGCTCCATGGTGTTTGTTTTTCCATAGCATCCAATATTATGCCTGAGTTTGCGCTTCATGGACGCCTAGACGAAGACGATCGGTTGGACGAACTAGTGAGAAACTACTTTCACTTGGACAGCCTTGGTGTCAAGTGCCTTGACAGGCCCAGATTATCCCCAGATGAGAAGAGAGCCATTCACATCCTAGACACGAAGTCCCGAAAGATAGGGAAGAGATGGGAAACCGGTTTGTTATGGCGGAGCGACGACGTACAGCTGCCTGATAACCGCCGAAATGCTGAACATCGACTACGAAGCACGGAGAGAATGATGGACGCTGATCCTATAGCCGCCGCTGATTACGAAAAGCAGGTGGTCAACTTCATTGAGAAAGGTTATGCAAAAGAAGCTCAAGAAAAACCTACTGGTCGTGTGTGGTATTTGCCGCATTTTGGTGTCCGCAATCCAAACAAACCTGGCAAGCTACGACTTGTATTTGACGCCAAAGCTACAACTAATGGTATATCTTTGAATACAGAGCTACTTACTGGACCTGACTTGTTGAACAACCTGCTAGGAGTATTGCTGAGATTCCGAGAACGAGCTGTCGCTGTAACAGCGGATATAAGAGAGATGTTCCTCCAGGTGAAGATAAACGCAGACGATCAAAACGCCCAGTGCTTCCTATGGCGAGGAATGGAGCGAAAGCAACCACCGCGCATTTACAAGATGACTTCTATGACTTTCGGAGCCACGTCATCGCCCTGTACCGCAACGTACATCATTCGCCGCAATGCTGACGAATACGCTACTTCTCACCCAAGAGCCGTCAAAGCCATCAAGAAACGACATTATGTAGATGATTATCTTGACAGCCTTGATGATGAGGAGGAGATGAAGCGACTTGTGGAAGATATAGTGATGATACACAAGACGGGCGGTTTTGATATTCGAGGATGGGCATCAAACCGGCCAAATGTTCTACCTAAAGAAGCAAAAACAGAACCTGTCATGTTACTCGGACGAGACGATGAAGTCCAAAGAACCTTGGGCTTGAACTGGAGACCATCTTTAGACACCTTGGGTTTTGATCTCAGCATGAAGAAGATTGACAAGGACGTTGCCAATGGTGTTAGAATCCCTACTAAGCGACAGATGCTGCAAGTGGTGATGTCAGTCTTCGATCCGCTTGGAATATTGAGTCCCTTCCTGATTAGAGGGAGAATAATGCTGCAGGAGTTGTGGCGGACCAAGACAAAGTGGGACGAACAGATAAATGACGATCTCGCTCAAGTATGGATCAAATGGCTTCAAGACTTGAAGAAATGTCGGTTATTTTCCATACCACGACACTACGGGTTCCCTGCAATGGACAAATTTCAATTAATAATCTTTGTTGACGCATCTGAGCAGGCCTATGCAGCGGTAGCCTACCTACGCCGTGATACACAAATTGCCTTTGTCGCTGGAAAAAGCCGCGTGGCCCCATTGAAAGCAGGCACGACGATACCACGCCTGGAACTACAAGCTGCGTTGCTTGGAGCACGCTTGGGAGAGACAATCAAGCAAGAACAAAGCATGACAATCTCTCAATGCATCTATTGGACTGATTCTTTGACAGTGTGGCGATGGATACAGAACAATCCACGAAAGATAAACGTTTTCGTTTCTAACAGATTATCAGAAATAGACGAACTGACAAAACCTGAAGAGTGGAGATGGCTGCCTGGAAACATGAATGTCGCCGATGAAGCCACTAGAGCTAATGTAGTCCTCGACATGGACAAGTCAAGATGGGTGTCGGGACCTGACTTTCTTCACCTCTCAGAAGATGCATGGCCTAAGTTCAAGCCGGCCGAAAACGAGGAGGAGATAAAGCCACCTACAACTATTTTGACCGTCTCGGAAGCTATAGTGCTTATTGACCATACTCGTTTTTCGAATTGGCGCCGACTAACAAGAAGTTTTGCATACGTTTTGCTTTTCATAGATAGATGTCAAAGACTTGACACTAGAATGTCACCGGTGTATGAACGTCGTTCTCAAACTCATATTATCCGACAAACACAATGTGAGTTATTTTATGATGAAATCGCTACGATTAAGAATGGCAATACGATAAAACCGCAAAGTAAGCTAAGAAAACTTAATCCGAGACTGGACGACGACGGTGTGCTGCGAGTTCAGAGTCGCTTGATAGCTGGCAGAGAGTTGTCGCTTGAGTTAAAAAAGCCGATTATACTCGACGCAAGACACAATGTAACTAAGCTTATTATCGAATACAAGCACCGACTATTAGGAAATTTCGGTACAGCGACCCTGGTAAATGAGCTTCGACAAGATTACTACATATTCCGTTTACGGGCGGCAGTGCGATCATTAATTGCTAACTGTGTTATCTGTAAAGCGCGGCGTGCGCGTTGTGAGCAACCAATGATGGCAGGATTACCGACTATGCGCCTCGAACACCACTGTAGACCATTCACGTACTGCGGTGTCGACATGTTCGGTCCAATGACAGTGACCATAGGGCGACGACAAGAAAAACGATGGGGAGTTATCTTCACTTGCATGAATACCAGAGCCGTGCACATTGAAATAGCATCGTCATTAAACACTGATTCGACTCTTATGGCGATTAGAAGGATGGCGGCGCGACGTGGATACCCCAAACGACTCCACTCAGATAATGGCACTAATTTTCGATCTGCTAACAAGGAGCTACTGAAGATTGATGAAGAAGTGATTAACAGGACTGCGGACTTGGGCATTGAGTGGACCTTTAACCCCCCAGATGCACCACACATGGGAGGTGTATGGGAGAGGCTCATTCGATCAGTAAAGACAGCCCTCTCAGCGATCCTTCACTCAAGAGCGCCCAAGGAGGAGGTTCTTATCACTCTCATGGCTGAAGCTGAAAACGTCGTGAATAGCCGGCCTCTTACAGACGTGTCTCTCGACCCCGACGAGGAGGAGGCACTGACACCCAACCATTTTCTGCTTGGATCTTCAAACGGGCTGGGTAGACCAGGAAGCTTCACAGATGCAGACTTAAACCTAAGAAGGCAGTGGAGGATAAGCCAAAGACTGGCGGACCATTTCTGGTCTCGATGGATGCGCGAATATTTGCCCAGCCTACAGACGCGCACGAGATGGACGCACGATTATGGGTGTGGGGTAGGGCTTAATGACTTAGTCTTAATTGCAGATTCTTCATCTCCTCGAAATGTGTGGCCTAGAGGTCGAGTTGTCGCCACGCTGCCAGGCCGGGACAGCCGTGTCCGCATGGTGGATGTGGCTACCCACGGCGGTGCTGTGCTACGGCGCCCGGTCCACAAGTTGGTGGTGTTAATGAAAGCAGTGGGGCCAGCTGCCACCGTGTGAGCTCGACGGTCAGGGTCGAGCGAGGAGGAGTATGTTGCTGGCAGTTTTTTATGAGACATTGATATTTTTTGAAAATTGATTTTGTTATAGTCGATGTCACTTCATATATTGACATGTAAGAAAAGAAAATTGAATACAAAAGATTTCTAAGACAATTTCAGTGTTTTTATCTGAAACACCAACCTAGGCAAGCGTTGCTTAACCTTGAAGATCGACCTGTGCGGCTGTTATTATCTAACCACGAGCTCCTCGTCTTTCGGCTGAAAAGATAAAGTATCAAAAAATAGTACATAAATCTACCATTCAAAATTATCCTTTTTCCGCCCACATAAGCCGCAGTTTATTCTCAGAACAAATGACCCATTTTCTCACAAAAATACAGTCGAAATAAAATAAGCCGCTTATTGCAGTTCCAGTAACCGCCGTAAAAGTGAGATCTTAAATGTTAATGTGTTATTTCGCACTAAATGCCATTGTGCGTTTTCAAATACGCCAGTGCATTAATGTAAGGCTTATTGTCCACGGATGCGTAGCTTGAAAGACGCGTATTTATCGTTATACGCTTGGTGTATGGCGTGAAGCTTACATCTTCTCTATATATAAAAATGAAACCCGTTTTCCGTTGCACGACATAACATGAAAACGGCTTGACCGATTTGGCTGTTTTTTTTTTTTTAATGTTCCTTGATTCTTGAAGTTCAATGATGGTTTCCACGGAGAGAAAAATTCTAAAAAAAAACAGGTAAAGTAGGGTAGGTAGGGTGGTGTAGGGTAGTGTAGGGTAGTGTAGTGTAGTGTAGGGTAGTGTAGGGTAGTGTAGTGTAGGGTAGTGTAGTGTAGGGTAGGTAGGGTAGTGTAGGGTAGGTAGGGAAGGTTGGGTAGGGTAGACTGGCCTGTTGGTCTAGTTAATTAGTGACCCTGACTGCTATGCCGAAGGTCTTGGGTGCGAGTCCCACCCTGGACAAATGTTTGTGTGATGAGCAATATCATTTGTCCTGTGTCTGGGTGTCATTTATCTATATTATGTATGTATTTAGAAATATTTAAGTATGTTTATCAGTTGTCTAGTACCCGTAACACAAGGTCTGCTTAGCTTGGGACTAGATGGCGTTGTGTGAAAGTTGTGGAATATATTATTATTATTATGAAGCTACGCGTCCGTAGATAGTGGGCCTAATACAAATGTTGAAATATAGAAAACTAGCTTTTACCCGCGGCTTCGCTCCCGTCAAATGACTACCCTACATATCCTACGCTACCCTTCCCTACCTACCCTACAGTACCCTACCTACCCTACACTACACTACCCTACACTACCCTACACTACACTACACTACACTACACTACCCTACACTACCCTACACTACCCTACACTACCCTACACTACCCTACACTACTCTACACTACCCTACACTACCCTACACTACCGTAGAGTAGTGTAGGGTAGTGTAGGATAGTGTAGACTATCCTACACTACCCTACACTACCCTACCTACCCTATTTTACCTAACTTTTTTTTTTAGAATTTTTCTCTCCGTAATAACCATCACTGAACTTCAAGGAACATTTTAAAAAAAGAATCAGCCAAATCGGTCAAGACGTTTTCATGCTAAGTCGTGACAACGGAAAACGGGTTTCATTTTTATATATATAGATGTTTGAAAACAAACGAATATCGCAGTTGATGGCGAATTTGATAAATATACTGGATGTCGTAAACAATTAGAATTGGCAGTTTTATGGAAGTGTTTTGTGTGGGGAGACAAAGTCATATTGTTTTAATGACGTATTTACAAGTCCTTGTACAAGATTTATTATTAGATTTGCGGAAGGAATATTCATCTTTTCTCTATACTTTATAATTATTCATTACCATTTCGGTTCTAGGTTGCTGGTGGTTAAAGTAAACAGTCCACTGTTTAAAACTTGAATTTGACGAAATTCGACCTTATGATTTCCTAGTACTTACTCATTTTTTTTAAGTGGGAAATCGCCCAGTCACTTCAGATTCATAAATTCAAAAAAGTTGCAATACGAATTCTAAATCCGATTTTAATATTTTTTATAATTTTATATTTATTTGAATGTAGAACAATTCACGCAATTGAATTTAGAACACTACATTTATTGCAACCATATTTTATTTAAAAAAAGGTTGAGTTTATAATATATAAGCGCGCTAGCTTGGCCCAGTTTATTTATTTCTTCGTGAGTGTATTGAAAAACATGCACGTGATGCACGTGGTTTGTCACTCCAACACTCGGCCCTTAAAACCTGTGGTTTTAGCGAATTCTGTCTTGGTCGTAGTAATGCACCACTTTTAAAAAAATAATATAAACTAGCGTTGAACTGCGATCGCACCTGATGGGAAGCAGTGATGCAATTGTTGATGGTTAGGCGCACAAGTTTATTAAGAGACTATTCGCTCTAGCCTAGAAGCCACCTAAATCATAATCCGGCGGAAAGACCGCATCAGGCAACTTGTTCCAGTCCTGCGATGATACTTGTATCAAAATAAACTATTTCTATATTTAAACAAAAAGTCACCGCAATGCGTGCAAGATGTGAAAACCTACATATAACTAGGTGTTTAAGAAGCAGGTTCATAAACCTTCGCAGGCGTTTTAACGTGTCGTATAATCCACAAATACTTCTGACCTTACTAACTAATTTATTTGGCTCTTCGTCATACTCGTAGCGCCATCGTAATACCCGCATTGCGCACGCGTTGTTTCATATTTCTCGGTTGATTTAGCTTGGAATCGACCACAGAGTAATAAAAACGTTGTAGTTTTTATTTTTGTGGTGTGGGAAATCATTAAATGATTTTTTCATGGCGTATCAGTCTTTCACCGACTGAAATGCCATCTTTTTTTAAGTTGGGAATTTACTCAATGACTTCTCTTGCTATAGGGCGGAGCGGAAGAGCGTGTCAGACTTTTACTGACTAAAACAACACTTATGTATCTTCTTTGCCAAGCGGGGTTTCTCTATCGGAAGACAACCCACGGCCCCAGTAGGCTCCGGCCCTGCTGGGCATGTATGATACTGCTGACATCCTCTTAAAGGCGCGCGTGGAACAATACGCTCCGTCGACGAATCCTTCAGTTGCCCCTTTGTGATCTAGGGCCACATTAATACCCGCATTGCGCACGCGTTGCTTCATATTTCTCGGTTGATTTAGCTTGGAGTCGACCACAGAGTAATAAAAACGTTGTAGTTTTTATTTTTGTGGTGTGGGAAATTATCAAATATTTTTTTCCGCTCTAAGGAGGAACGAGTATGCGTGTCAGTCTTTTACCGACTGAAACTAACCTTTTTTTAAGTTTGGAAATCATGCAATGGCTTCTCCCTCTCTAGGGCAGAGAGGGAGGGTCTCTATGTTCCTTCTTTGCCTTGCGTTCCAGAACCCCAGGGTTCCTTTTAAAAAGACAACCCATGGCCCCACTAGGCTTCGGCCCTGCTGGGTGCCTACGGTTTTGCTGACATCTCATTGAAGTGCGCGTAAAACAGTACGTGCCGTCGACGTGTCCTTCAGTTGGCCTACACATTCTAGCGCCACGGTCACACTTTCAAATGTTCGTCACTACTATCACGGTCACGAATATTATTGTTACGTGATTTACGGTGCCGACCTTATTTATTTGTTTACACTTTGCAGCAGTTGTGGCACTGGCACATTGCTCGGACTGAAGGTTCCAGGACCAGAGTGGCGGCTACGTACCGGAAGACGCAGCGTTGCAAGACCTCCCACAAGGTGGACCGACGACCTGGCGAGGGTCGCGGGAATCCGATGGATACGAGACGCACAGGACCGGTCGCTGTGGCGACGCTTGGGGGAGGCCACATAGGCCGAGCAGTGGACATCTTTCGGCTGAGATGATGATGATGATGAGCAGTTATGGAAGCAGGACATTGGAGCTAGTTTATTATAAATGGAACGTCATACCTGCTTTCTAGTCTGCAGGAAGGTACAGGAACGGTAACCATGCGGGCCTTAAAAAGTTGTCAGAAAATCGTATGAACCCAGCAGGGCCGGAGCCCTTTTAGGGTTGTGGAGAATTTCTTAATAGGACACCCGCGGTCCTAGAATGCAAAAGACAATGCAAAACAGGTGTCTATAACAATCTGAGACACCCTCCCGTTCCGTCCTAGAGCGAAGAGAGAAGACAAAAAATGATTTCTCACCTCTTAAAAAAATACGGTCTCTCTTTCAAACAATACTGAAGCCCTAGCAAGACTTAAAGGATAGAACATTTGTAACACAAGAACAGAAATAAGTAGAAGAATACTCGTACACAAACCTTCCAGAACAATCCATCATCATAATCATCTGCCTAGCCTTTTTCCCAACTATATTGGGGTCGGCTTCCAGTCAAGCTGGATTTAGCTAAATACCAGTATTATACGAGGAGCGGCTGCCTACCAGACCTTCACAACCCATTAACTGGGGTAACACGGTACTTCATGGCAAGACTAGAGTCAGATTTACTGGCTTCTGACTCCGTAACGACTGCCAAAAATCTACAAATGACAGGCGGGACCTACGGCTTAACGTGCTTTCTGACGCACGGAGGAAACTCGATGTGCTGAGATGGTCATCCATCCACAAACCAGCCTTGGCAAGCGTTGCTTAACCTTTATAGATCGACCCGTGCGGCTGTTATTATCTAGCCACGAGCTCCTTTCAGAACATTCCATGCCCGACAGAAAAGTACGTCGTTATTTCAGTAACCTTAACAAAAAACTAACGTTTCCAAGAAAGGAAACACTTTTTTCCGAGCGCCACTTACTTCCAACATAAACCCTTGAAACTAGGTTTCTTAAAAGTTGAAATAAGTAATTAAAGTAGGTAACCCGAGGATTTCTCGGAGCACATTGTTACTGCCGGTAGCGGAATGCTGAAACACTTCAGATATGAAAACAGTTCAAAGAAGGGAAAGTACTGAGAATTTCTTCGCCATTATTTTTATTCTTGCGTTATTTTCATTGTTACAAAACAAACCACTTGGTTCCGTTAATATCATAACGGAAAGGGCTTTTTTAGTGGTAAAACATTGAATGACTTTTCCCACCTTTGGGTGGAGCGGAAGGGTGTGTCAGACTTTTACTGGCTAAAACCTACTCGTGTTCCTTCTTTGCCTTCGTTCGAAGGTCCCGGGGTTCACTTTCACAAAACTCAATCCCCAGTACACTTCGACCCTGCTGGGCCCATACGATTTGCTGATTTTTTTGAGACGCGCGTAGTACACTACGCGCCGTGGACCGATTGCTCCACTTGCGGACAGCGAGCCCATAACAGAAAGGACTGGATTTTTAGTTTATCATTGAATTGATCAAATTCAGTGATCTCAAAAACTGAATCAGGAAGATTCATTTAACAATAAACTTAGCTTTCTACAATTATTGTACCAATTGGCTTAAAGAAAATTGAGTATAATTTGGTATAATTGGGCATAATACTCATTGGCACGAAAACAAAGAGAAATTCTACAAAATTGAGGAAAACAGTGTTGTTTAACAATCGTGTGATTGTGCCCAGAAGGCCTCATCAGCTCAGGATTGTCGTTATATTTACCTGATGGATGTAGTATTTTAAAATTAAAGATGGTGTATTGAATATTAAAGTTATGTCTATGATAAAACTCTTTCTAAGAGAATAGACAGCATATACTGATGCCCTTAAAATATAGCAATCAACCTTTTTTAAGCAAGAATCAATCAAATGATTTCTCTTGTATGTTTCTCTAAAGGAACATAAATCTGATTTTAGTGAGTTAAAGTATGATTTACCCTCCGGTTTCGCACTACAGTGGGAGAAACGATTAAATGACCGCCCGCCTTAAAAAAAAATCAGCTTGTGCGATTATGCGATGGATGCGAGACGCACAGGACCGGTCACTGTGGCGACGCTTGGGGAGGCCTTTGTCCACAAGTGGACGTCTTTCGGCTGAAATGATGATGATGAGTGCGATAATAAAAACCCCAATACTACCGAAAGTCAGGTTTAGGTACCCGATAGCAAATGTGTATAAACATATCTGTCACAACCTATATGCGATCAAAAGCTCTCGAACTCAAATATTTAAACATCCTGAGATATTTTTAAAAGTTAAATGTTTTTCTCACGTAGTAAAAAAATATGTATTACTAGGTTATTAGTACCACCACCCAGTAGGTTAAGGTTTGCTGTAAGAATAACAAATATGAGTTAAACTGTATGTGTATGTACAGTTGAGTTATATATGTAGATAGGTCTATAGTATATAGGATAGCTGGAGAAGTAGAGGGAGGCCAAAAATAAGATGAAAGGATTGTGTGAAAAGTGATAGGAAAGAAAAGAGAGCTAGTGACAACGTGCCGGTGAAAGACAGAACGAAAAAAACGTTTTGCACCGACCCCAAATAATAATAATTACGCCGGATATTTCATCATCATCATTTCAACCGAAAGACGTCCAATGTTGGACATAGGCCTCCCGCAAGTGTCGCCACAATGAATGTTCCTTTGCATCTCGCATCCATCGGATTCCCACAACTTACCAGGTTATCGGTTCAGATTCTAAGACTTGGAACGCTGCATCTTTCGGTACATGTCAAACATTTGAAGGCATTCATTTGAATACATGCATATTACAGTTGAAATGGAGTATTGAAGTTTGTATGATAATAGATATCTATCTGGAATCCAAAAGAAAATATTCAGGACAGAATAAACATCTCTATCTGCAACGACGTCTTACGCAAACCAGTCTTTAAATAGTTTGAAAAACTAAATCGTTTCTCTAAATAGTAAATTACAAGTGTAAGTGATATGAAATTATTATTTGCTGCACTAATTCACATTTGTTTGAAAGACTGGAATACTTGGCCGCCATTGAAAACTGGGCGTCACGTCGTCGTATAAAATGTGTAAACATGTTTTTTAAGCGTCTATTTAGGTCTATCAGAAATTGCAGATGTCGTCGGGTCATTGACTTGAGAATTTTAGCATATTGCTAGATATCCTTCACTGTTTTGATGACATTGAGAAAAACTGGATGACCTTAAACACGATGGATGGCCTCTGTTAACGGATAAACTACTTTTTTGAAGGTGGGATAGTACCCAGTCTCCACACCTGAGTCCTTCTGTTGCCCTATACGTTCTAGGATCACGGGCTTCCTTTTCAGAATTTTCCCGTGGCCCTAGCGGACCGATGACTGCTAGGGCCAAAGGAAAATTCTGGGTCGCTACCCCGCTGAGCCACTACGGTTTTGCTGACATTTCTTTGAGGCGCGCGTGGAACATAACTTACTGTCGTCTCGGGCCTAGTACTTATCGGACGGCGAGCTACCTGTTACTGGCTGTTCGCAAGCTTTAACCCTAATGCCGTATTTGTCTACAAATCATTTACAAATTCATTCAATTGCTATGACATCTGACGACTACTAACTCTAAGTAAAACTTTCAGTAACCCTCAGTTCCAATTAACAGTAAAACTGTTCTTCCACTTCCATTAAACTGTCCTTTAACCAGATATTAATAGTAGTTGCCAAGCACCACATTAAACCACTTACTACCACGCTGGACGTCAATAAATAAAGAAAACTACGTCATTATTTAACTCTAGCCAGTTAAATGTGTGTGTTTACACCGCGAGGTGCCCATGCGCATGATGACGTCACCCGCGTGGACGCGAACGAGATGAAAACTTTGGCCCTTCATTATAAAAAGCTGGGATTTTTTATGTAGCGTTTGTAATGAAACCGACGGCGCGACAGACCATGTAATTGGTGCGAGTTGCTCTTGTTTTTCAACACCTGAAACATTGCAAAAAGATTTTTATTAGCCTTTTTTGTGTGCTACTACTGGGCAAAGGGCTCACCTTTCTCCTTCTCAACCTCTCTGTGTTGGGTCATCTCTGGCCTAGTTCGCCCCGCGAACATGGACAGATCGTCACACCACCTTCGCTGTGGTCGACCTTTGGCCTTTGGCCCTTCATTATAAAAAATTATGCAATGATCTTTTTATGTAGCGTCAATTAAAATGACGAAGTGACGGCCCATGTAATTGGAGCTCGTTGCTCTTGCTTTTCAATACCTGAAATATTGCAAAAGGTTTTTTTTGTGTCCCATTGCTGGGCAAAGGTTTTCTCCTTCCAAACCTTTCAGTCTTGAGCGATCTCTGGCGAAACTTGACTCGTGAACACGATCAGATCGTCACACCACCTTCGCCACGGTCGACCTTGACGGCATTGACCTCCCTCAGGCGTCACTGAATGACAAGCTTCGCCCATCTGTCTGGAAGCATTTGTGCGATGTGGCCAGAAAGATTAACTTGACAAGACATAAATATGACATTTTTTTATTATTATTGATAGGCTCGCGTTTGTTCACTATCACATAATGATAACATTATAAAAAAACCGGCCAAGAGCGTGTTGGGCCACGCGCAGTGTAGGGTTCCGTAGTTTCCTGTCCGTCACAATAAGTGTCCCGAACTTTTCAAAAACTGTTCGTCCCATCAAGTTCAAAATAATTTTCCTAGAAAGTCTGTATAAAGCTCTACTTTCCAGATTTTTTTCATATTTTCTAAACTTATGGTTGAAAAGTTAGAGGGGGGAACACATTGTTTCTTACTTTTGGAGCGATTATATCCGAAATTATTGATATTATCAAAAAATGATTTTATTAAACCCATTTTTTTCATCCATTATATTCATTTTTGAATACCTATACAACGATCGAGCCCTGGCAATACCGGAGTTACAGCTGTCCATACTGTGACGGATATTGACGCGTATTATATTATTTTAAGAGTGTTATAGTAACATTTTTCTTTCTTATATTATTATTGATTGGCTCGCATTTAACGTCTTACCTGATAGTAAGCGATGATGTGGTCGACGATGTAGCACGCTTGCCTAGAAGTAACCCATTCTCTCATTGAAGACCCCAAGGTTGTAGCTCTCAGCAAATACAGACTCCGGCAGGGAATTCCACTCTTTAGCTTTCCAATATGACCAACAACTCTCTCGCTATCCCACCTAAAAAAAACTCTACAAACCTACTCAATGAATAGTGTTAAACATCAGCACACAATAAACGCACATTGTTGGCTACAGTTTGGTCTGAAGGCCAGGTTTTATAGCATTATTACCGAACAGTTACGACGACGAGCAACCTCGAGCCCTGGCAATACCGGAGTTACAGCTGTCCATACTCTGATCGGTCATACGGATATTGAAGCGATTTATTTAAAGAGTGTTAGAACAAATATTTATATTTTTAGGTGCTATGTTCTACAAAAACTGTTGGAAATAAAAAAAGTAATCGCATAATTGACTTAAAAATCAACTCGTCATCTCCTAAGTCTTTTCCTAACTATTTAGTTTGAAGTCGGCTTCTAACCGGATGCGGCTCAATACCCATGTTTTACATTGAGCGACTGCCTAAGAAACATCCACAACCCATTTACTGAGTTTTGCTCCATTCTCCTCGGATAGACTGATGGTCAAACCTTCTGACTATCTTAACGAGTGTCAAAAACCTACAACTAAAAGTCATGGGGGGTCAGTACCGCCTAGATAAACTTAGAAATGAAAAATTTACTTTGGTCCTTACTCTGGTTCGAACCCGCAACCAAAAGACAAAATACCAAACACATACAATATACATACATAATTTACACAAAGAGAACACACACATAAGATCTTAACCACCATCACGACACTAAAAAAATGATGCCAGAGTTGCAATGAAATCTACGCCCACCTTCCAATAGCTAGTTATGTCGTAAGACAAATAATTTAGAACTAAATAAAAGTGTTTATAGCACCAAGATCCAAATCTTAGTTTGTTCGCAGTAGCAGTAATTTACTCATCATCATCATCTACCTAGCCTTTTCCCAAGTATATATTGGGGTCGGCTTCCAGTCAAGCTGGATTTAGCTGAATACCAGTATTTTACGCAGTAGCAGTAATGTACTGTATACGCAAAAACAAAATTCGATGGTCCCTAGGTAAAGTATCGAAAGTGAAAATCGCTACTTTGCAGGAGAGCGATTTAAAGTTTATTTTTTGCATAATTTTGTCACGGGTGATTAAATCTTTATAAAAATTAGAATAAACATTTGTGTTGACCCTACAAATTATTACGTATAAGCTAAAATTGTAAATTATGAATAGTTTTCGAGAAAATTGAGTTACCATAGTATACTTCGTAACTGAACTTGCTTTTTGCGTCGAAACTGGCACTTTCGATTATTTACAGGGAATTACATTTACAAAACTTTATCACATCTGCCTATTTCGATATTTTACTTTGGATTATGTTAGGAATAATTTATTTAAACTGTCACTTTCGATTAATTACTACGTAGATTGCTTGTACTTACCATTATTTTTTAATAACAACAACAGAATTTACATAAAACATCTTTATTAAAGTAGGTATATATTACTATATATGTTATTATAAATTGAAAAATAAATTGAAAACTGTCTAAATTTAATCAGTCTCTGTTACCTTAATGTAATTTCCTTAATTTTAAAATCTGAGATCACGTATTATTTTCATCTAGGTTAAATTTAAACAAATACAAATCGTAAGTACCTTATAAACTAAAATATTAGGAACTTTAAAGAATGAAATCACAATTAAAACACAGCTACTATAAAAATACAAAATTGGTATGTAGGTAGTATAACTTCTAAGAGAATAATAGTTTTGAAATAAAAGTGGTACGAAAAATATATCTCAGAAAATAATAAAATAAGTTAAACGCGTGCGTTTAATCGTAGTGTGTGCTTAGCCTAACTTAAGACAAAAACAAATGCAAATAAATTGTAGTTAAAAATAAGAATATAACGCTGTCCAGCCGAATCGGATTCGACGATTGATGTCTTTCTCGAAGATAGATCTACCCAACTGGGCCGTCTGTCCAGGTAGACGTAGTCGTCCTCAACTTCGAGTGTAGAGTCTCCGATCTTGATAGGAGTGGGAGCTACATGGATGTTTACCATGACTTTGGTTTTGTCCATGTTTATTTTGAGTCCCACTCTTTCGGAAGCCCCACTGAGATCACCGAGCATTGTACTGAGCTCCTCCGTAGTCTCAGCCATGACTACTATGTCGTCGGCAAACCGAAGGTGAGTCATGTACTCGCCGTTGACATTGATGCCTCGCCCTCTCCATTCCAGAACCTTGAAGACATCCTCCAATGCGGCCGTGAACAGTTTCGGTGAGATAACGTCTCCCTGCCTCACACCCCGCTGTAAGAGGATAGGTTTCGAGGTCTGGCCCTGGAGTCGGACTGACATGGTGTCGTTTTTGTACAAACATTTCAGCACTTCGATGTACCGATAGTCAATCTGGCACCGTTGGAGAGACTGCAGTACAGCCCAAGTCTCGATCGAATCAAAGGCTTTCTCGTAATCCACAAACGCTAAGCAGAGAGGAAGGTTATACTCCTCAGTCTTCTGCAAACCTGCCGTAGCGTATGTATGTGGTCTACGGTGCTGAAGCCTTTTTGGAATCCGGCTTGTTCAGGAGGCTGGAAGTCGTCGAACCTGCGCGCGAGACGATTCGTGATGACTCTGGAAAACAACTTGTAGACATGGCTCAGAAGTGAGATGGGCCTGTAGTTCTTAAGGAGGGCATTGTCGCCCTTCTTAAAGAAAAGTACCACCACACCTCTGCCCTCTGTTGCGTTTTGCCCTCTAGTATGACGGAATTAAATAGCTTCTGAAGAGCCTTAAGGACCGGTTTTCCACCCGCCTTCAGAAGTTCGGCCATAATTCCGTCCTCACCCGGCGCCTTATTGTTTTTAAGTTGTTTCAGAGCCATCCTAATCTCGTACAGGCTGACGTCCGGGATATCTTCGGTATAGTGTCGGCTCAATCTAGCTCTTGAATCGTTCGCTAGATTTACTGTGGGTTTAGAGATAGACGTGTATAACTGCCCATAGAATGTCTCGATCTCTCAGGAGCTCCGATTTAACGGATATGACTCTGCCATCGTCGGTCTTCAGTTTCGTGACTTGGCTCTGCCCAATAGACAGATCCCTCGCAAAAACTTTGGAGCCCTTATTCCGCTCTATCGCGTCCTTAACCCTTTCGGAATTAAAGTGGCGAAGATCGCGTTTTAAGGACTTCGAAATATGTATATTAAGCTGACGGTATCCGCACGTAACGTCTGACTGCAGAATCATCTCACGCCTCTTCTTCATGAGCTCGAGAGTCGGATCCGAGAGCCTCTTGTTCTTATTTGTACGGTGGGTCTTGATAAACTTAGACCCGACCGTATGGATAGTTTCCACGAACCCATCGTTAGATTCGTCCACGGAGCTTCATAGGCACTCGAAACGATTGTGGAGTTCGAGCTGAAAGCTCTCCAATAATCCAGGTTTATTAATTATACAAAATAGATACTAAAAAAGCAAATTTGTACTTCATTTTTAATTAAGGACTATCGAATCTTTCCAAAAAATATAATTATTTCCATCCAAAAATATCGAAAGTGGCACTATCAGTAAAGATTTTAATTTATAATACCACGTATAGTATCGAAATAGTCATTTTGGATACAAATAAGTTATGAAAAAACAACGTACATCATCGAAACTGGTACTTTCGATACTATTTGGAAACGACAACGCGCCGTAAACAATTGAATCTGCCCGTTTCGATCATTTACGCGGTAAACATTTTTAATGCTAGTAAAACTGCATTTATAGATAAAGTTTATAGATAATTTAGATAACCTATAGACTAAAATCAAATATTACATCAGTAGTAATATAAGTAAAATAAAATATTTAAAGTATTACATAGTAAAACTTACCTGGATTTAAAATTACTGACTCTGTTTCAAGGTTTTGTTGTTGTTCATTCTTACTGTTTATTTCCATTAAACCAATAATTCTCCTCGATCTTGAGTGCATTTTTAAGGGTAATTGACTAATTGCTCGGTATTTTAGGTATAGTATTAAAAAAAAAAGAATGAATTACTTATTATTACGCAAACGCAACGCCGAACGCGCATGCACGGCGGGGCGCGGGGCCACCCCCGCGTACACTCGCGATAGTGGTAGTTCCGTCCTTTTCGCGCTCTCGCCGATACAACGTAAACTCGCGAGAGTTAACTTTCGTTGTTATACGACGGCTAGACTATTACATTTCGATAACATACGTCTCTAAATATCGGGAAACTTAAGAGTTTTCCAAATTTTTGAAGTTGTATTAAAAAACATCCTTTAAAAAGAGCTCAAAACAGTAATAAAAAAAAATTGCTATTTTGTAGATTCGATACTTTACTTAGGGACCATCGAAATACACTCAGGCGTTGAAGTACTCTTCCACATTACAGTAATTAAGGCACGCCGTAAACGTAACCAGAAGACTAGCGGTATTACCGAATCAACATCATCATTTCCGCTGAAAAATGTCCACTGTTGGACATAAGGCTTCCCCAAGTGTCACCCTAACGACGGACGGCGACGACGGACCCTAATCGGATTACCTTGGATTCCTGCAGCCGTCTCCAGAATATCGGTACACCTTGTGAAAGGCCTTCCAAAACTGGGTGCACTTCCGGTACGTGGTCACCACTCTAGAACTTTTCGTCCCCATCGACCATCTGTTATGCAAGCAATGCGCCCGGCTCACTGCCACTTAAGTTTAGTGATTCTTCGGGGTATGTCGGTAACCTTGGTTCTCCTCCGCACGCATGTATTGCCAAATACAATAAAAACAAAACAATCCACAACGGAATCCAGGAAGTAGGAAACCAATTACAACTCCGAAAGCGCACATTTCTCTGATTCAAATGGCGTATCTGGGAAGCCTTATAATCGCTATATATCAACGATCGAACAAATCATTACTTGTATCATCATTTCAGCTAATAGACGTCCACTGCTGGACAAAGGCCTTCCCCATCATCATCATCATCTGCCTAGCCTTTTCCCAACTATATTGGGGTCGGCTTCCAGTCAAGCCGGATTTAGCTGAATACCAGTATTTTACGAGGAGCGGCTGCCTACCAGACCTCCACAACCCATTAACTGGGGTAACACGGTACTTCATGGCAAAACTGGAGTCAGATTTACTGGCTTCTGACTATCCGTAACCACTGCCAAAGATCTCCAAATGACAGCCGGGACCAACAGCTTAACGTGCTTTCCGAGGCACGGAGGAAACTCGTTATGTTAAGATGGTCACCCATCCACAGACCAATCTAGTCAAGCGTTGCTTAACCTTGAAGATCAACCTGTGCGGCTGTTATTATCTAGCCACGAGCTCCTCACAAAGGCCTCCCCCAATAGTCGCAATAACGGCCGGACCCGTGTATCTCGCATCCATCAGATTCCCGCGATCCTCATCAGATCATCGGTCGCCACTTTAGAACCTTTCGTCAATATCGACCATTTGTTCTGCGAACAATTCGTCGTGCCCACTGCAACTAAAGTTTAGTGATTCTTGGAGCTTTTTCGGTAACCTTGGTTCTCTTCGAGATGCGTATTGCCAAATACAATAAAAACAAAACAATCCACCACTGAATCCAGGAAGTAGGAAACCAATTACAACTCCAAACTTCCACATTTCTCTCGATTCAAATGGCGTATCTGGGAAGCCTTATAATCGCCATATATCAACGTTGGAACAAGTAATGATGTATATCAACATTAATTCTGAAACTATAGTATTTCCGCCGACTTACCATAAACAATACGACGTGATTCATGGCCTAAGAACAGCTTGCAACTGGAAACCAATAGAGAATGTTGAGATCATTATTTACAATATATTATTTTGAGATTAGCTGGTTTCCGTAGTTAGTGTTTTCTTTAGAAACTTCTAACTATAAATTATACACATAAAATTATATAATAATACGAAAAGTTTGTTATCTAATATGTAAAAATCTCGTCATATTAATTTTCAAAGTAAAAAATTGTCTACGACCTTTTCTCAGACCTAGCAAATAGGTATAAACAAAAATTTTATAAAAATCGGCCAAGCCGTTTCGGAAGATCGTTAATAAAAATTGTGATGCGAATTTTTTCTATATTTACTAAAATCTTCAAATCATTTTTCTATATTTACTAAAATCTTCAAGTCATTTTAATCATGCGACGCTCAATATCATTTATTGGTAAGTAGTACATGTGTACTACACATGCAAACATTTATCAAAGTGACTGAGACAAATCAGAAAAATGCGTTTATTTAGTAATGCATTGAATACAAGAAAATGTACACAAGAATAACTTAACAACATAACTTTTACGCAAACCTTTATATATAAGTGCACCAGAGGATATCTACGAGTATAACATGGTTCATCTTAGCGTTTAGTTTTCAAGCTTTACTTTTCAATTTATTTACAATTCAGCTGCATTTTGAACGTCATGCAATGAAAATGTTTGAATTTTCATCCAACAATTACCAAAAGCCAGCAGCATTATATTTTTTAATCCTCCCCAATATCACTCATAGACACCAGCCAGTTTTCAGTTACATTATAAAAAACTATAGAGCTTAAATTTTCCATTTTCAAAGCGCGACAATCGGGGCGCGTCGGAAGCGTTCGGCTGAGCTCGGGCACTATCGGCGCAAACGCCGTCACCGGGCTACCGAGCTAATTGAGCTTTGGCGACACAATCCGATCAGTTTGATTGTTTCCTCAAAAAACTAGCTGTTAGACGTGAACAGTAACTTTTATAGTTACTGTTCACGTAACACGTAAGAACGTCACATTTAATTTATTTGTAACGCGGCTGCATTTCATCAAGCATTTTAGTTTTCCCCCAACAATTACGAAAAACAATTTTCCCTACACCATTATATTTTTAAATCCTTCCCAGTATCACTCATAGACACAGACCAGTTTTCAGTTACATTATAAAAAACTATAGAGCTTAAATTTTCCATTTTCAAAGCGTGACAATCGGGGCGCGTCGGAAGCGTTCGGCTGAGCTCGGGCACTATCGGCGCAAACGCCGTCACCGGGCTACCGAGCTAATTGAGCTTTGGCGACACAATCCGATCAGTTTGATTGTTTCCTCAAAAAACTAGCTGTTAAGGTGGGTACTGACCAATGTTACAAGGTGTAATGTAATGTGTTACACAGCGAATATTCGTGCAGTCAGTACGTTGTGTTACGGGGAAACCAGCGAGCAACAACGTACTGACTGCACGAATGCTCGCTGTGTAACACGTTACATTACACGTCGTAACGTTGGTCAGTACCCACCTTTAGACGTGAACAGTAACTCTTATAGTTACTGTTCACGTAACACGTAAGAACGTAACCTTTAATTTATTTGTAACGCGACTGTATTTCATCAAGCATTTTAGTTTTCCTCCAACAATTACCAGAATACAATTTTCCCAGCACCATTACCTATAGTTATAAATCCTCCCCAATATCACTCATAGACACAGACCCGTTTTCAGTTACATTATAAAAAACTATAGAGCTTAAATTTTCCATTTTCAAAGCGCGACAATCGGGGCGCGTCGGAAGCGTTCGGCTGAGCTCGGGCACTATCGGCGCAAACGCCGTCACCGGGCTACCGAGCTAATTGAGCTTTGGCGACACAATCCGATCAGTTTGATTGTTTCCTCGTCAATTCGTACACCTGCGGCTCGTATTACGTATGGTGATAGCTATTGTCGGCTATTGCTATTGGGATTTAGCTATTTCTGTTTCGTGTTTGGTTTGGGTTCGTATTTTTTTTTGTTTGTACATAAGAAATAAACTGAATCGGTGTAATGTTTTTTTCTTGAGATGGGAAGTTATCGAACGATGACTTCTCTTATTCTAGGGTGAAACGAGAGGGCAATCCAGACTTTTAGTGAAAAACCACCACTCCCACTTGCGTCCTTCATTTGCCCTTTGCGTTCCAGGACCATGGTAACTCTTTCAAACGTTCCCGTGACCCTCTGGGCATCGGCCCAGCTGAGCACGTTCGGTTTTGCTGACATTTATCGACTCCTGACGCCCGGGGCGTCTCCTGCAGCAGTGACTGGGGTGTGGGGATGTTTCTTCCCTGCTTTCCATGTCCCCACGCTCTGGACGTTGGCCCGAATCAAGACCGCACTCGAACACACCGATTGTATGCTCCACCATGTCTTCCAGGTGATTCGCACAATGGTTACCGCTTTCTTCAGCCTGAATCCGCCACAGGTACCTTCCGAACTGGTCAATGGTCATACCTGATGAGGGCCTGCATTTAGTCGAAATGGTTCAAGACGACAAAGGTTTGTATTGCCAAATACCAATTATCTTTCACTTATAAATCCCTAGTCAAGGTAACACACAGGAGGAGCTCGTGGCTAGATAATAACAGTCGCACAGGTCGATCTTCAAGGTTAAGCAACGCTTGCCTAGGTTGGTCTGTGGATGGGTGACCATCTTAACATAACGTGTTTCCTCCGTGCCTCGGAAAGCACGTTAAGCCGTTGGTCCCGGCTGTCATTTGGAGATCTTTGGCAGTCGTTACGGATAGTCAGAAGCCAGTAAATCTGACTCCAGTCTTGCCATGAAGTACCGTGTTACCCCAGTTAATGGGTTGTGGAGGTCTGGTAGGCAGCCGCTCCTCGTAAAATACTGGTATTCAGCTAAATCCGGCTTGACTGGAAGCCGACCCCAATATAGTTGGGAAAAGGCTAGGCAGATGATGAGTCAAGGTAACACACAGGTGACATTGAAAACAACTCCAACAAAGTATCTCTAGCAATCACCAGACCATTCGTAACTCTAAGATAATTCTTCAACTTTTCTTTAATTATAATTACTACAAATAAGTTAGACGTTAAACGTAAGCTATGAACGACTAGGCTAGAACTAACTTGTAAGATAAGTTAGCTAACTAAGTTAAATTACTTAGGTCAACTGTAATCTTTTTAGATTACATGCGAACTTTGTAATACTTTTACAAATGAACTATTAAGTTAAATTGCAATTAGGGATTCCATTAATCGTCTACCTATATTAGTAACTAGCTGTAGCACGCAGCTTCGCCCGCGTACATAAAATATAGCCCAAATCACTCAGGAATACAGCAGCTTTCTATTGATGAAAAAATTTTTGCTATTGGACCAGTACTTTCCTAGATTACCTCATACAAACAAAAAAACAAACTTTACCTCTTTATTATATTAGTATAGATTAGATAATTTTAGTCATCATTGGCATATAGTAGGTACTAGAACCTAGAGTCTTCGACGGGGCGTAGTGTTCTGAAAGCTATGTCAGCAAGCCGTAGGGGCCTACCAGGGCCGAAGCCTACTGGGGCCATGGGTTGACCCTGAGAGAAACCCTGATCTTGGAACGCAAAAGCAAAGAAGGAGCAGATGGTGTTTAAGTCAATAAAAATATAACACGACGATTTTTTTAAGATGGTCTATAGCCCACCGTAGTTACTCAGATACCCGCGAAACGAGACACAATAGTAAAACAATAACAGCGCGGTCTCATAGGACCGGTTGGGGATTCAAACGTTAAAAAAGGTATTTGAAACTAACGTATGCTGAGACCGAGACCAGCATGATGATGGTTGGTCCCGTGGAAAGTGGGTAGGTAGGTGTGGGACGCAACCTGTGTCATGCGACACCTTGTATCATGAACCTCCGCATATTTTTGAAAGAGTTACCGTGGCTCTGGAACGAAAAGGGCAATTGGAGGAATACGTTATTGATCCAGACCCAACAGAAGAAGATATTTATTGATCTCCCACCAAAATACTGAAAACTCGGCAAACCTTCTACGATATACTTGTACGATAAACAAAGATCCAAATATCTTGCTCCTTACGAGCCGATGATTGAAGACCATTAAGACCCAAATTCCCTTACGACAACAACCCTTTTAATAAGCAACCTGCCAATACAATAAACGACGTCCTAATCCTTACCCCACAAAGCAATTACATCCTTATATCCCCAAAATACAGGTTAAGATCCGCAATAAAGTGCGGGCCATTCTGATGCGGATCTATTCGCCATCAACATAGGTAATAGTGAGGGGCATCATAATCCCGCGACGCTGCTCGTGAAATTGTTAATTAACGGACACGGGGTGACGTCACTAGTTTATTGGATACTTGGATACAAGTTTCCATGGTTTTGGGTTGGTGTTTTTTGGTAATTGGTTGTGTAATTTCTTGTATATTTGCTTGTAATTAAAAGGAAGATAGAGAGTTGTGCGAGGTTCATCGTTGCGGCAATAAACACATTTTTTAATTTCTTACAACATCAGCTCTTAAGATTTCAGTTCTTTCAAAATAGCAGCAATTTTTAAAACTCCCAACTGTAAAGAAAATACTGACAATTTAGTTAATAAAAGTTATCGATCTAGACCGCAGAATAGCCTAACTGAAGTGGTAGTGGGCATGGCACATTCCTCACAAAACAGATAGTCGATGATTTTTTTTATATACCATAAACTATTGCTTGACTGCGACCCCACCTGATAGTAAGCAATCGTGATGCAATCGTTGATGTTGAGGCGCACTAGTTTATCAAGAGCCCTTTCACTCACTAGTCTTGTAAATATGATTTGATTTTGAATTACTAAACTTAACTTCATAATTGCTTAAATCAGAAATGAGAGGCAAGAGTTTTAGGATTATTTCAGTGACCCATGTTCTATATTAATTAGTGTAACACATAATGAATTAATTTGGCAATGCAAGCTGCTTTGGTAATCCGTCGCGAAGAACATGACAAGTCCACATGCCCTCATTTTCAAGGAAGTTTATTTTAATCGCTCTGAATTCCTCAAATTCATATGATATCGCTGCTTAGCTGATCTTCTTATGTTTTATTAGCAGAAAATTGATGTTTGACCTCGACATGAGTTTTTTCTTCCCTTCACGTTTAATTGGAGTCGATGAAAATTGTTAAGGTAAAAAATCGTGTGTGGGTCGTGACTTAATGTCGTATGTCCCATTTGCAAATGGGGCAAAGGGCGTCCACAGTAATCCTAAATCGTGAACAGTCTTGAGCTTCACGCTTCACCCCGTTCCACGTCATTCCGTTGCTCACCGCTTCTGCCAACACGGTGCGACGTCAGGATTGACGGGAACAGGCAGGCATTCTTTTTCCTTGAGGATTCCAGTCTAACGCTTGCTTAAGTATGTGATTGGAACGCCTTCGAAGACCGTGTGCCTCTTTGCTGCACCAAAAGAGGATTTCAGCAATGTTGCCAGAAGATGATGATGATGGTGATTATTATTATTTCGAGGGTAACAAAATGTAGTGCCTAGGTAGAAAAAATAACGTCCCAATAGTAAATTCAAACACAGGGGTGTACTAAAACCAAATTTATTTCACAACCCTATATTAATAGCATCCTATAACAACTTAGTCATTAAAATTCAACCCTATATTCCACGTGCAAATCACCTTTCAATTCCAAGATTAACCCCCCATTCGATCGAAGGGTAACAAAATGGATCCACGGTCACTAAGGGTATCTTTATACCCAGGGTTACGGATCACTGACGCCGATAAATGGAGTATTCCCGTTTTGACACCCAGATTTTCGGCACCAAATTTTTCGGCACCCAAGCTATTCCTGTTTCGGCACCAATAAATATTTTAGAGTGGGATTTTGTATAGGCTCCATCTACCATCTACCTAGCCTTTTCTCAACTGTATTGGGGTCGGCTTCCAGTCAAGCCGGATTTAGCTGAATAACATTATTTTACGAGGAATGGCTGCCTACCAGACCTCCACAACCCATTAACTGGGGTAACACGGTACTTCATGGCAAGACTGGACTCAGATTTACTGGCTTCTGACCATCCGTAACGACTGCCAAAGATCTACAAATGACAGCTGGGACCAACGGCTTAACGTGCTTTCCGAGGCACGGAGGAAACTCGATATGTTAAGATGGTCACCCATCCATTTTGTATAGGCTACTACCATCCAAAATACCTATTGGTGCCGAAAATCTAGGTGCCAAAACGGGAATACTCCCATTAAACGTGAACCGTGTTCAGGTAATTAAGTTTGTCTCACTGGAATCAAAACATTTAAAGTTAACTGATTAATCTAAGAGGTTATGAACGGGAGTTAAGGGGAGTTGTTTGGTTCAAGATTTAACTGGATATGGTTATGAAATGTGGCTGTTAAGTGGCATAACACATAATATTACGATGTATTCCCTGAAGGGGTTGGTGGAGGATTATGTAACTATAGGACTTCCCCCTTTTCGGCAATTACTAGGGAGTGGGCCAAGGGAAGATGCTATGAATTAACGAATCACACTTTTATTTGGAATAAAACCATTTACAGGCACTTTTGAATTATCAAGAAGTCAGTCAGTCAGAATAATGATGCTAATTGCACATTCTAAAGCTTAGATCTCTAAGGAGAAGAATGTGCAAGAAACTCCATGGACACTATTTTAAATCATGCAATGTGTTACAAATATCTCTGTTACTATTTGACAACCTAAACTGAATTCTTTATACACTTTATATAGCTCCACTCCTCTTTCTCGCTCGTGGTAGGATCTCTGTTCTGGCTTGTCTATGTATTAATTTCAGACTCGCAAGTGCTTTTTGGATTGTGCAGTCAAGTCAAAGTCAATTTTCTTTTATTTCATTCAGTGCCCATGTAAGCCGGCACTTATATGACGTCAGAAGCTAGTGCACAGTTCCAAGTAATCGCGGCCTATGGAGAAAAACCGGCAAACAACTCCATGGCTAATATTTTAGTCTGTCCGTACTGACGAATGAATCTAGAACGCCGACTCAACAACTATTTTCAAACATACATATTTGTGGCTTAACCTCACAGTTTTCTGAAAGCCTTACAACAATTTCAACGACATTGTTTATTACATAAACAACAGTCAAAGTATAAAAGTGCCATCAGCATAATATCCGCTCCAACAGATATTGATCGTCCATCATCAAATAATTTTTGGCACTCGCCGTGTTTAGCCATTTTTTTTTATTTATTTAGATAAAAGTTTTAAAGGTCTGTCAGCGTAATGTAATCACACTTCATACTGATGTTAGAATGGCGGAAGTTTGTATGTTTTGTTAAATATGTGTGTGTGTATGTATGTTTGCTACTACTGCACGCTGAAACTGCAGATGACACACGAAATAGCATAGCCATGTCCTGAAACAGCATATAGGATGCTTTTTATTCCGGGAATATGTTCCGTTGGTATAATTTTCTACTATCACACGACAGCAGCAAGTTCTTCAGTAGTTTTTGCCCTACGTTAGAAATTATTCCAGTATCGTGGGTGAGTTTACACACATATAATCTCACATACAAAAGACACCCCCCAGACCGGCAACAACAATCAGTAGTTTTGACACCCATCTTACTTTAATTGTAACCTAAGACTCAAATTCGGCGAAGGCCTCTTTTCGTACAGAAATGAACATGAAACATCATTCACCTAACCTACAGCCTCACTTCCAGCCAAATAGAGACACTACCTACATGCGCTGGGCGATTCCAAGATGTTTTACGAGTAACCATCTAACGAATCGGAGTTTTTAAAATAAACTATCGAGTCAACCATCGACTCGCTGTTCTACAAAACAATCGAGATGTTTTTTAAAGAAATTGGTGATCAACGGTATTCTGTTGATCACCAATTTCGTTAAATAAATCTTCCGTTGATCACCAATTTCGTTAAATAAATAAATCGAAAACTATTGTTTTCGATTTATCGAATCAGTGGCTCTCACTCGAAACTAAACCATCGAGGAACAACTTGCAAATAAACGATCAGTTAAGAGCCTTTTTGGCCTCACACAGATTTGAATGTTATTTTTTTTGTAAGTATTGTGTATTTGTGTTGTGTATGATAGTGAGAGGTACAAATATTTTTTTTTCTTTCTCTCCTTGTTGCAATAACACACCGAGTCGGACTCGAGTCAAAATCGAATAAATCGAGAACCATCTCGTTCAAACAATCGAATAAACCTCTCGTCAACTCACATCACTACTACCTACAGAAGCCAGCTCGTATCTTTTCTATTAGCCTCACATGCGGGATGAAGTTAGTTTCAATTGCAGCCGATACGAGATAAGAAGCGGCAGACAATATGAATGTACGTCACAGTCTCTTGGCAAGCCGGCGGCAATTGGATTCTGTAGATCTAGTGCGACTGGATGTGACTTGGTGACAGAATATAATAAAAATGTTCATACTTTGCACACGAATTGTTTTATACGTAGGATACATACATAATAACTCACACTTTTTTCATGTACACATCACATTTTTTTTGTCACAATAATATTATAAAGGCGATTACTTAAATGTGTGTGCATATAATATTATGTATGTTTGTAACTCGTACTGGTTGTAAAATTCAGGTAAGTATTATACTAGATTCGGTTAGACCGACCACAATTAATTACGAGCTGGGCAGATGGCAATAAACCTGATTCTGTCGAAATCTGGTAGAGTTATCGACGATTGATTCTTGGTATACAAGTAGGTATAGGTTGAGCAGAGTTGAGGATAGGTAGCTAGTAAATTGAACTCCCAAATTAAGCATTTTAACCTAGATATATTTCCAAGAGCGGGAGAAGTTATTCTGATAATTCCTCACTTGAAAAAAAGGCTAAATTTAGTTTTAAATTTTTTAAAGAAAATCTATACTAGTTTATAGTTAGACCGTTTTCACATTATCCGATCCGATATCGGTATCGGACGCCGACCCGATATCGGGGTAAGTAAAATGTATGAAATATGTACCTGTCTTTCATATTGTCCGGCCCGATATCGGATATCGGAGCGCGGCATTTCATACATTTTGCTTACCCCGATATCGTATCGGCGTCCGACACCGATATCGGATCGGATAATTTGAAAACGCTCTTACGCTTAGCACATCCAGCAACACCTTCTACATCAGCTGCACTACAATCACGCGTAGGACACGCTGCGAAGAAATTCTACTGAACAAAAAATCTAGTCGTCATCTCAACGTCACGTTATTACCCCACGAATAAACTAGAACCGTCACTATCGCAAATAAACATGTCTTTACACCTAAACTGTTTATAAAATAAAAGAATACAGGCGTAGGAATAGTTGCCCAGCATAGATATTTGGAGCAGTGGTGGCCCAGTGGTCACTGCCCCGACTTGCAAGTTGTAGGTCGCGGATTCAAACCCAGTCAGGCGCATTACTTTGTGTAATTTATTTCATCGCCACTGCTCTCAAAACGGTGAAGGAAAACATCGAGAGGAAACCGGCATGTCCTAGAACCAAAAATTCGAAGACATGACATCTGCCAATCCGCACTGGAGGAGGAGAGGGAATGGGCACGGGTGCGGTGGATTATGGTCCATTCCCTCTCCTAGAGAGGAGGCCTGAGTCTTAGCAGTGAGAATATTATAAGGCTGATAATGCAAAATAGATATTTTGCCTCAAAAAAAATTAGAAAACAATTTCTCCAAAATTATCTTCACGACTTTTGTACCGGCCGGCCGGGCCGTCCGGTAACCGTCTGGACCGAGCCCGAGCCATCAACGGCGCGTTCGCAAAACAATAGGAATCCAGCAGGCCCGAAACCTACTAAGGCCATGCGTTCGCTTTCAAAAAGTTATCCCAGTGTCCTAGAACGCAAGGCACAGTAGGAAACTAGGAACTCTCCTCCTCCTTGCGATACAACGCTATCCTCAATGCTGACGGTCGTGGCCACCTAAACCGTTATGATGTTCCTCCATCTTTTCCTGTCTGGAAAAGATGGAGGTGGCGGTGTGAAGGGCATCGTAAATCGTAAAATTATGAGCGGCGCGGATCTGGTCGGACCAACATATTGGGCTGCGCCCGCGAGAACGAAGGAACATAGGAGTGGTTTTAAGTCACTAAAATTCTGACACGCCCTCCCGCTCCGAAAGATGTCATTGGATAAACAAAAAACGCATTCGAAGTGTAATAATAAATTTATAAACATTTAGAGGATCTTGAAAATAATGTGCCTTTCTACTTACGATCTTGACTCTCGATTCTTCTCATCCCACACTGATATTATAAAAGTGAAAGTTTGTGTGTGTATACGAGTATGTTTGTTACGTCTTCACGCTCGTAATCGAACGGACTTCGATGAAAATTGGAAAAAGGGTTGACCAAGTCCTGCAGTGCTATTCTCTAAGAAAACAGCCTTGAGCACAGCACTGCCGCTACGGTGACATTCAAATTGGTATTCTCTAAACTGTTAGAAGCTACACTAGCGCAATTGACAATGACAGTTCCTCATACATTCAGAGGAGCTCGTGGCTAGATAATAACAGCCGCACAGGTCGATCTTCAATGTTAAGCAACGCTTGCCTAGGTTGGTCTGTGGATGGGTGACCATCTTAACGTAACGAGTTTCCTCCGTGCCTCGGAAAGCACTTTAAGCCGTTGGTCCCGGCTGTCATTTGGAGATCTTTGGCAGTCGTTACGGATAGTCAGAAGCCTGTAAATCTGACTCCAGTCTTGCCATGAAGTACCGTGTTACCCCAGTTAATGGGTTGTGGAGGTCTGGTAGGCAGCCGCTCCTCGTAAAATACTGGTATCCAGCTAAATCCGGCTTGACTGGAAGCCGACCCCAATATAGTTGGGAAAAGGCTAGGCAGATGATGAGTTCCTCATACATTCTGCGTTCGCTGTTTGAAGGCTGTCACGACGTCGAGCTCGTCGCAGCTGACAGCCATGAAAATGATTTTTAGAGAATATCTAAAAATCATTTTATAGCTGCATCATCTCATCTATTGCGGTCTGGCTTACGCACTTAGTCTTTAGTGGACCATTATGCATGGACATGACGGCCTTTACTCCAACCAGCCCACCTCACTCCAGAAGCATAATTATGATTCTTTTCTATTTGCTGAGGTGAGTAAATTCTTTGTTCCCAAAGTTGGTGTTTTTATTTCACCACGGTAGAATTCTAAATCATATGGGCAAAGCCACTGGCAGAAGCTTGTTCAACAATATTTATTTCGACATTTATTCCAATAAATTCATTGAAACTAGGCTTGACCCACATGAATGGCATGGAATTTTGTTTATGACATTCATATGACCTTGCCACGGTTTGAAAATTAGTAAAAATAAAACTACTTTCGAACAGCCTGCTTTCTAGATGTATGATAGATATCGGTGCCAAGTTTCCGAAGCTTTGATATGGATTTAGATATACGACAAAATAAAAACAGCTGTTAACTTGTGATGGAAAACGTTGCTTTTATTACGGGCGCGTGCAAAATGTACGTACGTACGTGCGTTTTTTTTTTTTGCGTGCTATATTATATCTAAACTATTGAAAAAGTATTCAATAGTTTCATAACTTTTATCAAATGAATTTTTCTGTGCAAAAACTGTAATATCGCCATTTTTATTACTTACTAAATTAAATTTATCCGACTATTGATTAATCGGCCCCTAATCAGTCAGTTACACTTTTATGGAATCTATACTAATATTAAAAAATATTTGTTTGCTTGGTTGATAGAAGACGCTAATCCCAGGAAATACCATTTTTTTATGGGTGACAGGCTCACGCTTGACCACGGTCTCACCTGATGGGTGGTACGATATGGCCGACGATGCAGCACGCTTGCTTAGAAGTAACATATTCACTATTGACTTCAAGACCCCCAGGCTCTAGTCATCAGGAAACACAGACTTCTAGCTAGTTAGTAATATTTATCTACAACTATAAATAAGAGGATACAGCAGTCATTCTATGATGGTCGTGGCGGCCAATGGCTTAATAACCAAGTGCCTTGACCTGCCGGCCAGATGTTTCTGAGGAGGCTCTCGTTTGGACCGCTGGAAAAAGAGCATTCAGATCCAGAAAGCAGTACTCCTGGAGACGGCAGATTTTGTTATACCTAGTAATTTTTGCCTCACTTTAGAGCCCTGAACACCGGTAACTTGGACCCTATTCCCGATACCGGTGGGCCACTTTTTTTTATATGTTAATTTTTTAAAATGTAAATTACATGTAAAATAGTTGACCCGACAAACATTGCCTGAGCTATGAATATTCAAACACGCCAACTGTCAAACGCGCAAAGGCTAAATAGCCGTTAAGTTTTCCATTTTTCTGGCAAAACTTAATTGTTTATAAAAATTTGCAAAAAAAAATGACTTTGGTAATATTGTTCTCAAATGTAGATATATACATTCCCCCTTTGATTTAATGACTATGACTAAACAAAACAGAGTGCTATAAAAAAATCACCATGAACAATACCAAACGACAAGTTAATCACATAACCTACTGGGGTCTGGATTGACGAAAGAGAAACTAGGGACCCTGGAATTAGGACAAAGAAGGAACAGGAATGGGTTTTAGTTAGTAGAAGTCTGACACGCCCTCCCGCTTCGCCTAGAGCGGGAGAAATCATTTTGATGAACTCCAATTCTCCTTTACTCCTTAAAAAAAAAAACATAAACATCACAAAAAACAATAATCTGTAGTTGAAGTCCTCCAAGTGCCCATACACCTGCGTTTTGGAGGACAATCAACGTGTAGCCACCTACTGGGCCCTAGCCTGCTTACTGGGCTAGAAACAACAAGAGAAGACGAATCACATAATCTGATACGTGTGTACATCGAGCCATAAAAACTGTTTGTTATGGAGACCACTGTTCGTCACACTAGGGATGTTACAGAATTGCTTTTATCGGATCCGAATACGGAAGCGGAGTTTTGAATCTTTTCAGCGCCACGGTCTTGTAAAGAAGACAAATGTTTATGTGCCTTCCACGCCATATTTTTATTAGAAGAAATTTCCTAAATTAACATCTTAATAATCGACCACCATAGGCATGGGTTAATCATTCAAACCGAACCCAAATCGTCGCCGCGACTCGAGGCGCGCCTCAAACAGACGTCAGCAAACTAGGGGCCCAGTAGCCATCGGCCCTACTTGGGTTTCTACTACCCTACCATGGGTTGTCCGAAAAGGAACCCCAGGGTCCTGGACTGCTAGGCAAAGAAGGAACATATGAGTAGGTTTTAGTCAGTAAAAGTCCTCCCATCCCCTCATCCCTCTCACTTCGCCCTAGAGCGCGAGAAGTCATGGAATTATTTCCCATCCATAAAAAATCATCGGAAGTTCCGAACTTTTGGAATCGGAATCGAACCTTAACAACTCTACTAGGTACATACATACATATGTTAAATAAAAGAAGTTTATATGTGCTTTTTACTGCCTCGCCGGAATCGTAAATATCCATTAGGATAAATCAGGGACGTCACGGACTGATAAAACTGATTAGTTGTGTCCTTATGACCCCGCGCGGTTGCAAGTTGGCGTGGGGTTGTTCTAGATCGCAGACAGAAAGTTTGTCTTCGTCTTTGAATATGAAATACTAGGATTTTCTGGCGTCTTTGCGTACGTAATTTATTTTACGGTAATCAGATAAGGTACCAAACGTAAAATACTGGTATTCGGCTAAATCCAGCTTGACTGGAAGCCGACCTCAATATAGTCGAGAAAAGTTATCATTATCATCTACCGCTAGGTAGAAGATGAGATATGGTACCAAACGAAGAAGTATAATTAACGGTTTTAAATACTATACCTAGTATTAGTGTATTAACGTAAGTGCACTGAATGTGAGTTGTTTTTACGTTAACGCTATCGACACTTTTACGACTTTTGGCGCTCTGATTGGCCCAGTCCAAGCTTTTAACCAAACAGAGAGCCAAACGCGGTAAACGTTTCCATCATGTTAACGTAAAAACAACTCACAATCAACGTTTATAACGCGTACATCGAAGGACTGGAACAATTTGCCTGCTGCGGTCTTCCCGTCCGTTTATAATTTGGGTGTCTTCAAGGCTCTTAACAAACTAGTAGGTACGCCTCACCATCAACTATTGCATCACTGTTTACCATCAGTTGAGATCGCGATCAAGTACTAGTTTATACCAATAAAAATAAAGACCACTGCGCTCCAAAACACAGACCTTTGACGTGACTCGTGTTATTCTAAAAAATATTTTTCAAAACTGAGTGAGTCCCTCTACGAAACTTCGTAGCCTGTAGCAAGCGTAGCCGCCGTAGCTGCTACAGCTCGTAGCCAACATAATATATACCATCATTATTATTAAAGACTAGCTGTCCCCTGCGGTTTCACCCGCATTTTTCGTTACTGCTCCGCTCCCGTGGGTCGTAGCGTGATGGTATATAGCCTATAGCATTCCTCGATAAATGGGCTATCTAACACTGAAAGAATTTTTCAAATCGGACCAGTAGTTCCAGAGATTACCCCCTACATACAAACTTACAAACATACAAACTTACAAATTTTACCTCTTTATAATATTAGTATAGAAGAATATTTATCGTGGAACGAAGGCAAAGAAGGAACATAGAATTAGGTTTTAGTCAGTAAAAGTCTTACACACCCTTCCGCTCGGCCCAAGAGCGGGAAAAATAATCTAAAAAAAAGTGTACCTACCTCATTAGGTATAAGCCACCTCATTATGTGGCTACATTATCACGAGAGAATTTGTGTCACGTTGTCACAATATAAACATTGTATTCGGATATACTCGATGTTGTGGTCTTAATTACTCAGATACCCGCGAAACGAGACACAATAGTAAAACAATAACAGCGCGGTCTCAGTAAAACGTTAACGTTTGAATCCCCGACCGGTCCTATGAGACCGCGCTGTTATTGTTTTACTATTGTGTCTCGTTTCGTGGGTATCTGAGTAATTAATAGTTAATCACAGTTCTTTACGGCTATGTAAGGGTCAACAAGCATTCGTGTTCGTCTGAATACTTCGCGAATCAAAGCGAATATTCGTCGAATCCTAGCCTAGAAATGATTCTGATTTTATAGATTTAAAGAATGCAATATCTCAAAGTAAAGTAGGTAAATAAAACTGGTTCAAAATTGACGGGAGGCAGAAACTAAAACGCCACCTGCTGCGATGTTCACATACTCTTCTTGTTTCATTTAGGACTGTAGTCCACACTATTTCTACTGTTTCTAAGAACTTCTCAAAGATGGCGCTACTACCCAGAATCCCAGTGCCTCACTAGGGAACTAATACCACGGATTGTTTAGTTAAAACTTTCAGCTGAAAACTACAGGTGGCGCCACTAGTTCAATGACTTCAAAAACCATGAGTTTTTAAAGTATATGTTGTAGAAAACCTCAAATGATTAGAATATAATAATATGACACACGCTTATAATAAAAGCGATTTAATTCTAAATTCCTGTAACTTCTGATTTTGCAATTAACTGCTCTTAAAAAACCTACTAAATATAAAACTAGTGTATAACTTACCGAACATTTTAGGTAAGGTGCCAATGATCCTGTAGTAAACAAAGCCGCAAATCTGGGCCCAAACAATTTAAAAACCTTACCATCTACTCCAAAACCTTGAACCAAAAAGAACAGCATCTTGTAAATAGTTAAGTGTTCTACAAATTGCAATTTAATTTAAATCTATTGGTACAATGGCGATCTTATGGCAACTATATCAACCAGACAACCTTTAGACGGATTAAAAGATTTTAGAATAAAAATTGAGACTTGGTGTACTGATAATAAATTAATTGAACTGAATGATTGGTATTTGAGAGTTGTTGCTATTAAAAAAAAAGTCATGAATGTAAAAAAAACAAAGACAAGCCATTTACATAAAAAATAAAGACAAACGCAATTTTATAACTTTTATTATAAAATTAAATTATACTTAAATTAAATAATATGTAATAAAATTAAGCAAAATATAAAATCTATAATAATTTTAATATAAAATAAATTTTATAATACCTAGACGTATATGTATAATAATATACGTAATATACTTAAGAAAGATCACACTGACTAGATTGCCACACCCCTCGTCTGTTTTCAATATGTTTAGACACATAGTGATGATAACTGGTTAGCATTATACTAATAAATAAATAAATATAAATATATAATAAATAGATTATAAAGTGTCAGAACATCATTCGGAATTTTCTGTAACTATTCAAAATAATCTAATAAAAATAAACTAAATACATTTAAATAATATAGACAATTTCTAAATATAGAAATCCATAATTTACACGTATTTAATACTCGTCATCATAAAATATATAAAATAACTGTATTTTTTTATAAAATATATTTTTTGTCAACCAGTTACATCACTACAGTACTAAACAAGAATTTTTAGTTAATCACAATACACAAAACTTTTTATTTTCGGGAACTTCGGAAATGCCAACGTCGTTATAATAACACGAATCTTCCATAATTAATTCGTTAGTACCCATGACTTCGTTAATCCGGTCCAAAACAAATAAATAAATATATTTAAAAATATATATAAATATAGAAATTAATAAACGTTAGTAAGGACTACTTATTAAATTATAGAAATAAATAAATAAATAAAAATACAGGCAATAAATATAATATAAATATATATAAAAGGATAAATTAGTAAAAGGAAATATAAATTCGTTATAAACTAAATCTAAGAGTAGAGAAGTAAATAATATTTATAATATAAGATTGGGTAACTTTTAAAACAAATATTATACCTAATAATTAGAATACTTAACCTTAAGCCTATTTAATATATTTCAAGACTATAATTTAAATATATTTCCGATATATTTAAGAATAATTTATTAATTACATCTAAGATTTCTTTGGTAAGCTAGCTGTGTTCATGAGCATTAGTAAAATACCGAAATTAACTCGTAATATTTCGGTTCGCCATTATTATTCGATTTATATACAAAATATAATTATTCGAAATATTTATACAATAAATAATATAATTATATCGTTAATTAAATTAATAATTTAATAATACATGAGTATATAAAATTTATTTAAGAAAATATAGTTTACATCGCTAAATTTGAGTCTAAAATAATAATAAAAATAATTAAACATCAATCCGACGCTGACGAAATTATAATAAATAAGCTCTAGAGAGTTATAAAATTAGAGGAACTTAGTTCCAAGTGCAATAATTTAGACAGCGAGTTACTTATTATATCTGCGACTTAATTAATTACTATTAGTACATAACACTATCAACTTGAACGTTAAAAAAACAATGATTATTCACATGTACAGTTTTTTAATAAAAAGTATCTTTAAAAGTACTTAACGCACGTGGATTGCCTTATTATATTCATTATTATAACTAACATCAAAATATATAAACTTATTAATATAATATAAATATATATTTACATATAATTTTATAAATCGGTGAATCCTTGTTGTTTTTCGATCACTTGGATATCGTCCAGATCCTCTGTGCCGGTGATGATTTGTAGAACCCTGAATGCCTTAGATTGTCGCGGGGGCCCCTCTTGCGTGAACTTGTGGTAGTACACACTGAAAATATATTTATTTTATATTATTAAAGTGATGTACAAAATATGTCAATTTTAGTTGTAGCATGAATTGTGTAAGTTTGATGATTATTTTACAGTAGTTTATAAGAAATCAGTTTTGTACGAAATATTATTAGATACGGAATTTTTAAATCCAGTGAAGTATCAGCAGAGTTGTTTATTAATTTTATCTTAGTTCTTAGAGTTATTAGACTGATTAGTTTTTATTGATGGATATGATGATTTGCTTTAAAATTTTGGTTACAAAATATTTTTATTGTGATAAAAACTTTCGCAAGAGAAAATACAATACAAAACACTTTTAGACAAAATACAACGTAGTTAGAAGCGATAAAAGTACACCAAAATGAGCAATAGCTTAACCTGCAATGAGAAAATAGCCATGACCTGGTACCAGTGAAATAGGTATTAAAGATCGTGATGAACCTGAGTAGGCAATTAATTATACCAACAGAGTTAGAGAATGATTCGATTAGAGGAAAATAAAATTAGAACGTGTTGAAGAGCGCGCTAAATATAAAGCAAGCGAAACACTGAGTCATATAGAAGCGGTGCAGTAAAAACTGTTTACTTTGGACCAGTAGCTCCCTTAATACCGGCCACCGAAGCTGAAACGAGGATATACACTTGTAATGAGATATTTAGCTTAAGTAATTCAAATAATCCTGAATCGTAAGACGTTATTTAAATGGCAGTGACGTAATTGGGCATCCTTGGATTTTATTTTGAGCATTTCTGATAATTTTTCTTTTACTTTTTAGATATGGACTGTGCTTTGTGCCTCAATGCGGCAGTAGCAGGCTAGAAGTGTGAATATATTTATAAAAGTTTACCATTTAAACGTCCTAAATATTAGAAAGCAAATATTTACCTCTTGTTTGGCCCGCCATTTCCACCTTCAATCTGAATTGGAATTATCCTAGTCTTCGGCTGACTGTCTTGGAAACTCCTGTTCAGGGTCGGCAGATCAGGCTGCTGGTTTGAGTCTTCTAATCTCACCAGTTGTGGCGACAACACCCTCATGATACGCTGGGTTGGTGGCGAGAATGGTGCACGAGCTTCTGGATTCTGATTCATGCCAATTGTAATCCTCAGTCCAGGCTGTGGATGACCACCGTGCCTAGAATCTCTCGTCTCCGTTGTCGAAACCTCCATCTGAATAGGAATGACCCTTGTTCCTGGAGAACCTGGTGCATTATCTCTTGGCAAACTCTTGCGGTTTTCTGAAGGCCGTGTCGACCAGGACGGCTGTACGGGCTGCTGGTATTTCGGAGGACTGACCACCTCGCGGGCACCTCTTTGCATTTCGTTACTCTTTCTTACCCATTCTGGTTCTTGGTTCGTGTCTCGTGGTGGAGTGTTCAGCTCCCTAGAAAGACTCTTCCTGCCGTCCAATGGCCTTTGTACCCAGGTTGGAGGAGGAGTCTTCGTCTTCTCCTTCTGTGTTTTCACCCAAGGAGGAATAGACTTTGGACTTTCAGGACAGAAGTAAACTGGTTCTTCATTCACATATACTATCTCCTTATGGGGTGCGTTATTGTATTCTGGTTGTGGTGGATTTTGCTTCCTAGGTGTCACAGGAATGGACATGGACGATTGGTAGCGGGGCTGTTCTTGCTGGGTCGGTTTTGGTGGTGAGGGGGGAGCCTCTTGACTTCTCCAAGGTGCAGTATTGTTCTCCTGTACCCTATTGTTGTTAGAGTCCTGTGAATTGACCCAAGGCGGGATATACTGCTGTTGCGGCTTATTTTCTGGCTTCCAAGCAGGAACATGTGAGTTTTCGTTATTTGCTGCCGTGTTATTGTTCTGGTTAACTTTCCAAGGAGGGATATACTCTTGATTCGAGTTGGTGTTATTATAAATAGGTTGTTGGGTTTCTTGCTCCCTAGGATGTCTGTTAAGGGTAGCTGACCTCCAAGGAGCAGCATTAGTCTCAGTTGGAGGACTCGGCTTCGTATTATTGTACACCACGTTATTGTTCTGTGGTTCTGCGTTTCTTTGACCAGCCCTGGGTAATGTATGGAAAACTGGACCGGAGTTGGTCGGTGGGCTTTGGTTTTGACGGTTAGGGGTAAACTGCTGGTTATTTGGCGAATATTGCTGATTATTCGGTGAATATTGTTGATTATTCGGTGAATACTGTTGATTATTTGGCGAGTACTGTTGTACGTTTGGTGAAAATGGACTACGATTCGACTGTGCGGATTGTGGGCTAATGTGAACATTGTTCGCAGGAGAGTCCCTCTTTTCCGGCTGTCTCCAGTTGTTATTCGGGCTAGGGGAGTAGGGTGAGCTGTTTGAGGAGGGCATGCCAGCAAATGGCTGAGGACTTTTGTTGAATTGAGAGTCCTGTCGTTGTAAAATTTCTCTCGTTGGTGGCGACCCTTGTGGGGAGGCAGAATGTTGGTTAGCATACTGAGCTTCTGGCCTATGAATAGGACTTTCAGGGTTCCGTTGATTGTTGTACGGAGTACGTTGGAAGTTGTTCTGAGAAGGTGGTGTGTAAGTCTGTGGCTGCTGCTGCGTAAACGAAGAAGGCGGCATTTTCACCGTCAGAGGGCTCGGGACTTTTTCTATATACTTAGGAGTATTCCCTAACTTCTGTTGTTCTGCCTTCTCAACCTCCCAGTGGTAAGGGCTGTTCGTTTTTCGTAACATTCCAATAGGATTTTCGGGGATAACAATTTCGGGGCGTTCACCTGGTGCGATGGGTTTAGGGGATTTAGAGTTTGGAGCTTGGATGACTATTGGTGGTGGTGGTGGGGGTGGAACGGGCATTTTTGGAGGAGGGGGAGGTGGAGGAGCTGGTCCTCCCTGAGGATGGTAGCCCCCATTTGTAGGTTGTTGAGCATATTGCTGCTGTTGCTGTTCATGGTCTTCGTAAGACCTCTGCCTTGCCAATCTTCTCGCCATGCTAGGAGTTTTAATCTGAGACAGATCCAGGCCACCTGGTGTATATGTGAAAGGCTTCTTGTCCTTTGTCATCATGGCGTTTTGAATGCATGCTGGCGGCTCGACGGCTCCCATTGGCTGGAAAACACATTAAATATGTCGTTAACACAAGGTTGGAGAGCAACATTGTAACCACATGTTTCTAAAATTCTTCAAACGTCATTGAGCTATAAATTCGTTTCTACAGAAAATGAACTCAAGGAAAACGAAATAGTTTCTACGAAAAGAGATCGTTGTAATAAAATTTAGTACTTTGGTAGTAAACATGGTACCCCATCACATAGAATTTTATCATCTATCACTACAAGCAAAATATAAAAACTTACGTTAACATGAGTTTTTCCGTAGTTGGGAATTCTGCCGATGTGACCAGCGGCTGGGCCGTACCTGGAAACCGGCCAAGATTCGCGTTATTTTTACATGGACTGACTCCGTGGACACTTGCTTACTGTCCGCACGGCCCGAGGGCGACCAGCGTGACCTATTCCACTTTTAAGCCAGTTATCCGGAAACCGTGGTACAATCATGAAAATAGAATACTTTTATTAATCGTGCTATCGCTGTGCCCATTCCTCATTCCGATTTGGAATGGTTGTCGGAGATTTATGCGGTCGAGCTTACTGGCATCATGTCTGGAATCGTAAAAGTCGACATTCATTTTGGAATTTGAAACAATAATACGATAGTTATTTAAGTCGACTGTTTCGTTTCTCTGCTTGTTTATGTCAATCATAACTTCTATTTCAACCTTCTACATTTCTGTAGCTAGCAATATCTTTAAAAATAAATTATTGTTTAACTGAATTTTCTATTGTTTCGGTGGTAAATCATCCAGTGAATTCTCTCGCTCTTAGACAGAGCGCGAGGGATGTGTGACTGTTACTGACTAAAACTCACTACTATGTTCCTTCTTTTCCATTCAGAAGTCTTTGGCCCTGCTGGGCCCCTATTGTTTTGCTGGCATCTCCTTGAGGCGCGCCTGGAACACTACTTGCCATTGACGACTTGGGCTCGGTCCGGACGGTTACTGGACAACCGGACGGCGAGCTACCCATTGCTCACCTTCCGCAAGCTACGCCTAAGGGGCAGCTGGAAATCGGGGTCGGTATCCCTGCGACTTAGGCGTGGTGCGGCCGCCTCTTTAGCTAGCTTATTAAATGCTATATTAACTGAAAACGTTACTTACCCGTTTTCAGCCATTTTTCTCGATTTCGTTTGCAGTCACCAGTCCGCAAAGAGTTCTCGTTCCTGTGGAATGAGATCACGGCTTGTAATCGTGTAAACACATGTTTTTAGGAAACGCCTCATGATATATGCCATACGCTCCGTTTGCCCAAGGTCGGAAGCTAGGTGAAAGGCTATTTTTAGAAACTGGAGCATTTCTGCTGTGCAGTTTTGTTTGAACCTTTTGCATCTTCGATAGTTTTGTATGTTGTGCTGATGGATTTATTGAGTTTGGAAATAGTTTGTTATGTGCAATGTGCTTTCGTTGCTGTGTTATAGTTAGTTTAGTCTTCTTTGTTTCTAGTTCATTTTGAACAAGCTGGTTCCGCGATTTCGTCTATGTTTGACTCAAAAACAGCATAATAATATTAGATCACAATTTTAAGAAGTTTATATAGCCGGAACTTTAAACTTTAAAAGTAGCCTAAATTACTTCTTATAATTTCATACTTTTCCCTATGGTCCTAGTAGGGTTTGCTGACATCTCTTTGAGGCGCGCGAGGCGCACTACATGCCACCGATGACTTGGGCTCAGTCCCTCTAGGACAACATACGGCGAGCAACCCAGTGCTCATCGTCCACAAACCAGCGTATTTCAATACTGTACTGTATAATGTACCTACCTATTATACACAGTCACATTCTTTCGAAAATACACATGGCTCTCATTGGCCAAATATTCAGTATTATTGTCACAAAATATTTACGTCTCTCACAGTCATTAGTCACCGTCCAGGACGAACGTATGTCCATAATGCATTGATGCCTTGGCGAGAGAAGTCCCACTCTAGGCGGCATGGAGAGAACGTAACAGACTTTTACTGACTAAAACCACACCTATGTTCCTTGTCCTGAGTTGGCAAACAAGCACTCTGGGAGTCGCGATTAATGCAAAGAAGGCACAGGAGTGGGTTTTAGTAAGTAGATGTTGGACACGCCCTCCCGCTCAACCCAGAACGGGAGAAGTAATTTTAACCTATCACATACCCGCAAAACAAGACACAATAGTAAAAAAATAACAGCGCGGTCTCATAGGAGCGGTCGGGGGACGGGGATTCATGAATTAATGATCTCCCATCTTAAGAAAAACCTATGTTCCTTTATTTGCCTTTTGCGTTCTAGGACCACGAATATAACTTTCATACTTTTCCAAATGGCTCTAGCAGACTTCCATGTACTGTATAATTTTTTCTATTAGCATTATCGGCCTTGTCATGTTCCCACTGCTGGGACTCAGGCCTCCTCTCTGGGAGAGAGAATGGGCTTTAATCCACCTCGCGGGTCCAATGCGGATTGATGGATGTCACATGTCTTTGAATTTTTGGTTCTAGGACATGCCGGTTTCCTCGAGATGTTTTCCTTCACCGTTTTGAGAGCAGTCGTGCAAGTCATAGATAGGTATACATATCTATAATACCTACACAGTCACATTCTTCGAACACAACTCGGGCTCAGTCCTTATAGAATGAATTGACAGCGAGCTGCCCATTGCTCGTCGTCTTTAAGACTGTACTGCATAACATATAGTACACAGTCACATTCTTTCGAACATAATATATATAACATATAATACACACAGCTCTCACCAGCCAAATATTCAGCATCATTGTCACAAAATATTTACGTCTTCAGTCATTAGTCACCGTCCAGGACGAACATATGTCCATAATGCATTGATGCCAGACATGGCAAGTAATGCTCATAGAATTTTGGCACTCTTTCTATAATTATAGAGCATGGCTTGCCGCCAACATTATATTTAGATCCTAACTGCGCCTTTCCATTCCTGTGTTATTATAAACTTCATAGTTCTTTTTAGTAGTTGGTTTGTAATGCTTTTTTGATTTATTTAGTTTTAAGGTTGTTAATGGTTTTCAAAATTTAGTTGTTTGTTTATTGGCAATTGGCGCATATTTATATCTTGGCACTCTCATGTTTTGGGTCAATTTAGAAACACACGGTTATATTGCATTATTTCTCCTGAAGACATATATCAATAAACCCAATTTGGATGAGAGGAGAGGGAATATCAAACTTTTACTGAATAAAACCTAGTTCAGTTGCCCTTTGGGTTTCAGTAGGGCTGCTATGAGACTCTTGAACAATCTTGCATCTTTTTTTTATATAGCTTTTTAATATAGTGATCTAATCATGAAAATTCTTTCACTGATAGTAAACGAACAGTCGTCTAACAGACGTCAGTGACACAGGTTACTGAGACCACTGATGCGAAATTTGAGAAAAAAAAAACGACCAAACCTCAGTAGGTTTTTTCGTTTGCAAATTCAGCCATCAAACTAAAATGGAACAACGACGCCCATATCTACTGCATATCGCTTCAAAATTAGGCAATTGCAGCCATTGACTGGATTGGGAACAACAGGAATGCGCGAGGTGGTCAGCCCAAAAGCAGATGGCGTAACGAGTTGGACTCCTACCCGTAAGATTGGTCAGAACTAACTAAGGATAGAGAAAACTGAAAGAAGAGAAGGGAGAAGTTTACCCTGCAGCATGCCACAACACGCTTAAAATAATAACAATCAGAGCAAGAGAATGCAACTATAACATATGTCGTTGGCATCATTTTAGTTTAATAATAATAATAATAATAATAATCCTTTATTATCAGGCAACTAAGGCCCATAGAAACAATACACAAATAATATTACAAAATTATAAACTAATACATATAACATAAACTATTACTCGTAAGTTAATTTGTTAGTAAAAACGACTTAAAGCTATATTAGTAGCACTTCACTATGCACTATGTTTTCTTGGTGCTGTCCTGTGGCACTTGTCCGCGGAAGCGACGGAACACCACGCCCTGTGGCCAGAAGTCTTCATCCATAGCGAGGTGCAGAAAACAGTTCGGTACTCGCACCACAAACGCCTGGAAATTGACGTTCCGGTGCGACTCCAGCAGCTGCACCCTCAGTGTGTACTTCAACTTCTGGCGCACATACTCGACGATGTCCTCCACCTTTGTGGTGTAATGCAGGCGGGAGATGTACACCGGCGTGTTCGGCTGAGCGGCACGCACACTCGCACCAGGTGTTGCTGGTGCTTTGCCGCACAGGTTTCGGTTGGCTTGCGTTCGGCGCTTCCTCCTTTGCACCGTCACGAAACCATCTTCGTTTTCAGCCTTATTCATTGCCTTATTAGGCAAAGGCTTTGATATGGGAGCGGCAGGGGCGCTCGCGGTGACGCTAGCGAAATCAACTCAAACTCAGCGTGACTGAAAGTAGGTGGGAACAAGAAAAGATGGCGCGTGCTGCAGCTATAAAATATATTACAGTTATTATTATATTCCAGGGCCATGTGACACACTTGTAAACAGAACAAACATACTCTACCTATGTTCCTATAGGACATTTTATCCAGACAAGAGTGTCTATTGCCAATTTGCACTCATGAAAAGCTTTGGAACAGTACCGGATTGCACCTGCCACGTTTATCTTTTTACGACTTGTGATTGAATGTTTATTTATTGACTAAAACCGACCTGCCTTCCTTCAAGAGGGAATACGCATGCAAGTTATAAACAGGGTTGGAATAATTTTCAAATACCTTCTCTAACAACCAAGTCGTATAGTTTCAAAGCTAATACGAGTAGATAAGAGAAGTCCAACGTGAACTTGATGTCAGTCTAGTCCATCACGTCAATCCAGCCGCCATAGAAAATGGCATCTTGACGAAAGTGACAGATATATTTGTTTAAAATTGTAATACCTCCCATGTTTTTCGACCAATTTTAATATTGGTTTTCACAATCAGTATTCTATTTTCCATGAAACAAAATCCCCCACCGCAACATTCATCTGTCTGTATACACAGAAGAATGTGGTGTTACAGTCAAAACTACTGAACGGATTGTCATGCAGTTTTCAATAATATGAGAGAGATTCATGAGGAAGGTTCAGGAAAATTCATTATAATCGAGAAAAACCTAAGATTCCAAAGATTTCTAACACCCGGATGAAGCTGGGCTTTTCAATCCAGCACCCCTATTTTATCCTTTCATAGTTTAAATAAAAAAAACATGATATTTTTTTTCTACAAAATTGAAATCAAGAGTCCCCCCATTCCCTTTCACGCTAGCACTTCGCACTATGCACTGTTATGAAACGTTATGATAACGCGATTGGCGGCGCGTTTCAATACTATTGTTAGCCGAGGACGCGCGCGCCGCAGTGAACTGGGGCAGGCGCGCGCGCACCTGAGAACTGTGAGCTTTTGAACTGGACAGGTAGACAGGTATGCTTGGACGACCTCCGAGGTATGGGATTGTGTGAGGAAATTAAATCTACACTAATATATTATATATATTAAGAGGTAAAGTTTGTTTTTTTGTTTGTATGAGGTAATCTGTGGAAGAACTGGTCCGATTGCTAACATTTTTTCACCAATAGAAAGCTACTGTAAGGAATACAGCAGCTTTCTATTGGTGAAAAAATTTTATTGAGTGACTTAGGCTATATTTTATGTACGCGGGCGAAGCTGCGGGCTAAAGCTAGTATAGAATATTTTCACGTTTGATCACTATCTCACCTGATGGTAAGCGATGATATGGCCTAAGTGGCCGCACGCTCGCCTGGAAGTAACCTACTCACTCCTGACTTAAAGACCCCTAACTTTTAGCAATCAGAAAACAAAGCCTTCAGCAGCAGCAGGGAATTCCACTCCTTAACTGAACGCTCAATAAAAGTGTGTATACCAAACAAATCAGCGCTGGTGGTATGAGTACTAGAAAACTGATAAACATATATTTCTAAATAATTAATTATTGCTAAATCACACACAAAACAAATAATAGTACTCATCACAAAAACTTTTGTCCTGGATGGGAATCGAAACCACGACCTCCGGAATAGCCATTAGGGCCAACCAACAGGCCAGTCAAATATGTAACTACCTAATGAAAATGAGTGAGTTGGATAACATTGCTTACGTGTGTAAGTCAAATAAACTGAATTCTTTATCGTAAGCCTTCATGAATTGACGAATGTGAATGGGATCCCGCCTTTTATGGATTAGTCGAATCTATTAATGTTTAGAGTGATCTATCAAGGTCTTGACCGGGTCAAGGTCAAAGAATATAGACCTTTTAGATCTAGATTGTGCCGTATTACCCCAGTTAATGGGTTGTGGAGGTCTGGTAGGCAGGCGCTCTTCGTAATATACTGGTATTCAGCTAAATCCGGCTTGACTGGAAGCCGACCCCAATATAGTTGGCCAAAGGCTAGGTAGATGATGATTGTACAGGTAATCTTTATTTTATTTCTATACGAGCTTCAGACGCGTGATAGCTGTAGAATTATTATCCCAAGGCCCAAGGGAAAATATTCCCGGGATAAAATGTATCCTATGTGCTATACCAGGATATGGTCTGCTATTTCATTAGTTACAAACATCATATAAACTTACGGCTTAACAAAACATATTAGTGTGATACAATAACCTGATATTTTTCATGGGCTAACCCTTTGCGCATTCATTGGTAATAAAATTTCACCCCCGCATTAAATATAATATCTTTTGTTTTTATTTATCTGAACATTTTTACGTTTATTTTTACGATAATACTTCTTGGTGCTTTATCGAAATTCAATGATTTTCGGTTTTCTCCTTCATAAATACAAACAATAGCTACCAAGACTCATAATGATAAGCAGGGACTTAAACCGTAACCGTATTACCTAAGTGTTTTAACACTGTTTTTTAAAACAGTTTTAACAGAAAAACTCTTTTAAATGTAACAGATATAATAATGTTACCGAATCAAACTGTAACCTTTTATATTTGTTAATAAGTGTTAATACGTGTAACAGAAATAATCAGTTGCACAGTATGGCTGCGTTTATCTGCTACACTTATGAACAGTGTTAACACTTTTATAAGTGTTTTGGGTTAAACACATTGAAAACACATTTATAAGTGCTACAGATTTGATTCTGTTACAGATTCAACGTGTAACACTTATAATTCTGTAACCTTTATGAAGGTGTTTTTAAGTCCCTGATGATAAGTGCCGTGATTAAAGAAGCCCTTTGCTTGAGATAGCTTTTCCCGAATATTAATCAATTCACTTCAAAATATTTCGTTTTACATAGGTCTACATAGGCACTTATAAAACGTCAGTAACTAGTCGACGCTGTGCACAGTTAATATTAGTTTTTGCGAAGAAGAAACAGCAAGAAACTACACGATAACAATTTTAAAAAGTGGTCGGTTTCTAACTCTACAACAGTTGAAATTTTCATAGATAATGTATTTCTGTTGCCGTTATAACAACAAATACTAAAAACAGAATTAAATAAATACATATTTATGTGGGGTTCCCATAAGACAAACGTGACTTTGACTTTTTGCCGTTTTTCGTTACGGACGGTAAAGACCCTTTCGTGCGCGAGTTCGACTCGCACTTGTCCGGTTTTTAAACAATGTTTCTACATTATGTATATATTTAAATGTTCATTATTAATTTTAGCATAATTTTAGCAGCACGTTGGTTACAAAACTTTCTTCCTTCTATTAAATCTGTGTTGTAAAGAGGTCTTGGCACAGGTGCATGTAATTAATATGTCGGCCATTTTGAATAACCGTTCGCACCTGAAGTTTCAGCTGTACCGCGGTATATTCGTGGCCAGTCCGCTCATAATATGACGAAATTTCCTGTCGTAATGTGAATGTGTTTCGTTTTGCGAAGAGTGTTATTTGTGGAATCATTTTTGGGTAATGGTCGTGATTTTTATCGTTGGAAACGTTGTCTGTAATAATAATTACACTGCTCATCATTCAGTGGTTTTAGTGGAATAAAACTATATTCTACATGTGGGTTGCTAAGTTTTAATTTTTGCAATAAATACGTTAGAAATGCCGTTTATGTCATTACTCTGTAGATAAAAACTTTATTTTTCATACCTTTCTTGAATGAGGTGTATTGAGACAATTATGTTGCATCCTTCAACAGATATCAACTATCAGTAGGTCCTCAGTGGACATGGTAAGTGCGAGAGGTTCCTGAACCTGATTCGTGTGGCAAGAAGCGGCTGGGTGTCACCATTGTGCAGATTACCCGGAGGACACGGTGGAGCATACGGTGGAGGTGTTCTTCGCTTGGGTGGAGCACCGCCGTGTCCTCAACCGGACCTCGTGGACCGGAGCAGAAATGGCAAGAGGTCGTCTGCTTCAGCGAAGCAGTAAGTTCGCCTTTGTACGTTTGATATCATTAAGCATTACATTCGAATTGGTACCTTTGTGATGCATGAAGTTTTAGTAAGTACATACATAACATAATTCTACAGCAATTTCCTGAACAATTTGAACAGAACTACAAGCTTTTTGCCAAGATTTCTAGACAAACCTCAATGTTTACAAAATCCAAAAGTTTTGTTCATCCAATCCAAACGGTATCAATCCCGAAACTGTATCCGAAGCCATTTCATTAAATCCAGGTAAATACCTAAACAATGATCTTTACTTTCTGGGAAGCTGTTGTTTACGTCTGTGTGCGCCCGCGCATCTAAATCCGAGTCGGGCTCCGTGTGACGCGACTTCCACTGAGCTTATGTGACGCTTTAATGTGTCATTAAGTTATTATACAATAAGTATTTATAATGTTGTATGTCATACGAGGCGATATTTTGAAGTGAATACCATGTCTTTGAAATGTAATTGCAATGTTATTGTGATGCATCATATTTAATATCAATAAATATAACGCCCACTACCCTGTGAATACACAATCACATTAATATTGCAAGGACATAAGATTTTGTGTATACGTGTATGTTAGTTATATATACCTATTTTATATATTTTTTTAAATAAAATAGGTACTTGTAGCATATAGTTTTTATTACTTTTATGGATCATAAAATGCCAACCTGTAAGAAATTATATTCTAATACTAAATCATACATTTTTTGACATAATTATGTTTCTGTGTATACAATATTGTTGGTTGGCCACTAAACTAGCTAATTTTTTGTTATGGTACAAATATCTAAAATTAATAAATATTTGGTGCAAATAATATTTAATTATCTTCACCTAATTGTCAAAGTATTCTTTGCACAGATCAGGTAATGAAGTACTAATGAGGTACTTTGAGTAATTAATGGATATTTAATTGCGATTTTGTTGTTGGCACATAAGATATTAAGAACATAACTACCAAGAAGTACTTATTTAATTTCATATCTATCTACACTATTACCTACAACGAATTAGCTTTATCTATACATATAATAAAATCGTAGGAAAGTCAAAACTGTACATCGAATATTTTTTTAAAAGAATACTTGGGGCGTGATCTATAATCGATACCGAAGCCAAAAATATAGTTTTTAGAATTCATGTCTGTTTGTCTGTTTGTCTGTTTATCTGTATGTCCGGGCTAAACTCAAAAAGTACTGCATGGATTTACTTCAAATTTTGCATGAATATTACTGAGAGGTCGGGAAAACAAATAGGCTACATATTATCACGCTATCACCTACGGGGGAGGAGCTGTGAATCTTTATTTTTCTTACGCATTATGTGGCAGCGTGTAATCTAACGACGCATATATAAATGTTGTTTTTGAGTAAGCCATGCTATTATTTAGCTTTACAATATAAAAACTACGCCATTTAAGTAACTTGGGCAGAAAAACATAATTTAATGAATGTTAGTAGTATAAAGGAAATTTTAAAGCAGCGTCATCTATGACATTTCGTAAAAATCAAATCAAGTTACATATTAACACTTTTTGGAAATTTATAACTAAAATTTTATCATGTTGGCGAGGTTAGTAGTTAGTTATTCTTAAAATTCATAGATGGCATTTTGCATTTTCTTCATAACAGTTGTATCGTACAGTTCGTTTGACAAATACAAGTTCCAACAAAACCCTCAAAATCTTGAGCAGAGTTGAGGAAGACAATTTAAAAAAAATGCGGTGTTAAGTATTACAAAAAAGTGATGTTCATTGATGATGAAGTGACATTGAAGCTCATTTATCGCAAGAACGTGACAGAATCCAAGAGAACAGCGTGCGGCACAAATAGAATAAGATCGCCTGTGTCGTGACATAAATCAACTTTCGACATCTGATGATGAATCCTCGGTTTACGATATCGAAGAGCAAACGGCTAAATAAAGAAGGAAGTGGATTTATCTACAATATCGTGATTAACTACACCGCCCATGGAGATATAGTTGCCTTAGAAGAAGTTTGTACCCACTGCCAAGTTCGCAAATGGAAAAGGGGACTAAATACAATACATTTTTTGAAATACATTCGAGCTCATAACAGCGCCTTCCAGATGACTTCGTTTGGTGAACAACAAGCAAGTGTTGAAGTAGACACATCCTCGATTTGGTCTGGTCTGTTCAAAGGATTGCAAAGTATGTTGCATAACGTTAATCCGCAAATAAGCAACTTCAAAGCAGCCCTCGCGTCGGTGCCTGAGAACGAGCGTAACCACTTTAAGTTTGTCATCAGAGCAGATAGAAGGCCGATCACAGCCCATCCAGGGTGGTGTTCCAACGACGAATGAGGTAGCTGTTGTGTTAGTCGATCAGGAGTGTGATAAAAGAGACATCGTTTTACGCACGCATGATGACCGGCTTCGAAGGATCAGCGAGACTCACCGTGCGTACGATTCTCTTCAATATCCTATCATTTCAGTTCTGTCGCGGAGAGGTTGGCTACCATTTTGCCCACTATAATGTAGACCCCAGACAGGCACCCCAAACCATAAAAAAACCATCCACCATGCATTTCTACAGCTTCTTGATCCAGCTGAGGGTAAACAATGGTTCTTATCTCCGCCATTATCGTACGCTCTTTACTCAGTTTCTTAGGACATGTACCCCAAAATTGAGACAGAGCGTTTGGTATTTATAAGGTCCAACCAAAGAAAGCTCAAAGCTGAGAACTACGTTTATCTCTATGCAGAATAATACAAATGCTCATTCATGGTCATTCTCCCCTCCACCTTCACAAAAGGTCCGTGGTACATGCACGAGAGGACCCAAGATGCATTTTGTTACGTGCGAAAGTTTGGTCGCCCAGACCTCTTCACTACCAACCCAAAGTAGCCTGAAATAACAGCTCAACTCCTTGCTGGATAGGCTTCGTACGACAGGCACGACTTGATCTCTCGCGTATTCCACCTGAAGTTAAGTTCAATTAGAAATGCTAATTTTCAATGCTCAGCTTGGAGAAAATGCACGTGTTCAGGAATTTTACGATGTCCTTTTAAGTCATGGCAAACGCACACAAGAAGAGAGAGGTGGACAGGTGGTGCTGCTAGAGTCTCTCGGTAGAGTGGTACACTCTCTTGGTAGAAGTACAGAAGCGGACTTAATGCCTTAGGCATTTTCTACCAGTCAACCTTTGGGTGATGCAAAAAAATACTATCCAGCTTAGAAGAACTCATTCGCTGTGTGTACGGGGATGTCAGTCGTATACTGCACCAGTAGAATTCTTGGGTGTGTGGGTAGGCCATTTAGATGCCCATAAATGATCAGGCTGCAGCAATTAACGAATGCATTCTCTGGGAAATTGAGGGGAATGATGTGGTCTACACCTCGATAAACACTGTTGTCGAGCAAGATAACGCACACACTATCCCGTGGAATTTCTGAGCACCCTGTCAGCAAGTGGACTTTCAGTGCATATCATCCAGCTGAAGGTCAGTGTCCCAATTGTGCATCTTCGGAACCTATCTCCTCCAGAGCTGTGTAACGAGACTCGCCCCTACCTTACAACTTCCCGTTCCAGTTCAAACGCGTACAGTTCTCAGGACGAGTTGCTTCTCACAAAAGCAACTGAACGGTGCTTGCTCCCGCGTCACCAGTCCTGATTCTCTTTACATTTTGGCACCTGGCAACGTAATTTATAGGGAAGAGTTGTAAGAAAAAAGTGTAAAGTGTAAAAATACGTATAAAGATATCGTACGATATCTTTATACGTATTTTCACACTTTTGTGTCCTGGAATGGAATACATTCCACACATACATCACCATCATCATCTGCCTAGCCTTTTCTCAACTATATTGGGGTCGGCTTCCAGTCAAGCTGGATTTAGCTGAATACCAGTATTTTACGAGGAGCGGCTGCCTACCAGACCTCCACAATTCATTAACTGGGATAACACGGTACTTCATGGCAAGACAGATATTCCACACATACATCATTTTCTCTATTTCCTTCAGTCACAACTTATGACTGAACTCAGCAGGATTCCCATATAATTCTCCAAACTTGCTTCGCTTGCAAAAAAAAACATGTATTTTAATGCTATTTTAAAAGTTGTTTACTTATAATGCTATAGCGACATCTTAAGTATTTTGGTGCTGTAGAGCCTTCACGCAGACGACGTCGCGGGCAGCAGCTAGTATCTAAATAAACGGTTTAAAAAGCTAAGTAAAAAGGTTGTTTCATCGATAGAATAGATTCATCTTATTATTGTTATAGGTTGCATAGAAGGGCAATTGCTTTAGGTAAGAAGGTATCTGGGCGTTTTATGTTAATAACTAGTGGCTGCCCGCGGCTTTGCCTGCATAAAAGTAGAAAATTAAACCGGAGGTAAATTATTCTAGGACGTGATCTACCCGTGTGTCAAGTTCAATTCTAATCCGTTCAGCCATTTGTGAATGTAGGAATACTTACGTAGCGGAGTGGAGGAGACCTTACGCACACACTCATACAATCTTATAAAATCATTAATTTATAATATTAGTAGGAATTGTATTTCTAGCCATGAAACACAATTGATATCAAGGGAAATACGGAGAATTACTATTTATTGCAATTGTATCAAAGGAGAGATAATTATTATGTATATGATACTGTTTGTTTCGGTGTATCACTTTGAAAGACCGCTGTAAAAATAACACACTATAAATGTCATTTTTTTTGTTGTTTGTGTCCGCAGGAATAAACGACTTATTTCTGCAATCACATTTCTATCATTGGGCAACCCGTTGTAGGGTAAGGCTCTTAATAAACGATTCAGTGTCAACGGTTGCATCACTGCTTACCATCAGGTTGGTTCGCAGTTAAGCACTAGTTTACTATATATCGTTTAAAAAAAAGTTTGGTGATTCAGGTTTTTTTTAGGTGAGAAATTATTAGAATGACTTCTTCCGCTTTTGGGTAAAGCGTCTTTTAATACCCACTACTTTGTTCCATCTTAGCCTTCGTTCCTTTCAGAAGCGAACCCATGGCCCCAGAATCTTCGGTCCTGATGGCTCATGGTATAGACAAATGATAAAAGACAAGAATATAAGGATTAAACTTATTTGTCTGTGTGTCTACGCCTTGATACATCATTATTGACAGTGAAGTCAGAGTTTCGTTCTGACGATGCTTCAACCTGCACATTACTCATCGCAAAGCTTACGCAGCTGCGTACACGCATACAATATATTATACAATAGTGGAAGGTCAACTCATAGTCACGGGCGCTCTTAGTTACACTATGAAAGTTCGTAATATAAACTCTCACTAGATTTTTATTGAAACTACAGTAGCAAAGGTGTAGAATTCCCTGGTGGAGTCTGTGTTTTCTAAATCAAGAAGATTACACGTACCTACTTCTAGCCAAGAGTGCTCCATCGTCAACCACATCGTTGCTAACTATCAAGACGAGATATTAGTCCGACACGGGTCTGTCAATAATAAAAACCTAAACCGAAAATTGTAAAAACTAAGGGGAAGTACGACAGTACTAAAAAAATAAAAACTCTCGGCATAATGTTATTCCTAAGCATAATAAGCATAATTAGCCTTGCCAATTGCCCTTGCAATATTCCCACTGCTGGGTCTGAGGCTTCCTCTCTATGGAAGGCAGTGGACAGTTATCCACCACCAGGACCCAGTAGGGGTTGACACATGTCAAATGTTTTCAAATTGTTGATTCCAGATCATACCGGTTTTCTCACGATATTATCCTTCACTGTTTTTAAGAGCAGCGATGATGAAATTAACTACACAAAGTAAAACGCCTGCCTAAGTTTGAACTCACGATATAAAACTCGTAAGTCAGTCCAGCGTTCACACGACACTAGATGATTTCTAACCATAGTAAGATTACTTGTAGCAATAAACTGTGGCGAACCGTGTGCAAAGTTTGATGATTTATGACTATGTTTCCTAAGATGTCTGTTTATAACGACCACATTGCAACAGTCATTGGTCAGCCGTTCGTTGTCATCATCATCATCTCAGACGAAAGACGTCCACTGCTGGACATAGGCCTCCCCCAAGCGTCGCCACACGTCGACCGGTCCTGTGCGTTTCGCATTCATCGGATTTCCGCGACTCTCGCCAGGATAGTTGTGCAGGATGGGCAGCACAGCAGATACCGCATGTCCTGTGCAGTGGCTCCACAATGGCACTGTGTTAAGAATGGGTCGAGGTAGTGTATATTTGTTGGCTTAATGATGACTGAACCTTACGGCTATAGACAGAGAGTCGACCCCATGAGGATGTATCCGAACCTCTAAGATACAATTTAGTCCTTATGTTGCGCTAGTGGACAAGGCACATTGCTCGCAGGACAGACGGTCAATGGGCCAAAAGGTTCTGGCGTGGCAGCCACGTACCGGAAGACGCAGATGGAAGGCGTTCCACAAGGTCGACCGACGACCTGGTGAGGGTCGCGAGAATCCGATAGATGCGAGAGACCGATAATTGTGACGACACTTAGAAGAGGCCTATATTAATGTACATTGTGGACGGCTTTCGACTGAAAAATTGATGAACCGTCAAAGTAACATAGCAATTTAAATTTCTAATGGCCAATCCATTTTAGATGTAGCACTCATCGTTATTATACTACTGCTAAAGCGTTAACGCCAATCGTGACGTAGATATCTAAATCACATGTCTACGAGAAGTATTTATACATTTTATTGAGCTAATATAAATAGATAGCTATTATTGAATTCAAGGAAATATTTCTTGGTTTTGATTTGCATTGACTCCGAATATATCATGGTCTACGGACGATAACTCACGATTCATTTTCTTACACGCATTTAAAGTACATAAGGATTTTTCTTAGTCGTAGCATAGATAATAATAATACTAGCAAAGTCGTAGTATAAATTGTATCACAGCACAAAAGCACAGTAATTCTGTCAATTTGGAACTCAAAACTAATTCCTGAAATAATCTCGACCACCTATCTTTTAATCAATCGTCTTATCGCTCTGCACTGGATATATATTTATGAAAAAAACATTGGCTAAGTTTAAATCACACGTTATTGATTGCCAGTCAGACAAAGCTTTAAAAAAAAAGTGTTCAAAATTTAAAACTAATTCGTCTTCTTTTTTCAAAAACTTTAAATTAATTCAAACAAAGAACTTTTGGACTCACCTGAATTTCTCTTTAAAAAAAAAATCCAAAACTCCGTCAGCACAGCACAAAAAAAAACAAAAACAAAATAAGGTGCAATATTTTTTTTCAGTATAGGGTTGTAATGTAACAGGATAGTGCAGGGTTCGCAAACGCGGCACACGAGTGGGACAGAGTTCGTTCGTTCGGATGTGAAGCCGGCCGCTCGGCCAGTATAGAGCGCCGCCCGCGCGATCCGCTCGCGGTACACTAGTGATGGGCTTGAGAGAGTATCGATATCGAGAGTTTGCTGCTGTATAACGACAAAGCTCAACAGAAATGGTCGTAACGTTGATGAGTTGTAGAGTTTATCAAAATTGTATGCACAATTAAGTAAAGTTCACTGAATAAGCGCGGAATTTAGGTTTTAGGGATATTATGAGTGAGCAAACATAGTTACTTGAGAAAGGACGGTACAGTACTAATGAAGTTCAAAAGTAAGAACTTAAGAAAACCGGGAGTAGGGCGGGTTTTGCCCATCCCACATTTTTTTTACCCTATTGTTGTGAATACAAAGGTGGTGATTAACCAGACCAAGTTCATTAACTTGCTCACTGCTTCATGTTTGAACTTGTTTATGTGGAAACAATCGAATACATATAATATCTATAATATAGATTCTATATCTATACTAATATTATAAAGAGGAAAGATTGGTACCTATTTTTGTATGTTTGTAATGAATAGGCTCAAAAAGTACTGGGCCGATTTAAAAAATTCTTTCTCCAATAGAATGCTACATTCTTCCAATTTGACATAGGCTACATTTCATTTTGAAAAAAATTAGGGATCCTTGGTACAATTTGAACAATGTAACCGAAGGTGTAGAAAAATTTCCAAAAATAAATAATTGTCTACCCCGTGCGAAGCCGGGACGGCCTGCTAGTAAATGATAATTTGGTGTTTAATACTGTAAACGATAAGGCAACAGTTGGGAAAGCTTTTTTCTAGCAGTGGATATGTCTTGGCTGAAACGACGATTATGATGTTTACATAATACTTTAACCATGATAAAAAAAAATTATACACATTGCATTCTAGTAGATGTAGGCCGTAAAATTCAAACTTCATCGACAATCTATTTAAAACTTTTGCGCATCACTAAACACATGAAAAGTTTCACTCTTTCCCGCCCGTAGACTTCAGTTCTTGTCTCGCGCACTTAGCAATGTTTTGCAAATCACAGAGTATAATTAGGCTAGTTACTCACATCTTTTTATTAATCATACTGCCAAAAGTATCGTTATAAGTTATTTTTATAAAGGTTCTGGATGGACGGTAGCCATTCATTGATAGGGAGCTGTTGAGTGTCATACAATTTTTATTTCGCCCACGTGAAAACATAATTTATCACACAGAGATAGTGCTAAGTATATATTTGTGAAAGAATTTTCAGAATCGGTTCAGTCGTTTCAGAGATCGTCGCCTTACTTACATAAACTCTTCTTATATTTAAAAATCTGCTATGTGTCACTCTGTGTCGGGCGAATAATACAAAATTTTAGTTGGGTAAGGTTTAGTACCCTACCCATCTAAAATTTTGTTTTATTCGCTTTCCAATCACCTAGTAATATACAACAATCATCATCTTCTACCAAGCCTTATTCCTGACTATCCGTAACGAGTAACGACTGCCAAAGATCTACAAATGACAGCCGGGACCTACGGCCTAACGTGCTGTCTGAGGCACGAAGGAAACCCGTTATGTTAAGATAGTCACCCATCCACAGACAAACCTGTGCAAGCGTTGCTTAACCTTGAAGATCGACCCGTGCGGCTGTTATTATCTAGCCACGAGCTCCTCCATGAGTAATATACAAAAATCTGGTTTATAAATAAAGATTTTGTATTGTTTTTTTTTTTAATATTATTGTTAGGGATCATGGCTTAAAAAAATAGTACAAATAGTCGAAAAATTTGAATTGTTTAAAAGATGGGAAGTCGCTTTACGGAAGCCGCAGTAGCAGCTAGTTAGTATATTATATATTTTTTAACACAGTTGCTCGTAAAGCTGATGTAATTCCACCGGTTTTAAATATGTAAAGCGGGTCATAAAAAACGCGTGTGTTATGTAAATCAAATAGTTAAGTTATAGTCCATACAAATTCCATAACAGCATTATTTGCCATTTCGCGCGCGGCGATTAGTTCGAAATTTGAATAGCCTCATCATTTGTCATATTTTATCATTTTTTGTCACTTTTTGTCACTTTTGTCACTTTTTGACACTTTTTGTCACTTTTTGTCACTTTATGTCACTTTATGTCACTTTATGTCACTTTTTGTCACTTTTTGACACTTTTTGTCACTTTTGTCACTTTTTGTCACTTTTTGTCACTTTTTGTCACTTTTTGTCATTTTTTGTCATTTTTGACACTTTTTGTCATTTTTGACACTTTTTGTCATTTTTGTCACTTTTTGACACTTTTTGTCACTTTTTGTCACTTTATGTCACTTTATGTCACTTTATGTCACTTTTTGTCACTTTTTGACACTTTTTGTCACTTTTGTCACTTTTTGTCACTTTTTGTCACTTTTTGTCATTTTTTGTCATTTTTGACACTTTTTGTCATTTTTGACACTTTTTGCCATTTTTTGTGATTTGTTGTGATTTTCTGTCATTTTTTGTCACTTTGTCTCTTTTTGTCACTTTTTATCACTTTTTGTCACTTTTTGTGAGTTTTTGTCATTTTTTGTTACTTTTTGTCATTTTTTGTCACTTTTTGTCACTTTTTGTGAGTTTTTGTCACTTTTTGTGAGTTTTTGTCAACTTTTGTGATTTTTTGTCACTTTTTGTCATTTTTTGTCATTTTTTGTCATTTATTGTCATTTTTTGTCATTTTTTGTCATTTTTTGTCATTTTTTGTCATTTTTTGTCATTTTTGTCTCTTTTTGTGATTTATTGTCATTTCAGTCATTTTTTGTCACTTTTTGTGATTTCTTGTCAACTTTTTTGTCACTTTTGGTCACTTTTTGTGATTTATTGTCATTTCAGTAGTTTTTGGCACTTTTTGTCATTTGTTGTGATTTATTGTCATTTCAGTCATTTTTTGTCACTTTTTGTAATTTTTTGTCATTTTTGTCACTTTTCGTGATTTATTGTCATTTCAGTCATTTTTTGTTACTTTTTGTAATTTTTTGTTACTTTTTGTCATTTTTTGTAATTTTTTGTCATTTTTGTCATTTTTTGTGATTTTCTGTCATTTTTTGTCACTTTTTGTCATTTTTTGTCACTCTTTGTCATTTCAGTCATTTTTAGTAATTTTCGTAATTTTTTGTAATTTTTGTCATTTTACCAAACAATATTTGCGATCGATTTCTTTGGCGCTAAACACTAAGATGTTCCTCACACAATCAGTGCGCAGCAATTTTTAAAATGAAAATGTTTTTAAATGTTTTTTTTTCTGTTTCCTCGCAAATGTGTTAAAAAACGTCGTACGATATACGTGCGTATTGGTTATAACATGCTCGGCTCAGTTACGCCCTCGCCTTCGGCTCGGGCTGAAATTCCGCCTCGCATGTTATAACCATCTTTACGCACTAATATCGTAATGTACTATAACCTATAGTTTCCCACCACTGAGCAAAGGCCTCCCTCAAAACTAAAGTAAGTATAGGTAAATAAACATAATACTTAGTTATTAAAAAACCAGGCAAGTGCGAGTCGCACTTGCGCACTGAGGGTTCCGTACCAACTTACCTATGAAAACAGTTCAATTACCGAATCGAGTCTTAAAGAGTTTTCCCGAATCGCATTTGTGTTTTCTTGTTATGTGATTACAAATTTTCAGTTTTCTGACTTTTTCCTGCATTTTTATGCCATGAGACCTAGCTTGCTAAGTTATGAATTTTGATTTCTTTAAGAGTGTCGAAATGTGCGTGTTTTGCAACATGTATGGCTGTATCTTTTTTTTTCGTAAGCTTTGGAGTTTGTTTGGTATGTGATTTTAATTTCAATTCGATACCTCCATGCGCTCATGAGATAAAGGGTCTTGACAAACAGACAGACGGGACAGAAGTGGGATCCTATATTCTTTCTCTCTTAGTGTCAATAGCAAAACGTATTTACGCATAACAAATTTATTTGACCCTAAATTCAGAATTCTACCACATTCTGAAAATATGCTGAAATATAAAGGTAACTTCAGGAAATACACGTTATTTTGTTAAAGCAAGGAATCCTACAAAAATCTGGACGTTTCCCATCAAACACCTATCTCAATACTCAGATAAAAGTATCAATACTCAGTAATTCTGTAGAGGAAGATACATCGGTACATCCCAATGGTGAATAGTGTGAAAACTATGCAACGCCCACACAAGTACTAGGTACTTGTTCGGACATTTGTGTAATGTGATTGACTGAAATGCACTATGTGTAATATGTATCAATTGTCTGAAATCATACGTGTATACATAGGTTATTAATGATTGTACTGATGAGTATGACTTACATGGGAGTTGTGTCAATTATTTTTTCTGATTAAGTGTAATCGCTTTAGAAACTTTAGAGGTGATGGTGGAACAGAGTGTCCTACATACCTCCGTTGAACCACCATTTAGGCGTGGGCTTACGGACGGCAATCAATGGGTAGCTATGCCGACCGGTAACAGTACGGACCAAGCCCAAGTCGACGAAGGCTTGTAGTGTTCCACGAGCACTTCAAAGAGATACTTCCATTGAAAAGGAAGGATCCTTCGACCAGCCAGGGGTTAAGTCTGGTTTGCAACTGCCCGATATAATGGTTTTCAGGTTGAAGTATCTGATCAAATCATGTGGAGAGAATATTCGTAGTTCTTATGTGTCGCCATAGATGTTGCTACAAAACCATTATATAATATCCCATTTTGAAGAACTGTAACTCGACGTTATAGACTTCGACGTTCCACGTCCCCTATACAACGTATGCTAACTATGTTCAACGCGCCCGTGGAGACCAACCCTGGATTGGACTTGTTTTCAGATAGATAGAAGACGATATCATCAGAAAGTTTGCGATTCCGTGAAAGGACAGAGTGAAAGTATTTACGTAATTTAGTGTTAATGACTATTTTACTGTACCAAAAATAAATAAAACTCAATGAAACAATGGTTGGACCACTTCACAAGCCAATACTTTTTTTGAGGTGAGAAATTTCGAATAACTTCCCCTGCTCTGGTTGAACAAAGAGTGTCAGACCTTTACTGGCTAAACCACACCTGTGTTTCTTTTATTTTCTTTCAGTTTCAGGGCCACAATAACTCTTACTAACAATCCCGGAACACACCAGCCAATGCTGACTTTTTTTTAAGAGGTTGAAATAACACTTGGAATTGCTCCTGTATCCTGTGGGATCGTTCACAAACATATAAAAACCACACATATAAGACATCTAGACCTGGAGCAAATATCTGTAGGCTGTAGGAATCGAGCAACGGTGGCGGCGACTCTCAAAGCTGCAGCCAATTGCTCAACCATTACGCTAGCCGTGCCGGATTCAGAAAGGCACGATGCATAGGCATATTTTTCTTATAGGGCAATCATCATCTCCGATTCCGGGCGGAGCGAAAGGAAATGTCAGAATTTTACTAACTAAAGTGCACATAACTTCCTGCAGTTACCATTTACTTACAAAATTAGAAGAATCTCGCAACCGTAGTAATGCACAGATGTCTAATTTGCCAATGTTGTCACCCGTAGGCTGTACACCACTGCCTCTAGTATAAACTGTTAAAAAAAGCTAACACAACACTAGTCAAAGATATGCCAGCAAAACCGTTGGGGTCCAGCATAATTGAAGCTTACTGGAGTCATGGGTTCCTTTGAAAAGGAAAATCCGGTCGTAGAACGCAAGATAAAATCATAAATTTGACGACATCGACATGACTAGGCGTCCGGATAAAGCCGGACACAGTCAGGCTTTTTGGTTGTGTGTCCGGCCAAATTAGGCGAATTGCAGCCTGTCCGGCTTTTGTTGGGCTTTTTAAACTTGACCATTTTTTAGATTTGCAATTGCAAGCGTTTGCGGACAAGCAATGACTTGTTATTTCATTAGAATGTAAAAAGTGAAATTTCCGAATGGCTCTAAAAAATAATTTGTCGGCCTTTTACTCAAATGTCCGGCTAAACTGTTCGGATTATCCGGCTTTTTGGTTTAAAGATCGGGCAACCCTAGCTACGACATATATATTTATATTACATCACAAGCAAACTCAAAACTTATCTTTCCTCAAACAAAAATGACTCAAGCTTGCACATAAACCGCCTAAAACCTTCAATTAATAAATACAAACTCATTTGCGGTATAAACGGATCGGAAATGCCGTGTGCCAATATCAGTGCGACCTGGTGAGTCACGCTCAAACCTGTATCGATCTATTCGTGGTCCACAAGGTTTAAACTGGCAAGGACGTGGTATGACATGGACGAAAATAACAAGAAGAATCTAAAGGTTGAACTCTAAAAGTTTTCAAGATCAAATATTGTTTTTTTTTGTGTAATGTTTCCAGATTTTCGAAAGTGTTCTGGAAATGGCGTCAATTTGTCAAGTTTCGCTGACATTTTGTCACAGAATTACAATAAATACTGTGACTTTGGTGTCTCTAAATCGCTTTTAGCGATTATAGTGCTTATTGTTACGCTCTATTATTTTTTATTGCTACAATACTCGTAAATAATATTTCAATACAATTTTAGTAGTGAAAACTTGTTTAAAAAAAAACAAAATGTTTTTTTTCACATAAGCTTTCACTCTAACATAATTTTTTTTAGGAAGGTGAATCATCAGAATGACTTCTACTGCTCTTGGGCAGAGCGGGAGGGTGTGTCAGACTCTTACTGACTAAACCCCACTCCGTTCCTTCGTTGCCTTCGATCTGGTGGACACGGGCTTACCTTGGCATTATAACATTTACCGATTCGCATTGGGACCCGCGAAGTAGACACGGCCTATTTCCTTTCATTGAGAGGACACCTGAGTACCAGCAGTGGGAAAATTAGGTATATAATAGAATAAACTTTATTGTACACCAAAAGAAGTTCAAAAAATCTATGGGTACAATGGCGGTCTTATCGCTGACAGCGATATCTACCAGACAGCCTCAGGATGGACCGTAAGAAAAATAATGCATGTATAAGGCTGATTATGCCATATCTGCTATTATGCTGAAGTGACCCCATCGAACACCTTGTCATATTAAGATGGATGGGGCAAGACCGCGTAACAGATCACCGATGCCTTTGACAGATTAGTTCAAACCGCTCTGTTGAGCCATTGAACGAGTGCACTCGGATGACTGCCAGCAGGCAAAAGTGGTGGGAAGTTGTGTGCTGTAAGCCCGTAACCTGACAACTTCCGGAGAGCTACCCATATGGCAACCACGACCACTCTGGCAAGAGTGTGACGACCACGAAGAAGACTTATCTGCCTAGCCTTTTCCCAACTATATTGGGGTCGGCTTCCATTCAAGCCAGATTTAGCTGAATACCAGTATTTTACGAGGAGCGGCTGCCTACCAGACCTCCAAATTAACTGGGGTAACACGGTAGTTCATGGCAAGACTGGAGGCAGATTTACTGGTTTCTGACTATCCGTAACGACTGCCAAAGATCTAAAAATGACAGCCGGGACCTACGGCTTAACGTGCTTTCCGAGGCACGGAGGAAACTCGTTATGTTAAGATGGTCACCCATCCACAGACCAACCTTGGTAAGCGTTGCTTAACCTTGAAGATCGACCTGTGTGGCTGTTATTATCTAGCCACGAGCTCCTCTACACAGTAATTATTGAATTCTAAAAGAAAGACATTCAGCCGAATGTAATGCCGCGGCCACACACTCGACGAGTAGCATGGGAAGTAACGAGGAAAGGAGGCAGAGACATAGTGTGGCCACGTTACTCGTCATGCCACTCGTCATGCTCCTCGTCCTGCCCACTGCTCCCTATCTTGTCGGTCTTTGCGCGCGAGAGAGAGAGAGCAACATCGCGGCAAATCACGGCAGCGCGAGGAGCAGAGCGATGAGCAGCGCGAGGAGCATAGTCTGGCCGCGGCATAACATTGGAAACAAGGAAGAATGAAGGTAGAAAATGAAATTCTTTCACGACGATGATGGATGACAAAAAACTTCAGTGACAAAAAATAAATACTACCGGGTTTTAAAAAAATATCTTCATTATCTCACCGGTGCCCGGCTTAATGCCAAGTGTATTTTTTTCTTAAATGATTTGTTTGTATGCTCATTAGTCTACAGCATAGATCCTTGTCTGTGACTCTGGTTCCGTTTTTACGCAAACTGACCTTTATTTTTATTTTATTCTTTTTAAATAGTACTTCACTGCAATCCCACCTGATGGTAATCTGTGACGCAGTCGTTGATGATAATTGATATAGTGCGGTAGTTTTTTAAGAGCCTTTTTAACAACTCTAGCCCTGAAGACACCTAAATTATAATCGAATAGGTGCAAGAAGACCGCAGCGGGCAAATTGTTCTAGTCCTTCAATATACACGGTATAAACGACGAGGTGACACTTAGTTCGAAGAGTAACGGTGTTTAAAATATAAGGGTAAATACTCGCCGTATGTGTGATGGCGGAATTAAGCTATGTACTCGTAATTCTCACGCACTCTCTAAAATGCATCCTATAATATACCTAAAAGCCGGCTACCCTGCGGCTGTGTTCCAGGCTTTGTAGATTAGACTTAACCAAATCTGGATCAGCAATTGGCCTCTACGCATGCCGTTCCACTTCCACTGAGTCTAAACGTGATATTGGGATTTTGCAGTATCTTAATTTATATTTTTAGCCGAGTGGCTTCGCTCAGGTTGACCTGCGCAAAGCCACTCGGCTTTTCGAAAGTCCTATACTATAACCTATGAAGGGGTCGTCTACTTAACCGAACCTGCCTGAGGTGACCTTAATAAATCAAAATTCATCCAGCCAGCACTTATAAAAAACTTAAAGCTAAGCGACTACCTATACGCTAAGGGACACCTATAGGGCAAGCATCTGAAGTGCGAAAGCTCAAAGCGTCCCTAGGGTAGGACAGGGGATAGGCTTTGATCAAACAAACTTATAGTTTGCAGTTGTACCTAAACCGAACTATGTAGTTATAGTTAAATAAATACTTACTAGTATACGAACTAGTTTACCTAGCTTTATCAATACCGTGAAACTCTATTATTGGCGTTATCACTGTGCTGTGGATTCAAAGTCGCTAACAACTTTGATGCATCTGCATTGGCTCTTCATTGATAGTGAGGCGAATATTCATGTAAAATAGTAATAAGCTGTTCACAGCTGCTGAGTTTCCTAATAAATAAACAGGTACCTATTTATATTTATATACTGGTACCTAATAGATTGTTTAGTCAGTGAAATATTCAAATAGGCACGGATGGTAAATTCTGAAAAAAATATCGGATAAAAGTCAGAAAAGAAGTCTTTTCTGACTTGATGAAAATGAATACTTCAATATTGGTTATTTGGGAAACTCAAAATATCCCTGATTTCGGTATGATAAACCTTAAAACTATTAGAAGTGAATGATTTGCTTAATTTACTTTTTACTAGACCGTCTTCTACTCCCAATTTTTCGTTGCGTTACTAATTTTAGTTAGTCTTAAAATGGTCACCAAACAGCAATAATGGATGAGAAAAGCAAGCAGATGAAGAAAAACAACACTACTTGCTTTCTTAAACTCAAAATAAAGCTTTTCATCCAGTGCTTTTATAAACACGCCTTAACTACATTCAAATAAGTAAATCTTCCACAATAAAGCGCCATTTAACTCCATATTTTCGGAACAATTGTCCATCACAAACGAAGTGTATCATTTTAAATCCACAAAAAAATAAAATTCGATGGAAATCGTTTGGGAAGCTGTGAGATAACTCGCTCGTAAAGAGAAAAACATGTAAACAGGGCCGACCTCGCGCTAAAAATAAAACTAATATTTCGGAATATTCCCGCCTCGCGCCATTCTGCAGACTACACTTGTAAATATTTCTTAATTCTTGACTTACTAAATGTGCTAAGATATTCTGTTGGATTCAATGAACACTGGCCTTTTGGTTTTCTTATGAAGTGGTATGTCATATGCTTCTCTCGCTCTAAGGCGGAGCGGGAAGGCGTGTTTTTACTGACTAAAATCTACTTCTTTGCCTTACGTTCCAAGACCCCGGGGTTTTCCTTTCAGAAGTAAACCCATGACCCCAGTAGGCTTCGAACTTGCTAGGCCCCTAGGCCTACGAGAAGCCTCAAAAGAGTTACCGGGCCCCGGAACGCAAAGGGCAACTGAAGAAACACTAGCAGAGTTAGTAAAAGTCTGACGGTCTCTCTTCACCCAGAGCGGGAACTTATTCAATAAATTCCCGCTTCAAAAAAAAAGAAGTAGGTGTGATTAGACAGTGTTGAGGACAACGAAAACGGAGGTCAAGCTAAAATTCCTGAAAACACAACTGTTGCTCTCACAACTATGAAGAATATAGCAATGAAAACATCCAAAAATCTGAGGGCCAGTGCCACAGGTCACACGCAAAAATAGCGCTCTGCGACTATTCCACCTCGCTACACAAAAAACTGTGTGTCCTACAATATACACCATCAATTCTAATAACTGTAGCGAAATGACACGGTGTCGTTATGTGTGCGTTGTTGGAAAGCGAGCGTGTGGTCGATTGGAATGGTGCCGATCTGCGGGAGTGAGTCGCTCCGTATTTATAGTGGAGTGACCAACGATGAGGTGTGGGGTAAGTTAGGAGAGAGTGGCGAGTAGAAGAAATATTCCTAAGTTTTAGTATAGCATATAGCATAACATAATCAGCCTCATAATTTTAACACTGCTGGAACTCAGGCCTCCTGTCTAGGAGAGGAAGGGGGCTGTAATCCACCATGCGCTATCAATTTCGTCAACAACTATCTGTAAGTCAGACAAATACTTGTTCCATGCGAGAAATATATTTTGTTCGAACCCGTGACACTCAGCGCAACAGTCCATCACTCAACCTCTGCGCCAACTGTGGCGCCAACAGTGCGGTCAGTGCAGTAAAACTAGGTACTCCAAGTAGTATTAGACTTAATTTCTTTCCAACCGCTCCTTCTAAAAGGTTGGTCTAAAAACAATGGGTTGTCAACCAGATCATAGAGTTCCTAGTAATAGTGCATTTTGATACAAGTGGAGGAACTCTGTCATTGCGACTAAGGCGGTATTCACTCGAGCCGCAGGGACGGCGTTAATGGAGGTGAGTGCGGACGTTTTTTGATAGAATTACTAAGAAATAATTAAACGAAGGTTTCCCGGCAACACGTGGTTTGGGGCCTACGCACTTTTCCGCACTAGTGCGAAAAATGTAAATTGTAATCAATCTCAAATAACTTTTTACGAACGGTTTTTCAAGTAGGTATATTGAAAACAACTTTGGCACTGACTATTCAAAGCTAAACATTAGAAACGGTCCAGGTTTTTTCAACTATATAAACCCCAGGTTTTTTCAACTATATAAACCCCAGGTTTTTTCAACTATATAAACCCCAGTTCTTTTCAAATTAACCTTCTCAAAACTGTTTCTGGGGAAACCCGGATGGGTGAGCCAGAATTATACGGCTCTCACGACAGACAATACAACGCTACCTTTTATGACTTAAGGCTATTCATTTAGAAGGACAATAAAGTTTGAAATACAGATTTCACTATGAATAATCACAGTTAAAATTAGCTTCATATTAATGGCACTGGACGTGTGAAAAATTACAATATTATACAAATAAGTGACTATTACTATGGATCTATCCCATGGTGCTCCACAGCTGGGAAAAGGTCTCCCTCGATTTCTTCCATTCTACCAGTTCTGGGCCACATCTTGCCAATTCTTAGTCGGCTTACGGACAACATGTATTGCCCAGTCCCACATAAGCTGTACGGCTGACCAACTCCGCTCAGGAGGCTTCCTGACCCATGAAAACGATATAGAATAGAATAAACTTTATTGTATACCAAAAGAAGTTATAAATTGTATATTATTTTTTATATCTATTGTATTGTATTTTGGACTGCAGTAGGTAGGTCGTGAGCGCAATCTCTTAGTTTAACCATAACAAAGTGTGCTGCATAAAAAACATTTTGTTTAGTCGAAAACACTTAACTAGTTGCGTTCATAGAAAGGTATAGCGTAAGGGACTACACACACTTATTCAGCTCTATTCGCGTTTCGCTGAACGATTTTGGTCACACTTATACAGCTCTACTTCTATCAGCCGCGTACAGCGGCGTAAGAGTGTTATCTCCGCTAAAATGCTTCTATCTACTACGTACGGCGATGAATATGCTGCGAAGACGGTCAGCTACTCAATTAGTATTGTGTCCTCAACATGGATGGTTCTATGTGCGATATTTTTGTCGTCTCGCTACTTGTAGAAGAAATAGAAAAAAATAACCGTATAAAATTACAACGCGAACAACAGTGGGTCGACTCATTTTGGGTAAATAGAAATTTGGTTGGAGAAATCGCGATATTGGTATCCCAATTAAAACAAAATAATATTAAATTTAAAGAGCATTTTCGGATAAATCGAATCTATCCAGGAACTATGCAGGTCGCAACTTGTTGACAAGGAGTTGAGAACTATACGTGTGCAGCGCTGTTCTGCCGCATTCAGCGTCGAACGCGGCGGGACAGCGCTGAACGCGGTGGAACAGCGCTGAACGCAGCAGAACCGCGCTGAACTCTATCTAAAGCACTCGCATGATAAAAACACATTTGTTCTCATTTTATACTTGTTTGCCGCGAAAGCTGAATAAACGCGGAAAGCTGAATGGATGCGTACGCGTCTCCATACAAAATCGTTGTTTTCTATGGACATAAGCTGAATAGAGCTGAATAAGTGTGTGTAGTCCCTAAGTTACGCATTCCCAGAACCAACCCAATCAACGGTAAGACTTTGTTCCCACGGGGAATCCCTGTTTGAGATCAACCCCTCATACTACCTGGATGTACGAAGTGGCGTAGGTAATATTTCCGACTAGTAACCCGTCCCAACTTTTTTCTACTGTAATATACGTGTACATCTACCTAAATCTTCCTCATGAATCACTGTCTATTTGTGAAAGCCGCATGAAAATTCGAGCAGTATTTTTCGAGTTTATAGTGAATCGACTGACAAACAGGCGTAGCAGGGAATATATTTTGTTAAAGAAGAAACAGCAGTGGTGGGTTTTAGTCAGTAGAAATCTGATACGCCCTCCCGCTCCGCCCAGAGCGGGAGAAGACATTTTGATGATCTCCCGCCTTAAAAAAATGGGGATAATATATTCTGTGATGTTGCAAAGAGATTTGGCTACTATTTGGGAGGCCAAAGAAAAGATGGATGGATTGTGTGAGAAGTGATATGGAAGAAAAGGGAGTTAGTGATAGCGTGACGAGTGACAGGATAAAATGGAAGAAAAAGCATGTTGCTTCCCCAAATAAAAAACGGGACAAGGGCAGGAAGATGATGATGATGATGAATACGGTGAAAATAAAAAGATAATATTAGAGGAATAACCTTTATATTCATTTCTTTCATAGTCCACTCTTAACTATGCGCTTACGACTATGTTACAGTGTGCATTCTACATCCCTCTTCGCTCAGTAAACACCCAGCTTTAGTGAAAACAACAGTGTTATGTCAAAAATACATGGCAGTTTCTTAATATTACTAGAATTCACAAAATTCTAATGAAAAATTGCGAGGACATTGTTTTTTACAACAATTATGACAAGATTCTTTACCCTATTTAGTTGTTAAACTGAATTATTTGCTATTATTTGTTTGTTTCAATATTAAATGTCATTATTAATGCGGCGTTTCAACTTGCCTTTTCATAAAATTAACAGTGGGTACTTGAATATTTGTTTATTTATTTTTTGTATTAAAAAGTAACTTTATCTAAAATCTTTCTGTGTGCCAAAAAAAATATATTTCAATCTTTCATTCAATTAAAAAAATACCTTTCAAAATCTGGTAGAAGAGAAAACTGACAATTCATCATTTATCAATTTAGATGTTGTTTTCAAAAAAAGATTTTTTGTTTACTATAAAACTATTCTACAAAAATAGACAAAGAGTACCCAATTGTATTTAGTCTTATTTTTTTACTCTTACGAAAACTCTCTTCAAACATTATAGCTACCATCAAAATATTACAGAATCGTGAAATAAATTATCAAAAAAAAAAATACCACAGTACATAAGTTTTCAGGCAAGCAGAAAATTCGCTTTTCGATCAATACTAACGCTTAATATTACCTAAGATGCCACCGATCATGTTCAAACTTGGCAGACCTTATGCTAATCACAATAACGGCTAAAATCACTTGTAATTACTCGAAATCATTCCAACGGGATATAGGACCACAACGATGCCGAGACAACGTTCGTCTTGTTTTCAACAAGAATGCGACGCAATTATTTACAAAAGCCATAGTTTATTTTATTAATGTTTATACATACAACAAACATTAGTCTTCAAACTTTGGATAACTTCGGTAAATCTCCAATAACTGCTTAGTCAATGGTTCATAATAATCGTACGCGAGAGGACATCACGGCCCCCGATAACTGTCCTATGTAGAATTTGACAAATATTCTTTAGTATTTCAAAACTTCAACATCATTTAAAAAACTTACCACGTATTTAATATCATCTAAAACCCTTTGAATCCTTTTCATCACTTTAAAGAGGTATTTTTGATACAAGATTTTTTTTTGTGAGAAGCTTTAAGAGAAATTTTTAATGAATATAGTTTAGACTAAGTACCGTCTCGCGATTTTTTGTTGCTTTGTAATTTGGGAGCGCATCCACGCTTCACATTATAGTAAAAATATTTTCAATAAATTGTACTATTTACAAAACTTGCGTAATCCGAATCTTTACAAAGACATTGGTAACAATATGAATAATTGTAAATTGTAAAATTCCGACGCATAAACTAAACCGTTACAAGCAATAACAAAAATAATATAATATTTTGTGATGATCACTCGTAATCAACGTAAAATTGAACATTTATAAAAACTGATTAATTCATGTATAAAAAAAAGAAAACTGCAAGCATAATATTCCCTCTGTTAGAGTAAAAATAATAAACACTATATTAGTTTATCATCGATAAGTTCGATCATATTCATATTAATAAAAAAAATATGATTAAAAAAAAATTGAAAACACTAACATTCACTAACAGTAACTGTTTTAAAATCATTCAACACAAGATAATTATTAATCTGCCAAGTAATAATAATTAAAGCAAATCTTAAGCAAACGACAAAAAATCTCATATATTTTTTTTAAAAACACTATCATTATCCTTAAAAACTATAACCGCTTACGTTTTTTTCGTACACAAAATATGTCATTTTATTCTGAACTTACATCTAAGTGTAGACATTCACCGAAAATAATAAAGTCACACTTTTCTCAGTGAGTACTTGACATTATCCGACTTCGAGTGCGCGCACGCTTACTATACACGATTTGTTAGCACATCACAGATCATCTAGAGACTTAGCGAAATTTCATGAACATTATGTAATTTTAGAACTAAATAAATAACGAAATGGGGACATTACACACACTATACACACATAGAAATAATTGTATGTATAGTGTGTGTGTGTCGTTAATAAAATTGTCCATGTAATTTCTCTAATGAGGCACACATCACGCTAACAAAAAGACAGCCTTACCCATCACACGTATCCGCCCTCGCCTATACATTACAAATATCATAAATTACTCTAAATCTACTCTTATAACAACACGATAGCTTATTCCTATCGAAAGCTAAATCCCATTTGGCTTCTTTCAAGTTGAACCCTATTTATGTCTTGTTTTATATCATCTACACTAGAATTTATTATAAAAAATGCCTTAATTTGGTATAGCTGTTACTAAAATTCGTTTGTTTTTAAACAAATATTCACGAACTCGTTTCATCTTGGTTGAGCATAGACAATGTCTGAGCCGTCCATAAGCTAAAATGCCATTATCTGACATTTCGCGCGCTATTGTCTAATGATGTCATAAAAATTCTCTATGGATCTGTCTAAGCAGTATTCTCCTACAATCTATAAGCTCCAAGATAAATAAATAGTCATTGTTATACCATGATTTGTATGTTATTCAATGCATAACTCAAACTGTGATTGTGTCAGATAAAGGTAGTATAGCTTGAGGATGGCAAGTCTGTATTCGTCGTTCATATTTTTATTTTATAAATACTAATATCTTACATTATTATATCTTCATTTAGGATTTGTGAAAAATATTTTACTGAGATCCCTTATGTGTTCTTTAGTTTGTTCCATCTCAATACTGTTACATACATATCTATAATATTTAACTTATTTACTGCAACTACTTAATGTTAGTATAAATAGATACAAGACATAAATGATAAGTTCACCTCTATTTAACGAGCGATGCACATCCACGACTTGCGCAGCAGTTTCTAAAACCAACCATTTCTTTATCAAAACCAAATGAACTAAACAATTTCAGTGCCGGAAGACAAACAACAAAAAAATTTGGAAGACATAGGCCAAAAATACGAATTATTGTGATCACAATTTTGATTAAAAGTAATGACTTAAATAAATGCTATTCATATGGCATCTTACTCTGAATGAAAAGTATGGCATACTACTTATGCTAGATAACGTAAATCTACAACGTATTTAAGGTAGAGTTCCGTCAACGATGTCCTTTCTTGAGTGAAACACAAGTAGTATGTCAGACGCTCACTCGGCACGTTTCACTCGCTACAATCACATCACTATTCATCGCCACTTTATCGACACTGTCGTCCTCGTCTCGCACTAGTGTGGGGGTCGCTAGGGATGCGACGCGCGTCGCTCGGAGGCCTCAAAAGAAGCCGATCAACTCCTACTCGATGGTGCTCCGAGGACCGTCGATCGGCATTGTGTGCAGGACCTCGTCTAGGAGTTGGAGAGCTCTGCCAATGTGGGAAGAGGAAATTTAAAAAAATACTTTATAATACAAAATAGTACACAATATTCTTAGTCTAGGAGTGATGGTAAGTGAACAAATAACAGCCTGTAAATTGTCATGTGGTCACATTAGCTTTTATTATTTGAGCTATAACAAAGAGCAAGCATTTTTATATGGTGGGAATGAATCCATTGCTGGTCTCGCGTGGGAAAACGTTGTTCCACCCTAGGACTACTAACTACATCATTCGTGTATTCACAAACATATAAACTCACATACACAAGAGATCCAGACCCGAACATCTATCTATAGGTCAAACAAATATTATTTGTTCTGTACATGAATCGAGCCCGCGATAAGCACGGCAGCAGCCAATCGACGTTTCTTTCCAAATAGTTTAGAATAGTCAGCAGACTAGTGCGCCTCACCATCAACAATTGCATCACTGCTTACCATCAGGGTGGGATCGCAGACAAGCACTAGTTTATGTTACATTAAAAAAAAATGTTCACAGCTATAAGTATGTTATAAGTCTGAGAGACACAGCACACTCTTATGACCTCAAAATCCATAATTACACAAAAAAACTTCACTCTTACCTATGCAAATGCACCTCGACCCAGCAGGGCGTCTCCTTGATCGAGGTCCTGGGGTAGTCGGGCCCCCAGCCCTTGACGAAGGACAGGCGCACGATGCACAGCCGCCGCAGGTCGTCGACCCCGATGCCCGCGGCTGCCGACAGACCTGCAACGTCACGCACTTCAGACACACATGGACTGGACACGGTCAATATGGGTGGGGCACTTTCTAAGACCCTGAAAGTTTGCTGTTTATTTTTTTTTGGACCCCGATAATAAAGTGTTTAGTTATTTTTTACTTTTTTTTTTAAATTTTACCTTGTACAAGGACGTCTTTTTAGAGTAGTCGACTATTTTTTTTTTTAAATATTATTTGTGTCAAAAAGTAACTTAATCCACAGTCAAAAATGGAAGAAATTTCTCAAATGCGCTTAATATTAATAGTCCAGTCAAAATAGACTAAATTATTATTCAAGTTTGCATTAATTCCCAACAAGCTGGATTTTTGTGCAGGCCTTGAATACGTCATTACGAATGATATGTCAAAAGTCCCCATCGATCCCGCTTGTGCGTTGTTTTTTATTTGAGGTCAAAGGTCACAGATTAGCGTTTTTTGCGTGTATCTCTGAAACAACGAGGGCTATCGAAAAATTGTTCAGGCAAAGTTTGTAGATCGTAAAATTGTCTACAAAAAAGATTCAGCACTTTTTCTTCTACGATGCACTGTTCTCGAATTATGGCTATTTTAAACATAGTAAATACGAATATGCACTCATGCTAAGGGATGATGGGTTCGATGAATATTTGAAGAACAAACCATCTATAACCAGAGATGTGAAAAATAATTTAGTAAAAGTATTTAAATACAAAATGCAAATGCATAGCTGCTAGCACTATTTCAAATAGAAATACAAAATAGTTTTGAATAAAAGTATTTAAATACAAAATGCAAAATACGTATTTTTAAAATAGGTTTTGAAAATAAAATACATTGTTAAGCATAACCTTTTATTTATTGAACTGATTTTAAAACTAGTATTTGTTCAAAGAGTTCATCTTTCATGTTCCGCCTATGGGGCCTCATAATCATTCCACCAAAATATGAAAATAGTCGTTCTACAGGGGCAGAACTCGGTAAGCAGGTATTATATTTAAGGAAGAGTTTTTTTACAGTAGGATACCTGTTCAAGGATTCTTTTTTTAATCTGAGGCATTATTGTTCTAGTTGACAAATGACAATGACAACACTACGATCACGATCAGTGCGTTCATAAATAAGGAAATCATGGATTAAAGAATGAAAAATTGTAAAAATGAATTAAAAATGCAACGAAACTATTTTGTATTTTATAAATACTAAATATTTACATAGAGTATTTCAAATAAAATACAAAATACATTTAGAAAAAAAGTATTTCAAATATAAAATAAAAATGGGTATTTTGCATTTTGTATTTGCATTTGAAATATTTGTATTTCAAATAATTCACATCTCTGTCTATAACGATACATAAGCAGTGTCGTAAAGCATACACCCGGAAGAGCAGCATCGCTGCAGTTAAAAGACAGCGTGAGGCGGAGATAACTACCACATCTGGGATTAGTCCTCCTCGTACTAGCACGAGGAAATGAATCGTCTTTTTGACGAAATACTGTTTGTTCTGTGGCAATGAAGCAAATAAAACGGCTGAAATAAAAAAAAGCGCAGCATCTTCGACCTAGAGTGTCCTAAACTTTCAACCCTTGACTTCAAGAAAACCATCTTTAAGGAAGCTCAGACTCGTTCTCATGAGCTAGCAAGTAGTGTCATTGCTAGATCGTAAAATTGTCTACAATAAAGATGTGGACACTTTTCTTCTATAAAGCATCGCTTTCGAGATATCGTGACTTTAGACCGCAGGAAAGTCGTATTTTAAGTGTAACAATCACTGTAGTACTTAGCCTCAGCAGCAACTAAGCCATATTCATACTGAATACGGGCAATGACACTACTTGCTAGCTCATGAGAACGAGTCTGAGCTTCCTTAAAGATGGTTTTCTTGAAGTCATTGGTTGAAAGTTTAGGACACTCTTGGTCGAAGATGCTACGCTTTTTTTTTATTTCAGCCGTTTTATCTGCTTCATTGCCACAGAACAAACAGTATTTCATCAAAAAGACGATTCATTACCTCGTGCTAGTACGAGGAGGACTAATCCCAGATGTGGTAGCTATCTCCGCCTCACACTGTCTTTTAGCTGCAGCGATGCTGCTCTTCCAGGTGTATGCTTTACGACACTGCTTATGTATCGTTACAGATGGTTTGACCTTCAAATTTTCATCAAACCCATCATCCCTTAGCATGAGTGCATATTCGTATTTTCTATGTTTAAAATAGCCATAATTCGAGAACAGTGCATCGTAGAAGAAAAAAAGTTGGATCTTTTTGTAGACAATTTTACGATCTACAAACTTTGCCTGAATCATTTTTCGATAGCTCTCGTTGTTTCAGAGATATACGCAAAAAACGCTAATTTGTGACCTTTGACCTCGAATAAAAAACAACGCACAAGCGGGATCGATGGGGACTTTTGACATATCATTCGTAATGACGTAGTTAAGGCCTGCACAAAAATCCAGCTTGTTGGGAATTAATGCAAACTAGAATGTCTATTTTGACTGGACTATAAGTTAAAAATAGATAGACCTGCGCCAGCACTTCAGACACACATGGACTGGACACGGTCAATATGGGTGGGGCACTTTCTATAAGACCCTGGATGTTTTATTGGGTTTTGACTTTTTTTGTCCTGTACACACACGTCGTGAATGTTAGGGTAATTTCTTTTAAACATTATTTGTGTCAAAAATTAACTTAACCTATCACATACCCGCAAAACGAGACACAATAGTAAAACATAGGCGTGGTCTCATAGGACTGGTCGGGGATTCATGAATTAATCCACAATCGATAATAGAAATATTTTTTCAAAGTCGTTCAGTATTTAGTTCAAATCCTGTGAAAGGAGAAACTATTATGAAACAGAAAAAGTATGCACAACCTGACATTTGACGTCACAACTATTAAGCTACGCGCGTACAATAGAGATAGCGAGATGTCTCTATCTTGCTGTTACAAAGTTTCTAAAATACGAATTGTACTGTTTTCAGAAATAGATTATATAAGATGTTATACAAAAATTAACCAATATCAAAGTCAAATAATAGTATGGTGGACTACACTAAAGAAGAACTAAATTAGGAGTAGAGTTGAATTTTCTAATGTTAGCAAAAATAAAATCATCTTGAATTTCGTTCAAATTTTGATGGTTTAGCTATTTAATTTCTAAACAACAAAAGGCCTAAAATTTTACTAAAGATGTCTGCAAACAATATCAACTAGAATGAACTAACTAATAAACTACATCCTACAGATGATACTACTAACAGGGCGCTAAAATATTTGACCACTCTGATGTTAGAACAGAAGGGAATCGAGGCGGGGTGCTGAAGACGAAACTTTTAAATAAATAGTTCTGTCAGTGTCAACTGAAAACAATAGCGAATATCCCTGAAAAAACTATTAGTCATTTAACCAATATATAAAAATTGGTAAAAAAGCAAACGAAATATAATAATTACAAATAAGTCTTTTTTGTCAAAACGCTATTGTTGTCACGCGGATGTATGAGTGTGAACTTTGACGTCAAAGTTCATGTCCGACTTATCTTACTTATTTGAAGCATATAAAATTACGTTGATGATGAAGATATTTTTTCATTGCTTTTTTTAGTTAATAATTATTTAATTTAGCAAATAAAAATATTGCTTGCATATTCTCTTTTAGTTGTTCGCTTCAGTTGGCGAAAACTAATTTGGAACGGTTATACAAAGACACTACAGTCTAGTCAAGAGCAGCCCCCGCCCTGTTCCTCATCTAACATCAGTCGCGGACAGCGCCCCCATGCTGCTCGTAACGTACACTTGTTCATGGTGGGGTGCTGCGGCTGGATGTGGCCGGCGACGGCGGCGGCCTGCGCGGCCGCGGCCGCCTGCGCCGTGGCCGCCTGCGACTGCATCTGTCGGTGGCACTGCCGGAGATCGAACACCTACAAACAAAAGATAAACTGTTTATTGGCACGAAAACAACGCAATCTTAACGACTTTGACTCGAGCCCATCTCGGTCTATTATTACAAGTGGTGCTTGGCGCGTTCATTCTCAAGTTGTTCCTCGATAGTTTTAAGTTTCGAGTGAGAGTGACTGATTCTAACAATCGAAAACTAGCTGTCGATGCCGTTGACTCGAAACAATCGTAAAACATCTCGATTATTTTGTAGAACGGCGACTCGATAGTTGACTCGATCCTTTAATTTAACGATTCCGATTCATTCGATTATTAAAACAATTCGGAATCGCTCACCGCTACAAAAAAAATACTTATTACCTCCCGTTTGAGTTTACCATCGGGGTAATTAAAAGCGTTAGTCAGCTTAACTTTATTGCTTTTATTACCTTTATACAAGCAGAAGGGTATATCTTATGCACGGCGTCGCCGGGCGCGCGGCCGGCCTCTCGGTCCAGGTAGTAGGACTGCACGAACACGGAGTGGTCCGACAGACAGCGCAGCCACACGTCGCCCTCGCCGCGCAGGTCTAGTTGTACAGTGTTGGCTCGATGGTTTATTCTCTTACCTTTATACAAGCAGAAGGGTATATCTTATGCACGGCGTCGCCGGGCGCGCGGCCGGCCTCTCGGTCCAGGTAGTAGGACTGCACGAACACGGAGTGGTCCGACAGACAGCGCAGCCACACGTCGCCCTCGCCGCGCAGGTCTAGTTGTACAGTGTTGGCTCGATGGTTTATTCTCTTACCTTTATACAAGCAGAAGGGTATATCTTATGCACGGCGTCGCCGGGCGCGCGGCCGGCCTCTCGGTCCAGGTAGTAGGACTGCACGAACACGGAGTGGTCCGACAGACAGCGCAGCCACACGTCGCCCTCGCCGCGCAGGTCTAGTTGTACAGTGTTGGCTCGATGGTTTATTCTCTTACCTTTATACAAGCAGAAGGGTATATCTTATGCACGGCGTCGCCGGGCGCGCGGCCGGCCTCTCGGTCCAGGTAGTAGGACTGCACGAACACGGAGTGGTCCGACAGACAGCGCAGCCACACGTCGCCCTCGCCGCGCAGGTCTAGTTGTACAGTGTTGGCTCGATGGTTTATTCTCTTACCTTTATACAAGCAGAAGGGTATATCTTATGCACGGCGTCGCCGGGCGCGCGGCCGGCCTCTCGGTCCAGGTAGTAGGACTGCACGAACACGGAGTGGTCCGACAGACAGCGCAGCCACACGTCGCCCTCGCCGCGCAGGTCTAGTTGTACAGTGTTGGCTCGATGGTTTATTCTCTTACCTTTATACAAGCAGAAGGGTATATCTTATGCACGGCGTCGCCGGGCGCGCGGCCGGCCTCTCGGTCCAGGTAGTAGGACTGCACGAACACGGAGTGGTCCGACAGACAGCGCAGCCACACGTCGCCCTCGCCGCGCAGGTCTAGTTGTACAGTGTTGGCTCGATGGTTTATTCTCTTACCTTTATACAAGCAGAAGGGTATATCTTATGCACGGCGTCGCCGGGCGCGCGGCCGGCCTCTCGGTCCAGGTAGTAGGACTGCACGAACACGGAGTGGTCCGACAGACAGCGCAGCCACACGTCGCCCTCGCCGCGCAGGTCTAGTTGCACGCCTTTGCCGATGTGTAGTCTGGAATTTTAATGGTTGGTTTGAAATGATATAATATGTGAAGATACAAAATTCAAGGCAACTATTTTAAATAAACCATTTACAGGCACTTTTGAATTGTCAAGAAGTCAGTCAGAAAAACGATGCTCATTCCAAAAACATAGATCTCTATGGAGAAGAATGTGCCAAAAAAAAAAAATTCAAGGCCACTCATCACACCAAGGTTGTCTGTAAGAAATTGCTTTGTGCGCCCGCCCTGACTACTTAAGTGTACAATGGCACTTATAATAGGTACACGTCGTAATAGCTAATGAATTGAATTGCATTTGGATGAAACTTTACACACAGGTAGACCATGTCCTGGATTAATATTATTATTATTATTATCTTAAAAGTATGTTCCCTAGGAATATTTTCACGCGTCCAATGCAGCTGAAAAAATTAGTGATCAAGAGATAATTGTGACTATAATCTTAAGAAGAAAAGTAGTATAATAATAGGTTACCTCGCACGCTCGCTCTGTTCTGTCCTATGAACGTTACTGAGAGCTCCTAAGCAGAATCTGTTGCCGCCTGATGGGTCCACGTAACCATCAACCTGGAAAAACAAACGAATTTATTGTGTTTTAAATAAAATTGGAACCATAAGTTCACTATGTAAAAACAAGACAAAAACCATAATTAGGTGGAACATCGTTACCGACATTTTGCCGTTTTTTTGCATGAATAAATTTTTACTTTCGTAATTAAAAAATATTTATGATAATACCATTCTAAAAACAACTGATCTGAATACTTTATAATTATGGCAGAAAAAAAAATGATATAAAAGTATTAAATATACTTTCATATAGATTTAGTAAATAAATTCTGTTTTGATAACACAGACAGACCTTTCAATCTTATTTGTATGTTTTTTTTTATTGATATAAACTAGTAACTTGACCGTAATCCCACCTGATGGTAAGCAGAGATGCAATCGTTGATGGTGCAGCGCACTAGTTTAGGTTAGAGATATAGATTGTAATAGATAGTCACAAATAAAAGAAGGAAAAGAAAACTCTACTAGTGGATATCATACTCACGGTAACGTTGGGTCGGCTGGAGGGCACCTTGAAGGTCTCGCCGACCTGCGTGTCCAGCTCGAAGTACGCCACGGAGCACCAGTACTCGGGCGCCGGCTGGCTGGACAGCAGACCACCTGGGTTGCCGTTGTCTGGAACAAAATAGTGCACTTCAATTTCTGTGTCTTTCCTTACGCTATCCTGAAGTCTTCACTCACAATAACACGAAGTTTATGAGGGATTTTGACAATTGGCTAAGCCATTGAACTTCAGCGTAACTGCTGCTCAGCTCAGCTGTCAAATATTCCAAAAAACGTCAGCATGTCTGTACTCCCCTCTTTGAGTGGCTTGAGAGGCGTCATGGCGCTTCAAACATCCACACGACACATGTCATCACCGGACATGGTAAGTACGAGAAGTTTCTGTCCCAGAGTTAGGCGGAAGAATCACCAGGTGTCACTATTACGCTGCCCGCCCACGACCCATAATTGGTGAACGATTTTTTGTAGGTGACCAATAGAACACACTGATAGCAATAGTGCAACGCACACGGACTACAAAAAGTCGGTCAGAATATACTATAGGATTATTTGTGACGATTATCGGTCCTACAAAGTCTGTCGTGGGCGGGCAGCGTTAAGCGGTCTGCCTGGAGGACATGGTGGAGCATACTATGGAAATGTATCCCTTGCTCAAGCCCATCAGAGCCGATGCCTGCTAGGACCATAGGCAGGCTTATAAAAAATACTAAAGGTCCAAGAAAGCAAAAGGCAACTGAAAGAACATAGGTGTGGTTGTAATTATTAAAAGTCTGACACTACCATCCGGTAAATGTGTTAGTCTTCATTCTCATGCATATTGCATAAAAATGACTCATCTCAATCATTCACATTAAGTAATATTAAAGAAAAATTGTAATTAAAAACAATCGTTTGTAACTGGCTATTAATTAATCAGTAAACTTAATGTGTCCGTGCTGTTAACCATTGAAGAGTTCCTTTGTCCAAAGCTCATTCTGTATTTCGATTCTGATTTAAATCAATTCTATACGATTATAGTAAGTGGTTCTAATTCAGCGTGCAAATGTTGACCGTAACGTACAAACAACCCAACATATAAAAATGTTAGTTAATCAAAAGCTTATAAAAACCAAAGTCTTGACTAAAAGCATATCACATATAGTAGTCAGTGCAACTACTAGAGTTTGTGCACAAAATAGATAAGTTATATAGAATGGCAGACCCATTCAACGAGCGAAAACTGGTGAACGCACACAAAGAGGCTTCTATGCTTGCGTACAGAGATTTTAGTCTCGTTCGGATGCCAGTCGCGAATTCGCTTACGTCCACTGCTTGTGATGCGTGTATGTGTGCGTACGTTTTTGCTTGAAGTATAAAATCGAACTTCTGCGAGCGTCTTTTGTATTAGCACCGCTCATCCAGATTTTTCTTTTGAAATTTCTAGACTACTTTGTGGACACGTCTCGAAGCTTACAATGACTTTAATCCTCCGAATAGCTGTGTTATGATAACAAAGTCTAGTCGGCACAATAAACTTGCGAATAACAATACTTCAATTTAAACGAATGATATTAATACAAACACTCGTTTAAATCATTGTTTTCGTTTTCATTCTCATCTGCTGTGGTTAAGGGAGGTCTGAAGGTGCCATTTTGTTGAAACGAAAACGGAGGGAGCGGAGCGGAGATGTGTAGTACACTTATGCGACAGAACTAGATTTTTCTCGTATCGGACTAGACTAAAAGCCACTCCTGTTCCGTCTTTGCCTTCGTTCCATGTCTCCAGGTGCGCCAGAACTAAATGTATTTCGTATTTATAGGAGATGATAGCTGGAAGTACAGGGACCTTACTATGGCGTATTAAAATGTCAATCGTGCGAGCGAAAAAAAGGGATGGAGCTATAATAGTTCAGGCTAAGTCGTAAAATAGATCGCGTTAAGACCTCTGATAATATAATAATATTATTTCCAGTAAAAATGATTACATACGTTACAAGTACAATAGTATGGTACAACAAAAGGTTAATTAGAACTAATCAATTTTTTTTTTCTCTAATACAATGTTTCACTTTTTCAATTTCCGTGTCTATCATAGGCTTTTTATACTTAAAAATGCACCGTTCATGTAGGAATGTCTGCGGGAAAAACTTATTCCAGGGACGCCCAACTTTTGATTTACTACTGCGCTGCGTGTTGCCGGATCGATTTCCACACAGACCCAATATTTATATGACAACATATACTTATTTCGGGTCTGGGTGTCTTCAGTGTCTTGTCTATGCATGTTTAAATGTTTGTGAAAGCACCCACGATACAGAAGTAATTCTTAGTTTAAGGTCCCTAAGAAAGTAGACATTATCATCTATGTTCTACTCACAATAATGATGATGAGGTGGAGCGTCGAGAGGTACCGGCGGAGCGGCGGGAGGAGGCGCGAGGCTCTGTGTGTATGTTAGTGTGTTGTTGCCCGTCCAAGTGCCTGGAGAGAAACAAAACAAATACTGTAGTAAAGTATCACTTTCAGTAAATGCTGGAGAGCAAGTTGATATTGAAAGCTAGTAAGGCGTAGATTTGACAAAATCAAGATTTAAGTTTCAATTAGAAACCATGCGTTAACTGGAAGACCTTACAGTACAATTAATCAAATAACGTTTAAAAATAACATAACAAAAATAAATAAGGATTTATTTATTGGATTTATATTGACATTATTTTAAGGTGAAACTAAAGGGCATTGTCAGACTTTTACCGACCAAAAACTACCCGTGTACTTTAGTTGCCCTATGCGTTCTAGGGCAACGGTCACCCTTTCAAACGTACCCACAGCCCTAGCAGACATTGACCCTACCTCCTTCAGTATTCCTGACATCTCTTTGAGGCACGCACGGAACACTACGCACCGTCGACTCGAGCCTAATCCTTACCGAACGGAAGGATGACGAGCTACCCATTGCTCATCCTCCGCAAGCCCGTGCCGACGGAGCTGCTGCCACAAACATACCTTGTTGCTGCTGATGCTGCGTGCGATGCGGCAAGGGGCTGGGCTGAGGTGCGGGGCTGCCGTCAGACGTGAATCCATTCTGCTGGGAACCTTCTCCGGAACCCGGTGACACTGTACCGGCTGCGTGGGTATCTGATGATCAGAAATATGATGTTAACTTGACTAAAGGCTGTATTTATTTACTACTCGCGTCATATTTATTTAGAAAAAATGAACAAGACATTGAAGGATTTTTTTTAAATCACCTAATTTAATTTCTCTCCTTCTAAAATTAATGCCAGCCACGATCCAGTTTGCCATCAAGTTTTCCGCATGCTTGAAGCAGGGTCCGGCAAAATTCACAGTGTGTGGTTATCTTAACAAGTCTGTGTTTACGATCAGTCAAGTATACATGACGTTAGTTGGCTGCAAAGTTGATGATCCATTTTACACTGGATTGTGAGTGGCTGGCATGAGACAAAAAATAAACTATCACGATCATACTAAACTTATTATTTTATAGGCTAGTAAAAGAACTTACTGGACAAAGTTTGCGTAAGCTGAGGAGAGTCATTGGAAGTCTGATCCGAAGTGAAGAAAGTGGTGGTCGTGCCGTCGATGAGCGGAGTGGTCGCGCCGGGGGACATAGTCACGGGCATGGCAGCTAAAATACACGCAGCGGACGTTTTACACACATAGGTTTATTGAGAGCCTTGCTTTTACAAAATAAACATTCACAGTGAAAAATATTTACTATCTAGAGCCATAAAAAACATCTAAAATCAATAAAAAACACTTAATCCAGAAAAAAAAACAGTGAATCAAATTAAAAAATACAGTGCAAATCAAAAGAATAAAGCTTACAATGGTTCATTCGTTTAGGCAGCCACATAGCGCGAGCATCCATGGTATCGGGCGGCTCGAGTTTGGGGGCCACCGCGCGCTGCTGAGCCATGGCCATCTGTTGCGGGCTCGGCAGAGACATCGGCCTGTTCATTGACGGCATTTGAGGAGTCGCTGGAGACATTGTAGGAGCTGCTGCGAGCCGGGGTGAAGACATCTGTCCCTGGCCCATTCCTCCGCCCAGCGGTGACTGGGCCCCGACCATTTGCGGCCCGGCCATGGGCCCCGGGTGCGGCCCACACATCTGCGGGGCCGGGGCCGCGTGTCCCATTGGTGGGGCCAGCGGGGCGTGCGGCGCGGGCGCGCGCAGCGGCGTGCGCGGCGCGTGCGTCGGCGAAAACATGTTCGGAACGCCTTCAGGCGCTAGTAACCACATAACGCAAAATAATATTTAGCATGCAGCGAAAATAAAATTGACACATATACTAATGGAGTCAACACAGAGCATGAAATAGGCCAGAAGGCTATATTATTATTTTAGATAGACTACTGTTTGACCACTATGGCCAATGATAACTTTGACAAGAAAATTTTATTATTTTGGACAGTATGAGATGATGATGAACTCTCTTAGCTGCCTATCACAATTCCTTACTAATTTACTTTTTATGATGAGTTGTTTGGATTTCAAATGGTTTCAAAAGGATAAAAAAAAATCATGAAGTCATTGATCCTTGCAGGCCTAACCATACAAATGTGTTATCTTCCTTCAACTTCACAACAAACAAAACTTCAAGTCCACTTACTTTGTCCCTGATTAATTATAATATTCGTGGTCTGAAACTGCTGATGATGATGCGGCATCGGCGTGTGATGATGTCGAGGACTAGTCGCGTGATGCTGGATGGTCACCATTTCGCCAGTGTCCATGTCCATACCGTTTCCACTTAAGCCAGCCGTGTATTCGTCCTTGACTAACCTACTGGGTCCTGACTGTAGGGTGAGACCTGATAAATCTGAAAACGTTTTCTTCATTGGGACACATAAACACACTCACACTGTATTACTAACAAGGGAATACTGTTTCTAAGATGGATATCAGCCAGAAGTCTAGAAGCAACTGAAGTAAAAGTTTGAGTGAAACTTTTTGGGTTAAAATAATAATAATAATAGCAACTTTTACTGTGGTAAGCCCTGCCTAGACGGGCAATTGTCTAGCCTAGTCCAAAACCAGTTCAACACACAAAAGAACTAATAGAAGCATTATTACTAATACTGACCAATTCCTGGGGAGACCACCCTTTCATAGTGATAGGGATTGACGCAGACTGAGTCACATTTTAGGTCAAAAGCGAACTGGCAGAATTTGACGTGCTTTAATTCGTTTTTGTGTAAGTCTGGCCACCGCCATATGCGTGCGTAGATAACGTGTGGGAAACCTTTCCGACCTGCCACCTGAAACAATTGGATATTAGAAAAGATGGGGCCATGGTTACCTTAAAATAATAATATTTATTTATATCTATCAAAAAGGTACAGGATTATCAGTAAAGTTCTGGTAAACTGGAGTCTATACTGGGTTCAAGACCAAAAAAATGAAGATAGTTTGTATGTTGTGGCACAGTATTACAATTATTTTCGAAAAGAAATCATATAAATAGTACATCATCATCATTTCAGCCGAAAAACATCTACTACAACACACAGGCCTCCCCCAAGTGCAAAGTGCTTTTTTGTGTTGTAAAAAAAGAACAAACTAAAAAAAATCTATTAACAAAAACTGTATTTTGTATGAAAAGATTGGGCTAGCCAATCTGCCAGATATTGTCCTGTCTAAATAGTCCATAAAAAAAGTTACGGTTTCCTGGCTTTTTTTAATTTTCCATTTGTCTTTTCTAGTTTTTGTCCCTACAAACCAAAGTTGGACTGTTGTAAATATTAAAAAAATCTTAACTGGATTGATACTGCTATTGTTGCTGCTGCTAGCTTAGCAAAAAAACACTATTTTATTATACAAGGGATAAATAAAGTTTGTACCATTTCATACAAATACAAGCTGTTACAACAGACCTTATCTTGTTAAAAAGATTCATGAATCCCCAACCGTGTCTCGTTTCGCGGGTATGTGATAGGCTAACTATGTATTCATTAATTATTGTGGAATTTTCTTTCCATAATAAACTTTTAAAAATATATTAGAAAACTTAAGAAAAATATAAATTATTTTAATATAATTTATTATTTCTAAACTAATACCATAAAGAGGAATGATTTGATATTTTGTTTGTTTGTATGTAACAACTTAAAAACTGCTTACTGGCAGAAGCTAGTTAATAAATAGATAAACAATTAAGTTTTACTGCTAAATATTTCAAAATAAAATAGAAATGAAAACCAGAACTCATAAAATACTATGGCCATAGGCACTTATGTGCCATAATGGCCATAGTATTTTACCATGTACATTTGCCCACCCAATTGGTGGGCAAATTTTGCCACAGCTGGTACTCATTACTTCCCTCTAGAAGGTGGAATGTAATCCACCACGCAGGACTTGCGGGTTAGTGAAGATTCTATTTCAATGAATGGCCATAGAATTAGTATGTATAAACCTATTACTTAATCTTTTCTTAATCTTCAGTAGATGGTAGTAACTGTCAATAATGTTTTTTTTAAATTATTATTACATTCATGAATCCCCGACCGGTCCTATGAGACCGCTTTGTTATTGTTTTACTATTGTGTCTCGCTTTGTGGGCACGTGATAGGTTAAAAATACTATAAATATTAAAAACTGAAAGATTACATCTTGTAAAACAGTTATTTCATAACCAATAAACTTATATGGTGGACAATTAACAATATTTCAATATGGAGTAGATTGGTCTTACAATCAGATATCAATGCTGGTAATTCAGAAATAATTTCAAGAATAGAATAGAATAAACTTATATTTATGTTAATTTCTTAACTTATACTAAACTGTAGTCTAAAAACTTTTTTGGTGCTTTTTTGCAAACTGCTCAATAGTCCTGGAAAACAAAGGGGCCACTAAAAGTATACAGGTGAGATTGAATTCGTAAAGGCACTCTACCCCCTGAGTGGAGCAACTCCTCCCTGGGGTGGAGTAATTTGGCAATATTCCACCTTAAATTAAAAACTTCAACCAGGCAATTATTATTTTCAAGGTCTCTTTCTCAACTGTTGATGGAAGATGATAGAAGTTAAATATAACTTTTACATTAAATACTGCGAGAGCCTTCGGTCAAATGTGCTTAATAAAAATTACTAGAGATGGGCCGAGTACTCGGTTGATACTCGGTACTCGGCATACTCGGCAGGTTTTTTGATACTCGTACTCGGCCGAATAACTCGGTTTGTATGCCGAGTATCCTTTGTTTAAGAAAAAAATATTTAGGTAGATACAATTAAAACAATAGTGATAATCAAAAAGTATTTATTAGTAATTTAGGAAATCTTTGAACATCTCAAGTAATATAATCAAAATTATGCTAATGAATGAGCAGTAATGAGACAAAATTACGAGAACAGTAATAAAAAAAAAAATAATGTTTAAAATTTAGTAAAGGTAAGTTATGATGCAGGAACACAAGGCTCTCTGCGCCAATCAATGCGAGCCGAAGTCTCGACCGGCGCGAACCTGTTTGTACTTGAACCGCGCACGAAATGGGACTTTGATTGAACCGAGTTACCCGGCCGAGTACTCGGTTGAAAAAAAAATGAACCGAGTAAAACTCGGTATTCGTTACTCGGCAAAAGTGTTACTCAGCGCATCTCTAAAAATTACTAAGTGGCTATTATAATACCTGTAATCTTCCATCAAGGGTCCTTTGTATCGTGACACATTTACTTGGATGTGCTCCATTAGTAGTTATAGCCGTTATCAGAGAGTCTAACTCATCTCGCTTCTCTTTCAGTTTCTTCACCAGAGACTCAATGGCACGCTTGGAGAAACCCTCACTCTCTCCTCCCTGTCTATGGCACATCAGCGAGTGCACGATGCTCAAGCATGCATCCGCCGACGTTGGCGCTGTGGTATTCATGACTAAGAAAACAATATGAAGAATTATAGGTTACAAATAGAATAACTAAAAGAAATAATGATCATAGAACACAATTATCGACGAAATTATTTGGACTTTCACTTTATTTGGTATCTTACTAATAAATAGAAGAGTGATGCAGTTTCGTAAAAGAAATAATTAGACAAAGTAATCAGCACATAATTAATTTCAAATAAGAATAGTGAAGTACAAAAGCTAAATAATAGTGAACGTCAATATTATACAATGTATTAGTTAAACTTTAAGTAGGCCGGCCGAGGTACAGCTAAGTACATAGTATAAATTAGAAAATCACAAAAATAAGTCATAATAAAACTGAAACTAAAAGGAATTATTCACATAATGAAATGATCTGTTCTAGGATATCTAGGAGTTAGGAAATTACCTGATTGTTGCACCAGACTTGCTTTAAATATTTACAAATGAAAGCATTTAATCACTTTGCTTTTTATCACTAAAGTAATGAGTAAATTATCGAAATTAATTTCTTTTATTGTGAGACGATACCAAAACAGAATGCGACATTTTGGCGGTCCATAGACAGATAGAGTAAGGAAAGTTGCCAGCCCAAATTACATCAAAAATCATTATTGTGGAACTAAGGCTTTTTGCTTCTCTGAACTAGGTATACAATATTTTCTGTCATTGAAGGATTTATTGCTCCCATTACTGAGAGGCAATTTTCGTGCTTAAAAATCTCATCTTTCGATCGTGGTCTTCTATTAAAAAAACATTTTACTTGCTCTTAAATATTGTGCTCAGCTAGATAGACCTCAAATAGCTGATTCCTTATCTGTGTGTGACTATAAATGATCACTCACTACAATTCAAAGATATCGTGATTGCGCATAAAAATGAAACAAAGTTCACTTTTCTTTCCAAGTATCACTCAAAAGAATATTTTATAATAAAAAAAAACATCAAAAAATCTTGAACATTTTTTTTGTAAAACATGACAGCAAAACAACAACATGAAATGAAACGAAACGCAATTATCTGTCGAGTTGGGTGATGACAGCGAGTTTTGACAAATTCTCGTTTTTAATTTCTTCAAAAAAGTCAAAACGAGTTAAAAATAATGAGAATTAATGAAAATATTCGCCGTACTTAATTAGCAATTGCAACAGAGTTGCTGTATCCATATGTTGGTTGTTAATTAATATTCGCGAGTAAAGTGGGTGGATTCCGTTTGGACTAATAATCGTAGTGTTATTTGTGTCATGCCCGCAAAATCGACGAATTATGCTGATGATGAAAAGCAGATGAAAAATGAAGGGTGTCGATAGTTTAACAGGCGATCGTGAAGGCATGACACACAAACCGATTGTTACATGTAAGTTTTATTGCCTTATGTCAATGCAAATGTTGGTATATTATTATTTTAACAAACAATATTTTTATTGGTGTTAGGCGCGGGAGACTGGAATTTGTTTTGCACGCTAGAGGCGCCCCTAGTGGCCGCCATCCCGCAGGACTCATGTGAGTGGAGGCGGTCCTATGGACGGGCCACCAAGTCTGTGTATCTGGAGGCTTCGTTCACCAAGTATAACAAAGACAGGGTGCAGCCAGAGCTGAACTTACTGAAGAAGCCAATATTCCATATTTACTGGACAGACTGTGTGGTTAGTACAATTTTTTATTCATGTTTTGATAGCTTAAATATCCTATAATATGAAAAGATTTATTTAAACATATTCATGATTATTTGTCTATCGTCCGTGAATTATTTGTTTTGTAGGATAAAAAATATCTTCAAATATAATTTGCAAATATAATCTTCATTTTAGGTAGATAAATCTATTCTGTAGTCAAAAGATTTATTTTTAATACTAAACAAACAAAGAGACTCACTTTTGCATCAATAAAATTGATGTTTATTTAAAAACCATACCTTCATGGTCAAATAACAGTAAAAAATAGATTCTTGATAAGGTTTTGTTGTGTTGATATGATTTACTTGTTGGTTTTTAACTGTAGTTTGTATTTGATAGCAATTCTTTGCTTTGAAAAAATGTTGATAATAATTTATTATGTAATGACAAAAAGTTGTAAAGAGTGCAGTTTATATTTTGTAACATGCACAATGCATTTAGCTTTGGTTGACAACTATTTTCTGCCAATGGCATCATTTGTATTATAGTAAAAAATAATATTACAGTGATAAACAAGGATTGTATTAGTGAAAGAATTTTTTAAAGCAGTTTTTTTAGTATATTCCTTAAAATAAAAAACACAAATCTTATCAGGTATGTATTAACACCTATAGATGTCTAAAGCAGTAACATAATAGTTACTTAATTCCTGGCTATGTGGGTTGTTTTATTAGAATTCTTGGCAACCTTTCAAGCTTGTAACAGAGAGCTTACAGTTAGGTATTAGGATGCAATTGGTACCCTGCTAACTTAGCTTTATAAAGGTGAAAGTTTGTAGGTATGTGGGAGGAGAATGTTTTGTTTGTTACTCCTTCATGCATTAACCTATCACATCCCGCAAAACGAGACACAATAGTAAAACAATAACAGCGCGGTCTCATAGGACCAGTTGGGGATTCATGAATTAATTTACTAATCTAATAAATAATCTTATTAGATGAAATTTAACATTAATATATTGTCGTTAGAATGTTTTTAATTCATGAATCCCCGACCGGTCTCATTGGACCGCGCTGTTATTGTTTTACTATTGTGTCTCGTTTCGCAGGTATTGATAGGTTAAATAAATATGTATCATTAAATCAAATCATCTTTGACAGGACATAGAATATTATAAGACAACTCTCAGAGAAGACATAGAAGCATGGCTGAAACAACTCGAAAAAAATGGCATAACGGACTGGATGATAGTATTAGTAGAAACTTATGACATACGAAAAACAAACAAACTATTACCGAGAACCACAGTCTTGGACAAAATCAAAGGTGACTTTGGTGTGAAACAGACGGAAGATAGATTTATATCTGTAATAAATCCTATCAAATCTGAAGCGAGGAGTGCCGAGTCATGGAGGGCATTAGTAGCAAAGATTAGGCATTTTGTCCTCGTGGCTTATAATAAGGCTCTTATTAAATTTGAAGAGTATATGAGAGAACAGAGAGAGAAACGAAATGATCCAGATTGGGATTTTTGTAAATATTTTATTCTGCAGGTAAGGAATTTTATGTAGATTATTTTTAAAACCAGTGTTGCTACTCAACATATCCTTGCATGATCAGTGCAACAAATCCTCACATATACAAGTTTTTTTTTAAGTGCTAAATACTTATTGCCTTTGGTGAATAATATCATTTTTATTTAAATTTTTATACCAATTACGAAAGTAAACACGCGCACCATAAAAAACGGCGTTTTTGCGAGACAGACTGAATTGTATTAATGGTTATAAATTGTCATATCTCATTTACTTTTCTGGTAAAAATTTTGTTTTCACAAATTCTCTCTTTAATTGTAGATGCTATTTCTAACAATGGTTATTTTCCAAATATTATCTATATTAAACACTGTTTAAATTTTTTCAGGAACAACTAGCATTTGTCCTAGAAATGCTAGGTTTGTATGACGAGGCGTTAGTCCAGTATGACGAACTAGATGCTCTGTTCTCTCAATTTGTGCTCAATTCCAATGTGACGGAGAGTCCAAAATGGCTTGAAACGTTCAAGCAGCCTGTGACGTCCTGGCAGGCAGTGAGATTGACTGCTTTAGTTCCTCAGCATTTGAGAGAACTGATTATAAAGAAGAAAGCTTCGCTGTTGGATTTTAGAAGTTATTTGTTCCAACGTCAGAGTGCCATGTTATTACCTTCATCAAAACCTTGGGAGGTAAGTGTGTTAGCAGTTTTATTTTACGTAAAACGGGATCCTGGTGACAAACGGACGGACATCGAAGGCTTAGTAATAAGCCTTCGATGTCCGTCCGTTTGTCACCAGGCCATATCTCACGAAAGGTGATAGACAATTGAAATGTTCACAAATGATGTACATATTTCTGTTGTCACTATAATAACAAATACTCCCGTAAATAATGGCGCATTTTACATTAGTCGGTTAGACCGTATTCGGCTCATTCCCGTATTCGGTCGGCCGTATTCGGTCACCGACTAATATAAACAGGTATTCGTTTGGCCGTATTCGGTCGAGCCCGTTGTCGGTGCAGCGCAACCCGACTGTTCAATATACAATCGCCGCATCAATCAAGTCGCCGAATTCGGTTAACCAACCAATGTAAACAACTCAATTTATGTAAGCGTTTCAGTTAAACCGAATGCGGACGCCGCCTTCGGTGACCGACCTAATGTAAATGCGCCATGACAAACGTATTTTTTTTTGCTGTTTTTTGCTACGAACGGTACGGAACCCTTCGTGCACGAGTCCGACTTGCACTTACCCAGTTTTTAATCTATTAGTTTGAATAAAATTTTCCTTATTACCATTATATCTAGATATTTTTCCACGAGAGTAGGTAAAAATATTGGTTAGAGGTATTTATGAGTAGGTCATAATTTTCCTCTACCACCGCGAGAGTGATAATGACTTTATTAAAACGATTAGTCATTACATACATATTGCAGTTTTTATCAATAAACAATGCGCTTTGTTTTGGTCCAAATAATACTTGATTGTATTGTTATGTAACGAAACATTATGCTGTATAATTTACTATAGAGACCTGCCCCAGCTTCTAGTGAACGTAAAAAATAAATAAAGAAAGAAAATGTTTGCCCGAATGGATTCACAATAAAATACATTCAACTGTCGGGCCCAATGTGTGGACCGGGCAAACCTCCCCACCATAGACACCAGCCAAAAGACAGTTGTCCATGCTGTTTAATTGTCTGTCGCAATTTATTTATGAACGAATTTACTCGTCTTTTTCCTGGGATAAAATGCATGTAATACAAACATAAACCTTACTCGTGCGTGGGCGTGCCAACAACGAGCAATATGTAGCTCGCCGTCCGGTAATCGTCCGGACTTAGCCCGAGTGTTCCATGCGCGCCTCTAAGATTAAAACCTAAGAGTCCCATGGCCCCAACTGCTTTGCTGGACAACATAGGTTTACTTCCGAAATGGAAACCCTGGTAGTCCTGGAAAGCAAAGGCAGAGGAGGAGCATAGGGATGGTTTTAGTCAATAAAAATCTGATACGCCCTCTCGCTCCACCCTATTACAGCGGGAGCAGTCAGTTAGAGAATTTCCCACCTAAAAAAAACCATACTCATGAACATACATTCATTCTATTGGTGAAAATCTGTTTTTGAGTTTATAACAAACAGACAGACGCGGTGAGGGACTGTGTTCTATAATATTAATGGTAATATAATAGTTTCTTGTTCTACTGGCCTTTTACCAAAGCCTTTCACTTCCAAATATGTCAATAGACATTTAAAACACGATAAAGTAACATTAAAAATAGTATTGCGTGTTTCCAGATTGCGGGAATGCAAATAGTTCGCATTAGTAATTTCGTATGGAATTACCTTATTTATCCTTAAGGCACTACGTATTAAAAGACATAGTAGATAGGCATGCAGTTTCTATCATTATCAGCAGCCCAAAGTATGTAGGTAATTAAATTCTGAACATCGGCATTAGGGATTATTCGAAAAACTTACCGTGGCGCTGAAACGCAAAAGACACACGTGTTTTAGTCAATCTCTGTGAGACTCTGACTCTTCGTCTCGCTCCACCCAGAGCAAGAGGAGTTATTTGATGTCTTCAAATAAAAAAGACGCGTAGCGATTTGATTGCACAAATTAAGACTAAAAGTATATTTTAACGTGTGTTGAAAGAGGCTCACACTTTCTTTTCAATTTCAAAAAATGTAGTTTGTGCAAGTCTGAACTTGCGCAAGTAAATCGCTACGTGTGTGGTTACGATCAGACATACGCCACGCGACGCGGTTCTACGTACATACAACTGGCGTTGCCCTCGTGTCAAACTCGACTTACGAGTAAATGACAGCGAACAAAAACCAAACCTCTCCTTCAATCGAGCCCTCGTGTATAGTGGGTGATAGGCGTACGAACTTAAAGTACGCGGTTTTTAAGATTGTGAACTTACTCGGCTCGACGTCGGTGACACACGTGAATCTTGCTCATACTATATCGCGATGTCATCGAGAGAAAAAGCTTTGGTGTTATTTGAGAATTATATCATACTAGCTTTTACCCGCGGCTTCGCTCCCGTCAAATGACTACTCTACGCTACCCTACCCTACACTACCCCACAGTACCCTACACCACACTACCTACCCTACTTTACTTAACATTTTTTAAAAATATTTTTTGCTATAAACCTCACGGAGCCCGAGACCTTTACAACGAATGCAAAACCGTGGAAATCGGTTCGTGCGTTCTGGAGTTATAGCGTCAGGAAGGAAAACCCGACTTATTTTTATATAGTAGACTACATTTTAAAAACTAATAAAAAAAAAAGGAAATCGAGAAGTGTGGGTAAAGCACTGGATTACGAAAAGGCAGAGTTTATCGCATGTGAATTTAGTAAGAGAGTTACGTGAAGAGAAGGTGGCTTTCGGCTCGCAGCGCTGCCACACGTACGAGCCGAGACGAGCTACGAGTAAGATTTCAAACAGGTTGGATCGCCGGCGAATTTGCGCGACAATTTTAAAGTACGCGTTTTTAAGGTGATACACAGGCGAAAAAGATCGTCGAGCCACAAGTCCGCGTACTTACTCGCACGTCTATCACCCACTTTAGACGGTCTAATATAGTTCCCGCTTCATCATCATCTGCCTAGCCATTTCCCAACTATATTGGGGTCGGCTTCCAGTCAAGCCGGATTTAGCTGAATACCAGTATTTTACGACGAACGGCTGCCTACCAGACCTCCACAACCCATTAACTGGGGTAACACGTTACTACATGGCAAGACTGGAGTCAGATTTTACTAGCTTCTGACTATCCGTAACGACTGCCAAAGATCTACAAATGACAGCCGAAACCTACGGCTTAACGTGCTTTCCGAGGCACGGAGGAAACTCGTTATCTTAAGATGGTCACCCATCAAGTTTCCTCCGTGCCTCGGGAAGCACGTTAAGCCGTAGTTCGCGCTTAAAACTAAGAAATACTGATTCAGAAAAAAATACGCTCTAAATTTTCTTTTAACATTAAGCTAATTTTCCCATAAACATAATCAGTATTAAATCTTTCACATTATCCATGATACTTCCATACATCTTAGATGGAACACTTCATGCGCAACATGAAATATAACCCTCTCTGACGTATCGTTACCCACGCAGGCCGCACGCTGCAATTACGAACACACGGACGGACGCATACTCTGATTTATTAGATTAATCTCTGCTGGTTTTACATTGTTTAATGATATGATACCTTCGAGCGATTAGTCGACATTGATGTTACTTAGATGCTGATGGAAATCAGCACGTTTAAAGGTAGCATTTTGTTCTTAGTAACCGCGACTGGATCGCGCGTTATACTGCTTAGTTTGGATTTTTATGGCACTGATCGCGGGTGGCCGTCGCTACAATCCGAATGATACCTTAACTCTGCAGACCGCTGGCCCTCAATGCACAAAAATGGCTAGTCTTTTCGTGGTCGGTGATGGCGTTTGATGTTTGTCGCAGTGGTTGAGCTATTGGCTACCGCGTTGCGTGTCGCGAACAAGTATTTGTATGGCTTACAGACGTTGTTCTGGGTGTCTCGTGCCTCTACGATTCACATACATATTTTTATATTTAATTTGCCTATATTGTGTTCTACTTTTGGGTAAAGACGTACTCCTTCTCGAACCTCTCTGTCTTGAGCAATCTCTGGCCAAGTTTACCCCGCGTACATGATGAGATCGTCACACCACTTACGCCGCGGTCAACCTCCCCAAGCGTCCAATGAATGACAATCTGCACCCATCATTGGCCATCCTACTCCCACTTTTTTTCCCGACATCTGCTTTTTGAGTTAGGGAGCAGTGTGTGGTATTTCTAAAGCGATTTATTCGCTTAACACCTATTTATTATGCTGCGCTCCTCGGCTCCTCTTGAGTTTGGACTACTTACTGGTGATAAATCTTGAGTCAGTACTTTTTAATGTTGGTCACTTACTGCCAAGTGCACAATTTATAAACACTAAAAAAGAAAAGACTCATAAAAGCGAATAACTAGCCCATTCCAGTAATGAGAAACAGTATAGTATGATGTATGTGCATTGTGCAAACAATCAAACGCGAGCACTGAAGATAATTACGGACCAATTACTAACTAGCAAGTGTTGCAATCGTGAATTATTTATGACGTCGAATTTTCCGAACTGTCCGTTGATTGGTTCGTGATAAAAAAATCTATAGCTAGATAATTTCTTTGCACACATATTTTTCTTAGAGCGAGAAATCATGGGAGTGTCCGACTTTTGCTGATTCAAAACCCAATTGTGTTGCTTCATTTGATTTTTGCGTTCTAAGACCGAGGTATCTTTTTGTTACAATCATGCAGCCAGTGCCGTAACTAGGGCGGTGCGAACAGTGCCCAGGCACAGGGCGCAGACCCTGGAGGGGCGCAGAAATGACCAGACTAAGCCTGGTAAGAGCATTTTTCAGGGGCGCAGTTTTGAAAGCTCGCACCGGGTGCATAAAAGGCTAGTTACGGCACTGCATGCAGCCCTTACGTTAACCCTGGGACCTTACCGTGTTAAAATGTCAAGCGTGCAAGCGCGAAAGACCTACCTATACACCCTATTGAGCTCTATCACTTTAACAATCCAGTGTAGGTCAAATGCATCGCGTTAAAGGATCGTGGTAGAGCCTCTGAACGAGTACCTATTGCCTCTAGAAATTAATCAGAAACAGCCTTTGGTCTGAGAATAAGTTTTTTCTTTTTAATTTAAATGGAGTTTAAATGACAGAACAAAGTTTGCCTAGCCAGCTAGTTCACACTGCCATCATAGACATATTACGTCCAAGATACATTTCTATTTCAATGACACTACTCCATTACTATTCCACTTGATAAACTTGTCCCCAACAGTATTTCACGCAAATTACCATGTCCACTTGTATTGCGAACCAATATTTTCTCCATGATCAGCCATGTATAACGCTTATAACTTATCATTACAAACCAATGTCTCCGTGTTTAGTTGTGAACTATCTGTTACCCGTGACTTTGTCTGCGATTAACTCATAAAACACAATGTCATTTGGTCATAATTTCAAGAAGTTTTTTTTCCAGAAACCTTTTTATTGTTTTTCTAATATAAAGTCTAAGTTAGTCCTTAACATCATCTTTTTATTAATAAAAACCCCGTTAGAATCGGGGCAGCCGTTTCGGAGATTATCTGGAACAAACAGACCGTTACCGATTGTTACATAATGTATTAAATAATGTAAAATGCTAATATGAAAGTATTTAACTTTCATCATCCTCGTCATTTCAGCCAAAAGACGTCCACTGTTGGACATACCCCCCGCTCCCCAAGTGTCGGCACAACGAACGGTCCTGTGTGTCTATTTGTATTTCACTACATATTATAAAACAAAGTCGCTTTCTGTGTCCCTATATCCCTAGGTATGCTTAAATCTTTAAAACTACGCAACGGATTTTGATGCGGTTTTTTTTAATAGAGTGATTCAAGAGGAAGGTTTACATGTATAATATAGTAGGGAAACACTGATAATTTTGCACCCGTGCCAAGCCGGGGCGGATCGCTAGTAGTAAATAAAAAAAAGGTTTTGATATTACAAACAGACACATCAATTTCATTTCTATTTATATGTAGAGTAGCTGTTGTGGTAGGTCAAGTGTAGTTAAAAATGTTGGCATTATGTCATCAGGAAGTGAGTTGTTAGTACATAACGGAATGATGGCATAATAATCGAGACGAGCGGTTAATCTGTTAACTGTTGTTGGTTATCATTTGTGTGTTATATTTAGAACAATGATAGGACGTTCACCCTTTATTGTATAGATAATCGATCACAGAAGGCTTAAAGTCACCCAAAGAGCAATGGAAAGGGCTATGCTCCGAGTTTCCTTGCGCGATCACATCAGAAATTAAGATATCCGCAAGAGAACTAAGGTTACCGACATAGCCCGAAGAATCGCCAAACTTAAGTGGCAGTGGGCAGGGCACATTTCTCGAAGAACAGATGGTCGATGGGGACGGGAGGTTCTGGCGGCCACGTACCGGAAGACGCAGCGTTGGAAGGCCTCCCACAAGGTGGACCGACGACCTGGCGAGGGTCGCGGGAATCACTACAATTTGTACTGGAGGTGTATGTCGTCCATTCTGTTAAGCAAATGAATAGCGTAGCATAGCATCGGCCTTATAATGTTCCCCCTGCTGGGACTTAGACCTCCACTCTAGGAGAGGGAAGGAAGCAAATTAATAATTAAAAATAAGTAAAATTATCTATCTAATTTACAGTCCTAGAAGTATGGCACTTGAGGTTTGCCTTTGTATTGAGAAACCTAAAACTGTCCGGTGTAAATATGATCCCAGCAGGGTCAAAGCTTCTGGGGCCATGGGTTCGCTTTTGAAATGAAAACCCGGGGCCCTGGAACGAAAGGCAAAGAAGGAACAAAGGAGTGGATTTTAGTTAGTAAAAGTCTGACACCCCCTCCCGTTCCGCCATGATTTACCACATAAAACGGGCGTAAATACGATATTTTTTTTGTTTTTCGTAAATATTAGTTGAAGGTGTATTGCGTCCAATTCAAAATCTACTTATTTCTCCTTTGGAAATTAAATAAAAGATATCAAGCTGCTCATCTCTGATGAAGGTCTGCAATACCTTTAGCTATTGGAACCTTCCGAGGGCTTGGATCGATAGCAACAAACTTTTTTGTTCAGTCATCTTTTTTGTCTCACGTTTTGATACGATACTTCTAATAAAAGCCTTTCTTGAAGTACTTAAATACACTTGGTAACCATGTTAATCTTTGCGTTTTCGTCATCATAATTCTTGGGCCATTTCAAATTAAAGTTCTTAAAGCAGCACGTACCTATGAATTGCCTCTAGCTTAAGAGTCTTAAGCTGGATTTCCCGCGACAATATACTCAACCTATCGCACCCTGGTACCTTTGCCCACCATTCGCAGTATACGGCAATAGCATTTTAACAACCCCATATCTTTACCTTCCAGATAGCCTCCCGCTGCCTATCCACCGTCCACAACACTCTCGTAGAGCTATCCCTGCTTGGCGCCACGGCGGTGGAAGGCGCGGCCGCTTGCTGGGCGCAACTGGCATGCGCGGAGACGTTGCGCGCCTGTGAGAGATTAGCTGCCAATAACAACGCGCTGGATATGTGTACTGCGACGCAAGCTCCTCTACTGCACAATGCTAAGGATAAGGTAAGACCCCAGATGGTTATTAACAGCTATTGGAACTAGTCTTCCTCGAAGCTAACGCAGTGGCACAACTGGCATGCGCGGAGACGTTGCGCGCCTGTGAGAGATTAGCTGCCAATAACAACGCGCTGGATATGTGTACTGCTACGCAAGCTCCTCTACTGCATAATGCTAAGGATAAGGTAAGAAGGCACTTATTTATCAAGTATTGGCAACAACTGGCATGCGCGGAGACGTTGCGTGCCAGTTAGTCTGGCAGCCATAAACATGCGTTGGATATGTGTACTGCTACTCAGGCTCCTCTACTGCACAATGGTAAGGATAAGGTAAGAAGTCACAAAGTTATCAGCAACTGTTGGAACTATTCGCCCATGATACCAACGTAGTGTAGCAACTGGCACGCGTGGAGACGTTGCACGCCTGTGAGAGATTAGCAGCCAATAACAACGCGTTAGATATGTGTACTGCTACTCAGGCTCCTCTACTGCACAATGCTAAGGATAAGGTAAGACCTCACATATTTATCTACGACTTTAACTATGTCCCGTCGATGCCAACGCAGTAGCGTAACTAGCATGCGTGTAATGGAGACGTTGCGTGCGTGTGGGAGATTAGCGGCCAATAACATCGCGGTGGATATGTGTACTGCGACGCAAGCTCCTCTTCGGCATAATGCTAAAGATAAGGTAAGAAGTCACATATCTATCAGCAACTACTGCAACTATTCTTCCTCGATACCAACACAGTAGTGCAACTGGCAAGCGCGGAGACGTTGCGTGCCTGTGAGAGATTAGCAGCCAATAACAACGCATTGGATGTGTGTACTGCTACACTAACTCCTCTATTGCATAATGCTAAGGATAAGGTAAGAAGTCGCATATTTATCAACAATACTCTCGTAGTGCTATTCCTAATCGGCGCCTCCGTAACGGAAGGGATAACTGGCATGCGCGGAGGCAGACGTTTCGCGCATGATTGTAGGGATGCCAACTTCATTGACTCTGTTCTTAGTCATAAATTTATTTTAAAACATTTATTAGTCATACATTTATTTTAAAATAAGGAAATGTTTGATTCACAAAAAGTAACACACTTAAGGGTAGTCTTTATTCTAAGATTGTGCTTCTCTATTTCTCCCTGTTAATATTAGTTATACCGACTCAATTTTTTTCTAATATGAGGTGGCAATCCCCCGCGCATTTGAGAGATTAGCAGCTAAGACCAACACGTTAAATATGACCTGCTATTCAACATCCTCTATAAAAGAATATGCAAAACTATAATACAACAAAACTTTTTGAACTACATCAAAAGTTCACAAAGCCTAAAAGTCTAACAACCAATCAATACTTTAAAAATATGTCTATTTTCGGCATAAGGTGACATAATAGCCATTCCATTTCTGTTACACAATCCGCCTAATAACAGACAGGCGAGCCCCTTAAACACGCCCTTGGCGTCGGCAGTTGTTGTTTTAAAAGTTGGCGCCGAGCCAGGACTGTTGGGAACAAGTGACAATGTTGTTTTGTTGAATGATGTATCCTTGTTTAATGTAACACATGGACGCAACTCGACATTTTTTTTGATATATCAAATTTTTTTTGTTGACTAGCCAGTTCTGTCCCTCTCTTTCCATCTTTCGCTTACCTATCTGTCTAGTTCATGCCATTTCCATGCCACCTCCTTTGTTTTTGATCATCAACTTTCTGCTACTTTGGCCCTCAATATTCTTTAAAAAATAGTAAATAAAAGCCAGTAAATCTGACTCCAGTCTTGCCATGAAGTACTGTGTTACCCCAGTTAATGGGTTGTGGAGGTCTGGTAGGCAGCCGCTCCTCATAAAATATTGGTATTCAGCTATATCCGGCTTGACTGGAAGCCGACCCCAATATAGTTGGGAAAAGGCTAGGGAGATGAGGATCATGATGATGATTTAAAAAAAAATAAACATTGTAATTAACCTACTACCTACTACTACCAAAACCTGAACTATTATTATTTGAGTTTTCACTCGCGTCTTAATATGCTCCGTCAACGACACATGCTTGAATTTATGTTTAAAGAGAGAATAATATTTTAAGTTTGTTTGGTAATACGGTACTAATCTCAAGAACTATAGGTTTGGAAAAAAAATAGTGTTGGACAGCCTAATTATAAAGGAAGGCTTTGCTACGACCCTCAGGAGCGGAGCAGTAATCAAAGACGCGGGCGAAAGCCTCCAGCTTCTTCCTCCTTTCATCATGATTTTCTCCTCCGCTCTCCCGGACTCCCCCAAGTGTCGCCAGAACGATCAGTCCTGTGCGTCTCGCATCCATCGGATTCCTACAATCTTAATTTCCTTCCTCCTTTCAAACTATAAATTACCATAGAAGAACAACACATTATTACGTTTCCAACTAACTGTCCTTGTATTGGTTCCAGCTCCACGAACTAGGCAAGCTCTGCGGCTTACTGCCAGGCTCTCCGGACCCATCATCAGAACAGTTGCACCTCGTGGTAATGCTATCAGCAGGGATGGGCGACAACGAAACCAACAACCAACACCCGACGCCAACGGACCGGCTGAAGGAGGCGTTGTGTAGCAAGACCTGCTTCCAACAGTATTACTTGGAGTTGGCGGAGTTGGCTATGGGGACCTATAAGCATATTGGGAGGTTAAGGTAAGTTTGTGACGCGTTTTAGCTGTAGAAATGGAACATCACCATTTGCAAAGTCAGTTGAGACTTTCTCTGAGAATCTTTTAGCTGCTATAGTCTGTTCTTTAAACTCTGAGACCAAAATGACATTTCAACACAAAAGAACTGGCGTCATTCCTATAGTAAATTTGACATTACTTGTGTCAATTTAGTCTCAGGTTATAAAAAACAGACGTGACGTGTGAGAAGAGATAGTGGCTTTATTTATTACATTACTTACCTACATTGTGCTTACATATTAGAAGCGAGAAGAATTATGTAACCAAGATTTATGCTACTCATAATATTATGATTTAGAGACATAACAGAAGAGACCATAGAGATGGAAGATGCATGCTTCATTTTTTTTTTGACTGACCAACATTTTGAAAAATCACATATTTAAAAACCTTAGTGACAAACATTAATGTAATTTTGTAAACCACTAGAGTCAATTAAGCTCCTCACATAATTTTCTAAAACAGTTTTTTCTAAGTCTATCCAGGACTTTACAGACACCCCGGCCCCGGGCCTTGTTACCTACTAACTGGGTTGTGGAGGTCTGATAGGCAATCGCTCCTTGTAAAATACGGGTTTTCAGCTGCATCCGATTAAACTAGAAGCCAACCCCAAGCTAGTTAAGAAAAGGCCAGAGAGATGATGATGATCATAATATTATAACTTTCCAAAACAATTTCCAGGTTCGCCCGTCTAATAGGCCGAGATCTAGCCGCCTTCTACTCCGAGCTAGGCGAGACTGGTAAAGCGGTGGTGTTCCTCATGGATGCTCTCCGGTCCTATGAGGAGCAGGGCTGGAAGGACCTGGCTGCGCAGACCAGGCTGGAGCTTGTGGCGGCAGCTAAGAAGATGAATGATATGGATAGGTAGGCTGTCTTTATGTCTGTGCAAGTATTTTTTTGTCATGTCCATGTGATGAGGGTGCGTCTAAGCTGTGCGTATACATTTTGTAACTGGAATAATGCACACACTTATACACCCCTATAAATTCAAGCACTTAATTTTACGTGAGTGCACATAGGTAGTGCTTTTTAAGAAATTAAGTCTTATATTTAGTATTATTTTTTTAGAACACAGGGAGTTTTAGACTTTTAGAGACTAAAGACTATCTGTGTTTCTTGAGCTTCCCATTGCGTTCCAATTTACAATAAACAGCATAACTTTCATATTCTTAAATCATTGGAAACCAGAATATTTTCAATCACATTTCCTTTTCAGATACACAAAGCTCTCAGCAACAATAGCAAGCACAGCCGAATTAGAAATCCTAGTCAGAAACTTCTATTTCGAGGAAATGATGAAATCAATACGAGAGGACCTAGCCAAGAAGACCGAAACGGTCCTCACAGAGCTGAACGAGTGCTTCAAGATCGTATCAGCAGCATTAGTACCATCGGAACGTGGTGTTTACATCACTGACAATAAGGTTCAATGTCGCATGACGGTGGTGAGTTACTTGCCGAAGGATGTGACTTGTACCAAGGCAGCAGTTAGCGTAGAGAGGTGTAGTGATGATAAGGCGGAGAAGCGGACGCCGGTTAAAAGTTATAAGACTGATTTAAGTGTTAGCGGCGTGGGCTCGCCGAGGCGGGGGCCTGTTGAGCCGGACAGTGAAACTACTAACTTAATTACAAGGTAAGGATATTACTTGAGCCATCACCTTCCTCCCCTTTTAGTTTTTTAGATAGGAAACTAACTATTAATAAATACCAATTATTTATGTAATATTATGTATAGTTTTCAAATTGATTTGGCACAACCGATCCGACGTTTTAAAGTCGACAGCGTCACCGGCCGACGCTGAAAACCAGCGCTGTGGATTAGTCGCACTATAATTTATGTGTGCCCACAGCATCATGCTGAGCGCTCGGCCGTTTTGCATGGACGTGGCGCATATTTCATACCGTTTTTTAGGGTTCCGTAGCCAAAATGGCAAAAACGGAACCCTTATAGTTTCGTCATGTCCGTCTGTCCGTCTGTCCGTCTGTCACAGCCGATTTACTCGGAAACTATAAGTACTACAGTGATGAAATTTGATGGGAATATGTGTTGTATGAACCGCTACAAAATTATGACACTAAATAGTAAAAAAAAGAATTGGGGGTGGGGCCCCCCATACATGTAACTGAGGGATGAAAATTTTTTTTTCGGTGTACATACCCGTGTGGGGTATCAATGGAAAGGTCTTTTAAAATGATATAAAGTTTTCTAAAAAACATTTTTCTTAAAGTGAACGGTTTTTGAGATATCAGCTCTCAAAGTCGTAAAAAGTATGTCCCCCCCCTCTATTTTTATAACTACGGGGTATAAAATTCTAAAAAAAATAGAGGTGATGCATGCTAATTAACTCTTTCAACGATTTTTGGTTTGATCAAAGTATCTCTTATAGTTTTTGAGATAGGTTGATTTAACTGTAATTTTCTTATATTTCACCAGGTGTATAAATTGACATAATAAGTTTATTATATTTGCTGCTACGGAACCCTTTGTGCGCGAGCCCGACTCGCACTTGGCCGGTTTTTTTTATATATATATTGTACATGTTTTGTAAATTTGCCACTGTTCGTGTAAATAAAAATTTTTTCTTTCTTCTTTCTTTCTTTCTCAATGAAATCCCGCTCTAGGGTGTAGGGTGTATCAGACTTAGCCACTCCTGTTCCTTCTTTGCCTTGCGTTTGAGGACCCCGTGTTTTCCTTTCAGAAGTGAATCCATAGCCCCAGTAGGTTTTGACCTTCCAGCCCTTGTCATGTGTTATTTGGGGAACACGCAACATGATTTTTTCTTTCCATACTGTCTTATTTCCTATCACGTTATTTAAGTCCCTTTTCTTTCATATCACTTTTAACATAATAAATCCATCTTTCTTTGGCCTCTGTTTTTAGTAAAATGCCTGTGGATATGACTGAATATTCATGTAGAATGTCTGTCATAAACTGATAAAAACTACCCTTGCCCCACTAGGGATTACTCGTGTATCGTGTATGCTTTCACAAACATATGAACTCTCATACACACTACCTATAAAAAATAAAAAAGCTTTATTGACACAAAAATAGTTTATAAGTTAATTTCAGTAATCAGTAGGCACAATTCGAATAAGCACTAACACCTAAACTAGGCCGAGCCTGTATCTTAGGCGTTAGATTCTTCCCAGGTGATTATCTACAGACGTGTACATTAAGATCTAATATATAGGTCCAGAGATTACGCCAAAGTAACAATAAGCACATCTGTAATAGAATTTCTATATTACTTAACAATATTTTTCTCATTGCAGCATAAGACTGGACGACTTAAAACCCAAGAATCCTTTACTAAACCCTTTACACATAACTTCACAACTGCACTACAAAGAAGACAGGTCACTGCAGAAGGTCACTGTGGAGTGTCAGAACCCAAAAGTGACCCTGAAACGGTCAGACAGTTGCAAGTATCGAAAACCGTCCGCTACCATGAGAAATAACTATGAGAATTGTTTTTCTGTTGAATCGGTTATCTTAAAACCGGGCTCGAATGATCTGTTACTGGATTTTGTGACGACGAAATGTGGGACTTTCAAGCTTGGTCAGGTGTGTTATTGATTGGTTTTGAAATAGATTTGTTTAATTGACTTTTATGTAAATATTTTGTTTTGGGAATGAATATTATATTGCCAGTGCCACTCAGATGACCAGTGTAGGTTGCTCTGGTCGCACGTGGTGTATTGAGGCCCATTTCCTATCGCAGAAAAGGGGTCTGAGTCCCAGCAGTAGGGACATTATAAGAGCGTTTCCACATTATCAGAACCGATATCGGGGTAAGTAAAATGTATGCAATATGTACCTGTTTCATATTGTCCGGCCCGAGATTGGATATCGGAGCACAGCATTTCATACATTTTACTTACCCCGATATCGGATCGGCGTCCGACACCAATATCGGATCGGATAATGTGAAAACGCTCTTAGGCTGTCATATGTATATAATATAATATGTCTGTGAAGTTTTGCTAACTAATTTTATTTAATTTGCCTAAAGAATTATAAAACTCCAAATAGATAGGGCACGAATAAAACCTCAAAGTCTAAATTGTGCCAACTATGAAACAAACATATAGAAGCTATGTCATTTATTTCACTGTTTCTTTAGTAATTTTCAAATCAGATATGTCAATTATTTTTAAAACTGTAGTTAATTATGACCATCTGTAACATGTAATAATTCTGTCCCACTCCATTTCAGATATCTTTAGTAGTGGAAGGAAAACTAGAGTTTCTATCGAATGTGCTCATTGGCAATAAGATTGGTTGCGAGGTAGTGACGCAGGGAGTCAACGTGTTCTTAAATAAGGTGGAGCCGAAGAAGGACTTAGTGGCTGGACTGGAGCAGGCGATGGAGTTAGTGGTGACCAGTGGAAGCTCGTATATTGAGGAGGTTTGTTTATTGCCTTTTCTTATAATCACAAGCGTGGTCATATTCTTACTAAATGGCGCTGTACTCACATTTTTAGTTAATTTAATTATAAGCAAATGGTTTTCACTTAATTTTTTTCACAGTCCAACTAATTCTGACTGTTTATGTCAAAATATAGTGCTTAAGTATAGCGAAAAGTCTTGCTCGCTGTATTTAGGAGAGGTCATTTGAGTCATTTGATGGTTTCCCGTGTAAAAACGCATAATAGATGCTAATCGAATAGATCTCGTTAGAAACACCGACCTGCGCTCCATAACTCAAGTAGGAGATGTTAGAGAAAAACAGCCAGGGCAAAGAACTCACTCAGTCAGACGATCGGGGGATGGGGATCATGGCCTCAAAGGCCAAAAAACGTCAGTCACTGGACGTCTGAGGGAGGATGCTGCCATCGTGGTCGAACGCGGCAAAAATGGTGTGACGACAGATATCGGCCAAGATAGATAGTTTCTCTAAGAGAAATGGAAGACCTTTTCCCAACAGTTAACCACAATGTAAGCTTTCCAAAAAATAAAACAGCTCATTTCTTCCCCCAGAACACAACAATTCTTCTCAAGACATCGTCGGGCCTGCTCATCCGCTTCGCCGACTCCGACGCGGCGATGTGCCGCGAGCTGTGCATCAAGGTGGCCGCCATGGAGCCCTTCCAGACCACGCGCGTGGCGCTGCGACTGTTCGCCACGCTGCAGCCCAGGAAGGAGAAGAGCATTGAGCATACTGTGAGTAGCATACTGATTGACTGGCCTGTTGGTCTAGTGGTTAGTGGCCCTGACTGCTACGCCGGAGCTCGTGGGTTCGAGCTGTGCATCAAGGTGGCCGCCATGGAGCCCTTCCAGACCACGCGCGTGGCGCTGCGACTGTTCGCCACGCTGCAGCCCAGGAAGGAGAAGAGCATTGAGCATACTGTGAGTAGCATACTGATTGACTGGCCTGTTGGTCTAGTGGTTAGTGGCCCTGACTGCTACGCCGGAGCTCGTGGGTTCGAGCTGTGCATCAAGGTGGCCGCCATGGAGCCCTTCCAGACCACGCGCGTGGCGCTGCGACTGTTCGCCACGCTGCAGCCCAGGAAGGAGAAGAGCATTGAGCATACTGTGAGTAGCATACTGATTGACTGGCCTGTTGGTCTAGTGGTTAGTGGCCCTGACTGCTACGCCGGAGCTCGTGGGTTCGAGCTGTGCATCAAGGTGGCCGCCATGGAGCCCTTCCAGACCACGCGCGTGGCGCTGCGACTGTTCGCCACGCTGCAGCCCAGGAAGGAGAAGAGCATTGAGCATACTGTGAGTAGCATACTGATTGACTGGCCTGTTGGTCTAGTGGTTAGTGGCCCTGACTGCTACGCCGGAGCTCGTGGGTTCGAGCTGTGCATCAAGGTGGCCGCCATGGAGCCCTTCCAGACCACGCGCGTGGCGCTGCGACTGTTCGCCACGCTGCAGCCCAGGAAGGAGAAGAGCATTGAGCATACTGTGAGTAGCATACTGATTGACTGGCCTGTTGGTCTAGTGGTTAGTGGCCCTGACTGCTACGCCGGAGCTCGTGGGTTCGAGCTGTGCATCAAGGTGGCCGCCATGGAGCCCTTCCAGACCACGCGCGTGGCGCTGCGACTGTTCGCCACGCTGCAGCCCAGGAAGGAGAAGAGCATTGAGCATACTGTGAGTAGCATACTGATTGACTGGCCTGTTGGTCTAGTGGTTAGTGGCCCTGACTGCTACGCCGGAGCTCGTGGGTTCGAGCTGTGCATCAAGGTGGCCGCCATGGAGCCCTTCCAGACCACGCGCGTGGCGCTGCGACTGTTCGCCACGCTGCAGCCCAGGAAGGAGAAGAGCATTGAGCATACTGTGAGTAGCATACTGATTGACTGGCCTGTTGGTCTAGTGGTTAGTGGCCCTGACTGCTACGCCGGAGGTCGTGGGTTCGAGCTGTGCATCAAGGTGGCCGCCATGGAGCCCTTCCAGACCACGCGCGTGGCGCTGCGACTGTTCGCCACGCTGCAGCCCAGGAAGGAGAAGAGCATTGAGCATACTGTGAGTAGCATACTGATTGACTGGCCTGTTGGTCTAGTGGTTAGTGGCCCTGACTGCTACGCCGGAGCTCGTGGGTTCGAGCTGTGCATCAAGGTGGCCGCCATGGAGCCCTTCCAGACCACGCGCGTGGCGCTGCGACTGTTCGCCACGCTGCAGCCCAGGAAGGAGAAGAGCATTGAGCATACTGTGAGTAGCATACTGATTGACTGGCCTGTTGGTCTAGTGGTTAGTGGCCCTGACTGCTACGCCGGAGCTCGTGGGTTCGAGCTGTGCATCAAGGTGGCCGCCATGGAGCCCTTCCAGACCACGCGCGTGGCGCTGCGACTGTTCGCCACGCTGCAGCCCAGGAAGGAGAAGAGCATTGAGCATACTGTGAGTAGCATACTGATTGACTGGCCTGTTGGTCTAGTGGTTAGTGGCCCTGACTGCTACGCCGGAGCTCGTGGGTTCGAGCTGTGCATCAAGGTGGCCGCCATGGAGCCCTTCCAGACCACGCGCGTGGCGCTGCGACTGTTCGCCACGCTGCAGCCCAGGAAGGAGAAGAGCATTGAGCATACTGTGAGTAGCATACTGATTGACTGGCCTGTTGGTCTAGTGGTTAGTGGCCCTGACTGCTACGCCGGAGCTCGTGGGTTCGAGCTGTGCATCAAGGTGGCCGCCATGGAGCCCTTCCAGACCACGCGCGTGGCGCTGCGACTGTTCGCCACGCTGCAGCCCAGGAAGGAGAAGAGCATTGAGCATACTGTGAGTAGCATACTGATTGACTGGCCTGTTGGTCTAGTGGTTAGTGGCCCTGACTGCTACGCCGGAGCTCGTGGGTTCGAGCTGTGCATCAAGGTGGCCGCCATGGAGCCCTTCCAGACCACGCGCGTGGCGCTGCGACTGTTCGCCACGCTGCAGCCCAGGAAGGAGAAGAGCATTGAGCATACTGTGAGTAGCATACTGATTGACTGGCCTGTTGGTCTAGTGGTTAGTGGCCCTGACTGCTACGCCGGAGGTCGTGGGTTCGAGCTGTGCATCAAGGTGGCCGCCATGGAGCCCTTCCAGACCACGCGCGTGGCGCTGCGACTGTTCGCCACGCTGCAGCCCAGGAAGGAGAAGAGCATTGAGCATACTGTGAGTAGCATACTGATTGACTGGCCTGTTGGTCTAGTGGTTAGTGGCCCTGACTGCTACGCCGGAGCTCGTGGGTTCGAGCTGTGCATCAAGGTGGCCGCCATGGAGCCCTTCCAGACCACGCGCGTGGCGCTGCGACTGTTCGCCACGCTGCAGCCCAGGAAGGAGAAGAGCATTGAGCATACTGTGAGTAGCATACTGATTGACTGGCCTGTTGGTCTAGTGGTTAGTGGCCCTGACTGCTACGCCGGAGGTCGTGGGTTCGAGCTGTGCATCAAGGTGGCCGCCATGGAGCCCTTCCAGACCACGCGCGTGGCGCTGCGACTGTTCGCCACGCTGCAGCCCAGGAAGGAGAAGAGCATTGAGCATACTGTGAGTAGCATACTGATTGACTGGCCTGTTGGTCTAGTGGTTAGTGGCCCTGACTGCTACGCCGGAGCTCGTGGGTTCGAGCTGTGCATCAAGGTGGCCGCCATGGAGCCCTTCCAGACCACGCGCGTGGCGCTGCGACTGTTCGCCACGCTGCAGCCCAGGAAGGAGAAGAGCATTGAGCATACTGTGAGTAGCATACTGATTGACTGGCCTGTTGGTCTAGTGGTTAGTGGCCCTGACTGCTACGCCGGAGCTCGTGGGTTCGAGCTGTGCATCAAGGTGGCCGCCATGGAGCCCTTCCAGACCACGCGCGTGGCGCTGCGACTGTTCGCCACGCTGCAGCCCAGGAAGGAGAAGAGCATTGAGCATACTGTGAGTAGCATACTGATTGACTGGCCTGTTGGTCTAGTGGTTAGTGGCCCTGACTGCTACGCCGGAGCTCGTGGGTTCGAGCTGTGCATCAAGGTGGCCGCCATGGAGCCCTTCCAGACCACGCGCGTGGCGCTGCGACTGTTCGCCACGCTGCAGCCCAGGAAGGAGAAGAGCATTGAGCATACTGTGAGTAGCATACTGATTGACTGGCCTGTTGGTCTAGTGGTTAGTGGCCCTGACTGCTACGCCGGAGCTCGTGGGTTCGAGCTGTGCATCAAGGTGGCCGCCATGGAGCCCTTCCAGACCACGCGCGTGGCGCTGCGACTGTTCGCCACGCTGCAGCCCAGGAAGGAGAAGAGCATTGAGCATACTGTGAGTAGCATACTGATTGACTGGCCTGTTGGTCTAGTGGTTAGTGGCCCTGACTGCTACGCCGGAGCTCGTGGGTTCGAGCTGTGCATCAAGGTGGCCGCCATGGAGCCCTTCCAGACCACGCGCGTGGCGCTGCGACTGTTCGCCACGCTGCAGCCCAGGAAGGAGAAGAGCATTGAGCATACTGTGAGTAGCATACTGATTGACTGGCCTGTTGGTCTAGTGGTTAGTGGCCCTGACTGCTACGCCGGAGCTCGTGGGTTCGAGCTGTGCATCAAGGTGGCCGCCATGGAGCCCTTCCAGACCACGCGCGTGGCGCTGCGACTGTTCGCCACGCTGCAGCCCAGGAAGGAGAAGAGCATTGAGCATACTGTGAGTAGCATACTGATTGACTGGCCTGTTGGTCTAGTGGTTAGTGGCCCTGACTGCTACGCCGGAGCTCGTGGGTTCGAGCTGTGCATCAAGGTGGCCGCCATGGAGCCCTTCCAGACCACGCGCGTGGCGCTGCGACTGTTCGCCACGCTGCAGCCCAGGAAGGAGAAGAGCATTGAGCATACTGTGAGTAGCATACTGATTGACTGGCCTGTTGGTCTAGTGGTTAGTGGCCCTGACTGCTACGCCGGAGCTCGTGGGTTCGAGCTGTGCATCAAGGTGGCCGCCATGGAGCCCTTCCAGACCACGCGCGTGGCGCTGCGACTGTTCGCCACGCTGCAGCCCAGGAAGGAGAAGAGCATTGAGCATACTGTGAGTAGCATACTGATTGACTGGCCTGTTGGTCTAGTGGTTAGTGGCCCTGACTGCTACGCCGGAGCTCGTGGGTTCGAGCTGTGCATCAAGGTGGCCGCCATGGAGCCCTTCCAGACCACGCGCGTGGCGCTGCGACTGTTCGCCACGCTGCAGCCCAGGAAGGAGAAGAGCATTGAGCATACTGTGAGTAGCATACTGATTGACTGGCCTGTTGGTCTAGTGGTTAGTGGCCCTGACTGCTACGCCGGAGGTCGTGGGTTCGAGCTGTGCATCAAGGTGGCCGCCATGGAGCCCTTCCAGACCACGCGCGTGGCGCTGCGACTGTTCGCCACGCTGCAGCCCAGGAAGGAGAAGAGCATTGAGCATACTGTGAGTAGCATACTGATTGACTGGCCTGTTGGTCTAGTGGTTAGTGGCCCTGACTGCTACGCCGGAGCTCGTGGGTTCGAGCTGTGCATCAAGGTGGCCGCCATGGAGCCCTTCCAGACCACGCGCGTGGCGCTGCGACTGTTCGCCACGCTGCAGCCCAGGAAGGAGAAGAGCATTGAGCATACTGTGAGTAGCATACTGATTGACTGGCCTGTTGGTCTAGTGGTTAGTGGCCCTGACTGCTACGCCGGAGCTCGTGGGTTCGAGCTGTGCATCAAGGTGGCCGCCATGGAGCCCTTCCAGACCACGCGCGTGGCGCTGCGACTGTTCGCCACGCTGCAGCCCAGGAAGGAGAAGAGCATTGAGCATACTGTGAGTAGCATACTGATTGACTGGCCTGTTGGTCTAGTGGTTAGTGGCCCTGACTGCTACGCCGGAGCTCGTGGGTTCGAGCTGTGCATCAAGGTGGCCGCCATGGAGCCCTTCCAGACCACGCGCGTGGCGCTGCGACTGTTCGCCACGCTGCAGCCCAGGAAGGAGAAGAGCATTGAGCATACTGTGAGTAGCATACTGATTGACTGGCCTGTTGGTCTAGTGGTTAGTGGCCCTGACTGCTACGCCGGAGCTCGTGGGTTCGAGCTGTGCATCAAGGTGGCCGCCATGGAGCCCTTCCAGACCACGCGCGTGGCGCTGCGACTGTTCGCCACGCTGCAGCCCAGGAAGGAGAAGAGCATTGAGCATACTGTGAGTAGCATACTGATTGACTGGCCTGTTGGTCTAGTGGTTAGTGGCCCTGACTGCTACGCCGGAGCTCGTGGGTTCGAGCTGTGCATCAAGGTGGCCGCCATGGAGCCCTTCCAGACCACGCGCGTGGCGCTGCGACTGTTCGCCACGCTGCAGCCCAGGAAGGAGAAGAGCATTGAGCATACTGTGAGTAGCATACTGATTGACTGGCCTGTTGGTCTAGTGGTTAGTGGCCCTGACTGCTACGCCGGAGCTCGTGGGTTCGAGCTGTGCATCAAGGTGGCCGCCATGGAGCCCTTCCAGACCACGCGCGTGGCGCTGCGACTGTTCGCCACGCTGCAGCCCAGGAAGGAGAAGAGCATTGAGCATACTGTGAGTAGCATACTGATTGACTGGCCTGTTGGTCTAGTGGTTAGTGGCCCTGACTGCTACGCCGGAGCTCGTGGGTTCGAGCTGTGCATCAAGGTGGCCGCCATGGAGCCCTTCCAGACCACGCGCGTGGCGCTGCGACTGTTCGCCACGCTGCAGCCCAGGAAGGAGAATCCCCAAGAACATAAACATAAACACTGTTTCACAATGTCCGAGTAGCCACTACTTCCTAAATTAATTCAAATATTGATCAAAATTTGTATGAAATTATCTGCCAAGTAAGATATTGGAAACTTAATCATAGGTGGTGAAACAGGCCCTAAGCCTGTTTATTATCTGAGTCCAGTTTATGATCTTACACACAAACACAAAAAAAAAAAAAAAAAGGTGCGGTGTCTCTCCGCAGACCATTTTCTGTAAAGTAGTCATTTGAGTTAAGCAGATAGTCGAAACCGTAAGGGTGAGGACATTTTTATGCCCTAGCTACCGCCGAAAGCAACGCCCCAGACGTTGGAACTTTCAAGGCGATTCATAGCTACCGATCGAATCGCCTTGTAAGTCATCTTGAAGCCCAAGCTTCTGGACGACGAGCGATGAGTTAGCTCGCCGTCCGGTAAGGACTGAACCCGAATCGATGGTGCGTTGTGGTCTTCGCACGGACACACGTTATTTTGCAAACCTTGTAATTCAGATCTCATAAACTTTAACTCTCTTCAATCAAAAGCATATAAACCATATCAAAACAATGATATGTTTTTCCACAGGTCTGGCTAACCTGTCCTTGGTGGGAAGCCGTGACAGAAGTGCCTCTCCACTTCACCCCGCCCATGGTGGCGTCCTGGAGGCTGCTCACCTCGAACGCGAGGAAGTTCATCCACGTGACCCTCAAGTCTACCGTCATACATCTGGTGCAGTTCGCGCTCACTAACCCCAAGTTGGAGTGTGAAGGGACGGATAACTCGGTGGCGGATTTGAATCCCAAGAATTCTGATCATATGGTAAGTGTTTTATTTTATTGTCATGATGAAAATGGAGGGAAAAGCTTATTTGGAAATTGACGTTATACTTCATGTATATGAATTTATTATGTAATACATTATCCTTGATACTTTTTTGTTGCAAAAAGAAATGTATACAGAGAGCCCTAAAAGGCAAAGGGCAACTAAATAAATACATGTCATGATGTCAAACCGTGGGGGCTCAGTAGACCCGAAGCATACAAGAGTCATGAGTCGTCCGAAAAGAACCATGGGGTCCTGGGATGCAAGGCAAAAAAGGAACATAGCAATGGGTTTTATTCAGAAAAGTGCTGGCATGCCCTCTATTTCCACCCAGAATGGGAGAAATTATAATATTTTATAATTTTCCACTGAATTTATTATGGATCCTTTATACTTTTTTTATGTTCCTAATACTAAATTAATTATTTGCCAGAGGCGTTCTGTACACAATAACAAGGGATTTCATAAATAACATTAATTTCAATTATTCAATTTTTTTTTAGTCAACTGAAAATAATTGTCGCAACCATATTATCACATTTCAATTAATTACTGTCGCAAAACCTTCTGTTCAAAACTTCACTTTTTATATCTTCGTTTTAGATGGTAGCCTCCGACGGAACAACAGCCTCCTTCATGTGGGAACTCCTCAAGGACCCCCTCGTGAAGGCAGGTCCCATGAAGGCCACCTTCTCCGTGCACTATCGACCCTCGGACGCCGAGGGGCCGGGCAGGCCGTTCAGCTGTCCCTTCGACATACAGGACTATACCACACTGTTTGTTATCAAGACGAAGCTGGAGCCCAGTAAGGGATCGGACTTCTGTAGGGCGTCGCAGATGTGCTGTTTGCAGTTGAGTGTGCAGAGGGTATGTGGATTTTAACATCTTTTAATATTTTTCACCCTCCTACAGTACCCGGAAAATAAGTTGGAAAGCTTTTGACGTAGTGGGAGTAATTTCGCGCATGGTACACAAAAAAGCGAATGAGCAAACGGGACGTAACGCAGTGCGGGAGCAAAAGTCGACTAACGCACGAATCATAAACTATTATAATACTGCACCAATCGCGCGCCGGATCGGCGCTACCTCATACCCCGCGTCCCGCTGGACCACCAAATAGATGTAATAAACGATTTCTGCACAACTAACGACTCTTGCCAAGTTACGTGCCACCAATTGTAGTATTTTTCTTTCGATTTATACTAAGAGCTCGTGCACTCTTGACAGTGCACGAGCACTTAGTAGTGCACTCTTGACAGAGCGGTCGTCGTCATGTCTTGATCGAGTCTTGCGCCACCGCCTCTTTCGTGATACGACGTCGTGCAGCTCAGTGTTTTAGAGCTCAAACTACCTTTTCTGATAACTGCGGGTCGAAGGCAGCCGTCAACACGTTTGAGGCAACTGTTGCCGCTCGACCGTCGACATTCCAACAAATGAAGATCAGTGGCAGCTGTTATGTGTGCCAAATGTTACTATAGATCAACGACTCCGTCGAGGTGTCGACGGCTGCAGTTACCTCTGCCGTTGGCAACAGGTGGCTCGTATGTATGAGGTCTTACGTTGGATTTGGTTGATAAATTCATATGGCAGAATAGTTTGCTAGGTTAGCTAGTTTAACTATAGTTTATTCGCATGAAAATATCCGCTTCCATGGTCTAATATGTTTTTGTTGTTATGATTGCAGGTAAATGAAACGGAATATACATCGCTCATGTACGAAGTTCTCGCTGATCAGACTATGTGGGCGGTTCTTGGACGTACTGCAGGTAAAAATCCTATGAGATAATTATATAGTCCTCCTACTATCTAGCATAAACAGTCTTGAAATGTTCCCACTGCTGGGACTCAGGCGTACTCTCTATGGGAGGGAGCGGTATGGATTCCACACTTTATTCTATGCGGACCATTGTATGTGGAAAAAGGATTGAAAAAAAATATTACTGTGATATTATGTTTTTTTTTATTTGATATAAAAACTAGTGCTTGACCACGATCCTACCTAATGCTAAGCAGTGATACAATCGTTGATGGTGAGGCGCACTAGTTTATTAAGAACCTATTATGATTTTGGTGTATAGTCATAAAAAAATTCATGTATGTTTTAGGTGTAATTACAATGGAATGTACGAGCACAGAGCCTCAGAACGTGACGCTAGACGTGATGCCATTGGTCGCAGGGTACCTGCCGCTGCCGACCGTCCGACTTTCTAAATACATCGCAGCTAATACCAAAGGTAAAACGTGAATTATAATAATATTTCTTCATTATTACTTTATCTTTATCTTCATTATTTTATTTATTTTACAATTTATGTACACACAGATATACAGAGAAGGAAACAACAAAATATAGAAATATGTACAAAGGTACTGCTTATTTCAAAAAAGAAATCTCTACCAGCAGATCTACGAAAGAGATATTTTGTGAGATGTAGACAAGTTTTGTTCATCCTAGAGTCTATTCTTCAATGGGATGCCCTTCTTCTCGATATCAAGATGGCCACCGATCATTATACGTTTAAGCTAAAGTTGCAGAATTGTTTTTTTAACTGACCTATTAGCGATAAGCGATGCCGAAACGTTTTATTCGATAGTTCTCGATTGTTTCGACATCGTCTCGAGTGCGACTCGGTCTGTTATTGCGACTGGCGTATGACGCATTCATTCGCGAGTTGTTCCTCGATGGTTTAGGGTTTCGAGTGAGAGTGATTGATCCGTATAATCAAAAACTAGCGGTCGATTCTGTTGACTCGAAACAATCGAAAGACATCTCGATTACTGTGTATGACGGCGAGTCGATTATTGATTCGATGTTTTATTTTAATTACTCCAGTTCTTTTGATTGTTAAGACATCACGAAATCATAGAATAGAATAGAATAGAAAACATTTATTCGAGACAGACACAGCACAACGATTACAAACACACAATAAATTAGAACAAAAATAAAATAAAAAATGTACAGAATGCGTCGGGCGTGCCCGTACCGCTACGCCTTATCATCAGTATCGGATTAGAGCTTTTAGTCGTCAAACTCGACTAAAACTTCTTCTCCTGCCCTTATCCCATATTATTTGGGGTCGGCGCAACATGTTTTTTCTTCCATTCTATCCTGTCACCCATCATGCTGTCATCAACTCCCTTTTCTTTCATATCAGTTCTCACACAATCCATCCATCTTTTCTCTGGTCTCCCTCTTCCGACTCAAGGAAGGAGTTTGTAAAACGATTGGTATAAACTCGACTAAAACAATCTTAAAAACAAATTGTACTAACTCTAAGTAGAAAAATAATAACACAACACGAGTGCATATACTCCTATTCACAGATCCAAAGAAAGACATCTCAGCCCACCCTCGCTTAGAACCGTTCAGCCCCGGTCAAGTCTACCACGCAGGTAAAGCGAAGCAGGTGCACGTCCTACCACCGATGCCCAAGGAACACCTCGACGTCTTGGCCAATTAAATGTAAGTCTATACAGGCGGACACCCACAGCGTGACATAACTTTGTTGACAAATAATCTCCCGGAGATGTAACAGTGTTTTTGTATCAAGTCTGTTTTTTAATCCCTGAGACTAAGTTGACACAAGCAAATGTCAAACTTTCAATATTAATGATGCTAGTTCTTTTTGTTGTGACAAGTGTAATAAGTTAATAACACACGTAATGTCATTTTAGTCTCAGAGATTTATATATAGGCTTTAGAATCAACTCGTTTTGGTGTGAGATATGTGGGACTAGTCTATGAGCTTAATTATTATTTTTGAGGGATGTAGGACGCGCAGGTTTTGTATGTAAAGGGATTTCATATTTAGGCGAGTGTGTGGATGACGTCGGAAATTCTTATGAATTCTTTTTCTTCTACATTTGTAAAAAAAAGCCGTTTTGTGACGGACTGACTGACAGCGCACACTCGTAGTGCTTGGCAAAGCGAAGTAATATTAAGCAGTTCAGGCAAAGGCATGCCTGAACTGGGCACTCAATTTAGATGATTCCAAAAGCTGTGTTTATCGCAAATATTAACTTTTCAGGAGTAAAAAGGAGTAAAAAAAATAAACCTGCGAGTTTGACATCCCAAAATATTATTTAAATAAAAAACTGACTATTCATGACATATACCAATAAATAATTAATCGACTAAAGTAAGAAACACAACACTAGCTGTCACTGTCAAAAATTGTGAAAATAAATACGTCCATTGCGTTTTTTGAAATGTTATTACATTACCAGGCTCAATAAGTTATGTTCAATGTATTCATTAATATTGATGATAAAATAATAAAAATAAATAAATTGATATTATACATTGATGTTTCGTGTTAGGGACAAACGAATTATTTGTATGCTTAAATGTATTTTAAAAGTACCTTTACTAATCTATGGTACAGAAGACTATACTAGATGGGCGTTATTAGAATGTGGGTTATTTTAAATAATTTTAAAGATAACTTATTTAAACTGTGCTCTTATTGAACGCACAAATATATATAATTTTATTAAAACAACACACATTTTATAACTACCCGTATTTTAGAAAGAAAACGCTGCTATGATATTGTACTCGAAGAGAATAAAAAAACGCTTGCTATTATTTTAAGACCCGTTTGCATCAAAAGTCACTGAATACATTTAGACATAATGTATATACTTAACTTTCTAAATATTTCTATCAGCCGTCCGGCAGTCTAGTAATAATCTGGACCGAGCCTAGTCGTCAACGCCGCGTTCTGTTCCACGCGCGCCTCAAGGAGATGTCAGTAAAACTGTAGGGGCCCGGTAGTGCCGAAGCCTCTGGGGAACACGGAAAATCCGAAAGGTTGTCACCGTGTCCCCCAGATTGAAGGCAACGAAGGAACGGGGTAGGAGTTTAGTCAGTAAGAGTCTGACACGCCCTCCAGCTCCGACCAAGAGCGGGAGAAGACAATCTGATGATTCCTCTAACGTAAAAAATAATTTTTTGAAGATGTTAGAGACAAAGTAATGTTTTAAATACGTTTAACTCTGACTGTGTTTCGTCATTTTATATGATGCAAGTGGGTTTAAAAATATGTATAACACATGCAAGATGGAATTAAAATCATTTGTCGACCTTCCAATGATTTCAATTTCACCTTGTATAGGATATCTGATAGTTACTGCTTACGAAATTCTATTCTATGACTAAGAATCGGACCACCACATGTGATAACTCATATGCTTCGTAAGGTTGTATGTGTGTATATGTAAATATATTATATTAAATATATATATGTATAATACGTTCATATCTTGCAGCTATATCTGTTATTGCTTTGGCGTAATTACTGAAGAACGTAATTCAAAAATCTTGCTGTTTTCTTAACCACAACAACAAATGATAAAACTATGGTAAGAAACTGGATTACTACATTAATTTGATTTATTTATTAAACATAAATCATTATTTTTCCTATCACTTAGTGCCATATCTTTTTAAAGTTTAAATATCGGCGACACTATAGACGAAATTTAATTCTGTATTCTCAATATAAATACTTCAATCGTCAGTTTTTTAAAACTAAGTCTGTAGACTTGACTATTGAACAATGGAAGTCGAATGGACTTTATTACTTTCAAATGGCACAGAAAAGTTTAATCGCTGCCACTTTACAGGGAAGTCAATGCTTAAGCCTCATTCTCTTACATTCAACATTAGATCTTATTTCACTAATGTTTAGGTCTATAGTTAAATAGCTAGCTACGTGTTAGAAGTTTATATGTGTAACGTAGTGTTATTGTACTGAGTTATATTTTACATGGACACGACACATAAGAAAGCCTGGTTAACTCCCTTACTATGACAAAACTAATAGAATTATCTCTTTTCTAATACGGAATCACAATAGCATTTCATAGTAAGGGGCAAGTTTACTGTTTTGTTTGTTAGGCAAAAATACTTACCATCAGTCATTCGAATTACAACGAATTAATTTGATTTTAAAAACTGGGAACTATAAGAACCACTTGCACCACAAACAAATAAATAAATGGAATAATGCTAGACGCGTAAAAAACATGATTCTGTCAACTTTTAACATTTGATAGGAATGGAACGGTGTTTTAAATACTAAGCGCTAATTGTAATTTGTGGTGCAAATTGGTATGATTAAACATCAACAATAGGCTTTCAGAAACCAAGGTTTATTCTACAAACAAAAACCTATCTTGAAACTACTTTAATAAGTCTCAAAATACCTTATCCACCATCGCCATACTTATTTCGCCACAACGATTATGTCTACCTAGTCTTTTTCTCGTCTTTTCTTTTCTCATATAAGTTGTAAATAAAATTTGGTGCTAGATTTATATAGTGTTAACACCAAATTCTTCATAATGTTCAAGTTATTAAGTTATCTTTGTATATTTTGTTAAAATAATCTCATTTAAGTTATATTGGTGCATGTATGTTAAGAGCTGTTCTGGTTTATTTTTGACATAAGATATTATAGCTATGTTTGTTTACTTGGAAATGGGAAATGAATAACAAAGGGTGTATTTTTCGGTGTTGTTAAAATGAAACTGGCTTGAAACTGTTCTTAAATACGTAAAAGAAGAAAAAAATCAAAGCCAGCATTATTTTTGTTGGCCCAGTGATTCTAAATTTAAAATTCATTTTTTTTTAAAGATGCCTGCTATGCGCAAATATACACCCTTTTTGTTACCCATCAATTTTATAATACTGCGTCTAGACTAATCTTTATGAGCTTTCCTTAGTGTAAGTTATCCAAAGAATAATTTCATGTACACATTCTGATACTTAAGTTACTAAAGCTAGCCATCATAGTAATTAAATAGCTGAAAATAACAATGCAAAAGGCTAACACGCAAAAAATATGACTTTGTATAAATTGACAAAGAATGAGTATACTCAGTAGGTGTGACATATTTTTTTATTATTTTTAAGAAGCTTAGATATTTGTTAATTAGTGCATTTCAATGAATTGCAAAATTATTATGTTGGCCACATGTTTCAGTGTTGCAATTTATTGATGTGTTAGTTTTTTTTTATCTTGTAGCATGGTTAGAGTAAATATTAATGAAGTTATTGAGATTTCCATAAAGTGTATTTATTTTGATTTCGTAAGTAAATGATGATCCTTTGTAGATGATTTATGAGAAGAAAATTGTAGAAAAATAATTTAACTGTGGAAGTCAAAAGTTAAATAATAAATCGTCTATGAGGGATCTTATTATAATCATTGTGTTTATCAATATTTTGACATGTATTGTAGTTAACATAAAATAAAGAAAGAAATGAGAAAAATCTTCAAAAATAACTTGACACCAGTGAATTCGACTAACTCACAATGTCTGACTTTTTTCTTAACATTCTTAATTTCGTTGGTTAATTTCTAACATTTGACCATACTTCTGAAGGCGTATAGCCTAAAGCATAAAGCAAGGTGTTAATGTAAATAGACGTAATACTGTATAACTGCAGATTGTATTTATGTTTCATACTATGTATTATATCTAGAACTACGAATATAATGTTTATTGTTAGCATCTCTGTTTTATTTGAACAACCCTATTTTTTATAATGAATGCAGTACTCTTTTTATTTAATTTTCTATGAAGCAAATAAAAGTTAACAATACCTCGCCACCTTTACGAGAGTTACATCTACTACAACAAACGACTTTGTACAGTTTACTTGAATGAAGTGTATATGTGTGCGTGTGATGTCCGTTGTGTAAACGATGTTACCACACAAAAAAAAAACGTGTTAAGTGGCTAAGTATTCAAAAACAACCATAATGGCTGGTTAGTAACCTATTATTTTATGAAAATAGTGGAAGATACGTCATTATTTCTCTACGATGATCCAATCCCTGGATCTGAGGATATTTTGTGTCAAAATTATCATTTTGACACTTCATCATCATCTGCCTAGCCTTTTCCCAACTATATTGGGGTCGGTTTCCAGTGAAGCCGGATTTAGCTGAATACAGGTATTTTACGAGGAGCGGCTGCCTACCAGACCTCCACAACCCATTTACTGGGGTAACACGGTACTTCATGGCAAGACTGGAGTCAGATTTACTGGCTTCTGACTATCCATAACGACTGCCAAAGATTTACAAATGACAGCCGGGACCTATGGCTTAACGTGCTTTCCGAGGCACGGAAGAAACTCGTTACAGTCGTTATGTTAAGAGATGGTCTCCCATCCGCAGACCAACCTTGGCAAGCGTAGCATGAAAGATCGACCTGTGCGGCTGACTAAAACAAAGTCTTATTTCAAATCTGGTGAAAAACCGATACAAAAATGTTTACAGAACTTTAGTCGATTATTAAAACCCATCACTAAATGCCAGTTTACGTTTGCAAAAGAAAACGAGCTCATTATTCGGAGACTTCAGAGTGACCAACTTTCAGATACTAACTATTCGAGATTGCCATTGGTTGATTGATTTTAGGTTGGCAGTTGACTTGCGATTGTGATTGTGAACTGTCGAACGAAATTGATAAGTTTGTTTTGTCACAAAAATATGGTCATAGTTTTATAAATTCAGCGTAATCATGAGATAAATTGTATCACATGGAAGCATACATTTTCAATGTGTCAAGTGATTAAAGTATAAATACAATGCAAGTCGTGTGGGTTATGTTGTGAAAATGCGAAGTGTTACATTTGGATTATTGGATGTCACACGCGATTGTAATCTTCGAAGTGGTCTCCTCGAAGAACCATAAAGTTTTCACTGTGGATAAGTTACATGTACGCAGCGGGAATGACAATAATGGCAGTTTCTGTTGGCGAAATTTGCGAGAACACGAAGTTGGCGAGGGAGATGGCTCTGATGGGAAACTATGAGTCGGCGCTGGTTTACTACGAGGGCACGGTGCAGATGATCCACAGACTGCTCATCACCATCGCAGACCCCACACGCAAGTCCAAGTGGCAACTGGTGAGTACCTTCAAGTTTTCTGCATGTTTCCTAAGTACTTCGATGGCTGCTTACCTTGAATATTAACGTTTCCTTTTATGATAAGCTGTGGTGCTAATTAGTTGCGCGAACGGTAGGAAGGCGGAAGGCCACCCGCGGCGTTCACATAATTCTCCATGTAGGTTTGTTTATGTCCTTTTTTGTTCTTGAATCTAGGTTATCTTAGTCTGTTGTGGTGCATGCTTGGAAACCACATTGCTGGTAAAAAGTAGCAAATTTTTTGGTGTGGATTGGCTTATCAAGAACAATTTTCCCAACATCACAGAAAAGCCTTTGTGTACCTTTGTGTAACATGTGGCACTAATAATAACTTTTTACTTTGGTTTTATTTTTCAATTTCAAACAGGTATGTATAAACTAAAACCTGATTATAAAAAAAAGTTGACTTACCCTTCTATTTGCAAAAAGTGGTTAACAATACCACTTCATAGTTTAATTGTTTCAATAACACCTTTGAAAAGAAAGGGTGTGAATCATCCTATTAGGAAATGTGTCCTCATTTGTTTAAGCTAAAGTACCCATTTTCTTAAACAAAGAAACCAGCTTCTAAAACTAATACATTGAACAAGACAAAACATGTTCATGAATGGACAAAATTATGCAGTTACGAAAGGGAATAACTAAGTAACGCTAACATATCCAAATTATTCTATCAACATTCCTAGAACTGACAATATGAGCACAAGACGGTATTTATAACAGTTTCATTTGCACATAGTTACATTAATTAACATATCATGTATTTCATAATCATGAAACTGACCTGCGTGATAAGCAATATTGTAGTGTTTAATTTCTCGAAGGCAGTGAAGTCAAATTATTCTTATCAATGTGTTAAGAGTAATAAAACAACCTGATAAACATCTTATGAGAATCTCTTATCATTGTTTACATTTACATTATCTTTTATGACATTTTAATAGCAAAGCCCTATCAGGCCCTTGTCTCTGAAGTGTTTAAGAACTTTATTTTATCAAAAATCTTATTAATTATTCTTAAAATCTCTAAAAGTAACTATCAAACAAAATACCTGCAATATTGTCTTTCTATTTCCTTATTTCTGAAGTGGATACTTAAAAATACTCAATATAAATTATTGACTTAAAACTTTTACAAAAGATAACTGTTTGCTATTGGTTTTAAATAATCAATGTCTGTTAAGTTTCACATGTACATACTTTTACTCTAGTCAAATAAAAAGTACTGTTCTTTTATTTGCCTAAATATTGCTCATTGATTTATTTTTAGCATAGCTTTTGCATCTGTTTGTAGTTTTGTTGTCCTCCTGCCCTCATCTAGTGTTACTTGGGGTTGCACAAGACATTTTTTTTATATCCATTATGTCCTGTCTCCCATCATACTATCACTTCCTTTTTCTTTCATAACACTCCTCACACAATCCTTTCTTTTTTTTTTGGCCTCCCTCTCCCGGACTATCCATCCACATGTATACTATACTCAAAACTCTATTAGTAACTTCTGTTTCATCCCTTCTCTTCACATGACCAATGACACTTAATATGTTTACAGTTTAAAAAATGTATTATAAGTCAATGTGCAAGAAGCATGAGCTCAGCTAAATCCAGCTTGACTGGAAGCCAACCCCAATATAGTTGGGAAAAAGGCTAGGTAGATGTGATGATGATGTGCAAGAAGTATGAGAAGTCACAAAAAACTTGTATCATTAAATACTGACATTCCCTAAGCATTGTCACAAACACAGAATGAACCGAGTAAACTATCTATAAATGCATCTCTGTTGTTAATTCACATCTACTCAACCATAAGGTGAGCAATCTTCCTGAACATCTAAGCATAAACATGTTAACATTCATTATCATAATTACATGTCTCATATCTCAAACTTAAAGATAAACCCTTATCATATATCATGCATTTTATGAGGATGTAAGTGCAGTTGACTCACAAACTAACTGACTCAATTGAAAGAGCATAAAGACAAAACAGATCAGGTACTGTCGTACTATCTACCTGATACATCTGTCAATGTTCTGTTTACTAACATACATGTTTGTTTATGGAAAAATGTGTTCACACATCCTCTTTTATTGATAAACTTTTTTGTTTTCTTCTTTCCTTACCTGGTTCTAGGAAGGTTTGAGTAAATCAGCTGTTTTACAGTGGGCTTAGCAACAGTCGCTATTGTGATTTTATTACCTGCTATTGTTCATAAGTACTATTCTTTTATTAATATTGTAGTTTTCATTGAGTCCTTACATGGAACTAAATACCATTCAGTAATATCCCAATAAGAAAATTCTGACATGATTTTGTCTTATTCTTTTCAGTAAAAAACACACACAGAGAATGCTGTCACTGTGATGTGTAAAAACAAGCCTTATACTAAAAATGTATCATGGGTAAATGCACAATCATGTAAACTCACATACACAAGACACCCTCCAACCACAGAACTGATACAAGATCGAGACTCTAACTAATGTATTTTATTAATTAACCTATCACACAATAGTAAAACAATAACAGCGCGGTCTCATGCGACTTTTCTCTGCTCCCAATAAACTCAAAAACACCTAACAGATTTTTATTGTTCTCTGTCAATAGACAGAATGTTTATTAAGATATACAGATACACATATTAGAGAAAAGCACACACCCATGAGAAGCTGATGCGGTTCATTATGGCTCTATACACATGCACCACACCACATTGCAGTAGCGAGAAGTGGTTACGTGTGAATAGTGTAGCTGCAGCTTCTTGCAGCTGCGTTGTAGTGACTACAAATGTCGAAGTGCTTGCATTGTGGTTACATTGTAACCAGTTTTGCGGACAAATTCGCTATGTTGCTGATGGTTGCATTGTAGTTGTGGTATAGTACAGGTGTACTTGATATCACCCATACAGTTGCGTTCAACAACATAATGTGGTCAGTGTGAATTAAACTTTTTTTTTTAAATCGTGCTAAACTACATCTTTTTGTTGTGGACTTTTTTTGGATAAAAAGTAGCCATTAGCAGTCTAGCACTTCTGATAATGTGACTGAATGTTTTTGTAAATATAATCATTACTACATATTACTTCCTCCAAACAAACAGACGATTTGACCTCTTTAAATCATGTTCATGTTTTTTTTTTATATAATCCATTACATGCATTGTGCTCCTAATACTGGTTTTACTCCATGACTGCGGTCTAAATTGGCATTGACTATCTTTATTATATTTCTTTGACACTCAAGGTCACTATATTATAATATTGTTCGTCTATTGACCATCTTGACTTTTTATCATTTTCATAATAATATAATAAATACTCAGTAATGGCTAGCCTTGAAAAGTTAAAACTTAACATATTTACTTTACAAAACTTCTTTTTGTACAACTGAATAAGGAAAATAAGTGTTTTATGGCTTTCGTACAAATGTTTCGAAATACATGTTTCTTGACTCAAACTTGACCTGGAAACATTTGGGTCTTTTAAATTCTTATCTTGTTTTCTGTGACCATATATGTATCGGAGGTATTTACTATGTTATTAGCCTTGCACTTACATATAAAGGTTCTACTACGTTTTATCTAATTAGCCCATTATGTCCCATTGCTGGGTGAAGGCCTTCCCTTTTCAACACACGTCTATCTTCTGCCATTGTGGGCCAGTCCTTCCTGTAAGTATTCAGTTCAACTCTTCATCTAGATGTTTAATAGCTAAAAATGTTTTTAAAACCATTTTTTCACGCCATCCTCCTGTTCTTATTCCAGTTTGCTTGGTGACACTGTCCCCCCAATTGGCCATTATCTTAGTCGTCATTGTCTTCCTAGCCAGTTTCATTACTATGAACCCGCGTTCTACGTTCCACTCCTGTCGAGTGTCGACCGATTCAACTATAGTTCATTAGGTTTCATCATCATCTTCCTAACCTTTTTTTCTGAGTGGAAATCGTCATGAATCTCCTCAGCCCTGGGGTAGGCAAGAGCGGGAGAAGTCATTCTGATGATTCCCCTACCAGAAAAAAAAAGCCCTGGGGTAGGCGGAGGGGTCAGTCAAAGAAAAAAGCCGCCCCGATGTTCTTATGCACACTTATGTTGGGTGCAGGGTGACTTCCCCTGCCCCGGACTAATGTTAGCCTGTAACCCTGGTCCCGTATTGGAAGTTAACTCCCATTTCTAAGAGAGGCGCGGAATCTTACGCGCCACCATATCTTCCTTATCACAAGGCCAACACGTATTTTTTCTCGTTCTGTCCAATCAACCGTCAAGTTATCATGTCTGTCCTCACACAATCCATCCAACTATCCTTGGGTCTCCCTCTCCTTCTCTTTTTAACTACCTTCTGCGAGCGGCCTCGCCAGCATTAAAGTAGGAAATACATGAATATGTCTCTCAGTGATAAAGTAGCGTTCTAGTGGAAAAATAAATTTTAAAATCCGTCCAGTAGTTTTTGATTTTTCCTCTTTTTAACATAACTTAGTATGTAGATTGTACTGCCCAGACGGGTACCTAAGTAAGACCGAAAGTTGTGTTTCAGACTACTACCTATTTCAAAATTTCCATGAATATTTGATTGCCTAAACATTTAATACATTTGCATAGATTTGCATCTATTATTTCACAAGTATCTTATTTCCATTCATGTAAATACTCGCCATTTTGCAGTTTTGCATCTAAAAAGTATCAATCTCTTTTGTATCTAATTTGTGTTGTCAATGTGTAATGGTGGTGTCGTTTATCTCAATAGAAAGCTTCATATAACGTTTTTTGATGAGGTCAATGGTATTCTGAGTCACTTCATCATACGCCTACACGGTAATCTGACGAGTATAATGATGCATGCGAGAGTATGTCTTGATACTTGATGTATGAGAATCATACTATGGGATTATTTAGCAATTATGGTGTTAGAAACTGACATGGCTGCCTTGCGGCTGTAGGTGATTGTGACTTCTAAAGGTCCTGGGTCACATTCACACTCCTAGACCAGGAACTAAAGTTTTATTCGGATTGTTCTATTACAAAATCTCTAGTAGCCTAACCTTTTCCTCTAATATCATCTAGAAATCTAGATGGAATTGAATTTTGATTAATGATAGACCTCTTCTTACCCCTTCGGAGAAAAACAGGTGCTTGATATTATGGCACCTGGAATTCGGGCCCTAAAATTCAGACTACCTGCATCTAAATTTAAGACCCAGCCGTACAGGTACCCGAAATGCTTAAGATTCGAAAAGGTCACTGCCATTTTTTCTTTCTTTTTTTAAAGTGTCCCGTCCGCCCGCCGTATAACGGCTGGAAGCTTCGACCTGCTTTAATACTCCCAATTACAATGGATATTATTTACGTGAGTAATCAATTCCTTGATTCTCTGGTAGTTAGACTTCTCATGGCAAAGTTTTTAAACGCATTTAGTTTCTTTGTAGCCGATGATAGTGTTCTTTGCGGTTTTCCTTTTCCTTATTAAAGAGAATTACAGGTCTTTGCCCTGCAATATGAGATATAACAACTGCAGGGTTACATTATTATTAAATGGACCTTAATTTATGCTCTTATTACTGACCAAAACCTGGGTGGATAACAATATTCTCTGCATTTTCTAAGAACAAAGCCATAATGCCATATATTCCTCGCTCTTTTCGTTCTCTTAGTGCACGTTTATGAACTTGCATACCAGGAACACAAGGGGCGATCATATCACACCTCATAATTCTGCAGAAGCCACGCATAGCCATAACGTATGGATTTAACGATTAAACACGCGCGTAAGTGGCTATTGTGTGGGTATTGATGGAAGACTTACAACAGTCGTTAGGCCTAATCCCAGCTTAGTTCCACATCCGCTGCTTTGGTCATTAATCAAACCCTGATGAAGCAAAAGACGTATTAAAAGATTAGTAGGAAATCCTGGATCAAGGTTTTTGAACAAAATTTATGGACGGGCAAAAGAAGTGCTTGATTCTGTTAGCAAAAAAGAGGTTTTGAAGCAGCCCTACCTCTCTTAACGCGATCACTTGACGACCTAAATTGAATTGTTATACGAATAAAACTAAATAGGTGTTCTATATCTTTTTATGCGCACATGCTTGATTTTTTAAAACGGCATGGTACCGCCACCCCGGACCTCATCTATTAGAATCGTTTGTCAATCATTCAACCGAAGCAATTCAATTGAAGCCAGTGATTGACAATTCAGATACAATTCTAATAGCAGACTTGAGACCCTGGTCCTTCAATTCCTTCCCATTTTCGGACGTTGATTTTGAAAACAATAAACAAATGACAACCAAAACAAGGATGTTGAAAACTATTTCACCCCAATAAGAATCTGGTTTGCTTCACCACAAATACCTATAACCACTCGAGCATTAAAATGAAATTAAACAAAAAGTAATAATGCAGCGAGCAATAAAGTTAACCGCAATGGTTAATTATGAACAATTGAGGTAGAAAACATCGCATGATCAAATTATGCACGCCATCATTATCGTAGTTGATGGAACGCCTTGGAATATGTCGAGACAACATGTGAGTATGGACGGATCTGTCAACGATCTGTGTATAGTTTGAAACCAACTTCGTTGTTCCACTATCTCCCTTTTACCAACGGAGTTCTTCAACCTTCAGTGTAGGTTTCTATCTTGCACTTGGTTTATATTCCTCCAATCATGCTATGAAGTACCGTGTTACCCCAGATAATGGGTTGTGGAGATCTGGTAGGCAGCCGCTCCTCGTAAAATACTGGTATTCAGCTAAATCCGGCTTGACTGGAAGCCGACTCCAATATATGTAGTTGGGAAAAGGCTAAGTAGATGATGACTTGGTATATATTTCGGCAAGAACTGGTGATGCATCAGAGCTTATCCTCAACATTTATTAGGCGTACAGCTAAAACGTGGAGTGCACCAAAAATACGTCTTAGCTGACAATTATAGATGATGGTTGTTAGGGATAATTAAAAACCCGAAAATCAGGTTTTTGAGGAGGAACCAAGAGGTTTTTAACTACCCAGATAATATGTTTTGGAGATCAGTCAGACAAAATACTGGTGTTTAACCAGTGACCAATATAGTGGACGCTTACGTCAAGAGAGTTAAAAAATGCTAGACGGATAATGAGAGTAAACGGATAGTAAGAGTTGAAATCCTTGCTAGTGTCTATGTTTCCTCTTACCTCAAACCATCAAGTCTAGCCTTATTTAAGAGAGCAGTGGTGGCCTCGTGGTAACGACTCCGACTTACTAAGGTTACTTTGTATAATTTATTTCATGATCACTGCTCTCAAAATGGTGAAGGAAAACATCGTATGGAAACCTTCATGTCCTAGAACCAAACATTCTAAAACATGTGTCATTCACCAATCCGCACTGGGCCCCCATAGTGAATTACAGTCCACTCCCCTCCTAGAGAGGAGGCCTGAGTCTCAGCTGTAGAAACATTATAAGACTTTGTATACGCACAGAAGAAAATAAGGTGGTTTATCTTAGCAGGAAAACTCATGAGAAGCGTATGATAGAAATCTCGTATGTAAATGAAGACGTTGCATAAAGTACGGAGTTAATGTAGTACAGTTTGCTATATTGGTTTTAGCACAAGACACACAGCTTCAAATATTATTGAATGACTCATCTTCGTGTTTACAAGTTTCGTAGGCCAAAAGCGTATGAAAACAGTGTTTGTATACATAACAGTTAACTAGTAGTAAGCAATTTTCTAATAGTTTATGAATTGGCATGCGCGGTTTTAAAATCAATTGTCTATTTAGAATTAGTACGTGCGAAAAATAATATTCTTATACACTGATATATGATTGATTGATTCTGCCGAACGTGCAGTATCGACATGGCTAGAGTCATTGTCTTATTTTGTCTAGACTTCCTCTTGAGAAGCAAAAGCGTGCTTTATCTGTTTTTAGATATTTTGTAATCCCCAGTACCACACAGTGTGTTCCGACTAGGGCCTTATTAATAATTCTTATATAGAACTCTTAGTTAGTCGCATCATTACCAGTATTGCCACGTTTGCCTCACTGTATGTTCCATAGATAAAAGAAGGGTATGTTCCTTTGCTTTCAGACCTTTTGTCTTCACACCAGGCGATTCAGAAAAGTTTTAATTTCGTGTCTTCATCTATTTAGTATCGAACGAAACAGAGAGTTCTATACCTCGCAAAATCTGCAATGATTGCACTAGTTTTAGGCCACATTATTCAGGTTATCTCAGTAGTTACTAAACTAAATCTATAGGTATAAAGATCTTTTCCTTATGGCCAGTATGATAAATTGATGTCACGCCTTCAAGGACCGACCAATAAGGCGTGCTGCAAATACAATTAAACAACGATTTTACACACTCAATACACGCTTAATTTACATACAAATGGTTCTGCTAAGTCATACACGTACTTTATTATTGTTCAATCTTCACGCTGCGATCTTGCCAGGGTCTGTAGGATTGAAAAGAATCGCTTTACGCTTGATGAAATCACGTACTGAATAATGGTCTTGAAATTACCAACTTACAGGTTTAAAAGTGTAATTTCCAACAAGGTTTGGCCTTCCCGCTAGTTTGGTTTTGACCTAAAGTCTAAGAAAACTATCTCGGATCTTCTTGAACTATCTTTTGCAACTTGTGTCGACATCCTTGCGCCATGTCCTCTTGTTGGTTGAACTGGGGCGTCTGCTGCAGGTGCAGCAGACGCACAAACGGAACAAATATAATCTCCTGTCGCAATTCTGGAGCTGAAATAATAAATAAAGCTAATACTGCAGAAATTTCTTTAGAATTTAGCAGCGCCTTTGTGCTCTGTATTTGCTTTTTCGTTTTTTTATGTACATCAATAAATAAACAAAATAGAACCTTTTCAGAAAGAACATTTTAAGCGACAGTTTAAGTTTTTGTGCATGAAGGGGTTTTTCCTTTCGTAATTACAAAGTTTTTAGCATAATTGTGGTGCATGAAAGGAGCCTCCCCGAGTGACGTACCATACGAATCCCTGTTACGTCCGGCGCACCCTGGGCAATCGACTCCGGTCGATTGGCAAATCCTTTCACCACGATGGCAAACTTAAACCCAGACAGGCCCTTCTCAGGGCCAAGCAGTCCACTGACAAAACCAGCCTTGTGTGTGATCTCGATCAACATTGAAGGGTTCTCACAGAGTAAAGCAGAAATCCTCTCGGAATTAGCTCGCAAAACACACTGTGACATTTTATGTGTTCAGGAGACCCATCGAGATTTCTCACATAGCAGGCCTTACATTTCTGGACTGTCACTTATCGCCGAGATCTGTCATCCGAAGCACGGTAACGCAGTGTTTGCTGCTCCCGGCGTAAGTATTATAGCCGCAAAGTGCTATAACGATAATAACATTGAAGTTATTATAGTTGACCTCGGTAACTGCACTGTAACATCTGTGTATAAACCCCCCGGCACTCCCTTTCAATTCGACTCACCTTATTTTGGCAACCAACAAACAAAAATAGTAGTCGGTGACTTTAATAGTCATAGCACCAGCTGGGGTTACCGATCAACAAACTCGGACGGCCAATCTGTAGAAAAATGGATGGAGGGTAACGATCTGAACTTAATTCATGACCCAAAACAACCGGCATCTTTTAACAGTGGAAGATGGAAGCGTGGGTATAATCCAGACCTAGTATTTGTCAGCTCAAACATTAGCTCCCAGAGCAAAAAATCTGTGTGCCACCCAATCCCCCGAACCCAACATAGACCGATCATGTGCAACATCCAGTCGGTAGTCCATCCAGTGGTTATGCCGTTCAAACGCCGCTTTAACTATCTAAAGGCTGACTGGGAACAATTTTCGAAGACCATTGATGACGAATTGCTTGATATTCCACCTACTCCGCAAAATTATGAGAAATTTGTTGATGTAGTCGCATTAACCTCCCGAAAATGTATCCCTCGAGGTTGCCGCACTTCTTACATCCCCGGCATATCTCCGGAATCTGGCGAACTACTCAAGAAATACGAACAACTATTTGATAATGATCCTTTCTCAGCGGAAACCGTTGAAACTGGTGAAAAACTGCTATCACTCATAAGCGAACGGCGGAAGGAGAAATGGGTTGACACGGTCACTAATATCGACATGACCCATAATAGTAAAAAAGCATGGTCGACCATCCGAAAACTCACTAGCGAGCCTCCTTTACCTCATTCGCCCAGCAGAGTAACGGCTAACCAAGTTGCCCACCAACTACTACTAAATGGTAAACCACCACAGCGGCTCGGCAGAGTTCCCAGGAATAATTACCCACCATCATCCAGTAAATCCGTTTGCGACCGATTTGAACTATCAGACATCGTCCAAGCCATTCAGAGGCTGAGTTCTGGCAAGGCCTCCGGAGTTGACGACATTTCAGTAGAACAAATCAAACACTTTGGCCCAATATCTGTATCGTGGCTGTTGCAACTCTTCAACACCTGTTTGGAGACGGCAATCATACCTCGCCTCTGGAGAAGATCAAAAGTCATTGCTATTCCCAAGCCTGGGAAACCGCATGACGATCCCAAAAACTTTCGCCCAATATCTCTCCTCTGCCACACTTACAAACTGTTTGAAAGGCTACTGTTAGTTCGTCTCACAAAACTTGTCGACCCAAAACTTATTCCAGAGCAAGCTGGATTTCGACCTGGGAAGTCTTGCTGCGGCCAAGTCCTCAACCTGACGCAACACATTGAGGATGGGTTCGAAAGTAAAAAAGTGACGGGCGCGGTATTTGTGGACCTGTCGGCTGCCTACGATACTGTCAACATTCGGCGCTTGTTGTGGAAGGTTACTACCCTAACAGAGGACCCTAAGTTTACTCGAATACTTAGAGAACTTCTTAGTAACCGACCTTGATCCTTGAGGATAAAAGTAAGTGGCGAACTCAGAAGAATGGACTGCCGCAGGGTAGTGTCCTGGCTCCCTTGCTGTTCAACATTTACACCAATGACCAACCGGTGAGCCCTAACACGACCCGCTTTCTGTATGCAGATGATCTGGCATTAACTTGCCAAGCCACTGATTTTGAGGAGATCGAGGCCAACCTTACCACCGCCCTCTCAGATCTTAGCCAGTACTATACTGCCAATGCGTTGAAACCAAATCCCTCAAAAACGCAGACGTGCGTATTCCACCTCCGTAACAGACAAGCGGCTCGAACACTTAACATCTTGTGGCAAGGGGTGCCAATCACCCATAGCTTCCATCCAAGATATCTCGGCATAACTTTGGACAGGTCCCTCAGTTACAGGAAGAATTGCGAGAACGTTAAGCAGAAGGTCCATACTAGAAACCACCTACTCCGTCGCCTAACGTCCACTAGATGGGGGGCGTCTCCCCAAGTTCTGCGAACGACTGGAATGGCGCTCTGCTTCTCCGCTGGTGAATATGCCTGTCCAGTATGGAGCCGCTCTGCCCACACTAACTTAGTTGATACAGCACTTAATGAGACGTGCCGAATTGTTACTGGTTGTCTTAAACCGACTCCGGTACGAATGCTGTATCCACTAATTGGCATTGCACCCCCAGAAATTCGCAGGGCAGTGGCAGTAGCAGCATAGAAAGGGCAAAGCAACAAAACGATCCTCGCCATCCAATGCACAATCACAGCTCGGTGCCCTTGAGACTTAAGAGTCGGAAAAGTTTTGTTGCAAGCGTGAGCCCATCTCAAACTGGCCCCTCCTCAGAGAGGTGTGACCTCTGGCGGGAGAAGTTTGGACCTCCTTATGATTTTATCGAGCCGTCGGAGAGTCTCGCTCCTGGACACGAGTCGCCTTGGCCAACCTGGAAAACCCTAAACAGACTCCGCACCCAGGTTGGCCGTAGCAAAGACAATCTCCACAGATGGGGGTTCTCGGACGGTTCTGATCTTCAGTGTTTGTGCGGCGTCTCTCCACAGACCATGTCCCATCTTCCATCCTGCACCACATGCCCTGTTGCTTGTTCTCGCGAGGACCTAATGACAGCATCAGTGGACGGCATTGCCGTGGCCGAGTACTGGGCCAGGCAAAGTATCTGACTGGTTTTGCCATCGACACGCTAAGAAGAAGAAGCATAATTGTAAAAAGTTTAACAGGAACTATTCTAATAGATCAATATCATAAGAATAACAAGTCATATTTTTTTAGATAGTTATCCAGCAAAGTCGCACTTCTTTGTTCTTTTCCTCAAAACCGTTTCTCAACCACGACTAGCACATAGCTCACCTTTCATCTTGCACAGAATGCCAGAGCAAGTAACAGATCACTTATGCACGTGAGGTGAGGAGCTAATGGCTGCTTCAACTAATGGTGTTAAAGAAGCTGAATATTGTGGCAGAATCTTCTGGCCCTGTCTTGCCATGAAGTACCGTGTTACCCCATTTAATGGGTTGTGGAGGTCTGGTAGGCAGCCGCTCCACGTAAAATACTGGTATTCAGCTAAATCAGGGTTGACTGGAAGCCGACCCCAATATAGTTGGGAAAAGGCCAGGCAGATGATGATGATGAATGTTCTGGCCCTGCTAAAAATATTCAAAACTGTATTTGCCGCCGACACGCTGGAAGCCAGTAGAGCAAGAGCCAGCGGCCCGCAGACCTTCGGTAAAGTATAAAAGCTGTAAGTTTCTCAATGTATGTCCCCAACACAGGTAAGAACGAATCCCGTCTATGTAACTTGGGTCGCGGTGGCTTTCGCAGGTATCAGGTAATAAAGGTGTGTAAAATTGTGTGTTAGATTTGGTAAAATATAAAACTCAGTTTTTACATATTTTACTTATAATAATCCCAAAAGTCATCTTGCCGAAAGCCAGACACTTCGTACGGTTCCAACCCTCTGCCAGACACCCTTAAAGTATATTTAATTGTTACTATACTTACGGTATAGTATAAAAGCTGCAATTTATATATGCTATTTGGATAACTATAAAATAATGTTTTTTCAATAGCCAGACAGTTTCTGTGGTTCCTCTATGTTGCCAGGCACATAAAAAGTCTAATGTAGGTGCGAGCGCGAGGGATATATTAGTCAGCGGGTGCGACTGAAATAGCGCGTTCGGTCCATTGCGACGTTTTACTGCGCATCAGCTGTCATTTATTGTGTATTATGTGGTGATGATGATGATACGTACAAGAAGCGTTTTATTATTGTTTTGTTCAGTTTATAAAATAATAATAAGGGAAAATCAGTGTGATCATGGAAGGCCAATTAATTTGTTTTCTGTGTAAGAAAAGTGATGGAAAAATAATATTGTTTTCTGAAGGAACATTAAAAAATGTCAAACTATTTTAAAGGCGAGGAAAATACACAACCTCAAATATAACAGCGTTATTTTACCAAATGAATATACAGACGGTAGTTATCACCGCGAATGTTATAAAATATTCACAGGACTGCATAGCCAATATTATTCTTTAGAACCGATAATTTCAAAAACAAAAAAAAGTGTTAAGAATCAAACAACTAGTGTAATTACAGACCATTAATCTGCTACCACGCCATTGACACTTGAATTAACAACAAAGTCAACACCCGAACCTCCAACAACATCAGACCATAGTTCATCTTCTCAATCAACGGAACCACAACCTTCAACTTCTCAAGAACAGTCTCATTCACCACCTTCATTTACAGAATCTTTCTCAATATCACAACCAACCTTTGATTTTGAATCAGGAGCATCACAATCTACATCTTATCCAGAAAATCCGGATGTTTCAGCATCACATGTAAGTGAACATGATGATGCAAGTCAGGGTATAAATATCCAGGCTGAGAGTGATGTTCATATTAAAGATGCTGTAAACATTTGTATATTTTGCAAAAAATAAAAGAAAAAAGTACGATCAAAAATGCTTCCACTCCACGCAGCTGATACAAACCATTTTAAATCTAGTGTCATACCTATTATTGAAGATGTAGAAGATTATCATGAGCTGTTTATTACTTTGACAAATTTATCTGCTTCAAAAGTTTATTATCATACTGATTGTAGAATTAATTTTAACAACAGTGTAGCTTCTAAAAAAAAACAAGTAGTAAAAGTGAGTGGCATCATCATCGAGAATATCACAGAATAGTTTTTAATGAAATCAGTAGTAACATCATCGAGGACGACGTAATGAAAAAAGGACGCTGTTATTTATTGGTATATTTACATGAACTTTATGTTGACTCACTGTAAAAAATTTTTGAAGAAAATTCCGTTGAAATGAACGTCACATTCACAGCACACCACCTTGAAGAAAAAATTTTAAGTGTTCTCGAAACATGTGAAATTTTTTACTATTCGCAATAAAAAAATAATTGCGCCTAAATATTTACAAGCTATAGATGATATAGTTTTTGAAAATTTACAAACAGAAAATATTTTACAAAAATCGGCTTTTATTCTCAGAAAATTAATACTAGAAATAGAGAAAAAAAAATACTATCTAGAAATATCACTGCAGAGCATTTAATATCCGGAGAAGTTATAATATATCCCTCGCGCTCGCACCTACATTAGACTTTTTATGTGCCTGGCAACATAGAGGAACCACAGAAACTGTCTGGCTATTGAAAAAACATTATTTTATAGTTATCCAAATAACATATATAAATTGCAGCTTTTATACTATACCGTAAGTATAGTAACAATTAAATATACTTTAAGGGTGTCTGGCAGAGGGTTGGAACCGTACGAAGTGTCTGGCTTTCGGCAAGATGACTTTTGGGATTATTATAAGTAAAATATGTAAAAACTGAGTTTTATATTTTACCAAATCTAACACACAATTTTACACACCTTTATTACCTGATACCTGCGAAAGCCACCGCGACCCAAGTTACATAGACGGGATTCGTTCTTACCTGTGTTGGGGACATACATTGAGAAACTTACAGCTTTTATACTTTACCGAAGGTCTGCGGGCCGCTGGCTCTTAGACTACAGGGCACAACTAAAATGAAAAACTTAGTCTAAAGAGTCCACTTATCAGCTTACAAGATCTTTCCGCCTATCAGTCTGCTAACCGTTGTGAAATATGGCTTCTGGACGTTGGCCCTCGACCTCTCGCTGCAGCGATTACTGCGAGTCAAGTGGAATTTTATGGGCTGTAATATTGTACGAGCATAACCTTCTCGATGCCCTTTGGTACAAACTATTGATGCTTTTGATCACTGATTGAAAAATTATCGTAAAGGTGGGTCGACGATCTGGTGAAGATTGCGGATAGAAAAGTGCCGATAGAACCCGATCAGTTTTTTTTTTAATCGTTATAAACTAGCGCTTGACTGCGATCCCACCTGATGGTAAGCAGTGATGCAATCGTACCGATGTTTGGAGGAGACAAAAATGCTATAGGCTTATGGTAGCCGATCTACAGATCAGGATATAAGCCGCTAATCTAAAACCTATTGATGTCATAACAATCCAATTTCTACCGCTTACGACACCCACAGTAATCCATTTAGTAAAACACAAAATAGACAAACGGTAGTTGTTACATTAGCATGTCCTTGCGATCGATATACAGCGACGTTTTTGCGCTAAACTAGTGAAACCCGACAAATACTTTTGTAAGTGACTTTATTCAGTGTTGATGATGTAACTAAATTAATCCAGAAATCGACCTTCACCGTAACAATGAAGTTTTGGCAATACCGGTGATAGGAACCTTGAAGAACGTGATATTTTAATCACAATTTAAACGGTTTATCGGATAAAAAGATTATTCTAATCTAATATCATCCCAAATCAACGCATTTTTGAGGACTGTCATACTTGTAGTAAGCAGTTCTTGAAACGATCCACATAATCTCTAACGTACATACTCGTACATTCCAAATTATTATACCTCGATGGTTTTTCTGTAGTCTGTTAAAAGTACTTTCCATTCTATTAGTTCTTTATGACGCGATAAAGGGAAAGGAATATTCAAGCAATATGGACTGTGAACCAGTTTCTTACAGCCGGCATTTGAAAGGGCCAATAAACATTTGAAACAACGGTAACCTAGAAACACCTTTATATTGGTCGAGTGTTGTTGTTTCTTGCTACAATATACGAAATCTGCTGGTCACTGTTAACATCTTATGGTGAAAACTTAGGCTTATTGAAGTATTTTAAAGCTTTCTTTTACGCGGAAAATCATCATTATGACTTCTCCCGCTCTGGGCGGAGCCAGGAGGTTGTGCCATTGTGAATTTTACTTACTAAAAGCCATTACCGTCCCTTCTTTGCCTTCGTTCCTGGGTCCCGGGTCTCTCTTTCTTCCTATCAGGAGTCCCAGTAGGCTCCGACCCTGCTGAGCCCCTACAGTACTACAAGAAGAGAATGTTGTGTGGATCTTGGGGTTCACAAGCATCACACACATTAAATTTTGTATGGTATATGTTGTCTTTAAAGCAGCATTCTTTTTGCCATAACATATTCTTAACAAATGTTAATTTTATATCTTGTTCAATAACCGTCCTTTTCCGACTGCAGTCGGCTAATCAATCGTGTCCATACGTTTCTGTTTTACGAGTTACAGCATTTGTTGAAAGTAATTAAATTGATACGGTTCTAATCTCAGCATTCACTATATTAGTAACAGTAAAATATTATCATGCTTTTTACAGAGCTTCGACTCTTCAATCAGTGTGAATGTTCATCTACCCACGATTTCCTGCTCAACAGAATCAAAGATACTCGATCGACTAAGATAAATAAATCTTATTGCTTCTCGCCATATTGTATCGATCAGTGATCGACGAATAATAACAGCGAGAAAAATCAACGTGTCTGAGATTTTTTATTTTATTTCTTTCAAACAACTCCTCAATAAATATTCCGTGTTAATTCACTGGAACGTAAATCGATCGATTAAATGATTACCAATCATTTGTAATTAAATTGTTACACTTTTACTACTTTGCCGTCATGCGTCGGTTTTTGCACCGCCATACATTTGCATATGAACACGTAACTTCTTACTTAAATGATTTGAGTCAGGCGATTCCGTGCTATCTAGTATTTTTTACTACTACTTAATACTGTCTTATTTTGAAAGGCGAGTGACCGATCCAGTGAATCTGTAGCCATTGTGTCCATGGTTGTATCAGAGATGGTAAAAAAGTAATAGCTGCATTTCTATTGTTCTCAAAGTTACGTAAATATTACTTTTGTGAAAATAATGGTTTAATTTGGTGGCTTTTGGCGGTAGTGTCTTCTTTTTATCAACATTTCTATCTATGTAGATTTGTAAAATCTAAAAATTCCTGAGTTGTAACGATGTAAAGACTATTTGTAACATCAGCGTCTCATGTTTGTTCAACTCAAGACTACATATTTTACTGGCGAGAGACAAGTATTGCCCGAGCACTATACCGTCCAACATGAACTGGTTCTGACTGAACCAATAAAACATAATACGAGCGCGTCCAGCCGTCCACTCATCTCGTATATTAGCCTTCGTTCGCAATAACTGTCTTGATTAATAGCAGGACTTTATGGTGCTAAGAGCTGCAGGCTTTTTACTTGAGTTTAGGTCACCTAGTCTAAATTAGAGGCTGGAAGGACGCCAAGCGTTTGTTCTATTGTCGACGTGCCGGCTTGTCGTCGTGCTTGTTTTATATTGTCATGCGTGTTGTGCCTGCGTCAGGCACTCGGGCCGCGCAGTGTTGACGCCGCGGGTCGACGAACCTTCTCCACGCAGTATATCGGTCGCTCGGTGACGCGTACCACTGCCCAATTTTGTACAACACTGTAACTGTGCCGATCTGTCAAAATTATGCACGCTACTTCCGCCTTTACCTGCATAATGTTACGGCATAAATTATTCTGACGGACAGTTTTATTACTACGTTGTGACTTGTGGGTATCGCGGTGTCCCAAATACTCGTTCAGTTTGTGAATATTGTGGGTAGTTTTAATTACCGTCCTACTTAAACTAAAGTTCGTCATATTATTAGTGGCTCCTTACAGAAGTCGGTCAAGGTATTTAAGCTTAAATTAGGTGAAAATAAGCACGTTATGTGGCGTGTGATCGCCGGATGTTACTCAACGAATTGGACTTTTTGTGTGGGAAGTGCTTAAGATATTTTTTATTGTGCGCGAACATTGTGTGATAATCGTAGTGAGAGATCGTCATTTTCACTTTTGTGCCCACATCAAGAAAATCATGTGCGTATCATTGATGCATCTATCCATTATTGAGTTAATGTATATTAGAGTTTTTTGTGCAACTTGCTGAGCGATTGCCTGCTGGATTAGATTGTAATTGGATGCTAATATCAAGATTTCACATGTGTGAACTTGGGCTAATCTTAACACAATATGCCATTTATAAAATGAGTTTCTATTGAATCTAAAGTTCTCTAAAGCATTAAGAAGTTATCAGGTTTCATTCAGTTTGTCTGTACGATTTGCTTTGCTGTTTCATATTCATTTGTGATAATTAAAATCGGTTGACGACTTGTAAATTAGTTCGTATTCATAACGGCCACTGATCAGACACCATTAATATTCGAGACATTTTTCTTTCCATGAAGGCGTTACATCTTACATATTCATCTCTTTTACATCGTAGTTTACTGATTACTATTCATCGTCGTCATTGATAAGATTTAGAAATTCAAACAACAGCTCTTCTCCAGACAATGGCAGTTCTGTGTACTTTGAGTCTAGACGTAAAGTTAGGCAGAAATACAGGTCATTATACCGTCCGACCTGCATTTCTGCATATTAAACTAGTAGCGTAATGCCGACTGGTGAATGGTGATTAATATCGCATTTTCGCCCACACGTACTACATGGAGGGACGGCCACACCTTCTTGGCTGCTAAAACTGAGCTCCTACTAAGACTACCATCCTGGTACTATTAAAATAATAACGGCTCGTTTTAAATAATCCTATGGGAAATACGTACGTGTGTTGTTTAGTAATCGTGTAATACAATGTAATTGGTTAGTTAGGCTTAACTTTAGCAACTTTTGAACCAGTTGCGAATTGTGTTTTGTAATTTTAGGAGCTATTGTATGTCAGAGTCAGTTAGGTCACGAATATTGGTACGCGGCTGCATCTGTTAAATAAATAGATAAATATTTTATTTACTACCTATTGTAGGTATGTCAGAGTCACTTTGGTTACAAATATTGGTACGCAGCTGCATCTGTTAAACAGATAGATAAATGTTTTATTTACTACAGCCCAAAACAAACCAAAATTGCGCAAGTCTGCCGGACGACGAGCTACCTATTATTCATCGTCCGGCAACTGTTCGGGCTGCAACGAAGTCGTCAATGGCTCATAATGTCTTTCGGGCACTTCAAAGATATGTCAGCAAAACCGATACCAGCTAGAAGCCTCCCTCCACTCTTTCCATTTTTCGCAGAGCCCGCGCTTCCTCTTTCTGTTCTGGCGAAATCAGTTTAACTCGTCCCTCCGTCTTCTTAGTGGTCTACCGTGACCCCTTCTAACTGTCTCAAGGAACCAAGAAGTTTAATATCTATCTACTGCCGTGTTCTTATAATATTTACAGAACAGCAACGCAGCTATCTTTATTTACTTTGCCTTCACCTATGTGTGTCATAATCTAGGTTCACCTTGTTGACTTTCGCGGTATCAACTAAAACTTTAACGTGTCATCTTGATAAGCATTTCCTAAAGTTGTTTTTAACCGACTTTAAAAAGAAGGAAGTTCTTGATTACTCGTACACGCCTGAACAGATTTGGAAAATTATTTTTTGGGTGAAATTTTTAAGTACACCTCCTAGGTGGTCGGACGTCGGACGGTCAGGGTCTGATGATGCGATCCTGGAGAAATCGACAGAATTCTTCAAATTTTATAGATACCCTAGCAATAATTACTATATTCTTAACACACTACTACTGCTTACACAGGCGGACCCTGGCAATGGCCGGGATTAACGCCAGGTAGAAGAAGACTACTACTACTTACACACACTATTACTACTTGCACACTATTAAGGGCCCCCGCCCACGGCGACTTTTTGTAGCGATGGAAAGTTTGGATGTTTGTTATTTCATTACAGCTCAACCAGTTTTAGACCATGGCCATCTAGGTCATTCAGAACTTAGGACGATACTATCTGCTTAGCTTAAAACTAGATGGCGTTGTGTGAAAAAGTTGTGGAATATTATTATTATTACTATTTGTCCCTGTAGCTAGTCCCCGATAAAATAAATGTTTTGTAGAAGGTTGATTATGGACTGATGGGCTATCCTCTTGGTTGCGCAGGTTCAGAAGCAGATGGCACGCGAGTACGAGCAGCTGAAGGCGACGGTGGCGACCCTGCAGATGTTCCAGCACGAAGGGGAGAAAGCCATCACACCACTTACGTTCAGTGAGTATCTTTATCATTGTAAGGCTGAGGCTACAGTAGCCAGCGATTGGCGATGCGACTGGACGAGCAAAGCAAATATCACTAGTAATATTTGGCGTACAGTGTAGCCATAAACGTGAATATCAATTATGTGTTTTAATCGCTCATGTATCGCAGGTCGCGTCGCTGTCTAATGTAGCCTCGGCCTAAAAGTTAGCTGAAAAACAGGCATTTCGGAGAGTAAAGCGCACGGACGCATAGCTTCATAGACGCGTATTCGTCGTTTACGCTTGGTGTACGCCTGTTCGGTTCTCTGTCGACGAAGCGGTAACGACACGACGGCATGACGATTACGCGTCCATGGACAGTAGGGAGAGTATTCTCGTTTCGGCCCCGAGATCTTCGTCACCCAAGCTATTCCCGTTTCGACACCAATAGGTATTTTGGATTGAGAGTTTGTATACGCTACTACCTAAATATCTATTGGTGCCAAAACGAGAATAGCTTGGGTACTAAAAATTTTGATGCCGAAAATCTGGGTGCTGAAACGGGAATACTCCCAGTAGGCATGACTCAAAGCCTATTTAGCATGCCTTCAACCTGCAGTGAATAGGGGATTATGTAAATTTCTTACCGACAAACAAGCGAACCAAACACAATTAGGTATCTGTCAATAGATTTACCTTTTTTTTTGGTGAGAATTAAAGTGAATCTCTGAGTCAGGCGAGAGAAATTATGTGAGATTATCCTGGCGATTGTTTTGCCAACTTTTTGAGATGTAACATAATAGCATTTGGCTTGAGATTGCTCATAATGGACGCATCTATGTTAAAACCCTATCGCTAGAAAATAAATACAGTGTAAACTCTATATAAAGCCACTGAAGGAACTGTGCATTTTATGGCGTTATTGAGAGGTGACGTTAAATAGAGACAAACAAAAACAGAATTAGAAAAGTAAAAGTTCATTTCAGACTAGTTCTCCTTCTCTCCCGTTGCTATTGCGCGTATCAGTAAAAAAAAATATTACTAGCCATGTTTACAGTCGGTAAGTTTGTGAGTAACTGAGAATAATGATAACGTATAGATAATCTTGATAATCTAAACAGTCAACACGTGCAAACAATCCCAATTTGTAAACAAAGGAACGAATTTCGATATGCCGCAGTCAGTTTATTGCTGACTAGGATAACAAAGCCACAAACGAACGTACACAGGTGTACAGTTTATATCAATTTTAGCAACTTAAAAGGTACTTTTTATTACTCAATTGTCGTAATTTAGAGTGGGTGTGATGCTATGTGGAGTGTATCAATGTATGGTAGACAAGCTAAACCAACCAAAGTCAATTAATTTCGACGCTTTAGGTGGTTTGTCGTTAAATCGAGTGATGTTACATAGAGTTTACACTGTATACTCATTGAATCGTTATTGGATTCGAGCGTAAAACTCCACCATGTGTATGTTTTATCACCTTGAGTCATAAGTGCGAAATAGTTGGAATAACTAGCTATATGGTTCAAAGCCCTTACTTTGGACCTTTAGACATTTGTGCAGGTCCGTTAGTTTCATGTACAGTCGTAAAAATAAATTATTCAACGAACTTACACAGGACAGTCATTTGAAATGAGACAGGTCGCGTCGAGCAATTACTCAAAAGTAGTTATGAATGCTTGTAGACGTGGTCTAAAGGAAAGCCTTTCCTTTTACTAACTAAAACCTACCTTACCTTTGTTCCTTCAGTTACCTTTTGCATTCTAGGGCCGCGTTGGCTCTTTTAAATACCCCATGGCCTTTCATACTCCATTTTCAGTTACGGTCATTTTAATGGTTATAATTACGTCACAAATAACTGTCACATCTCATAAAAACGCCACAAAAACGCAAGTCGCGGTCAATGCCATGGCCTGATAACATAACTTGTATTTATGTATTCCAAGTAGTCCATCTGGAAATAAGCTATCACAGTATGTTGGTCAACACTTCCGATGGAAACAGACGACATAAAACTGGAAATTATATTTAATTTCGCACTATTAATGTTACTTTAAAGTAAGGCAATGTTCCCACTGTCAGCGATTAGCGGGAGAACTGTGTATTGTATACTAGCTGTACCCTGCGGTTTCACCCGCATTTTTCGTTACTGCTCCGCTCCCGCGGGTCGTAGCGTGATGGTATATAGCCTATAGCATTTCTCGATAAATGGGCTATCTAACAATGAAAGAATTTTTCAAATCGGACCAGCAGTTCCAGAGATTACTCCCTACATACAAACTTACAAACCTACAAACTTACAAATTTTACCTCTTTATAATATTAGTATAGATTCGCTCTCAGTGAGACCACCGCCTTACTTTTTTTAAAACTAGTGCTTGACTGTGATCCCACGTGATGGTAAGCAGTGATGCAATCGTTGATGGTAAGGGGCACTAGTTTTTTAAGAGCCTGTTCACTCGAGCCATGAAAACACGCAAATTATATAGGTAATTGGACGAGAAGATCGCAGCAGGTAAAAATTGTTCCAGTCCTTCGATGTAGGTACGAAAAATACATAAACGATGAGGGAAACGCTTAGTTCGGAACCTAGAGGTTTCAACAACTGCAATGTAAGGATGGATACTCGCCGTATGTTGGGTTGTCCGATGGCAAAAAAGAGATGGCGGAATCAAGTCATGCGATTCCCGCGCACACTCTCGTAAATGCATCCTGTAAAACACCGAAAGGCTGGCTATATCCTACCCTGGCTATTTATGAATGTGGAAGAAAGACATTAAGGAAGTATCTGTCTCAAAGCGCAGGATGTGGAGATAAATACAGGATAAAAATAATTTTGGTTTCAACGTACATCAGCTTGATTGGTATTTCCGTTCTCCATTATTTGTGTTAAATGTCCCCTTATTTTTATTTCGAATTGACTGAGTTGTGAAGGTGAACTGTTTTTCTTATTTGTTCTCCATTTTCCGTGTCTTCTCCTTTTACCCATTTTTTATTGTTCACGCATAACCACTGTTTCACCTGATGGAAAGCGACGACGCCACGGCCTAAACATGTTACGGATCTAAACAGGTTACTTCTAGGCAAGTAGAAGTAACCTGTTTAGATCCCCAGGTTGTCAGGCTATCAAAGACTCCAGCAGGGAATTCCGCTCCTTAGCTATTCACACAATCAATATGTTGCACTTAAATTCTAAACCTGTTTTTCTTAATTCTTCTACATTTTCGTGTCTTCTTCCCTTTCTCATTACGTAGAACTTGCTGTGATCTTAGTTAATCTTGAGGCGATAATCATCCCGCTGGTAAGCCTTTATTGTGTCTCTTTGAACCTTCCTCATGCAGGTAGTTCGGCCCTCTCCTCCTCTTTTTTAAAGCCTTGAAAAGGCAAGATTAGAGCCGTAACGTAGCCTGGATTCCATTAATTCTGTTTAAATAAAAATGATGTCTGCTTCAATTTAAATGTGGCCGTTGTACCCTGCCATACAAATTAGTCCATCATCAACTTCAATAAAACCTAATCAACACACACACCAACGTTAATTTACATCAATATTTATATTGAGACCTCTAACAGGTCGTAACTCCCTGACTCATGCTTCTAAAGCAAACATTAATAAAAAATCACTCTAGATTGTTTGGTTCTAGGTTCAATATACTGAACACAATGGTCTTAGCCTAGTCATGACTGAAATATAATTGCAGTATTTATATCTGCATAATAATATATTTAGATTTGATAATTTCCGCAATTCGTTTCCTGGTCGTTATGCGTTACTAAGAAGATGAGTTAGACAAGAAATTCCTAATACCGTTTTGACCTCTTTACTGGAATCGTGGTAATGGCGGCGGCTTATGAGTACTTACAGCACGACTTACAGCTTTCTTTTTCCGGGTTTGGGCCCTAATAGGCATTTATTTTATGTAACTACGTCTTCCACTCTAGGGTGGAGCGAAAAGGCGTATCAGACTTATACTGGCTAAAACCACAACTGTATCTTTCAGTTGGCCTTGGCCTTTTAGGACCATAGGTTTCCTCTTTAGAAAGTTCTCGAGGCCCTAGCCAGTATCGACTCAGTATCAACGTGGTTGATCACGGAAAAGTCCTCTTACAGAGAGAAGTCCGTTGTTCCAGAGATAACTTAATAGGTGAAAGAGATTAGAGATATTACAAGAAATTACTGTAACACCGTTTTGACCTCTATGACCCGTCATGGTTATTCCTATGAGAATGACGACCATTATGTTAACTGAATTGTCCAAAAATACAGTTCCCATGACGATAAGGTGATGTCACTATCATTTTCGATGGCGTCATTGTCATTCTAAGAACTAATTTTGTTAGTCTAAAAAACCTAAATGATAAATAATGCATGCTTCATGGAAAGCCTTTCATTATATTGAAATTAACGGTTGGTAATGACAGTTCAAAAATAATATAATTTGTCGAGTATAAACCTACGCAGTTCAATCAACTTGTACCATAGGCCAAGGTAGCTTGATTCAACATCTGTGTACAGTACTTTCCGTTCCCACCCTTGAATAAAAATTCCTTTATTGAAGGTCTAGATTGACAGGTTAGGAACGTTTATGGGTAACAAGAACTCGTTTCTTTATTTATGGCTTGAATGCTACAATAGTCGTTCTTGATGGGTTTCAAGTTAAAAAACTTGAACGTGAAAAATGACCGTGGGATATCTAGCTTATAACGTAGTCCCGATTTCTTAAGGCTTTTCATAGTAATCTCATGTTCAATCTTAAGTCAACTAATTTAACAATAGCAAACAGAATTTAGGTTTTATCGGTAATTTTATTGATTAGAGATTTTATCAGCCTTCCAAAAAAACTGAAAGAAACTTCAATAGATCGATATGATCGTTTAAAGAACTGCTTCAGCGCTTCGAAAACTAATTAACTCGATAACCCATTTCTTTTACGAAAACGAACGCTAAACACGAAGACTAGATAAAAGAGAAGACTAAAACAGTAATCAAAACACGCAGATCTAAAGCCATTGTTCAGATATCTGCGCAGTCATTCAATAAACTACGTAAAACAGACGATAATCAAAACGTTCAATTTCAATCAGCGCGATTTCTAACTAAAAAGTGAAACGACAACGTCAGTCAGTTGGATGAGCAAGCAATTAGCAATAAAAGTTCGTTCACCCACGTCATAAGGCCAAAGACGACCACGGTGATGGACTGTGACCTTCAGTGGAAGCATTGAACGGCCTATAAAGGCCACCCTCGTCAGTTACTTATGTCACCATTCTTGGTACCATTCATGGTGGTACAATAGGAGACGATACCGGAGCTTATATTCAGTATTCGCTCGTTCCTATTGTCTATTTTGTTTTGGTTCAGATTTATAATATGCTTTGTGTTTTTAAATTGTGGCTCTGGTTGAATAGAAGGTTTATTGACTCTGAGTTTTGGGGTGCTGGTAAATGATGCGAGTTAGATTCTATTGATCTAGTTCAATTGTCTGTACGATTTATTTTTTAAATTTTACTCTGTATTGTCCTAAAGCTAGATCGGACATTCCGATAAATCAGTGTTTAGATAGAGGAAATATCTACGGACGTTTTTTTTTATCGGCACTTCGCGTTTGAGCAAATGATAATCATTTACTTAGTATTATCTAATGGTTGACAGGTGAAATTGACAAATAATTAGATTCAATCCCACGATTGATCGATATTTTACTAATGGAACCTTGTGTCCGATAAAAACTCGATTGCTTTATCAGTTATCTCTGATTATCTTCATCAGGAAATATTTTCATTACATTGATTTTGTAGATTTTCTAATTATTTTTTTTAACATACCTAATCAATCATTGCAATGGTGCGAGTGCAAGTTCCAGTATTACAAAGCACTATAAAAAGTACTCTTGCACTTTAGCATTGTCAAAGACTGGTCATAAAATTGAGTCAGTCTGGCTCTCATCCTGTCTCCTTTGTGTTTACAATTCTTATTTTATCAGCTACAACATCTCAAAATCAACAGACAAGCTTAAGATTGTATTGTGACGAAACTGGCCAAAAACGATTACATATACGAGTTTAGAATTAATGGCTACTAATATACCCCAAAACGTCTTTAAGAGTTCCGTAAAAAAGGAGGTCGGTCTTTTGTGGATCAGCTTATTTTTGTCTTTGATGCGTTTGATATCGCCTCAGTTGCGTAACCATGAAATGATGATCCGTATCTTGAAACATTGCTGTAGAAAGTATGATGAATCGAAACACGGAACCCCCGGTGCTATATCGTTATACTTTCAAACTGTTTGACCAAATATTTCAATTCTTATCTGTTTTTATTAATTTCTAGATGTCTAGACTTTGTTTTGAATTCATTATTATAGCATACAAATTGCTTTCGTTGATAAATAATTTGTTAGCCGGTCCTTTATCGCTGTTTGGCATGGATGAACTGAGCGAACAAACACATTAACCTAAACTTGATTTAGTAAGCCACATTAGCATAAAAATCGTTTTGGTGACTCTTCGAAAAGTCGTTATAATACGTAACAAACATTCCAAGGACATAAATGACGGCATAAGGACCCAATTTGGATCCTTGTGATGTAAGGACGACCAAACTTGTTTTATCGGGCACTATGCCAATCTTGATGTAATTTGTCCTATAGAAAGACAATATTCTTTCACACTTGTGCGCGTAACTGATATCTTAGCCCAAATTGTTTTATCTATTCTAGTTATACGAGAATAGCTTGAGGAATAGTGAACAGTTTCAATCAAAAAGTAGAATGTGCTAAACCATCTTCAATATAATAGTCTATTCGAACAGGACGTCCTAACAATAGACCTCTATCGCCGAAACATAATAAGCAATTAATTCAAACTAAAAGCAATTAGTTTTCAAGGTCCACATTAGTGGGCCCCTGATAACCGATTCCCTCCATTAACTGCTGACACATGCGGGATGATGGCGAGCTGATAGTAGCCACTTACTAATTCCACTCCGCTCCCTGATCGATGACTAAGTATGTTTAGCTGTAAACTTCCTCGTTCTAATAATAGGGTTCTGCTTGGGTAAGAGCATAGCAAAAGCTAGACTTCCTAGGTCTAGGAAGTCTTGCTTTTGTCTGACTTTATTATCTAGTAGTCTCTAGTGATCGTATGCGCGACAGCTGACTCCTGGTTTCGGTATCGTCAGGCAAGTTGCTGAGAAGTACCTATTACCCAGTTTATTTTGTTTGGGAAATTATCAAATAACTTCTTCCAGTTCGGGTGAAGCGAGAAGGAATGCCACACTTTTTCGCCACTGCAGAACCTTTTGGCCCTACCGATCATATTCTACGAGTAATGTATAGCGTCGTTGCAGTTATGCAGGACTTCGGTAAAATCGGCGAAATGTATTTTATACAAGCTGAAATTGATGACGGCGGAATTTTGATAAAAATTAGATTTGATTTCTCTATATTTGCGTGAGAAATATTCTTTACGTTGTTTTTTTTTTTCAAGACTTGTTATTGGTATTTGTGCTATCATAATATGATTAAATCAGTAATCCTCTCAATGCTGTCAGGTTTTACGCAGGTAACACTTTAACGCGTAAATTGGCGCGTAATCGAGCGTGTAGGAGATAAAACTAAGTAACGGCTTTCCCCGGCAGCCATTAAATCTCAATAAACTCAATTACACTTACGTTTAGATACGGTGACTATTATAACCTGTTCGATGACTATCGATTTTCGAAGATAATGAATTAATAACATGCGTGTTGTGGCCTTAACTTTGTATTGTTTGGAGGTCGTTGGTTTTTTTGCATATTGAGTATTTTTAAATAATTAATTTGTGCTACTTCTTGCAACGATGCAACTTTAAAGGTACATTGGGTCCACGTGGGCCACGTACGCCGATCTGGGTGCGTCGGTCTCCATACATTTTATATGGTAACTTGACTTGTAGAGCTACATTAGACCCACGCAATGCGACGCGACGTTATGTACAAGTCAGGCGTCGCCCACGTGTGCATAGGTCTAATATAATTCCCTCTTAACCGCCAATAAGGTTTAGAATAAATGGAAATAAAGATAAATCTGTAACGAGGTATGAAAAATACAGAGCACATGTTCTTTAAAGCCAGCGCGTTCATTTCATTGCGTTTTCATTTCACGCAAAAGATGTGAAACTTTCTGTGCTTTTTGGTGCTTATGGAATACTCTCTTAGTGCTCGCCTACGTCATAAAAAGAAACTTAGTGCAAATCTTCACGCTCCTAGTCCCAGTAGTTTCGGCTATGCGTTGATTTGTCAGTCAGTCAGTTTCTCTCTGTCTATACTAATATTATAAAGAGGTAAAATTTGTAAGTTTGTATGTAGGGGGTAATCTCTGGAACTATTGGTCCGATTTGAAAAAATCTTTCAGTGTTAGATAGCCCATTTATCGAGAAATGCTATAGGCTATATATCATCACGCTACGACCCACGAGAGCGGAGCAGTAACGAAAAATGCGGGTGAAACCGCAGGGGACAGCTAGTCATTTTATATTCCGCTAGTATTCGCCATACGCCCGTTTCAAATCGGAGTAACCTGCTAGCTTGCATGCAGTTAATAAACTGGCGAGGCCGTTTATGCATAACTGCGACAAAGGAATACCTTTGTTCCTGTTGCGAATAAACGACCCCACAGTATGACCTTATAGCAGAATTACCGAACATGATTTGTATTGAATAGCTGACATGCATGCACGTTGCTTGTCGAACGATAAGGAACAAATAGTTCATACAAATACTCTACTATCAGATCTCACTAAGATTAGAAAAGCGAATGTTTGTGTGTGTATGTTTATTACTCTTTTATGAGTACAACATATTCTGGAACCATAATTATGGATCCTTATTTTTTGTTATATTTTTAGCTTTTGGAGACTAGGTCCTTTAAGCCGCATCTTCGTATGAATAGTTGATTGGTTTACCATTAAAATATGGATGTACACATTATATTATATTCTCAAATCAGATCCATTTCCCCCAAGTCAGAAGAGGTTTAATATGAGTGCATCGACAGGAAAAGAAGAAGCTCCATTTTTACCGAGATAGTGCCTCTTGCTATGATTCCAAATATTTTTCATTTACGCAGACACTTGACATACACCAATTTTACATCACGATATCCAGTAGGAATAAATTTGCGAATAATTAAGAATCCACTGAACTTCACTCAAAGAAATCCTGCCAAAAACTCCGACATAAGATCCTTTTTAAGCCAGAAGTATGTTCCCTTGAGACAATTTTCTACGTTCACTTGAGCAACGCCACTAATGAAAGCCAGTTTTTTCAACAAGACCTGGCTCTTCTCACATTCTGCCAATTTCCGGCTCGCTTTCTCATCCACACTGGCGTTAATTTATACGACTTTTAATTAATTTAAAGGCTTTGAAGACACGACTATATAATGGTGCGAGATATTGGCTGAAAGTTGCTTGACTACTTTCAGTTACAAGCTTGGAATACAGCTGTTGTATAGTGTTATGTGTTCGTGTATTAAAGTATAAGTATACACACAGCCAATGTGTTCGTTATGTGGTGGACATCTTACTTAAAATAAAGAAAGAAAGTAAAATGGTTTTATTCGGCACACACAATGTAGGAAAAACATGTAGAACGTTTTGGAAACACATTCACAGCGGTACAGCTTAGGAGTAAAATACCCTGCTGGAAGCTGTTTCTTAATGGCTTCAACCTGATAATCTTTAAGTCAAGAGTGAATAGGTTACTTCTAGGTAAGTGCGCTCCATCATCGACCGCATCGTTGCTTACCATCAGGTGAGATAGCGGTCAAGCACCAATCAACGATATAAAAAAAACTCAATATTATTAAAAACGTAATGACTATGGAACCGTTCTTCGAAAAGGTTATCTATGAGTTATAAGAGTAGCAGTTTATCCTTATCTGATAGTTAACAACGGTTAACGGTAAGTGCTCTTAGCTTTTAACCTTTCAGATATGGTTTATTTCCAATTAGCATATGTTTTTTAAAACTGTTTTTGTCTTTAAATTTATTCCACTGTGTAGTAATCGGACATATACGTTATTGAGTTTAATCGTTTTCAAGGGAATTGAGGCAGCTGTGCTTTTTATTTATGCGTTTGCTCAATAGCGTTTAATTTAGCTTCCAAGAAAATAAGTCGCCAATTACTGCAGAGTACTGGAACTGGAGACATAGTTGTAAAAAAGTGGATCAATTAGGCGTACTCTCAATGTGTATGTATATCCACTTTCACAATTTTCTTGACAGATCTAGGTACATAAAAAAAACTTCTTCGAGAAAACTTGAATCAATTACACGGAAAACCTACAAAAAAAAAACGATGTTTTTCAATATATTACATAATTAGTAGTAAGTTTTCATTGCGTTGTAGATACTCTCTCGTTATAAAAAATACAATGGCAAAAGGGGACAAATATTCGAGGGAAAGTCTCACTTGGTCTCACTATACGTGAATCTGAATTTTTAACGAATTCTCCAGACTTCAAACTTCCTTCTTCATCTAAACTTAGCAGCGTGTTTTTTTTAATTAATATAAACTAGTACTTGATTGCGATCCTACCTGATGGTAAGCAGTGATGCAATCGTTGATGGTGAGGCGCACTAGTTTATTAAGAGCCTATTCACTCTAGTCTTGAAGACACCCTAAGTTATAAACGGATGGGAAGACCACAGCAGGCAAATTGATCCAGAAATATGTGTGTGATGTGATAATTAATTACCCTTTCAATACCCGCGAAACGAGACACAATAGTAAGACAATAACAGCGCGGTCGCATGAGACCGGTCGGGGATTCATGAATTAAAGTTCCCTTTTCTTTTTTTACAGACTACGAGGACCTGCCAACTCGCGACCAGATGTGGGCCCCCGCGCCGCACGAGCTCGACCCCGACATATGGCCCCCGCCGCCCGACAGAGACCCCAATGCATGGCCCCCACCCACCAGCGTTGAACACAAGTTAGTAAACGTCCACTATTACAAGACATAGCAACAGATGTGGGCCCCCGCGCCGCACGAGCTCGACCCCGACATATGGCCCCCGCCGCCCGACAGAGACCCCAATGCATGGCCCCCACCCACCAGCGTTGAACACAAGTTAGTAAACGTCCACTATTACAAGACATAGCAACAGATGTGGGCCCCCGCGCCGCACGAGCTCGACCCCGACATATGGCCCCCGCCGCCCGACAGAGACCCCAACGCGTGGCCCCCACCCACCAGCGTTGAACACAAGTTAGTACACGTCCACTATTACAAGACATAGCAACAGATGTGGGCCCCCGCTCCGCATGAGCTCGACCCCGACATATGGCCCCCGCCACCTGACAGAGACCCCAACGCGTGGCCCCCACCCACCAGCGTTGAACACAAGTTAGTACACGTCCACTATTACAAGACATAGCAACAGATGTGGGCCCCCGCGCCGCACGAGCTCGACCCCGACATATGGCCCCCGCCGCCCGACAGAGACCCCAACGCGTGGCCCCCACCCACCAGCGTTGAACACAAGTTAGTAACGTCCACTATTGTTAGTAAGACAAGACATAGCAACAGATGTGGGTCCAGCACTACACATGCTCTATTCTGAGTTATTGAACCGCTGTGCGTGGCAGGGACCCCAATGCGTGGCCCCCATAGACCAGTGTTGAACACAGGTAAACGTCCATATTAGTAACACGGGGCGCGATTTGCAGTGGTCTATATGGAAAGCACTAAATCGGTTGCGCATCCTGATAGGCCGCTGCAAACATAATTTGGCAAAATGGGTCTTCTTCATAGACTCGTCGGATACCCAATGTGAGTGCGGTGCTCTTGTTCAAACATGAGCCTCATTTTATGAATGCCCCAAGTACCCATACACCTGCACTTTAGAGGATTTGATGTGCCACCGATGCTGCTATTAACGTAACCACCCACTGGGCCCAAACAGTTTAACGAGTTTACCATCGTATCGAAAAGAAGCCGAAGACTGCAACAGATGTGGGTCCAACACCACACATGCTTAATTTAATAAATCCCCGACCGGTCCTATGAGACCGCGCTGTTATTGTTTTACTATTGTGTCTCGTTTTGCGGGTATGTGATAGGTTAATCCCATTTACAACAACATGCTAGAGGCCCCAATGCGTGGCCCCCACCCACTAGCGTTGAATATCAGTTCATAAACATCTACTTTATGTACAGTTGTACTCACCAAAACCCACACTCTACTCTACTGGACATGGTCCCACGCTTTATGGGTGGGGGAAAGTTAACCTATCACATACCCACAAAACGAGACACAATAGTAAAATAATAACACCGCGGTCTCATAGGACTGGTCATGAACTAATAAATTCACTTGAATAGCACATAAACATGAACTAATTATTATTAGGCTTTTACTTTCCTACTGCTGGACAAAGGCCTCCCCAACTTCAATCAGGTGCTCTTTTCTCGGGACATCTCGAGCCCTTGCGGTAGGCTATTGGGTTTTCTTGCCAGTTCGGCCCCTGCGTCGTCGTCGAGTGCCGAAAGGAACCTTAATAGCTTTTTCTACTATAATTTGAATGCAGTAAACTAAACCTTCCACATCTATTGATGAAAGCCCCCAAGAAAATCCGTTCAGTAGTTTTTTGATTAGTCGCGATAAGACTTACAGACGCGGTGGTAGACTTTGTTTAATAATGTGTAAGGAAACTTGACATCTAATCCTTCTATTTGTTTTCGCCTATAGTTTTACCTGAAGAGTTAATGAAGCTATCCATTTAGCTATGTTTAGCACGAGGCATCTAAAAGTAACAGTTGAAGTTAGCACGTGGTCGTGTGCTTGTGCTAACCAGTTTAATAACTGCCGTCTTGTAGGTACCTACACGTGGTACGGAAAGCTGCAGCAGTGTTGGGAAACTGAAACAATGACACTGAAACGTATGTGTTGTTTAACGGAACTGAATATAACATTAATTACTGAGGGTCTAACAATCATATTTTTATATGTATACACAGTAACAGACAAAATTAATCCGGTTTGACTGAAAGCCGACCCCAATATAGTTGGGAAAAGGTTAGATAGATGATGATGATGAACACACAAAATCAGAAAGTGAAGACATGGGAAAGATATTGTTTTGAAATTCGCGGCTCTGGCACTCTTGAAAAAGATCCCAGGTGAAAACGCGCCTCTGAAGTTCAGTAGGAATGTTGTTCATTTCATCGCGGTATGAAGCGGGAACTACATTAGACCAACGACACACACGTGGCCTACTCCTGATTTGTACGTAGAACGACGTCGCGTGGCGTAGGTTTAATGTAGCTCTACAAGTCTAGTTGCCATATAAAAAGGTATGGAGACCGACGCATCCAGATCGGTGTACATGACCCACGCAATGTAGTTTCTACCTTTAGAGTTCTCCGCGTAATTAGAACATTACAACGGCCCGACATCAACCATCGGGGGTTGTTCTGGACCCCAAGTCTGCTATTAGAATTATATCTGAATTGTCGGTCATAATTGCTTCATAATTTTCAATTTCGCAAGTTGTTTTGTGAAGCCAATGATCGACAATTGAGATACAATTCTAATAGCAGACTTACCCCCCAGATCGAAGGCTTTCAAAACTGCGCCCCTGAAAAATGCTCTAACCAGGCTTAGTCTGGTCATTTCTGCGCCCCTCCAGGGTCTGCGCCCTGTGCCTGGGCACTGCTCGCACCGCCCTAGTTACGGCACTGCGAAGGATCCTTTCTTTTTCAATGAAGGTTTGCGGAACTTTACACCCTATTATTCCGCATACCTCTCAAGTATGATGATCATTAAGTATCATCATCAGTCTGTATTTATCAAAAGCTGAGTATTTAAACGTCAGCTCATACACTCGTATCAACTCCTCTTTAACTATCTTAAGTACTTAAGATATAACATTAATAATTATGTCCAACTTATGTCATCGTCTTAAATAGTGAACAAACATACAAAACCGTTTCAAGGATCCTGTTCCGATATTCTGTTACTCATATCGGGTAAGATCCAAAATAAATCAGACGAAAATCACAACGTTACCTAATTCAACAGTAGTACAACGAAAATGGTATCGTTCCATCTTCGTTTCACTTCGTAATCATTCGGAAATGAGTTGCGTAGGCGTCGAAGTGTCGAAGGTCAAGTAACATAAACTTATACTTAGATAGAAACAGCTGTTCAATACAAAGGACATTTTGACGCACAGGTGTTAAAATTTACTTAATAGCTTGTATCTTAGCAGTTCTGATGAATCGAGTGACCTACATAATTATATTGGTTTTGCATTCTGTCGATTTTGTTATTGATACATCGTTTTGGGTACAAGGTTGACATTCATCGTGAGTGCTATAATTAAAGCGAGTTAAATAGTTACTATAATTATTTAAACAAAATTTACTTATGTATTTCAGACTTATTGAATGTCGATAATTATTATCTTACGTGGCTAAATCCTCAAATACAGTACCCATATTCGTTATTAATAATCGCCCCCAACATAAAGCGCAAAAAGGTTGTTGAACAATTTGACAGCGTCCAGTAAATGTCTTGTATAATGATGGGGATATTTCCCACCTTAAAAAAATACCCCTAATTTGACCCGCGTCCGCAAACATGCTAAAGGCATTATTGAGGTTCGAGCTTCTACTTATAAAGTACATGTGGGTTACAGAAGCATCTTCACCATCTCCTCTTTTGAAATTGATTAATGAGATTACTTTGAAGCCGGTTCCAAGTTGCGTCACAATAGCTGGTTTTCTGACTTTCGCATCAAGTATTTTCTTATGGCATTCTTGATGTCTTTAATTCCTGTCACACATTTTTCTCCACGCAAGATCTGCACCTCATGTTACTCAACATCTGCGTGACTGTTCGAACGAGTACCACGGCCCCATTCTTTTTTTGTGCAGGGAAATCGTGAAATAAAGTCTCCTACTCCGGATAAGTATAGAGCGAGAGGGAGGATCAGACTTTTGCTAACTAAATCCATCTCACCTCCCGGTCCGCCCAAGAGCGGGAAAAATCATTGGATTATTTCCCACCTAAAAAAAATGTGTTCTTTTAGTTGCCCTCTACGTTCCAGGGCCACGGTAACTCTTTTTGACAATCTCGCAGCCTTAGACTACCGTGACAATGGACCGCAAAGAACAACGGGCAAAGAAAAATGGGTGGATTTTAGTTACTAGGAATCTTACATTCCCTCTCGCTCCAGCCAGCTAGAAGAGTTATTTAATGATTACCAACCCCGAAAAAAAAAACGTTACTCAACATAAAGACTTCCTGTATTGAGGTAACGATAATGACTGACATAACAATAAAATGATTATATTCATTCATATCTTGATGCCTTTAATTATGACATTAACTTGTTTTTCGATCTCGAGTCGTTTTTTATTGACGTTAAGATAATAACGCACAGATGTTTCTTGTTTTTTAAACAGAGCGTAATGTTCTTGATGCATCTAAATACGTAATGGGCTAATGCCCGTCAGGTCTACAAGAGACTAACCCGTGGTCCTTGAACGCAAAGGGCAATTGAAAGACATAGTTGTGGAAATAATTATATTATGTAGTTAGTAAAAATCTGACACGTCGCGCGCTCCACCCTAGAGCAGGAAAATTCGGGTCATTGTACATTCGACACACATTCCATTCCCCATTGTTAAAAATATGTGTAAACTCGCCACAAATTTATTTTTTCTTAATAAAATATTTTGGAGTATTGTAAACTCGTCACACGCGTTTTCTACGTACGGACAGCAGAGAAATCAAACACAAGAATAAAAAAGATAAACATTTGTATTTTTTTTTAATTAAAGATATTCTTTATAAAATCACTATTATCACAGTTTTAATTGCAGTATCTAATTCGTAGCTAAATATATATTAATACTTGCTGATTTACCGCTAACATAGTAATATTATTTTCTCTTATGACTTTCTCAAATCACAGAACTATTATTATAAATTCAACTTAAATCTAATTAAATAAACAGTATTATAATGTTAAAATAATATTACACATAAATGTAAACAATCATTGAAAAGTAAAAAAATTAACAGTACGGTCGCCTCCTTCTACGAAGCAGTAATGCTAGCGAAGGAGGCTGGCTACCGCGAACGCGTGAGGTAACGGTCCTCACGCCGCCGCCGCCGCGCCGCCGAGATCCCGATCCCGATTTCCGACCACCGTAGGCGCGGGCTCGCGGACAGCGAGCACTGGGTAGCTTGCCGTCCGACAGTCTAATAATAACCTGGACCGAGCCTAGTCGCAAACAGCGCATTCTGTTCCACGCGCGCCTCAAGGAGATGTCAGCAAACTGTAGGGGCCCGGTAGGGTCGAAGCCTCTGGGGAACACGGAAAATCCGAAAGGTGCTCACCGTGTCCCCCAAATCGAAGGCAACGAAGGAACGGGGTGAGGTTTAGTCAGTAAGAGTCTGACACGCCCTCCCGCTCCATCCAAGAGCGGGAGAAGTCATTCTGATGATTCCCCTTCACTTTACTTCACAACTGTTATAGAAAAATTAATTAAAAAAGTAATGATACTTTAAAGTTATTATATTAACTTTTGATATATTTCCTTATTTAGTGTATTGTTAACCAAATAACTTAATTGGATTTGAAGAGTTTGATTCATATTAACATTAAGTATGTAAAAGCTAGAACTTTACTTGCTAACGCTACTTTCCTTAAAAGGGCCCGGTATAAATAACGATGTTTATGTCATCAAGATAGGTTTACAGATAAGATATAAGGTTTATATTACAAGTGCACCATCACCTTTACGAAGGTGAAGTCAGAGACTAAAATATCCTAATAGAGCACGGTTACTCCAAGGTTACGGACATAGCCCGAAGAATCATCAGGCTTAAGTGGCAATGGGCATAGGCACATTGTTCGCGGAAAAGATGATTCATCATCATCTCGGCCGAAAGACGGCCACTGCTGGATATAGGCCTCCCCCAAGCGTCGCCACAGCGACTCGTCCTGTGCGTCTCGCATCGAAAAGGTGGGTGATAGGGCCGAAAGGTTCAAAAGTGGTGACGCAGCACTGGAAGGTCTCCCGTAAGGTAGACTAAAGACCTGATGAGGGTCGCAAAAAACCCAATGTGAGACGCACAAGATGGGTCATTGTGGCGAAACTTGGTGAAGGCCAATGTCCAGCAGTGGACGTCTTTCAGCTGAAATGGTGATGACTCTTTAATAGTTCCTCAATCCCTATAAAAGTAAACGATTCCTACTTTTAAATTTAAATGACAAATTCGTCACACTTCTTCATCTTCCTGCCCTTATCCCACGTTACAACTTTTTTTTCTTAGATTTTATCTTTCTTTTTATTTCATATCAATCTTCAAACCATCTATCCATCTTTATAAACCCACGAACTTATCACACTTATATATTTACTAAGAATAATCTGCAAGATGTGTAGCTTTTTCTCAAAAAAGTATACTATAATCTGCCTACCTCTATACTAAGAAACCGTGAGTTGCACGGGACATGCACGGTAAACAACAATAATCACTGTCCTACACGACTCGCACCTATCTTCACTCCCCAACCCGACCAATTACAGACATCTTACTTACAGGAAAACCCAGCTAAATTCCTGCTATTATCCACAGAGGGCCACCCGCTATGAAATCGGCAAGAGCGAACCCACGGACGGCGCGCACAGACAACAAGAAGACCGCACCAGGCACCCGCAACGCCACCTCCTCGCAACGGAAGACTTCAGATGTTAGGAACCCCAAGAATGCAGCAAATAAGGCACATAGCGGTATGTAGACAAAGATTTCATTATAGATCCTGTGTCAGAGGCACGAACCAATACCATGAATCCAGTCATCCACCTAGCCTTCCCAACTGTATTGTGGTACACTCCGGCTTCCAGTCAAGCCGGATTGACTGGGACCATCACCACCAATACCATGAATCCATGATTTTGGACCGTTCTGGAAGTTTTACTCAGCATTGTTCTTACTTTAAACTTCTTAAAAACTCGATGTTCTAATCAACCCCATGATCCATGGTATTCGTTTGTGCGTCGATTTCTGGCACACGGTGTATATTTGTTTCTCCCATTCTATGGAGAATAGCTACATGGTTATCAGTGGCGTATCTAAAGTTATCTATCCGATTCTTGAATTTCTTTAATCAGGTTATTTTTTCACCAATAGTATGGTAATTTAGCACTGTATGACATAGGCTATATATTTTTTACTTTCACGCTTATACTTTATATATTTTCAGGCTGAAGCCTCTGAATAATTTGCGTTATTACAGTGGTTTCTAAATGTCATTTACACAACACACAACTTACTTTTTCCCTATTGATATCCCCGAAGTTACGAGGAATTTGTTATTAGGAAAAACATATGTCCTGTGACCTGTTTTATTGTTATGTGCCATAACAATACAGGACAGAAAGTGTGAAATTGTTTAGTTCCTAGTAATAATATATTATTAGATACATTACCAGGTAGGTGTTATGATATTTTACGTAAATAACCACAGGAAGCTACAGTGAGATGGTTTCATAATACAATCTGTGGTTAGCGGTTGATTGACTCAATACATGCTGTTCATACTAATATTATAAAAGTAACTCTGTCTGCTAGGATTTCTTGGTAAAAATCACAGAAATCTTAATAAAACCTTCTGAATATCTATGGTACGGTAAGATACTCAGCCAATTTTGATGAAATTTGGTACAGATTACAGGGACATAAATTTGAGAAACCAAGTTAAAGGCTATAATATATCATCACGATACGACCCAAGAAAGCGGAGCAGTATCTAAAAACACGGATAAAACCACAGGGCACAGCTAGTACATATTATATTCAATAGAAATTGATTTACAACAACAACGTTTTAAAAATAACACGACTCACAGACTTTAAAAGGTTATACGTGAATACGACAGCGTGTTTTTATATAACGAGAAAAACTATTACAAAGGTAGGTCGAATAGGAAGTAAGTTGCCATTGCTTACAAATATAGATGTACACGACTTAGATTGAATGTTTACTAATTAATTATACGCTTGTTTTGTATGCCAGGCACGGTGCTTCGTGCTCTTAGATATTAACCTATATTATACTGCTTGACAGTTTACGTTTTAATAGCTGTATATTAGCTTCTTACTGACTGGATTATCAGATTTAACTGATATCTATAATTCTGTAATTTATCCTTGAATCGTAGTCCAGAAAAATTAGTCAAATTAGAACAAGAATCTCGAAATGAGAGATAGTCTAAATTTAAACTTGCATAAAGCTTTATTTTGGTACCCTAAAACTTGTCTCAAAAGCTAAAGGCGATGGAAGGAGTGAAAGGAGGCCTTTGCCCTGCAGTGTGACAGCATAGGCCAGGTATAATAATAATAAATGGCACAACTCTTTAAGTGGGACAATAGGTCCCTTAAAATCTCAGAAATCCAGGTTTCGCTGTACTGTCTAAAAGTATTATTTGTTTGAAAAACTCATCTTGGTCCTTCTTTGTCACAAAACCTCTTTTTTTTTTTAGCAAAAAACAGGTATTACAATCGACAAACAAACTCCACGTCTTATTACTAGAGTAAATATTACATAAATAATAAATAATAGGTGTTTGCAGTATGGACGTAAAACGTGCTCACCGCTCTGCAGAGCTTCATAAAAAATGTATACAAGAAGACGATAGGACAGCCACAAAAACAGTTTAGTCTACGTAAAATACATATTGTTCAGAAGGCTAATTCAATGCGTAGTTATCAAAGATTCACACATAAATAATCGTCTCAAGGAGATGTTAGCTGTTAGAGGCCCAGCAAGAAGCAGGGTCGAAGTTTTCTGGGGCCATGGGTTCGCTTCTTAGAGAGAACAAGGGGTACTGGAACGCAAGGCAAAGAAGGATGTAGGTGTGGGTTTTGGTCAGTAAAATCCTGACACGTCCTCCCGCTCCGCCCAAGTGCGGGAAAAGTTATTAGATGATTTACCACTTAAAAAAAACTAGTTAAGATAATATTTATCAAAATTTCAAACAACACACTCTTATGTCGCTCAAAGGCCATTGCGGCCTACACTTATACACAAATGATCACTTTGTACAACCATCTACATATGTCGCCATATAGAAATTAAAACAATATCTACACCGCGCTATCAGAGTTCTTCACGTGGCTACGATATATAAAAAAGCCCGAAATCAACTATCGACCAGTTTCCTGGGCCAGACACAACACCCGTCTGGTCGGAGAAAGCTCCCTTTTAAAGTGGTATTTCTGCTAAAGTCCTACTGCTTCTTATTCCAATGCGCCTTCTGAACTTGACACTTCATCTTGCGTACTTACAGAGATATACAAAGATAGATAATATAATAAAGGTTCTCTCACGTACATTGCAGCTGGGTGTAGCAATAATGTTACATTTTATTGTTCACCATTTGTGAGACTTTACTTAATGGCCGTGGTGTTAAGTCGTTTGCTGGTGATTGTTACGTGATTTTTAAAAGATGCTGTTATGCATTTAGTAAGTGCTTAGAGATGTAAAACAGTTTGGAAGTCGGTTTATATTTTTTTCACTTTATGAACAAGATGTCTGATGGTTTTACCCGCATCTTCGGTTTCTGCTACGCTTCTGTGGGTCGTAGCGTGATGTTATATTTATAGCATATTCCTTATGAATCTTGCTATCGCCTACTGAAAGATTTTTCTAATCAAATCGGATTAATCATAGTAATAAAAATGTTCCGCTTTATTATATTACTACAGATTGTTCCAGTACCGTGTGTGAATGTAAACTCAAATACCGGAACAACTATCAGTAGGCCATACAAATATTTGTTCTGTGTTGGAATCGAAACCGCGATAGGCAGTACAACAGCCAATCGCTCATCTATGGCGCCAACATTGCCGTCATTTACATATGGATTTTGTGGCAGGTGTTTATATACTATATGGATATAAGTATATATATATATACTTTCTATGGATTGTGAGAATAGAATAAACTTTTTTCCCGCACAGCTGTCACACAAAGCCATCTAGTCCCAAACTAAGCAGAGTTTGTGCTATGAGTACTAGACAACTGATAAACATTAGATATTTGTAGATACATCCATATTATAGATAAATTAACCCAGAGACAGAAAAAAATGTTCATGCTCATCACACAAGCATTTGTCCTGGGTGGAGATCGAACCTGACCTCCGCGGTAGCAGTCAGGGCCAGTAATCAAAAGGCCTGTCAGTATTGTATACTGTACCGTCTTCTTGTCTAGTTTATAGCAATCAACAGATGTTGTAGCAATTATCTTAAATCCTTGTAAATCGATAGTTTTATGAAGTTGTAAATAAATCGTGTTCTAGTGATTGCATCTGGTAGTTACGCATGTATTTTATACAATTCGTTGGATCTTGATAAGCTCATGAGTCAAATGGTGAAACGGTCGTTAATAATAATTAATATAACGTTTTTAGAAATACGTTTCTTGCAAAATTAGAGAAAATACCTATCCTTATTACATTTTCTCCGAGTGACGAGCAATGGTTAACTCGCCATCTGGCCATCCGATAACCATCTAGACCGAGTCTGAGTAGTCGACGGTGCGTAGTGTTCCACACGCGACTCAAAGAGATGTATGTAAAACCTAATAGCCCAGCAGGGTAAAATCTATGGGTTATTATTTATCTTCCGAAAGGAAACGCGGAGTTCTGGAACGTAAGGTAAAGAAGGCATATAGGTGTGGTTTCAGTCGGTAAAACTCTGACATGCACTCTCGCTCCGCCCTACAGCAGTAGCGGTCATTGAATGATTACATTACCTTAAAAAAAACTGCCTCTGTTCATGATATACTCAAAAACTTCTAAAAGGTTTAACTAATAGATTCCATTATCTAATCTGATTTTCATTTTTTTTTTGTCTTTATTTCCAGCAAAAACAAAAGACACAAGCAATAATAAAGATCACGGCAAAGACAAACAGGACAGAGACAACAACAACGGCGACACGGACGACGAGAAGCACAAAGAGGAGGAGAGGAGGTTCGAGCCTCCGTCCGCCTCGGATGGGGACCTCGTCGATATGCTCGGTAAGTTGTGTTTTTGTTATTGATAGGCCTGCTTTCGACCAGTATTCCACCTAACGACGCTTGCCCAGGATAAACTTATTCACTCTTGTGATACTAGAGTACTCACAAAGGGTACCTGGAGGACCTCAAAACCGCCACTGATGACGCTATTAATTAGCCATACTGGGCCCAAATACTTTTGTGGGAAAAGAAAAACAGACCAGTTAAATACAGGGGGTATTTAACTATTTCATTTCATAATTGTTTTTATCAATAATCTTCTAACTCCATTTTTATAACTATGGCTCTTCCCCCATGAAATTAGTACTTCCTCCTGTAAAATTCAGGATATAAGCAACTCTAGTACCAATTTTCATCTAAATCCATTCAGCCGTTTAATCATAAAGGAGTTAAAGAAACATACCCCCCTACATACAAACTTGTACCTTAATAACAGTGGTGTGTTGTTCCAGAGCGTGACATAGTACAAAAGAACCCCAACATCCGGTGGGACGACATCGCGGACCTGGCGGAGGCCAAGCGGCTGCTGGAGGAGGCCGTCGTCTTGCCCATGTGGATGCCCGACTTCTTTAAAGTAAGTTGAGTTTTGTTTTAAAAGAAGAAAGATAAAATCGTTCTCAACTCCAAATAAACCATTTACAGGCACTTTTGAAATGTCAAGAAGTCAGAAAGATCATTGTGGCGATACTTGAGAAGGCCTATGTCCAACAGTGGACGTCTTACAGCTGAAATGATGATGAAACACAAACATAAATATCCATTACAACAAAAACTACCGATCTGTTTAGACACGATAATACACACTATTTGTAATATCTTGTATTTATTTATTGTGCACGTCTACCAGTGTATTTTTTAACCTAAAGTTTGACTGTTAGATAATGCTTTTTTGCGTTAAGTTCGCCTATCTACCACTACTGTACATGAAGTTTAAATAAATAAAAAAATACATTTACTCTATGAGACACAGCTTTAACGCAAAGACAAAAGGCAGCAGTTCGCCAGCTATTTATTTAAGTTACACTTAACATGCCCCACTAACACAAAAATCTTCCATATTCCAGGGCATCAGACGGCCGTGGAAGGGCGTGCTGATGGTGGGTCCGCCGGGCACGGGTAAGACGATGCTGGCCAAGGCGGTCGCCACCGAGTGCGGCACCACCTTCTTCAACGTGTCCTCGTCCACGCTCACCTCCAAGTACCGCGGCGAGTCCGAGAAACTAGTCAGATTGCTCTTTGAAATGGTAAGCTTAAAATAATCTTTGTTAAACATCATCTAAGTGCATAAGCTAGTGCGCCTCACCATCAACGATTGCATCACTGCTTACCATCAAGTGGGATCGCAGTCAAGCACTATTTTATATTATTATTATATCTAGCCTATGCTGTCCCACTGCTGGGCAAAGGCCTCCCTCCATTCCTTCCATCGTTCCCGGCTTTGAGCTACTTCTACTATTTTATAACAATTAAAATAAAAAAGCTTCTTATCTTATCTTATCTTTGTACTTGGTTTCCGCACTTAGTCCCGTTGGACCATTGTGCGTGGGCCATCCGGCCTTTACTCCAGCCAGCCCACCTCGTTCCAAAAACAAGCAAGTTTCTTGGGTTTGCTCAGGGTTTCTGTTATTGTCTTCAGTGTTCCCAGGATTTGGGTTCTCATTTTGCTGACGGCTGTGCACTCCAGGAGTACATGCGCGACAGTTTCCTCTGCCTTCATACATCCTCTACACAGAGGACTGTCCGTGATACCCAGTGTGAAAAAGTGTTTGTTCAGTGAGCAGTGTCCGGTGATAGTCCCTGCCACCAGACGCAGGCTGCCTCTATCCAGTCGCAGAAGGCTGCTGGATAGAGCTTTGTCCACGAGTGGCATGGCCTCTTTGGCCTGCCTGCAGCCCGGTGCCAGGGACCACCACCTTCCCGCCTGTGTGTTAGTGTGCTCCCTTAGCCAACCACGCAGCTGACCAAAGGGGATCGGCACGATAGGTTCGGGCCCGAAGACTACCGCCCCAGATCCCCGTCTCGCTAGTTCATCAGCCGCGTCATTGCCCAGTGAGCCACTGTGTCCCTTTATCCATTGCAGCGTTATGGTGTTGTTATATGGCATCGTTGCACGTTCCAGTGCAAGATGACACTCTTGTATGAGTTTCGAGATTTTTTCCGTTTTTTCTAAAGATTGTAGTACTGAGGCACTGTCGGAGATTATACGGATGCGACTATCCCTGACTCCTCTGGCTTTTATGGCGTGGGCTGCGAGGGTGATACCAATACACTCTGCCTGATAGACGGAGTTTAGTGTGCCTAGCGGTCTGGATATCCTGATATTCAGGTCTTCGGAGTAGACTCCGACTCCTGTCCCGGTATTTGTCTTTGATCCGTCAGTGTAGATTCTCAGTTCCTCCGGGCCTGAGTAGTCGTGCAATTCTTCTGTGAGCTGGATACTGTAGTGTTTTTGGAAGTATAGAGCTTTGGGGGCTCTGTCATTTGGGGCCATCATCATGGGCTGTCTTTTAACAGCATCCTCGATGATGCCTGTGTGTTTTATGCGAGAGTCCGTTTTCAGTGTGCCTGCTTGCTTTAGTCTGAGACCTGCCATGGCCGCTTCCTCTCTTACCATGAGATGGAGCGGAGGCAGTCCTATCATTGCTTGTAGGGCGGCAGTGGGTGTCGTTCTCATGCTGCTAGTTATTGCTATGCAGGCGAGTCGTTGAAGTTTTTCCATGTCTTTTTGGGCTGTACTTAGGTTAGTTCTGGGCCACCAAACTAAGGAGCCGTACGAGATGATTGGTCTGATAACTGTGGTGTATAGCCAGTGGGTGACTTTGGGGCTAATGCCCCAGCTGCGTCCCAACATGCGTCTGCATTGCCACATCGATATACTGGCTTTTTTGATTAAGTGATCCATGTGTTTTGCCCAGTTTAACTGCTTGTCCAGGTAAATGCCCAGGTACTTGGCTTCAGTTGAAAGGCTTAGGGTAGTACCGAAGAGACGTGGTAGTTTAAGTGCGGGTAGTTTCCTTTTTTTTGTGAAAAGTACTAGTTCTGTTTTCGTGGGGTTGACGTTGAGTTGGTAATCTTTACACCAATCCTCTACTATTTTCAGGGCTTGTCCCATAAGGTTGCATAAAGTGTTTTCGTGGGTGCCGTTGACTATTACGGTTATGTCGTCGGCGTATCCCACGGTATAGTATCCTTTATCATTTAGTTTTTTAACGAGGCTGTCTGCGACTAGGTTCCATAGCAGTGGTGAGAGGACGCCCCCTTGGGGACAGCCCTTTGCTACGGTGGCCCTTGTTGTGCTATTTACGGTTACTTGCACTGCCCTTAGTTTGAGCATGTTCGTGATCCAGCCACTTAAGGTCGGGTCGACGTCATGCTTTTCAAGGGCTGCACTGATGCTTTGGAACATGGTTTTGTCAAAGGCGCCCTCTATGTCGATGAAGGCGACTAGCGAGGAGCATTTGTGGTGTATTGCGCATTCTATTTTAGACACCACTTCGTGTAGTGCGGATTCAGTTGATTTGCCGGTGGAGTAGGCGTGTTGCTGTTTATGGAGTGGTTTTTTTAGGAGAGGACCGTCGCGGATGTGTCTATCACAAAGCCTTTCCAAGGTCTTCAGCAGGAAGGATGTTAGGCTTATGGGTCTGTATGCTTTAGGTTGTGTATAGTCGGTCTTTCCCGGTTTGGGGATGAAGATTACCTTCACCTCGCGCCATGCAAGTGGTACATATTTGAGTGCTATGCATGCTCGGTATATTACCAGCAGCCACGGTAACAGGGAACTGTCTCCCCATTGGAGTAGGGCGGGAAAAATTCCATCCAGACCTGGGGACTTATACGGCTGGAAAGTTCTGATTGCCCAAAGTATGCGATCTTCCGTTATTATGTTCCGTGCTCTGGCCCAGTCCAGGCTTGTGGGTGTCGAAAGTGGTTCGTCTTCCCAGCTCCTATTTTCGAGCAGGTTGCAGTCTGGAAAGTGTGTCTCCAGTAATAGGTTGCTAGTCTCAGTATCTGTTTTTGTGTAACTGTTGTCTAGTTTTTTCAGCGCGCCGAGGGTACGATCTTGTTCTTTTGATAGAATCTTCCTCACTCGTGCGGCTTCATTGTTAGATTCTATATTGTCACAGAAATTTCGCCAGGCGTTGTTCTTGGCGGCTCTAATTTCTTTCTTGTAAGCGTATTGTGTTTCTTTGTATCGGTCCCAGTCTCCTGGGGTTCTGGAGTTCTTAGCTCTGTTGAACTGTTTACGTAGAGTGTCCCTAAGTTTACTAAGTTCCACGTTCCACCAGGGGTTTCCCTTATTGTTGGTGTTCGGAGATCTTAGTTTACAGTGGGTATGGTATGCTTCAGTTATGTTGTCCGTGAGTTTTGTCACCGTGTTGTTCAGTTGGTCAGGGGTAGTGATATTGACCGTGTCTGCTTGTTCCCCACCCAAGAGAGATGTTAGGAGACGCTTATATTCGGGCACGTTTGTTCGGCGTGGATTACGTCGCGATACCGGTTTTTTGGTGTTGGTTATTATGGTGAAACATATGCTTCTGTGGTCAGAGCAGGAGGGTTCATCGGAGACGCGCCAGTCCGATATGAGGTTTGTCGCGCCTTCCGTTGCAAGGGTTAGGTCTATAATCGTTTGTCCTCTAGCCGTGACCCAAGTGGGTTCAGTGCCTCGGTTAACGATATTTAGGTTAGTGGAGAATAGGTAAGTAGATAGTGTCTCACCTCGAATGTTCGATACTTCACTTCCCCATAGGGGGTGATGAGCATTCGCGTCGGTACAGATGATCAGGTCCAAATTGGTGTTCTCGCAGTGCCGGACCAAGTCCGCCACCTCTTTTGGAGGGCAGTTCTCGTCGTCGCCTGGCATGTATGATGAGGCTAGTACGATTTCTGGGGCATTGTTATCGCACCGGAGCCTGATTGCAGTCAGGTCTCTGGAACAGAATTCAGTTAATAACGTGATAGGTAGGTCTTGGGGTATGTAAATGCAAGTTCGTGGTTTCTCTTCATTTTGTACATTGAGTATAATTTTACCTCCAATGCTTCCGAGTCCGCATACTTTGTTCTTCCTGATCCACGGCTCTTGGATCAGGGCGATTGTTCGGGGTTTGGTTTCCAGCCTTCTGCGTAAGGTAGCCGTAGCAGTCTGGCTGTGTTGGAGGTTGATTTGTATTATGTGTGTGGGATTGGGAGTGTTTGTCGGCGGCGCTGGCGCGAGGTTAGGAGGAGATGGATCCATCTGAGATTTCACCTCCCTCCTCCGTCCCACGCCAGTCCTCACTGGGAGAGGATGCCAGCAGCTGGGTCGACCATCTGGGCGACGCGGGTGCAGCTTCCACCGTTGCCTCCGCCATCGCTGCTCGAGCCATCTCCTCTTCCAGTTCAGCCATTTCAGTGTCGGTTGGTGTTGGTTTCGGGGTGTCTGTGCTGTCGGTGTCGGTAGTTCTGCCGTCATTGGGGTTTGTACTGGGGTAGAAGCGGACGTATATCGAACCGAGAAGGTACGATACACGTCGCTCCCGCGCCAGGACCTTTTCAACTTCATCGGCCGGGATCCCCAGGGTCAGATAAGTCCCATGGTTATCCCCGCCGACGCTTGTTGCCCTGTACAGTGACCACCTACCTATGTCGTACCAAGCGTTCTGGCGGACCAGAAGGCTCTGGAGCCGCGCTATGTCCCCATTGTGTCTGGGAACAAATAGCGCGGCTCGGACACGGGTAGGCACGTCAGACTGTCGCATGACGGTCAGTGTCGAGTTCGTGTTGGGAAGTGTGATTCGGGGGACATTTTGGGTTAGCCATGTCAGGGAGTACTCGTCCTCACACCACATCTGCACAGTGCCGTCCGTTACCCGAGGGTATCCACGGAAGGCCGGGAGCAGTGTGAGGTCGGACTCCGTGAGCAGCCTCTCTAATTCTGTTTTGACACGACTTGCTTCGTCGTGTGTTAAGTCTCTGGAGGGGGGAGGGAGACAGATTGCTACGGCGAACCGCGCAGGGATATCCTTTGTGGCCCGCGCGTAGGTCTTCTGTACCCCTGTAGCGGTTTGGGTTCTAACCCGCTTCGGGTCCCCCTGGAGCGCGCTCGGTGAAGCCGTGTCGTCAGGACGCATCCTCTTCACCGCTCCCACGCCGCTTGGCCCAGGTTGCGGTTCAGATGCGCCCTGTGTTGCGCGCTCAGCAGGCACCCGCAGCGGGCGCGAACGTCCAGACCGTTTCCCCCTCGTCCGAAGGTGTTCGTGTGTGGTGGTGTTTGTCAGGTTCTGGTCTTGGCTTCCAGATCCAGTGTCACCGTGCTCGCGTGTTTCCACGTCCGGCCCTTTTTCGCTCCGGGTTTCCCCATCGCGTACTTCGGGCTGGGCGCGTACTCCTTCTGTTTTCGCGTCCGGCCTTTTTCCGCTCCGGGTTTCCCCTACACGTACTTCGGGCTGGTCGCGTACTCCAGATGTGACGACCGTTTGCGTGTCGCGGCGGCCTAAGCTTTCGCGAATCTTGCGCATCCGGTCGTTCAGCTCCCTCTCCCTGGCGCAGATTTTTTCGCGCTTTGCTACAAGCGAGCGTACTTCGTCTGCCGGGTTTGGGATGGGACCACTGGAGCTGTCAGCCCTTACCGAACCGTGCTCTGTGTTGGTGTCTCGCAGTTTTGCCTCGGTCTTCCGGCGCTGGCGCGCTAGCGCGCGGAGCTCCTTGCCGAGGTTAGACAGCTGGGCCTCGTCGGTGTCGTTGTCAGGGTTGTTAGTGACGCTCTTCCGGACTATGCTTTGTTGCCAAGCATTTGTGGAAGGGGCAGTCGGTGTGGGTGTGGTTGTCACTACTGTGATAGCCGGGTCGGTGTTCATCGGCGCATGATCTGCAGCCGGAGTCGGGGTTTCAGGCTCATGAGCCAGGTCATCAGGCGCGTGTGTCGCTGCCTGGGTTGGTATGGTGGGGTTTTGCTGCGCTGAAGGCGCAGCACCAAAAAGCAGATTATTGCCCCCTCCCAGAATACGTTGGGGGCTGACCGACGGATCGGTGTGGGATTCCCCGGCTTGGCCGGGACCCACCTGGGTAGTCTCTTTTTTTTTAAGCTGCTTCATTTTGGATGGGTGGGCTTTTGGAGGATTGAGGTTACCCTTCCTCAGGACCGACGGGATATAAAGGTAAAGGAGGGAGGGATTCGGGTACGGGGATCATGGGATTGGGGTGTAGGTTTTCCTTGGCTTGGGATTTAGCTTCGGGAAACTTCTCTTGTCCGGGATCTCACACGAGATACTCCGGTCAGGGGACCTACCTACAAGCGGTCAGGAGGCGGCCCCCCAGCCGGAGCTGGGCTATCCGCAACCTGCCCACCCGCTCGGTTGCATGAGAAGAAGTGCCTGGCGGTCTGTGCCTACCCGCCACGTGGGCACGTGTGCCCCCGTGTCGGATCGACACAGCCAGCCCCGAGCAAGCGTTCCCGGCTTTGAGCTACTTCTACTATTTTATAACAATTAAAATAAAAAAGCTTCTTCCTACCCATGTCCCATATTACTTTGGGACTCCATCCATCCGCATATGCAGGGTTATTTGTAAAATACTGCCAACCTTTCAGGACTATGTTACTATCATCATTTAAAACAACAACTTTTGTTCTATGACTTTTAAAAAATTATTGTATTACACAATACAAAAATAAAAATATTAAAATTGAACATTCTCAAAGTTACTAAGTCTATGCAAAGCAAGTGATAGTACAACAGCGAGGGCGAGAAAGGTGCGCGGCAGGTGTAGCTACAGCAAAATACTGAGTTAAAATGTGTTAAATAGTACAACGATATTTTGAAGGATTGTTTTTGGTAAAAGTAATGGCTTTCATAAAAAGTCATAGAACAATATAGTAAGTAGTAGTAGTAATGTAATCTATGATGTCTGGAATACAGTTGTACAAGGTCGTTAGTGTTTTACAAATAACCCTGTATAGTGTACTGATACAAAAACTTTGCTATCTTAAATAAAAATAAAACATTTAACTCACAACTTGATTCCAACATCTGTATATTTTTGAATCGCAATTAAACACTTAAGTAATTATACGCTGTATATTTGCAGGCCCGGTTCTACGCGCCGAGCACGATATTCATCGACGAGATCGACTCGCTGTGCTCGCGCCGCGGCTCCGACAGCGAGCACGAGGCGTCGCGCCGCGTCAAGTCCGAGCTGCTCGTGCAGATGGACGGCCTCGGCTCCGCCAACGACGAGCCTACGAAAGTGAGTATCGAATTAGAATGTCTTTATTGCGGGCATAAGTTACATACAGATGTTTAGACTTAATAATATAGTGGCAGTATGTCCTGCCGAATAGGCATACAATAATTAAAAAATTACATTAATATAAATAAATACTTAAAACATTTCGAATGAATGAGTCAAGATAATTATAAATGTCAAAAAAGAAAAAATCACAACAATACATATTATTCAATTATTTAAGAAATCCTGAATATTGTGTAGTAAGCCTTCTCAATTAAAAAGCTACGTAGTTTAGATTTAAACAGTGGTAGTTCCTTGGTGCTCAAAATTTCATAAGGTATCCAATTGTAGAAGTAGCAAGATTTAAGGGACTTTCTATCCTAACCCCAAAACTTCCCCCATGTCTGGTATGCCAGTAAGTTATTGATATGCAGTTATTTGATGAAATAAACGGCATAAACAAAACGGTTTAGTGATGTGAGATTTTAACCTCCGAGTCCGTTTCGATGTTTCTTCTCAGGGTGGTCAGCTAGAAAGCACTGGCCTCATCAAGTTTAAATTAACGAAAAATTTACATGTATTTATTGTGTTATTTACTAATGACGTATTAGAGAAATTAAAAGTCATTTATCACTATATTTTATGCAGTCTGATGCTAAGAGTCGGATTAACGCTGCGTTGCGGCGCCGCACCGATCGCGATACCGCAAATATTTCACCTTTTTTGAGGTAGGAAATTATCAATTCGCTTCTCCTGTTCTTCTAGCATGGAGCGAGGGAGCGTTTCTAACTTATACTGACTAAATCACACCTACTGGTGCATCTGAAGGACACTTCTTTCAGATGCTTTAGCGGGCATCACTAGCTATAGGAGGCGCGCGTGGAACGCAGCGCGGCCTCGACTATACGAGCTCGGTTCTTACTTATGATTGGTCGGCTTCCCATAGTCGTCGTCCGTAAAGTCGCACCTACAGTGGCCGGGGATCAGTGTTATTCTCAACGCCCGGAAAAGCTATTAAATCCTCACAACATCTTTTCCATTCCCCAGGTAGTAATGGTACTAGCAGCAACGAACTTCCCGTGGGACATCGACGAGGCGCTGCGCCGGCGGCTGGAGAAGCGCATCTACATCCCGCTGCCGACGCAAGATGGCCGCGAGGCGCTGCTCGCCATCAACCTCAAGGAGGTGAAGCTGGACGCCGAGGTCGACCTCAGAGCTATCGCTAAGAAGCTGGAGGGCTACTCCGGAGCTGATATTACTAATGTCTGCAGGTTGGTTGGGTTTTGATTGGACGAGGCTGTTTTTTTTTTCCAATAATAATTGGATAAGTTTTATCTTCTGAAGAACAAATATGATATTTTGACTTATTTAACAATTTAACTGGGCAGTTGTGTAAACATTAGCCGTAAATTAATTAATGGTTAAATTAGATTCTTGTGTGGAGACTGCAAATAAACAAACTTTAAAAAGGAATCCACATAGTCTTCATAGTAGCCGCTAGAAGAGTGTGATCATGGGAATCATAATCAATGGGAGCATTCCAAGCCATTTAATACATTCAGATTTTGACTTCTTCAGGTTTCAATAATATATGTTTTTTATTTATTGCTTCTCTCAAAAAGATACAAAGGTACATAGTAATTAGATGTTGACTACTTTAGGCAGATGGTGAAACAAATTATTAATTACTTACAATCTCTGCCTGTCTTGGTGTGTATTAATTCTCATTAGCATAGTTGCAAGGAGCAGTTCACGTTTGAGCCAAAACTTTGTGTTAAAAAAACACCTTATTTCATCAAGAGTAAGCCGAGAATACAGCGAATGCTATACTATTAATAACGCAATCATCATAAATTGAGACTAACATACACTGTTCATTTTCCAGGGACGCATCAATGATGTCGATGCGACGCAAAATAGCCGGCCTCAAGCCGGAGCAGATCAAACAACTTGCCAAGGAAGAGCTCGACCTTCCCGTCACCAAGCAGGACTTCATGGAGGCCCTGTCCAAGTGCAACAAGTCCGTCTCCAAGGGAGACATCCAGAAGTACCTCGCCTGGATGGACGAGTTCGGCTCCTCCTGATTAAAGCACTGATGTGACAGACTGTCCAGTGTTCAACATAACACAATAAGTTTCTATCTCAAATAACTACTCCTAAAAAAAAGATATTTGATATAGAATCTAAGACAAACACGAAAAATTGCCTTATTAAAAAAAAAACTCAATGTAATAAACTATTTATGTTAACGAAGTAACAATCAGACTGTTGCAGTATTAATACGGAAAGTATAAAATTGATAGTGGCATATCGAAATTGATAATTATGTAAGTGAAGAGAGAATTCATCTATTGACACAGTAGTGGGACATTCCGGTTTTCAAATGTTATGTAAATACGCTTCTAACACCCAGTTTTTAGAATGCAACGAAAAAAATTGAAAAGGCTGCTAAACTTATATATTAGCTACTGTGACCGGTTCACGAAAGAAACTACAGCCAACAAAACTACGTGACAGATTATTGTCTTATTTTAATGTTAAGGCTATAATACACATGCCTGTTACGTGTACAACAGTATGTAAGCAGCTGGTGTGATAAAGTGCAATAAAAAGGACTACTGTCCACGAACACGTAGCGTCATAGACGCGTCATTTATACGCTATGCAGTACGCGCCCGTGGACAAAGATCTGATTGGTGTGTCACTATGGTAAGCAAGGTAACTTGCATACTCATGTACAAGTGACATGCATTTGTATTCTGGCCTACGCCATTCTAAAACTGGGACTGTGTTACTAATTTTTGGCATTTTATCGATAACTTTCAAGATGAGATATTTATATGAATTGTGATCATTATTAACTTGAACATTGTATAAAGCACAATAAGAGACTTTGTTCCCTGTAAATATTAAATTAATATTATTATACTAACAGCATTCAATCGAGCTTACACTAGCGAGATCTGTCATCACATTATAATTTCAAAAATTGAGACCCGTGATCTTTGTACTTAAATTAGGTTAAATTTGAGATTTGTTTTATACTTAGATAATAGTTTTATGCCATAACTAATTTATGTGTACTTTTATAGATTTTTTTAATTAAAATGCTATATTACGTTATTTTATGAAATGAGATATATATTTGGCATTTATATTATAGAATTTCGCTCAATTAAAATTAGCATGTTCCCGTGTTTATGTTGCGAGGTGTTTATATAGAAATTGTTAGGATGTTTCTCCAGAAGCCACATCACACCTCCTTGAGTGAACCCTTTTATCATTTTACTACGAAACTAGTGTAAAGTAGCAATATAATGTTGTGTTCAGACATACCGGTACTACAAGATTGAAATAAAACGTATTTGGTGTAATAACATTGGTGAAGATAACAATATTTTTGCAAACAAATTAACAAAACTTGTGTAACGAAGACATGAAAATAAATCAAATTTTAAAATATCTGTTTTATATTTATTTTACTTCAGCAACGAAAGTTGATGGACACTCCTAACATTTTCATACAGAATTTATGAAACACGTTCAACACACATCACACAACACATGTGACCAGTTGCCACACACATACATGTTATTCTTCACACATTCATGGTATATGTTATATTAATATTTGTGTATGTTTATTTTACCTATATTTAGTTTTTCTATCTTAATAGATTTTTTTTTAATGCACCTACCACGCTTTCTTTTCACCACCCTTGGTTGACTGGTAGAGAATGCCCAAGGCATTAAGTCCGCCTTTGTACCATTATGTGCAAGATGTTTAAATAAATAAATAAATATTCTATACATAGTCCACTATCCGATGGATGCGAGACGCACAGGCCTGGTCGCTGTGGCGACACTTGGGAGAGGCCTATGTCCAGCAGTGGACGTCTTTCGGCTGAGATGGTGATGATGATAGTCCATCACAATGCTATGCGCATGGCTTAAAAATAGGTTGTGCGACGACCCGAAAATATGTGTATTAGTGATATCAATCACGGATGAACAGATATGGATCAAATCGGAATATGATTTGACGATGACTTGGCCTAGGTATAAGCTACTTCTTATGCCCTTCGAAGTTCTAGTGGGAACCATTTTCACGAAATCCGTGAGCAAAAAGGCTATTATCCCATAAATACAAAAACTACCAGTGGCTTCACGCACGAGAAAGTGGAAAATGATATTAAGGGAACATACTCCTGGCACAGCAAGTATCCTTTGTGCTGGAATAGCACTTGACTCACATTGGACTCGGTCTACCTGTATGCTAAACTTCATTCGAATTCGTTTAGTCATTCGAGTGTAAAAAGGTAAGAAACAAACAAAAAACTTTCACTGGGTAATAAATTATCGTCTGTCACTCGAATAACTTTTCTCTCTTTTAGCAAAATTTAAATTTCTTGAATAAACCAATGAAACTTTATTTGAAAGTTTTTGACTGAAAAAGTATTCCTCTCGTAATATTTTAAATAGGAACTCACTTTCCCGCCACGTGAACAATGGCTACGGGGGACCATAGACAAACAGTGGGTTCAATTTTATATTCGACTGATGTCTTAGCGTAAGCAAACTACTAAAATGTTTGCAGATAGAATAGCATCATCATCATCTGCCTAGCCTTTTCCCTACTATATTGGGGTCGGCTTCCAGTCAAGCCGGATTTAGCTGAATACCAGTATTTTACGAGGAGCGGCTGCCTACCTGACCTCCACAACCCATTAACTGGGGTAACACGGTACTTCATGGCAAGACTGGAGTCAGATTTACTGGCTTCTGACTATCCGTAACGACTGCCAAAGATCTACAAATGACAGCCGGGACCAACGGACGTTTGAATCCCCAACCGGTCCTATGAGACCGCGCTGTTATTGTTTTACTATTGTGTCTTGTTTCGCGGGTATCTGAGTAATTAACGTGCTTTCCGAGGCACGGAGGAAACTCGTTATGTTAAGATGGTCACCCATCCACAGACCAACCTAGGCAAGCGTTACTTAACCTTGAAGATCGACCTGTGCGGCTGTTATTATCTAGCCACGAGCTCCTCATGCAGATAGAATAGCAATAGAGCTTAAATTTTATAAAATCAACGACTTTTTTCGGAATATTTCGATAAAGTGCCTGGCCAATTGCAATACGATGACGTGCGAAAGTTCTGGCAGCAAACATTACAGAATTATAAAATGGATTATTCATAGTAAACGCTCGAAACGGTACAACAACATTTACGTGAATATCAATAATAATATATTGATAATTGCTAAAATCGAACGGACAATGTTTTCATCAATTGGCGTCAATCACGTAAATATTTTCAATCATTATTGACCATTTCAGCGACCTTTGTTCCTGAGCAATCAGCCGATGCACAAGCTATGGGATACATTTTTATGGTTGATAGTGATTCAAACCTTAGAGCGTACAACTGTACATCTGAGTTTGTTTTATCAAGATATTAAAAGTGGAAACTCATGCTTTTATAGACGAGAGAAGTATTCGAGTGACTATATTTTCTTATCAAGAACACACAAATGAAAGCTTGTACAAATATTTGTTACTTCTTTTGCACATGGTAGGTACATGGGCAGACAATATCCTTTAATACATATGCTTGCTTGGATGTTTTTTACCCATATACCAAGTTACACCGAAATCTGTTCGGCCGTTTGTGTATGAAGAAGTCACCAACTTTCGCTTGTAGTGTGAAGATGTCGGGCTACGTGAAGTTTGAAAGAGTGACCGTGGTTTTAGTCAGTAAAAGTCAGTCTTTCTCGTTCCATAGTAGAGCAGGAGACGTCATTTGATGGTTTACCACCTCAAAAACAAAGGAAGGTAATCATCAAAACGATTTCTCCAAAACTATGTGATTTTCATTAGCGTTAATCGACTAATACGATACTTTAAAATATGAAATAGAGACAACCTGCAAAAGTTTATCGTTCCAAATTATTTCTGATTTTATTGTCTGACTTGAAAATTTAAATAAAATGGAATGTGTATAAGGTTATAATTATCTTGAAAAATCCTATACATTTTATTAGTCATTTTATAATAAAATGTTCCATGTTTAAAACCACTCTTTACTCTATGCATAGAATCTTTAGCGCTGTTAAGTTGGTATAAAATCGGAAATGAATCGAAAGTTCACACTTTTAAATTTAACAAGAGAGGACTAATAATTTATTAATAGTTGTAGATCGTTCAAATAGCATGAAATTCGTTGAAATAATTTACACATTTTTTCATTTCAACGATTAATTCGTAAAAATATAAAGAGTAGCCACTAACTTGAAATGAACTTAGCAACGAAAGCCTTGGCGCCAGCGGAACTTGTCACTTTGTAGCATGTTTTATGTTGGTACTACCGTAGTAACTACGTGGTCGCAATAGTACAAAAATGTAAACATGCACAGATAATTTTGGGTTATATTCCTTCAATTAGTGTACAATTAGCTAATTGTTTAGTATAATCGAAACTAAAAAAATACTAATATATTTATTTAGAGCTAGTTTAAGCAATCTATGGTAAAAGTTTCAACAAAAATATTTTTTTGAAACCGGAGTGAACATAGGCAAAAGCGTCGTCAAGCGCAGAATTTCAAGTCCGTAATGGCGGACGCTAATAATTTTGGAAGTTTCGTGATTCTATTGTTCTGTTTTTAAGTATTTTACTTGGTTGTGGGTTTGGGAATGAGTTTTGTCACAAGTGAACGTATACGGAGTGTTTATAACGTGATAGTGATATGAAATGTTCAGTTATAGCGTGACAAAATCGTCTTCTAGATATGTAACCTTTTCCCTAACCTCGTTTACGCCAATGGAGTAGATATGTGATCGATGTGTGTGCGTCGGTGAACGATAATTCGTCCGTTTCGCGTTACAATTTGTGTATAGTTAATCTTCTTGTTAGTGATGGAAGTGTCCGCGTCGCGGTTTTGCAATCCGACGCCCGATTCCGATGTAACGTAAGCGAGCCGGTCGATCGCCAGAGCGAGTGTAAGCAGGGACGGCCGTTGCCAGCCGAACATGGCTGCGACGCAGGCAGAGTCTCAGCGTAGCGAAGCGAACGTTGAGCAGAATCCATCGGAGCAGCTCAGTGAATCTCGGAACGCTTTGTTGCAAAACGGCACTGACAAGTCCGTCGGGCGCGTTCCGCCCGATGGCGTCGTGAACACAAAGAGCAAGTCGCCGATGTCGGCCGAAACGGGGCAGCCACGCGACGGTGGCGAGGCGCCCGGCCACGACCGAGGCTTAGAGAGGCCAGTGACGGACCAGTACGGCCAGTATAGATACGCAGAAGGCGCGGATCCTTATTACGCGCCACGGCCAGGTTTTCCCGGCAAACCGCGGCCTCCGCCGCAGCAGCCGCGCTTTTTCCCGGCACAACCGGGTTCGCAGGCACCTGGCCCCACGCCCACGCTGAATTCGTTATTGCAATCTAGCGGGGCGCCGCCGCACCGCTACCCTAATAGTTATGAGCAGCCGCCGGCGGGCTATGGCCCTGGGCCCGGCTGGCCGCAGCACAGGCCTATGCCGCCTTATAACCCACAAGGAAGCCCATATAGAAATTCTACGGTAAGTTTAGTGATTTTATAATTATTTCCATATTAGAACAATGTTGATATGACAAATTCTTATAAATTACCCAAATGCCACCCTTTACAGGCCATTTATTTACCTATATAATTACAAATTCGTTATATTTGGTGTATTAAAATAAGATTTTCACGATAAAATGAAATTAAAGTTATAATAATTGCTAAAATATGTCCCGGACAGACATTCAAGTAATTTGCTGTTTATAATAATTCAAATGGCAGAAATTTGTAATGTGTATAAATCTTGTGCAATAGAATTTGTTATCAAACTGTTCTGACAAGATTTTACTGATTTATTTGATATTATTTGTATATATTTAGTGTCTGAGAACTGTAATAGGGCGAATTTTTATACTCCTGGATGATAAATCACTCGGGGAGACTGCTGGCAGCAGCTAGTTATGCTGTATTGTTTGATATGCGCTCAAAGGATCTTGACCATGATAATCAATGAAATAGTGGATTTACGAACTCCACTCCTGTTTCAAACACACTAACACGATATAAAAATAAAATTAAAAAATACATAAAATAATTTAGGTAACGAGCAATAAACTTATAATAATTTGAAATTCCTAATGTTATAAACTATTTTTTTAATGTAAGGCTTTTCTGGTAAAAATATGGAAGTGATTAACTCCTATAAAATATAAAGATTTCAAAACAAGATTTGTATATCAACTTTGGATCTATGGGAATTATAAGCACTAATCCCATTCTAATTCTGTATACACCTTAACACAACAATCAGAATTTTTAGCTGTTTACTGGAAAAAAGCTTTTCATCTTATTGGTTGATTTGTTTTTATTTCATAGCTCATGACAACATAGCCACAAAACGAGACACAATAGTAAAACAATAACAGCTCGGTCTCATAGGACCGGTCAGGGATTCATGAATTAACTCTTTGATGTCCTTGTGTACAAGTGTCCTAGGAGGAATCAACTAAATATTTCACAACTTTCTCATATTCAAAACCGAGATGCATTCGTCTAAGTATTTTACACAGATACCATGTTATAGATTTCTTCCACAAACAATAAATTTTATTGCAGATTGTTTTAGGCACCATTTGATTTATAAAAATGGAGTAAATAGACTGGATTGATTACTACATATTGTTTTAGTTGATGTCACACAAGAAATTACTCCTGTATCATAAACTTTATTGATAAAACCCATAATAACTACTACAGCCAAAATGCAACGGAGTGGCTAATGGGGTTTTTATGTCTATTATGGCATACTATGTATAAACCAATATGTAGAAAGTTTCTATCATGGACTGTTTTTCAGATTTTTGACTTGACGTTTATAATTAATTTTAGATACATTATCACTCAGAGCGTTTCTGAGACATTAAGCTTAGATGTTGTAAAAGTGGCACTTTTACATTACTTAGGTTCTAAAGCAGTAAACAATATGGATTTCTGTAATTACGTAACTACTGTCTATTGCAATCCAAAGGACCGAATGAAATTGCTTTATATATTTTTCTTTCTGTGTTATGCCTGTAATCAGTCTGTTGACTATAAGCAGGTGGGTGGATGGTTATTGGCAATTGGAGTTTAGCCTGCGCTTACTCTGTTTTGCTTCTTGTCTGGTTATCAAGGATGCGCTGTCTTTTTAACTGTATTGTTAGGCTGTTTGAGTTCTGGATTAATTCATGAATCCCTGACCGGTCCTATGAGACCGTGCTGTTATTGTTTTACTATTGTGTCTTGTTTTGCGGGTATTTGATAGGTTAAGCCACATGAAAGTGTATTGGTGTAACGTCTCATTCCCTCCAGGTAGAAGCTTTTCTTGACTATAATCTGCTCATCAATAGTACCAAACATGAACTGTCTGAATGCTTTACATTGAACTGTCAATGTAAAGCATTTGATGTTCACAATTAATTCTGAAAAATAAAAAACTGGACAAATAGGTTTCAGATTTACCGTAAATGGATAAAATCACATTTCCTGTGTTCCTATAATTTTATTTTGTTTGTCATCTGCACACTGAAAAATTTTAACAATCTACCTATTACAGTGCATAGTTTCGTTATTAATTATTCATAAGCTGAAAAAAATACTAATTCCATATACTCTACTGAGTCAACATGTCTGGGCCATTGTTGCCTAAAGTAATTCCAACTGGTCCTCCAGGAGCAAAGGCTGCGAGGTTGTTTGAAAGTGGCCCTGGAATCCAAACGGTAACTGATTCTTTCAATCAGTTCACAAGTGGACTTTTGTTAATAAAAGACTGACACTCTTATCTCATCTCTCAAATCATCAAATAACTTCTTGTGAACTATTTATTTGAAAATTGCAGCGAGTAGTTATGGCTAGATAGGCGCCCCGGTGTCCAAACCTTGTGTTTGAGATAGGTCCTCACTGGACATAGCCATGTCAGACAGATTCAAGTGGAAAAAAACCTGAGTGTCACCATTCTGGATTGTGGCTCAACATACAAAGGCAATCTACCCCTATTGGACGGAGTACTGCCGTGTCCACGTTAAGGCGATCGCCGGTGGCGCTGGGGAATGGGAAGAGGTAGTAACCATGAGGAAATGGATATCCTCACACCTCAGCTGCCGCCACAGCAGACGCCCTGGGCGTTGGGCTATGGTAGGTACGATCTTGCGGACGATGACTGACCGTCCGATAAGGATCAAGCCCAATAATTATGTCAAAGGCGCGTAGTGTCACGCGCTGCGCAAAAAGTTCTCAAAAAGATCACCAAATCCGTAGTGGCCCAGAAGGGTTGATCCCTGTTAGGGTGGAGGGAATTTTTGTAAGATTACCAAGGCAAATGAAATGAAGGGTTTTAGCCAGTAAAAGTCTGGTAGACATTTGAAGTATTTCCTCAAAAGAAAAATGAGTTAAGAAGAAAAAAATAATGGATTTATTTTTTTTGTACAGTACCTTACTCAGAGTTGGTATTTATTAAATTCCAATTAATATGCATCCTGCTGCAGTTGCTCAGGTCATCCTATATCCGGACAAACCAGCCCAAGAAACATCTTCATACTGACTCATAAGCTTACTGCTCATTGTCGAAGAAAGTTATGCTGACAAGAATGATGAACAGTTTGGATTTAGTGAGGGACATGTTACTGTTGAACGGGTACATTGGTTTGTTTATATGACACAGGCCTCAGAAGAACAAACACAAAGCCAGGCATACGACATAGGCTTCCCCCAAGCGTCGACGGAACGACCAGACCTTTGCGTCTGGCATCCATCGGATTCCCGCGACTCTCGCCAGGTCATCGGTCCTCTTTGTAGGAGGCTTTCCAACGCTGAGGCTTCCGGTACGTGACCGCACTCCAGAATCTTCCGGCCTATCGACCATCTGTTCTACGAGCTATGTGCCTTGCCCACTGCCACTTAAGTTTGGCGATTCTTCAGGCTATATTGGTAACCTTGGTTCTCTTGCTGATATCTTCATTTCTGATGTGATCACGCAAGAAAACATCAGTCCTGTCATGTTTTCTGCTCTTTAAAATCTCTTGGGACCAACTCTGTACCTAATCCTTACGGCGGATTTGCCAACAGTCGATGAAATCTCCACTACACAAGTACGGAATAAGTACCTACATGCCGATGACAAATCTATTTTATATTTCCTTGCGAACCCGGAAATAGCATTAAAAAACCTTCAAAAACATCTCAACTTAGTAGAACAATGGTTGAATACGTGGCGCATCAAAGCCAAAAAAGACAAACATCCACAATGCCTATAATACTGAACAGTACTACCGTAGAACAGGGCCCAGAAGCTAGTGAAGTGCAAAATACCTGAGAAATATCCTTGACCGCCGACTGACATGGAAAAACATGAATGAACCAGACCCAAACAACTAGATACCAAAATCCGAAACTTATACTGGCTAATGAGCCCCAAAGCTCAACTCATAACAACAAAATGCTGGTCTACATATCCATCATCAAGCCTATTTTGACTAACGGCATCCTGCTTTGGGGTTCAGCAAGCAACAGCAATATTGCATTACTGGAGACCGGCGGGCTGATTACCTATGAAACAGCGATCAGCAAACAACCCTAACCCCTACCCTAATAAAACATTTTTTTCCAATTTTTATTTTTGCACTTTGTCGGCGTGATTGACATACATATTGGTACCAAATTTTAGCTTTCTAGAGCTAAAATTTTACAGAAATTAAGCGAAGACGGACGGACAGACATGGCGAAACTATAAGGGTTCCGTTTTTGCCAATTGGCTACGGAACCCTAAAAACTTACAGCCATTTAAAGATGTCGAACTGATGCTATGTCAACAAGTTTTAAAATAATATTATTTTATTTTATATGTGTTAGGGCCTGTTTCACCACCTATGATTAAGTTTCGAGTATCTTACTTGACAGATAATTTCATACGAATTCTGTCACATTTTTGAATTTATTCAGTGAGTAGTGCCTACTCGGACAGGCCCTTAGTGCAATAAAATTACTTTAAAGAGTAAAAGTAATTTATCCTGTTTCAGTATAAAATGACCAACCGAGAATCCAATGAGCTTTTGGACTATCTGGCAGAACATACCACTTTAGTCAAAGGTGTTGGCCTTGGTTCAAGGTCTAAGGAAACTTAATATAGGCAAATGTATAATAGGTTGGCACTGAATAAAGTCTTTTAAAGCACACCCAATAAGTTGAAATGTTAATTAAACACACGCTGCAGATATAACTACACAATTTAACTAATAAAATACTCGATATAGAAAGCTAATTTCTATTGGCAATCAGAGAGCGATAAGCAAGCGATCAACAATCAAAGAAATGGTTAACGCAATTTGACAGCTAAATTTGCTTGCCGATCGCTGTCGCATCGCTGTCAAAAACCATACGTAATACGAAGTAAAACGCTATCGCTAGGGATTCGAGTGCAACAATGCACATTTTAGTTAGTCGATTGCTCCATAGAGGCAGCACTGTCGCTAGATTGCTATCGCGTGGTTTTCGCTAATACGTAATACGAATTAGCGATTGAAGAGCAATTTTCGTGCAATTTTTGCTATCGCTTGGCTTTTGCAAGATACATAATCAGCCTGCCGAATATTGCAAGCATTACTGCTTTGCAAAATTAGGCGACCGCCGGCCACTCCTTACTCCGGACATTTTTCTGGTTGCTGAGAGTAGCCTATAGGTCTCACGCAGATTGGAGGTGTAGTACTGCAGACTGGACAGTTTTGGCCTGAAATTGAGTAACACCAAACCGGAGTAATTCTGCTACGATTTCGGTGGTCTCTCCCAATTCTGTGCCTTTAGCTCTTGCCGGAACGCCCATACCGATCTGTTCTGACTTTCGGTACCTCGAGTCGCTTGTCCAAGGGGATGCTGAAGTGGACCCCGAGACGTAACACATCAGATCAACGCAGGATGGATGAAATGGCGACATGTCACGGGAACAACTTATGTTCCACGTTCCTGTGAAAAAGATTGCATGTAACAGAGATGAGTACGTTGAGATGGATGTGTGGTGTGACGAGAATGGATAAAGTGAGAAATGAGTATATTAGAGGAAGTTTGAAAGAGGCTCCAGTTACTCATTCCCGAATCGAGTCTCGAAAATTTTACCGAATCGCATTTTGTTTCTTGTGTTGTAACGTAACGGCGGAAATATTTCAGTTTTCAGACATTTTCCTAGTTTTTTGGCATGAGACCTTTATGCTTTATGCAAAATTTTAGGATTCTGCCAACAGAGAGTATCCATATGAATTTTGTTTCCTTTGAGTAATTACGTTTTTTGTGGCATAAATGTCCTGAAATTGACAAAAAGGTACATTTTTTTTCGATAATTTACAAGATTGATTTTTGCACAGCTTCAAGAAGCCGAAGACCTAAGTATATGGTTTTAATTTCGACCGCACGCGTCTCCGAGATAAAGGGTTTCGACAGACAGACGAACAACAAAGTAATCCTATAAGGGTTCCGTTTTTACAGAGTTACAGACAACCTTTATACTTATTTTTCTGCTTTTTTCTTTCTGTTATTTTATTATTTAGTTATACTTGCTAAAAGACATAAAACTTGTTTTCAAAAACAGCTGCTACAAGCATTAAATATTTAAATTGCAAAAAATACTGCTAATTCATTCTAATAGTAAACAATCATTAGAATATTTTTTTGAAAAAGTTCTTAACATGTCTGAGAAGTACCATTCTCTTATCCAGATATATTTTGAGTTGATGCAACCTGGCTTCTTCCACACGACTATTAGTCATCGTCTCAATAGTAACTCCTTCTTAGAGTATCATCATCTTCCTGCCCTTGTCCCGTTTTATTTGGGGTCGGCGCAACACGTTTTTTCCTTCCATTCTGTCCTGTCACTCGTCACGCTATCACTCACTCCCTTTTCTTCCATATCACTTCTCACACAATCTATCCATCTTTTCTTTGGCCTCCCTCTCCCTCCATCCACTCCTTCTTAGAGTATACATACAGTAAATCTCGTCTTTTATTTCGTTGATTAGTTCAACTTCAACAGTGACATTTTGAAGGCAATAAAGAATATGTTAAAGAAATACAATTGACAACAATAAATAAAAAGGGACGACACTAGTTTTAGAGAGAAGCTGACAAATTCGCGTTAAGACTTATCGGGGAAGGCTACATGCTCAATATTAATCGCAATACAAATCCATGTCGCATTGGTTTATGTATTGAATTGAGCTCGCTGTACTTTTTAGAGGTTTGGTACTGATCACTTCAGAAAGAAGTCAAAGATATAAACTTGATTAGAGGAGTGCGAAGTCTATGATGCTTCAGAATATAATTGTGGCCTATCCGTCATGTAAGACACACCCATGTACGATTGAACTTATTAAACTAAATAGCTTTTTAACACGAAAACCTCTCTTTAAAATAACAACTCGTCCAAATCCTGACATTTTTATTTAGTACGAATACAATTCTTCTTCTTCTTCCTGCCCTCATCCCATATTACTTGGGGTCGGCGCAACACGTCTTCTTTTTCCAATCTGTTCTGTCATTCGTCAGACTATCACCAACTCCCTTTTCTTTCATATCAGGCAGGCGGCCGACTGTAAAATAATAGTCAAATCCCTAGCAACATGATTTGTACGGATACAATTCATTATTGCAAAAAAATACGCCAATTATTATTGCTTGAAGCCCTAATGCGGAAAGGTAACATGAAAATCTACCACTGCCTTTCAATATAACGCCCTTTAGCACTTGAGCAGAGTAAAAACCACGCGGTCGCCGCGTGATCTTTTTTGCCGGTCGATTGTAGCAACCACGTGGACTGTTCGCGCGCTTACTTGTGCTAACGCAACGAATTTGATCTTTAAACATGTGGATAGTTTGTTTTTTTTTTCTTTTATCTGTTTTTGTTTTGTTTTACCGGTTCAGACATGCCTAAATCTTTATAAACTAAACAAGACGCATTCTAATGTTTTTAAAACTGTGATAGTGGACTGGATACAACTCTGACAGTATCGGTTTAGAAACAGTGACTACCACAACTCAGCACTCAAATCATTAAATAACTGCTTTTGGACGAGCTATTTGACAATCGTGGTTGTAAGTTCCCTCTTTGGGTAGTCGCTAGAGGCGCGGTATCCTCACTTTCCGCCTGGCGCAGGTCCTTACTGGTTCCTGTTTCGAATTCAGCGAAAGGATACAGTGGAAGTCTGCCCCGCTTGGGTGGAGCATCGCTATGTTCTCGTAGAGGCGATCGTTAGCGGTGAACTCAAGTTCGGACCTGGTACAGGGCAAGGTACGGAGTGAGAGGGAATGGAAAGTAGTCACCTGAGAACCAGTAATGCGTACTGCTTCTCTGCGAGGGATGTGACGGAAGGCGTAAGGGAGAGGATATCCTCACGCCGTATTTGGCGAGATGCTTGTGATTCACGGCCGCGTGTGTGATTCAGGCGCAGGTTTGTGGAATACGGGTGAGGTTTAGTCAGTAAAGGTGATACGGATCTCTAGTCTCAGTCCACTCTGTTGAATGAGAAGTGATTTGATGATATCCCACCCCGATAAAAATCTCACCAAGAGTGAGAGGAGTTGTAGCGACATCTATATCGCTACATAGGTACTAACTTGCACCGCGGTATCAAAATTCTTCGCGCGATGAGAACATTATACAATAGTCTGAAATCAACTATTGGGCAATTGCCCGGACCAAAACTAGACATTGTCTACCCTTCTGGTTAGAGGATCTTCCCTTTTCATTCAAAGGCGTTTTTAGGGTTCCGTACCTCAAAAGGAAAAAACGGAACCCTTATAGGATCACTTTGTTGTCCGTCTGTCCGTCCGTCTGTCAAGACCCTTTTTCTCAGGAACGCGTGAAGGTATCAAGTTGAAATTAAAACCATATATTGAAATCCGCGGCCCCTTGAAGTTGTGCAAAAATCAAACTTGTAAGTTGACGGGAAAAAAAGATACGCCCGTTTATGTTGCAAAAAACGTACATTTCGACACTGTCAAAGGAATCAAAACTCATAGGGTGCTTCCCGTTGACCTAGAATCTTGAAATTTGGCACGAAGCTAGGTATTATAGCACTAATATCGGGAAAAGTCTGAAAACTGAAAATTTTTAGTTACGTCACAAGAAAAAAAAATTGAAAAGTCTTCAAGACTCGATTCGAGAATTAAACTGTTTTTATAGGTAGGTTGGTACGAAACCCTCAGTGCGCGAGTCCGACTCGCACTTGCCTGGTTTTTTTTTTAATATTATTCTAAAAAAAGAAAAAATGTATTCTGATATTAATTTTGCGTTGCTATTACCATAGTCACATTAGACACCTTTGTCATTTAGTGCTTAACTAATTATAACATAAAATTAACTTATGCTTAATCAACTTATAGCTCAGCAAATCTCATCAAAAATCTTTTAGAATATATCAACACGGGAAACCGGTACAAAGAGTGATCTGGTTTTCCGTTATTTCCGTTAAAGTGAGCCACAAAGACAAGCGATCTATTGCCTGTTGGCGTCAGCAGCGTGTCGGTTGTCAGACACTAAAAGGAAAAAAAAAACTACGTAGGAATAACAAAGCGGACCCGCCGCTGTTAGCAGATATAAAAACGAAAGCGTACGGCGATAGTGAAAGTTTGATGTGTAGGCAAATATTACTCGCTTCCAGGCGGAGATTTGCGCGTTTGCCTCTCGGTTCAAAAACGGGGCTAAAGGGTAGTGAAACGCGAGGCTTCGCCGCCGATCCACTGCCGCTCCCCCTACATACATTATGTAGAAGCAACGCTCCGGGACGTGTGTTTGACGGAATCAACGTGAATGGAACTTGACATGTGACACGTGTATCTATCTGGCTTGACGTGAACTTTCAAAGGCTTTTCGTTTCGCTATCGGCTGCGCTCGTTTCCAATTTTCAGCTCTTTTAATGTAAAAGAAAGTGGATTGACATTTTCTGCATAAATTGATAGCTGGATCTGTTTTCAGGTTTAGATTGTTGATTTGTAATGTTGGCAAATAAAAAATAGATGTCGCTACTCACTCCATTCATTACTTGATGAGATCTAATACCTTTGACAGTCCTTTCTTGGAAACAGCTACAGGACCGTTTTCCTTGTTTGAGTTTGTTTTCATGAGATGCTATTTTTACAACCTTTTGAGCAAAAAATGGAATTTACGTAGCTATGGACCAAAAGAAAAGTTCGACGCATCATATTTAGCACATAGCTATAACGTAGTGTTGTTTGTGGTATTTCACAACCGGCGGCTATAAAACAATGCATCGAGCACGTGCCTGTTTACACTTTCGAGTTCACATTCAAGGTCGTACGCATTTGTAAGGATGTACCCGTGTAGGCTGGCCATTGAACAAATACCGGTTACGTAACAATGTCCCACTTCCCACGATATGCACGTTCTTCCGTCCGTCACGGCCTTTTTCAATTAGACGATTTATTATTTATGGACGTGTTGCATTGCTTTTCTTTGACCGAGCGCCCGGCCTGTGTAGTATCGGTTTCTCGCGGCCTCCACTATTGTTTTTGTTTCTATAGATGCTAATAGTTCGCTTTTGAGTGTTGACTCCAAGTTTGCGATATTGCGAAACTTGAAGAGCTTTCAAGTAACATTGAAACTTAAGGACAATTCGTTGATTAAACGTGGGACGTCCTAGCTCATTGAGAATTCAACGTGATACTCTGAATCACAGACGGGTATTGTCAACGAAATCGCTATGACGTTACGCTGATTATTTATGAATGGCTCAAATAGGCAGGCATTGTGGAATTAGTCATTTATCTCGGCATGTTGTTTACCCACAATCGTGTTAGATAGTTGTCGATAAGGAGACACGTGGTTGCGGGGTCGTCGACCCGACATACTCGTGCTCGCCGACAGCTCGGTAATAATAATAAAATGTTTCCGTGCGACTGGTTCAAGGGCGAGCCGCTGATATCGGCGCTCGCTATATTTAGATTTAGCTGTGTGTGATGTGGGTATGTGTGTGTTTGTCTACATACACAATTGTCTTGCATCTGGTATCCTTCGATGTGTACGTTTTTGTCTATGCGTTTATCTGTTTTCTACATAGAACCTTTCGGTTACTATGCGTCGTTTGTATCTTTCAAATTAGCATTTGGTTCCATTTCTTTAAGTTTATTGTGATGTGGTTTTACTAGTTATTTCTCTCGACATCTAGACATAGAGCTAGGCATATCATTTTTCGCTTCTCTGACATAAGGTATACATTAGTCATTGTTTGGCCCTTAGAATTATAATGGTTTCGTGCTTAACCCATCTCAGTTTAGGAATGATTGTTAATCTCATTTTTCATATTGCAATTCCATTCATTAAGGTATGAAATTCATGAAGTCCCTTGACTTTGACTGTCTTGCGTACCAAGTTCACGCAACTATGTCATTAGGACGATTTGTCAACAAAACAAAATGAAACTGCAATACAGTCTCCGTAGCCAATTTATGTCAAAATCACCCCTAACCCTGATAGCATAATAATATTCAAATTCAAACGCTATTCAATTATCAATTACCTAATGGCCGTTATCTATTCTCTCGTCGTATTTAGGGCAATACATGGCGGTTCTGTGCGTAGTTGCAGCCCGAGTAAATTTCGCTCTCACTTTCGTATCGCAATAGCGGCGGTGTGTACATGAAAACGAGATGAATGGGCCGACGGAGACCGTTCATTCTCAGTCCGTGATGTGGATTTCGTAAAATCAATGCGAGCCGTCTCGGACCCGCGTGCCGTCCGATAATCGTGTCATTGTGCTGTGCTTGGATAATGGGCACGACCTCGATCGTCCACCGCATTGGGTCAATGAACGCTTAACTGCCATCTATTAAAATTTCACTTGGCATGTGCCAATTTCGATTCAAACATTGAGGTGTAGTGACCTTCTCACAAATGTTTAAATTGAAGCGTGAGATGACGCACGCAAATTGTTTTGACGTCCTCCTATTGTAAATCTATACCATTTGGCAACAGTGATATCTGATTGAAAAGAGTTCCCCACCGTATGAATAAGAATGTAGATAAACTTTGTTAAACACCTGCGTCGTAGCTCATCTCTCGGTGGTGGCGCGACAGCTTGCACCTTACTCTGCGACGTATCGACGAACAAAAACGTCAGCCGTCACGCGGCTTGCATTCATTCATACAATATGTTGAATGTTGTAATGGGGTCGTTAAACCGTGATGGTGACGTCACGTAATTGCCAGTTCCCTTCGTCGGTCGCCGGTTGAAATCAAAACGTCGGATTAATAACAAGGGAGGTCTGTGTAGGTCAAGCACATTATCACTTCGGTTTGTGTGCGTGACACTCGAGAGTGACGTACACTCTCATTACTGGGACTGTAGATTATCAAGACTGACAAGTTAATTGTCATTCCAGTTTAATGAACGCTAATTAATTTCATGTCTCCTAAAATCATATTTGCTAACTGGTTTTATTAGTTACATTCAAATAGTTCGACAAACTACCATCGTCATAATTTTCCTATCATTTCCACTCCCTATTCCCACATAGAGTCGACGCAACGTGGCTTTTTCTTCCATTCCGTCCTGTCAACCATCATGCAAAGCGTGTGATGCGTGAGAGTAGATGATACCGACTCCCATTTTTAATATCCCTCCACATAAAATCCATTCAACTTTTCTTTTTCCCTCCCTCTATACCTCGTCATCCACATGTATCTAAACCACCATCATCGAGCTTCTGAAATCTACGAATTTCGTTCCCATACAAATTTTACGAGCAAAATTTTATAAACCAAACGTTAGCCAACATTAATGATGCAAACAATGTTACGTAACATCGATAAATGTGTATACTTGTTCGTATGTGAAAGGGGCCATTGCCAAGGACTGAATCTGAGCGCAGCCGGAAAGGTAAATGACTTCCATACCTATACACATATAGTGTATTCACGTATGTTTAGATACTACACGCGATGTATGTAAAAAGATTACGACCAGGATTCATGTTTATTACGAATGCCATTATCAAACAACGTTATGCCGATTTACAAGTCCATAAAAAGATGTTATTGTTCTACTTTTTATGTCTATTGTTTTTGAAGTTAAAGTAAGCGCGTGCTTAAAAAACGGAAACTTTGTCGATATGAAAGGTGGTTTAAAAGAGAAATAGTTACTAAAATTTTTTTTATAACCAACTGCTACCCTACGAGGTGGTCTTGGATTGAATATGTTTCAAGTGTTGATTTAATTCGAGTATTTTGAAGCAAAGTTACCAAGACTCGGAATGCGGCGTCCAGGTATTAACATTAACAAAAAGTCCTGACTCATTGACGTTTTAATTTCATCATTTTATACAGAGGTACCTTTTATGGATGTATACAATGAATGAGAAAGGATAATCTGATATTTAACCCCTAAGGAAATGTAACGGGGTTCTGAAATTTGTATGGCGAAACCTACTTTTTCGCTCGCAGAAGCCAGTAACTTATTGTCCTCACGTATTTTAAAACAAAATCCCTCACCGCGTTTGTCTGTCTGTTCGCGATAAACTCAAAAACTACTGATCAGATGTTCATTCTGGTTTCACCAATAGAATAAGTGATTCAAGAGGAAGGTTTAGGAGATACATGAGCATTATAGTAGAGAAAAGCCGAGAATTCCGAATATTTCTAACACTTTTGCAAAGCTGCGGCGGGTCGCTAGTCTCATATAATAAATACTATTCGGAAGAGAAACGCAGCAGACATGGAATCACCTACCCAGGTTCCAAGTCCAATATTTGCGTCTTTTATTAGGAACTCCAGTAGTGAAACGTAGCTCTCATATCAAACATTTTCTAAAAACCTTTTTTATTCTAGCCAAATAAAACTTTGTTCGCTTTCGTTGAATTGAAATTGAAGTCTAAATATAGTCATAATTTTATCAATGAAATACTTTCGTAACTACGCTCTATTTTATCTCAAATCTCAATTTAAATGGCATTAACTTGTCAAAGACGTCTTATCCACATTGGGGTGAACATTTCTTGATGTGATGTGTTAGTCGGTAGCACCTACTTGCGTAAAGCGGGGAGCGTGTCTATACATTGGAGTATATATAGTAAAAGGTCACGACCGCCACTCTTATGTACCTACTTTAGATACTACGTACCTAAAGGGAGTTCTTTATTGAACCGTCTTGGGTGGAAAAGGGGTCGTCTTATTAGGTCAGTAACACTTGTGATCGTTTGTTTACATTTTTGATTATATAATTTGTTGGTAATTACGACTTTTTATTCGGTTATCTAATTTTGATTGCGGTTTAGTTAGATGTTAAAGATAAAGATTGTTTTTTTATTATTCAAAACATGAATTATCAGTATAAAAACAGAGTTTGCAAATCGTAGTGGTATGTATATATAAAAAAAGTCCTCTGTAACGTTGCGCGTCGGCGTGGTTGATGGTTTGTGCTATTCTTTTTTTTTGCAGTATAGGTAGGATATGTTCGTAGTAATTCTGTATGTGTGTGTTTTGCCAATCACAGACAAAATAGAGCTCCGACTTAGATAGTATGGTAATGTAATATGACGTACCGAAGGCCATGTGGTAAAAATAGCTAATTTACCTGAACAAGAGCCAACCGCTATTGACTTGGTGGTCTGGTCTAAAGTTGAGAGAGACCTCAATTGTCTAAATAGGTAACCCAGGACTGATTGTCCTGGCGCAGAATTGTTAGGAAATCGGTCTCCAGAAAATAACTGAAGCTGGACAAAGTAAAAGATAGAAGTGTGAAAAGATGTTTGCTCCTTCTTCCTAAACTAGTCGTTTAGACTTTAATTTGAATCAAGGGAATTTCATGTAACTCATTAATATTTAGGAGTTTACTCGAGGCCAGCTGCGAATAGTTGCTGGAGTGGGAGGAATCAAATATATTTAGCCTACAATTGAATTTCTTGGGTGCATGCAAATGTTTACTTGTCTAAGATCGCGGTGCAGGCCACCTGTTGCCCAACCGCCGTGGCACCTAGTTAGAGTTACCGCGAGCTTGACATTCACGGGGGCTCGTGACGGCGCGGACCGAAATAACTTGCCGTAACCGACCGCATAACACGACGTAATGCTCTTTCTATTTATAGAGTCTTATAATTAAATACACAGACATTCGTATTTGCCTTCCGCTAGTCCGTGACGACAGAGTCGCCGGCGCAAACGTGCGCGTTATCGTTCGCACTAACCGCTAATGCAACGCTTCTTTGTTTACTTTTTTCATATAATTTACAACCTCGTAAAGGAAACCGTTGCCAAGTCGAGAACGAGAGGATATTTGTAATAAAAATGCTAAACGACATCTTGTTCTTGACACATATTTTTGAAACTGTAACAGAACATACACATTCGCTTTCAGATGCTTTTTCCGTTCAGTACTAGAGAAAAAATGGTCTCAAAGATTCAGATGATAATAGGTAAAAAACAACATGAAGTTTGATATAATGTCAAGATTGACTGCAACCGTTAGTCAAGGCACGTGTGGTCGGAAGTAGAAACAGATGATCAAATGAATACGGTTTACGTGCCATTGTTGATACTCGACACGTATAAAAACTGAACCGGTCAGTGGGCCTTTATCGTTCCTCACAGGAGCACGCTGGAGATAATAATAATAGCGGTAACAGTGAAACTCATTCATTTTCTTTTTCTGTTAACAATATAGTTATGGTTCGACTTTTTTGTGTGGGTACGCAAAGGGATAGCCCGACGGCGTTTAATATGTAAAGGAAGGCAAGGTTACACGCACACATCTGCGGTGTGTCTGTGTAAGCAAGATGCGCTTGTAGTGGAGGGAATCCCCAACTTTTTACAAACACAATCAAAGTTATGTAATGTTTGCTCGTATCCGTCCGCGCACGCTGCCACTGCTGTTTGTACGAATGCCAATGTTATACATTACAGGCCTCTTGTATTAGTCATAGGTCATTAACATCGCTGTTAAACGGTGTTTACTTTTTATACATAATAATATTGTTTCCTTGAGGTGTGTAACAATTCGTTTCGCTCTATATGTTGAATGACATTCCTCAATTATGTAACTGTTTCGACGCTTAATGATATTAATATATAATATAATCAATTCCGGTAATTATATTGGAATTCAATAGTCATTATTTGCCGTAGAACTGGCGAAGTATTGAGCTAATAAAATTTGAGTGTGGTGTAGTCTTAAAGTGGTTTTGGTCTTCCTTCAACATGGTCTACCCGTGTACTAATTTTCATCGAAATCCATTCAGAAGTTTTGGCGTGAAGGGGTAACAACCATATATACAATCATTCGCGTTTATAATATTAGTAGAATGAGCAAGACTTATCTCATAGATGCAAATAGAACCCTGAAGATTAAGATATGAATTATAGCATAATGACCAGCGTACCCAATGTCATTGCGACAAGAAAGTATTTCATCATTTTGTATTTTTATAACAATTGGATAAAATTATTTTTATAACAATTGATCTCAAAGAGCTAGGATTAGACGATGTTCAAAGCCTACGATGAGTACGATACAAATATTTATGTTTACTAAACATTCCATCAAGGTTTTGAAAATAAACTAAATCTTAACACACCCAAAGATATAGTTTTTTGTGTGCTGGATCGTGCAAATGGTCAATTTTAAGTTAAAATCAAGACAAAATTCTCGTCAATATCCATCGCAGTCATCCACAGCCTGTGATTGACTTCTGAATCAAATATTGGTTCATAAAACAATGATTGAAAAAGTACAATGTTATTTAGAAAGAAAACGTGTTTATTCTGTCCGAATGGACGCACAATAGAGTATAACAATCTGTCGGCCATGTGCGAACCGGGTATATTGTGTAGAACCATAGACACTAAACAGAAAACAGTTTTCTAGGTTGTATATTGGCTGTATTTAGAAACTATGATGGATAGAAGCATTAATATAAGTGCTATTGACGAGGTTCTATTATGGAAAAAAATAGAGATAATTTATCACAAAGTTTTACGGACACTATTACACATAATTTAAATATAGTTTTCCTTTTACTTTGCCCCAAAAATACCGGCTGTATTAAAAGTGTTACGCAAAGCGAAAAGTGGGTCTCACACCAAACAACTTTCCACACATCTGTGTAATCGTCAAGTAGCACGGCCACGGGCTATTAAAGCCCTTCACCTGCATTCCCCACTTCATCGTGGAACACTGGTATAATAACACCTTTCGGAACGGTATAAAAAAACGGTATGGATTAACTTTTTTCGCTATATGGATAAGGCAGTTGATTGAGAAAAGTTCACCGGCTTATATCGGTTGTTAAGTGTTAATTGAGAAAAAGAGTTACTTGATGGTCTAGTATTATTTAATTAATGAGTGGAATCTTCTACTTAAATCAGTATTGTCTAAAGCTTCTGAATCATAGCTTATTGGTCTAGGTATATGTCTGAGAATTAAGGTTGCATCAAGTCATAAAATGCCTCAATCATTGCTATTTCAAATTTGTACCGGAGATTAAGTTCTTTTACACGAAAGAACCAATCTATCTTGCTGTAGGCGTTCCATTAGCTGGTTTTCTAAGAATCTTGCTTCTTCATAACTGAATTCTTTAAGGAATAAAAGTTATTGGTCACCAAAATAGTAACAAAAACTCAAGAGTGCAATGGCAGTCTTATCGCTTACAGCTATACCTACCAGACGGCTTTTGGTCTGAGTCTGCTGTGTACTGCTAATAAATTAGTCATTAGCTTATTAGACGGTAGAGATAAGTTATTTGTTAACATTTCTATTTATAGGACTAGCGCAATTTTATATAATAATAGTTTGCGTTGTGGCCAGCTAAATATAGAAGAACCAACCTTGTCTGTGGGTGGTGTTGAATATGATCACAGCCCACCAGCCACTGTGATGAGTTACCATGATGCTTTCATTAGCTATGACTGTCGATATTGTGTTCGGTTTTTGAAACATTAAAAAGAAAATTTGATTTGAATTCATAGATCTGAATGAACACAGAGAAGCTGATGAGATTGCAATAAATAAAATGCAACAGACTGGCATGTTGATACGTTACCTGCGATAAGATTAAAAGATGCATTTGAGATGGAACTCATCAAGAGCATCAAGATTATCTGGCATACCGAGATAACATCAATCTGCATAAACCTAGTAACACTCAAGAACATGTATAAAGGGGCAGTTCTTTTGTTAATGACCTGAAGACCAGTTCTATACAAACGTAATGTTGCTAATACGTTGTGGCTCGGGTCGAGAACTATGTGACGTATTCATAGTTGTAAATATAACAGAAATTATATTTACAACTGTAAATACGTCATTTCTGTTCCCCATTTAGCTATTATTTGTCAATGTTTGATGACATTGTCATAAGAGCTTGTCATGATTGCTATTTTAGTCATGCTATGCCTTATTGTATAGACACGTCTGTGTCGTAGCAGTTCCAATGTTTAAAAATACACAGAACAAACTTTATGGCTTAAATTCAACTTCCCGCGACTCTAGCCGTGGGAAGTAGAAATTATCACGTCGCGCGAAAGCAGTCGGTATAGTCATTTCCAGGAAAAATTGAACTCGTTAGGCGTATTTCTAAGAACATTGGATACCATAATAATCAACTTATTTTAAGTCAATGCTGTAATAAAAGTCAGTTATTATGAGTAAGGTTAACGTTTAGGCCGGTGGTAATGACATAATAGCGATGCGAGTACATGAATGCGGTCGTGTCGACGAGCTGGATCAGAATCCGGTCACATTCCTAACGGCACTACACACTTGCACTGTCGCGTTTGATGCATTTCGCGCGCTCCGTAATATCTACCATATTATCTCATTAAATTATGCCAATAAACGTGGTACATCGCATTTCGCACCACGCTGTCTCATACCAGCTACTCAGGCGGCGGAACTAGTCCTATGTTTAGATTGCGTCGCTTACCCAACTATCGGAATTTGAATTTAAAGTACTTAACTATTTATGACTGTTTAACCCACTGAGATCGCTACTTTAGATACGCACTAGCTGTAGTTTTACTATTAGGACGAGATATTAAATAGCAAGTGTTTATACATTCATATCAAAGTAAGGTATGCGTAGTATAGTCGGCTTGATAAAATATTACATCAACATTCCTTATTCGTAAGAGGTGTTTTACATTTCAGTCACAATGACACTTAACAGCTGAGTTTAATTCACGCATAATTTACATTGTAACAAATCTGACACAGTCTATTTTGGTGACCACGTACACATATTATGTTTATTTTATGTGCTTTTACTAGAATTGGTTCTAAACGGCTTTTAGTCTCTCGGATACATATGCAAAGCAGTTTCCTAGGTATGTTTATGAAATAAGGCAACGGTATAACTTGTAATAAGTCCGAATACTTTAAGCTTCTTTATACTTATTGAAGTAAAAGTTGCATATTTGTTAAAGAAATGGATTTTAAACAATCAACCAAGTTACGCCACATAGACGTATAGGTGCTTTTCAAAACAAACAATTCAGTTGAAGCATTTAAATTATTATCTTGTTTATTTGCTGGGTAAAATTCACTCTGAAGCTATACAGTTATATTTCATTCTCGAAACTGTTTTCCACGGCTCGGCTGCTTTCCGAGCCGCTTGCGAAAATGAAATACCTTTTACGTTACGTTTCGTTGTGGTTTACGTTAGACTCTCGTATTTTCAACCCGCAGCCTTAACGATTACTGAGCGGTTTTGTCTGTTTTGCTTTCCTGACTTGCAGTATTCACTGATCTCTGCAGTCACTCGAGTCTACAAAAAACCTTTCATATCTCTAAATGAACTTTTCATGAGGCCCTCAAAAGTTTAGAGGCAATGGGTCACCGAGATTTCAGTCGGGTTTCATTTATTGCGTATTAAATATAGGGCAGGATTTTCTTTATTGAGAGTTGGACGTTCTTAACAAGGGGGTTGTGTGCCTATACCTTTTTAAGTATTGGTCTTTACTTGTTTCGGTTGATGGGTAACATTTGAACCCATGATTGAGTTCAAATAATAGGTATGCGTATATTCCGTATGTACATAATATGAAAACAAATAGGATAGGTGCGTAAGGAGGGCGGTGCGCGGGCTGCGCACCTACCCGCGGGTCAATTACTGCATAAATCAATACGGATGTCGCCCTATGCGGTGGCTCTTTGTTCCAGCCGACTGGAGATACGAGGCCCGTCTCGGCGGCTCCAGCTCTGTCCGGAAAACTCGCTGAGGTATCGCGGGGTCGGATGATTACTTATTAACGTAGGTGGAGGCTGGCTGGCGCGGGCGGGCCGCTGCGAGCTCGTCGCGCGATCGATGCCGAAGCGGCCAATGGCGTGCCACCGCCCCCCGGCGCCCGTACCCTGCGCAACCCTCACCACACCCCGCGCACGCCGCACCCCGGCACACCGCCCCCATAAATCATTGAATCCGCCATAAAACACCCCAATGTTCGTAAAAATGTAACTCTAATTGGCGAACACAAGTCTCATATCTCCTAGTCAAACTACATCCGGAAGCCTTCAGGACAAGGCCTTAGTTTGGAGACGTAAAACATTGATCAAAGAGTAATACAGATCCCGCTCGCTCGCTCTTTTGCCTCGTCGGAGCGGGGCTCGTACGAATAATTGAATTTCCATCATAGAACAAAATGAGAGCTGAAAACTGAAGCGGGCGACTTTGTTGGCACAGCGAATTATTTCGGACGTCAATTATTTAGTCACGGTATCTGTCTGAAAATTGATATTACAGTAAAAGCGCATTAATTTTACGGGCGCATTAGAGAGGGCTTTCGACAAAAAAGGGTTTTATTAAACCCTACACATATGTGATGAGTTTTTATTGCTCTGTCCGTAATGAAATAGATACGAAATGAATGAATCTGGGTTTGTTTTTGTCAGATTAATTATTGGCGTTTAATGAAGTGATTACGATTGATACTATTATTTTTTAATGTATAGCTAGAGGGGTGGTTATGAATTATTTTTTAATATGTATTGCATAATTTACAAACAAAAACATGTTTATAAGTCCGCAACAAATCGTAGCATACCAACGTAGTTCTGTTATATATAACATTACTAATTTAATAAATAACCTCAGTACTGGAAATTATGAATGAGTCTGATAAATAAATTGAGTACCTTATCTAATTGAAAATACCTATTTCAATCTCAGTACGGGATTGTTTCAAAACGATGTTGTGGTTACTTTATTCGGAAATATTATCTTTTGTTTACCACGAGTGTTTAAGGAAATGGTCGTTTTTATGTGTAACTAGCATTGTTGTTTCCATCGTGTTGTGTTGAGGTTGTACTTACAATAGGTTACACGAATTTTGAATTTATTCATTCGTGCCGAATTTATTGTGTCTTGACAATACATATTATAGAATAAAGTGACTAAAACCAAATAATTGACCTGATCATAAAATAACTACGGCATAAACTTAGTTGTATGTAGTTTATTTCAAACTAGCATTAGCCCGCAGCTACGCCCGCTTATATGAAATATATATATAGCCTATGTCACTCAGGAATACAGCAGCTTTCTACTGGTGAAAAAATTTTAGCAATCGAACCAGTACTTCCACAGATTACCTCATACAAACAAAAAAACAAACTACCTCTTTATTATATTAGTGTCTAATAACTGTAACATACTTCGTCAATTTTGCACCATTTCTTACAATAGTAAGAAATGGTGCAAAATTTACGAAGTATTACAACAATTACGTTTTTAGTTTTTAAGTTTTGAACGTTTAACTTTTTATGTCCCAGTCTGAATAAAAGTATAAGAGAAGAATGGCAACATTAAAATTATAAAATATTACCAAAAATCCAGTTTAAGTTTATGTAAGTTTATGGGTGTTCTAAAATGACTCCGAAAGTGGCAGTACTGAAGCGTCAAGTCTAGGCATGTGTCAAAACGCTTATGTTAACGACATTCGTTAGACATACATCAATATTAGAAAAAACCTGACTGCTCAGTGGCGTTAACTGATGGTTTGAATTTTCCTGAAAACCCTCATTGTGTATGACTACCTACATAATTAAAAGGTACAAATAAAATTGGATGGTTTTCGTTGATCTGTAGACAGCGTATGATATACCACAACATCGCAAAGAAGCACCCTTTGTGTTGTGTTGTGGTAGCCCTTGAAAGGCTACGTGTAGTTAACTCGGATCAATCTACAGCCTATCCTGTAACTATGCGGCCCGTTTAAATCACCAACAAGATCAGAACGGATCAAAGACAGAAGGCTTTGCACCATATAACGTCTTTCGAGTCCTTACAGCTTCTTATTGAAAAAAGATCCTTCGACGTAGTCGCTGATTAGAGAAAAAGTAAACTAAAGTGTGTTGGCTCGAGAATCAAGACATAGTATTCTGTGGCTACGGTGGATTCCACTAGAGCCACAGAGCACATAACCTGTCCATGCAAAGTTTTGAGCTATAAGATCAGATTGTCAACTCAAACACGAAAATAGTTCGCAACACCTGTTTAAATTAACGGTTAGGCTAGATATCTTGTATAGATGAAGAACTATGTGAGAAAGATTGCATACATCTGAACTGAGAAGACTAGGAAGAATGTGTTATCAATAAAACGAAGTAAGAAGATGATGAGTACTTTTGTAAGAAATCTGAAAGTCGTTTGAAAATCGGTCATGAAAGAACTTGTCGATAGTAAAGTTTGTGAATGTGGAAAATACATATATTGGACTAGCTGTCCCCTGCGATTTTACCCGCATTTTTCGTTACTGCTCCTCTCCCGTGGGTTGTAGCGTGATGGTATATAGTCTATAGCATTCCTCGATAAATGGGCTATCTAACACTGAAAGAATTTTTCAAATCGGACCAGTAGTTCCAGAGATTACCCCTACATACAAACTTACAAATTTGACCTCTTTATAATATTAGTATAGATGAATTGTATGAAACAGATGAAAAATAAACATGGGGTTCAGATAGAAGTACAGTTAGGATCATTACCTAAATACAAGAAAATTACAGAAAATTCTTAGAACTAATATTATTACCATAATTATATTAATTATACTTTTACGGAAAAAGTTGATGGATCATAATTTTTTTCCCTAAAAGTGGGACTCCATTGAACAGCAAGTTCAAGTCTAGCCAATTTTGTTTAAAAACAGGCGCTCTCGACTTGTTATTTACGTTTGCAATTTATCCCAAATTCCAAAGGCTTCTGAATTCGGTTAATGACCCAATGTTATTGCGCTAATATTGGAATTGACGGTAATGGGGCTGTTTCTTTATCTGAGCCTTTGTTGTAAGGGTTTTTACGCGTTTTCACTGTGTTACTCTTAGGGCCTGTTTCACAATGTCCGAGTAGGCACTACTCACTGAATAAATTCAAAAAATTGACAGAATTTGTATGAAATTATCTGTCAAGTAAGATTCTCGAAACTTAATCATAGGTGGTGTAATAGGCCCTTAATGTTACATCTTGAAGATAACTTAAATATCATCTTTCCGTGTTTGGCTCTAGTAGAAGAGGCAGTTGCTTCGTAATCCTCTTATCATTGAATTATCTAGAAGCATCTGATTTAAAATAGATGCTTCTGTGCCAGGAAATATCATTATAATGATAACCTGATGTTCAGGTTAAACTTACCAGGTTTTAAAAACAATGTTTTTTGAAGTTTATTGCTAAAGTTGGAATGTTTTGTTTCAGCCGCCTCGGGGCTACGGAGGGCCCCCTTACGCGGGTGCCCCAGGCGGTCCTCAACAGCCCCCGGGAGCGTATGGGCCGCCTGGATCGTACCCTCAGCGGTACCCGCCACCAGGACCTCCAGGCGCACCCAACTCACGGCCGCCTTTCTCACCACACCAGGTTTGTACTCATATTCATTTTCTATATTTATCTTTGTCTGACTGACTTTGATAGCCAAATATTTCGTTATCTAATTCATATAGTCAAGTGAAACAGTTTTTTGAGACTAGAGATGTAGTTCAGTTTCCGTAATGTCCTTGCCGTGTTGTTATGTGAGATGTAAATTGATAAAATCAGATTGTTTTGCCATTTAAAATCGAGAAGTCGTTTTGGAAGTTATACTTTCACTTGTTACTTTATCAAAGCCAAGTCTAAATATCTTGGAGTCGAAAGAGATAAAAACAGCCCTTGATTCACCGAATCTAACTATTCATACTCATAGTTGAAATTTTCTGCTCTCCATAAGCTAAACATTTTTTGCCCAAAACATTTTACTCAGTCAATATGGCATAACAAAAAGAAATCCGTTTCAGTATTTTCGGAACAAACGACGAAGAGTTTATTGTAACGAAAAAACTAAATCTTTAAAATAACTGAGAGAAGTTTTTCGTTGAACAAATTCTCTTTGTAAAACACTCGACTTTATTATTTTATTGTAGACGACTTAAAACAGTGTTAATACTAGGTGTTAAAAGAAACTAGTTTGAGAACTGGTCCGTCTTTTAGCAGGACAGGAGACTTGTTGAGTTTTTGCTTAGCACATTAACATACATGTATGCAAATAAATTGCAAGAAGATTATGCCAAGTTTGCTTCAAGTTTAATTATACTTGAACTGATTTATCAATCCGAAGTAAGACATGCTTGATACCTCAACAAAGTTTAGAGCCTTACAGATTAGTCTCATCCAGATTTGTGGCATTGTTTATCTCTGTTGATTATCTACTTTGCTAGTTCTCATGTTAGCTTATACAGCGCTCGTTTCTATTTCAACCATTTATTGGATTGAACTGTAGTTACAGCTAAACGGTTTGAATACGCTCACTGATTGATATTTTGTGACGATTCACTCAACCATGGCCAATTCAACTGTAAAAATGGCAACAACTAATCCAATGCAGATATGCGTCCATTTACATGCCGTAAATTAATAGTGATTGATGACCGCATAGCCGCATATCTAAACGTATATGTTGGGATTTATCTTCTACTCTATAACACTATATACGGCCAAAGGTCAAAGCCCTTTAGACGCAGTTCGGTCCTGCAGAGCGTCTTAGCATAAACTGTAATGTATCAATATCTATAGCAAGTCAATTTCTGCTATGTATTGATTCACCAAAGCCCTTTGCCAACACAGTCTTTGCGAACTTACCTAGTTGTGTGTAAATATAATTCTGTACATGTTATCTTAAAAACAACTGTCCCATTTTATAAACGTGCTACATAGTTTGCCAGGAACCTTGTTTATATAAGTATTTATGTCTTGAACTGGCGCTTAAAGTATTTAGACAATTCAATTTATCTCCAGTTTCTGCACGGACAAATGTAACAAATGTTGCCGGAAATGTTTCAAAAAATTTGTTCTGTGTTTTAGATTTTTCTTCTACGAAAGTTTTTTTATTCCATTACTATTAAAAGCAAACTTAAAAAAAAAACCTAAAATCTACCAAAACACCGAGGGCTTTTGATAAAAGTTAACTGTCAGTAAATGTTCTAAAATACACCTGCTTTTCCAATCTCTGCACTCAGGATTTGGCATCTTAGAAATATTCCTTTTGACAGCAAAATGCGATAAGCAGATACAGTGAGCATTTATAAAGCGATTCATGAGAGCACGCTGCCATAAGCTCGAGTTTATGCCTTTTTGAAAGACACGATACATGAATGGGAGCACCTTTCAATTTGTGTACATTGAAAACCGAGAATGAGCTATGTAAATAGGGTTTGTGTCAATGAAATAATAAAAATTAAAGATGTTTGTTTTAAACATTTAAACCTTCCCAATACAAAATAAATCGAAGTTCCATTGATTTTAATTAAAGTTATATCAAGGTTTTTGATTTATATCTTGCAGGAAACGCTAAATTCTAAAGAGGTATCCTAAGGCATGCCGGTAGAGGTAAAAGCATATTACAGCTATAACGATAGCCGTATCCGGTGGCTACCCCGGCGACTACAGCGTTATTAACAAACCTATTTCTTTAATAGATTTTTGCATCCTACGCTGGAAAAGAGGTTGCTTTAATTAATTAATATTAGATCTAAAGGATTCTCGGGAAATCGTACACTGAAATGGTAAACTAAAGATGTTTATTTCCAAAAGCGTAATTCCGTTAAAAGTCCTTGCTCAATTGAATTTAAGTAACATTTCTAATATAAAGCTACTGAGAAGAAATTATCAGTAAACGATTCTGACGATGTCGTCTTCTGAGAAATATGTTTATGCTTGGTCGTCGTGTTGGAGGATTCATATTCAAGTCCGAAACTAGAGAGCCGACTCCAATGTTTCTCAGAATCGTTGAGCCGGCGGCGGCGCGTCGGAGCCTCATCCACTCACGTGAACATAAACGTTCTATCATACTTAAGCCGTCTTCGAAGGAACACGACTCTAAAAGCCATAGGCGCAAGTTCTAACTTAGCTTGGAGGCTCAAGATACGCTCGAATGACGTAAGCCGCTCTGCGCGCTCGCTGACGTAAGCTCGTTGTGCAACGGAGCCAGAGGTACGTTTGAAGCAGGGCTCTTGGAGCGAACTCGTGTAGAAATCGATGTTAAGAAATGATTCTACTACGAACAAGGCCGTTTTCAAAACTTGCGTCTATGTACTTTGGCGTATACTATCTTATCATATTTGCTTTGTCTTCGATTAATAAAGAAAATCGTTTTTGAACCTTTCGGTAAGAACTTAAATAAGAAAATAGAACCTCCAACAATCCTGTCTTCGCGCATTCATGTGCGAATGTTAAGTATTTGTATTTATTTTACTTGTCTAACATGCAGTTTTTCTGCATTATGTGAGGATAGAACATTATCAAAGATATTACCAGTAATCCTGTCTTTATGAATATTATTTTTCTTCTGCACTCCATGGCAAAAATCTATTTGACTATGGTAAAAGCAGAACAGTTTATGACTTCATCAAAGCCGTCAAGTTCGAAAATTATTTTTATGCATACAAGGCGCTTTTTCAATTTCATATGGTCTTCAATGGTTTGCCAAAAATCCACTTTACTTCTATTTATTGTTTGGCTAGTGTTTGGCCAGATCACGTATTTATATACAAAACAGGGTTACTGGTATTACATGACTGCTGTAATTATCAATTACGTCTATCTGAACTGTATCGAATAAATAAAAGGATAATATAATTACTTTTTATATTCAGCCCTTTGAACAATAATAATGTATGCTATTACCGCAAAGTCGATATTCCGGATACTTGGATGTAAGTAATGGTCGTAATACTCCGAAATTAGCACTCTGGTAAATATAGCAGAGGTCCAAACAATCTTGTTAGCTAATTAGCGCATTGTTTTTCTTTGTAACAAGACATTTAGCGATGCGATAACGTCCTCATTAAATTAAATTGTGCTAGAATGGGTTTATCGTAGAATTTTAAATGAGCCAAATTCAAAGTAAAGCTTCTTTACTCTATCTACGGTTGCTCCGACATTGATCATTAACAGTTCTGAATAACGGATCTGACGTATAATAATTTTATTTTTTCGCTACCGGTATGTAAAAGGAAACGTTAATAGGTTTATAGTAAAAATCTAAGGCAAAAACTAATCAAGTTTGCCAAAAAAGTGGTTTGTATTAATGGAGTTTTTTTTTTGTTGTCTTGTGATTGATATTGTTGTTCTTTTAAGGCAATAAAATATAGTGCTAAAATCTATTCAAGACTTTTATGGTTGCTTTGAATAAATTAGTAATTCTAATTTATCTACAGATCTTTAGAACGTACAGAATTTAAGCAATTCAGTCAAATAAGTAGGTACTATTAAAGATAATGTAATCATTGAACATTATTCAATGTTTAGGTTTTTTAGTGTTAAAGAAAACAAACAAGAAATCTGTAGTCTTATCTGACAACCGGTGGTTAACCAATTGTTCAAAAAACGAAGGCAAAAAGTTGTGGGTTCTAAAAATTCTGAAAATAAATCTACATAAATAACTCAAATTGATGTTATTTTTAGACAAATTAAATTAATTCATCTTTAAGCTTACACAATCCCAGTGATATTTAATTACATGTGATATTTTTAACACCATATCAATTAGTGAGCTTATTCAAACCTTTTAGTTGTAACAGTCAAACAAAACAATCCAATAAGTGATTGAAATAGAAACGAGCTTTGTAAAAGCTAACATGAGAACCAACAAAGTAGATTAAATGATCATCAAAATTAACTCTGTTCATAGAACATAAATATGGTTTAGATCAGAAAGTAATACGCTTTCAGCAACGATTGACCTTATAATTAAAACGAAAATAGATGATAATGTTATTGTTTGAGCATCTTTGTTGATTTTATAAACGCTTTTGATACTGTTGATAATGGCAATTTTTACAAAAACTTGAGGACCCGAGTTAACTTAGTTGTTACAGCGTTAAATCTTTTTGAATGTCTTAACAAATAGAGACCAAAAGGTGAGAACAAGTTGCCATTGGAGTAGTTTTGTCAAAATTGTATGTGGGATACCTCAAGGGTCGGTTTTGGGGCCTCACCTCTTACCGATTCACATAAATAATATTTGCAAAATCGGTCTGTTAGTTCACCTTACTTATATAGACGACTTATACCTCTTTTACTTTGGTAAAAATCCTAGCGACATTGTTAATAAAGCATAGATTGTTTTGGTCTGCTTCAACATGTGATATCCGTGCAAATCACTCACAAAAAATTATACGATAAAGACATCATTTATGATTTAATCGACAAAATAAGTATAAAAAAATACAACCAGAATCCCTAACTTAGCATTAACAATGAAACATTGTATCGTCCAAGCCACGAGACCATACCTCAGCTTGCATTTAGATGGCAAACTATAAAAATTAAAACAAACATAAACATTTGGTAATCCTGAAATGTTTATCAATTAGTCTAGATACCAAATTAAATCTAAAAATTCTGCTAACTTCGCAAAGTAAAGTTATTAAGATTTTGTTCTACTATGACTATCTTACAAGTACGGAAACCATGTACAATGAAACACAAACACTTAAAACAGACACATACAGCAAGAATCTGAGTAAAAAAAATGTATCAGGCAAAATACAGTCAGAAATAAAATTCGATAAAAGAATATAGACCATCATGACCAGAGAAATAGCAACTATGTTCATTTAATTAAAGGATACCCAGAGCATAGACTTATGGCAACAGATTTTTTTTTGGTTGAACATAACTCTTTAATGATTTGCCTGGCGAAATCAAAGATTAGTGAAGTCGTTTGGTAAGTTAAAATGGAAATATTTTGTAAAATCAATTTAAGAAACCCATCTACACAACTTTATAACAAGATTAACCTATCACATACCCGCAAAACGAGACACAAGTAAAACAATAACAGCGCGGTCTCATAGGACCGGTCGGGGATTCATGAATTAAGTCATTAATGTAAATTTATATTATACTCCGTCGGTTTAGGTAGTTAACTAAAGGTAAACAATCTTGGCATGTCTTTTTATCTAAAAGTTGTCTATAAATTGTATCTAAAAATCTTTGCAAATAGGTATTCACCTAAATCGATGTTAGCTAATAAACTAAATTTAAATAATCTTTGTGTATATTATATACGACCTCTTTAATATAAAAAGACATACCAAGACTGTTTACCTTTAGTTAACTACCTAAACAAACGGAGTATAGTAAACTTTGTTCCTTATGAGTAAATAAATTCTTTAAACAGAAAATCAAAAGAAACACACATTGTTACCTATCTGGATGAGATTTAGCAGTAAAGCTATAAACTTAGTTGAGGTATCATGAACATCTATTGCTATTTAATAATAATACAGTAAAGTCCTGACTCACTCTCTGACTCATACTCACGCCCAGCCTAAATCTCTGGTCAATTCTAAAATTTGCAGAGTTTCCATTTATGGTGATTTCAAAGAATAAGGAAGGATTTTCTAAAATTTACTCCCTGTGGGAATGCGCTGGAGGTCTAAAGTTTGTATGAAGCAACCAGGTGAAGTCGCTGACAGAAGCTAGTATCTATCTAAATATACTAAAGAAGAAACTGACAGACTGACATATCAACGCACAGTCGAAACTACAGGGAATAGGAACGTGCAATTTTGTGCAAGGTTTCCTTTTATGTTGTAGACGAGCCTTATGGATTTTGGTAATTTATCTTTAAAGGGTGAAAGGAGGAGATTTCGTTTGTGTGCATAATCTTGTTCCTAGTATGAAAATCTGTGAAACTTTCTTAAGAACTTTTCCTAGTATCAAAGAATTTGACTTACCACGAATAACCTAAGTAAACAATATAGGTTTTCTTTATTCGTGTTTTCAAAGCTGGGTGTTATTTTAAAGTCGTAGAAGAGAATAAGTACCGGGTAAAATGGGGTGAATAGGAACGCAGGGGTGAATAGGAACGAAAGTTTGATTTTAATTTTTACTTTGGTTAAATATTTTATCTTCATTTCTGTATAAGCATCGCCTTTTATTACAATTAATGGATAAATAGGAGTAATTAAATGCTGGAAAAACCTGTTAAATAACGTTAAAATCCAGTAACCATTTTCGTTCCTATTCACCCCTGCGTTTCTATTCACCCCATTTTACGGTAGTAATTTTAGTTGAAGTAGTAATGGTATAGCGGGTATCAAAGATTGTTTTGTAGACCCCTATTCCTGGGCTCAAGAAAATTGAAATTTGCCACAAATACTTACCAAGATAAATAATAATAAACATGTTTTCTCAGTTTTTCAACATTGACCTTAGAAAATTGTTTAACGAGTGTTAATCTTATATAAAAACATTTTTGTGTCATAGTTTTCGTTCCCGTACTCCTCCGAAACGGCTTGACCGATTCTCATGAAATTTTATGAGTATATTGAGTAGGTTTGAGAATCGGCTAACATCTATTTTTCATACCCCTCAGTGAAAAAAAAAAATATATGGCAAAACAACGTTTGCCGGGTCAGCTAGTTTTTTATAAAATTAGTCTTATTTGTGTTAGTCAAATTGACGTACTTACCGAAATAAATATATTATTTCTAATTTACACGATAAAATTCGCGGTAAAGGTACTAGTAGCATGATAGGTCCAATAATCTATCACATACCCGCGAAACGAGACACAATAGTCAAACAATAACAGCGCGGTCTCATAGGACCGGTTGGGGATTCAAACAATAACTAAGTTCATAATATTTTTTAATTTTGTGCAGTACAGTACAGTTACAATAACTTTGCAAAGTCTTTCAAGGCTGACCTTTACACCAATTTGAACCAATAAGAAACCATGTTAGTGAAGTGAACTAGTAAAACTGCACTACTGTTATAAGATCGGCGATAAAGTGGTGGCACGTCATCAAGCACGTCGCGCTCACGATCAGCTGAAATGTTCGCAAGTTGCAGTGTTTAGCTGTACTCAAAGTGGTGTCGGGGGTGTGTCCCCGAGACTATAAGATAGGTAGGTGGTTTCTTGAGTGCGAGTATTGCGGGCTCAGAGATACGGCCCGCATCCGGGTGCAATGAATGCGACGACGGTTTCAAGGGCGCGCCTCAGGTGATGACGTACGCGCACCCCTACCGCCCCCAACTCAGCTCCCGCGGGTGTTCCGGCACCCACCTAATAATGCACGTCTACGCCCTGTCTACCGCGTCCGCACTCGTTGCAACCTTGAGTGCTCTCGGGGACACCCCTGTTCGCACCTCCGGGTGAGGCCTTTAAAAAACTCACGACCGCAACAATAATGGTCCAACACAAAAGCACTCCATAAAACTTGAACACCACAAAAGTCACACTTTCAAGTTATCTAATTTAGTATACAGCTACATAAATTAGAGCCCATCGATATTGATATTAAGTGATACTGAGGTCGACTCTCGTCACGCCTTCCAGCTCGTCGTTCGTTACCGTCGCTACAATTAGACTGTGTAGTTAATATCACGTTGATAGCTCTCTAATTATCATAATAATAGTGGAGGTACACGGGCGGGGTGGCGGCCCCGTCAGCTGAGCGAAAACGAAAGTAAACAGAACTCGGTCAAAGGGTTTGTACTCACCTACCCGCAATATTTATGTGGGTACGGGGGTGTACCCCCACACCCGATCCAGTCACCCTCCTTTGATGGATTGGTTGGCGACTGGCGCGGATGTTCGACTGAAACTCAGCCAAACTCAGTTGCCAAGCATTAGTCTCGATTTCCTGCTATGTTCTGTTCCGCAAACTTTTACCGCGAAATTATTATTCAGTGAAAGTTCTAACAATTCTTTGTATTTTGTTTTGGAAGCAGACGACCTACCACCCGACCCACCCTCGCCTCCTTTAAAACTTGCTATGTACAGTGACGAATTGTTCGAATCGACAACGAAAATGTTTATTTTGGATACGCTTTTGTGACATAAATCTGCTTTGATTTACAGTGACTATTTAGTGTTCGTCTCACTGTCCGGTGTCATTAAGCGTGTCTGTCCAATGCCATTATGTGTGTCACAAATCGTCTACCGTTCCGGCAACGTTAATGGGAATGACAATGGCTCTTAGCAGTGCTGCCAGGTATTCAATAGGTTTCGGCTTTACCGGTAAATGAACACAGCATATCCAATTACACAGTAGCGCGGCGGTCCTTTAGTCGGAGCCCATTATGCAAGAGCCAGGTTACGTTAAGCTGATTATAACATTGCTATTTAGAATCAAACTTAGCCATACCTATGCATATCTAAAATAACCATTAATTCAATCAATAAAACCCACGCAATCCATTTCAGTAGCAACAGAAGCCGGCTACACGTCGCAAATAGACATTCGTATATTACACATTAATCGATTCTAAAACTTGTTTGGCACTACAATTACAATGTCACATGCGCTGTAATTACAAACATATTGTTTCGTTATCAAGAACAATAACACGTAACAGGAGGCCGTGAACTGTTGACGTCACGATTATTATTCAATTATCGCCAGCCGGTAGGGGGAAACATAAAAAGTGAATGACTCCTCTTGACCTGGATTAGTAAATATCAGGCCAACCTTATCTGCAGCCTTGAAACGTGACGCGGAAACTGGCTGCCGAGTGAAAGCATTGTGCGACTGACTGATGCAATGAATGTCTGCATTGTCAGCAAGATCTATGTCGAGGACGGGGGAGTCGATTTATGTAAACTGGAATAGTAACATTGAGCATTATTTTGAACTTAATACAGTCTCTGCAGTAGAAGTCAGTTAACAGTGTCGGTCGGTATGGGCATGGCATGCAGAAATGGTAGATGTTGTAAAGAATTGTTTTTGAGGATGAAATCAACGTAGAAAGCTTAGAAGACAAAAGAAACGTTGGATGGTTTGAGTGAAAAATGATACATCTAGTAAAGAAGTGACTATGATGCCCAAAAGAGATTCGTCTATCTTTTTCTCTAATCTGTCTGACTCAAATGTTGTTCGACCAGTATTGAGCTATCTAGTTAGCTTTGTCGTTGGCTTCTTATAAGTCGTAGTAAGTGCATCTATGGAAGTAGAAAGGCTGCGCCGAATCAAAATAATTTGAGATTCAGATTCAAGACGATGATGATAAAGATGTCCGCAGTGATCTTATTCAGTAAGGCTCACGTACATTCACGTTAAAAACAACGTTAAGTCGATGTCGAGGATCCCCATAGGAACCCGTATGTTTTCCATTAAGATTAGCTTCCAAAAAAACTCGTCACTATAATCCAAGTCATGTAATTGAGTCTAAATTGGATGCTAGCCTCAATCTAAACGCAAATTACTTATCCAATAAAACCTGAACGACGTTTTTACGATGTTATTGCGTTGCATGTTTCCCTGCGAAACGTTCAATTAATTGAACAACGTGTGCATTGCATCAAAACCGCACAACTAGAAACGGCTAACAATACCGGCGGAGCGGCCAATCATGTTACGTCATCCGATAGTAGTGGAGCTCTTTCGTACTGGTTTATTATACATACATACATATTTACATAGGCACTAGTAGGCGTAGATGCGTTGCAGTGCACTCGTTTGCAAGTAAACGGGTGTGCATAATGGATGCACGGTCAAGGCCGTTCGTGGTCGCCGACCCTGCTCTTGCACGTGCCCGTTGCTTTATACCAACAATGTGTTTAATGTGTGTGTGAACGTCATTAATAGTTATATTAGCGTGGTGAACTTGTTGTTAAGGACGGTTAGCAAAACCCGTTTTGTGACAATGTCTTGTCGTGGTTCTGACTTGTCATTGTGTCATCCGTATAACATTTTCGAAGCGAGCTTTTGATGTGACAATAATTAACAGGCTTTCTCTTTGAGGGGCTTTCAGCAAGAAACAATAGGAAGTAAGGTTGCATTATGTCTGTCTAGCTTCTTGAAAGAGTCATCAACGTTTAGCGTACAAGTCTCATAACACCGCAAAATATCCCGAAATGTTAATAGCCTATGTCATAACCATTACGAAGGATTCGGTTTAAAGATTTGTATTTGTCAGACGGGCAACAATACTATTACCATAATACCGTCGAGCTTCAATGTCTCGAAGAGCCCGAATGAGTGTATAACAAAAAGGTTGGTAATTAGAGTGAGCGTGCCCGCGATTCTGAGTCACGGCCAAGGACACGAGAGCTTTGTCGGCTGTGATTAATTGAGTGTTCCCATTTCAATTGCTGCTCGATTCATTATTACAACACCGGTTACATTTTATGTGAACCCCAACCAATGAAAGTTTTATGCGAAGACTCTGAGACTAATGTTAGGTACTAATCTTTGTAAGGTTTTTGATGTTTTTGTTCCTGCGATTTGACGGAGTTTTTTTACCGATTTCAAAAATAATGTGGTTTTATGTTTGTTTAATGGAAGTTAGAGATGTTCTACATACAACATTAAGGATTCATATGTTTTAGACAAAACACAGACAGAAACTGCGAAAGCCAAACGATTTCTTTTTGGAAAGTTCGAGCCAGACGGAATATGACTTCATATGCTTAACTTTTGGTGTATTACATGAAGCAACTGCCTATTTTATCTTTTCAAACCAGTAACTTAGTAATAGTTGTTAGGACTCTTGAGCAGTCGTAATGATTTTCAAAGACCTCCAAGTGACAGTCGGCACCGACGGCCTAAAGTGCTTTCGGAAGCATAGAGTGAGAGAACAGTACATGCGTATAAAGTGCTTCAGCAGATAGCTCTGATTTAACATCTATTGAAGACAAGCTTCGTAGCCCCAGGAGTATTGAGACTAGCCTATCAAGTGAAGGAAAGTCTCTTGGGTCTTGTAAGAACCGAGGAGTAGGTTAACTGTTCTCAATTTGTTGATAGATGATGGGAAGTAGTGTTACTTATTACCTTATAGATTGAAACTCGACTTGTAAGTTAAAACAGAATAAATGTCTCCGGATAATTTTCACAGCACACACCGTTAGTTTATGTAAAATCACGGAAAATTGTAAACTCGATCGCAAGTTTAATTACAATCTTACGGTGATCCGGTGAAATACCTATATATAAACTAAGAAAACAAAAATAAGAGTGCCCCGTAAAATTATACAGTAAACGAGCATTAGATACTTTTGTTCTATGATAATCTGAAAATCGTTAATTATGGGTTTTCTAAAGCTTCTAAAGAAAAGGGAGTTAGTGATAGTATGACGGATGACAGGACAGAATGGAAGAAGAAAACGTGTTACGCTGACCCCAAGTAATATGGGATAAGGGCAGGAAGAAAAAGAATGGGTTTTCTAAAGCGCCACGACCGTTTTTAGGGACTAATTAATCTAATTGATGCTCTTAATTTTTTTATCGCCTAACTTGTGGACAGTTGAAAATTATGTTTTTATGACGTTTGATTGTATAACTTCTAATAGAGTCAGATAGATTTTTTGATAATTTCTTTGACTGGTCAGTATATACCGTTAACAATATAGATACAATAGGCTATAGGGGTTTAATGTTATTTGATTTTCGATCCGATACAGGAGATAGGCAATGTCGCCAGACGTTGTGACTTAAAAGAATTCGGATTACAATAGCTCAAAATGACCACTAAATCCGTTTAACTTCACGAAGAAAGTGAGTGTCCACGATACGAACTAATACAAAATGCTAAGGCCGAGCTATAGGTACTCGTTAAGTGTAACCAAACCGTACGAAATCACTTCTTGAAGATCAGCGATACTCAAGACAACGACACGCATATCGAGCAAATCGTTTAAGGTTTCTAAGGCAAAACCTGTATTGTATTGTCCAGAAATTGGATACAGTGCCACTGATCCTATACTACTTACACTGATGAAAGCAACATTAAATTATCATTTGAAAACGTAGTCTATCATTACGTGGCGTTTTTTAGAGTATGGAGAAGGTCTGGGATATCCTTTTGTTTCAGTTCAATGTTCTTACACAAAACAAGACGCAATGTTGGACCTATTGTAATTGTTTTTAGAGGAATAACCCTAGGGCGAAAAACTGTCCTCGTAATTATTAACGAGGATACTATATTCACCCATAAATGTTTACAATTTGGTATAGCCCCAAATTATTTTAACTGCAAACTGGACCTGGGTTGATCTTGAGGTAGAACAATGCTGGAACGTGGCTAACAATGTCCACATATACTGAAACTGAAATACATGTTATCGTAGTGGCTAACCAAGTGTCCAGTTCTGTATGCTATAAAACGAAATTTCATAGAAAATTAAAATAAATGTAACCATAAGTACTGAAAAATTTAAGAAAAAAAAAACAACTTTATTTTTTTTTGAGAATAAATGGTAATAATGATAAGTATGAAATCGTGATATTGATAGGCCTTCTTTTAAACCGAGGGAGAAACAAACTTTAACCACACTGATATCAATCCATAAAGTTTCAAAGTCAAGTTTCACGATGATAAAAAAACAAAACAGAAAACAGTCCGGTTTCCTACCACAATAATTTATAACGCAAATTGATGCAACAGTCAACTTTAAAAGATGATAATATATTCAAAGAAAAGTATCGTCTTATGTTTCCGACCGTTTTCGCTAGCAACGATCATTCGACTCCGACCGAATTTACACCACACGCGGGGCGATAAACACTCAATGTTTTACGGTCTTGAACGGAAGTAAAGGGGGTCAAAGTCATCGTTATATCAGCCGGAACACTTCATGAATTTTCCGGGTTTCCTCCCAATCTTTTATATTGCACGGCTGTTCAATGTAGGAGCTATCGTCCCCTTGAAGTTTTCGATCTGTCGGGCACTTGGTAACTTGTTGCGACTTCCTTTTACCTGAGCGAGGAAGCTCTCTTAATTAATTATTTAAATTGATCTTTAGAAGAAATTCTTGGAATATTATTTGTTTAAAGAGCAGAGCTAGATTGTGTTGCGAAGAAGAAGAGGAAGTAATTTAATGCTAAATTGACTGACCCGGTACTTAGTCCATCAGAGAGGTTTACTTAGAATCAATCTGATGGAAGAAACTGGCATCTTGGGTGGCTAGAACCCGGACAAGTAAGAAACAGCATTCTAAAAACAGTCACGGAGAGCGGATTTTTAAGCATTTTGTCAGGAGGACGACCGTGAAAGAAACTTAGTTGTCTTCTGTGCGTAATGCTTATAAAATAGCATAAATATATTATGGTACTAACGGGTTAAGAAAACTTAGATGTATTTTTGTTGTCTGAGGAATTTGATTAGAGACTATTTTTCTATCATTAATTAATGTAGCCGAAAGACGTCCTCTGCTGGACTTAGGCCTCTCTCAAGCGTCACCACAACGACCGATCGGATCCATCGTATAGATGATAGATAATTATGATGAATTAATGTAGAGCACACCAAAATACTTACATGCAAACAGGCACGTGCCGAAGTGATTTAAACGCATTCGTAAAATCGACTATAGGATCTAAACTACAGTACGTCTACTTCTATCCTATATTTTTTGGTTATAGTTGTATACTAAAATGAATTTGTTTGGTCCAGGGCTATGAGCGAGGCGGGTCCCCTCAGCCGCCAACGCAGCCACCGGGCGCGCCCAGCCCCGGAGCTGGCCAGAGCGCGCCTGGTGCGATGTCTCCCACCCAGGACTCGCAGCACCCGCCCCATATGCCGCCGCATGGGGCGCAGCCACCGCCACATCAGGTATGACAAATATGTATCATCATCTACCTAGCTTGTTCCCAACTAACTTGGGGTCGGCTTCCAGTCAAGCCGGATTTAGCTGAATACCAGTATTTTACGAGGAGCGGCTCCACAGCCATTGACTGGATAACACGATATGAGAAATTGCTCTTGTAAAAATCGTTGAAAAAGGAAAACTTATTTTTGAGCACCTTGATGAACGGTTGGAGGGTTCGATGCGAAAATTCGAAGACGGGAAGGTTCAAAGATAGTGTAATTAGGGTTTAAAAGTTTGATAGGGTTACATTAACTTGAGTATGAGGAAAGTGAACCGAAGCCAAAATACAGTCGTTCAAACAAAAAATATGTATTAAGTCAAGTACGCTATCTAGAAAACAAGAATTTTCACGTGGAACTTCGTCAATAAACTTAATCAGAGAAAACTTTCATACGCACACCGATGTCATATTATCAAAAAGAGCCGTAATCACAACGAGGGACAGCGTGTTGTTTGACGTGGTGTAATTTATTGACAGGTAGATAAGGCCGGCGCCGTCCAGTCCACACTCCACCTGCTATACTTTGTAAATAATCCTTTTGTTGTGCTTTACGACCTTGGGGTAGCCCCCAAACCGGAACACAGCTGACGGCTAATATCTACTATTGAATCCGAATCACCCCAGAGATTTGTGCGTAACAACAGGAAGAAAAAAAGAGAACAATACGCTTTGGTAGCGCACCGGACATTATTGTGGCATGTTATCACCACAATACAGGCTGATTCATAAATATTTCGGTTTTTTTGTGTAGTCGATTCACAAAACAGTGCCCGATTTCAAAGTATTTCTGACTTGCTAAAACGTGGAATGTATCATTCTTTAACTTTTTTCGATCGATCCGTCTCAAACTTTGCACGAGTGCTACAAATCGCTGAAGTTCTTAGCTTGCTATGAAAATCCGTTCAGTAGTTTTTGAATTTATTGCAAACAGACAGACTGACGCGGTACACTTTGTTTTATAAAGAAAAGAAGGGCTAGGGTCATTCGGACAGACATTATATAAGCGTAACCTAGTTGAATCAACTCTAGACTTAAACGTATTGCTGACTTGGTAAATAACGAATTTCCCACGCATAAATCTTTATTTCGAAACGACTGTGGTCACTTAGATTTTATACCGACAGTGCAAGCGTAATCTCGTTTTATCGGAAGCGGAGAAGTTGTCCTATTTATATCCGGTAATCATACGGTTGTCCGGAAACATTAAGTGTTGTAAATAAGCACGTGCAGAGACAGCTAATCTTGTAAGTTAGAAACCTGTTCATAGGGAATGTGGACGCAAACACCTCGACTCACTTGTCAGTTGGTCATTATAGAGATGGGAAATATTTTAAAAATGATGTTGCTACGTAAGATAATAACTGTTACAATTTTTCGAGATTTTATATCAGATCGGAACCCTCCGTGCGCGAGTTCGACTCGCACTTGGCCAGTATTTTTAAAAACGTTTTCTATTTTATATTTAACAATTTAGTTATTTTTAACCCCCACGCGTCTTGTCAGAAAATCCTTTCGCATATCATATCAATTTAGGAAAGCCAAACCATAGTCAAGCCAAGTTTAAAAGTTCGCCATATTGAAGTTAAGAGTGACGGACGTCCGTTTAGTTTTCGAGTTATTCTCAACAAATCCTTTCTTTTGATAATATCCAAATTGTAGGAATGCATTAAAAATACCAATTGCGCCATTTTGGGTGATCCGCCACATTGGATTTAAAATGATATAACACGGCTAAGAATGGATTTTCATCCAAACTTGACGTGTATACAAAAACTCGTATCAATCGGTTGAAGATATCTGCTTCAAAATTGAGTTAAAAGATTTCACCCGAACAAACATACATTGCAAGTTCCATAAAAGCTAGCAAAACATGAACGTCTCAAATGGACCCTTAAAGATAAAAAGTACTTTTCAGTTTCAGTAACCTCCAACCATTTTAGTTTGAAAATAGCTTACGCTAAATCCGCTATACATCAAATCTACACGCACGCTTTGTACAGTAATCTCCGGTAGTAGAAAGATGCCTCTATAAAATAAACAAGATTGGCAGAATCTGAAAACGAAAGTACACTAATCGACAAGAAAGCCGTTTCAGACTTCTTAAACATATAAGTTTAAGCTGAAACTAACAAAGTTAAGACGGTAAACTTCCTATTAGCCTTGAAACGAAGTTTGCAACGAATTTGCTATGCATGATTTACAGTTTACCCAAAACTTTTTGCTATCAACCAACAAGTGACTTATTGTGACTCTAACATGGGTTAGTTTAAACTTCTACTAATCGAATAAAAACACTTATAAATGCGTCAAGTCATAAAACGTAATAACCATTGTGATTTTTTATTACTCTTGCTAATATCCAAATTATAAACGACAAAAAATATCAATAGGATCCGAAGCAAAGAGACAATGAAACGAATTTTTGTTTCGATTTGAACCTCCTTTGAACCATGTCGTGACTTGTATTTTCAATTGATTGTTTTTACTTCGTTGCTGTTACTTTCATCGTCTTAGAATAGAAAAAATGTTAAACATATAAATATATATTGGAACATCTAGGTTTTAGGGTTCTTGGTATAAAAGAACCTTTACATGATTAGGTTCCTACTGTTTTTGACATAGACAACCAAGCAGTGATCACAATGGGTTTTATTCTAAATCCATTTAGCCCAGGATTTTGAATTTTCTTAATTTGTCCACAGTTATTAATTTAGGCTTCAGTGACTACGGGATTTTTAAAAAGAATTTTACCGTGGCCCTGGAACGGTAAGGACAATTGGAAAAACACGGGTGGATTTTAGTTAGTAAAAGTCTGACATATCTTCTCGGTCCACCCATAACTTCAAAAGTTGTCAATGAAAGATCTTTCTCAAGTTGTAATTTAATTTTATATTTGCTGCAGAAATGTTAAAACGACAAAATATAACCCGTGTAAAGATAATATTTATTTTACTGAATTTATAATTTGTACAACTCAAATGGAAATCTTGACTGAAAACAAAATAAAAATAAGTTTGAAGTTACCTGCTCTGACAAGCAGCCGTGATCAATCGTAGAGCAGCATTGCTTTTAAAATATATTTTTAACAAAGATTCAATCGTATTGATTCAATATTTAAATGTTCTAGATTTAAGATTTTATTGTCAACCACGGATTATTTAGAAATCACATTTCAGATTCAGATGAATTGGAATCAATTTTTAATCGTTTTAAAATCGTTAAAATAGTTTCACTGCACTGCCGTTTTTTCTGCCTCAAAATAAACCGAAAGCTCTCTTAATTCCAAATTATTTCTACTTACTTTAAAACTAATTAAATTAAAGCAAACGTTGTTTTTATAGCACACTGCACCTTCATTAAGCTAATTCAAGTGATTAGAATAACTCACCTTTACTTAGCGGTCTGAACACCACATGAAAAGTTCATTGCATTCCATTTGCGCCCGTGCGGATGAAGTAGCTAACGTTGAACAGCAAAGGTAATTCCAACTAGTAGTTGGCTCACGAGCAGTTAACGTACGCCATTCTGCCGACTCTGAATTGCAAATTCAGTCAATATTACGCTGTAAAATCCGAAACCTTTTTACCTACTGAACCAACCGCTTGTTTAAACATTACAGAACTAAAAAATATTGATTTAGTAAAGACAAACCAATCATCTCGATTGAAATGTGAAGTAACGTTCCGTAAAATCGATGGGCGGTTATGAAACTATAAAAGAAAACAATTCTTGCTCGACAACTAATTTATGATCATGCATACTTTATACCTGCGTTTATAATGGAGAAATCTGCACATATTTTTATTAAGTCACGTTGAAAGAGAACTGTTAATATTAAGAGACAATATTAAAATCCTGATTGCACCACATTCTAAAATAGTATAGACGTATATTTAACCGAAACTTTAATAAATAAAACCATGTTGGTTCGACGAGTCGGCGTCATGTTTGCATTTCGTTTATCGCGCCGATATCGCGGAGAACGTCGTCGCCGACGGAAATTTTCGATAATTTTGGCCGAAACTCCACTGCTAGACTACGTAGTGTGCGCTTCGCGAGATAGCTACCCGAAAACATGATAAACGGTTTGTTGCTAATCGAAAATAACCAGCGCGAATTTATCTTGTAACTTATTGGTATTGCTTATAAAATCATTTCGTCATAATACCAAGAAATGTTTAGATTTCAGGATGTGAATCATATTCTATATTTATAGTTTCTTATCTTATTGAACATAATATCCGAATTAAGTCATGTATCTCATTCAAGAAACTATGTTATCAATTTCTGTAACAACTGAAATAGCATTCGATCGATATGTTGTGCTTTGTACCCAATACAGTTAAAAATACATTGTTATGGCGTGTATAGAAGCATTTAACTTTATAAATATACATACATTTTCATTTGTAATGTCTTCTTACACTTGTAGTTGTATAGTCTGTGTCAGCACGCGCGTAGATACGAATCTGTATAGCTTTAACGAAATTGAACCCACTCTATATGGAAAGTATAGTAATCCAGGGAACTCGGCGGATGGAACTTTGGCTATGAACTTTACTGTTATCGTTACACATTAAACTGCTGCCGAATGTACGAAAACCCTCGTTGTTAGCAATTTTTAAAAATTACCATCCCCAACCATAACTATTTCAATAAACCGTCTATGGTCATACCATACCCCTCCTAATGGACGACTTTTACTTTCGTTATGTTTGTTTTCCTGTTTCGCTATTCTTTCCACTCTTTTATTTTACGTATAACAGTCATTGCGGAATATAGGTTTGTTTTTCTTGTCAACATTAACAATAATATCTGTATTCGCCCTCGAGTCATATCTTCGCTTACCTTAACTTATCGTAATTATATCAAAATGTTTGTAGCCCTTATTGAAGAGGCTTGTTTAATGTTTTGGATTAGATTATGTTCAGGTATTCAGGTTTACATTGCCCTTGTGGACATTCGACCCCGGCCTAAAAACTAGTCCCTGGAGCTGTTTCAACTAGAACGTGAACGACTTATAGCAGTCGGTAAGTTCGATCAGGGAATTGTAAGTTAACAGTGCCGAGCGAATAGTATAAAATGAAAACAAGTAAATAAGTACCGTTTTCCAAGTGGTTGATGTTCCTACGAAAACTTCTCACTAGGATCATATGCTTGAAAAGTTTGTAAGTTTATGTTGAACTCCAAAGACATTAGTCTAATTCTCTGATATGGTTTAAGAGCGCCTTTGGGCCATTTGGCTCTCTAGTCAGGAATGGTAGTCAAATTTTTAAAAGAGTTCTTTCTCATGCTATTCCTTTTTAACGACCTTCACGAAACTGATTGCATATCGTGACATAGCCGTCCATGAGCCGAGAACCAGACCATCGAAAGTCATCCATAAAATGAAAGGATAATCGACGAAAAAAGGAAACATGCCTTGTACGAGTGTGTAATAATTGGTATCATGTATTTCGTGACTGGTGGAGCGGCGTCGTGGATGATCGGTTCGTCATAGTGCGCCGATCAGCATTCATCGTGAACGTGAGCCAACGTTTTTGGCTCGTCGTGCGATTTACATATTTCTATGTCCTTACTCGCCGCCCGCGACCGGCGTATGGTTCGCACGTGGCCGGCCTAGCGACGGCTTCACGATATAATGGAGATGTAGCACATGTTGGCAGCTTTGCATGCGAACGAAACGCTCTAAACAAGTCGCAAGTTTCTCTATGAAACATTTCGTTTTGCATTCCTCGCGCTTACTCATTCCTTTACTGTTTTTTATTGATGATAAAGGTTTTATCTTCTGTTTGGTACGGATCAAGGTTTTTGATGTCTTTTTTTTGTATGTGTACTTTAGACTTTATGGGTTTTGTTCTCATGCATAACGAGAAGACGAAAATTGTAATGAAGAAGACGTATCGAATAGAATACTTTTTATTTTTTTCATTCACAAATTAAACAATTCAGACAGATCTTTCACAGAACTCGCAAACTTGTTTAACAAAACAACAATCATCACCGGATGATAAAAAAATTAGAAGGTGACGCACTCATATCCAAATTCTTATCTTACATAAAAAGCGCGTCGCGCAAAAATTAAACGTCACTCAAGATATCATGTAATCGACGGAGCAGAAACTCGGAGCAGTGGGAGAGCGCGGCTTGTGTCGATTTTATACAGCTCTGGAACTAAACGCCGCCAGGCTACGGCTACAATTTATGCTAACATAAACCCGGCCGGCATCGGCGCCGGCTCCGACGAGATGTACAGCTTTATACCTTTTATACCGTAGCCTCCTTCCACTCCTTACCGACTCTCGTCTTGCTTAAAAGACAATGTTCCTTCCAATAAGAGTAACGCTGTAATTAAAAATTAAACAAATAAATACACAATCTTTTCTTTATTTATCTCTCAATAGAAGCCGGCTCCCTCTATACTTGTTGCTATAGTTATAAGTACTTCACCTTCCCGCATTCAACTATTGTTGCTCTTGCTCCATTCGAGCAAACAACATAAATCTATCTGTACAGTGCGGAGGCTTAACTAAATTCTCGGCGAGCTACGCTTCGTAATACTCCACGATGTCAGTAGAGAATTTTGAGAGTCAAGGGCCATTTCAGCATCGTGATCGCTCGAGAGTCGTACGGTCGAAATGAAACGTCGTATCTTATTTTATGATTAGCGGCTCGAAAGCGCTTTGTAATTTTGTTAGTTCCGCCTTTCTGGTGCTGGGGGCGAGCACAGAGAGTGGAGATCGATGCGAGCGTTGCGTGCGAGTGCGATAGGGAAGGCAACAGTCGATGCTTGCTCCGTCCCTTTCACTCGAACCGCCTACCAGGCAGCCATGTTGCGCTCGACCTGCGCTCGCCCGACCGCCATTGTAGCATTCGTGGCTAGTGATGTTCACTGACTCACTCGATATTATTGTACGCGTGCCTCCGACTACACGGAATATTACTAGCGAACGCTGCATAGCCGTAAATATAATTCAAACTCGAATATTTCATTGATGACGAATTGACGGTTATCGTCCAACAGTTTAGTTGTTCATCCCATCGATATCGATATGCATAAAATACGTTATTTACGTTAGTTTGAACGAGTAATGTTTTTGAATTGGACATTATACTCAGATCAATATAACCGTTACAGTATTAGGGTAAAGCTGAAGTAAACAACTAACTTATTTATTATAAAGCATAGCACCAACTGGTCTATTTATTTATTTCTCGACAAACTTTCGAGGCTTTCTTTGGTACAACTTCGAAACAATATAATTTTACGCTTCATTGGCATCCTCTATAAATAGAGAAGTACCTTTAGGATGTCGACAAAATTGTCGATAGAAAAATTATGCAGTGGACTCATACCCGCGGCTCCGGAATTAAAATGTCAGACGTGCGGCAGCGGCAGCGCGGGCGAGCGTGGGGGCCAGAGGGGGCCGCGCGGGGTGGGGCGGGCGGCCAGCGTTATTAATAACCATAAGCCAGCAGACGCACGAACGTCCAGAGGGGCCACGCCAGCCGCGCGGTAATGAGGAATCACTAATTATATTTTACTGGACTTTCGTATTAAAGCAACATTAAATACGCTAGAGCTGTACAAATATTATACACCTTGCTACATTTTTATACACGTGTCTACCCTTAATTCAGTTCATGGTTCTTTTGCAAGGCCCAATATCGTTAACGTTGACCTTTCGATAGTCGAATAGTAATGACACACAACATTTGCTTTGCAATCACATCTGTTGATAGCGCAGCACACTGGATATTGGATCCCGGAACTGGGACAGAATGGCAAGATAATAATAATGGCATGGCTGGCGGGGTACGATCCGTTTAATATTCCCCCACAGTAGGCGCGCCGGTTGCATGAGACAGTTCTACCCGTTCTCTAGCCCGGGCGTTCGCCTTCGCTAGTAAAAACTCAGTATATTTTATTGTCAAGGAAATATATTTGTCAAAGGCCGTGCGATTAATTGCTTGACTTTTCTGAAGTGCGCCTCCGGGAGATTTTCTTTTAGGAATCTCTTTGACGTTAAGTTCATGCATACAATTGTCGAATTATCAGACGGTTTATGACTATTTATATATCCTCAATGTCTTTTTCACTGGAGCATTCATCGAGATGAGAGGAAGATAATGCTATTCAATTTTTTTTTAAATCCTTTTAATCCCTTCACAATAAAACCGTACACTTCAAAGTCCGTGTTTCGCATTAGCTAACTTATTCTCGTAACTATCGCAACTCCAACATTAAGTAAGAAGCGACTTTACGCTGTGTCCTTGTTTTTCCCTGTACATAAAGAGCAACTTATCGCTGGCAGCACTCCGCTCTCATAATAACAAACTGCAAAATGCTCCGGATTCTCCGAACTTTAGTGTGGCAGCCCCGCTCGCCGCTCGCCGTTGGAAACCTCTAAAGCGCTGACGGTGGGGCGAACATTCTCTCTCCTGTGGCGGAGTCACGGTGGCAGGGCTGTCGGGAATTGCCGACTTGGATAAATTATGCCGCTCGCTCCCCCCTTTTGCAATCTCCGCAAAATAATGCAATTCAATTGTAAAGAGAAGAGAAACTGACATTTGTCTTGTCTATTGTGCGACTCGTCTACTTACTGCTCCATTATTATGATAAAGTTTTATTGGAGGTGTCGCTGGGGCAGCCCTAAGCTGAGCTGTGGAGGCTACATCTAGAGATGGCCCGATTTATTGAGAGCGTGTACTCGCAGGTGAGGCTGTCGCAGACGACACTCGAGACCTGCCGCCGGGTATCATCTGTGACAATACACTCTCCAACTATTTTAACACTATATTTTTCCGAGTTATGAGAAAAGGATGTCTTATTTTTCTAACCAATGTTAGCTAACTTGTTTTTGGATTAAACTTTGAACTCGTCGTTTACCGAAACTATTTGACTTACATTTGTTATTCACACTACCGGAACTGGTATTAGTCAAACATTCTCCTTGTCTAAAAGATCAATGAAGTTGTTCAAATAATGATTAAATCTGCAAGTTTGTTAGTCAATATTTGCAATGAGCTTACACCGTGTCCCTATTTGGAACGTGTCCTGTCTGATAAAGAGATGATGTCGTGGCCGTTTCACAAACTTGTTAGCAATTCATTATAAGTTTGAAACAGACTTACCTCTGTTACAGTCGTCGTGCACTTTCCTCACTAATTCTGAACAGCTACTCCCGGAGTTAATGCCGGAAATATTAAACGGATTAATCCTCTTTTCGGACGTTACTCTAAGTCAACGGCTCGGAATTGAATTGGCGGATCCAGTTTAATATGTATCGCAAATTGATATTGAACTGTTTAATTTTCGGTTACCGCAAGTAACATCGGATATTAGATTACTATGAATTAATTTGATGTTTTGTGTTTGAGTAGGCGTGAAATACTTAATCCGAGAATTCCGATTTTGTGAAAATCTAAACATTTTTATTATCACTTTTGGTTCGTTCGGTTCAGATAAAAAAAAAAAGCATTTCATTGTGAAAAAGAAAAGTTTACGTATAATACTTTTAAAGATATCTTTTAAAAACTTTAGCACGGAAACCGGTTCTTGTCTCTGAAACTAATTAGCGTCGGCTATTCCCAATAACAAGGTCTGTCATGAAAGACTGTAATCAAAAGGTCCTACCGCATGTATAATAATAACAACAATTAGTTTATCTCTACGAAAAACGGACTAGATCCATCGCGTAATTATGAAAGCCAGTTTTATTTACGGCCTAAAAATGATTAACGTAAAGTAGCTGCAGCCAGCCGTTACATAAAATTCCCATTTATCATGTCAACGAGGTAAAACAATTAGTATGTTTTGCGAGATAAAGTTTGAAAGTTCCAAATTGCGGAGTCCGTTACAACTTTGTGATATTCGCGAGCAAAATGTTGTATTAGATGTTTATTTGATATTTCGGAGAACTTTACTCTCCCTACTTTCTATACCGTAATATTCCTATTTGAACTCACAATATTATGCCGTAAAATTATTACCACACTACTTTTAACTTTCAGTAAAAGTTGTGGAGTAAACCAAATATTACGTGGAACTTTGGTTTAACTTTAGAATAATGTATACAGTTCAGTTTGAATGTTTCATTAATAGATCCGAACTTTGAACTCGTGAGATAATATATTTTCGCCCACTTTTCTTTTCGTTTGATGAGATTGTGAAAAATGTACATATTTCACTTAACAAAAAAAGTTGGAAGTCCGCGTCGTCGCTGTCGTTAGTAGTCTGCGATTTCATTTTTACATTAAGTGTTTTAGTACTGGTGTTGGGACGTAGTTTCAGTACGAAAGTCTGGCCTTCGGCTTACTGTGGCGCACGAAACTAACTTTGGGCTTAAGCTTGTGAACTTTTTGTCATTGTCGCCCGTTTGAAATTGCGATTTAATTCGAATAGCCGCCGACTTTCGAGTTAAACACTTCGGTGCAAATTTTGTTTTTGTTTGTGTTATCATTTCGGTGTTTATTATAGCTGTGTTGCCAGTGGATTGCACCGGAACAGTTTAGGCCGGGCGCCAGTCGGAGTCGGTTTCAATTAGATGTACCGTGTCATGACCGGACCGGCCAACCGAATGGAAAACGAAAATATTGTTGACCGCAGTCCTTCATATACATGCGTACATGGAACAAGTCTGGATAACATTTCTAATACCCCTTCTTATTGCAATACACCGATAGTATCGCTAACACTGACAATGTCCGCCGCACTATAGGATGTTGTTAATTGTACCTTACGAACCACGTACGATCATATCGGCGAGCAAGGCTGGCAATTGAAGTTACATTGTAACCTATTGTAACTTGAATTGCCTGCTTAGTTATGGTAGAAGTTAATCTAACGGTTCAATGGTAGATTCTTGTGTACAGGATTGTTGAATTAACTTAATTTCCGTATTCAATTGATTTGAATCGTTTCCTTGATTGAAGAAATGATTGTAGAAAACAAATAATGAATACAAACAATTTTGTTTGCAGGGTTATCCGCCCCCACCTAGGCCAGCGCAGCCGTCCACGCCAAACGCACATGATCCAGACTCTGTAAGTAATTAATAAACAGTCAATTATCGATCAAGAAGCAATCATGATTGTTACAAGGTATGAGCATATTAGCCCGATGCTAGAATGCTCCCTACAATCAATCAACGGTGTCTGCCGCCCGATGAATCAAGAAGGCAGGGTATTAAAAAGCCATCAACCGCGAACCATTCACTCGACTAAGTAGTCTCCAGAGAAACACACGTACCTACCTATTAAAAATTACGCATGCTAGTGAATACGACGGCTTATATCCGCGTAGTGATTCATTACGGCATAACTTGAATAAATTGACATGAATTAGACAAATACGCCGGAGGGAGTAAGTCTCTTTCCTCATAGGTAAAATAACTCAGTTACGTTAAATACATTTTTCCATGTATGTTTAGCATCATGACGTAGTCCGGTTTGACGTAGGACTGGTGTGTCGTACAGACGAACACTAATGGCTGAATAATGTAGGCAGCTGGTCACGCAAAGAACAAAATACAACATCGGTTTCCGCACCTAATGAAGCTCCTTGTACTCTTACGTCTCGTCGACTATATTCATTTATTTTCACTGTACATGCGAGTAATCCTGCCTCTCTCAGCATTGTAACGTTAAAATGGTACAGAAAAACATTACCTTTTTCTATACTGAAAGTTTTTTCAGCAATTATCTGTGTAATCTAAGGACTGACGTCGTCAATTCACTCATTTGTTGATTGAATTGATAAATGAGCACGTCTCTTCATTACGTACAGCATCATTCTACATGAGAGCCCGAGCGGACGTGAATAAACATAATCATAAACGTCGTGTCTTCATTAGCGCACATGCGGCGATGTGGCCCACGAAAACGAGTGAGCTTTAGACGACTCGGCCTCTATTTGTGGACGAGCACTCCATATTCAGAGTTAGTACGCCGTCCGGCGGCCGACACTTGACAATAAGCTTGTTTGCTGAATCGCGTTGCCCCACAGAACAACCTACAAGTGTTCGCCGAGTACGCGTCGCCGCCGTAATCGTAAATAGATTTTATTTACGTACTCTGTTTCCAACTGAAAAATGAAAGCAATTTCCCCTGACATAACAATGTAGACGGAGGAAATAAACGTTCTCTTGACAGAATCCGTTATTTATAGACAAACGTGCATGATTAATTTCGTGTTTACAATCTGATTTCAGTTTTATTTTTACTTCTATGAGCATGGATTTGCGTGGGTGTGCTGTTTGTTTTGAAACGCATGATTCGGTTATTTGATGAGAATGCGTCATGAGCAAATGTGCCCTACTACTAATGTGTATGCGAGGATTGAGATGAGCACACATCCCGCGGCCGTTTGCTTATCGACTCGGCTTGTGCATGCGTAACGACTGTGTGATAAAAAGAATCGTTTACTACAGACTTCAAAGCGCATTAGGGCCGCCATATTTTATACTGAAAGTATAATCATAATCCAGCTTTATATTAAAGCAGCTTTTAAGCCAAATGTTGGCTACGACTATATTATGTACTGAATATGCTACGCCGTTGGAGGCGCTTATTCTTTATTAAGCCATTGGTGTGCGATTATGGTTAATTTAATTATCATTATGAAAAGATAAAAGCAAGTAGAATGCAGGCTTCCTATCCGATGAGATCTAATAGTTCTTGTTCAACAAAAACATTACGTAACACTTCATCTATTGTTAATGGACTAAATACAAGTTCAAAGCCCCAGAAACTGAACATTGCGTGGGATTTTACGTTTGCATAATCTCAACAAACTAATATATGCGCGAAACGTACAACCCTAAAGCTGTGTATAGATAGAGCGTAGCGGGGTTGTTTGATGTTGATTGATACCGTTAGCCGGGCGCGCATTGTCTCGCCGAGTCGCCCGGGGGAACCCAAATGAGTGGAATTATTAAACCGGGGCCCGTTCTGCGATGTGACGCTTTTTGTAATGAATGTACCGTGCTGTGTATCGCCCGAAACGAGGGGAACCCGAAACTCGCCGCTCCTATCAATTGTAGCAACAACCCAGGGCTCCGCAGTCCCCGGCCGCCACCCCGGCCTTATTGTCAAATGTTTTAATGGGGAATTTTGAAATCACAATGATTGCAATTTCTTTTTGTTGTTGTTCATCTTCAAAGGATCAGCTGTTCCACTTTTTTAGGGAGGCTAGCTGAAAACTATTGTTCAACAATTTCATGACGTTTTTAGAAGTTTATCATCAATTAAGAGCTCTAAGACGATTGCGTTAGTGTATTGTTATGTCAAAAAGTAAAATTCAATATCTATTTGAATGAGCGGTTATTATCCAGCCGTAACTTAACAACTTGTGTGGGAAGTCAATAAATATTCGTCTTGAGAAAACAGTTTTTGTTTACTACTCTCTCCCATAATCTACATTGGTAACGGTACAGAATTACCAAATATTCCCTCCAAAAACATTTCCTTGTAAAATTCATCAATTGTCAGTTAAATGTCAGGTATTTACTGAGACGTTGAACACAAAAGTGGGTAAGAAATTATTCACCGTGAGTCGCGAGCATTCAACGTTTGCGCTCTACGTGAAGGGTTCTAATTCAAGTTATTTATTTATGCAACTTTACCGGCATTGTGAATGTTTAAGAGAAATGTGCCCCTCCCATGACTCGACTATAGAAATTCTTTTATAGAAACGTCCTTAAATTTTACAATTTCTATACATTGTCAGCTAAAGCTTCCCTACGTTCGTTGGCGCCACATGACACGTACTATTATCGAAATGTTAATGATGTTCGCACTAATTTGTCTTCATTACACGATATTGATGATGATCATTTGTCAAACGTAGGATATTGGAGCTATTAGTGATGAGATTGTGTTTAGTGATTTACTGTCGTACTGATACTATTACGACTTGACAATTTACGTGTCTATAGATTAGCTACTCGTTGTACTTGCATAGTTCAGTGAGTCTGCTGTTTACCATTTTCTTCTCTGCTAAACTGGATCTTATGTTTTGAAAACTCTAAAAGGCGAGTTCTATTTCTTCTATTGTACTATGCAAAACTGAAATCTCTGTAAATTCTAGCTATTGTGAGGGTTATAATATCATCAAACTGATTTGTGTTAACCCAACACGAACAAACTACAATGAAACGTAATGAAACTGGTAAAACCTTTTGTCTTGTAGCAGTTGCTACTGCAGTGTTAACATAAGTTCTTATTTAAACTTAATTCACTGCAGGCTGCCTTTACAAACTGCCTGATTATACTGTACAGAACGTAAATGAGTGTTGAAAAATAAAACGGAATAATGTCAATTAAAAACATTCCGGGCGTAATGAACGCTGCGACTCATGTGCACTAACATCTCGCAGGAAGACTCTTTTCTAACAATGTAAAAGTAATGCATGAAGCAAAATATTCAAATGTAAAAAGCGAGAGGCAGGGCTGCTCGCCCGCTGCATGTTCATAATAAACGAGATTGAGTGGGGTGGTGTACAGACTCAAATGAATGACGGTAACAGCGCGGAGCGTAATCAGCCGACAGGCGACGTGCGTTCGCATGTAAAAACAAAGCAAATACATTTTACTCGAAATTTTCACATGAACATTTCTCGAAGCATGCCTAATAAATGACTTTTATATTCAACTAGTGTTCTATCGCATTAGCTATGAAAAAGAAAATATATTTTTCAGACTCCGCATACAATTTCTGTTTGTCACCCTCTGTATTAGCGACTGTAGCTTGCACTGAATTTAAAAATGGTATTGTACTTCTTTATTTTCTCTTTGGATGAGGGTTGATTATACGGAGTGTGGCGTACACGGTGAATAAGCCTTTAACTACTCATAGGATAAATTCACTAGGCTAGACTGGAACCACTTACCTCATATCCCATGTTTTATTGTTTGCCAAGTAAAAGGGTGACGGGAGGTCCTTGCGGAACACTTAAACACTGCCTTGCTCACTTTTTGTTAACTTGCTTGCTTTCGTCTTACGTGCGCTTATTTTCAATGCTTGCTCGTTTTTTTATGCTTGCTTGTCTTATTCACGCTTGTTTGTTTTTGCATCCTTGGTTTCTTGTTTGGGTGTGTGTTTGCTTACTTATTTGAAGTTTATTAACTTTGCTCATACTAATTCTTGCTTTCTTGTTTTCCGCTAAGACAATATGCTTACATGTCTGCTTATATGCCTATGCACCATGCTTGTTTCTTTTTTCTGTTAACCTGCTTAGTGACGCTTAGTACATGTTACACTACTGATGTTTTGAAACTAATATTTTGTATTTTTGTCTGAAGATTTATTTGCACTTATAATATCTGTTTACTAAAAATATTGACCATCATGAGAAACGAAATCATAAAACATGTAAACAAATTTTTTATGATGATGATTCAATCATCATAATCATTTTCCTACCCTTGTCTCGTTTTAATTACTCAGATACCCGCGAAACGAGACACAATAGTAAAACAATAACAGCGCGGTCTCATAGGACCGGTTGGGGATTCAAACGTTAATTGGGGTTGTTACCCGAATAATCCACCTTCTCCTTGGATTCCATCTACCTCTCCATCCATCAACATGAATACTCATAACTCTTTAAGTAACATGCGTTTCATTCTCTTTACATGACCATACTAAGAGAAATGATTCCCTTTTAATTTTTAAATCACTGGTACCGCATACTAAGTTCATCTAGTATACTAATTTTCATCACAAGACACATTCAAATCAACATTATTATGCCCGCTACGAGCAATATTTTTCATCCGTCCTATTCACGCCCAGAATGTTAACTGAATAATAACAAATTATTTCAATATAAGCAAACACCTATGTTATTCATCACTTATAAGTATACCTGATAAGAGCTTTACAAAATTTAGTATTCTACTGTGTTTACAATGACTCTTCTGCGAAATGCTTCGTTGCAGGGGTTGATTTTAACAGATAAACAGTTTAACTCTGCCTACCGATTTGAGCTGACTAGTGACGCGGCTAAAACGAATCTCATTTGTCAAATAGGATCTTCTGTATCAGAATTACGAGCAGTCAGAATGCGCGCTCGAGTACGTTTCCTTTTTAATTGAATAAGCCGAGGGTGCTACATAATCCGGCCGGTGCCGCCCGACGCCAAAATTCACGTTGCCTTCTGTTTGCTTTTGTTACAGTCTCTGCTTTACCGTTTCTACTTTCTCTGTTTATATCTCGGTTGTACATTCGAACTAATTTTTGCGTGACTACGATGAGGGGAGATGTGATTTGATACCTGGACTATTGGTTTATGTTTCAAAAACAGAACAACACCGATTTTAACAGATAAAGTAACTTTGGTCGAAGATTTTTATCTGAAATTCTCATTTAAAACACTTAGGGCCATGTGCACCGACATAAGTTTAAGATAACCATCTGATTAACGTCAATAACCGTCGATAAGGAACAGGAAATATAGCTAAAACAGCCGTTTTAATATTAAAACAGTCGATTTGGTGTCGGTGCACATGGCCCTTAAGGTGCTTCAGAGTGGAGATGAAGCTTCACATTTACCATGTAGAATATTCTATCTTCAAAGCGTGTCCGTAATATTTATCTTTATAATTTAAAAATAAAATTCTGCACTGATTGAAATGGTTTTATTTGAATACCATGTTTAATTAAATGTTCGCTATTCCAGAGAACGAATAATATATTTTTCATTGATAAAATTTTATCGCGGACGTATATTTTATTTAGTCGTTTGGACAGATGGATGGAGTGGCCGCATTCGGCTCGAATGTAATTATTGCGGTCCGATTTCGATAATGCGCCGCGAGGCCGGTTGTGAACAAAATGTGGTCGCCCACTCGTTTTGTTGCATTTTAATAATTTATACGACTCACAGAGCAGATAAAGCCTTTCTGTGTTATTTCAATTTTGCATTACGCGAATTTTAAACATGTTTCAATTTTGTAGGTAATCTATCATACGTCAGCATGATGAACGGACCGCATAAATTATTTATAATGAGAACGTACAATTGTTTTTAAAATCGATTTACTGCCTCGTTGTATATTTAAATCTATTTGCGTATACAATACTGTACGGCAATAGAATTGTTAGCTCTAGAGACTTCAATAAAAAGATTTACCCCAATTACAGGGACCGTAGGTCGGGTGAGCGGTTTAATCGGGCTGTAAAAACGTTAGATCGCCGGTAACGAGGCAGTAAACCGGACCGGCGTCCCATAACCAAACGAACTGCTCCGTGATAGCACTAAAACATTGCACGATTTGCGTACCCGAGTGTCATGCCAATCCTCTACCCGAGTACTCGGTACACCTGTAATATTTAAAGAGAACTTGAAAGGACGCCTGCGCCGTACTAAATCGGCTTTACTGTTACCAAAACTCCAATATGCGTATTATAAACATTCCCCAATGTGGGAGCCGCACAGGCAGAAATCTCAGTTACCTCAAAAGCTCGTACATTCATGTAGCAGGCGATATTAGGGGAGTCCGTTGTAGACCACTAAATGCAAAATGTTCCGTGTTCCATGCGGTCGGTTGCGTGCGCCCGGTACCAACGTTGCGGTTACTTTGTCAACTTTATGTTCTTAGTAAACTGTTTATATTAACATATTTTACTGCTCCATACCTGATGAACGAGAGTTTTACAGTCTACCTTCTATATTAATCATCGTAAACTCACGATATTACCTATAACGATTAGATCTTATGGCTTTAATATGGCAATTACGTCACTATACCATAACATTCCCATGCACATTCCATATAAATATCATGCAAATGTTTTAATAACTTTAGATGCGTACACTATTCACAACAGCGTTAACGGCTTTACGTCTTTCAATAGATCGCAATAGAAGAGAATAAGCAGTCATGCTGTCCAGTGTTTTTTTTTCTAAGCACTATTTTTATGTTTTTATTTTCATTTCAGTTAGGGTTGTCACGTCTTGCTGATGATAAGACAAGCATACTTTTGTATTTTCAGTTTTGTGTAATCTAAATAAAACTTTTATTCATGCCAAGACACTTGAACGTAACGTATTTAATATCAATTACATATTATTTACCAAAAGTTGTCGATGTAGAGACGAGCAAGCAAGGTAAATATATTGTGTTGACTTCAATCTGGAAACCTTCGACTTAGTTTGCCTCATCTGTTTACTTGGCGTATCTGCTAACATTTGCGGGCGCAGTCTAATGTAATTGAGCATAGTTTTATATCCAAGGCTATATCCGTGGGAACAACGTCAAAACAACAACACAGAAAAGATTCTTAAACTTATCGTTATTCACTGTATCTCAGAATACAAGTCGAGACGGCTCGGCTATATAAATAACATCAGCTCGTTGCCGTCGTATGAAAACGTAAGAAGGTATAGTTTTCTTTCTCCGGATCGTACCTAATGTAATTCAATAGGTATGTTTTCAGTCAATAGAATACTTGAATAACTCGAGTTCGCATCGTATCGTTAGACCTTTACCGGATCGTTATTACGTTACAATATGCGGATGTGTGTTGTAGATGTTTGTCGTAAAAGCGGCCGTGTCGTTTTATAGCACCGACCCTGCCTTCAGAATGGGGTCGAACAGCCACCGAGCTGGGTGGCCGTAATGTAACATAACCTGAGACCACCCTCCTTGTTTTATGAATTTAAATAAACCAAACATCACCTTAGTGACTTTCGCCGAAAGCGATGTCATGTTGTCACAAACAATACAGTTTTGCGATTGTCACTGTTCCTTTCAGGATTGGTCAATCCCATTCTAATTGCTGTAGTTCAATTTGCGAAGAACTTACCGTCTGCAAACAAAGTAGATGCAACCCTATCGCAAAAGTGAATACCTAGACGATAAACACGGCTCAGCTGGATGATTATTATTACATCCCGTCGGTTATTGTAATCGTGACGGCATTGACCCCACGACCCCCGGCAGCTGACGTAACGAGTGTCACCGCAACCATCAATCACTGGCTGCTTTGTGACGTTTTGCGACCTGCGCCTCTGACGACACCCAAGCTAACCCAACGTGACCCGCATCTTTGTGCACACGCTCTTTCCTTCAATGCAACATGTTGTTGATGCTCGTTCTCACAAAAAGCTTGATTGTTTTTCACCTATGACTTATACATAGATACAAGCCATTACGGCATGGATGCAACAGTCTTGCATCAAGGAGTTGTCCATTTAGTGAATTGGAGTATGTGGCGGCACTAGTCGGCAGCATGATGTCATCTGATTGCGATGGGCGGGCACGCCTCGGCCTCTGCCGCTGATTCGTGACCAAGACTCTAAACGACTCGTGCATACCTAGCTTCACTCCATGCTGAACATTCGTGCATTGTACGTAGCTTCGCCAACTACAGTTTTTATGTTTCGGAATTTCGATACGAAGCATCACAAACAAGATGGACAAAATACATTTCTTATTCCTTCGAATAAATCAAGACAATAATGCACAGTGGTGGAATGTCAAAATTCAACCTGCCGTCAATCCACGGCGCTTGAACGCATTATTATTCTGAATTTATTTAAAGATGGCCCCTTCCTGTTGGCAGCCATCCAACGGGGTATCCCCAACATTTACCAGACGATTTAATAATTATGAACTTTTATGTGGGTTAATGTATGTGTCTACTCATGTTTGTATTTGTATTCATTCATTCAAGATATTCCAATGTTCTGAGAGCTACCGTTACATATATCGAAAATGTAGGTGAATGCCACGCTGCATCCATCTATGTTTTGTGTAAGTTGTTTGTGTGTTTATAGAGTTGTCGAGCCACAGTAACCAAGCGTTTCTTGTTCGAAAGCGAGAGTTCCAAGTTTCTCGGGAACACGCTCTGTGTCGTCGTAGAATCGACCGACAACACCAGATTTGTATAGCTTTAGTGTTTTACGTCTATTTGTCTATAACTCTATTCTCCAATTGAGAATTAATTTAGAGATGAAAATATCTTTAGGCATGGTTGAACGTAAAACTATTTCCAATTAGTTTCGATTTCATTCATATAATTAATGCGTATATATTTACTTTACCTTTTGTGTTTATACACTCATTCACATGTAAAACAATATTACGTGTATTGTTTGTGAACATCAATATTTACTCACACATTTATTACGATGCCGTAGCTACGTCTTGTGACGTCGAGTCTCTGACGATTTCCTTCTTTTGATCAAGACCTTCAATGCGATCACGCCTACGTTTTCTATCTATCCGCAGTAATCTGATGCGAATTTCGTCACTCAATTCAATAGGTCAGGGTGTCGGTAATTGAGTCGCGTCAGCTGTTCTCCGGATCCCTCGCGTTACGAAATCCGTGTTTCATTAAATTCATTATTGTGTCGATACCGTACTCTGGTGCCGACGACGTCCTATACATATACAAATGTGTAGGTACCGAAGACTGAAGGCGTTCATGAGCGGGGGATGCCTCCAGATAATAAATAACGAGTGCAACGATTGCGACCGCCGGGGCTGGGGATAAGGGGGGTCCGGGGAGGGCCCGACCATTTTAATGTCCCGGCGCCAGACTTTATATTAAACATTCGACCTTGGCAGTGGCCTACATCGACACCGGGACACGCACACACGCCCACTTCTCTCGTCACGAAAAGAAAAGTTCATTCAATGTTTCGGCACTTCTCAGCGCTATAAATAATAAGCGTGACGTGTTTACTCATCTAGCACGCTATTTAAACCCTCGCCTTATCTTGTTGTGTAACGGTGACACTGTCGAAGGCCTTTGTCACGTACTTTGCGACTTCTGTGCTAGCTATACACTTTTTGTCTGTCTACAAAGCTGGTCGGTTTCATGATACTTAATCTTATAAGCGAAATAATGTCTTTTTGTTTAAGGCAACATGTTACTGAAGTAAAAATATTGACTGCGCCCTGTCCTTCTGATGTCTAAATCAGCGAATAAGACTATCGAGACATAGCACTTTCAGAATTACAAACTGCGTCGAAAATGTCCTACGGTCAAGACACAGACACCTAACAATATGACTTACATGAGAATCCGTACTAAGCAAAAAGTTGAAATTAAAATTAAGTTAAAATTAAAATCAAGTTAAAATAACTACTTGACACACTTATCAATCCTTGCCTGAGAATGTTATTAAAAAAACTAAGTTGATTTGCTCATTCAATTTCACCAAAAAAATAATTGAAAATCATTCATCATTTGAGACGAGACGAATAAAGTCTTCTCGACTTAATTAGGAAGATACGCACACGGGAGCGACAGTGACACGAATTTTAACTAATTTTCTTAAAAATTTGCTACCTATAGAGTTGCGTCTGCGGTCTGCTGTCGCCGAATCTGCAGGCAGTCTTCCGACTGTCGCGTTGCTACAAGCTCGCACTTTCATACAATCCCGTAGACTTATTATGAGAAACAAATTAGTAGTGGAGACTTCAAGTTGCCCGTGCGCACCATTTCGCAGAGATCAATTTTAGATTTTTATTATTTATATACATTTTCCCAAACTTTTTTGACCTGGAAGTCCTGGGACCGCTTTCAATTTCTTTTTTGTTAGAAGGAACCGAAAGTCCAAAAGAAACTGTCTAAAAATCTAAAAGAATTTTATACTTATTATATTTTATTAAAAAATCGTAGCTATCTGTGCCTGTTCTTTAAAGTAAAAAATAACAAGTATTGTCTAAAAAACCGTCAGTGCGAGTCGGACTCGCGCACTGAGGTTCCGTACAAATTTACTTATGTAAATAGTTCAATTCTCGAATCGAGTCTCGAAGATTTAACCGAATCGCAAAAAAGTTTTATTTTGTGACGTATCATTAAATTTACAGTCGGCAGACTTTCCTATACTAGTTTGCTATGAGACCTTCATTCAAAATTCGGTCAGCGGGAAGTAGTACCCTGTAGGTTTTGATTTCCTAACGAGTGTCTAAATATGCGCCTACACGGAGCCTAAATAACCTTATCTTAAAGCGATGACTTAGACGTTTGAATTTTTCACTACTGCTGCTCTGTTAGATGGACTAAATAATTGATATTAACTTAATCTTCATACCTCCACGCTTTCTTTAGATAAAGGGTCGTAACAGACCGACAACAAGGTGATCCTATAAGTTTACCGTTTTTGGCGACTTAGGTACGAAACCCTTAAAACATGACGTTTTATTAGAAACCTAGAATCAGTTCGAATTAATATAACTTTTCAGTTAACAACTTCGACATTAGAAACCTGCGGACAATAGGTTGGGGAACAATTTACGTAGATCAATCACCAGTAGTCATGTTTTTACAATCTGATCGAAGAACCTTCCAGGTTCTATGAACCACCAGACTGCTCACAAGTAAGTTCACGCGTTTATGGTCACAAGGCCGAACAGAACTACTTGGATTGAATATTTTCTACGTTTATTCTCATAAATTGTCACCCTTGTCAACACGTAAATCGCGAAAGAATTTATACGGGACGTTTTGGATGATATAGAACCACGTCTTCGAAGTGCCACAGACACAGAATGAAGATTTAGAATGTAGTTCAGTACTCGGAAAGGTGGGATAGTATTAAACAGAGACTCAGCATTTATCATCGTCTCGCTGCCTCACTACTTTAATATTAGCTAAAGTATATTCGCTAAAGGTTTTATACTTGCTATTGGCGCATACTCTTGATTGAAAAGCGTGTTTTAGAGAACCTTTAGCTGAATATTTAAAACATTAGTTTTCATAATTATAAAAGTTAATATGTATTGTGTAACAGTACAGTGTACTAACAATTATATCTTCTTTACCAGCAGTAGTAGAGTAGTAAATATCTTGGCAGATACTGCTGATGGAAGAAATTTTTAAGTAAATAGAAAAAGTTTTTAACAATTAGTATAACTACTAAGAATAAGTCTGAAATAAGGACAAAAACATCTACTTTCAGACACAATTCCGAAAAGCCGTAATATTGCTCTGAATAAATGAAGTAAGTTCATTCAAGTTCTGAGAATTGATTTGATGAGGTAGAAATAGCTCAGATATTCAATCAAAAATTGGCAGTAGGTACATAAATATCAATCATAGAAACGATCACTATTAAGTGCTATTAAACGGATGCTAATTTATGCGCGTTACTGTAACGTAATCACAAACGGTGCAATATTATGTAATGAATGAGTTTACCGTTATTGTTATTGCGTGTAGCGAGTGAGTAATGTGGGTCAGTGACGAGAACAGAGGCAGGGTCGAGATGCCATTGACGCGTCTTTTAAACTTACGTAACAACCACGTATTGTTTCGCCAAACAAGGACACAAGGATGCTCCACGCATATACATACAAAACATAAAAAATAAATAATGTCTTACGCACGCGGACCGTTGCTATGCAAATTAAATGTTGCTTCCAGTCGTCCTTTTGAATTTGCTTCTTTAAGCTTTTCTATAGTCCTAAACTAAGTTTTTATCGGAGTTCCCCTATCCGTTTACATTGGATCAATTAACTATTAAAGCGATCGGCTCCTGCTTTTATGGACATTGCAAGTATCCTTTATGGAGATCTATTTCGTTGATAACCCAGCCTATACAACCTCGATTGGCTCGTGCAAAGTTATAGCCTATTATCTATACTCTTTAATTTCTTATAACTATGTTATTGTCTATATTCTTTTCCATTTAATATCCAGCTACTGTAACAAACGTATATTTTGCTTAGTTCACCTGCGATAGCAATGGTTTTATCAAAACAGAATACGTAGGTAGAACAGTGGTGTCGGTTGTGCTTGCAGGTGTTCGATGTCACTACTAAACTGGTCGTGCATCCGGTCTGAGCCTCGCGCTGCGCCCGACAGATGGCGCCACATGAATATTACTTGTGCATCGTATGCCGAGCTCCTATACGGACTATACGTATACTTAAATGTTATTAGATTAAACTTACACAACATTGTATAAGTTAGCTCAATCGATTTGGTCAGGATATCAGTTGAGAAATAATTGTAAGATTAAACTCTACAATCAAAGTAAAAAATAGCAAAAACGGTCAAGTATCCTTTGTTAACTGTTTCTACTTAAAGGTTACTTTTAGATCAATTTACCTTCATATCTTGTACCTAAATAGCTCAAATTTAATCCAATTACGATTAAATTTGCCAAAGATCCCTTGTGAAATATTTTTATGACATTATCGGCTATAAGACAAATTGTCTAATTACGGTGCCGCCCGGCCGCTTATGTAACTAATGGCGGCATAATCGGGCCCGAGGAATCCGATCGTAAACACGCTCGCTAACCCACTAAAACATATTTCTTTTATTTTGCGGAGCGGGTTGACTACGCAGCCCCGACTCGGTCGGTCCGCCACTTTACAGAACAGGTTCTATATCGAAATTAACGATAAATCCGCCTGCGAGGTGCCGCCTCACCCTCTCTGCATATTTTCCTCAGTCTCGAGAATAACTCAACATTTTTGAAATATATCTGGTAGTACACTTCCCCATGTTGGAGCTTATATTGATATTTTGGTATATCATTCAAGAAAATGTGACCATGTGAACGTACGGGTGTTTTATTTTAATAATATACACGCCGTCAAATTGGACGAAATGGAAGTTTACTTGTAACTTTTTCTTTTGCTTCACAAACGTTTTTTAACAGACAAGAGACAGCCAGACCTATATCAACTTTTGGCTGTAACAATGCTGAATCGTGGATCTCGTTGGAATCACACAATATTATTACACCATTCTTTATTTCGTTTTGACATAATTTGTCTCTGAAAGTTGTGTTTTTACTAAGTATTTCTTCTCTTGTAATAACGTGGCAATGCAGGCTTCTTGCTGTTGTTATCAGGACTTGTTTTATTATTTTATATTGTGGTTTTGTCAATGACAGTCATCGCAGAAATCTACTTTTGCATACTTTTAACCAAAGCACTCCCATATTAAGAAGCATACCATTCCTTCTCTGTATATCTCTGTGTCTCCTGGCTCGTCTGTCTGTCTGTATGAAGATGATAAACTCAAAAACTACTTAACGGATTTTCATACAGTTTTCAGGAAAAGACTTGTGGTTCTTATGTTAGGTTTAATTGTATAATACATGTGAAATCGTAAATTACAATGATTTCTAACATACAAAGCTGGGGCGGGTCACTAGTAACTTAATCTTATATCTTTTAACTGCTGAAATTTTTAACAGAGTAATGGTTATTCAGAATTTTATACGCAAACCGGCTAACTCGGAGTGTTTATGATTATTTTTATCTACAAGTGCTCACCAACTTATATTAATGATTGTTGCCTTCCCCAACAGACTTTATTTGTCAACACAGCGATAAAAATAAAATAAAAGCCTGAATGACGCTACAAGAGAATTTTAACTGTGATGTAAAGTTATGGTTTTGCGTAGACCATCGGGCGTCTAGTCGGGAGTCCCGCAGGGAGGCATCGTTGGCGCCGTGTTCAATCAAGCTACAACCATTTCATATTTTCTCCCAGCTCTTCGATTGAGCGTATGTTATAGTTTTACTTGTTCACCACACTCGATACATGACGCTAATGGATCACAGCCTCAACATACACATAACTGTTGCGTTCGAACAAAGTTGGCACGCGTTTCTCCGGTGCGTGTCATTATAGCTGAAAATTATATTACATAAATTCTTATCCTAGTTTCCTATAGTATTGTCATTTTACAGAAGGGGTCTAGGTACAAATTTCTTAATATAGCAACCTTTTATGCGATAACTACATCGAATAAATAGACATTGCGTATATATATCACTTCTATACAAATACAATATAAATATCATGCGGACACAGTGCGCATATGCATTGACCCGCATTCCCAATAGGCCATCACTGTTTGCACTGCGACAGTAATGAGATGTAGTATATGGATGATAATATTACTATTGGCTCGCGCAGTCCGATCAATATTTCCTAATTAGTTATTAGGTCTATCACAGACGACTGTGCTTTAGCGTGTATTTGTGGTTACGTGAATTGTATTATCTTTTATTATGTTAATAACTGATAAGCGATTCTGTTCATTCTTATCAATGATAAGTCTACGATCTCATATTTACTCAACAGGATCGCGCTTGTGTGTATGTGAACAATTTCATATTGTAATGACGGCTGTATCTACATTCTACACACACGCACACATGTTTATTGAAGAGCATTATAATACTGTAGTGTTTGTAAACTGTAACCTTTATAAGACCGAAGAAGTTCCTACATTTATTTTAAATGGCTTTCGTGGTAGAGCCTCATTGTATTTTTTCAAGATCGGTACTTTATTATTCTTTTTGAACAATTCATAGGTTTCGAAGACTCGCAAGTGAATAAATAATAACTGAATGTATCACAAAAAAGTAGTTACGTGCCTTTGGTACAAAGTAAGGCTGGCTGAGGCGAACAAATAACTGGTTGAGTTGGATAGTTGGTTGAGTGCGTGCAGCTCGGCGCTCGGCGACCCCCCGCTCGAGGTTCGCTGGCGTGCCCTCGCTCGTTGTAGCTATACATATGGGTCGTAGCGAGCGGCGTGCCGTCGCAATATCAGCCCGGTGAAATCGCTCGCCCGCCCGCTTCGTCGCACCGCACGCCTCGCCTGCGCCAGTCGCCGTGCGCCAACTGAAACGCGCGCACTGCTAGCGCAATCGAACGTACAATATTCCACACGAGGCTCTCGCTCTCTGCTAGCTTCCACCGCCTTCGCCCCGGCACCGCTCCTATTACCGGCGCCGGTCGATGATTCGAAACGTTTTGCTGTAAAGCAAAATTTGTCACCTTTTCGACATACGTAATATTCCGTTGTGTGTGTGTGAGAAGTGCATGTGCGCAGCTCGCCCCAATTTGTGCTTCGGTGTAGTTAAGAAAAGGATTCAAGACGGCTGTCATCATAAGGCTGCCTGCGAACACAGTAAGTATCGCGGCGGCCGCATGACTCAATGTAAAATGGGACGATTCTTATCTACCGCACTTGTGTGAGTGGGTGTGCCGACGCTGAGTTTGTCAGTGTTTGCGTGACATCCGACCGCCTCCGTGCCTGTGTGTGCGTTGGCTCAATACTCGGTTCTATTTTGTGGCGGAGCGGCTAGATGTTTGTTTTTATTATCATATGACCGGCGACTGCTGTTACTTGCTTTAAATTCAAGTACTGTAGACTTTGATGGATCTATGTTAGAACTGTCAAAAGGTAGTGATAAGAATTATTGTGAATTGAATAACAATTGAGAGTTAATGTAACTTTAATACATTTGCAAAAATATATTTATTCCATAATAACACAACGACAGAAATTATGGCAAAGTAATCGAAGCAATAAGCTATGTTCTGCTTGCTGGATACTTGTCCGTTTCATTTGCCGTCGGCAACGATGTAGGCGCATTTGTACGGTGCTCCGTATTTCTTCTCTGTTAAACATTTGAAGCTTGTTTTACAAAAAATCAGTTTTATTTTAATGTGGGAGTATTTATGGTTAAATGTAGAATGCGATCATGTTTTCATTCGATGTTATTTAAATCATATTTTTTTTTTTTTTTCCACAACTTTTACACAACATCATCTAGTCCCAAGCTAAGCAGAGCTTGTGTTATGGGTACTAGACAACTGATAAACATACTTATATATTTCTAAATACATATTATAGATAAATTACACCCAGACACAGAACAAATGATGATTAATTGACCTTAGTGCGCCGAATAATCATCTCCGTTCACAAGAAACAGTAATTTTAAATTTTCCGTGAAAACGTTTCCATTTTTAACTATGAGTTTGTAAGATGCTTTTCACCTTTGTCCATGTCAGAAAGCAAAATCTGGAAGATAGAACCAGTACGTGAACGACAAATTAAATTCTTTCATCTGTAAACTATAGTGAGAAAGCCGGAATCCTAGGAAACCATACCCGGGTATTTTATTCGCATTGATAAAGGTGATACCGCTATTTGTCAAAATCTATAAAGTCTATAACATTAAACCAAAATAATTATCAACCAATCTAACGACCTCATTTCTAGTAGCAAGAAATATCTTTTCTTTGTCTAAACTTAAGTTTTAAACAAGTGTTTATACTTTATTTTTCATTTTGGGTTTGGCAGTACAGATGCAAATATTCCAGAAGTCAATCTTTATGGCAATTAAGTACATACATGCAAAAGATGAATAAAAACTAAAGTTTTTGGTGGCTTAATTCCATACTTGGACGCTTGCATGACTGTTCGTGCATTTATGCTCGACTAATGCTTTGTAACAACGAAAATTTAAGTGTAGTTCTTATGTGTCGCTAGTCAACATTTTTCTTCATATTTTCATTCATTGCATGGAGACTTTATATTTGGTTAACCCATAAGTTGAGATCCTTTCCAACCGTAGTCCACTGTTTAGAAACGCTGCATGAGAGGCATATATTAAACACATTATGTTATTCATATTAATAACATTTGCAAAAAGCTCTTCAGCGTTCTTGCAATGTGATTACTAAAGAGCATTGTTATCATCGCGCATGTGTTCGTAATGCTTGTATGCGTTTCTGATTATTTAATGCGATCTCACGCTCGACAAGTTCACATGAATAAAGTCCTAACTGCCAGCAATGAGGCAGATCAATCGTCGATTTTATTCGTCTTATCGTAAAAACTATAATGGTGGAGAAAACGTTGGCGTATCACACATTCCTCTTCCGTCGGTGGCTCATACAAATTATACGATGTGTGTTACGTATAGCTAGGTAGGTGGGCCGTCATTATTTATGTTCTCTAACAGTCGGCTCAGTGGTGTGGGTTAAAATCGGAGCAGTCAGCTGATCGTCCATGTGTGTGTGTGCGTTCTTCGGGAAACACCTTCCGATGACGTGTGCGAGCTCCGTTTAATTGGACATTCACATTGTTCCCTCTCGTTTTTTTTTCTGTTTAGTCATATTGATTGATATGCCTGATAAAAGCGTGAAGTACTATTTCTTGACGTTCATTTCTGATTTGCAGTAGGCCGACACGTTTTTTCTGACATTGATCCATTAAGTTTTTCTGTTATCAATAGTTTGTATTGTGTGACAATGACAACATGCGGTAGTCAGTGTCTAGGTACAAATTTGATCTTAATAATCCAGTTACTAGTTAATGCTGATAGATTACTAGAAACGATAGCTAAAGGTTTGTTTGAGATGGGGCATCTGACTTTCAGGCCTCTGACTACTAGTAATGACTATCAATGGTTCTATAAATAACTACCGAGACTTGGGCCTATTTCACCACCTCTGATTAAGTTTCGAGTATCTTACTTGGCAGATAATTTCATACAAATTCTGTTCCATTTTTGAATTTATTCAGTGAGTAGTGCCTACTCGGACATTGTGAAACAGGACCTTAGACATAGCTTAATTTCTAAGGTACGGTAGGGTCTACAGCTATTACTATAGCCCAAGCTTTAATAGACTCATGCGTCTGTTGAGTCCCAAGTTAATGGATAATTATGTGTATCAAATAAAAAGCTTATTTTTCTAGAAACAGAACAGTCGTTCTTCAGTATTTTTAAAAACCGACTTCTCCACAATACCTAAGTAGATGCGTAGAGCCAATTAGTTTTTTCGAGCTATTTGTGAATGTTATGCTAATTATACATGTTTTACAGTTTTACCTTGACGACTGTTTGACACTAAAATTAGCGAAATTTTGAACTACCCAGAAAGAGCAAGAGAAGTCAAATGCCATATTACAAGTCGTAATAAATTGATTATTATAGAATGCTCCATCATCGATATTATCACTTACCATCAAGCTGAGAAATGGTTTAAAGGCGAAATGGCTTATGAAAATAACTGTTTCGTATTATTTAATTAAAGTAACATCATTACATTATGAATTAAATTGTTATTGAATAGGTAGAGTATTGTAAGTAAGTAGGTATAAAATGCACCATTTTAAGCGCGTTGTTGACATTTTAAAACCTTATTGGCATTACAAGAAAAGCCTTAACATTACTTGAAGTTTCGTTTGTAATTTGTATTATGTACTAGCTCTCCCCGCGGTTTTACCCGCATCTTTGATTGCTCCGCTTCCATAGGTCGTAACGTGATGATGTATAGCCTAATCTTCCTTAATAAATGGGTTATCCAAGACTAATTCGTACCAGTAAGGTTCTGATATTAGCGCGTTCAAACTCTCCAGCTTTATAATATTTATTGGTTTTGTTTGTGTACTACAACCTAAAACTGTCTTCTTTTTACTATAGCCCATTTCATGCTCTGGGAGGGTCATGTCATTACTGGGTTCGGAGGTTGACGGTATCAGCGGAGCCATGTGTCATGGCACTCATGGCCAAATCTCTCCAACCTCTTACGCCAAGTCGAGATGAAATTATTGTACTTATTTTTGCTGGTTAGTTTTAGGATTTAACTACTATCAAATCCAAAATATTATGAAAAACTTGCACGATGTTATCTACCTCTTTCTCTTAGATTTTCATGAGTACTTCGTAAACCCGAATGAGTTTTCAATTTCTGTTTCTCTGTATATCGAATTATTTACGAAAAATTCACTCTTTGAATTTAACATCTTAATTAGGCAAATTCAGTCTTCTTCAGTCGGTTTACAATCAAGTCTTCCGCGTCTATTTTTCAGCACTTACAATATTTCAAAAACACAACGGGAACGTCTTCTAGACATTTTAAAATTAAAGCGAACAGTAACAAATCGTTCCATTGATAAGAACTCAAGAAATAAAACAATAATATGTTTAGTTTAACTATTCACACGAAATGTAAACATTGCGGTCGGCTGACCGCTGCGGTCTTTTTAGGTAGGTAGGTAGGTAATAATTTTTCATAAAAATTTCTTCTTAATCGTACACTCCTAGTGGAATGGTCGTGGTCATGGACCGTCTAGTAGGTTGGTTGCGGCTTTGCGAGATTTCTTCATCTTCTCCAGTTGTACATATTATATCAGAATTAGTTTCTGCCAGCTTGATGTAAGTTTCTCCGTGTAAACTTTGGACCCCCGTTTCATCCTCTTAAGGGGAGAATTTTGAAAAATTCTGTCTTAGTGATCACCTACGTCATGAAAGGAAATGTGCAAAAGTTCAAATTCCTAGGTTTGGTAATTTTGAGTTGATAGTCAGTAAATCAGTTACTCCTTTTGTATAAATAATAATGTAAAAAAGTTAAATCATTAGAAATCATCAAATGAAAACGAATCTAATTCTGAAAATGGGTCCTATCAAAAACGTGATTGGGGTCATTCGATCGTTTTGGTCTTTCTAGTGTTAAGCTCGACATTAGAAGTAGATATTCATTGAATTCGCGATGAAAGGCTTGGAAATTCGATACTTTTACTCGTTCGAATTCGTTAACGGGTAATCACTATTCAAGTCGATTTGTTATAATTATTATTGCATTTATTACAGAACACAATTAGTTTGTATAATAGAGTTAGTTAAAACTTCAAAGTAGTGGTAGTAGTGGTAAATAGTGTCCTTAAACATATAATGAACTTATGATCTATTTTATCTTGACCAGAATTCGGGCAATGATTGATAACTTTACAAAACACGAACTCATTACCTAGCACACTGTAATTTCAAACCTGACTGGCAAGTATACCTTATTGGGGTTTGCACGTAAACAGTCATTATGAAACATGTCATTTGGTAAAAAACATGACGTGGTTGGTGATTACATTTGCTGGCAGTGTAGCTACGTAGTATTATTATGGCTTGAACCTCCGTCGTTATGTATATTATGCCGTTTTTGCACATCTATCATAGAGCCTCTTAACGGGATGCAGTCCTTGTAAAAACTTATTATTACCTGCATAATATATCAAACTAAGTACAAACAGTATCCATAGATTTCAGAGTGGTCCTTCGGTTAATCTGCCCTTGCACCATACAGTTTGAAGAACCGAAGACAATATTATGTATACTACGTCTACTGCTTGTGGTTGAAATTAATTACTCAGATACCCGCGAAACGAGACACAATAGTAAAACAATAACAGCGCGGTCTCATAGGACCGGTTGGGGATTCAAACGTTAAACGTTTGGTGAAAAGATCTAGGAATAGTAACATTATAGAACAAAAATGTTGTACTTACATGAATCATTGCAATTGAACTGGTAGTAAGAATATACAAAATTGTCTAGTCATCAGATTCTTGTGATGGTTAACAATGATAAGATATCCTTATAAATCATTAAATCAATTTTGACAATTTTTTTTAACGTTTCTTCACACTAGGAATAACTTCGGTATTGTGGTTCTTTTTTTGATGAGAAATCATCATCCAATGACTTCTCCTGCTTTCGGGCGGAGCGGGAGAACATGTTAGACTTTTACTGACTAACTCACTCCTATGTTCCATCTTTGCCTTGTTTTTAGGACCCCGTGTTTACCTTTCGGAAACCAACCCATGGCCTCAGTAGACTTTCAGCCCTGCTACGCCCTTACGGTTTTGCTGACATTACTTCGAGGCGCGCGTGGAACAATAAATGCTCCTATCTTATTTATTGGAACTCTAAAGCTTCACCTACCTTATTGGTAAGACGAAACCATGAGGATCGCGTCATAGCATTGTAGATGTGATAGCGCTTGATAATATGTATAAGCTCTTCAGGAACCAGGAAATGGGCTGATAAAACGGTGACAAAGTTGTGCGATAAATAACAATTCCGGTAATTTCCTCAAGTTTATGACCAAAGACCAATATTATTGTAACGTTTTCAATTTTCGTAAGTATTCATTGGCTGTTGATTTTCACTTTCGCGATTTCCACGTGAAAACCCTATCGCAGAGTTCACTTAATTAATTCGGCGCTCTACGTCATCACGTTACAATCGAACAATAGTAGAAGTTGGCGGGGAAAGTTGAGCTTCGGCGTCGCTTCCCCCTTCCCACTTCAACCCCCTTCGTCACAAATAAATAAGCCAGAGCCGACATCCGACAACAATAATAATAATTCGCTCGAGCCCGATCAGCTGTTTCGCCGACACCGACCCGAGTAACAGGTGGCCTATAAAGACATTCAATAAAGTGTGTACCACTTGCCTTCGTTGCGGAACCGTCTATTTTACACAAATACACTCACACATACAAGTAAACTCACCACTAACCCAAGTTGAACTTTTTGCCATCTTTCTCATTCTTACCGACCATTGGGTGTTCCGATAAAATTTGGCAAGTTCGTTTTTACTTTTGAAATGATCGAATTTGACTTTTGCTGAAATTGGAGTTACGTGTGTTGGCCACTAGGCTCTATTCTATAATGTATGTATTTCTCCGACTGTAGTTAAAATTACGTTTTTCTACCGGTTAACTAAAGCATATTGATGGATGTACTAGCCAAAACACAATTGCCTTTCGCAATTTGTGCCTTTGAATTCCTTTGCACTTGTGCAGCAGTACCTACCATTGACATGTATTTTGCGAAATAGCTGAGTCAATGGAGCAGTGTCTTCAGAATGATTCATCTGCCACACAGGGAGCTCAACGTAGATCGGAAACTGTGACATACGTATGCAAATTTACTTTGAACGAATAAAGGTGGGGTGGGAACGGGTCGCGACCTTCTCACTGTCCCCCGCTACACGTGGTTCGTTGTATATAATTGTACGAGCTGTGTAAGATTATTGTAGGCCAGGCATTCCAGGCACTACACACTACCCTTCCCTACTCAAAACATCACTGAGCACCCTCTTTGTTTACCTTTCATTTGCACGCCCTTCGTCCTGTTCTTAATGAAGGACTTGTTGAGTTCTTACATTTTGGCTTACCGTGTTTTTTTGAAGAAACACTTTCTTGTGGAAATGTAACAAGTTGTTTCAGTTCGGTCAAAGCATATCTGTCGTTTCGTACGATCAGTGTCCAACGACTGTATTTGTTATAACGTGCAAGAGCGCCGTATTACAGCGGGGTAAGTCGGAGTACGCTGCAACGATTTGTAAGAGTTGCACAGCATTTCGCTCTCAATAGCGCGCGGTCGTCGATGACGAGCCGGTTATGTAATGTAAATGTTTACGTACCTACTACACGTGGCCGGCACCACGTGCCCCAACCGAGAACACTAGCCTTGTGAATTATTTATTTACGACAACATTTTCGCACGCCGGTCGACGAACTCTTGAATGGTCTTGGAACGCATTTACGCCGATTAATCTCGACATGTCTCATATGACATTGATATTATACTTTTGTTATTACTTAAATGAGGAAAGTGGGTTTACGATGATATCGTTGAGCTTCTATTCCTAGGTGGTTTGATATGTATTGTTATAAGTTCGAGAATTTAATCTTTTCGCTACGTAGACTTTTACGAATGCAATAAACTTGAGCCAAATTGCTTCAGTCTGTAAAATCTGTTATGAACCCAAACACTCTAAAAGCAACTCTGTTATTGTGTCTTGACTTTATTGTCGTCTTAACATTCAGTAGCGATGAATATTGAACAAAATGAAGCGTATACTATAAGTATATTTGATTATATGGAAAACTTCAAGGGGATTTGCGGTTATTTAGACAAGCTTCAACTCCCATCCGCGGGCTATTTATAACGTACGTCACTCCGGAGCGTGGCTCCCGTGCCACTGACCTAGCCTACCAGATATGAATATGAAGATCTAACTATCCGTATGTTGCTTGGACAGTAATGAACGTATTAACGACATGAGACATGATAACCGTTTGCGATCGCCATCGGCCTTATAACTAGATGACTCACCGTTTTTTGCTTCACGAACGGCCAAGGATTTTCAAGACCATTTCGTGGAAAATTTATGTGCCATACAACACTCAGCCGACTTTAGGGAAAGTCCGCGCTTACTAAACTTACAAAACCAAACTTATGAAATATCTAACTTGAGTTCTTAAATTCATAATGTATTATTGTAAAACTTCACATTGATTCTGATACTGCAAAGCGTACTATTGTGAAGCAAAATCGTTGTACCTAGCAATCCTATGTAAGTAAGTACCGCACTTTGTTAGTCGGGCCCACGTGAGCGTTTCTCTCGGCTCAATAGCGGGTTTCATGATCGTCGTCGCCTCGTTCCCACTGCACCTCACCTATATAAGGTAGATAGATAGGCTACGTAGGTTCGTGTGGTTGCGTTAGTCCCTCTATTTACCGTGCTGCTGGCAGCCTCCACACATTGTGTAGACACACCAACAAGAGCGATTTTGTGTTTATTTGCGTCGGGATTTGGGCCAAGTGCAGTCGGTCAATTTAAGCCGATCTCGTTCGTTCGTGCTCGACTGACGTATCGCAATCGACGTAGCCCAATCACTAAACAGCTGATCAATGTTTTGATAGATCTTAATTGAATAACATAGAATTCTGAAATCTGGATCGAGTTAAAAACTTTCTGGTTTAAGACGATCTTTTATGAATTTTCTCCTCAAATAGACCCTTTATCTTAGATATTCCTTTGTCTTTTTTCTACGGTTACTGACTTTCTTTTTGGAGTCACTGTAGTAGAATTTATATCAAGAAAGGGAAGCGTGAAACCATCCACTATGAATGGAGAATTTCTATTATAAATAGTTACGTCTATTTTTTTCGTTTAGTGTGAAATGTTCTAGTTCAACTCTATTATTGTTGATTCTCATTTACGTATTTCTATTTCAGCCTATCAAATATTAGTTTCATTTGTATACCTTTATCAGTAGGTTATTTTAAGACTAGTCATTATCAATCATTCGATTCAGTATACAAAGAGTCGACTCGATTTATTTCCTTTTTTTGCTATACTACATCTGAGGTTTTTATAATCTTGTGTCTACTTAGATAGCCACTTAGTCTTGTCTAGCTAAGTTTGGAGGCCAAGTCAAATCATTTCGCTTCCAATTGACTAGGAATACATCTGAAAACACTACAACAGATACTGTATCTAGATAGAGCCGCCCAGCACGTCCCGACAGCTTCCAACAATAATAATTAATTGACTCGTCCGTTCGTTATCGTGCTTTTATATTGACGTTCCCGAGTGAGCAAGCGAGCGAGGCGCATTCGGAATGAAATTTCCATAAAAACTTTTGTGCTCCGGCGGACGTTGCGAGCGCACGTTAAAATCGTCGGCTGGCAATAAAACAGCGGCCGGTGCGGCGAGGCGCGACGAACCGAGCAACGAGTGCGAGAGGGACAGCCTTAGAGATAATGGACTCTGTACGAAATGAAGAACGCGCCTGGTGCGCCGAGCGAGCGAGCTGGAGCGCTGGGCAAAAACATCGCCGCAGTTATCGCGCTCCCCGCCGCCCCGCGCCCCTCCCCACCGGCCGGACTCGTCTGATCGACGCTGGAGCCTCTCGCAGGCGAGCTAACCTCGACAGCGGGGGGTCGTGAGTTGCCTCGTCGAGCCCGTTCGAACGTTGAGAACGCGCTGCACCGTCGCCGCTCTCTCTATAACACGACTCGATTTTAACTTTGAAAAAGCTTTACATTTACGCGTCCATTGCACAGTTGCTCTCGACTGCTCTAAGCTCGCTCTAATCGCGTTTACCGTTGTATGTTGTAATAGAAAAGGACCACTGATTGATTTACGAGCTACGAACATTGACTGCCCTGAAACGGTACGTACTATCATATGATTGTCAACTGTGTACAATAGTTTGTCGGGTGAGCTTTTATGGGTTCGTATGAACTTACATTATTATGCATAACTCGTTGTTCCATTGTACTTTAACGACTGTTGGGTTACGTTACATAAGTTAGTTACCGTACAAAAGATGATCTGCATCCAAGTTTAATATTAGCGCGAGGCGTGCCGCATTTGTTTTTATTTTGGTGCTGGTTGCAGGCGCATTGTTTGCGGAGATTCCGTACGTTGTTTTATTGCACGATTACCGCAAGTGGCCCTGCTCTATTGACTCGGCGTGCTATTGTTGTTCTTAACTGCCGAGGTTGCAGTGTCAAGGCATCTCACCTAGGTACAAGAATGCACACTTTATGCCGCGTGGATTACGCAAATGAGCCCGAGCAATCTGTTTGTGATCATTTACGCCATGTGATTAATTATTTATGTTGTTTTACTTTAGTGTTCTGTTCAATAAGTAAGGTTTGTGTTCCGGTGATCCTTATTCTAATATCAGAGTTTTATTTTTCGGGTATGCACTATAGGTACATAACAGAGAGTTAAGAATAGGCTTTTAACCTATCACATACCCACGAAACGAGACACAATAATAAGACAATAATAGTGCGGTCGCATGAGACCGGTTGGGAATTCATGAATTAATAGTAATGATAATGATACAATTTGAATGACAGTACTTAACTGTCGATTTACATCGTGGGTCAAAGTTGACTAATTGATGAAGTTTCTATGCAGTAGACCAACTCTTTTGTTTTTGAAGGAAGAAATTTTGGATAGCGTTTTGTTTCCTCATTTTGGTGTTGATCGAGTTCCATAGGATAACACTAACTTAAAATTGGAAATTAATTTCATTTCTTCAATAAGTTCATTTTGTTATGGTTTTAGAAAATGACATAGCAAAATGAACAATATTCCCTATGAGTTAAAGCCTTCATTGAAATGATTATCTGAGGTTGTTGTCGATTTCGATGTTGATATTATTTCTCTCTGAACAATTCACTGGAAGGTAAGACCGTTTTCACATTTTCCGATCCGATATCGGTATCGGACGCCGATACGATATCGGGGTAAGGTAAATGTATGAGATATGTACCTGTCTTTCATATTGTCCGACCCGATATCGGATATCGGAGCACAGCATTTCATACATTTTACTTACTCCGATATCGTATCGGCGTCCGATACCGATATCGGATCGGAAAATGTGAAAACGGTCTTACTCTTATTGAAACTTGATTTAATTAAACAATTTATTGAAAATCCGTCCTACAAAAAACAAGTGTAAATATTAGTTGTTTATTAATCGCAATTTGGTTTAAAAAATGATTGGTGGAATTCAAAAAAAAAATATGTTAATAAACAAAACATACGCCACTGATAAAAAATATATGCTAGGACCAACTACAATACTAAGTTTTATACTTACCGAGTTCACGATCTTGAACTTATGCGTAGTACTAGCCTAGAATTATATTATCATTCTCGATTGCAGTCATAAATCTGATAATGTCTTGAACTAATATATCGTCTCTAAACTTCTATCTTTGATGCAAGCTTATTGCAGTTTTCCGGAAATGTGTTTTACTAAAATATTAAACTCCATAGTTTTAACTGAAAATTTAAATTTTGGCGCTTTTTACCAATTTTTTGTATTCTACCTTCTGTTTCCATCAAAATTAACAGCTTATAGTATTTTTTTTTTCACCTCGATTTTCTTTTCGGATTAATTATTTCACTGTGTTGAGATAGCTCGAACTACGTGGTCACATCTGATTCTGGTGTTCAAACTTACTCGTTTTGAGGCACATTCGTGCACCGAGGGTTCCAACAGACGAATGGAAAACAAAATGATCTCAGATGGGTTCCATATTTGCTGATTACTACTAGGTACGATTCGTCCTACTCTATGAGTTAGTGCTGTATCGTGGGCCCGGGCGTTCAAAAACATGTAACCTCACATACACAAGAAACCCACATCTATCTATAAAACTTGTGCGACAAATGTTTCTTCTATGTGGGAAACGATCATGCAGCGCAGCAGTCTATCGCTCAAATACTGCGCCACTAGTTCCGTAATCCAATTAATGTTGTAATATGTTGTTCCAGGATCTGACCGGTCAGAACAGCAATGACTCGGGCGGCAGCGGCGGCGCTGGGCGCGCTACTACGCCGCACCTGAGGCCGACGCCAAGCCCGACAGGCTCCAGTGGCTCACGCTCCATGTCACCTGCTGTTGGTAAGTTATCTTCAATCATCACCATCATCATTTCAGTCGAAAGGCATCTATTGTCAGACATGCCCTCTCTCGAGTGTAGCCACAACGACCAAAGTATGCATCTGGCAACTATAGGATTCCAGACCCTCACCACTTCATCGGTCCACCTTGTGCGAGGCCTATCAACGCTTATCTTCAATGTCCTTACTAAAATCTTAAGCTTTTTTACCATTGGATGGCTAAGAAACTGACTGCCCATCTGAGGCTCTATACGAATGTAATTAAATCAGATTATCGCAGTGCCAAAATGTGAGTGATTAGCTGTAGGAGGGACCATAATCTACCACGCGGATCCAGTGCAGAGAAGTCGAAATTCACTTCTAGGACACGCCAGTTTCCTTAAGATTTTTTTCATTTGCCGTTTTGAGCGAAGCTGGTGATAAAATAAATTACAGCAAGTAATTCGCTTGACTGAGATTGAACCCACGGCCTTCAACTCGTTACTTAGGCCGTTACCACTAAAACATAAATGCTTAAATGTAAGTGATCAATCGTGAATTTTGATAATTCTTGTCAATCCTGTACATTTTTGCTGTATGTGGTCGACATGACAGAATGAAAGAAAAAGTGTATTGGTCCGGTCCCAAGAGATACGGTACAAGGGTGGGACGATGATGATGATGTCTTAAATTGTGCTTGAAGATTGTATTTACATAAGGTGTACAACTGAAAGGGCCTTATAAATTTCCCTTTCTTACGATCCGTTTCTATGGTCTTCAGCACAAATCAAGCTGAAATAAAGTTAAAGATGTCTAAGGACAATTAAATCAATTTCAAATGAATGAGCAAATCAAACCAAATCACGCTGAATTACAATTTAAAATGTTGTAAATGATTAGCAAGACACGATTACCATGAAAAGGTGACACAGAAGTTTGATAGCTATTCCATCACGTGTGCGTTCATTTGTGAAGTAAGTTAATTAAATACAATATAACCGTGAAAACAAACTTGATTCTAATCATATAACAGCTAAGTGCAAACACTAATCATACCAATCAGATTGTTATTTTCGTGAACTGATATCAGAGGTGCAGTGGCAATCTCGTTGGCGCTCTCTTTGATTTTGAACCTTATTTCCAGGGGTTAAGGTCTTAATACTTTCTTGGGAGATTTTGCCTTATCCTTTGTTTTGTCACGGGTGTGTTGATCAGATTCGTTGTGCATACTCCGTCACCGGTAGACACGGGCTTTCCCGACATTGACCCACATAGAACGGGCGCCCAGAGTACGCCGTATTTTGCCCCTTTTGCGGGCGCGAACCACCCCAGCCCGCCCACCTTATGTACGAGTCGGGGTGGTCGCGGTATATAGGGCCTCGTGAAAAACTTACCCCCACCGACGGCCGGGGCGAGCACGCAAAACAGGACCTTCTACCCCTGAGGCCCACGAGGCGCTCCTATGTGCCGGATCGCCGCCGACCTCACCATTGACAAACCTTCCCACCTATATAACAACATAAAAAAACGAAACCGACTTTTACTTTGCCGAACTTGGCACGAATTTGTTAAAAGCTAAAAAATCCCAATTGAAAAGTGGAGCGCTACACTGATTGCGTTAAATGATGAATTCGCATAATCAATCAATTGGAGCGGACAGCGTTATTCAATAGGCTGACTAATACGCTACTGATGTATTCAATATTTGATCAACGAGCCGCGTATCGAGTCCCAGTACATTTTAAAAGTACTTGTTGACATTATCTTGTTGAACTGAAAGATTCCTAGAACACCCTTGGGGTTTCCCTCGGAGTGTGACCTTGACGGGTTCACCCACCGGGGACGCCGCATCTTATATACTTACCTACTCACTGTCACGATTTGTTTGACGTAGGTATATGTATATTACGAATACATAGTTACACTTACTTTTGCCCTTCCATCTGATTTTAGACGAGTAAAACCTAACCTACTACAATTTCATTCATGAACAGTTGAATAATTATAAACTTTATATAGGTACAAAACTTGATAAGCCAGTACATAACTGATATTGGCTTGAAATAGAATGGTTGAGTTACTCTTTATCCTTTTTCTCGAATATATTTATGATCGTAACTAAATTGAATTTCTTCTTCTAAAGAAGTAATAAAGATACGTTTTATGTAGTGATCAGATAGACAATAACTCATTTTTATGATGTTATCAGCCAATTAAGAATTGTAAAATCATTTCAACCATATCTGATACCATCCTGATCAAACGTCATCAAAATGGGTATTCATGCTGAACTATGACGCAAAAAAGTGATTGTATTTTAATATAGCACATCAGCCTTATAATGTTCCCACTGCTGGATCTCAGGCCTCCTTTAGGACAGGGAATGGGCTTATTCAGTACGGATGGGCAGATGTCCACATGCATTCGAATTTTTGGTTCTGGGAGGTGCCGCTTTCTTCACAATGACTTCACACGGGGCCACCACTGCTGATAACATAATTAATTATCGACTTTTACCACTCGGTCCGGAGCGAGGAGTACCAGATTTTTACTGACTAAAACCAACCGTTGCGTTCCAGGGCCACGATACTCTTTTCGAACAATCCTACATCCCTGAACACATCTAACGGCTTATAGGATTTTTCTAATTTAGTTGCCCATGTTCTAATATTAAGCGATCATTTCACAGTTAGTAAAGTATTAAAAGTTAATAAAAGGTATTCGCATACTTGCGGTATAGTCGGAACGCAAATTGCTTTGTAAATGTATTCAGGCATGTTCAATAACTTACGATTGGTGACCATTCCATACCATTAAATTTCGATTGTTTTATTTTACGCTAGATTTTTGCTTTCTTACGATCCCATATATTACGAAGTAATATGAGATTTTGATCATTAAATCTTCTATCTAGGACTTCTAACTGTGTACGCCAAATCAATGGTGCTTCTTTTCTCAATGCCAGTATCATATATGGCTTGCCATAAACCTCACTCAGACAAGAAATACCTGGAAATTTGCTTGTGTATGACATTTGTGATTGTTTTTGCTTGCCTGCTTTAGTACCATTCCAAACTATATGGCTTCATAACATGTTGAAGAACCTCCTTACCAGATCAATTGAAGTGATAAAAGCAATAGTTGATTCTATTTGTTTCACTTTCGATGTTGTCTAATCACCGTTATAGAAACAAACTTTCAACTTTTCAGACGTTTGGCCAACACGAACAATGAAGCTAAGACCATAATTTAGTTATTATTTAAGCTTACGCTAATTGGATAATCACCAAAGTCAGGGTTGGTTGAGTTCGTATACAAAGCATTAACAGTTATCAATTTGTCCCGGTTGAGTGAAGTAATTGGCCTCAAAATAAACATTGTGCCGCCCTCTTATATGCAGGTATCATAAAAAGCAATTTGGTATTTTGCCTAAACCGGCTGTAGCGAACGGCAACCGCAAAAGCAATCGTGTTTTGTTAACGTCGCCGATTGCCGAACGTGGCTTTCTCAAAACATCGGGCTGTAGACCGGCCGAGCTCCGACTGCCGCGCCACTCGAATACCGGTTATATGACCGCAATACACCCTCACACTGTATCTCCAGCGCGCCGAGCGAACCACACTACCTCCACGTCCAACGCTGCTCGTGTTCCTCGCCGGCTCTCACAGCGCTAACATGCGCAGCAATGTATCACAGTCCGCCACATAAATTGTCACGAGCTGGTGGAGTGGTAGAAGGTTAACATGACTGTATGACGTCAACCGTTCGGCTCGTCGGACTTCTTGACTCTCGACAAACATCGAGTGAATATGTGAAGTCTCGCGCTAGAAAATTATAGACGAAGCGATTGAGGAAAAATACGCTGCTTTATGTAGCCTACCTGAGCTCAAAGGTACAGCAATGACTCACATTGTTTTACAAGTTTTTTAAACTTTTAGATATTGAAAACTTTACCTACTACTAAAATAGATTCTACTGATAGGTTATCAAACGATACATAAATCAAATTCTAATTATAGATGGCACAAAAATAAATCTAGTTGCCAAGAGCAAAAGATATAAAAAATAATCAGTAATATTTTATATCTTCTGTAAAAATAAGTAGGTCATTATTATTGTTGGAAATAGGATTCAAATAACTCGGAGTAGGTGCTTATTACTCGATCGAAACGAAGTAAGAGGTAAATACATCAAAATACAGGTAGGTAATAATATCAGTGTGCAAGAATTCGTTATCTCTTATCTATGCGGCAGTCTCATTGATTGATCGTAATATTCTTTATCGATGTGTAAATAAATATAAATTTCTGTTTATCGACCGCATTGTGCTCGTTTCCAATCCAAGTTCCATCGTTATTTTAACACAATGAAGCCGCAATACCGCAACCCGACGCGTTCGAAGGTGAATTGCGTATTGTTTGACGCCCGCATACAACGTGACTTTCGAAAACGACTTTAATTTTCGACCAATAAGGTTTCTTTTGCGCGAAGTGTACCTATTATTGCTGTTGTGGTATTACAGACCTTGTGTTGATGTCGTGTAGGGCGATATTACCTTGGCTGAGTGGTCGGTTGTTCAGTATACGGGCGCTAAAAGCGTTTCGCAGTCGTCCGTCGTGCGTATCGGGCGCCGAGCAGTGGAATGCCATGAACTAAGATAAGGCTGGCTCTTGGGACCGAGTCGAACGCTGCCGCTCGCTGTTTCTCCGTGACATTTGAAACCTATATTTACTTCGGTTTATACTTAGCTTGATGCTTAACATTTTATATAGAAAATATATTTGAACTGCCATCCTGTTTTTATTGCAATCATTTTTAAACTGATACAATCAGGTAGTGACTTGAAATTATCAATTTAAGTATTTTGTATTTAAATTTGGACCACGCGCCGATAACCATAATCAGGAAAACTATGTACCTACTTACCTAAGACAATTAAAATACATGATAAACAATTGATTTGCATATTACCTAGCAATGTGTCATAATAACAATTAATAACTTACGTTATAAAACCTTTACGTAATCCTAATTAATACGGTTTCATAATGCAGTTATCGTATTTTATCGCTCGTTACTAAGTTAGGAAGTGATCTGTGTTTGATTGTGTGCATTAAGTATTCACCCTCACATATGCAGAGCTATGAGGGTCGGTACAAGTATTTGACGGTTAACTGAAACGCCTCTATGTACCGCCACGTGCTTCCACGTCCTTGACAAGGCCAACGACCTCGAACTTTTGTAAAAAAAAAAGGTAAAACAAAACGCTTTTTGCCCCGATCCTGCCATAATGTTTGTTTTGATCGTTTTCACGTAAACGATCCTTCGTGGTTTGTTTTGAATACTTTTTTTTGTGCAGCGAACGCCGCGGTCGTTATTATTATTTATGGTGCTCTTTCTACCATCTCCCACCTATCGCTGTCGCAAACATTTTATTTCATCCTAGCTTTTGCCCGCGACTTCGTCCGTGTAGAAGATATTGGTTATTGCAGACGCGCAAAAAGAAGCCATATCTTTCCTTTAGGTTCAAGCTCAGATACTTTTATCAAAATCTGTTTAGTAGTTTAGCCGTGTGTGAATCGATATCAAATAATCTCCCTAAGTTTTGATTATGATCCGCTGTTATAGTCAAGTTCAGACTTGACTGGAAAGCCGACCCCAATATTGTTGGAAAAAAGGCTAGGCAGATGATGATGTTATTATAGTCAAGTAAAAACTTCACCATCATCCAACTATCATTGATATTGATCAAGAGTATTTACAGGTTTGTTTCGCAAAGCATAAGTACCGTTCAATGTAAACATGATTCTCATTATTCTTGTCCAACTTGGAGGACTTAAGATTTGAATACATTGCGGTCCCGAGTAACGGAAGGAGCGCAAAAAAAACTTGCAAAAGAATATGACTCCTGTAACGGGAACCTGTTGCGTGTCTGCGGTCCCGCCCGTTGGCTGCCCATCGCCTAATTGTATTCAGATTACCCCGGAAAAGTGATAAATCTGGGCGAGTCAAGGTCGGCGGAGGGTTCGACAGCCCATTCACCCCGTTCCGTCTGCCCCCTTGGCTAATGGTGCGGACATTCTTTCCCTAAACTCGGCCAGGCTTGGCCGTCTCTCTATACTATACTATACACATTCACTAAGTGTACAAGTGTACCCACCTACCCCCCCACGCCCGATAACCAGATGTACTTACCTCGCAGACGTAACAACCACCCTGTTTTCGGTCCCTCTCCCCGAGATTGTTGTAAGATTGAAAAGGAAAACGAGATTTAATTTGTCAATGAAACACTTCTAAAGGTTTCATTTGATTTGTTTTGTTTGTTATATAGCCATTGTCGCAATTTGCTTCGGTTCTCGATATTGAATAAATGAAACTTATTCAACCGTACGTATGAAATTGCTAAACACGGGTTAAAATACGTTATTGTTTTCTTGTATGCTTTTTCATTTAGGACTTTCCGAGGTGACGTAACTAAATATTTTAGTATGCAGTTGGTGCAGTGTTGAGCATAGCTCAATGTTAGATGTAAAGTGTAGAAATGTGTAAATTGTAAGATAAATCAGAGTTGTGTATCATGTGGTGTGTGGGGACGGCGAGTGTGTTAGTGGTGATCAAGTTAAATGGGTCGACAAACAGCGCCGTCGCTCCGACGCCACCGTTTGTCTCAACTAGGCCGCTTGTTAACGCTATTGTCTATGTTCTGTTTATACTCCTTACTCTTAACACATATAGGTACTCTACATGTACCCACCCATTTATATTAAATATATCTATATGTTTGAAGCATTCCTGTTAGCTAATTTAAAAGTATTCGTTCCTGCTTAACTAGACAGAATTATTTATTGATCACGAAATATGAGGATCGTATTATTACGTCAATATATCGCGAAATACCCAACACTGATACAGAACATGGAATAATAAAAACCAATATAGCTATGAATCCTTATGTACAGATAGAATACGAGTACATGGCATACATCGTGCTGCTAATAGCGTCGTGGCTGCGTGACTATGAATTCTCTCAGTACAAATACTCATGTCATACCACTTTTGAACGACCACGTTGTGAGACTGTCAGTTTAGACACTCGGTGTAAATTGTGAGCACTTGACGCAACGTTTATGTAGCTTATATTAAAGAAAAGATACTGTATTTTACACTATATTGCTTGAAAACCAACATTTATTATTTTGTTTCTCAAAACTTAATTTTATGGTGGTAATGTTTTAAGAATGACATAAATGTGGTCTTTTGGACGTGTGTCAAATCGTACAAGTAAATAATCTACCTGGGAATACATCAGCAGATCATCATCATCTGCCTAGTCTTTTCCCAACTATATTGGGGTCGGCTTCCAGTCAGGCCGGATTTAGCTGAATACCAGTATTTTACGAGAAGTGACTGCCTACCAGACCTCCACAACCCATAAACTGGGGTAACACGGTACTTCATGACAAGACTGGAGTCTGATTTTACTGGCTTCTGACTATCCGTAACGACGGAATACACCAGCAGATGCTCATCGCAAAACTCAATAATTCCCATAGTTGCAATATTCACTGACCAAAGTTAGAGCTAGAGCTATTTCCAACTTTGGTCTAAGTAGGTTTGGTATTTGGTATTGGTGAGCACAAAACCACTAACACCCCAAAGTCTATCTTTGCACGTATCCTAAGTCGAATAAGGGTGGCTCGGTGGAGGAGTGAAGCTACTGAGTACTTTATTCACTTGCATCTCTGTAGAACTCAGTGGAACCACCGCTGCAAGCTACTCCCACCCGTTGGCTTTCTCCACTGATTCCGATAGTCTCCATATGAGAATATAAGAGATCAGAAAGTATGCACGTTGCACAGAACGCGAACTGAGACATTCCGCGCTTTCTACCGACAATCCATTTCGATTCCGATCATTCGGTAGCCCTATACGCAGCGGTAACGTGGGCGTGGTTGATCGTATGCGCGGAATGTGTTGGTAGCTATGACCGCGGTGGTTCGCGCTGTCCGCGCATTGCGAGCCCGCGCCCTTCGTGCCTGACACTTGACTTTGAGGCATGCTGTGTTATCTTGGTGTGTTCAGGTATTTTGAGCTGAAGGAATAGGTATTTATATGTATTTTTTTTAAATTTCAAGTTCAAATTGTAACAATTATCGATGTATACAAAAAAGTATATAAACTAGCTTCTGCCAGCGGCTTCGCCCACGTGAAAATAGGATTCTCCATACAAAATTTGGACCCCCGTTTCATATTCTTTGGAGGCAAATTTTGATAAGTCCTCTTTTAGTTCTCGCCTACGACATAAAAGGAAACCTTGTGCAAAATTTAACGCTCCTAGTCCCAGGAGTTTCAGTTGTGCGTTGATGTGTCAGTCAGTAAGTTTCTCCTTTAATATATTAACTTATAAAATATAAATGAACAGATGGACAAGTTATCTGCAAGTTTATATTACCAGCATGTCTTAAAAAGGAGAATAATGTTACATTTAACATTTTTGTTTTTCTGTAATGTCCAAACTTCCAGTCATGAATTTGTGATAAACTGGCTAAAGTAATTTCCTATACTATCAGTCTATTCTTGTCTACCTGTAAATACTTTCCTTTATAAAAAAGTATTTCGCGTAAATAGTTTGATAACCAATAAACCGAATAGAGAAATGTCGGGAAAGCATCCTGTTTTGACTGCACACATATTTGCTGGTAAATTTCCTTTAGGAAATAAAATGTGACAGTTTATTTTCTGTTCGAGACTTGTTCAAACTTCAAAGTAAAGCACGTTCAACTGTGGTATCATCAAAATTTTAGCATGGCGTCTAAAAATTCCATCATCATCATCAGCATTTGAGTCGAAAGACGTCCACTGCTGGACAAAGGTCTCCCCAAGCGTCGCCACTTCGACCGGTCCTGTGTGTCTCGCATCCTTCGGATTACCCCGATCTTCACCAGGTGATCGATCCACCTTGTGGGAGGCCTTCCAACGCTGCGTCTTCTTTCCTTGAGTTCCCATCGACCGTTTGTTCTATAAGCATTCCATATAAAGACACATTTCTAGACCCTATTCGAATTGGTGTTATCAACGCACGACAACGACAAAAAGCTCTGTTTTCACTATACACCAATTTACTGAAACACTAGTACCATATATATTGTGTCAGTTTCTCTTGTGTTCGAGACAGTCATGTGCAAACTTCAAAGTAACGTGGCTCGTCCAACTGTGGTAACATCAGTCTTTTTACATGGGGTCTAAACATTCCTTATAAAGACATATTTCTAGTCCCTAATCGAATCGGTTGATAACACGCACGCCAACGATGAAAAAGCTCTAGAGTCCTGTTTTCACTATACACCCATTTACGGAAACACCTGTACCGATAGCTATAACTTAGGGGTCCTTAACGCAAAAGTGAATAGAAGAGAAGGTTACTCTACTCTCTCTCTCTACTCTAGGCAAGTGTGCTCCATCGTTGGCTACACCATCACTTACTATTAGGTGAGATTGTAGTCAAACCCGAGCCCACTAAAAAAAAACACCGAATAAAGCGTGACAGTTTCTTTTCTCTTCCAAGACATGTTCAAACTTCAAAATAACATTCAACCAGAAACCTTGCACCCAGTTGCACGTGCAACGGCGGCGGTATTGTCGGATGGGAAAGTAAAGACCTCGGCGGTGTGCGTTACGCACGCGGCCGCGCGGTGACGGGCGCTGCCCTTGACAGAGCTGGTTCCACTCCGACTTGCTCTACGTTGCTTAATCAGACCACTAGACTTATTATTGCTTCGAGAGCATTTGTGCACGCTTGCTTTGGCTGTGTTTGACTAACTAGAGGTCGACAGGCGTTTATGTTTCTTTTCAAATTAAGCAAATAACACACACCAAAAAAAAACAAAGCAAAGCAAAGGCCTTTCTTTCCTCTCCCTGCTTATCTGGTTTTTCTGCGGTTCTGGCCCAGTAGGAGTCGGTTTTCTTCACTGGTTTCTAGGCTCACCGACTACCGTGTGCAATACTGTGCTTTTGTTACTCTCTGTGAAGTAGACAAAAGAACAAATGATTAACTAAAACGTTTTCAAATGCAGATATCGTCATGGTCACATTATCTATGCACAGGCTCTGTCTTTAATCCTCGCGTCATATTGTGTGTCTACAGACAGTGTTGTTGTTACGTGACAACAATGCACTCGTATGCTGAAGATTGCAACTGTCTACAAACAAACAATGGAGATTACGCGGCATTTCGTCCACTTGATAACAGTTGGCCAAAGCAATTAGCTGCCTGTCAGCTGTTGTTTACAAACAAACCCTAGGCTTAGGATCATTAGTCAAAGATAAGTAAAAAAGGAGATTTGTGACGTCACTCACACGGCTGCATGCTATCTTTATTACACATTTTAAAATAGGACGCGTGCTATTTTTACGAGACATTGGTCGGATGTGAGTCGAGTCGGGACGACCCCATTACCGTGGCGCTACACTCATTAAAGGTCGCCGTAAACAAATAGATATATAGGTGGGCGCGTATGGCACAGCGCTGTTATCTATGATTCACCGGCGCCTCGCCGTCTGCCGGCCGTCTGATCGCGCCGACACAATATAATGGCCCGATAATAGCCCGCTGATGAGATTATAGTGACGACCCTCGCACGTGGTTATCTTTATTCATACAAAACATCGTAAAGGGCGCATTTCAAATGTGCACTGAAAAGCTTTATCGCGCACCGCTTTAGCTGGCGCACTGTTTTCGCCATTGCACCGACGTAATTGCAAATGTATATTAACTGTGTAACAGTCAGTAGTCGCTCTCACGTAACACTAACATAACCGACTCCAAATCGACCTACATAAAAGCTGCAATACCACTTTCGTCGTCGCAAATCACTGCCGCTCGTATCTCGGCCTCGGTCAATGCGTTGCGTGCATGTCGTATGCACATATACGGATGCAATAAAGTGCAGCGAGAATTCGCAGGCTAGCGGCGCATTCTGCTCACGTGCCGACGGAAAACGAAAGTGATCGGATGCGTCTCTCCGCCCTCGATTGATGCTCGGTCGGCTTAGGCGAGCCCTCGTTAACTGTATTATTCAAATTGTGTGTGCGAGCCCCGGCGCCCGGCTCCACGACCGATCACAAAACCGATATTCGCCAATGTTTGTCGCTTGCACTCTCGTATACTATTTAATTGGTACACTTGACACTCAACTTGGATTTGTGACATAAACCGGCGCGACGTTCGTTTCGGAGTTATGACGAGTGAATGTTGTTTACTCGTTACTAGAGCAACTAATCTGCGGTGTTTTGATGTAGGATTTCACGAGTTTGTGTACTTTATACCTGTTTCAGAACAAATAGTAATAATTTTATTGTTTAATTTCAGGCACTCAGAACGTAGCGATGCCGCCGCGAACGTCGTCTTCGCTGTCGGATGGCAGCGGGCCGACGGCGCGGCCGGGACCGGGCGCAGGTGCGCCGTCGCCCGGCGGCGGGCCGCCGCCCGGCGCCATGGTGGCGCAGCCCTACCCGCACCACCCCGGCTACAAGCCGCCGCACTACCCTCCGCCGCAGCCCTACGGCTACCCGCCGCGCAACCACCACCCTTACCCGTACGGGTATCGGCCGCCGCCGCCACCGCATCCGCCACAGCACTACCCTCCTATGAAGGTAACGACATAGGACTCACTAGCATACTAACCCACTGATTGAGGTTCATAGGCAGTAAACTAATAGCAACAGGCGTTACCTTCAGTGTGTGATGCAAATATAATTGGATCAACATTCTGTGCTTACAAATTTGTTCTCTCTGTTTTGTGTTCATATTTAACGTAGTGTCCACGCTATTCCAGCAGCAACCGCGGCACATGGGTCCGCCGGGCCCGGGCGGGCCGGGCACGCCGGGCCCCGAGGGCGCCATGCCGCCGCCCACGGCGCCGGCCGAGCCGCACGACAACGGGCCGGCCGCGCCCGCCACCGCGCTCGTCACCACCGGCCCCGACGGCGCGCCGCTCGACGAAGGCAGCCAGCAGAGCACGCTCAGTAATGCGTCTGCAGGTAACGAAACTACTGCTCAATATAGACCTTCCTCACAATATCTTGCCTTGCGTTTCTCGCATACAGCTGATTTCCATGAATGCTTCCAGGTCGTAAGTCCAATATATGCTGTTGATTCATCTAAATCAATAAAAAAAAATTGTACTATCTCAGGCTATCTTTAAAGCTACTTTTCAAGAATTACAAAACTTCAAAGATAGCCACATGTCTGGCGATTATGTAATCAAGCATTAAATTGTGTCCTACAATGTAATAAAACTTACATGCGTTATCCTCGAAGATAGAAACGCAGCCCGATGTCTCTAACTCAACCAAAAGTAATCCCTTTCATTGAGATGACAGTGAACTAATGGGTCAGTACTGATTGTTCCAGCATCAGGAGAAGAAGCGTGCGGCGGGTCGGGCTCCAGCAAGGGCGGGTCCCGCAAGGAGTACGGGCCCGGCAGCGCCGCGCCGTCGCCGTCGCCCGGCGGCGGCTCGCACTCGTCCATGCACGAAGACTACGACGCCTCGCCCTCCTCGTGGCCGCGCCCGCCCTCTAGTCCCGTGAGTCTCGCGCACGCACCACACACCACACCTGACCACTGTCACACCACACTGACACATCTGAGGAACTGGCCAGTCCTGGCTAGCTAGCCCCATCAGCTCTGAGAATGAGATAAATGATATTTTTAGCATGTGCTTTAGCTAAAAGTTGTACCTGTCATTGTCGCACAACTGTCACAATTAGTGCAAGGTGGCAACGGGGACACAATAAGAGCAAAGCACGTGCTAAACAACATAGATTAATCTCATTTTGAGCTAACGATAAAGCCTTAATTTCAGTCAGTTTTTACAAACAAAAATAACTAAATATCGCGATTGGTTTGGTCCCAACGTAGCCAAAACTAGGCGAGTTCCACAGATATAAATGTCAAGTAGTACCACTCTTCATCTATTCTGTTCTTATAGCTGGTTCAGACTTCAACTACAATCTTGTGTCACAAAGGATTTCGGCTTTTAGTTAGACTTGCGAATGGATGTGTGATTAAAAGCCCTAATACCTGGTCCTTTAGCCAGTTTTCTGATGGCAACTGTCTGAAGGACGTTTTTGTTTTCGTAAACCAAAAGAGATTCCAATAAGTCGTGTTTGCGATAGAAATATTTGGTAATAGAGTTAAGAAACACGAATAATAAGCTAGATACCCAATTTTCAAAGTATACAAACTAAATACAGGTTACGAGAACAAAAAAAAGATGAATGAAAATTGTTTTTAAAATCTTTATGTATTTTTTACTATTCACATAATTATTGCATTTATGTGGAATTTTATATCGAACCTCACTTGTCACGGGTGTCGATCACACGAAAACCATGAAAATTTGCATTATACTATGTGAGGCATTGTATACTTGGTACCCCCAACTTGTTTGTGTGATCAACATTCGAGCACCCAACATAATTTTTTGTTCCTTTTCTATTGAGAGCCACATCACCGGCTGTTTAAGTTCGTAGGTTTGTCTCATACATTTCAACTGTCTTGTTCTTTCCTAACATGAGCTGTGTGTAAGCGAAAGGGAGGCATTGCATTTTATCATGTATTTCAGGTATTTAACAGTCACATTGCGCCGGAGTCCTACAGATCAAAGGTTTATATCAAGTTAAAGATCATAAGCATGAGTAGTGCTCGATACGATTAATATTTTCACTTAATACCGTGTTAAGATTGCATGTTAGTAATTCTCTATCTGCATAATACAAAATGCATTGCCTTTTAATGCATAACATTGTCTGACTTTGTACATATTTCTTTCAGTTACGACTTTGAACACCAACTTTTAGCTTGAAGCTTGAGAAATCCTTTAGTTATTCACTTTTGTTTCGCTTTCTGCTACAGTTTTTCTTTATGGTTGTGGACTCGCTTCAAGAAACAATTTAGGAACTTTCCAACTGAGAAATATTTTAATACTCTCAAACACTTTACACAACAAAAGGTTCTGTTGGTTCTAAATTACACTTTGTAGCTTTTTCGTACACATTTTTAGATTTGAATGAATTCTCCGTGTCCTTGCGGACTGTGTACTGTAGTCACTTTGTGAATAGCATGACATCTGAAGCCTGCTGGAATTATATTTAGATCTGCACACTGCATCGATTGCATGAAAATACTCAAAGTCCCCGTTTCGTAAACTATGTACTAGCTTGATGTAGTTTATTGAAAAGGGTTAGTATTGGAATGCAATTTCGTAAAAACTCCTTATTTTATCACTTCATTTTTCATTATTTTTTTTCTTTCTCTCTATTCTTGTAATTTTATTTTTGATCTATTCATAAATCATAAGGAGTTTTTCCAAACGAACGGGGCTGACGAAACGTAGTTTGTTGAACATAAAATTTATATTAGTGGATTTTTTTATTCTAGGCTGAAAATTCAAGGCGACGAATAGGCGAGTCTTCGTCAGGCCCGGTAACACATACACTATCAACCTAAAACGCTTGAACTTGATTGCCGTGAAAATAGCTCACTCTTATACAAATATACTCTGCGTAAAATAAGACTATACTCTATTATACTTAGATGTATTTGCTAGAAATTAAAAATAAGCACTCGTTTTAAATATATTTAAACGTTTCTATTTTGTGATTGAATTAGATAAAATTAATTGTAATAACAGCTTAACAAAAAAACTGGTGCTTAGTTTTATTACAACGTAGACTGGCCTGAAAAAATTCGATCCATAAGACGTACTCATGCCCGTATTTTGTAACTAAAGATAAATCTACCACACTTGATTATTATTTATTATGAAGTGTCGGGAAAACATTTATTAAAAAAATACAATAAAATCAGCAATTCTGATAATGAAAATAAGATCATTTTTGTCTAGTAAAGATGGTCGCAAAATGGTGGTAACCTTGACAAGTCACCACTGTAGTTATAACAGCATGTGGCCGCGGCCGCACTGGTGACGTGTTTGCCGAGCGATTATCATAAACTATACGTTCACGCGGCGATACATGTACAGTGTGCAAGTAGCTTGACATAACGTAGCTATGGGCGATTCCGAGATCGAAAGAATCGGAGTCGTTAAAATAAACCGAGTCGATTATCGATTCGTTCTTCAAAATAATTGAGATGTTTTTCGATTGTTTCGAGTCAACGAAATCGACCGTTGGTTTTCGATTGTTCAAATCAGTCTCTCACATTCAAAACTCTTAACCATTGAAGAATAACTCGCGAATGAACGCGCTATGAACTAGTCCCAATAACAGACCGAGTCGCACTCGGGTCGAAGTCAAAACAATCGAATAAAACCGCTCGACATCGCAGATCGCTAACATATCCACCAATCAGAACTTATTTTGGCACACTGGCATTCAAGTTACTTGCATACTTATATGCCAGTTACAAGCATGTATATCGCCGGCTATATAGTAACTATCTAGTTGCGTTACCGGTGCGGCTTCGCCTTAGCGTGAGTAGAGCTTAGGGACATGAGTACGTGGTATGGTCGCTATGGGCGGGTGTGTGATGAGTGTGTCCCTGCGCCAGAAGTCGGACTCGCTGGGCAAGCTGTACGAGATGGACGACGCGCCCGAGCGGCGCGGCTGGGTGGAGCGCCTGCTGGCCTTCATGGACGAGCGCCGCACGCCCATCGCCGCCTGCCCCACCATCTCCAAGCAGCCGCTCGACCTCTACCGCCTCTACCTGCTCGTGCGCGACCGCGGCGGCTTCGTCGAGGTATGTACTACCACTACACACGGGAAAATTTACCCGCCAAAAGACTCCAGAACTCCCAAGTTAGTTAAACTTAACTACCAAACGTGTAAATATGTAGAGTGTCTTCAATAAAGAGGACCTACTGAGATTTTTTTTACATTATGTTCGCGTTAACGTAAACGTTTGCGTATGGGGAATCGTGTGGAAAAGAAAACATTTAACATTAGTGCTATCAGACGGCGCTAATTCAGTTTCTTGCACAAATTGATTTTTACGACGCTATCGAGTACGTTCAAAAATTCACACTGGCCACAGATAGACCAGTGTAGATTTCAGCACTCGTTTGTAATCAAGAAGTCTACGCTCAATTTGGTATCTGTGAATACTTATGATTAGTTATTTCTGTGAAATGCTAGCAAAGAAACACTCGACATCAAGAAAAATAAATCATAGTAGCATCAGGTAGCAACCATGACGCGAAAGTTGCCAGGGACAGCGGAAGGAAATGCGTTATTATGGTACTGACCAGTTGCCGGTCTCATGTCATAAATGAGACGAGACGTTTCTTAGTATAAGAAGTAAAATAATTCTTATTCTCATTTAAAAATACATTTTCACTGACATTTCAAACACAAAGACACTTTAGATTTATTAATCCGGTGTTTAATAGCCAAGCTTTGTATGTATAAACAACTTTTACCATTTAGTTGATTTAAATATTTTAACAAGAGAGTAAGTGGCACAATGTTGAGACGACTTCCATATTTAGAAGTGTTTTAGAATATTGGCTCATTTTTAAAGATTCGTCAACGCTCACAAAAAAACCGGGTTTGAACAGACATAGACAATTTCGTTATACCTTCCTATTACAAAACACATTTTATATTTAGCAATAAGTTAAAAAATTGAATATCACAATGTTCGAAAAAATGCAAGCCCAACATTATTTAAACTTAACCAGCAATTGTCACAAGTAAAGATGACCGACGCACAGTCGTTACACGTTTCACTGTCCTCCGTTAACTCTCAGGCTTAGGTAAGCCGTTTCCTCCAATTACTCAAACTCACTATAACCGTCAATCTTGCATTTGAAACTGCATTCCATTTTCCTTACAGCACTAAAAGTCAAACAAATAAACACAAGAGGACGAACTGTATTTGTAATTCAATTCGGTTTTACAGTTTAAACGTTTGTAAGCATATATTGTTGAGTATCACTTTAGCGGTGCTAGTAAAACCGAGGCGCAGCGTACTATGCAACCGAGAGCACTGAGACTAATAGACTTCAGCTAGGATTTATGTTAGTGCATGCGCCGCGCTTTATGTGAGCAGGCGCCATAAACCCGCCGCCTTTAACGATAGTTAATAAATTTTTATCATTGTACTGCCGCGCGCGAGACGCGACACTACGGCGCGCCTCGCCGCCCGCGCCGGACGTGCCGCCGACGTCACGCAGCAACATCTCGCGATTAGAGAATCGCCGGCATGGTCAGGTTTCCACTCGTTAACACGCGCGAGTTATCGCCTTTTCCACTCACCACTAAACCTTCACACTTTATGTTCGAGTTAACTGTCGCCTCGTGTTCATTTGTTTACTTTACAACTGCTCAAGTTTTTCGTTTTACATTAACTTAATGTGTGTGTTTGCAGGTGACGAAGAATAAGACGTGGAAGGACATTGCGGGGTTGTTGGGCATCGGCGCTTCCTCTTCCGCGGCGTATACGCTTCGAAAGCACTATACGAAGAATTTGCTCGCGTATGAGTGCCACTTCGACCGCGGTGGCATCGACCCACAGCCGATTATCAACCAAGTTGAAGCTTCCACTAAGAAAAAGAGCGGCAAAACCAATAGCACGTCCAGTACAGGTATGTTCGGATAAATTCACTTGCTGTTCATGTTCGTTTGTGACTGTACATGTAATGAAGCTCACGATTCAATATTAACGGATCGAACTTAGAGGTAAAGCCATGCTTGCTAAGGTCGGTCTGTAGATGGGTGATCATCCATTACGTACCGAGATTCCTTCGGAGAGCATGTTGAGCCGTTTATCCTGATTATCATTTCAAGATCTTAAACAGTAGGTAATCTTTAGGAAAACTGACACTCGTATGGCCAAGGGGTGTTTACCAGTGTGTTTACCAGTTACTGGGTTGTGAATGTCAGACAGGACGATCCAAGTAAAATATTAGTTATTTGTTTTACTGCACCCCATTAGTGATCGAAAAGGCTCAGTTGATTAACTGTACATGTAACGGGAAAATATCTAATTAAGATTTTATGTGACAGTCGGTTGCAATCCTTATTACATTTCGCTCTATGGTTCTTGTCACTTTTAGTACGGCTTGTTTTATTTAACAGTCGACGGTTTGTCTTAATGATAACATTTTGATTCTATGAGCAATGTCTCCAAAACACATTTGTTGGGATAACTGTATGTTTAGCAATTCAACATTTAAAAAGGAGCTTCTATTTTAGGGCTATATGCAAAGTAATTCTAGGTGATAACTTATTTGTGTGAGGTTGGTATGAAAGGAAAGGTAGTCAATGATAGTGTAATGGTTGATAAGACAGAATTGAAGAAAAAGAAATAACTTGTTACGTCGACCCAAAGTAACGTGAGATAAGGGATGATAATGGGAAAAAGATGATGGTGAGAAGTAAATGATGAAATTAGTCAGGTGACATAACATGTGTGTGCATTGTCCCCAGCAGGGTCCTCAAATTCTCAAGAGTCATTCCCGGCGGGCGGCGGCGCGGGCGCGGGCGGCGCGCCCATGGACGGCTACGCGCCGCAGTACGCCGGCTACCCGCCGCAGCCCAACCACTCGCAAGGTAAGCCTACCTACTCCACCACACCTACCACTAAACCTCTCAATGTCGCTTCATTTCAAGCTCTACTCACGACTCTTGTTTCCAACGAAATTGTTGGGCTACAAACTGAATTTAAAATAGTTATAATAATTCTTACTCAGTTTGCAGTCCCAAATATTTCTTTATAAAACAGCACATAAATCCCAGAATAAATTGTCTAAAACAATCTTGATACTTGTTACTACCTCACCATTACCAGGTGTGAAACCAAAATTAGAATTTAGTGCTTTGAATGGAAATAAGAGTTGTTGGTAGGGCGTCTTGATTGCTAGTGTGAATAGACAGTCGCTAGCTCCGACTGTAGTGGCACCGCGTCACTCGCACGGACGTGCACTGATAGGCGCTCACGAACACCGTCGACCTAGCTTTAAAGGGTGAATATAAAACCTCATTTAAATGAAGTGTTACTAGCAACATGTTGCCTGCAACTCAAAATTATGTGGCTAAAATTACATTTGTCTGAGCATTAAATTTATGGTTCACCAAAATATGGTTGAACTAAACATATTATGTCGTTCGAGAAGATAAAATCGTCAAAGATTAATTTAATTTCTAAAGGGTTTGGCATCTGATCTTATGGGGCAGTTACGTGACAATATTAGTTTACGAATTCACCTACACAAAAAATTGTTCAATTGTTTCTTTTATGATAAATATATATCTCTATAAAAGCAGAAAAATATTTGAATAATGTCGAAAAATATAAAAAATTGGTAATGTCTTTATGTAAATAGTAGTCGATAGGTAGTCGACGGTGTTCCCGCTGGCCCCGTTAGCCCGCTGTACGATGCTGGCCGGCGCGCGGCCGTGCACGCCGACCGCGCACGCCGCGCTCGCCGGCGCTTCTTTTGTTTCTGTTGTGCCGACTAACTATAGCTAACCGTCTCCGAGTGGCCGCTGCTAACCCATCATAAGAACCTAACTGCTTCACACTAATTTCTAACACTCGGTTTCTGAAAGCCCCATCAAAATTGACAATTTTGAGCAAATTTCAAGAATGAAACAGTCCGTGTTATTAAATGGACAGTAAAATGTCGCCGTGAAAACTAAAGCTGACAATCTTCAAGACGAATGATAGTTACTTCAACCTTACTTCACCCAAGCTTTCATGGCGATATGTTGCAGAACTGATTGGTAGAACGCAATCAACATACCTAAATCGCGTTCTATGTAAATATTTTGACAACAATGAATGTAAATGTATTTATTGAGTTCAATTTTAGCAATGAAATTCGTCCTTTTGTCCGTTTTTACGACAAAGCTCTACATTCATAACGCAGCATATTTGAAATGTCATTTTGTTCAATAAATTCACAGAAATAGAACAAAGTTTTTAAATATGATTACCACTCATTTCATGATATATGGGGCAAATGGGCCAAATCCAGTATCGATTCTTACATTAAATGCCCCAACATTTAGTTGTCAACAAAAAACAGCATTTAAAAAGGTTTTCAGAAACCGGGCGTAACTGTCGTATCTCAGAGGAATTTAACATCTTTGTGAATAATCCATGTTCAATATAACAATATTCTTCTCTCTCTGGTTTAACGTTTTGACTACCGAGGTTACACCGAGCACTTTGGTAGCACAATAAATACAGAATGCTCACGACATACAGTACACGATTAAATAGCGCACACATCTAAAATAATATTGCTTATAACAGTTCTATGTCACCGTACGAAACGAGTAATCACTCTTGAAGTTATAATGTTGTACTTTATTTTAGCTTTAAATATCGATTTGTGCGAGTTCTCCTTACTGAGCATTGTTTGCAAAAAGCATCTGTTCCTATTGACTCTATGCGTGTAGCTAGTATGTCGTGAATGTCGGAGGGTTACCGTTCCTCTCGGGTACGTGTGGGTACAAAGACGTGTGGTTGTAGGCGGCGGGCCGGGCGGCGACAACCTTGCCGCCTCCAACCCGTTCGACGAGCCGCCGGGGCCCAGGAGACCCCCAGGTACTTAACACTTGCACATCTCCTCACTACATGGGTACTAAACAAATTGAGGGCTACATAAAAAGTTTAAACTAGTTAAAGAAAAAATGCAGTCGGGTGTTTTACATTCAAGCTGAAGCTATATTATGCTGAGTTAGAATGTTACCGCCATCACACAATCAACGATGATCTATATTTTGTAAATGTAATACAGCAACACACACAAAGTATTGTTGTGAAAAAAAGATGTTGTAATTAAAGGGGTGGCCCTGTGTATCTCCAGCTTTCTCTGATTGAAATAATTATTCCTTCTTAGACGTACCTTACAGTTGGAATTCTGATCATCCTTATTAAATCTAATGAAATGATGTAAGCACTCCATTTGTTTACTACTCCATGGCTCTTACTTTTGTCACAATTAACCCTTGTCCATTCGCATGATACCGGTAATAACATCGAAATAACCCATATTAATGTTATCATTAATTCTTTTTGTCTCTCTATAAATGTATATTTTTTTGGTAATACAATAAAAATACATCCTTAGTAAACTTTCTATAAAATCAGTAATCAGTTCGCCAAAAATAAAATATTTAATTGATGTTGCAAACCTTTCGGAGTTTCCAGACTAAGAAAAAGTGATTTATTGACGGTATCAAGTGATCCTTTGTACATTTTTGAATCAGTGTCTTGTCTGTGTGTTCTTTTATTTTCCTATTATATGTAAAATGTAGCTTGGCCGTATTTATATAATTTTGCATATACAAAAATCATTTATTTATTTAGTGTTGTAATATTGTCTGTGTCCTATTATATATAAAGTCTGCATGATTTTATCGTAATAATATGTATATAATGCCTTTATGCATGTATATTTTTAGTATACAAATTGAAGTATTGAAAGTACTCGCCCATTAATGAATAATTCACATCGAGGTTTAGAATGAGTTCTAGTGAGTTTCAGAGATGTTTTTTTTTTACTATTTTGATATACCTACACAAAAGTGTATTTTATTCTTGGTGGATTTTTATTTTATTTATTAGGAAAACCATTGACACACTACTCGTATATTTTATAGAAAAAATAAATAAATACAAAACAATATGTTTCCCGATTTATTTTCATGTCTTTTCTGATTGTGATAAATAAAATATGTATATGGATTCCTCTCGTAAGCATTATAGATATAAGTCTTTCAAATATTTGAGACTTCTTAAAAAATATTCAAAAATCAAAGTATAGTGACCCTTTTCAGTTGGTTCTGACAAGAGTTGTCAATCCTAGGCTAAACCTTACTTATTCTAAAACTCGATGTGTTTTTTCGTTTTGGGCACTATATGTGTTTACATTTCACATAGAAAACATTTTTATAATAAAATTGTCTAATTCGATTCACAGGTTACCAACAAGGTTACGGGTATGAATATGGATCTCCTTACCAGCCGAATAGGCCTGTTTATCCTCCTTATGGTCCCGATGGCGACAGGTGAGCTCATGACATACCATTTATATTATTAAAATTATTAAAATACTATAAGCATTAAGTTACGTAGGGTTTTTACCTATTCGACACAAAAAACTAATTTTATATACTAGAGAAAAAAACGCTTTGATATACAGAAATTGTTTTACGAATTCTTCCGTCGTTTCCGCATTGTTCAATCTTTCTCAGTACACGTAGCGAAGCATACTGATTATTATTTATCATTCATTATTGCAATGGATATCGCTTGGATTTTTATCTCGGGGAATTCCTAGCATTCCGATTGTTAGTACCGTCCAATCGGGGAAGGCCCATGTTCAGTAGTAAATTTTAAAGAGTTGAGTGCGGACGTGTGTGCGATAATAATATCATGTTGTGATCGCTGTTTAATTGTAGTGTATTATTGCCATGAGTCCCGTGAGAAGAAGGTATGTTGTGTGTTAAAAGTCGGTTTTTAAATTAAATATATAATTTATTTTCAAATAAAAAATAATATGCCTCTCATAATTTATACTCCTATTGTTTGCGTTGGTTTGCGTAGATTAAAATCAACTTGACCTGATTTACACTCGTTCGATAGCGTGGTCTTTTTGAAACCTTGTTTGTTTTAAACTAAGTTATATTTACAATTAGCAACACAACATAATATGATGTTAGAATAAATGGAGTAGAATTAATGTTTACTATAGCCTCATTCGTAAAAATATTTAGCTTCAGTTAAGGAAACGATTGATAAACTTTCTAGAGAATTTCAAATAAAAATCTGTATAACAGCTGCTAATAAATATAAACCACTTCTATTTTTTGAGTTTGTCTTAACTAAGTGATAACAGTCGCATGGTCCAATCCCTAAAGCTAAGCAACGCTTGCGGAATCTGGTTTGTAGATGGGTGGCCAACTTACAGAGACTCTTCCGTGTCTCAAAAAGCATATTAAGCAGTTGGTACCGGCTCTTATTTGTAGATCTTTAAAACTTTAGGCAAGCAGCCAGCCGTTTCATCTAAGATACTGATATCCAGTTGTATCGAGTTTGACTGGAAGCTGTCTCTAACCTAGTTAGCAAAATGTTAAGAAAGTTGTTTGTTGTTGCTAAGTAGTGTGTGTTCTCCCAGCAGAGGGTACCGAGGCGGGTCCGTGGGGTCGGTGGGCGGGCCGGGCGGCGCGGGCGCGCCCGGGCCGGGCGGCGACTACCAGCAGTACGGCTACGGCGGCGCCTACCGCGGGGCCGCGCCCGCGCCCGCCACGCCGCCGCCCGCGCAGCCCTACCCCGACTACTACCGCGCGCCGCACCCGCAGCACCCGCACGCGCCGCACCACGCGCCGCACGCGCCGCACCCGCAGCACCCGCCGCACCCGCCCATCTCGCCGCAGCAGCCGCCCATCGAGGTAACTACCACTACTAAACACTACTCTTGTCTTTGTCTCAATTATGCCTAGTTGAGGTTCCTTATATCCCGTGACTTAACCAAAGCGCTCCTTCGCTTCGTGTTCACATGAAAGAGGGCGTCTTCTGTCAGCGAGAGAATCGCCTTCAGAAAAAAGAACCTAATTGATTGATCGCTTTAGTTAGGACACGACCATTAGTCTCGAAGCATCAGCAAAGTGAAAGAATGCATAAGATATTATAACGTTTTTATTAGCACTGGTGCTTCCAAACTAAGTTTTATGTTGACGCAACTTCTGAAATCTGAAAAAAAAACCGTACCTAACTAAAATAGTAGTTTGTGGATACAAAAGTTGCCTCAATTTATTATGTGTAGCATGAATCGTAAGTTTAGACTTAAATTATTAATTATTTGATTAAAAGAATTTGTTAAAGGATAGTTACTGATGTTGTTCCAATAGAATTATAATCTAGTTATTTCAAGGTAGTCAAAATTAGAATTACTAGAAGATATAATTATTTTTCTTGAACGAAATTTAGTCTGGAATGTCAATAGTTACCATTAATTCATAGCCAGTCCAAACATTGGCTTGCATGTTTAGCATGTAAGGAGTCGATACAATAGTCGAGTAAATGAAAATAATGCTTATGTATTGCACTAGTTGGTTGATGTTCTGTTTTAAAATTTACTTGTCAAGAAACACAGCAGATTAAGGATTTTTTTAACATGATAATCTTTAGTAAAAAACAATGAACAACATCCTGAGTGCGTTTAGATTGTTATGGTTTATAACTAACAAAAGATAGTCTTAGATTATGTTTTTCAAAGTACCAATATATTTTACAGGATTCAAAACTTATCGTCTAATATTATATAATAATAAATTGTGACGCCATGATACTTGATACGGTCTATAGGATAGGCGTCCTAACCATTGGAATATTGAAAGCCACACCTGGGCATTTTATCGCCAGATATTAGTGGTTCGAGAAAAAGCTTCAGGCTACATTTTGTACTACTAGGTACTGAATACTTCCTAAATAGACTCTGTTTCTCTTACAAAAGATTTGGTGATAAATTGTTCGGTGAATGGCTAGCCAAAAATGTTTATAGATGCAAATTACTTTGTGTCCGTAAAGTTTAAACATGTACATACATATTTATGTACTATGCAGACATAGTGTGCAATTGAGCCGTCTACAGACGTATGTTCGGGTTCGCTGCTAAGTCGAATCGGCATCGCGGCGATGTTTCCTATAAGATCTTAATAGAGTTGTGACAATTACATAAAAATCTCCCTCTCTCTTTCGACTCGACGCCGACTCGACTCATAGTGACGATATATTCAAGCATAATGGCGGCTTTGAACGCGAGGTGAGTCGCTTTGCATCAGCAAATTTATATGACAGCGGGGATGAGGGGTGGGGTAATACGTAGCGAAAAAGCGAACTTCAGAGCCGCTATTAAGTTTGATACGTTCTTTATGTGTACGACGCACCTAAGGTAGACGTAATAGCATTATAAGTCTGATATGTAAAGCGTAATGTGTACTGGCGAGTGACGTCTCTGTGATTGTCGAGACGTTTGGAGTGACGGTTCTGTCTGGTGTGTAGATGTCGGGCGGCGCGCAGTCCGTCAGTAACTTATTGAACTCGCAGCTCGCGCGGCAGCTGGTGGCGCCGCTGTCGCCGACGCCCAGGCCCTACGTACGGACGCCCCGTTTGTACCACGCACTCAACACCGCTTCCCATCGATTGGCGATACGGTCTCATTTTCACCCGCACGGCGCCCCATGACACGATTCTCGTTTACACACGGTTTTGAATTACTACCGTGTGTAAAAACGGAAATACAAAATTATTATGCATTTTTAAGGTTGTAGTCAAATCAAAACCCAAAATTGACTGTGATTGAGCGATCAAGTTGGTAACAACCGAACTGAGCTCGCAGTCAAGCACTAGACTTTTTTTTTAAAAAAAGATCAAACTTATTAATATATACCTAGCAAGTTTTGTTTTCATTGCACATCATTTTTACAATAAACATTGGTTTGGAAATGTGCACCAGGTAGTTTTCACCGATTTGTCTAGTTCGCAAAAAAAAATATTTTTATTTTATAGCAGTTAAATAATATTCTGTTGACTAGTTACAAACTTGGGGGCATAGTTTGATGTGTGGGAGAAAACTCACAAAACGATTATCGTGTAAGGGGCAAATCTCATTCGTGGTTTTGGCTTCATTTTTTTTTTTTCAAATAATACCACTCGTTTGACAAAATTTTAAGCTATCACTGTTAATTTTTTCTTCTATTTTTGTTTAACAAAATTTTTGGCTTGCGGTGTGATTAATTGGCTTTTCGGATTCTCGTCGTCGCCGGTCGTTCGGCTGAGCGATGGCCCAACAAAAACTCGTCCACTAGCTCCTTCAAAATTTAACAAAAATAATTAAACCATGGAAGTAAAGGTTTAGAGTGTGTGGTGGTGGCTTTATGAACGATTTTGGTCACTAAATCATGTGCATGCATTCAATTCTCACAAATCATGTAAGCTTAGCTGTAAGTTAACGGAATCGTAGCTTTGTTTTTTACAGCGACACAAATCAATCGAATGCATCAGTGTGTGTTTAGTGCTAAGTCAATTGTTTATAGCTCTCTACTTTATTTCTTGATTCCTTCGATTGATTTTCGTACGAAATAATCATCCTAAAGCGAACACATTTGGGTGCACGGCCAGTGTAACAAAGTTATTTTAATGTTGCTTTCTGTAACGAAAACCACCTCGTTATAGTTCGAACCGTCATTTTATATTTAAATTAATTTATATAATCCTTTTCTTGAACTTCACAAAATATTTTCATGAACTATATAAGATATCGTAAAAATGTTAACGCTTTAATAAAAATGTTTTTTTTTTGTAAGTATAATTTTGCTGTAAATGGTACATTATAATATATCTCAACATTACAAACTGACGGTTCGCATATCTCCTGATATCTGGAGTTTCGGATTATGAGACAGTGTTAAGAAGTTTATGAGGTCCAAGTGAGGCTATTTCGCTTCTGCTGTCTCGACTCCGAGGCCCACAGAGGAAGGAGAGCGAGGTTCGGAGGAAGCAATGACGTCCGCTCATACGTGTCGCTGCGTGTCCACAGTACGGCGGCGGCAAGGCCCTGGCAGGCGCGCCCGCGGTGGCCGGCGCGCCGCGGAGACACCCCGACTTCGCGAAAGGAGAGCCCGCGTACGGCGGCGCCGGCGGACAGGGCGCCGCGGGCGGGCCCCCGGGCGGCGCGGCGGGGGCCCCGGGGCCCGGCGCGGGGGCCCGCTTCGGCGGCGCCTGGGGCGGCCAGTTCCAGCGTGCGCCCGCGCCGCCCGCGCCCGCCGCGCCCTGGCGCCCGCAGCCTGGTGCACCCCAGCCTCCCAACTGGACGCATCCGCCTTACTCCAATACGGTATGTTTCTTTCTCACGCTAACATTCTTAAACATCTTTTGTAATCCACTATCAACTAAACAGATCACAATTTATTCTAAAATTTGAGTCATTCCAAATAGTCATAATGCTCCGTCACCTGTATGAATTTCGTGTGTATGTAAATAATAGGCTCGAAATTAATAAATAATTTGTACGTATTTCAGCCGAGCGGAGGTCCTCCCGCGTGGGCAGGTGCGCCACGGCCGCCGACGCAAGACCCCTACAACTCCACCGCGCCCTCACCGGTAAGTTACTTACACTTCATATTGATCTTATATTTTCTCTACTTTATTTATTGATCGATATTATGTAACGATAACTATCTTTCCATAATTTTTAAGGGCACGGCACCAGCTATGACTGCTCCCGGACAATTAAAACGGGAGCTAACATTCCCTGCCGAGTGCGTGGAGGCGGCCGTGCCGACCGGCGAGAAGCGGAGACGACTTACCAAGGCAGACGTGGCGCCCGTCGACGCGTGGCGGATCATGATGGCGCTCAAGTCTGGCCTGCTGGCCGAGACGTGCTGGGCGCTCGACATCCTCAACATCCTCCTCTTCGACGACAACTGCATAGGATATTTTGGCCTCCAGCATATGCCCGGCCTGCTTGACTTATTACTTGAACACTTCCATAAAAGTTTAAGTGACGTGTTCGATCAACCATCGAACGAAGACGGACCATGGTATGCGCCGCCATCCAGTCCCGAGCCAGTGATCAAGAGTGCGAAAACAACGAGAGAACCACGCGAGCCTCCCGATCCGACCGATCGGGTGCGCGTACTCAACGGAGAGAACTACACGCTGGAGTCGCGGCGGCGGCACCCCGTCGTGTACAAGCAGGACGACGAGCTGTTCGCGCCCGACGAGTCGGACGCGGACGAGCAGCTGCACCACGACGTGCTGGAGCCCTGGCACCCCGGCGGCGACGGCGCGGGCGCCGCGCACGTGCTGCCCGTGTTCCGCGCAGAGTTCCTGCACCTGCCCTTCGTGCGCGTCATGCGCGGCGCGCGCGCGGCCTCGCCGCCGCCGCCGCCGCGCGCGCGCTCCGCCTCGCCCGGCGACAACCTGGCGCCCGAGCCCATGGAGCTGGAGCCGCGCGCCGCCGCGCTCGCCGTGCGCGACCCGGCCGGCGTGCTGCGCCGCCGCCGCCTCAACGACTACGAGGACGAGTGCTACACGCGCGACGAGCCCAGCCTCAACCTCGTGGACGACACGCGCGACGCGCTGGCGCGCCGCTGCATCGCGCTCTCCAACATCCTGCGCGGCCTCACCTTCGTGCCCGGCAACGAGGCCGAGTTCAGCCGCTCCGGCGCCTTCCTGGCGCTGGCGGGCAAGCTGCTGCTGCTGCACCACGAGCACGCGCCGCGGGCGGCCCGCGCGCGCGCCTACGAGCGTGCTGCGCGCGACGAGCAGGACCAGGCGGCGTGCTGCTCGTCGCTGCGCGGCGGCGCCGAGTGGTGGTGGGACGCGCTGGCGCAGCTGCGCGAGGACGCGCTCGTGTGCTGCGCCAACATCGCGGGCGGCGTGGAGCTGGCGGGGCAGCCCGAGGCCGTGGCGCGGCCGCTGCTGGACGGGCTGCTGCACTGGGCCGTGTGCCCGGCCGCCGTGGCGGGCGACGCGCCGGCGGCGGCGGGCGCGGCGTCGCCGCTGTCGCCGCGCCGCCTGGCGCTGGAGGCGCTGTGCAAGCTGTGCGTGACGGACGCCAACGTGGACCTGGTGCTGGCCACGCCGCCGCGCGGGCGCATCGCGGCGCTGTGCGCGGGGCTGGCGCGGGACCTGTGCCGGCCCGAGCGGCCCGTGGTGCGCGAGTTCGCGGTGAACCTGCTGCACTACCTGGCGGGCGCGGGCGGCGCGGCGGCGCGCGAGGTGGCGCTGCACGCGCCCGCCGTGGCGCAGCTCGTGGCCTTCATCGAGCGCGCCGAGCAGACCGCGCTGGGCGTGGCCAACCAGCACGGCGTGGCGGCGCTGCGCGACAACCCCGACGCGATGGGCACGTCGCTGGACATGCTGCGGCGCGCGGCCGCCACGCTGCTGCGCCTGGCCGAGCACCCCGAGAACCGGCCGCTGATCCGACGCCACGAGCGGCGCCTGCTGTCGCTGGTGATGTCGCAGATCCTGGACCAGAAGGTGGCGCACGAGCTGGCCGACGTGCTGTTCCACTGCAGCCAGGCGCGCGCGGACGCGGACGCGGAGTGAGTGAGTGAGGCCGGCGCGTCGCTACCCGACGGTACGTGTACATATAGTGATACGGACGCGGCGCGCGCAGGACCTAGTGACCTCGATCATATAACGGTGTCTCCGTGTTAGGCTGTACGATCCGATTTTGTTATTTATGTCCATGATGATTTATTTACAACAAGAATGTCAATGTGCTATAATCGATTTCTATTGTTCGATTGTGAAAAAGATGTATTATAACACGTAATTTTGATTTTTATAATAAAATGGGACTTGAATCTGTTTATTGGTTTTATGATGGAGATTTTATACCGAGTACCTTTAGCGCCTTTGTCTATAAGAGAAAACGTAGTGGAGAGTGTGAGGAGCTTATGTGGGCTATAAGTTTAATTAAGTTTAATGTGAATTACAATAATCTATAATATATTGAAATTGAATCTGAATTTTATTTTTTTTCATGAATTGGCATTTTATAATTTTGTGTACCTTATTACCGAATTAAATTGAATTCAGGCAATGAGATAAATTATGACCATCAAAATCATAACATAAAAAGAATATTTTGATAGTTTTCATTTGTAAAGTTAAAGCCATATAACCCCTTGAAAAGAAGTATAATTAACCGATATAATATATTACGATCACAAGAAAAATGATTTCTGAAATGACCAAGCAAACAGGCTACTCACATAACATTTTTGAAGTTTGCAGAACTGGGTGTGAACCGCAAATCTCCATTGAAAGGGGAGGATCCTCTGACTAGACGGGTGTTTTGTCCGGTCCAGGCAACTGTCCGATAGTTGATTTCGGACGTTGTATATGTAGTAAGCATGCAGAACTCTGAGACCGCCATGCAGGCTATTTGAAATTTTTGTAGGTCCTCCTACCCTGGAACAAAAATAAATAACATTTTCAAAAGTAATCTATTAAAAGTGGGCATCACAGACAAGGTATTCCTCAAAGAGACTGGTTTGGTATACCTAAATATTTAATTTGGTCTTTGGGATCTAAATTAGTATCTAGTGAAATATTAAAATTAATATTTATCAGTTTTGGAAGCTAGTTGAGATGTTTAACGCTCTATAGCTACCTAAATAGCGGCTGTATATAGTTATATACATACACCTCTGTGAGCTCGAATATCTCATTGGAAAAAACAATTATTACGAAAAAGGTCAAGAACCAAAAGAACTTGGGCATCCCACCTCGGGGGGGGGTAGTACTAGAATTTTATATAATGCATTTTCGAGTCGTGAGCGATGCCCTCCGTTAGAGGTCGTGTAGGCTATCGCCTCGCAACGTATTGCGAGTCATATAGGCGAAAAAGCCAAATTTCGACTATTCAAGATCACATTTAAATAGATATTCATAATACTCCAAGTAATGAAAAGTGAGCGATCTCATCGAGAGCAGTGTCTGTGATGTGACGAGAGTCTAGGATCACGTCTGCGAGTAAGCAGAACTGAGCCTTAAAATCTGTCATTTTAAACATCACTTCAAATGACTGTGCATTAGCAAATCACCAGATTCTCAACTCACCAGATTGAGTCCAGGTCACAGACGGAGCGCTCGTAACGTAACTGATTTACGCCCGTTTTCAATAACCTACCGCAGTTCATAGATAGATAGCTATCCCCGATAAACAGTAAGATTCTATCTATTCATCCCCAACTTTGGTAGGTAATGTATACGTCGGTAGATTATAGGAAAGCAAGTAAGGGCAAAAGGATAGATTTGATTATCTTTAGTAGCTGTAACTGTAGATAGATAGGTTATTAAAAACGGGCGATAGGCACATGGCAAGTCGCAATGTATCTACGAGTTATGAAATGAGGCCAATGACTTCCCAGTCGCTAGTGGCGACTAGGAATATCCAACTAATATTATAATCGTGAAAGCTTGTGAGAGTGTCTATGTGTGTTTGTGTTGTTCTTTCATGCAAAAACTACTGAATGGGTTTTGATGAAACTTCACAATAATATAGCTTACATATCAGAATAATACAGGGCAAAACGCGGGGTGCAGATAGTATCTAATAAACGAAACGTGGAACACAATATTTTGCAAAAAACCGGCCAAGAGCGTGTCGGGCCACGCTCAGTGTAGGGTTCCGTAGTGTCCCGTCCGTCACAATAAGTGTCCCCAATTTTTCAAAAACTATTCGTCCTATCAAGTTCAAAATAATTTTCCTAGAAAGTCTTTATAAAGCTCTACATTCCAGATTTTTTTTATATTGTCTAAACTTATGAAAAGTTAGAGGGACACACAAATTGTTTTTTACTTTTGGAGCGATTATTTCCGAAATTATTGATATTATCAAAAAAATATTTTAGTAAACCCCAACAATATATCACACGTTAGGGTTGAAATGAAAAAAAAACACTTTCCACTTTACATGTAGGGGGGCGGACATATCCCTGGACAATTTGACGTTGCGCGTCATGTTTAAGGTTTTTCGTACCGTAATCTACGAGTATATTATCTGACGCACGGAGCAAGATCTAACGCTATAGGGATTCACGAACCAATAATTCATCTGATCCAACGAGACTTGCACGTTTTTTATATGCAACATAATAAAGGCACATCTTGAAAATCGTGTGTTCAGAATACGGTTAAATATATTTATTTTCTTAAAACAATATAATTATATTCACTTACAGATCTTTACTAGCAGGCGTACATAATAAAAGAAACAAAAACATATCTTAAAACTAACATTAAGATTTCGATAATCACTTCAAACTTAAAACGTACACTGTTTTACCAAACTACATGGTGCAAAATAAACGAATCTGAAGGTAAGTTTCGTACAAAAACGAGAGGGTAGGGTGCAATTATATAGTTGTTGCGTGTTTATTAGGCAAGGTAATGCCCAAACAAATTGCTGATCAAATTGCTGATCAAATTAAGATTATTTAGTTACTTAAAATTCATTTATTTAACTTCGCTAATTTTTACAAACGTTTAGGCGGGCGGCATTGCCATATTGAATGGCAATGTTAATTCTTTGGGCGAAGAATGAGCCAGCTGTCTTGTTACGCAACGTGTCGATCAGTCTGTCTGTTTTTTAAATGATGATAAATGATTGAGATTTAAACCCTGAGAATTAAATGACATTACAACACAAAGGAATTGGCATCATACCTATAGTAAATTTGACATTACTTGTGTCAATTCAGTCTCAGGGTATAAAAAACAGACGATAGGTGAAATTTCTTTGAAAATGTGGCTGTCGACAGCCTCGCCACAGTGGCACCGATAACCGCTAGGGGCCCCTAAGCGTAAACAGATTTCGGACTCTCATTTGTCTACACCTACAGCCAGTAGACGGGCACGCTCAGCAGTACTTGACGACGTATTCCATTAGGTTTGTACGTACAACACTGCAGAGCGGCTCGTCCCACCGTCTCTGCGAGGACAGGTTGTTGGGAAAATCCGTGTTGTTACAAGCCATTTTCCAAGCGTTCAACGCTTCGGACAAGCAAGGTACCTCCACATCAACCAGGAAGAAAAAATATTCCATGTTAATGTTTCAGTACTGTGCACCGAGTAAAGAAAACCTGGTAAACTTATACTTAAAATTTTGCGGACGTCGAGGCCATCTAGCCAGATAAAAAGCGTGGCATTCTGCCATGCTCGTCGTTCAAAACCATATTTAGGACTTTTTCCAAAAGTTGTGGGTGTTTCCAAAGATGTAGGCGTGTAGTACATTATGATACAAGTGTGCAATGTTAGAGATTACAGCCCGAAACGGTATTTAGACCCGTGCCGTGGCGAGAGTTTTAAGAGAGTCAAGATTATCAGTACCTACTCACGTGTCTCAAACGACGTTTTTCAATACACCTGTGAAGACAGACACTTTAACTATTACTGCAACAGTCAAAGTAGTAAAATGGCGGTAAAAAATAAAATGATTATTTTTATGCGCGGGTATCTATTTTTTTTGAGCGTGGAACCCGATACAGAAATACGCTTGTACGATATGACTATATACAGAAATCACAGTTAATAGAAATCTCTATTCCTAGACAGCACGTTTCGCCGAAAACTTTGTTGTTAGAAAACATTGTTTGTAGACATCTCGGTACATAGGAAGCACTGTTGACAGAAATCTCTGTTCATAGATAGCACTTCTTGCCGTAAACTTTTTCATAGAAACCACTGTTTCCAGATACCTTGGTTCACAGAAAGCGCCTCTGGAGAAAAAACTATTAATATTCATTATATTACTAAATTTCGCTTTTCTACCTCTCTATCCATAAAAAAAAACACGTGTATTTCATACAAAAATGCCATTTTAATCAAAAATGAAGCAAAACGAAAGCAATAGATGAAATTGAAAACAATAGAAACTCCTCTCTTCTCCTTTTCTCCTCTACTTTTTTAAGTTATATCGAGTACTTTTTTGTTTTTATTATAAAACTAAAGAGTTGGTTATGTTTTCAATTTCATCTATTGCTTTCGTTTTGCTTCATTTTTGATTAAAATGGCATTTTTGTATGAAATACACGTGGTTTTTTTTATGGATAGAGAGGTAGAAAAGCGAAATTTAGTAATATAATGAATATTAATAGTTTTTTCTCCAGAGGCGCTTTCTGTGAACCAAGGTATCTGGAAACAGTGGTTTCTATGAAAAAGTTTACGGCAAGAAGTGCTATCTATGAACAGAGATTTCTGTCAACAGTGCTTCCTATGTACCGAGATGTCTACAAACAATGTTTTCTAACAACAAAGTTTTCGGCGAAACGTGCTGTCTAGGAATAGAGATTTCTATTAACTGTGATTTCTGTATATAGTCATATCGTACAAGCGTATTTCTGTATCGGGTTCCACGCTCATTTTTTTTTACTCGTAGGCGAAGGTCTTCTAGCCATATTGCCTTAGTCCTAAGTGTATGTTTTCTTGCGCGAAAAGTTTATAGAATAATGTCTTTCGAAGTGACAATAGAATACATTTTCTGATGTTTTTGTAGTATTCCATTTTATTTTGATAAAAACAGCTATTGAACTGCACTTAAAAAAAATACGTCAAAAACCGCGCGCATCTTAAAAGTGCAGTTTATGGTTTCCACAAAAAAAAAAAACGAAATAAACGATTTATTTATAAGAAACGATTTTTTAGGTACAAATTAAATTGGTATATTTTTTTTTATACTATTGATTTTTATCGTGTAAAAACTTTTAACGACAAAGACAAAGAGAAGAGGTTTAACAAAAACGTCTTTGCTAAGTTAAAAAAAAACATAATATTTTTGATTAGATCTTTATAAGTTACTAGCTTTTACCCGCGGCTTCGCTCCCGTCAAATGACTACCCTACATATCCTACGCTACCCTACCCTACCTTCCCTACCTACCCTACCTACCCTACACTACACGACACTACCCTACACTACCCTACACTACCCTACACTACCCTACACTACCCTACATTACCCAATACTACCCAATACTACCCTACTTTACCCTACACTACCCTACACTACCCTACACTACCCTACACTACCCTACACTACCCTACACTACCCTACACTACCCTACACTACCCTACACTACCCTACACTACCCTACACTACCCTACACTACCCTACACTACCCTACACTACCCTACACTACCCTACACTACCCTACACTACCCTACCTACCCTACTTTACCTAACTTTTTTTTTTAGAATTTTTCTCTCCGTAAGAACCATCATTGAACTTCAAGGAACATTTTAAAAAAAGAATCAGCCAAATCGGTCAAGCCGTTTTCATGTGATGTCGTGACAACGGAAAACGGGTTTCATTTTTATATATATAGATTAAAAGTTCAATGAAATGGAATGAAAAACTTTAGCAAATATTAATTATGTTAATAACGTAAATAGTATCTACAGTTACGCTGTCAAATCAATTTGAAATGATTAAATCTGGGATTTTGCCTAAAAGAAAATAAAATAAAATAATCTTTAATTCGGATAAGTGACATCCATATGGGTTAGTAAATAATATAGAAAAATTTAAACCTATGTTAGTAAACTTACAATCTATTTATTTATTTTAAGACAAGGTGGTTGTTCTTGATACATCTATGAACAACATCACCTAATGCCGCGGCCACACACTCAACGAGTAGCATGGGAAGTAACGAGGAAAGGAGGCAGAGACATAGTGTGGCCACGTTACTCGTCATGCCACTCGTCATGCTCCTCGTCCTGCCCACTGCTCCCTATCTTGTCGGTCTTTGCGCGCGAGTCAAAGGACCGGCAATACGAGCGCGAGTGGCTGGCCACATACTCGCGCTGTCGCAGTCCGCAAAATTGTAAATTATGTCGTCGCCAAGCGTAGAATGGTCAAATGAAAAAGTTTTAATGTTTATTGATTTGTTGTCCACGAATTAGCTATACTAAAAATAGATTAGCTATACTAAAAATGCATAGCGCGCACGCTGCCACAGTTTCAACGTCCATCGTCTCACCAAGGCAAATGACAAGTGAGGAGCGTCGCGATTATTCGCGCGGTTAATTGCGCGAGTAGAGCAGTGTGTGGCCAGAGAGAGCAACATCGCGGCAAATCACGGCAGCGCGAGGAGCAGAGCGATGAGCAGCGCGAGGAGCATAGTCTGGCCGCGGCATAACAGAGGACTATCATTCCTCCCCGCTATGGTCTTCAGGATGGAGTTGGAACTAGCCCGCACTCTGCAGAGCAAAGAGGCAGATTTCTGTCTGACGATGGCGTGAAATCCATCGACACGTGTGCCTTTGCGAACATACCTGATGCGCTGCAGAAACGGGGCAGCCCCATCAACATCCTGAACCCGTTATTGTATTGGACTCGCAAGGCGCTGATAGTCCGCTGAGTACCTATAGTTGGTCCACAAGCTGCACGTGTAAAACACTTGACAGTAGGCTTTAAAAAGTGTTATTTTAACTGCTCTGCTACACCGTACAAATCTGCGAGCCAACATATTACATCGAACTGCATAAGAAAAACTAAAAATCTTATCATCTCAAAAACTACTGAATTTCAGTAGAAAATTTTGGTCGTGAATCCCCGACCGGTTCTATGAGACCGCGCTGTTATTGTTTTACTATTGTGTCTCGTTTTGTGGGTATATGATAGGTTAATTGCAAGGAATATGTCGAGTAACCCTTTATAAAAGAACCTTGGCTGAAACAGGTTTGACTGCGCTTTTCGTTGTATAATGTGAGGGTTATCGCCGCTTTATTTTGCTCATCGCGCCAAAGAGTTCGACATCATGTAGCTCTGGCAGTCAAGAATCTGACTTTGGAGAACAGAATTCTTATTTCAACTTTACATACCTAGTTGTCAACCCTTAGTTTGTCCGTTTATTTTTGGTTATATGTTTTTTAAATTCTTATTTCTTTCGTAAAATATTTTAAAACAACATAATCTATACAGTGATGAGAATAATAGAAGTAAATTAGTTAAGGAATATCTCCAATGTCGGGAGATCCATTTGACTATTTACGATGGAGTGTCAGCCGAGCGATAGCAAAAAATTGTTCAAAGTATTCGACGCGTCAAAACAACGCAGGAGTAGGAAAAAGCGGGAGGGGCTCGACGACTCTAACTCTGTCCTAACAGACTCTACCAGCGTAAGTATTCTGTATACAGTAAGTACGATCCAAACTTAAAATATCCAATTGTGGTCCAAAATTGATCGATTGAAGTCATTGACTGATTGTTCTTCGAGACTGTTTTTAGGGTTTCGTATCCATAAGGTAAAACGGGACCCTATTACTAAAACTCCGCTGTCCGTCCGTCTGTCACCAGGCTTTCTCTCATGAACCGTGATAGTTTACTTTTTGACAGATGATGTAGGTACCTATTTCTGCTGTCGCCATATCAACAAACACCAACAGAATAAATTAAATATTAAAGAGGTCTCCCAGAACGAGATTTTTGCTACGAATGGTACAGAACCCTTCGTTCGCGAAGAGTCTCACTTGGCCGGATTTTTCAGCTGGTACTCAGACATACTTCGTATCTACTAGAGATTAATATTATTTTACTTGAATATAATTTAACCGCGTGGTGGATTACGGGCCCACGCGCTCTCCTAGACAGGAGGCCTGAGTCCCAACAGTGGGGCCATTAGAAAGCCGATAATGCTAATGCTATTTAACCACAGGGTTGCCCTGGTGTGTGCCGCGTGCCCTCTGCAAAGGCTAGTTTACAAGAGACGGCCACTGTGCAGAATTTGACTGGACACCATGATTCCAACGTTACGAAAAGGATGTATGTATCTATTCCGTAATCTTGTCGGTACTGCAGCAAATTAGGTGGAAATGGAATTGTGAATGGATATAGAAAAAAATGTAAAAACATAGCTGGTAGATTATATTCAGTAGTTACTTCGCTGGTTTTATACCAAAGCCACGGGAGTTTATTTCTACTAGGGATTGCAATCCAGCTGGATTCTTGCTGGATTGACCTGAATCCAGCTGGATCCAGCAAAATGTGGAAAGCAAAAAAGACGACATTTAGGTATAAGATTTTTTTTATTAAGTAATTTGTATAATAACTTTTACGATAATCTATGAAACCTTTCACTAATTTGCTTTCGTTTCTTAACCATTTGAAACAATCAAAAGAAACAACTTAAAATGAAATAACATATAGTACCCTTGTAGCGACATCTGACGTCACAGAATCCTGCATCGCGCAAGAAAAGTTCTCCGCGCGATTTGAACAACCCGAAATCATCTATCAGGCAGTTGCCATCAACTCATCACATACAACAATTACGGATGCAATTCGAAACTAAAAAATAGAAATTGATACGTTTGCGGATCCGCATCGCTGGATCCAGCACTATATGCTGGATCCAGCATATTTAAAAAGGCGCTGGATCCAGCTGGATTGCTGTATGCTGGATCCAGCAATTGCAATCCCTAATTTCTACCTATTAGTTGTAAGTAGGGGATGGAGGAAAGTGAACTAGTAAGTAGGAAATATTTATATTTTTATGTAGTGCAACATAAAAATAAATATTTGATGATGCAGAAGTCAATCCAAGAGCGAGGCAATGTGTCCCAGAGGTCATGGATCGGATTTCCGAATAGTTAGCTCGGTGTCCTCAGATCGAAGGCAACGAAGGAACGGGGTGGGGTTTAGCCAGTAAAAGTCTGACACGACCTCCCGCTCAGACCCCCGAGAGCGGGAGATGGAATTCTCAAAATATAATATGTAACGCTGTTGGTTTTCTAAACATATAAATAAAATAAAAAAAATTTTTTTCATTAGAAAAACAGAAGTAGTTTTAAAGTTCTGGCAAATTAGCAAATAGGTAGCTACGTATTGTGAACGTATTTTGTAAACGACATTATTATTATGGCATTGACACATCATCTTTTGGCGTCCAGACTAATCATTGCAATAAAGAAATTAATAATGTTTGAAATATCCCTAGGGGCCAAGACAGCAGTCCTTCGGCATCGCAGTCTCCGGTCGAAACGCTACGACACGCGCGCTCGCCGCGACGTCACCGCCGCTCGGCGTATGTCACTATTCGATACTTTTTTTTCTTGTGCTTGACTGCAATCCCACCTGATGGTAAGCAGTGATGCAATCGTGGATGGTCAGGCGCACTTCAGTCTAGTCTTGAAGATACCCAAATTATAGTCGGACGGAAAGACCGCAGCAGGCAAATTGTTCCAATACTTCGATGTACGCGGTATAAACGACGAGGCAAAGCACTTTGTCCGGACCGTGCAGGTTTCGACAACGTAAGGATGGATACTCGCCGTACGACGGTTTGGTAAATTTCTATTAATGTAACGTAATTTTAAGCGAGAACTTGGACCGACGCACGTGTTGGTCACGTCTGAGTTGTACGTAGCGTCGCGTTGCGTAGCGTGGCGTCTTATGTAGCTCCACAAGTCTAGTTGCCATATAAAACATAATATTAGGGAGATGTACGCGCCCAGATCAGCGTACGTAACGTAGCCCACGTGGGCCCAATGTAGTTCTATTAAGGTACTTAGGTATATTCCTGCTAACGCTAGCCTAATCTGTGTCTTATGGCAAAGGCCATAAGATCTCTTTAGAATATGTTTTAGCCTAGAAAAAGGATGCAATATCTTGAATTGTAACAGATTGACAAGTCATGAAGAGCTGTATGGTAGAACTATCCTCCTGGAATGTGCCCTAACCACAGGAATCTTAACCTATCACATACCCACAAAACGAGACACAATAGTAAAACAATAACAGCGCGGTCTCATAGGACCGGTCGGGGATTCATTGGACCGCGCTGTTATTGTTTTACTATTGTGTCTCGTTTAGCGGGTATTGATAGGTTAATAAAAGTTCTCATCTCATATATTTATGGGCCCTAACGTTGCACAGAAGAGGAGGTTGCGGGATGGTTATTCATGGGATTTTGATTCTATAAGCTGATGGGAAAAGTTTGCAGTATTATCCATTAGGTAAAAAGAGTAGGTACCGCCACAACTGGTTCATCAACATCTCAATCATGCCTAAACAACCTAAGGGGGTCGGTTTCAGCGCTAGGATCTTGGCTCGTCGACCGATAGGAAAGGTCCAGGTCGACGCATTTTGATCCAGACGTGTTGAGATATCAGAATCATTGAGTTTGAGACTAAGACATGCGACACTTGCTGAGCTGCCCATCCTGCACAACCACCTGTACTTTACGGGATCTGCAAGGCCAATGATAGAGCCGTACAGGTAGAAAAAATTTAGTTGAAGACATCGACACGATAAGAAGAAGCATCATTGACGGGCGGGGCCCATTAGAAACATGCCTGCTATAGGATGCAAAAGGCAACTGAAAGGACACAGGTGGATTTAATCTGTAAAAGTCTGGTACTCCCTCTCGCTACACCCAGAGCGGGGGGCAGCCTACTTTAGATTAATCATACAAAGGGTGGGGACAGCTGATTATACAAATCTTTTACACATAAATTAGCTATAAAATCTAAAATAAACTACGAGTAGTAACTGTAACAGCAGCTCTTCTTCGATTATAATCATAAAAATCAATGGTAGAACGTACACACAAAATTCTGTCTGACAACTATGGTTGTGACATTACAGGAGAGAAGGCGTGTCTTTGGCTCTGAAAGCGGGTCTGGTTTCAACTCCACGCTCTGTGTCACCACGCCCTCAGGTAATATGCTGAATTTTAATATGGTTGAATGAGGATCGATTTTTCCGAAATATGAAGGGAAATCTCTTACGCCCATTTTCAATAAGCTACCTATCTAAAGTTGCAGCTACAAAAGATAAACAAATCTATCCTTTTGCCCTTACTTGCTTTCCTATAACCTACCGACACGGTTAGCATTTCCTACCAAAATTGTGACATAGACAACTAGAATCTTACTGTTTATCGGAGATAGCTATCTATTTATGAACTGCGGTAGGCTATTGAAAAAGGCCGTTAGTTATTGTACTGAAAAAAAAATTAATAAATAGCCTATGTTACTCAGTAATACACTCAGTGAATACGAATATTTCTGATGGTGAAGAAATTTTCGAAATCGCGCTATAGTAGTTTTTGAGTTAACTCACGTCGTAACATACAAAGAAACCAATAAAAAAAGCCGACTGAGCTTAAACGATAATCGTTTGTATTATTTGGTTTAGGAAGCCGGTGAATCCATACCGCAAGACCAGGATTCCTTTATTTATGCGTTCCTAGAAGATGCTATCAAAAGGGACAAGAAGAAGTAAGTGAAATTATATCTCAATAGTTTATGCCAGAAATACACTTACCCCGTTTCCTCCGTAACTAGCACTCAATAGTACATTTATTTAATACGCCACTGATAGATAGATACACTTATTAGGGCTAGGTATATTCTAATATAAATGATTCAATTTCCAAAAGTAAAATAATACCGTTCAGATGAACACGATCGCTCGAGTCTCAGTTTTTTTCAATCATATTACGCGCGGTATACCTAATTTCCCGCCACCGTCACTTGTCAAATATAAACTGACGTTCAATTGAAGCGGCGAGCTTAGTGGCGCCATCTATTTTAAAATGGTGGAACAAGATCCTCGCTTATTGCAATGGGCACAGATAATATAATACAAGCATACAGTAGGGTTACGTTTTTTTAAATATCGAACAGAATTGACCTTAAAAATGAAAGTTTAAATTCGCGGGCTACTATAGAGCTACTAGGGCTACTATAAATATACTAAGTTACTGGTACATTCCATTAAATGGCACCATACATTTTATATGGTGCCATTTAATGGAATGTCACCTACAAAGTCAAGACTGGTGGAACACATCTGATTATGGCTGGATAGCCGATTGCAGATTGGAAAAAAAAGTTACTGGTACAGATACCGGCATGAGTATTGAGATGTCCGTAAGGATTGAGGAGCCACATCAGATTTTTTAAATCTGATCTCACCATTATTTAGCAGCAGTGTAGATTATTTTGCAGCACGAATTCTAGATTTAGCAGCAAAATATATCACTAGTTATTTTAATGCAAAGGTGGCTCCTCAATCTAAACGTCTGGATTGAGGAGCCACCTGAAAACTCGTTAAGTAATGGATGCACATTTATGAAAATTTAGCAGCATTTAGCAGCTATTTAGCACATAACCGTCTAAAAATTTCGCTTCTGTAGCACTAAAATGAAAGAAAATATAATACTTTTAATATGGCTCCTCAATCTAAACGTCTGGATTGAGGAGCCACCTGAAAAACTCGTTAAGTAATGGATGCACATTTATGAAAATTTTGCAGCATTTAGCAGCTATTTAGCACATAACCGTCTAAAAATTTCGCTTCTGTAGCACTAAAATGAAAGAAAATACAATACTTTTAATATGGCTCCTCAATCCTGACGTTCTAATTATATATGTTTGACTGTAGCCACCTGAAATCTCAACGAAATCTAAAGCCAGATATACTAACATTTAGCAGAAATTTCTGCTAAATATACCAGTATATTTCAGCAATGTACATACTTTAGATTCTGAAAAAACCATCATTAACTATTTTCTTGTAAATTCAGTGTGTAGGGTGACCACATTTTGGGGTACCTACAAATTAATATTTCACTTACGTACGTGCAAACACACAATAATATTTATTTAGTAAAGGTTGACAGGATATAATGGAACAATAAAATGTTTTAGACCTACCCCAAGTAACATGAGCCAAGATCTGGAAGATGATGATGATGATAGCTTAAAAATACTTAAATGTTTCATCTGACACCTTATTTAAATACCTATCTATATTAATGATTTACTGCGAAGTTTCGAGAAATTGAAATAAAACACGTAAATGAGTTTTTTTACGTCTCGATAACTTTATTAGAAAATAAGTTAATAAAAGATTTAACCATTAGTACTTAAACAGTCTTATGGTTGTATTCTTCAATGTAGGCCTAGGCGAAGTAAAGGTATTACCTATGCGCTATAAACGTGTGAGAGTCAGGGCCTGTTTCACAATGTCCGAGTAGGCACTACACACTGAATAAATTCAAAAATGGAACAGAATTTGTATGAAATTATCTGCCAAGTAAGATACTCGAAACTACACAAAACAAAACAAAACAACAAACAAAACAGGCCCTAAGTATAACTAGGAATATAGAAACGAAGGAATCCTAACTTATCTCGCACATGTAATATAATTATCTTACCAACCCCGGTTCCTACAATTATGTACTCCACCTCGACTTAAAACCTCTAAACTAAATTCTAACTAAGTAATAGTAACATCTTGGTCTGTTAAAACAAAAACATATATATTTAGATAGTAAGTAGAATCAGTCAATTTAAAAATGACATTCGAAATTCAAACCTCATTTTTAAATGTATTCAAAATTATTTATTCCAAAATTAAATCTAATTGTAGGTAATAAGGTTTAAAATAAAATGTCAACAATGGTGTTTTTTTTTTGTTAGTCTGTTCTGTCGCACTCATGTTTCAGGGTACCGGTACCAACTTTGTGTTAGTTTGTTTATATTTTTTTACTAGACTGATGTAATTTATAAAACTTAGAACAGAGTTTTAATTATTATTTATTATCGAAAGTACTTTCTTTTTTGTTCAAGTTGCAAATATTAACTTACCGGCTTAAATAATTTAAGGAGTTTTAATATTTTAATGGTTTTCTTTAAATTTGTTTATCGCCATATAAATAAAACGTACCCCCAAAATGTGGTCACCCTACACACTGAATTTACAAGAAAATAGTTAATGATGGTTTTTTCAGAATCTAAAGTATGTACATTGCTGAAATGTACTGGTATATTTAGCAGAAATTTCTGCTAAATGTTAGTATATCTGGCTTTAGATTTCGTTGAGATTTCAGGTGGCTACAGTCAAACATATATAATTAGAACGTCAGGATTGAGGAGCCATATTAAAAGTATTGTATTTTCTTTCATTTTAGTGCTACAGAAGCGAAATTTTTAGACGGTTATGTGCTAAATAGCTGCTAAATGCTGCAAAATTTTCATAAATGTGCATCCATTACTTAACGAGTTTTTCAGGTGGCTCCTCAATCCAGACGTTTAGATTGAGGAGCCATATTAAAAGTATTGTATTTTCTTTCATTTTAGTGCTACAGAAGCGAAATTTTTAGACGGTTATGTGCTAAATAGCTGCTAAATGCTGCTAAATTTTCATAAATGTGCATCCATTACTTAACGAGTTTTCAGGTGGCTCCTCAATCCAGACGTTTAGATTGAGGAGCCACCTTTGCATTAAAATAACTAGTGATATATTTTGCTGCTAAATCTAGAATTCGTGCTGCAAAATAATCTACACTGCTGCTAAATAATGGTGAGATCAGATTTAAAAAATCTGATGTGGCTCCTCAATCCTTACGGACATGTATTGAGCACTCTTCGAAAGAGAGGGGATCGCTTTGCGCATCGCACGCATCGGAGAGCCAATCACTGTACAAGGATTGCACTCCCCCACCCTCGCAACACCACAAGAGTAAGTCAACGCTCAAGATCCTTGCGGTACCTGTAAATAGATAGTTTACTAGCTGCTACCTGCGGCTTCACCCGTGTCAACTAATTATCCCAGGATAATAAGTATATTATGCTGTTCTATGATATGGTCTACCTGTATACTAAGTAAAAAAAAAACATACATACAAACTTTCACGTATATATATAACATTAGTAGGATATCTAAGTAATCATATCGAAATAGATTTAAGAAGAATCAAGAGCAAATTAAGTACCTACGGTAGGAATGTCATTTTAACCTAGTCATAAAGTAATCGAAATCTTTTTTTTTTAATTGTTATAAACTAGTGCTTGACTGCGATCCCACCTGATGGTAAGCAGTGATGCAATCGTTGATGGTGAGGCGCACTAGCTTATTAAGAGCCTATTCACTCTAGCCTTGAAGACACCCAAATTATAATCGGACGGAAAAACCGCAGCAGGCAGATTGTTCCAGTCCTCGATCTTATAAAAGGCTATTACTGAGTTTGTTAGCTATTCTTTTTGAGCTAATAAATTTACTCTAACCGCAAGTACCTGCCCGTTCTACTCTTGGTTTACTTTCCAGACAGCGGCACGCGCGACGCCGCGAGGACAGACGCAGCCGTGATGATGATGACCGCGAGCGCTCCAGCGTCAGGGACCGGCATCACCGGCATCATCACCACAGGGACCGGCACCGGGATGATGTGCCTTCCAGAGATCACGACGTGTAAGATAAATATAAAAATTAAACATTGATGTCTAACAGACGTGTAGCGACATCTATGACAGCGCATAGGAACTAAAATTCAAAATGTTGCATCGTTATGCTGTACGGCTTCAAGCACAGGGCAGTTGCCCGGACTAGACATCCGTCTGCTAACTAGCTTGTCAACCATAAGACCATAATAGTTTGTTTTACATGGAGTGACTGGCTAACAGACCTCCTTCTCTCTCTGTCTAGATATTTATGGTTAAACTTTCTGGGTATCTGACTACCTCGCCTACCTAAGTAAATGATAGCGACACAAAGCTGTACGAATGATAACCGGACCAAAGCTTTACGCGCTTTAATTTTTTCAGTCAACCAAAAGAAGTGTCTCCACCTCCTCCTCCCGCCGCCGCTCCGATAGACCAGTCCGTGCTCATCGAGACGTTCGCCAAGATCTGCGCACAGATCAACAGCAACAAGAGCAAACATAACGTCCACCAGTGCCAAGTAGTATGTAGTTATTCTATAGGTATACATGATTGCTAGAGTGCGTCTAATGAAAGAGCGACCGTTTTTCTTTTAAATTTAACTGGCAACATTATTATTATTTTATTTTGGGTGTCTTCAAGGCTAGAGTGAATAGGCTCTTAATAAACGCCAAGTGCGCCACACCATCTACGATTGCATCACTGCTTACCATCAGGTGGGATCGCAGTCAAGCACTAGTTTATATAACTTAAAAAAATTATAAAAAAAAATTCGAGAAGTGTCAAGGCATAATTCTCCTACTAGTTAGTAATACCACATACAGAATTTTTGGATGTAACCTCTTTTTCTCAGGTCGCGCTTTCGTTAGACGGACTGTAGGAACTGATTAAACGCCGAAAGGAACGCGACAGTCTGCTATGCCCTAGTAGTGGGCATTGTAGGCCGTTAGCGTGTGAACAAGTAACAATCATATACGCGCTCACAAATTATATTAGTGTGAAGCAATTGACATTATATTTTGGGAGTTAATCATTTGGTGAACACGTAATAATAGCGTATCATACAGGTGCATATCGAGTATCATAATTGTGTGGATACAACATGAATGCTCATCGTATCACCACCAGTCCAGCTAGTAGGTTGGTGACAGATTAGTTTACTGAGCATAGTCACTTAATTTTCAATACAAAGAATATTATTTTTTTGCCTGAGAGGTACCTGGCACATTCGTGTGTAACGACAACCAGTATACATGATCGTGCCAGGAACCTGTGTGATAAATGTGTCCCCAGTCTGTACTCCTTTAAGAACCAAATCCTCCTGTACGAATCATTTCTATCTTTGCCTTGTATCCCTTACTCACGTTACTCAATTCTTCCAGCCTCGTACACACAGCCACAAGTCATTGCAATGCGAAGTCCTTGCGAAGCGCTCAGAGATGTATGAAACAGATCGCCCAGTTAAATTGAGTCACGACTTATCCCGAGAAAAGGTTGTCGCGTCCAGGATCCGAAGTCAGGAAAACTGCTCAGGGAAAATTCGTACCCGCGAGAACAGCAAAATGGTTATACCCAATGAGGTAGAACGCAATGTGCTAGACAGATCCTACTATGAGAAGGACATGTCTAAGTATCCTAGCAAGCTGGAGATAGCGAGGTCGAGGATGCGTCACGGGGAAGAAGATAGATTCCCGGAGTATCCTCCAGCGGCCCTTCCGACACGAAGCTGTGTCGATCCCTACAGAACCCGCCCACCTGACTACCGGGACTACGACCGGGAAATGAGGAGACATTACGAAGAAGAGAGGAAGAGGTATGAGCAGAGGACGAGCCGAAGCTTCGATGTGCATAGAGAAGGTTATGATGACGAGCGGAACTGCCGCAGAACCGCGCGAAGCGACACGAACCGGCTCAGGCGCTACGATGAGAGAGACAAGAGATATGACGAAATCGCGAAGTACTACGACGAGAAACCTGCCAAGTATTACGATGAGAAGCCAGTGGAGCCGCGGGCAAGGAATAACGTCAGCAAGGACCGTCGTTGGAAGCGAAACATGGACAGGTACGAGAGGAACTCGGTGGCCTCGCGGGAAGACGACTACAGAGAGAAAGATAGAGAAAGAGAGAGGGACAGATATTCTGAGAGGGAGAGGGACTCGGGGATGAGTGTGGCTGATGGAGAGACGAGCACTGTTAGTGGAAAGAGCAACTATCTGAAGGTTGTCAAGGTATGTATAATTTTGTTGCTACCAAACAATCCCTAACATCCTATGAGTCGAACTTTGTCTTCTTTCAAGATTTACTGTGTACTACTCAATAGCATTTTATACGAAAATAATCTCTATAATATTAAATTAACATAGCATAGCATCAGCCTTATAATGTTTCCACTGCTGGGACTCAGGCAACACGCAGGCGGTGCGGGCTGGTGGATGTCACACGTCTTCGGCATAATATATGCTAGAACCAACAATTCGACAAGGTGAAGGAAGACATCGCGAGGAAACCGTCCTAGAGCCAACAATTCGGTTTCCTCACGATATTTTCCTTCACCGTTTTTGAAAGCAGTGGTGATGAAATAACTAAGTAATGCGCCTGGCTACAACTTTTAAGTCGGGATCATTACCACTAGGCCACCACTGCTCTGAACTCAAATGATGTTATTCTATTATAGAGTCGTACGAAAGTAAGTGGTAAGACGCGTGGCTTGTTGCAGCAAGAGATCGCGGAGCAGCGCGAGGCCATGGACAAGATGATGAAGCTGTGGAAGGAGCTCATGCGATGCTTTAAGGGCATCTCGCAGACGCCGGGCCCGGATAAGAGTATGAAGGTAAAAATTTGATGTTTAAGAGCAGTTAACCCATAATGGCATCCATACAATCGTTTTTACAGTACGGCAGTACGGTACAAAAATAAAAGTAAAAAAATAATGCCAATTACAGTTTTAACAACAATAAAAATAATAATATAATATAATAATAATATATTTTTTTATAACTTCAGACTCGCAGCTCTGGCAGAGCCTAACTTCAGACTCGCCAACTTATAATGGCCGTACTGTACGTGATGTTTACGCATCTTTATTTAGATATTTTGGAAGTGTATCAAAACATACATTTCTGTAAAACTAATAAAGTATTCTTCTGAAAATGTGCGATTTTGCGTGAAGTTTGGCCCATTGTAATTTACTTTGTAAAATAAAAACCATGCACATTTAATCGAGATTCTGAATGATGAATTTCCTACCTAAAAACTAGGTATTAAAGTTTTCAAAGAAACTCTTATTTCCAGGAACAAGTTTCGAAAAATATTCGAGTAGTTAAATGACGGAAGTATCATTTTCATCTCTTCTTTTCGCGTTGAGTCTTTGTCAAACACGGTGTTGGATTGCATTGGATGAAACAACAAGCTTGTAAACCTAGTTTGCGTTGACGATAGACTAGTGGGGAAGTGCCCACTAGTTTATCGTGTCATGTGATTGGCACAGTGTCCAAGAGCGGCCAATGACTCTGCTAACTGAGACCCTTGACTTCAAAATCACCAGTATGTAACTATCTATGTCCACAGGATTCTGCCGATAACGTGCGCGAGTCAGCCGCGGCTCAGCTGCGTCTGTGGCGCGAGTGCATGCGCCGCTACGAGACCGTCGCCCGGGACGTGGGCGACACCGACGCTAGGCTGATGGTGAGTGGGCTAGCTAGCTGTCTATGTCCATAGGACTCTGCCGATAACATGCGCGAGTCAGCCGCGGCTCAGCTGCGTCTGTGGCGCGAGTGCATGCGCCGCTACGAGACCGTCGCCCGGGACGTGGGCGACACCGACGCTAGGCTGATGGTGAGTGGGCTAGCTAGCTATCTATGTCCATAGGACTCTGCCGATAAGGTGTGCGAGTCAGCCGCGGCTCAGCTGCGTCTGTGGCGCGAGTGCATGCGCCGCTACGAGACCGTCGCCCGGGACGTGGGCGACACCGACGCTAGGCTGATGGTGAGTGGGCTAGCTAGCTAGCTATGTCCACAGGACTCTGCCGATAACGTGCGCGAGTCAGCCGCGGCTCAGCTGCGTCTGTGGCGCGAGTGCATGCGCCGCTACGAGACCGTCGCCCGGGACGTGGGCGACACCGACGCTAGGCTGATGGTGAGTGGGCTAGCTAGCTATCTATGTCCATAGGACTCTGCCGATAAGGTGTGCGAGTCAGCCGCGGCTCAGCTGCGTCTGTGGCGCGAGTGCATGCGCCGCTACGAGACCGTCGCCCGGGACGTGGGCGACACCGACGCTAGGCTGATGGTGAGTGGGCTAGCTAGCTAGCTATGTCCACAGGACTCTGCCGATAACGTGCGCGAGTCAGCCGCGGCTCAGCTGCGTCTGTGGCGCGAGTGCATGCGCCGCTACGAGACCGTCGCCCGGGACGTGGGCGACACCGACGCTAGGCTGATGGTGAGTGGGCTAGCTAGCTATCTATGTCCATAGGACTCTGCCGATAAGGTGTGCGAGTCAGCCGCGGCTCAGCTGCGTCTGTGGCGCGAGTGCATGCGCCGCTACGAGACCGTCGCCCGGGACGTGGGCGACACCGACGCTAGGCTGATGGTGAGTGGGCTAGGTAGCTATCTGCTAGACTAGATCAGATCTTAGCTCTACACACGACTGGCAACGGCAGAGATAACACTGGTCGTTCGTGTGTATGAGCTCTTAGGGTGCCACGCCATAATCGCGGCTGTAAGAATATCTTTGAGGAGTTGCTAGAGAAATGCCATGCTCTGTTGGTTGTTTTGGCAATTCCTGGGAGAGGAGGGGGGCTTATGTGCAGCAGTGGACGTCTTTCGGCTGAAATGATGATGATGATAAGGAGCTAATAGTATTAATCTGCAGGAGGAGATCAAGAAGCAGCGCTCTGAGATGGCGGAGATGGGGACGATGTGGCAGGAGTGCCTGCAGCGCTACCGCGACATGAGCAACGACTTCAACAACCTCAAGCAGCAGGTGCAGGTAACGTGCAGACACCACTGGTCTATGTGATTGGACCGCGAACTATCTGCAGGATCGGTCCATCCGAGTGGTCATGGATGGCTGCTCGTCCGGTCAATTGGGTATCAATGCTGGAGTTCCTCAGGGGTCGGTGCTCTCGGCCACTTTGTTCTTGCTGCATATTAATGACCTTCTTAAGCCTGGTACTGGGTATGTAGACAATAGCACTGTTGCTGAGAGTTAGGTGTTCCACGCATGTGATATAGATATTGTGTAACATTAACTAGAAGGGCTAACTAGCGGCCCTCAGGAAGAAGTTCGCCGCCTCTACGTGGGTTTTGTGCGATCGATGGTCCTTTATGGGGCACCTGTGCGGTCAAGTAGACTCTTAGGTGTCCATCGGTATAGGACAAACATTAATAGCCTTCAGCGAAAAATGGTCATTCGCATCGCACGTGGAACCGAAGGGGCATGCCATCATTATGACGATAAGTTCTTCGATAAGTGATTGGAAAGACGTCACGGTGCCCATACCTTTCGTATGAAGCTGGTCCTCACTGGACATGGTAAGTTCGGTGGATTCCTGCATCAGATTCTCATCTATTCATCGAAAACTATTTTAGAATTGGTTTAGGGTTAAAGAGACTAAAATAGCAATGTTATTGACATATGATTTGATTGTGTACTGTATTGCATCCATGTTCTTCAGCTGGCGAGGCCTGAGAGTCCTACGCGTCTGCCGGCCCAGCCCGTGGTGTGTTCGGAGGGCGAGGGGGGGCCACTCCCTCCCGCGCCGTACCGACTGCCGCCTAACTACCCGCCCGTAAGTTGGACTTGCTTGTTTTTACCTAGGCTCTTAAACTAGTGCGTCTCACCATCCACGATTGCATCATTGCTTACCATCAGGTGGAATCGCAGTCAAGCACTAGGTTATAACAATGAAAAAAAACTTAAATTAGCTGGTACTATATTAATTTATCATCAATCTTTTCTTGCATTCCATTTTATTTAAGTCGGCGCAATTATTTTCTTTATATTTCTATATTTGAATATGACGTTGGCCTAAATAGATTCGTTTGTTTGCACGTCAGTGATGAGGAACTATACCTACTGAATTCTGAAACTAGTGATATTTTTGTAAACTCAGCCACGGTCTTTGACCAATTAGCCTATGTGAATAGTGATACCTATATTATCAATTTAAAAAATAACACCTCGCCCATAAAAATGAAACGCGCTACCGCCCGTACAAATAAAAGTGAAAATTCAAACGAATCTCGTAAAATTTTAAGATAATTATTTAATATCAAAATTATAAAATGTGTCATAATAAAAAGTTTGTTTTAATATAAATGGTTTAGTGTGAACGCCTTCGCCGTTTCATTGACGAGTCACTATTTTCCTAACGTGAATAGACTACAGTTCAATATGTAATGTTTAGCCGCCTCAGCACATGCCGCTCCCGCCGGGCCCCCAGTACCACGGCGGCGGGTCCCCGCTGCGGGGCCGCGCGTCCGCGCCGCCGGCGTGGTGGTGGTGCCCCGAGGCCGGCGGCCGGGAGCCGCGCCGCCGCTCGTCGCCCGAGTCGCGCGCCAGCGGCGGCCGCGAGCGGGACCGCCGTCGCCGCCACAAGGAGAAAGGTACGCTCCTTGACTAGAAGTCAAGAGTTATCTACCTACGGGCATTACAGAACAGAGTGCAGTGGTGGCCCAGTGGTAACTGCCCCGACTTACAAGTTGTAGGTAGCGGGCTCAAACCCAGCCAGGCGCATTACTTTGTGTAATTTATTTCATCACCACTGCTCTCAAAACGGTGAAGGAAAACATCGTGAGGAAACCGGCGTGTCCTAGAACCAAAGATTCGAAGACATGTGACATCCACCAATCCGCAATGGGCCCGCGTGGTGGATTACGGCCCATCCCCTCTCCTAGAGAGGAGGCCTGAGTCCCAGTAGTGGGAACATTATAAGGCCGCTAATGCTAATGCTAAAATTACAGAACAACGTCTCCATTTTGCAAGAACTGAAATCAAATTCTGCACAACAACCACCTGCAATTTACAGGATCTAAACGAGGCCAATGCCAGAGCTGTCAAATGCACTTCTTACCTTGCGACTTTCGGATTGGATTGACTTAATTTTTACCGTCGTAATATTTATGCGCTTATACCGGACTCAATTCTAAATTTTACACTCTTAATATTGCGCTTGTGTCTGATATAATATAATAAGCTATTACCTTTCATCTTTCTGCTTCCAGAAGAGCCCAAATACAAGGAGAAAGCAAAACCTTCAGCGGCACGTTCGGAGCACAGGCACAGAAAAAGATAAGGAACCATTTCTTGATAAAATTCTCGTAACGACAACACATCCCGCCATATTCGGCAGTACACGAGAAATTCACGAAACTTTAGAACTAAGAAAAAATGTAAAGTAATTCGAAAATTGTGCAAAGTGCTCTAAAATTGTTTTTGTATCGTTTCTTTTTGAAGAATATATTTGTATCAAGAGATTTTTGATTGTTGTTGCAAGCTCTATTAAACTAATTAAAAGACTTTTGTTGTTTCTTTTATTTTACAATCTTTTTACTAACTTGGATGAATTTGTAGGTCTAAGTCTAACGTTTTTCAAACTTTCAGTAGGGTTTCAATATTTCATCAGCTAAAACTTGGCATACTAAGTTACTTTGGAGACAATGTTATACAATATTATTATCTACACATATAATAAAATCGTAGGAAAGTCAAAACTGCACATAGAATATTTTTTTAAAAGTATACTTGGGGCGTGAATCGGCGTGATCTACAATCGATATCGAAGCCATGCAACAATATAGTTTTTAGAATTTTTGTCTGTGTATGTCCAGGCTAAACTCAAAAAGTACGGGTGCATCTGGATTGAGGGCCCATTTTTTAAATCCTTACGAAAGGAAACCAGATTTACAGGGAATTTAGTAAAAAATTAGTAAAACTTAGAGCAATGATCCATAAATTTCTAAAACGTAAACTAAAACTTTTATAGCTAAATAACGTGGGCCCTCAATCCAGACGCTTCGTAAAGAGGCATAGTCTAGATCTCGGAAAGTACTATGTCTGGGTTAATAATGTTCATTTAGGAATTTAGTTTTAGTTTACGTTTTAGAAATTTATGGATCATTGCTCTAAGTTTTACTAATTTTTTTACTAAATTCCCTGTAAATCTGGTTTCGTTTCGTAAGGATTTAAAAAATGGGCCCTCAATCCAGATGCACACAAAAAGTACTGCATGGATTGAAAATAAATATTTTCAAATTATGCATGAATATTACTAAGGGCCCGAGCACACGATGCGTTGCGGCGCCGCACCGCCGCCGGAGCGGTGTCGCTGCGTCGTTTTACCTAGAAAAATATATGTGGTATGTCACACGATGCGCTGCAGCACCGCACCGGACTTGCAACCGTCAAGACGAGATGGGGAGGGGTGAAGGCACTGCTCAGTTGTTTATGCGTCGTAAAAAAGGGAACATTATTAACAGAATTTTTTGTCGGTGGCGCCGCTGCGACATAACGATGTTGCGGCGACGCATCGCCCATGTGAAAGAAAGAAAACATATTTATTATGTGGTCGCTGATACGGTAAAATCTTTGCGGTGCGGCGCCGCAACGCATCGTGTGCTCGGACCCTAAGGGCCGGCGCCCAGTGCCGGCATGGCGCGACATGTCATGGCAAAGGATTTTATTACTAATCAAGTTATTTTGAATCTTATTCAATTGAGTTTAGAATTCATATTATTTTATTTCGATACCAAGATGCCGCGGCATGCTGCGGCATGACGTGTCGTGCCGTTTCATTCCTCAGGATGCCACGGCTCGGTTGCATTCCGCGAGACGGAATGGGTCGTTTTGTGTCGAGGAATTATGATTGCTTAAATTAGTTGCTGAAGTTAGTTGAAACATGGTTGCAACTTGCGCAGCGGTTAGGCGGAATGCCGCGGGATGCCACGGCATGCCGAGAGATGCCACGGCATGCCGCGAGACGCCAGTGCATGCCGTACCGTGCCATGCCGGCAGTGGGCGCTGGCCCTAAGAGGTCGGGTCAACATATAGGCTACATAAATATTATCACGCTATCACCTACGGGGGAGGAGCTGTGAATCTTTATTGCCTCACTTTCAACGGCGCTGCGGTTTCAAGAGATCGAGCTAACCTTTTCCTTCAGGAATTATTTTAAAATTTAAACTTCGCTTGCAAAAAAACTTGTATTGTAATGTTATTTTAAAAGTTGTTTACTTAATAATGCTATAGTGACACTGGCATCTGGCATCTTAGGTATTTTTGGTGCCTTCACGCAGACGAGATTGCGGGCAGCCAACTAGTCTAGTATATCGAAACCTCAATCATGTCTAGTATTAGTGTGTAATGTACAAAATTCCAAAGCCGTATCATGAAAAATCACAAAGTTATGAGCTTGTTATGTTACCTGATTTTCCGTAGATGTTGACCACGCAGCGCGCCCGCGCCTGCTTAACCCTCCGTCTGAGTTCGTAATTAACCAGTGATTCCGTAATTAACTAGGGATATCAATCCCATCACACTTGCAGGCTTTGGACTGTCATGTCTGTGGTCAAGTATAGGTAGATATAATCATGTCTGTATGTACTTTATTCGTAAAAACAGCCGTAAAAGATAAAAAATGTTAGTCAATGCGATTTGTTGCACCTTATGCCAAACAAAGTTCAAAGTCAAACAAACAACTTTCTACAATTAACCATCATGGCGTGTATCTAACAATGTCTTGTACTAAACACTCACTACTCGGTTACACCATAGTTTTTGGATACGATAATAGGTTCACCCACTAACACTATCAGGCCTACACGTTACAGCGGCGCGCCGGGGTGGCGGTGCGGCAGGCCGCTCCATGTTGCGGAATGCATGCGCACGCGTCCGAACCGTCCTGCGGCAGTTTGTCGACTGAAACTGATTGACTATGAAAGGGGGTAGTTGTACAATTCGTCCGCTATAAGTTGGCGAGTGTGAAGTTAGGCTCTGCGAATTTTGGCGCTTGAAATATCGTACAAAAATAAAGGTTTTAAAAAAATTAATGCCAATAACTGTTTTTAACAGCAATAAGAACTGCAATAGTACATTACGATATTAGTGCGTAATGATGGTTATAACATGCGAGGCGGAATTTCAGCCCGAGCCGAAGGCGAGGGCGTAACTGAGCCGAGCATGTTATAACCAATACGCACGTATATCGTACGACGTTTTTTAACACATTTGCGAGGAAACAGAAAAAAAAAATTTAACATCTTAGTGTTTGGCGCTAAAGAAATCGAACGCAAATATTGTTTGGTAAAATGACAAAAATTACAAAAAATTACGAAAATGACTAAAAATGACTGAAATGAGAAAGAGTGACAAAAAATGACAAAAAATAACAGAAAATCACAAAAAATGACAAAAAGTAACAAAAAAGTGACAAAAAATGACAGAAAACCACAACAAATCACAAAAATGACAAAAATGACACAAAGTGACAAAACATGACAAAAAATGACAAAAAATGACAAAACATGACAAAAAATGACAAAAGTGACAAAAAGTGACGAAAAATGACAAAAAGTGACAAAAAATGACCGAAATGACAATAAATCACAAAAAACGACAAAAAATCACCAACGTTGACAAAAAATCACAAAAAGTGACAAAAATGAGAAAAAGTGACAAAAAATTACAAGAAATGTCAAAAAGTGACAAAAAGTTACAAGATATGACAAAAAATGATAAAATGATGAGGCTATTCAAATTTTGAACTAATCGCCGCTTCGTGCGCGGCGATATGGCAAATAATGCTGTTATGGAATTTGTATGGACTATAACTTAACTATTTGCTTTGGTATAACACACGCGTTTTTTATGACCCGCTTTACATATCTAAAACCGGTGGAATTACATCAGCTTTACAAGCAACTGTGTTAAAAATTGTATTAATTTTTTTAAAACCTTTATTTTTGTACCAACCTTTAAAACCTTTATTGTTGATAGACTTCGAAGATGGCAATTTGAACTGTTTAAAAAGAGAAGTCGTTTTGTGTGCTGAGTTCATTCATATGTCTACAGTTCAAGAAGTTTATGGTCTGATAAGATAAAGAGCCTGAAAGTAGCTATAGATTCCTATAGCCCCTTCAATTAAACAAGTTGGTTCCAATTTGTTTGGGTTTGCTCCAAAATTTCTTACAAGTGGAGGAGAGATCTTAACATACCGAGCTTCCTCCGTGCCTCGGAGAGCACGTTAAGCTGTAGGTCCCGGCTGTCATTTGTAGATGATTGGCAGTCGTTACGGATAGTCAGAAGCCAGTAAATCTGACTCCAGTCTTGCCATGAAGTACCGTGTTACCCCAGTTAATGGGTTGTGGAGGTCTGGTAGGCAGCTGCTCCACGTAAAATACTGGTATTCAGCTAAATCCGGCTTGACTGGAAGCCGACCCCAATATAGTTGGGAAAAGGCTAGGTAGATGATGCTGGGATGATATAGGAAAAATATTTCAACCCCCGCAGACGACATTCAGCAGTTCTAAGACCAGGTTTCCTTAAAGTGGAGTTAATTTATTCGCAACAAGATGGCCCAATAGAGAGGAGCTCGTGGCTAGATAATAACAGCCGCACAGGTCGATCTTCAAGGTTAAACAACACTTGCCTAGGTTTGTCTGTGGATGGGTGACCATCTTAACATAACGAGTTTCCTCCGTGCCTCGGAAAGCACGTTAAGCCGTAGGTCCCGGCTGTCATTTGTAGATCTTTGGCAGTCATTACGGATAGTCAGAAGCCAGTAAATCTGACTCCAGTCTTGCCATGAAGTGCCGTGTTACCCCAGTTAATGGGTTGTGGAGGTCTGGTAGGCAGCCGCTCCTCGTAAAATACTGGTACTCAGCTAAATCCGGCTTGACTGGAAGCCGACCCCAATATAGTTGGGAAAAGGCTAGGCAGATGAAGATGGTCTAATAGACTTGCCGCGATGTGCCATATTTACACTTACATATTTATTTATGCCATCGTATTTTATGTATTACTTACCTTTTATTAAAATGAAGAATACTTTTGTTGTAATACAGTTATATTTTTTCATTTCTCCAAGGGCGGATTAAAGGTTCGTATTTTATGTATTAGGTAGCTTATTAAAATGAAGAATCTTTTTGTTTCAATACAGCTTCCTTTTACCATTTCCTTTAATGGTGTGGTTAAAGGTTCGCAGCCATTTAGGAATGATGATACCTAAGGGTAGAGGGTGCAGCCATAAGTTTTAGAAACCTTGGTAATCTTTGGTACTGATATTTTCTATTTCACGAAGGCGGGTTGTGAAAGCGCGTTATTTTATGTCATGAACGCTTCGAGTTTTCAACGCACATTGAAGAAAAAGTGTACGTGCACAGATGCTCACGCATTCAAGTCAACATCAAGCGGTCGCCACCAGCGGAGAGGCAGAAAACAAAATAGGTAAAAACATAATAAGGGCACAAAGGACAATAATACTTATACTTTATGTTACACCTTTTATTTTATTTAAGAAAAGTTTTAGCTTAAAATTAGAGTATACATGTAAAAGTTTGGATTAAATTACAATTGAATAGGTATACCTAAAGGCGGACTTGGGAGTGATCCCTCATCCCCGTCCCTGCTTTAGATAATACTGTTAAATCATTTACCATCGCCTGTCGGCAAAGCAAACTTTGAATGATAAGTCCCATAACCTCTGCGCATTACCACGATCCATGGCCGCTGCGAAAGGCTGGTCTTCTCGGCAGTTGGTGTAGTATCTCCCTGAGGTGTGCAGTCCAGGCATTAGCTCCTGAACAGCCAGGAATATTGACGTCTGAGCTCCTTGCTTCGGCGTTAAAAACATCAACTTCAACATCCATTTGACGATTCTAGGCTGATCCCGAAACATATCGGTGTAGACGGCTCCAGGGTGGCAACAATTCACCATGATATTGTCATTCGTACTGAACACCTCTTCAGCTAACTTCTTTGTAAACAGGATGTTCGCTAGCTTCGTATTAGCGTACACTCTTCGACGCTCCAGAAAATTCTTCCCCTGCTTATCCAAATTCTCCACTGTCCCGAACACATGCAATATTGATGTAACGTTAATGATTCGAGCTGTTTCGGGCGCGTTTTTCATCACTGGCAACAGTAACATTGTAAGCAAAAATGGACCGAAATGATTGACTTGAGCTTCTATCGGCAAGTTGTCTTCCGTAAGAGAGTTGTCGAGAACTCCTGTGCCAGCGTTGTTGATAAGAATGTGTACTCTTCCTTCAGTTTTTATTATGTCTTTAGCGAATGCGAGGATTGACCTAAAAGATGCTAAGTCTAAATGTTTGACCACAACATTATGTCCTGTCGCTAATTTAATTTTAGTCGCAGCTTCGTGGGCTTTGATTAGGTTTCTGCAGGCGAGGATGACCCGTCCACCTCTCCTGGCCAGTTCCTTAGCGGTCTCGAAGCCTATGCCCGTGTTAGCTCCGGTGACGATCACTACCTTATTCGGTATTCTGATCTGCGAATCAAACGACTTATGCAGCCTCTTCTGATTTATAACGAACGAAAGCATGAAAAAAATGATAAAACATATTAGTTCTGGAAACATCCTGTGCAATTCAGTTTTCCTTCCTTTTCTTTCCTTTTCAGTTACTGAGGCTACAGGTGTTTTGTTACAAAAAGGAGAATCTTGTTGGTAACTTTGCTTTCAGTAGGTAAAGTCTAATTTCTTGTAGTATGATTGTAAAGGTAGGTAATTAAGTAGATACACCACGAAGTAAGGTAGACACTGCCTTCTGATGCTTAGATAGTATTATCAAAATAGATGGACGGCACCGCGTCGCCGCAAAGCGTCGGCGTCGTTACTGTCAAAGCGTAGACTAAATAAAATATAGTAAATAGGTATAAATCAAAACCTCGAAGTATGTTTTCATTAACGCAATTTATTTTTAGGTTTTTTATCATTTTAAAAGCTAATACGCCATTAGTATAATAAACAGATCACGTTAAAAACCAATATAGTTTCTTATTTCTCTAATTTAACACTAGTTTGTATCAAAAAGTACCCAATCAATCATTATTGGCACCATAGAACATGCTTCTAACTTAGTGTCACTTCGTTCGGTTGGCAAACCTGATTCGGCGGCAATTTTAAAAACAGAACGTGTCTGATTTTCTGTGTTCGTATTATTTATTATTTTGTTTATAGTTATTTTATTCTCTTGATTGTAGCTAAAGTTTGATGCAAGTGGATTGATATCAATGTAATTTATCAAACAAACCAATTGCGAGAAATGGTTCGCGGATCTTCTGCTAGATGCACCTTGGTCGATTGTCACAGTGTCATGCCGCCCAACAACTTAATATTTATCGCTCAATTATAAAAAAAGGTGAATATTTTTGTGTCCTTCACGGTCGAACAGCTGAAGGGATTCTAATAAACACGTTACACGGCTATATCCCAAGACTTTGTTCTTTTGGGATAATTTTCTAGCATCCAGTAAATGCTGGCTAACTGACAGTCGCATAATAATTATGTCTGCACTCGTGTGGACTTAGGAAATAATACGCACTGTGCATGAAAAATACACTATGTTGTGGGCCTAGAATATTCAGGTTTCGGTAGTGTTTGCGAAATTGGCCATACATTCTACAATCCGAGTGCCTAAGTGATATGAATCTAAGACCTAGAGGTCGGGAAGTAAGTCATATGTTAAATAAAACGAGTAAACAGTTTTGTAATTCATTTTATATAGAACAAGTTATTAAATGGACATTACAAATTACTTTTTATACCTACATGTGTATAAACTACCAATGTTTCATAACAAAACTTTGTCGTTTTAACTAAAAAATGACAAAATTCTTATTTTATTCAAATAGAGTGAACAGTTAATTGTTTGTTACACTTTGTATTCAGTAAATGAGTAAGAAATTATCTTTTTAACCTAACACAGCAAAAACATAGATCAATTATGCTGTTTATAGTTCCTTAATGCAATCTTATAAAATAATGTTTAAAACTTGTTCTTCTTCCTGCCCTTGTCCCATATTACTTGGGGTCGAGGCAACACGTTTTCTTCCATTCAGTTCTGTCACCCGTCATAGGTACTATCAAATATCGAATACTTTAAAAGGAAATATTAATAGATACAAAGCATAACAAACAAAGACCTGTGCCACCCTTTTTTGGCTTCAACACTGACAGATTCTGGTAAATATGTAAATTGTATGTATATTTGTAAAAATATATATAATTCAGTTTCAGTCTCCAAGCGAACAATGCTTCAGTCATTCGTTTGCCCAAAACCGTTCGGGCAAGAAGACTATACAGGACGAGAAATTGACTTTAAACCTATTAACCGCTAATGATTAGAAAAGTAATTATTATAAATTAGACTATAGCTAAATATGAGACGTTTCAAAACAACACATCAATTTTACTGCTGTGCTAAGGGAAAAGGCGTAAATATATTTTTGTCTTTGAGGTGACACAAAAAAAAAACGCTTATAATCTATGGAAAATTATCTATGGACAAATGCAGCGTTTTTTTTTTTAAATTAAAGTAATTGCCAGGGAAGGGAGGCTTTTGCCCTGCAGTGTGATACGAATGGGTCATGATAACACAAATAAAATGGGAAATGACAGTTACAACCTTCTGCCATAACACAGCAGAATGTCCTAATCTATGCAAATATACTTTTTACATAATTCGACGAAGAGTGGCTTCATTCGATTGGAAAGGAAATTATCGTTTTTGAATATAGAATGTGTTGGACATTATCTTGTGTTTATCAAAATAATAAAAGTATAGAAGATAAGGCATAATGATGAAAGTTAGGTATTCTTTATGGTTGAGGACCATTTCCATAGATATACAGTTTTAATTATAATAATATTCAAAAAAATGCAAGAGTAAATAGTAGATTATTGAGCTGAACAAAATAATAATCATTTAGAAACATGAAAACAATTCAATACTAACTTCATTTGACACTTGTGCATTCATGTGCAATAAGTATTACATTCAAATCGATCTAATTACTTTGTATTCCGCTAATGTGTAGAAATATGGTCTCTCACAACATTTACTACCTATATCATAAGAAAACACACATACATATAAACTTTAACATTTAGTAATTGCGCATAAGAAGGCAGTATTGACGAAAGTCCACGTCAATTAGGAATATATTAGACTATCATGATGAAGCCTGGTTGAGGTATAGGAATATCAGTTATTATGTTTATATGAAAGTCACAAACTTGACAATTTCTCTAGGAATAGAAGGTACATTATAGTTGAGGATTATACTCTTAAATATTGGTTTATAGGTCTATATAAAGTTTTATAGGAATAATTGAATCATCATTTCGAATTTAAGCGATACATTCAGTAAGTATTACAACATCTTCACCAGCATGAAATTAGAAAATTATCCCATAGGGAACATATTTCTTGGATAATAAGTATCCTATGTGCTATTCCAAGACACGGTCCATCCATGTGCAAAATTTCATCCAAATCTCTTCGGCGGTTTCAGCATGAAGGAATAGCAAAATGCATACACTTACTTTATTTATATTTATTTCGTTTATGCAAGTTTTATGTACAAACGTTTTATTCAAATCGATGATTCAATTAATTCCATTTCGTCTAGTTTCAACACTGTATAGTTTTAACATTCAATTGACTAAGTAAGCACATTTTACGTAATAAACCAACTTAAATATAACTCTATAAGTCACAATACACAAGACACATTATGTATAAGTACGATGAACAGTCCGTAGTAGATAATAGGTATTTAATTTGTATATAATTAGAATTGAGTTTATTTTTTAATTAACAGTCGATTTGTCCTCAGTTAGGTAGCTAATTAAATATGTTTTTTCATAAACAAAACAAGTTCATATTATTGCTTCCAATAAATACATTTGTTTAAGCAAACAATTTTACCATCTGCTCGTTTAATATTTTAGCAAATTGGACGAGAAAATAAAAATACAATTTAGTAAATAGATGTTTTCAATATAGCTCTAGGTGGAGCTTTGTATAGGTAAGATATTTATAAATATTTCACAATACATAGTTATGTACATTCGTCATCGTCATTCATAATAATTGACGTTACAGTTCTTAAACATAGGTAAGAGGAGAGGAGTAGAGGAACAATAGTTTCATGATACATAGAGGAGTGTGGTCCGATTCCCTTAGGGTCGTCATGAAGGATTCACATCCTATGAGTATACAACCTTATTTATAAAACTAGTTAACCATATAGTTTATGGTTAGTTTAAATACTGGTTGGCGGATTCTAAATTCAAATGATTCATACAAAAATTTGAATTAAGAACCGGTTAATCAGAGTTTAAACGTGTTTTTTTTTATAAATAAGGCCCGTAGTGATGTGGATGGATCTTTTTTTAATAAACACCACATGGTTTTATTGTCGCCTGCGATATTTTACGTGTCATTTTGCTTAACCCAGTGGGCCAAAGTTTTGCTCGTTTTCACTATGAAACACTTTATAATGCGGCCTGCGCTGTCGGATTTTCTTGGTGCTGAGCCGAGTATTAAAAATCCGACTGCGTGTTTTAATTTAGTTATTCAAATGTGGCACTAAGTTAGTGAAAACAGTATTTAACGACACTTGTCAATAGGGAACGGTACCTAAGTATTAAATCTAACATAAATTTTGGGTAACTCGCTAATATTCTGAATTCGGTTTACTTTATTTACACAACAAAACTTACTTAACTTAACGTAGTCATTAATAAATAGAGTCTGTTTAGATCATGGTCACACTGTGTATAATGTATTCGATCACTCTGGTTTATCACTTGCGTCTTGTGAGGCGCCCAGAGCTCATCAATAGACCTGGAAAAAGAGAAAAATCTATATTAGACATAAATTCTAAAGCCTGGGTAAACAGTGGTCACGTTTAGTGTATCTGTAACGTTTCAGTCATCACATTTAATAGGTTTCAGATGCCCATGGCGATCACGTACCGGAAGACGCAGCTTTGGGAGACGTCCAACAGTGCTTTCGGTTGAAATGAAGATAATGAATAGATTCCAGGACAAATGATCGAGGAACGCGGGAAGAATTACTACTTTAAGTCCAAATTCTCCGATGTTCTAGTTAAAGATTTAAGAACATCGTATAGTTTTACTCCATCTATGTCTGTCATACATAATCTTTCGCTCGCCCTAAAGCGCTGGCCACACAGAAAAGACGTAAGACGCAGACGGGGCGCGGGCATTTGTCTCTACCGCGTCTCTTTCATACAAAATGTATAGAAGCGTCGCGACTCAAAACATACAGAACAGACAGGGCGTGGGCGCAACGCTGGTACATTTGCGCGCGCCCGCGCCCTGTCTGCGTCTTACGTCTTTTCTGTGTGGCCAGCGCTTAAGGTAGGCGGCGTTCCGTGAGTTCGCTCTGTAATTAAAATTACAGGGCGAAGACAACGGTAATTTCAGATACAGCCAGTCTACTTAATCTGTCCTTGGTACCGAAGTACGGAACTTAAAATAAAATCTGTGAGTCAGAGACAAAACTAATCAATCATTTTAAGAACTAGGTATAGACTAGACTTACATTCTATTTCTTTTTTCTTTTTGGTTTGTTTTTAAGATAACAGGAAACCAAGCTATTAAGTTTACCAAAACAAAATATCTAAATATTCCAAGCTTAATGTTATTAATGATAACTTAGAATGTAAATGAACGAAACTGGCTGCTATAAAATAGTAAGTAGTTTGAAGACATGAATGATTCATTGAAGATAGCTAGCTAGGTTGTCTGGTTACTGGTTAGTCGCATCTATTTGTAATGAATGACGACACGCCATATTGTTTGTTTGTGGTAGTATCTATGATTTTGGTTAGTGACTTAGTGAGTGCGTTCACCTCAAATTATTATATGAATATGGTGGGTGGATGATATTTGCATTTAATATTAGAGCTACCGGTTGGTGATTGGTATGTGGAGATAAAGAGATAGATATGCAGATAGATAGATACACTTTTTGGTACACTGTATGACTGTACCCAACCCCCCTTGTAATGTTCCCACTGTTGGGTAAATACCCAGCAGGCCGATAATGCTAATCCTAATGCTAATACAAAATAGCGAATTTTGTTTTCATTTATTTAAACATTTCTGTCCACCCCAGTTTCACTCGCATCTTTGGTTATTGCTTCGTTCCTACCTATTAGGCATAGCGCGATGTACCTAATATTTATTACCTAAGTAAATCCTGCCTCGACGGGCTATCTAAAAGAAAATTGATTTGAGATTATATTAGTTCATTGCTTGTATTCTAAGTTTAACCCTTAAACAGACTCAGGGAATATTTTTATCATATTTTTATAGCTCCTAAATAAAATATTAAGTTCTATTGTTTTACCATGGCCATTTGAAGACACTTAATTCCTCATTAAAGATTCATAGACGATTTATTAATAATGGTTTCGACGTTTACATCGATCACTACTTGTTAAAGAACGTCGTCGTCTGTCAATAAAGCCTTCCGTTTGCTAAATTATTCTAACCATTAAAAGATTAGTCCCAGGGCAAAGCAAGTAAATTAATGACGACTTTTCTTTTTTTCGAACTAACTTTATGCCCAGTTGATATCAATATGAGGTACCTATTGGTACCAACTGGTAACATTTATAACATTGAAAAGTATAACATAAAAATGGTTAAGTGTACACTTATTCTGTGACCATACATCTATAAACATATATAATGCTCCTAACAGGCCACTCTTGGCTCAAACCAAAAATCTAGCCGAAACCAGTTTTTTAACCGTATCTTCGGTCAGTCTACACTACTTAACTACCAGGATCTGAGCCAAGGTAACGCTTACTTATCTCCGACAATGACTATCTAGCGGTCGACCACGATCTCTTAGAACACACAGCATACATTCAAGGTTGCTCGCGTGATAGTGTAAGCAGGGCTTTATCCATACTAATAATATTATAAATGTGAAAGGAATTCTGTCTGTCTGTCTGTTTAGCTTTCACGGTTAATTGCTGCACCGATTTTCTTGAAATTTGGTGCGGAGCAAACTTGAATTCCAAAGATGAACATAGGATACTTTTTATTGCTCGTCGAATTTGAATTCGGTTCCGCAATAACCAACATTCACGCGGACGAAGTCGTTGGAAAAAGCTAGTATTCCTAGATATGTATTTTAGTAACTGTTGCCCGTGGCTTCACCTGCGTCTTTTGTTGCTGCTTCACTTTTATTGATTCTGCCTGCCTCTATAAATGAGCTAGCCTACACAAAATGTTTCTTTTTTTTAAACCTGAACCCGTAGTTCCTGAGATTAGCGCGTTCAAACAAACTTTTCGGCTTTATTACATTATATGTAAGTATATACCTATATAGTAAAAGATAATTAACAATTTAGAATAGATAATTGGCTGTCTGTAACTGATCTGATACAGCTTGTAAAAGCTTTTAACATAAATTAATCGTGTAGTAACCAAGGCTATTTAATATCTGAGATATTTCTATACTTGCCAATGTTACTCTCAATTGTTCAATGTTCTTTTTTTTAATTAGAGGAAATTAATCAATGACTTTTTTCTTTTCTAGGGTGGAATGGGAGGGCTTGTCAGATTTTGTTAACTAAATCCCGGTTGTGTTCTTCAGTTGCCCCTTGCTTTCTAGGACCACGGGTTTAGTTTTTATAAATTCCCCGCGGTCTTAGCTAGCGGGCATCGACCCTACTGGGCCTCTAAGACTTGCTGACATCTCTTTGAGGAGAGCATGAATCACTACGCGATGATGACAACTGGGCTCGGTCCGGTCAACTACTGGACGGCCGGACGGCGAGCTACCCATTGCTCGCCGTCCGCATATTATTGAATAATAGGTACATATTCACCTTGACGCCGTACGCCATCTCGTAGCCGCCCTTGCTCTGCATCTGGTTCTGCATGGTGTGCAGCAACGACGACGGGATGTCCACGTCTGTTGAACCTGGAACCATACCGATTGGACACATTAGTAAACGACAAACAAATAGATAGAACCGGGTTTAAGTTAAAAGTGAATATGTTACTTCTAGACAACCGTACTCCATCGTCGACCACATCGTTACTTGATATCATGTGAGATAGTGGGGTTTAGCGCGAGTATACAATAATAAAAAATAAACGTGAATTGAAAAAGAAAACGTTTGTAAAAGGTACGAAAATTATTCAGAAGACAACATTTTTGTGGGATTAGAACGCAGGTGTAATGTAGAATAGTTTGTTCTAGGAGATTATTTAGAATAAAAAATTTAAAAAATAAAAAAGTTCATTATTTATTTATAAATGGGGAAAAAAACAGTGACAAGAGACCTTTAAAACTAGAAGTCACATGTACATGAGACTTACACCAATGTTCATATCTTAATAATGGAAATAGATAATATACTTACTAGGAGTAAAAATTTGAATAATTATGAGAGTTAAATTATAAGTTTATCGTAAGAATCATATGAGAGTTAAACATGTTTGTAACTAGAGCCAAGAACCTGTTCATTTCATTACAAAGCCTTGACATTTTAAAAATATAACGCTCGATGTTCAGGAATTAGCAAAAATTAAAAAAAAAATGTTTTAACTGATCTTTTTTTGAAAGGTCGAACGTTCTACCAAGGTTATCTAAACCTTGGTCGAGCAAAATATATTTTTGAAGAAGTAACTTTCAAAGCTTTTAGAAAGCTTAGTAACAGTTGCATAAAAGAAGTTATCATTGAGTCTCAAATTATATTTTCTTCTTATTTCTAAATAGATTTTTTTTTATGCATTTGCCATATATTGACTTATCGCCACCCCACCTCGGGAAAGTTTAAAAGAATGACCGTGGAACTCGAAAGCAAACGACAGTTGAGAAACACAGATGTCAGTAAACGTCTCCCCCAATCAGAGCCGGAGGAGACATTTAATAATTGGCCACCTCTAAAAGAAATGTGTAAACATGTATATTACAGAAGAAGCAAGCTCAAATTTCAATGCTTAGGAACACCCATAAGAAGCTGGGACATGTCGCTAGAAGTTACATAAAATTAACAAAATATCATTCAAGTCTTACATTATCAGAAACAATAACCGTCATCATAAAGCACGATAAAGTATGCAGTCACGAAAACATTGGCGGACATATTTCACGTCACAAATGAGTAGCGGCACGCAACGAGAGCCATGTCAGAGCATATCTAATTAGCGCAGAAGGTCGCAGCACCAGCTGATTTATGATAACTATTTACTTAAAATAGATCGTTTAGTATAACAAATGATTCTGCTGATGAGAGAGAGAGATGACCTTAGAACGATAAAACAAAACCATCTTAATCTATCACATACCACGAAACGAGACACAATAGTAAAACAATAACAGCGCGGTCTCATAGGACCGGTTGGGGATTCAAACATTAATTCTTTATTGTACACAAAACATATAATCTGAATACAGTGATTGGACAATTCATATACAAAGGCGAGCTTAACCCAACAATGAGTTTTCTCCCAGCAAACCATTTAACCATTTGGACAACACATTCATTATACTCAGAGCTAAGGAGAATTACATACCCTTGCGCATACGGCCGCGGTCTTCGCTAGTATTACAGCTTCGCAGAAGGAGGTGACGGTCAGCCACTCCTTGCTCCGGACAATAGCCTGTACCAGGGCCCGGTGAAACATTATAAGTTGAAAGAATTAAAGAGTACTTATTCCCTAGCGAAAGTTTCCTTATAGCTACAACCTGGTCTTTAAGTCGAAAGTGTTAGTCCTAGGCAAGTTTGCATCATCGTTTAGCATCTGGTGAGATATTGGTCAAATGTGAGCTTTGCGGCGTAAAGAACTACATTATCAGTGCCCTGTGGCAAAATTTTTGTATGGGACCTCAGGAAAATCGTCATGTTGCGATCTAATCTATGAGGTCGCTACCTGTCAGACCGCCCCCCCTGTCGGACTAGGGGCCCAAGGTATTTTACCAGCCTTGCTCCCAGGGTAGCAAATATAGGTATTTTCGCCACTGGTGAGCCTATCAATTAAAAAGAAATGGAAGGAAAATATATATCGTTTTAAATTTAGAATTCTGACGTGACTGACAAGTAGACCTTGCAAAGGTTGCCAATTTCTAGCATGAAGTTAGATCATTTTTGAGTGATACAAATGATTGTAACGTGGCAGTGGGTAGACCTTCCAAAGATTGCCAACTTGCAGGATGAGGTTAGCTACTAGAAATAGTGCTGACGTGATAGACAGTAGAACTTCTAAAGGTCGCCAATTTCCTGCTAGATGTTAGATCGATTTAGAGCATTACAAATAGTCCTCATAAGGCATACAGTGAACCTTCCAAAGGTTCCTTGACGTCTAGTATGTTAAGTTATGGTACCTATTGCTACTGAGTTTAATCAAAAGAGATCTATGAGTATGAGTACTGTAGGTAGTATGAGGAAGATACAGAAATAGCGTCTAAGTCATCGGTAATTTTTTGCTTTCGTTGGGTTTAACAGAAGCTGGGTTTTGAATCGAATGAGGAAAACCGTACAGTATTCTTTTGATGTGTTCAGTTGAGAAGAAAGATCGATCTTCTTCATTTACCTATTTCAATTTAGCATAATGATTCATAATTCCATAGCAAAGCAGTAATTTACTTAGTGTGTTTAATATGAATTCAAAAGGAAAATTGTGACTCAAAGTAGCAAGGTAGAAAAATCTGTAGGTAGGTTATGTACCTGATATACCTACCTTGTGTAAACATATTTTTCAATACACTTGCTCATAATAGTACATTACGATATTAGTGCGTAAAGATGGTTATAAATGCGAGGCGGAATTTCAGCCCGAGCCGAAGGCGAGGGCGTAATTGAGCCGAGCATGTTATAACCAATACGCACGTATATCGTACGACGTTTTTTAACACATTTGCGAGGAAACAGAAAAAAAAACATTTAAAAACATTTTCATTTTAAAAATTGCTGTGCACTGATTGTGTGAGGAACATCTTAGTGTTTAGCGCCAAAGAAATCGAACGCAAATATTGTTTGGTAAAATGACAAAAATTACAAAAAATTACGAAAATTACTAAAAATGACTGAAATGACAAAGAGTGACAAAAAGTGACAAAAAATGACAACAAATGACAGAAAATCACAAAAAATGACAAAAAGTGACAAAAATTACAAAAAATTACAAAAAGTAACAAAAAATGACAAAAAGTGACAAAACATGACAAAAAGTGACAAAAAATGCCAAAAAATGACTGAAATGACAATAAATCACAAAAAGTGACAAAAAGTGACAAAAAGTGACAAAAAGTGACAAAAAGTGTAAAAAAGTGACAAAAAGTGACAAAAAGTGACAAAAAATGACTGAAATGACAATAAATCACAAAAAGTGACCAAAATGACAAAAAATCACAAAAGTTGACAAAAAATGACAAAAAGTGACAAAAAGTGACAGAAAATCACAACAAATCACAAAAAATGACAAAAAGTGTCAAAAATGATAAAAGTTGACAAAAAGTGACAAAAAGTGACAAAAAGTGACAAAAAGTGACAAAAAGTGACAAAAAGTTACAAAAAGTTACAAAAAGTTACAAAAAGTTACAAAAAGTGACAAAAAGTTACAGAAAATGACAAAAAGTGATAAAACATGACAAATGATAAAATGATGAGGCTATTCAAATTTCGAACTAATCGCCGCGCGCGAAATGGCAAATAATGCTGTTATGGAATTTGTATGGACTATAACTTAACTATTTGCTTTACATAACACACGCGTTTTTTATGACCCGCTTTACGTATTTAAAACCGGTGGAATTACATCAGCTTTACGAGCAACTGTGTTAAAAAGTGACTATTATCGCACTGCACTTAGGCATATAAAGGCGCCTGTTACCAAACTGTGACATTTTGATTACCATTATACACTAGTGCTGTAATGTAATTAAAACCTTTTTGTTATGCCATTTTGTTCTCAAAAAGAGTTTTAACAGGATAAAAATTCATTACTTTATTGCTTTCAATAGTATAAATTAGTGTCTTATGTACTTGTTTATTTTCATGCAATTACGGTCTATTTTAACGATTTATTTAAATAATATTTGATAAATAACTCAGTCATTAAAATAAACATTGTTTTTTTTTGTTTGTGGTCTATGGCCGCCATTTTAGGATGCGCGCGGTTTTAGCTAGACGTATTTTTTTCGAGTGACGGCTGTATTAATGTAATAAAATTAAATACTTTGTAGTATTTATTTTAATCATTACAAAATGTTACATCCGCATTATATTGTCACTACGAAAGACATTACTTATCGTAAAAAAAATTGACACAGGATAACATTAACATAAGACTAGGCAATATGATCAAATTACGTTAGCCTTTCCCTTTAGGGCACAAAAAAACATTGAATTTTTACCGCCATGACACATTTTTTTTCTAGTTTAGTTTTTTTCTACTGTTGTGGTGATAGTGATATTGTTTTTCTTCACAAGTGTATTGAAAAACGTCGTATGATACATGTGAGTAATTAGGGATTACCGTTCTTGGTTCTCTTAAGATCCTCGCCAAGGCTCGGATCTTAATACCACCTCGACGGTAATCCCCCACATTACACACTTGTATCATAATCTACTATTCACGTCTTTCTCCAAAAGTCCAAAGTGAGGCACAAATTACAAAAATCACATTAACGTATTTCCGTAGTTTGTACCTTGTTACTCTTTCGCGCTGAGAAAACATAATAGCCAATTACAATCGGTGATAAAGTAAGCGTTCTACCGGCGAAAGAATTTTAAAATCGCTCTAGTAGTTTTGAGTTTATTCACGACAATCAAAAATCTTTTATTGATAATATTAGCATAGAAGTTTAGATTAGTTAGCCTATTATGTCCCACTACTCCTCAACTCTGTCTGTTTGTCTGTCCTCAACCATACTGATTTAAAGCAATATACATACCTATGTAAGTCTATCAAAAAAGTTTGATTGTTTTGGTATGCTTGCAGTCGTTGGCCCACATTCCAATCACACAAACGGCCTTACCTAACACGAAACAAAGCCACTGATCTACAAATCACGGTCATAGCGTGAGACAACTAATAGCTGTCAAAACAGAGATATACAACACTCTGACTCATTCCGACGTCCTTGACTCTATAGATAGGAGTGATAGTCCGTTGATTGATCGCGTTCTCCGAAACGGCGGGGCGGTTTCTGATGGCGCCGCGGAATCAGAAGATGTTACAGTCGCTAGTCGTTCTGATTGTAGGATAAGGATTTCATTTGATGTAAAGGCGATCTTGTGCATAGTTTGATTTATCTTGTCTTGCATTTTAAAGATCTTGGCAGTATGACATGATCTTAGGTAGCGTATACGAGTATAGTTTTTGCAATGTCTGATGTTAATGTAGATTGTACATAAAATAAGTCTAAGTAAAATTCAACTCAAAAATGTATTCGAATAGTTTTTGTTTGCATCGTATACTTTCATTCGATTATAATTCGAAGTTCAATGTTGTAAGTACCAAGTATTAAAGATTTCGGATAGCAATCAACTGTTTGTTACAGTTTATTACAAGCATGTTGTGTCTTATTGCAGGGTAAATGCGTCCCTTTCTTTCTACCATATTTGTCTTTCCTAAGTTACAACTAGCCAATCCTTTCCAATTAGAAAAGGAGTTAACAAGGTGAAATCTCTTCACAGCAACGCTTGAAGAAGTCTTTAAACATTTAGATTCTCACTGGCGAGACACTATTGTGTTGTCTTCGGGGAAAGAAGATTATTTTACTATCCTTTATGTGCGTTTACTCTTCTTCGGCGGCTAAGTTAAGCTATATGCTCGAACAACTGAGTCATGCCAGTCTCGACGTCGGACTATGTTGAGTATGCTCAAGATGACTATGTTGAAGACAAAGTTAATGACAGACAGTTGTGACAAAGTTGTTACTCGTCGCCCGGAAAATGGCTAGAAACCTATCGCCTACTAGAGACAAGAACAAGAAGGATAGGAAACAAAGTTAGCAAAATGTAACAGGTAGTTAACCCTAGAATCAACACGTGGGTCATTTAGCTACAGGTCGAAAGGCAAACTACAAATATAGGTACAGATAAAGAAAGATATTCTCAGGACAAGCTAACACGCGATGCTTTACATTTATACAACCTTCATACCGGCCTTGATTGCAGAAAATACGGTGCCTTTACACTAAACACATGATTTTAAAGATAATACCAAACTACCAAGTAAAGTACTTAAATACAGTACTTTTGTAGTCACCTTGTAGAAAGATGAGTCAAATGTTAAGGCCGAACGGACGGCCTCAGAAAAAACAATATTGTGATTGCAAATGTGAAAAAAATTGTGGAATGTATGAGTGCTAGTTTATAATTGCGTGACTTGCTGGTTTTATTTACATGAATGTTGGTGTAAACTTTGAATTGACTATTAAGTGATTTTTAAAATCATACTCAGATATTGATTCAATAGTAAAATAATATTGATTCATTACATTAGTTTATAGAATCTGTAAGTTGGTTAGTGTGATTGCTTAGTCAGGTGCAATATATCAAAGTTTCAGGTTTGTATCCCTCATAGTTTCTCTATGAAAACCATAGATTCATTTTTTTTCTTAGGTATTTATCCTTATCATCTCACAAGTGGTTATGATAACTTTGTGAACCAACTCCAGAAAAAGGAAAACACTAGACTTTAGTAGCATTTGAATTAGATAAAACGTAATAGATCCGATGAAAAGTAGTTTATACAATGAGATTATCTGCTCTCTGCTGTTATATAGCAAGTAATCGGTAATACCTATTCACAACTTCTTCATAGTTTTTACAATAACTGTTGTCCAGCATGACGAGATTCACTCCTTCACTCTAACAGGCAAATTGTCACTCTGTATAATGAGTAAGAAGGTATGCACTCAAACGGATAAGCTATTATATTATCTTTCACTGTTGCAAGTTTTTATCTAAACAAGGAAAGTGCGGAGATGGTAGTATGTAGACATAATATACGCAAATCATTTTATCTGCATTTATCTTTGATGGACTGCTCTTTTCATAATATAAGTAAGTAAGTATATAAAGTAAATGTCGTATTTGGCAACAAAAGCCATCAACGTTTGCTTAATTGAAGGAACACGGTGGGTTTTAGTCAGTAAAAGTCTGACATTCAATCTCACTTCGAACCTAGTGGAAGAATTGATTTTCATCCTAAATCAGTGGCATCATCATCCTTTTCAATTTTATTTTCAAATTCTAATGGTTTAGCTTTTTCGTGAAAAACTTCTTTGGAGAACTTCCTCCAAGCTTATTACAACGTCATCACTTTACTTCCTACAGCTAACAATGTTATAAAAAAAAAAAATTTAAAACACATACTAGACCATAGACCTGAATTAGGTCATTAGGTGATATTTGTGAATAAAATAAAAATATCAAAAAGCTATATGATGTTATATTTTTCCAATTTCTAGTCACTATACTTAATCGTATGCTAAGACTGGGTTTCTATCCATTATAAGTCTGAGTAGTGTAGTTTGTACTAGTAAGAGATTGCCGTGATCCTCAACAGATACCAATTATAAAACAATTTTCAAACGGCCAAAACAACTTGTAAAACTTAAAAACTAATAAAACATTGCCTCAACCTCCTTGATTACTCAAGAGAACTCTCAATATAATGAGACAGCAAGTCACGAAGACGCGGAAACAAGATGGTTCCAGAAATAAATGGGCTATACTTGATGGCAACACCAAGGTGAGGCGGACGTCCGCGAATATGTGTTAGCTTGCAGAATCACTCGTCACGAGAATCACGACCTCACGCATCTGTTTATTTATAGAGGTTGGCTTTGTCTTTGGATTGCGTGTGCTTCTTTTTTTGAATTTTTGAATGTTTGAGACGATTTTGGAATGAGGAGTCATGGCGCGTGCGTGATGAAAAATTATTGTAATGTATTGTGTTTTGTCTTAGGTATTATACGGTATGCCATAGCAGAATATCACGACTACTGGTTAGGTAGAGGTGTATACAGGGTGTAAGGTACAGCCCTCCACAAACTTTAAGGGCTTGCTCAGTAGACGAACATCCTCCCACAATGTCTTTTTCAGGAAACAAAAAAAAATCAGCGTTACCATACAAAATTATAAATTTTATCGGACAGTTTGTATGGAGAGGTCGATTTTTTTTCGTTTCCTGAAAAATATTTTTATGTGAGGATGTTCAGATTCGTCTACTGAGCAAGCCCTTAAAGTTTGTGGAGGGCTGTCCCTTACACCTAGCTTACACGCTTTATAGGTAATTGGCAAATCAACAAATAACTTCTCGCGATTCAAGTGCTACAAGAGAGACATAAAGGCTTTTAAATTGGTAAAGACAGTTTCAGTTTCAGACATTTCTTTCCTAAAGAAAGTAATTTCTTTCCTTCCTGCTAAACAATTAAGCAAACTGTCGGTTACTGTGTTCTTCTTATTGCTTGCATTTCGTAACAGTGCACTTCTTATTTAAGCGTTCAAGTTTAACGTCATAATAATTCATATTTGAAGTCGTTAATTATCTCTTAACTAATGGAGTATGAAGTGCCTGTGCAGTCGTAATTATTATTGCGCACATGTGGGCCAACGCGGACCAGCATGGCCCAGTATGGCCCAGCGCGGTTACGAAATGTGCCTGCTGAAGATATTAAAAACTGAATTCTTTTAACAATTGAGGTCAGTTTTGATGTTGATGCAAATAACGTTATGAATGTAATTTTGTAAATGTTTACTTGTGTTTTTCTGGTATGTATATCAATGTACGAGTCTCTCTATATGTATCAATGTTTGCTAGATGGAACTAGCAAACATATATTAGCGCTATTTAATAAAAAGCCTAGGCTTTTTACTAAACGGCGCCATTGAACTAGCTACTCGAATGATATTCAGTCATTTACTGAAACAGCTCGGAAAATGACACATGATGATCAAAAACCTATTTGCAAAATAAACATATTTTTTTACAGGATCCAAATGGGTTCATAATGAACAGAATCCTCCACGTATTCTTAGAAGTGACTAGTCAGACGTCAGACCACAAGGTAAACTTTGGACGGGTCGACGTGAAGCTTACTTTATCCTGTTTGCATTGTCTTGTGAATGTCTGTTTCGCGTCTGTTATATGCTGTGTGTCAGACACCGAGCCTAAAGGATTACTTACCATGGATCCAGTAAATTCTGGACTGGATTTTTAAATCGGATTTTTTTTAATTAAAAAAATTAAAATTGTACTTTTTAATTTATCTAAGCCCTAAGGATCGATATTCTAATTAACCCTGATGACAATTTTTGTGAAATGAAATTAAAAAGCAATTAATTCATTTTGTTTTCAATGAAAATGTTACAATAACGGCTTTATACAGTTCAAATGAAAAAGGTACAGACGTTTTTCAAAAAAATTAAAAAAATGCCGACGAAAAATTCTACCACTAGGGAGTCCAGAATCATATTGTATTGGATCCATAGTAGGTATGTACTTATTTGTTTGTGCGTGGTTGTCTGGCAGACCGTGTACCTATATCTAAATATGTACATACTCATAATACCTATAGGTACTACGCAGCTTAATACACAAAGGGAAAAAAAATGGAAAATGACAGAATTAGTTTTTCCTCATAGTGTTAGCGGTGAGGGAATTCAGGTATTAGTTCTATTTATAAAATGTTTGATTAACTATAGGTAACTATAGTTAAACATATCGATCATCTCCTGATGATCGATATGTTTTCTTAACAACATAATAAGTTTAATACTTATTACGTTAGAGACACAGTGCCGTAACTAGCCTTTTATGCACCCGGTGCGAGCTTTCAAAACTGCGCCCCTGAAAAATGCTCTAACCAGGCTTAGTCTGGTCATTTCTGCGCCCCTCCGGGGTGCCTGTGCCTGGGCACTGCTCGCACCGCCCTAGTTACGGCACTGGAGACATCCCTTGCATGTTCAGAAGTAGTAAAAAAGATGCATCCTAAATTATTCAGTTGCTTACACATAACATAAAGGCCATGTTATGTAGTAAGTTATTTTATCACATTTATAAAATATTTAATATTATTCATCAGCTGATTCACTCAAGGTCGTTTTCGAAGACTGTTTCATCGATTATTATGCTTCAACGTTAAAGATCTGTTGGTTGGTAAAGAAGCGTCACTTAAGAAAAACGACATTAAAAAAATTATTGACATGACCGTATTCTACGTTTTTGGTTTCCATAAAAAATAGCTCAAAAATTTAAATTCATAGGACCAATTCATATCCAGAATTGAGTGTTTCAAACTAGCTTTTGTTTGGTAATCATCAAATCATTTCTCCCATTCTGGGAAAAGCTGGGCGTTTCAAACATAAGAACTTTGAATTGAATTATCCTTCACATATAAAGCTGAAGAGTTCGTTTGTTTGATCACAGTTATCTCAAGAACTGGTTTGAATTGAAAAAGATATAATGTGATATAGTGTTGGATGGCCCATTAATCGAGAAAGACTACATGCTATATAACAGCATGCTACGACCAATAGATGGAGAGCAAACCAAAGACGCTGGTGAAGCCATGGGCCGATAACTAGCATTAGAAATATACTTACTTACCTAACACAGTTTCAGGAAATCTGATTTCCGAGAAGGCAGATAAGAATTGTGCCGATAAAATACGCACTTGCAAAAAGTTAACTGTAATTTTACATCGCAGGAAAAGGAAACCATTTCTAAGGATAAAAGAAATAAAATAAATAAAATTGAGGTTTTATTGAGCTACTGAGTAAAAACACCTGCCTGTGGTTTCCTGAGTGAAGGAGATAATTAGTTAATTACTGGTTTTACTAATGCTGAATTGAGGCTCAAAAGCCTTAGCACTGTGGGATAGTGCAGTTACGTCTTTTTTCCAAATTTTCAGTATCGGATTCGCAGTTTAAGAGATTACCCCCTACATACAAACTTTATAAAATTAGTATAGCCACAGATGATATAATATAGTAGCATAGTATAGCTAAACGGACAATCATCTTAGCTCTACGATAATAATGTTTTTTTTTTAGTGCAGACATTTAGTTTTGCAGTCGACTGTAATAAAATCTGTTAGCATGCAGTTTATAAACATGTTACAAAGTAGTAATCTGTTTTTAGCGCAAATGTTATCCGCGAGTTCGGTTCAAGGAAGTTCAGATTGCGCTAAATTCTACGCTATTAGGGCTGGCAACACTCTCCAAATAGAACAACTTTACGTTTAGGTATTTACGATGGCTTTTGAGTTGATATACGATGGAGCTTTTGTACTTAAACAGTTTTGATGGGGAAAACTGCCAACTTCAGGGCTTTAAAATACTACCTACTAAATAAAAGTAAAAACATAAAAGTAAAAGTCCTAAAAGGTCATTAGATAGTAGGGAGAATACTTAGGTATTACCATATCTTGTCATTAGTAGTGTGTAGTACCTAAAATAATGTATCATATATTTTTATTGTTCCAATTATGAACTTGGTAAAATAAAGTCAGATTTAAATATGGAACATCACTAATTTGTTGAATTTTAAAAAGTGCCTCGGAGTAGGTAATTTTGGCGGGATTTCTTAGATTGAAGTTCAGACGTATAGCGTCTGAACTTAATTTTTTATTCGCAAATTGATTTCTAGTGGATAACGTGATGTAAAATTGCTATAGTTTTGTATATGTGTCTGCGCAACTGAACAATGTGTGAAATCATTGAAACTATTTGAAACAGGCGCGATCTTGGTAAACTGAAGCTGAAAATTTTATTGTAGTGTTAACTACCTCAGCGAAGTTTACCGAGAAAGTTGACTTGATACATTTCCTACCAAATACTACAAAAACATTGGAATGAGTACATCCACATTCAAATGGTATATTAATGAATGAACGATTCATACGAAGGCATGTCTTAAAGGACTTAGTATCCAGACCAAAAACATTAACAAAAGAATAAAAAGTACCTCGTTCAGACGGGGATAGTTCATGACAGTCGCGAGCGGCTGTGCTGCGTTCAGACTGCTGACTACGTACGTTAGAACCGGGATGAGTCACTGGCTCGCTTGCCGACCAACACACTCGCCTGTTATTTTAAACTCAGCTACAGAACACAGGGTTGCCTTCTCGAAAACATATGCGAAACATCAATATTGTTTTCAAGGATAAATGTATCTAAACATGAATAATGGATTCGTAAGCAAGTAAATTGTTAATTAATTTACATGTTATTTTAATTATTTGAACCGAAACATACGTTTGTTACATACATTTGCAAATATTTGCATGAATTAATTGCTACTCGCTTAGTCACTAATATTTTTGCCTGCAGCGTTAATTTGTAAGTTTCTACTTACTTGTCAAGATTTGTGCCATCTACTAACCAATTTATAATCAGTTTTGTATTACATAGTAAAATATATTCCGTTAGTCAAATTAATCAGCCGTATTTTTTTATTTTTGTAACAGTTAATTTATGCGGAGATATCGAACATAAATAATAATGGTCTTCTAAAACAGGTGTCTTATAAACTGATTTACAAGAATTAACATTGAGCAATCATAATAAATTTCAAAGATTAATGTATTATCTGTGGTTAGCATCCTTAGCTAGCAGTTACGAATAAATAATATGCGTACAAACCGTCTCGGATGTTCTAAATTTAAAATGCAACGACATTCCGCCGCGTTTCTGTTTGTATGACGCTTCAATGCTCGTTAAACTAATTTACTTTGTCTATGGATTCTCTTTTATCGCTTACTATTCAGACTTACGTACATAATGTTTTTTTACGTGTGTGTGTGTTGATATAATGAAGAAATTGATTTGATGACTTTTATTTACTGTGCCTTACATTGTACATAATAGGTAATTATAATTAATTCCAAGTAAGTTAGAGATACCTAGGTACATGTTATTGTATTAGTTCACCGTATAAGTATAGACACGTAACGAGTACATTCACAGAAAAAAGAAGTAGTTAGAAGTGCCCCTCAGATATCGCACGCGTGTCAATATTATGCTCAAACGCGCAACATCTAGCTCATTCGCCGTCAGATACATGTCGCGATTGGTTGGCTCTAAAATACACGAAATATTCAGAAATATGCCCAGTTATGCGGTTTTGACCTACAAAAACGATAGCAGAAAAAAAAAGTATGTTCTGGAGGTATAACGTATCATCTGTAATTACTTAACTTTGCTATTTTTCATTATATTTGATTTTAATGACAATAATACATTTTGTGACTTCAATTCAAACTAAAAACAACCTTATCTTCACCATAACAAAGTCAAAATCATAACATACATTCTAGTAACTTCGACGCTACTCAATTAGGGATGGGACACATCTGTAAAGAAGTTCGGTATCGATAATTTTATTTATTCCTAACTCTTCATTTTATGGCTCACGCCATCTTTCAGATTTTTTGTCGAAAGGTTCATGTGCATAATTTTTAAATATCTTAGGTATTAGATTGCACGGAAATCTCAAAGTTTTAACAACACGTTGCCTGCATTCGTCGTAGATGCGGATTGCATGCACTATTATTATAGGACAAAAGTTTGTATGTTTCTTCCTTCTTCACGCTCGAAAGGCTTAACGGATTTTAAAAAAAAACTTACTATTTAAAAAAGTTACTATCAATTAGGGGAATTTCCTGCATCTGAACACATTACGAACTTAATGAAAACGGCACGGCAAAATATATTGATATACGTTTTCATCATAAAACTAAATGTAAAACAATCGAAATGGCAATTATTAAATAAATATTCAAGTTCAATAAATATTTTTACCCTCCCGAAATGTTTTGCAGCTTCAAAACTGCACATTGTAGATTTAATCAAATATGAAAATAAGTTCCTCCTTCACATACAAACAATACAAACATACAAATACCTCTTTAACATAGATTTGATCATTTAAAGATGATCAACCTTTTCCATTATTAAGCATATCATACAAATGCTTATAATGGAAAATGTTGATTATCGTTAATAAATAACCACATTGCGCACCACCCGAATGAAATACGTATCATCGATATTAAAATATCGAAATCTGTCTACATCTCTAAATGAGTAGCAAAACAGATAACATGTGCATACGAATATGACATCTATTTCAAAGGCATTAACGTTCTGAATAGAATAAATTGGTTACAACGCCATCTAGCGTTGAGTAGCTGAACTCGTTGTAAACTAGTCAATATATGGTTGTTGGACGAAAAACGTCTTTATTGTTTGTGTCATGTCAAAAAATATCAACTTTCGACCGTTGTAATAAGACTTAATTTTGGCAAGCAATAAGAAGACCATTTGTAAAAGTTACGTTTGTAATTTGTAGCCAATCGTATCACTGTTTTTTATGAGTGTAATGGACAATTTGATTTGCAAATGTGTGAGTTTGGCGACACGGGTTTCCGTGCATAGCCAGTGTAAGGGCACTTCTAACTACTTCTTTGTTCTGTGAGTACATTAGTATGAATGAAGTACATAATATGTATTTATCTTCGTATGTTTGCTTTCGGGGTCAACAGAACTTTAAGAGCGATATCACTAGTACTTTAGCAGTCTGGGCAGTTTTACCTATATCTAACTTGTGTTTATTGATGATAATATTATAGTTATTATTATAACTTGGGCATATGACTGGGTTTGAGTGATACCTAGATTTTTTATTATTTAAGTATACATATTATGAATAGTTTTATAATGGCTTACTAAGGTAACTGTTTAATTAATTTATTTACTTAATCATTTATTTACACATAAAAACAAAATAAAGATAAGAAGGGAACAGAAAGAAGGCGATGCTTATTTTCGAAGAAAATAAATAGCTACAAAATATATAAAACAAAATAAAATGGATAGCTAGATATAATAGCGTTCAAATAAGGTATCGGGGAAAATTTATTAAACAAAATGAAGCAATTGAGAAATCGTTAACTACCAGCTGTAAAACAGATAGGTCTATGGTAGCAAAAGCGTAAACAGAAAGCTATAGTTACACACTTTTGCTTTTCCAATGAGAAAGTGATAGACTTTTGTATGAAGTAGAGATCTAGACGTAGCTATCTAAGTAACCACTTCATACAAAAGATTTATTTTCTATCTAGCTTCTGCTAGTGGTTTAGTAGGAATAAAATTTTCGCAAAGGAACATACACAGAGGATAAAAAATATGCTATCCCCAATTCTAGGACATGTTATAAAAAAATAAAAAAAACATGCACACCTACAAACTTTCCCCTTTAAAATATTAGTGTGATGAATGCATTTCATAGATCAATAAGTAATGTGTGTCTGTTGACTCCATTTTTTCGATTAATTAAAAACGCAGGATACCCAGTCAAATTCAGAAACAAATTCTATGACCATTCACAAAACAATAAAAAGTAAAATTTTAGAAATTGCGAGCTAAAACAAATAAGAAAACTTCAAACACACGATATGGCTCTAACAAACCGGAACTGTTTAAAATTCAATGAAACAGATTTTATCTGCCGCAGTTTGGTTTAACTGGCGATTATGACCATTCGCTGGCAGGCGAGTGCAAAAACTGACGTTCACTATCCAAGTTTGAAAATCTTGCCAGTAACGTTAGTTTGGTAGTCAAATCAAGTCCTATTTAGAACGTATGCCATAAATGATTACTTACCTAGTTTTTAAACATGACTAAATTGTACTAGAAACACAGTCGATATATTTTTAATTATCATCAACAAAAATAAATCTCATCTCTAACTTTAGACACATAAAATTATCTTTCCGTAGTCAAATCAAGTCTTATTTAGAACATATACAATAAATCATTACTTGATTTTTTAACGTGAATAAATTGTACAAGAAATATAAACTCAATATATGTTCAATAATCTTCAAAAAAAAACCTCGTCGGTAACATTAGACCCACAAAATTATATTACAATAGTCAAATCAAGTCTTATTTAGAACTTATGCCATAAATAATTAGTTACCAGGTTTTTAAACAAGAATAAATTATACAAGAAATATAAACTCGATACTCGAATAATTTCAATCAACTCCAGCAAAAATTGATTCGATATTTATTGAAGTGGAAGTATATTTCGCTGATATCGGTAGATGAAATCAGATCGGATAGAAATACCAGATGCCCTGCTACCTTAGCCTTAAACAGGATTGAAGAGGGCTATAACTGGTCCAGACGACTCCAGTATTAGCCCTGACTACTAAATTATTTCTAATGCTAGTTACTGGCTAGGAATGTTGCAGGTACGAGCAGAGAAGTATGGCTAAAGGAAATTGTTTTAATTGCAGTTTTATTTGCAACTAGCTTCGGTGGTAAATTAAAATTTTATTAAAGAAAGAATTTTTAAAATTGAAGTTTAGAGTTTATTCGTCTTTAAATAAAAAGAGAAACTGACTGACTGACGTATCAACATACAGTTAATACTATTAAAATTCATCTCCTAAGGGAATGAAACGGAGGTAAGTAAAAAGTATGTATGGAGAAACCTACTTCCACGCGAGCAAAGCCACTGGCAGGGCAGGAGCTAGTTCCAAACAAGAATACAAATCTTTCCTCTTTATAATATTAGTATTCAAGAATAGGATATATTTTTTGTTTGAAATTAAAGTAGATATGGACTTGATACAAAAAAAAACGCACAATGATTAATTGATTGGTGCAATTAAGTTTGAACATTCTTATCAAAGTATGAAGGATATTTCCGACCGACATATTTTTTGCCGGTAGTAACATGTTTAACAGAAACACTGACTTAGTTTCAATTTAAATCAATCCAAAAGCCTGAATAATAATTTAAGGCGTTACTAAATGCCAGCGACCTTAAGCGAGTGGTGAGGAGCTAGCTTCAAGGGCCCCCAAGACATTGCGCATACAGATTATTCAAATAATGTATAATATTCGTGTATTAAACCAGACACGAATAAAAGCCGTACATCAAAAGATTGCTAATTAAATTATCTTTGAGATTGTCAAAATTTTGTAAAAATACATCCAATGGTTTTGGCCTGAACTTTGCTTTTTTGCCTGCGTTAGACACAGGTAACTTTGAAAAGTTTTGTAGATATTCGTATATCAAATTATTAAACAAATAGTCTAGTTTACCATATATTTTTTTCAAAACATACGAACCAGCGGTTTAGATGTAATGTTGGATTTAAAATCATCAAAAACCATATTATATCTGCCTCTTAAGTTACAAAAATATACCCACACATTACAAACGTACAACGCTAAAGAAAACAAGTTTTATCGGCGCGCTCGTAGGGCTGACAAAATGTCACATTGACAGTTCGTTAGCCACGAGCGACTGCACAAAACGCAGTATGACGACCGACAGCCATTCCTTTTAAAAGTCCGATAGTTATCTCTACTGGTGCAGAATAGCTTTCCTTAATAGGAACACAGAGTCTCCGGTCTATCCGTAACCAAATTAGGACCTCAGTCGTCCTGTGGAATACTGATGCGAACATTTTTTTATGTAACGTTCGTAGTTCGTACTAGAGACGTGTGGACACGTCTTAGTCGTTAAATCAATTATGTAAGGCTCAGTTTTATAATCCTTACGTGTCCTGACGTGTTCGTTTTTACGTTAGTCGGCAAAGGAAAGTGTCTAGTCCGCCTAGGTCTAGTTGCGTTGTGATGTTTGTTTTAAGTGGTTACGAGAATGTTTGCTTTAGAAGCTGCTTGTTATGCTACTGTTTACTATAGTTACTATGCTTTAGATATGTCGTCTTGCAGTCTTCGAGAGCCTTTTTTTTTGAGGTGGGATATCTTCTAATAACTCGTCTTGGTCTGCGTGCGGGAATGATAGGGAGTGGCAAGATTTTACTGACTAAAACCCACTTCTTTTCTTTCAGTGGCCTTTTGCGGTCCTTAATCCAGAGCTACAGACACAGATACTCTTTCGAACAATCCAGCAGTTTACGTTTTGAGAGCTAGAATTATCTTTATTCTAATGAATTTTTTTACGTTCAATATAATATCTCTTAGATAACTATCTTTTGTTGAGAAACTCGTTTGTGTTTTGCTGGTTAGCATTGAACTGTGTTGACATTAAATGTTTTCTCATTTCAAAGGGTCAAAACTATTCAAATAACCTTAAAACTCGTTTGACATAATGAGTTTCTTTTCTTCCATAGTTAAGTATTTCATAAATAAACTCGAGTGTACAGGGCAACGAAGCTAAATTGATTGTTTATCATCAAAAGAGAAAACATTATTAGTTAAAGTCTAGACTTAACACTTTCCAGTCTAATTTGCTACATAACATCATCATCATCAATGTTGAAAGTTCTAAAGCAAGAAGCATTATGACCCGCGCGCGGTACCCCGGTCGTTCACCTTGCCTTTCGGGAAGGTTACGATAGCATCAAGTGACTGATGGCTCGTTATCGAGACATCGATCGTCAGGATTACGGTGATCGCATTCGAGTGCCTATTTGAAAGAGATAAGAGATTGTTCAGACTCGTAGAGTTGTTCAGTTGTGTTCTTTTTTTTATAATTTTTTTTAGATTGTGGTACACTGTTGATCCAAATAAATAATTTATTTTTATTATTAAAAAAAAGATTCTGTGTTTTTTTTGCAAAAAGTTTAGACACAGATTTTTGGATTTAGAATTTAAGTTGAGCAGGTATTATCAAATGTCGTTCACCAAGGCGCAAAAGTTTAGCCTTGCGGTTTCAGAGGGCAGTGGAGTGCAGTATTCTGGATGTCAAAATAGCCAACAGAATTGAATAAGACAACTTGCTGCGCTCAGGTCAGGCTTAGTAAAAAATGGTACCTATTGGGTGCGTCACGTCAGCCGTATACACATTGACCGCTGGACAAGTTTTCAAAAGGTTGATGCCTGAGGATAGATTACGCCTGATTAGACTGACGTGGAAGAGGTGGCAATATACTATCTAGACGGATACCTCAAATGTTGGTTTACGAAGACTAGAGAAATGAATAGAAGCCTTTGGGCCTTTCAGGCGTTGCCACAAAGTGGGAAAGACTAGGCTAATTAAAAATAAACGTCGAACTCTGCTACTCCGACAACTTGCCTAACTTGGCATGCTAAACTTCGGTTTGATACATTCGTAACTCCAAATACACAATTCAATAACTGGTTCTGTTCTCTGTATATTACTTCCACTAGGTTATCTTTAGGTAACACACCTATGGTGTTACCAGGTAGAAGATGTTTTGGTTCTTTTTTTGCAGACTCAATTGCTAAGGTAACGTTCAAGGTTATTAACATCAACAACCCAACCATACAAAAACTAATACATTAGTATTACGATTGCCTTATACCAGTAGCATTACCCAGAATCGTACAACAGAACACAGTGACTCACTGTTATGAGAAATGTGATTACTCTAACAAAAACATCACAAAGTTACGTTTTTGCGATACTTTTTTCTACGTTTGTAACTTTGTATCAATTGAGCTTAATTCTGCTGTACCTACATGTAGTTTTTTCATCACACCACGCTTTAATAGTTCAGTTTTTCCTTATTCTGAATCACACTCGCAAACATAAACCACTACTGGCATTGTTTACATCTAAACAAATCATAACTAGAACGCCAGTAGGTAAGAAAGCTACTTTTATAAACTTACCTATGTGTCCTGTGTGTTGAAAGTTGGTCGGCGCACCGATCATGGACCTGTCTATTCTCCGCCGCGTCCGCTGCGCCTGCGCCGCCGGCTGATAGCAGCACGCGAACCATTGCAGCCAAATTTCACCTCCAGTGCTAGCCATTACTATTCTCTAACGTCCACTTCACACGCGAGTCCTACTTAACCGACACTGCCGTTTGAACGCAGCACGGAATTCGAATTCTAGTGATGTACACTTGCGATCGAACGGTCGATGCTTGAGACACTGATATTCTCGTATAACTTCAGGATTAGCGCTTCATGTGACGTCACTAGTCTTCAGATGAGCGCAGCGCAGATAACGTTGATCGCATGATTCCCCGATACCATCTGAAAGTAAAACGTAGTTTTTAATGATAACAGAACCAAGCCACTCTTCCTTAATGAAATACAAACATATTTAGAAACAAAAATAGACATTTATCTAACGATGTTTAGACGTCATTGGGCGAGTAAATAGGACCTCTAATTAAAGTAATGACTTTGGGCGCAGCTAATTCGTCGTAATCAATTAAGAAGTGAAAAAACCGTAAATGTAGCTGTTAATGAATGTATTTTTCGTAGTCATGCTTGTCATTATGATTTTAATTTGTGGATAATTGGTGTTTAAATAACTAATGTGTGTTAGAAGCTGCTGGCAGCATGTCGAACGAAGTTTGGTCAAAGGTTTAGAGATAAGTTTTAGCAAACAGTCCAAATGCGTGTTCCTTTAATTCATGAATCCCCGACCGGTCTCATTGGACCGCGCTGTTATTGTTTTTCTATTGTGTCTCGTTTCGCGGGTATTGATAGGTTAAATTGACAGAAAAAAAAAATGATGCTAATTGCACATTCCAAAACATAAGTCTCTATGGAGAAAAATTTATAAGAAACTATAATTACTAACTATCAGGTCATCTGAAAGGAAACCTGGGGTCCTGAGGCACATGGGAAAGAAGGAACATAAGAGTGCGTTCTAGTCAGTAAAAGTCTGCCACGCCCTCTCACTTCACCCTAGAGCGAGAGAAGAGGAGAACTCATTGAATAATATCTCACCTAAAAAACCTTTATATTTTGATTGCCATGGATGGATAACCAACGTTGGTCGATTGGATCAACGTCCTACAACTTTGCTTAGTTAAAGTTGGGCCTTATGTGAAATTAGAGACATCCGATTAAGCCGTTAATTAACGATAAGACAAATCCGGCCAACCATTAGGGACAAATAATTAAAATTCGTCAATCGATACGGTTTTCTAAATTCACCAGTTAAGCTACTTTTACGCCATGTTTATGTTTTTTCCACTCCATATTTCCACAACCGAGAATATTATGAAAACTGGTCAAAAGTCGTTACTGTTATCTAAGGGCCGTATCACGCTAGCGGTTTGCCAGCGGCTGCGGAGTGGGGCGGGCGAGCAGCGATTGCATCGCGTACACGCCGCGGCTGCACAGCGAAGATGATGTCGCGGACGCGTGGGGAATTCGCAACGTTGTCGTCGCGTTTTGATAGAACTGGTTGGCGTTTTTACGAGAGAGTATACAATAGCGTTCACGCTACTATTCGCGGCGGTCTCGCTGCGTGTCCGCAACAAATTCACTGTGCTTGCGCAGTGTGTTTGCTTCTTCTTCTTATCTTGTCGATGTCTTTAGCTAAATTTTTTCCGACCAGTATTTATAACCTGTACGGCTCTATCATTAGCCTCGCATAGATCCCGAAAAGTACAGGTGGTTGTGCAGGATGGGTAGCTCAGCAAGTGTCGCATGTGTGTTTGCTGCGTAACCGTAACTTATTCTTAGCCACTCCGCTTTGAACACGCTCGCAATCCGCTAGTGTGAGAAAGCCTTAAGTGTTGTGAGTTAGTTAAACCGGTTACTGTCAGAGTTCAGGCGACACAGTTGCAACGAGTCAGATTAACATAGATTGTAGATGCTGAGGTGCTTGCCAGGTGTGGGGAAGATGGTAAACATGGACATACGTGTTTTAATATGCTAAGTAAAGTGTTAAAGCGGTAGTATTGAGTTGGCTATGAAGTAACTTGAGCGAAAATTAGCAATTGGCAATCCCGAGATGTTTTACCAATCATTAATACCATCGAGGAATAACTTGCGAATGAATGTACCATGCGCCAGTCGCAATAACAGATCGAGTCGGACTCGATATAAAGTTGAAACACCGGGCATCGCTATCGTAAATTTGTAAAAAAAAATGTGTTTGAGAAAATTTGATTTCTGGTTATAATAAGCCGCCAGGATTAGTAATATTTTATCTTATTCCTAATCTTATTCGTTTTGGAAGTTTGCAAGTTTCCGCTGAAGAAGTATATCTATTTGAATCTATGTCATATCCGTAACCGTGAAACCACACAGCGCCGGAATATGCAAAAGAAAGTACATACGACTCCCGATGACCAAGATCATACGGAAAAAGTATGCAGCCATTAAACCAATAAGGAAGTCGCCTAAGTTAGCTCATTACTATTACTATGATATATCCGTAACAGATCCAAAAACCCACATCTCTTCTTGGAGGTATGGGTGGGCTTACGAAGGGAAAATCCGGGACCCTGGAACGAAGACAACGAAGTAACGGGCCCCACCCCGTTTTAGTCAGCAAAAGTCTGACACGCCCTCCCGCGCCGCCCAGAATGGGAGAAGTCATATCGACCATTTCACACAGTAAAAAGATCCAAAAGCCCACATCTTTTTTCATGACTTCACCACGCACACACCCACACACATGTGAACATCACTTATCTGCGATCTAAGTAGGTATCTATCATTAGATGTTATCACGTTAACACGACCACGCATTCACGCCTTATCCTGGTGTCAGGAACATGCCGGAGGAACAGATAAACTGACTGACAAAACGTCAGATTACTCTATCTGTGACGACATTTTGTTTTGGACGGCGGCGGTGAAGTAAGGAGGTGATAGTGTAGAAGAAAGGGATGACGGGATTTTTGGTGTGACACAAAATATAGGGCGCAAAATTATATTTTGGTTTTGGTTTAGGAAAACCACAATTTTGGAACTCCGGAATAGACACTGCGACCCTTAAAGGTCGGCAGCTGTAGGAATCATCATCATCTGCCTAGCCTTTCCCAACTATATTGGGATCGGCTTCCAGTCAAGCCGGATTGCAAGGGCATCTGTAGGAGTACGGGTTGGATTTAGTCAGCTCAAGTCTGACACTGCCTGTAGCTTTACTAAGAGCTGAAGACGTCATTTGATAATTTCCCACCTTATAAAAGGTGGATTTGAGGGTGACTAATTCGTAACTCTTCATTGTACAACCTAATAATACCTAATAACCTTTATTACACAGTGATTTGACAATTCATGTATACAAAGGAGAGCTTAACTCAACAATATCTATATTAATGACTTTTCTACCGACAAACCTTTGAGTGACAGAGAGGGAGCGAGCGAGAGATCTCGCATTCATATTCTGCCGAGGTCTTCCCGTCTGATTATAATTTGGGTGTCTTACAGGCAAGAGTGAATAGGGTCTTCAATCAACGATTGCACCACTGCTTACCATGAGGTGGGAACGCAGTCAAGCACTAGCTGAATTCAAATAAAAAAAATACTTTACTGTTTGAATCGATGTACGACAACAATGATCAATTTGTGCAAAAAGATTTCCAATATTATGTGAAATTTCTATTTGTCACCTTATTTAATGTTTCGAGTTTTATTTATTTCTTTGGTCTTCGTCTTCGCACAGTGAAACACTAAACGTTGTGCTCTATTTGTCCCGAATAAAAGTATTTCTATTCTATTATATGGAAGGCTAAGTCTGAGCAGTCAACAAGTATTTTCGTCGGAGAGAGTAATTTCACTTCGGAGACATTGTTTTAGTTGGAGCATGAACGACACGTTGGACACGTGTAGATAGATTTATTTTTATCTCCGCTGTCAGCGGCCGCTTAAGAGATGATTTTAAACTTAGCTTAGCATCCATTACAGCTATCTAAAACACTTACCACTTTCTGAATTGACGTAGTTAAGTAAAAAGGAACCAATCCACATCCAGTTACTTTTGAAATATTGATGTTTAAAGTTCAGGAGGTATTTTTTAAACAAAAGTACAATTTTGTAGGTGAAATATTGCCACGTTTTTAGATCAGTTTGGTGCATTTAATTCATTTTTGTTAAGTTGTGGGTTGGATCCTTTTTGCTTGACTTCGTCCAATTCTACGTTGTTTCTCATGAGATAAATATCGAGCCATTGTTTGCCGTCAATGTAAAAATCCATCTTTACTAATTGTAATGAAGATGAAGAGTTTGTTTGTTTTAACACACTAATCGTTGGAAACCACCTGTTTGCTTTTAAGAAATCTTTACGCAATCGGCATAGTTCTCGAGGACGCTTATAGATTAGGTACTAGCTTCTGTTAGCGGCTTGGCTCGCGTGAAAGCAGGTAGGACTCCATGCAAACTTTTGACACTCGTTTGATCCCCTTAGCACTAAGAGAAGATTTCCCAAAATTCACCCTAATTTCTTCTCTCTTAGTGCTCAGGCTCACCTACGTAAATTTTACGATCCTAGTTCTAATTGTTTTGGCTGTACGTCGATATGTCAGTCAGTTTTTCCTTTTAATATACGTATAGATTTAACGTCATGTCACGTCCGTAAAAAGCCGAGAAAAAATTATAAGGACAAAAGTGAGAAAAAACGCTGAACGAAAACGAAGTTAGAGAGCGGGCGAGCGGAGCCACGGGATAAAGCTATTTTATTATAAATCTCACAATAGAGAAAACTCATACAAAGCTCAGTCCAAAGTCTAGACAGATGACTGGCTAGATAGATTTAGTATAGGCACACTTCGAAAACAGAAATATTAATATCTAACTTGTCGCAGTTAGTTTTATTCGCCATTTAGTTGACAGACTAGCCTATTTACTAAACACCGCTATGCAACCCTAATCATATTTAGTCTTTTAACCTATCACATACCTACCCGCAAAACGAGAAACAATAGTAAAACAATAACAGCGCGGTCTTATAGGACCGGTCGGGGATTCATGAATTAAACAGGTAAGAAAATGACTTGAATCGATTGAGTTTAATAATTTGCTCGAGGTTGTTGCAAGTCGATAAATTAATTTTGATTTGAGTTCTGCCGCCAATGTGTTAACAACTGCAAGGTATAAAGAAACCTAACATGAAGAGGATGATGGGAGCTTCGTTAGCTTCTTTCGTGCCAAGTAACTGTTTCATGCTTAGTTGGGGCGCTAAGTATTTTTTCGTCAGATGCTTAGGCCATTTATGTACTTAATAGGTAACATGAATGGTCTAAGCATTAGCTAGCCAGTTTAGTAGCTAAATTTTAAATCATTAAGGCCACTAGTAGAACGGTTCAGTTTAGTTATTAGACTAAGCCGCAATATGACTAAGCTAAAAGGCGAATTAGGCTGCGACAGCTACACAATTTTTCAAGGCAAGCAATGTTTTTAAATACCCTAGATTTGATATAGGCTGTGTGTCATGAGTTGTTTAAGACTCTGTTTTTTTAATAGGTAATAATTTTATAAGGAAAATGGACAATAAAAACGAAACTTTATGAAAAGGAAAGAGGAGGCACATGTTACTTTGACCCCTAATAAATTCTGACAAAGGCAATAAAATGAATAAAGCAAAATACTAATAAAGCTATTGTTCTTATGTTTAAAGTATTTTAGTCAGTTTCGAAAGCTAGTCGTTTCGTTTTATTTATGAAAGCATTGTAAACTTTTCCACTTGTTTATGGTTTTATGTTATAAACAACTTACAAAACTAAGAATCTATAGCTATTTTTACTTGGTCAGAAACGGTGTTAAGCGTATTCGGCACGCTGGCCTCAATATGATATCTCGGACTAACTATAACTTCTCGTGAACACATTGTAATAACGTAAAAAGAGAAAGGATTGATTTATTGTCATAGTTGTAATCAAGCGCCATCTTGTTTAAGTATACCTAGAATCTTTCGCGCCAAATTCCGAATTCTGAATTCAAATATGTACGTTCATTAAAAGAGGTTTGTTGGTGGAGTTTCACTTACAATATGTGTTTTTTTTTAAATTAAAGGTGATACATTTTTATTTTAATGTTCTAAGGATATTTGGATAAGAGGAATGTTAAAAGTAGTTTTAGGTAATACTGTAGTAGTAGGTACAAGAATGTACGTGTAGAAGTAAAAGAATTGATGAAAATGTGTCAGCTCTAGGTAAAAAATGTGTAATGGGTTTTTCAAATGGAAAATCATACAATGTCTTCTCCCGCTCTATATTTAATTTAAGGTACTCGTAAGTATGTATATCGAAAAGTGAAAGACCTTTACCATAACTTTATAAGTATTTTAACAACTTGACACACGCGGATGCATAGAGTGCTAACCATAATCTCTTGTCGATAGGCTGAGAGAAAAACAAACTTTTTTTTTGTGGGTAAAGACAACGTCAGCCTTAAAAGAAAAGTTTACCAGCAAAAAGGTTTACCTACTGTTTGAAACTTTCCATTTTCACCATCACCAAAAAATCTAATTTTCTTGTTGTGTGCCTATTAAAATGTTTTTAATATCTTATTGTTATCGGCTGGCAGAGAAAGTGATCGGATCACTGGAGCAGCACTCGAGCGACAGGGAAAGTACTCCGATTGTCAACCATAGACATTGTAGATGGGAGATTAAGTTACCTTCACACTTTGTTGCGAGGTAAGCGGGTCAGAGCCCATTCGTCCCCTAAAATTCGTCCCCCAGCATAAAAGTTGTGGATTCGGCCCCTATATAGGTGCCCATTGGTCTCCTGGTAGGGGACCAATTAATATTTAATAAAAAATATTATTTTTAAGGTACCCATTCGTCCCCTCTAATATAATACAATATAAGTTAAAGATTCGGCACCTATTCAGGTGCCTATTGGTCCCCTGAGATAAAATAAGCTAAATTTTACACAAGAAACGGTTAACATAGTACACTTGTGAACAGTTTATTAACGGAATTAGTTTAATAAATCATAACAGATCATTGAAAAAAGAGCTATGATGATTGATAATCCGTCATGATAATAATATAACCTGTCGATAGGCTTACGATGTAATATTGTCTCTCTACGAATGGCTTTTTAAAAAACGGGGTACAAAATAGATAAGGTGTTTTGTTTGTATATATGTTATGGCTGCCTCGGTGACATATTGGTTCTTGAAAGTGACTGCGAATACGAGACTTCAATGTGTCTTTGGTCTTTTTTATATTAAATGATGTTCGCCTAACGAAATAAACAATATTGTTAATATTATAGTAAAAGAGTTATATTTTGTTAGTAAAAATGTTGGTTTTACATAGTTGATAAACACTGATTTTATTTTTTACCTACATTTCTTTTATACAAAGTTATTGTGATATTGCATTATTTTGTAGATCTCTTTGACTGTACAAAGTACTAACAATTCATAGTTATTTTTCTTATATTCGTATTGATATTTGGTTATTTGTTTGTACTCTGGATTTAAATTAATCTAAAATTCAGTTATTACTGGGATTTTATTTAAATAGTTACACAGTTTTATTTTACTGCATAAAGATATTATAGTTGTCACATATTTTGCTAAATATTTACAAGACACCAAAAGCTGATAACTTATTTTGTAGAGCCTAGAGGTTATTTATTAAACTTAATCTTAATTGAAATAAACATGATATCTACCAAATTACTATATTTTTTATTTTACCCTTTTCTGCGCGACTGTACCAGGATACCAAGCTGCAGTATTACACATATACACGTACTTATATTAGAAGAACGAATAAAAATAAATATTCTTCAGGGGACGAATAGGCCCCTCAAAAGTTCCAGGGGACGAGTGGGCACAGGGTGCGAATCTTGGGGGACGAATGGGCTCTGACCCAATACGGCTACGGTAATGCGTTCTTAGCTTTTTTTAAGGTGGGAAATCATCTTAAAAGAAAAATAATTTATTTGCGTCAAACATGGCGCATAACAAATAAAAAGAACATCACAATAATAACTTGGGAAGATATGCGTCACATCCGCGCAAAAAGGCTAGCGCTTTACAAAATGCTGGGGCTCGTGTGCAAAACAGAGCTAATTTTCAGCGCCAGCCATCCAATGACTTCTCCCGCTTTAGAGTGGAGCGAGTGGCCGTGTCAGAGTTTTACGATTAAAACCACACAGTGTTCGTTTAGTTGCCTTTTGTGTTCTGAGACTATGAGTATCCCATTCATCCTCATGATAATTAATGCATTATTAGCTGGGTCTATACATATTACACTATTGTCAAAATTAATTCATAAACTGTCAAAATAAACTCAATAAATGTCAAAATAAAAAAATAAAGCCAATAAAAAGCGAAAAAAATTTAACCTATCACATACCCACAAAACGAGACACAATAATAAAACGATAACAGCGCGGTCTCATTGGACCGGTCGGGGATTCTTGAATTAAAATTGGAACAACGCAAATCTATATGTATACCTACTGTTAACTGTACTAAACAATACAATTCACGTGTGCACACGGATCGGTTATCCCATCCTATAATTAACTAATTGGCGCGACACGCGTATTACAGTTGGTCACTATCACTAAGCGCCTCGTTTATAGCGCACTTTGTTTTAAGCTGAAAGGACACGTATCCGAGCCAACGCGTTAAACGAATGGAAATAATCGAATTTTAGAATTCTTTGAAAAATTTAGGTCATTTACTCCAAACATTGTCATCAACTTTATTATACAATAATACCTACAAACATTTACATACTAGAATACATACATACATTTAGAATTCATTATATGAAATCCTAACCCCGCAAACCTAACCGCGTGGAATCGTTCGAACCTGGAAAGACTCCAGAATGAAAAATTGTAAAATTGTAAATCTTTAATAATAATAATCATTTATTAATTTGCAAACATGGGTATAGTACGTAGGTGTTTTTTACAGCAGAGTCCTCCATATTTTGCTATCACATGGGCATGTAAATTTTACAACATTTGGAATTCTTATATCAATTTTTCGATTCGTTCGAAAAACAAGAACACAAGTCAAAAAAAAGGGTGCCTCAAGTGTGCGTTCATCTTTACATGTAATTAATTTAATAGATGTACAGAGGACAATGAAGCTAGGTATAATGTACTAGTATAGTTGTAATGTGGGAATAAAATAAAATAAATTTATGACAAATTATCCCGATATAGTATTGAATAGAAAACGCTCTATTTACAGCGGGTTTAGAGGATAATATTTTTATTATTTACAGCTGTTTTTGGTACGTTTATATCAAATTAAATATTATTATGTAGGTCATAGGTGTTACAAGTATTATATATTACAATGGTATACAATTTATTATCACTCAATTTAGCTTAAATCATAGAAATAACCAAGTGAAAATAATAGATAAAACAATAATCAACTCTTGTGAGCACAAAATCAAAGAAGTTTTAATAAAATCTATAAAATAATAACGTTAATCTATACTAATATACTGGTCCGATTGCTAAAATTTTTCACCAATAGAAAGCTGCTTTATTCCTGAGTGACATATGCTATACTTTATGTTCGCGGGCGAAGCTGCGGGCTAAAGCTAGTTAGACAATAATGTGGAAAATCATATTTCGGGATAAATTTTCTTTCATACTTTAAGTATATTTTTTAAATGAAAGAAAATAGATTCCAAAATACATATACTGGCGACAACACGTAGGAACATAATATACGTAAGTACCTATATGTCTACGGAAATCGATGGTGGTGACCAAGAGTTCATTATTAACTAGGTAGCTACCTACTTAAGTCCAAAGTCGTCACGCCCGACCGACCTGTCGCGACCTTATTCCGATTCGTTTTGTTTAATCGATAAACGCTTTCGATTTTACGCCTTTTATCGATTTAACGGTCCTCCGCGATCCGATTATAGTGACGTTGTCTTAGCTACTTGATTCTTTTTTTGTATTTTTTTTAAATTTTATTTTTAAACAGGTTTTGGGCAATGATATTCAGTTATTCAGTCCACTGTTTTTTGTTTGTGTCGAAATGTGCAACACGGTGTTTGCTGGTTTACTTAAGTAAAAACTGCAATAAACTCTTTGTAACAAGTTATTTTATTATACTTGATAAAGATCCAAGTGAATTTGGTGCAGGTTTAGTTCATGATTTTGGCAATGTATGTAGGTAATTTAAAACATGGACATGCTAAGGATCATACCTAAGAAGCATTATGTTGAAAATAATAAAATTATAATTATACTTAGTAGAAGCTTTCAAATTAAAATTACAAGAATTTCTGTAAGTCACAAGAAAGGTTCAATGACGGGATGTTGAAATAGATACAGTTTTGTACTACTTAGTACTTAAGTATCGGATAGTTTACACAATCTTCTTCTTTTCGAATCGACGGTAAACTCGTTAGATGGTTTGTGTCCAGTAGGTTTTTACATTAACTGCAACATTTTAACATTTATAATTAGAAAATGATGTGAAAATGGCTTTTCATTGTTAGGTTAACAGACTATTACCGATTATGAAATCATTTTTAAACAAAGAATAGGTAACTCAGTTATTCAAAAAGAAATGAATCAAAGTAAGAATTACTCTATTCTGTTGCACCTATTATAAATAGCGCAATTATTCTCAGAGGCATAACTAACGGCAGTTAATTCTCCCATTGCTTGCGGCTCCATAGTAACTGGTTTAACTGTTACTGCAAAACTTAATTGAAGAAAGAAGACTAAGTTTTACACCCTTCAAGATGCGCTATTCTTCATCTATATAAATGGAGAAACTGGCTGACGGACTGACATACTAACGTAAAGCCGAAACAACTGGGACTAGGAGCGTGAAATTTTGCACAAGATTACTTTTATGTCGTAAAGCACCTACTAAGAGAAGATTTTTTTAATTCACCACTAACGTTCACGGTTTTTATGAAGAAACCTGTTATCATGTGGGCAACTGGCAGAAGCTAATATATGAATTTGCCTTTTTTTACATACATAAACGTATATAATTTACCTTTAAACAAAAGCTCCCCATCGCGTCTGTGTGTCTGTCCACTTTGACTGAAAAACTACCGAAAGATTTTGGGAGAGAAAAGTCGGGAAAATTAAAACTCTACACCTGAGCGGATCTAGGGCGGGTTGCTAGTTTACCTAAAATAACAAGTAGGTATGTGATATTTGGCTATAAAATAAGAAAAATCCATAGAAATGATTAATGTACAAAGGATTAGCCAGAAAGCACCAGAAAGGGCGAGACCACAGAGATCATGATTAATAGAGAAATATTGCGTCATTTACCTACTTCAAGGGATAATTGACTTTAAAAGTAAATAATGTAAAGCTTATAACTGTTTGTAGCAAAAAAAGCAAAGTGTGAAGCGAGGTGAAGCACCTGTACTTGGCATGTGCGCTGAGTCATCACTTCGGGTCTTCGTCGGGGGTGCTCGGGATATTTCGGTTTTACTCGTAAGCTACACTTTACATGTTTATCCATTTGTTTTGCCAGTGTTTAGGTTACGAATGGCTTGTGTGAGGAATGAATGACGTGGAAGAAAAGGAGTGAATGAATGATAGCGTGACGTTTGACAGGAATGAATGGAATAAGGAATAGAGTTGCGTGGACCCCAAGTAGGACAAGAGCAGGTAAATGAATCAGACTAGCTGGCCCCGTGTTTTCACGCGGCCCTTTGGTGACTGCTCCACTTCTGCGGGGCAAAGCGTGATGTTTTATGCATCTAGTAGTAGTCTAGGTTATAGGTAATATATGTACCTACCAGCTTACTATTTGTCATGAACCTGGCCATACAGAAAGATTTTCTCCAATGCGACTGGTAGTTCCAGAGATTAGCGTGTTTAAATTTAAAAATAAACGCCAAAGTCCTGAAATTTTGAACTTCCGAGTTCAAAATTAGATATTGGTTATGATTTTTATACCCTAAGCAAAATAAATACAAGTGTCATTATGACTTCTCATAGAAATTAAAAATGTGGTCTATTTTCTCTGAGACTAAAATGACTTTACAACACAAAAGAACTGGCATCATTCCTATAGTAAGTTTGACATTATTGTCAATTTAGTCTCAGGGTTTAAAAAACAGACGATAGGTAGCGTGACGATTCTTTATTTTGAAAACAAATGAATAGGTTAGGTTAGGCTATTAGTTTTATTATAATCAGGTTGATTGAATTGGTATTTTAATTCAACAATGAAACCTGCAGTTTAGAAAGCTAGTGTCATTGCATTTTCTAATGACATTTGGCATTGTACCAGCATTTGACTGTGTAAGTAGGTATCGAGATTATAACCTTCGCCTGAAATGGACCTTTTGTTTTGTGGCCACTTCCAAACTATCGTGTTTTTTATACCCTGAGACTAAATTGACACAAGTAATGTCAAACTTACTATAGGAATGATGCCAGTTCTTTTGTGTTGTAATGTCATTTTAGTCTCAGGGTATAAAAAACAGACGGTAGAATGCAATTTAAAGTATTGCCATCTTTTCAATTATTTTTATCCTTTGTAGGGGAAATAAATGGATCTCTAAAGATTTTCCAAGCTATTTAAGTCGTCCCTGAAAATGGACGATAAGAATAAGAAGCAGTAAGTATTTTTAAAAGAAAAAGTGAATAAGGAGGCGCGAGACACTTAAAATATTCACCCTCGCTATGCATTGTTTGACAAAGGTTGTCCCCCTCAATCTTGCAAATAATAACTTTTTTTATCGAAAGAGAGTAGGTACAGGCATAATTTATGATGTTTTTCTTTTCTTTTCTTAAAAGAAGGTTATTTGCGTTCGAAAATTGAAATTAAAACGAACCTCCAACGAAACTATTATTAAAAAAAAACACAATCTAAATTATGTGGAAGGTTAGAAGAGCTTGAATAAATGAAAAAATGTTTGGACGAAAACAGGTTGAGAGACTCAGTAGTACTCCAAGTAAATAGTTAATGATTATTGTTTTCATTCTTAGATAGGAACGAGTCCCTATTAACAACAAAAAGGCCTAGAGAATGATGACATGTCTACTGACCATAATTCCATTTTCAAATAGCATTCTTAAAAAAAAAAATGCAAGGCGGCCATCTTATTCTAAACTTGATTCCCTAAACGGCAGCTGTAGTGTCCCTACAAGTTGTCACCCACGGTACTCCCACGTATAAGTGTACTGCGATAATGTCGCCTTCTGAGCAGGATAGGACTCCTTGCAGATAAACTGAAGGGCAGATAGCGAGAGACGAGTTAGGGACATAATAACAACGTTATTTATGATGTTTTCGCCGACAGCTCCGGTTTTAGAATGTTTTAGTAGTGTGTTTGGGTCATCTACAGTTATTAGTTATTAGGTACAATTTAAGGAAATTAAGGGTGGTTTTCGCAAATGATGATAATGAAATTAAACGAAATATTATGTCACTGCAATCAATAATGATGATAAATCAGGAACGCGTTTTCGTGTTTAGTTTTATTGAGGAAAATAATTATAACAATAATAAATCAACAACCTTTCACAGAACTTTTAGTCACAAACTAAGCAGAGCTTATGTTATGAGTACCAGACAACTAATAAACATAGGTACCTACTCATTGTATTTCTAAATACAAACGTACCTATACCAAAAATAAATAAATTACATCTAGACAGAACAAATGATCGTGCTCATCATATGCTTAAACGTTTGTCTTGGATGGGAATCGAAACCACAGTCTCCGGCAAAGCAGTTAAGGCCACTAACCACTAGACCAACAACCCAGTCAATTGTTACCTACAATCCTATAATAATAATAACATAATAAGACATGAATAAAATTGATAAAAATAATAAGACATACTTTATTTCAGACAAAAGTCCATATACCCAAAAGTCCTACATTAATCTGAAAACTTTGGGCCCACGACCTAAACCAAATTCAAACTACTGATTTGACATAACAAAAAACAGACACGTAACGTCATAAAGAAAAAGTCGATAGAACGCAATCTAAATTTAAATATACGGGTAGCTGAATCGATTATCCATTTAATCGATATGGATTATGGCATCGACCCTGACTCGGTTGTCGGGCGGCAGGAAAACGCGGCGTTTTATATGTAAACGAAGCTGGAAGACCGCTCGTAGTTTCAACAATATTACAATATTATGGTGGTTTAGTAGTAATAGTCATAGTAAAACATATTTTATGCATCCTTTACGGGAGCTTTCCGTTTTTAGTAAAAATATCTACTAAACTTATAAATAAAATGCTTACAGACAAACATATAGAACCTTCTCCTCTTAAAAATCGATTGAAAAAAAAATAGATACCGTTTTGCTATTTGTCTATGGAAAATCAAAATGATGTACCGTTTTGTGTCATAATTACGAAAGTTACATCTTGATTTATGAAATCTTTCACATCAGTAGCAATTGTCTAAATGACTTTTTACTCTACAATTAAATATACATAACAACTCAATTAAAGATTGCGCCAAAACCAAAGAGGTTCAAACAATAGCGTCAGTAGGCTGTGTGAGAAACAAGCCTTTGCCATAAAAAATAAAAATGTTCTATGGTTCTCCATGGACTATTTCGCAAACTTAGATGGTAATCTTGTAACAATACAGCTTTTCAATGGCGGCCAAGAGTGATCGCTATTTAATTGCGTTTGCTAAACTTGCGTCATGTGATGAGATCAGAACATTCGAAGCTTGGTGATGGACAAAAAATGTAAGGTCAATAACCAGAGAAATATACAATGTGTATTAGGGCGGTCACGTTAGTGGGTAGATAACTTGTGCAAAGTTAGTCGTGGCTTGCTCATTGCTATTTTTTTTCTCGTCATTTTGTAGAAGCTTTAGTATGATGGTTCATTTTCCCGTGAACTTTTTGTTTTTTTCGCTGGAAACCTATACATATAGGTAGCTCTTTAGTATTTAATAGGGAATATGCATACAAAATAGAATATTAACAGTAGAAACAATATAAAAATCTGTAAAAAGACCACCAATATATGTATAACAATTTTAAATAAAAATATATCTATCTTTCTCGTCTTTGGCGTCCGCGTGTGGAACTGTGGACTTTGACGTCAAAGACCACGTTGGACTTCTCTTTCTTATTAGCAGCTTTGAAGCTTATATCTTTGTTAATGAAGATGTATTTACAATTCTTTCATATTTAATTATTAAAGCTAAAAAAATACCGACTTAACTTAGTAAAAAAATGCAATACTCATGCAAATTTTTCCCTATTGCTTGTTGCAGCTGAATGAAGAAAGCAAGTCAATAATAAAGAACTAGATCCATAATTATTAATTTTAAATCTGTATAACTGTATCTATAATATTAAATGCATATTAGGAGATTCGATGCATTGCAAGAGTTTAGGAGGTCAATTGAAATAGCTCTCTATATTTTGTAGTTTTATCAGATGACCTCAAAAGCTAAAAATAAGGTAGTCTGAAAGATGAGAAAATTTTAAGTTTTTTTTTTGCATTATTGGTCTTAATTTTATGCTTCTATTATCTATAATTATAAATGCGAACATTTTTATCTATTTGGAAATAACAGATAATGAACACAATGTAAGAATCAATTAGCGAATTATTAAGACAGCCATTGAACCACTCGAATCAATCTGCCAAAAACGTCAAAAGCACGTCTTTTTCTTCTTCCTGCCATATTACTTGGGGCCTGCTGCCTCCCATATTACTTGGGGTCGGCGTAAAACGGTGTCTACTTCCATCCTGTACTGTCATCCGTCACACTGTCACTAACTCCCTTTTCTTTCATATCACTTCTCACGCAGAAAATATGGATGAATTATCCATATTTTCTTTAGCCTCCCTCTCCCGCTCCATCCTTCTAAAAGCACGTATTCGACGGATCATTAAATTATTTTTACCAGATGTCACACAGGTGAAAAAGCTATCAATAATTAATTAATTTATACTTGTTTATTTAAATGTGCAAACGGATGCTAACAACATCAAACTAATGTTTTCATATTACACCTGTATGGAATGACGATATTTCCCAGACATGGTGAACAATAAATAATTTTATGAATCATAAACACAAAGTTTCCTCAATCAGTTATCCTTCGCAGTATTATTATGTAATCATCAAAATAATCAGGTCAATTACACGGGTCAGTAGACTTTTATGTTATTTGTACAATTAATGCGATTAGGTAATCGAGGACAACTTACGACGTAATAATCCTTAACTTTTGGTACGAGTTAATTAAATTAGCCATTTAATGTTGTGGTTAACGTGGAAATGTATTTTCACAACGAATTTCAACGCCACATTTTGTTTCTTTACATGATTAAACTTTAACAGAACTGTCTCACTATTCATTCTATATTTTTGACAGCTTTTCCAGATTTTGTTAACTCATTAACCGCTAACATCGGATTAATTGATTAATTAATATTTTCTTATCCATTTCGCCAGGAACGTATCCTACGTACCTATGTGTATGTCTCGTGAGCCTATATCGTCTTCTGTCACCTATGAATTAGTTAGACGCATGTCGTTTAACTCTTCAATTCTCATAAGAGATGGAGTTTTGTCGAGAGATGAGCCCAAAACAACATGGTGTGATGCCCGTATTAAATATCTATAAATATAATAGTTCTCCAATTGTGTCGTTCCAAAAGCAAATACCTAGTCTAACTCTTACTCCAACCTTCTAACCATCATCAATCAGGCTTCTAACAAGACGTACAGTTCTTCAAACAAAAAATACTTAGACCCGCGTCTTTAAGCCGCGCATCGTAAAAACAATACGTTATCTATGGTCGACTTGTGTCTATGACTCATCGCATTGTTTGCGCTCAGCATGCCACAGATTATGCGCGTAAACACTAAACAGCCATGCAGTCACAGTTTATTAGTTCTGTTATTATGTTATTAATTTATTTACGGATGGAGCTGCCCCGTGGTTCGACGTCTAAAGCAAATTGCTTTGATATCTTTCCTGTTCCGTAGCTCGCCACGCAGTGTTTAGTCAATTTCCTGCACTAAAATTATTTATTCTGCTTTCCTGCAGTGTCTTTTTTGGGTAAAGAATGTGTCCTGGTCTCGTTTTATTGATGTTTTTCTGAATGATCGCGAGAAAGATTTACGTGTATTGCATAACAGCGACATAGGAGATTTATAGGAAGACTGTGGTGGACAGAAACTAACTAATATTTCTACAGACTTGTAGAAAACTTAATTGGAACGCTTTTCTTGTTTAATAATTACACTATGTCTCAAGTTTCTTGTAAAAATATATTTCTAAAATACTTAAGATTCTTACTACTTAATAAGTAGTAAGAATCTTTAATATAACTAACTTCTAGTACGCGTACTACTTTGGCCTAGCCTACTACTCCCATAATTACAGGCTACGCGTAAGTAAATAAAGCATATTTAGTCCAAATACCTCAGTTAAACATCTAAACAAGTCTAGCTTGTCTTACGTTTAAGGCTAGTTCAGACCGTGGGACATACAACCACAATGATTCGTAAATTATGAATGAATTCAATGCGTGTGAACTGACTGACATGAACGCAGCTTACCGTTTGAATTTAGAACGGATATCATGGTGTGTATGTTAGCAGTTTTATTAGTAAAAATTGTTTGTAATGCATTTTATAGTATCTTGTGTAATTTATAATAATAATAACAATGTTTAGTGTCATCCTATTGATTTTTGTTTTGATTCAATAATTATGTTTGCTGATTTAAGTATTAAGTAAGCACTACAGACGCTGGGGGGTCTTTGCTTTCCTTATTTTTCTGCCTTGGTGGTGATTATGTCAGCAGTATATATTTTGTTCGTTTTTTAAGAGACAAATCGATATTTGCCCCAAAATCAAAAGAAAGTGAGCAGAAGCACATCACTCAGCAGCAAACATCCAATGTCTTAGAGTTAGCTTAATTTTAAGCCTATTCCTTATTTCTAGACTTACAACGACGCGACGGCTCATAAATTAATAACGATCCCGGAGCACATAGAAAAATGAATAAATATGTGAAAAAAGCTTCATTAATATGTAGCTGCACTATTCCTTGGCCTGAAGTGTAGTACAAGTATGGTATTTTTAACTTGTCAAAATCAACTATTTTGAAGCTAATGATCGACAGTTTAGATACAATTCTAATAGCAGGCTTGAGGCCCTGAATATAGGCAAAATTTTGATATCATGAGTTTTGCGGCAGACCCGAAGTTATTTAATACAAACCATTCACTAGAACAGATAAAAAAAATCCTTGCCAAAACAGGCCTACTACACAAAATACTACAGTAAAAGAAGCCAGCTTACTCGTGACCTGATCTCCCGACATGGCCGACATGTCGAAAGCGTCAGGAATGCTCGTCAGATCAAAGCAGAGAGATGGAAATAGCCCTCCCCCGGTTGTCATGGCAACCGCCTCCCGCCTTCGCGAGGAATATTAGACGAGTTAGCGAGTTGGTTTGTTAAAATTGTAACTCGGTGTGTTATAGCTTTGGTTTTGCTGTTTAATTACTCAGATACCCGCGAAACGAGACACAATACTAAAACAATAACAGCGCGGTCTCATAGGACCGGTTGGGGATTCAAACGTTAAAAGAATGATAGAGTGCGTCTAATGAAAGCGCGACCTGGAGTTTTTTTTTTTTAATTTAGTTGGCAATTATTCAGCCGCAATTGTAGGAAATAAAAAAAAATGTAAACTTTCAAGACATGATTCTCCTACTAGTTAGTAATACCACATACAAAATTTTTGGATTCAACCCCCTTTTCTCAGGTCGCGCTTTCATTAGACGGACTATGTATATGCGATGCATTCAATAAGGATTTGGATGGATTAGTTATTGCACTAGGGCAGTGATTCCTAACTTTTATTTGTAAGCAAGAATCAAAAGTTTAGAAGAAAACTTACATACTATTTATTTGAGAATAAACAAAAATCGTATCATAAGCAGTAACAAACATAAACGCTCACACAATTTTACCTTATTAGTGTGATCTAACTAAACTTTTTGTTACTTGTTCTATAAAATATACAAAAATGTCCTAATTTTTATGGGTATAACTTGTCATTCGTCTCGTAAAACGTTATAGTTTTATACACATCCTCTATACCATAGTCACTGATGAGGATGACTCATGACTCAAATATAAACAAATGAAACTCTATCGCATTGGTTTCTGATAACAAACCTGACTTCGATTGATTTTTTATTCCGTAACAATAATGTTGATAGAGTCAGCCGGTGTGGGTATTTCAGGCGAAAGACCCGGGTGACATTATTGTGCGAACTGTCCAGAGGGCACGGTAGAGCATAAGATGGAGGTATTTCCCACTTAGGCAGAGTACCACCACCGTGTCTTTGTGGAGACGATTGGCGGTGTCAACAGTCAATCGGGTCGTTGGTCTGGAGTGAGAGGAAATGAGATGCGGTCGCTTTCTTCTGCGAAGCAATAATGCTAGTCAAGGAAGCGGCCGATGCGGTGGACCTCAACCGGAGAAGCCCTAGCAATCGGCAATTTTCTTGCTTACTGTAAATGTTTTTCAAACAAAATTTCTCTATGGAATTTTGAGAGCTACTGAGGTGTTCTCATAAGTGAAAAACAAGAAGAAATACTGAAAAGCAGATCATCATTAATTGAAGAAACGACAAAGGAAGAGGTTGAAGAAGCTATAGAAACTCTAAAGTCACAGCTAAAGCTAGACATGTTACTATTCACGATCATGAAGACGGAAATTTCCTATACGATACACTAGGACTCAAAGTGAACTTTCTTTAATTGGAGAAAAGACAGGAAGAAATTGAAGAAGCTATAGAAACTCTTTACTTAGAATAAGTCATACCTAAAGCTAGACAGTAGACATGTCATGAAGACGGAAATTTCCTATACGATACACTAGGACTCAAAGTGAAGTAGATAGTACAATGGCATCAGTCTGAGGTTCTATTGTATCGTTGATACTTGGAGCGGCCGATAATGCAGCCGTTAATAAGGAAATAACAATATAACGCCGGCATTCGACGCGCGTTCCCACCGAATAGCTCCTCAGACAAACGGTCTATTTGTTAGGAAGGAATTGACAAACAAAAACAATGGATTGACATTCTCAAGTCATCATATAATATCGTTATCAATAGCCACAAGGCTAGTAACTTTATACACAACATGTAACATAACAAACACACATCAGGTAGTATGTTCAGAATCAGCTACTCACTGAATCCATTTCAGCTATTTTTGGTAGATAGGTAATTTTTATCGTAAAAAAAAGTAAAGAAGAAATTTTTAATAATTAAGAATTACTTTATATTAGGTTAAAAATAAATATTTTAATAAAATCTTAATAAATATTGATTGCGTCACTAGTGTCTTTCTGCATACGTGCGTAGATGCTAATACGAATGTGCTACCAACGTAATGCGTCGAATTACGTTGGTAGCACATTCTAATTAGAAACTAGGATAACTAAAAAAACACTAGTGCAAACGTGTAATTAAATATTAAAATATTCGTGCTTGAATTATGATTGTAACTTAATTTTCTAATTAGGATGGATAAGAGATTTTCATAAGCATTTGTCATTCATTACACAACTGAACACAACAAATACCACACAACAAAAATTACAATAAAAGTCTCCTAGGTAACTTTAAAAGCGTCCTAAACAATTCATCAACGCATTTTCAAAGAAATAATTTTATAGCTATAATTAATTAAATTAGTAATAAATATTTATATGACTAAGTTCCAGTTTGTTGTCAGTAGCTTTAATACAAGGCTTTCAAATATGTAATCGATACTGTCTAACTTATCCCGTAATGCATCCCAAAATTATTTATGAGTTGTAGACCTCATAAATAATTTTGGGATGAACTAACCAAATAATTCCTTGCTCTTGGCTTTTTACCAAACCCCGAAACGAGGCGCCGTTTAATATCAAACTGCAGACTATATAATGGCGCCATTCAAATTCGAACTCACCAGATTATGACTGAAACTTAGCATAATTCACAATCCCTGGTCATTTGCCAGTCTTGCACTAACCGTAAAAGTCAGACTTTCGCTGGGTTACGCCAACAAATTTCTCAATAAGATGACAGTAATATTGCAAACGAGAATCTTGCATCGTCGCCATTTGCGGTCGCGGCAAAAGAGGTTAGAAAGGGAAGGACGGAATGGATTCCGAAACTGTGGGGTGGCACCCCTGTCTCTACAATAGATTGTAGTGAATCGTAACTATTGTTCAAAGTCTGAGTGCATTGACTGGCTGCAGTCCAGGATATGTAAGACGGTTTATTATTGTATGACCGAGATAGCTTTGAAAGCGATGTACTCTGGCTAATATAAACACTGTTACGAAACTGGATATCATGCTCATTCTTTGGCCACGGTTCATACTGGTTGATGATTTAAATACAGGTAGAAGTTTAAAGAAAAACAGTGTCAGGAGTCTTTCCTCTTATACTGTTTTTCTTCAGAAATACAATGGTTATATTGTAGTCTTAAGCGCTGTGCTTATACTGATTAAACATGTATTTAAAATATGCACCAATGGAAAGTATTCCAATGAAACTTCCATCTTGAAACCTAATTAAAAACATTAGTAAATTAACGGCAACTGTTGTAGCACAGTTGCCGTTAATTTACTAATTTCTTTTAGTTCTCATTTCATTTAAAAAAGCATAAGACCGAGAATTTCACGACTTGCATGTCTGGGTCACAAAGCCAAGACCCGGTTTTGTCACAACATTTATCAATAGACCGACTGCACTAGAACGTCTCATGGACAAAAACAAACAGTTCTGTAAACGTTGCAATAAAGCCCGTTCTTTTTTATGTAAAACGATTCTAAAAATTGCTTAACTGCCGTCTGGCTGAGTTTCTCAATCAGTCTTGGTCTCAAAGCTAAACTTTTTGGAAGACTTCACAATGTTAGTGTCGACAATCTTCCTTTTCAGGCTGTTGCGAAAAATCTATACGGATCTGATTTCAACAAGACTAAGATACGAATTCCGATATTGGTAACAACAGAGAGGATGCTAAAGTAAACACAGCTAATTTTGGTATTACACCTTATGACTTTAATCTTAAGGTTAATTTTGCTTCGAATTCCGAAGTTATCGTCAATGCCAGTGAGTCTGTTCCTCTCAACAATGCCACAGTTGACTACGTCACACATACTCTTCCATTGTTAGCGTTGCCGGCGCCTTATGCGTGCACAAATTTTATAATATGCCATTGTGTTAGTCATTGCTAGGATCGTAAACCTCTTGTAAACGTAAAACTGCCATTTTATGCATGAGAACTTAGAAACATTGAGTTCAGATGCATTGGGATTGATTTGGAGCTTGTAAATGAATCGAGATTGCTGGTGTTGTTTTGTTTGGGAGTAGTTGCTTGAAGGTTCTCAGACACATACCTAGAATTCCGATTCAATTTTTGATGCAAGAATTCTATTGTTATTTTTTATTGTGTTCAATATGGAGTATAAATCAAGGCAATACACTCGTATTATGCATGTAACCTCATCTCTTGTTATCATTAATGTTTGTTATAGTTACCTCTTTATGTGTGGAAAATTATTAAACTACTTCTACAATCTACTACTCTGGATGGACTGAGACGGAGAGTCAGGCGGTTACTAAGGGCAACTAAAGGAACACAGTTAAGTTTTATACCTAAGTTCCTTCTCTTGACTATCCCACAGTCCCTTTTGAAGACCTCCGTGATGAGGATTTTGGTGAAAAAAAGATAGGACAAACAAGCCACAGAACGATTTAAAGTATCTTTCTAATGATCTACACAAAGATGTGCACTTTTTCATGTACGAGTATATTAAACCTATTGAGGAGCTCGTGGCTAGATAATAAAAGCTGCACAGGTCGATCTTCAAGGTTAAGCAACGCTTGCCTAGGTTGGTCTGTGGATGGGTGACCATCTTAACATAACGAGTTTCCTCCGTGCCTCGGAAAGCACGTTAAGCCGTGGGTCCCGGCTGTCATTTGTACATCTTTGGCAGTCGTTACGGATAGTCAGAAGCCAGTAAATCTGACTTCAATCTTGCCATGAAGTACCGTGTTACCCCAGTTAATGGATTGTGGAGGTCTGGTAGGCAGCCGCTCCTCGTAATATACTGGTATTCAGCTAAATCCGGCTTGACTGGAAGCCAACCCCAATATACACACATCAAAAGTGTCTAGGGATCAACATATATTTTTGCAATAACTTTTCTCCTGATTGATATTGATTAAAATTTTCTTTAAGGATTCATCAAATAAAGTGTTTTCGTTTGTCACAGTAACGATAAACCAAGTCACCTTTGCATTAATAAAGAAATTTGCCATTTTCCTAATAAAGGGATTTTTGACATTTGAACCACTAACATTAAAGTTCGAAAAAAAGACTGAAATAACAGTTTTCTTTAAAATTTTATTGGGTAACTTAAACAATTAATAATCCGTGTTTCTACTGCGAACACTAACAACACAAGAACATCGGTTTGGCATACTCAAAATGAGTTCATCCAAATCACGCTGTGGAATGGCTGCCCATGTTCGTTGCAACAAAAAAAAAGGTCTTCTTGCGACTGGATACCCTCCATATTCGGCAGAGCTCTTCTCTGTAGCATATCCCATGCATGCTCAATCGGGTTCAAGTCTGGCGACTGAGCAGGCCAGGGCAGGACATTGATGTTAGCTGCGGCGAGAGTCTGTCTTACAACTCTTGCGGTGTGCGGTCGTGCATTATCATGCATTAACTGAAATAAGGGACCGATTTGCACTTGTAGAGGAACGATGACGTCTGATACAATCGTCTCAGCATAAATTTGAGCGTTGAGGTTGCCTCTGATCCAAATCAACTCAGGTCTTCAGCCGATCCAAATACCCGCCCATACCATGATGGTTCCACCACTATAAGGATGGACTTCCTGGCAGGATTTTAATCGCTGTTGGCGTCCAGGGGTTCTCCAGTGTCGTATACGTCTTGTATCCGGTCTCATACCAAAACGAGACTCATCAGAAAAGCACACGAAACGCCATTGTTCTTCTGCCCAATTTCTGTGTTCAAGAGCCCATTGATATCGAATCCTACGATTGTGCATTGCTATAGGTGGTACCCGTAGCGGTCTTCGGGAATGAAGGTTCACTTCATGCAAGCGGTTTCTGACTGTTTGGTCGCTAATTAAGTTCCCTGAAGAGTGATGAAGCCTCACGGCTAACATCATGGCGGTTATTGTTGGAGCTCTTCGAGTTAAGATTTGAATGTATCGGTCTTGTCTCCGTGTGGTGCAGCGATACCGTCCTCCATGGCGCTCAGCCACGGCACCAGTGCTTCGGTAACGTGTCCAAAGTCGACTGATAACACTCTGACTTGTATTCAGAGCTAAAGCCACAGTACGTTGCCGGGAACCAGCTTCTATCATTCCCACGGCTCTGAGCATTTCTTCCCTGCTTAAATGACGTCGCCGCTCCATAATAACGTTGGTTTTAATCAGTAGTAGGGACACAGTAGCACTAATAATGTCTTCAAAGCGTTGTATGTTTTTATAGAGAAAATATTGACAGTTGATTTTCATCTTTTACTCGAATTTGATTCACAGTTCCTGATTCAAATTATGAAATGCACCAAAAAGGATCCATATAAATTTATAAAATCATAAATTTATTACAAAGCCACATCTCAATCTCAAGAAATCCGCATAAAAATGCTTGATCCCTAGACACTTTTGATGTGTGTAGTTGGGAAAAGGCTAGGCAAATGATGAGTATATTAAACCTATTGAAACACTCAGTCTTACTGGAAATTCGCAGATAATGCAATACCTGGCGGACACAGAGGAAAATAACAGCAAAAACAATTGACATTTATAAGCAAAATGCAAATAGGTATGACACAAACATTGTAGCCACATCGAAGTATTCTGCGATATCGGCAAAATGTTCGATCGGTTTGCATAACAAAGGAGGACGAATGTAATGCTTAAATTAGGTTTCGTAATATCGCTTAGTATGTGAATCATCTTGGACTTGTGTAAAAACTGTAGTCGTGACTATGACTAACGTCTCATTTACAATAACCTCGTAAATTAGTCGTACAGGGAAACTCCATCAATTGGCAAAACAACACACGGATTAGGTGTTTCCAAATCATTCCAAGAGACTAATTTTGTGAATATATTTCGTCTTTTCCTCTTGTATTTATTTCTTTGTTAGATCGATCGGAACTTATATCTAAATCTGGCTTAACCAGATATATTTTCATTAATTTGACAAAATAAAAACTCAATTTATGATACGAAATATATATTGATTTTAACTCGGACAGAGGATAAGCATTGCACTACAGCATGGCAAATTGGCAATGCCGCCAGTCTTTTCGTACATCACCAGTCGACAGCGATGTGAAATAGTTTTTTCGACACCATATTTTGGTATGTTTTTAGTTACTTCTATTATGTTTAGGGTTTTTTTTTATTCTACCGTGATTATAGTTAGTTAAGTATGTTCAAATGTAAATTATTCGTGTAGAAAAATAATAAACAACAAAATGATTTTAAATATTATCATATATTAAGTACGAAGGTATTTGTGGTCACATTCTAAGCGAATCGCATCATCAACGAAACAATGCTTTTGCAGAAAGGACAACTTCAGATGTAAACAACAGTGACATAACTGGTTATAGAATTGCTTCTCATTGGGTAGCCAACTGACATTGCTAAACTTAATCATTGTTTACGACAAATTCGCTGTCTATCGTATTGTTCATTATTATTACATAAAATTAAGATTCATATAGATCTACACTAGTTTTAGAAACATAGGTTCCATCTTGCTTATTTTTCATAACGCTATAAATTTAATGATTGATTTGTTAAAAAAATTCTAACAAGAAATACTTGTTTTAATTTATCATAAACAGTCATTTTCCAGAATGTTAATAGATTCATCTCTTAGATATGTAACGTGTTGTTGTTTAGGCGTTGTAAGGTAAGACAAAGAAATAACGCACCAAAAGGAAGATGCCTTTTTTTAGATGCGAAATCATCCAATGACTTCTCCCGTTCTTGGATGCAGAAAATGCTTGGAAGAGCTACTGGTCCATAAAGGAGCTACGTAAGGGCGTGTTGGAGGGTTAAAACCTTATTAATAATCCTGGCCGACTCCAAGTTATTTAAATGACTGAAATTGTGTTCGGTGACTTGTCTAAAAATTGTTTTATGTCATGTTGTGTGCTGAATAAATTCTGCTAATATTTTACACTAAATACGTGTTTAAATATGATTTATATCAACTTTGGCTATGTGACTAAAGCGTAAGCTGATGGACCTATGGTGCCCACACACATGATATTTGGCTAACATCCAAAAGTTAAATTAACAGACCACGCTTGAAACACTGCATTGCGCTCCGAAACGCAATGGTTCATGTGACTCAAAAAATGCCCAACTTAATTGGGACTGGGCAGTACATGTCTGCCGTATGTCTAACGAGCTGTGGGCTCATAAAGCACGGGTGTAAGGGGCCGCAGCAGACCATGATGGAGTTGGCGGGATGACCTGATTATCTACCTTAAGAATTGGAAAGAAAAACTAAGAAATCGTGATCGTTGGAAAGAATGGAGGGAGCCTTCATTTACCCAGCTTTTTGATAATAGCTAGCTAAATAATATTATAGGTCCTTGATGGGTTAAATATTTACAAGGAATGAAATATGTATTTTCACGTATTGCAACGTTCTTGTGTTAGAGGTCCGCCATACTCATAAATTTATCTTTTAACAAATCGTTGCACCATTAACCACGTCGTTTATAGTTAGTAAACTCCAAAGGCTCCAATATCTCATGTCCCTTAACAAACGTGTCTGCTCTAGGATGTGTCAGAGCGATATTTTGCAGACGTCTACTTAGCATATTGTACCGTTTCCGCCTTCTATTTCATTACCGTCGAGTCTTGTTTTTCGTTCCTGTCCCGTTGCTTACAGTTCACTGTTTCTTCTATCTATTCATGTAATGAATATATTATCTTCATTAAATTTACTATCTACTTTCTTGCCTGCAATACAAGTCCAACCTGGTTCAACCTAGCATATTTGCTAAATGCAACTGTATGCTTCATTATTGTTTTTATGTATTTTATTATAAATGTGCCACTTTTATATATCAACGATAAAAAAAACCGATACATTCGATATTCGATTAAAGGACAACTCCTCCAAGATCATTCTTTTCAATGGTTTCTGTGAATTTTCGTTACGTAGGTATTTTGAGTTCGTGAAGATATCAGATATGGTTGTCTTAATATCGTTGTGGTTAAGGATATGTTACGAATAGGTGCGAATTATGACATGAAGATGGGTGTTTTAAATTCATAGAATGAATATGATACGTTGAAAAATTTGTAAGGAAACAAAGCTGTGAAAATTAGTACAGAGGTGCAACAAAGATACATATCAAAGTAGATACCTACTGGTTTCTAGATTCGTAAAAAATCATAACCCTTTGCCTTAGTCAGGTAAACAATATTCTGATTAATACGAGACAGCAAATAAATGCTAATTGAAGAAATTAAGTTTCCCACAGGGGGACCGAAACCGGACCCCTGCGGTACCCCTCACTTAAATTTAATAATACATGTGATAACATACCAATTACAAGAACAAGCACTCGAAAACAAATATCCGTAATTGATATTCCTTTATAGTCACCTAGTTATAAGTAAATAGACCACAGCGGGTAACCGCATGTTAGTCACTGGCGTACCGAAGATGTTTGTAACGTAAACATAGCAGCTATTAATCACGCCGATACCGGACATAAACTAACAAGAACCCATTGTAACACGCTTAAATATTTATAAAATTTAGAAATTAGTACTCTCATTCACTTGATACCACACGGTTAAGAAATGGCTGACTGACTATAGTAGTCAGACAAGTTCAAAAGAACACATAAGTAACGGAATCTTAGCCGCAACGTGCTTTCTCGGCAAACTATCAACTTTTAATTGAATGAATCAAAGGAATCGGACATATTTCACTTAAAATCTATATTGTTAAGGACAATAAAAATGTAGTTAAGTGACGGAATAAATATCCTGTCACGTAGCAGGAGAAAAATCAATATACTTACATATAAAAACGAAATCCTCGTGATAAAAATATTGAAACACACACTGTTGATAAAGTTACACGGTTAAATAACACAAATACTGGTATAGTTTACACCGTTGTTCAACTAATAATGGATAAAACTATTAACGTTTGTTTTTCTGATAATAGTTTCGAATCGACGCGAAGAATTGCGTCCTTCCTTCACGCCATTCAGTGAGCGACTGATGACGTTAAGCGCGGCGCGCCGGTTGGTCCGAACTTAGCAACAAAACGTCCTAACTCTGGATCAAGTTGGGAAGAAAACTTGAATGCTATGACGTACGTATTAAGGTTTATTCTTTCTTGTGCCAAAATCAAGTTCTACTGCTTTAGTTTCGCTCCACATGCACATTGTGTATGCCACGGTCGTACACACATTTCTTTGACTCGAGAGAAAAGGCGAAAGGACACAGCGTTGACTTCATTCGACTTGTTTGTATTTGCCACGTAATTTAATAAATCAGAATGTGTTATAGTAATGAAATCATTTTGTTTAAATGTTGTGTCTGTAACATGAGTCAACTTTTAACTAGAATCTGTTCGATATTGCACATTAGGTTTCTAATTGATTTCCAGACTATAAGTTTCAAATCCCTAGGCATATTATATTATCCTCTAGAAATAAGGGCTATAATTAAATTGAATTAACCATATACAATATACACAATTTGTATTACATTATTTTTTTTAAATTACTAGTTGCGTGAATTAAATTTTTGCACTGCCCAAATTCAATTCTAAAGATCTTCGTTTCATATGTTACACAAAAAAACCAGTTGTGTTTATCTTTCTCGAGCCCGGAACTGCAAACGCGTTCAAAAATAAGATATCAGCTTTTCCTTCTAGAAGTTTCCGTTTTCACTTTTTTCTATATGTATATGCATAAGCAAAATCTATCCTTTTTTATAATTTCGTTGGTATATTTTTAATCAATTACATCGAACCAGGGCCGCTGCGTGCGGGCGTGCAGCGCGTGCGGGGCACGCGGGCGCCGTATGCAAGGGGGCGCCAAAAACAGACACTAGAATTTTTAAAATATTTTTAATATTCGCTGACTTGATTTTTAAAGAACCTACGAGGCGCTATTTTAGTCATTGTAGTCTTTGTAATGAGATCTCAAAGATTAAAAGATGTTTACAGGTCGAATCATTATGTGTGTATCTTTGGCATGAGCGAAATTCGAAACTAAGTACTTGGACTCTCTGTGTCTCGGTTATATCGTGAAATAAACACAAACGTTTGTTTGAAGCTTCGCATTACTTTTAGTTTATAAAATGTATGTAAATATTAATACAACTATTCGTGGCGTAGGCACATGTGGGGGGCTTATCAATTCTCTCATACCTAATGTATAATAGGTTTTACTTTCGAGGAATCCCTGTGACAACTCTCACCCGTACCGGGGCATTTTTCAAGATATACATTTGCGAATTTGAGCTGTCCTAGTCTTTAGTAATTTTTTATATTTTTACTATGCACCGCACTCCAATAAAATGCATATTTATTTAAAAGTATTATATTTAAGTTTTGAAATTGAATATAATATGCAACCCAAGTAGGCATAACTGATATTAAAATATCATCATCAACCTGAGTTCAGCCGCTAATTCTTGGGTAGTTTGGCTCGGATCGGCTTCCACCATCTTTCAATTCATGGTAGTTCACCTGTGTGAGCGGTCTTCAAATCAACGTGCGTTCATTAGCAGTTCTCAAAACGCAACATTGATATTGCGAGCTGGTTCAGCCGCATTAGTTCCGCGTCGAAACTCGTATTCAAAAATCTTTCGAATTTTCGAAGTATCCATCGTTCTTGTATAAGCTGAATAAAAAAAACAACTGAAAGTCGGTATGTAATCGAATGTTGCATTTTTTTAAAGAAGTACCTAGGTACTTATAGGTACCATGCAGCATAAAATTCATCAATACAAGCCTCCAAGCTCACTTAAATCTAGGAACGTTTTTGACCTTGAAAAAATCGTTCTTCGACTTATATGAACTAAGAGGGATGTATTGATGATTTTTAGTCGCAAAAGATATTTTTAACTTCATACTACCTACCACTAGCCTGCAAATTGCAAAAAACGTAAGAAAATTTGAATTTCGCAGGTTACCCTGACGCTTTCACCTTAGGATGAACTTTGAATTTACTTCGAAATAGTGTGAAAAGATCAAGCTATTTCATCATAATATATTTTTGAGAAGTTATGAATAGGTACTTATTGTGTATGGTAGGTACTTACACCAAATTTTTTTTTCTTGGTTTTTTTTTCGGCTCGAATTCGATTGTTTATTCGGAATTGCAGAAAAAGACCAACATTTTAGTAATTTACTGATAGATACCGATGGCATGGGGCGCCGTAATCGGTATTGCACGCGGGCGCCAAAACATCTAGCGGCGGGCCTGCATCGAACTAAATATTTGCACGGCATACAGATCTGGGCCTAAAACGTATTGAGCAATTTATCTAGAAGCAATTCTTATCCCGAATTCTTAGCAGATCGTAAACAGCTCTAATATTCATAAAATGGTTGCATCAATTAATCGAATTATACTGAATTTCTCATCAGAATCATATTCCATGTAAATATTGCAGCATGAAAAAAATATGAGGCCTTTTTAGACCCGCTGCACGCTGTTCCGAATCTGAGTGTCGACTACGATACAGAAGTAACAGATGACTTGTAAAAGTCAGATCCAAAAAAAACATGGAGCATATCGTAATTAAATTTGGGACATGGGTTACATATTTAAAGGAACTATGGCTAGGTTAAACATGCTTGTAGAATACTTTTGCATCCCGCATATAATTTTCTCATAATATCCAACATTAGTAAGGGTACCAAAAATATTGTAATCAGTTTTATAAGTTTTTTTTTTTGAAGATTTTACGTAGACTGTCATTAAAGGAATCAATAACCACAGCGTTGTTGGTTGGATTCGTTTTAAACATACTAACATTGTTAATTTGTATGTATTTTTGTAAGTATAATTTATTATAACTCTTCTATTTGTTAACAATTAAGTTGCACCTATCATTTTATATTTCTGTACCATCCTAAGATCGAATGGTAGAAAATGCCTATGGCATTAAGTCCGCCTTTGTCATTGATATAGGTATTTAAAAAACCGCTTTTGTACAGTATTGCTTACTATTGCATAAAGTTTTAATAAATAATAATATTCTTTATTTTGACCTTTAACACGACTTAAATACTGAGTCGATGTGCACAAAAGATATGGCCCGAATTGGTACAAAGCTTTGCCAAAAATTTTTTTTCAGCTTAGAGGTTGGTTTTGCAATAGTTTAAGTTTTATGATCAGAGAAGAAGCGAGAGACTATAAATAAGATCCAAAAAATGCCGAAAAGCAAAATATTGCTACACTATAATAGCGACATAATAATGTCGCTACTTTACTTTAACATGTTATTGTAACTGTAGTGTAGATGTAAATAAATATAAATAAAGCAGATAAAACACAAGGCCTCCTATAAAAGACACACCTAAGGGAAACCATGACGGGGTGGCTATACATGCCGCGATGAGCATGTGGCCCAGTGCGCTGAATAGTTTTCTACATGAACGGAGCGCTGCGCACGCACCGACTCGCTGCTCACTCGCGTGGAAGACTGCTGTGACCAGGCCCTGCTAAGGTTAGCTATGTGGAAAAAATCTCTATTGTATGTAACTAGTCATCAACTGCAGAATAGAAAAAATGGATTATGTTAGGAGTGATATGAGAAATAAGGGAGTCAGTGATAGCGTCACGGTTGACAGAATAAAATGGAAGTAAACAAATCCCAAATAATATGAAACACGAACTTTCTGCCCGCATTTCTTCCCTATTTCCTGCATATGATAATTTGCGATTGACTGCAATATTATGGTTAGTCCATTTTGCTGGATCATGACGAAAATTTAGAGATTTAGTAACTGAGAAAAATTAAAAAAAGTGTAAAAATTAAACGTACCTACTAAACAGTAGGTAGGTTTAATTTTTGGGAAGCCATAATTATATTATCTAGACGAGTGCTACAATAAAGATATTTGTGGGATCGTCAACATTTCAGCTGTTCTTCATTACTGAACAATGGCCTCCCCCAAGGGTCGCCACTCTAGAACCTTTCGAACGCATTGATCATCTGTTTTGCGAGCAATATGCTCACTGTTACTCAAGAGGCATAATTTTGTGGAAACTATAAAATTAAAGGACATGTTGTTGCAGCATCAATAACGCTATTCAGGAACGAATTAATGTAATAAAATAATAAATGTATTAATGTATCTAGGGTGAAAGAGCAAATGGAAGTCGCAAAGTGCACACACCACGTATTTTATTAAATTTTTCACAATCCAATTGCAATTAATCTGTAATGGCCACCATAGCATGCTCAAAGACCTAGAGTAACATATACCAAGCCAAGATTATATTTCTAATTGGAAGTGCACTAGGGTAAATTATATTGCAACAGTACATTTGTAGATTGTCTAGGTCTACTCAGAGGCGCACAAAACCTTATTTATTTAAAGATATTGTAATTACATTTTTATCACATAATTTTTAAGATCGATATCATAAATTTTCACATTAGTGTGAAATCAATATTAATAGCCACATCCATATAACAGATGAAGCATTCTACATTTCAGTCTCTAACTTTTTGATAGACTCACATTTGACCTCTCTTCTCTTCTGATGAAAAGCGATAATGTGATCAACAATAGAACACGCTTACCTAGAAGTTATAACCTTTTCACTCGTGACTTTGTTGCTATCAAGAAACACAGAGTCCAGCAGGAAATTCCACACCTTCGCAAGATGATTTTTTTTCCAAAATTGTCAACACATCTCTAATTTTCATACAAGTATTGATTTGAAATTGCGAAATGAAACTTAAAAATCTTTCGCATTCAAATGCGAAAGATTTTTAAGTATTGGGCTTCTAAAAAGACCACTGTTATATTATGCTTTGGAATGTGCCTATTTAATTTAAAATTGTAAACAGAACCTGTATATTTTATTGTAGTTTTGGTCATCAAAGTTCAATGAAAATGTTGATGTATCGGTGTAATTTGTAGGTTGACTGCATCGCTATATGCATGGCTAGCAGTTCTTGTAGCACGTAACAAATACTAAAATAATAACTATTATGATATTCATTTGAGTTGAGTACTTGACTCATTTTTTTTAATGTTTATCCAAAATAACTTCTTCACTTCTCTCACTTCCTCCTCCTTCCTTCTCTCCTTCCTCCTTTTTCTTCTTCTTTTCTTAACTTCTTTTGGTGTACAATAAAGTTTATTCTATTCCAATCTATTCTAAAAAGTCAAATTTGTTCAATACAATAGAATAGGATAAATCCAGAAGAAGGGGAGAGGTATCAACGTGTGCTCAAAAGAGATGGCGAATATTCTCATTACGCCTCCACTCTTCATCAAACCAATATTTGGAATAACCGATTCTGATACTATTTTCGCAAAAAAAACATTTCTTTTCATTTTCTTTCTGTTGTTTAGCTTTGACAAATTCCCAATTAAGTATGACACATATGTATCTCACAACATATATTCAACGTGTTCTTCTAGTATGGTAGTCTTACCATACTAAAATTTCCTTTAAAAATTACGAAAACATGGCCACCCACTCAAAATATTGGCAGGTTCCTTGGGAGGTCCAGGCTTATGAAGAAAAATGTAGACAGAAGGGTAACGTAGTCACTGTAGCCAATGAGCTTCATACGGGCATTGAACCTGTATACTTTGTTGTTATATGTATGTTTATACCTGGGTCACTGAAAAAGGACTATGTCTGCAGAGGGATAAAAGGGAAAAAATAAAATCAGAAAAAAGGAAAAGTAAAGATGAAATAAAGACGTGTAGCGCCATCTATGACACCACATAAGAACTACGAATCCTACATCACACAATCAAAGCTCTCCGTGCGATTTGAATAGATACAACAGCAAGAAATCATCTATCGGGCATAACACCCATTCGGTCGGAGGATCCTCCCTTTGAACGGAGGTATGTGGGACTTTCTAAGGTGTGAAATTATCTCGCTCTAAGGTGGAGCGGGAAGTCGTGTCAGTATCTAATCTTTTTTCAGGAAATTTACTGTAGTGTATTTTTTAATCATTTTGGTATAGATTTCAAAACTTGTAATCTTCAACTTCAACTACTTACAAAGTAATTCACATCAATAGTATCTGCTAAAGAAATACAAAATAATATAATAATAAAAAAAACTCAAGATAAAGTATCAAATAAAATTTATGAAAAAAACTATTCGAGTTTTTTTTCTATCTTCATAAGATCGAAATATTGAAATTCTTCGAAATACATTGATGGCCTGTTTCACCACCTAGGTATGATTAAGTTTCCGACATCTTACTTGGCAGATCATCATCATCATCTGCCTAGCCTTTTCCCAACTATATTGGGGTCGGCTTCCAGTCAAGCCGGATTTAGCTGAATACCAGTATTTTACTTGGCAGATAATTTCATAGAAATTCTGTTCCATTTTTGAATTTATTCGGGAAGTAGTGGCTACTCGGACATTGTGAAACAAGCCCTGAGTCTTTTAACTTTCCATAGCTAATTAACTTAACTCTATATAATTGTAATATTTAAAGCCAATCGTCTTCATTGACCCGATTCAATATGCTAAAATGGGCTACCTACCATTCCTTAAAAACAAGATGTATCGTATACCTGTCCCTAAGTAGAGCTGTGGAGTCAATATACAGGTTTTGTCGCCTTTTACAGCAAATAACCCTTCTCCACACTACTTTCATTTTGTCACTAAAATATTACCCGAGTGATGTTCAAGTTTGACCATCAATTAAAACGCGAAGCGAGATTCATAGTTGAGTTATATATAAATTAACTTATTGTTAAACCAACATTTAATCGTAATAAATCTTTGAGAGCAGTGGTAATTCTGCCCCGAATTACAAGTTGTACGCCGCGGATTCAAACACAGTCAGGCGCATTACTTTGTGCCATTTATTTCATTACCGCTCCTCTCAAAACGGTGAAGGAAAACATCGTGAGGAAACCGGTATGTCCTAGAACCAAAAACTCAAAGACATGTGACATCCACTAATCCGCAATGGGCCCGCGTGGTGGATTATGGCCTATTGAATTGATTGAATTGAACATGTGAAAATTACAAGGCCGATAATGCTAAAAATCTTCACTGAAACTTATTTGTGGCCTTTTCTTTGATCCGGGTTATCTCAAAAAAAAATTAAAAGGAATAACCTACTCCTAAATTCATTCAGCTTCATTTTTAGGGTTCCATACCCAAAGAGTAAGACGGGACCATGTTTTGTTTCTGCACCACTCTAAGGTCGACTGACAGAAAATGCCGAAGGCATTAAGTCCGTGCAGTGTTACCTAGTGCATAAAGTTTAAATAAATAAATAAAATTGATCGATCTAGCCATCGTTCAGCTTTGATTCAGATTGTCCTTTATCTTTTATCAGCCCGTACGTGACTGACTAATACCTGCCTAATTGCTTGTTCTGTGGCAGAATCTATATTTTATCAGTAGGTATTTAGTACTTAGTCCGTTCTTATCGAGGAAGTTCGTCTTTGTTTCGACTATGGACGAGCTTTGATTGTCATATATCCTTAAAAAAATTCCACTTCCTTACCTAGTTTTGTATCTTAACCTATCACATACCCACAAAACGAGACACAATAGTAAAACAATAACAGCGCGGTCTCATAGGACCGGTCGGGGATTCATGAATTAAAATATTTTTTAACTTAAAATACCCCTACATGTAAAAATATCCTCCTAAGGAATGTTAAAAAAAATATATCTTGCACGTGCAATAATCAAACTTGTAACTTAACGAAAAAGATACGGCCTTTATGTCGCACAAAACGTATATTTCGATACACTCAAGGGATCAAAATTCATAGGGTACTTAGGGGACCTAGAATCCTGCATAAAGGCATAAAGTAAGGTCACATGCCACAAATATTAGAAAAAGTCTGAAAATTTTCAGAGTGTGATTGACAAAAATTGTGATTCAAAGAAATCTTCAAGACTCGATTCGAGAATTAAACTGTTTTTTTTTAATAGGTAAGTTACTACGGAACCCTCGGAGTCTGACTCGCACTTACACAATATTTTTTTTTGACATCACCCTTTAGACCACGCTGTAGGTATTTTAACAACAAAGAACTCTCGAGTACATTACTCAAGAGTCGTAATCGATCAATATCGCCCATTAATTAATCAAATATGCACTAGATTTTTTCATAAATCAGAAGAAAGATAAGATTAAACCGAATCTAGTGTATTTACCAATACTCCAATAGGACTATACAGGGTTATTTGTAAAACAGTAACAACCTTGCTGGGCTGTATTACCGACAACATAAACAACAACTATTGTTCTATAACTTTTTACAAAATATAAAAAAATAGTTAACCAAAAAGAAACCTTCAAGATTTCGTTGCACATACATATGACAACGTTGATACGACAGATGGGCTTTCCTTAAAAGGGATCGTTGTACTCATCAATACGAACGAATTTTACTATGCGACTAACCCTGAAATCAGGAAGAAAGTCTGCTGCTCCATACATTTATTTCACATATTTTGACAAAATGTATGGAGAAGCTGATTTTTTTCGTGATGTCAGGCTTAGTCGCATAGTAAAAGTTGTTTCATATTGATGAGTATAACGACCCCTTTTAACCTATCAATACCCGCGAAACGAGACACAATAGTAAGACAATAACAGCGCGGTCCTATGAGACCGGTCGAGGATTCATGAATTAACGAAAGTCCATCGGTCGTATCAACGTTGTATAACATATTTCAACTCTGTTTTTTACTGTTCTCGCCCTTCGCTCCCTCCGCTATTGTACTATCGCTTGATTTGCATAGACTTCGTAATATTTAGAACGTTCTATTTAAATATTTTTATTTTTGTACAAAAATATGATGGCTACATTGTGATAATTTTTTTAAAGACATGGAACAAAAGTTGTTGTTCATGATTTGAGTAATGCAGTCCTGCAAAGTTGTTAGTGTTTAATCTATCACATACCCGCAAAACGAGACACAATAGTAAAACAATAACAGTGCGATATCATAGGAAAGTCGGGGATTCAAACATTAAATAACCCTGTATAGGTATCTCGTGAGGCAAGGTGGAGTTACGCGGCGTTATCTCCGATGTGAGGCATGAGACAGAAGTCCTGATAGCGGTACAGTCGTCTGTCAGTGTGAGCATGCATCGGTTGTGTTCCGTCGGAGTGTTCCTCACCATCCTGCTTGCAGGTAAACTGTTGTTTACACATAACTTAAAAAAAAAAACTTTAAAAACGAGACAGAACATAGGCGAGCTTAATTCCAATTTTTAACCCTTCTTTTTTCTTGACCACTGGTGGCCGAGTGGTAACTGCCCTGACTTACAAGATCGCGGGTTCAAACCTAGCCAGGCCCGTTACTTTGTGTAATTTTTTTCATCACCGCTCTCAAAACAGTGAAGGAAAACATCGTGAGGAAACCTGCATGTCCTAGAACCAAAAATTCTAAGACGATTATGTTGCCAGGATCATGTTCCCTAATTCTTCCCATGGAAATTTCCAAGGCTAAGGTGTATTCAAATAACTTCTCCAGTTCTGACCAAAGGAGTAGCAGTCTTTTACCAACTAAACCCCACCTGACCTTTGGAACGTAAACAGCAACTAAAAGAACCTTCAGTTGCTCTACATTCCAGGGCCACGGTACCTCTTTCGAACAATACCACAGCTGTGAAAGGTGAGGGTGGTAAGGTGGCAGTGCTGATCTGAAGTGTTTTTACGGTTATAGAATTTTAGTTGCGTGTATAAACTAACTTTTTTGAACAATCCTGCAGCTTTGGAATTGTTAGTTTAAACGAGGAATTATTTACTTAATTTTTTGGAAATATTTTTTATATCTGACCTAGCTTGTATCCCACAGCTGGCCATAAGCTTCCCCTTCCTATTTCAAAACACCTAGGTTTGCGTGGAGATCACGCCAACCTAGGTGTTTAGAAGGAGGAAGGGCCAAGTTTAAACGTTCCATACCTAACTTATCTATACTATAATATACAAGTATTAGGGCCTGTTTCACAATGTCCGAGTAGGCACTACTCACTGAATAAATTCAAAAATGTGACAGAATTTGTATGAAATTATCTGCCAAGTAAGATACTCGAAACTTAATCATAGGTGGTGAAATAGGCCCTTATTCGAATAGAGGTAAAAGTAAGTTCGTATGTAAGGAGTAAACTTTGAAACAACTGAACCGATTTGCAAAATTCTTTTACCAAGAGAATGCTACTTTATCACTGAGTGACATAAACTAGTCACGGACATTAGCAATAAAATAAGGTCCTTTAGCGACTGTTTAACCTAGTATTCAAATAAGCAGAGATAAGATGTAACAAAGAAATTGGCACTCGTCGAATTCCTGATAACTAATCTGTATCAACAGCTGCTTGATGTTGATTGACATATCGGCGTCACCATCAGATGACTCCGAAAATTTCCACAGCAGACGGCTACTTAGACTTAGTACCGTGTCACCCCAGTTAATGGGTTGTGGAGGTCTGGTAGACAGCTGCTCCTCGTAAAATACTGGTACTCAGCTAAATCCGGCTTGACTGGAAGCCGACCCCAATATATTTGGATAAAGGCTAGGTAGATGATGATGATTGGTACTTAGGCTTCCTAATAGATAATTCCTTCTCCTAGAGAGGAGGCCTGAGTCCCAACACAGGGGACTTTGCACGGCCGATAGTAATAGTGTGTGGGGCTTCTTCACTACATAGTATAAAACAAAGTCGCTTTCTCTGTCCCTATATCCCTGTGTATGCTTAAATCTTTAAAACTTCGCAACGGATTTTAATACGGTTTTTTTTAATCGATAGAGTGATTCAAGAGGAAGGTTTATATGTATAATACATGCAGGGAAACACTGATAATTTTGCACCCTTGCGAAGCCGGGGCGGGTCGCTAGTAATAGATAATTCCTTCTCCCAGAGAGGAGGCCTGAGTCCCAACAGAGGGGACTTTACACGGCCGATAATAATAGTGGGTACTTACTCTTAGGCTTCCTTACACATAATAATGGCTCCTAAGCTTCCCACAAAGTGGAGGACCTGGTGAGGGTCAATACGCGCCGTCGACGACTTGGGCTTTGTCCGGGTGGTTACCGGATGGCCGGACGGCGAGCTACCCTTTGCTCGTCGTCCGCAAACCCACGTCTAAGGTGTCTGGAAGTCGGGGAGTTGGGGACCCGCGCGTGCATTTGATGGCTTTCAAAAAAAAGGAAAAGTGTTTATAATGAAGCCTATAACGAGTAAGTGTTCTGTATACAGACAGCTAATGATATCGTATAAAAAAAAAGGGTTTCCGGACTTCCGGTATCGTCATCAGAAAGTACAAATTGAAGGTAATCGCGAACGAATAGTTGCTTTAAAAATCTCAAACTAAGTTCTATGTTCGAAACGTGCTGATTATACTTAAATACATGCTAAAACACGTGTATAAAATACCTTTAATGATGCTATATAAATAAAATCTAATCAAATAAATAAGATTGAATGCACTCCGATAGCAAGGTGTTAGTAACTACAGATTATTGCTTATCTATGACGAAAATAAAGCCTTAGGCCTTTTGTAGACAGAACGCGTTTTTAAACGAACGGCTAATACGCCGTACAGTTCATGAAACGTACAGTACGACCGTTATAAGTTGGCGAGTCTGAAGTTAGGCTCTGCGAATTTTGGCGCTTGTAATCTCGTACAAAAATAAAGGTTAAAAAAAAGAAATGCAACTTGCAGTTTTTATTGCGATAAAAACTGTTATTGGCATTTATTTTTTTAAAACCTTTATTTTTGTACGAGTTTTCAAGCGTTAAAATTCGCAGAGCCTAACTTCAGACTCGCCAACTTGTAATAACCGTACTGTGTACAAGAGCCCCTAGACTGCGATACAACACTGATGAAACAAGGCGGTTCACGTAGAGGCGTAGCTAGGTCACCAACGGCCTTAAGGCAAAAAAAAACTAGGGCAACTTTTTACATGGGAATTCGATCTAGCGCAAAGGGTCACAGACAAAAAATGAAAACTGAACCACAGGGTGCACATCTCAGCTAAAAGAAACAATTCATGATAAAAGTCTAACATCACCTTAGATTCCATTCATCTACCTAGCCTTTTCCCAACTATATTGAGGTCGGCTTCCAGTAAAGCCGGATTTAGCTGAATACCAGTATTTTACGAGGAGCGGCTGCCTACCAGACCTCCACAACCTATCATAACATCACCTTAGAATTAGGGCCTGTTTCACAATGTCCGAGTAGGCACTACTCACTGAATAAATTCAAAAATGGAACAGAATTTGTATGAAATTATCCGCCAATAGTCCAGTCAAAATAGACTAAATTATTATTCAAGTTTGCATTAATTCCCAACAAGCTGGATTTTTGTGCAGGCCTTGAATACGTCATTACGAATGTTATGTCAAAAGTCCCCATCGATCCCGCTTGTGCGTTGTTTTTTATTCGAGGTCAAAGGTCACAAATTAGCGTTTTTGCGAATATCTCTGAAACAACGAGAGCTATCGAAAAATGGTTTAGGCAAAGTTTGTAGATCGTAGAATTGTCTACAAAAAAGATATAACACTTTTTCTTCTACGGTGCACTGTTCTCGAATTATGGCTATTTTAAACATAGAAAATACGAATATGCACTAATGCTAAGGGATGATGGGTTCGATGAATATTTGAAGGACAAACCATCTGTAACGATACATAAGCAGTGTCGTAAAGCATACACCCGGAAGAGCAGCATCGCTGCAGCTAAAAGACAGCGTGAGGTGGAGATAGCTACCACATCTGGGATTAGTCCTCCTCGTACTAGCACAAGGTAATGAATCGTCTTTTTGACGAAATACTGTTTGTTCTGTGGCAATAAAGCAGATAAAACGGCTGAAATAAAAAAAAGCGCAGCATCTTCGACCAAGAGTCCTTTCTTCTATAAAGCATCGCTTTCGAGATATCGTGACTTTAGACCGCAGGGAAGTCGTATTTTAAGTGTAACAATCACTGTAGTTCTTAGCCTCGGCAGCAACTAAGTCATATTCATACTGAATTCGGGCAATGACACTACTTGCTAGCTCATGAGAACGAGTCTGAGCTTCCTTAAAGATGGTTTTCTTGAAGTCAAGGGTTGAAAGTTGAGGACACTCTTGGTCGAAGATGCTGCGCTTTTTTTTATTTCAGCCGTTTTATCTGCTTCATTGCCACAGAACAAACAGTATTTCGTCAAAAAGACGATTCATTACCTCGTGCTAGTACGAGGAGGACTAATCCCAGATGTGGTAGCTATCTCCACCTCACGCTGTCTTTTAGCTGCAGCGATGCTGCTCTTCCGGGTGTATGCTTTACGACACTGCTTATGTATCGTTACAGATGGTTTGTCCTTCAAATATTCATCGATCCCATCATCCCTTAGCATGAGTGCATATTCGTATTTTCTATGTTTAAAATAGCCATAATTCGAGAACAGTGCACCGCAGAAGAAAAAGTTTTATATCTTTTTTGTAGACAATTTTACGATCTTCAAACTTTGCCTGAATCATTTTTTGATAGCTCTCGTAGTTTCAGAGATATACGCAAAAAACGCTAATTTGTGACCTTTGACCTCGAATAAAACATAACGCACAAGCGGGATCGATGGGGACTTTTGACATAACATTCGTAATGACGTATTCAAGGCCTGCACAAAAATCCAGCTTGTTGGGAATTAATGCAAACTGGAATGTCTATTTTGACTGGACTACAAGTAAGATACTCGAAACTTAATCAAAGGTGGTGAAATAGACCCTTATTGTTTTAAATAAAACAGATTGCTAAGAAGCAGGTTAAAAAAAAATGAAGCAACTCGCAATCTATACGTACTCGTATATTACATTAATATGTCGTAAGCATTATCAATTTGGTAATTGGACTTAGTGTTGACACAGCATTATCTTGATCATAATGACTAATGTCTAATATCAAGGGCAATTTGATGTTGATATCTGAAATAGAACGGATGCTCGATGGGACGGTAGGTTCTGGAGTGGCGGCCGCGTACCGGCAGACGTAGCGTTGGATGGCCGAACAAGGTGGACCGACGACCTGGTGATGGTCTCCCGCGACCATCAATGGATGCCCGACGCACAGGGCTTGTTCTGGCAACGCTTGGGGGAGGCCTATGTCCAGCAGTGGACGTCTTTTGGCTGCGATAATGAAGATGATGATCTGAAAGAGCAGGGCTGATACCCATTAAGTACTCGGAGAATTTCTGAAGAGGAAACTTGTGGTCCTAGTTCGCAAAGCGCAATGGATAGAGGTGTGCTTTAGTCAGTAAAAAACTTACACGCCTTCCCACTCCACGCTAGAGTGACAGAGGTTAACCGGAACGTAATAACGTCGTTCGAAAGAGTAACCATTTGGTGATACACGATAACACGAGAAAAAGCTAAATTGTTCATTAGCACCATGTCTTCGAACTTTAAGTTCTAGTCAGACAGACTTATTGCCATCCCTCCCCCCCCTCTGGGGACATGGATCGGAATTCCGAAAACTAAGCTCGGTGTCACCAGATCGCAGGCAACGAAGGTACGGGGTGGATTATAGTCAGTAATAGTCTGAAACACCCTCCTGTTCCGCACAAGACTAGGAGAAGTCATTTTAACGATTACCAACCTGAAAAAAACCCTCCCCCCTTGCTCCAAGTTACTTGGGGTCGTTGCAAGATCTTGTTTTCATCCATGGCCTGTCAACCATCAGGTACCTTTCTTATTTCTTTATTTATGTAGGAGCATGCCTCATCATCTGCCTAGCCTTTTCCCAACTATATTGGGGTCGGCTTTCAGTCAAGCCGGATTAACTGAATACCCGTATTTTACGAGGAGCGGCTGCCTACCTGACCTTCACAACCCATTAACTGGGGTAATGCGGTACTTCATGGCAAGACTGGAGTCAGATTTACTAGCTTCTGACTATCCGTCACGACTGCCAAAGATCTACAAATGACAGCCGGGTCCTACGGCTTAACGTACTTTTCGAGGCACGAAGGAAACTCGGTATGTTAAGATGGTCACCTATCCACCGACCAACCTTGGCAAGCGTTGCTTACCTTGAAGATCGACCCGTGCGGCTGTTATTATCTAGCCACGAGCTCCCTAACACCACTAGAAGACATCGTTGTGTCAAAAAGCTTAAGGTGGTCTGTTTTCGGCACGGTCACATCTCGGAAAGATGAATTCCGTAAGGAGTGAGTTTAGCGGAAAAAAACCCAGGTGGGGTTTTAGTAGCATTGAACTTGACCAGAATTGCATCTCCCGAATTGCCTCCGTGAGCAAAAGCCGCTGGCCAGCCAGTAAAAATTGTTAAATAAAAGTATTATAATATAATTTGTGTATTCTACTATAACTTGTGTGTAGAGAAAGAAAACAAAAACTACGTTATTACGGTCTACTGTTGTTCTATAATACGAGTGTTACTATTCAAATATTTATTTGCAGGTGGCGTTAACAGCAATGTGCTAAACCGCTCCGTGAACGAAGGAGAGTCTTTCCAGATCTTTGCGAACACACGTTCTGGACACATTGTTGAAACTTGCCTCTTAACAAATCCACACAATGTAACATTTAGATTTGAACCTCGTAATACAGAACGTTCAACAGAAAAATATGAAATATTGGATAACCCTAACACCGACTGTTTTTTAAGCGTCAATAATGTTGAATTAGAAGATGAAGGAATCTGGACCATGACCTACGACCATGAAAATGCGGACTCCAGATCCACGAACCTCACCGTCAATGTTATAGGTAAGAAAATAAACAATGTTAATATTAATAGAAACAAAGATTATGCTCTCCGGAACATCAATAATTACATAATGTATACGGTAATGAACGGCAGCCTCACTACTCCATTTTTCATTGTTCGCACGGTTTGTGCAATTAGCCAAATTCAAGTTTAGAAAATTTTAATTTTTACAGAGTTCTAATAGTAAGCGGACATGATAAATTCACGTTTAAAACTTGTGCGTCCTGTCTTTTTACTTCACAAACTATGACTTCCAGTGGAGGGGTGCATGATATAAATACCTAAGTGTGATTTAATTTAAAAACTTTGTGATTCCCTAGAACCCACTACAGAACCGGAAGACGATGAAATTGGGAATTCACTCAGCATGATCAGGCACGCGACGAGCACTGGGGCGTCAATTGACATATCTTTGGATAAAAAACCATTTGATGAGGAGTGTTACGTTCAGGCTCCAAATGGTGTATTGACGAAGGCAGAAGACTTTGTGATGGATGACGTCGTGGTTCGGAGCAGCAGTCACTACGTCTCGTGCAGAATCACTTTAGGCCCGATGTCTGAAAGGCTACTTGGAACCTGGAATTTATGTGGACAGTCCAAAGAAGACGCAGAACTGCGATGCCAACCTGCCGAAGTTGTTTGGAGTAAGTTGGAACTTGATCTTATTAAACTATATTTAATATTATCTACTTAGATATTTATGTCCGAAGGAAAAATTAGTTATATGTAATCACTTTAGGCATTTTAGTTTTATGCCAAGATTCTCTGAAATTATGTAACTCCATTATGGAGCACATGAAACGTGTCATGTGCAGTCTGTGTAGCACATAATGACATGATTACAAAAAAAAACTCAACTTATATTTTTTTTTTTAATTCTTTATAATATACCCAAATATTTACGGAACTTCTTAGTAAATTGCGTATTGGGTATATTTACATGTCTTGTATTTAACCAGTTGTTTTCATAATCATCACTGAATATAGAATCAAAAGTACGATCCGAAAAAAGGAGAATATCGACACATGGTTTTATTTTATAGTTTTTGGGATCGATCATGATAATGACCATCAAATCATTACCTACAATAACACAAAGAGCATCAGTTTTAAAATTCCCAGATATATGCAATCTATATTCAAACCAAATAGACATATTATAATTACAATGTGTTATTATTATAATACTTATTTCAATCTTTTAGATTCTAACAGCAACCCGGGTAATCGGTGGACCGTTAACACACTAGAAAAGTTCAACCACCCGGTTCACTACGGTGGCAGTGTTTTCTCTGGAGTGTCCAACGCTGGAACTATTGAAACCTGTAGCGTGATCACTCCCAACGGTGAAAACCTCGTGATCACCAACGACGTCTCGTATCCAAACATAGAAAGAGTTGCTTCCAACAATGTACGTCTGTGTACCATTAATTTTACCAACATAGATAACTTCTCGATAGGAAACTGGGCTATTAATGGAAAATTCCGTTCAAGCATTCAGGGTTTGATTGAAATTCATCTGCCATTAAGATTCTTCCTTTACAGTAAGTACTGATTTATACACTTTTTTTTTAATGTTATAAATCTGAAGAGTATCTTTGTTTTTTTTCTGGTGGTTGAACGCACTAATCTCAATACTCTAAGCTAATCTCAGGAAAGACTGCTCAGATTTGAAAAGTATTTTAATGCGAGGAAAAAGACTTTCTTTTGGAGAGTTTCCGTTGCATGCGCTGAAGTTGCATTGTTAAAGTTACGCAAAAATTATGTACGACAAAATTGATTCTGTTTAATCTAAAAAAAGTCTGCAACAGCATATGCGTATCTTTTAAAGTTGGTTCATTATAACTCTATTTTATGATTTTTTTTTTTTCTGAAATAAAATAATGCATTGTTTCTGTATTTTCATAAACACAATATTAATGCTGATCTTATGAAACACTTAGAACGAATATTGTATGAATTTCATACAATATTCGTTTGTTTTATTATTTTTCGAACGGGCAACAACATCTTGCTCTATCCAGACCTGGCTCCGGAGAAAGTCAATATTATGTACTTCTAACAAAAAAAACACCATTCTTTTTGTTTTTTTGTTGTTATTCTTCTATGTTTCGGACGAAATCGCAGACAAGAGCAATTAATAACTGTAAATAAAATCAATAAAAAGCCTAATAGAACATTTTCGACTACTACACCGAAGTCGCGGGCGGAAGCTAGTTTAAAAATAAACAAGTTTGATCTTAAGGCTGTGGCTAACAATGGAACTGTTTCAGATGAGGAGCAGCCTTATGAGCAAGCGTTTAATGTAACTACATTACCTGACGACACATATCTCGTTATTTTGGGACGTGACTTGGAAGTTAGTGTAAATGGCTTAGGGGAAATTGAAGATTGTCAGTACAGAACGCCTTCTGGACAATCTTATAATCTAAACAATGTTATTGGTCCCAATGGAGTAGATCTAAAAGGTGTGGATGCAACACCAGCCTGTCGGCTTACTCTTGGCCCACTTACTGAGGATATGATCGGCGAATGGACCCTCATTGGCAAATTCAGTAATGGAAATCAGTTCAATGAGAGACGGCAGACGTTCAATGTCATACAAGAAGGTAACTTACATATATACAGAATAAAAAAATATATATATCAATGTCAATTTTGTCCATTTCATTTTTGCTACAGACAGATGGTATACTAATGAAACTGGTAACTGATGGTATAATATTTTTATCATGGATTAAATTTTTTATGTATACTTTGCGATTCTACGCATAATAAAACTAGAGTAGGAAGAAGATAGGATTGAGTAAAATTTGAGACTCCCGCGCTTCTAGTGTTAATCTGAAAACTAAAAGAGCTAAATTTTTATAAAGCAAAACAACTGAAAACTTTTTATGATTTAATAATAGAATCTTATGTAATTTTACTAATTCTTTTTCCAGATCCTGCAAACCCTATCATAGAAGATTTTAGAGAAGTAGAATATTTGCCGGAATTAATTTTCGATTCGGAATTAGAAGCTTCGCATAGAATAGCTATTTCCAACGCGGTCTGGGTTCAGCACGAGAGTTGTCACTTATTGACTCCAGATGGCTTGCAGTACGCTTTTATAGATGGGTTTAATGTTCCCAACGTTCAGATTTTAGAAGAAACTGGCATGGAATGCGGAGTTAGGGTCAATGTTACCTCTTTAGACATGCTCGGTCAATATACCCTCATTGCAAGAGCAACCCGTACGGTCCCAGCTATTGCACACATCGAAAGAAGGCGGCCTTTTACCATCCGAATCGAAGGTAAACGATAATATTTAAATTAAAGAGGATTATCCGTTTATCGGGTCACGTCCATAGATATCGTAGTTAATACATACTATCGGACAATGATAACTGTATTATCAGATATTGAACATGAATCAATTCTTTCAGAACATTCGTCGTTAGGAAATGCAATAACTGTTGCTGAAGGTGCCGACTTATACCTGAGTTTACCAGAATCTACTCCTTTGTATGAATCTTGTAAGCTGTATGGACCTGATGGTGAAGAAGTCACTGTCTTCCAAGTTGACCAGTTTCGTTACAGATCTTGTGGTTATATTGTAAAGAATGTCACCCATGATCAACGTGGGACATGGACTATTGTCTACGGGACCCAAATCATTTACAGAGCGTCTGTTGAAGTCAATATTTTAGGTAAGGATATTAAATAGGCACATTTAACTACATTTTATTATGTAGTTAGGGCGTAGTAGTAACGGCCTGGACTTTCGAGTAGCGGGTTCAAACCCTGTAAGGGAATTACTTTCTACAATTTATCACCACTGTTCTCAAAATGGTGAAGGAAAACCTCGTGAGAAACTGACATTTCCTACAACCAAAAATTCGAAGACTTGTGAGTGACATCCCCACTAATCCACACTGGGCACACGTGGTGGAGTATGACATCATTCCTCCAGTTTTCTTCAGCCAAAACATCAACAAGATTCTCTAGGTCTTAGACAGGCAAAGCGAAATTGCAAATCTTTGCGTTATTGCAATTTTTTTTATATTAACGCAATCGAATCGTTGACCACGTTTGGCTCTCTGATTGGTTAAGAGCTTGGAACAAGCGCGTCAGAACGTCATAAATTCGCACTAGGCCTTCTGGCATATGATCGTAGTGAAATTTTCCAAGCTTTATCACAAAAAAACCCAATTGAGTCGTATTCAAAAGTCTGTCTCAAATTATCACCAAACTTTTAGTTTATTCTAGGAAAGCTGGTTGCTAAACAAATTGAAAAACAGTAAAGTCCATTCGAGAAAAGTAAACATATTTTCTTTCTTTCTACCTAAGTCAAGTAAGTTGTTGTTGCGTTAGTTTGGTGCGTTGTACCAACTTCGAGCGTATGTTGTATTATCGTAATTTGAGAGCAGTGGTGGCCCAGTGGTAGCTGCCCTGACTTACAAGTTGTAGGTCGCAGGTTCGAACCCAACCAGGCGCATTACTTTGTGTAACTTATTTCATCACCACTTCTCTCAAAAACGGTGAAGGAAAACATCGTGAGGAAACAGGCATGTCCTAGAACAAAAAATTCAGACATGTGACATCCACCAATCCGCACTGGGCCCGCGTGGTGGATTACAGCCCATTCCCTCTGCTGGAGAGGAGGCCTGAGTCCCAGCAGTGGGAACATTATAAGGCCGTTAATGTTAAAAAAAAATGTAAATCATTGCTAGTGTAAAAAATAAATTCACTCTTTACAGCTAGCAAATTTTTTCAGTCCTTCGATGTACGCGGTATAAACGACTTCTTCTATTGCTTACCTTCATTTTTTACCATGTCACGTTTTTGAAAACACTTATAAAAAAATACTTTTCAGAAACGGTTCAAATCTCCATTGACGATATAGTGTGGACTGCTGGCAGCCCAGTGAATATGACCGTTGGCCCCGAAGATGCGGTGTATTGCAGACTTTTAGATAACAATTTCATCTCCATTTTTGATGGATTTGGCCCGTGTAGAATTGAACTGGACAGTGTAACGATGGCTCACAAAGGACGCTGGAGGATGTCGGTTGGACTTCCAGGCACCGTCATGCTTAGAGAAAAGATTTTTAATGTAACCGTACTACCAGCTGGTAAGTACATAATATGTATATTTTAATCTTAGTAACGTTAAATTACCCGTTTGAAATATCATTTTTATCATCATCATCATCTCAGCCGAAAGACGTCCACTGCTGGATGTAGGCCTCCCCCAAGTATCGCCATAGCGACCGGTTCTGTGCGTCTCGCATCCATCGGATTTATAAAAGGTAATATTAGCGGTAAAGATATCTGCAGAAGAACCAAGGTTGCTGACATAGCCAGAAGAATTACCAAACTTAAGTGGCAGTGGGCGGGATACATTGCTCGCAGAACAGATGGTTCATGGTTCCGTAAGGTCCTGAAGTATCGGAAGACGCGGCGTTGCACTGTGTTTCGTCCAGAACAAGCTAGCTGGACAAAAACAACATTAAGATTTCTTAAAATCATTAATGGTGGTAAGTAGGTTATTAGTTGGTAATTACACCCACAACTATTGTTTTGGCATAAGTCATACAAAACATCGTTAGTGAGGGCAAGTAAAGAAATAAATTGGGTCAAATGCATAATATTATTTGAATTTTTGCTACTGACACGATTGCATCTCCTGCGGTTATCATAATAGTTGTGGTAAATTTTAGTGATGGATTCTATTACTAAGGGTGAGTACATTATATTTATTTAGTTACAATTAAATAATATTCATACTAAATTAGAACCAGAGCGTCGCAAATCCAGAAATTAAGTTTTTTATTCAACAATTCAAATTCAAAAGACGTTAACTAAAAACCCCCTCGTATCCCCAGTCTGTATTTTTTTCAGTTGATAGGCACATGCTTCCAAATTATAATGAAACTTTCTTTTTTTGCTCGTTTTTGCTCGAAAAGCTGTTTTTAATTTTTCTACAGGTAGCAGTTTTACAGTTTCAAAAATGCATTTTTTCGAAGAATGGGGGAAACATACAAAAAGTGACCGAAATAAGGCGCTTTTCATGTTTGTTTCACAAAATCATGATCTCAGTGGTGTAACAGAAGCATCTGTGAAGGAGATCAAAATATTAATTTCCGTTTTTCTTCGAAATTTTCGGAGAAATGGGAGAATTCTGGCCGAATACGGAATCGGTTCTTAGCTTGTAATGCTAAGTGGCTAGAAGGTGAAGACATACAGTTTAAGGTGTCTTATGACTTTGCAGAAGCATCAACGTCTTCACATTCACAGCATGGTCCCGGAAGACCGCCAGTGGATATGGCAAACGCAAGTGCCAAAACCACACGGTGAGGTATCGATGATTCGGTTCAGTTACGAAGCTCTAAGGTACTTTTGGTTGCTGCTGAAATAGCTTCTCGTCAAGCAGGTAAACGCAACGTCGCAAAACTGATTTGAGAACTTAGTGAGAAACCTGAGAATCGTTTCTGAAGATTGCAGAAGGTTCCGAAGGGATAATACCCGGAAACGGTCTCGTATTGCCACGAATACAGATTTCCTGAATATGTTGATCATCACATATGATCTTTTTATTCTTAACAGTCTCAGTGATATCCCCAGAAAAAAATCAGGTAGCCTTCCCTCCTGCAGTCTTAGACCTTGTAACCCAACCCGTAAATATTGTAAAAATGTAAATACTATAAATATTAATACCGAAGATTATTATGTGGAGAATTTTTCTAAGGATGAACTTAGTGAGAATGAATAATTCCTGAGTTTGTTCTCATTATACATAATTCAATGAATAGTCGTTTTCTAGTCGTAAGTTATTTAAAACAGGTTGATTTTTACGAGTGTGGTTTATTGTGTACAAATCGGAACTGTTGTAAAATATATAAATAAGTTTTATTTACTTATTCTTATAATATTAGTGTAATCGTTATATAATGTAATTAGCTTTAAATACCCCTAATTTAATTGATATTTCTTACGAATCGTGCCATAAACACCATTAGTTTTAATTAATTCATTTTATTTTCGGAGTTTCGCATTTTTATGAGTTTGTAAGTATTTTAAACAACGAAATCAGTCATATTATTAACAAGCAGAGGCTATGCAACCTATATCAAGTAAAAAATAATTTTGTCCAGCTAGTTTGTTCTGGACGAAACACAGTGCGTTGGTAGGCTGCTCACAAACTGGACCGATGACTAGTCTGGTCATGAGAATCCAATTAATGCGAAACGCACAAGACCGGTCGTTATGTTGACACTTGGGGGAGGCCCATGTCTCGTCGTAATAGCAAACGTCTTTCGGCTGGAATGATGATGATGATGAATACTAGCGACATTTATAGTCACAAATCTTTTTCGTTGAAGTATCACTCTTTCTTTCGCGTTTTCTGTAATGAAGATCGTATTAACAACGGAAAATACCAAAAAAGGACTTAAATTTTTGGAATTACGGATTAGGACAATTTTTTTTCAAAATCGTAGAATTATTTGCACTTTTTTATATTTTTTAATAGTTTTTTTTTGTAACCTTTGAAGTTTTATTTAGAAGTTTGACGAAAATTAGTAAATGGATAATAATGAAGACCTAAATTCCTTCCAGATAACAGACCACCAGTTTCAACATATGTGACGACGAATGGCTCTTCAGTGATCCTGACGTGTTCCGTGCCAGCAGAGAATGAGGTCCAAGCCTGTCTGTTCCGCGAACCCACTGGCACTGTTCTCATTGCCAGCCACGGGGTTGGGCAGGACGGTGTCTCTGGAGCCGTCATACGGTTAGTACCTGCTTATACTTAACAAGTGCCAGAGTACGTGTTTTCCTTGCGGAGTGTTTGAGAAAACCATAGTCTTCTCAACTGAGGCCGTTTGGTTTAGTTTAAAGAAGACGTAGCGACATCTATGACGTCAAATAAGAACTAATCCTGCATCGCTCTAAGTTCACCGCGCGACTCGAACAGATACGACAGCCCGAAATTATCTATCGGCAGTTGCCCACCAGATATAACTGGTTTGGTCGGGGGATCCTCCCTTTTCGACGGAGGTATGTGAGACTTTATGCTCCTATAACACCAAACCCTTAACTTCTATCGTTATTTTTGTTTTACAGATACGAGTCGGATTCTGAGAGCCACAACTGCAGTCTTCGGCTGTTAAGGCCTTCCTCAGAGCACCGCGGCATGTGGCGCTGTGCCGTGAACACCGAGGAGCACACCAGCTATGCCTTCCTCGCAGTCACCAGGCCGATGATAGACCAGTACAGCACTTATGACAGCATTGGTAGGTTCACTTTCTTATAGGACGACGGGTTTGGAGGAGGGGAGGGCGATGGAGTCTTTTTTTCTCTACGTACTTTAGGAAACTATACGATACATTTAATATAAATTGCTAAAATACCAAAGTGGTGCCCTGAAAAAGCGTGACGGGGTCGCGGCAGACCACGAACGGGATGGCGCGACGAATTGGATAAATTTCGCCAGAACTGGCAAGAGGAAGCGCGGGCCCGCGAAAGATGGAAAGAGTGGAGGGAGGTCTTTGCCTAGGGCTGGGACAGAATAGGTTAACAAAAAAGAAACCAAATGATCACGTAAAATAAACGAAATTTTAAACAATCATGTCCTCGCTCTTCGCGCTTAGGAGAGCACGAGCGGAGGGTAGCTGAATCCTTAATTTATTTTTTTAATGAAGTGTTTGCTTTTTAAAGGTTATGTTACTTATTAGAAAAATATTTTGTACAAGCTTAGTATTTTTTTTATTCCAACCAAATCTTTTTCTTTTTAGAGTTTTGTATCTCAATGGGCTGAACCGGAACCCTTATAGGATCACTTTATAGTTCGTCGGTCAAGACCCTTTGTCACAGGAGCGCTTGTATAAAATAAAAATTAATTATCTAAATACGAGTACTCAAGTTTGCTACACCTTAGAGCAATAAAAAAATCAAACTTCTAAAACATCGCAATCTAAAGATAAGGCCGCTTATGCTCCGTTAATGGCGCGACACAGAATCATAAAATTTGGCAAGAAGTAAATCCATTAACTTGTGCTTAATGGATTATCTCAGATAGCTATGGATTACAGGGAAAAATCTTAAATTTTGAGTTAGTTTGGACTTGTACTATTACTTATTCTGTGATTTGGGCAAGCCTTATCCCCATTATTTGTGTCTCCATCATGCGGACAATGCGTACATCATAAAAAATATCCCCAATATATGTCTCCATTGTGGGGACAACGGTTCAATAAATAAATTCCTTACAGTTGTCCCCTTCATGTATGGTCAAAAGACACAACGGACAGTTAAAATTTCACGTATCCTTGTCAACTTAAAAAATATGTATTTGTTTTTTTTAACCTGGGTAATTATGTATTTATTGGCGACGCACATGAAATGGATGCATCCGATGGATCCGAGACGCCCAGGACCGGTCGTTGTGGAGAGGCTTGGGGGAGGCCTATGTCGAGCAGTGGGCGTCGTTCGGCTAAGATGATAGTGGTGGTGGCACATGCACGTAATGGGGATAACGGGCAAACACCGAAATGATGACGATAAAAACGTTAATTTACTTTCCAGAGCCGGAGTTAAGAAGCACTAGTCCATACCACGGCGCTGACGGCGACGCGGCGACCATGTCTTGCTACATAGACGCGCCCATTCGCTACTGCTACTATAGGGCCGAGAATGGAACCGTCTTCAACGTCGGCCCCAGTGAGTATCATCTACAATTATTTATATAATTATTTAAATTTCATGTACAGTGGTAGTTCATGACAAGGCATTCTCTACCAGTCAACCTTTGGGTTTAAAAAAATAACATGTGATAGGATTATAATTAATTATTGTTTGCAATGTAGAAATATTAGTCAAATAAATCGGATTGGAATTAAAAATATTATACGCCTCTCACTCCGAGGTAAAATCCCTAATATTCCTGGACTATTTATTGCTTTATTCATTTTAGCTCATCAATCTATGTGTAGATTTTTTGATAAAGCCTCACATACCAATCAATACAAATGTATGAAACAAATGTATTGGTATGTGTTAAAGTGACGAATATACCTCTACTTAAACTAGCTTCTGCTAGTGATGCGTCGATGAGTTTTACTCAGGGAACCTCTGAGGATACAAAGTATATTATGTGCTATTTCAGAATATAGTCTGCCGTGTGCTGTATGTTATTTCATCTAAATCCGTTCGATTGTTTAAGCGTGAAGGAGTAAAAAACATCTATACATCCATATAGCGTTGCCAGGCGTCCGGATAAAGCCGGACACGGTCAGGCTTCTTGGTTGTGTACTTGTGTCTGGCCAAATTAGGTGGCGTACAGCCTGTCCGGCTTTTGTTAGACTTTTTAAATTAGATCAGTTTTTAGATTTTTCATGTGTTCTTGCAATTGCAAGCGTTTGACGACCAGCAATGACTTGTTATTTCATTAAAGAATGTAAAAAGTAAAACTTTCGTGCACGAGTTCAAAAAATAAAATGTCGGCCTTTTTACTCAAATGTCCGGCTAAACTGGCTGGTTTGTCCGGCTCTTCATTTTGAAGATCTGGCAACCCTACATCCATACATACAAAACAATTCTTGTTATAATTTCCAGCAATCTCATCAGAAGACTACAGTTACGTCGGCAACGGTTTCGACGCGGGCGAGTGTGGTGTGCGGTTCAACAGTCTCCACCACAATGACACTGGTGACTGGAGCTGCACTGTGGGGGTCGTCGGCAGTCAGGAGGAATTCACCAGTTTCTTCGGCGTTAACGTCTACAGTAAGACACGACTAGGATTCTAAAAAACTTTCTGTATTGTTTTTTGGCAGGGCATATTGGTCGTAGAACAGATAGTCGATGGAGAAAAAAGGTACCAAAAGACGCAGCGTTGGAAGGCCTTCCAAAAGGTGGAACGTTGACCTAACGAGGGTCGCGGGAATCGGATGGATGCTCGACGCAGAAGACAGGGCGTTATGACAACGCTTGGGGGAGGCCTATGTCCAGCAGTGGACGTCTAAGATTATGACGATGACGGTCAGCATTATTGTAGTGGCTGCTAGGCATGCGGGATTGTGCAAATGAGTTGCCAGGGCCGTGCCCCTAGAACATATAGGATATTGAAGGAAGACGGGTGGGTTTTAGTTCAATAATGTTGCTGCGCATTGCGTTTTTAATCCCCGATGGACCATATATTTTTATAGCCTACAGATAGGTATTCCGGGTCTGGGTGTCTTGTGTATTTGAGTTTACATGTTTGTGAGCGCACCCATGTACTCGTAACAGGAGTAATTCCTGGAGTGACGCAACGTTAAAAAAAATCACTTCTCTTACTCCACTCAGAGAAGGAGGAGGTACCTACATATGTTCTTGAGAATAAATAATCGTAATGTTTTGTGTTTGATGTTCCAGCGCGCAAGTGGATCTGGCACGGCTGGGAAGGCAGCTCGGTGACCCTGCGGCTCTCGTTAGGAGACGACCCCGAGCTGGAGTACTGCAGATTTGTGCGCAGCGACGGATTAGGTAAGCAACCACCTCAGGCATGTTGATGACTGGTTATTACCAGCATCTAGCCAGCCTCTAGCGGGCCGGTGTAAATTAAAATATAGAAAGAAAGAAAAAGAGTTTATTTGCGTCCAACATGGCGCATATTATGAAAAAAATAACAATAACAACATAATAAATTATAGGAAGATATGCACTTCACTTCTCAAAACTTCGCGCTGGGTCTCGTACGGGACAGAGCCACAACGCTGATTTTTAGCACCAGCCACCATTTACTTGGAGCAATAGCGCACTAGCGGCTAGTCCGCAGCGGCCAGGTCGCAGCGGCCATCGAGATACATACATTAGTATGAAATCGTCATAGAGCGCGTGCACCTGTGGCCGCTGGCCGCGTGCGGACAAGTGTAGCGCTAGTTTCGGTGGTAAATTATATTTGTGGTGTATAATGATAAATTATACACAACATTTTTTTACCTGGTGGTCTAAAATAGAGAGAGACCTCAAATAGGCTAACATTTGTCAAAGCCTACCACCCAGCATCGAATATCCTAAGTTAACGCCGTTTATTGAAGAGACCTGACCAATAATGGGAACAGGAGGAGATAAAGAAGAAGAATAAATTATACACTGTCGTGTAATGGAATGAATGCATCAATTTCGCCTTACGACAAGAGAAGGCCCACGAATCCGCTGGAACTCTCACGCTTTCCAGTAAATTCAGTAGACTCAGTTGTTAGATTTTGACTTGCATCCTATTTTAGCCTGAAAAATTTAGATATCTGATACAGTCGTCAAACCCTAATTTAATTTAGTAATTTGTGGGGACAGTGGATCCAAAACTAAAATATCTACTTAGATTAATCTCCGACCGGTCCTATGAGACCGCGGTGTTATTGTTTTACTATTGTGTCTCTTTTTGTGGGTATGTGATAGGTTAATTTCCGTTTTTCAAAATTATTCTGGTATATGAACTTCGAAGCGCCTGATGCGCTTCTTCTAGCAAACATACAAAACAACAATTTTGTAAACTGGAAATATTATGTACAGTTGTCTGAACATCACAACCTGTCTGGATACACTTTATGATTATTTTTACGCGCCTTGTGTTCAGGTATCTGCTTCATGTTACAACTAACACTCCACTATTTTTTTTTAATATTTTGAACACACACGCGAGAGTCCAGTCCTATTACTAGTACAGGCAGGGTCGTCACATGTAACGTCGGGTGTTAAGGAGACAAATGAAACGAACGAAGTTCGAGAATACACTGACTACACTGTATATTGAAACCTTATTATATAGCTTACAACTACTAAACTAAAGAGTAGATTAATATTAAAAATAAACAATAATTTATATTAGCCCTCCTCCTACTTGTTATTTTGTTATGCCCGACGACGGGGCTCACAATGCTCCAAAACTGTTGTATATATAACTTAATGTACTCGTACCTACCACCTAAGTTCACTAGGAATACAATAATCATATTGAGTACTAGCTTTAGCCCGCAGCTTCGCCAGCGTACATAAAATATAGCCTATGTCACTCAGGAATACAGCAGCTTTCTATTGGTGAAAAAAATTTAGCAATCGGACCAGTACTTCAACAGATTACGTCATACAAACTAAAAAACAAACTTCACCTCTTTATTATATTAGTGTAGATTGACATCACAGTAAGCCTTGGAAGTAAGACTAGAATGATCCATTTTCTACAGGTTTCACATCTGACAACGTGCCCTCCAGTTACTACTTGTCCACGGGAGAGATGTCCTACGGCAGGTGCACCCTGACCATCTCCTCACCCTTGAGCGCAGACCTGCTACCCTGGACCGTGTTCGCCAAGGCCTACGGAAAGGATGCGGAGGTGTCCATGACGTCCACTTTCACTGCACCAGAGCAGTTCCTAGCTGAAAAGCCAGGTGAGTAATTAAGGTGGTTAATTTATTCTATTATAAGCAACCCATTAAAAGTGATATTCCATTTGTTAAGTCACCCGCCTCTCATGGATGAGACTGCGGGTTTTGAAGCCGGGCAGGTACCAATGTAAGTTTTTTAAATTAAAATTTACTTTTCCACGTTTATCTAGGATACTAGCTTTAGCCAGCGGCTTTATTCGCGTGAAAGCTGGTTTCTCCATATAAACTATGGACCCCGTTTCAGCCCTTCGGGGGGTGAAGAGACAGCAGAAAATTACTTCATGAAAATAACATTATTCAAATATTATCCTTCGCGGTTCTGGCAATCTTCAAATCGATCTCTAACATACTTTCACTTCAGAAGTTGAGTAGGAAGGTTGTTTATTTCTAATTGTGATATATTTTCTTCACCTAAAAAGTTTTCTTTTTCAGTGTTCCTGGGAATTCTGCTCTGGACTTTCTTCGGCATCTTGTGCCTGATGCTGCTACTCGCTGCTGTGTCCCTGGTACCCAAGAAGAACCGCGAGTGGACGTACGCAAGAGCCTCCATAATTAGGGACAGCTTCAGAAAAAGACCACCCCCAAGGACCACCATACATACTGAAATGCTGTATTAATAGAAAATCCGGAATATAAATAACACAAAGCATAGCAATAAAAATGTTAATTTTACCGCAGCAATAAATTGGACGGCAGCTAAAAACCAACTTAAAAACGAGTTCAATAGAGTTCTTAATGTGAATAGATGATGTTGTAAAATCTTAGAGCATTTAACCTAGCTCTAAGTGTAAAATATATTATATTTTTTATTAACATTTACGCCTAATTATTTGTTTAATAAATAAATTTATCATTTCATTTTATCAGACTTACTTATTCAACAATACCTGTTATGTCATCTATGGTCAGTCCTTTTTTACATTTTAATTACCCTCGTGCTGCAATACTTTAAATAATCCTTACAAGCAAAAGCTTTATGTACATATTTAAAACATTTTTTATTTTTGATAAATAAAGTTATTGATGCCTTATTTTTGTTATTTCTTTCATACAAACAATTTCTGGAATTTCAAATAGTACCTATTTTACATTTATAACTAACATTTAACCACTATTATTTCAACATAATAATATTGACTAACTCAAAATATGTAAATCTTATATCTGAAAGATATTTTGGTTACCTATAGGAGAGGCAATTCAACAGAGGATGCTGCAATATTGTCAGCTAACTCTGCGGCCTTTTATTGAAAACGTAGACTACGCCGTCCGATGTTTCTAAACTTAATCAAAGCGTTTGAGTCAATTTCCACAAACCTATCAGATTTAGAAAGTAAATATAGGAATAAAAGGTATGTGACGTACTTGAATGGTTAAAATCCTACTTGTAATATTGCCAACAGTTAGTAAAAGTAGCTAACTCCTAACGTGATTCGCTGCACAACTAATGAGCTTCGGAATTCCGCAAGGTAACACTCTTGGACCAACTCTCTTTAACACTGAAATAAATGTGAAATTGTTTTCTTTGCAAATTACTTATATATATGTAGGTACTGCTTAAATAAGACTGTCCAACGTAAATTTTTCGTCATTTTAAACTGGTTAAGGCCGGTATTTTTAGCAGACTTCCTTGAGAAGTATCACCAAAAAAATCTCAGAGGTCAAAGTCGAATGTTGTCTATTTATAATTATTGATTTGTCATGTGACTCGTGACGCTCGTGGTAGCACTGCAGGTAGCCAGTGATTCTCAACCTACGCACCACCCTCACTGTTATCAACATCGATAGTCGCAAACTTTATAGTCGATAGTCCCCGAAACGGTCAATTGCCATTAACAATACTTATGTTATCTACACTTTATGGAAGTGATGATTCAAATTCAAATAATTTATTCGCATACTATGGGTAGATAGATGGTACATGAATGTTACATTACACAACACAGCAACATGCATCACAGCACAGCGAGCATTACAGCAGCACAGTGAGCATCTTTATAAATTATCCACCATTTCTGATAGGTATATAACATAAAATAACATGATAAAAAAGTGTATAGAAGTACCTGTGCTTAGGTACACCTGTGAGGGAATAAAGGGATATTCCGGTGGAAATAAACGCTGGATACTCAATTCATATTTTTTTATTGTACACAATAACATATCTACACACATCAAAAGTGTCTAGGGATCAAGCATTTTTATGCGGATTTCTTGAGATTGAGATGTGGCTTTGTAATAAATTTATGATTTTATAAATTTATATGGATCCTTTTTGGTGCATTTCATAATTTGAATCAGGAACTGTGAATCAAATTCGAGTAAAAGATGAAAATCAGCTGTCAATATTTTCCCTATAAAAACATACAACGCATTGAAGACATTATTAGTGCTACTGTTTCCCTACTACTGATTAAAACCAACGTTGTTATGGAGCGGCGACGTCATTTAAGCAGGGAAGAAATGCTCAGAGCCGTGGGAATGATAGAAGCTGGTTCCCGGCAACGTACTGTGTACCACCTATAGCAATGCACAATCGTAGGATTCGATATCAATGGGCTCTTGAACACAGAAATTGGGCAGAAGAACAATGGCGTTTCGTGTGCTTTTCTGATGAGTCTCGTTTTGGTATGAGACCGGATACAAGACGTATACGACACTGGAGAACCCCTGGACGCCAACAGCGATTAAAATCCTGCCAGGAAGTCCATCCTTATAGTGGTGGAACCATCATGGTATGGGCGGGTATTTGGATCGGCGGAAGAACTGAGTTGATTTGGATCAGAGGCAACCTCAACGCTCAAATTTATGCTGAGACGATTGTATCAGACGTCATCGTTCCTCTACAAGTGCAAATCGGTCCCTTATTTCAGTTAATGCATGATAATGCACGACCGCACACCGCAAGAGTTGTAAGACAGACTCTCGGCGCAGCTAACATCAATGTCCTGCCCTGGCCTGCTCAGTCGCCAGACTTGAACCCGATTGAGCATGCATGGGATATGCTACAGAGAAGAGCTCTGCCGAATATGGAGGGTATCCAGTCGCAAGAAGACCTTTTTTTGTTGTTGCAACGAACATGGGCGGCCATTCCACAGCGTGATTTGGATAAACTCATTTTGAGTATGCCAAACCGATGTTCTTGTGCTGTTAGTGTTCGCGGTAGAAACACGGATTATTAATTATTTAAGTTACCCAATAAAATTTTAAAGAAAACTGTTATTTCAGTCTTTTTTTCGAACTTTAATGTTAGTGGTTCAAATGTCAAAAATCCCTTTATTAGGAAAATGGCAAATTTCTTTATTAATGCAAAGGTGACTTGGTTTATCGTTACTGTGACAAACGAAAACACTTTATTTGATGAATCCTTAAAGAAAATTTTAATTAATATCAATCAGGAGAAAAGTTATTGCAAAAATATATGTTGATCCCTAGACACTTTTGTGTATATATAAAAATGAAACCCGTTTTCCGTTGTCACGACATCACATGAAAACGGCTTGACCGATTTGGCTGATTCTTTTTTTAAAATGTTCCTTGAAATTCAATGATGGTTCTTACGGAGAGAAAAATTCTAAAAAAAAAAAGTTAGGTAAAGTAGGGTAGGTAGGGCAGTGTAGGGTAGTGTAGGGTAGTGTAGGGTAGTGTAGGGTAGTGTAGGGTAGTATTGGGTAGTGTAGGGTAGTGTAGGGTAGTGTAGGGTAGTGTAGGGTAGTGTAGGGTAGTGTAGGGTAGTGTATGGTAGTGTAGGGTAGTGTAGGGTAGTGTATGGTAGTGTAGGGTAGTGTAGGGTAGTGAAGGGTATTGTAGGGTAGTGTAGGGTAGTGTAGTGTAGGGTAGGGAAGGTAGGGTAGGGTAGCGTAGGATATGTAGGGTAGTCATTTGACGGGAGCGAAGCCGCGGGTAAAAGCTAGTATCTAAATAAAGCGATTTGACAATTCATTTACAAAGGCGATTCTCCCAGCAAACCTTTGAGTGACAGAGAGAGATCACATTCGAGGGTAGGATCCAGTGTACAACGTAAACTTACATAAATAATAAATAAATATATATATATAATGTATAATACATATACTAATAAATATCAATATATATACTAATATTATGTCAATTGAAAAAGGAATGCAAGTTAAAAGAAATTTTAATAGGTGTTAACGGTATGAGGAATATGAACAAGTGAGTTGTCAATAAGTCCGGGACATTACATTGCTCATTAGTAATTACTGCTATGATTTGTCGCGTTGTTGCTATGCGATGTTTACCAGGCGGTCCGAAATTGGGGAATGCTTGTCCAGTAGTAGATCGATAAAGGCTATTGATAGTGATGATGATGACGCTCCAACAACACGTAGAGTTACCGGACAATTTAACCAGTTTAACCGGTAATTTCAGTAAAAATAAAATAATAAAAGAAAATCAGACAGGGTTTTTTTTAATACATCATGGCCATATTATATTTTTTGAAGCAAATAATCAGTGAATCACGTTTGTGAATATTGTCAGTCGCAATTGACCGTTTCGGGGATCTTTTAAATACAGCTAGCTACCTACTCACCAATCGATGTTTCGCCTGAATGATAAGATAATAATGATTAGCCAGGAGTTTCAGATTATCACGCATTTTTTGTTTTATTATAGTGCGAAGTTGCCGTTGTTAAAGCAGTGAAGTGATACAAACAACAAAATGTTGAAACTACTACTTTTAACAGTAGTTTTCACCGTGTTTGGTGTTAAAGGTAAGAGTTCATTATAATACTGAGTCTAATTATGTACACATTTCTGAGACCCTACCACAAGCTATCCATTTGACAGCCTAAACTGAACTGTTAAAGAGATGGAGCTATATGTGTAGGGTTTACATACACCCTAAAGACTAGTAAAAATAATAAACAATCCACTCAGTCAGGCGTGCGAGGGATGGAGCTATAGCGCCATCCTTCTTTTTCGCTCGCACGCTTACTGAGTGATGTTTATGGCCATACGTTATTATCCTGTAAACTTAAACAACCAAACCAAGCATTACATTCATTGACATAACTACATATTGATCTTTGACCACGTGCCGTAAGCATAGGCTTGCGGACGGCGAGCAATGTAACGGTCCGGGTCAAGCCCAAGTGGTCGAAAGCGCGTCCTGTTCCACGCGTGCCTCAAAGGGATATATCAACAAACTGAGAGGCCCAGCAGGGTCGAAGCCTACTGGGGCCCTGAGTCGAACGAAAGAGATCTCTGGGGCCCTGGAACGAAGGTTCAGAAGGAACGGGAGTGGGTTTTCGTCAGTAAAAGTCTGAAAAGCCCTCCTGCTCCCCCCCCCCCCAAAGAGAAAAAGTCATATTGATGATTTCTCACCCTAAAAAAATCTTTCATAATGTTTTTTTGTCTGATACGAGTACATACATCATGCATACATTTTATCATAATTACCTAAGAATGTTTTCCTGTTAAGACAAGATTAGGATGGTACCTACTAATGCTGCAACAAAGGAAGATAAGATATCTCATCATCATTAATTTGAATAATCTTTCTATTGGAATTGGAACCAACTGCTTCCTCATATGGCCCTCAATATACCTGTAAACTAGAATCTAATGCCTCTCCTCCTTTTTTTAGAGGGTGGAAATCATCAAATAACATCTCCCTCCCTAGGCGGAGTGGGAGGGCGTGTCAGACTTTTACTGGCCACAACCACACCTGTGCCCTTCAGTTGTTCCTTGCGGTCTAGGATTACAGGTTTCCTTTTCAGAAAATAATTTTCTGACTCAGAAATTCCTTGCGGTCCTAGCTGCCAACTTAGTATATATTTCGAGAAATATAGATGTTTATAGTGTAGATACAACATTATTAATGTTTTATCTCAGTTTTCACGGAGATAAAACATCGTCTGGATAATGCTACATGCTGCAGCTGAACAGGCAAAAAAGCGGCACGGCCGTACCATCCTTTTCTCCGAAGAGTTCAGGCCATTTTCAGCCCTCCATAACTTCGTTGTCTTCTCCACGTGTTGTCTTCGTTGTCTACACGAAATTAACGTTGTGTAATTTACCCACTGCTGAGCATAGCACCTGGCGAGGGTCGCGGGAATCCGATGGATGCGAGACGCGCAGGACCGGTCGCTGTAGCGACGCTTGGGGGAGGCCTATGTCCAGCAGTGGACGTCTTTCGGCTGAGATGATGATGATGATGATGATGAGCATGGCATAAGCATAGCATCAACCTTATAATATCCTCACTGCTAAGACTCAGGCTTCCTCTCTAGCAGAAGGCCGTATTCCACCACGCAGGTCCCATGCGGATTGATGGATGTCACATATCTTCAAATTTTTAGTTCTAGGATAAACCAGTTTGACAGTTTCTTTACAATGTTTTCCTTCACCGTTACGAGAGCTGTGGTGATGAAATTAATTACCCAAAGTAATGCGCATGATCGAGTTTTCACCCTACAACTCTTAACTTGGGGCTGCATCCACTCGGCCACTACTACCCCTCCGTTTCCTGCTAAGCATAGGCCACACTTCACTTATGCCTTTCGTAGGTTTCTGGCTAGTATAATCACATCCAGATTTTAACCAGGAGATAGGATGGCCGCCGCTTAAATTTCAAGTCATTTCAATACAAATAGGTAATCAGGATTTTAACGCAAATAGGTGCTTAATAGCAGCAGACTTAGGCTTAGAATCTTCTTCTTCTTCTTGCCCTTATCCCATAATTACTTGGGGTCGGCGCAATACGTCTTTCTCTTCCATTCTGTCCTCTCACTTGTCACACTATCACTAACTCCCTTTTCCTTCATATCACTCCACACACAATCCATCCATCTTTTCTTTGACTTCTCTATTCTCTCTGTCCATTCATCTACACGTAAACTCAGAACACTTTTAGTAACATGCGTTTCATCCCTCCTCTTCACATACCAAGACAATCGATTTCCTTTCAACTTTTCAGGCTTAGGCTTAGAATAAAAAATATTTATTTATATCATTCTTTTTGCTAGAATCGAATGCATATTGGGACTTCCCTAACCTCAAATGGAGCGAGGGCAGTACCATAAACGAACCGGTGGGACCTGAGAATGCGATATACTGCAGACTGGACAATAGCAAGCAAAAAACTGTTGTCGACGGATTCGGTCCGTGCAGGATCGTCGTGGACAGGGTAACTCCGGAGCACATGGGTTATTGGCGAATTCGGTATGCTGTTCCTGGAATGGTGGCCGCTCAGTATGACTACTTCCACGTAGAAGTGCTTACACCTACTGGTAATTTGAATTCACTATTATGACTTTAATTTTTAAATTATTTAGTATCAAAATCTTTTTTTTTCGATGAAATATGTATCTTAGTAAAATATAGTAGTACTAAATATTTTATACGTTGAGGCATACGCCCGAGCCGAAGGCGAGGGTTTTATGGAGCCGAGGGCTGTGTGACAAATTTCCACGTATATCAAACGACGTTTTTCAAAACACTTACGAAGACATAAATGAACGGAGGTGAACGCCGATAAATTTAAAAAAAATTCGGTACACAATTTACTGTTTTTTGTCAGCGATAGAGATAAGGACGGGTTTTCGAGTATGTGCATTAAAATAGGTAATAGTACATTATGATACAAGTGTGTAATGTGGGTCATTATCGTCACGGTGGTATTAAGACCCGAGCCATGGCGAGGGTCTTAAGAGAACCAAGAACGATAATGACCAATTACTCACGTGTATCATACGACGTTTTTCGACACACTTGTGAAGAAAATCAATTAAAACAACATTATTTAACATTATTTAGTAGGTATATGAAAAGTTTATTTAAAGAAACAGTTCGTAAATGTGCAGTCAGTAAAGTTATAATTAACTATTTTTGACTGCTGTAGTGGTCCCATGACTTAGATTTTCTACTTGAAGGCGTACAGCATAAATCATTTTCCTCATAAATAGTTGTTGTAGACATTTTTGTAAAATCTTTATTTTATTTTTAAATATGGCGGCAAAAAAATTGACTTTTCTTAAACACGCGCATGCGCAAAAAATGGCAGCCATAGACTAGCTACTCTAGCTCTTGGTTTAGAATGAGGTTGCATATAAATAGAAAATACAAATTTGATGAAAGATTTAATTAATTAAATATGTAAAATTTTAAACAGTTTATTTAAACACGAAATTGCATGAAATAAGTAAGTAAAACACTAATTCATGCTATTGAACGCAATAACAAATTTTATTATTTTTTGTCTTAAAACTCTTTTTGATAAAAAAAGAGGTTTAACAAAAAGGTTGTAACTACATTACCGCACATGTGCATAATAGTAATCAAAATGTCACAGTTTGGTAACCAGCCCCTTTATATACCTAAGTGCAGTGCAATAACAGCCACTTTATGAGCAAGTGTGTCGAAAAATAGTTTTAAATTGTTATGCCATAATACAACATGTAACATAATTAACGCACAGCCTCTTCGGGGGTCATTGGACTCATCATTATGAACAACTTTTAGTATGGGACCTAAGCTGAAATCGAGAAAAAATATAATCAGCTGTTCCATACATTTATGTTCGTTTCGTCAAAATGTATGGAACAGCTGATATTTTTTTTTACATTACATGTTGTATAGTTGTTTCCCTGCTATTACAATTTCAGTTGTGCCCAAGCTAGTGGTTACATCAAGCGTAGTCAGGAACGATACATCGGTGGTGGTGACGTGCTCCGTGCCACAGGAGCACGAGATCGTCTCCTGCACGTTCCGCAACCCTGGCGGAGACTTCTTCGTCGCCAGCCAACAGGAAGAGATAGGAATCAGGTTAGTACTGGAAATAGTGGAGATAGATAAGAATTTACTGGACAGTTGCAGAAGAAAACGGTTCTATAGGTCTATTGCTTAGAGCAACTTTTTTTTGGGAAAGGAGAATCATCTGAATGACTTCTCCCGCTCTTGGGCGGAGCGGGTGGGCGTGTCAGACTCTTACTGACTAAACCCCACCCCATTCCTTCGTTGCCTTCGATCTGGAGGACACCGAACACACTTTCGGAATATCCGCGTCCCCAGAGGCTTCGGCTCTGCCAGGCCCTGACATCTCCTTGAGGCGCGCGTGGAACAGAACACGCCGTTGACGACTAGGCTCGATCCGGGTTATTACCGAACTGCCGGACGGCGAGATACCCAGTGCTCGCCGTCCGCAAGCCTATCGGTTAGAGCAACCGAATCTGTCTCTAAGATGACTGCACGGTGACGCTCGTCAAAGGGTTTTTTTTTTATTTTAGGTCGTCTCCTGCTCTTAGACGGAGTGGAAGGGCGTGTCAGGCTATTATTGACTAAAACCCACTCCTATGTTCCGTCTTAACCTTGCGATCCATCGCCCCGAGTTTTCGTTCTTAGAAGAAGAAGCTATAATTAAATTTTAGTTTAGGTATTAGTTAAAAAAATAATAATTATTAAGTTTGTTTTGTTTTTAATTAAAGTACAAAACTGGGCAAGTGCGAGTCGGACTCGCGCTCTGATAGTTACGTACCTATTTACCAATGAAGACAGTTCAATTCTCGAATATAACCTTGAAGATTTTTCCGATGAGCAAAAAATTTTTTGATTGTGACGTAACTACGATCTTTCAGTTTTCAGACTTTTTCCTATTTGTGTGCCACGAGACCTTGCTTTATGCCATATTTCAGGATTATATGTCAACGGGAAGTACCCTATGAATTTTAATTCCCTTGAGAGTGTCGAAATGTACGTTTTTTGCGATATAAACGACCGTATCTTTTTGTTTCACTAGCTTACAAGTTGTAAAAACAACTTGATATGTTTTTCAGATACTCGTCGGTTGCTGGACCCCACAACTGCTCTCTTCGATTCTTAGAGCCTGAAGAAGAAAGTGCAGGTATTTGGCGCTGCGCAGTTCAGACCATACTGGGCACCGGCTATAGCTTTCCCTTCATCTACAATTCAATACTAAATCCTGAAAACGAGGATTATATTCAAGGTAAATTCACCAAAACTAGTCTAAGAATTAAAAAAAATAGTTTTAAAACTTTCATGATATGACCAACCATTTCATGAAATGGTCGTATTTCATGATAATGAACCTTGCCCGTTGGCCACATTATGATATAGGCTAGCCAAATCAATGAACAGGTAAACACAGGATTATTTCGTGATATTATGGTCAAACATAGGTGATCGCATCGTAAAGTAGTTATTTCGTACACCGGTAGGGGCGCTGATTTCGCTTTGTTTTCATGATATAATTATTATGGCGGCAGACATTCTTTACTAAAAGTGAATTATAATTATCAAATGAAAGATAAAAGTGTGATGAAAAATGATTACGACTCAAAGCTGCACATTTAAACGCAGCTATGGTACAGCTTATAAGATAATGTGGGTAACTACTTTATACTTATTTACTTCATTTTTACGTACAAGAACAATGCCTAAAATCCTACATTAATGATATGCCCAATATTGCCCAAACGTGGATTGACATAACTATCATCAAACGTTAACGTTTAAACGATATGGCCAGTTATAGTTGGCCATATCATGAAATTCAACCATTTCATGATATGGCCGATCACATCATGAAGACAAGTGATCAAGCCGCGACATCTAGGTATAATATAATTGATAAATTTAAGTATAATATAATTGTAAACATTTGGGTGGTGATATAAAAATGAGGTACCATCTTATCTAATCCAAGATCTTAATCTAAGTCTTAGTAGGTAATCTAATTACCTGTTTTTACAATTAATATACCTACTGTTATTGCAATTTTGTTCATGTCAAGACAAAGAAATTGGGTAGTTGTTTGTTTTTTGTTTGTATGAAAATTAAATCTATCCAAAATACCAAACAACAATTAAGAAAGTTACAATCCTTTTAAATCTGGTGGAAGGGGCAACTGTCAAGTAACAGAATAAGAGCGCAAACAATGAAATGTGACATCACTGCCATTTGGTTACGTGTGTACCCTCTTCGCAGTATTCCTAAAAACAATATTTGAAATACTAATACCTATACTAAATTTGTTATAGGATGGTTTCGGTGACAGCTGTCAGATTCATACAATGTAGCTATCTATCCTTTTCTCTCATCTTAAAGATGCATATTTTCGTCCTGCTGTCACCCAACCCACGCCATGTAAAAAATACTATAATAACTACTTCATTTAATAACCAGTGTTGATGCTGTTTTCTGAAAAATGGTGGAAGGTGTTATTTTGTTATTTACAATAAAATATTGTATAAAAATTAACGCAGTAGTTCAGGAAAATAAGTTATATTAAGGCAAAAATCTCGAATTCAAAAATGTTTTTTTACCTATTTACGAGTATTACAAATATCTCGTTTCCTATGGTTTTTGTGTTAAAAAAATATATATTGTAGAAGATTAAATTCTCTACACATTTTGCTTACATAATTTATCTCTATTATGTATGTGTTTAAAAATATATTAACATGTTTATCAGTTGTCTAGTACTTATAGCACAAGCTCTGTATAGTTTGGGACTAGATGGCGTTGTATAAAATTTATGAAATTTTTGTTTTCCAGATCCGGTATTGCAAGCTAGAAAGACAATCGTTGAGGGATCGGAAGGCGGCGCGACTACGATGTTTTGTTCAATTGAAGCATCTATCCGCTACTGCTACTTCAGATCACCAAACGGAACAGTTATTAACCTGAGTCCATGTGAGTATCATACCTTTAGACCAATAGCGCACTAGCGGCCAGCGGCCAGGTCGCGGCGACCATCGAGATATATACCATGGGTGGCCATATTATTAGGGACAGTACCTAGATTTCTTATATTATTATCAACTTTAATTGCATTTTGCAGGTAAAATTTGGTTGGTTGTAGGTTCGGCTAATATTTTGTATTTATAGACTTCATTGATTGAGATAATAAAACATCAAATTTGAAGTCAAAATTATTTATATATTTTTGAAAAGAAAAGATACGTAATACGATGATTTCGAAAAAAGTCAACAAAGTTATAAATCTCACTTTTTAAGCTAACCAACGGATTTATAATAAGATTTTTTTATTTGATATTATTTCTGGCATCAGTATTATTATTTTTGAGATAAAGCAACATTGTGAGATCGCGCCATTGTACATTAGTATGAAACCGCCATAGAGCGCGCGCACCTGTCCGCACGCGGCCTGCGGCCACATGAAATGAAGTAAGCTAAGTTAATACGAGTACTCTTGACTTTTCAGCAACCTCAACGGCAGACTACGAGTACTTGGGGAACGGTCTGGAAGCTGGAGAATGTGGCATCAGAGTGAAGAACCTGCAGCCATCGGACCAGGGCCGGTGGAGCTGCAATATAGCACAGGTTGGCTATGTCAGCGAGGAGAGAGAGACCATCAGTGTTTACGTCAATGGTAAGCAAAATAAAATGAAATTCTGTATAACCATATTTTTTCCAAGCAAACCATGTCCACCAGTCCATGTAAACAGACTTTGGAATGCATAGGAATCAGACGCTTATAGTTAAGGTTAGCAATTGTTTCTGACGATAAATAACGTATTGTTTTTACAGGCGCCAATCTGGGTCCGCAGTCGATTAAGAGATGTCCAGATTCATCATCTATCTAGCCTTTTCTCAACTATATTGGGGTCGGCTTCCAGTCAAGCCGGATTTAGTTGAATACCAGTATTTTACGAGGAGCGGCTGCTTACCAGACCTCCACAACCCATTTTCTGGGGTACCTACCTAACACCGTACTTCATGGCAAGACTGGAGTCAGATTTATTGACCAATTTTTTAGCAGCTAGGGAAAATAAAAATAAAGTATTTTTCCAAAATTTTATCGCCTCTTGAAGACAATTTTTATGTGCTTCTAGGTCTTTCTAACAGTACTAATAGTTAATTGCACGATGCAGAATCCTGCAGTTCTTATACTACAAAGAAACAATTTAAAGACCGATTATAATTGGGTGTCTTCAAGGCCAGAGGCCAAGGCTCTTAATATATCAAATTCGAATTCAAATGGTTTTATTTTAGGACAACTGGATCCACGGGTTAGTGTACCACAAAAAAAAATTACAAATACTATTGTTAGTAAAAAAAACAAAGCAAAAAGAAAGAAAATAATTAATTAATAAACTAGTGCGCCTCACCATCAACGATTGCATACCATCACGCGGGACTGCAGTCAAGCACTAGTTTAATGTTATGTAAAAAATTATAATTAGAATAGAACTAGCTGACCCGGCAAACGTTGTTTTGCCATATAATTTTTTTTAAGTAATTTCTAGAATAAAAAAAAAGATGAAAAATAGATGTTAGCCGATTCTCAGACCTACTCAATATGCTCATAAAATTTCATGAGAATCGGTCAAGCCGTTTCGGAGGAGGAGTACGGGAACGAACATTGTGACACGAGAATTTGATATATAGAGATTTATCTTGGAAGTCTGTACCTACATCCTATATGACTTCTGTTGCAGATGGCACGACGGTGGAACACCGCTGGACAGACAGCCGAGTCGTGGTGAGCATGCGCATGGGCTATCTACCCCTGGAGTATTGCAGATTTGTGCGCAACGATGGACTAGGTGAGCAAACGGCGTGAAGACATACTTCGACCACCATTTTTTATTTTATTTTTTGCTAGCCTCCTCTGTCCCACTCCTGGGCAAAGGCCTCCCTCCACTCTTTCCATCTTTCTTTTCGACTTCCATTAGTAAAATTATTTAAAAAAATGTATACTGAATGTCGATTATTATTATTCACACTGCCTCGTTGGTCTAGTGGTCGAGCGCCTACTGAGCGTGAAGTCCTGGGTTCGATTCCCGCGTCGGGAATAAAGTGCTATTTGGTTTTTCCAGTAGGCATTACTATATAGCTGCCCGGAGTTTGGAACAAAAATAAAATAATAAAGACACAATAAATACACAGTCACACACATATTTGAATCATTAATACATGTTTATAACGCAGGTTTTGTCTCCGACAACGTCCCTTCGGAGTACATCTTCAATGACTTCATGACCGGGGCCTGGTCCCAGGAATTGAAAGGCATCTGCGAGCTGACCATTCCTAGGCCACAAGCCGTGGACCTGCGTCCTTGGACCATAGTCGCCAAAGTCGTCGGGGAAGACACCGAGCGGTCAGTGAGGACCACTTTTGACCCACGGTCTGTTTCGGGAGGATCGTCCAGTAAGTATTCATTTATAATATTGCATACAATTTATTTAACCTATCAATAACCGCGAAACGAGACACAACAGTAAAACAATAACAGCGCGGTCCAATGAGACCGGTCGGGAATTCATGAATTAAACTCATTCGAACGACCCTGGCGAGGGCCGCGGGAATCCGATAGATGGGAGACACACCAGACCGGTCATTGTGGTGACGCTCTGGGGAGGCTTATGTCCAGCAGTGGACGTCTTTCGATGATGAATTCAAACTCATTCGTTGTCAGTCATTAATAGGCAGCGGCGATGCGCCACCGGTACATGGTGGACATCCCACCTATACGCACAAAACGTTTTGGGAACTAATTAACCTATCAATACCCGCGAAACGAGACACAATAGTAAGACAATAACAGCGCGGTCGCATGAGACCAGACAGGGATTCATGAATTAATAGTGAGTACAGCTAACGAGTGAAATTCCCTGCCGAAGTCTTAAGATTGCATCATTTCCCGCGACTACATTATTTTTTTCTTTTACTCTTACCGGTTTAGTAACTCGCAAAAGTGTCCCACTTTTTCACGAAATAGCCATATATTAAAGTAAGACGAATTCAGAAGATGGTATTGATGATTTCAACGATTATAATTTCGTAATCAAATACATAAATTACACCTGCGAATCATATTTTAATCACCATAGAACCTACAAGCAACTCTCCCCGGCAATGCATCTATTTCATGAAAAAGTCATTCAATAAGTATAATCTAACCTTTTCTAACATATCAGGACTTCTGTGAATTTAACCCATTCTGAAAAACAATTTTTTTTTCAGGTACTTGTGCTATCATCCTGTGGTGTTCCTTCGGCACCATATTCTTGTTCCTCATCATCGTGTCGTGCCTTCCGAAGAAGAACCGCGAGTGGACGGCTGCACGAGCTGCCCGCATCAGGAACAGCTTCAGGAGACAGCACCATCACCAGCCCCCGCACATTGTGGTCAACGCACCCCACCAACATATCCCACCACCCAACCAACACATCCCACCACCCATCCCCCAACCTATCCACACTGATATACTTACTGATTTGCCACGAAAAGTTTAATGGGAATTCGTATGCTTTAAAATTTTCAGCTTAAAAATTTATAACGAATTCTTATAAATTCCATTGAATAATCAACTTTTTATAAAATTGTCAATTGTTTGTGTCACCAGAAGATTGCAGACTCGCATGTGATTGTAATAAATCTTTATTAGATTTTAATTTCTTGATATAAGTACTCATATATCGAAAAAATCGTTTTGTATACAATACCTAAATCACATCCAAATTTATTACTTTCCAACATAATCTTAAGTCTTTAAAAAAAAATGTTTAGTCTTTCGGCGCGCGGCGTTTGCAATTTTCCTATGACACTTTGCTACTTGTTCCAATACCTTTTATTCACCAACTTATTATTAGAATCTAGTGTGCTTCAACATCTACGATTGCGTCACTGCTTACCATCAGGTGGGATAGCGGTTAAGCACTAGTTTATAACAACTTAAAAAAAAGAATCATACTCCTGCACTTAGGAGGATTTAATAAGTGCCACCGATGCTGCAGCCACCTATTTCCAAATTATTTCGGTAATGAGTTTACCATCGATTCTAAAAAAAAAGAAATATTAAGCTTTTTGTGTGCTATTTATGGAATAACACCCATTAAAGCCGAAGCAAAAACAGATAAAAAGTTTATTTTTTTCCAAAGATACAGTCTATTGGTTCTGCGTAGCAGTGTGAGTCAACACGAAATGCGATACAGAAAATAAAAATTAGCAGGCACTTCGATCAAGTCTTTTTTTACCATAATGTTTTTTATTTTTAAATTTGTCAATGTTTACTAGGCTTCCATTAATATAAATTATACCTGTTATATTTAGTAATATAAGAATAGTGGGATTTTGATTTTCTTAATTTTTTTTTTATGTAGCTATATGAAGTATAACTGCAAGTATATCCTTAAACTTTTATATTTTTTGTTAAATAAAGTAATTATGCATTTTTTTATTTATGTTGTTTATTTTTAAACCGTAAACATCTATTAAACTAATCTCATGGCGATTTGAAGACAGCGACTGTCGCAACCCAGCGCTGGGTACGCCACAATCAAGCAAGGCGGTTAGTCCCCTCTTTGAGGAGTGGCTGGAGAGGCGCCACGGGTTACTTTCCACATAACAGCATTCACACCGGACATGATAAATGATTGTACAAATAAAATTGAAGTTCATTTATAATATAAAAAGAAATAATGAAAAAAAATAAAAACTTAAAAAATTACCTAATAAGCAATAAACAAGACGTTAGGTAAACTGTATAAATAAAAATGAAAGAAGTAGTAACTCATCCACTCACTGACTAAACATGAAGTCTCATCACAGTTGGAGGACGGGACCAAATTATAGAATATATTCATCTGCCTAGCCTTTTCCCAACTATATTGGGGTCGGCTTCCAGTCAAGCCGGATTTAGCTGAATACCAGTATTTTACGAGGAGCGGCTGCCTACCAGACCTCCACAACCCATTAACTGGGGTAACACGGTACTTCATGGCAAGACTGGAGTCAGATTTACTGGCTTCTGACTATCCGTAACGACTGCCAAAGATCTACAAATGACAACCGGGACCAACGGCTTAACGTGCTTTCCGAGGCACGGAGAAAACTCGTTATGTTAAGATGGTCTCACATCCACAGACCAACCTAGGCAAGCGTTGCTTAACCTTGAAGATCGACCTGTGCGGCTGTTATTATCTAGCCACGAGCTCCTTCTGTTTTATTACATGCATTATGCGGAATAGGGGAGAGGTGGCATGAAAGGGACACGTATTGAAAGGACAAATCAAATTTCTCGTAAAATAAGAAACATCTCGAAACAAGAATATTTCTGTTCTGTGGCAATCCCAAAGCCCAACCATTCGTACCTAATGTCCCACTCTTATCATTTCAAACATGGCGATGGCGAGCAAGTGTTCGTAATCATACACAAAAGTAAATTTTCGTTATTCTTTAGAAATGCTTTGCAGAATGTTGTAAATGGATAAAGATTGTTTTACCAGTGTTTTCGATCGCCTTAGTTATCGACAGATACGAGGACAAAAGGTCAATAAACTTATGTTCATTGGTAAGGTTTTAAGGTTACTTTTATTATTTTTGTGTCATATTTATGAGAGGGACACGAAAAATGGTTATGAATGGGACGTCCTTTTCATAACTGTCCCTTTCATAAATAGTACATTAATTAGCTAATTTCTACACAATCTCTGTAACACCTAGAATCTGGCTAACGAATGACCAGTTTTAAGCTTTTCTTATTATCATGTTGTGCAATAAAAAGTATTCGATCTATTTTTCTATCTTTTTTGTTGATTATATAGTAATATTTTTGTTATCATTATTTCTGCAGTTTAAATTTACCAAAAACACTTGTAGAAACACACAAAATGGAAAAAAACTGTGAATGAAACTGTATAATATGAGCATTATAATTGTCTTAGTCTCTCTTATATATCTTAGTTGATGATTAAATGTAACCAAGAAACAAATAATTAATGACAATTGAGTAAAACTCATATAAAAAAGATATAAACACCTAATTTGGTTAAAAAAAAACAATTAAAAAACGGTTCATTACTGTTTTATTTCAGTTTCAGTTTTTCTCCAAATAATTGATTAAAAATTACTGGTTATTTTATTTTTTTGCTAGTTATATTACTAGTCAAAATTTCACGATTAGTACCTAAGTCGATTTATGTTAGGATAGCCAGATAACCAAATTTTAAGATTGTTGATTGTTTGTTACTTAAAAAGTTAGATTTTTAAATATTACCAAACTAGTATTAAAGTATTATAAAGTGATTTTACATGGATATTATGTACTGTCCCTTTCATAAATGAATCCGTCCCTTTCAATACAACAAATTTATGAAAGGGACAAAATCTACATTTTTTTAAATCGCTAAAATGAGTACCTAAGAATAAAGATATATTCATTATTTACTTTCATTTCATTAGAAGATGAATGTAGGTTTCTCATTCAGGTTCAACCTATTTAAAATATTATATAGAGCATTCACTAGAACCTCTAGAACAAAAATGTCCCTTTCATGCCACCTCTCCTTTATTATTATGCTTATTTATTATTATTTTATTTTTACACATTTTGTACATATTTATTTTTTATTTGTGTTTTACATATTTTACCATATTTATTTGCGTACTTACGAACTTATATTGTAGTTTTATTGTATGGGAAAATATTTTTAAGTAGGTACAATGATAAGTTGGTTCTTGTATGCATGAAGTGTTAATTGCACAATGGTATTAGATCGTGTGAGATAGTGTAGTTTCAAAAATTTAAAAAAGCAAAGTCTCTGCATTCATACAATTATTTAATCAATCGAAGGCCACTCGTTTATCGAATTAGTAGACGATAATTAATAAGATAATGCTGATAATTATTTTAATATGTCACATTATCTTTTATCACACATTTTTTAATGTATTCTAGTTCTTAGTTGGGCAGTGAAGTGATACAAAATGTTGAAGATCTCAGTATTATTTTTAGTTTATTTCTTCGTTAGTGTCAGAGGTTAGTATTACTTACTTATTTTCTTTTTTATTTATTTAGGATCTCCAACAAAAGATGTGCACAGTATTCCAGTATCTTATATTTTCTTTACTTTTTTACGTCTGTTGTGTCACAACTACAGGTTTAGTTGAAAACCAGCGTCAGGCACTACTTGTCTGGCATTCAAGTAAGTACTGGACGTATTTTAGCGCAGCCGTGAGGCACACTATTGTATTTTTGCTCCTTTTTTTGGTTTCATGTTTACGTAACTATTGTTTGTATACCTTGTATAGTGCCAAACAAATTCATTTTCGTTCATTTTCCCTTTCTTTCTATTTTATTAAATCGTTATCGTCATTGGTATTCCAGATAATGCATTTGAATCAAATTTAAATAACTTTTCTCAGTCTAAGTAGAAGCGAAAGGAAGTGTCAGGCTTCTATTGGCTATTGTTCCTTCAATTGCCCTGCTAACTCTTTTGAACAATCATTACTAACTGATTTTAGCAGATAACACAATATCCGCTAGGAATTCATTTGCGAACACTAACAGCCTCTTAACATTCCTCGCAAGAATCTCGCCAAGAACTCGAAAACATTATATTATTAACACAGGTTCTCTATCGATTGCTTCACTCTCAAAAGAAAATGTGGTCAGTAGGTCAGACGATTATGAAAACGTGATAGCTGGATAAATTGATTAAAAAAAATAGAATGAACATACTGAACATATTCTTTACAAAGTATAAGCAGCAGTAGTAGTATTTTTTTCAATTGTTATAAACTAGTGCTTGTCTGCTATCCCACCTGATGGTAAACAGTGATGCCATCGTTGATGGTGAGGTGCACTAGTTTATTAAAAGCCTATTCACTCTAGCCTTGAAGCCAACCAAATTATAATCGGACGGGAAGACCGCAGGGGGCAAATTGTTCCAGTCCTTCGATGTATCCGGTATAAACGACGAAGCGAAGCGCTTAGTCCGGACCTTCGTTAGTAGTTATAGGTAAAGACGGGTTTCTGAACTGAGTAGGTACTTTGATTCAAGAACGTCCCAAAACCCTACTTTACTGCCAAATTTTGACAGATTTTTTGGCTAGAGTTTGAGAAATACTCAACTTCAAAGCTAAAATTAGTAATCACGGGTTAGTCGCTTTCCGCGTCTGTCTGTTTATCCACTAACTCCACTTAAACCACATAACGGAGTTTGATGCGGTTTTCATCATAATGAACGAAAAAGGGTTCATGTTTATAATTTGCACCCGAGAAAAGTTGAGGTAGGTCACTAGTACACTAATTATATGTTGCTACGCTGGCACTCAGAGTGATTCATTAGCGTTAATCATCACTTAACTTCTAAACGATCCATTAGAAAATTGTCATATTGACAATTTTACTATGAAAAACTGTCAATGTGACAATTTTTTAATGATGATCAACGTTAATGGACATTAAGGGACGCTAATGACTCACTGTGAGTACCAGCGTAAGTGTACTTTCAATCTGTCTAGTTTAAAGCTAGACCAGCTACATTAGGATCCGCTTCAAGAATAACCGAATGCCGTTGAACACTTATGCCTTAAATCACGCGTAGCGACTACCCATCAGATATCCTCAACACAGTATCTTGCCTTGGTATATCTATATGGTCTACGAAGCATGTGGCCGATCTAGTACATTCTGCGGCGTTTGTCAGTTAGGGTTTACAGCAGCATCCCCCAGATGAGATTTTCTCGAGCCTGTAAACTTCTTCTTAGTCGTGCACCCTTGACAGAGTGGTCGTGGTCATGTTTCGGTCGAGTCCTGCGCCACCGCCTCTCTCGCGATACGACGCCATGCAGCTCTGTGTTTGGCGGCTTGGGAGTTGTGATTATATGCTGCAGTGTGTAACCGACTTGATGAAACGTAAACACCGAGTTGATATTGACCTGGAGTGCTATTCTTTATGAAAACAACCTTGCGCACAGCGCTGCCGCAAGCCTTTTCTCATAGAGATTTGTGAGACTGTTTAAGGCTGTTTTCTTAGAGAATAGTTCTGCTGGAGTTGATGCGAGATGTCACATTCATTAAGGGACAGTAATGAACAGTAATTAAACCCACATTTACACAATGTAAAACCATTTGTATAAACAATATTTGTATGCCCAGCAGGCAAAACATAATGAAACGATATTTTATAATTAACACCATGCGCCATAACAATACCTATGTGTAACAAATAAATACATTTGGCTTTGACATTATGAAAATGTAATATAAAAGCGTAAGCGTGCACGTGAATATCATTTAGCAACATATTGTCATGTCTAGGTGCAATATTACTAAGCAGGAAACCATATTAACATTGAACCGTATTATAATGAACGTCATGATGGAAATCATGGTTACTCATTGTTGGTGAAAGAAAAAATATTATTCGTTTTCTTCGATGTTACTCAAAAAGCCGCCACTCTGAAGTGGGATTGGGCCGGACATATCAGCCGCATGTCAGATGAGCGGTGGGCAAGAAGATCCACTTTTTGGGTCCCATTGAATGTAAGGCGACATCGTGGCAGACCAAGGCGAAGGTGGAGGGACGAGCTGGACAAATACCGTAGGGACTGGCCCGTAATGGCTGAGGATAGACGTGTGCGGAAAAGGGAGAGGGAGGCCTTCGCCCAGCAGTGAGAAACAATGGGCTAACTACAAACGTTTTCTTCATCATTCATTTTTCCATCCCATTGGCATAGTGAAACTTGGGTGAGGCCTATGTCCAGCAGTGGACGTTTTTCGGCTGAGATGATGATAATGATGACTGACATAGCCACTGAAGGGCTGGCCGGCCCAGGGGCTCAAGCTTAAGATTTAAACCTGATTAGCAAACCTCTTAAAGCACAATCGAAAAAATGTCTTACTTTCCAAATCTAAATAAAATAAATTCCACTTTTATCATGAATATCATGATAACTCGTTTTAGGCCATAAAAGTCTGACACTCTCTCTCACTCCGACTAGAGCAGGAGAAGTTATTTGAAGATGTCTCACGTACAAAAAGGGGCACCAGTTTTTTTTCTGCCCCAGGGCCTTTGGTTACTTAGCTACACCACCATAACCCTCTTATTCCCCGGATAATGTTTTTGAGGGACAGTAAGAGTAACAAATTATTTAGATTTCAATTCTTCAAACCCTTGATCTTTATTTATTTATTTATTCTTTATGCAACACAAAGTACAAAGGCGGACTTAATCTTTGACACATTTCTTCCAGGAGTAGACTTGAGAATAGCTGGTGGAGAAATTGCGAATATATCGCGGTTCCCCTTCCTAACGGCTCTGCTCACCAACCAGGGCTCGGGAGCCTTCGTCCAGAAGTGTGGAGGGTCCATCCTGACCTCGAACGCCATCTTGTCTGCGGCATCCTGTTTCTATACCGATGGAGAGTAAGTTCAGCTTTTGAGCGTAGACTAGTTTTTTTTTTGTGACATGAAAATAGAAATAAATATATTCCACAACATTTACACAACACCACTAGCCCCAAGCAGAGCTTGACCAGGTGTACCTTTTTTCTATGGATATAATTATTTTTTAATCTGTACCATATAATACATAAGGTATTTCATATATTTGACGCCGTATAATTTGTAAATAGGTACGGTTAGATTATAATCTATCTCGTGAGATTGTAAACTATCGCAAGATTGTGAACCGCTTACAAACTGCTTACAGCTTAACAAATAATTTTTCGGTAGATTAGAATCTGTCTAAAACTGCACATCTTCTTACAGGCTAAACAATTTCGCTTGGTGGAGAGCCAGGGTAGGCTCCAGCAACGCAAACTCAGGAGGTACCATCCACATCATCAACCGTATTACACCCCACGAGAGCTTCTCGCCATCGACCCTGGTCAATGACATCGCAGTGCTCAGGACCAACCTGCCTATCAGCTTCCAGTCCAACCTGGTGGCAGCAGCCAGTATCGCAGGCACTGGGTACACGTATACCGACAACGAGAACGTTTGGGCTGTCGGATGGGGGGTTACTCATGTAAGTCATTGTGATATGTTTTGTCTTTTCCTTTGAGCGTTTCGTGGCTTGTGAGTCGAGATGAGTAATCCATGTGTTAAATCTTGTACTTCGACACAATCATGTGATCGCCATTGCCACAGTTGGTGGATATGCGAATTTAATGCAACGAGTTTCTGCTATAAACCATACAAAACGTCAAGTAAATAACTGAAACCTAATTGTAATGGGAACCAAACCTGCCGATAATGATATGTTGAAGAGTGGCTGGAATACGTACAGTCACAAAAAATTATTCCATTCGAAATATAATATAAAAACAGGAACTTCCGCAGAATCTAAGAAGATTATTCCTAGTCCAAATCTTCTACATCTACCTAGCCTTTTCCCAACTATATTGGGGTCGGCTTCCGGTCAATCATGATTTAGCTGAATATCAGTATTTTACGAGGAGTGCCAGCCTACCAGACCTCTACAACCCATTGACTGCATGGCAGGACTGAAGTCAGAATTACAGGCTTCGGACTATCCGTGACGATGCCAAAGATCTACAAATGCGGCTTAGCGTGCTTTCCGAGGCACGAAGGAAACTCGTTATGTAAGATCATGTAAGATAGTCACCCTTCCACAGACCAACCTTGGCAAGCGTTGCTTTACCTTGAAGATCGACCCGTGCGGTTGTTATTATCCAGCCACGAGCTCCCGGTCCAGATATTTTATCAGCGTTTAATGAGCTCTTCGTCCAACAGGCCGGTGCTGACGCGATTCCTCCAGAACAGCTGCGAGTGGCCCTGGTGCGTCTGATCAACCAGCAGACCTGCACCAGCCGCCACAGCGAGCCCCAGTCAGGGTTTACTGTGACCAACACCATGATCTGCGCTGGCTGGCTAGATGTTGGCGTAAACGGACAGTGCGAGGTAAGTTGTTACAAGGAAGATCGGTAACTGCGACTTTTATAAAAAAAGAAAGAAGTAAAATTGCGTTTATTAGCATTACAACTACAGAAAACTCCTTAAAAATTAAACAAAAAAAACATTTACTAATGCCAAGAGGACCTCTCAGCTCAACATAATGCCAAATGGTAACACAAGGCCTCCACTGGACGCTGATTTTCAGCTGCAGCCCTTGGGTGCCATTCCATGCCATATGCTCAAAACGAAAAATATTCTTAACGCTTTTGCAGTGATCCAGTAGTAATACAGTGGTAAAAGTGGTATTTCGTAACCACGATTCAGGACTGCTGGTATCGCACAGTACAGAATCAGAGATGATGATGAGCGCGTTGCATATAAATGGCCAAAAGTAGTGACGGCTAAACCATCGTCGCGACGATGCGATGGTTTGGCAAGTTTAGCTAGGGGAAAACCTCCCTAAGGTCTACATTATTGTAACATATAACTTTTAGAGATAATCAATCCAGTTCTGACATAAGCCTGTTCTCCAAACGGAGTCTCTCCTCCCAGTGCATAAGCATTCTGTCCGTCCCAACCACCTTTTTTTTCTCTTTTTAGTTTATCTTTTGGAGGTGATAGATCTGGAAAATAAACTAAACGCGCTAATTTCGAGTGGATGTTAAAAATCTTTGAAATTCTGCTGCAGCTGACCTCAACAATCATAAATCCGAAAATCCGTTCCTTAGTTTTTTTTTTAATTTATCGCGTCCAAACAGACAGAAACCTCAATTTGTTTTATAATATTTAAAGATAAGGATGAACAAGTTCTATCGTTGAATTTCAAGTGTTTGCTCTTCATCGAACATTGCACCTAATGTAAAACTTAGTTATAACTACCACTACTATCATTATTATCTACCTAGTATAAGATAGTTGTCATGTTTACCTTCTCAAAAGGTAGCTAACTCATATGCAACATTTTAAAAACATTGAATCAGTTGAAGCTAGGATAAAGATCAAAATAATTAAATTGAAGTGAAACATCAGGGATATCAGACAATTTCAATATTATTTTCTATTATTATTATTATTGTTACGAACGTGAGTAATTAAATGCCGGTTTACTAGCAGAGAACTTTATTCACCACAAAACAATGACAAATTAGTCCAATCAACAAATAACCAATCACTATAAACACTCAGAGTTCCGTTTAGTATCGCTTAGGTCGCTAGGTATCACTTCACACACTTAGGTAGTTCGCTCTGTATCGCTGACGAAATCAAACTAAACTGCTTCTAGCCGGGAGCCCGTATTTATATGCGAAGCCATCGACATTTCTCGATACCGACGTTTCAAGGACATTCTAGAACAATAGGGTCATATCGGGAGGCCATAAATCATTATTATTACTCTCGTAAGTAGGTACTTATCTACCACCTTACATGCGAGTTTCGACTCTATTGCTAATACCGGAAGGTACAAATTCCCTTATCCGCCCACATAACTACCTACTGAATTTCATCTAATAATAATAGTGGTTGTCGGACTTTTCTGGAATTTGCCAGGCCTGAGTATGTACTCCTATTCTCGAAGCTTCGCACAGCAATGCGTTTTAATTATTTGATGCTACCCTTGGTTCCGTCGAAGATATAGCGTACTCAAGTTTCACGGCGTAACAGTGCCCCCCTCTTAGTCATGCTCGTCCCGAGCATTATTAGATCCGTGATATGGCGCCAATCTATCCACGTGGACTACCTTAGGTTTCCCTCGTAACCCTTTCTTGATGCGGTAGGTAACGTCGTTGATCCTTTTTATCACGGTGTAGGGTCCCTCCCATCGAGCTTGAAGTTTCGGCGACTTCCCTTTTCGTCGAAGTGGGTTGTGGAGCCAAACCAGTGCACCTTCCTCAAATCCCTTGGCGTTGGCATTGCGGTCGTATCTAGTTTTCATTTTAACGCTGGTGTGCAGGCTATTCTCACGCACTCGTTTATGCACTTCATCCAATTGATCTTGGAGGTCACTTACGAAGTCCGTAACTGGCTTAGTCTTGTCAGGTGGCACGCCGGTTATGGTATCGACTGGAAGTCTCATCTCCCTGCCGAAATTCACTCTTGCTGGGGTATGGCCCGTGCTATCATGCACTGCTGATCGATAAGACATCAGAAATAGTGGAATATACCGGTCCCAATCTTTCTGATGGTCATCGACAACCTTAGCCAGATGATTCTCCAGGGTCTGGTTAAACCTCTCCACCATTCCGTCCGACTGTGGGTGCGCAGGTGTTGTGCGTGTCTTGTAAATCCCCAGAAGAGTGCACATTTCCTGGAACAGCGCAGATTCGAAGTTGCGGCCTTGATCGGAATGGATCTCCAAAGGTGCGCCATACCGACATACTACTTCTTCGACCACCTTTTTCGCCACTGTCGTCGCTTCCTGATTGGGTATGGCGAAAACTTCAGGCCACTTTGTGAAATAGTCCTGTATCACCACTATGTATTTGTTTCCGTCATCTGTCACTGGGAAAGGTCCAGCAACGTCGATGGCAATGCGTTCCCATGGGGCTCCTACATTGTACAACTGAAGCTTGCCCCTGCTCCTAGTCTGTGGTCCTTTCACGGATGCGCACGCTGTACATTTCCGACACCATTGCTCTATGTCTTCTCTACAATTGAGCCAGTAATACCGCTGTCTCACTTTCAGTAGAGTTTTCTTGATTCCCAGGTGTCCACCAGAAGCGCCATCGTGTATCTCCTGAAGCAGGGGGACCACTTCACGTCGTGGTACTATCACTTGTGTGGTCACTTCCTTGCCATCGTTCGATTCCCATTTCCTACAAAGCAAGTCATTTTCTAGGACTAAACTGTCCCATTGTGCCCAGTAGCTCTTTGTGACAGGACTATGTGACGATACTTCATTCCACTGAGGCCTAGTTCCACTACGCTTCCAGTCCAGTATAGGTCGAATATCGTCATCTTCTTCCTGGGACTTCTTAAAGTTGCCTTCAGTCCTAATTAAGTTCACGTGTTCCCGGGCTTCATTTTGCTGGCAATGTCTACAGTCCTCATTACATGGACGTCGCGACAGGGCGTCAGCATTGTTATGCCCTTTTCCACTACGATGTTCCGTCACAAAGTTGAACTCCTGCAGCTGCTCTAGCCATCTTGCAACTTGACCCTCAGGGTTTTTGAATTGTAGAAGCCATTTCAATGCAGCGTGGTCCGTCCTCAACGTAAACTGTCTCCCTATGAGGTACTTGTGGAAATGTTGCAAAGTTTTTACAACAGCCAGTAGTTCTCGTCGAGTCACGCAGTAGTTCCTTTCTGGTTTTGAAAGTGCCTTACTGAAGTAAGCGATCACGACTTGCCAATCTTCTTGCACCTGCGACAGCACTCCACCAATTCCTGTGTTGCTGGCGTCGGTATCGACGACAAATCTTCCATCTCTGCTCGGATACCCCAGTATAGGCGCTTCACATAGCCGTTGCTTTAGTTCGTTGAATGCTGACTCACAGTTCTTGTCCCAGATAAAATCTCGTTTATCCTCAGTCAGCTGATGTAAAGGTTTTGCAATGTCCGAAAAACTCATAACAAACCGTCTGTAGTATGTGCACAACCCTAGAAATGCACGTACTTCTGTTTTGTTCTTTGGAGCCGGCCACTGTTGGACAGCCTTTATCTTCTCAGGATCGGTTCTCACTCCATCGGCGCAGATGACATGTCCTAGGTGCTAGCTAGCTGACCTCCTTCTTGAACAGGGCACACTTCTTTGGGCTTAGTTTTAGGTTAGCCCCCCGTATCCTGGTGAATACTTTCTCCATATTCCTCAGGTGTTCCTTAAAAGTGCGACCCATTATAATGACGTCATCCAAATATACCAGACAGACGTCACCAAGAAGGCCCACCATGACTCTATCCATGAGGCGTTCAAACGTCGCTGGAGCATTGCACAACCCAAAAGGCATGACGTTAAATTGCCACAGGCCGTTCCCAATTCCTGTACTAAACGCTGTCTTTTCCTTATCTTTCTCGCTAATTTCCACTTGCCAGTAGCCACTTTTCAAGTCAATGGTTGAAAACCACTTCATACCACTGAGCATATCCAGTGTGTCGTCTATCCTAGGCAAGGGATAACTGTCCTTCTTCGTTACATCATTCAGCTTTCTGTAGTCTACACAGAATCTGGTACTGCCGTCCTTCTTCTTCACCAGAACGACAGGAGAAGACCATGGGCTCGTAGAAGGTTCAATTATTCCGCTATCAGCCATATCCTTTACCATTTTTGCTACCTCAGTTTCTTTAGCCCAGGGTATGCGGCGCGGTCTCTGTTTAATTGGTCTAGCATCACCTGTATCTATCTCATGCTTGACGAGACCTGTTCTTCCGCAATCTTTTCCCGTTGCAAAGATATCCCGGAACCGTAGCAGAAATTCCTTGGCTTGCTGTAGTTCCGAAACTGATAAATTGCTCTTAGAATTATCCAGAAGTTGCTGGATGTGATCAGGTTCACCTTTTATTGCGTCTTGTTTTACTGAAGATGTGTTGATTTGGCGGAGATACTTCACTTCTTCACATCTTCCAACAACACTGTTTTTCTTCAACTGGATCTCCTTTTTCCCAAGATTCACAATCCTGACCTTGGATCTTCCTTTCGTCATAACTAATGTCCTCGCGGTGATAAGTTCCGGGTGCCGGCCAATGTCTTCAACCATAACACATCTGCGTTGCCTAATTTTCTTAGGAAATTTAACTTCGACTAAGGTTTCCGTTCTCGGAGCCAATGTGGTATCCTTTAAGCAATAGAGGTTGCATGTGTTAATTCCTTGCAGGAAGACTTCTTGGTCTGGGAATTTCAATACTCCTTTATCGATATCTAAAACACATCGGTAATTCCGCAGGAAGTCGAGACCCAGTATGCAATCGTCGGTAATATTCGCAATTAACGCTGAATGGGTGTACACTTGATCACCGATTTTAAACTCGATTTCTGTATCACCGAGGACGGAGACTGGCTGGCCGGTGGCTGTCTGAAGTCGGTAGGCTGGGGTTTCTGTTTGCCACAAGATGGTGCGTTTCAGCAACTCAGGTCTTATAATAGTCCGTGACGCCCCGGTGTCAACGGTGAAATTGCAAGCACGTTGATTCAGCGTTCCCTCGATGATCAAACTATTTCCGTTGTGGACTTGATTGATGGTGATGGTTGGGGCCTTCAGTTGACCAGCCAGCACCCGCCCCGCGGCCCTGGCGACATTTAGTTTAACGACTCCTCGTTAACTTGAGTTCCGGAGTCCACACTTCCCCTCTTCCTCTTGGGGCAATCGGTACGAATGTGCCCTTTTTCTCCACATCCATAACACGTCGGAATATAGCGGGACTTTGCCGACGAAGCCACTTCTCGGTGACGTGGTTGCACTGAAGGTGAGACCACCACTTCCCGAACTCTGTGCGTACGTGAGTCTTGTCGTACGGCTTCCACTTCCAAAGCGTGGGCCATCGCACTCTTCAGAGTTTGGTGGTGTCCGAGTCGCACCGTAGCCCTGACTTCAGTATCCCGTAGACCGTCGATGAATGCTTGCACCAGATTTACTTCCACCGTCTCCGGTGTCATCGACATGTATGCCCGCCGGACCAGCCGTTCAACCTCTACTCCCCACTGCTGAAGGCTCTCGTTCGACCTCTGCGTTCTCTCGCGAAGTTGCGCGCGGAAAACATGTTCGAGGTGCTTGTCACCATAGCGAGTGTCTAGTCCCTCCATTAGACGCTCCAACGTCCTGCCGTTTGGAGGAAGGTTCTCTAGGACCAGCAGAGCGTCCCCTCTTAGGGCCAAAGTTAACGCCGCAAAAGACTGGTCATCATCCCAGCGGTTTGTCTTGACCAGTGTTTGGAATTGGTACTTAAAAGCCGTCCAGGACGACGTGCCATCAAAACGCGGCATATCAAATTTTGCGGCTGATGCACAGTGGATGTGTGATGGTGCGCTAACAGCAACGGGTTCGCGTGCTTCGAGCTTGATAATTTTTTTGTTGATGTCCAGCAGGCGATCTTCGTGGCCATCAATTCTGGTTTCGAGGCTATCAGCTCGGGCGGAAACCTCCTTGACCTCTAAGGTGAGATTTTTCACTTTCTCGCCCAACGTGACGAGGCCGTGATCGATTTTTTCGAGGATCAGGTTCTGCTTAGCCTCTTGATCCCGGCGGGCTTCCTCCTGTTCGCGGCGGGCTTCTTCCTGGTTAGCCGCGATTAGATCCTGGAGCTTACGCTGGTTAGCCTCTTGTTCGCGGCGGGCAGCTTCCTGTTCGCGGCGGGCAGCTTCCTGTTCGCGGCGGGCTTCTTCCTGGTTTGCCGCGATTAGATCCTGGAGCTTACGCTGGTTAGCCTCCTGTTCGCGGCGGGCAGCTTCCTGTTCGCGGCGAGCTTGTTCCATACTAGCTTGCATGGCGGCCAACACTGCGGCGAGGTTCATTTCCGAGGATGGCCCTGTTGGCGCCTCAGCAGCTGCCGTTGCTCCCATACCAGCCCGATCTTCCGCTTCCAGACGTTGACGTGCAGCATCCATCTCCACTTGCCTCCTTGTTCGTGGTCCCTGTTCGTCGTCCCTCTGTAGTAATGGCATCTCACTTCTGACACCAGTTGTTACGAACGTGAGTAATTAAATGCCGGTTTACTAGCAGAGAACTTTATTCACCACAAAACAATGACAAATTAGTCCAATCAACAAATAACCAATCACTATAAACACTCAGAGTTCCGTTTAGTATCGCTTAGGTCGCTAGGTATCACTTCACACACTTAGGTAGTTCGCTCTGTATCGCTGACGAAATCAAACTAAACTGCTTCTAGCCGGGGGCCCGTATTTATATGCGAAGCCATCGACATTTCTCGATACCGACGTTTCAAGGACATTCTAGAACAATAGGGTCATATCGGGAGGCCATAAATCATTATTATTACTCTCGTAAGTAGGTACTTATCTACCACCTTACATGCGAGTTTCGACTCTATTGCTAATACCGGAAGGTACAAATTCCCTTATCCGCCCACATAACTACCTACTGAATTTCATCTAATAATAATAGTGGTTGTCGGACTTTTCTGGAATTTGCCAGGCCTGAGTATGTACTCCTATTCTCGAAGCTTCGCACAGCAATGCGTTTTAATTATTTGATGCTACCCTTGGTTCCGTCGAAGATATAGCGTACTCAAGTTTCACGGCGTAACATTATAATAATAGATTTTTTTTAAATAGAGTTGGTTTATCTATAAGTGAGTTGGATGAACTGACGGATCGCAATATTAAAATGGCTCAAAATGCTATAGGCATTTTCTTATTTAAGGCATTCGAATACGCAAATCATGGAATGTTAATTCTGAAACAAGCATTACGAAGTGGACAAAACAGCGTTAAACATAGGGAAATCTTATTCGAATGATAGACAGCAATTGGTTCAAATAAACGGCGTATATTAGTCGGTATTAAGCGCAAGAGAATGGGGTACCCCAAGGCTTCATTTTAGACCCTTCCTTATTTTTTATAAATATCAATTATTTATAGTAATAAAACTTTACATTCCTTCCGATTGGGTCGCATATGTTTACTGCATAGCTGTGGACTATTATTGGGTCTCGTTGAATACAAAGGGACAGACTAAAGCGAAGGTGGGGAGATGAGCTTGATTGACAACTATCAGAGGAATTGGTCCGCCTATGGCTGTGGACAGACGTGTGCGGAAAAGGGAGGCCTTCGTCTAGTAGTGAGACATAATATGCTAACTCCTACTACTGCAACCTTTTTATCATCTGGGAGTCCACCCGGGCCTGCCTCTTACTGCTTTGTGTGATTCATCAATTTGTTACTAACACTAGTTTGTAAGCTCGCAATTGTACTAACACATGTGGATGTACAGTACCTAATCGTAAGATGAGTCTGAATTAAATAATAATATTCATTATTATTATTAATACAGCAGTTTATTGATTTTGTTATTCTTACATTTTCAGGGAGATGTGGGCGGTCCGCTGCTGGACGCTTCGGGCGCCGTGATTGGCGTGTTCTCGTACGCGCACGGTTGCGCCGACCTGTACTACCCCGACATCAACACCCGCGTCGCTTCTTACACCCCCTGGATTATCGACGCTGCTAGGGCTCCTTAAGAACTAACATGACTTAAATATAATAATAATTTAGCAATACAGGTTTCTGTTTTATTCGCACCCAAAAAAACATTTCCTTTTTTCCGACATTAAGTCCTTTATACAGGGTTATTGTTCAGTGTCCAGTCATACTTTCCAGTCTTTAGGTATCAAACTTAAGATATGTTAAGTCCAGGTCACATTTAGTGCCAAATTAAAAAGAAAAAAAAATGACTCGCACTGCAAAAAAGGCAGTCAAGTGCATGTCGGACTCATACACCCAGGATTCAGTACAAACTTACCTATGTAAATAATTCAATTCCGATTCCTGAATTAAATCTCGAAGATTTTTCTGAATCGTTAAGAAATTTGATTTTGTGGCGTATGATCTGTGCTATATGTCGTTATGTGTACCTATCTTAGAAATTTAAAGAGAGAAAAAATGGGTCAGACAATAAGAAGTACTGACTGTACCAACATAGAGATTCTATAATAATAATAAAGTTTTATTGATTCTCATCATTGATATACATTCTCATCAATTATTTTACAGCACAAAATTGAGGCAAACCCCGGTAAGTTATATATATACTTGTGATGGGGTTACCTCGCTACTTCTCATGGATCACTTTCATTTTTCATTATAAAAGATGAATATAAAAAAAGGTCTTTACATTTACGTATCTATTGCAAAACGCACTATCGCCGTGTAGCTATAGGTAGGTACTTAATGCTATCACACAAAACTGCTTTCGTAATTAAATGTAGGCAATTGAAAGTAACGTTATTTTTATTACCATCCCGAAAACAGGCTTCAGTCATAAAACCAGCCTAATAAAATGAATACTAACTCATCACTTTGCTTAGGACAAACCTGTAGATTTCAGCATTTATAAAGGGGAAAGTTTGTGTATGTTTGTTACATCTTCACGCTGGAACGGCTGAACCGATTTCGATGGAACTTGGTACACGAGTAGTCTATGTCCTGCAATAACACTTAGGATACTACTTATCCTGGGAGTATGTTTCCTTGAGATTATTTTCTACCTTAACGCAGGTATTTTTTTTTTCTGGTAGGGTAATCATCAGAATGACTTCTCCCGCTCTTGGGCGGAGCGGGAGGGCGTGTCAGACTCTTACTGACTAAACCCCTACCCCGTTCCTTCGTTGCCTTCGTTCTGGGGGGGACTCGGTGTCAACCTTTAGGAATACCACGTGTTCCCCCCAGAGGCTTCGGCCCTGCCGGGCCCCTACAGTTTGCTGACATCTCCTTGAGGCGCGCGTGGAACAGAACGCGCCGTTGACGACTGGGCTCGGTCCAGATTATTTCCAGACAGCGAGCTACCCAGTGCTCGCCGTCCGCGAACCCGCGCCTACGGTGGTCGGAAATCGGGATCGGGATCTCGGCGGCGGCGGCGTGAGGACCGTTCCCTCACGCGCTCGCGGTCAGCAGCCTCCTTTACGAGCATTACTGCTTCGCAGAAGGAGGCGACCGCATGCCAACCCTCCTCGCTCCGGACCATGGCCTGAACCAGGGCCCGGCGCGAGAGGTCGCCGCTCCCGATAGCCTCCACAAGGACACGGCGGTGCTCCGCCCAAGCGGGCACACTTCTACCATACGCAGGTGAAACCGCTGGCAACAGCTACTGTTTTTTATAAATGTTTGTACTGTGTTTATCATCACCATTTCAGCCGAAAGACGTCCACTGCTGGACATTGGACTTCCCTAAGCGTCGTCACAATGAGTGGTCCTATGTGTATAGCATTCATCGGATTCCCACGACCCTCACTTACTAGGTCATCGGTCCACCTTGTGGAAGTAACTTGTACTCATCATCTGCCTAGCCTTTTCCCAACTTTCGAGTCGGCTTCCGGTCAAGTCGGATTTAGCTGAATACCAGTATTTTACGAGGAGCGGCTGCTTACTAGACCTCCACAACCCATTAACTGGGGTAACACGGTACTTCATGGCAGGACTGGAGTCAAATTTACTGACTTCTAAGTTCTGAGTATCCGTAACGACTGCCAAAGATCTACAAATGACAGCCCGGACTACGGCTCAACGTGCTTTCCGAGGCACGGAGGAAACTCGGTATGTTAAGATGGTCACCCATCCAGTGACCAACCTTGACAAACATTGCTTAACTTTGAAGATCGACCCGTACCCTGGGAGTAACTTGTACTGTGTTAATATTAATATAAATATTAAGTTTAATCATAAAAAAATATTTGAAGAGCTCTCATCCATCGTTGATTTAATCCATATTTCTTATCAGATAAATCACGTCAAATAGGCTACTAAAAGTATACTATTAGGTATGTTTCAAAATAAACTAAATTGTGCTCATGGCTTAGTGTATCTATCTATTTAGGTAAATAAATAGGTTGTAGAAGGAAAACTGATGAAATTGACGTGTCAAAGAGATTTTGAAAAACCAATATGAAAAATTAATATCATCATTTATCATTATACTAAAGTTAGGATGGTTTCGGTGACAGCTGTCAGATTCAGCAAAGTAGCTATCTATCTTTTTCTCTCATCTTAAAGATGCATATTTTCGTCCTGCTGTCACCCAACCCATGCTATGTAAAAAAGACTATAGTTAGTATTTATTTTGCCGCTCTGGCTTAGACAGGTAACACTATCTTTCTGTTATTTTTTGCAGATTCAGTTAGTTATGTGTAATTTCCTGTGATTTTCGGAAAAGTTAAAAGCTTATTTTATGTGCTTATCCACGACAGCTTCTACTCGTGCACCCAATCTATCGAAATCCGTTCAGCAGTTCAAACGTGAAGAAGTGACAAACATACAAACACACTCACAAACTTCTTGCCTTTACAATGTTAATATGATAAACTAAGGAAATACGAGTAAATACATAAAACAGTCCTATCACACTTTGGATCAAATCGCAGCTTATCTGAAAACCACAAATATATTTAATTAAAAATGATAGCAGGAAAACCGGCTGGCATAGGTAAAACAAAAACTAATTACAATTTGCCTTCCAACCTACTTGCTACATGTATTGTCGTGAAATATCGTATCAGTATACTAGTGACTATCAGTGGCGGTGTGCCCGAGTATGTGCGCGCTCTTACCCAACCGAAGGGTAAAAGAAACAATACTATTAACCGTTACCCTTGTATTTTTAACCCAGAGTCTAAGCATCAACAAAATCGGACACCCAGAAATAATCGGTAAGCATTTTACTATCAATCCTAACCGTTAAGCTTGAGTAAGCCAGTTAATGAAACGGAAATATTAATTCTTTAGCAAAAACTGCAATAAAAATAACTACATTCGATATATAAAATGAAAAAATATTTTTTTTAAATTGATTGTAAAGAAAAAACTGCAATAAAAATAACAAAATTCGATATTCAAAATTTAAAACAGTCATTTTTTTATTGTTCTAACACATTCGATATTCAAAATTAAAAAAAGACATTTTTAAATATCGAATGTTCTAAATTCGATATTTAAAAATGTCTCTTATCTTCTCGAATGCATTTCGGTTATTCGATACCCATTTAAGACCGTAAATGGGTCAAATCAATGTCTCAAATCTAGATGCTAAATGGAAGTACTTATATCGTAGTCGGAAATGCACTACTAAATTGGTTCACGGTTTCAGTAGAACGTGATGCGAAGCCAATCTGTGTGAGGTAATTAAGTCTTATCATATTAACGAACGTGCCAAAGTCGAGACAGTTTTTTTTTTTAAAGCAGTAGTAAAATCATCAATATAAAAAGAAAGTAAGAAAACATATTTATTCCGCCCTAATTGGACGCACACTAAAATATACATTAAAAATATAATTCAAATGTAAAATAACGCACAATAAAAATTATATGACTTCTCTCTCCCGCTCTGGGCGAAGAGGGAGAGCGTGCCAGACTTTTACTGAATAAAACCTACTCCTGTTCCTTCTTTGCCTTAATTCCTAGGTCCCGGGGTTCTCTTAAAGTCGTGACAGTAAGGGCCTATTTCACCACCTATGATCAAGTTTCGAGTCTCTTACTTGACAGATAATTTCATACAAATTCTGTCAAATTTTTGAATTTATTCAGTGAGTAGTGCCTACTCGGACATTGTGAAACAGGCCCTAAGTGTAAGAAGAAGTCCTACCGCGAGCTCTTAACGCGATTCATCTTACGACCTAAACTGAACTGCGAAAGGGGTGGTGTATATAGAGTGTAAGTATAGCTCCATCCCGTTTTCTCGCTCGCACGACAGACATTTTAACACTTTCCGTGCTCCGTAACCGCCTAACCGGAACCGAAACTGTCGGATATCCGAAATAAACAAAATATTCGTATCCGAAGCCGATATAAAAGTTTGGGATAAAGGCAGAATCTAAACAGGTGTTTGTTTATTTTCCCGGCTGAGTCACTTCTCATTGTCATACAAGCCGCGAGTGTCTCTTATAATTTGCATTGTTTATGATTTATTTCGTGATTCTGCATGTAGGTACAAATAAAAAACTTATTATTTACAAGTACCTATTTACCAAGTTTTAGAGAATATCCTCTACATACAAAACCTATAAATTTTACCTCCTTATAATATTCGTCAATTTTCTTGTAAGTTATGTTAAAATCTTCATGAAACTAGTCATAAGAAAAAAAATTGCAAAACACATAGGTAGGTATCTCGTCATTTTTATCTCAAGATAAAAATAAATCCTCGGTCTGTAAGAGCAAATAGAACATTCAAATGAAATCAGTATTCTCAGGGTTAAATAATACTTACATACATTTATCTGTCTGATACGTAAAATGACCGTACATGTGAAATGAAGGTGACAATAATACTGTGACTAAGAGGCCGACTGTTGCTCAAATGGTTGCAGGTTCAAATTGCTGTCTATTGTGATTTTAACCTACTTGAGTAAGAGAAGGACCAATTTAGAAGAGGATATTGTCCAACCACCCGATAAAAAGTATTGGGGTGGGATTGAATGGGACTAGGGGGGCTAATCTCACAGAATACTAGCTCAATGTGATATCAGTGGTAGCCCAGTGGTAACAGCCGCAGAGGTTTTTCCACAGTAGCGGAACAGTTAGTGCCCAGGTCGTCCCACGTCTCCATAAAGTTTCGCTTTCCGCTTGGATGTCTATTCCACCTCGGGCCCTAAAATCTGGATTAGTCTGGCAACCTGGAATACCCTTTAGTATTGGACTATTACCAAAGAAAAAACTAGTAAAAATGAGTATCCTGTATGGATAAAACATTATGGCGACACCGGCAGCCTAGGACCTTCGAAGACATGTGACATCCACCAACCCACACCGAGCCTGCGTATTGGATTACGGCCCATTCCCTTTTAGGCTTTAGAATCTTTTTTAGGAGATCATCTATATTACATAAGTTTAAAGTCATGTTGTTAATTTGAAAATTTTTCTCTTCCCAGCCAAAACACGAGTGGAATTAAAACCAACCACCATCAATGCTTTCTTGAACGACATCGTCCGCATATCAGCACCAGTGATAAAAACAGAGGCAGAATATTACCTATACAAACCGAATGGTGATGTCATGAAACTTAACATGAGTTCACCTAAACTGAACCATGAAAAAACATACCAAGACGCTCAACCAATTGTAGCTAGATTTATAAAACATATTAAACCAATAATACAACAAGAAAATAACTATGCAGCTTTCACGCTGGATGATCTGGACTATAAAGTGAAGAAGATGGAAGAAAATGACTTTATGCTTGGACCTCTCGTGCTAGGGGACCATGGAAACTGGGTGCTCAGTGTGTTCACGAAGGATTTTAATGACGATTGGGTGGAGCTGTTCCAAGTTATTACTATCTCGATTGTAGGTAAGGTTTCATTGATATTCTCAACTACACACATCAAAAGTGTCTAGGGATCAACATATATTTTTGCAATAACTTTTCTCCTGATTGATATTAATTAAAATTTTCTTTAAGGATTCATCAAATAAAGTGTTTTCGTTTGTCACAGTAACGATAAACCAAGTCACCTTTGCATTAATAAAGAAATTTGCCATTTTCCTAATAAAGGGATTTTTGACATTTGAACCACTAACATTAAAGTTCGAAAAAAAGACTGAAATAACAGTTTTCTTTAAAATTTTATTGGGTAACTTAAACAATTAATAATCCGTGTTTCTACCGCGAACACTAACAACACAAGAACATCGGTTTGGCATACTCAAAATGAGTTCATCCAAATCACGCTGTGGAATGGCCGCCCATGTTCGTTGCAACAACAAAATAGGTCTTCTTGCGACTGGATACCCTCCATATTCGGCAGAGCTCTTCTCTGTAGCATATCCCATGCATGCTCAATCGGGTTCAAGTCTGGCGACTGAGCAGGCCAGGGCAGGACATTGATGTTAGCTGCGGCGAGAGTCTGTCTTACAACTCTTGCGGTGTGCGGTCGTGCATTAACTGAAATAAGGGACCGATTTGCACTTGTAGAGGAACGATGACGTCTGATACAATCGTCTCAGCATAAATTTGAGCGTTGAGGTTGCCTCTGATCCAAATCAACTCAGTTCTTCCGCCGATCCAAATACCCGCCCATACCATGATGGTTCCACCACTATAAGGATGGACTTCCTGGCAGGATTTTAATCGCTGTTGGCGTCCAGGGGTTCTCCAGTGTCGTATACGTCTTGTATCCGGTCTCATACCAAAACGAGACTCATCAGAAAAGCACACGAAACGCCATTGTTCTTCTGCCCAATTTCTGTGTTCAAGAGCCCATTGATATCGAATCCTACGATTGTGCATTGCTATAGGTGGTACCCGTAGCGGTCTTCGGGAATGAAGGTTCACTTCATGCAAGCGGTTTCTGACTGTTTGGTCGCTAATTAAGTTCCCTGAAGAGTGATGAAGCCTCACGGCTAACATCATGGCGGTTATTGTTGGAGCTCTTCGAGTTAAGATTTGAATGTATCGGTCTTGTCTCCGTGTGGTGCAGCGATACCGTCCTCCATGGCGCTCAGCCACGGTACCAGTGCTTCGGTAACGTGTCCAAAGTCGACTGATAACACTCTGACTTGTATTCAGAGCTAAAGCCACAGTACGTTGCCGGGAACCAGTCTGCTTCTATCATTCCCACGGCTCTGAGCATTTCTTCCCTGCTTAAATGACGTCGCCGCTCCATAATAACGTTGGTTTTAATCAGTAGTAGGGAAACAGTAGCACTAATAATGTCTTCAATGCGTTGTATGTTTTTATAGGGAAAATATTAACAGCTGATTTTCATCTTTTACTCGAATTTGATTCACAGTTCCTGATTCAAATTATGAAATGCACCAAAAAGGATCCATATCTATATATATAAAAATGAAACCCGTTTTCCGTTGTCACGACATAACATGAAAACGGCTTGACCGATTTGGCTGATTTTTTTTTTAAATGTTTCTTGAAGTTCAGTGATGGTTCTTACGGAGAGAAAAATTTAAAAAAAAAAGTTAGGTAAAGTAGGGTAGGTACGGTTGTGTAGGGTAGTGTAGGGTAGTGTAGGGTAGTGTAGGGTAGTGTAGGGTAGTGTAGGGTAGTGTAGGGTAGTGTAGGGTAGTTTAGGGTAGTGTAGGGTAGTGTAGGGTAGTGTAGGGTAGTGTAGGGTAGTGTAGGGTAGTGTAGGGTAGTGTAGGGTAGTGTAGGGTAGTGTAGGGTAGTGTAGGGTAGTGTAGGGTAGTGTAGGGTAGTGTAGGGTAGTGTAGGGTAGTGTAGGGTAGTGTAGGGTAGTGTAGGGTAGTGTAGGGTAGTGTAGGGTAGTGTAGGGTAGTGTAGGGTAGTGTAGGGTAGTGTAGGGTAGTGTAGCGTAGTGTAGGGTAGTGTAGCGTAGTGTAGGGTAGTGTAGGGTAGTGTAGGGTAGTGTAGGGTAGTGTAGGGTAGTGTAGGGTAGTGTAGGGTAGTGTAGGGTAGTGTAGGGTAGTGTAGGGTAGTGTAGGGTAGTGTAGGATAGTGTAGGGTAGTGTAGGGTAGTGTAGGGTAGTGTAGGGTAGTGTAGGGTAGTGTAGGGTAGTGTAGGGTAGTGTAGGGTAGTGTAGGGTAGTGTAGGGTAGTGTATTGTAGTGTAGGGTAGTGTAGGGTAGTGTAAGGTAGTGTAGGGTAGTGTAGGGTAGTGTAGGGTAGTGTAGGGTAGTGTAGGGTAGTGTAGGGTAGTGTAGGGTAGTGTAGGGTAGTGTAGGGTAGTGTAGGGTAGTGTAGGGTAGTGTAGGGTAGTGTAGGGTAGTGTAGGGTAGTGTAGGGTAGTGTAGGGTAGTGTAGGGTAGTGTAGGGTAGTGTAGGGTAGTGTAGGGTAGTGTAGGGTAGTGTAGCGTAGTGTAGGGTAGTGTAGGGTAGTGTAGTGTAGCGTAGTGTAGTGTAGGGTAGTGTAGGGTAGGGTAGCGTAGGATATGTAGGGTAGTCATTTGACGGGAGCGAAGCCGCGGGTAAAAGCTAGTAAATTTATAAAATCATAAATTTATTACAAAGCCACATCTCAATCTCAAGAAATCCGCATATAAATGCTTGATCCCTAGACACTTTTGATGTGTGTATATTATGTCCGACTTAAGACATTTAAACGGTGAAAACGTAGGAACGATTTTTTCAAGATAAAAACGTTCCTACACTTAGGTAAGCTTCGAGGCTTAATTGTATTGATGATTTTTATGGTTATAATTATGTAACTAGTTACAGTCGCAAAAGATATTTTAAAATTTCTTACAACCCACCACTGGTCTGCAAAATGCAAAAAACGTAAGAAAATATGAAATTCGCGGGCTACCTTGACGCTTCCCTCTTACACTTTGGAATTTATTTTGCTGTTAATAACAGTAAACTGATTTGTAAACCAACCAACGTTGGAGCTTATAAACTTAATCATTCCCTGTCACGATTCGGGTGCCCCTTTTCCTGAGGAGGACCCTCTTAGTGAGTAGTGGTGGAACCCCCTTCCCCTCTTTCATCATCATCATTTCAGCCGAAAGACGAAATCTTTCAGTACGTGGTTGCCATTCCAGAACCTTTCGTCCCCATCGACCATCTGTTCTACAAGGAACGGGCGCTTGATATCGTTATTGATGTTGTATTTGTACTTTGTAATTACGTGTGTATCATGCGTAACGTACCCGTGGCTTGTCATTTCTTTTTGTGTGCATTGCTCATCGTTACCATGGAGTTACATCTCCTAAAATGTCACCAACCTGTAGGGGCCCGGCAGGGCCGAAACCTCTGGAGAACATGGAAAATCCGAAAGGTTGTCACCGACTCCCCCAGATCGAAGGCTACGAAGGAACGGGGCAGGGGTTTAGTCAGTAAGAGTCTGACACGCCTTTCCACTCTGCCCAAGAGTGGGAGAAGTCATTCTGATGATTCCCCTAGGTACCGAAAAAAAAAAGCCATGGAGTGGTGACGTGGACGGCCGATGAGACGTATAGCACTTTTTTTTTTAATTTACTTGTCTATTTTCATAATTTCCATTTGTAGATAATAGTGAAAACCTGAGTAGTTTTTATCCAACACGTAGGAAAAGGTCAATTATAATGACATACCAATGCCTTTTTGCATAATAAGTATGCTGGTAGGTATATCAGCTGATTCTTCTCTAGGACCTTGCGGCGCCTACCTGTGTATACCTAGAAAAGGTCATTTGTTTTTAGAAGTGACGCAATGGAATTTTCACAATTTATGATTATGACATTGTTTTTGCCATTTTTGTAACAGAAACTTAATATTATAAACTAATATTATAAATGCAAAAGTTTGTATGGTTGGAAGTTTGTTACCGCAATATTAAGGAGTAGAGAGAAGTAAATATCAAACCAACTGAAAGTGTCCGCTTCGGTTCGCACGCTGCTGCACCGCACACACGTACGGTTGTTCACGTAGGCCACCACATTAGAGTATCACTTGATTATTCCATTCGTGCCGTTAGCTTCGTAAAAATAGCTCAATATTTTTACGAAGCTAACGGATTTAACGAATTTGGACGACCCCTGGGTCGTACATTCATAAGAACAAAAAAAACTACCAAACTGTTTTTGCTCGATCCAGCCCGTCCCTTACTGCCCTCCCCCATAGGCGCTCTAAGCCAAGGACATTACCCTCAGAATGTTCATAGCGTGTAGTCATTTAGTTCTAGATTAGTTATGTAAGCCCTAGCTGGAAGCATTAATTTTCTAAGCAAGGTCCCCACAGGCAAGGCAGTCGACATAGATTGACCTGCGAGAGGCCACGCACAAAAAAAGTAACTAAACTGTTATTACATTTTCAGAATACGTCCCACTAAGTATATCAAGAGTCTCACCTAATTCAAGTATTAGTGTAGACTTGGATCGCCCCCCGTCATTGAAGGTAGGCGAGACAGTACTCCTCAGCATATCCTGGCCAATAACAGATCTTCAGACCTGCGAGTTGGTCGCCCCCAGGTCTACTTTCGACAGGTTCTATGACAGAACCCGGATAGACATGAGGACCTGTGGGTTCACCTTACCTAACATAACGGTGGAAGATGCAGGGCTATGGAAGATCATTGCAGTGGGGAAAATAGTTTATGATGGAGAAATCAATTTGAACGTTGTTGACAATTCAACTAAAGTGAAGATGAGTGTGGAGATTGATTAAATGGTTCTGATGATCTCTAGGGATTGTTTTATTTTGTGTTTTGTTGTGTGAATGTTGTTAGATGGCAAACAGGAGTAGGTTTTCAGTGTAACCGTATGCAGCTGAGTAAAAGTAGGTATTTTAGATGAAACGATTCCATATCTGCCCAAATCAAATCTGACAGACAGAGACTGGTCAGGTATGGTGAATGAGGTCGGGACGGCTGTCAGATTTCCTGGCTTCCTAAGTGACCCAGAAGCCCCAAAAAAGTGTGCGTTACATTAGACTTTGTGTTTGACTGTTTTTACATTATCGCAAATTTTCAATTCAAACAAAAGCCGCCGCGCATCGAGGTTACGGCGGCAAACTATAGAACTACATATACTACTATATAGTGAAATACCTGATGATATATTTAAAAGTAACAGCTGGCATATACAACGTATTCGTATATGTGAAACCTCAAATACGTATCTATTTTTATGTTAAGAATCTATGTACAAAATTTCAAAATCGTATCACGAAAAATCACAAAGTTATAAGCTTAGTAGGTAGGTAAGTGTTTCCATAGAAATACATGTGTACAGCGCACCACGCCTATGGGACCAAACCGTATTTTCCATCTCGAAAATGGTTTTGGCGAAAGTCGTATATTCATAGATTTTTTTAGGGTTTAATACTCAAGGATGGAACTTACGAATAAATCTCAAAAAAAAAAACTTAGTTTTACGTTTATAAACTGCAGTTTATAAACGTAAAACTAAGTTCATGAACCTCAAACATTGGGTATAAATATTTTCGTGCCAATTAAATTAGCGTTAAGGAAGTTCAACACAAAATTATTCGGAAGTTTTCCAAGGAAGTATGTTAGTGTTATACATCATAAGAAAGCTTAGAATGTACACTTTCCAACCACGTTCGGTTTTTGTACAAAAATATTTTCGTTCTATTTTTTTTTTTTTTTTTTAGTGAAGTAAATAAAATTTCGTTTTTGTTTATTTCAATTGGAGTTTTCATTGTTGCCGAAAGCTGCCGGTGTCAAGTTAATCACTCTAGTAGATACCTTACCTATTCAGTAATATGAGGATTGAATAAAAACTTGCGCGTTTTTTGCGCAAGGGTGATTTAAAAGCAATAAATAATGTCAATCAGGGGAAAATAAAAAAATCCCCGAAAATTACGTTCTTCTTTTTTATTATGAAATATTATATTTAATTGTTATATTTTGATGTCTATCTTGTTTTTTTTTATTTCTGTTATAGAAGCATATATTTACAAATTAATAGCCTACTATTATATTTGAAAGAATCTTCCCATGGCACTTTTGTTTTCGGTGGTCAGCTTAACCACAAGTATGATAAACTATATTGCTACGGAAGTTCTATTTATCTGTTGTGGTAATTATTTACAATCAGTACTGATTACACTATTTCGATGAGAACTGTCATAATCAATTGTCCCATGGTTTTTGCACAAGGCACTAAATTGTTGGTCTTTTATATACTTACCCGTGTTTTCAGCATACTATTCATTCGTGTTCATGTACTTTTTTCAACAGACAAAAACATTATATTATCTAACAATGAATGAATTCGTTTGTGTTCGACGCGATCTTTGTGATCAAATAATAAGAGGGAAAAGGACTTCAGACCTCAGACAATATTTGTTGGACAACTTTCAATTATCGGAAACTGACGTTAAGGCTGGCGCGAAGTGTCAATTTTCCATACAAACGTAATACCAAAATCATTTGCAGTTTAAGCATATTTACACCATAATATGATGTTATTCGGATTCAGACAATAATTATCTAGGTTCCTACGTCGTCTTTTTGTTGAAAAACTTACCCCAAACGAAATTTAAGCGAATTTAATTTTGCACATTTTCACAGCGAAAATGTCATGTTTTTATATAGTTTTTTCTATATTATAAACATCAATATTTCAAGATATCTCCCCGCAGGAACACAGATATTATTATCAAGTTATAAAGAATTGAAAAGAAATTGGAAAATCATTAATTTTTCATTCATCATTTTTGGTATTACGGAATACATCCAAATTTCTCCCAAATTTTCAATAGTTTTTATTGCTATCGCAGCAAGCAAATGTCAGTGTGTGGGTGATGACATCTCCAGTCAGTGTGTCCAAGAATTGTTTATACTATCTGGATTGATTACGTCAACCTCAAAAACGTACCCACAAAACGGTATGTTGTCTCTTTCTACCACGGTGTCCATAGACGAGTAAGAAAGGGACACGCTACCTCTTTGTATGGTCCGTCTTGCTGGGTACATTTTTTCCATTTTTGCTTGTCAATTTAAAATATGAACTTAATGGCAATGAATTTTAAGTACACTTCAGATTGTGTGATATTACTTCGTAATCATTCCAGGGTACACAAGGTCCTTGCGTGTGTGTCGCTCCTACAGGGTTACCTACTTATCTATCATAGGTTCATATTTGATCGAATTTCATTTCCTATAAAACTTTTCAACAATTATCGTTTCGTTTTAAGGATTCCGTACCGCAAAGGGGAAAAACGAAACCTTTTTATAGGATCACTTTGTTGTCCGTCGGTCTGTTTGTCAAGACCCTTTATATCGGAAACGCGTGGAGTTATCGAGTTCGAGAATAGGCCCGCGATCCCTTGAAGCTGTGCACAAATCAAATATATAAGTTATCGAAAAAAAAAAGATACAGCCGTTTATATCGCAAAAAACGTACGTTTGATACTCTCTAGGTAATCAAAATTTATAGGGTAAAAAAGGTCTTATAGCAAATATGGGAAAAGTCTGAAAACTGAAAATTTGTAGTTACGCCACTAAGAAAATCGGTTCCCCTCCTACAGGCTTTCACACTAGCGTATTGGTCATATTGTACAAGCGGTTTGCGAGCATTTGTTTCTTATATTATTTAGATCTTAATCACCTTAAATTCATTAAGTCGTGATTTATTTTTGTTAACATCTCATGTTGATAGGTTTGATTTTTTTTCTTATATTTACATTTTCTCTTATGGTGTGAATGTGGGAACACCGTAGACTACGATTTTGATTACTAGTATTTCGACAGTTTTTTGATAAAAAATATTTTTATTATACTTTTGGGTACAATCTTAATAATCTGTCTGTTAATATAATATTGTAATATATACTTATAATACATTTGTAGAAGTAAAAATTCTGTATATTGAAAATATCAAAAAAATTATGGCAGAGGGGGTGTTACGAGACCGATACCGAACCCATTTTTTTAAAATTAGTTAGGTACTTAGGTTTACTTTTATAGGGCGCAGACCGTGTAGATTTTAATTTCAAGTATAGGTAGTATATTTGATAGTGTGTAGGGTATTTTTAGTACTCTTAGGTAAGATTAGTAATTCGTATAGATATTAGTTTTTAGGGATTTTACTTATTTATTGATATACATACAAGAAAAGTTTTTAACCACTGCGTAAATTTTTTTTGGTGGCTCAGTGTAAGTAATAGAACACAAGTCGACTTCAAGGTTAAGCAACCCTTGCCAATAGGTTGGTCTTTGGATGGGTGACCATCTTAACATAACAAGTTTCCTCCGTGCCTCGGAAAGCACGCTAAGCCGTAGGTCCCGGCTGTCATTAACAGTCGTTACTGATAGTCAGAAGCCAGTAAATCTGACTCCAGTCTTGCCATGAAGTACCCTGTTACCCCAGTTATTGGGTTGTGGAGGTCTGGTAGTCAGCCTATGCTTTCCGAGGCACGGAGGAAACTCGTTATGTTAAGATGGTAACCCATCCAAAGACCAACCTTGGCAAGCGTTGCTCAACTTTGAAGATCGATCTGTGTTTTATTACTTACACTGACCCACCAAAAAAAATTTACGCAGTGGTTAAAACTTTTCCTGTATAAGTGTAGATACTACACTAAAAACTTATTGATAAGTTTTTTCATACACGCAACGAAGTCGCGGACACAGCTAGTATGGAAATATTGTAAACCCAATATTTTTTTTGAAAAGAGTAACCATGAAGTTTCTTGCCGGTTCTTCTCCATAGGAAACGACGAATTGGAACTACGCACTAGATTCTGACGTTTCATAAGTGTCCATGTAGGCCCACGTAAAATAAAAATATGATTTCAATTCGATAGATTGATCACTACAGAACACTGTCTTTTTTTGCATTAAATTTATTTTAAAAGTGACGACCCTATTACTTCAATGGAGTATAGGTAATCTGAGGGCACGGTAGTGTCACACCCACCAAGTCGCGCAAAAAAGTGCCATCCTTATCTCGAAACATTTCGAGCCATTTTCAACCTCTTATAAATCCGTTGTGGACGAAACTAGATCAAGCAGGCTTCATAAAAAGACTATATATTTCAAATTTCATTAAATTTTCTAAATTTTGTCACTCACTGACTGAACGAACATAAAAAGTCTAAGGCACTTTTAGCAGCAATAGAGACAGAAGTTTTGATTACAATTAGTGTTTAGTGTACAAACCAAGGGAAAACTAAAATATTTTGCAATTTCGACCTAGTTTTCTAGATACACCAACTGCATATATAACTTAGTAATCCCATTATAAATGTATAGGATTACAAAGTTACATTTTTAAGATTTGACTTGGTAATCGCACTAAACGATTTACTTAATTACTTTTGAGATACATTGTGTTTTCATGCGATTACAAAGCTAAATTCATTTATTTAAAACATACAAGATATTTTGACTTGGAATAACATGGATCTCACATTTTACGGTAGAAGAGTAGTGTTGCGAGACTTGAGTTTTTTTACAAGCTGTGTTTTTGATGGAATTATTTTGTCAAGTTCAAAACTGTTCTATATTATGCTGTGAAGATTGTCCGACTCACACGTACACACACATATGCAATTTCGCATTTGTTTTTGCCAAACAAAGATAGCAATATACCGCGAACGTATTTTATTTTCATCTCAACTCGAAGTAGCGAGCGATCTCCGCTGGATCCTTAATACTGTAATAGAGAATATTCAAAAAAACCTAACATCAAGTTGCGAGAAATGGACCAAAGCTCAAAGGAAGCCAGACAGGTTCGAGAGCCTATACTCAAATTGGTTGAATGGTGAGTTTAAAGTATCATTGAATTCTTGCAGTACCTCAACATCTGAAAATTCTGGCTCGAATACTGGCGGTGATCGTGGTAGACCAACAAAACCATATGACGAGTGTTCGGAAAGCACAAAGAAACGAAAAAATATGGAACTGGTCCAGGAGTATGGAATGGGACAGGTCCGGAACGCTTATGTGCAAGGTTTACGATCCATGGGTGAAAATGACGAAGCGTCGATTGTGACTATTATCAGAAATAAGGAAAAAGAGGAGAAAAAAGTAATTCTACAAAACATACTAAATCCAGATAATGCACTTTCCTTTACAAACGAGGAGGCATTGAGTATGTGCATTGAAACTGACCTAACCAAAGCCCAATATGTGTACCTACCTAAGAAAAAGACTCATTGATAAGAATTAAAGCTCTGTATTGCCTTCGTATCAAATACTAAGTGAAGCAAAAAAGGCTTGCTATCCGCCCGCATCCAGCATAACGGTGATAAATATGAGCGCAAAAATTAATCTGCAAGATCTCTTAGACCATACAGTCTGCCGTATTATAAAGATTTTTGGGAAAAATTTTTTCGACACACTTGCTCATAAAGTGGCTGTTATTGCACTGTACTTAGGTAGGTATATAAAGGGGCTCGTTACCAAACTGTGACATTTTGATTACTATTATGCACATGTGCGGTAATGTAGTTAGAACCTTTTTGTTTAACCTCTTTTTTGTCAAAAAAAGTTTTAAGACAAAAAAGAATAAAATTTGTTATTGCGTTTAATAGCATAAATTAGTGTTTTACTTACTTATTTCATGCAATTTCGTGTTTAAATAAACTGTTTAAAATTTTACATATTTAATTAATTAAATCTTTCATCAAATTTGTATTTTCTGTTTATATGCAACCTCATTATTATTTTTTCTAAACCAAGAGCTAGAGTAGCTAGTCTATGGCCGCCATTTTTCGCGCATGCGCGCGTTTAAGAAAAGTCAATTTTTTTGCCGCCATATTTAAAAATAAAATACAGATTTTACAAAAATGTCTACAACAACTATTTATGAGGAAAATAATTTGTGCTGTACGCCTTCAAGTAGAAAATCTATGTCATGGGACCACTATACAGTCAAAATTGTTAATTATAACTTTACTGACTGCACATTTACGAACTGTTTCTTTAAATAAACTTTTCTTATACCTACTAAATAAAGTTGATTTTTAATTTATTTTCTTCACAAGTGTGTCGAAAAACGTCGTATGATACACGAGAGTAATTAGTCATTATCGTTCTTGGTTCTCTTAAGACCCTCGCCAAGGCTCGGGTCTTAATACCACCGCGACGATAATGACCCATATTACACACTTGTATCATAATGTACTATTATAATACGGCAGACTTTTGACATTTCAGGAAAAAAATATAACATGGTGTAAAAATGATTGGAATCGATTCAGTTAACGATTCTGATCAAACTATATTCAGGTTTTGCATATACTAAAAGTTAATATTTTTATAATTATGCATTTATAAAGTTAGCAACTGAATAAAAATAAATTAAAGTACAAGGTGAACCGAATATGACCTGGTTAGGGTCACGGGATCTGATGGATGCGAGACGCACAGGACCGTGCGTTATGGCGACACTTGAGAGAGGCCTATGACCAGCAGTGGACGTATTTCGGATAATGATGATGATGATGCAATAAAAAAAAAACAATATTTAGCCTGGCAGCCTGGCTAGAATGGAATTGGGGGGGTCACAACAGCCGCATGCACACTAAGCGAAGGGCAGCACAGGGCAAAAGTCTTTGTTGTCCATCATCAGCCATAGTAGTTCATCATGATGATGAACAACGCCGCCGAGCTCAAGCTGAGAAAATGTGGTGAGATGACCTAGACGCCTACCGCAACGGCTGGTTTGAAGTTGCTCGAGAAAAATACTTGGAAGAAGTTAGGGGAGGCTTTTACCCTGCAGTGGAAAAATATAGGCTAAATAAAAAAATCACGTGTAGAAAAAAAATATTGTTAGAGTTCAGACAGTATTCCTACGGTCAAGCGACATTACACAATTTTTCTGCATTATCCAAAGGTTGATTGGTAGAAAATGCCTAAGGTATTAAGTCGACCTCTATTTTAAGCATAAAGTATTTAATAAATAAAAAAATAGGGAAAACCTTTGACGTAAATAATACTCAAATTATTACATAACTAGTTTATATTTACAACTTATAATCAAATACACAGTCCTTAATAAATACTGTAACACAATACAGCTTTGTCAAAATTTACTCTATGTATCTCAATCACGCCATTGTGAATTAAATCATGCATCCCATCCCATAATTATTTCAGAGAAATATTTCCTGTAGTGTCAAGGTATAATGTTACAGACACTTTCGGAGCGAATTTGAGTCAAGTTAAGTGAGTTTTAAGAAAAAAATTAACCTTTAGGGTGGAACTCTAGCTAGCCTACCGTAGTGTTTTTTAAGAGGCTAACTTTAACTAGTTTTGTTATTACTGACATCAGACTTAATGTACGGAGATATATGATCGTCTCTGATTAAATTAAGTCTTTATATTGCTATAAACATGTATGAATTTTACAAACCAGACTGCGTAGTAACACATTTTGTAATGTCAAACGATATTAAATGTAATATCAAGCAAATATGACATCTAAACACTTCAAAAACGGTTCAATTTCCATCAACACGGTCAGTGCTTCTTATTGTCTGACCCTTATTTCTCTCTTTATATTTCTAAGATAGGTTAGGTAACATAGGGCACAGACTGTACAAATACGTTCCCTCATATACGTTTCAGCACGGCCGGTGGCAATAATGTGTTATAGAAAATGATAATGGGCACGGCCGGTAGTAATCATACGTCACTGAAATTGAGAATGTCAAAGATCTTCAAGCAATTGAGCCACCTTCTCTCCACACCTATCACTCGCTTCCACTAGCACTCCCAGAGCCACTGGCACTACTGTTACGCCTTGGCGTGGTCTGGTCATCATCCGCATGCTCCTCCTCCTGGTCGCTGCCCTCGTCATCCGAGTCTTTGAGCGCCTTCGCCCGGTCGAGGCGGCGCGCGCGCCGGGTTTCCACGTCAGAGGCGTCCGATTCTGATGAGTAGATTGCTGCGCCAGCGGAAGCTGTAAAGAGTCATATTATTATATCTAGTCTATACTGTCCCACTGCTGGGCAAAGGCCTCACTCCATTCATTCCATCAAGAGAAGAATCATGTTATAATAATAATTATTATTAATAACTCTATTTCGGGTAGCATAGACCCATAGAAACCTATCCCTATACAACATTCGTGTTTTTTTTTTTCTGGTACGGGAATCATCAGAATGACTTCCCCCGCTCTTGGGCGGAGCGGGAGGGCGTGTCAGACTCTTACTGACTAAACCCCTACCCCGTTCCTTCGTTGCCTTCGTTCTGGGGGGACTCGGTGTCAACCGTGTTAAGATTAGACATTTAAACAAATCTGTACATTGCATCGATTATGACTTTTATTGTGTTGAATTAAAACAGTCGAAAATCATTTTGATTACTTCAACGCCTCCGATTTTTCGATTGTTAAAATATCTCGGAATCGGTCATCGATAATTTATATAATTGTGAAGAGTGATATGAAATAAAAGGGAGTTAGTGATACTGTGACAAGTGACAGGACAGAATGGAAGAAAACAACGTGTTGCGCCGTCCCCAAATGATACGGGGCAAAGGCAGTAAGAAGACGAAGAAGCTTTTGTACCTTTCTGTCCCTGCTTGTACTTGTTCTTGATGGCGGCGAGCGACACGCCGCCCTCGTCGTCCGAGTCGTCCCGCGCAGCCCCGGCAGTGCCGCGCGCGCCGCCGCGACGCTTGGGGCGCGTCGACACGCGGGACCGCATCGCCGCGCGGAGCTCCATCTCTTCTTTCTGTATTAACATACAATTTTATTATTCCAACATGTTGTCTGTTGATATTTTTACCACTTTACAAGTAAATATGTTAGTTTATGGTGCGGCCTGCAGGTCCTTACAAGCGGACACCAAGCTGAAAATTATTCCAGCAAGGGCAGCGATAGATCAGTATTTTACCGATACCATCGCCGCGCTCCAAACAGTTACGTTCTCGCAGAAGTCGTCGTAGCAACAGCATAAGCATCTACTTAAACACAGGATCATAACAGCAATATGAACGGTTAGAAAACGACAGCCTCATCTATTTCTGAGTTGACGCCTCAATAAAATGCAGTCTGAACGAAAACCTGACTTTGCAAACCTTCCTAGACATGCTAGTTTTAAAGCACATTCTGCCAGTCCCTGAATAAGCTCCATTTATTTTTCAGTAAGGTGAGTGACTAAAAACTAATGTCGAGTTTTTGTCGGGATTTTTTCGAATGAAACTTAGTAGCTGTTTTAATTATACGTAATTTGATGCCTTGTGGGTAATGTGGTGTAAAATTGAAATAATTTTGTATATTAAGTGTTAAAATAAAACTGGACAAAATGATGATCTCTTTAAAATGAAGCTGAATATAATAATGCAGTATTACTTGTAGCTATCTCAACGAAGTTAGGCTTATCTGTAGCAATTTTCATAAAAGATATGTCCAGGGTAAAATCCTCAAAAAAAAAACCTGAAATAACAGTTCCTCCAACATACCTTAAGCTGATACTTCCTATCAGCATCGGGATCAGCCCCGACCTGGGACAGTATCTTGATGGCGGAGGTCTTGGTGGAGCGGTCCGCCAGGGATAACGTCATCTTCCTGTGAGTGAACGACTCCGTGGAGTGCGGCCTGAACGACAGCTTGGTGCGGAACACCGCCTGGCCCTGCAGACCGGTGCCTTGGCGCACGAACAGGTGGTTGTGGTCGCCCTGGAATCGTGGGGAAGTTGGTTAGATAAATGCTTCAAGAATATAATATAATTTATTAGATGCAGGCATTACATGCCTATTATACAGTAAAAATTAAAAAAAAAGTACAGAAATATATTAAAGTTGCGCAGAGCGTGCCAGAATCAAAAGGATGGCCAGCTCAGCAATTGCTGGGCGTCAGATATTTCTATATTCCTTTCAGAAGCTAACCCATTGCCTGAGAGGCTTCGACCCTGCTGGGCTGCCATATCCTTGAGGCGTATGAGGATCAGTACACGCTGTCGACGACTTGGGCTCGGTCCGGATGATTAGCCGATGGCCGGACAGCAAGCTACGCCTACAGTGGTTGGAAATCGGGAATACTTACATGTAAAGGCTGCTTGTAGACGTCGAAGATCTCGGAGCCGAGGTGCAGCGACATGCTGCCGTCCGACCACTTGACCACTAATGTACTTACGTGTAGAGGCTGCTTGTAGACGTCGAAGATCTCGGAGCCGAGGTGCAGCGACATGCTGCCGTCCGACCACTTGACCACTAATGTACTTACGTGTAGAGGCTGCTTGTAGACGTCGAAGATCTCGGAGCCGAGGTGCAGCGACATGCTGCCGTCCGACCACTTGACCATGCGCGCGTTGGACTCCTTCACCGCGTTGCCCTCCTTGTCGAACACCGTGCGCCAGCGCATCGTGTTCTCTACCTTCAGTTTTAACCTGGAATAAAGTTAATATTGTGTTCTCAATAAAAGTTGAAAACTGACTGACTTAAAACCTAGCTTATGAGCAAGACAATTACTGCCAGGACCGCAACTATATGAAATGTATCCTAATTTCTCTTTGTCACGTCATCACGATAGAATGACTGGACCAATTTCACTAAAAAAAATTATGTTGTGAGTTTTACTGTCAAGAGAAATGCCCCAAGTGCCCGGACACCTGCACTTTGGAGGATTTAATGGGAGCCACCGATGCTGCAATCAGCGTAGCTACCTACAGGGCCCAAAAAATTTGATAAGTTTACCTTCGATTCGAGAAGAAGAAGATTTATGAATGAAAAAAAATAAGTATTTCATACACATTAAAAAACTATAGCATTCACGATTAAGCCGTTGATAGCATAATGATAGCCAATACAAAACAACATATCTGTCAGAACAGCTACTACGAACTAAATAGTTCGAAGAACCCTCACCTGGCGCGACCTTCCTCGTCCAAGGTCTCCTCCTCATCGATCTCGTCCTCATAGGTGCTGGGGTCGTAGGGGCGCGTCTCCACGGACAAGAAGTTGGGCAGCTTCACGAAGTGCAGCTCTTTGCCCAGCTCCGTCCAGATCTTGGGCATGTCCACGTCTATGCGGGTCTCCGGGATCTCCACTTCTTCTTCTTCTGGTTTGGCTGGCTCTTGCTGGAATTGTTAGGTTTTAATTTAAATCTCAATGCTTATCTTGATTGACGAAGTGATATATTATGACTTGGTTACTTTGATAGTCATTATTATGGTGACTCAAATTCAAAAGAATCAAAATTATTTGCAAGAAATACAATGTTTACAATGAAAGTTCAAAGTATTTATCTACATGTATACAAGGTGAAACTGACTGACTAATATATCACCATACCTACAGCCGAAACTAATGAGAGTATACTCCATTTACAATATGATTAGCTAAAACTTTTTTACTGTCCGTACAACCGTTTTGACTTTTATTGCGTTGATGGCGTGATAAATAGAGACTGTAGCAATTGGTATTATAAACACATTTTCGCTTTTAATTACCGATTTTGACTTATATTCCGTAGTTCGTCTTCCGTGCTGATGTCTGAGCAGTACATACCTCGTCACCACACTTGCGTCCCTCGTCACCAGAGCGCCTGGCGTCTCCGGGGCTGCGCGAGCGGCTGCGGCTGCGGCTGCGACTGCGCGAGCGAGAGCGCTCCGACGCCTTGTCGGCGCCGCCCTCGTCTTCCGTGCTGATGTCTGACGCGTCGCCGAATAGCGCGTCAGCAGTCACTGTAGAATTTGAACGTAGAGACTGTATTCGATGTTTTTAGGTGACGCTAAAATGGCAGCTAAACCTTGGCAAACCCTGATAAAACATGGCAACCCAAGTCTAAGCACAGAAAGAATCTTAGAGACGAGCGCAGAACACATCGCGTCGTCGAAGACCCGAGCTCGATCCTTATAAGACGATCGGACAGCGAGCTACCCCTTACCCATTGCTCGTCGTCAGCAAGCCAACGTCTATGAAGGGCTCAGCGATTCCCGACGCCCGAAGCGTCTATTTATTTATTTAGGAACAAACAACAAAGCATACAACATTATACATGTTCATGAATCCCCGACCAGTCGCATGAGACCGCGCTGTTGCGGGTATGTGATACGTTAAAGTTTCAGTATTGTTACGTTTTAATGTAGCCTTTAATAAAAGGCTGCCACGGCATGCATGAAACATAGAAGGAGTTAAGTCTAGTTGAAACTAAAACTTGTATTCAATAATATTGTAGAACATACCACCATCACCATCCTTCTTCTCCTCCTCATCATCCGTGTCGACGATCTTCTTAGCCTTCTTCTTGGGCTTGTCGCTGGTCTCCGAGCCACTGTCTGAACCAGCCTTCTTACGTTTAGGAGTGTCCTTCACGCCGCCGCCGTCACTTTCAGAGTCTGATAGTACTGCACGCTTTTTCTTTTCACCTACAAAATTTTGGTTGACATTAGATAATTATGTTTAGGTCAATTGATTTAAATTCTTGTTTTAAAAGTGGGTCATCAATCAATGGCATCCGTCGGCGACTCGGGCTCGGCTCGGACGGTTACCGGACGGCCGGCGAGCTACACTGCTGGGCAGGGTCAGGGTCCCAGCGGCCAGCGTGCGAGGGTGTCTGTTCCCTCACTGGTGTATAAAAAAAATGGTTACTTACCAATATCAGGTTCTGAAGCGTTAGAGCCAGATCGTGAGCGACTCTTAGACTTGGACTTGCTGCGTGATTTTGATCTTGAATGCCTTGATCCAGATCTGAAACATTATGGAACAGATATTAATGATTTTATAAACTCTTGGAAAATTGTTTCAGTATCTTAGATAGAATAACTATCACTTATAAAATGACTAGCATTTGCCAGCAGGCAGGTAATGTAGATCTCTCGGGTACAGTACTGTGTTTTTTTATTTAATGTAAATGTAAAAAAGCATTGTCATGTTCATTACTTGGATCTGCCCAAACACAAATTATGGCCGATCTAATCCGATCTGATTGATGTCCCATTCACACTAAAAATATTAAAGGAATTAAGATAAAATATGATTTCGTTGATTTTATGTTAAAGAAAACAATTTTATTGATAGAATTTTACAGTATGAATTGGCCATATGAAAAACTAGTCAAACACTTTTTTTTACCAAGTATATCACTAATCTAAAAGAATCATAGAAAGTACTTATTAAAAACTGTTAGTATAGTACAAAATAGAGTATTTACCTTGAGCGACTTTTGGACTTGTCCTTAGCCTCTGCATCATCAATCATAAGCCCTGGTGAGTTAGACCTGCTGTCATGGACCTCCGGCCTGGCCACAGGACTCTTAGATGATGCACTTCCAGACCTAGACCTGGACTTCCTACTCTTCGGGCTTGCACTTGCCGCAGATTTAGACCGAGACCTACTTTTAGCAACTTGTGATTTCGGACTCTGTGATCTAGACTTAGGGCTTTGTGACCTTGACTTTGGGCTTTGAGATCTGGATTTAGGAGACTGTGACCTAGATTTAGGGCTGGCAGGTCCAGACTTTGGGCTAGCTGAACGGCTTTTAGGGGTCCCTGAACGAGACCTTGCACTGGCTGATCCTGAGCGAGACCTTCTGGATCCACTCCTAGACCTTGAAGCTCGTTGTTTAGGACTCCCAGATGCATTGGACTTGGGACTTGAAGACCCAGATTTGTTGCTTTGAGCAGATCCTGAGCGAGATCTGTTGGAGTGTGCCGGGGAGTTGGACTTGCTTCTGGAGGCATTTGATGATCTTCTGGAATGGGCAGTTTGAGCAGAGTGGGCAGATTTAGGAGATTCACTGCCTGATTTAGCTGGGCTGCGAGAGACAGATCTGAAATTTGAATTACACATTTAATGTTATGTTGAATTATTAAATGATACTAATATTTATTCTGTAGACTAATAGTAATATTAATGTTTATGCTAAAACTGAACATGACAACATGGTCCAGTTGCTTTAGAAAGAAAGCTAATCAATTTAGGTAACTCAAAAGTGTTAAAACCTATAACAATGTGTATATGTTGTTTTTTTTTTAATTGAATATTATAAACTAAATCAAAGAGTCGCAACATGTAATGACCTGTTGCTAAAATGTATGTATCATGTGTAGTTTTTGATTGTTGATCTTACCTTGAATGACTGCCCTCTTTGCCAGGCGCGGGACTAGGGCTTTTGCTACGGCTCGCACTTGACCCGCTATCAGAATCAGAGCCTGAGTCTGTGTCTGCAACGAAGGAAAACAGTGTTTACATGACGCCATAATGAAAATAAAAGTACAGAACAGTTATGTTCTGGTTTTAAGAAAAATAACGTTCTTAAACTCGATATTGTATAGTTTATAACTTCAATAATAAGAATAAACAGTAAATATTGCCACAACTTTAAAAGACACCCTTAAATTTTCATATGTTCTAGCAGGCAAAAATTACACTTACCATCTAATGAATTTTTCGCTATTGGTGCCATTTTATTCACCAAATATAACACAAATTCACTAGCTCACTATTTGGACATTAATCAAACGAAGCCGGGTGATATTTTCAGTAGAATTTAACAAATTCGTGTAATAAAAATATAGGTTAGAATGCCAACGAAAGAAACGTCAAACAAACAATAATGACAATGATTACTTGACAGTGACAGATAGTCATTGTACCAAAATTGTCAACAGATAAAATAAATCAAAGACCTTTTTCAAACCTTTTAGTCGATTAGAAGTTTTTATTAAGTTATCGATTACGACCGAAGTTTACGTTTTAATCCAACAACGAGTTAAGAGTACACGGCAACATAAAAAAAATAAGGGAATCGCATTGCTTGTCATACGTAGAAAGGCAAGCTAATAAACTGAGCCTATTACAGAGCTCTTTTTTCTGGTGAACAATCATCTAACGAAGGAATTTTGTTTAGTTAGGAAATCATCCAATGATTTTTCCCGCTCTAGAGTGGAGCGGGTGGGTGTGTCAGACTTTTACTGATTAACACCCACTCCTGTTCCTTATTTGCCTTCGTTCCAGGGCCCCGAGGTTTATTTGTAGGAAAATTCTTCTGTCATTTTTAAAAAGCATTCGCATCGTTGTTGCAAACAGTCCAAATTTCATCTAATTTCGCTGAGATGGTATTACGATAAGAATATTATCAGACATGTATATCAACTACAGTTGTTCCATATCACCCAGGAACTTATATACCTACCATATCTCCAAAACGGCTTTGTCTTGGATGTATGGAGGTTCACCTACACTGTTTTCTGCGTGCATAAGTTCAGAACTTCGTAGCGCTCAGTGTCTAAGCAACAATCAATTTGTTAAATAAAATATCTTTAGTTGAAATTCTCAAAAGAAAAATCAAAATAATTTGCCCGATAGTAAGTCACGTTAGTGTAGTCAATAAATTCTGCGTTCATTCATACTCATACCACAAAGAACGTTAGTTACGTTCAATAAATAAATTATTGTATTAGTAGATTACACGATTTGCAGGTGATGTGGTTTATTACGTGAATCCCACAGATTTCATCCCTCGCTTACGACGCCCGGGGGAGGCATTTGGTGGTTCTATTTATTTGTATCCGGAATTACACGGACAAATGGACATTCTGTTCGTAATGCGAGTTTCATTGTGTTTAGTACTCATTGCTTTTTCATTTCACGTAAAATTAGATTTCAAGAAAGAAGAGAATAGGAAAAGAGAAAGAGGAAAAGTTAGAGATGAGTACTGACGACCCGCCACTGCGCAGTGCGCACTGCCCACAAAATGTTTTTTTTTTCAACATACTTACATACATAGTCGTGAATGCCTGCCTAGCCTTTCCCCAACTATATTGGGGTCGGCTCCCGCCTCCCAGTCAAGCCGGATTTAGCTGAATACCAGTATTTTACGAGGAGCGGCTACCTACTAGACTTCCACAACCCATTGACTGGGGTAACACGGTACTTCATGGCAAGACTGGAGTCAGATTTACTGGCTTCTGACTATCCGTAACGACTGCCAAAGATCTACAAATGACAGCCGGGACCTACGGCTTAACGTGCTTTCCGAGGCACGGAGGAAACTCGTTATGTTAAGATGGACCAACCATACTCTTGAATATTATTATTTTAATACGTGAGTGCAACTAAACTAACAAGTAAGAGTAAAATAAAGTTAATTATTCAAAAAACGACCCGATTACGAAAAAAAACCGAAGGTAACTGTTATTCACAACTGCCGATAGATGGCGGTGACGGTACTATTTAATTTCTCAAACGTGACGTACAGCCAACAATAATTCGCCCTTCAGTCGAGACATCTGTGGTCCAGACCCAGACAGACTAACCTTTTTAACTAAATGGCGCCAATCAACTAGCCACGTGAATATTATTAAGCCATTTAATTAAATAGCTAGGCAAATGACTTGGATAACGTGCCAAGCCCAAACATTTACGAGAAGCATGTCGTAAAATCAAATTAATGTTGTAATGGACACATCTCGGCTGTGCAATTTCAAAACCTAGTATCTGACAAATCTTAAAAAAGCGTGTTTTTGCATTTTTCGACCTTATAGACCACTCTCCACATACTAGGATAGCAAAAACTCCCAAAAACAAGTCAAAAACGAAGTTACACAAAGTTGGAAACCTACTATCTACAGTAAACGTTTTCAAAATGCAAAAATTACAAGATTAAAACATAGTATCTAACATCAACCATTTTAAAAACCTAGCAAGTGCTTGTAGTTACTTGGATATGAAATGGTTCATGTAGATACTAAGTAGTAATGAAATGGTTGAAATAAACGTCAAGTCCCTACTCAGTATATTTTAGAAGTAGATGAATACAAAGCAAGTGATCTTACTAGGTTTTGAAATTGTCACACTCAAAAAGTTTGGTCTAAGAAAACAATGTTTTTATTAGTAACTGCCTCTCTACGTACATATTTTGTGATAGACGCATTAAAACGAATTTTTTTTAAAGCCTCAAATGTACCTCAAATTTTGCAATGACTCCCAAGAAGATACGACTAATATTATTGAAACGGCAAGCTGTCAAAGATATGAAATCGTTTTTCGGCTCTCCTGTAAAATTTGGTTTTATGCAGATACTGGGTTTTGATATTTCACAGCCGATCTATGCCGACTGACTGAATGGCGAACCCAGCTGGTTGACTAAAATATATCCGTAGACTTATACAAATATTATAAAGAAGAAAGATTTGATTTTGGGTAGTTACGATTTAACTCAAAAGCTACTAGACCGATTTCAAAAATTCTTCCACCAATAAGCTACATCTTCACTGAGTAACATAGGCTTCTTACTTTCTACTTTCATACAGGCAAAGCCGCTGGATAATACCTCTTCACGTCCTACGGGCTAAATGAAATGGATTTCAATGAAACTTGGCGAACGGGTAGACTATGTAGGTACTAGATAAGTTCGTGGAACAATTTTGAAAATTCATGTGGACGAAGCTTCTGGCAGAAGCTAGTGGCATAAAGCTTTTTATTTTGAAATTCGTGGCAGAATTTAATTGAGTATATTCTCCTACTAGATACTTATGTGTAGGGTTGCCAGATCTTCAAACCGAAAAGCCGGACAAACCAAACAGTTTAGCCGAACGTTTGATTAAAAAGGCCGATATTTTTTTTAAATCCATGCACGGATGATTTATTGTTGCTCTTAAGTCTTAAAATCTTTTTAAATTCTAAAGAAATAACAAGTCATTGCTGGCCTGCTAACGGTTGCACTAGCAATACAAGAACACATGTAAAATCGAAAAATTTGAAAAGCCTTACAAAAGCCGGACTCCGCCTTTTCTCCTCCGCATATTTTGGCGCTTGAAAACTTGTACAAAAATAAAGGTTTAAAAAAAATCAATTTGCAGTTGTTACTGCTGTTAAAAACTGTTATTAGTACTGTATAACTACTGTAACGTACTGTACAATTACTGGACAATATTACGTGGAATCATTGAAACTGGCGTGATCTCCATAAAATGGTAACTACCTACCTATTGAAAATTCTAAGGCTAGGCTGAATCTATAGATTTGCTGCCAAATACTGCAAAAGCGTTAGAATTTGTAACATACGCATTTTAATAGAAAACCAGCTTACTTATGAGTTATGAGATTATTATGACATCACAACATGGCACTAAGGCTGAAGCTACAGTGGCCAGCGATTCGCGATGCGATTGGAAGAGCGAATCAAATATCACTATACTCCGTCGGTTTAGGTAGTTAACTAAATGACAACTTTTTATCTAAAAAGTTGTCTATAAATTGTATGTAAAAATCTTTGCGACTAGGTATTTACCTAAATCGATGTTAGCTAATAAACTAAATTTAAATAACCTTTGTGTATATTATATACGAGCTCTTTAATATAAAAAGATATACCAAGATTGTTTACCTTTAGTTAAATACTTAAACCGATAGACCATAGTAAAATTAATCGTATAGTGTAGCCATAAACGTAATTTCAATTATTAGTTTTAATCGCTCATGTATCGCAGTTCGCGTTGCTGTCCAATGTAGCCTCAGCCTAAGTCGATCATATTCTTATTAGAAACGCATTCTATTATAGGACTTTACTTTGATCTAGAATCATGACTTTTTTCTGTAAATGGTACAAAACTCTTCGTTTGTGAGTCGAGTCGAGCTTGTAGGTTTGTTTGTAGGTAGGTACGTGGTCAGTTTTTATCTTGGAAGAATGTGCCTTTTGGATAATTTTTCGACATTCAAGAGGGGGAAGCCTCAGACAAAGGCTAGTAAACATTATGGCCTGAAGTGTTTCGGGTAAAGGACGGTACAGCCGTGCCGCTTTATTGCACAACTTGGCCCCAGCACTGTCGTGCCCCTGTAGATATGTGTGTACATCTATTCCGCCGTATACATACTAAATATATTATACTGATACTGAGTGACGGTCAATGCCATATTGATCAAAAACGCAGTGTTACACTTTTATAGCTGATCCAATTTGACCGTGATTGCATTTGTAACACATTCACTATGTAGCATAATCAGTGCCGTAACTAGCCTTTTATGCACCCGGTGCGAGCTTTCAAAACTGCGCCCCTGAAAAATGCTCTAACCAGGCTTAGTCTGGTCATTTCTGCGCCCCTCCAGGGTCTGCGCCCTGTGCCTGAGCACTGCTCGCACCGCCCTAGTTACGGTACTGAGCATAATACATATATCTAGCTACATAACATATGTATAGAATAGATTCATTATTATCGATGACCAACTTGCAAGTAGGTAGGTACCTACGTTCACATATCAAACTTTGCTTACTTTGCTAGTACCACAGAATAAGTAATAGTACACCAGTACTATACTACCAATAATACAATCTTGTACAACAATCTACATACTTAGGTAGTAGGTAGGTACCCTTCGACAGGCCATGGTGTTAATTGCTTGTTCAACCAAGCAACCAGTAATATTGATATTGTAATGAGTTTCATTATCAAACCAAATCTGTATTCTTTATTAAATAAAATAAGACCGCCGTTGAATGTCATACAAAAAATCTCTCGGTCAAAATACATCTCACGATCTTTTTGAACTTGTAAACTTCTCTTATCAAACGAAAATACGTTGTCTCTCTCTTATACAAGAAGAAGGAAAGGGACAAAAAGTCCCAAAAACAGGCGCCTTTTCAAGGGTAAGGTACCCAAGTGGAGCATGCTTGTGTTCGCATCTGTTCCGAGTTTGAATGGGGGGACTGAATGGAGTTTTTTCAACGTAACTTTAGTTGAACGATGGCCGCGGTGGGTGACGTTTGTGCCGGTCTGCTCCGACACAAACATATTTTATTACGAGAACTATGCGAAACAAATATTCTAGACGTGTTGGTAAAGAAAGGGATTCTTAATTTAAGTGAGTTTGAGATAATAACGGGTGCAAATGACAGTGATAAGTGTAATTATTTTATCGAGATTGTTAGTAAACAAAGCGGTGTTAAGTTGAACGATTTGTGTGTTGTTTTGAGCAAGGAATGCCCCAAACTGTCGAAGGAACTTATGAACGACAGACATAGGTTCATTGTCAATGGTAAGTACATACTTGGATGATAAGATTGGAATGTTTTCTTAGCAAAAGAAGTTAGTAAAATCGTCCCTAAACTTCGTGATTCATGTTCTCAGTCATAGCAGGCGACAAGGAAATGAATTAAAATACTTTTATGAAGGTACCTAAATACCTACTTATAATAAGACGTCTTTCCTGTGTTTTTTCTTAGGTATAATAATATTAGCGAACACCAGGTAGATGGTAAATAAACGTAACATTGACTTTGATTTGTGTCTGTAAGTAGCTGCCTACCTAACTACTTAGTCGTTACTCGTGCTTGATTACCACAGCCCGGCTAATTATACCTAGTTTTACGTAGTCGTAATTTACATAAGCTAGTGCTTACCTACATAGAAGTAGGTAAACCTACTTGCTTAGGTACCTCTTACGTAATGAAACGGAACATTGGTAGGTAGTAGGTAGGTACCTACTTACCTACCTAAAGTCTTAGGTACTACTTACTTACATAAAAAGTACCTTCAGTAGGTAAGCATCTAACTATAATCGTACCTACCTACTTGGTTAATGATGGCCAACTGACCACGTTCATACCGTTGCTTGATCAAGCCAAACTGTGAATCTGTGAGTGGGGACAAATTTACCCTATAACTATTTAGGAGGTTTTTGACGTGCAGTTTCTATGCGGGAACTGACACCCGTTCATACCGCTTGGACACGAGTGGTCTCTGCCATACTACTGGATATCAAACCACTGAATGAAGCGGCATGGTATGGTATCACTGTTTTTAACAGCAATAACAACTGCAAATTGCATTTATTTTTTTTAAACTTTTATTTTTGTACGATATTTCAAGCGCCAAAATTCGCAGGCAGTCCCTAACTTCACACTCGCCAACTTATATCGGACGATCTGTACATGATGTATAGCGGGAAAAGTGTTCTTTGAAGATGGTCCGCCGCGAAGTTTTATAGCTGTGCTAGCTCGAGCTATCCACAGTATGGAAGGCGAGAAGACACATCCACACATCCAGAACACGCATCATATTAAATGGACCAGCTTTCACCAGTGTCAAGGTTATAGGGAGCAATAACTATGATAACGTAGCAAAACACATCTCTTGTAGAAAAGCACCCTTATGCAGGTGACTCAACGTCATGGTGACCGAATAAGCTTGGTCAAGCCAAACTAACCTTGTCTGAGGAGAAATTTTGGCATGTTCTTTTAATGTCTCCCCTGACTTGGTTCGTTTGTCTTGATCAAGCCATTGGATCAAGCGCCATGATGGTGAGGGATCAGCCTTAGTTACAAAAGTAGGTGCGCCCCATGAATGAGCGTCTTTACAATAGCTATCAAATATTTATGGGTAGAGAGATACGTTATCTATGTATTTGTATAACCATCAAAAACTCCCCAATACTTCCCGTATTGGGAAGTTTTTGGCGGGATTTGTTCGATTGCAGTCTAGTGGCTGTTTTAATTTTTCGCAAATTGTTTCTTAGTCGATATTCTAAAATTGGAGCAGTTCTGTATCTCAAATGCCTGCACTACTGAATAATAAATTATGGAATGGAATTATTGAAACAGCAGGGATCTCGGTAAAATGGAGCTGAGAATTTTATTGTAGTTTTAGTTTTAGTCTTTTAGTTGCTAAGTTTGCCGAGAATGTTGACTCGATACATTTGTTACCAAATACTGCGAAAATATTACATCCACATTGTAATGGTATACTAATGAACTATTCATACTGAAGATATGGCTTAAAGGACTTAGTATCCAAGCCAAAACAATTAACAACAACAACAATTATAAACATGTTCATAATTACGAAAGCGTTAAGTCGCGAACGGTTATATACCGGTATAACCATAGAACTGATGCCTAGGAGAAAAACGTTCAAATGTAGAAAGAATTCAAAAGGTAGCAAGAGAAAAAGATATCTATACTAATATAATAAAGAGGTAAAGCTTATTTTTTTGTTTGTATGAGGTAATCTGTGGAAGTACAGGTCCGATTGCTAAAATTTTTACATCAATAGAAAGCTGCTGTATTCCTGAGTGACAGGCTATATTTTATGTACGCGGGCGAAGCTGCGGGCTAAAGCTAATCAGACTTTTTACATACAAAATATTGTAAGTACAAACCATGAAACGAAATGCTTTCTGGACGTCCAGTAAGTGACTTTCCGGCCTAAGCCCAAGTCTTGGACGGCGCGTACTGTTCCCCGCAGGCCGGAGCCTCCTGGAGCCCTGGGTTCAACGAAAGTGAACCCCGGGACCCTGGAACGAATGCAAAGAAGAAACAGGAGTGGGTTTTATTCAGTAAAAATCTGACATGCCCAAGAGATGCTCTCAAGAGTGAAGAAAAGAAGTCATATTGATGATTTCCCACCTAAAAATACGAAACGAACGCAGACTCGCAGTCAACAGTTATAAAATGTAATGTAAGAACCTAATGACAATTTGTACGTTACAAACAAAGTAACGTCAAAAAGTTACGCTATTTCTATTTCAACAAAGACTTCAATTTGCAAGAAACTCAGCCAAGACGACAAGTAACAATAAAATTACTTGTCAAGTTGTCACAAGACAGAAAAAATATCTATTTACCTACGTATCTTTGCTTAGACATTACATAAAGAAACGGTAAAAGCAATCATGTGCCAAAATACACTAAAGAAATTACTACCGAACACGAAACTCTTCAATTCGAATTAGATTGAAAAATTGCATGACCACCGACCCAAAGGGGAGACAAGAATATTGTTAGAGACCATTATTTTAACTTTACAAAGATAAATGCGCATTTAAATCTGGCATTGAATCTTTTGATTCAAGACACAAGGTTGAAAATCGCCTGAAATAGTGACACAGTTTGATGCGGGTGCGTTCGGAAATTGACCCCGCCTGTGCTATGGGAATCAATCCTCTATTGAGTCTCTGGTCATTCATGTAATTCAAATGAAACCACAATTACTGGCATGGCCGTAAAAGGTAATTATTGTTTATGTCCGTCCTCTGGCGTACCTTTGATGTCATTCTTGGTACCGTCATCGTCCGTGGGACATTACACAATACACAACCATTTGTTGTGAATTATAAGCTTTCGTAATTTAAATTCCTGATATTACCTATCTATAATTTAGTTAGTGCATTTTTCATAATAACTAGTGTCCGAAGAAAAAAAAAAGAAATGCAAGCCTTACGTCAAAAAGAAGAAAGAGACATTTATGACATTAACTTTGCATTTGACATAATGAAGATTAACTTTATAAGTTTATAAACACAATTTTATTTAACCTCTACTTAATGTCGGCGATTCCGTGCCTCAGTAAGTTTGCTAAGCCCTGGCTTCCTCTTGGTCCCGGGTGTCCTTCTTTGATCTCCAACAGTCTTTACTAATGTTCAGAAGCGAGACTATTTTGACATCAGTCTTACAGGGTATCGTATGACTCAGTTACTCATTGAGTTATAATGTACTACGTACTAGAGAAGACGCCTCAACTCGATCGTTTGTAACACGAGTTAGAGTGCGCGCACTCCAACTCTGTCAGTCTGTGCTGTCAGCGGTTACTGCAACGTGACATGTTTGAGTGAAATTTTGTTTTCTTAAATTACGCCTTCGTGTGCATTGAAATACTGTTCAAACAACTCAAGAAACATAAGTAAAACTCAAGGAGTGACTTTTCATCAGTAAGTTCATTTATTATCTTTAAAATTTAATAGTAATATTTTCAATTGCAACTGTCACTGCGGCGGCGGCCATGTTTACGTGAATGTCAAAGAGTAAAACATTTGTATACGCAGACTTGACACTATCGACGTATAAGTTTACATAATTAAGGGCAGTAAAATATTAATTTTAAATCACGATAATAATGTTAATGCAATAACATTTTTTTTATTATTATTATTATTTGGATTAGGTTTCCTCGGCCGTGACATGAAACATGAGAATCATGGATCAAATTTGTTCAGAAGGATCGCAGCGAAGAAACGTGGTTACCTTAAGATTATTATTATTAATTCAAATTTGAATAAACATTTACTGAATCAGCCATCAACATTCAATCACAGAATCCATTTAATTCGAGACATAATAAATCAGTACACAAAAATTAAATTGCATCACGAAGCAAAAACTGATCAAACTGTGGATTACTATACCAAACGGCAGAAACTTATATTACTTATAGTATAGGTGTACAATACGCTAGAAATACTTACTTCAACTTCTCGTATCATTCAGATATCTGAAGTCGGAGAAAATAATTGGCGTGGACGAAAATGTAAATGTTCAATTGACTACAAATATTGTCTATGCCTAAATACATACGTTAATTAATTTTGATGCATAAAATCATTCTACAGCCGGATATAATATATTGCTCGCTGCCCCCTGCGGTTCCGACCGCGTCTTAGGTTACTACTCCACTCTTATTGGTCGTAGCGCGATGTTATATAGCTTGCAGCCTTCCTCGATGTATGGGCTATCTACCACAAAAATAATTTTTCAATTCGAACGAGTAGTTCCCGAGATATTAGTTAAACTATAATGTAATCATCATTTTTTTTTCAGTCAAGAGCACAATTTTTAAGGTGGTAAACTTTTTTATGCTTGTTCTTAGCTTCACATATCAGTTTTTTTTAAATCCATCCACAGTCAACCAAGTTCCAGGTTTTGATGATTTTAACGCTCCAGGCACTGGACTATTAAAGGAAATTAAAATATTATTACGGCATAAATACTTTTTTATTTATTCTTTGAGTAAGTACACACATAGAATATCAAGTAGGCAGAATAATAAAATTATGTCGCATCTGCACGCATTGATTGTTATCTATGAGAACATAACACCCCCCCTTGTCCCGCACATACCCTGCCGTCATCAAGTGAGCTTCCTATCTTTTGTTTGACATAGCTTCTCTAGTACGAATAGTACATTATAACTCAATGCAGTTACTGCATTTTTAAGTAGTTGCTTCAATCCTCCACCTAAAAGACTGATAGCTTGCTGCAACTGGTTTGACTTGACACTGACCTGCTAAATACAAAAAAATACTTTCGAAGAATTTCGCAGACTACCCTGTAGCTTTTATCTTAAGGATAACCTGGAGATTCATGAGTGGTATTCTGTTAAGAATGTAGTTGTAGTTGAACAACTCCCCTTTGATACAATGTGCCCACAACTCGACATAGTTTTGGAACTATCTATCCCTAGTGCCGGAGTTCATAGCTACCCCCACTTATGTCTCAGACTACGTTTTAGAAAGTTTTTAGAAAGTACCTAAGTGGTACTTTCTAAAAAGTTTAAAAACTTTGTGGAATGAAAATTCTTAATTTTCATTAGAGAAGAGCCTTTGACCATTAACGTTTGAATCCCCAACCGGTCCTATGAGACCGCGCTGTTATTGTTTTACTATTGTGTCTCGTTTCGCGGGTATCTGAGTAACTACGGTAGAACTTCATTGGGCCCTCGTGGACCACGTACGCCAATCTGGGCGCGTCGGTCTCCATACTTTTTACAACTAGACTTGTAGAGCTACATTAGCCACATACCAATGTGTGCTTCGATCTAATGTAGTACTTGCTAAAAATTTACAAAGGGTAAAAGCTTCTGCCATTGTTTTTTACAGAACAATCAATCCTCTCAGTCATAAGACTGAAAGGATTGATTTTGGGGACGAAGGGTCGACTTCCAGTCAAATCACATGAAGCTGGATACCAGTATTACATGGAGTGTCTGCCTATCCTGAAGATTTGCCAAACTTAAGGTAGGGCAGGTGGACAGGACACATTGGTCGCAGAACGGATGCTTGACGGGGACGAAAGTGGTGGAAAGTTTCTGAAGTGGCGACTCGGTAAAGGAGGAAGGGAAAAGTTAAATATTACGAACGTATGATTCTGTTCAGTTTCCTAAAAGAGTAACCTACAAACTGTAATAAAATTATTACACCTACTATGTAGAAAGAGGATGGCATTACCGACGTCAGGCAGTAAAAATGGTACGTATTTTTATTAAGTGCCTAGTAAAATTCCGATCAAATTTATGGGTGAACAAGCGATAGTGTTTCGCAAAATTAATTAAATCTATCGATTTTTTATGAAATGATTGGTGGTTAAGTGTGATAAGAAGTACGGTGATTACATTCTACGATATATCATTATGCAACGAATTTTTCAACCCTTTTAATCGCTGGGAAAACCAGGCTAGGTAGAATCACTCCAGAGAGAAAACGAAAAATGGAAAACAGTGGGCTTGCAAAAACAGATACGTCAATCTAGTCTGCATTTTCCGGAGACACTAATTCGCCAATAATAGTGACTGAAAAGTTGAAAGGGAATTTTCATGATATAGTCATGTGAAAAGGAGGGTGAAGTTACTAAAAGAGTTATGAGTATACATGTCGATGGATGGAAAGGGAAAGGGAAGCCAAAGAAAAGATGGATGGATTGTGTGCGGAGTGATATGAAAGAAAGGGAGTTAGTGATAGTGTGACGTGTGACAGGACAGAATCGAAGACAAAATCGTGTTACACCGACCCTAAGTAACATGGGAAAAGGGCAAGAAGATGATGATAATAATGACTATTCGCCAATACATAATAATAACATGAAAAATAAATAATTGGACTTGAATAACTGCAAAGACCCTGAGGTAAAACAGTTCATATATCAGATTTGAAAATAAAAACATAACATTTTGGTCTGTTTGAACAACTGGATGTAATTGCCACATAACATTTCTACTTGGGTATCCTCTCCTGGTTTGTAGTGTAGCTACCTGGAGAAAAGCTCCCTAATAACCAATCTTATTAGAAAGGGACGACAATGACAAGAGCAGGGAACAAGTTACCAATTCCATCAGTAAAACCAAATACAATATCCATTTGAACTTGTAACAAATCCGTCACTCCACGATGGTTCCGGGAACATCGCATGGCAGTGTTCTCGTTTCTCAGAAGTCGTTAGCTGGTGTAAGCCGAACACAAAAACACACAATTGTCTCTGGTTTATCGAACAACGTTAGGTATGCACTGTTCTTGTAGGTGTCAAATACTTCGCATAGTCACTTGAAGATGGGAATTGTAACATGAACTTGTATTAAGTGCGCTGAGTGCAAGTTGTTTTTACGTTAACTCCATCGTAACATTTACCACGGTTGACTCTATCAGAGCTTGGAGTGGGCCAATCGGAACGCCGAACGTCATAGATGTTAAAACCAACTCGCACTGGACACTCTGTTTTTTATTGGTGATGCATACAGCTTATGATGTGACCTCCAGTAACCTTGTAAATTGGCACAGTTGTGACTTGGATTTGAAAGAAGAGTGCTTTTAAAATTGGAATTGCTAATGATTGTTAACTCGCAAGAAAGCTAAGTTACCAAGGAACATCAAACCACATCAATAATATGGTAGGCTCAAGACAGGCATGGCGAGGTTCACCAAGGCCGATACCTGCCAGGGTTTCAGGATTGTTCGAAAGAGTTATCGCGGCCTTGGAACGCTAAGGGCAACTGATGGAAGTTGGGTTTCAGTCACTAAAAGTCTAACACTCCCTAACGCTCCAGTGGGAAATTAGGGAGTCCTGCAATTATCTGGCAGTTGGAATCTTTATATCCAAAAAATTGCTAAAACTAATGAAGAAGGCATTATACGATATTTGAAAGGGTAAAGTTTACAAGTTTGTATTTACTACTCGACCCGGAAATATAGTCGACTTGACTAGACACATTAAAAAAACGGTGCAACCTGTTCTGCACACAAGTTGCAATTTAGACCGGAGCCACTTTGTTAATTATTTTACCTATTAAACTAATGAATATCCTTTAACTAGCATGTCATTGTGTAGTTTGTTTATGTTTAATTAGAACCTTAATTGATATTTTTTTTCGTGGGAAATTACACTTCTCCTCTTCAAGTTCCTACAATGTTCCTAAGGTTTAAGTTTGCGAAGATAGGCCATAGTAACTCTTAAGTTTTGCGAAGGCGGGATACGGTAACTCTTCTCACAACCCTAGAAAGTTCCACACTTCCACAGGCCTGGCAAGCATTTATTTTTTTGGCAAACGTGCTCCATCGTCGACCACCTGGTGAGATATCGGAAATTTCAAAATTAGAATAAAAAAAAATATGATATGTGAATGTGATAGTTATTTTCTTAAACTATTTAAGATTTAAGTTTTTGTAAAATTGTAAATATTTTGGTGTACAATAAAGTTTATTCTATTCGTTTTACAGAGGTAGTAAAACGTAACAATATTTATATGTGTCAGGCTATAGTGTTATGTTGTTGTGTGTCATACATAAGTTAAGAAAACTTATGTAGATTTATTTTACTATGTAGGTAAGTAGGTATAAGGCACAAGCACGTTTCAGTGTCAAGGCTCCTTATAAACGCGATTGTACGCCATAACTGCCATAAGACAACGACATTTATTTTTGTTTAGTTTTTAAATACCATTGCTTGAGGTTAAGTCGTTAAAATGTCTCAAATTGTCTTGCTAGTGAAGACAATTTGAGGCTTTTTAACGACTTTGCAGTTATGTTGTATATCTGTTTTTGTACTACGTTGTTAGTTTTTAAGTAGGTTGTACCCATTAGGTCAAATATTATTTTTTGTTAGATGGTCATATTTGCGCAGTTATGAAACATAGAGGAACATTCGGAAGTTTGTATAATTTTTTAAGGATAACTGTTGTCTTGGTTTGTATTTTTATTTACTCTTAGATCTTATAAGGAAAATATTATCTTGGTTACGTAGTAAGAATATAGATTTATACTAACTGGTGATAAATTATAAGTTGCGTAATCTGATCGCAGAGATATTAATAGATTAATTACATTTGCATTGGAGGCGTAGAATGTTGTGAATGACAATAGAGGTATTCAGGCATAAGATTAATCAACAAATATCTATTAAATTGATCCTTATAAATAATGAAATACCTACTTATTAACTATTTCTTCGTTCGTACCATTACTTTTCTATTTTAAATTATTAAAAAAAGAAATTAAATGTGCTCCAAATGCGTTCCAGTGTGAGGATAAACAAATAAATAACAACAATCAAAAAACCCCTCTCGCTTCAACAAGAGCTAGAATAGAATAGATTAAACTTTATTGTAGGTACACCGAAAGAAGAGAGAGAGAGGTGTGTGTCAAACGTTTACTGAGTAAACCCTGTGTTCTTCCAGCTGCTCTTTGCATTCCTGTTCAACCCAGAAAGTAAGAAGTTATTTCATAATTTCCCACCACAAAAAAAGGCGACGGTAACTCTTTCGAAAATTCCCGCAGCCCTTACAGACACTAACATTACTAAGACCTTATAAAGTAGTCAATTTGACCTATAAAAATGAAATGTTACGTCAATAAATGTCACTAACATGTCCAAAGTAAACGGTTGTTTATCATTATAAAATGGTATTTTTTAAGATGAAATAAGTAAATTGATCGACACGTGCTCAGCACACCTGCCGTTCGCATAAAGATGCAAATGTTGATATTTCGCGGGAGCAGATGTTTTGGCGCCAATGCAATATTAGTGCAAGCTAAAATTAAGAACATCTGTCAAATTGCTCGGCGCCATCTTGCTTTTTGTTTTTTTTTCGTGTTCGTATTTTAAACTTTAATAGCTATGCAAGATCTGAGTGCAACTGTGCAATAATGCATGATATTTATAAATATCCATTTAGATAATAAAATTAATCGCTGTTTGTATCTTAAGTATTAAAGTGTAAAAAAACAACTGGTTATTTTAGCGATTTCCTGTTTAAAAACTAGTGGAATAAAACAGAAATATTGCATTTACATGCTCGTAAAAACTGTTTTGTTATATGTTCTTTCACAAGTGTGTTCGTAACAGCGTGCTAGTGGACAGACGCGTGAACGTTTGCCATTGCAATCTCGGTTCCATACCTCCATCAATCCCGCCTCGACTGCAATGATTAACGTCTTTCACATCTATCAAAATATTCCATAGAAGACTTAGACTGGAAGCAAATCTACTCCAGTTTCCTGTGACATTCGTCATCCAAGGGCAAAACATCGTCAATAAAATCAGGTCAGATGTCACGTCGAATATTCACGGGTATACACGAGCTATATTATAACCCCGCGGGGTCAAAGGCCGGCCAACCCCGTGGGCAATTTGAGCAGTAGTCAGTTATAGCTCCATTGCTCACAGGGTGTGACGGCTCGTGTGAACGCGCCATGGGAAACGTCTTCCAACAACTTATTATCAGCTTTTTGTTAAACGTAGATTTTGTATGTTGAATGTTCTTGTTGTTTTGTAAAGAATCTTTTGTTATATAAGTAGAGTAGGTAGGTATTTATTTTGTTTACTAAAACAGCTTGGAAACTTATATCATAAAAACACGTCCTATCCTATAAATCATAAAGTGTGAACTGTATGTTTGTTTGGTAATCAATCACGCCTAACGTCTGAACTGATTTGGATGACTTTAAGAACAAGGCTAGACAGACGAGGCATGGATTAGGAGGTGAACCTTCTTTTGAAATAATGTCTTTTTTATGTTTTGCAAAAGCATTTAGCCAATCAAACAGTGTCAAACTGTGTCAAATTTAGAAAGTATTTAGTTTTTGTGATATACGGATGTAATACATTCTAATTAGTGATGCAACGAATACTACTTTTACGAATACGAATATCAAACCTACTATTCGGCGAATACGAATACGAATACGAATATCTCGCCATGGTAATCAAAGACTTATTTATTTGAATAATGTTTACTCTTCTAATAATTAAAATTTACAACAGGCAAATTTTTATTTAAAAAACATAAAATTTGTAGATTTTCTGGTTTTAGGCGATTTCTTTTTTCAGTCTGGATGTTCCCAGCCGTTGAAAAAAGTCTTTACGACCTATCTATGGCCGGGGAGTCCCCCGTCGCGTCGTCGTTGCGGTTCTCTCAGGGCCTCTGCACACGTCATATTTTTACGCGCGTTTTTCAAATCTGCAGTAAATAGAGTTGCGTACAAAAATATTAGTTTTTAAATATTCGTATTATTAGTATTCGCCGAATACGAATATTCGGTAAATGTCTTCTATTCGGCGAATACGAATATTCGGGTACTTAGTCTGAACGGCCCAAATCGAATGGCACGTGGGCCATTCGCACGTAAACAAAAATCGTCTACGTTCAAATGGCCCGGTGGTAAAATGAATTTAAAAATAATTCAAAGTACAGTCGCAAACATTGTATTAGTCACATAGTTTATGAATTTTAACTAAATACTTATTTAATTATTTAAAATCGTCGAAATAAACGGAATACATCTTCATAACCTGTCGGTACGATTTCAGGTAGCTAGATAAACAATGACCCTTTCTTGTCATCCAATCACAAGCAGGATGCTTATCTGTGACGTCAGACGACTGTGGAGAAATATGTTTAATATGCAGCTTAGTAACACCACTGTTAATTTTGCAATTGTCTAATAATGTTGTGCGTTGAATTTTTACTTTTGAAGTTTTGTGTTTTTGTTTACTGTTGGATCCTGGTAAGTTTTTTTTATATAATAATATATTATAAGGCTAATTGCATATACTGCAATATTTTTCTCAAAATGTTTCTTCAGTTAAAGGCGTTTCATATGTACATTATATTCTCTATCTTTTTGGGTCCATGAACATAATATGATCGAATTTAATAATATAAGTATATCTCTCTAAACTCGATTGCAAACAACATCAATATTCGGGCTAAAGACTAAGCTACCAGATTTTAGAACATAAATAATATATGACCGGGACTAGATTTCGATGCATACAATATACAAATCTGCTGCAATCTACTTTCACACTTCTAAGGCCCATATTGTATATTCTAGGTTTAAATAATCAAAGAAATGGATGACGCACATCCCTCTACATCACAATCTACAAGTGAGGGTAAATCAAGAAAAGGTGGTCGCCTTCTACGTAGAGGTGGTTATGAATATAATTGGAAAAGGCTGAACAAAGACGGAACAGAACATTGGCGTTGTGCAAAAAAAAGTACGTGCAGTGCTTCTATTAAAACCAAAAGTAACCCTTTAACAGTTGTACGTGAAACATCACATAATCATGGACCTAAAGACTTAGAAACAAGGGAAATTAAAGAGCAAATGGAAAAATGTATTAACGCTGTTCAACACGATGTATCTATTCCGATTCCTCCAATATTTAATGAGCACATGCAAATACTTACACAAAAAGGAGTACAAATTTTACCTAAGTTTGAAAATATAAGCAAACATCTATACCAAAAACGAAATAGCTCAATTGGAGCCAAGAGACTTTGCTTTAGAAAAGGAGCTGACGTTATTATCCCTCAAAAATATTTATTTATGTTATTTGCGGATTATCAATACAGACAAAAAAGAATATTAATATTTGGACATAAGGATTTCATTGTTTATTTGAGGCAGTCAAGAAGTTTCTTCTTTGATGGGACATTTAAGATCTGCCCGAATGGATTTTATCAAGTTTTTACAGTTCATGCAGATATCGGAAGCACTCAAGAATTTGTTAACGTGATTCCTATTTTGTATGCTTTACTACCTGATAAGAAGCTTGACACATATCAGTTACTATTTGAATTAATAAAAAGTCAGGAACCAGAATGGAAACCGACTTATGCCACTATGGATTTTGAAGCGGCTACCATAGTTGCATTACAAAATATGTTTCCAGATGTTAAAATAACAGGGTGCAATTTTCATTTTAATCAATGCTTGTGGCGTAAAGCAAAGAAATTAAATTTACACAAGACCCATTCAGGCAAGGCACATATAAAATTATGTACAGCATTATCACACATTCCTCCACAATTCGTTGACGATGGTTGGCTTTATATTATGGCAGAAAGTCCGTGCAGTGATAATTTTACAAAATTCAACGATTATTTTGTTAGCACATGGCTAGAAGATAAGGTGAATTCAAGTATCTGGTGTACATATAATAAATATCATAAAACAAATAACATTGTAGAGTCATGGAACAATAGAATTTGAAAATTCATAAAAGTCAAACCAAATATTGGTCAACTTCTACAAGGGTTGCATAACGACTTCAAATATTATTCAAATCAGATAAGGAAACCTGATGGGATCAAAATTTCAAAAAGGAAACCTGAAACTTTGACAAGAAACTGGAAAATTCAAAGTACAGTAGAAGAATTATTGACTGGACAGATAAGCTTGGGGCATTGCTTAGAAAAATTAAAGTTTTAATCAATAATGTTGTATTTTCTTTTTACTTTGTTGATTTTTTATATTAAAATAAGCCCGATTATAACTAAATCTTATTGTTTAATTGTATTTTTATATTTTGTTGATTTGTTTTTCTAAAATAAGACTGATTTTAGGTAAATCTTATAGTAACTTCTCATATTTTGTTGATCTGTTTCCTTAAAATTGCTGGCAGGTTTTGACTGAACATTGTTGTACAATTATATTTTTATGTTTGTTAATTTGTTTCTCTAAAATAAGACTGATTTTCACTAAATCTTATTGTTTAATAGTAAATTCTCACGAATTGAGGATTTTTATTATTTAAAATTAGGCTGCTTTTAACTAACTTCTTAATTGTATTTTTTTATACTTTGTTGATTGGCCTATTTTGGCTTATTGTTTTATTTTATCTTATTGTTTAATTTTTTTATGTTGATTTGTTTCACTAAAAGTTTTTTTTTAAATATGACTGCTTATACATAACATAATGGCTATATTTAACTTTTGTAAACATTTTATATTGTTGTTGATTGTTTTATGAAGATAATACAAATCTAAGAAAAAAATTTATTTTATTTAAACTTTTTACTTTTGCACCCGAATGTACTTAATGTAGTTTATCCATTGAATTAAGATAGATTTTTTAACCAACGGGCCATTTGAACGTAGACGATTTTTGTTTACGTTCGAATGGCCCACGTGCCATTCGATTTGGGCCGTTCAGACTAAGTACCCGAATATTCGTATTCGTATTCGTTGCATCACTAATTCTAATGTTTTGGCAGCAAATGTCAGCCTTCAATTAACCTATCACATACCCACAAAACGAGACACAATAGTAAAACAATAACAGCGCGTTCTCATAGGACCGGTCGGGGATTCATGAATTAAATTACTTAAGTAGGTAGCCAATGTTCTATACCTCTAGGTATATAAAAGGCAATGCCCTGACTTGCTCACTGACTCATCAACGCTCAACCCAAACCCATGGAAATAGGACTCTTCAATTTTGCACAGAGGTTCCTCAAGTTCCTTTTATGATGTATGACAAAAAATAAAGTTTTACGATTTTCCCAAGATCTCGTCTGCTTCAATGTCTAGTTGTGTACACTTGAGATACAAAACTACGCCAATTTTACATCACAATATCCACTAGGAAACAATTCGTGAATAATCAAAACAGCCGCTGAACTTTACTCGAAAAAGTCCCGCCAAAAACAACAATGTATCATTTATTTTGTCACGTAGATGGATCCTCTTGCTTATGCACACATAAAAGAAAGAATGTTTGCATAGGAACGCTACTTTTACAATTTCTATTTCCCAATTTGGTTAAGTAAATTACTTAGTAATAATTTATCTTTGCCTTTAAATATTTACATTGCTTCTTAAGTTGCACTATTGACTTAAAACCCTTTCTTTGTAGAAATCGGCTAGACTTGGCTAAGTAATCTGCGGTTGAGTAATAACTAAAGAAATCCTAACCACAGATTACCTTAATCTTATTTGTTTACTTTTTTTGGTCGGACTACTTTTAAATTAAATTGATCTGAACAAAAAGAGATTGGTTGTCAAATAATTGGTATAATATTTCCATGTTCCATTTCATCATAATCATAAAGTCTACGGAAGTTACCTAATAAAACCAGGAACAATAATATTATGATAGTTGCACTTCAATCTTTATGTTTCGAATATAATACCTGGCTGAACTAGTGTTGTCAGGTCCAGTAAGAGAAAATTCGGGAGGAAAGATGAAAATAATCGGGATTTTGGTATTCACATCGGGACAGCTGCTATAATGGCCACAAACAATTAACGTTATATAAGCCTATCGGAGAGTATAGTCAGCAAAACTAAATTTTCATTTACTATCCTTTCCTCAACACGAATAAAAATAGCTCTCTACAACAGAAAGGTGAAGATTTCTTTTCCATTCATACAGAAGTAGTCAAATCGGGACCTTAGGCGTACCTACCGATCAAGGGTTAATTGGGCCGCGTTACCAGACGCCTGAAAATCGAGACATCCCGCGCAAATCGGGACACCTAGCAACACTAGGCTGAACCAAGAACGCATAGACAATTTAAAAGAAAACAACTGAACTTTTTTTAACGGTCTCATATCCTAATCGATTAGTGATGGAAAGAAGCCTGTGAAAGAAGTGATCGATTCTTACGATGGCATTGCAGAAATTCGAAATCTTCGTATACCATAAAACACCATTGGTTAAGGTGTTCATCGCTACGTGCATAGCAAGCTTCGAACTTAAAGTTCGATGGCCGACTCCGTTCCAAATTAAAAATAATGTCCAATTACTGTAACGATATTGACTTGAAACGCTCGGCCGTGCATATCGGCTAGAGATGCGGGTGCGTGATCTATTATTTATTATTATAAAAATCGACTAACACGTTTATTACTTTAGTTTATTGTTTACTTATAAAGTGCAGTATGTAGACCGGTATGATCGTAATTACGGAAGTTGACGGGTATATTTTATTGTGGTTTCATGAAGAGAAAGTTTTTGAAAGTGCTATTATTCCAGTTTGCAGCAATATGATTTTGATTTGTTTGAAAAAATAAACCTCATATTATTGTTCCAACATTGCAGCTACATTATAGGATTTCGATAAACTCCTCCTTATTAACCTTAGTTTAATAAAATCTAAGAGATTTTGTGACACAGTCGCCATTAAGAAGACACATTTTTTTTAATTAGTCTTCAATATTGAGAGTCGTAACACAACTTAAATATTGGGACTTGTAAATACCAAGAAAAGAGAATTGGCGAGTACAAAAATACCTAGTTAGGTGCAGCCACAAAGAAAAAAGAAAAAAATAAACATTTCAGTTCAGATAAAAATCCACAATTCACGGTGTAACAAAAGCATGACGGTTACAAACTAACAGATATTGTTTTCAATTAATCCGCGCTGTTAATTATCGGTTAACGAGACCGTGCAACTCTTTCTGTTGCCACAAATTAGTTTTGCGTCGTGTCGTGTAAACGAGTTTTTTTTTACGATCGATTAATTACAAAATGTACTTAAAATGTAGTACAGCTCTATTATGTGCTTACACGGAAACTGCACTTTTATGAAGTTATTGGTTTTCTATGATATTTTTATGTCCCAACTCCCATTTAAGTTCATAACCTACGACAAATTTTGAACAAAATTCAAAACTGCGCTGTTATTTTCGTAATTTATAATTTCAGTAAAATATTTATTTTTGCATCTTGTAAGTGCATGAAATATTTTATTTATAGCCAAAATATTTTATTTTATATTCCATCATAAGTTCGCTCGAAATAATGTCACATTTGGTTGAATTATCGTTTCTTAGTTTGCGGAGCAGTATTGATAAAACTCTTTCCTATTAATTAAAAACGCGTTCTTTTTCTTTTCTGAACAAAAAAATAAAAGCCATTCAATGGCAGAGAAGATGAGTTTCCATTGTTTTCTAGGACTACGGTAGAGATAGCAAAAAAATCGATTTAAGGGCCTTTAACAGTAGCATAATTTTTAACTGAGGAATAAAAAAGGCGACTTGAAAGTTTTTGCATAGAAAATCTGTCAAACAGCCGTATTTATTCTTTTGATAAAATTTATCCGACTATTGGAAAATCGGCCCTTAATAATGTATGTGTCTAGTAAAAATATGCAAAAAATCACGCTTATCACAAGTCATGACACCGTTAGAAGTACAAACAAAATAGTTGTTTATTTAACGTCAGAAGTTCCCACAAACATTGGCAAGTCGATAACGAAGCCGATAATATTTCGTATTGAGTCAGAATTCCCGATAATGGCACAACTTTGTCTAATTTGTTTCTAAGAACTCGTAGATAAAAGGTCGCGAAAAATGTAAAGAGCAGAGGCCGAATTATTTTGTTTGTTCATGTTTTTGGATAGTCATAATATAAATGTGACCCCTGATCGCAAACGTTTTTTAGGTGTTTTAATAGCAGTTAGAACTTCAGAGTTTATAAACACAGGCCCTGAGAATTAAAACACTTCTGTGTGCTGTGGGCGAGTTGGTTTTAAGTGTTTTTTTTTCTGGTAGGGGAATCATCAGAATGACTTCTCCCGCTCTTGGGCGGAGCGGGAGGGCGTATCAGACTCTTACTGACTAAACCTCTACCGCGTTCCTTCTTTGCCTTCGATCTGGGGGGGGACTCGGTGTCAACCCTTAGGAATACCACAAAGTAAAGATTTATAACATTATTATGAACATCATGCATCGATGTTGACAAAAGGATCTTAATCAAATCCAGTTTGAAGAAGGTCCGTAACAAGACCGTGGTTAATATCTTAGATTGAAGAGAAAAAGGAAGGCAGTCTCGCGACAATTTTAATAGCTTTTAGAAACTACTCACTAGTGCTATTTTAATGAATCTGTCGCCTCGCCCATCTCAGTTGTAACTGCACCCTTGTCTTTGCATATTAAACACAAACAGCTATTGCCATAGTTATACACTTTTTTTTAAAACAGGTTTGAAGCGAGACAAACTAAACTGAGAGATATAAATGTCTGTATACCTACGTCTTTATCTTTATTGAGCTATTACTAGCTTCTGTCAGTAGCTTTTCCCGCGTGAAAAGTACCTAGGTTTCTCTATTCGAAATTTGGACCCCTGTTTCATCCCTTTAGAAGCTGAATTTTCAGAAATCCTTTCTTAAGGTGAATGCTTCAGGTAGCCCGCGAAATTCAAATTTTCTTACGTTTTTTGCAATTTGCAAGCCAGTGGTAGGTTGTATGAAGTTAAAAATACTTAAGCGGTTGTAAAACGTAACTATTTATATAATTATAAACATAAAAATCATCAATACAAGCCTCCAAGCTCACTTAGTTGCAAGAACGTTTTTGACCTCGAAAAAATCGTTCCTACACTTAGGTGAGCTTGGAGGCTTGTATTCATGATTTTTATGTTTATAATTATGTAACTAGTTACGTTTTACAGCCGCTTAAGTATTTTTAACTTTATACAACTTATCACTGGCTTTCAAATTGCAAAAAACGTAAGAAAATTTGAATTTCGCGGGCTAAGCTGGAACATCCCCCTTAATGCTAGACAACATCATAAAATGAAACCTTGTGCAAAATTTAACATTCCTAGTCCTAGTAGGTACTTTCGACCATTGATATGTCAGTCATGTTCTCCTTTTATAGATAAAGAAGCAAGTGGATATATACTTGTATCTTCTAGAGTAGTCGGTTTAACGTCTACAAAATCGAAAATGTTAACTAAATAGATAAGAGAACCGAGTGAATGACCACCCAAGAATTATATTGTATTATAAACACTTGAATATTTTTGGCACCCCAAACACACCAATTATGGACATTTTTTTTTGAAAATTCTGGTTGTCCATTCCCCTTTTCGCTTGTTTTCTAGTAAGATTTTTCCTCGTTCTAAAGCACAGAAGTGTTACAAAATAAAACCACATTTAACATAATTTCGTGTGATTCTGGTCAACTGCTGAACAATGGGTTATTGTCGGAGATCGCACAATGAACTGCTCAAATGTTATCACGAAGACAATATGATTACTTACTAATGACACAACGCATTTTATGTTACAAGATCTGCAGAATTGTTAAAGTGTGCTTCTTTTATCAGGACGTAAAAAAGAGATGCATAATTATTATCTGACTTCCCTGCTCCCGTCATTGTACCCATAGATTTGTTATTGTATAAACTGTAACTTTACTCTTTGGTGTACAATAAAGTTTATTCTATTCTATTCTGCTCCTGAAGTTACCAAGCGTGTGCAATCCTGTCAATCTTTAATCAATACGGTACGTCAAAGTATTCCTGTTTGAGCACCAAGTTTGACTGCACCAAACGTTTCGGCACCTTGTGGTATGTCAAAATACCTATTGGTGCCGAAACGGGAATAGCTTGGGTGCCAGGAATACTTCAAAACGTCGGCCAAGCAGACGTAAGCCCCAGTAGAGATTCTTGTGAATGCAGAGGCATTTGCCTGTGATTAGCGTTGAATTACAAGGAAAAAAGTAAATCTGACCCCAGTCTTGTCATAAAGTACCGTGTTACCCCAGTTAATGGGTTGTGGAGGTCTGGTAGGCAGCCGCTTTTCGTAAAATACTGGTATTTAGCTAAATTCGGCTTGACTGGAAGCCGACCCCAATATGGTTGGGAAAAGGCTAGGCCAAGGAAAACAGGCGAAAGGAAAGTGAGAGGGAAGTGTTGTTTTTTTTAAGTTGATTGGTTGAAAATGCCATGTTCCATTAAGTCTAATACCTATTTACCACTACTATACATGAAGTTTAAATAAATTAAGGGTTGATTTGAACTGTGATTATTTTCGGATTTACTTAGCAATAGCTTAAAATAAAATTTATATTCAAATTACGTTATTTTTTTTTCGTTTTTATTGGTTTCTTATTGTTTTCTATTTTCTATAATAGGGACTTAATATATAAAGGCATATATTTCTAAGCTACCAATCGTTTAGAAATCCGCATAAAAACCGTTATGATCACAAAGTACAATTAGAAATCTCTACCGGCCATCAGTGGGTAGCACATACCAAGCGAATTCGCTAAATTAGTCCAATGAAGCTCATATCGCGGCTGATTAGGTCACGAGCGATGCTATGATTGTTTTAATCGAATTAGCGAGTTCTGCTACGCTGTTTCTGATCTTGTAATTACGAGTATTTCGGACATGACTTGGAGTTTCGACACAAAGTCTAAAATGCAAATGGTTACTATACCTTTATCAGGATAGAATGATGCGAATGACAGTTGTCACATTCATACAATCTACCATAAACGTATCCCTTTCTCTCATCTTAAGGGGGAAGCGTCAGCTAGCCCGCGAAATTCAAATTTTCTTACATTTTTACCTTCATACAACCTACGACTGACCTGCAAATTGCAAAAACCGGAAGAAAATTTCAATTTCGCGGGCTAGCCTGACGCTTTCACCTTAAATATTTTCGTCCTGCTGTCATCTTACCCATGCTATGTAAAAAAGACCTTACTCTACAAAATACCATGCCATTCGTAGTTGACAGTTTTTGTGCTAACTGTACTACGTCGCCTTTAGTTTGAGTTGCTTTCGAGATATTGTAACTATTTGAAATAGGGGTTTTTATTTTTTGTCGCTTAAGTTTTGATGCCATATAACTATTTTATTTGGAAAGCACGTTAAGCCGTTGGTCCCGGCTGTCATTTGGAGATCTTTGGCAGTCGTTACGGATAGTCAGAAGCCAGTAAATCTGACTCCAGTCTTGCCATGAAGTACCCTGTTACCCCAGTTAATGGGTTGTGGAGGTCTGGTAGGCAGCCGCTCCTCGTAAAATACTGGTATTCAGCTAAATCCGGCTTGACTGGAAGCCGACCCCAAAATAGTTGGAAAAGTGGGAAAAGGCTAGGCAGATGATGACAGAGCGTTACGAATGTTACGATCATTCGAATGTGAAATGGGAAATCGGATGATACAGCGTTTGACAAATCAAACGCGAGGATTCAAATATCGTGTTTGGTTGTAAATCAAAGAGTATTTCTAATACTCCTGTTTGATTGATGATTAGTAAATTAATTACTCAGATACCCGCGAAACGAGACACAATAGTAAAACAATAACAGCGCGGTCTCATAGGACCGGTTAGGGATTCAAACGTTAATACGAAACCAGCCAAATATGTTCAAGAGTAGTGAAAAGCTACAGAAGTAGTACTCTGTTACTTCAAATCGGTAAAGTGCTACTATTTTTTTTTCGCTATGTTGAATCACACGACGACACGACGCGCGACGGGGCGCATATTTCTCGCTGTTTTTTTTTAAACATTGTTTGATTGTAATAAACCCAATTAGTCACTGTTTACGCAAATAAAAGGTTTTCATTTCTTTCTAATCATTAACAACATTTCTGCATAATTAGACTACCTGTAAAAAATCTATGTTACTCTTTTTGAACAACCGGAGCTGAGATACAGAAATGATCACAATGCAACGAGAGTACAAGAAAAGCCATTTGTAACACAAAAGACTAACCGCACTGCAATCAAATTGAAAACCGAGGAAGAATTTCGCCTCCATTTTGTTCTCCGGACATTCAACTGAATTCATTGCTGCTGCACTCAATTGCAATTTACCAATTGGACATCCCCATTTCCTGAGTTTCTTTGTTTCTAATAGAATTAATGGTTGTTAATTCTTACCTTAAAGGCTATCTTTTAATTACGAGAACTGTAAATGGGGAGATGTCCTGCAAAATATAATTTTTACTGAAGGGTTTTTTTAGGTGGGAAATAATCCAAGAACTTCTCCCTAGGGTGGAGCGGTAGAGCGTGTCAGACTTTTACTGATTAAAATCCAGTCCTATGTTCCGTCTTTGCCTTCGTTCCAGGCCTCCGGGAATCTCTTTAATAACTAAAATTCTCACGTCAACTTTCAAGTACATAGGTATATTTTAATACAACTCCACGTATTATTTTCTTACCCTTAGGTATAGCATTCATTTTCTTGAATTTGTAACTAACCAGCTTTAGCCCGCAGCTTCGCCCGCGTACATAAAATATAGCCTACTCAGGAATACAGCAGCTTTCTATTGATGAAAATTTTTTAGCAATCGGACCATTACTTCCACAGATTACCTCATACAAACAAAAAAACAAACTTTACCTCTTTATTATATTAGTACCTATAGGTAGCTTGAATCTCACCAAATCTCACCAAGGGAAAAATTAGAAACACAACAGCTAACATAATCAATGGAAGCTTCCTTTCGAAGCAGACGTTTAATGTAATGTTGGGGCACTCACCGAAATTAAAAATAAAAGGCGAGAGTGTAATGCATGAAACTGCGCGTATGTTGCAATTGCTGAATTAAAAATAAGTAATTTGCTAAATTGAAGGCGAGGTGAACTGAGGTGAACGAACACAGTACCTGGTCTAATTTTATTCTTCGATGTACATGATCCTTTAGTAATGTCTGTATGTCTATAATTATAAGGAACCATTGTTGAGGTGGGAAATCATCAAATAACTTTTAGGTAGACAGACTGTTATTGACTAAAACCCGCCTGTATTTCTTCTATCGCCCTTTCACCTTCAGAACCACAGTGATTTCTCAAAAAAAACGTAGTCCTTTCGAATGAAGCTCGGATATGGACACTTCTAGGAATTGACGACATGGTTGGCGACATAGGCGCAGTGGTTGAGCGATTGGCTGCTGCGCTGCGTGTCGCGGGTTCGATTCCTGCACGGTATAAATACTTATATGGCATACAGATAGGTGTTCCAAGCCAGGATCTGGCCTGGTCTGGGTGTCTTGTGTAAGTTTGTGAACACAGCCACTGGAATTCCTACCGGATTCTGTGTTTCCTGTTAGTTATAACCTGGGGATCTTTAAGCCAAGAGTGAATAAATTACTTCTAGGCAAGCGTACTCCATCGTCGACCATATACTTAGTCGCTTTCCACCAGGTGAGATGCGGTCAAATGCGAGCCTATCAGTAAAAAAAAATCTGTTCGGCTGATTGAGCGTAAAGCGCGGAGTTAGTTACACTACATAAAACTTTATTAGTGTGATTTCGGCATCCAGCATTTAGTAAAAACTGTTCTTCACAGTCACGGTGTATATTATTTACTAGCTTTAGCCCGCAGCTTCGCCCGCGTACATAAAATATAGCCTATGTCACTCAGGTATACAGCAGCTTTCTATTGGTGTAAAAATTTTATCAATCGGAGCAGTACTTCCACAGATTACCTCATACAAACAAAAAAACAAACTACCCCTTTATTATATTAGTATTGATATGTCCTACTTACCTGGTTCTATTCTAAAATACATTCAGACACTCTGTAATCCTGTATTAGGCCCACAGTAACTTGGGACTTACTAATAATTCCCTAAAACTTCGTCTAATGTTGGTGAATTACCTTGGCCGACGATCAATCCCTAGAGCCTATACTCCTGATATAGTTTTATATTCCACCTTCATCAAGAAACACCGCTAGGAGTACGTCCTAGCAGTGTTTCTTCTTCTTTAACCCTAAGGTTGACTGGTAGAGAATGCCTTGATGCATTAAGTCCGCCTATGTACCACCATTGTACATAAAGTTTAAATAAATAAATAAATAAATAACTAGTGCCGTAACTAGCCTTTTTGACGCCCGTTGCGTTGCTAGAAAAAGTACAAAACAAACCAGACTATTATTTGGAGATATAAAAGAACCCAAGACGTATAAACCTTTCTTTGAGATGGAAAAGACTACGCAACGAAACTGAACATGAAATCATCAAAGAAAATCCATAAGAACATCATTTTTTTTTATGAAGAAAAATCATTGGATTAGGATCCCTCTCGCCCTGAGTAGAGCGAGGGGGCGTATCAGACTACACACATATACACACATACACGACACGACATACTGATTAAAATCCACCTGTGTCTTTCAATTGCCTACTGCGTTCCAGAACCGATAACTTATTCAAAAATTCCCGCGACCCATAAGAACACCCTGCCACAAGAAACCAAACTACTTAACAATTCCAGACAGTTAATTTCATAGAAGTTTCCACTTAGCCATAATAATTACTATTAAGCTCCACCTTCCTTTGTTTCCCATAGAACTGGTCCCACGTACCCGTGAACTTTGAAGAAGTAATCACTGAAATGGGAACAAGATCGAACTACATTGTATGTTAATTGACGTAATTATGAGATGTATGTTACCTGCAGACTGGTGTCTTCAATGAGGCAGGTCTATAAAAACCCTTATTTTTCTGCGATATCATCAGATAAAGCGAGAACTACATTAGACCTGGTAAAATACTGGTATTCAGCTAAATCCGGCTTGACTGGAAGCCGACCCCAATATAGTTGGGAAAAGGCTAGGCAGATGATGATGACATTAGACCTGGTGAGGGCCGCGGGAATCCGATGGATGCGAGGCGCATCGGATCGGTTGCTCTGGCGACGCCTTGGGGAGGCATATTATGTCCAACCGTGGACGTCGGACAATGGAGTTTCTTGCCGGTTCATCTCCATAGGAAACGACCAATTTGGAACCGTGCACTAGTTTTTGACGTTTTATAAGTGCCCATGTAAAATAATATAATTTTGATTTTTGTCTTTCGGTTGAGATGATGATGAGCTCGATGATGAGGAGCTCGTGGCTAGATAATAACAGCCGCACAGGTCGATCTTCAAGGTTAAGCAACGCTTGCCTAGGTTGGTCTGTGGATGGGTGACCATCTTAACATAACGAGTTTCCTCCGTGCCTCGGAAAGCACGTTAAGCCGTAGGTCCCGGCTGTCATTTGTAGATCTTTGGCAGTCGTTACGGATAGTCAGAAGCCAGTAAAATCTGACTCCAGTCTTGCCATGAAGTGCCGTGTTACCCCAGTTAATGGGTTGTGGAGGTCTGGTAGGCAGCCGCTCCTCGTAAAACACTGGTATTCAGCTAAATCTGGCTTGACTGGAAGCCGACCACAATATAGTTGGGAAAAGGCTAGGCAGATGATGATGATGATGATGATGGTTGAGATGATGATGACGTACACTTGGGCCATGATTTGTACGTAGAACGATTTCGCGTGGCGTGGATCTAACGTAGTTCTACAAGTCTAGTTGCCAAATAAAATATAATATGGAGACCGACTCGCCCAGATCGGCGTACGTGGCCCACGTGGTGTGCGTTACCCCAACAGGAAAGTATCTCCTAGAGATATATGAGTAGAACGTATAGTATGTGCCTTATCTGGTGTAAATGTGCCCCCACATAAAAAATGTGTGCCCCCTGTCGTTTTGAAAAAAAAAACGGAAAAACGATTCCTGCTGGGGTAACGTTTTTCTAGCAGGAAAATTCTAAACGAGTGATCGGAGAGAGAAAAATTGTGCATGGCCAGAGAGCTTATATGTGTGCCACTATGTGCCCCCAAAAATAAAATCTGTGCCCCTTCAGATTTTCGAGATATTGCGTTTCCTGCTGCAGTAACGTTTTGATGAATCGTATATCTCTAAAACCATTGCATGTGCCCCTGTAGAATAAACATACACGAGTAGCTCCTAATGTGTGCCCCTGTGTGCCCCAATTAGATTTAAGAAAATATTTATAGTTTTCAAGTTATCGCGGTTTTATGAAAACCCGAAAAAACATCGCAGCGCCTAAATGAGACAAGGCATAAGTTCGCTGAAAACTGTATTCGGTCCTTCTTGACGCTAATAATAACCATACAAAGTTTCAAAACGCTTCATGCATGCGTTTTTGAATAATCTTGCTAAAAGTCAAGACGATAGTGTCATAACTTTGACGGCAAAATACAAGGAACTGGCTAAATTTCAGATGTGTAGGTGTAAACCAAAATCATGTGCCTTTAGTCAAAAATATACGGTGAAAATATTGAGCTTGGAATGTTTCGCATTAAGTAAATATAAACAAAAAACCAAATTAAGTAAACAACGGCTGGTTATCCGACCAAATTTGAGTGACTACTAAAAAGCGACGGATTCATACATATCGATGACCTTCTTTATTTTACTCACTAACCGGTTCACACGTGTTGTGCCTGAGTACACTGAAGTAGAAAAGTAATAAATATATAATAAAATAAAGTTGTTATTGGATTATGTTCTACTAGCCGTTAGACTTAGATGAAAAACTGATCTGTGATTTAAATAATAATGACTGCACAACGTGCAAATTATTTCTAATATTTATACGTAGGAAATTTGATCTGTGATTTGATAATTATTACTACAATTATTGCTAATTACTTTAAGAATTAAAATTAAGGGAAGAAAAATAATAATTTCCACATCAACAAGCTGTTTCATTAATATAGTCAACAGTTCACAAGGTGCATTTAATATATTTTTTAATTAGCCCCCAAAACTTTTGAACGCAACTGTACGGACAACAGCTTAGGTATAATACGTCCAATAAAGAAGGTCATCGATATGTATGAATCCGTCGCTTATTAGTAGTCATTCAAATTTGGTCGGATAACCAGCCGTTGTTTACTTAATTTAGTTTTTTGTTTATATTTACTTAATGCGAAACATTCCAAGCTCAATATTTTCACCGTATATTTTTGACTAAAGGCACATGATTTTGGTTTATACCTACACATCTGAAATTTAGCCAGTTCCTTGTATTTTGCCGTCAAAGTTATGACACTATCGTCTTGACTTTTAGCAAGATTATTCAAAAACGCATGCATGAAGCGTTTTGAAACTTTGTATGGTTATTATTATAGCGTCAAGAAGGACCGAATACAGTTTTCAGCGAACTTATGCCTTGTCTCATTTAGGCGCTGCGATGTTTTTTCGGGTTTTCATAAAACCGCGATAACTTGAAAACTATAAATATTTTCTTAAATCTAATTGGGGCACACAGGGGCACACATTAGGAGCTACTCGTGTATGTTTATTCTACAGGGGCACATGCAATGGTTTTAGAGATATACGATTCATCAAAACGTTACTGCAGCAGGAAACGCAATATCTCGAAAATCTGAAGGGGCACAGATTTTATTTTTGGGGGCACATAGTGGCACACATATAAGCTCTCTGGCCATGCACAATTTTTCTCTCTCCGATCACTCGTTTAGAATTTTCCTGCTAGAAAAACGTTACCCCAGCAGGAATCGTTTTTCCGTTTTTTTTTCACAACGACAGGGGGCACACATTTTTTATGTGGGGGCACATTTACACCAGATAAGGCACCAACTATACGTTCTACTCATATATCTCTAGGAGATACTTTCCTGTTGGGGTAACGCACACGCCCACCCCCCATTCTACCTTAACTCTTTTCGCTCTGGTAGATCCTGAAATAAAGATCAGTGGCTCTCAAACTTTTTGACTTGGCACTCACTTTAATTTCTTTCTTGTAGAAATACAAGTCTAGAAGAAAACACGTGATATGTCCGAATCTAAAATTAAACTTGAATAAAATAAAAAATTTGCATTTAACTTTAACCCAAAAGTAACAATACTACATTCTTTGGTTTCTGATAGAAATAGCATCACTTTACATTAATATTATTTCAGATTTGAAAAGTTTAATATTTTAAACCTGTCGCGGACCAAAAGTTGAGAACTACAGGAACAGACCCAGATAACCTGATCGAAAAAAAGGAATAATAATCCTTATTACTTAGCATATCCCAACGGTATAGCTCTAACTAATATTTAATTAATCCATTTAAATATTCAGACCAATTAGGGTCGTGCCAGACGACCTAATAATTTATTGAAGCCGTGAAACGAGCGTAATGAATAAATTCGTCTATGTTTCAGTCTGTGTTCAGCGTTTTGAACCTAGAGTTGCTAGACATTGAGGGATTGTATGAGAGTTAGCGTGGCCCAGCGTTCTTCCGATTGCTCTTGGAAAGCCAAGAGCAATAGGAAGAACGCTGTGGGGTTTTCGCAGTAAAAGTCTGACACTCTCTCTCGTTTCACCCAGGGCGGGAAAAGTAATTTGGTCTATTCCAAGTTTATGAATAATTCAGCTTTCATTCTTACTGTATTTTATTTATTTTTTGCTGTTTAATTAAGGCATATAAAATAGTGTATGTGGTATCAAACCATACCACCATAATAAACCATTTTAACCAACCATAGTATCTAACAATTCACTTACACACACACACAGTTAACATTTAGACTTAATATGAAATGTTTTCCTCTATATATGTATACATAACAGTTCACTCACTGTTAAAGAGCCAAATAAAATAAATAAAGAACAGGTTTTCTGTTGAAACGTAAATCAGACATCTAGTAACCCAATTCGGGCTCCAATTCTCGAATGAACGAACGCTGAATAGACCTTTTTTATTGCACTAAAGCTGGGTCTGAACACTGCGATTTTCATCTGCCAATACGGCTTCAAGACGTATTCATATGACTTTCGTCGCAAGTCCTACACCAGACGGTAACGTATTGGTTGAGCATACAGATTGGCCATTTGTCCGAAAGGATTGGCTTCCTTCAGTTCCCTTAGATTGTGGAACACTGCAATCACTGCAGGGACTGAAAAGGGCAATTTATACTAAGGTCGGAACAAACGTTGGAATTAGTATAGAATTGGGTGGGAGTGAGAAGATTCCAACCATACTTTTGACAAATCTAATATAATATTAAGCTCAAAAGAACGCAATTTTTATATTTAATGCTAGGGACAATTCCCTTCTCTAAAAAGTCATATGAGTTTCGTCGCAAGTCGTATGTATACCAGACGGTAACGTATTGACTGAGCATACAGATTGGCCGTTTGTCCGAAAGGATTGGCTCCCTTCAGTTCCCTTAGATTGTAGAACACTGCAATCACTGCAGGGACTGAAAAAGGAATTTTCATCCCATCTATTCGAAAAGGACGACTTTGTTCGCCTTTAAGTGCGACCAAAGGTAGTGTTTTCTGTATCAAACTTTTAACGGGAAATAAAAGTATTTTTATTTCCCGTTAAAGGTTTTATTCCCCGTTAAGTATTTTTATTCCCCGTTATCTGAAATAAGTGCGCAGCAATGAATTTGGAACATCTTAGTGTTTAGCGCCAAAGAAATTGAACGCATATATTGTTTGAATGATAAATACAACAAAAATGACAATAATGACTAAATTTTATAAATATGTCTAAAACCAAACAAAAATAGATTAAAATGACTAAAAATTACTAAGTATTACAAAAATTACTAAAAATAGACTAAAATAGATTAAAATGATTAAAAATGACGAAGAATTACAAAAATGACTAAAAATAGATTAAAATGAACATAAATGTCAAAAAATTACTAAAATGACTAAAATGACAAAAAAATGACTAAATGACTAAACATAGATTAAAATGACCAAAACTGTCTAAAAATGACTAAAAATGACTAAAATGACTACAATTACAAAAAATGACTAAAAATGACTAAAATGACTACAATTACAAAAAATGACTTAGAATTACAAAAATGACTAAAAATAGATTAAAATGACCAAAAATTACAAAAAATAACTAAAAATGACTAAAAATGACAAATATTGACAAATGATAAAATGATGAGGCGTCTTTTATTTCCTCATAGAGGGTGATGAAAAGTAGAGTGTATGACTCGGGCGCAAATATATTTTTGGCTCGGGCGACGTACTTTGAATCCCTCGCTACGTTCAGGATTCTACTAAAGAACCCCTCGCTACGCTCGGGATTCTACACAAGAATCCTTCACTTCGCTCTCGATTCAAAAAACGCCCTCGCCGTAAAAATATTACTTTGCTCCCTTATGATACAATCTACTATTTATACTAAGGTCGAAACACACGTTTGGAATTAGTATAGAATTGGGTGGGAGTGAGAAAATTCCAACCATACTTTTGACAAATCTAATATAATATTAAGCCCAAAAGAACGCAATTTTTGAATGCTAGGAACAATTCCCTCCTCTAAAAACTCATATGACTTTTGTCGCAAGTCGTATACCAAACGGTAACATATTGACTGAGCATACAGATTGACCGTTTGTCCTGGCTTCCTTTCAGTTGCCTTTCTTTGGGGATTGTAGAAACCTTGAGTACGGACTTTATATTGAGAGTGCAGGGACTGAAAATGGCAATTTGTATTGAGGTTGACACACACGTTTGGAATTACGATCAAGGCTCGGATACCGGTTAAATTTTCAAACCGTTATGATGTACTTGACGGAAAAACCTTTACATTCGGTTTCGTTCGCATAAACCGGTTTATTTAAACCGGTATTTAGAAGAGTTTTATATAAAGGTTTTTTCGGATTAAACGGTTTAGAGCAATAAAAACCGGTTAATGCGGACGCCCTATAAAGAAACGCCTCACGGTGTTCAGATTTTTTTGTTTCGCGACGGAACTTTATGTCTTTGCATCAATATATGTATAAGCTCTGCTGCAAATCATAAAAAATGAGGAAGTATGTAATATTTTTTTGGTGAAATAAGTTGATAATGGCGATAAATAATCTGTAAACATAATATTACTTTTCACAGATCCTATGAACCCGTCAGATAGTCAGCCATTTTTAGGGTTCCGTAGCCAAATGCCAAAAAACGGTACTCTTATAGGTTGGTCATGTCTGTCAGTCTGTCCATCCGTATGTCACAGCAACTTTTTCCGAAACTATAAGAGCTATACTGTTGAAATTTTGTAAGTAAATGTATTCTGTGAACCAATCATCATCTGCCTAGCCTTTTCCCAGCTACATTGGGGTCGGCTTCCAGTCAAGCCGGATTTAGCTGAATACCAGTATTTTACGAGGAGCGGCTTCCTACCAGACCTATTCTGTCAACTAATACTAAAATTTAAATACTAAAAGTTATTCATGTTCCGTATGGTGCATGTTCCGTATGGTGTCTGGAACCGAAGAATTACACCATCCCATCTCTTCCCGTGGGTGTCGTAAGAGGCGACTAAGGGACACACCAGAAAATGGGCAGCAGCATTTTCTGTGCATTTCAACATCTACACTGCGATCGCCAACCCGCATGCCAAGCGTGGCGATTATGGCAAAAACCCCCCAAAAATGCAGACACGCAAAACGAAACGGCCCCTAGTACCCGGCAGCCCGTCTAACCTTGACTACGGTAGCGGTCAAGGCTACGGCGAGGCAAGGGGTGCGAAGAATCTCCGGAGGAGGCTAGGCTACCCCTTCCAACGACTCGACCTGGCAACATACAACACGCGTACACTGTGGACCGACGAGAAGATCACCGAACTTGAGGAAGAGTTGAGCGGGGTACGATGGAGTATTGTGGGATTATCCGAAATCCGAAGACAGGGGGAGGACACGATAATTCTCAAATCCGATAACCTGCTCTATTTCCGGGAGGGCGACCAGCAGTCCCAGGGTGGTGTCGGGTTTTTCGTCCACAAGTCCCTTGTGAACAATGTGGTGAGGATCTAGAGTGTGTCGACCAGGGTGGCTTACCTTATACTCAGAATATCGGCAAGATATTCGCTGAAGGTCATACAGGTATATGCCCCAACCTCGACACACTCCGACGATGAAGTAGAGACCATGTATGAGGATGTACCTATCCAGAGTCATACATGGTTATAAGACTCACTTCACCGTGGTCATGGGGGACTTCAACGCTAAATTGGGCAAACGAGACGGTGATGAGCTGCGAGTGGGGCAATTTGGATTTGGACGTCGGAGCCACCAGGGACACCTACTGGCTAGCTTTATGGAGAGAGAGAGCCTCTACATGATGAACTCGTTCTTCAAAAAGCGTGAGCATAGGGGGTGGACCTGGCAAAGCCCCGATGGTGCAACTAAAAATGAGATTGACTTCATCTTGTCGACGAAGAAGCAAATATTCAAAGATGTCTCTGTGATCAATGCGGTGAAAACTGGTAGTGATCACCGCATGGTGAGAGGCACATTGAATATCAACATCAAGCTTGAAAGGTCTCGACTGGTGAAGTCTACGCTCCGTCCAGCACAAATCCAGCTCCAAAACCCCGAGAGCTTTCAGCTCGAACTCCACAATCGTTTCGAGTGCCTAGGTAGCTCCGTGGACGAATCTAACGATGGGTTCGTGGAAACTGTCCATACGGTCGGGTCTAAGTTTTTCAAGACTCACCGTACAAATAAGAACAAGAAGCTCTCGGATCCGACTCTCGAGCTCATGAAGAAGAGGCGTGAGATGATTCTGCAGTCTTCAGACGATTCGTGCAGATACCGTCAGCTCAATAGACAGATTTCGAAGTCCTTAAAACGTGATTTTTGCCACTTTAATTCCGAAAGGGTTAAGGACGCGATAGAGCGGAATAAGGGCTCCAAAGTTTTTGCGAGGGATCTGTCTATTGGGCAGAGTCAACTCACGAAACTGAAGACCGACGATGGCAGAGTCATATCCGCTAAATCGGAGCTCCTGGGAGAGATCGAGGCATTCTATGGACAGTTATACACGTCTATCTCTAAACCCACGGCAAATCTAGCGAACGATCCAAGAGCTAGATTGACCCGACACTATACCGAAGATATCCCGGATGTCAGCCTGTACGAGATTAGGATGGCTCTGAAACAACTTAAACACAATAAGTCGCCGGGTGAGGACGGAATTACGGCCGAACTTCTGAAGGCGGGTGGAAAACCGGTCCTTAAGGCCCTTCAGAAGCTATTTAATTCCGTCATACTCGAGGGCAAAACGCCACAGGCATGGGGCAGAGGTGTGGTGGTACTTTTCTTTAAGAAGGGCGACAATGCCCTCCTTAAGAACTACAGGCCCATCTCACTTCTGAGCCATATCTACAAGTTGTTTTCCAGAGTCATCACGAATCGTCTCGCGCGCAGGTTTGACGACTTCCAGCCTCCTGAACAAGCCGGATTCCGAAAAGGCTTTAGCACCGTAGACCACATACATACGCTACGGCAGGTTATACAGAAGACTGAGGAGTATAACCCGCCTCTCTGCTTAGCGTTTGTGGATTACGAGAAAGCCTTTGATTCGATCGAGACTTGGGCTGTACTGCAGTCTCTCCAACGGTGCCAGATTGACTATCGGTACATCGAAGTGCTGAAATGTTTGTACAAAAACGCCACCATGTCAGTCCGACTCCAGGATCAGACCTCGAAACCTATCCTCTTACAGCGGGGTGTGAGACAGGGAGACGTTATCTCTCCGAAACTGTTCACGGCCGCATTGGAGGATGTCTTCAAGGTTCTGGAGTGGAGAGGGCGAGGCATCAATATCAACGGCGAGTACATCACTCACCTTCGGTTTACCGACGACCTAGTAGTCATGGCTGAGACTACGGAGGAGCTCAGTACAATGCTCGGTGATCTCAGTAGGGCTTCCGAAAGAGTGGGACTCAAAATGAACATGGACAAAACCAAAGTCATGGTAAACATCCATGTAGCTCCCACTCCTATCAAGATCGGAGACTCTACACTCGAAGTTGTGGACGACTACGTCTACCTGGGACAGACGGTCCAGTTGGGTAGATCTAACTTCGAGAAAGAGATCAATCGTCGAATCTGACTCGGCTGGGCAGCGTTCAGGAAGCTGCACGGTATCTTCTCGTCCAACCTACCGCAGTGTCTCAAGACAAAAGTCTATGACCAGTGTGTGTTGCCAGTGATGACATATGGCTCGGAAACGTGGTCGCTCACAATGGGCCTCATCAGAAGGCTTAAAGTCACCCAAAGAGCAATGGAAAGGGCTATGCTCGGAGTTTCCTTGCGCGATCACATCAGGAATGAAGAGATCCGCAAGAAAACTAAGGTTACCGACATAGCCCGAAGAATCGCCAAACTTAAGTGGCAGTGGGCAGGGCACATTACTCGTAGAACAGATGGTCGATGGGGACGGAAGGTTCTAGAGTGGCGGCCACGTACCGGAAGACGCAGCGTCGGAAGGCCTCCCACAAGGTGGACCGACGACCTGGCGAGGGTCGCGGGAATCCGATGGATGCGAGACGCGCAGGACCGGTCGCTGTGGCGACGCTTGGGGGAGGCCTATGTCCAGCAGTGGACGTCTTTCGGCTGAGATGATGATGATGATGATGATTCATAATGATGAGTATTGCCAGTGTTTTCATTTATTGTCGTATTGTCATATCCACATTGTAGATACTGCCCGCGTCTTCGTCTGTGTGACATTTCTTGTATCCCCTGGTCCACCCGTCGCATCGTATCAAATCACCTGCCCGTCATAGGTTCCTGCATCGAATCAAGCAGGAGAGAACGCCCGGGTGTCGCCACTGTGTGGACCGCCCGGAGGACACGGTGGAGCACACGGTAGAAGTGTGCCCCGCTTGGGCGGAGCACCGCCGTGTCCTCGTGGAGACTATCGGGAGCGGCGACCTCTCGCGCCGGGCCCTGGTTCAGACCATGGTCCGGAGCGAGGAGGGTTGGCATGCGGTCGCCTCCTTCTGCGAAGCAGTAATGCTCGTGAAGGAGGCTGCTGACCGCGAGCGCGTGAGGGAACGGTCCTCACGCCGCCGCCGCCGAGATCCCGATCCCGATTTCCGACCACCGTAGGCGCGGGTTCGCGGACGGCGAGCACTGGGTAGCTCGCTGTCCGGCAGTCTGGAAATAATCTGGACCGAGCCCAGTCGTCAACGGCGCGTTCTGTTCCACGCGCGCCTCAAGGAGATGTCAGCAAACTGTAGGGGCCCGGCAGGGCCGAAGCCTCTGGGGGGAACATGTGGTATTCCTAACGGTTGTCCGACGACCGAGTCCCCCCCAGAACGAAGGCAACGAAGGAACGGGGTAGGGGTTTAGTCAGTAAGAGTCTGACACGCCCTCCCGCTCCGCCCAAGAGCGGGGGAAGTCATTCTGATGATTCCCCTACAATAAAAAAAAAAAAAAAACCTGCCCGTCATGAAATACAACCATCTGTCAGGTCTTGATTGTGAGGGCTCTTTAGCATATAGCATATATTCTTTAACATATACACTTCCAGCTCCATATAGCATATAAGCTGGAAGACCGGGAAACTGGTCTTCAACGCGAAGACTGGGCGCCCTGCGGACTCTCAGTCCGCGTACCAGCCCATCGTGCTGCTCGACGTGGTGGGCAAGCTCTTTGAAAGAGTAATTGCAGATCGCCTAGTCGGGTATCTAGCACGGGTGGAGCCGGATCTTGCGAAAGGCCAGTTTGGCCAGTTTCGCAGGGGGCGCTCCACGGTGGACGCTATCATGCGCGTGAGAGCCCTCACGACGGGGGATTCGGTGATACGGGGCAGGGTCGTCTCGGCAGTGATTTTAAACATCGCCAATGCCTTTAACTCCCAGCCCTGGAGTAGCATTGGGGCACTTCGGCACCATGAGGTGTCCACCTACCTGCGTGATCGAGGCCTACCTGTCGGATAGTTTCATCATGTACCCCGGTCACCAGGGCGAGTGGAGACGGCGATAGATGTCGTGCGGTGTTTGCAGGAATCGGTACTAGGACCGCCCCCGTAGAACAATGGATACGACTACGTGCTGCGCGAAGACCTCCCTGACGGAGTCTACGTGGTCTGCTACGCAGATGTCATGCTGGTCCTGGCGTGAGGAGAGTCATACCAGGCGGCGGCCGAAACAGCGACACGTGGGGTTGCGACAGTCGTAGACAAGATCCAGCAACTGGGACTCAAGGTGGCATTGCATATGTCCGAGGCCATTTGCTTTCATGGCCCACCGGATTCCCAAATAACGGTAAGGGGGGGGGATCCACATCGGCGTCGGATCGACGATGAAGCACCTGGGACTCGTCTTCGACAGCCGGTGGACTTTCGAGGAGCATTTCCGACGTCCCAAACTGGATAGGACTGGGGCTGCTCTGAAGTGGCTCCTGCCTAACCTAGGGGGTCCAAACGCCCCCTGCCGGAGGCTCTGCGCGGTGTTCGTTCGGTCCATGGCCCTTTATGGAGCGCCGGTTTGGGCGCCGTCGCTGGGTAAGCGACCGGGGGCCAACCTGAACGCTTGCCAGAGGGTCATGGCCATCCGGATGGTGCGGGGATACCGCACGATATGCCGCGGAGCGGCTAGTTTCCTTGCTGGCCTGTCACCGTGGGATCTGGAGGCAACAGTCCTTGCACGCATGCACGATTTGCGCGTGGAGATGCACCGCCGGGGCGAAACTCCGCTGCCGCGACAAGTCGCAGTATGGCGGACAGACATCCGGCGATACCTCAGAGTGGCATGGCGCCTGCGACTGTCGCCGTCATTGCGGCGGTGAGTCCCCTCTTAAGAGGAGTGGTTGGAAAAAGGTCACGGCGGTGTGGAGGCTATCAGCGGCGGCGACCTCTCGCGCCGGTGCCGGGTACAGGCCATAGTCCGGAGCGAGAAGTGGCAGACGGTTGCCAACTTCTGCGAAGCAGTAATGCTAGCGAAAGAGGCTGCCGACCGCGAGCGCGCAAAGGAACGGCCCTCGCACCGTTACCGCCGATATCCCGATCCCGATTTCCGACCACCGTAGGCACGGGCTCGCTGAACTGGGTAGCTCGCCGTCCGGAAGTCCGGTAATAACCCGGACCGAGCCCAGCCGTCAACGGCGCGTTCTGTTCCACGCGCGCCTCAAGGAGATGTCAGCAAACTGTAGGGGCCCGGCAGGGCCGAGGCCTCTGGGGAACACAGAAATTTCGAAAGGTAAGCCCGCGTTACCCCAGATCGAAGGCAAGGAACGGAATGGGATTTAGTCAGTACCTAAGAGTCTGACACCTCCCGTTCCGCCCAAGAGCGGGAGAAGTCATTCTGAAATGTTCGAATACTATTTCACTGTTTATTCCAAACAAATGTGTATTATTTATTATTTTGTAACAGGTGAATCACGAAAAAGAAGACAGGAATATTCTGATGATGAAGATCAATCCCAATCATTGCTAGCACCTAAAAAGCGTACCATCAACGCATCTAATACGTATTAAATAAACACGAATCGAATGAAAAGAAATATCGCAACAACCTACGTTTTCATACCGCGCCACTATGCACGGCATCTCGACGAGTTGCAACGCGTTTACCGACATGCCGTTCATAGAATAAACCGGTTAATTTAGGTAAAAATATAGTTCTTAAAACGTTCACGTTCTTTAGAAAAGTTCGGAGGAAAACCGAAATAAACCGGTGTTAACCGGTATTTTTCAAACCGGTTCCGAGCCTTGATTACGATAAGATTGAGTAGGAGGGAGAAGATTCAAGCTAAAGTTCTGACAGGTCCAATATTAAGTTCAAAAAAGGCCATTTAATTTTACAGTGTTAGACACCAGTCAGCGATCATAACAGTAACGTTAGTAACGTTCTTAAAGATAGGATCCCTCTCTCCCGGACCGGAGCTAGATGTACTGTCTGATTTTTACTACCTAAACCCACCTGTAATTGTTTAGTTGCTTTTTGCACTCCAGGACCGCGGTAACTCTTCCGAACAATACTGCAAAACCCTGGATCCCAGACCATTATCACTTAGTCAGAATCGCCCGCCCCTTAACAAGTAACAAGCCCTACCCAATACTTAAATGGAAGGTGATAATTTACAACAGCATAAAGAGTAATTAATTAAAAACTACAAAGGATCAAGCCCGTCATAGTGCAACTGACACACGCGACAATAAAACGGTGTGGTTTTATAGCCGTTCTGTCCGTCCGTCCGTCCGTCGCAACAGTCGGGGCGTGTATGGAATGCGTTAACTTTTTAACGGCTTCAAATGTTGTAGGAAATGTAATTGTACAGTTTGTAACTGGCCTGTGTTTTTAAGTGTTACTGTACTGGGCAAAATTGAATTTGGAACAGTATTGTTATACTAGTTTTCTGCCAGTGGATTCGTTCGCGTGTAAGTAGGTTTCTCTATACTAATTTTTAACTCCCGTTCCATCTCTTTCATCATCATCATTATCTCAGCCGAATGACGTCCACTGCTGGACATAGGCTTCCCCCAAGCGTCGCCACAGCGACCGGTCCTGTGCGTCTCGCATCCATCGGATTCCCGCGACCCTCGCTAGGTTGTCGGTCCACCTTGTGGGAGGCCTTCCGACGCTGCTTCTTCCGGTACGTGACCGCCGTTCTAGAACCTTCCGTCCCCATCGATCATCTGTTCTTCGAGCAATGTGCCCTGCCCGCTGCCATTTAAGTTTGGCGATTCTTCGGGCTATGTCGGTAACCTTAGTTCGCCATCTCTTTAGGAGGTGAATTTGGGGGAATCCTCGCCGACGTCATAAAAGGAAGTCTTGGGCAAAATATCATGCTCCTAGTTTCAGTAGTTTCGACTGTACGTTGATATGCCGTCAGCCAGTTCTTACTTTTATAAAAATGTAAATTAAACTGTCTGTAGGTACTCGTTACTGTGTGGTCAAGATCTTTTATTACAGAGATGTTGCAAATATTGCTACTCCTTATGATCCATAAAAAACCCTTTTTCCTCAACTACTCATCATCATCTGCCTAGCCTTTTCCCAACTATATTGGGGTCGGCTTCCAGTCAAGACGTATTTAGCTGAATACCAGTATTTTACGAGGAGCGGCTGCCTACCTGACCTCCACAACCTATTAACTGGGGTAACACGGTATCTACTTCATGGCAAGACTGGAGTCAGATTTACTGGCTTTGATTACCCGTAACGACTGCCAAATATCTACAAATGACAGCCGGGACCTACTAACGTGTTTTCCGAGGCACGGGAGGAAACTCGTTATGTTAAGATGGTCACCCATCCACAGACCAACCTTGGCAAGCGTTGCTTAACCTTGAAGATCGACCTGTGCGGCTGTTATTATCTAGCCACGAGCTCCTCAACTACTACTGTTCCATATTGTACTTAATACTCGTAATATTTAATCCGGGCGTTTCATACAAGACGTCTTATTAGTATAACTATAATAGTGGATAGCTAGAGCTACGAGTATGTAGCTAAGTCAGAACTCGACGAGTCGAAACAGAACTTATACTTTTTGAATGAATAAGCTAGTCTGTGTTAGACTGCTAGTGAATAACAGTATCTGCAGGAACACCGTTTCATTCATTGATATGGGCTATACAATACATATTATTATAACTATGGATTCATTTGTCTTTCCTTTATACATTGAAGGTTGAAACAAACTGAACTCGTTAGCATTTTCACATTATCCGATCCGATATCGGTGTCGGACGCCGATACGATATCGAGGTAAGCAAAATGTATGTAAATGTAAGTAAATTATTTTATTTTCAAATATGTTTTCAGTACATAGTACCAATAGGCATATAAAAGTTGTAGTTGGAATCTAAAATAATAAGTCAATCAAGGCATTGAAGAGTTTTAAATCACAACTTACCTGTCGTCGCGTAGATTACCATTTTAAGGGCCAGTTTCACCGGTTACGGATAAAGTCTCTGATAGCGTATTAGGAACTTACTTAACAGATAAACTAACATTTTTGGTTTCACAGGTGTCGGATAGCGATATCTGCTAGATAAACTATTGGTTAAATTATCAGCCGGATCAAGTGGCTGTTAAGGAAGTTATCATCTACATTATAGTACATTTCAAGTGGGAAAAGTTTGTTATTGCATTTTAGGCGGTTCCATGCACTCGTGTATTGTACGTCGTTTGCAGTTACAAGTGTTACAAATATTCAAACATGGACTTATTTGAATTTTTAGAAGACGAATTTGATGAATATTTCGAACGTATAATGCGACCTCGTAGGAATCGAGTGATTAACCCTAGACCTAATTATTTTGAATCAATTCGTACTTTTTTCGCGCTTAGATGACCCACTGACCTGCTTTTGGTTTTCCATTTTAAAAAGGTAAAAATATAAAAACGAAACTTTAATAAACTTTCGCAGCATATTCGAAACAAACAAAAGCGTTCAAAACAAACTACCAAACACAAAACAATTGACACTTGCGTTTCGTTCCTTTAAGCACATTTGGAATTAAAACATACCTATGATTAAGAGGGCTGTCGCAATTTTTGATGAATTTCAGCGTTTTATCCGATTTTTGACGTGTGACGATGCTTTAGATATAGCCATAAAAAAAAAAACAAAAATATGGATAAGAAAGTTTAATAACTTATCTTGGGAGTGCTTTAAATAAATATTTGAATTTGTTTACCTACATCAGTAAAATCCTTGTCTCCGCAAAGGATGTTTTATAAAATGTTGCTTTTGGGTATCTTTTGACGCCTTGGTACACCGAAGATATTAAAGTTTAATCATTTAAAAAAATGTCTATGATACAACTGTATCTTCTACATTGGAGTGCTGAAACCACTTTATTACTATTCATACAGTAATACACCAAAAATAATTCTGTAAAACCAAGATCTACTGACAGTTTTCCGTACGAAACTACAATTTTTATCTACGAAATTATAATCCAAACTCAGATAAAAAAAATTAACCAACTAAGGTGGTATTTCTATATATCTTGAAAAAAATAAATTGGGCTATTTAAAAGTTAAATAATATTTTTAAATAATTTTTGTATGCAATGCAAAAATCGAGCGCGACTGCAGGTAAATTGCAGGTAAATTAAACGACGGGCGGCAGCCCGTCGTTTAATTTACCTATCGTCTGTTTTTTATACCCTGAGACTATATTGACACAGGAAATGTCAAAATTACTATAAGATGATGCCAGTTCTTTTGTGTTGTAATGGCATTTCTGTCAAAACGCTCAAATTTAAGAAAAATTGTAATAGCGCCCTTAATCATACGTATCTTACTAATTTCGGTCTATAATGATAAAATTATAGTACAAAATGTAAAAAAAGGTTGATTTTGATTATTTTTAACAAAAACATATTTCATTAATTAAGTTTTCAAAATTATTTTCAATTCAAAATATTTTACGTACTTGTATCGAAACGCAAAGAAGCGACGACGTTGCCATTCCGCTTGTTATTAAGTGGCCGGTAACTTATCTACCAAATAATTTATCAGGAAGTTCGACGGTGAAACAGAAAAAAGTTACAACCAGCCTTTAAGTGGTAGATATTAATAACTACCAAATAACTAATCGACACTTTATCCGTAACCGGTGAAACTGGCCCTTAGTGTTTTATATATTCTGTTATACCTAGGGAATGCAATCCGGACTATCCGTAATCCGAAAAATCCGGATATCCGCACATTTTTACTCGACTTGTAAATCCGGATTTGAAAATCAAATCCACGGATTTTCTGAATAATAAGAAATTTTAATTCGCGATGACATTATCTACTTTTATTATTAGTTTACGACTAGCTTTTGCCCGTGGCTTCACCCGCGTGGAAGACGGATAACCAAGTAAATTCAGAAAAAAGATATCGAAACGTGGGTCCAATACAATTCGTGGTCTACCCGTATGACAAGTTGCAATACAGGCGTGCCCAAAAAAGACTGAATGTCTTTTAAGGCGCCAAGCGTCATCATGCTGACAGAAAAAAGTATGGACTAATTACCAAAAAGTATGAACTAATTACCAACACATTCTTCTGCGAAGCAGTAATGCTAGCAAAGGAGGCGGCTGCACGTGCGAGGGAATGATCCTCACGCTCCAACTCCCGGATCCAGACCCCGATTTCCAGCTACCGTAGGCGCAGGCTTGCGGATGGCGAGCAATGGGTAGCTCATAGACCCCGCCACGGCGGCGCGTAGTGTCTCAAGGTTATACAAATCGTAGTGGCCCAGCTGGGTCGAAGCCTAATGTTGCCATAGGTTATGTAAAAGTGAACCCCGGGGCCCTAGATCGCAGACAAAGAAAAAGAAGAAGGAAGAGGAGTGAATTTTAGTCACTAAAATCTGATATCCCACTCTGCCCAGAACGGGAGAAGTCATTGGATAATTTCCAACACAAGAATGGAAAAAATATACATTCTTTGTCTTTACATGTTGGAAAAACGGCATTTTGGAGAGGCCGTAATCCACCGGGCTGGCCTAGTGTGGGTTTGTGGATGCTAAATATCCTAAAAGTTTTGGTTATGGCACTTGCCGGTTTCCACACGATGTTTCCTTTCTCAAAACGGCGAAGGGAAATCGTGTGAAGGGAAACATCATGTTAATAAAGTAATATAAGTAGGTTTGTTTAATTTTCATGAAAAGTCCGTAAAATCCGGATAATCCGGATTGGACCCAAAATCCGTTTTAAAAAATCCGGATTTTTAAAACACGACGGATTTGCATTCCCTAGTTATACCTAACTAAATTAGGGTTATTTTAAATTGTAAAGAAGCAAACTAGTTTGTTTGGTTGTAGGGTTACTCCCTCTTAGGCTACCCAGAGCTGAAAGATTTTAATTGATGATTTTCTTACCCGAAAAAAAGGCAAGTAATAAATTCTCTCGACTACGAATTCTGTCACTAATCTATTACAACTGGTCACTGATAGACAAGCAATACAATTGAAGCAGTGACATTAGCTACTTTTTACTCCCGGGAAAAAAGCATGAAGCGAAGTATAAAGACCCGAGGTGAATATTTTATACCACGATTCAAAAAACATTAACTTACATAAAATATAGAAATTCATGTGGCAGGTAATACAAGCTGCGAATCAGCAAATGTGGGCAAAGCTTTGTTTACCATGAAAAGTAAAACGCATTACCAACGTGTGTACAATGTGCACACACACTGTTTTGTAATAGCGATGGGTGATTCCGATTTGATAATCGATGTTTCAACAATCGAAAGAATCGGCATCGAGTCTACCATCGACTCGCCGTTTTACAAAATAATCGAGATGTTTTTCAATTTGTTCGAGTCAACAGAATCGACTGCTAGTTTTTAATTGTACGAATAGAAAAGACAGAAAGAAAAAAAACATGTTAATTCTGCCAGAATGGACGCAAAAAAAATAACATACATTAATAATAAATACATACGTTATTTACCAAAATAAGATACATTTAAGCTGTCAGGCTGTGTGGCCCGGGTATAACTGTATAGCATTATAGACACTGGTCAGAAGTACAGAACACTACACTATTAGAGTTAGAAGTACACTATTGTCTATAGCTGGTTATGTTCTGTAGTCTAGTCACTTTCATTCAAAACTCCAAACCATGGAGGAACAACTCGCGCATGAACAATAACAGACCGAACCGGACTCGAGTCAAAGTCGAAACAATCGATACGATACAATCGATACGACAATCGAGATGTTCAAACAATCGATTAAAACCGCTTGGCAACGCACATCGCTATTTTGTAATTTAAACCCCGACACGTCGTGTTACACCCGCCATACGCTATAGGGGCGACGCACGGCTCCCCCTGCTCACTTAACAATTTATTTAAATTGATATGTCATAGAATAGATGAATACGATCTAGCTTTCCGGTAGACAAATATTTAAATCTACACATAAAGGCCAATGTTTGTGTGTGTGTGTGTAATGTGCATGGTTATAACAATATGATAATTAATTGGGTAACTTGTTTAATTGTTTTGTGTATATTGGCTATAGGTACCTAACTATCTGATCTACCTCATCTGATTTGTACAAAATATGCACTTACCTGGATTATTGTTATTGTTTTTTTCTATCTATTTGAATGGCCCATATTTCTGTTTGTTAATTGTGTGCCAAATAATCATATTTTTCTTTTTTTACAAACCAAAAAATAAAAGTAGGTCAATTTAGGTCTTACTTTCGTTCTACTGCATCCAAAACGAACAAAATCTAAACTGGCTTCGTTCTTTATGTAACAAGGAAACGGAAAGCAATCAAACCTCACAGTAAAAAGGTTGAACTCAGCAGTTCTGTTGATATGCCAGCAGTTTGCAGTCCCTGATAAGACATGGTGCTACCAAAAGCCTTTGTGTTTTATTGACTTACCCTGAACCATTCCTAAGCTGTACCGGATTTGTAAGGGACATGAATGAATGGCAAAATCCTACTGCTACATATGTCATCTCGTATGCGATCTTGATAGAAATAAGGGTACAACTGTATGTGACAATGCCAATATTCCAAATGTGACAATGCATTAGAAATCAAACTTTTTCAAGAGGAATTCATAATTTAATTCATGAATCCCCGACCGGTCTCATGCGACCGCGCTGTTATTGTCTTACTATTGTGTCTCGTTTCTCGGGTATTGATAGGTTTTAAAGTTTGAATTTTTTGTACGTGCCTAAATACATAATTATTCTTGAATAAATTGACTTTAATTTGACTAGATTGATTTGGAATCCCGATAATTCGGAAGGGGCCTTTTTTACCTATTTGGATTAGCGAGGCCCAGCTTGAGACATAAAGATTAATTACAGACAGTCGTCATGGCATGAGTCAAGGCATAGAATATGGTCAAGGCCATCCCTATTATTTGATCACCAAATGAGTCGCCGACGTATCATCTAAATGGCATGCATAAAAAATAATTTATAGCCCACGTGTGCTAATTTACGATTATGTTGGCCTGTACTTGAGTGCGATGACCAGTGAAGGATTGATGCATGGGTCATAATGGCATATTAGGCCTCTTGTATATATGGCAGGGTTTTCGCCGTGTGTAGCAGCGGTTAATAAAACGTATCGTGTACAAGAGGCCACAGACTGCGATACAACTACAACACGGTTAATTCACCGTACGTTGTAGTGTGTAGCTGACCTAAAATTATATTTGTAACTGCAACACAAATTTATGACATTATTATATTATTTTGCCTACATCACTCTAATACAACGTAATAATAATAATACTCCCCCGACCGAATTTCGATCACGGTGGACAATCTCAACAGAGATCAGCGAAATACGCAAAAGATATTATAGTGCAGAAGTGTGTGCGCAAACACAGGTGCACTCTCTATTCCTTTACTCTCATAGCCCGATGGGACGGCAATCCGAAACGACCGGAGAGAGATCAGGCGCAGAACCAATGGCTTTACGTGTTTTCCGAGGCACGGGGGTACTTATCACACCACCAACTTCCAAACTCCGGGTAGCTACAGAGTAATTCCTAATGGAAAAACACAATAGCACTTTTTACCCGACCCGGGAATCGAACCCAGGACCCCGGGCTCAGCAGTCGCTCTTGCGACCCCTAGACTAACGACAACGTAGCGTAGGCACGGTTGTCAGTGTTGTATGATATGCTTATATGAATCACTAGGGGAATTTGTTGGCATACATGGCGGCGCTACGGCACCGCACCGTGTTTCATCAATGGTGTATGATGTATCACAGTACACAGTGCGTTTTATTAACCGTGCCTACTCACGGCGAAAAACGTGCCGTGAAGCATGTACATGTACAAGAGGCCTTACCCATGGACCATGATGGCACATTACACGTGCTAATGAATTCCTGACTTTATCAGAGACAAAAGACGTGTGTTCTTGTGTTCATTGACAGTAACGGAAGCTGTGGTTAACGTAGGAACTGTGGGGTGGTACTTTGATGTATCTCATGTGGTTACGTTAGGGTTGCCACCTTTTTTATTTAGAAGAAGAAATTGAGTGTATCTGAGTTTAAAAAGGGGACAATTGAGTGAACATTATTAGAAGAAAGATTATCATAATTTTTTTTTAGTAAGCAATAATCTGACACAGCCACCCGCTCCACACTAGAGCGTTCGTTGGATGATTTGACACCCTCATTGAAGAAACATATTATTGTCAAATTAAATTATTGATGAGATTACGATCCACAGTATCAAATATTTGACTTGCAAAGGTGACAATTGCATTAGAAAAGAATTGAGTTGAATTAGTGCGCCTCACCATCAACGATTGCATCACTCTTGTGTCTACTGCACCTCTGGTATCGCGGTCAAGCACTAGTCTATCCAAATAAAATAAAACTTTTCCCTGGACATTGTAAAGCGAGTTTAAAATGAGTTTGAACTCCATAGTAACATCTATCTCGGGTTCCAGCAACACGATACGGGAAGTACGATAGATGGAGGGTGGCATTAGATCTTCAAAGTGTACCCGTATTTAGATGAATTGGATTAAATAGTAGCCTTCGAAATGAAAGCCATAGACTCTGACATCTTAAGTGTATTTTTTTTTATTTAGTGTTTTCAAATTAACAATCATATGAGTTAATGGGTTGTGGAGGTCTGGTAGGCAGCCGCTCCTCGTAAAATACTGGTATTCAGTTAAAATCCGGCTTGACTGGATGCCGACCCCAATATAGTTGGGAAAAGGCTGGGTAGATGATGATGACTTATCATCATCATTTCAGCCAAAAGATGTCCATAGTTAGACATGGGCCACGACTGGTCCTGTTCGTCTCGTATCCATCGCAATCTTGCGACTCTCACCAGGTCCTCGGTTCAAGTTGTCAGTGCCGTAACTAGGGCGGTGCGAGCAGTGCCCAGGCACAGGGCGCAGACCCTGGAGGGGCGCAGAAATGACCAGACTAAGCCTGGTTAGAGCATTTTTCAGGGGCGCAGTTTTGAAAGCTCGCACCGGGTGCATAAAAGGCTAGTTACGGCACTGCAACTTGTGGGAAGCCTTCAACGCTTGGTTTACCGGTTCTGGTTGTTTTTTTTTAATTATCGATAGGCTCACAGAACAGATAATGTACTTACTTCTTTTTCGTGTTTTTTAAGTCATCATCATCTACCCAGCCTTTTCCCAATTATATTGGGGTCGACTTCCAGTAAAGCCGGATTTAGCTGAATACCAGTATTTTACGAGGAGCGGCTGCCTACCAGACCTCCACAATCCATTAACTGGGGTAACACGGTACTTCATGGCAAGACTGGAGTCAGATTTACTGGCTTCTGACTATGATGATAAGTCTTCAACATATTCCTCGATATCAAGAAGTGCGAATTTTAAAAGGTCAAAGCTCTTGAACTTAGAAAGTGTAATTTACACGAGCTTATTAAAGTCAAAAGTCAAAGCTTTCTTTCTTATTGGAGAAATGTCTCAATTCGGTCGTAATTCGGCCTTATAATGATCCCACTGCTGGGACTCAGGCCTCCTCTCTTGGAGAGGGAACAAATAGATTATTATGTGATATTAATTATTGTAAGACTGAGTAATGAAATTAGTCGTATTTATAATTTTAATGAATGTTAATTTCATTTATGACTTCAAACGCAATTGTTCCTGAATAAATTGAATTGAATTGAAGTCTACAGCAGAAAACGGGGTCAAGGACCCCAGGTTGTTGCTTATTTTAATTTATCGTAATTTAAATACATATATTGATAATCTCTACCTCTGTCGGAGTAACATTAATGTTATAAAAAGGATCTACAAAATTTTCCCCGAATTATCGTCTGTATTTTAAACCCGGAGACTAAAATGACATTTCAACACAAAAGAACTGGCGTCATTCCTATAGTAAATTTGACATTACTTGTGTCAATTTTGTCTCAGGGTATAAAAACAGACGATAATAACAAAAATACCAACTTGCAAACTGTCAAACGAAAGACTAATTAGGTACCAACATTACAAAAAGTTTATCAAGCATAAAGTCTTGACTTCTGGCGCCATATTGTTTTGCTCCCGCCGTATTTAGTTGTCTCTGGACAAGACGGATGGCTTGACACGTGTTTTGTTCCAAGATTCTTGTAAAGGCTAAAAATAATAAGCATTTAGCGTTCATTTGATGACAAGGACTAATTGTATTAAGATCCGCTTTGGACAATGGCCGTTTTGTACTACAGATCTTACTTTTACACGCCTAAGTACGTACAGTAAACCGAATATTTTCAATTGAGAACTTCTTTTGAAAGCATCATTTCTTGCTGTGAGAGACTTGAGTGAGACACGTAAAATATTAAACTATGAAATGTACAATTTATCAATAATTGGTGTATAGGTTATTTTAGCTATACCAGCTTGATTTTGTACCTACATTTTAGAAAAATAAAAATGTGGGAAACCATCAACTACATACTTAACTTTTCTCACTTTTTGTTGACTGTAAAGCGAGAGGGCGTGTGAGTCTTTCACAGACTAAAACCCACCTGAGTTCCTTCAGTTTCCATTTGTCTTGCAAAGTTACTATAACTCTTTTGAACAATTCCACTAATTAATTCCTTAAACCTTTTATGTAGTTAATATTTACATACAGTAGGTAAGCAAGTTGGCAGTAAGTCGGCATGTGATGACACGATTACTATTTATCGAAACTAATGAATTTTAACGAGTTCTCTGAAATTCGGAATAATGTTCAGTGTTTTCATTATTGTAATCGTCTAACCGCAGACGAAAGCAATTTAGTTCTTAGATCTGTATTTATATTTCACTGAAACTAACAATCAGCTAAATAAATGTCAATATTATTGGTCTGTTGAGGGTTTTAACACACCCGTTTGTATTTAGGCATTAATTTCATCATTTGGGTGGGGCATTAAACAGAGGCTTACCGCGATTTTACGACCTAAACTGAATTGATAGAGCACGTGAACATATCCTATAATTTAACGATAAACTGATACCGGAGGATAACCTGCTCAATTTTTGAAGAATTTTCAATTTTTTTAACTTAAAAAATAATTTATTGTGATATATATATTTTTTCTATTTTTCCCCGAGTAGTCATGGGCAAATCTATCCTCCGGTGTCAGCTTATAGTTGAATTTTGGTAAATCTTGTATAGGAGGGTGATATGTTCTGTGGGAGGGTGCACAGAACATGGAGGGTGTATAGCTCCATCCCTCTTTCTCGCTCGCACTGTCGCACACCTAACATTTTAACACGTCATGGCTCCAGGGATTACTAAAACATTTCATTAACTAAAAACAGTGAAACTAACTCCCATACAAAGCTAACCACCTCACACCGACCACAGAGCACGGGCCATAGACTAGCTGCGTTTGTTTCTGTTTACACTGCGCTTGTTAGCGCGGGTCATTGGCCTTTCAGGTGCAATGCCAAGCTACAGTTTATGATGTGAACTGTTTAGTGGCTTGATATTGACATATGAATAAATATGGTTGTGTTATGTAGTAATAACTCGTTTACTTGAGTTTTTTACAGAAATACTGCAGTTTTGATACTTTTATGTGACGACTATAAATCATAATCAATGAATATTGAAATTGCTGGGCTTGAATTACTTATTAAAACTTTTACTTAGCTTCCTTTCTATGTCCTATCTGACACAAGTCTTCTATTTTCCTAGATGAAATGTAGCAGTAGTATCATAGAAATACTTTTTCTGTGCGGGAAGCGAACCCGCGACAGCTAGCGCAGCAGAAAGCTACTCTATCTGTGTGTCATACGAACACTACTTTTACTCCAAAGCGAAACAACGGAAAAATGTTTAAAAAAAATTGTTAGAGTTCGATCGGATGGCAATCCGACTCTACGGGGAAGAGACCAGGCGCAGGAACAACGGCTTTTCGATGTTTTTGAGACAAGGGGGTGTCACACCATCCACTTCCAGACTCTGGGCTGTTAATAAGAAAATTCTAATAGAAAACACCTGATATTGGATCTTGTCCGACCTGAGAATCGAACGCAGGACCCCACGCTCGGCAGCTGCGCTTACTACCGTATTAGTAAGTAGTAGTAGATCAACGGGGCAGTTAATAAATCAATAAGACGATTGATCTCCGCTCTGCAGTTGCATACTTATCAATGAAGCTCCTTTATGGTTTAATATAAACTAAGAGATATGTTGCTTCCTGGTTTTATTATTAGTTTTCTCGTGTAGACATTGAGTTAGTTCTTAGTCATTTTCCTTCCATGATACTTAGGTTTTATAACAGTTGTGGGGGATTGTTTAAAAGAAATGCCGTAACCTTCGAAACTACTGGCTACTGAAAGACCACTTGTAGATTTTACTCAGGTTAGGCTGATGATCGCGTTCCGGCCGGAATGAGAGCAGTTATTTGATGATTTCCTAACTAAAAACAAGAGCTTTCACGGAGGATCTCCGATAGGAAAATAACAATACTGGTATTAAACACGGTGAAGGAAAACATCGTGAGGAAACCGGTATGTCCTGGAACCTAAAATTCGAAGATATGTGACGATGTGAATGAGGTGTCGAAAATATAACCCGCTGCCTGGTGTCTCGCCTTTTGCTTATCAAACTTGGCTTATCCCCTGCCGTGTGTAGACATTTTCCACATCTTCCGTTTCTGATGCAGCTAATAGAATCAACAAACACCAATAGACTATAATAAAGTGCTACTCACACGACCAATAGAACGTAACCCACAACAGTTTCTATTCGATCCGGAAACGATGCATCAACAAGCATTTGCTACAAATCATTTGACGGAAGACCCAATGTACAATGGACGGTTGTAATCTGTGATGTTTGCCGCGCTGTCAACAAAAAATAACTGGGCAAGTGCGAGTCGGAGTCGAGCACTAAAGGTTCCGTACTAAACTAACCTATGAAAACAAGTTCAATTCTCGAATCGAGTTTTGAAGACTTTTTCGAATCCCAAAATTGATTTTCTTGTGACGAAACAAGAAATTGACAGTTTTCAGATTTTTTCATACAATCATGCCTCAAGACATTGCTTAGTGCCAAGATTCAGAATTCTAGGTCAACGGAAAGTACCCTATGATTTTTGATTTCCTTGATAGTGTCGAAATATACATACGTTTTTTGCGACACAAACGGTCTTATCTTTTATTTTCGTTAACTTATAAGTTTGATTTTTTCACAGCTTCAAGGGATCGCATGTGAGTACCTATTTGAATTTAATTTTAATTTTAACGTGTAAAGAGTCTCGACAGACAGATGGACAACAAATTAATCTTATAAGGGTTCTGTATTTTTCTTTTGAGGTACCGAACCGTAAAATGTCAGTAGATAGGACTGCACCCATTAGGACCTAGACCCGGCAAACCTGCAGTATTGTTTAAAAGAGTAACCGTGGCCCTAGCACGCAAAGGGCAACTGAAGGAATATAGGTAGGGTTCACATAGATAGCCAGGAAAATTCCCTCTCACCCTGCTCGGAGTGGGAAGGATAATTGAGTTAAATTGTATGGTAAATATAAGATTAAAAGGATCTTTTGGCGCTTGTTCGAAATCCGAACTAATGATTTCGAACTAGCGTCAAAAGATCCTTTCCCATCTGTAAACGATATGTTATCTGTGGCCCAGATTCCCTTGAATATTGGTTCAGTTTTGGAAACTCTCGGGACGACTGTATAGAGCAAATCGATTAAACTACTAGATTAGTTCAAGTTTTAATGGATTGCCTATCAATAGCATGTTATATAAATTTGAATGAGTATCAAGCGTTGGCTATGAAGGAATATGTAGGTAATACACACACACATTCATACACACACAACGTACTTACTAGGTAATTAAAAACTATTGATTGGGTTTCTAAGCAAATAATTTGTATCGTGAACTAAATGAGTTCATGTTTAATTTTACGTGTTCCCTTAATGGTCTACTTTCATTTTTGTTTACTCCTGGTATATTGATCAACGTGTATGTATTTTCATAATTATACTTACTCATTAAAACCACCCCACTGGAAAGTGTACTGTGAGTGAGGAGTTTACTGTAAAAGTTTTCTTCTATTTTTTTTATTTTATTTTTTGAGGAGCTCGTAGCTAGATAATAACAGCCGCACAGGTCGATCTTCAAAGTTAAGCAATGCTTGCCAAGGTTGGTCTGTGGATGGGTGACTATCTTAGCGTAACGAGTTTCCTCCGTGCCTCGGAAAGCACGTTAAGCCATAGATCCCGGCTGTCATTTGTAGATCTTTGGCAGTCGTTAGGGATAGTCAGAAGTCAGTAAATCTGACTCCAGTCAAGCCATGAAGTACCGTGTTACGACAGTTAATGGGTTGTGGAGATCTGGTAGGCAGCCGCTCTTCGTAAAATAGTGGTATTCAGCTAAATCCGGCTTGACTGGAAGCCGACCCTAATATATAGTTGGGAAAAGGCTAGGCAGATAATTATTTGCAGGTCCCTTACATTTTCAGACTGTAAAAAAGAAGACAGTTCAATGATGATGTTTTCAGGTAGCTATTATGCTCAGAGATATAAAAGGTACTTTTTTTTCAATTTATTTGGCACCCTATATAGTATCTGCGGGAAAAGTAAAGCGTCGTCCTTTTCTACAAAACGTTAGGTAATTACTTAAAAGACTAAGGGCCTGTTTCACAATGTCCGAGTAGGCACTACTCACTGAATAATTCCAAAAATGTGACAGAATTCGTATGAAATTATCTGTCAAGATACTCGAAACTTAATCATAGGTGGTGAAACAGGCCCTAAGAAACAAGATAAAGCACTAAGTGATGTCATCTCATATCATCAAGCTGTATCAGACCGACCTTCAGAGCGGACAGTTGGCATTATTAACGTGTAAATCTATACTAATATTATAAAGAGGTAAAATGACATGGCCGGATCCTGCCCAATTTTAGAATTTATAATGTACATCAATTATTTTTATATGAAAATTACTTCTAAAATAAATAAAAATATATTGCATCAATTACATTTCTCTAGAGGAAGCGAGAAAAATTCTCAAAAAAATATGTGCGTTAATTGATTTTGGGTCGTTTTCTGTCATTGCAATCATGTTTAATCAATAGATTTGATTTGTAATCAAATCTACGTTTGGATACACGCATAAGACAAATACTGTGCTTATCTGTACTACGCCTAAAAATCAGACAAAAATATAAAATACTCCTGAATCATCATCATCATTTCAGTTGAAAGACGTCCACTGCTGGACATAGGCCTCCCCCAAGCGTCGCCATAACGACCGGTTCTATGCGTCTCGCATCCATCGGATTCCCGCAACCCACGTCAGGTCGTCGGTCCACCTTGTGGGAGGCCTTCCATCGCTACGTCTTCCGGTACGGTTGGGTCTAAGTTTTTCAAGACCCACCGTACAAACAGGAACAAGAAGATTTCTAATCAAAGTCTCGAGCTCATGAGGAAGAGGCGCGAGATGATTCTGCAGTCTTCAGACGATGCGTGCAGATACCGACAGCTCAATAGACCGATTTCGAAATCCTTAAAACGTGATCTTCACCACTTTAATTCCGAAAGGGTTAAGGACGCGATAGAGCGGAATAAGAGCTCCAAAGTCTTTATGAGAGATCTGTCTATTGAGCTGAGCCAGCTCACGAAACTGAAGACCGTCGATGGCAGAGTCAAATCCGGCTCCTTGGAGAGATAGAGGCTTTCTATGGACAGTTATACATGTCTATCTCTAAACCCATGGTAAATCTAGCGACCCAAGAGCTAGATTGACCCGACACTATACCTAAGATATTCCGGACGTCAGCCTGTACGAGATTAGTACGGCTCTGAAGTAGCTCAAAAACAACAAGGCGCCGGGTAAGGACGGAATTACGGCCGAACTCCTGAAGGTGGGTGGAAAACCGATCCTTAAGGCCCTTCAGAAGCTATTTGATTACGTCATACGCTAGGGAAAAACCCCACAGGCATGGAGCAGAAGTGTGGTGGTACTATTCTGTAAGAAGGGCGACAATGCCTTGCTTAAGAACTACAGGCCCATGTCACTTCTGAGCCATGTCTACAAGTTATTTTCCAGAGTCATCACGAATCGTCTCGCGCGCAGGTTCGACGACTTCCAGCCTCCCGAACAAGCCTGTTTCCGAAAAGGCTTCAGCACCGGCCGCATTAGAGGATGTCTTATTTATTTAAACTTCATGTACAATGGTGCTAAATAGGCGGACTTAATGATTTAAGGCGTTCTCTGACAGTCAACAAACAATAGGGTTAAAAAGTACACTGTGGTAGGTCTGCACAATAAATAAATAACATAATTATATCACTGACCTTCGATTTGCGTATTACATAGTAGTCATGGCTGAGACTACGGAGGAGCTCAGTACAATGCTCGGTGATCTCAGTAGAGCTTCCGAAAGAATGGGACTTAAAATGAACATGGACAAAACCAAAGTCATGGTAAACATCGATGTAGCACCCACTCCTACCAAGATCGGGGACTCTACACTCGAAGTTGTGGATGACTACGTCTACCTAGGACAGACGGTGGACCGTCGGTCCTAGTTGGGTAGGTTGGCTTCGAGAAAGAGGTCAATCGTCGAATCCGACTCGGCTGGGCGGTGTTCGGGAAGCTACACGGTATTTTCTCGTCCAACATACCACAGTATCTGAAGACGAAAGTCGACGACCAGTGTGTGTTGCCAGTGATGACATATGGCTCCGAAACGTGGTCGCTCACAATGGGCCTCATCAGAAGACTTATAGTCACCCAAAGAGCAATGGAAAGGGCTATGCTCGGGAGTTTCCTTGTGTGATCACATCAAAAATGAAGTTATCCGCAAGAGAACGAAGGTTACCGACATAGCCCGAAGAATCGCCAAACTTAAGTGGCAGTGGGCAGGGCACATTGCTCGTAGAACGGATGGTCGATAGGCACGGAAGGTTCTGGAGTGGCAGCCACTCCTGAATACCAGAATTGTATTGCTAAGTTACTTTTGAAAGATTAACGATTTCACGACTATCGTCAACAACACCTTTCGAACTGCCACGCGTCTTGATGACACACGCTACATATAATATTAAGAATCGACCATATTTTCACGAGTGTGAATCCAAACGTCTTAAAGTTGTTTTGGCGTTTTTGCTTTTTAAACTTAACTGTCAAAACTGTCTGTGTAGTCAAAGATATTTTTTATACTATCTGGATTGATTACTTAATTTCAAAAACGCACCGAAACGTATGTTACCTCTTTCTACTAGTGTCTATATACTAGTAAGAAAGGGACACACTACCTCTTTCGCGTTGTCTTGCTGGGTATATTTTTTCCCTTTTGCTTGTGAATAAAAATTATGAACTTCACGACAATGAAAATAAAGTACACTTTAGAATGTATAATATTGCTTCGTAATCAATGCAGTTAGTACGTAGGGTATACAAGATCCATGGTGTGTAACGTAACGTGTTGCTATAGCGACATAATTGTTATTCAAAATGATCACATTTTGAATGACAATTATGGTATTTTTGGATGTTATTTATAGTGTCTCTCGCTTCTTTTCTGATCATAAAACTTAAACTATTGTAAAGCCAAAATTCTAAGCTTTAATACGTGGTACTTTATGTCTGTGTACATGATATTTTTTTTTTGGGCAAAGCTCTCTACCAATTCCGGCCATGTCATTTGTAAGTTTGTATGTAGGGGGTAATCTCTGGAACTACTGGTCCGATTTGAAAAATTCTTTCAGTGTTAGATAGCCCATTTATCGAGGAATGCTATTGGCTATATACTATCACGCCACGACCCACGGGAGCGGAGCAGTAACAAAAATTGCGGGTGAAACCGCAGGGGACAGCTAGTGTTATATAAAATTAGTCAGGATTCTCCCCGAGACGCGGTTGCTATGTCAGCGGATCATGACTGGCTTCGTTCATGAGCTCTGGGAGAAAATGAGCGTCTTTCTGCGGGAGTGGTACAGCAAGCATGGAATGTGGTGATCGCACTAGCAGGTGCAGTTATTAAGATACGTTTAATATATCTAAAACTCGCTCTTATACCTGTTTCCGCTTTTAGGCACGCAATTTACTGTTTTTCACACTAGTGCGGAAAATTGCGTGAGCTCGCTCCCGCATTAATTTGTTACATTCGTCATATCGGACTGGGCATTAGTTATTCTCACTTTATCTGGCACTTTGTATAGTGTCAAACCAGCCTTTTCTACAAAACAGTAAATACTTAAAAGACTAAGCAATAAGATAAAGCACTAAGTGATGTCATCTCATATCATCAAGCTGTATCAGACCGGCCTTCAGAGCAGACAGTTGGCATTATTCTCCGCGAATTAACGAGTAATTATAAGAATTAATCAGAATTCTTCCCGAGACTCGGCTGCTATGTCAGCGGATCATGAGAAAATGTGCATCTTTCTGCGAGAGTAGTAGTTGACGTGGAATGTGATTATACTCGCAGGTGCAGTCATCAAGATGAGAATATTGATATATTTATCTTACTAACGGAGAGACCAAAGAAAAGATGGATGGATTGAGTGAGGACTGATATGAAAGAAAAGGGAGTTGATGATAGCATGACGGGTAAAGAGACAGAATGGAAGAAAAAAACATGTTGCGCCGACCCCAAATAATATGGGATAAGGGCAGGAATTTATCTTGCTTAATGTTTAAAAATAACACTTTTTGATAGATGTTAAAGGTACATTAGGCCCACGTGGGCCACGAACGTCAATCTGGGTGCGTCGGACTCCATACATTTTAAAGGGCAACTAGACTTGTAGAACTTCATGAAGACCCAAGCCCCATGACGCGTCGCTACGTCCAATTTGGGTGTCGCCCACGTCAACGTCGGTCTAATATAGTTCCCGCTGTACCTAGGATGTTTTAGGTAATTAGGTACCCTTGATACTATAGAGTATTATGAGAGCTTTTTAGCGCACTAATTGAAGATATATGTTAGCACTAATAGTAGCCAGAGGTCCGAAGTTCCTACGTGTCCGAGAAAAAAAAAAGAATGGTAATTTGTTTTTTTTTGCAGCATTTTAACACTGTCGCAGGCTTTGTCTCTTAGTTCTGAGTGCAGGCAAAGATGTCTCATCTCAAAAACGCTTAACTGTAATATAATATTAATAAAAAAGACAACAGCGGACGCGTCATAATATGCACAAAAATAATGCTACAAATTGCATCCAATGCAATATTTTATTTAATCACAAGATCTCTAAAATAGTGTGCCAAATCGATGCTAACATTTAGAGCATATTGCAAATTCGATCATTCCAGTTTGAAGCTCGAGCTAACCCACTTCTGCCAAGCACCCTGGGGACCATCAGATTTGCGTTAGAGATAATCGAATCAAGTCAATCTCAACGTAGGTAAACTGCCATCTAAAATGCTTTCTAATGACATTTCCAACATAAACGGAATAGAATTAACTTCCGATTTTGTTCTTTTCACAAACGGTGCAGCGTGACGAAACTGTAATCGCAGTTAAAAGTTAAGCTATTGTGAATGAAAATACTAATTTTTAAATTCTATCCTACGGTTGAGAGCGTGAAATTACGGTAGACCGTAAAGTAACCGTGAACTTGTAAATTTAAGCTTTTTTATTTGATATAAACTAGTGCTTGACCGCGCTCCCACCTGATGGTAAGCACTGTAAGCAGTAATGATGGTGAGTCGCACTAGTTTATTAAGAGCCTATTCAATCTAGACTAGAAGACACCTATATTAATCTTAATTAATTAATCGGACGGAAAGACCGCAGCAGGCAAACTGTTCCAGGTCTTCGATGTACGCGGTATGTTTAAACGACGAGGCGAAACGCTTGGTCCGGACCTCAGAGGTTTCAACAACGAAAGGGTGGATATTTGCCGTATGAACGTACGCCGGCCCGGGCCGGCCGAGTCCGAGCTAGTTTGGCATCTCACGGATTTTTGGATAGCAGGTTCGAAGCCCACTGGGACCATGGGTTGACCGACGAAAGAGAAAGCCGGGCTCCTGGAACGCAAGGCCACGAAGGAACATAGGTGTGGTTTTTGTCAGTAAAAGTCTGACACTCTCTGCTGCTCCACACAACAAACTTGGATCTAATCACTTCCACTTTAGGAAACAGATATTCCTTACCTTTGTATTAGGACGTCATATTTGAGTGAAAACTATTGAAGCAGAGAGATTGAGAAGGAGAAAGGGAACGCTTTTTCTAGACACATTAAAGACTAATGAAAAACCCAAGTTAATAAAGTTCGAATTTTATTTAGGTCACATGACCTACATTTTGAGCCGAGAGATTGTTCGAAAGAATTAACGTGGTACTGGAACGCAAAAGGCAACGGAAGGATGTAGGAACACTTTTTATTTTGGTCAGTAAAAGTTTAATACTTCCACCGTTCCACCCTGAGCGGGAGAAGTTATTTGACGACCAAAAAAAAAAGAAAAATATCCTTCATTTTGGGGTTAATTAATTCATTTATCGTCAACGACCTCATTTTGCGAAAAATTTAAAAAGGGTTTGTATATCAAAGTAAAAGACAGAATGCTAATTAGAATAAAAATAAAACGGTTTATCGTAACTCTATTGTTAAAATTTTATTAAACATCGAGTTATAAAGGAGACTGCTCGTTAAAATAATGTCGGACAAAATAGTCTTCAACATTCCCATCGCGTCACAAACGTTATAAATTAACTCAGAGAAGTATTCACAAAGCATTATCAAGAAGTTCATAACAATCCGAAGTTTTGTATTAATTAGCTGAAAGGTTCGGAAATAAAGTGAAAAGATTAATGTCTGTATTAGACGGGAATCAAAACATTTGTCGAGGTATGGGTTCTACTAATTTTATTCGTTTATAGTAAGGTTGACAGTGTTAATAGTAAGAAGGATTATGGAGATGTATATTTAGGAACATGGAGATTTCCGTCGTTGTGGCGACGCTTGGGAGAGCCTTATGTCCAGCTGTGGACGTCTTTTGGCTGAGATGATGATGATAATATTTAGGAACTAATTTTAAAAAGTGGTTGATAACACACACACAGAGCTACAGAGCACAGAGAGAGAGAGAGAGTGAGACTGGTGACAGAGCTGTTTTTTAATTAATGATCAATCTATTAGGGGGTAAAAGTACTCATGAATACCAGAACTTATTTCGTACGAAAAAATGATTTATTATTCCTATAGTAAGTATGGTACTTGGTAGGCACCAGATAAATTTGCTATAAAGTACATTGACCTTTTCATAACTCCCTGCATAACTCGAAAATAAAAAATGAACTGTTTTTCATTACTTACTAGAAAATGTAAAGGATCGCGGTAGCTCGATTCAAGCATGTCATTGTTTGCGTTTTTAAATTAAGAACGACAGTTAATATAGGAGGGTCATTGACCGCCATTTCGAATGTACCTTAGATGTATCATTTATTTGTCTGCTTAGCCAGGAGTGTTTAGAAATGTCTTCGATCGGTTTTAGATTTCAGAATTAAGAAGATAATTATTTCTACTACAACGAAGTCATTAAAATACATTTAAAAGGCCTATAAAATTATAAAAGCACTGCACGTCGTCAAGAAAAAAATATGTTGTCACCTACAGAAAGGATGTGTTCACATTATAGTGACAATTTGTGGTCAGAAAAACGATTTGACGACATCCGCTGGATCGCTGCATATTATCCTGATGAACATTGAACATCCTGCGATCTTTACATTATTGCTTTATAAAGTGGACCTCAAAATCTCTTCAGAGTTTCTACTTAGAACTTAAGATAACACATCTCAAGAATGGGTTGCGCTAATTTTGAATTTTAATGAACCTCTGGAAATCCACAAATATAAAAGAGAATGCCATGAAAAATATTATATTAAAATTGACTATATAACCCACTACTGTGTAAAAATTAAAATACGATGTACTTAAATTAGTTGGTGCGGTAAAAAAATCACGAATCTGATCCTAACTTACGAATTCAAACGTTTACGAGATTACTTAAGTCAAAGTTACATAAAATAAAGCTTGTTTTTTTTAAGAGTCTGGCAAAAAGAAAATTATTGAATGGTTACTATGTTATTTTTTTTTTTATAAAAACAACATATATAATTAAAAAATAATATATGATTAAAATGGCCGCGAAGTCGACATAAACCCGGGCCAATACCCACAAAATACTCTGTGACTGAACCGACTTTTAAGTTCTACGTTAAACCTATCATCATATAAACACTAATATAATCAGATTGTTACATTCTCACTCCTGGGACTCCTGTCTCCGCTCTCGTGAAAGGATGTGGGTCTAATCTTGCCTACACGCGATCCCACTGCGGTTTGGGGATGCTACATGTCTAAAACTAGAATATGTAATTTTCCTCGACATGACTAAACAATAAGGTTATGGTACAAGCATTATGAAACAAGTGTGTAATGTTGGTGATTACCGTTGAGGCCGTATTTAGACCCGAGCCGGCGAAGGCGATGGATGGTCTTAAGAGAGTCAAGATGGCAATTATCCGTGTCATAGATATATCTTTAAACTCAATCGGTTTAGGGGTAAACGTTTCACCGTGGGCGAGGGTTTGCGGACGGTGAGCTATGGGTAGCTCGCTATCCGGCCGTACGGTCAGGACTCCAATTGTGTTCCACGCGCGCTTCATGGAGACGGGGCCAGTTAGACGGGACCGGCTACTGCCAGTGCTGCAAATGGAAAGACCGCAGCCCTCACCAAAAAGGGTAACTGAAGAAACACTGCGGGTATTAGTCAGTAAAAGTCTGACACTCCCTCTCACGCATGCAGAACAGCAGAAGTTATTTGATGATTTCCCACGTAAAAAAAGGAGTAACTATTTCCAAATCCATTTGCACGATTTGCTCTAAGCAAACAAACATTGCAAGCTAAATAAAAACTTGTAAAAAGGAGGTCTTAATCTCTACAAAACTTTAACAAGTCCCTTTTCCTGAATTATTTAGTCAATGAAAGTATCTTCCTAAGTGTTACGTAAAGACTTGACTTTTCAGCGAATAGCCTAGGCAGAGCTAATTCATTATTCACTAGAAACTTTCTCGGAACTGTTCGTTAACTATCTGCAGGCTTTAGGTATTAACGATGTTTGTTTTTTGTTACAGGATACGGTGATCATACTAAAGAAAATATGGTGATGAACCATAATATACACAGGTTAGTTCGTTTCTTTGTAATTTATTTTTGCTAATAAATAATAATTTGTATGAAGAGCGATATGAAAGAAAAAGGAGTTAGTGATAGTGTGACGGACGACAGGACAGCATGGAAGAAGAAAAAGTGTTGCGAGGATCCCAAGTAATATGAAGGAGAAGGTCAGAAGAAGAAGAGTAAATAATAATTTGTAATTTTTATTTAATATCTTGTTTAACTTGTTCTATATTATGTAATCTTCCTACACATTTGTCTTGTTACCTTAGGGTTGACGCAACACAAGACATTTTTCTTTCATTTTGTCCCATCAGCCGTCACTCTGTCACCGACTGCCTTTTCTTTCATGTCGTATTCTTTAAGTTTATACAATCCATCTGTATTTTCTTTGACCTCTCTCTCGCTCTATCCATACACATATAATATGTTCATAGCTCTTGTACAGGTAATATTAAATAGCATAGTATGCTATGCTATCAGCCTTATAATGACCCCACGGCTGGGACTCAGGCCTCCTCTCTAGGAGTGGGAATAGGCCGAAATCCACCACGCGGGCCCAGTGTTGGTTGGTGAATGTCTCGTCTTCGAATATTAAATATTGACTTTAATTATTTGCACCTTAAGCATGGTAATTTGTGGGGTTTCACGACATTGACAGCAGATTAGTAGCCCGCTATCGCTGTTACCATATTTCATTCTCCTTAATTTTTATTTCATGTTGCTTCTCTATTTTGATATTTCCACCGCAAAACTCATTACGTAAGGTAGCGTATCAGATTTTAAATAAATAACGGAAGGTCTCGCAGAACAATAAATTGTGCCAGGGACAACGGACGTGCATTGTGCTGTACTGCAGTCATGGAGGCTTACATAATGCTGTGTACTTCATTAATAAATAAACAATAGATAAGTAAATAGGTGTTGTGGAGGTTCGGATATTTGCAATAGTTTCTGTGATTTCTTTCCGTTCTAGGTGAATGAACAGAGAATGCTTGGAAGAAATTACGAAATGTCTTTATGCCTTAAGAAAAACTGAATTAATGTCACCTTCTCAGTTCTTCAATATAGTTTTAGAAATCCATAAAAATAGAAATAGAAATCAATAGAAGAAGACGACATGTAGCGCCGAATTCAAATCAATTGGAAAAAGACAAATTAGATAATGTTGCATGAAGTATCAATAAATAAATAATAGACGAGGTTATTTTATTGTATAAAATTTGAATGCTACAAGCCACAACGCAGTATAATGGTGTTGACCTGAAAAAGGCTATTAATCAGCATTTCAACCGCCGAGCCAGCTAGATGACATCACTGCTTAGGTCTGCATAGGTATTGTTTGAAAGCATCGCAACACGTATCATTTGTGCACATTGAAACATGCTCCACATATAAAATAGAAACTATAATGTAAAAAAAAATTAAATGGATCTTCTAGGCATGTGTGCTCCATCGTCGTTTACCATCAGGGGTGAGATAGTGTTCAAATGCGAGCCTACTAACAATGAAAACATGGGAACTTACCATAGAGATAAAATTGTTTACGTGTTGAACTCGCACTAATATTATAAAGGCGAAAATATGTATGTATCCGTTTGTTTATTACTGCTTCACGATTCACACATTAAACAGCATAATGGAATTGAATGAAACTTGGCAAACAAGTAGTCTATGTCCTAGACATAATAATAAAAATTACATAATTTTGACTTTCACGCGGTCAAAGCTGTTGGCAGAAGCTTATTGGCTTGTATATTTATATGTCAAGTCTTGAAGTACTGTTCCGATTGAGAAAATTCTATCACTGATAGATTTGTTGTAACGTTTTATCCCGACTAATTTCCTAGTTCGTGTGTCTCGCTAGGGGTTAGGCCGGTTCGATAGAAAGGTCCTAACCTTTGGAGACTTGGTAAAATATAACAAACCGCACTGGGCTAACGTGGTGGATTACGGCCCTAAAAAAAGGCTTCTAATTCAAAGTATCCGGAAATCATACTCAAGCAAATGAAGTAAGAAAATCCTTATTTCCTAATCATACCCATAGTCTTGAGAAAGTAAACGGTTTCTTTACGAGCGCACACTATAAAGGTGCACATGCGTTTATCGATAGAGCCACTGATTGCGAGCGCAGCCTCGCGGGGCACGTGCTCCAACTTCCAATGTTATTCCAACAATATGTATTGTGTTACTTAATGTCACTGTGTGGTTATTGCTTAATGTACCTATGTACCCTTTAAACTAGCTTCAACCTTTTGACCGCTACAGTCGTGTTTACGTGGTAAAGTAAGTAAAATGTGTTCGGTACGCCACGGACACGACTACATGACAAATTAAAAGATAAAACCGGAGCTCATGGCCAAGAACATTATTGTTTTTCACGTTATTTTTTTGACGTAGTGATCAGTAAATCTGGAAGTGATCTGACACAAAGAAAATTGATTTGTGGAAATTAATTATAAATATTTTGAAAATGTTGATGTGAGTGAATTCTCCCGTATTTCTGTCTCATAATTTGGTTCAAAATGATCAGTTCATAGCGAATTCATCTCATTCTCTGCATGAGTGTTCGACAAAATTATCGTAGCCCTGGAGCGCAAAGAGCAACTGAAGGAACATAAGTGGGTCAGTAAAAGCTTGACCCGTCCTCTCGCTCCACCCTTAAAAATGATTTTAACTTTTCTAATAATGATTTCCAACCTTAAAAAACTTCACTTACATTCTAAGGGTGCGATATGTGTACTAAAAGTTACCTATTACTATAAAATCTGCATCATATCCACGCAGCCTTCGAATTGAAATCTTGTGATCTGGCCTTCGGCTACGCTTATGTTCATCTTGATCTTGGTCTAGATAAACTCCCGTCTCTTCATAGACGTCAGCTGTTTATCTTTTTGCTATATAAAGAAAAGTGAAATCATTTTCTCTTATAATGACGTAGATATTCTATTTTCTTTTTGATTGCTCGCAGGTGGCATCGTTGAGAGATTCGCAGATTTTATTTATATCCGATCAAAGAATTTCAGATGCAAGTTTTCAAGAATTATGCAGTGAACTTATAAAAAATAAATAAATAATAATAAGTGTTTTCATTGAATATGTCATAATAAATACTACGTCTATCTAATCTAATATATACTTAGTCAATTTACTAGGGCTAAGTGTATTGAAATAGCATAAGCCTATGTTTTTGCTCATATCTGGGATGCCGGAATGGTGAACACAGTAGGCTTACGTCAAAGGATGTCAATTAGTTTTTGTCGACAACGGATGGGCACTGGGATTAGTCCTTTGATTATGTCTTGTTTTTGCTAGAATAGGTAATATATTTCTTGCAGTACCTACCTATACAAGCATTCAAGGGTCCTTTCATTATACTGTTTTTGGTTGATCGTCTTTGCTTTACCTTTCTTCGACGTTTCGAACCTGTCTAATCTTCTTCTTCTTCCTGCCCTTATCCCTTATTTCTTGGGGCCGACGCAATACGTTTTTTTCGTCCATTCTGTCCTGTTTCTTCCATCCGTCGCACTATCACAACTCCGTTTTCTTTCATATCGGTCCTCGCACAATCCATCCATCTTTTCTTTGGTCTTACTTTCGAACCTTTCTCATATTTGTTTATTATTCTAATTTACGTGTTGCGGACTTTTGCTGAATGATCATTGTGTAAATTGATATCACCATTAATTATATTTGGGTGAAATATATGTAGTATACATTTGGAACCAAATCGCTTTTGAGGGTTGATATTTATTTTCATCATCATCATCATCTCAGCCGATAGACGTCCACTGCTGGACATAGGCCTCCCCCAAGCGTCGCCACAACCACTGGTCCTGCGCGTCTCGCATCCATCGATTCCCGCGACCCTCGCCAGCTCGTCGGTCCACCTTGTGGGAGGCCTTCCGACGCTGCGTCTTCCGGTACGTGGCCGCCACTCTAGAACCTTCCGTCCCCATCGACCATCTGTTCTACGAGCAATGTGCCCTGCCCACTGCCACTTAAGTTTGGCGATTCTTCGGGCTATGTCGGTAACCTTAGTTCTCTTGCGGATATCTTCATTCCTGATGTGGTCGCGCAAGGAAACTCCGAGCATAGCCCTTTCCATTGCTCTTTGGGTGACTTTAAGCCTTCTGATGAGGCCCATATTTATTTTAGTTATGTATTATTATTTTTTCTTTGCCATTTTATCCGGTGAAATTAATTAACTAATATTATGTGTTTTTAAATCGAATGTTTTTATTTTAATGCAGTGATTGCCTCTAAGTTTGGCAGCACTTCAATAGTTTTATTAAACATTCTTGTGTTTCCTAGTGCCTGTAATATTGGCGATCGTAAATAAAGAAAGTATTTAAAAAGATATTGAATTTAATCACATAGAATTGTTCTTTTTATCATTTTACAATATAGAATTCTGCTCAAAGCCTCAACTCATAAATCTAGCGCAATTCAATAGATGTTCTACTTTTTATTCTGCGCTGTTCTCTGCAGCTATTGAGTTCGCAAACTAAGAACAATTGCGAGTGCTAGCCGTACAGTTGGCACTAATACCAATTCTCTACCATTATCGTAGTGACGCTTCACATCGGGCCGTTCTTACTGCAAGCTGGCTCGAACGATATCTGTATTAAATTCGCCTATATTTCCCACCCACGTTGACTAAAACTTATTTTCAAATCTCCATTAAAAATCCTTATTCCCATAACACTAAAGCTCATTATAACATCTTCAACAGGTCAAGTTATACTGGCCTTGTTAGTTGCAGTTCGCGGACCGCTTGCATTTAGAACTTTTATGTTAGATACTTTTATGAGATTTTATATATAAATACGCGGGTTTCCGCCTAGTTATGATGTTATGAGCTTAAATTATCTTTATTGCTCGGTTTGGGAGTGCCTCACGTTTAGTGTAATGAACCGCAAATGGGTATGTTGTTGGGTTGAGTAAATTGTATTGTGACATGAAAGACTTTTACGCAAACGTGTAGATAAGTTAGGTCCCGCAAATTAATTAATATGTGGAGGATTTCGGCACGTTAAGATTGGTATTTTCTTTGTTGTAATTCTGTTGCCTTTGTGAAAATATTTTCTTTTCGTAAACTAGGTACGTCAAACATGCGATCAATTTATTTGAGGTCGCGCTAACCTTGTCTTGCTGTATTGCGGAATTTCGGAACTTTACGAAACCAAATAACTATCTCTCTAGATTTTAAAACTACAATTCTATGAATTAAAAAATTAAACACGCCGCGACAGTTAGGAGGTAAATAACCATATCCACATAAATATATTTTCAGGCATGGATTCTTTGGCAGGCGGCCGAAAGCGGCCAGTCGACGCGAGCGTCGCGACGCGCTCGCCTCGCTGACTGACGCATTCGAATCAAAATTTTCGAAATTCAAATTTCTTGGAATAAAAAAATATTTTAAAAACTTCAGTAGTGCGACACCAAAATAGTAACATAGGTTTTAATTAGTGACGTAATATTTCGATTTACGAACACGAAAAATCGAATTCGAATGTGAAAAGTGAGAGTGAAATAGTGATGAAAGTGTTTTAAAATAATTTAACACCGGCAAGTTTTAAAAGTGCAAGTTTTTATTCAAAATATTTCATAGCAGGTGCCAGAGGTTTTTATAACTGTTGAATAATTTGAAAAGAAGGTCAAGTTACTGCAGTTGCCTTTCATTTAAATGTCATTTCATAAAATATTAATTGATTGACCTATTGATAAATTGTTTCGGTCCAATTTTGATATAACGAAGAGTTAATTGGACAAAACAGTTTATTTATAAATATAAGCACAATGCATTGACCTGTATGAAACGGCGTCGGATGTGAAAATATTTGCTGCCGCAATTCGCTAATGACGGATAAATGAGGACAATATTTATGCAAATTTGCTTCTTAGATGTCGTTATTTTATTTAATAGGATTCGTTTATGCGCTGAATAACAGCTGAATTATACGTTTGTAGGTTTACGAAACTATTTTCAAGTTTGTTTTGCAATATTCATTGACATATTGACTGAAAGAAAAATAATTTTGTTGCGTGTATTGACGTTATTGCTCGCTTCGACATAGTTTTTAAAAGACTATAAAGCAATAAAAATAATAAGGGTTCCTTAATTAATTCATCATTTCTTTTACATTTATTTTAACAATTGCATTATTGACAGCTGTCAAAAATTCTATTACAATACTGGTTTGTTTACTTAGTTGTCAAGTATGACCCAATAGACAGTCACATGCTACCCACTCCTCGTTAGATTCAATGTAAGGAGTAGGGCATCGAGAACCGGCCCCATTTTGGGAACCGGTTCTTTCGGTTCCAAACTCAAGCCAGAACCGGGTACCCGGTTTTTTCGGTTCTTTCGGGTTTTTTTCCCCCCGTGAATTTTCACGCGTTGTAGTTGAGCTAGACTCGCGTGCGAGGTGTCAATAGAAGCGTCTTCGCAAGCCCTAGCCAACTACGCTAAAACTGATCTTATAGCCATAGAAAATTTCGGGTTTTCTTCGGAAAACCGGAATTGTTGGTGAAAAATGCTAGTTTTGGAAACTGAATCTAAATTGGGGATCGCGTAATGCTAGCCAGAATGTAGATCCAGTAGGTTGGGAAATTAGGCCGAAAAAAGAAATCGAAAAAGACTAAAGGTTTTAAAGATATGAATTTTGAAAAAATATAATTTTGGTGAAAATTCAAAATGTACCGGGAGGGGAAAGGAGATTGCCACGAGGCAGGTCCCTTTTGTGCTATCGTGTACCCGTTTGGCATAATAACCTAAAAATATTATTTATTTTTTTGTGTGGAAATTATTTTTTACATAATTTTTCATAAACTAATGGAATTAAAGTAATAGAGACATAATTCCATGCTCATGGTGATGTTTAATCTGTCAATTTGTAATTATAACCTACATTTTTTAAACAGAAAAATAATGATATCTCCTGAACCTGGGTGGCACAAAGAAAAAAGGTTTCCGATTATGAAAATGCTATGTTTTTACTATTTGGTAAAATAAAAATCTTCAGGGCACAAGCATTTTCCACTGGGACCCAACTTCCCTTACAAAACGGGCATTCTCCTTTGCGCTGCGTCAAATGGTTTTTCTCGTCAAATATAATAGGAACTAGCCTATCTTAGGTCGTTGTATTCTTGATAATGTGAAGATAAGAAATGTGTATGATTTGAATGTTTTCATTGAATAAAGTGAAAAAGAGTCTACAAATGATAAAATCTATATCGTGAAATGGCAGGAGAGAAAGTAAGAGAGAGCGGATGAGCATTGTGATTTTTTTCTCTAATATGAATCTAAATATTTCCTAAGATTCTATTATCTACAATTTGAAAGTGACTACGATGCTGTAACGTAACCCACCATAATTTTCTATCTGAGGCTGAGCTGCAAATCAAATGTCAAAAATTTTAATGTTACGGGATATTCTGGAGCCGAACCCCTTAAAAAATCGTTAGCTTGCTAAAGATTCATCAATAATATTAAAATTATAAGGAGATTAGGTATTAAGAATAGAAATAATCATCATCTGCCTAGCCTTTTCCCACCTACATATATTGGGGTCGGCTTCCAGTCAAGCCGGATTTAGCTGAATACCAGTATTTTACGAGGAGCGGCTGCCTACCAGACCTCCACAACCCATTAACTGGGGTAACACGGCACTTCATGGCAAGACTGGAGTCAGATTTACTGGCTTCTGACTATCCGTAACGACTGCCAAAGATCTCCAAATGACAGAAGAAAGAAAATAAAAATAAAATTATTTCTAAATTTATTTTAAGAGAGAACCGAAAGAACCGAAATACCCGGTTCTCCGTTTTACAGAACCGGTTCTTTCAGAGTCCCTCAGAACCGGGAATTCCCGGTTCTTTTAGAACCGGGAAAAACCGGTTCCCATGCCCTAGTAAGGAGCAATGAAGAGCCGTGTTTATACGCACGTCAATTTAATGAATGAACGACACTAGTACACCACGCCGTCTTATGAACCCGATGATGTCATTCATGGAAATCATAATCGACTAAAACACTAAACTATAAAAACAAATCGGTGTAAAGAGGTCAGATTTGCTTTGATGTGCCTAATGGAGAATGTAATTTTGAAATTGGAATGCGTTGTTCGAAAAATGAAGGTTAGGTGCTAGAGTTCTTTTAAGATAAATCGGCCATAGATTATTTAAAATAGTTATTTAAAGCACAAAATATAAAACAAGACAGTAAATCTTTGATGATCTGTTCCGACTTTCGGTACCTTGGGTCGCTTGTCCAAGGGGATGGTGAGGTAGAGAGATGGAGATGGCGACAGGTCACGGGAACAACCTGCGACCCACGGATGCCCCTCAAGCTGAAGGGTAAAATTTACAAGTCCGTAATAAGACCTGTCGTACTTTATGGATCAGAATGTTGGGCTGTGAAAAAGACGGATGAAAAAGATTGCATGTAGCGGAGATGAGAATGTTGAGATGGATGTGTGGTGTGACGAGAATGGATAAAGTGAGAAATGAGTACATTAGAGGAAGTTTGAAAGTGGCACCAGTGACTGAAAAGCTGAAAGGAAACCGTTTGTCTTGGTATGGTCATGTAAAGAGGAGGGATGAAACACATGTTACGAAAGTGGTTATGAATTTACATGTGGACGGATGGAGAGGAAGAGGGAGACCAAAGAAAAGATGGATGGATTGTGTGAGGACTGATATGAAAGAAAAGGGAGTTGATGATAGCATGACGGGTGATAGGACAGAATGGAAGAAAAAAACATGTTACGCCGACCCCAAATAATTTGGGATAAGGGCAGGAAGAAGAAGAGGAGAAATCTTTGATGAAACCCATTAAGTAAGTAATTAGGAGTTTAGTTCGTTTTAGGAATGGCTTTACTACAAGAAGAAATTGCTAACGTTGAGATTTATCTCAAGTAAATTATATTAGCTGATGGACAAAAGAGACGAATTTTGTAAAAGAATAATCTATTTTTGCTAGTTGAACACAAGCGATTAAGGATCCAGCGGAGATCGCTCGCTACTTCGAGTTGAGATGAAAATAAAATACGTTCGCGGTATATTGCTATCTTTGTTTGGCAAAAACAAATGCGAAATTGCATATGTGTGTGTACGTGTGAGTCGGACAATCTTCACAGCATAATATAGAACAGTTTTGAACTTGACAAAATAATTCCATCAAAAACACAGCTTGTAAAAAAACTCAAGTCTCGCAACACTACTCTTCTACCGTAAAAATATGTGAGATCCATGTTATTCCAAGTCAAAATATCTTGTATGTTTTAAATAAATGAATTTAGCTTTGTAATCGCATGAAAACACAATGTATCTCAAAAGTAATTAAGTAAATCGTTTAGTGCGATTACCAAGTCAAATCTTAAAAATGTAACTTTGTAATCCTATACATTTATATGGGATTACTAAGTTATATATGCAGTTGGTGTATCTAGAAAACTAGGTCGAAATTGCAAAATATTTTAGTTTTCCCTTGGTTTGTACACTAAACACTAATTGTAATCAAAATTTGAAACTTCTGTCTCTATTGCTGCTAAAAGTGCCTTCTTAGACTTTTTATGTTCGTTCAGTCTGTGAGTGACAAAATTTAGAAAATTTAATGAAATTTGAAATATATAGTCTTTTTATGAAGCCTGCTTGATCTAGTTTCGTCCACAACGGATTTATAAGAGGTTGAAAATGGCTCGAAATGTTTCGAGATAAGGATGGCACTTTTTTGCGCGACTTGGTGGGTGTGACACTACCGTGCCCTCAGATTACCTATGCTCCATTGAAGTAATAGGGTCGTCACTTTTAATGTTATCCTAAAAATAAATTTAATGCAAAAAAAGACAGTGTTCTGTAGTGATCAATCTATCGAATTGAAATCATATTTTTATTTTACGTGGGCCTACATGGACACTTATGAAACGTCAGAATCTAGTGCGTAGTTCCAATTCGTCGTTTCCTATGGAGAAGAACCGGCAAGAAACTTCATGGTTACTCTTTTCAAAAAAATATTGGGTTTACAATATTTCCATACTAGCTGTGTCCGCGACTTCGTTGCGTGTATGAAAAAACTTATCAATAAGTTTTTAGTGTAGTATCTAATTCTACACTTATACAGGAAAAGTTTTAACCACTGCGTAAATTTTTTTTGGTGGCTCAGTGTAAGTAATAAAACACAGATCGATCTTCAAAGTTAAGCAACGCTTGCCAAGGTTGGTCTTTGGATGGGTTACCATCTTAACATAACGAGTTTCCTCCGTGCCTTGGACCTTAACCTTGAAGTCGACTTGTGTTCTATTACTTACACTGAGCCACCAAAAAAAATTTACGCAGTGGTTAAAAACTTTTCTTGTATGTATATCAATAAATAAGTAAAATCCCTAAAAACTAATATCTATACGAATTACTAATCTTACCTAAGAGTACTAAAAATGGTTTGTTCTTCGTTCGTCCCGAATTTTTGTCCCACATTCCAAAAAATTCCTCGTATGTCCCACATCACTTTTGATGTGGTGTTTCGTCCCACATTCCAAGTTCTTTAAAAGTACAGTCAACTAAAACACGTAAGTACTTATTTGTAATTCTTCATCATCTCTCTTCATTTGTAATTCTCATTTCCCAAATATATTGGGGTCGGCATCCAGTCAAGCTGAATTTAGTTAAATACCAGTATTTTACGAGGAGCGGCTGCCTACCAGACCTCCACAACCCATTAACTGGGGTAACACAGTAGGTACTTCATGGCAAGACTGGAGCCAGAGTTACTGGTCTACAAATGACACCCGGGACCTACGGCTTACCGTGCTAAGATGGCCACCCATCCACAGATAGACCTTGACAAGCGTTGCTTAACCTCTAAGATCGACCCGTGCGGCTGTTATTATCTAGCTACGAGCTCCTCACAAGCATAAGCCGATTTAAACGAAAAATCAAGTAAATTCACTTATCCTAAAAAGCGGGTATTAAGTATCAAACATTCAAATTCTGTGATACTTGATTTTTAAATCGTAGGTAGTAGCATAAACTCACATAATTTTTAGATGATAAATTTGTTTAAGTATCTTGAATTGTTTGCATCTTTTTTTGCTTTAGTAAGTAATATAACGATTACGTACAAATAAACTTTCATTCAAGTTAAAAAGTCAAAGTCAAAATCTTTTCATTTCACATAGGCCCACATGGGCACTTATAAAACGTTAGAAGCTTTGCAGCATTGTATTAATAACAACTCTTCAGATAAAAATATTAATTAATAATTAATTATAGAGGAGCTCGTGGCTAAATAATAACAGCCGCACAGGTCGATCTTTAAGGTTAAGCAACGCTTGCCTAGGTTGGTCTGTGGATGGGTGAACATCTTAACATAACGAGTTACCTCCGTGCCTCGGAAAGCACGTTAAGCCGTTGGTCCCGGCTGTCATTTGGAGATCTTTGGCAGTCGTTACGGATAGTCAGAAGCCAGTAAATCTGACTCCAGTCTTGCCATGAAGTACCGTGTTACCCCAGTTAATGGGTTGTGGAGGTCTGGTAGGCAGCCGCTCCTCGTAAAATACTGGTATTCAGCTAAATCCGGCTTGACTGGAAGCCGACCCCAATATAGTTGGGAAAAGGGTAGGCAGGTGTCTTCAGATAAAAATATTATCATATTAAAGAAAACCTGGATCAATTCAATTACTTTTGTTTTAAAATTGAGAGTATTATTATATTGCATAATGTAGAAGCACTTTTCAGTTGAAGCTGAATAATAATACTATTGATCAAATTAGTCATTACAAGCAAAAAAACAAAGGACGCAATAAAAAAGGGATTGACCATTAGGGAAGGTAAACTCTTCTACACAGATTCCAGTGATGACAGTCGTACTACTTGACTCAAATTCGCCATCTTAATAAACATGCTTCTAAAACTGAAATTTTTAACCTTCTAAATTCATTGAATTATGACAATACGGAACTATTATTTGAATCCACTGCGTAAAAAATCACCAGATACCATTCCACGAAACATACACTCCTTTACACTTATATACGTACGCATGTATATAAACATACATCCATTCATTTACTTCTATACATACACTTCGGTATCATTGCGACCTACATTTATTCAATTTTTTTTTCTAACTTCTACTCCAACTTTTAGAATCACCACGAATGTTATAAAATTACAGATGAGATATTAAATATTTCATTAAATTTTAATTTATACCTCCGCTATCCGAATGAGGAGCGATTATTTAAATAGTTTATTGACGTTAAATCTTTATTTCTATACTAATATTATAAAGAGAAAAAAAATGTATTTTGGTAAAAAAAAAAAACAAATTATTAAGTTGTAATAAAACATAAAACTACAAGACCGGTTTTTAACATTCTTCCACCACTAGATAGCTAGGTAAATATTTGCTATTATCACACGGGCGAAGCCGCTGGTAAGAGCTATAGTAATAATAAAATAGTTAGATATCCGTTTTGTTGACTGTACAAAAACGTCAATTAAGCCTATACAAAAAAAATATGGGACAGATAAGGAATATGAACTGGGTCGAATCGAGAATAAAATAATTAAAATAATAGTTTGGGACAAACGAAGCATATGAGTTGGGACAAACCAGGAATTTTTTATGTGGGACAGAACGCAGTGAGACGAACGAAGAACAAACCCTAAAAATACCCTACACACTATCAAATATACTACCTATACTTGAAATTAAAATCTACACGGTCTGCGCCCTATAAAAGTAAACCTAAGTACCTAACTAATTTTAAAAAAATGGGTTTGGTATCGGTCTCGTAACACCCCCTCTGCCATAATTTTTTTTGATATTTTCAATATACAGAATTTTTACTTCTACAAATGTATTATAAGTATATATTACAATATTATATTAACAGACAGATTATTAAGATTGTACCCAAAAGTATAATAAAAATATTTTTTATCAAAAAACTGTCGAAATACTAGTAATCAAAATCGTAGTCTACGGTGTTCCCACATTCACACCATAAGAGAAAATCTAAATATAAGAAAAAAAATCAAACCTATCAACATGAGATGTTAACAAAAATAAATCACGACTTAATGAATTTAAGGTGATTAAGATCTAAATAATATAAGAAACAAACGCTCGCAAACCGCTTGTACAATATGACCAATACGCTAGTGTGAAAGCCTGTAGGAGGGGAACCGATTTTCTTAGTGGCGTAACTACAAATTTTCAGTTTTCAGACTTTTCCCATAATTATTTGCTATAAGACCTTTTTTACCCTATAAATTTTGATTACCTAGAGAGTATCAAACGTACGTTTTTTGCGATATAAACGGCTGTATCTTTTTTTTTCGATAACTTATATATTTGATTTGTGCACAGCTTCAAGGGATCGCGGGCCTATTCTCGAACTCGATAACTCCACGCGTTTCCGATATAAAGGGTCTTGACAAACAGACCGACGGACAACAAAGTGATCCTATAAAGGTTTCGTTTTTCCCCTTTGCGGTACGGAATCCTTAAAACGAAACGATAATTGTTGAAAAGTTTTATAGGAAATGAAATTCGATCAAATATGAACCTATGATAGATACGAGTAAGTAGGTAACCCTGTAGGAGCGACACACACGCAAGGACCTTGTGTACCCTGGAATGATTACGAAGTAATATCACACAATCTGAAGTGTACTTAAAATTCATTGCCATTAAGTTCATATTTTAAATTGACAAGCAAAAATGGAAAAAATGTACCCAGCACCCCCCTTACTCGTCTATGGACACCGTGGTAGAAAGAGACAACATACCCTTTTGTGGGTCCGTTTTTGAGGTTGACGTAATCAATCCAGATAGTATAAACAATTCTTGGACACACTGACTGGAGATGTCATCACCCACACACTGACTTGCTTGCTGCGATAGCAATAAAAACTATTGAAAATTTGGGAGAAATTTGGATGTATTCCGTAATACCAAAAATGATGAATGAAAAATTAATGATTTTCCAATTTCTTTTCAATTCTTTATAACTTGATAATAATATCTGTGTTCCTGCGGGGAGATATCTTGAAATATTGATGTTTATAATATAGAAAAAACTATATAAAAACATGACATTTTCGCTGTGAAAATGTGCAAAATTAAATTCGCTTAAATTTCGTTTGGGGTAAGTTTTTCAACAAAAAGACGACGTAGGAACCTAGATAATTATTGTCTGAATCCGAATAACATCATATTATGGTGTAAATATGCTTAAACTGCAAATGATTTTGGTATTACGTTTGTATGGAAAATCGACACTTCGCGCCAGCCTTAATCTGTCAGGGTGTGTTGTGTAGCTTTTTTGTTCGATTCAACGCGATGATTTGTTTGAATTTTACGGTTAATTATAAATATTAACCAAGGATGTCTCTGTTAATTTAAATTATTAACGGGTAGACACCATGTCTTTGTCTTTTTTTCTCATTCACATAGGCTTATTTTTTAATTATTAAGAGTAGGTAGGTAGTTGAGATTGGTTGACTTTTATATTTAATAGAAATTATTCTGGACAGATACAGCATAACGATTACAAACACAAAGTAAATTAGAAAAAAAAGTACAGAATGTGCCGAGCGTGCCCGCACCGAAACCCTCAGCGTTTGCTGGGCGGAAAAACGGATGGAAAAAAATCTGTGTACTTTCTGATGTAGATAATAATAGTTAAGCAACTATTTTCAACTCGCGTATAAAGGACATGTAAACTACTTTATAAATAACAGTAAATTCCCAACCGAGACAGACAGCATTAAAGTTTCCAAAATAAACTCAAAAGCTCTAACTTCTAACTCCATATTTTAATGTTACGGGACATTTAACACCGATCCACCTGCGCCTTACAATCCGGACTGGAAGTGGCATCGCATCGTGCTATAAATATGTGAGTCTGATCCCATGCACGCTCATATTGTCCCCATGGATGTGTTAGCATACGAGAGATGTCAACTGCTAGACAGTCCGACCTACGGATATATTTTTTTTTTATTTATTTATTTATTTATTATTAGTCATACATACACCTATCATTACAGAATAATCCAATGCGATAGTGTAGTCAAAGAATATAGATCTGCGGACCGGCAGGGCTGTCGGATATCTTCTCATTTATATAAAAAAATCGTGTCAATACCTACTCACAATGTTTGTTGTCAAATTCCTCCGAAAAAAGGCTTGACCGATTTTTTTCATTCTTTTTGTGCGTAGGTAGGTCTGAGAATAGGTCGTAAGATATTTTTTACTCTCCTACGAGGGCACTCTAGTAAAAGTGAAATTATCAAAGAGAAAAGGGGGATGAGGATTCAACGGATCCACCTGCGTCTTACAATCCGGACTGGAAGTGGCATCGCATCGTACTATAAATATGTGAGTCTGATCCCCATGCACGCTCATATGTCCCCATGGATGTGTTGTACCATACGGGAGATGTCAACTGCTAGACAGTCCGACCTACGGATATAGATCTGCGGAATATGACCGGTAGGGCTGTCGGACATCTTCTAATTTTTATTCCTCTGAAATGGCTTGACCGATTTTTTTCATTCTTTTTGTGTGTATTTTGATAGGTCTGAGAATAGGTCATAGGAAATTTTTACTGAGAGCAAGAGTGTAAAAGTGATTTAATTATCAAAGGAAAAAGGGGGATGTCACTACTTACCATCGGGTGGGATTACAGTCAAGCACTAGTTTCTAGGGTTCGCAGTTTACTAATAACGAGTAAAGCAGATAATCCATCCACACCCAGCAAGAGTTTCAAATGCAACTTCTCTAAAAAAATCTTATTCTTCTCTTCTTCTACCTTAATTTCTGTTTTAAAATATATCAGTCTAATTATTTCATTTACACAAACTATCTAAAGTGAAAACTGTTTTATACATATAAAATCTAATATTTCTCCGTGTCCACAACAGTCTTAAAAAGAAACAAAAAGTTTTATTTTTCTTCCATGAATAACGAGTGCCAACCATAGCCACAGATCGGTCACCGGCCACGAACACGTAGGCGTCGGGGATCGCCGTGTGCCCTAGAAATGGTCGTCACGTCACTACAGAGACAGACTGATACAACAGCAGTGGTAAATAATCCCTAGGGGCCCAGCAGGAGTGCTATTCTCTAAGAAAACAGTCTCAACAGCCTTACGGCCGAACCCTATAACCTATCTATCTATAGTTTTGGCATACTGGAGATAGTAAAATAAATGATACAATACAAAAATTATACATTGCTTGGGTGCCACCATTGTGCAGTTCAGTACATTTATGTTTGCCTACTAACTGGTCAATATGTACTGAACTGCTGATTTTTCCACAATTTCAGAATTGATCTATAGTCAAAGTTGTTTGTTATCATGATTACAATCACGTGTTTAAGTATCGGTTACTAATTACTAGTCACCCTATATTATATAGAGTAGTGAGATCCAACGCTAGATCACTTAAAAGTAGGTGCATGTATACAGCCGCATGTGCTTCAGAAATTGGTCTGTCACGTCAGAACGTATTAAAACAACACTCGTGGTAAATAACGCGGATTTCATTGCACGCGCGGCTCCCCACTGACACGGCTTGATGGAAAGCCATGGATTTTAGTCACTGTGAGGATTGCTTCTGTCTGTGACTATTTGACGACAGTAATTTTATGGTACAATGCATTACTTACAAAAAAAAAACAAAATTGACAGGAATTAAGTCAAAGGCTAGTTATGTTATGTAGTGTATTGTGTAGTGAGATATTGTGATACCCCAACGCATTTAGAATTTTCTTTTTTTCATCTTTCACTTCAAATTAACTAATTAGGGTACATGGCACTGACAAGAAGAGCTGATTGAAGCGTTAGCTGTGTCGTGGAATATAATTATTCTATTTATCCTGTTTATTTGAGTGTATCATCACTAGGTCACTTATAAATATCGGAAATGGATATGTTCTCTAGAAATTGGTCTGTCACGTCACTTCGGACTAAAACAACAGCAGTGGTAAATAACGCGGATTTCATTGCACGCGCGGCTCCCCACTGACACGGCGTGATTCTAAACCCTGGATTTTAGTCACTGTGAGGATTGCTTCTATGTCTGTAATTATTTTTAATTACAATGCTATAGTACGATGCATTTGCCAAAAACCACAAAAAAACAAAATTCATAAAATATATCAAAGGCTAGTTCTGTTATGTATAGTGTAGCGAGACAGTCTGACGCCCCAACGCGTTTAGACATTTTCTTTTTTTTTCGTCTTTCACGTCATATTTAACTAATTAGGTTAATATAAAGTGAAAGATGTGAAGATAAGTTTTGTGTACAATAGAGAATTACACAATAACGAGCACCATTGCACTGCCAAGAAGAACTGACAGGAGTGTAACAGTCAGTAGTGGAGTACGATTGTTCGATTTATCGTATTTATTCGAGTGTATCATCACTAGGTCACTTATAATATCGGAAATGGATATGTTCTTTAGAAATTGGTCTGTCACGTCACTCCGGACTAAAACAACACTCGTGGTAAATAACGCGGATTTCATTGCTCGCGCGGCTCCCCACTGACACGGCGTGATGGAAAGCCTTGGTTTTTAGTCAGTGTGAGAATTCTATGTCTGAAACTATTTTTAGATTTATCTGGGTCTGTATTTTTTGTAGGATTTTAGACGAATAGTATGGATGAACATTTAGTTGATGTGGTGCCAACCTCAATTATATTGGTGTTATTAAGTGCAAGAGAGTGATAAAATTAAGAAAAACCGAACTCGCGCGTCGAGGGTTTCGTAGAAACTTACCTATGTAAATAGTTTGATGATTATTTGATTTACCGTATTAATTATTCAAGAGTATGTTGTACTACTAGATCAGTCGACTTTTATTACAAATAACGAATAAATAGCAGCAGGTACTTACATGCTGGGAAAATCTGTTTATTAACGTGAAAACCTCCTTCAATTATTTTTTTCCTATTCACCCATTTTGACTGTAAATAACGTCAGTTACTGTGCGTCATACGTGTCGCAAATAAATTCGTTTTCTTTCTTTCGTTTTATTAGACGCCAGGCTCCCCGCTGACACGGCTTGATGGAAGCCCTGTCTTAGATTTGAGATGGACAGGATTGCTTTTGTTTCTGTGTTATGTCCTATTTTTTAGATATGTCTGTATTATTTGTAGGCATCCACTCTTTACAGTTGCTAATTGGGGCACTAATGCACTACTATCGAGAAGCGTTGATCCAACAGTAGGTTGTTCGATTTATGTTATTTAATTATGCCCCCAACATTAATTTGGTCACATAAATATAAAGTTTGAACCATTTTATCATCCTTATTGAATTTGTGTATGTTCTTGACTTGTTATTTTTCAGAGCGTCAACAAACATTCGATAAATGCACTTATTTTTTTTTGTTATTTTTTCTTTAATAGATAGTAGTGCTTGATTGCGATCCCACCTGATAGTAAGCAGTGATGCAATTGTTGATGATGAGATGCACTAGTTTATTCAGATTACTGATTATTCCTAGTAATATTGAAACCTGACTATCCTCACGTTGATTAGTAATCGACTTTTCTATAGCCACGTGAGATGAGAGCATATGAGCAGATATATCTGTCATTTTTAGCTAGACGGCGTGCCCGCAGTTTGGCACACGCAGTGACCGCGTTGTACCGCTGATTCATACAACCTACTCGACTCACCGACTATGCATCTATTGCACTTACGAGTATGTCGTCGTCTACGACGTAGACTACAAACTGTATCTACGTTAGTAATACGCGAAAATACTATCGAGCACGTTGGTCTCGGTTGTCATTTGAAGATTTGACTTTGACTGTCGTCATGCTATGGCTACATTAGGCGGGGCAGAGCCCGGTTTCAAACCTACAATATCGTGGATGAGAGGCGGGTGGCTTAACCAATACGCCATTACGACACGCCAAAATGGATAATATTTTTTTCTTTTTTAAAGAAATTAAATTTACACTCCATTATGTTCTTTTAACCGTAGACATCCCGGAAATTCATCTTGCGTCAAACAGGGCATGATATATCAAATATATCAATTTTAAAACTAGACGTTTTGTTCATATAGTATAATAATATATTTAACAACGTTAACAAGGGATTTGAGTCAAGGAATAGAGTCCAAGCGTATGATGGCTTGGACTCATAGAAATTAGTTCAAGAGTTTTAATTTTAGATTTTGTCGACGTATTGCATCATTTGAAACAAATGTTAGTACCCCGATTCATTAGTATGTTATTAGTATTTTTTATGTTTTATATTTTTTATCTTGGATGTTAATAATTAACCCTTTTAAATGCCAACGACATTATAAGTGATAAACGTAATCGGCAGGTCTAACGCCAATGAGTTAAGGCGAAAAATAGATGTGCTACATTTGCTACATCATACCTAATCTGATAATAATTGCCGTCTTCTCCAGAACAGAAGAAATATTAATCTGCTTAGTAAGACCCTTTGTAATTTGAGTTCATATCTATCGTCTGTTTTTTAAACCCTGAGACTAAAATGACATTTCAATACAAAGGAATTAGCGTCATTCCTATTAGGGTTCCGTAGCCAAAATGGCAAAAACGGAACCCTTATAGTTTCGTCATGTCCGTCTGTCCGTCTGTCCGTCTGTCACAGCCGATTTACTCGGAAACTATAAGTACTACAGTGATGAAATTTGATGGGAATATGTGTTGTATGAACCGCTACAAAATTATGACACTAAATAGTAAAAAAAAGAATTGGGGGTGGGGCCCCCCATACATGTAACTGAGGGATGAAAATTTTTTTTTCGATGTACATACCCGTGTGGGGTATCAATGGAAAGGTCTTTTAAAATGATATAAAGTTTTCTAAAAAACATTTTTCTTAAAGTGAACGGTTTTTGAGATATCAGCTCTCAAAGTCGTAAAAAGTATGTCCCCCCCCTCTATTTTTATAACTACGGGGTATAAAATTCTAAAAAAAATAGAGGTGATGCATGCTAATTAACTCTTTCAACGATTTTTGGTTTGATCAAAGTATCTCTTATAGTTTTTGAGATAGGTTGATTTAACTGTAATTTTGGTTAAGTTATTATATTTGCTGCTACGGAACCCTTTGTGCGCGAGCCCGACTCGCACTTGGCCGGTTTTAGTAAATTTGACATTACTTGTGTCAATTTAGTCTCAGGGTATAAAAAACAGACGATACATGTCAAAAAGCAAACAGGAATGGTCTATCTACCAATCCGCATAGATGACACATGTCTTCTTATTTTTGGCCTTAAGGAACAGCTTTCTAACGATATTTTCTTTCACCATTTCGAGAGAGCAGTGATGCAAATAGGTAATAGCAATCGAGGTAAAAATCAGAAGCAACATTCTCGTATCTCAGAATTTATAACTCTCATAAAAATATCAAAATTATTGTGAATAACTTTCCGAACAAGGTGTAAGTGGCAATAACTCACGCTTAGTCAAAATAACTCTCGTCTCCATAGTGATTTTGATGAGAATAAGCGACATAAGTTACATCAAGTTGAGCCTACCTACTACTTATTAAACTTATGCCAACTTCTCGAGTAAGAAACTCTTGACATTTCTGTAATAGACTTGTTGTTAGTTTCTACAGTGTACAGTCTAGGCGTTTATACCTTCGTCAGTTTTCTAGTTCTTTTCTTTATACATTTAGGACAACAGCAGTTTTTTTATTGATTTAAATTAGTGCTTAACTGTGATCCTATCTGAATCGTATGCAGTGATGCAATTGTTGATGGTGAGGTGCACTGGTTTACCAAGAGCCTGTTCACTCTGGCCTTGAAGACACCTAAATTATAATGGGACGGAAAGACTGCTGTAGGCAATTTTCTCTTGACATTTACAAATGCATAGAAAACTACATTTTAACCATTTATGTCTAGTTCGCATAAAAAATTAAAACCTTTTCCGTGTACTGATAATTTTTGAATCCCCCGTTTGAATCCCCAACCGGTCCAATGAGACCGCGCTGTTATTGTTTTACTATTGTCTCGTTTCGCGGGTATCTGAGTAATTAAGTACATAACTAAATAAAATAGTTTTATAAATCAAACATGTTTTATTTATTTGGAAGTGTTACATTTTAATTAGCAATTCAGTGATGTCAGCGTCATACTACCATAATGCTAGCGCTGGGTTATTTATCGTTTTAAATATCGCAGCATATGCTGAGTTTCCTTTTACGAACCTTTTTGCCTCACACAGATTTTAATGTTATTTTTCTATACGTATCTGTATGTACGTATATTGAGTATTATTGGTTTAGGTAATAAGATACTTTTTCTTGAATTTCCTTTCTATAACATAAATTGAGTCAGTACAGCGCCGCGTGGAATAAAGGGCTTTATTATTATTATATCTCAAACTGTACTTTAAATTGAAAACATATCAAAAGTCGGCATTTAAGTTGAGTTCTAGACGTTCTTAACTAAAATACTCAATTCAAAAACCATCTACGTCTACAACCCCTAAATTGACGAACCTTTTTTACCGTAACTGTCCATTCCATTATCCAGATTACTTGTTATCGCTCCTAGTTTGTAGAGAGAGATGTGGTACATACCGGAGTAGCTTATTCAAATGTACGGCGCGCAGTGTGATCTGATTACCCGAATGATGCTGCAGCGAGATGGGATTACACGTGCAATATCCGAGCGGAATTCATTCTGCATCGTTTATAGTTTTAAATACATTTTTCGGCGGTAGATGAACGAAGGCAACGAAGGAACGGGGTAGGGGTTTAGTCAGTAAGAGTCTGACACGCCCTCCCGCTCCGCCCAAGAGCGGGAGAAGTCATTCTGATGATTCCCCTACCGGAAAAAAAAAGATGACGGATTGATATTTGGGTGTGTAAGAAAAAACGGTCACTTTTTTAGAATATGAGAGTTATGGTGATATAAAAACTTCGGTAACCAATCATCAAAGGATGTCTGAGGATGACTGACCTGAAAAGATGGATAGATACAGTTGACAATTGATAGTGCAGACGTATCGGACGACGCAGCGTTGTTAGGCCTCCTACAAGGTGGACCGAAGACCTGGTCAGGGTTGCAGGACTCCAGTACGAACTGGAGTAGCTTATTCAAATGTGCGGCACGGAGTGTGATCTGATTACCCGAATGATGCTACAGCGAGATAGGATTACACGTGCAATATCCGAGCGGAATTCATTCTGCACCCATTATAGTTTTAAATACATTTTTCGGCGGTAGATGACGGATTGATATTTGGGTGTGTAAGAAAAAACGGTCACTTTTTTTAGAATATGAGAGTTATGTGTGATATAAAAACTTCGGTAACCAATCATCAAAGGTTGTCTGAGGATGACTGACCTGAAAAGATGGATGGATACAGTTGATAAAGATAGTGCAGACGTACCGGACGACGCAGCGTTGGTAGGCCTCCTACAAGGTGGACCGAAGACCTGGTAAGGGTTGCAGGACTCCACAGATTTGAATAAGCTACTCCAGTGCCAACTGGAGTAGCTTATTCAAATCTACGGCGCGGAGTGTGATCTGATTACCCGAATGATGCTGCAGCGAGATGGGATTACACGTGCAATATCCGAGCGGAATTCATTCTGCAACGAATATACGGAATGACGGATTGATATTTGGGTGTGAGAGGACAATGGTATGCTTTTGGAGTAAAACAGTCATCAACATCTACCTAGCCTTTTCCCAACTATATTGGGGTCGGCTTCCAGTCAAGCCGGATTTAGCTGAATACCAGTATTTTACGAAGACTGCCTACCAGACCTCCACAACCCATTAACTGGGGTAATACGGTACTTCATGGTAAGACTGGAGTCAGATTTAGATTTGTAGTAAAACAGTGGCGGTGACAAAAAAGTTTCTGTGACCAGATTAACCTAGAGAAATGGATAGATGCTGTAGACATGATATAGCAAGGCTGATGGCTGATAGAGATAGAAACGATAACCATGATTTGTGCATACATTTTAATTCATAATTCTAAAAGTTCACTGACTGACGTATCAACGCACAACCGAAACTACTGGGCTTAGGCGCGTGAAATTTTTCACAAAGCTTTTATGACGCAGGCGATCACTAGGGTTTTCAAATATTCAACTTTAAAGAAGGTGAAACGGGAGTCAAAAGTTTGTATATTGAAACTTACTTTCACGCAAACGAAGAGGCCGATAGCAGCTGGTATATATAAAGAGAGAAAATTCTTACACAAAAATAAACGGGCACGTTCAGCCTAATAAGGTTTTATTAGCTGTGAAATTAACGCATACAGCTCGGAATATTTTTTTCAAGCCGCGAACCTGAAAGGTTAATGACCTAATAAACCTTACCTTTTCTCACGTACGAAGCCTAAAAGATTTCCTATTACTGCTCAAATCTTTATAAATGGCCGCCATGGAACCACATTGGACCTTGAACGCCATGGATTCATTGCTCTCACGAAAAAAATCCTCAAATAAATCCTTTAAGCGAAAGGAATAAAGTATAAATTCGTTTAGAGCCGATTCCTGATTGATGGTTGACATTGATAACAAGACAATAAAGTTTTATTGCGATCAAGATAAACAGACGAACAGACATCAATACAGACTAACATTCGTTGTTATCAATTGTGGACATTTATATTATGCAACTTATGCGGGTGCATACAGTGAGACTAATGGCAGTTAAGAGTAATGGCCGTTACAAATTGAAAACCGAATGACGAAAGAATTGAGAAACAATTAAAACCAATGATAATAAAAATTAAGTAACTCGGTAGCTATACTTTTACTTTCATTATTGTTACGGCCTGAAAAATATCAAGCATTATTTACTTAATAACTTCATAATTACAATATTTATTGTACTGTTCCCAATCAATCTATCTTCATTTAAATAATCGACTAATCAATCATCACTACTTTAAATCAAAGATGGCCTCTTAACATACCGCCAATTTGTTTGCGGTTTGCATGGCATAAGTAAGTACTACTACGGTAATAGTAAGTACAATGTGGCTTGTTTGCGGTGAACTTAATCAAGTCTGAGCGAAACAATGGGTTATGATAAAACTTGGCACAAGGTAGAACGGAAGCTTACGTCAGTAAGTTTTACTAGGTCAGAGGTTACTATTATACTAACTACTACGTAGATAAGTCCTCTTTGCAATTCAACCACGTCTTGTGGGATCAATAGTAGTTATTTTAGCACAGGGAAATGGGAATACGGAACGAGAAGATCTTGTGTAAACTTCAGAAATGTTACATGCAATTTGAAACTGGAGCGTTGGAAAGTATGTTAATATTTTTGCTAGATGGAAATTGGATTTCCACTGGTGAATATTAGCACTTCGCAAATCGCAATGAGGTAATATTTTCGTAACTAGGGAAATAAAAAACATACGTCAGTGTTTTAACGGTTAGCAATCGGCCCTTAGTTTATGGGTGGCTAAAATCAATAGAACTGTTAATAGGTAATTGGTAACAAACAAAACCAGCTATTATAATAAATACATATTCTCTAATAGTGGGTTTAAAATGTTTTCAAAGTTCTATTCCATGACAAATTCATCCCTTCAGTTTTATTCAACCGATTGTTAATAACAACATTGAAATCTTAAAATAGACTTAAAATAAACTTTGTCCCTATCCTAATAATAGGTCTACCTACATTGAATTGTTTACTTGGAACAAAAATAACCTTCGGAGTTACTTTTACTAACTACAAACTTGCTAGTTTGCTACTGCATAACCTTTACATTATCTATTAATCTTTAAATGCTGTAGGATTCATTTTAATAAAGCTCAGCTGATTTAAATAAAGATAATTCGTGTTAGACTACCTCCTACATATTTATTAAATTAATTACTTTACCAAACAATGTTATTTGCACCTACGGAGTTTGATTAATTATACGTTACAAGGACTTATAATGAAGTTGCCTTTGCTTAAGCAATAATGATTTGAAAAAAAAATCGAACGTTCGAAATTTAAATAAAGTTATCTATCATTGTTATTCGATTCAGCCAGCTCTATTTTAGTTGACACTTTCACAAACGTGAAATGTAAGTAAAATAGACTTTTTAGTGTCTCACAAGCTAAAAATACACCAGTGTTCCTTTCAAACGATGCTCTACTGATGTAGAATCATGCTACGGTTCCTTTACAATAATTTATTGTAGACATTAATGGCTCTTCACACTAAATTAGTCAGTTTCCGTTTCACGAGGAATTTGTAGATTAGTGTGAAAAGATTTTTTTTACATATTAAAGCTTTCCTACGATCTTACCTAGTTATTTATAGAGATGTTTCTTGGGAAATCATAAATAATAAAGACAGAGAATATATATTTCACTGTATCATATAAATTTCGTGAATTAATAAACATTGTCAACCGATGTCGCAATTCGTAAATACGTGCAGACAAAACAAAATACCTATCGTCATTCGCCATTTTTTGGCAACTAACAGATGCTTAGAAAAACAATGATCTAACAACAGTCCTGGCTGTTTATATACAGTTCAATGAACTGTAGCCAACGATAATAGACTTTTCTAAACTAATGTTACAGAGAGTTCAAGTTTGTATGTAAAGTAAGAGGGAGGTTATCTCCGATACTTACGACTAAAAAATATTAGCTTCACTTTTTTTTTGGGTGACAGACATTTTGGCAATTCAAAAGTGTCTGTAAATTGTCTATTTAAAATAAAAGTTTCTGATTTGACAACGGTTCCGATTTTTGCTTGTGTTTATTTTTGTATAACATTTTATACTAAACAACAAACTCCCTCTACTAGAGAGAAGGCCTGAGTTCCAACAGTGGGAACATTACAAGGCCAATAATGCCAATGCTAAACAACAAAACCCACTAATCCAACTCCCTTGTACCGCTGACGTGTAAAAAAAACTTCACTGAAATTGGCATCATAATTTGAAATTAAAGAGCAATTACCATTTCAAATATTGGTGTGGAAGAGTGGTGACGAGGCTTGGTGGGAATATGTCGCTATATGTATATTTTTCGTACATACGTTACTTAATGGATTTTGTTATGGACTAAGTTACTTTTTGGAATAAATAATTTGAAAAAAATATTCGACTCTCCTATTATTTCACTGAGTTAGGTCACTATCGTACTGTATTTAAAGCTACAATATTGGTTCCTGTCCTGTAAGATTAGGCCACGGGAGCGCTATTGCGGGAATAAGTTAGTTACATATACAAGTCTAGCTTCTGCCAGCGGCTATACAAACTTTGGGCACCTGTTTCATCCCCTAAGGTAGTGGAAATTAGGAAAATCCTCTTAGTGAACGCCTACGACATAAAAGGAAACCTTGTGCAAAATTTCACGCTTCTAGTCTCAGTAGTTTCGGCTGTGTGTTGATATGTCAGTCAGTCATATTCTCCTTGTATATAATAATATAGAACATGTAGATACCGTTTTTCAACAACGATTTTTTTGTCCGGTGCTCGCAGTTCTTGTCTATAATGGTCAAAAACTACCGGTAGACATTCATTGTTAAAAAGTAATTGTACCTAGTAGTGGTGGTACCTACAATGAAAATAACTGTTCACCAGTTAATGTTTGTCACCTAGTTTAACATAACAAACGGCATAAATACAGAAATACTTACTAAACCGTCGTTCTAAACGCGTTTAAAATGGCCGCCTAGAGCATTTAGCGGAATTGTAAAACGGTGCTTTTCGAATACTCATCCAGTTTCTTGTAAATTCTTTCATAATGAACCTTGTTTTGAGGAAGTTTATGTAGGCTAGTGAAGCTTAAAAGTTTTCCGAAAATTAACCCTAATGTCCACTGGTTAAAAAATGGACCTATTTATCATAATGTCCTGTCGTTCAAATTCATTGTCTTTCTGGAATTATTAATTAAAAGCCGTATAATCACCAATTGGAGGGAGGGGGGGGAGTATGAAATTATTTCTCTGGCTCCTGGTGAAACGAGAGGGAATGTCATATTTTTATTGACTAAAACTCACTCGTGTTCCTTTCAAACAACTCAGCCGCCCTAGCAGTCAAAGTCATATCTTTATTGCTGAATAATAATAAAAATAACTAATTAATATGTGATTTAATGGGAGATTACGCAGTAGCTGGTATCATCAGGTACTTAGGCACGCAGAGACTTAGATGCACAGTGTATAAGCCTGGCAACATACAAACAAAATTCCATAAATGAAGATCTAAAGAAGTCTCTACTTCGCATGTATGATGAAATAAAAATTAAAATGAATGAAGATTAGTAGGAAAATACTTAAAAACTACACTCCACTCCTGATTCACAGCCTCACATACAGGTCGCGGGTTCAATCCGGCCCCTTTTGTGAAGGACCCTTTTCTTAAACAAACATTCGCTGTTAGTGGAAGGGTTCCTGCGAATATGAGTAATGCATCCCACATTGTCAGTTCTGTAAACAAAGAGATTGATACAATGACCCCGTAGCCCTTACTGGGATCACTTATAATAAGAACTCCTTAGAATGTGGAGACGACGATGACGGAGCTTTAACTTTTCATTATAGACAGGCTCACGCTTGATCAGGACCACTAAATCACCTAAAGCATGATGAAAGAACGGGATGGGGTTTAGTCAGTAAAAGTCTGACATGCCCTTCCGATCCGCCCAAGAGCGGGAGAAGTCTATTTGATTTTTTTCATCTTAAAAAACCTAAACTATTGTGGTCGAAGATGAAGCATGCTTGCTTAGAAGTAAAATATTCTCTCTTTTCTTAAAGACCACCGGGTTATAGGCATAGCAGTCAGGGAACACAACTTCCTAACTAAATCTAACTCGGAAAATTGGATTGGTAAGTAAATCTGAAATCGACAGCTCGCCTTGAGCAAGCTTGGTGATTAAGCTTGGCTCTTGATGATTAATCTGTTCGTGTCATCTCTGTAAGATAAAGAGGCCTTTGATTAGCAGTTAGACAGCTATATTTAAAAGTCAAGAAGAATATTCGAATTTTAAAATTAGTCAAAATGGCTTCCCACGATTAAAAAAAAGAACAGAAACCATAGACAATACCCTTGAACCTTGGAATTAAGACAAAAAGCTCAATTTTCAAAATCCTGACTTATTCAACATCATTCACAAAGGATTCAAAAAAAGAATAGGCACAGATTCTAGGCATTCTTTTTTAAACTACAACGCAGAAAAAGCAGAAGTAATGAGCCCCACGCGTTTCAACGTTCGTCGTAATAAAACAGGGGCCACACTTAACTATGGTTTAAAAAAAACCTGTGTGACGGTAACGAGGGAGTTCAGAGTCACGTACCAAGGCTTATTGTACTTACCGTTGCTGTTTTCAATTACAAGATTGAAAAATGTACGTAGGTTATCGTTTTGCGCGGTAGAAACACCAGTTTTTGTCGTTGGCATTGTAGATTTTTAGTGTTCCGTGGCGAAATTGGCAAATGGAACAATCGAAATTGTCGTGACGCTACAAATGTCTGTTTTTCATCAAGTCGATGTGCATAGAAAGCTGTTAACTTTGGAAGTAAATGGTTTCTTAAAGTATTTGAGACATTTATATCTCCTGTAATTTGATTATCTCAAATCTTTCAGATAAGTAATCAAAGTATCTATGTATCACTCAGTTAATATAAAGGTGAAAGTTTATGTGTGTGTATTTGTAACTCATTTACTGTTAATCGGCGGAATGGATATGTATGAATTTTGGCACAAGGGTAGAGCAAGTTTAGAAATCATGGTGCACAAAAAATAATATATCTATCTATTTATCTATGCTCGGTTGGTTAAATTTTCTACTATTTCGCGAGCGAATCCGCCTGCAGAAGCTAGTGCAAACTAAAAAGTCGAAGGTAGAAAACATCCTGTACAAAAAAAAGATACGGTAAAGGATTCCCATTTCAGAAAATAACATACAAAACACAATGTTTGCATATTGCAGCTTGCCAAAATTCAACCTCATATTTCTTTCAAACAAGCATTCGTACACCCACTGCGACAAAATATTGTTATAAAAGACTGCCTCATAAGAGTACGTAAGTTTACTTCTACAGTTATTGGCAGTACAAAAAAACTTGTCCAAAAAACTGCACCTACTCTTGGCAAGGTGGTTGATGACACATGATTTTTTGTTCGGGTATCTTGAAATAATTCGGTGAGCAATCAACTATCAGTACACACGTGGGTGGGACGAAGTTATTTGCACGTTGTTTCCGACGGATTTTATCGTCAGAAACTTTGCATTTATGCAATTGTGTGATTTGATTGTCCTGAGTTTCGAGCTGTTAGCAACAAAGGAGCCTTTGTGTTCAAGAAACCGAACAGAATACACGAACGACTTCGACATTCGTTCGTTCCAGAATTCAGAACACTCCGATTTCCAAAAATAGCTAGCTATCAATAGTATCATCAATTTTGTCCTGTTTCCCGGAAGTTTCTTCGCAGTAACTGCGTCTTAAAATAGAACAGACAATCAAAACAATAACAAAAAGGATCTGTCACCTATTGTACGTCTAAAAATAGTCCTTTTCGAAGAATTCGTAGCTATAGGCCATTTCTATGACACACGTCTCATGCTCGAAGCATTACTATGGGCAGCTAATTTGCCTGTACAACACATTGGCTCACAATCAGCTTTCTCAACATGTCCCTGAAAGCTTAAGTCCTATACAAAGCACACGTTCATTAGAGAGGGCAGTCGGACTGCAACTGTCCTACAAAAGCAATTGCCAAAGAGTCGCCGTAGTACAAGACAATGTTCGATGAATCATCTACTCAACCACACAACTTACAGCTGGAAGAGAAGAGTTCGAATCTTATGGTGCACGATATAAAGGTGAAGCTTAATGCAGAAGTAGATTGTCGATCTGTTAACAAAGTGAGGGTTATTGAGTTTAAGAATCGGAAACACAGTTCAACGAATAAGCCTATACGTACTTGTGGTATAAGACTTGCAGCGGAGAATTGTGCGTGAACAATTTATGGTGATGTAAACCATGTTGGTTTTAGGTTTTCTTTGTTGTTTGTCGAGAATGAGGTTATTGTCGATAGATTTACTAAAGCCACAAATTGGTTTATGGCAGCTACGTTTATAGTTTTATGGTGGCCAATCAATCGTTGATTAGCTGTTTTGATGCAGTAAACTATTTAATATACGTACATAAATAGACTCTTGGATAAAAAGACTTTTAGTATCATCAATGTTGTGAAGTTTCTTGCTTGCTTAGGAAGCCTTTAGTGGTTCAGTTCAGAGGTCGTATTTCAGGCTTTTCTTCTAGTTTGAGACAGTCATACAGGACGAATTGGGAGAGCTATCCCTTTTTAAAACACAATAATAATGGAATAGACACGTCGATATGCGGAAGAAATTTCTGTAAGATCAATGAATATAGGTACTGTAGTTGGGCTCTTGCTTACGAATCTTCGCAAACTATTTCTTCATTAGATAAAAATCTGTTCACAATGTCTGATAATGGAGTCACTAATACCAAATTACCGTTCAGTCCGTATTACTATGATTAGTATGATTACCTACAAATTACATAATCTTAGCTATCTCCATTAAACCGTACGAGATGAAGCAATTACCTTGGACATTAGAATTTTGTGTCCGTTTAAAAACCCACGCTATTGTAGTTTTTGTGTCCTTAATGCTTTTATCGTGTTTAGCCGATAATTGTATGGATTCTTATATAATGAACTTTATTCAATATTTGAACTTTCTTCAAATATTGAATAATAGCTTTTTTCGAAACTTCGCGGATTTTGTCGGTATAGTATTAGCAGTCTTGTAAAATTTATGAATAATCGGAAACGAATTAGTAAAAAGTAAAATTAATTTTTATATGCTTAAAGAAACGTTTTAAAATTTCAAGTATTTCCTAAAAGATATCAATGATATAAAAAACGAGAAGCGAACACCGGTCTTGAGGAGTGATATATAAAATAATATTTAACGTTATAAAGAAAAGTTCAAGAACGAAATCAAAAGCTTGGATAAGACGAAACGATTGTCTACTTTTAATCCTAGCTTTTCTGCTCAATGACAATCAGTACTAGAATCATATACGAAAAGGAAATATAAAATGGCGACAAAACTATAACTATAATGTAACATCAGAAGTCAAGAACCAATAACGCTAAGCTACTTAATCCAAAAATAACCCAAAACGCAAGCACGTAGTAATAATTGAATACAGCGGCAGTTTTGGTAGATGTTAAACATTAGATAAAATCTAGGCGCGAACCGAATACTAATAAGGACACAGAACCATATAAGGATTCGGACGAAAGCTTATGCATATGCAAATATGCTTAAACTGGCCTTTAACTATTATCTCTTCAGATGTTGGTAAGCGACAATGCGATGAATGGCCTAAAAGGCACATAAATATGAAAGAAATAACGTTCGTAACATATCAACGCACAGGTGAAACTGCTGGGACTAGGAGCGTGCAATTCTGCACAAGATTATTTTGCAAACATGGGTACACACAATGGTTCTCAATAATACAGAATAGTTCATTCACATTTTACCATTTGGCATGCAAACATTTATAATGAATTATTAAAAAATTAAAAAAAAACAATTTAGGTTCCCTCTTATGCCGTAGGCAAGCACTAAGAGAGGATATTTCAAAATTCACACCCTAAGGGCTTGAAAAGGGGTCCAAAATTTGTATGGAAAAACCTACTTTCACGGTGGTGAAGCCGTTGGCAGAAGCGAGTACTTAATAAATAATAAAACATCGATCGACACCTAACGCTCCACCATCATTTTTGTGAATGCTATTGACAAACGAAAGTTATGTAGTTTTGCAAGTACTATATTGTTTTTGATATGAAATACGAAAGCCGGAACAATATAATTATTACTGTAGAGGCGGAGCAGCAACATTTTTTTCTGTTCGAACCAGAAGTTTCTGAGATTACCGTGTTTAATCAAACTCTTCACCATTATAATATTAATAGTAGTGTTCGATTTCAAGATGATGCAGAAACTTACTAAACTAAACTCTCTCCATGATCAGTATGACGATGCCAGGGGACAGGCCATTTAGAATTCTACAAGGAAGCATCCTAGGACCTACTTTATTTGCTAATTTCTAAGATTAGAAACCCTTCTCATGATTACTAAACAATATTACGATATCAAGACTACTAAAGATGTGATTCGATACGAATCGTTTAAGGTTCAGTAGATGACCCAGATTCAATCCGATTTATGGTGCAGATAGAGATTACACAGTTTCCAGTACCTTCTTGTAATAACACACCTATTAGTGGCGGTTATGAAGAAAAAGTGGCTACCGTAACTGACATGAAAACCCATTGTACGTTTTTTATTAGGTAACTTAAGTTAGTACCTAAACTTGGTTTGGTGTAAACCTTGCGGGATCACACTTTAAGACTAGTAAAGTGTAGTTTTTTTCTTTCTGTAATAGGGTTGATAGAAAGCTTATTTACTTTAGTCCAATTAATCTTTTAATTCATCCTATCGCAGCTAGAAGTGCTAATACATAAGATACAATTTTTATAAGCTTCTCCTAAATTACCTAAGCATTTTTTGTTCATAATATTTTGCCTTCCGTGTGCAGTAATATCCACATAGAGAGCTACAAAGTACTTTAATATTTCAATCAGAGATTCAATTAGTAAACTAACACTCCTCAATTTAATCCATTATGTTGTCCACTTACCGTCATGCCGATTGACGCAGTAGCTAGATCAAACGGCATGTCCTTCAAAAATTACTCCCCACACACGGTTAGTTTTTTTTTTTAATGGTTATAAACTAGCGCTTGACTGCGGATCCCACCTCATGGTAAGCAGTGATGCAATCGTCGATGGGAAGGCGCACTAGTTTATTTAGAGCCTGTTCACTCTAGCCTTGAAGACACCCAAATTATAATCGGATGGAAAAACCGCAGCAGGCAGATTGGTTTGATCAAGCCTTCTTGATCAAGCTTCTGCGACAAGTGGCATGATTTTGAGTGGCTGCCAAAGAAACTCAATCCTGATGACTTCACTGTACTAACGTAAAAAAACGCAAGCCAAACAGTAGAACACGAAGCATAACATCTGATTCTGAGCATCGCCCACGCTCCGCGATGACTGATGTTTATTTTTTTGGACCCCACACAGACCCGTAACTCGCTGAGGCTTGCATTTGAGCTTCTTTTGTAAATAATACGCAGTTGGCGACGACGAAGAGTATGAGATCCATGGAATGCTACTATTTCTTGGTAATACGCGATGGAGAGAATATTTGAACTCTTTGTCTATAACGTAACATAAAATCATTGCGACAGGTTAATTGAGTTTTTACAAAGAGGGTTGTGTGTATCATTGATTAATGGCAATGCGTTTCAAATACTTGTTCAATAACAACAATATTGTTTTCCTTACGTTGTCGAGCAAAAAATTCTGGACTATTTTTTACAATCTTTCGGATTATGACAGAAAAATCAAAACTACTTTACTCTAGAATTGCAATAGCTGCGGGTGAAAGCTGTCAGATTCATACAATTTATCTAACTTCTCCCTTTCTCTCATGCCTTCATTTCCTATGCTATGTAAATCCCGTTCTCCCAATATTTCCAATACCTTTACTGATATCGATTGTGTTGTTCATTGTTCTTGTCTGAACACTCTGCATACTTACTACTCTGTGGAGCCATACGAAAGCTAAGCTGTGAAGTAAGAAGTAGTTAGTATTGTTACAACGAGTTAGGTTACTTTATTAAAACTAGGTCATTGGACACCGGCAAGGAACCTAAACAAACAATATGCAATAACGCGTAGGCTCGACGTTTTTATCGAGTAAAGCGGAGTAACAGGCAAGTCGAATACGGATTGTTTTAAGAAGGATTTAAAATTGTTAAAAGGTTTTTGGAAGGAAAAGGACTTACAGGAAAATGCGTAGTTCTTCGATAGCTGCCTTCACAGTGCGCCGGTTCAGGCGATATTTCCTCCAAGTTTCACGAGAGACGAGGGTTTGAGGTGTTCACCCCACAGCACCAATATTTTTTACTTTTAGAGTTTTAGCGGGAGCGCGGGCGCACGAGATACGTGTCACCAGTATGAACGCACAGGACAGAGAGAGGGAATGGGAGAAAGGAATGAATGGATTTTGGATAGGAAATCCTTCTCGAATGAGTTATTGAGTGAAGTGTAATATAATGTTGCAAGTATGTGTTTATGCTTTTATAATGAGGTACAGATAATATAATGCGAATGGCGCAGACAACTCCCCCGGCCTAGAGGTTTTCCTCTAAATTACAATTTTATGAGAACTTAAATAAAAAAAAATGAATTTAATTAAAAATAGAGTTAAGCGCAATTGTAAAGTAATTATTGAGTAGGTAGACGACAAAGCCGCACTACCGGGCGTATGTAGGAACCGGAAGCAGTTCTAACTTTCACAGTCCTAACTATATTATCCTTTCCAGGATAAGTCGCATCTATGACACCTAAAGGCCAGCAAAGCGGGTGAGCGTTGTTGTCTTTTATAACAACAATCGTACCTACTTCAATAGGCTTTGACGGTGTGTTCCACTTTTCACGCTGTTGCAAGGAAGTGAGGTACTCCTGGCTCCAACGATTCCAGAAGGAATGAGTTATTTTATTAAGAAGTTGATAACGCGATAAGCGATTGTCTGAAATGTCTGTGACGTCTTCAGCAGGTAAATACTTAAGCGGAGTTACGTTTAGAAAATGATTAGGCGTTAAAGCACTAATATCAGACGGGTCGGAGCTTAAAATGCTTAGAGGTCGATTGTTTAAAAGACATTCAATTTGAACAAGCACGGTACTAAACTCCTCGTAAGTTAATATTTGAGAACCAATTACTTTAAAAAGATGAGTTTTGACACAACGAACAGTAACTTCGCTGAGTCCATTAAAATGAGGACCGTATGGCGGGCTATGTTTAAATTGTATGCGATTTTCAGCTAGTTGATCACCTATGTAATTTATATGAGATTTGGATTGAATTAGGGCGTAAATTTCATTCAATTTGCGCTTTGCGCCAATGAAGTTTGTGCCTCCATCACTATAAATCATAGCAACAGGACCTCTACGAGAAATGAAACGCTTAAAAGCGGCGAGAAATAAATCTGAACTAAGGTCAGTGACTAACTCTAAGTGTACTGCCTTAGTTGTTAGACACACGAACACACAAATGTAAGCTTTGTGGCTCTTAATTCCGCGTTTTCGGATATGAGTAATATAAAAGGGGCCACAATAGTCCACAGCGGTATTAACAAACGCTTTCGCTTGTGAAACGCGAAAGTCGGGTAGATCACCCATAGGAGGGTAAGTATTTTGAGGTTTAAGTTTAAAACATTTGTTGCAACTATGTACGCGTTGTCTTACAATATTACGAGCGGATAAAATCCAAAATTTTTGTCTAATGATAGATAATAAAAGAGCGGGACCTGTATGTAAATTAGTTACATGATAAAAGTCAATTACGAGTTGGGTAAAACGTGATTTAGTTGGAATTAGAATGGGGTGCTTTTGACCATAATCAAGTTGAGAATGAGTTAACCTTCCACCTACTCTGAGAATATTATTTGAATCCAGAAAGGGGTTGAGTTTAGCGAGACTTTTATTTATTTTTTTATTTGATTTTAAAGCGTTCATTTCTTCAGAGAAATATCTACCTTGTACGTAACGTAATAGGTGTATTTCCGCGGCTTCTAAATCGGAAACGGTGATGGAACCATGCGAAGTTAATATCTTGCAGAAACGTAATATTAAAACCAGGCTACGTAGTAAAATAGAATATTTAGAAATGCGGTCAATTAAAGATTGAATAGGTTGAGAAATTTCTTGCGTAACTTTAACTGCGAGAGCGATATCTTTAGTTTCCATTACTTCCGAAGTATTTTTATTTAAATTGACCTTAAATGGCTTGATTGGCCACTGATTTAAGGGGAATGAAAACCAATGCGGAGCGTTAAACCAAAGAGTTAAATCTAATAATTGTTTAGGCGTTACGGGACGAGAAACTATATCGGCGGGATTTTCAGTTCCGATGTGAAACCAATGTTTAGCAGGTAATTTTGAATTAATTTCAACAATGCGATTTGCAACAAATGTATGAAATCTATGCGAGGGCGAGTGGATCCAGGTGAGCGTGACTGTTGAATCAGAAAAAGCAAAAATATTGTTAATTTTGCAGCGTTTACTTAAAACTTCTACAACTGAGTTAATTAAATTTGCTAAGAGAAGAGCAGCACATAACTCGAGGCGAGCTAAGGGCGTATTTTTAAGCGGAGCGACGCGTGATTTAGAAGTAAGTAAGAGGACTGATCCGTTATCTTCGTCATTAGAACTAACCCTTATGTAAACAGCGGCACCATAACAGCGCTCACTGGCGTCTGCGAATCCGAGGAGAGTGACATGAGAAACCGAGGTGATACCTACATGTCGCGGGAATTTTATTTGTTCGAGATAGGAAAGTTCTTTGTGAAATTGATTAAATTTATTTTCAATGTAAGCTGGTACAGCGTCGTCCCAATCAAGGTCATGCTTCCAGCATTCCTGAACTAAAACTTTCATGAACGCGGTAACTGGACCTATAAGACCTAAGGGGTCAAACAGCCGTGCGGTTGCGGATAAAACGGTACGTTTCGTACATTTAAGAGAATTATAATTTATTTTAAATTGAAAAGAGTCCTCTACAGGATTCCACTGCATACCTACAATTTTAGTATTATTATTAGCGTCCGCGTCAAATTCAATATTTTGCGAACTTAAATGAGTTGAAGGAATTTTATTTAAGAGTTCGGAACTATTAGAGATCCACTTTACAAGGTTGAAACCGCCTGACCTGAACATGGCGACCATTTCTTGATATGTAAGCTCAGCTATGTCAACGCCATCTAGCGAACATATGTAGTCATCCATATACATATGGTTTTCAGCCTCGTAAGCCGCGAGCGGGTAATTATCCCGACTATCAGATGCGAGTTGGCGAACTATCCTCATAGCTAAATAAGGTGAGCTTGAGACACCGAAAGAAACGCGGTTAAATTCAAAAGTTGAAATCTCAGAATCTTTATCGAATCTGTATAAAATGCGTTGAAATGCGTGATGATCTGAATGAAGATTAAGTTGAAAATACATTTTTTCGATGTCTGCAACTACAGCAACGGAAAACATGCGAAGATTAATTAATAAATCAAAAATGTTACTTTGTAGATTCGGACCTACGTAAAGGAGATCATTTAGCGATTTACCTGAGCTAGTTTTACAGCTAGCGTCAAGCACGATGCGAGTTTTACTGGACTGTTTATCCGGGCGGTAAACAGCACGGTGCGGAATATAATAATGCGGGATATTGAGAGAGGGATCTTTGACCTTGGCTAAATAACCTTTGTCAAGATAATCTTGAAGCGTAGCGTTGTAATTAGTTCTGATCTCGGGATCAGAATCTAACTTTTTTTCTAAATTAATGAGGCGACGCATCGCCGTTGAGTACGAATTTCCTAAGTCGGTACACGGAGCCTTAAATGGTAGCTGCACTGTGTATCTACCTGTTTCATCGCGAGAGTAAGTTGAATTAAATATTTGTTCACACGCCTGATCATCAGGACTCATGTGAACCTTATTAGGGACGCTTTCCAGCTCCCAAAAGCGTTGCGTTAGCGTGTCTAAGCTAAGCGTGCTAGTAGCGCACAGAAAAGTTTGCTCGCTTTTATTTTTATTTATTTGAGCGGGGCGAGAGCGCGAAGTTATGCGAGGTTGACAATCAGCCCGACCCATGGCTATGTAACCAAGAGTGGTTTCTACAGCGACGACCGCGGAGCCAGGTAAAGTTACCTTTCCACTTCCCAACAAAAGCGGGAAAAGTTCATTGCCGAGGAGGCAATCAATCTCACCGGGAACATGGAACGCGTCATCAGCCATAGGTAAATTACGTAATGGAGTGAGATTTGTGATATCTACTAATATATTGGGCAAGTCGTCAGTAATACGATCTAAAACCCGAGCGTGAATTGTATAACAACAGCGGTGATCAAAGCGAGAAAATATTTTAAATGTTGTAGTACCATACGTGGGTATTTTTGCGTGACTTATACCGAAAATAGAAGATTTGTCAGGAGTAATTTCTAAGTTTAAACGTTTACAGCAAGCCTTAGTAATAAAATGACTCATTGAGCCTGTATCAAGAAAAACGCGGAGAGTATAAGGTTTATTATTATTATAAGCGTATACGGAAGCGGTAGGCAACAAAACAGTTGTATTATTTTCAACGCTCGAAGTAGCCGAAGTCAGTGATAAATAAGGAGCGTTTGAATTTTCGCGCGCATTGTTATCGCCTGTCGATACGCGTGGCGAGTCGAGTGTCGCGGGAGTGGCAGTCGGCGAAGGCGCGGAGGCGGGCACGCGGGGCGCGCCGCGGCCGGCGCCGTCCTCAACCGACGGCGGAGCGAAGCTATGATCTTGTTCAACTACCCGATTGTTGGAAAAGTTAAAGTTGTCTAGATGTAATAGCGAATGATGTTTACGGTGGCAAATCGAACACGTATTTGATGACTTGCACATTTTAATATTATGAAATCCTAAACAGTTACGACAAAACTTATGTTTGTTTACAAGATCTGATCTATCTTTTACGTTTTGATTCATAAAATGAGAACATCTATAAAGTGGATGTGAATCAGGGGATCCACATACCTTGCAGGAACGCACTGAGGTGTTCTGGCTAGTACTCGCGAAGGCTCGACTGTCTCTAGGTTTAAATGAGGATTTATTATTTTCGTTATTATTACGAACTTTAGAGGGATTAGAGTGATTACGAAGCGTTATTATTTTACTTTGTTCTTTTAGAAATAGCGAAAGATGATCGAAAGTAGGTATTGTAATATGCCTATGCGATTGTTCGAAAAGGTTAACGACCTCTTTATCTAGCTTACTGAGTGCAATATCAGTTATTATAAAATCTGACAAATCTTTTATGTCTAAGCGACGTAAAGCGGCTTGTGCCGAATGAAATTGCTCGAGAAACGAATCGATAGGTTGATAAGGTTTAAATTGAATCATTTGATGTAAATACATGGAAGCTTGTACGCGCGTATCGTGATATTTTTCTATTAAATCATTCCAAATGAGTAGGTAATTATTAGCGGTAGGTATGATACCTGAGCAAACAGTTAATGCTTTGCCCGATAAACAACTTATTAAATACTGAACCTTTTCGGCGTCAGTAAGATGCGAATTATCATGAATAAGACTTTTGAAGTTTTCATGAAAAGTTGTCCATTTGCTGGGCGTGCCATCAAATGAAGCAAGTTTTAAAGGCGGTAGTTTACGATTTAAAAACTCGAATTTATTACTAGTGCTATCATTACTCGTATTTTGTGACTTCTGAATGTTAGATTCTATTGCTTTTATTTCACAATAGATTTCATCAAATGCGGATAGTGAGGCGTAATTCGGTTTTGTCGTCGAACCACTTTCTAATAATGCTAAATTATAAGCATCAAGAGTTTCCATAAAGTTTGTTCTAATTTGCTCAAGGGAGCCAATTCGAGCTAGAAATTGCGATTTTAATGAACCATTCACGGAAACTTGTAGGCCGAGATCGTAAATGGATTGCACCATATGAAATAAATTTTCTTTGTTTTGACTCTAATAGAAGAACTTTAGGATCTTCATAGGATTCTTTATCAGATTCCCTACCCTTATTACGCGTAGAAGTCATTTTTAGCGTTAGGAAGTACCTACTCGAGTTTTTAACCGTGTAATAAAATAGATGAGTGAGTGAATGTACGCGAGCGTGCGTGAGCAAAAATGGACTTGCCCGTGTGCGTTATATTTTGAGAAATATGCGAAAATATGCGTGAGATGACTAAAATATAATTATAATACTTTAGATAATGCGTCTTTATATTGAAATACGATGCGTTTTTGTAAAAACAACTAAGCGTTGATGAGATTGAGCGGGAAATGTGCCCTATTGGGCGCGCCTCGTGTATCACGTAGACGAGTAATGGCGGATGCGTAATTGTGCGTTTTTAGCGTTTTTATGCGAATAAATGATAAATATGATGTGTGTGATGAGTGTAGCGTAGATGCGTAGTAGATATTGCGTTTTTTATTGGGTGAGAAGGACCAGAAAACTTGGAAGGAAAAGGACTTACAGGAAAATGCGTAGTTCTTCGATAGCTGCCTTCACAGTGCGCCGGTTCAGGCGATATTTCCTCCAAGTTTCACGAGAGACGAGGGTTTGAGGTGTTCACCACACAGCACCAATATTTTTTACTTTTAGAGTTTTAGCGGGAGCGCGGGCGCACGAGATACGTGTCACCAGTATGAACGCACAGGACAGAGAGAGGGAATGGGAGAAAGGAATGAATGGATTTTGGATAGGAAATCCTTCTCGAATGAGTTATTGAGTGAAGTGTAATATAATGTTGCAAGTATGTGTTTATGCTTTTATAATGAGGTACAGATAAAATAATGCGAATGACGCAGACAGTTTTGATTAAAGATACTGTTGGTAAATGTTACGTTTGCTCCTACAATGATAACTCTAATCAATTACTCCTGCATTTTTCAGAAACTAGTATGGTAGTAATTGCTGCTTGTGAGACACGCAAATAAAATTGTAGTAGGTATCTGCGATTCTATAGCGTTGACTTGTAGTAATACTAAAGAGGTATGAAAAGATGCTAGGGACGAGACAGGTCTGAATATGAATAAAATTGCTTATACACAAAATGTTCTTCGAAAAATACGTTAACAGGAGGAATGACGAATAAAATAAATTGGTCGTTATTTTTATTCTGGGAATTATTAATATTGAAAGAAAAAAAACTGTAGGGCTGTGAAAAAGATGGTGCTGAGTGTGATGTGTGACGAGAATGCTATAGTAAGAAATTAGTACATAAGAGGAGGTTTTGTAAATGGCGCCAGTGACTGAAAAGTTAAAAAGGCTCAGAACTATTTCAGTAACGCGAATACAATTCATACGCATGTTACTTAAACGGATTTTAGAATACTGCTGGATGGAGAGGGAGAGGAAAGTCAAAGAAAAGGTGGATGTATTGTGTGAGTACATGACAGAATGGAAGAAAAAAGCGTGTTGCGCCAACCTCAAGTAATATCTATAGGAAAAGAGTAGAAAGAAGAAGAGTTATTATTCTAATTCCAAGTATAATTATTCTTATTCCGAATAAAAACGTTACAATCAACGTAAAGCTTTCTTACTGAACGTAAAAGGAAACGTGACATGTCCAAGTTTAAAATGCTCACAATGTGTCTATTCTAAGTGGCCTGTGGCAGCGCACAGCGGAACTACGGCCGCGGCATACAAATGTCTAGACGATGTGACAAATACGCCTGAGGACTGCTCGGTCCACAAGTGGCGGAGAAATGGATTTATTTGAACGAGATTCCATTCAGAAACATACATTTGTGTAAAGTAGACACTTGGATAACTTTTTTTTTATGTGTAACATAAACTAGTGCTTGACTGTAGTATCGGTAAGCAGTAATGCAATCGTTGATGGTGAGGCGCACTGGTTTATTAAGAGCCTATTCACTCTAGCCTTGAAGACACCCAAATTATAATGACGGGAAACACCTCTTGTAGTTTCAAGAAAATAACAATTTTGCCTTTTTTTGCCACCTGCTCCATAATGCCTTTTTATATGTCCTACAACCGTTACCAAAAGCAAGTCATTGATCTTTCCTTAAGGATATTGTATGTACCTACTCCCTTACTACCTAGTAAGGGCGTTCCTTAAGGAATAGCGAGATTTAAAAGACGTCCCTAGCTAAACCGAATAACTGTGTCCTTCCTAATGACAGTTGGTCCTTAGAACTTTAAATGGAAATATGGAAAATACGTAGGTCCAAACCATGACGACGGATAATTAAGATGTGTCTCTTCAGTCATTGAGTAGGTACCTACCAACATCTAGGAAACTTAATTGTATGTACAGCTTTTCTGCTCATCAGTACCCTATAAATGTTAATGCCTTTTGACTATGTATTCTCTATTCCCATCAAATGAATAATCCACATCGACTCGTTCATGAGTCACAGTTGCCTGAACTTTAAACTAGAGATGGTACGGAGTTTTGGTTCCGAATTCGAAAGCTCGGAACTTCCGATTGATTTTGCACCTCCGATTCCAAAAAAAAAAAAAATACGTACAAGTTATATTGGAGCCGGAGGTAGAAACAAGTTTATTCTTGTTGTGCAGGAAATCTTTTTCGCCCTCCTCATGCATTCTATCGACTTCTCTTAGTAGTTACTCTTTCATATCACTTGTTATTTTATTTTGTATTTGGGATGTTGTGAGTTCGCACTACATTTATAGATAACTAGCTGATGATAACGCCTCCCAGGATAAAAAAGCCTTCTAGCCGTCAAAGTCATCTTAAAGTCAAAGTCATCCTATAAATGCTATTGCAGGTCATGGTCTGCGTTTATACAAAGTTTCATCAAAATCCATTCCGTTATCAAAACATTCACACATAAGAACTTTCGCGTTTATTATATGTATTTGTAGGATACTGTACAAGGTTATTGATTAGTGGTACGGGTACCTAGTAGTTTTTCATTTGACGTTTCTGCCTCCGATGCTGGTTCCGATAAAATTAACTTAAACTCCGCTTCCGAATTCGGCTCCGATATAACTACTTCCGTTACATCCTTACTTTAAATTAAACACAACACGACAGACAGACAAAGTTCCCATAACACATGCCCATCACTTCTGAGCTCGACGATACACGGTCATGTTTAACTAAAAGCTCTAAAGGATGATTTACTATGAATTCTATGTATGTTTGGATGTCTGCGTGTCTGTATGTCCGAGCGTTAAGATATACTAATGAATGGAGGTATGTCCGTTTGTTTGTTATAGACGAAGACATCTCTATTTACCGGTTGATGTTGAAAAATTAATTTTGAGTGTTAAATAGTTGAATTTGAGTTGAAAGACATGAAATGTTTGTGACGTTATTGAAATTGAAAGGCTTTATTTATGTATAATGGAGAAGGAGAAGTGCAAGTTGGACTCGTGCACCGAGGATTCTGTTCAAACTAACCTATACAAATGTATAAAAGTTCGATTCTCGAACCAAGTCGTAAAAGTCGTAGTTACAAGTTTACAGTTTTCAGACTTATGTAACTCCTATACTTATGCTTTGAGACCTGGCTTCATGCTTTTCAGGCTTTTAGGTCAACGGGAAGTATCCTACAGGTTTTGATTCCCTAGTGAGTGTCAAAATATTAAACAGTGCAGTTCTAAATCAATGCAATTTAAAGATAATTCTTTAGATAGCGTTGACTTAGAAGTTTAATTCTTTCATTGGTTCCGTTTTTATCACAGTCACAATACCAGTTTTTTTTTATTATAATACGATTTTGCTCAAAAATATGTTACGAAGTGGTTACGACTGAATGCGTAGAAGACATCAATATTCTAACCCATGTGCAGTCTTGTCTTATTTTACCCAACTTAGCTTTGTAACGCGGAATGCCATTAACTAAACATACCGACAGCTAAATTGGCTGGGTGAATCTCTGACTACATTTCGGTTAAACGGCCACGTAATACCGGTCATTATCGGCAAAGCCTTACAAGTAGTGGGCCAAGGAAACGCAGTTGCCTGGCCTGCATTTTGTGTGCCAACTAGGGCTTTATTGAGAGCTTAAGCCAGTGGTTCTTAAACTGTGGTCTGCCGACCACTGTCGCGTTGATCACACTTTTTCATTATGATTATTTTTATTGTGCTTTTGCATAAAATATCCTTTCATTTACACTGTCCTCAAATGTCTATCTAATGATATTGTAAAATCAACCATTTAAAAAAAGTTTCCTTGTAGTTTCTTCTCCACAAGAAACAATCGTGAACTAGCTTGTGACGTTTTATAAGTTCCCTATGCAAAATAAAAAGATTTTGATTTTTTTGATTCGTAAGAGCTAAAGTAATTGTCCTGGCTGGAGAGGTATTCAGTTTTTTAAACTATTCTACTGAATTTTAAGTTTTTATCACAAATGTTGTGTTTTCTAAGACAATGTTCGTTACTCCTGAATTTAAAGAATCGATGTGCTACAGTTTCGAATCGATGATAAAGGTTTTATTAGGATAGTAAAGTTTTCTCCTGGACTTCTGGTCCCTGTGAAAAACAAAGAAACCATAATGGTCCCCAGCTAAAAATAGTTTGGGAACCACTGGCTTAAACAAATGAATTTTGAACAGAAAGGGGCTCCGAAAGCGCTGAGGCGTTTCTCGGTTTTATATTCTGTTTTCACAATTCAAAGCTATACTGCTTTATTATTATACAACTAGCTTTCCCTAGCGACTTCTTTAGCTTTAATGTCGGTTATTGCGGACACGAAGTCGAAGCTAGATAAAAAGTAGCCTAGAGACCTAGACCTTTCTTGTTCTTTAAGCTTACTACTAAATTTTATCATATTGTTCTGTAATTTGAGCGTGAATACTTTAACATTTTATTTATTTATTTGCTTGAAGGACTTACAGCTAGAACAAACTAAAAATAAAAACAAGCATAGACGACACCAAGCCAATTACAAATCAGACTTAGAATTGAGAAGTGAGCTTAAAAGCAATTGAGAAGCCCCCTGTACACAATGATTCTAACTTATTGAAATGTTACAGATACTTATGCAAAGTAGGGTTAATCGAAAAGTATTGTATAATACTGCTAATGCTAGCTAAACAAACTTCCGAAATAAAAAGTATCCTATGTGCTTTTCTAGGACATGGTTTACCTGTCCGAAATAGAACAAAAAAAAATCTACACTACTTCCCATAATAACCCCTTTCTTCCTACATACCTACCTTAAAAAATGTTGATGTTCAAATCATAATTATATTAAGGCGGATCCTTTGTGAGTCACGATCTCAAAAAAAACCGGGCAAGTGCGAGTCGGACTCGGGCACTGAGGGTTCCGTGTCAACTTACCTACAAAAACAGTTCAATTCCTAAATAGAGTTTTGAAGATAGCAAAAAATTCTGGTGACGTAAAAACCCGAAAATTTTGTAGTTTAGTTGCTTTATGCCACAGTTCAGAATTCTAGGTCAACGGGAAGTAAGTAGGACTTTTGATTCGATAGTGTCATAACGTAAGTTTTTTGCGACATAAATTGCTGTAACTTTTTTCTTCGTTAACTTATAAGTTTGATTTTTGCACAGCTTCAAGGAGATAAAGAAAGTGTCTTGCTTGACAGACAGTCGGACAACAAAGTCATCCTATAAGAATTCCTTTTTTTTCTTGGGGATACGAAACTCTAAAAAACTAATAAAAAAAACGATCGTTTCCCCAGGAATGCGCGTGCCTTCACGTTCGAGATGGTTGGACTTGGAATAGTTTTTTGACGAAACCCGAGCTTGCTACAGCTCTTTATTGGTTTAAAAACAATGGCTAGAACAGCTGCTGGGTTCATAAAAATCATGATATGTAGACAAAAATAAGAATAGATAGATAAAGAGAGCGAATTAAGAATTTGAATAAATAATTATGTAATATAATCTGCAGTTTTGATAGCCGTTAGCGTGACGTATTCATATTTTTGCATAAAATATGTGTGGTTACAATGGGATTCAAATGTGCATACCTGCCATATAATGTTGCCGTGCCTAGGTGTATGTTGGTTGCCCTTTGATACGGGTTTTGATTACAAGTTTGATAATATAAAATAAATAATGACGTTAAATCACTTATAACTTTGCCGAAGAAAGCATTGGATACACCGAGATAATTTGCAAGATAGTTTAATGTATCAATTCAAGGGCAAAATACAGTCAAGCGTTCCACATCGCTGTCATCCAGAAACGTGCCCAGAAGACTGGCAGAATTGCCACGTTGAATGGCAATTCTAATTCTTTAGGTCGAGAATTCTAAGAACGAACCAACCACGAATGAGTCATGAGTTACAAAGTGTGGATCAGTCAATGAACGATGGGTTTCATTCATGCATTATGAACCCAACCAATTTCTATAGAAATTCCTGTTTGCATAAAATTATAGAACCAGACTTACTTGAAGTACTTTACACATTCCTTCATGTTGCCTATCTAAAAATATTCCTAGATTTTCTTACGTAAAGTAGGTACTGTTACAATATACATCGCAGTTATGACCAGACGGTTGGCTAACCCTCTGGTCATACAGTGTCTATCAGTTAATGAATCAACGGGCTTAGAAAGAAAGATAAAAGAAAAAAGCCAGGATAACCATATGGTAATGTAGACGCATGGTGAAACGAAACTGGGGCATTAGCCATACTATCATGGGCTGCATACTAGTTATCCGACCAATCATCACATACGGCTCCCTAATCTGATGGCTCAAGAAAAAATCTCAAAAAATACCAATAGCAATCACTAGCAACTAGCAACACCACCCACTGGCCCCTGCAGACATTGCTAGGACTACCTCCACTGCATCTGTTAGTACGGGAGCTGGCAGCCTCAATCTTCTTAGAACTCCATGCTGCACACAGAGCCAACCTACTTCAAGTACTTAACACATTCCTATCCAAAAATATTCCTAGATAGTCTTATGTAAAGCAGGTACTGTTACAATATACATAGCAGTTAAGTGGTAGGTGAGGAGATGTATGTAAGTAGCGTACATCGTGCATCGGGTGCTTCGAAATGTGTTAGGATGCGTTTACAATGTTGCGGAGCGGGGTGGGAAAGAAGCGGGCTATAAATTGGCTAATCACAAGTGCTCCATATATCTAGTCGGGATCTGTGGAAAGTGTGGAAACAGTGTAAGTGGAGCAGAGTCTGAGCTAAGTAGACTTTGAAATGAACCAAAAGAACACGCGGAAGAGGATAGCTGAACTCCACTCTGCCCCCTTAGCATTAGCATTATCGGCCTTGTAATGTTCCCACTATTAGGACTCAGGCCTCCTCACCAAAAGAGGAAATTAGCGGTAATCCGCCACGCGTGTGCCTCCAGCCAGTGCGGATTGGTGGATGTCATATGTCTTCGAATTAATTTAAAAAAAAGTTATCTCTGCCCCATTCCGCATCTATAGAAACACCTAACGCCACTTTTCACTACTATTCTACGCTGCACCACTCCAGCTCCGCTTCAGTGGACGCACCCTTATGGTTCGTACTCATAGTCACGGTACCATAGAGTAAGTGTTCATGGTTTTGGCAGCGTCTAGTCTAGTATTATGTCTGTCTGTTTATGTGCAATTTTCTTCTAAATTTAATAAACCAGTGCGCTTCATCATCAACGATTGCATAATTGATCACATCACGTGGGATCGCAGTTAAGCGTTAGAAATATATTATTTCATAAAATGTTTTTTTTAGCTACGGATTTTTACAATTTCATGCGCGTCTTTGGTAGCTCTGCTAATTTCTTGTTCTCGTTTCATGGCATATGATGTTATACTATGGCCTTTTTCATTAAATGGGTAATTCCACGCTAAAATATATTTTCAGTTCCGAACAGTACAATGCCGGTACAAACAAACAAAAGTCCGTGAGTGTATACGCGGCATCACAGCAGGGTCTAACAGAAAACCAGCGCTGCATTATTTATCGTTTTAAATATCGGAGCATAATGCTGAGTTAGGCGAAATGAAAATGAGACCCATTTGAGGCCAAATGAAAATGAACAATGTTACTAAAGAAAAATCCTTATTTACGTAATATTTGGAATACAAACAATACTAAAACAACGAAAAAAAAAATTAAAAGGATTATTTTCAGGAATTACAGGTGTGTTCCCAAATTGGCACAATGGCCAATTATGATAGAAATTTGGTAAAGTAAGAGTTTTCAAAGCAGAATGTTATCTTGCACTGTTTACAATCCCAGCGGCTTCTATTATGGTAGATAACACAGCAAACCTGTTTAGGAAGTAGTTCACTTACGCCAAAGACACAAAAGGAACATTCAATGCCGATAGATTTTGTACATCACTTGATTTATTGGACTGCCGCGTATTATTTGTTCGGGTTCGAGTTTGTTTGGCAGCCAATGGTTCATTATCGTCCACGGAGGACGAGGTGGACTATACGGTGGAGGTATGCCCCGATTGGGCGGAGCACCGTTGTGCCCAATCAGCGGCAGCGACCTCTCGCGCCGAGCCCTAGTTTAGGTTATGGTCCGGAGTGAGTCGGAATGGCAGGCCATTGCCTCCTTCTGCGACGCAGTAATGCTAGCGAAGGAGGCCGCAAGTGTAAGAGAACGAACATTCTCACGCACTAGCCGCCGAGATTCCAACCCGACTACCAGCCACGGATGACGCGGTCTTGCGGATGCCAAGCAATGGGTAGCTTGCTGTCCGGTCATCCGGTAATCTACCGGACCGAGCCTAATTCGTTGACAGCGTCAAGTGTTCCACATGCTTCTCAAAGAGATGCCAGCAAACCGTAGCGACCGAGCAGGGCCAATGCCCGATAGCTAGGACCGCGGGGATTTCTGAAAAGGAAACCTAGTAGTCCTAGAACGAAAAGAAAAACTGAAAGATATAGGTGTGGTTTTAGTCAGTAAAAGTCTGCCCTCCCGCTCTACCCAGAGTGGGAGAAGTCATTTGATGATCTACATCGTAAAAAAAATAGTTCTCAGAATCCGAAAGAGTGCCCTGTAACATCATTTGGCAAGTAAGTTGCAATAATGTCGTCATCAAAACCCTACTTTTCATGTGTTTCAACACTTGATTTTGCTAGAATTATAGCCAAGTCTTACTCCGAACCATGGTTACTATCTTTGAGTACAGTATTTAGGGCTTCCTCTATACCACGGTAATGGTTACTGACCGTATAACGTCGTTTGTTGTTCATTTTGATAATCTGCTAATAGTAATACTTGTGGCCACTGTACCCAAATTGGTACACCAATATTTTACATGTAATAATGACTTATGTATATATTTTTAGGAACCGGAAATCTGTTTATTCACTTGGTCATTTATTGTTTATAAAGATAAATAACCATTTGTATGGAAATATGTATTGCATATAATAATAAAAATTACAAACAGACATATACCTCCACACGTCATTTGATAATGAGTTTTTAATTAATTTTATCCAAAAACGGTGCACTTATATGAAATAGATCAATATAATATTTATTCAGGATACTTTTGGCTACTTTTTACGTAAAAGATATACTGACCAACTTCAATATTTTGTTTGCCTACCCTCATTAACTAACTGTTCCCAAATTGGCACGGTGGTCAAGAATGGGTTAATATACTTATGTATTTTTAATTTATAGGATTGTGTAAGGCAAACGTATTTCTATGTTTCTTTCTTTCAACACTTTTAGTACATTTAAGCGTGTGCGTCAGAATGGCTGGTTGCCTGTGGCGTTGGTCTATGAGAGTTGATTCGAAAATTGCTACATAATTGCTTATATTTGCTTCATATAATAAATAATTGCTACATAGGATATATATGTAGAAACAAAATATTTTTTTTACAGAATAATTATTATAATAATGATACTTATTGAATTATTGAGGGTAGGTGCATATTTTTTAACGCAAGTATCGCATCGCTGTTACCAGAGCCTAAACGATTAAACCGATACCTACACAGCTAAGTATTTGCCTCTATTATTTTATCAGGCACTTTTCCTTGGGATAATTGAAATCATTGCTACATCCTTTAATTAACATATGTTTGAAGTTACAACTAAATTAGATAAATGAAGCAAATATGTAGCAATTATTGACGCAATACATTTCGGTAAACTCTGCATGCTTGACTATAAACTAGGAAGTGACCAGCCATCCTGACGTCAGGATGGCTGGTCAAAAAAAATATTTTGTTTCTACATATATATCCTATGTAGCAATTATTTATTATATGAAGCAAATATAAGCAATTATGTAGCAATTTTCGAATCAACTCTCATAGACCAACGCCACAGGCAACCAGCCATTCTGACGCACACATTTATCGCTTGGTTTTTATTGGAAAGAGTACGCAATGCCGCCTCTAGCAGCCCGAGGCTCCATGCTCTGTGTTCGGTACAAATATTTGTTCTTGCTCAGGAGTTGGAATGTTTTGTATCACGGGTGCACTTTCAAAACTAATAAAATGTAAGAAACGTTATGTGTTCCCTAAACAAACGTATATTTCAATTTTTTTAAGCATAAAGAATTGCCACTGGTAACAATTTTAAATAAACTTATCACGCTAATATTAAAAAGGCGAAAATTGTGCATGTGTGCATATATTTTTTACTTATTTACGCTCGAAATGCTGAACGTATTTGGATGAAATTTAGCGTGGACCATGTCTTGAAACAGTATATCTTTTTATCTTGCGATTATGTTTCCTTGGGATATTGGCCTACTATCACGCAGACGAAGTCGCTGGCAACAGCTAGTAGGTACACAACAACTAGTACACCTATCAGGTCAATAACACCAATAAGTACTTATATAACTTAATCCATCAATAATTGTATTTTTTTGGGCTACCATTGATAACGGTTGGGCTGGGCGCTCCAATTTCACCCGCGCCGGTGTAACCTAAAAACAATTATTATTTCAACTAATCTTATCACTCATATCATTACTATTTCGATTATAATTGTAGTCGCACCTCGTCACGGCCTTATCATATTGTTTATACACTAACCTCAAACATAGTAAAATACACTATAACCCTGGCATCCTGCAGTGCTTGACGTCGCGTTTCAAGAATTCTGAAATAAATTTCGACACGTGTGCAGTAACAGTGCTAAAAAGTGCAATTAGTAGCAGTAAGTGCTACACTTTATTACCTGTTAATTGGACTTAATAAGGAAAACTTTCTAAAACAGTGTTAAAAAACTTAAGTTTGTAACAGTGTAGTGTTTTTCTCAACGAACTGTACTTACGTGTGTAGTGTTTACGAAGAAGATTGAAGGATATGAAAATCTGTGTCACTAGAGAACATAATATTCTAAGTCAAAGCCTTGAGAGTGAAACAAGCTAATCTGAAGAGAAAATATAATAGAATCATTATATCTACTTAAGTAGATGCAGAATTTGATAAATTGATAGGAGAGAGGCAATCAATCGACAGCAAATTCTCTCGAACCATTCAAATTAACTGTGTGCCTTCTCAAACAAAAACCAACAACAAACTCGAATAAAATCATTACAAAACTGCAATTCTGAAACTAATCCAAAATAAAGAAAGAACTCATAAAAACAACAAACAAAACTTAATACAGAAGAAAGAACAAACAAGAAACCTTAATACTTCTGAAGAAAGGCCAGTATCCTCCACGATGCCTTCAGCCCTGGATACGGGCCTATTCAGCCAGCCGGAGTGGAGCGACTCCAGCGACTCCACGGAGCCCGGGCCTTTGCCCCAGCTGGGGTACTTCGTGCCGGTCAGGTGCAGGTGCGAGCGGACCTCTAGCCACGTGTGTCGGAGAAGTCGAAGGTAATCATTCGAATACTTGAGTAGCAGCTAATAATAGTAGATGGTAATTTATTTTACTTTAACAATAACGGTTATTCGTCAAATACGTGCTTATTAGATAAAAAACATACAAAAAAAAATACTGAACTCTAGGCATACTGATAGTGATAATGTTCCATTTGACAGTGGACAGATCACAGTCAGGGTTTACATCCAAGAGAATGATGAGAGCAGAGAGAGTATGAGGGACTAGTCACGCGCAACGGTGTAGACATAGCGAACAAGCTATGTCTTCTGATATGATTGGAGCTCAAAGTTAGTCGAAGGTAATCATTCGAATACTTGAGTAGCAGCTAATAATAGTAGATGGTAATTTATTTTACTTTAACAAAAACGGTTATTCGTCAAAGACCTTAGATAAAAAAAATACAAAAAAAATGACTGAACTCTAGGCATACTGATAGTGATAATGTTCCATTCGACAGTGGACAGATCACAGTCATGGTTTACATCCAAGAGAATGATGAGAGCAGAGAGAGTATCGGTACGCGTACACCGAATCCGTCATCGGCCGAAGTATGCTCGAACGTCATCGGCCGAAATCGGCCGATCAAATCAAACGTAAGTAAATGGAAGAGAGCGCATACACTGCTACTACCGACGTCGTCCGATGACGCCCGAAAACGGACGATCAACTGACGAATCCGAACGTGTTTGGATTTTTTGTCAGTTTTACCGACTTCTTTCTGCGATCGAGTCATTCTTTGCACAGTTTAGACTTCATAAGTTCCACCGACAACGGCCGTTATCGTCTGCAGTGTATTCAGTTGAACGTCCGAGTTACTCGTCCGAGTAGTTCTGTCCACCATCGGCCAACAAAATCGGTTTTAGTGTACGCGTACCGTATGAGGGACTAGTCACACGCAACAGTGTAGACATAGCGAACAAGCTATGTCTTTTGATATGATTGGAGCTCAAAGTTAATTAAGACTAAAAACAAGGATATGCTGCGTTAACCCAAATGCATCATCATCTCCCTGCCCATGACCCCTTTAACTTGGAAGATAATGGTATAGTAACTTACTCGTAATAAATAACTAATACGTCAGGTATTCAGCTTTCTAGAGTGGTTTGTCTGTGACTATATAAATACATAGCTATAGATAAGAAATATAAATGTCTCGAATTGGTAACCACATCTGGTTGAATCAATCAAATGCTTTGTCAAAATCTTCTTTGTTGTCCACCAAGGCAGTTATTTAAACTGCAAGAAATTGCAATTACAATAATGTAGGATTATAATATAGGACGTTATAAGTCTCTCTCATTACTTTCTCAGTACCGTGTTACCCCAGTTAATGGGTTGTGGAGGTCTGGTAGGCTGCCGCTCCTCTTAAAATACTGGTATTCAGCTAAATCCGGCTTGACTGGAAGCCGACCCCAATATAGTTGGGAAAAGGCTAGGCAGGCAGATAAGTCTCTCTCATTATTATTGATTCAGGGTATTTTTGAACCGGAGTGTCTATTTTAAAAATAACTCCCTTCAAAGGTACTCAAAGGTGTTGTCATTATGCCTCCCAAACTCCCAACTCATCACTTTTACAACCAATCTTGGTGCCAATGCTCGATTTAAGGACTCATTAACGTGTCCGCACCTACTCTATTTATACACGCTTACTGACAAAGAGTAAATTTTGAAGAGTACGAGAAAAAGAGATGCAGTATTCTTGTTCTGTCTCAAAACCATGGTTCTTCATTGAAAGAAGATTTTGCTGACTTGCCTTTGTTTCTTTTTTGTGTGATTATCTTATGACTTCTCCCGCTCTGGGCGGAGCGGGAGGGCGTGTTAGACTTTTAATTACTAAAACCACACTACGGGTTTCCTTTTCAGAAATTCCCCGCGACCTGCCTGTAGTTTATAAGTTAGACCATGGCCAAAGGCAGCAATATTCAGTTGTGCACTTTTTGAACATACTCCGACAACATATGTGAATGATTATGAACCGCAAATGTTATTGTCAGCTAGCAATCGTTCAGCGTTTATTCATAGACCGAATAATAAATAGATGCATGCTGAATGAAATAATTCGTTATCCGAAAAACATAAACGACACAATTGTAATAGTAGCACACACATACGATACGCTACCTGATGTTTATCTTTAACAGGACAAGCTTTTAAACTATAAATACCATGTATAACATTCATATATGTATGTAGGTAACAATAACAAATTGCCATCAGTTGTCCTCTCTGGCCCAGTTCCCACACAGTCGTTGACCGCCGCCTTATTAAAGTTTTATAGTAATTAATATGCTGTCGATGACAACGTATGGCTGTGTGGTTACAAATGTATAATTAATGCCAATCTTTGGTGAATGAATGAATGCTAATGCTACAAATAGAATTTTATATGATCCAGAAATATCTCGTACACAATACTTAAATATGTGTGTATCGACTTCTATGGTCTGCTATTTAGCTTTACAATTTAGATTTTATATAAAAGATTATTTGATAAATAAAGAAAAATAATTCGAGATAACTGTCGTTGCAAAAACGTTAAATGCATAGATTTCTGTGGTTAAATATATGTGTCAATCTGGGAAGAGGTGGCGAGATGAGCAAGACGCCTGCGGCAAGGGCTTGTTCGAGGAGCTCGAGAAAAAATTACCTGGAAGAAGTTGGGGGAGGCCTTTGCCCAGCTATGGGAAAGCATAGGCTAAAAATATATGTGATGTAGTAGTACTCGCTCAGTAAAATAAATACGAATATATACATCACCGCCACCCACCTTGTCATAAGTCCTGCATAATTCAGCATTTATAAGCAAGGTATTCTCCAAGATGAGCGCTCGTTCATCAAGGTGGACCATAACATAATTCTCGCCGACATATTGTTACAACCGCACGTGAGTTCCAGCTAAAACTAACACAATTCCGATGTTAACCCGCAATGCTGTTTACCGTAATTTGCACCTGAGTAAGTATGCACAATATGCGCATAATACAATCAGAAATTGACTTGTAAATAAACATGTCTTGAATTATTGTTGAACTGATTCTCAGGCCTTTTTTTTAAGGTGGGATATTATCATCTAATGACTTCTTCCATTTAGGTGGAGCGAGGGGCGGTGACACTCTTTTACTGACTAAAATCACACCTGTTATGCCTTCTGCGTTCTACGACCACGAGTGTCCTTTTCATATTTTTTCACATGACTTTGCTGAAATCTCCTTGAAAATACGCGCTTTAGATGTGGAGTTGTGGACACCAGCCTGACATAACACCGCACTGGTTGGGTGTCAACGAGTTTCGTTGTATAGACAGTTATTCATTCTACTGTGATCCTATCTACACATGATCAAGCGTAGGTTCCTAAGATTTTACACAGCTAAACATCGAGCGCCTACTACAGGCCTTAAGCCTTGCTTGTCTGCGTTCTTGAACAAGGTTGGCAATCAGCACCTATGTTAGAATTAATTAAGCTCAGCTTATTACATAATATCCTTATCTTTATAGTACTTCTCTTTGGTGGGTTGGTTGCTGAGGACCAAAAGCTGGGGGCTTTTGATCCCTAGCTATCTCTTCGAAACCAGTAAAAGTAGTTAAGATAGTAACTGATGGTATCGACGTACACGTGGCACTGCTGTTAGCCCTAACACACCACACAAGTAAGACTTACTGCCAATGGACGCATAGAGTGCGTCTAATGAAAGCGCGACCTGGAGTTTTTTTTAATGTAATTGGCAACATTATGCAGCCGCAATGATTCTCCTACTAATTAGTAATACCACATATAAAATTTATGGATTTAACCTCTTTTTCTCAGGTTGCGCTTTCATTAGACGGACTATAGCTGCATAGACACGGATTCGTCATTATATTATGTTTGGTTTACGCCTGGATGAAGCTTGCTTACAAGACAATGAAACTCTGTAGGCCTATGATGACAATAGGCCTAAAAAGGCCTAAAGAGAAAGAGAGAGGAGAGACACAGAGCACACACAACCAACATCATCTTTAGAAACAGACTATTCCACAACACTCACCGTCTCTACCCTGTGTGAGCAACGACGCTTCTTACAAGTTTTCCCCAAATACTAATTGTGTCCTCAGGTCTACAGCAAATAAAGCACAATACAAAGATCAGTGTTTGTGTCATCTAACGCTCGTTTTCAATAAGCAATCTACATGCAGCTACTAAAGATAAACAAATCTATCCTTTTGCCCTTACTTGCTTTCCTATAACCTAACGACGGATAGTATTTCCTAACAAAATTGTGGATGGATAGATAGAATCTTACTGTTTATCGGGGATAGCTGTTTATCTATGAACTGGAACACAACAACTAAACAGCCTCTCTCCATTGTCCGCAGAGAATCTCCCCGCTCCCGTCGGTCCGTGTCGCAATGCTCGTGCAACAGCATCTCGCGCCGGTCCTCGGCGGCGGCGTCGCCCATGCCGATGGCGCTGCCGCCGCTCAACAACACCGTCGAGATGTACGTCGAGCCCGTCGTCGAAGATGTAAGTCCTAGTTTTATATTAACCTATCAATACCCGCGAAACTCGACACAATAGTAAAACAACAACAGCGCGGTCCAAAGAGACCGGTCGGGGATTCATGAATTAAAACGCTATTTTCCGTGGAAAATCGTCTTCACTTTTCCCAGCTCTTGGAAGACCGAGAGGGAGTATCAGACTTTTATTGTACACCGTGTACAATAAATGTGGATTACTGTACATAGGCGAGCTTAACTCAAAGTTGACTTTTCCACCAGAAAACCATTGATTGATAGAGGTTTTTTTTTTTTTATTATACATAGGCTCGCGTTTGACCACTATCTCACCTGATGGTAAGCGATGATGTGGCCAACGATGAAGCACGCTTGCCTAGAAGTAACCTATTCACTCTTGACTTGAAGACTCCTAAGTTGTAGCTATCAGGAAACACAGACACACACACACACACAGAGGTTAGGTATTGACTAAAACCCGTAAAGTTCCATTAGTTGCCCTTTGCGAAAGCCACGGTAACGAACAATCCACAGCCCTGACAGGCATCAGTCTTAACCAGCTTCTGGCCCTGACTGAACACAACACGCACGCAACAGCTGAACGGCAAGCTACTCTTTGCTCGCCTTCCGCAATCCTGCCCCTTTATTGTTTTACTTTTTAGCATACTGTGAAAAATAAAATCTAAGATGTAAGCTGCTCACTTTGTAATACAAGTTTTGAAGTAGGCCAAAGCTTCTTAAAGTTTCTAAGATCTGCAAAGCTTTTAGTGACCATAAGCGTTAAGAGAATACTTTCGTACTGCAATAATTGTCTTGTCAGGCAAAAATGGTAGCGGGCTGATCGCCTAACAATGTGATGTGCCTAGTGTAAAAAGGAGTTTTTTACAAATTTAAATATTAAATATAGGTACCACAAATGTTTAGAGTTCTTGAGTACATAGTAACTATAACTGAATAATTATTTCATCTGTATTTAGAAGGCAAAGTCCTGACTCACTGATTCATCAACAGCCAGCACAAACCCTTGGACCTAGAACGCAAAAATTTGAGTTTTCTTTTATGATGTATGCAAAGAATACGAAACATTTTTTTTTTCAAATTCACCCCCTAAGCCTAACATGTCATATGGGTTTCCAAAGTTTGTATGGAGAAAAAACCTAACCTACACACGGACGGCAGAAGATAGTGTCGAAATAAAAAGAAAAAAGAAACGCGAATAATTATGATTTCGGTTTCGGTTTTATTGAGACAAAATAGTTGCAGACTCATCTTATACTTATCACAGTTTGTCACGAGTCTTTTTATCTTTTTTAGGGCCCTGGAACCAATAAAATTTGTCAATTCCTTAATCAACAAACAAAAATTTATATTTTCAATAAATTTTTGTTTGTTGATTAAGGAATTGACAAGAGAGAATCGTTTTAAAATAAAAGTCAATATGCATGACTCCGGTTTTTATAGTTTTTTCGTCTAAATCAGTAAATTAGTCTTATATCAGTTAAATCAGTAAGTTGGTTCTTCTATCAGTAAAATCAGTAATTTAGTCTCTTGTATCAGTAAAAATTTCTTCATACGTCAAATTGTTCGTCGGCGTACTTGTCCAACACTTTCCTCATGGACTTGGCAATCTGCTCCGGTTTACTGTAGAAGTACTTGTGTTGAGTGCTGCCTTCCTCGTTGAAAATGTCGGTGTCCACCAAACCAGTGGGTGATATGAACAGGATTCTGGAAGAAATATAAATTTTATTATTATGTGACGCTTGGGGTAGGCCTTTGTCCAGCTGTGGACGTCTTTCGGCTAAGATGATGACGATGATGTTTCATTATCCATCTGCCCCTTTTTTGGATGAATGGTCAGTGTAATGTTCTTTCTGCTGGGACTTAGACCTGCTCTCTAGGAGAGGCAATGGGCCATAATCTACCACACGGGTTAGTAGATATCACAAATCTTCGAATTTTTGGTTCTAGGACATACAGGATTCCTCACAAAATTTTCTTTCACAAAAAAGACAAGTTAATTTGTTCATCATGAATATGTATTTACATTATTCAAGGTGGATAAAGTGAGAAATGAATATTTCAGAAGAAGTCTGAATACGCCGTTTATATTGGTATGTATATGTGAAGAGAAGGGATGAAACGCTTGTTACTAAAAGAGTTATGAGTATACATGTCGATGGATGGAGAGGTAAGAGGGAGGCCAAATAAAAGATCTATGGATGGAGAGGTAGAGGGAGGCCAAATAAAAGATGCGATGGGTGGAGAGGTAGATGGAGGCCATATAAAATTGTTTTGTTATTGATTGTTTGAACAGTAACATGAACGAAAAGGAAAGGATGGTGTGACAGGCGACATGACTGAATGAAAGAAAAGAAGCATAAGAAGAAGCTGCGCTGATCTGAAAATGATGATGATCTTTACAAGTATAAAACAGATTTCAATCATTAGAGAGCAATAAACGAGAAAGGTTCTATTCTATATAACTTGTGCACCTGCATCCGACGTCGGGGAACTTGCCTCGACTACATAGTTTATGAATACAATATGATTTTCTATTAACAAAGTACAGTATCGAAATATTTCAATCAGATCAGGTAGAGATGCCTTAGCTATAACGAACTTATAATTAGGTTGTGAAAATTTTCAAAGTCTTAGGGCCTCTTTCACCACCTATGATTAAGTTTCGAGTATCTTACTTGGCAGATAATTTCATACAAATTCTGTTCCATTTTTGAATTTATTCAGTGAGTAGTGCCTACTCGGACATTGTGAAACAGGCCCTTAATATTACAAAGGGGCTGCGTTAAACAGACCCCGTAGAATGGTGTGTGTGCATCAACAACTAAGTTAATGTTCTAATTACGTTACGAGACACCTGTGCTATTGAATCAACTAGTCAAGTTATAATAAACATCATCGGCAGTATTTGCTTATTCCTTGACGTCCCTAAAAATTCCTGGTCGAAGTTCCGCAAGAAATTCAAACTTGTACCTCGGTATATACGTTCCGTCGGGCGCAAAAACATTGTTCTTAGGCTCATCCTCGTCTATCAGATTAACCATTACAAAGTGTTTGCTCAATGTCTGAATCTCCGGAGAGTTAGCAAATTTCGGCTTCAAGTTTCTGCAAGCGGTGCACCAGGATTTGTGGATTATCACCATCAGAGGTTTCTTATGGTGAGTAGCTATCTGCATACCCGATTCTAACGATCCAGCCCAAACGTAGTTGTTCCCAAATCCATTATCCTTCCCACTCACACTGGCGCAATGTACAGAGTCGATAAGTATGTTGAAAAACGCCTTGGCAACTTTTCCAGCTGCCATCTTATTGTTAATAGTTAGATTTTATTGTCCATCCGGAGTCTTGAAGCCAGAAGGTTTTTTAAACATTTTAATTTGGAGGTAATTTTATGTTACTTTCTTTTGATCCACCATTTTGACAAAACGATTTTGAATATAAGTGTCACGTCCTTGTCAATGGTTATTGCCACGGTCAATCAAGAAGGTTGACAACGTTTTAAAAGATTTTTTGGATTAGGTTAGTTTGCCGCGCAACGCAACGCCATCTAGTAATCGCAGGTAGAACTAACTGAACACAGGCGTGGCTTGTAATCGAGTCGAGCGGTTGTTGTGTTTGGTGGGTGTGGTTTCATATATACCTGCTAGGTGGCATGACCGTCGCAATTTATTTACTCTCCAGCTTTTTTATGCGAGTTTCTGAAACTTTTTGTTCTATTGAGATATAATTTTTTTTAAATAATATGTGTACTTACATGTATAATTTAAATTTCGTATCCTGTCAACAGGTATTACCCCACCTTAATAAAATGAATTCTAAATTTTTTTAAATAAAAATTATCTAGTTGCACTACACTTTAAATTACTCACTCGTCATTTTAAGTGTAGTGCAACTGTTCCAAAATTATTTATTATATTTATTATTGTATATAAACCAGGTAGGTATTCCGTACACACTGTGTGATATACTACTACTTTTATGAATGCATCTATCTCCGAGAGAGAAGGTCGAGTCCCAGAACTGCCCAGAAATGAGCACGATATATTAACTGATAATGCTTATTATGAATGCATGCTTCTACATGAGAACATAATTTTTAAATCACAATTTGATTTGATTAATAGCAACGACAAGTATTACTTCAGATCTTTACGAGTTCCAAACGGCGCGTGACGCAATAAAATTACAAAAATAATTGATTTTAATACGAATAAAATATAATTATGACAGACTTTTTAAACCTACCGATGTGGATCGGCGCGCGAATCTGCGTGCGCATGTTTTTTTGTTCATTTTCAAACATGACTATGTCGATACGTCGCGCTCCACGTAGCCTATTGGAAAAAGCAGATAAACTATGATAATTAGATGTAATGTGTTCACGATGGAACTCTGCATTCTCAGCGCAACACGCACTCGATACTGTGACAACAACACTGGTCGCTCGCGTTCATTCAACAACAATTTTGATCGTCCAAAAACGGGGAACTGAAGATCTTAATATTTCTAAAAATATTTATCTATTAGAAAACCTCGTTACCAAACTTTAAAATAAAAAAAACTGCGGTAGCTTATTTTTTTATAAAAAAAAATAAGTTGTACTTACATAAACTGCGATCCCGCGCGCTCTCCGCGATTATTCGTTTCATTTTCGCGCATATTTCATGAAACTTGAACGTGATCGTGCAAAGGTAGAAAACTGTGGAGCCAGTGCGAATTCGGTGTGATGATGAACATGTACGGGAAACAGGGACGCAACAGGAGTCTGTACGGGACAGTGCGGTCCATGGTACCGTCACGGGGGACGCCAATCGCCTCTGGTATGGACGATATGGTTTACACGCCTCCTTATTTCTACCATATACCACCGCCACCGCAGCCCTTGAACACATATCCTGGGAGGAAGAGACGAAAAAAGGTATTTATTTATTAATTTATATAAACACATACAAATACCGAGAAAAGAGCATCAAAAAATTTTAACTACATACGACAGTAGAGTTAGATGAGAGATGTGTGTATAAATTGGTTAGAAAAACTAAAAAAAATAACTTTAACAATATAACAACCTGAATACCCAGTAAAATACATGAGTATAAAAATGTAATAGATCTAACTGCTGCACGCATGTGCAAGACAGCTACAAAGAGAAACAGTCGTCTTGACTGAGTGACCATTTTACCGTGCATTGTAACCGGAGAAATAAATTATGAGGATTTTTTGCTATGGTGTTAATAGGAGTGCCTACTGGTCTGGTCTTTTACGCTTTGGTCACTCTTTCATTTTAACTTTCCCGTAGCAGAGAAGGCTATTCGCAATACTACTACTACATTTTTTTTTTACTGTGGATGGATTCCAAAAAAATAATATTTGAGTAGCTAATCATCATCATCGTCTAATAACAGGCATAAAAAAGTTTATACATAACAAGAGTGATATTATTTAAAAAAAAAAAAACTAATAATTGAGGATTACAATAGTTTGGTCCAAACGCAATACAAAAAGTTCTAGCTTTTGATGAATTTTAATGCCCCAGGCATCGGACTATACGGCTGTTAGTTACCTTTCGAAAACAGAATCCTAAAAATACATACATATTTTAATTATCTTCTGGTATGGGTAGATAGCGGTTCGTCTCTTCCAGCTGGTTATTTTTAATACCTTGAGAGGCGACTACGGGAGTCACAGGAAAGTCGATGGTCTTAATGTCCCGTTCCATCTGATCAGAACCCCGATGCTTCCTTATAAAAGTTTGCATGCATTTGTACGAGACTACGAAAGAAAGAGAAAACCAGAACACATCGCGTATTAGGGCCTTCGGCTTCATCACAATAATTTTGAATGAGATTTTCTTGTTTTTATTCTTCTATCATATTGTTTAACACACCGCGATTTATATTTCTTTCAATATGTCTGAATATGTCAGCGTTTTTGGACGTCACGAGATGTCAGCTGCATGTTTTTATTCTTCTATTTATGGTTAAAGGGTATCAGGTTTTGTCTCTTTGAGGTTTTTATAGTCAAGTTTTGCTTTTGGCCACTTTTGTATGTCCTATCATGGGTTAATCTCACAGCTTGACTTGAATTCAGGCTGTTATGGTATATGAGGCGTAGGCCCTTATTTTTTTAGTGGGAAATCATAAAATAACGGAAACTACTGGTGCGGTTTGGTGTTTTACTAGGTTAGATGATTACCGGCCAAGCAGTCAGCCCCTCTCAATATTACGAAATGTTACGAATTTATTACGGAATGTCAAAAATCTGTAATGACACGAGAGAAGATTATATTTATGCTAAGAATACTTCATCATCATCATCATCTGCCTAGCCTTTTCCCAACTATATTGGGGTCGGCTTCATCATCCAGTAATAACACAGAACGCGTAGGGCCCTGAAAAAAAAGAGCTTTACCCTGAGTGGGAAGCCTAGACCGCAAAGGCTAACAGAAAGGACACAGATGGGTTTCAGTCCTTAGTACCTGACACTGCCCGCTTCACCCTAAAACGGCAGTTACTCCATGTAAAGTACTGGTATTCAACCACATGCAGTTGGACTGAAAGCCGGCCCCAAATGTAGTTGGGAAAAGGGTAGGATGATGGAGGCCTAGGCTCTGTAAGAAATCATAAAGCTGAAGTCAAACCGTAGGTTTGTGTGTTTCGTCATGTCGCTCTTCGAGCAGTTTGGTAGCTGTGATTTGACCACCAACAGCTATAGTTAATGATGTCGTTAATGGTGCTCTGACATGTCCACTTTGTGCTCGGAGTTTTTCGGCCAAAGTTGGATATGTAAGTCACATGAGGGTGCATAACATAGCAGCAAATCTGAGCTCACAACCAGCATGAGAAGTCAACAAATGCGGTAGCTGTGGCCGAAATTGGCTAAATGGCATCATCATCAGATGTCCTTTGCTAATCCTTAAGGTCAAGCTATAACTGAAGCATATACCGTGTGGAATCGTTTAGATTTTGAGCAGTCTTGAGTGTGATTTGCTCGAGCCCGAGCTGTGTGTGTGTGTGTGTGTGTGTGTGTGCGTGTGTGTGATTTGCTAGACCTAACGCTCGAGCCATATTGAAGCATATACCGTGTGGAATCGTTTGGATTTCGAGCAGTCTGTGTGAGTGAGATTTGCTCGAGCTGAGCACTGAGCAGTCAGATTTTCTCGAGCCGAATTGAACTACATATACCGTACAGCTTGCGGGATTGTTTTAATGATTAGCAACAGCAGTGGTTTAAATCATTTATTTGCATAGTGTAATTATCAGTAGGTATCTTAAATAGACATTATCATTTACCACTTTTTCCTATTTTTTTCTTGAGCTTGGTTTGTTATTGACTGTAGTTACCGTGTGACCTATTCTTATTTTTCAACGTTGCGCCATACGATGAAAGTGGATTCTTAGGCTAGGTGACACCTTAGACAATCCTTAAAAAAAGTACCCAAGAAATTTTTCTAGAGTAAAATAGTATCTATAATAAAAAATAGTATTAGATACCGCGTTACCAATATCTTGAAATTGTTCTCATAGATCTATGATCCTATCCATTGCTCATCTATAAACCAGTTTCATCGTATCTTGAAAATCAAAACAGCAATCAAGTCTATGTAACCCTCCTTAGAATAAGTCCCAACCCAGTAAGAGAACCAGAATAGGCATTCCCTGAGCTGCTTCCCTTCTACAGTTAGAATGTTCTTCTCTTCTAGAGCATCATGTTGTTGACAGCATTATTCGTACCTATGCCACGTTATCTGTGAAATGAGTTGTATCGGTTAGTACTTCTTTGTGGCCAACAGTGTCACTAGGAGGTCACCAGAGTCCGGAGTCTAAAAGTAAATCTTCATCATCATCATCTACAAAAATTGAGAAAACATATTTCGTTGAGCTATTCCTCATGCTCCTATGCCAACCTTATTAAGATTTCATCCGCCATTGCAATAACATCGTCTGCAACAACGACCAAGACCTAAACAAGGTCCATTAGGATCATGATGGAAATTAAACTACCTCAGAGAAGTCGTACCATCATTACACCACCAGACACAGCGATACACCACTGGTACATGGTAGACATCCCACGAAGGCAACGAAGGAACGGGGTAGGGGTTTAGTCAGTAAGAGTCTGACACGCCCTCCCGCTCCGCCCAAGAGCGGGGGAAGTCATTCTGATGATTCCCCTACCAGAAAAAAAAAAACCAATATGCACTATAAGTTTTGGGAACACATTCATTATGCGTACTGCTAAAGAGTGGAATTCCCTGCACAAATCAGATAAGTCGCGATGCTGTATCGCGCGTTAGTAGCGCAATAGCATCATTTCCGTAACGCTTTGTAAATGCGTCTAAAGCGGTATAGTAGCGATGATGTCGTGCGTTTTGTAGACCTTCACTACAACAAGTCGCCATGTGCGAGGGCCCTTGGACCTATGCCACGCGACGGGGTTCTGCGTACAAATCAAGTGTCGACCACGTGTACGTCGCCGCGGCAGCCTGATGTAGTTCCCGCTTTAAACTTCTATTGTCTACAATCCGCCTGTTCATTCATTTACCCTATGCGTTCCAGGGCAACGATTACTGTTTCAAACGTTCCCGCAGACAGAATACTGATCTATACTAATATTATAAAGAGGTACAATTTGTAAGTTTGTATGTAGGGGGTAATCTCTGGAACTACTGGTCCGATTTGAAAAATTCTTTCAGTGTTAGATAGCCCATTTATCGAGAAATGCTATAGGCTATATACTATCACGCTACGACCCACGGGAGCGGAGCAGTAACGAAAAATGCGGGTGAAACCGCAGGGGACAGCTAGTATACTAATAAAATATTTTACACACGGTTAGTAATCATCGTCATCATCATCACAGCATTCTTTCTTTTTGTGAGGGTCCTCGTAGTAGTGGTAACGACCGTGAGACCCATATCTATCCAACACTGATTGGAAGAATTTGTACGATATCCAAAATGTGAAACCTAACTGAAGCCAGTCGTAAAATATTAGTCTTGCCATCTTACACTAAGATTTTTTTGGGTTTGTCATTATTTTAATTTAAGCGGTCGTTATGTTTTTTTTGAGGTTGTTGTACTGCTTATTTTCCATGATTTTTAATTTTTTTGGGCACTGACACGTACAATTTTACTTCAGGTTACCAAGACATAACTGGAGCTGTCAAAGCTGCAATGGTATTGCCAAAATCTGATAGAAATAGGTTTGCTGGCACTTTTTTCAAAATAGGTTTTAATCGTTTCATTGTTCTGTTCGACCGAATTTCTTTTTACAAACAAAGATGTTTTCACAAAAAAATAATTAAATAAATATTTAGTGAACAGAAGAAAGCAGTATGATCAGTCGGTTTGATATTATAGCGCGAACTCTTGGGGTATAGTGAGTTAGTATTAGCATTATCGGTCTTGTAATGTGTTGGGACTCGGGCGTCCTCTATAGTAGAGGGAAACTGCAGTGACTTGTTTTATATAAATAGTGGTTAAAGTGGCTACAACGCACGCACGTAGAACATTGCGGCCGCGTCGCGTTGAATCCGCATGACCCGCATCGGATCTCGCGTTGAATCGCTTAGGTTAAAATCTATCTAAGACAAGCTGAAAGAATTTACATGATAACCAGAATCAAATTGACATCTGGATCCTATCGTAATCAAATTAACAACAGGATCCAAAAACTATGGAGAGATCACTTTCACCATCATTTTCGTTTAGAATGATTGGGGTGTTATGATTATTTATTGGGATTCATAATTGTGTTATAATAATAAATACAGTATTTCTTCTTCTTCTTCCTGCCCTGCTTCTTCTTATTCCATATTACAGGGTCGACCCAACGTTTTTTTTTATTCCTTTATATCCTGTCATCTATCGTACTATCACTGACGCCCTTTTCTTTCATATCACTCCTCACACAATTCGTCCATATTTTTTTGGCTTACCTCTTCCTCTCCATCCGTCTACATGTAAACTCATAACTCTTTTAGTAACATGCGTTTGATCCCTCCTCTTGACTTAACCATACCAAGACAAACGATTTCCTTTCAACTTTTCAGTCACTGGTGCCACTTTCAAACTTCCTCTAATATACTCAATATAATAAAATACAGTGTTTATTTATATTTATTTACATCTAGTAATAGATAAAAATATTACCACTGAAATTAAACTTTCTAAGGAAAATACTTGTTGTCCTTGATTTAACCCACAGAATAATATGTCCGTAAGGATTGAGGAGCCACATCAGATTTTTTAAATCTGATCTCACCATTATTTAGCAGCAGTGTAGATTATTTTGCAGCACGAATTCTAGATTTAGCAGCAAAATATATCACTAGTTATTTTAATGCAAAGGTGGCTCCTCAATCTAAACGTCTGGATTGAGGAGCCACCTGAAAACTCGTTAAGTAATGGATGCACATTTATGAAAATTTTGCAGCATTTAGCAGCTATTTAGCACATAACCGTCTAAAAATTTCGCTTCTGTAGCACTAAAATGAAAGAAAATACAATACTTTTAATATGGCTCCTCAATCTAAACGTCTGGATTGAGGAGCCACCTGAAAACTCGTTAAGTAATGGATGCACATTTATGAAAATTTTGCAGCATTTAGCAGCTATTTAGCACATAACCGTCTAAAAATTTCGCTTCTGTAGCACTAAAATGAAAGAAAATACAATACTTTTAATATGGCTCCTCAATCCTGACGTTCTAATTATATATGTTTGACTGTAGCCACCTGAAATCTCAAGGTAATCTAAAGCCAGATATACTAACATTTAGCAGAAATTTCTGCTAAATATACCAGTACAATTCAGCAATGTATATGCTTTAGATTCTGAAAAAACCATCATTAACTATTTTCTTGTAAATTCAGTGTGTAGGGTGACCACATTCTGGGGGTACCTACAAATTAATATTTCACTTACGTACGTGCATACACACAATAATATTTCAAATCTGACACAAAACCAAAGTCAATCCGCCAAAAGCGGCTGAATAATGTTGCCAATTAAATTGAAAAAAAAAACTCCAGGTCGCGCTTTCATTAATCGCACTCTATCAAACTGCACTTAATTATCAGTCACTGCACGATATTATTATCCCCACAATTTAATTATGATGACAGAAATATGATGATTAACTTTATAATATAAGAAATCCAAGTTAATTATTCATTTCGTACATTAAGGATTGAGAATGAGAACAAAACCATGTCGCATATATGGACCAAAATGCTAAACGTAAACATATTTACCTATATAAAAAAAAAGTTATAAAATAACAATATTAACTTCTGTTACTTAATTATAAATCTTATGGAACAATTATAAACTTTAATATCGTTTGCGTTATATTAGTATTTAAGACCTTCTATATTTAAATAGTAAGTAGAATCATTCAATTTAAAAATGACATTCGAAATTCAAACCTCATTTTTAAATGTGTTCAAAATTATTTATTCCAAAATTAAATCTAATTGTATGTAATAAGGTTTAAAATAAAATGTCAACAATGGTGTTTTTTTTTTGTTAGCCTGTTCTGTCGCACTCATGTTTCAGGGTACCAACTTTGTGTTAGTTTGTTTATATTTTTTTACTAGACGATGTAATTTATAAAACTTAGAACAGAGTTTTAATTATTATTTTTTATCGAAAGTACTTTCTTTTTTGTTCAAGTTGCAAATATTAACTTACCGGTTTAAACATTTTAAGGATTTTAATATTTTAATGGTTTTCTTTAAATTTGTTTATCTACATATAAATAAAACGTCTGAAGAATTAAATGCAGCGTCTTTGTAATATGAAAGTCTCCGCCTGTTCCAGCTTATTTCCGAAACGGCTGGACTGATGTTGATGGAAACAGCTGATATGTTATAAGGAGTACATAGGCTGCGAAAAAGAATTGGGCCTAGCACTTTTGGTGGAATGTGGTGCGTATATTCTACCGTACGGTGGAATAAACGCATTCACGGAGCAAGCACTGCGGTGAAACAAACGCATTTTATTGTTCCATTATATCCTGTCAACCTTTACTAAATAAATATTATTGTGTGTATGCACGTACGTAAGTGAAATATTAATTTGTAGGTACCCCCAAAATGTGGTCACCCTACACACTGAATTTACAAGAAAATAGTTAATGATGGTTTTTTCAGAATCTAAAGCATATACATTGCTGAATTGTACTGGTATATTTAGCAGAAATTTCTGCTAAATGTTAGTATATCTGGCTTTAGATTACCTTGAGATTTCAGGTGGCTACAGTCAAACATATATAATTAGAACGTCAGGATTGAGGAGCCATATTAAAAGTATTGTATTTTCTTTCATTTTAGTGCTACAGAAGCGAAATTTTTAGACGGTTATGTGCTAAATAGCTGCTAAATGCTGCAAAATTTTCATAAATGTGCATCCATTACTTAACGAGTTTTCAGGTGGCTCCTCAATCCAGACGTTTAGATTGAGGAGCCATATTAAAAGTATTGTATTTTCTTTCATTTTAGTGCTACAGAAGCGAAATTTTTAGACGGTTATGTGCTAAATAGCTGCTAAATGCTGCAAAATTTTCATAAATGTGCATCCATTACTTAACGAGTTTTCAGGTGGCTCCTCAATCCAGACGTTTAGATTGAGGAGCCACCTTTGCATTAAAATAACTAGTGATATATTTTGCTGCTAAATCTAGAATTCGTGCTGCAAAATAATCTACACTGCTGCTAAATAATGGTGAGATCAGATTTAAAAAATCTAATGTGGCTCCTCAATCCTTACGGACATCAGAATAATCCATTGAGAGTTGTGATATATTTAGAACATAAAGTTGTGCTTGACTGCGATCTGAGCAGTGATGTAATCGTTGATGGTGAGGCGCGCTAGTTTATTAAGAGCCTATTCTTTCTAGCCTTGAAGACACCCAAATTATAATCAGACGGGAAGACCGCAGCAGGCAATCTGTCAGTCCTTCGATGTATGCGGTATAAACGACGAGACGTAACGCTTAGGCCTTTCTCCCACCATTGTGTAGAAGAAGTTTATAATTATACTGCTACTTACTGTTAATAATCATCGCTATCTGCTTCGTAAAGTTCTTCATCTTCCTCGTGATAAACGTAACAACAGTGTGACCCATACTTTTCTATGACAGACTGAAAGAATTTGTACGACAACCAGAATGATAGTGCAAACTGAAACGCATCAACCGCATTTACCATAAAATATACTCTAAACAGGCGTTAATTCTTTCTTGTCTGTCACCATCTCAATGGGTCACACGAAGATTTAAAACTTCACATCTTGTTCTGAAGACTTGTACCCTCAATTTTGTAAAGGTACTGCCATCATTGCTGCTTCATCAGTTTCTACCTCTGTTGACGAGGTCCACAGTCAAACTTCAAATTTTTCATGAATTGACGTGTCTGTTGACGAAAATTCTAAAGTGTTTTCGTGTAGAGGTGTTGATATATTGGCTTCTGGTTTTTTCGTATTGTGAAAGGGTGATCTATCTGCAACAACATAAATTAGGTAACCGTAGTTGAAAATCATAATATAATATTCCACAATCCCGAACTAAGAAGAATTTATGACACGAATATTTACATATTATAAATGAATTACACCCAGATACAGAACAAATGATCGGGCTCATCACAACAAACATTGATCCTGTATGGGAATCGACCCACGAGCAAGCAGTCAGGGCCACTGGCCACTAGACCAGCAGGCCTGTCATCAAAATGTTTTCATCTACCGAAGTGGAGACGTTTCGGGCAGGTCCATATCCACCAGTTGACGTTTATCGATTGAAAGGAGTATTAAGTCTACGGCAGGCTATACTCACATTCATTCTTCGTCTTCGTCAATCGGCAATCCGTCTTTTCGTCTTCGTATTGGCGTCCCATCAACCTTATGTGTTCCGTAGTAGTTTATGATGGAAGACATGAAATTGTATCCGATGATAAACGAACTGCCGAACCACACAATATCATATCCCCTTGACCACCACACCATAGTTTTTTTTTAGTCTAGTTGAACAGCATTACTCCAGGTGTGTTTTATTATTTTGTAATTTTTTTTTATGAAATCACGTTTTCTGTTATGACAGATATTTGACATATGTTTTCGTGTTAGCTGTCACTCTTTATTTGACAGAAAAAAGTATTCTTCTTTTCGTAAAGAGGTGTAAAGACCTCTACGAAAAGTAGGTAAGATTTACCGACCTATTTGACTATTTATTAGTGCTCTTCTAGCAATATTCGGTATAGTACTTGACCAAACAATCCAAATACATCGCATGTTTTTTTAAAACCTACAAAGATATTTTCCTTTTTTGTATTCATAATAACTGGCAAGTAACTGGTCACGGGTTCACCCAGCCTATAGCATATAGCCTTATGTTCCCACTGTTGGTACTCAGACCTTCTCTCTAGGAGAGGGAATGGGCTGTATTCCACCAAACGGACCTCATGCGGGTTGGAGGATGTTTTGAAATATCGTTTTCCTCACGAGAGCACGTTTTTGGTAGACGGATGGAGATGAAGAGGGAGACCAAAGTAAAGAAGAATGGATTGTGTGAGGACTAATATGCCAGAAAAGTGAGTTAGTGATAGTACGACGGGTGCCAGGACAGAATGAAGAAAAAACGTGTTGCGCCGACCCCAAGTAATGGGATAAGAGCAGGAAGAAGATGATGATGATGATGGTGCTGTTGCAGGATATGTCACAGCACCATCAACATCATGTCTACGGCAAAATACATTCAGCCGGTGGAACGTGAGGAAGCCTAGGAAACCTAGCCTATGCAGTGAATAATAGTAATAATTCTAGAATTCTAAGCGTAGTACAAACGAATGTCCAAAATAAACTTGTTCAGTAATGTGGTATTTCCGCATTTGTCACTATCGGCCGCCACCTGTGATGGCTGCGCTCGTTTTACTGTGGGCGTCAACGATTTCTGTCACTGATATGAATCACAAATCACAATGCTGCTGATAACTAATAAACTGACTCAATGCGTGGTTTTGTTATGTTTAATCTCGCATAATTAACCTCCATTTTTTATTATTATTATTGATTGGCACGCATTTGACGACTATCTCACCAGATGGTAAGCAGTGGTCTCGAATCTACCGATTTTTCGGTATATTAGTTTTAAAGACAAGTGCAAAATAATAATCAGTGAAGTTGTTTATTAAAGAGACTTATTTGCGTCTCCAATTCCTCACGGTCCAAATAACCCATAGTCCAATTAATACCGATTGGTGAATGACCAATTTCGCATTTGAAATTCGAGACCACTGATGGTAAGGTATGATGTGGTCGACGCTGGACTACGCTTGCCTAGAAGTAACTTAACTCTTGACTTAAACACCCACTATTGTTTTGACAATGGGGTTCCCTTGACCCATCACAAATATAATGCCAGTGTGGAGCCCCTTCACAGAATATGTGTCACCTCCCTTCCTGTCTGGCTGGCACAACTACCTGCACCTTCAACGACCTACACGAGCTCAACGTCAAAGCTGTCCAGGTGGCTAAATATTGGACAAAATTTCTGTCAGACGAGTAGAAGATTGTTTTTTCATATCCTACCAATGTAAATAAGTAGCAGTAGTTAGCCTATTATGTCTGCCCTCAGCCATGGCGGGCCAGTCTCTCCTATAAAGTCAAGCTCATCTCTCCACTTTCGTCTTGGTCTAACGCGATTTCGCCTTGCATTTAATGGGACCCAATAAGTGGCTCTTTCAACCCACAGCTGCAGCAATCAGATAAATTTTATTTATTTGAACCAAGAACATGCAGTTTACATACAAGAACTAAACCATTTGAAACCCAAACTAGGCAAGAGATGCCTGTATTTTGGAGTCCAATTGATTCCTCCTAACTCACAAAGTCTTGCTTATACTAATTTAAAGTTTATAACAATATGATCGCTCTATGAAGTAATGCAATTTGTCTAATAGATTTTTTATTATTATTATTGAAGAAATAAAAACTATCCATGAACCTACTTTACAATAGTGAGAAGATCTTCAGTCGCTTCATATGTTAACTTCTGTAACCACTTGCCAGTCCTGGTCTATCTGACATGCGGCACACATGTCCGATCTAAATAAGTTTAGGTTCGGCAACATAATGGCACTTTTCACAACAAATTCTTATTCTAAAGACACCACCGAATACTAAAGAAAGATTAAGTGCAAGTTCGATCGTGTATGGACCTGGTTTTTTTTAAAGGTGGGAAATTATCCAATGATTTCTCCCGTTCTGGATGGAGCGAGAGGGCGTGTCATTTATTGACTACAATACATCTGCGTCTTTAAGTTGCCCTTTGCGTTCCAGTAAGGCCCGGCGCCCACTATCGGTGAGCATCGGTGCGGCTCGGGACAGCTCGAGCGCTTTACGCCGGCTTCGAGCGGCTAAGGGCGCCTTAGAGCAACGTCGGACGACTTCGGGCGGCCTCGGCAGCCGTAAGCATGGCTAAGTATGCCGAGGCGGTCTTCGGGTAGCTCGGGTGGCATTTTCGGATCAGACACGTCGCAGAACAGTCATTTCGATCACCGCACGCGCCTTCATTATCGTATCGTACAAGTAGACGCAAAATAACTTGGCAGTCCTGAACATAGGCTCTGCGAACTTCTGTGCATGTACATTCGTAAAGAAAACAGTTATTGGCATATTTTTTTTTTCAACCAAAATACTAATAAAAATGTCCTAATACAGGGACCAAGTAAAAATAAAATAAATATCAAAACAATTTGAGACTAAAAGCTACAAAAGTTTCTCTTCTTCTTCAGCAAGATGAACAATGAGAACTAAGTCCCAATCCACCTTAATAAATACTCACACATAACTGTTTTCACGGAACGTTACGAGTGACTGCTCTGCGATGTTTCTGTAGCCAGAACTATTCTTAGGCTACCCAAAATCAGCTACGGCATCCTTAGGCGTGTTTACGACTGCCGAGGCAGCTCTCAGGCGCCCAAAGCCGCCCGAAGTCGCCCGATGGAGCTCTGAGGCGCCCAAAGCCGCCCGAAGCCGGCGTAAAGCGCTCGAGCTCTACCGAGCCGCACCGATGCCCACCGATAGTGGGCGCCGGGCCTTACTCTTTCAAACCTTTTAGCCCAGTCATGAGTACTGCTCTGTAGTTTAAGGTGGATCTCGTAGATACCAGCTCAATGCAACTAAGTCAAGTCAATTAAGAAATTGGCTAAGAGGATCATTGGCACGTGCTCCTCTTCAAGTCAAAACTTAACTCTTGAATTTGGATGCTGAGTTGTCAGTCTGTCAAACTGTCGTGGCAGAAGTTCATTATTATTATTATTCTAGCCCGTTGTGTCCCACTGCAGGGCAAAGGCCTCCCTTCCATTTTTCCATTCCTCTCGGTCTTAAGCCACTGCCGAACAATCCTTCAGGAAGGAGTCCAAGTCGTCACGCCATCTCCTTCTGGGTCTACCGCGTCGCCGGCTCCTGCTGTTCGGAGTCCAATCAGTTGTCGCTTTCGCCCAATTTTGTTGCGGCATGCGGCAGATGTGGCCTGCCCAGTCCCATTGTTTTTTCATGTTTTTAGAAGTTCATTATCTTTCGGAATTGCTGAATCGAACTCTGCCAATTCCGTCCCATCATGGACAAAAAATTGTGTGCGAATGGCCTTCGAAATTAGCTAGAGGACACCTTTGCCATATGCACAAAACGTTTTAGAGCACATTACACAGAACAACATATTGAACACTATAAATTCGAAATAATAGCTTATCTAGTTTCTGACTTATGGGCCAATAAATTGTTCCTTATTTATGAGAATAGATTAATTATTTTCCTAAAAAAGAACTTAAAAAATGCTTTTTTTTACACACCATAAACTAGTACTAGACTGCCATCCTACCCGATGGCAAGCAGTGATGCAATCGTTGATGGTGAGGCGCACTAGTTTATTAAGAGCCTATTCACTGTAGTATTGAAGATACCCAAATTATAATTGGTCGGATAGACCGCAGCAGGCAAATGCTTGTTTTAATATTATGATAAATATGATTGAAACCATCCAATAGTTTGACAAACTCTTTTTTAATATTCCTTGTATGTTGCCAGAAAACCCAAGTCTTATGTTTGTTTTTTTGCGCGCCTGGTTTCGGTTTACAGAAGTCTAAACGTACACCAACTTTCAGCTGAATCGGTACAGCAGATTCGGAGGTAAATGGACTGAGCCAGATAGACCTGTCTGTATAGAAGGATAGCATGTTTCTATTGGACGTGTTATCCTTCTACTGAAAAAAATATGATTATTTTGAATACATTGTAATGTTGATAAATCCATCTAACTGTAGAAAACCAAACATGTTCTTCTAAAATCTAATACAACTGTCTTTTGCAAAAAACATCGAAACATCAAGTAGACCCATACGGCATCGCATATTTTAAAATAAGACAAAAAGTAAGTTCACAGAATTCTATTTACTATTCTACAAATCCAAAAGCTGGTTCAATTGACCTCCTCATAGGGTTGATTAATAGGAAGTTAATATAGATGTCTTAAGGATCGTAGCAGGCAGCACGTACACTATGTCTATCCTCATGGGGAATACTGGCTTTTAAGTACGGTTGTAATGGTAAACTCGGCTGAAAGGAAATTCCATTTCAATAATAAATCAAATATTACAAATCAAAACAGTTTAATTACCATACTAATATAAGTGTTAATGTACAAAAAGCTGGAAAAATATACAATTAAACGTTGGAAAGAAAACGAAAATTAACCGCCAAGCTAAGGGAAATCTTTAATCTCCGATTGGTTGTAGTATGCTTAACACCACTCAGTCTCAAGACCGCGTCTCACGAACTTTCAATATCTACATTGCTAATCGTACCATTAATAACATCCAGATCTAGCGTTGCGCCAGATCTGGCTGCAAGGGGTACCTTTGCTTCTGTCCTCTCATCGTTGCTCACATTTTCTACTGTTGTGGGTGAAGGGCTGTTACTTTTTCTACTCCATGAAAATTCTGGAAGTGTAAACATCCCATACGAATACGCCACACTAGCAGTCATCGACATTACCAAGGCAAACAACTTTAACTGCTCCCGTTTATCCATTTTAATATTCTGACTTATTTGATTTAAAATTCTTTCCCATATCTTGAAATAGTTTTAAAAAAATGCTTATATTTGTTGCCGGATGTCAAACATTTTCTTCGTAGAGATGACGTTTCGTATCATAGACAATATTATCCCTTTTTTCAGAAACCATGCAACAACATTGTTTTAGGTAAAGTTCCATATACTTATATTTTTTTTATTATGCTCGTGTTTAATCACTTGGGTTGAGGGTACACGCCGTCGATGACTTGGGCTCGGTCTGGACCGTGGTTGGAAATGGAGATCGGCCGATCTATGCCCCCCCCGTGTGCGGTCAACCCCTTCGCTAGCAATACTGCTTTGCAGAAGGAGTCCTCTTCGCTCCGGACCATGGCCTGTACCAGGGCCCGGTGCGAAGGGTTGTTGCCGCCGATCGCCTCCACGAGGACACGGTAGTGCTCCACCCAAACGGGGTACACCTCTACTGTATGCTCCACCGTATACTCTGGGCGATCCACACTGTGGTACAGGAACCTCCCGAACTTACCACGTCTGGTGAGGACCTATGTCATGCGCAAGGTGATGACGCCGTGACGTCTGTCTTATCACTCCTCAAAGAGGCGACTGCCATAATAATTATGTCCCCGTTTAGTCTTAGTCTAGTATATAGCCTGCTGGTGTTTAATTCATGAATCCGCGACCGGTCTCATGCGACCGCGCTGTTATTGTCTTACTATTGTGTCTCGTTTCGCGGGATTCTAGGCAAGCATGCTCTATCGTTTACCTCATAATTAATAGCTGGCGGCCAAACGCAGGTAGAAAACTGAGTATATTGTTGATGTTGTGTTGCGTAGGCACGGTTGTCAGTGTACACTAGGGTCTTTCATGACATGTTGACATACACGGCGGCGCTGCGGCACGGCATGCATGGCCACCGTGTTTCATCAGCATACAGAACTGATGCAGTTTATGACCTCTTGTACACACTACGTTTTATTTTAACTTTGCCTACACATGCCGAAAAACGTGCCACGTACAAGAGGCCTTAAGGGATGCTAGAATACTCACGCATCGTGTATACATTTACACAATTAGCAAGCTTTTTTGAAACCGCATCTACGTATAATGTACGCAAAATACGCGCTTTAATCGTGGAGTTGCGGATACCAGCCCGATATTACTACTATGGTCTATCGGTTTAGGTAGTTAACTAAAGGTAAACAATCTTGGTATGTATTTTTATATTAAAGAGGTCGTATATAATATACACAAAGATTATTTAAATTTAGTTTATAAGCTAACATCGATTTAGGTAAATACCTAGTTGCAAAGATTTTTACATACAATTTATAGACACCTTTTAAATAAAAAGACATGCCAAGATTGTTTACCTTTAGTTAACTACCTAAACCGATAGACCATAACATCATTTCAGCCGGAAGACGTAGCGTTGGAAGGCCTCCCACAAGGTTGACCGATGACCTGGTGAGGGTCGCAGGAATCCGATGGATGCGAGATACACAGAACCAGTCATTGTGGTGACGCTTGGGGGAGACCTATGTCCAGCAGTGGTCGTCTTTTGGTTGAAATTATGATGATACTAAGTCATAAAATGTTTCAACTGTACCAACCATTTTTTCGACACATTCATGGAAATATTACTCTTCTCTGAACGTCATGAAAGTATAATAGCTTGCAGCCATTGTGAGTACAACCACGGCTAACTTAGTAGCTTGCATTTTGAAGATTTTTATGCAATAAGAATCGACGAAAATTTTGTATAACTAGGTACTGAGCCAATGGGTTTACAGTAAACAGTAAACACGTATGAACAGCTGTCAATGTCATTGTTATCGTGTAAAAGTTTATTGAAGGAGATCTTTATTGATGCTAATATTTATGGCTTTAACAAACATTTTTCTATTTTAAACTTTAATTTTTTTTTGTTAGCCTGTTCTGTCCTACTCCTGGGCAAAGGCCTCCCTCCACTCTTTTCATCTCTCGCTAGCCCGCGCTTCTTTTTTAATATTATATTTTTTATTTTACTGCCAATACTCGCTAAATTCTCTCAAGCATTTGATGGTCTACTAATACTGAGCCGCCACACACCAAATTGTGGTGTCTCTTCCACGATTGACATCAATGAAAAGTTGAAGTTGCACAAAGTATGAGGGTAACCCATCCAATGTACTACTCAATGTGAGTGTAACTACTAGTTACTACCCTTGTTCCTTCTTAAATACCCCTGATCTTTGTTTTTATGCATTTCTTTTTGTTGTTGTTCATTGAGGCGTGTAGACCACTAGGTGCCATAGAATCGGGCTTGGTCCTTACCGGACGCCCGCACGGTTAACTAGCCATTACTTGTCGTCCGCAAGACCTCGGATGACGGAGTGTCTCTTGCAGCAGCGGCTGGGGCGTGAGATGTCTGATTTTATACCATACGGTTGTAGCCATCTCTTCAGCTCGCGTTACTTATTATTACAGAAGGAGGTAACCTCTTCCCGTTTCCTCTCGCTCGACCATAGGCTGAATTAAGGCAGGACGCGAGAAGTCACCACCGCCGATCGTCTCCGCGAGGATATGGCGGTGCTCCGCCCAAGCAAGACCGGCTTCCACCATATTCTCCTGGCGATCCACAAAATTGTGACATCCAGGCATTTCTTCTGCTAGAAAACCTCCCGAACTGCTATGTCAGGGAAGGATCTACCTACATCAGATAGAAAGTGAGCACACTGTGACGCCTAGCCATTGCACAAAAAGCGGATTTACCACCACGATTGTGGCGTGCCCAGTCACCTAAAATAAATGAACTTTCGCCAAGTCAAATTGTATAGAAGGAAAGAGATGCTACATGATTGGCACCAGAAGGACCTTATTCAGGTTTTGGTACAAATTTACGTTGACACGATGCTGGTTTTCCTGTCACGCTGACCGCACGTGGATGGTCAGCTGATGGGTCAATACCTACGTTATGTAGTAAGGTAGCGTTTCAAAGTAGTGCTGACCGCGCAATGCTGACAACCTAACACCGACACTACAGCTACACATTAGAAAAAAACAGATCTGTTTCAATGATATATTTGAACTTTGATAATGATGATTATTTCGATTGGTTTCTCAGTTCTTAGCTTCATTTGGGACATTTTTTTGGACAAGGAGGCTTGGGAATTTTTGGGCAAAGTTCTGTCTTGCATTTAAATTCATCTTCTTCTAGAGCCTCTTGTTTTTCCTTTTTCTGGTTCTTGCAGTCTTTTGGTGGGCTGAAGGTTCCAAATAGATAATTAGCAAGTGCTGCGCTGCCGAAGATCATACCAACTAATGAGAATAAGTCTTCTCGCTTCCGTACATTGTAGATTCTGTGAAAGTCAGACTCGCATCCAGCTGAGAATCGGCACCTCAACATATTCCTCATATGTTTCATCCCTGTTTTGTGCCATAGGTGAGTCGGTTTGATTCCGTTCCACATTTTGTTTAAGTGTTTAAAGCCTCCTAGTTTTTGAATTTTAACAAGCAGTTTTGGTGGTTGAAGTCATTGGTGTGGAAGTGGTTAGCACGGTTGGCCATTGGGTCGTTGACTTCTGATTTGGTGTGACGAAGCCTGAAATAAAAAATGCGTGAACCATCTTGATTGTACTCCAAGGCTATAGTCAATAGGCTCTCAATAAACTAATGAGTTTTACGTCCTAGAACGACCCATAAATTCGAAGATATGCGACAACCCGCATTGGGCCGTGGTTGATTACGGCCCACTCCCTCTCCTGAGAGAGAGAGGAGGCCTGAGTCCTAACAGTAGGAACATTATGAGGCAAATTGTGCTATTATTATTTATTTATTATTATAAAGGAAAATATGTTACCATTATCACCTACGCCGCGTCCCTTCTGGGCGTAGGATTGTAGCGATGCATGATACAACGCCTGAAACAACAACTATATAAAGGAATTCCTGTCTGTTCATGACATACTGCTTGACGTCTACTTTTTAGAAATTTACCATAGATTTTGAACATTTTTTTTTAAATAATATTTGGCTGCATTTCCATAAAGAAGGTTTATTTGCTATAGTCCGTCTAATGAAAGCGCGCCCTGAGAAAAAGAGGTTAAATCTAAAAAAAAATGTATGTGGTATTTTTTTTTTTTTTTTTTTTTTATTTCTTAAAAGAAAATTTAGGGACTTTTATAACGCACAGCGTATGTCAGTCCCATCGTACCCTAAGACAATTATTATATCAAAAGAGATCACTGGATCAGGGCCATAAAATCAACACAACTTTTTCGCATCATCGGAAGTCGGTTTACACAATATTCGGTGGAATGTACCTATATCATTCTTGTTCAAGTTCAAAGCCCTGAACAACTTAGTCCTCTCAGCCTCATACTTAACACATTCCATTAACAAATGGTGCATATCTTCTACAACTCCACACACCTCACAGTTGGGAGAGGTTTTCTTTTTCATCAGGAAAGCGAATTTGTTACATGGAAAATGTCCCGATCTGAGTCTGTGAGCTGTAACTACAAACTTTCTGCTTAGATTAATATTTACAAACCAGGGTACACGGGTAGGCTGACACTGTATGGTTTTATACCAAATTCCTTTTTCCAATGAGGTTCTATCAAAGTATTCCTTCCATTGATCATAACAAACATTTTTAAATTTTGGTAATATTTCAGAATAATCTAGCGTAATGTTGGTTTGTTTTCCGTATTTGGCTGCATTTTTGGCCAATATATCAGCCTGCTCGTTACCCCGTATTCCAATATGCGATGGAACCCATTGCAATCTCAGCTGCACTCCTTTTTGAGTAAGTTCATCTATCTTTAATAGAATGCTATAAGCAATCGAAGCACCTCTGAAGCCAGAGGCACATCTAGCTATATGCTGCAGCGAACTTTTACTGTCAGTACAAATAACAGTATTTCTGTTTGGACAATTTATGACAAATGTCAATGCTTCTGAGATCGCAATGAGCTCCAACGTCATAATAGATGCTGGTTTACTTATTTTAAAACAGTTATTATTTAAGCTATATCCATCTTTACAGGGTATATAGTAAGCCGCTCCACGGCCGTCGACACTCTTCGACCCATCTGTGAATATAGTACACCAACCATTATATTTTGTGCATAGTTCTTTAGTCACTTCATGTTTTAATAAACTATAATCATAATGCCCCTTCGGTAACTTTACTGACTCTAAATTACAATAAATTATTTCCTTCACATTAATGTTGGTGACCCAGGTCCTTAGGGTAAACATAGGTAAAGGGTGAGAAGATGCTACCTCAACTTCCTTAACTTCGTTAAATGCTGTGGATATTATAGGAATAACCTTATTTCGCCAGTAACTATTGTGTCGAAGAGCATCGAGTTCATCTAACAGAGTATTTGTTACATTATTTTCTACAGATTTAGCTTTAAGACAAAACTTATAGGCTAAATATTTTCTTCTTATGTACAGTGGAACCACACTAAGTTCACTCTCCATAATGTGTATCGGAGTGGATTTGATAAAACCTCCTATAACCCGTAAAGCTTGGTTTTGCAACTTATTTAACTTATCTAAGTGACGTATGTGGTATTATTAACTAGTAGGAGAATCATGTCTTGACACTTCACAATTTATTTTTATTTCCTACAATTGCGGCTGAATAATGTTGCGAATTAAATAAAAAAAAAAAAAAACAAAACTCCAGGTCGCGCTTTCATTAGACGCAATCTACTTTCGCCTTGGCAGTCTTGGCACTGCACACTGTTAGTTTAGGTTTCAGAATACAGATTTTCATGTAATTTGACGTATTCCCAGCTGGACATAGAAGAATAAAAAATTCGAAGACATGTGACATCCACCCAGCCGCACTGGGCCCGTGTCGTGGATTAGGGCTCACTTCCTCTCCTTGAGAGGAGGCCTGAGTCCCAGCAGTGGGAACATTGTAAGGCTGATTATGCTGAAAATGTATTACCTACCATGATCACCTACGGCGTGACCCTGCCGGATCTAGGATGGTCGCGATGCATGACAGAACCCCTGAAACAGTAACTATAAAAAGTAACTCTTGTTTATTCATGACATATTGTTTGACGTCTACTTTTTTATAAAATTTCGTTTAGTCATAGATTTTAAATATTTTTTTTAAAAGAATATTTTGCTGCGTTTCCTTTGTGAGTTTAAATAAAGAAGGTTTACTTTTTATTTTCGCTTTGGTGACCGTTAGTTTTAGGTTTCAGAATACATACAGATTGACATGTAATTTGTCGTATTCTCAGCTGGGCGTAATAAGTAATTTAGAATTTCATAAATCCTTCATGAGTACTTCGATGAACTTAATTTAAAATATACTCGACATATGTAGGTTCTTAGACATTAAGTCATTGGTTTAAAGTGAAAGCACTGATTTACTTATGTAAGGCCAAGATTACGATAATAATAATACTGCTGCATTCCTGTACGCCCTACAAAGAAATATATCTGCTAAATACGTGAGAAAAAAAACAAATAATGCTTTGACTTTCGCGAAGTATTAAAACCAGAAGCAAAATAAATAAATTAAGGTCCCTAAAAATTTACAAAAAATATTTTTAAAAACTACAAAATAAGAAACTAACAAAACAGAAGATTTGAAAAACTAAGCCATCGAATAAAACAAATTGTTAGGTGATTAATAATTCCGAACTCTAGATCATCAATATCGAAGAAAAGTAAGCACACCTGCCTATCTAACTAGACAACGCTGTATTTACAAAAATAGCACCTCAAAAAAATGCCAATTGCAGACAAACGCAACGACCAGGTAAGAAAAATCCCTATTTTATAACCGCGTGCGACTCACTGACAGCTCTCTTGAATGTGGTTCCTTGTATTCATGAGAGGCTGTGCTAGTGTGCGTGGGTCCCTGCGCAGGAGTGTCCTGTGTAGAGGTTAGCTCTAGCGGCCTTCACCAGAGATGCATTGGAACCGGTTGCGTTCGATTTATCAAATGTATCGATCGTTTCTTTGATTGAATCGGTTTCTTCAATATGAACGATTAATTTTAAAGTTTCATTCAAATTACAGCTTCTAATCTTCATACCAAACATATTTGAAAGTTTGAATGTAAAAGCAAAAGTAACACGTGCTTAATTTCCAAACATATCAACACAGAACTTCCACAAACCGGTACTCTCCGAGGGTTATGGTCATACGTGTCCAAAATACTAAAAATGCGTGATGCTAAGTGACCATTTGACGACTACGTAATGCTTGTTGTGTTTTTCGACTAAACTTTGAAGCTCGAGGCTCTCGAGTCCGCACCGTGCCTCCTTGTAGTGGGAGAGCAAAACCTGTAGATACTGTTCGCCCACTTCGAGACGGAGTACCTGCCCACGCTTCGTCCCTTTCACTCTCGTAGCGCTACGCACCAAAACGAGAATGTCCGTTTCACCTAACCACTCTGGTATGCAAAGATTGATAGCTTATATGACCATTTGCTTTTGAGAGTCCCCCAGAAATCACGCACGGTTAACTTTTCGCCTGGCGTCCTTACGATCGGCCAGCCAGACGTTGTGCTCAACAAAACTTGTAACACACTCTTTCGTTTCCGAGAAAACTTTTGTAGTTCACATCGTAATGTTATTACGGAGGTTTATTGATTTAAGTCGGTGGTGTAACTCGTTTGTTTAAAGTAAGCCAGTGAAGCCTTACTCCGGAGGGTCAGGCGCCTGTATGTTGGCTAGTTTCTGTGCCTAGATGCGTTTTTCTTTAGTGACTAAGACTGGAGTCGGTGGTATTCGGCTGTGGCTTGAAGTTTGAACGTGTTCAGTGCAATGTGTGGTTGAAACTTAAAGTTATACGGATAATGATTTGACAGAAATGGATCCAATAGCAACAGACAACGGATTAGTGGTGAATAATTTGAACCACGTCCGGAGTGAGTCTCAGGTAAGCCGCCCGCTTCTCGGAGTAGGTATCGATGAAGCAAAACACGTTTGCCGTTGCATACCTACCTATGAATAAGTGCAATGACTTCTCAATTATTTGATACATTTTAGTTTTATGTTTGGACAATTATTCGCGGCGCAGGAGCAACCTGTGATATCGTTAAAGTGCAGATTGTGTTTACCACTAATTTGCGGTTAGTGGTGTCTTGTGATATGCGAGTAATTTTCACGTTGCCTTGTGAAACTTCACACCGGCCAAAAGTTACTGCAACTTATTAACAAACAAAAGAAATTTTTTGAAAAAATTCGCATTAAACAATGGATCTATTTACATAGTAATGTGACTGTGTCATTGTGCGACTTTATAAAAATAATTGTTGAGCATAAACGAGTTTTCTAGCTCCAGTGAGTTAGTTATGCAGTCGTTGCATGCGCATTTCATATCAAATTATATAAGATTGCAGAATCAAATAGCTGTGTGCGTGTGATTTATACTTCAATGCTTGGAAAGTAACTGGATCGAGTGAAGACAGTTCATTAGATGGATCAATTTAAACTTAATTGGAATATATCGCGATACAATAATATTTGATTGAGTCAAGTCGGCAATTATCACATAATTCTTATAGCAATAGTCAGTACGATGGATGAAGTATTTATAAATACTACACAATTTAAAGATTAAGGGACAAAGAAATTACAATATACTAATCAAAACAATCAATACGTAGCTCTTCATTCTAATGTTTTTAACTATTTTGGTTCAAAACTTAATCTTAGATAATTAGACGAGGCAAAAGTTAATATAATGAACCATGAACTGGACAGACGCATTTGGGAAGGAAACCTTGATGCATTGTGCTGTACATACTACTAATGTGGTTTAGAAAGTTAAAACAGACGTCAAAAGTAATGGTCCTTTAAAGGTAATAATGAATAATCTACCTGTGACAAAGCAGCACAATAACAATAATATGAAGAAAGACAACTCTATCTAGATCTGAAACATTCCTTAATCCTTACCTATTCAAGAAGTTAAAGAACAAGACCACTTGAAGTTTTAACAAGACAAAGAAAGCTCTGAACAGTCTGAACTAAAGTTAGGTCCTGTTCAAGTTACATATAGTTCAGTTTCAAACTTACGGTAACTATATCTTGTGTTACATGTCACAAAAAAAATCGTGCATCACCTGTTTGTTATAACAATCAAAGCAGACAATGAGACATAATAATAAGCAGCCGTAAAATCGAATGGACCTCCGAGATGAAAGAGTCTTAGTTTTTTTGCCCCAACATCCAAAACTGGAGGAAGGCACATGTCAGGTGACGTCACTGATCCCGCCAAAAACCTGTTTCGCGCCAATTCGCAGCTGTCGACGGCAAAGTGGTTGGGTCGCCAATAATTTACTTTTTTATTATTATTTTTCTTGGCCTCGAACCCAGTCGTTCAGCCTCTAAGCTACACCGTTAACTCCGCTAATTATTGGCTCCTGTTGTATCTTATAATAGAGGACTAAAATAAACTGAAGATATATTTTTTTCTCTGTATATTTTTTATTTTATATGCAGTTTTGCGAAGTTGCTGCTGGCTCGCATAACAAGGAGTGAGTCACACGTTAAGATTCCCACGTTTGAGGGCTCCGGCAGCCTTTACCTACAATATCCGTTCATTAAAGCAAATATTTGTTGGAGTCGAAGCTTTTAAAAGATTTCTCTCATAGTTTGAGCTGACCTTTAAGTTATTAACACCGGACACCGGTATGTAGAGGTTGGGTTTATCATTACCAAGCAGAAATATTTTATCTACACTTGATCCATTGTGCTCTAATGAAGTGAGTGATGTATCCAATGATGTTTCTGTCTCTTGAATGTCTTTATCTTTGATTATATACTAAGTAAAGTTACAGTCAACTTGTGTGTTACCAGTAAAAGCTTGGTTATCATAAACCAAACATTTCTGTACGATAAATGAGTCACCGTAGTGCAACAAACTTTGCTGTTTACTTAGCAGCACAGTGTTGCATGGTATTTTCATCACTCACCAAGCGAGCTTAATGACTTTACGTGCATATCTTGAAGTATTATGTTGAAAATCTAGACGTCAATTTAGTACCAGCCTATCTAATTATTATTTCTATTGCATATGGCAAATGACGAGGCCTATGTCCAGCAGTGTTGTTTTTCAGCTGAAATGATAATGATATTATGACAAATGCTGCTTTGTTTTTCTGATTGACATATATTATCCCTTATGCAACGGTAAATAATTTTGTTTTAAATTATCTTCAACAACTTCATCAATCTCTTGATTTAGTTCTTATCCCAATGTATAGGATAGGCGTACTATTTTTTCTTTCGTACATTGGCATCTTGCATTGTCATCAGTGTTCATCTTCTTTCTAGTTATATTACTACTTTAACACATTCTATAATTTCCCTAATCCACATTCATGCTCACCTTCAGTCCTTGATGCATAACGACCATCCAACCATATCTTGCAATTTCTGTTTTCAAATTTTCTTAACAAATGAACTGTTGAAGTTAGTTGACAAGTTCAATTCATACAAATATAGAGTCCATTGAAGTACCGGCTACTAATATAGGTCGTCTGCAGTGCTTCCCGTCTAAATCTCGAAATAACTGCGAGATGCAAAAGGACCACGTTGACTTAGCACTATGCGGGCGATATGGACATTCACCTACATAGCATAGAACTGAGATTAACATATATATTGCTTCGGATAAGGTATCATGTTTCCTGAAACACCTCATAAAGACTCATTTTGATAGGCTTGTCTGAATACTAGCCACTATTTTGACATTGTTTGGGAAATATGATATTCCGCATACCTGGAATGTTTTTGCTTTGCTGTAAGGCTGCTATTGCTTAAGCAATAAACACTTCATTGAAGGAGATTTAAATAGATTTGATTGTATCGGGGTATCGGAATATGAATAATCTTTGGTGTAATGGGTATTATGAATGGTCTTAAAATGCATAGTATCTGTAAAGGGTTTGCTCTATCAAAAAGTACAGTCTACAAATTTTTATTAATATGCAATGCAACAGATACCATATGTGTTTCGTTATATTTGAACTTAGGCTTCTCACTTCGAATGTGAGAGTAGAAAAATCCATTACGTTTAGATTTTCAATTGCATTTTTAGTAGTTTCTCGAAAATTATAAGGAAAATACCCTTACTGTTAGTATTGAAATTATTTTCAAAGTAATTATGTATAAGTACAAGAACTGTATTGTAAATTAAAAAAAAATAAAGGACTTTTTAAATATGGAATCACTTTTTGTTATGATTCATTGGTATAAAAACCTCAATGGAAGTGTCCATGCTGTTGCATTTTAGCTGTAGACTAGTAGTTATTAGATAGCATGTTCAAGCAAAGTATCGATATAAAATAAAAATTTAAACCCAAGTTCAATTACTCGAAAAGTGAACAGAATCATGTAACAGCAATAAAAATCTGTACAACACGAAATTAGTCGCGAAACATTTATACTATTTCCCGCTTTTATAGATACCATCACGCACGCAAGCGCGGAGTTTTCGCGCGTTTTCACTGACCATAAACAACGCATCCAGCTACTGGCTAGAACAACTCTCTCTATTTAGTCGATTCTTGTTTGTGATTAGCATTTTATAAATAATGCAAATCGATTAACAGATCATCTCATTCTCACAGATTTAATTTGTAATTGATAAGAAAAAAATGGTTTCTAGCAAATTACGCGTAGGTCTTAATTTAGCGACTCCAATGTGCACAGTTATCCTCAGTTGCCTCGCGGTGGTAGGTAGTAGGTAGTGGTTTAAATAATAATTATTATTTTTACGTAAGACTAGCAATTAATGTAGGGTTCCTCGCCTCACACCCTAATTGTGCCTTGATGGAATTTATGTAAATTTACAAAAAAATATTATTGTTTAATTTATAATACACCGGTTTCGTTCCCTTGGATAAACATCAATTCCATTCGTTCAACCCCTCTCGATGAAAAAAATATTTTACGACATAATAATTTTATTGTTATTTGGCACCTGACTAATTAACGTTTGAATCCCCAACCGATCCTATGAGACCGCGCTGTTATTGTTTTACTATTGTGTCTCGTTTCGCGGGTATCTGAGTAGGTAATTAATCGACTGAGAACATTTTATATCAACTAAATACATACATAATTCCATAAAATCCTAACATTACTTAATATTTGCATGAATTACATAATTACCAGTAACTAAACCAATTACAAGCGTCCATTAAAATTACTTCATCCTGTCTTTAAGGACTCCTAAAGACTCGAAGGTAATTATATCAAGGAAATGGTCCCGTTCTAATAGATATCTAGACGATCTCGTACATAGTTCCATCTGTAATGTACTGTATACTCGTTTTCATAGGAATGCTTCTCACTAGCGACTTTCTTCAAACCACTCTGGTCAAGCGAGACCGCGGTGTCGGTGGAAAATATCGCGCCCGCTGTGGCCACGTTTTCACTATTACAATATTATAATTATAAGTAAAGAAAAAATGCTGTTAGGTGCCTAATGGTAGTGAAACTTGACTGTGTTAAATGTTTATGCAAAAACTCGACTTTATGTAAACAAGATGGAACTAAACATGTTATTAAAATGAATTTCACTTGCGGTTTCTGTTGCTGAGGACTCCCTTTCTGTCCCTATTAGTCTGGTTATTATAAAACCTTAGCTATTAGGAAATTAGGTCAGTAGCGGTGAGAAGCTGCAGACACCTGTGGTTTTATGCAATTTCGTTTAAATGAACACATTATGAAGACATTCCACAAAATTGTCAGGTTTGCACACTTTGAGGCTGATATCATAGCAGTGATTCTGCATATAACGAAAAGCAAATCCTGGTATGACCAAAGAGAAAAAATCTATTTATTAAGTCCACTTTTTCTGTCCTTTTAGTGCGATTTTTTCGCATCTCTAGGATATATTAATCGAATACTTCGCCGTCGTAGAAATTTTACAGGATTCAAGATTTACTTAAGTACTTTACTAAGTACGATATGGCATGCATTAATTGGCATCCGGAGCAATGATAATAACAACTTGTTTCCTTTCTATAATAATTTTCCTTAAGGTACACTTTTATGCACACAGCAATACCACCCACTACACCACCTAGGCACCTATGGAACCACCTGTGGATGTTACTTATTTATTTATATTCCAATTTAAGTATTAAAAGTCGAAGTGTATTTACTAGAAAATCGTATTTCAAATTGCGTAAAGTACGGTCATTATAACACTTTCCCCTCACTATTTCAGGCTACCGATGAAAAGACGTTTGTTGTTTTTGGCGGGTTTCTTCGATTGAAGTTCAGTGGGTGTTTTAATTATGCGCAAATTGATGCAGTTTTGTATCTCCACTGTGTGCCCAGTTGACAATATGTAAAATCATTGAAACAGGCGCGATCTGGATAAACTGGAGTTGAGAATTTTATTGTACTGTTGACTGCTTCAGCAAGACTTGAGAAGATTGTCTTGATACTTCTACTGCCAAATACTATAAAAACGTTAGAAGAATTATGTATACTTATCCATATTCTAACGGTAAAGAAGTAAACTATTGATACAAAGACATGACTCAATAAAAAAACAAAGTATCCAAGCCAAAAACATTACTTAAACAAAAAAAGATAATTAAGATATAGAGTTATTGGGTGTAGTTCAGTGGCGGTTTTAATTATTTGCCAAATTAATTTGTAGTAGATATTGTGATGTAAAATTGGTGTAATTTTGAATCTCAAGTGTCTTGTTAACCGGACTATTTTGTGAAATCATTGAAACGGTCCCAACCTCAGTAAAATGCTGCTGAGATTTTTTGTAGGAAGCGTTGGCTAACTTAGTGACAAGAGGGTTTACTCGATACATTTGTTACCAAAAATCAATGCAGTAATTTTTAAACTGACTTATAAGAAAGCTACTTTGTGCATACCCATTGTCTGCCGGAGTCAACCGATATGAAGTTAAATAATTTCATTGAACTTTATAGGGGCAAATGTTGAGAAGCGACATCTATATAGAGCAGGCACAACTCTTACTTGGCTTGACTTGGCGATTTCAGACTTATTTTAAATCCAGGTTTCCTAACGATGTTTTGCGTCCTAGACGATTAAAATAAATTTATAAAATATAAATAAATTGAAAAGTCACATTGTCAAAGACAATTACTATCGAGATTTTAACTTACAAACTCAAATATGAGAGACCAGACATTGTAAACGAGAATTTTGAAGAGTTCAATTCAATCTTTTTATATAAAAATTAAAAATAGTAAAACAAGTCTACATAGGGACAATAATTTTACATTGGTTTTTTTTTTTGATTTTGTAACAAATAAAAAGAATAAAAGGTAAATAAAAACATATAAATTAGTTAAACAAATGAAATAAAAAACGGCAAACATGAGTAAATAAAAATTTATGCCAAAATAAATTACTTTATAAAAATTGTGCAAAGTTTGGGAAGTCATAAAAGAAACTCCATTTGACGCTAACATGTAGATATTTATTATAAAAAAGACCTTACAGGTCGGAAAACACTTAAACACGACATCAAAGACACAGTCTTACATTTCAAATTTTAGACGGACTCGCAATGGACCGTCAATACCTGTATCTAATATCAAAATGGACATTTACCTACGTATTTTATTTTTAATTATTATGTACAGTACGACCGTTATAAGTTGGCGAGTCTGAAGTTAGGTTCTGCGAATTTTTGCGCTTGAAATATCGTACAAAAATAAAGGTTTTAATAAAAATAAATGCCAACAACAGTTTTTAACAGCAATAACAACTGCAAATTACATGACACCTTTATTTTTGTACGATATTTCGAGCTCCGAAATTCACAGAGCCTAACTTCAGACTCGCCAACTTATAACGGCCGTACTGTATTTACATTAATTTAACAATATAAAATGGCGCAGCATCAGCGTAATTAATAAAAACAACAGTTCACAATAAGAATTCATTTGCAAAATACTCTCTCTTCTGAGACTTAATAAAGCATTATTATTATTTGCAAAAAAATAGTAATTAGGCAACATTATAATTGAGGTAGCTTAAATTATTACTGTTTCTGCTACAATACTTATTCTTTAATAATGCACAAGCAGTAAGCGAACACTTATTATAATAATATTACAGACAGTTAAAATCGATTATTTAATATTTTATTGTAAGTACACATTTAAACAACTCTAACATATATTAATGAAAAAACATTAAATAATATATTGTCTTATCGAGAGATTCGAAACAATAGTTTATTTAATGTTTTTCAAAAAGACAATAACATTGTATACATTACGGTACAAAATTATAAATCATCATCATCATCATGAAAATTATAAATAGTATCAGAAAAAATCTTTCAGATCTAATGGATATTTTCTTTAATAAAAAAAAGATTATGCTTAGCATTAAATAAATAATTAATTACCATATTTAATAAAAAAAATTAATACTCATTCAAACAACTCTAACATATATTAACGAGAAACATTAAATAAACTACTGTCTCATTAAAAAGACCATAATATCGTATACATTAACAAAATTATAAATAATTTCAGAAAAATCTTTTATATTCCAATTGTTTATTTTTTTAAAATAAAAACAGATTATGCTTAGCACCAAATAAATAGGTAGTTATAGAGCCCTGAAGAATATTTTGGCGCGTTCAAAATCGGAACTCCTGCCATCTTGATTTTTCAGTAAAAAGTTATTATGTAGATAATTTAAGAAAAAAAAGTTTAAAAATGAACAAAATAACGCCCAGCGCAGCCTTACATAATTTAATTTGAGCTCAAAAACATTTTCAGCAATAAATTTCAGTAGATATTAAAAGATATCTATCAAGAAAATTGTAAATCAAATAAAATTTAGGCAAGTAAAATATGTTAGAAAACAATACAAATCCCGATAAAATAGGCCATAATGTACAATTAAAACTTTTTTGTGGACTCAGTTGAGCTAATTCTAATTTTGAAAATTTCCCATCACGACACTAAATGCACAAAAAAAGAAACAATCATTGTAACCGGATCACGCGTTCACAAAGTCGTGACGTAATAGGCGTATCGCGTGCTAAGATGCGCTTCAAATTAAAAACAAAGCTGTTTCGGTATATAACCAATTTTACCGCGACTCCGCTTACGTGGCCAATCCTACAGGAACAATAAAAAAATCGGGCAAGTGCGAGTCTGACTCGCGCACTGAGGGTTCCGTGCCAACTTACCTATGAAAATAGTTCAATTCTCGAATCGAGTCTTGAAGGTTTTTTCAAAAAAAAAAACCTTGTGACGTAACTACAAATTTTCAGTTTTCAGACTTTTCCCTATATTTGTGTTATAATACCTTGCTGCGTACCAAATTTCACGATTGTAGGTCAATGGGAAGTACCCTATGAATTTTGATTCCTTTGACAGTGTCGAAATGTACGTTTTTTGCAACATAAACGGGCGTATCTTTTTTTTTCGTCAATTTCAAGTTTGATTTTTGCACAGTGTCACTGTCAAGGGACCGCGTACTTCAGTATATAGTTTTAATTTCAACTTGATACCTTCACGCGTTCCCGAGATAAAGGGTCTTGACAGACAAACAGGCAGACAGACAGACAGACAGACAGACAGACGGCCAACAAAGTGATCGTGAGGTACGGAACCCTAAAAAGAAGAATCCGTTTAAAAAGAAGTCTATGACACTTAGGGCCTGTTTCACAATGTCCGAGTAGTCACTACTTCCTGAATAAATTCAAAAATAGAACAGAATTTGTATGAAATTATCTGCCAAGTAAGATATTGGAAACTTAATCATAGGTGGTGAAACAGGCCCTTAGCTTCTATTATAGGGAAACTTCTTCTTCTTGCCCTTATCCATTAAGCCCTGTCACCCGTCGTACTACTACTAACTAAAGAAATAAACGATTTCTTTCATATCAGTCCTCACTCCACCCATCCATCTTTTCTTTGGTCATTTAAAGACAAACAGTTTTCATAATTAGTTCAGTACTTTTTGAAATCACTTTTTACAAACATGCCTTTATAAATTTTAGTTTATATTTTAGATTAATAAACCTTTACCAAATTACGACGTTTTGTATAAGTAAATATGTATGATTTTTTTTGTAATATTGATAGGGATTTTTAAATTAAAGCTTGACTTACCTTATATAATTGACGTATAAAATATCAGACAACATTCGAGTGAGCGATAGAATTTTGTTGGGATTATAAATTGATAGACAATGTTTAAAAAAAATACAAAATAAAAATAAGATGTAACCACTTGGTGGTTGAGCAACATAAAATTATTGTTATGTGTCTATCACCCAGATCGCTCAGCATATCTAATACTAGCTGTCCCCTGCGGTTTCACCCGCATTTTTCGTTACTGCTCCGTTCCCGTCGGTCGTAGCGTGATGGTATATAGCCTATAGCATTCCTCGATAAATGGGCTATATAACACTGAAATAATTTTTCAAATCGGACCAGTAGTTCCAGAGATTACCCCCTACATACAAACTTACAAATTTTACCTCTCAATTTTAGTATAGATATGAGACGAATCTCAAAAGCCACAGTCTAGTACGGCGTCTCAGCATTTAGCTCGAAGATAGCCACGAGAGGTTGATGGTCAGAGCCATTGCACTCATTCGGAAGTTTATCATACTTTCCGAGGCGCAGGCGCTGCAATGGACGCAATCCGCTGCGAAAATTGAAGTAAATGTAGTCGACGCGGGCTCTTGGAATACAGATACAGTTCTCGACGTCATGGCAGCACTCCCGAAAGAAGAGGCTGTTGTGGTTTCTGCCACTAGTGGCGTAAACTGACTGCAAGTGGAGGGAATGGGAGAGCACGTCACTCGTAAACATGTCACTGTACATGGCTTTATGTAGCTTATTGGCAGCGGAACACATTTCCCTGCGCAACATATCTGACGGCTTGAGGTATTCCGAGTGCTGTAGATCCAACTCGTCCACGTCAGTGGGCCAGCCGTGCATCCTGTTCATGTACACCGCCAAGTGCTGGCAGTTGTCCGTTATCCCGATATCCTTCCACTCTTTGTCGATCCATTCGGCCCACTTACGGATTTGACCTTCATCCAGTAACTTGATGATGTCGCTGTCCGAGTACGAGTTTAGATCCCCCGTCAGTATGATCGGCAGGTGGCCAGAGTTCCGCCCGTTAAATTCGTAAGCGACTCGATCGATCTCAGCAAGAAAAAGCCTCAACTGCGCCAGTCTGATGATAGCTTTCTTCGGCTGACACAGGAGATGAGTGTTCGCGATCACCATGCACCGGGACATGCTGCGCGGCTTCACCTTCACGATCAGCCCCACGTGATGGTGCAGCATCATCGATAGTTCGGGCTGGAAGAACTCCACACTAGTAACTTCCTGTATCTCGAAAACGCTTCTCTTCACGTAGATTGCGCAGCCGTCGATTTGCGAGACACCAGTCTTCTTTTTATATTTACCATAATAACCGCCGCTCTCCAATCTTTCGTTAATTATACGTAAATATTTCCTCTCCACCTCTTGGAGACAAAGTATATCTGGGTATTGATCGAAGATTTGTTTAAACAAGACATCAAACCTGTATTGCCAATCCTGATGCGGAGGTGGATTGTGTTTGAATAAATAAGAGTTTGACTCGAGAAGGCTTTGGGCCAATATGTTGTATGACATTAGTTTAAAATGTATAGATTTGCCTTCAACGTCGTCGCTGGCCACCCCGACCGTCTCCCACACTCGCGGCCGCGACCTGCCCGGCGCGGGTGTAGTGCGATTAGCGGAAGCCATGTCGCTGCCTTGTAAATCTTTTGCCATACACGAGAGATTAGTATCCCATCGCATATTGAATCCCCCATGACGTATTTCTGACCAGGAACTAGCGAAAGTAGAAATTTTCGCGGCGTTTATTCAACAAGTGTAAAATCTGCTGTACTGGTTTAGTACAGCAGCAGTTATAGATGTTACACGAATACGTCACAGCCGCCCGTATCGAACTATGGAGATCGGTTGAAGGTTAAAGGTTGCGCTATCGACCGGGTAGTGATGCACCCGACAGTAATTAGTCGTGTTTTGATTTATGGCTGCAACGCACCCCTAGCGACTATTTGGGAAACTCCCAGGTGTCTCTGTTTTTATATGTAAATTGAGCAACTTTTATCTGTGATTATGTTTGTGCACATATTTTATTCGTAAAATGTATTGTAATAGATAGGTGTAAGTAAAATATTATTGCTGATCGTTAATATTTTTATTGTGTGAATAATTACATCGATACTTTATATTGATAGCAGGTAGGAGAGACTGGGTAACAGTGGATTACTTTTTTCTGTCCTACAGTTTCAAAGTTTTTTTGCTAGATGATTATCTCCGGGTTTAAATTTTAAGAAAAAAGTTACAGCTTACAGAAACCTAAAAAAAAAGGATGCGAAAGCATGGGTAAATAAATTTTGTTTCATAGTACCTATTACTTATTTATTTATATTATTAAATAATCAAAGCAGTAGGTACTACATAATTTTAGTGAAAATCATAATTGAATAAATTTTGATATCTGATCAGAGTAAACTTAACGCACAAATCAATAAACTGTCAAAAATAATAACCTCTCCCAAAAACTAAACATCAAGAATAACAAACGTAAACCAAAATAAAATATTAATTTTTTTGTTTATCGTAATGTTATAAAGGGGTAAAATTGTTAAGTTTGTGGAGGTAATCTCAGAAACTACTGAACCGATTCTGAAAATTATATTCTTTATAGCTACACTGAGTGCTCTAACCTAAATTGCTAAATTATTTATATATATGAGTTCGCGAGCGAAGCCGCTAGCAAAGGCAAGTATTCAAATAAAAAAAAATATGTTAAAAATAGTACTTAATTATAAAATAGTAAACATATCTAATTAACGTTTGAATCCCCAACCGGTCCTATGAGACCGCGCTGTTATTGTTTTACTATTGTGTCTCGTTTCGCGGGTATCTGAGTAATTAAAAAATAGTAAAATCATTCATTATTGACCGGAGTTAGACCGGAGATAGTGGTTTTTTTTTGATTCGGCAATAACTACATAAGTACATAGTGATATGATTTTTATTGTTGTATCGATTAATCCACTGTACCCTGTGATTCACTGTTATCCACTCTCTCCTTTATCGCTTTACAATCTTGAACAAAAACAAAGTAAAAAACTTTCGGAGTACCTCCTTACTTACAAAATAAAAAATTGCATACCCACACACACACAAGTTGGAGTTGGGCCCACACCCCAGGCAGCTAAACCCCTCGTAAAGAAGGCAGAGTATCGATTTAAAATCGAAATTATTCTTTTTTTTCGCGGGTCGCGCATTTTCTTCAGAGGAAACTTACGTGCTGCTAATAAGGCTCACCAGCAAGTATTGACGTTCTGGCGCGCTGACATATTTACTTATTCAAAGATTCACCCACCCCAAAATGCGCCATATACTTGGCGCAAGGGCGGGCACCATGGTTAGTGTTGGGGATTTTTCATTCGTTCTCCATCTTTAGTTTATTGTAAGCCTAAGTCTCGAACATCGTCATTTGCTTAGCACACAGTTTCTCTTTTTGGCGCATCCTAAGTTTATGTTTTACAGGTTTCACGCCCAACTCGGCTTTGGCCCAATTTCACGAAAGATAAACGTGCATGTTCAAAATACAAAATATCGCAAACTAAACTCCGAACTAAATATAATGCCTAAAATACGAACCACTAAATCGCTGTAACGCGCTCCAGTAGTACTGCCAACTTAACAATACTCGAACCAATCACATGGCTGTTTCCACTACAAAGCGGACGAACTTCACTTTGCTTTTGACTAATCACGTATCGTACTCGCGGACGTCCCGCCACCATCTTGTTTCAATGTTTTTAGAACGTAGTGTTGCACGTGTGCGATGTTGATAAAAATACAATAATCATGGCTATGTTAGCGGCACCCCGTCGTAAGCAAAAAGTGATTAATTTACGTGCGAAAAATAATGCCTGGAGTGATGATTCGACGAAGTTCGGCCAGCGAATGTTGGAAAAAATGGGATGGAGTGAAGGAAAGGGGTTAGGTGCTAAAGAAAATGGAATTGTGGAACATGTTGTGGCTAGATACAAGAACGACGATAGAGGATTGGGTTTCGAGGACAGGAACGACCAGTGGGTTAAGCACGAAGATGACTTCAATTCATTATTGGCTAATTTATCAAATGGTGAGTACCAAATACAAATTTTCAGTTCATATTACAAGTCTAGTTTCAGTAACTTTTATTATCAGCTCAAAAGCTGTAAAAATCTGTTGCTAATTACAAGAGATTGTTACATAATATACAATAAATTACACGATTTATATTATTAAATAAAAGAGTTTGAACATTATAACTAAACATTGTTTTTAATTTACATTTCAGGTGATAACAATGATGAAAAACTCCACAGTGGTGTATCTCTAGAAGTTAAATCCAAGAAGAGTAAAGCAAGAGTTCACTATCATAAGTTTACTCGAGGAAAAGACTTGACACGCTACAGTGAAAAAGAGTTAGCTAATATTTTTGGAAAAAAAAGTTTGAAAAATGTAGTAAAATCAGAACCAGAGAATTCGAAACAAGAAGTTGCAGAAAATACTGAAATTACAACTACTGAAAAAGTTTTCACAGAAAAAGGGAGTATGGAAGATTATTTCAAAAGTAAATTAGCGGCTATAAAATCTAAAACCAAATTAAATATAACCAGTAACAACACAAGTTATGATGATAGCGCTGACTATTCATTCCAAGGCTTCTCCGGAGCAACTAATGATGACAATGAAGAAGAAAGTCATCAAGGATTTGGTTTCCAGTCCTTTTCTTTAAATAATGCAGAAGATACTGAAAAAGTTGAAAATGAAAATACAGTCCCTGAAAGTGAAGAAGTTATTGTTGAAAGTAAAAAGAAAAGTAAGAAAAAGAAGAAACAAAAACTATTAGATGAAGAACAAGTAACACAAGAAATTGTAGATAATTTCGAAAATGTTGATACTCAAATAGAGGAACCAGAAAAAACTAAGAAATCAAAAAAGAAAAAGCAAAAACAAGGTTTTGAGGAATCAATTGAAGAGCCAGTAGAAGAACCTGTAGTTACAAAAAATACGAAAAAGAAAAAACATATTGAAACAGTTGAAGAACATGTTACTGAAGATTATGTGCCTAAAAAGAAGAAAAAAAGGAAAAACAAGGATATTACTGAATGATTAATAATAATATATTTTTATACAGTACTTTATAGTTTTTCATTTGTAACTTTTATTATTTTCTATTCCACAATTAATTTTATGTCTAGCAATTATGTTCAATTAATTGCTCTAAATAGTGATTCCATACGAGAAGATTTAAACGAATGCGCAACTTCTAGCCGTAAAGCGATTGTTCTGTTTTTTTTTTTAAATCCCTGAGATTCAATTGACACCGACAAATGTCAAACTTACAATAATGATGCCATTTCTTTCTTGTTGTGACAACGTAATGTTTCTTAGTTTCAGAGACTGGTAGGTACAGAAGTCTTGTTAGTGTTATTGTAAAATAATCAAAACTAATGTTTAGTCGATTACTAAAATTAGGAATCGATTGTGTGAGCCATAGAGATGGCGCAGCGTTCGCACAACGCCATTCCGCGCGCTGAGTCGCGTCACTATAACTGTCAATGTCAAAATTGCTGGGGCGTAGGTTTGTTGAGTTAGCACGTGTTTTATGTGTTATTTTAAAGAAATCGTGTTTAAAAGTGTATAAAATCATATAAATAAAGTTTACTTTTATGAGTTAAAGACTATTTAATGATGGTGGTTCATGAAGATAGCGAAACGCCCGTGGAAGTTGCCATTATTCGCAAACCGCTTTTGGAGCAGAAATCGTATGTTATTGTTAAGAACCATGTCCGAGAACTTATTAAAACAGAAGAAAATGAATCTCCAGTTATGTCCAGCAAAGAGAAATCACCACAGCCTTTAGAAAATGTTAGTAAAAAGAAATCAAAATCGGATAAAAAACCTAAAAACACTGCGCAAATAACAGTGACCTCGGAGGAATGCACCGACGAAACAAATATTACGACTGAAATAGATAAGAATGACTTAAAAGAGCTAAGAACTGTTTACAATAAGTGCAAAGAGGTTATGAGAAAGATTGAATTAAAGTATGGCCACTTGCTGGAATTAGATAGTGAAGCAGGACCAAGTTCGCGTAAGAAACGAAAAGTTAGTTATGAAGAGTCAACAGACACCGATTGCGATTGTAAATTGAACACGAAAATAGTATTTGATGATGACGGCAAGCAGTCTACAGTCGAAAATGTCCCAGAAAAGCATATTTGTGTTAAAAAACCAAATAAAAGACAGAATGAAATGCAAACAAGGAGTAAAACCATTGCAATTGAGTATTCAGATACTGAAATAGCTTTATCGGACAATTTACCAGAACTCGCCAGTCTGTTACAGGACCCAGACTTAGAAAAACCTCTCCGGTACAAGATCATAGAGAAAATGAAAATGATAAAACAAGAATATGTTAATGATATAAGATTTAATAAACATGCTATTATAGAAAAAATTAAAGCAAACCCTGATGAGGTTTTAGATTTTAAAGGCACAAATTTATCCACTATTCCTGGATATTCATGATATTATTTATTAAGTTGTAATTTTAATGTATTCTATTAATGTTACAAGATGTTCTGTTGGTAATAACATGATGTTATTCAATAAATATTATGTATTTTTAAAATACATTTCAAAAATGTGGTCTTTGTTTTATCCTGAACTAACTTAATATTGTTACCATAATTGCTTATATATTTTAACATATTAGGCATACAAATAATAATTAAAAACCTATTAAAAATTAACTATGTTAAGTGAAGAAAGTTGTAAAACTATAGTAGCTTTTTTTTTCTAAATTAAAAGTAAATAATAGTTCATTGAAGTATATAAAACTTTGATAGAATTTTTCATAAACAGTTGTGTGCTCCACTCAAGTTTTATTTTGCTTTAAAAGATATTAAAAACTATTATTCCTGAAAAATCTAATAATGGTGTTTTAGTCTACAACTCAATACTAATGACTTATGGTGTATTTGAAATGGTGTGTCAAGCCTTACTGACTAAACCCCACCTATATTTCTGCATAATTGTGACCTTTCTGTGTAGTTGCAAGGCTATCATCATCTCAGCTGAAAGATGTCCACTGCTGGGCCACATAGGGCTCTCCAAGGCGTACTATGGCTATGACCTAAATGTTCCTACAGTATATTCATGTATTTGGAAATCTATTTTTATGTTTAGTCGACTGGCACTACTACCTGCTGCCCAGTGTCTGAAGTGGTCTATTCCTGACAACAAAAAAAATAATAAGAATAAACACTTCCTTAATTACAGGGAGAAAAGTTAGGAAGATAAGTTTTTTTTATTCTTCCTGTTTACTCATAGTTAAAATACTGAATCAATTTTGTTAAAATAAACTTGAACCCTAAGGAATCTCATAGGTTTTAGATTACTTGAACAAAGTCGCGGGCAAAAGGTAGTTATGCTAAATATAGATCATCAGACAATTATAATTATACTTATAAGTATACTTACATCATTATAATTGTCAATCGAATTCGAGTACATAATTATTCGTTTCGAACACAGAATACCAACACCCATATTTGGTTACGTATCTAAAATAAAGTTATCAGCATTTATAGCAAATCTCTATACTTGATATTCAATAACACAATAGCCGATAGGCGCTGCGACGCATCATAATGGCGGTATTAATTCCATTCTAGGATACAGAATGCATTGCCAAGCAATTTTGAACTCTGTGCCTCTTTTACAAAGGCTAAACAAACTGAAAAGCCCCAGATAATGTTACCGATCCGGTGTGGATAGAATGTCCATTGTTTCTGCGATGAAACAAAACTACAACAGCTGATGGGAAAGTAACATGCCAAACGATTATAAACCTTATTCCATTGACATAAAGGTGTCATCTTTTAATGGATGCGTGTGACATTCAGTGGTTTTTGTAGGTTTGGTATACGAGAATCGTCGGGTGAATAATGATGTGGCCGCATACCTACACATTACTGTGAACTCGACAGCTTTGTGAAATACAAAGTGTAACTGGAATTCAATTTGAAACCTGTCGTATCGGTGTGGAATCGCGAATGTCGGTATTCGAGGAGGCAGACTGGAATAAAGACTAGTTTAACGCTGCACATGCGTGCGTCAGGCGTCGGGTGATGCAGGGCGATTCGTCACCGTAGGCTTGCGGACGGCGAGCAGTGAGTAGCTCACCGTCTGATAATTCGGGTCGACGGTGTGGTGCGTTCCACGTGCGCCTCAATCAGATGTCAGCAAGTCAATCTTGCTGACATCTGATTGAGGCCAGTTTTGGGTTGATACCTGCCAAGGTTACGGATTGTTCGAAAGAGTTGTCATTTCCCTCACAAAGGGCAACTGAAGTCTGACATTCCCTCTCGCGTCACCCAGAGTAGGGAAAGTCATATAATGATTCCCTACATAAAAAAAGTTACACCCTAGAATGAATAGCACAGAGGTCAATAGCTCTTTCACTAGCTGACTCATCAATACTGTATAACATCCGTCGATCCCGCTGCTTCCGACATCTCAAGTCATAAAGAACTTACAGCTGTTAGCTGCTAGAAGTTCGTTTCACAATTAAGACATAATTAGGACTGGTTTTCAGTTCAACCGTACACTTAAGTTGAAAACCAGCGTCAGGTAACTACTGTGTAGTTGTTTAGCATTATCCTGAACTGAAGCTGTTTGGAGCAGCCTTAAGACGCATAATTTTAGTGTCTTTTAAGTTTTTACACATTTTGTGTATCTACTCAGTATGTGCCAAATAAACATGTTTTCTTACTTTCTTTACTCACTGAATTTTTCATCTCATCTGGTTAGAACTGAGGCCTCATCCACATTTTTTTAAAGTAGGTACCTACTAACATTGGCAAAAAGATTTTTCTATTCATTTTCTTTTTCTGTCTTTGTTTTGCTTTTAAGTCTTATAATTACCGACCTGAATCTTATTATCAGAGCTAGACAAAGACTCCCCCTCATGACTTCAATTATTTCGGTTTAGTTTTTCAATTATTATGAAAATATTCGCGCTAAGTTCATGTAACAGTGTCCCGTAGAGTGTGCACACTGGTGTACCGTGCGGAATACTTGGTGTGCCTCGGAAAAAAAATATCTATTAACTTTCAGGAGGAATAAAAATATAGATTCAGTCTAACCAATACTGGGTTCGAAATTCATTTTCTCAAAGAAAGCCCTTGCTTTCGTTTCCATACTTATCGATTAACAAGCAGAAATATCTCTTAGTAAACAAAACGGAGTCCAAAAACTAAATTCAGAAACTACTATATTAAAAGTTTGAAGAACACTGATCTAACATGTGCTAAACTCATAGGTACCTACTATTCAAATCAATCGATCTCAATAATAAACTAAGCTTTCGACTAAGAGGAAAAGTGCTTGCGAAGCGTACAAATGCTTTAATTAAAAGTACCGATAGATGACTGAATTACTATGCGCACACGGTCGCTTGTTGCATGGCACGATGCTTTCCCCGGACTTGTGCCAGTTGCGAGGGCCGTGTCAGCTGTTCCATACGGCGTTTAGGAGGGACTTCATATTTATGTGTGTGACTTAATTTTTTTGCCAATATATCTATGGCAAAAAAATTAAGTTAAAAGATATGAGATAGGAATGGCGATTGTTCCTAAAGAAGGTCGATTCGCATCGAAGTGTGAAGAATCGATTTAAAAATACATCGAGTTTTAAAACATCGATTTCATAAAGATCATTCCGTTGGTGGATCGATCTTTTGTGTTTTGGTTTTGAGTCTTATAAAGCATGGTACAGAATATGATCCTACAGTACATAACTGATGACATTGACATTTGTATAATAATTGCTCACCTACTGAGCTAAAACTGCTCCTTGCTTTGTAGCAAACAAACATTGACTTGTGAAACCTCTTTATTATCCGAGCAAGCTCATAAAATGGGTAGAAACTGGTACTTTAAACTACCTGAAGAACCTATGCTCTCGTTAAAGAGCCAGCTAAGTACTCGACATGTTTGGTCAATACTTTCTTCGCCGCTCTATCTTGGGCCACCGGGCACTAACTAAACTAACTTGCAAGTAAACAAAACCTCAATCTGCATAGCAGTACATTCGTCCGTGGTAGTACATGGCACTTTACTGTGACTTTACTGCTGTTTGACCAGCCGCGTTAGGAAAACGAGTGCTAGTTACAGATATTAACTCGCGTTGAGTTCATTTTAATTCTCGTCTGTTAAGTATTTAGTGCCTTCGAGTTTCGGAAGGCTGTTCGCATTCGTAATCTCATATGGCGTGAGTCGGGCGTCTCCGGTGGACGCTTACACAACCTTCGTTCGGCGTGACATTTGAATTCTAAATTCGAAAAGCTTGTGCCATAGTAGTATTAAAAATTAACTTTTTGTTTTTAAATTCTCTGTGCTCGTTTGTGTTTTTTTTTGTTACTAAAATAGTGATGGAATGAGGAATAAAATCAAGTGAATGTTTTTAATTGTTGTGGTAATGATATTGAGGCTGTTGTTTCAAAGTTTAGTGACATATGAGTGAGTTAAGCGGCATCAAACTAAATAATTTCAACATGAAATTGGATAACTTTGGATTTGAAAAGTTACAGGTACTTAATAATGGAATAACTTAGTTAATGTTTCGTTCATTCCCGACTTTTTTTTACTAGCTGTCAGTTCGTTATAATTTTGATTTAAATGTAATTTTATGTGCTTTTATTTTATTAGTTTAGTAAAACACAATAATTGCGCTGGTTGTATCAGTAACCTTGAGTTTAGTTCAACCCATCAGTTGCGCAGGTGTTCCTAATGACAAATTAGGTACGGCTGTTTATGATTTATTTTTATTTTTTAATGAATCTACCTATATTAAAAACATCAAGGGCTTTATTCATAAGGCGCGCTATAACTTGATATTTTGATGTATTTTCATCGCTGTATTTACTAAACTAACATTTATTTTATCTACTGGAAAAACGCTACATCACTTGTAAGTCTTCGCACTAGGAATGTCCCTAGTAGGCAGTTACCTAACAGTTTACGTCGGAAATACAGTTACACTAACTAACATCCATAATATTTTGCGAGAAACTTCACTATTATACAAAGAGATTCCCAATGAACCCTAATGTTCGACGTTAGGTTAGTAACGTTAATAGTTCGTTAACCCTAGGGTTCGAAAGACTTACCACAGCCCTCCATCGCGAGAGCAACTGAAGGAACGCATGTGGATTTTAGTCGGAAATTGTCACTTGTCGCTCCACCTAACGCGGAAGAAGTTCTTTGATGTATTTCCTCCAAAAAAACACCGAGGGTTGATTCCTGACGCAAAAAAATATAATGCAGAAGTTCGGTGTTAAGAATCTATTAAAAACTACGCATTTATTGTGCATACAGCTAAGGAATGGAAATCCCTAAAAGTGTCTTGTGTTACCTGCTAGTTATAACCTGGGATCTTTAAGTCGAGAGTAAATAGGTAACTTATTTCGAAGCAAGCGTGCTCCATCGTAGACCACATCATCGCGTACCCTCAAGTGAAATAGTGGTCAAAAGCAAGCCTAGAGTGCGTCTAATAAAACCGCAATCTGGAGTTTTTTTTTTATTTATTTGGCAACATTATTCAGCCGCAATAGTAGGAACTAAAAAAAATTGTGAAATGTCAATCAAGACATGATTCTCCTCATAGATAGTAATGAATAAAGTATCTATATACCCTTTAATTCATGAATCCCCGACCGGTCTCATAGGACCGCGCTGTTATTGTCTTACTATTGTGTCTCGTTTCGCGGGTATTGATAGGTTAAATGCTAAAAGATAGGTTAGAGTATGGCAAATGAGCAACTTCAAATACTTAATTAAAAAAAAATAGCTATCATAGTGAAACGTGAAACACGTGTGTGATATAATTTGAATAATTGGCAGACAGCTATTATTCAAATGAAATGCGTTTCATAGGCTCATAATTGCTTGTGCAATGGCTGTCACCCGCATAGCTAATCGTCATTACATGTGAATGAATTATTTAGCGTATTTATAGTAATGAGACGTGAGGGAAAGTCGCCATCCCGTGGTTATGAGAGCATGAGAGTGTTGGTAAATAAAATAGAAGGCTTGTATGGAAAACTATATGGCAGGGTCTTCATGGTCTGCCAATTGTTGTGTAGGGAGTATAAGTGAGGAAACTGTAATTAATATTGAAAAATATGCCGTAAGAAAAAGTTACACAAAGTGTAATTGAAGGTAAATAGATGGGATTAAGTCTGTCCTAAGATTTGCTCTCTTCGATCACCACAGAGTGCTTCGATTACCTCAAAAATTTCGAAAATTCCTGAACCATGTTTCAGTGTCACATTACTGAGTACCTACTAGGTGTCCTGGGTGTGCGGGCTTTAAGAATTGCTGTACTTACGATATTTTTCCTTCGATGCACCTCATGAGTCTAGCTGACTAATCCTTTCATCACGATGACTCTTACTCAAACCTGACCACAAAACCACTTGTCGGCAGTGTCCTTAACGGTATCTTCTTCTTCAATGATATCTCACCTCTAAAATAGGGGCGACATTACAAAACTAAAATAAATATGTTAAATCTATTTCAATAGATGGCGAATCCTTATTGAAGTTTACGTAATATTAAGATTTCAGGAAAAAATGCTTGCTAAAGCTCCAAATTGAGGAATAGTAGAGCTCCTCATTTATAAGAGGATTATTAGAACTAATACTTTACCATCTATAGTTTAAAGTTTTAGAATTATTTAATAGTCTTGTTACACCTGTAAATACTAGAGCTTATATTTCTGTTCACCTACACCAAAAGGTCGTTTACCATTAGTTAAATGAATGTTGTAAATATGCCATGACAATTACATTTAGTATTACGAACTAGAGTCGTAATATACCACGGAGGCTTGGTGTAGGTTGGTGGATGTTGTTTTAATCTCCTTATTATAATTTATTGAGGATCGGCGAAGCATATCGTCTATTATTCTACATATTGAACTTTCGCCACAAAAAGTTCCCCATGCTTCCTATGCATCATATACTCAAAACTTGGCGACCGAACCGCTTGAAAATCTATGTTTTACGCGCTTTATCTATTTCACCTGAGGGTTGCGAAGCGTGAGCGATGATGTGGTCGAAGACGGAGCAAGCTCTCTTGACTTAAAGACCCCTTTTGTAGAATAGTCTAGTTACACCTGTAAATACTACAGCTTATATTTCTGTTCACCTACACCAAAAGGTCGTTTACCATTAGTTAAATTGATGTTGTAAATATGCCATGACAATTACATTTAGTATTACGATCTAGGGTTATAAAGGGCACGAAATGTATCAGTGCCTGCCGGTAAGTTCTTAGCTAATAAACTTTGCACGTTTAGGAGTTCCGGCTAAGGCGTGACTCATATGAGGCGTTGGAATCTTTCCTTCGTTTTTATTTTTGTTCCTTGGTTCATGATCGTTGCTGCTTATGTGTTTATTGACTGCGTTGATGTCATTAGATGTCATAAAGTTAAAGCCAAAGGTGATTTTTGTAGTTAAAGCATGCGTGATGGTGATGACTAATGCATCAACAGTATGAAAAAATGCACCTAAATGTGGTATACCTATGTCTTCTTTTTGTTGGACTGTTTATGAAGTATTTCGTACCTGTTTCTATTGAGGTATTTTCTATACTCGTACAAAGTATGTCACATGTGAGATTTTGTCTACACTTCCTACTAAGTTGACACAAAAAAGCCATGTTTCTTGACCAAAGATATCTAGCCTCCCACGTTTAACATCTTCACGTAAGAAGTCGTTAACATTCTTCCGTTTTATGTAATTCTTTTGAGAAAAGCTGGCTTTTCATTCTTCGAAAATCGCGTCTCCCTTCACATATTCTCGAAATTACCTATTGTTTGGCAACAAATTCTTGATATCTAAGACCTGGTATTCGCGGAACGCCTTTACTCAAGTTGCAATGGAAATTCGATCCACTCCATAAATATTACGCACTGTTAAATATATCAGTCGGTAATGTACGAGTATTATTAGTATTAGTACTTATGCCTTAAGTTAATGTGATTTTTATTGCATAATACATATCTACCTGTTTGGTTCTGCGTAGGTGCAATATACCTACAAATGTTAACATACTTTGACCTAAAGTTGCCCAATGTGTCTCTTCGTAATATAAGATTTTCCGTAAATGGGCAAAATTTTGGGACTCGTTTTGATTAAGTATTTATGGTGTGTCAAAAAGCTTTTTTAAATAATGTTGATGGGGCTTTGGAGTTATTGGGGCTTTGGAGTTATTGGGAAATCTTTAACTTTTGCTTTAGGAGAGGTACAGAATCACTTGCGTTTCTGTTTTCTTTCATTATTAAGGTAATGTGTTCAATATTAAAATCTTCTTTCGTATCGAAGTAAAGTCTAGTTAATTTACTTGGGCCTAATATTGAAATAAGCATGACAGATTGTTTGATCATCTGCTTATTCATTTGCGCAAGTTAAAATGGGGCCACACACAACCACTGTAATTTGAATTCAATACCTTTGTGTATGAGTAATATAGAAGCACTCTTATCTTTGCAGAATAATTCCTCGATTCTCGATACATATCGATCTTTATCGATATATAGGACATCGATAAAGATCAATGATCCTGTAGTTCCCTTCTTAATATATTAGTAACTAAAAAAAGTCTAATGTAATGTTAGTTTATTACGCCTATTTACCAGAAAAATGAATAATTTCTAAGTACAAAAAGTAGCTCTTCTTTCTAATACTATGATCTCCAGTAAATTCTTCTGTCTTCTTAATCTACATAATTATACTTCTTTTGAAAAGCTTTTGAATATTTTGTTTTCCTACGCTATCTTCTACCAATTGTTAAATATGTACATATTTTTTGTGAATAATTTCGTTGTTTTTGAATTTTGAAACAACACCTGGCATAGGTTTTGACAGAACATATATTTGAGACTTGAAATTCAAGCTTTGATAGTCTAGACTGGTTTGAATCACTTGCACCTTAGATTTTTGGTCGGTGCAACATGTATATCTCTGACGTACTCTTTACTAGTCGCCATCACAGTAGCATACCTTTCTAGATCTCATGGTCGCAAGCACAACTTCCGAGTGTGTGGTATTGGGTTTATCCATTAGGAATTTCTTAGTTTTAACCCAAAGATTGCGTGCCTTGGAAAGTACGTCTTGTATCTGATCTCCACCCGGTCTGTCGACTTCTCATTGAACTGTGCGAGTAAAGGTACTAAGAGTGCATTTATTTTGCGCACATTCTGATTTCTGTGGTTCTAATATCTCCTGCTTACGTCAGATTCTTTAGGTACATATATATAATCTTAAAGCTGCCCATAAAAGTATCAATGCATTGCAAAAGTTTGCTTACATAGATCGTAATATAATAATCAATTGGCTACAATCACCACCTTTAACTAAATGCGTAATACAATAAATATTTTATGACTATTCAACACAGACTTTATAGAGGTAAACGATAAAATAAAGGCTCCTTGAACTGTTAAGATATAAACGTTTAGGTGGCACTCAATTATCTTATTGCCATTCAGTTGCATCACTGAATCACTGTGTTTTTGTATACTCGTATACTCTTTCTGCGTATCCTCCTTCTCCTCTTAAGCACTTATTGCTTCCGCATTTGGATCTAATATTTTTTTTTCACGTTCTAATTTGTGTTCTCTTTTAAGAGGGCTGTCACAATTTTTGATGAATTTCAGCGTTTTATCCGATTTTTGACGTGTGACGATGCTTTAGATATAGCCATAAAAAAAAAAAACAAAAATATGGATAAGAAAGTTTGATAACTTATCTTGGGAGTGCTTTAAATAAATATTTGAATTTGTTTACCTACATCAGTAAAATCCTTGTCTCCGCAAAGGATGTTTTATAAAATGTTGCTTTAGGGTATCTTTTGACGCCTTGGTACACCGAAGATATTAAAGTTTAATCATTTATAAAAATGTCTATGATACAACTGTATCTTCTACATTGGAGTGCTGAAACCACTTTATTACTTTTCATACAGTAATACTCCAAAAATAATTCTGTAAAACCAAGATCTACTGACAGTTTTCCGTACGAAACTACAATTTTTATCTACGAAATTATAATCCAAACTCAAATAAAAAAAATTAACCAACTAAGGTGGTATTTCTATAAATCTTGAAAAAAATAAATTGGGCTATTTAAAAGTTAAATAATATTTTTAAATAATTTTTGTATGCAATGCAAAAATCGAGCGCGACTGCTGCCGCCCGTCGTTTAATTTACCTATCGTCTGTTTTTTATATCCTGAGACTATATTGACACAGGAAATGTCAAAATTACTATAAGATGATGCCAGTTCTTTTGTGTTGTAATGGCATTTCTGTCAAAACGCTCAAATTTAAGAAAAAATGTAACAGCGCCCTTAAATCTTCTCCTTATATCCTCTAGAGTGGTTCATCTATGTTTAAATCATCTAAGTCAAAGCTAGCTAAAGCCTTTTAATTTATTAGAGCCTGCTTAGAGTCATCTCTAGTTTCTTTCTCATGGATTTTGTAACTTGTCTGTTGTAATAGATGCGGATGTATTGATTTACTTAATTAATAAGATACAATCATTATGTTTACATTCTTTACCATTTTATGACCGGTTGCGTTTGTTAACAAATGCCGCGGCTTTATTTTATCAGAGCTGTGAACCTGTTATTTAATTTTGTCTGTCTGGCAGGATCCGACTCCTTGCACGACTCATGTGCTGTCTTGAGTTTGAACATGTTGAAACTTGTCGACATCTTTACCTGTGTTCGAAGTTCCATAGACCCTTTAATATGTTGTCCTTGACTTCTTGTGACGAGTATCGACATGTTGCAGTTTTATTCACCCTGATCGGTCTTGGATCTATTAATAGTCTTCACATCCGGCCTACGAACAAAAACAATATATTGCTGTGTCCTAACAGGGCTTATGTTTGAGACACCATATTATGTAACATCCTTAAACATCATGTATGCAATAAATACATGAATATTTATGAACTTAAAATGGATTACAAAAGATTCATCTACTCAGTCTCTTAAATCATAATTTAATTCAAGTTGTTTTAGTTACACTTCCAAGAGACACTTTACTGTGTTGCAGTTTTTTTTACAAATTGAGAGCAGGAGTAGTTTCAGGAAATAAAATACAACGTTGCATTTACACTGTTTTTGGGCATCTATTCCCAGCATTAAGCTGATTTTATGGTCTCATTGTATAGAAATTGGGTAATCACCGTTGAAGCGTATCTAACGTGGGCTTACAGAAGGCATAACATTAATACAATGTGGTCTTTTTGTCTTAAAACATGCGTAACTTTGACAGACGGGCGTAGGAAGCAAGGCTATGTTGGTACCAATAGAATAATTTACTTCTTTTATGCACGCAAAGCGAATATTAATGACTTTAATGTACGTTTCATTTATATTGTAAATATGCAATGGTAGAGATAAATAAGACATAACACCAACAGAAGTTATACTCCCAAATAATCATTTTCTTGTGGGTCACGCACTCTGTAATTGACTTATGAGAAGCTATACATGTGGATGGAGAGAGAAAGTGAGATTGTGTGAGGAATGATATGGAAGAAAAGAGAGTGAGTGATACCATGATGGTTGACAAGACAGAATAGATAAAAAAATGTGTTGCAACAACCTCAAATAAGACGGGACATGGGCAGGAAGATGATGGCTTTGTGTAGATTAATAGAAACAAGGAAAATTTTATGTGTATAATTTGCTCTTGTGTGAATTTGAGGACTTCACTAGCACTAGTACCTAAACTTATATTGAAAGAGTTTTTGGACAATGGGTTTACTGCAACGTCTTCACTAGATGACATAATGGTCTTCAGCAATCTACATTATAATCTGCCGTCATGGTCTTTATCTGATTTTGTATAGCTGCATGTATTACTCAACATTGCAAGAATACACTAATTATTGTGCGTTTTAGATGAGTATCTCTGGCATGGTTCATGATTCCGTGGTGAAATTGTATTTGCATAACCTGCACAAACGATGCTATTAGAAGACATTTGAATGATATAATAAACGCACTAAACTATTTTAATATTCTAAAGAGGTAAAATTGATTGTTTATTGGTAAAAGGCAGACAAATCTCTGCGTGCACTGAGGCCTACCACAAGCTCTTAATGCGATCCATTTGACGACATAAACTGAACTGTTTCTCGTTCGCAAGCATGAAATTTTAACACGTCATGGCTTCTGGGCCTATTACCAAAATTCTCAATCATAGATAAATGTAATGCTCTTTTAAATCTCGCAAAAATTTATGATTCATAAGTTAAGAAGCGAGACCGAAAAGCTATTAAATTATATTACGAAATGAATCAAGATTTACTACACGCATTTGGTGTCAAATCAGTCGATAATGTTTCAAAATCAGTGCAAGACGAATGCTATCTATCAATTGAATAGGAAAAGAAAGGGAACGCGTGAGTGAAGCCAAATCCACCGTAATTCTCACCGTTTATCAAGGAGTGGCGAGCCTATCCTGACCGCGTGGGAATCACGCCTTGAAGCTTATGTTGCCTTGGTACTTCTCGGTAGCTATAGGCCGTTATATGGCGCTTAATTGCTGTAAACTTTATCCAGTTTAAGCTAAGTAAATAGACGCAACTAGTCTTAATGAGAGGTTAAGGGAACCATTTGTTTTGTAATTCCTTGTTGAAGTTAATTTTGTGTTTTTTGTTGTTCAACGTTGTTCGGACAAACTACTACATCAAATTGATCGTACTATTTATATTTAACAGTTCGTTTTCTGCTATCGCCTGGTTTACTTATTTTATCATTTATTATGAATAGGCTCGCGTTTGACCACTATCTCACCCGAACGTTAAACGATGATTGGAGCACGGTTGCCTAGAAGTAACCTATTCACTCTACACTCAAAGACCCCTGGGTTATAGCTATGAGGAAACATAGACTCCGACGGGGAATTCCACTCCTTAGCTGTACGCATAATGAATGTGTTCCCAAAACGCTTTGTACGTATGTGTGGAATATCCGCTATGCATTCTATCATCTAATTGCAACTAATTTCATAAGATACACTTCATTTGCAAGACTGTGTTTGCTCGCTAACCGCATCGACTGCTTGTGAGTCATACCACTTTTTTGAGAGGCAAAATTTTGTAATGATATGCAATAGGCTGGTTCTTCGTGCCTATTGATGTAAGGTCCTTTTTAAATGGGACTAATGACAGCAGGACAAAACTAGGCATGTTTAAGATGAGAGAAAAGGACAGCTACATTGTATGAATCTGACAGCTGTCACCCGCATCATCAGTATAGTCCCTGCGGTTCGAAATGCGATAAAAGTGATATCGCAAATCCGACCAAATTTAATAGTCACAAAATATAAGAGCGATTGAGTAATAATTGTGACGTATCGCGCTGGCTTATCTATACTGCTACTTACTACTACTATCACTTTTATCGCATCTCGCATCACAGGAAGTATCTAATTGTAGTATAACTAGCTATATCATGACTTTCCATCGTTTACTACACATTGATATTGTTTGTTATCATTTACATTGTTTGCGAAGTTAGAGGAATACTCTGTTGCTACCATATCGATGTAATTGTAAACAGTAGCATTATTGTTTGCAAACCGACAGATTGATAGCTCGTAAACAATGAACATTGTTGTCCGAACGATGATAAGTTCTGGGAACAAAAGCTTCTTTGAAATCAACGGGTAATCTCTTCGTTGTCGAAGGAAAAATTGCAAATCTTTGTTCGTTGCTGCGGGTGAAGTTTTTATGGGGGTGTAACTAGGTGGCTTTGATACGGAAGAATTGGGACTGTGTTTTATAGTTCAGAGGAATGGTAATGATCGTTCGAATCAATGTGAATGGGGAAAGACAAATAAATGACATAATCTAGGCATTTGGTTGATCAAATTCGTTGTAGATAAATTGATATGTATGTATGTATGTTCCACAACTTTTCACACAACGCCGTCTAGTCCCAAGCTAAGCAGAGCTTGTGTTATGGGTATTAGACAACTGATAAACATACTTATATATTTCTAAATACATACATATTATATATAAATTACACGTAGGTGAAATAAATATCTATTGATACTGCATCCAAAAGATTTTACCAATGAAAGAATTAAGTAGGAACTACATTAGACCGATGTATACGTGGGCGATGATTGTGTTGTAGGTACGTATATCCGCATCGCGTGGTGCAGGTTTAATGTAGCTCTACAAGCCTAGTTGCCATATAAAATGTGTGGAGACTGACGCGCCCAGATCGGCGTATGTGGTCCACGTGTGTCCAATGTAGTTCGACCTTTAGCTTACAGAATAGGAAGACATATTTGCGATACGAAATCACCTTCTCAGTTATCGATGACCTTAGATAAAAAAAAAGATAAATAAATTATTATGATGATATCGTTAAAGAATTCAGTTCTCACACTTTATCGCAAGAATCTATCAAATAGACATTTCAAGACTCCAGCTGGCGTTATCTTCATCATCAGATCAATTATAATTTTAACATTTAAATTACTGAATTAGAATATACCAGACTAGTTTCTGCCATGCGTATGAAAATAGGTTTCTCCATACAAACTTTGTAACTCCGTTTCATCTCCTTAGGAGCTAAGTTCTAAAAATCCTCTCTTAGTGCTCGCCTACAATATAAAAAAAACAAGTGCGAGTCGGGCTCGCGCACAAAGGGTTCCGTAGCAGCAAATAAAACTTATAAGGTTCAGCCATCGTTTTCAGTGTAAGCACAATAACTTAACCAAAATTACAGTTAAATGAACCTATCTCAAAAACTATAAGAGATACTTTGATCAAACCAAAAATCGTTGAAAGAGTTAATTAGCATGCATCACCTCTATTTTTTTTAGAATTTTATACCCCGTAGTTATAAAAATAGAGGGGGGGGGGACATACTTTTTACGACTTTGAGAGCTGATATCTCAAAAACCGTTCACTTTAAGAAAAATGTTTTTTAGAAAACTTTATATCATTTTAAAAGACCTTTCCATTGATACCCCACACGGGTATGTACATCGAAAAAAATTCTTTTTTTTACTATTTAGTGTCATAATTTTGTAGCGGTTCATACAACACATATTCCCATCAAATTTCATCACTGTAGTACTTATAGTTTCCGAGTAAATCGGCTGTGACAGACGGACAGACGGACAGACGGACATGACGAAACTATAAGGGTTCCGTTTTTGCCATTTTGGCTACGGAACCCTAAAAACTGTGCAAAATTTCACACACCTTCACACGCCTTGTAGTTTCGGCTGTGCGTTGATATGTCAGTCAGTCAGTTTTTCCTTTTGATTTAAATCGATATAATAAGGTTGTGTATTCAAATCAGTAGTTCTGTGATATGCTTGGACACATCAAGGCCTGTGTCCATAAAATCATGTATAACTTACATTATAAAGTATAAGCGTATGCGTAAAGCTTGTACATAAACAGCAATCACCGGTCAGGTTGTGCGTATGAATATTATTTCTTATATACCTTAGATATTTGAATTCTTTGTCAGGCCAGGGCCGAGAAGACTGGAATCAACTTTCCAAGCGGATCTTGGGATAAAAATTATGATGTTTATTGCATCCTTATAAAGATGTTTGGGATTATTATGGTTATGACTGAGTAAAGGCCAAGCTATAGCTAAATTGCAATCGTAATTAATGTCTCTATGCATCTGATAAATATCTATTACTGTGCTTACTTGTTGTACTTGTGCGTCAGAAATATAAAACTGACAATCAAAGTTAGAAATTTCTTATAAAGAGTTTTAAGGAGAGAACTGGATTCAGTGTTATTACATTTTATAACTCTTTAGTCCTTTTAAATTCTATTTCGTCAAAATTTCGTACAACAACAGCTGCGAGTCTCGAAATGATAATATAATTCAATAAATTAAGTCGCTAGAGCCAGAGGTCCGAGTGCTCATTGAGTGGTTCGGGATATCAGCAAGCTGCTATTCGATGATTCTTCACGTGATCTTGGAGGGACTTTATTGAGCTAACAAATCAGCATGGCTATTTCTGTCACTTTCATTGCTGTCACTTTTCCCACTGATAATGACGTGGATAAATTTTTTGATACCTTTACCTATTGCATTCTTTTTATACTTATTTCATATTAATATTTTTAGTCTAAATATACAGAGATCTATTAAGTTATTTACTAGTTTAATTATATACTGTCGTTAATACGTAAAACAAAATAATTGCCCCACCGCGCTTTACCGTGATTACTCAGTAACTTATGATCTAAGTGCGGTCATCCATCGCCGTGTGCCTAGCAGGTTAAGGATAACAGCCTTCATTAATCTAGCTAGTCATAAACCTAGGCTTGCCTTGTAATCTAGTACATCGTTGTTCTACTATTGAATTATCACGACCTTTCTGCAGATTAGCTAAGGTACCTTTAATAGTTTAATGTTTCAATTCTTGCAAATGTTGTTTTGTAGTATAGTTTAAACATATGTTATTAGCTTAACCAGAATTAAGATAATCTGTTTCTTTTTGGATGAGAAATCATAAAATAACTTCTCCTGCTCTGGGTGGAGTGAGAGTGCGTGTCAGACTTTTACTGATTAAAATCCTGTGTTTTCGTTAAGTTGCCCATTGCATTCTAAGATCGTGGTGACGCTTTCGAACAATCCTGTTGCCCTAGCTAAGCAAATGCGCTCTTATTTGAATAAGATGATTTGTTGATATGGTTCCATATTCTTGTTTTCGATTCTAATTTCATTAAAATACATGATATCTGTGCATTTTGAGTACAAAGTATAGCATCAATATGAATTTGATGCTATATTTATATCATCGTTTTGAATATGATTCATTAAATTTTTACTTGCCCAGTATTATAAATTTAGATCTTTTCATGTACCTGTTTAGGTTAAAATATGTCCATCATCTTAGTTATTGATTTTACTAAGTTGCTCCAACCTTAACTTTAACCCTACAATAATTGGTGACAACATCCACAGACCTAACCTCAAACTTGACCTTACAGACAGCCGAACGCAGCGCGGGGTGGGAGACCCACCGAGTCCGCCTCAACCGGGTACCAGGCTACGGTTTCGGTATCGCGGTCTCCGGCGGCAGGGACAACCCTCACTTCGCTAGTGGCGACCCCTCCATTGCAGTATCTGATGTGTTAAGAGGAGGACCGGCGGAGGATAAGCTGCAGTAAGTATTTTTTTCTACTGTTAATGGGGTCGAGCTTGACCTCTGTTTCACCTGATGGGAAGCGATGATGTGGTCGACGATGAACCGGATGAACCATGTTTTCCTAGAACTATTCATTTTTCAAGTCTATATCAATCGGGTGAAAGGTTTATCGTAGTCTCTGGTAGTTGTGGGGGTTGTCGTTCGATTGAATTAAATTAATAGATTAAAGTGACTAAATAAGATAAAAGAGGGATAAAGCAGTGTCTTTAAGTGACGGGTGGCATGTTGAATTTCGAACGAAACGAAGGTTCTATTGCTGTTTCAATCCCGAACGCCAGTGAGGCATTCATATATAATTAACTCCCGAGCATTGTGAGGGAGTTATTAATTATAAAAGTTGAACTAGATGGCATTGTTAAAATTTGGTTGTCTTAATATTGTTTTTTAAATCATCTATTCACCGAAACGTCTCTTCTTTCCAGAGTAAACGACAGGATAGTATCAGTGAACGGCGTGCCCCTCGAGAATGTGGAGTACGCGCGAGCAGTGCAGGTGTTGCGCGACAGTGGCGCCACAGTGTCGCTGGTGGTGCGGCGGCGAGCGCCCGCGCCGCCTCCCACCGCGCCTACCACCATCAAACTATCGCTTACTAGGAATGGGAAGAAAGAAGGTTGGTTTCAGTATATTTATTTTTTAAAGCCTAATGTCCATGGATGCGTAGGTTCGTAAACGCGTATTCGTCATAATACTACAACTTTAGCTGCGACGGCACGACATGCCGCTTCGTCGACAGAGTTTCATAGTTTTGTATGTAAACTTCTTGGTGGTGTAAACCAAATGTATAATGACGAATACAAGTCTATGAAGCTAAGCGTTCGTGGACAGCAGGCCTAAACTTAAAACTTTTGTGCACAATTTAAACTTCCGGCACAACAGCAGAATCTGCCCCACTGTGAAGTCGATTAGTAAGTAGAAAATGCCTAAGGAGTAGTGCAAATAGAAAGCGTTCATCGCACGAAAACATATCGCGACCGCTGGCGCATTATAGATTTTCCAAAGAAATGAATACGACGATTGCGTATTTGTGCTCTCTAAGCGTATTATCAAAGTATTAGGTGCTTAATATCATATTCGCAAAATGATATATTATTAGGATTTTGCGAAATGTCCTTAAATCTTGCGAAAGTCCACAAAGTCATTCTAACTTTTCAATATAGCTACAAAAATCCATTTTCGCATTACCACCACACAAATCCTCCTAACCTAACATCTCCCTTTTCCAGATTTCGGCATAGTATTAGGATGCAAGCTATACGTCAAAGAGCTGACCCTTCGGGCCCGAGAACAGCTGAACCAAGGCGGCCAGGGTCTGTGCGAGGGAGACATGGTGACGAGGATCAACAACACGCCGGTGACGGACGCCATGACCCTGAAGGAGGCTAGAAAACTCATCGAGTCCTGCAAGGACCGCCTGAACTTGGTGGTGACGAGAGAGCTGATCAGAGAAGAGACGGTCACGAATGGGAATTACCAGAATAATTATAATAGTCTTGGTAAGTTGTGTGGTTTTGTCATTTTGTTTGATTATGGTAATATAATTGATAAGACTAAGGGGTTACCTGAGGTCTTACCATGACGTTTTAAAATGACAAGCATACGAGCAAGAAAGAGGGACGGAGCTATACACTCTAAATAGCACCATCCCTTTAACAGTTCAGTTAAGGTCGTGAAAAATTAACAGCTCAGCGGGCCTCATATATGTTTTTTCCACCCCGATTTGATTTCCCATTGCACTTCTATGAAATAAACCCTAGGGGACCGCGGTTATTTTTATATTTTATTTAAAATAATATTAATAATATAAACTGTTATTGCACTGTTTGTGTTGCTTCTATAATTATACCACTAGAGTACAATTTTAAATCAGTCGGGGTTTGGTGGCACAAATTTTTGCCAGCGGTTCTCAAACTTTTTTAACTTTGAGAACCGCTGGCACGTTTTCGTGCCATCGGGGTTCTAGAGGAAAATGCAAAATACTCATATATTTAAAATAAATTACCACCTAAATAGTAGTATCGAATAACATTTCAACAATTTATCACTTACCTAAGCATACTTTTGATTCTTATCTACTTGATAATATCAAAAGATCTTAATGATCATCTTGCCTCAATCTGTATTCAAGATTTTAAGATAAGAAAATAATTTATTTAGTTAACGTAAATAACATACACTAGTATGTAAATCTTTTTATACTCGTAACCGTAAATAATTGCGAAAATTAAGTCAGTCTCCTTAGAAAATATGTTAAAATGTGTTTTGTGTTTGCAAATTCTTTCTGGCAACGCTTTATTTAGAATTTAGTAATGGAGTGTTTAATTTTTATTTTCTTGAGAAAAAGTTGTGTTATATTTACATGATAAAACAAATATTTAACCGTAAAATATTAAAAAAAATGTTTTTGACATGAAGTCAAAAACCTCCGCACCAAATTTTATTAAAACCGATTTAGGTGTTTAACCGTGAGAGGGTGGGTAAAAGATAGAGTTACATTTACATTTATAAAATGTATGTAATGTAGAAAAAATAGGTACTTTGATAAGGCCCTTTCTTGCCTTGCCAAAAATCATCATCATGTTGCTCCTGGACTTAATTTTCTAGACTTCTCTTAATCCAAAAAGTTCTGCAAGAACCTCATCAAGAATCTTCTTTCTTAACAGAAGCCAGTCCCCACAATGTATATGGCGCTGCAGAAGCATCTCCAGGGTATTCAAGCAGTGGGCAGAACCTGTACGTGGCCGCTCCAGTCAGAGGCGGAGACGCACGAAGAGGCCCGATGTCGCACGAACAGATCGACCAGCCGCCCCGACCGCCGCCGCCTAGGAACGAAGGTATGTCATTAAGGTGCAAGTTGGTAGCGGACGACATGAAGCTGCAGCAAACGACTTATCGCAGCGACACTACTGGTTTCTATGTATTTCTATGAAATTCGCTCCGTAGTTAGCGACATGAAGCTAGTGACGCGTCGTCGAGCGGCAGATGGCAGTGTCGTCCGACCGCAGATCAGTAGTGCCGCTGACGCCGGAGCAACGACACGTCGCTCTAAAAATTGCGATTACTATTCTCGAACACGTGAGACATCTTGTTTCACGGCGCACTCGGAACCAATTGGATACCATCTGCTGTTGCCGTCTGCAGTCAGGTTCGAAATCATGACTACAGCGACATGACGCAACGACGTGTCGTGACGACACGAAGCGACGACACGTCGTCTGCTGCTGCTGCGTGCAGTCGGCTACCAACTTGTACCTTTAGGGACTACACACACTTATTCAGCTCTATTCGCGTTTCGCTGAACGATTTTGGTCACACTTATACAGCTCTACTTCTATCAGCCGCGTACAGCGGCGTAAGAGTGTTATCTCTGCTAAAATACTTCTATCTACTACGTACGGCGATGAATATGTTGCGAAGACGGTCAGCTACTCAATTAGTATTGTGTCCTGAACATGGATGGTTCTATGTGCGATATTTTTGTCGTTTCGCTACTTGTAGAAGAAATAGAAAAAAGTAACCGTATAAAATTACAACGCGAACAACAGTGGGTCGACTCATTTTGGGTAAATAGAAATTTGGTTGGAGAAATCGCGATATTGGTATCCCAATTAAAACAAAATTATATTAAATTTAAAGAGAATTTTCGGATAAATCTAATCTATCCAGGAACTATGCAGGTCGCAACTTGTTGACAAGGAGTTGAGAACCATATACGTGTGCAGCGCTGTTCTGCCGCATTCAGCGTCGAACGCGGCGGGACAACGCTGAACGCGGTGGAACAGCGCTGAACGCAGCAGAACAGCGCTGAACTCTATCTAAAGCACTCGCATGATAAAAACAGATTTGTTCTCATTTTATACTTGTTTGCCGCGAAAGCTGAATAAACGCGGAAAGCTGAATGGATGCGTACGCGTCTCCATACAAAATCGTTGTTTTCTATGGACATTAGCTGAATAGAGCTGAATAAGTGTGTGTAGTCCCTTAGTCAGTGGCGAAGATCCACGAAATGGCCCGATGATGCACGAAAAACGGTTTCAGAACGAAATACGGCCCCTGAAATGAAAGTTTCGGAAAGACTAAGAAATACAATCTATTATTATGTATGTTAATAGATGTGTTTACTCACGTCGTTTTTGAAAGTCTATTTGTGAATTATGATGTTAGTATTCAATCTGAATTTATCATGAGAGTAATAAAGACAAGGAATCTGATATTTGTTTAGGCTATTATAAAGAGTACTGAGAAACCGTAACTTTTAATAATTTGATAAGATGTTATTAAAAATAATAACATCGATATTAACTTTGCAGATTACTACAGCAGTAGAAGACAGCTATACGAAGAAGAGGCCATGAACAATCAAAGAAATAAACCTTCGTAAGTTCTAAATCTTTTCCACTTTTGAATACAATGAGATGCGATAGGTATCCAAAGACTATAAAACAAAAAATTATATATTTCAAGTAGGTATCATATTTGTTCCTATAAATATTTGTGTTTTGTTTTGCCGTCATTAGATATTATTGATAGCCATCACCGAAGTTTGCGGAACTTGAAAAGGCACTTAATTTCTTAAATTAATACTTTTATTTAAAAAAAGTAATATGCCGTGAAAGATTTTCCAATTTTCCAATTAATATGGACATGTGCACGCAAGTTGATGCTGTACACAGCGATTTTCAGAAGGCTTTTGACTAGGTGAACCACAAATTACTCCTCGATAAAATTGCCTTCAATGGCATCAGAGGTAATTTTGCATCATACTTTTTTCTTAGAACTCAAAAAGTTGTCGTTAATGGTTTCGAATCTGATTATGTAGTTGTCGAGTCAGGTGTGCCGCAAGGATCAGTCTTAGGCCCATTACTTTTTATATTATGTATTTATAAACGACATAAAATCCTGCATTGTCAATTAATTTAAGCCGATGATATTTAAATCTACAAGGCCTGTACGACCTTTCAAGATGGTTTTGATGGTTACCAGACTACAAATTACATTTGGATATCCATGTCGACAGAATTAACAAAGCCTTACAGAAGTAAGGTTAAATTAAGGTCAAATATCTAAAATTACCATATCTTCCATTTTACAGCAGCGAGCCAAGGTTGATAAGCTTCCAGAAGGAAGGCTCGGTGGGACTGCGACTGTGCGGCGGCAACCGCTCCGGCGTGTTCGTGTCGGGCGTGCAGCCCACCAGCCCCGCCGCGCTGCAGGGCTTGCAGCCGGCGGACAAGATCCTTAAGGTATGTGTCTACAGCAGAGCCAGGCTGCTCAGCTTCAGAAGGAGGGCTCGGTAGGGCTCCGGCGTGTTCGTGTCGGGCGTGCAGCCCACCAGCCCCGCCGCGCTGCAGGGCTTGCAGCCGGCGGACAAGATCCTTAAGGTATGTGTCTACAGCAGAGCCAAGCTGCTCAGCTTCAGAAGAGGGCTGAAAAGCTTCCAGAAGAAATCCATTCACTCTTGACTTAAAACCCCTAAGTTGTAGCTAACAGTAAACAGACCCGGCAGGGAGTTCCACTCATTGCTTCCCTCCTCCAGCTGTACGCACATTAAATGTGTTCCCAAGACGCTTTGTACGTATGGGGGGGGGGTGTAGACATCCCCCCCATACCATGGCCACCATACCCCATACATGGTAGACCATGTACCGGAGGTCTGTCCAGTTGTTCGGTTTTAAGGCCCAAATCATTGTCAGATTTATCTTGGAATGAAGTCCGAGAGACAGTTGGTTGAATAACATGAACATTGAGTCCTAGTTTTGTGCGGTCGAACAGGTGAACGATATGGAGATGAAGGGGGTGACGCGCGAGGAAGCTGTGCTGTTCCTGCTGAGTCTGCAGGAACGAATCGACCTCATCGTGCAGCATTCTCCTGACGAATACAATGCTGTGGCCAGTGGGCAGATGCGTGAGTAGATCTTGCTTTTTGTGTTTTTAATTTATGCTGAGGCTCCATGTGTACCAAAAACAATACAACTTGTTTATTTATTTAATTCTTTATGCACACAAAGGTACAAAGGCGGACTTAATGCCTGGAGGCATTCTCTACTGACTGGAGAGAATGGCTCAAGGTTGTTTAGTGGTGTGGGTCAAATGGTTCTCTAGTCCTTTGCGTGCCTTTGGGTTTTTGGTTTGTTTTGAGTGACTTTGTACCCAGCTAACTAATTTTTACGTAAATATGAACCTTATTTTTACGTAAATAAGGTTTAAGTTAGCTGGGCACGGTTACATTTTCGGTACACTGGGCCTGAGAAGTTCTCAGACCCAGTGCACCCGTATTTTTATTGGGTCTTTGAACCATTATGTCGCCGTTTTATGTTTGCAGATTTATAACTGTAATAACTTTGGATTGACTTAAAATTCAATGTTTTGATTTTCAATTATTTTTTGAGTAAAACATTGACCGTTACCATTTCAGCGGGCGACTCGTTCCACATAAAGACGCACTTCCACTACACGGAGCCGACGGACGGCGAGATGTCGTTCCGCTGCGGCGACGTGTTCCACGTCGTGGACACGCTGCACAACGGCACCGTGGGCGCCTGGCAGGTCTACAGGATAGGTGAGCTTCTCTATATGATGGCGAAGGATAGAATAGAATAGAAAGAATAGAATAGAAAGAATAGAATAGAAAGAATAGAATAGAAAGAATAGAATAGAAAGAATAGAATAGAAAGAATAGAATAGAAAGAATAGAATAGAAAGAATAGAATAGAAAGCATAGAACACAAAGAATAGAATAGAAAGCATAGAACACAAAGAATAGAATAGAAAGCATAGAATAGAAAGAATATAATAAAAAGCATAGAACACAAAGAATAGAATAGAAAATATTTTATTCGGGACAGACACCGCACAATGATTACAAAAACAAAGAAAAAAAGTACAGGATGCGCCGAGCGTGCCCGCACCGACAGGGTGACCACCTCAGCATTTGCTGCAGTGACTCAAGGACGAGGATGAACAAAATACATAAATAAATTAAATATTTAGCTAATTGAAGATTAGCAACGGTTTTATTTGATTGCTCGATTATCTCTATAGTTCTCGATTGTTTCTTCTTTTCACAAGCTTTTGACGTTTTATAAGTACTCATGTAGGCCTATGTAAAATAAAAACATTTTGGATTTTGATTTTTTTGCCTTGCGTTCCAGGACTCTAGGTTTCCCTTTAGGAAGCCAACCTATAGCCTCAACAGGCTTCGACCCTGCTGGGTCCCTGTGGTTTTTAGCCTTGCTCTCCCTTTCCATCAAAAACAATAATTCAACATCATTTCCTCCAGGTCGCAACAACCAAGAGGTCCAAAAAGGCACGATCCCCAACAAGGCTCGCGCCGAAGAACTAGCGACAGCGCAGTTCAACGCTACGAAGAAAGAGATGAGCGGCAACGACGGCAAACACAACTTCTTCAGGAGACGACGCTCTACGCATCGACGGAGCAAGAGTCTTGGCAAGGTAGGATCGTGTTACGTCTTCTGAAGGACTCTTAGAAAAGATTAGTTAAAGATTAGTTAACACTCTTTTTCTATCAAAAAGTTCTAGAGAGACTATCTGGACACAAGAATAAACTAGCTACTATTCGCATCCGCATAGTTTATTTAGCTACTATTTAGCTAGTTTATTTTTGAGCTTTCTCACGCTCCTGGATATATTCTGCTGCATGAAGTGAAAGACTCCCGCAAAGAAATTAAAATCATTTAAGATGAACAATGTCAGCCAAAAGCGAGGCTTATTGATATGATTGATAATATAATTTATCAATGCTGTATTATTTGCTTACAAAAATACTCATTATTAATTAAGAAAAGAAAGAACTAAATCAGTGGTGGCCTTGTGTTACCATTTGGCATTAGGCTGAGCAGACGACCTTTTGTCATTATTCAGTGTATTTTGTTCAGTGTCAGATTTTATAATGCCAATAAACGCAATTTTCTTTCACTCATTATTAATCCTATTCAACTTCCCCCACAGGAACATTGGGATGAGGTAGTCCTCTCAGACAGCATCAGCAAGTTCCCAGCGTACGAGCGCGTGGTACTCAAGCAGCCCGGATTCGTGCGACCTGTGATAGTACTCGGCGCGGTCGCGGACATAGCCCGGGAGCGCCTGTTGACTGAGAGCCCGGATAAATTCTCCTCGCCGAGTAAGTGTGTTTTTTTTATGGTAGGGGAAACATCGGAATGGCTTCTCCCACTCTTGGGCGGAGTGGAATGGTGTGTCAGACTCTTACTGACTAAACCCCTACCCCGTTCCTTCGTTGCCTTCGATCTGGGGGACACGGTGACAACCTTTCAGATTTTCCATGTTCCCCAGAAGTAAGTGTGGTGGCTTTAGCACGTTTTTTTTTTAAATTTTATTGGTTTTTAAAAGATTCAGATAAAGGACCTACTACTATGAGGGGTATCAATAAAGGCAAGCATTATCCAAAACTTCTTTTCCTCTAATGACCTAGATACAAGATATGGACAATGACGTATTTGCTTTTATATCTTCCCTCTTCTCAGATTGTGTGGAACACTAACCGTTCTGGCGTAAAATGGAACTTAAATTTTTTAGGGTTCCGTACCCAAAGGGTTAAATGTTCTGAGACTCTGTTGTACGCCCGTCTGTCTGTCCGTGTGTCACCAGGCTATATCTCATGAACCGTGATAGTTAGTTCAAATTTTCGCAGATGATGTATTTTTGTTGCCGCTCTATCAAAAAATGGCGACGTGTTGTTATTATTATTGACGTAAAACTGTTCTCCACATAAACAAAAACTTTACTTATACGCCGAAGTTATACGCCTTCAAAGCTTATGACGATTCTCTTTCCACAGAATCTAAAAAAAGATCTAAGTAAACATTTTTTAAATTAAAAACTTACATATTCGTTTCTTAAACACACCTTTATGTGAATGCTTATAAAGTTGTATATTTCTATCCGAAATGTTTTTCTTGACTTATAATAAGAAACTAACTATAATAGAAACTTGATTAAAGCCAAAAGTCACATCCAATATCCAACTTTAAAGAACCCCGAGACCCTGTAATTAAGGCAAAGAAGGAACAGGTGTGGGTCAGAATTCTGACACGCCTTCCCGCTCCGCCCAAAGCGGGAGAAGCACATCTTAAAAAAATATCCAACTTTCAATTACTTAATCAAATTTTATTTATCTTTGTTTTTTAGAAATGGACAGCACTTTAGAAGATACCAAAACGAAGTCGGCCGGCATAATCCGGCTCTCCAGCATCCGAACCATCATGGAGCGAGGGAAGCACGCCCTGCTGGACATCACGCCCAACGCCGTGGACCGACTCAACTACGCGCAGTTCTACCCTATCGTCATCTTCTTGAAGGCAGATAATAAACATATCATTAAACAGCTTAGGGCTGGCTTACCAAAGTAAGTATGCGGCATAAGTGATCAACAATTTATTGACCCATTTTAGAACTAATTAAAAGATCATTTTTCTTTTTAACCACTACTGACTGTAAATTTTCGGTCGTTAAATCCGCAAGGGTCTTTCTTTGAATAATAATAATTTATTTAATATACACAGTTATTTACATATTTGTTTATTTACCAGTTTATGTATACACACAAAAGAATTAGAAAAGAAGAAGCAGACAGAAAATAGGTACAAGGGTAATGCAAAGGGTAAATTATTTCTAAAGAAATCTCTTCCAGCATTAATATGACCAAGAATAAAAGTACCAATGACTTTATAAAGTTATCAGCCCGTTGCTCCAAAACAGGCTACTTGTAGTTTTAGTGCAGTATGGTTAAGTCCATTTACCGATTTAAGAATACAGTTAATGAGGTTTTTCAAGAAAATTCATACCACTAGTTGGCGCCACTTAGCTGAGAGGTCTTCTACTTTTAAAATATATATACATGACGGTGACGTTGATGTCTAACTTATACCATTAAGGGCCTGTTTCACAATGTCCGAGTAAGCACTACTCACTGAATAAATTCAAAAATTTGACAGAATTTGTATGAAATTATCTGTCAAGTAAGATACTCGAAACTTAACCATAGGTGGTGAAACAGGCCCTAATACTATCGTTTTGAAAGGTGTCTAAATAAACCTGATGACTCAGTGCTGCTACCTGGTGAATGTCATTATAGAAATTTCTCAGTGCGCGTATGTCAAGGAAATCGTGTCAATAATGGTGTTTATGTCAAAGAAATCTTTTCAGTATGTAAACTTTCTTCCCCAGATCTGCACACAAATCATCAAAGAAGCTCCTAGAACAGTGCCAGCACATGGAGCGGGTGTGGGGCCACGTGTTCACGCACACCATCACGCTGAGCGAGGCCAACGCCAACACGTGGTTCAGCAAGCTCGGCGACCTCATACAGAGGACGCAGCAGCAGCAGCTCTGGGTGTCCGAGACTAAGGTGAGGGGAATGAATGGAGTTGTTATAAGATTTATGATATTTTGGTGTAATTGGGATTTGTGTCAGGATGTTGGTGATGGTTTTGTTGTGGAACAAGTAGCAAAAATTGTTTAGGATAAAGTAAATTTTTATTGTGGCAATTGTGTAGTTTTCTGATAAACTTACGTGTATTTATTTCTGGGCCTTTAGATAAAGTCCCATTCTAATAGCGACCACGATTTTAAAAAGTATAAAAGATTTTCATAAAACATCTAGGTATAAACCTGATTTGGTGTTTCACCCGCTCAGAGTGGACAAAGTGGGAATGACAAACATTTACTGACTTAAGTCCTCCCGTGTTCCTTCAGATTGTGGTCACTCTTACGAATAATTCAGTATTACATACAACATATTATTATATACAACAAAATCACTTGACAATAGATTTGAAATCAAATCATAAAATATATAATAGAAAATTATCTCAAGGGAACATATTCCCGGGATAAAAAGTATCCTATATACTATTCAGTAGTTTTTGCGTGAAAGAGTAACAAACAACCATAGTTACATAAAAAAATTCGCGTTTATAATTTTATAGTAGGAAATAGCCGAGAATTATTAATCACTTGTTTCATAACAAAACCTACTTCATATACCTACATAAGTTCATATTATATGTATAACCATGTCTCTACGGGATTCATTTCTTAATGTTAACGTATTCTGTGACGACAGTAAACGCATCACGCTTCCAGATGGTTGCTTGGTAACGGCAATTTGGTGCATTTGGTAAATTTTATGTGCTCTCAATGTCTCTTAGAACCTTTTATACTTTATTTAATCGGCGTCTAAAATGTGGATACAACTTATACAAGGAATTAACTGTCAATCTGAATATGGAATATAGAAAAATAGTTCTTTTAAAAGTAATTAAATGTTTAAAAGTGCAAAGAGAAAGCAGTCGATCACTGTTGAAAAGTCGACATAAATGCCCTCAAAAATGACAGAGCGATGAAACATAATATGACTATGTTATATACAATACTGCATTTATCTGAGTGGTTACTCCAAGATCTCATTTAGTTGCTCATTATGATACTATTTATTCTTTTTATATTCGGTTGTATCCACATTTCTAAGATCATAAAACATTATATATTAACCAATATCGTTTCTGTTCTGTCTTGCGGCGGTGTAGCACGTTGAAATGGTGTCGGACATATACTTCCCCATCCCCCCCTCGCCGTACCCTGCCTTCTACCCGATCTCCTACCCCTTGAACATGTACCCCCCCTCTCCCCAACGACCCGTCAGCTCCTCCCAGAACCTACCACCCCTGAACCTCAACCCCAGCACTAAACATCACGACCATTTGTATGACGCTAACAGAAATCATGTAGTACCTTACTACTACTCAGAAACCTTAACCCCATGCATGCCTAACAATGCTTACAGTGTGCCAAATACTTTCTTTGCTAATAACAACAAAAACAGACATACTCTAGCTAGTTACCCTTACGATGACAGGCAGAATTATTATCAAAGAAAAATAAATCCTCCCAAGTTAAAAACTCCTCTAAACGCTAGTCCTGAACTCTCTCACATATTTGCCAAGAGTAACGTTTATCCACCACAGAGTTCACAGAGTTTTCGACCTTACAGCGTTCTTGAAACTACTACCAAATCGCCGATTCAAAATGTTCAGAGACCATCTTCTGTGGTTCCAATGACGGAGCAATACCGACCAGCGTCATTTTTCCAAACCGATAACGAAATAAAAAAGACAAATGAAGTCCCAGAATGGAAGGCACGACTTCAAAAAGAGAATCCGAAACCGTTGTTCAAAACTCTAGAAAGACCGATGAGGCAAACTTGTAGGATCCCTAACTGCAAGTGTAGTGAAAAACCTGCATTAGAACCCGGGAGATTTAGCGAAGTACGCACCCTACCTATACCTTCCGGTAGAAACTTAAATAAGTATAGAAACTTATCTCTTCCTACACTTAAGTTAGAGGAGATAGAGAAAATTGAGAATGAGAGTAAGTCAGAAGCAGAAAGAGATAATTCTGTCATTAGTAAACCGATCTCTGAACAGCATTTAGGGTACGTCTAGACTAGAATAGATGTTAGTTCTAACAAAGTTAACCGAAGTTACCATTTTAGATTTAGCACAAGTATTCATCTCTATATTTTCTAAGCTTTATTATTTGTATATTGGCTGCTTGACTGCTTTATATTAATTTGCTTTTAGCACTTTTATTATATGTATTTTGTTTGTTTTATTGTTTAGTTTTAGCCACAGATTTACTGCCAGTGTGTTTTTGTTTTGTAAATATTGTCACAATTTACCAGTGTTAAATACCACCTGTTTTATTCAATCGATATTCAAAATGCCAGTACTTCAGCATCTTTTAAACGAGCACCTTGTATACTGTATTTGCCGTAATTTTTCAAATATAAATTTAGTTCTCGATTAAAAATCGTTCTTTCAATCGAATATAACATTTTGAATATCGATTCCCCAGTGTGTAAAAACCTAGTACAACCATTAATCATTGACAGACGCTAAACCCCGTTTTTAGTTTCTGTGATGTGTTAAATGCAATCATTCATTTGTCTTGTCTTGTCACCCCATTCCATAACCTCCTCCTGGACGCGACATCGAACCTTCTGGAATGGGAGCAGAGGCCTGAACCGTTGTCCGACGACTTTTTGTTCTCAATGTCGTCGAGTACTGAGAATAGGCTGTCGTACGCTTCGAGTCCTGAGAGTGACTTGGAAGTGAGTCCGCCGCCGGCGCCGCGGCTGGTGAAGTCTTCCTCCGACCCGTCGATAGCCACGACGCAGGATAACATGGACCGAGACGATGACATCAACCACATGGCCGACGCTGTGCCTCCTCCTTATACGGTTTGTATCTGCTTCTTGTATTCTGTTGTGTGTGATTTATTGTGTTCGTGCCATATTTGGTTGATGGCGAATTGATTTTAGATTGGAAAATTAATTATGTGGAATATGAAGGCGAGTCTTTCGATGAAACTAAATTATACAATTCCTTTTAAGTATCTAAGATCAGAAAAAATAATAGCGTTACTCTTGTTTTTCAATCCATTAAAACGGAAGGTTTGCTAATCATGCAGTTACATGTGCTAATCGCTCTAAAGAATGTTTCTTCATTAACAGTGGAGGTGGATCTTAATTAATTTGTAAATACGACTTCATCTATTTAAATTCAAAGATTTAAAGGTAAAAATATAGATTATTTTTTAAATTCCTGATGAACCCTTTCTTGACTTCGACTGTGAACTCAAAAACAAGGACATGATATTTTTTCGAGTTGCAAAGTAAATAAATCATGATACTACAACTATCAGTAACTCATGTTACTTAATTTAATTCTAATTATGTCAACACTAGTCTGGGTCACTCAATGATAAAGAGGCATTCTACAAGTTTTTATAGAGTATTTAAAAAAATCATTTTAGTAGATTTTGAGTTAATTCATTACAAACAAAAATACAAATCTTTCCTCTTTAAAACATTAGTGTACATTATTGCTAAAGCAGAACGATAATTCGTCCTATCTCGACAAACAGCAAGGCGGCTATGGCGACAGCAAGTACGGGTTCTCAGCAAGCACGAACGGCGCGCCTACCAACGGCGTGAACCACGCTCAGAGCCACAGCATGGGCGGCAACAACGAGGCGCCGCCCTACCAGCTCAGCCCCATGACGCACTCGCCGCCGCACTCGCCGCTCTATGGAACCGGTAAGTTCGTTACGATAGCTGCCATCAGCAGTAAATATGTAGATTGAACTTGACGACATTTTCGTATTTTGTTTTTTTGCCGATTAGAAATTATGGTGCATCTGTTAGCGTCAAGTTATTTATAGACAGCTGGTGTTTGAAAATACGAAACCTAAAGAAAACAATAAATAATTATTACCAAAGTTAGAATAACGTACCTTTGATATAAAGCTTATTTGAACTTAAAATAGGGAATATGCAGGCAATTTTTTTATTATTTTTATTCAATATTCACTTCATTCTGATGTAGAAAAAAAATAAACCATATCTGTAAGAGTAGTAATTACTTTTTTATAAAATCTTAAAGATATTGGTTTAATTTGACGAGTTCAAACGCTCCTATTTCTCGCGCGCTTGAGGCGTGACGTCATAGGGTACGTCCTGTCAGTTTATTGTTTGCATTGAGAGTTAGTTTGATAGATAGCAAGGTGTTTTAGTCGCGTAATAATCATGGAAGAATAAAAAAAGCCGTTTTAAAGATATTGCATGATACCAATGTGTAAAACACTATAAAAAGTACACCAGATAAATTCACCATTCCTGTCAGTTTTGTGCCCTATGACGTCAACGTCGTCGCCGTCGTCGTCTCACCATTGGTCGTTTTCATACGACCAATGGTGAGGCGTTTTACAAATTCGAATTTCGCTCGTAAATTTTCCACTTTTTGATTTATGTTTTAAATAATTAAATGCATATTAAAATAGAAAATAACGAATTGAGTGTAATAGTACGGCCTTAGAGGTTTAGGGAAAAAAAAATCAGGCCATTTTATTTTTTATGCATATTCCCTATTCCAAGTCGGTCCAGAGATATAACACCCGGCAAATAAGTTGGCAAGAAATTGACGTAGTGGGGGTAATTTCGTGCATGGTACACAAAAAAGCGAATGAGCGAACCGGACGTAACGCAGTGCGGAGGCAAAAGTCGACTAACGCACCAATCATAGACTACTATTATAATACTGCAATAATCGCGCGCCGGATCGGCGCTACCTAGTACCCCGCGTCCCGCTTGACTACCAAATAGATCTAAAAAACGATTTCTGCGCAACTAACGACTCTTGCCAAGTTACGTGCCGCCGGTTATATCATAAATCAAAGTATCCCGTTTTTATAAACGGCAATTTCATACGTACTCGTAGTATTCGTAGAAACTACAATCATCGTCAACTTTTCACTGTTCACCTTTATAATGAAGAATTGTTTTTGTCAGTACCAGAGCTGCCCCCGCGCGGCACAGTGAGCCGCCCAGCCGGGGGAGTGTTGCTGCCCGCACCCCCTCCTGGCAGACCGCCACATAACCTGCGGCACAACACCTCTGTAAGTATTGTTCACGTCAGTAGCAGAGCTGCCCCCGCGCGGCACAGTGAGCCGCCCAGCCGGGGGAGTGTTGCTGCCCGCACCCCCTCCTGGCAGACCGCCACATAACCTGCGGCACAACACCTCTGTAAGTATTGTTCACGTCAGTAGCAGAGCTGCCCCCGCGCGGCACAGTGAGCCGCCCAGCCGGGGGAGTGTTGCTGCCCGCACCCCCTCCTGGCAGACCGCCACATAACCTGCGGCACAACACCTCTGTAAGTATTGTTCACGTCAGTAGCAGAGCTGCCCCCGCGCGGCACAGTGAGCCGCCCAGCCGGGGGAGTGTTGCTGCCCGCACCCCCTCCTGGCAGACCGCCACATAACCTGCGGCACAACACCTCTGTAAGTATTGTTCACGTCAGTAGCAGAGCTGCCCCCGCGCGGCACAGTGAGCCGCCCAGCCGGGGGAGTGTTGCTGCCCGCACCCCCTCCTGGCAGACCGCCACATAACCTGCGGCACAACACCTCTGTAAGTATTGTTCACGTCAGTAGCAGAGCTGCCCCCGCGCGGCACAGTGAGCCGCCCAGCCGGGGGAGTGTTGCTGCCCGCACCCCCTCCTGGCAGACCGCCACATAACCTGCGGCACAACACCTCTGTAAGTATTGTTCACGTCAGTAGCAGAGCTGCCCCCGCGCGGCACAGTGAGCCGCCCAGCCGGGGGAGTGTTGCTGCCCGCACCCCCTCCTGGCAGACCGCCACATAACCTGCGGCACAACACCTCTGTAAGTATTGTTCACGTCAGTAGCAGAGCTGCCCCCGCGCGGCACAGTGAGCCGCCCAGCCGGGGGAGTGTTGCTGCCCGCACCCCCTCCTGGCAGACCGCCACATAACCTGCGGCACAACACCTCTGTAAGTATTGTTCACGTCAGTAGCAGAGCTGCCCCCGCGCGGCACAGTGAGCCGCCCAGCCGGGGGAGTGTTGCTGCCCGCACCCCCTCCTGGCAGACCGCCACATAACCTGCGGCACAACACCTCTGTAAGTATTGTTCACGTCAGTAGCAGAGCTGCCCCCGCGCGGCACAGTGAGCCGCCCAGCCGGGGGAGTGTTGCTGCCCGCACCCCCTCCTGGCAGACCGCCACATAACCTGCGGCACAACACCTCTGTAAGTATTGTTCACGTCAGTAGCAGAGCTGCCCCCGCGCGGCACAGTGAGCCGCCCAGCCGGGGGAGTGTTGCTGCCCGCACCCCCTCCTGGCAGACCGCCACATAACCTGCGGCACAACACCTCTGTAAGTATTGTTCACGTCAGTAGCAGAGCTGCCCCCGCGCGGCACAGTGAGCCGCCCAGCCGGGGGAGTGTTGCTGCCCGCACCCCCTCCTGGCAGACCGCCACATAACCTGCGGCACAACACCTCTGTAAGTATTGTTCACGTCAGTAGCAGAGCTGCCCCCGCGCGGCACAGTGAGCCGCCCAGCCGGGGGAGTGTTGCTGCCCGCACCCCCTCCTGGCAGACCGCCACATAACCTGCGGCACAACACCTCTGTAAGTATTGTTCACGTCAGTAGCAGAGCTGCCCCCGCGCGGCACAGTGAGCCGCCCAGCCGGGGGAGTGTTGCTGCCCGCACCCCCTCCTGGCAGACCGCCACATAACCTGCGGCACAACACCTCTGTAAGTATTGTTCACGTCAGTAGCAGAGCTGCCCCCGCGCGGCACAGTGAGCCGCCCAGCCGGGGGAGTGTTGCTGCCCGCACCCCCTCCTGGCAGACCGCCACATAACCTGCGGCACAACACCTCTGTAAGTATTGTTCACGTCAGTAGCAGAGCTGCCCCCGCGCGGCACAGTGAGCCGCCCAGCCGGGGGAGTGTTGCTGCCCGCACCCCCTCCTGGCAGACCGCCACATAACCTGCGGCACAACACCTCTGTAAGTATTGTTCACGTCAGTAGCAGAGCTGCCCCCGCGCGGCACAGTGAGCCGCCCAGCCGGGGGAGTGTTGCTGCCCGCACCCCCTCCTGGCAGACCGCCACATAACCTGCGGCACAACACCTCTGTAAGTATTGTTCACGTCAGTAGCAGAGCTGCCCCCGCGCGGCACAGTGAGCCGCCCAGCCGGGGGAGTGTTGCTGCCCGCACCCCCTCCTGGCAGACCGCCACATAACCTGCGGCACAACACCTCTGTAAGTATTGTTCACGTCAGTAGCAGAGCTGCCCCCGCGCGGCACAGTGAGCCGCCCAGCCGGGGGAGTGTTGCTGCCCGCACCCCCTCCTGGCAGACCGCCACATAACCTGCGGCACAACACCTCTGTAAGTATTGTTCACGTCAGTAGCAGAGCTGCCCCCGCGCGGCACAGTGAGCCGCCACCCCCTCCTGGCAGACCGCCACATAACCTGCGGCACAACACCTCTGTAAGTATTGTTCACGTCACGTAAAAATGGCGCGATTTGAAAAGATACAACAGCCCAAAATCATCGATCGGGCAGTTGCCCACACCAGACACAACAGGCGTCTGGTCAGGGGATCCGCATACCATGCGGGGCTTTATACTATGTTTCGCACACCTCCAAAAAGTATAACGAAAATATGCCCCGTAATAAGTTAAAATAATCATACGCATATATTTTAACTCTTTCAGGTTTGGTGGCTAGTTATCAAACCACCTATTCCCAATTTTTTTTTACATATTCTTAGTCTATCTATTGGCGTTCTCCTTGATTATTACGGTTTTTTAAATAATTGTTGACAATAAACTATGAAATTTTAGCGCGAAAGTGCGATGGTTAGAAAATAACAGTCATTTGAAATTTTGGTGCATTGCTATTTTTTGAAGGGAACATTTCAAAATTAAATAATAAAGGTATGACTGTTTATAATGTTTCAATTTCAATTGCTTCGTGTTATTTAGTATTTTTTTTGTTGATTTAGGAAGAAATAAAAATATTACCTTCTACCTTTTTCTCTAAATAACATAAAAAGTACGGTGGTTAGATTACTAACCACTGTGACTATAGTAGGTTTTTATTTGTATCGTTCATGTTATTGTATACGTTATTTTTCGGAATGCCGCGCGAACTCAGTGAACTTGAAATAAAGGACATTATTTTAGAAGATATTCTTTTAGATGGTGACAGGGTCTGCAGTCGGGTATCAGACGAAAAATGCGTTGATAAATTCTGATAATATTTGGTAAATACTCCGCCAGAACTTTAGTGAGCACATGACGGATGAATCTGATCAGATGACATATCTTTATTGAATTTTGCAATTGTTTTTAGAATTTGAATATCTATGTGTTTTGCTAATTATGTAACTATACCTACTAAGAGTATTACAATCATCGAATAAAACTACTGCGATTCCTTCAAAGTTGAAGAAAAACTTCAGAAAGAAACGGCCAGGTGAATATACAAGAAGTAGAAGTATATCAAATAAAACAATATAATTGGCTTGCAGCACTGTCAGTTGTAATTGCAAATAATATCTACCAAAAATAAGAGAAAATAGGTCTGAGAATGGGTCAGCAGAATTACAGGGTCAGTGACAAATACGTTGCAATTATGAAGTGAAAAAACCAAAGGTCGGTTTTTATTTCAAATTTTTAAACTCGACAAAGACAAGTAATTTGTATCCTCAGGGAATGCAATGGAGACAAAAGAAATGATTTTTCTTATGCTGGTATGCAACACAACAAAATCATAAGCTTTACTGACAAAATCGACCAATTGAAAAGTATTTGTGCCATTGACAGGAAGTCCCACAAATGATAGCATCGATTTTTTTACACTTTTTTGGAGCTAGTGCTTTTACTCCTTTCTAGAAAAAAAAGATCTTGTTAAGGAACACCATCCAGAAATGGACCTTGAAATTGAATACCAAAGACTTTCTTAGAATTATTTACCCAGGGATCGCAGCACAAGTCAAAGTGAAAATCTGCAGTCTAATTTCTAAACGCTACTGCCTATTGCAACTCTGGGCGGTCTTTCTCATTTATTGTTTCAACAAAATGCCATAAGCTGTCAGTTCCAACAGAATTACGCTTAGAAAACCATATAGATAAGCCCGAGCGATCACTTCACAAAGTTACTCAAAATGCAGTACTAAAAGAAGCGAATCACGTACTTTATGGCAATCCAACACTTGCAAAGCACCTCTTTGAATTAGCAAGAATTAAATATGTTTAACTATATTCTATAAAATAAATAAATTTATTCATAGTTTATTGTCTAGAAATAATAATCTTTGGTATTTTATTTATCCGAACGCCACGGTGGTCAGTAAACTAACCACCTTATTCCTGAAAAACCTAACATGAAATATTTTTTTTAAATCTTTTTTTGTACTTTATAAACCTTAATTACAAAAAATATTCAATCGTTTTATTTATAAAGTCATCTATACAAAACCGTGGCTGAAAGAGTTAAACCATTAAAATTTTTGCAAAAAAGTTCTTGTTAATTTTGTGTCTTTTAGGACCAATAAATTCAAATTCGAGATCAGAGATTAATGATAGTGGTCCGGCTGCATGTCTATAGATTTCAATGCATTTTTAAAATAATATTTTGTAATATATGTTTCTTCTCCCAGGCAAATCGTCCGAGCGCCCAAGAGCGTCTGTTCGGGCTGGCCAAAGAGCCGGGCAGCGACGAGGCGGCGACCTACACCGCGCGGCCCACCAGTATGATCATACAGCCCAGTCAGGGACAGGGCTCGCTGGACAGGCATCGACATCCTGCCAATCCGGTTAGTATTTAAGTTGATCTATACTAATATTATAAAGAGGTAAAATTTGTAAGTTTGTAGGTTTGTAAGTTTGTATGTAGGGGGTAATCTCTGGAACTACTGGTCCGATTTGAAAAATTCTTTCAGTGTTAGATAGCCCATTTATCGAGGAATGCTATAGGCTATATACCATCACGCTACGACCCACGGGAGCGGAGCAGTAACGAAAAATGCGGGTGAAACCGCAGGGGACAGCTAGTATTTTTATAAAAAAAAATTCCTCGTATGTTCCTTCAATAAATTGTGGTAGCGTAATTGGAGTTGTGGCACAACTCAGCCAGCCTAAATGAAGATAAAACAAATACTAGGATATAACGTTAAATCGATGTTTTTATTGCTGCTTGGCTGGCTTTAGTTTGTTAGTACCGATATACACCGTGTCGCAGACATCGACGTGCAAACGTGTGTAGATGCTTTTCCCCCGTTACAATTTCATGTCAACGTTTTTCTATTTTATTTCTTTATTTTAAATTGTAATACAGTAATTTAACCCAGTGGCATTTTAATTAAAAGTAATTAATTGGCATTTGTCGCCTGAGCTAATCGGCTCATCTATATATAGATGAGATCAGATTTGCAGATTAGCATTTGATTAGAATGCCGATTTTATACAGCTTTTAATAAAAATGTACACTTTTTTTATATGAAAATCGCCGACGAAAAATTCTAGCACAGGGGATCTAGAATTATGTAGGTATTGGACTCGGGTGTCCATCGATTTCTGAGGTACGGTCTATTCTGCTGTTGTATCGGCGATAGCTTTCAATATGTGCCCATTGTATATAGAAAAAGACTTTATACTCAACTTCATTTTGAAAAGAATCCAATTTTTAGATTACTAACAAATTATTTTCCGTAAACAGCAAAGTTCATACGACGGCACTTCGTCATACGACTACGGCGGCGCCTCTAACAATGGTTCAGCCGGGTCGTGTCGCCTGCCGCCCAACGCGCCCGATGATCTCAAAGTTGCGCCTCCTTCTATGTAAGTACCTGAGTTTGTCTCACAGCAGTAAAAGTATAAGGAAATAACAATAACTACAAACAAAATAATAATAATAATAATAGTAGCTTGGACCCTGTTCCCGATGCCGGTGGGCCACTATTTTTTATATGTTTAAATGTTTTTTTTTTTCTAAGTTTTTGTAAAAATATTTAAAAATGTAAGAAATATGATACAATGAAAAATAAATGAAATAATAATAACAACAATAACAACAACAACAACAAACAACAACAATAATAGCCTAAATGGCAAGAACACCGTGAAGGGACCCAGGATCGCAGTCTGAAATATTGTTGCTGAATTTGTAAGATATAAAAAAATAGAATAGAATAATAATTTATTTGATTAGGGTCGCCAGCTCAGCAATTGCTGGGTGTCACCCAGCGCTAGTTTTCAGCTGGCACCCCGCAGTGACGCACGGATAATCTATCTTCTGTATATATAAAAATGAAACCCGTTTTCCGTTGTCACGACATAACATGAAAACGGCTTGACCGATTTGGCTGATTTTTTTTTTAAATGTTCCTTGAAGTTCAATAAAGTTTATTCTATTCTATTCTATTCAATGATGGTTTTTACGGAGAGAAAAATTAAAAAAAAAAGTTAGGTAAAGTAGGGTAGGTAGGGTAGGTAGGCTAGTGTAGGGTAGGTAGGGAAGGTAGGGTAGGGTAGCGTAGGATATGTAGGGTAGTTATTTGACGGGAGCGATGCCGCGGGTAAAAGCTAGTGGTAAATAAAAGCCTACGGAGAAGCGAAGTGAAGAGTCTGAAACTTTCGTAACGCGTTTGTACGCGTTTGTTGCTTTCGCGAGCTATGATATGCGAGTGTCAGTAGGTAAAGCGAGGCAAATAACCATGATACGTCATTACATACTTTCAGCCGAAATTCGTCCCCTGTTGGACATAGGCCTCCCTGGGCCTCCCCCAAACGTTGCCATAGCGACCGGTTCTGTGCGTCTGGCATCCATCGAATTCCCACGACCCTCACTAGGTCATCGATCCACCTGTTACCCGGTCACGCAGTTACGTAGTTTAATTTCAAACTGGAACACTCGTGACCATCAATCATTCTTATATTGTTTTTAATAATGATTATTTTTCGCAGCAAAATGGAACCTCCCCCGCCTCCGAACCCGACGGCCATGTCACAGAGTAACATGACACAGAGTCCTCAGCGGAATTCCAACTCGCACGAACACAACTCACTGGATTACAGAAGTCCAGAACAAAACTATAGGTGAGTTTTATTATGGTAATCATTTATTGACTGTAAAGTAATATTCTGTATATGACTTCTAAGAATCCCTTAAAAATAAATTACTGTGACTTTGATTAATTATCTATCTATGGCTAAGCTTAGTTTGTTTGATGGATACATTTACGCCCGTTTTCAATAAGCTATCTATCTAAAGTTGCAGCTACTAAAGATAAACAAATCTATCCTTTTGCCCTTATTTGCTTTCCTATCACCTACCGACGGTTAGCATTTCCTATCAAAACTTGTGGATTGATAGATAGAATCTTACTGTTTATCGGGGATAGCTATCTATGAACTGCGGTACGTTATTGAAAACAGGCGTTAGAGTGAAGTCTAGCATTGTTTTTGCATTATTATACTTAGGGTTATAAAGGCGAAAGTTTATGAGTGAGTGTGTATGTTCGATACTTCTTTACGTTTGAACAGGTTTCTATGAAACTTGGTATACATGTAGATCTTGTCCTAGAATAGTACATAAGATAACACATAGACACCATTATTATTTTCACGCAATAATTTTCTATTATCACGCGGTCGAAACCTGACCTTATTTTTAAACTGATGTGGTAGATAAGACCTGTTTAGAAACAGCCCAAACGGTAACACTCATACTACTTCTAAAACACCTGTAATTATATCACTATTATAAATAGCCTTTGCCCAGCAGTAGGGCAGCAAAGTCGTAAGAAAAAAAAACACATCTGTAATTTGTTAAGAAATACAATATGCAGTTACAAAGATTGGCAATGTGCAACACAACCTTAACCTATTCTAAGACCCGTGCTGTTCAGAAAAAAAAACACAATAGGGCACCTTTTAATTCCAAAAAAGGTTGAGTCAACTGACCAAAAGGACCAAAACTGACTGACAATGGACGTCACACAATTGATCAGCAACTTGTAACTACTTTCACAGTGTTGGTTGGGTATCTCGTTTACTTCATCGTTGTATTTTTAAAGAATCTTCGAATATGTGTTCGTATTTTGTGTCAGTTTGGTTTGAATTAAGTTAGAAGTGGTGGTGAAATAAAACAATTGGTTGTGGTTATAGTGACGTTAAAAAGTGCTGAAAATGATTAACTACAAGAGAAAGTATGTATAAACTTCTGCCAGCGGTTTCGTCTGCATGAAAGTAGGTTTGACATACAAACTTTGGACCCCTGTTTCATGTCTGTAGTAGCAGAATTTTGTGAAATCCTTACTTAGTGTTGGCCTACTTTCTTGGTGCTGGTATACATGGTCATACACACACTTTTTCTTTATTATTATTTTCTACTACGTCATAAAAGGAAACCTTTTTGGGCCAGCAACTTGTTGCTACATTCACAGTGTTAGACATCTCGTTACTTTATCATCAGAGTATTTTGAAGGATCTACGAATGTCTTTGTGTTTTGGGTCAATTATGTTCGCCTCCTAATTTTGGTCAACATGTACGGTACTGCTGACTTTTTCACAATTCCTGGTTTGGCCCCATAGTAAAAGTTGTTTGTTATCATGAGTACAATCACGTTTTTAAGTACCATTCGCTCTATAGAACGTGTAACGTTAAATTCTCAAAACCAGAAAATAATTTCATCAGAATAACGAGCAGAATCAATTGAACCACTTTTGAATATAGGTCACGTTTTTCAAAAAAATCTACAGTAACAATGTTGCCCTGTCTATTTATTAATAAGTCAAGCCATCACCTGCACAAACCCACCGAAATAGGTAAACAAACATAAATGGTTATCGTACAATTTAAATTTTCTCATACGTGGAATAATATAGTTCTTATTTCCATGCAGATACGAGTAGGTAGGTAAACAAATTAAAACAGCACATAAAACTTAATTTTTGTTAAATAATTTTTTTTCTCCCAGATTTGGGTCAATTCCGTGCCTCGGAAAGCACGTTAAGCCGTAGGTCCCGGCTGTCATTTGTAGATCTTTGGCAGTCTTTACGGATAGTCAGAAGCCAGTAAATCTGACTCCAGTCTTGCCATGAAGTACCGTGTTACCCCAGTTAATGGGTTGTGGAGGTCTGGTAGGCAGCCGCTCCTCGTAAAATACTGGTATTCAGCTAAATCCGGCTTGACTGGAAGCCGACCCCAATATAGTTGGGAAAAGGCTAGGCAGATAATGATGATGATGATTTGGGTCAATTGAATTAAAAATTATTTGGGGTGTTTGAGGTTTTGCGCATTTAACGTTACTCGTTGTATATCGTCTTTTTCTGTGTAAATAAATAATAAAATAAATTAATATACTTATTTTTCTCCTGTCTACTGTAGCAGGCCACCCGAATACCGAAGTCCTCAGACCAGTCGCCCGCCGCCGATCAACGGCAACAGCCCTCACACGCCGCTGCACGCGCGAGGACCGTCGCTGCCCAACGTGCCTACCAATGACCATGCCAAATACAGGTACGTACTTATAGATCTAGCAGTGACGATGTCCTCAGACCAGCCGGCTATCAACGGCAACAGCCCTCACACGCCGCTGCACGCGCGAGGACCGTCGCTGCCCAACGTGCCTACCAATGACCATGCCAAATACAGGTACGTACTTATAGATCTAGCAGTGACGATGTCCTCAGACCAGCCGGCTATCAACGGCAACAGCCCTCACACGCCGCTGCACGCGCGAGGACCGTCGCTGCCCAACGTGCCTACCAATGACCATGCCAAATACAGGTACGTACTTATCTGGACCGACGACCTGGCGAGGGTCGCGGGAATCCGATGGATGCGAGACGCGCAGGACCGGTCGCTGTGGCGACGCGCGCGGGGAGGCCTATGTCCAGCAGTGGACGTCTTTCGGCTGAGATGATGATGATGATGATGATGACTTATCTAGAATCTAGCAGGGAAGATACTCGTTAGGGCACCGGGGTATTTTCTGAAAACGAAACCCGTGATTCTAGAATGTAAAGAGCAACTGGTTTTAGTCAATAAAAGACTGACTCGCCCTCTTGCTCTATTCTACAGCGAGAGAACTCATTATGAGATTTTTTGAGATGAGATTTACCGCCTCGAAAAAAATTATAAAAAGAATAAAGTGCTGTAATTTTTCTTTTGCAATCATTTCTCCCATTTATGTATCATGGATGATACATAAATGGGATTGTCTGACAAATATAATAACGCCAACCAACCACTCTGCGTAGCTCTTCAAAGAATACATGCAAGATGTTGTGTTAAGAGAAAAAAAAATACATAAAAGACAATACCAACCTGTTTAAAATGTATTTATTCATGTTGTCTTTCTACAGTGGGCGTACAAACTCTGCGTCTCAAGCGGACTACGGCGGGCGCGGCGGGGCGCCCGTGCCGCCCTACAAGCCCGTGCCGCCGCCCAAGCCCAAGCACTACCGCCCGCCCGACAACTCGCACCATCCTAGGAATGGGGTAAGAATCATGTCTATATACGTGGCCTTTTTACATTTACGGTTTTGGCTTTATACAGGCTGTTTGGTGCATCGTGTGCATTGTCACTAATTTTGAATGTAAATGTAGGTACTGTTGAATTTCAACACACATATAAATAAAATAAAAATTCAGAGTCTAAGCCTTATATATTTTGTAATATTTGTATTTGAATGTAAAATTTGGGTAATTTTTCAATAAAACTATAAACAGCTGATGAAAAAAATCCACAGGGCTTGGGAAGTGTTTAGGGGTCTGAAAGGATAACAGATGATCCCTTTACTCGACCATTTCAATTTGACGATGCACTAAACATCCTGTATTACACAGTGTGTGCGTTGGATTTGTATGTTGATGTAATTAAGTAATTTGTATGTATTTTTGCCTAATAAAGTTTTAATATTTTGGCTAACATCATTTACCAAAACATTAAATGGTAAGCTTAGCCTATGTCCGAAGAATGTTTTGTATGTTTATTTATTTTTTAGTTACCCCACGTAAAGTTTGAAAATAAAATGCATGAATTTCTTAAGCACAGTCCCTAACTATAACGTCTATAACTATCAAATTCCTAACCATAGTACTCCTTAACCCCAGCAGAGCATGGAGCCCCCACCGCCGTCAGGGCCCCCGGGCCCCCGCGCGGCGGCCCCGGGCGGGTTCCCCGGGTCCCCGCACTACTCGCACCAACACTCGCACTCACAACCCGCACACAGGCCGCATAATCACAATAATTACCAACAGGTATGTTTTGCATATGTGTGTTGCACTCTGTACTTACTTCTTTTAGGTCAATACAAAGCATCTGCGAATATTGTTAAGCAATTGAGTAGATTTTTGATTGTGGTAAGGCAATCATAATGTACCGGAACGTATCGGAAGACGCAGCGTTGGAAGGCCTCCCACAAGGTGGACAGACGACCTGGTGAGGGTCGCGGGAATCCGATGGATGCGAGACGCACAGGACCGGTCGCTGTGGCGACGCTTGGGGGAGGCCTAGGTCCAACAGTAGACGTCTTTCGGCTGAGATGATGATGATGAATCATAATGTCAATATGCGATTCGTGAGCGCAGTAATGTCGAAGCTGCGAATCTGAGGTGGATTTTAGTCACTGTTTCGTGAAGATAAATTCTGTATAAGGATGATACCGTTAATTTTGTTGATCGTTCAATCTTATCAACTACTGGTCCCACCAAAGACCCCTAAAAAAAGAATTAAAATCTTTAATCCCCAAATCATACCGAACCTAAAATTGTACAAAATATTATCTGAATTGTGAAGCATATGTGCTTCACAATTCAGGTATTTTGTACAATTCTAATAAACTTAAAATAGGATTAATATCGATTGATATAATTTCAGCAAAACATGTACGGCGGTCAAATGCCGCCGCAGTCGCCGCCATACTCGGGCCCCCCCTCACACCACCGAGCCATCAACTTACCACACAATCCACATCTCATAGGTAAGACAAGCATTATTTATTTATTTTTTTAAACTTTATGTACAGTGGTGGTACATAGGCGGACTTAATGCATCAGGGCATTATGTTGATAAGATGTAGTCATTGATAGTTTAGAGGCATGCGAAAAACGGTATGAAGCCCCGCAAACCTCCGTTGAAAAATGAGGATACTCTCCAGTCCAGGCAACTACCCGATAGCTGATTTTGGATGGTTGTATTCCAATCGCGCTCAGAAAGCCTTCTGGGGCCTGGTTTGACGAAAGAGATCCCCGGAACCTCGGAATTAGGGCAAAGAAGGAACAGGAGTGGGTTTAGTCAGTAAAAGTCTGACACGCTCTCCCGCTCCGCCGAGTCATTTTGATGACTCCCTACCTAAAAAAAAAACTGACATCGCGTTGTAGGATTATTCCTATATGACGAAATAAATGTCGCTTTAATTCATGAATCCCCGACCGGTCCTATGAGACCGCGCTGTTATTGTTTTACTATTGTGTCTCGTTTTGTGTGTATGTGATAGGTTAAATAAATAGAATATTATTAGTCTGATGATGATGTCTAGAATTAAAAAATAACTAAAATCAATTAGCACTTCGGATTCTTGAAAATTGCTTTCTGCGTCTGTTTTTTCTGTTTACCCGCGAACTTCTTTTAAATTACGCCTCGGATTCAAATACGGTTTTTAAAAATAAAGGAAGGGTTGGAGGGGGTTAGTATAAATTATTAACATAGCGACGGGTCGTAGGAGTATTAACGTTTGAATCCCCAACCGGTCCTATGAGACCGCGCTGTTATTGTTTTACTATTGTGTCTCGTTTCGCGGGTATCTGAGTAACTACAAAAAAACGTTAATATGGAAATTCCTTGCCATTAACTACTGTTTTAATTCTTATATTCATGTATTATTATTATTTTTATTGACCCTACCCTCTCTTCCAGATTTAGCAGGCAGTAGAGAACAACGCGGCTCAGCGTTCGAGCTCTACAGGAAACCTCAACATATGCACAACCTAAGGTAAGCCAGTATACTGCACCTTCCACTGCGTGTATCTACACCATAGGTCCCCATACATCTACACTCTATTTACTATTACATTACAAATTTAAACAAACTTGTTTTACTGTCCGTTCAACCGATTTTGAGTTTTATTGCGTTGGTGGCATGACAAATGACGGCTGCAGTAAATAAGTTGGTATTGTAACCACTTTTTTGCTTTTAATGTCATCCTTATACCTACGGAATGGAAGTCAAAATCGGTTGAACGGACAGTAAAACAAGTTTCTTTGAATTTCTAATCGTATAAAGTCTGTTTTTTATACCCTGAGACTAAATTGGCACCGGCAAATGTCAAACTTTCAATAGTTATGATACCAGTTCTTTTGTGTGGTGACAAGTGTGACAACCCACGTACTGTCATTTCAGTCTCAGAGATTAAAAAACAGACTTTAGTAAATAGAGTATACAGTCTCACAAAAAACATGTCAAAATTAATGATTACTCTTTTACAAAATGCATGTTTCTGAAATTTCATTGAGATATCATTTTCTCTGTTAGTTTTATTACCAGCCCCTGTACAATTTGCTCTAACATGCAAACACCAATCGCTTCAATCGACTAACAATGTCTTGACGGGCCACAGTATTACTTATGGTTTTGTATGTGGTATTATAAACAGTTTTTATACATATATTTTGTAACATATATCTCTATATCGGGGCGTTAGTCTGTAAATTGTAATAACATTGTAATCTATTAGAGTATCTAGCTGTTTGTTTCGGAACAAACTATTGGCAGTGCGTGTCTGCATTTTAGTGCAACTTGATAATTCTGTTATGAAAGCATATTGAATTAAGTTCTTTATTTTTCTCCTTCTTATATTCAATTCAATATGTATTCTTATTGATCTGTCTATTTAGATATTTTGTCTTTTAATTCTTCTTCAATTGTTTCTAATTTAATAATAATTTCTTCTAGTAATATGACATATTTCTATGAAATATTTCTTTCTCAGATATTTTCAGATCATTATTTCAATATGCTTTTTTTTAGAATCACAAAATTCATCTTTTGACAATTGTCATGCTCATTGGGACATTTCAGAGATTTCAATATTGTTTCATTTATCATTAGTATGTTTAATTCTCTTTAATTTGTGAGAGCTTCATGTTAATGTTGAACCATCTGACTTGTCCTGAACCTATCTATCATGAGTAACTAAGAGGGTGTTTGGTTGTGGGTGTCCGCAGTTCATCAGATGCCATGAACTCAAGTGTGGAGCGCGACGAGACGTTCTCACCAAAAACTAAAAAGAAATTATCTAAAAAGCCATCGTTCATTAAAAACGCCGTCCTCGATCTTTTCCGTTCGAAAACGAAAAACTCACAAAAAGTGTCTCGACAGAAGTCACTGTGTGAAAGTGACTTGCAACAGAGACACAACGCGCCGCAAATGCCGATGTTACGACGAGAGAAGTCTGACCTCAGTGACATGAGCATACACATGAGAAACCAGCAGATAAGGAACCAGATGTTGCAGAGAAGCAACTCGGCCTCCTGCGAGAAGCCAGTACTGAAGCCAATCTTGAAACGACAGAGTTCGTTTTGCGATGAAAGAAACGGATCCATCTGTACCGTCCGAGATTATGACGCCAAACCCGTCATGAAGAGCTTGCGAAGGCAGAACTCCATGTGTGACATAGAAACAGAACCGAAAGTTACCCCGCTGTTGCGTAGACAGAACTCTCTCATAGAATATAACAGGAGAGGCATCTATGGACAGTCGTCCAACTTTAATATGATTACCAAAATAGACCCCATCTACCAAAGACAGCAACAAAAACATGAACCATTTCACCCCACACAACCGTTACCTCCAGAACCATTATACCAAAGTAAAGAACATTTTGTTTATGATCCTATTCCTAAACCTCGAAGGACTTATACTTCTCTTTATGATACTTCTACTGAAAACCCTTACACGAGTAGGTCAGAAATGTCCAACCAGAGTTTTGAAAATCCGTATGGAAACCGACAAACTCTGGAAATGCCACTGATGGATCCACCTTATGCAACTAGGGCTGAGTGTATAAGGGAAAGTCCTTATGCAACGAGGGCTGAATGTGCAAGGGAAAGCCCTTATGCCACAAGAGCTGAATGTGTTAGAGAAAGCCCCTACGCTACAAGAGCAGAAGTTGCCAGAGAAAATCCTTATGCTACTAGAAATGAATGCATAAGGGAGAGTCCATACGCCACGAGGGCTGAATGCGCAAGAGAAAGCCCTTACGCCTCAAGGGAAGAATGTATCAGAGAAAGTCCTTATGCAACAAGAAACGAATTGATTTCAGAAAGTCCATACACCAACAAACAAGAGATTGCCAAGCAATCTGATTCTCTTTACAGTGAATCACCGTATTCTAGTAAAGAGCACATGCTACGACCGAGGTTAACTCCCGATAGTCCTTACGCGACTAAAGAGGAAATGTTACGACAAAGGTTTTCTGAATCTCCGTACAGCACAAAAGAAGATATGCTAAAACACAGAATGGATGGTGCCAGTAAAGAACCTCTTTATGGGAAAAGGACATACGATCCGCCACCGAGCACATCCTGGAACGAACATCATTATGGTGTAAGGCCTGATAGGAGGCTACAGACTCCAGTGAACTACCCTGGAAGAATATCTCCTATGAGTAAATGTATGAGTGAGCCTCCATACGGTACACGAACAGAAATGATGGCAAGACTAAGCCAAACTGATTCACCTTACGCCACTCGAGCTGAAGTTAAATCCAGTTGCTCTGATACACAATATAGCGCTCGCCACGAAATGATGGATATGAGACCCGATGTAAGACCAGCATCAGCAGAATGCACTTACGTGTCAAAACAAGAAATACTCTCACAGAAAGCAGCGTTACTGGCTAAAAAAGAATCAAGTTACGGTATAAGACTGGAAGAAAAACTTGAAATAATAAAGCAAAGAAATCAGGCAAAAAAGGAAATGATATATCAAACGAGAAAGGAAGCTAATGAAAGCGATTCGGCAAAAATTAGAGAGCCTCTTTATGTGTCCAAGAGAGATTTGAAAGAGAGTGTAATATACGAGTCTCAGCAGGAAACAAAAGAAGTGGCGCATCCAGAAGAACATGATGGTAGTAGCAGCAGTGCGAGAAGCAGCCCATACGAGCTGGGTGATGCTAATCACTTATCTCGCAGAGAGCCTGTGTATCAGACAAAAGCAGAAGCCGAGAGTGGCATAGAAAGTGAAACATTCCAAGAAATTGATTTTTCGAAACTACGTCTAACGGATTCAAAGACAGACGCAGAAAAACAAAAATCTAAAAATATAGAAAGTAGCATTTTGAAAGGTGAACCGATGTATGCTCCTAGATTGCACGGCAAAGCTGATCACATTTCAAACGCACTCAAAGTAACCACTGCACCAGTTCCTTACGAATCGACCACATCTATGGAAACACATTACGCATCAGAGTGTAGTATGAACTTTGAGAATAAGCCTCAAAGTACTCCTTACACTTCACAAGATTTACACGACCGGACTAAGCCCAGCAGAAGCGTGACATTCTGCGAACAGATATTGGAAAAGAGCCAAGAGACGAGTGAAGAAAACTCACAAACTATGTCTTCGAGTCAGAATGAAACTACTGTAATTCAGCAAAATACTACAGTCATACCATCAACTTCAGAGGCTAACGAATCTAGCTCAAGTAAACCAGAGGAGGTTGAGCCTGATGGCCCACATACAACCTGGGGCATATTTGATAGCGAAGGAGGGGTGTTAGAAGATAGGCAATGGGGCGTTTCGTTAATAATACCACCAAAAGCGATAGCTCCAGGAATCAAGCAAAAGATCTACTTTACGGTGTCAGATCCGCGACTGAGCCAGCGAGTGGGGGGACCTCCCATCGATATGGACAACGGTAAACGGCTTTTGTAACAAAGCACGCGTTAAAACTTGTAGTGTCGTAGTCTGCACATACTAATTGGCATTTTAATATTTGCGAATGGATTGGAATCTGGAAATATTGCACACGGACTGGGAATTGTGATTGTTGTTCGAATTTTTTTTCTCGAATAGTAGATTCGATGTTTTGGATTTGATACACAATTAATGTTGTTTTATGTATATTTAAATATTTATTGCACGATATTGCATGAAGAGCATCAGTGTCTACTATGAGTTTATTAAAACTAACTTTTATATTTTAGTCGGTTGGTTTAGTTGGTTAACCTATGTTTATAATGCCTTCTTTATCATAATATCTATCTGTACACATAGTTTTAGTAGCTTCATTACCACACCACACTCATTATACATATTTATAATAACTAACTTATAAGACTAACATTGGTTGTATAAAACATATTGCATATTTTGTATTTGCGCAGTTTCTGCAACACAATACACTCGTACTTAGAGATCGAAGAGCGAAGACGGAAACGACTGTGCTACTTACACCCGTCGTAATAGTATGTTTGAACAAAGTTTGATGATATTTGTGCACTGTACTTTATGTTCAATGACGTCTATTTTGTTTGTATTTTTCAAAATGTTTTCGCTTTAAATGTCTTCACATTTCGATACTTCATCATTTTTTCCGTAGATTCATCAGAAACAGTACTTATTTTATTTCATTACTGTCGTGCCTTGCTTTTCTGCCATTTCTTCTGCTTTGCTTGTCAACTAACTGCATTAATGTGTTGCGATTTGTGTTTGTGTGTTCAACTCAATGTCGTGTTACAACTACCCAACACAGCCTTAGCTGCCAATTTTAAAACTATCCTTTGCACATTTTATAGATTCAAATACTTCAATAAAGTGACCTTAAACGCAATTTTCTTGATAAACCAGTTTTTTAGGTAGACTTGTAATAATAGCTTCTGAATTAAATCTATTAAAATTCTGACACAACTATCTAAAACTGTTACATAGCACATTAAAATTTCTAACGACACTATCCTTAATCCTTTTCTACATATTAAAACTATAATCTAAAAACAGGTGAAGCGATGCTGTCCCCACTAGTGATGTGCGGTCCTCAAGGCCTCGTATTCTTGAGGCCTGTGACGCTGCGCCTGCCTCATTGCGCGAACGCCGTGCCCTCTTTAGGCCTCACGATCAAGGCCACTGACACCGAAGCACATCTCAGCACAGATTGGGACCAAATACACCTCCCTGCGACGACCACTTTGAATACTGTAGCTGTTAAAGTTGATCACTTTTAGAAGTTTAATGAATTGGATTCGAAAGTGAGTCGTGATTCTTATTTAGCCTTATGTTTTATATATCAACGGCTAAACGATAAAAACTCGCATTTAAAAATGAAGCATTTGCGTGTCGATGCTGTCATTTCTTGTTGAAAGATTTTTAATTCTAAAGAATGGAACTGAAAGTGACCAATTTTTTCGGTATAAAGTGGTTATCAAATTATAGTATTAAAAATTGCTTTTATTTCATATTTGGCATTCCCACCTATATATCAATTCAGCCTTAGTTTGATGTAAGTAGTGGTGCTAAAGTTATACGTAAAGTTTTAAGTCTTATTCATTTCTTAGTTGAGGTCTGTTGCCAATGTTGAAATTAGTCTTACTATCTAAATCATCATGTTTATCATTTAATGTTATACCGTCTAGTTGAACATAGATATAGCCTTGAGTGCTTGATAGAATATAAACCTTATTTCATAAAGTATTAGTGTTGATTTCACATTGGCGTTAGGCCTCGCCCAAATGTTACAGAATCTCTTATTGTAGAACTTTGAATTGAAAGAGTGATATGCGTGAAAGACTTATTATGGAACGATGTGAAGTTTAGAAAGAAATAATGTACAGTTAAGACTTTCATAATTACAAAACTGCTCCAGCAAAGCGATGGAAGAAGCAATGACGATGACGATCATCGTCAACATATATTGCGATTTTGATTAGGAATAAAAGGCCTTACCATACCGTAAGTCTATTTAGTAGTTTTAAAATGTTCATATACTGTAATATTATTATTTAATAATCAGTTATTAATATAGCAATAAATATTGTATCGGATTGTTAGATTTTAAATTTGAATATTTTTGTATTTTTGGCTTCCGTTGTATTTGCAATGATTTTAAAGCTATTCCTTCATTTGAGCCTCAAATTGCTCACCTGTTTTCAAGATTACGGATCAGTTGCTCAGTCTAGCAGCCAAATGGAAAACTAGCTTTAATTTGTTAATTTGCTAAAGTACTTTAAACTTTATGCTATGGCAATAAGAGTCAAGTATGATTGTATTGGTGTCTTCTTCCCCAACACACTGTATATTTCTTGTTATTAGTGATAACGATGAGTTTACCTTTGACTTGATAATTAAATTTTATATGTAATGAAACATTTACTTGGTTTTATTTAATTACTGTGACCTTCCTGTCTGGATTTGTTGTAGGTAATGGTGGAGCGAGGGCGTGTCAGACTTTTACTGATAAAAAACCACACCTGTGTTGTTCTTTCATTTGCCTTTGGCGTTCTAGGGCCATGAGATTTATTTATTACTTTTCTTCATTATTATTTATATATTATTATTATTATATTATTATACCACTAGGTGGGGCGTCTTCTACGGAGTAGGGGGGCGTGAGAAAGTCCTCTCCTCATACTTTTCACATTTCTTTCATTTTTTTTAGATGTGAGATCATCAACATGACTTCGTCCGCTCTTGGGCAGAGCGGCAGGGCGCGTCAGACTTTTCCTGACTAAAACCCGCTCTTTTGTTCCTTCTTTGCCTCCGTTTCATGGTCCCTTTCAGAAGCCAACCCATGGCCCCAGAGTCTTCGACCCTGCTATGCTATTACGATTTTACTGATATCTCTTTGACTTCGATTCGGTTCGGATGGTTACAGAACTGCCGGACGGCAAGCTACCCATTGCTCAACTTCTGCGAAGCAGTATTGCAAGCGAAGGAATTGAATGCTTCAAGCTCACGGTACTAAGGGCCATGTGCACCGACATAAGTTTAAGATAACCATCTGATTAACGTCAATAACCGACGATAAGGAACAGGAAATATTGCTAAAACAGCCGTTTTAATATTAAAACAGTCGATTTGGTGTCGGTGAACATCGCCCTGAGTGAGAAAAAGTGTAACGACGGTACTTCATCAAACCATTAGCACATCACCACCGCATAAATTAAAAAGAAACTATTTACCATCCGTAGTAAATAAAAAAGCAATTCCCAGTACATTACAACTTGATGATTGACAAACAAATGGACTGAATTAACTACTTATGAATACGAGAATCACATTCAGTATGAAATAATGATTTTCTCACACATTCACTTGTGTCCGCACATGCTTGAGTGTAGTAGGTAATTAGTTTTGTAGTGCTATGATTGTAGTGTAGAAGTCTTTTTTAGGTACTAGAAGTGGATATAACTTTGTACTAAGGTGTACCTACGGATTATCTCTTAATATATATAAATCTCGTGTCACAAAGTTTGTCCTCAATGGACTCCTAAGTCCTAAACCACTTAACCGATTATAATAAAATTCGCACACCATGTGCAGTTCGATCCAACTTGAGAGATAGGATAGTTTAAATCTAAAAAAAAAAGTTAGGTAAAGTAGGGTAGGGTAGGGTAGTGTAGGGTAATGTAGGGTAGTGTAGGGTAGTGTAGGGTAGTGTAGGGTAGTGTAGTGTAGCGTAGTGTAGTGTAGCGTAGTGTAGTGTAGGGTACTGTAGGGTAGTGTAGGGTAGGTAGGGAAGGTAGGGTAGGGTAGCGTAGGATATGTAGGGTAGTCATTTGACGGGAGCGAAGCCGCGGGTAAAAGCTAGTCTATTTATATAAAAGGAGAAGCTGACTGACTGAATATCAATGCATAGTTGAAGCTACTGGGACTAGAAGCGTGAAATTTTGCACAAGGCTTTCTTTTATGACATAGACGAGCACTAAGAGAGGATTTTAAAAAAAATCACCTAAGGGCATAAAACAGGGTTCCGAAGTTTGTATGGAAAACCCCACAGGCGAAACCGCTGGCAGAAGTTAGTTATAGATATAGGCACAAGGTCAAACAATAAGTCAACGAAACAGAGGTGATTGATGCGGATGAAACGGATGAGATGTTAGACAGAGGTAGAGGAAAGGCAGTACAAATATTTGGAATGCTACTGGTTATTTAGAATTCTCGATATCTCTATAAATACGTCAAAGGCAAGGCATGTTGTCACCATAAATATAGGAAGCACGATGTCGATGACTATAAACATTGCAATACCTAAAAAAACTTAGGTTCTGAAAACTTTTTCGTGTCAAATGAAAATTAAAAGAAAACTATTTTAAATAAAAAAGGCAGAAACCATAAACACTGCCTTTCGAAATTAAATTAATGGTGCCATTTTTAGGTAGGTAGTGTTTTATTATGGAAAATGGTTATAATTTTTTATTAAGAGTTTTTTAGTTTTACACTTTTAATTCATGAATCCCTAACCGGTCCTATGAGACCGCGCTGTTATTGTTTCACTATTGTGTCATAGGTTAAATCAAGGGCGTCGCCAGGGGGGGGCAGGGGGGGGCAGCTGCCCCCCCCTAGAGATCAAATGTAGCTAGCCGCAAAGCGACCAAAGTGCGAGCAATTTACTTAACTATTAATAAATGCAGAAATTATAAAGGAAGCTACTGCTGTTGCGGAAAACTGAACAGGACTGGGGCTGCTCTGAAGCGGCTTCTGCCTAACCCAGGGAGTCCAGACGCCCCCTGCCGGAGGTTCTACTCGGGGATCGTTCGTTCCATGGCCCTTTACAGAGCGCCGGTTTGGGCGCCGTCGCTGGGCATGCGACCGGCGGCCAAACTGAACGCTTGCCAGTGGGTTATGGCCATCCGGATGGTGCGAGGATCTCCTACGAAGCGGCGAGTCTCCTTGCTGGCTCGCTACCGTGGGATGTGGAGGTAACAGTCTTTGCACGCATGCACGATTTGGGCGAGGAGATGCAACGCCGGAGCGAAACTCCGCTGCCGCAACAAGTCGCGGTATGGCGAACAGAGTTCCGGCGGGATCTCAGTGGCATGGCGACTGCGACTGTAGCAACCCAGTTCTGGGCACGCCGTCATTGCGGCGGTAAGTCCCCTCTTTGAGGAGTGATTGGAAAGAGGTCACGGCGTCCTCTCGTTCTGTATGACGCAGGTTTTCACCGGACACGGTAAGTTCGGGAGGTTCCTGCATCGGATCGAGGAGGAAAAGACGCCCGAGTGTTGCCACTGTGTGGACCAACCGGAGGACATGGTGGAGCACAGAGTAGAGGTGTGCCTCACTTGGGCAGAGTACCACCGTGTCCCCGTAGAGGCTATCGGCGGTGGCGACTTCTCGCGCCGGGCCCTGGTACAGGCCATGGTCCGGAGCGAGGAGTGGCGGGCGGTCGCCTCCTTCTGCGAAGTAATAATGCCAGTGAAGGGGGCTGCCGAACGCGAGCGCGCGAGGGAACGGCCCTCACGCCGCCGCCGCCGAGATCCCGATCTCAGTTTCCGATCACCGTAGGCATGGGCTTGCGGACTGAGTAGCTCGCCATCCGGCAGTCCGGTAATAACCCGGACCAAGCCCAGTCGTCAAAGACGCGTTCTCAAGGAGATGTCAACAATCTGTAGGGGCCCGGTAGGGCCAAAGCCTCTGGGGAAAACGGAAATTCCGAAAGGCGAGCCCGTGTCCTCCCAGATCGAAGGCAACGAAGGAACGGGGTGGTGTTAAGTCTGTAAGAGTCTGACACGCCCTCCTGCTCCACCGAAGAGCGGGAGAAGTCATTCTGATGATTCCCCACTTAAAAAAACATGTAAAAAATATCGTCATCGAGGCAAAGACTTCCAAAGTGCTCTCGGTGTTCATATTTTTTATCATCCATAATATTGCCCCATTGCCCCCCCCTTTGTCATAAGCTGGCGACGCCCTTGGGTTAAATTATGGGACTCTACAACTAAACCTAAATAGTGAGCAAGTCTTATAATAAGGTACTATCAATGAAATTGGCAAAATAAAGTTATCTCCCATGCCGTCACGCCTCGTGCACATTTGTTAAAAGCAACGCAAAGCAACATTCCCTGTCATGAGTTAATTCATGAATCCCCAAGCGGTAGCCGGTGACCGCGCTGTCATTGTCTTACTATCGTGTCTCGTTTTGCGGGTATCTGATAGGTAATGTCACTTACACAAAAATTCAGTTGAGTTTTTGGCGGGATTTCTTCGAGTGAAGTTCAGCAACAGTTTTAATTATTCGCAAATTGATTCCTAATGGATATTGCGATGTAAAATTGGTGTAGTTTTGTATCTCAAGTGTCTGCGCAACTGGGAAGAATTTAATTGTAGGAGTGACTACCTGAATGTAATTTTCCAAGAAAGCTGACTCGATACATTTGCTGCCTAATACTGCAAAAACATTAGAGAATCTGTTGCACCGGTATTCTAATGTTCCTCAAGAAATTATATTTACCTAAGTACTATTGAACGAGGCGTTATGGTTTGTACTACTTATTATTTATTCTGTAGTATGGTCTAAGAATTAAAAAAAAGAAATTTCAATCACCTACCTCTGTGGGTCCTACCTAAAATAATAAACGTCATCTTTATTTCGGTGCGATAGTGTGTGTATGCGTTAGAAAATATTTTCTAATTAAGGTCTTTGTATAAATTAGCAGCAGTAAGGTAGGTAGGTACATAATAGATAGGCTCCAAGATTCCTTGCGTGGTTGAAGCATGAGAAAATCCACAGACCGAAGAATCGCCTATCTTAAGTGACAGTGGGCGGGTGTACCCCACCCAAAAAATGATACTTACCAGATAAAGTAGAGAACATATTATTATATCCAATTACAAGTACTATTTAAAAAAAAACTGCTTTGGGACGCATATGGCCACATCACAATGACCCGTTATTTTTCACCTTAGTGTTGGATTTGCATTATAGCAAATACTTCAGATGAAAGTTCGCAATTTGATTGATTTGAAGATGATAAGATCGCCAATTTGACAGGCATCATTCAATATCATGCTATTGTTATGTTCCTCGTTCGTTACGAATATGTTTTGATCCACGTCCATTTTTCTATGTCCGAGTCATGTCAGAGGTTACCTACTGATGTTCTACGGATCAACATCTTGTCACTTGAATGAAGCAATTATCTATGGGTTATACACAGGGCGGGCGTGTAATTTGGAGAATTATTTTTCCTTTGAGCCGGTTTTGCTGTTGGTAAGAGTCTGAACAGCTTTTGACATCCACAGTCTTTTAGCTGGTTAAATGAAAAAGAAAACAGCACCGAAATACTTACTCGATATTTACCACAGAACACATATTATGTTCTGTGATATTTACAAGTAGCTAAAAGAGTTTGAGTTTTTTTTTTTGAGGTTTTACTCTGTCATGTCTTCTCCCGCTCTAAGGTAGAGTGAGAGGGCATGTCAGTTGCCCTTGGCGTTCCAGGACCACTGGTTTCCTTTTCAGAAATTCCCTATAGCCTTAGCGGGTATCGGCGTTGTTGCTCTACGGTTTTGCTGACACCTAAATTGGAAGTGCGCGCGGAACTCGCCGTCAACGACTCAGGCATGGTCCTTATAGTCTCTCTCTTATAGTGGTAATGTAAGAACACTACGGATTTTGATAACTAAGCTACCTATTTCACCCAGTTTTTGATTAATATTATATCATTTTACTTTTGCTGTGCTTTTGGGTATCGTGACATTCGTGACGCGGCGTCTGGGGCGTGAGGATGGGGACTAAATGAACTAAATCACTTTCAATTTTGACAGTCCCTTCGGGCACTTACATGCGTGTGATTATACCAACACACAAAACGTTGAACTAATTTAAAGCCCTTTTACAATGATTGATGTTGACACATTGTTACATACGACCAACGACCGTTGCATGTTGCATGATATATACAGTTAAGTAATTGAAAATCGTGTGTTTAATTAGGTAATTAAATAATTGCAGTCGTTTAAAGCTTTCCCTGTCAAATGGTGTTAGTTTTATGACAGGTGTGACTTTTGGATATTATGATAGGTTAACACATTTGTGTAATAATGACCTGTGATTAGACAATATGACGTACATTATATCTACTTACCTAATTTCATGTAATCTATTTTCTTGTTGTTTACTTTACTTTTTATACGGATAACTTCGGAAGATCAAACCCTGAGGTTGAACGAAGTCATCCAATGACTTCTCCGCTGTAGGGTGTAGGGTGTGTCAGATTTTTACTGACTAAAACTCACTCGTATGTTCCTTCTTTGCCATTTCACGGGTTTTTCTTCCAGAAATCGACCCATGGACCTAGTAGGTTTCGGCTCCACTAGACCCCTATGGTTTGCTGACACCTCGTTGAGGCGCGTCTGGAACATCCATGCGGACCGTTACTAGAAGGGCAAATAGCGAACTAGAGTAGGTAAAAAACATGGCTAGTCAAAGTCAAACATGTACCATTAGGTACTAACAAAGTCGAGCGAACACCAACGTTCCCAGCTGCCATACTATGCCATACGAAGTACTTAGGTACGTATCTAGCTAATGCATCTGAAAATGCCTAAGTTTAACTACGAAACCAGGTGGACTAAACTTTTAGGTAGGTACAAAGTTTATGATGATGACATTTTTCGCAATAAGGCAATAAAATTGCAATCTTTCTGGGTAGCACAGAAAACTGTTCATAGACGAAATATCAAAGTTTTTTTTTTACATATAATTGTTAATTACATAAGGCCATAAGGCTGCCTGCAAACGATACTATAATGTGAGATTTCCTACGCATGTCGTGTCATAGGTGAACTCACTTATTCGTGAACGTAATACGTTTACGCAATTTTTTTTTATATTATTTATTTGATATGTTATTATTTTTGTCGTGTCATGATGAGGGTCTTGGGAAATTGATGACCAAACTGGTGTTGAGTTAATTAGATGGCTGTAATATAGCTTCTGAGGGGCAATTTGTTGTCCACTAAATAATTGGCTCTAGATCTTTTTATAGCTTTTGAAGAAATCGCTTACAACGACCTTCAAAAAGTAGAAGGCGGAAAACTGGGTGTTGTGATGCAATTTGAGTGAGGTCTAACGGCTTTAGGCTAAGTTGATCGATTAAGAAACGTGTCTTCTGATCCGCAATTGTATATTAAGTAACGATATCCGCAAGGGCGTCGCCAGCTTATGACAAAGGGGGAGGCAATGGGGCAATATTATGGATGATAAAAAAAATTAATGCCGAGAGCATTAAGCATTACACTTTGGAAGTCTTTGACTCGATGACGATTTTTTTTTCATATGGGGAATCATCAGAATGACTTCTCCCGCTTTTGGGTGGAGCGGGAGGGCGTGTCAGACTCTTACTGACTAAACCCCACCCCGTTCCTTCGTTGCCATCAATCTGGGAGGACACGGGCTCACCTTTCGGAATTTCCATGTTCCCCAGATGCTTCGGCCCTACCTGGCCCCTACAGTTTGCTGACATCTCCTTGAGGCGCGCGTAGAACAGAACGCGCCTTTGACGACTGGACTTGGTCCGGGTCATTACCAGACAGCCGGATGGCGAGCTACCCAATGCTCGACGTCCGCAAGTCCGCGCCTACGGTAGTCGGAAACCTGGATCGGGATCTCGGCGGTGGCGGCGTGAGGGTCGTTCCCTCGCGAGCCCGCGGTCGGCAGCTTCCTTCGCTAGCATTACTGCTTCGCAGAAGGAGACTACCGCCCGCCACCCCTCTTCGCTCCGGACCATGGCCTGAACCAGGGCCCAGCGCGAGAAGTCACCACCACCGATAGCCTCCACGGGGACACGGCGGTATTCTGCCCAAGTGGGGCACACCTACTCTACCCTGTGCTCCACCGTGTCAACACAGTGGCGACACTCGGGCGTCCTTTCCTCCTTGATCAGACTAAATGATGGCGTGCCCAGCATTGAGTTGCGACAGTCGCAGTCGCCATGCCACCCCGAGATCTTGCCGGAACTCTGTCCGCCATACCGCAACTTGTCGCGGCAGTGGAGTTTCGCCACTGCGTTGCATCTCCACGCGCAAATCGTGCATGCGTGCAAGGACTGTTGCCTCCAGATCCCACGGTGGCAGGCCAGCAAGGAGGCTCGCCGCTTCGCGGGAGATCGTGCGGTATCCCCGCACCATTAGGATGGCCAGGACCCTTTGGCAAGCGTTCAGTTAGGCCGCCGGTCGCTTACCCAGCGACGGCGCCTAAACCAGCGCTCCGTTAAGAGCCATGGACCGAACGCTACCCGCGTAGACATTCCGACAGGGGACCTCCTAGGTTAGGCAGGAGCCGCTTCAGAGCAGACCCAGTCCTGTCCAGTTTGGGAGCCAGACGTCGAAAATGCTCCTCGAAAGTCCACCGGCTGTCGAGGACGCGTCCCAGGTACTCCACCGTCGACTCGACGCCGATGTGGACCCCCCCCCCCCCACCAATCCTTTTCAACCCGGTGGTGGCGCGGTCCGAGGACCATGAAAGCAAATGGCCACGGACTTGTGCAATGCCACCTTGAGTCCCATTTGCTGAATCCTGTCTACGACTGTCGCAACGGCCGCCGCCTGGTACGACTCTCCCCGCGCCAGGACCAGCGTGTATTAATAAAGATCACTTGCAGTATTCTGAAGGGCTTTCTGCTGAATGATTGTTTCTATGACGTTGTTTCTCCCGTAATACGCGGCATTGATGTATGTCCAACTCCAGTCCGACTTTCAGTACAGTAGTAGCTTCCTTTATAATTTCTTGCAGTTTAAAATATAGCAGCATAAGTATAATTTCTGCATTTATTAAAAGTTAAGAAAGTCAATTGCTCGCACTTTGGTCGCTTTGCGGTTAGCTACATTTGATCTCTAGGGGGGGGGGGCAGCTGCCCCCCCCTGCCCCCCTTTGGCGACGCCCTTGGATATCCGCCAGATCCGATAAAGATGAAAGTCAAATAAAAATGTACCACGTCATAATTACACACAGGGCATTGCAACTATTTTTTTTTTACTAAAAGTTAACGTTCTAGTTTGGTTACTAAAGTAGAGACGTACAATGAAGATACGACTGTTCAATCAATCCAAACTAGGGCTTTCAAATACCGGATTTTTTCAATACCGGTATCAATACCGGTATTGGAATAGCTCAATACCGTGATCACGTGATCACGGTATTGAATTCAAGTTTTTTGTATTTTTTTTTAATTTTTAAACAAGTGCTTCTTCTTCTTCGAATAATAATATTAAATTATTAATATTTAATAATATTTAAATAAATAATGAAATTATTGGTTAAAAACACAATTTTATTTCCAATAAAACCCACGAAAACGGAGATACGAGACAGATTTTACCTTATAAGAGTGATATAACAGATTAAATAGGTGTTTCAGGTACCATTTAAGCAAAAATGTTTTTTTCAAGGCATAATTCTGCATATAAAATTTATGTAACTCGATTCACAAAACTAGCGAATCCACAAAGTTGTAAAAATATTTTTGTAGCACGTGGCACATCACCAGCAAGAGGATAGAGTAGAGAATTTTTGAGAGAGTTTGAAGATTCCAGTTACTTTTGGTTCTTTTTTTGTAGCCATGTAAATAGCTGTATCATGAACAGCTTTAAGTCCGAAACTTTGCGAGTAAATTATAAAAATCTAGATGACTAATGTTACTAATTTTGGATTTAAAAGTAATCTTATACAATATACGTTTAAATAAAATTAACGTTTACGCCTTATGGCGCAATTTTATTATTCGAGGGCCCGCATGCGGGGTGCGAGAGATTTCTGGATCGCATGCCACATGGCCCGCATTCGAAGAACCGTTTTCATTAGTCGATGGGGCCCGCATGCCGGGTGCGAGAGATGTCTGGAATGCGTACCACAGGGCCCGCATTCGGGGAACCGTAGACGGTATACCGAACATGTATCGACTTGGTAACTTTCATTGGTTGTTATCTCGCATGCGGGGACTCCCCGCATGCCGTATACCGAACGAGTTAACGACTAATGAAAATGCGCCATTATACATTTTCTAATTTAAATCTAAAATGTTGGTCTATTTTTCAAAAAACATTAAAATGTCGATGAAAAAAAATCCACAAGGCATGGGTAGTGTTTAGGGGGCCTAAAAGGATAGCAGATGACCCTTCCAGTCAACCATTTTAATTTGGAACACGATGCACCAAACATGTGTGCGTCAGAATGGCTAGTTGTCCGTAGCGTTGGTCTATGAGAGTTGATTCGAATATTTGTTACATATATAATACATAATTGCTACATAGGATATGTATTTAGAAACAAAATAATTTTTTTTGACCAGCAATTCTGACGTTTGGTTGGTTGGTCACCTCCTTGTTTTAAGTCAAACATACAGAGTTACCCGAAATGTATTGCGTCAATATTTTTTTTTAATAATATAATAATAATTGCTAAATATTTACTTCATTAGTCTAATTTAGTTGTAACTTCAAACATATGTTAAATAAAGGATGTTATTTCGAGGAATTATTTATTATATCTATGTAACAATTTGCGAATCAACTCTCATAGAACAACGCCACATACAACCAGCCATTCTGACGCACACCCAAACACACTGTATATTAAAGATTGTAATACCGTAATCACGGTATTGACAAGTCAATACCGGTATTGAAAAAAGACCAAAATATATCCGTGATCACGGTATTACGGGATCCCGTAATACCGGTATTGAAAGCCCTAATCCAAACCGTTGTCTAGTTATTTTAGGATTGGATTCCAGTCTGATCAGAGGTGACAAACTAAAAGGTATCTTACATGGATCGACTGCCTGCTTGACCTCCACTACTCAATGATGATGATGCACAGCGACCGCATTCAATGACTTCTTATGGTGGTTGTGAGCTCAGATTTGCTGCTCTGTTATGCGCCCTCATGTAGCTTGCATATCCAACTTTAGCCAAAAATTCCGAGCACAAAGCGGACATGTCAGAGCACCATTAACGACACAATAAACTATAGCTATTGGTGGTCTAGCTTTGAGTTCGTTGACTACCCAACTACCCAATACCAGTGCACAAGAAACCTCCTGCATCATGATTTATCATACATTGAATATTGTAACAATCACGCCTTTTAAGTATCAATAAGATAAAACCGTCCATTGTTACACCTCATTAACTTTAAGTTCCAACTATAATATTTTATAGTGTATAATAAAGATTCAATCTTACCTTCTATCTATCTATAAGGACCAAAATATTCCCTCGTTCAACAATGAGGACCACGCGATAACATTATATTAAGTGTTTTTTCGAAGTTCCCAGATAAATCTGTAGGTGTGATTATGATCTAAGTGTAGATGTCATAAAACCCGTCAACAACGATACGGCATTGATTATTGAATCGACTGTGTGCTCACACACTCATAATCGAATAAAAACTGACGAAGAGTGAGTCGGACACGCTTATCATAGGGTCCGTATACTGTAAGGAATAATATTGATTTGTTTTCCTTTTTTAGTTTTCGGTGTGGGAACTTTACTGACGTTCTGGATAGTGTCTGGTTTTTATTTTACTGACTAAATGCCACTGGTGTTTGGCCACTTGTTCTTCACTTGTCCTTTGCGTTCCAGGGTCGCCAGTAACTCTTTCGAACAATTCCGCAACCCCGTCTGGCATCGGCCAAAAGTGGGCTTCGTCACTGCGCCATTTGAGACATTTTTTTATAATCTTGCACCTGACTCTCACGCATGAGGTTTGAAACCGGGCACGTATTAATGTAAATTTTTCTTTTTTTTTTATTCCAAACACTCTGTGCTACGTAAAGCTGTTAGTTTAGTTGTTTATGATTCGTAGATCTTTGACGTTAGTAACAATATTTTTAGTCGATTATACGGAACCCTAAATATCGATACTGTACCTGATACGGATAGAATCTATTGTTCAATTGTTAAAACTAAGTATAAAGGGGATAAGATATTAATTAGTAATTAAAATTATGTCGACAGAGTAGTTCGGATTATGGGGTTACTATTGACCGTACTGGCTTGAGTGAACAAGGCTTGTATAACAATGATTCTGATGTGTTTTTACTTGTTGGTCTGTCGATCTATTGTAGCTATAGATTAATAATAAGCTAGTGCTAGTCTAGTCCAAGATATTGTGTTGTGTACGAGACATTATAAAACGAATGTTTATATATTTTTATTCCAACTTCAGAACCCTAGTTACAAAGGATCAAATTTTGAAATAAAAATTAGTAACTGTTTCGTTTGAGTGGTGGTCGCAAGCGCTTCGGAAATTAACCTTGTGATCCTTAATATAGTTGGGAAAAGGTTAAGTAGATGATGATGATCCTTGTTTCGATTCAGGAGTCTAGTATAGTTCTTAGTAGCAGCGTGAAGTCTATATTTTTTTGAATAGGAATTACGAGCCTTCTTGCAAGCGAAGGACGCGGCGGAAAGTACTAAAATAGAATAGAGATAGTCCTCACACGAAACTAAGCGCCAGGGCTGCGGCGTTGGCTAAAGCAGCACAAGCGGGTTTTATTGGGTAAAAGTCTGACACTCCCTCTCGCTCCACCTAGAATTGATATGTTAATTTCCCACCTCAAAAAAGAAGAAAAGATAGTTACATGAGATAGACAGAATATAATGAGTGTATTGTTATCAAGGGCCTTACCATGACATGATAAAATGTCAAGCGTGCAAGTGAAAAAGAGGGATGGAGCGATATAGCTTTAATAGTTTTATAGGTTTTAACTGTTAACATTCGTATAATCGTATGTACCTACCACCTAAGTTCACTTGTGGAATGCAAATAAACGTATTGAGTATTGAGTATCTTTTTAATAGTTCAGTTTAGATCGTTAAATGGATCGGCCTCTGTATAGTCATTGATTAATCTACACGCGTCTACCTGACCCTACGAAGAACACCTACAGGCATAATATTATTTCATGCCCTCTTTATTTAATTATATTGTAGGTACACCAAAACGAGTTATAAAACACATTATAAATTAAACTTCATAAACATAAGCGAGCAATACACGATTCTACAATACACCATTTAAAAACAATGATGACATAAACCAAAATTTCACTTGACCTGACATTTGGACTTTATAATTAGATTGAGAACTAAACGATTTATAAATGTATGTAATTATGAGCGTGTAGGTCATAGCCTTAAGGACAGGCCTGCTATTAGACGTCATGGCGTCTGTGACTGTATGAGTGATCTAATTCTGACCTATGAGTAAAAGTGTTACTCATACGCAGGTGACTTGATCGATAGATCTATTATTTTAATTATTGTTGTGTTTTGTTATTTAGAATTGTTTTGAATTGAAGATGGAGAGGGAGAGGGAGGCCAAAGAAAAGATGGATGGATTGTGTGAGAAGTGATATGGAAGAAAAGGGAGTGAGTGATAGCGTGACGAGTGACAGGACAGAATGGAAGAAAAAGACGTGTTGCGCCGACCCCAAATAAAACGGGACAAGGGCAGGAAGATGACATATGATGGTTGTTTTTCTTCGTCTTAATTTATTTGAGTTATATTATGTCGTGTCGTGTTTGTGCGGCGTCTCTCCACAATGTCCCATCTTTCATCCTGCATCCCGTGCCCTGTTACCTTTTCACGCAGGGATTTAATGACAGCATCTGTGATCGGTATTGCCGTGTATGTAATACTTGGCCAAGCAGGGTATTTAACTAGTTTGCCATCGACACGCTAAGAAGAAGATTATACAGTAGGCCAATCGTTATTGGTATCAAAGCCTCATCATCTGCCTAGCCTTTTCCCAACTATGTTGGGGTCGGCGTCCAGTCAAGCCGGATTTAGTTGAATACCAGTATTTTACGAGGAGCGGCTGCCTACCAGACCTCCACAACCCATTAACTGGGGTAACACGGTACTTCATGGCAAGATTGGAGTCAGATTTACTGGCTTCTGACTATCCGTAACGACTGCCAAAGATCTCCAAATGACAGCCGGGACCAACGGCTTAACGTGCTTTCCGAGGCACGGAGGAAACTCGTTATGTTAAGATGGTCATCCATCCACAGACCAACCTAGGCAAGCGTTGCTTAACCTTGAAGATCGACCTGTGCGGCTGTTATTATCAAGCCACGAGCTCCTCCAACTGAAGGAACATAAATATGGCTTTAGTCAGGAAAAGTCTGACATCCTGAGCTTGCCCTACCGCTGAGCAGGAGAAGTAATTAAAAGATTTCCGACCTAAAAAAAGCCCGCCATAAATTACATACTGACTGGTTTTGTTTCACTAAAAGCTTGCAATATACAAACTCATTAAAATTAGCTCATAGATTTCACAACTCTAAAATTCTTAAGTTACAGGTGCTAGGTGCCTAGTTTCGAGACCACTATGCAAAAAAACTGAATGTAAAAAGGTGTAGTTACAAATAAGTTTGGGGACTATTGTAACAATTCTGGTAAAATATAACTCCAGTTACCGATATGCAATTATGTTATACCTATGTTTAAGAAAATACTTGTAATAATCGTTAAATGAAGTGAAATAAATTTCAAAGTAAATTTGTAATGACTGACGAATAGACACGGTTATTCCTACAAATAATTACACTAATGGTCCGGTCAGACAAGTTAACAAAATTTCCAACATTCTGTAGAACTCATCTCATCATCTCACCATGAAATCGTAGTTAATATGAAAACTCATAACAGCAGGAGCAATTAGTTAACAGCTCAGGCTATAGAGCGTGTCTGTTCTAAAGCTAGCTGGAAACCCTGTAAATGCCGGCTTCATTCAAGCTTATTTCATGGAAACTCTCAGTGAGATGTTACGATAAAATGGCTGTTCTAAGAATTTGGTGCATCCTTTTACATCACTCATTATAATGTAAGAGAAAACTTCTAAAAGCCTAATTGTATAATATTGAAATTCGTACTAAGCTGTACTAGCTCGAGGTCAAAGTGTTAGCACAGATGTGCGGTCTACTCGTACATAATATTGATTGATTTATAATAAGAAAGTGACACGAAGGCATAAAATAAGTTCTACGCATGGAGAATACGTGGGGCTAGTTTATAAGGATGCGTATCCACGGAGGCGTAGCAGGTTGGGATCGAGTGGACCGTGAATTGGTTAATCACCGTGCTAGAAATCTCCGCTTCGCATATGGCCCGTAACCCAACACAGGCGCAGTGCGGGTTAGTAGACGTGTCTTAGAATTTCTGGTTCTAAGACATGCTGGTTTTCTTACGATATTTTCCTTCGCCGTTTTGAGAGCAGTGGTGACGAAATTATACAAAGTTTTATAATAGTTAATACTCCTGGCTGGGTTTGAATCCGTGACCTAACTCGTAAGTCGAGACTGTTACCCCTGGGCCACCACAGCTGTTCAACCTATAATATTAATGTCATTAGTGTGAATATAATGGAGATTGATTCGCATTGAAAAGAAGCTTCTTTATTCTTTAACGTACACAGATATTTTTACGCTCATTAAAATAGGACAGGTGATGTACACAGGCGAGCTTAACCCACAATTGGGTTTTCTTACAGTAAACCTTATATACATATATAAGCTTTACAAAGTTATCTAATTATAATGTTTATATCCGTTAGGAATAGGATCCGGATCGTGTTGCGTGATTGGCGTGAACCGCCATTATGAGTGCAGCCCGCGATGCTACGCCGATAGCATCGCATGAGAATTGTTCCGATTAAACACCGCTATGACTCCACTCGGTACTGTTGTTACGTCACTATAGCTACGTTCTCTGAAAGAACATGCAGTGCTAGTATCAGTATCAGCGGTAGAGCTTTTTTTCTTGTTAACATAATTGTAAGCCGTCGGGGTCGACCGCGGCGAAGGTGGTGTGACGATCTGATCATGTTCGTGGGACAAACTTGGCCTGAGATCGCCCTAGACGGAGAAGCTGGAAGGAGAAAGAGAGTCCTTTGCCCAAAAATGAGACAAAAATTAGGCTAAAAAACGGGGGTTTTTCTTCCACAATCTAAAATTGAACTTCTGGGGTCATGCCGACCATAGTTAAGTGAATTCAAGCGGGTTTTAATCAGTTAAAGTCTGACACTTCCGGTCTAGGCTAGGTCCCGTGATCGCCCCCGCAAGCGCTGGCTGGACGTCGTCAAGTCTGACATGAGAGCCAATGGCCTTACTGGGAAGGATGTTTTCGACCGGGCAAAGTGGAGGAGACTTAGTCGGAAGGCGGACCCTGGCAATGGCCGGGATTAACGCCAGGCAGAAGAAGAAAGTCTGACACTTCCGGGGAGCTTTTTGGGAGAGCCCTTACTTTACTGACTAATACCTTTTTGAGGTTGGAAATCATCCAATAACTTCACCTGCTATAGGGTAAAACAAGAGGCGTGTCAGATTTTTACTGACTAAAACCCATCGGTGTTATTTCAGTTGCTCTTTGCGTTCCAAAGCCGTAGTAAAATTTTTAGACATCGGCCTTAGCGGGCCTGCCTCGCCATTTGTATTGACGATTTTGGTCCATATAAATTCTTTTAACAGTTTAACTCAATGAAACATTTACAAAACTTTTGTTTTCACATTGTGTCGTAGTCAGGTACATTAAATCATGCTTATGACCCGTGGCGGGTCAGACGGGGTCACAATTAGTGCCAAAACATTACACGACATGATACTGCCAACATTTTTTATTAAACGATGTTATTTGGTTTGGTTAATAGTTTTTGAGGTTTTTAGTCGAGAATAAATGTAATTGTGAAATACTTATTTTTATTTCCTTTGTGGTAAAAGTGAATGACCAAGAAGATGGCGGGACGACTTGGATGTCTTCCTTAAGAATTGGCTTTGTCCGGGACAATGGAAGGAATGGAAGGAGGCTTTTGACCAGCAGTGGGAGAGATAGGCTACGTATAACAATAATATGATAATGAGTGAATGAATTGATAACTTCTAGGCAAGCGTGCACCATCGTCGACCACATTATCTCTTATCATCAGACGATATAGTGATAAAGTTAGAGTCTATCATAAGCACAGCATTCCATAATCAGCCTTATAATGTTTCACGGCAGGGACTCACACCTCTTCTATACAAAAGGTAAAAAATTGGTCGCAATCCAATGCGAGCCCAGTGCAAGTAGATGGATTACGTAGGCTTATCAATAATATTAAAAAAATGTTTACGGAAACTCTTCTCAACAATTTTTGGGTATTACATTTGGCACACTTTTTCAAAGCCAAACGTAGCCCAGCAGGATCGAAGCCTACTGGGACCCTGTGTTGTACGAAAGATACTCCAGGGTTCCCTGGAACAAAGGCAAAGAAGGAAAAAGAGTGGGTTTTAGTCAGTAATGTCTGACACGCCTTCCCGCTCCGCCCAAATCGGGAGAATTCATTTAGACGACATTCCATGAAGAAAAAAATTATAAAGATTTTTTTCCGAAATACTACTACTAATTTATTTCTCTTAAATAATCCTTACTAGTTTATTTCTTTTGATAATTTAATAGCACTTAACACCGTATGTCATTTACTATGGCAAATAGTCAAACGTGCGTTAACTCTATGATTGGTCGAGTCAACTTATTGTCAACAGCTAATTGGGTATAGCAGCTTATTCGAGCTTGAAGATTTGTCACATTCACTTTATGATAACATTTTCGTTGTAGATAGTAACTGGGCCACTTGCGCCAGTGAACACTCGAAATTAACAATGCCTACCTGCCTGAAAACAATAACTTCTCTTAAACATGTATTTATTTAAATAAGTACGACCTTTTTCAGTAGAAAATCATCAAATGACTGGACGAGTCATTTTCTCTCTGACCCTTCCTCTCGATGAAAAGAACGTATAAACATATCTAGACTCTCTTTGGATGTCTAGATATTATAAAACACCCATTAAACTTATCCGTTCAAAATTAAATTAATTGACATTTAATTAATAAATCTATCCCTGTAAGCATTAAGTCCGCCTCTGTACTTAAATAAACTATTTTGCCATATTCATAGTTGTATGAACTATGAATATGGCAAAATAGTTTATTAATTTATTTATTTACGCTTTAAGCCGCGCTTTGTGTCAACGCAATGTTTATGTTTTTAAAGTTTTGCTTCCAGACAGGGCAAGACAATAATGAAAATAATCAATACCGTAAACCATAAAACAATGAAGTTATTACCATACTATGTTGGTACCGAAGCATGCCGGGACTAGGGCACCCTTATGCAATATGCATCTATTCCTAACTGCATGTTTACTATCAAAAATCTTAATAACAAGCTCGAAGTATATTTTGACATCCGCCAATGATGTCAACATACGACGATATGGTTTTAATTCAGATAAATCAAGCATTTGACATGAAACGTGATCATTTAGTGTAACGGCTGAAGAAGTAGTCATGTCTACATCCCGTGTACTTTAATTGACATCTCTGATAGTGTTGATATTGATAGGCTCCTGGAAATATTCGTTTACGTTTCGGAGAGTGTGAACAGGAATTGCACAATTTTCCTCCAGTCCCGTAAAGTTCCGTTTCATCATCGGACTACTAGACGTCCGACAAGGCGCCACGTCCGGTATATAGCGAACATCCGAACCATAAGGCACAAAACGTTTTGGGACTACATTTATACGTACAGCTAAACAGTGGAATTCCCTGCCGGAGTCTGTGTTTCCTGTTAGCTATAGGGGCATTTAAGTCAAGGTAAGGTTACTTTTAGGCAAGCGTGCTCCATCGTCGACCACATCATCGCTTACCGTCAAGTGAGAGACATGGTGGAAAAATAAATTATTTACATAAAGTACACAACTTACTCTAGGCCACCACTACACAAGTACAGTACTGCAAAAACATTCCTCATAAGAGCTTCATGTTGTGTTTTGCTGTTAACTCACAGACTGCTTCCGAGCGCCAAAACCCAGAGGTCAAATGTATCACAATTTTCTATAATCTGTCATTACGGTGGTTACACGTTGCGTCGTATAAACTTGACCTTATTGTGGCCTATTTGATGGATCTTCCCATGTTTAACTTTAAATGGACAGTAACTACCAAATTATTGTAGGTACGTACGTGTGCGAAATATGAATGAGATGTCTTACTCGAAATACTACAGACTTTCGCGTTTCGAGTATTCTGTGCTTGTCTGATAGGCTAAGTGCAATGGGTCGGTTTGACATGCTTGCTCTTTGACACGAATAATCTTACATCACAGTTATATTTTTGACCTGCAACGCTATCCTACTAATATTATAAATGCGAAAGTTTGTGAGGATGGATGTATGTTTGTTACTCTTTCACGCAAAAACGGCTGGACCGATTTGGTTGAAATTTGGTACGTAGATAGGTTATACCCTGGATTAACATATAGGATACTTTTTATCCCGGTCAAAAGGAAAAAAATGAAACTTAATCTTATTTATTCTTCAATTTTGTTATAGGCTGCTTTTTATCAACACAGCACGCGGGTGAAGCCGCGGGCGAAAGCTAGTTTTTTATAAAGGCAACAGAATGGGATAGAAGTAATAACAGATTGAGCTCCGAACAATAGCTATCGGAGGCATAGTAGCCTGGTGTAATAAATTAATCTGCCACATTGCTATCATTTATCATTGGTTTGATCATGCAAAAAAAACAAAATAAGAAAGGACCAGAGACGTCTTTGCTCCGCAATTGGACACGAAAAGATCAACAACCACTAAACGTAAAGCGTTGCGCCATCGGTACATGGTGGTCATCCCGCCCATACGTACAAAGTGTTTTGGGAACACATTCATTATGCGTACAGCTAAGGAGTGGCATTCCCTGCCGGAGTCTGTGTTTCCTGATAGCTATAACCTAGGGACCTTTAAGTAAAGAGTGCTTTATCGTTGGCTATATCATCGCTTACCATCAGGCGAGATAGTGGTTAAACGCGACCTTACGTAGGTATAATGATAAATAAAAAAAAGCCACAGCAGTCTCGGTCTTAATTGCCTGATCATTCAATTGTCTTACTGTTGCCCGCTATATCTGGTACGTTGTCTCTATAGACATATAAGATACACATACATATCTAGATATACATATATAATTTAACCAAATCAACACCTCCTCCTTGATAGTTCAAAAATGATTATAAATTATTTTTCACCTCAGCACCTCAAACAAGTATGTTTTGCAGTTTAAAGACAGTGAGCAAAATTCGATTTTGCTGCGAGCGTGAGACAAAGTAACTTTTTAATTATTTTTTTTAAATGCCGAGTCAGTGCTGGGTCTACTCACAACATTCGAAAGATTTGAACTTCACTTTGTTCTGTCATTTTCACTTCGATACGAAAAGAGCGAGAGATAGAAACAAGTCGATTCATAGTTCGATTTTCAAATTCCATATATAATAGGCTCAAAAAAGAAACCAACAATAAAACGTTCGGAAACACGTCACCTATAAAATTTCAAATCAAGGTTTAAATGTAATTATTATACTTTCCTCTTAATAATCGAATTATATTTTTTTATGATCAAATAAAGAGATGTTGAATTAAAAAATACGAAGTTTATCATGTATCTACATAATTATTTAAAGTTTTAACAATCTTTATTGTGACAGAATAATTTAGTAATAGTGCAATTTCCGAACGCATCTTTAAAAAATAGCGGGCTTTAATTTTTTATTGTTTTCTTCTTCTGTTCGCTAGCTACAAAGTGCGATACACGTTGGATATTATTAAAATAATAATAAATAAATATTAATATATATATAAGTAAATATTAATATTAATATTTACATTATTTGTTCTCGCTGCTGAAGTGAAAAGTTGTATGTGCTACACGAGACCAAAGTTATTTGCATCTCGTGTCTTTGAATCCCTCGCTGCACTCAGGATTCTAACCTAGAATCACTCGCTACGCTCGTGATTCAAATATAGAATCCTTCGCTTACTCGGGATTCAAAATCAACACTCGCGGCAAAAACCAACTTTGCTCTCTTGTTGCACAAATAACTATTTTACTCTTTTATTAAAAAAAAACCTGAAAAGTACATACTAATAAAATACTTAAGTTATATACCAAAACAAACAAAAAACACAAAAGATAAAAAAAATCCTTAACTAAAACTTATTAACGACAAAGTAACTAGCTATTATAACCGGCGGCACGTATCTTGGCAATGCGCAGAAGCGTATAATATGGAATTTATACCTTCACACAACGCTCCGTGTTGAGTTCGTATATACATTAAAATTGTATATCGCTCGTATTAAAATTTCAAAGTATACCCGACTACAACATTTTTTTGGGGTATACTTTCAAGAAGGACACTTCATTTTGCTACACTATAATCTATACCCGTTTTATTAAGTGCCTTTCAATGAACTCAGAGACAGAAAAAGGGATATAGTTATTTTTATATGGCATGTATTTAAATCGATATCTGTATATTCCCTTTTTTCGAACGAAATATTACAAAGTTAAATAAAAAATACTGACACACAAATTATGCACGCTACACAAATCAAATTAAATATACTGTTTAATTTGTAGAACTGTTTTACCGAACGATAACAATTATTAAAATAGTATATCTAAAATTTTCTTTGTTCAACAAACATTCTAAAACATTTTTAAGGAAAACCATCACCTAATTTAATTTTAGGAACATATTCTAAAAAACAATTTGAGAAGTAGCGCTCGCCGGCCGCTGCCGCGGCACCGCTCGCTTCGCTCGCTCGGCTCGCGCGCTTGGTCACAGCTCTAACCTAACCTAACCTATTTCACCCACTGCAAAATGTTACAGTACAAGTTAGTATTTTTGATAAACAATTCACATTTTTAACCTAGTGTGCTGATAAATTATACAGATGTGCATTTAAAAATACTTATCCCTTGAACATATTGCTGAATAAGGTTTAGCAGCCAGCGATAGCTGCGTTACGTTCGGGTATATTTTATATTAATCGCGCGCGGTTTTTCCAAATTGAAAATATACCCCAAGTCAACACGTCCTAAATGTTACGTAAAGGTAGGTTTTATAAGAAGAATTTTCGCTTTCTGGATTTGAACTATACCCGACGACAACACGGCCTGTGACGTCACAAGCGTTGAGTGAAGGTATAAATTCCATATACGCTGCGCAGAAATCGTTTTTTAGATCTATTTGGTGGTGTGCGCGGGACGCGGGGTATGAGGTAGCCCCGATCCGGCGCGCGATTGGTGCAGTATTATAATAGAAGTTTATGATTGGTGCGTTAGACGACTTTTGCCTCCGCACTGCGTTACGTCCCGTTCGCTCATTAGCTGTTTTGTGCACCATGCGCGAACTTGCCAACTTATTTGCCGGCTATTATACAACGTTAAATCTTCTGATTTATTTCCAACTTTATTCCACAAAGATCGACCTAAATAATCTATAGTTCTACTATCTCTCTTCATGTTTCTTTATTTAATTAACCTCACACGAAGCTCCGCAAATTGGAGTATCTCAGGGCAAAGTTTAACGTCAGTTAAAAGCACTTTTGATGTTTATGAATTATTTTTTTCACTTCTTTAATCAGTATTTTAGTAATTAATTCACTGCTTAAATTAATTACTAATAAAATACCCAAGTAACTATAATTATACACGAAAACAAAACAAAAAAACTAAAAAAATAAAATTTCTTAACTAATTAAATTTAATTTATTACTCACAATGATTTTGTAACTAGCTATAACGACGTGAAACCTTTTGATTTACTTCTTACGTAGTACCTACACGAAGATTGGTCTAATTATCTCTACGCTATAATATATTGCATTATTAGGTATATCTAGCCCGTACTGTTTCACTGCTGGGTAAAGGCCTCCATTTCTTTTATCGTTCCCGGCTAAAACACAGGATCATCATCTCATCTGCCTAGCTTTTTCCCAACTATATTGGGGTCGGCTTCCAGTCAAGCCGGATTTAGCTGAATACCAGTATTTTACGAGGAGCGGCTGCCTACCAGACCTCCACAACCCATTAACTGGGGTAACACGGTACTTCATGGCAAGACTGGGGTCAGATTTACTGGCTTCTGACTATCCGTAACGACTGCCAAAGATCTACAAATGACAGCCGGGACCTACGGCTTAACATGCTTTCCGAGGCATGGAGAAAACTCGTTATGTTAAGATGGTCATCCATCCACAGACCAACCTAGGCAAGCGTTGCTTAACCTTGAAGGTCGACCTGTGCAGCTGTTATTATTTAGCCACGAGCTCCTCAGGCTAAAGCACAGGATATAGCACAGGATATAGTATATAATTCATAGCACTACTCGTATAAAGCACAGGATATAGCACAGGATATAGCATATAATTCATAGCACTACTCGTATAATATCGCTCACCAGGACATTTTTTTTTAGGTTGTCTGTTAGATATCGCTGTCAGCGACAAGATCGCCAAGGTACCCATAGATTTAAGCTATTGTATAAACTGTACTGTTACTTTTTTGTGTACAATTAAGTTTAGTCCATTCTATTCTATTCTATTTATAATAATACCTATATACCTAGTATAGCAAAGTGTGAAGTGCGTGTTCTAAATAGATAATAATAATAATTAATATTTCACAACTTTCACACAACGCCATCTAGTCCCAAGCTAAGCAGAGCTTGTGTTATGGGTACTAGACAACTGATAAACATACTTATATATTTCTAAATATATACATATTATAGATAAATAACACCCAGACACAGAACAAATGATCGTGCTCATCACACAAACATTTGTCCTGGGTGGGAATCGAACCCACGACCTCTGGCATAGCAGTCAGGGCCACTGACCGCTAGACCAACAGGCCAGTCAAATGTATGGCGCGTGATATTGTTGTGCTATGAACTATATGCTATAGCTATATGCTATACTAGCAGCCCGTCCCGGCTTCGCACGGGGTAGACAATTATTTATTTTTGGAAATTTTGATATAAAACACTTTTTTAGTGACTTAAGACTCATTTTTCTACACCTTCGGTTATTGTTGTTCAAATTTTACCAAGGATCCCTAATTTTTTTCAAAATGAAATTTAGCCTATGTCAAATTGGAAGAATGTAGCATTCTATTGGTGAAAGAATTTTTTAAATCGGCCCAGTACTTTTTGAGCCTATTCATTACAAACATACAAAAATAGGTACAAATCTTTCCTCTTTATAATATTAGTATAGATATAGATTAAATGCGTAGTCTGCAATGAGCTTAATAGTTCTACTATTTCTCCTCATGTTTCTTTTACTTAATTAACCTCACACGAAGCTCCGCAAATTGGAGCATCTCAGATCAAAGTTCAGCATCAGTTGCAAAAGATTCATCCCGTTTTGTGTTCGTTTGAGCAGTAATAAGATGAGCATGAAATTGTTGCCCAATTCTGACGGACGTGGAGCGATTTGTATTTAGCTAGGTACTATATGGTGGGTGTTCTTGGGTTTATTTATGTACTTATTTTGTAGATTAGGGTTGGCCCATGACAAAGGGAATAAGGGAGTAATAAAGTGATAAGTTTAATACTTTTATTTTCTTTCCAAGCGTAAACCTGCCTTTTCTTAATTTATTCTTTATAGCCTATACTAAAGTACTCGTACGTAGTCCAGCTGTGGGAACATTATAAGGCCGATAATGCTAATGCTATACTAAATAGGTATTATCTACTATTATGTAGTTATTATATTTGAGTTTATTTTCTATGGTACCGCGCAATGAAAGAAGTACTTTGTGCATGAAGAATAAATATAAAAGAAGAAAATGTTGCCCAGGAAACTTTCACACGGAACAAAAGTATCCTGTGTCCTATTCCAGGACATGGTCTACCCGGGAGCCAAATTTCATACAAGTTCGATTAGCCGTTTGAGCGTGAGAAGGTTTAAGAAACATACATACTCTAATTATGCAAAATATGCAAATTTTCGCCTTTATGATCGATGTGATAAAGTCGTTGAACCGCTTTTAAGATAGTTCGATCTCGATGGTTATTGCCATTATTATAAAAATAACTGGCGTTCAATATTTTGATTTTTTAACAAAATACTCGTAGACATCCTTGAAATATTTTACACTGAAGTAGGTTAATATTTAGAGCAAACATGGGCTTGGTAAAGTTCGTGTCACAATTTTTGATGGAGCGTCACGAGAGACTGGAATAAATTCAGGAACTATCTGATTTATAATAAAATTGTAACTTCTTCCTGAATTTTACTAATTCGTTCCTCCAGGTTGCAAGTTGCGTTTTTTTTTTGCCAGACTTATTGACCCACTCATATTTTCTAAAGGGTTTCGCTCAATAAATATTCCAAGTACCTAAGGTTAACATTTCAATTATCACGTATTTTACTGTCTAGTCCATCTGGTATCTGCTAAAATATGGCAAGGCAATAGACGTGTTCTTGATTGTGCAACCCGAATCATTAACCAAAAGGTGTGTGTCGCTCTTAGGTTAGGTTGAGGACGATCTTCGTAAAACTATTGTTTTTGAGGTAGGAAATTATTAAGTGACTTTTCCCGCTCTACGGTGGGGCAGGAGGCAGTACCAGACTTTTTCTGATTAAACTTACCTGTTGGTCTAGTGGTCAGTGGCCCTGACTGCTATGCCAGGGGTCGTGGGTTCGATTCCCACCCAGGATAAATGTTTGTGTGATGAGCATGGTCATTTGTTCTGTGTCTGGGTGTAATTTATCTATAATATGTATTTATTTAGAAATATATAAGTATGTTTATCAGTTGTCTAGTACCCATAACACAAGCTCTGCTTAGCTTGGGACTAGATGGCGTTGTGTGAAAAGTTGTGGAACATATATATATATATCCTTTAGTTGCCCTTTGCGGTCTAAGGCTAAACTGTCAGTCTTTCAAATATTCCCGCAGCTCACAAAGTAGCTGTCTTTGGAAACAAACAGTTAGGACCGTAGAGGTGTCAACAGTGTAGTATCCATACTCGCCTTACGTCGGATTGTTCGATAGTAGAAAGGTAATGGTGTAATCAAGTCTTGAAAATCCCGCCAAAATGCATCCTGTAAAACACTGAAAGGCACGATGCCTGTGCTCCAGGTTTTGTAGACTGGACGAGGTAGCAGCAGGATGAGAATCGCAGAGACGCGACCTGAATGGCAAAGCAAGCGATTAGAGAAGCATATATCCAGCAGTGGACTTCTAAAGGCTAAATAAACTGCTTTATTATTAAATTCAACTCGTCATCATCATCTACCTAGCCTTTTCCCAATTATATTGGGGTTGGCTTCCAGTCGAGCCGTATTTAGCTGAATACCAGTATTTTACGAGGAGCGGATGCCTACCAGACCTACACAACCCATTAACTGGGGAACACGGTACTTCATGGCAAGACTGGAGTCAGATTTACTGGCTTCTGACTATCCGTAACGACTGCCAAAGATCTCCAAATGACAGCCGGGACCTACGGCTTAACGTGCTAAATTCACCTCGTAATCACCATTTACCATTAAAGGTACACAATAAACAGACAAGTATTCAGGTCTTTAGTCCTGAAATATTCAGTTCACATTAGCCAACATGCCTCATCTTCACAGATGTTCGTACATGAATGAGTTGCGCGTTGCATACGATTGCAGGCCTACCATTTAGACAGGTCTGAATAGGCCTGTCTGCTTTGTAGTGATCTATGAACACTATGTGGAGTAATGGGTTTGGTACACGTATAACGGACTAAATGTTCATTTGTGTTATGTATGTTATTTTATTCGTGCAGTGAATGACTCATTCATAGATGAACTTTGCGGCGTGGTTTTAGGTTCCGCAGAGATAAAGATCGGGGAGAGGTAGACTATTGTTGAATACTGTCGTTTTGGGTAAAGTATCTCTCGTCAGTGAGTTGCGTATCCTGGAGTACAACACGATCAAACAATAGCATTAATTAATATCTTGCAGCAGATTATAGCCGTATCTGCTGAAAATATTATTATTTTTATATTATGGATCTCCCCTGATAGTAAGCGATGATGTGGCCGACCATGGAGCAGGGTTGCCTAAAATTAACCTATCAACTCTTGACTTAAAGACCCCTAGTTGTTAACACTAGGCAATGCAGACTCCGGCAGGGAATTCCACTCCTTAGCTGTTCGCATAATAAATGTGTTCCCAAATCGCATTGCACGGATGGTGGACATCCCGTCCACTATGTACCGGTGGCGGTGGCACAACACCGTACGTCTAGTGGTCCGATGATGGATTAAACATGGCAGAATTAAATTGTGCACATTCCCCGAAATGTAAAGAAATAAAAATCTTAATGAATACTATAACTTTATATTAATTAATGAATATTATAATAAAGTAATACTATACTTTAAAAAACAAATTTCGCAAAAATATCCTCAAAATTATAGACTACTCCTGATACTCATTAAAACTGGTATCTAGGACTTAATCGATACACTCGATGCGATTGCACTCCGAATGTTCGGCGGAATAGCCGCCAATCTGTAGAAAGTACCGGGTATCATTTCTAATTGCCTATCTTAGCATCTTATCTAGGATTAGATTGCGATAACTTCGCTGTTGAGACAATGAGATGACAAAAAAGATGTGTCTCTTTATACAACTCTGGGTGAAGTTTCGAAATAGCAATCTTAGATTTTTAGATCGTTGGATTCTGATCTATGCAGTTTACTAATCTTCCGAATGAATTAAGACACCTTACCGTATTTTTCTCTTTTTATTTTACCGTGTGTGCACAAACTGATATACTCACATGCCTATAAATATGATAAGAATTTGACTGAAAAGGTTTTGTGATGTATAAAACTAAGACTCTCGGTTTAATTGCATATGATTTAAAGTGATTTTTATAAATATAAGGCTGATTTTTATGATTACTGTATATTATTATTACAAAGTATTTGCCTTATAAATTGTACTAGAAGACATCGTTAATAAGATGTCTCAATGTGGACGATACCCTGGTTAAATGTGTACCACCTGTGGTACTCATTGAACCAAAAATCATTTTTCATAAAAACCTGTTTTACAGCGAAACTAAAAGGAATATGAGAAATTAATGTTTTACAAAATTGAAGCTAAATAAATATGCTAACTATACACAAAAAATTAAAGGCATTGATTGAACATCCAGCCCACTATGAGACTTTGAAATTTATCTGGTTCAATGTGGGACAACTTACCATATACTAAAAATCTATAGAACTACATATACCAGGATTTTTTTAATATTTTTTTGCTATTTAATTTTGTTATTAAAGAAACTTGATTCCTACATGGGGTTATAGAAATTTTCGGATTTTTTATTATCCATAAAATAATTGAAATGCAATCTGTGTATTCAATTATATTTTTTTTAGGTGAGATGTCATCCAATGACTTCATCTGCTATGTGTAGAGCGGTAGGGCGTGTGGGCAGACTTTTACCGACTACAGCCACGCCCAGGTCCTTCAGTTGCCCTTTGCATTCTAATAACATACTCAGATTTGGAACATTTTTTTTTAGGCCACACAAATATTTATGCCGAGCAGGAATCAAACTAGCGACACGCAACACAGCAGCCAGTAGCTTAACCACTGTGCCTACGGTGCCGTCAAAACTGTTAAAAAATCTACCCTGAGAAGGAGGTAAACCATATCTAAAATTAGGTAAATGGTTTCAAATGAGTCATGAGTTTACCTAATTTTAAGGCATGTATTTTAATAAGACATGTCAACATGAAACCCTCGCCAAGTCATCATTTCAACTTGTGGGAGACCTTCCAACTCTTCGTCTTCCGGTATGTAAGAGTAGTTGCTAATCTAGAACCTTTCATCCCCATCGACCAACTGTTCATCATATTATATAGCAGTTAACAGATTACCCAAGAAGATTTGTGATCTAATGGAGTGTAACCCTGGACTATCTTATCGTTAAAGCCTATTTACTACGGACATCCTGTCTTTATGAAACCTCACCCCCTTAATATTCAATTCGGGGTTTATGTTTGTTCTTTTTAATGAACCTTAAAATCGATTTCAAAGTTTGTTTATTGTGTATTAAATAGAATAACGTGCAACATCACAATAAGTGCGGCCGAAATGGTATATAATAATTAGATCTACCCTGAACTAGGACCAACCTGTGCCAGAGTGTTAAAGCTCCTGCTAAAGTTTCTCTACGCATAATTGGATTCTGGAGAGTTATCCGCGCAATCTTGTCTACAAAGATCTGGATAACAGACCAAAGCAAATATATAGACAAAATAGTTAAAGTTATTCAAAAAAGGTAAACTTTTTCGTCTATGTTTAATTTGGTCCGTTCCAGACACGACGGTTACGCACTTTTTAGCTTAACTCTCTCGAAAGTCAAAAAAATAACTCCACAGTTAAAATTTGAGTCTTAGTAAGTATTAATTTCACGGATAACCACAAACAATGAACCAAACAATGAAAAGTTTGACCAGCAAATAACAGTTGGAAGTTCTGTAAACCACAGCATCGCAGAAGCTAACTGACCTAGTTTGCAAAACTTTACTAAGGTACGTCTGTCCGTTTGCAAATCGTACGCATCCCTTGGTAAGCGGTGGTGGTTGCTATAGCAACGGTCATAAAAGCCTGCGCCGGCGCACCGAGCCACAGTCCGCGCTCTCGCGCAAGCGCTCCGTACGCACACGGTGAGTTCTTTTTTTTCTGAAAATAGTTCGTTTATTTCTGAAAATAGTTCGTTTATTGAGTGAACTGAATTTTTGACTGGATTTTTTTTGGAATGACTGAATTTTGTAGTTTTACTTTTTAAGTGGTGAAATTTTATGTGGGTCACAGTTGAGAGTGTATTTCGGTTGATTTGTAATTTAGAAATGACAATTTATTTAAATTTTGGAATATGTTAATATTTGTGTGCCAAGTCAAGTTTGAAAATAATACTAGTTTAATAAAAAATGTTCACCGCCCAAAGTTTTCCGCCCGCCCAGTTTGCAAGCTTTATGATATTTCTATTTACCTTATTCTATTTTGGTTTAGTATCCTTATCAATAAAATACAATTTAAACTTACGTAAATTAAAAATATTTAGGTAGGTAACCTTTCTGAATCTACTAAGTTAAATTATTTAAATGTATAAGGCCCTAACATAAATTAATAACAAATCTTAATTTCAATTTAATGAACATGTTTTTTGTTACCTTTAATTTACTTATATATATTCAAAGGATGCGATAGACTTCGGTAATCCATCATTCTGTAGCTTATTTACATAGTACCGCGAAAAATTTGTTAAACATAAACAAATGTCAAATTAAATGCCGCCAAAGACCGCGACACTAGCTTTAATATCGTTAAATTTTACAAAATAATTTATCAATCTAATGGTTTTCTTATTATCGATACTATCTCATTCAATATCATCTCTATTTGTCGCTATCTCACTTAGGTCTAGTCAACGATAGAATAAGATTGATTCTTGATTTAACCTATCACATACCCGCAAAACGAGACACTATAGTAAAACAATAACAGCGCGGTCTCATAGGACCGGTCGTGGATTCATGAACTAAATGCATATTATAGGCGCGGGAAGTTTGCGGAACATAGGACCAGGCTGCAACGATTTCTGGTACGCCCTCTTTTTCCACCTAGAGAGACAATTATTTGATAATTTTCTACCTTAAAAACGGTTCGGTAGTTTTTTAAACAATGCCTATATACCTATTTCAAAACCTAAACTCAAATTCAAAAGTTACAAATTCACATAGGGCTGTATGGGCACTTATAAGCGCCAGAGGCTTTGTTTTTGATACTACGCTATGTTTCTATTAGTCTTTTCCTCTGAAGAAAAACTTGCGAGAAACTCCACTTTAAAAAAAAAATCTAGGATATATCCACAATCATATTCTTAACAAAACCCACCTAAATTTATCAAACTTAAAACAAAAAGGCACCTGAAAAGCTGCAATAAATAATCAGTTGCATTATTAAGCCTTGTCTAGTTGTCAAAATGCTAATAAATCGCGCCCAATAAATCTGAGATAAATTCTTAACAAAACGGCTTCCACACCGGCACCGCATTACAATCACAATAATAATTATGTCGGCCACAAAAACTTGCGTCTCATACCACACAATGTCGCCAACATTCTTTTCACATTCATAGTTTTTCCGAAGCGTGGCTGCGGTGACAATGACGGGTTTTTCTTGTTAATAATATGTATGAACAATCGAAGCATTGCACTGTTCGCTTGAATGGGTAGCGGAGGTTTCAGGGATCTGTGGGTATTGTTTTGCATTGAAATATCGAGATTTGGTCTTAGATATTTGGTTTATAATTCGCCATATTTTTTGTGTCTTAGTAATAAAACTTTTTGTTAATGAAATAAGGTATTGTTTAGCTATATTTGATTATGTTTCAATATCAATTTATTTTGTACTATATACTCCTACGAGCATATACAGAAACGGACTTAAAAGCCATTAAGTTTAGTTAATTACCGAGATCTTACCAGTTTTCTTTACTTAAGCTGAAAGGTCGAAAAAGACTTTTGGATATGAAAAACTAGAAACAAAACTTTGATATATTTGACGAAAATGCGACGAGTCGGGAAGTATTTACCACAAAGAAATTGGCAAAAGCACAGAACTAATATAAACAAAATACTGAAGACAATACATATTTGGACACGTTAGAAAGAAGCCTTTGACCAGAAGTAGGACAGTGCATGCTAATTAAAAATAAGAATGAGAAAATAATTAAGTTTATTGCTCATTGTTACAATAAAAAATTATATCATAAAAACCAATATGTACATAATTATAATAGTATTGTGACTTTCGGCAACTATTTCAGGAATCAGTTACATTTGGATGGTGGTCCCCAAACTAGGTAGAACCTGTATCTTATGCACATGATTCAATAAATAAAAAATGTAAGAGTTCCTATTTCAGCAACTAAGTAAACAGATTACAGACAGAACCTCTCCCCTCATTAGCCTCGCACTTGACGCTAATCTCATGAATTAACTAGTATCGTAATTACGGCGTCAGATTCGCACACTTTGTTTCCGCCGCCACCAATCTCGTCGAATCTCTGCACTCGGTCATTTCCGCAGAATGTAGGATTCTAGGTGCATCTTTGTCTATCTATATACATTAAAAGACTGACATATCAACCCACAGACGAAAGTACCGGGACTAGGAGCTTGAAATTTTGTACGAGGTTTCTATTTCTGTTGTAGACTACTAGTAACGGAGGATTTTTTCAAAATTCAGTGTCTAAATGGATGTAACGGGCGTTCAAAGTTTGTATGGAGAAACCTACAAGCAAAGCTTGATACAAGCAAAGTTGCTGACAGAAGCTGACCGAAAGTTTTTTCCATACCGAGAGTCAACCGTGCACGGAAATAACTCCGGAATTTAGTTTGTCGTTTGTACATTTTACAGTCGTTATGTGTAGTCAGAAGTCAGGAAATCTGACACTAGATTTGCCAAGGTGTATCGTATTACCAAATTATTTGGTTTGGAGGTCAGATAGATCAAAGCAACGAAGGCAAGAGCGGGAGAAGCAATTTTGATGACGCCCCTTACAAAAAAAATATAGGCAGCCGCTCTGTATTGAGATCTATGATGCCAAATATGAACTAAAATTCAGAATCTTGCATAGCGGTATTAGAGGTCTCTGCGCGATAAGAACATATACGAGTACAATAGCCTGAATTCAACTATCGGGCAGTTGACCAGACCAGACCCAACACCCGCGTCGTCGGTGGATCGTACTTTTTCAACGAAAATTTGCGAGACTATAGCTTCAATAGCTTTTACCAGCGGCTTCACCAATTCCATGTATACAAACTTCGCCCCAGGTTTTCATCCCCTTAGGGCTGGAATGGTGATGTTGATGTGAATGTTCTAGTAAAAAACAAAGTGACTGTATTTTGTATCCATGTATGTTCTACATTGATACAAAACTACACTACACTGATTTTATAATAAAATCTGTAGATTTTTAGTAACTAATTCGCTAATATTTACAAGTAAAATTCAGAATCTGTGTCTTTGCGCTGTGCACTGTGTCTTTGCACATCTATTTCTTTTACATGCAGTCCTCTTCAAATTAAATACTATTTAAACTAAACACGCAAACCGTGTGAAAATTAAAAAGTGGGCAAAAATACAGTAGCCATTCTAGTTAGGTTTCTGCATAAAAATAAGAGCCTTTTCTCATGTAACACAAATCTAAAAATAAATGACTCAAGACAAATTATTATTTTGACTCGGTCAGTTATATCACAGCTAGATACTATATTTAGCATCTCATAACATCGCGTGATATTATTAGTTAATGCAAACAGAAGTAAATAAACTTCTAAGACAGGAGTTTCAATCCCATGCTAATTCGTCATACTCGCGAACACTCAGGCATATATGCCAAGACTGGGTATCTAAATTTTAGATACGCAGTCTCGGATTAGCCTAGTGGTTAAGGCACCTCCTCTCATGAATGAGGTTGCGTATTCGAAATCAGGCAAGCACCAATTGATGCGAATTTTTCAATTCATATGTAATTTTCAAAGCTCATCTGGGGCGTTGCTGATACCCCGTGCTTCGGAATGCACGTCAGGCCGTTGGTCTGGGTTGTTACAGGTAGTCAGATGCTAGAAACTCTGAGTATTCGTCTGTCCTCAGCCATTGCTGGCCAGTCCCTCAAGTAGTTGTCAAGCTCATTTCTCCACCTTCGCCTCGGTCTGCCACGATTATTAAGTCATCATCATCTACCATCAACCTAGCTTTTTCCCAACTATATTGGGGTCGACTTCCAGTCAAGCCGGATTTAGCTGAATACCAGTATTTTACGAGGAGCGGCTGCCTACCAGACTTTTACAACCCATTAACTGCCACGATTATTAAGTAACGATCAAAAATATCAAAGTAATTAGATATTTAATTAACAAGGAAATACAATTATAATTGAGTACTCGTATCTACTAAAACTTATTTCTAATATATTATTTACTCAATTTGCAGCACACTTTGATTTTTGATTGCATCATTGGTAAACTTTTTTTTTGACTTTTAAGTTTTAATTCTATTTCCAAAATTGTGGATTTAATTAATACCTTTACAATACTATAACTCAATACCTTTGCTGAAAATCATCTTCACATCTCACTGCGCAGTTGACCTACGTCTTGATTCACACGGGTCACATCCATTCGTTGTATTATTGTGTAAAACAATAAAATGCCTACATGCCTATTAAATATTTGTAATTGAAGACTTTTCACTAAAACTGTTGTTCACAACATTGTATTTGGAGCAGTTACTTTGATTTATAGCAATTATTTGTCTTGGGTTCTTTTGAAATATTACTTCCCATGGTATTTTTAATAGTGGCAGCTTTTTTGAAGGTCGTTGTTAAATTTTTGGATTGTGTGACTGTTATTATTTGAGGGAGGGAGGTTCGAATTTCAAGGGCGTTTCGTATATGGATATAAAACTTTTTATAAAAAAATACAACCGACTTCAAAAAAATACACTAAAAAGTACGAAATAACTTTCATTTCGAAAGTCGATGTTAAATAACGAAAAGACAAAACTATTATACTCGTAGAAACACCGCCGAAGGTTGCCAAGGTTCCATGTTAGAGTGTATCAAAAGCTGAACTTTAAACTTCTTAATTAACGAATTTAGTTTTACGAACCTCGTCTTTCCCACCAAGATCAACCTTTAGTGTGACAAGTATCTAAATTCCAAAGAAATGACCTACCATCACCAATTGGGTCCTAATAGGCCACGTTGCGTGGTTGGCCCCCAGGCTGCAGCGAAGTGATGCGTCGGTCACGTTCCAACGCTCGACAGTTTCAGAACACGCCGTTACGGACGTGACCCCGGGGTACAACGTAGGTGCCAAGTACTAGATCTGTTTCAACTAATAAGATAGCACTAGGAGAAATATTTGTTACCAGTAGACTAGTTTAGGAGATCCGAACTTAAAAGTGCATGCGCAATAAAAAATACTCGTGCCTTCTGTATTTGATAAGAGGCTCCTGACTAGCAAAGACGTAGTTGACAACTTGAAATTTTTGGGTTTTACAGTCATAATAAGATTGAGAGCGGATATATTTAAAAAAGTAATTTGGCATAAATTGAATATTGTCGTAGCCGGAGGTCGTAGCAAACTAAAGACATCAACGCGTTCACTTAATTAATTCTAATTGAAGATTTTACATACTTGGACTGATTTTTGCAAATGTGTCTTTTATCCTTGGAATAAAATTGACACCTCAAAACCGTAAAATATACAACTACACTTATACTCCTTTTTACTTTTTTACTATTTGCTTGTATGATTTCCTTGTTTCGTTATTTGACTTCATCAAATAAAATGTTTTGAATTGACTCTCTTTTGTCTTATAAAATAATCATAATTATTTAGAATACATTCGAATAAGTAACTCTTCTTTGTCCGTCCCTGCCCCCATTATCTGGGGTCTCCTCAAAATTCTGCGCCAGGACTGATCCTGGGTGGTCGATTTAGCAATTGGGCTTTCTCTAGGTCTGTTTCGATATTAGACCAGCAGGTTAATCATTATTCATGTGAGTAAGTAACTCATTTTAGTAATGTCTTTAACTCATCCCCTTTTACCGTTAACACCATATACATAAGTAAAACACCTCGTAAACTCTGATAGAGACAGCACAAAATAATAACAGATGTAGCCTGAAGCGGACACTTACTAACTAATGCAGCTTCTCTCGAAGATAGTTTAATGTCCACAGGGCTACAGGCAAAGGGCGTGAGTAATAGCTGGGACCGTGGGTGATGTTTATGAATGTCACTTAGTATAACATTAAGTCGTGACTCATACGTACATACATGCATATGTTTCTATATATTTTATTTTGTAACGAAGTGGTTCCAAGATGCTGCCGATCTCGAACGGTTTGCCGATTTTGGTGTTCAGCCATAGCCTCCACGAGGATACGGTGATGAACTTCCCAAGCGGACACACCTCCACTGTGTGCTCAGGGGGGGGGGGCATAAAATGACACCCGGGCGTTTCTTCCACATGAATCAGGTGCAGGAACCTCCCGAACTGTGATATTCCATCTTAAAATGAAAGTCCTAGTCGTCTCGCTCAGTGGGCAGTATGTATTTGAATGAATTTGGTACCGGGATACCTTATACCCTGTATTAAGAAATATACATACAGATGAACATAGCACTCGGAAAAATAATCTCTTTTATTACGTTGGGAAGTACTAACTTCACGCAGGCAGAGCCGCGAACTATAACAAGCCACTGCTACTGTTCTTAATGAATTGTAAAACAAACATTTCATTAAGTTTTGACTACATCAAAGTATCTTTGCGTGTGGCATATCGTCATCGCGACCTTTAAATAAAAATATCAGCTCATCAGTCATCGCAGAACTAGGTCATTATAATAATATAATGTACAGCAAACGTAACGAGACAGACAACATCCCGTGTTTACTTACACATAGTCATTTGTAACATTCGTGCCTTTTTATTACATTTATTACATTTGATTAGATTATTACATGGCTGTGGAGATCGTGGCTAGATAATAACAGCCGCATGGGTCAATCTTCAAGGTTAAGCTACGCTAGCCTAGGTTGGTCTGTGGATGGGTGACCATCTTAATATAACGAGTTTTCTCCGTGCCTCGGAAAGCACGTTAAACTGTAGGTCCCGGCTGTCATTTGTAGATCTTTGGATGTCGTTACGGATAGTCAGAAGCCAGTAAATCTGACTCCAGTCTTGTCATGAAGTACCGTGTTACTCCAGTTAATGGGTTGTGGAGGTCTGGTAAGCAGCCGCTCCCCGTAAAATACTGGTATTCAGCTAAATCCGGCTTGACTGGAAGCCGACCCCAATATAGTTGGGAAAAGGCTAAGTAAATGGAATGAATGTATACAAAACGTAACGAGACATACAATATCCCGTCCTTACTTACACATAGTCATTTCAAACATTCGTGCGATTTTATTACATTTGATTAGATTATTACACGGTTGTTGGTAGCTGAAGCTGCCTATGTAATCATTGTTTATTTAAATAAGGATGAGGTAAAGCCGTAGGCAATTTGTTTATAATATTAGTGTATTGGTAGCTATTCGATTTATTCTGAAATGTGGAGTTTACGTTTGGCATGTACCGGGTCAAAAAACAAATACTAAGCAAGCAATAAATAAGCAATAATCATGCTCATCATACAAACATTTGTTTTGGGTGGGAATCGAACACCGTCATACCAATCCGGATCGCTAAAGAGACCAGTCAAAATTGATTTTGTGTATTATAAGTCCTTTTTTAATAAAAAGGAACGCGAGATTTTGTTTATTATATGTGGTCTTTTGAGTCGTAAAATAAAATCAACTCTTGGCTTGAAGAACCAAGTTAATTTTCTTTACCTAGTCTTATTCCATTTCATCTGGGATTGGCTCTCCTCGTCGTTCTTTGCCAGACATTTCGGTTCTGTATCTTCAAATCATTTACTAGGGCCTTCTTAAATTCATTACTAACCACAAACGTGTAAGTTAGAAAGGGTCTACCACGCTTTTTCGGACCAGTACTCATGTGTAGGACTTGCCTAGTCATATGTTCTTCAGACCTTCATCTGAGACGCATCTCACTGAGTTTTTCTCCGATTCGACGAATAACCAAGTTAACCAAAAATTTAAAATAATCGATAATTAATTTGTTTCAGATTTAGTTTAAGCTCAGAGGTGCAGCACCAACACCATGCTGCGTTTGTCAACTTTTTGCAGTAAGTACATAATTATATCCTTAAAACAAATATTATAAAACCGATCCCCTTGCTACGTCTGTCTATATGATCACGTTAGACTCAAAAACTACTGAACGGAATTTAAAGAATAGAATAAAACATTTAAAAAATAAAACAAATTAAAGTCGATGGAAAAAAAGCGCAGGTCATGAGAAGTTTTTAGGGGTCTGAAAGGATAGCAGACGACCATTTCAATTTGACACACGATGCACCAAACACCTTGTACAATATCTAATCTAATATAATGATTTCTTCACCAAACATTCACTTATAAGGCAACACGTACGCACACAACCTCTTCACCTTAGGATAATCAAGGAATTACAGAAAATGACGTCACGAAACAGTCGTGTTATGCATTCTATGCAATTTCTCCAACAGCCTTCGGCTTGTGTAGTCTTAGCTGAGAAGATTTATAGTCACAAATGTCTGTAATTAATGATTTAATGATCCTCAATGATGAAGAACGTAGATATACAATTCACTGCATAATTAAAGTTTTAACTCGTTCGATGATACTGTGGGTTTTCATAACTGAGAGCTAATTCATTCATGCGAGATTCTTCTCAAAAATTCCAAAGTCTTATGGCTTGTATTACAATAAATTTATTAAAAGTCGGTCCTCAAAGGATCTGTGTAACTGACAATTACTGAAATTCTATTTAAATTACGGTGATTCTTCAAAAAAAATTAAGTTGTAATGGGCAGAGAATATTGCTCATAGAACAAATGGTCAATGGGGCTGAAAAGTTAAAGATACAACGTGGACCGATGACCTGGTGAGAGTCCGTTCATTGTGGCTACACTTGGGGGAGGTCTATGTTCAACAGTGGACGTCTTTCGGCTGAAATTATCATGATGATCTTTTATCTGAGCGCTTTTTTAATGGGGAAATCATCAGAATGACTTCTGCCGCTCTTGGACAGAGCGAGAGGATGTGTCAGACTTTTACTAACTAAATCCCACTCCTTCGTTCCTTCTTTGCCTTCGTTCCAAGGCCCCGAGCTTCATTTTCACATGACTCATGGCCCTAGTAGGCTTCGCCCTGCTTGGCCTCTACGCTTTTACTACAAGTCCATCTGTTCCCATTCTATTAACATCAAATTACTATTCTCAAACCATTATTACCCGTTCATGATCAAGTGTCACTCGTTCCCAAGTGTTTACTTGACCTGCGATGGATGCCAGACGCGCAGGACCGTTCGTTGTGACACTTGGGGAAGGCCTATGTCCAACAGTGGACGTTTTTCGGCTGAAATGATAATAATTTGCTCGTGTGATTGTCATTTTTGGTGCTCGTCACAACATACAACAACTCCCGACCACTGGGACCCTGATTTGTACGTAAGAGAGTAGCTCCACTTGGAGCGGGAGAAGTCATTTTGATGAGTTCCTATGACGAGTCATTTTGATGACTTCCTAACTAAAAAAAAAAACTTCCCGACCACTGTCTCTGTTTTTTGAAATGGGAAATTTACAAGTCCATCTGTTCCCATTCTCTGAACATCAAATTACTATTCTCAAACTATTATTATCAAGTGTCACTCATTCCCAAGTGTTTGCCTGACCTGCGTGAGACTATTTACCATATCATTACTGTGGACATCATCTAATGCATCTTGTGCAATGCTGCGCTGTGCATAACGCACGCGTAGAGTTTTTCGTTGCGTTTTTCTTAATGGACGTGTGGAATTGGTTTCTGTTGCTTAAGTGATATTTTTGACAAGATTAAATGGTTTCTCGTGGGAATTCATTTTTCATTTTTTTGTTTATTTATGGCCTAATTATTTTTTTCCGCATGAAATTAGAAAATTATCCCAAGAGAACATGCCTTGTGGGCTATTCCAGGATTTGGTCAACTCGGACACCGAATGTCATCCAAAACTGTTCAGCTGTTTTAACGTTAAAGAGTAACAAATCAAGTTACTCGTTAATTAAAATATGATTTTCAACCGTAACAGGTTTTTATTTCAGTAGGAACAATTTCCTATATAATAATCTCTCCCCTCGCTTCACCCTAAAGCGGCAGAAGTCATTGGATGGTTTTTCATCTTAAAAAAAACAGGACTATTTATTTACAGAATTATAGGCATTAAAATTATCAATTATACAATCCTCTCAGTTCAGCTATTTCATTGCCTGACTTTTTCATGAAATAGCCATTGATTCTAGGTCAGTGTCAATAGCTATTTCATGAAAACATTCTATCCACTTGCGGCTTGACAGCCCTCCTGACTCATCTGGCTTAAAAAGAAATTATTTAATTTTTCTATTATACCAAACACCTATTCTATATATGTATAAACTATCATTTTTGCCTATCTGCAAGTTAATAACAGCAAAACCACAACATGCGATCTCCTTCGATATCACAGCATAGATAACGATCTACCTAAGCTGAGCATTTTCCCCTAACGCATTCATGAAAACAACACTAAATTCCACATCAATGGACAATTGCATTCTCCTTTCACATACCTACTTACTCTAGCATGTAAATAAATAGGAAAACAGACATTCTAGTGATCTAACAACCTGCCAAAAAACACATAACACGTGTATCTTATCTAAACGAACATCTACAATGGCCTTTCCTATTTGCAAAATAGCTTATACAACTAATGAAGAAACGGCGACACCAAACAGAGCTCTGAATTAAATAGCATCTTCGCACGTTATCCAACCAACTTAACAAAACAGCTGCGAAACTAAAACACAAACCTAATTTGAACTTTAAACCTTTCTATTTAGACCGAACTTAAATTCACAGTTTGGTTGTTCAACGGTAAATTAAAGTTGGTATAACAGCAATCTTCCTAGTTCCATTGTTGTATAGCGATCGTGACGGAAAGCACGAGATGCGCCATCTAGTGGTGTGACTGCGGCAACCAACTATTTTGAATATAGAACATTTCCCCATTTGAATTCCGAACACCCACGACTGAGTATAGAGAAACTAGAGCAGCTTTGTCTATTGCAAGGAGGTTGCGGTTCGCGCTTTTGCCTAAAGAGTTTTGCAGTTTTGAAGCCTAAAATGGAAGTGATACATGATTTGGAGTCACGAGTGTGAGTGAGCATGTATTCCTATTGTCTATAATGACGAATTGTGTTACTTACGGGTTACAAAATCACTTTAACAATCAATCTGTCTAGCTTTTTTCCCCAAGAATTCTGTGGTCAAAAAAAGCTGAGCACCATTAATGGAGTGACTGCCTATCTGCCTCCACAACCCAGTAACTGGGTCATACGATACTAATTTGCATTGGAATCAGACTATTTGACTTCTGTCTAGCGTTTAACTGTAGAAGATATACAAATGATAAGTGGGACAAACGGCTAGTACTTTCCAAGGTACGGAGGAGTCGCAGTACGTAATGAATGGTCACCTATCCAAGAACCGATCTCGACAATTGATGCTCAAGTTTGAAGCTTAACTCGTGCTTCTGCTTCTTAACTATGACGGCCTGAAATCAGTTCAACACCAATAAATATAGACTTACTGCAAGAAGTAAAAAACCGAACAAGATTCTAGTGAATACCTATCATCAAACCACTGCTTTCGCTTAAGCGAGAGCTTAGACTTTTACTAACTAAAACCCAACTGTTTTTATTCAGTTGTCCTTTACATTTCAGGTCCACGGCAATTATGAGGACAGGGTAAACTGTAATTTTTATGTTAATAGCATACATTATGTGCCTGAATTCAATAGAATGTTAACTGTTTGTCACCCCCATTTCATCCCCTTAGGGGGTCAATTTTGTAAAATCCTCTCTTAGTGCACGTCATAAAAGATTTTTCACGCTCCTAGTGCTACTAGTTTTGGCTGTGTACTGATATAACAGTCAATTTCTCCTTTTAAAGAAATGAAATTAACTCTTTTGAACATTCTCCCAGGCCAGGCCCAGGCATTCCAGTTAAGACCTGACATAACCGAAACCCATTAACCTAGGTCATTATATCAGGTCTTCACTTGTTCAGGTCATTACCTAGCGATCTAAAAAGCGACGCATCTAAAACCATTAAATGTAACAGCCCAGTAGCCATATTGTGAAACATGACCATGTCATCTGTCCATTTGTGAGGACAATCAAACTAATGTTTGTCACTAAATTGTTGTTGTCACGACAGGTGTGTTTAGTTTACGAAATAGATTTAATCTTGCATTTTATATTATCATTAATTTCATCTACGTACTTACCAGTGTTATCTACGTATTACTTAGTTATTTATTTTTTATAGTTTTTGATTATTGGTTAAATTATAATTCAAAACTAATATAAAACGAGTATAATCAAACTAACTCGAAAAACCCATATTCAAAAATAAAAAAGAAAGGGCCAAGCATTGGTCCCTGTGGAACACCATATAATATTATCCTCCTGTAACGACTATTACTCTCCCTTCCTAGGTATACATATATATGTATGTATATATCAGTTTGATATATGCAGCCAACTATACAGGATGAAAGACTGATCGTGGTCCTAGAACACAAAACACAACTTCACTTGTAGAAGCCTAGCTTGTTGCTGCTAGTAGAAATAATTATGCCTACAACACTCCTCGATATACTGCATTTTAAGACGATACTTCGCTACGTGATCCATTGGATTAATTTCAGACAAGACATTAATTATTTTTTAACACAGTTGCTCGTAAAGCTGATGTAATTCCACCGGTTTTAGATATGTAAAGCGGGTCATAAAAAACGCGTGTGTTATACCAAAGCAAATAGTTAAGTTATAGTCCATACAAATTCCATAACAGCATTATTTGCCATTTCGTGCGCGGCGATTATTTCGAAATTTGAATAGCCTCATCATTTTATCATTTGTCATATTTTATCATTTTTTGTCATTTCTTGTAATTTTTTGTCACTTTTTGACATTTCTTGTCATTTTTTGTCATTTTTTGTCACTTTTTGTCTTTTATTGGCATTTTTTGTAACTTTTTGTTATTTTTTGTCATTTTTGTCACTTTTTGACACTGTTTGTAACTTTTTGTCACTTTTTGTCATTTTTTGTTAATATTTGTGGTTTTTAGTCATTTTTAGACATTTTTTGTGATATTTGTAATTTTATTATCATTTCAGTCACTTTTTGTTACTTTGTGTCATTTTTGTCACTTTTTGTGATTTATTGTGATTTTCTGTCATTTTTTGTTACTTTTTGTCATTTTTGTCATTTTATGTGATTTTCTGTCATGTTTTGTCATTTTTTGTCACTTTGACGTTTTTTGACATTTTTTGTCACTTTTTGTGATTTATTATCATTTCAGTCACTTTTTGTCACTTTTTGTTACTTTGTGTCATTTTTGTCACTTTTTGTGATTTATTGTGATTTTCTGTCATTTTTTGTTAGTTTTTGTCATTTTTGTCACTTTTTGTCATTTTATGTAATTTTTTGTCACTCTTTGTCATTTCAGTCATTTTTAGTCATTTTTTGTAATTTTTGTCATTTTACCAAACAATATTTGCGTTCGATTTCTTTGGCGCCAACAACTAAGATGTTAAATTTTTTTTTCTGTTTCCTCGCAAATGTGTTAAAAAACGTCGTACGATATACGTGCGTATTGGTTATAACATGCTCGGCTCAGTTACGCCCTCGCCTTCGGCTCGGGCTGAAATTCCGCCTCGCATGTTATAACCATCATTACGCACTAATATCGTAATGTACTATAACACAGTCATGATGATTTCTTTGAAAGGAAAACCCGGAGTCCTGGAACGCAAAAAATGAACATAGGATAAGTGGGTTTTACACAGTAAAAGTCTGATATCCCGCTCTATTCCAAGAACGGAAGAAGTCATTGAATGATTTATCACCCAAAAAAGAGGCACAATTTATCCTAATTTCTTAATCATTCACTTAATAAAATGTATTGTAACCACAACAAACATTATTTAATTTAACATAATAACACTTATTGTAAACTAGCTTTAGCCTTCAGCTTCGCCCGCGTACATAAAATACAACTATATATATAATAGTAATAGCCTATGTCACTCAGGAATACAGCAGCTTTCTATTGGCGTAAAAAATTTAGCAATCGGATCAGTACTTCCACAGATTACCTCGTACAAAAAAACAAACTTTACCTCTTTATTATATTAGTATAGATAATCACAAATGTAATGGTACCTATTTAGTTAGCAAATTTTAGTAATACTCGCTGCGTAAAACTTAACAAATTACTTAAAATTGCTCAATTCTTCTAAGAAAAACGCCAATGTAATAAGTTTAAATTGTTTGTATTGAATCACTTCCATGTAAAGCCAATTTGCAGATCAGATCTGAGATAATGTTTTACGGTACATCAAACAAAATTACTGTAAATTAAATTATATCCTGATTACTGCAGTATCTATTGTTTGAACTTCTGATCTTTCTGATTGAACATTTTCTGTTGTGTGTGTAGAAACGTGTTTCTACCAATTTCTGTCAAAAAAACACAGATTCGGATAGACATCCTATAATATGTTTAGTACAACTGTTACAGGTAACTTGGTAACTCAATTACTTGTACCTACCACGGTCAGCGTTTCAATGCAATTTTCCAGATGGCTAACTAAAAAAGAAAACTGCTTTTGTGTTACACAACTTATTAAAACTAAAACAAATACGGAGTAAATAAATAAAAACAATGATGATTTAAATATATTCTTTTTTTTTCAAAAATATATAATGAATTAGATTTCAAATTTTATGATTTTATTATCTCAATCAATAAAGTCTTTAAATAAAAATAAAATTGCCTGCAAAATGCAATGGTACTGTCCCTAATTATTTGGCCACCCACTGTAGGTTTCCCCCAAGTGTCGCCATAAAGAAAAGTGCTCTGCGTCCATCTCAGCATCATACTGCGATATTTATAAAACAACAAATTACATAGCGTTAGTGTTCTGTCTGATAGGGGGCTGTGATACCACGGGCACATAAACGAAAACCTTGTTTACAAAACTCCGAAACAATAACGCAAATGTTTTACGTTCGCCTTATCGTCCACATATATTTTAGACGCAACCTCCACGTCCACGATTACAGAAATCTTTAAAAAAAGAACCACTTATGATTACAATCTACAAAAAAAAAACAATTAAAAACGTTCCAATTTCTAATCGCTCCGTTTATTTCCCGCCAACGCGGCGGCCATGTTGCGAAACCTCGTCGATACCACCGCGTCTCACGCGATCTCATCTCGCTCTATTGTGCCATGGGGTGTATTCTCAATTGGATCAGATCTGATGTTACGCGGTAAATGAGTGCAGATTGGACAATCGATGGGGTTGAGACAAGATAAGTTAAGCCGTTTGATGGGAGGTGACCTTTCTGATAATAATTGAGAGGCGAATGCAAAATACGCTTCTCATGTCCTATAGGTACATTTTAGGAAACCGGATGTATACAGTAATACTTTGAAAATGATATGTAAGCTTTACTGAGTGCAAAGTGACCTTTAGTTACTTTTTTATGTGGGAAAACATCAATGGACTTCTCCCATTTTGAGTGTAGAGAGGGGGACAGACTGGCAACACTTACAGCGTTCTTTTAGTTGCCTTTTGCATTCCAGCCTTACGCTCCGGCCGGGAAATAACTTCTTCCACTCAGACTGGGAGAAGTTATTTAATTTTCATGATTCCCACTCAAAACAACAACTGAAGAACTGACGGTCATATCGGTCGGTTCATATTATGGAAATCGAATATACTTATAGTAACCTAACTACATATTCGATTTCCATAATATGAACCGACCGATATGACCGTCAGTTCTTCAGTTGTATTTTACTGAGTTGACTTGACGTCAACGTCGATTCATACATTGAGATTACTAAAGAAATTAAAATTAACATGATCACTTTTATGTTTCAGTGCTACTGGCTCTCGCTGCCGCCCAAAATGGCTACGATTACAACAAGCCCAACAGGCCATTTGGACCGGGAACGTCATCCAGTCGGCCTGGCACGTCTCCGGGATACAGCGGCTCCACAACCACATCATACCCGCTCCGACCACAGAGCGACGACACAAGCGGACCCGGAGGACCAACCACAGGCTACCCTACAGGACCAAATAACTACCCAGGTTCAGGAAACCAGAGACCAGGATACCCTGGAACAGGCAACCAGGGGTACCCTGGCTCGTCATACCCTGGACAAGGACCCAGTGGACCATCGGGAAGCTACCCAGGACAAGGACCTAGCGGACCATCTGGAAGCTATCCGGGACAAGGACCAAGTGGTCCATCTGGAAACTACCCTGGACAAGGACCCAGCGGTCCATCTGGAAGCTACCCTGGACAAGGACCCAATGGTCCATCTGGAAACTACCCTGGACAGCCAGGATCTCGTGGCCCTGCAAGATATCCCGGATCAGGTCAAAACTATCCTGGATCTAACTACGGGACTACAAGTTACTCTGATAGCGACACTGGTAGCTACGAAGGTGGGGACTACTCGGCTATTCCTGGTGAACCGGATATAGATTATCCTGTACTATCCTACATCCCTCAAACTTCATTCAGCTGTAAGACTCAATCTCTGCCCGGGTACTACGCTGATGTCGAGACCCGTTGCCAAGTTTTCCACGTTTGCTCCAATAACATAACGTATGATTTCCTCTGTCCTAACGGAACCATCTTCTCTCAAGAAGACTTCGTTTGCGTGTGGTGGAACCAATTTACGTGCGAGTCTGCTCCTGGTCTTTACGAATTAAATGCCAAGCTTTATGATTACTCTATAAAGGGATCCGACTACAATAGTTTCAATGACTATCCGGGCTCTTCCTACCCTGGTGGTAGAGGACCACAAGGACCCTCGTCTTACCCAGGTTCTGGTACTTCACGGCCTTCAAGCTACCCTGGTTCTGGACCATCAACTCCTTATCCTGGTATCCAGTCGACAACCTCATACCCAGGATCCCAAGGCCCATCAGGCTATCCACAGGGTCCTTCTGGAAGCTACCCGGGATCACAAGGTCCATCTGGTAGCTACCCAGGCTCGCAAGGTCCTTCCGGAAGTTACCCAGGATCGCAAGGTCCATCTGGCAGCTACCCAGGCTCGCAAGGGCCCTCCGGAAACTATCCAGGCTACCCAGGATCGGGTAGCGGTCCACAAGGACCTTCTGGCGGTCCAGGAGGTCCTGGCTCCAACTACCCAGGCTCGAGCACACCCTACCCTGGGTCAAGTCCAGGTAGCCAAGGCTATCCATCAGGTAGGCCCAATGGGCCAGGCTTCAATCCTTCAGGTAACAGGGGACGACCAGCACAAAAACCCAACAGAGAATATCTCCCACCTAGAAATTAATAGCCAGAATTTCAAGACTACCTGATGATTTAAGTAGCTGAAACCTTTAGGGAAGCTGAACATCAGATTTCTGGTACAAATAAAGCTTTAGGTTATGATAACCCATAAATTAGGACCTACCCTGATGACTTGGGAGCCAGTATTAAGCACAATTTTGACAAATGAAAGTTGGTGCTGACTTTTTAAACTAAGTACGTAGGTAATAATAAATTTTATACTTTAGTAACTATTTATTAGTATTAGCTTGTTCATACAATCTGTAGTTTTAAGTTTACTAAGTTCGTTTTCATATTAGGACCATAATTGGTTAGAAAATGTGATGTTTAAACCGAAAGTTACCAAAACTAGTATTTGTACTTAATTAAAATTAGTTGCATTCACAAATCCTAATGAGATCACTAAAAAATAAGCTTTACCTTAGTAACACTTCTTTGTATATACACAAATGTTAATCTATAATAATCAAATAAATGAATATCTCAGCAATACATGCTTGTTTTAACATAATATCTACCTCCACAAAATAATATACGAAGAGCAATGATAGTCCAATGGTAATGTGCCCCGATTTACAAGTCGGTCTTTACGTGCTCAAACCCAGGCAGGCGCAATACTTTGTGTAATTTATGTTCATAACCACTGCTCTTAAAACAGCGAAAGAAAATATCGGATATGCCGGTTGCCTTATGGCATATCCTAGAACCAATAATTCAAAGACTTGTGACCTCCACTAACCCACTAGGTCCGCGTGGGACATTGCAGCCCTTTCTATCTCTTAGAGAGGAAGCAAGCCTGGGATCAGGTAGTAGGATCACTATAAGGCTTATTATGCCTGATAATTAAATACATACAACACAGTACAAATTCTTAATAAACAAACAATTAGTAAACCTATACTACCCTAAGTTCCCAACCGTGGCGATAAAATCATGGGAAATTCCACATTCCAAAAAGCCACATTCTATTTCGACAAGTTACGATGTCCAGTTGGTTTAATCTTATCTGTTTCCTTAATACTCCCTTTACTCAAGGCATGGTCCTTATTCAAATCCTTATTGATCAATATGTACTCATTAACTTCCTTAGGTACATTGTTCCCTTCAAGCAAAACGTTCACAAGCCCACACATTTTCTCATTCCTGTACATCTTCTGGTGACTGACAACTTTCGCCAATCTTTGCACACTCAGATATGTTAAATTGTTGTATCTTAGGTTTAAGTAGCAGAGCGTAAAATTACCGATACAATAACTTCGTCCTTCCTTTACGGTTACCATCGTTGAATCGAAGGGATGCTCGAAAGGTCCTATTGTTTCTAGAGCCATGGATCGAGCCTTTATTTTCATCATTTCATCTTCAAACTCCTGTTTGACTTTAATTTTCTTAGCCGACAGTTTTCTTTTCAATGAAGACTTCCTACGACTAGTTTCGATCTTAATAGCCAAATCTATCAAGTATTTACGATATAATTCTTCTTTACTTAACAAATAATCCTTAAAGCAGCTATTTTTGTCTTGAATTTCATCAGTATTCAAGGGAAATTCTGCGAGCACGTCTAATATATATTTAGCACCGTAATCACTAATATGGTTATCGGATACATTCAAATACCGCAAATGTCTATTATTTCTGAGAGCTCCTGCTAAATACTTTATGCCAACATCAGTTATACGATTGGACGACAGGTTTAGAACCAACAAGGTTGGTTCAGCAGGTTCGAGTTGATGCAACCGTGAAGCTATTCGTTCACAGACAACATCGTTTATATTGCATCTCGATAACGATAGACTTTGGAGAGATGATGCATCACTTAGAAGAATGTCATAATTTCCTTCCTTCAGTGGACATTGGTCTAAACATATATCCGTGATATTGGAAATGAGAAGTATCTTATTCAAGTCATGAATGGTATACATATCGATGCGACATTGTTTTATGGTGAACTTGGTCAGATGTCGAGTGTATGGAATTTTTAAAGCTATAACTTTCATCAGGATTCTCGGTATTGGCGCATAAGCATATTTAAACATAAGTATCTCTACCAATTTGTGGTGATGATCGTATACTGCCGTTATACTTAACCTGGTGTGATCTGGTACAAAGCCGACGAGACGAAGCGAGGGGTGAGAGTTTGGTTTGGTATTTGGTGACCCCTCTGGATGTGGTTCATCAGATCTCTTACGTTTGTGTTTCAATCCATGTTTTTTTGCATGTTTGGAAGCTAAGGAAATAAATAAAAAGTTACCTTTACTACATAGTGACAGTTAAAGCAAAGAATTGCTTCATGGTGTAAGGACTTCCACACAAAACTGCTATGTGATGCGATATGACGCCGCATCGCTGGAACTTGCAATGTGAATTGCTGCAATGCGATTTCGTACGGTAAAGTATCGGTTCAGGCGACCATACAATGGTGTGATGCGAATCAATTCGTATATCTTTGCTCCAGGTCATGGTCCAGAGCGAAGAGGAATGGCAGGTGTCGCCTTCTTTTGAAAAATCCCTACCTAATGCTAGTAAAGGAAAAGTAAAGGATGTGGCCGCTCACGTAAGGTAACAGTTTCCAACCAGAGTAGGCGAGGACTTGCGGATGGCAGCAACGGACAGCTGACCGTCCAGACCGAGCCTGAGTCATGGACGGCGTGTAGTGTTCCACGTGCCTCAAAGAGATGTCAGCCAATCCGTAGGGGCCCAGAAGGGCCGCGTCGTCGTCGTGTAAGTTCGTAGATTTTGACGACATGACGTCGCATCGCAAAGTGTTTAGAGAGCCCAAACAAAGTCGTAACTCCTTCTAAACCACGCCACGATTTTGATGCGGTTTTGGAACGTTTTCGAGTGTAATTTGCACCTAAGCAAAACCGGGGTGAGTGACTAGTGAGCTATGCGCTCGGCGCATTATGTACTTTTTCTTCTTGATTACTTTGTGTTTGTAATCGTTGTGCTGTGTCTGTCCCGAATAAAAGTATTTCTATTCTATTCTAATTAAGAAAGAATTAAGAAAGCTTACGGTGTTGAATCATCTTTAGAACTTGAACCGAAATAGGACATTCAAATATTTTGCACGAAGTCTCGACAAACTGATCAAAGTCCAAAGTTTGACTTCCATCATCAAACGAAGTTTGGCACTTTTCATGTTCGTCGGAAGGTCTTGCTGATGGTAATGCTGGTATCAGCGATAGCCCTGATACTGCTCTCATTAGCATCTTTATTTGGCGACAAAATCTCCAAACAATGATAAACAGACGAGATTAAATAGATTCGAAATCAGTGAGTGATGGACGCAGCCACCTTGAACGCCTTTAAAAAAAACATAAAAGATTCGAATCTGCAATGTGACGTCATGAAATGCTAACCACAATTTTTTTAGTTTTTAACACCACGCCAATATACCCAGCCGTAAATAAATTTTAGCTGTGAAATCATCTAAATTATTCAGAAGTCATTAGACTTCTACTGCTCTAGGGTGGAGTGGGAGGATGTGTCAGACTTTTTCTGACTAAAACCCATCATATTTTATACTAGCTTTTGCCCGCGGCTTCACCCGCCCCCCGTTACAAATATGGTAATTTTATGACGTAAACATATTTTTTTTAGATAAAATATAGCCTATAAATATAGCACTCAGGAAGAAAGCAGCTTTCTATCAATATATACATTCTTCTAATCGAACCTGGATCTTCAAAGATTATCTCATACAAACAAAAAAACAAATTTTACCTCTTTATTATATTAAGTATAGATTTGCCTTGCATGAACGACTCCGGGATTTCGTTTCAGAAGCAAACGAATGGCACCACTAGGCGTCGGCTCTGCTGCGCCCCTACAGTAGAGCGGGCAGGCCCCCAGGAGAGCAAAAGAGCCGCTTGTTCCAGTTTATCCCCATCGCAGGTTGCGGGTTTGTTCAAAAGAGTTATTGGGTTTGTGCCTTGAAACACAGATTTTGTTTATGGGTTCAGGGTTTTTAGTCAGTAGTCTGATACACCCTCCTACTCTCCCAAGAGTGGGAGAAGTCGTTTGAAAATATCCCAACCACAGAAAAAAACCGTTCTCTAAAAAGATTATTAACTTTTAACACCACACTATCGCTTGGCACCCACATAGGGACCTAATTATGAACTTTCAAAAGTATTTGAAATCTAAATGACTTGAGACCATCAGTATGATGAGTACAATGACACCCCCAGAGAATGTGCGTTAATTATGTTACATACATGATGTATAAGACCCAGAAAGACCCAGCTACTATCGCATACTACTTAATATTATAGTTGGTAACATGAAAGTAAATAAAACAATAAAAAAATATGTTTTTAAAAATCTTTATTGTAACCTTCGAATTAATATCTTCAGAAGCATTCAATAACTTAGTAAATATACCTTTTTGAACTTAAAAGTAAAGTAAAATTAGAGAGAAGAACTTACCTAGGTACTATACCTCTTAACATTAATTAAAAACATTTTCCCTCTTAAAAAGTAAACCACAGTAAACTTATAATAGCCAAACAATACACGTAAGTAACTAAAATTATAACACATAGGGCCTATTTCACCACCTATGATTAAGTTTCGAGTATCTTACTTGACAGATAATTTCATACAAATTCTGTCAAATTTTTGAATTTATTCAGTGAGTAGTGCCTACTCGGACATTGTGAAACAGGCCCTTAAACCCTTACGATGGTAGGACAGAACAATGTCGTGAACAATATTACTTATCAACGAAAAAAACAATACATAAAACTTTAGAGAAAAAACTAAATTAGAATTTACCACTTCGGGCAATATCCTTAAATTAAACTTTGTCAAAACCTCAACATAACAGCTAATCTTTTATAGTAGGAATGATAGTTTTTTAATAGAAATCCATAATATAAAGATAATTGCAAAAAAAATACTTCTAGGAAAGAAAAATCTGAGAATTCTCTATCTCTCAATGGTTTGAACTGTGTTATCCACTTATTATATAAGTTGTTATGTTGTACTTACAATAAAGAATTAACTTAAAACATCAAGAAAATACTTAGAAATGCTCTAAGAGAAAATAGGCTCACTCGTTGGCTTGGGCGCAAAATAAGTACCTATATCTTTCGTAAAATATATCGCGCGAGTAACTTTAACAAAAACTTGTAAAGAAAACCCAAATGGAAAAAAAAACGTTTCAACCTGGCTACATTTTATTTTAATTACGGCGACAGTTTGCGCAAGAGGCATTATTAAGAAGCAACCTTTTGAGAAAGGGTTATTCTGTAAATACGATAACCTGCGAAAACGACATTCTGCGAAAGAGACGCTTTGCGCCCCTACACGTTTGAATTGAAAGAAGTCTGTATCTGGAAGTCACATAGTACAGTAGCCATATTGAATCTTAAAAAAAAATATCATAATATTGTACTTAAAAACTTAAAGCGACTTTAGACTAAACGCAAACTTGAAACAAAATAAAAACAATTATTTACGTTATTTTTTTTTAAACCTAGGAACATTTTTATTCTTATATCAAAAATGGTCGCACACCAACTCATTGCTAATCGTAATATTGTAGGCGCTTTAAAGAAAAAAGAAAAGGTACGAGTAAATGTTACTTACGTTGGCTACCTATCCTATTTGTGTGGATAAGAATTTCGATTTCCTTTGGGAAATAGACTTTCCTTTTTTCTCAACTGTTGCAGTTGGCTTTACAGCTTTTTTTAGTAACAAATCAATAGCGTTAAGCTCAGGGCAAGTTTGTGGGAGTTTGTTTCCATCTAAAACAATTCTAATTAATCCTGTACCTTCCTTGTAATACATGTTATCCTGGTACTGTAGAACCTCGCTCAGCTTTCGAATTGATGGGTACATTAAATTATTATACGCTATATTAATAGAAGACAAAACGAAATTCCCTTTACAGTAGGTTACACCGTTCTGAAACACCACATTGTTAGGCGAGAAAGGGTCTTTAAATTCTCCTACTATTCCTCTAGCTACAGCTTCAGCGTCGTCTTCAATGTGTAGTACAGGTCTCGATTTCATGGAAGTTGTTTTGTGTAAGCGCAGACATTTCTTTAAAACCTTCTTTCCAGGTATAATAATTTCCGAAGGTTCACTTTTTAAATCGAGTTTACATCGTGAATACACTGCCATTTTACTCTGCAAATATCTGATTTTTCTGCCTTTCGCCGCACGTTTGTCTTCGGTATCTAATGGAAACTCCATAAGGCTGTCTAAGATTTTTCGGAAACCGCTATCAGTAATTCTGTTTCCTGATAAATTGAGGTGTAATAAACATCGATTTCCTCTTAGCACGGATCCGATAAATGTAGCCCCATTATCTGTGATATTATTTGAGCCTAGATCTAATATTTGAAGGGAGTTTGCAGCAGGGGCACCGACACTAATATTTTTAAATATCTTCATGCAGGCTTCATCATTTATCTTGCATCTACTCAGAGACAAATAATTCAATTGCGATAATTGTTCAAGTAAAATAAAATAATTGCCTTCAGGCACGTATGAATCGTCAAAAATTATTTCACTGATATTTGAAACATGTAGTAATTTGCTAATATCGTATATTAATGCCGCAGTCAAATGGTTTCTTCGGAAAGTGAATCGTTTTAACGAGTTGTGGTAAGGGACAGCGAGGCCTAAAGCACGGATAATTTCTCTTGGTACCTTGATTACACTTCTGATTATTGATATTTCAACGAGTTTATGATTGACGTCGTAGTATGCCGTTATTGGAATGCCGAGATTCTCCGTAAAACTGGCTTTGTTACGGTAGGACGAAACGTCGTCAATTTCATCGACTGATGTTTCGCCTTTCGATGTATGTTTTTTTAATTGCATGGTCTTTTTATCGCTGACACGTACCGCTATGGATAAAAAAAAAATGAGAGTTACGAATAAGATCCTCTGTATACGACTGGTGATTATCAGCACAAAATTATGATGAAATATTAGGAGATATATAGGATAGAACAATAACATACTGAACCAATAGCTCAGTATCTATGAATAATGAAGACTTAGCTACTAGCAGTACTAGCTAATAATCTGATCAATAGTAAAAAGGTTTGCCTCTAAATTGGAATGTTAGAGTGTCTGACCAAAAACTTGAAATCTTCATAACTCTGGTGTGAGAAAGGGATAGCGACATTTGTCCTGTGTAGCACTGTCGCACTCTTACATCACACATCGTTAGACCGTTTTCACATTTTCCGATCCGATATCGGTATTGGACGCCGATACGATATCGGGGTAAGGTAAATGTATGAGATATGTACCTGTCTTTCATATTGTCCGACCCGATATCGGATATCGGAGCACAGCATTTCATACATTTTACTTAGACCGTTTTCACATTATCCGATCCGATATCGGTGTCGGACGCCGATACGATATCGGAGTTAGTAAAATTGTATGAAATGCCGTGCTCCGATATCCGATATCGGTCCGGACAATATGAAAGACAGGTACATATTTCATACATTTACCTTACCCCGATATCGTATCGGCGTCCGATACCGATATCGGATCGGAATATGTGAAAACGGTCTTACCCTGATATCGTATCGGCGTCCGATACCGATATCGGATCGGATAATGTGAAAACGGTCTTATGGTCATGTGAAGAGGATGGATAAAACGCATGTTACCAAAAGAGTTCTGAGTTTACATGTAGATGGATGGAGAGGGAGAGGGAGGCCAAAGAAAAGATAGATGGACTCTAACGCCTGTTTTCAATAACCTACCGCAGTTCATAAATAGATAGCTATCTCCGATAAACAGTAACATTCTAGTTGTCAATGTCACAATTTTGATAGGAAATGCTAACCGTCGGTAGGTTAATAGGAAAGCAAGTAAGGGCAAAAGGATAGATTTGTTTGTCTTTAGTAGCTGCAACTTTAGATAGGTAGCTTATTGAAAATGGGCGTAAGACGTACAGTCCCATGAACATCTGACGGAGTTAAATGGACAGTTAGTGGAGTTATAAAGTCAGTGGAGCTCTGTCCGGGCGCTGGCCTGAGTTAACGGGACAAACACTCGAACTGCCTAGGCGGTAGTACGGGTATGTGTCCATTTAACTCCAACAAGATATTCAAGGGGCTACGCATTAGCCTATCAAATACCCACAAAACGAGACACAATAGTAAAACAATAACAGCGCGGTCTCATAGGACCGGTCGGGGATTCATGAATTAAGGGAGAGATAAGAGGACATTACCGAACTACTTGCTTTCCGAGGCACATTGTCGCAACAACAACTACCTACTCAGATTTTTTTTTACATCTTTCACTCAACGCCATCTAGTCCCAAGCTAAGCAGAGCTTGTGTTATGGGTACTAGACAACTGATAAACATACTTCTAAATACATACATATTATAGACAGTGCCGTAACTAGGGCGGTGCGAGCAGTGCCCAGGCACAGGGCGCAGACCCTGGAGGGGCGCAGAAATGACCAGACTAAGCCTGGTTAGAGCATTTTTCAAGGGCGCAGTTTTGAAAGCTCGCACCGGGTGCATAAAAGGCTAGTCACGGCACTGATTATAGATAAATTACACCCAGACACAGATCAAATGATCGTGCTCATCACAAAAACATTTCTCCGGCATAGCAGTCAGGGCCACTAACCACTAGACCAACAGGCCAGTCGAACATTGTCGGAACCTAAACTTTCCTACTCAGACTACATTGCCCTTGTCAGGTAAAGGTCGCTGCACACAGCGGGCGCGGCGCGGCGGGACGGGACGGCGACGCGACACTGAGTAGTTGTAATGTACTAGATATTACGGACGACGCCACACAGAGCCGTCCCGCTCGACGCGACGGTAACCGTCGCGCCAAGCCGCCGCCGCGCCGGGCGGGAATGCAAGTCAGAAGCAGCGACGACGGGCTACGACTACGATCGCGCCCGCAGTGTGACCGATGCCGCCGCGCCAGCGCAGCGTCGCGTCGCCGCCCCGCCACGCCGCGCCCGCTGTGTGCAGAGACCTTTAAGGTCTCTGCACACAGCCGGCGTGGCGTGGCGGGGCGCGGCGTGGCGTGGCGGCGACGCTGCGCTGGCGCGGCCCCGCCGCTTCTGACTTGTATTCCCGCTCGGCGCGGCGACGGCTCTGTGTGGCGTCGTCCGTAATATATAGTACATTACAACTGCTCAGTGTCGCGTCGCCGTCCCGTCCCGCCGCGCCGCGCCCGCTGTGTGCAGCGACGGCATTTGTAACCAGGACTTCTTCATAATTTGCAGCGGAGCAAGACGGTAGCAAATTGCAAGCGTATGTGGTGACTGTCTCGAAGTAAGATAAGCAGTAACGGATTAAGCCAGCGCGCGATCCATAGCAAATGCGATCAGAGGCCCTTTTTTAGAACTTTTTTATTATGAAACAATATAAAAATGTATATAAAAATGAATCGCAAAATGTGTTGGTAAGCGCATAACTCAACAACGCCTGGAACAATTTGGCCAAATCTTTTTTTTTAATGTTCGTTGAAGTTCAAAGATGGTTTTTTAGGGCGAGAAAAATTAAAAAAAAAAGTTGGGTAAAGTAGGGGTAGTGTAAGGTAGTGTAGAGTAGTGTAGGGTAATGTAGGGTAGTGTAGGGTAGTGTAGGGTAGTGTAGGGTAGTGTAGGGTAGTGTAGGGTAGTGTAGGGTAGTGTAGGGTAGTGTAGGGTAGTGTAGGGTAGTGTAGGGTAGTGTATGGTAGTGTAGGGTAGTGTATGGTAGGTAGGGAAGGTTTAACATTTGACGGGAGCAAAGCCGCGGGTAAAAGCTAGTGATAGATAAAATAGTTTTGGACAAAATTAATGAGAGATTTTAGTTTCTTCAGTTACAGTAATCTTCGCACCACCACTACCAGGATAATTTAGGTACTAAAATTACCGATTTGACTAATATAGTGCTAGTGGAAAAATCTAAATGATGTTGATGATTCCCGAACGCGGGGGGGGGGGGCAAAAGCGTGGAACATGTACCATTTGCTATTCTTGCTGTATGGTTAATCCACCACTGTAGATAACTATGAAAAAAAATATACATTGAGCCAATGACACAATGTAAAATTCACAATTAAGTCTTACGTTTGATGACAACTGAAGTGTCCCCGAACTGTCTACAAGCCCAAGGAACGAATGTGTCAAATTCCTTAGGAGTAAAATTAGCTTCGGCTTCATTATCTTTGACCGTAAGAACAGAACAGTTCTTGGTCTTTCCACTGCGCACTTTCTGGGAGGCTACTGTGCCAACACTTGAAACAACTTTTTGTCTAGTTTTTATCATTATAATTCATGTGCTGATGTTTCTTATTAATAAAAAGAATGCCTCTGTTCTTTGGCATATGTCATTCTTACTGCATATTTTTTAAATAATTGAAGAACTTTATAGCATAGAGTATTTACATTAGGTAGGTACTATATCTTTATAGATTGGTCTTGAATTATACGTTTACCTAAAAAGTGCTCCGTACACCACGATACAATATTGGATAATAGCTCTTTCTACTGGTCTGTCTGTGCACGACGACGGTACCAAAACATAGCGGCACCGCCGATACTTACCTACCTTTGCGTATTATAAAACCTGTATGAACCTGTTAGTAGGGCGACGGTGCCGCGGGGCCGACAAGAACGAACCTGTTTTCGCGGCTCGGTCGCTTCGCGCATCGCCATTGGTCAACAAAAACAAATATGGCCACTCCACGCCCCCCGCGTGTCAGCGTGTATAAAAGGGCCGACCCTGGCGATGCGCGTTGCAGTCGTCAGTCAAACGGTTATGTTATGCGCGTGGCAGTCGTCAGTCAAAAAAGTTATGAGTCATAGTGTCACTACGTATGTAAAAGTTTAAGAATAATACACCAATTACGAGTACGAGTTTTTATTAATATACAGTCCATTCGCTACACTGTCCATAGATTAGCTTGGTAACTACAACTCGGTCACATTAACTTGACGCTTGGGTTCGATGAAATAATTTCCAAAAACCAATATAACAACAACAGAGAACAATCCAAATTACCGACGTGCGTATCGATAACAAAGATGCTGACCATACCTGACACTTGCCGGGCGAACTAAGGAAATGCAGGGGGTAGCGGGGGGATGCTCACATTTCAGAGATGCGTCAAGTTAATGTGACCGTGTAGTAATACGGGACAATTCTGTTCTATAGAGTTAAACATGTTATTGGTACATTATATTTAGAGACTTACATAATCATCATCATCATTTTCAGCCGAAAGACGTCCACTGCTGGACATAGGCCTCCCCCAAGCGTCGCCCCAGCGACCCGAAGTAAAATAGAATTCCACCGTTAGCGGGTGTAGGGTCCAAGCTACCGGTGGTTAGGGCTCCAGAGACAGAATCCTCCTCACGATACGAGCCGTATCAACTTATCAAGGAGTACTGCCTTCTGTATAAGACCCTTGATCCAACCGCGCAACGACAGCTTCGACAGGTGGTCGTCGAAGCTTTGGCCATCAGGCCGTTGGCGGTAACGACACTCGATTCAATGACAGCCAAGTCCACATTCCACATATCGGCAATTTCGTATGCAAGTCGAGATATTTCATATGTTTCTCTTTCTTGGCTTTCACGAGATTCTCTTCATGTGAAATGGTCACATCGACTATCATTGCGTGGCGCCCGTTTACCGCGATCTATCACCACTATATCCGGCTTACTGGCTACAATAGTCCGGTCAGACATACATAATATTAGCCCTTAACCCAGGATAGACTATCCTGTCGCCTAAAGACGAGGACCCAAACCCAAATCAAGGGTTAAGGCTAAAAAGTAGAAGAAGAAGACATTATTTATAGACTTAATTACTCAGATACCCGCGAAACGAGACACAATAGTAAAACAATAACAGCGCGTTCTCATAGGACCGGTTGGGGATTCAAACGTTAAAAGTTTATAAACAGTTAGTTAATACATTTATGTAACGATTGTGCCCAATACGCGTACAAAAGAGATCAATGCGAGTGTTCTTAGTAATAAAATAATAGCAGATACAGCCTCTGGGGCTATGGGTTAGGTTCTGAAATGAAAACCCGGAAACCTGGAACGAAGGCAAAGAAGAAACGGAGTGGGTTCTAGTCAGTTAAAGTCTGACACGCCCTCCTGCTACGTCGAAGAGCGGGAGAAGTTATTCTGCTGATTTCACACCACAAAAAAGCAGATATCTAAAGAAACAAATACATTGGTTGGTTTAGATATCACAATTAACATAAAATACTGAAATTATCATGAAAATCACTCATCTCAAAAGGTCAATCAAGAAATTATTTAACATGGTTTAAACTTGGTCATGGACATGGTCTAAACAAAAACCGGTGAAGGAAAACATCTTGAGAAACCGCTGTACTATATGTGACCAACCCTGTATCCGAGGGCGTCGTCAAGGGGGGGCAGGGGGGGACAGCTGCCCCCCCCCCACCCCTAGAGATCAAATGTAGCTAGCCGCAAAGCGACCAAAGTGCGAGCAATTGACTTCCTTAACAATTAGTAAATGCAGAAATTATACTTAAAGGAGATTGACAGGGTGTGGACCAAGTGCTGCCCAGAATGAAGACCTAGTGCATTTTGTTCCTCAGGCCAATACTAATCATTAAACCGAAGCGCATCAAAATCGGCTCCTGGAGTCAAGAAAAAAAAAGGTTTTTCTAACCTAACCTAAGTTAAAAATCTTTGTGTGGAAGTTTGACCAAGTGCTGCCCAGAATGAACACCTAGTGCATTTTGTTCCTCAGGCCAAGACTAATCATTAAACCAAAGCGCTTCAAAATCGGCTCCTGGAGTCAAGAAAAAAAAACGGTTTTTCTAACCTAACCTATGTAAGTTAAAAATCTTTTTGTAGAAGTTTGCCCCAGGACTGCCCAGAATAAACACCTAGTGCATTTTGTTCCTCAGACCAATACTAATCATTAAACCGAAGTGCATCAAAATCGGCTCCTGGAGTCAAGAAAACAAGGGTTTTTCTAACCTAACCTAACCTAAGTTAAAGATCTTTGTGTGGAAGTTTGACCAAGTGCTGCCCAGAATGAACACCTAGTGCATTTTGTTCCTCAGGCCAATACTAATCATTAAACCAAAGCGCTTCAAAATCGGCTCCTGGAGTCAAGAAAAAAAACTGTTTTTTTAACCTAACCTAACCTAACGTATGTAAGTTAAAAATCTTTTTGTAGAAGTTTAACCAAGTGCTGCCCAGAATGTACACCTAGTGCATTTGGTTCCTTAGGCCAATACTAATCATTAAACCAAAGCGCTTTAAAATCGGCTCCTGGAGTCAAGAAAAAAAAACTGTTTTTTTAACCTAACCTAACCTAACCTATGTAAGTTAAAAATCTTTTTGTAGAAGTTTGACCAAGGACTGCCCAGAATGAACACTTAGTGCATTTTGTTCCTCAGGCCAATACTAATCATTAAACCGAAGCGCATCGAAATCGGCTCCTGGAGTCAAGAAAAAAAAGGGTTTTTATAACCTAACCTAACCTAAGTTAAAGATCTTTGTGTGGAAGTTTGACCAAGTGCTGCCCAGAATGAACACCTAGTGCATTTTGTTCCTCAGGCCAATACTTATCATTAAACCAAAGCGCTTCAAAATCGGCTTCTGGAGTCAAGAAAAAAAAACTGTTTTTTTAACCTAACCTAACCTATGTAAGTTAAAAATCTTTTTGTAGAAGTTTAACCAAGTGCTGCCCAGAATGTACACCAAGTGCATTTGGTTCCTTAGGCCAATACTAATCATTAAACCGAAGCGCATCAAAATCGGCTCCTGGAGTCAAGAAAAAAAAAGAGTTTTTCTAACCTAACCTAACCGAGCCGATTTTAAAGCGCTTTGGTTTAATGATTAGTATTGGCCTGAGGAAGAAAATGCACTAGGTGTTCATTCTGGGCAGCACTTGGTCAAACTTAAACACAAAGATCTTTAACTTAGGTTAGGTTAGGTTACAAAAACCCTTTTTTTTCTTGACTCCAGGAGCCGATTTCGATGCGCTTCGGTTTAATGATTAGTATTGGCCTGAGGAACAAAATGCACTAGGTCTTCATTCTGGGCAGCACTTGGTCCAACTCCCATACAAGGATTGGCAATGTCCTTTCATACGAATTCTGTCACATTTTTGAATTTATTCAGTGAGTAGTGCCTACTCGGACATTGTAAAACAGGCCCTTAGTATAATTTCTGCAACTGCAAGAAATTATAAAGGAAGCTACTACTTGTTGTGGAGAAAGTCGAAATGAAGTTGGACATTAAATCAATGCCGTGTATTACGGGAGAAACAACGCCATAGAACAAAATAATTCAGCAGAAAGCCCTTCAGAATACTGGAAGAGATCTTTAGTAATACCATACTTAGATTCAATTCTCACCTCCTTTGAAGTCGCTGGAGTAGCATCGAGGCGGCACTTCGGCACCATGAGGTGCCCGCCTACCTACGTCGCGTGATCGACGCCTACCTGTCGGATAGGTTCATCATCTACCCCGATCACCAGGGAGAGTGGAGATGGCGAGAGATCGTGCGGTGTTCCGCAGGGATCGGTGCCCCTGTGGAATATCGGATACGACTACGTGCTGCACGGCGACCTCCCTGACGGGATCAGCGTGGTCTGCTACACTGACGACACGCTGGTCCTGGCGCGGGGAGAGTCGTACCAGGCGGCGGCCGAAACAGCAACACGCGGGGTTGCGATAGTCGTAGACAGGATCTAGCAATTGGGACTCAAGGTTGCATTGCACAAGTTTGAGGCCATGTGCTTTCATGGCCCACGGACCGCGCCACCACCTGGTTTCCAAATATCGGTAGGGGGAGTCCACATCGGTGTCGGGTCGACGATGAAGTGGGACTCGTCCTCGACAGCCGGTGGACTTTCGAGGAGCATCTTCGACGTCTGGCTCCCAAACTGGACAGGACTGGGGCTGCTCTGAGGCGGCTCCTACCTAACCTAGCGGGGTCTAGACGCCCCCTGCCGGAGGCTCTACGCGGGGATCGTTCGGCCCATGGCGTAGTAGTCGTCAAAGGCGCGTTCTGTTCTACGCGCGCCTCAAGGAGAGGTCAGCAAAATGTAGGGGCCAGGTAGGGCCGAAGCCTCTAGGAAACACGGAAATTCCGAAAGGTGAGCTCTTGTCCTCCCAGATTGAAGGCAACGAAGGAACGGAGTGGAATTAAGTAAGAATCTGACACGCCCTCCTGCTCCGCCCAAGACCGAGAGAAGTCATTCTGATGATTCCCCACTTGAAAAAAAAAATCGTCATCGAGGCAAAGGCTTCCAAAGTGTAATGCTTCATGCTCTTGGCGCTCATATTTTTTATCATCCATAATAGTGCCCCATTAAGCTCGTGGCTAGATAATAACAGCCGCATAGGTCGATCTTCAAGGTTAAGCAACGCTTGCCTAGGTTGGTCTGTGGATGGGTGACCATCTTAACATAACGAGTTTCCTCCGTGCCTCGGAAAGCACGTTAAGCCGTTGGTCCCGGCTGTCATTTGGAGATCTTTGGCAGTCGTTACGGGTAGTCAGAAGCCAGTAAATCTGACTCCAGTCTTGCCATGAAGTATCGTATTACCCCAGTTAATGGGTTGTGGAGGTCTGGTAGACAGCCGCTCCTCGTAAAATACTGGTGTTCAGCTAAATCCGGCTTGACTGGAAGCCGACCCCAATATAGTTGGGAAAAGGCTAGGCAGATGATGATGAATAGTGCCCCATTGCCCCCCCCTTTGTCATAAGCTGGCGACGCCCTTGCCTATATCTGATACAAAGTGGTTTGTCCACTATCTAGAACTGCACCTGGGCTTTGTACTGGTATCTGAGAGGAATATTGTAGCTAAAACGGTGGTAGTGGACCGAATTGAGAGGCGTGCAATGTTTTTAAAATCATCTGGTATTCTGGTATGGTGAGAACCTAGTAATCTAAGAAAAGTAGGTAAGTAAGTATCTTGACTCTCAGCGATAATTGTATCGATACTCATAAATACCAATGGCTTAATAATCGAGGCCTAGACCAACATCGGCAGCTCAGAAAGTGGCACTTCTGGGCTCGTATACGAAGTTTATTTTTTTTTAAACTCAGACCGTCTATATATAAATCGACCTGTGCGGCTGTTATTATCTAGCCACGAGCTCCTCGTCTATATATAAAAATTATAATTAATTTACCTAAATAGTTTTATGGTTGCTTTAGGCAACGATAGAGGTAAGAAAAAGATCTAGAGATGAGATAAGAAAAAAATCTCGCTCTTTGTCGTATTCATGCTCGGATCAATCAATGTCATTATGAAATAAAATAAAGTACACATAAGTATAATAAGAATTTGTAATGTTGCTTCATAATCATTCCAATTAGACCCTAGAGTGTATACCTAGAGTGTTATTAACCTGCAGCCAGATAAGTTTGGAGCCATTTCTCATCCGAAAAACGATGAAGGCCAACAAATTAATTAAAGAAAGAAAAATGAATAATTAGGTTCAGTAAATAAAATAACTTCCGCCAGACAGACAAGCCAACATTTTCTTTTTAGTATACAATCAAATCGACTAAAATTTTAGTACTATTTATATAATCTGTGGCAGTGTAGCAACACTACTTGTCATTCATGCATGGTTGTCTTTACAGATTGCATTCTTTTTTCTGCGATTTTAAAGTTTTTATCACAGTTTGCAGCTATTGAGTTAAACAATATTGAAAGAGGCAATGACAGTCATAGAAATAACATCTTGATTGTAAAAGTGTTGTATAGAGACTGTGCGAGTGACTACAAAGTTGTTTCCAGAAGTGAACTGCGTATCATGTAACTTTTGTGGTTTATTTTGCGGCCTAAAGCATCTATTTCTAACTCAAGAATCCTTCTTGCCGTAAGTATATTTGTGTTATTTCTTAAGTCAGTAGTTAGTGTGTTAGTTACAATAACAGCGACAATTCTATTATTTGTTAGTACTGTAGTGGTTTAGTAATAAGTCGAATGTCAAGGTTCCTTGTAGGTATACCTTGATACGTAGAGGTATATAACGTTTAGCCAGTTCCGCTGTGTCGCCAGTGGAACTGGCCAAACCGCAGCACTTCCTACATCCTATAGGTACCTACTGTAGTACATAGATTTAGAGAACCTTTTCGTTATAACAAGACAAATGACAAGATAACAATAATCTAAAAGTTTTCCTCCTAAATAATATTTCATAATTATGTTAAGTTAGTAAATCACTAACTTATCTAAGTGAAAAGTCTTATTAGAAGATAATAAAACTTGAAAAGTTCAAAAGCAGTAGATGTGTTGTGATTTCTAATGTTGACATTTAACAGATGGTCAACATTCTAAGGCCAAGCAATTTACTTAATTGAACAACTTTAAGAAACCAATATACACTTATTTCTCATGGTCAAATACCTATAATGTTGTCAAATTTACATGTTTGGCATGCTATGTTTTAAGTTAATGAGTTTTTCAATATGTGACCTTGTGATGTACGTCTGTCTTGGGATTAAGAAATTGATTTTAGCTGTTGTTGCGGCCATCTGCGTGAAAATGAAATTACGATCACTAAGTCTTGAACATTATAATTGTCAGCAAACAAGCTGGAATTTATTCATAACAACTATGAGTAAAAGTTATTTTGTAGTTAAATAAATAATATTTGTTAATCTAAAAAGTTGGAAGTTACACCCTAATGAGTCATTTTTTGAATGAGTTATCAAAATCTTTGGAATGCGAAGGGCAACTGTAGGACACTGGTGGCTTTTAGTCAGTACAAGTCTGACATAGCCTTTTGCCACCCTAGAATGAGGAAATGATTTACCACATTAAAAAAAACATCCTTGTAACATGCATCTAGGTTTTGTCAGCTGAGCCAAATTAACCTATCACATACCCGCAAAACGAGACACAATAGTAAAACAATAACAGCGCTGTCTCATAGGACCAGTCGGGGATTCATGAATTAATTTGCTTGCAATGTCTCTGTAGTGTCATTACTCTAATTTATCTAATAGGAAACTATTAGAGATGCTAACTGCTTGTCTTTACAATTTAAAATACAATGAAATTCAATTAATTATCTGTAAATAAAATAAGAAACCAGCTTTTATCAGTAGCACTGATTTTTTCATATTAAAAACTGAAAAGTAACTCTGCTACTGTTGTATCTAAAAGACATTTTATCTTATAATTATTTATATTTAAAGTTTAAAGCTAATTCTGCCAATTCCGAGAAAAACCAAATTACATCATATGACCTATTCCATCACAATTCAAAGGAATCTTAACAAATGGTAATTAGGCAAGTTTCACTGACAGCCTACATTGTTCATGAATTCACACACAAGTATACACAATATTCACACCATACAACTCATACAGCTGATGGGTACTTGTTATGGTGTGAAAGTTGTAAAGGGAAAAGTATTTTGTATCTGTCTGTGATTATGGCGGGTTATTGGTTTTATGCTGATTCATTTACATCTAACAATACTCAAGCCATCTCAGAAGAAAGTTTTCAAATCTTGTGTGTATTGTAATTCGGGTTGGTGTCCACAACTGTTTTACTAAAAGACACATATTTTGAGTTTTGGTGGGACTAATGTATTGTTCGATCCATCCCAGCTTCTCAACGAATTTCAGCAATACCTTGGTATTACTGACTATTTCATGGGTGTCTGGGTTTCTAAAGTAGTTTGCCCTGTATCCAATGACCACTGGGGAGCTTAGAAGCAGGTCTGCTCACTCATCCTCCTTCATACAGGCTCTGCAAAGTCTGATCTTGTTGTGTAATATAATTCCAACATTGTGGTGTGAACCCTAATGAAGGTGGAGAGATGAACTTGACTTTTACCGGAGGGATCACTACATAGAAAACAACCTATTTTTATTGGGCTCCCCATAGCCCATACAAAATTACTAATTTGAACTGTTTTCGTATTTCCCTATTTAGCCACTCCAGTTTAATTTCTTTTACCTTTAAAAATTGTACGCAAATCATATAATCTGTTTTGGAGTTTTAGTGGAACTAACAAACAGCAATCGCTTTTTATTTAAATAGACAATTTCACGGCAAAACATAACCAGAAGACTGAATTTCAGTTCTTTATGATAGTAAAGAGAAACATGCTGTAATTATTTTAAATTTAGATTTAAATCTACTGTTTACAATCTAATTTATTTTCTTAAAGCACTAATTACTTAATTAATTTGTTTATAACGCTAATTACAGTAGTCTACAAAATTATATTTTTAAAATGCAACAGATATGACCATTCGAAAGTCTGTGATAAGATCTGTCATGCTGTTTTGTATGGATCAGAATGTTGGGCTGTGAAAAAGATTTCAAGTAGCGGAGAGAATATTAAGATCAATGTATGGTCTGACGTGAATAGATGAAGTGAGAAGTAAGTAGTGTGTATTTTTGTTTTATTTTTCATGATTTTTAAGTTCAAAAATCTCAAAAATGATGTGACAGTTTGGCTGTAGACTACTGTTATTTTCATATTGCTAAAAACCTACTTAGCATGTGTCATAATACTATGAGTCATATCCGTAGACAGTCCAACAGATATTAGTACAGGGTGTAACAGCAATGAGTAGTCTTATTGTAATAACGGGTTTTGCCGAAAATTGGCAAATCATTCCATACAAGGATAACATTATCCTTGGCTGTTCAAAATTAGTATGTGGTAGAAGGATTTTTTTAGGTGGGAAATGACTTCTACCGGCCTGGGTGGAGTAGTAGGGCGTGTAGGACTTTTACTGACTAAAACCCACTCCTGTTCCTTCTTTGACATCGTTTTAGTGTCTTTCGTTTGTTCAACCCTGGGCACCAGTAATGTGGTAATAAGATGGAGGAGGAGGATATTCTTGCTGAAAGTTGCTCATTTCCATGTCCAAATGCAGTTCTTTATGTTACCTGGTTACGTAACCTGGATTTTTTTCCTTAAAAATAACTACTTCATAGTCACCTCTTCAATGTGAAGTTTTTGTAAGCAAACTCACTTGAGGGTTTTTTGTAACAACTTATATAAGGAAACAAAATTTTGTTTTTGAATCTATTTTCGGTAATGATATAAAATTTTTCGAGTAGTTAGCCCAGTTCGGGTTGGTCAATCAATACTATTTGTCTTTGATTGTTTTTGGTTGTAAGCCACGCCGGTTTCCCCATAATGTTTTCGTTTACCGTTTTTAGAGCAGTGATGATGAATAAACAACACCAAGTAATGCGCTTACGATGTACAACGTAAGTCGGCACTGTGCTTCAAAATGAACCTACTTAAACATTTTTTAGGAGTTTATTCATTGCCACTGTATAATCTGTAAAGGAATTAGTATGCATCATCATCCTTCTGCCTTTATCCCGTTTTATTAGGGGTCGATCGGTGCAACACGTTTTTTTCTTCCATTCAGGGTCTCAAGTTTGCTATTAAATTAGTATCAGAATTATCGATCGTTGTTTGGTAGTACCAAACTGTCCAAAACAACAATTATGAAGCCAATGATCGACAATTTTGATACAATTCTAATAGAATAGAATAATATTTGCATAAAATACGGTATAAACTACGGTACAAAGATTGAATACAGAGCATACATGTTTTTGCTTGCAATAGAAGACTTGGGGCCCTGTCCTGTCTCTCGTCACGCTATCAAAGGAATTAGAATGCGTACAATGTAAATAAACACACATCTGCCCTTGACAGACAAATAAGGATGCTCAATCATAATAATTATGTCACTCAATTACTACGAGTATGTACTATACTAGGTACGAGTATTGCTTCTAAGGCACATAGTAGTAACACATATGACTCAATGCAGACCAAAAAGACGGCTAAGCTGATGAGTTGCCGTCAACATTGAATAATAGACTTTGTAATAAGAACATTAAAGTGCAAATTAATCTGCTGGAGAGCGACTGAGAAACCTTTTAATGTCTCCATAAATAGTTCATGCAATTTTGAGCTTTAAGTCGTCGGAAATAAAGTGCAATGTTCAGTGTAGATATCTTAAAATGTTCTGGTCTGGATCCAGTCTATAAAGCTAGGTTTACTACACTATAAAGCAGCGCGTGCGACGGAAATATGTACATAAAATAGATGTACAATCTCGTCCGAACAATGCAATAGCATGCGCCGTGTTCATAAACAAAAGCTAAGGCATTATTGGCTCGTGTGCTCTATGTTTTAAATAATAATAAACGCCTTGTTGGTATATTGGTCACAGGCGCTTTTACTGAGTGCGAGTAGGTTCGATTCCAGAGACAATTTTTCCATCTGAGATATCTTAGAAGCTCTAGTTTGGTGGCAAATCGGCAAATAGGCTCATCATCTATTACACGTAAGTTCTTTATTGAGGAGAAAATTCATTAATATTTCCTTTCGCTGTGCGTGGAGCGAAATGACGTGTCAAAAATCAGAAAAAATAACCAGAAGATATTAAGTATACAAAATATCTGATAAAAGATGTGTACTAATACCATAACCACGTTATACTAACGAGATATTGTATTAGAAGCCTAAAAACACGAAAAGCTAAGTTGAACCAAAATGTTAGAAACCTACCGCACTACTCGCTTGACGCAAGGCACTGGGCAATTTGCGAACGTACCAGTGTACACGGCCTTATACAGCATTCACACTGAACCAAAAGGCAAAAGAGGCTAATCTATTCCGAACTAACCAAATCGATGGTGGAACTCAGAACTGTAACTTGTACTGTTTGTATCACTTTTAACAATCAGTATGCATGCCGTATATTACAAGAGGATGCATAGTTCAATGTTTGAACAGTGCTACTGACATCTTTTCGGGTTATGATATGAATTTTAATTTATTTCTAAGTAGTTTCGGCTTGGGACTTCGCCCGCACAAACGTAGGAAATTATCTTAAAGGAATATACTTCCCGGGATAAGAAATTCTATTCCAGGATATGGTAGTGCAAAAGGAGAATGCCACGGGGCAGGTCCCCTTTGTGCTGTCGTGTACTTGTTTGGAATAATAACCTAAAAATATTATTTATTTTTTTGTGTGCAAATTATTTTTTATATATTTTTTCATAAACTAATGGAATTAAAGTAATAGAGACATAATTCCATGCTCATGGTGATGTTTAGTCTGTCAATATGTAATTATTACCTACATTTTTAAAACAGAAAAATAATGATATCTCCTGAACCTGGGTGGCACAATGAAAAAAGGTTTCCGATTATGAAAATGCTATGTTTTTACTATTAAGTAAAATAAAAATCTTCAGGGCACAAGCATTTTCCACTGGGACCCAACTTCCCTTACAAAACGGGCAATCTCCTTTGAACCAAACCCGCTCAGATGTTTGACTGAGAAGGAGTAATAAACATAGCATAGCATCAGCCTTGTATTGTTCCTACTGCTGAGACTCAGGCCTCCTCTCTAGGTGAAGGAATGGGTCGTAATCCACCACGCGAGCCCATTGCGGGTTGGTGGATGTCGCATTCGAATTCAAATAAACATACACACTCACAAACCCTTAAAAATATAAGCGTGATTTATTTATTTATACTTTTGCACAAAATAGGTACAAAGGCGGACTTGGGCATTGGGCATTTTCTACCAGTCAACCTTTGGGCAATGCAGAGAATATTAGTGGTAGGTGCAATAAAAGAGAGAAATATATTGAGAAGATATACAAATGAATCCATGATACAACACAATATACATACAATTTATACATAATTGTCGTAGATTATTATCGTTAGTGGAGTGGTTTAGGTGTGAAAACGTAACTAACAGACAGTTACAAAAATCGGCTTCCAGTCTAACCGGATGCACTTAGATATCAGTAGTTTATTACATTCGTATTCATAATATATATTGATATGGACAAATAATACTTACCATTCCTGGATATTGATAATTTAGATAAGTTTGTTTTCCTTCTGAAATAGGTAATCCTCTTTGTTGTTATAAAAATGCTTTGTACCTGTAACCTACAACTTAATTGAGTCATAATTGCCTGCTCATCATTAGAGGTATGATATTAAATAATCGGCCACTTATCTTTCAAAGGGCAGTTAATTTGAAAAATAGGACCGAGTAAAGTGGGGTCAAAACCCCACGTTTATTAGCCAATATGCACATAAGAAACTGTATTTACCTTGTTTCTAATGGTTAATAAGCTTGTGCCAAAGATATAACCTAGGCAAAATACCTACCCCACTTTTATATAGTTTCGATAATTTGGACCCATTGAGACATGCCAAGCCAACTAGGTTTAGTGGGGATTATTTACTCAGATACCCGCGAAACGAGACACAATAGTAAAACAATAACAGCGCGGTCTCATAGGACCGGTTGGGGATTCAAACGAATAAACTTTATTGTACACCAAAAATTGTAACAGTTATACAAAACAACTTAAATCTATGGATACATTGGCGGTCTTATCGCTGACAGCAATATCTACCAGACAACCTTAGGATGGACTGTAAGAACTTAAAATAATACAGGGGGTAGTCTGCTACGTACTGCTAACAGAGGGAAGGTAGTTACTCAGATACCCGCGAAACGAGACACAATAGTAAAACAATAACAGCGCGGTCTCATAGGACCGGTCGGGGATTCAAACGTTAAAGACTAAAAAATATGTAGATTTAAGCTAACTTACGTGAAATGGCCAAATGTCGATATAACTAGTAACTTACCACTGATGACACTTACAGGAACTTAGAGTCTGACGTAATTCAAATGTGCCATTTACCTTAGTTTTTACCGTTTGTTTTTTGTTGACTTAGCTCAGAAGGCTGCTCAACTTAAGTGAGACTGAGTAGGAGTGTCGGACATGTCTGTCGCATCATCGAGCATATTGATGTGTCATCATCTTCCTGCCCTCGTCCCGTATTACTGGAGTTCGGGCTTCAATTCGCGATTTCCCATGTAAAAAAAGATTTTCCGAAGAAAGTGGCCAGAAGTAGCAAGGAGCCGTGTAAAATGAAAGGAGGCCTCAGTGGGCCGGTATAGGTTAGAATATCTTTTTTCATTTGTAGAATGAATGAGCGTAACTGCTCAATATTCAGCCTAGAAATTAATCTCCCATACGGTTCCTACTTCAGGATTTAAGGAATCAGGTAAACCAAAATTGGCCAAGCAAGTCCAATACTTTCTTTTCTTCTTTTTTAACTTTGCCCCCACACTAAAGATTACTCCTGTATCGTAGTTACGTTCACAAAAACATGTTAATTTACAACCGACCCCAGACCCGGAACACCTATCTGTAGGCCATACAAATATCTATTTCTTGCGGGAATTGAACCCGCGACACGCAGCGCAGCAATCAATCGTTCAACCACTACGCCAACCGTGCCGCCACATAATTTTATTCATCACCAACATTTGTTCCAGATGCGTCCAATATAACCAGCGACCATGAGTTGGCTTCGTTCGACGAGCCTCTCGTTCGCCCGTCAGCTGTCGAGGTCGCTCGACCCTCGGCACGACTACGAGCCGCAAGCCTGCTACAGTTCCTTCTGCAAACACTGGCAACAGGCGCACGATATTATACTTAAATCACAGGTTGGTAAGGTTTAAAATGCTTTGTGAAAATGTACTTTTATCCCTGCGTTCCGAATTGTGAGGAAATGTAGCATAGCCTAGCATCAGCCTTATAATGTTCCCACTACTGGGACTCAGACCTCCTCTCTAGGAGAGGGAATGGGCCTAAATCCACCACGCGGGCCCAGTGCGGTTTGGTGGATGTCACATGTCTTCGAATTTTTGGTTCTAGGCATTATCACATGTCACGTCACAATTATTACAAGAGCCCTTATATTTTGTGACTATTAAATTTCATCGGATTTGTGATATAATCACTTTACGCTGGGTATGTATAAATGTGTCACCAAAAAGCAATCGGGCATGAGCAATGCCCGATTTTTGTCCTATTTTTAACCTTATCTTTTCGATAGTGCTTTTGGGTCGATATCTGTGGTATGTACCGTTGCTGAACGCTAATTTAAGTGGAGATTTGGCTAAACTTATTAGACTCAAAATCAATTTTTCATTAGAGATTATCTTTACCTCTGATACCGAGCAATAAGTAGTAAAATCAACGAAAACAACGAATGTTGATCACAGGCACAGCTTTTAATTTATCCAAATGAACTTTCATACCTTTCTGTTAACCGCCATTAAAATTGTATTATCTGGAAGGACTCGGGCAGGTCTTTGCTCAGCGGTGGAACAGTGATAATTTGGCAAAAATACCTTTAAACTGAGACTACTGAGACTTCAAACATAGAATAACATTGCGAACACGCGGGCCACGTCCGCCAATCTGGGCGCGTCGGCCTTCATACATTTTATATGGCAACTAGATTTGTAGAACTACATTAGACCCACGCTACGCGACATCGTTCTACGTACAAATCAGGCGTGGCCCACATGTGCGTCGGTCTAATGTCATCATCTGTCTAGCCTTTTCCCAACTATATTGGGGTCGGCTTCCAGTCAAGCCGGATTTAGCTGAATACCAGTATTTTACGAGGAGCGGCTGCCTACCAGACCTCCACAATCCATTAACTGGGGTAACACGGTACTTCATGGCAAGACTGGAGTCAGATTTACTGGCTTCTGACTATCCGTAACGACTGCCAAAGATCTCCAAATGACAGCCGGGACCAACGGCTTAACGTGCTTTCCGAGGCACGGAGGAAACTCGTTATGTTAAGATGGTCACCCATCCACAGACCAACCTAGGCAAGCGTTGCTTAACCTTGAAGATCGACCTGTGCGGCTGTTATTATCTAGCCACGAGCTCCTCGTGCGTCGGTCTAATGTAATTCCCGCTAATTTGCCTTGTTAAAAGATCTGTCTAAAACGCCTCATTCCTTCCAGCCAAACCACCTCCACGACGATGTCCTAGGCGTAGTGAACCACCTGGAGCAGCTGGCCACCCTGCTGGTCCTGGAGGCGAAGGCGCGGGAGATCACCACGGCCACCAGCCCGGCCGCCTGTCTCGAGTACCTGCTGAGCGAGAACCTGCTGGATAAACTCTATGAGTGGGCTATTTGTACTGGCAAGTGAGTAGAAGCTGTTAGTTTTTAAACTATGAAATTCTTAAATGTTAAATGGGTGGGATATGTAAAAATAAACATGAATTGAATTTGTGAATGACTTCATAGTAGCGATGTAGCGGAAGTGGTTATTCGTATTTCGGGAGTTTTTAAGTTTGGTGGAGTTGGAGGCAGAAGCGAATAACAAAGTTACAAATGAAAGCGCTGGGCCTCAAGTCTTAGAATAGTATCAGAATTGTCGATCATTGGCTTTATAATGGTTGGTTTTGACAGTTTGGGACTACCAAATTGGTTTTAATCTTGGTAGTACCAAACTCTTTTTGAATTCTAATAGCAGACTTGAGGATCTGGGGAAAGTGAGGTTCCCCACACGACAAGTATATTAAACTTGGTTGTACCGCCGATATCAGTTCCGATAAAAAATCCAAATCGAAGGTGCAAAAACTTCTCTATCCTATTAGCTACTGTGAAGCTTTATAACTTCACTGTTGATGAAGATTTGTTAAAAAAATCTTTCATAGTTGTTTAATAGTACCTACTAATTTAATAAATTGCGTCCATGTTCTCTATTGCTGCGATGCAGTTTCGTGTGGTAAAATTAATATAGGTTTGGTGACCATACATAGTTTCTCCAATGCGTCATGCGAGCCCGCAGAATTTTTAAGACGCGACGTCGCATCGCAGTCTTGTATTTGGGCTTTAACGTTTGAATCCCCCACCGGTCCTATGAGACCGTACTGTTATTGTTTTACTATTGTGTCTCGTTTCGTGGGTATGTGATAGATTAAACAATAAAGCGGGAACTACATTAAAACGACGACGCACACATGGGCGACACCCGAACCGCGTCGCGTGGTATGGGTCTAATGTAGCTCTTCAAGAATAGTTCAGTTAAAGTATAGTTGCCATATAAAAATGTATGGAGACCGACGCGCCCAGATAGCGTGCATGGCTCACGTGAACACAATGTAGTTCTACCTTAACTATACTTTTTTTCCGAGGTGGAGTGAACACTGCCTTACTTATCTTTAAAAACATTTTTAAATACTTAGTTCGTTTAACCTGTCAGTTTGAAGGTCACCGCTCAAATTTCTCAAATAGCGCTACTTGAGACATTTATGCAGCGTCTTAAATATTTCTCAACAACACCTTATTCTTGAGAGCCGTTGATCTTAAAACGTATTAATGAGGTGTGTGACCAACAAAGCGTAACGTTTCAAATGTGAAAAATGTACAATTTTTATTTCTGTAAGTATAATTAATTTGGCGTTCATTATCTCCTGATAATGAGTGAACGCGAAACAAAGCTGATTGTACGACGTACAAGTATGCCATTTATTTTGTACTAACTACTGAGTGGCTTCGCCCGCGTGATCGTCATTCCAACCTAAAGACGTCCACTACTGGACATAGGCCTCCCCCAAGGATCGTCACAACTACCAGTTCTGTACGTCTCGCATCCATCGGAATCTGGGCCTGGGCGTCTCGCCTCCATCGGATTCCCGCAACCACGGGAAAGTAGAAAATTATTCCAAGAGAACATACTCCCGGGATTAAAAGTATGCTATATGATATTCCAGGACGCAGTATACCCGGTATACATGGCACACAAATTTAGTCCAAATCCGTACACACTATCACAAACTTTCGCCTTTTTAATATTAGTGTAATTGTAACTAAGTATCTAGTAACGCAGACTGGTTTTGCACAAGTGCAAATTATAATTATATTTAAATAAGCCTTCCCCGTTTATTTTCTATCTCTATTAAGTAGTTAAAACAGTATCGAAATCCATTGCCTGATTTTTTAAATAATATAAACTAGTGCTCGAATATGATCCCACCTGATGGTAAGCAGTGATACAATGGTTAATGGTGAAGCGCACTTATTTATTAGGAGCCTATTCACTCTAGTCTTGAAGGCACATAATTTGTTATCAAACGGGAAGACCACAGCAGGCAAATTTAAATTGTTTTAGGACATGTAAGCAGATAAACAGACAGACGCGGATAGCGACTTTGTTTTATACTATGTAATAATAGTAATAAAGATAATAAATTGGTGATAGACACTTGTTACAAAGTAATACGTGCCACGCACGTACAAATGATAGGCTACTCTATGACACAACTTAAGTATTGTTTAAGAGGACTATTCTACTATTACAAAAGCTAATCAAAATTATTTATTAACAAATTTTTGCGCAAAAGTGTATGATCTGGTCTAATCTGCTGAAGTAAACGTAATCAGAAAACATAGATGTTATTCTTTAGGATAAATACTAGAAACACTGTGTCATTATCAATTATCATTTCAGCCGAAAGATGTCCACTGTTGGACATAGACCTCCCCAAAGGGGGAGTTTGTTACAATCGCCTGGGAATTAGGTTGGTGATCGCAGTGTGGTTGTCGCCATGCAAAGAAAATCCTGCTGCCCATTCTCTGGTGTATCCCTTAGTCGTCTCTAACGACACCCATGGGAAGAGATGGGATGGTGTTATTCATTTACATTCATTATACGTTCGAACACCATACTGTACAATAGATAGTACGTTCAAAAAATATACAGCTAATTAAGGGCCATGTGCACCGACATAAGTTTAAGATAACCATCTGATTAACGTCAATAACCGACGATAAGGAACAGAAAATCTTGCTAAAACAGCCGTTTTAATATTAAAACAGTCGATTTGGTGTCGGTGAACATCGCCCTTAGTACGATAGAAATAAACACGAAGATGCTTCTAAAAATTACGTTTTGCGATTAAAAACCGGACGAATATACATGCAATCATTCTGTTTGTCAGATTATTCTACGAGCAAGTTTTTACCTTTATTGTGGTTTTAATTTTACAATCAAATCTGTAGATTTTAAGTAAATTGCAGAATTGCTTCATATTTTGCAAGCATTGTGTCTGCGCATCTCTTACTTTTGTATGCAGTTCGAGAGCGACCGCGTTTAAGGTTCTGTAGTCCTCTTTCTTTTTAGGTAATCATCAAAATGACTTCTCCCACTCTGGGCGGAGCGGGAGGGTGTGTCAGACTTTTACTGACTAAAACCCACTCCTGTTCCTTCCTTGCCCCAATTCCGGGGTCCCGGGGATCTTTCTATAGTCCTCTTAAGTGGTGATAAAACTATTAGAAAACTTATGGACCTAGCGAAGCAAAAGCATCGCAGTTTTAATTGCCAAGGAAACGTCGAAGTTGGTATCGTTATAATAAACTCGGAAATCCGCTAAAGAGATACTTTAACTAATAAAAAACATATTACTACGGATCCTAATTACTTCAGTGTTAGAAATACATAAACATACAATATTTTTTATTACTAGCTGCTGCTAGCGGCTTCGCCCGCGTGATAGTAGAAAATTATCTCAAGGAAACATACTCCCGGGATCATTAGCATTATCGGCCTTATAATGTTCCCACTGCTGGGAATAAGGCCTCTTCTCTAGGAGAGGGATACTCCCGGGATAAAAAATAACTTATGCACTATTTCAGGATAATAATATGTTCTACCTGTGTACCAAGTTTCATCCAAATCCATTCAGTATCTAGTTCTTGCGTGAAAGAGTAACAAACATCCATACATACACCTTTTCGCGGTTATAATTATTTATTATGTAATCTATGATACATATTATGAACAGGAAATTCCATGAAAAAAATTTTGAATATCCTGCTACACCACTAATAATAAACTGCGATTGTGTTGGCAGGAAGCCTAAATCTCTAAACTTTTGAGAATTAGACAATACTTTTGTTGAGCGTGTACTCAGAGTCCTGATTACTGTAACCTGAAAGTGAATAGGTTACTTCTAGACAAATGTGCTTTATCGTATATACTACTTAGTACAAGCGGCTTCATCCGTGACAAAGTAGGCACTGTGGACCCGTTTTATTCGCTTCGGGGATGAATTTTGAAAAATACTAGATTCTTGATGATGTGATCACGTAAGGAAACTCGGAGCATAGCCCTTTCATATTGCGCTTTGAATGACTTCATGATAATGATGAGATGGGCTAGAATCCACCACGCGGGCCCAGTGTAGGTTGGTGGATGCCACATGTCTTCAAAATTCTGGTTCTAGGACATGACGGTTTCCCCTTGATGTTTCACTGAAACAAATAATATTATATTCCTATTGAAGCTGGCTTAATAAGAAAAGCTCTTATCAGCAGTAGACGCCAAACGTTTATTATCAAAATTAAACAATAATTGCCCACATAATTATGATTATGACCAGCCACGGGTCATGCCATTTAGTGTCAACATTATTATTTCCTCTCTGACTCATTACGCTAACCAAAACAATGTGATATGGATCCTAATTACTTATTAAATGAAAATAATTATACATGGAAAGAAGAAAGAAAGAAAGAAAATTTTTTTATTTACATGAACAAGTGGCATATTTAAAAAACATGTACAATATATTTATAAAAAAAAAACGGTATGAATTAAGCGCCACGTCCATGCAAAACGGCCGAGCGCTTAGCATGATGCTGTGGGCACACACATGGATGAATGCGAGACTCACAGGACTGGTCGTAGTGGCGAAGCTTGGGGGACGCCTATGTCCAGCAGCGGACGTCTTTCGGCTGAGATCATGAAGATGATGATACGTACCTATTGTGAATTGGCGTTTTGTAAGAACTAGCTTCTGCCATCGGCTTCGCCCGCGTAAAAGATTTCACTATACAGACTTTGGACCCCCGTTTCATCCCCTTGGGGGCGAATTTTGCAAAATCGTCTCTTCGTGCTCACTTACATTATGAAAGGAAACCTTGTGCAAAATATCACAGTCCCATTTCACAGTAGTTTCGGCTGTATGTTGATATGTCTGTCAGTTTCTCCTTTTAATTATTACCTATAGGGTGACTGGTAATTAGTGACCAATGCACACACGTGATTTTACTCATGATAACAAACAACGTTTACTACGGGACCAAACCTGAAAACACGAAAAAAAATCAGTAAGCGAACAAAAATGTACTGAATTGATTATCAAAATGTCAGACTTGGGTACGCCCAATTCGCTTTTCACATAATATAACTATTCTAGTTGTAGCTATTATGTGAAAAGAGAATTACGTAAACATCAACAATAATAGAAAGTTTATTTTATCTATGGCTTTTTTGTTACTTTCGTGCATTATAAACGAAATCGAGTGTAAAAACAACTCCGTAAGTCAATAGTCGTGACTCTTTCTCACGTAAAAATCGATTTTAAATTATTTATGGAACATGCCATGAACTGTAACGAAAATCTTTATTTTTATTCATAATTCTTTTACATTAAATGGGGTAATTTAATTAGATTAGTTCTGTTTGTTCGGTCAAAAAACCAATGAAGGATTCTGTACCATCCGCAGTAATAAAAGCTACTATTTCAACTGTCTAGCTATGACGGTTTATGAGATACAACCTGGTGACAGACAAACGGACAGTGGAGTATCTCTGACATTTTCACAGATGATATAGGTCTTTTTTTTAGGTCTTTCTGTTGCAGTTATTATAAACAAAACTAAAATCAATATTTAAGTGAAGCAACAAACGTTTTTTAGTCGTTTTTTGCTCCGGACGGTACGGAACACTTCGTGTGCGAGTCCAACTCGCATTTGGCCGGTTTTTGCACGTATCACTAGTTACCAGTAACCCACCATAATAATCAATAATATTAATCCACACAGTATCATTAATCAGTAACTCTTCAGATTTAATCAACTTGAAACCGTTATATTAAATACTCGTACTTTATTAATAAATATTATAGATCATAGCCCGTCATTGTGGACACTTATTATCAGTTAGTCATTATTTAGACTAGCATTATCTGCTATCTGTTCTTTATTTATTATTGACTATAATTGATATCAGGGAGGAAAAAGCTATATAACTAATATTGTTATAAATATTTGCTTAGCACAAAAGATATATGATATCAGTTGTCTTAGCCAGACAAAGATGCGTATCGATTTCTCATTCCTTTGAGATTTTTCCCAATCTTTATGATTCAAGAATCCAATCTCATTGCCAAGAAGTCTCTAATCCTGGTCTTTTCTTGCTAGCTTCAAAGTAATCAAAGTATACACAAGTAATAAGCTAAAGACAAACTGCTCAGTTTTTTAGCATTAGCATTATCGGCCTTGTAATGTTCCCACTGTTGGGACTCTCTAGGAGAGGGAATGGGCTGTAATCCACCACGCGGGCCCATTTTTTTTTTTTCTGGTAGGGGAATCATCAGAATGACTTCCCCCGCTCTTGGGCGGAGCGGGAGGGCGTGTCAGACTCTTACTGACTAAACCCCTACCCCGTTCCTTCGTTGCCTTCGTTCTGGGGGGGGACTCGGTGTCAACCTTTAGGAATACCACGTGTTCCCCCCAGAGGCTTCGGCCCTGCCGGGCCCCTACAGTTTGCTGACATCTCCTTGAGGCGCGCGTGGAACAGAACGCGCCGTTGACGACTGGGCTCGGTCCAGATTATTTCCAGACTGCCGGTCAGCGAGCTACCCAGTGCTCGCCGTCCGCGAACCCGCGCCTACGGTGGTCGGAAATCGGGATCGGGATCTCGGCGGCGGCGGCGTGAGGACCGTTCCCTCACGCGCTCGCGGTCAGCAGCCTCCTTCACGAGCATTACTGCTTCGCAGGAGGCGACCGCATGCCAACCCTCCTCGCTCCGGACCATGGCCTGAACCAGGGCCCGGCGCGAGAGGTCGCCGCTCCCGATAGCCTCCACAAGGACACGGCGGTGCTCCGCCCAAGCGGGGCACACTTCTACCGTGTGCTCCACCGTGTCCTCCGGGCGGTCCACACAGTGGCGACACCCGGGCGTCCTCTCCTGCTTGATTCGATGCAGGAACCTCCCGAACTTACCGTGTCCGGTGAGGACCTGCGTCATACGGAAAGAGAGGACGCCGTGACCTCTTTCCAACCACTCCTCAAAGAGGGGCCTAACCGCCTCAATGACGGCGTGCCCAGCACTGGGTTGCGACAGTCGCAGTCGCCATGCCACCCTGAGATCCCGCCGGAACTCTGTGCGCCATGCCGCGACTTGTCGCGGCAGCGGAGTTTCGCCCCGGCACGCGGGCCCAGTGCGGATTGAAATTTTTGGTTCTAGGACATGCCGGTTTCCTCACGATGTTTTCCTTCACCGTTTTGAGAACAGTGGTGATGAAATAAATTACATAAAGTAATGCGCCTGACTGGGTTTGAACCCGCGACCTACAACTCGTAAGTCGGGGCCGTTTCCACTGGGCCACCACTGCTCTTGCTCGAGCCCAAGTACGCTAAGTGTATTCTACATTGAGCCTAGGTATCATAATGACATCAAGACTCAGATGACTAAGAAAAATACTTGGCATGCACAACGCCAATCGTTCGATCTTTTTGACGCACAGGGCCGCTCGTTGTGGCGACGCTTGAGGGAGGCCTATGTTCAGCTGTAGACGTCTTTCGGCTGAGATGATAATGATGATGATTCACAACGGCCCAGTAGAGTCGAAGCCTACCGGGGCCATGGGTTGATCGAAATAGAACCCTGGAGCCCTGAAACGAAGGCAAAGAAGTAATTGGAGTGGGTTTTAATCCGTAAAAGTTTGACACGCCCTCTCGCTCCGTCCAAGAGTGGGAGAAGTCATTCTGATGTCATCCCACCTAAAAAAAACTCATAATACAAGAGCTGTTATTTTATTAGTGAGCGCAGACTAGAATAAATTGATCTCTCTAGTACTCTAAGCCGCATTGTACCAACTGTATGACAGTCCATCTACATAAGGGTTTGGCATAACTCTATTGACGTCTATGCGTTGAATTACGTGACTGCTAGCGACCTATTACTGTCACTCCAGCCTTTTACGTAGAGAACTGTTAGGCCGTAACCTTTCAAGGTGAGATTATAGAGGTATGTGGAGCAAAACTCCTTTTTAAAGTGAGGGTCTTACGAACAGACCAGTGTCTTGCCTGGCCTAGGTATCTGTTTGCAATGTCAAAATAACATCTTTTTACTAATGAAAGCATACCTATATACCTATAACAAAAATACACACTCTTAAATTTTTGTGTTTTTTTGTATGTTCTGGCTTAAGAGCTTATTTTTTAAAAAGTTAGAATGAGTTCAACGGGACTTTCACTAGTAGATAGCTAATGTTATAAGGAGTAACTTCAATTTATAAAAGAACAACTTTTATTTTAGAAAACAATTACGAGTCCCGCATAAAAAAACATGATGCGAGACGCACAGGACCGGTTGTTGTGGCGAAGCTTCGGGGAGGCCTATGTCCAGTAGTGGATGTCTTTCAGCTGACACGATGATTATATAAAAAAATGTCTTGAAATTCTGACCAATTGTCACAATAATGTGTTGTGTGTACTGTATTAGGAGTATGACGCGAAGAAAGTTTAGCACCAGCCAGTTTGAAACAGATTACAAGTTTACACACGTTCGATTCTATCATACATTTTATTTTGTTACAGATACGAGAATGCAGTGCGTTTGGAGCAACTCAAACTGTTCGGCCATCTTATCAGTCATTACAGTACACAGGTAATTATACTGTCTGTCTGTGTGTACTAAGCTATCTAATACTATCAGGGCTTTGATAACGTAGCTTAGTGTACGTAGGTATCCTATCGAATTTTAGTGATTAATTTTGTTTGTTTTGGATAGCATACAAAGGCTACGTAATATTTCACAATGATTACAGTACAAATTAGATTAGTAAAATCAAATCAATAAAGTGTCTATTGTTGATACCACCTACCAAACTTTTCAGAGTGAATTATTCACTCTGAAAAGTTTCCGACCTGTCTCTGTCGACGAAGCGGACGTCGTGCTGTCGTGTTGTTGCAGCTTCTTCGACAGAGTTTGATAGTTTTGTATGCAAGCTTTTTGCAGGTGCCTAGGCGTACACTAAGCTTATAGTGATAAATATGTATCTACAAATAGGGTTGCCAGATCTTCAGAACGAAAAGCCGGACAAACCAAACAGTTTAGCCGGACATTTGTGTAAAAAGGCCGACATTTTTTTTAATGCACTTCCGGATCTTTTGCTTTTTACATTCGAATGAAATAACAAGTCATTGCTGGTCTGCAAACGCTTGCAATTGCAAGAACACATGACAAATCTATAAAAATGGTCAAATTTTAAAAGCCTAACAAAAGCCGGATAGGCCGTGTTCCGCCCAATTTGGCCGGACACACAACCAAAAAGCCTGACCGTGTCTGGCTTTATCCGGACACCTGGCAACGCTATCTACGAAGCTACGCGTCCATGGACAGTACACCTTAGTTTACAACCAGCCTCTGCCAGTGCCAGCCTTTGCTATAGGAATGCAAAATGATCAAATAATACTGCGAAAGCATGACCAAAGGAGCGTTTAGTATCGGATATTTAGTCGTGACCGCGGTCTCACAATATTCTTACGTCATCTAATTAGTACGAGTATGCTAAAAATGTAAGTAAATATTGATGAGAATTTTGCGAACAGATGTGATACTTACCAATTTATTACATTCCCGACTAAATGCGGGGAGGTATTAGGGTGTAAAGTCTCGCAGAAGTACGTTTGAAAGGAGGATCCTCTAACGAGACGGGTATTGAGTCTGGTCTGGGCAACTGACCCGTATTTAACTTCGGACTAATAACTCGTTGCAAGATAGTTCTTAGCGCGATCAATAATATTCTCAATTCTGTGTTTTACAGGTCATAGCAGCAGAGCCGTTCTTAAGGCCACTTCTGAAGTTACTGAGCGGTTTCAGAAATGAGTTACCTCCGCCCAATCTTGAGAGTAAGTACCTGCTTCGAAATGTAAGTATTATTTATTTATTATATACTTTATGTACACCAAGATTACAATAATTAATAAATCGTAAAAAAAAACAATTGGCGGCCTTATCGCACTTAGCGATATCTTCCAGGCAACCTGGAATGGACAGAGACAGGCAGGCAGCACTGCTTTACTAAATTACCTACACACGACATACGAGAGTCGCACAGGACCAGTCGTGTGGCGACGCTTGGGGGAGGCCTATGTCAAGCAGTGGACGTCTTTCGGCTGAGATGATGATGACGGTACACGACTGGAGACTGGAGTGGAGTGGCCCCTTTATACAATTTTACAGGGCACCGTTTTTTTCCTTCCTACCTTTACAGGTTAAGGTTGTCACTATAGGCGACGTTTTTAACATAGATATGAGCTGAGTCACAATTTATCTCAGGAATATCTACCTATATCTTTCACGTGTCTAGATAAATAATAAACAAATGTGCAACAGCGATTGATAAAGAATGTCATGTAACCGGTGTAAAAAAGATATAACCTCTTAAGAGAGCAGTGGTTGATCAATGGTAACGGCCACAACTTACGGGTGACTACTCGTGAGTTCAAACTCAGGCGGATATTTTACTTTGTGTAATTTATTTGGATGGATTCTGAAATACTTCGGTCACATTGCAAGGAAAGACGATGGCAACCTCGAAAGGCTCATTGTGACCGGTAAAGTAGATGGTAAAAGGCCTCGCGGGCGCAGCCCAATACGTTGGTCCGACCAGATCCGCGCCGCTCTGAACTCCACGATGTACGATGCCCTTCACAACGCCGAAGATAGAAACAGATGGAGGAACATCATAAGGGCTAAGGTGATGAAGCAGGGAGGTCACAACCCTCAGCATTGAGGAATACGACGCAAGGAGGGAGAATTTATTTCAGCACCGCTGTTCTAAAAACGGTGAAATATAAATGAAAACGGTGAATAGGAAAACATTCAATAATTATTTTTTTTATTCTGCTTATACTTTCCCAAGAGCTGCAGCGTGTTGCGCCGAGCAAAGGCCTCTCCCAACTTTTTCCAGGTATTTATTTCTCGAGCCACCTCGAACCAGCCCTCGTAGTAGGGTCCTAGGACTACTAACTCTTCCCAGGTCTAAAAAAAAACATTTTCTCATATTTATCCATCTGTGTTTCAGGTCAGCTGGTGACGGTCCTCAATCAGCTGTGCGTGGCGCTGATGCAGAACATCAAGTTCCTAGACCTGTTCTTCCTCACCACGCACACGCATAAGGGATCGCAGGCTGAGTAAGTTCAAAGAAATGGTATACTACTAGCCGACATGGCAAAAGCTGTTCTGCTGTGACAGGTGACTTTTTGAACATGACTTATAGAATAGCACTTCGTGCACTATTTTATGCGCCTTAGCAGCTAATTACTATTACATATATGAAAATATCAACACTCAATTTTAAATCTAAATGCCCCTTGACTTAATTCATGAATCCCCGACCGGTCCTATGAGACCGCGCTGTTATTGTTTTACTATTGTGTCTCGTTTTGTGGCTATGTGATAGGTTAAATACTACATGCAGTTTTTTACAGGTAATTAAAAAATCTAAAAAATTATACGAAACAAAATAGCATAGAACATTAAAAATTCATAGAAAACTAAATTTGCATGAACAGAATTTATCATTTAATGATAAATCTTGTTCGTGCAATTAATGATAAATTCTGTTCGTGCAAATTTAGTTTTTTATCATACTTTGTATGTTAAAATAAATATGTTTCATGATTTTTTTTACAGTAGGCTATTGTCAGATCTACCAAGGAGGAGTTTGAAGAATTTTAAAACCTACTCTGGTATTTGTAGACAACTAAAATGTCATGTACTTCTTTTTAATTTAAAAAATGTATTTTGACTACTTTGATTCTGATTTTGACTAAAACTGTAACATCTTTTATTTCCAGGTTCATAATAGTCCGCCTCCTCCTATCATCAGTCCACCGCGAGGGCAGCACAGGCTCGGCCGCGCGCGACGCACTGTTGCTGTGCGCTAAGATGTCTGCCCGCTGTCCCCAGCTAGCCGACTTCATGCTGTCCGGGAACACCTGCCCTGTGTTGGCTACAGGTTCGTTACGAGGGTGTATTTGTAGCGACATCTACTATTTATGACCTCACAGAATCCTGCACCGCGCAAGCAAAGCTCTCCGCGCGATGTGAATAGATACAATACAACAGCTCGAAATCATCTATCGGGCACTAGCCCACCGGACATAAGACCCGTCCGGTCGGACAGCCCGAAATCATCTATCGGGCACTAGCCCACCGGACATAAGACCCGTCCGGTCGGAGGATCCTACCTTTTCAACGGAGGTAGGTATGTGGGACTTTATTCTCTGTTCCACATCCTTCAAATATCAATAACATAGCATCAACCTTACAATGTTCCTACTGCTGGTACTCAGGTATCTTCTCTTGGAGAGAGAATTGGCCGTAATCCACCACGCGGGACCAGTGCGGGTTGGTGGATGTCACATGTCTTCGAATTTTTGGTTCTAGGACATGCTGGTTTCCTCACGACGTTTTTGTTCACCGTTTTGAGAGCTGTAGTGATGAAATAAATTACACAAGGTGATGCGCCTGGCTGTGTTTGAACCCGTGTCCTAAGTAAATCTCGTAAGTCGGGGCCGTTACCACTGGGCCACCACTGTTCTTCTATAATAATATTAGTAACAAAAAAGAAAACAGCTAACAATCCTAACGGTGAGCAATGGGTAGCTCGTCGTCCGGTAATCATCCGGATCAAGCCTAAGTCTACGTTGCCGGCGCGTAGTGTTCAACGCGCAACTCAGAAAACCCTGGGCAAAAAACGAACATAGGATTGAGTTTTAGTCAGTAAAAGTCTGAGACGCCTTTCCGCCCACGCCCAGGAGCGGGAGCAGTCCTTTAACGATTTCCCTCCAAAAAAGCTAACAAACCTAAAGCAGAGTCGATCAAAATCGAACTCTAATCTCTAACTCATAGTGTCTATTTTCTCTTACAGGTCTAAGCGGTCTATACTCCCTTCTGCCGCGAACACTGAGCGAAAAGATCTACCGTCTGACACCTGATGACGTCAACCATGTTCATAAGCTGACGCTGTTCATTGACTCGTTGGAGTTCTGTAATGCTGTGGCGCAGGTATGAACTAAATCCTTATATATCTGAAAGAAAGAAAGTACACTCATTTATTTATGTCAAAGAAGGTGCATACCTACCAAAAAAAAATAAAGATTAAAAACACAACAATAATATATTGTGAAGATATGGGTCACTTCCGCGCAAAAGGGACAGCGCTCAGCAAAATTTTCGCGGTAAACTCAAAAACTACTTACTGGATTTTAATGCAGTTTATACCAATAAACAGAGTGATCTATGAAGAAGACTTATTTGTATAATACATGCATATTACCTATAATGGAGCAAAACCGAGAATTTATTTGTTGGTCTATTGGCCCTGAATGGTATACCGGAGGTCGTATAGGAATATACGAACTGGTAGACGCACGACATTGTAAAATTTGTGAAGTAAAATAAACTTATTAAAAGACCACTTGTTTTCTGTTCTGTGACCATCCTGACCCAAAACCAGCTGGTTCACACTATGTTCCTTTCCACTCAAGACAAGTGTTTGTTTGATGAGCACCATGTTTTGTTTTGCGTCTGGGTGTAATTTATATATTACTACCTGGCCTGGCAAACATTGTTCTGCTATATAAATTAATTAAAAAAATGGGAGATTATATATTATAAAGGGTGTAAAAAGACCCTTAACGAAAACGAAAAAAAGTATCCTAGTGATGAGTATTCTACTCATCACTAGGATACTTTTTTTCTTCTAGACCATACCTGGGAATTCACTGGTTCTGGAGATATCGAAGGTCAAAGTCAACATTTTTTTTTTCTTTTTTTTTTTTCAAAATCGTATTCCAAGTATCATTAGTAAACTTTCTTCCGAACAAACGTTACCAAAATTATCTATTTTTCATAGTCAATTACGCATTTAAAGTTACTAAAATGCATTGAAAACTAAACACAACGTGCGCCTCAAACACACAAGTTTGCGGTCGGTTCAACGACCAAGCGCGAGCGGCCGAACGCGCAGCTGATCAGAATTATTATTAATTAATTATTTTTCAAAGATGAAAAAAAAAAGTTTTTTCCCAGCAATATTTTTTGGTCCAAGTTACTTAATTACACGTACAGAATGTGTAGTTATCGGCTTTGTGATCGGTCTTTTTACACCCTGTATGTAATAGAGTAAAAAATAGTCTTCAAACTTTCATAAGAAGCGGTCAAACGGTTATGGAGGAATTTAGTTACAAACACTGAGACACTAGAATTTTATATATTTATACATACCTATACATTTTTTGTCATTGATAGGTTTGCCCTGGACCGCTATCTCACCTAATTAGAAATAAAACATGTCTTTCAGGTGGCCCATCCATCAATAAAGAAGCACCTACTAGACCTGCTGTACCAAGGGTTCCTGGTCCCAGTAATGGGCCCGGCGCTGCTACAGGTAACGCCTACTACTCTACTGGGGGCGGGATGAGTGAGCCTTTGTATGCGTTGCCGATGTCTCTTGTTACAACTGGGTTTTGATATGGACATGTTTGAATTCCCTCATCATCTACCAAGCCTTTTCCTAACTATATTGGGGTCGGCTTCCAGTCAAGCCGGATTTAGCTGAATACCAGTATTTTACGAGGACTGTTAACTGTTTGAATGAACACCAATATAAAAAAGAATAATATGGTACCTAACCTACCAGCTTTGGTACTGAGTGGGGCTGGTGCACGTTTGGAGGTATGTGGAACAAAGTATAAAGTCTCGTAAATCTTCGTTGGAAAAGAAAGATCCTCCGATTAGACGGGTATTATGACTGGTGGGCAGTTAATTTCGGGATGCTGTATCTACTCAAATCGCGCGGGGAATTTTAATTGCGCGATGCAGAATTCGTAGTTCTTATGTGCCACACACGCGTCATGCAGGCACAGTCAGTTGAGACTGATCATCTCTTCGCTGCCAGTGGCTTATTCCAATTTCTCTTTTTTAATTACTTTTTTTCATTATTTCTCTACATTGTGCACATAATAGAAGCGACAAAAATTAAATATTTTTTGTCTTGTCTCAATGTTGTATGTAACTCACAATGTGATGTAAAGAGTGGCCATGGAGTTTCTTGCATGCTCTTCTCCATAGAGATCCAGATTTTTTATCTTATTTGATGAATTTATCTATAACCCTGGGCAATCGACTCCGGTCGATTGGCAAATCCTTTCGCCACGATGGCAAACTTAAACCCAGACAGGCCCTTCTCAGGGCCAAGCAGTCCACTGACAAAACCAGCCTTGTGTGTGATCTCGATCAACATTGAAGGGTTCTCACAGAGTAAAGCAGAAATCCTCTCGGAATTAGCTCGCAAAACACACTGTGACATTTTATGTGTTCAGGAGACCCATCGAGATTTCTCACATAGCAGGCCTTACATTCCTGGACTGTCACTTATCGCCGAGATCTGTCATCCGAAGCACGGTAACGCAGTGTTTGCTGCTCCCGGCGTAAGTATTATAGCCGCAAAGTGCTATAACGATAATAACATCGAAGTTATTATAGTTGACCTCGGTAACTGCACTGTAACATCTGTGTATAAACCCCCCGGCACTCCCTTTCAATTTATCTATCTATACGTGTCCATATCAAAACCCTAGTAATATATCCGATTTTGCATTTAAATTCATTTTAATATTATTTTTATTCTATTTTATTTATTATTATTTCTTTATTTATTTTTAAAATACATATTAAATATATTTTTAAATATTTCTTACAAAAATCATTAAAAAAAAAACATTTAAAAATATAAAAATATAAAATATTTATTATTATTGATTCATTTTTTTAAGTTATAGTCTTTATTTTTGCTCTACGTTAAATTCTACAATGTCCTAATTTGTTTTTGTAGTTCTTGCACAATTTTTTTTAACTTTTTTTGTATCTCTTTAACAAACTAATAGCACAAATGATTACTAAATATTTATTTCAGTTATGACAGGTGAGAATAACTAAAATACATTTCGATAAATATCTTGTGTTTAACGTTTTTAATTTCTATGAACAAAATAACATTGCATTTTGAGTTGCACTTGTAAAAGTAACACTGTTACCTCTTTTAACTAATCAAATAGCTTTTTTCTTTACGTGGGTAATCAACAAATAACTCTTCTCTCTCTGAGTGAAGAGAGAGGAAGTGTCAGACTAAAACCCACCAGTGTTTTTTTAATTGACCTTTGCAGTCTAAGGCCACTGTAACTATTTCGAACAATCCTCCATAATTGTTGATTTTGACAGTTTGTTACTACCAAACTTGTCAAAATTGAAGTAATTGATTAACTATTCTGATACAATTCTAATAGCAGACTTGAGGCCCTGATTCATTGAAGTGGTAAAATTATGTAATCATTATGTCGTCGAAACACGACTATGTATAACTAATAAGGTAAAGCTATTATGTCTATTTATTTATATATAATATTAATTGGCATCTTGTGTGTTCACATAACCATGTGTTTGTGTCATTTAAAAAAGTAATCAGCTTCTAGATCACGTTTTATTACACGTGACGTTTGAAGACGGTAAAAGAACGATTTTAGTGTGATTATAGTGTGTTATGACTTTAATATGGAGCTTAAGGGGGATGTTCCAGGTTAGCCCGCGAAATTTAAATTTTCTTACGTTTTTTGCAATTTGAAAGCCAATGGTAAGATGTATGAAGTTAAAAATACTTGAGCGGCTGTGAAACGCAACTAGTTACATAATTATAACCATAAAAATCATCAATACAAGCCTCCAAGCTCATTTAGTTGCAGGAACGTTTTTGACCTCGAAAAAATCGTTCCTGCACTTAGGTGGGCTACAATCTACCACTGGCTTGCAAATTGCAAAAAACCTAAGAAAATTTGAATTTCGCGGGCTACCTGAAGCATTCACCTTAACTATGATAAGTCATGTATAGTTGACCCGCGTTAGGGCCTAAACACAAAACTGCGATGCGATACGTTCCGAGGTCGCATCACAATGACCTTTAAGGAGAGAGATCGTCAAAATTACTTCTCCAGCTCTAGGTGGAGCAGGAGGGCGTGTCAGACTTCTACTGACTAAAACCCATTCCTGTTCATTCTTTACCCTAATTCAACACAACATCGCAGTGACCTGCGTTGCAATTTCGTGCGGTAAAGCATCGGTTAAGTGGCCATACAATGTGCGATGCGAATCAAATTGCAAGTTCTTGCGTTGCGTCGTGCGAGCTCGCAGATTTTTACAATGCGACGTCACATCGCAGTTTTGTGTTTGAGCCCTTAATCCGCCAAATATCTTGCAAGACTGTGTTGGATTTCAAATTTTGCCGAATAATGTAAAGCTTACATATGAGTCATAATACATTCTAATCATTCAGGAAGCACATTCCAGGAGTTTAAAAATCCCTTTGAACCGACCCGATTGTTAAATTCAACATTACAAATCGATTTTGTATTATATCTGGATTTTAAAAGGCCTGATCAACTTGATACATATCTCTCTTTAATAACTCATTTGACGATCATTTATTTGATTGACTGTTGCTATTGACTGTTTAACCTCTCAGGTTCCAGTGTACCTAAAATTGTACACCTCGCTTGTACCTAACTTAAACGTTATTAACGTAAAAATATGGTTTAAGTTAGGTGAGTACGGGGTGTACCGATTTTGATACACTAGAGACATATAATCAATTTAATTAGGCTTTTTAAAACTCATATATTATTTAATAATCGCATGTTCTCTCGAATATTTCTGGAATGTGCTTCAACCATAGTCCTAAGACCATTCTACGGTATAACATCACGTAAGTGGGCTTGTCATTGCACGAGGGACGCACAGGTCTGGGCCATGCCGAGCGGTTTAGTGACGGTGTACCATCCATTGATCGATTCATTCCTGTACACGACACGTGACGGATTGGTGACGGGTGACATATGTGTCACACGGCTGATTTTTTTTTTGCTTCTTGTTTGACTGTGGGAATATTTTATTTTATTTATTTATAACATAAATTCGTGATTATGTTAGTGTTTTGTTTTTGTGTGACATGACGCAGCAATGAATCGATTAAATTCTCCCATTTTTGGTGATAGTAGTGTAACCTAAACTTTTTTTTGTTCTTGAATTTGGCTCGAATCTGTCTATTTTTATTTAAAATTCTAACATCTCTTCCAGTTTCTCTTTTCCAGCACCTCTGTTACTAAACATTGTATAAACTACAAACAAATATATCAATGTTTCTAATTTGACTACAATTTGAATACAAATAAATCTGATTTTGGGCTAGCAAAATTAGGAGATCATTTAAAAACAGAATTAAATTAAGAGAATTGTAGCTCTAAGTAAATACTTAATCTACTCTATAAGGGCATGTTTCACAGCATCTGGATAGAGACGCTTTTAACCAGATGAATCAAAATTTTCTCCCAGATAATTAAAGCAGAACTTATCAGAAATGAACCTCAATTTCTCACCCTCAGTTACTTCTACCCTCCATTCCTTACTCCCTTTATTTTTACACCCTACTATACCCCTACCCTAAAAAAAAACTGTCACTCAACCGCGCCACGTCCTGTATATCACAAGCCTACTAACGAGAAACACACCGTAGACGAAAGGGGCGCCCTTGCAGAGTGGAGCCGGCGAGCAAGCCGCGGCCATGGCGTATCTAGAGTTACTGCTGCGCTGTGTGACGAGGAGAGGCCTGCTGAGGGCCGTGCTACACTTCCTCTTCGTGTATGAATATGATGGGGTCAGAGTCGTCGATGTACTGCTGAGAAGACTCGAAGGAAACTCTCAGGTTAGTTAGTGACACTTATGGCACATATAATGTGTAGCTACTACAGTTCTGTTTGGCCTAAAGGGGCCTTACTGCACTTCTTGTTCGTGTATGAATATGACGGCGTCAGAGTCGTCGACGTACTGCTGAGAAGACTCGAGGGAAACTCAAGTTAGTTAGTGACACTTATGGAATATATTGTTATGAGCTAATATTGCGCTGTGTGACGAGGAGAGGCCTTCGGAGGGCCGTGCTACACTTCCTGTTCGTGTATGAATATGATGGAGTCAGAGTCGTCGATGTACTGCTGAGAAGACTCGAGGGAAACTCTCAGGTTAGTTAGTGACACTTATGGAACGTATTGTTCTGAACTATTACTGCCCTGTGTGATAAAATGGTCCTTCTGGGAGCCGCGCTGTATATTGTGACAGAAATGGGCCTCTAAAGGTCTTACTACATTTTCTGTTCGTCTAATGAATATGATGGGATTAAAATTGTCGATGGCTCACGAGACTCGAGCAACACTCTCAGGCAAGTTGTGACACTTATGGAACATTCTTGTTGAGTTGCTAAATCACTGAGTCACGATAATGGTATTTTTTGAGGGCCACGATATGTTGTCGTATTTTCAGACGAACTTTTAGGTTAGTGGAAAGTTAATATTATTTTGAACTATACTCCGTCGGTTTAGGTAGTTAACTAAAGGTAAACAATCTTGGTATGTCTTTTTATCTAAAAGTGGTCTAAAAATTGTATGTAAAAATCTTTGCACATAGGTATTTACCTAAATCGATGTTAGCTAATAAACTAAATTTAAATAATCTTTGTGTATATTATATACGACATCTTTAATATAAAAAGACATACCAAGATTGTTTACCTTTAGTTAACTACCTAAACCGACGGAGTATAGAATACTTAAATTAGTTTTTTTTTTGGTGTGATATCCTAATAAATTGCATACAAAATATCCAAATATTTGATTCGTGTTTGTTACCAAAATAGGGTATAATCCTAGATAATTCTAGAACGTTCAAAGACTTTTTTTAATATCTAAACTAACTTTAACACCATCTCAATTCCAGCTGTCCCTAGTCTCCCTGGCGCTAATGGAGACGCTGATCGACCTGAACTGCGAGGACGTGATGGTAGACCTGGTGTTCAAGCACCTCCTCAACGGACAGCACCTGTCGGCGTCGTACCGGCAGCGCATCGCCGAGCCGGAGCCCTACCGCGACGCCGCCGTCGCCTACCTGGCGCTCTCGCCCCGGTGTTGTGCCAGGCCCATGGAGATGGTATGTGTGCTTTGTTATTATATTCTTTATTGTAAGTACACCATTAATACATACAAAAGGAACTAAAACTACAAAACATAGGTACAAACAATAGGCGAATTATAGATAAATAACACCCAGACACAAAACAAATGATCCTGCTCATCACATAAACATCGAACTCACGAGCATAGCAGTCAGGGTCACTAACCACTAGACCAACAGGTCAATAAGTCAATTATAAAGTAAACATTTATTTCTCGTCCAGAACGCTTCCTTATAATATTAATTTCACAATTCTAACGCCCATATTTATTTAATTTACAGACAAAACAATGGGTCGACGAGCTGGCGCTGAGCGGTCGACGCGTGCTAGACCTGAAGAGTGAACACGACCGACGAATGAACGGCGTGCACGACGATATAGCGATGAGCCATTTAGTCCATGAAATTAAAGTTAACTACGGGGTAAGTTGCTTTGTTGCGGAGGTCTGGTAGGCAGCCGCTCCTCGTAAAATACTGGTATTCAGCTAAATCCGGCTTGACTGGAAGCCGACCCCAATATAGTTGGGAAAAAGGCTAGGTAGATGATGACGGGGTGAGTTGCTTTGGTGTCATACAAACAGTTCATGGCCGTTGGGGCCGGCTTGACGCCGAGCAATGATTAGCGCCCGTTTTCAATAATCTACCGCAGTTCATAAATAGATAGCTATCTCCGATAAACAGTATGATTCTAGTTGTCAATGTCACAACTTTTGGTAGGAAATGCTAACCGTCGGTCGGTAGGTTATAGGAAAGCAAGTAAGGGCAAAAGGATAGATTTGTTTATCTTTAGTAGCTGCAACTTTAGATAGGTAGCTTATTGAAAATGGGCGTTAGTTAGGTTTGTTAGCCGTCCGACTGTCCGGTAATCGACACGACCGAGTCCAGTCATCAACAGCGCGTACACTGACATCTCACTGTCCGCGGGGAATTTCTGAAAAGGAAACCCGTAGTCCTATCTAAACACAAGGTGTTCACTTCAGTCCCCAAAAACAAACTGCCCCTGTTAGGATAACCGCCCATAGCCATAGCTGCCTGCACTCGACTCCTTCATGTATATGTCAATGTAAGGCTATCGAGCAAGTCACACACCATACCAACCTAGGATTAGTTCTAGACAATTGGTTTAATTGGGGTCTTTCACGTAGATTTAGGGCCTGTTTCACCACCTATGATCAAGTTGCCAATATCTTAACTTGGCAGATAATTTTATACAAATTCTGCTCCATTTTTAAAATTATTCAGGAAGTAGTGACTACTCGGACATTGTGTGTTTCACAATACCCTTCTTAGTCTGTGATAAGTTGAGAGCCATTCTGGCAAAGTTCTACATTTTAAAATATAAAATTCCATTCAAAATCTTACTTAACATGTACATGGCATTAGCAGAGTGAATTATTTCGTACGGAATCACGGGCTACGGGCGAATATTTAGATCATATGTTGAAAGAATATCCAAACAAGTTCGATTATTAAAAGTTATAGTCCGCCTTTGTACCATTATGTTGCATGGAGTTTAATTATCAGTCAATAAATAGTACCTAGAAAAATAAAACACAAATACAAGGAAAACGCTATAGAACTTTTTAAATATTGTAAAATTTTACCAGTACAGACGAGAATTAATATGGCCCTTTTAATTGATTGAGCAATTTAATAATAAAAGCACTCAGAAACCCATATCTCACAAAATTACCACCAGAAGTATCACCAACTAGCTGTCCCCTGCGGTTTCACCCGCATTTTTCGTTACTGCTCCGCTCCCGTGGGTCGTAGCGTGATGGTATATAGCCTATAGCATTCCTCGATAAATGGGCTATCTAAAACTGAAAAAAAAATTCAAATCGGACCAGTAGTTCCAGAGATTACCCCCTACATACAAACTTACAAACATACAAACTTACAAATTTTACCTCTTTATAATATTAGTATAGATAATACATTAATTGTACCTCGGGCTAGAAACTACTACGGTAGATAAACGATAAATTAATAATTTGATTCCCACATTAATTAGAAATCCCGCATAACATTAAAAAAGAAATAAATGCTAAAAATTATAAACAAAAATATAAAAAATACTTTCACGACTACATAAATAAGTTAGGCTAACTAGAGATTATTTGAAGGAACAGCGGTCAGTCAGTAAACATCTGACACTCCTCGCCTCCAAAAGCGGGAGGAGTTATTTAATGACTCCCCAGTCTAAAATTCATTTTTTTTTTTAAATAGGGAATATGCATAAAAAATAAAATGGCCTGATTTTTTTTTTCCCTAAACTTTTAAGGTCGTAGTAATACACTCAATTCGTTATTTTCTAATTTAATATGCATTTAGTTATTTAAAACGTAAATCAAAAAGTGAAAAATTTACGAGCGAAATTCAAATTTGTAAAACGCCTCGAAAACGACCAATGGTGAGACGACGACGGCGACGACTTTGACGTCACAGGGCACAAAACTGACAGGAATGGTGAATTTATCTGGTGTACTTTTTATAGTGTTATACACATTGGTATCATGCAATATCTATAAAATGGCTTTTTTCTTCTTCCATGATTATTACGCGACTAAAACACTTTGTTATATATCAAACTAACTCTCAATGCAAACAATAAACTGACAGGACGTAACCTATGACGTCACGCCTCAAGCGCGCGAGAAATAGTAGCGTTTGAACTCGTCAAATTAAACCAATATTTTTAAGATTTTATAAAAAAGTAATTACTACTTTTACGGCTATGGTTTATTTTTTTTCTACATCAAAATGAAGTGAATATTGAATAAAAAAAATAAAAAAATTGCCTGCATATTCCCTATTCATTCTCAAATCACAAGATCGAACCGGAAAGGGTTCAATCTCCCAAAAATATGTCGATACGGTACGGTATCGAATGTCGTCTGTCAATGTTAGTGATACGTCGGCAGACGTACTTAGGTGTTCCGTTGTAACGAAACCATAGCGAGATCTAATTCGATCCCAACGCCATCTATCGAGGCATGAGACAACTTTATCCGTTTCGACAGCACTTAGCTATAGTCTATACAACGGTGTAAAAAAAGTCGCCAATAATCATATAAAAATACAATATCGGTCAATTTTTTTTTTTTTAATTTTAGTTGGTTTTCAGAACAACTCCCCTAAACAAACGTGCGGGAAGTGCTAGTGTGCTTTGTATCAATGAAATAGTGTTTGTGTGGGTGAAACTTAGTTATAGGGCGAGTATCAGACTGTCTGCGTTTTAACAAAGGTAGGAAAAGATTTCCATAATGAAAAAATAAATAAAAAAATGACCTACTCATTTTATTATTGATTCGGGTCGAGTATCACTAACATAATTACCTCCCGAAATGTCATACACTTTCAAATCAACACGTTGTATAAAACAACCGACAAATTATAGAGACCAAAATGTATTCTAAAGGTATTTTTAAAATTTTAAGAACGGAAAAACGGAACCCTTATAGGATCATCACTTTGTTGTCCGTCCGTTGTATCTTTTTTTTTCGTTAACATACAAGTGTGATTTTTGCACAGCTTCAAGGGACCGCAGACTTGAATATATGGTTTTCATTTGAACTCGATACGTCCACGCGTTCCCGAGATAAAGGGTCTTGATAGATAGACGGACTACAAGGTGATCCTATACATACTGAGGGTGGTCGCGTCCAGGGCTTGACATAAACTGGCGCTACTGTGCGGTGCCGCCTTGTGATTGTAATTGTCTCTGTATTTACTAACAATAGTTTTATAAGGTTATTTGTGTTCCTAACAATTATGGCTGTTGGCTGAATTAAAATCGTATTATTATTATAAGGGCTCCGCTTTTTTCCTTTGGGGTACGAGATCCTAAAAACAGAGACATTTCCCTAGTACCAGAGGCACACAGGTGCACAACTTTCTTATAGTCCACAATAATGTTTAGTTGGACTTGCTGAAGTTTGTAACCGTTGTATAATTATTTATTTATTTTTAAAAAAAGCTTGCATACTATGGTTTATCGGTTTAGGTGGTTAACTAAAGGTAAACAATCTTGATATGTCTTTTTTATATTAAAGAGGTAGTATACACAAAGATTATTTAAATATAATTTATTAGCTAACATCGATTTAGGTAAATAACTAGTTGCAAAGATTTTTACATACAATTTTTAGACAACTTTTAGATAAAAAGACTTGCCAAGATTGTTTACATTTAGTTAATTACCTAAACCGATAGACCATAATAACATAATTGTTTTCTGTACATAGGGTAGAGAAAATTGGTAATAAGAAGCTTCCACATCTAAACATTATTGCATAAGTATATTGAAATCCTATAAATATTATAAATGTGAAAGTGTGGATGTTTGTTACTTAAATTATAAATGATATTTATTTTGCAAATAGGTTTTCATAAACACTTTCACACGTCAATAACGTTGACCACGCAAAAACGGCTGAACGGTTTGGATGATTTTCGGCACGCATATGGCCTTTGACATGGAAAAGAACATAGGCTACCTTACCGCAGGGATCCAGCAGAATACCAGCGTCAGGTATATTTGCCTGACACGTGCTGAGCTGGACTCCCATTTGGTGCAGCACTTAAATGCACACCGCACTATTGTTGATGTCTATATACGTGTTTGTTTTCTTTTTTTTTGCGTACCTTCATGTGTCATTATTTTTCTTTTTTTTTAATTTTAATTTTTGTTTTATTCGTGTTTTTACTTTTTGAAATTTGTTTGTGCTTTGGTGTGTGTTCTGTGTTGTATCAAATAAATGTTTATTCTATTCTATTCTTTTATCCCGATTCTTCCACAATAAAGAAGATTTGATTTGATTTGATTTTTCTTTTTTTTCTGACCTCGCAGACGATGTCGCGGGTAGAAGCTAGTTAAAAATATAAATTAATTCAAGTAGGTAGATATAGAAGAATTATGCCGAATCCTACTAATATTATAAATGTGAAAGTTTGTTTGAACGAATATGTGAATGTTTGTTACGCAAAAACGGCTGGACCGATTTGGTTGAAATTTGGTATGTAAATAGGTTATAAATTACCCTGGATTAACATAAAGGCTAGTTTTTAACCCGGTAAACAGAAAAAAAAAATGAAACTTGAATCTTATTTATTCTTCGATTTTGTTATTTTTGCTATAGGGTGCTTTTTATCAACACACCACGCGGGCGGAAGCTAGTCATTTTATATGAATTTAAAACAATTGACCTACCCTGAATAGGTGTACCCGTAAACAATCATAAATAGTAATTTATGAAATAGTTATTAATTATATTATCATTTATTTCCAGAATCCCAACGACACTCTGTACGGGAACTATCACGCGTACATCTGCGACTCAAGATTCGAAATAGTCTCCCGCGTCCTAGCGTGCAGCAACTGGAGCTCACGATACGACGCCATCACCAACCCGAAGAGAGAAACGAACAACAACACGAAAGAGACAGAAATAGTTCCCTTAGCGAAAGAGCAGGACAGCCTCATATCATGCACCAGTGGATACGAAACGAAAACCAGTGACAGTTCAGAAAAAGAACAACACAGTCTGACATCACTTAATGAACAAATGAACGAGCAAGAGAGCGAAGTTAAGACCGAGATCGTGAATGAAGGGAAGGAACATGATTCTTTGACATCTACAGGGGAAAGTAGTGGTTATGAGAGCTTTAAGATTTATAAGGATGTTGAGGGTGATGAAGGGTTTGCCGAGGAGTTGTTTAGGCGGAGTTTTGCGAAGCAGGAGAGAGAGTACGAGGGTGAAGTGCCTTTGATTAGAAGCTGGCGAGCTAGTGCTGAATCTATTATCGGTAAGTGTTGGTCATGTACTTGTATTTTCGCTGCATTTTTGCCTTTTTTGGAAGGGTAGCTTATTACAGTACGGCCGTTATAAGTTAGCGAGTCTGAAGTTAGGCTCTGCGAATTTTAGCGTTTGAAAACTTGTAAGAAAATAAAAGTAAAAAAAAATGCCAATAACAGTTTTTAACAGCAATACCAACTGCAAATTGCATTTATTGTTTCAAAACCGCAAAGCCTAACTTCAAACTCGCCAACTTATAACGGCCGTACTGTAATATTTTGTAGACGTCAATTTAATTGTATTAGTAAGTGAACTCAGTTCTGCCACTTGGTGTACATCATTACAGAAAACCTTCATTGGATACAATTTAAGACTTCATGTTGCTACTGAATACTTAAGTCCATATAGAAAAACGTGATAATATCACCTGGGTGTCGTCTCTGTAACCCAATGCTTAACCGTTGTATTTGACACAAGGAGATAAACTAAAGCCAAGGATACACTAGGGGACAAATGGAGCAACATGTTGCGGAACATGTTGCTCAACAACTACGTGGAACATGCATACTGACGCGGGACTCGTGCGCTCGCTCTCGAGGCGGGAGCAAGCAACATGCCCCGCGTCACGTACTATGTTGCGGGGCATGTTGCAGGACAATATGCAACGTTGCAGCGTCACGTAAATTTAGTGTTGCGCGTCGTGTTTCGGGACAAAATGTTCCCTAGTGTATCCCAGGCTTTAGGAAGACGCCACTTCGTAGGGCCTCCCACAAGGTAGACCGATGAACTGGTGAGAGACACGTCTCGCATCGGTCCTGTGGACCGTCTGTTGTGGCGACACTTTGCGAGAGGGCTATGTCCAAAAGTGGATGTCTTTCGGCTGAAATAATGATGATGAATTACATAAAGAGACAGTCATATTCAAAAACCGGGCAAGTGCGAATCGGACTCGCGCACTGATTGTTCCGTACCAACTTACCTATGAAAACAGTTCAATTCTCGAATCGAGCCTTGAAGATTTAAAAAAAAAATTATGTATCGTAACTATATATTTTCAGACTTTTCCCTATATTTATGCTATAGTACCTAGCTTCGTGTCAAATTTCAAGATTCTAGGTCAACGAAAAGTACCGTAATTATGAATTTTGATTCCTTTGATAGTGTCGAAATGTACGTTTATTACAACATAAACGGGCGTATCTTTTTTTCCCGTCAATTTACAAATTTGATTTTTGCATAACTTCAAGGGACCGCAGACTTAATTATATGGTTTTAATTTCAACTCGATACCTCCAACTTACCTATGAAAACAGTACAATTCTCGAATCGAGTATTAAAGATTTGAAAAAAATCTTGTCAAAAATCTTGGGAAAAGTCTGCAAACTGAAAATTTGTAGTTACGTCACTACAAATTTTCAGTTTGCAGACTTTTCCCTATATTTGTGCTATAATACCTTGCTTCGTGCCAAATTTCAAGATTCTAGGTCCATGGGAAGTACCTTATGGATTTTGATACCTCTGACAGTGTCGAAATTCACATTTTTGGCAACATAAACAAGCGTATCTTTTTTTCCCGTCAACTTACAAGTTTGATTTTTGCACAGTTTCAAGGGACCGCAGACTTAAGAATATTATAGTTTTAATTTCAACTTGATACCTTCACGCGTTCCTAAGATAAAGGGTCTTGACAGACAGACGGACAACAAAATCATCCTATAAGGGTTCCATTTTTTCCTTTTGAGCTTCGGAACCCTAAAAAGTATTGATACTTACTTAAGATATCACACAGATATCTGAAACCATCTTCCTTCTTCCAGGACCATTGCTAGCCAGTCTTCTGAAGAAAACCGCGGTCCTGCTGGAGTCGGAGGTGGTGGTGAACTGCCGCGTGACGAGCGTGGTGTCGAAGCTGGCGTCGCTGCCCACGCCGCTGCTCACCTCCTTGCTACTGTGTCCCGGCTTCGTGTTGCAGCCCAATGTGCCTTCTTTGTTTCAAGTGAGTCTTTTTTATTTATAACTAGCTTTTACCCGCGGCTTCGCTCCCGTGAAATGACTACCCTACCTATCCTACGCTACCCTACCCTTCCCTACCTACCCTACTTACTCTACTCTACCCTACACTAACCTACACTACCCTACCCTACACTACCCTACCCTACACTACCCTACCCTACACTACCCTACCCTACACTACCCTACCCTACACTACCCTACCCTACACTACCCTAATGTACCTATCTATTGTTTTTTTTTTTAATTTTCTCCGTAAAAACCATCTTTGAACTTCAACGAACATTTAAAAAAATGAATTGGCCAAATTGGTCCAGACGTTGTTGAGTTATGCGCTTACCAACACATTTTGCGTTTTTATTTTATAGACTAGTAACCCACCCCGGCTTCGAAAGGAAGTAAAATTACCAGTGTTTCTCTTCTATATTATGCATAAATTATACTTATAAACCTTCCTCTTGAATCACTCTATCAATTATAAAAAATCGCATCAAAATCCGTTGCGTTTTAAAGATCTAAGCGTATTAGGGACAGACAGAGAAAAACGATGTTATGTAGCGAAAGTGAAGTCGATGTCCAATGTCAATAAAATCTATACTAATATTATAAAGCCGAAGAGTTTGTTTGTTTGAACGCGCTTATCTCAGAAACTACTGGTCTGATTCGAAAAATTCTGGTATTGGGTGAATAGCTCCATCCCTCTTTCTCGCTCTCACGAATAACATTTTAACACGTTATGGTAAAGCGCCAGATGTTCCAGTGCTCTTAATGTCAAGTGGTTTTTATATCAATCAAAACATTACTGACACCCCGTGCCTCGGAAACTCGTAAAGCCGTTGAGCTCAAGTGTCATTCGTTAGTCGGTGTCTAGAGCACCACAAAGGAACAAACTTATATAGACTGATAAACACTTAACATCCCCTGTCACGTATTGGGTAATGCGCGGTGCGAATCTTTAAGTAAAACGGGAGATATTCGGTTTAGTTTCGAGATCGTATAAACATGACAACCCCTTTCACCGCGCAGACGATTAAAAATATCGCCTTTACTTTTCAGATCCTTAGTAAGCTAAAAGAAGAAGTGGACGAGCTCACAGAAGGTATAGAGAACAGCGGCGAGCTCGTGGACAGGGCGCGCGTCTACCTCATACAGCGCGAGATGGCGCTCGTGAAGACAAGGGGCCCGGCCAGCGAAGATAGTAAGTGCTTTTTAACTTATTAGTGCATACTATTGACTAATACTTGAATGAGGAGCTTGTGGCTAGATAATAACAGCCGCACGGGTCGATCTTCAAGGTTAAACAACGCTTGCCAAGATTGGTCTGTGAAAAGAAATAAGTTTAGTATTTTCTTAGTCTTAAAAGAATATTTATGTACCTACTAAATATTTGCACGCCACACATGGCAGATTGTGAAGAGACCATCAAGATTCAAGACCATATTATGTACCACATTCAGACTAAATAAATGAATTTGAATTTGAGAAAAAGAAAGAAAAATGTTAATTTGGCACACCATGATTTACGTACCTAATTGTAACTATATCTAAAATTATACATAAAAAAATATAAAAGTGAAGAAAAATTAACAATATAAAATAAAAAGGTCTCACAGCTTCGCTTTGGATGGGTGACCATCTTTACATACCGAGTTTCCTCCGTGCCTCGGATAGCATGTTAAGCCGTAGGTCCCGGCTGTCTTTTGTAGATCTTTGGCAGTCGTTACGGATAGTCAGAAGCCAGTAAATCTGACTCCAGTCTTGCCATAAGTTACCGTGTTACCCCAGTTAATGGGTTGTGGAGGTCTGGTAGGCAGCCGCTCCTCGTAAAATACTGGTATTCAGGTAAATCCGGTTTGACTGGACGCCGATCCCAATATAGTTGGGAAAAAGGCTAGGCAGATGATGATGAGTGCCTACTATTGACTAATACTTGAATACCAGCTTACTTTTTTATGTGGAAAGGCATCAAATGATATCTGGATTGGATACAGAAGGAGTGTCAGACTTCTGACAAAAAGTCACCTGTGGTCCTACGTGACCTTTGCTATCGTTGTCCTTTGCGAGGGCCACGGAAATTCTTTCGATAGTCATCAGTCTATAATTATGTTATGTTTAAAGCTTATCAGTTGTGATAGATGATATTACTATAATATTACTTGACTGGCCTGTATGGTCTAGTGGTTAGTGGCCCTGACTGCTATGCCGGAGGATGTGGGTTTGATTCCCACCCAGGGCAATTGTTTGTGTGATGAGCACGATCATTTGTTCTGTGTCTGGGTGTAATTTATCTATAATATGTATTTAGAAATATATAGGTATGTTTATCAGCTGTCTAGTACCCATAACACAAGCTCTGCTTAGGACTAGATGGCGTAGTGTAATATATTATATTTTGTTTTTCCGCCATTATTTTGTAACAGAGTCAACCTAATTTAATTCTGCACTAAAGTCAATATAAACTGGAAAACTGTGATTCAGTTTGATAAGTATATTTCGTTTTTTTTTTCTTAAACATAGTATAGGTTGCATGCATATAATGCAGTGTTTTTTCTGTCCACTAATGTGGACTTTTATGTATTAAGACCATGCAATGCGATGAGTGTGAGACGCACAGGACCGTTCGTTGAGTCCAACAGTATGCCCTTTGCCTGAAATGATAATGATGATGAAGACTGTAGAAATGTTTGTTGTTGCGTGTACCGCGAATGGTACACCTAAGTCACTACTACTTTTGAAGGAATGTTCAAAGAAACTGGTTCCGGTATTGACAGTTTATTTTACTCACATACACTGTTATACAATAATTTAGATAAAGGAACATAGGTGTGTAGCTGGCTAGCGAGTATCGGACCGACTGGTGACGCTACCGACGCTAAAAATTAAATGCAATTTGCAGTTGTTATTGCTGTTAAAAACAGTTATTGGCATTTATTTTTTTAAAACCTTTATTTTTGTACGATATTTCAAGCGCCAAAATTCACAGAGCCTAACTTCACACTCGCCAACTTATAGCGGACGAACTGTATTACAATGTAGTGTGCCTCTAACCCTACAAGACCATGCATGCTTATTTGAATAGAAACATCACAAATGTACGTTTCACTACATAAAACATTTAATCTTTCAGGTCACGGCCAAGATTCTCCACAAAAGCCGGACGACTCCCCGTTCAGGCGCGTGGAGGCCAAGCGACGGAGCTTGTCCAACAGTATCTCCAATATGTTTGGAAGGAGGTTGTCTTGTAAGTATTACCTGTATTAGTAAACTAGCTTTAGCCCGTAGCTTCGCCCGCGTTCATAAAATATAGCCTATGTCACTCAGGAATACAGCAGCTTATAATTCTCCGCGCGATGTAATGGGCAGTAGCCCACCGGACATAACACCCGTCCGGTCGGAGGATCCTCCCTTTTCAATGGAGGTATGTGGGACTTTACTCTCTGTTCCACTACCTCCAAACAACAACTTGTACTTTTTAAGATCTATACGATGCCAATAATAGAGCTATACAGGTAACCAAAAACTGGTCAGAAAAAATATAGTTGAAGTTCATCTACACGAAAAGAAGAAGTAAATTGATAAGTTCAAGTATATCTTTACATAGTAACTAACGCCCGTTTTCAATAACCTACTGTAGTTCATAGATAGATAGCTATCCCCGATAAACAGTAACATTCTATCCACAGAACATATAAAGGAAGTTAGAAAGGAAATAGTTCCTGATTTGTATCGGAACGCGTGTCGCCGTTTGTCTCCCACTCTTTAATTTCACTACAAGCAGAAAACCAATGCCTACGCGGATTACGCACACAAATAAACAATATACACTTCGATCGTGAGTTTGCTATTGGTTGTCACACTAACGCAATTACTGCGTTTGACGTACACTGACACACGCGTAAAAATCTCATGTATGCTAGGGCGACCAAAAGGTCGATTATTGATATCGATAAAATTAATGTAATCTTGCTTCTTACTTTGCAAGTATTGTGGACTATGTGGACTTCTGTTATACATGTTGTGAACACGTACGAGTATTCATATATCATTCAACAAATAAAAAAATACATAACTGAATTATTAAAAACAATTTATTATTAAAATTAGGATTTAACATGGAATATTTACCGTGTTTATTATTTGATTATTCGAGAAAGTCGGTTGTCTCTCAACCTTACATTTCCGGTGCTTATCACCAGTTCAAAAGGAAAAAAATATTGTCCCTGAAATAGTACGCGTGCATTTTATTCCTAATCTATATTAACGATTTGCCGAAAGAAATAAATGTCCAGAGTGTCCTTTTTGCTGACGACATCTCAATAGTGTTACCATGTGACGACGGTAGCAACTTAAATTTAATACTGGACGATATACTGACAAAAATAGTAAATTGGCTAAAGAACCACAATTTGGAAATAAATTTCTCAAAAACAAAAATTATGCAATACAGACCTTATCAAAAACGTTAATTGAGTATTAACTACTCATTCAATGACATACCACTCCAGTGTGTCGATGAATTTAGACTCTTGGGACTGACAGTTGACACTAATATAAATTGGAAGGCACTTATTAATTTTGTATCAAACAAACTTGCAAGTTTTGCGTATGCTTTAAATGAGTTGAAAAGATCAACCGACTTGAAGACAGCATACTACGCGTACGCCTACTCGTGGTTAACATTTGGTATTATTGTATGGAGAAATTGCGTCGAAGTAGAAAAACTGTTCATTTTACAAAAAAGGTGTGTTAGAATTCTTGCGAATGTAGACCAAATACAGACTTGTAAACCTTATTTTATTAAATATAAAATGCTCACCCTAACAAGCATCTATATTATGGAGGTAAGCCAGTTTGTTAGAAAACATGCGTCGTTATTCCCTGTGGCTAAGAATCAAAGACCGCTGCAACGCTCATTAAGAGTACAAAATGAATTAGCATTGCCAAGTTCAAAATTAGCTATGTTTCAATTAGGACCTCTTGTAATGTGCATAAAAATTTACAATAAATTACCGAATGAGATTAAGAACATAGAATTTTATAATAAATTTGTAAACACACTTAAATTGTACCTAATACAGAAGTGTTACTCTATAGTAACACACACAATAAATAATTTAATGATGACAATAATAATGTAATAATAAATCTTGAATAACTTTATTTACTTAATAATGCATGCAATTATATTTTAATTTAATTTATATTAATCAACAAAAATGTTGCGGTGCCCTAGCAGGGTTCATGTACGAAACTTATAATTTTGTAGCAAGACCTTGTATAGGTCATGAATGCAATAAATAAATAAATACGTATTTATTAAGTAGCATACGCTTGATCTCCTTTAATTTAATATTCCGAAGGTTTTCGGTGTACTTTTTTATAATTGCTTCAGGTGTTTTGCAGATTAGTAGCAATTCTTTCGAAGGGTACAAAATACCACCTTTATCTTTTGCCACTATAAATTGAATAGCTTTAATTACTTTTAATTCAATAGCTTTACTTACTGAACTCGTTATGTGTTTAACGATATATCTGTGCGGATAAGCATTTGATTTTAAGTTTATTTTCCCTAACTTTGTTGTTATGTAATTATCATCATCGAAATGTTGCGAACTAATTGTGCTACATTTAGTAGGGATCCAATCAATTCTACCAGTTGTCTCAATCCATAGTTTTCTTATACTTGGATCTATTGGAAACCTTAAACATAATATTAAATCATAATTATGTCAGTTTCATTTAAAAAATTCATAAAACTTAAATACAAAAAAAAATACATAAAAACCTTACTCAAAATCTATTAATCGTAATAAATAATGTTATTTTAGTTATAAAGTGTTCTATTGATAATAATCATTTGTATCATAGTATTTATCGACATTGTTTACAAATTGGCACAGCACTATCGATATGCCTAGATTTCGTGGAATTGTACTTTTGATTCTCTCGCAGTGAACGTAATACATTGCGCGATCGCTCACGTCGTGCAAAATGGGGTAGCATTTTGCACGACGTGCAAATCTATTGCAAGCAATATATTACTATTGGTCTGATTGCGATTATATCGTTTTTGTCTACAAACTTCATAATGCTAATGTTATAATTACAAATATCACAGGTATTTTAATGTTTTTGGACTTACCGGTGGAAAGAAATCACATCTCGTGCTACACTACACACCTGGCTTCTTTTCCGACACGTTACAATAGCGCAAGACGGCATAATTTAATATTTTTGCGGAGCTTACGTACGCTGTCAAAACAAAAGCGCGACTGCTGACCGGTAAAGTAAATTTCGGTTGATTATGAGCGTTCGCTCATAACCGCGGCGCGCGTGCCCCGCCCACAAGGCCTTTCTAACTTCCTTTATATGTTCTGTGATTCTATCTATCCATCCACAACTTTTGGTAGGAAATGCTATCCGTCGGTAGGTTATAGGAAACAAAATACAGTAATACCCCGCTTTACGCGACCCCGTTATGCGCGGTTTCACTATAACGCGAATTTTAAATTTCCCGCTCAAATGCCTCGCATTACGCGAAAGAGTGCGTATAAACATAATGTAGTCATCAACTTCTCTTTGGTCGCGGGATCCCCGCTTCCTCTGAATATACTCTTTGAAGAATTTGGAATCACCTATATCTTTCGACTTTGTTCTATGGGGATTTCCTCGTTCTTTTCGTTTGTTAATTTGTTCCGTGATGTTAGTTCGGTCGCTACAAAACGCTATCCAAAAGACAATAGAAGTATTTTTCCGTAAAAAATAAGAATATATATGTCATAAAGTTCTTAGAATTAAAGTGATTAATTAAAAATTAATTAAAAATAAGATATTAGGTTTTGTACCTTTATGTGCATAAGGTAAATATTAATATATATATATATAAATAAATATTAAAAATATCCCGTCATCCCACTTAGAAAAGCTGATTTTATCACATGTTGCTAATATTTATACATTTATTTTCCAGCATCATCCCCCTCACAACACAACGCGCTCAGTCCACCACCCAACACCTACGCTAGTCCACAGAAGAGGCCAGTCTTCACACAAGACTCCTACTGGAACCAGTCCATCACCCTTCGCTCCATTCTGAACGCAGTCATCCTCGACGAATGGCTCAAGGAACTAGCTTCACTGTGCGAAGAGCATGCCCTCAGACTGTCAGCAGGGAACTACGAAGACGAGAGCTACATACAAGCTGTGGCATTATGACTGAGAGCCAAAGCCGCTGAAGGCATGTACGTTAAAAAAAATACCGTCAGCGCGAAAACAAATGACACATTCGTTTGAAATTTCGAACGTGATCCGCCATAATAAAGTTTAACGACGATTTTTAGTCGATTTTTTTTTTCAAGTGAATTTGGTAATCGACTAATGTTAGGTAATTGTGTAGGGACGTATATTGCAATCGTTGTTCGCCGCACATTGTGTGAGAGTTTTCTCACAAGTCCATGAAGTGTTTTAGAAACATTGTGATGATCCACCGTGGGTGTTGAGAGTTGCCTTCTAGGAATAGCGAAAGTTTACATAATGTAAATATTAAAATTAAGATTGGACAGTTTTTATATGGTGACGATATCAGAACGTTAACGATTTTACGGCAATGCATTTTTTGCATATCTCATGGTTGTTGTATGCAAACGTTGATGTTAGTTTAGTGTCAATTAACAGTATTTAATGCCAATTTGGCGTCTTAATGATAGGTATAAAAAAATATCAGTTGATGATTTAGAAAAGCATTTTTTTACAAACAAAATAACTTATTTATTAAAAACTTGTGTTCGGTTTTTCACTGTACACGCAAGTAGTGATAGAATGTCTTCAAAAAAAAAAGAAATTAAAATCGTTAATGTTCGTAGTTCATCCGTCTTAGACTTGATATCGAACAAAATACGCAAGAAAAGTTGCATTATTTTAGATTGTACCATCGTACACCTTTTTTTAGATGTAGTAAGCATCACATACTTAATCTAAGTACCTAACTTTACTAGTATAATGATTAGTTGCAATTATTTTTAACATTTTAACTAGATTGCCATCATCGTAATTTTGAACTGTGATTTTGTAATGTTCAAAAAATTTGGTAAATATTTATTGCGAAAAAAGTACCGATTTTGTCTGTGTGTTTTATTAATTTTATTTAACTATTTCATGTTTTTAGACATTGTTTAGCTTTCAAAGTTTTTTTTTAACTGAATAACGTTGTTAAGTAAACTTTAATTGTCAAGTTAATATTTTGATCCTTGATCGTGATAAACAGTGTCTACAAACGAATAAAAAAATGCTAATTATCTGATTTTAATAATATTTTATTGTTTGGACATTACTATTTTTAGATTGTTTTACTAACTTTTGGATTTTGAATGTTTTGATTAAAAAATATATAATTCAATTGAGTGTAATATCATATATAGTTATTTTCGTGAAACGATTATTTTGTGTTTTAATGTATAATTTTTATTTTGTTTATTGACGTTTTTAAAAATTACTATTGATATAACATTATAATAATTGATAGAATTTATTTGATTTTCGTAGAACTTATTTCGCTCAAAATATTAAGGTAGTTCCACATTTGATTTAAGTGCACTGATGACGAAAAAAATATTCGTAGTATGTGCGTTATTGTCAAAAGTGTGGTCGTACCTTTAACTAACGTCCTAAATAAAGTGTTTCAAAGTCGTCCGTTTCCGTCCCAAGGATGCAAATATTTTATTTATATTTTTAACGAATTATATTCAATATCAAAGTAGTCATTCGCGCAAAATTATACAAGACGTGTTTTAAACAAAATATTTAATCGAAACATTTTCTGTGATCGTATCGTAAGACTAAATTGCATGAATTCGACTAATTTCGACGAACATCGAGCCTTGTGTGGTGGTTATGTTGTAACTACGATATCTTTTATTCGTGTTCATATTATCTTTTATATGTATAATAAATACTGTATGTTGTGAAATGAGTTTTTGAAATAAATAAAAAAAAGTTCATCGAATACGGCGAAACCGAATTTCGAAATCCGAATATACCATTTCGACTAACCTTGCCAGTTTCTTATAATCAGATAAATACTTGCCAATGGAATTAATACCGTTACATACATGTCTTAGCCTCTGACTAGATGCACAATACATAGTATGGAATCTTATGTTACGTGAGTTTTATATACTTAAACTAAAAATATTGATGATTTTAAATAAAGAAATGTGAATAACATTTGTTGAGGTTTTTCCTTCCTTTTTTACGGTCCCATGGAGTCAGCTCACACTGAGGTGCGGCGCTGTGCGCACATTTTAATAGAGTGACTCAAAAAAGAACTTTATTTACTACATTATGAGAATTTAGAATACGTTGCGCAGTGGAACACTGACATCTCACTGTCAACAAACCGTAGGGGGCCAGCAGAGCCGACGCCCGCCAGTCGGGACCGCGGGGAATTTCTGAAAAGGAAACCTCAAACCTATAGTCCTATCTAAAACAAGGGGCAACTGAAGGACACAGGTGTAGTTTTAGTTAGTAAAAGTCTGACACGCCTTCCCTCTCCGCCCAGAGCGGGAGAAGTCATTAGATGATCTCCATGGGCGTTGGGGCCGGAAGGCTCTGGAGTGGCGACCGCGTATCAGTAAACGCAGCTTTGGAGGGCCTCCGACAAGGTGGACCGATGACATGGTAAGAGCGTTTTCACATTATCCGATCCGATATCGGTGTCGGACGACGATCCGATATCGGGGTAAGTAAAATGTATGAAATGCCGTGCACCGTTATCCGATATCGGGCCAGACAATATGAAAGACAGGTACATATTTCATACATTTTACTTACCACGATATCGGATCGGATAATGTGAAAACGGTCTGATGCGTCCCTCACTCATGAGGTCCCTCGTTTGAGGGCCTCGTAATCGCAAATTGAAAGAGTTACTCGAATTTCAACATTGAACCGCCTCACCACCTCATTCGTTCACTCGTCTGCATTGACTTAGTGCTTGAGTGAGAAATTGAAATTATGAAATCGTACCGCGATTTGAAGCGTCGCGGACTCGCGACTCGAATAATCGTGATTCGTGATTTCGCGAGCTATTGAGTGAGCGAGTGAGCGAATGAATTGTTTGAAAGATTTTATAGAGTATAATATAGTGTATGAGGTGAGGAATATTTATGATTTTGATTTTCTATGTTATAAAATAAGTAGGTAATTATAGTTATTTTATTGTGTGTACTTAAGTATTGATATTTAGTAAGATGAAATGATGTATATGAATATGCGTGAAATGTTTTACAGGGTACCTAAGTAAATAAAACACGTGAAGCAAATAATCAAGTGCCATTGTTTTGTTATTTTGGCGGTATAATATTTATGAGCGAAAGAAAATGATGCGTGCGAGAGAGATGTCACTCGTGTAATTCTCATTCTTATCTCGATATAATTCACTCGTGTGTACTCGTAAATCAGTCGCGCCCGCTCGGCTCGCTCACTCAAACAGTCGGCTGAGTTCGGCATACCTGCGCCCGCTGCTGAACGAATCCTCACCTCAAATGAGGGGTACCTCACGAGTACCTCGCGAGGTAAAATGAGGGACTCCCTCATCCTCATTTGAAATTGATGAGTTAGAGCGTTTTCAAATTATCCGATCCGATATCGGTATCGGACGCCGATACGATATCGGGGTAAATAAAATGTATGAAATATGTACCTGTGTTTCATATTGTCCGGCCCGAAATCGGATATCGGAGCACGGCATTTCATACATTTTAGTTACCCCGATATCGGATCGGCGTCCAACACCGATATCGGATCGGATAATGTGAAAACGCTCTTACCCATCACTAGTCGATATCGGAGCCTCCGATATCGGACAGACAGGCAGGTACAGAATACTTATCTTTCGTCAAACATTCAACGACCCGCCACGCCACTGATACTTTTACTCACATCATAAGATCGGACCCTATCTCTAGGGTTTAATCTTCAAAAAATTGGATATATTTTTTATCTACTATCAAGTGAAGTCGGATTAACTTCGGTAGACGTACTTATGTGTTCCGTTGTAACGAAACCATAGCGAGATCTAATTCGATCCCAATGCCATCTATCGAGGCATGAGACAACTTTATCCGTTTCAACAGCACAATAAATAGTATGGAATCTGATGTTACGTGAGTTTTATTTACTTAAACTGAAAATATTGATGATTTTAAATAAAGAAACGTGAATAACATTTATTGGGATTTTCTTTATTCCTTTTTTACGGCCCCGCACCCATAGAGTAAGCTCACATCGAGACGCGAGTCGCGATGCTGCGCGCACATTTTAATAGAGTGACTCAAAAAAGAACTTTATTTACTACACGAATAGATACACATTTCATTATGAATATTTAGAATACGTTGCGCAGTGAAACACTGATATCTCATTGTCAACACAGAACACACCGTAGGGCCCAGCAGAGCCAGTGCCCGCAAGTTGGAGCCGCGGGGAATTTCTGAAAAGGAAACCCGTAGTCCTATCTAAACACACGGGGCAACTGAAGGACACAGGTGTAGTTTTAGTTAGTAAAAGTTTGACACGGCTTCCCTCTCCGCCCAGAGCGGGAGAAGTCATTAGATGATCTCCATGGCCGTTGGGGCCGGGAGGCTCTGGAGTGGCGACCGCGTACCAGCTTTGGAAGGCCTCCTACAAGGTGGACGGATGACATGGTAAGAGCGTTTTCACATTATCCGATCCGATATCGGTTTCGGACGACTATCTGATCCGATATCGGTTTCGGACGACGATCCGATATCGGGGTAAGTAAAATGTATGAAATGCCGTGCACCGATATCGAATATCGGACAGACAGGCATGTGTAGGGTAGTATAGGGTAGTGTAGGGTAGTGTAGTGTAGTGTAAGGTACTGTAGGGTAGTGTAGTGTAGGGTAGGTAGGGAAGGTAGGGTAGGGTAGCGTAGGATTTGTAGGGTAGTCATTTGACGAGAGCGAAGCCGCTGGTAAAAGCTAGTCTTCTATATATATAAAAATGAAACCCGTTTTCCGTTGTCACGACATAACATGAAAACGGCTTGACCGATTTGGCTGATTTTTTTTTTTAAATATTCCTTGAAGTTCCATGATGGTTCTTACGGAGAGAAAAATTCAAAAAAAAAAGTAAGGCAAAGTACGGTAGGTAGGGTAGTGTAGGGTAGTATAGGGTAGTGTAGGGTAGTGTAGTGTAGGGTAGGACGTAGGGTAGTGTAGGGTAGGTAGGGAAGGTAGGGTAGGGTAGCGTAGGGTAGGGTAGCGTAGGATATGTAGGGTACTCATTTGACGGGAGCGAAGCCGCGGGTAAAAGCTAGTCTATATATATAAAAATGAAACCCGTTTTTCGTTGTCACGACATCACATAAAAAAGGCTTGACCGATTTGGCTGATTCTTTTTTTAAAATGTTCCTTGAAGTTCAATGATGGTTCTTACGGAGAGAAAAATTCTAAAAAAAAAGTAAGGCAAAGTACGGTAGGTAGGGTAGTGTAGGGTAGTATAGGGTAGTGTAGGGTAGTGTAAGGTAGTGTAGTGTAGGGTAGGTAGGGTAGGTAGGGTAGTGTAGGGTAGGTAGGGAAGGTAGGGTAGGGTAGCGTAGGATATGTAGGGTAGTCATTTGTCGGGAGCGAAGCCGCGGGTAAAAGCTAGTAGATTATATATATAGATATGCTGGAAACTTTGAAGCGTAGAACCTTGTAAAAATAAAGCGGAAGAGGTTTTTGTTTGTTTAAATGGGCTCTTTTCTAGAAGAGAGAGAACTATTCGAATTAAACAAAATCTTTCTGAGTGGGAAAGCTAGATTCATAACGAATAGTAGGTATAGCTTGACCAGAAAGAGTAGAAAAAAATTGAGGTCGCTACTATCGTTTAGATGCTTTTAGATGGTATCATTTATTCTACTTCATAAACGGTCTTGATACTTTAAGTATTTTTTTAAATGTTAGAATAGGTTTTTTTTTATTAAAACGTTGCCCCACACTAGGAATTACTCGTGTATCGTGGGTGCGTTTACAAACATGAAAACTCACGTACACAAGACGCCCAGACCCGGAACAACTATCTGTAGATCATACAAAAATATGTTCCGTGAGGGAATCGAAGCCGGGATACGGGGCGCAGCAGTCTATCGCTTAACCGCTGCGCTAACCGTGCCGTCAAAAAAAATATTAAACTATATGCATAATTAGTAGTTTTTTTTTTTTTTTTTTCTGGTAGGGGAATCATCAGAATGACTTCCCCCGCTCTTGGGCGGAGCGGGAGGGCGTGTCAGACTCTTACTGACTAAACCCCTACCCCGTTCCTTCGTTGCCTTCGTTCTGGGGGGGACTCGGTATCAACCGTTAGGAATACCACATGTTCCCCCCAGAGGCTTCGGCCCTACCGGGCCCCTACAGTTTGCTGACATCTCCTTGAGGCGCGCGTGGAACAGAACGCGCCGTTGACGACTGGGCTCGGTCCAGATTATTTCCAGACTGCCGGACAGCGAGCTACCCAGTGCTCGCCGTCCGCGAACCCGCGCCTACGGTGGATGCATAATTAGTAGTAAGGTCTAGTTTTATAACTGATAAATAAAAAAGCTTAGGAAAGTTTAAACATCTTCATTACTAGGGCTACCCTTTAAGTTGTGTCGTTTGAAATAAGTACAGACCATTTAATAGATTAGTACCATTTATTGTTTTTCAAAGAATTCTCCACGATATTTAATACACTTTTGCATGCGTCCGAACGATTTTTTTAAATATTTATTCCACTCTGATGTGGGGGTAGTCAAAATGGCCGAAGAAGCTATTTCTCTCTATAATTTACTGTACTCTGTGAAGCTATTGATGATTTGATGGATGTTGAGCTTCTTTGGGTGAGCGGTAACTTTGACCACGAAGACTGCTTGATTTTGGGGAATGTAAAAAAATCGTTAGGGCTCAAGTCAGGGGTTTAAGGCGTGTGATCTAAAATTTTGACATTTTGCTTAGCTGGTGTTGTAAATTTGCCATCGTTTTTATTGCTTTCGTTTATTATGCTTCGGACACAGCTTTCTGATTTTTTTCCTGGAATCAAAATATAACATTAATTTAGAATGACGTAGGTGACGATCAAAAAATGCAATCGCTCTATAATATAAAGTCATTGTGAAAGTAATTTTAAAATGTAAACATAACCTCTGATGTTATGTTAAATCCGTAAAAAATGTCGATGATATGGATTTTTTTAAGGCCTCACTGACGTTAATTGTAACTAGGATCATGAACTATGTATATTATATAAAATTAGAGTGAATAAATACCTGGCATATCAGCAACTCGTATGTAAATATCGTCCAACTCGGTTAGAAGTTTTCCGGCATGATACTCCGCCAAACATCGTTTAAAAACATTGTAAATTACTTCTCTGGCACCACCTTTTAGCGTCTTGCCCATTTTTAATAACAATTCACTGAATAAAACGTTTAATATCTCCCAAAATAGCAATAATTCACAAGCCGCTTTCTTTGTTTTGGTATTTTGACTGTTGTTTGACATTATTTTTCGAGTTGCTATAGGAACAAAAATTTAGTTTATATTTATTTAATTTCTACTCTTTCTGGCCAAGCTATATGTAGAGTTATTAGAAATAAAAAAGATTATGACTGCCGTTTGGAAATGACAACCCTACCTGTACCTAAATATTTTCATTTCATTGCTCTGCAAAAATATAAGTACTGTGGGTGTAGGTTTTTGGTTTGATTACTCCACTGCTTTCACTGAAATTATAATCGACTAATAAGTATTTCAGTAGTCGATTTGATCTACATGCAAGCAAGCTCTAGTTACGTTTTAAGCGTCACCGTCACTGTCAACAGTTTACTGTCATTGTCAAAATAGTAGTGTTGAATTGTTATTGCCTGGTTTTACATTTTCGACTATTTTGTGCTTTATATAGTGTTTATCATAAGAATATAAATTAAATGTTATAAAAAAGTGAGAAATTTAGAACCGGATCATTCCTATTTCTATCACAACAATGTCGGACGACGAAGTAATGCGTTTTGAAATCACCGACTATGATTTGGATAATGAATTTAATCCAAATAGAGCCAGGAGAGCCAAGAAAGAGCATCAGATTTACGGTAAAGTTTCCTTCTTTACATTACACCTTCCTTTCCATTATTTTTAATGAAAGAAAACAAAGATATATTAACACCAGACATGAATTCAGTGTGTCGGTCTAGGCGTCTTGTCTATGTGGGTTTATATGTTTGTGAACGCACCCACGACACAGGAGTTAGTCTTAGTGGATTAAAACGTTTTTCTAAACAATAATGACCAAAGAAAGAAGAAATAGGACACGTTTTTTTTAAGACCAAACTTAGATAAAAGTTTAGAATACCTGCTGATGCAATGGAGATTCATTTTAGTAGATTGTATAATTGAATTTAGGTTGTACAAACTGAGTGGCATAAATATGCCATGCATTAATAAATTATATTCATGTTTTAATTTTTTACAAAGCCTAAGTTGTACATAGAACTGCATTGTGTGGCCTGGATCTATTGTAGTTCTACCAGTCTTAATTACTCAGATACCCGCGAAACGAGACACAATAGTAAAACAATAACAGCGCGGTCTCATAGGACCGGTTGGGGATTCAAACGTTAATAGTCATATAAAATGTATGGGGATCAACATACCCAGATCAGCATACATGGCATGCATGGGCCCAATGTAGTTCTACCTTTAGTATCTTGTTGCTAATGTCAAACAATGAGTTCTGGTTGGTTGGCAAGCATATAATTTATAATTATGTTGTGTTTAGGTGTCTGGGCCAAGGACAGTGATGAGGAAGATAATGAAGACAATGTCAGACAAAGGTCTCGTAAACAGAAGGACTTCACAGCACCCATCGGGTTTGTGGCTGGAGGTGTGCAGCAGGCTGGCAAGAAGAAGGAAGAAAATAAAGGTATGTTAACATATCTGTTTGCTCCCAGCAATCAAACACCTGCTATAGTATAAGATCTGACTGGCATTCATCTAACATAACATTTGAATTAGGCTTTTTATTCATTTAACGTTTGAATCTCCGACCGGTCTCATGAGACCACGCTGTCATTGTCTTACTATTGTGTCTCGTTTCGCGGGTAGGTGAAGAGTTAATATCAACAATATTACTACTACTATTAATTACTCAGATACCCACGAAACGAGACACAATAGTAAAACAATAACAGCGCGGTCTCATAGGACCGGTTGGGGATTCAAACGTTAATTCTAATACTTACCATCAGATGAGATTACAGTCAAGCACTAGTTGCTGTCAACAGCTTTGCCTGTGTAATAACAGAAATAACAGAACAAACTCCCAAGATAAAAAGTAATCTATGTATTATTCCCCGTAGGTCTACATTTCATAGCTTAGACTACTTGTGTACCTTTGTTTAAACAAAATCCTTTCAGCTGTTCAAGCATAAAGAAGTAACAAACACACTTTCCAGCTTTACAATATTAGTGTTATTCAATTTGTAATTTTCATTCAGAAAATCAAATATCTTGTGATGAAAACTCAAAGGAACTTCCCCAGTTTTTAATTTGGATTGTTAAGAATGCACATAGAAAGATATAGATATAGGATTGTATAAATACATAAAGTGTCAGAGAAATCAGACCAGCTCCATGAACACAGGCTGATTGTAATGATGACCACTTAACTTTCTCAGCTTCAGAAATAGAATCATCAGAAGCCTCTACCTCCCGTCCCAAGTTTGCTGCCGACAGTTCTGATGAAGAAGAACAAAATGCACCTGATGCTAGCGAAACTGCAGGCATTCGGAGACAGGGACAAGGCATGAGGCCGGTCAACCTCGGAGGCAATGTGGGGACCTGGGAGAAGCATACCAAGGGTATTGGAGCTAAGCTGCTGTTGAAGGTATTCTTTATTTTATAAAACTACTATGGGAAATTCAGGAAAAGATTTTATATCCATTTGGATGTGCTATACATAATTTGAATGGTCACTTGTTTTGGTTAGGGCCTATTGCACCACCTATGATTAAGTTTCGAGTATTTTACTTGACAGATAATTTCATACAAATTCTGTCACATTTTTGAATTTATTCAGTGAGTAATGCCTACTCGGACATTGTGAAACAGGCCCTTAATGTGTTACATATTACTTTACTTTAATATGAATGTGTCTCAGTTTTTTCCACCTCTTACCATTTCACAATTTTTGCTATAGATGACATACATGGGCAGTAATCCATCGCACAAGCCCAGTATGGACTGCTGGATGTCACATGTCTTCGAATTTATGGTTCTTGTACATGCTGGCTGCCCATTCCCTCTCATAGAGAAAATGCCTGAGTCCCAGCAGTGGGAACATTATAAGCACACCAGAGACAATGCCTAAGGCATTAACTTGACCTGTGTACCTTTATGTTGCATGAAGTTTTAATAATTAAACAAACATAAATATTTTTTATTTACAGATGGGTTACCAACCAGGCATGGGTTTAGGTAAAGACCTGCAGGGTATCCAAGCGCCTGTGGAAGCCACCGTCAGGAGAGGAAGGGGAGCTATTGGCGCCTATGGACCTGAGAAAGCAGCTGTAAGTATACTCAATTAAAATGTCTGTTTTCAATGCAATGCGATGTTTATCACAGGTTTTTTAACCACCGACGCAAAAACGACGGGGTGTTATAAGTTTTACGTGTCTGTGTGTGTAAGTGTGTATGTGTCTGTCTGTGGCATCGTAGATCCCAAACGGATGATCCGATTCTAATGAGGTTTTGTTTGTTTGAAAGGTATATCAGTCGAGAGTGTTCTTAGCTATGTTTGGTGGAAATCGGTTCAGGTCTTCAAGGTCATCAGGACCTGAGAGTTGGAGAGAAGTCGGGGGTTTATAAATTTAAATTTTGTTGTTATGGTAAGAAGGAGTGATCACATCTTACCATCGTGCAAGATAGTGGACAAGCACAAGCATATCAATAATAGTAAAATATGATTAATTGTAGTTTAAATATAGGTTTGTATGTCCCAGTCATATCGTATAACGCGTCGTATTACAAGTTGGCACGCCAGATTGAAACACGTCCCTGTGAGGTAGCCACATTGCATTGCATTGCACAAAACTTGTAATGCATCATATTATACGAACTGACTTCGACATTTACATCATTTCCTTTACTCATCATCTACCTAGCCTTTTCCCAATTACATTGGGGTCGGCTTCCAGTCAAGCCAGATTTAACTGAATACCAGTATTTTACGAGGAGCGGCTGCCTACCAGACCTCCACAACTCATTAACTGGGGTAACACGGTACTTCATGGCAAGACTGGAGTCAGATTTACTGGCTTCTGACTATCCGTTACGACTGCCAAAGATCTGCAAATGACAGCCGGAACCTACGGCTTAACGTGCTTTCCGAGGCACGGAGGAAACTCGGTATGTTAAGATGGTCACCCATCCATAGACCAACTTTGGCGAGCGTTGCTTAACCTTGGAGATCGACCTGTGTGGCTGTTATTATCTAGCCATTATTATGTAGCAGTTATTATCTAGCCATTATTATGTAGCAGTTATTATCTAGCCATTATTATGTAGCAGTTATTATCTTTACTATAATTTTGAAATGAAATTTCAGCAAAAAGCAAAAAAAGAAGAGGAGCTCCGTCGTCTGAAAGAGAAAGAAGACGAGAAAGGGACAAAAGAAAAGAACTACAACTGGAAGAAGTCGCACAAGGGCCGCTACTTCTACCGCGATGCCGCCGACGTCATACAAGAGGGTAAACCCACGATGCATACTATTACCAGGTATACGGGATTTGAATATCCAGGGGACTGGTTACTTTGGGGTTCAATGATCTGACGTGTTCTTTGTTTTACTAGATTCTCACTTAATGTCATACATACTTTATAATGTAGTTAGAAGTCGCTTTTCTTCGAATAACTTCGTCTATATTTCTCGTCCAACTCTTCTGTCGCACGTGGAAGAAATTTCGTTACATATAAGCAGCACCTTTATACTCCCTATCTGCATTTGTTATCAAGTGATTGTGTGTAAATAAATAAATAAAAAAAACTCAATTTCAGTAGTGATGTGTTGATCCTGCCTGCTGCCAGAATCCTATGCTGCAGGCAGCATAGAGATTCTGGCTGGCAAGAAACTCCTCTCAGGCCTGCCTACAGTGCCCAGCATACACAGTGATCTAAAATACTGAATGACAGATGACACTCTTCAATTCCTTTTATTAAGTTTACAATTCCATCAGCTACTTGAAGGACGGCGTCTATAAAATGTAGTAATGAAATTTTTATTTCATCAAAACACCCACTAATTCTTCTATTTACATGTCCACAGCAATGAACTCTCCCGCGTCCCTGTGATTGACATGACGGGCAAGGAGAAGCGCGTCCTCAGCGGCTACCACGCCCTACGAGCTGCCGCGCCGCGCTTCGAACATGAGCCGCGCAGGAAGTGCGACAACTTCGCCGCGCCGCAGCTCGCGCACAACCTGGAGCTCATGGTGGAGTGCTGCGAGCAGGTAGTGTGCTGTGTGCTAGATGAGCAGGGCTCGTGTGTCTAGTAGTAGTGTAGTGTAGCGAGCCGCGCAGGAAGTGCGACAACTTCGCCGCGCCGCAGCTCGCGCACAACCTGGAGCTCATGGTGGAGTGCTGCGAGCAGGTAGTGTGCTGTGTGCTAGATGAGCAGGGCTCGTGTGTCTAGTAGTAGTGTAGTGTAGCGAGCCGCGCAGGAAGTGCGACAACTTCGCCGCGCCGCAGCTCGCGCACAACCTGGAGCTCATGGTGGAGTGCTGCGAGCAGGTAGTGTGCTGTGTGCTAGATGAGCAGGGCTCGTGTGTCTAGTAGTAGTGTAGTGTAGCGAGCCGCGCAGGAAGTGCGACAACTTCGCCGCGCCGCAGCTCGCGCACAACCTGGAGCTCATGGTGGAGTGCTGCGAGCAGGTAGTGTGCTGTGTGCTAGATGAGCAGGGCTCGTGTGTCTAGTAGTAGTGTAGTGTAGCGAGCCGCGCAGGAAGTGCGACAACTTCGCCGCGCCGCAGCTCGCGCACAACCTGGAGCTCATGGTGGAGTGCTGCGAGCAGGTAGTGTGCTGTGTGCTAGATGAGCAGGGCTCGTGTGTCTAGTAGTAGTGTAGTGTAGCGAGCCGCGCAGGAAGTGCGACAACTTCGCCGCGCCGCAGCTCGCGCACAACCTGGAGCTCATGGTGGAGTGCTGCGAGCAGGTAGTGTGCTGTGTGCTAGATGAGCAGGGCTCGTGTGTCTAGTAGTAGTGTAGTGTAGCGAGCCGCGCAGGAAGTGCGACAACTTCGCCGCGCCGCAGCTCGCGCACAACCTGGAGCTCATGGTGGAGTGCTGCGAGCAGGTAGTGTGCTGTGTGCTAGATGAGCAGGGCTCGTGTGTCTAGTAGTAGTGTAGTGTAGCGAGCCGCGCAGGAAGTGCGACAACTTCGCCGCGCCGCAGCTCGCGCACAACCTGGAGCTCATGGTGGAGTGCTGCGAGCAGGTAGTGTGCTGTGTGCTAGATGAGCAGGGCTCGTGTGTCTAGTAGTAGTGTAGTGTAGCGAGCCGCGCAGGAAGTGCGACAACTTCGCCGCGCCGCAGCTCGCGCACAACCTGGAGCTCATGGTGGAGTGCTGCGAGCAGGTAGTGTGCTGTGTGCTAGATGAGCAGGGCTCGTGTGTCTAGTAGTAGTGTAGTGTAGCGAGCCGCGCAGGAAGTGCGACAACTTCGCCGCGCCGCAGCTCGCGCACAACCTGGAGCTCATGGTGGAGTGCTGCGAGCAGGTAGTGTGCTGTGTGCTAGATGAGCAGGGCTCGTGTGTCTAGTAGTAGTGTAGTGTAGCGAGCCGCGCAGGAAGTGCGACAACTTCGCCGCGCCGCAGCTCGCGCACAACCTGGAGCTCATGGTGGAGTGCTGCGAGCAGGTAGTGTGCTGTGTGCTAGATGAGCAGGGCTCGTGTGTCTAGTAGTAGTGTAGTGTAGCGAGCCGCGCAGGAAGTGCGACAACTTCGCCGCGCCGCAGCTCGCGCACAACCTGGAGCTCATGGTGGAGTGCTGCGAGCAGGTAGTGTGCTGTGTGCTAGATGAGCAGGGCTCGTGTGTCTAGTAGTAGTGTAGTGTAGCGAGCCGCGCAGGAAGTGCGACAACTTCGCCGCGCCGCAGCTCGCGCACAACCTGGAGCTCATGGTGGAGTGCTGCGAGCAGGTAGTGTGCTGTGTGCTAGATGAGCAGGGCTCGTGTGTCTAGTAGTAGTGTAGTGTAGCGAGCCGCGCAGGAAGTGCGACAACTTCGCCGCGCCGCAGCTCGCGCACAACCTGGAGCTCATGGTGGAGTGCTGCGAGCAGGTAGTGTGCTGTGTGCTAGATGAGCAGGGCTCGTGTGTCTAGTAGTAGTGTAGTGTAGCGAGCCGCGCAGGAAGTGCGACAACTTCGCCGCGCCGCAGCTCGCGCACAACCTGGAGCTCATGGTGGAGTGCTGCGAGCAGGTAGTGTGCTGTGTGCTAGATGAGCAGGGCTCGTGTGTCTAGTAGTAGTGTAGTGTAGCGAGCCGCGCAGGAAGTGCGACAACTTCGCCGCGCCGCAGCTCGCGCACAACCTGGAGCTCATGGTGGAGTGCTGCGAGCAGGTAGTGTGCTGTGTGCTAGATGAGCAGGGCTCGTGTGTCTAGTAGTAGTGTAGTGTAGCGAGCCGCGCAGGAAGTGCGACAACTTCGCCGCGCCGCAGCTCGCGCACAACCTGGAGCTCATGGTGGAGTGCTGCGAGCAGGTAGTGTGCTGTGTGCTAGATGAGCAGGGCTCGTGTGTCTAGTAGTAGTGTAGTGTAGCGAGCCGCGCAGGAAGTGCGACAACTTCGCCGCGCCGCAGCTCGCGCACAACCTGGAGCTCATGGTGGAGTGCTGCGAGCAGGTAGTGTGCTGTGTGCTAGATGAGCAGGGCTCGTGTGTCTAGTAGTAGTGTAGTGTAGCGAGCCGCGCAGGAAGTACGACAACTTCGCCGCGCCGCAGCTCGCGCACAACCTGGAGCTCATGGTGGAGTGCTGCGAGCAGGTAGTGTGCTGTGTGCTAGATGAGCAGGGCTCGTGTGTCTAGTAGTAGTGTAGTGTAGCGAGCCGCGCAGGAAGTACGACAACTTCGCCGCGCCGCAGCTCGCGCACAACCTGGAGCTCATGGTGGAGTGCTGCGAGCAGGTAGTGTGCTGTGTGCTAGATGAGCAGGGCTCGTGTGTCTAGTAGTAGTGTAGTGTAGCGAGCCGCGCAGGAAGTGCGACAACTTCGCCGCGCCGCAGCTCGCGCACAACCTGGAGCTCATGGTGGAGTGCTGCGAGCAGGTAGTGTGCTGTGTGCTAGATGAGCAGGGCTCGTGTGTCTAGTAGTAGTGTAGTGTAGCGAGCCGCGCAGGAAGTACGACAACTTCGCCGCGCCGCAGCTCGCGCACAACCTGGAGCTCATGGTGGAGTGCTGCGAGCAGGTAGTGTGCTGTGTGCTAGATGAGCAGGGCTCGTGTGTCTAGTAGTAGTGTAGTGTAGCGAGCCGCGCAGGAAGTGCGACAACTTCGCCGCGCCGCAGCTCGCGCACAACCTGGAGCTCATGGTGGAGTGCTGCGAGCAGGTAGTGTGCTGTGTGCTAGATGAGCAGGGCTCGTGTGTCTAGTAGTAGTGTAGTGTAGCGAGCCGCGCAGGAAGTGCGACAACTTCGCCGCGCCGCAGCTCGCGCACAACCTGGAGCTCATGGTGGAGTGCTGCGAGCAGGTAGTGTGCTGTGTGCTAGATGAGCAGGGCTCGTGTGTCTAGTAGTAGTGTAGTGTAGCGAGCCGCGCAGGAAGTGCGACAACTTCGCCGCGCCGCAGCTCGCGCACAACCTGGAGCTCATGGTGGAGTGCTGCGAGCAGGTAGTGTGCTGTGTGCTAGATGAGCAGGGCTCGTGTGTCTAGTAGTAGTGTAGTGTAGCGAGCCGCGCAGGAAGTGCGACAACTTCGCCGCGCCGCAGCTCGCGCACAACCTGGAGCTCATGGTGGAGTGCTGCGAGCAGGTAGTGTGCTGTGTGCTAGATGAGCAGGGCTCGTGTGTCTAGTAGTAGTGTAGTGTAGCGAGCCGCGCAGGAAGTGCGACAACTTCGCCGCGCCGCAGCTCGCGCACAACCTGGAGCTCATGGTGGAGTGCTGCGAGCAGGTAGTGTGCTGTGTGCTAGATGAGCAGGGCTCGTGTGTCTAGTAGTAGTGTAGTGTAGCGAGCCGCGCAGGAAGTGCGACAACTTCGCCGCGCCGCAGCTCGCGCACAACCTGGAGCTCATGGTGGAGTGCTGCGAGCAGGTAGTGTGCTGTGTGCTAGATGAGCAGGGCTCGTGTGTCTAGTAGTAGTGTAGTGTAGCGAGCCGCGCAGGAAGTGCGACAACTTCGCCGCGCCGCAGCTCGCGCACAACCTGGAGCTCATGGTGGAGTGCTGCGAGCAGGTAGTGTGCTGTGTGCTAGATGAGCAGGGCTCGTGTGTCTAGTAGTAGTGTAGTGTAGCGAGCCGCGCAGGAAGTGCGACAACTTCGCCGCGCCGCAGCTCGCGCACAACCTGGAGCTCATGGTGGAGTGCTGCGAGCAGGTAGTGTGCTGTGTGCTAGATGAGCAGGGCTCGTGTGTCTAGTAGTAGTGTAGTGTAGCGAGCCGCGCAGGAAGTGCGACAACTTCGCCGCGCCGCAGCTCGCGCACAACCTGGAGCTCATGGTGGAGTGCTGCGAGCAGGTAGTGTGCTGTGTGCTAGATGAGCAGGGCTCGTGTGTCTAGTAGTAGTGTAGTGTAGCGAGCCGCGCAGGAAGTGCGACAACTTCGCCGCGCCGCAGCTCGCGCACAACCTGGAGCTCATGGTGGAGTGCTGCGAGCAGGTAGTGTGCTGTGTGCTAGATGAGCAGGGCTCGTGTGTCTAGTAGTAGTGTAGTGTAGCGAGCCGCGCAGGAAGTGCGACAACTTCGCCGCGCCGCAGCTCGCGCACAACCTGGAGCTCATGGTGGAGTGCTGCGAGCAGGTAGTGTGCTGTGTGCTAGATGAGCAGGGCTCGTGTGTCTAGTAGTAGTGTAGTGTAGCGAGCCGCGCAGGAAGTGCGACAACTTCGCCGCGCCGCAGCTCGCGCACAACCTGGAGCTCATGGTGGAGTGCTGCGAGCAGGTAGTGTGCTGTGTGCTAGATGAGCAGGGCTCGTGTGTCTAGTAGTAGTGTAGTGTAGCGAGCCGCGCAGGAAGTGCAACAACTTCGCCGCGCCGCAGCTCGCGTCTAGTAGTTGTGTAGCGAGCTTAATCTTTTGAGCCGAAAAACACTGCTTCTCCAAAGGGTTTATGTCTTGGACTATCGAAAGTTTTATACTTACAATGTTATATCATTGTCCCCAGGACATAATCCAAAACGCCCGCGAGCTCCAATCAGCGGAAGACGAGATCGTAGTGCTAGAGCGAGACCTAGAAGAGTGCAATATTAAGCTGTCGGAGCAAGACAAGGTGATCGACAAGGTGGAAGGTATACTGGAACGTGTGGAGATGCTCAACAAGCCCGATGTGTCGTTGGAGCGTGCGCACGACGTGCTGGCTGAGTTGAAGGTGAGTTTTATTGAAAATTGTTTTTTTTTTTCTAATTGTTCAGGAGGCTCGGCTCTCGATAGGTGACTGGATCTAGGGCTTGTTTTAGAAGGCGCTACTTCCAGACACGGCTACTAAAATTTGGAATTACAAAAAAATATTTTAAGATCCGGCTCGAAGGACCAAAAAATAATGGCGGCGCGAATATTTTATTATAGTCCGTCTAATGAAAGCACGACCTAAGAAAAAGAGATTAAATCCAAAAATATTATATATTGTATTACTAACTAGTAGGAGAATCATGTCACTTCACAATTTTTTTTATTTCCTACAATTGCGACTGAATAATGTTGCCAATTAAATTTACAAAAAACTCCAGGTTGCGCTTTCATTAGACGCACTCTATAATTTTGTGGTCTGTATTTGGACTATCGTATAGATCTCCGTTTCGCGGATGACATTGTTTTAGTAAGCGAAACACACTCAGAAATTGAACGCATGTTGAAGGCATTAGATAAGGAGAGCCGAAAATGCGGTCTTCACATGAACGCTGAAAAAACATGCCTTTTAACTAACAGCATAAGAGTACCAACAGTGATACATGACAGACCAATAGCATACGTAGACAGTTGTGTTTATCTTGGACAAAATATTACATTTAATAAACCTACTGAAACTGAAGTAGATCGTAGGATAAAGAGCGCATGGAGAAGATATTGGTCGTTGAAAGAGGTGTTTAAATCACGCATCCCTATTCGCCTGAAAAAGAAAGCAATGGACACAATTATATTACCCACTCTACTCTACGGTTGTCAAAGTTGGACTCTAACAAAAGCAGTTACAAATAAACTTCAAGTTTTCCAACGAGCAATGGAGAGAAGTATGTTGAGATTTAAACTGCGAGACCGAAAAAGAGCCAAAGACATACGATTGTGCACTAAAATAATAGATGCTAGGGAATTAGCTTGCAAGTTGAAATGGCGATGGGCAGGACACGTAGCCAGAGCCACAGACGGACGTTGGAGTGAGAGGATTCTCCATTGGTACCCGCGAGATGCACCACGCACCCGAGGTAGACCCAGACGCCGATGGTGCGACGATATTACGGCTGTGGCCGGCCCCACCTGGACCAGAATAGCCCAGGACAGAGAGGAATGGCGTAAGATGGAGGAGGCCTTCGCCCTCAATTGGGCACCCAAATAACCTAAATGGAAACATTTTGTAGCGGATTCAGCAATATTAATGTATTTTATAGTTTACTAATTTATAGAAGTTTTTAATTTTCAATTGTTTAATTATGTTATTTAATTCAATTACAATTCAATTCAATTTGTATATAATTTTATGACTTACGCTTAATTTGGAATTATGAGTTTATTTAATTTGAGAATGTTATTTGATCTTATGTAACTATACTTTTTTTGGGAAATAAAGGCTTAAATAATAATAATTTGGACTATCGATAGTGAGATTTCTACATGGACACTTTGCATGTGATGGATTTTATTATAGCCGTTTTAGGATTAGGAAAAAAGAGAAAACAACTCATAAGTGAGACGAATTTCATAGACCTTTGAGCTGGTGGGATACATGTATCAGCCGGCTGACGGGTTTTGGTTTCTCTGCAGCTCTTGATCCAGTAGCGTGAAAATATGGTACAAAGCACAAAAATTTCAGCGTTTGTTGCCTATTTAGACGAAAGTTCAATATTATTTATTTTCCTTGCAATTTGCGTGACGGTACGCGTCGACGGTGCGAAGCGTCCAATAAATCGTTTTAAAATCGAATAGAAAAAAGGCAAAATGATAGAGAAGGTTACAAAGTGTTGTACCAACAAAGCGCGGCAATTTACAAATGCTTTTTTGGCGCAACCAGTTATAACGTTCTTTGTTTTTTTTTAAGTAATATTTAAAAATGTATTTAATAAGTTAAAATGCCAATAAATTATGATAAAATTGGAATGGAAAGAGCAATTATTATTTCACTTTTAAACTATTATGGATTTAATTAAATAAAAAATTAGGAAGTAAAAAATTATTGTACAAAAATAAACACAGCATCCACAGTTGAAACAGTACAATACACCCAAAACCTCTATTCCAGGATACCTACCCAGCGGAATACGAGTTGTTCGGCCTCGGCACCATCGCAGGCAACATAGTGAGCCCTCTGCTGAGTGCCCTACTCGCCACGTGGGAGCCGCTGTCGGCTCCGGACGAGCCCATACCGACCTTCCTCAAGTGGAGGAAGCTGCTCACCGAGGAGGCGTACAACAGTCTGCTGTGGCAGCACTTTGTGCCCGCTCTTACTGCCGCTGCCGAGTGAGTATTGACGCGGGTAACATAGTGAGTCCGCTGCTGAGAGGTATGGGCTCCGGACGAGCCCATACCGACCTTCCTCAAGTGGAGGAAGCTGCTCACCGAGGAGGCGTACAACAGTCTGCTGTGGCAGCACTTTGTGCCCGCTCTTACTGCCGCTGCCGAGTGAGTATTGACGCGGGTAACATAGTGAGTCCGCTGCTGAGAGGTATGGGCTCCGGACGAGCCCATACCGACCTTCCTCAAGTGGAGGAAGCTGCTCACCGAGGAGGCGTACAACAGTCTGCTGTGGCAGCACTTTGTGCCCGCTCTTACTGCCGCTGCCGAGTGAGTATTGACGCGGGTAACATAGTGAGTCCGCTGCTGAGTGCCCTACTCGCCACGTGGGAGCCGCTGTCGGCTCCGGACGAGCCCATACCGACCTTCCTCAAGTGGAGGAAGCTGCTCACCGAGGAGGCGTACAACAGTCTGCTGTGGCAGCACTTTGTGCCCGCTCTTACTGCCGCTGCCGAGTGAGTATTGACGCGGGTAACATAGTGAGTCCGCTGCTGAGAGGTATGGGCTCCGGACGAGCCCATACCGACCTTCCTCAAGTGGAGGAAGCTGCTCACCGAGGAGGCGTACAACAGTCTGCTGTGGCAGCACTTTGTGCCCGCTCTTACTGCCGCTGCCGAGTGAGTATTGACGCGGGTAACATAGTGAGTCCGCTGCTGAGAGGTATGGGCTCCGGACGAGCCCATACCGACCTTCCTCAAGTGGAGGAAGCTGCTCACCGAGGAGGCGTACAACAGTCTGCTGTGGCAGCACTTTGTGCCCGCTCTTACTGCCGCTGCCGAGTGAGTATTGACGCGGGTAACATAGTGAGTCCGCTGCTGAGAGGTATGGGCTCCGGACGAGCCCATACCGACCTTCCTCAAGTGGAGGAAGCTGCTCACCGAGGAGGCGTACAACAGTCTGCTGTGGCAGCACTTTGTGCCCGCTCTTACTGCCGCTGCCGAGTGAGTATTGACGCGGGTAACATAGTGAGTCCGCTGCTGAGAGGTATGGGCTCCGGACGAGCCCATACCGACCTTCCTCAAGTGGAGGAAGCTGCTCACCGAGGAGGCGTACAACAGTCTGCTGTGGCAGCACTTTGTGCCCGCTCTTACTGCCGCTGCCGAGTGAGTATTGACGCGGGTAACATAGTGAGTCCGCTGCTGAGAGGTATGGGCTCCGGACGAGCCCATACCGACCTTCCTCAAGTGGAGGAAGCTGCTCACCGAGGAGGCGTACAACAGTCTGCTGTGGCAGCACTTTGTGCCCGCTCTTACTGCCGCTGCCGAGTGAGTATTGACGCGGGTAACATAGTGAGTCCGCTGCTGAGAGGTATGGGCTCCGGACGAGCCCATACCGACCTTCCTCAAGTGGAGGAAGCTGCTCACCGAGGAGGCGTACAACAGTCTGCTGTGGCAGCACTTTGTGCCCGCTCTTACTGCCGCTGCCGAGTGAGTATTGACGCGGGTAACATAGTGAGTCCGCTGCTGAGAGGTATGGGCTCCGGACGAGCCCATACCGACCTTCCTCAAGTGGAGGAAGCTGCTCACCGAGGAGGCGTACAACAGTCTGCTGTGGCAGCACTTTGTGCCCGCTCTTACTGCCGCTGCCGAGTGAGTATTGACGCGGGTAACATAGTGAGTCCGCTGCTGAGTGCCCTACTCGCCACGTGGGAGCCGCTGTCGGCTCCGGACGAGCCCATACCGACCTTCCTCAAGTGGAGGAAGCTGCTCACCGAGGAGGCGTACAACAGTCTGCTGTGGCAGCACTTTGTGCCCGCTCTTACTGCCGCTGCCGAGTGAGTATTGACGCGGGTAACATAGTGAGTCCGCTGCTGAGTGCCCTACTCGCCACGTGGGAGCCGCTGTCGGCTCCGGACGAGCCCATACCGACCTTCCTCAAGTGGAGGAAGCTGCTCACCGAGGAGGCGTACAACAGTCTGCTGTGGCAGCACTTTGTGCCCGCTCTTACTGCCGCTGCCGAGTGAGTATTGACGCGGGTAACATAGTGAGTCCGCTGCTGAGAGGTATGGGCTCCGGACGAGCCCATACCGACCTTCCTCAAGTGGAGGAAGCTGCTCACCGAGGAGGCGTACAACAGTCTGCTGTGGCAGCACTTTGTGCCCGCTCTTACTGCCGCTGCCGAGTGAGTATTGACGCGGGTAACATAGTGAGTCCGCTGCTGAGAGGTATGGGCTCCGGACGAGCCCATACCGACCTTCCTCAAGTGGAGGAAGCTGCTCACCGAGGAGGCGTACAACAGTCTGCTGTGGCAGCACTTTGTGCCCGCTCTTACTGCCGCTGCCGAGTGAGTATTGACGCGGGTAACATAGTGAGTCCGCTGCTGAGTGCCCTACTCGCCACGTGGGAGCCGCTGTCGGCTCCGGACGAGCCCATACCGACCTTCCTCAAGTGGAGGAAGCTGCTCACCGAGGAGGCGTACAACAGTCTGCTGTGGCAGCACTTTGTGCCCGCTCTTACTGCCGCTGCCGAGTGAGTATTGACGCGGGTAACATAGTGAGTCCGCTGCTGAGAGGTATGGGCTCCGGACGAGCCCATACCGACCTTCCTCAAGTGGAGGAAGCTGCTCACCGAGGAGGCGTACAACAGTCTGCTGTGGCAGCACTTTGTGCCCGCTCTTACTGCCGCTGCCGAGTGAGTATTGACGCGGGTAACATAGTGAGTCCGCTGCTGAGAGGTATGGGCTCCGGACGAGCCCATACCGACCTTCCTCAAGTGGAGGAAGCTGCTCACCGAGGAGGCGTACAACAGTCTGCTGTGGCAGCACTTTGTGCCCGCTCTTACTGCCGCTGCCGAGTGAGTATTGACGCGGGTAACATAGTGAGTCCGCTGCTGAGAGGTATGGGCTCCGGACGAGCCCATACCGACCTTCCTCAAGTGGAGGAAGCTGCTCACCGAGGAGGCGTACAACAGTCTGCTGTGGCAGCACTTTGTGCCCGCTCTTACTGCCGCTGCCGAGTGAGTATTGACGCGGGTAACATAGTGAGTCCGCTGCTGAGAGGTATGGGCTCCGGACGAGCCCATACCGACCTTCCTCAAGTGGAGGAAGCTGCTCACCGAGGAGGCGTACAACAGTCTGCTGTGGCAGCACTTTGTGCCCGCTCTTACTGCCGCTGCCGAGTGAGTATTGACGCGGGTAACATAGTGAGTCCGCTGCTGAGAGGTATGGGCTCCGGACGAGCCCATACCGACCTTCCTCAAGTGGAGGAAGCTGCTCACCGAGGAGGCGTACAACAGTCTGCTGTGGCAGCACTTTTTGCCGGCTCTTAAGGTCGATTCACACATATCAGTGAACCCACAGTTCCGGCACAGTACCGTTACAGTTCCGTATCCGTGCTACAGTGGTGCGTCAGTGCTTCAATTCACACATATCAGGCACAGTACAGTTCTCTGCGGGTCTTCGTGTACGACGTTCCCTTCAGACTAGCGTTGACGTCGATTGTTTTGATGGCACTCTTCAATAACACAGAATTAGCTATGATAGCCATTGCTTTAGACGAAGAAGAAGAAGAGAATCGAGGAAAAAAAAAGAAAATGGGTACATGAAGCATGGAAGTTAAGAGAATCTGAAAGAGAATTCGTGACATTATACAAAGAATTAATTAAAGACGAACTAATTCAATCAACACCTCGACCTCCATTTTGTTTTCGATGCAGCGGCGTCAGTGATCCGTGATAAAATATCGTCGTCGCCGATCACGTCCATGATGGCCGGTGCCGGCACTGACACTGATGGTACTGAGACGAAACTGACACTGACAAGTGTGAATACATCTGTAGAGAATGTATGAAAGAATAATTATCACTGATGCGGTACTGTGTCGGAACTGTGGGCTCACTGATATGTGTGAATCGACCATTACTGCCGCTGCTGAGTAAGTGTTGACGCGGGTAACATAGTGAGTCCGCTGCTGAGAGGTATGGGCTCCGGACGAGCCCATACCGACCTTCCTCAAGTGGAGGAAGCTGCTCACCGAGGAGGCGTACAACAGTCTGCTGTGGCAGCACTTTGTGCCCGCTCTTACTGCCGCTGCCGAGTGAGTATTGACGCGGGTAACATAGTGAGTCCGCTGCTGAGAGGTATGGGCTCCGGACGAGCCCATACCGACCTTCCTCAAGTGGAGGAAGCTGCTCACCGAGGAGGCGTACAACAGTCTGCTGTGGCAGCACTTTGTGCCCGCTCTTACTGCCGCTGCCGAGTGAGTATTGACGCGGGTAACATAGTGAGTCCGCTGCTGAGAGGTATGGGCTCCGGACGAGCCCATACCGACCTTCCTCAAGTGGAGGAAGCTGCTCACCGAGGAGGCGTACAACAGTCTGCTGTGGCAGCACTTTGTGCCCGCTCTTACTGCCGCTGCCGAGTGAGTATTGACGCGGGTAACATAGTGAGTCCGCTGCTGAGAGGTATGGGCTCCGGACGAGCCCATACCGACCTTCCTCAAGTGGAGGAAGCTGCTCACCGAGGAGGCGTACAACAGTCTGCTGTGGCAGCACTTTGTGCCCGCTCTTACTGCCGCTGCCGAGTGAGTATTGACGCGGGTAACATAGTGAGTCCGCTGCTGAGAGGTATGGGCTCCGGACGAGCCCATACCGACCTTCCTCAAGTGGAGGAAGCTGCTCACCGAGGAGGCGTACAACAGTCTGCTGTGGCAGCACTTTGTGCCCGCTCTTACTGCCGCTGCCGAGTGAGTATTGACGCGGGTAACATAGTGAGTCCGCTGCTGAGAGGTATGGGCTCCGGACGAGCCCATACCGACCTTCCTCAAGTGGAGGAAGCTGCTCACCGAGGAGGCGTACAACAGTCTGCTGTGGCAGCACTTTGTGCCCGCTCTTACTGCCGCTGCCGAGTGAGTATTGACGCGGGTAACATAGTGAGTCCGCTGCTGAGAGGTATGGGCTCCGGACGAGCCCATACCGACCTTCCTCAAGTGGAGGAAGCTGCTCACCGAGGAGGCGTACAACAGTCTGCTGTGGCAGCACTTTGTGCCCGCTCTTACTGCCGCTGCCGAGTGAGTATTGACGCGGGTAACATAGTGAGTCCGCTGCTGAGAGGTATGGGCTCCGGACGAGCCCATACCGACCTTCCTCAAGTGGAGGAAGCTGCTCACCGAGGAGGCGTACAACAGTCTGCTGTGGCAGCACTTTGTGCCCGCTCTTACTGCCGCTGCCGAGTGAGTATTGACGCGGGTAACATAGTGAGTCCGCTGCTGAGAGGTATGGGCTCCGGACGAGCCCATACCGACCTTCCTCAAGTGGAGGAAGCTGCTCACCGAGGAGGCGTACAACAGTCTGCTGTGGCAGCACTTTGTGCCCGCTCTTACTGCCGCTGCCGAGTGAGTATTGACGCGGGTAACATAGTGAGTCCGCTGCTGAGAGGTATGGGCTCCGGACGAGCCCATACCGACCTTCCTCAAGTGGAGGAAGCTGCTCACCGAGGAGGCGTACAACAGTCTGCTGTGGCAGCACTTTGTGCCCGCTCTTACTGCCGCTGCCGAGTGAGTATTGACGCGGGTAACATAGTGAGTCCGCTGCTGAGAGGTATGGGCTCCGGACGAGCCCATACCGACCTTCCTCAAGTGGAGGAAGCTGCTCACCGAGGAGGCGTACAACAGTCTGCTGTGGCAGCACTTTGTGCCCGCTCTTACTGCCGCTGCCGAGTGAGTATTGACGCGGGTAACATAGTGAGTCCGCTGCTGAGAGGTATGGGCTCCGGACGAGCCCATACCGACCTTCCTCAAGTGGAGGAAGCTGCTCACCGAGGAGGCGTACAACAGTCTGCTGTGGCAGCACTTTGTGCCCGCTCTTACTGCCGCTGCCGAGTGAGTATTGACGCGGGTAACATAGTGAGTCCGCTGCTGAGAGGTATGGGCTCCGGACGAGCCCATACCGACCTTCCTCAAGTGGAGGAAGCTGCTCACCGAGGAGGCGTACAACAGTCTGCTGTGGCAGCACTTTGTGCCCGCTCTTACTGCCGCTGCCGAGTGAGTATTGACGCGGGTAACATAGTGAGTCCGCTGCTGAGAGGTATGGGCTCCGGACGAGCCCATACCGACCTTCCTCAAGTGGAGGAAGCTGCTCACCGAGGAGGCGTACAACAGTCTGCTGTGGCAGCACTTTGTGCCCGCTCTTACTGCCGCTGCCGAGTGAGTATTGACGCGGGTAACATAGTGAGTCCGCTGCTGAGAGGTATGGGCTCCGGACGAGCCCATACCGACCTTCCTCAAGTGGAGGAAGCTGCTCACCGAGGAGGCGTACAACAGTCTGCTGTGGCAGCACTTTGTGCCCGCTCTTACTGCCGCTGCCGAGTGAGTATTGACGCGGGTAACATAGTGAGTCCGCTGCTGAGAGGTATGGGCTCCGGACGAGCCCATACCGACCTTCCTCAAGTGGAGGAAGCTGCTCACCGAGGAGGCGTACAACAGTCTGCTGTGGCAGCACTTTGTGCCCGCTCTTACTGCCGCTGCCGAGTGAGTATTGACGCGGGTAACATAGTGAGTCCGCTGCTGAGAGGTATGGGCTCCGGACGAGCCCATACCGACCTTCCTCAAGTGGAGGAAGCTGCTCACCGAGGAGGCGTACAACAGTCTGCTGTGGCAGCACTTTGTGCCCGCTCTTACTGCCGCTGCCGAGTGAGTATTGACGCGGGTAACATAGTGAGTCCGCTGCTGAGAGGTATGGGCTCCGGACGAGCCCATACCGACCTTCCTCAAGTGGAGGAAGCTGCTCACCGAGGAGGCTGTGATAATAAATGAAAGAAGGATTCTTCTAGTGAATGAGGTTTATTGGTCGCAGGCAGACACACAATAGTTACACGTTATATGTTAGTTAACAGATGCGTACAGAACAGTGGGAACGACCGGATGAACCCACGACTACTTATATGGTTATATCACAGACAATCCATAGTGATGCGGTTACATACTAAGTTACTAAATAGTGATGTTACAACATCCCCCCTCTTTAGTTCTAATTAGACCCTTACAAACAATTGTCTGATATACTAAGCTATGCATCTATACATATGACAACATAATTTAAATTACTTATAGTTACAACTTACATAACATTCTTAATTTATACATAGCATGAACTTAGTTTAAATTAATCTATTTCATCTATTAACCTTCTAGTAGGTTTTACAATACGACCCGACCTTGTTGTTATACTTGAGGATTTTTGAGATGAGGAATCTTGATGCCTAGGCGACTCCTGTCTGTCACCTTCCTCTCTCCCCTGTGACGAGTTGGATTGCATAGGAGGGTTTGTAAAATTATTCGAATATTTATGTCTTAAGTGAATTCTGTTCCTCCTATATCTAACTCCATTGACATCCTCAACAACATATGACCTATTATTTGACAATCTTTGTTTAACAATAGCTTGTTCCCAGTTACTCTTAGGATTTCTCTTAAAGTAGACATGATCATTATGATGTAATAGAGACAAAGGTTTTGTATTTCTGTCATAATACTTTGTTTTATTTTCATTATTTTTCTTAACCGACTCTTTATAATCCTTAAAAGTTACTACTTTTGGTTTTAATCTTTTGTATGACACTGGAATGTTATCCCTTAAGTTTCTAGACATTAGCAATTGTGCTGGTGATGGCAAATTGGTTTTAGGTGTATTTCTATATTGTAATAAAGCTATGTATGGGTCTGAGTTGTTTTCTTTACATTTTTTCAGCATATGTTTTATAATTTTGACTGAGCTTTCTGCTTGACCATTTGACTGTGAGTGATATGGACTAGTAATAATATGTTCTATGTCCCATTCTAACATAATTTTTTTGAATTCTATTGACTGAAAAGGAGGTCCACCATCTGACACTAATGATAACGGTATTCCATGACGAGCAAAAATGGACTTTAAATGAGTGATAACATTTTGAGATGTACTGTTTTTATTTAATAACGCAATTTCTATGTATTTTGAGTAATAATCTGTAACAATTAAATAAACTAAATTATCAAAATGCATTAAATCAACACCAACTTGTTGCCATGGATATTTGCATATTTCAAAATTTTGTAGTGGTTCCTTTTGATTGCATGGTTTGAATTTCGCACATACAAGACATTGTTCTACTAAATTCTTAATATCACTAGACATATTTGGCCAATACAAAGATTCTTTTGCTAATTTTAGACATTTATTTATACCTTGGTGACCTTTGTGAATCTTCCCTAACATTTCTTTATACATTGACTGAGGTACTATTAATTTTGAACCTTTGAAAACTAAATCTTTAATTACATGAATTTCTCCTTGAATATTCCAAAATGGTTTCACCAATGGACTGACATTGTTTTTGCTTTTTGGCCAACCTTCATTATAAAATTTTTTCAATAATTGCAAGGATTCATCAACTTTGGTCTCCTTTGCTAATTTTGTGCTATATTCTTTTGTGATTGCTAAATTAGAATACATTAAATTGACATGACAAGACATTTCTGATTCATTTTCAGGTATATAATGGTCTTTTAAAGCTGCTCTTGACAATGTATCTGATATATACATTTCTTTACCAGGGACATGTATAACTTCTAAATCATATTTCTGTAAAGTTAACATCATACGCTGTAATCTAGCTGGTACTTCATGTAATGGTTTTTTAAATAAGTAAACTAATGGTTTGTGATCAGTATGTACTGTGACTCTATTACCATATACATATTGGTGAAATTTTTCACAACCAAATTGAATAGCTAGTAGCTCCTTCTCAATTTGAGCATATCTTTCCTGGGTTTCAGTTAATGTTTTTGAACTGTATGCAATGGGTTTGTTTTTCTGCAAAATGACTGCACCTAAAGCTGATTTTGACGAGTCGACTGACAAGACTAATGCAATCTTGGGATTGTAATGTGCTAAAACTGGTGAGTTAGTAATCTCATCTTTCAGTTTTTTAAGACATTGGCTATGATTCTCATCCCAAGTCCAGACTGTATCTTTTTTCAAAAGATTTCTTAATATTTGAGTTTTTTCTGACAAGTTACTTATAAAAGGTCCTAAATAATTAATCATTCCTAGTATCCTTTGTAACTCTTTGACATTTTTTGGTGTGGGCATATTGACAATGGCTTTGACTTTTTCTTTATCTGCCCTTGCACCATCTTTACTGAAGACATAACCTAAAAAACATACTTCTGAGACTAAAAATTTACATTTTGACTTGTTAAACTTTAAATTGACTTGACGAGCTCTTTGCATGACTTTATGTAATCTTTCATTATGTACTGACTCATTTGGTCCATAAACTAAGATATCATCTATAAAAATTAAGACTCCTTCAATATCACCAAATAAATTCATCATAACTCTTTGAAATATTTCAGATGAGGCATTTATGCCGTAAGGTAATCTTAAATACCTATATCTACCAAATGGTGTTTGAAAAGTACATAATTCAGAACTATATTCATCCAGACGTAGCATCCAAAATCCAGAGAATGCATCCAAATGAGAAAAACATACAGCTCCTTCAAGCTGAGACCTAATCTCATCAATTGACTTTAATGGATAATGTTCTCTCATTATGTTTTTGTTCAAATTCCTAGGATCTAGACAAATTCTTAACTGACCTGAACTTTTTACTGTTACGACGACTGAGTTAACCCACTCTGTAGGTTTTGTAACCTTGACAATGACTTTCATTTCCTCCATGCGATCCAACTCTTCACGTAGCTTCTTTAGTAAGGCAAATGGAACTTTCCTTGGTGGATCCACACATGGTACTGCATCAGGCTTGAGTTTAAGATGACAGACTGGAGGTAGACATCCAAGACCCTGAAAAACATCATTATATTGTGTAAGAATTTGTTTACAAAAGTTTTGTTTTGATACTGAAAAGACACGATTTATTATACCTAACCTTTCACAAGTTGGTAGACCAAGTACATTTGGACAATCTAGGTTAACTACTAAAAACATTATTGACTCGACAACTTTACTATTATTTATGCACAAGTTACAATTTATATTGACTTTGCCTAAAATTGGAATGGTTTTTCCACCAAATCCTGTGACGTTTACGTGACATTTGACAAGTGACACTTTGAAATTTTGACGTGTGACGTAATTGAATGTTTGTTTTGAAATTATGTTGACATCTGCACCTGAGTCTATTATGCATGTGATTTGTTTATTTCCTATTGACAAGTTAATTTCCCATGACTTTTTAGAATTATTTTCCAAAGTGTTGACATTATAATTTACTTCTGAGTGACTGACTAATGAATTGTTGGGTGACTGTTTAAACTGACTATTGTGTGTCTGTCTGCTACTAAAATTTATGTGATGATGACAATTTGTGTGATGATGACCCTGTGTGTGTTGTAATCCCTCAGACTTATGACCATATTCATCATTGAGATGTTGACGTTTTTTATTTTGATTCGACTGGACTATTTGACTTTGACATCTCTCAGATATGTGACTAATCTCATCACAGAGATCTACATATCTCTCAGAATGACTGTCACTATTCTCATCACAGAGATAATGTAAATGGGGACTTTGACTGACTGATCTCTCAGATATGTGACTAATCTCATCACAGAGATCTTCACATCTCTCAGTTTGATTGTCACTATTCTCATCACAGAGATAATATAAATGGGGACTGACTGATCTCTCAGATATGTGACGTTTTTCATCACTGAAATCTTCACAATGACTTTTGGATCTCTCAGATTCGTCACTAGTTTCATCACAGAGATAATATGAATGGGGACGTTGACTATCATGTCTCTCAGAATGATTGTCACATTTTTCATCATTGGGATGTGACGATGACTGACCTGTACCCATCTGTGAACCACTGCAACTGTGTGTACTGTAACTATTGTGTGACTGACTGGACTGACTGCTATGTGTTCCCAACAGATCATACTGATTATGAGTATTATGCTGGTATGAATGACTTTTATGACCTTGACTCGACTTTAATTGACTGTTTAACATACCAACAAAGTGATCTTGACTACTTTTATCTGAATTAAACGATTGCAACTGACTGACTCTTTTATTCTTAAGGCAATACTTAGCAAAATGACCAAAATTTTTACATGACCTGCATTGAACTGCTGTAGCGGGACACTTGAATCGATGAGACTGCCCACAGCGACCACATGTCCTCGTGCTGCTGTGCTCGCTGTTTGAAGCTGATTTGCGACTGCTCGATGCTGACCGACGACTGTTCGAAGCTGACCTGCGACTGGAAGCTCGCTGTCGACTGTCTCCTCGACCACGGTTCTTCCGACTAAGGTGCATGACATTTTCTCCTGGAACACTGCTGTCTCTGACGATTTTTTCTGCATCCTGCTGAGCGACTATGAGCGTTCTTGTGAGCTCTTGCATCCTCTCATATGTCAGATCAGGTTCTTGAAGTAATCTCTGACGAACATGTGATAAGTCATTATCCATGTTTGCTATAAAAATATCTTTAATCAGCGATTCCCTGAGCGTGCCAAACTCACAATCTTTGCTTTTGATCTCCAAATCCGTGAGGAAATCTGAGATGGATTCAGATTTTGTCTGCCTACGTGTAAAGAATGCATATCTGGACATGGTCACATTTCTTCTCGGCTCGAAAAAATTGTCGAATTTGGATTTGACTTCGCTGAGCGTGCTCCCATCGAGTTTTAAATTGAACGTATTGAATATGTTGAGACCACGTTCACCAATTAAATGGAGTAAAATTGCAATTTTCCGCTTCTCGCTAGATTTGTCCAGGCCTGTTGCTAGCAGATATAGTTCTAGCTGCTGCCACCAACGCTTCCATGACTCGGCATTATTGTTGGCTGGATCCGACGAAATATTCAGTTGTTTGAGATGGGTGTTCATACCTTTGTCGCAAGCGCCATCTTTTTCATCTACGACGCCGCCACCGGTTGTTGGATTTTGCATTTTTTCGACAATCTTCAGATTTTTGACACCTGGGCTTCTTTTACTTCTGACACCATGTGATAATAAATGAAAGAAGGATTCTTCTAGTGAATGAGGTTTATTGGTCGCAGGCAGACACACAATAGTTACACGTTATATGTTAGTTAACAGATGCGTACAGAACAGTGGGAACGACCGGATGAACCCACGACTACTTATATGGTTATATCACAGACAATCCATAGTGATGCGGTTACATACTAAGTTACTAAATAGTGATGTTACAACAGAGGCGTACAACAGTCTGCTGTGGCAGCACTTTGTGCCCGCTCTTACTGCCGCTGCCGAGTGAGTATTGACGCGGGTAACATAGTGAGTCCGCTGCTGAGAGGTATGGGCTCCGGACGAGCCCATACCGACCTTCCTCAAGTGGAGGAAGCTGCTCACCGAGGAGGCGTACAACAGTCTGCTGTGGCAGCACTTTGTGCCCGCTCTTACTGCCGCTGCCGAGTGAGTATTGACGCGGGTAACATAGTGAGTCCGCTGCTGAGAGGTATGGGCTCCGGACGAGCCCATACCGACCTTCCTCAAGTGGAGGAAGCTGCTCACCGAGGAGGCGTACAACAGTCTGCTGTGGCAGCACTTTGTGCCCGCTCTTACTGCCGCTGCCGAGTGAGTATTGACGCGGGTAACATAGTGAGTCCGCTGCTGAGAGGTATGGGCTCCGGACGAGCCCATACCGACCTTCCTCAAGTGGAGGAAGCTGCTCACCGAGGAGGCGTACAACAGTCTGCTGTGGCAGCACTTTGTGCCCGCTCTTACTGCCGCTGCCGAGTGAGTATTGACGCGGGTAACATAGTGAGTCCGCTGCTGAGAGGTATGGGCTCCGGACGAGCCCATACCGACCTTCCTCAAGTGGAGGAAGCTGCTCACCGAGGAGGCGTACAACAGTCTGCTGTGGCAACACTTTGTGCCCGCTCTTACTGCCGCTGCCGAGTGAGTATTGACGCGGGTAACATAGTGAGTCCGCTGCTGAGAGGTATGGGCTCCGGACGAGCCCATACCGACCTTCCTCAAGTGGAGGAAGCTGCTCACCGAGGAGGCGTACAACAGTCTGCTGTGGCAGCACTTTGTGCCCGCTCTTACTGCCGCTGCCGAGTGAGTATTGACGCGGGTAACATAGTGAGTCCGCTGCTGAGAGGTATGGGCTCCGGACGAGCCCATACCGACCTTCCTCAAGTGGAGGAAGCTGCTCACCGAGGAGGCGTACAACAGTCTGCTGTGGCAGCACTTTGTGCCCGCTCTTACTGCCGCTGCCGAGTGAGTATTGACGCGGGTAACATAGTGAGTCCGCTGCTGAGAGGTATGGGCTCCGGACGAGCCCATACCGACCTTCCTCAAGTGGAGGAAGCTGCTCACCGAGGAGGCGTACAACAGTCTGCTGTGGCAGCACTTTGTGCCCGCTCTTACTGCCGCTGCCGAGTGAGTATTGACGCGGGTAACATAGTGAGTCCGCTGCTGAGTGCCCTACTCGCCACGTGGGAGCCGCTGTCGGCTCCGGACGAGCCCATACCGACCTTCCTCAAGTGGAGGAAGCTGCTCACCGAGGAGGCGTACAACAGTCTGCTGTGGCAGCACTTTGTGCCCGCTCTTACTGCCGCTGCCGAGTGAGTATTGACGCGGGTAACATAGTGAGTCCGCTGCTGAGAGGTATGGGCTCCGGACGAGCCCATACCGACCTTCCTCAAGTGGAGGAAGCTGCTCACCGAGGAGGCGTACAACAGTCTGCTGTGGCAGCACTTTGTGCCCGCTCTTACTGCCGCTGCCGAGTGAGTATTGACGCGGGTAACATAGTGAGTCCGCTGCTGAGAGGTATGGGCTCCGGACGAGCCCATACCGACCTTCCTCAAGTGGAGGAAGCTGCTCACCGAGGAGGCGTACAACAGTCTGCTGTGGCAGCACTTTGTGCCCGCTCTTACTGCCGCTGCCGAGTGAGTATTGACGCGGGTAACATAGTGAGTCCGCTGCTGAGAGGTATGGGCTCCGGACGAGCCCATACCGACCTTCCTCAAGTGGAGGAAGCTGCTCACCGAGGAGGCGTACAACAGTCTGCTGTGGCAGCACTTTGTGCCCGCTCTTACTGCCGCTGCCGAGTGAGTATTGACGCGGGTAACATAGTGAGTCCGCTGCTGAGAGGTATGGGCTCCGGACGAGCCCATACCGACCTTCCTCAAGTGGAGGAAGCTGCTCACCGAGGAGGCGTACAACAGTCTGCTGTGGCAGCACTTTGTGCCCGCTCTTACTGCCGCTGCCGAGTGAGTATTGACGCGGGTAACATAGTGAGTCCGCTGCTGAGAGGTATGGGCTCCGGACGAGCCCATACCGACCTTCCTCAAGTGGAGGAAGCTGCTCACCGAGGAGGCGTACAACAGTCTGCTGTGGCAGCACTTTGTGCCCGCTCTTACTGCCGCTGCCGAGTGAGTATTGACGCGGGTAACATAGTGAGTCCGCTGCTGAGTGCCCTACTCGCCACGTGGGAGCCGCTGTCGGCTCCGGACGAGCCCATACCGACCTTCCTCAAGTGGAGGAAGCTGCTCACCGAGGAGGCGTACAACAGTCTGCTGTGGCAGCACTTTGTGCCGGCTCTTACTGCCGCTGCCGAGTAAGTATTGACAAACATCTAGATAGGCGCCAGATCAACATGGAATAACGGTCATTGACCCCTTCCTACATTTTTTAATTGATAGGCTCGTGTTTGATCACTATCGCACCTGTTGCTAAGTGTGGGGTTCAAATGTACTGAATTGGTTCCCAACAATATTCAATATTATAACAATATTCCCCCCCCCTCCCGACCGTCGCCGCGAGCAGTCGTGTTTTGGTGTGCTCCCTAAGTTTTTATTATTAAAACTGGTATAAAATCAATTTATGAACTCAAAACTTATAAAAGTGCGTGGACATTAGTGTGAACAATAAAACTGTGTGAAGACAATTCTCTACGTTAAAGGATCATGTGCAAATTAAATAAAAACTTTTGAATCAAAAGTGCTGTGTTGTGCCGAATGACTTGCAAAAGTGAAAGGAACTGTGACCAGTGAAGGTCACACATCGCACGTCGACAGCCAACATTTATCAACCGATAGCTTATTTCACCACACAAATTACTTACTCGGATGGTCAAGTGGCTGTAGAGCCGACATACATGAACGCGTGTTCCAGAGGCCTCGAGTTCGAGCCCCGGGCATTTGCAAAAATATTTTTGCTTTTTGGCTTTGTTTACTATTTTTTAATTAACTATTGCCGCATTTAATTAGCTTTTTGCCGCTAAAATTATTATTCCTATTTCTCTTGCCACATTTTTTTCCCTTGGGAAGAACCTACTAAATCATCAATCATCGACCAGTATTGACATCTCTACGCTCTGGAAATTCATTGGCCTGCCACTTCAACACCTAGTTTCAAACCGACAATCCATCATGCCTCTTCAGCGGTCCCCCACGTCTACCGCAACCGCTCCGGCGGCCGCACCTGTGCTCGGCTTCAAACTATCTGAAGTATGTGTGCCTGAGGCATATGAATCGGATACGGCGTCTGAGAGAAGCTGTCGCAGAAATGTCAGTGTTAGACATAAACGTGGACATGGCGACGATGATATCAAGGAGCTCAAGGGCTTGATCTCGTCCTTATCATCTAAGGTAGACCAGAGCTTTCTTGAGCTCAAGCAGAAGAATGAAGAGCTTAAAGAAAGTCTGCAATTTATGTCCGATAAATATGATTTGATTTTTAAATCGCTTCAAAACATACAAGAGGATAGAGCAGAAGATAAGAAGACAATCCAGAAATTGGAAGAAAAGATTGAGGGTCTTGAGCGTAAGAGTAGGTTGTCAAGCTTGGAAATACGAAATGTACCCATTTGCTTGCGAGATGGCAGGAAATCTGAGTCCAAGGAAGATGCCAGTCTCATAGTGAAAACCTTGGCGAAAGCTGTCGAGGTAGATATACAAGACTGTGATATAAAAGACTTATACAGAATCCAAACCCACAAAGAAGGCAATAAGCCTATCATAGTTGAGCTGAACAGCGTCCTAAAAAAGGACAAAATAATGCAGGGGGTCAGGAATTTCAATAAAAATAAATCGAACGAAGAAAAACTAAATACTGGACACCTAAATATACCTGGATCTGTTAAACCGGTTTTTATATCAGAAGCCCTAACACCTAACACGCAGAAACTTTTCCACGCAGCTCGACAATTTGCCAAAGAAAACGGTTACACGTACTGCTGGACTTCGCGTGGTTCTGTATTCCTGCGTAAAATCGAAGGCGAGCCTCAAATTCGAATCGAGTCTTTAACAAATCTAAAACTGTTAGCAAAAAAATGACTATCCTGTTTTGTTCTCAATGTCATATCCCAGGGTTTATTTATTGCACGTAATTTTTGTTTTAAATTTAGTTATACAGTAGATAGTATTTTTGGTTCGCTATTAACTTGTATTAGTATAGTTAGAGCCCACTATTTCATAACTGTTTGTTATTTATATGCAAAGTATATTTTTGTGGAAGCCTTATTACTCAGTATTTCACTATGTTATAATTATAATGTAATTAAGTTTGTAAAGAACCGAAATTTGCTTGATTCTTTGTTTGAAACAAAACTTGTAATTAATCACAATGCAACACAACTGCAGTTACACAATCAAAACATTCACCCCAAATATTACCACAAATTAAACACACTAAACACACAATATTCCAACTCTACAGTACTTACACAAATCATACTCTACAGCAACAATATATTATACTGGGCATTAACATTTAAAGCTATACATTCGATAAGGACAACTTAAATAAATTCATTGATTCTGTAGAATCATTTAATATCTCACGGTCTTATGCGACTTCTCCGGACCAATGTTTGAAGTATATAAACACTACCCAACCGACCTTGAATATTCTGCATGTTAATATCCGAAGTTTAAATCGTAACTTTGATGGCCTCAATGTCTTACTGCATTCCATGGATGTTAAATGTGATGTGGTTATCCTCTCTGAATGCTGGTTGAGTAAAGTGACAGATATTCCTGTATTAACTGGCTTCACTTCGGCTAGATCCTCATTTAGCAACCAAAATGATGGGGTGGTAGTATATATAAGCTCCGACGTGACTCATAAGTTAGTTGAGCCGGTTTTCCAGGACGCTAATTGTCTTATTTTGAAACTAGGTCTTGATATAGCTATTGTTGCAACGTATCGTTCACCCTCAGTCAGAAATATAGAAAACTTTCTTAAGTCTCTAAATGATATTCTGGAATCCCTGGCGACAATAACAACTGTAGTAGTGATAGGAGATTTAAACATTAATATTAGACCGGATAATAATGACCCAAACTCCGAAGAATATTTAAATACAATGGCCTTTCATGGACTCCTACCTGCTCACGTTCTCCCCACCCGCATTAACAATTGCTTGGACCATGTCTTTTTGAAAACGGATAGACCCTCCACAACCTTGATTCTAGACTCATATTTTACCGATCATACACCTATCCTTTTTTGCCTTGAACGAAACCCTCTTAATGCTGCAAAACCTAAAAGTATGATAAGACACTTAAACTTTCAAGGTATCACTTGCTGTTTAGAAAATTCTGATTTCTCAAGTGTTTTAACTAGCACTGATCCCAATCAAGGAGCGGAACAACTCATCTCTATTATATCAGATGCAATAAAACAACACAGTACGCTAAAGAATGTCCCTAACAGAAAGCAGACTATTAAACCGTGGATGACCACTGGACTCTTGAGGTGCGTGCGTAATCGAGACCAACTACATAAAAAAGCAATGCAAAATCCTGAAAACCATACCGCTAAGCTAATTTACTCTAGATACCGAAATTACTGTAACAATTTACTGAAGACTGTTAAATGCAATTTTGAACAAAAAGAACTCCTGAAAGCCAATGGCAATCCCAAAGCAACTTGGGACATCATAAAAACTATCAGCTACAAGAACACCTCACCCGTAAGTAAGACAGGGGAACTCCTTAATATGTGTTGCGATCCAAACTCCTCAATCAATGCTATAAATAGGTATTTTGCAAACGTTGGAGCAGAACTTGCTGGTCGAGTTGCGCAGAATCAGCGTGTAGTTCACTCAAACTTTGAGTTTGACAGTCTAGTGAATCCCCGAGGTAACTCATTCGTACTACTTGAAACAAATTTCACAGAGATAGATAATATAATTGTTGGATTGAAACATAATTGTGCAGTGGGTCACGATGGAATACCAGCCTCGGTCATTAAATCTGCCAAACATGTACTTGGTCCACCAATAACGCATGTTTGTAATTTGTCTATCTCAAAAGGTATTTTTCCCGACACTTTTAAGAAGGCATTAGTCACACCAATATTTAAGGGCGGGGATGGTGACCGTGTCGAGAACTATAGGCCTATATCTGTACTCTCCACTCTGTCCAAAATTATGGAGAAGGTGCTGAACAAAAGACTGCTTAGCTATCTCGATTCCAACAACGTCATTGCGCCAAATCAATATGGTTTTCGGAGAGGCGTATCAACAGAAGATGCCGTTCTTGAGCTGACAAACCAAATTGTCAAGAATCTTGATTCTAGGACAAAAACCATAGGTATATTTCTAGATTTAGCCAAAGCTTTCGATACGGTCTCTACTCCCATCCTTCTACGAAGTTTAGAAAGCTTGGGAATAAGAGAGATTGGTCTAAACCTCTTCCGTGACTATCTCACTAACCGTAGCCAAAGAGTTAAGGTGGACAACTACATCAGTGACGATGTGAATCTGACTTTTGGCGTACCACAGGGCAGCGTGTTGGGTCCCACCCTGTTCCTTATATTTGTAAACAGATTGTGTCAGCTGTCAATCCCAAACTGTACAATTTTTGTATATGCAGACGATACTGCACTTATCATCAGTGGAGAAACATGGGAATCTGCTCACCAAGCAGCTGAAAATGCTCTTCGTGTGGTTATGGATTGGCTTTCATTAAATTCTCTTACGCTAAATATCTCTAAAACGCACTATGTTCCCTTCTCAGCGAACTCTACTACACAGCCTAGTATGCCAGACATTAAAGCCCATAGCTGCCACCCCGAATTGACCTCTTGCAGTTGCTGTACTATAAATAAAAGCTCTTGTGTGAAATACTTGGGGGTGCACATTGATAACACATTGAGCTGGAAGGAGCATATTAGTGTGACGGTTATGCGCGTTCGTAAACTAATGTTTCCCATGAAGAAACTAAGAAGAGTAGTTGCTGACCGACTATTAAAAATTATTTATTTTGCACTGGCTCAGTCACTGCTGACTTATTGCATATCTGTCTGGGGTGGTACATACAAAACATATTTACTTCGCCTTGAGAGAGCACAGAGAGCTGTCTTAAAAGTCATGCTTCACAAACCTTATCTGTACCCGACTACCCAACTCTATAAAGATATATCTGTACTCACTGTCCGACAGCTTTGTGCACTTAACATGACATTACGTGTCCACTCATCATTAGTTTATGATCCGAGGCTACTAGAGCAAAACAAAAGACGTAAAGATCCTGTATGTCCACCTGTCATCACCAAGACTGCCCTGGCGAAGCGAAGCTACCTAAGTCTTAGCAGCCACCTTTATAATACTATAAACGAAGCTTGCAACGTGTATCGTTTACCTAGATTTAAATATAAAACTGTAGTTAGTAGTTTCCTCCAAAAGTTAACCTACGATGAGACTGAAAACCTTTTTGCGGGAAGATGTTACGCACGCCGTGTCTAAACAGACGTAAATATAAAGCACACACACATACACCACACACTACACACACATACACCACAGACTACACACCCATACACCACACACTACACACCCATACACTACACACTACACACACATACACCACGCCACACACTTCCATTTTCTTTTTCTTTTTTTGTTTGCATTTATTTAAATGAGTTTTTGATGTTGAACAAAATTTTAAGAACTCCTACAAAGCACAGCTTTGTGAATGAACTGTAAGGGGAAGGCGCCTGTGTCTGTAACACAGTTTACACTAGCACGGACACAGACGTTCACTCTGTCTCAAGTGTTGTATTGTGCTTCATTGTTTCCATTTTCGATTGAGATGGAGAAATTGTATCTGGCTTTATGGAATAATAAAATTATTATTATTATTAAAAAAAAAAAAAATTGTGATTCAATTCAATCAGTCAATTGTCCTTCAATTTAATCAGTCTACTTTTTACATAGTCTCCAGTCGGCAAATGCCACTAATATTGTCATTACGTTTGTATTAACTTTACTTTTTGAGGTGTTAAATCATCGAATAACCTATCCCACTCTAGGGTGGAACGAAAAGGCGGGTTAGATTTATACTAAGAAAAACCCATCTACATATACATACTTTCAATCACCCTTTGCATTTTAGGGTCACGATCATTCTTTCAGTCCCTCAGCCTTAGCAGGATAGTATTAACTTGAGCCTTTGTCCCCAGAGCATGGAACCCACGCATGCCAACCCCGATGCTACGTGCCGTGTCCGCCTGGCAGACCGCCTCGCCCGCGTGGCTCACGCGCGCCTGCGTCACACGTTGCGTCGTGCCGCGAGTGTTGGCTGCCGTGAGGGCGTGGGACCCTACCAACGACACGCAGCCGTTACATCAGTGGGTGTTGCCGTGGCATGATATGGCAGGTCAGTTGTTGAGAGTTTGTCCTCTTTAACTGTTGTATGTTTAAAGTTTGTGGCGATAGCTATGACGCCACATAGAAAAAAAACAATTGTTAAAATTTTTAATCGCAGTATAAGAGTTCTTCACGCGATTAAAACATACATAACAGTCCGAAATTAACTTTTAGGCTGTTGTCCGGACCAGACACAATGTCCGTCTGGTCGGAGGAAAGTTTCCAAAGGAATTTTAAACTTTGTTCCGTATATCTCTAGGTTCTAGAAAGCATATATGTTACGTACATGCTACTTACATGTCGTATAGTCACTGAGTTCACGCTGCTTTTACGCTTCCGCGTCTCGTTGTCATTGCGTAAAAGAATTCGGTAAACCTTGAACGTATTTGACGTCACTATTGATTTTACCGGAGATGTGACGTGTTGAAGTTTCACAGCATAACATTATCATCGTATTACTTGTCTTAGGTGAAGCGCTAGCCAGCGCTGTGTACCCGCTGATCCGCTCACGCCTAGCAGCTGCACTGGCGGCGTGGCACCCCGCCGACGGTTCCGCACGCGGCGTGCTGCGCGCGTGGCGCGGCGCGTGGGGGCCCGCCCTGCACGCCATGCTGCACACGCACATCGTGCCCAAACTCGACCACTGCCTGCAGCACGCGCCGCTCGAGCTCGTCGGCAGGGAGAACAGTACGTACACATTGTGTTACTAGCTGTTGTAAGCAAATTCATCTACGGAGACCTCATAAAAGATTACAAATGACAATTTTTCAAGCTTTTTTTCCAAATTATATGTACCCTAAGTTACTTCCGCTAATACTAGCTGCCTGTAGTGAAAATCTCGTCAAAATCGGTCCAGCAGTTTCGGAGATTAGTCTCGACAAGTACTCGTCTTGGTATAGCCTCCTAACTTACCATTACTCGTCTAGGATCTAGCCATACCAAATGGCATCACCCGCTTCGGATATAGCATCCTGACCAGCATTACCCGCCTTGGATCTGGCCATACCCAATGACACACTCGCCTTGGATCTAACCATACCCAATGGCATCACCCGCAATGGATCGGCCCTAGACAGTGACAAAGGATATAGATTGTGACCAGCCAGCTGGGCAGCTAGTTGGGAAAGGAACATAGACTAGTCTAGTGCTTTGGATAGATTTTAACAAGAAATTGAACTATAAAACTTGTTTCCCTTTGCAGCTGCGTGGCTGTGGTGCGTGGAATGGCTGGAGCTGCTGGGCGCGCCCACCGTGGCCGCCATCGCGTCGCGCGCGCTTCTGCCACGTTGGCTGGCGGCATTGGCAGCGTGGCTTAACACCAACCCGCCGCACGCCACCGTGCTCAACTCCTATACCGACTTCAAGGTAACTAACTAGCTGTAGTGACAGTTATGGCGCTACATATGAACCACGAAATTTGGCATCACGGCAATTAGAGTTCTTCACGCGATTTGAGCATATACCAGAACACGAAATCTTATACATACATAGTTCAAATCAGACATAAAACCAGTCTGGTCAAATATTCCTATCTTTTCAGTGGAAATTTGTTTTGTTATGTATCTTGACTGTTTATCCTTTCGAAAAACAATGTCAATGTCGTTTTCTTTTGTTTTGCTTACGTAAAACAGTGGGCAAAAAACGCGTCCTCCTCAGTGTGACTTTCTTGCACTGGTCTATTTTAGATAAAAAAATAACATCCAATGTGTTCATTATAGCACAATACTACTCCCTCCAAGAAATCCTTATAACTGTCGTGAAAAACGATCATTAGCTTCTACGTGCTAAGTACAAAATAAAAAGAAAATACTAACACTTTCGTATTAATGTCGATAAAATAATAAGATAGAAAATATGTGTCCATCCTAGTTATTATTGGCGAATAGATAGACATACGGTCTTAATACAAATATTATTTTTATCCAGAAAAAAAATATATTGTACATATGTACGAGAGAACAACAAAGCGTTTTTGAGTGAAAATTCAATTCTCTAAAGCCTTTTTCATTTGTCAATGAACTAAAACAACAACAACATGTTCTAAACAATTTATTCATCCATTATTCTTGCAGAAAATGTTCCCCGAAGAGGTGCTCAAAGAGCCTGCAGTACGAGACGCCTTCCGCAAAGCCTTAGACATGATGAACCGAAGCGCCGACATCGACTCCGTGGAACCGCCCCCTCCGCCTCGCTTCACCATGCCAGAAGTCAAAGAAACATCCCGAATAACCGAAGTCCTAGCTACCGCTACCCAAGCCAAGAGCTTCTCGGAATTACTTGAAAGTCGATGCATAGAGAAAGGTATCACTTTTGTGCCCATAGCGGGCAAGACCAGAGAAGGAAGGCCTCTGTACAAAATTGGAAATCTTCAGTGTTATGTCATAAGGAATGTGATCATGTTTTCCGATGATAGCGGGAGGAATTTCAATCCTATTAGTATGGATAAGCTGTTGAGTATGGTGGAGGATTGAGGGATGAATTAAAGAGTAATTTAATTGCTATTTTTTCTTGATGTTTTATTTTTTTTACTTACTTTTGCTCGTGGTTTTGGCCGGGTGAATATCGCTTGTATAAAGATTAAAAGTCGCTAAGTATATATCCTTTCTTGGGGTTGAATCTTACTCCGTTCAAAACTTCATTAAAATCGGTTCATTAATTTTATTGCGAAAGCGTAACGAACAGTTACTTTCACATTTATAATATTAGTACGGATTACCCCCGGGATAAAGTGTAGCCATGTTCTTGTTTGAAGTCCAGTCTATCATTAAACTAAATTCATCGAAAATTGGTACATTGTTTTAGACGTGAAATTATAATAAACAGAGTAATTTTCATATTGATTTATAGTGTAGCGACATCTATGTCTATAGGAACTATTCAGTATCGCGGAATCAGAGTTATCTTTGCGATTAGACTTATACAACTGTCCGAAATTAATTAACGGACAGTTGCCGGAACCAGACGCAGCACACGTCTAGTCGGAGGATCCTTCTTTTCAACGGAGGTTTGTGAGACTTTACACCCTCTAAAATAATATAATATTAGTATGGATGAATTATCACGAGTGGTTTCTTACAAGCGTTAACTAAAGGATCATATATAACTGAAGTTTTAGCTTCTGCTACTCAATCCAAGAGTTCAGAACTACTTGAAAGTTGAAACTTGTGCTACTTCTGCATCGCGACTGTATCGATGCGAACGCGCGACAGCAGCGCAACTGCATCGCTACAAAAAGTTGCCGTGGGCCTATAGTTTTGAAAACAAAATCAGTGTCCCCCAGATCGAAGGCAACGAAGGAACAGGGTAGGGGTTTAGTCAGTAAGAGTCTGACACACCCTCCCGCTCCGCCCAAGAGTGGGAGAAGTCATTCTGATAGTTCCCCTACCATGAAAAATAAATTAAAAAATAAACAACAACACAAACAAACACATTAACCTCAAATCATTGCCAAGGTACTTCGAGTTGGCACGATTATGAGTCATTGCGTAAGCCAATGAGATGCACTTCCGTTACGTCATTAATTTAGTATTGGCAAATTGTCAATTTCCGCTTTCTGATACGAATTTCTTCCTTGTCTCGATTCAAAGATGTTACGGGCCAGTTTTTTAAGAACGTACGTACAAACAGTTGTTTTCTCTCAAAGTATATGGGCCCAGGCCCCAGACCACCATGGTCAATGGTCCACCAAGGAACATAGTCCTTGGTACAGTCAGCATCAAAGTCGATGAACAGAATCAACATAACAAAACACCTGTTCGCAATAAAATGTGTTTCATCTGTTCAAAATAAAATATTTGTTACTAGCTGTCCCCTGCGGTTTCACCCGCATTTTTCGTTACTGCTCCGCTCCCGTGGGTCGTAGCGTGATGGTATATAGCCTATAGCATTCCTCGATAAATGGGCTATCTAACAGTGAAAGAATTTTTCAAATCGGACCAGTAGTTCCAGAGATTACCCCCTACATACAAACTTACAAACCTACAAACTTACAAACTTACAAATTTTACCTCTTTATAATATTAGTATAGATGTTGATTCTGTTCATCGACTTTTGATGCTGACTGTACCAACGAAACCAGATCACAATAAATAGATAGCATTTAGACCCAGTGCGTTGCCATGTTTCTAGCGGCGTTAGAGATGTTTTTAAGGGCCTCCAAAATGCAGTTGTAGGGACACTTGAAACTAGTACCTAAGCCATTTTCTGGACAGGACCACCTAGGTATGTTTTTTCATTTACCCTTTGCGTTCTAGGGCCACGGTAACTCTTTCAAAATGATCCGGCAGCCGTAGCAGGCATTGGCCCTACTATTGGCCCATTCAGTTATTTCGCGTGAGGTATGATTGAAATAGCGAGATAAAATATGCCTTTAACTCTCCCTTTTCAAGGCTAAAAATTTTAACATTTAATTTAATAAAAGCCGGGGTTTCAAAAGCCAAAGCTCAAGATTCATTAAAACAACAAGAAGTAAAATGGTGGCAAGATTTAATAACAAAACGTGCAATATTGACAACACAATTACATGCGTGCATGCTAACTAATAACTACGTTCTACACAGATCCGTGGACTGCAGGAAGTTCATATTAGTGCTCCAATTAAATATAAGTATTTGATCTAATAATAATGGTTCAAGGTGATATGATAATACGTGATGGTGATGTTGCCATAGTTATATTGTCTGTAGTCCTATTTAACGTTTGAATCCCCGACCGGTCCTATGAGACCGCGCTGTTATTGTTTTACTATTGTGTCTCGTTTCGCGGGTATCTGAGTAACTACCGAGTAATTCGTATTGTATCATATAATTGAACAGATTAGAAATATTAAACAGATAGTTAAATTCGTTTTTTTTTACCATAAACAAATAATCCTTTGCAATATAACTATTTATGGCCGAAAATGCATTGCCAAGTGGCTTAGTTTAGCACCTAGTGAGTCACCTGGTAAGGTAGGAAGAACAAACGCACTAAAATTGTAATAACCGGTCTTACTGCGCGATTGAAGACTAGCATAAATGACTTTTTCAAGCACATTTTTAAATCGGATCAAAAGCAGCCCATGTACCTGAGAAACTACATTACGAGTACAATCTACAACTACTTTCTACAAAAAAAGAAATAAGTACCTTTAAGATTAGTATGTTATGAACACAAAATTGTTTAGTAAAATATAAAATAGCATCATAAAAATTTGTTCTGGCAATCAATGGCACTAGAGTTCTACATGGATTAGTACTTAGATACTATTATGTTAGTAGTTTGTTTCTGGACTACGTAGGTATAAAAATACTGACCCCGTAGTTTCTTGAAAGTCGGTTTCAGTAACTGGGGGTACCTAGATTGTTAGTTGCTTGAAATGTCAATCGGTTAGTTTTTCTTGTTGCACTATCGTTGATTAACGCCCGTTTTTAATAACCTACCGCAGTTCACAGATAGATAGCTATCCCCGATAAACAGTACGATTCTATCTATCCATCCAAAACTTTGGTAGGAAATTTTATACTTACGTCGGTAGGTTATAGGAAAGTAAGTAAGGGCAAAAGAATAGATGTGTTTATCTTTAGTAGCTGCAAGTGTAGATAGATAGCTTATTGAAAACGAGCGTAAGTGAATAAAGCCTTACTGTGCACGCCTCCAATTAGTGTAGTGTAGCCCCTCAGCGAATATCTAAATTACTAGCTGTCGTTACTGCTCCGCTCCCGTGGGTCGTAGCGTGATGGTATATAGCCTATAACATTCCTCGATAAATGGGCTATCTAACACTAAAAGAATTTTTCAAATCGGACCAGTAGTTCCAGAGATTACCCCCTACATACAAACTTACAAATTTTACCTCTTTATAATATTAGTATAGGTACATAGATTGGACGATTGGATTTTCAACTCTCAGCTTTGGGCCAAGCATTGAAAATCGAACAAAGTGCTTTTATTCAATCAAAATCATTTAGTTGTCATCTAGTTTGTATACTTATACGCGACCTTCAATGTTCAACACAATGATCAACCACTCCAAAGCAACTTTGAAAATAACTCAACGTGAGTGTCAACAGGAAATCTAAACAACTAACATTTCTCGCTTTTGTTATGTTAGTAGACAAGTATTATTGAGGTAGTTAGTGACATATTACAATGTTATTGCTAAGAACAATGCGACACATCGTGGTATATTATGTTCTGTAATAACGTTGACCTTGACTCTCGTTAGCCTAGTTGTTTGACGTGTATTTGACGTGTTCGTGCCAATTTACGCTGGTGGCTCCCTTGTGAGGGCCAAGCCAATTTATAATAGGTACATATATCTAGAGCAGTGGTTCCCAAGTTGTGGTCCGCTTAACACTGGTGGTTCGTAAGATCAAAAATATGGTTTGGGAAGGCAATTTTAAACTTTCCAACCCAGTTGTACAAACAATAAGTACCTACAGATTTGAAGTTTATATGACAATGCTCGTTACTACTGATTTAAAAAAAATCCATGTGCTACAAGTTTCGAATAGTAGGTACACGTTTGTTTTTGTTAAGTTTTCTTCTGTACTTCTGGTCCCTGCTAACAACTAAGAAACCAAAGTGGTCCACGGTTAAAAATGTTTGGAACCAGTGATCTAGAGTTACATGAAGTGCATTTCACTATGAAAATTAATCTGCTTGACTCTTGACGCCACCAGTTTAAATTGACATCAGGTATAATAGAACAAGATTAAGTACCAGTTGAAAATAAAGCGAAGACCATTCTTAAAAAATAATTCAATATTATCTATGCCTCGCTGCCGGGTGGGTAGATTTTTGGCAAGAAATGCTTTTTATATCGTGACTAGTTAATAAACATTATTTGGACAACACATCTATAACTAGATAATAAATTCGATAAAATTACCCATTACCTCTAAAGTTTCAGCGTATGTTTACGTGGCTCTGAAATGGCCATGGCACTCAAAAGAGTATCTAACTATTACCTAAAAGATTATGTATCATCTGTATAAGTATTGGTTTCATAATAAATTCTTTTCGTATAAATCGAGACGTAACTTCAAGTCTATCCTCAATATTTGAAGGCGTTACCGCGTTTGCTGCCGCCCATGACAGTTAAGATTGATTAACTAAATACTGTAGTCACGACAACAGCTATATATATTTGTTCCACTAGTTAGAAATATGACCAGTCAGAATTAGGAGTATTTTGTGAGGCAATAATTCGATTAAGTTCAATAAATTTATTATTGCGATTTCGCTTCCAAACTAAAAAAAATAGGTCAGTGACATCTAGCGAGGACATGGTTACGCTCAAACCCGTTGCTTCCACTTGAACGCGACTGTTTTAATTGTGGGTAGATGTAGGTGAATCACGGAGAGGGAAGTCTTTGTCCTACCTACAGTAGGGCATAATGGGCTTATTAGATATTTAGATACAACGGTCGCCAGCAAACGCGTTAAAAACTATATCTTTTTAACTTAAACAACAGCCTTCTGATTCTGGTACCGATAAGCACGAACGGTCTGCACTCCATTCGCGAGTCCTAACATGAAATTACATATAGCCAAGGAGTAGTTAACTGGTGTTATGACCAGGCAGTATCTCGTCCAAATAAGGCCAGTGGCGCTCAGCGTGGCCGATTGTGTGACCGACACCTTGTCCAGTGGGCGGGTGTACGCGTCCAACGAAGCCAGGACTAGGGCCTGTGGATATTGCAAGGAGATTATTAAATTTAGTACGACTGTTTCAAGAATACGGCTTGTGAGTTAGCGTTGAAGCACAGTTGTGGTAGGTAGACTCAGATTTAGATAGGTAGTCCGGTCGTCCGATTATAATTTGGGTATCTTCAAGACTAGAGTGAATAGGCTCTTAATAAACTAGTGCGCCTCACCATCAATGATTGCATCACTGCTTACCATCAGGTGGGATTACAGTCAAGTACTAGTTTATGGCGTAAGTATATAAAAAAAAAAAGGTAGACGAAAAGTTTCATAACAGATTGGCCTTAAAAGACCCAATAGGGGCCTATCAAGGCCTTTGCAGAGATGTGTGAAAGGACTAATGTAAAGTTTGTAGAAGTACAGCATATTATACCAAAAAGTTATAGTTTAACTGTATCATAATGGACTAGAATGCTCCAGAGATTCTTGTGAAAGTGTTAGCGCTAAGGTCCTCTTAATCGATACTTTACATCGTCTTTTCACCATTCCTTTCTGTCACATAACTTTCTTTTTCATCAAAAAAATCTCCCGCTCTAGGTGGAGGACGTTCCAGGGCCGCAGTGACTAGCAGCAGGTACTAATGTCAGCAATTGTGCTTCAACATCTACTCAATAGCAGTATTCTTTTTAACCCATCTAAAACACACATCTAGGTACTTGAAAAACGAGAAAGAGTTTTAACACAAAAAATTCTGTATCTACCAATGCGTTTTGCTTTTCATAATAATTCAACTAACCAATTACAACGTTTTGCGCATGCTTGACAAATTGTTACAATCATTTTGAAATGATTTACTTATTCTAATAGTTCCAGAAACGACCTCTTCTAATCAATTTGGAAGAATTTATTTATTTAATTTTCATGCAACACATGTATAAAGGCGATCATAATCATTCATCATTTTCATGATGGATTCTGAATTTTATAACCATGCTCATAATATGCTATCATGCAATATTAAAGCGTGCATGCAATATATGCAATCAAAGATCATACCGCATGCAGTACCTTCATAATAATATTCGTAGATTGGTTTCCATGTCGTAGTATCGCTTCAATTGTTTTTCAAACGTTCTATCTTCATTTGCGGCGGCCCCGGGGGATTTGATGTCTAATTTTTATGTAGGTACAAGTTGTGGTTTAAGTACTACTTATACTACTATACTTATGTAGATACTCGCGTAAAATACACTTCATCGAAGCTTTTCATTTTCATCCGTTTAGGTAGAGATGCCAATGTCTTTTTGTTATGATGCAGCAGGTTTGCTAATAGTTATGTATCTATTTACCTATGGCCTTATTAGGACAGATTAACCGAACGAAAACATTGTGAAAACTATGAGGTACCTTCTATTCCACGACATGGTCGACACGTGTGCCAAATTTGGGCCTAAATCGTTTAGACTTTTGACCTTGAAGGAGTAACAAACATACACACACATACCGATTCTGAAACATTTCTCCGACATTTGTTTCACCGTTTAACGGTTCACCGACAGAACGATTCACATTTCATTATTTCACCGATAGAACGTTTCACTGGCGAACGATTCGCCGACAGAACGTTTCACTTTTCATTCTTTCGCCGATAGAACCTTTTACCGACGAACGATTCGCCGACACAACTGTTCGTCTGCCTCTCACATACACACACACACAGGTATTCGACATGTAGATCTGTTTCCGTATTCATCATCATCTACCTAGCCTTTTCCCAACTATACTCGTATATTGGGGTCGGCTTCCAGTCAAGCCGGATTTAGCTGAATACCGAATAGTTTATATTTTACGAGGAGCGGCTGCCTACCAGACTACCACAACCCATTATCTGGGGTAACACGGTACTTCATGGCAAGACTGGAGTCAGATTTACTGGCTTCTGACTATCCGTAACGACTGCCAAGAGAATCATTATATGGTTTTAATTTCAACTCGATGCCTTCACGCGTTCCCGAGATAAAGGGTCTTGACAGACAGATGCGCTAATTTTTGTAAATAGTTGAAAAGGCTTGGTAGATGATGATGAATACGGAAACAGATCTACATGTCGAATACCTGTGTGTGTGTGTATGTGAGAGGCAGACGAACAGTTGTGTCGGCGAATCGTTCGTCGGTAAAAGGTTCTATCGGCGAAAGAATGGAAAGTGAAACGTTCTGTCGGCGAATCGTTCGCCAGTGAAACGTTCTATCGGTGAAATAATGAAATGTGAATCGTTCTGTCGGTGAACCGTTAAACGGTGAAACAAATGTCGGAGAAATGTTTCAGAATCCACATACCTACAAACTTTGTCCTTTATTAGTGTGAGTGAAGTTTAAGTTTTCCCTCTCCAAGAGAGGAGGCCTGAGTCCCAACAGTGGGAACATTATAAGGCCGATAATGCTAATGCTAAAAAATGCAGTTTAAGTTTGCTTTTGTAAATGAAACCCAAGAAAAATAAAACATTTTTTTTAATTAACAATGCCATGTTAAATAGTTACCTACATTTTTATTTAACAAGTCCATCACAAAATTAACTCAATAAAATATCACAGTCTACAAATATATAATTATCTAATCAGAACTTCAATTACCATAGATACAATTTAGACTATCTAACATAACATAGGAAGGTCAACGCTCTGGTTTCTGTCACGGTGCGCGGTGATGAATTAGATGATGATTACCTATACTCTCTCAAAAATAACATGGAAAGTCAACCAAAAGAACAGAAAGTAAAGCCTGGTTTTCACAGGCCCAGTAGCTAGCTGAGCGGTCAGTGAAGGACAGTTAGGTACTGGGTCCATGAAAACAAAGTTTAGTGACCGGTGTTTTCACGGACAGTAACTGTCCTTCACTAAATTACGGCTACTGGGCCCAACCAAAACTACTCTGTTTGTTACTTCAGCCTGGTTTGAAAACCAGGCTGAAGTAACAAAGTCAAACGTTCTAAACATACAAGCAGAGGCGTGGGGCCCCAGAAAAATCTTTATGTTGTGATTGTTTTTTTTTTTAATAAGCTTGCTTACTTCGTACGTCCAAGACTGGCGGGCCCATGGCCTTTTGCCAGCCCTGTCTGTGTCTAATCTGTGAGTGGCTGCGATGTTCGCCTAACTATATTTTTATCGTAGCTCAACGCTAATCCGATTAAAGACGCAATATTTACACAGCCACCGTAAGCAATTTTAACTTATGCGTTTCAAATAAGAATAGGATCGAATTAGCGCCATATTTTGACGTCATATCTATCAAATCGAATCCGTTTGGTAGGGTGAGAACATTTTAAACTGGCCACGGTTTTAGAAGTTTCTTTCTTCTACCACTTCCAATGATTCGCTTGTATTTGAATGATAGTCGATAGATTTAGTCCTTGATATGGCACAGATCCGCTGAAAAATTGGCAAAACATTGAAAAACCAACTGGGATAAAAAAAAACACTAAGTACAGAGAATTTGAATTCGTTGTGCAAAACTAAAACGGTTCTGTATCTGTGATTAGTACCTACAAGCAAGAAAAATGGGAAATAGGGACCTAACTACAGCCTGATTTCAGTACCTATCTAGATTTTTGTTCGCAGAACATCAAAAACTCCTTTTCTGAATTTGATTGTGTTCCGTAAATTATCTGATCGCTTGCCAGTAACAAAAAAAATTGGCTGTACTTACAAACACCTTAACTTCGTTTTTTATTTAAATTAAAACGCAAAAGCCAGACAAGTTCTTCAGAAAAGATTTCCCGAAGGCTATTTCTTTTTCTTTTCTTTCATCAGTTTCTCTTGTTCGAGCTGTCTCTGATAGAAGTATATTTTAGTTAGTTGGTACATCCCTGTTGCAGCAACGAACACGTTTACAGCAAAGAGACTGTAGTTCTTCGGTATAATGATCAGGGACCACCGCGCCCATATGGAACCGGTGAGGGCTAGCGATCCGGACTGTTTGGCAGACAGTTTATTGGCAGGCCGATTTATGTCACCAATTCCAGCGAGCACCAAACTCTGAAATTGATTATTAGGTACCTATGTAGGTATTAAATCAAAGTCGGCGGTCACGGCAACCCGATGGATGAGAGACGTAGCTACAGGACCGGTCGTGCCTGTTTGATTTGCTTTAATATGTCGATCAAATCAAAGAAAGAATTCAAAAAGTTACACGTACTTAGGTACAATGGTACAAGAGTCCGCCCCTAAGATGACCCACTCACCGGTTGCTGCAATTAGTCCAGTCAAAATAGACTTAATTAGGATTCAAGTTTGCATTAATTCCCAACAAGCTGGATTTTTTGTACAGGCCTTGGATGCGTCATTACAAATGATACATCAAAAGTCCCCATCGATCCCGCTTGTGCGTTGTTTTTTATTCGAAGTCAAAGGTCACAAATTTGCGTTTTTTGCGTATATCTCTGAAACAACGAAAGCTATCGAAAAATGGTTCAGACAAAGTTTGTAGATTGTAAAATTTTCTACAAAATGATCCTAACAATTTTTCTTCTACGGTGCACTGTTCTCGAATTATGGCTATTTTAAACATAGAAAATACGAATACTCATACTAAGGGGTGATGGGTTCGATGAATATTTGAAGGACAAAACATCTGTAACGACACATAAGCAGTGTCGTAAAGCATACACCCGGAAGAGCAGCATCGCAGCAGCTAAAAGAAAGCGTGAGGCGGAGATAGCTACCACATCTTAGATTCGTTAGGAGGACGGATTATGATTTTGTGGTAGTGAACCGTGTTTTTGTTTCAAGAAATACTGTTTGTTCTGTGGCAATGAAGCAGATAAAACGGCTGAAATTAAAAAAAAAGCGCAGCATCTTCGACGAAGAGTGTCTCAAGTTTCAACCTTTGACTTCAAGAAAACCATCTTGAAGAAAGCTCAGACTGGTTTTGATGAGCTAGCAAGTAGTGTCATTCCCGGCATTCAATATGAATATGACTTCGTTGCTGCTGAGGCTAACCGCACCACAGTGATTGTTACACTAAAATACGACTTTCCTGCGGTCTAAAGTCACGATATCTCGAAAACGATGCTTTGTAGAAGAAAAGTGTGAAAATCTTTTTGTAGACAATTTTACAATCTACAAACTTTGTCTGAACCATTTTTCGATGGCTTTCGTATTTTCAGAGATATACACAAAAAACGCAAATTTGTGACCTTTGACCTCGAATAAAAAACAACGCACAAGCGGGATCGATGGGGACTTTTGACATATCATTTGTAATGACGTACTCAAGGCCTGCACAAAAATCCAGCTTGTTGGGAATTAATGCAAACTTGAATGTCTATTTTGACTGGGCTAAATTATGTGTAAAGAAGTTTGTAATAAATGACCTTATGCTTCACAAAAATAGCGTGTTTTCGTGAAAAACAGCATACTGCATTTGCCCTTGGATTTACACTGATAACCGTTCTAGTATCAGACAGGAAGCGTTACCTTCGCCTACACGATCCTATAACGGGTGCCTCATCAACTTGTACTCACCCATTTGCCGATAGGAGCCCAGAAGAATATAGTTTTCGGACCTAAAACGAAGAAACTAACGAATCAGACACATTTTCTGAACTCATTGTATACTAAGGATCAGTTCACACCGAGACGTGTCGCGACGATACTGGATGTGGCCTGTGATTTCGCGCCGCACCGCGAGACGCATCGCAACGTTGCGAGGTGCATAATAAAATTGTTGGCAACACGACGTCGCGAATGTAAAAACGTCGCTACATGACGCAACGTATTCTAAATTCTCACAATAAAAAGAGTATCTTTTCGCGTAGTAAATAAAGTTCTATTTTGAGTCACTCTATTAAAATGCGCGTGCAGCGTCGCGTCGCGTCTTGGTATGAGCTGACTCTTAATAAGCGCGAAAACAACCATATTTACCAGCTGGGTGTTCCCACAGAGGCCGAACTTTATTAGGGACAAATTTGTCCACAAACTTTATGATGCCCTTGTAAATTGACGACATTTTTTTTTGTTTTTATACAAAATTGTGATGAACTTTAGACATGGCACTGAAAATTGATTTTTAGAAAAATTTTGTGTGTCCAAAAGACACATAAAAATTCGACATTTCTGTTTGTCACTATGATTAAGTTCTGTCATAGTGTACCTACAGATTGTATGTCAAATCTGATTTTAAGGTTCTGACTTTGTCACAAACTGTTTAATACGAAAAGAAGTATATAATGCGACATCGCATCATAAAAATCTTCGAGCTCACGCAATCATATACACAAGACACCCAGATCCCGGAACAACTATCTGTATGCTGCCAGTCTTTTGGGCACTTTACCAGTCGACAGCGATGTGGAGGAGTTTTTTGACGCCATATTTTAGTTTGTTTTAAGTTAGTTTTAATTAGTTTAGAGTTAGTTTTTATTATACTGTAAATACCTTGTACCTATTGTCGTAACAAAATAAATAATCTGTAGGCTATAAAAATGTTTGTTCCGTGTAGGAATTGAACCTGCGACACACGGCGCAGCAGTGAATCGCTCAACCGTGCCGTCGAAATTTTACCCAGCAGAGACCAAAGATTTTTAAAGTCCTGGCGTTTTCGCAATGTTTTCGTTCACTTTAAGAACATAAACCTAATTAATGCATATGGCAAGTGGGAGTCCTGCTTATAGCAGAACTAACGCGCGGTGAAAACCGTATGCGGGCGACCGCAAGGGAGAAAATCGTATTACCTACCACACACTGTCGTTACCTTTTTATACACGTCTAGGTAATATTTAAATAGATTTATTGACATCCTTCAGCTATTTGGCTCCATTAGATAAAGATCAAATAGGCATGCAATAATAAATATTTGCGTAAGTAAATTAACCATATTGCAACGTGCTTTATACAAACTTGTGCATTAGTAGGCAGCATACAGCCCAAAAACCGTAATTGTTTTTCTACCTATATTTTGTTCCACAATTAAACCAACAAAAAAATTACACAATACACTTTAAATCATCTTACTAATATTATAAACTCGAAAGTTAATATGCGGATGTTTGTTACTCTTTCACGCAAAAACTACTTAGTGAATTTCGATGAAACTTTGTATACAAGTAAAATATAGCAACAAAGTAGACATGTCCTGGAATAGCATATAGGATATTTTTTTTATCCTGGGAGTATGTTCCTTTGGGATAATTTTCTAGTGTCAGTCAGTATAAGAATAATTAGGTACATAGTTAGGGCTGATCTTTCAATCGATGTTCTACTATTATCCGAGGATTACATTGGAGTTTGCTTACCTAAATGGCTTTTATGCTTTTGTATGGAAAATATTTATGTCATACATATCATTCTTATCCTTTCTTTCATTTGATAAAACAAAGATCCTCACCGCGTTTGTCTATCTGCTCGCGGTACATTTAAAAACTACTAGACTGACTTTCATGCGATTTTCATCAATAGACGGTGATTGAAGAGAAAGGTACATGCGTATTATAATAGAGAAAAGCCGAGAAAGCCCCCGAAGTTGGGACGGGTCGCCAGACGTCGACTAAAAATTAAGTAACAATTGAAAAATCAGCCCTGAACAACGAATTAACTCTAGACTAATTAGTTGATATGTCAAGTATAGAAGAAAAAATATCAACATGACACAAAACTCACGATGCAAATGATTGTCCTCATATCATTTGTAAGTATGTATGTGTGAAGAAAATGTCACAAAACAAATCACATGCAACATCTCAACAGAAGGCCATAATCGATAAACGCAATGACTGAAAGAAAATGAGTAAGAAAGAAAGAAAATACAAACAAGAAAGGTCCGAAATATAAAAAATATATATTTCCATAAATCCAAAAAAGGTTTTACAAAAATAGACAAGGTGTTATTTTTACAAAACTATGATTTAATAACGCCATGTTACATTAAACGGTGTGATATATATAACAATACTTAACATTGTCTGGTTAACAGTAACCACATTTACGTTTAGATTATCACAGTTGAGAAAATTATTTAATCAGAACTTTAAGCACCTATTTATCTTAATTTAGATGAGCTACAGTGTTGCTCTCTTGATTTTTGTCACAGTACGATTGTAGATTAAAAATATGAGAGATCGCGCTTTCAAAAAATTGGCAACACTGATGTTGGGTCACAAGATCGTGGTAATTAGTTAAAATGATAATTGAGCTGTAACAGAAACCAATCTATACGATCTAGTGGCGGATTCAGATAAAAAATATGTATCAGAAGGCTAAAAATTGAAATAAAAAATATAGGTACTCTAGTTGGCATCGATTTCGTGTCCGAATAAAACAATGGATCAAAAACTATCAATATACTGAGTAGGCCTTTTTGATTTATCAACCATAACATGCATATAGTTCAGAGTATGCATAGACCATGCAAGGCCCATTCCTCCCAAACCACAAGCCTGTCTGTATCCGCCACTGCGAGCAGCGCCATCTAGTGACACTTTAACAAATGATATTTGTACGTAGTACCGGGCATTCGTACGTCATACATTACGAATTGAAAGTTCCAATACAGTCACAAAATATGAAAGGATATGATTAAAATAAGATGTCCCGATTTACCCTGTCATTATGGACACAATTGTTGATTGGCTATTATATTTAAAACGTAATTAGCTGTTCAGTTATATCTCCTCAGTACCTCATACTTCAAGCCGGTGAGATAAAGAATAGTCGTCACAATTTAAAAGACTTGAAGTTTTCGCTTCCTCACTTAGTGGTGTACTAACATTATCTTTTAAAAACTCAATACCTATTAATATCTTGTAACTGCATTGCACTTCAATGCACAGCTCCTTCTCTAAGGCATCGCATTTAATAACAATAGGTAATAAAAAAAACATCTGAGTTCAAGATTGTACAATGCTTTGTACTTCTATCAAAGCCTAACTTTAAAAAATTCAACCATCCCCAAAATATATTTTATATTTGTCTACCTACTAAAAATAAAATAAATAATATATTGGCTAGTTTTAATTAATACCCATATCTATCATTAAATAACAATATAATATACTATGTATTTTTGTCAATGTTGAAGTAGATTCTACCTATGAGAGAGACGTTAAAAGACGCTCGTTTTAAAAAAAATACTACTACTACTAGGTGCCCAGACTACTAAAGTGCGTAACATCCCGTAACTATCGACCTTACCAACTAGAAAGTGGACTTTTTAGGCTATTGTATAATTATACAATAAAAAAAAATTACTTAGCCATAAGAGCTTTTGATGCTTCTTTTGCTTTTAATTCCATATTGTACCTGTATGCTCTGCTCAACTGATACACACTGGTACAGGCAACAAACACATTGACAGCAAAAAGACTGTAGTTTTTAGGTATAATAACTAAGGAGTATCGGGACCAGATAATGCCGGTGGCCGCGAGCGATGCGGACTGGCTGATAGACAAGGACTCGACAGGCCGTTTCAAGTCACCCAACCCAGCTATCACCAAACCCTGAAAGTGGTGACAATGTGATGAGTCAAGGCCATAGTTGCTTTGTTATGAATAATACTGACTTCTGGGTTTTACTTAGCGAAAGAATTTATTGTAGTGCCTGTAGTATGACCCCATTCTTTGATTTGTTTACCTTATTATTGTTGCCAAGTCATAGTAGGTATCTACTAGTCTACTAGTACTAGTCTAGTGTGTTGAGGTTAGTGTACCTACATGTAGACTGACTTAACCCACAAGTGTAGTGTATTATACATTTGTACACGTTATAATATGTGAAGAATGTGAAATGAGTTTTGTGCTAATAAACTGTCAATCATGCACACCTTGAAATAAAGTCGAAAACTAACTAATCAATAAATTCTGGACTTTATTTCAAATAAATTAAAGTTGATACTATTTTGACAGTAGACCCAGTTGTATGAAAGTTAGAGTTCATTTTACAGGCATTTAATTTAATAAAGTAAACATAAAAAAAATATTGATGCCTTCACATGATTTTCATAATATCCCCTGTACAGTATCCCCTTTAATACCATATATGTACGGTCAACAAAAATTATGCATGCTCAGTTAAGAAAATATTCCTGTGCGGGCGCAGCTCGTAACAAAATATGATTCGAACGATCGAGCCAGAGCCTTGCTATGCAATTATAGACCTTAAGGTGAGCTTGCAGATCTTAAGCCGATGATATCTTAATCTCCAACCTATAATTTATTTTAGTGTTTATTTTTTTTCACCCATACTCATGCTATTAAATAATTATAAAATATTCCAGAAGTCAGTTTTATTCAGACAATCCCACAACCCAGATGAATGAAGTATTAGAATGGAAACAACATTCTCACAATCATAAAATGAATTATTGTCAGTAGGAATGATAAAAATGAAACTTTTTAAAGTGCACAGAACTTATTTATCAAAATTATTTTGTATACCTATTGTATTATTTTTTATCCATAAAATACCTGTAGTATTATTAACTAAATTAATTGGTATCTAAGTTTTTAATTGTTCTAGTAGATCCTAATTCCAAGAACTTGTCACTTGTTGAATACAAAACTTCAAAAGCCACTTACAGTTACTAAAAGTGGCTTAATTCATGAATCCCCGACCGGTCCTATGAGACCGCTGTGTTATTGTTTTACTATTGTGGCTCGTTTTGTGGGTATGTAATAGGTTAATTCAAAGTTTTGTAGTTTCAGTTAATTAGTAAGTGTCAGCTGGCGACATATACATGAAACTTTGAATAACAATAGATAGTTCTTGTTTATTGTACACCAAAAAGCCACTTTTAGCTAATAAAAGTGGCATTACTCAAAGTTTTGTATAAAATTTCAGTCAGTTAACAAGTTCTTGTAGCAAGCTGAAGGTATGTTTGTTTTTATCTCAGATTAAATTGCAGCAGGTATGAAATAAAAAGATAACTAAGATTTATTTGAATGACATTAAATGTCCATGCAGTCTCATCGTGAAACATGAGATTTCATAACGTCTCAAGCCTTATCATTTTATCCACCAAGTAAGTATGAACTTGAATGTTATCTGTGTCATAAAAAATAAATCTTGACTATGACTGACACTTTAACTATACTTTTATTAGATTAGATTTATGAAGTGATAGATAATCCAACTATTGAATCAAGTTAGCCTACTGTGCATAGATTAGGTGTCTAGGTTCATGCTATTTGAATATTAAAATATATTTCCATATTAGTAGCAATTAATAGCTTTTTAACTCAATGTATTAACTTCAATAAGTGGTATAATTGCTCTGGTAATGAATGATCATCAGATAATTTTGAAATATAACCCAATTAGTAAGACATTCTTCCGATTTTCTGTCTCTACAAAACACCATATTGTGACAGAGATGCATGATAAATACCGGAGATTAGCATCTGAGAGTTAATTTTATAAATACTTCACTAATATTCGTAAAAGATTGTTCAGTAAATAAATCATAATATTTATACGTAGCAGATTTGCCCTTACGTAAGGTCTTTTAAGTATAAATAGTATGACCTTGAATTTACGTCCGCAATTCCGCATTACTTACCCATTTGAAAGCAGGCGCCCAGAAGAAAATTGTTTTAGGACCTGTAATGAAACAACGCAGTTTTTTTAGACGACCTTTTTACTCACTAACAGATAAGTAAGAAAGTAGTCATAATTACCAGCTGGGTGCTCCCACATGGGACGCATAGATCCGGGGACGAATCTGTCCGCGATGGTTACAATTGACTTGTATACTCTCGACATCTTTTCTGGATTTTTAGTGTAGATTGGTGAAAGCCTTCCTAAGTAGGACACAGAGGTACGGGAAGGAAGATAGTTACGGAGTTACTTTTTATATTTTCTAAATTTACATGGCACTGATAGCAGCCGAGGCAATACTCTCTCTGAAAGCCCGTTTGATTGATAAGATAATAATGCCAAAGTCAAAATGACAAGACAACTTACTGACAGTTTCAAACAATTCAAATTGACAACCTTACCAAAACCAGTTGTCACTCAGACACGTTCAATTATTTTATCGGAACAATGACTTTTCAGTCAAATTGAACGCACTTTTAGTTTTGCAACTGTTATAAGGCGACAAGGCGCCTAATAATAAATAAATAAGTTATTCATAAATATGAATGTTATCATTTCAGATTTAATGTATAGATTTCAAATTAATTTATGACAAAAATTAATTTATGCGTAGAACAACACTTTAGTTGGTATGGCAGTTATCTAACCTACTTTGTAAACATGTCACATGCAAGTAAAAATCTGCGTTCATTTTAGAAAACTATATCCATCGCTTCATTCTCATTATGAAGGTTAGATACACCAATAAAAGTTCTTGTTTCTAACGACCACTATCCAAAGATATCTAACTTTAGAATTAGGTTTAATAATTTATTGAAATACGATGAGTAAGTTGTCCAGTTGATACAAGAATATTAATTAGAACGCTACTTATTTTTTTTCTACAAACAAACATGGGTGCGGATGTGCGTGTGAATATATGTGTCAACGCTCAAGAATTTATAATTTTCTTTGTTTATTTTGTCTAGAATGAAACCAGTGACTCTTTTAACTATAAATTAATTTAATTCAATTCTGTGGACGTGACTGTGACTTATGTTTTGTGTGTTATAAGTTAGCTAAATATGGGTACGAGCACAATGGGTAGCGATTTGCATTCTGATAAGCAGGACAAATTGCTCAAGCTGCAAGCTCGAAAGAAGGAGTTGGAGCAGATCCTTGCAGCTAAAAACGAAGAGCTCTACAAACTATGTGTACAAGAAGTCCAATTAACGGGCATCATGCCGCCCGAAGCGCCCCTTAGCCCAGAAGTGCCTCAAAGAGAAAGATTAGGTAGTATCAAAAGTGTTGATAGGTCAACAGACGGCAATGACGTCCAAGATGGATCCGATAACTCATCCAGGCGGCTCAGAGCAGCTACAGGTGACCGTACGATGGAATCTGACGCGAATTTGCGTAAAAATCTTTCTCATAGATTATCCACTCCATCAATATCAGGAGTTTCAACAAAAAGTGCACATTCAAGGCATGTTCGACGTCCAGAAACTAGCTGTTCTAATTTCTTCCCTTCTCCACCACAAGAGAGGAACACTGATACATTCTCCATACATACATCCCATACTTACCCGGCACTGGCTGGCCGACATGAACCAATGAACGAAAATCTACACAATGACATGCAGCAAGGCACCATGTTCAGACACCATACCATGACAAATGATTATATGAACAAACTCTACTGCAACAATACTCCAGAGGCCCATAATGTATCTAGATTACGAGAAACTCATTTTAGTTCTAGCCATCCTGATATAACTACACATTATACTCATGGAACTATGGCACCACATCCAGTACAAAATGGTATGCGTAACACACCATTACTGTACCAATATGCATCACATTTGAAAGCTCAAAGCCAACATTTGACAGGTTTAGCACATCAGCATCAAATGCAACAATCTAAACGACGCACAGAAGGTGTCCGACGGAACACACTACAACGGACCCAGACTTACCATTTAACATCTCACAGTGAATATAACCAATTGCACTTAGAAAATATGAAGCATGAAGTACCGATGATGATCTATCAGCATCGGTCTCAACCTGACATTCAAGAACAGCCACATATGCCGATAGAAAGGACAGTAGTTGTACCGAATACATTACCATTACGAGAACATAATACAATCAAACATCCTATGCATATGCAGCTGCAAGTGTCTACGGATGACTACATTAGAGAAGATCGTAGACACTATCAAGAGCAGTTAACTCCAGTCAGCACAAAGTCATATAATTTTGACCCTATTAGCATGAGTAAGTTCTCACCTCTCTCTCAAGCAGACATGAAAGTGAAAGAGAAGCAATGGTATGAGACCTCATTAGATTCACCAACGAAATCTGAAGCACCTCTTCTGAAAAAGAGTTCAAGCTTGAAGCGGACTTCCAGTGTAGGGAACTCACAAGCGTATGAAATAATGATATCTTCTGGTCGACACTCGGCTATGCAAAGTCCGAATCAGATGCCGCAGAGTCCTCCAGTTTTATCTCCTGGTGCGGTTTCTTTAGAGTCACCGAAAAACTTGACTGTGATTGAACAGGGGAAATGTATACCTTATAGAGAAGAAACAAAGCCTTTTGAAATGTCTGATTTTTATAAATATTCTACTAAATTTAGACAAGGCAATGTTCCAAAAAGTGTCCCAAATAATCCTGGTCCTAGTTTAAATTCTGGTTATAATAAATTGCCCATGGAGTTGCCACAATATGCTCAAGAACACTGGCATGGACAAAATAACTGAAGAATCCTTAATTTTTTATTAACAATCTGTAAATTGTAAAATTAGCTTTTATTGTCTATTAACTTATTTTGACTGGAATTGGTGTGAGAATTTATAATAGTTCTTAGCTCATAGTATGTACTTATTATAAAAAATTGTTATCTTCATATTAAAAGTGGTAAAGTAATGTTTAAAGAATTTTGCCTTTGTCTGATATTTATCATGAGAAAATGTGTGTGACACGAACAAGAAACAAGAAAAAAATAATGAAATGTTATTCTGTTTTACTAGACTATTGTGATGAAATGACAATGAAAGATTCATGGAAACAGATGTTTAAATATTGATAAGATTAGCTGTGATAACACTGTCCAAGTTGTTCAATTATATTGTGACAATAAAGTGTAGATTACATAGATTACTTATCTGAATTTTATGTTTGTATACAGCCTATATGAGAATCGTGACTTTTTATTCTGATCTCGTTTTAATTGCCGTTTAGACAGCTACAAGTACAAGCCTTAGTATTACCACTTGTTGCAATTTGCCCTAATTTTAAGTAATTTCAATGCTTTGCCCACCGCTTTTAGGAATACAACATTTATAACAATTTTCGTCATTATCATTATTTAACATCGCCGCTTTTGTGATAAATTTTTCTCTATTTTATATTATGTATTATGTTTGAGTCTCCTTATCTATAAAGCTGGGTACATGCTGCTGTAACGCAACGTGCAACGTAACATGAAAGAAGTATTTATAAGTGTGGACGTATCGCGCGCACGAATCGAACATGAACTCACATAGCTGAAATGCTCTGTTCACGCGCGTAGTGTGCACGGTTCGCGCGCATATTACAGGCTATCACACTGGAAATTCTGTTATATTGCATGTTACATTACAGCAGTCTATACTCAAGTATGTATAGTTTCAAGACTAGTTAGTAAAAGTGAAATTGTTTCAACAGCTATTTTTAATTAATGTAATTATACACAAGGTATCATGAAATTAGCAAATTTTAAAGGTTTTTTGATAAAATCAATGCATTAACTAGTTAAAGTTTTTGAAGTTAAGATGTGACTGTTTTCTATGTGTATACTTGAAAGACTTATCTTACTTGCCAAGTAAATTTTAGACTTAACTGCCATTACCTTCGTCCAGTAACAAAATATTCGGTAGCTATTTCACTATTAAACGTTGTAAATATATTTTAGTATAGTTATTAGATTTAGAAACAGACAGTGGTCACTGGAACTTGTTCTAAAGTATTTTTTTATAAAGTGTCTATGTAAGCGTTGTGCTCATAGCAGTTTATTGGGAATAATAAAGTTTTTATAGTATTGAAATTGGTTTATTTAAGTTCCCTTGTGTGCACAACACCTTTTTTTGTTTTTATTCTAAAATCCCTTTTATTGGATTACATGGATTGAATTTATGAAGGGGTATTTGGGGTCTGCACAGCATTCATCTGTATTCTATTCTGTTCTGATTTCCGCACTTAGTCCCGTTGGACCATTGTGCGTGGGCCATACCTGCTAAGCAAGTAATATTTTCTTTGGTTTGTTCAGGGTATCTGTTATTGATTTCATCCGTCTCTATTTGATACGACTTCTCGCGTCGGGTCCTGGTACAGGCCATCGTCCGCTGCGAGAAGAAATGGCAGGTGGGCGCCTCCTGCGAAGCAGTAATGCTAGCGAAGGAGGTTGCCGCAAGTGGGAGGGCATGGCCCTCACCCCCCAGCCGCAGGAATTTTGACCCCGACTACCAGCCACGATAGTCGAGAGCCACGGTGCGGGCTTGCGGACTCCGAGCAATGGGTAGCTCGCCGTCCAGCAGACTGGTAATCGACCGGACTGAGCCCAAGTAAAGGAGGAACAAAGCCGTGGATTTTACTCATCAAAAGTCAGGCACGCTTTGCCCAAGAGCGGGAGAATTAACTTTGATGATTTCCCACCTAAAAATAAATCTATTTCATTTAATATTAATACCGTCTCGTGTTCAATCAAAACTAGTTTTCAAAGCCGAAAAATTTGCATTGCCACTTGCCCGGTTTCCAACCTCATGCATAGGAGGTGGGACCTGTACCTAACCACTGGGCCATCAGGACAAATAGATAAAGCATTGGATATAAATAAAAATAATTTCTCTTTTTTAAATAATTTATTCAACTTACCAGTGATGAGACCAGTTTAATATACATTAGAAACCCAAAGCCAAACGTTTATAAATAAGAAGAAAAACAAAAACATTGTCTACGGTTATGAAAAGTCGTGATATTGCGTTAATGGTGTGGTTCGTGATTGATGTTCTTTAATTTTTGGAGCAGGCTCTGCAGGGATCTCTTGCCGGGATGCCAGTTGCCATTCAGATAGTCGTCGTCGTTGGCTGAAATAAAATAATCAAAATAAAAAATGGTTTTTATTTTACATAGGCACTTGTAACACGTCAGAAGCTAGTGCATGGTTCCAAATTGGTCGTTTCCTATGGAGAAAAACCGGCACGAAACTCCATGGTTACTCTTTTCAAAAAAATATTGGGTTTACAATGCTTGTTCAACAATCAATGTTGCTTATACTTAAATCTTTCTTTTCAAATTTTTGGGCATAGACTAGGTCCCAAAACCCTGCCCCCACAAAGCCATGATGATGGGCAACATTTTATTTATTAATTTATTGGCAATTTACACTTACAGTCCCTACCTATATAATACACCACACGTATAAATTATAGGCACACATTTATTAATTGAGACATTGCAAAAAACATTAACATAATACCTAATGAAAATAAAGTTAATAATAATAATACCAAAATTAAAGATAAAAAAGAAAAGAATAGAAAAAATTATGATAATAATACAATAACGGGTTTTTTTTTTCCGGTAGGTGAATCATCAGAATGACTTCTCCCACTCTTGGGCGGAGCGGGAGGGCGTGTCAGACTCTTACTGACTAAACCCCTACCCCGTTCCTTCGTTGCCATCGATCTGGGGGACACGGTGACAACCTTTCGGATACCGTGTTCCCCAGAGGCTTCGGCCCTGCCGGGCCCCTACAGTTTGCTGACGTCTCCTTGAGGCGCGCGTGGAACAGAACGCGCCGTCGACGACTAGGCTCGGTCCAGTTTATTACCAGACTGCCGGACGGCGAGCTAGCTGCCGGACGGCGAGCTAACTGCCGGACGGCGCGGGTGAATCATTACAGGCTTTACAAGCTTACTAATTACCCACCAACCAATTGGGAGGTTTTTTTATCAAGTGGGGAATAAGCAGATTGACCTCTCGCTCTTGGGCGGAGCGGGAGGGCGTGTCAGACTTTTACTGACTAAACCATGCCCGTTCCTTCTTTACGATTTTCAACAAAAACCTTATATCAAGTAACGGGTGCAATGAGCGTGCGACAGATTTATATAATAGCCGTAACTTTGAGGTTCCATAAGGAAGCTTTACTCAAAGTGGAATCCAAAATTCATTGCCGAAGGGGGCCTGGATGGCACAAACCAAAACGTAGACTTGATTTTGGTAAAAGGTGTTTTCAATATATGGGACCACTCCTCTACAGTAAACTTAACGTAAAACTAAATTTAATACCTATGACAAAAACGAAATGCAAATCTCACATCAAAACTTACCTTAAAGATCTAGATTACGACGGCACAGAAAAACTATTAAACATTTATTAAACCCACACATAACACACACTCTAACATGATAATTATATTATTTAATGCAGACATGACACGCGCACACATAACCACGCATACACACATACACTATAGGTACAACTCAGATCTATGCACACTCTGCGATACCGCAAGACGCCATGTTTTGTCCGTATAATTTTTGTTTTTCTCTTAATTTCTTGTTTAACTTATCACAAGTAATACATATTATTGTTTGTGTTACATTGTAATTCTTTTGTTTATGTTTATTTTGTACCATGGTGAAAGAGACTGGTCTCCACGACACAGGGAATCCTAGTGTGGAGACCAGTGAAGTATCTGGTTAATGATGTATATTTTTTCTGAACAATAAACATATTATTATTATTATTATTATTATTATTACCTTGGTCCTGAGGTCACGAACTTCCCTTTCGGAATCCAATCTATGATCCCAATCAATTGGGTGGGTGAACTGTGCTGCTGTTACTTACCAGAATCATCCAGTTGTCGTCTGCCGGGGTTGAAGCCACCACCGAGGTAGTTGTCATCGTTGCCTACAAAGAATTTAGGTTAGGTTAGTACTTAAGTAAGTCAGTAAGTTTAATTTATTGTCCCTAAGTAGATATTGGCGATAGCAATAATTATCGTAGTGGCAACTGATCAAACCGAGATAGGCACTTTACTGTGTGTAATTTATTTCATCACCACTGCTCTCAAAATGGTGAAGGAAAACATCTTGAGGAAATCGGGATGTCCTAGAACCAATAATTCAAAGACATGTGATATCCCTTCACGATGTCTGCGTGATGGATTACGGCTTATTCCCTCTGCCGAAGAGTCTAAGCAGTAAATTACCTATACTGCTGATTTTGCATATATGCTAGGCACAAAATACGGTGATCCTTTCAATCATAAGCGCTTATTTACCTAAATTATACTATACTGCCGTCATAACTAAGAATGCAGTAATCGCAAAATGGCGGTTACGAGATAAACGCAAAAAACATATTTCATATCATCTGAGCAAGATGTTCGTATTTTATTGGTCATAATATAGGGTCGGGTGTCTCACATTGAACCAGGCAGCTACATTGAACCACCGCCGAATCTCGAAAATGCGACATTGCCAAACCGCACTAATATGAGTGAAAGAGAGGTATTTACGTTCCGTTCCTGCCCACTAGTTTGCGTGGTGATCGCGTGCAAAGTGGTTGTGTGAGAAGTATTCGAAAGCAAACTGACTCAAAAAGTAAATATTTTTTGCCAATTTCATTCTTTTTTCGTTTAAATAATATGAATTTATTTATATGTACACTGTTTTCTACGGCTATTTAGCAATTAAAAGCGCTATAATTCGAGATTGTAAGAGATTGATTTGCCGGTAAAATTTTGAGTTTAGTGATAAAACGTGGTGTGTCTCACATTGAACCACCTGAGGGTGTTACACATTGAACCACGGTTTACTGTGTACACCCCAGTCGTTAAAGGAGTGTTTTTTACAATTATTTTAATTTAATTTTAATTTGTTATATTATGGAAGGTACTTTTGTTTTTATAATTAAAAACTGTTACTTTTTTTTTTATTATTAAAATATGATAAGAATTTGACTGAAAAGGTTTTGTGATGTATAAAACTAAGACTCTCGGTTTAATTGCATATGATTTAAAGTGATTTTTATAAATATAAGGCTGATTTTTATTATTACTGTTTATTATTATTATTATTACAAAGTATTTGCCTTATAAATTGAACTAGAAGACATCGTTAATAAGGTGTCTCAATGTGGACGATACCCTGGTTAAATGTGTACCACCTGTGGTACTCATTGAACCAAAAATCATTTTTCATAAAAACCTGTTTTACACCGAAACTAAAAGGAATATAAGAAATTAATGTTTTACAAAATTGAAGCTAAATAAATATGCTAACTATACACAAAAAATTAAAGGCATTGATTGAACATCCAGCCCACTATGAGACTTTGAAATTTACCTGGTTCAATGTGGGACAACTTACCATATATCTAAAAATTCGGAAAAAAATCAAGCTTTTACAATATAATTTTCCCTTACTTAATTTACTAATATATGCAATTATAATACGTATTACTGCGTTTCGGTTTAGTATCAGGTCGTTTCCGAGTCACAGGATACTAAAACTAAATGCAGCACTTGCGCGTATTACTGCATTATGTCTTAGCACAAGTCGATTACTGCATTATTTTTTACTAATTATTGCCATTATTATATGCTCGGAACTAAGTTGAAGTGTACTGTGTCTTCTCAAGGACTTATATAGGTGCATTTTAAGGTTAAGGTTTAAGACAGCATTAGAGTGGAATAAAAAAACATGTTTTCGCAAATTCAGTTTTAATAAGAAAATAATTATCACGACATTATATAACTAAAAATAACAAAATTCAGCCAGACTGTTACTCCACCGAATGACGTCGCCGAACTGATTTACTAAGACAAAACGCGGCAATGGATCGCACTGCTACGGCTTCGCAAGCCTTTACTACACTTAAATGCAGTAATGTAGAGTACTGCGTTTTAATTTAGCAATTTTTCTACTGAATTTAAAACAAAATAATAAAGTAGTGGATATTACTGCATTCTGTTTTAGGGTATTCTTGCAAGTACTGCATTCTTTCTTAGGCCATGTTTAATACTGCGTTTTTTCTTATCATTGAAGCAGTTTTTATGTAAGTACGGCGAAAATCATTACATAAAAAACATACTTCGACTGAATTTTTTTATGAAAATATTTTTTTTTCATGTACATGTACCTCTTGGGATACCATTTCTGGAAAAAAGTGAAAATCTCAAAAATGTCGATTACTGCATTCTTTGTTATCAGGGCAGTATAGGCAGGTATAGGTAGCTACTGCTAACTCTTACGATTTATTTGCTGGCAACGAATAGCACAGCGGTGGCTCCTATTGTTTTTATAAACTTAACAGCATAGGGAATTATTCCCTTAGGTGCGTATGTAAGTAGGGTCGGGTGTCTCACATTGAACCAGGCAGCTACATTGAACCACCGCCGAATCTCGAAAATGCGACATTGCCAAACCGCACTAATATGAGTGAAAGAGAGGTATTTACGTTCCGTTCCTGCCCACTAGTTTGCGTGGCGATCGCGTGCAAAGTGGATGTGTGAGGAGTATTCGAAAGCAAACTGACTCAAAAAGTAAATATTTTTTGCCAATTTCATTATTTTTTAGCTTTTTTCGTTTAAATAATATCAATTAATTTATATATACACTGTTTTCTACGGTTATTTAGCAATTAAAAGCGCTATAATTCGTCATTTTAAGAAATTGATTTGCCGGTAAAATATTGAGTTTAGTGATAAAACGTGGTGTGTCTCACATTGAACCACCTGAGGGTGTTACACATTGAACCACGGTTTACTGTGTACACCCCAGTCGTTAAAGGAGTGTTTTTTACAATTATTTTAATTTAATTTTAGTTTGTTATATTATGGAAGGTACTTTTGTTTTTATAATTAAAAACTGTTACTTTTGTTTTTATTATTAAAATATGATAAGAATTTGACTGAAAAGGTTTTGTGATGTATAAAACTAAGACTCTCGGTTTAATTGCATATGATTTAAAGTGATTTTTATAAATATAAGGCTGATTTTTATTATTACTGTTTACTATTATTATTATTACAAAGTATTTGCCTTATAAATTGAACTAAAAGACATCGTTAATAAGGTGTCTCAATGTGGGCGATACCCTGGTTAAATGTGTACCACCTGTGGTACTCATTGAACCAAAAATCATTTTTCATAAAAACCTGTTTTACACCGAAACTAAAAGGAATATGAGAAATTAATGTTTTACAAAATTGAAGCTAAATAAATATGCTAACTATACACAAAAAATTAAAGGCATTGATTGAACATCCAGCCCACTATGAGACTTTGAAATTTACCTGGTTCAATGTGGGACAACTTACCATACCTACTTACAATTCGAAATGAACAAACTCGGTAAACTGTATGGCCATTACTTACCAGACCCTCCAAGTTGTCCATTGACGCACCCATCATCCCACATGTTGACGCAACGCTTGCCAGGGTTGAAGCCCCCGTTCAAATAGTCATCATCATTGCCTGAAATAAATTGAAACAGTTTTATAACGCAGAGAAACCCCTTCGATGTCATACTTACTTGTTGTACAGGGTCTTAGAATTACAGGAGGAGTTTCTCTTAGAATATTAAGTATAAGAGAGCCACTGCCCAATACGGGACGACACCCACGGGTCAACACTAGTCCGGGGCAGGGGAAGTCAAACAGCACCCGCAGTTCCTGGCACAAGTGTACAAGGGAACAACGGGATGGTTATTATCAGTAAAAATCTGAAAGACCCCTCCACCCACCACAAGGCATCCATGATGATTTCCCCTCCCAAAAAAAGAGCCTTTAGGCAAGTAATTGGTCTCTGATGTTTTAAGTAGGTATGGTGGATACGCTACAGTCGGCCAATACCTCTTCAAGAATGTAAGCACCTATGAAATCACTCTCATTCATTAGCGTTTACATATTATGAACCAGCTATTTAGCTTCATTAATTTGACTGTATGTCCTTGTACAAGGGATAAAGTGGTTTGAGTTGTCACATGTTGAAATTATTCGTGCTTCAATGCATCCGACATGAAGAACATCATAGTAATTATCAGTCGTTATTGGAAAAAAATACTGGAGGGATTCGTGTGTTCATATGTCCGTAGTGAGGTTTATTATATCAGAGTAGATAGCTGCTTACCAGCCCCGCCGAGTTGACCGTTGGAACATCCTTCATCCCACATGTTGATACAAATTCTGTCACTACCTGAAAGTAATTAAAACGTGAATGATCAAGTAGTCTTATGCCCGTTTTCACCAACAGCCCCTAAAATTTAAGTGTCTCTTACGCCAATATAATCACGGTTCCTATACTTTTCAAGGCCTGTTAGGGCTGCGGTTATGTTGAAAGGCGTTACCAAGGTCATAGTACATAAAGGGCTACTGAAGGAGAACAGGTGGTCCTTAGACAGGAAGTGTCTGACACGTCCTTCCGCTCCACGCAGAGCGGGAGAAATCAATGTATGAGGTCCTACCTCACCTCATAAACAGGGATGTGTACAAGTTTTGCACATAGGGCTTCCGCGGTGGTGTTTTAAGAGAAAAAGGAGTAATTTTATGTGCTGGTGGTAATTTTGGTGGTAAATTATTATGCAACAGACTGGTTTATTTCCAACGTCTCTGTATTTTTTTGAAGGTTTACCCCGAAAATGAAACAAGATATTCAGACACCCTTTTTTTTGCTAAGTAGAGACAGACTTGGAGTTAGTCAAAAATTTGGAAATATTTGCACGTTTCAAAACAGATCTCTACGAAAAAGAAAGGGAAGCCTCATAATAACACAGTTTTTGCTTACAGTGTAGGCAAAAGTTATTGTCAAAGTTAAATAAAAACAAAAAGGAACCTGTGGTAAACTTACCTCTGTGAATACCAGAATGTGCCCCCAAAGTTTTGCAATAAACTATGGAAATTATACTGCAGAGCACAATAAATGCCTTCATTTTGGCCGTCAAGCTGTTATTTCGTGAAAATTTATATCAGCTAATGGTTTTCCGAATGACAAATGTCGTAATTTCGTACATTTTCGTCGCTTTTATAAACGGGCAGCACTCGAAAATTTAATTAGTCAATGATGGTATCGCTCCACTTATGATATAGGAGTTAATATTATTGCTTTCGATATGATTTGATGGTATCTCGGGGATATAGCTAAATTAATTAGGTAAGTGCTTTCCTAGAGACGTCATCAAAACCGTAGGAGTCCAGTAGGACCGAAACCTGCAGGGGCCGTAGGTTGTTCTAAAGAAAATCCTGGGGTCCTGGGACGCAAAGAAAGAACACAGGATTGGGTTTTAGTTAGTAAAGTTTGACACGACCTCCGGCTTCATCCTAGAACGGGAGAAGTCATTGAATGATTTTACAACTAAAAAAAAGAGAAAGGACGAAATCAATACAAATGCATAAAATTGAGATTTTATAGCAATACATGTGTAGGGGTTCATTTCCAGCATTTTCAAATGTTATATGTTTTGGTGAACATTAAAATTAAACTTTTTGTGATTGACTTCTGTAAATAACATAGATCTACGTAGGTTTTGATCCAAGGTTTTATAACAATAAACGTGCTTTTTATAACTGTTTCCAGCGGCTTCGCCCAAGTGATAGTAGAAAATTATCCCAAGGGAACATTCTTCCAGGATAAAAAGTATCCTACAATCTTTTCCAGGACGACCATGTCCTGATTACCAAGTTTTACCGAAATCCATTCAGTAGATTTTACATGATAAAGTAACAAATATCCCTTCAAACTTTCGCTTTTATAATATCAGTAGGATGAACACACATAAGGTACTAGAACGCAATACAAATCAGGATCGGGGCCACCATAACGAGATTACGCTGACTGATCATAGCACAAAACAGCTACCTACTCATAATTATGAGGCTGCATTCAAATCAGAATCTGTGCGCAGTTGCGAATGCCGACTAAATGCTGAAACGAGGTTTGAATTTCATCGACTCGACTACATTGTGTGGAAATCAGATAGAGGAAAGGGAGTTCGATTTTGCTTATAAGTTATTAGATTTAAAAATGTATTTAGGTATTGTGTTAGTTCCTTTGTTGTTATTTTTGTGGTTTTAGAATGAACATTTTTATAGGTAAGCTTCTACCAGCGACTTCGCTCGCGAGATAGTTTTTTTCATACAATCTTTGAACCTCCCTTTCATCCCCTTACGGAGTGAATTTTGGAAAATATTATCTTTGTGCTCGCCTGCCAAGTTTCATCGAAATCCAAAGAGAACAAACATCCATTCAAACGTTCACGTTTATAATATCAGTAGGATGAAACACATTGGCACACACATAAGGTACTAGAACGCAATACAAATGAGGATCGGGGCCACCATAACGAGATTACTCTGACTGATCATTGCACAAAACAGCTACCTACTCATAATTATGAGGCTGCATTCAAATCAGAATCTGTGTGCAGTTGCGAATGCCGACTAAATGCTGAAACCATGTTTGAATTTCATCGACTCGACTACATTGTGTAGCATTCAGATAGAGGATTTTGCTTCTAAATGATTAGATTTAACAATGCTTTTAATGTGTAAGTTCCCAGGTTGCGATTATTGTGGTTGTAGAACCGCTCTTCGTAAAATACTGGTATTCCGCTAAATCTAGCTTGACTGGAAGCCGACCCCAATATAGTTGGGAAAAAGGCTAGGTAGATGATGATGATGAGAACAAACAATTTTATCGGTACCTAACTAGTTTCTTCATACAAACTTTGGACCCTCATTTCATCCCCTTAGGATTTTTTTCAGGTGGTACATATCGAATAATAATAATAATAATTTATTTATTTATTCAGGTAAGTTACACCCATATCATGCCATATTACAATTAATTAATTAAAATAAATAAAATAAAATTGCCTCAAAATGTCATTAATTATTACAATTGCAATGGTATAGTAGATAAATATGTCATTATTATAACACTAATTTAAAAAGTCAGTCAGTCTAATCAAATAATAATATGTCAGAATAGTCAAAATAACAAATTAATAATCACAATTTAAAAAACAAAAATAATAATCAAATTTAACAATTAAAAATTTTAAAATCAAAAATAGTCAGTAGTGTCTACACGTTTCTTGCACTGCTAAATGTCGGCCACTACAATGCCTAAGTATATAGCAGTCCATCCTTGTAGAAAACATCGCCAATACGGCGTTGGGGCTACCCCTCACTCTGCGCAACAAGGACGCGGCACGCTTTCGCATGGTGGCATGGAAGCAGTCGGTGCGTGCTTCAGCAAACATGCCCGAAGCACTACAAATTCGGGGTAGCCCCATCACCGCCCTGAACGCGTTATTATATTGGACGCGAAGGGCGCTGTAACTTTTCTTACTGTAATCAGCCCATAGGCTACACGAGTAAAGCGAGGTACAGTACGCTCTAAAAAGTGCAACTTTTACCTCACCAGAACATCGCGCAAACCTACGAGCTATCATATTTGCTCTGATCGACAGCGCCCTTCGCTCCCGCTCCATATCTGCATGGTCTTTCAGGTCGGTAGTAAGTAAATGTCCCAAGTATTTAAACTGTAACACTCTCTCAAGAGGAACATCACACAGCTTAATTTGTGGTATAGTATCAGGACATCTAGCACCACCGGCCTCAAACACCATGAATTGGCTTTTCTTACCATTGTACAATAGACCATGACCACAGGCATACTCCTCGCACGTCCGTATCAACTTTCTCAGGCCGCAGACCGAAGCACTCAGCAGCACCATGTCGTCTGCATAACTGAGGTTGTTAACACACACACCGTCAATGTGGCATCCAACATGCCGCCCACTGAGCGCCACGATCAGCCCGTTAATATATAAATTAAATAGGGTGGGAGATGTTAATCCATCCTGCCTAACGCCACACTCAAGCTGATACGGATCCGACATTGTTCCCGCCCACCTGACGGTATTGGTTTGGTTAGCGTACCAGTACTGGAACATACTGATGAGCTCCTGTGGTAAATTAATGCTTTTCAGCTTGTCCCACAGTAACTCGTACCCAACAAGGTCAAAGGCCTTGGATAAGTCGAGGAAGCACGCATACACTGGCGTTTTGCGATCTGTGTAGTATTTGACGGTTTGCTTTAGACACAGTATGGCACTTTCTGTGGATAACCGCGGACGAAAGCCGAACTGGTTGTCGAATGACTTCTTCCGATCTTGGGCGGAGCGGGAGGGTATGTCAGACTTTTACTGATTGCGTTACTTACTCCTTCTTTGCCTTCGTTCCTGGGCCCTAGGGTTCTCTTTTGTACAACCCAGTGCCCCAGAAGCGACCCTGCTGGGCTCCTACCAGTCCCTTTAGAGGGTGAATATTGAAAAATTCTCTCTTAGTACTACGTTGTGAAAGAAAATATTGTGCAAAATTTTATACTTTTAGACCCAGTAGTTTCGGCTGTGCGTTGATATGTCAATCATTCAGTTTTCTTCTAAATAAAAAAAATCTGTCAAATCTTTGGCTGCGAAACTGAATGTAAGATTTCCGGCACTTGAGCCTGTATCAATCATCTGCGATAAGAGACTCATAAGCGACTCCACTTTAAACACTTTTAACAGCTGTTGGAATAGATTAGCAATCGAAATAAAGATTTTTAAAGGTCGGAGATCATCAAAAGGAATTGTCCCGCTGTGCAGACTTTTAGACCAATAGCGCACTAGCGGCCAGACCGCTGGCGGCTGGCCGCTAGTGCGCGCCTGGACTTACTTCACCCCGTTTCTTTTTTGCTTTTGTTCCAGGATCCCGGGTTTTCCTTTCGGAAACCAATCCATGGACCCAGAGGCTCCCAGATATCGTTTATTCACATCTAATGTGAGAAGTGTGTTTGGAAGCGAGTCGTGTCAGACGATTCCGTCAAACGCTACAGTGCGCTACGTAGTGGTCGTCATCTTGTAAGTACCGGCAAAAGCACGTTTAGTTTTGTCGAAAACGTTCAGACACTTAAGGAAGATAAAAAGAAATATGTCTGCACGGTCCCGATAAGAGTATTTTCTATTTACACTGCCCGACGGACAATTACAGACTCGTATAGACATGAACCGCGCAGATATATTTAATATTCTTTCCGCGAATACTGGCTACCTGTGAGGCCGCGTTACGATTACGATGCCAATAATTCACGTTCATCACACTGTATACAATAATATTAACTTGTCAGTCACAACACGTGTCCGACACGCTCATTGTTTGTAGATGTAAATCCATCTTTATAATCATTAAAATCATCAATAAAACCCTCTCAGTTCGTCTTTTTATCGTCTCTATTGAAAGGTTGTTTCATGAAAAAACCATTCGCGAGTTAAGTATATGTATATACAATCACGTATACATAATTATCTTATGCCTATTCGCATAAGAAACTCTATTTTATGGAATTATATTATAGACGCTTGGGGAAGGCCTATGTCCAGGAGGTATGTGAGGAGCTCGTGGCTAAATAATAACAGCCGCACAGGTCGTTCTTCAAGGTTAAGCAACGCTTGCCTAGGTTGGTCTGTGGATGGGTGACCATCTTAACATAACGAGTTTCCTCCGTGCCTCGGAAAGCACGTTAAGCCGTTGGTCCCGGCTGTCATTTGGAGATCTTTGGCAGTCGTACTCGTTACGGATAGTCAGAAGCCAGTAAATCTGACTCCAGTCTTGCCATGAAGTACCGTGTTACCCCAGTTAATGGGTTGTGGAGGTCTGGTAGGCAGCCGCTCCTCGTAAAAATACTGGTATTCAGCTAAATCCGGCTTGACTGGAAGCCGACTCCAATATAGTTGCAAAAAGGCTAGGCAGATGATTGAAAGGTTGTTTCATGAAAAAACCATTCGCGAGTTAAGTACGAGTATACGTATATAATAATATAATAATAATATGATTTATTTGCCAGAGATTAAATCGGGTGTTTTACATTTCCTTAACCAACTACTTACAGCTAGATTTACAATAATATTTTTAGTACATTAAGGAAACAGTAAATTACTATTGGACTCCACACTAGGTCGAGCCTGTCTCGTGGAGTCCGAGAGTGAGGTTACCAACGAAACGCGTAATGGTGTAATTAGTGTTTGCGTATCGTCCTTGCAAAACAACAGTAGGTAGCAATGCGCTAATAACTAGTTATAATAATAATGAAAGAGAAAAAAAAAAAGAACAAAATAAAATAATAGTAATAAAAAAAAAAAACTACATAGAGAGAGCATGCATGCGTATGTATGTTCGTGTGTATATGGGTGTGTGTGTGTGTGAATGAGTGTGGGTGCGTGCTTGCGTGTGTGTGTGTGTGTGTGTGAATGCGTGCGAGTGTGAGTAGGTAGCAGAGTGCTCCGTGAGAATGTTTTACGTGATTACTCTTATGAAGGTTTCAGTTTGACTGTATGATTGTGTTAGCAGCCAATTTCGAACAATCTTTTTGACTGCCCTTATACTGCAATTTTTGATGTCACAAATTTTGACTACTTTATTATATATGTGGCAAAGCATAAAGCATTGCATGTGCTGTGCAAAAATAGTCTTAGTACTAACCGACCCACACATAAATACTCGGCGTTTCAAAAGTTGCGGATATTCTGGAGACTGAAGGACGATTTTGTGTTGTTTCAGTATTAATTTGTGTATGTATAATTGACGAACATTCAATACCGAGGCTTCCTTATATAAAAGATTGGTTGGATATTGAAATGGCTTTTTGTACATAACTTTCAGTACTGAACGTTGAGCTCGTTCGATTTGGATCATGGTGGAAATTCCAACTCCACCCCACACTGTTATGCAGTAGCAGAGAACTGACTCACACAGAGCCACATAGACCAGATGTAAGACTTTTTTATTGTTGGTGTTGCGTAAAAGTTTCATGATGCGAATCAGTTTCCTGGAGCGTTTGGCTACCAAATCAATGTGGGGTTTGAAAGAAAGTCGTTGATCTATTAGTACCCCCAGATATTTAATCGTATCCACCTGTTTAAGACTCTCGCAGCAGCAATGGAGGGGTTCGCATGTAGCTAAATGTATCTTAATGCTAATGGGATGTTTAGGGGCTGATGCTTGCGTTTTGTGAAAGCACAGGTAAATTGTCTTATCTGTGTTTAGGGATAGTAGATTGTAGTCCAGCCATCGTTTTATACTAGTCATAGTATTTTGGGTTTCCTCCTTCACATTTTCCCAGGACTTGCCATGAAAGAGTATTACGGTATCGTCAGCATAGCATATGATGTCAGATTTTTGTAATATTGCGTCATGAATGTCATTTATATAGACAATGAATAAAGTCGGGCCAAGGACGCTTCCCTGTGGCACACCAAAGTTTAAATATTTTTGGCAGCTGATGTGATCACCCACTTTTACACACTGGCGTCTACTCGTTAGGTAGGATTCAAACCAATTCAGTGGCAGCCCTCTGATTCCCATGACCTCCAGTTTCTTTAGAAGAATGGGAATAGCAACAGTGTCGAATGCCTTGGCAAGGTCTAAAAACACTCCTAGGCACTTTTCATTTTTGTCCAGATAGGAAGTCACAAGCCTAGTTAGATGGCTTACAGCATTCTCTGTGGATAATCCGTTCCTGAAGCCAAACTGTTTGCTTGATAATAGCTTGTTTGACTCCAGAAAGGAAACCACGCGCTTATTTACTACCTTTTCCAGAATTTTGGAAAAAATTCCTAATAGAGAAATAGGCCTATAGTTTGCTGGATCCTGCTTCGAGCCATTCTTGTGAATAGGAGTGACCCGCGCTTCCTTCCACTTATTGGGAAATACGCCTGAACCCAAGCTTAGATTGATAATGTAAGTAAGCGGAGCTATTATTACATTTCTTATCTCTTTTATGAGTTTTGGTGTAAAACCATCCACGCCGGCAGCACCATCGCTATTTAGATTAACGTTTGAATCCCCAACCGGTCCTATGAGACCGCGCTGTTATTGTTTTACTATTGTGTCTCGTTTCGCGGGTATCTGAGTAATTAACAATCAGTTTGTCAACTTCGTAGAAATCAGTAGGTTGCATGAAGAAATTGATCGCCAAAGGCTCTCCTAATTTCTGTTTGGAAACCACTGACTCTTGAGTTTCATTGATATCAAAAAGAATTTGACTAGCTAAATTTGTACCAACAGAAGAAAAATATTCATTACAGTAGTCTACTGAACTTTGAGGTGAAGATTTACATTTTAGTAGGTCGTAATTAGTACTTTTGTTATTAGATTGCTCGGTTATGGACTTTATAGCATTCCACATGGTTTTAGGGTTAGATTTACTGTCTTGCAGCTTTTTGCTGTCGTGTTCTTGCTTTAATTTGTGCATCAGATTGGTAAAGAAGTTTCTGTAGCGAGTGTAAATCAGTTTTTTTGTTTTGTCGTCAGGATATTTATTGGACTCTTTATGTAGTTTGTCTCTATGGTTCATACATTTGATGAGGCCAGGCGTGATCCAGGGTTTCCAAATGTATTTAGACCGACTGATCCTCTTTACAGTAGTATGCCTTTTTATGGCATCGGTTAAGAGTCTATGAAATTCGTCTGTTGCTGAGTGGACGTCTGTATTAGAGACTACATCATACCAGTCGTAGTGTTGGAGATCTTCTATTAGCGCAGGAAAATTGATTTTTTTATTGTGCGTTGTGGCGATTTAGTACCAGTAGTGGCGACTGTATTGCAGCCCATCATTACCAGACGATGATCGGTAATATCTACATCACAGACGATGCCTAAAACACTCGCGTGTCTGGATTTCAGGAATATGTGATCAAGGCATGAACTCAGTCTGGTTGGCTTAGAAATTGCTTGCTTCAGACCATGTTCCGCCATGAGACAACTAAATTCGGAACAGGCAATATCTGCAGTGGCCAAGAGGTTTATGGTAATGTCACCAGTCACTATAATAGTTTCATACTTACTAATTGAATTAAGAGTCTTATCCAAGGTAGAAACGAAGGTATCAATTTGTCTGTGTGAAGGGGAGCGGTATATTGCAATAATACAAATATCCTTGGATAGTTCCAGCAAAATAGATTCGGCGTCTTGTAGATCAGGCTCTGACACTGTAGCATTCCAGCAGTTTCTCACATATGCTACAACGCCACCAGATTGGTTGAGGTTATTAACTGTGCTATATGATGTATAACCCTCTATTTGTCCAACTGTTGGACAGTTTCCTAACCAACATTCGGTAAGAACAATAACGTCGTATAAAATATTAAGACGTTTTAACGCAACACAAAAGGTATTGAAATTTCGCTGTATACTGCGTATATTAAATGTCACTATTTTAAAATTATAGTTACAAGTCAATAATTTCTGGCATTCTTCAAGTTTATCGAGTTCTAGACACTCCGGATTAGAAATATGATCAATTTGATCCACTAGAAAATTCGCCATTTATGTTTTGTTTTTATTTTTTTACGGTAGGATTCGTCAGAACAATTTGAATATGTGTCTAGAACTACAAGTTGAAAATTGAAGACTAGTGATTGGTTTGCACCAAAGAGCATGACGAAAACTGTTTTAGTTAGGTAGAGGTCTAAGTTCAGTAATACCGCGCATAAAAGTGCAAATGTAAAAATGTTTGTATGAACCAATATAGTATTAGAGTGAAAATCGTGGTGACTAAAGGTTATCAGCAATGCACTCGTACGTGGTTGAGAAGATGTGTATATATGTCGCAGGTTTTTCATAAAATTAGGTTTTTGATAAAAAACCTAGGTTTTTGATGAAAAACCGGAAGATGACACATAATAAACTTAATTTCATCATAAACCTGCATCAATCCAGATTTTTGATCAAAAACCTGAACTAGTTTGGGTTTATGATAAAGTTCCTCTTCCGTAATAAGTTTCTCTAATAAGTCTGTTACAATGTGTGTTTTCAGTCCTATTTTAGACTCTGTGCCAAACAAAGCCTTATATGGTGTTCTTTGAGTGGTCCTATGAAAGGAAGATATTTTTTTTATTGGACAAAGTAACATCCCATGGACCATTTTTGATAAATAAATAATTGTTTTCTTTTTACTAAATTGCAAATGATGATGGGTTGTTTTATTTATTTCATTCAAATTGATTTATTTGTCATAAAAACAAAGCTAAACCGTGGTTTTGACAACAATTTTATCATAAACCCAAACTAGTTCAGGTTTTTGACCAAAAATCTGGATTGATACAGGTTTATGATGAAATTGAGTTTAATATGTGTCATCTTCCGGTTTTTCATCAAAAACCTAATTTTATGAAAAACCTGCGACATATACAATCACATATACATATTTATCATAAGCCTATTCGTATAAGAAACTCTATTTTATGGAATTATATTATAGACGCTTGGGGAAGGCCTATGTCCAGCAGTGGCTGAGATGATGATGATGACGATATTATAGGTACCTACTATACGCGTCACCGGCACCGGTTACAAAATTAAACTGTTAATACGTCCGTTGCGTCACAACCTCAGGTTCAGTTGAAAACCAGGGCACTACTTGTTTGCCTTATGTTGTGCCAAATAAATAAATTAAATATCTTTTCTTTCTTTTTATCTTCCTTCCTTTCGTTTCTACTTTCTTTCTATCATCTTAAAGTATTCATTTAAGTAACCGGTTCAGTTGGTACACAGTCCAGCTAGGTCCACTCACACTTGTGTGTTCCTATCCTCAAAAGACTACCTCAGACAATAATCTACATGATTCTCATATCATTTGTTACCATGTTTTTTTTTTCATTAATGTGGGCTTTAAAAGAGACTTATCTCTGGGGTAGATAGTTCGTGTATCTTTTGTTATGATTATCACCTAGGAAACGCAAGTTCTAACAAGTTTCAATAGACGAAAATATTTTTGTGTAAGTGCTATTTATAACTAATTTGTTAAACAAATATCATTTGTCATAGGCCTAAGCCTGATAAGTAACCATAAGTGCTGATAAAAAAAACTAGAAGACTTAGCAGAATGTTATCCATTTTCAGATTATTGTGCAATATATTTTTTTTCTTGAAGTGTTAGATAAACTACCAACTGATGCAAAAGTTCGAAATTGATTGCATTCTGTTGCCGCATATAACATTTAGCAATGCATCCTTATAGAACTTTGTATACCGGTACTGAAAAATGCATCGACGGCCCAATATGACTGACGTATGTCATTTGTTTTTTTTTGTAAGTAGTGAGACACAAATAACACAGTATCATACAGTTACTATGTTTCTAACATTCTAGTTCCATGATACTCGTAGATTGCTGATCCAAATTACTTTTGATATTGGCAGAATAGATGAACTCTGCTCTATTTGCAAATAATAAAAAATAGAACACAGTATCATACAGTTACTATGTTTCTAACATTCTGTTCCATTCATGATAGATTATTGATCCAATTTACTTTAGAAAAAATAGAATATAACACAGTAGGTACTAGAACCTATAAAAACTTGTAAACGGCGTTATACTGAACTAAGTGTTTTATTTTTATTTTATTAAAATTTAATGTTTGTCTGCAATCTCACCTGGATGGCAATCAGTGATAGCATTAAGGCAATCGTTGATGGTGTGCGTGTTGTTTATTAAGAGCCTATTCATTCATTAAGATTTCTAAATTATAAACTGATAAGAAGACTGCAATTGCAATTATTTTGGCAAACCTTAATCTTGCCAATGCAGCTCGTTTGTAATCCAATTCAGTCACTCTTTGTTCGAGTAGTTGATATTCGTTAGTAACTAATTAATTCATGAATCCCCGACCGGTTTCATTGGACCGCGCTGTTATTGTCTTACTATTGTGTCTCGTTTCTCGGGTATTGATAAGTTAATTCGCAACTTGTTATTGAGTAAATAAGTTAATTGCAAACTCACGTTTTACGTATAGTGCTACTTTAGTTTTAAGGGTGCGATAAAATCAACGTAAACACATAGTATTGTTTACGAGTACAAAGCACAAGCAGTGGAATACTTAGGTGACAAGCAACCCTGGGGGGCTCAAAAAAACCAATACCTCTTTGTTACATGGGAAATCATCAAATAACTCCTCTTGTTCTGGCAAGAGCAAGAGGGAGTTACAAACTTTTATTAATAAAAATAGTTACCATGATTAAAGTAATATAGCAGCCTATTTTATTTAGATTTCAAAAGTTGGAAAATGTTCCGCTACTTTAATAACATGTTTTCAAATCAGGGATTTGGGGTCCCCCGAGCTTGTATGCCTCGGGCGTTGCCCCGCGTTGTCCTTCGGTAGCTACACCTGTGGATACAAGTTGCACTAAAGAAAGAAAGAAAGGTGAATGGCTTGCATTATTAATTACTACTATCTAAGTAAACCAGGTATTTATTTCAAAGTCCATAAATACAGGATAAAAGATAATCCCTAATCCGAAAATAATATTTGTTATTGCATCAGTCTGCTATCAGTCTCGACAAAGTAGTCTACACGGGTACAATGACTGAAGAATGTGTGAAAGAGATAAAAATATACAACTTAGCATGAGTATTTGATTTCTGAGCAGCGTGATTGATAATAAGATAGCGAAGAGATAACATGCAAAACACATCCTCGCCCGATACCGTGTTCGAGAGTGGACGTGTTATTGTTTTAATTCAAAATATTAATTAGTATATACGCAACTATAGTCCGTAGTTTCAAAGTCGCAGTGCCTATACTCACATACATTATCATCGAACGGAATCGAGTGTCTGCCACCTCTGCACAGCGAGGAAGCGGTGAGCCCCTGTCCCGCACGCACATCCTTCACCTCTGCGGGAATAGTACAGTGACCATAATTGCTGTCTCGCTCCCTCCGAGACCCTGCATTCATCGCTGCGCTCACGCCTCGCACCACCTTCACCTCCGCGGAAACAGCACAGTGTCCATAATTGCTTTCTCGCTCCCACCAAGACCCTACGTTCATTGATGCGCTCGCGTCGGCCGTCGGATTTTGACAACAATAATACTGTGAGTACTTCGAACTGTTTATCGCTTAATTACAATGCCCCGCGTCCAGCGCTCGCCGCCATCGTCAAACAATGCGCAACGGAAGTCGCCCGCACTTCCGCCAACGGAACAAAAGTCGCCCGCACCTCCGCCAACGGATCGAAAGTCGCATGCGCCTCCGCCAACCACTGCGGTGCAAAAGTCGCCCAGGCCTGAGAAAAAGTCACCGCCACCTTCTAATCTCTACTCTACAGTGTCCGACCCAGAGCTTTGCACGCTCTCAACGCGCCAGGAGCGAATTAAAGACATATTTGTCAACGCGAATCGCAGAGTTAAACGTTGCTACGGCGATATTCCTTATTGTGACGATACTGAATCGGAAGACACGCAACTACTGTCCGAAATTCATAAACTTTTTTCAGAATTTGAGTCGAAACAGAACCGAAAATTTGATAGTCTTAAATCGACTATGGATGCCATATCTCAACAGAATTCAGTGATTCAGGCGTCACTGGAGTTCATCAGTGGAAGGTACGACGAATTGGTTGATCGCTTGGCTGTGACTGAACGAGAAAACACTACTCTAAATAAGAAAATTACCTCGCTAGAGTCCAAAATTGACTACCTTGAGCGGTGCTCACGCTCTGCTATGCTCGAAATAAATAACTTGCCGGCCTCAGCCTCCGAAAGCAGTGAATCGTTACTGGGAACACTCTGTAAGATTGGCACTGTAATCCAAGAGGAAATTATACCAAGTAAGGTCAGTAGAGTATACAGATTGAAGGCAAAAAAAGACTCTCAGACCATTGGTACTGTAATTGCGGAGTTTAAATCCTCAACCATAAAGGATAATGTTTTAAAAGCGACTAGAATCTTCAACAAGCAAAGCGGCAAGAATAAATTGTCAACGGCTAGTATTGACTTACCAGGGCCACCAAAACCCATATATATCGCTGAGTCTCTAACCACTTACGGTAAACACCTCTACTACTTGGGACGAAGACTCATAAAAGAAGGTAAATGTGATAGCTGCTGGTCTAGCCATGGCAAAATTTATATTAAAAAGTCCGCAGGATCCACTCCTACCTGCATAAATTCTGAAAGCGACCTACAACAGCTGGTGCCTACAGCCCTATGACTAAACTCTTGCAAAACTGTAAATCTAATTGTTTTTCCGTTCTGTTCTACTATTAATTTACTAAATTGCTATGTTTCTTGTATTTTTACACTCTACACAACACTACTCAAAGTTAGACGCTACAATATTTTTATTCTCATTAAAGTATTTATTGCACCAACAGATAACCGATTTCTTCATATTTCTTCATCATCATTCAGCACCGTTTTATACTTTTCTTTTGCGCATCGTGTTCCGTTCATTATGTTACCACTTTATAATATTAGCTATGACTGTAATCTCCATCCCTGCCGTTTTAGTTTAACGTTTGATACTTTAAATAAACATTCGATACATTAAACGACATCCAAATAGATTTAGATAGTATTACGGTGGCTGATTCGGCAACATGTATGATTGAGGACAGTAAGGAAATTGCCAGTCAGCACATTGGTGCGCTCTCACTTTTTTGTCAAAATATACGTAGTATATTTAAGAACTTCAATGGACTGGCTACTCTTTTGGAAAGAAGTAAAACTTCCTGGGACATGATTATCCTTACAGAGTGTTGGCTTCACAATTCTCCTCCTATACCTTCAATCAATGACTATCTATGTGTCTCTACCAAACAAAATAGATCACAGAACGAAGGAGTGGTTGTGTTTTTCCGTTCCCATTACCAAATTTCCGCTTCGGAACCTCTCGTCCAGGATGCCAACTGCTTATTGCTAAAACATAATGATGATACTGCTATTATAGCAATCTACCGCCCACCCGCTGTTCGCAATATTACAGCCTTCCTTAACTCTCTTGACGAATTACTGAAATCAGTTTCCTCTTACAGAAATATTATTTTAACCGGTGATATTAATATTAACATCTTAGATTCCAACGACTCACGTGCTACTGAATATCTAACAATGCTTGCTTATCACGGAATGCTTCCGGCACACACTCTCCCCACGCGACAAAATAGTTCATGTCTCGACCATCTAATTTTAAAAACGAAAAAGCCTGCTTTCTGTTTCATTGCAAATACTTCGCTTACCGACCATGACACGGTTTTGTTTTTCCTAGATAGCTACAACCTCCTCAATCGTTCTCAGCAAAAAACTAGAAAGATCCGGGTTCCTGACTTCAGCAAAATTGAGCTGGAACTAGTTAGGACTGATTTTAGTGTCTTATATACTACAAGTGATGTTAATGAAGCAACAGATTTTTTTATCGAAACCCTAAACCTAATCATTTTAAAAAATTCAATTGTAAAAACTGTGCCCAATCGTAAAAGGCTGAGTAAATCGTGGATGACTCCTGGTCTCCTTAAATGCTTACGAAACCGGGACACTATGCATATGAAATTGAAAAAAAATCCCGATAACGAAATATTACTAACTACATTTAAAAGATACAGAAACTATTGCTCAAAAATACTAAAAACTACTAAAGCTAACTACGATAAAACTCTAATAAATAATGCACAAAACAATAATAAAAAACTCTGGAATGCTATAAAATCGATAACCCATACTACAAAAATTCAAACACAGGCCAATGCCCTTCTGCTTCCTTCCGAACCACAGCGCTCCGTAAACGATGTTAACTCCTACTTTGCCAACATCGGTAGCATACTGGCTGAGAAGATATCTGGCTCTTCCTGCAGACCTAGTCAAATAGTAGAAGCCCCCGTGTCTCATGACTCTTTTGTCCTACTAGAAACCGATGAATCCGAATTAGAAACCTTGATTGAGAAGCTTAGATGTGATTGTGCGGTGGGTTCGGATGGCATATCAGGCACATTTCTCAAGAAGTTTAAAAGTCTTCTTGTTCCTCATCTTACCCACATATGTAACCTTGCATTTACCTCTGGCATCTTCCCAAATGCGCTAAAGCTAGCTGTTGTGCATCCAGTGCATAAAGGTGGAGACAGAGATCGTCCCAGTAACTACAGACCTATCTCGATACTACCTACGCTTTCGAAATTACTGGAGAGGCTCATGAATAGCAGGCTTGTTAAGTTCCTGGAACAAAATAATCTTCTTTCTTCGTCCCAATACGGCTTTCGTTCCGGAATCTCCACAAGCAATGCTGTGCTAGATCTAACCAATAACATAGTCTCAAACCTGGATAATAAACAGAAGGTAATTGGGGTTTTCCTGGATCTAGCAAAAGCCTTCGATACGATTTCTGTCCCCACTCTTACAGCTAAACTCGAAAAGATCGGAATCAGAGGTATTCAACTTGCACTGTTCGAGAGTTACCTCACTGCTAGAAGACAGTGTCTTCGGATTGGAGATTGGACAAGTGACGAACTTCCCATTTCCTATGGGGTCCCACAGGGCAGTATTATTGGGCCGACCCTTTTTCTCATTTACATCAATGACCTCTGCTGTTTTACAATCCCCAATACATCCATCTTCACCTATGCCGATGATACTGCCCTGCTATTCCACGGAGACTCCTGGGAGCGGGCGTTCCAATATGCTCAGTCTGGACTTGATATGGTGACTAACTGGTTAACTCAGAACCTGTTAACATTGAATGTTGAGAAAACAAAATATTTGACCTTCTCTTTATCCACCGCTGGGAAACCACCCTCTTCTTCATATTCTTTGATAGCTCACTCTTGCTCATCGCATCCTCAAAAGGTCTGCAATTGCCCCAGTCTGTCCCGCAACAACTGTATTAAATACCTTGGTGTCCATATAGATGATTGTTTGTCCTTTGAAACACATATTGATACACTTACTTCACGCCTGCGCAGGTTGATTTATATTTTTAAGTCTCTCCGACACGTTGCTGATACTGGGGTGGTTCGTTTAGTTTATCTGGCCCTCGGTCAATCGTTAATACAATACTGTATAGTTGCCTGGGGAGGAGCGACAAAGACCCACATGCTGAAATTAGAACGCGCGCAGAGGGCTCTCCTGAAGGTTGGTTGGCAGCTACCTTATCGCTTTCCTACCACCGATCTATATAAAAAATGCACGGTTCTCTCGGTACGCAAATTATTTGTACTGAACCTTTTACTGACTAAACATGCTCAAACTCCTTATGAACCCTCCAAATTTAGCTCCCAGCGTCGAAAACACACTGTATGTCCTTATTTCCGCACTCAATGTCGATCATCACAGCGTAGCTATCTATTTCTTGGTAGCCATGTCTATAACCATGTTAACAAACTGTTAAATATTTATCACATGCGCAAATCCAAATGTAAAAAAGTAATTATGAAATGGCTCTTACAATTAGATTATACTGAGATTGAAAAACTTTTATCTATTAATCGGTGAAATAACCCTCCACTATCCCACAAGTAGCGTCTCCATCTAACTCACATATACACACAGAAACACACTCGCAGACACCCACATTCACACACACACACACACACAGACACACACTCTCGAATACGTAGAAGCACATCCCTCGTCCTTATTGCGGACATTAGGGGGTGATTATTGCACTCACGCACGCGTTTCCCGATATCTATGTTTAATTTTAATTATCATACTATGATTTTTATATTTATTTGTATAAATATCTTCTCCACTCATTGTTATATCTAGAGTTCCTACGTGAGTGCAATCAAAATTGTAATTTCTGAAGGTGTGAGCCTGGAGTTCTGTCACACAGGTCTTGAACCCAGTATAGACTCCAGCTCTCACAAAGGTTAAATATTGGAATCAATTGTTACTGTTAACCCTATACCTTTTTGAGAGAAACAAATAAATATTATTATTATTATTATTATTATTATTATTACATTTATTTTTACTATTTTCTGTCAGCGGTTTCACCTGCATGAAAATAGACAAACTTTGGACCCCGTCCCTTTCGTTTATAATTTAGGTGTCTTTAAGGTTAGAGTGAAAAGGCTCTTAATAAACTAGTGCGTCTTACAATCAACGATTGTATCAAGGTGGGATCGCTGTCAAGAACTAGTTTATACCAATTAAAAAAAATACCCGCTTTGTCTCCATAGTGGGTCAATTTTGGAAATCTTCTCTTAGTGCGTGCTAGCATCATAAAAGGACCTTGTGCGAACTTTTCTCGTTCTGAATGGAGCGAAATCCGTTTCCACCCCGGTGTTAGACTTTTACGGATTAAAACGTACCTATGTTCCTTCAGTTACGAGGACCCAGATGGATCATTTGAATAGTCAAGAAACCTTGAGGCTATAGGTATTATGGGCCACATAACTTTGTACTGTTTTTGGGGTTGCAAATTTGATGATAATTTATAATAGCTTAAGCAATTTTATCGTTGAGTAGAATTGCATAGCCTGACTCCACCTAGCCCGTTTCATCATCGAACCACCTGGCGTACAACGGTGTGCCACCGGTAGGTACATGGTGGGCTTTTCACCTATACGCAAAAAAGGTTATGGTGACACATTCATTTTGCGTGCAGCTAAGAAGTGAAATAGCCTGTTTTATTCTGTGATTCCTGATGGCTACAACCTGGGGAACTCTAAGTAAAGAATTAATAGGTTTACTTCTAGGTAAGCGCGCTCCATCGTCGCTTTCCATCAGGTGAGACAGCGGTCAAGCGCGAACGTATCAACAATAAAAAAAAATCTCGAAAGACTACAACCATAAACAACTGGTGTCTTCAAACGTGTAAACCTAAGTTGACATAGTTATGCCGCAAAGCATTTTCATTGATACTTCCTGCTTCATTGAGCGAATTTTAGATATGCTGTGTTATAGATATGACTTTATCAGATTTTGTTTTATATTTTTATAAATGCCTAGATATGATATATTTATAACTACATACGAGTATAAGTATTTATAGCAAGGTCAGTACCAAAATAACCATGAACTACCATTACTGTCTGGAAATTGTCCTATTGCATCTTTATAACGTCCTGCGATTATAATTACAATTTCAGTCGAAAGACGTCCACTGCTGGATCTTTGCCTTCCCCAAGTCGTCACCTCAACGCTTCATCCTGTTCATATAACATCCATCGGATTTCCGCAATCCCAATTCAAGTCTTTGGCCCATTTCGTCAATCGGCGATGGTTAGTTTTTTTAATAATATAAACTAGTACTTGACTGCGATCCCACTTAAAGGTTCAATAAAATGTTCAAGGGTCGCTGGCTAATAATGTTTTATTCGTATTATAAAAGAAAAGAACAAAATGCTGTCAGCATTTCAGCCAAGAGATGTGCACTAGTAAACAGGCCTCCATCAAGCGTTTTCAGTGCTGTTAGCATGCAGAGGATTCTGGCGGCCTTTACCAAGTCACCGATCCGAAGTTATTTAACTCTATTTCTTTCTGTTTACAAACGCCACTCCAGTTCCTTTCGGCCTCATCGGCCATTCGTGCTTGTTTATGTCCGATTGTTACATAAGAATACCACACTCATGTTATTTGGTTGGAAAAGGTCCAGTGTCATTGCTAAAGCTGTCCAACAATACAATTAGATAATAAAATATCTCTAAAATGTCCAATCGTCGTCTAATAGTTGCAGACAGTGATAAATTGTTTGTCCGTCGATCCCTACAAATTGTCGAAACTGTCAATTTCAAATAAAATATGGTTCCATGTGGAAAATCTCTGTGCGGATCGCAGGTGGTATTTTGAATCATTTTGTGGACCCTTATCTTGTGGGTTTGTGACAGTTTTTAAATGCAGAGTGGACAAGATGGAATGATAATTGTTGTGTATGAGAGTGGTGGATGATAAGGCTTAATGATATTCAATTGAATCTAATAGAAATAGTTGCCGAACTTACGTGGGACTGAGCATAGCATATTGATGATGATCTATAACAAAACTCCGTAGTTTTCTGTCAACTACTTAATAGTAGTTGACAGAAAAAACAACAGCAAGCGCAATTATAATTAATTGCGCTTGCTTGCTATCCTCTTTTACCCATCATCGATTTGAATTGTCAAGAAACATTACTTGTTGTCACTGTGGTCATGTTTTTGTTTTTAGCTAAATTGATTATAATTAATTTATGTATCTATTTTAGTGTCCTTTAACGTCTTTTTTGCACCAAGTGCAACATTTTGTCTCCAGGGAATCTCTGTCCATTTCAGGTGGCCTGGAAAAGATCACGATAAAACGTTACTATATGTTTTTTTTTAGTTTACGATTCCCATCGTGTTAAATTTGTAAATCTGACTCCAGACTTACCATGAAGTACCGTGTTACCCCAGTTAATGGGATGTGGAGGTCTGGTAGGCAGCCGCTCCTCGTAAAATAACGGTATTCAGCTAAATCTGGCTTGACTGGAAGCCGACCCCAATATAGTTGGGAAAAGGTTAGGTAGATGATGATGATTCCCATCGTGTTGTTTGTCACTTTTTAACAGGAAGTGTTTATTCACACTAGCTAAATCAAGCGTAGGTGTTGTAAACAAGTACTCTAATCCTAAAAGCCCTTGTTAGTTAGATTAGATAATAATAGCCACTAGTGGAACGCGCGTGTGACGCGATTAGATCTTTCTTGAATTTTACTACGGTTACGTTTGCTGTTGTTAGGGTAAGCTGACGCAATAGTAGTTATTTTACTATTCCACGCGCACCTCAAAGAGTTGTCAGCAAACTGTGGGGACCCAGCAGAGTCAATGACTCTGGGGCCATGGGTTGGTTTCTGAAAGGAAAACGTGGGACCCTGGATCGAAGGCAAAGAAGAAACGAGGTGTGGTTTAGTCAGTAAAAGTCTGACACGCCCTCTCGTTCCACTCAAGAGCGGGAGAAGTCATGATGATTGCCTTAAAAAAGGTAACAGTAATTTACTTTGAGTAAAAAGAAGTTTTATTGAGGTGGAAATAAAATAATAATAATAATAGGAATATAACTTCATCCGCTTTTCATGTTACACAATAAATGACTAATAATGACTTCCAAAAAAAAATCGAATGCCTTTAGTAGTAATTTCAGCGTATAGTTAGCTTATTATATCCCACTGCTGGGCGAAGGCCTTCCTCTCCCTTTTCCACACACGTCTGTCCTCAGCTGTGTTATTGGTTTATTGTGCAAGTAGGTAGACTTTTATTAATGTTCTATTTTTAACTCAAAGGTTGACTGGAAGAGAATGCCTTGTTGCATTAATTCCGCCTGTATATCTACCACTACAGAAAAAAAAACCGCCTGTATTCCTTCAATTACCCTTTGCGTTCCAGGGCCACCGTTATTCTTTTGAACTTTCCTGTAGCTCAGTAAAGACAATTTTACAAATTAATTTAGACTCAACCCTATCACAATTTTGCTCAGGAACTGATTTCAACAATAACAATATACCTACGGACTGTAGTCTGTTGTTGTTTTGTTGTCTGTTGTGTTGTTGTTGTTATCTTATTATTAATATCTCGTATATTTCTCTATTTAATAATTACATATTTAAATATTTCTTAAAAAATACCATTTACATTTTTAAATTATTATTATAATTATTTTAAAAAATTGAATTCTATAAGTATTACTCATACTTGTCGTGCCATTTAACTATAGCTGATGAAATAATGCAACTCATCGTACTCAGGTACTTTACAGAGAGCTGGTAATGATCACACGGTTGCCAGGCTCGCTAAGTGGGATTCGAAATCATTGTGCAACCTAATGTGTTGTCGCCCTGGTTCACGTCAGCGTCATAGTCAGGCAGGTACAACGGTCATTCTGTAAACTGGTTTAAGAATTATTATAAGAATAATGATATGTTATTTTTAGTTCGAAGAAGCTACAATAATAATTTTGTACCTATTAAGATCCCGTAGGGGCCCTAGTAGGGTCGAAGCCTACTAGGGCCATGGATTCGCTTCTGAAAGAAATACCGGGCGGCTCTGGAACGCGAGGCAAAGAAGGAATATAGGAGTGGGTTTTAGTCAGTTAAAGTGACACGTCCACTCCACCAAAGAGTGGGAGAAACCAGTAGATGATTTCCCACCTGAAAAAACCTACTAAGTTTAAAATAACTTACATTTTAATATTACATGAGAAACAATGGGTAAAACTACGCTGGGTACAATAATATACTACATAATTTGTGAAATTAACATATAATTTCTAAAATATAAATAAAAAATTGTAATTACGAAGTAAAGATCTCATGATAAATAAAAAATTATAAACAATAGTAAGAATTTTGTAACTTGAAACAATACCGTGTTGCTAAGATACTCGAAATTTCACAACATGATCTTTGTCTAAAAATTTGATAATAATAATATTTCTCACGCAAATATTTGATTTATTACGTCTAAGGGCCGTAGCCACTTCAAATAAGGACACTATTTTTAGTAGCGTAGGTACATTATCTGATGTTAATTTAAACGATAACAAATGATGCTATACCTACCTATATATTACTCATAAGCAGTTTGTTGGGCTCATTCAATGTTTATGAGGCGTCTGCGGTACGCCACTTGTCAACCGAAACACTGATTTTTAAATAAGTGTCATAAAATTGTTACATAAATAATAAGGTGTAGTTTTATAGACGAATATTAAATAAATTTTTAATTGTTTGTGAGTGAAGTGAGTTTTTTAAATTTTAGTTTGAAATTGGTGAGTATTTGGTAGGCGTTGTTTTTTTTTTAATAATAGAAGTGAAGTTGTGTGTGGGATTAATAAGTCTAATCAGGTTTCTAGTCCCAAGGTCAAATTGTTTCGATATTGTTGTTTTTTTCAACGTATTGATACCCGTTTGGTTTAGTCAATTTATATAGGTATGTGTAAAGTGGATGTCCAAAAACAGTTTTATCTACGAGTACCTATTGTATATGCGTCTGTTTTTCATTGCTGCTAATTGTAACCAATTTAGTTGAGGCCTAAAAAGGTCACATTGAGCAATTCATCTAAAAGCAAATCATACATATTTTTTTATTGTTATAAACTAGTGGTCGGCTGCAATCCCACCATATCTCGAATTCCTAACAGATCATAAGCAATTCTTCTAGTATTCGTAAACTGGTTAAACCAATTAGTCGAATCATACCTACTCTAATAATTTCATATTAGGATCATATTCCATGTAAATATTTCCGCATGAAAAAAATATCATTCATAATTATTATTACTACTTATACTAATTTGTTATAGGATGGTTTCGGAGACAGCTATCTATCCTTTTCTCTCATCTTAAAGATGCATATTTTCGTCCTGCTGTCACCCAACTCATGCTATGTAAAAAAGACTATAATAGGATTCTACTAAATTGGCTTGTTTCTACCCGCTGTTGTAGGTACATTATTTATTAATAAGGTAGGTATAATGGATTCTTTTATAGAAGAATAGGTACCTACAAATAAATTAGTTTTGTAGTGGATGTCTAACATCAGTACTTAATCTATTTTAACAAAAGACTTTGAATCCGTGATAATGTATTTAATTTCTGTGATTTATTTGTTATTACATGTAATAATTGTAATAGTTCTGGGTTTTCTTTTAAATACTCTTGTTACACGATATCTCTATGACCTATACCTATGAACCGGTCCTCCATAGTAGGTAGGTAATGGCGTCGAAGGTAGGTATACTTACTATATTAAAATAATGTTTTTTGTTTACGCATTAATCTGTTGAACTTCTAGAAGGATTGAAAAATCTTTGTAGGTTTAAGTATGGGATGACTAAATTCATAATGAATCGTTAAGTTTGTTATTTTATATAACACTAGCAACTGCCAGCGGCTTCGGTCGCATAAACGTTAAAAATAACTATGTTGTTCCTGTTATACCTACAGTGGAAATGTAGCTTTTTAACGGTGAAAGAATTTTTGAAATTTGGTGTATCGTATTTTACATTTGACATATGTAGGCTATATAGTCTATCACATACCCGCGAAACGAGACACAATAGTAAAACAATAACAGCGCGGTCTCATAGGACCGGTCGGGGATTCAAAAAATAGTATAGTATAACACCTACTGAGTAGGCACAGGCTACTCGCGATGGTGGAGTAGCAACCATAGTCTCTTGTGTTACTCCAAGACTTGTAATTGGTCTTCTGTCAATATTTTTCAACTATCTGTATCCTAGCTGTAAGTTTTCCGAAGACAATAAAATGAAATAAATAAAGACGCGGTTAAACCCGCAGGGGACAGGTAGTATTATAATCTACTTTGCCTATAGTATCTGAAACACGATAAAACATTATTTATTGTGTCTAAATTAAAACTTATTTGTTATTATTATTGTACAAACCATTGTGGTCAACGTGACTTTTCATGAGATTTTTTTAGTCTTCTACATATATAATTCATCAGAGTTATGTAATAAATATTTTAAAATAACCTACAAAAAGACCAATTATGATGTGTTCATTACCAACATTTAAACAATTGAATGTTAAAAGAACAATATCAAATTCACACACAACGAGTGGGTAGGTACTATAATGTTCAACAATTTCGGAAAATTATAAAAAAAATAGAGGTTGTCAACCTTTTTCATTTGTTTTTTTAATTGTTTGTATTCACCTATGGTTAGCTATGATGGGATCGATGACTGAACGCGCTTATCTAGAAGCAACCTGTTCACAATAACAAGATACTAACTTATTTAAATAATTAAAAATATGTAAATAATATGTCAATAAACGTCTTGTTTGTTATGATTTATAATAATCAGCTGATAAACAAGTAGGTACTTGAAAACAAGTATGTACTTTGAACTTGACACTTCCTTAGAGCCACCACAAGCCGCTAAAAGCAACGACCTTGAAGAAATCTCAGGTGTTTCTGGTATTGTCATAAGCTTGGCGCTCTTTGCGAATGATTATGTAATCAGAATGTGTTTACCTTTAGTGTACAACCAATGTTTCGTTTTCGGCCTAATAAGTTCGGATTCGTTTCGGTTTATGCCGAAACTACGGCTGCAACCGAAACTGAATATGAGATGTTTAGTGCTGTGATTGGTGACGTTACGTTGGATCTTATTTATTAGGTAAAACCTAATTTTGTTTTGTACCTCAAAATAACAGAGTCTAAATAACTATGTGATTCACAAATTTTCTCTCTTCTACGATAACATGACATTACAAGAAATTTTCGGGTTCAGTTTCAGCCAAAACTGAGACCAAAGCCGAATATCCGTTTCGGCTTCGGTCGAGAAAACTAATATCGGTCAGACACTAGTTTATTTACTAGTTATCTTACGAGACAACGTACCTAGCAGATTAAAATTTAATAGGTACCTTTTCTGTATGTTTCATTTAAATATCAATAACAGAATACGTAGGTCGTTAAATGTTTATAAAAATAAAATAAAAACAAAAATAAGCATTGTTACTAGATAGCGATAAAATTCTAAAGGTCGTAGGTTGACTATCTCTGATAAGGCAGTTTTACTTGTATTTAAAGAGTAACATCTACATATTTTGTTTTATTTTGTGCAGATCATGGAGAAAATGAAGACGTTTTGGGTGCTGTTCAGCATTATGCTGGCTTTTTCTGAAGCTTCCAAGATCTTGGTGGTGTTCCCTATGCCTTCGAGGAGTCACGGAAATCTTGGAGATGGAATTGTGAGGAATCTACTCAAAGCTGGACATGAGGTCAGTAACTTGTATGGTTATTTATAGTTCTTCATCATCATCATCTCAGCCGAAAGACGTCCACTGCTGGACATAGGCCTCCCCCAAACATCATCTCATTTATAGTTCTTATATTAGGTTTATAAATACATAGACGTGTTGCTAGGGAGTGTGTTGTGCCATTTTTTCTTACTGATTAAAATACTGGAAGGTGGTGACGTTAGCTTATTTTAAGGAGCAGTGTTTTGATGTTCAAAATAGCTGATTTTGAGCATAATTTATAATATTAAATCGCATTCGAATACTGGTTTATATTATTAATAAAAGATTTTCGATAGTATAAGGCAAGTCTCGGAGTACAAACGCAAGTTTGACATCAGTTTGAGATTAGAATTGAAGAATTTTTGAAATCATTCCAGTAGTTTTTGAGTTTTTTCAACTCATAATTAATCAACTCAGTATAAACAAAAATACGAGTCTTTCCTCTTTGTGATATTATTAACTAATTAAATATACATTAACCATCAATCTTCACAATTGATAGATATTCCTTCTTTATAGCATTATTTAGTAATAAAATATAGATTTACCATCCATCATTAATTATTTATCTGAGAATTAATCATTCATTATTTACTCATTTACATAATCCAGCCATATCACACATATCTTCCTATTACTTATATAATTGTTACAAATATTATGTACAACATAAATTTTAGATAAAACTACTCAGGCGTTTTTTAGTTACCTAGGTAATTACTTACAAAGTACCTTTGTACCTTTTTTTATGATTCCACATTTTTTGTTGCCTTGGAAACCGCCCACCTTGATAAACTCACAATACCTACCGGCTATATAATCACAAAAACTATTATATAACTCGTAGGTAGGTATGTATTTACATACTATAGCGTAGGTATAATTAAGTTTACCAGTTTTAACTCAAAGAGCAGCAAACCTTCTTAAAGTTTCCTCCGTGCCTCGGAACGCACGTTAGGCCGTAGGTCCCGGCTGTCATTTGCAGATCTTTGGTAGTCCTTACGGATAGTCAGAAGCCAGTAAATCTGACTCCAGTCTTGCCATGAAGTACCGTATTACCAGTTAATGGGTTGTGGAGGTCTGGTAGGCAGCCGCTCCTGAAATACTGGTATTCAGCTAAATCCGGCTTGACTGGAAGCCGAACCCAATATAGTTGGGAAAAGGTTACGTAGATGATGAGATGTCAGCAAATCGTAGGGGTCCAGCACGGCCTATGATTGTCAGCTAGGACCGCGGGGAATTTCTGAAAAGGAAACCTGGAGTCCTAGAACGCAAAAGGCAACTGAAGGACATAGATGTGGTTTAGTCAGTAAATATCTGTCACGCCCTCCAACCCCGCCCAGAGCAGGAGAAATCATTACACACAAAAAAGATTCAGAGTTCGTGGTTTTAGTCAGTAAAAGTCTGCCACGCCGTCCGGCTCCGCCCAAAGCAGGAGAAGTCATTAAATTATCTTCACACCTAAAAAAAAACAGTTTTAAAATTAAATTCAGACCACATCTTATAAGATTCTTTTATAAAGACATGTTAAGACTTTCAACTTGTTTAAAATAAAAAGTTGAAGTTCCAACAAAGTGTTCTAATTAGTCCTTAAGAGTAATGGCTAGAACACGACGTCACGTTCTGAAGTCAAAGTCTCATTTTGAACTCTCAAGTCTGAACAAGTCTTTGGCCTGACCTATTTCTAGTTAGAACCAGTCAAATTTAGATTTTGAACATATGCCACAAAGTATTTATTAAATGGAGTTGCTTATTGAAGTTTAAAATTGTAGAATTATGTAATAAGTAAAATAATACAGTATTGAATGAAAGTTAATTGTTATAAGATAGAGTTTCATTTCACAAACTTTTTCCAAGTGACAGAATACCATAAATTGGGGTTCAAATGCTGATTCATTCATGCAGTAAATAACATCTAAAGTAGAAGATTTGACACAAATCATAATACCATATTTAAAAATAAAGAAAAATCTTGATAAGGAAAAACACGATTAATTTCATACTTTTCTGGTAAGCCGACATAAAATATGATATTTTCATTTAAAAAGGACTTACCTTATTACATGATATTTCCAAACAGTATAAACTTCATACAGGTTCTACTAATGTCTGATGACATTGGAGAATCTTAATATCTATTTCGCTGCCAAACGACCAACATTCGTCTTAATATCCTTGGTCGCCTCTCGATTATATCTAAAAGTCAATAAAGATATAGACAAGAACGTCTTAATTGTTATTTTGATGGTGATTTTTTCTGTATCTGCTACTTTTTAACCAACTTCAAAAAAAGGAGGAGATTCTCAATTCAGTTGTATTTTTTAAATGTTTGTTATCTCAAAACTTCGCCATTCATGAACCGTTGTTGTGTGTTATATCATCCAACAAGTTTGCGTTTGAGGGTCACGATTTTAATTATAGGCATTTTATATTTAAGCCTAGTACACTGCTATTGGTGTTCCAGACTGTCCCTAGCCCTATGTCTATAAGCTCTATCAACAGTTCAATACTATATCTGACTATATTATCAATGTCTTTTTGGAGTACTGGATTTCGGCTGCGGGAATATCTAGAAAGCCCGAGAAGTTTTATGGCGATTTCCCACCTCAAAAAAAGGGCTACGGTAACTTTTTCGAATAATCCTGCAGGCGTCGGTCCTAGCAGGTCCCATCTTTTATGGTCACAGCTCTTTCTCTATCTCTTGCTTCAAATCTTATTTAATTTGGTTTCTCTTTTTCCAGGTGACGTACATCACGCCGTTTACTTACAAGAATCCTCCTTCCAACCTCCGCACAGTCGATGTCAGCAGTAACTTCGACCTGTTGCCTAGTAAGATATTTATAACTTTCATGTAAATGTTTAGGGCATACATTCATTTTTTCTTACAAATTAAGGCTTACAGTGTAGATCATACTGACCTAGGTAATTGCTCTATTAACTAGTATTAGACATGATACCAACTTAGACCTCTGGGTTACCTTTTCAACATGCGCGTCACCATCAACGATTGCATCATTGCTTGCCATCAGGTGGGATCACAGAGAAGCACTATTTTATGCTATTAAAAAAACAGAAGAGAATTTGGTCTGTATCATAGATGCGCACCCATAAATTTTTCTAGACAAAAAAAAATTAAGTATTTTTATCACCTCTATGCTACAATTGGTATTTAACGTTTGAATCCCCAACCGGTCCTATGAGACCGCGCTGTTATTGTTTTACTATTGTGTCTCGTTTCGCGGGTATCTGAGTAACTACGCAACAGCTTTTAAGTTACTTTTTCTATGATTTCAGAGGACATCTTAAGCATAAAGAGCATTATGGACAAGACGGCGGACGATATCAGCATCGGTCTCATGATATTCATGATGACTGAAATAACAAAGGCGACAATTTCCAACGAAGCCACTCAGAAGATATTGAACGATCCTAAAGAGCAGTTTGATGTTGTGATTGCAGAGTGGATGTTCAGCGATTTACCTGCTGGGTAAGTTAATACAATTTATACTTGGAATTATGGCAAATGAAAAAGAAGGTATTTTAACTGTTTTGTGGGGATCCAGCTTCTGCTAGCGGCTTCGCTCTCGTGAGGTTTGAGGGTTTCTTGACACAAACTTTGGACCCCCGTTTTATGCCCTTAGGGGGTAAATTTTGAAAAATCCTCTCTTAGTGCTCGCTTACGACTTAAAAAGAAACCTTGAGAATGATTTTACGCTCCTAGGCCCAGAAGTTTCGTGCTTTGTTATGTCACTCAGTTTCTTGTATATGTATAGAGAAAGATAACACAAAACTAACGTGACTGAATGATAGCATGGGAACATAACAGCACAGTAATAGGAAAGAATTTACGGAGAAAACCCAAAGCAAAGCCGAACCTAAGCAGCATAGGCAAACACAGGAAAATAATGATATTGATCAATATGAATGCTTCTTATTTTTGTTACGTGCTTTGTTTGAAATAAAATATGGTATCGAGTTTTAAAATAGTTGTTGGGTCTTCTTGAGCGTCTTTTGAGTTTCCCTATTTTATTTCTGCACTTACGTGCTGTAAACTATGTCCAAGTAATGTAATTCTATTAAATAACTCTGACTTATCTACTTTATGATAAAACATTTATATCCTCTAATTAAAACCTAATCATTTTCTTTAATTTTAGATTTGCCACAGTATACGACTGCCCACTGATTTGGCTGTCGTCTGTCGAAGTTCACTGGATGATTCTGCAATTGATCGACGAGCCAACGAATCCTGCGTACTCAGTGGACATCATGTCAACGTACACACCACCGTTGAACTTCTTCCAGAGAGCAAATGAACTGTGGATGCAAATTAAGATGCAGCTTTTGAATTATTTGTAAGTATTGGATTAAAGTTACCGATATAACTTAAGTGGCAGGAGGCTGATTTGTTCTACGAGCAATGTGCCCTCATTGCATTGCAATTTTTCAAAACTGGCGAAGGAAGAAATTGTCAAGTGACAGACTAAGGTTACATTAACTAAAATCTATACAAAAGAGATAATGAAATATTGCCACCACGCTCCAACTTTTTCCTGTTTCAATATTTGTAATGCTAATTGCCGTTTCATTAAATTACTAATTTTGATGATGTTTTAAAAATAAGGATTTGTAAGTGTTATACTTATCTAATTGTGGTGAACTAAAAAATATAAAGTTCATCTTTATGACAAGTGTAAAAGCACCGAAATTAAAATAATATTTGTTAAATTTAGCTGGCTGGACGGTGTTCAAGAAGCTGCGTACGAATCACACATCGTTCCTCTAGTTACGAAACGTGGAAGAAAACCACCTACTTTCAATGAAGCTCGGTACAACGCATCCATGATACTGTCCAATGCATACGTTTCTACATGTGGAGCCATATCTCTACCACAGAGCCACAAGTATATCGGAGGGTATCATATTGATGACAACGTGCAGCCTCTACCTGCGGTAAGAAATCTTGTCATTTAATTTTTGTTTATTTTACGGTAACGCGATCGCTCCAAACTCTTAAGAATTCAGAGAGCCATTGCAGTAAAGATTTCGATCGCATTAACGTAAAAATAACTCACACTGAGGCTTCTGAGTACTTTTGACCGGTTTGTTAAAATTACTTTTGAATGACCTATAGTCAAAAATCTACATTTATGGTAAAAAATACAATATTTTATTATTTTAAGTTATTATTATTAGTTATAGACAGGCAATACGTTTAATATATGTACTCGTATTATTTTAATAAAACAAACGCATTTTAACTCAATAAGATTTTTGAATGAACGTCTAAAACTAGTTTTATCAAATTAAGATATAAGAAAAATAAAATTGCTTCTACAGGACTTGAAGAAACTTATGGACAGCGCAAAGGATGGAGTGGTTTACTTCAGCATGGGCTCAAATCTGAAGAGTAAAGACCTACCCGACGAGGTCAAAAGTAGTATTCTGAAGATGTTTGGAACCCTGAAGCAGACTGTGTTGTGGAAATTCGAGGAGGTTCTGCCTAATCTACCTAAAAATGTCCACATCCTGGACTGGGCACCTCAACAAGCGATCCTATGTAAGTTTGATTGAAAGTGTATTATCCGTTATCGGCAAAGCTATCATCAGCCTTGCCTTTAGATACCTTGGCAAACATTATACGGCTATATTAAATCTTTTCCCTTAAAAACCTAACCATATCTGATTACCTTTTATGATGGTTGTCTTTTTGACCTTCTAGGGTAGGTGTAAGAGTTAGCGTCAAACTTTTACTGATTAAAACCCATCTGTATTAATTTTGTTGCCATCTGCGTTCCATTGCCACAAAAATTTAAAATGAGATACACTTTGGTATACGTGATATGAAAAAGTGCATGTGTCCTGTCTTGCAACAACCAAACAGTACCAAAGATATACAACACATTTCTGTAGTGATAACATTGGCAAGAACTTTTTTTTTAAAAATCAATAAATCCTATCTTATCATTCTACTATATGCTACTGAACTGATAACTTGTATGATTGCAATTTGATCTTTTTAAAGATGATAGTTGCCAAGTTATCGATATCTGTGGGACTAGATATCCGTGATTGGTTGTACTTCGTCTGCAACGATCTATAGCCTGTTTATCTTATTTATTTATACTGTATTTCTATAATGTGCATAATAATAATAAGTGTGACTATAGTACTTGTAAATATTAACTTTGTATGAACATAGACGTCTCTGTGCATACAAAATATTTGCGTGCTAATACTTAGCGAAACATGTTTATTCCTTTTGGTTCTGTTTTACTAACACGGCATACAAGATTATGCCGTGTTTTAGCAAATAAATATATTTTTATTTATTTGTTCATAAAAAGTTAATTTATACAAGTACTGTAGATGCACTTAGACTGTAGGTTATGACGATATTATAGCTATATTTCTTTGTTTTTATAATAGTTTTCCTCTTTAGAGTATAGAGACAGGGAAATTCCTAATTATCATCATTATTTATTTATCTCTTGCTACAAATTACTGACAAATTAAGTAAATAGTCTACAGACACAGTTTTTAGTTTTCAGTTAAATTAATTTGTGGAAGACTGGCGCTAAAAAACTAAGTTTTTTACAGAACCTGTATGTCAGGTCATCAGGCAAATAACTTTATCATGTTGGCTATCGTTGGCAGTCATTCATTTATTCCTAACAGTATTTACTTCGTTATAAGCAGTAGTCTCGCCGTGCCTCGGAAAGCACGCTAAGCCGTAGGTCCAGGCTGTCATTTGTAGATCTTTGGCAGTCGTTACGGTTAGTCGGAAGCCAGTAAATCTGACTCTTGCCATGAAGTACCGTGTTATCCTAGTTAATGGGTTGTGGAGGTGTGGTAGGCAGCCGCTCCTCATAAAATACTGAGGTATACTAAGGTATTCAGCTAAATCTGGCTTGATTGGAAGCCGACCCCAATATAGTTGGGAAAAGGCTAGGTAGATGATGAAGCAGTAGTCTCGCCTACGATTACATAGTCAAAGTGTCTATATCTTAATTTGTTATTACTTTCAGCTCACCCTAACCTCGCCGTCTTCGTAACTCACGGCGGTCTCCTCTCAACGACAGAAGCAGTTCACTTCGGAGTGCCCATCATAGGTATCCCAGTCTTCGCCGACCAGTTCATGAATGTGGAGAAAGCAAAAGCAAGAGGATTTGCGGAAAGAGTAGACCTTGCTTACACAATGGCTGATACGCTCAAGACAAAAATTCTTGAAGTTATTGGTAACAAGAGGTATGTATAAGACAAAATTATACATGGTTACTACCTGACTTAAAGCATAAAAAATAAAAGCATAGTTTAATCAGCCTTATAGTGTTCCCACAGCTGGGACGCAGGCCTCTTCTAGGTGAGAGAATGGGCCGTAATCCACCATGCGGACCCAGTGAGGATTGCTAGATGTCACAATTGTCTTTGAACTCTGATATCTTTTGGTTTGATAAATGTATTTTGAATGATAATAAAATATCCAGGTGGTGGAAGTACAATTTAGGGGTGTAATTTAGACACACTGTGGTGGCCAAAATGTAAAGCAACCATATATTAATCACCTGTGATTTATCTGCTGTTCATATTCAAGCGTAGGCGAGAACCCTTGAAGTGGAACAAATTAACAGAATCTGGGTATGCCTGGACAGACGCTAGTTTCGAAGTGACTAGGCCAGTGAGCGAGCAAAGCGAACGGTGAAGGAGGGCTTCACATGCTTTAAGGAGCCAAACAAAAGTTCAACCATTAAAATTGAATTCATTATTTTCAGGTACGCCGAAAAAGCGAAGGAGCTATCCTTCATCCATCACGATCGTCCTGTCAAACCAGGCCAGGAGCTGGTGCACTGGGTGAACCACGTGATAAACACCCGTGGCGCCTCGCACCTGCGCTCCCCTGCGGTGGACCTGCCATTCTACAAGAGGAAGTTCTTAGATCTTGCTGCGGTCCTAGCAGTCCTAGTCTTAGCTGTATACATTCTATTGAAGCGCGCCCTCGCGTATATTTGTTCTCGAGTATGTTCGACAAAACAAAAAACAGGAAGTAAGAAGAAGCATAATTAAATTAATTGTGTTAGTTGTAAATATTTTAGTTTAATAAATATAAAACGAATAAAATTTTCTAAGAATATATGCTGGTTGATTGTTTGTTTTTGTTTTCTATCCGTCTAGTCTCTCTCTGCGGAGGTGACACATGAATGAATATCAGAGTATTTTTTTTACAAATAACTTCGGGTGTTTCACAAGGCTCAATTTTGGGGCCATTCCTATTTATTATTAATGTTAATGACATTGGGAAAAGCTATAAAAGTACAAAGTTTTTCATGTACGCAGCAGATCTGAAAGCCTTCAAGATTATTAAGTAGTAGAATTGTCTGATATTTTAGGAGGACCTCAATAATCTTATTGTCGACGGTACTGTCATGAAAACAAATTACATATTAGCATTTCCAAGAGTTAATTTTACACAAAACAAAGCTGTCATCGGTGTTGAGTATATTAAACTATGTTGAGTAGCATATCCATTGTTAGGGATTTTGGTGTGTTATTCCGAAGTTCCTATATCGGATAGGGTGGGAAGAGACACCCGGATATAATCATTGAGGGGATCGCCGGAATACACGATGGAGCATACGGTAGAAGTATATACAGTGTAAACTCTATGTAACATCACTCGATTTAACGACAAACCCTCTAAAGCGTCGAAATTAATTGACTTTGGTTGGTTTAGCTTGTCTACCATACATTGATACACTCCACATAGCATAACACCTACTCTCAATTACGACAATTGTGTAATAAAAAGTACCTTTTAAGTTGCTAAAATTGATACTGTACAGCTGTGTACGTTCGTTTGTGGCTTTGTTATCCTAGTCAGCAATAAACTGACTGTCGGCATATCGAAATTCGTTCCTTTGTTTACAAATTGGGATTGTTTGCACGTGTTGACTGTTTAGATTATCAAGATTATCTATACGTTATCATTATTCTCAGTTGCTCACAAACTTACCGACTGTAAACATGGCTAGTAATATTTTTTTTTACTGATACGCGCAATAGCAAAGGGAGAGAACTAGTCTGAAATAAACTTTTACTTTTCTAATTCTGTTTTTGTTTGTCTCTATTTAACGACACCTCTCAATAACGCCATTAAATGCACAGTCCCTTCAGTGTCGTTATATAGAGTTTACACTGTATGTAATTATAATTAGTCTGAGCACCGCCGTGTCCTCGTAGGGACTACCGGCAGCGACGCTCTCTCGGCTATGAGCAGCAATCTCTTCATTCTGCGAAGCAGTAATGCCAACGAAAGAGGCGGCCCCATGTGCGAGGGAATGGACATCCTCACACCCCAGCCGCCCGGGACCCCGACCCGGACTTTCAGCCACCTTAGACGTGAACTTGCGGACGACGAGCAATAGGTAGCTCGCCGTTCGGCCGTCCTGTACCCGTACGGATCGAGCTCGAGTCGACAGCGCGTAGTGTTCCACTTGCACCGCAGAGTGATGTCAGCAACATCATGGGCCCAGCAGGGCCGAAACCTACTGGGACCATGGGCCCACTTCTGAAAGAGAAACCCGTTGTCCTAGAACGTAAGGCAACTGAAGGAATATTTTATTCAGTAAAAGTCTTACATGCCCTTTCGCTCCACCCTAGAGTAGGTGAAGTGATTAGATGATTTGCCTACTCAAAACAAAACTACGCAAAAATTCAAGTCATCATGAACAAACAAAACATTTTAAAATGGTACGTGTGTATCGTTTTCTAATACATGCGATAATATTATTTATTACATCTAAGCACAGACAACCGTCACCGAGTATCTGACCGATATAATATTTACAAATTGTTATCTAATGTGTAATCAACCGGTATCACACTATATAATTTACATAGCTTATCAAGGTTTTGTATAATTCGAATAGTTTTGGAGCATTCGTGGTACGTAACGTCTCAGCTCGTTTTTTAATAACATCAGTCTATTAGGTTAAAAGGGATACATATTAAAAAGTGTTTATTTAATTGTATAGTTTTATGTTGTGAGTGACGATTGATATTGTTATTTTTATACTATAGTGACCTTTAAACTCATCTAATACTGAAGTGATAATTGATGTAAAAAATACCTTGAGATAATATTTTTTCGGACGATAAGAGATCCCAAAATATATTTTTAGGTTTTTTAAGCGTGTTTCAATTGTTCTTCTTTCGTTCTGACTGCCCCAAATTTTTTGTTTTCTCTTTCCGAATTGTACGTCAAAATCATGCTTAATAAAACGTGTATATGTATATTTTTGCGATGATTCAATAACAATTATGTTAATAATAATAAGTTTCTTATGATTATTCAAACAAGAAGCGTGATTAATTATTTGATTTAAAATTAGTAATAATTCATTCACTTCATGATTAATCGAGAAGTGAATGAATTATAAAATTTACAATTATCATTTATCTTCTTCGACACGACAGGCATTTGACTTTGTTAATCATAAATGACTTCAACTATAAAGCACAGAGCGATAAGGAACTAACAAACTGAGGAACATTTATCATTTTTTTTTTTACTATGTTTTTATATAATTGTAAACAAAAAGTAGAATAAACTCATCATCTTGTTATAAAAGTGCTTCAGTTAGTTCTAAATCCGGTCAAATCCAATTTGGAGTGCCTCAAGAATGTGTACTAGGCCCTTTACTTTTCATATTGTACCTACTTTGAGCTTTTCACCACGTCCTGTAATTACTTATTGATGACAATAAAACGGAAAGGATTGTGAGTGCAAGTATATTAAAAAGTATAAATAAAATTTATTTGTTCATGAATTAGGCAGATAATGGAGAAGATGAAAACGGTTTGTTTACTTATAAGTGTGCTACTGGCATGTTCTGAGGCTGCTAAAATCTTAGTGGTGTTTCCCTTGCCTTCGAGAAGTCATGCTAATCTTGGAGATGGATATGTCAGACATCTACTGAAGGCTGGTCATGAGGTCAGTGCTCTTTGTTTTCAATTTAAGATTGAATGTGTACTACATTAGATTGAATCTACATGCATATTTTATTTAATGTGTGGATTCGGTCTAACGTACGTTTAGATCTATTACAATTAAAAATGTACTCTGACAAAAAATAGATGGACATGGTGAAAAATTTATACGTCCTTATTTTATCTCTTCTTTCAGGTGACGTATATAACTCCATTTACGTACAAGAACGCTCCTGCCAATCTTCGCACTATCGATGTCAGCAGTATCATCGATCTGTTGCCTCGTAAGACTGAAATTATTTTTAAGGATACGCTCATTCTCATGATATCAATTTACAGTCACCTTACTAGGTGTCTATTAGAAAATTTAAATTAAACATTATTTGATATTTTAATTGCTTGAAAGCAATGTAATTATATAATTTATTATTTAATAATTCCAGAAAATATGATAAGTCTTAAAGGTGTTATGGATGAAGGATCTCATGATTTGAGTTCAGCTGCCATTATTTTCTTTATGGTAGAGATAACAAAGTACACGGTAGAGCATGAAAAAGTTCAGGAACTATTGAATGATCCCAAGGAACAGTTTGATGCGGTGGTCGTTGAGTGGCTGTTTAGCGATGTGACTTCAGGGTAAAAGATTGTTTATTACTTTGAAAATTTACTATTACTTTTTCTAAATTAGGTTCGATTTCACAAATATCCAAGTCTTACTGAAAACCTTCATATAGAATAATATGGTATATAGAAATTATCATTTAAATACAGTAGCAAGGGGAGCGAAATTTAACAATGCGAAGCTATCTCATTATTTCTGCAGATATCGAAAACTTTACACTTTTAGGGTTCCGTACCTCAAAAGGAAAAAACGGAACCCTTATAGGATCACTTTGTTGTCCGTCTGTCCGTCCGTCTGTCAAGACCCTTTTTCTCAGGAACGCGTAGAGATATGAAGCTGAAATTTATATCAATTACTCAAGTCTACTGTCCCTTGAAGCTGTGAAAAAATCAAACTTCTAAGCCAACGCAATCAAAAGATACAGCCGTTTATGCCGCAAATTTTCGACACTTGCAAAGGAATCAAAACCTACAGGGTGCTTCCCGTGAACTCAGAATCTTGAAATTTGGTACGAAGCAACATCTTATAGCATAGATAAAGGAAAAATTACGAAAACCATAAATTTTTAGTTACATCACATAATATATATTTTTTTAATAATTTTAAACTTACTACCCATTTCCTCATAAACGCGTAGAGGTATTAAATTGAAATTCATACCAAATACTCAGGTCTATAATACCTTTAAGCTGTAACAAAATCAAACTTCTATGTCAACGCAATCAAAAGAAACAGCAATTTAAGCTGCATATTTTGAAACTCGCAAGTACTCGCAAGGGAATCAAAACCTAAAGGGTACTTCCAGTCGACCTAGAATCTTGAAATTTGGCATGAAGCAACGTTTTATAGCACACATAAAGGAAAAATTCCGAAAACCTTAAATTTTTAGTTACATTACAAAATATATATTTATTTTTTAATAAATATAAACTTCTTAATTCTTAATTCTTTATTGTACACAAAACATATAATCTGAATACAGTAATTGGATAATTCATGTACAAAGGCGAGCTTAACTCAACAATGAGTTTTCTCCCAGCAAACCTTTGAGTGACAGAGAGAGATCACATTTGAGGGTAGGATCCAGTGTACAACATAAAAAATACATAAATAATAAATAAATATATATATACATATATATAGGTATTAGGTATAATACATAGACTAATAAATATCAATATATATACTAATATTATGTCAATTGAGAAAGGAAGTGCTCTTTAATTTTCCTCTTAAAGATATTCAGAGAAGGGCTGTCACGAATAGAATGTGGGAGAGAGTTCCAGAGACGCACTGCAGTAACCGAAAATGAACCATCATAGCGGCTGGAAGTGTGACGCGGAGTACGAAGGAGAAGAGAATTAGAAGTGCGGCAGGGTTTGCCTCTAGGGACGAAGTATTCAAAGCGTTCACGAAGGTATTGAGGAGCATTGGGATTGTGCAGGATAGTATAGAGAAGAGATAGAATGTGGGTATCTCGCCGACGCCGAATTGGCAGCCACCCTAATCTGGTCCGAAACTCCGACACGTGGTCGTATTTACGGAGGCCAAAAATAAAGCGGATGCACAAATTCTGCAGTCGCTCGAGTTTGTTAAGGAGTACCTCCGTAGCATCTAGAAAACAGACATCCGCATAGTCTATCAGCGGTAGAAGCAGAGATTGAGCAAGAGTCACTTTTGTATGAAACGGCAAGAATTTTTGGAGACGTTTAAGAGACTGAAACGAATAAAATACCCTCTTGCTCACATCAGCAATATGAGCCTCCCATGAGAGGTTAATATCCATATGGACGCCAAGGTTTTTGGCACTTTTGGAGTATAAAATTGGTTCAGAATCATATACTACCCTACTACTACTAAACTTATTACTTTTTCCTCATGAACGCGTAGAGCTATCAAGTTGAAATTCATATCAAATACTTAGATCTAATTGCCTTTAACCCGTGAAAAAAAAAATTCTAAGTCAACGCAAAAAAGCAAAACGCAAAAGTACAACCATTGATACCGCATATTTTGAAACTCGCAACTACACGCAAGGGAATTAAAACCTAAAGACCACTTCCCGTTGACATAGAATCTCGAAATTTGGTAAGAAGCAATAGCTTACAGCACAGGTAACAGAAAAATTCAGAAAAGCTTAAAATTTTAAGTAGAGTTGTACAACTATTGATAACGTTTTTTCGAACTTCAATGTTCAATGTGGTACTATTCATAACTTTTTCAGTCACCATTTACAGGTCTGGTTCAAATTTAATACTTAATTAATATTTTTGAACCAGATTTCTAAATAGTGACTAAAAAACTTAGTAAATAAATAACTTTAATAAAAGAACTTTCGCAAGTCTGCTGCAAGGCTAGTATAAGTGTTTCAGTTATATTATAGATAAATGATATGTGTTAATATAAAATAAAGGATTACTTAAACGATAAAGAGATCTTTGTCTTAAATTTATGCTCCTCCATCTTTCCCCATTGTAATGTTATGAATTTCATTTTGCAATAAAAATACCATAGTTATGACTCGATTGTCGTAATGAACGAACTTTGTAAACCTTGCAGGTTTGTACGGAACCCTCGGTGCGCGAGTCCGACTCGCACTTGGCCGGTTTTTTACATTCTTATCGAAATAATGGGGTAGTGTTTCTTCAGAAGCTAATAAACCAAATAAAATTAAAATATAGTTTAGTATCTGGGGTATGTTTGTGCACCATCATATCGGTTACTTTCTGTTTTCTAATTTGTACTTAATAATTCCAGATTTGCTACAGTGTTTCAAGCTCCGCTTATTTGGTCGTCATCCGTGGATCCTCACTGGCAAATTCTGCAATTGATTGATGAACCATTAAATCCCGCATATACTGTAGATGCCCTGTCTCCGTACTTCCCACCATTGAACTTTTACCAGCGAGTTAATGAGCTGTGGACTCAATTGAAAATCCAGTTTTTGAGATACGTGTAAGTGTGTAATTTAAGTAATGATTGGGATAACTTGTACTACTTTCGGGTCAGAGCCCATTCGTCCCCTAAAATTCGTCCCCCAGCATAAAAGTTGTGGATTCGGCCCCAATATAGGTGCCCATTGGTCTCCTGGTAGGGGACCAATTAATATTTAATAAAAAATATTATTTTTAAGGTACCCATTCGTCCCCTCTAATATAATACAATATAAGTTAAAGATTCGGCACCTATTCAGGTGCCTATTGGTCCCCTGAGATAAAATAAGCTAAATTTTACACAAGAAACGGTTAACATAGTACACTTGTTTAGTTTAATAAATCATAACAGATCATTGAAAAAAGAGCTATGATGATTGATAATCCGTCATGATAATAATATAACCTGTCGATAGGCTTACGATGTAATATTGTCTCTCTACGAATGGCTTTTTAAAAAACGGGGTACAAAATAGATAAGGTGTTTTGTTTGTATGTTATGGCTGCCTCGGTTTTATTTTTTACCTACATTTCTTTTATACAAAGTTATTGTGATATTGCATTATTTTGTAGATCTCTTTGACTGTACAAAGTACTAACAATTCATAGTTATTTTTCTTATATTCGTATTGATATTTGGTTATTTGTTTGTACTCTGGATTTAAATTAATCTAAAATTCAGTTATTACTGGGATTTTATTTAAATAGTTACACAGTTTTATTTTACTGCATAAAGATATTATAGTTGTCACATATTTTGCTAAATATTTACAAATGTACAAGACACCAAAAGCTGATAACTTATTTTGTAAAGCCTAGAGGTTATTTATTAAACTTAATCTTAATTGAAATAAACATGATATATACCAAATTACTATATTTTTTATTTTACCCTTTTCTGCGCGACTGTACCAGGATTGGTATCCTTCAGCTTGGTAGCTGCAGTATACACATATACATGTACTTATATTAGAAGAACGAATAAAAATAAATATTCTTCAGGGGACGAATAGGCCCCTCAAAAGTTCCAGGGGACGAGTGGGCACAGGGTGCGAATCTTGGGGGACGAATGGGCTCTGACCCCTACTTTCACACAGGTGAAGCCGCTGGTAGAAGTTAGTAAATTATTAAATAACAAAATCACAAACGTTTTTGTCGATAATTCGTAATACCTTCAGCGATGATGGTAAGTTCAACCTGAATGTTTTGATATTTTCAGATGGCTAGATAGTGTTGAAGAAAAAGCGTATACGTCAATCTTCACTCCAGTTGCTGCTAAACGGGGATTCAAACTACCAACTTATGATGAATGCCGGTATAACGCATCCTTGATACTATCCAATGCATATGTAACTACAAGCGGTGGAGCCTCTCTTCCACAGAGCCACAAATTTATTGGAGGTTACCATATTGATGATACAGTGACACCTCTACCAGAGGTAAGAATGTCTCAGTCTTTTAAATAACTGCAACTTAGATAACAAACACACCTGTACAAGAGTAGCATCCCCGTAAATAATGACAATGATTTTACAGGATTTGAAGAAACTCATGGACAGCGCAAAGGACGGAGTGATTTACTTTAGCATGGGATCAAACTTAAAGAGTAAAGACTTACCCGATGAGGTCAAGGTCAACCTTTTAAAAATGTTTGGAAGCTTGAAACAGACTGTGCTGTGGAAATTCGAGGAGGTTCTGCCTAACCTACCCAAAAATGTTCACATCCTGGAGTGGGCACCACAGCAAGCGATCCTTGGTAAGATCGTTTGCATGTTATCTTTATTCTTACTGTCGGTTTACCGGTTTCTTTTCTCTTAACAAGGATTTTACGAACTGTCTTATATTGTTGATATTATATTAGCCAATGTTAGGGATTTAATTTCAAAGAAGCAGCTCATAGCGTGCAGTTCGTAAAAACTCACCTCCAAGGTGAGAACCCCTTTAAAAATGGGCTTAACAACTTAATCTAGTTTTAAATTTTCAGCTCACCCTAATCTCGCTGTCTTCATAACACATGGTGGTCTCCTGTCAACGACTGAATCTATCCACTTTGGAGTGCCAATCATCGGTATTCCCGTGTTTGGTGATCAGTTCATGAATGTCGAAAAATCAATAAACAAAGGATTTGCGCAGAGAGTCGACCTGACTTACACAATGGCTGATGAGCTCAAGAAAAAGATAGTAGAAGTCACTAGTAATAAAAGGTGTGTATTGGACCTTAAAACATTACTACATATAAATAATGTAGAAATTATCAAGTTGAAATTGAAAACGAAACAGAACCAGTGGTTGCTAGATTGCTTTAGGTGTGCGGTAATCTTGCAGTGGGTAAAGAAGATTAAACATTTGTTGAATGTAAACCTTCTGTTGACAGGTACGCCGAAAAAGCGAAGGAGCTATCCTTCATTTACCACGATCGTCCAGTGAAACCTGGTCAGGAGCTGGTGCACTGGGTGACCCACGTGGTGAATACTCGCGGCGCCCCGCACCTGCGCTCTCCTGCGCTGGATCTGCCATACTACAAGAGGAAGTTCCTAGATCTCGCTGCGCTCATCACAGTTCTACTTTTAGCTGTATATATTCTGTTGAAGCGTGCTTGCTCATATATTTGTTCTCAAGTGTGTTCGAAAAAAGGAAAAGCAGGAAGTAAGAAGAAGAATAATTAATTGTACGTTAAGCTTATTGTACATTTTTGTTGTGTATGTGCGCCTAAGATGTTTATGTGTGCGTGGCAGCGCCGCGCGATGTGTCCTCCGAGAAATAAATCAGTGTGTTACTAGCCTTGACTTGTTTCACTTGTCTCCCGCATAAAGTACCTAACAGTGGCGACGAGTCTACCCAGTGTTGCAAAATGAATAGTTACGGAATTTTGTCCACATTCGATCATGAAAATCACGAATGGAAATCATACAAAGGCCGAATTACGCAATGGTTTATTGCTAACGACATCGTGCCGAAAAATGATGCAGCTGGAGCGAAGAGACGGGCGATCCTGCTCAGCGCACTTAGTGACGGTACATATAAGTTGGCTTCTGATCTGGCCCAGCCAAAGGACATCCAAGAAGTACCGTATGACGACATAGTGCAGCTGTTGGATGAGCATTTTCTTCCAAAAATATGCGGGTTCAGTGAGCGGTACAATTTTTACGCGGCTGTGCAGCAGCCGGGCGAGACGTACACGCAATGGGCGTCAAGGCTACGAGGACTTACGGCACACTGTAAGTTTAGTAACGTCGAGGAAGCGTTACGGGATCGATTCGTCATGGGCATGGTAGCGGGCCAAGAGCGGGAGAAGCTGTTCGCGCAGGACATCGACAAGCTGACCCTGGCCAAGGCGGTGGAGCTGGCGGAGAGCGTGCGGTGCGCACGCGCGGGCGCCGCCACCGCGACGACTGTCCTTGGGCAGCAGGCGCCAGTGTTCAAGATCGACAAACAAGTGAACAGTGCTAAAACCGTTAGTGGCGGTAAAGTAAAGTGTACAGTGTGCGGTCGTAATAATCATGAGTCGTCCCAATGTCGGTTTGCAAGCTATAAATGCAGTAAGTGCAACACCAAGGGTCACCTGCAAAAAGTGTGTAATAAGGTCAATTACGTATCGACAGGTGATGTGAGCGGGGACGACGACGACGGTAAGGCATTGTATAACATACGCTCAGTCCGTGGGGAACCCATGACAGAATCGGTTACAATATACGGGAAAAGCTTACAATTTCAAATAGACAGTGGGTCAGCGGTGACAGTTATATCCGAAGGTACTTATAAAAACATGTTCAGTAATATTCCATTGCTAGATTCTAATAAGAGTTTTTTTAGCTACACCGGCAATATTATGAATTGGGTAGGGTACGTAAGCTTACCGGTAACATACATGCGACACACTCACACATTGGATGTGTACGTCATTCGTAATGGCGGACCACCGTTACTAGGCAGGGATTTCATATCAAGATTTAAACTCAAGCTGACGCCCTGTAATTTTTTGAAGGGTCAGAGTATGGTTGATCAATTGCAATCGCGTTTTCCAGAAGTATTTTCTGATAAGCTTGGTAAATTTAATAAATATCGTGTTAAATTGAAATTAAAAGAAAATGTGAAACCGATATTCTGTAAAGCGCGTCCAATTGCGTTCGCGTTACGTGATAAGATCGACAAAGAGATAACACGTTTAGTCGACCTGGGTGTTCTCAAACCGGTGTCGCATTCTGATTACGCATCACCTATTGTTCCCGTGCTTAAGCACAACGGCTCGGTTAGATTGTGTGCCGACTATTCGGTTACAATAAACAAACAATTATTGATAGAACAATATCCGTTACCATCTGTACACGAACTATTTTCGAGACTGTACGGGGGTCATCAGTTTTCAAAAATCGATTTATCAATGGCCTATAACCAGTTTCAGTTAGACGAGGACTCTCAACCGTTAACATGTATCAATACGCATCGGGGTCTATTTAATTATACTCGGTTAGTTTTCGGGCTATCTAGCGCCCCGTCTATATTCCAACGCGCTATGGAAACTTTGCTTTCGGGATTAGACGGTGTCCTATGTTTGCTTGACGACATTTTAGTCACTGACGGAACCCCAGAGGGGCATTTGAAGAAGTTGAACATAGTTCTACAAAGGCTTCAGGATGCGGGGTTAACAGTGCAGAAAGAAAAATGCGATTTTTTTAAAAATGAAATTAAATATTTAGGTTACATAATAAGCAAAGATGGATTTGTTGGCGATCGCCGGGCTCGCCTAGCAACGCTAAGGGTGTCGACGTGATGGACGGCGCCGCGTTGGAGTGCTGGGTGACGTCACGGCATCGGCATGCGAGTTCGAGAGCTGCGACACCCCGAGCCCCGACAAAAAAACATTACCGTTACCTCTTGACTTAAGGAGCATGGGAACTTTAGCAAGCCCAGAGCTCCCTCAAATATTAATATTATATTCCTGCAGTCTTAAACTAACCTTTGTGTAAAGCAGTCATTGTAATTTGTATTAATATAGTCTTGTTCATGGCCCAAGTTGTTTCACTAATGTACTTAGTTAAAGAATAGCTAATATTAGTTAAAGAATAGTTAAAATCAGAAGTGGCACAAGATACCTACACATAGATATGGGTAAACAAAAAAATAACCATATCTAGGCCCAAAACGTATAAATATAAATTTTCGTGGTCAAGATTTAGCAGCAGTAATGTGAGGAGCCAGCTCGTCGGAAAAGGAAACAGGTATCATGTAAGGTTGATACCTCAAACTGTGAGTAAAAACTAGTATTTTTATTTTATTTTGTCCACTAAATTTTATTATAATCCTCATTTGATTTTATTATATATTTATGAGTTTATTATATTATCATTCTCATTAGCGTACGTTGAAATGGAAGAAACGCAAACTTAGGACTGAGTCCAGATCCTTTACACCGTTTAAACCGTCACAGCAAGTATATTTGTGTTGGGGTTTTGTGTAAGAGGATAAAGTAGTCTATCTCTTTGCCTATTATTAACAGACAAATATGCGAGGATGGTTATAGATCTGTCAATATTGTACCCAAAAAGCACAGTAAAAATAATATTAATTAAAAAAAAAAACTAGTTCGAAATAGGCAGTAATCAAATCCGCAGTCTCACATTTAGAGAGGCTTTATTAATATCAGAAATACGAATGTTAGAACACTAACAAAACATAATATTAGAAAACTAACGATATTTTATTTAAAAGAGATTTTAGATTGAAGTAATTGTGCAGTAGTTCAGATCTGTGCAAATATGTATGTCAATTATAGGTGTCATATACAGCTTGTATAATTTGATATATATGTGTACAAAAATATATATAATTTATTTGGTTATAAATTAAATTTAAAAGAAATATGTATCCCGTAAGTGACAATTTAAATTATAAAATCATACAGTCTAATAGCGGTAATCATATTAAAAAAAAAAAAAAAACAATGAATCAAAATTACTCAAAGTCGAATGCCGTAGACCAAACACAAAAATAGAAACAGATCAAGTGAGCGGTGGTAACCATAAAGGGTCATTCAAATAGTAGTGATTATTGTGGTAAACAAAATCATTTTGAATAAATAAACCAATGTCTTCCTGACAAGAATATGCTTAAAATATCCTTTGAACCTCGAATTTATTAATGAAAAATTGGAAGGAATAAACGCGTCAGAGCAGTGTTTTGATAGCTATGGTCAGACAGTTCCAAACTCAAGAATGACTATGCTAATGGATACATTTATACAATACATGGATACAATTTTGAATAACAATAATTAATTCGGTTTTCATCAGAGTGATTTAATAGCATTTTTGCGAAGTTAGCCCGTGTTGAAAAATATCGCAGAAATAAGTCGAAAAAAAAAAGATTACAAACTCATAAAATAACCTATTTTAAACAATTCGAGTACCGAAATGAATGACTTTTAAAGAAATCCAGCTGTATATTGCTTGCTCGTAAGACGAATAGGAGAATAACGCAGCATTGACTTATTAAAAGTCGAATTGGTTAATGATGACTGAAGGAGATCTTATTGGCGGAATTTGAGGTCATAAATATTTTATAAAATTTGGGAACATTGTTTCATCAAATATTAATAAATTTAAAGTTTTGAAAATGCAATGGACATGAAAGACATTAAGACTTCCGTTTGTGCGGGAAACACAATTACCAAGTTTCTAACAAAAATGATCACAATATTTTGGATTATAATTAGAATCGAAAATGTATTATAATGGTACTTATAAACGATTGGAGAAAGCTTAAATAGTTATTATAAGCCCAAATAATAAGGGAATGCCTTTGAATGTAACCAAACATTAATTCGAAAACAAATAATAGTGATTTCAATCAGCTCAAAGAAATGTTTGTTTGTTTGTTGTTCCACCATTCGTAAAAAAACGAACATCAACACAAGTGGCAAGAAAGTTTAACACTTATAAAAAGCTGCTTTAGCCACAAAGCTGTTACTGATAACAACTATGTATGGGGTTGGTGGGTGATGTATTTGAAGATGCATTTCAGTTGGTTCTTACTAAACTGAATAAAGGACGAAACATAATATGTAACGTATTTTTAAATTAGAGACATGTTGTCAGTAACCTTAAGCAAGTGGCCGACGAGGGTGGAATCTGACCTTTTGGTCTACCAAATATAATTAGTAGACAAACTACGGAAGATGAGATAAATATATCGCGGTTAGACTGCATTTATTGGCGATTATTAGTTTGATGCTTGTTAATTAAATTAGTACTTTATAGGATCATTGTATAAAAGACTTATCAATTGGTAGAGAATGTACCGAATTATCAGACGTTGTCAAAGAGAATTTTCTTAAGTCAATCAATTAATCGAAAAGCTATCAAGTGATTTATTGGTAGAATCAGGAGAGGCCGACGAAGATAAAGATGATTTTAAATGATAGGTTGTCTTTGTTGGTAATCGGTTGAAGACATAGTGTGGCCCAGGTGGAGGATTTAAAAAAAAACACATTTAGTAAATAAAGGGTTCCATATATATAACTCTTATTGTGTCCAGTAGTGAAAATCGTAGTTGTTAAATATATCTAAACGAAATAGCTGCGAGATAACGTAAAGCGAAAGATCTTAAGTATTAGTCTAAAAGTATTCAATTTTGTATAAGAGTCTTATTATAAGGACAGAATGAATACTAAGTAATGATTTTAGAAAATTCATCCTCAACGCGATTGGAAGAGGAAAAGATGGTTCTCATTCTTTTACTTGTAGTAAAAGTTAGTTATAGCATCGTTTTTGTGTTTTTGGACAAGGAGCTTATTGTGCTACTGGGAAATTCAAGATGGTAAATCCGATTAGGCACATTAAGTTATTGTATATTTCAAAAGTAGAGGTGGCCCAGAGGGATACCAGTTCTTAATAGCAACATGAAACTGTGGTTGATGATTGAGAGACAAACCAACCCTAATCATACCTGTCCGTGTTGGCGATGGTTTGTGATTTATGGCTTATGTGCGAGTCAAGATAAAATACTTGAATCAGTTAGAAATGTGCGTGTGTGTTAACTACATAAAAAAAAGGGCCGAGTGTTATGTTCAAATGGAAAGTAAATCTAGAACACTGAATTATCTTTGAGTGCGGGTTGTTCTGGGGCGAACTTGGTACGCTCAACTGTGGTGAATTCCCTTTGAGTGCGAGTGGTCCTAGATGCAATACCGATTTTGTGGCATTGGTAGTGGGTTCAGGGACGAACTTGGTCTCTCATCTGTGGTGAATTCCCAGTGAGTGCGAGTGGTCTCTGGATACAATACCGATTTTAGGTCATTGGTAGTGGGTTCAGGGACGAACTTGGTCTCTCATCTGTGGTGAATTCCCAGTGAGTGCGAGTGGTCTCTGGATACAATACCGATTTTAGGTCATTGGTAGTGGGTTCAGGGACGAACTTGGTACGCTCAGCTGTGGTGAATTCCCAGTGAGTGCGAGTGGTCTCTGGATACAATACCGATTTTAGGGCATTGGTAGAGGGTTCGGGGACGAACTTGGTACGCTCAGCTGTGGTGAATTCCCAGTGAGTGCGAGTGGTCTCTGGATACAATACCGATTTTGATGCATGTGTAATGAGTTCGGGGACGAACTTGGTACGCTTAAGTGTGGTGAATTCCCTCTAAGTGCAAGTGGCCTCTGGATACAATACACATTTTAGCGCATGGTCTAATTCGTTTGAACCTAGCCTCGGTACTGAAAGATAACAGTTGAGACTCTAGAATCTCCGACATAATCAAGGTATGTGCAGCAGGTAAACTAACAGGTGACTGATATCTGTGTTTCAGCATTTTATCTGGACTCGTGGGGTACCTGGTGGGCCAGGCACCATGCAGGACGGCCGTGTTGGCGATCGCCGGGCTCGCCTAGCAACGCTAAGGGTGTCGACGTGATGGACGGCGCCGCGTTGGAGTGCTGGGTGACGTCACGGCATCGGCATGCGAGTTCGAGAGCTGCGACACCCCGAGCCCCGACAAAAAAACATTACCGTTACCTCTTGACTTAAGGAGCATGGGAACTTTAGCAAGCCCAGAGCTCCCTCAAATATTAATATTATATTCCTGCAGTCTTAAACTAACCTTTGTGTAAAGCAGTCATTGTAATTTGTATTAATATAGTCTTGTTCATGGCCCAAGTTGTTTCACTAATGTACTTAGTTAAAGAATAGCTAATATTAGTTAAAGAATAGTTAAAAGATTGCAGAAAGATCCTGCAAAGGTGAAAGCTATTGCAGATGCGCCCGTTCCTACCAATGTTAATACATTACAATCGTTTTTAGGACTAGTAAATTACTACAGGAATTTCGTGCCTGGAGCATCCAGTATCCTGAGTCCTTTGTATGACCTTTTAAAAAAGGGGGTTAAGTGGACCTGGTCTACATTACATCAACAAGCGTTTGATAAAATTAAGAAATGTTTGACGTCTGATCAGGTCTTAACACACTTCAATCCAAACGCCAAAATAGTGTTGACGGTTGATGCGTCCCCGTATGGCTTGGGAGGCATTTTGTCACAAATAGATGAGTACGGGTTAGAGCGCCCGGTAGCATTCGCTTCCCGCACGTTGAACGCGGCTGAGAAAAATTACTCTCAAATACAGAAGGAGGCGACTGCAATAATATTTGGAATACGTCGGTTCCATCAGTACTTATATGGCCGAGCAGAACCATTCATACTCAGGACGGATCACAAGCCGTTAATTGCTATTTTCGGCCCACATAAAGGGATACCGGAGGTGTCCGCTAATAGGCTACAGAGGTATGCAATGTTTTTAGGGGCATACAATTATGTAATTGAGTATATTCGTAGCGCTGACAACAACGCGGATTACCTATCTCGTGCGAGCTTACAGTGTGAGTCAGTGCGCGCTCGCGCCGGGAGCGAGAGGGACAACATCGGCGCGCACGCCGCTGCCGCCGCCGCTCCCATTGATCGCGCATCATACGTCAACTTTGTTGTCGAAGGTGACATGCCCTTGACCTTGAAGGAGTTACGCAATGCTACTAACGAGGATACGGTATTACGTTTAGTTGTAAATTATGTTCAAAACGGTTGGCCTAATAAAATAGTGGACTCGCAGTTGAAACCATATCATTTGTGTAAGACACAATTGTCATATGAAGACGGTTGTTTAATGAGGGGCCATAAGGTGGTACTTCCCGAATCTTTACGCTCGAAAGTTTTGAAAGAGTTACATAGCTCGCATTTAGGCATTATAAAAACAAAAGCAGAGGCTAGGTCACGGTTTTGGTTCCCAGGCATTGATACGGCGCTAGAAAAAATGATATACTCGTGTGAAATATGCAAACAACTGCGGCCATCTCCACCCCGGGCGCCGTTAGCACCTTGGAAATTTCCCCAAACACCATTCCATAGGCTACACGTAGACTTTCTTGGCCCGTTGAATAATCAAATATTCTTAGTAGTGGTAGATGCACACACCAAATGGCTAGAAGTATATGACGTGAGCACTTCTACAACCTCAGCGACCGTTATGGAAAAACTTTACGATTTTATGTCTAGGTTCGGATTACCTCACACAATTGTTAGCGACAACGGTACTGCGTTTACGTCCGCGGAGTTTACAAAATTCTGTTTATTAAATGGGATTACTCATCTTACATCCCCACCCTATAATCCTGCTAGTAACGGACAAGCAGAAAGTTTCGTAAAAATAGTGAAAAAAGGTATAAAATCAAGCGTTTTAAGTTCTCGCAATAGGAATGAGTGTAGACTAAAAATGATGAAATATTTGTTTGACTATAGAAATTCAGTGCATTCTGTCACGGGGTTCTCACCGGCTGAGTTAGTGTTTGGGCGAAAGCTCAGAACACGTCTGGATTTGCTACACCCGTTGCCGTCGTCCCCACTCACATCACTTAATAACGATGTCAAACTAAAGCAGTGCTCGCAAATTAAGTACTATGGTGGCAATAACAAACAAGTGTATAAACCCGGTGATGAGGTCATGTATAAAAAATATATGAACAATAGTAAATATATGTGGTGCAAAGGTACCGTCATAAAAAGACTCGGTAAAGTGTTGTATCTAATCAAAGACGATGTCACTTCTTTGGATGTCAAAAAACATAAAAATCAAATTGTTTTGTATAAAGGTATGTCTCAAACTGGGGTAGATGATTATAAATTAGACAGCGAACCCAGCAGACCTCAGTCGCCTGATAACGGGGAGGGAGAAAGGAATGAGGTGGAATTGTCATCCTCACCTTCCCCTCAAAATTTGAGATGTTCTAGCAAGCTGTTGCGGGACATACCCAGGGTCGATTATAAGAAGTTCTTTTAGATATAATTTAAGATTTTCTATTATTGTTAAATAGGGGGAGGGACTGTTGTGTATGTGCGCCTAAGATGTTTATGTGTGCGTGGCAGCGCCGCGCGATGTGTCCTCCGAGAAATAAATCAGTGTGTTACTAGCCTTGACTTGTTTCACTTGTCTCCCGCATAAAGTACCTAACAATTTTCTTTCAAGTTAATATAAATTATTTTTTTATAAGTACTTGTTTTTTATTAGAACTTGGAGAGGAATATACTCGTAATTGCCGAATGTAATAAATATAATAAATAAATAACTCTACTGTGTAACTAGCAAGCTGCAGAATAGCTAATCTGTTACATCTAAACTAATATAATAAGGAGGTAAAGTTTGTTTTTTTGTTTGTATGAGGTAATCTGTGGAAGTACTGGTCCGATTGTTAAAATTTTTTCACCAATAGAAAGCTGCTGTATTCCTGAGTGACATAGGCTATATTTTATGTACGCGGGCGAAGCTACGGGCTAAAGCTAGTACACAATAAATTACCAGCCAAGATATGGCCTGTTAGTTTATTCTTTTTATTGTTTGGAAAAACACACTAGCTGTCGCCTTTATGCACATAAGTGCATTAGTCACTTATGTGCATAAAAGCGACAGCGATAATTAGCAGCGGTACGACCGTCATCAGTGTTATTTTCTCGTAGAGGGTTCATGGCATAGAATTAAAATAACAATTTATACTTCACAATCACTTTTATTTCACGGTACATATAATTTGGCAATTTAAGTGGGTGATAGACGTACGAACTTAAAGTACGCGGTTTTTAAGATCGTGAACTTACTCGGCTCGACATCGGTGACACACGTGAAGCTTGCTCATACTATATCGCGATGTCGTCGAGAGAAGAAGCTTTGTTAATTAATATTATACTACATTTTAAAAACTAATAAAGATACCGGCCAAGAGCGTGTCGGGTCACGCTGTGTAGGGTTCTGTAGTTTCCCGTCCGTCACAATAAGTGTCCCCAATTTTTCAAAAACTGTTCGTCCCATCAAGATCAAAATAATTTTTTTAGAAAGTCTTTATAAAGCACTACTTTCCAGATTTTTTTCATATTTTTTAAACTTATGGTTCAAAAGTTAGAGGACACATTGTTTTTTACTTTTGGAGCGATTATTTCCGAAATTATTGATATTATCAAAAAATGATTTTAGTAAACCCCTATTCATTTTTGAATACCTATCCAACAGTATATCACACGTTAGGGTTGAAACTAAAAAAAAACACTGTCTACTTTACATGTAGGGGGGCTACCCTAATAAAACATTTTTTCTAATTTTTATTTGACTACTTTGTCAGCGTGATTGATATACATATTGGTACCAAATTTCAGCTTTCTAGTGCTAACCGTCATATAGATTAAGCGAGGACGGACGGACGGACAGACATGGCGAAACTATAAGGGTTCCGTTTTTGCCATTTGGCTACGGAACCCTAAAAAGACGAAATCGACAAGTGTGGGTAAAGCATTGGATTACAAAAAGAGAGCGTTTATCGCATGTGAATTTAGTAAGAGAGTTACGTGAAGAGAAGGCGGCTCCCGGCTCGCAACGCTGCCACACGTACGAGCCGAGACGAGCTACGAGTAAGATTTCAAAACAGGTTGGATCGCCGGCGAACATGCGCGGTAATTTACGCCTTTTTAAGGTGACACACAGGCGAAAAAGGTCGTCGAGCCACAAGTCCGCGTACTTACTCGCACGTCTATCACCCACTAAGACGCGCAAACGTCGCTCATCCAAACAATTCTGCTCACTTGACGTCTAAAACGTCAAAGCGTTTCAACCCACTCCAGTATTATGGAATCAATTGAGTGTTTATTATCGCTAAATTCTTATAACCTATACGAACGAGAACGAGGGTCAACAAAAATCTCTTGCAACGTATTCGAAACTTTATAAGGAAGAAAGTTATATGAGTTTTACTTGTGAGCTGTTATGTTGCTGTATGACAGCATGAAGATGGTTTAAAAAAACAAAAAAAACAACAATAGGTTGCCGAATAAAGAGTTATTCGATCACAAAACCGTTTTTAAATTAGTTGTTTTATATAATTTTTAGTATTCACAGTGGTATTCAGGCAGTGATAAAAGGTTTGAGTGTTCAGGGCAGTTCGTAAGAATCAAATGCGCGCCAGAACTTACTGACAGGACGAACGAAGCATCTTTGCAGAAGCCGTTAACTTGAAGCATTGTGCGCTGTTAGTTAGAGTGCCAAGTGAGAGTTGGTTTTACGTTAACGCGTTTATAACGTTCGATGCTCCAAGCTCGTAGTCAATCAGATCGCGTAAACGTAATAACCACTTGGTTTACACATAGGTTTTTTGGGTCTGAATATCCAGGGTCTCTTTATGGAGAGTGAGAATCTGGCTTAAAATATCGGATCCCTAGGTCTTGAGTTTGGATTCATCGTATAAAGTGTAAAGGGGCTAATTATCAGACTATTAGGCACGTCTACCATTGCCAATAGGGAATGCAATCCGGACTATCCGTAATCCGAAAAATCCGGATATCCGCACATTTTTACTCGACTTGTAAATCCGGATTTGAAAATCAAATCCGCGGGTTTTCTGAATAATAAGAAATTTTAATTCGCGATATCTACTTTTATTATTAGTTTAGCACTAGCTATTGCGCCTGGCTTCACCCGCGTGGAAGACGGATAACCTAGTAAATTCAGAAAAAAAAAATCGTAACGTGGGTCCAATATAATTCGTGGTCTACCCGTATGACAAGTTGCAATGCATGCGCCCAAAAAAGACTGAATGTCTTTTAAGACGCCAAGCGTCATCATGCTGACAGAAAAAAGTATGAACTAATTACCAACCCTACTACAATCTTTGGGCACGCCATAATTATGGCGGTAAGTCCCCTCTTTGAGAAGTGGTTGGAAAGACGTCACTGCCTCCTCACCTTCCACATGACACAGGTCCTCACCGGACGTGGTAAGTTCGAGAGGTTTCTGCGCCGGATTTGTGCGAAAGAAACGCCCAGGTGTCATTATTGTGCGGATCGATCGCCTAGAGGACACGGTGGAGCTTATGGTTAAGGTGTGACGTTTGACTGTCTTGTTGGACGAACACTAGGTTCGTAAGGGCGAATGCTGAGCGTGGGTACTGGGCTCGAACTAGAGGTCAAGCAAATAGTGCTATTGGGTTTTTCCATTAGGAATTACTCTATAGCTGCCCAGAGTTAGGAAGTTGGTGGTATGATACCCCCATGCCTCTGAAAACACGTCAAGCTGTGGGTCCTGCACCTGATCTATCTCCGGTCGTGTTGAATTGCCTTCCCATCTGACTATAAGATTAAAAAAGAGAGTGCGCCAGTGTCTGCGTACACACTTGTGCACTATAATATCTGCAGCATACATCAGGCTTCCAGGTTTCAGTAGACATCAGGCCACCGTGATCAACTCGGAAATTCGGTCTGCAGGACTATTATTAAAGGTATGCTCCGTTTGGGCAATGACCATTCACGCCTGGTCCTGATACGGCCCATGGACCGGAGCGCAAAGGAATGTGACAGGAGGCTCCTGCTTCTGCGCATTAGCTAGCAAAGGAGGCGGCTGCACGTGCGAGGGAATGATCCTCACGCTTCAGCTCCCGGATCCAGACCCCGATTTCCAGCTGCCGTAGGCGCAGGTTTGCGGATGGCGAGCAATGGGTAGCTTATCGACCCCGCCACGGCGCGTAGTGTGTCTCAAGGTGATACAAATCGTAGTGGCCCAACTGGGTCGAAGCTTACTGTTGCCATGGGTTATGTGAAAGTGAATCCCGGGGCCCTAGAACGAAGACAAAGAAGAAGGAAGAGAAGTGGATTTTAGTCACTAAAAATCTGATATCCCGCTCTGCCCAGAACGGGAGAAGTCATTGGATAATTTCCAACCCAAAAATGGAAAAAATATACATTCTTTATCTTTACATGTTGGGAAAACGGCTTCTTGGAGAGGCCGTAATCCATCAGGCGGGCCCAGTGTGGGTTTGTGGATGCTGCATGTCCTAAAAGTTTTGGTTCTAGGTCTTGCCGGTTTCCTCACGATGTGAACATCATGTTAATCAACGAATATAAGTAGGTTTATTTAATTTTCATGAAAAATCCGGATAATCCGGATTGGACCCAAAATCCGTTTGAAAAAATCCGGATTTTCAAAACACGACGGATTTGCATTCCCTAATTGCCAATGATGCAGATTCATGCGTTTTATGCTTTATGAATACTCATCCCTCTCTTATTTTTAGCGTATTTTCCAAGGCATGCAGGAAGTAGCGGTATGTAATGAAAGCTCACCCAGCAATGGACCCATCATAATATACTTTCCTTTGAATATCATTCAGTGGGGCTAAAATTTTTTAGCCACGAGCTGCTCGCTGACACAATGACAAAATTTGTGCTTACGCTTCGTGACCACGTAAAAACTAGTCATCATGAATAAACAAAATATCTATTTTGAAATAATACGTATCTAATACGTACAATCATTTGATTTATTACATCTAAATGAAGACTGCCGTACCGCCTTACCTTACTTACATAAACTATATCTGCCGATAGTTATCCGGTGTGTTATCAACCGCTATCTTACTATATAAGTAAAAAATACGATTTACAACGACTATATCAGTCATTCAAATTTATTGGAGCGTCTATAGCATGTCTCCGTTTCGTAATAACTAGTCTATTAGTTTTAAATCTAATAATAATTATACCAAAAAGTATTGTGTTAAAGTGTAAAATTTTATATTGTGAGTGAAGATTGTTAATTGTTATTTTACTTTAAAACTGTGACAAATTTTAATCTCATCCACTCGAAAGTGACTATAATATACTTGAATACATATTTGGTAACTAATCAGTTTGTAAATAAAATTACGAAAATATATATACTATCAGTGAAAACCATATCACAGAATAGCAAATATGATAAAAAAATCTGTTTCTTTCGTCAAAACGCTGTTTTAGAACCGCCGCCCGCCCGTACGGCTGCCATAGATGGCAGCCGTATTAGTTTTAATAAATCATAACTTCGTTATTGATGAAGATATTTTAAAAATTGCAAATAATTCAAAAAAAATATATATATTTTGTATTGTTAAAATAAGTATAATGTTCAGTATATTTGTTGTTAAACTCAAAAAAAATATTTAAATAAACCATTCATCTTCTTTGACACGAGAAAACCATTTGACTTTATGTATGAAGCGTAGACCATCAGGACACTCGCTAACTGAGAAACTTATCAATTCAATCACTACCTATTTTTATAATCACGAACAAAAATTAAGAATAAGTTCATCATCTTATAAATGTGCCTCAATTAGTTCTAAATATAGTCAAATTAAACCTAGAGTACCTCAAGGAAGTGTACTTAGCCCATTATTTTTCAAAGGAATAGCTTTAAACCGCCAGTAATTACTAATTGATGACAAAAAAATACAAATATGATTGAGGTTGAGATTCTTTAAAAAGAATAAATAACAAAGAAAACTAATTAGTTTATTATTTTGCACAGATAATGGAGAAGATGAAAACGGTTTGTTTGCTGATCAGTTTGATACTGGCATGTTCTGAGGCTGCTAAGATCTTGGTGGTGTTTCCTATGCCTTCGAAGAGTCATGCCAATCTTGGAAACGGATATGTCAGACATCTGTTGAAGGCTGGTCATGAGGTTAGTACTGGGATAACTATATGAATAGCATTCAACATACATTTTAATTCAATTCAAGATACAGATGATCAATAGTAAAGTATATTTAATGTCTGTCAATGTTACAAAATATAATAAATTAAATTAAAAAAAAAATAAAGAAATAAATAAAAAGATTGGATGTGTATTAAACATATACATGTGATCGAATCTCCATGCGTAATTTATGTGACAAAGAAATAAATGGCTGGAGCAGGCGAGTAGCCAAAAATTTTGGTATATTTGTTGTATCTCTTCTTACAGGTGACGTACATAACTCCATATGCTTACAAGAACGCCCCTGCCAATCTTCGCACAATCGATGTCAGCAGTAACATCGCTTTGGTGCCTGGTAAGATTTATAATTTTTTAAGGGTCCCTACCCTTTCTTATAATGTCATAGTAGTCATCTCAATCAATATCTACGAGTATTTACATTAAAAACATTACTGTATAGTCTGTTTCTTTTAAGAAATGTAACAAACAAATTAACTCTTAATTATTTCAGAGGACATGCTGAGTCTTAAAGGTATTATGGACGAAGGATCTTTTGAAATAAGCCCACATTTCATGACTTTCTTCATGATAGAGTTAGTAAAGAACACGGTAGAGAATGAAGGAGTACAGAAGCTATTGAATGATCCCAAGGAACAGTTTGATGCGGTTGTCGTTGAGTGGTTGTATGGCGACATTTTTGCAGGGTAAATTGTTTAGTTTATAACTACTTTCAAATTTATTTTTTCTTTTTCTAAATTAGTTAAGGCTTATCCACAGAAGATATGAGTTATTTTTTCTTCTAAGACTAATGAAGTATATAAATAACATAATAATTAATCATTCCAGATTTGCTTCAGTGTTCCAAAGTCCACTTATTTGGTCATCGTCCATGGATCCTCACTGGTTGGTTCTGCAATTGATCGATGAACCGTTGAATCCTGCGTATGCTGTAGACTCCATGTCACCGTACTTCCCACCATTGAGCTTTTTACAGCGAGTGAATGAGCTGTGGACTCAACTGAAAGTTCAGTTTTTGAGATATGTGTAAGTGTGACGATAGTTTAAGTAATGAAGTTGGCATAAACTAGAGAATGGCTTATGCCGCATTAGCTAGGAAAATAGGACTGCAGCAATAATCACACTGATATAATAAAGCCGAATGTTTGTTCGTGTCAACGGATTTCGATGGAAATTGGCACACATGTAAATTCCAAAAGTCTTGGTTAGCATTTTGAATTTACTTTTATAATTTCATGTGGGCATAACCGCTGATAGAAGTTGGTAAATGAATAAATAACAACATCAAAGATGATTTTTTTTATCGTTAATCAATAATCAACCTAATTGTTCTGGTATTTTCAGTTGGCTAGATAGTGTTGAAGAAAAAGTGTTTGCATCACTTTTCACTCCCATTGCTGAAAAACGAGGAATCAAACTACCAACTTACAAAGAATCCCGGTATAACGCATCCTTAATACTATCCAACGCATATGTTACCACGAGTGGTGGCGCATCGCTTCCACAGAGCCACAAGTTCATCGGAGGTTACCATATTGATGATGTAGTGATACCTCTACCAGAAGTAAGTATGAATTAAGGACCAATTTTTTAAATAACTACAACTTAGATCAAATTTGAATTAAATAAAAATAATGATAATAATTTTACAGGATTTGAAGAAACTGATGGACAATGCAAAGGACGGAGTGATTTACTTCAGCATGGGCTCAAACTTAAGGAGTAAAGAATTACCTGATGAGGTCAAAGTTGACCTTCTAAAAATGTTTGGAAGCTTGAAACAAACGGTGTTGTGGAAATTCGAGGAGGTTCTGCCTAACTTACCTAAAAATGTTCACATCCTGGAGTGGGCACCACAGCAAGCGATCCTTGGTAAGATTGTGTTTGTCTATATATTTTTTATAACCGATATTAGCGTTGTTTCTTTCAACAAGATGAGTGATATGAGTGATGAGATGAGTTATCTTTCCTAGTTGGTATATAAGTTAGTGTTAGAGTTTTGATCTGGGAATGAAAACTTTTATTCATCCGCTACTTAAAGGCTGGCTACTAAACTGGCTCTGCTCCATGGTTACACGAAATATCTTTAAAAAAACGGCCATGACATATGATATTAACTTAATATTGTTATTTTTCAGCTCACCCTAATCTTGCCGTCTTCGTAACACATGGTGGTCTCCTGTCAACGACTGAATCTATTCACTTTGGAGTTCCAATTATCGGTATTCCTGTGTTTGGTGATCAGTTCATGAATGTCGACAAATCAGTTAATAAAGGATTTGCGCAGAGAGTCGATCTGTCTTACAAAATGCCTGATGAGCTCAAGAAAAAGATAGTGGAAGTTACTAGTAATAAAAGGTTTGTATTAAGACATTATGATGTATTGCATTTATGAATGATCTCGCTTATATAAAATGCGAAGCTGTGTACTTTTGTGCTCAGACCATTAATACCATATTTTAAGGCCTATACGTGAGGACTTGTAATTGGCTTCCTATGTTTATGGTTTCTTTTTTTCTGGTTTTATTAGCTGTAAGTCTTCCATGCACTAAATAAATAAATAAAATAAATAAATTACTGTATTTAGATAATGTAGATATCAACAAGATGAAAGGTAATAAATCTTTTGGTAAATTTTGTCATTACAGGTACGCCAACAAAGCGAAGCAGCTTTCTTTCATTCACCACGATCGTCCCGTGAAACCAGGTCAGGAGCTGGTGCACTGGGTAAACCATGTGATAAAAACCCGTGGCGCCCCGCACCTGCGCTCTCCTGCTCTGGACCTGCCATTCTACAAGAGGAAGTTCCTAGATCTCGCTGCGATTATTGCAGTCCTATTTTTAGCAGTATACATTTTGTTGAAGCGCTCCTGTGCGTATATTTGTTCGAAATTGTGTTCGAAAAAAGGAAAAGCTGGAAGTAAGAAGAAGAATAATTAAAAATACATTAGGCAATGATTAACAAGATATGTTCAAAGACATTTACCATTGTGCACTGGGTCCGTGTGGTAGATTAAGGCCCATTTCTTCTCTTAGAGAGGACGCCTGAGTCCCAGTAGTCGAAAAAATATATGGCTGATTATTCTAGGCATGATATAAATTTTCTTACATTTTAATTCATGAATCCCCGACCGTTCGCCCGCGAATCGTTTCGCGGGTATTGATAGGTTAATATAAATAATTGAACATATTTTATTGCTATTTATTATAGTTAAATTTCACACTAGTTTATTAAAATCTATAATTATGTAATTTTGGCATTTTAGAAATACTTAATATATTTTTGGCAAGAGAAACGAAATAATAATTTATTTGAAACTAGCAATTTCAGGCTAAAAAAACATGAATAAGTCAGACTGCCTGTAACCAATAAAAGGAAAGGTATTTAAGAAAAATGTATAATTATTTTGCAACCTTTTGTTATTTAAAATATAATATACCATTAGGGACTATTTAGAAGATAAGTCAATTAAATTGTAATCTGTAATTGGTCAGTTAAATTAATTTACATAATTGATTGTGAATATATTTGTAAGTCATGTTATGGCAGGATAATTATAATTACTATATGATTTACCCTAACACCTTATGTGCAATGATCTAGTAAATAAAGATTTTGACTGAGTGATTTAATTTATTGGAAATACAATTTATTATGCAGTATTTGAATATTGATCGATGATTTCATTGTTGGAACTTCAACAATAAGATTCAGAGGGTCAAGGCAACACTCGAATTGGTTGACTGTCAACAAATTTGGGTGTTGTAATCGAAGTTAATCGCCGAATTTAACCCAGCTGAGCAACCGGCAAGTTGCGCAATATTTTATCTGTTATATATAGGTACAATTAATTAACAGGAAAACTATAGTCTATTAGTTTATAATTGTTATTATTTGGATAGACTTGTAGTAATGTACTTACACTTTTATGTGTTTACGACATCTATGCGAGGTAACCTATACGACCAATCACTTGATGGCATAAATGGTTAGCCAAGCAGAAAAATACAATAATTAAATAGAGGAAAGAAAAGTTTTTATGCTGTTTTTAGAAAGCGGGATATAATTAAAATGCTCATATTTGTCGAACTAACTATAATAATAAATATAAAAACAGAAGAATGATGATAACACCTCAACTAGTTGCAGAAAAAATTAAAACATACCTACTCGATTTTCATAGATTTAAGAGTTTCCTTTATGTCTTCTTACAATTTCTTTATTTATTGTAATCTATCTTCGGTGACCAATGTTTCCATTTATACCGACGTGATACATTTGTCTCCGAACTCATTTGGATTTTTTCGAGTGGTTTCACCAGATTCTGAACGCATACTATACAGGGGTGGACACCTGAAGTAAAGTGCGAGCATATTTCAGCATTTTAATTTAGAATCGAAATGACTTAGTCGATTAATCGTTAAAATAGTTTCTTTCGAACGAAACTATTTGTACGCTGCTCAAGCATCAATCAGTGTACCGTATCACCTCTGAACGCAGCCTTTGTGAAACGTCTACAATAGTGACGTTATTTTTAGTGGTGTGTGTGAGTGCTTATCATGCGTATGCGCAATTCCAAAAACAACTTTGTATTAGCTGTTTATCTTAGTGTGAGTGTTTTGAACGAATATTTTTTTTTTTATAGACCATAAACTACTACTTGACTGCAATCCCACCTGATGGTAAGCAGCCGGATTTACCCAAACCGGAATATTATACGAGTAAGTAAACTTACCAATTCCATGCAAGTACTGAAAATTGTTTCTTATTCCATAGTATTAAGGTTATGTTTAGTGATTACAGTGAAAATGTATCCATAGATCTTCGAATTTAACGATGTAAGGGCTTCAACAATGTGTTTTTTTTCTGGCGATAACAATTTATCATTAACTACTAATATTGTAACGCTTGTTGACAAATGTTATTCGCATAGCGTCAACTACTTGATATTATTATCATAGATAGATACTCAGTCTTCAGCGTATCTGTTAATTTTTATAAAGATATGACTGATTTATTAATTTGTATAATTTGTGATCAATAACCGTTATAATCACGATTGATAAAAAACTAATTATTTTTGTTATGAATTAGAATTATGAATAGTAATGATGACTTGAGGTTTTTCAAATTGTTCCAGTAATTATGAACATTTGTTCAACTGAAAACAATCATAAAATGTAGGATTTGGGGATTGGGAAATAAAAAAAAAAAAAAGTCTTTATAATCGTCTTTATATTATATTCTTATTACATGTTCATCGTGTCAACGCCGTCGTCGTAGTGTGTCTCCTATCTTATGTACGTCATCCTTCGTCTCTTTCTCTTATTTTCCATCTCATTCATATGGCTGCATTCTAATGACTGTCAATTTTAAATGTAAGTAATAAAAATTACACTATGTTAGTTATGTCGGAGAGTAAACAAATGTAGGTATTTATAAATTTAAAGTTTCTCATAATATTTAATTTTACTATAACACGTTCGCTGTATGGACTTTAAAAGAGCCCAACCTCTGAGTTTGTTTCTTTCAGGTTGTTAGGAATTCATTTGCCTGAAATTGCGAAATACTGTTAAATGGTTTTTTCACCCGTAAGGATTTTCATTAGTAATGTAATCAAAAATTATATGATGAAGATTGATATTGATGCGCATATAACGTTAACGATAAATATGGTTTTCTTCATGTGCTTTTGATTCCCTCAATTACGAATTTCAACTAAACAAAAATAATAGATGTAACATCAAAGGATTATTTTTTGGATTAAACTAGGTATTTTTATCAGAGAAAATATAATAAATTGCTATAAATTTTAAAATTGTTTATGTTAAGGACATCACTTAGCTGGAGTATCTCAAGGAAGTGTATTTAGTCCATTACTTTTTCATAATTTATGGAATTTTAAGAAATATTTCTAATAATTTAAATAAATCAAAAATACATGATTAATTTTCTAAAACTTTATTTATACAAAACTAATATTTACTTTATACTTTTGCTGTTTTAACAGATCCAGTAATCAGCTTGCAAGTTAACCACAAAGCCAAGGCCCCAAATCAAAAACTGTTTTATTTTTGTACAGAAAATGGAAATGCCGATGAAGTTTTTGTTACTGATCAGCGCAATAATGGTCTGTACTGAGTCTGCCAAGATTTTAGTGGTGTCTCCTGGATCTTCCAAGAGTCACGGAATCCTTGGAGATGGATATGTCAGACTTCTGTTAAATGCCGGACATGAGGTTAGTGCTAAAAGGGAATTTCATGAAAACGACACAAATTATGCTCACATTTTATAAATTTGAGATTGACTCTATAAACTTTCATTGACTTTCTCTTACAGGTGACATATATAACGCCATTTGCATATAAGAAACATTCAGCAAATCTTCGGATAGTTGATACTAGCAGTAACTTCGAAAAGTCTCCTGGTAAAAATATTTTTAATATTAATAATACTGTAAACGACCTTACTTTGGAAGGAGAAGAATCATTTTGTAAAGAGGGTTAAAAATGGTTAGCAAACTTCATGTTGGAATGTAATTATGTTCACCTTTCACAATATCCGTTTTGATAAAATAAAATTTATTGGCCATTTTAATAATACATACTGTTTAATTATTTAAGCAATCGTAATGGATATTAAAGGTATTATGGACAACAAATTTGAGAAATCGGACAATATTGGTTTATCATTAATGATGTTAGATATAGTAAAGAAAACGATTATTCATGAAAATGTTCAGAAGTTATTGAATGATCCAAAGGAACACTTTGATGTGGTGATCGTTGAATGGATGTTTGGTGATATAGGGGCAGGGTAAGTTAAACTGAACCTCGGAACGTAATAACTGCAAAGTTCTTCTAAATTTTGTAGTACTCGTATTTTAGCAAATCAAAACTTATCCCCTTAATTTGACTTTCTATCTTGTAACTCATACAAAATTATTTCACTTGATTTCAGATTTGCTTCAGTTTTCGAATGTCCGCTTATTTGGTCTGCCACTCTGGACCCTCACTGGAATATTCTAAAATTAATGGACGAACCCTCAAACCCTGCGTATTCTGTAGACATAAAGTCAACGTACTCGCCACCATTGAACTTTTTACAGCGAGTGAAAGAGCTGTGGAATCAATTGAAAGTTCAGTTTTTGAGATATGTGTAAGTGTAACACAAATTTAAATAATAATAATACTGCTTGGTATATTCTAGAAAATAGCTCATGCCACTGCATAGCATTAGGTAGGTAGTTAAGTAGCTTATTGTAAAATTAGGTTTTGATCAACTACTGGAAATACCTTACTTTTTAACCAGCGTTTTGGAATTTTCAGGTGGCTAGATGGGTTTGAGGAAAATATGTACACGTCTCTGTTCACCCCAATTTTAGAAAAACGTGGCAGAAAACTACCAAGTTTCTATGAAGCCCGGTATAATGCATCACTGTTACTATCCAATGCATACGTAACCACGAGCGGTGGTGCATCTCTTCCACAGAGCCACAAGTTTGTTGGAGGTTACTATATTGATGATACTGTGGAACCATTGTCAGAAGTAAGGATGATAACTAATACATAACATAACTAATAATTAAGACTAGATTTATGTATTAAACAGTAAATCAATTTGTAACGTTAAAACGGCCGACGAGCTCGTGGCTAGATAATAACAGCCGCACAGGTCTCTGTGCGGCTGTTATTATCTAGCCACGAGCACGATCTTCAAGGTTAAGCCACGCTTGCCTAGGTTGGTCTATGGATGGGTGACCATCTTAACATAACGAGTTTCCTCTGTGCCTCGGAAAGCACGTTAAGCCGTTGGTCCCGGCTGTCATTTGTAGATCTTTGTCAGTCGTTACGGATAGTCAGAAGCCAGTAAAAATCTGACTCCAGTCTTGCCATGAAGTACCGTGTTAACCCAGTTAATGGGTTGTGGAGGTCTGGTAGGCAGACGCTCCTCGTAAAATACTGGTATTCAGCTGAATGCGGCTTGACTGGAAGCCGACCCCAATATAGTTGGGAAAAGGCTAGGCAGATGATGAGTTTGTAACGTTAAAAAAATAATCGCAATTGTTTTATAGAATTTGAAGAAAATAATGGACAACGCAAAGGACGGAGTAATTTACTTCAGTATGGGCACAATCCTAAGGAGCAAAGACTTGCCCAACGAGGTTAAGATTAGCCTTTTGAAAATGTTTGGAAGTCTGAAGCAAACTGTGCTGTGGAAATTCGAAGAGGTTCTACCTAACCTGCCTAAAAATGTTCATATCCTGCAGTGGGCTCCACAGCAAGCGATCCTAGGTAAGTATTTGTTTTATATTTGTCTTTTTTGTCACTAAAATCAGCTCAGTTTTTTTCAAGATTATGGATTTCTTTGTTGTTTGTCTGGCCAATATTAGGATTAGATCTGTAAGCTCAGAACCTGCATTTATAGTTGATGTAAGGGTACACTGCAGATTATATTTATGAGATTTAGACAATTTTTTTGAAAATAGTGTTCATAATATGACTTAATTTAATTTAAATTTTCAGCTCACCCTAATCTTGCCATCTTCATAACACATGGTGGTCTCCTTTCAACAACCGAATCTATCCATTATGGAGTACCAATTATAGCTATTCCAGTATTTGGTGATCAGTACTTGAATGTCGACAGATCAGTTAATAAAGGATTTGCGCTAAAAGTTGACCTTGCTTACACAATGGCGGACGAGCTTAAGAAGAAGATAGTAGAAATCACTAGTAATAAAAGGTAAGAAAACCTTTACCTTAAACGGTACTACATTAAGGAAATGTCGCACTTGCGAAGATGTAAGGGAAAAACAGAATTGGTGTCTATTCTGACGCTTGTGTGTTTGTTCCAAGACTGACACTTGTGTCAGTCTTGGAACAAACACTTTTCTGAGTGATGTTTTTTAACAGGTATGCAGAAAAAGCGAAGGAGTTATCCTTCATTCATCACGATCGTCCCGTGAAACCAGGTCAGGAGCTGGTGCACTGGGTGAACCATGTGATAAACACCCGTGGCGCACCACACCTGCGCTCTCCTGCGCTAGACCTGCCATTCTACAAGAGAAAGTTCCTGGATCTCGCTGCGCTCCTAGCGGTCCTACTCTTAGCTGTATACATTATGTTGAAGCAAGCCCTTGCGTATATTTGTTCTCGTGTTTGTGCGAAGAAACAAAAAACAGGAAGTAAGAAGAAGAAGAATAATTAATTTATGATTGTTGTTGTATGTTTTACAAGTATTAAAAAATATATTTTTTAAGAATATTTAGTGGTTTCCTTAATTTCATAGCATTTTTGATCAAATAAGCATTAAGTAAATTAATACAAAATAAGTACCTCATAAAGACCTCTAAAAGTAAGCTTGGTTAATAGTTAAAAACTCCTTATTTTATTTTATTTTATTTTATTATTTTCGGAAAACTTACAGCTAGGATACAGATAGTTGAAAAATATTGAAAGAAGGCCAATTACAAGTTTTCACAGATAGTTTTAGAGTAGAACAAGAGACGGTAGACAGATAAAAAGAAAGAAAGAAATGAAAGCGCTCGGAGCAAGGACTGTTTATCATGTTCAATGAACATTGAAAAATTGTTTGCACATTATGTTCTTCAGTTTAGTGACGCTAGTGGAGAACAAATCCAGATCATCATCAACACTTACACACAGTCACACTTAGTGTGAGTATTTATTTAAAAATATAGGAATTTAGAGCAAAACCAGTTTTACAAGGTGAAATTTAATGAATGGGCAACTGCTGGTATTAGAAAAAGCAGAGATACTTTATATCAGTTATATTATGAAAAATCATTGACGTCTGATCCTAACTTGCATAACCACGTTAGACTTTATTCAAAGATATTCAAAAGAGTCTGCGCCCAAGCTAAATCTAAGTCAATAAGTAAGACAATAGGAAATTCTAATAATAAAATTAAAACTGTCTGGAAGGTAATAAACCAGGAAATTGGAAAGACAAATCAACGAGATCTCGGAGAAGTCCCAGGATGCTATTGGCATATTCTGTGACCTTTCAAAAGCATTTGACTGCGTTGACCATAATATTCTGATCTGTAATTACCTAATTACATCATTACGGAATTCGTGGACGAGCTGCTGATCTTGTTTTTTCCTATTTATCTTACAGGCAGCAAAAAGTAACCATTAATGGGGCGACGTCCTCGGGGTCTTTAGTAAAGATGGGCGTGCCCCAGGGTTCAATTCTTGGCCCTTTCCTTTTCCTGGTTTATATTAATTACCTTCCTTACATGATGGCTAGTTTAAGACACTTCTCTTATTTTTAAAGTAGACAGAAAAGATGCGGATGTCTTGCATGTAAACGAAAGTCTGGCTGTTCTTTCGAAATGGTTCGCAGCTAATAACCTCTTACTAAATGCGAACAAAACTAAATGTATAGAGTTTTCACTACCAAATTTAATGTTCCTCAAGTCGGTCTTAATTTAATGCTTGACGATAAAAAACTTGATACTATTACGGAAACTGTGTTTTTAGGTTTAACTATTGATTCTAAACTTGACTTGAACGATTTTCAAAGATAAAGGAGACGCTTAACGTCTTCTTTTCTTAAAGTAAAAATTTTAATAAATTTTCGGTGATCAATAGGCATGTTTCAATTTGTACTAACGTGATGGTTTCACCTGAGCGCATACTACACGGGGTGGACGCCTGAGGTAAAATGCGAGTATATTTCAGCATTTTAATTTAAAATCGAAATGACTTAGTCGATTAATCGTTGAAATAGTTTTTTTTGAACGCAACTATTTGTACGCTGTTCAAGCATTAATCAGTGTACCGTATCACCACTGAACGCAGCCTTTGTGAAACGTCTACAAAAGTGACGTTATTTTTAGTGGTGTGTGTGAGTGCAAGTGCTTATCGTGTGTATGCGCAATTCCAAAAACAACTTTGTATCAGCTGTTTATCTTAGTGTGAGTGTTTTGATCGAATATTTACCCAAACCGGAATATTATACAAGTAAACTCACCAATTCCACGCAAGTACTGAAAATTGTTTCTTATTCCATAGTCTTATGGTTATGTTTCGTGATTACAGTGAAAATGTATCTAAAAATCTTCGAAAAAATTAGACATTAAAATATTAAAAGTTCAGGAGATGCAAAAGAATTGTTATATTGTTACCAGCTAGACAACTAATTAAGTTAATTATAAGCAATCTCAATGAAAGTTGCAATTTTTCCGCATAGTTGCGGAAAAGTTGTAATATATTCTTGTAATATATTGAGTAGTTAAGATCGTGTCAACTAGTAATACAAAGTATATACCAAAAAAATAGACAGCATTTCCAAGCTGGCTGCCTGGTATAATGTATTTACAATTGTTGAGCACATGGAGCCCATGATTCGTGAGTTTCAACTCCAAACGGCTGGAACACATATAACTGAGCGAACAACGAAACAAAGATGTTTAAATTTTGACTGCACCAGATTACTTGTACTGCGGCCGTGGCGGCAGTACCAGCACTGTACAACAAGCTAAGGAGATGGAATGGTTGAAGAGTATCGGTACAAGTAGCGTCCTACATTAACAGACTATCCATCTTCCATAGAAATAAAGACATGCACACACAGAACACCACTTAACGGTACTAACTAGGCCATTTACTGCGCCCAAAAGGTTTAACGAGTTTACCGTCGAATTGAGAAGCAGAAGAAGACTTCACAGTAACAAGAGTGCATCATATAATGTTGTTAATATTAACGTACCGAGCGACCCCGTTCTTGTTACTTTTTTGGTGTACAATAAAGTTTTTTCTATTCTATTATTTTTTGTTAGTGGCCTCTCGCAGGTTAGCGTCATCGTCTGCTTAACTGGGTTAGCCTGTGACGGCCTTAACAAATTGAAGTCTCCAGCAAGGACTTACCAAAAAACTTAAAACTAAGCAACCTCATGCTAAAAAACCCTCTGTGGGGTACGGAACCGTAGTGTAAGAAATACCATCAAGCTAAAAGTATCAGAAGTAAAAGCAAATTAAAAAATAAAATCACATTACAATAGTGTTTTAAAGGCGAGTATGCATGTATGTATGTATAATATTAATAATACACACATATGATATACAGTATAATATACAAAAGTAACTTTACAACTGTAACAAACATATTACATTTGTTATAGTTGTAAAGTTACTTTTTGATACAAACAATAAAATGAGTCCAATTATCTACATTGACGCAGGCAAAGCCGCAGACAGAAGCTAATACTTTAATTCGCAGCTATTTAGTGCGTAAAGAAACGATAACATATCTTTACTACTCCAAAAAATTGGAATGTATCGGAATTCATTCCACTTTTTTAGTACCTAATAGTATGTGTCAAGTTGAAAAACACATTTCTAATAAATTGTCTATTGCAGCAACGTAACGTAACGTCTGCGATTATATTTGTACAAAGCAAAAATAATCGTTTTTAAAGATAGTATAATATAGCTCATTGAGCAAATATGTATGTAATATTTGTTATCTCAATAAGGTAATCTATTTGACTGAATTCAATACTTACCTACCTTAATATGCCTTTCGGTAACCTCCGGATCGCGCGACGTCGTCGTTGACGGCGCGTAGTGTTCCATGCGCGCTTCAAAGAGATGTCCTCCAATCATAGGGGTCCAAAAGAGTATTGCCCCGCTTGGGCGGAACACCGCCGTATGATACGGCGGTGTTCCGCCCAAGCGCCGCAAGTCGCCGCAAGTCGCCGCCGCCTCTACAAGGATACGGCCCGTATCCTTGTGGAGGCGGCGGCGACCTCTCGCGCCGGGCCCTGGTACAGGTCATGGTCCGGAGCGAGAAGGGGTGGCAGGCGGTCGCCTCCTTGTTCCTAAAAAGTCATTGATGATTTCCCACCTACAAAAAATTAAAACTGTGTATCGTGAATATACAGGGTGTTTGGTTCATCGTGTGCCAAATTGATATGGTCGACTGGAGGGGTCATCTACTATCCTTTCAGACCCCCAAACACTACCTATGTCCAGTGGAATTTTTTTCATCGACTTTTTAAAGTTTTTTGAAAAACAGACCCGATTTTTACATTCAAATATAAATATAACAAAATATATAAGACGTAGAGCCTCAATTTTAATTTTATTAAGACGTATATTGTACAGAGGTACTTTTAAATACAAAATTAGTGATATCAGCCCTCTAGATTTTTTAAAATTTATTCGCAAAGTTTCGGACTTAAATTAACGCTATTCGTGTTACTGCTATTTACATGGCTGCAAAAAAAAGAACTAAAAGAGACTGGGATCTTCAAACTCTCTCAATAATTTTCTAGTCTATCCTCTTGCTAGTGATGTGCTACATGTCATAAAAATCTTATTACAACTATGTGAAATCGATAGTTTTGTGAGTCGAGTCACATAAAATTAACATTCAAAATTATGATTTGAAAAATTATTTATGCTTGAATGGTACCTGAAGCACCTATTTAATCTGTTTAATCACTCATATAAAGTAAAATCTGCTTCGTTACACCCTATTTTGGTGGGTTTTACTTGAAATAAAAGAAAAAAAGCGTCTTTTACAATAATTTCATATTTTTTATAAATCCCTCTCAAATTTTGGCCTCTGTTGCAAATGCAGACCCGACACCTGTTCCGTATTTCGACACTCAGTTTTTCTAGGTCTACACTTGTACGAAGGGTCTGGGGAACCTGCCAAAGAACTGGTATACGCGACGGAGGTTCCAACTAGGGAAGTACTAGTTCAAAGCATTGGAACGGCTTTGAATACAATTAAAGAGGGAAAATGACTTCGTACAACAACTAAGTGACGAAATACAAAACAGATGTCGGGCCTGCACTTGCAACAGATGCCAAAATTTGAGCAGTATTTGTAAAAATCATGAAATTGTTGTAAATATGGAATTTTATTTTTTTGTTTCAAGTAAAACCAACGAAAAGTGAAATACGAGACAGATTTCACTTTCTAAGAGTGATATAACAGATTAAGTAGGTGTTTCAGATACCATTTTAGCAAAAATAATTTTACAATTCTCAATTTTGAATGTTAATTTTATCCGACTCGATTCACAAAACTGGCGATTTTACATAGTTGTAATAAGATTTTTACGACATGTGGCACATCACTAGCAAGAGGATAGACTAGAGAATTATTGAGAGAGTTTGAAGATCCCAGTCTCTTTTAGTTCTTTTTTTGCAGCCATGTAAATAGCTGTAACATGAACAGCTTTAATGTAAGTCCGAAACTTTGCGAATAAATTTTAAAAAATCTAGAGGGCTGATATCACTAATTTTGTATTTAAAAGTACCTCTGTACAATATACGTCTTAATAAAATTAAAATTGAGGTTCTACGTCTTATACATTTTGTTATATTTATATTTGAATGTAAAAATCGGGTCTGTTTTTCAAAAAACTTTAAAAAGTCGATGAAAAAAATTCCACTGGACATGGGTAGTGTTTGGGGGTCTGAAAGGATAGTAGATGACCCCTCCAGTCGACCATATCAATTTGGCACAAGATGAACCAAACACCCTGTATATGCACTTCTAAAGTAGGTAAATGTTCAACTATGGGAATTCAGTACTGTTTTTTGATCGAACTTTTCGATCTCGTGGCCCAAACAAAATGAAATTCTTCTGGAGATAAAACTGTAGTAACGCTTGATAATTATTTTTTTTCGACTGGCGATGGCGTCATAGACTGATACTCCGTCTTCAGCGTATCTGTTAATTTTAATAAAGATACGATTGATAATTGATTTCTACAAATTGTGATCAATAACCGTTATAATTACGATTGATAAAAAACTAATTATTTTTGTTATAAATTAAAATTATGAATAGTAATGATGACTTGAGGTTTTCGAATTGTTCAAGTAATCATAAACATTTATACAACTGTAAACAGTCATAATAATGTAAATCTTAAATATAAGTAATAAAATTACACTATGTTATGCCCGTGAGCGTACATATGTAGGTGTTTATAGATTTAAAGGTTTTCATAATATTAAATTTTACTATTATGTTATGCTGCATGGACTTTAAATTAGACTGACCTCTGAATTTGTTTCATTCAGGTTGGAAACAGCCTACAAGAAACCTAGTCTAGTTTAAATTGACGTCAAAATAAATATAATGTTGAATGATGATTGATGATAGACAATAATGTGAACAGTGACATGCCTGAGTGTTTGTCAAAAAATTAATAAGTCAGAAAATATTTTAAACTGAAAACAAAAACATCATAAACAGTTAAAGACTAATAGTTTTAACGGATAATATCAGTACAATTACCCAAACAACTAAGAAAATAATATTTTAACCAATTTTTTTTTGAAAGTCAGTAATATATGTTACCATTTTACTATTCAATTTTTATCTGCCTGAAATTACGAAGAACTGTAAAATTCTTTATTCCCCAGTAAGGGTTTTCATTAGCAGTGTGATCAAAAAATGATATGACGAAGGTGACGTACTAATGTGAATGATATACTGATGTGCGCATAACGCCTACCGATATCAGTCGATCTTGTCATGAGCTTTTGACTTTGTCAACTATGACTTTTAAGAAAACAAAAATGTAATAGTTGTGACAACAAAAAAAAATTGTTTGGTATTCCAAACAACAATTTTTTTTTGTTCCAACTAGATATTTTTATCGGAGAAAATATAAAATTGCTCTAAAAATTAAAATCGTTATGTTAATTTAAGGACATCACGTGGCTGGAGTATCTCAAGGAAATGTACTTAGCCCATTACTTTTTCATAATTTACGGATTTAAAAAAATATTTTTAATCATCATCATCTGCCTAGCCTTTTCCCAACTATATTGGGGTCGGCTTCCAGTCAAGCCGGATTTAGCTGAATACCAGTATTTTACGAGGAGCGGCTGCCTACCAGACCTCCACAACCTATTAACTGGGGTAACACCATACTTCATGGCAAGACTGGAGTCAGATTTACTGGCTTCTGACTATACTATTTTTAATAATTAAAATAAATTAAAAATAAATTATTAATTTTCTTTGAACGTAATTTATACTAAAGTAATATTTACGTTTATACTTTTGTCTGTTTTAACAGATCCAAAAATCAGACAAGGCCAAGGCCAAAAATCAAAAACTGTTTTTTTTTTGTACAGAAAATGGAAAAACCGATGACGTTTTTATTGCTGATCAGCGCAATACTGGCCTGTACTAAATCTGCCAAGATTTTAGTGGTATCCCCTGGATCTTCCAAGAGCCACGGAATCCTTGGAGATGGATATGTCAGACTTCTGTTAAATGCCGGACATGAGGTTAGTGCTAAAAGAGAATTTCATGAAAACAACACAAATTATGCTCACATTTTATAAATTTGAGATTGACTCTATAAACTTTCATTGACTTTCTCTTACAGGTGACATATATAACGCCATTTGCATATAAAAAACATTCAGCAAATCTTCGGATAGTTGATACTAGCAGTAACTTCGAAAAGTCTCCTGGTAAAAATATTTTTAATATTAATAATACTGTAAACGACCTTACTTTGGAAGGAGAAGAATCATTTTATAAAGAGGGTTAAAAATGGTTAGCAAACTTCATGTTGGAATATAATTATGTTCACCTTTCACCGTACCGTTACCGCACCATATCCGTTTTGATAAAATAAAATTTATTGGCCATTTTAATAATACAATTATTATTATAATAATATAATAATATAATTATTATTTAATTATTTTAGCAATCGTAATGGATATTAAAGGTATTATGGACAACAAATTTGATAAATCGGACAATATTGGTTTATCATTAATGATGTTAGATATAGTAAAGAAAACGATTATTCATGAAAACGTTCAGAAGCTATTGAATGATCCAACGGAACATTTTGATGTGGTGATCGTTGAGTGGATGTTTGGTGATATAGGTGCTGGGTAAGTCAAACTGAACCTCGGAACGTAATAACTGCAAAGTTTTTCTAAATTTTGTAGTACTCGTATTTTAGCAAATCAAAACTTATCCCCTTGATTTGACTTTCTATCTTGTAACTCATACTGTGGCTAGATAATAACAGCCGCACAGATCACTTTTCAAGGTTAAGCAACGCTTGCCAAGGTTGGTCTGTGGATGGGTGACCATCTTAACATAACGAGTTTCCTCCGTGCCTCGGAAAGCACGTTAAGCCGTAGGTCCCGGCTGCCATTTGTAGATCTTTGACAGTCGTTACGGATAGTCAGAAGCGAGTTAAAATCTGACTCCAGACTTGCAATGAAGTACCGTGTTACCTCAGTTAATGGGTTGTGGAGGTCTGGTAGGCAGCCGCTCCTCGTAAAATACTGGTATTCAGCTAAATCCGGCTTGACTGGAAGCCGACCCCAATATAGTTGGGAAAAGGCTAGGCAGATGATGAACTCATACAAAATTATTTCACTTGATTTCAGATTTGCTTCAGTTTTCGAATGTCCGCTTATTTGGTCTGCCACTCTGGACCCTCACTGGAATATTCTAAAATTAATGGACGAACCCTCAAACCCTGCGTATTCTGTAGACATAAAGTCAACGTACTCCCCACCATTGAACTTTTTACAGCGAGTGAAAGAGCTGTGGAATCAATTGAAAGTTCAGTTTTTGAGATATGTGTAAGTGTAACACCAATTTAAATAATGATACTGCTTGGTATATTCTAGAAAATAGCTCATGTCGCTGCATAGCATTAGGTAGGTAGTTAAGTACCTTATTGTAAAATTAGGTTTTGATCAACTACTGGAAATACCTTACTTTTTACCCAGCGTTTTGGAATTTTCAGGTGGCTAGATGGGTTTGAGGAAAATATGTACACGTCTCTGTTCACCCCAATTTTAGAAAAACGTGGCAGAAAACTACCAAGTTTCTATGAAGCGCGGTATAATGCATCACTGTTACTATCTAATGCATACGTAACCACGAGCGGTGGTGCATCTCTTCCACAGAGCCACAAGTTTGTTGGAGGTTACCATATTGATGATACTGTGGAACCATTGTCAGAAGTAAGGATGATAGTCATAGTTAAACAACGAATGATAATTAAGACTAGTGTTATGTGTTTTATGTATGACTATAATAAACAGTAAACTTTAATGTATAAGAGTAACGTCCAAAAATAATGACATTTGTTTTATAGAATTTGAAGAAAATAATGGACAACGCAAAGGACGGAGTAATTTACTTCAGTATGGGCACAATTCTAAGGAGCAAAGACTTACCCAACGAGGTTAAGATTAGCCTTTTGAAAATGTTTGGAAGTCTGAAGCAAACAGTGTTGTGGAAATTCGAAGAGGTTCTACCTAACCTGCCTAAAAATGTTCATATCCTGCAGTGGGCTCCACAGCAAGCGATCCTAGGTAGTTATTGGTTTTATATTTATCTTTTTTGTCACTATAATCAGCTCAGTCTTTTTCAAGATTTTGGATCATCTTTCTTTGTTGTTTGTTTGGCCAATATTAGGATTAGATCTGTAAGCTCAGAACCTGCATTTATAGTTTATGTAAGGGTACACTGCAGATTATATTTATGAGATTTAGACAACTTTATAAAAATAGTGTTCATAATATGACTTAATCTAATTTAAATTTTCAGCTCACCCTAATCTTGCCATCTTCATAACACATGGTGGTCTCCTTTCAACAACCGAATCTATCCATTATGGAGTACCAATTATAGCTATTCCAGTATTTGGTGATCAGTTCTTGAATGTCGACAGATCAGTTAATAAAGGATTTGCGCTAAAAGTTGACCTTGCTTACACAATGGCGGATGAGCTTGAGAAGAAGATAGTAGAAATCACTAGTAATAAAAGGTAAGTAATCCTTTACCTTAAACGGTACTACATTAAGGGAATGTCGCAGTTGCGAAGATGTAAGGGAAAACAGAATTGGTGTCTAATCTGTTGCTTGTGTGTTTGTTCCAAGACTGACACCTACATGGTGTTAGTCTTGGAACAAACATTTTTATGAGTGATGTTTTTTTAACAGGTATGCAGAAAAAGCGAAGGAGTTATCCTTCATTCATCACGATCGTCCCGTGAAACCAGGTCAGGAGCTGGTGCACTGGGTGAACCATGTGATGAACACCCGTGGCGCCCCGCACCTGCGCTCTCCTGCACTAGACCTGCCATTCTACAAGAGAAAGTTCCTAGATCTCGCTGCGCTCCTAGCGGTCCTACTCTTAGCTGTATACATTATGTTGAAGCAAGCCCTTGCGTATATTTGTTCTCGTGTTTGTGCGAAGAAACAAAAAACAGGAAGTAAGAAGAAGAAGAATAATTAATTTATGATTGTTGTTGTATGTTTTACAAGTATTAAAAAAAAATATTTTTTAAGAATATTTAGTGGTTTCCTTTATTTCATAGCATTTTTGATCAAATAAGCATTAAGTAAATGAATACAAAATAAGTACTTCATAAAGACCTCTAAAAGTAAGCTTGGTTAATAGTTAAAAACTCCATAGTGTGAGTATTTACTTAAAAATATATGTATTTAGAGCAAAACCAGTTTTACAAGGTGAAATTTAATGAATGGGCAACTGCTGGTATTAGAAAAAGCAGAGATACTTTATATCTATACTAATATTATAAAGAGGTAAAATTTGTAAGTTTGTATGTAGGGGGTAATCTCTGGAACTACGGGTCCGATTTGAAAAAATCGTTCAGTGTTTGATAGCCCATTTATCGCGGAATGCTATAGGCTATATACCATCACGCTACAACCCACGGGAGCGGAGCAGTAACGAGAAATGCGGGTGAAACCGCAGGGGACAGCTAGTCAGTTATACACACATCAAAAGTGTCTAGGGATCAAGCATTTTTATGCGGATTTCTTGAGATTGAGATGTGGCTTTGTAATAAATTTATGATTTTATAAATTTATATGGATCCTTTTTGGTGCATTTCATAATTTGAATCAGGAACTGTGAATCAAATTCGAGTAAAAGATGAAAATCAGCTGTCAATATTTTCCCTATAAAAACATACAACGCATTGAAGACATTATTAGTGCTACTGTTTCCCTACTACTGATTAAAACCAACGTTATTATGGAGCGGCGACGTCATTTAAGCAGGGAAGAAATGCTCAGAGCCGTGGGAATGATAGAAGCTGGTTCCCGGCAACGTACTGTGGCTTTAGCTCTGAATACAAGTCAGAGTGTTATCAGTCGACTTTGGACACGTTACCGAAGCACTGGTACCGTGGCTGAGCGCCATGGAGGACGGTATCGCTGCACCACACGGAGACAAGACCGATACATTCAAATCTTAACTCGAAGAGCTCCAACAATAACCGCCAAGATGTTAGCCGTGAGGCTTCATCACTCTTCAGGGAACTTAATTAGCGACCAAACAGTCAGAAACCGCTTGCATGAAGTGAACCTTCATTCCCGAAGACCGCTACGGGTACCACCTATAGCAATGCACAATCGTAGGATTCGATATCAATGGGCTCTTGAACACAGAAATTGGGCAGAAGAACAATGGCGTTTCGTGTGCTTTTCTGATGAGTCTCGTTTTGGTATGAGACCGGATACAAGACGTATACGACACTGGACGCCAACAGCGATTAAAATCCTGCCAGGAAGTCCATCCTTATAGTGGTGGAACCATCATGGTATGGGCGGGTATTTGGATCGGCGGAAGAACTGAGTTGATTTGGATCAGAGGCAACCTCAACGCTCAAATTTATGCTGAGACGATTGTATCAGACGTCATCGTTCCTCTACAAGTGCAAATCGGTCCCTTATTTCAGTTAATGCATGATAATGCACGACCGCACACCGCAAGAGTTGTAAGACAGACTCTCGCCGCAGCTAACATCAATGTCCTGCCCTGGCCTGCTCAGTCGCCAGACTTGAACCCGATTGAGCATGCATGGGATATGCTACAGAGAAGAGCTCTGCCGAATATGGAGGGTATCCAGTCGCAAGAAGACCTTTTTTTGTTGTTGCAACGAACATAGGCGGCCATTCCACAGCGTGATTTGGATGAACTCATTTTGAGTATGCCAAACCGATGTTCTTGTGTTGTTAGTGTTCGCGGTAGAAACACGGATTATTAATTGTTTAAGTTACCCAATAACATTTTAAAGAAAACTGTTATTTCAGTCTTTTTTTCGAACTTTAATGTTAGTGGTTCAAATGTCAAAAATCCCTTTATTAGGAAAATGGCAAATTTCTTTATTAATGCAAAGGTGACTTGGTTTATCGTTACTGTGACAAACGAAAACACTTTATTTGATGAATCCTTAAAGAAAATTTTAATTAATATCAATCAGGAGAAAAGTTATTGCAAAAATATATGTTGATCCCTGTACACTTTTGATGTGTGTATTATGAAAAATCATTGACGTCTGATCCTAACTTGCATAACCACGTTAGACTTTATTCAAAGACATTCAAAAGAGTCTGCGCCCAAGCTAAATCTAAGTCAATAAGTAAGACAATAGGAAATTCTAATAATAAAATTAAAACTGTCTGGAAGGTAATAAACAACGAAACTGGAAAAACAAATCAACGAGATCTCGGAGAAGTCCCAGGATACTATTGGCATATTCTGTGACCTGTCAAAAGCATTTGACTGCGTTGACCATAATACTCTGATCTGTAAATTACATCATTACGGAATTCGTGGACAAGCTGCTGATCTTGTTTTTTCCTATTAATCTTACAGGCAGCAAAAAGTAACCATTAATCGGGCGACGTCCTCGGGGTCTTTAGTAAAGGTGGGCGTGCTCCAGGGTTCAATTCTTGGCCCTTTCCTTTTCCTGGTTTATTTTAATAACCTTCCTTACGTGATGGCTAGTTTATCTGATATAATTTTATTTGCTGATGACACTTCTCTTATTTTTAAGTAGACAGAAAAGATGCGGATGTCTTGCATGTAAACGAAAGTCTGGCTATTCTTTCGAAATAGTTTGCAGCTAATAACCTCTTATTAAATGCGAACAAAACTAAATGTATAAAGTTTTCACTACCAAATGTTCCTCAATTTGGCCTTAATTTAATGCTTGACGGCAAAAACCTTGATACTATTACGGAAACTGTGTTTTTAGCTTTAACTATCGATTCTAAACTTAAACGATTTTCAAAGATTCAAGCGTCTCTTTTATCTTTTTTTAAAGTAAAAATTATAATAAATTTTCGGTGATCAATAGGCATGTTTCAATTTGTACTGACGTGATACATTTGACGTGATAGTTTCACCAGATTCTGAGCGCATACTACACGGGGTGGACGCCTGAGGTAAAATGCGAGCATATTTCAAAATTTTAATTTAAAATCGAAATGACTTAGTCGATTAATCGTTAAAATAGTTTTTTTTGAACGCAACTATTTGTTCGCTGTTGTTGTTGCTGTCAAGCATCAATCAGTGTACCGTATCACCTCTGAACGCAGCCTTTGTGAAACGTCTACAATAGTGACGTTATTTTTAGTGGTGTGTGTGACTGTAAGTGCTTATCGTGCGTATGCGCAATTCCAAAAACAACTTTGTATCAGCTGTTTATCTTAGTGTGAGTGTTTTGAATGAATATTTACCCAAACCGGAATATTATACAAGTAAACTCACCAATTCCATGCAAGTACTGAAGATTGTTTCTTATTCCATAGTATTAAGGTTATGTTTCGTGATTACAGTGAAAATGTATCCAAAAATCTTCGAAAAAATTAGACATTAAAATATTAAAAGTTCAGGAGATGCGAAAGAATTGTTATATTGTTACCAGCTAGACAACTAATTAAGTTAATTATAAGCAATCTCAATTAAAGTTGCAATTTTTCCGCATAGTTGCGGAAAAGTTGTAATATATTCTTGTAATATATTCAGTAGCTTAGATTGTTGTCAACTAGTAATATATACCAAAAAAATAGGCATCATTTCCAAGCTGCATGGCATGGTATTTACAATTGTTGAGCACTTGGAGCCCATGATTCGTGAGTTTCAACTCCAAACAGCTGGAACACATATAACTAAGCGACTACTTGACACCAGATTACTTGTACTGCGGCCGTGGCGGCAGTACCAGCACAGCACGACGAGCTAAGAAGATGGAATGGTTCAAGAGTATCGGTACAAGTAGCGACCTACACTAAAAACCTATCCGTCTTCCATTGAAATAAAGACATGCACATACAGAACACCACTTAACGGTACTAACTAGGCCATTTACTGCGCCCAAAAGGTTTAACGAGTTTACCGTCGAATTGAGAAGAAGAAGAAGACTTCACAGTAACAAGAGTGCATCATATAATGTTGTTAATGCCGTGCCGAGCGTCCCCGTTCTTGTTACTTTTTTGGTGTACAATAAAGTTTTTTCTATTCTATTATTTTTTGTTAGTGGCCTCTCACAGGTTAGCGTCATCGTTTGCTTAACCGGGTTAGCCTGTGACGGCCTTAACAAATTGAAGTCCAGCAAGGACTTACTAAAAAACTTAAAACTAAGCGACTATACGCTAAAATTACCCTCTGTGGTGTACGGTTTTTGATACAAACAATAAAAAGTGTCCAATTATCTACATTGACGCAGGCAAAGTCGCAGACAGAAGCTAATACTTTAATTCGCAGCTATTTAGTGCGTAAAGAAACGATAACATATCTTTACTACTCCAAAAAAGTGGAATGTATCGTAATTTATTTCACTTTTTTAGTACCTAATAGTATGTGTTTCTAATAAATTGTCTATTGCAGCAAAATTGTAAACAGTGTCTTGAATTTTTTTTTTATATTTTTGTGTAATTTGTGGAATCTGTAATTACTAGTTTCAATTTCAATTGAATGGCTATTAATCTTCCTGAGTGCTATAGGCTATATTTTATGTAAAAAAAGTGAATGAAGTAAATTCAGAAAAACTTGCTTGCGGGCGAAGCCGCGGGCAAAAGCTAGTCCAATATGTAATGCTATTTACTAGATTTCCGAAAGACAATGATGTGGAGTAACATTTTGCGTTATTCTGTATATACTTGGGTGCGCAGTCTATTGATTGCCTTCCATATATACAGCCGCCCTGATTAAAAGTGCAGTGAGGAAGGTAGCGGCGCGGCTGAGTTGCCTACGGGTTGCGATTATATTTGTACAAAGCAAAAATATAATTAGTTTTTTAGAGATAGTATAATATAGCTCATTGAGCAAATATGTATGTAAGATTTGTTATCTCAATAAGGTAATCTATTTGACTGAATTCAATACTTACCTACCTTAATATGCCTTTCGGTAACCTCCGGATCGTGCGACGTCGTCGTCGACGGCGCGTAGTGTTCCACGCGCGCTTCAAAGAGATGTCAGCCAATCATAGGGGTCCAAAATATGTAAGATTTGTTATCTTAATAAGGTAATCTGTTTGACTGAATTCAATACTTACCTACCTTAATATGCCTTTCGGTAACCTCCGGATCGCGCGACGTCGTCGTCGACGGCGCGTAGTGTTCCACGCGCGCTTCAAAGAGATGTCAGCCAATCATAGGGGTCCAAAAGAATTGTGCCCCGCTTGGGCGGAACACCGCCTTGTCCTTGTGGAGGTTATCGGCGGCGGCGACCTCTCGCGCCGGGCCCTGGTACAGGTCATGGTCCGGAGCGAGAAAGGGTGGCAAGCGGTCGCCTCCTTGTGCCCCTTCCTAAAAAAGAGTCATTGATGATTTCCCACCTACAAAAAATTAAAACTGTGTATCGTGAATATCCTGAGTATGCACTTCTAAAGTAGGTAAATGTTGAGTATTTCAACTATGGGAATTTCGTACTGTTTTTTGATCAATCTTATCGATCTCGTGGCCCAAACAAAATGAAATTCTTTTGGAGATAAAACTACTAATATAGTAAAGCTTGATAAAAAAAAAAAAATCGATTGGCGTCATAGACTGATACTCAGTCTTCAGCGTATCTGTTAATTTTAATAAAGATACGATTGATCATTGATTTGTACAAATAGTGATCAATAACCGTTATAATTACGATTGATAAAAAACTAATTATTTTTGTTATAAATTGGAATTATGAATAGTAATGATGACTTGAGGTTTTCAAATTGTTCAAGAAATGATAAACATTTATACAACTGTAAACAGTCATAATAATGTAAATCTTAAATGTAAGTAATAAAATTACACTGTGTTATACCCTTGACCGTACAAATGTAGGTATTTATAGATTTAAAGGTTTTCATAATATTAGATTTTACTATTACGTTATGCTGCATGGACTTTAAATTAGACTGACCTCTGAATTTCTTTCATTCAGGTTGGAAACAGCCTAACGGCCGAAACCAATAACCTATCGATCTCCAGTTTTGGAATACTGCAGATTGTAAAACAAATGATATAATACAAAAATTATCATGTTTTCTGTGGTTTCATTTGTTTTTCTATCTCCGATATGTGACAGATAGGTTATTGGTTTTGGCTGTAAAAGAAATCAAGTCTAGTTTAAATTGAAGTCAAAATAAATATAATGTTGAATGATGATAGACAATAATGTGAACAGTGACATGTCTGAGTGTTTGTCAAAAAATTAAAAAGTCAGAAATAATTTTAAACTGAAAACAAAAACATCATAAATAGTTAAAGACGAATAGTTTTAACGGATAATATCAGTACAATTACCCAAACGACTAAGAAAATAATTTTAAACCAATTCTTTTTTTAAGATATATGTTACCATTTTACCATCCAATTTTTATCTGCCTGAATTACGATAAAGTGTAAAATTCTATATTCACCAGTAAGGGTTTTCATTAGCAGTGTGATCAAAAAATGATATGACGAAGGTGACGTACTGATGTGAATGATATACTGATGCGCGCATAACGCCTACCGATATCAGTCGATCTTGTCATGAGCTTTTGACTTAGTCAACTATGACTTTTAAGAAAACAAAAATGTAATAGTTGTGACAACAAAACAATATTACACAATATTAACAAAAAAAATATCGTTGGGAATACCAAAGTATTCCCAACGATATTTTTTTTGTTCTCCCAACTAGATATTTTTATCGGAGAAAATATAAAAATTGCTCTAAAAATTAAAATCGATATGATATGTTTAAGACATCACGTGGCTGGAGTATCTCAAGGAAGTGTACTTAGCCCATTACTTTTTCATAATTTATGGATTTTTAAATAATATTTCTAATAATTTAAATAAATTAAAAATAAATGATTAATTTCCTTGAACTTTATTTATACAAAAGTAATATTTACGTTTATAGTTTTTGTTGTTCGAACAGAGTCAAAAATTAAGATCTAAGCCGCTTGCTAGTTAACCACAAATCGAAGGCCAAAAATCAAAAACTGTTTCTTTTTTGTACAGAAAATGGAAAAACCGATGACGTTTTTATTGCTGATCAGCGCAATACTGGCCTGTACTGAATCTGCTAAGATTTTAGTAGTGTCCCCTGGATCTTCGAAGAGTCACGGAATCCTTGGAGATGGATATGTCAGACTTCTGTTGATTGCTGGGCATGAGGTTAGTGGAAAACTTTCATGAAAACAACACAAATTATGCTCACATTTTATAAATTTAAGAAATATTTTTTGACTTTTTCTTACAGGTGACATATATAACGCCATTTGCATATAAGAAACATTCAGCCAATCTTCGGATAGTTGATACTAGCAGTAACTTCGAAAAGTCTCCTGGCAAGTTTATTTTTAATCTTAATAATTCGGTAAACTCACTTTTATTTTTAACTTACTTTGGAAAGAGACGAATAATTTTATAAAGAGGGTTAAAAATGGTCACTCATGTAGCAAACTTCATGTTGGAATATACCACCTCTCACAATATCCGTTTTGGTAAAATAATTTACGGACCATTGTAATAATATATACTTTTCATTATTTTAGCAATCGTGATGGATATCAAAGGTATTATGGACAGAAAATCTGATGAGTCTGAGGACACTATTGGTTTATCATTAATGATGTTAGATATAGTAAAGAAAACGATTATTCATGAAAACGTTCAGAAGCTATTGAATGATCCTAAGGAAAAATTTGATGTGGTGATCGTTGAATGGATGTTTGGTGATATAGGCGCTGGGTAAGTCAAACTGAACCTGGAGTAGAAACAATTGCAAAATTTTCTAAATTATGTTGTGTTTTAGAAATATTCAAGACTGATTATGATTGTCTTTTCTTTTCTGAAGGCTAGAACCAAACAATACCAAAACAAAACATATGCCCTTGATTGGTTGGACTTCCAGTCTTACTCATACAATTTCATTTATTTAATTTCAGATTTGCTTCAGTGTTCGAATGTCCACTTATTTGGTCTGCCACTCTGGACCCTCACTGGAATATTCTGAAATTGATGGACGAACCCTCAAACCCTGCGTATTCTGTAGACATAATGTCTGCGTACTCTGCACCATTGACCTTTTCACAGCGAGTGAATGAGCTGTGGAATCAATTGAAAGTTCAGTTGGTGAGATACGTGTAAGTGTAACACCAATTTAAATAATGATACTGCGTAGTATATTCTAGAAAATAGCTCATGCCACTGCAAAGCATTAGGTAGGTAGTTAAAGAAGCATATTGTAAAATTAGGTTTTGATCAACTACTAGACAAAGTTTACTTTTTTGACCAGCGTTTTGGAATTTTCAGGTGGCTAGATGGGTTTGAGGAAAATATGTACACGTCACTGTTCACCCCAATTTTAGAAAAACGTGGCAGAAAACTACCAAGTTTCTATGAAGTCCGGTATAATGCATCACTGTTACTATCCAATGCATACGTAACCACGAGCGGTGGTGCATCTCTTCCACAGAGCCACAAGTTTGTTGGAGGTTACCATATTGATGATACTGTGGAACCATTGTCAGAAGTAAGGATGATAATCATAGTTAAACAACGAATGATAATTAAGACTAGTTTTATGTATGATAAACAGTAAACTTTAATGTAGAAGAGTAACGTCCAAAAATAATGACATTTGTTTTATAGAATTTGAAGAAAATAATGGACAACGCAAAGGACGGAGTAATTTACTTCAGTATGGGCACAATCCTAAGGAGCAAAGACTTACCCAAAGAGGTTAAAATTAGTCTTTTGAAAATGTTTGGAAGTCTGAAGCAAACTGTGCTGTGGAAATTCGAAGAGGTTCTACCTAACCTGCCTAAAAATGTTCATATCCTGCAGTGGGCTCCACAACAAGCGATCCTAGGTAAGTATTTGTTTTATATTTATCTTTTTTGTCACCAAAATCAATTCGGTTTTTTTTTAAGATTATGGATCATCTTTCTTTGTTGTTTGTTTGGCCAATGTTAGGATTAGATCTGTAAGCTCAGAACCTGCATTTATAGTTTATGTAAGGGTTAACTTCAGATTACATTTATGAGATTTAGGCAACTTTATAAAAAATAGTGTTCAAAATATGACTCAATCTAATTTAAATTTTCAGCTCACCCTAATCTTGCCGTCTTCATAACACATGGTGGTCTCCTTTCAACAACCGAAGCTATCCATTATGGAGTACCAATTATAGCTATTCCAGTATTTGGTGATCAGTTCTTGAATGTCGAAAGATCAGTTAACAAAGGCTTTGCGCTAAAAGTTGACCTTGCTTACACAATGGCGGACGAGCTTAAGAAGAAGATAGTAGAAATCACTAGTAATAAAAGGTATGTAAAGGAACCTTAAACGATACTACATTAAGGGAATGTTGAACTTGCGAAGATGAAAGGGAAAACAGAATTGGTATCTATTCTGTTGAATGATGTATGTGTCAGTCTTGGAACAATTTTTTTTCTGAATTATGCTTTCTTTAACAGGTACAAAGAAAAAGCGAAGGAGTTATCCTTCATTCATCACGATCGTCCCGTGAAACCGGGCCAGGAGCTGGTGCACTGGGTGAACCACGTGATAAACACCCGTGGCGCACCGCACCTGCGCTCTCCTGCGCTAGACTTGCCATTCTACAAGAGAAAGTTCCTAGATCTCGCTGCGCTCCTAGCGGTCCTACTCTTAGCTTTATACTTTCTATTGAAGCGCGCCCTCGCGTATATTTGTTCTCGAGTTTGTTCGACAAAACAAAAAACAGGAAGTAAGAAGAGGAAAAATAATTAAATTATGATTGTTGTTGTGTGTTTTATCAGTATTAAAAATAAATTGTTCTAAGAATATTTATTAGTTTCATTCATTTGATCGCATTTTTATCGTATAAGCATAAAGTAAATTAATACAAAATAAATACCACATAAGAACCTCTAAAACTAAGCTAAATTATGAGCTAAGAACCCTTAGAGTGGGTACTTACCCACAACGATGTTACACAACAATAACTGGAAATTCTTTGAAATCGACGACATGGTTCCTTAAATCGAAACATTTCACCTTCACTAGATTCAGTTTTCTTCAGTCCACACTATTAAAAAAAATATAGATATAGAGCAAAAACAATGTCACGAGGTGAAATCATTCATGCAAAATTAGAACGTATCAATGCTGTTGGTTAGGCCTTTAATTTGGGATGAACAAGTGTCGATAGATGACACCCTTAAATCTTGATCTATCTCGATTCCTAGCACGATGTGCTTCGTGTGCACGATGTGGGTGATTGCAGGTGCAGAAACTTCACATGGCATAAGTATAATTATATCATTGAGTATGTGTGTGTGTGAAATGTTCTATGTTTTTTTAAATTAAATCACTCGAGTCTAAGTTTAGTAGGCTTTGTAGTTTTTGGGCCATCACGAAGTGATAGGTCGACTCTACAAGTGACCGCTGCCATTGAACGTGGCAATACTATTCACTTAACTATTAGGAATTAAAGGTTAAATAGTTACATCAAGTATACGAGTATCTAGGTCTTTACTTGGCACAGTAAGGTCAGCTTTCAGAACACGTAGGTACAATTTAAGTTCAATACACAATTGGAACAGTTCCATGTAGCAAAGTTAAGTTTTTTGATTTATTCTGACTATATCTTTTAATAAGTATCTGAAAATGACAGCCGGCAGCTGTTATTTTACCTAAAATCTTTTAGGGAGTTTTTTTAGGGGTTTTAGTATGAGTATACGCAAGTGTGAGCTGCTACAAGATTAACATGTTTTCTAAGGCGCTGACGGTGTCTCTGTATAATGTACTCGTTACACTCGGCGTCTCGCGTTTGCAGGGTAAAGGCCTGTAATTATATAGGCCCTGCTTTAGAGGGAGAACCTCATGACAAACGCGCGCACGTAGCTTGCCCAAGTGTAATTGTAATCTTACCGAGTCGCTCTCTTCATGATATCACGGTGACAGTCCTGTCAGATGAGACCCAGAGGAAGCCCGAGGACTGAGAAATTTAGATGCGTTTCCTATTGAGAATGCGCCCTCTGTCAAGACAAGCGTAGATTAATTTAAGGGGCTATAATTATGTAACCATGATTTCAATAAATATATTATGATCTGTCATGATGACATGACAGACTATGTTGTTGTTGTTCTTATAATAGTTACCACCCAAATATTAAAATCATCGTGAACAAACAAAATATCTATTTAAAAGTCTTAAATGCCTATTTTATTACATCAATGTTTATGTAGATTCTGTCGTCTACTTTACACACATAATATCTACCAATAGATAAATCAAAAGTGTAATCAACTGTTATCACACTATATAAAACTACTTGCAATGATTTTCATTAATATAACGGAGCATCTACGGTACGTCTCTCGGCGAAGGGCCGATTTTTAAAAACGAATCTATTAACTTTATTAAAAAAAAATCTTTATGTTTAAAGTTTCGTAGTGTCAGTGAACATTGTTAATTATAATTATTTTTTTACTTTTATATTGTTTTGAGTTTTAATCTCATTTTTATACGGAAGTTACCATCTACTTGTAGGTCAAGATTATCTCGAGCTAATTCTTCCGGTGATCCAAACAACTTTTTATTGCAAGAATAAGCATTGAAATAGCATATAAGCATTCAAACAATCCACCAATGGTGGATTGTTTGAAGAGGAAAACTAGAATTAAACTATATATTAGTTTTCCTCTACGACTCATAATGTGTTGTGTTCTCAGTGAAATAATTAATTGATTGATACATTTTAATTGTGCTAACGAAGCATACCAATCGCGCCTGATAAAACCTGCGCATTTTATTAGCAATGATTAAATAATAATTATGAAATGTAATTTACATGAGTCTTCGAACACGAAGTGTGATTAAAATATTTGGTATTAAGCTTAATTTAAACGTTTATTTCAATTAAAACTCAAAAAGTGAAGGTATCGACGAGAAATTAGTCAGAAAGATGAAGCTGAAGTTTTTATATTCTAAAGCAAATAAATGGTAAAGTCTACCAATAACATTAATCTTCTTTGACGTGAGTAAAGCATTTGACTTTGTTAATCATGAATGACTTTAACTACAAAGCATAAAACACTAGAGAATTAGCGAACACGGGGATAGTGGTCGATGTTATCACTAAGTATTTAAATACTCGTAAACAAAAAGTTGAAATTGACTCATTTTTGTGTGCATAAATTAGTTCTAAATAGAGTAAAATCAAATCTGGAGTATCTCAAGGAAGTATACTTAGCCCGTTACTTTTTCATACTTACAGCTTTTTACGACCAGTGTTTAAAAAACAGAAAAAAGACATTGAGGTTAAGACTTTAGAATTATGCAAAGTAATTAAGTAAATTAACTTATTTGTTTAAAGATTTCACAAAATGGAGAAGTTGAAAATAGTTTGCTTGCTGATCTGTGTGCTACTGGCATGTTCGGAGGCTGCTAGGATCTTGGTGGTGTTTCCCATGCCTTCAAGGAGTCATGGAAATCTCGGAGACGGTTATGTCAGACATCTGTTGAAGGCTGGTCATGAGGTCAGTGGTTTAATAATAATAATATAATTTAATAATAATGATGACACAAATACCTGATGTAACTTACCTACATTTATGCACATACAAAATATTATAATGCTAAACATACATAAACCTAATTAATCGCATTACGTTAGATCTAGAATAATATTGAATTCTGTGAATTCCTACTTAGCCTTATTTCTCCCTCCTAATTTTACTGTGCCCGACAGGGTTCATATTGATCTGTGATTGAATTTCCTAAACCATCTTTGTTTAGATATGGATTGCAATAAAGTATTGAGTATTTTTAAACCCTTTGAATATATATAGTAATTAGAGACACAATAGAAAGACAATGAGAGAGCACACCGGCGTGCGCTCTGGGTTTAAGGAATTAATGTGTGAATTCGATCTAATAAATGTATGATTAGATATATCGTAATTACAAAGATTTGTGACACAAATAAACAAAGGGGCGAATGACGTGAAAATTTACATTTCTGTATTATCTCTTCTTTCAGGTGACATACATAACTCCATTTACGTACAAGAATGCTCCTGCTAACCTTCGCACAATCGACGTTAGCGATAACTTCAACGTATTGAATCGTAAGTTTTTTTTTACAGATAATTATGTCTGTCATTTTCCTTAACATAATGTGTGCCATCACATTGGAGGAGGAGGAGCTCGTGGCTAGATTATAACAGCCGCACAGGTCGATCTTCAAGGTTAAGCTACGCTTGCCTAGGTTGGTCTGTGGATGGGTGATCATCTTAACATAACGAGTTTCCTCCGTGCCTCGGAAAGCACGTTAAGCCGTAGGTCCCGGCTGTCATTTGTAGATCTTTGGCAGTCGTTACGGATAGTCAGAAGCCAGTAAATCTGACTCCTGTCTTGCCATGAACTACCGTGTTACCCCAGCTAATGGGTTGTGGAGGTCTGGTAGGCAGCCGCTCCTCGTAAAATACTGGTATTCAGCTAAATCCGGCTTGACTGGAAGCCAACCTCAATATAGTTGGGAAAAGGCTAGGCAGATGATGATGATGATGAATGTGTGCCATCACATTAACTGTTAAATTATTTTAATTCAGATTGAAAACACTAATGAATACTTGATTTTTGTCCAGAAAGGCTATAATTAAATTTTTATTATTTCAGAGGACACGCTGACTCTTAAAACTTTTATGAACGAAGGTGGTTTTGATTTGAACTCTGCTTTCATGATATTCATGATGGTAGAGGTAGTAAAGAGTACGGTAGAGAATGAAGGAGTACAGAAGCTATTGAATGATCCTAAGGAACAGTTTGATGCTGTAGTCATTGAGTGGATGTTCAGCGACGTGATTGCAGGGTAAATTATTCAGCTAAAACTTAGAGATTTACTGTTACTTACTAATTTGGTTGGGTGTGACAAGTTTTCAAGGTACACGGGTGATTTTACACAGCCACATCCACCAATAAGATACAAATCTTATTATCTAAGTAACCACTCGTTACTCACTTTCTGTTTTCTTACTTGTGCTTCTGCTTTTCAGATTTGCTGCAATGTTCCAAAGTCCACTTATTTGGTCGTCATCTGTAGATCCTCACTGGCAGATTATGCAATTAATTGATGAGCCATTGAATCCTGCATATGCTGTAGACGCTATGTCTCCGTACTTCCCACCATTGAGCTTTTCACAGCGAGTGAATGAGCTGTGGAATCAATTGAAATCTCAGTTTTTGAGATACGTGTAAGTGTTACGATATTTTCTTATTTTCACATGGGCGAAGCCGGTGGCAAAAGAAAAAGCTAGTAAATGAATTAATAACAATATCAAAGATAAAGTTTTAATCGATTATTCGTTAAACCATCTATTAACTCAACCCAATGGTTCTGAAATTTTCAGGTGGCTAGATAGTGTTGAAGAAAAAGCGTATACGTCAATCTTCGCTCCAATTGCTGCAAAACGAGGAATTAAACTACCAACTTACGACGAATCCCGGTATAATGCATCCTTGGTACTATCCAACGCATATGTAACCACGAGTGGAGGCGCATCTCTTCCACAGAGCCACAAGTTCATCGGAGGTTACCATATTGATGACACAGTGATACCACTACCAGAAGTAAGGATGAATGAAGGATCTGTCTTCAACTTAGATGAAAACACGCATTTACGAGGGTAGCATCCTAAAAATAATGACAATTATTTTACAGGATTTGAAGAAACTTATGGACAACGCAAAGGACGGAGTGATTTACTTCAGCATGGGCTCAAACTTAAGGAGTAAAGACTTACCTGATGAGGTTAAGATCAACCTTCTAAAAATGTTTGGAAGCTTGAAACAAACGGTGTTGTGGAAATTCGAGGAGGTTCTGCCGAACTTACCTAAAAATGTTCACATCTTGGAGTGGGCTCCACAGCAAGCAATACTCGGTAAGATCGTTTACTGGTTATCTTTATCTTTACTATCACAGATACTTTTTAATTTTCTCTTAAAAAGATTTTATAGCTTATCCTTATCCCTTTAAAAAATGTTTAAAATTTTCAGCTCATCCTAATCTTGCTGTCTTCATAACACATGGTGGTCTCCTGTCAACGACTGAATCTATCCACTTTGGAGTGCCAATCATCGGTATTCCTGTGTTTGGTGATCAGTTCATGAATGTCGAAAAATCAATAAACAAAGGATTTGCGCAAAGAGTCGACCTGACCTACACAATGGCTGACGAGCTCAAGAAAAAGATAGTAGAAGTTACTAGTAATAAAAGGTGTGTGTTAGAACTTTAGACACAGAGAATGTAGAAATAAACAAGCTTAAAGGAAAAATTAAATAGTAGCTATGGTTGTCACCAACAATTCTCTTATATCGTGCACTGGATTCTACAGTCCAGTGAGATTTCTTCTGTGTCACTCAAAGGTTTGCTAGGAGAAAACTCATTGCTGAGTTAAGCTCGCCTTTATACATGAATGATCAAATTACTGTGTACTAAATTAAGTTTTTTTGTGTGCAGTATAGAATTAAGAATGGTTAGGTTGCGTCAGTCCTGCAGTGTGTATGTTACGGATGAAAAGTTTTGAAATTTTTGGTAAATGTTAACCTTTTGTCATCAGGTACGCTGAAAAAGCGAAGGAGTTATCCTTCATTCATCACGATCGTCCCGTGAAACCGGGTCAAGAGCTGGTGCACTGGGTGAACCATGTGATAAACACCCGTGGCGCACCGCACCTGCGCTCTCCTGCTCTGGACCTGCCATTCTACAAGAGAAAGTTCCTAGATCTCGCTTCTCTCATCGCAGTCCTACTTTTAGCTGTGTACATTCTGTTAAAGAAGGCTTGCGCATTTATTTGTACTCGAGTGTGTTCAAAAAAAGGAAAAACAGGAAGTCAGAAGAAGAATAATTAAATAGATTAAGCTAATTATAAGTTTTCGTATAACTTAATATAATTTTGTACAAATATATTTTAGTGTTAATTTATTAAATATTTAAATGAAAAAATATAAATTGCATGTTATCATGCAATTTATTTTTTGCAAATTTTGAAAACATCTGTTATGAACGACCTCAGTACAGTGCTTGAAAACATCATTGAAACTTCATAGGCGGTTTTATACTCGAATTTGTTAACGATTATTAAAAAAAAAAAAAACACGTTAACGACATCGGTAAAGTCGTTCTCAAGTTATAGCGTGTCCAAGAGGAATACCGATGCGTTTTTGTATATGTATGTAGATATTTTCTCGTGTCTAGTGTAGTAGTAATGCTCGTGGCTAGATAATTACAGCCGCACAGGTCGATCTTCAAGGTTAAGCAACGCTTGCCAAGGTTGGTCTGTGGATCGGTGACCATATTAACATAATGAGTTTCCTCCGTGCCTCGGAAAGCACGTTAAGCCATAGGTCCCGGCTGTCATTTGTACATCTTTGGCAGTAGTTACGGATAGTCAGAAGCCAGTAAATCCGAGTTGCTATAAAGTACCGTGTTACCCCCCCCCCCCCCCCAGTTAATGGGTTGTGGAGGCCTGGTAGGCAGCCGCAAAATACTGGTATTCAGCTAAATCCGGCTTGACTGGAAGCCGATCCCAATATATTTGGGAAAAGGCTAGGTAGATGATGATGTAGATAATTTAGCCAGGATTGCAGAAATGAGTGCGACACTTTACAGTCTATAAGTTTTAAGACAAGTGTTGAGCATCACAGCTCTATAAGCTCCTTTAAATCGTCAAGATAGGTTCTGGGAAGTATTCAGGGTCGTATGATGGAGCCATAGGGTAGCCAATGGAACTCTATTTTTAAATGTCGGTACCCTGTTTATTGAGTTTTGACTCGTGTGGAGGAATTTTCATTTGAGGTGGGTAATCGTACATTGACTTCTAACGTCAATCCGCCGTCCGACGTCCTTCTGCACCACCCGAGCAAAAGCGAGGGAGTGTCTTTAGTTAGGGACTTTTACAGACTAAAACCACACCTTTGGCAGTAACAGTCTGACATTCCCTCTTGCTTCCCACTGCTCGATCCATGATTCAAATCGCGCGGAGAACTTTGATTGTGTGATGCAGGGTTCTTAGTTCTTATGACTGTGATATCAAAGATGTCCCTACTTAAGCAATAATTGCAATAGACATGCTTCCCTGGTAAAGGTCGCGACTTTGCGAGAATCTGATGGATGCAAGATGCACAGGACCGGTCGTTATAGCGACGCTTGGAGGAGGCCTATGTCTAATAGAGGTCGTCTTTAGGCTGAAAATCCGAAAGGTGCTCATCGTGTCCCCCAGATCGAAGGCAACGAAGGAACGGGGTGGGGTTAGGCTGAAAAGATGATTAATACAATAGAAAATTAGAAACACTAAGTATATTAGCGGTCATGATGACTTGACAGATTATGTATTAAGTGACCACGCAAAAATGAAAGTCATCGTGAACAAGCAAAAAAATGTATCTTAAAATCTTGGAACACAATTATTATGTCTAAATTCTCTGACTAAAGAAAAAGACTGTCGTCTACCTTACCTGATTAATATCTGCCATCTTACGTATAATCAACTGTTATCAGTTATCACCGTGTGTTGTCAAGCCGATTTTTAATCACGTTCTAGATTTATATTGTAGGTAAAACATTGTCAAGGTGGACCGACGACCTGGCGAGGGTCGCGGGAATTCGATGAATGCGAGACGCGCAGGACCGGTCGCTGTGGCGACGCTTGGGGGAGGCCTATGTCCAGCAGTGGACGTCTTTCGGCTGAGATGATGATGAAAACATTGTAAATTTTTATTTTTAACTTTAAAACTATTGTGAGTTTGAAACTAATTTACACGGAAATTATAATTTTATTTATTTAATTTAATTAATTCCAACGGTTGGTCAACCAATTACAGTAATTAACAAAGACATAGAGACAATTAAAAGACAATTAAAATTATAAATATCATAACATCACATACATTAAATCCTCTCGCAGTGGGTACTGCTGACATACCAATAAAATCATCTTCCATTCATTATTTATTATTATTTTTATGAGGAATATCTTGAGCTAAGTCGTGAACTGGTCAAAATAACTTCTAAATATTAGTTGAAGTAGTAATTTTTGGTATAAAATTCATCAACTTAAACTACAGCATAGTTTATTGGTTTCTCAGTCGTCATGACTAAATAATAATTGGTTTAATTTGTGCTTAGTAAACATTCCAATCTCACCTCATAAAAAAATATTCAATATGTTTTAGGGATAATTATGATTTAATTATGATTTTAGGGTTAATTATTAATTTTAGGGCAATTATTATTTAATCATCCTAGCATAGTCACACTTACTGCACAAGAATTAAATTATAATTCTTGGAACACAAAGTGTGATTAAAATATTTGATATAAAACTCAACGCAAATTACTAAATTAAATTATCTAAAGCCACTTACGGTGAGTCAAAAACCGGGCAAATGCGAGTCCGATTCGCGCACCGAGGGTTCTGTATCAACTTAATTACGGTTTACGATTTATGAATTACCTATTAAAAACAAAACTACTTACCAGATCTCGTTCAAACCAAGTTTTGGTGGAAGTTTGCATAATAGTCTACATAATATAGTTTTTTCATTCTCTTATTTTAGAAGATTCAGGGGGGACAAACATTTTGCGACTATGAAAGTGTCTCTTCTCACGCAAACTTTTCAGTTTAGAAAAAAATGATATTAAAAACCTCAATATCATTTTTGAAGATCTATCCATAGATACCCCACACGTACCTATGGGTTTAATGAAAACAAAAAAAATAATTTTAGTTCTAAGTATGGGGAAACCTAAAATTTATTATTTTTTCGACTTTTATATGAAAATCTTAATGCGGTTCACAGAATACATCTACTTACCAAGTTTCAACATTATAGCTCTTATGGTTTCGGTAAAAATTGGCTATGACATACGGACGGACAGATGAACCGACAGACATGATGTATCTATCCGTTTTTTTCCATTTGGCTACGGATCCCTAAAAATGGCCGAATCATCAGACGTTGCTTCCTCCGAGCACTTTCACTCTTGCGAATCCAATAAAAACAATTGAGAGGTGGGATTATGTTGCCTCCAGCCTCGACGAACTCCATGAAGAATAAGAATTCTCCAAGGCGATCAGATCCATGGGATCACTGCTCACTAAGGCCGGGATTCCACCAAAGCAGAGATGTGTGCGGTGTGCTGTGCGAGAAGAGATGTTTTTCAGCTCGGGGGACTCCACCAAAGCGAAGATGTGTGCAATACTGTTAAATCTCTCGTCTCCACGACGCATCGTCTACGCACAGCTCACATCTCCGCTTCCATCGCGCCATACAAATATTACACATGTCCGCCCGGCGATATCCACTGAAGCTGAGCGGAGAGAAGATGTGTCAATAGCACGATTCTATTAGTTGATTAAAAACGTCTCCTCTCCGCTCGTCTCGTCTCCGCTTTGGTGGAGTCCCGGCCTAACAGTTCGCAATGACTTCTCTGGTTCCCGGGTTTAGCGAAAGGTAGTGTCAGAATTGATGACCATATGGAGAAAAAGTGCCTTTCCATAGCTGTAAACTAACTAGACCCTATTTTATGTTAGTTCAGTTGCCTTTTATGTTTATAGAGAACCCACCTATCGTGCTTGTTAGATTACAGTGGGCGTAGACTTAATTTATTATTTTACTTTTTTGTCAGTCTGCTTCAAATGTGATGACTCGTCTGGTCAGTAGTGTGTTGTCCGCCGAAGAGTGACCTGTGCATTTGTGACGAAGAGGCCATACAGTAAGATATATATATTTCTAGCAATATTCTAAATAAAAATCACGTTTCGTTCCAAATATTGGTATTTGTTTGCTGTAAACATTTTACTTCTCTTTATAAATGGCATTTTAGCCTAAAACAAATATTTTCATAAGATTTAAAACGTTACATCGGATTCTCACTCCTAGAGAGAAGGCGTGAGTCCCAGCAGTGGGAACATTAAAAGGTTGAATACTAGTGACAGCATTTTCACAATGATAAGCAATTTTATTAAATCAGAAATACACATTTGGTACACTTCTTTTAGTTTATTCTTCTTGCTTGTTTTCCAGAAACAAGTTTTTGTTTTTTTGCTTTAATATAGTAGCGATTATAATCCCTGAAGAAATAAAACTAATGTAAGACTGTGAGAATCGCCTTAGTACTCCCAAACAATACACAGTTATTAAAAACATCAAAATCATATTTTTAATGCTCTTCCTATAAACTTACTATATGGGATATGTAAAAAAATACCGGAAAAACCGGAATCTGAATAATATAGATAATGGTGCGAAGGTTATTTGTGTTTCTATATTTAGAATCTCAAATTTATTAAGTTAAAAATATTATAAGACACCAGGCAGCCTAGTGCGAGTTTATTTTACGTTAGCGCGATCGACGCGTTTATGACGTTCGGCGTTCCGATTGGCCAGCTTCAAAGCTCGGTTGAACCAATCAGGGAGACAAACGCGGTAGCAGTTTCGATCGCGTTATTTATTTATTGATTTGGCACCTCAACGACTTACTCACTAAAACATATACAAAAACAAAACACATACAGCTTTAAGCAAAGTGAATTCATCACTTACAGAGGTGCATAGCATTGGAACAAAAAAAAACTAAACATGTTACAGAGATACAGAAGATATAAGCTTAGAACATTAAATACAAGCGTTAACGTAAAAATAACTCGCAATCAGCGGACGGTTACAAGTATAAGAAGTTAAAAAAAATTAGGCATCGCAGACTATCACATGTAATCCATATCCAGATCTTTATGTAATCAAAAGATAACATAATACGATATTATTACCACGGTAGTATTATATATTATCGTGATATTACGATTACAATCCATTCGAATTTTTCGTTGCCGTAGTATCAGTAGTTCAGTACGCCTCAGGCGAGTCGAAAAAGGACTGTAGTGTTTTGTAAAATACAATTAATTTATGAATTGTGATGATAGATTTTTTACTGTGATACTGGTAAGCAATTTTTTTTTAATTTCAACTGTATGTAAAATACAGTATGCAGAAAATCTCAATCTATTTTTCTGAATACAATATAATACATCTTAAAATGAGTTTCGATAGTGTGTGTTTTAGTATTTTTTTTGCATACTTAATGAGTGATCAAAACCAATTTTTTGGAAGATGGGCAATTTAGGGTGGAACGAGAAGTTATGTAAGACTTATTGACTAAAAACTACTTGTGACCCGGAAAAAAATTCCACGATTGCTTACAAATACATATACAGATTCTTACAATACACAGATTTTGACAATACTTAAAATCGCAATATTAACAGATATGAGAAAACAGTGAGTGTAGATCAGACTAGAGGTACCAAATAAGTCAAATAAAAAGTGACATAAAAATAAATCAAAATAGAAAATAACCCATGACTTTGTGGAGTCTGCAGTACACATTTACATTATGAAAAAGAAGCTAACTATATAATAATAAACCTATTATTAACTGGGACGAAATAATTAATAGAAGTAAACATGATAACACAGTGAATGAGCTACCAGGAAAACCACCTGTACAGGCAGTCACTGCCATGTCAATATTTTGTAGCATATAATCTTATGAGTAACGTAACTTACGTAACGTAAATTATAGAAAACGCTAATATTCATGTATTGTACTTTTTATTTTTTTCACAGATACAGAATTAAGATACGGAAAAGCTGGCGATGAAAGCAGCTTATTAGTGAACCAAGCTTATTTGGACAACAACAGGACTAAAAATAAAAAATAATAATGGAAATGACAGTTTTATTGCTAATCAGCGCAATACTGGCCTGTTGTGAGTCAGCTAAGATTTTGTTGGTGTTCCCTGGGCCTTCGAAGAGCCATGGAATCCTAGGAGATGGATATGTCAGACATCTGCTGAATGCCGGACATGAGGTCAGTACAGTTAATTTATTTATTTTTATTTAAAGACAACGAACACAGCATACACCATACACGCTAAGGAGAGGACCGAGGGAAGTTTCATAAACATAACAAAAATTGATCACACATTTTTATAAATTTTCTCAGATTTTGCGTAACTGTTTTATTTATAACGCCCCGGCTTCGCACAGATGCAAAATTATCAGTGTTTTCCTACTATATTACACATGTAATACATATAAACCTTCCTCTTGAATCACTCTATCTATGAAAAAAACCGAATCAAAATCCGTCGCGTAGTTTTAAAGATTTAAGCATACATAGGGAAGAAGAAGAAGCGACTTTGTTTTATACTATGTAGTGATTTAGAGCTCTGTGTCGAATAAACAGATGACATTAAAAAGCGTTTGACCTTTTTCTTTCAGGTAACATACATAACTCCATTTACGCAAAGGCCTCCTACAGCCAAACTTCGGACAGTTGATGTCAGCAGTAACTTCGACCTATTGCCTCGTAAGTTTCATTTATATTTTTAACAATACAATAAACGACCTTAATTAGGAATGAGCAATATAATTGTATAAACTGGATTAAAAAATAATATGTCAATCTTCATTATAAGATATAATGAGTTCACCTCTGACAATATCCATTTCGGTAAAATTACTAATAGAAAATTTTAATACGTTTAAGACATGAAATAGTAATCAATTCTTTTTTATTATTTCAGCCAATATAATTAACCTGAAAGGTATTATGGACAAAAGTTCTGAAGACATGACCGCTATTTTTATGATATTGATGATGTTAGATATAGCAGAAAAAACGATTGCAAATGCCAACGTTCAGAAGCTACTGAATGATCCCACGGAACAGTTTGATGCTGTGATTGTTGAGTGGTTCTTTAGTGAACTAGGTGCAGGGTAAGTTATCGCATTGGACCTTGGAAAGTATGAATTGCATAGTTCTTCTAAATTGTTCTGGGATTCAGGAATATTTAAGAGTGTTAACACATTTATTGAAAATATAAATATGTGTGGATTTTCTGTTCTTAAAGCTTATAGACCCAAACAATACCAAATAGAATCTTGGCTCTCTAGACAAGATTCGTTATATTGCCTGTGCAATCAAAAGAATAAGCTTTTTGGTGTCTGATGCTAATAATTTTCTTAAATTTACAGATTTGCTACGGTGTACGAATGTCCTCTTATTTGGTCGTCGTCAGTGGACCCTCATTGGCAGGTCCTACAATTGCTTGATGAACCAACAAATCCTGCGTATACTGTAGACGTCATGTCTACCTACTCACCACCGTTAAGCTTTTTACAGCGAGTGAATGAGCTGTGGAATCAATTAAAGGTTCAGTTTTTGAAATATGTGTAAGTGTTATTTATTTATTTATATACTCTTTATTGTACACCATCAAAATACATTTTTTTTACAAGGAGCTTAAGATTAGTAGGGGTGGTACAACTAGAAAATAACTCATGTAAAGTATTAGGTATCGAGAAGCAAAGTAACACCACTGGAGTGGTTATTCTGGTGGGAATATAAGTATAATTAAAAAAATCTAAACCCAGCTACGGAATAAACACGGGCAATCGTGATTATATTGAAATAAGGAAAAATACACGATCGATCGTGTCTTTTTCCTTAATTCAATCTAATCAATTACTAATAGGTAGTCAAAATTAAGATTTTACTGTTAGATAGTTTGATTAAGATAGAGAGATAGGTTGATTAAGAATGACTGATAGATAGGTTTATTAAGGATTGCTGATACATAGTTTAGATCAATGCTGCTACTTTATCACTGACTGACATAGGCAATATTAATTCTTAATTCTTTATTGTACACAAAAACAAACATTACAACACATGGTGATTAAATAGTTAATGTACAAAGGCGAGCTTAACTCAGCAATGAGTTTTCTTCCAGCAAACCATTTAATATTCTATATTAATATTCTATTTAAATTATGTTTGTAAAGCCACTAACAGAAAACAGTAAATAAAAACAGTCATCAAAATATAGGCTTAAGTTCAATGTTTTGAATTTTCAGGTGGCTAGATGGGGTTGAAGAAAAAATATACACGTCTCTGTTCACCCCAATTTTAGAAAAACGTGGCAGAAAACTACCAAGTTTCTATGAAGTCCGGTATAATGCATCACTGTTACTATCCAATTCATACGTAACTACAAGCGGTGGTGCATCTCTTCCACAGAGCCACAAGTTTATAGGAGGTTACCATATTGATGATGACGTGACACCTCTACCTGAAGTAAGGATGAAAGAAAAATCTGTTTAACAAAAAATGATTTAGACCAGTATTATTTAACTAATGACAATTTAGATATAGAAGAGTGGCATCCTCAAAATAATGACAATGATTTTACAGGATTTGAAGAAACTTATGGACAGCGCAAAGGACGGAGTGGTTTACTTCAGCATGGGCTCAAACTTAAGGAGTAAAGACTTGCCTGATGAGGTCAAGCTCAATCTATTGAAAATGTTTGGAAGTCTAAAGCAAACTGTGATTTGGAAATTCGAGGAAGTTCTTCCTAACCTGCCTAAAAATGTTCATATCCTGCAGTGGGCTCCACAGCAAGCAATCCTTGGTTAGAATATGTTTAAATTTATCCTTTCTGTCACCGAACTCAATTCTGTGTTTTTCAACGTAACTTTTTTAGAAAATAGTGTTCACGTGACTTAATGTTGTTTTAAATTTTCAGCTCACCCTAATCTTGCCGTTTTCATAACACATGGTGGTCTCCTGTCAACGACTGAATCTATCTACTTTGGAGTTCCAATCATCGGTATTCCAGTATACGGTGATCAGTTCATGAATGTCGAAAAATCAATGAATAAAGGATATGCGCTAAAAGTGGACCTTTCTTACACGATGTCTGAAGAGCTCAAGAAAACGATAGAAGAAGTCATTAGTAATAAAAGGTATGTAAAGGAACTTAAGGGGATATCGAAGTAAAAAGACGAAGGGGGATAACAGAATCTATTATTGTATTGTAAGAGTGAATAGGTTCTTACTAGGCAAGCGTGCTCCGTCGTCGGCCACATCATTGCTTACCATCAGGTGAGATAGTGGTCAAACGCGAGCCACTGCATAATAATAATAAAAAAAAATTGGCATTAGTCCTGCAGCAGACCTTTATCGCATAAATGGATTTTTTTTGTTAAAAAAGTTACTTTGTTTTTAGGTATGCTGAAAAAGCGAAGGAGCTATCCTTCATTCACCACGATCGTCCTGTCAAACCAGGCCAGGAGCTGGCGCACTGGGTGAACCATGTCATAAACACTCGTGGCGCACCGCACCTGCGCTCTCCTGCTCTGGACCTGCCACTCTACAAGAGGAAGTTCCTAGATCTCGCTGCTCTCGTAGCAGTCCTAGTCTTAGCTGTATACATTCTGTTAAAGCGCGCCATCGTGTATATTTGTTCTCGAGTGTGTTCCAATAAAGGAAAAACAGCAAGTAAGAAAAAGAAGAATTAGGGCCTGTTTCACCACCTATGATTAAGTTTCGAGTATCTTACTTGACAGATAATTTCATACGAATTCTGTCACATTTTTGAATTTATTCAGTGAGTAGTGCCTACTCGGAGATGGTGAACGAGGGCCTAACTGAAATATCAAGGTTGTATAATGGTTTTTGTTTTTTTTTTTTATTTAAGTAAATGGTTAAAAAAAAAGTTTCAGTTTTATTGTTCTGCCCAAATTGGCGATCGCTTAGATATTCATGCGGTTTAATGGCAAATAGACCATGAATACTTAATATCAGTTGTCAATTGTACAACTGTACATGTGAACAGTCCAAGAATTGGCCCACCATCTATCAATCTTGGGTTGAAACTTCAAATCTGGATGTAGTTATTAAATACAGGAATGCAGAGCAGGGTGGAGGGTCCCAAAACCTTCGTAAAAAATCATACCTCTGACCGAATAGGAATAGTCTGGTGGGTAATGGGTTCGATGATTGCTGTCACACTTTTGTATCTATCGATAACTTTAAAATCGCGATGTACGATTTGTGTGACGTCAGGTCTACTTTTGTATTTTGCTGGTACTTTTAAGAAAAAACTGCCTGTGGAGATATTCCAGTGAATTGTGGTAAATACTGCTATGCTTTGGTAGCTGGATGAGGTTATCGTCATCGTCGACGTCAAAGACGTCCACTACTGTACATGGGCCTCCTCCCTTGTGGGAAACCTTCCAACGCTGTGTCTTCCGGTACGTGGTTGTCACTCTAGAACCTTCAATCCCGATCGAATATGTTTCACGAGCCATTGCACGTGGAACAGATTGGGAATTAGTATTGGGATTGGGAATGGGCAGGGCACATTTGCCCTGCTCATTGTCTCTTAAGTTTGGCGATTCTTCGGGCTTTGTCGGTAACCTTGCTTCTCTTGTGCATGAAGTAGCTCTGTTTTATGCTCGCAGGTTAGTTGAAAGTGGTAATGAGTTGTGTTGAGGTTGACCGCTAGCGTTGACCATGACCTGTGTGTTTGTCGCGTCAGTGACTTTGGTCGCGGTACTTTTGATATAATCGTATAGAATCAAGTGTTAATTGTTTCAATTGGATTCAATTTTAAATTCGTTCTTGTTTAATCTATGTTTCAAAAAACGAAATTATCAACTTCATTCAATGGCAAAATATTTGCATTATTTGTTACGAAGTTTGTAAAACATAATGGCATCACTAATAGTGCATAATATCGAAGGTAATATTTTTTTACAAATAGGTGATGTTATGGTAAATGTGGAACTATTAGATATATAAAACACTTGATTAAAAAAATAGGTTATATCGTATCGTAAATAGGTCTAATATGTCAATGTAATAATAATAAAGATAACAGTATCTCGATCTAGTACATCAATCAATTTATTCGATATTCAAATATATTTTACCGGTAAAAGGTGAACCTTAGTGCGACCTAGCATTAGGTTGAGATCATAGTGTAAATCTGAGATATTTTTTAAGTTATGACGTTAGGTTGTAAGTCTGTAATTATCAAAGCTTTAGTAAAAATTTTAAAGAAACTATCGTATTTTAAGTATATTATTCTACATACCTACCCCAACTTTTGGGGACGCAATGGAAGATATCCTGCTTGTCCCCTTTTATATGTCTTGCGATGAGGTGATGATAGACCCAGAAGTAAAAATCCAACACACGGTGAAAAACGTATATTTCTACATATAGATAGTTACAAATATAATATTAAATTGGCAGAACCGACTGTTATTAGCTGCACCACGATTAGTCCCAAGTTCATTCATAACTATGGTTTGATCACAATCATCACTATAGTAAACTTCGAACAAAAACAAAACAAAACAATTTGCTAAAGTTCAATGAAAAAAAAATAACTTGACAGAATATTGGCGGTTTGAACGATTCCAGTTCGAAAAATATAAAACTGGCTGGAAGTTGTCAATCACAGAACTGCGTGTATCCAAAAAGGTTTCACTCTTATTATTTTAAAACTGGTTTTCTGTGTGAGGATAGCTGCGGGTGTCAAAGACCTAAGCTATGCTTTGTAATTTATGAATTCAAGTTTCGAACAAACGTGTGGTTTATCTTTTCTATGTTACGTTATATTATGAAACAAGCATACTTAATAGACTATGTAAAGTTATGTTTAATAGAGTAATACGTAAAATTATAATCAGTCGCGTCAATCTTATGGTTGACTGAAGTTGTGTTCATCGTTACGAATATTTTTTGTGTGTTATTATTAGTTATAGTGGCTTTGAAGTGAGTGATGTGATCATCATTTTAATTGTTTGTGAACTGTTTGTGTTATCGTAAGTATCTATTTTTAGTATAGTGATCTATAGTATAGTTTTATCTACTTAACAATGTGTATCTACTTACAAACTTCCATCTCTTGATCGAAGTTCTATACATTCTTATGTTTTGATGAAGTCATTGATGTAATTATTTATTTATTGATCGTTTATTTTCAAGTAATAATCCATAGAAACATTAATTAACTAAATTAAATTGTTACAGTATAATAGATAGATTTAATAAATTATTCCCTTTATTCGTCGTAAGTACACATATTTTACATGTTAAACTATTAATTATTATTTTTGTTTTATTATTATAAATAACCTTTTTTTATATGGTGATCATCTAATGACTTTCTCGCTCTGGGAAGTTTATTATTATAAATTTTATCTACTACGTGAGTTTACGAGTATAATATCAGTTTGTTTGTATATGATAACTTTACATCACAGACTTAATTTATGTACATAACCTATGCCAAATAAATCATTATTGTTTTTCCGTTAGTACATATAAATTTTTGTGTAAAATCATTCTGTACGTATATTTGTCACCTATAAACTCCTAAATGGCTTGACAGGTTTGAAAGAAATTTTGGGTATGTATTTGAGTCCCCACTCAAATAGATACCCAAAATTTCTTTCCTTGGATGATTTGAAAAGACAATTGGATCCGGTAGGTGGTGCTGCAATCAGGTTTTTAATTTATTTTCTGGCAAAATGTCGGCTTTCGGGCAAGACAACGTCTGCAACGACCGCTTGAAGTTTATATTATTATCAATCTTACAGCTGCACATGAGAAAACCATTCTTAAAACGCTAAACACCGTGTCTAAAATAAATCTGTAGGTACTATTTTAAACTGGATAAAACCGTTATTCTAATCCACCTCGACGACATTTTTTACTTAAAAAAATAAATAAAATTTTAAACTAGTAAAACCGTTATTCTAATCCACCTCGACGACATTTTTACTAAAAAAATTACTACCTAATGAAAATGACGTCATCGAGGTTGATATATGTATTTTTTTATTCGTATCAACCTCAATGACATTTTTTACAGCTTGAATTAAAAAAAAAATAGGAAAAAGCTAACGACAAATTTCACCACGCGGTGGGTCCAGAATCATCCTGTATATCCATGGTATTCGTTCGTGCTTCAATGTCTGACACACTGTGTAACACATTACACATACCTGCTACTTTAAGGTTCTCTGTTTTATGCATTAGGCAACCTTTAGGGGACCTACCATACCTTCTTAGACCATCATAAATTACGTTCACGTACCTTTAAAGTCAAGGCACGTGAATATATTCGCAAGCAGTTAGTACAAACGATGGATCCTCTCTTTACAACAAAGGTTTTTCGAAATCAATAAATAATTCTAGTGTGTCATAACTGAAGAAGTGAACATATCACTTATCCATTGCGGGCTACCTAAAAATAATTAACATACTCCTTGGTCATAAAACCTGTAGGTGTTCATTACCCATAGTACACTCTCTAGAAGTATAGATACTCAAGTCACGTAGGTATATAACATATAGGTAGAGATATACCTTCGGTTCTGGCGCTGGGCAAATACTCAAACATGACAACAGGCCTATCTTTTATCACGTTATAAATAATAATAATTAATTATTGAATGTATATGTAATTAGCACGCCGCACGATAATGATATCGATGTTACCGTCCCACAGGATGATATAGTCGTGAAAGCTGCCAATGAGAAATAAATTAAGTAATAATATTAATCTATCACATACCCGCGAAACGAGACACAATAGTAAAACAATAACAGCGCGGTCTCATAGGACCGGTCGGGGATTCAAACAATAATAATGATTTCTAAGGCTTAGAGCCTCGACCAATATCTGAGGAGGCTCAGTCGTTGAACAGAAAACAGGATCCCTGACTATCGATAGTTAGGATCCTGTTCTTGATGACAGTAATTTTAATATTTGGTATTTTAATAATCTTGTAAACAAATTAGTAATGTAACATAAACGTGTATGAAATGAATAAAGGCAATCATAATTTATTTTTATGATATACGAGTACACACAAGTTGTTAAAGAAAATAAGAAATATACAACTACTAAAAATACAAACAGAACCATTAAAATACACACACAGCCTGTTTCTTGGCAGCCTAGGACTAAATAGTAGATTATGAAGAAATAAAGTTCTGTGTGTAAAGGCACAATTAGAAGAGGAACAAAAGAATTAAATACTAATAGAATACAGAATGAAGGTAATTGTGATGATTGTTGTGACAGCTAACAGCCTGATGGCTGCAAAGCATTGACGATCATTTGTCGAAGCTGTCGTTGTGTATTAGAGTCAAAGGCCTGATACAGAAGGCCGTGCTTCTAGATAAGGTTCGCATCGTGAGGTTTCTTTTTTTGGATAACCATCGGTAGCTTGGACCCCGCTCTCGGCATCGGTGGACTATTTTTATTATATTTTGAAAGGTTTAAGAAAATTGTATCAAATATTTAAATATATAAACAATATTTTAAGAAGAGGAATAAAAGGAATAATAATAATAGACTTAAAGACTTTTATCATCTATGCATAAGCTATGGTAAAAGTGAATAAGAGCCATTGTTGAGGAAAACCGCAAGTATATAAGTAGGGCTTGTTAAAAATAATACTAACACAAAGCAGCGTGATGTAGTAGAAATATGGGAAACAAAATAGCAAATAACCTGATTATCTGTGAAACCACAAAAGATTGAATGACTAGTATAATAAGAATGACTTCGGAAAAAAACTTATTTTACTATTCCAGTAACTGAGGCCTTGCTATGAGCTCTTAACGTGATCCATTTGATGAACTTAACTAAACTGTTATAGGGATGGAGCTGTATATATGTATAGAGTACTAGCAGCTCGTCCCGTCTTCGCACGGGGTAGACAATTATTTATTTTTGGAAATTTGGATATAAAACACTTTTTTTAGTGAGATTTAGTGATTTTACCAAGGATCCCTAATTTTTTTCAAAATGAAATGTAGCCTATGTCAAATTGGAGGAATGTAGCATTCTATTGGTGAAAGAATTTTTTAAATCGGCCCAGTACTTTTTGAGCCTATTCATTACAAACATACAAAAATAGGTACAAATCTTTCCTCTTTATAATATTAATATAGATATAGCTCCATCTCTCTTTGTAACTCGTTTGACTGGGCCCCTGATCAGCAATCCTAATTACACTAAACAACAAAAAAGAATTATCATAAAACATCAATTTATGTTTTTAGACGATGGCGGCAGCAAAGGCGCCGATATACTTTTTGCTATGCCTGCTAATCTGTTCATCGTGCGAGGCTTACAAGGCGCTGGTCGTGTTTGGTATGCCATCGAAGAGTCACTCGATCCTGGGCGATGGTGTTGTCAGACAATTACTGACGGACGGTCATGAGGTTGGTACTAATTTATTCATATTTAGAGAAAAATATCTGAACGTCACGGGAAGAGTGCTTCTTTTATTACAGGTTGAAAAGGCAAAAAATGCAATTAATAATCCATGTCATAAAATGTGGTAACCAAGTAAAGAAACTAAATTCTCTAAAGAGAGTTATGAGAAATGACAATCTGCAACGAGCACTTCCCGAGGTCGGTCCGTCGATCGGCGACCATGCATAACAAACCAAGATCTCTCCGTATTACGGCAAGCACTTTAAGCCGTTGGTCTCGACTGTCATTTTAATATCTTTGACAGCCGTTACAGCGTTGGCAGAATAAATGGATGACGATGAAAAAGCCTTTAGCTACAGAGGAGTCTCCTCAAGGCCAGAGTGAATAGCCTCTTAATAAACTAGGGGGATGTCTGTCAATGTCTGTGTACAAAATATATTTTTCTTTCTTTCCTTCCTTTTTCTTTCTTTTCTTCCTTTTTCTTTTTTTCCTCCCTTTTTCTTTTTTTCTAATTTATTTAGTTTCGAGTATTATTAATGATCTTGTAACATTTCAGGTGACGTATATCACAGCGTTTGAATATAAGAATCCTCCACCGAACCTACGGCAGATTGATGTCAGCAGCAATATCGCGCTTATGCCACGTATGTAAGCAATTGAAAATTAGTGTGGTCATGTTCTCGCTAGATGGCGCTTAAGTAACAACATAATTACGTTATAATATTATTATGCTTTTAGAGTAATTATCATCATCATCTGCCTAGCCTTTTCCCAACTATATTGGGGTCGGCTTCCAGTCATGCCGGATTTAGCTGAATACCAGTATTTTACGAGGAGCGGCTGCCTACCAGACCTCCACAACCCATTAACTGGGGTAATACGGTACTTCGTGGCAAGACTGGATTCAGATTTACTGGCTTCTGACTATCCGTAACGACTGCCAAAGATCTACAAATGACAGCCGGGACCAACGGCTTAACGTGCTTTCCGAGGCACGGAGGAAACTCGTTATATTAAGATGGTCACCCATCCACAGACCAACCTAGGCAAGCGTTGCTTAACCTTGAAGATCGACCTGTGCGGCTGTTATTATCTAGCCACGAGCTCCTCGCTTTTAGAGTAATTATAACAATATTAAATACCTAAAGGACATGGGAACCGCGAAAATCGGGCATTCCACTTTATTCAATTTGGTATAATTATTATTGAAAATCCGCCATATTCTGACTGTCATGTAGTAGCTTTCTTTTAAATTCCAAGAAATGTATTTGTACAAGTTTAAACAGGCGCAAGTAAATCGCTACTTGAGTGACTTTAACTTATTATTAAGATTTCTGTGGTGGCTACCATCATCATCATCTGCCTAGCCTTTTCCCAACTATATCGGGGTCGGCTTCCAGTCAAGCCGGATTTAGCTGAATACCTGTATTTTACGAGGAGCGGCTGCCTACCAGACCTCCACAACCCATTAACTAGGGAAACACGGTACTTCATGGCTAGACTGGAGTCAGATTTACCGGCTTCTGACTATACGTAACGACTGTCAAATATCTACAAATGACAGCCGGGACCTACTGAAACTCGGTATGTTAAGATGGTCACCCAGCCACAGACCAACCGGCTGTGGTGGCTACCATAAGTTCAATGAAGTGGTATGTCCGATTTTAGCAATATCATTACCCTAACTTAATCTTGCTCTCATACAAAAACTAAGTAAGTACCTAAACCAAAAATCTTAACTGTTTTTTTATATTTAACAGTTGACTCGATCAATATACAGAAGTTAATGGATAAGGTGGCGCCTAGCACTAACCACCACGACTATGTTCGGAGGCTGATGTTGCAAATGGCGGCCAAGACGGTAGAGAACAAAGATGTGCAGAGGCTGATCAATGATCCAAATGAACACTTCGACGTTGTGGTTGTTGAGTACATGTTTTCTGAACTTATTGCTGGGTAAGTTGAAATTATTAACTCCTAAAGTAACATTTTATTCAGTGGCGTAGCTTGTCTCTAAGGGGCCCCATGTAATAATAAATGGGAGCCCCTCTTTTATCTGATTGCGGTAAAACGCAGTGCTAGTTGGGTTTAAGTATTTCGTAATAAAACAATATCCTTTTATATTGTTTTTATTATGCAGCAAGGTACTACAACAACGACAACACAAGTCGCAACAAGTTCGCGACAAGTTTTTATATCATATAATTTCTGTAATGACGTTATAAGTTAATAGTGAAAGTTGTACAGCGAATTTAATTAAAAGTTTGTTTTGTTTTTAAGTTTTTCACTTTTAATTTGGTTTCTGTTGTCTCATACTACAAGATTCGCTTAGAAATGCAAGATATAATGAAATAAAGTTGTAAGTGGTGTTCTTCTTCAATTTATTGGAGGCCCGAGCATGTTTTTGAGTAAATATAAACTAAGTTAAAACTAAAATTCAAACTCTACTCAGTAAATTCTACAACGAGTTAGCCAATAAATAACATAAATTAAAACAAAACTGAGAAAATACATACTTTTTTTTTTAGAACGTTCACTCGATTTTAATTGGGTATCTATCATTTAAGCTGTCGCCAATTTAATTCGTTTTGTGTTTCCTAAATAATAGCACAGATTACTAAATAGTTACTACGTAACAGATACTTCACTCAGTAGAAAAATTACAATACCTACTGCTTTATTAGCCTACTCTGTCGCGTCAGCAACCATTGCATGCTAAAATGTGCCTAAACGCTCAAGCGTACAATTGTGATTGCTTCGCACCGCGCGAACCCGCAGCAATCGCAGGGCTGCCTCTTCGATAAAATTAAATTAACATGACTTTTTGTGTTTATGTTATTCAGAACCGTGAATGTTCTGACTTATAGTTACAATTTATTTATAATTAATTACAGTTTAAAATCTTAAATTCTATCGTTTATAAAATATTTCTTTTATAAGTTTCGTCGTTCTTTGACAGGTAAAGGGAATAATGTTAGGTGTTTATCCCTTCTTTTGCTTGATTTACACCCATCTACAGCACATAAGGCACCACACGGCATCGTAATACGCGTACGAACGAACAGCACTATTAAAATTGAACGGCGTGCGCGCGCTTCGCTTGCGAAAACCGCACTGAATTAGATCCGCAAGCGGACCGAGACCGCTCGGCTGGGCGGTAGGCACTTATAGCGCGCAAGTACATGGAGTGACGGAGGCCTGATAATAGCTTTGTCCTCAAAATAGTAGATTTGTCGCCAAAATGTAGTCACCAAACAATGTAAAATCAATTCTCCAATAAATCATCTAAAATCATGGAGATCTATATAGAATCTAGTACCAAATAATTGTTTTTGTGCATATTAGGTATAATAGGTTTGTCCTAATAAGCATTTAAGCAAACTAATTGAAAGAGATCACCAATAAACCATATATTGTGTTACCTACTAGACCGGGCGCCGGTCGTCATGGTTTTTTTTATTTTTTATTATTTTCGTTAGGGGAATCATCAGAATGACTTCTCCCACTCTAGGGCGGAGCGGGAAGGCGTGTCAGACTCTTAATGACTAAACCCCTACCCTGTTCCTTCGTTGCCTTCGATCTGGGGGACACGGTGACAACCTTTTGGATTTTCCGTGTTCCCCAGAGGCTTCGGTCCTACCGGACCCCTACAGTTTGCTGACATCTCGTGGCATCGTATGATCATCGTAGGTACTTACGAGTACCTACGACACATCGTTGAGGATGGAGAGCGCGCCAATTTGTCTCCGCCTCTTTGAACATATTTTCAACAAAATTATAAATTGATGTATTAAATTGGTAAGGAATACTATTATTTTAATAACCGAACGAAATAAAATGTAACTACTTTATTGGTGACAAAATAGCAAATAAAAAGGAGTTGCAGTCAGGGATTGATAATTAATCGATTTATTTGGCGACAGATCTACCATTTTGGCGACAGATCTACCATTTTGGCGACCGATCTACCATTTTGGCGACAGATCTACCATTCTGAGCACAAAGCTATTAATTTTGTAATAAAACTATTATTATAAGAACGAAGTTTTATTGGTAATCCATCTCTTATTTTTTGATAATTCATACCTGGATACACTTTTGGTTTATCTGAGAACGAAAATATTTCGTGGCGATAGATCTATTAATTAGGTAATACAACTTGATGACAAATATAAAGTTTGATGACAGAAAATATAATCCCCATTTTAATTCATGAATCCTCGACCGGTCTCATGCGACCGCGCTGTTATTGTTTTATTATTGTGTCTCGTTTCGCGGGTATGTGATAGGGGTAAATAAGACGGTACCGGCATTCCCACAAGTAGGTACTCTACTTGCGGGAATTCCGGTACCAGCTGTATGCTGTATAAGTAGTTTCTATTTGACCATAATTATTATCACTTTCTTAAGACGAATCAATCAATTCATTCATTAGCGGAAATCGTTTATCTTTATGATGTACTTGCAAGATGACCCGTACCAACTTCGCTGGTTATCAAACATTAATAATAATAATAAATAATAATAATAACTTTATTTCCAAAAATTGCAATTTACTTACATAGAAAAGTTTTGACAAGGTTTTAATTGCATAAATCTCTCGATTGTACCACTGACACCCAAGCTAAGATTAAACTTGTGTTATGGGTGCCAGGCGGCTGTCCAAAATCAAAACCTAGCAAGTACATCTGAGTTAATTTTACAGGAGAAGACATGAAACATTTTCAGCTGCCATTTAGAATATAATTCCTTTTTTAAACATATCTTGTTTTCATGGCAATAATTATGATTTGTTTTATTTTACGAAATAGATAAATTAAATGAAAATGCATTTGGACAAGTTTTATGTGCCTTACTAATGACTTCTTTGGATACTACAAGATATGTATGATACTAAACCAATAGCAAAAACCTAGTTGGATCTCTACCTAGGTTTGTTAATTGGTTTCTCTATACATTAGTTTTTGGATCTAACATTGAAAACCTAGCAAAAACACTTACTAGGTTTTTGAATTGGATTTTTTATTATTTTAAATACCTTATGTCTTATTTCAACCAAGTAAGTAGCATAATTATAGTAAAAAAACAGTTGACTTAATATAAAATGGTTTAATTAAACTATTGAGGAACATAAGGTACATAATCAACTTAACAAAATATCAACTTAAAAAAATCAAATTTCTTCAGCTACTTCGCCTCCATGAGTTTGGAGATCAACTGATTCATTGTTTACGGGTATTTGAACCCAAAACGCACGCCTTGTTTCTGGCATTAAAGGTACCAGCTTTGCTACAATCACATCCTTTTTTTGAGCAGGAATGCCTCGAGGAGCTGATTTTTTTTTCAGGCAGCCCAACTACTTGAAATTTTTTTGGTAGGAAGTCTAACTCCACAAATGGTTCCTCCGTCGTGTGATCGAGACCTACCTGTCGGATAGGTTCATCATCTATCCCGGTCACCAGGGAGAGTGGAGACGGCGAGAGATGTCGTGCGGTGTTCCGCAGGGATCGGTACTAGGACCGCCCCTGTGGAACATCGGATACGATTACGTGCTGCGCGGCGACCTCCCCGACGGGGTCAGCGTGGTCTGCTACGCAGACGACACGCTGGTCCTGGCGCGGGGAGAGTCATACCAGGCGGCGGCCGAAACAGCGACACGCGGGGTTGCGACAGTCATGGAGAGGATCCAGCAACTGGGACTCAAGGTGGCATTGCACAAGTCCGAGGCCATGTGCTTTCATGGCCCTCGGAACGCGCCACCACCGGGTTCCCAAATAACGGTAGGGGGGGTCCACATCGGCGTCGGGTCGGCGATGAAGTACCTGGGACTCGTCCTCGACAGCCGGTGGACTTTCGAGGAGCATTTCCGACGTTTGGCCCCCAAACTGGACAGGTCTGGGGCCGCTCTGAAGCGGCTCCTGCCCAACCTAGGGGGTCCAGACGCCCCCTGCCGGAGACTCTACGCGGGTATCGTTCGGTCCATGGCCCTTTACGGGGCGCCGCGCCAGTTTGGGCGCCGTCGCTAGGTAAGCGACCGGCGGCCAAGCTGAACGCTTGCCAGAGGGTCATGGCCATCCGGATGGTGCGGGGACACCGCACGATCTCCCGCGAAGCGGCGAGCCTCCTCGCTGGCCTGCCACCGTGGGATCTGGAGGCAACAGTCCTCGCACGCATGCACGATTTGCGCGTGGAGATGCAACGCCGGGGCGAAACTCCGCTGCCGCAACAAGTCGCGGCATGGCGGACAGAGTTTCGGTGGGATTGCAGGGTGGCATGGCGACTGTGACTGTCGCAACCCAGTGCTGGGCACGCCGTCATTGAGGCGGTTAGGCCTGGTCTGGTCTGGGGCCTAACCGCCTCAGAGGAGTGTTTGGAAAGAGGTCACGGCGTCCTCTCGTTCCGTATGACGCAGGTCCTCACCGGACACGGTAAGTTCAGGAGGTTCCTGCATCGAATCAAGCAGGAGAGGACGCCCGGGTGTCGCCACTGTGTGGACCGCCCGGAGGACACGGTGGAACACACGGTAGAAGTGTGCAAGAATTTTGTGAACGGGGAATTATGTCGACGATAGTGAAAAAGTTAAAATTATTCCGAACGAAAACGCACGCGCGTGGCCGTTATGACGATAAATTCCAAATGAGCGAACTGAGACGGGCGCGGCGAAGGCGGCGCGGGAGTAGAGCGGCCCCCCTCTTCGTCCTGCACGCCTAGTTCTCATCGACTTACTATTATTTATTATAGACATTATTTGATAATCGTGTTCAACAGTTTAGTGATATTGTAAATCAAAAACCTAGTAAGGGACAATTCCAACTTCAAAAACTTAGTAAAAAGACTAATTTCAAATTCAAAACCCTAGTAAGTCCATTCACAAATTCAAAAACCTAGTATGTACCGTACTTAATAGGTTTTTGTATTTGGAAATGTTACTTACTAGCTTTTTCACTTTGTAAACACCGAGTACGAAGTGCACTTGCTAGGTTCATACATGTTCATATCTCCGATTCTATTTAAGATAGAAATACAGTTGTTTTTGCTATAGACGCAGCAAAAAATTTTGGGAATATTGGTTGAAGAAAACGTGTTTCATCAAAAATGTCCCTTGCTAGGTTTTGATTTTGGACAGCCGCAGGGCTCTCTCGATTAATCATTTTTTCACCTTACATAAACCGTACGGAGTTACATATGGAAAGTATACATTGTTGGCCATATCCAAAATAAAGTTAATGGAAAAAGAATACAAAAAAGTAAAAAAATAAATAAACTTAAACTTAATAAAAATAGGAGTAAAAAACAGTATAGCCCCTCACTAATATTTTGGTTCGTATTTGCTAATTGAATGTAACTTGTGTATGTGTAGAGTGTATGTGTTGTGTGTACGTGTCGTGTGTATGAGTTGTGTGTAAATTTGTGTTTAGTGTTGTGTGAAAATGTGTCGTGCTTGCGTCGTATATTTGTGCGGTGTATTTATATGTAATTATATATATCTATATATGGGTGGTCCAAAAATTCAGTAACAGTTAGAACAACTTTCCCAGTAACTTTTCTGTTTCCGCGTATGTCCGCGTAGCAAGCCATTGACCAATTTTCTTTTTGCAATCGAATTTATTTAAGCCATAAATATCGCATTGTATGTTAACTGCATTATAAATTCGACTGCCTAATACCCGAAAATGTCTTTCTGCCAGTTTAGTTCTATAACTTGCTACGGGACAAACATATTTACATCTCCTTTTTGCCAGATGACCAGTATTGTATTCCAGAAAAGCATGCCTGCGCAAGATGGTGTATAGCACAAAGAGCTGTCTCACAGTCATGACCTTACAGTCTTGGTACAATGCTGTGATGCCATACCGGAAATGTTTAAAAGTCATAACTTTGAGGACAGCTCGCTGCGCCCTTTCCAGTCTGATAAAATAGCTTTTTGGAGCACCCCCCCAAGACGTAATACCAAAAATGAGTACTGACTGACAGAGTGAGAAATAGACCATCCGAAGTGTACTTATGTCTGTACTATGACGCAGACTTTTGAAAATCGCAATGAGCTTCCTCACTCTGCCAGACGTTCTATCAATTTGCTCCTTCCAGGACATCAGGTTATCTATTATGATACCAAGGTACCTGACCTGTGTAGTCCTGACTAGAAGAGGGCAGAGGCATTGGTCAACTTGCTCATTGCAGGTGTGGGCCCTAATATTAAATGCGTCATCTGGCTGAGTACAGGATTTTATTGAAAACGGGATGTATTTAGTTTTATCTATATTAAGAGTAAGAATATTGGCTCCCAACCAAGACATCACGATACTCATTGCAAACTCCGCTCTCTCTTGAACCAAATTGAACTTGAACATTATTACAAGCACTTAGCCTATGTCACTTAGGTAACTTTCTACTGGTAATATAATTTTCAAAATCAATTCAGTAGTTTTAGAGATTACTTTCTATAAACAAACTCACAAACTTTACCTCTTTATAATATACAACATGTAACATAATTAACGCGCATCCTCTTGGGGGGTCATTGTACTCATCGTTATGAACAACGTTCAGTTTGGGACTAAATCTGAAATCGAGAAAAAGTAATCAGCTGTTACATACATTTATGTTCGCTTATTTCGTCAAAATGTATGGAGCAACTGATTATTTTTTCTCGATTTCAGGTTTGGTCCCATGGTAAAAGTTGTTCATAGTGATGAGCACAATGACCCCCCAAGAGGATGTATGTTAAAGCCTGGGATACACTAGGGAACATTTTGTCCCGAAACACGACGCGCAACACTAAATTTACGTGACGCTGCAACGTTGCATTTTGTCCTGCAACATGCCCCGCAACATAGTACGTGACGCGTCACGCGGGGCATGTTGCTTGCTCCCGCCTCGAGAGCGAGCGCACGAGTCCCGCGTCAGTATGCATGTTCCACGTAGTTGTTGAGCAACATGTTCCGCAACATGTTGCTCCATTTGTCCCCTAGTGTATCCTTGGCTTAATTATGTTACATGTTGTATACAGCTTAATTAATAAATTATTATACAGGCTGAAAATAATAATATTTTAAAACTGGTCGCCAACTAACTAATTAGTCATCAAACAATTCATCCAAATGGATGACAACGAGAAAAGTGTTCAGAACGCTGGCAGCATTGCCACATTAGACAGCAATGCTAGTTCGTTGACCGAAGATAACCTCTGGGTATCAATTGATCCAAACAAACACATACAAAACAACAAAAAAAAACAATAAAAAAGAATCCAACCAAATATTTGGTTGACAGATTTGTACTTGTATAATTATTTTTAAATAATACAAAATAATGCTTGACTGCGATCCCATCTGATGGTAAGCAGTGATGCAATAGTTGATTGTGAGGCGCACTAGTGTATTAAGAGTCTATTCACTCAAACCTTGAAAACACCCGAATTATTATCAGACGGGAAAACTGCAGTAGGCAATTTGTATTATGTTTATTTTATCTTAAATGCGAACCTCCAAATGTCTAAATTTCAAATGATCTCCGAAGAAATGTCTAAATTTCAAAAAAATAATTTATTTATTTATTATTTACTAGCTGTCCCCTGCGGTTTCACCCGCATTTTTCGTTACTGCTCTGCTCCCGTGGATCGTAGCGTGATGGTATATAGCCTATAGCATTCGTCTATCTAACACTGAAAGAATTTTTCAAATTGGACCAGCAGTTCCAGAGATTACCACCTAAATACAAACTTACAAATTTTACCTCTTTATAATACATATTAGTATAGATTTATTTATTATTAGACTTACATACAGCTAAAAATATTTTCGTTTTGTTTCAGTTTCGCCCCAATATTTGATTGTCCTCTAATCTGGGTGTCTCCTGTGGAACTCAGCGCAGGTATCCTCAGCCTCATTGATGCAGCTCCAAATCCTGCTTATTCCTCCGATGCTCTATCGTCAAATATGCCACCATTTACCTTCACACAGCGAGTGGAAGAGTTGTGGGCAAGAATCAAGGCGCGATACAGTGCATTTATGTAAGTACTTTTAATAGAGTGCTTCTAATGAAAGCGCGACCTGAAGATTTTTTTAAATTTAATTGGCAACATTATACAGCCGCAATTGTAGGAAATAAAAAAATGTGAAGTGTCAAAACATGATTCTCCTACTAGTTAGTAATACCACATACAAAATTTTTGGATTTAACCTCTTTTTCTCAGGGCGCGCTTTCATTAGACGGACTATAGACATATTTAACGTGATAAATATGGTATGGTATCAGTAAATTAGAATAAAGAGAGCTTGAAATTGTGTCAAGGCTGAGAGATACATTATTAAAATAAGTAAACAAGAAGTGAATAAGTGGACCACTTATCCATTTCTTAATTTCGTATTGATGTACTTAAACTGTTTTTTTTTCTGACCAATATTTGGCAACCTGTAGCAGGCCATGTTGCAGGTAATGCATGTCCTGTGCTGTGGCTCCACACTGGCTCTATTGACGCCCCATTTGGCCAGATTGTTTTGGCCATTGTAGTTTGTATCCAGGGGGGATGTTTTGTTAGGGTGATGAAATGTGAAGGAGGTGGGTATTTCTGCTTCCACAGCATCTCTCGTCCTCTGCACTGTCTTTTGAAGAGGTCGTAAAGTACGCGTACTTATCCACTGAAGTGAATTTACAAGAACTAATCGACTCTCCCTTTTTTGGACCTTCAATCATATAAAAGTTTGGTTTTTGTTTTAAATCCCCATCTCAAACCGCACCGTCAAACCTTAACCAACCATACATAAGGTTGCATCGAATTCTAAGAAGAGTTTAGCCACGGGCCGGACTACCACGGGCCAACTGAAGTAACACAGCATATGCTCATTTACGCTATTTAATACGATTTTAATGCCTAGTGATTCAAAAGAGTTTTTTAATGATGTAAACTAGCGTTTAACTACGATCCCACATGTGAGCAGTGATGCAATCGTTGATGGTAAAGCGCGCTAGTTTATTAAGAGCCTATTAACTCTAGTCTTTAATACCTGAATTATAATCGAACGGAAAGAGTGCAGCAGGCAAATTTTTCCAGTCTTAATTATTTTTTTTTTATATATTTTTAGGTACTACGATGAATTGCATAATAAGGAATATGAACGATTAATAGTGCCCAGTATATTGAAGAGAGGTCGTCAACCTCCTTCATTCGCAGACGTTCGGTATAACGCATCTTTAGTCTTGGGCAACTCGCATATCTCTATGGGGCAGGCTCTAGGTATGCCACAGAACTACAAGCCGGTTGGAGGATACCATATCGACGAGGATGTCAAACCTTTACCTCAGGTAAAGCAATTTTATCGAGCTTGATCAGAAACTTATGATAAAATATTTTTTTTTATTTTACGGTTAAGACCGTTACAGATAAATCACAGTAATATTGTAAAGTGCGAAACTTTGTGAGTGAGTGTGCAAATGTATGTACTCGTACTTCTTCATGCTTGAACAGCTGAGCGTATTTCTATTAAATTATGTAAATACACGGATAGGCCATGTCCTGGAATTACACATAAGATCCTTTTTATCCTGGGAGTATTGTTCCCATAAGTAAGTTTTCGAAGTCGCTTTTACCTAACAACTGCTATTTATTAAATCGAGATGACACTTTTATAATGGCCGATTTTATTTCAGGACTTAGAAAAAATTATGATTAGTGCCAAAAATGGAGTAATATACTTTAGCATGGGATCCAACTTGAAGAGCAAGGACTGGCCAGAGAAAGTGAAAACTGAACTCCTCAAAATGTTTGGAGAACTAAAACAGACTGTACTGTGGAAATTCGAAGAGGATCTGCCCAATGCGCCTAAAAATGTTCATATCTTAAAATGGGCACCACAACCAAGCATTCTGGGTGAGTTATTGGTCATTTTTTCCGCATGAAGTACTTAACTGGGGTGAAATCACCCTCATGAGAGCAATAATGGATTCGTAAAAACATCAGTTATACCAAAAATTTTGGGTTAATTCGCATCGATATTTTATATCATTGGGGAAGCAAATGTTATTTTCTTGATATTCAAATGATTCTTTTACTGAAGGGTTTTTATATTTAGAACCCTTTTAGCTGTTTCAGTATCCTATAAAAAAACAATTGAACTTTTTGTTACGTCTTAATTTATAAATTTGGTCCTCTGAGGCACCTCAATCTACTTGAAAATTATTGCTATTTGATTGTTTTTCATGATCTGTGCCTCATCTGTGTCATTTCCATTGCCTATTTAATTGTTCGCTTTTTTTTATTTGTACTTAGTTATGTGTAATTAAGTGCATGTTTTGTGTTGTAACGAATACTTATAGGTAAATGTTTTATTCATTTCATTCTTCATACCTTCTCTCTTACGGCTAGTTTTTTCATCAAAAACTAAAACTATCAGTAAAACCATTACATTTACTTGACCATAGCTGTCATAATGGCAAATGTGTTTCTTCATCCAAATAACAGCTAAACTAAAAGTCAAAAGAGTTGCCGCTACGCAAACGTCGTAATTAGCCCAAAAACACGTGGGGAGCTTTTTTTACTCATGACAACATCGCAACATCACTGTCCAGTAGTGCCATAAGTCAAATGTCATTTGTTGTTTAGGGTGAAGGCGGGATATATATTGCTAGCTAGTTTAATCCTTTAAATATTTTTGAACCTATTTTTAAAATTCTAAAAGCATTTAATTTTAACGCCCCATGGTATTTCTGTCCATTTCCTCGAAAGTTGACTGTAATTGCTCTGTATTCCATACTCTAACTCGAACATATGTACTCTCATCCACCAGTCCACCCCGGGCCCACGTGGTGGATCATTCCTCTCCTAGAGAGCAGACTTGAGTCCCAGCAGTGGGATTATTATAAGGCTGATAATGCTAATGCAAAATGCTACTCAAACTTGCACTCCTTCCTTTCTTTTATATATTCATGGCATGGTTCTGCTACATTCGTACATATTACAAATAAAAAAGGGGCAAGTGTGAGTCGGACTCGCGCACTGAGGGTTCCGTTTCCGTTTGTCATTTTTTGATAACAAGGCATCTATGCCACCGGGGCATTTATTCCCGCCTTTACCCTATTTCTTAAAAAAAAAACTTTAAAATAAAATGTGTTTGAACGCATCCATAATGAACGCAGTGAAACCAATACAATTTTGTCAAAATGACAGTGACTATAGCTTTAACAGCCCCTCAATGAGCAGTAACAGTCAAACCAACGGTTGAAATTGTGAAGAAACGAATTTACGGCTAGTTTTTTCATCAAAAACTAAAACTATCAGTAAAAGCATTAACATTTACTTGACCATAGCTGTCATAATGGCAAATGTGTTTCTTCATCCAAATAACAGCTAAACTAAAAGTCAAAAGAGTTGCCGCTACGCAAACGTCGTAATTACCCCAAAAACACGTGGGGAGCTTTTTTTACTCATGACAACATCGCAACATCACTGTCCAGTAGTGCCATATGTCAAATGTCATTTGATGTTTAGGGTAAAGGCGGGATATATATGCTAGCTAGTTTAATCCTTTAAATATTTTTGGACCTATTGTGAAAATTCTAAAAGCATTTGTGATTTTAGAATTTTAACCCCCATGGTATTTTTGTCCATTTCCTCGAAAGCTGACTGTAATTGCTTTGTATGCCATACTCTAACTCGAACATACTCTCATCCACCAGTTCACCCCGGGTCCACGTCCACCTGGTGGATTATGGCCCATTCCTCTCCTAGAGAGCAGACTTGAGTCCCAACAGTAGGATTATTATAAGGCTGAGAATGCTAATGCTACACGAACCCGCGCTCCTTCCTTTCTTTTATATTTTCGTGGCATGGTTCTACTACAATCGTACATATTAAAAATAAAAAAAACCGGGCAAGTGTGAGTCGGACTCGCGCACTGAGAGTTCCATTTCCGTTAGTCATTTTTGATAACGAGGCATCTATGCCACCGGGGCATTTATTCCCGCCTTTACCCTATTTCTTTAAAAAAAATATTATTTTTTAAATAAAATCAGTTTGACGGCATCCATAATGAACGCAGTGAAGTCAATACAATTTTGTCAAAATGACAGTGATTATAGCTTTAACAGCCCCTCAATGAGCAGTAAAGGTTAAGGGCTAAAGTGACTGTCGAACCAACGGTTAAAATTGTGAAGAAACGAATTTAACCGTTATTATTACTTTATGTCGTTACTTTGGCTGTTACCTTTGATGAAAAAACTGGCCGTTAATCGTTATTATTACTTTATGTCGTTACTTTGGCTGTTACCTTTGATGAAAAAACTGGCCGTTATACTCTCAATTCTTATGTTTACTTTTTCAGCACATCCAAAATGCGTTCTCTTTATTACTCACGGAGGCCTCCTATCTACAACAGAGACGATCCACTACGGTGTCCCCATCATTGGTATACCAGTCTTCGGAGATCAGCCCATTAATGTCAAGAGATCGGTCAATAAAGGCTTTGCTTTGGAAGTCAATTTGTCTCTTGAAACGGCTAAAGATTTGAAAGTGGCCATTGAAGAAATTCTGCACAACCCAAAGTAAGTTGTTAATCGTCCATGACAACAGGGGCTGCGGAAATGTTAGAAAGTGTTACCGCGGCCCAAGGAAAAGGGCCATTGAAGGAACACAAGAATTTAAATTTTGAACATAAGTTATTTGATAATTTCCCACCACAAAAAAATGATAACAAGACCAAGTTTAAGTCCTTACCTGGTAATTTTGGGTCTATTATAATTTTGCATAGTTTCATACGAATATACTCAAGTATGTGTTTTATGACTTCTGTTTATTTTCACAATTATGATTTGTCTAAAAATCTTATTAGATTAGGTTTATAAAGTCAAGAACTTTTCAAATTTGTCTAAAACCAGACTCGTATGTGTGCTCATATAAATATTTTAAATGTTTTTTTGGTGGACATTCAGTTCCTATGACCTTTTCGACTACCAGATTTCTATTAAATATAATATGTATATTTGAAGAACATAGTGAGAATTAATCAAAGTAAGAACATAGGTTTTTTTCTCTCTCTCTAACACTTGCTCTACCTATTTCGTATAAATATTATCATATATTTATCTCACCACTTACAGGTACAGACAAAAAGTAAAAGAACTATCCTACATCTACCACGATCGCCCAGTTAAGCCAGGTGCAGAACTGCGGCACTGGGTCCAACACGTCGTTGCAACCCGCGGCGCCCTTCATCTACGATCCCCAGCAGTGGACATACCTCTGTACCAACGACTGTATCTAGACTTAGCAGGATTGCTATGTGTGGCTGTATATGTGTTTTTGATACTGGTAAAATTTGTTTTTAATCGTCTGTGTTCGAAGAAGAAGACGCAGAAGGTAGATAAAAAGAAAAAGAAGAATTAGCTATTAAATTAATAGTATCGAAATGTTGTTTTTTTTTTAGTAGGAGTCACGATTATTCTTGGTATATAATGCAGAAATCAGTAGCACGATTCATGTTATCAAAACCGTAACGATATTGATATGATTTTACGTGAAACAGGCTACAGGTCTCATGATGGTGTATGTGTGTCTATAGATTCAAGTGCACATTGTTTATGTGTGCGTTTAAGCTATTTTCTATAACATCGAGTGTCTCCGAGTATCATCTAGCTAGCCTTTTCCCAACTATATTGGGGTCGGCTTCCAGTCAAGCCGGATTTAGCTGAATACCAGTATTTTACGAGGAGCGGCTGCCTACCAGACTTCTACAACCCATTAACTGGGGTAACACGGTACTTCATGGCAAGACTGGAGTCAGATTTACTGGCTTCTGACTATCCGTAACGACTGCCAAAGATCTCCAAATGACAGCCGGGACCAACGGCTTAACGTGCTTTCCGAGGCACGGAGGAAACTCGTTATGTTAAGATAGTCACCCATCCACAGACCAACCTAGGCAAGCGTTGCTTAACCTTGAAGATCGACCTGTGCGGCTGTTATTATCTAGCCACGAGCTCCTCAGCAACGCTTGCCAAGGTTGGTCTGTGGATGGGTGACCATCTTAACATAACGAGTTTCCTCCGCGCCTCGGAAGACATAGGCTGCCTACCAGACCTCCACAACCCAATAACTGGGGTAACAGGGTACTTCATGGCAAGGCTGAAGTCAGATTTACTGGCTTCTGACTATCCGTAACGACTGTAAATGACAGCCGGGACCTACGGCTTAACGTGCTTTCCGAGGCACGGAGGAAATTCGTTATGTTAAGATTGTCACCCATCCACAGACCAACCTTGGCAAGCGTTGCTTAACCTTGAAGTCGACTTGTGTTCTATTACTTACACTGAGCCACCAAAAAAAAATTTACGCAATGGTTAAAAACTTTTCCTGTATAGTTCTTTATAACCAGAAAGTGGTCACTTTGTTGATGGTTAAGTTAAAAAAAACAGTGCCGCAGGGCGAAACAATTTGTAAGGGCGCTGTCGCAGCATTTTGTATTCTATTAGAGAGCATGGTCCCGGCGATCAGCTCGCCCATAGAAACTTGTTTATTGCAATAAACAAGCTTTCCACAAGGTGGACCGATGTCCTGGTAAGGATCCCGGTAAATCTGATGGATGCGAGATGCACAACACCGGTCGTTGTGGCGAGGGAGACCTATGTCTAACAGAGGTCGCCTTTAGGCTGAAAATCACTAGTTTACAAGATTTTATATCCATATATGAAACCAATGAAAATGGTTAGGGTGTTTAATCCTTAGTTCAATATGGAAGCAAAAAAAAATTAGCACGTCAAGTTTTAAAAATATTAATATTTTTATATTTCGATTTTCTTACATAGCCGCTACTTAAAAAAATAATAACTGACACAACTTTCATACTAATTAGTGTCAGTTTCTTTTTTGGTACTCCTATAGTAATCGCCTACCATATTCTTATGCCACAAATCTCGAAACCTCTCTCCATAACTTTGAATTATGATGAAAATGTTCGCTATTTTCATCACTCACGCTTCCCAGGTATTCAGGAAAAATATTCAAGTGTGAATGTAAAAAATAGATTTTCAATGATATATATACACTCATTTTAAGATATTTAATCAATAGATTCATATTCAATTTATTCATATTCCTCAGTTTTATTGTTGCCCAAGAAAGCAAAACTTCTGGTTCTGGCATCTTTTTCAACACTAAATAAATGGCAATCAAAATGGTTATTATTATTTTTTTTTAATTTGGGGGCTTACAAGGATTCTTTCTTTAAGTTTGGTATCAAAGAGTTTGGGACAGACGATTTTTAAATATGCAAAATTTCATGAACAAGTCCATGTGCTTTGAGTCATTTTCTGTACCTGCAAGCAATGACGGGCATGAAAGGCAAATTTATATTATTCCCTGTAGCCCAGTTAGTTAATATGCTTCTATTATTTTCACATATCACTTCAGAAACCAATATTATCAATGTTTGTTACGGGAATTTGGAAGTATTGAAAATACGCCTGTTTTACTGCTACTCTAGTTGGTGTCGTCGTGTTTGCCAAAATAACTTTACCACAAACTTAGCAAAAGTTATTCGAATTAAATTAATACTTTCTTGAGGACATTTTAGCAATTCTTTTGTAAGTAATTTTACTAATTAAATACAACTAAGTATAACGTTTGATACATTTACTTGCCAAAGTTGGTCTGTGGATGGATGACCATCTTAACATACCGAGTTTCCTCCGTGCCTCAGAAAGCACGTTAAGCTATAGGTAGGTCCCGGCTGTCGTTTGTGGATCTTTGGCAGTCGTTATGGTTGGTCAGAAGTCAGTAAAATCTGACTCCAGTCTTGCCATGAAGTACCGTGTTGCCCCAGTTAATGGGTTGTGGAGGTCTGGTAGGCAGCCGCTCCTCGTAAAATACTGGTATTCAGCTAAATCCGGCTTGACTGGAAGCCGACCCTATACACTCGATACGCCCCAAAATTGTTGTTTCAAAAACTTCTTGAATGATTAAAAAACTTGACGTGTAAAAATGTTTTACATAAAATTTCGTGATAAGAACACTAGACAAAACAGGTTTGATCTGGGAATGGGTAAGAGAAAAAACGTAAACTAGTCAAATTAGAGAACCGTGGTCGTTAGATTACGTGGGAATTACCTTGCATTATGTTACTAGATTAGTCAGTTTGCTTAAAATGTGACAACTCGTCTTGCCAGTAGTGTGTTGTTGTTGCGCTGAAGCACCTTGCGCATTTGTAACGGAGTGGCCCTATGGTAAGTTATAACTATTTATTTACATACTAGCTGTGCCCGCGACTTCGTCCGCGTAGATGCCGAAACTTATCAATGAGTTTTTAGTGTAATATCTACAGTACATATACCTACCAATAAATAAGCAAAATCCCTAAAAAGTAATATACGAATAACAAATCCTACAATCCAAGCAGTAGGTACTAAAAATAACCTACGTTAAACCTTATCAAATATACCTACTACTAGTAGGTAGGTAGGTATATTTGAAGGCCTAACCACGAGCTCCTAACTCGATCCTTTGATGACCTTAACGTCTAGGTCTCTAATCCGTACACCTAATTACTTTCTTTTATTTTGTCTGGCTTATAGCTTACATTACTAAACATAACAGCAAATTTAATTAAATCAGAGCGAGCCATTTACAAGCCTCCACAAGGAAACATTGTTGAAGCAGTTACAGAAGGAATTGATTAACAAATACGCGTAAAATTGACAAATTAATTACTCAGATACCCGCGAAACGAGACACAATAGTATAACAATAACAGCGCGGTCTCATAGGACCGGTTGGGGATTCAAACGTTAAACAAAAACAATTACAAAACAGTGCTTTTGGACAAAGCGAATTATCATAAAATATCAATTTATTTTTTAGACGACGATGGCGGGAGCAAATGCGCCGATATACTTTTTGCTGTGTCTCCTAATATGTTCATCGTGCGAGGCTTACAAAGCGCTGGTCGTGTTTGGTATGCCAACGAAGAGTCACTCGATCCTGGGCGATGGAGTTGTCAGACATCTGCTGAAAGCAGGGCATGAGGTTGGTACTACTCGTAGTTATGTTGAGGACAGAGGACTAGTCTAGCAGCAATGAAAAATACACGAACACTACTACAAGATTTATTGTCAGTATCCACAGGTTTAAGACTATTACAATTCACTGCAATCGGGCAAGGATATGACCAGTACAATCTTTCTATCTAAACGCGGTTAAAACTTACGAGACTACGACTAATAGTGCACCTGCACTCTTTGGCGTCTGGAAGCGAATAGGTCGCTACAATGAAAATGTGGTCGGAAAGAACTCGCGCTTTACATTCAATTTCCGGTTCTAGAAGTTTCTAGAATATTCGAACTGTTTCTATAAAGCTGCTTCTAGTGTCGGGGGCGATATTCGTTCAAAATATTACAATAACTCATTGATGAAACAGCGCCTCCAGTGTCGGGAAGCGCCAGCCGTTATCGATACCTATTATGCGTGAATCGTTCATTGATGGTGATGCCTTCTACAAGCGAGTGACGCACTCGTAAGGATGTTTCTACTATACTCCGTCGGTTTAGGTAGTTAACTAAAGGTAAACAATCTTGGCATGTCTTTTTATCTAAAAGTTGTCTATAAATTGTATGTAAAAATCTTTTCAAATAAGTATTTACCTAAATCGATGTTAGCTAATAAACTAAATTTAAATAATCTTTGTGTATATTATATACGACCTCTTTAATATAAAAAGACATACCAAGATTGTTTACCTTCAGACCGTTTTCACATTATCCGATCCGATATCGGTATCGGACGACGATCCGATATCGGGGTAAGTAAAATGTATGAAATAAGTACCTGTCTTTCATATTGTCCGACCCGATATCGGATATCGGATAGCGGAGTTTCATACATTTTACTTACCCCGATATCGGATCGTCGTCCGATACCGATATCGGATCGGATAATGTGAAAACGGTCTTAGACCGAAATATGTACCTATCTTTCATATTATCCGACCCGATATCGGATATCGGAGCACGGTATTTCATACATTTTACTTATCCCGATATCGTATCGGCGTCCGATACCGATATCGGATCGGATAATGTGAAAACGGTCTTAGTTAACTACCTAAACCGGCGGAGTATAGACTGCTTCTGCCGCGCGACAACAGAGGACGCTACGTATCAGTCACAAGTTAAGTTTTATTTTAAGCTACGAGTAATTCTTACCATAAGATGGGATTGCAGTCAAACACTATACCTATCATTAAAAAAGGTCGAGTTGAATTCTGCTGTACTGTATGTATGTCAAATAAATTATTTTTCTTTCTCTCTTTCTTTCTTACCTTTGTATAGCTTCATTTATTTCAAATTTAGTTTTGCGTATTATAAGTAAGTCTTATAACGTTTCAGGTGACGTATATTAGAACGTTTGAATATAAAAATCCTCCACCGAACCTACGGCAGATTGATGTCAGCAGCAACATCGCTACTTTGCCAGGTATGTTACATTACTAAAATACATTTGATTGATTTAAAATTTAAATGTGTGGGTGGTATCATGTTGTCGTTAGATGGCGTTAAACTTAACAATATAGGTAATTTTATAACGTGTTAAGAGGCCTGCGGAGACCGCGCGCTATCTCGAGTTGAGACGAAATAAAACACGTTTTTGAGGTTGATGGAAGCAATCCAGATAGTTTAAACAATTCTTGGACACACCGACTGGAGTAAAGTCATCATCCGCACACTGACAGTTGCTTGCTGTGATAGCAATACAAACTATTGGAAATTTGGGAGAGGTTCCGTAATACCAAAAATGATGAATGAAAAATTAATGTATTTCCATTATTGTTTCGAGTATTTATAACTTGATAATAATATCTGTGTTCCTACGAAAAGATATTTTGAAATATTGTTGTTTATAATATAGAAAAAACAAAATAAAAACATGACATTTTCGCTGTGAAAATGTGCAAATTTAAATTCGCTTAAATTTCGTTTGGGGTAAGTTTTTCAACAAAAAGACGATGTAGGAACCTAGATAATTATTGTCTGAATCCGAATAACATCATATTATGGTGTAAATATGCTTAAATTGCAAATGATTTTGGTATTACGTTTGTATGGATAATTCTAACGTCGCGCCCGCCTTAAGTGTAATTATAGCATTAAAAATAAAGGAAATGGGAACCGCGAAAATCGGACATTCCACTTTATTCAACTAAGGGCCTATTTTACAATGTCCGAGTAGCCACTACTTCCTGAATAAATTCAAAAATGGAACAGAATTTGTATGAAATTATCTGCCATTTAAGATCATGGAAACTTAATCATAGGTGGTGAAACCTGTTTCTCCACCTATACCTAAGGGCCTGCCCTTAGGCAAATTATTACTTTAAAATCCGCGAAATTTTGACTGTTTATGTAGTATATAGCTAAAGTGAAATGTTGAATTTTAGCAATACCATTTGCTTTGCTTTCATACAAAAACAAAAATCTTAATAACAGTATTTTAAATATTTAACAGTTGGCTTAATCAATATACAGAGGATCATGGATAAGGTGGTGCCTACAACTAACCATTATGACTATGTGAGGAAAATGGCAGCAAGGACGGTAGAGAATAAGAATGTTCAGAGGCTGATCAACGATCCAAACGAACACTTTGACGTTGTGATAGTTGAATGGATGTTTTCTGAACTTATTGCTGGGTAAGTTGAAATCATTACTCTAAGGGCCTGTTTCACAATGTCCGAGTAAGCACTACTCACTGAATAAATTCAAAAATTTGACAGAATTTGTATGAAATTATCTGCCAAGTAAGATACTCGAAACTTAATCATAGGTGGTGAAACAGGCCCTTAAAGTAAATTCGTTTATAGTTAACAAGCATTTTATTAACTTGCAATATACAATGGCAATATATATGCCTATGTACGAGTATATGTATAATACTCGTATAACCGAGAGCTGTGTTGCCCATTTGGTAACGGCCCCGACTTACGAGTTGTAGGTCGCTGGTTGAAGCCCAGCCAGGCGCATTACTATGTGTAATTTATTTATTTACCACTGCTCTTAAAACGGTGAAAAACATCGTGAGAAAACCGGTATGTCCTAGAAACTCCTACAATCAAAAATTCGAAGACGTGAAATATACACCGACACGCAATGGGCCTATGTGGTGGATTACGGCCCATTCCTTCTCCTAGAGAGCAGGCTTGAGTCCCAGTAATGGGAACATTATAAGGCTGATGCTATGTATAATAAGTATATATGTATATGTTCGGCTCAAAACTTATAGATCTTTAACCGTTTAAGCAAAAATTTTGGATATCCACACGATTGATAAATGATAAATGATATTTTCGACACACTTGCTCATAAAGTGGCTATTATTGCACTGCACTTAGGTATATAAAGGGGCTCATTACCAAACTGTGACATTTTGATTACTATTATGCACATGTGCGGTAATGTAGTTAGAACCTTTTTGTTTAACCTCTTTTTTGTCAAAAAAAGTTTTATGACAAAAAATAATAAAATTTGTTATTGCGTTCAATAGCATAAATTAGTGTTTTACTTACTTATTTCATGCAATTTCGTGTTTAAATAAACTGTTTAAAATTTTACATATTTAATTAATTAAATCTTTTATCAAATTTGTATTTTCTGTTTATATGCAACCTCATTCTTATTTTTTCTAAACCAACCAAGCTAGAGTAGCTAGTCTATGACCACCATTTTTCGCGCATGCGCGCGTTTAAGAAAAGTCAATTTTTTAGCCGCCATATTTAAAAATTAAATACAGATTTTATAAATAATGTCTATGATAACTATTTATGAGGAAAATGATTTGTGCTGTACGCAAGAAAATCTATGTCATGGGACCACTAAACAGTCAAAATAGTTAATTGTAACTTAACTGACTGCACCTTTACGAACGGTTTCTTTAGATAAACTTTTCATATACCTACTAAATAAAGTTGATTTTTTATTTATTTTCTTCACAAGTGTGTCGAAAAACGTCGTATGATACACGTGAGTAATTGGTCGTTATCGTTCTTGGTTCTCTTAAGACCCTCGCCATGGCTCGGGTCTTAATACCACCGCGACGATAACGACCCACATTACACACTTGTATCATAATGTACTATTATTTTGCAAACAGGTTTCACGAAACACTTTTACACGTCAATTTTTTTTTGTCATAATTATTAATCTAGATGAGGCCGGTGTTTTTGATTAGTTTGTGTGACGTCATTTTAAACCCAACATGGCGGGATACCCAGTAAGTAGGTAAATATGAGTACTTAGCTCTCGCGTCAAACTTTAATAATATACAAATTCTAGTAAAAGTTTATTTACATTCTTTTTAGAGCATTTAATTAAAAGTTGGTTTTATTTTTAAGTTTTTACTTTTTATTTGGTTTCTGTTAAGTCTCGTACTGACTAGTATTTTTTATTTATTCATTTATAAAAGACCTTAAAAGCAAGGATCGCTTAAAAATGCAAGATATAATTAGATGAAGTTTTAAGTTACTGCTCTTCTTTAATATTATTGGAGGCCAAAGCAAATATTTGAGTATAAATGAAGTTAAAACTTAAGTCTACTAAGTAAAGTTTATAACGAGTAAGAAACACAAATTAAAACATAATGAAGAAAACATACTGACTTATTTATTTTTGAAACCTTCACTGAATTTTAAGCTAAATTGTTAAATTAACTGGTATTACAAGTACTTTGACTATTTTTGTTTGACGATATCGTTTTCTTAAGACAAATCAATCAATTCATTCATTAACGGAAATGGTTTATCTTTATGATGCACTTGCAATATCTTGCAATTGCATCATAAACGGGCCCCCTGTTTATGGGTATCAAAAACTTTTAATTAGCCTATGACAGGAATAATGTAGTTCTTTACTGGTGATAGAATATTCAAAATTGGCTCTGTAATTCTATTATATGTTGCTGTATTCCAAATGTCTAAATTCCCAATCTTTATTTTCATAAAATTCTGAAACATATATATTTTCGTTTTGTTTCAGTTTTGCACCAATATTCGATTGCCCTCTAATCTGGGTGTCTTCTATGGAACTCAACTCAGGTATACTCAGCCTCATTGACGCAGCTCCAAATCCTGCTTATTCCACTGATGCTTTATCCTCAAATTTGCCACCATTTACCTTCAAACAGCGAGTGGAAGAGCTATGGTCAAGAGTCAAGGTGCGATACAATGCATTTATGTAAGTACAATTATAATAGACTTATCCAAGGCATTCGATTGCGTTCACCATGAAACTTTAATCAGGAAACTACGCTATTATGGACTTCGGAACTCCTCTCTGGATCTTCTTACTTCTTACCTAAGTGATAGGATTCAGACAGTTGACGTAAACGAAAAAGATCTCCTGGATCCGTAGTAAAACTGGGCATCCCTCAGGGCTCAATTCTTGGCCCCTTTTTGTTTCTCATTTATATTAACGACTTACCTTGCATCATAAAGGATAACGACACTTCACTTTTGTTCAAAATTAAACGTCAGCAGCCGGTTACTGACGACATAAATATAGTTCTTTCGAAAATAATACACTAGTTTAATGTAAATACTCAATCATCTCAATGAAAAAAAAGACAAAATGTATTAAGTTTACCATGCCTCATGTTAGGGAATTAGAAACCAGTGTGCTAGTAAAAGGTAAAGAGTTCAGTCCTGAAGATGCAGCAGTGTTCTTAAGCATAACTCTAGATGCTAAAGCTTCCCGCTCCCGTAAAGCCCGTTGAGTTTACTTTAGCTACTTCTATAGTGCCGTACGGTATTCTACTGTGGGTAAATGGCGCCGCATATGTTCAATTTATAAATTAAGTCCCAGATACTCCCACGGAGTTATATTTAAAGAAATCGATGTAATGACTGTGCCTTCACAGTATATTTACGAAAATATCTTGTACGCCCATAAAAGCAAAAATATGTTTATAAAATACAGTGATTTTCATAATTTTAATATTAGGTACAAACATAATTTGGTTGCTCCTGCAACCAGGCTCAAAAAATAGGGGGTTCATTTAGATGTCAATTGTGTATACGCTTTTATAATAAGCTTCCTAGTCATATTCAAGAAGTTCAAATCTTTTGTTAAGCAAAAACTTTGCCAAAAGGCTTTTTACACTGTAAAAGACTACGTTGAGGACGTAAAGGCTTAGGATTGACCCGCTCCAGTGCGCACTACAACTGTTGTTTTTTTTTGTTTCATTTTTCAACTTTTTTACAATTTGACATTGATATCGCTACCTTTGGGTAGAAAGGTCGTATAAACCATTTTGGCCAAATTGAGTTAAATATACCATTTTTCTTAGAATTTTTTTCTCTATCGATCTGTATATACGAAATGTAGAAATTCGCTCAAAAATGGTTAATACGACCCAGAAATTTTCGGTCATAGCCTCTTAAAAAAGGTAAATTTTCAATGTAAAAGCCAAATATTATTTTTTTGTAATTTTGTTATGACGTAATGACCATAATTTATATTAACGGAGGGTGTAAAAATAGTCGTTAATTGTAAATGGTTTATACGCCCTAAAGTGTTAAATGCATTAATTGTAAATGGTTTATACGCCCTAAAGTGTAAAATGCATTAATTGTAAATGGTTTATACGCCCTAAAGTGTTAAATGCATTAATTGTAAATGGTTTATACGCCCTAAAGTTTTAAACCCAGATTACTTAAACCCAGGTTAAAATCGACGTCGTAAATCCAAAGATAGTTCGCAACGTTGGTGTATAAACCATGATCATTGCAAGTCGCACTGTACTTTAGGATGTTTGTCAAGTAAAATGTGTAAGAAATGGACCTGGACTGGTTCTATCAGATGATGAAAAAAATCAAAGAGAGGTGGAAGGAATATTTTGAAAGACTAATGAATAAGGAAAATGATTGGAGTGGGATCTTAGAAAGTAAACCAGACAATATGGGGTTAGTGAGAATGGTTAGTATGGTTGAAGTCAGAATAGCAGTAAATGGAATGAAAAATGGTAAGGCCATTGGCCCAGTTTGGAATACCAGTTGAAGTGTGGAAGTTACTGCGAGTGAATAGATGGATATGGTTAGCTTTGTTCTTCAATAAGTTGTTGAAAGAAGAATTCATACCTGATAATTGATACAAAAGTTTTTTGGTGCCCATCTTTAAAAACAAAGGTGATGTTCTTGAGTGCAACTATTATAAAGGAATAAAGTTAATGTCACATATTATGAAAGTAAGGGAGGAAGAAGTATTGAAAGGCGGTTAAGAGAAGAGAGTGAAATTTCACAGAACCAATTCGGTTTTATGCCTGGTCGGAGTACAACGGATGCCATTTTCGCTATACGCCAGCTGTGCGAGAAATACAGAGGTGCACATAAAAACTTGCACATGGTATTAATTGACCTCGAAAGGGCATACGACCGGTTACATCGTGAGGTTCTGTGGTGGGCCCTTAAGGAGAAAGGTCTGCCTGTGAAGTATGTGCAGTTGATCCGAGCGATGTACAGTCGGTGTAGTACCCAAGTCCGGTCTACAGTAGGCATCAGTGGCAGTTTGAATGTGGCGGTCAGCCTACATCACGGGTCGGCTCTCAGCTTGCCGCTGATATTGTGCTGGTTGCCGAGAGGTCCAGAGCAGATTGGAGGTGTGGGGAGTGTTGGCCTACATCACGGGTCGGCTCTCAGCCCTTAACTCTTCCTGCTGATAATGTACGCTTTGACGTTAGACATTTAGGAAGTGGCCCCCTGGTGTATGCTGTTTGCTGATGATATTGTGCTGGTTGCCGAGAAGTCCAGAGCAGATTGGAGGTGTGGTGGCATAGACTGGAGAGTGTTGGCCTAACAGGAGTAGGACCAAAACAGAGTACTTGTTCTGCGATTTCGGCAGTCCCTCCTTCGCCTTTAGCCCTCGCTGGGACATCCATACTGATTAGTTCCGACTTTCGGTACCTCGGGTTGCTTGTCCAAGGAAATGGAGAGGTAGACCGGGACATAACACATCGGATCAACGCAGAATGGATGAAATGGCGACAGGTCACGGAAGCAACTTGTGATCCACGGATGCCCCTTAAGTTGAAGGGTAAAATCCACAAGTACGTGATAAGACCTGTCATACTATATGAATCAGAATGTTGGGCTGTGAAAAACATGGATGAAAAAAGATTGCATTTAGCGGAAATGAGAATATTGAGATGAATGTGTGGTGTGACAAGAATGGACAAAGTGAGAAATGAGTGTATTAGGGGAAGATTGAAAGTGGTGCCAGTGACTGAAAAGTTGGAAGGGAATCGTTTGTCTTGATAATATGGTCATATGAAGAGGAGGGATGAAACGTATGTTACTAAAAGAGTTCTGACTTTAAATGTCGATAGATGGAGAGGGAGAGGGAGGCCAAAGCAAAGATGTATGGATTGCGTAAGGAAAAAAAATCAGGAAATTAGGAAATTTTTATGTAAGAAAAAGGATAAGAAAGAAAAGGAAGTTAGTGATAGTGTGACGGACGACAGGACTGAATGGAAGAAGAAAACGTGTTGCGCCGACCCTAAGTTATATGGGATAAGGGCAGGAAGAACTTTACGACCAACACACAAGGCTCGCATTTTGTGCGCAGCGACTAGCAGAAGAACGAGCGCGATAGACATATACCGGACAGATACCATTGATTAGAAGGTATTATAATACTTAATAAATGTTGATTTCATATTTCAGATAGTTTTATTTTATTTGAATCGACCATTATTGGGTATTAGAATAATAATAATTGAGTTCCTACTAATTCTATGAGTAACCGGATTATTTATTAGTCAGAATTCACTAGATCTATGATTGTAAATGGTTTATAATACAAAAAAAAATACATATATGGGTTTTTACGACATTAAATGTGACCCTTATGGTTACCAAAAATGGATATACGACCCACGCAGTTTTTTCAATGTACATTTTCATGGGGTGTATAAACCAATAATTATTTTTTTCTTAGACGTAAATGCAAGCTAACTTTAAAACTAAAGAAGATAGCTAGGTTTTGATGATTTAACCTTTTTCATCTGCAAAATGTAAGAACCTTTCTCATAGATCATTTTTTTATAACTTCAAAAGCAAAAAAGTTATGAATTTTTATGTAAAAAAAAAATAGTTTTTCTGCTCTCCTGAAAAGTCGGGTTTTGGTTTATACGACCTTTCTACCCAAAGGTATCGATATTTATTTATTACAATTTGATATTGTAGATTAATTTTATTTTACAATTTGACATTTTTTATTTTTCTTTATTATTAATGTTTACATAAATGTTTATTATTACATTTTGTAAAATAAATAAGTTTTTCTTTTTATTGTGAATATGTGGAATGCTTTTGTTTTTGTCTTTTTTTAGTAATGTTAACTTATGTCTGGCAATTTGAGTATTTTCTGTGGCCTAACCAAATGTCCCTTTCTTGGTATTGTTCGTGAACTCGTTGAGCTCCTTAGTAGTCCTGAGTTGAGCTTTACGAATGACTGACTGGACAGGTCCACTTAAATCTGCATGGTAGTTTCTTCAAAAGGCCATCTCAGACACTAATCTAGATGGTTCGCATAAGATTGTTTGTATGGAATTTAAAAGAGACTGTGACCCCTGAGTTTGTTTCGGTGTTTCTTCTCAGGGTAGTCAGTTAGGAAACCCCCTGCGACATCTAGAATAAAACACAAAAAAAAATTGACGTGTAAAAGTGTTTATGAAAACCTAGTTGCAAAATAAATATCATCAATCGGGCTGTAAGAGTGCACTCTTTCCGTCCGATTAGCAGACAAATTGTTCCAGTCTTAAATTAAAAATTATATTCTATAATTTTAGGTACGACGATGAATTGCATATTAAGGAATATGAACGATTAATGGTGCCTAGCATATTAAAAAAAGGTCGTCAACCTCCTCCATTCGCAGACATTCGGTATAACGCATCTTTAGTTTTGGGCAACTCGCATATCTCCATGGGGCAGGCTCTAGGTATGCCACAGAACTACAAGCCGGTTGGAGGATACCATATCGATGAGGATGTCAAATCTTTACCTCAGGTAAAGCAATGTCATTAAGTTTGATCAGAAACTTATTACTAACTCATTTTTATTTTATGGTTAGGACAGTTACATCTCACTAAAAGGCGAAATTTTGTGAATGACTGTGTGTGTGTGTGTGTATGTGTGTTTGTTCTTTGTGTATGTATATTTGTTACTTCTTCATGCTCGGATAGTTGAATAGATTTGGATGACATTTGATACACAGGTAGCCTGGTAGCCTATGTCCTGGAATAGTACAAAGGATCTTTTCTATCCATAGAATATAATACATGTTTCCTTGAAATTATTTTTTACTTTCATACGGGCGAAACAACTAGTACTTAATAAGTCGAGATGAAATATTATAATGACCAACTTTATTTCAGGACTTAGAAAAAATTATGATGAGTGCCAAAAATGGAGTAATATACTTTAGCATGGGATCCAACTTGAAGAGCAAGGACTGGCCAGAGAAAGTGAAAACTGAACTCCTCAAAATGTTTGGAGAACTAAAACAGACTGTACTGTGGAAATTCGAAGAGGATCTGCCCAATGCGCCTAAAAATGTTCATATCTTAAAATGGGCACCACAACCAAGCATTCTATGTGAGTTATTGTCATTTTTTCCAGATGAAGTATTTAAAATGAGCAATAGTGGATTCGTAAAAACATCAGTTATATCAAAAATTTTGGGTTAATTCGCATCGCTATTTTATATCATTGGGGAAAATAATGTTATTTTCATGATATTCAAATGACTGCTTTATGGAAGGGTTTTCATGCCATGCACCCTTTTAGCTATTTCAGTATCCTACAAAAATGTAATTGGACTTTTTGTTACATCTTAATTTATAAATGTTAACCTCTAAGGGTCTATGTACATTGTGAGAAAGCCAGCATGTCCTGGAACCGAAAATTTGAAAACATGTAACAATCACCAATCCGCACAGGGCTCGCGTGGTAGATTATGGCCCATTCCCTCTCTTAAAAAGTAGGCCTGAGTCCCAGCAGTCGGAAAATTATAAGGCTGACGCCATGCTATGGGTTTTTTCAGACGTACTACAACAAAAACACGTGGTAGAGCATATAAAAATTAATAGTTTCATTCACACTGACAACATTTTGTCTTGGAACTCAACCGTGTGGTTGATTTTGACTTCACTGCTACGACATCACAAGTTCGCAACCACAATGGTGTGTCGATGCAACGAGATCCCGTGCGGCTGCAAAAACTGGCTACAACGTAACCACAACGCAACCACTTCGACATTTGAAGTTACTACAACGTAACTGCAAGGAGCTGCAGTGTCACTTAATCACACATAATCACTTTTTGTCGCTGTGATGTGGTGTGGTTGGGGTACGTGTGTATAAGGCATCATATTACATAGATACTCAATTCTTATGTTTATCTTTTCAGCTCATCCAAAATGCGTCCTCTTCATTACTCACGGAGGCCTCCTATCCACAGCAGAGACGATCCACTACGGTGTTCCCATCATTGGTATACCAGTCTACGGAGATCAGCCCATAAATGTCAAGAGATCTGTCAGTAAAGGCTTCGCTTTAGAAGTCAATCTGTCTCTTGATACAGCTAAAGATTTGAAAGTGGCTATTGAAGAAATTCTGCACAACCCAAAGTAAGTTTTGGGGGGTATTAGACTTGTATGCGTCCATGATAACACGGGCCGCGGAAAACTGTTACCGTGGTCTAGGAACATAAAGGGCAAATGAAGGACCTTCTTTACGAAATTTAAGTTTTGAAAAGAAGTTATTTGATAATTTTCCAACAAACATTTTTGTTTAATTTCATACACTTAATGGGTTTCTCGACCTGTTTGTTGTAACAATGCAATTTAAAAGTTCTATAAATCTTGAAAGATTAGGATTATAAAGTCAAGAACGAGCTTAGAACATTTTGTTGTTTCCTCCTCCCTCCTCCTTACGTCGTATTCCTGCTTCCTGCTTCATCACCTTAGCCCTTATGATGTCCCTCCATTTGCTTCTATCTTTGGCGTTGTGAAGGGCGTCGTACATCGTGGAGTTAAGAGCGGCGCGGATCTGGTCGAACCAACGTATTGGGTTGCGCCCGCGAGGCCTTTTTCCATCTACTTTACCGGTCACAATAAGCCTTTCGAGGTTGTCACCGTCTTTCCTTGCAATGTGACCGAAGTATTGCAGAATTATTCGAAGGCACTCGGACGACAGCCGTGAAGAGATTTGAAGCTCTTGTAAGATGGATACGTTGGTCCGAAATGCTGTCCAAGGGATACGGAGCATCTTTCTCCAGCACCACATCTCAAAGGCGTCGATGCGTTTGCGGTCTGCAGCTTTCAGAGACCAAGTCTCAGCGCCATAGGAAAAGATCGAGAAGATTAGTGTCCGTACCAGTTTGGTTTTGGTCTTAACGGAGATGTTGCGATCCTTCCATACCTTATCAAGCTGAGCCATGGCGCTCTTAGCCATGCCGATTCTCCTGCGAACTTCCTTCTCGCACGACCCATCCTTACTGATGATGGAGCCCAGGTAAACAAAGTTGTCCACTGTTTCTAGGTTCAACGCGCGTTTGTTGTTTAAAACCATTTAAAAAAAATTGTGGACGTTCAGTTCCTATCTTCTTTTCGACATTCATGTATTTCAAAATGAATCAAAGTAATAACACGACGATCCTATCTCACACTTTTGTTCTACCTATTTCGTATATAATATTTTATACATATTTTTCTCACCATTTACAGGTACAGACAAAAAGTAAAAGAACTATCCTACATCTACCACGATCGCCCAGTTAAGCCAGGTGCAGAACTGCGGCACTGGGTCCAACACGTCGTTGCAACCCGCGGCGCCCTTCATCTACGTTCCCCAGCTGTGGACATACCTCTGTACCAACGACTGTATCTAGACTTAGCAGGATTGCTTTGTGTGGCTGTATATGCGTTTTTGACATTGTTAAAATTTGTTTTTAATCTTCTGTATTCGAAGAAGGCGCAGAAAGTGGATAAAAAGAAAAAGAAGAATTAGCAGTTATTATTACATTTATGGTATCGAATTGGTTTTTTATTTTCACGATTATTCTTTGTATATGTTCGAAGAGAAGACGGGTCGGTTTTGAATATGGGGATGTCTGTGCAGATTCTTGTGGACATTGTCTATGTGCGCGTAAATTACTTTGTAAAATATCAAGCGCCTTAGAGTATCTATAGTATCAATGGATATAAGAGGTGGCTCGAGGTTTGAATTCCTGAGATTTGTAGTTTATGAAGATAAAGTTGGGACATAATTTTTCAACACTAGAGTATATATAATTTACCAGCCAGGCGCATTACAACAATATTCATCACTACTCTAAAAAGTGAAGGAAAATATCGCGAGGAAACCGGCATGCCCTAGAATCAAAAATTTGACGAATAGAATAGAATTAAACTTTATTTTACACCAAAAAGTAAAAATGTGACATCCACAAATTCGCTTCTTGTTTCAAGTATCATAGACTCATAAAAATATAAAATAATATTCACAACAGTGCAATAGTCCTTTTCAAATAGATGAAATAGTATCAAATCAAATTAATTAAAATGTGTGTTTTAATGTGTAAATGTGTGTGTGTGTGTGTGTTGCCTGTGTGTGCGTAAACTCCCTGTTTTAGGCCAGGCGCGCACTAGCGGCCATGGCCGCAGGCGGCCAGGAGAAACAAATGAAACCGCCATAGAGCGCGCGCTTCTGTCCGCACGCGGCCAGCGGCCACAGGTGCACGCGCTCTATGGCGGTTTCATACTAATGTATGTATCTCGATGGCCGCCGCGTCCTGGCCGCTGGCCGCTGGCCGAGTAATTCCACTTTGCCCCACCAAGCCCGCCACCCTGGTGTGGCAAAGTGGACTGCCTAAAATTTTGCAGTGGAATATGCCCCACTATTCTGATTTGATGGGGCGGATAACACTAGCATAAACACTTTGTGGATTCTGCCCCACTAGGGTTGGCACCTCAGGATTTGTGTATGAAGGTTAACATGTATTTTTACATTTGTTTGTAAAAAAAAAAAATGTATACCTATATCTGTAAGTAAAACGTTATTAGTGCTGGAAGCTTAGATTTAATACGTAGCGAAGTGGTTTAAATAAAAGTAAAAAATAAATAAATAATTTTAATGTACTATTTATTTCTGGAAGGAATCGGTTTATAAATCACAGATTAATTACCTTTTACAAATAAAATTTTACTAACTAAGATAAATCTTGATAATCACAAATTAAACAATGATTTGTTCTTATGATATGTTCTTAAAACGAAACATATTTACTACATAACTATTCAAAATCACAGATTCTTCATCATTTGGTATACCTTTTACAAATAAAATCTTACTAACTAAGATAAATCTTGATAATCACAAATTAAACAATGATTTGTTCTTATGATATGTTCTTAAAACGAAACATATTTACTACATAACTATTCAAAATCACAGATTCGTCATCATTTTGTATGGTTTGTGTAGATATAGGTATTTTCTTACTGATTACGTTATAAATAAAAAAAAAATTAAACTATATACATACAAACAGCCACTAAATTACTTGTTACAAAAAATAGAATCACAGATTATAGAGTCCATTTGTAAAAGGTAATTAATCTGTGATTTATAAACCGATTCCTTCCAGAAATAAATAGTACATTAAAATTATTTATTTATTTTTTACTTTTATTTAAACCACTTCGCTACGTATTAAATCTAAGCTTCCAGCACTAATAACGTTTTACTTACAGATATAGGTATACATTTTTTTTTTTTACAAACAAATGTAAAAATACATGTTAACCTTCATACACAAATCCTGAGGTGCCAACCCTAGTGGGGCAGAATCCACAAAGTGTTTATGCTAGTGTTATCCGCCCCATCAAATCAGAATAGTGGGGCATATTCCACTGCAAAATTTTAGGCAGTCCACTTTGCCACACCAGGGTGGCGGGCTTGGTGGGGCAAAGTGGAATTACTCCGCTGGCCGCTAGTGCGCTATGGGGCTTAGAGAGGAGCTCTGTGTCCCAATAGTGGAAATATTACGAGGCTGATTATGCTTATGCATCATTTATCAAATTGATATCCATCAAGGAAGCTTCGATTTCACATTACTAGGAAAGAGAAAAAGTGAGTTAGGGCGCTTCTGCACTACACGGAATTTTACTGTCCGGCAGTCCGATTTCTTACAATTGTCAATGAATTTCAATAAATTCTCAATGAAAGTTGATGTAAATCTGACTCCGGACAGTAAAATTCCGTGTAGCCCTAGCACAAACGCCCTTAATGACCACCACAGTGCAGCAGTAGTAGGGTAGGCTTATTCAATTAAATTTTCTATATCAAACAATTATAGCATTGAATTTTGTAAATTCATCGATTTTATTCAATATACTCAAATTAAGATGCTTGTCACATGACAACCCACACTATAAATAATATCCGCGTCTATCTGCCGGACTACGTTCTTAAATATTTATATTGTCCACAATACTAAATGCATCTGTTCAATATTCTATTGATACTATAATATTGATATATAATAATTATATTTATATTGCAATAGCAGTTCCATTACAATTAAAATTTGTATATTATTTAGTCTATAAGGGTGTTATAGTATAATTGGATAAGTAAATAAATATTTTTTTTGTAGAATATTTAAGTAGGTACTGCATTATACGCAGTACAGGTCAACGTACGCCTTCGATTACAGGGCTTGGTTATTTTCTTTGTCTTTATATTATAATTTTATTTTTCCACTCACTTAGATTTAGAGGTAGAGAGATTTAGGCACGAGTATTAATTACGACGCATAAAAAAAACATCGTTCTCCGATCTCCAGAGCGAGTGATGTAGCGACATCTATGTCGCCATGTAAAAATAAAAAAGAAACAACTGACTTCAACATAATATATAAAAGCAGTAAACTGTGCAAAATAACTTTAATATCAGAAATCGGTGTTTCTATAAAATCGATGCATTGAAAAAGAAATTAAAAAGGTTCTTGCTACGTAAATGTTACTATACTGTTCATGATTATTTATTAGAGGATGTAAGGACATATTGAAGTAACTATTGTACCAAATTCATTATTTTATTAATATAATTTCTTTGACATTTGTTTACTTTGACATTTATTTACAAATATATCTTGACATTCTCATTTAATATATGACATTTAAATTTTGATTAAGAGGCCTGCGGAGACCGCGCGGAATCTCGAGTTGAGACGAAATAAAATACGTTTTTGAGGTTGATGGAAGCAATCCAGATAGTATAAACAATTCTTGGACACACCGACTGGAGTAAAGTCATCATCCGCACACTGACAGTTGCTTGCTGTGATAGCAATACAAACTATTGGAAAGGACATGTCCAAAAATGTATGGACCAAAAACCCAGAATCGACAGGAATGAAATGTATACCAGTGGATTGACATTGAAATATAATATAATGTTACCAAGGGGGCAACCCTGAAATCGTTATAGTATAGGAGCTAGGAGCAAAATAAAATAAGAAAAAAATTCGATTAAAACAATAATAAAATAAGTTTACGTCATGTTGTGGCTTAATATGACGTTGTTTTAATGTTGTATCACTTGTGATAATTATCATCAACACATTTCACAAGCAACAGCAACATAATAACAACATCATATTAAATCACAACATAACAAACACTGTTTTTTGTATATTTTTTTTCTTTTGTAGTATCTATTACAATCGTTACAGTACTGTGAGTATTATTGGTAATTCTGTGGCTAAAGATTGCAAATATAAAAATAATTGGTATAGTATAGGAGCTAAGAGCCATGTTGTGGGTGAGAATATCGTTGTTAATCATTTATTTTCATAATGTAAGTCTTGTTGTGATAAGTTTTAATGATATTTCCTATAACAACAACGACATTCTAACCCACAATAACTTGTGTTACACATGAATGTACAATCAAAAGAAATACTCTAACTTTATACTTATTTTTGTTCGCTCATAGATACTACAATCAACGTATTGTGTGTTATTGGTAATTATGTTGCTTTGGATAAAAAAAAATCCACAATTAATTATTATCATAAAAACTTTATTGCCCAAATAATCAAAGAAAATGCAGTTTGGAACTATACACAACACGAACTAAAAACATGTACGCGGGTTTGTTGTAATTGTAACAGTAATCTCTTTTATTTATGAATTATTTTCTATGTCCAAACATACTAAGCCTAAAAATCCCGCAGGTTGAATCAAATCACCTTCGTATTTTTTTATTTGCAATCCTTAGCTACAGAATTACTAATAATGCACACAGTACTATAACGATTGTAGTATCTATGGGCCAAATAAAAATAAAAAATCATAAAAATAAAAGATTTTTTTACTTATTTTATTTTGTTCTTAGCTCCTATTCTACAACGATTTCAGGGTTGCCACTTTGGCAACATTATATTATATTTAAATGCCAATCCATTGGTACACAGTTCATTTCTGTCGATTCTGGATCATTTTTTGGACATCACCTTTGTTGAGAGGTTCCGTAATACCAAAAATAATGAATGAAAAATTAATGTATTTCCAATATTGTTTCGAGTATTTATAACTTGATAATAATATCTGTGTTCCTACGAAAAGATATTTTGAAATATTGTTGTTAGAAAAAACAAAATAAAAACATGACATTTTCGCTGTGAAAATGTGCAAAGGAGACTGAAACGATTACATACAATCTTGGGCCTAGGTGTAAGAAGATAAAAGTGGTGTCAATTAATAGCTTATATATTATCAACCTTTCACTGACAATTCTGCGGATTTTGTCAATCTGAGAACAGAGATATAAGAGATTAAGTAAAAGTGAAGTTATGTGACCATCTTTCACTAACAGCTGATTCCTGAAGTGCAAAATATGTTGTTTTGCACTAATATTATATTTAATAGAAAATGTTTGAAAAATCATAATTATATAAATGAACATCAACGACTTCAAGCGTTAGGTAGGAAACAGGTAAGGAAAGGATGTCCAAAATAATCGACATGTGCGCTTTGAGCCAAGTTCCAGCACGCTTGACAAACACAATCACTACTGCTTACCTAAAAATGGAACATTTTTATCAATCTTCAGCTACATAAACACTACCTAATTAATGATTGTGTATGAGGGTATTATAACATTGTTTGATAAATAAATAATTCTTTGCCATAACTGTAAACAATCTCTGTAGGCCTTCTAACTACATGTATTTTAAACCTGCCAGGATGGTAGCTGGTTAGATGAGGTTATATTTACTTACAGACTGAGGTGCAAGCCATTGCCGAATCACTGACAGAATTGTTTCATAGTGCTTGTTGCAGTGACCAGTAGATATCCCACAATTCACACAGCGATCCATATATTCAATAATATCCAATCCACAAGCCGGCGGTAAAATCCAAAATAACAATTCCAAGTCAAACGTGTGAGCAATCTTCGGTGTCCAAGGTGAAAGCAAGGGTCGTACAAGGTAGGCAGGGTCAGAATCCGTAAAATACAAAGCAGTGGTCGTGAAAAATGTTAAATATTGGGGAAAGCACTCAAAAAGCATCGGAAAACACGAAACGACTAACGAGTGAGCAAAAAAGAACAGTCGGCAACTGTCAGTGATATAGACTAAAAATAAGAGAGATTTGAATCAATAAAATCATTAATATTGGTTTTTCAGTAATTAATCGATATTTGATTTATTAATATGTACATAGTTGATCGAAGACTATATTGCATATAACTATATACATACAATGCATTTAATCACTTTGAGTTAATTTTTTAGTGCAAAAGTTTTATTTTCGTAACTGTGTAATCGATTACTGAATCGATTATTTTACGAAAACTATCTTTCTCATATTTCTCTGCTTCTAGAATGTGAATCGAAGTGATTTTTTTATATTCTTAGGTAAAAAAATATGACTAATTTTTTGGATCATATCTCAACTTCGTACTTTTGGGCCTACCGTTTTCCATCTCCTTTAATTTTTTATTTAATTTATTTAATTTCGTTTGGGGTAAGTTTTTTAACAAAAAGACGATGTAGGAACCTAGATAATTATTGTCTGAATCCGAATAACATCATATTATGGTGTAAATATGCTTAAATTGCAAATGATTTTGGTATTACGTTTGTATGGATAATTCTAACGTCGCGCCCACCTTAAACTATTGACATTACTATTTTACATTGTGAATTTACTAAATAATAAATAAATACACGAATTTAATTTAATTTTACTTCATTATTCTTATTTTGACATTAATTCACAATTGTATCTTGACATTATTATTAAACAAATGACATTGTAAACTTCAATTTTTCAAAAGTCATTATTATCAACTTTCGTTTTATGTATCTTTGTTATTGGCAAATTTGATGAACTATTAATTATAAACAATAAAAAAAGTGTAGAAAAATTGTACTATTAATTATAAATAATACTATTGCAAGAAAATGTATAATAATAAAGCTTGTGATTTGCATGCCTCACAGGTGTAATATGGTTGGACTGTGCTATATTTTTAATATCTTTATGTAATTACCCATATCAGCAAATAAACGATTATGATTATTATGATTATTATTATGATTAAAAGTTTTGTATTTTTGTACTTTCGAAGATAAACTTATTAATATACTTTTTAGTGAGTGTTTTTTTTTACATTGATGTCGGTTGTATTTTTTTTTTACGCTCTCAAAAAATGCATAACAATCTTACAGTTATTGCAGTTAATTGGTGACTTATTTGAAGCGGACGTTTATTTAATCGCCATAAAACATGTTCACTCGTTCAGGCTAGTAGCTCTCTTCAACACCGGGCTTGCTCTCCTGGTAATATGTCTCCTTACATTATACATATTTCTTGGTATTGTCTTGTGTCCTCTATTCTTCTCTTTAATAAAAATCTCCGTGTTTACGCCCCTTTTGTGAAATAAAACATAATTATAAACTGTTTTTCTTTCTTTCTATTATCATATGTTGCAGCAACATAAGTTTTACTTATTCTTTGTTTTATTCTACTTTTATATTGACCTAGTCAATCTGAGATGACGAAGTTATTTTAGACGATAGATAAATAATCTGTTTTCTAACGTAATTAATTTCTTATCTATGTTTAATTAATTATGTAACCTAGTTAATGATAAAATTATATCAATAAGGAACTCTAAGCGTGACACGAACGTGAGCAGTTAATGAATAAATATTGAATTTAAAATATTATAATTATTGTAACCTTTTATTCCTATACAACCTTCAATGATACATATAACTTAATTTCATAATACATAGTTTAACGTACTAAGATACTTTAAACAGTCCTGACTTATTGTTTTTTTTTCTTTAAATTCTCATAATTATGTTTCTGTCTGTTGCTTTAAAGCATTGTGAACAAATAAAGTGGAAGTGGGTCTAATATATTGCAGGAATGACGGCCCAAAAATAGCGTGACTTCCCCTCCGACCAAATGAACGGACCAACTACTTGGGCCGAATGGAATTAATCGGATCACCTTTTGTTCTTCCACTCCGACCAACTGAACCTCGACCAACTAGTTGTGCGGAATGGAACTCATCGGATCACCTATTTTTAATCCAAACGATACAACTTTTTAGTTGCTCTGTTCCACATTATTTTTTATAATTTTAGACACTTGTGATTTTCTTAAGGGTGGAAAAACACTAGAGGTAAAAAAAGACGTGAACTAGAATCTAAAAAGTTTAGACAAAGAGGATGGTAAGATAACATACGAGTATTATTTAACTAATTGAATATACGAGTATGCGAAAGAGTAATAATGGCGGTCTTCTTTTTTATTCTAGACTTGGAATGTCTTTATGTATTGACTAGAATTGTAAAACACGACGTAACGAGTATGTAAAACTATTTGCATACATGGCTGAAAATGAAAATAACAATCATTACGAAACGGCGGTGCTCCACCCAAGCGGAACACATTTCTGCCGTATGCTCCACCGTGTCCTAGTCCTGTAAGGGTTAACAGACACATTTACGTATAAATGCGTTAATGATTTAATCTGTAAAAAAATAAAGGTTTTATTGAAGTATTAAAAAGAATACAACCAGACTTAAATATAACAATATTTTATTCCATGCTTTCATTTCATAAAATTCAGTCAAACATAACACCAAACAAAATTAATTTAAACAAGAAAAAAACATAATCTAATCACAGACAGATACGTTTACATTAATTTATTGTGTGTATATTATAGGGTTACATTAACTGCTCCGCAATTTACATATCCTAAGATTAAAAAAATATGGGTCCTGATACAAATGTCTGTCCTCCGGTTCATCATCATCATCTCAGCCGAAAGACGTCCACTGCTGGACATAGGCCTCCCCCAAGCGTCGCCACAGCGACCGGTCCTGCGCGTCTCGCATCCATCGGATTCCCGCGACCCTCGCCAGGTCGTCGGTCCACCTTGTGGGAGGCCTTCCGACGCTGCGTCTTCCGGTACGTGGCCGCCACTCTAGAACCTTCCGTCCCCATCGACCATCTGTTCTACGAGCAATGTGCCCTGCCCACTGCCACTTAAGTTTGGCGATTCATCGGGCTATGTCGGTAAACTTAGTTCTCTTGCGGATCTCTTCATTCCTGATGTGATCGCGCAAGGAAACTCCGAGCATAGCCCTTTCCATTGCTCTTTGGGTGACTTTAAGCCTTCTGATGAGGCCCATTGTGAGCGACCACGTTTCCGAGCCATATGTAATCACTGGCAACACACACTGGTCATAGACTTTTGTCTTGAGACACTGCGGTAGGTTGGACGAGAAGATACCGTGCAGCTTCCTGAACGCTGCCCAGCCGAATCGGATTCGACGATTGATCTCTTTCTCGAAGTTAGATCTACCCAACTGGACCGTCTGTCCCAGGTAGACGTACTCGTCCACAACTTCGAGTGTAGAGTCTCCGATCTTGATAGGAGTGGGAGCTACATGGATGTTTACCATGACTTTGGTTTTGTCCATGTTCATTTTGAGTCCCACTCTTTCTGAAGCCCTACTGAAATCACCGAGCATTGTACTGAGCTCCTCCGTAGTCTCAGCCATGACTACTATGTCGTCGGCAAACCGAAGGTGAGTGATGTACTCGCCGTTGATATTGATGCCTCGCCCTCTCCACTCCAGAACCTTGAAGACATCCTCCAATGCGGCCGTGAACAGTTTCGGAGAGATAACGTCTCCCTGCCTCACACCCCGCTGTAAGAGGATAGGTTTCGAGGTCTGATCCTGGAGTCGGACTGACATGGTGGCGTTTTTGTACAAACATTTCAGCACTTCGATGTACCGGTAGTCAATCTGGCACCGTTGGAGAGACTGCAGTACAGCCCAAGTCTCGATCGAATCAAAGACTCCGGTTGCTTGAAGAAAATTATCGATATGTCAAAAATTAAATGTAAGTCAGATGATACCATTTTTAAAAACTAAGCCTGTGTCTTCTAAAAGTATGAAAACCGATGTTTGAGAGTTTTTCTATAGTAGGCCGTAATTTATGGTAGGTAAGAGTTTTTGCTAATAAAATATAAATAGTAATAAAATTGTCCTTCACAGATGATGTACTAAACATACTTAAAAAACATGATTCAGCAAATTCAAGTAAACCATTTACCTAGTTCATTTTAAATATCACATTATGGAAATAGGATAATAATCCTCACCTGTTGAGTCAACACTGTACAAACAGCGAAATATGGACGCATGAGATATACAAACACTTTATATTTTCACTACATTTTACAATCATAATTGTACGTAGTAAAGGAAAAAGGATCCAATCCACAACTTAACAAAAGTGTGTTTAATGCACCAAAATACACAAACTAATCAAAAAACGTGACAATATTTTCACCTACAAAATTATACTTTTTATTATTCAAAACTCCTACTAAAAAACCTCTTGAACTAACGTCAATATCTCAAAAGTAACTGGATGTGGAATGGATCCTTTTCGCTTAACTACGTTAATTTACTCTAGCCTCTGATACAATGAATTGGAACAATGTCTAAGTATTGAGCTAAGATTTATCTGCGTAAACAATAACAATATTCTTTTATACCCCAATAACCACTTAGTTCGTTTTCACTTTCGTGTTTTTCTTTCCCATTACTAAACAAAGAATCTTCTTAACTACTATCAATAGGACTATTAAAGCTACAAAGATTATTGCTAATAGATCTAGATACACTCTCTGGTACAGTGGTACTTGTAACGCCACTGACTTCAAGTGGGGGGATCCTTTCGTCTTTACGACGTGGTTCACCCAGAAGTTGAGGGCTTCCTTTGGTTTCATTGGACTATCATGATACGCTACTGATAGTTCTTGTACTCTTGCTGTGTATCTGTAAAGGAGAAGAACATGGTGAGTGCATTGAGCGAAATTAATAATAATATGCGTGCTATGCTTCTGGTATCGAAAAGATCACAATAAGTCAATTTGACCCAAAAAATAGTGTCTAGGAAAGTATGAAGTGCTTTTACTCAACAGTAGGATAATCTTGGCTAACAAAAAAAATAATAATATGGCAATGAAATAAATAAAATAACTTAAAGAATTAGATTTTGGAATTCAATATAATATAATAATTCAACAACTTTTAACACAACGCCATCTAGTCCCAAGCTATGCAGAGGTTGTGTTATTTATGGGTACTAGACAATATGAAACTACCGTAATGATATCTTCACAAACAACATGTTAAAAACCGAGACCAAGTGATTCTTTAAGGCATGAAATACAAACATTATTCTTACTTCGGAAGATCACCAAGGACTTTGTCAAGAGCCACCTTCAGATCCTCATGCAGATGGTAAGATAGGTCAACTTTAATGGCGTAGCCTTTATGTTGAGCTTGTTTCGCGTTCAGGAACTGGTCTGCGAAGACTGGGATGACGATGAGCGGAGCAGCAAAGTGGATAGCTTCGGTGAGGGACAGGAGACCTCCATGAGTGACGAAGAGGACCAGGTTTGGGTGAGCTGGAAAAGAAGAAATTAACATTAAGGACACAGAAGAATCTAAGAAGAAATATAAAGAGTTACAAACTATGCCACGAATCTAGTTGTAAGTCCATCGTATCGTGTAATCTAGATTTTGGTATGCTAAAAGCCTTTGTGAGGTCTACGTGCGCTGCTATAGTGTTATAATCATCCAAACTTCCAAACTAATATTATAAATGCGAAAGTAACTCTGTCTGTCTGTCTGTCTGTCTTTGCTTCACGCCTAAACTACTGAACCGATTTGTGTGAAATTTGGTACAGACATAGTTTGGAACTTGAGAATGGACATAGGATAGTTTTTATTACAAAAAATAAAATAGAAAATAAAATAAAAAATAAAATTTATTCCGGACATACAGCGCCATCTATTGGTCAAGAGTCGGCATCAATTCAGTACTGAAAATTCATCGGAAAAATGTAAATAAATAGTAAAAAGGTATGAAAATATAATATAATACAACTTTTAGTCAAAATAATATTTTGAAAATAAGGGAAAAATAACATTTTCGCCTTTTTCGATCGGCAATAACGGCTTTAATGCCCTATGTGAGTATACGAGTACATATATCTTCAATTCAAACGCAGAGCTCATTATGTTGATTTTTGAAGAGTTCCCTAGAATATCTTCCACATTTCATTTTTGAAGAGATCCCGCGAGATCGGGAACTATGTGGGTAAAACCAAAAATCTGCGGGAAGTCACTATTCCACGCGAACGAAGTCGCGGGCAAAAGCTAGTAATCAATAAAAACAAAAACACTAGTAGCAATAAATTTTAATCGTAAATACCGACTTGGTTTGTACTCTTTAAACTACCAATTAGAACCGTGTACTTACTTCTGACATTTTATAAGTGCCGATGTAGGCCTATGAGAAATAAAATGATTCTGGTTTTTATCTGCCTGGTCCCAATAAAAAACATGAAAATTACACATTTTGAGACTACAATGACATGATATCGTCGTTACAGTCATTATGGTCAATGTATTCGTAACTATGAACGTAAATTACCAAGAGATTGTATTGTACGAACCCGATATTAACTTCGCATTGTCTTTTTAAACATTAGTAACACACTAACGACAAAAGCCATCTGCTAACAAATTACACAAAAAAGACGCACAAATGATCTTCAATTATTTTCGATTGTCATATAATTACTGATGTAGGGACCTAATTCCTGTGGCGTGTACGAGTATGTCACGTGTGTTTCTCATTGACAACATTATCTCCAAGCCATACAACCTTGACGTTTAGACTATACACATTTGTATTTTAAATATCAAGTTGTTCTGAATTTAATTTTGTCTACTTTATAATAATTATTCTATTATATTCGTCTATAGCCGAATGCGGACTTCTAAATTATCGTTATTTGCTAAATTCATTGTCTTACTTCTAGCCTGTTTCTACAAGGAAGATGCTAATTTCTCTCAAGCGTTTTTGTCATTTTCGCATTAATTATGTTAATTTCTATACTCCGTTTGTTTAGGTAGTTAACTAAAGGTAAACAGTCTTGGTATGTCTTTTTATATTAAAGAGGTCGTATATAATATACACAAAGATTATTTAAATTTAGTTTATTAGCTAACATCGATTTAGGTAAATACCTATTTGCAAAGATTTTTACATACAATTTATAGACAACTTTTAGATAAAAAGACATGCCAAGATTGTTTACCTTTAGTTAACTACCTAAACCGACGGAGTATAGTTATGCATGTGTAAAATCTTACCTAAAATGCTCTGCTGTGGTGCCCATTGCACTATATGGACATTTTTGGGCGTACCAGGAAGTTTTTCTTCGAATTTCCATAGCACGGTCTGTTTTAGTCCTCCGAACACCTTTAATAGGCCTTGTTTTAAGTCTTCTGGTAAGTCCTTACTTTTCAGGTTTGACCCCATGCTGAAGTAAATGACGCCGTTCTTGGCACTGTCCATTATTTTCTTCAGGTCCTGAGAAAATTGCAATAATTTATTAATTTCGTATCAAGACTAAACAAGATGGTAAATGGCTTTAAAAACTGAGATTTATATAATGAAGGGGTTCAATTTTAAACTGATGCAAAAGGTAAGATACAGTCATTTATACTAAAAGTAATGCATTAGTGGAGAAAGGGCCTGCTCCAAGAATTGCCATATCGACCAATCAAATAGATGACTCAGCCCATTGCAGACTATGATTTAAATCTAATTAACAAAATTGACGTTGCCATTAAAGAAAATTAAAAATAAAGAACGTATATTTTAAAATGAATAGGCACACGTTTAACTACTATCTCATCTGATGGTAAACGATGATGAGGCTAACGATGGAGCATACTTATTTAGAAGGCACACCAACAACCTGTTTACAAAACAATCGTAATAAGTAGATCAGAGAATAGTTCTGTGTAAACAAATCAATTACAGGCATGCACATCATTCACAGTAATAATTTAAAATTACAAAAATTATTAGATTACAAGATTGATTTCAAAGAGAGAGATTTGACTTAAAGATTCTTGACTTGATTTTCTTTGTCGTGAAAAATATCTACTAAAGGAATAGGGCCTCAAGTTTGCTATTAGAATTGTATCTGAATTGTCGATCATTGGCTTCACAATTCTTAATTTTCACAAGTTAACAATTTCAAACTTGACTTGAGGCCCAGAATTTATCAATCAAATTGTAGTTGGCAGGTACACTCACCTCCGGTAATGGCTTGACTGGATCAGCAATATGGTATCCTCCAATATGTTTGTAAGTTTGTGGTAAAGGAATTGAGCTTCCAATAGCTACTTGCGTGTTACCCAATAATAAAGAAGCATTATACTTTAGATCATTGTAGTTCGGTACAGGTCTGCCTTGCTCCCTTACTATAGGAGCTAGAGTTTTCATGTAGATTTCCTCTTCCTTGGCGTAGAACTGGCTGTAATGACATTAATATTGTTAAAGCGAAAGTTTGTATGTAAAGAGCCTGCCTGATGCGGAAAGTTTCAAGTTTTGGGTGCAAAAAATAAAACAGAATTGTTGATAATTTAGAAATTTTAGATTTTGGGTTCTGAGGGCTTTAAATTGTTTAACCCTTCTAAATGCCTTGTTTATACTTCTTGTGACCCGTGAAGTGGCTTTTACCTTGGGAAGAGGATAAGCAATGCCATACAGCGTAGCAATGCTGTCAATTTTTTGGATAAATTATCAGACAACAGCGTTGCGGAGGTGTTTTTCGACGCATTACTTTAGATTACTTTTAGTTAGTTCTTAAGAGTTTAGTTGCATTCCATCAGACTGGAAGCTGACATATCTGAGAGAGAATTAGGTATAGACGAATTATTACGATCTTTGTTTCTCGATAATAGCGAGCAGTAAGGACTGGTATTCAGTTGCATTCCGTTCCAATCTAAACTGAAAGCTGATATATCTGAGAGAGAGTTAGGTAGACGATGATGTCTTTGTAGCAGCATAACATTGCTAACACAAGTAGTAATTAGACACGTATTGACATGTCTAGCTTAGTATAGGAAAAAGATAAACAGTCAATACTTTCAATTAGAGGATCGCTGGCCTCAGGTATTAACGTGTTCTCAAATTTAACTACTCATCATGATTATGGATAAACGTATTTATTAATTAAATATTGTACTAGTATAGCCAATATAATTTGCGTAGGTAATTATATGTATATTTATCTTAGAAGTTACATATTTTGGAGTCGAGTCATCGTGATTTTGATTTAGTGCGTAAGTGTCCAATTATGATCAGTTATATATATATATAGAAAGTATATACAATACTAGCTGTTTGTCACGGTTTCACCTGCGTCTTTGTTTACGGATAACTATGTTTCAATTAAAAACTGTAGTTCCTTAGATAAGAGCATTCAAACAATCAAACACTTCAGTTAAAGAATAAAATATTAAGTATATATTATAATGTAGTTATCGTTTCAGCCGAAAGATATCCACTGTTGCATATAGGCTTCCCCCAAGCGTAGCAACAATGATCGGTACTATGTGTATTCATGTAATACGTTTTAACGATGTTTTAATAAGGGATCAAAAGATTATTAAATAAAGACCAGTTTTTACTACTTTTATAGCAGTATTTGGTGAGATTAATAAACTCGTATGTACATAGTTTGTAGCCTGATAACCTTTGTTTCGTAACCTTGGTTAATATTCAATTATTTATCAATACAGTTGGATAGCAGCAAAACCACGTTTTAGTTTGATGATTACTAGTTCCTTTATCAGTACAATGTGTGGAAGTAACAAAAATTGCTCAAAATGAAAAAAGAACCTATAGGTCGGAATATAAACAAAATAATTTTGGCACCCCACAGGGAGGTATATTATCCCCACCACTCTTTCTAGTGTACATCAACGACATTCTAGAGGCGATAGGCAAAGATTGCATACTATTTGCTGATGACACGACAATAATGCTTAAGAGTGACACTGACAAAAACTTGGAAAATGAAATCGTCCAGGCTTTGGATAAAGCAATAGACTGGCTCGAAATAAATAACCTGAATTTAAATATGGCTAAAACAAACATCATACAATTTCAGACATACAATTCAAACATAAACAAACTTGACATTCATTATAAAGATTTTCACTTGACATCTCTCGATAATTGTGTATTTTTGGGTATAACGATCGACAAAAATTGCAACTGGAAAGCACATATAGACAAAATTCTAACAAAAATAGACCGTTTTATATATGTTTTAAAAAGAATTAGACAAACGGTAAACTGTGATACTGCAATGCTGGCTTACCACGGCTATGTATCCTCCGTACTGAGATATGGTATTATAATATGGGGTAACTCAGTAGATTTTGACAGAGTTTTTAAAGCTCAAAAAAAATGTATCCGAGCCATTTGTGGAGCTCACTTTTTAGACAGCTGTAAGCCACTATTTCACAAACTTAAAGTACTACCATTACCATGTTTATATATTTTTGAAATGTGTGTTTTTGTTAAAAAAAACTACAATCTTTTCGAGACAAACACTGACAGGCCAAATAGCCGATCACGACATAAAGACAGACTTCGGCTCCCACAAATAAGACTAAAATTATTTAAGAAAAATGTATACTGCATGTCGATCATCATTTATAATCATTTACCAAATATTTTACAAGACTTACCCGTGATAAAGTTTAAAAAAAACCTTTTTAATCTGTTGTTATTTAAAAGATATTATACTGTTAAGGACTATTTAGAAGACAAGTCAATAGAATGTAAAATTTGTAAGTCATAGTTATTGACAACACTGACCACAGAACAGGTGAAAGACACTGACTGTGAATATATTTGCACGCCATGTTATGGCAGGATATGCTGAAACAAATGTATTGTAACACCTTATGTACCATATTCTAGCAAATAAATATTTTGATTGATTGATTGATTGATTGATATCTTGTTATAAAATTGAAACTAAAATTTTGGACAGGGTCATTCTGAAGAAAACGTGTTGGACCAACCCTAAGTAATATGAAATAAGACAGGAAGGTGATGATGATAAATAAATAAAGCATCTATTAGACATAAAGGATGGATAGAAATAGATTGTTATTGAATCTCTAAAAAGCAAAGCGTAACTAAAGAGACACGTTTCAATTTTAGTCAGAAGTGTCACATTCCACTTGGGTTCACCCAAAGCTAAAGAACAAGTTATTTTTGATAATTACTCACCAAAAAAGGCATTTAAAAGTGCTATTTTAACTCACTGCCTTTAAGTATTGAGTTAGTTAACGGACATTGTATTATAAGAAGAAAAACAACTTACGCATTATTTTGATAAAGTGCTTTCACCAGTGTCCACAGCTCCCTGACTCTTGTACTGAACGAGTATGGAGCAATTTCAGGCAAAAGATAGCCAGTGTAGTAAGCAGGGTTCACAGGACCATCCACCAGGCTTAGGATCATCGAGTGTGGCTCGATGGTTGAGAACCAGATGAACGGGCATTGCAGTACTGCTGGTAATCTGTAAATATAAATATTTAGGTAATCAGTGGAATTGCGCAATCCGATCGCATACGCAGCTCATTCATTCGAGGTATTCTTGGTGTCCGTCACGTTAGGGAAAAACTGCAAGAGTGTCATCTGCGATGGTATGATCACACGGTGCGCCGCCCTAGGGAGTACGTTAGTCTGAGATGCATGGATATGGCTGTTCTTGGGGCTAGGTCCCGTGGTCGCCCTCGCAAACGCTGGCTGGTCGTCGTCAAGTCCGACATGAGAGCCAATGGCCTTACTGGGAAGGATGTTGAAGATCGGGCAAATAGGAGAAAGTTTAGTAGGAGGGCGGACCCTGGCAATGGCCGGGATTAACGCCAGATAGGAGAAGAGAGTAAATCAGAGGAATTGCTTTTAAATACCTCGTACCCATTTTTTAAAGTGTAACTATGTGGTTTCTTGCCGGTTCTTCTTCATAGTAAACGACCATTAGGAACCGTGCACTAGCTTCTGACGTTTAATAAGTGTGCATGTAGGCTTTAGTAAAATAAAAAGATTTCGAATTTGAATAAAATTCTGATAATACCAGTGAGGTGTATTTTGTAGACTTTTTTTTTAAATCAAACCTTATTTATTTTTTAGTCTACGCTGAACTTTTTTAAAATAATTATTTAATTATGTTGTTACACCCTTACAAAAACACGTGCAAGGGGATATTATAATTAACACCTATAATAGTTAATTCACAGTCAGCCAGAGGAGCTCGTGGCTAGATAATAACAGCCGCACAGGTCGATCTTCAAGGTTAAGCAACGCTTGCCTAGGTTGGTCTGTGGATGGGTGACCATCTTAACATAACGAGTTTCCTCCGTGCCTCGGAAAGCACGTTAAGCCGTTGGTCCCGGCTGTCATTTGTAGATCTTTGGCAGTCGTTACGGATAGTCAGAAGCCAGTAAATCTGACTCCAGTCTTGCCATGAAGTACCGTGTTACCCCAGTTAATGGGTTGTGGAGGTCTGGTAGGCAGCCGCTCCTCGTAAAATACAGGTATTCAGCTAAATCCGGCTTGACTGAAAGCCGACCCCAATATAGTTGAGAAAAGGCTAGGCAGATGATGAATAGTTAATTCACAGTCAATATAAACTATGACAAGCATAAATAAACATGGTTGTATAATAATTGTAGTATGCCGTTGTAATAGTTATTATGATGGACGCTAAGGTCAATGTTTTTATTCTCATTCAAAGGATAGAGACATTCATGACCGTCAAGGTTAATAATAGGTATTTGTATCATGGAAACATTTTGTTCATTATTGGTCAGTTTGTTACTTGTGCTAACAGATTATTTTATTTCAGGGCATTAGTTGTAGTAAGCTTCAAGTAGTCCTTATAGAAATCAAGACACGACGAAGACGACGTAGTTGCTGCACGAAGGCGGCGCTGACGTTCTTTGTCGAGGGTCACCAGTTTGGGGGTAGTGGAACAGAGAGTAAAGTCCCACGTACCTCCATTGAAAAGGGAGGATTCTCCGACCGGACGAGGGGTTATGTCCGGTGGGCTACTACCCGATAGATGATTTCGGATTGTTGTATCTATTCAAATTGCGCGGAGGACTTTGCTTGCGCGATGCAGGATTCTGTGACGTCATATATTATGTACTAGATCGTAATCGCTGCATTTGTATCCAATTTTTTTTTTATTCTTTATTGGCCAGTTTACTTACTTGTGCTAATAGAGAATTATATAGCCAGTTATTAGTTGCAGTTAGCTTTACCTAAGTAGTTAAATATGTCGTCAGTGTCTGTATAAGATTAGTCTGAGTACTTTTTACTTAAAATCAGTCTTAAGACAGGATTTAGTTCCGCAAACATTTATTATTTGAACGCGCATTTTTATTGGACCGATTTGATTAAACAATGAAAGTTATTGCAAAGCGAGTGCCATTGTGCAATGTGCATGTGCAATTTTCTTATTATGTGAAATTACTTGTTGAAACTACTGTTCGGAAAATTTTCAGACCCACGTTGTTTCAAGCGGATAAAGTCGCTGTCAGAAGCTGGTATAGTAATAAATACTAGTAATTTTTTTGGTAAATATACATTTATATATGTATGTCGCAACCTGCAACTGATTTGTTGACAACAAAACAGGACACGCCATCTAGTTGCTACTAGAAGAACTAAATGTAACGTGCTTTGACAAAATAAAGAGTTTCCGTTTCGACAGCGAGGTGGGGAGAGCCTACCAGGACAGCGGTCACTCTTCGCAACGTGAACACGCACTGGAACGGACCTACGTGCTGTTGTTGGTACCAACTTATGACAGTGCACTGTATTGAATTGTATTGAGAAGTAAAGTGATTGGATTCCTAACCATTGTTATTTATTGCTCGATACCCACGTAGGCCCACCTGATTCTAGATCGTAGTTGGAAACCGTCGTGACGATTCGACATAAATTATAGTCGTATACAATGTGTATATGACAATACGACAATAAATGGAAAACACTGGCAGTACTCATCATTATGAATAACTTTTACAGTCTGTACTTTAATCAGCGCGACAAAAATGACATAACGAATGTTGTCACTTTTTTGCAATTTTTAAATAGTGATGTACCTCTACCGTAAATTGTCGTTAATAAAATCCAGTAGTATCGTTTTTTATGATAATTTATCCTGAATAGTAAATAGTTATGTAAGTTTATGTTGTACCTACACTGGATTCTACCCTCGAATGTTATCTCTCTCTGTTACTCAAAGGTTTGCTGGGAGAAAACTCATTGTTGAGTTAAGCTCGCCTGTGTACATAAATTGTCCAATTAATGTTTGTAAATAAGCTATTGTGTACAATAAAGAATAAAGTTATTTGAAATGAAAAAATACAAAAGTAATAACGTATATTTTTATGTGAAATATTCAATAAATGATAAATTATATTTATTTCGCAAATAGGTTTTCACAAACACTTTTACACGTCAATTTGTTGTTGGACTTTTTTTTACTAGATGAGGCCGGTGTTTCCTAACTGACTACCCTGAGAAGAAACACCGAAACAAACTCAGAATTCTAATTGATATGAAGATTGGTTAAAAAATATTTTCCCAAAATTAAAACCGAATGCAGTAATAACGGCATTTTTTTTTGACACGGCGGTGCTCCGCCCAAGCGGGCACACCTCTACCGTGTGCTTCACCGTGTCCTCCGGGCGGTCCACACAGTGGCTCTCCTGCTTGATCCGATGCAGGAACCTCCCGAACTTACCGTGTCGAATAATAACGGCAGGTGGAGTTCACATTAGCCGGTGTCACTTTCGAGTAGCACTTTCGACGTCTGGCTTACAAACTGGAACGGACTGGGGCTTAAAGCGGCTCCCGCCGAACCTAGGGAGTCCCGACGCCTCCTGCCGTAGGCTCTACACAGAGCGAAGACGACTGGCGGTCGCCTCCTACTGCGAAGCAGCACAACCCAACGGCGCGTACTGTTTCAAGCGCGCCTCAAAGAGATCAGAGAGAGTCATCAAAACCGTAGGGGCCCAGCAGGGTCAATACTTCTGGGGCCATGAGTTGGCTTTTGAAGGATCAATATATCTAAAAGGTTATAATTATTTTTATAATTATTAAGTTATAATTATTTTTATTTGTTTAAAGTTCTGTCGTTTTGTAAGGAAAGTAGTAAACGATAAAACGAATATTTATAACCCGAATAAGTTTTATCGTGTACGGGAACAAAATTGATAGCTTCTGAATTTTTTTCTAATCGATTAATAAATATAAAAAGTTACGATTCGGCAAACCGGTACCGTAGGTGCAATACTACCTACAAGAACTGGCAATATTATTTGTAAGTTTGAAGTTTTGAATTTGTCAGTTTTGTCGCCGGGATTAAAGTACAGACTGTAGTATGGGACCAACCCTGAAATCGCGAAAAAAATTTTAGCTGTCCCGTACATTTTGTCGACTTATGCAAACATAAATGTATGGGACAGCTAAAATTTTTTTCACGATTTCGGGGTTCATTTATTGTCGTATTGTCATACACACATTTTATAAGATGCATAATACTTACGAAGAATATAAATCAGTGAACATATATTCGCCAATGATGACATCGAACTTATAAGTGCGGTCCTTTAACAGTTTCTGGACATTAGGGTTTTCGAATGTCAATCTTGCTATGTTCACCATTATTTCAAACAAGACTTCGTTGTCTTGCAAATTCATTGCTCCACTCATTATTTGCTTCACGTCCAACATTTTATCTGCAAAATTTATTTTTGAATTAGTAACCTTTGAAAACCTGGATGAGAAAACAAAGAGGCTTGTGTTCAGTAGTGGATTACATTATTGGCCTTATAATGTTCCCACTGCTGGGGACTCAGGCCTCCTCTCTAGGAGAGGGAATGGGCCATAATCCACCGCGCGGGCCTAGTGCGGATTGGCGGATGTCACATGTCTTCGAATTTTTGGTTCTAGGACATGCCGGTTTCCTCACGACGTTTTCCTTCACCGTTTTAAGAGCAGTGGTGGCCCAGTGGTAACTGCCCCGACTTGCAAGTTGTGGGTCGCGGGTTCAAACCCAGTCAGGCGCATTACTTTGTGTAATTTATTTCATCACCCATTGTAATTTATTTCTCAGTAGTGGATAAAGTCGGTAAATGATGATAGACCGTCAATACTTTTTCTGTTTTCACAAGTTAATTGTATGACACGGTCAGGGTCACAGGAATCGTCAGAATTAGTGAACTGTAACATTTTTTGCGGGAAGCCTACGTTAAAAAAGGACTGTTGTAGTCTGATGATTTTTTGAGCAGGAAATCATCAAACTTTCCCGGTCCATAAGTGTCAACTTTTTATCGACTAACACCCACCCAGTGTAAATTGATTGCGAGTTGTTTTTACGTTAATGCGATCGAAACGTTTGCTGCGTTTGGCTCTCTGACTGGTAAAGAGCTTGGAGCGGGTCAGTCGGAGCACTGAACATCATAAACGTGTCGAACGCATTAGTGTAAAACTAACTCACACTAGGCATTTTATTGTTTTTCGCGTCCCAGTGTCGCGGTAACTCTTTCGAACAATCGTTCAGATCATGTGCCAACTTTACATTCTTATTTCAACAATCTCTAAATATAAAATATGTTTAGTCAATATTGAGAATGGGAAATAGAGATTATAATATAGATTTGTTTAGGAATCAACTCTTTTATTGCTTTAATTTAAAGTTTTTAAAGATAAAGAGCGCTAACGAGCTGCAGTAGCTAGCTTCGTGACTAGATAATTCTGTTGACATTAATACATTTTTGTAAATCTATTCAACATATTTTTGGATTATCATGTCACTGTCAACATTTCAGTTGATAACAACCGTTAGCGATGGGTTAATGTTTCCAACGACCTTGCATCTTTTTCCAACGATTTTGTTTAGGTGCTCCGCAGACGACACACTTTTTGTGCGATCGAGTCTGACGCAAAAAATATCTGCATGGTATGGTTGTATAAAATAATTTATTGTCTTTGTACTTTTGAATAATTTAGTCTATACTACTTGAAAATGATTTACTGTGTCTGTGAAAATAGAATCTAAGCAACTAAAAAGCATTAGCAAAGCATTTAACTCAGATTCTATTTCCGCAGACTAAAAAGTGCGTCACAGATAGTCTGCCCTCTGCGCTGCCTCTTAATGTTATTTTTGTCTTAATACATTATTCGAAATGCATTATCATTGTCTGGAAGTTCTCACAATTATTTTTCTGGTGTCTTTATTGTTTAAAAATATATCTCTAATGCCTACGGCATTAAGTCCGCCTGTGTACCTTAAATGTTGCATAAAGTTCAAATAAATAAATATCTGTATGATCCGGAACTAACCTATTACTAGACTTTGGGTCTTTCCTTTTCTGTCTGACGATAAATACCGCAATATCTAGAAATACGTTCCGGACTAAGCGTGTCGCCTAGACGTTTATGCCCCATAAATCGAAGGACTGCAACAATTTGCCTGCTGCTGTCTTCCCGTCGAATTATAATTTAGGTGTCATCAAGGCTAAAGTGTATAATAGGCTCTCAATAAACTAGTGCGCCTCAACATCAACGATTGTATCAGTGCTCACCGTTGTCAGGTGGGATCGCAGTTAAACACTAGCTTATATTATTAAAAAAAAAACGGGGTCCGAGTCCGAATCCCATCGGCTAGGGCGTGAAGAAGTCCGTTCTCAGACGGAGGCGACCGCCTGGCATTCCTTCTCACTCCGGACCATGGTCTGTACTAGGGTCCGTCCTCGGACCATATAACCTAAACGTTTCTTAAATCTAACTCAAAAGTGTCCATGGAGTTTCTTGCACATTCTTCTCCATAGAGATCTATGCTTTGTAATGCGCAATTAGCATATTTTTTTCGGATAGACTGACCTCTTGACCTTTTAAAAGTGCCTGTTTTGTAAAATAAATGCTTGTTGACTTTTTGTTTTTTGAATATTTTGACCTTTTTTTTTTTTTAATCGTTATAAACTAGTGCTTGACTGCGATCCCACCTGATGGTAAGCAGTGATGCAATCGTCGATGGTGAGGCGCACTAGTTTATTAAAAGCCTATTCACTCTAGCCTTGAAGACACCCAAATCATAATCGGACGGAAAAACCGCAGCAGGCAGATTGTTCCAGTCCCTCGATGTACGCGGTATGAAGGACGAGGCGAAACGTTTAGTCCGGACCGTAGAGGTTTGGACAACATAAGGGTCCGATGGTGGAAACGGGATGGCGGAATCAATTCACGCAATTCCTGCGCACACTCTCCGAAATGCATCCTGTAAAAAACCGAAAGGCTGGCTACCCTGCGCCTGTGCTCAAGGCTTGGCAAGGCTACTTACCGCTAAAAAAATTGGTGTTATCAGTGACATCAACTATACGCAGTTTTGGATGGCTTGGCTGCTTGCTGACATAAGGCGTTATGTATGTTACCTGTAATAAAATATTGTATTTTTAGGATTTAAATGTACATGAATTTAATATTCTAGTTGTAGGAGTAGAGGTATACTAGTTGCCGGAAGAGGCAGCGTTGGAAGACCTCCCATAAGGTAGGTAGATGACCAGGTGAGAGTCGCGGGAATCCGATGGATGCTACATGCATAGGACCAGTCGGTGTGGCGACATTTGAGGAACCTGTACCCAGTGGCGGACATCTTTTAGCTAATGATGACGATGAGAAGTAGAGGTATACAAATGTATGGATGGGTTGTGTCAAAGATGATTTGGCTAGGAAGTGTCTATTAAGTTAATAAAACACAGCTTTCTGACAGGACAACGTCTGTCGGGACCGCTAGTTAGTTTATGAATGTGTTCAACCCACAGAAATCTAAATAATAAGTGAAGTTCAACCAGATCTAGATCAATGAACTTTTCATGTAGTAGATAAAAATATCAATACCGTATTTAAATCAAAGACTTATCAGTTGGTAACGCAACAGACAGCTGAATTAATCGATATTACTATATTACTTCGCAATAATTGTGTATAAAAGGAGAAACTGACTGAGCTATAACGCACATCCGGTACTACTGCGATTAGAAACACGAAGCACAAGATTTTCTTTTTTTGTTATAAGCGAACACTAAGACCAAAATCCATCCCCCAAGAGGACGAAATGAAGGATCAAACTTTCAAGCCGGCGAAGCCACTGGCAGAAGCTAGTTCAATATAACGCTTGCCATTTAAGTAGTTTTATTATTACGTACGTACTGTATGATTTCTGGTATATGTAACACTATACCAAAAATTATACAGTATATTTATATTATAAAGTTAAATTCTTGGATGTCACATGAAGATTAAAGTTTGTATAGCGTGTTATTTGTGTTGAGTATTATTATACCTGTAAATCTACGTTATTGCTTTCATTGCTTATAAAATTGGTATCTACATTTAGGATATGAGTAGTGTTACGGTGTTACCTAGTAATACATAGTTATAAGTATGCTATGCTAGCTGTGGAAACATTATGTCTGTGGTTTTTTTGCTCACTTCCGTCGTCTTCACTACGGGACATGTTACCATGTACGATACATCCGGATATTTTCTTTACAACCAAGTCTGCGGTCATTCACACTACCCCAACTAGTAGTGACATAAGTAGTAATGTGAAGATGTAAAGAAGGTGACGAAAAACTTGAGGGAGAGGTAATCCTCACGCTTCAACTAACGCAGAAGACGCCTTGTAGCCTGATTCACGTAAAATCAAACAAGCCAAATATCGTTACAATTTTAAAGTGACTCAAACTTTTTCGTGTGTGTGTTGCATGTCGCGTGACGGTTGTGTTGTGTATAGACTATTACTCATTTGTGCCAGTGCGCTAGTGCACTATTTTATTTGTTTTTGTCAGTGTATATCTTTAATGGAATATTATTCAGATTGTTTTTAGTTAAATGTCTATAATGTAAAAAAAAAATCACTTTTACCGTGGTTTCATAAGTACCACACAATCCTTTTTTCATAGTCGCTTAATTACAGTCCTTTGGGTAGGACTTCAATTTTGGTATTCGCATGTTCCTTGAACGGGGTTCGACAGAACGACAATTCAATTGGCTTGAAATTAAACGATCTATTAACGGCTTATTGCCAGTTACATTATTATGTAATCTACCAGGATTATGATTGACATAGCGGAATACGCGTCAAGGACACTTCGATCGGACGAGTTTAAATTCGTTGACGTTCGAGTTTGATTGATGGATGTGAATACGATAATGGCCTAAACGACTAAATCACAACGATATCGTTTACGAAATCGGGCTTCTGTGGCCTTACCATGAGTTTGAAAAAACGTTCTCGCTATCGAAAACTATAGCTTTGTCTCTTTCACGTGCACCACAATGACAGGGACAAAGCGATAGTTTTCGATAGCGAGAACGTTTTTACAAACTCATGGTAAGGCTACTGAGCAGGAGTAGGTACCAAGACGATTCCTGGCCACCGCAAGCGTGGGCTTTTCGACTGTGACCCATAATTAAGCTTCACGCTGGCGTAAACCAGGCTTATAATGACGAAAACGCATCTATGAAGCGACGCATCCGTGGTCAGTAGGCCGCGTACTTCTTAAAAAAATACGATTAATACAGTGGTCCTAAACTAGTTTTTCTTTTCATTACCTGAAAACCCCAAAATCATTTTAAATATAAATCTTTATCTAAGTTAATGCTACACAGAGAGCACATTTTATTTGCAACTACCTGACCCGGCAGACTTTGTACTGCCGAATTTTTTGTTTTCGATTTTTTCTCACCTTTTAAACCTTACCTAAACCTCCACGAAGATTTCAAGACCAAGATAAGATAAATCCGTTCAGCCGTTCTCGAGTTTTAGCGAGACTAACGAACAGTAATTGATTTTTATGTATATAAATAAATGAATAAATGAATAAATCAAAAAACTACGTTGCCAATTTAAAAATTCTTTCACCAGTAGAATGCTATTTTAATATCATCATCATCACCTACCTAGCCTTCTCCCAACTGTTTGCCTTTGGTTGGCTGCCTAAACGGACGGAGTATAGCAATGGTGTGCCGGAAGGTGTCAGACAAACTATATTGGGGTCGGCTTCCAGTCAAGCCGGATTTAGCTGTATACCACTATTTTACGAGGAGCGGCTGCCTACCAAACCACCACAACCCATAAACTGGGATAACACGTAGAATGCTATTTTAACGATGGCTAAAAATGTATTTTGTACTGTTTTTTGGTGGCGATGCCGTTGGCAGAAGCTAGTTATTAAATCATATGATAGATGTATGTATCAGCATAGCAGTACATTCATAGTGTCGTACTAAAAGATTATGTTATCGAAATCGTTAATAGTCAATTATGAATTGATATAAATTATGATAATTATAATGCCTAGGTCTTTGGTCATCATTTTACGGTCAATAATGAGTTTTAATTTATTAGGTAGACATTATATAAATATAGGTATGCGTATTTTTTATTTTACTTTAAAAGTATAGTGACAGACTACCAACTAACGCAATTTTGTACAATTATTTATTTATTTATTAGGATTACCAACAGCACATATATTTACATTTTTAAACAAAATCGTCGTCAATTATGACAGCATTCAGTATATTCTCGTATAATACCCGCGAAAGGAGACACAATAGTAAGACAATAACAGCGCGGTCGCATGAGACCGGTCGAGGATTCATGTATGCTTCTTTAGTGACGGTAAAAGAAATAATAATATGCAGAAGTCAATATATTACACAGTTGCAATAATTTTTTTACAAATAATTTCTAAATTCGTTAAAATTATTCAATAACAAGTCTACCTGAGCACATAATATATTTCATTACATTGACTGCACATTCTGGATAACGGATTGTTTTCACAAACATTGTTGTTACTAGTGGGAATTCTAAATAATTGTAGAGTGTGCACAGATCGAGTTGGTGTTTTAGTATATCTGATCGGGTAATTGAATATCAAAGGAGCCATTAACCATTTTAAGTAATGCATTTAAATCGTAGATATTTTTGGTTTGCTTTTAATACTCATTTTTTTTTTAATACGGATATTTACATGGTCTATCGGTTTAGGTGGTTAACTAAAGGTAAACAATCTTGGTATGTCTTTTTATATTAAAGAGGTTTTATAGTCAGTTTGCCCATACATTTGTTATTACTTAGTATTGCTACCTGTGGTTGCTACTTGCAACATTAATGTTAACTGTAAAAGTGACAATATAATTAACTGAACATCAAAGTGCATAGTTACTTAAAATCCCTTCGAAATGAACCCAGTACCACTGTATCAAGATGATGACGGCCATATCGCTCAGCCATTCCTGGCGCCGTCAGTATAATTTACACAAAAATTATTTAAAGGAGACAATTTCTTTTGTTTGGGGAATAGGCCCACTACAAATTGTGGCGTAGGTATAGCAATGAAATGTACGTTAGTTTATTGCTTATAATCTATAGATTACAGTGGTAATATTAGCATAACTTTATGAAACCGGAATACAGTGAAATACGACAGTCAAAACATGACTCTCATAATAACTTAAAATCTCACAAGAGCTATTGTCTTATGAGTCTCCTTGGTATTTTAAGTCAAAATACTGCACTTTTCAATAATATATAGTATAAAACAAAGTCACCTCTGTACTACGTGACAGATTTTGATGTGATTTACACGACTTGATAGACTTATTCATGAAAATGGATTAGATGATGAGATTCATTTCGAAATAGCGCGGTTTTTGCCGGCCAATACTGTAAATCTAAAATAATAAGGTGATGTGTTGCTGGTTGGGAAAAAAAAACACATTATAGGTACATCACAAGAAATATTATTACTATTTATCTCTTAAAAGCAGTATTTCATCTAAAAAACCGGGCAAGTACGAGTCGGACTCGCGCACTGAGGGTTCCGTACTAACTTACCTATGAAAACAATTCAATTCTCGAATCGAGTCTTGAAGATTTTTCAAAAAAAAATCTTGTGACGTAAATACACATTTTCAGTTTTCAGACTTTATTCTATATTTGTGCTAAAATTACCATGCTTCGTACCATAATTTCAAGATTCTAGGTCAACGAGAAGTACCTTATGAATTTTGATTCCTTTGACAGTGTCGAAATGTACGTTTTTTTGCAACATAAACGGGCGTATCTTCTTTTCCCGTCAACTTACAAGTTTGATATTTACACAGTTTCAAGGGAATGCGGACTTGAGTATATAGTTTTAATTTCAACTTGATACCTTTACGCGTTCTCGAGATAAAGGGTCTTGACAGACAGACAGACAGACAGACAGACAGACAGACAGACAGACGGACAACAAAGTGATCCTATAATGGTTCCGTTTTTTCTTTTTGAGGTACGGAACCCTAAAAAGATGCAGGTGGCTCGTCCTCGCCTTGACGCCGTGCCCAAGATAAATACCACACTATACACATCAGATGTGCACAGCAACCAACAGCGCGTCTGCCCACTTAACAATTACAACAGTATCCAGCAAGAGCAGCTCTATTGTTAGTAATTGATGGAGTGGTGTCAACTAATATATAAATATAATAAGTTTTCCTACTTGTGTGCCTTGATTGTATCCTATCTTGTAGGAGATAATTATTTGGACCTTAATCATGGACAGGTACCTCGATTTTAAATTGTCCGGAGGCCCTGACATGCTCTCCATAGTATGAACGAGATTGTTTGATTTGATAAATTCCTAGAGAAAATAGAGTTAGGTCCTGGAATGACAATTGAGGAAAATCATCCAGCTCTGGAAGGTTGAAGGCTGCTGCTGGGTATGGAAACTGGACCACAGAGTATCTGCAACGGGCTATTAATTACATTTTGTTCCACGGTGATTTGAAAATAAACCTAAAAACGCTCCTAACAAGCATTTTTTGCCGTAATACTATTTTACTATTATTTCATTATTCCGGTTACGTATCGATATAATTTTTGGTCAGTTAATTATAACAAGATGAACACTTTTTTCATGTGCAATATCATTAATAAACGTTACCGTTTAACAAGGGGCCCAAAAAAAATTGTCTCCTTTAGTTTATTAGCTAACATCGATTTAGGTAAATACCTAGTCGTAAAGATTTTTATATATAATTTATAGACAACTATTAGATAAAAAGACATGCCAAAATTGTTTACATTTAGTTAACTACCTAAACCGACGGAGTACGAGTACAGACTAATTTTTAGTTTGTGGTTTTAATTATGGTGCATCCACACGGTACAGATTTAGTACAGATGTTCGCAGATATTCTTTAGAATTTTATTTATGCCGAAAATGAGAAGTTTGTATCGTGTGGATACTGCTTTATCGGAATTATGCATCTGCGGGCCTAAAACAGTCACATTGAGCAATTCATCTAAGAGCAAATCCCGAATTCCTAGCAGATCATAAGCATGTCTTCTAATATTCGTAAAATAGTTTCACAAATTAGCCGAATCCATACTCAATTCATTTCATATCAGAATCATATATTCGTATACGTGTAAAGATTATCGCATGAAATGAAAGTATGATTCATATTATTGTTCAAATACAATCCTACTGAAGTGACCTTTTAGAAACATTAAGTATTTGCTATTATAGAATACAGTTAAGAGAAGTAACGAACATAATAGAAGGAATAACTGTAAATGTTAGTATTAACGGTGCAGTATGTATTTACAAAAACTGAAAAATAACATTAAATTCTTGAGAACTTGTTATTTATTAATAGTAATAATACAGAAAAACTTTTTAACCACTGCGTAATTTTTTTATGGTGGTTCTGGAAAGCACGTTAAACCGTAGGTTCCGGCTGTCATTTGTAGATCTTTGGCAGTCCTTACGGATAGTCAGAAGCCAGTAAATCTGACTCCAGTCTTGCCATTAAGTACCCTGTTACCCCAGTTATTGGTTTGTTAAGGTCTGGTAGGCAGCCTATGCCTTTCGAGGCACGGAGTACACTCGTTATATTAAGATGGTCACCCATCCACAGACCAACCTTGGCAAGCGTTGCTTAACTTTGAAGATCGACCTGTGTTCTATTATTTACACTGAGCCACCAAAAAAAAATTACGCAGTGGTTAAAAACTTTTCCTGTATATTATTCTCAATGGACTAGATGCGGAAATCACACTTCAATGGATAGATAAATATTATTGAACGGTTATCTTGTATTATGTAATATTTATGTTATGATAGTGTTGTAGTTAATTACATCGTCATCTTACACGTTTTTTTTCTTGCATTCTGTCTTGTCATCCTGACGGATGCTATCACTAACTCTCTTTTCTTTCATATCACTCTTTGTACAATCCATCCATCTTTTCTTCCCTCTCCCTCTCCATCCATCTATATGAAGAGTCATAACTATTTTAGTAATATGCGTTTCATCCTTTTTACTTAACCATAATTAATACGTGATGCCATTATTATACAAAAAAACCCGTGATGCTATAAAATACAGATATTGGTTTATTTGCACATTTTAATTTTGCAGTAATAAAAAACTTTGATTTCTCGATAAATTTCGCTTAGAAGTTACTTCTGAAGAAATATGTAGATTTCGTCAGTTTTACATAACAGAAGCAGTTAAACAATATGCAACCAAAATTATATAATTATGCAACTCGTAATGTGATTTAAAAGTAAAAAATGATTGCTGCCAGACCAGACTGTCCCTTTCAGAGACACTGGGTAGCGACAGTCATATTTACATAAAATTAATGATTAAAATATATAGTAAAAACTAACAATACCTACTAACCTAATTTAAGCTATATTGTCACACAACTATACTAACAAAAGTATGGATGTAAAGTCTGAAAATAAATTTATTATTACCTTATTAAAGTGTCCATGGAGTTTCTTGCTTTGAAATATGCAATTTAGCTTCACTTTTTTTTGACTGACCGACATTTTGACAATTCTAAAGTGCCTTTGTCTACCTTATTTACATTACAAACTGCTGTTTGTATTACCTGAAGTAGTTGCTTCTGCCACTTATGTTATCACTGAGTGTAATATAAATACAATAATAATAAAAGGTACGAAGACTTGATATTTGAACAATTTTTAACGATGTATATTCTTAATGTTAGAACTAACATTCCAAGAGGTAATGATCAACCATTGTAGGCAATAAAAACACCATCAACGTTTTGAATACCAAAGTTCAATGTTTGTATGGAAAATCGCACTTTTGCACAAAAAAATTTACGTTTACTTTTTGTGTGTCTCCACCTAACATAGGATTCAGGGCCTCAATCTTGTATGTAAGTTTTTCCACCTGGCGTTAGTCCCGGCTATTGCCAGGGTCCAACTAAGCTTCCTCCACTTTGCCAGAATGGAAAGTAACATTTTAATCTATCACATACCCGCGAAACGAGACACAATAGTAAAACAATAACAGCGCGGTCTCAGAGGACCAATCGGGGATTCATGAATTAAACTAAGCCCCACAAAACCATATTCTGTCCAATCACCCATTGATTTGACTGTCTGCTTGTATATATATTTTTATTACCAATTTTATCTCGTCTTATCTTTATTTCGGGTCAATTGATCTCTCAATGAATGTCTGGTCAGAAACTACACTAAAATACGTTTATTGATAATTGATAATACAACAAGAATATAAAATTAATATATCGTGTTGGTTAGTAACTGGGTTGTCTAAAAGGCAGTTGCTTCATGTAACACATGGTTATTCAGCCACATCTGGTTAGACTGGAAGTCGACCCTAAGATTTATTGGAAGATGACTAGGAAAATGATAAAGAAGAATAAAATAAAAATAAAAAACCTCTAAACATTACAAATAAAACAGAGATTTTGGGAATATAATGGCCCTATTGGTACAAATATGCATAAATTATGGTTCTGTGAAAACAAATAAATCAGAGATTTTGAGAATATAGTGATCCTATTGGTACAAACTTGCATAAACATTGGTTCTATTGCACTTACTTCGTGTCCCCCATCAAGAAGATGTTTGACCATGTTGTCTCCAAGTATACCATGGCTAGGACTTGGAACTGGAAACACGGCCAAGATCTTGACTCCATCACATAAGCATAAACTTAGTAATAGACCGAACAATAAACACTTTAGTTTTGCCATTTTCTAAAAAATATACAGACGAGTTTTTGAATGACTTATTGAATGAATTATTATTTATTTAAATAAAAACAGCTTTAAAATATTATAAGTTTAGAAAACTAACTATAATTTAATAATTAAGTTCGTAAATAATTTTCTGCGCACTAAAAGTGGTCTCATTCAGAGCAAGTGATCTAGTCAACTGTTTTAAATTTAGAATGCTGCGCCGGAGTCTCAGTAGTCAATAAACGAGTGGATCTCCGCGCATGCCTGTTGTTGATTTATTTTAGGGATCCGTTGACATTCATTGGAACGTTAATGTGTAACTAATATTTTTATGAAGATGTTACTATACACGATTCATGCGGGAATAATTGAAAGCGTAACCGTGGCCTTAGAACGCAAGGGGTATCTGAAGGACATAGGTAGGCTTAAGTCAGTAAAAGTCTGACACCCTGACACCCTGTCTCTTACCACCCTAGAGAGGGAAAAGTCATTTTATGATTACGTATTTAAAAAAAAAACATTAGTTTTCAATTTTATGATGCACAATTTTTTTAAATTAAAAATACTATTTTAATTTCATTTCAAATTTGTCACCTATCACATACCCGCGAAACGGGACACAATAGTAAAACAACAACATCGCGCTCGCATGAGACCAGTCGGGGATTCATGAATTAGGTAGTATAATCATATTAATCATGCTTGTACATGCTACTTGCAACTGTACAAACATCAAACGCAAATTAAATTGCACAAATGGCACTCGGAAATAGTGAAAAGAAAATCACCATAATTGTCTTATTATGGTATTTTACAAAACGTCCTTTACTACTGCCTGCTTCGTCACTCCTATTAGTACTAACGTGATGTTATATAGCTTATAGCCTTCCTTGAATGGATTATCTTACATCGGAAGATTTTTTTTATTCGAATTTACCAGTTCGAATAGAAAAATTCTCTCCTTACATACTAATTGAACTATTGTAATCTTCTTTTTATTTTAAAAACAAGTATAATTTTGTTTTATAGGTCAACTTTTTCGACATATTTCTAGCTACACATTTCATAGTTTATTTTTTTTCATCTACTGTTTAAAAAAATAGGTTTCGATGATTTTAACGCTCCAGGTACTGGACCACTAGTCTAGACATTAATATGATTTGCTTAGCCGGGACAAACAAGAAAAACGTGTCGTAAGCTTGTACCTATATTCGAAACTATCCGATACTAATATATCGGTTGCAGATATTTTTTAATTACCCGCTTACATCAAAGGACTGGAGTAATTTTCTCCCTCTTCCCGTCCGATCATAATTTGGGTGTCTTTGAGGCTAGAGTGAATAGGCTCTTAATATACTAGTGCGCCTCATCATCGACGATTGCATCACTGCTTACCATCAGGTGGGTTCACAATCAAGCAATAGTTCATATAATTAAAAAAAAATAGAATTTCCGATCATTTAGAAGCTCTATAATATCTTTGCGAAGAATCCTTTCGCAAAATTCCGTACGGCGGAACGATTGGCGCATTGATTGAGCGATTGAATACTGTATTACGCGTCACAGGTTCGATTCCCGCACGGAACAAACATTTCTATGGCCTACAGGTATGGCCTGGGAGTCTTGTTTACATATTTTTTTATGTATTCACGTCAGTTGTCATTAAAGTGTGAGGCAAAGTTTAAAAAAAAAGTTTTGATACATAGGAGGAAGGTAAAATCGTCCTCACAATGCTTTCACATATTACATTTAGTAATAAATTACGATGAAAAGAAAAATAATGATCTTAATAATCTCGATATAATTATGTTTAAGTAGTACATAGAATTGTAATCGAGTCACACTATACAAATAAAATAAACTAGTCAAGCATGCGGTTTCGTACAAAGTTACCCATGTAAACAGTTCAATTCTCAAATCGAGTCTCGACGATATTTCCAAATCACAAAAAAAATGATTTTGGTGCCGTAACTAAATATTTCCAGTTTTCATATTTATTTTTATACTTGTGTTTTAGACCTTTAGACCTTTTTTTGCTTTATGCTAATTTTAAGTTTAAGTCAACTTGGAAGTATTTAACTTATAGATTTTATGTGTCAAAATTTGCGTCTTAATTACTCAGATACCCGCGAAACGAGACACAATAGTAAAACAATAACAGGTGGGTATATTTCAGCCTCATACCTTACGTGTTCTTAAGAAAAAGGATCATGACAGGATAGACGACAACTACCATCCGGTGGGATTACTACGCAGTTTACGGTACAGTACTTTCGCAGTCAAGTACTAGTTTATCCTCCTTCTTCTTCTTCTTCCTGCCCTTATCCCATATTATTTGGGGTCGGCGCAACACGTTTTCTTTTTGTCCTGTCATCCGTCAGACTATCACCAACTCCCTTTTCCTTCATATCGCTCCTCACACAATCCATCCATCTTTTCTTTGACCTCCCTCTCCCTCTCCATCCATCTACTTACTACTAGTTTATAACAATAAAAAAAAACTGGGTTCCGTTTTTGCTAACTTAGGTACGGAACCCTAAAAATTAGATATATAGAAGTATAGAACATACATTACATAATAATTTACACAGACACATAAATATACATTAGAGAGATAAATATTAATTAATTATTTATGCAGACATAAATATCTACTTCACACAAATGTTAAGATAAGATGATAATCAAGGAATATTTTTGAGACAATTCTAAAAAATGTTCTTTGATTAACATTTTAACAAGTTGTAATATTTTGTGCGCGGTTGGAAAATAGATTGACATTTAGGTGCGATGTTAAATTATTCATGAATGAACACTATCAGTTAGTAGATACTACAGTCAGTTACTAGAGCTGTGGTGGCCCAGTGGTAACTGCCCCGACATACAAGTCTTAAGTCACGGGTTTAAACCCAGCCAGGCGCAGAACTTTGTTTATTTTATTTAATCATAGCTGTTCTCAAAACTGTGAAGGAAAACATCGCGACATCCACCAATCCGCAATTGGCCCGTGTGGTGGATTACAAACCATTGCCTGAGTCCCAACAATGGGACCATTACAAGGCAAGGGATAGTGGTAATAATAATAATAATAACCACCTGTCGAAGCTGTCGTTGCGCGGTTGGATCAAGGGCCTGATACAGAAGGCAGTACTCCTGGATACGGCTCGTATCGTGAGGAGGTTCCTGTCTCTGGAGCCCTAACCACCGGTAGCTTGGACCCTGCTCCCGCTAACGGTGGCATTCTATTTTTTATATTTTTAAATGTTTTTTTAAATTATTTTTGTAAGAAATATTTAAAAATATATTTAATATGTATTTTAAAAATAAATAAAGAAATAATAATAATAGGAAGACATCGCCATGATTTATGCCACACAAATGTCGACAAAGATGCGTCGAACGCGTGGTTGAATCGAGGTGAACTCTTTCCAGAGACCGAAGGGTTCATGATTGCTTTACAGGACCAAGTAATTGAAACCAAAAACTACAGAAAACATATTATAAAAAAAATTAAGTAGCGATATATGTAGAAGATGCAATAGCTCTGCTAAAACAATCCAACATATCACAGGCGCGTGCAAGTAAATAGCCCAAACAGATTACAAACACAGGCATGACCAAGTAGCCAACGTCATACATCAGAAACTAGCTCACCAGTATAAACTCACTTCCGTTGTACCATATTATAAATACAAACCACAGATTACTTTAGAGAATCCCACAGCAAAGCTTTATTTTGACTGTGCCATCTTTACTGACAGAACAGTACATTTTAATAGACCAGACATTACACTTGTAGATAAGATAACCAAAACGGGATATTTAATTGATATTGCTGTACCAAATACACATAACCTTCAAACGACAATAGCAGAGAAGTTCACCAAATATATTGAACTAAAAGACGAAATCATCCGACTTTGGCAGCTACAAAAAGTTACAATAGCACCAATAGTATTATCTACAACAGGAGTTATTCCTAAACAGCTTCACCAGTCCCTCAAATCCCTTAGCTTACCCCCAAATACCTACCACCTGCTGCAAAAAGCAGCAATTCTGAACACGTGCAGACTGGTCAGAAAATTTCTGCAATATGAACCCCAAAATCCCAATCTAGACTCAAATACGCAATCTTCAATACAATTTTAACCACATAACCGCACTTCATCGGTTCCAACTGACAATTCCTTGGATTAGGCCCGTATTATCAGCATCCGGCTTGCCGAGAATGTAAAATACATAATGAAAATAATAATAATAATCATTTAATTCAGACTCATCTTGCGATTACATCCATATGTGTTAGTACAGTTGAGAACTTAGAAACTAGTGTTAGTAACAAATTCATAAATCACACAAATAAGAGGCAGGCCCGGGTGGACCCCCCGATGATGGTGGCAAATCACTATACGACTGCGTGCAGCCGTATCCAGCGAGCCAGCATCGGAGAGTCCCACCGGTCCGCCAACGCGCGCAAGATGGTGTTGGGACTGTCGCGCGTACGGCGCATGATAGAAGCGCACCGTTTGCGCATGATGGCCGCAAAGCCGTCTGTGTCAGCCGCCGCGAACATCGCTGAGGCGCTGCAGTGGCGCGGCAGCCCCATCAACACCCGGAACGCATTATTATATGTAATGTAATGCTAATGCTAATGTAATGCTAATGAATAGTTACTGTCATGAATGATATAATAAACATATTTTAAATCATCACACTTATATTATAAAGGCAATAGTTCGTGAGTGTGAATGTGAGTTGTATAGCTGGAAGAATTTAAATGAGTTGGCAGCAATAGCGGTAGACAATAATAATATCCTGCAAATACTTTTTACTCCGGGAGTATAATCCCTTGGATCAATTTTCTTCTTTGACGCGGACGAAACAGCTGGGAGCAGCAAGTGAGTTCTAATTTAGTTTTTCTGTAGATCTCTGCCTCTGTCTGCCTGTGGGTGTGGAACAATTAAATAAAGCTTTTGTTATGAGTGTTCGAACGGTAAGTGCCACAAGTTAATATAGGCCTAGGTACGGGACTCATACAAAAACGTATATTGTCCTTTTTAACCCAATAAGATCCCAATGAAGATATTTGCAGGGCTGTCGAGGTTACCGACATAGTTCGAAGAATCGTCAGTAGTAGTGGGTAGGGAGGGTACTTTGCTTGTAGAACAGACGATCGATACGGCTGTAAGGTTCTGGAGTGGTGAAAGCCTCCTGTAAGGTGGACCGATATGACTTGGTGAAGGTCGCGGAAATCCGATGGATGTGAAGATGCACAGGACTGGTCGTTTGACGAGACTTGTGGAAGGTCTTTTTGTAACAGTGAACGGCTCTTCGATCACGTTTTTAAATAAGTGATCGAACAAACGGCTGAAATGATGATGATGAAGAGAACATATTGCTTGAAAGAGATTTCTGCCGTGTCACTCCAAGTTGCTTACACTTACGTCAAATCTCAAAATAACTGTCTGAATGATTCTTAATAATTATATTACCAACACATAAAAGCACGTTTTAAGTTTTTTTTAATAATTCATGACTGTGCAAACAATATCACGTAAATTTTATCATTATGTTTTTAATTATATTGTGATTTGTCATCTCTCATTTGTGTGTGATTTGTCATCTGGCAGTTTATCCATGCATTTTGCTTTAGTAAGATTATTTTAAACGCAGACTTCTTTTTTGATTGGAGAAATACATTAAGGTGCTATTTCGGCTGCGGAAACAGGCAGTACATGTGGCGATTGCTTGAAGCCGGCTGCAGCTATATGACTGGTTTTGTACGTCGTTGTATGGATTTGTGTGAAAACATTGCGAACCCGGCTGCGGCTGCACATGCATCCATTGCCTGTACCCGAAGCTCGAATTACACCTTGACCTATATCGGCATTGCATCACATGTGAAATTTTGCATGTGTATGTTGTGTTATTGGATTTATATGAAAGACATATGGGTAGTCCTGATCTAGAAATGGAACATAGGATACATTTTACCACAGAAACATGTTTCTTTGGGATAATTTTTCACTTCAACGCAAGTTTAACCGCTAAAGCTAGTTGCTACTATGGGTGTCACCGATGCTGCAATTAACGTAGCTACCTACTGGGCCCAAAGAATTTGACGAGTTTACCTTCGATTCGAAAAGAAGAAGAAGTTGCTATTAAACAATCCTCTGTCTAAATGCACAATGCACGCAACGCATATTTCGTTCACGAAGTTCAATTATTAGGTTCTGGTTATCGTGACAACATTTTACGGTTAACTACATTACATTATTCACAGACTACTCAACTGAATCCTCAGCCATTCGGCACGTGCAGATGTGTGCTCTGTTAGATGACTTCTTATCCTATGTCTTCCCAATGGACTCTTTTTCTTTTAAATCTCCTTTCTTTTGTAATAAGATGTTCAAAATAAGAAGTAATAAAACAATATAGGTTTTGGTTTTCGATTGCATAGTATGCTTGTCATTACCCCTCATCCTCAAACTCCTCAAATGTTTAATCTCCTAGAGCCATCCAGTAGTATTTGGTCCTTCGAGCCGGATTTGCCGATTTGTGGTCTTGTCTATAAGTATTCTCCCCACAGCAATTTAAATAATAAGTCAAACTCTCCCGAAACGGCTTAAATACTAATATGCCCGCCGACTGAACCTTCGTCTTCAGTTGCTAGCAGGACACTTTACCGATGGTTTCTGGGGCCTTACCATTTAGTGTTAAAATTACTGTCGTACGAGCGAGAAAGAGAGACGGAGTTATGTATAACTAAACTGTCAAAGGGATGGAGTTATACATATAGGGTACACCCTATATGTATAACTCCATCCCTTTGACAGTTTAGTTTAGGTCGTGAATCGAAGTAAAGAGCGAGTTACCACAATAAGGACCTTTGATCTTTTTCTTGTATAATTGATAGGCTTGCGTTTCACCACTGTATCACCTGATGGTAAGCGATGATGTGGCCGAAGCCGACGATGGAGCACGCTTGCCTAAAAGTAACCACTCTTGACTGTTGTTATTGTAGCTATGAAGAAACTCAGACACATCTTTTCCTTGAAAGAGCCATAAGTTAGACTATAGGCATCCCAACTGTCAGTCCCTACATCTAACCTACACCAAACTCTAATGTCTTTGCTTTCAATCCACTAGATGGACGTACTCACGGGCATACTTTCGGGCCAATTCCGTCAGACCTAGCTACTCTTATATGTACGTCAGCAATGGGCACATATTTAATAGACATAGGTACTCGTATCACGCACAGTCCGTCGAATCGACCTAGGAAACGCAAATTCCCCTTCATGCGTTATGCGGTATATACTCTGATGAACACATATTGTAGTAATTTCATCCTTATGTCAGCTCGAACAAAGTCTGCTTGTTGTCGATTAACAGATATACAAGGTGTTTGCATCGTATGCCAAATTGAAATCGTCGACTGGAGGGGTCATCTCTGTATTTCAGATCCGTAAACATTTCTCTTACCTCTCTGCTAAAATTGACCATTTTTTGGCACACAATGTTCCAAGGACTGTATTATCCACCTTTTTTATTTATTTATTAAAACTTTATGCAATACGTATGTAGGTACAGCGGTGGACTTAGATAATGCCTTAGACATTCTTTACCAGTCAATGTTTTTTTTTCACGTGGCAAGTCATAATAATAATAACATCTTCCGCTCCTTCTTACTTCTAATAAAACCCGAAACCTACAATTTTGCTGTCATCTCTTTGAGGTACGCGTGGAACATAACACGCTTCTTCTTCTCGATTCGATGGTAAACTCGTTATACTTTTTGGGCCCAGTAAGTGGCCGCGTCAATGCGCTGTTGCCCGCGTTTGGTTCTTGCCAGATGGTCGGATGTCGTTTTGCCCTTGGGTCGCCGTCCGCATATCCTCTATCAGTCAACGAAGGGTGATGAGACATTGCATAAAAAAAATTGAAAATTTGTCTCAACTGTCCATAAGTGAGCTACAGGGTTGTTCGAAAGAGTTACCACGGCAATTGAAGGATCCCAGTAAGGTCAGTAAAAGTCTGACACAAAAAACTTCCCAACATGGACATAATAAAACAATGAATATCGTCGTATCTCTAAAAGTACTCTGTGGCGGCAGTTGGCACTGACATTGATATGAAAGGGGCTACCGGACGCTCCTTATTATTTCTGTCTGTGATATACTTGAATGATATACTTAATTAAAGTATCTACTTATGATGTATTGAAGGAAGAAGCATATAATGATAATGTTATATCATTAGGTAGGCACATTATTTTGATAACAACAACCCAGTCATTGCTATTGATAATTTTTGCTATGTCACTACACTTGTAGATGACAGAACAAAATCTACACGTGTTTGTTCTCTTGTTCTTATAAGCTTTTTTGTATAGTACTCCATTATTAAAACATCGTCTTTATTTTTTATTCATTTTTTTGGCATCGCTAGCTATCTTGCCGCTAAATTTAATAAAGGTAATTTCTAAAGCCTTACCTCTCAAGAATTTAGTGAGAAGGAAGTAAGCCACTGTGTTAAGTTTGTACTTTATCGTATAAAAGAAAAAAAAAAACAATGTAGGTAGGTACTATGGAGAAGAGCCGGCGAGAAAATCGATCAAAACACTTTTTTTTATATTTTCTCTTACATAGTTTTTTTTGGGATCTTCCAAAGAATTCTCTAGCTGTATGGCGAAGCAGGAGGGCGTGTCAAACTTTTACTGACGAAAATCACACCTTTATTACTTCTTCGCCTTGGGTTCTACGACTCCAGGTTTCCCTTTTGAAGTAAACCCATAGCCCCAGTAGGCTGGGCCACAAGGGTTTTGCTGATATCTCTTTGAGGCATGCGTGAAACACTACTCGCCGGCGTCGACAATTCGGGCTCGGTCCGAACGGTTACCGCCGGGGCGGCTGTACGGCAGGCTAACCATTGCTTGTCGTCCGCATTCTACTACTTACATTTACTTACTAAACTGTACACTGAATTCTTATGGTCATTGTCGTTACAAACACATCTTGCAAATATGGTATTGCAAAAATAATTAATTTAATATTTACTAGTAACCCAGTCTGGATTGGCATGGGTTGCAAATTATAGACACCTCCACCACCTAATTTGCCTGTCTTATTTAGTAACTGACCGATATAAGTGAATAAACAGAAAAACGGCCCTTTGCGACTTAAAGGAGATTGACAGGGTGTGGACCAAGTGCTGCCCAGAATGAAGACCTAGTGCATTTTGTTACTCAGGCCAATACTAATCATTAAACCGAAGCGCATCAAAATCGGCTCCTGGAGTCAAGAAAAAAAAGGGTTTTTCTAACCTAACCTAACCTAAGTTAAAAATCTTTGTGTGGAAGTTTGACCAAGTGCTGCCCAGAATGTACACCTTGTGCATTTTGTTCCTCAGGCTAATTCTAATCATTAAACCGAAGCGCATCAAAATCGGCTCCTGGAGTCAAAAAAAAAAGGGTTTTTCTAACCTAACCTAACCTAACCTAAGTTAAAAATCTTTGTGTGGAAGTTTGACCAAGTGCTGCCCAGAATGAACACCTAGTGCTTTTTGTTCCTCAGGCCAATACTAATCATTAAACCGAAGCGCATCAAAATCGGCTCCTGGAGTCAAGAAAAAAAGGGTTTTTCTAACCTAACCTAACCTAACTTAAAAATCTTTCTGTAATCACACCTCGGACCAATACTAGTAATTAGTATTTTACTGATTAGTGTTGGCCTGAGGAACAAAATGCACTAGGTGTTCATTCTGGGCAGCACTTGGTTAAACTTCCATACAAAGATTTTTAACTTAGGTTAGGTTAGAAAAACCCTTTTTTTTCTTGACTCCAGGAGCCGATTTCGATGCGCTTTGGTTTAATGATTAGTATTGGCCTGAGGAACAAAATGCACTAGGTGCTCATTCTGGGCAGTCCTTGGTCAAACTTCTACAAAAAGATTTTTAACTTACATAGGTTAGGTTAGAAAAACAGTTTTTTTTTTGACTCCAGGAGCCGATTTTGAAGCGCTTTGGTTTAATGATTAGTATTGGCCTGAGGAACAAAATGGACTAAGTGTTCATTCTGGGCAGCACTTGGTCAAACTTCCACACAAAGATTTTCAACTTAGGTTAGGTTAGGATAGAAAAACCCTTTTCTTTTTTGACTCCAGGAGCCGATTTTGATGCGCTTCGGTTTGATGATTAGTATTGACCTGAGGAACATAATGCACTAGGTCTTCATTCTGGGCAGCACTTGGTCCAACTCCCATACAAGGATTGGCAATGTCCTTTGGTGATTCTTCGGGTCATGTCGGTAACAGTGGTTCTCTTGCAGATATTATCTTCATTTTTGATGCGATCACGCAATGAAACTCTCACCATAGCCGTTTCCATTGCTCTTTGAGTGACTTAAAGGCTTCTGATAAGTCCATATCTATTATTGTCTATATACTATCAATACATTCTTATAGCCAAGCGGCATTGCTATGTACAAAATTCTCTTCGGAAAGCATTCACTCTGTTCGCTACTAAACATACGTTTCCGTATGGCCGCCACATCAAAGGGCTTTGAACGCAATTACCATACCGTTTTAACGCTTGATTAGTGAACTAGAATTTAGTAGATCATGTAAACAATAGATTTTGTTATTACGATAACAATAGAAGACAATGGGACAGTGATGAATCCGTCTGAGTCTTTCTTAAAAATAATTTTTTTTTTGTTGTCTTTAAGAGAAATTTTTGATTTTGGTTTGTGTTTATTTATTAGTAGTAAGACAATACGGTCAAAGACACCACGATTTGAGTAAAATGCGAAAAATTTACTTTTAAGTTTTTTCTTTACGCCAGAAATAAATGTGTTACACAGGTCAGTACAAGGAATCAAATACAAAAACAACCAGATCTTTAAACCGTAACCGAATGAATATTCCAACAGAAACATATTGCTAACATCTTTTTATCAGGCGTAACCAATTTTTTAATATTCTAAACTAGCGATCCGCCCCGGCTTCGCACGGGTGCAAAATGATTAGTGTTTCTGTACTATATGATGCATGTATTACACATATAAACCTTCCACTTAAATCACTCTATCTCTAAAAAAAAACCACAACAAAATCAGTTGCGCAGTTTTAAAGATTTAAGCATACGTAGGGATATAGGGACAGAGAAAGCGACTTGTTTTATACTATGTAGTGATGGATATACTTTTACATATGTCATTGGGGTTTTTAATGAAAGAAATTAAATTGGCTATTACTGAAGTGGGGGATACGGAATAAACCAAGCCCAGTCCCAAAACCTACCTACGGACGAAACTGTTGTCTCTAATAATCCAAATATAGTGGTGACAGATCTATTAGCGCTTTGTAGAAAGATAACGATAGATATATAGACGCACCTCGTGAAAGTCGAGAAAGAGAAACAAATCAATCTCATGTTACCACACGAGTTTATCGACGTATGGATTGCAGACTCGGCCGTCAACATGCCGATAATCGTGGTCACAAAATATGGCCTGGTGACTAAAAACCTTGACGACCATCTGTCGAAAATGTTTTTGCACTCTTGGATCAAGGACCTGATCCTGATACAGAATTCAATATACCTCGATACGGCTCGTACTTATTCTGACTTATACTTATTCTGATTTTAGAGCCACCAGTAGCTTGAACCCTGTTCTCCACATGCGCAGATATTTTATAATTATTTTTTTAAAAGAAATACTTAAAAATAAAATGATACTAAATACAAAAATTTAAGATTTTTATTATTTAAACCAGCAACACCTTTTGTCGAAACGTATATATTCTGTCTATATTCTAGGATAGTTAGAGTTTCATAATAATCTGTTTTTATCAGACTTTTTTTCTCTTATAACTGTTCTTTATTAACAATCCCAGATCAAAATTTAATTCCTTTTCTTCTGATTATTCTTCTTAGGAGTCTTCTTGAACAAACTGCTAACAATATAGAAGAACAAAGTAGCCAGTATTAGTACAGTAGCCAGTATTAAAGCTATGAGATCGAGGTACAGTCGCTGGTAGAGGGGTACTCTCCACGCGGGGGAGCGGAGGTGGGGAGCACCACCTGTGCGAACCACGTGTTCCACCCAGTGCGTGAGCTCAGCTCCTGGCTTTGCGAGACGGTCGTGGTATATGGAAGACAGCTCCTTTGCTTTTTTGCGGAAGCTGGGAACAAAAAAGAAAGTATTCGTTGATCTAGTAATTTCTGATGTGATTGTTTGTGAGTTTTTGATTCAATTTTAATGTCGAGCAAACTGATGACGGGTTAACCAACAGCATTTTCTCAACGGCAAGGAGTGTGAATTGGTTTCAGTAGCAGCCAAGAGTATTGATTGGTGTACAGTTGATGGCAAAATAGTCTCATCTTCCAATACCCTAAGCATTTGTACAAAGGAAACTAACTCGTGTTCTATAGGATAAAGCTACTTACCCTTGAAAATAAAAGCATGATGCTATAAGTTACAAAGTCAAGACTTACGTATCGTCCTTCAACATAACGTCAATGGCAGCTTTCAAATCCTTAGGCAGATTGTGACTCAGTGGAACTGTTAGAGCATATCCATTTTCTACTGCTTTCTTGATATTCGTGAACTGGTCGAAGAACACAGGTACACCTATGATTGGCATTCCAAAGTGGATAGCTTCTATAGAGGACAGTTGACCCCCATGTGTGATGAACGTCCTTACATTGGGGTGAGCTGAAAGAGTTTATAAGAATAAGTTGGTTAGTTAGTTAGTAGTTAGTAAGCCCATTGTGTCCCACAGCTAGGCGCTTCCCTCTCCCTTTTCCACACGCGTGTATCCTCAGCCATTACGGGCCAGTCCCTACCCTACGCTCTCCAACCCGCATAAGACAAGCGTGGTGAGCTATATCGTCTAAACCCCTTTCCCAATGAAATCATACAACAAGAATAAATACATCAACTGTCCGATATAGATAGATGATTTCGAGCTGTTGCATCTATTTAAATCGTGCGAAGATTCGTAGTTCTGATATGCCGTCATGGATGCCGCTACATCCACAGTTTTTTTTGTAAACGTAAGCAGATTATTTTTTTAAATAAAGTAATGGATGTCCAAATACCGAGAGAGAGGCAGAAACAAAAGCCGTATTGAAAACAAGATGAAGCATGAATTTACTTCTATTTTTTTCATCATTTATTATTTGCGATTATTTTGACATGTCTTGATTTTTTTTGCTTTATTTTTAGTAACTTCGAAATAAATGGCGTTAGTAGGTTACCTAAAATGCTAGGCTGTGGTGCCCAATGCACAATGTGAACGTTCTTCGGCACATCTGGTAAGTCAGACTCGAATTTCCAAATGACAGTCTGTTTGAGTTCCCCAAACATCTTCAAAAGTTCGGCGATCAGAGGTTTCGGCAAAGAATTGCTTTTCAAGAATGATCCCATGCTGAAGTATATCACGCCATGCTTGGAGTTGTCTATGAGATCTTGGAATTCCTGTAAAAGAAAAGCAATATTATTGTATTCTACTTTATTTTGGTATTCTGACACCCCGGGCGTCTTCTGTGGCGGCGGTTGGGATGTGAGTTTATCCGCTCCCACACGGTTGCAACCATCTCCCTTGCTAGTTTTATTACTTTGCAGAAATAGTTGATTTCCATTTTCTGTCACTCTGGACCATAGCCTGAATCAGGGCCTCCTCAAGAGGTCTTATTGATGACACGATCACGTAGCGGAGATCAGGAGACAACCGGACTCACACAGGATCTAACTTAGGTAGCGGGTGCGCCTCAGCAGCAGTACCAATCCGCCCAATTGGTGTTACTGGGGGGCTACCATCAAAAGTGGTATTTCCTGTATCATTGCAAAGATCATGCTGTATGGTGTGACATGCATGGTTAAGCTTAGGCTGCAATGCTGCGTGCCGCAGATTCTATATCCACTTGGAACAAATATTCATATATTATTAAAAGAAAATCCAAACCTTAGGCAGTGGTTTCACAGGCTCTTCAATGTGCAATCCACCAATATACTTGAAGTTTTGAGGAGTGCTCGGGCGGTCACGGACAGCGTCATGCTCATTCCCGAAGATCAAAGAAGCGTTAAAGATGACATCTTCATAATCTGGCAGTGTCCTGCCACGTTTTGAAACAAGCGGGCCGAAGGTGTCTTCGTAGATTTTGCGTTCCTCGGGTTGGATAATGAATCTGAAGTTGAAGTATTTAACATGGAGTGATTGCCTATTTGACATCTAAAAACCTGTTATCGAGCAACATTATTTGGCAAGACGTGTGCACGTCAGATATCTCGGTTAAAAATAACAGCCGAGTTCAACGGCTTAAGGTGGCCGCGACGTTAGAATTTTCCATACAAACGTAATACCAAAATCTTTTGCAGTTTAAGCATATTTACCCCATAATCGGATTCAGATACTAATTATCTAGGTTCCTACGTCGTCTTTTGTTTGAAAAACTTACCCCAAATGAAATTTAAACGAATTTAAATTTGCACATTTTCACAGCGAAAATGTCATGTGTTTATTTGGTTTTTTCTCTATTATAAACAACAATATTTTAAAATATCTCTCCGTAGAAACACAGATATTATTCTCAAGTTATAAATACTCGAAACAATATTGGAAATACATCAATTTTTCATTCATCATTTATGGTATTACGGAACATCTCCCAAATTTCCAATAGTTTGTATTGCTATCACAGCAAGCAACTTTCAGTGTGTGGATGATGACTTAACTCCAGTCAGTGTGTCCAAGAATTGTTTATACTATCTGGATTGATTCCATCAACCTCTAAAACGTATTTTAATTCGTCTCAACTCGAAATAGCGCGCGGTGTATGCAGGCCTCTTAATGTAATTTCCGAGACACGGAAGAATCTTGTTATGCTAAGGTGGTCAATCTTACTAGTTGCTTAACCTTGGAGATCTATCGAAAGACGGCCACTGCTCCAAGTAGCATTTAGACCAAAGTATCGTACGCACTGTGACTTTAGTTGCAATTTTTCGGACTATGTTCTCATGCAAAGAAGCTAATACTAATAGTATGCAACGATATAGCACAAATGACTATTCGAAGGTGGGCCCAGATTCCATAGAAATCCTGGCATCATTCTTTCTCCATTTATACTCGGATCACGCAAAGCAACTCTGAGTACAACACCCTTTTGTCGTCACGAACCTTCTGGGGAGCTTTTTTTACAATGGCATAGGGCTGTGAAATTACAACATTCATCATGATAGATAACACGAGATTTTTAACTATTAAAGCTATGAATATGAACTTACGTTTTACGATATTGCCATTTAACCCTGGACCACAATTCATCAACTCTCTCCAGGAAAGATAACGGAGTATTAGCAGGAGACAGGTAGTCAGGGTCATAAGCAGGATTGGTGGCACGGTCGATCAGTCTTAGGACTTGCCAGTGAGCACCCATGGAGTACAGCCATATCATCGGGCAGTCGTATAATACTGCTAATCTGTAAGAAAGAGTTTATATGGTATTCAGATATTTTCCTTTGCCACTAGCAAAATATTTTTTTTATGATTTCTTATTACTCTTTACTTTTATGATTTCATGATTACAGGCCCACAAGAAATCTTAAAGTTAATTGGATTCCTTTATCAGCGTCAAAATATGCCTAAGCCCGGGCGCGCACTAGCGGCCAGTCCGCAGCGGACAGGTCGCGAGCCTGGCCGCAGGCGTTGCGGTTTGCAACGCGGCCAGAGCCGCGGCAACGATCGTCAGTTGTCAGTCAGTTGCACATACAGCGCGCTTCAAAATGGACGTTGCAGAAATATAGCAGTGCTTTTGTATTGTTATTATTTTTATCACAGAATTAATATTTTTTTTAAAATCACATTTTTGGGTTCGGTATCGGTCTAGTAACACCCCCTGCCATTTATTTTTTGATATTTTTAAGGTAAAGAATTTTCACTTATACAGATTTATTATTTAAGTATAAATAAACAAATACTTTAATAAAATAAAGTCGAAACGCTCTTTTCGTGTCGAAAGACATCGCGATGATTTGTGATCATCGCGATGACGTCTTTCGACACGGAAAGATCATGCTGTAGTTCCACAATACGCACGGCCGCTGCCGCTAGTGCGCGCACACTGGTGATTTTTCTACAATGCAATTGATCTCAGTGGCCGCAGCGGACAGCGGACAGAATACTTGCCGCAAGGATCTCGCTGAGTCCGCTGCCGCTCGGTTTGGCCGCTGGCCGCGTGCGGCCAGGTGCGCGCGCTCTACGGCGTTTTCATACTAATGTATGTATCTCAATGGCCGCCGCGACTTGGCCGCTGGCCGTTGGCCGCTAGTGCGCTATGGGTCTTAAAGAAAATGAATAAAAAGTTTGATTTTTTTTACTGTTCCAAGGAGTATCAGACCTGAGTATTTGATATCGCTGTTCTGCAAAAAAGGGTTTTAACAGACAAACCGCAAACAGATCCTGGAAGGGCTCTGTTTTTACTGACGGAGGAACCATCAAAACGGCACCACCTCTGAACTAAGAGGTAACTGGTGATCCAGGGTTATCATAAACATCTTAAACACTATTATTTTTAACTCACCCTGCAAATACTTCTGATTCAACTAAATCAACAACAACAGCATCGAAGTGCTCATTGGGGTCTTGTATGAGTTTTTTGACGTTTTCATTCTGGAAGGTTAATCTTGCACTTTCCATAGTAAATATTTGCATTTGTAGGGCATCGGTTCTTGGTACTTTGTGCTCCAGAACATATCCTATTGTTAGAGACTCTTCATCTGTAAAAAGGTACAGTTGTTGTGGTTAGTGGTTCAAAGGATGATCTGTTGTAGATTAGTATTAACTGCTTTTCTTTTCGGCAGGCCCTGGTTCGGGGTGAGGAGGAATGGTAGGTGCTACTGAAGGAGGCGCATGCTTGAACGCGCACGCCCCGGTTTCCGGGATCCAAACTCCGACTTCCAGCCACCTTAAGCGTGGACTTTTGGATGACGAGCAATAGGTAGCTCGCCGTCCAGGAGTCCGGTAATCCGTCAAGTTCCGATAAGCCTTTCGCAGAAGCCAGTATTTATTAAAGGATATAGTGACCCAACTCCATCAAATCTATTAAATTAAAATGAGTTAGTCATCTGACACTAGAGGAAACGATTTTTTTTTTAAATATTGTGAAAATAGCTTATTGGGTGCTGCTGGGAAATTTTAGGGACTCAGAAAATAGTAAGTAGGTCCGCCTGTAGTAATAAAAGGTCTTACTTTCCAGCAATTGCGTGTTGTTACTAATATCAATTTGACGGAAGTTCTTGGTCGGTGGATCCTTCAACGGATAAACAGTTATGTAGGTCACCTGAAAATGACAATCATAGTACATTAAATTGATGTTAAATATTTTAAAATGAGAAATATTGATAACGTAGAGATTAACAGAAAATGTCTACTCTATAGGAGAACTCAGACCAGTCAAATAGAACCAATGAATAAGAAGATACAAGAGATGCATTATACAAGTAATTATTGGTCTACAATAAAATGTATCCAATATTCTGTAAGCCGATCTTATTGGTCTGAGTAGAAAAAATACTATTAACGATCGATCGTAATCTTTACATGAATAATATAAATCTACCTAGTTATCAATTTAGTTTTGAAAATAATTATTACAATCAGCTCAAACTATATCAAGCCCAAGTTCGATCTGAATATTAATCTTTTGGACAAATCTGCGAGATACCAGCTTGATAAGCTTGAGACTATTGAGACAAGAGTGAAGAGGATCATAGGTAATGATGCATTAGTCGAGTCAAAGCTTCAAAGACTTATGCATCGATGCCTAGTTAATACTTAGCTATTTCGGGGAGTGTTATAATATTCGAATTACATAACTTAATTCCGTCTAGTATGTTTTAATATCGGAATACCAGACATAAGGCAATGTACTACTGGTACATGGTGAACCGAGGACCCATTTATACACACTAAATATTTTGGTAAACATTCATTGTGCGTACTGTTGAGGCGTGGAGTTCCGTGGCGGAATGTGTGTTTCCTGATAACTAAATGAAGAGGAATCTTCAGAAGTCAACAAGTTTACATGATTGAAATGTTATCTTGTTACGGATGAGTTTAATCGATCTATGTTGACCTTCGGCGTAATATGTAATATATGTTGCCAGGTGTAATCTATCTACTATTTATGTACCATTATTAAGATAAGATCATTTTACTATTACTATGGGATATAAAATTATATGTACATACATTGTAAGAGAATATCGTGTTTCTAAATAACTCCGATGTAATGTTTAAATAAAAAGTAGTTAATTCGGTCAGTGGGTAGCCTTACAGGCGGATTTGTTAATTCTTTTTTGTTTATACAGTTGTACACAGGGTGTATATGCTAGCTTCGGCCGGCGGCTTAACTCGCAATAAAGTACAAAATTATCCCGGGAGAACATAGCAGCCGGGATACATAGTAGTATCTTATATGCTATTCAACAATATGGTTGACCGGTGTGTCAAATCTCATCCAAATTCTGTCTTTTCACCGTTAAAGAGTAACAAACATTCACGTCATGTATACTCGTAGGTGTACACAATCATTCACCTTTACAATATACTGTAAGGGCCTATTTCACCACCTATGATTAAGTTTCGAGTATCTTACTTGACAGATAATATCATACAAATTCTGTCAAATTTTTGAATTTAGTCAGTGAGTAGTGCCTACTCGGACATTGTGAAACAGGCCCTTACTGTTACAAAGCTGTGAGTATGATATTTTTTGTAAGTATTAGTTACCAAGGAAATTGAACAGGAGAAATTGGGTTGAGGGCAATCAAATGATGATGTATATACAAACATACCTCATGTCCAGCATTCAGCAGGTGCCTTACGGTTCCTGTTCCCAAAATACTCAAGCTCTTTACAGCATAAGGGTATAAAACCAGCACTTTTAACGCTTCCGTACTACCAAGGAGGTAGACCAAAGAAATTAACACTAACAACTTCATAGTTACACAGTTCTACTTCAGAAATACATAGCAGATATAAAACAGTATATCACTAATAAATAAAAAAGTACTATTCGAGGCGCGTCTTGTGTGCCCCCGTTCAAGGCTATAAGTACGATTAAATTATTATTTTTATGTGAAGTTATCTAGGCTTGTCAACAGATAGTGACAGTCTGCAAAACAATATCGAAGTGAGCGCAAATGTGTTCTGTTAAACCGCGTATCGAAGAGGCAGCGTTAAAAATAGAATGCTTTGGACACGATAGAAATATCGGTGGGGAGTCCCGCAAGGGCGGAGCACCACCGTGTTCTTGAAAAGGCAATAAGATTTATAGTTTTTTAAATGTAGGCGCCCCAGGCATTTTAAATAAAATGTAGAATATTTCATACCAATGTAAACTTTCTATAATCTTGGAGTGCTAAATTTTTTAAATTACTTTTTTTTTTTCGGAATCAGCACACGAGGAGCTCGTGGCTAGATAATAACAGCCGCACAGGTCGATCTTCAAGGTTAAGCAACGCTTGCCTAGGTTGGTCTGTGGATGGGTGACCATCTTAACATAACGAGTTTCCTCCGTGCCTCGGAAAGCACGTTAAGCCGTTGGTCCCGGCTGTCATTTGTAGATCTTTGGCAGTCGTTACGGGTAGTCAGAAGCCAGTAAAATCTGACTCCAGTCTTGCCATGAAGTACCGTGTTACCCCAGCTAATGGGTTGTGGAGGTCTGGTAGGCAGCCGCTCCTCGTAAAATACTGGTATACAGCTAAATCTGGCTTGACTGGAAGCCGACCCCAATATAGTTGGGAAAAGGCTAGGCAGATGATGATTTCGGAATCAGCACACACAAAAAAAAACTATACGAAAAAAATGTTATTCAGATCCATTATCAGAAATGGCATACTTCACAGGTTTTTATACACAATTTATTAACTTTTCCTTCTGACGGTACACGATACCAAAGTCAAGGCCAAAACAAAGTATAAACATGTTAAATCATACACTTTGAACCTCAAACAGATTCATGTTTTTGTTGAGAATCAATTGCCCTGATTTAAAAGCAACCAACCAGGAAATCAACATAGAACTTTTTGCATTAAATATAACACAAAAACTAACACTAATAAGTATAAACACGAAGAACTCGAGGTTCTTACAGACATACTCTATAACGTTGTCATTGAGGTTTCTGTTTCTGGAGCTCTAATCACCGGTAATTTGCACTCTGCTCCCAACGCAAGCTTAAACAGTTATAGTATATAGTATAGTAAAACGGGCTGGTATCCGCAACTCCACGACTAAAGCGCGTATTTTGCATGCTTAAACATTTTTAAGACATATTAAACACTAAGTATAGACAAAAATAAAATAAAAGATCTTTATTACCAACAAAACCTTTAACAATACTTCATTATATTGTGTCTATATTCTAGGTTGGTAAGAGTTTCATCATCATTTAATCGTTTTCTTTTCTTTTTTCTAAGAACTGATCTTTCTTAACAATCACATTTTTTAAGTGGTTTATTCAGAAATTAGTTCCTTTTCTTCTGATCATTCTTCTTAGGAGTCTTCTTGAACAAACTGCTAACGATATAGAAGAACAAAGATACAGTGGCCAGTATTAAAGCTATGAGATCGAGGTACAGCCGTTGGTAGAGGGGTACTCTCCACGCGGGGGAGCGAAGGTGGGGAGCACCACGAGTGCGTACGACGTGTTCCACCCAGTGCGCGAGTTCAACTCCTGGTTTTGAGAGACGGTCGTGGTATATAGAAGATAGCTCCTTTGCTTTTTTGGGGAAGCTGTGAACAAAAAAAGTATAGGATTAGAGGTTGAGCTACCACTCATCATCATCCTTCTGCCCTTGTCCAGTGTTATTTCCATTCTGTCCTGTCACTCGTCATACTATCACTGACTTCCTTTTCTTTCATATCACTCTTAACACGATCCATCCAGCTTTTCTTCGGCCTCACCTTCGCCACCCATCCACATGTATAGGTACTCGTAACTCTTTTAGTTACATGCGTTTCATCCCTTTACCTGATCACCACTATAACCTATATAAATTTATAATGTAATCTTTCCTGTGATAATTGAGCTTGAGGTCTGTCTCAATTCTAAGATTGGTCGAAGTGATGATAGATTTTCTAAAAAAGATTTTTTCAGTAACAGCTCTGGTGCTCAGTTTATGCAAATAGACTCACTTTTCAAAATACTATTTAAACAAAGGTAACTGTCAAAAAGCATGTTAAAACTAGCAGCGTAAGCCATCCAAAAATGCATGCATGATGCTTTAAATTGCGAAGTTTAAACTTACGTATCATCCTTCAGCATAGTATCAATGGCAACTTTCAAGTCCTTAGGCAGATTGTGACTCAGTGGAACTCTCAGAGCGTATCCATTTTCAACTGCTTTGTTGACATTTGTGAACTGGTCGAAGAACACAGGTACGCCTATTGTTGGCATTCCGAAGTGAATAGCCTCTATCGAAGAAAGTAAGCCTCCATGACTGATGAACATCCTGACGTTGGGATGGGCTGAAAGAGAAAATGAAAATATTAGCACCGGTTTTTAAGCTAGGATTCAGACACACAGTGTCTCAAAAATCGATACCGAAATTATATCATATCCCAGAACATGATTCTGGACCTCAGTGGATGGAATTTTAATATTTTAATTAAAAATAATCTGTACATAAAAAAAAAATCAAACTATTAATCATCGCCAAAGACATTTTTAATTTAATAGTGCCCCACTAGCTCAGTACCTCACTTTTTTAACAAAACCACAATAATACTGACTGAATCCTAAATGAATCCCGTAGAGCAGGAGCCAGCAAATTGTGGAATATTATTATTTATTATTATTATTATAACATCATCATCCACATCATTTAAGTCGAAACACGTCCACTACTGGACATATGCCTTCTCCAAGCGTCACTGCAACGACCGTTCCTGTACGTCTCTCCTGAATCGAATTCCTGAGACCCTTACCAGGTCATTGGTCCACCTTCCAATGCCGGGTCTTCCGGTACGTGGTCGCCACTCAAGAAACTTTCATCCCCATCGAACATCTGTTTTACGAGCAATGTGGCCAGCTCATTGCCACTTAAGTTCGGCGATTCTTCGGGCATGACTTCTTATTAAGAACATTGAAACTAAATGGTATCACCGTACCGTACCTAAAATGCTAGGCTGTGGTGCCCAGTGCACAATGTGGACGTTCTTCGGCACATCTGGCAAGTCAGACTCGAATTTCCAAATGACAGTCTGTTTGAGTTGCCCAAACATCCTCAAAAGTTCCGCGATCAGAGGTTTCGGCAAAGAATTGCTCTTCAAGAATGATCCCATGCTGAAGTATATCACGCCATGCTTTGAGTTGTCTATGAGGTCTTGGAAGTCCTGCAAAAGAAAGCAAAGATTTTATTATTTTTCTCCTTGACCGATAAACACAGCATGATTAGTATTTAGAGGGTTGGCCTGTTCCTTATCCAAATATAATATCTAGCAATGTGATTCGATCATTCAGGGGGCACCCTGAAGACGAAAACGTGAAAGAATACATCAACACCACAGTATCCTTTTCTGCTTTATTTTGCTTTTGTAAAAAAAATATGATATATTTGGTATTTAGTCCGTCTATACTAATGAAAACGCGACCTGAGCCAAAGAGGTTAAAACCAAAAATTTTGTATGTGGTATTAGTAACTAGTAGGAGTATCATGTCTTGACACTTCACAATTTATTTTATTTCCTACAATTGCGGCTGAATAATATTGCCAATTCAAATTAAAAAAGAATCCAGGCCGCGTAATGAAAATTAGACGCACTCTAAAACATCATCTGCCTAGCCTTTTCCCAACTATATTGGGGTCGGCTTCCAGTCAAGCCGGATTTAGCTGAATACCAGTATTTTACGAGGAGCGGCTGTCTACCAGACCTCCACAACCCATTAAATGGGGTAACACGGCACTTCATGGCAAGACTGGAGTCAGATTTACTGGCTTCTGACTATCCGTAACGACTGCCAGAGATCTACAAATGACAGCCGGGACCAACGGCTTAACATGCTTTCCGAGGCACGGAGGAAACTCGTTATATTAAGATGGTCACCTATCCACAGACCAACCTAGGCAAGCGTTGCTTAACCTTGAAGATCGACCTGTGCGGCTGTTATTATCTAGCCACGAGCTCCTCCGACGCACTCTAAAACACAACTGAAATAATGCATACCCTTCTTTTTCTTCCTGCCTTTATCCCATACTACTTGGGGTCAATGTAACACTTTTTATTTTTAAGTCTGTCCTGTCACCTGTCATAGTTACTGATTTCTTTTCAACTTTTCAGTCGCTGTGTTCAATGAAGTGGCGCACACTTTCGAACTTAGTATTTGTATACCCTTTTACTCATACATACCTTCTGATTAGTCCATTAAGTTACAAAACTGTTTGTTTTTTAACATTGACATTTTTACGTGTCTAACACCACAGTTAATGGTACATAACGGGGTTAAAGAGGTTATCGAAATCATGCGTTTTATCTTCTATGTGTTGAGTCGTAATGATATGACAAAATATAATAGTTGCCAACCTCAAGCTTATTAACTTTATCAGTAAATAATAAATCCGTATCCGTATTAAAATAAAAACTATTTGATAATACTTGCAGCATCGCGTTGCCCAGTAACTGGTTTGTGTAGGTCTAACCTGATAGTTTATCCTTGCAAAACACGGATAATTTGCCGCATCCATCTGGACTTGAAACCGACTCTAAGCTAGATGAGAAAAAGTTAGGGTAATGATGATCTACCAGGTCATGCAACCAATCTTCTGGGCACCAGAATCGAAACTATATGAACTATATCGTACAGTAATCGCATTTTCTGCCCCACACTGTTGATATCATCATCATCATCTGCCTAGCCTTTTCCCAACTATATTGGGGTCGGCTTCCAGTCAAGCCGGATTTAGCTGAATACCAATATTTTACGAGGAGCTGCTGCCTACCAGACCTCCACAACCCATTAACTGGGGTAACACGGTACTTCATGACAAGACTGGAGTCAGATTTACTGGCTTCTGACTATCCGTAACGACTGCCAAAGATCTACAAATGACAGCCGGGACCTCCGGCTTAACGTGCTTGCACTGTTGATATCGCAACTAAAAAAATATTCTATACCAACCTTAGGCAAAGGTTTCACAGGCTCTTCAACATGGAATCCACCAATGTACTTGAAGTTCTGAGGAGTGCTGGGACGGTCACGAACAGCGTCGTGCTCATTCCCGAAGATCAGGGAAGCGTTAAAGATGACATCTTCATAATCTGGCAGTGTTCTGCCACGTTTCGCAACTAGCGGGCCGATGGTTTGTTCGTAGATCTTGCGTTCTTCGGGTTGGGTTATGAATCTGTAATTGAAAGTTGAAGTTACTTCTGGACAAGCGTGCTCCTTTGTAGACCACGTCGTCGGTTTTCATCAGGTGAGATAATGGTAGTGTAGTAGATTTATTTTTGTACTAGTTGACGTTTTACATCAGTATCAGTAGTATAGGCTAGTAAAATTACAATAAGCAACAGAGCTTGCGGATGGCGAGCAATGGTTGCTTTTGAAATCATCTTGATTGTAGCTGAAATACGCCCACTTTTGGACATAGGCCCCCAAATGTCACCACAACGAACTGTCATGTGGGTCTCACTTCCATTGATTTCCCGCGACGCCCACCAGGTTGGAGTTTCAACTTGTAAGGGGTCTATCAAGTTGAAACTCCAACGTTACGTCTTCTTCGCGGTAGTCACTCCAGAACCATTTTTTTCCCCTCTGGAATAGTAAAAAAGTAAAAAAGTAGTGGAAGGTTGACTGGTAGAGAATGCCTTGTTGCATTAAGTCCGCCTATGTACCACCACTGTACATGAAGCTTAAATAAATAAATAAATAAATAAATAAATAAATAAATAAATAAATAAATAAATAAATAAATAAATAAATAAATAAATAAATAAATAAATAAATAAATAAATAAATAAATAAATAAATAAATAAATAAATAAATAAATAAATAAATAAATAAATAAATAAATAAATAAATAAATAAATAAATAAATAAATAAATAAATAAATAAATAAATAAATAAATAAATAAATAAATAAATAAATAAATAAATAAATAAATAAATAAATAAATAAATAAATAAATAAATAAATAAATAAATAAATAAATAAATAAATAAATAAATAAATAAATAAATAAATAAATAAATAAATAAATAAATAAATAAATAAATAAATAAATAAATAAATAAATAAATAAATAAATAAATAAATAAATACATAAATAAATAAATAAATAAATAAATAAATAAATAAATAAATAAATAAATAAATAAATAAATAAATAAATAAATAAATAAATAAATAAATAAATAAATAAATAAATAAATAAATAAATAAATAAATAAATAAATAAATAAATAAATAAATAAATAAATAAATAAATAAATAAATAAATAAATAAATAAATAAATAAATAAATAAATAAATAAATAAATAAATAAATAAATAAATAAATAAATAAATAAATAAATAAATAAATAAATAAATAAATAAATAAATAAATAAATAAATAAATAAATAAATAAATAAATAAATAAATAAATAAATAAATAAATAAATAAATAAATAAATAAATAAATAAATAAATAAATAAATAAATAAATAAATAAATAAATAAATAAATAAATAAATAAATAAATAAATAAATAAATAAATTAATAAATAAATAAATAAATAAATAAATAAATAAATTAATAAATAAATAGTACAAGAGAGGCCAATGGCTCCTAGAGCTGAGAAATTGTTCGAAAGAATTTCCGTGTCCTTGGATCACAAAAGAGAATTGAAGGAACACAGGTGAGTTTTAGACACTACGTTTCGCATTCTGAGTGCACTCAGAGCGCGAGTAGTCATTTGGCGACTTCCCTCGTTAGAAATATAATGAGAAAAACGAGACTATAATATGAACTTACGTTTTAAGGAACTGCCACTTGACCCTGGCCCACAATTCATCGACTCTCTCCAGGAAAGATAAAGGAGTCATAGCAGGAGACAGGTAGTCAGGGTCGTAAGCAGGATTGGTGCCACGGTCGATCATTCTTAGCACTTGCCAATGAGCACCCATGGAGTATAACCATATCATCGGGCAGTCGTATAATACTGCTAATCTGAAAATAAGAATTTATACGATTTATTATATTGCTTTATTATATACGGACACATAATATATATGAGCACAAAAAAAATTAAAAGTGAAAGAAGAAGAAAGTAAACTTTGAGTTAAAAAAAAGTTTGTAGAGAAATTTTCCTGATATCAAATCTAATCCTATGATATATCTCAAAATATAGTTAGTTTTAGAGGCAGTTGTTGGAATATAACTAATAGTTACGTAGTAACTATTCAGTAATCTGTGCTAATAGCACCACTATGTAAGTTCAAACTAATGTAACTTTTTTGCACTAATAAAACTGTTTTTTTATTTATTTTAAAATTTGCGCATTTAAAAAAAACTAATTTTAAAAATGTGTGTTCACTATACATTTTTTACCTCGACAATTTAGTAAAAAACAGCATAACAAGACGAGCAAGAAACCAAATAAACCAATATTTTCAACTCACCCGGCAAATACTTCTGATTCTATTAAATCAGTAATAACAGCATCGAAGCGCTCATTGGGGTCTTGTAACAGTTTCTTAACGCTTTCATGCTGGAAGGTGGCTTTTGCGCCTTCCAGAGCAAAGTTTTGGATTTGTAGGGCATCGTTTTTTTCTAGTTTATGCTCCAAAACAAATCCCATTGTCATAGATTCGTCCTCTGAAAAAAAAGTACAGTTGTTGGGGGTCAGTTGTTTAGGAGTTATTCCAGGAGCCCAGCAGAGTTGAAGCCTCTGGGGCCATGGGTTTGCTTCTGAATGGAAAACTCTGGACCCTGGAACGAAGGCAAAGAAGGAACAATGGAGTGGGTTTTAATCAGTAAAAGTCATCCTTTAGATGATTAGGCCATTCTGATGATTTTCTGCCCAAAAAAAGGGTTGCAGGATTATTCGAAAGTTTTTTTTCTAGATTTACAATATTATAAAAGATTCAAAACACAAAGAAACTGGTAAATAACTAATTCCGAAAAAGAATTACGTATTTCTAATAAAAAGTTTAAGTTCGAACTTTTTATTCTAAGTCAGTCCGAAGATATCACAGTGCAAAGAAATCTGTTTAAAAAGTATACATTTAGGAGGTAAGTACTTATTAATTAGTACCTAAGCACTTTATATCTGTACAGTTTTATATTTCACCAAGTGCAACCTTATTTTGTATCCAGGCAATCCCTGTCCATTTCAGGTTGCCTGGAAGATATCGTGAAATGCGATGATGTAATGTCTGAACCGACTGAGGATCTAAGAACGCTGCTGCAAAAACAATCTGACCAAATAGGGCTTCCTCGACCCTTCTCTAACACAATGCCAGTGTGGAACCGCTACACAAGACATTTGTCAACTGCTATACTGCCCATCCTGCACAACATCCTACACTTTCCAGGATTTGTCAGACACCGGGGCCCGGGGTTAAAAAAAAACTTGAGCCAGGAAAAGAAGAAGAAGTTTAAGGTCTCAACTAAATAAATTAAGTGTACCTATATTATACACATACGAAAAATAACTTTTAAAGAGTGTCTTACTTTTCAGCAGTTCCAAGTTGGTACTGATATCAATTTGACGGAAGGTTTTGGCCGGCATGTTTTTTAAAGGAAAAACAGTAATGTAGGTCACCTGAAAAAATCAATCATAGTACATTAAATAAAATCGAAATGATGAAAAAAAGCAGAGGTTTATACTGTAACGGTTAATAGAAGCGTGTCTTTTGGTCTAATTATAATTTGAGTGTCTTCAAGGGTTGAGTGAATAGGGTCTTAATAAATTGGAGCACCTCAACAACAACGGTTGTATCACTGCTTACCATCAGATGTAGTTTATATTATTAAAAAAAAATGACCAGTTCCAGACCATTCAAATATATTAACTGAGACCAACTTGATTTTTGAGGACCACCTCGTCCTAGATAGCATAATGGTATCAAAAGAAAATAAACACGGAATGAAGTAAAAAAAAAGATAAAGCTACATTTTGTATCTACCCGATAGATGGTTTTGGGCTTGTATTTCAACAAACCGTACGGAGCAGGATTCGTAGTTCTTGTGTAACGTCAAAGATGTCGCTACACTACTTTTAGCATGTTGTATATGTTCTGATGTTATGTTAAGACTAGCTCAGACCAATAAAATGGGACCATCATCATCTACCTAGCTTTTTCCCAACTATATTAGTGTCGGCTTCCAGTCAATGGGACCCATAAATAATGATTATGAAAGGAGATGTATTTTGGTGTACACTAAAGTTTATTATCTATCTGTAGGCCTATTGTATTGGTCTGAGTAGAAAATATACTATAAACGCACGACCGTAAACGTTAATTCACTGTTATGCTCAATGCATCTAGTCATGAATCTAGTTGGCCTTGAAAATATAACAATGGCATGGGACGGACAACCAAACGATGGGAAGATCCTTTATACTTCTATTGTGGGTCAAATTAAATCAACCATACTCCGCAGATCTATTGGGAATTTATATCGAATCAAGATAAAAAAAACTAAAAGAAATCCGAGTACAAATTAAAAATTCGACAGCTGCTGTAATTACTTTGAACTATAAGTTGACAATTTTTGTTATTATGTCCTATTTTTTTCAATAATTTCTCCCGCTTTTGTGTGGAGCAGCACGTTTTGTCAGCTTGGCTAAAATCACGCGTGTCCTTTAGTTGCTTTTGGCTTTAGAACCACGGTTTCCCTTTCAGAAATTCACTGTGGCCCTAGATGGTATTGGTACAGATTAATAAATGGTATTGGTTCTGCTTTTCCCATATTGTTTGCTGAATTTTTCTTTGAGGTGTGCATGGACCATTACGTGTCGACGACTCGAGTTCCGTTGCTTGCCGTCCGCAAATTTGCGCCTACAGTGGTTGGGGATCGCCCTACGTACGTGGTTCCTAACCTTTTCAATGTCACTACCCCTGTGAACAAGTATGTGAATTGAGTTTACCCTTAGCTAATTTAAAATAATTAAAACCACACAAATTCGAACGAAAATATGTTTATTAATAAGAAATTGCACGTTTAGGTAACTAGTAAAGTAATATATAAATCTCAGCGTTAACTAGTGGGAAGGTTGAAATTGCTTTGCATTCGCAAGTTTGACAATATTAGGTTCGGTTTCACTCAACGCGCATCTCTCTCTCTTTATTTTAATACTATTTCGTGACATCCCGTGTTACCCCCCTAAAATCTCCGTTTTACCCCTGCGTGGGTAATTACCCCCAGGTTAGGAACCACTGCCCTACGTCTTTCGACGCTTAAGGCAAGTCTTGTCGCGGTAGTTCGGGCTAGAGAGTGTGAGTCACTGCGTCAATCAAGAGGACAGGCCTGCAACCCGATCCCGTGTTGCATGTTGGTACTGCAATCATGCTTGAGCAAATAAAAGGTTATCTTATCTAATCTTTGAACATTACACCTGCTTGCGGAGTACCGCTTACTATAATATTCATCTATCTAGCTTATTTTTTTTACTACATTTGTGAGACGGATAGTAAAATAGATTTATAAATAATACTAGCTTCTGCCAGCGGCTTCGCCCACGTTCATAAAGCATTACATTGATAAAAGAATTTTTAAAACCGATTGAGTTGTTTGTTGTGAGTTTATTAATTTAAAACAAAAGACCAAAAATACAAATCTTTCTTCGGGGACCTTACCATGACGTGTTAAAATAACAAGCATGCGAGCGAGAAAGAGGGATGGAGCTATACACCTTATATAGCGTTATCCCTGTAAACATTCAGTTTAGGTTGCCTAATGAATCGCGATAAGATCTCTTGGCAGGGCCTCTGTAAATGGAATGAATTTGTCTCGCATCAAACATAGACGATTCCATTTAGATAATATTTGTATCCGCTTTAAGACTGTTAAAAGCAAAATCATTGTTTTCACAGAGTTATAATCTATTAGACAAACTTGTCTTTGACATTGGTTAAATAGCTTTTAAATCAACTAGCTGGTACTAGGGCTTTCATCCCGGGAGTCTCGGTCTCGAAAATATCGAGACTCTCGGCGTTTTTTCCCCATTTTCGAGACTCGAGACTTACACATGCAGTCCCGGGACTAACGAGACTTTTCGAGACTTTGTCTATACTAATATTATAAAGAGGTAAAATTTGTAAGTTTGTATGTTTGTAAGTTTGTATGTAGGGGGTAATCTCTGGAACTACTGGTACGATTTGAAAAATTCTTTCAGTGTTAGATAGCCCATTTATCGAGGAATGCCATAGGCTATATACCATCACGCTACGACCCACGGGAGCGGAGCAGTAACGAAAAATGCGGGTGAAACCGCAGGGGTCAAATATAATTAATTATCAGTACATTTATCTCCTCGTATAATTATGGTAATTTACATTATTGATTTGTAGCATGTCCACGAATTTACAAACATTTTTGTTTTTATTACTAACTGTAAAACGATGGCGTTGAAAGATTATAATTAATTTTAGATTTAATATTACTAATACTCTTACCATGCTATTTTATCTTAATATTAGGTATTTCTAGCTGATTTGAGGCTATATTGCCGTGATGATACGAACATTTATAAAGTTTAAAATTAACGCTTACCCTGAGGTATTGTAACGAATCAGTTTTTATATTAATTGTTCTTGACGGTGTACGTATGATCGATGTATTTGATGGAAATAAAAATCAATTTTTGTTTAAAAAAGTTTAGGTTTTTTCACAAAAATTGTTTTTAAAAATCACTTTTATTACTTTGTATGATTGTATGTATGCTTTTTTTTTGCATTTAGACTGATAGTTTTCACATTTAATTTCTTATGAATTATTTTAAAACAATACTTATCAAAACGAAGAAAACATTTTTATTTCATTTTATTAAATCCTGAAATGATAAAAATTCATTCAAACTTCCACGGTGTGTGTTATTTTTAACGTCATTTTGGATGGCATATAACAAGTTTGGAATAACTTGGTCGCTGTGGTGTGTCAGATGTTTGTGAGTGAAGGAAAAGTGAATTTACGTTGAGAGGGTTATTGAGAAAGGCCGTCGTGATCAGTTAGGTAAGACCTTATATTTGTTTTGCCTATCGTTTTTCTTTGTGTCTGGTCATGGGTCTTTTTGTTTTAGATAACACCATATATGTATTATTGCGATGTACTTACCAAAATGCATAATACATCTTCGGTTTGGTGCTATTTTTAAGAGGCAAGGATAATACTTGCTAACTACTGCTAAATGCAAAAAATGCCATAAAATATTTAAGACTAAGAGGGAATACCAGTGTTCTTCATAAACATCTTAAAAGTATCCATAACTTGATATTATCAAAGGAAGTACAACCAGCTTCAACAACTTGTATTGCACGTATCACTACATCATCAAAAAGTGAGGATGAAGTATATAAACCACCGGAAAAAAGTAAGATGACAGATTTCTTCCAAAAGGTTGACGGAATTGAAATGAAAGTTTCGAGAGTGGCTTCTCTGGGTGGAATACCGTTTCGAACTTTTGTAGAATCTGAAGATTTACGTGAGCTATTTAAAAAATCACAATTATCGCTACCCTCGTACAGACGAGCCAACAGGCAAGCCACAGGGCTTCCATGTCTAAAACAAGCTGTCTTCGTAAAATCTCAAATGCTGAGCGAAATAAAGAAATTGAAGGCTGTGTTAGATCACACTTTATCACTGAATGACATAGAAAAAACAGAAAAAATTTGTAATACTTAATTAAGTATTTGGAAATAATAATTGTGTATTAATTACTTAAATACCTACCCTTTGAACATAAATCTTTTTCAAGTCTCGAAAGTCTCGTTTTTCCCGGGAATCCCGGGACTGGGCCGAGTCTCGATATTTTTTCCCGGGACTCGGAAAATGTATCGAGACTGAAAGCCTTAGGCTGGTACCAGTTTCGCCCGTGTGGTAGTAGAAAATTATCCGAAGACTCCCAGGATAAAAAGTATCGTATGTGCTATTATATGGTGCGACTTACAGACGATATGCCAGAGTTTATTATGCGATACGATATGCACAGGCGTAGAATAGAATAGAATAGAATAAACTTTTTTGTACACCAAAAGAAGTTATAAATTGTGAGTTGTTGTGTGTGTAATTGTGTGTTGTTGTAATTGTTGTTTGTAGGGTAGAAAGTGTACGCGGGAATTGCATGACTTGATTCCGCCATCACCTTTCTACCATCGGACAATCCGATATACGGCGAATATCCACCCTTACGTGGTGGAAATCTCTACGGCCCGGACTAAGCGTTTCGACGTTTATACCGCGAACCTTTAAGGACAGGAAGAATTTTCCTGCTGCATTCTTCCTGTCCAATTATAATTTGAATGTTTTCAAGGCTAGAGTAAACCGGTTCTTCATAAACTAGTGCGCCTCACCATCAATGATTGCATCACTGCTTATTATCAGGAGAGATCGCAGTCAGGCACTAGTCTGTTTATATTATAAAAAACATTTGCTGGTTTCAGGACGGTTGAATAATTTTTCCGGGACTTGTTGACCTTCATAGCTTCGGCTTTGACTTGTAGGAGTCAAATTGGTGAGAAATTGTGTAAGGATCTTGTCGAAAAAAAAGTTATTTTACACCTACATTATCCGCAAAACAAATATTATTATTTCGAGTTATCTTCCTGTCTCGTAGTACATACAAGTCTATCCTGATAGAAGACCGCAGCAGGTAAATTGTCCCAGTCTTTCGACAGTGACTGTTTCCGTTGTAGGTCATAGTGGAAGAGTGTATCAGACTTTTACTGACTAAAAACACACCTATAATCCTACAGTATTTGCAGAACAAATAATTCTTATTTCGCGTTATCTCCCTGTCTCGTAGTACATGTCTAGGAATCTTCATAAGTCAACAAGTCTTAGTCTACATCTTATAAATGTTATCTCGCTATCATGGGTGACAACAGTTAATTGTTTAATGTACTACTATCTGCCTGTCTTTAATCAATGGTAATTACTTGACACCTACCTATGTTTCTTCCTACCTATCTAAGTGACCTTCAGTATAATAGGTAATATGCGTGTCAGGTATCATTTATCCATTATTTATTTACCTTTATTTAGATTAGATATTTGTATTAGGTACTCATTAACTGTCTGCGTCATAAACAAGTCTTGTAAACTTAATACTAGGTACTAAACCTATAAATACTAGTTTTTAGATTAGCTGAGATATTAATTACTTATTTCCATAATAATATATTATACGTTTTTGCAGCCCGGATGAGTGTAGTTTAGATATAATATTACCGAGTTTTGTTTTTGCTATGATGATGAAAAAAGTATTAATTTACAAAATTAATGATATACAGTTTTTTGATTGTCTAGACACATCTGTATAGACAAAAACAATAAAATGCATTATTTTATTGTATTGTTTTATTTTCATACCCCTTTTAAAAATATTCATTTATAAATGTTAGCTATGGAATAGGATAGATAGATTCCTCGCAGGGACGGTTAGTGGCGGCGACCTCTCGCGCCGGTCCCTGGTTTAGACCATGGCCGGAGCAAAGGAGAATGGGCGGCCGCCTTCTTCTGCAAAGCAGCAATGCTAGCAAAGGAGGAGACGGACCTCCTCATGCTCCAGCCGCTGAGACTTAGGCTACCAGTCATCACAGGCGTGGGCTTGTGAACTACGAGCAATGGGTGGCTCGCCGTCCAGCCGTCCGGTAGTCGTCCGAACTAAGCCCGAATTGTTGGCACGTAGTGTTGCACTCATGCTTTAAAGAGATGTCAGACAAATCGTAGGATCCCAGCACCGAAGCTTGTTGTGGACAACTAGACATGTGTCGACTTCTGAAAGGAGAATCCGTGGCCCTTGAATACAAGGCCAATCTAAAGAACATAGGTGTAGTTTCAGACAGTAAAAGATCCCTTCCGCATCATCCTAGGAGCAGGAGAAGTCATTAAAAGATTTTCCAAAAAGATAAAAAACAGCAGAATATGAAAAACATATCTATATAGTCCATCTGGTATTTTAAGTAAGTTTCTGATGTCTGGATGACAGGATAGAATTAAAAAAAAAATGTTGCGCCGACCCTAAATAAAACGGGACAAGGTCAGGAAGATGATGATCTGATGTTTAGATTGCCTACTGCCTAGTTTTATTACCACTGATAGAACAGAGAACTATGGAAGAAGATAAATTATTAGAAGAATAAGGACAAACTAGTGATGCATGTTTATACCTCATGTCCAGCATTCAGCAGATGCCTTACAGCTCCAGTTCCCAGAATACTCAAGCTCTTTACAGGATAAGGGAATACCACGAGCACTTTTAACGCTTCCGTACTACCAAGGAGGTAGACCAAAGAAATAAGCACTAATAACTTCATTGTTACACAGTTCTACTTCACTTTACATAGAAAATACAAAGCTTTATCTCACAAACAAATAAATAAAGATGTAATATTCAAGGCGCGTCTTGTGTACGCCCGTCCAAGGCTGCGAGTGCGATTGAATCTTTATAAACTCTATATGAAGTAATCTAGGCTTGTCAACAGACTGTGCAGTACGGTCTGCAAAATAAAATTGTAGCGAGCGCCTGGCGACTCGCGGGAACCGATGGATGTGAGATGCATAAGACCTGTCGTTATGGCGAAGCTTGGGGGAGGCCTATGTCCTGCAGTGGACGTCTTTTGGTTGAGATGATGATGATGAGCGTGGCTGCGGGTAGGGCATTGGTCTTCTTCTTTTCATGTCGACGTACTTTCACAAAAAAAAATCTGACCTGTATTTGGCATTCTGTATGGCTCTGGTATTGGCCTCGTATCCTGTAAAGTGCAGGATCATAGAACAATCTCTAAGTATACCTATTGCTCGTAAAACGGATGGTCGGTGGGGTCGAAAAGTTCTGAAGCGGTGACTGTAAACCGGAAGACGCAGCGTTGGAAGGCTTTCCACAAGGATGACCGATGATTTCGTGGTAGTCGCGGGAATGCTATGGATGCGAGACGCACAGGACCGTTCGTTGTGGCTACAATTTGGGGAGGCTTATGTTCAGAACTGGATGTCTTTCGGTTGATATATTATTATGAGCGTTTGTCAAGTTTCATAAATCAACTACCACGCCGTTTTGGGGGAAGGTTTCCTATATGGTAGGCAGATGACTTGGTGAAGGCTAAAGGAGTTTGTTGGATGCAAGATCGGTGAATGTTGCGATATTGGACGTCTTTCGGCTGAAACTTTTATATATTATCGTTTAATACAAGAACATCTAAAGTCGACTGGTAATTCGGTTAATTCAAGTTTGATCAAGTTTAAATTCGGTAATAATAGGTATTATTGGATTAAAACAGAATATTTATAGGTTACAAATAGAAAATTTAGTTAAACTCCGTATTAGTATGGAGTTGAGTTATACGAATGATGATAAATGCTTGCACTGACTGGAAAGATCCACTCAAATCTGTGTGGTTTTTTCCTCAAAAGACAATCTCAGACATTACTCTGCATGGTTCTATGGATTATGAAAGAGAATTTGACCTCTTAGTTTGTTTTTGGTGTTTTCTCAGACCGTAGTCAGCTAGAAGTCACTTGCGTCATCTACGAGTAACTAGTTTAAATTGACGAAAAAATTGACATGTTTACAGTGATTTTATAAAAACCTGTTTAATAAAAATACTAATTTCGAAAATCTTAATTGATCAACTGTTCTTTTTGACGGTACACGTTATTTAGTTGTAATGTCAAGGCCGGATTAAAGTTTAAGTATATCAATTAATACACTTTGAACCCAACGATTAATTTTTTTGTAAATAAAATACTTATTGCAATTTGAAAGCACGCAACCAGGAAATCAAGATAGACAAGACGAGAGTCTTTGTATACATATAAGTATTACGCAAAAACTAGAGAATACTACAGACGCATGCAGACACCAAAACGATAGTACAACCGTTTTTACAGAACAGGTTACCAAATCTACGGGGTAGGTATGGGTATTGGTATTACATTTGTAGGATCTATTCTATTATCTATAGAATTGATTTCTGTATCATGAGTACATTCATAAACGTTTACATGCAAAATACATTCAAACTGTCACAACCATTTGGAAGCCGATATTTTGTTGCATTCAATCGAACCTATGACACGCAGCCCAGCAGTCAATTATTTAACCACTGCGACAATAGTGACACCGAAAGTAGTACCTAGTTAACGTATCGTTAGCGTATATTGTTACGTCGCGCCTGACTGCGTGAGAGATCATTTGTTTCGTTTTTAGGGTTCCGCACCTTATTCGGCAGAAACGGAACCGTTATAGGATCACTTGTTTAGTAAAGACCTTTTTTTTTTAGATAATATTTAAAAATCAATTCTCAAATCTGCTATTCCTTAGCGCGCAATTCGAAGATATGGCAGTTTATGCTCCGTTTATGGCGTATATTTTGACACTCGGAAGGGAATTAAAAACAGAATCATGTTCATCATGTAACTTTGTAGTTTCATCACAAATTAATTACATTCTTGCTATTCGGAAAGTATGTATTTGTATAGATAAGTTTATACCAGACTCTTGATGCGCAAGTTCAACTCACTCTTGACCGGTTTTTTGTTGATTACCTTAGTTTGGGATGTCGTAAAATCATTACGCAGTTTTTTTTGCCCCCCTCTGTTTCGGAGCAGTCTATGCTAAATATAAGCTAGTCAGGCATCAGGGTCATGGTGAATTGGTGATACACTTGGTAACGCCGGTTCTTATTGGTAAATTGGTCTAGTGGCGATGACTGTGGATAGGTCGGATAGAGGTCACCTGTGTATGCATCTGATTGGTGTCTGTTCTATCTATTTTATTTTGGTCTTCTGGAAATGTATTGGTCTTTTGGAAATTATAATTTATGTCAGTGGATTTTATATTATGGTTCCTCTTAATTTTGTATTTTTCTCCATCCGGCTCGAAGGACCAAAGTAACGTTTTAACTTTAATTCATGAATCCCCGACCGTCTCATAGGACCGCGCTGCTATTGTCTTACTATGTGTCTCGTTTCGCGGGTATTTATAGGTTAAGAACGTCTAGAATTCTTGTTTAGATTTAGAATAGTTATCAAAAGGAGAACTTTTGATACTATAACACGTACAGCAAAAATGGTATAATTTTTACTGAAAGGCCTATTGAAGCCACTTAACTTCTTACAAACAATGGTCTGTGTTTATTATAGTTTTTTAGAAATAGATTTTTTTTTACGTAAACCCTGAACTTTTATTTCATTATTATAGGATAAAAACTGATTAAAATAACTTAATAAATAAAATTTTAGGCATTTGATAAGTGTGTTTTTGACGTAATTTACAATAATATGATTATCTTTCAAGAGTTAGGGCCTGTTTCACAATGTCCGAGTAAGCACTACTCACTGAATAAATTAAAAAATGTGACAGAATTTGTATGAAATTATCTGCCAAGTAAGATACTCGAAACTTAATCATAGGTGGTGAAACAGGCCCTTAATTAAGTATCGAAGCTGACAGTAGGTAAAACTGTCAACAGGAGATAAAAATAATATAGGTGTATAATTTTGATAATAATTAGGTTACAATCAGTTTATACTAGTTTGTTATGAAACATTTCATTTGTGAGTATCTCATTTGTTTTAGTGTTCTATTTTTAAGTCCATGTGTAATTTTTTAGTTCATTATCTGCTTGCCATTAACCGTTTTACATTTGTGTAAAACATTAAAAAAGGCCGAAGATTATAATTTTCACACATATTATGACAAAATATATTTATGTCTATTCAGATTTTCATAAATTAAGAAGTAGGTAACATCATCATCATCATCATCTGCTTAGCCTTTTCCCAACTATATTGGGGTCGGCTTCCAGTCAAGCCAGATTTAGCTGAATACCAGTATTTTACGAGGAGCGGCTGCCTACCAGACCTCCACAACCCATTAACTGGGGTAACACGGTACTTCATGGCAAGACTGGAGTCAGATTTACTGGCTTCTGACTATCCGTAACGACTGCCAAAGATCTACAAATGACAGCCGGGACCCACGGTTTAACGTGCTTTCCGAGGCACGGAGGAAACTCGTTATGTTAAGATGGTCACCCATCTACAGACCAACCTAGGCAAGCGTTGCTTAACCTTGAAGATCGACCTGTGCGGCTGTTATTATCTAGCCACGAGCTCTTAATACGAATCATTTTACGACTTAAACTAAACCGTTAAAGAAAGAGATCCCAAGTGTTATACAGGGTGTAAGGGACCGCCCTCCACTAACTTTAAAGGCTTGCTCAATAGACAAATCTGAACATCCTCCGACGATTTTTTTTTCAGGAAACGAAAAAAAAAGTCGACCTGTCCATACAAACTGTCCGATAAAAGTGAGGCTGAAATTGGGTAAACTACACGGTGTATAGCTTCATCCCTCTTTCTCATTAGCACGACTGACATTCTAACATGACATAGTAAAGCCCCTGATCGGGACGATAATTAGCTCACGGGTAAACCATGACCAGAAATAGGTTAAAGGATACTTTTAATGCGGGCGTATGTTCCCTTGGGATAATTTTCTACATTAGCGCGGGTGAATCCGCCGGCAGAAGCTAGTATAGTAATTTATTTTACGCAGACAGAATCATCCGTGACAGGTAATCAAAAGTTCGGTAGGTATGCAAATGTAGTATTTCAATGCAAATAAGTCATTTTGATTCTGAAGAAAACACAAAAAATATACTTATCATCGTGTATTAATTATTTTTGTTAATTATTAGGTAAGCACATAGCGGTTTTTGAATGCTGTTTCAAACAGGACCTATAGCTCTTTGAGATTGCTAGGCCTTTTCCCAACTATATTGGGGTGAGTCCAGTCAAGCCGGATTTACCTGAATAGCAGTATTTTATGAGGAGCGGCCGTCTACCAGACCTCTTGACAATCTTAAAGACCTATACGACGATAATAAAATTATAAATGTAACTATAAATGTACGCTCAAACTTGGTATAGTCTAATCAGAACATGAATTCGGTTTTTCTAAATAATTATATATTATTTCAGTCCGTGTAGGCTGAAGGTCCTTGACTCCTTTAGCGGACGGCGTGCCCTTTTGGTCGTACGCAAAGCAACTGTCCCGGTCATGCGAGAACGGATTCTGGTCGAAGGATTTGGTCCGTCGAACCAAAATTCGAGTATGGGTTAATAATTTTATATGGACAAACGATATGACAACGAAGAGGCATAATAAAATTCACATATCAATAATTTTATTTCAGTCATACTTTCAAAACAAAATTGCTAAAAATACATCATTATAGTCTATTTATTTGTTTCTTGTAACTTCTTTTATTGGTTTGATATCTTTTATTATTTGAAATTGTTTAATAAAATTTAACGTGTTTTTCAGTAATTTGTTGACTGTAATGTAATATTCTGTATATGACTTGTAATGACTATGACTAATAAATACATACTCGTAGCTATTTTTTCATAACAATGCTTAGCAATAACAACAGCATAAATATCAGCAGTATTAAGGGTAGTATTTTTGGGGGTGGGTTACAAATTATACTACTTAAAAAAATATAACATCTCATCAGCTACTCTTCTCCTTCTTTTGTTCCTTCGATCGACAACCCAAAACATACTTTACAGCTTTGGTAATAAGTACTATTATTATAGTTAACACTACAGCTAGATCTAGGTACAGTTTTTGGTACAGTGGTATGTTTAGTGCAGGGGAGCGAAGGTGGGGGGCGCCTCGGTTTCGCACGATGTATTCCACCCAGTATGGAACAGCCTTGCCTGGTGGCATCTCCCGGTCGTGGAATAGGGCTGATAGTTCCTTGGCTTTTTTGGCGTATCTGTAAAGGAAAGGGATCAAAATACATCATGTCTACTAATATAATAAAGGCGAAAGTTTTTATGTACAAATTTGTGTGTATTTGTTAATCCTTCACGGATTTGCTTGAGATTTGGTTTGGTTGATAGCTTAAATCCAATAATGTTTTACTTATTGCATTAAATCCAATAATGTTGTAAGACATTATAGTATTGCATGCTTTGTCATTAGACGAAATCTGTTTATCCTAAATTATAAATCTCATTTAAGTATTTTCTTATGGGAATAAAGATTCTTTAAACCTAAATCTAGGATGAACACAAGCTATATAATTTATACTGGTAAAAAGTATTAGTTTCACACGGGTAAAGCCGCTCATTATCATCATCATCATAATTTCAGCAGAAAGACGTGCACTGTTGGACATAGGCCTCCCCCAAGTGTCGCCATAACGACCAGTACTGTGTATCTTGCATGTATCAAATTCCCGCGACCCTTCATCAGGTCATTCGGTCCACCTTGTGGGGGGCCTTCTAATGCTACGTCTTCCGGTACGTGGTCGCCACTCCAGAACCTTTCGGCCCTATGGACCAACTGTTCTACGCGCACTGCCACTTAAGTTTGGCGATTCTTTGGGCTGTCAACTGTTCTTTTGTAAAATCCTCATCTTTTACCTGATATCACAACACATTTTTATTTGCAGGAGGATTAAGAGTGCAGCTGTACTTATAAAATATCATATTTCAAGTGTTGTGTGTTTTAAGTTCCAGTCCCAAAATCGAATTTTCGAAATTAGTCCAGGCGTTTTCAAGCAATAGAAGCGCATATAATAATATAAAACTTACGTTTTATCATCAAGAACCTTCCTGACAGCCGTATCCAGATCTTCATACATATCTTCAGATATCGTGACGTGGATGCCAAAGCCCTTGGCTGCTGTAGACTTCATGTTGAGGACCTGGTCTGCCATCACAGGGAGGCCGACTACTGGTACTCCGTAATGGATAGCCTCTGAGGTTGAGAGCTGGCCCCCGTGTGTGATGAACAGTCTTAGGTTAGGATGAGCTGAAATTAAAGTGGTATAACACATACATACATATTATAACATATACAAAGACAGATTATTGCGTTGGTGGCATACTAAATGGCGGTTGCAGTAAAATACTTGGTATTGTAACCACTTTTTTGCTTTTTATGCAATCCTTATACTTATGGAATAACCCCAGGACCCTGGAAAGAGAACCTCGGTAACCTTTAATGAAGCCAAAGAAAGGACAGAGGTAAGTTTTAGTCAACTAGAAGTCGAACATGTTCCGCCGTCCCGTTCCGCCCAGAGTGGGATAAGTTATATCGATGACTTCACAGTACAGGACAATAAAAAAGGTTTATTCTTATTGCAAATGGAGTATAGTCTGATATAAAGGTAAAAATCTTACCCAAAATACTTGTCTGAGGCGCCCATTTAACAAGATGGACGTTAGCTGGTATACCAGTCAGATCACTTTCGAACTTCCAAATAACGGTCTGCTTATATTTGCTGAACATGTTAAGTAAAGACCTCTTCATATTTTCGGACATGCCAGCACTCTCCAGGATCGAACCCATGCTGAAGTATATGACGCCGTCTTTTGCTTCGTCCATGAGCTTTTGGAGATCCTGAAAGGAAATAATAATATAGCCTTTGATTGGAATAATGAAGTTTTGTGATCCTTCTCAGGTTTGAGTTTGAATATACGTTATATATTTTAAGTGAATAAGTAACTACTTCCAAAATTAAATCAATTTTTAATAGACCTAAGATCTATGTTTTGGCTGTAAGTTGAAATAACGACCATATTTCTTCAGATACAGGGCAATCAAACGCTTTTTACGAGAAACGCGCTTTTTAGAAGTCCCGTTGGTTTGTAACTATTTATAATGATAATAATCTTTATTAACATACGAGCGAGTATGTTTATACATTTTAAGTAAATCTCTGACTCCTGTGTTAGGTGATTAGCCCGAGTTACCAGAAATGTGTTAAAAAAAGAAGCCAATGCCTTCTTCCGAGAGATTTTGAGGACGATTAGAGTATCCAATGAAAACATTTACAGCAAGAAATTTCTTCTTCCAGTAAACATTCTCAGAATGTTCTTAAATCCCAAAAGATTTTCGCCTCAAACATCAGGAGCAAAAGTCTAACAATTTTAAACGTGCCACGCAAACAAGTTAGCTTGCTGCAGTAAGCAAGTAATCCAGAGCATAATCTTGAAGCTGGATAAAAATCCTTCGTGACCCAGCGTACCGCTTGATTCCCCATTGTTGTATTAAGTCCTTTGAATGGGTGCAAAGATTAGAGAATGAATTCCGTCCGCGTTGCTCTTGGCTCGAGTCAGGCGTTCAGATTTTATTCCACCCGCGGGAATTAACGTGATTACATATTAACAGCGTCGGTGAGAAACGGTTTCGGGGCGTGTGCTAAATAATTTCTTGGACGAAAATAAGTTATTACTTGTTTTCTAAACGTTTTGAGTTATTAAAGGGAGTTTTGATTATTTATTCTAAGTTTCTTCATTTCATCATCATCAACTAAAATCTTTTCAGTCTAACAGATTTTCATACCAAGTCATAGGTCCACCTTGTGGAAGGCTTTCCAATGCTGTGTCTTCCGGTACGCGGTTGCCTTTCCAGAACCTTTTGGCTCCGATGCGACGGTCATCTGTTCAGCGAGCAATGAGACCTGTTCGTAACTACTAGGTTCTTCTGCGGATACCTTCATTCTTGATGAGATCACTCATTTGGCAGCCTTATACTGTTACCATGGCTGGGACTCAGGCCTCCCCTCTAGGAGAGGGAATGAGCCGTAATCCAACACGAGCTCAATGCGGGTTCGTTTCTTAGTTTATACTAAGTAAACTCAAAACTACTGGATCGAATCTAAAAATTTTTTCACTATATAAATGCTACTTTGTTATGAAGAGTCAGGCTATATATTTTCTTCTTTCAATGAGCAAAGTCACTGGTAGAAGCTAGTCAATTTGAAAAAGGTAAATTATTTTCTCAGCGCCTGCAACTAAGTTATAGCAATTATCTATCTCACAGATATTTGATAGCTTCCATTTTCCTCAAGTCGGTAACAGTACACAGGTAAAGAAATGTCTGTTACGTACAATGTAAGTAAACTCAATTATTTACACAAAGTAACATAACTAAATAGACATCATAATTATGTGGTTTCTTAGGATGTGTTTCCACTGGCGTAGAGCTGGGTAAACTAGAAGAGAGCGAACTGTGAATTGGGTAATCACTGCGTGGAAACAGGTGGACCTGAGCGGACTTTCCAATAAAACAAATGAACCCGCGACCTCAAGCCGGATAGAACATATTTAGGTGCCGAACGAAGAGTACGAAGCAGAGGGTAAAGCATGGACTAAACGGTTGCATTCCAGCGTCCCAACAGAGGTGTACTTGCTAGTTTTAATCCGTGTAGACAGTTTTAATTTATGACTTTCAACGTCCTTGGATGGCGTGCGTGTTTTTCTAACCGCAGTTTTGATTGCAGTGACTGATTTGCGAACGCGTTGGCACATTAATTAAATTCGTTTAGCCGCAACACAATCAAAACACACAAACCAATCTCCAACCACGGTGACATCTGTTAGAACGCTGGATTGCATGGGTACATATTACAATACCGACATTTCATAATAACTATGACTGAAATACCGACGTCTGAAACATCGAAGTTCAAAATACCGAAAGTTTGAAATACCGATAGCCGTTATATCGAAACATGAAATACCGATGTCCAAATGCCCGAAAGGATGAAACCCCGAATGAACGAAATCCCGAATGGACGAAATACCGATGGATGCTGCGAGCTACTTGGAAGTAGCGTTCGCCGGCCGCTGCCGCGGCACAGCTCGCTTCGCTCACTCGGCTCATGCGCGTTTGGTCACTGTTCTAACCTAACCTAACCTAACCTATTTCACCCAGTTCAATATGATGAATCCTACAATTTGCCTTCGGGATTTTAAGCTTCGGGATATGAATCTTCGGGATTTTAAGCTTTCGGGCAAACGAACTTTCAGTATTTCAAACTTTCGACCAAACAATCATTCGGCGTTTAATTTTTCAGGATTTCGTCCATAGGTATTTTGAATTTCGGTATTGTAATACGTACCCGATTGCATCTATGTATTCCATATTTTACACAACTCCATTCTGTACAACACTCACTCACTCACTCTGTTCTGTGTGTCTGTATGTGTGTCCGTGTGCCTTTGTACTCTGCTACAATGAAAAGACTTGCCAATTTTCACTGTTCTTCTTCGCTTAACTTTGTCTATCTCTGCTCCAGTATAGACGCACCCTTAATGCTTGCATTTCACAGCAGCAAAATGATAGCGACGTCAACTTGAAACACGACAATGTTGTGTCACAAATATGTAGGAAGGTATCAAGTACTTTCTCGACTGTATTAAGGAAGGAAAATCTTCTTTCAAAGAGAACGAAGTCACGATCGTTTACCTGTTGTCTTGATTAAATAAACATTTGCTCTACAAGGCCAGAGCCCTTTCGTCTGTCTATTTTCCTGGTTTTTATGCTATTTTAATCTAATTGTTTTATTTTAGTATGACAATAGCGGTTTTTTTATTAGGTCATCATCTGCCTAGCCTTTTCCCAACTATATTGGGGTCGGCTTCCAGTCAAACCGGGTTTAGCTGAATACCAGTATTTTACGAGGAGCGGCTGCCTACCAGACCTCCACAACCCATTAACTGGGGTAACACGATACTTCATGGCAAGACTGGAGTCAGATTTACTGGCTTCTGACTATCCGTAACGACTGCCAAAGATCTCCAAATGACAGCCGAGACCAACGGCTTAACGTGCTTTCCGAGGCTCGGAGGAAACTCGTTATGTTAAGATGGTCACCCATCCACAGACCACCCTAGGCAAGCAGACCACCCTAGGCAAGCGTTGCTTAACCTTGAAGATCGACCTGTGCGGCTGTTATTATCTAGTACACACACAATAAACGTGCCTAGGTGTACAGCTTGATTATAACACATACACACAACGACAGGTCCTGTGCGTCTCGCATCCATCGGGTTTCCGTGACCCTCACCGGAGACAAGGGTAGACGGGCTGCTGGGCACCGTTTTCAAAGAGGATATCGATTAAGCACAGCGTTTATGGGGAGCTTAAAATATAGTTTGGTAGGTTTTGAAATCTCTTTACTCTTGTAAAGAAATACGGCAAAAAAAATTGGTAATTTTTACCTGTGGCAAAGGCTTGGTCTTATCGATGTGATACCCAGCAATGTTGACAGTGTTCTGGGGCAGCTTCATCGCTCCTCCAATTGAAGGATGGGCGTTGAGGAACATCAGCGATCCATTATATACTGCTTCATCATAAGAAGGCATCGTCACCCCTCGCTTGGCTGCTACCGCGGGGTAATAGCTGTTATAGGTCCATTTTTCGAATTGGTAGAATACTAATCTGGAAAAAGGATATGAAAAATGTAGTCCTTGCTTCCTTCCTAGGTTTTTCTCAACTAGCTTGAGAGCTTTCAGTGTATCCAGATTTGGCTGAATACCTTTCTTTTGGTTTTCATGGAGCGACTGCATATCAGACCTCCACAACCTAGTTACTTTGCAACACAATTCTCCTTCGATAGACTGACGGTCAGACTTTCTGACGTCTGAATGCCTACACATAACGACTGTCAAAAATCTACGACTAACAACTGGTATCATCAGCTTTACGTACTTTCCGAGGCACAAGGCAGTAATACAAGGTGACAAACACACATATAGAAAAATGATATTGTATAAAGATAAAAAAAATGTTGCTTTAACTTACAGCTGTAAATTTTTCTTCACCAGTTTGTACAATCCTTCAGCTCTTTGCCAGAAAGTAAGAGGCAGTGTGTAATGTGTGAAGAGGTCTAACGAATACGCCGGATTGGTGATACCGTCCATTACTCTAAAGGCATGCCAGTCAGGCTCCGTTGAACATACCCAGATCAGAGGACAGTCGAATAGTGCTGGAATCCTGGAAGTATATTATACATCTGTTAAATTACTTATTAACTGTATTTGGGATTTTGACTGTGTTGATTTTGGTACAATATTTATTTTAAACAATAAATAACACCAGAATAAAATAATTTTGAAATCGCGTTGTGGTCTACGCAAGCCTCGAAGATCTCCTTTTAACCTATATCAATATTAACCGCTTGAGGAAAAGTGGTGCTAGTCGGGTGTGGGGGGGCTCTTATAAGCTATGTATGACTAAAGGTCAGTAAAGTTTGACACATTCTCTCACTCCACCCAGAGCTGGAGAAGGAGTATTTATTGGATTTTTACAGTTATGCGAAACACAGAGTAAAGTTCCACTACTTCCGATGAAAAGAGAGGTTCCTTCAATCGTACGGTTGTTAATGTCTGTTGGGATAGATGATTTCGGGATGTTCTGCCTAATCGCGGAGGGTGGGGACTTTACTTGCGCGATGCAGGATTAGTTCTTCTGTGACATCATGGATCTCGCTACAAATTGTTTCTTTTCCTCAAAATAAAAGGCCGTAGCTAGTCTTACCCAGAATTTAGTTCAGTGAAGAACCATTCTAAGATAACAGCATCAAACTTCTCATTAGGGTCACTGAACAGCTCGACAACGCTTGGAAACTCCAAAAAGTTCTTATGTATCAAGTAAACGTAGTACAGGAACATAACAGATTCTGCGAAGTTTCCCTTGCCAACCATGTTCTTTAGTGCAAATTCTTCAGCTGGAAAATAAGAGGTTATTTGAAATTAGGATTCAACATCGTTTTTTACCCTGACATTTCGCTTTTTTCTACCAAATTCGTTCTATCATTGGGCCACTCATTATCATCATGATCATCTCAGCCGAAAGACGTCCACTGCTGGCCTCCCCCAAGCGTCACCACAACGACCAGTTCTGTGCGTCTCGCATCTATCAGAATTCCGCTACCCTCGCCAGGCCGTCGGTCCACCTTGTGGTAGGCCTTCCAACGCTGCGTCCGGTACGTGGTCGCCACTCCAGAACCGTTCCGTTCTATGAGCAATGTGCCCTGCCTACTGCCTAAGTTTGGCGATTCTTCGGCCTATGTCGGTAACATTGGTTCGTCTTGCGGATATCTTCATTGGATCACTACAACACACATATGGACATATGCACCACGGCATGGCAAAACTTGACATTGTTTGGTCGCCTTAATGCTGTTGTGAAGCCAATAACCAAAACAAAAGATTCTTACTGCTTTTTTTGTCTTCTAAAAATGCTTCAGCTATACGCGAAACGTTGACTTCTCTTAAATTGGGGTGAGCAATACCTCTAGGAAAAGATGTGATGTGCGTAACCTGAAATAATAAGAAAAACGATATTAGGTCAACGGGAAGTACCTATCTTATGAACTTCGATTCCCTTGAGAGCGTCGAAATTTACTTTTTTGCTACATAGACCGTACTTTTTATTTTTGTTAACTTACAAGTTTGATTTTTGCACAGCTTCAAGGCTTTGCAGACTTCAGTCTATGATTTTAATTTTAACTCGATACCTGCACGCGTTGCCGAGATAAAGGGTCTTGACAGACAGATAGATGGACAACAAAGTGATCCCATAAGGGTACCGTTTTTTTCCTTTTGAGGTATGAATCAAGGAATAATTAGAGCCTATTTTTGATTAGTTCTTTTTCCTTGATAAAGTCTCAAAAACGTAAGTCGAAGAACTTACCTCATGACCAGCTTCTAGCAGACGATTGACAACACCATGTCCTAATATGCTGTGACTCTTCGATGTCATAGGATAGCATACTAAGATTCGTAAAGCTTCGTTAGAGACAATTAAGCTTAGTAAAACTAAGCCTACTGCAGTTTTGTACTTCATCTGAAATAAAAAGAAATTAATGTCAAAAAAGTGATAGTAAAAGAAAAGTAGCTTTGGCCTTCCTCTCCTTCTCCATCCATTCACATGTAAACTCTTTAGTAACATGCGTTTCATCTCTCCTATTCACATTAGCATACCAAGACAAACGATTCCCTTTCAACTTTGTTTGTACGAGTATACTATAATTATAAAATATGTAATGTATATTTTATTTGTTGTTTGTGTGACAATGACTGAAATGGAAATAGCAATGTTGCGCACAAAACCCATCCGTGTTCCTTCAGATGCCCTTTACATTCGAATATAGGTACCCCGCAACCGTGGCAAGCAAACCTTTGTGCACCTAGAGTTAGATATTTCCCTTTTTTCTTCCAACTTGCCGAGCGTACCTCGGCAACCTGTCTGTCAATCAATCAAAACGCATTGCGCATTTTGATTGGCCCAGCCATTTCATTGACAGAACCAGACATGACGCAACTACCATTCATTGCGTTCATTTCTGACGTCAGATCAAAAGGGGAATTTTCGTATTTTTAAGGAACTTTAGCATTTGCATTGCTTTCGCAATCTGACAAAATTGAAGGAAAATATTGTGAGGAAACCGGCTTGTCCTAGAACCAAAAGTTCGAAGAGTTGTGCCTATTATGTTGTTATAAATATTTCTTTAAATTGTTGCGCATTGTGTGTGAATCCTAAACCTAGTCATTCTAAATTACACAGTGTGCTCATAAATTAAAATAAAAAAGAAATTGTATTACAAATATAGAAACCTTGCATATTTAATCTTCGTCCTGCCCTTATCCCATATATTGAATAAAGATTCTAAATGATGATTATTTTTATACAAAAACTTTTAAAGATTAAAAAAAATTATATTTCCTGGAGCAAGGTTTTCAGGAATATTCTAAGTAGTGAATGGCGGAATAATTGAATGACAACAGAGTTTTCAGATGTTATTTCTCTTTATCATTTTAACTAATTTACCAAACATTGCGTTGGACGAAACAACAAGCTTTTACACTATTATTACGTTTCCGATTAACGACTGGGTTAGGGGCCTCTTATTATAAAAGTGAAGGGCCTATTGTGATAACTCAGATAATTATAATAATTATTATTTTATCAAAACCTTGCCATTTTTAGCTTCGTCATTCAGAAAATTATTCGTAATTAAAAATCAAGAATGTTATGGTATCATAATATTTAATTGTCATGATGATATCATAACATAATCAAGGTGGTTATTGTACTTGAAATACTATTTTTATAGTTGCTTTTTCTTATTTTTTTTCATCCTTTAAGTCGTAAAACCAAATAAGTGTAAAACAGACCTTATGCATCAAGTTGTATTAGCAATCTCAATTATCGTCTAAAACCGCATACCCAAGATTTCTGTGCCCATAACCCAGTAAAAAACAGATGAAGAGACAGACATACTGGTTGAGTAGGTAGGTTTAGGATAAAGTTAAATTACAAAGATACTAATATTTAATATTGGTCGACTGGTAGAAAATGCCTATGTCATTAATTCCGCCTTTGTACAGTGTTTACTAGTGCATAAAGTTTTAATAAATAAATATTTAGTCACGTTATCACATGTATACACATTCACTACAGTCTTATATACACCTGTATACATACATATATACTTTATATTACACCCATACATTATACAACACAATTTACTTAAACTCAAATTATCGATAATTGCAAATCATTGTCGTTTTGTTTATTTTTAGCCATTGAAAAGTCATTATGATTATAATATAGATCTAATACTATTATATGGAAACTAGATAAGTACCTATATGGAGTGAGATAACAGTTAATTAGATTTGATTTGAATGGACAATTAGATATTATCTATAGATATTACAAGTGGTTACTACTTGTAGACACTTGTTAATGTTATATTGGTCTCTATATGCGCTTTACTCAGACTAAACATCACACTACTGGTAATTAATCACACTACTATTTTATTTTGTGTATTTGTCTGTTTGTTACGCCATCACTCTCCAATGACTGCACGGATTTAGATGAAACTTTCACACAGCACTTACTGGCAGAATCTAGTATTGCTATAAAGTTTTAATCCTCACGTTACACAGAGTTTAGGGAAAAAACCTGTTACAGGCGGGCAAAAGTAATCTTACAAAAGGTATTGGTTTCCTTTTTTCCGGAACTTGAGGTAATACAGAGCAAATATTTCTTGTATAAAACAGATAAAAAAATATTGCACTTTATTATTAAGTATATCGTAAAAAATGAATACTATTTTATATTATTGGCTATATTCTGTAAGCATATTTTTACCGTGAAAAGTAAGGAAGAGTCAGTTTAAACTGTAATTCCATCTTGATTCGATTGACAGTACACTTCAGCACGGCACAAATTTTCATGAAACAACCACTTTGGCCTTGGACTTTACAAATAAGACTACTACTGCGTTCAAATTAGGGTTGCCACTTTTTTGGAACAAAAATAATTATAGTACCTTATATTTCCAAATCATTGCAAAACTATAATAGACTTATTGAAAATTTTGGAATAATATTAGTCACACTAATTATTATTTTCAGATTTTTCTCTTTCCAAAAATTTTGTCTATTTTTTATCATTTATTTACACACATTTCCAAAAATAAATATTATAATAAAATATGATTTATCTACCATCATTGTCAAAATTAAAGAATGATACTATTATAACACAGTACAGGTTGTATCTGGCGACCCTAGTTTAATTGGCCGACGCGACAGAAATCTGCTAATTTGAACGATTCCGTAAGATAGATCACACGGAAACATCGTGATGTTTTGTTATGATTCTGAAAATAGACGTAGCTAACTCTAAGACCAACATTTTATGACACTAGCGCAAATTAGAGGAAAAAAATATTATGATTTGTAGTAAAATTGACGCATGAGAATGACAGGTAGACATTTTTTGCTTCAGCTTCAGGAATTGGAGGAAAAAAGCAGCCCCAGAAGGCAACGAAGGAACGGTGTGGGATTTAGTCAGAAAGAGTCTGACACGCGTTCCCGCTCCATCCAAGAGCGGGAGAACTCATTCTGATGATTCCCCACTTGAAAAAAGGAATCCAGGAATTCTAAACTTAATATTATAGATGTGAAAGTAACTCTGTCTGTTTGTTACGTTGTCACAGTTAAACTACAGAACTTATTTGACCACTACATTTAGGTATGTCTAAATTGACCAGAATACTAGTACAAATTACTTTTATGACATAAACATTTGGTTTTTATATTAGCATTTATTAAAATACTAGCTTCAGCCAGCGGCTTCGTTCCCGTGTAAGTAGATATGTCCTTACAAACTTTGCCCGTTTTATTTCACTTTCTTTAGTGGGCGAATTTTCAAAAAAACCTTTCGCTCGCCTATATCAGAAAAGAAAACCGTATGCAAAATTTCATGCGCCTAATACCAATAATTTTCATCTTAAAATAATTGTACAAGAAAACACTTACTTTAAAATAGTTTTTCTATCACCACTGATTAAAAATCCACACTGTTTTTTCACTGTAAAAACTGAACTTTTTCACTATGTTCTTCACATTATGTAGTTTACAATACTATGCGTCCATCTGGCGTCTACTACCATTGATAGTTCCGTGCACACTGAATATATAAATATAGAAAATAGCATATTATGTCACTGGTATCTTCCTGTATAGGTACTTCAATACTCATAGATACAAGTACAAAGCTCAATGCACTACAATCTTTTTGAATGGAAGCCAAGTTTTCTAATCACCGTGATTAAAAATAGAAAATTTTGACTAGGTTTAGAATGGAATATAGTTACCTACGAGTATATAGTTCTGTGATAAACATAAATTACAATTTATTGTACCTGAATTTTCATTCATAAAGGATTTGTGTGTGCACGTTTGTGTGTGTTTGTTCCTTCTTCGCGTTCGAACGTCTGGACGGATTTAGGTGAAATTTGACACACTGGCCAACCATATTCTAGAATAGCACATAAATTGGTTTTTCGTTTTAGGAATATGTTCTCTTAGGAAAATTTCAGTAAACAGTATATAATGAAACACGCTGTATTATGCAAGAAAGCAATGCTTTAGGACTAAAACCAGAATCATAGAAAGAGTCAAGTCAGTCAGAATTCGCAAACCACAATAATGCAGGGCCAATATTCGGGATGTAGATAACAAATGAATATTTTATTCATCTTCGTTTACTTGCTCAATTTTTGGGCAAATTCCTCATTTTTAGTTCTAGTAATTTAATTCATGATTATATAGATCATACGGAAGCCTCATATTAATTAAATTATTATTAATTAATTGAGAGGATATCGTTAATAATCGTAATGTTTATAGTAACTATTAATTCTTATCACCATTTAACCTATGACGGCGTGATTATTTGAAATATTAGATAATAAGCATTTATATTACTCTAAAACTGAATTGATTTATGTTTTGAACCATAATATTAAGTTAATAATTTTTTCTTCTGAAAACCATTTATATTGAAATATTTTATGCAATATTTTATGACCTAATTTAACTGTTTATTTTGGACCCTTAAGAAAATTTATCTTATCTGATAGCAACTGACGATGTGATCGACGATAAAGCTGAAGTCTAGGGGTTATGTTACTTCTAAGGTCAGTTTTTTTAATATCTGAGACTAAAATGACATTACGTGGGTTGCCATACGTGTCACAACACACAAGAACTGGATCTATTACTATTGTGAGTTTGACATTTGCCTGTGTCAATTTAGTCTCAGGTTTAAAAAAACCGACTTTAGACTAGGGTCAATCTTCGTCAGTTCAAGAAGATCTGCATAAAACTTGTTGCTTCCTCTCTCCCCACTAACCCTGTCCTTCAAAGTTCCCCCATTCACTGCTCCCATGTAACAGATGGTGCCATCTGTGTTAGGGCCTGCTTTACGACTTGTGGAGTAACCCTTTTTGTTTCTGGGAGTTCCAAGTCTACCTCAGGGGTTAATGGCTTTTGGAACGCCAGTTTTAAGTTGAAATTATGTTTGTATCTGCCGGAGGATTGGAACTTTGCTTGTGTTCTGTTGGACCCGAAAAATATTGGATTTTGTTTATTTTTGTTGATGGTCAGACGCAACTTTATCAATAATAAAAGTATACTATGTGATTTAATGGCAAATCATAATTTGTGGAACTCACGTAGTATAATCCAATAATAAACATAAACCTAACCCAGGGGCGGTTAAGCTTAGGCTAGGGTAACCGAGTAAAAAATGGGTTACACGAGTCTTAAATATTTTGTTAAAATTCTAAGCTCCTGAGAACAAAGCCGTTGGATTAACCAAAAGATACTGTAGCTATCGTTATATAATAACCATTTTCATTCAGCTTAGAGATCTAAGTCGAGAGGGAACTAAAACTAGCTATGCATTTGAGTCCATTCTTGAATAGCTAGTCCCGTATAGACGGTGTTGGCCTCGCCAGTCCACCCTTTGACAGATTAGCACCTGCTTTGACGTCCCCTTTCTATAGGATTGAGCACTCGGTGTTAAAGTGGGGCCTCACAGCTTTGCAGCAGGACGTATGTTACCTGGAAGAGTAGTTTAAAGTGTAAACGACTTAGTGCACTCTAGCATTTGTTAGTTACGTTTGTTTCGCCCGCGTTAATATTAGAAAGAATCAGACCGTTTTCACATTTTCCGATCCGATATCGGTATCGGACGCCGATACGATATCGGGGTAAGGTAAATGTATGAGATATGTACCTGTCTTTCATATTGTCCGACCCGATATCGGATATCGGAGCACAGCATTTCATACATTTTACTTACCCCGATATCGTATCGGCGTCCGATACCGATATCGGATCGGATAATGTGAAAACGGTCTCATGTGGGATCAGTGCCGTAACTAGCCTTTTATGCACCCGGTGCGAGCTTTCAAAACTGCGCCCCTGAAAAATGCTCTAACCAGGCTTAGTCTGGTCATTTCTGCGCCCCTTCAGGGTCTGCGCCCTGTGCCTGGGCACTGCTCGCACCGCCCTAGTTACGGCACTGTGCGGGATTCTACTCTAGAATACGGAGATCGGATATGGGCGTTCTGGGTTTTACCATTGTGCGAATCGCTTAGAGGACACGTTGGAGTATACGGTGGAAGTCTGTCACTGTCCTTGTGGCCACAATAGCAGCGACTTTTCGTATCTCGCCCTGGTTCAAGAAAGATTGAGAAGCAACTACCTTCTTCTGTGAAGCAGTAATGTGAGCGAAGAAGATCGTGGAAAATGTGTAAGATAGAACATCCTCACGAACTAGTTGTCGCAAAAAGTGGCAAAGGCATTGGGAGTCGCAGGGCGATTCCCGGTAACCGCCTGTACTGGTTTCCAGACGGACAATGGGTAGCTCACCGTCCGATTGTATTCCACGTGAGCCTAGAATTTTTGGGAAAAAAAATTGGAGACTCGAGTCGGTTCATGATCAAATAGTTCATAATATTTATTCGTTTGAATCCTCAGTGAGCGAGTCCGACTCGCACATGCTCAGTTTTTTTTTTAAATATAATTTGTTGTAAATAATTGAAAACGTACGTAATCTCCGGTACAAATACCTACCTACGACCTATAGATACAGCACCTACAATTATTGTCTCTTTCCTGTGTCATTCATAGCGTAATGTAAACGGGGATGGCCTTGTGGTTAGATCTAGCGCATCGTAACTCGACGCCGTGAGGTCACGGCTTCGATCTCGGGAGTTAACCTCTGCAATTATATGCAGGTTATCCTATACAATGCACAGTCATCTGCAGTGTTCATTAACTGACGTCACTCGTTGTGACTACTGAAAATGGTTATTAAAAACTAAAAGTAATTGTTTTATTTTTGTCAATGCTCTTTTATGCCCGTGCCATACGTTTTCTGAATTGATTTTAACGGATTTTTTATGACTAAAGTATGTTTTTTGGTATGAAACCATCAAATTAATTCTCCCGTTCTGAATGGAGCGAGAAGGATTGTTTAGCTCTTATTGATTAAAAATGGGTTTTAATCGTTCGTAACGTTTCATCCTATTTATTAACGTTACGTTTATCTCTTTGCGTTTCAGGGTTTTCAGTTTCAGAAAATTCTGTGCAGAAGTTAAAAAAAAAATGGTCTCGTATACTAGAAATTAGTCCAAAGACTACTAACATTAACTGTATGATAATTTAATTTTCCATATTAATAATTTACTAAAAAACCGGTAGTAAAATCTATATCAGAGAATTTAATTAGACAGATATTAGTATTTTCCTTTAAATCTAAACAGTCTCAAAGGCTTTACAGATAGTTCTATTTCTATTTGCATCTAGCGTCATAGTACAGTCGAAAGCAATTTGAAGCGCCTGGCACTCCGTTCATAGCAATCTGCGGACGGACAGAGCTGTTTCACGCTGCCTTATAGTTTGTTAAGGCGCTAAAATTGTTCTAGATGTACCTTTTGTAGCTTGCGGGGTTACAATTTTGGTAATGTTAAGATTTTGGGAGAAGTAGAAACCTTCTATTTAAAGGACTCTGATTATTGTATAAAATTAAAGGGATAATAAAATACAAAAAGTATTTGCTTAGTGTTTACCCCAGATATAATGGGATAGTTAGAAAGATGATGCTCGCAAGTTAACTTTTTAGCCGAAGGATGTCTACTTTTGTAAATAGGCCTACCTAACTATCGCCACAACGAATAATCCTGTGCGTTTCTTGTCTGTTTCCCTCACCAGGTTATCGGTCCACCTTGTGGAAGGCTTTCCAATGCTACGTTTTCCGGTGCACAGTCACCGCTTGAGATCCTATCGGCCCTATCGACCATCCATTCTACGAGCAATGTGCTCTGCTGTGCAGTGCTGTATGTGTATTAACTGAAAAAAAAAGTAGCGGTCTATCAGCCATTAACGCCGAATGTCCATAATATCCTTGGCGTATTTCTTGTGGAAACCAACATTGATTGTGGCGGTCAGGAAACCATTATTGATTCTGACAGTCCAAAGATGCAGTAGGTGGAAAAGAGTTCGGTACGGATTTGATCCATTAATAAAATAGATAAGTAATATAAAATAATAATGGAATCAAAATCAATAGTTTGCATAAATTTTATTAGCAGCGCAATTTAAGATGCGCACTCAAGAGTCGCTGGCACACCAGATGCGAAATTGAGGTGCTAATACCCAGTGGTTTGAAATCTGTAGTAATGTCGACTAGTCACTCGTTTATAGCACTTTTACAGGCACTTTTCTACGTTTTATGATGCCAAACTGTGGTTTATAGTGTTCAAGGTGCTAACCGATCAAGTATTGATGACATTTGGAGTTTTGTGGGCTATAAAACTAGACGAATTTACCACAAAAAATAAATAAAAATACTGTTTAATGCTGCTTATTATAATATACACCGTATGTCTGATTTCGACTCACAAACCAATACCATAGATCCAGTACACGATTCTGGCTGGATCTCCAGTGATGAAATTTTTTGTCAGATTTTCTTCGTTGTTATCTTTACTTTTTTTAATCAATATTTTGCAGCTCAGCAATACCACAAAACGAATACATTCGCACTACACAAATGCTTCGGTCGACTGCCGGACGGCGCCTGACAGGTCTCAAATACAATGTCACTGGCACTTGAGACTATCTAATATGATGATGACAGTCTATTATCTATCTATATATATAAAAATGAAACCCGTTTTCCGTTGTCACGACATGACAAATGAAAACGGCTTGACCGATTTGGCTGATTTTTAAAATGTTCCTTGAAGTTCAGTGATGGTTCTTAAGGAGAGAAAAATTCTAAAAAAAAAAAGGTTAGGTAAAGTAGGGTAGGTAGGGTAGTGTAGGGTAGTGTAGGGTAGTGTAGGGTAGTGTAGTGTAGTGTAGTGTAGTGTAGTGTAGGGTAGTGTAGTGTAGGGTAGGTAGGGTAGTGTAGGGTAGGTAGTGAAGGTAGGGTAGGGTAGCGTAGGATATGTAGGGTAGTCATTTGACGGGAGCGAAGCCGCGGGTAAAAGCTAGTAAGCGATAAAAGAGTAAAAGTAGAACTATAATGCGCACACTTGGGCCTCGTACGCCAATCTGGGTGCGTTGGTCTCCATACATTTTATATGGCAACTAGACTTGCAGAGCTTCGCTAGATCCACGCCACACGTCATGGTTCTACGTACAAATCAGGCTTGGCCCACGTGTGTGTAAGTCTAATATAGTTCCCTCTTAACAGCATCCACACAGTACTTTACCTACATAGATTTCTATAAAAAAAATATCCGTGCAACATAGGAGTGCAGAAAAATGTCGGTGAATATTTTATGTAAGTCGGTGCTAAGTCTGTTCAGTGTGGATGCAACATTATGCTTAGCCAAAGTACGTACTAGAATCGTCGTCAGTGTAAGCTGGTTAACGCTGGTAAACTTTCATAAGCTACCAGTTTTCTATGGAAATGTACTCCGAAATATTTTTATGTGGGGATAATTTTTTCATCACACCGTGGTGGATTAGTCTTGGATGTATGTGTAGGTTCGCATACGTCATTTTATTCCGGATATAGAATACACTTTGCTGGTGACAAAAACTTGAAAATCCCTGGACCTATCACATAACCGCGAAACGAGACACAATAGTAGGACAATTACAGCGCGGTCTCATGCGACCGGTCGAGGATTCATGAATTAAACCGTATTTTAAGGGTGTTTTGAAAAACCATTAATGATAGTCTCTATATTTCGGTCAGAATTTGTGAATTTGCAAAAAGAAACTGTGCTTTTCACACTCCTAGTCCCAGAAGTGTCGGCTGTGTGTTGATCTGTCAGTCAGTTTCTCTTTTTATTTTATACTAGCTTCTATCAGCGTCTTTCCCCACGTAAAGTTAAGTTTCCCCAAATAATTTTTGGACCCCCTTTTCATCCCCTTAGGAGGTGAATTTTGGAAAATGCTCTTTCAGTGGTGGAGAGATGACTTGGACAAGTACCGGAGGGTCTGGCCAGAGCTGAGGACAAATGTGTGTGGAGAAGGGAGCTATTATGTTCCATTCGAGACAAAGACCTGACCTTTGCCCAGAATGGGACACAATAGGCTAAATAACTCTCTCAGTGCTCGCCTTCGACTAACATTCTATATACAGATTCCCTATCCTCCATAAAGGCTCAACTAGCAAACGCTACTTCAATGGCAAATACCACATGTAAGAACTTCAAACGTTTGATGGTAGACACGATACTGCTTCACAAAGTATGAATGAGTTGCTCACTACTCTGTTACGAGGCAACGTATTGTGTGTGAGAAATGTGGGACGAGGCATTGAGAGTTGTGAAACTGGAGATTATTTAGTAGGTGCTTTGGTTGGTGTCTCTGTAATAAAACTGTCGATATTTCAATGAAAAGGTTAGAGTGTGTTACAATACTTATTGTAGTTTTTAAACTGTAAGATATTACGATTAGATTTGACCGCGATATTTGTAATATATATAATTATGACTGATAAGAGTTTCCGTGGAATTTCTTGCAAATGCTTCTCCATAGAAATCTACGCTTTTGAATGCACATACTAACGATACTGATTGAACAATCAGTTCAGAATTAAGAATTAAAACAAATAAATAATATGTAGTAGAACTCGAACGTGGCCAAATACTACTAGAACAGCAAACGTACTCGTATTGATAAATGATATTTAATTTTATTTTGCAAATCTCTCAATCAATTTTGCAATCAATTCTTTCGTCAGTTTAAACTAGATGAGCCTGAGAAGAAACAGCGAAACAAACTCAGGGGTACTATTTAAGCACGTTTTCTGTTCCAGAAACCTTTTAAATCCCGGTTAAGGTGCAACATTTAAACCATTCAAAGGCACTAGCCTGCTAAAGGTTTGATGAGCTGAGCACTTTGTTCGTAGATCTCGCCTTTCCAATACTGTTAACACTTTTATTTGATTAGACTTGTCAGTAAAACGGATTTTATGTTTGAGCTGCTTTATGTTACGGCTTGAGTTGGTCTTTGTTTTTATGGAAGTACGTGTACGGATTGTTTGGTTTTGTGTTGGACTGACTAAACAATAATTATTAGATATACAGGAGCTGTTGGATTCCCCTGGGTGTAATAACGAAATGTAAAAACTTTTTTGCCCAGACTTTAAGACCTCTATCTGGTCTGGACTAAGCGTTACGCCTCGTTTTTTATACCGCGTACATCGAAGCAGTGGAATAATGTGCCTGCTGCGGTTTTCCCGTCTGATTATAATTTGAGGGTTGAGTGAATAAGTTCTTAATTAACTGCGCCTCACCACCGACGATTGCATCACTGCTTACCATCAGTTGGGATCGCACTAGTTGACGTCACATAGAAAGGTATGAAAGGTAAGATTCTTTATCTTTAGGTTGTATAGCAAACAACACAGTCTTATTAAAACTTCACGCTTCGCAAAAGTATAAAGGCGGACTTGATGTCTTGGATATTCTCTTCTAGGCAACCTAGGGCAGTTGCGATAATATGGTAAACAAAAGAAAGTATTGTAAAGTAAAAATGGGTGAGTAAATGTATGTACTATTATTACATACATAGGCCTCCCTCAAGTGTCGCGACAACGACACGCGGTCTAGTAGCGTCTCGTATTTCACCAGATCTTCGGTCCACCTTGTGGGTTTTGAGGTGAACCAGGAATGATATTCTGCAAGTCCAGACTGCAGAAATCCACAGGATTCAAGAACCATAAGTGGTAATGCTTTTACATAGGCCTAGGTATGTTCAGTACTGAATAGATCTCGTCTGAAAAGACCTAAGAGGCAAAAATTAATTCTGATCAAGGTCAGAGGTCCTAAAGCACATAACCATAAACTAGCTTAACAGCCAAGATTAATAGGTCCAATTCTATTCACATCCGTCGATTGAATACAAACAGCTATATTTCCGAAATAACCAAGAGCCAGGGAGTACGTAAACAAGAAGCTGCAACATTGGACGTCCTAGTTGGTGCGCCTTCAGCCCGAAAAGTGATGGCGGTTCATCGTCTTGTGTTATTGAGTTTTGGAGCTGATATACAGGATGAGAAGTTGGTAAGCAAATTCAAATTCAATATTTTTATTTCACGACCGGTAGTTGTGGTGTCGCTTGTGGCTGAAATGATGATTATGATGATGATAGGCCTATATGGGTACTTATAAAACATCAGAAGCTAGCACACGGTTCCAACTTGTCGTTTCCTATGGAGTAGAACTAGCAAGAAACTCGATGGTTAATATATCCCGTCAAAATTACCTAAATATTTATTTGCCAAGAATGGAAAACCCTCATGGATGCCCAAACTACCCCCCGATTAGGCAGCCTTTGTCCTCTGACGTGATGAATTGGTATACTTTGTTTTTATTTGAGAGGACCAGTGTTAATTGATTCCGCTTGGTCTGGAGAACATATAAAGGGTTACCTCGTCAGCATTAGCTGGGTGTAAGACACCCAGCGCTAATTCACATCGAAATTTTCATAGTTGAGCATAGAGAATATAACCACTAGAGAGCGCATAGCCCGAATTCTTCTAAGTAAACAACTCACCACGGCGGGCCGGGGGACGAAGAAAAATGCGCGGCTGCTATTGGTCCGTTCAAGGTCAAGTCGTGTACCTTTAATTTGATTCGCTTAAAAATCGGGAGCACGTGACCTGCGTACTGCATTTGCGGTTGCCGCTTCTACTAGTTTTAGCATATGTTTGGTGAGCGCAATAGCATCGTGCGCGCACTCCACCGGTTATTTGCTTCATGTAGTTGAGACTGATGAAAAAAAATAGTGCTGATAATATTATTTTATTTTTCAGTTTGCTGTACATTTATTTCATCCGTGTGTCCGCAAAGAGTAACAGACATTTGTATTGATGAGTGAGCACGGCGCGAAATCCAATGTTTTGATATCAGACCATTGAATAACTCGACCTGAAGTCGAAATACACGAAAAGAGAAAGAGTTTATTTATGCCGTAGTTTTCCTGAATATGTTTCCTTTTAGATTTTTGCTAAAATGAAAAATGTAAGGATATTTTTTTCGTGGAAAGGTGTTTTGTAGTCCTTCGTTTTAGCTAGGCAGCAGAAAAATAATAGGATTATCAGGTTTTTTGTTAGAAACAATCTCAGTTGCTTGTATCCTTTGTTTTGTTGTGATAGGCATAGGACCTTATTAATTTTCATTGAAGCTGAAAATTGGATGCCTCTTTTTAGGGTTCCGTAGCCCAATGGCAAAATCGGAACCCGTATAGTTTCGCCATGTCTGTCCGTTCATCCGACCGTCCGTCCGTCCTCGCTTAATCTCTGTGACCGTTAACACTAGAAAGCTGAAATTTAGTACCAATATGTATATCAATCACGCCGACCAAGTAGTAAAATAAAAGTTGGAAAAAAATGTTCTATCAGAATAGCCCCTCTACATGTAAAGTGGAAAAAGTTTTTTTTTTAATTTCTACCTTAACGTGTTATTGTTGGATAGGTATTTAAAAATGAATAGGGTTTACTAAAATCGTTTTTTGATAATATCAATAATTTCGGAAATAATCGCTCCAAAAGTAAAAAACAATGTGTGTCCCCCTCTAACTTTTGAACCAAAAGTTTAGAAAATATGAAAAAAATCTGAAAAGTAGAACTTTATAAAGACTTTCTAGGAAAATTTATTTTGAACTTGATGGGACGAACAGTTTTTGAAAAATTGGGGACACTTATTGTGATGGAAGGGAAATTACGGAACCCTACACTGAGCGTGGCCCGACACGCTCTTGGCCGGTTTTTCATGTTAAATTCGTTGTACATAATCAGAAATATAATGTTCCTGCTGCTGGGACTCAGGCTTTCAGTCAAGGGAAGGAAGAGGAGGCCTGAGTCCTAGGGTGGTGCAGTAGTAGCCCAGTGGTAATGGTCTCGTTTTGTCGAGTCGTGGATTCAAACCTAGCCAAGCGTATTACTTTGTGATATAAGTTACTGAGAAATAAAAACAAAATAAACTAGCATTACCTGTGCAACTCACCACACACCACTGTACTTAAATATAAGTTTTTGTGTGCAATAAAGAATTAAGAATTACCTGCAACTCCTTTTCAGTAGACTGTTCCGTAATTTTATTGACATTCAGCAAAAATATAAGTTTTTTAGGGTTCCGTACCTCAAAAGGAAAAAACGGAACCCTTATAGGATCACTTTGTTGTCCGTCTGTCCGTCCGTCTGTCAAGACCCTTTTTCTCAGGAACGCGTAGAGGTATGAAGCTGAAATTTATATCAATTACTCAGGTCTACTGTCCCTTGAAGCTTGTGAAAAAATCAAACTTCTAAGCCAACGCAATCAAAAGATACAGCCGTTTATGCCGCAAATTTTCGACACTTGCAAGGGAATCAAAACCTACAGGGTGCTTCCCGTGAACTCAGAATCTTGAAATTTGGTACGAAGCAACGTCTTATAGCATAGATAAAGGAAAAATTACGAAAACCATAAATTTTTAGTTACATCACATAATATTTTTTTTTTTAATAATTTTAAACTTACTACCCATTTCCTCATAAACGCGTAGAGGTATTAAATTGAAATTCTTACCAAATACTCAGGTCTATAATACCTTTAAGCTGTAACAAAATCAAACTTCTATGTCAACGCAATCACAAGAAATAGCAATTTAAGCTGCATATTTTGAAACTCGCAAGTACTCGCAAGGGAATCAAAACCTAAAGGGTACTTCCAGTCGACCTAGAATCTTGAAATTTGGCATGAAGCAACGTTTTATAGCACACATAAAGGAAAAATTCCGAAAACCTTAAATTTTTTGTTACATTACAAGATTTTCTTTTTTGTAAAATCTTTAAGACTCGATTCGAGAATTGAACTGTTTTCATCTGGATAAATTGGTACGGAACCCTCAGTGTGCGAGTCCGACTCGCACTTGCACGGTTTTTTTTAATTTGATATTCGGATCAAACAACACAAACCAAAAGTCAATCTCTTTATATTAACCAAGTATTTATTACTTAACCTAACAATGTACAAATACCACAAAATATACTCAGGCATAAATACTCCTTCACATCGATGCCATCCGAAAACCTACTCGGAAGACTGGGACCATAGATTGTGCAAATGAAACACTTTTCTTTATTTATTGTGGAATAGTAAATATTTTTATTATTATTATTATTTATGATGCACACCTACCACAGTGTACCTAGTCTTTTTTACTCCAAAGGTTGACTGGTAGAGAATGCCTTGTTGCTTTAAGTCCGCCTAGCTGTACCACTACTATACATATTTGAAGTTTAAACAAATAAATAAGTATTTTAAACTCTTTAAAATTCCTAATCAAGTAACACAAGCTGCTCATATTAAACTCTCAGAAACCGTTGTCCAGTCCTCGACAAACCAATCGTTCGCCACAAACTGGCAATCTCAGCCATACCGTTTAAATTAAAACGGTCGCCGATTGAATCGATACGGACGCTAAGAATACGTCCACAATGAACTAGGATATTTAAATAAGTAGGTGATTTATCAGGAGTAAAAGTTCCTTGTTAATGGGGCTTGCAGAAGCCATGGTGATTTGGCAACTGGTTAAGTCGTTTTAAGTCAAAGACATTTAACACCGCGCTTTGAACGGTTTTGTTATGCAATTTATACGAGTACGTTATCAGAACGACCACCAACATTCAAAATTCTTGATTTTATTCGTAAGAAGTTGTCAGTAGTATCATCTTATTGGGATCTTCACTATGGTCTAGTTTGTATCGATTGTTTGAATTCATTTGTAAATATACACATAGTATCATCATCATCATCATCTGCCTAGCTTTTTCCCAATTATATTAGGGTCGGCTTCCAATCGAGCCGGATTTAGCTGAATACTAGTATTTTACGAGGAGCGGCTGCCTACCAGACCTCCACAACCTATTAACTGGAGTAACACGGTACTTCATGGCAAGACTGACATAGTATAAATAATTATTATAATTTAATATTTAAATAATAATCGACAATGATTTACATATTATATAATTTGTAAATCATTGTCTTAGCAGAAAGACGTCCACTGCTGGACATAGGCCTCCCCCAACGTCGCCACAATGACCGGTCCTGTGCGTCTTGCATCCATCGGATTCCCGCAACCATCACCAGGTCGTCGGTCCACCTTGGTCTATTATTACATATACTATTATGTAATTTATAAAAAAAAATATTATCTTTTTTTTAAATGCCTAAGGCATTAAGCCGCCTCTGTACTTTTGAATACATAAAGTACATAACAAAAAAAAACTACCACTTCGTCCTAGTCTGTCAGCTTTCTAAGCTTGCATACAACTGAAAAAATCGACAGCATAGGACAACCACCAAACAGAAAATAAAAATGAACCATCTTTTCTGCACTCACTAAAGAAATACAGCTTACCTTCCTAACATTTCCCAACAACCTACTTAAGAAGACACGAAAAACCGTAAACAAATTACCGTCTCCCGCAAACCGGTGTGGATTTGTCCCAAGCGAGGCTACATGCGACCCTTTGCATTTCAAATAAGGATACCGTGTGGCTGGTTGTTTTAGGGCGGGCCGAAACCGCCTGCTAGTGCTCGACAGTCTCGGTAGATGGGCCAGTTGTGTAACGGGAGAAATTGCTTTATTGGGTACTAGCCTCTGCTAATGGTTTAGCCTGTGTGACAGTGGAAAATATATGCCTGTGTCACTCGGTGGTAAAATAGCTTTAATACTGGAGAAAGAATGATTAAAATCCGTTAGTAGTTTTTGAATTTTGTCCATTACAAAGAAAATCGTCTATAAAGTGCGTGGCCGCGTGTCTTTGTGGTTCTATTATGTGGATTTGGCCTTGCTGGGCTTCTAAGGCTTTGCTGACATCTATTTGAGGCGCGCGTGGAACGCTTCGCGCCGTCGTCGTCTCGGTCGGATGGCGAATTACTCTTTGCTCGCTGTTCGCAATCCCACGCCTGCAGTGGCTGAAAAATCGTGGTTAGGATTCCATCAGCAGGGGCCAGAGAAAGTCTGTTCTCCCACGAGTGCGGCCTTCTCCGTCACTAGCATTACTGCTTCGCAGAAGGGGCCGACCGCTTGCCATTGCGGAAGGTAATGACGCAGTGACGTCTCTCCAGCCACTCCTCAAATACCCCACTTACCGCCATAATTCAGATCAGACTTTCTTTCTTGTTACACGAGTCTACTTTTGTTTAGACGTGCCAATTGCATCGCCACCGACATATTCATTTAATACAAACCTCTGTCTACTCACTCGAGAAATTGGCCCAGGTTTAACGCTGCATACAGAGTGTCTAAAGCCCCCAGTGTGCCTCTATCAATTTCCCACTTGCCGATTCTGTTACCTCATGCGGTTAGACGCAGCGAGAGGCCTGTTTGTCTGTAACCTCACTCCCCGCCAGTATACGCTATACGCTTAACATAAACTATTTGAGGTGGACAACTGTCTTCATTGGCTTAACTTATATAGCTATCTTGTGGATGTTTTCTTTTAAATCTTGTGGCAACGGGCCATAATGATTTTGTTCTTTAAAATCTATTCTTGCAGCTGGTATAAACAAATCTATCGCAATCATAAACTTTTTACTCGAGCTTCTTCTTTTGCTCGAGCAGAGACTCGAATTCTCTTAGCAGTCACTCTTACCTTTGACAAAATGCTTTTATTTTTACGGTTTCGTGCCTCAGTGGGCAAAAACCGAATCCTTATAGGATCACTTTGTTGTCCATATGTCTAGACCTTCTTTTAAGAACGCTTAAAAGTATAAAGTTAAAATGAATATCAAATAGCCAAATCTGTTACTCCTTGGAGTAGTCGAAATAACAAACTTGTAAGTCGACGCAACCTTGCGTTGTTTAGACGCATATTTTAACACTCAAGAGGAACTCAAATCCTGTAGAGGTTGGACTTCCCATAGACCTAGAATCCTGAAATTTGGCAAGATGCAAGGTCGCATAACTGAAGTACAGAAAACGCCTAAAATCCTTTATAGTTACATCACAAAATAAATACTAACAAAAAAAAAGGAAAAATCTTCGAACCGAACTTACACATGTCCGGATTTCTTTTCAAACTTCATAATGAAAAAACAACTTAAACACTCTCTTGAAAGTAAAGTAACTCCAGTTCAAATTAGCACTACGAAACAAATTGCAGTCAACCTCATTGTTTCCATACACTGCCAACGGAAAACTTTCACGTAGAGAAACAATGAAAAATTTTTAAATTTCGAACTCTAACTGGCTCGTTTGCACACTGCGGGCAAAAAAATTTCGGCAACAAATTTTAAAAATATTTCACCTTGTTAAGCTGCTGTTGCTAACTACTCTGTGGTAAGACTGGACTAATTAAATTGCACTGTGACTTTGACAGCTGTCGACGACAGTACTTTGTAGTTCAGGAGCTTGGCTGAATTAAAATAGGAAGAATTAATGCTTAACTCTTATGGTTTTGGCGGGACGTTATCGACTAAAGTTCTGTGACGTTTTTAAAATTGGTGTAGTTTTTATATTTCTAGTGTCTAAATAACTGGACAACGTTGATAATTATAATCATTGAAACAGGCTGAGAACTGAATTTAAATACTTAATACCTCATTGACGTTTTCTGAGAAGCAAGTCGTCCTCAAGTCAAGTGGCGGGATTAGTACACAAGGAACTGCTCTGTGCAGAAGGCACAGTGGCGGTAAGAGCTGTGATCAGAGAGATACCCGAAGAAGAACATTTCCGTTGTTCGCCTCCCAAGGTACACCGTCCGGAAGACTGGTCCCTGCCTATCGCTCCATCCAGAGCATGAGAAGGTATTTGATGATTTCCCAATAAAAAGGGCCAAAGTACCCCGACCCGACTTTGCTGTACAAGAAACGACGGGCCAAAGTAACCTGACATTACGCCATAAAAAACGTCAGTCAACTCAATTGATATGAGTTACAAAGAAAAAGTTTAAAATATCTTAATAGGCGAAACGTTTAAAGTCACTTAAAATGCATTGAAATTACTATTCATGGCATCGAGGGAATTTAATTCAATTGAATATTGATTTGTCGGTCGATTCGTATTTTATTTGATTACGTGCTCAGGGATAACTGAAATCGTTTTGATTGTTTTGATAATTACAGTTCTAAAATGAATTCAGTAATAAAAAAAATTGAATATTTTTCGATTTCGTGTTATATTCGGACGAAGTTTTGTTAGGTTTTCAATTTGGAATTTCTTCGAAGTAGGAGTCTGGATTTGTGGGTGATATATGATGGGAATAGGTCGCGTCTGATTTTGTGTGATTTGAAGATGATTTTATTAGATTTATTTATAAAAAAATAAATAACAGTGGAATGTGCAACTTCTCAAACTCTGGGTGGAGTTAGAGGGACTATCAGATTTTTATTGACAAAAACCCAACTGTATTCCTTCAGTTACGTTCCTGGGCCGCAGTCACTCTTTCAATCTCATGCACTTACTTAACTGTGTTAACCATCATGCAATACAAGTCTGATATTCGGTAAATCACTGTAGATATCATAGCGCAGGATCGGTCGTTATGGCGATACTTAGGGGAGGCCTATGTCCTACAATGGACGTCTTTCGGTTCAAATGATGATGATTATAGCAAGGTAAGCGCGGCTATTAAAGAGCTCAGGATTTAATTGCTGTGTCGACTTAGGTTTGAAGTTTCCAAGCATTGTTTACAATGATAAAGATACCTAATGAATTTAAAATGAGTTACACGTGCTATGGCATTGATGAGATAATATAAATCATTTCAAAGCGGAAGTAAATACCAGTCTCAAGCATTATAAAATTAGTAGGTAAATACTAATATTAATTACTGAGTGGCCAACTCAGGATTCTATCAGCACACTCGATCATGAGTATACTCCTGAATATTATACATAAACAGCTTCAGATATAAGTGCTTTTAGAATACTTCTTTATTATTTATTTATTATATTCTTTATTGTAAGTACACACTACTTGAATTCGGCATAACACGTATTTTCCCCATTCTGTTCTGTCAACCGTCACGCTATACCGACTCCCATTTCTTTCATTATATCCATATCCATCTTTTCTTTGACCTTCTTTTGGAGGAGTGGGAGATTCCTCATTAACTGCATTATTGTGTAAATGTGTCTATTAACTGCTTCATCTTTACTTTAAGTTACAATTTTTTTTTAGCGCATTGGTTTTTCAATATTGTTAAAATAATTATTGGAAACGACTAATTGGAACTGTGAACTAGCTTCTGACGTTTTATAAGTTACCTATATACGCCGATGTGAAATGAAAATATTTTTTTTTTTTATTTTGCCCAATAAAATCGAGAGCAAAGTCTTAAAAACAGCTATGAGGTCTGCCCTACATTATTTTTTATAATACCACTTGTCATGCTCCTTGCTCCCGGTCTATGCTCTTGAAAAGCGGACGGTCTAAGTTCCAGTGAAGGAAATGCGCTCCACCGAACACCTTTCATTTCGCACTGGCGACTTTATGCCTTTTTGTTAAATGCTGCTTAAGCAAACGTCTGGCGGGCTAGTGTGATACTAGTACCCTGAAGTATTTGTAAAGATGGATTTTTTTTAAGGTGGGAAGTCACTCAATGCCTTCCCTCGCTCTTGGGTGGATTGTCAGACTTTTACTGACTTACCCACATCGGGTTTCTCTTTCGGAAGTCGAAACATGGTCTCAGTAGGTTTCAACCTGTTGGGACCCTACAGTTTTGCTGAGATTTTTTGAGACGTGTATGGAACACTACGCGCTGCCGACGACTCGAGCTCGGTTCGGACGGTAATCGGACGGCTGTACGGCGAGCTACCCATTGCTCGTCGTCCTCAAATCGCACAATGGTGACACCCAGGCGTTTTTTCTGCCTGAATCCGAAACAGGAAACTCCAAAAGTAGCAATGTCCGTGTAAGGACCTGCGTTAAGCACAAAGAGAGGGTACCGTAGCGCCTATCTAGCTACTCCTTAAAGAGGTAGCTTACCGACGCAACTATGCCATGCCAAAAACTAACAGTAAACAATAAAGTATATAATAAATAAATAAAACAGGCCTACAACTCGTATTTTACGGATATCAGGTGAAATGTGGTCAAGCGCGAGCCTATCAATAATAAAAAATAAACAAGTTGATACTGGACTACAACTGTTCTTAGTGCGAAATGTTAAAACGTTTCCAATATTTTTCAGAAAAGTGTAAATTTTCAAGGGTTGCAGTATGGTTGCAGTATAGATCTATTACATTCTCTCGTTATACTAGAGCCTACTGTTGAAATGAGAAACAGGCGTATCATCACAAAAGCGTGCAATCGTTTGAGTTGAAATTTGAAGAGAGCCTGTGAAAATGACCGAAAATCTTTGATACATTTGACCCCGAGCTTCGGTTGGTGTTTCAAAAGACGACCATTCAATTACTAAAGGAATAGAATACAAATCAAAGGTTCGAGCCTACAAAGGAATTCTGATAATAATGGGGTTCTTCCACGTTATAAAAGATAATGAAACATATTCAATATTACTGCAAAACGTCAAACAAATTATTACTTGGAATATGAATAAACCTCGTCTACTTATACATTTACAAAATGTTACTAATTTTACAAGGAGAAGAATGGGCAAGAGACACCATTCTCAGCAAACTCTCTTCCAGGAAAAATAATAAATCGCATTTAATGTCAACAAATCCCCAAAAATAAAAATTAACTTAAAGAAATGCGGAACAGGGTGAATCCTCTGACCAGATAGTTGATGTCTCTGGTCCCACCAACAACCAACTACAGTTGATTTCAGACTGTTGTGCTTATAGAATAGAATAGAATAAACTAAATAGATAATAATGATAATGTATGTTTTAATTGTGTTGAAAAGGCTGATACCACGATGTAGGATTTGGATTTGAATTTCTATTTAGCGACGTGGATACACTCGTAGCTACAATATCAACACGAATGAATTTTGATAGTGTCAGCATGAACATAATAAGTAAAGTTCTAGTGTCTGTTCTGTGGCTTCGGACTGTTGTATATCGGGCTAACCGCGATGCATGATTTTGAATTATAATTTCTATTTAGCGATATGGATAAAGCTACAATATTAACAAAACAGAATTTTGGTAGCGTCACCATGAGCATAATAAGTTAGTAGGTAAAGTTCCCTACAGTTGGAACATCACCCTTATCCCTATAAAAGGGAGTAGCCTATAATCCAACACACGGGCCTAATGTGGCTTGATAATTCCACATTCCATTTCCATTCTTTGATTTTTTCTTCTAGGCTATACCGATTAAATTTCTTCACGATGTTTTCAATTATCTTTTTGGCAGTTATTCATAATACCCCAAGAATCTGTTCTATCAGCCTCTCCACAAATATCGAGTGACGCTTATATTTTCCTTCAGAGCTTGCCACAATATTTGCGTAGCTCCTCTCTACAAAGTCGATATTCTGTCCCCGAGGGTAGAGAAACAATCTTCTCGTAGGGGAGGTTGTTCTAACCGTACAGTATAATGGGAAAAATATGAATAAAACACTACGCAGTATACGTGTAGGTAGTTAGTGCGTATAGATGGTTGTACGCAATTGTAGCTTAACGTAAACGTAACATATTATCATCACGCGTGTATTCCCTGAAGACAGAGGCACACTAGGATGTTTGTCAGTTACGGTCTAGCATTATCGGTCTTGTAATGTGCCCACTGTTGGGACTCAGGCCTCCTCTCTAAGAGAGGGAATGGGCCGTTATCCACCACGCGGGCCCAGTGCGGATTGGAAGATGTCACATGTCTTCGAATTTTTGGTTCTAGGGCATGCCTGTTTCCTCACAATGTTTTCCTTCACCGTTTTGAGAGCAGCGGTGATGAAATGATTTACACAAAGTAAAGCGCCTAGCTCAGTTTGAACTCGCGACCTGTAACTTGTAAGTCGGGGCTGTTACCACTGGGCCACCACTGCTATAAAGTCACGGTCTAGTTCTACATATGTAATAAAGGACAAGCTTGGCAAAACCCAGTATCACTGATCCGAGAATTGCCCGGATATCACTATTGTGCGGATCGCCTGGTGGGCACGGCGGAGCATCCGGTAGAGGTATGCCCCGCTTGAGCAGAGAAACATTGTGTCCTAATGGAGAAAATCGGTGGCGGCGACCTCTCACGTTAGGCCTGGTCAGATCATGGTCCGGAGCGAGAAGGAACGGGATTGCGGTCGCGTACTTACGTACCTAGACAAGAACTAACACTGCATTTTTTGAGATTCAACCCTTAAGGGTCTGAAAAAGGGGTTGATAGTTTGTATGTGAGGGAAGCTATGGGTAAAAGCTAGTATGTAAATAAACCCAAGAGCAAACACTCTTAGGATAAAATTACTATACGTCCTATTTCTTCTTAGGACAAGGCCTAGCGTGTCTTTAAATTCTATCCAAATGCTTTCAGCAGGTTGATTTTGAAGGAGTAAAAAACATACGCGCATGCACACATAAAAAACTATCTCCTTTATAATATTACAGCTGTGATGTAAGCCTCACGTCCAGCGCAAGGTAGCCCCTACATCCGGCAGGAACACTATTAAGTCCCTAACTTGATTTTCTTTCTTTGACGTCCAACCTTTTGCGTAAAAAGCAGTTTACCAAGAGCATCCTTTTGACAAACTGGTCTTTTAATATCAATTATATGGCTTGCATGAGAGGTTTGGAGGAGGATTTTTGAGGTGAGAAATCATCACAAAACTTTTTTTACTTTTTTTAATCATCGTATAAGTTTTTTCGCTCAGGATGGAATAAGAGGGTGTGTCGGACTTTACTGGCTTGTTTTTTAGTGACCGTTTGCGTTGCAGGCCTATGGTAACTCTTTCCAATATGCCCGAACAGCTATGAGGGGTTCGTGTGTTCATTATAACAGTCGGTTTGATTGATTGAATTCCGAAAAGTCCGTTCCATCATCGGACCAAAAACCGAACGGCGTCGCGCCACCAGTAGCGATATGGTGGACACCCCACCCATACTCACATAGCCTTATGAAGATAAGAAGTAGAATTCCCTGCCAGCGTCTGTTGTTCCTGGTAGCTACAATCTTACTTCTAGGCAAGCGAGCTCGATCATCGGCTACATATTTGCTTACCATCAGGTGAGACAGAGGTTAAACGAAAGCCTATCGATAATAAAAAGGTCTTCTGAAGTAGGTTCGTTTGAAGATGTTTGACAGTCGTTACGGGTATAAAAAGAAAGAATCTTTTTAGAAACCAAAAAATCTAGCTAGGCAGATAGAAAATTGATAAAATTGCTTGCACAGTCCATACTTCAGCACAAAATGTAGTCGAAATTCTACAGCAAATATCTGTACAATGCTAATAATATTCAAATATACATAGTCAACAGTTAGTACAAAACACACAAACCCGTGTTCGACAACTAGTCAATACACCGAATAGAATCGATGGGGTTATCTAACGAAGTAACCTTTCTTGTTGAAGTATAAATGAGACGAGCTATTGACTGAATGGACTTTGATTTGATTTTGTACCCAATGATTAGCAATAGAAGAGTTTGCGTCTAGTATAATACAGTTCGATTTCTAAGGTTCAGCAATACTTGCCGAGGTTGGTTTACGGATGGGTGCATACATACGGAGCCTCCTTAGTGACTTTGAAAGTACTTTATGCTGTTAAACCCGTCTATCATTTAATAACTTTAGTTAGTTACGTGTTGTCAGGAACGACTAAATCAAACACGAACGACTGAATTAAAGGGTGTCGTGTTCCCATTGTGTAGTAAAGGTATCGCTTTACTGGGTTATGGGGGTCAGATAGGCAGTCGCTATGTAAAATGTTGAATTGAATCTATACATAGTTATATAACTAACTGACTGACATATAAAAGCATTGGCGAAACTATTGGGACTAGGAGCTCAAGGTTTCCTTTTATAACGTAGGCAAGCACTAAGAGAGGCTTTTCCAAAATTCACCCCATAGAAGAAACCAGGTTTCAAAGTAGGGAGAAACCTTCCACGCGGGTAAAGCCGCTGGCAGAAGTTATTTATGTAGCTCAGACTTTCATAAATTTTTCAGTATCATCATAAAAAAGAGATTTAAACCACTAATAGCTGTATGTACAAACACAACATTTCCAAAAATATTCCTAGAATTAACCGCATTGTCTTCTAAATTTGATATTCATACTCCAACGAACACGTACAAAGTAAGGCGAGGTAGTGAACTTCATAAATTGATTAATCTTGATTAATCTGTTTAGTTGTGTTCGCCAACATTTATTGACCATTAGTTTTGCTGACAGTTGCTTCATTTCAAACATCAATTTGAATTTGACTACATTGTGGGGAATTGCTTTTGATTGGGTGGTTTATACTTGGGTAGGTAAACAACTGGCTTTAAAATTGACGGCCCTGATGGTCTACTGATCAATGACCCTGACTGCTATGCCGGAAATCGTGGGTTCGATCCCCACTCAGGACAAATGTTTGTGTGATGAACACGATCATTTATTCTGTGTCTGCATGGCATGGATGAAAGTTGTAAAAAATTAATAAAACAAAAAAATTTTACCTACTCACGGAAATAATCAGCAATGATCACTATGATTGTATCGACCTCAATATAGTTGGGAATAGGCTAGATAGATGATGATGATGATGATGATCACTATGATTGTAAAATTAAATTGCTAGACCAATAAATAATGTAATTTTATAAAGAAATTTGTCACTTGAGCGTTCTTGGTTCAAGATATTCAATTTGGACACCAGCTCTTAGTCTTATAGTCTTGTGTCCTCTTTCTGAATTGAGCAATACCAAAGGTGTTTGACAGGCTCTGCTTGCCTTTCAATGTCTGGCATTAAAGTAAGTAAACAGGTTTTCAGGGTGGAGTAGAGTTTGAATATTTGATTTGGAAGATGAGGGTTGTATTTATAGAGTTGTGCCAGGAGTGCAATTTAGCAGATGTTATGATTCGCCAGGAGGACACGGTGGAGCACACGGTAGAAGTGTGCCCCGCTTGGGCGGAGCACCGCCGTGTCCTTGTGGAGGCTATCGGAGGCGGCGACCTCTCGCGCCGGGCCCTGGTTCAGGCCATGGTCCGGAGCGAGGAGGGGTGGCATGCGGTCGCCTCCTTCTGCGAAGCAGTAATGCTGGTGAAGGAGGCTGCTGACCGCGAGCGCATGAGGGAACGGTCCTCACGCCGCCGCCGCCGAGATCCCGATCCCGATTTCCGACCACCGTAGGCCCGCGCCTACGGAGGCACGGTTTACGCCGCGTTCGCGGACGGCGAGCACTGGGTAGCTCGCTGTCCGGCAGTCTGGAAATAATCTGGACCGAGCCCAGTCGTCAACGGCGCGTTCTGTTCCACGCGCGCCTCAAGGAGATGTCAGCAAACTGTAGGGGCCCGGCAGGGCCGAAACCTCTGGGGGGAACACGTGGTATTCCTAAAGGTTGACACCGAGTCCCCCCAGAACGAAGGCAACGAAGGAACGGGGTAGGGGTTTAGTCAGTAAGAGTCTGACACGCCCTCCCGCTCCGCCCAAGAGCGGGAGAAGTCATTCTGATGATTCCCCTACCAGAAAAAAAAAGATGTTATGATTAGAATAAAAAAAACCTAAACTATATTTTTCTGAAGTTTTTTGCAACCAGTGATAAGCTAAGCGTATACATAATGGTGAATATGCGTGAGGAGCTCGTGGCTAGATAATAACAGCCGCACAGGTCGATCTTCAAGGTTAAGCAACGCTTGCCTAGGTTGGTCTGTGGATGGGTGACCATCTTAACATAACGAGTTTCCTCCGTGCCTCGGAAAGCACGTTAAGCCGTGGGTCCCGGCTGTCATTTGGAGATCTTTGGCAGTCGTTACGGATAGTCAGAAGCCAGTAAATCTGACTCCAGTCTTGCTATGAAGTACCGTGTTACCCCAGTTAATGGGTTGTGGAGGTCTGGTAGGCAGCCGCTCCTCGTAAAATACTGGTATTCAGCTAAATCCGGCTTGACTGGAAGCCGACCCCAATATAGTTGGGAAAAGGCTAGGCAGATGATGATGATGAATGGTGAATATGCGTCTATCCACCTCTGTGGACTCGGAGCCGTTGAAAGGCAAATAAAATTGAGCTACAGACAGACAGTTCCTTTTCTTTGTGTCAACTATATTATCAATGTTTAATAGTATATCAATTTGTTGAAAATCATTAATTTACGTAAATTATAGGAATCAGCATCCTCTTTGACCTTATCCTGTCACCTGCGGCTAAACGATGTCCACTTTTACGGCTTAAGGTATTAAGCCGAATTAATCTTTTGATCTGTTTAGCTTTGATCGTGATTAGTGTAACCTAGTTGTCGAGCGAATTTGATGGCTAGAATTCGATCAAGGTTGTCCAACGTGCGTTGGACCGCCTGTATACTTAACCCTACCCCATTCCTTCGTTGCCTTCGATCTGGGGGATTTTGGATTTTCCGTGTTCCCCAGAGGCTTCGGCCCTACGGGCCCCTACAGTTTGCTGACATCTCGTTGAGGCGCGCGTGGAATAGAACGCGCCGTTTACGACTAGGCTCGAATACGGTGGTCGGAAATCGGGATCGGGATCTCGGCGGCGACGGCGTGAGGACCGTTCCTACACGCGCTCGAGGTCGGCAGCCTCCTTCGCTAACATTACTGCTTCGCAGAAGGAGGCGACCGACCGCTGAATACTTGGTGTTAGGCCACAGCACACTGCTGTAACGTGACATGAAAGGACATTTATAAGTGTGGACGCAGAGCGCACGTACGAGCGAAACACGTACCTACTCATAGTTGAAATGCACTGGTTGCGCGTGTAGTGTGCACGGTTTACGCACGTAGTATGCGCAGTTTGCACGCAAGGCATCCATAGTCCACACTATGGGAATTCTGTTACAATGCATATTATGTTACAGCAGTCTGTATCCAGCTCAAGACGAATGGATCGCGTTCAAAACACTGACGAGGCTCGGAAGGCTGCCAAGCTCAAGTGGGACTATGCTGGACATATCTGTCGCATACCGATTAAGCAGTTGGCCCGTAAAACACAAAATTAGTGCCAAGTGAGTAGCGGTCGCCTAGACCTTGAACTTTACGGTAGGGATCGGGGTCTCGGCGGCTGGGGTGTGCGGCCGCCTCCTTCATTAGTAATACGGTTTCTCAGAAGAAGGCGGCTGCCATCCGGCGCTAGGGATCACCACTGCCAATCGCCCCCACGAAGACACGGGAGTATTCCACCCAGGTGGTGCACACCTGCACTGTGTTCTCCTGACAGGCTGCACAATGGTAACACCAGGGCGTTTCTTCCATTTGAATCCGGTGCAGGATCCCTCGAAGAGGGGTCTTTGAGGAGTGGCTAAATAGGTGTCAAGGCCTCCTCACCTTACTTGTGACGCAGCTCTACACTGGACTTACCGCCGTGAAAATTTGTTCTTTTGGGATATTTTCCTACTTTCACTAAACTGAGTCCAGTAGAAGGTTATAAGTTAAAAGCAATCAATTTTAGCTCTTCATAAGTTCAAGATTTATGATTCTTGAGATGTTAGAAAAAAATATATCTAAGGTTTTCTCGAAAAACTATTAGCAATACCAGCCATTACGAATATACATAGCACCGATCGGCCTCGTAATAAAATACTCAGTTCACTTTTTACGATTCCGACCTAACGGATGGGTTCACGATGAAAATGAATGGCTTTTTATATTGCCGACTATATACTGGTATAAATAAACTTCGGTTTTAATCAAAATAACTGTTTGGTTTTATAACTGGCGCAATTTTTGAGATGATGTTTTATTCTAAAGTGGCTTAGTGTATGTTTTATGTTTTTTTTTTTGAGTTGTTTGAGGAAAATTGGCTGCTGTTTCGTTAATATCAAATAGAGATGTTTCCAGTAGTTACTCAGATACCCGCGAAACGAGACACAATAGTAAAACAATAACAGCGCGGTCTCATAGGACCGGTTGGGGATTCAAACGTTAAATCAGCTAGTTTGTGTCTTTGTTTTAAAACTTTTATTTTTTTTACTTTTCAATTATCAACAGTGTAAATAATAGTGGTACAATACCACTGTTGTTTACACATTTATTACATGTACAGCTAAAGAGTGAAATTCCCTGCCGGAGTCTGTATTTCCTGATAGTAACAACCTAGGGCTCTTCGAGTTATGAGTAAATAGGTCTTCTAGCAATAGGGCTTCTAGGCAAGCGTGCTCCATCATCGACTACTTCATCGCTTATCATCAGATGAGATAATGGTCAAACGCGAGCCAATCATTAATTAGAAAAATGTAAAGTTGTGATAAGTAATATTAGGAAGGGAACTGTCTTCTGAGTTAAAGGTTAAGTATAGTTCAGGAGACAGGGCAATTATGTAACAATGACAATTCCTTGCAAATAAATTATTAAATGACTAGAATAGAGTCCATTTGTAGTCCACAAACACTAATAAACAAGATAATTAGCAAGTCTCATGACCCTAATAAAATTTACATTTTAATCAATTGCTCTACCAACTTTCTGTCTTCAAAACTAAAATAATATCTCACTACAAATAACTTTAGAACTTTCATCAAGAGAAAATAAACCAGTTAGGACTATTTCAAGTTTCTTGTTTCATTTATTATCACTCGTAATTTGTTCGTATTTCAGAAGAAAAATTATCTTGAGAGTCGAGTAAGCTCCTTAATGGACTCGACTTGACCGAGATGCGTTGAATAGCTCGTCTGTTTCTGCTTTATTTGCGAAAATCACTTGGTATTTTGTATTTTGAGTACTGACTCTTGGATAAAGTTAGACTTTCTCAAGTTTACATGTTTCATGAGAATAACAGAAAATTGCTGTTGATTTTGTAATAAGCTTGATCACCTGACCGATTTGGTCATAATAGCATAATCAGCCTTACCTTAGTCCCAGCTGCAGCAGTGAGAACATTAAGGTCTCGTCTCAAGGATAGAGAATGAGCCATAACCCACCACGCGGACACAGTGTGGATTTGTGGATGTCACATGTCTTCGAATTTTTAGTCCTACGACATGTCAAACCGGCATGTCGTAATTTTTAGTCCTAGGACATATCCTAGGACTAAAAATTGAACTACACTACTACCTCGCGATGTTTTCCTTCACAGTTTTGAGAGCAGTGGTGACGAAATAAATCACAAAAGTAATATACCTAGAACTCGTAAGCCAGGGCCGTTACCACACTAACTAACCTATTCACTCTTAACTTCAAGACCCCTAAGAAACACAGACTCCGGCGAGGAATTCCACTCCTTAGCTGTATGTAATTGTACAAAGTAACCATGAATGGTACTTGGTGGCTCATAAACATATGTAGAATTACCACTGGTTTCCTTGCTTTAATCCAAGCAGAAACCATTTGCACTGGCCACAACACCTATGAATGTTATTGACATTTATTGCACATCGCTTCAGAGGTTAATATGGCCGCATTAGGGTCGCACTAGCGCTCAATTGCGGCGTAATTGCCAATATTCCGGCAAGCGCGTCTCAGCCAACTGTCGTTTACATGCATTATTAATTAATATTGCCTCTTGGTCTCCTCTTTGAGGTTATGTATACAGTACGTTGTTTCCTTCTCCGTATTGTGGCAAAAAACTTTTTTCATTAATCTACTGCTGGACAGGCTTTCCCCAACTTCAGAACGCCTGAGAAACCCCGCATAGCAGCAATGCGACAAATCACAGCAGTAATTAGCATCGCAATGTGCCCGGACTTAATGACACTTCACTTGTTCATAATCCTCATAACCGTTAACACCGAATTAAATTTCATCTAACTTGCATTGAGCATCCATGGTTTATATCCATCGGAATATCCATTTATTCCCGCACACACGTCAACTTTAAACCCGCTGTGAACCTGCCAAACTACTCAAAAGAGAAGATATCCCGATCGACAACCTATAAGAGATAATAGCTCAGAAGCAGCTTAAAAACAATAAGGAGTCTAGTGAAGACGAAATTACGGTCCAAAAGGCGTGTGGAAAACCGGTCCTTAAAGACCTTCAGAAGCCATTTGATTCTGTCATACTCGAGCGAACTCTTCTTCAAGAACGATGACAATGCCCTAATAAATTAAGAATTAAAAGCCCATCTCACTTCCTAGTCATGTCTACAAACGGTTTTCTAGAGTCATTACGAACAGTCTCGCGCGCAGGTTCTACGACTTCCAGCCTCCCGAACAAGCCGGATTCCGAAAAGGCTTCAGCACTGTAGACAACATACATACGATGCGGCCGGATGTCACAAATACGAGGGCGGTCCGATAAGTACTTAGCCTACAAAAGAAAAATAAAAAAATTGGAAAAGTGGCGATGTATTTCTCAACATAGTCTTCTTATAGCTCGATTCACTTAACCCGTTGGTGCTCCAACTTCTTTAACCCGACTAAAAAAAATATTTTCTAGAGGTCTGAAAAAAGGGCTTCCGTGGCGACTATAATTTCCTAATTCGATTCAAATTTTTGCCCAGCGAGTGGATTTTTCAAGTTTAGAAACAAAAAGACGTTGCACGGGGCCAAACCTAAAGAATAAGAAGGGTGGAGCAACAGTTCATAGCCTAATTCGTCCATTTTGGCCATGGCGACGGAGGAGTGTGAGCCGGTGTGTCGCCATTGTGGAACAACACTTTTTTCGTCGCCAAATGAGGCCGTTTTTTCTGCAATCCGGCGTCGAATCGACCCAATTTTTCGGCATAGGAGAGCCCTGTGATCGTATTGCCCTTCTTCAGGTAGTCGATGTAGATCACTTCTTGCGAATGCCAGAAAACGGTGGCCATCACGTTTCCGGTCGATAGGACAGTCTCGCCTTCTTCCTAGCACGTTCACCGGGTGAAATCCACTGTTTCAAATGTTTCTTGGTCTCCTGTGTGTACCAGTGGTTTCATGTTTCCCGGACAATCACAAAATGATGCAAAAACTCCTCCGTATTGTGCTGAAACAGCATCAAACACTGCTCTGTAGTGTTCTTACGGTTGAGGTTGTTGTCTGAAATTAACAAACGCGGCAGCGATCACGCAAACAGCTTTTTCATGCCCAATAATTCATGGAGGATATGACCTATGCGGTTTTTTGAGATGCCCAATATCTCAGCTATCTTGCGCACCTTCAATCGATGGTCTACCTATACGAGATCATGGATTTTTGTCACTTTATCTTCCGTGGTAGCCGTTTTAGGGGCATTTGGGCGTGGCTCCTCAAAAGTGGACTGGCGCACACGTTTAGGTCAATAAACCAATTTTGACAATCGCCATCGAAAGAGAAGAGTCACCGTACACAGTATCCAAGCGCTCTTTGATTTTTCTGCGCGACTTCCCTTCCAAAAATAAGAATGGAATGACCGACCGATATTGCTCAATTCCATTTTTCTAAAATCCGTCGACACGCTAGTTTTCAGACGCGGTCAAAAAAAAACTACGAGTCCAATTCGGCTAAAATTTTGAAAGGAGCCCTCTAAGGAAATGTACAACATGATAAAAAAAAAATCTTGCGATAGTGGCGCCATGGGGCGGTGAGGCTAAGTACTTATCGGACTGCCCTCGTATTATAGCTACTATAATAGTAAGGTATCGGGACGCCTTACTATTGGCCCCTACAAAGTGTCTACAAGTTTCCTTACTATTCAGGTCTGAAAAGTATAGACAGCTCATCCTAGCGTATTCCGGAGCAGTGTTCGCATACGTGCGATCATCGATATTCATCCTTCATGGCGAGTTTTTGGTTCCACGTCGTGATCCGCATACATTTGGACGGAAAGTTTCGTCTACATAATATTTGAAATCTTACCGCCATCTATCACAGATCCGACTTCAACTTTTGGTAGTTTGATACTGCAGTTTGCGCTGAGTTTGAAAAATTTTTGGTATTGCATTGAATTTTAAATTTTATATCGCTTTGTGATGATGTCGATATCTCTTACTAAGTTGATTTTTAATAATGCGCGTCCGTATACAGTCCAACTACAAAATTGAATTTCAATCACTTGGGTGAGGGGCTGGATAGACGTCATGGCTTCCTCACCTTCCGCATGGCGAGCAATGGATAGGTCACCGTCCGGTAACCGTCTGGTAACTGTCTGGACCGAGCCCAAGTCATCCGCGGTGCGTAATTTTCCACACACGCCTTAAGGAGATGCCAGCAACTCGTAAGACTCCATCAGTGTCGAAGCCTACTGCGGCCATGGGTTATGTGAAAGTGAACCTCGAGGCACTGGAACGAAGGCAAGGAAGGAACATAGGAGTCGGTTTTAGTAAGTAAAAGTGTAACACCCTCTTCATCACCAACTACGAGCGGGAGAAGTCATCGGATTATTTCCCAACCGAAAAAAAAAATTCATTCACTTGGCCGGTTTTTTTATCCAAGCATTTTAACTAAGCGAGTTAGTTTATATTTGACTCGTAATCTTTGGACCCATCAAAGGTCACCCTCAAGATGACACTATAAAATCGATTTACAATCAAATTTCATTATCCATCCTATAATGTGTATGGTTAGCCTTTAATGTCAGTGGGATGTTCTGTAAGCCCAAAGGGGTTGTAGTCAGCCCCTTATGTACGAGGGTGTAAATCCCGCAGGCGGTTAGTGTTAACACCAATTATGATTCTGCTATGTTTATGTATGATTAGAGAATCTACTTACGTAACATAGTTTTCGTTAAAACAAAGACTTTAACGATTCTACGAGATTCATTCTTAGGGTTCACTACTTCAACAGGAAAAGTAACTCTTGTAGGATGATTTCGTTGTCCGTCTGTGCGTTTTTCTGTCAAAACAAAATTATGTCTCAGAAACGCTTGGAGTTACGAAGTTGAAATTAATTTCGAATACTCAGGTCTGGTAGGCAGCCGCTCCTCGTAAAATACTGGTATTCAGCTAAATCCGGCTTGACTGAAAGCCGACCCCAATATAGTTGGGAAAAGGCTAGGCAGGCAGGCACTCAGGTCAGTAATGCGTTTGAGCTGTGATACGATGTCCAGTATTATATCCGTTTATTTTGACAATCGGATCAACACTTATAAAGTACCCGTACGTTTTACTTTGTCAAGAAGCATTATCGCTTATCATCAGGTGAGAATGTAGTCAAACGCGAGCATTTTTTAAGCAATTTTTTAATGTTTATATACATTAAAAAATTGAAGTACTCACTGCACGAGGAAAGGAAAATGTCTGAAAATCGTTAGTTAGAGGTTCCATAAAAAGAATTTTTTTATCGTTTATAAAGTTATATTTGCAGCTAAAGAATTGATCGTGGTGTCTATATGGTTTACTACCGAATTCTACTCTGTGGATGACCCTACACACACTAACGCCCGTTTTTAATAACCTACCGCACTTTATAAATAGATAGAGATAGAGAGAAATAGAGCTATCTCCGATAAACAGTAAGATTCTAGCTGTCAATGTCACAACTTTTGGTAGGAGATGCTAACCGTCGGTAGGTTATAGGAAATCAAGTAAGGGTAAAAGGATAGATTTGTTTATCTTAGTAGCTGCAACTTAATCTTAGCTTATTGAAAATGGGCGTTAGTCGGTATTTTTTACGAAACCAATGTATTCAGTAAGTAAGTGTAGTGGAAGTTCAGTGATGTGGATTGAAGGCTGTATTTTTATTATATCTTCATTTTTCTGACTTATTGACTGTGCAAGTGCGCAGCATGCAGTTTTACAGTCATATATCTTTGGCATTGTGTTTAAAAAGGTTTGCAAGCTTTTTGATTCAAACATAGATAATTCCTTGTAATATTTACTTATAGAAATATTAAAGAGAAAACATGCATATTATTTTTGTCGATTATGAGTAAACTAAAGAATCCTGGACCGATTTTTTAAATTATTTCAACAGTTGAATGCTACTTTATCACTGAGTGTCATAAGCTATACATATTTTTTCTTTCTAAATTCACACCGGCGAAACCGCTTGCAAAAGCTAGTGTTATAATAAACGAACATTAAAATCCATACACCATTTTTCAATAACCAGTTAACCTTCGCTGTCCACCCTTCCTCCCCTATCTCAAATTCCAATCTGTATTAATTATAATTTTCATCTATTATTAGAAGATTACAATCCAATACCTGTGTACCTTCCCCTTTCGACCCCACAATGTCCACAGAAATGTCCACAGATGATACAGCGTGACAACAGCCCCACAATATTGAATATCTGTAAAATAAGGCACAACGGGGCCTTATTAAGTGGAGGTACGGGCTGGCATGCCAGTAATTTGAACGTCTTTATGATTGAAGAAGATATGGGGATGTGGCACTTATTTTATAAACTAAATATTATCCCCAGCTTTCCCCGTCTCTTTGGTTACTGCTCCACTATGACATAGTGTGATATTAATAAACGGAATCATCATCTCCTTTCCCAACTGTGTTAGGGTCGACTTCCAGTCTAACTGGATGAGACTGAATACCGACTTCCTTTCAGACCTCTAAAATCCAGTATCTATACAACATAATACTCCTTAGATAGATTGATGGTTGGACTTTCTGGCGTCTGACCGTCCGAATGTAACGAATGTCAAAAATCTGCAAATGACAACCGGGACCAACGGCTTTACGTGCTTTCCGAGGCACAGGGTGTCTGTAACGCCTTATATAAACTTAGAAAAGTACTTATGAAGTCTCCCTAATGAAGCAGAAATCACACTTCACACTAATATTGTAAAGGCAAAAGTTTTTGAGTCCGTATGTTTATAACTTCTTCACATTCGAACGACAGAAAGAATTTCGATGTTTGGCCCACAAATAAACCATACCCTGAAATAGCACATAACATACTTTTTATTCCTAAGTACAATCTTCTACATTCACACAAGCAAAGCCGCAGACAACAGCCAATTCCAAATAAATTCTCCATATAATATAAGACCATTCCGCGCATATTCCACCGACAAACACACTCACCACATCCCAGTATCTTCTTCACCGTGGACACGCCACGACGCGTGACCAGCATGCCCCCCGGTCACCAATAAAGTAATTACTGGCCCTTCTAATTGCATGCGACGGGTTAGCTAACTTTATAACACAATCTTGTAGTTTGTACTGTAGATTGCTCATTGTGAAGCTGGTTTGATTGATTTGGGAGTTGTATTGGGAGCCTATGTCGGATTTGGATGTGGACTTGGTTAATATATTTATATATTAAAAAAAAAACCTAGTGCTTGAATAAGTCGCGGCTGGGTATTAAGTCTGCTATTAGAATTGTGTCTAAATTGTCGATAAATATTAATATACAAGTTTGGTATTGTTAACTTGTTAAATTCAATCTTCAATATTCTTATTTCTCAAGTCCCTGATGGTAAGCAGTGACGCATTCGGTGGTGAAGCACACTAGTTTATTAGGTAAGAGTCTATTCACTCTAGACTTAAAGGCACATAAATTGTAATCTGACCATAAGACGGCAGCAGGTAAATCGCTCCAGTTCTTCGATCTGTGCGGTATAAATGACGAGGCGAAATATTTTGTCCGGACCGTAGAGGTGTTAACAGTGTAAGGGCGGATAGTAGCCGTACGTCGGGTTGCTACTGTATAATTAATAATCAGGTTTACCTGATTATTATACCATGTTCCCACTGATGGGACTCAGGTTTTCTCTCTAAGAGCAGGATTGGGCCGTAATCTACCATGCAGCCCAGTGCGCAGTGCGTGCCATTCCGGTTTTCTTTATTGTTTTCAGAGCAGTGGTGATGAAATAAATTACACAAAGTATAGCTTATGTCACAAACTGCAACTCGTAAGTCAGGGCCGTTACCACTAAGCCTGTACTTATCGAATGAAATATTGAATTGAGTTTTCAGTGAATATGGTGTGTTTACAGACAACTTTATTTATTTATTTATTAATATGGGAGACCAGCAGCTAAATACAATAGATTAGAAACAATATGGGAACTAGACAGCCAATAACAGGTCTCCACGTATAGAAACATGCAATTATATATAACTGTGTGACTGTGTATTAAGTAAATAAATAAAAGCTTCTAGAAACTTTGTGAGAAAAAATAATTCATTATCTGAGTTTTCTTATTCTGTTATAAAAGGGTCTGTACTTAGAAGCTAAAAATAATAATTAGATGCTGGAAAGTCAGGTCATCAGCCTATTCAAAGAGTATCGAGTTGCCCAGTAACTGGGTTGTGGGTGTTTGATAGGTAACTACTTGCTCCATGTAAATTACAGCCGCTGATAATATCCCACCTCAAAAAAAGTACCACTTGTCTAATAAAAACAGTTTTTTTAATTGATATAAACTAGTGCTTGACCGCGATCCCACCTGATGGTAAGCAGTGATGCAGTCTAACTATTTTCTAAGACAAAAATGGATTAGATGAATTCTATCATATAAACCGAAAAGAATGAATACCCACTTACCCGCAAACTGCAAGCAATACCGAAGCTGTTACCACATTTCTGCACGTTTAAATCTCCTGGATCGCGCTGCAAATAAAGGGATTTTTCACCCAGACCGCCACTCGACAATTCTGTAATCTAGCGCAAACAAGGTGAAACATTAGTTACTCGGTGCCAACATGTTGCGCGATTTATTGCCACTTACTATCTCATGCTGACGTTTCGAGGAGATTAGTATTTCTTCGGTTGTAATTACTGAAATGCACGCCAATTTTGTGAACGATGAAAGGTATTTTTTTTATAGGCTTGCGCTTGACAACTGTCTCACCTGGTAGAGGATGAACGACTATTCACTTAACTTAATGATCCACAAGTCTTTGCGATCAGGAAATACATAATTATACATTTGGAAATGCCAGTCAAAATATGTTAATGTCATACTCGTAATGTATGCGCAAAGTCAAAGTAACGAATGCCAGCATCTGACTTCTCTAACACCTGCAAAACAGTTCGTCTCACAGAGTTCGTCCAGAGCTTGCCAGCCTTTTAAGCAAGAGATAAAGGTGCTCACCTCAAAAACAAATTTTAAGAGATAATTGTAATGCACATGGCAGATATGGCCTGCCCAGTCTCATATTATAGTCAGTCGGGCTTACCCAATTTTCCAGTATTTGGATGTCCCACCTATCTGCTAGAGTCTTCTGGATGATGTTGGAGCTGGCATGTACCATGCGCATGATGGAGGCCCATTGCTTGCGCATAATGGCAAGGTAAAACGTAAACTTAAAGACTAAAGTAGATAGAAGCTTGTTTCTAAAAATAAATAATAGCATGTCCTATAAATAAAACAATCTTGATAATGAACACAATCCCTGCGAAATTAACGAGGCGCATTAACAAATAAATTAAAGCTAACACATGGCCGTAAATATTTAAACCTTTCCAAATTCTGAAATGACTGAGCAAATTCTTAGGAGAGCAAATGTTACTTAGTTAATTGCAAGCACAAAAGGTTCCCATTAAACATTTAGGACACACAAGTACAAATCTTATCACTAACTTTATGTTCTTGTTAATTATTCACATGTCTAATTAATTTGAGGGCGTGCTGTTTTGCATATAAACTTCTGAAGCGTTTTCATTTATTTTGGAGTAAGTGGCTAAGTTAGATTGACTGACTTACAAATCAAAGATGTTTTTTTCTCTTAATTTTAATCAGAATGTAACTAGAATGTTCAACTAAGGTAATAAATAGGAATATACAAACTAATACGTATAGGAAGACGCAATGTAAGTTACCTCAAGCTAGGTCAATCTGGTGAGGGTCGCTGAAATCCGATGGATGCGAGACTTTTAGGATCGCGGTCATCGTGTTGATACTTGGAAGAGGCCTATTTCCTGCAGTGTTGTGTCTTACGGTTAAAATGATGGTGAATTATGTGATGAAACTGTTCTCGATACCAAAGGACTACTATTTTTTTATTCTTTCATGATAAATTTATATGTCTTGAAAGTAAATGAAATCATAATACGTTTGTACATATTATTAACTCATTGGTTGGACCACATCGTTGTGTTTTGGGCGCATTTCGCCGATGCAATAAAAAAAAATTAAACTTGTTTCTTTCTTGGCTTCGGTCTGGTTTAACTCTCGTGGTCTATCTCACAGAACCCATGCAGTGATGTCTTATTTCCAATCTGTGTTAGAATTTTCATAAAATAAAGACTACGATTTTTAAACACAATTTTTTTTTCCTAAACTAAAATTCTAATTCACTTGTTTTGCTAAAATGTAGACTGGCGAAGAGGTAGGCAAGCCACCTACATTTTAGTAAAACAAATGAATGAATTCTACTTTTAATTATCAGCTATTTGTCTAGCCCCAATTTCGGGAAAGGGTTCAACAGTCTCTCCATTGCTCACAGTTGAACAAATCAGGGGTAATAGAACCGTGAAAATAGGCTTGAAACCGTGAAAATACGAAAATTATTCTTGATAAAAATATTACACTTCTAGACTATGAGCCAACTAGAATGGGGTGAATGACCGGACCCGGACTAGAAAGGATTAATTTAAGGGTACATTAACTCTGGTATAGCTCTTATTTGCAGTAAAATTCTGCCTAGACAGTCCCTAACTAAAGATCTATAGGTATGTGTATGTTGCGGGAGATTCTTGGCAAACTTTCAGAATTGCTGTGGCTTAGTCAATTTTCATACTTTTTTAGTTAATAACTAGAAGTATATTTTTTCTGCAGTGGTTGACAATAATCGGTTATAGAATTAAGAACCCAAACTTGTCATCATCTTTTTAGCCAAAAGTTGTCCTCTGCTTGACACAGACCTGCTTCAGTCCTGCTTGTGTATCTCGCATCTATTTACTCATTTGAATTATACATTTTCACAGCTACAAGGGATCGCAGACCTGAGTACCTATATGATTTTACTTTCAACTTGATACCTCCACGTGTTCCCGAATTGAAAACTTTTGACAGACAGATAGATGGACAACAAAGTGGTATAAGGTTTCCGTTTTTTCCTTTTAAGTACGAAACCCTAAAAAAGGCTTAGTAAGCCTTAGTAACCTATTTTTTTTGACCCTAAGTTGTAGCTATCAGGAAGCACAGACACCGGCAGGAGGCAATGAGTAATTCCCTAAAACGTTTTATGCGTAGGGATGGGAAGTTTCCGGGTATGATTACGCCAGCCAAACTATTTTTAAGTTTGATCAGTCAGTAATTCTTGTGAATAGTCACAAATCCTGGGCACTAAAGTTTAGATTTGTGTATGGTTAACGTTCAATCAATATTTATTTGTGGACATGGGTATTAAAATAAGGGCCTTATGTGTAAACATTTTAGTTTTGATCAATGTTTTAATGCCTCTCTGTTATGTGTCCCCTAAAAATAACTAGCGAAATGTCACTAAAGTTCAGAGGCCTTGTTATGTACGAATATGAATGACATACGGAAACGTTGAACTCGTAAAAGGGGTTTTATTCGTTCAATTTCTCTTTAGCTATGCCTACTAAAGGTGAGTATAGACTACAACATTTACTTGTAACAGAACAACGAGCCGCTCTATGATATGTTCTAGTGTATCATTCTTTTACGAACTAAGCGTCTTGCCTCTTTGTTACAAGCCACCTACATTTTAGTAAAACAAATGAATGAATTCTACTTTTAATTTTCAGCTATTTGTCTAGCCCCAATTTCGGGAAAGGGTTCAACAGTCTCTCCATTGCTCACAGTTGAACAAATCAGGGGTAATAGGACTGTGAAAATAGGCTTGAAACCGTGAAAATACGAAAATTATTCTTGATAAAAATATTACACTTGTAGACTATGAGCCAAATAGAATGGGGTGAATGACCGGACCCGGACTTGAAAGGATTAATTTAAGGGTACATTAACTCTCTGGTTTAGCTCTTATTTGCAGTAAAATTCTGCCTAGAAAGGTCCTAACTAAAGATCTATAGGTATGTGTATGTTGCGGGAGATTCTTGGCAAACTTTCAGAAATGCTGTGGCTTAGTCAATTTTCAAAGCTTTTTTAGTTCATAACAATATTTTATTTCTGAAGTCTTTGAAAATAATGGTGTTTTAAAATGATTTTAGGGGACCCAAACGAAAAACCTCCTCTGCTGGACATAGACTACTCTTTTGACTGTTTGACAAACAATGAATGTTCCTGTGTTTTGCATTTATTGGTTTCATCTAGTTCATTTTTTTGGGAGACCTTCTAATCAATGCAATCGTATTCGATTCTCTTCGACCAGTTAGCGAAAGTTGGTTTCCGCTCTTTCGCACTGATTGTAGACCTTATTTTCAGACCGTTTTTTTTTAATTGTTATAAACTAGTTCTTGACTGCGATCCCACCTGATAGTAAGCAGTGATGCAATCGTTGACGGAGACGCGCACAAGTTTATTAAGAGACTATTCACTCTAGCTTTGAAGACACCCAAATTATAGTTTTAGTATAAAGAACTTTGATTATTTATGTTTTTGGCAAAATTTCCGATAACTTGAATGCATAATATTATTATAATCTATCCAAAAAACGCATGTGATTGTAAGGTGGTCGAGGTCTCTCTATCTTGACCCTAGGTTGTAACTACCAGACCAAACACAGACTCCGGCAGGAAATTCTACTCCTCAGCTATATGGTACAAACTGTATAATGAAAGTCCCCCTAAAACTTTTTGTGCATCTAGGTGAAAAGTTTCCAGGTTTAATTTCAGCCGGCCAAAGTATTGTTAAGTTTGATGAGTCAGTAATTCTTGTGAATAGTCACAAATCCTGGGCACTAAAGTTTAGATTTGTGTATGGCTAACGTTCAATCAATATTTATTTGTGGACATGGGTATTAAAATAAAGGCCATATGTGTAAACATTTTAGTTGTGCTCAATGTTTTAATGCCTCTCTGTTATGTGTCACTTATAAATAACTAGCGAAATGTCACTAAAGTTCAGAGGCCTTGTTATGTACGAGTATGAATGTCATACGGAAACGTTGAACTCGTAAAAAGGGGTTTTATTACTTCAATGTCTCTTTAGCTATGCCTACTAAGATGAAATTGGCTTTATTGCTATCCGTACAGTTATTTTTAAGACTATATCATCCATTGACTTCTATCAATCCGTGTGGAGCGGGTGTCAGACTTACTAAAACCATACCTGTGTCCTTCAGTTGACATTTGTGTTTTAATAACACGGGTCTTAACGGATAATATGTAACCTGCTGTGCCCATATGGTTTGCTGAAATCTCCTTGAAGAGCTTGTGGAATAATACACGCTGTCAACGACTTGGGCTCGCTGACGCCAAACGGGCTATAGTCTATATCAGGGTCAGACGCAAGAGGTTGCTGGCGCTGATCGCATTCACGATGACACGACGATGCTCCGCCCAAGCGGGGCACACCTCCACGGAAAGGAAACCCCAGGGTCTTGGAACGCAAGACGAAGAAAGAACATAGGAGTGGGTTTTACTCAGTAAAATTCTGACGCGCCCTCCAGCTCCACCCTAGAGAGGCTATAGTCATTGGATGATTTCAAAAAAGGCAATCACAGCGTCAACTAGGCTTTTATCGTGGTTTTGTAGTGTATTTGGCAGAAAATAGAGTCAGTCGTATTGCCAAACTTCGGTTCGGAGGTAGTCAATACCACAATAAATTGCATACTGTACTTTACCGAGAAGCGCCCGTTTCAATCGTTTCTCAATTTCAATAATTCCACATAATAATATTATAGTTCAGTTATCTGGAAACATCTGACACAAAAAATAACCAAATGTACAGCACAACATCCACGAATCAATTTGCGAATAACTAATTGAAACAGACACTGAGCTTTACTCGAAATAATCCCGCCAACAATTCTGACACCATTGGCTTTGTACTCGTTTGTACCGAAGCTAATATCTATATATATATCTATCTATACATATAATAAAACAGTAAAATTTTACATTGTTAGCATTAATTGGCGCAAAAACCACTGAACCGATCCTGTTCAAATTTTGCATACATAATCCTTATAGGACCCTTAATGATATAGGCTATATTTTATCACGCTATTTGCTATGGGGGGTGAGCAATATTGCATTTTGTCGGTTTTGAACGAGTTGCCCCGAGTTCGAATCCCACCTACAATTTATATTTCTGTCAATGTTTAATCTTATTGTTTTTGGAAAAAAAAAATACTTTTACCATTTTTTCATAAGAAAATCAACATTCCTATTTGATTTCTCCCAAATATTTTGTAAAAACTAATCAAAACACGTTATAAAATCCAAGCGTCCACGAAATTCACATACTACAATGTTACATTAGTCCATTTAGCTGCCAATTTATCTACTGAAATGAAAATCATCACGCTATCATGGACGAAGAGCGGGGCAGTCATTTATGACATTTATATGAGAACGTCTATTTTGCTTAATTTTCATCGAACATTGCAGCGCGATCGATTAATGACTAGACTGGGACACGGTGGTGGTTCGAATCCCGAGAGGTGTTTTAGAGAAAGCTTTTTTTTATTTTTGTACCTAACATTTTTTTTCACATATTTTTGCATTCTCACAATTTTTTTAACAAAAATATTACCAAAAGATATTATTATTATTGTTTAACAAAAAAAGCCCATGGAGACAAATTTTACAAATGCACCCCGTTTTCAAAATACAAACAATGACATCCTTCTTCTTCCTGCCCTTATCCCATATTACTTGGGGTCGGTGCAACACGTTTTCTTCTTCCATTCTGTCCTGTCGTCCGTCACACCATCTGCCCTTTTCTTTCATATCAATCCTTACACAATCCATCCATCTTTTCTTTGGCCTTCCTCTCCCTCTCCATTCTCAAGAACTCTTTTAGTAACGTGCTTTTAATTTCTCCTCTTCACATGACCACACTAAGACAAACGATTTCCTTTCAAAATACAAACATCCATTTATTTTTTTACGCGCACCTAAAAGAGAGACCATAAGCGAACGGCCCTAACGGGCTTCGATAGCTGGAAAATTGTTCGTATAGGGCATTTAAAGGAACAAAGTGGGTATTTTTTACTGCTCTGGATGCTCTACCCGTAAAAATCGAGAGTTTACAGACTGCGTTTGATCATCAGCATGTGAAGTCGGCTAGGTGAAAATACTCGCACACAAGAATTCGTTTATTATTCTCACTAAAGAAAAACATTTATTTGGTGTATTAGGGTGTCAGTCAAATACCGCACCAGAAAATTCCTGCCTCAATAAACAGGTCATATAAACACAAAAAAATGATGGTGATCGGTAAACGCCCTATACATATGACACCTGGGAAGTGTCCAAATGGCGATGGGAGAGGCCTAAGGATGTCCTGTTTCGCACGGTTTCAGCCACGTTGCTTCACTCTAGGAGGTGACTGCTTTCCATTCCTCCTCCCAGCTCATACCATGATCTGAACTAGGGCAGGAGGATTCTGATTTTGACCCGCAAACAGTAGGTACGGCGGTAATCCACCCTAGCGGGATAACTTCGATCGTAAGGTCCACCGTGTCTTCCCCCCGAATCTAAAACATCTACCTCCCGAAACACTCATGTTCGGTTAGGACCTGCGTAAAGCGCAAGGTGAGGACGTCATGACTCTGTAGTCTCTCTTTAAAGAGTGAATTTATAATATTAATAATCGTGGTGTGCCAAAATCAGTCGCCCTAGAATGTAAATTGCAACTAAAAGAACACTGTGGAATTTAGTTGGTAAAAGTCTGATACTCTCTCTCGGTCCACCTAGAGTGGGAGAAGGTATTTGGTGGTTACCCAACAAAAAAAGAGGCAAATACTAAAGGCGGTTATCTGCCCTAATTTGGTTTTTTGAAGAACAAATCATTTTAATTTTGATTTTATCGCAATATGAAGTAAACCAACGACTTTACCCATAGAGTAGGCAACTATTTAGAATGCGAACTCTGCGGCTCTGTACTTCGTTGATGTTTTTAAGGCAATTGACGTCGTGCGGAAGAAAACCCGGGTGTTACCATTGGGTGGATCGCCCGGAGGACACGTTAGAGCATAAAGTACTGGTGGGCCACGCTTAGGCGGAGCACCACCGTGTTCTTGTGGGGACGATCGGTGACAGCAACCTCTCACGCTGGGCACTGGTACAGGCCATGATCCAGAGCGAGGAGTAGTGGCAAGTAGTCCCCTCACGCCCCAGTCACTGGGATTCCGACCCCAATTTAGAGCCACCGTAGGAGTGGCTTGCGAATGGCGAGCAATGGGTAGTTTACCATCTAGCTGTCCGGTAATAATCCAGACGGTCAACCGTGGGTATTGTTCCACGCGTGCTTCAAAGAGATTTTAGCAAACTATAGGTGCCCAGCAGGTTCGAAGCCTCTAGGGCCATGGGCGAGCTTCCGAAAGGAAAACCCGGAACCCTGGAACGAAGGCAAAGAAGTAACGAGGTAAGGTTTAGTCAGTAAAAGTCTGACTCACCCTCTGAGAAGTCATTCTGATGATTTTCCACCTAAACAAGAAACCTGGGCACGCCGTCATTGCGGCGGTAAGTTTCCTCTTAGAGGAGTGGTTAGAAAGAGATCCTCACGTTCCGTATGCCGTAGGTCCTCACCAGACACGGTAAGTTCGGGAGGCTCCTGCAACGGATTCAGGGGAAAAGGGCGCCCCAGCCAGACTTGGGCGCACTGTCTGGACCGCCCAGAGGACACGGTGGAGCACACGGTAGAGGTATGGCGGTTGCCTTCTTCTGCGAAGCAGTAATGCTAGCCAAGGAGGCGGCCGACCGCGAGCGCGAAAGGGAACGACCCTCACGCCCCCGCCGTCGTCAGGATCACGAGAACGATTTCCGACCACCGTAGGTGCAAGCTTGCGGACGGCGAACACTGGGTAGCTTGCCGTCCAGCAGTCCGGTAATAACCCGGACCGAGTCAAGTCGTCAACTGTTCCACGAGCGCCTCAAGGAGATGTCAGCAAACTGTAGGGGCCCGTGGCAGGGCCGAAGCCTCTGGGGACGTGGATCGGTATTCCGAAAGATAAGCTCGGTGTCCCAAAATTGAAGGCAACTCAGGAACGGGGGTGGCGTTTAGTCAGTAAAAGTCTGACATTTAACAGCAGGAGAAGTCATTCTGATGTTTACCCATCTGAATTATAAAACCTATACAAGAAACCTACTGGGGCTATGGTTTCGCTTCTGAAAGGCAGACCCTGGAACGTAAGGCAAGGAAGGAATATAGAAGTGAGTCTTAGCCAGTAATAATCTGACACGCACTTCCGCTTCACAGAAAAGCGAAAGTCATTAGATGATTTCCCAACTAAAAAAAGTACTAATTGGAGTTTTAACTTAAACAGTTTTATGTAAAATTAATTAATTAGATGTTTTCGGAAGTATAGGATTAGTTATAAGTAACTTTTGTGCAGTTTTACGAACTTAACGCGGACGAAGTCGCGGGCAACAGCTAGTAGGTAATATATAGGTACTTCAATTTATAATTGGATATACTTTTCAAAAGTTTGAATCAAAATGAACTCAATGTCAAATATAGTTAAGTATAGCAACTTGCCAGACTTGCAGGATTATTAATTTGAAAGATTCATGTGTTGTCCTAAAATGAATAGAGCAACTGAAAAAATGGGGGTGGGTTTTAGTCAGTAAAAATCTGACACTTGTCGAACATTCGAGCGGGTTTTTTGTTGATTTCTCGAGAAAAAGAAACAACACAATTCAGACTTCTCCGGCCCGGACTTAGTCCGGGACGTTCCGTCGTTTCTACCACATACATCAAAGGACTGGAACATTTGCCTTCTGCAGTCTTCCCGTTTGATTATAATTTGGATGTCTTCAGGGTGACAAGAGTGAATAGGCTCTTAATAATGCGCCTCAACATCAACGATTGCATCATTGCGATCCGATCGATGTTTTGTTAGCGACAAAGGATTGGAATTATTTTGAACTACATAGTTGATGCCAACCAGAAAATTATCCCAAGGGATTAGAAGTATTCTATATGCTATTTCAGGCCATAGTCTACTTATATGCCAAAGATTATCTAAATCCGTTACGCCGTTGGAGTATTAAGAAGTGACAAACATACTTACTCGTAAACTTTCGTCTTTATAATATTACTGTGATTGGTTTTTGCAACTGTAAACATGATTTACGTTTACAAGTCTAAGAAAACGAAGCTAAAGTGTGGTTGCGGGCGAAAACGAGCCAAACCACTCCTACCTTAACAAAACCTCTCACTTTTACAGCCGGACGTACAGTCAAGTGCACACCCAAGGTAACAGTTTTAAATTGATAGCACCGTTACTTCGTAGGAATTTGCTGCTTAAATGTAACTTCTATATGCACTTGACCGTTCTTTAATGAGCCGTCCAGATTATATGAGTACCTACTAATGGACCCCAGGCTTTCAAAGTAAGTTTTATTTTCTAGGAGCACTAATGTATCTATATAGGCTACAGTTTCAATCTGCTCGGTTTGAAGTGGGTTACAAATTGTTAAAATTGATTAAAAGGTAAACGGGATTGTTAAAGGGCTCTTTAAGTCAAGAGTACTAAGGTTTAGATAAGGGGGTAAGGTTACTTTTAGGCAAGCGTGCTCCATAGTCGACCAGATCGTCGCTTTCCATCAAGTGAGATAGTGGTATAATAATAATAATATTCCACAACTTTTTCACACAACGACATCTAGTCCCAAGCTATGCAGAGCTTGTGTTATGGGTACTAGACAACTGATAAACATACTTATATACTTCTAAATACATACATATTTATTATAGATAAATTACACCCAGACCCAGAGCAAATGATCGTGTTCATCACACAAACATTTGTCCTGGGTAGGAATCGACCTCCGGCATAGCAGTCAGGGTCACTAACCACTAGACCAACAGGCCAGTCAAACAAAAATGGTATAGTATGAACCTGTCAGTAATAGTTAGTAAATCATCATAATAATGGCATAAACTTAAATCGATGGTTACAATGGCAGTCTTTTTGCTGATGACGATGTCTAAGACAAAATTTGAATGGACTGAACGAACTCGAATCGAATTCAACTATTCTTGAAAATACAACTTTTTGGTAATAAAATATCTCAAAGACTAATGTCACAACTCAACGCTGAGTACGCCACAATCATGGTAGTAACCCCTTTCTCCGTCCTCTTTAGAGTGACTGTAGAGGTACCACGGTGTCCTCACGTCCTCACCTTTCGCGTGATGCAGGAATCTAGGAAGATTGGTAATTGTACCTACCTTTTCGCCTTTTTATAAAGAAATATCAAGAAACTTTAACATGGAATAAAAATAAAACAAAAGTTGTGTTTTAATTTCCCAAATCAAAATAAAACTATTCATTCTAACTACTCCTTTGTGAACAAATATGAAGTTACAAAACTTACTTGAACAATTTATAATTAATTTAATAAAAACCATCTTAAAGACAAATCTTGTTTCTAACCATTAAGGGTGTAATTAACGAAACTTTTCAAGAAAACAGTTGCTTTTCAATTTACTTGAATAATTTAATTTTTAAAACGAATCAACTTTGCTAATTAATCCAGACTTGGACTTTTTCTGAGGAAGGTTTATAATTAATTAGTTTATTAAGCGGATAATAAAAGGCATGGAGTAGTTGTGTTAATTTATTGAGATTTTCTTTTTCTTCTCTTTCGACAAAACTGTATTTTTAACCTATCACATATCCACAAAACGAGACACAATTAAATAGTAAAACAATAACAGCGCGGTCTCATAGGACCGGTCGGGGATTCACGAATTAATGATAATAAGGTAATATTGCCAGGCTTTAGAGGTAAGAATTGGTATAGACCAACGATTGCCTGATGATACGAGTGAGACATAGACTTATCCTGACTAAAAATCTTCTTGGGTTCTTTCAATTATCCTTTGCATTCCAGGGCGAGAATTCTTTCAAACAAATTAGCAGGCTTGGCTTAACGCTCCAGCCGTCGTCGCCGGGATTCTGACTCCGATTTCCTACCACCGTCGGCGTGGACTTGCGGACGGTGACCAATGGGTAGCTCGCTGTTCGGCAGTCCGGTAACCATCCGGACTGTGACCAAGTCGTCGACGGCGTTGTTTCAAGCATGCCTCAAGGAGATGTCACCAAAACCGTAGGGGTCCAGGATCTACAGGCTGAATATATCAATATGAAGTAACATATCTTGCATAATTATCACTAAACCAATCATACAATTACATAATTATCAGCAAATCGTTTCTATAAAATCATATCGATAAATTTTTTACAAATATTTTATAACAAAAAAAGCCATTAAGATTTATGCATTTGCGAGTAGATAGCGTTTGCAGCATTATCTTTTGGAACAAAAGAAATGTAAAGAATTTATTTTATGAAAACGAGTGACCACATGTTACACCGTAACATGCTAAATTAATGCGTTTTATATAGCAACGAATGGGGACTACTTACGTTTTCTAATGCCTGAAAATAATCGATTTTGAAAATGAATTAAATTAGTAACTAAATTACTAAACAGACTCCGCACCCAGGTTGGCCATAGCAAAGACAATCTCCACAGATGGGGGTTCTCGGACGGTTCTGACCTTCAGTGTTTGTGCGGCGTCTCTCAACAGACCATGTCCCATCTTCCATCCTGCACCACGTGCCCTGTTGCTTGTTCTCGTGAGGACCTAATGACAGCATCAGTGGACGGCATGGCCGTGGCCAAGTACTGGGCCAGGCTAGGTATCTGACTGGTTTAGCCATTGATACGCTAAGAAGAAGAAGATTAGTAATGTTATTCAATTTCTTGCAGATTTTCTAAGCTTAGATATTATTTAATGAAATACATGCTAAGAATCTGAAACCATTCTATCAAACAGACTTTTTCATTATTATTATGCATAGGCTCACGTTTGAACACTATCTCACATTATGGTAAGCAATGATGTGACCGACGATGGAGCACGTTGGTTAGAAGTAACCAATTCACTCTTGACTTAAAGATCCCTAAGTTGTAACTATCAGGAAAAATAGACTCCGTCAGGGAGTTCCACTCCTTAGCTGTACGCACAATAAACGTGTTCCAAATTTAAAAAAAATCAGAAAAAAGAGTAGAAAAATTAAACCAGTTGCATTCGTTGATACGATTCGGTGTAAATAATCTCCAACCAGTATAATCTCCCATGTTCATAGCTCATTTAACAGGGACCTTTAACATGAAAGAACTTTCGATTTTCTGATTTCCCACACCAATGAACACAAAATAAATGCGCATTTCTCATTTTTTTGCAGACACGAGGAACTCTTTACTTGTCAAGTATTTGAATATTCTTTTCCTTGTAAATATTCTTATTTTGTACTTTAAGATCTTAGAATCAAGATTCAAAGTCCAATAACAGGACAGAGATAATAACCATGAATATTATTTTAGCACAATGTAGCGGTTTCCGTATAAGTGTTTGTCGAGACACGCTCCTTCAGACAAGATGGAATGAAGATCAAGAAGGTACTCTTTAGAAATATTATCTTCACGAAAAGGCAAAGCTTTATGAACTGTAAACCGAAATGATAAAATCCTTTCAAAGCTCCAAACAACATCAACTATGTATGTAACTATTTTTATAACGTAAATGTTTGTTTAACGCAAAACTGTTAAAATAAAGAAACACTATGAAATTTAAAAAAAACTTCAGTAAAAGCGACACCGAGGGTTCAGTAACGTTCGTAGAAAAAAAAACAAAAAAAAAATTGTTGTATGGGATCCCCACTTAATTTTTTTTTGTATTTTGTTGATGTAGCGGCAACAGATTATAATATCAGAACAATCTGCGAAAATTTCGACTATCTAGCTAATTCGTTTCATGAGATACAGCCTGGTGAGAGACGGACAGACAGACAGATGGACATCGGAGTCTTAGTAATCCCTTTTTTACCTTCTGGGTTACAGAACTCTAAAAAAAAACAATTTCACAACACCTCAGCTGTTACACGCAGTAATAATGTCCGTGTTTTATTATATTAATAAAAGATGTAACGAGCGTAGCTGGCGACTCCTGCGGTTAAAACAAACTTGGCTAACAGCGTTGAAGAGTTGGCTGGGTATGTCAAAGAGAGCAGATCGAATTAGCACCGCACCTCTGTGGGAACGAAACAATTTAATTTGTGAATTTTCGACAAAGTCGCGAAGTCCTCTGGATGGCACAAAGTTCTGCAAAAGTTGGACTCGCTGCAGAACGAAGTACTAAGTTTTGGTGACGGATTTTTCTAATAGGTTTAAGATTAAAGAGTCATTTGTAAAAATAAAATGGTTAAACTTTTTTTTTCGCTAATATTGATGAGGCCAATATTTTTATTGAAGACGTGACTTACTTGAATAAACTATTTCACGTAATCCAAATCAATCTTTCGGGTTCATTAAATAAAAATTTAAATAAGACTAAAATAATAACTACGATTTCATGAATCTCCTACTCGGTCTTTTTTTTTAATTATGTTGAGATAGTATTTGAATGAAGAAAGACTTAGCAAACTTCTAAGATTTTAATAACTATAAAATATGACAAAAATAATTAAAAAATATAAATCTATAAAGGGGAATTATAGTCTTAGCAAATACGTTATTTTGCGAGACTGTGATAGTGTTTTTTTGTAGCATATATTGTGTTTCACTGCTGGGCAAAGGCCTCTCCTTTCTACTTCCAAACCCTTGTATTAGGCAATCTCTGACCAAGTTTTCCCCGCGAATATGATTACATCGTCACATCACCTTCGTCTTATAGGTTCATTTGTAAAAAATCGCCAGTTTTCAGTCACATAAAACCTTGTTATGACACTATTAATAGCACTAATACCTTCTAATCCACACAAAGCCGCAGTTCCAATCGATAGGCTCTGTGCACTCGCCGCAATCAATTGCTCCGATGTGATACTGTCTCAACCAGGTTTGTGGTGTAAATTGTCCAATAGTACGGTATCAATTCCAGAATTTATCTTCATCGCAATAAATTATCAAGAACTGGAGCCTTACCACGATGTGTTAAAATGACAAGCGTGCGAACGAGAAAAAGAGATAGAGCTGCACTACACCCTACATAGCTCTATGCATTTAACAGTCGGTTAGGTAGTCAAATGGATCGCGTATATAACTCATGGTAGGGTCTTTGATATGTTTTTTATTTCGTCAGTTATATTTTTAATCTTGAAACCTGTATTATGTCATTCTAGATTTTATCTTCATCGCTATAATTATCAAAAACTAGCGCAATTTAGCATGATGTGTTGAAATGACAACCTTGCGAGCGAGAAAAAATGATGGAGCTGCACTACACCCTACATAGCTCTATGCCTTTAACAGTCGGTTAGGTAGTCAAATGGATCGCGTAAAGAACTCATGGTAGGGTCTTTGATATGTTTTTTATTTCGTCAGTTACATTTTCAATCTAAGAACCTGTCTTGTGTCCTTTTAGACTTTATTTCCATCGCTATAATTATCAAGAACTAGGGCTAATTAGCATGATGTGTGTTGAAATGACCAGCATGCGATTGATAAAAAAAGATGGAACTATACACTTTGCATATCTCTATCCCTTGAACAGTTCCCTTTAGGTAGTCAAATGAATCGCGTTAAGAGATCATGATAGGGCCTCTACTATCGTTTTTATTTCGTCAGTTACATTTTCAATCTAAGAACCTGTTTTATGTCATTCTAGATTTTTTCATCATCGCTTATTAAATTTTAGGTCGCCTGTTCTTTGTCGTCTTCTATTGTCAAATCTAAATTTTTATGGACAACTTTATTATGATCTGTATTAACTTTAATAACATTGGCTTTAATGTGAAATGTCTGAGCTATTAACTTGGTCACATTTCTGTCTTCATTCATGAACTTTGCTTTTACTTCTATTGACTTTAGAATACCCTTCTAAGCTGAGGTTCTAATCAATAGGATTTGTCCACGTTAGCCGCCTCGACGGGGTCTATCTCGGTCAGCTAATACTGACTGCAAACTGTACCACACAAGACGTGTTTTGGTTTAATTCAAGAACCGTCAATACAGATTTTGGACTATTTGCTGCCATTGAATTTGAATTTGATTTCAATTTAAAATTACCGGTCTTCTGACTGCAGTTATTTGACTTTGCAACAATTTATTGATCGTTTCAGTTTTCAGATTTTGCTTACGATTTTAAATTTGATTCAATTAATATTCGATATAGCTATAAACATAGCATCGAAGATTTTCAAACTCAAGATTTCACACGTTAGAACTTTTTCACGTCTTTTGCTCGGAATGTGCTCTAACGCCAGTCTTTTAATCTCTGACTGAAGTAAAAACCAGCCCTTAGGTCACGCAAAGTGTCAACTAAGCCCTAACCCTAAACGGTTCGAAAATATTACTACCGACGAGGTTTCCACCGTTTGAGGTTTTTTGTAGCGGCAGCACCAGCAAAGCATAGGTAGATGAAATGGCGAAAAAGTATTGACACAGGTAGCTCCACACTAAAGGCGTACCCATCTTCCATGGCAATAAACTCGTTAAAACTTATTATTTACTCCTAACTTCATTCAAGTATTCCTAGTTCTTTTATTAGTATTTTTGTTGTATCCAAGACTTTTCTTCTATTTTTATCTCAATAATAATCGAACACCTGATTTTTGTTCAACTTTGTTCAAGTTATCGCGTAAGATGAACTGTGTTTTCTGTTCTAAGGTTATTTTTACTTCTTTCTTTCTGTTTTCTTTTAAACTTGGTAAGCTTATTCAGTCAGGTTCCGTTATATCTGTACCGGAAATGTCACGTTATATAAACTATAACCAAGTTATTTCTTTCTCTGTTATTGTTTCATCATCTGCCTAGCCTTTTTCCCAACTATATTGGGGACGGCTTCCAGTCAAGCCGGATTTAGCTGAATACCAGTATTTTACAAGGAGCGGCTGACCACCAGACCTCCACAACCCATTAACTGGGGTAACACGGTACTTCATGGCAAGACTGGAGGCAGATTTACTGGCTTCCGTAACGACTCCCAAAGACCTACAAATGACAGCCGGGACCTACGGCTTAACGTGCTTTCCGAGGCACTGAGGAAACTTGTAAGATGGTTACCCATCCACAGACCAACCTAGGCAAGCGTTGCTTAACCTTGAAGATCGACTTGTGCGGCTGTTATTATCTAGCCACGAGCTCCTCTCTCTCTGTTATTGTTTATGTTTAGTTAATTCAATATGGATTGCCTAATATTACTATTTATGCTTTTTTGGATTATTAAAAATTTCTAAATGTGTAGTGATTTTGTTTAATTCTTTGTTGTACACAAATATTGTTAACAAGTCTATTGGGGCCATAGGTTGAGTATTGTTTAGTCTTATAATACATTTTCAAGCTTACCCAGGCGTTTGATAATTTACATGATTTTCTTTTTAATTTGAGGTAGTAGTTCCTAAGATTAACGCGTTTATACAAACAAATTTTATAATATCAGTATAGATAAACATAGCTAGCTTTATGATATTTGCACTGCTGAGACTCAGGCATCCTCTTACACGAGGGAAGGGTAGTGGTAATCCATCACGCGGGCTTAATGCGAGTTGGTGGATGTCACTTGTCTCCAAATTATTGGTTCTAGGATATGCTGCTTTCTTCACGATATTTTCCTTACGACGTCACGATGTTAGCCTTTAAAACACTGGTAATCAAATTAAATATACAGACACAGGCTGTTAAGACAGCCATCACTTCTCTGCTGGAAGTTTATATTTTTTTATAAAATGAAGTACAAAAACAAATAAAGATACAAAAAAAAGGAAAAATAACGAAACAAAGAAAGAGAGTAAGAAAAAAAGAATACACGTTTTTAAAAACCTGAAATATAGCGTGACCTTTCCACTTCTATCTATGTTCAATTTAAGACAATACTTCCTCTTAAGCAGCTTTAATAGTAATACCAATTAATAATTCACTTTAATTAGCAATGAAAAGCACTAGGCAGTAAAAATCGAGAGCAAAAGAAAAATAAAGCTTCAAACTAATCTAGGTACGAGAAAAAAGCTTTCTTCAGCGCTTTCAAGGCATTTACGGCCTTAGCTTTACATTCCGTGGACTTTGCATAAAATATTGTAGATTAATTAGGCGTTTCAGTTTAACAGTTCTGGAAATCTGAGTGTTCTTTATGAATAACAGATTTTTAAACACGTGTTTTCTAGATGTTGTACAGTTGAATTTGAACCTAGAATTTATCATGCAAATCATGTCTTCCACCGAGTTTCAACTCCGACGGTTTTTGACTCCTGTATATAATATATACACAAAATTACATAAGTGTTAGTCGAGCCGCTTCGAAAGAGATAGGTTACAAACACTGTGACACGAGGATTTTATGTATTAGATGCAAAAGAGTTATTTCATAGAGGTAAGTATTATGGTTTAACCTGACCTTTTTACTTTCCCCATCCCTCACAGCATCTACTGAAATCATCTGCACCAGACAATAGGCGTGATATAATGATGTATACCGAAGACATTTCTTTGAATAGGAAACTATAAAACCCTTATATTGTAATTTGTCAGTCCCTTGTCGCCTCAGCGTAATAAATAGACGTAGGTTTACAAGTTGTTTCATAAATCACCGAGTACAGGTTGACTCTTGAAGCGTGATTTTGTATTTTATTTGGGTTTCGGTGGCAAGGTGGTAAGTCTGATAAATGTATTATCATGAATATCATAAATCATGGGATAAGACGAATTTGTATAAATTATTACTTTTTTTTTCTCGGGAGAAGGAGTTATGAATTGCAAACTATATTGCGTTGCTAAGGTGTCAGATGTCGCTTTGGAAGATAAGTATGGCTGTATAGGTGATTTTCTTGGAGTCTAAATGTATGAGTATAAAGTAATACTTGATTGCAAATTAAACACTTTTGATTTGGATGTTGTTGTGAGAAGAATAATATCATCCTTATAAAAAAGATGATAAAATGTTATAAAAAAAACTACACGGCTGAAAATTTATAAAAAAAGCAAAATAGTATTATTATTTTGCTTTTTTTATAAATTTTCAGCCTATATTTACATACCTGTACGGATAGACTAAGTTAAAGGTTAAGGTTTTAGTGAGTAGGTATAAGTCTAAGGGCCTGTTTCACAATGTCCGAGTAGGCACTACTCACTGAATAAATTCAAAAATTTGACAGAATTTGTATGAAATTATCTGCCAAGTAAGATACTCGAAACTTAATCATAGGTGGTGAAATAGGCCCTTACACGCCTTACCGCTCCACCCAGAGCGGAAAAAGTCAGTATGTTGACTTTCTATCTAAAAAAAAAAGGCTTGTACGTTTGCATTATTTATATTTGATGATAACTTACAGCAAGATCTTAATAATCAGAGCAAAACTGACATGAACATAAAAAAATAGTCGTATAACCTTCTTATAACGCTCCTAAAGTGCTAATAACAGTAACGACAAACAGTTTGAGCACAATAAAAGTGTTAATGAGGTCATAAGTGTACCCTACAGGACCCCACGTGGGATCATAAAGGATAATTAAATTCTTTATTAGGAGTATTATCCCGGAGAATATTGTTGTATGATAAATGTGTTATTATTTTGGTTTGACTTACGGTTTTACTGTTGGGCAGAATGGAAGAAAAAAACGTGTTTTGGGGTTTTTTTTTCTGGTAGGGGTATCATCATCAATGACTTCTCACGCTCTTGGGCGGAGCGGGAGGGCGTGTCAGACTCTTACTGACTAAACCCCTACCCCGTTCCTTAGTTGCCATCGATCTGGGGGGGGATTCGGTGTCAACCTTTCGGAATACCACGTGTTCCCCAGAGGCTTCGGCCCTGCCGGGCCCCTACAGTTTGCTGACATCTCCTTGAGGCGCGCGTGGAACAGAACGCGCCGTTGACGACTGGGCTCGGTCCAGATTATTTCCAGTGCTCGCCGTCCGCGAACCCGCGCCTACGGTGGTCGGAAATCGGGATCGGGATCTCGGTGGCGGTGGCGCGAGGACTGTTCCCTCACGCGCTCGCGGTCAGCAGCCTCCTTCATGAGCATTACTGCTTTGCAGAAGGAGGCGACCGCATGCCACCCTTGCTCGCTCCGGACCATGGCCTGAACCAGGGCCCGGTGCGAGAGTTCGCCGCCCCCAATAGCCTCCACGGCCCCAAGTAGTATGGGATAAGGGCAGAAAGAAGCAGAACTTAAGGCTTTTGATGTCACAGGTTACCATTTAGTTAAGGACCATTTCCTTAACTATCTATTTATATAAAAGGAAAAACTGACTGACATATCGACGCACAGCCGAAACCTCTGGAACTAGGAGCGTGAAGTTTTGCTGTCTTCATTTTATGATGTAGGCGAGCAGTATAAAAAAGGATTGTGTGGTTTTTATGAAACCACGGTAAAAGTAAAACTTTTTTCACATTATCTTAATATATATAAATCTCGTGTCCCAATGTTTGTCCTCAATGGACTCCTAAACCACTTAACCGATTATAATAAAATTCGCACACCATGTGCAGTTCGATCCAACTTGAGAGATAGGATAGATTAAATAAAAAAAAAGTTAAGAAAAGTAGGGTAGTGTAGGGTAGTGTAGGGTAGGGTAGTGTAGGGTAGTGTAGGGTAGTGTAGGGTAGTGTAGGGTAGTGTAGGGTAGTGTAGGGTAGTGTAGGGTAGTGTAGGGTAGTGTAGGGTAGTGTAGGGTAGTGTAGGGTAGTGTAGTGTAGCGTAGTGTAGTGTAGGGTACTGTAGGGTAGAGTAGGGTAGTGTAGGGTAGTGTAGGGTAGTGTAGGGTAGTGTAGGGTAGTGTAGGGTAGTGTAGGGTAGTGTAGTGTAGCGTAGTGTAGTGTAGGGTACTGTAGGGTAGAGTAGGGTAGTGTAGGGTAGGTAGGGTAGCGTAGGATATGTAGGGTAGTCATTTGACGGGAGCGAAGCCGCGGCTAAAAGCTAGTATTATTATACATTTAACTTAAAAATTTTAAGAATAATATTCCTTTAAAGGTATATTAAACACTGATAAAAACAAACTAAATAGCGTGGAGCACTGGCAGAAATGAGTAATAGTCTATACACCACACGGTCAGCTGATGCGAACCATAAGCGCCGCCATATTGGCCTCGGCTGCCCTGACGTCACCATCACGCGACATGCAACAGACAGACGAAAAAGTTTGAGACGATGTAATAAAAGTTTCACTTTAATAAACAAATAAAATTCTCCCCTAGTTTACTAAAAATATTGTCAATCCCTTTACAGGAAATTAAAAACCACTAGATATAACAAACTGCGCCAATAATGTTAAACAGGAAATTGTTTGACCGACGAACGACATAAGCCACCTACAGTTAATTGATTATTTGTAGACGTAAGTGAAAATGTCGGCTCGTATGTATTTTCCTTAATTTCAAAGTTATTTCAAGGTGTAAATTTTCATATTGTGTCGGTACTCTAAGACTGTGACTGATACAAGATGTCGTCTAGTTTCTTTGGAAAGTAAAAGTTTCACAATATCTCAGGTTTTCAGGAGAGCAGTGGTGGCCCAGTGGTAATTGCCCCGACTTATAATTTGTAGGTCTGCTGTCCGCTGGTTCAAACCCAGGCAGGCGCATTACTTTGTGCAATTTATTTTCATCACTGCTGCTCTCAAAACAGTGAAGTAAAACATCGTTTGGAAACTAGCATGCCAGTTCTAGAACGAAAAATTCAACGATTTAAAAACTTCAGTAATAGAGCATAATTATGCTCTATTACTGAACTCTTCAATGACAGGAAATCTGCTCAGATTGCAGAATTGTCTGTATATTGATCACCTTTCGCCGGTACGCTCTTAAAATGTATAAAGTTCACCTTAGTATACCCTCATTTTAGCAATTATGTTCAAATTCCCTGTTGTTTGAGTTATCAATTCGAGCAAAACTTTTTTATGGATGGATCGAGGTGATCGGAGGTCGGTATGGAAAAATGAAGAAACAAAAGCAAAATCACCGTCTCAAACGTTCGTACTCAGAGTCCAGTTAAGTATTATCAAACCTTCACTGTTTTAACAGTTTTTCATTGAAAAACTGTGTCAAACTGTCAATGTGACAATTTTTTAATAGATCGTATAGAAGTTAAGTGATGATTAACGTTAATGAATGTCCCTGAGTGCCAGGAAAAGTTATGTATTTTGCAATTTTGTAGTAATAGTCTGTTGTACTATTTTTGTAAAAAAAAAAACATCTATTAGTTTTTCAAGTGGGGCTATTACTGACTGGATGCTCCAGTACGTCTGGTTTACCATCCTACAAAAAAGTATTAAAAGTATAAACGGATCAATTAGTGAGCTAAAACGCAATAAGTAGAGTGAAAAACGAAGCAGTTTTTCCACACAGTATAGCTTTAATAAGGAAATGGAGAAGTATTTTCAATTAACACTTCCATTCGTATTCCAATGAAGTTTTTATTCGAACAAGAGCGCGCTACCTAATATCGTGGGTTTTATTATACTTTTTATTCAATGGACTCCGAGAGTTTTTCCTTTTAGCGAATAAATTAGTTGATAAAAATGGCTGAGGCTATTTCCAGTTGATTCAGTTATTATTGGATCTGGAATAACCAGTATTATATCAGTTTTAAGTGGCAGTGGGCAGGGCCCATTGCTCGTAGAACGGATGTTCGATGGAGGCGAAAGGTTCTTGAGTGGCGATGTTTTTTGCATTTAGCCAGATGCAATCTCAGAAAGTATTAAGTTTTTGATACAGAATGTAAGTATTCTGTATCATAATCATACAGATAAAAAACCATTGTAAAGTTATACCAGTATTTGGCAGCAAATGTATCGAGTTAGCCTTTTTGGCAAGCTTCACTGAAGCAGTCAATACTTCAATAAAACTTTCAGCTCTAATTTTATCGGAGCCTACTCGTATTTCAATGAGTCCATAATTAGTCAGTTGTGAGATACTTGAGGTCTTCACTTGTAAAAATCCACCAAAACTGATATCATCATCATCATCACTTCAGCTGAGAGACGTCCTGCTAGACATAGGTGGAGGCCTACGCATAGGATTGAAATTCTTTTTTGAGAGAACCCAAGTGAGAACCCAAAAAGTGAGATTCTGTTTGTTTCGCATCCATTTGCATCCCTCGACTCTCACTAAGTCATCGGTCCACCTTGTATGGTCGGCACTTCAGAAACTTACGACCCCATCGACCATCCGTTCTACAATCAATGCGTCTTGCCCACTGCTATATAAGTTTGGCGACTTTTCGGGCTGTGTGAGCATTTTCTTCATTTCAAAAATTGTTCTAAAGGCTATCTATCTTTGCGTTCTGGTTTCCGCACTTAGTCCCGTTGGACCATTGTGCGTGGGCCATCTGGCCTTTATTCCAACCAGCCCACCTCCTTCCAGAAGCAAACTATCTTCTTGGGTTTGTTCAGGGCATCTATCATTGATCTCGGTGTTCCCAGGATTTGTGTTCTCATGTCACTGACGGCTGTGCACTCCAGGAGTACATGCGCGACAGTCCTCTGTGTAGAGGATGCATGGAGGCAGAGGGCCTCCATGCATCCTCTACACAGAGGACTGTCCGTGATACCCAGTGTGCTTTTTCAGTGAGCAGTGTTCTAAAGACTTAGTGTATTTCTGGAGAAACCAACCTACGTAGGACAGGTTTAAACCTACATAAATAGCTAACGAAGTCGCAGGTAGAAGCTATTTATAATTATGTGGCTATCCTATCATCATTATTCATACATGTACAACATTACTTTATGGACTTTGGACCGAGTTTGCTAATTTAATAGGAAACTAAAGTACTTTACGATGTTTATATTTGCATGCTTCAAATTAACGTGGAGTCTTCTTACTATGTCACGGCTATCTTGCTAATTAATCGTAGTCTACTAAGTGACCTAGGTAAATTGGATTCTTGTCTACCCAATTTACCTAGGTCACTTAGTTAGCTGTACCATATTAACTGGTATTAGCTTAAGCATAATCAGTTTTATAATGTTCTGAGGTTCTGGCCTCCAGTCCCCTCGCAGCCCCTTCCCAGCCCCACGGTGTTCTCACTTTCCATCTAATGCAGGTGTTCACCGGACACAGTTGTTTTGTTTCGTGAGATTTCAGATGCCTGTCAAGGCTGGAGGATTCAATAGAGTTACCACGACCTTGGAATGAAAAACAGGTAAGGTAACAATGGCAACTAAAGGATCACAGGTAAGTTTTAGTTAGTAAAACTCTGACACTCCTCACTCCTCATAGAGCGGGAGAAGTTGTTTGGCGGTTTCCTACCCCAACAAAAGAAAAAAGCTGCCTTTTATTGAGACCGCGCGGGTCCAGTGTGATTTTAATGGGTGACAAATATTTTAGAAAAGGTACAAGTATTATTTTTCATATCTATGTGTAAGCAACTACACACACTAGGTAGACAAATAAGCATAATATAAACAGCAGTTTAATATTTCCACTGCTTGGACTTAGGCCTATTTTCTAGGATAGGAATAGGGCCTTAATCCAATACATGGGCCCGGTGCGGATTGGTTCATGTCATCTGTGATTTTTTGATTCTAGAACATGTCGGGTTTTTTTACCTTGTTTTCATTTACTATTTTGTGATGAAATAAATTATATGAAATAAAGTGCCTGCCTGGGTTTTGAATTTGAATCTTCGACTCGTAAATCGTAGTGGGTCTTAAGTGGTATGAAAACGCGTCTTCTTTCTCTAGTTTTTACAACTTTTACTATCCCCCGATCATCCATCTTGAGATTGATGACAATCTCGTTGATATATCCATTCCCTTTTTCAACTCTTTAGCGCATTTATGTTGAAATCGAGTTATACCTCCATTACCATCTTTTTAAATTAAGAAAAAACACGTGATTTACATTAGCTCCGTGACAACTTGTCAGTTTATGTTGATTGATCTCGTAATAAATCACTGCGTACTTGAACGAGATGTTGACTGAAAAAGTATGTTTTAGTAGGTTTGAGCCGTCTCAAACCTACTAAAACATACTTTTTAAACTCCGTAGTTTGGGGATTTTCATGATTTTTGTTCTTTATGCTTTGACTAAAATTGCCATGAAGTGCCCTGTTACCCCAGTTAATGGGTTGTGGAGGTCTGGAAGGCAACCACTCCTCGTAAAATACTGTTATTCAGCTAAATCAGGTTTGACTGGAAGCCGACACCAATATAGTTAGGAAAAGGCTAAGCAGATGATGATCCTTTGACTAGAATTTTGAGCGAGATTTTGTTTGGTAACATGCTCGATAGACTATTATGGATTGGTGTTTTGAGACAGTAAGATAGAGTCGCGGTAGACCACGAAAGATATGGCGAGGAGAAATGGGCAGTTTCTGCCTGAATTGGAAGGAGGCAGCGTGATCGCGCAAGACAGGTTATTGTGGTGACGTTTGGAGCAGGCCTGTGTTCAGCAGTGGATGTCTTTCGGCTGAAATGATGATGATGTAACACACGGAAAAATTATCGTACTCGTCACATAAACATTTGTCTTGAGTGGAAATCGAACCTAAGATCGCTGGCATAGGAGTCAGGGGTCCTAACCATTAGACCAACAAGCCGGTCTAGTCGTAATGGTTTTATTTGCAGGACAAAAGTATTTTTTTATGTTGATTCTATTTTACCTTTTTTTGTCGTTTTTGTATAATCCTGTTATCGCTAAACTGAAAATATATTAAGGGCTTTGTTGATCACTCAGTTTTTTTAAATGTCAATATTACAAAAACCTCAATATCCGGCCTATAGTTTAAAGTTAGTAAAAAACTTAACTATTGAGTACAAAACTTAATTTCAAGCGAAATACAAAAAAGAATCCGACCCAGCCGACAAATGACCTCTTCTTCCAACTCCGAAACTCTTCAGTCCTCCATTTTGGACATTAGCCGCGTCTAAAACAATTTTTCTTGGTAAACGGGACTTTATAGTTAGTAATACTCAGTAAATGTGCCCGATTGCCAAAAGCTTAGCCGTGAAATATCGAAAAACCATCAATTTGCATAGCTATTGGCCTCGATGGGCTCAACTGGGCTGTTTTGAGGCTTGCCAACTAATTCGGAAACAAAAGGCAATGTATTTACATTGTACGCTGAGAATGAAAGTGATGTATCTTAAAATATCGGTTAATTCTGATTTTAGTATCTGCCTTATTTTTTTAATTGTTATTGTTAATAGGCTCGCGTTTGACCACTGTTTCACCTGATGGTAAGCGATGATATGGTCGACGTTGGTGCACGTTTACCTAGAAGTACTCTCTTCACTTCACTCTCGTCGTTTTAAAACCTAGTTGCAAAATTAATATTGTGTAATGTCTAACGTCTAATAAACCTACTGTAAAGCTGTGAACTAAGGTTACCGACATAGCCCGAAGAATCGCTAAACTTAAGTGACAGTGGGCAGGGCACATTGCGCGTAGAACAGATGGTCGATGGGGACGGAAGGTTCTAGAGTGGCGGCCACGTACCGGAAGACGCAGCGTCGGAAGGCCTCCCACAAGGTGGACCGACGACCTGGCGAGGGTCGCGGGAATCCGATGGATGCGAGACGCGCAGGACCGGTCGCTGTGGCGACGCTTGGGGGAGGCCTATGTCCAGCAGTGGACGTCTTTCGGCTGAGATGATGATGATGATGATGATGAAAGCTGTGGAGAAAACGAGTTCAAACAAGGAATTACTTCTGTATCGTATGTGCGTTCACAAACATGTAAACTCACATCACACAAGACACTCCAGATCAGGAACAAACTAACTGTAGGCCATACAAATATTTGTACCATGTGGGCATTGAATTCACAGCAAACAGCGCAACCAATGAACGGGCTGTTCTGTCATGAGTAAGTAAGACAGATATGAATACAAATACAATAGTGATATGAATTTACTTGTATCAACGCTTTAAGTGTATTTTGACCGCTGTAATGCTTATTTCCCACTTATTGCAATTTTTGAGTTAGGGCATTTTATTTCTAAGGGCGTTTGATGATCCCTTTTTGCTATTTTGGTAAAGGATTGCTATCGGGAATTTTGTGTTGTGTATTGGAATCGGGTGGTAGGATCATGTTTTTATAATATTGCTTAGGTAAATCAAAACACAGTCCAAATGCTGAACAGCATCAGGTGGGACCGCAGTCAAACACTAGTTTATATCAAATAAAAAAGGAGGAGCTCGTGCCTAGATAATTACGGCCGCACAGGTCGATCCTCAAGGTTAAGCAACGCTTGCCAAGGTTGGTCTGTGGATGGGTGACCATCTTAACATAACGAGTTTCCTCCGTGCCTCGAAAACCACGTTAAGCCGTAGGTCCCGGCTGTCATTTGTAGATCTTTGGCAGTCGTTACGGATAGTCAGAAGCCCGTAAATCTGACTCCAGTCTTGCCATGAAGTACCGTGTTACCCCACTTAATGAGTTCAGGAGGTCTGGTAGGCAGCCGCTCCTCGTAAAATACTGGTATTGAGCTAAATCCGACTTGACTGGAAGCCGACCCCAATATAGCTGGGAAAAGGCTAGTCAGATGATGATGATCAAATAAAAAACTAAAATATGTAACCTACTGCTAATATATGTCATCGTGGTTACTGTTTATAGTTATGTTCTTCTATGTGGTTTAAAAAGAATAACCAAGTACCTTACTAATTGTACAAAGACCCTTAAAATTTGGTGTACAGTTACTATTTTTAGTGTCAGATTTTTAGAGATTTTTAGTGCACAGTTGTAATGTAGGTCTATCCCAATTCTTTTTATTTATTCGAACTGATCGAGGACAACTGATACGATTGTAGCGGAACTGTTTTCTTGACATAGATTAAGGTCAGGTTTCAGAATTGAGTATTTTACGTTAAGGGTGTGTAAAACCCTAATTACATGCCTTGTTCGTTTTTCGTGCTAAATAAATGTAAAGTATGATAAATACTCTACTTCAAAAATGCTTAATTCTGAAATCGGGGGATATGATATTTAGGTCTAAAGTGATCTCTAGTTTTAATCACGATTTTTTTTTAATGGAAGCTACTATGTACCGTCACAGATTACTAAATAGTTACTACGTAACAGATACTTCACTCAGTAGAAAAATTACAATACCTACTGCTTTATTAGCCTACTCTGTCGCGTCGGCAACCATTGCATGCTAAAATGTGCCTAAACGCTCAAGCGTACAATTGTGATTGCTTCGCACTGCGCGAACCCGCAGCAATCGCAGGGCTGCCTCTTCGATAAAATTAAATTAACATGACTTTTTGTGTTTATGTTATTCAGAACTGTGAATGTTCTGACTTATAGTTACAATTTATTTATAATTAATTACAGTTTAAAATCTAAAATTTTATCGTTTATAAAATATTTCTTTTATAAGTTTCGTCGTTCTTTGACAGGTAAAGGGAATAATTTTAGGTGTTTATCCCTTCTTTTGCTTGATTTACACCCATCTACAGCACATAAGGCACCACACGGCATCGTAATACGCGTACGAATGAACATTAATATTAAAATTGAACGGCGTGCGCGCGCTTCGCTTGCGAAAACCGCACTGAATTAGATCCGCAAGCGGACCGAGACCGCTCGGCTGGGCGGTAGGCACTTATAGCGCGCAAGTACATGGAGTGACGGAGGCCTGGTACCGTGGAAACAGAAATATTTTATTCTATAATAGTTAGAATAGAATAAGTTTTATTGTATACCAAAACAGTAACAGTTTGACAAAATTCATGAATCCCCGAGCGGTCCTATGAGACCGGTGTCTCGTTTTGCGGGTATGTGATAGGTTAAATATATGGAGCCAAAGGCGGTCTTATCGTTGTCAGTGATATCTACCAGACAACCTTAGGATGGACTATAAGAACTTGAACTTCATTCTATGCCAAATATCTATTATTATTATTTTATTTATAGTGCACATCAACCAAAGTGTACCTAATGTTTTTATAACCCACAACTATACGTACATTATTTTAAATAAACAAATAAACAACGTGATTGGGGATTACATCAACAAACATGTACCGACTATTAAAACTAACAAACCATTTAATAAAATATCAAATTATTCCAACAGGCCTCCAAAATTGACAATTTGGGAATTAATCAAACGCAAATTGGAAAAGTAATAAAATAATCACGCTTCATTGAAACGGTTCATTTGATAAGTTAAAATTAAATGGTGGATGAAACGAGTTTTTAATTGGAAGAGGTACAATATGTTCGATAATTCGATTAGTGGTTAAAATCATTATTGCTTTGGGCGGATTTTCTACCCGGCTTCCCATAGTTGTGTGGCTAATGTTTCGGAAGTGTCCTTTATAATATTGAAGGTGAATCTAAAATGGGTTTAATGATTATCCGTCCATCCGACTAATTCTCTGAAAATTTGGAGAGTTCAAATAACTTTATAATTTTATGCACCTTAAGTAATGCTAAGACTTTTTGAGTTTCTAGTCTAGGGCAGTGGATAAGTTCTTAGATTATCAACTTTAGAGATACGTATAATGAAAAATCCTGAGCTACGACTAAGTCCCAATTAGAATTTATTTTATAGTATCAATAAAATTAAAATGGCAAACGTGATCTTCGTAGAAAACAGTTACATTATTTATTCTTCATTTAAGCTGATTACAAAAGAATTAGAGTGTTGTAATTTTTATGAGCATTTAGATTTAGAGTATATCTAAAAATGATCTATTAAAAAAACATCTGCCACTTACTATATTTACATTACAAAAAGTTCGTCAATAGTTAATATTGCATTCCAAAAATCTTGACTGATCCAGACGATTTTCATGGAATAGCTTTGTTTTAGAAGCTCATACTAAAATATTTTCATCAAATCTAGAATGACATGAATTACGTTCAACAAGGGATAAACAAAATACGATGTCTCATAAAAGTTTTTTCAGTATTACATTTTATTTTGCTAGCTCCTAGTGTGACTTCTGCTGTCACTTGGTTATAAAATTGCAAAAAGTTTTCAATACACTTTAAAATGTGGCCAGAAGCTCATAACACTTTGTCGTCGACGGCGCGTATTGTTCCACGTGCGCCTCAAAGAGATGTCAGCAAACTGTAGGGGCCCGACAGGGTCGAAGCTTTCTGGGGCCTGGGTTGACGAAAGAGATCCTCGGGACCCCGGAATTAGGACAAAGAAGGAACAGGAGTGAGTTTTAGTCAGTAAAAGTCCGACACGCCCTCCCGCTCCGCCCAGAGCGGGAGAAGTCATTTTGATGATTCCCCACCCAAGAAAAAAAAGGTCATAACACTTCTTTTATGTTAACTGCAGTGAATTTTACTCACATCAATTTGAGTCTTTATTTTTTTGCTTTTAACCCGTGAAAAGGCGTAATGAGCATTTTGCTCACGCTTAGTACTTAACTTTTTTTTCTGGTAGGGGAATCATCAGAATGACTTCTCCCGCTCTTGGGCGGAACGGGAGGGCGTGTCAGAATCTTACTGACTAAACCCCTACCCCGTTCCTTCGTTGCCTTCCATCTGGGGGGAACTCGGTGTCAACCTTTAGGAATACCACGTGTTCCCCCCAGAGGCTTCGGCCCTGCCGGGCCCCTACAGTTTGGCGACATCTCCTTGAGGCGCGCGTGGAACAGAACGCGCCGTTGACGACTGGGCTCGGTCCAGATTATTTCCAGACTGCCGGACAGCGAGCTACCCAGTGCTCGCCGTCCGCGAACCCGCGCCTACGGTGGTCGGAAATTGGGATCGGGATCTCGGCAGCGGCGACGTGAGGACCGTTCCCTCGCGCGCTCGCGGTCAGCAGCCTCCTTCACGAGCATTACTGCTTCGCAGAAGGAGGCGACCGCATGCCACCCCTCCTCGCTCCGGACCATGGCCTGAACCAGGGCCCGGCGCGAGAGGTCGCCGCCCCCGATAGCCTCCACAAGGACACGGCGGTGCTCCGCCCAAGCGGGGCACACTTCTACCGTGTGCTCCACCGTGTCCTCCGGGCGGTCCACACAGTGGCGACACCCGGGCGTCCTCTCCTGGTTGATCCGATGCAGGAACCTCCCGAACTTACCGTGTCCGGTGAGGACCTGCGTTAACGCTTAGTAACTAGTTTTCAAAGTTCCAGACAACTCTGTAAACTAAATTTCTCAGTATTGGTCCTCTTTCCCTTAATTTTATTCAAAGGTGCGACTGTGACTGTGTAATGAATATTATTTCTGCAGACTGTGCCTTTAACCGTGGCATATTGCTCTTCGCGCGACTGTCTTCTGTAGTAGTACTTTCTAGGTTCTGGTTTTTTCTTACTGAAATATTCTTGAACAAAGTGATTATATTTTTATTCTTATAATTTTTTAAGAAAATGAATAACTGGTGCGAGCGAAAGTACGTCATTGCCTACAAAAGCATGTTCTTTATGTATTGCGCAGCAAATTACTCGTTGTCGACTTCGTGACATCTATTTACAGTAGGTGTTACAAATTGATTGATACGCGTCAGTTTCAAAGTATTTTTTCTCTGCACACAAGTAGGTACAAGTGAAAAAAAATACTAAGGGTCCAATCCCGCCTCGATGGTAATTACAGCATAAACCTACTTTTATCAGAACAGTGATTGCATCTCACAAGTCACTAAACTTACAAAATATTCTTCAAAACTGCTGTCGCAAGTATAACTAGTAAAAATCTCACAAAGACGAAATTAAACCAGAACTAAACGTTAATAAAGAGGCAGTATCTAAGTTTTAATCTCGTACCCACTGCAATGTTGGCCACATTGTATTCTACGATCCGCAAGTTGGCTTCCTTCCTTCTATATAAAAATGCATTGCATATTCCCGGCTTTTATGCTAAACAGTTTTTGAACTTAAGCCTTTTTACTGCGGGAAAGGGAAAAAATGTTTCAACGGAGAAATCTTCCTTTTACTTTATACTAGGATTTGTTCGTTTCCTTGATTTCGCCTGTTCAGTGCAATAGTCGTTTTGGCGGGGGAATTCTTGGCAAGCGCGGTCGGAGCCCGGGGTATAATAGTGCCGGTTGAATTTCAAACAGTTCCTACGTTTAGAGTTTCTTCACTGTGTTCTTAATGTTTTAAATTTATTTTTTGTTCTAATTTAGACTAGTGTTTTCTAATGTTTTAGATACTTGTGCTAGTTCACGATTTTATCAAGCATTTAATAAAGATTTTTTGACAATAAATGCTCTTTGTAAACAATGAAAGACCATTTTTTTTTCATCATATTACTTTTCTTGCTGCAGTGTGAAGCAAAAGGACATGTAAGACTTTTGGCTGAATATATCCCACCTATGTTCTTTCATTTACTTTCAGTTCTGAGACCTAACTCTTTTAAACGTTCACGCAACCTCAACATGTAACGCCATGCACATCCTATTGAAACATTTGAAAAACACAACAGAAAATTTCCCCCATACCTAATCAAATCTATTTAATTTTTTCACAAAACAAACTTTTGATATAAAATTAACAGGACAGATATGACATTTCAAAATACTCGACGAAAATCGGAGAATAAAATTGTACAATAAATACTAAAGGACGGGCAACAAACTGTAGTCGCCATCTGTCGTCCTGAGAGATACGCCGTACGTGTAGAACATCCAGATACGAACGTCAACGATGCCTCAATAAATATAGCTTCTGTGTTATGTACTGTCTCTGTCACTTGTATAGAAACTGGTGGAATTGTGGAGCGTGGAGATGTGTTTTGTTTATTATGGGTAGGTTCATGTTTGACCACTATCTCAGCTACCATTATCGAAGCGATAATGGGGCCGGCGATGGCGCCTAGAAATAACCTATTCAGCATTTACGCTTAAAGACTCCTAAGTTGTAACTATCATTAAACCCAGACTCCGGCTCCTTACAGCCATATGAATATAGCCTCAGATACATTAGCGGAAAAAATGCCCCTAAAATGATAGGCGACGCAAACGGCGCGTTCTGTTCCACGCGCGCTTCAGGGAGATGTCAGCGAACTGTAGGGGCCCGGGAGGGCCGAAACCTCTGGGGACATGGATCGGAATTTCGAAAGGTAAGCTCGGTGTCCTCAGATTGAAGGCAACAAAGGAACGGGGTAGGGTTTAGTCAGTAAAAGTCTGAAACTCTCTCACTCTTCGCCCAAGAACGGGAGAAGTCATTCTGATCAGTCCCCACTTGAAAAAAAAACGCAACCAAAACTTACACCCCATATTTTACAATGCATTAACGTGACGTTGGATATGTTGCTGGAATATTTCGTCTCCTAAAGCTGTAAATACTGTAGGATACAAAAATGATGAGGACAAGTTATGGGACACTGGACAACGTTGCATCATCGTGTAAAATGAGCGTCGCATTTCTTGTTTGGGGATATTTTGTCTTCTAATATATCTGAGGCTTCATGTATTTTCGGTTTTATCAACGTTATAGTTCTCATAGTTGGGACTTACGCCACACGTCCTCATGAGCGGAAATAAACCACCAAGCGGGCCCAGTGACGGTTGGTGGACGTTACGTCTTCGATGTTTTTTAGGATAGACCGGATTCTCGTGATGTTTTCATTCACTATTATAAGGGTGAAGGTCTGAGGTCAAGCAAATAACTGTACAAACTAGAGTACCTGCTTATAAATCGCACTTTACTTTGTGAACAATGTACAACAATGACTAGTAAGTCGGAGCCGTTACCATTAGGCCACCACTGCTCTATATGACGAAATTGAGGTAACATAATTTAGTATTATCGTTTTATTATAAAATATTTGTCGCAGCGTCGACTCATTTCAATTAGAATCAGCGCCATCTATCTCTCACTGGAGGAACTATGCAATTAGATTCAACAGTCTTAGCTGAAACTTTTCCAAACTGAACCTGATCTTCCAAACCTTAGTTTGGGAACGCCAAGTAAATAACTTGGGGATGGTTAGCGTGGAGTACTGGCGACACCGAGTGATTGGTCTGGCTGGAAGATAGCCGGCTTTTTGACATTGACAGGTGCACGAACGTTGACAGTCAATTTTCATGGTTTTTCGGATTAACTTGGAACTGCAGCCAGGCACAGGTGTGCTGGAAGCTTGGAAGCTGAAAAAGGCAATTTTGGAATCGACCTGGGGCGGTCTGGATAGACAATCTCCAATACTCCATGCTAAACTTCCCGCGTTCCTAGATCTTGGATCCATATTGTGTGTAAGCAAATAAACAAAATGAACAAAAGTGATACCGAAGACTTTGCTTTGCTTTCCTGACTTATCACGACCCCTCTGATAACGAGACTCCGTTATATATTTTTTTGATTTTACACCATCAACACGATTATTCAGCTAATAGATAAAATTACTTAGTGAAAACATCCGGTTCCGTGTTTCTCGGAAACTCTTTCGAGCTCAGATAGTCTTTATAAATCAATTAGGCGATGGAGCAATCAGTTTGGCCTTTTACCCTTGGTAACGTCAGAAAAAATAAAAATTGTTCAAGCAAAATGAAAAATGCTATAAAAGGCTAGGTAACTGAACAATAATCCTTTAAATTGCACGTCTAGTTTAATTAGTTCTAAACCACCGATAAACGTTTCACAGCACCTACGTTTTAATTCTAAATCCTTCTGTCCAGTACTAAATAGAGCGTTACATTAGGTATTCCCAAACACCCGGCCACTACACTAGGGACTAGAGTTTAGCGTGCATTCTGCAGTACGGTACAGTTAATGATGTTTGTTCGCCGCTAATTAGCCAGGGACCGAACTGACCCGAACGAGTGCCCGACAATCAGACGTTCGACACAAACTAATTCCAAACTTGTAGGGTAGCTACGAAAGTATTATGCGGAAATGAATTGCTACGACGCTACGGCGTAGCTTATAAGATGACGTCGCATTCATATCTTGCTACGATGTAGCACATATTTGACTTTGTTCATTATTTTCTGACTTTTGGGTGCAGTGAACGTGAATTTCCTCATTATTCTTAGGGTAGTTTAAGAGGAGCTCGTGGCTATGTGCTAACAGTAATAAGGGTCGATCTTCGAAGTTAAGCAATGTTGCCGAGGTCGGTCTGTGGATGGGTAACGACTCATTACATACTGATACTACTCTAAATTTGTGATTTAGAGATTCCTCGAATTTGAAAAAGAACGGTGCCAGAGATTCTGGTCTCTGGCACCGTTCTTTTAAGGAGTACTATATTGCGTACCCACAACGGTCCGAGCCCAAGTCGTCGACGGCGCATAGTGATCCACGGCGCTCCTCAAAGATATGTCAGCAAACCATAGGGGCTCGGTAAGGGCGATGCCTAATATCCTACGGGTCCTCCGTAGTCCTAAAAAGCAAAGGGCATCTAAAGGACACGTATATTATGTGGTTTTAATCAGTAGAAATCTGACACGCAAGGGAAGTCATTAGATGAACCTTAAAAAAAAAGGTCAGACCTCTGATCACATGAAGAGTCGACAAGCTATTTACTAGTGTCACGAACAAATCGATCTTATTTTATTTGGGAAATTGATTCGGTGTAGTGACTTCCTTTGATGAAGTGACATTTAGATCGAGAAGTAGCGTTTCATTACAAATTGACACATACATCTATTAGCTATCTATTAAGAAGCTCGTGGCTAGATAATAAAAGCCGCACGAGTCGATCTTCAAGGTAAAGCAACGCTTGATAAGGTGGGTCTGTGGATGGGTGACCTTCTTAACATACCGAGTTTCCTCCGTGCCTCGGAAAGCACGTTAAGCCGTTGGTCCCGGATGTCATTTGTAGATCTTTGGCAGTCATTAGGGATAGTCAGAAGCCAGTAAATCTGACTCCAGTCTTGCCATGAAGTACCGTGTTACCCCAGTAAATGGGTTGTGGAGGTCTGGTAGGCAGCCGCTCCTCGTAAAATACTGGTATTCAGCTAAATCCGGCTTGACTGGAAGCCGACCCCAATATAGTTGGGAAAAGGCTAGGTAGATGAGATGATGATGATGACATCTATTAAGCATAGACCAGAAGGTTGCAATCCAGCGTCTCAACAAAAGTCACCTTGGTTTTGGAGCTTGGTTTGTTTGATTGGACTGTGTTGCGGCTACACGGATTTAATCCACACGCCAACACGTTCGTAAATCAGTCACTGCGGTCGAAACTGTGGTTAGGAAAATGCGTCCGCCATCCAAGGACAGTATAGGTCATGGATTACATTTGCTGTCTGCACGGATTGAAACTAGCAAGGTCGACCCTGAATTGCAATTGTTTGGTTTGGAATACTTATCCTACTTGGGTGATAAAACCGTATCGCAGAATTTTGTATCTTCGAAAATGGCTTTTGACAGACAGCGATACGCTTTATGTTCGCAAATATATTAAACTTAATAAAAGTAAACTCACTGCCTTTTCTAGATGTGTTGTTAATTTAACGTCGCTGAATTGGTGTTCCACTACAACATTTTAAAATTATTGCATTTTGGGACAATTTGTCATTCGTTTTTAAAATGCTCAATGAAAATTACTCAACTCCTTCATATTGATCGTCTTGCACTTTGTTTTTTGTCTCGTTGTTACACTTGGGCCGATGACATCTCTATACTGCGATGCCTTGTTAAATTCATGTGTTATTACTGCAATATTTCGTTACATCGAAAAACTGTGTGTACAAATAAATGAAATGTTTTACAATTCTGTATTGTATGCTACACATACTTAAAAACGTGAATTGTAGTTCAATGTTCGTATGTATGATTCCACAATTTGAAGGAAAAATTGGAGATTATGGAATGGAGACTGAATTGCCATTATTGATTCAGTGCATAAGTTGAAGTAACATAACATCGCAGTAACAAAACGTCGATTTTACAAAGTGTCGCAGTATAGAGATGTCGTTGAAAGATTTTCGAAGAAATAAAATTCGATGAAACAACTTTCGGACTCAAGTAGGTCTTCCGTCTGGTTCAAGCTTTAGGCTTACAGTCAAGATTACAATACATTTAGCAACAAAGGGACTATATGAATATTCATGGAGAATATTGCATGTCAATATGCAGTTTAGTATAGCATTAATGATGTTAGCTCTCCATGAATAAGTTACCTCTTGTCGGTAACTGGAAAGGTGTCATGAATCAATATCATAGTAAAATTAGGCAGCTTAAACATGTCCCCTACTCTTAAAGTGTAGTAAAAAATATACGTTTACCTTATTTTAAGTTGGGAAATCATCCATAGACTTCTGCCGTTTTAGGGCGGAGAGGGAGTACGTGTCAGACTTTTACTGACTAAAACCCACTCCTAAGTCCCTTTTTTGCCTAGCGTTCCAAGACTCTGGCCAGCCAAGACCTACTTTGACCTCCTTTTTTGCCTTGCGTCCTAGGACCCTGGACTATCCATGGCCCCAGTACACTTCGGCCCTGCTGGGCCTCTACTGTTTGCAGACACCTCTTTGAGGCGCGCATGGAATACTACGCGCCGTCGACGATCGACTCAAAATCTGGTCACAGAAATTGTCCGGAAGTGAAAATGCAACCGGTTGAAACCAAGGTCTCGGACAACTAGTTGAAACCAATTGGAATGATATGGGTGATTTTTACAGCACCTTATTTGATTCAAAAAACCTACTATTTAATCTTCTATTTATTATATTTGTGTGATATCTTTCATATAAAATTCAATTCAAATAATCCCAAAACATTGCAAATTCATGTTCACCCGTGTTTAGCAAAACCAGCAAAATATTGGCATAAGCAACAGATAACGACAACTGGACATTGGACACCGGTTGGTAGTTGTTAATCAGATAATAAGCTAAGTTGTGAATGCAAAATTCCACCAATATTCCAGCTTCAGGCTAAATACGTCCAATTCTAGTAATGGGTTTTGGCCTGTTGCATATTAATTTTGTTTAGTTTTATGAACAATAGTTTTGCGAACAGCAGTTAAGTCAACAGATATTAAAACTCAATTTAATAATAGAACTTATGTGACGAGAAAATAGCGTATGGAATGCTTTTAAAGCATTTTTAATACAAACGAAATTGTATAGTCTGAATAAAACATAACATCTTGCAGTTTGAGTACTTTATGAGGCCCGAAGGGAATTTCCTAAAAAGAAAATGCGCGTCCTAAAATGCAAAGGGCAACTGACACTGACTTTTAGACAGCAAAAGTCTGATACCTACCCTCCCGCTTTACCCTAGACCAATAGAAGTAATTGGATGACTTCCAAATAAATTAAAAGTTCTTACGGTGTAAAGTAAGGTGTAAGATTTGACGCACAATACCAATTGTGCGTCAAATCTTACACCTTATTAAAGCTTTACTATAAGATACACTGGTAGGTACCAAACAATAAACCAAATAAAAAAGTATCTAACCTAGTACCAAACATCTAAAACCCGAAGCCCTGAATTGCAAGGCAAGAAAAGAACATACGTGTTTAAACCAGTAAAAGTTTGAGACAACCTCACGCTCCACTCAAGAGCGGTAAAAGTTATTAGATAATTTCGCTGCTAAAAAAAACGTCATGTCATTTTTTTTTTTTATAGTTATTAAGTTTGTGCTTGACCGCTATCTCACGATTGGGGCGTGAATAATTGTGAAGAAGTAAGAATCATACACACGTACATCCAAAGAATTGCCTCTATACTTAATAGTAGAGGAACAACGACCTATTTCTTTTTAATCAGCCGCCGTCAACCAGTAATATCATAAGAAAAAGTGCGGATTATTCTAAATGATTCCTTACAGCGACTTCAATCCCGCTTTTCTAGAATTACTCACATTAAATGAATTTTCTCTTCATTCGGGCTCGGCGGAATAATCCTTCTTAACAAAATATCCTAATAAAATGTGGAAATGAGGAAATTACGGCGCGTTATAAGAATTCGGGGAATAGAAAAAAAGGCTTGGCTTAAAAATGTTCTTTCATTAACAGGGTTACGATACTCTTTGTAGGAACCTTTTCATTAAAAATGAAAATAATGTTGTTGATGTTACTTCATTAAGGGTGCCGGAGTCCAATTTGTATTCTTTCGTATGAACATTGTATAAAGCGATCATTTTATTGTTTGAGAGTGTCATTTCTGGCTGTCATTTGTAGATCTTTGGCAGTCGTTACGGATAGTAAGAAGCCAGTCAATCTGACTCCAGTCTTGCCATAAAGTACCGTGTTACCCCATTTAATGGGTTGTGGAGGTCTGGGCCTCAGCCGCTCCTCGTAAAATACTGGTATTCAGCTAAATCTGGTTTGACTGGAAGCCTACCCCAATATAGTTGGGAAAAAGACTAGGTAGATGATGATGAGAGTGTCATTTCTGAGGTTGTGGTTTCGATTCCCACCCAGCTATTCTATTCTTTAAAAGTAATTTTCATGGCAACGAGCTCGACGTCGAGACAGCCGTCAAACAGCGAACGTAAAAGTATGAAGAACTGTCATTGTCAACTCACAGTTGCAATTGACAATGACAGTTCTTCATGCATTTGCGTTCGATGTCGAGCTCATCGCCATGATGCATTAGCATTATCGGCCTTATAATGTTCCCACTGCTGGGACTCAGGCCATGATGGCTTCTAAAGAATAGCACCACTGGAAAAATGTTTGTGTGATGAGCTCGATCATTTGTTCTGTGTCTGGGTGTAATTTATCTATTATTTTATTTAGAAATATTTAAGTATGTTTATCAGTTGTCTAGTACACATAGTACAAGCTCTGCTTAGTTTGGGACTAGATTGCGTTGTGTGAAAGCTGTGGAATATTATTATTCTCCTTATTTAACTATAATATTACGTATAAATTATATTTTTAAATATTTATTATTGTAATTATTTCAGAAGAAAATCGAACTAACACGGGGTCATCACCTACCTATGGAAATAGGTAGGTGATTTTAAATATTACCATATACGGAATTCTCAAGGTGTATCCACACTATGATCATCCGCCTTGCGAGCACGAACCGTGCACACTAGGTACATGTGCGAATCATGCATATTGTGCTCACGAGCATTTCAACTATATGAATAGTTACGTCTTCGGTTCGGCACGCAGTGCTTTCAAACTTATATGCTCCTTTCATGTTATCTTGCATGTTATATTACAGCAGTCTGTACCCGTCTTTAGGATAATTTCCTACATTTACGCAAGTGAGCACGCGAATGCTAGTAGAAAAACTAGTGCTTGACTACGATCCCACCTGACGGTAAGCAGTGATGCAATCGTTGATGGTAAGGCACACTAGTAAAACTTAAAACCCAAAAACTCAAAAGAGCAGCTGCCTTTACCAAAAAAAAAAAAAACAAAACGACTATCCTGCGCCATAACTCGTATTGTCAATACCCATTGACCGTTTTTAGCATCTTCTATAAAAACTTTAGTAACCTTTTTCCGGAGCAAGAGCCTTTTTTATCGGAAAGGTTTTGAACAAAACGGTTATGGCCGACAAACGGACACCTGTGACTTCTAAGAGAGCCCAGCTATGTAATTTGGGATTATAAACGAGATGCCGAAACGTGTTCGTCGAAATGTTTTCGTCTTACGTGTTGTTTCTATTATTTTAAGCAGCTGGAATTGGTACTACGGTATCTAATCTAGATTCTGGGAACATCACGTTTTATGCTTAATTTATTATTCATTGAAGTAATTACGGTTTGGTAAAGTTTATGTATCTAGTCCTTTTCTTGCTGTATTTGATTGTACGGAGTCTGTCGTTCCATTTGTAGGCAAGTTTATACAATTATTTTTTTTAGGTTAATTCATGTAATGACTTCTCCCACTCTAGGTCGGAGCGAGAGGCCGTATCAGACTTTTGCTGATTAAAACCAAAGTACATAACCAAAGTATATAATAATAATAATAATAATGACCGCAGGGAAGTATGGCAGAGTAAGGAGCTTCACGGACGCTTTTACCGGGCCTTACATGGGCCCGATGTTGATCTATTAGCGTCCGTATCCTGGTTACGCTTTGGTGATCTTTTTGGAGAAACCGAAGGTTTTGTCTTTGCAATTATGAATGAAGTTATTATGACGAACAACTACCGGAAATACATTGTGAAGGATGGTACGGTTGACATCTGTCGGGCATGCCACCTGCCCGGAGAATCAATCCGACACATAATTTCTGGGTGTTCTCATCTTGCTAACGGAGACTATTTGCATAGACACAACCTCGTGGCCAGGATTATCCACCAGAAACTTGCTCTTAAATACAATCTTGTGGAGTCAGATGTACCGTACTATAGGTATGTGCCCGACCCAGTTCTCGACAATGGCAATATCACGTTGTATTGGGATCGATCTATCATCACTGATAGGACTATTGTTGCCAATAAGCCCACCATAGTGGTGATAGATCGATTAGAGCGTCGCACAATGATTGTTGATCTAGCGGTCCCTCATGACGAGAACCTCGTGAAAGCTGAGAAAGAAAAGCAAACAAAGTATCTTGACTTAGCTCGCGAGGTTGTCGACATGTGGGAAGTGGACACGGCAATCATTGTGCCGATAGTCGTGACGGCCAATGGCTTAATAGCCAAGAGCCTCGACGAACACCTGAGGAGGCTCTCGTTAGGCAGCTGGATCAAGGGTTTGATCCAGAAAGCAGCACTCTTGGACACGGCGCGTATTGTCCGAAGGTTCCTCTCTTAGGAGCCCTGACCGCCGGTAACTTGGACCCTGTTCCCGATGCCGGTGGGCTACTATTTTTTATATTTTTAAATGTTTTTTTTTAAGTTTTTGTAAAAATATTTAAAAATGTATAAAATATGTTATAATGAAAAATAAATTATATAATAATAAAATAAAAACCAATATAACACACCACACGCTGCATTTACTTGGTTTCGGCCCGTAAATGTAGTTAAAAACCAGCCAAAGAGCTGAGAAGTAAAAACATTTTCCAAAAATAATAATAATAAAACCAGACTTGTGTAGGCACTTTCATTTGCCCTTTGCATTCTAAAACGACGAGTAACTTACTACTAGGGCTATGGGTTAACTCAGGAGTTAACCCAGGTTAACCCACTAGTAGGCTTCGCTCCTGTACAGTTTTGCTCACATCTATTTGAGATATGTGGAACACTAAGCACCGTCAACGACCCGGTCCGGAAAGTTACTGAACGAACGGACTCGACCCGAGCTTGACCTTGATCTTCACCTTCAGCCCCTTCAGTTCGTTCCTCGAGGTTTAATCCTAACACATCTTTGATGCGGTGAAGCATTGTGAGCGGTATTTCAAGCCCTAGGTCTAGGTCAGGGAAGTAACCTCTAGGTTTTGATTTCTTTGCGATTTTTACTAAACTGGAATAGAATAGAATAGAATAGCTGAATAGACAGACAAGACAAGTTCTTGAAAAAAGGGTTTGACGAATGTGTTACATGATTTAGAAAAGTATAACAACGAATAACTCGTACCCATAAGGTTCTGTTTTTAAGGAACGGACCATAAAAAACGTACGTATACCGTCTAAGTAAGTTAATCATTAAATCCACAACTTCCAATACATATCCACCCACATGTTTTGCTCAGAACCTTAAGGGGAAACTATGTCGGAGTAAGGTGTGATATTCATACATTATTCAGCCAAAGATCAAGAGAGACGAGAATAATTGATGAAGCATTTACCGGTTTGTGTGGCATGTACCAGGAATTCACAGGTATTTGCCCGTTTGATCGGGTTCGAGGCTCATATTCCGGCTAATAAAAGGTGGTGTCAAATAACCTCAATATGGATTTAACGCTCTAATGATTAACTTGATTATTGGTTGTACTGAATGTTATTTAAAGGGTACTTGACTGTGTTGGTGATTTAATTGTTGTGTTCTAGTTTCTGCTAGCGGTTTTGTCCGCGTGAGAGTAGATAGTGGTACCAAGGGAACATAGTTCGGTGATAAAATGTATACAACTCGGTCATATTAACTTGACGAGTGGCGTCGATGTATATATAATAATCTTTAATAATGTCCAAAAACAATATAAAAACAACAGAGAACTAGCCAAATTATCGACGACCGTATCGATAGTAAAGATGCTGACCAATGACCATACTTGATGATGCGTCAAGTTAATGATGAATTGTAATTTGTGCTATTCCAGGACATGGTAGGCATCGGGAATCGCCGGGCGATTTTCGGCCACGATAGGCACCGGCTTGCCGAACGTCGTACGCCGAACGCCGTAGCTCGCTGTCCGCCTGTCAAGTAAGGATCAAGTCCGTATCGTCAATGGTGCGTAGTGTTCTACTCGCGCCTTATACAGGTGTCACATCAAACCGTAGGAGCCCAGCAGGGCTGATGCCCGCCACGGCCACGGGGAATTTCCGGAAAGGGTTCCCTTTATCGTAGTTCTAGGAAACAAATGCTCGTTTGAAACACGTGTTCCTTGATTCGATAGAACGACAAATTAATTAGCCTGAAACTAAACGATCTATTAACGGCTTATTGCCAGTTACATTATTATGTGTTGTACCAGAATAATGATGGACATAGTTGAATACGCGTCAACGATATTTCGATTCGAAAAATCGGTGATTCGGAAAAAATTGAGGAGCTCGTGGCTAGATAATAACAGCTGTATGGGTCGATCTTCAAGGTTAAGCAACGCTTGCCAAGGTTGGTCTGTGCATGGGTGACCGTGCCCCGGAAAGCACGTTAAGCTGTTGATCCCGGCTGTCATTTGCAGATCTTTGGCAGTCGTTACGGATAGTCAAAAGCCAGTAAATCTGATTCCAGTCTTGCCATGAAGTACCGTGACCACCCAGTACCCAGCCCACCGTACCCAGTTAATGGGTTATGGAGGTCTGGTAGGCAGCCGCTCCTCGTAAAATACTGGTCAGCTAAATCCGACTGTACTGAAAGCCGACCCCAATGTTGTTGGGAAAAAGCTAGGCAAATGGTGACCAGAATAATGATTGACATAGTTGAACACGCGTCAACGACATTTCGATTCGAAAAATCGGCGTCGTTCGAGCTTGATTGATGGATGCGAATACGATAATGGTTCAAACGACTAGGCCGCTACGATATCGTTACGGTTTCGATTACTTAAATCGGGCTACAGAGCTCCACGTGCCGACAGCCAGAGTGGTCGACAGGTGAGGCCGTCGTGGTGCTTGAGTCAGTTTTTAGGTTTGGTGCACATGCATCGTAAGTGTTGTAACAGCGTGGCCTCAAGCCATAAGAACAAACGTATGAAAATGTTCATCATCATCATTATCATCTCAGCCGAAAGACGTCCACTGCTGGACATAGGCCTCTCCCAAGCGGCGCCACAGCGACCGGTCCTGTGCGTCTCGCATCCATCGGATTCCCGCGATCCTCGCCAGGTCGATGGTCAGTGTTGAATTAGCGATATTTACCAAGTAAACCCTTGCAATGGAGCGACGTGGGGCGTGGAGTTAACAAATGTACGTGCGGCCGAATGTGATGCCACAACAAAGCGTTGCAGGCAGCGGTAGCAATCACGAACTATGCGGTAACTCGATAGATTATTTTGTAGCGGAATGCTATTTGACGGACGTGCAATTGCCGCCACTTTGCACGCAGACTCCAGTGCGACCACCGACTTACCAGAGAATGGGTAGTAGCACACTCTGTGCATTGTGACCGCAATGCAGTTGTCAATCTCGATTATATCCCCCCGTTTAGGTATCACAGGTTCCGCTAAACCGGTTGCCAGCCTCTGGGGCCATGGATTGGATTCTGAAAGGGAAGCTCGTGACCCCAGCACCAAAGCAAAGAAACGGAGTAGGGGTTAGTCAGTTAAAGTTCTGACAAGCACTCTTGCTCCGCCCAAGAGTGGGACAAGTCATTCTGATGATGCCCCACTTGAAAAATAAACAAAAAGCTTCCGGCTAAAATTTAGATGAGTATGTACGTATGTACATTTGTTAAATCAATCACTCTTCAACAACTTAACAGACTTAGATACAACTTGACACACGGGTACAGTAGGCTATATTTGTTTTTGTTTTCACAACACAGGAGCTAAAAGTCAAAATCATAGTATAACAAGTAATCCACGCGATTAGACCAGTATACAACAGCCCAAAATTCGGTCGAAGGAATCTTCCTTCTCAATAAATGTTTACGGGACTTTACACCTCGTTTTGCAAACGTCGATAATCCAGTTTCAAACTTTCTGTAAGAATAGTTTCCTGCGAACAAAAGTCGTTGATAGAAGATAGTTTTATAACAAGAAAAGATTACAGCGATAACATTAATAAAGAAAATGTTCTACAGAAACAAGAAGAAAAACACTAGCCTGGGCTATAAAGTGAAGCAAATTGGCCCTATCCTGTATTAAAAAGCTAAACTAACTCCTACACAAGTTTATTCGCGGCTTAGACTAGGTATATAAACATGTCTTATCACACGGGCTTACAAGGAAGCTGGGATAGTATATACTGGTTTATATAGTGAGACTTCTTAAACGTAGAACCATCTTTTACTCGTCTAGTGTTCTTTCATGATTTGTGTTGAGGCATCCGAGACAGGAATATTCCAACTGAGGAAATATTCGAAAGAGTTCTTAGTAAGTCTTTTTTTTTAATGATATGAACTAGTGCTTGACGACCCCACGTGATCTTAAGCAGTGATACAATCAATGATGGTGAATCGTACTAGTCTATTAAGAATCTGTTCACGCTAGCCTTAAAGACACCTTAATTATAATTGGAGGGGAAGATCACTGTAGACAAACAGAAGGTATGCCTGCAGTGATCTCACTCAACTCTAGAGAGGGAGAAGTCATCAGATGACTGCCTTCTTAAAAAAAAGACATGAATGTTCGGGCTGCAGGAATATTCGACAGAGCTACCGTGGCCTCCGAACGTAAAGGGAAAAGTGAAGAAGCGCAGGAGAGTTTTAGTCAGTAAAAATCTGATACTCCCTCTTGCTCCATCCAAAGCAGCATTACTTATTAAATTAATTCCCTCTAATTCTCACCTTAAATATTGCCATTTGCTGAGTGTGTTCCTGGTTTAACCAGTCAACCTGTATATTTCATTACGTATGTACGGTACACAGACAAAGCTATGAAGCCTTTCCGTGAAGAGCTTCGAGTTCCAGAAAAATCATGTGGATTGCCGTTCGCGGAACGGTAAAAGTAACTGGGAAAATAACTAGAGACTTAAGAATCTGTTTTGACTTTTGCAGCTGAAATGCGTATGAGTAGCGGAGTAGCGGGAAAGAGTTATTGTGGCCCTGAAACGCAAAAAGCAGGCCGGTTTTAATCAGTAAAAGTCTGACACTATCTCTTACTCCACACAAAGCCGCAGGACGTATTCCCCTCATTTCCCGTCTTCAAAAAGAGATAAAACACGATTCTATCTGCCTAATCCCTTTTTCATCTATATTGGGGTCGACTTCCAGTTTAAATCGGAGTCAGAAGCAGCTGAATATTGTATGAAAATCATCGAATGGCTTATCTCCCGCTCTAGGCTGAAACAAGAAGGCGTGTCAAACTTTTACTTACTAAAATGCACCTAGCTCTTTTGCGTCCCAGGATCACGTTAACTCTTCTGTTATCGTTCCCGAAGCCCCAGCAGTCATCGGTCCTACTGGGCTTCTTCAATTTTGCTCTGATAACTTTAAAGCAGGCAGATCAGATTAAGGCCGCAACTAAGTTCTGGGTTTGCGAGTGTACCCTGAAAGCTGCAGTCTGCGATGAAGGGCGCAGTATTACCAAGGTCACCACTTATCGTGGTTCTCAATGATGACCACAACCACTCTTGTAAGAGTGTACCGACTGAGATGAACTTATAAGACAGCGTGGAACATAACACGCCGTGTCGATGTCGGACCGCGTCCGACCGGATTGTAAGCTGCGATTCCTGATACCCGGAGCGATAGCCATTAAATCAATAGGGTTAAACGGACTGAGAGGATTGTATTCATTATTTTAATTATTGTAATTGAGTAAATAAATACGTGATACGGCCGCAAATCACGTTTTAATGAACATAGAACCTGACACTGTAAAATACAAAAAAAAAATAGGGAATTTTGAATTATGCGCTCTTCGCTTTTTTTTAGGTGAGAAATCATGACTAGGTGAGAAATCATGACTCAACAAGAGGGAGTGTCAGACGTTTACTGACTAAATGTACTAAACCCACTCCTATAGGCCTGGGTTAAAGAAAGACCCTGGAATTAGTTCTAAGAAGGAACAGGAGTAGGTTTTGATCAGTAGAAGTCTGACACGCTCTCCCGCTCCATCCAGTTTGAGAGAAGTCATTTTGATGCGTTAAAAAACCCACTCCTGTGACCTTTGTCAGCTTTGCGTTCCAGGAATCCAGGTTTTTCTTTCAGAAGCACGCTGGCTTTTTCATCTTAATGGAAAACACCTACATTCGACGTCGGGGTCAATAATACCTACCTAAACAAACGAGATAAGTTTGTGGATGGACCTAACTTTGTCCTCTGAGTTGTCGTGGGCAGGGAGGAAGATGGCTACTACAAAATCTCGAAAAAGGCATAATTAGTATGGATCATGATCAGAGGTCGAATAGGTAAAGAATAAATGAATAACCTTAAATATAATACCTAAAGTTCTTGGAATTAAGTAATTTAACATAGAATTGATACAACCTCATCGAGAATTACGGTTTTATTTTAGAACTTTTGTCTTTAATACGTTTTAAGTTCAGTTCTGTTTCTCTAGAGTATTTTAATAGTGATGGGCATAAAAAAACAAATCTCTTCCGACTTTCATCTCTTAAAAAAATCATATTCATTGATCTAGAATTCTATTCTATTCTATTCTAGACGTCACAAAATTATTTTACTTACAACCGTCGTCGTCGCGTGTCGTCAATTGACACTATCTAGAATGCCTGGGTCGACTAACGCGACGTATACTAAAACAAACTCATTGTTTTTTCCAATCTCAAGGAGAAAAAACAATATGAGAAAAATATGAGTAAAGTTTGTATTTGTAGCAAGTTACACCGTCTGAAAAATCTAAAAAAATCTATTATTTTGCACAAACGCAAAGATTCAGGCGTTAGGGGCATGGATTGGTGTATTAAACTCTTTATATACAGAAACGCACTGTTGTGTGTGTGTGTGTGTGAATTTTTACTTAAAAAGTTTGATTCTAAATAAAAGTTATAGGTTCAGCCCCAGGGTTAGGGCTGAGCGCTAATGACCCAGTGAGTGAGTCAGAACCTTGCCTGAACACAGAAGATTAATAACTAAGCACACTGTGTCCCACTAAGATACATATATAGTTATAATTTGCTCTTCATCTGCACACAGCTACCCGACCAGAATAATTGGAGCTCGGAATAATTCGATAATAGAGGCGGTAACAAGACCGAGTCGTGTTCCACAGACCAATTAACACTGTCTATCGCAGGCTGGACATCGGTAGGTACGTAGGAACAAGTCCCCTTAAATGGAGGTTCATGACTTACGGGCAAATTGTCCAATGGGAAGGCTTGCAGCGAGCAGATATTTGTATTGAGCGAATCATACTTGTAGAAGTACTGTACGATAGTTCGTTACCACAGAAATCTTAGAATTCTGTGTTCGTCACACTAATATTTTAATTATGAGTAGCCTTGGCGTTTCTTGCCGGTTCTTCTCCATAGGAAACCAACATTTGAAACTACTAACTTTGAAACAATCATACTGCTTAGTAGCTTCTGACGTAGCTTTTATATGTACGCCTATGTGAAATAAAACATTTGAGTTTGAATTAAAGGTATGCGCAACAGATTATGAAGTCCCGCAAAGCTCAGTTGAAAAGGGAGGATCATGCGACCAGACAAGTGTGAGGTTTGGGAAACTGCCCGAGAGATGATTTCAGGCTGTAGTATACATTCAAATCGCGCGGAGAACTCTTACTGTGCGACGCAGGATTTCGTAGTTTAGTTCATACGTGGCGACATAAATGTAGCTACAAAAGCGGAAGTTTGTGTGTGTATGTATGTTTGTTACTTCTTCACGCTCGAACAGCTGAACTGATTGCAATGAAACTTGATACATAGATAAACCATGTCCTGAAACAGCTCATAGAATATATTTTTCATCCCGGGAATAGATTCCCTTGAGACAATTTAATACTTCCATGCGGGCGAAGCCTCGTAATCTCGTCTAAACGATAACTGAAAGTGCAGTACTATAGTTTGTTTTACATAAATCTCGAATCAGCGTAGTCATTTGTGAATTTGTTTCGATTCATTCTGGTTTTGATACGATACACGTATAACATATCAATTCTATTTTATTTGGCTAAATGTTTTATTGGAGCGATAGATTGGATTTAGTGCTGTTTTAAGTGATTCCAATCGTTATTTATGTCCGTAAGCTTTTAAAACGCCAGTCTAACCATTATTTTGTGGAAAGGTTTTAAAATGTTACTGTAACCCTAGAAAGCAAAGGGAAAATGAAGAAACACAGGTGGGTTTTAGTCAGCAAAAGTCACACGGCATCTTATTCCACCCTATGGCGGGAGAAATCATTTGATGATTTCACGCATTTTTTTCTTCAAGACTAGAGTGAATAGGCTCTTAATAAACTAGTGCGCCTTACCATGAACAATTGCATCACTGCTTACCACCAGATGGGATTGCAGTCAAGCACTAGTTTATGGCATATTAAAAAAAAACTCACTAATCAGTAGGTCATGCGTCCACCTTGTAGGAGGCTTTCCAACGCTGCGCCTTCCGATACGTGGTCGTCACACTAGAACCCCAACGACTATCTATTCTACCAGCCATGTACCCTGCCAACTGCCCCCACCAACTGTGTTCCCACGTTGTCGTCGTGGTGGGGCTTGTGTGTCTCAATGACCTTGAGGGCTTTGCCGGTAGAGCTACTCATGCCGGAAGGCCTCAAGTGAGAGACCAGACCAAGAGGAACACAAACAGGACGGAGTCCAGGAAACTGGACTGCCGTGGTGGGTTCGCCTCAGGTACGTGTCTGCCAAGCAGACATGACCTTGATGGCGAACGAGTCTATTGGGGACCCCACCCCAATTAAAAAAAAAAAAGGTTAAAGCTGTGTACAGCACAACCATGAACGCGACTCTAAAAGATATTTTACCCCAGGAGGGTACCGACTGCCACGCAGTCGGAGAATCCCTCACCAAGCAGAGCTTGGTCTGCCCCTCGTATTCTGGGGGGGGCAAAGAGCGCGTCGGATCCACAAAGGATCTGTCACCGTCCTTTTTGGACGTAGAGAGCCAAGGTGGCTCACCCTCCGGTGACGTGGAGTCCCTGGGTTCCACTCCCAGCACGTCTGCGGCACCGGCAGGTAACGAAGAGGCCGGCAGGCTCTTCGGTCTGAGGGAGGTGAGTGCAGATGAGGCGTCGGATTCAGATGCCGCATCTGAGCTCAGTCTCAGGCGCATGGAGGTGGTGGAGACCACCTCTAGGAGGAACGAATTCCTCAAACGTCCCATATCGGGGGATGGGCGGGGTTCAACCTCCGGTGAAGAGGATTCGAGGCCTTCGGCCCGCAAAATCCCCACTTCAAGTCGGGGGGTCGGTCGGAAGTCAGGGAAGGGAAGAGGGCTCGCGGTTCAGGATCGATCCAAAGATACCGCCATCGAGGGGCCCTACCCTGCGGAGAACAGCTGCCAGGCTGCCGCCAATCCCGGGTTGTCCGACGGTGAGCCAGACCCAGAGGAATGTCCCAACATAGTGCTGCCCCAAAAATTCCTGGAGGCCGTCGCAGCAGCCGTAAAGGGTGTTGCCTTGAAGAGGGCGAAAGCCTCAAAAGATATAGCCATATCCGAGGCTATAGCGTCAATCAACGCAGCTGCGGTAGACGCTATTGAGGATTTGAGGGCGGAGGTCACCCGCCAGGCAGCCGGCTTGGAAGCTCTCCGAAAAGAGAACCAGAGCCATCGGGAAGACCAAGCGGGGCTCCGAGGAGAACCCGGTCCACAAATGCCCCAAAAAGAGGGACATAACCAACCCCAGCCCGAGACGGAGAATCAGCTGCTGACGATGGTAAAGCAGGAGCTGGCTGCTTTCCAGCAGCAACAGCAGCAGCAGCAACAGCAGTTCCAGCAGCGGATGCAGCAGCAGCTGTCCGTGCTGGAGGGCATTGTACTGCGTCCCTCACTCGCGGGCTCTGGTAAGAGGCCGGCGGCATCGTACGCCGCCACAGCTGCAGTTACGGGTACTGCCGCGACCAAGGCTAGCCCGGCTGGGCAAGCCAAGCGGGGGGCCGTGGCGGCGGCGATTGCGAGGCCGGCCCCGGCGACAAAGCAGCGGCAAGGGAAGCCGAACTCTTCTCCTGCTCCTCCTGCGAAGGGCAAAAAGGCGCCCGCCACCAAGGAGGTGGAAGCGCCCACCGTGGCGGCGGCCAGGCGGCCTCAGCAGCCCCTACCTGCAGATTCTTCGGCTGGCGCCGAGTGGACGGTCGCCGGCGCCAAAAAGAAGGCTGGCAAGGCGGCTAGGGTCGCCAAAAAACGCGCGAGTCGGCAGCAGCGCAAAAAGCGAGCCATGACGGCTAGGCTTCGCGCCCCGAACTGCGCAGGTGTAGTGGTCACGCTACAGCCGGATGCGGAGAAGAGGGGCGTGACGTACGATGACGTCATGGACGTGGCAAAGAAGGCGGTGCTACCTCACCTTGAGGAGCTCGGGGCCTCCAACGGATTCCGCATAAGGCGCACCGTGACCGGGGCCCGAATACTGGAGGTCCCCGGTGCAGCCAGCGGCCCCGCCGCAGATGCCCTGGCCGTAAAGATCAGGGCGTCTCTGGATGCCGAGGACGCCCGAGTCTCCAGGCCCACGAAGTGCATTGACATGCGCATCATGGGTCTGGACGACTCCGTCAAGGTGGACGAGATAGTGGCTGCCGTTGTCAGGGCGGGAGGGTGCACGACCGACCAAGTGCGGGTGGGCGTCATCCGTCCTGACAGCACAGGTATGCGAGCCGTTACGGTGAGCTGCCCCGTGTCGGCGGCCAAGGCTATCACGGCGGAGGGCCGTAGGCTTTTGGTGGGCTGGGTGTCAGCCCAAGTCAAGTTGCTGGAGCCCAGACCTCTGCGGTGCTTCCGCTGTCACGTGGGGCACCACGTGGGGGCCCTTTGCACCGCGGAGGTGGACCGCAGTGATCGATGCTTTCAGTGCGGTCAGCCTGGTCACAGGGCCGTCGAATGTCATGCAACGCCGCACTGCTACGCATGTGCGGCGGCAGGCAAAGCGGCTGACCACCGGGCTGGGAGCAGGTCCTGCGACCCCCCCGCCAAGGCCAAGGGTAAGGTCCGGAAGGGCCCTCATCCCACCGCAGCCTCAGCCACCGCTGCTGCCGCCATCGCCACGGCAACCGCTGCGGCAGAGCCCTCAAGGGGGGCTCGGGAGGAGACCGTAATGGATTGCCAATAACGGCCCCACTACGTCTCCTCCAGGCGAACATCAACCACTGCGCCCCCGCTCAGGATCTGTTGCTCCAGAGCATGGCGCAGTGGTCGATCAATATCGCCGTGGTCTCCGAGCCGTACTCTGTCCTGCCCAGGGAAGACTGGGTCCAGGACCTGAGCGGCTCGGTGACCCTAATTTCGTCGGCCGCCGCCGGTACCCCCGCCTCTCGAGGCCGTCACGAGAAGGCGGGGCTGCGTGGCAGCACGGGTCGGGGACATTGCAGTGGTAGGCGTCTACCTGTCCCCGAACCGAACTCTCGCCGATCTCCACAACTCCCTCATGGAGCTGAATGCCGTCGTCGCTGGGTTTGGATCCCTCCCCGTGGTCGTTTGTGGGGACTTCAATGCCTGGAATCTGGCTTGGGGTTCCCGGCTCACAAACCAACGGGGTCGGATGGTGGAGGACTGGGCTCTGGAGACTGGCCTGGTCGTCCTCAACCGGGGTTCTGTTCCCACGTGCGTGCGGATGCGGGGAGAGTCGGTGGTGGACATTTCGTTCGCCAGCCCCGCTCTGTCGCCGCGTGTCGTCGACTGGCGCGTAATGGAGGGGGTAGAGACGTATTCCGATCATCGGTACATCCGGTTTGACGTCTCCGCCCGGACCTCGACCGCGCCGGTCAGGGAGCAGACCCCGTGTGGTCCGCGGTGGGCGCTGAGGCAGATGGACCGGGACGCTTTCCTGGAAACCGCGAGGGTACAGGCCTGGGTGCAAGCACCGGACAGGCCTGTCGACATCGACCTCGAAGCAGAGTGGTTCCAGGAGGCAATGTCGCAAATTTGCGACGAGGCGATGCCCCGAGTCCATCCTGGACGTGCTCGGCGCCAGGTGTACTGGTGGTCGCCGGAGATTGAGGCTCTGCGCGAAGCGTGCAACGCCGCGCGGCGCCGGTACACCAGGTACCGCAGGCGCCGCATTCGTCCGCCGGATGCGGAGGCCAGAGAGGCGGAGCTGTACGAGGGGTACAGAGCGGCAAGGCGCACCCTCCGAACGGAAATAAAGCGGGCCAAGTTGGAGGCCCGCAATGTGTGGCTGGAGATTCTGAACAGGGACCCATGGGGACGCCCTTACCAGGTGGTGCGGGACAAGCTCCGCCCATGGGCTCCCCCGCTAACTCAGAGTCTCCGGCCTCAGCTTGTGGAGGGTGTGGTGGCCAATCTGTTCCCTGAGCGAGGGGAACACTGTCCCCCGCTCATGGCTCCGCCACCTGCGGTGCCCGTAGCGGACCACACCAGCGACGACGACGACGACACTCCAGAGGTGACCGAGGTGGAGATGAGGGCGGTGGTACGAAGACTTAGTGTCAAGAACACCGCCCCAGGACCCGACGGCGTGCCTGGAAGGGCCTGGGTCCTGGCCATGGAGGCTCTCGGGTCTCGATTACGTCGATTACGAGGGCTCTTTAGCGCATGCATGGAGAGAGGCCAGTTCCCTCTTCGCTGGAAGACTGGGAAACTGGTCCTCATCGCGAAGCCGGGGCGCCCCGCGGACTCTCCGTCGGCGTACCGGCCCATCGTGCTGCTCGACGAGGTGGGCAAGCTCTTTGAAAGAGTAATTGCAGACCGCCTCGTCGGGCATCTATCACGGGTGGGGCCGGATCTTGCTGACGGTCAGTTCGGCTTTCGCAGGGGGCGCTCCACCGTGGACGCCATCATGCGCGTGAGAGCCCTCACGACGGGGGATGCGGTGACTCGGGGCAGGGTTGTCTTGGCGGTGTCTTTGGACATCGCCAATGCCTTCAACTCCCTGCCCTGGAGTAGCATCGAGGCGGCACTTCGGTACCATGAGGTGCCCACCTACCTCCGTCGTGTGATTGAGGCCTACCTGTCGGATAGGTTCATTATCTATCCCGGTCACCAGGGAGAGTGGAGACGGCGAGAGATGTCGTGCGGTGTTCCGCAGGGATCGGTACTAGGACCGCCCCTGTGGAACATCGGATACGACTACGTGCTGCGCGGCGACCTCCCCGACGGGGTCAGCGTGGTCTGCTACGCAGACGACACGCTAGTCCTAGCGCGGGGAGAGTCGTACCAGGCGGCGGCCGAAACAGCGACACGCGGGGTTGCGACAGTCGTGGAGAGGATCCAGCAACTGGGACTCAAGGTGGCATTGCACAAGTCCGAGGCTATGTGCTTTCATGGCCTTCGGACCGCGCCACCACCGGGTTCCCAAATAACGGTAGGGGGGGTTCACATCGGCGTCGGGTCGACGATGAAGTACCTGGGACTCGTCCTCGACAGCCGGTGGACTTTCGAGGAGCATTTCCGACGTTTGGCCCCCAAACTGGACAGGACTGGTGCCGCTCTGAAGCGGCTCCTGCCCAACCTAGGGGGTCCAGACGCCCCCTGCCGGAGGCTCTACGCGGGGATCGTTCGGTCCATGGCCCTTTACGGGGCGCCAGTTTGGGCGCCATCGCTGGGTAAGCGACCAGCGGCCAAACTGAACGCTTGCCAGAGGGTCATGGCCATCCGGATGGTGCGGGGATACCGCACGATCTCCCGCGAAGCGGCGAGCCTCCTTGCTGGCCTGCCACCGTGGGATTTGGAGGCAACAGTCCTTGCACGCATGCACGATTTGTGCGTGGAGATGCAACGCCGGGGCGAAACTCCGCTGCCACGACAAGTCGCGGAATGGCGGACAGAGTTCCGGCGGGATCTCAGGGTGGCATGGCGACTGCGACTGTCGCAACCCAGTGCTGGGCATGCCGTCATTGCGGCGGTAAGTCCCCTCTTTGAGGAGTGGTTGGAAAGAGGTCACGGCGTCCTCTCGTTCCGTATGACGCAGGTCCTCACCGGACACGGTAAGTTCGGGAGGTTCCTGCATCGGATCAAGGAGGAAAGGACGCCCGGGTGTCGCCACTGTGTGGACCGCCCGGAGGACACGGTGGAGCACACGGTAGAGGTTTGCCCCGCTTGGGCGGAGCACCGCCGTGTCCTTGTGGAGGCTATCGGCGGCGGTGACCTCTCGCGCCGGGCCCTGGTACAGGCCATGGTCCGGAGCGAGGAGGGGTGGCAGGCAGTCGCCTCCTTCTGCGAAGCAGTAATGTTAGCGAAGGAGGCTGCCGACCGCGTGAGGCAACGGAACTCACACCGCCGCCGCCGAGATCCCGATCCCGATTACCGACCACCGTAGGCGCGGGCTCGCGGATAGCGAGCACTGGGTAGCTCGCCGTCCGGCAGTCTAGTAATAATCTGGACCGAGCCTAGTCGTCGACGGCGCGTTCTGTTCCACGCGCGCCTCAAGGAGATGTCAGCAAACTGTAGGGGCCCGGCAGGGCCGAAGCCTCTGGGGAACACGGTATCCGAAAGGCTGTCACCGTGTCCCCCAGATCGATGGCAACGAAGGAACGGGGTAGGGGTTTAGTCAGTAAGAGTCTGACACACCCTCCCGCTCCGCCCAAGAGTGGGAGAAGTCATTCTGATGATTCCCCTACCGGAAAAAAGAAAAAAAAAAAAAACCCTGCCAACTGCCATTTAAGTTTGGCGATCCTTTGAGCTATGTCGGTAAACTAGGTTCTTTTGCCTTGCCGATACTCACCATCGACGATTGCATCACTGCTTACCATCAGGTGGAATCGCAGTCAAGCACTAGTATATAATAATAAAAAAAATATAGATAAAAACGTACATAGCTAGTAAAATAAAGCTACTAAAAAGAAATCAACCACACAACATCGCAAACCAATAGTACCCCTCAACGGTATGAAAGGCACAAAAGTGTGCTCTTTGCTAGCAGGTACTCAACTACCTAATGTGCTTAACTCCACACACGCGAGACCTGTTCCTATAAAGTATTAACAGCTAATAGCTTTGCGACCAAGTGTGAGAACGATTTATGATAATGCAGAGAAGGTCGCTTCTATAGTGTTATTGGGTTTTGAATTCTTTATGCCATTGATAAATGTAGGTTCTTTATTTTTATTAGTGGGACGAAAATAGTTTTAACTTGTTTGAAGGGTATTTTTGGGATTGCAAAATGGCTTCTTGTTTTTCTTGAATGCATGCAGAAGTTTTTGGTTTCTGTTATCCCACTGCTGCGCAAAGGCATTCCTCAAGTTGTTCCTGTGATTTTTCTTCCGCGTCTTCTCCTTACAGTCTTCTTGTAGGCGTCTAAATCATCTCTTCATTGTAAAAATAAAATACAAAGGCTAGGATAGTTTTGTTTTATTTGCACATAACGTGGCTACTACTGATTAAAATAGATTAGAATCTACCTGACAGCGTTTTAGAGCACCTATTTATAATAAAATGAATTTTAAGGCAACACAAGGCAACAAAATGTGTATGTCAAAAAACCCAAAGCCGTTCAAACACTGTCCAACTATATTTACAGCAGTACCTTACAGTGTAAGATAGCGAAAACTTATTCGATTTGAACCCGGTTAGGAACTGGTCAATGTTACGAAGCTAGAGCGAATGGGAAGCCGTCACGTCCTTTTGTAAAGCAAGAAACGAGCATTGGAGATGGCAGAGAGTGTGAAGAAGACATTATCTTCACAATCCTGTCGCAGCTGGAGACATTCAAACCTAGGAACCCTGGAATTAGGGGAAAAAAGGATCAGGAGAGGGTTTCAGTTAGTTGAAGTCTGACACGCAATTCCGCTCCGCCTAGGGCGGGAGAAGTATAGTAGCTTATCAATCGTTAAGGGCCAAAATCGACGGCGCGTTGTATCCCACACGCACTCTTCAAATCAGAGTGCCGTATGAATGTGTGTCAAGTGTTGATTTCGACAGGTGATTTATAGTCAGTAAAAGTCTGACGCCTCCTGTCTCTTAGAGCAGAAAGTCCAATTAATCTCAGTAGTGTCTCACCACAAAAAACGTCCAAAAAGAAATATTTAATCAAAGGTCACGTCTACACTAAGATCCACAATTCCACATCCATCACATTTTTTCCTCCAACACCGACAAACCCAAGAAAAGATGTTTTATTAACCCATTTATTGACAGCATAACCCGTAATGGCGGGCTTCCAGCCAAAAGTAGCCCAACCCTGAAAAATTACGTAGCGGTTTAATAAAAGCACGTCCAAGCGAGCACGGGTTATGCGGTAATGTGACAGCAATGCAGGCCGGACACGTGGGGCCGTAACGACCGGACCGGTACGTGTGTATGTCCTACGTGAGAAGCGGACACCGGACGGCGTTATGCTAAAAAAAACTTTTGTGTTTTATTTTTTGGTTGTTGCCTGATGTTTTTTTGATAAAAGGTTTAATAATACGTGCGGCTGTTCGCAGCTTTGGACTGTAATCAGAGGATTTAATGGCCTGGATATGAAATTGTATTTTGATCTAGGGTTGTCGTTCTGGATGTTACAACAGTTACCGGTTATACCTGAAAAAAAAAGTTGACATGAAAGTCAAAATGTTTATTTGCTTGGTGAAATACACGCCTTTTTTTCGAACCAAAATTACTAAAAACTAAACGAAACAAAGCCATACACGTTTGTTACCCAAAAGTATGCAGAAAAAGAAAACTACCGAACTATCCTAAATAATACATCCTAAATAATAGAACATCCGATGATTATCCTAAATAATAGAACATCCGATCCGATTATTATCCTAAATAATAGAACATCCGATGGATGCGAGACGCGCAGGACCGGTCGCTGTGGCGACGCTTGGGGGAGGCCTATGTCCAGCAGTGGACGTCTTTCGGCTGAGATGATGATGATGATGATCCTAAATAATTATGTTTAGAATTATGCTGTTAAAATGTAAAAATAGGACTTTTGTTGATTATATTTCAGATTTAGTCTTTTGATTATTACTTTTTACTCGAATAGTATTTTTTAGTCATGTCTTTGAAGTAAAATTATTTACACTTTTTTTGTAATAATTTTTCCTTTTTTTACACAATAACAATAACGCCCACACCACTTCATCAATCATTCACCAAGTTGGCACAAATCGGTATTGTGCGTCTTGCATCCATGGGAATCCCATGACCCTCACAAGATCGACGCGACGATGCACCTGCGTTTTAACACCACTAGTTTTTAAGAAATTAATTATTAAAAGACTGCCCAGAATACCTTTAGTTATCCTATTATGTCTTACTGCTGAGCGAAGGCCTCCCTCTCCCTTTTCGACACACGTCTGTCCTAAGCCATTGCTGGCCAGTTCCTCCGGTAGTAGTCCAGCTCATCTCTCCACCTTCGCCTTGGTCTGCCACGTTGTCGCCTTGCGCCTCATGGGACCCAATAAGTGGCTCTTTTGGCCCACCGCTCATCTGACATGAGGTAGACATGTCCAGTCCAATCCCACTTTAGAGTAGCAGCTTTTCAGGTAACATCTTATCTTAGTTTTCTTGCGCGATATTGTATTCTTTACGGAGTAGGAAATTCAAACCAGACTCCTGCTTCAAATTTTTACACAAGTCCAATATTCCTTCGTTCACAAATGCAGAATCTTTCCAATAATCCTCCTTTAAAGAATTACCTTAATCAGGCACTTCTTTGAATGTGCCTTTAATCCAAAACCACCATTTAAATTGCCGAGCGCACGTTAATTTGCCAACCTTTGACTAAAATGGGACACATTGCCATTTTGAATTTAACTTTTTATTTCACTGGGCTTTAGTAAATTGGATTTATCAGCCGCCGTTATTTTTTGAATTGCCTTTTTATACAATTTCACTTTCCATATTAAAAAAAAACACGTAGGCCCAAAAAATGAAAACTAATTTAAAGTATGACGTTGAAAACTCCTCCCTTTCTCTTAGTTTCTTTGTAATTTTGATATCCCTATCTAACGTGGTACGCGTCTAGTCGCCACCTCTTTTTAGGCCGGCCTTGACAGCGCTTACCCTTTGCAGGAACCCATTGAAAAACTGAAATTCATATAGACAGTCATGTAGCCCACTGTGAGTTTTGATTGCCAAAGCGTTATGTTGCGTGACACGTTAAAATACGTTGATGCCATCAATAAGAAGAGATCTGAATTCCGTTGAGGACAAAGAAAGGACTGAAAGCAGTGTCCGTTAACCGTCCGGACAGAGCCTATGTCGTCGACGGCGTGTATTATACGAGGCCCTAGCTGTGCTTTATAAAAGAGGATCCCGGGACCCTAGATCGAAGGCAAAGAAGGAACAAAGGAGTGGATTTCAGTCAGTAAAAGTGAGACACGCTCCGCCCAAGAGCGAGAAAAGTCCTTCTAATGATTTTCCACCTAAAAAGACCTGCTTATAGTTTGAAATTTCTAGCTGCAAGTTTAAACCAAAAAAAACACAAACAAAAAGTACACAGCCATGTATTATCTCCAATTGCTTACAAAAACAAAAGCGTAACTACAGAAAGACGAGTAGAATATAAACAAACAATATTTTTCTATTTCTAAAGTGTTTGTAAGTAGCCAAGCGAGGGGCTCGTATGTCACGGTATAAACGAGGTAGATACCAACGTAAGCTTAGCTCATCGATTTGCCACTCCATTGAACCCAGTTTCAGTACTGAAATAACTATTTTCAGACACGACAGCAAAGATCTAGGAATAGAAAGTTTAGTTTAAAACTAGTTAGTAGTTGCAAGTAATGTTGGTTACTTGATTTCTTTTGATAGAATTAATCGACATTTTGAATTATAAAAAAATCGACTAATCAACCCATGTCAATACATACTAAAATAAATTGATTTACAAACAAATTTTCTATTATATCAAAATATATTTTTTATATATTTTTACTAAACGCATATTGAAAACTATTTTTTTTAAATCATTGGCGGTCTGTCTGTTTTCTTTTTGAGGGAAATGTTTGGTTAAGTTTGGTGCTACCTATTTTCTAAATGAGTTTTTTCTCGTATATTGAAATGTTTATAAACAAGAAATATTTGAATTGAAAATATCATCATCATCATCTCAGCCGAAAGACGTCCACCGCTGGACATAGGCCTCCACAAAACGACTAGTCCTGTGCGTCTTGCATCCATCGGATTCCCGCGACCCTCGCCAGGTCGTCGGGCCATCTTGTGGGAGGCCTTCCAACGCTGCGTCTTCCGGTACACGGTCGCCACTCCAGAACCATCCGAATTTGAAAATATAATAATAGCAAAAAAAAAACACTTTCTTTATAATTTTTTTTTCTTTGGCAACGGTGTCTCTTTTTAGACAATTAATGATTGATCCTTGTTTTAAATAAGCTTCTAGTTAAAACTTTATACAGCGCTCCACAAAATGTTTTGAACAATTTAAGCAGTCAATCAACTGTCTCAAAGTTAAAACAATGACTTAAAAAGTGTGGCTCAGGATAACAAGGCTCCTCAACAAAATGAACTACAAACTTACTGTCATTAGTCTCAAAAAGTTTTCTAGTCTGCAACTTAGTAGACACCATTTTTCAAAGTCATTATTAAAAAAAAGAAAAATTTATTTAATTTTTCGTTTTCGTCAGCGGTGTCAAAGGCTAGAAATTCTAAAATTGGGATACATGAAATTACTACCGAAAAGTCGTAATATATTGGACCTAAAGTGTTGTGTTGTTATTTTGGCCCAGACTCGTCAACCAATTACAGTTAATAATTAATTTCGGTAATACGGTTAACAAGTATTGGTTAATAATTAATTCCTATTATTTATTAACAGTATCCTATTCCTATTGGTTAATAAACTTGGGCTAAAGTAACCCAACAGTATTATACCGAGATCATCATCATCTGCCTAGCCTTTTTCCCAACTATATTATGGTCGGCTTCCCGTCAAGCCGGATTTAGCTGAATACCAGTATTTTAATAATAATAATAATAATAATAATATCCTTTATTGTCAGGCATCTAAGGCCCATAGAAAAAATACACAAATAATCTTATAAAAATTATAAACTAATACATAATAAAATAAAGTAAACTATTGACAAAATTTTTCACTATTGCACACGAATTGACGGCGTCGTGTTACACTGTGATGTCGGTATCGTTCCGCGAAATCGTCGAAAGAAAACACCCTTCGGCCAAAACTCTCCTTTGAGGAAGGTCTCCAAAAGGTGAGTCGGCACCCGCACCACAAACGACTTAAAATTAGTGTTATGGCGCGACTCCAACTGCACCACTCTCAAAGACCGGTTCGTCTTCACTCGTACATACTCCACGATCTCCTCAACCTTCGTGGTATAATGTAGTCTCGACACATACAGCAGCGTCGTGGGTATTGCTGGACGCAGCAGCATGTTGGGTCCTGCCAGCGCGGTACCGCACTGGTTCTGACAAGTAGGCTTCTTTCTCTTCTTCTTCTCTACCTTTACGAAGCCATCCTCGTCGCTCTGCTTACCCCCATTCCTTTTACCTGCTGGTTGCGTTGTCTGCGACACAGCAGGTTTCTTCGCGGCAACAATAGCGGAGTAGGCACGTTTAGGGGTCGACGTACCTACACGCGTCACCACTTCGACCGGTGACGAAACAGCGAAGGCAGCGGCGGGGCAAGATGCACCGCAAGCATTTTCAGCAGCGGGTGACGCACCGCAACTCGCCGACTCCAAACTGCGGATGGATGCATTTTGCGCCCCGCGACGAATATTCGAGCTGGTGTTGTTAGGCGCCCTACTTTCCGACATAGCGTTGCGCAACAACTCTACTTCGGCACGCAGCGCACCTACGGTGGTATTTGATACCTCCAGCTTTGATTGTACCTCGATCAAGCTTGCTTTCAGGGATGTAATGTCCTTAAGCAACCTGGTGACATCAACGTGGTCGAACGTGACGGGAGGCAGTTTATGCAGATCCTTCGCCACGAAAGCGGGCACGTCGTCCGGGTCGGTGCTCTTCATCATTGTAATGATGTCCTGAACACTTTTCTGGCCGCCATCCCTCCGTCGGGATTGCATCTGGTCAACTTTCCCCAGCGCTTGGAATAGTAGCAGCTTGGCGCTGCTTATCTCCTCCTCGTTGTAGCTGGACTTGCAGATCTGCAGGATGCTGACCTCGTCCATGTAGTCGATGGCATGTTTGATGAATGCCAACACCTCGTTGGCTATGAGTGGTTGACTCATAGCGATGAGAAACAGGCAACGGCTACAGCCGCGCAACACGCGAATATAAAATTCGTTACGAGCAGCGCAAACACGTCAGGACTTGACCGCGCATTGCACTGCTATCCGTTATCCGTATCGTTAAGAGGAGCGGCTGACTACCAGACCTCCACAACCCATAAACTGGGGTAACACAGTACTTTATGGCAAGACTGGAGTCAGATTTACTGGCTTCTGACTATCCGTAACGACTGCCAAAGATCTACAAATGACAGCCGGGACCTGCAGCTTAACGTGCTTTCCGAGGCACGGAGGAAACTCGTTATGTTAAGATCACCCATCCACAGACAAACCTTGGCAAGCGTTGCTTAACCTTAAAGATCGACCAGTGCGGTTGTTATTATCTAGCCACGATCTCCTAAGCTAGATAACTGCCTCAGACTTCATTTCAAAGTAATCTTTAGCTAGTTAGCCGTGGAAACAGAAAGAACGAAGGCGAAAAACATTCGATTGAAAAAGTTGCTGTCACAGTTTGGAACTGTCCTTTTATTTCGAAAATCGGCTTACGTGACCATCTGTCTTTGAGTTTACGTGCAAATTAAACTTTGTCCGTTTGTTTAGAAAACATTTAGTAGGTGAACAATACGAACACAATGTGCTGCTTAGTTTTGTTGAGAAAAATACTTATTTTCTTAAGTCCGTTTGACCTTTACGAGAAATGATTTTTCTTTTATGTGAAACTTTGTCTGATGTGTTTGTGATTCGCAAGTCTCAAAGGTCACTGCCTATTTAATAGGTGTTATTCTTCTGAAATAGAATATGTACTAGCTGCGGTCAGCGGCTTCATCCGTGTGAATGTTGGTTATTGCGGACTCGAAGTTGAAGTCAAAGACAGATAAAAAGTACATACTTCAAGTACATCCTTGGAGTTCTAGTTTGCTCTGTACCAGATTTCATCAAAATTGGTTCAGTGATTTAATCGTGAAAGCTTAATAGACACACAGATAGAGTTGCTTTCACATTTATAATATTAGTTTGGATGGATTATACCAGTGTTTTCGGTCGGGTGAAAGTAGATCATTCTGCCAAAAAAATATACTCCCGGGATAAAAAGTATGTGATATTCCAAGGTATGGTCTAGTCAAGTACCCCTCTAAATCTGTTTAGCCATTCAAGTGTGAAGAAGTAACAAACATAAACACTCACAAACTTCCACCTTTATAAGATTAGTATGATAATACCACATCGCATTGTACTACGCACAGAAATCTAAATACTACTACGTCAGGTATGTCTGCTGATGCACAGGATAGACAACTACTTTGCGATAATCCGATTTCTTCAAATCCCAAGAATATCTCCCGCCTGAGCGTGGTTTGCAGTCTATATGGAAAGCACTAAATCGGATGCGCATCTAGGTGCGTTGGCAAACTGGGCGAAATAAGGTTTTATAGACCTGACGGATACTCAATTTGAGTGCGGTGCTCCTGTTCAAAACATGAGCCATACGTTAGAATACACCAAGTGGCCATAAACCTGCACTTTGGAGGATTTGATCAGTGACGTAGCCTTCTACTGGGCCTAAACAGTCTAACTGGCGTGTTCTTTGCGTTTTAGGACCAAGAGTTTCTTTTTCAGAAGTTCCTTATGGTTCTAGCGAGCATCGGCCCCATTAGCCCCTGCGGTTTAACTGACATGTCTTTCTGGCGGTAGATAGATTGAATGATACGTATTTTTGTCGAACTGGTGCCTAAGTTTTATGTATCTACTGAGCTGGAATAAATATAATACCAGTTTCACCAACAGACTTTTTTATGTAGGTTTATATTGTACACTGGATCTTACCCTCGAATGTAATCCTTCTCTGACACTCAAAGATATGCTGGGAGAAAATTCATTGTTGAGTTAAGCTAGCCTTTGTACATGAATTGTCAAATCACTGTCTGTACAATAAATAATTACAAATTAATAGCTTGCTGCAGTTCACCTTAATTTTTTCTAGTCTTATTTTAAGCTAATGTAATAAGAAGGAGTAATGCCAGCGAAAGATGCCGCTCATGTCGGGGTTTCACGGTCATCCTAGGCGCGAGTTTGCGAAGAGCGAGAAATGAGTAGCTCGCCGTCTGAGTCGACAACCCATTGTGCCAGGTGAGATAGAAGCGTAATCCTATCAGTAAAAGTCTGATACTTCCTATCGCTCAATCCTCAAAATAAAAAAGCCTATGCTCCCAGTTTTAAGCACTCTAAGACCTTAAGCCTTCCTAAACTTTACCTATATCCAAATAACTATAGAAATTATAACCAAAATTCTATTTGAATAACGACACGACGCGTCGGTTACAAAATCCGGATTAGGGAACCGATCCTTGTCATTTAAATCTCTGTTTGCCTTCATACATAATAAACATGGAGTATTCTAGCCGACCAAACTACCTTTCAATTCGTCCCAAACTACCCACATATCGTATCGGATAGGGTTAGCAGAAAAATATATCGTGAGATTGGACTTTATTTTACAAAAACTTCCGTATTGGTAATACATTTAATATTTTATCGGTATGTTTACATTTATTACACGCGAAGCAAATATTCATATTTTCCTGCATAAAATTGTCATCATCATCATCATTATCTCGGACGAAAGTCGTCCACTGCTAGCCATAGGCCTCCCCCAAGCGTCGCCACAACGACTGGTCCTGTGCGTCTCCACATCCATCGGATTCCCGCGACTCTCGCCAGGACATCGTTCCACCTTGTGGAAGGCCTTCCAACACTGCGTCATCCGGTACGTAGTCACCACTCCAGAACCTTCCGTCCCCATCGCCCATCTGTTCTACGAGCAATGTGCCCTGCCCACTGCCACTTAAGTTTGGCGATTCTTCGGGCTATGTCAGTAACTTTGGTTCTCTAGCAAAATTATAGCCATTGTCAAGTTGGATTTTTAGTGTCAGTTTTTGTTTAATCTAAAATGTTGAAATTCTCTCTAATTTCGAATGTAGATTTCTCCTACTCATTTAAATAGTAGTATGGTAATATTGTATTATTATTATGAGCCTGTCGTGTCCCACTGCAGGGCAAAGGCCTCCCTTCCATTTTTCCACATTTCTATTAAGGGGTAAGGTAATATTGTAGTCTTATGTAAAACAAAAATATTTTAATTTGTAACCGGACATACCTGGCACATTTCGGATATATGGCAACCCTAATCCTGAACGAGATTAAGTTACCTGTCGAATGAAACCCATGAACGTGTTAGTATTAAGCCCTAATTGATACGTACTAACGCCGGGCTCAGGTTTACCTACGTCAGTTGGTACGTACCGATAATTGGGGCAAAAAGGGTGCACTTAGTCTAGGGTTATGACATTAAAAAATAATATCTATACATTTTTTTTTATCATAAAGGCACTCCCAATGATTCTTCACTATAATGTATTCGAGTCACTTAGGATATACGTCAGTTGTCACCGTAGTTTGGATCGCCCGAAGGATCCAGTGGATTCGTCGTGCGGGCAATCGGTGGGCACGAACTCTCGGGCCGGGCCTTGGACAGGCGTTGTCCAGAGCGAGGAAGAATGGCATGGAGTCGCCTCATTCTGAAGAAATGAGAACGTGGCACGCGTAAGGAAATTCGATTTCCAGCCACTGTAGGTGTAGGTTTGTGGACGTAATTAGTTAGTATAATTCTAACACCTCTCCGCCCTAGAGCGGGAAAAATCATTGGATGATTTTCCACTAAAAAAGAGCATTTGTTTCAATTAAACCGTTTTCAGACACTTTTGAATTGTCAGTTAATATAAAAAAGATCATGCTACTTCCACATTCCGAAGTCTATGCAGAAGTAAGTAACTCTACGGAAACTATTTTAAATCAATTAATACTTACTCTTTAGTATAAAAAGCAGCGTGGGAGTTACTAGAATGTATTTAAAACTTTATGCTTTCTATAAAATTACAATAAAAAACAGCACAATGTGCGCACTGATGTAGCTAAAAGTTCTAAAGTAAGAAAGAAAACGGAAAGTTTTTTCAGCTCTAGAATTTGACTCTAAAAATAAACCAATTACTTTACGGTTAAAGTCACTCCTCCAAATTAGTAGCGTAGGAAGAGTGAGGTACTTACGAGTAAGTATCACACTTACTGACGAAAACCCACCTGGGTTCCCCAGCCACTGTAATTCTATCAAACAATTTCAGTGTAGTCAACGCCGGTGATGATAAAATACTGCCTTAAATCACCATATTATCTCTTCCTCCTCATATGGGCTTTATCATGTTGCGTTAAAATGACAGGCGTGCGAGCTAGAAAGAGGGATGTAGTTATACACCCTATATCGCTCCATCCCTTTCCAGTTGTTCTGTCTTCTTATTTTTGAATCGATAGTAAACTTGTCAAGTTATTTGGGACCAAGCTCAGTCGTCAACTGCAGCGCAGTGAACCACGCGGTCTTCAAAGTGATATCAGCAAACCGTAGAGGCCCAGCAGGACCAATACCCGCAAGCTAGGACCGCAAGGAAATTCTGAAAAGAAAACCCGTAGTCCTAGAATGCAAACGGCAACTGAAGGACACAGGTTTGCTTTTGGTCAGTAAAAGTCTGACTCTCCCGCTCCATTTAGGGCTGGAGATGTCATTGGATGCTTTTTACTCCCAAAAAAATCTATGCCGCAGTTAACATCCGTTAACGCCGTCAAATGGATCGAGAGCTCGTGGTAGCCCTCAGATTACCACTCAAATACGTCCACGATCACGATAATCAACCAAATTATTCACACAAGCTCAATGGTGTCACTCCAGTAATCCGGAAAGGTTCCGTACAAACATTTAAATTTTAATCATGTGTGCTTAGGATCCTGTTTCTTATTCAGTAGAAAATAAACGAGAATGTGTTTGCTGTTGTAATAACGTTCTGGTAATTAATTGAACGATAAGTTTAATTTTATGTGGTTCTGTGTTTTATGGAGTTGGAAAAGTAATTTAACAGGAATTTGTAAAATTGTTTTTTTTTTCATGATGAGTAAAATCTCATCATTGTTTGTAATAAACTTCCTGGAAGATGAAGCTTTCTTAGGTTAGGTTAAGGTTAATTATCTCCGCCCCGTATCAGGCACACCGGGCGCCGAAGAATGGTGGACTCTTCCAACCCTCCTAAAAAGGTCGTCAACAGATTAGGAGACATCCGTCAGCCCATCAATCTGGACCCGAGATGGTGGCGCGTAGTGTTCCTCACGTGCCTTTGATAGCTACTCTCCGATACAGCACCAGACCCACAATGATCGAATCAACACCAGTCTGGGACAGCGGAAGTCAAACTGCACTCGCAGTGCCCGACATAAGTGTACTAGGGAATACTGGGGTGGTTTTAGTCATTAAGAATCTGACAGGCCCTTGTACCCACTGTAGGCGGAAGACATTGATGAGGATTTTCACCTCGAAAAAAAAGGCATTTCCAAGAAGATAATGGATCTCGGCAATGGTTTACGCCTTAACGAGCCACAACAGTAAAGTCATCAAAACTACTTTTGAAATTACAGCTTAACGTTCAAAAACGTTTACGAAAACCTCAGATTTCCTAATGTAAGTTCGTAAGGCACATTTCCAACTACACCTCCACTCACTCATTCACTAAGTACATAAATAAAGTGCTATGCGGCTTTCATTAAGGCTCTGTTTAACCGCAAATTTTGTGACCGAAAAGCCGGCGTTTGCAATGTACTACTATTGACACGTTCTAGCTATTCACGTGGTTTAACGAGCGAGCCAAAATGTTTGACGGTGACTGCTTAGTGTACAGGATTTTCGACCTTATTTACTTTTGTGGCTAACGGTGTATAGAAGTAAGTGGTTTGTGTGTTCACCTGCCCTCAGGGTTTGTTTTGTGGATTACGTCATTATTGTACATAAAGCGTTTTGAATCCAATTTATTTGTGAGTCATGAATGTTTCTGAACTTGTTATTTGCTAACAGAATTTCAACAACCACTCTGTTTTGTCTGACAAGGCTGCCATTTGTGCTGTGCTGATTTTATGTGTAACTATTTTTGTCTATAAATAAGATATCTTTTACACATAAATTGCGCGTACAGTAAGGAGTAGAATCCGCAGTGAAGTCTGTGTTTCCTAATAGTTACACCCTAGGAGTCTGTAAGTCAAGAGTGAAAAGGTTACTTCTAGACAAGCGTGCTCCACCGTAGACCATATTACACATACCATCACGTGAGATAGTAGTCAAGCATGAACCTACAAATAATTAAAAAGTTCTGTACTTAAATATTATTTAAGTTTCAAAGAATAACATCTGGCCTTAAAACCAAGAGCATCTAACCTTTAGATTCACATTCATTCACAAAGTTGAACTCCACTAGTGCAAGCCTCATATCTCCCGATGCAGAGACCCTCAAAAGTCGGGACCTGGCCGTTTGCCAAGTGGTCCGCACTAAGATACGAACCGGTTCGAGTGGCTAATCCCGGCTTATTGCTGATATAGACCCACTCATGCGTTATTTTAGGATAAAACCGTCGGCTAATTACTAGAAATGGGTTAAAACGTTTATGCTGCGGTTACATTACAGTGAGGAGCATAAAAAATGTGGAGACCAACGAAAGGATCGGTTTTGACCGAAAAAAAAGCTGGCAGAGATTTGGCTCAACGAAAATTAGCGTCTTAAAGTGTGTCCATATCTGGCGAATGCGTCGCTAGCGACCTGCACGTGGGCTATTCGGGCAGCATTTGCTGCAATGAATAGGTGCGCTCTTTAGCGCAAATCAGGCAAAGTTTGCACAGTAGACGCGAGGCAAAACATTTGCATGCGCGCAGCTTCTATTGGCAGGGCGTGAAGATGGCGCACGAAATCCGCACAGGTGGTGCAGGACAAATGCGAGAACTTGAAATACACGCACATAGTTCACAAGCGGCGCACATATTATTTTTATTCTTTGTCAGTGTTTTTCTATAGCTCGGCATTCTTGCAAAGGTCCGACAGTACTACATACCGGAACAGCTTCTTATACAAAGCACAAGTCTACGCCCAGCACAGGCGGTAGCCAGCCTACCGGTGTTCTACAGGATGCATTTCGGAGAGTGTGCCCGGGAATGCACGATTTGATTCCGCCATCTCCTTTCTACTATCGGACAAACCATAAGTACAAGTACGTATGTACGGTGACTATCCACCCTTACGTTGTTGAAACCTATACAGTCCGGACTAAGCGCTTTGCCTCATCGTGTATAACGCGTACATCGAAGGACTGGAACAATTTGCCTGCTGCGGTCTTCCTGTCCGATTATAATTTGGGTATTTTAAAGGCTAGGGTAAATAGGTTCTTAATAAACTAATGGCCTCACCATCAACAATAATTGCAGTACTGCTTACCATCAGGCGCGATTGCAGTCAAGCAATAGTTTATGTTATATAAAAAGAAGCCAAATCATTTTCTGTTACGGCAGAAATAGGATGAACATTGGGTTACGGTTTCGGCTGCAAAGCGTGTTTTGTTCCGTCACTAAAAAAATGGTTTCTGAGGTCAGCTCATAACAAATCATTAAAACAACCATTACATTTTATATTAATTATTTTTTAATTATTTCTGAGAATTTTTTGATGCAATATATTATATTCTAGTCTTTATTTATTCGAGACGACACGACCAGTTCTGTACGTCTCGCGTCCATCGGATACCCGCGGTCCTCGCCAGGTTGTCGGCCCGCCTTACCTCTTCCGGTACGTGGCCGCCACTCCAGAACCTTTCGTCTAAATCAATCATCTGTTCTACGAGTGTGCAATGTCCACTTAAATTTGGTGATTCTTCGAGCAATGTCAGTAATCGGTAAAGTTAGCCCACTTGCATCAAAATTTAACCATTGCATGCGTTCTCCATAGGTCGATCTGCTATCTCTATTATAGTCTATTAAAATAATTAATGGCTAGAAATTAAGACACTATGAGCTCCGAGCTACCGGCTCGATGCCAGCACAACGAAAATTTTATGGCTTTATGACTTCACATCACGTAGGCTAAACTGCTCCATGAAATTGTCATTAAAATACAACTGAGACAGTTATTAGATTGAATTATAATCTATTAGTGGTCCCGACCAACATTATACTGTCTTAGAGCTTATTGTCATAAAAAAAATTGAGGTGCCGGTTGCAGAATCACCTACCGGGTTCAATAGACTAGTATTTTCAAACCATCCAAAGATCTACTCAAATATACGCACAAAATTTCATCCAATTGGTCAAGCAATTTAGGAAGAGAAGTGATAAACACATGCATAGAAGAAATACATACGAGTATATAAAGATATTCAAAATTTTTTTAATATGGTTTTCCTCGTTGTTATGCAATGTATATAGCAATAGCATATGATACAGATAGAGTAAGTTACTCACTCGTGTATTATAATCGTTTTGTATAATTATTACAATTGTTATTCTTGAATAATGAAATATTTTTATAACCTTGGCTTCGATCTCGTGACCTATTTGTACGAACATTTTAGATATTAAGTAGACTCTCACTAATTTTTGACAGTGTTAGCTTTATTAAATATCTATGACAAATATGTCAGAATTGGAAATATATACAAACAAACAAAGAAATATTTTAATCCTTATAAAGTTTAAATCAAATCTTAGATTTGAGATTTTATCTTTTTTTTCAATATTTAGTAATATTATCTAGTATATAATTTGCGTAATACTATGCTCTATTGTGATGCACTCCTTCAATTATGTATCAAAGATTTAAAAATCACATCCTAATTTAATATATTTCCGTCCGCGATAATTATTATCATCGACACTTATCATGTCATACCTGATAAACAAGTAATGGGTACTTATAATTTTGTAGATTAATTAAAAACAGTTATTCATTTGAATAATTGTAGAGATTCGCTGATGTCGTTTTTATTAAAATGTTTAGATTATTGTTAATATATTCTTACGTCGTACTGTTAAGTTCTTGTGCTGAAAGTGTTACGGAATATGATTTAAATATTCTGCATTATAATGATTTTCACGCTAGGTATGTAACATAGCATTATTAATGTATACTTGCATTATTTTATGATATCGAACTGTATTTCCTGGAAACATAGTTTTCTTTCCGACTACAAAGCCTGTCATCCCCATTATTAAAAGTAAAGTGTCTCAGTTTCAAAGAGTTATAGATTTCCTTTTAGTTGAAGAACAGTCAAGTGCTTTGCAGATAACAGTTACCTACTTAGGGAGACTTCACTCTTTGCAGTGTGTTTAGCCAGATTAGTGAGCAACAAATGAAAATATTCAACAACAGAATTCGGCAAATTATAACTCGTGCTTGTGACAGCTGACGTTGAAATATCATTTCTGAATAATTGGATATTTCATCTATTGGCTTACAAATGTACCTACTGGTCAGTGATGATAACGATTGAATCATTCCAAGAAACAAAACTAGTTATTTTAGCTGTAAATGTTATCTATTGTATTAAACATGTGACCAAATAAACAATAACATGACCATGTAATCTTTCAGATTTGTCGAGACTAGTCCAACAGGCTTAGCCTGTAACCCGTCGGCTAGCCCTTGTATCGGGGGCTTCGCTCGTCTAGTTACTTTGATCCGTGAGCGCCTGTCTAGTGAACCCGACTCTCTGCTTCTCAATGCAGGCGACAGCTTCCAAGGCACTATTTGGTACAATATTCTTCGATGGAATGTCACCAAGGATTTTATGAACATGCTGCCTCATGATGCTCACGTAAGTTTTTATTTACTACCTTTTACGTTTTACGTTTTAATTTTCATAATTTCTTCAACAAACAGAAATTTTAAAGTGAAGTGGGTTCAAATTTTAAAATTGTTATCATCTCGATAAGAAAAAAAATATTTAAAACCCCAGTTACTTTGTGTATGACAATGATTAAGATGCCAAAGTAAAAATGACAAGTAATTAATTTTCTCTATAGGCCTTAGGAAATCACGAGTTTGACCACGGGGTTGAAGGACTGGTCCCTTATCTGAAGAATTTAGATTTCAAAGTAGTCACAGCCAACATCATTGACGACGATGAACCAACAATGCACGGACTTTACGAGAACAGTATTATAGTAGAGAAGAATGGCAGAAAAATTGGTATTATTGGTGTTTTAATTGCCACGACCAATGTAAGTATTAAACAAACATTTTCAATACTAGAGACAACTAACAGGAATTATTATTAGAAATATATAAATATGTTTATCAGTTGTCTAGTACTCATAACACAAGCTCTGCTTAGCTTGGGACTAGATGGCGTTGTGTGAAAAAGTTGTGGAGCATATACATATAATATTGTTAATGTATATGCTCATAAATCTAAATGTTATTATGCAGAGTAAATTTTAAATCATTTTAACGGTTTTGGAAATTTCCATGTCACTTTTCGTTTTCATCTCTTATACTAAAAACTGTTTCTTACTATAATTTCAATATTTGATTAGTATGTCATCAAATTACAGATTTTGGCGTCTACAGGTAGGCTAAAATTTACTGATGAAGTTCAGGCTGTGAAAGAAGAAGCTGAGAAACTAAATGCTGCGGGTGTAGATATCATTATAGTTCTGTCACATTGTGGCTTGGATATCGACAAGTAAATATTTTACATTTATATAAATCTATATTGTATTTTATTGGTTAATTAACATTTCTGGCAAGAGTGGAGGCCTTTGCCCAGGAGTGGGACAGAATATGCTTAAAAAAATAACATTTCAAAGCAAACTATTTTTTTACTTTACTGAGTATTTTGCATCAGCAACTATCAAAATGAAAGTCCCCTATGTCGTAAAGATGGTCCCAGATTCAAGTCGTATGTAGTTTATTTGTGGTGTTAATACTTACTAATATCAATTTTTAAGATTGTTACTAACAAAATATTATGGACCATTTCAGAAATTTATGTTTTATTATTATTATTTCTTCAACAGAAAAATCGCTCTCGAGGCTGGCCCTCACATTGATATCATAGTCGGAGGTCATAGTCATACGTTGCTGTTTAATGGTCAGGTTCCTGATAATAGTGGTTTTACTCCATACGGACCGTACCCTGTAGTAGTGGATCAAGCTTCCAGAAAAGTAAGATTTTTATAATGTAAGTCGTTAGGTTGTGCGATATACTGAACTTTTGAGTATTTGCCTGTGCTTAGTTTTGTACAATATTTTTATTATATACTAAACAACAATTAAAAATCAAAAAGAAATCTATATCTCTAAACACCTTCTTAATAATATGGTTATTATATGAAGTAGCAATTTGCACTTCAAATATTGATTTGAAGAAAAGTGAGGGCATATTATTGGAAACGTCTCGCTATCTCTTTTATGCACGTGACGTCACATTTCAGTATGTGCATCCTTATACCGTCATTTGACAATTTTTCTGCTCACTAGATTTTAATGGTTTCTAATTTAATTAATATTGAACGAATTTGAAATTTTTATTTGTGATTTTGGAAAAGTTGATATAAACATTTTTAAAGATTATATCAAGTACCCAATGATGTTAACTGTTGTCACTTGAATTTTTGCAGGTCCTCATCGTACAAGCAGCAGCATTCACTCAATATTTGGGAGAGATCAAACTCACATTTAACGAGACTGGGCATCTTTTGAGATGGACTGGTAACCCTCATTATATAGGAAATGAAATTGCACAAGGTATGTTAGTAAAAGGCCTGTTTAAATAAATACGAGTAATAATAATAAATTTATTTCTTTAGTATATGGTGCATACAAGATCTTAATATTGAAAAGTTTCACATACACGCGTTGCCGGTATAGAAATATTAAAAATCTTATTACAGACAGAAATTAGTATATATTATCATGTCAAGATTAACAAAATTTTGTTATAAGTTAAATTAATAAATTAAAGTTTCAAACGTTATTTTATCATCAGTAAAATTTTACTGAAGAACATTATTTTTATAATGGCAATAAATTCACATTACTCGTTTTTGCTTTTTCTAGCGCCTGATGTTTTAGAAAAGATCAACGAATATTTGCCAGGAATTGAAGAGAAAGCGAACGAAAAAATAGGAATAACTTTGGTGGAACTATCATCAAACTGTACATGCTCCGAGTGCAACTTTGGCAATTTTATTTGTGACGCTTTTATGTTTGCCGTAAGTTTTTATTTTTCAGTGTTATATAGTTAAAACTCGGTCACATTAACTTGACGCTTGGCGTCGATGAAATAATGTCCAAAAACAATAAAACAACAATAGAAAACTAGCCAAATTATTGACGCTCGTATCGATATCAAAGATGCTGACCATACCTGACACTTGCCGGGCGAGCTAAGGGTATGCGGGGGGAAATGGGGGATGCTCGAATTTCAGAGATGCGTCAAGTTAATGTGACAAGATTGTATATAACATTTGCTAAATGGTAGAACAACGAATGCATCTCTTAGATGAAGAATCTAAATAATAGCTTGAACATTTTCACTCTAAATTTCTAATCTAAATGAACTGAATTTTTAATTTTAATAAAACACATAATGTGGATAAAAAAATCCGTTAAAACCTAAAATAAGATTAATTGGAATCTAATTTACATTTTGATAAATGTTTTTATCAAAGATTTGTCAACTAACACCAAGTAAAGAAAATTGCTTGCGGCTACGGTGGAGTGGTAACTGTGAAAAAAAGTGGGTTTAAAAGGTAGATTAAGTGACTTGCAGAATAATACAAGGAATTGTAGATATTGATTTGGAAACACTTGGTGGAAGCTTATGTCCAGTCCAGTATAACGAAGTATTATGACTGTTCCAGGCACTACACAAAGCTGGTCCCGAGACCTGGAACTATGCACATTTCTGTGCCATCAATCGAGGTTCCATTCGAGCAACAATTGAAGAAGGAGGTAAGATGGTAGATAACACCTATACAACATGTAACGTAATAAACGCACATCCTAAAAGTAGTATGTCCGTTGGCGTGTCCGTTTCATCTGTTTAATCGATTTCAGCTGATTTTTTGGTCCTAAAATACAATTCTTGATTATTTTGATTATAAGAATACTACATTATTTTATGAATTTTAATAAATTGTTATTGCATCACTAGCATATTTATGTGTGCGTGCGTAGATACCAATATCGATGCGCTTCCAAAGTTGTGCATCGATTTTCATATTATTTTTCTATAATACATATTAACTAATTTTGGCTAATTGTAGTAGGATAAGGGTGTGCATCATTCTAGATTTATCAACTATAGTAACGTTAATTTTAAACATTATTCCAGTGATAACTTACGAGTCAGTGATGGTGGCAAATCCGTTCGAAAACAACGTTGAAGTATTTGACCTGAAAGGTGAACATGTCTTGGAAATGTTGGAGTTTGCAGTAACAAATGACCCTTGGCCTGGAGCGAAAATGATACAAGTGTCAGGTATTGATTTTTATAAAGCCATGGTTGTTGTTAACATACTTGTAAAGAGTGCAGTTGAGTGAAGAGCAGCAGTGTCTCAGTAGTAACTTACGAGATCAAAACCCAGCCAGGTGCATTACTTTGTGTCATTGATTTTATCGTCACTGCTCTCAGAAACGGTGGAAGAAAACATCGTAAGGGCAATCGTAGAACGCCAATCCTCACAGCGCCCTTCTTATTCTAGACAGGAGGCCTAAATCCTAGAACTGGGAACATTATAAAGCTGGTTATAGTTTTGCTACTTGTAGGAAACTCTACCTTTAGGATTTTGTATCAAGCTGCCTAGCTTGTTTCGAACTACGATGCGATCGACTTGCATTCTGACTGTTTGCAGCTGATTAATAATATTTTCTATAAATAGTATGCTTACGTGATTTCCACAATTAACCTATCACATACCCACAAAACGAGACACAATAGTAAAACAATAACAGTGCGGTCTCATAGGACCGGTCGGGGATTCATGAATTAAGGAAAAAAATGTTGCATACAAACAAAATTAAAAGCCTGACAACCTGACACCATAACGTAGAAAGAAGCAGAAAACTTCAAATATTTCTAACACTCATGCAAAACTGGAGCGGGCCGATAGTACAATAAATAAATATTTTGCCTAATCCCAGGGTTACGCGCAACGTTCGACGGCTCGTTGCCGGTAAACTCGAGGGTCCTCAACGTCACAGTCAGATGCATCGAGTGTGACGTCCCGAGGTACGAGCCGTTGGAGCTCGACAAATACTACAAGGTCGTGTCGCAGAGCTTCATTGCTAATGGCGGCGATGGCTTTACAGTGAGTGATTTATCAATTTTTATTATAAGCTTTTTTCGGTTCACCATCAACATCATTTCAGCCGAAAGATTTCACTTTTGGACACAAGTTTCCCCTAAGTGTCGCCATAACGACCGGTACTATGCATCTCGCATCCATTGGATTCCCGCAACCCACACCTGTCATCGGTCCACCTTGTGAGAGGCCTATCAAGGTTGCCACTTTAAAATCTTTCCGCACAATCAACCAAGTTCGTCAACGTAGTTCAGATGATATGGTAAGGTTACGTTGGTAGGCCTATTAACACTGCGTCTTCCAGTAAGCTCAGTAAAAATTTTGTATTAGCATGATTAGATAATAATCATGACTGGACTGGACTGAATGCTTGACCGGAAGCCAACCCCAATATAAAAGGCTAGGTAGATTATGATGATTAGACAATAATTTATAATAATAACAACGTCTGTTACTATACCATGATAGACGAAAACCCTCTTCTCGAACAGAAAAGACATGGTTATAAAGTTTTAAAAACGTTGCAGATGTATGCGTGACAATGTCAAAATTGAGTCAAACGATTCTTAAGTGCTCTACAATGTTCTTAGCAAACGTGGGTGTAACACGGCACGAGACTATATCTGTCTTGAGATTTCGGAATACCCTTCTAAATATTCACCGTCCCACTTTTACGTTTTACGATCGTCACCATGTGAAGAGGAGAGATGAAACGAATGTTACTAAAAAAGTAATGCATATACGTGTAGATTGTGGATGTATGGAAAGGAAGAGAGAGATAAAAAATAAGGTGGATGAATTGTCTGAGAAGTAATAAAAACAATGTCGCGAGAATTCGATGGATATGAGACGCACAGGACTGGTAGTTGTTGGGGGAAGGCTATGTCCAGAAGTCCTTCAGTAATAGTGTGACAGTTGAAAGGCTAGAAGGAAGAAAAAAGCATGTTGCCCCGATTCCAATTAAAATGGAACAAAGTCGTGATGCCAAAAATATTGACAACGTTTGGAATACTTGAATTAATACCTTCACTAATATTTCAGATGCTCAGTGAAAATCGTAAGAATGTGGAAGTACTCGGAGTGGACTACGACCTTCTAATGGAATACATACGTCATCAATCACCAATAATAGTAGACACTGATGGGCGCATAACTATCAGTAATGCCTGCCAATCGACGGATGTATGAACGTATTTTTAGAATAAACAAATGCAGAAGTTTAAACAAGTAGACAGTGTTTTATTTTGTTTGGTGCCCTAAATTGTCCGCGGCCCTTGAAACTAAAGGACAGCTGAGAAAACGTCGATGGATTTTACTCAGTAAAAGCCTAACACTAATTATCACTTTACTCAGAGCGGGAGAAGTTATTTGATAATTAGTTACCCCTCTCCGCTCCACAAAAGGGGGAATTATTGCACTATGATCTGTTTTTTAAACTCTGAGACTAAAATTACGTGGGTTGTCATATTTGTCACAACACATACGAACAGGCAGGAGGCTTTCGGTTTATTAATATTTCGGTTTATTAATTTTTATTTTATTAATATTTTATTCGGTTTATTTTCGGTATATTGTAAGTTTGACATTTGTCAATTTAGTCTCAGGGATTAAGAAATCAATATTAACGTCATGCACATTTGTTTACTAATAATGTGTTTAGCTTTGAGAACACTCCCTGAACTGCCCCGAAGACCCAGGTGCATTTTAAAGGTCATACGTGCATTAGTAATAGAAAGCGAGCTACCCATTGCTCGTCACCCACATGCCCAGTGCCCACGTCTACGATCGTTAGGGTAGGATTCCCTTTCGCATTCGGCCACCTGCTTCGCTAACATAACTTCGCAAAAGGAAGCGACCGCCGCCTATTCCTATTCGGCCTGTACCTGTGAGGTGAGGAATTACTGCTGCCGATGGCTCCCACTAAGACACGGCGGCGGTGCACTATGCGTAGAGTGTAGTTGATAAACACACAATTCCGGGAGTTAAAGTAGATTTCGGCCAGTAAGCTTCACAACACACGACAAACCGAGTCGTTCTAATGACACTAGGGATCGTATCACGTTAAAACTAACCTCGGCCACTGCTAGGCCTAGTACTAAATCGACACTATTTAACGAGAGAATTTCCGATGGAAAACCGTTCCGCATATCCTCGAACCAGGCAGATTATGGTAATGTAAAGTGACGATTGGTGCTCAGTGTGCATCAAAAACGATCGCAATGAATTCTGATTGAGTCTACGAAGCGTTTAAAGTAGTTTTGTAATTATCATAGTATGAAAGGGTAAGAGTGATTTTGATTTACGAGTATATCCATAGAATAGAATAGAATAAACTTTATTGTACACCAAAAAAACTACAAAATTAAAATGGTTTTCCACGATGGCAGTTAACGTAAGTTTTTAAATATCTGAGACTAAAATGACATTACGTGGGCTGTCACAACACAAAAGAACTAGCGTATTTGACACACACGTTTAGTCTCAGGGTTCAAAAAACTGACTTTACACTTCACATAAGACATCTTCTTAGGATTCAATTAGACAGTTGTATAGCGTTTAGGAAACTTGTTCATAATCACTGTAGTATCCAGATTGATGCGTGCGATGGTCTTTTTTTAGTGGGCAAGTGCCTGGTTCGAGCGAGAAGTCAGGCTTAGTTACTGACTAAATCCCACCTGCGGTTCAGGGTCACATCACACTACCCTGGCAGGTGCGATCTGAGGCTCTACTATAAGCTCTTAATACGGCCCCATCCTTAATTATTTTATACAAGCCTCACCATCAGGCAACTTAGCAAACCTGCCCTGCGTCTTATTCTATTTTAATTTTTGTAGATTTGCTTGTGATCACTATCTTGCGAAGAACCATTCCGTCCCATTGGCCATCTGTTCTGCGAGTAATGTGCCCTGCCTATTAACACTTAAGTTTTGCGATTCTTCGGGCTATGTCAGTAATATTTCTGGTTCAACTCTCTTCTAATAATATGAAAATAATTAACAATCTATCGCTGTTTATATCACTTCATGAAGTATTACGATAATTAAATCAAAACGAACAGCAACTGACACCATGGTATTCAGTTGTCTTTTTTACATTCCATCTCATCATGTGCATTGTATCTTCAACTAAGGACTTTGCAATGCACCAAATGAAATAAATAAATAAACGTTGCAACGCAAATTGCAAAACTGCAATCAAATTTGAAATTCCATTTAAGATTACATCTTAATCGATGGTATTGTAGGTAGCACCTTGCTCATTATCCGTTTTACTCTACCTATTTCAATATGTTTCAGCAGTTTTATCAAATCATATCTTATCAATCATATATGTTATATGTAAATGTAGATAGGTAGCAATCATTTAGATATTGTAATGCATGTTTAGTTGTGCGACATATTGGTGTTTGAGCAAACATGCTTCGACTATTGTCGTTATTTTTTTGTTTTATTCTATTTAGTGCTGAAAGTGCGTCGGAATATTATGATTTAAATATACTGCATTATAATGATTTCCATGCGAGGTAAGTCCCTGGTGTTTTATATTTTTGGTATCTTTGTAAATATTTACTTGTTTTGAAAGCAAATATTGTTTTTTTGCTTGTTAATGTGGTAATAAGAACTTGTTCAGTTACTCTTTGCAATCCAAAACCGCGGTAACTCTGGACAATCACGACTCCCTGAGAGTCTGTGTATCCATTTGCTTCACAGTAATTAAACAGCTAAGTCTGTTAATTTTATAAATAATTGTGAAATATGTTTTCGAGAGACATATTTAAGAACAGTTAAGTTCATTCCTAATACAAAAATTGAAGGAACCTTTGATGAACACAAAAATCAACAATTAATACAGAATTTCAGAGATATTATGTTAACTGCGGTAATTGACATAAAAACAAACTAATAAAAACATAAACGAACAAACTTAGTCTATGATGAAGTTGATCAAAGCAAGTCAGACCCCCAAAAACCGATTGAGAATCTAACATTACGAATTATCTAACCAATAAATTAGGTTTTAACATACAATTACGATAAAAAATCAGCATGCGTATTATCTGAGCATGCTTGATTCATATCTTGGTCAATAACAGCTGATATTCTTTTATTGGCAGTATATAATTATCATTCCAATAAGCAATATTATTTATGAAATTCTTTAATACTTATTATTGGCGGTTTGTACATGACTCTGCTCACTGCCTTGAAAGGCGGAAGTCGTGCAGCGGATTGTACCGAAGAGATTATGTGTATTCCTTGCGGATGATCTTGTAGTGATGAAGTGCACAATGCAAACTTATCCCATAGTATTCATCAATGTAGTATCTCGTGTATTATATGCGCCATCAGATATTTATAATATGACAGAAGCATTCCTTTTATTGATGTGTTTGTAGCTAATTAAGTCTGCTTTGCGCTGATAGACACTGGATCATCAATTTCATGTGCAAATGATGAGGGATCTTACTTAATTGGAAAATAGCATAGGTTGCATGAGTGACATTCGTTCATACGGTTGGGGAATATCGGTACGTGTATTAGGCATCACCTACCGATTCATCAACCACCCAACAAAAATAGTGTACCAACCGGTACTATTGAACAATGTGAAATATTGTAATTTTCAGGTTCGTAGAGACTAGTCCAGCGGGCACCATTTGCAACCCATCAGTCAACCCTTGCATTGGTGGCTTTGCTCGACTTGCAACTTTGGTTCGAGAACGCAAGGCACTTGAACCTGATTCTCTTCTCCTCAATGCAGGCGACAGTTTTCAAGGCACTATTTGGTATAATATTCTTCGGTGGAACGTCACCCAAGAGTTCATGAATTTGCTGCCTCACGATGCTCATGTGAGTTTCAATTCAATCGATTTAAAGGACCATGGGACAAATTGGGCTCATTGTTCAACAGCGATATGATATACGTCATTGTAAAAGATTTGGTTCGTACTAAAATTGTTACTATTGGCACAACCTTAAGTTCCGTTGCAAAAAAAAGATATACACCTAAATAAGTTTGGTAGGAAAATACAGATTTCTGAGAAGTTCGTCATCAGATGATGTCAATTTTTCTATGAGAACAATTCGGGAATGTATTCGGTATTTAAGCGAATATCTTTTTTTTAAATCGAATTGAAGGTTGTGCCAGTAGTAACAATGTAAGTACGAACCGAATCCTTTACAATGGCATATGCCGTATCTCTGTTGGTAAAAGAGTCTACGCTTCATACATTGTTGCCCAAGATTCTTTGCAATTGGAAATTTTTCTTGTGAGGAAAATCCATTACAAGATCTGTCAGAAACTTTGAAATTATAAAACGATTAACATATCAATATAACGTTCCACAGGTACTAGGTAACCATGAATTTGATAACGGAATTGATGGAGTCGTCCCTTACCTGGAACATTTGAATGCCACAGTAGTCACAGCTAACATCATTGATGATGATGAACCAACAATGCATGGTTTATATGAAAAAAGTATCATCGTAGAAAGGAAAGGCAAGAAAATTGGTATAATTGGTGTTATAATATCAACTACTGATGTAAGTAAAAAAGTCACTAACGACGTACACCTTGCTTATTTATAAAATTTGCTAACCTGCTTTGTTGAAATTATTATACTCTAATGCGAAATTCAAATTCTAAGAACAAGTTTTGCATGAAAAACCTGCTAATTTAATTATACTTTTTTACAACTATTATTTATTATGTATTTAATTTATTGTATACCACATAATGTCGACAGGATAATTTTTTTCTAAAAGAAGCTAGCTTATCACACAGGGCAATCTCTTACAAACAACCTTAGGATGGACTAAACAAAAGAAAATAGATCTGGGGATATTTGTAGATATATCTTCCTCCTTTTACATTTATACATGTGTTCTCTTATAGTTTGTATATAATTTAAGTTTAGCTTGTAAAAAAACATGTTTTCAGAAGCATACAACGTTGTAAGTGACGACAAAACGAATCTCAAAACAGATGTGGCTGTTAATTTATTATCTACAAATCTATCTAGTAACTTTTTAATTTTTCTTTTTCAGAATTTGGCGTCTACGGGTAATCTTAAGTTCACAAATGAAGTTGAAACCGTCAAAGAAGAAGCTGAGAAACTAAACGCAGCTGGCGTAGATATCATTATAGTTCTGTCACACTGTGGGCTTGATATTGACAGGTAAGTTCTTTCCTACATAACAAAACAAACAAAATTTTACCCAAGTTTTTACTTGAAACCTTAATTCTTTATCATACACAAAAAAAAACATTACGAACAGCATGGTGATATAGATTGTTCATGTGCAAAGGCAAACTTTGTTGGTATTTTTGTAAAAAGTATTCTATAAATTTTCTCACAGATGAAAAGCTACACACAAGATATTTTGATTCATAAAATACCAAAGAAACAGAATCGTGGAAAAAATGTATTGTTAATATCGTTGAATAATTTCGTTTACAGAGATATAGCCCTTCATGCTGGCCCTTACGTTGACATCATAGTGGGAGGCCATAGTCACACTTTGTTATTCAACGGAGATGCACCGGAAAACAGTGGTTTCCAACCGTTAGGACCGTACCCTGTAGTAGTGGAACAAGCTACAAGAAAGGTAATATTTAGTGAATTCACAACTTTTTCGTCTGTCCCTGCTCCCATTATCTGAGGTCGGGTCTCCTCACAATACTGCGACAGGACAGTCTTTCCTGGGTTGTCGATATTGGTCATTGGATTTTCTTGAGTTTTCTCTCAATTTTAGATCACCAGTATAATAGTCTCTCCAGGTTTGTTAATTTTGGGAGATGTTAGTAACATACTAACCAACAGATATTTTCTTAAATAATCATGATAATAGTACATAATTTACGACTATTGCAGGTTCTTATAGTACAAGCGGCAGCGCACACTCAGTACTTGGGAGAGATAAAACTCACGTTTGATGAAGGTGGCCACCTTTTGAATTGGACTGGTAACCCTCACTATATCGGAAATGAAATCGTACAAGGTAAGATATTGAACTGTTTATTAAGAAATAGTTACATCACTCATCATCCACAATGATCTTTCACTGCTAAACAATAACGATCTTATAGAAGGTTTTATGAATTTATCAAAAGTGATTTTTGAAATTTTCACTTTCAGCTCCAGATGTTTTGGAAAGGATAAACTATTATCTACCTAGGATTGAAGAGAAAGCTAATGAAAAAATTGGTTCATCGATGGTACAATTGTCTTCAAACTGTGCCTGTTCGGAATGTAACCTTGGCAATTTTATTTGTGATGCTTTCATGCATAGGGTGAGTAAGTCATTCGAAACATTTCCATGATTGTATAAATGTAAAAGATATACATGTCAGTGTAGAATAGTGGTAGTTACTCAGATACCCGCGAAACGAGACACAATAGTAAAACAATAACAGCGCGGTCTCATAGGACCGGTTGGGGATTCAAACGTTAAAAAAATCTAAATATAATAATTTTCCTCTTTAATTCAAGAATGCCCGACCAGTCCTATGAGACTGCGCTGTTATTGTTTTACTATTGTGTCTCGTTTCGCGGGTATGTGATAGGTTAAGTGATGGCTTAACACCATTATTACAAGAATGCAACTGTAAAAATAACATAGTGACATGAATGCGTAATATTTTTCAGGTTATGAACAGGGCTCCAGCAAACAGCTGGCACTACGCACATTTTTGTGTCCTCAATCAAGGTGGAATCAGAGCAGATATTGATCAAGGAGGTACGATAACTATTGTTGAAGAAACTCTGCAATATATTGAAATTCATACAGTTGCTAAGGAACAGTCTATTGCATTCCACTACGAGACTTATCTCCCTAAAAATATCCGGATGTCATTCATTCTTAAACCTATAGCTTCTTCTTCTTTTATTTATTTATTTATTTTATTTCAATTACTAGCTATACTTACAGTATACACCAAAGCGTATAGCTAGCCAACAACTTACAAACTACAGAATTATTTTTTTTTTTTTCGTGTCGATGCTCTTACTCATATATATGAAACCTCTTCTGATCAGTATTTGGCAACCTGCACGGCTCTGTCATTGGCCTCGCATAGATCCTGAAAAGTACCTACAGGTGGTAGTGCAGGATGGCCAGTTAAAACCTGTATTTGTATTAAGCTTGTAGCTATAGATCTATAAGTCAAATCCAGTTGTGGGTTTATATTGTTATTACTATTGACAATAGATTTGATATGGCCGTCATTAGATTTACCTGTTTGTTTAATTATTCAATATCAATATCAGTTGCAATTTAGATCATCGAACCGATATATTGGTAGCTTTGTAATTGTTTTGTCCATATTGTCCATGTTCTGGGTTTGTTACTCGCATAGATAATTACTAGTGCAATAGTAAATTAACTCTATACTGTTAATTTCTAGTTGCGCTAATCAGAATGTTGGGTTGTGAAAAAGATAGATGAAAAAAGATAGCATTTAAAGAAAATGAGAATGTTGAGATAGATTAGTAATTTTTTTAACACTAGATAAAGTGAGATATATATATTTATACGAGTAGAAGAGGAAGTTTGAGAGTGACGCCAGTGACTGAAAAGAAATAATTTGTCTTGGTATGGTCATGTGAAGAGGAGAGATAAACACACTAAAAGAGTTCTGAGTATACATGTAGATGGGAGAGGAAGGCCAAAGAAAATATGAATGGATTGTTTGAGAAGTGATATGAAAGAAAAGGTAGTTAGTGATAGTGTGAGGGGAGATAGGATAGAATAGAGGAAAAAAGGTGTAAAAGTTGAGGTAATTTAAAAGATGTATTTCAGTTGATATGTAAAGAGAGAAAAAAATATTATTCACTATTCTAGAAAATTTTACTTCCACTAAAGTGCCCTTTTCATCATCCAAATAATATATTCTTTCCAGACGCTGATTCGTTTCTAAACTTTCCAACTTTACTTATTTTAAAATTTATATTACAGTGATAACTTACGAGTCTATGATACTGTCGACCCCCTTTGAGAACAACGTTGAAGTTTTTGACTTGAAAGGCGAACATATTATGGAAATGCTGGAGTATTCTGTGGCCAACGACCCTTTCGCAGGGGCGAGGATGTTGCAAGTTTCAGGTAATCATCTAAATGTAACTTTTTAAAACTTTTCGTAACTTATTACCAAAGACACAGTCCATCAAGTAAAATTACAATTTCTCTGAAGTATAAAGCCCTGAAACCAAAAACTAGTTTAAAACTTTAGGCGTTTTTACGTCAAGATGGTATGAAAGTTTTCAAACTGTAATGCATCTTCGAAAATTTTGTTCTGTGTTTTCTGGCATGAGTAACTCTGATATTTTGGTTCTTTTTCAAATAATGAACTCTATATTTTCAAGTTAATTTATACCATCTTTGAATGTACTGAAGTTGGTCAGAATAAAGATGGAGTGCGATGAGCTAGCGAATTATAACAGCAAGGCTCTATTATATACACAGGCACCACAACCACACCAATCATAGCAGCAACAAAAAGCGGTCAGGTATGAACAGTGTCGCTGCAGCTTCTTGCAGTTGCGTTGTAGTAACTACAAATGTCGAAGTGATTGCGTTGTGGTTACGTTGTAGTGAGAGTTTGCAGACAAACTAATTTACAATGTCGCTGGTGGTTCCATTGTGGTTGCGATGTGGTAGTGGCGTAGTCGATATTACCCACACGATTGCGTTCGACGACAAAACATGGGCCAGTGTGAATTAAACAAAACATTAAATATATTTTTTTATAAAAACATAGTGCCCAACTACGCGTTTTTGTTGTGTTGTAGTTGTGGTACGTTTGAACAGACTCCAAACTGACTCGAAAGAGCCAATATGTTTTGGTTCTAAACATTGATATTTAATTTTTACCCTTAAAATTTTTGCCTATTATTGTTTACTGAACCTTTAACAGTGAACTGAACCGAAAATTTGGAATTACGCTATTACAATTACAAATAACTGTAGCGTGAAACAATTTTAAACCGTTCTAACATTTTTTTTTGTAACGTACCGTTAGACAAATAAATCAGGGGTTACGTTTGTTCATTATTTATTGTTTTGCGAAAATAAATACAATTGTAAAAGGCCTAAACTAACATTATAAAGAGCAAAGACTGGATTTTTTGTTGTTACGATTAAACTCGACTCGAAAACTACTTGACTGACTTTTAAAATTTAATTCACCGATAGAAAGCTGTCATGAAATCTTCACTGAGTGATGCTAATATGTTAAAAAAAAAATTGAGATCTCTTCTTAAATTTGTAAAAACCCAAGGTATCAAAAGGTTACGTGCCTTTAATATTATATTATATGTTGCCAAGTCAGCTAGTATAATAACAATAATGAAATCAGAGCATATTTTTCAATAAAGAGAATGTGGTTTAAGACACTAGAGAAAAGAAAGCATAGAAAATCCATTTGTTAGTCTATTTAATTGCTGTCTATTTAATTCATTTACTTGTTCATCATCATCATTTCAGCCGAAGAAGGTCCACTGTAGACATAGGCCTCCCCCAAGTGTCGCCGCAGCGAACGGTCCTTTGCATCCACTGCGACTCCTACAAACTACTCTCACCAGGTCAGCGGCCTATCTTGTGGGAGGCCTATTCATTATCATCTATCAGTCATTAGCGCTATATTCTGTCCTGGAGACATTTCGGAGGGATTTTGGTTCTGGAGTGGCGGCCACGTGCCGGAAGACGCAGCTTTGGAAGGCCTCCCACAAGTGGACTGACGATCTAGCGAGGGTCACGGGAATCCGATGGATGCGAAACGCACAAGACCGGTCGTTATGGTGACGCTTGGGGGAGGCCTATGTCCTATGTGTAAAATAATGATGATGATGAACGCTAATTTAACATGATAATTGAATCGCAGGGTTGCAAGCAACTTTCAACGGCTCGTTGCCAGTAAACTCCAGGGTTCTCAACGTGTCTGTCAGGTGTATTGAGTGTGACGTGCCTAGGTACGAGCCGTTGCAGCTCGACAAATACTACAAGGTCGTGTCGCAGAACTTCCTTGGTGGTGGCGGCGATGGGTTCAGTGTGAGTGATGATATTTATACAAAGCAAATCATAGTGGAGAAAAATTTACATTTTGTTAAAACATCAAAGTTGTGTTACTGAGGCAGATGTGTTTTTAAAAACTGAAACAAAAACCGGGCAAGTGCGAGTCGGACTCGCGCACTGAGGGTTCCGTAGTAACTTACCTATAAAAACAGTTCAATCGAACAATTCGACAGTCTCGAAATGTACGTTTTTTACAGTATAAACGGACGAATCTTTTTTTCCCGTCACTTTACCAATTGAATTGAAAATTGATTTTTGCACAGCTTCAAGGGACCACGGACCCAATTATATGGTGTTAATTTCAACTCAATACCTCTAACTTACCTATGAATAAAGTTCTATTCTCGAATCGAGCGTTGAAGATTTTTCAAAAAAATTAATTCTTGTGACGTAACAACAAATTTTCAGTTTTCAGACTTTTCCCTATATGCGTGCTATAAAACGTTGCTTCATGCCAAATTTCAAGATTCTAGGTCGACTGGAAGTACCCTTTAGGTTTTGATTCTCTTGCGAGTACTTGCGAGTTTCAAAATATGCAGCTTAAATTGCTGTTTCTTTTGATTGCGTTGACATAGAAGTTTGATTTTGTTACAGCTTAAAGGTATTATAGACCTGAGTATTTGGTATGAATTTCAATTTAATACCTCTACGCGTTTATGAGGAAATGGGTAGTAAGTTTAAAATTATTAAAAAAAAATATGTTATGTGATGTAACTAAAAAATTATGGTTTTCGTAATTTTTCCTTTATTTATGCTATAAGACGTTGCTTCGTACCAAATTTCAAGATTCTGAGTTCACGGAAAGTACCCTGTAGGTTTTGATTCCCTTGCAAGTGTCGAAAATTTGCGGCATAAACGGCTGTATCTTTTGATTGTGTTGGCTTAGAAGTTTGATTTTTTCACAGCTTCAAGGGACAGTAGACCTGAGTAATTGATATAATTTTCAGCTTCATACCTCCACACGTTCCTGAGAAAAAGGGTCTTGACAGACGGACGGACAGACAGACGGACAACAAAGTGATCCTATAAGGGTTCCGTTTTTTCCTTTTGAGGTACGGAACCCTAAAAATACCAAAGGTTTTTTTTATTGAGGGGGGAATCATCTAATGAGATAAGTGGGGACTTACCACAGCAATCGTTACGGGCCCAAAATACCAAAGACATTGAAAAGCAAACGATAGGTTCAAGATGGACTCAGGGGTAAATGCCATACTTGCCTTCAGAAGTTATTTAGACGGTAGTTGTTATTTTGGTCTTTCTATTGTCTGAACAATGACAATGGAAAGACCAAAATATCAACTGAGTTGTAATTACCACATTTATCAAAGAATCAGTCTCAATCTGTCAACAGCCAGTCTCCTCACAATATTTTCCTTCACCGTTTTTGAAAGCTGTAGGGAGGAAACATAATCAAAACGCCCTGGGCTGTTTAATTCTACTAAGCAGTTCGGCATTTGCAGCCAATTTTCCTTAATATTTTGACTGGCGCACCTGGCTCTTGCGGATTAGCTGCCAAATACACGACACGCATTCCATTCAACTAATAAGCATGTTACCAAACTTGTCTTTTCACAACATAGTCTCTTTCAGAGCTCGTAAAAAGTTGAACATCTTCTTCCAATCTCGAACGCTGTACTCTGAAACCGATGGTCTATTACGTAGGCTAATACCAATAGGCCAAGTCTCACCTACAAGTTAAGATTAGCATAATATTGTCTACATAATGTACATCGAAGTTACCAAGAAATTGGAATATTTTATCAGGCATCCTTTATGAAGAAAATTCTGAAGGTAAACGTCAGGGAACACGCTAATTTTGTTTGCGTTCTTATTCATGATTTAATTTATAAATTATTTGAGAAGTGTTGACTGGTGGTGTATATGCGTAACGCACATTTAATGGCAATGAATTACATGTGATTGTTCAAGCACTTTTCATTTACGGTGAGATTTTGGTTCACGAATTTCTTTCACAGTGTGATAGTGTGATGGTAAGGTAGAATTATTTTTATACCTTTGAATAAGCACACTCCTTAATGATTGTATAAAAGGTAGCTAGTTGGTCTCTTAATTCTTCATTAGTAGAAACTGCTCATGAAAGCAAGCTCTGGAGATCTTTAAGTCAATAGCGAATAGGTTACTTCTAGGCAAGTGTACTCATGATTTTTCTTGGTTTACTATATAAGCTCATGGTTAGGTTATTACAACCGTATGGGTCGAGTTTTTAGGGTTAAGTAAAGCTTGACGAGATTCCTCAGTGCTGCTGCTTTATTGATCTTTGACAGTTGTAGTCAGAAGCCAGGAAATCTGACATAAGTTAAGACGCGTCAGCAGCGTTACTAACGCGTTACTGCATCGCCTCTGTAGCGCGGTTGACGCGCGTTTACATCGCGGTGGGCTAGGGTAAACCGCTAGTGACTGCATCGCGGCTGTAGCGCTGCTAACGCGCGTCAGCCGCGCTTCAAAAAGTCACCGTGGGCGACATTCGACAATTGTTTTAAAAGTAAACCCCAACGTAGTTAGGGACAAGGTTACGCGTATTGATTGGGTATACCCTGTTGCACTGCCAATTCCCTTCTTCGTACTCCATTTCACACTTCCAGCCGTTATGATGGTTTTGTTACTTTAGTCCGTCTTTAGATCTCTCTCCCACACTCCCTACATGACAGAGAGAACTCTGGATGTCTTCAAAATGAAAATTAATGAGCATTTCATTTCACAATGACAATAATTGTTTTATTCGTTTTATTTGTAAGTTTTAAAATTGTGTACTGGATCTAACCCTCTGTTGTGACCGTTTTCTATCTCTCAATAGTTTGCTGGAAGAAAACTCAACTTTAAGTAAATCTTGCCTATGTTCTTGAACTCTGTTATCCACTTATACAATGCGGGATATGACAATACGACAATAAATGAAAACAATGGCGAGACTCATCATTATGCATAACTTTTAGTATGGGAACAACCCTGAAATCGCGAGTAAAAATCACGTGTCCATAATTCGACAAAATGTACGGGACAGCTGAATTTTTTTCGCGATTTCAGGGTTGTTTCCATACTAAAAGTTATTCATAATGTTAAGTATTACTGAAAATAAATTGTTCTTAGAGAAGTGTTTGTAGAAAACTACTGGCTCATGTACTAATTTCTATATGAGCCAGTAGTTTTCTTCATCTCTAATACCTACGATATTCCAGGAATGCGTGCCGTGTTTGATGGAGCCCGACCCATAGGCAGCCGAGTACTTAACGTGACCATTCGCTGTATAGAATGTGACGTACCGAAATACGAACCTTTGTCAACCGAAAAAATCTATAGAGTTGTTTCAACAGACTTCATAGGCAATGGCGGGGGCAATTACACCGTGAGTCCTAAAAATATGGCTAGAAACTCTTTTGTTACCAGAAGAATGGTGTTCCGTTTTCAAATAGATTGTTTTGCTTGATGTAGGGATTGTTTGGCCCAATGGTTGTGCAGTTTTGGTCCATTTTTTCGGCATTTCTCCATGCTTAAGTTGATTACAACCCGTCTAATGACAACGGGGAGTGAAGGGAAAGGTGTGAGTTCTTTTGCAATATGCGTATCTAGGAAACTGCACACTTTATTTGTCTGTCATGTTCTATACACTTTCAGCTTTTAAAAACACATCTGCCTTATAAACAATTATAAACTAATAACAATCACCTAACACAACATTGACGTAAGGTCAGTTCATACTGAGACGCGAAGTAACGCTGAGCGAAAAGCGATTATAACTTTATTTACTACACGAAAAGTACACATTTTATTGTGAGAATTTAGAACACGTTGCACCACGCAATGCTGCGCTGTGTGGCATCTCGTTCTGAACGTATCTAGGTGCTCTTCGCGTAGCATCGCGTCTCTGTGGACCGGCTGACTCTAATTCGGACTATTCCCGTTTCGGTACCTTGATTTTCGGCACCAAAACTTTCGGCACCCAAGCTATTCCACAATAGGTATTTTGGATGGTAGAAGTAACCCATACAAAATCCCAATCCAAAATACCTATTGATGCAGAATCGGGAATAGCTTGGGCGCCGAAAATTTGGGTGCCGAAAGGGAATACTCATCTAATTCGAATCTTTCAAATTTCACAGATGATAAGTGAAAACCGTAAAAACGTAGTGGTCTTAGAAAGAGACTACGCTATTCTGCAGGACTATATCAAACATCAGACGCCTGTGTTCGCCGACACTAACGGGCGCATGACGATAAGCAATCCTTGCATTGTGTAGCTGAAGAAAAGGCGAAGCTGAAAATATTTATTTCAAAAATTTGTACAATTATTATTAAAAGTTTTGAGCGAATTGTGATTTGATTTAATTAACAAATGAATGATACCCGTGCATAAAGGGAAACTACATGAATGCCGCATCCTTTAAAACTATCTGGTAGTAAGTTTTAGTTATTTATTTCTTTTGGAAAAAAAAGCATGAATTATTATCATCAAATAACTTTTCTCGCTCTGAGTAGAACAACAGACTGGAAGTGTCAGACTTTTACTGACTAAAACCCATCTGTGTTCCATTCAGTTTGTCTTTGTGTTTAATTACTCAGATATTCGCGAAACGAGACACAATAGTAAAACAATAACAGCGCGGTCTCATTGAACCGGTTGGGGATTCAAACGTTAAATACTGCCATATCTCTTTCAAAAATCTTTCATTTCTATTGATAAATCAACTTTATTAACGTAAAGTTGATATATCAATAGAAATGAAATATGTGACGAATTAATCTAGATTATCTACAAGCAAGATAAAATTATATTAAGATGTCGAGAGCATTAAAGAATATTCTCATTCACAAGATTTATACAGTGCAAAAGCGAATTGGCGAGAAAATAAAAAGTTTCAGAAATTAATTGCCATAATAAATTATTCAGTAAAATGATCTGGTACGAACTGCGCACAAAAAATCTAGTTAGTCATGGCCCGAGAATCGTTATTCATCGTATTGAAAAAACTTATTTTAATGGAGTGTGAATGATTCTTATATTCCGAGTCAGGTCTCTTTAATATGAATCGATTTATGGAGAAAGCCTTCGTTCAGAGGTGTTGGCGAAGTTTTACATGATATTAGAGATTATTGGTCCTTTTATCTGCATTTAGAATAATGTGACATGAGGGTTATCTTTTATTACTCGTATTCAATTGGGAAAGGTAACTTGTTTCAGAATAAGGACAACTATATTGACTAAAACAGATAAAAAATACTTACTCAGAATAATGTAGCTTTCTGACTGTAATAACTAGCTGCTGCCTGCGGCTTCGCTTTATACTTTGCAAAAACGTATAAAAATTATTGGTTATTTAACAAAAATACTTTTAGACTTGATGGATAAAGGGAGAAATTCATCATGTCATCATCATCGTCATCATCATGATAGATAAAGGGAGAAATGAGTTTTGAGTACATTTTTTACTACTATCTCACAACGCCATCTAACCCCAAACAAAACAGAGCTATTAAAAAAAAATCCACACCTATGTTTCATCTTTGCCTTGAGTTCCAGGACCCAGTTTTCCTTTCAGAAGCGAACCCAAGCCAACCCACCCAGCCTGAGTAAGCTTCGACGCTGCTGGGATTGTATGAAGCGTGATATAGACAGATGGATGGATTGTGTAAGGAGTGATATAAAATAAAAGGGAGTTAGTGATAGCGTGACGGATGACAGGACAGCATGGAAGAAAAAAACTTGTTCCGCTGACCCCAAATAACATAGGATAAAGGCAGGAAGATGATGATAATTTTTCGATATATGTATATACGAGTACCAAAAATGTTTCAGAGTTTGCATACAGGAGCAGTAGCGAATACCTAGATTTTCAGAAGGTATGCATGTGCTACCTGGTATTTAAGAAATTAGGTAACCTCCAGCGCGACGCCTGACATGCATGCCAAATTATTCTTGGAGCTCGCACTATGATTCTGACGCCAAATCTCTTAAGACTTTGCCCCCATTCTTGATAAAATACATCGCAATATGAAACTTCACTTTATTCATGAAATACCTTCAAAGTAAATTCACAAATGTAAATAGAAAACTTATGAAACGCGGACGATATTTTTGCATTTTTTAAAAGTAGACGCAGTTTTAATGAAAATTATTTGAGGAAGCAAGTTTCGCAGACCGGAGAGGACAATTAAAAACAGTTTTCTTTTCAACACTGAAAAAACCGGGTAAGTGGATTTCTTTTATTTATGTTTCACCATTTCTTTGAATAAGACGAAAAAATAAATGTAAATAAACGAGAACTCTTGAATGATTGTTTAATGTTGTTTTTAGTTTTTAATTACTGAGTTATACTTTTATACGAAATTTTACTGGATTTACTTTTATGGTGCTTACGCTCTCCAAAGCGTGAATGAAAAAGTATGTAGGAATCATAACAGGTAGCTGATTCACTCTACAGTGTCTGCCTACATGGCAAAGGTGCGAATTTTGTGTTTGTATTGAAGTCATCGATCGTTTACTGTTAATGGAAATAAATACTTTTTGCAAAGTTTGACAAGCAAGTGTATGCTAATTACAGATGCTAATAGCCTGGCCGCCCGACAATAAATCGATTTATTTGCTTGTTGTCTCCTACTTTTTGACAAAGGCCTTCTTCCATTTCACCGTCGCTCCCGCGTCTTTCTTCCAGATCTAGCGAGATCAATCTCGTTTATCTGGCCATCTTCTTCTTTTTGTCGCGACCTTGTTACACAGGGGTTGGATGAGACTTAACACCCGTTGAAGACTTCTTTGCTTGCTAACTTATCAAAATACATAAACCACATAAATCACAAGTATAATAGGTAGCATGTATGTAAGACATGCATAAACTAAAGCACTCATTTAAGTATTCCGTATAAAGGCTTTGCATACCCCTAGTTACTGGGATGCAATGGCGCGTGAAATTGGACTGCGCTGCACTTTGAGGACTCCATAGTATGTGTGAGCCTGCTCTGTAGGTTACATGTAAGATGAACTAAATAGTATCGGTATTATTGTTAGTATGTATAGCATAGCATCTGCCTTATAATGTTCTCACTGCTGGGTTAAGGATAATCATTCACGTGGGTCCAGTGCAGGTTGGTGGATGATGTGGCATCCACCAACCCGCACTGTGCAATTGAGCAAAGTTTAATCTGTTATGCATATTGTGATTATCGTCTAGAATTTGACGAATAGATTCAAAAAATATACTGCTAATCGAAACAGTCGAGTAAAAAATGTATATTCATGTTTGCTATTTGCTTTATCGATTAAAAAATCATCGAATTTTTTTTTAAGATTAGTTACGCAGTACACAAGAATAACCAGAATCGATGTCACAATCCCACATCTTTATTTGAAATTAGGTACTGAAAGAAAATACTTAGGTAAAGAAAATAATTGGCAATGTTCTTGTTATATCAGAAAATATTTAGAATAAATACGAATGTAAATAATATATTTAGATACTACCTAAATCATTATCTTTTGTATCTTCATATAATATTGTTTTCTCTGTTATTTGTATTACCTCTTATTATAATTAAAGGCCATATACGAGAGCAGCTTGGTCAAGTAGGCCCAACAGATTTTCTTTCAGAAGGTAACCCATAGCCCCAGAGGCTTCGATCCTGCTGGGCCCTTATGGTTTTGCTGACTTCTATTTGAGGCGCGCGTGGAACACTGCGCGCCGTTGACGAATAGGGCTCGGTCCGAATTATTATGTGGAAGAGTTTGAAGGAGTGACCGTGGCCATAAAACGCAAAGGGCCACTAAACATAGGACACTTTTTATCCTAGGACTATATACCCTTGGGATAATTTTGTACAAATGCGCTGGTAGCAGATTTTTAATAGTTGTAGATAGATTTTAATAAGCTTGTATAGTTAAACAGAGAATGAAGGCTGTATTTCAATAAATTCAACATTCCTTCTAAGATATTTTTCGTTGTTTTTGAACACACTCGCAGACAAGGTCAGTTCGAATTAGATCTAATTCCATAATATCTGACTGGATCGTAAAACCACTATCCATCAAGCCTGGCTCGTAAATTTTTTGCCAATCGTTGTTGAGTTTCTTTTTTATCCTCAGCACAACTGGTAAGATTGGGCCCTCAGATTAAAGGATTCCAAGATTTGAAATATATTTTTATTATTGTTTTTTTCGTAAAAAAATTAGGGATTTTATAACGCACAGCGTATGTCAGTCCTATCGTATCCTAAGATAATTATTACGTCAAAAGAGGTTAATGGATCAGGGCCATAAAATCGAACAACTTTCTTGCATCATCATATATTATATGAAATAGTAGTCAAACGTGAGCCTATCCCATATTTGGTCAATGATGGAGCCCGCTTGGGTAGATGTGACCTATTCACTCTTGACTTAAAAATACGCAGGCTTTAACTGTTATGCCTATGTGTTGCCTCCTTCAAAAAATGTACAGCCTTGCCCCAAAGTTGGCAGGAAGTCATCAAATAACTCTATCACTCTAGGTGAAGTGAGAAGGAATGTCATTCTTTTCTACTACCTAACTAAAATCTGTGTTTATTCAGTTGAGTTTTATTATTTTAAAACAGAAAACCCTGTTTGAAAGAGGAACCGAACGGCCCTCCAACGAAAAGGGCAACTTAAGGACTCACTTGTACGTCTTAGCCAGTAAAAGTCAGACGCAGCATGAGGTCGTATGGCTCAACCTCAAAAAAACTTTCCTTATTTAACAACCTTTTTATAATTATCAAGATAGGTACACTCACCTCTCTACCTTCTTCAAAAATCAAAGATGTATCAATTTCAACTTAAAAATTTCCTGTTTCGCGTTTCTCTCAACCGGTATTCGCTTGTTGAAAGTTCAGCCATATCTAGATGTAATTCATCACGGATAGTTCGTAATCCCTCGCAAAGTTGTCTTGATCCACATTCCTTGCCTACAACTCGGCTCGCTTACTCAACTTGGCTTAACTTTTCCTGTTATCTGTTTTGCGTACTTTAGCAGAAACTTGCAGTGTTGAAACCTATGTCAATGTTTTTATTGCAAGATCGAATGACGTGGGTCGATTGGAAGAGTTACTTTTGCGAAGAGCTGAACGTTGGGTGATCGTTTTTATAACTTTAGTACAGAAGTTATTCTGGTTATCGTATTGAGGAGCTCGTGGCTAGATAATAACAGGTCGGTCTTCAAGGTTAAGCAACGCTTGTGACCATCTTAACATAACGAGTTTCCTCCGTGCCTGGGAAAGCACGTTAAGCCGTAGGTCCCTGCTGTCATTTGTAGATCTTTGGCAGTCGTTACGGATAGTCAGAAGCCAGTAAATCTGACTCCAGTCTTGTCATGAAGTACCGTGTTACACCAGTTAATGGGTTGTGGAGGTCTGGTAGGCAGCCGTTCCTCGTAAAATACTGGTATTCAGCTAAATCCGGCTTGACTGGAAGACGACCCCAATATAGTTGAGAAAAGGCACTGGTTATCGTTTTCATTTAAATGGTCCGCCGTCTTGCTACTATCATCTGTCCTTTCGTACCGTAAGTGTGGGCTTGCAGGCGATGGGCAATAGGAAGCTCTTCGTCCGGCCGTCCGGTAACCATCCGGACCGACCCAGAGTCATCGACAGCGCATGCGCCTAAAGGAGATATCAGAAAATTCTACGGGTCTGCTGGACCTAGCCTACTGGGATCATGGGTTTGCTTAAAAAAGAAATACGAAGTCCAGGAACACAAGACATAAAAGCATGTGTGTGGGTTTTAGTTAGTAAGTCTGATTCGCTCTTCTGCTCATGCTTTTTTAGGTGATGTTTTCTCACCTAAAAAAAGTCTTTTCATTTCCTTTGAATCAAGGAAATGTTAACTGTAATAACAAAAAATACACAAGATACTTCATAAAATATGCGAAAAACAATAAGTGAGCCTATAAAATTTGAGGGTTTCCCTCGATTTCTCTTAAATTCCATTATCAGATCCTGAACTTGGTGACAGTGGGACCACCTCAACACTCTCTACTTTCAAACAAAAAATATAATTTTTAAAATCAGTCGACAATATTGGTGGTGTATTCGATGAACAAACATACAAAAAAAAACAAACATCCGAACATAGTACCTCTTCCTTTTTGTGAAGTCGGTAAAGATACAAATGGAACATGATTTAGCTAATAAATAGTTGATTTGTTAGTTTCATAAGGCATTTAATGATCGTTTCACATAGATGATAGTAAGTGCACCCACACATTTTACGAGGACTCGTAAAATGTGTTAAGCGGTGTTTCTTGCGATAGGTTGAAGATGTTTGTGAGAAATATTTTTGGTAAGAAAGTATTGGAATTATAACGGTAATTGTTTATTTATTAAATACAATAATATGCAAGTTTACAAAAGTAATAGAAAATAGTAGCATTAGCATTATCGGCCTTGTAATGTTTCCACTGCTGGGACTCAGGCCTCCTCTCTAGGAGAGGGAATGGGCCGTAATTCACCACGCGGGCCCAGTCAGCCAGTGCGGGTTGGAGGATGTCTTCGAATTTTTGGTTTCAGTCAAGGCGGTTTCCTCACGATGATGTTTTCCTTCACCGTTTTGAGAGCAGTGGTGATGAAATAAATTACAAAAGTAATGCGCCTGGCTGGGTTTGAACCCGTGACAAGAAAAGCAAGAAAATAGTAATTATATGAAATAGAAGGACCTCGTGGAAATCTTACAGCTGAAATAATGATGGTATTTTATTTTGATGTGAGAAAATTAAAAGTTCTAATGACTTCTCTTGCTCTAAAGCGGAGCGGGACGGCGTCTCAGACTTTTAATGACTGAAACCACATTTATGTTCCTGCAGTTGCCCTATGCGTCCCAGGCCCATGAGTAACCCTTTCACATGTCGACCCGTGGCCCCAGTAGGTTTCGGTTTTGAAACTGACTTTTCTTAGAGGCACGCGTAGAAAACTGCGCGCCATTCGCCGATGTAGGCTCTGTCCGGACGGTTACCGGATAGTTTTCGTTGTTTGTTTTTATTGTTAGTTGTTGTTTTTTTATTGTTTTGCTATAAGAGTGAAAACCGCATCGAAGAACGTCGGATGTAACTGATAGTGTAAACTCATAGCGCTTATCTATGTTATACATTGGAGCTTTAAATGCCTCTTTGTTTTCGTTATTATCTAATTTAAAGGAAACTTCAGGAAAGAAAAATATACTAGCAAATACTAATTTGAAGGTTCCAACATCATCTTACCCTTAAACGAACAATAACAAGGATTTGTGGTCAATATGAGGGAAGCGGTCATAAAATGGTACCTTTGACAAATATAGCTCGTCGTACATAGCCTTTATATGAGAAATCTTATCGTCCTCGTCATAACTAGTGATAAAATCAGTTATAATTATGAAGGCTTTTGCCCTTTGCCTTTGGATATAAATAAATAATTACGGTAGAGCCTACAGATCCATAAATAATGCTTTTAATATAAAGTTATGACTTGTACCGAAGGACCAATAAAAATTGTATTACGACTTTCTCTGCTATCATACGGTGGCTACTTGCTATTAATAAAGTAACGATGCATAAGAGTTGATGGATGGAGAGGGACAGGGAGGCCAAAGAAAAGATGGATGGATTGTGTAAGGACTGATATGAAAGAAAAGGAAGTTAGTGATAGTGTGACGGACGACAGGATAAAATGGAAGAAGAAAATGTGTTGCGCCGACCCCAAATAATATGGGATAAGGGCAGAAATAAGAAGAATGATGCATAAGAGTTGTATAACTTATTAAGAGTAACATAACTTTTGTGTAAGTTGTGAACTTACATAAGCAATATAAAGGAGACAATTTTTTTTGGGCCCCCTGTTAAACGGTAACGTTTATTAATGATATTGCACATGAAGAAAGTGTTCATCTTGTTATAATTAACTGACCAAAAATTATATCGATACGTAACCGGAATAATGAAATAATAGTAAAATAGTATTACAGCAAAAAATGCTTGTTAGGAGCGTTTTTAGGTTTATTTTCAAAATGACCGTGGAACAAAACGTAATTTGCCCGTTGCAGATACTCTGTGGTCCATTTTTCACACCCAGCAGCAGCCTTCAACCTTCCAGAGCTGGATAATTTTCCTCAATTGTCATTCCAGGACCTAACTCTATTTTCTCTAGGAATTTATCAAATTAAACAATCTCGTTCATACTATGGAGAGCATGTCAGGGCCTCCGGACAATTTAAAATCGAGGTACCTGTCCATGATTAAGGTCCAAATAATTATCTCCTACAAGATAGGATACAATCAAGGCACACAAGTAGGAAAACTTTTTATATTTATATATTAGTTGACACCACTCCATCAATTACTAACAATAGAGCTGCTCTTGCTGGATACTGTTGTAATTGTTAAGTGGGCAGACGCGCTGTTGGTTGCTGTGCACATGTGATGTGTATAGTGTGGTATTTATCTTGGGCACGGCGTCAAGGTGAAGACGAGCCACCTGCATCTTTTTAGGATTCCGTACCTCAAAAAGAAAAAACGGAACCCTTATAGGATCACTTTGTTGTCCGTCTGTCTGTCTGTCTGTCAAGACCCTTTATCTCGAGAACGCGTAAAGGTATCAAGTTGAAATTAAAACTATATACTCAAGTCCGCATTCCCTTGAAACTGTGTAAATATCAAACTTGTAAGTTGACGGGAAAAGAAGATACGCCCGTTTATGTTGCAAAAAAACGTACATTTCGACACTGTCAAAGGAATCAAAATTCATAAAGGTACTTCCCGTTGACCTAGAATCTTGAAATTATGGTACGAAGCATGGTAATTTTAGCACAAATATAGAATAAAGTCTGAAAACTGAAAATGTGTATTTACGTCACAAGATTTTTTTTTGAAAAATCTTCAAGACTCGATTCGAGAATTGAATTGTTTTCATAGGTAAGTTAGTACGGAACCCTCAGTGCGCGAGTCCGACTCGTACTTGCCCGGTTTTTTAGATGAAATACTGCTTTTAAGAGATAAACAGTAATAATATTTCTTGTGATGTACCTACCTACCTATAATGTGTTTTTTTTTCCCAACCAGCTTATAACACATCACCTTATTATTTTAGATTTACAGTATTGGCCGGCAAAAACCGCGCTATTTCGAAATGAATCTCATCATCTAATCCATTTTCATGAATAAGTCTATCAAGTCGTGTAAATCACATCAAAATCTGTCACGTAGTACAGACGTGACTTTGTTTTATACTATACTTTATTGAAAAGTGCAGTATTTTGACTTAAAATACCAAGGACACCTATCCACTCATAAGACAATAGCTCTTGTGAGATTTTAAGTTATTATGAGAATCATGTTTTGACTGTCGTATTTCACTGTATTCCGGTTTCATAAAGTTTTGCTAATATTACCACTGTAATCTATAGATTATAAGCAATAAACTAACGTGCATTTCATTGCTATACGCCACAATTTGTAGTGGGCCTATTCCCCAAACAAAAGAAATTGTCTCCTTTTGAAAAAAATGTTTTAAGGGAATATACCAGGTGTATGTGTGTATATGTGTGCCATTTTTTTCCAAATCCGTTCAGCCATTCGAGTGTGAAGACATAACAAACATACTCATAAACTTTCGCCTTAATAGTATTAGTCTGATAATTTGACCACTATTTTATAATGGGATATTTTTAAATGCAAATCTGTATAATTTATCAGCACACTAGGTAACTTCATTAATTAACTGAAGGCATACCTAATAATAGTTTATCAAAAATACTAACTTGAACTTTAACATTTTGAACTGGGTGAAATAGGTTAGGTTAGGTTAGAACATTGGCCAAACGCGCTACTTCTCAAATTGTTTTTTAGAATATGTTCTTAAAAGTTAACCATCAGTTTTCCTTAAAAATGTTTCAGAATTTTGTTTTTTAGAATAATTGTTATTTGTTCAGTAAAAAAATCTGCAAATACCATTAAACAGTATATTCAATTTGATTTATTTTGCGTGCATAATTTGTGTGCAAGTTTTGATTTATCTTTGTAATATTTTGTCTGAAAAAAAGGGAATATACAGATATCGATTTAAATACATGCCTTTTATAATGAGCTAACCACTGACGTGGTCGTTGATAATCAATATTTCAATCCTGCGTTATACAATACCTTTTGTTTTTATATTATAACATTTTACGTTTAATTTAACGATGATATTAGTAGATCATGTGTTTCATCATCATCATCTCAGCCGAAAGACGTCCACTGCTGGATATAGGCCTCCCCCAAGCGTCGCCACAGCGACTGGTCCTGTGCGTCTCGCATCCATCGGATTCCCGCAACCCTCGCCAGATCGTCGGTCCACCTTGTGGGAGACCATGTATTTACCCGTGCACCTAATTAAATCCGTATTCTTTCAGCGTGAAGAAGTAACAAACATACGCACACACGCACGTAAAAAGACACTCAGCAATTTTCGCATTTATAATATTAAATTAATGTGCATATCCAACCTGTTTTTCCTTTAAAATACTTAGTTTATAAAGATGCTAGAGAAAGTTTTGTTTTCTTTAAAAATTCTCACTTTTTATATCAATAAACTTCTTATTCCCCAAGATTAAGTTTGTGAAAGTAAAATGAGGATTGCAACACGATATTTGCGAGCTTACAGATTTTCTATAAAGCTTCGAAGAGGCTCTTTTCAGAGTTTTTAGGTCTTTGCAATCAATTTAAACGAACCAATACTGTGGTGAGAAAACTTAAGTGTTTCTATTCAATATTATCTATTTGAGACTTTAACTGTTCACTATTATTTCTAACTTATACAAATGGTATTTTAATGTTTTTTATTTTTAGTTGAAGAACTCTTGGCTAAATGAAAACAGTAAGCGTCAATTTTCCAGGTTAAGCAACGCTTGTCGAGGCCGGTTCGTGGATGGGTGAACAACCAGAATAATTTAACACAACCAGATTTAATTTTCTCCACGCTTCGAAGTAAAATTAAATAAAAATTACAATAAGTACAATACAATTTACAACGATTTAAATAAAGTTAACAATAATTAAAATTATATTTACAATAATTTAATTTTAATTTTCATAATCATTGCAGCAATGTACACAGGCGAGGTTTACCCACGATTGGGTTTACTTACAGCAAACCATAAATAAATGAAAGAGAAAATTTGTACATGACGATTATTAATTTTAATGATTACTTTAATATTAAATTATTCAAAATATTTTTTTATAATATAAAAAAATAGTAACTAGTAAAAGTAAAGTAAAATAGTACTATCTATTATTATGTTAATTAAATAATTATTATTATTTATATTTCAAGAGTTGTAATACGAAGTCAAAGACGAAATCTGACATGTTGATATGACTTTTCCCGCTCTGCCTAGAGCGGGAGAAGTCATTTTAATGATCTCCCACCTTTTATCTTCCTGCCCTTATCCCGTTTTATTTCGGGTCACTTTTAAAATAAATTGTTTATTTGTAAATAACTCCATACTCAAGCAAAAAAGCAATACCTTTTACACAAATCCACTACTAAAACAGAATAGATACAATAAATTCACCAGATAATACAGTTTCTATCTGCCAGATAATTATACCGGAACTGTTTTAGGGGTTGTAACACCCCTGTTCACGGTAGGCACAATAAGGATTTTCCTTTGCCGGAACAATAACACGGTGTAGGTACACAAGATATTATATTGTTATATTTTCCATTAAATAAACAAGATTCCGGCGATGTTACGGCACCATAATAATACCATGTCTATTCATTAGAGGAAACAAGTTACTACGCTTACAATATTGTGTTTTGTTACCAGGAACCATAAGAACATAACCTTTAAAGGTAATATTTGTTTTATCTATCATCAGGCTTATAATGTATTCATAAAAAAGGCATGGGATTATGGACGACGAGCAATGGGTAGCTCGTCGTCCGTCCAGTAACCGTCCGTATCGAGCTCGAGTCGTTAACGGCGCGACTTCCAAAAGGAAACACGTGGCCCTGGACCGAAAGCAAAGCAGGAACAAATGAGTGGGTTTTAGTGTTTTAGTCAAGAAAAGTCTGACACATCCTCCCGCTCCACCTAAAAGCGAGAGAAGTCATGCCAACCACCTAAAAAAAGGTAAAAAATTACAATAATTAGGTATACTAAATTCAAAATTGGAATCCAAAAATAAAATTTAAGGAAAGGCCAAAAATAAAATCTAAATACAAAATCAAAAATAAAAATAACTCCGTTAGGGTCGCAAGTGTTCGATGGATACAAGACGCTTAGAACCGGTCGTTGTTGCGACACTTGCTCGAGGAGCCTAGGTCCAGAAAAGAACATCTTTTAGCTAAAGTGATGACAATGACGATAATTCTAATTAGACTAACACGGAGGCTTAATCAAATTAAAATAACTTTAAGAAAAAATCTTAAAAATCGCATATTTTTTAGAGCAACTTGCTTCATCATCTTTTTTATTTTAAGATTCTTTAATGAATACTGTTTGTGAGGCCTGAACAATATTTCATAGGAAAGTAATATTAAGTTAGCGGTGACCTTAATTAACTTAAAACATAATAAGGTTTCGAAGATTAGTTTGGTCTCAGACATTAAGAACTTGTTCCCAGGAGAAATCTGCGACGCGAAACTTTGGAGGTTCGACTTTTAAGATAAAAACCCGATAAGTGGTAGAATTTTAACTTTGTTGGTAAACTAGAGAAAATGCTGGGGTGTGTTTTTGTCTTGCAAAAATGAATATTGCAATATTCCCTTTGATCGTTAATTTTGTGTTTAGTTAAGGAATACGGGGCTGCGGGATAATTCGAAAGTTACCGTGGCCTTAGAACCATAAATTATATTTATATTAGCAAATAAGTTTTTCAGAAACACTTTTACACGTCAATTTTTTTGTCCCCTAAACTAGATCAGACCTGAATAGAAAGGGCAAATGATGAAACGTAATTATTATTTTTTTTAGTTTGGAAGTCATCTAGTGATTTCTACCGCTCTAGAACGAAGTGGGAATATGTATTAATGGTGTTTTCTTTTGTATTTGTGGATTTTAAAAAAGTTTTAAATTAGTGCAACCTCGCCTTAAAACCCTGTGCACTCTAGTCTTGAAGACACCTAAATTAAAATCCGACGGGAAAACCGCAGCAGGCAAATTGTTCTAGTCCTTCGATGACTTTAAACATAATAGAAACACTTAGTCACTTTAAACATATAGTTGAACAAGATAATTGTTCAACTATAATTAATGTGTTTGCAAATCTCCAATATAGGGTAGTTCTCGCAAGGTTGATCAGTCTTCCTCGGTACGTGTGGATCGCGCAGTCTGAGGGATTATGAGCTTTCCATCGCCACCAATTATTTGTTTCAATCAGTGAAAGCGTGACTCCGAGGCGATTCCGTTGAGCTGCCAACACTGTATGGGGAAGTGTATGAATTATTCAGTTTTTATTGCTGAAAGGATTAATTCTCTGTGATTTATATACTTATTTGTTTTTCATTGGATTGTTTTTGGACAATGAGAGTACTCGGGTTTATTTTTATTTAGTTTTTTGCAATTTGGCTATAAGGTCAACCGAGCTGTTAAACAATTTAAACAAAAAAAATTCAAAAACACAATGGACTTTCCATTGTTTTTTTGAATGTATAAAAACACTAATAAATAAAAAAGTAATAGTTTTGAAAGCCGGTTTTAAATAGCGAAGAGACCAAACTATTGAAATTAAAATTATTTTACACTTTATAGTGTTTTTTTTTAAGTCTGTTATGGTTTTTAAGTCTCTATATCGGCAAATCCTTAGTTATTAAGTCTCAATATTCTGCGGTAGCTACTATCAAAAAGGTCACATAATGTAATCTTTTCGCTAATGCACACACGAGTAGTGTATTAAAAAAAATCTTCCAAATTCATCATCATCATCTCAGCCGAAAGACGTCCACTGCTGGACATAGGCCTCCCCCAAGCGTCGCCACAACGACCGGTCCTGTGCGTCTCGCATCCATCGAAAGACTTTATTTTTCTCTCAGCGCTTAAACCAAATCCAACCCAAACTTCACCCACCAAACATTAATCTTAACTTCCCACCACGCTCAGACAAGCCAAAATCTCCATAAAATATGAAAACACGTTACCCAATGTAGACACACTGTTAAAATGACCAACCCGTCTACCATCAAAATGCAATGAAGCATGATTACATTCAGTTAGTGCTCGGAGAACTAGACTAGATGCATTATTCATAATTCAACTGGCGTTCAATAATTCAGGCCGAAGGCCGAATGCCGAGAGCCGAAAGCCAAAAGCCGGGCACTCGATGGGTTCAGATGTTTTATTTAAGTTATCACTTATTCAGTTGTTCGCGACTTGAATGATGATAAACTGTATTTGTATGAAGTTATGAAGGGTGCGGGTTTATTATTGTGATTTATGGGCGGTTTGTGTGGAATAACTATGTTTTACTATTGAGGGTGATGAGGAAATTGGAGATTTTTAGTGACGGTAAAATTTTAGGTTATGTTAACGATAAATGATATTTATTTTGCAAATAGGTTTTTTCCAAACTCTTTTACACGTCAATTTTTCTTTTTTTGGACTTTTTTTTTTAACTAGATGAGGCCGGTAACTATCAAAAATAGCTATATAGCTGACGTATTTTGCTAGAGACATTGATAGCTGCGAATAACATACATTTTTTTTGTTCAAAATAACAGATTAAAAATTATATACTAATAACCAAAAAAGCCTTAAAAACACATTACATGCTATTTGCAAAAAATACTTTTATCAAATATCTGGATGGTGTGCTACGCTGCTACGCCGCTACGAAGCCGCGTAGCCGTCCTACAGATTATACCAATAATGCTACACTTTTATTTAAAAATCACACTTTAAGAACTGTTTAACGACATCCAAGACCAGATAATAAACTCGATCATTACCTAAAGAGCCGTTTTATAAAAATACCACCAATTTATGGTGTCATTACAAGACATAACCGCATTTAGAAAACGACGAGTTTTTACGCAGAACATCGTAATAAAGAGGACAATCGCTATTTGTTTAACACCTTTTATTTACGACTGTACCGTAAAATATACCTATATTTTGGTTGTAAACGTGAGTTTTAAAGTGGGTGTAAACGGATATTTTAACCTCTTATTGACGATGATGTCGTAAAGTAAGGTGTAAGGAAGTACATCAACTCGGGTTGCTTGAGTAATTTTAGCTAAAAATCGTTCTCTTTAGAGGTGCAGTGGAAAAATTGTGATATAAATGAAGGAGAAATACTCATACGTTTCTTTTATTGAGGGTGGAAATTTTTCAAATAATCTCCCGTTATGGGTGGAGTGAGAAGAAGTGAAGGTTAGTACTTTATAAAATTTAGAATATATATATAAATAAAAATGAGCAGCTGTTTGTTAGTCTCGCTAAAACTTGAGAACGGCTGAAGCGATTTGGCTACTTTGGTCTTGAAATATTTTTGATAGCCCAGGAAAGGTTTAAACGGTGAAAAAATATGAAAAACTCACGACAAAACAAATCCTAATACAACGCCATCAAATTAATAGTCATTCTTAAATAAATAATTCTGGTTATAGAATTACCAGAACCAGAACGATTTATTTAAAAATTACATTTTTAACATTTTTTTTCACTTAATAATAATGAAAAGTCATTTTGCAGAACATCGCAATGTTAAAAAAAATAAAAATAGTACAAGAATTATACGAAACATTTTTCCTTCATAAAAGAATATTTTCACTCTTTCAAAAGTCGATAAAAAACGAAATTATACTTCAAACGACTGCATTGTGTCATTATTTCACAAAATTACTTTATTAATATAAAAATAAAAGCATTTTCTGTGTGCTATCAACAGCAACGGCGATTCTGGTAGAAATGAAACTTAATGAAAATTTGATTGAACTTTACTGTATTGTATAGGCTGTCGGATTTCATTATTGAAAAATCATACATTTATCCAAGCAATTTTAATATTTTATTTTAAATATTATCTCTTTAATTTTATGAGTTGATCTTTTTTTTTACTTTACATATAAATGTTGATTATATTTATGCCATTTTTTATATCTATCTTTAAATCTTGAAAATACGAATAATTTCTTGTGTAATTGTCTCAATAAAAATTTAATAACGAAACATTAAAGCCCCGTTTGAATTTTTGCCCAGTTAATATTTTTGCTTATAGACAGAAAAAAAGCTATTGCGTAAGTTATTTTTCTTTAAAACTACCCTACTTATAAAACACAATCTCTACTAAAAAAAAGTTCTAAATAAACGTGCTCGTATATATTTCTTCCATCGAGTTACATTTTTACAGATTTTACAGAATTTAAACAAAAAGAAACATAATTATTATAGGCTTGCGGTGGTAGTTGTGTGTACTTGTTAATACACCCTTGTTAGCACCCTATACGATGTAGGTTTAAATATATAATTACATACTTGGAGGTAATACCAGACTTTACTTAATTTTCAGCGAATTTTTCAAACTATTAATTTAAATTTAAATACGGTTGGCTTTACTGTATTTACAAAAAAAACCACTGCATTATTTCTGCAGCCAGAAAATACCCACATCTTTTCTCCCTCATTTTACGTTCAAAAGTCCAATAAGTGAATATACGACCTATTCACATACCCCCAGCATAATAATGCGCAGGACAAACTTAATGAAGAATCTTTGAAGTCTCAAGGAGCCTTTAGTTAAGTCCGAGTCTTATGTGTAGTGTGTACTAAGCTTTGATGAAGTCTGTAATCATGTAGAGGTGTACTAGGTGAAGTTTATTGGGACCCTAGAACCTAGTTGTGGATGAGTACACATCATTGTTGTTTAAACCCTGTAATGTAAGTTTCTGAGGTTTATTTTCATATACATCAAAGCTTTTTTCAAGTTAGGAAATCATCAGAATGACTACTCTGACGCTCTGGGCAGAGCGGGACTGGGCGTGTCAGACTTTTACTGAGTAAAACCTACTCCATTCCTTCTTTGCCTTCGTTCCAGGGTCCAGGGTTTTCCTTTCAGAAGCCAACTCATGGCCTCAGAGGCTTCGACCCTGCTAGGCCACTACAGTTTGCTGACATCTCTTTGAGGTTTAAGATATCTACACTAATATAATAAAGAGGTAAAGTTTGTTATTTTGTTTGTATGAGGTAATCTGTGGAAGTACTGCTCCGATAGCTAAAATTTTTCACCAATAGAAAGCTGCTGTATTCCTGAGTGACATAGGCTATATTTTATGGACGCAAGCGAAGCTGCGGGCTAAAGCTAGTACTGTATATAGTAAGAAAGTAAATCTTATGAAAATCCTACATCTCACATAGATATTCTACCTCTAGGCCAAACGATTACAATCAAGACAAATGAAGGTCATTCCCAGTAATGTGAACTAATATCTCTGTCGATATTCTACGAAGGAACACTTAATAATCATTTCGATTCATTCCTACGAGTCTATTACGATATCGTTGATAACGAATTAGGGTCAGGCACTATCGTGATTGATAAAGATAATTTTTTCATCGTGTAATTTTGGGTATCTTAGTACCTAATAAAAGATAGATCGATAGTAATATTAGAAAGTTACGCATAGTTTTTGGGTGTCTGACTTTTATACTACAAAGGCAAAGGTATATACGAGTATATATATATATGTTTTTTTTTAACTTCGGGGAAAAGCAGCCAGGCTAAAGTGGGAGTGGGATAGTCACGTTGCTCGAATGCGCTCAGACAGATGGGTAAGAATTTTCACTCACTGGACGCCGGAGGGTGGTCGGTGCCGTCGGAGTCGATCGCGGCAAAGGTGTGACGATCTGATTATGTTCACGGGTCAAACTTGGTCAGAGATTGCCCTAGACAGAGAAATTTGGAAGGAGAAAGGCCTTTGTCTAGCAGAGGTATGTAAAGTAGAATAAAAAATATATACTTCATGCAAAACAAAGTTACCAAGACGGACCTAATGCCTTCGGCATTTTATACCAATCAACACATCAGATCAACCAACGTCTGCCGAATCAGCAATAAGGATTTTTTCCGTAATTATTTTTGTACAGTATTGTAAACGAAGCAATAAATAAAAGCATATTTTTTTCGGATAAAACAGCGAATAATTTATTTAATGAAGGAGCTATTAGCAACTAATATTGGAGATCAGGTTGGTGAATGGCGATGACATCGCGTGCCAGTTGTACATCCTTATTTTTTTTACTTGACAGTTTCTCTTCCACCAACTTTAAATAGTTTCTAACTTACTTAATTATGAACCGATCTGAAAATTTCTATCTATTTTAGATAAAGTTAATTAGCATTTTTTTTTAAGGCAATTTTCTCATTGCTATAACCAAGAATACAAAGACAACACAGCAGATTTATAACATAATAGTAGCAAAATCGTGTATAATTTAGCCTAAATGAGTGGGTTTTAGTCAGTATTAGTCTAACACGCCCTCCCGCTCCGCCCAAGAGCGGGAATAGTCATTCATAATTACATTTATAATTAAAAATTTTAGCCAAAAAAGTGATTATTTTTATTAAGGTGAGTGTCACTACAACATTTTATGGAGCATTTCTCTGTAATGTAACATTCTTACGAATGGTACAATACAGGCAAAAGCTCAGTTCCCAAAGCATTTTCATGTAATGTAACGTTCCTGCGAATGCTCGGCGTTATGTTACGGGTAAATGCTCACAATGCACAAAGCTCATTTACTAACATTTTGTTGTACCTTGCGTTCATTCTTTTTCATAATTCCTTCGACGAAATGTTACACCAATACGCTCGACAAAATGTTACACCGATACGCTTGACGAAATGTTACACCAATATGCTCGTTGGTTTGTAACAAAGAGGCGAGCGTGCTCGACGTGTTGTTCGTAAAAGGATGATACACTTGAACATATCATAGAGCGGCTCGTTGTTCTGTTACAAGTAAATGTTGTAGTTTATACTCACCTTTAAAGTAAGTTTTATGTTTCTTGCCATAGAAAACGACCAATTGGAACAGTGCACTAGTTTCTGACGTTTTATAAGTGCCCATATAGGCCAATTTGATTTTTTTTGTTGGAATTTATCCATATTCAGCATGACAGCAGCAGCTGGCTCATTCTTTGCGCAAAAAAATTGCTGTGCCATTTAACGTAGCAATACTGCCAGTCTTCTGGTCGTGTTTTTGGCGTGCCCAGATGGCAGCGACGTGGAGGAGTCGCTACTTCGAGGATTTTGTGTTTTGTTTTTGTACATATTGTGCGACATGCGTAGTTAGGTTTGATACAAAACTTTGTAATCAAAGTAAAACTTTGATTTATAATGTGATTTATTATAGATATTTATAGGCATTGAATTGCCAGAATGGACCTTAATATTTTTGCTGTATTTTAACTGGAATAAGTTTAAATCAGTAGAATAAATTAGGTTTGGGGATTTAAATGTTACAAAAAGAAAATTGCTTGATGTATAAAAGTACTGGTTTAAACCTATTTGGAGAAACAGATTGATTTTTATATAGAAAACAAGAAATTGTTTGACTGACATATCAACGCACAATTCACAGTCGAAATTACTGGGACTAGGAGCCTGAAATTTTGCAAAAGATTTTTTTTTACATAGGCGAACACTTAGAGAGGATTTTTCCAAAAAAACTCTCTCTATAGGGAGGAAACGGGGTTGCAAAGTTTATATAGAGCTAATCTCTATCTTTAATGACTAATAAAAGCATCAATCATTGTCAAATTCTGTAGGAAATTTAAAAAATATTGTACTTCACAATTTATTATACTATTTTCATTTTATTTTGAAATGATAAATGGATTAGTTTAGGTGACCCAAATGGAAACAGGTGCTATTGAGCTCGAAACAGCTCGAAACAGCTTGTGCAGCTATGAATATGATATTTAATTTATGCATGTTATTTAGAGCCGGATTTAGTGAAGATTTAAAAAATTGCACGTATAAATTCTAACGCGTTAAAAACGTGATGTCAATTTATATTTCGTGTTGTTTGTTTTATTTGATTTATGAGTTGGAAAATTGTAAACTGAAATAGTTTTGCTTATATCTTTTTTAGTAAGTTTTTTTAGGTCAATAGGTAGGATTAGTTTTTCAGTAATGTACATTTTTTAAAATAATATAAACTAGTGTTTGACAGCAATTTCGCCTGATGGTAAGGAGTGATGCAATTACTGATTGTGAGGCGCACTAGGTTATTGTAAACTCGTCACATTTTTATTGCATTTTCATTCACCAGTGCATTGTGTGGCGTGTCAAACTGTGACGAGTTTACAATAACCCGTTTATTAAGACCCTATTCACTTTAACCTTGAAGACACCCAAATTATAATCAGACGGGAAGATTTTAGCACAGCAGGAGAGATTTTGTTTTGAGTGACTAATCATTGATAAAACATTTAAACATTCAATGACAAATAGGTATAATATAAAGATTTCATAATAACCAAAATAATATTAAATAAATTAAATAATACTGTGTGTGAAGTAAATATGATATCCTAGTCTATTTGCAGTAAAGACCCAAAGATTCAAATATTCATTCTATTCTATAAAGGTCCGACAAAAAGATGAATGAATATATTTTTCTCAAGTTTGAGCCTTCACGAGAACAATATGGCTGTCCAGATTTCTATCTTAATTTCGCTACGAACGTTTAATATCTCGATTCGGAATGGACTTTTAAATTCATTTCGATGTAATATCGTTTTCTGTTTACGTCTATCCTACTGATGAAAAGATGAGGGTTTTATTATCAAAGTAATAACAATCACTAGAAGGACTTAGGATTATAGAAAATCGTTTGGATAATCCTGAAATTTGAGGATCTAAAAGAGGGTTTTGTTGCTTCAGAATTCAGTATTTTAAGGCTTCTTTTCAAAGGTAGTTATTAAACAAAGTGCTATTGAAATTTTTGTGATGTAAAAATATTGGTCTAAATTCGGAACTAGCTTTTTTATTTTTGACAGGATCGCGTTTGACGAATCCTATACAATATGTAACAGGCAAATAACATTGGAATCGATGCACTATGTTAGTTGCGCATTTTTATGGAGATCTTTTTTTATAAGAAAAAACCGTATTGAAAATAAAGCTTTATTTTTTGCATGATCAACAATATATATTACTATATCTATTACTTTTTTTTCGGTTGAAAATCATTAAATGGCGCTTTCTCTTCTAGGTAGAGCGGGGAGAAATATCTGACTTTTCCTGATTAAAACCCACTTGTATTTTGTTCAGTTGCTTTTGAGCTGCAGGACCGCAATAACTCTAAAGGATAGGAACAACCAACACATCTGTTTTATCACTTATAGTTTGTCACAGTTCATTGTTTTTTTTCCTTTTCCGAAGCACCAAATCATACAACACTAAAAATGACACATAAACTCCACTAACACTTAGGAACTGTATCATTCGTGGTTTTAGAGTAAAATTCGGTATAAGAGCAGAGGGGAACTAAAAGCCACCTGCACGGGTGAATCGTAAATCTTCCGTACACGCGTACTAGGTCGACAGCGTTTGATATACGAAGCATTCCAGTGCTGTGTGAAATTCTAAATTTTATCTATATAAGTAGTACATATAAAAGGAGAAACTGACTGGCTGACATATCAACGCACTGCCGAAACTACAGAGCTTAGGGGCGTAAATTTGGAACGATGCTTGCTTTTATAACGTAGGCGAGCACTAAGAGTATATTTTCCAAAAATCACCTCCTAAGGGAATTAAAAAAGGGACCAAAATTTACATGGAGAAATTTACTTTCATACGGGTGAAGCCGCTGGCAGAAGCTAGTCTATGTATCAAAAATCAAAATGAATTTTATTTCACAAAGGCCTCTATGAGCACTAATAAAACGTCAGAAGCCAGTGGACGGTTCCAATGGATCGTTTCCTAAGAAGACTACCTAACTGCCTGCAGGATACTCTTATTCAAAAAGAAAAACTGACTGACATTAATCAACGCCCAGCCGAAGCTCCTGGGCCTAGAAAAGTGAAATTTTACCCAAGTCTGTGGCATTAAGAAGTTTTTAAAAATTTAATTTTATGCAAAATTTTATTCCTGGAAAATCATCATATGCAAAAAAATCGAATGTGTTACCCGTGGTCCTAGAACTTGAATGAAAGTTTGACACGCCCGCCAACCTTATGCCGGCAGAATAGAAGTTAAAATGAATATGAGAGAAGTCATTACATACCTAAGGCCATACCATTATGTATCTAAAGTACCTAACAAGAATTATTCGAAAATCTATTCCTATATTATTGTTTAATCTTGTTTAAGACCCTAGCTTGCGTCTAAAATTAAGTTTTAAGTTTAAATGTATTCGTGATGATGCTCTAACTTTTGGGTCTAAAATATTTCAGATATTCCGAATTAGAGTGTTCCCTAAATGTTAGACTAATCTGAAAATTATTTAAGGCTTGGAGATACATTGAACAGCCTTATTTACATTAGGAATTGCCAATTGCTTAAACGTTAATTTACCGGTTCTCTTATTTATGGATCATTCTAATTTAGAATCCGTTCATCAATATTAAACTAAGCGAAGTTAGCAAGTTTTATAGATAAGGCAGAAGTTAGCGTACACAAAACAGCAGGAGAAGTTATTTGTGTTAAAAAAAAACTGTTCAAGTGCGAGTAGAACTCGCGCACAAAGAGTTTTTTACCATCCGTAAAAAATGAAAAATATGGGAGCCCCACTCAAATATATATTTTACCCTCATTTTAGTAGTTATTGTTACAGCGACGACAGGAATACATCATCTGTGATAATTTCAACTGACTAATTATTACGGCTCATGAAATAAAACCTGGTGACAGATGAACGGATTTTACCCTTCGGGTACCATACCTTAAAAAAGTTAAAGAAAACTAATTTATTAAAAATCTTGCTAATAAATCATTTTCAAGCCCGTATAACGTGTTAATGGCCTAATCGGTTAGCAATAAAAATAATAAACATAAAAACTTACACTCAACGTACCCACTTACCCAAAATCGTGCGAAAAACTCTCCACTACACATCGTTCATATTTCGTCCCCTAAGAGATATTTACTCGACAAGAACTTGAAGTAACTCGTGTAAGCTGAACGCAACACTAAACTACATAAGTAGTGTAATCCATTCTACTTATTGGACTTTTATCACTTTGCTCCGTACAAAACGGGTAAACGGAAGAAAGGATAAAACTTAATATAGTTCTTCATAAAAATGCCGTTATCGTTTCATAACCATAAGTGCTTACCCACTCTTGGCTGAAAACCAAGCTATTAAAAATAACTTAGGCACGAAAAATCACTGGCATCCAGTCCATAACTTTCGTTATGAAAATTGCCCGTCTCCAAAATCGATCATACTTTATTTCAAAAATTGTGCACCGGGCAGATAGTTATTCAAATTTTACCCAATATAATGCATGTTGTGGCAAGTTCGTGAAAACTGGGCTAGACGTACGTTGGCTCTCTTCCAAGGGGACACGTATCGTGGAGTCTAGATTAATTGTTACTTCTTTTGCCAAATGCACCCTAAGGCCTAGATTTACGGCCAGCATTTACCAGGTTTTTGTGAATATTGTGTATGTCATTTATTTTAGGATAGGGTTGCTAGTTTTGAGAAGATAAATGCTGTTTTATTTTCTTTCATGTTTTTTTCTTTAAGTCAAAATCATCCAATGACTTTTCCCGCTCTGGGAGAGCAAGTCAGAATTTTACTGAATAAAACCCACTCCTGGTCCTGCTTTGCCTTCGTTCTAGGGCCCCGGGAATTATCTTCCGCACAATACATTTATTTCCCTAGTAGGCTCCGATCTTGCTGAACCCCTTCGGTTTTACTGACATCTCTTTGAGGTACGTGTGGAACGCTACGGGCCGTCGACGATTCGAACTCGGTCTGGACAAAGTCCGGACGGCAAGACGGCGAGCTAACGATTTTCATTCATGTGGGCTACAGCTTAGATTACACAAATTTAAATTTTAGTTGATGCTTTGTTAAAGTACCAAGCAAAAACTTTATTATACGGGCTTTAAAATAAATACAACTGTGTAATAACAGCAAGCACCAACCACCTTAAAAAAAGCATTTTATAAGGTGGTTCTACGCTAGAGGATCCGGACACGAGCGAGCACAAATTCGCAGTGTCGTTCGTGCTCGGCTTCTTAAAGAGTCATTCTACATTTGACTTGAACTGTTAGTCTAGTGGTTAGTGGCCCTGCCTGACTGGTATGCTCAAGGTGGTGAGCTCGATTACCACCGAGCACGATCATTTGTTCTGTGTCTGGGCATAATTTTTCTATAATATGTATGTATTTATAAACATGCTAGCTTTTACCCGCGGCTTCGCTCCCGTCAAATGACTACCCTACATATCCTACGCTACCCTACCCTACCTTCCCTACCTACCCTACACTACACTACCCTACACTACCCTACCCTACACTACCCTACACTACCCTACACTACCCTACACTACCCTACACTACCCTACCTACCCTACTTTACCTAACTTTTTTTTTTAGAATTTTTCTCTCCGTAAGAACCATCATTGAACTTCAAGGAACATTAAAAAAAAAATCAGCCAAATCGGTCAAGCCGTTTTCATGTTATGTCGTGACAACGGAAAACGGGTTTCATTTTTATATATATAGATAGATAGATAAGTATGTTCATCAGTTGTTTAATACTTATAGTACAAGCTCTGCTTGGTTCGGGACTAGATGGCAATGTGTGAAAGTTGTTTAATAATATATTATTATATTACTACACTAAACGAATTTGAAGTCGTACTTGGCTCATCTAGCATAAACCCACCTTTATGATTGAAACCCACCACTTAAAGCAGGTTCAGCGAATAGAACTTGCAACCGTAAGTACTATTACATGCAAAGTAATCGGTGTCTCACAGTACAAAATATCTAAGAATTTCATATTCTAAGAGACCATTTTTAAACCTTAGGAGACCGCAATAATAATATACACTTTACAATTCTAACATAAGTGGTACATTTCCAGTATATTCAGGCTCTAGCAGAGTCGCAATTGCCGTAATAATTTTTATTAAGTGCCGTCACAGTACCGAGTCGTTTGCGGTGAGAAATCTTTTTTAATTTGTTGAATGGGAGAATAATGACTACTGAAAAGAACTGCATTGACTTCGTGCCAGAAGTTTGGAAGCAGTTACACTGTGGGAATAAAATATGAGAAATATAACGTTACTTTAAAATATTATAAAGACAGGCTTGATTTTCCTATAATAATATTTGTCCATATCGTGAATTCTCGAAGTTTATTTTTTGAGGTGAGAAATCATCTTATGACTTTCCCCATTTGAGGTGGAGCGAGAGGGTACATAGCTCGCGACAACACGAGAGCGTCAAGAGGTTGCTACCACCAATCTCCTCTTCCAGGATATTGCCGTTGGGGTATTATCCATCGTGTCCGCCGGGTGGTGCCGCGCAATGGTGATACTTGGGCATTTCTTCTGCCTGAATTGGGAACAGGAACTTCCCGAACTTACTATACACGGTGTGGACTTGTACCATACGCACGGAGAGGACGCTGTGGCACCCCTCCAGCCACTCCTCAAAGAGGGCTCTGCACAACATATTCAATTGTAGGAACATACATGTTTATTTTATGATCTTTGAAAGAGATTTTGACCTGTCAGTTTGTTTTGGTATTTCTTTAGTGTTATTGACAAAAAAAACTTTGTTAACATCTAGTTAAAATGACAAAAATATACTTTATAAAATTAGTAGTATTTATTATCCATTTACAAAACTAATATCATTTAGTAAATTCAACTAGATTTGCAGCTTTCATTTTCCAAGACGAATTGTTATTAAGTTCCAGAAGAAATTTATTTCTAGCATTAAAACTACTTCAACTACTGTTAATTTCTTAAAGGAAAACCACAGCGAAAATAAAACAAATTATACTTTGTTCTTCAAGTTCCACAAATAAATAATTGTTAGCAAGTGCAGCTGTATCCTAAGAAGGGGACAGGTATACAATTTATTCAAAAAGTTCGGTTGTTCAACAATATTGGATTAGTTCTACGAAGTATTTTAGTACAAGCCATTTAAATTACAAGTAGCCAGATGGTGGGAATCATTTAAAAAACATTTCGGAGTCTTGCTAGGTTTGTTTCAAGAGTTTTTATTAAACGGTCTTGTACTTCGATTACTTATAGATCAAAAGATCGATGACCATTATACATAATGATAGGTACTAGATTGCGTCAAGTATAATTATACACCATTTACCGTTATCGGCCTTTTAATGTTCCCACTGTTGGGACTCAGGCCTCCTGTCCAGAAGAGGGAATGGGCCTTAATCCACCACCCAGTGACCCAGTGTAGATTGGTGGTTGGACATGTCTTAGAATTTTTGGTTCTAGAAAATGCCGGTTTCTTCAGGATGTTTTCCTTCACCGTTTTAAGAGCAGCAGTGATGAAATACATTACACAAAGTAATGCGCCTGGATGGGTTTGAACGCACGACCTACAACTTGCAAGTCAGAGCAGTTACCATTGGGCCACCACTGATCGCTTATGTAATATTGAAGGTCAACAGGTTCTAGATATAACATGTAACAAAATTAACGCACCTCCTGAAAGTTGTATAATTAGGATCAGCTACTGAATCAATTTCAGCTATTTTTAAAATAGATAATCTCTTATCTTAAAGTAATTCTTGATTATTTTAAGACAAAAAATTACCTATTATGATAAATTTTAATTGCTTCACTGGAGAGTTGGTGTGTATATGCATAGATACCAATATTGATGCGCTACGAGCATCATGCATCGATTTCCATATTATTTGCCTATAATTAGTATAAGAAATACGTATACAATCCGTATTACCCCAATTGATGGGTTGTGGAAGTCTGGTAGGCAGCCGCTCCTCGTAAAATAATGGTGTTCAGCTAAATCCGGCTTGTTATACATATAGTTGGGAAAAGGCTAGGCAGATGATAAATTAGTATAAGAAATTTCTTAAAAAAAACACTACCTAAATGCATAATTTAATAAAATTTCAGTGTTTTAATTGTAATTAAATTTTCTAATTGGGGTTTATAAAGGTGTGTATTATTCCAGTTACATGTTGTGTTACCGCTAATGAGCGTAAATCAGTTAGAGTACAGATTAACTAGTTAATCCGCACTCTAACTAGTTAATCTGTGCTCTAATAAATTTACGCACATTAGCAGTAACATAAATATACCTCACATCTAACAAAACTGATTTACAACCGTACACTCAGTAAGGTTGAATTGAAAACCAAAGCAAGCACCTACCACGTAGTAGACAGGCTTTTTTGCTGTTACAGTTTTTTTTTTTAAACTTAACTTTCTACATACTGACTTCTTTCTAAATTGTGTGTACTAAAATAAAATATATATATTCTCGTTCTTAAAAAAAATTGTCTGATCAAATATTGAAAATCGTGACTAGGCTAAAAACGACTACGATATACAATTTATTATTTTCGGTTGCGGTTTCAAACTTTCGGTTTTGGCCGAGTGTGGCCTTTTTATGAAAAAAATTAAATGGGACGGCCTTAGTTTTTCGGGTAGCGAAAGTGTAAACTGCCAGTTTTAAAATATGTCGGCCAACTGCTCTATATTAAAGTTGTTTTAGTTTTTAGAGGGCTTTCACCAGCGTTCATTTTGGTTGCAAAATTATGGATACTTTTAGTCGTATAGTGCGCTGTTTAAGTACTGTACTTAGTAGATAAAAGCTGTGTAGTACTAACTTGTTGTATAGCGTCATTTTATGGATATGAAGACCAAGGTTTGACGAAATAAATTACTTATGTTATGGAGGATATATTGTGGTAGTTTCAGGTTCGTAGCATTAGCTGACAATAACTTTCTACTCTTGCATACCACAGACTTTTTTAGGTGGGATATCATCCAATGATTTTTATCGTGCTGTAAAGTGGAGTGGGATAGTGTGTCAGACTGACTGAAACCCACTACTATTTTCCTTCTTTGCCTTGAGTTCCGGGACCCCGAATTTTCATTTAAGTTTCATTTGACATTTGACAAAATACGCGTAGGAAACACGAAATCGTGTTACCTAAATGGAGACTAGCGAAGACCAGCAAGTCATTCCTTGTCAATAGTATACGCTTTTATAATAAGTTGCCCGAGTCCGTTATAGAACTTAGCGAGGGAAAGTTCAAAACGCATATTAAGCGTGTCCTAACCAAAAAAGCATATTACAAGGTTAGAGACTATGTCGAAGACACGCTTGTTTGGCATTAACTGCTTCTGCACATGTGCCCCCCTGGTAACTCATTAACTGCATTATTCTGTAAACATGTCTATTAACTGCTCCATGTTTGTCTTATTTTATTTATTTACTCAAGCCATTGCTTTTGCAATATTTTTATATTATTCGGATCCCAATCACCTTAAATTCATTAAGTCGTGATTTTTTTTTTGTGTTAACATCTCATTCGTTGACAAGTTTTATAATTGTTTTTTTTGTTCTTATATTTATATAGCTTCTTTCGTATAATGTGAATGAGTGGGCACTGTAGACTACAGATTTTAATTACTACCTTTTTGAACCCAGTTTTTGACTAATTTTATCTTTATTGTGGTTTTGGGTACAATATTGACTGGTCTACACTGTCCTCGCATAAGTGTCTGTGTTGTAATATGGAAATGTTGTAAACCCAATAGTTTTTTGTAAAGAGTAACCATGGAGTTTCTTGCCGGTTCTTCTCCATAGGAAACGACCAATTTGGAACCGTGCACTAGTTTTCGACGTTTTATAAGTGCCCATGTAGGCCTATGTGAAATAAAAATATTTGACTTTGACTTTGACATCTCCTGGAGTCACTCGTGGAACACATAGCGTCGTCGATGACTCGGGCTCGGGACCCACCATTACTGAACTTGTGTTCCGACTTATGATAGGGAAGCACTGCTGAACTTTCAAATCACAACACGCAGAGAGCAAGCCTGGTGCTACAGTTAGTTTCTTCAGAGCGTAGGTAATGTCCTTACAGGCTGTCACTTTAATATATCTTAGTATTAGGAAATTAACTTCCTAAGTATCTATAAGGGGTGCTTTTCAATCTCATTTACATTCAATTTCCTTAACTTTCATATTCCTATATTCATGTCCTTCGCTTGCATGTCTTAAATAATTGATTCATAACGACATATTGGCACGCAAAAAAATACGCTTCATAGCTCTAAAAGACATAAAATGAGCAATATCCCCAAAGGAAATTACTTAAAAGATATTCTTTTGAACCATCGCTTGATAAAATTATATCTACTACGACAATTTAATATAGCAACGTACAACACATGATTTTTACTCATTTAATTTTGATAAAATTATTACATTAGCATTATCGGCCTTATAATGTTCCCACTGTTGGGACTCAGGCCCTAGGAAAGGGAATGGGCCATAATCCACCGCGTGGGCCCATTGCGGATTGGTGGATGTCACATGTTATCAATTTTGATAAAATAATGCTATGAAATTTATAAAAATGATTATTATATAGGTAAGTTTATGGAATGAAAACATCATGTAGTACATTGAAGATATCTTACTAAAATCAAGTGTATAACACATTCTCTGCACATATTTTTTTAATGTTGTGACCAATTCTTAATTGCGATCTCATCCGATGGTAAGCAATCATGCAATGGTTGATGCTGAATCGCAGTAATTTATTAAAAACGTATTCAGTCTAGTTTTGAAGATTAATTTGTAATCGGACGGGAAGACCACTGCAGGCAAATTATTCCAATCCTTAGATGTACACGGTATATAGGAGGAGGCAAAACGCTTAGTCCGGACCGTAGCTACTGTTGGTAGGTACCTATACTGGAAGCTTTTGAATTTGAATGAACCCTTCAAACGGCATATTATGCCACAACTAGTTATACCACTGAGTACGGAGTCCATACAAAAGCAATTTGTGGTCTTCATCATCAGTTCCACGTAACCAAATGATAAGTTTTGAATACAAATGCTTGGTTATAAAAATATGGCAGCCGCTTCTCGTAAAATACTGGTATTCAGCTAAATCCGGCTTGACCGGAAGCCGACCCCAATATAGTTGGGAGAAGGCTAGGCAGATGATGATGATGTTTGGTTATAAAAATAATACTAATCTACTAAACGATTTTGGAATTTAGTAATTTACGAGAAATTCTTTTAATTTTTCATAAATCCTATCAATTAAAACCGGATTAAAATTAAATAGAATCAACGTGAAAGTGCAAATAAAGAAAATCCACATCAACTTTAGTACCAAACAAAAAAAATCAATCTTAAATTACGTTCAATCGTGTTCTTTTTGTTGTGATTTGTCAGCTAATTTAAACAGTTCAGTCATTTGCGTCAAGAAACAAGTGGTGACGATCTAACCTATTTACTACATTACTGTAGTATTTGACGTTTAAAAAATATAAAACAAACCAAAAAATATTTATAATAGACCAAGCTCTCTTACAAACAAAATTAGAATAAAAAATAAAAAAAGGTTCTGCGTTTGCCACTCGCCGAGGGAATCCTAAAAAAGAAAATAAATTCTGTTCCCAACACAAAGTGTCACAAACTATGAAATATTAACTCTGCAGTCAACAGAATGCAGAGTGCCCAAGTAATTGAATAAAAATCTTGGTGAGTAAACTATGACGGTACAAAGTTATATATCCGAGGGTTACCACAGAGGAAAAAACCTCTAGTGAATTGTTTTTTTTTTTATTTTGTTTTATTAGCCATTGTGTCTACCCTTTTCTTTTGTAACCTGTTTGTTCTGGGCGATTTCTGGCCAAGTTTGCTTTGCAAATATGATCAAATTATTCCACCACCGTAACTGTGAATGATCTCAATCTTTGTTCGTCGGTATGGATGCATTTGTGAGACGAGGCTAGCCACTCTCACTTTAACCTGGCTTTTTTCCCAATTGAGTGTTTATTCGCCTATATTTATTGTGCTATAGAATTCGGTTTATTATACATATAACCATCTATTATTATTGGTCTACAAGTTTTCTAATCCATTGTACGATACAAAGTCTTTTAATCAATTTTTGAAAATGAAACTCCTTAGTTACAAAAATAATTAAATAATATAACATTAAGGAAGCATCAGCAGCTATGCAATCATTGCAAGTGACCGCGCAATTTTATAATTATTCGTGGTGCTTACTGAGTTTTAATTATTTTTTCTTGGATTTTAAAGCTTTATATTATCACTCCATTTGCTTTATACTCCATGAGTCTGAGCAACGTCTAGGGACGTGACTTGCAATTTGCAGGTACATGCATTGTTTACAACTGATGGAATGGGCGTTCCGTTGTAGAAGCATACTGGGAAGTATCAAAATGTCACATATATTTCTTAACTTACCTCCGTATTGTTACTAACGTTCTTGTTGTTCTAGCAATTGTGTCACAGTGTTTAAAGGGGGTTATCATTGTTTTTATATATTTACTTGTATTATTATATTTTTTTATGTATTTATTATCTATCACCATTACTTAATTATTGATCTTTCTATCACAATTCAAATAATCAAAAAGAAGCTGATGACATAATCCATAAAAGAAAGAAAGAAAAACGATTTATTTGTACGGAAAGACGCATACAAGAATAAAAATAATGAAAAAAATAAAAAAGGGAAAATATAAAATTATGACCATCAGACTAATATAATTAGTTTTTGTTATCATATTATTTATGTTTGTAACTACTTCATGCTCAAACAGGTGAACCAATTTAGATGAAATTTGGTACTAGAAGAGTAGAGAATACTTACTTAATACTTATGTTTTTTCTTTTCATTTATTTTCTGTAGAAAATGTCGTTATATGGTTACATATTGCACCACCTGTTTATGCCCTTGTCCCGTTTAATTTGGGGTCGGCGCAACACGTTTTTCTCTTTCATTTTGTCCTGTCAACCGTCACGCTGTCACTAACTCCCTTTTCTTTCATATCATTTCCCACATAATCTATCCATCTTTTTTGTTTTTATACTATGTAATGCGAAACTGTAATACAGTTTCGCATTACATACTATATTAGATTATAAATAAAATAGAACCAAATAAAACACATAGGCATGGCTATGGTTTATAATGGGGATGTATTAATTTCATGCAAGTGTAAGTTTGCTCGATAACGTAAATTAGGCATTAATTATTTTGAATAAATTTTCTAAATGAAAAAGCATAGATTTTGTGTTACGCAATTAGCCTATTTAATTATTAGGTTTCGTCAATAAAAAGTTCCTATTCCAAATCTGACTTGGGTCAGAAGTACTTCTTACTTATCACCCCAGTCGTTATAATACGAGTATTCATATATTTTTTCTTAAATCATCCGTTATTTACTTATAGTATTTTTATACATGTGTGTAATGTGGGTCATTATCGTCGCGGTGGTATTAAGACCCTCACCATGGCTCGGGTCTTAAGAGAGCCAAGAACGATAATGACCCACATTACACACATGTATAAAAATACTATAAGTAAATAACGTATGAAATGGTACTGGTACTGGTACTCACGTGTATCATACGACGTTTTTCGACACACTTGTGAAGAAAATAAATTAAATATCAACTTTATTTAATAGGTATATGAAAAGTTTATTTAAAGAAACAGTTCGTAAATGTGCAGTCAGTAATGTATAATTAACTATTTTTGACTGTATAGTGGTCCCATGACTTAGATTTTCTACTTGAAGGCGTACAGCATAAATCATTTTCCTCATAAATAGTTGTTGTAGACATTTTTGAAAAATCTGTATTTTATTTTTAAATATGGCGGTTAAAAAATTGACTTTTTTTAAATGCGTGCATGCGCGAAAAATGGCGGCCATAGACTAGCTACTCTAGCTCTTGGTTTAGAAAAAAATAAGAATGAGGTTGCATATAAACAGAAAATACAAATTTGATGAAAGATTTAATTAATTAAATATGTAAAATTTTAAACAGTTTATTTAAACACGAAATTGCATGAAATAAGTAAGTAAAACACTAATTCATGCTATTGAAAGCAATAACAAATTTTATTTTTTTTTTGTCTTAAAACTCTTTTTCACAAAAAAGAGGTTAAACAAAAAGGTTCTAACTACATTACCGCACATGTGCATAATAGTAATCAAAATGTCACAGTTTGGTAACGAGCCCCTTTATATACCTAAGTGCAGTGCAATAACAGCCACTTTATGAGCAAGTGTGTCGAAAAAATTATTATAGTGCTAAACGCTTCACTTATACTTTTAAGTATAAATAGCACAGGTTTATATCATTAAAAAAAGAATAATTCTTGTATCGTGGTCTCACAAACATCTAAACTCATTTAAACACGACACCCATACCAGGAACAGCTATCTGTAGGCTATAAAAATATTTACAGAACAGCAACTTTAGTATAACAGTAAAGTAAGGCTTCCTACATTAGTACTTGCCGGTCTGCCGCCTACGGGGCACCCAGCGATAATTTCTCCACCGACTTTTACAACTTTCAGACGAAACACAGCTGCACTCTAAGTTCTGCCATCGCAGACTAGTAGCCTAATTCACGTGAAATCAAACAAGTCAAATATCATTGAAGTTTTATAGTCGTTCGATCGAAGTCCTACCAAAAATCGGTATTCACGTGTTCCTTGAACGGGATTCGATACAACGATAATTCAAATGGCTTGAAACTAAGCGATCTTTTTTTCAGATTCATTCAGAATCATTTAATCATTGTAAAACATAGGTACATGACAAGTTCTTATAGGTTACATTGAGGGCTCTATGTTTTGCCTCTAGGGCGTACAACGTATTAATACATGCAATACAATTAAATTATTATAATTATTTAAAAATGTAGTAATAGATCTATCAACGGCTTATTGCCAATTACGTTATTTTTATGTATCCTAACAGGATAATGATTGACATAGTTGAATACGCGTCAACGACACTTCGATCGTACGACTTTAAAATCGGCATCGTTCATGCTCGATTGATGTATGTAAAGAACGACTTTAAAATCGGCATCATTCAAGCTCAATTGGTAGATGTGAATACGATAATGGTCTAAACGACTAATTCGCTACGATATCGCTACGGTTTTGATTCCTTGAATCGCGCTACAGATATTTCAATACATCTACGAGCATATCCCCCGTTTTATTGCTCTTAACAAACTATATTTTCCTTTTACTGAAATTAGATCCTTCGCAACTTGCTTCCCGTAGTTTCTTACTTTACGAGATATTTTAGGAGTCAAACAAGTTCTCCCTTATATAAAGTTCCGTGTAGTAATATTACCCAACGGGTTCAAACTCACGACCTCATTTCCCTTCTAGTTTAATGTATACGAACTGAACTAGACTGAGCTGTTGTCTAAACAGTTAAGTACGGTTAAATTTTGGGGTTTCTGAGCTTTTATTTATGCTGAAATCTATACTGTACTTATAGTTTGTAAAGCTGAAGAGTTTGTTAGTTTTAATGAGCTTATCTCAAATACTACTGGTTATTTAAAAATGTATTTTAGTGTTGGAAGCCCATTTATTGAAGGAGGCTATACAACATCTTGCTATGACCAATAGAAACCGAGCAGTACTCAAACAGAGCTCGCGCTTGCCTACTTTCTCACCATCTGACACGCACCAACCAAAAAAAAACACTTAAAAGAACTTACATTAAAGGCCTATTACACCACTCGTTTTATATCGGTGGTGTAATAGGCCTTTTAGGAATATTATAGAAAGTACTTCTTTATCGAATTCAATTCCTAAACTATCGAATTTTACACAAAGAAGAGTACTTACAAGAGGAAAAATTTGATTGTAATTTTTTTATTGACTTTTTGATTTGTGTAGTATTCAGTAATCAGAAATGCGTAAAACAATCGTGGTCAGTTATAACACTTACGTTTGTATTAGTTCATCCAACACAAGAACCACGAATGCCCGCGCTTTCAATTTGAAAATTCATATGTGCCGCAAAAACCAGAGTTGTATTGAAACTTTAAAAGTTTAGAAACATTTTTTAAATTATTAAACACATCTTATTTATACCACAACTCTAAAAAACATTTGGGAATATGCCTTAACTGAATTCCATTTTAAACCATTTTTATTGATAACGTTTATATCGGTGGACCACTATAAAAATGTTTTACATTCAAATGATTCTAATGTAACGAGCCCAAAACTTGAAATATCAATTTCTTTTCAATACATCGCTTGTTTTCATCGTATATTTTTAAAATGCTTTTAATTGTGCGGTCGTAAACCAGCAATGGATTGAAAAATGATTTTTGTTCCCATTTTGTTACGTGCTGATCCCGAGTCGGTCGTTAAGCCTCGATTGTCGTCGTAACATGGTTTTATACTATCTATCAATTTGACGTATAAAATTTACGAGTGTGGGATGTACTGCGGTCGCTACTGTACGTTCTATCGTATGTACGACTCATAGGCAGTGCCGGATTTAGTCAGCTTGGGGCCAGTAGCAAATTCTACCAAAGAGGTTTTTTTAAGTCAGTAAAAGTCTGACACCTCCCGCTCCACCCAGAGCGGGAGAAGTCATTTTGATGATTCCCACCTAAAAAAAGGGATACTTTAAATCTTAATCTATATGCTCTTTAATAGGAGAAACTGACTGACGTATCATTGCACAACCGAAACTACTGGGACTCGGGGAGTGAAATTTTGCAACTCTTCTTTTATGACGTAGGTAAGCACTAAGAGAGGATTTTCCAAAATTCATCCCCTAAGGAGAAAAAACGCGGGTTCAAAGTTACTTTAAAGAATTATCAGCAGCTCGTAAACGAATAAAACTTCTTTAATGTTATTGTTTAAACCGACCGGGGTCCTTAGGTAGCAATGAGTCCATAGGCAGATATTTTTTTTATAAATAATCCGGAAATTGTTAGAATGTGTAGAGGTATTTTGACTTGGTTTTGTAAGTCCAAGCGGGGCCCATCCTAATGCGCGGGGCCCACTCTAATGCGTGGGGCCCACCGTAATGTGCGGGGCCCGTAGCATTTCTACTCTTACTGCGTGGTTAATCCGGCTCTGCTTTTAGATGTATCTTTCCAAAGGTATGTAGTAACGATGGTTATTATTTTGAAAACATAGTCCGTATTAGAAGAGATAGTAATAATCTTGGAATAAGATATAATTCCTTTTCGTAGAAAAGTTGTTTGGAAGCAAATGAATAAATCATTTTGATTTCTATTTATATGGAGTATTAAGGTTTGACGCAATTTATACATTGCGCAGGTATACGAAATGGCTGTGTATATTATACTCATTTCTACCTGCGGCTTCACTCACGAGACAGTAAATTTCTCCGTACCATTCTAACTATTTACCTAGCCTTTACAAAGGAGTAAGCTTCAGAAAGTCATTGTTTTATAATTAGAAAGTCATTGCTCGGCCTTAAGGCATCAACGGATTTATTAGAGGACAATGCATGCGCTTTACCACCTTATTTTTTTTGGTGGGGAATCATCAGAATTACTTTTCCCGCTCCTGGGCAGAGCGGAAGGGCGTGTCATTTTTACTGACTAAACCCCACCCTGCTCCTTCTTTGCCTTCGTTCCAGGGTCCCTGTCCTTTCAGAAACCAACCCATGGCCCCAGAGCAGCTAGGCTCCTACAGTTTGCTAAGTTTACCGCCTGCCGCAGCGGTGCGCGGTAAAGTGTGTTAATCGCCTTACAGACTTAATTAAAGTATTCTAATTAGATTCTATTTTAATATGGTTCTACACGTGTAAGGCTATCTTTATGTATTTAAAAGTCTTACATAAGTAATTATGTGTAAAATACAGTTTTTTATAGGCAAAGTTGGCGACCAAAGACTATTAACATATGTTACATTATTCTTATTGTGTGACACAATAAGCGAGATTATTGCAATATTTATAAACTTATAGTATGTTGATATAATTTTTTACAGTAATTAAAAAAAAAAAAATTAACTACATTTAAAAAATGTTAAACAAAAATTTACAATTAGGTACTCGATTAACACACGCATGCACAAATCAATTTGTGTCCGTGTTCATAGTTTTTGATTGGTTGATTATTTGTACTGTCTAATTGGCTAATTATATACACTTTTTGATTGTTTTTATTGCAATCATTTTATAGCTAATTAAGCACTACACTATTTATTTTCACCAACAATTACCATCACCGAAGGGTTTTCACTATTAAATAAGGTCAGTACGAATGAAAGCTGAACAAAACGCAGAACAAAACGATGACTTATACTGTTCATGGATCTGTAACTTCATCGATGGGTAGCTTCATAGACGCGAAGCTTCATTTTCGTCATTATACGCCTGGTGTACGCCTGCGTGAAGCTTGCAAATAAAATATGAAACTGAGTCGACGTAGCTGCAGCGTCGTGCTGTTTATTTTATGAATATGAGTATCTAAATGTACGAGATGTATGTATTTATGTATAGATTTGCTTATTATCGTCAAACATAACCAGTATCTAATTAGTGATAATTATTTAGTAATCTAACTCCATAATTAATACAAGACAGTACCTAATAATTATAGAGTCAGTCAAGCGTAACGAAAATGACATATAAGGCATGTAGTCCCGCCAATGATCTTAAGCAACTGGATGAAGTTAAATGCACAAATGCACACCAACTCATACTGTCGCCTGCGCCCGCACAGAGCTCCGTCGAGCTGTAACACCATTTTTTTCTGACAAAATATTGATTGATTTACATATACCTACTAATTACATTTTGAAGAACATTTAACCACAATTTTTTCTATTTAAACATATTTCTAAAGATCAAATTCGTTTGAAAAGAGTAGAGAAAACTAGTTAATTTTTTTTTATGGCAAAAGTCTTATTTGCACGAAAAAATCTTATGTTAATTAATATTTTTTATATTTTTTTTTTCAACCCAATTATCTTAGCAGTTACCGAGCAATACGCTTCAGAATGTCACTCTTTTATAGTGTCCGACCGAAGATGCAATTCAGGCCGAAGCCGAAGCCGATTAATCGGTATTCACCAAAACCTTCGGCCGAAGCCGAAGCCGAAGCCGAAGGTGATGATAAAAACACTAAATTAGATTCGCGCTCTCAAACTTGTTTTGATTTGTTTTGTTTACTAACAGCGATGCGTTCGGGCCGGTGCGGTGGTGCGGCGAAATGCTGCTCTGCTCTGCATACTCTCCGTCTCGCTCTAGCATCGTTCAGTAAATTTCAAATTTTGACCACTTGCTAACCTTCGGCTTCGGCTAAAGCTTCGGCTAAATTTTGGCCGAAGCCGAAGGTTTGGCCGAAGGTGCTTTTTTTGGCCGAATGTGGCCGAAGCCGAAGCCGAAGCCGAAGCCGAAGCCGAAGCATCGGTCGGACACTACTGTTTTATGACACAAAATAGGCGCCACAGCCTTAATGTGAACTACATTAATATCATCTCAAAACATACCCACTCACATGACTTAATTCTCAAAGGACCTCAGAACTCGTACATAACACATTCTCAAAGATCTTTCACCAGCCTCTGATACAATCAAGAAGCACAGACTCTAAATAAAACTGATTACAGAACCTGTCTTCTAAATTTCCCCAAACACGGAGTCGAAACGAAGGTGCCTGATAAGCTCGAGCCATAACTAAAGCGCCTACATTAGCTCTAAATTTCGAGCACTCGGGACGACAACATCTCACACTAACAATGCTGTGGATTTCGGAGTTGTTTGGCCCGAATAATACACTCTAAATGGCTTGAATAAAAGTCGCCCGAATTTTTACGGTTTAGCTGTTTTTTGTGCACTTTAAGTTTTTGACTTTTTTGTGGGGAAAGTAATATTTCATGTTTTTTTGTTGGTCTCTGGCAGCTGAGAACGGTTTATACTTTAAAGCGTTCATTTATGTTTTTTGGGAAAGCATGATTGCATTTTTTTATAATGTCATTGCAAGATTCTAATTATTTTAATTGTACATTATTTAATATTACAATTGAGCCCATAATACATTCTTGGTAACTGAAGGACATACGTGTGGATTTACACGTGTGACCTTCAGTTTCACTTTACCTTCAAGGACCACGAATTTCCTTTTCTGAAATAATCGTTTAAACCAGAAAATTATTAAACTTCATAGAAAGGAAAAGTTTAGTGTTGGAAAATAAAAAAAATGTTGTTTGGTATACTTAAAGTCATCAAATTTTAATGACTCTGGGTGAAACGAGAGAAAGTGACAGTATTTTACTGACTAAAACCCATCTTTGTCCCGACATTAATTGGCCTTTGCGTTCCAGGGTCGTAGTGTTTGTTTCGAACCATTTCTAAAGAACGTGCTGATTGTGGTAAATGGTTACATCAGATTGGCATAAATTCTATAATAATGACCATAAGATTATTTTGATTGCCATTATATGTAGACAGTTCTTGAAGATAATTAAGCATTAAGTCCGCCGTTGTATGTTGAGTTGTGCATAAAGTTTTTTAAATAAATAAATAATTATGAGACCCAACATTACAAAAATCTCTGAAAAATATTCTGTCCAAAAACATTTTTTTTTTAACTGAAAGCAGTCAAGGACTGCTTTCAGTTAAAAAAAAAATGTTTAAGAGAAGAGAATATTACAGAAATCGTTGTAAATCGATACTGCTTCGAGTTTGGCTTTGTCGAAATTGTTTCATAATTGGTACCATCCCCGGGGATGATTCCTTGCTATCCATTCTTCCTCTGAAGGGAACCCCGAGGCAATTAACAGACTTAAGTTATATAGGATATTTTGAGTTAGGGTAATTAGAATTTTGATTAACCAGATATACGTGAGCAGTCCTAAAGAGGAGCTCGTGGCTAAATAATAACAGCCGCGCAGGTCGATCTTCAAGGTTAAGCAACGCTTGCCTAGGTTGGTCTGTGGATGGGTGACCATCTTAACATAACGAGTTTCCTCCGTGCCTCGGAAAGCACGTTAAGCCGTTGGTCCCGGCTGTCATTTGGAGATCTTTGGCAGTCGTTACGTATAGTCAGAAGCCAGTAAATCTGACTCCAGTCTTGCCATGGAGTACCGTGTTACCCCAGTTAATGGGTTGTGGAGGTCTGGTAGGCACCCGCTCCTCGTAAAACACTGGTATTCAGCTAAATCCAGCTTGACTGGAAGCCGACCCCAATATAGTTGGGAAAAGGCTAGGCAGATGATGACGTGAGCAGTCCTAAACTTGTTAAATTGAGATATAATTAACCCACGTGCTCATTTATTAATAGGTTTTTAAAGTAAAACTTTTATTACATCGTCTCAAACTTTTTCGTCTGTGTGTTGCAAGTCGCGTGACGGTGACGTCAGAGCAGCCGAGTCCAATATGGCGGCGCCAATAAGAACAGCCGAACCGAACTATAGTTCGCATCAGCTGACCGTGTAGTATATAGACTCATTTGTGCCAGTGCTCCTCGCTATTATGTTTGTTTTTGTCAGTGTTTAATGGAATATTATTTCGAAATTTAGTTAAATATCTATAATGTGAATTTTTTTTTTACTTTTACCGTGGTTCCATAAAAAGCACACACTCCTGTTTTTTCATTGAAGTATACGACTCTTACGACTATTTATCGTAACATTAGTAGTTAATTCATGAATCCCCGACCGGTCATATGAGACCGCGCTGTTATTGTTTTACTATTGTGTCTCGTTTTGTGGGTATATGATAGGTTAACCTATTTTAGACAATGATATAGGTATATTTTCATTCATTCTTCACTCTTCCTATAAGTCTCTTGTACACGGCTTGTTTTTACGCCGTACGTAGCCACGGTAAATTCGCCGTTCGTAAGCACGGTGCTCAGTGCTGAATGAGCTTGTTGACACAAACGGCGGCGCGACGGCACGGCACGGCACCGCCGCCGCGCCGCTGTGTTTCATCAGTGTTGTATCACAGTCTCCTCTTGTACACGGTACGTTTTATTTGCCGTGCCTACGTATGGCGAAAAACGTTCTGTGTACAAGAGGCCATAGTCTTGTATACCTTGACTATACCTACTTTATAAAGTAAGTAGACAAAGTGCATGCTAGCAACGCTTGGGGTTTAATTCCCTGACTCTCACCTACGGGACCATTATTTTTCATTTAAACGCTGAGTCCGACGTCTTATTTTTATAGCTTCCCACTGTGCGGGGCATAAGCGTTATGTTACGTACCTCTGTCTTGGAAGAAACATTTTGTACCTCAAGAATTTATAGAAAAGAAATAAGAAGAATCGTTCCAGCCGTTCTACTATAGTCCAGTCAAAATAGACTAAATTATTATTCAAGTTTGCATTAACTCCCAACAAGCTGGATTTTTGTGCAGGCCTTGAATACGTCATTACAAATGATATGTCAAAAGTCCCCATCGATCCCGCTTGTGCGTTGTTTTTTATTCGAGGTCAAAGGTCACAAATTAGCGTTTTTTGCGTATATCTCTGAAACTACGAGAGCTATCGAAAAATGGTTCAGGCAAAGTTTGTAGATCGTAAAATTGTCTACAAAAAAGATCTCGACACTTTTCTTCTATAAAGCATCGCTTTCGAGATATCGTGACTTTAGACTTCAGGAAAGTCGTATTTTAAGTGTAACAATTACTGTAGTACTTAGCCTCAGCAGCAACTAAGTCATATTCATACTGAATGCGGACAATGACACTACTTGCTAGCTCATGAGAACGAGTCTGAACTTCCTTAAAGATGGTTTTCTTGAAGTCAAGGGTTGAAAGTTGAGGACACTCTTGGTCGAAGATGCTGCGCTTTTTTTTTATTTCAGCCGTTTTATCTGCTTCATTGCCACAGAACAAACAGTATTTCGTCAAAAAGACGATATATTACCTCGTGCTAGTACGAGGAGGACTAATCCCAAATGTGGTAGCTATCTCCGCCTCACGCTGTCTTTTAGCTGCAGCGATGCTGCTCTTCCGGGTGTATGCTTTACGACACTGCTTATGTATCGTTACAGATGGTTTGTCCTTCAAATATTCATCGAACCCATCATCCCTTAGTATGAGTACATATTCGTATTTTCTATGTTAAAATAGCCATAATTCGAGAACAGTGCAACGTAGAAGAAAAAGTGTTACATCTTTTTTGTAGACAATTTTACGATCTACAAACTTTGCCTGAATCATTTTTCGATAGCTCTCGTTGTTTCAGAGATATACGCAAAAAACACTAATTTGTGACCTTTAACCTCGAATAAAAAACAACGCACAAGCGGGATCGATGGGGACTTTTGACATATCATTCGTAATGACGTATTCAAGGCCTGCACAAAAATCCAGCTTGTTGGGAATTAATGCAAACTGGAATGTCTATTTTGACTGGACTACTAATAGTAATATCAAAATCAAAAATGTTTTTATTTCACATAGGCCCACGAGTATATGGGCACTTATAAAACGTTAGAAGCTAGTGCAACCAGCAAAAAATTATTAAGTTTACAATATTTCCCTATTACAATATTAACAGATAGATATGTGAGGACAAACAACAAATGAGATGCTAAATACTTATTAATGTCTGTTACGCTTTCACACAAACACGACTGAATACATTTCGATGAAACTTAGTACACGGGTACATTTCACCATATCCTAGAATAGTTTAAAGGATACTTTTTATTCCCAGGAGTAAGTTCCCTTCGGATAATATTCTACTATCACGCAGGTGACGCTACTGGCATCAGCTAGTTTAGAATAAGCGTTTTAACTTTGGAAACATAAGAAAAACTGAGCGAAGCTGATAACAAATATTTTTGTACTATTTCAGTATGAGAAAAACAACAGTGACGCATGTTTATCTTTTTCAGAAACTTACTTACGTCATAGTTTGGTTAACCGAGAAAAGATTACCAAGAAAAATTGTTTGGAAAAACAGTTATATCAGGCTTGTTGTGTTGTGTTATTCCCAAAAGGTTTGAGTGAACGTGTATCCATAACAAGGGCCTTACTATGACGTATTAAAATGTCAGGTGTACGAGCGAGAAAGGGAGATGGAGCTATACAATATGTAACATAATTGAAACAGTCTTATTATGTAAACACTTCTAGTAGGACAACAATAAGGCTGCAAGAATATTGTTTCAAGGAATTGCGATCCTAGAATTCAAAGAGCAACTGATGGATTATAAGTGGGTTTTCATCAGAAAAAGGCTAGTGCTCCCACTCTCTCCACCCGGAGCGAGAGGCGTTGATTGATTCGCACTAAAAAAAAAGGGACAACAACTTTTTCGCAAGATTTCCTATACTAATCTACCGATGAAGTTTTTAGTTTATTTTGTACCAATTACATTAAAGTAATTCCCAGTTCATACTAATTGCATTCTAGATCACTCTTTGCCAATAGTTCTGGGTGATTGGGCACTCGCTTCAAGCCCCTAACGAGCTAAAGACAAACTGTTTCCCGGTGTACTGAGAACAGTTACAAATTCCCCTCTTCCCGGATGCATTTTTTAGATCCGTAGATTATTGTGGCTGTGAGAAGATTATTGTGGCACGATGAAATTTTATAAGTTAAGAGATTATGTGGGTTTGTGAAAATTGTTGAAGATGTACCTACTTTTTGCTTTGTAATTTTTATTATTTTAAATGCACGTTAGAGATTTCATCGTTTTTGCACTAATTTTGTGCAAATCAGTGTGAGTAAAATAATTGATTTTTCGGATTTGATTGAAATTTTATAGGACATTTATATATTATAGAAATATTATAGGATAGCTACTTATGCTACTGCTTTTATTTTAACACTTAAAAACCCTCTCCAAGAGCAGGCTTACTACCTCTTTTAGACTTTCAAGTTGCAATAGTGTATAGTCCGGCGCGGCGGCCAGCCCTCGCTACAATTTATATTTGTTTTATCGTGAGGCAAACTTTGCCAGAGATCACTCAAGGCAGAGAGGTTTGAAAGAAAAAGGGAGAGGCTTTACCCAGCCGTAGGACAAAATATAATATTTATTTTTTTAAACTGTGTCAATTCCGAGAGTTTTTATATTACTTTAGAGTATGCGTGTTAAAAACGTCGTTCAATATCCGTAAGCGATTGTCATTGGAGTTTCTTAGTTCCAGAACGACCTCGCCATAGACTGGGGCGTTTATTCCGCTTCAGCTGTAACGATAAACTTTGCCCACTTGCATTGCAAAATTAATTACATTTCTGTTTAATATTTAAAAAAATTATTAAACACAAAATTGTTCTGGAGATTCTTCAAAGTACTTTCACAGCCATTTTCACAAGTTAATCACTTTTAGAATTCAAAATCGATTCTAATAAATATTTCATCAATATGAATCTGCATCGAAACTCTTGGCAAAGTTTGGGCAACAATATTATTCGTAAAGTTGGTCCAAGCAAAGCTTTGCCCAGTGAAGCCAAGTTAATAAGGAGGCCAATCAAAGTGAAACTTATCGGTATAATGACGTGTCAGTAGCAAGCGCCATTGAATAGATAATACTGAGTCCTGATCAGTTTTCTTTAGACTTTATATGCATACATAGTTGTTCACGAACAATAAAGTTTTTCTTTTAAACTTTGTGTCTTGGTTTTTGTTGTTATGTGTCTATCACTAACACTACACAAACACAACATACCTTTTAATAGCTTGTTGTTTATTTCTTTTGTCGTATTTTGTACTAAATTTTTGGCCTCATGTAACACTTTTAATTAACTTTATTTCACAGGACCCAGGAACTATTTACAGTGTTTTGAAACAAAATTGAATACCTATTTCTATGTTTTAAGTAAAATTTTTTTGTGGTGGAAAATCATCAAATAACTTCTACATCTATGTTCCTTCTTTACCTTGCCTTCCAGATCCCTGGTTTGCCCTTTCTAAGTCAACCCATGGCCCCAGTAGGCTTCGGCCCTGTTGAGCCCCTACAGGTTTGCTGACATCTCTTTTAGACGCGCGTGGAACACTGCGCGCCGCCGATGACACGGGCTCGTTCCAGACGGTGAGCTACCAATGGCTCGTCGTCCGCAAGAACCAAATACACACCAAACCAAACTATAAACGAAATCGCTATATACACTGAATATTTAATTAAATCACTGCCCGGAATACATAATCTGTAGATAGGTAACAAAAGCAGACACTCGAAGCGACCTCGCCATTAAAACGTAAACCTTAAGCATCTCCAGGTAACTTTATTAGTCCCTTTACGTATGAGATAAACCTGTGGGAGTTTGTGTTTGATTGTATTTTGAAGATATTTTGAGCAGAAGCTTTCCATTAAGTACCTATTTAAAGACTCTTTGATATATCTTTAGTAGATTACGAGTGCTCGAAGCGTAAGTGGTTCACTTGGCTGGATTAGTAAACGAGGAGTCGCGACATTTTGTTAAGTACTTACTTCCCAAAAAAACAGGCAAGTGCGAGTCGGACTCGAAAACTGAGAGTTCCGTACCAACTTACCTAAGAAAACATTTCAATTCCCGAATCAAGTCTTGAAGATTTTTCCGAATCGGATTTTTTTTCTTGTGGCGTTACAACAAATTTTCAGTTTCCAGACTTTCTGCTGTATTTGTGCTATGAGAATTTGCTTTTTGCCAAATTTCAGGATTCTTTCTACCCGGAAGTACCCCATGAATTTTAATTCACTTAAGAGTGCCGAAATGTACGTTTTTTGCGACATAAACGAACGTATCTTTTTTTTTGTTACGGATGCTTAAAAAGAGCCCGTTTAGAATAATATACGCTTTCGAGGTGGGCCTGTAGATAGTTGACAATCTAAACCTGCGTACCCAAACACCGTGTAAGGAAAGCTTGTTAAGGCGGGCGCGACGTTAGAATTATCCATACAAACGTAATACCAAAATCATTTGCAGTATTAGCATATTTACATCATAATATGATGTTATTCGGATTCAGACAATAATTATCTAGGTTCCTACGTCGTCTTTTTTTAGAAAAACTTGCTCTAAATGAAATTTAAACGAATTTAAATTTGCATATTTTCACAGCGATAATGTCATGTTTTTATTTTGTTTTTTTCCATATTATAAACAACAAAATTTCAAAATATCTCTCCGCAGGAACACAATTATTATTATCAAGTTATAAATACTCGAAACAATATTGGAAATACATTAATTTTTCATTCATCATTTTTGGTATTACGGAACATCTCCCTAATTTCCAATAGTTTGTATTGCTATCACAGCAAGCAACTGTCAGTGTGTGGATGATGACTTTACTCCAGTCAGTGTGTCCAAGAATTGTTTATACTATCTGGATTGATTCCATCAACCTCAAAAACGTATTTTATTTCGTCTCAACTCGAGATAGCACGCGGTGTACGCAGGCCACTTAAGGCATTAGTCCTGACTGTCATTTGTTGACCTTTATGACTATTATTGACTTTTATGTATAGTCAGAAGTCCGGTTTAACTCCAGGCATTAGGATATCGGGTAATAATAATAATAATAATAATCATTTAATTCAGACTCATCTTGCGATTACATCCATATGTGTTAGTACAGTTGAGAACTTAGAAACTAGTGCTAGTAACAAAATCATAAATCACACAAATAAGAGGCAGGCCCGGATGGACTCCCCGATGATGGTGGCAAATTACTATACGACTGCGTGCAGCCGTATCCAGCGAGCCAGCATCGGAGCGTCCCACCGGTCCGCCAGCGCGCGCAAGATGGTGTTGGGACTGTCGCGCGTACGGCGCATGATAGAAGCGAACCGTTTGCGCATGATGGCTGCAAAGCCATCTGTGTCAGCCGCCGCGAACATCGCCGAGGCGCTGCAGTGGCGCGGCAGCCCCATCAACACCCGGAACGCGTCATTGTATTGAACGCGCAGATCGCTGTATGTCCGCTGCGTATAGTTAACCCACAGGCTACAGGTGTAAAAGGACTGACAGTAAGCTTTAAAAAGCGCAACTTTGACAGTCCCAGTGCACCGTGAAAACCTGCGGACCAACATGTTGCATCGGACAGACAGCGCTCTGCGCTCCCTTTCGATGTCCATTCTGTCCTTAAGGTCCTCAGTGACCCAGTGGCCCAAATACTTGAATTGCTCGACTTTATTTAGAGCAGAACCACATAAAGTGAAATTCGGAACGAATGTGTATCGCTTGTTGTCCGGCCTGAAGATCATTATTTCACTTTTTTTGACGTTTTATTTGAGCCCATGAGCCACCGCGTAGGACTCACAAATTTTGAGGAGCGTTCGTAAGGCACCAATTGAAGGACTCAACAACACCATATCGTCTGCGTAGCTGATATTATTTACGCATACTCCATCTATATGACACCCGATGCCAGTGCTGCTGAGTTCCTCGATCAGTCGGTTGACGTACAGGTTGAAGAGCGTAGGAGAGGTCAGCCCTCCCTGCCTCACCCCGCATTCCAACCCATACTCTTCCGAGAGAGAGCCCGCCCATCTCACACAGTTCTTCTGCTTGTTATACCACTGCATAAACAAAAGCACAATCTCTCTAGGTACACAAGTTTCATCCCTTAATTTACCCCATAGAATATCGTACGATACAAGATCGAAAGCTTTCGATAAATCAAAGTAGCAAGCATACACTGCAGTCTTTCTACTAGTATAATACTGACAATGACATCATCATTCTCACGCACCGAAAATACGTGGACAACAGGAAAAATCCTGTTATTATCACTCAAAGAATGTCACTCTGTACGAGTATAGAGCCAATTATACTCATTCGGAAAACATTATTTGTTGTTACTGTTGTCCACGTATTTTTATGGGCTAATTAAAATACTTCATGCTTCTGGTAAACAAAAATCAAATAATTTAAAAATATCTTCATCAATTTAATTAAAAAAGGAAGTCAGCTATGAACTCTGTCGAATTCTTGCGTGTGACGAGCCTTAAAAACAGTGTTTTTGCAAGAGAGACAGATAAGTTGATTAAAAATTGTTGTATCTCGTTAGCTTTTGTGTTTATAGTTAGTATTTTTCTTTTTGTATATTGTTGAATATCTTCCTGCGGTTTCAACCTACATGAAAATAGGTTTCTCTATGAAAACGTTGTTTCCCCGTTTGATCCCTTTAGAGCATTAATTTTGGAAAATAGCCCTTAGTGCTTGCATAACTCATAAAGGAAACCTTTTTGGAGGTAGGTGGAACAGAGAGTAAAGTCCCACATACCTTCGTTGAAAAGGGAGGATCCTCCGACCGGATGGGGGTTATGTTCGGTTGGCTACTACCCGATAGATGATTCGGGCTGTTGTATCTATTCAAATCGCTTGCGCGATGCAGGATTCTGTGACGTCATATGTAGTAGATATCGCTATACCTTAATTTTAACTTATAAATATTTCACTTACTAAGTATCTAAGCATTGTAGAATGCAATAAATATTGAGTATGAATTGACCAATTACCTATTGTATCGTATAAAAAATATCAAATGCTAAACACGAAAATAAGAAATAATATCGGATCCCAAGTAACATACTCGTAGGTTATGATACCTCATTTCAAATCACTAATCCTTTGAAGTAGACACAAGTAAATTGTCAGGCATCTGTTCCAAGCAAAGCCAGAGATACAAGCAAGTCTACCACAACTTATTAATTACTTCAGATACACAATATACGATGGGGTGAGCGCCTAAGCTCCTAACTTTGATTATAACCTGAACCTTCATTGTATACCCAGATACGTACGTGCGATAATATCGTTCTTAGTTCAGGGTTAAGTTTAACATTGGTTTGTCTTGTTTTCATGCATTCTGTAAACTATTCTCAAATATTTTACGACCTAGGTTCACTAGGGCACTTTGAATTCGTTCTTATTAACAAAGATCACAAGCCTAGAGCAGTCGGGAGCAGTAGTGGACCAGTGGTAACTACCCCGACTAGCAAGTTGTAGGTCACGGGTTCAAACCCAGTCAAGCGCATTGCTTTGTGTAATTTATTTCATCACCACTGCTCTCAAAAAGGTGAAAGAAAACATTTTGAGGAAACTGGCATGTCCTAGAACCAAAAATTCGAAGACGAATGGCATCCGCCAATCCGCACTGGTGGATTGTGGTCCATTCCCTCTCCTAGAGAGGAGGCCTGAGTCCCAGCAGTTGGAACATTATAAAGCCAATAATGCTAAAAAACAAGGCTACAAAAAATTCATTATCTTCCTGCCCGTGTCCCGTACTAGACTATCTGTCTATTGGAGCAGAACGAGTTTGTGGAATTCACACGCTAAGTATCAACTACAATTCTCATAATCCATTTTTTTATTGTGGATAGGCTCACGTTTGACCATCGTCTCATCTGGTGGTAAGCAACGATATTATGGTCGACGATGGAGCACACTTGCCTAGAAGCAACCTATTTACTCTCGACTTAATGTTATCTTCGTTACTCTCTCAGATTATAGCTATCAGGAAACACAGACCGTGGTAGGAAATTCTTTGTAGTATAAAGGCCTGATTATTTTTGAAAAAATTGCAGGTTAAACCAAAAATAAACAAGAGAAAATGATAATGATGATAACAGTTTTTCTGTTAACCTATTTTCGCGCAGAATTTTCTACAAGAAAGTTAATTCACAAACAATCAATCAACTTTGCCAATCACAGTTTACTACTGGACATATGCACGCCTATCTCACGTATAGTTACAAAAAGTCATCCATCTGTCCCCGCCACTTTTTTAAGTTGGCTCCAGCTAAAAGAAATAAAGTGGGTTGAAATAGACAAATCGATGTTTTTTTACAGATGTGACCAGTATTTTCAAGGGTATTGTGTTACTAAGTAACTAGGTTGCAAAGGTCAGACGCTCCGATAGAAGTGATTTTTGATTGGTAATATTTAGGAAAAGACAATTAGAAGGATACAATCTGTATTCTCGTATATGTTCTCGAGTGGCGACGGTACACCGAAAGTCGCAGCGTTAGAAAACTTTCTACTAGCTGAACCGATGACCTGACGAAAGTCGCGCGTTGTGGTGCACTTGAGGGAGGCGTATATCCAACAGTGGACGTCTTTCGATTGAAATGATGATGATAATCCATGTTCGGCTGAACATGGTTAATGACCAGCCTACCACTACCTACTCCGATCTCTAGTCGTCACGCATATAGCTAGATCAATATCATAACATTCAAGGATTGGTTTTGACGAAAAATGTTCTTGCAATATCATCAATATCAGTATACGAGTATATTACCTGTAGACCAACGCTAAAAGGGTAAACAAACCTATCACTACTTCCAAAAATCACCATTCATCAATGACCTACATTTCAACCCAAAACCAAACTCAAAAGGCCAATAAATTTATCAACACTACATCTCAAACGATAGTCGGTTAAGACAAAGTTCGCGGAGAAACTTAATAAATTATTACAAATTTTGCGTTACGCATGCTCTGTCGGAGTATTCCCGTGTTGGCACCTAGATTTTCGGCACCAAAATGTTCGGCACTCAAGCTATTCCCGTTTCGGCACCAATAGGTATTTTGAATTGCGATTTTGTATAGGTTACTGCCATCCAAAATACCGTTGGTTCTAAAGTGGCGGCCACGTACCGGAAGGAACAGCGTTGGAAGGCCTCCCACAAGGTGGACTGAAGACATGGCGAGGGTCGCGGGAATCCGTTGGTTGCGAGACGCACAGAACTGATTGCTGTGGCGACGCTTGGGGGAGGCCTATATCTAGCAGTGGACGTCTTTCGGCTGAGATGATGAAGATGATGATCCAAAATACCTATTGGTGCCGAAAAGGAAATAGCTTGGATGCCGAAAATTTTGGTGCTGAAAATCTGGGTGCCGATACGGGAATACTCCGCTCTGTCAGTTGGTAGGCGCAAGTAGTGGGTGGTATAAGTTATTGCCGGTCAGGGCGGGGTTAAAAGACAAGATAATAACAGGGATATCCTAGATAGGGTTGTCTAGGTCTTAGCTTACATTTGGCAGGTTTCCGCTTCACTGAAAGGGATAATGGTTGTAGGTGAGGTAGGTTCTTTTTTTGTGTTTTAGGCCTAGATGCTTAATCTAGATCATGTCTAGTGTCTTCTTAGCTAGAATAATATAGGTAAGTACATTTGGTTCGGCTAAAGTAATTGGACACGTAGTTCATGAATTGAGGTCTTTATCTAATAGGTTCCCCTTTACAGATCAGGTAATAATAATAATAATAATTGTAATAATTCATCAGCAACTTGCTCTGAAATACAAACTTGTGGAATCAGAGGTACCGTATTACAAGTATGTGCCCGACCCAGTTCTCGAAAATGACCATGTCACGCTGTACTGGGATCGGTCTATCATCACTGACCGGACTATTGTAGCCAATAAGCCGGATATAGTGGTGATAGACCGATTAGCGCGCCGCACAATGATAGTCGATGTCACCATCCCGCATGACGAGAACCTCGTGAAAGCCGAGAAAGAGAAACAGATTAAATATCTCGACTTGGCACACGAGGTTGTCGACATGTGGAATGTGGACTCGGCTGTCATTGTGCCGATTGTTGTGACCGCCAATGGCCTGATGGCCAAAAGCTTCGACGACCACCTGTCGAAGCTGTCGTTGCGCGGTTGGATCAAGGGCCTGATACAGAAGGCAGTACTCCTGGATACGGCTCGTATCGTGAGGAGGTTCCTGTCTCTGGAGCCCTAACCACCGGTAGCTTGGACCCTGCTCCCGCTAACGGTGGCATTCTATTTTTTATATTTTTAAATGTTTTTTTTTAATTATTTTTGTAAGAAATATTTAAAAATATATTTAATATGTATTTTAAAAATAAATAAAGAAATAATAATAATAATAATAATAGCCCCCTAAACAACCACACGTCCTGATTGACCATCTAATCACGTGGGGGGCGGACACACGAATGAGAAATTACTGGCGTGGCTAACGTGGCTCTGGAAACCCATTCAAAATATGGAGACACGTTCAAAGAAAAAACGTATAGGACCGCTGCCCGGGGGCGATCGCCGGGGCGCACCTGGAGCTGACGCTGGGTGTCTCAGCATGCGAACCGTCAGCGGTGAGGAGTTGAGCAGGCGGGCTCCCACCGACAAAGATACTACAGCCGAAATCACTGACGATGGTGACAGACTGACGGACAGGACAAACACCCCTGTAGAACCGTACAGTCCTAGTACAGTATCATATGCACCTTCTGAAAGATCAACACCATCCATACCATCGTCACCACCCCCCAGTACTAATTTTAATTCAATCCACCCCACCCAGTCCTTGAATGTTGCGCGGGAGGTATCTACCTTCTTACCCGCGTCCACCAAGGCGGGCAAAGCAAGAGTTCGCATGAAATGGAGTAAAGATGTAAACATATTTATCATGCGAACTTACCTATATATCACAAAGTTAGAGACCGATTTGACAACCTACAGGCAACAGCTGCATGAACTTTTTACACGACAATACCCAGAAGTTACTGTTACAGAACAAAGAATTTCAGACCAACGCAGAACTATAGTTAGGAATAAACTCCTGTCACAAGACATAATAGATCAGTTAAGAGAAGAAGTTCGAACGCAATTACATGTAGAAACAGAAAGTAGTGAAAGCACTTTTGATTTCGTCGTTACACAAAACACAACTGAAAATATCCAACCAGAACTACTATTGCATGCTCACTTAGATTCTAACACACAATCTCAAACATCCTATCTGTCACAAGCATATACACAAACCACACACACATCTACGCAAACCGAGAGTATTGCTATAACATTAGAAAATGACGTTGAGATCCTTGTAAATATCGAGCAAAATCACCTCACAGATTCGTATATACAAGAAATACACGAAAAATTTAAAACTGTTCTTACTCAGTATTCCGGGATGGATCCAGCAGCTCGACCAAAGCTGCCTAAACTTAGGTACACACCAAAATTAAACAGGCTAGTTTGTTTATTTAATCAAAGTATTCTCAATCAATATATTAGCGAAGAAACTCAACTAATAGATGTACACACTCTGGTATATTGCACAGCATTAACTATTTCTGAAGAACTTAGTTATAAGATAACAGAAAATACAGGAAGACATACAAGGCCAAAAAATAGTAATAAACCAGCTTGGCAACAGAGACTTGAAAAAGATATAGAAAAACTTAGGGCAGATTGTGGTAGACTAACTCAGTATATCAATAATAATAGATCAAATAAGGTAGTTAAAAGAGTAGAAGCATTATTTAAGAATATGACTATTCATACTAGACATGAGGATGAAAATAGGAAACCAGTAGAATTTTTAGATACTTTGAAACAGAAATTAGCAGTTAAAGTCCATAGGTTAAGACGATATAAGAAAGCACAGGAGCGTAAAAATGACAACTCTTTATTTACTATGAACGAAAAGAACTTTTATAGGAATTTACAGACTAAGCCACAAACTAATACATTACATGAAAATAATATAGAATTACCAACAGTAGAACAAATTGAAACATTTTGGTCTGGTATATGGGAAGAGCAAGTAGAACACAATGATAAATCAAATTGGATAATAGACGAAACTGCTAGACGGAGTTCATTAGAAGAAATGGAGTTCGTTGAGTTTACCGAATCTGACATTACTAGTATTACAGCAAGACTACACAACTGGAAATCCCCAGGTGTAGATAAAATTCATAATTATTGGTTTAAAAAATTAGAATCATTACACAAAATATTGGCAAAAAATTTAACAGACATTGTTCTAGGGAAACAAAATATACCTGAGTTTATTGCTACAGGAATAACATACATGTTACCGAAAACCAAATACTCACCACAGCCTTCCCAGTACAGACCAATTACATGCCTACCTACAATTTACAAGATCCTAACGTCAGCCATCACAACAAAAATAAACAAACACATAGAACAACACAACATAATAGCAGAAGAGCAAAAGGGGTGCAGACGGGGCCACATGGGGTGTAAGGAACAGCTAGTTATAGACTCAGTAATACACAAACATGCTGCTACAAAAAATAGAAATTTACACTGTACCTACATTGACTACAAGAAAGCTTTTGATAGTATCCCACATTCCTGGTTGATCCAAATATTACAGATATATAAAATAAACTCAAAAATCATAGACTTTTTACAAAATATTATGCTTCGCTGGAAAACTACACTGCAGTTAACTTGACGTGACAATATTATAACAACGCGACAAATAGCTATTAGAAAAGGCATTTATCAGGGAGATTCCTTGAGCCCTCTATGGTTCTGTCTCGCTTTAAATCCCCTATCTCACTTACTGCAGCGCACCCAGGCTGGATATTGTCTTAAACACACAACAGATTTAACCACTATCTCTCACCTTATCTATATGGACGACATTAAATTATATGCTAAAAGTGAGAAAGAGATGAAAAAATTAATAGAAGTCACTACGGAATTCAGTAAAGATATTAACATGCAATTTGGACTAGACAAATGTAAAACAGTACACATAATTAAAGGCAAAATTAAACCTGGTGACTATGCAATTAATAATTCTGAAACTATTACAGCGATGGAATCTACAGATCTATATAAATATTTAGGATACAGGCAGCTGAAAGGCCTAGATCATACCTCGATTAAACACACACTGACTACTGAATACAAGAGGAGAGTGATCGCACTATGTAAAACTAAACTCTTAGGAAAGCATTTAATAAAGGCACTGAACACCTATGCAATACCAATACTGACTTACTCATTTGGAGTGATCAAATGGTCAAAAACTGACATCCAACAAATAGAGAGAATAACACGCACCACGCTCACTAAACACAATATCCTGCACCCTAAATCTGCAATAGAAAGACTGACCATCAAACGGCAACAGGGAGGGAGAGGCCTAATAGATGTCCATCATCTTTGGCAGAAACAAATTGCTAGATTAAAAACATTCTTTCACACAAAATCTCAAACAAGCACCATACATAAAGCCATAGTCAAAAACGATACTAACTACACCCCCCTTAACCTACACGATGAGAACACAATTTACAACATCACTAATGACCTACAGAAACAAAAGATAGAAGAGTGGAAAAAGAAAGTGCTACATGGACGACACCCCCATGATCTAGAACAATCCCACATAGATACAATAGCTTCAAACAAATGGCTTAAGATAGGTAGTTTATTCCCGGAAACCGAAGGGTTTATTATTGCGATTCAAGATCAAATCATCAACACTAAAAACTACAGGAAATTTATTATCAAAGACCCCACAATATTGAATGATAAGTGCCGTAAGTGTCACAATCAGCCAGAGACCATACAACATATTACAGGTGCATGCACAACGCTCACTCAGACTGACTACACTCATAGACACAACCAAGTCGCAAACATCATACACCAAAAACTAGCAATTAAACATAAGCTCATACCAGATCATGATGTAACCATCCCTTATTACAAATATGTTCCACAAACTATTTTAGAAAATACCACACACAAACTCTACTACGATCGCGCCATCCTAACCGACAAGACCATTCACTACAATAGACCAGATATCATCCTCCAAGATAAAGCTAATAGAGTAACATACCTGATAGATATTGCAGTTCCTAATACGCATAATTTACAAAAAATAATAGGAGAGAAATTAAGCAAATATGCGGAACTTAAAGAAGAAGTGACACGAATCTGGAGGCAAGATAAAGTATATGTCGTACCCATAGTCGTTTCCACTACAGGGGTTATACCCAACCACCTTCATAATAGCCTCAAATTAATAGACCTCAAAGACTCAACCTACATACTACTTCAAAAAGCTGCAATTTTGAACACCTGCAGAATAGTTCGAAAGTTCATGCAGATAGAGGAAAACGAAATTTCTCCTCATAATATCCACTCTACACCATAAACCCACCACACACACGCTACATTGACTTGGCATGGCCCGTTAATGTAGCTTAACACTAGCCCAGAGCTAAGAGAAACTTAACGGTTTTCCAAAATAATAATAATAATAATAAATTCTTTATTGGTATAATCATAGGTTGACACAGTTTATGAAGCCTCTGACTCCCGAACTAGGCAGGCCTGTATGTCAGGAGTGGGTAACAAATTTTGGACAAGTTTGATGATGAAAGCTGACAAGAGTTACCGTTATTTATTTATGTATAATTATACTTTAATTTACACAATACTCTAAATAGTATACAAAAGGGAAAGGGAAAAGGCTAGGCAGATGATGATGACTCTAAATAGTATACAATTAATAATATATTTACATAAAATCAAATGCTGTTCGTTAGTCTCGCTAAAACTCGAGAACGGCTGAACGAATTTCTCTTATCTTGGTCTTTAAATGTTCGTGGAGGTCTAGGAAAGGTTTAAAAGGTAAAAAAAATGACAAAAAAATCGGCAGTACGAAGTCTGCCGGGTCAGCTAGTACTGTATAAATTTTGTTTATTAATTGTACAGTTCATAATGTGGATAGGATACTAAAGTAAGTGTCCAATCGGCGATTTAATCGCACAGGGTAATGTCTTACAGGCAACCTTATAATGCACTGAGTGAAAAAATTATACATATTAATATTAATTAGACATAACAATATAAAGTACAAAGACACAATACCAATTAATATACTAAGAAATAGAAACATTGCATTGAAAGTGGAGAGTAAAGTGAAATGAATATTATAATTAAAGATAATGCCCCTTTACCATTACACCAGCACAGCCTTCTAAAGAGTTTCCGAGTAACTATAGTAAATAGATTGGAGAATCCAAAATGATTTTACAGCACTTATTACGTTTCACTACCTTATTAATGGGTCGTCAGGAAAGTCTTTAGTTTTTGATCCAGTCACTTTGTTCTCCATTAGAAAGCAGATGTACTATATTCTTCTCGGCAAGTTTTGCTGAGGTAATCAATACTATAATATCATTTTCGGTACCATTACACACAGATTGTGCACCAATATTCCACTTGCAAATAATTAAAACGGAACTTAATTATACTTTAAAAAATTCTTCCTAAACTCGAATCACTCGAAAGGTAGGCAGGTAGGCAATCATGAGACCGGGAAGTATTACGCTTGCATTAATTAACATCTGGAATTATTTAGTAGGTTACGTGATGGTTTGAAAGAGTTACCGCGGTACTGGAACTGTGAAAAGTGTCGTTGTATTTGGGATACAGATTCTCATAGTTCTCCTACTAAAATGTCACATTAGATATCCGCAAGAGAATCAAGGTAACTGAAATAGCCCGAAGAATCGCCAAACTTAACTGACAGTGGGCAGAGACATTGCTCGTAGAACAGTTAGTCCATTTGAACGAAAGGTTCTTGACCACGTACTGGAAGACGCAGACACAAGGTGGATCGATGACCTGGTGAGGGTTGCGGAAATCCGATGGATATGTACAGGACCGGTCGTTGTGGCGATGCTTGGGGTAGAACTATGTCCAGAAGCGGACGTATTTCGACTGAAATGATGATGATGATGACGATGATGAATATCGCGTAGTTCAATTATTTCAATTTGACTTCTCAACGCTCTGCCTGATAATAACAAAAGCCTTGACAAAAACCAAAACTTTTTTGATAGAGCCACCTTTTAAAAACAAAAAAGATAAATGGTAAAACACGTGTGAGATCATGATTCCAACCTACATATTTGCCTTCCCGCAGCCCTAACTCATGCACCTCGATCCCTCTTTAGCATATAAATAATGTGGCCCAAAGAGGGACCAAGGCAGTGAATTGTTGACGCCCCAGTATATTATTGAGCTCCACTTTCACCACTAAACTGTGAGGTTTTATTTTATTCATGTTTATTAGGGTTCTCGGTCACTGGGGATTATTTGCTTGAAGTTATAAGCTGGTGGGAATCCGTTCGGATTGGACTTGCAAATGGTCTGTGTTAAATCGTGCGTTGGTCCTATGTAAGCACTTGGTGTTTTGATGACCGGTTCTGCCCCTTTGATATAAGGCGTGTTTTTTTAAAGTTAGTTCTGTAAATCAACTGTGATCTGCACAGTTCGAAATTGATTGACTTTTGTTTATTGAAGTGAAATAGCGCCAGTGAAAGGGAATTGTTTTTCTAGGTACGGAAAGTTGTGAAGAGATATTATGAAACGTTACCAAAACTTTCATTAATACATATGTGGATGGATGGAGAGGGAGAGGGAGATCAAAGAAAATTGAATGGATTGTGTGATATGAAAGAAAAGTGTATCAGTTATAGCGTCAAGGTTGACAGGACAGAATAGGAACAAAAATGTGTTGCACCGACCCCAAGTTAAATGCGTCTAAGGTAGGAAGATTATGGCGATGACGATGATGATGATGTTGATATACTAACTAATGATTTTTAAATTAATATCAATAGAATGATGAATGTTCAAAAATCAATGGTCGTAATTTTATATTCTTGATTAATTTTATTTTATTTATTTAACTGTAGCTATTATTATATTAAATATTATGTTTATCTTCCGTGGCTTATCTGTTGATGAAGTAAAATTTTAATGATTTTTATGTTTTGATGAAAATTTTCAGTTTAAACAAAAATTGCCTGATATATAATTTAGGACAAGACTAGAGTGAATAGGCTTTTAATAAACTAGTGCACCTCACCATCAACGATCATTGCTTACCATCAGATGGAATCGCAGTCAAGCACTAGTTCATATCAATAAAAAAAAAACTTTAAATAAAAATCGTAAAACGCAACCCAAGTTCTCTCTATAAGCAAAAAGATTTTTATTACACCCACAAAGAAAGTTCTTTACTACACTCTATTTTCTAAAATAGCGAACATCGTTCAGGTTTTTCCGCCACGAGCCACAAAATAATCTCCCTCGCTAGGCGGCTGTTATTGTAACTCATACATTATAACCGCAATATCCCATGTTTACTTTGCGAAGAGTAAAGTCTATAGGAAGGAAGGTGAAAAAATCGTTTCCCCGTATAATAATAAGTTGGATACAGTAGAAATTTGAATCGCACGAGAGATAGATGAAATAATAAGACAAGTTTTCTACTGTTTATCTGAGCTTTTGGGCTGTAAAAGGTAATTTAGATAGCTATTTAGATCAGTTTAATTATACGCTAGAGAAAATGGAGGTAGATACAATTTGCGTCAACAGTATAATCTTTTTGTTCTAAATTAAAACCTTAAAAAAACTTAGCGAGACTTAAAATGGTTCGCTATTTTTATTTCTTTTGCGTGTTGAGGGGTTTTAGTGATACTTCTATGTTTCAGCGTAAATGTTTTTGTTTTCAACGTTAGAATAATAATCTTTTGGAAAAAACAAAAAGTAAAGGTTAACTCACAAAAACAAACCACTTATCGAAAACAATTGGTTCTTTATTTTAATTTATGTTTCCATATTCTTGTTTTGAAAGATCGCCAAACATAAATCGTTTGTAGGTAAGTAGTAGTAAGTAGGCAGGGTACATTATAAAGACACAGGTTTGTTGTGACGTTGGCGGAGGCCTGAGTCCAATAGTGAACGTTCTTCGGCTGAAAAGATGGCGATTATTCTTGTTTCATCATTGTATGTATCTCTGATCTAATTAACCGAGTTTTTTCTTTCTTTCTTTCAATTCACCGTTCAATTAAGAGTTTAGGTATTTTACTAAATAGCGCCATTAATCTAGTCTTTTCATTTTGGCTAAATTTTATATGAGCAGTCAGGACGACTGCAGTTCGTGTCCAGGGAGGAGATGTTTTGATGGGGCACTGATGTGTAAAGGGATTGGCTGTTTCTGCTTCCACAGCGCGCATTTTGTTCTATAACCCACCTATAAAAGCCAAATCCAAGTATTATATTCATATACCAAAGCTTATAGTTGAATAGAGAAAATTAGTTAAATTAACTCATAACTACTGAAGCTGAAAAGCTCGGTCTCATTCAAGCTATCTGCATCAAAACCAGATGATGTACTTATAGTAATGGCTAAAGGCTTACATAATAGATAGCCAGCAGTGCATAGGTAATGATAACATTGCTTACAAGCTCCATTAACTGATTAGTGTACCAGCTAATTGCGTTAGACGTATTTAGGCATTTGGTGTAATTTTGAACCTAGTCTGTGTTGGATGATGTAAGGCTTAGTTTATGAAAATATTCTCTCTAACTCATCTGCATACTTTAACTTGTACTCATTGTTGTTTCAAAAACTTGACTACAACTAAACGCCTCGGGGGACCAAAACACTGGGACTCCACGATAGCAGCAAGTTTTTCTTCCAAGAATAAAAAGTGTCCGCACTTTCTGCCAGATGTAGGCAGGGAGGTTTTTGCGTCAAAAAAAGACGTCCCCTGGCGGACATAGGCCTTCCCTAAGTATCACCATAACGAACGGTTCTGTACGTCTCGTATCCATCCGATTTCCATGACCCTCCACCCTTTAGGAGGCCTTCCAAAGCTGCGTCTTCCGGTACGTGATTGCCGTACCAAAACATTTCGTCTCCATTGACTACATATCTGTTCTACGAGCAATGTGCCCTACCCACTGATGCTCAAGTTTGTTTTTTTTTATTTTTCGGGTTATCTCGGTAACCTTGGTTACTCAGATTCAGTGGGTGAAAACATCCGGGTGTTATCATTGTACGAATCGCCCTGAAAACACAATGGAGCATACGCTTGGGCGGAGCATCATCGTAACTTTGGAAGCAATCGGCAATCCTAGTTCAGTTCATGATGCGAAGCAAAAAGCGAAAAGCGAGAGGACATTTCCAGCCGCTGTAGGGAAGGCACTAACCATACAGTTGTCTTTAATCAGAGTATTTTTTTATCTTATACAAGTAACTATAGCCAAGGCAATACGAATGCAAACCTGTGACAAAATCCATGGCAATTAGGGCCGCCACTGGACACTAAAACTCTCGTTCACGCGAAACTTAAAGCTATTTGCCAAACGACCGCCATCCAGCCAAAAATTGGACCAATTATAGTCACACGAGCGTACAATATTGGAATAATGGAAGTGACATTTTATGGCAGTGATTTTTGTTGCCATTTTAGCTATTCCCATATTTTAGGAAATGTAAATATTGAAGGCTACCTATAAAAACATTCCCACTTTTCAATTTCGAGTCCAGCATGATGCAAAATATTTACAAACATATTAGAGTTCCGATAACCGATCGCCTTGAGCTTCTTGGAGCACAACTCTCGTCTACTCTCAACTTCGGCTCATACATCGAAGCAAAAGCCCAGCTGGCTGGTAAAAAATTGGGGATCTTAGCAAAGGTGAGACGGTACTTTACGCCGGAATAGCTGCTCAACCTTTACAAAGCGCAAGTTCGATCGTGTATGGAGTACTGCTCTCATCTTTGGGATGGGTCTGCCAAATACCAGCTTGATGCACTTGAGTCGATTGAGAGGCGAGCCAAGAAGATCTTCGGTAATGATGCACTTGTTGAGTCGAAACTCCAAAGTCTTGGGCATCGGCGCCGAGTTGCTGGCCTGACGGTTTACTATCGTTTACACTTCGGGGAGTGTGCACAGGAATTACACAATTTAATTCCGTCAAGTCCTTTCCATCAGCTAAGGAGTGGAATTCCCTGCCGGAGTCTGTGTTTCCCGATAGCTACAACTTAGGAGTCTTCAAGTCAAGAGTGAATAGGTTACTTCTAGGCAAGCGTGCTCCATCGTCGGCCACATCATCGCTCCATCAGGTGAGATAGTGGTCAAACGCGAGCCTACGAATAATAAAAAAAAAAAATAGAGTCTACCAAATCTATTCTTTGATGAAGGCCTCATTTGTCTTCTGTTCTGGAAAGAAAAAAAAATGACATAGTTTCTCACCTGAATTATAAGCGATGATGTAGTTCACGATGGAGTATGCTTGACTAGAATTATTAACCTTATTCACTCTTGACTTAAAGACTCCCAGATCATACGAGTATTTATATCAGGAAACACACCAGAAGTAAAAAGTTTAAGAGATATGTACTCTAAGGATGCTTGAATGATGCATATATATGGTATGTAGTGTTTATTTTTTGTGTACATAAAGAATTAAGGAATTAAGAGTTTGTAGGAAACCTCTACCAAAATCACAGATAGCGAACAAATCCTTTGCAATTTGTAAATATTTATTGGTATTGTAACTATACTGGCTCTTCCAGCGCCACTAAGTCTGTGGACTCACGTGGCGGTCATATTACAGGAGTGCGCGCGTAACACGCCAAATAGCCATTGTCGTTTAATAGAACAAATGAACCTATTAGTTTTATTAATCTATTCAGTTGCAAATAAGTTACGCGGCTCTTTTATTAGGTATAGAGTCAATGAGTGTACTAGTCCAGTCAATTTAGACATTCAAGGTTACAATAATTCGCACTTGGCTGGATTTTGGTACGATTGTTCACACTACACTATTATAAAGGAAATGTGAAAAGTCCTCATCAATCCGGCACGTGCAAAAAAATTTACACGCGGTCAAAGGTAACAAAAATGGGTTTTTCGCGATTTTCAGCAAAATGGTAAGTTTTATCATAAAATTAGCTCGACAAAAATTGTAGATCAGACAATTATCTATAACAATGTCTAATACTTTTGATCCTAAGAGCCACCGTTTTTGAGATATAACGATTCAAAAAGTTGAAACAGTAGCAAGCGCAACCTGAGAAAAAGAGGTTGAATCGAAAAAATTTGTATGTGGTATTACTAACTAGTAGTTGTGAAGTGACAAGACATGATTCGTCATGTCTTGACACTTCACAACTTTTTTTTTATTTCCTACAATTGCGGCTGAATAATGTGGCCAATTAAATTAAAAACTCCAGGTCGCACTTTCTTTAGACGCACTCTAATAGCATTGAATGTATTGGGCATAGTAAAATAAAGCAGATATACGACCCTAGCCACGCAGACAATTGAATGGGAGGCATTTGTTGCTGAAGGTTACACTGGCGTAGAAAATAAGGGACTGGGTTTTTTTTACGCGAAATTTTCATATTTTATATGTGTAAGTCACACTGACCGATATAACGATATTTTTGCTTTGTATTACGGCTTCAGTGATGTACGAGTATATACGTGGTGTACTTATACATATTATGACGATTACAACTCTTTCAATTTTTTGAATCGTTATATCTTTATTATCTTTGAGTGAATAGGCTTTTAATAAACTAGTGCGCCTCACCATCGACGATTGCATCACTGCTTACCATCAGGTGGGATCGCAGTCAAGCACTAGTTTATGACGACTAAAAAAAAAAAAAAAATATCTCAAAAACGGCGGCTCTTAGGAAAAAAGTATTTAGACATTTTTATAGATAATTGTCTGATCTACAATTTTTGTTTGAGCTAATTTTATGATAAAACTTACCATTTTGCTGAAAATTGCGAAAAACCCATTTTTGTGACCTTTGACCGCGTGTATTTTTTTTTGCACGTGCCGGATCGATGAGGACTTTTCACATTTCCTTTATAATAGTGTATTGAACAATCCTACCAATATTCAGCCAAGTGCGAATTATTGTAACCTCACCCCAATTAATTAGTCTAATTTGACCGGACTATACGGTGGAAACGAGAAGAGTGATTTGTGAGATTGATTCAGGTCTTCAAATAGTCAACAATTCTCTTAGAGCAGTGTTCCGCAAATTGTGTGCCGCGACATACTGGCGAATAGTTGATATGCATCTGAAAAATATTAAAATAATTAGTGTATAGTAAGTTACCTACTGTACACGTTTCACCCGTAGAATGTTACATTATTACTTAGTGCCATAATCTATATATTTTCTTAGTGAGCAGTTGACAGCAGTTTGTTTTTTTTAGCAATCTATGAAACGTAAAAACGTCTGTTAGTAGTGCCTGGCCTCCACAGTATTATAATCACTGTATAGTGAGAGAACTGACTGAACCAGAACTGCTATCTGGGAATCTTTAAGTTGCGAGTGTAAAGGTTACTTCTAGGCAAGCGCGCTCCATCGTCAATAGTCTGATACGCCCTCCCTCTCAGCCCGAGAGCGCGAGAAATAATTTCTCGCGCATCGCAATTCATCGCAAATCATCAGAATAATTATTATTCTGATGATTTCCCACCAAAAAAAAAAAACACATCATCGTTTTAAATCAGGTGAGAAGTTGAAATATGAACGCTAAATATCGACACGAAAAGAAGAAGAAGATTAGGTGAGAGTCTATCAACAATAAAAAGTCTAATTTACAGAACAATAATTTCAGCATAAGCCAAAATAAAAAAACAATTGAGAGTTCAATTACCTAGGAAAGAAAACCCATTTATTTAATTGAATAATTAATTCGGTAAAGTTAAGAGTTTAAAGAGAGCCTTAATAAAATTACTTTAACTTTAAAAGTGAAACAGAAACAAAGTTCGACTTGAGAAATGGCGTAGTACTTTTTGCTTAACTTAAAAAATACTGTTTGAGTGACGATTCTACGTATAATTAAATTAAACTCTTTAGCCAAGCCTTTATGCTTAGCAAAACTTTAGGGACCCAGCAGGGCTGAAGCCTACTGGAGTCATGGCTTGTCCAAAAGGACCCCGGGGCTCCTCGGACACAAGGTATAGAAGAAACATAGGAGTGTGTTTTATTCAGTAAAATTCTGACACGCCTCCCCGCAAGCGGAAGAAGTTATTGGATAATTTCCCCACCTAAAAAAGTGTATGCCAAGTCTGTACATACACTTTCGAAATGTTGACCAAAGCGTCACCATCAACGTAAACGTATTTAATGATATGGCATTTAATAGTATGAATGGTTAAATCTACATACGCAGACAGGCGTGTTACTTTGTGTAACTTATTTCATCTCCACTTTTCTAAAAATAGTTAAGGGAAACATCGTAAGGAAATTGGCATGTCCTAGAACCAAAAATTCGAACTCATGTGACATTCATCACATTCAGCTCATTCCCATTCCTAGAGAGGAGCCCTGAGTCCCAATAGTGGGAACATTGTAAGGCTGAATATTCTTATTCTAACCTATCTATCGTCAGATAAGTAGGTAGAGTACTTCCTTATACATAGTAGATACGGGTACGATATAATTCAATTGTTATTTTTCCCAATCCATTAAGGACTGTGATACTAAAATTGTATTATCACACCAATTATCTAATGGTTTTAGGGGATCGTCGGATCCTTGCATGGAAGAAAAGATTTCCCTTAAATTAAAAATCTTTCACATCACAATAATTGATAAGACACGATTTTTTTGGGGAATGGGAAATCATCTAATGCCGTCTTCCGCATCAGGGTGAAGCGGGGGTGTACCAGAATTTTACTGACTAAAACTCACCTATATTCCTTTGGTTGCTGTTTGTGTTCTAGGACGAGGACTCGTGTACTTTTCAGATTTTTTTATGGCCCTGTGAGCACCGGTCCTGCAAAGTTCCCATGGTTTTGTTGACTCTTTGTCACACATCGAAAACGCGCCGTTGATGACTGGACTACTAGAGCTGGAATAGGATGCGGTGCATTTAGCGACGTGCGATGGTGACAGGTTTTTCAAACGTCTCGATGTTTCTCGATTGTTTTGAATTTTACTCGAGTGCGACTCGGTCTGTTATTGCGAGTGGCGTATGGTGTGTTTATTCGTGTTCCACGATCGTTTAAAGTTTTGAGTGAAAGTAACTGATTCATATAATCAAAAACTTGCAATCGATTTCATTGACTCGAAACGATTGAAAAAAATCTCGATTATTTTGTATAACGGCGAGTTGATGGTTGACTCAATGGTTTATTTTAACTTTAATTTAATCGCCTATCGCTAGGTAGATTCATTATTACAGATAGATAACTCTGTAGGGTACTCCCACACGACTTGTTCCGGTGTTTTGGTGGAATGAAACAAACGATGGAGATTCAGTATGGGAATAATTTATTATCAAAATCCTAGTAACTATATTTACAAAATTGGTTGTCGATGGAGTGGTGGTGGTGAACCAAACCCAAAATTGATCAGCCAATCAGATGTGAGGTTCCTGGTCTTCTAGAGTTGAGAGCACGTTCAGAGTGCGCCGACTATAAATTAGTGTGGCGCCCTCGTGCGGTTAACAGTGTCTCACGAGCTTTGGTGCGCGCAAGTCGTGTGGCGCGCGGGCCGCTTCTCAGTGTGACCGCGCGCTCGACGCGCGCGGACGTTTGATGCTTGCAGGCTGGCGGCAAGCAGGTCGCTGCGTTTACACGAGTCCCACATCACTCCCCCCTAAGCGAAGCGAACAACGGGCTTGACAGTTCTTCCAGACCTCGTGATGTATGGCTGGCTTGCTTGATCAGGGGTACGATGATCCACAGCTTCAGACTCGTTGAATATGTAGGCTGGCTTGAGCCTATCCATCGACACTACCGACGTGCGTAGCGGCAACTTTATTTTATAACACTTGTCGTAGCGCTTGATGACTTCGTAGGGGCCTTCGTACGGCGGTGTTAACGGGGAACGAACAGTGTCGTTGCGCACGAAAACATGTGTGCACGTAGCGAGATCGTGATGTATGAATGGCTCTGTTTGAATGTTGCTTGATCGAGGCGCACTTTTCAAGGATGCCATGGTCTCTGTAAGGCGGCGTATGTAGTCGTTTTCATCAATGTTTGACTTCGATGGCACGATGAAATCCGATGGTAAGCGAAGCGTAGTGCCATACGTCATCATTGCTGGGCTCAAACTGTTGTTGATTCTCAACGCCGTGCGCAGTCCTAACAGTACAGTAGGAAGCTCTTCTGTCCATTGTGTAGTGCCTCGCGCCATCAGTGCTGCCTTCAGAGTTCTGTGCCACCGCTCGATCATACCATTGGATTGGGGATGATACGCCGTTGTCCGTATTCGTGATATTCCAAACTTTTTCATTAATGACCGGAACAATGTTGATTCAAATTGCCGTCCTTGATCGGTTGATATTCTTAGTGGGCAACCGAATCTAGCAATCCGATTTTCATACAGGGCTTTCGCGACTTCTTCGGCGGTGATCTCTGATACAGGAACGGCTTCTGGCCAACGTGTGCAACGGTCAATAATAGTCACACAGTATCTTCGGTCATTAGATAATCGCAGTGGTCCCACTATGTCCACGTGAATATGTTCGAAGCGCGCTGAAGGTGGGTACTCACTGAGTGGTGTTACGACGTGACGGTGAATCTTCGCTCGTTGACAGCTGATACATGCTCTGGTCCAAGTGCTGATTTCTTTATTCATGCTGGGCCAGAAAAACTTTGAGCACATCTGTTTCCTGGTAGATTTCACGCCGGGATGACACAAATCGTGTTGAGCTTTGAATGCCTCAAAACGATACGCAGTCGGTAAGTATGGTCGAGGTGTGCCGGTAGATGTCTCGCACGTGATTGGCTGGCTCATCCCAGGCATTGTGACGTCGGTGAAATTTAGATTTTGTTGAGTTTTGAGCTGTTTCAATACAGGATCTTTTTCTTGTTCGCTGGCTAAAGTTGCGTAGTCGATGATGGAAGGGCATCGTATGTCTTCTACACGTGATAATGCGTCTGCCACTGAGTTATCTTCGCCTTGCACGTACTTGATACTGGTGCAAAATTGGCTTATAAAATGTAATTGCCGTTCTCGACGCGGAGTGTCGCTGCTGCTCGGCGGGCGTGTCAGTGCATTCACTAGTGGCTTATGGTCTGTATATACTGTGACGTCACCGCCTTCTATAAGATTCCTGAAGTGCTTGACAGCCGTATAAATCGCTAACAACTCGCGATCGTATACGCTGTAGCGTTGCTGAGTCACACTCATCGCTTTTGAGTAATAAGCGAGAGGTTTCCATTCGTTGTTTATTTTCTGTTGTAAAACAGCGCCAACGCTGTAATCTGATGCGTCTGTCATCAAGGCGAGGGGGCTTCCTGGTAGTGGGTGGATCAGCTGTGTGGCTTTCAAAATGCTTTGGCGGCACTTTTCAAAAGCCAACTCTGCCTGTGGTGTCCACTCGATGGGCGTTTTATCGTTCCGTTTCTGATTGTGTAGATATTTATTTAGCTCGTTCTGTTGTTCGGCTTGACGGGGTAAGCAGTTTCGATAAAAGTTTATCATGCCCAGGAAACGTCGTAATTCGGCTATTGTCTTTGGTTTCGGGTAACTTGATATTGCTTTTGTTCTCTCTTCAGTGGGTCTGATCCCGTTGCCTGATACTTCATAGCCGAGAAAATCAATCTTGTCCTTGCCGAATTCGCATTTTTCAATCTTTAGCATTACGCCGTATTTCTTTAGACGTTCTAGGACTTGTTGTAGGAGTCGTCTGTGGCTCTCTTCGTTGTTTGAATACAGCAGTATGTCATCCACGTAACAGAAGCAGCTGTCTATGCCACGCAGTACTTCATGCATGAATCTCTGAAACGTCTGACTAGCGTTGCGCAGGCCAAACGTCATGCATTTGAATTCAAACAGCCCAAATGGTGTGATGATTGCGGTTTTCTGGGCGTCATCCTCTGCTATTGGTATCCAGTAGTAAGCCATTTTGAGGTCAAGCTTCGAGAATATCTTCTTGTTGTGCAGCTGGTACGTGAAGTCTTGTATTCGTGGAATAGGATAGCGGTCTGGTCGTGTAACTGAATTTAATCGTCTGTAGTCACCGCATACCCTGAGGCCTCCGTCCTTCTTCTTGACAACATGCAGCGGGCTTGCCCACGGGCTCTTTGATGGTCTGCAGATTCCCATTTCTAACAGTCGGTCAAACTCCTCTTTGGCTGCCTTGTACTTGTCAGGAGGCAGCGGGCGGGAGCGGGCGTAGAGTGGGGGGCCGGTGGTTTCAATGTGGTGGACGACGTCATGTTTCGGTGGCTGTTTCAATGACATTGGACGTAATACATCTGGATACTGCTTCAAAATATCGTAATATAGTTGATTGCTGCTTATGATGTGAACTGATTCTGTGTTTGTAGAAACTTCTAATGCGTCGATAGATAGTTCGGTCACTTTGTCAACTAACTTTTTCTTGTCCAGGTCCACCAGCAGCTTGAAGTGACGGAGAAAATCAGCTCCCAGTATTGAGGTTTTTACGTCTGCAACGATGAATGACCACTCAAAGTTTCTTCGCAAACCAAGATTTAGCCTTATAGTTTTCTGTCCGTAAGTCTTGATTGGTGTATTGTTTGCAGCGAATAAACTGTAGGCGCTTGGAGATTTTTTGTTCTTGTGATTAGCGGCCAAAACTGAGATGTCTGCGCCTGTGTCCACGAGGAAACGTTCGTGAGTGTTGCGATCGTGTACACAAAGGCGATTACTGGTGTACGGGACACCGACGTCCGCCACAGTCGGTGTCGTCTTTAGTTTTCCGACGGCTTCTTTCTTCTGCAGCATGGCGATTCACAGCGCTTTGCTTTGTCTCCGAAGCGGTAGTGGTACCGACATTCCCAATTAGCGTCTCCTGGTTTCGGTGCTGGTCCACGCTGCGTTGACTGCGAACGTGAACGGGAACGAGAACGAGGATTGAACGTGCGGCGACGGTACCTGTGGTGTGGCCGTCCTCGACGTAGTTCGGCGATCTCCAGCGTGAGCTTCTCAACCTGCTTGGCCAGCGTTTCTAATTGTGACACTGGTACCGTAGATGATGCTGATGGTGCTTGTGCTGTGACTGCTGCGATGCTGGGACTCTCTGCGTACTCCACCATTTTGTCTGCCATCGCAGCTAAAGTGTCCAACGATGACTCTTTGTTTACTGATAGAACGACTCGAACTTGTGCGGGTAGGTGGTTTAACCATTCGATTTTTAGGCCTTCTTCGGTAATCATGCCGCTTGCGAGTTCTCGCATCTTCCTTAACAGCTGGGAAGGCTTTTGGTCTCCCAGCTCCAAGCCGCTGATAAGCTTTTGGAAATTTTTGACGTCTGATTTGTCGTAGGCTTCAAGTAGACGCTCCTTAACTTTTTCATATTTCCCAGTCGCAGGCGGATTATAAAGTATGTCGGTCAAGTGTTGCAAGTCGGCTGTTTGCAGCTGTTGGAGTAGGTACCGGAACTTCTGGTCATCTGAGGTCTTCAATGGATCAATCACGGCTTCGAATTGGATGAACCAGGCGCGGGGTATTTCTCTCCAAAAAGGTAATAATCTTGACTGCACGGATACTGCATGCACGTCGTAATTCGTCTCGGACTGGATCTTCCCTTGTTGCTCTTCCGACATGGTCGCTTGAATGACTTTTTCTTTTTAACTCGGGGTCACCAATTGTAGGGTACTCCCACACGACTTGTTCCGGTGTTTTGGTGGAATGAAACAAACGATGGAGATTCAGTATGGGAATAATTTATTATCAAAATCCTAGTAACTATATTTACAAAATTGGTTGTCGATGGAGTGGTGGTGGTGAACCAAACCCAAAATTGATCAGCCAATCAGATGTGAGGTTCCTGGTCTTCTAGAGTTGAGAGCACGTTCAGAGTGCGCCGACTATAAATTAGTGTGGCGCCCTCGTGCGGTTAACAGTGTCTCACGAGCTTTGGTGCGCGCAAGTCGTGTGGCGCGCGGGCCGCTTCTCAGTGTGACCGCGCGCTCGACGCGCGCGGACGTTTGATGCTTGCAGGCTGGCGGCAAGCAGGTCGCTGCGTTTACACGAGTCCCACAACTCCATGCTTTTGCATTTTTCACTACATAAACCTTCCGATTAACTCATGGTGTATGCCGTTTGTAAATGTTGATAGCCAGTACGCCGTAATGCAGGCTGTGGCTACATTCCCGGGATTCGGCGAATATTTGCGGTATCGCGTCAAATGTGGCTGAGTAGTTCGTTGAATCGCGAAATATTCGAGCAAACACGTACAATCATCATCGTCATTTCAGCCGAAAGACATAGACCTCCACCAAGTCTCGCAACAATAAACGGTCCTGTACGTCTCGCATTTGTCGGATTCCCGCAATCCTCATCAGGTCGTCGGTCCATCTTGTGGGAGGTCTTCCAACGCTGCATCTTCCGGTGCGTTTCACCAGTCCAGAACTCTATACTCATTCATTAGTTTTCTTGTCAATATGTATAAGGAATTATTATTAAAAAGTCACAAAGACAGGAAAACCTAATCAAAAATTAATCAATAAATGCAACTAAACAAAAACTTGCAGTTGCATTTCTTTTTAATTTATTTAAGACATTTTCATGAGTTTTGGAATCGTTTCCTCGAGCTCTCTTTCATGGGCAATTGGGTAATCAAACCTGCACCCTCTCCTGCATTGTAACCCAAAACTCTGATATTTCAATAATTCTTTTTTTACAATCTTTTGTAATTTGGCTTTAAACTGGTCGAAATGCCCGTAAGCATTAGCAAAACAAAAAACAAAAGAAATAATACGAGTACATTAACATAATTTAAACTTCTTAGCGTTTACCTTCAACAAACTTAATAAAAACCCTTATAAGAATCTACTTTTTTTATCCAAATTAGAAATCCCTTGTTCAATCTCGTCAAACAAAGTAAATCCATTTCAAGACGATTTTAATAATAACGATATCTGTTTCGAGGCAATCAACAGAATATACAATTTACTTTTAAAATTCATAACGCTGTTAGCATGCAGCCTTGTCCGTTATTCCCTTGGGCATAAAAGAGGTTTTTGCGTAACGGTTTTTTATTGTATTCATTTGTATTAATTTATTGCCTCAAAGAAAGGTAAGGGATAGATAAGTGTAATAATTATGGGATGAAGGAACATTTTTTTGGTTAATTTTTCGGAGAACCTGTCGAGGATAAATACCTTTAGGCTATCTAAATTATTCATCTTATTATGTTGTTTTCAATGGTATATTTTTTTTAGTTACTTAGTAACAGAATTTTTCTAGAGGAGCTCGTGGCTAAATAATAACAGCCGCACAGGTCGATCTTCAAGGTTAAGCAACGCTTGCCTAGGTTGGTCTGTGGATGGGTGACCATCTTAACATAACGAGTTTCCTCCGTGCCTCGGAAAGCACGTTAAGCCGTTGGTCCCGGCTATCATTTGGAGATCTTTGGCAGACGTTACGGATAGTCAGAAGCCAGTAAATCTGACTCCAGTCTTGCCATGAAGTACCGTGTCACCCCAGTTAATGGGTTGTGGAGGTCTGGTAGGCAGCCGCTCCTCGTAAAATACTGGTATTTAGCTAAATCCGGCTTGACTGGAAGCCGACCCCAATATAGTTGGGAAAAGGCTAGGCAGATGAGATGATGATGAGTAAGAGAATTTTTCTAATAATATTCCAAAATATATTGCTTTTTTTACAAGTTTAGTAACTTTGTGCAATGTTTGTTTGTATCATCATCATCATCTTCCTGTCGTTGTCCCGCGATATTTGGAGTCGGCAAAACATGTATTTTCTTCTATTCTGTCGTGCCATTCGTCAAGCCATCACTGACTCCATTCTCCACCTCATTCTCACTTTCATCGCATTCTCCATCCGTACCCATTTTATACTCATAACTGTTGTGCAACGAGCTCGAGTCATCAACGGAACGTAGTGTCCCACACACGCCTCAAGGAGATGTCAGAAATAGCATTAGATTATTTAAATATGCAAACTTTATTGTTATTAGTTAATACAGGCTGTAAAAAGACCGATCACGAAGCCGATAACTACACATTCTGTACATGTAGTTAAGCAACTTTAACCAAAAATTATTGCTGGGAAAAAACTTTTTGTTTTCATCTTTAAAAAATAATTCATTAATAATAATTTCGATCAGCTGAGCGTTCGGCCACTCGCGCTTGGTCGTTGAACCGACCACACGCTTGTGTGTGTGAGGCACTCGTTGTGTTTAGTTTTCGTTGCATTTTTCTAACTTCAAATGCGTAATTTGTTGCGAAAAATTGATAATTTTGATAATGTTTGTTCAGAAGAAAGTTTACTAATGATACTTGGAATAGGATTTAAAAAAAAATTGTTGACTTTGACCTTCAATATCTCCAGAACCAGTGAATTCCCAGGTATGTCCTAGAAGAAAAAAAGTATTTCAGTGATGTGTAGAATATGGGGTTTTCGTTTTCGTTAAGGGTCTTTTTACACCCTTTATATTAACTATCTAAATAATAACATAATTATGAACTATCTAATTAAATATTTTTACTGCTGCTTAGTTTTGAACAACAATCACGATCTTATATTTAATTAATTTCATCAAAAACTATACTGCAAGTTAATAATTTCATGCTCATGCTTACCTACGTATTAATTTAATTATTCTTTAAATGTTAAACAAACAATAAAAATAAATAAAAACACTCTTAAAATGAAATATTGAATTCGAATTTTATTATTATTCATTGCATGCGTTAAAGTACGAGGAGAGGAGAGAGAGGAGCTCGTGGCTAGATAATAACAGCTGCACAGGTCGATCTTCAAGGTTAAGCAACGCTTGCCGAGGTTGGTCTGTGGATGGGTGACCATTTAACATAACGAGTTTCCTCCGTGCCTCGGATAGCACGTTAAGCTGTAGGTCCCGGCTGTCATTTGTAGATCTTTGGCAGTCGTTACGGATAGTCAGAAGCCAGTAAATCTGACTCCAGTCTTGCCATGCAGTACCGTGTTACCCCAGTTAATGGGTTGTGGAGGTCTGGTAGGCAGCCGCTCCTCGTAAAATACTGGTATTCAGCTAAATCCGGCTTGACTGGAAGCCGACCCCAATATAGTTGGGAAAAGGCTAGGCAGATGATGATGCATGCGTTAAAGTACATTCAAGTGCACTGGTAGAGAATGCCTTGTTGTATTACGTCCCCTTATGTTGCAGTAGATGAAGTTTAATCAAATTAATTATTCATCATAATTCTACGCAGAATTGAAACGTTTACCAATTACTACTTTTCGTTTACAAATACTCATGTAAAAATCATATAAAGATTTAAAAATATTAGAATACAAAAAGTATTTTTTTCAATTCAAGTACCTTTATAAAATAAATAAAGTTCAGGCTTGTTTGCTCAAACAAATTGACAACAAACGGCTTTTTATCAAAGCCTCTGGAGGTATGTCATTGGCAATATGTACTTGTAAATCTATTGAGTAATAATATGCCTCCGTGCGATTTGTTATCTCTTTGTGGTATAAAAGTAAAGAACGAAGACCTAATGGTTATTTACATTGTGAGTACTAGCTAAATATTATATTATCAACATCGTACAACATCGTAAACAATTTGTAGTAAGATATCACTAGGTTTCGCACAAACGATTCTGTTTAAGTGGAATCAGGAGTGGCCAGCTAGAATGTTATCACCGTAGCAGTTGTAGTGATTCGAACAACAGAGAGCAAGAGTTGCCACAAAAATGACCATACCATTCCAAATAGCTCGCTATTATATCATATTTTTTTCGGATTAATAGGTCAAGATTCCTTGGCTAGCCCCTCTTGCCGTCTTGCACGCCGCTGCATCGCACTGGACTCGCTTTGTGAATTACGGCTATTCTTTCTCTAGAGAGCGTGGTCTAAGTCGCAGCCGTAGAAAAATTAAAAGGATGATTGTGATTAATTCAACATCCTAAATAATTTGTAGTAAGATTTCACTAGGTTTCGCACAAACTATTCTGTTTAAGTGGAATCAGGAGTGGCCAGCTAGAATGTTATCACCGTAGCATTTGTAGTGACTTGAACAACAGAGAGCAAGAGTTGCCACAAAAATTACCATACCATTCCAAATAGATGGCTATTATATAATTATTTTTTCGGTATAATAGGTCAAGATTCCTTGGCTAGCCCCTTTTACCGTCTGGCACGCCACTGCATATGACATCCGCCAACTTGCACTGGGCTCGCTTTGTGAATTACGGCTATTCTTTCTCTAGAGAGCGAGGTCTAAGTCCCAGCTATGGTAAAATTAAAAGGATGATTATGATTAATTCCACTGTCAGAAATATGACCACCATTGTACACGTAGAATCAAGCTTCTGTAAAATTATTACTATCTTGGTGTACAATAAAATTTACTCTATTCTATTTTATTGTTATAGGATTAGTGCCACAAATCTAAACTTAAATTATAAAGAGGAGGAGGATAAAACTACTTGACCGATTAAAAAAAAACTTTCACTACTACTAATGCACTAATAAATAGTAAGCATACTATTCATTTTCGACTTTCATGCAGGCGAAGCCGCTGGCAGCAGTTAGTAGTTTAATAAAACTACACAATATAACACGTACCCCTTAGTAACTTTAGCTCCTACTAATTACAAATCCGCTACATAATAATAATTAACAGCCGTATTAACTTCAGATATGTGGAAGTCATTAATTTTGCTGTCAATTATACCACAGTCATGTTATTAATTATCCCATAACGACTATTTTGAGAAATGAGCTAATGTGTTATCTGCCACACGGATACGCGAAATTATATATAGATACTAAGTTTTCCCCGCGGCTTCTCTCTTGTGGGCTTTACCGCAGTAATCAATCTTTAATTCGGGGAAAAAGTTGACAGTACCAAAAATCCTGATCGCCAAAAAACAACAAAAACAGTTCAAGTGTTAAAGTAATATACGAGTACATTGTATGTATGCATTCTCAAAAGTAGATCAGGTTACTTCTAGATAAGAGTGCTCCATTCTTGGTAACAACATCGCTTACCTGATGGTCAGGTAGTGTTCAAACACGAGCGGAACGAGAGGACGCCGATACCTCTTTCCAACCACTCCTCAAAGTTACTATTTTGGTGTACAATACTGTGGTGGACTCACCACTGCAATGACAGTGTGCCAAAAGAAGACCTGGTTAAGACTTGCACCTATAAAGGAAGGACTGTACTTAAGTGCCTTATAGACGGCAGTTAATCAAACAACGTAGGTCCTCAATGTTTTTTCACTCAATGCGATTTAGCACTATCCTCGTTCATGATCTTCCTGCAGTTGCTTTTATTTCGTCTTCCCTGTTTTTTTTTTGTATTTCTGCCATCATCATACAGCCAAAAGATATACACTGTTGGATATAGGCCTGGCCCAAGACGTGCCACCGCAATTAATAGTCCTGTACGTTCACCTGATTCCCGCATCGGATTTCTGGCACATCAGAATATAACACATGTAGTTTTGCTTCATTTTTCTGTATCATGAGACACGTTATCATTTTCCAATAAAATTTCTTCATTCTTACTGTGACATTGTCTATTTTTAAATAAAATATGAAGTGAAGTACAAAATAATCAAGTACAATATACAAAATACCACAAATTTCGCACACAGTATCAGTTTTGGCAACTCCCCTGGTCCTGTATGTTTCTTCTTTATTCAGCGATACTTTATTTTAGGCTGACATACCAATCACCACGAAATTTTTATTTACATTCTCACATCTTAGCTTTTTTCCCTGAGGGAACACGAAAAATATGTTTCTGCCATTGAAATATTACTCTAAACAAAATATTCATCTGTTTCTATTTATTATATACGACAAGCTTTTTCACGCGACTTTGCTTATGATTTATGCCGCAGAAACAATTTATTTTTTGTAACAAAAAGTTATTAACAATTTCTCTCAATCATCATCAGATGTCGTAATTGGTAGAGTATATATTTTACCTAAAGTTCGTGGAAGTTGATATTATTCTGAATTTTTTGTAATTTTTTTAGGTAGGAAATCCTATATCCTAATCTTCTCCCGCTCTAAAGTGGAGTGGAGGGACGTTTATAGACTAAAACTCACTCTTTTGTTCCATTTTTTCTTCGTTCCAGGACCCCAGGATTATCTTTCGAACAACCTATAGCCCGAGTAGTCTTCAACCTTCCTCTTCAACATTGCTCCTCACCCTGGACCATAGCTTGTACCAGGGCCTGGCACAGAAGGTTTCTGCCGTTGATCGCCCCTATGAAGGTGCTCCGCCCAAGCAGGGCACACATCCAGCGTGTCCTCTGGGCGGTCCACATAATGGTGATACCCAGGCGTTTCTTCCATATAAATCCGGTGCAAAAACCTCCCGCACTCACCTAGTCTGGAGAGGACCTGCGCCATTTGGAAGGTGAGGACACTATACGTCTTTCCAGTCACTCCTCAAAGAGGCGACATACCGCCGCATGAATATGGCATGCCCATTTAAACACCCTGTCCGCACTTTCAAATGTAACGTTATCTTTAAAAAAAAATATCCTCCATATAAGTACATTATTAAGTATATATTATTCCATAAAACAGACACTGTAATTTAATACACTGAAGGAATTTTCATATTTTTACGCGAAAGTATTTTCATTTTTCAGAAATGCGTTTTGAGTATTCAATTTCAACGTTGATGCTGAGAAAAAATATATTAGTTTTGTAATATAATAAAATATACATATGTACTTTTGTGTCTCCGTAATGTTTGTAAAAGCTTTTGTTGTTGTTGTCATTTGATAGCTACTAACTTTGTTCAAAATGAAAGTTATATTGCTAAAACATTTCTTTGAAAATGTTTTTATTAATCATTATGCCTGGTTTTGCCCTACAATGTTGGTGTTGGCTTTCAGCTCAACCTGATATAGTTGGATATCAGTATTTTACATGGAATGATGGCGTATTTAATCTCTAAAACCCAGTAATGGAGTCACACAATACTCCTTGAAAAGGCTAGTGTTTAGTGTTTTGTGTGTGCTAGTGTGTTTTTTTTGTGTGGCTAGTGTGTGCTAGTTTCCTGGCTTTGACTATGCGAAACGATGTAATGTTCTATAAATGAACCCCGAATACCCACCCGTTTAACGTGCTTTTCAACTCTTGAATTAAACTAATTTATAAACGCTTAAATTCAAGTTACAATCTCATCAAAGTCTCAAAATGCCTTGTCCAATGATATCAAGATTCGATTTCTACAAAGAAAAATGTTGTAAAACTTTTCCTTCCTTGTGTTGTTTATCCTCAATACTAACGGTATTGACTTCGGCGAATAACTTTGTTGCGGACTATTTATTTCACCATGTTGTCTTTTTTTAGGAAGGGGAATCATTAGAATGACTTCTCCAGATCTTGTGCGGAGTGGGAGGGCGTGTCAGACTTTTACTGACAAAACCCCACCCCGTTCCTTCGTTGCCTTCGATCAGGGGGACATGGGCTTACCTTTCGGAATTTCAGTGTTCCCCAGAGGCTTCGGCCCTACTGGGTCCCTACAGTTTGCTGACAGCTCCTTGAGGCACGCGTGGAACAAAACGCGCCGTTGACGCCATCCGCAAACCCGCGCCTACCGTGTTCGGAAATCGGGATCGGGATCTCGGCGGCGGCGGCGTGAGGGCCGTTTTCTCGCGCGCTCGCGGCTGGCAGCCTCGCAGAAGGAGGCGATCGCCTGCCACCACTCCTTGCTCCGGACCTTGGCCTGTACCAGGGCCCGGCGCGAGAGGTAACATGTTGTCTTATCCTCGGCGATGTGATCTCCAGTGTAGCACGGATTTGTTCTGCCCAGCGTATTGGCCTCTTGCCTCTGACTCTTTCCCCGCTACGGGTCTGAAAGTGTCATCAGAAACCTGTTCAAAACAGTATTCTATTTAAAGTTGAATTCCATGTGAAGATTATTAAAAGGCATTTCACCCTGGTACATTATGTCAGAACTGGCGATGAAGCTCTTCTTTTTTCACAAGGTAAATTGTATGGATAATACAGGAAAAAAAACGTGTGAAGCAAGAAATTGTATCGACTACGATTTACTACATATGACGTCACAGAATCCTGCATCGCGCAAGCAAAGTTCTCCACGCGATTTGAATAGATACAACAGCCCGAAATCATCTATCGGGCAATAGACCACCGGACATAAACCCGTCTGGTCGGAGGATCCTCCCTTTTCAATGGATGTTTGTGGGACTTTACTCTCTGTTCCACAACCACCAAAAAATGACGCGATAAGTATTTTTCAAACACTTGTACTCAAACGTTTACGGAAAAATAGACATTAAAGTATCCATGCAATTTTGCATTGTACCGTACATATTCTGTCTCAACCAAAATGCTTAAAAGTCATAGTAATAAAAAAGATTACAAAGCAAAGCTCATACACAAACTCAAAACCCATTAAGATAACCTTATAATATTTTACGGTAAAACAAGGTAAACGATACCGCGTCTTGTTTCAAAACTTTCCCGTGTGTTTGCATGCTCGTAAGTGTTGGAGTAGTATGCTATAAAGCCAAGTAATGGCCCATCTTCTTGAATAGACTCTTCGTTAGTATGAGTATGCCGAGGGTTTATCTTTACTAAGGTAATTTATAGTACGTTGGAAGGGCTTGAGTAGCTTGAGTTATGTAGAGAAGTAGCCGACGTAGGAAAATTAAAATGTTTTTTTAGGATGCTGCAATTTAGGATAAGAACAGCAGGGGGTACTACGGTCCATTTAAAAAAGGGGGATGCTATGGAATTGCCATCATCCTTAGCTTGCTTTTTTATCTACATATTACTGATCTATGATCAGTCTGTAACCTAAAAATTTATTGACTTAATTGTGCTTTATTTCATATCATTAATTTATCACTGATGCTGTCAAAAATGGTAAAGGAAAACATCGTGAGGAAAGCTCCAAAAACCCTAACTTCGTAAAAATTGAATATGTACCAACGTGCATTGAGTCGCGATTACGACTCGTTCCACTCTTCGGGAGGTAGCCTGAGTCCCAGTAGTGTGAAAATTATAGGGCTAATTATATTAATATGAACATGGCAAAGCTTGATGTTGTAAATAACAATCGAATTTTGAACTTCTGAACTTTAACAAGAATCCAATACCTGGTTAATAGTCACTAGTTAATGTACTAATATTAAAAATTAAACAAAAAAATAATATTAAATGGATACTTGTACTAAGCAACTACTATCCTCCTGTTATTCTAAAACTCCGTTATTGCAAAAAATGAACAAAAATTGTAACAAAAGGTATCCGTCGTTTTTCATTCAGTTTTGTGTCGTGTTGGAAATATTCCCTGTAAATATAATAAAAACTCGACAAAGGCGTCTGTTAGCGAGCATCTTTTAAATAAGCAATTTTCTCCCTAATGAACGTCTAACTTTTTGTGTGTAGGCTCACAAAAAAAATTTAGGCTGATTTTAGTAGGAAATGTTTTGTGAAAGTATGAATTTTAAAAAAGAAAAAATTTTGTTTCATAATGGTTGATATTGGTACTTGCAATCGGTTATAGCTTCGTGTATATTTCACCACGAGAAATATTTGTTTCATTTGATACCAGGGCAAATCGGGATGGTTTTCACCAATTTTAAAATCACTATAATAAGGGAAGCCTTAAATATTCCTAGCATTTTAGCAATGCAAAGCTAGAGTAATAACATCACATTTCAACACATAGGAACTTAACTTCAAAATGTCGCATCGCAGTATCGAAGTTCTGCACACGATTAAACACATACGACAGTCTGAAATCAACATTCAGGTATGTAGTTGGCCAGACCAGACACAACCCACTGTTCGGAGGATGCTCTCTTTTCAATGGAAAATTGCGGGAGTTCACATCCTCCAGACGCACATATGCTAGTTTTACTCTATTTGATAACTTAGAGTATATTTTGGTACGAAACTTGGCTACGCGTCAACACCACATGCCGTAGCAAGCTACGCTACGCCGTAGCAATTTCGTAGCTTCGTCATTTGATTATTATTAGCTACTAAATACATGCCGCCTATATGAGTTTACGGTTTCTCGACTTTTAAGCGGGAACTACATTAAACCGAAACGTGGGCGGCGCCTAAGTATTCTATAAGCTTTACAAGTCTAGTTGCCATATAAAATGTATGGAGACTGATGAGCCCAGATTGATATACGTGGGCCCACGTTGGCCCAATGTAGTATGTTAATTCAGTTTTTTTTTCTCTTGATCGACTTTTATACCTATTTGAGTACGATGTTATCATTATATTAAATAATTAACTGCTGTTAAAATACTGTAACATATTTACTTTATTTTTGTTAACCAATTTTGAAATATTCCAAACTCATATAAATAATTATATCTTACTTTGAACGAAAGTGGTCTAGCCAATCTTAATCGCTGTAAATCTACTCTATCAAACATTATATTGATCTTTTAATCCCACTACGTTTAGGTTATAAGTGTGTTTCTCGGTAAAGATAAGGCAGTTTTCCTTGAAAGTTTTAATTGCTAAAACAGCGTGTTTAACGTGCAAACTTCCCAAAATAAAGCCTACCTACATAATCAAGAAGTCAATGATAATGTCTAAAGTATTCAAATGTTTCGTTAATTGGACTTATAATAATATCTGCGCCAAATTGTTGTCATTTGGCTTCAAGCCAAGAGCCTGGCAAAGTTGGCCAGATGTGAATGCTAATTTTTGTTTAAACTACGAGGAACTTGGGTTCTGATAACACACGTCGTCTAAACTGCAAGGAAATGTTTTGAACGCGTGGTGGTAAATAATAATGAAATAATACTAACTACTTCTACCTGGCGTTATTCCCGGTAATAGTATATTTAAATACTAACATAAAGGTAAAATATATCCCACACAAAATAATACTAACTTCATGCAACACAAAAGTTGCATGAAGTTTTAATAATGGTTCAGGCCAAGGTCCAAAACGAGTGGGAAAGGAAACGGTCTCCTCCTTCTGCGAAGCAGTAATGCTAGCGGAGGAGATGGTGTCTATAGTGAGGTAACAGACATCCTCACGTCCCAGCTGTCAGGATAATAGACACCCAGGTCTCGGGATTCGCAGTGCGATTCCCAGCCACTGTAGGTGCGGGCTGCAGGACGACGAGCAATGAGTAGCCAGCCGTCCACCCGTACAATAAAAGCTGAGCTCGAGTCGTCGACGGAGTACAGTGTTTTGCACGCATTACAAAGAAATAATTAGAAATCTTTCTGGCCCCTTACGATTTGCTGACATGCTGCCAGTTAAGAAGAAATAAAAAAAAAAGATACCCGTGGTCTTAGATCGCATAGGGCAACTGAAGGAATGTAAGTAGATTTTAGTCAGTAACTCTGAGACGCCCTTCAGTCCTATCCTAAAGTCGGAGAAATCAAAAGATAATTTCCTACCTCCTAAAGTCCTAAAGGAAAAAAATACCAGCTTACAAAAAAGTAAGACTCAGATTTCCTTACCTCATTCTAAAAGATATAATTTGAAATTCTATTTCCCAAGATGATGAATGGATCGCATGTTTCCTCCATACACATTAAATTTTCACTTTGAATTGAACGCGAGACGAAACTGAAGTTTCCAGTATAAAGATACTGGGTCGGTCTAGATTTTCTATTAAGAATTTCCGGAGCAATATTACTTATATAATACAATGTAGGTAGATCGGTTGGAAAGTGTCTTAAGGAACTGAATGCAGTACCTGCTTGCATGTTCAAAATGAAGTCTGGTTTTAAGGAAATTTAAAATCGCTGTTGAAAATTTGGTAATCTGCTAGGCTAGCAAAGATAAAACAATAAGCATCGCATCGTCATCACTATTACTGCCGAAGGAAGTCCACTGTTGGCCATAGGCTTCCCTAAAGTGTCACTACAATGCGTCTCAACACACAATGCTTCGTGCATCTTGTGCGTCTCGCATCGTTCGCAGAGTTGCGGGGAACTCTCACCTGGCTAGTGGTCTACCTTACAGGAGGCCTTCAAACACTGCATTTTCTTATACAGTCGCCAATCCAGAAACTTTCGGCCCCAACGGCCATCTGTGCTGCGAGCAATGTGCCCTCCCTACTCCCACTTAAATTCAGCGATTTTTCGAGTTAAGTCGGCGACTTTGAGTTTCCTACGAATAATGTGATCATACAAGGAAACTCCCTTCAGAGCATGGCCCTTCCCTATTACCCTTTGAGTGATTTTTAGCCTTCTGGCGAGACTATTGAAAGCAACCGGCGTCATTGGCAACACAAGACAAAACTGAAGTTTCTAGCGTAAAGATAGGTTTGTCTAGCCAAATTTTCTATTAAGAAATTACTGAGCAAAATTAGTTATAATACAATGTAGATGGATCGGATGGAAAGCATTTTAGGGAACTAAATACAGTACCTGGTTGCATGTTCAAAATGAAGTCTGTGTTAAGTCAAGTACCGACTGCCGTAACGTAACATGCAATGTAACAGAATTCCCGTAGTGTGGACGCCTTACTTGCATGAGCCATGATCTTTAGGCGCGCGAATAGAGCATTTCATCTATGTAATTAGGTGTATGTATATCTCACATAGTAGCGACAGAAAACGTGTAACCGCGTGTGTGTGTATGTGTCCGTGTATTTGTAATACATCATCATCTACCTAGCCTTTTCCCCACTATATTGGGGTCGGCTTCCAGTCAAACCGAATTTAGATGAATATCAGTATTTTACTAGGAGCGGCTGCCTACCAGACCTCCACAATCCATTAACTGGGGTAACACGGTACTTCATGGCAAGATTGGAGTCAGATTTTACTGGCTTCTGACTATGCGTAACGACTGCCAAAGATCTTCAAATGACAGCTGGACCTACGGCTTAACGTGCTATCCGAGGCACGGAGGAAACTCGGTATGTTAAGATGGTCACCCATCCACAGACCAACCTTGGCAAGCGTTGCTTAACCTTAAAGATCGACCCGTACGGCTGTTATTATCTATAAACATTGTTACTCACATGTCACTCTTTCAATCATGTTTCATTGAAAAGAGTGTGAAGTTTCTTGCACATTCTTACTTCAAAGAGATCTTACGCTTTGGAATTTATGTAATTAGCATCATTTTTTCTGACAGACTAACCTTTTGACCTTTCAAAAGTGCTTATATTGGTTTATTTGACTTAAGACTTTATGTTAGGTTCGTGCGCTCACTGCGTCCACACTTATAAATGCTCCTTTCATGTTACGTTACAGCAGTCTGTACCCGCTTTATTTTGACTTAAGTTTTAAGGAAATTTAAATCGTGGTTGAAAATTAGGTAGCCAGCCAGCAAAGATGAAGCGATAGTAAACATGGATTTATTTATAGCAGGAAATTCTTGTTTTTGCTTCGTTGTATTTGTACAGCGTATCTTGTTGGTTAATTTTTGACTGAGTTTTTCCTGTGGTTGTGTTTTTTTTTTTGTAAAAATGCAGAATAATATTAAAAACCGCGTATTAGAGAGTACATATTTTTTGGGTCTGATGTCAGACTTCTGCTAAGCAATAATGATATGTGTATATGAGGTGCTTGTACGCCTGAGGAAACGCTCTTAACGCCCCAGCCGCCGTGAATACGATCCCGATTTCCAGTCACCATAGGCGTGGGCTTGCGGACAGCGAGCGTTCGGTAACCGCCCGGACGCGTATTGCCAAACTGTATGCTGACCCAGACACCCATAGTCTGTACTGAACTACGTCGTGCTCATCGAAATCACAAACAAATTGGAGCAAAGTACATACGAGCTCAGAGCATTCTGAGATTGTATGCACTTTGCTTGCTTGTATGTAAAGCAAACTGTAACACGCGAATATCTGTAACTGACTGACGTGTTTCATGACAACGTGTTTCATAATTTCCCGTGATTTTTTGTTATACTGTTGCGGTTGTTATAAGTATCCATGAAACTGAAAAACTTTCCATAAAAACATACTTTTTGTGAATTAATTTAAGTTTTAACAAAAATAAAGCCCTGTGTTAGTATGACTAAAAATAATTTGAACTGTAACAATTATACAGGTTGTTAAAAAAACTATAAGTTTTTCCGATTACAGTATTTATTAATTTTTCATAAGAAAGATGTACTGATACAATAAATTTTACTTGTTTGTAATTTCGGTAAGCTAATAACCCAATTGAGTCGATATGATAACAAAATAAATTAATAAAAGAAGAACAGAAAATGGCGATTTGCATTGAATGCCAAAAACAAAAACTAAAAAAGCAAGAGATGGCGTCACGCCACGCCTTTTTATGCTTTATTTCTCAATCAAAAATTATAAATATAAATACCTACCTACCTAGCACAAAAATATAAAAACGGAGAAATAAAAAAGGAATTAAAAGAACTCAATAGGCAAGTAATTTATACCGACTTCAAAACTGTAATTGGTATGGTTAATAAATAACGCAAAAGCGCGAAATAAAAATGATATATTACAAATATCAGTAAATATGTCAACTGTTTTTCTACTAGCATAATCGTACCGCAAACTAGCCTAGTGACCATCTTATTCCAATTATTAAGGCTTAAATTGATCTATAAATAACAGTTTTGAAGTCGGTTTTTTTAAAGTAGGTAACTCTATTTTTACTATTATTAAATGAAGACATTCATTCACTCACATGCATTTTGCTCTAAATTATCAATGCCATATTACATACTACACCAGACACTGGACGTCTGGACTCGTATGTATTTTGCTCTAATATTTTAAAGCAAAATGTATTTTGATTCAGACACTCTCTGAATAGGTATACAGTTTGCTCTTCAACTACAAAGGCAAACTGCGATCGAACTCAGAGCAACCCCGGTCTGGGTCAGCATACAGTTTGGCAATACGCCGCCCGGACCAAGCCCAAGTTGTCGACGGCGCGTAGCATTCCACGCGCGCTTCAAGATGTCTATAAACCGGGGCCCAGCAGGGAGCAGTCGAGCGAGGACTACAGGCGTTTCCGAAAGGAAAACCCGGGTTCCTGGTACGCAAGGCAAAAAAGCAACGTAAGAGTGGGTTTTAGTCAGTAAAAGCCTGACATGCACTCTCACTCTGCTTAAGAGAGGAAGAAGTTATTGGAAAAAAATACGGTTTTCACACTGATAATCCCAATAATTGTATCGTTGTGCTGACGCCGATTCACGGAAAGATGCGGAAACTCGTGCAGAATTCAATTTTAAATTCTAACTTCATTCCTCGAAACCAATTTAGCTGCGGACTCCAAATACCAAGATTTCCACTTATACCTTCATATTTAGTTTTTGCTTTTACAAAGTCGTTCGTTCATTTCTTGGAACTCAAGAAATCCAGTTATGAAACGGGCGCTAATCGAACTGCATACCTCGTTCAATTCCCGGGTCAAAAGATCTGGAGAAACGTCTGACCTACATTGTTGGACAAGACAGCTTGTGACCACAGATGTGGGTATTTATAGACATACTAGCTTTTACCGTGAAAATAGGTTTCTCAATGTAATCTTTGGACCCCCTTGTAGATGCCCGGCAGGGCTGAAGCGTCTGGGGAACACGGAAAATCCGAAAAGTTGTCACCGTGTCCCCCAGATCGAAGGCAACGAAGGAACGGGATGGGGTTTACTGAGTAAGCGTCTGACACGCCCTCGCGCTCTGCCCAAGAGCGGAAGAAGTCATTCTGATGATTCCCATTCCAAAAAAAACCCCTTTACGAAGAAAAATTGAGATTTTACAAAATTCACCCCCTAAGGGAACTTATTATTATTATGAGCCTGTTGTGTCCAACTGCAGGGTACAGACTTGCCTTCCAGTTTTCCATTCTTCTCTGTTGGTGACTACCTCTGGCCAATCCTCTAAGTAGGAGTACAAATCGTCTCGCCATCTCCTTCTTAACTCTTCTTCTTCTCTTCTCCCCTTGGGAGGTGAATTTTATAAAATCCTCTCATATTGGTCGCCTACGTCATAAAAGAAAATCATGTGCAAAGTTGTTACACGCTCCTAGTCCTAGTGATTTCAGTAGTGTTTTGATATGTCAGTCAATCAGTTTATCCTATTTCCTATCGAATGATAAAGCCACTATGAGCTTCAAATTATGTAAATTAGGAATTCCCCTTTAAACTTTCTGCTCAGATGCACAAATTATGCTTGATCTTGATGCAATTTCGTACAATCATGTTCATAGTTACCCTATAAAGGTGATGTTGTGAAATTCATACTATTAAATGACACGGTTAGCGAATTAGTTTAGCAAGCGGCTGCTGCACGACGTATCATGGGTTTGACTACCGCACGGTACAAACATAACTTGTACAATAAACGCACCCACGATACAGGAGTGATTCCTAGTGTGAGACAATTTTTTATTTATCCAAAAAAAAACTAATTTTGTTCTTTAACAGACTCATTCGAATCTGAAAATCGTAATACCAGACTTCTTAGAACTCTATAAAACCTAATAATATTTTTTATGTTAAAACCTAATGAAATTTTTCAAATCCTGTTACTTGAACTTGACATTTTAATCAAACTTCCCACGCCTCAGTTCAACAATTTTCTTCAGAAACGTTTATTGCAATTATCCATAAATAGTCTTACTACTTGAAAAAATAAATAACAAAATAGCAGCCTCTATTTTCATCTTTTACAAGAAAAAGCGAAATAGGTACGGTTGATTTTCTTTGAGCGAGTTTTTGGCAAAATCCTTGTATATAAGGATGTGTATACACGATCAGCGTTGAAATAAATACAAACGGATTTCTTACAGGCTTCAAGGACAAAGAGCTTAACAGATCAACAGTTTGAGAAGGTTGTATGGCGGTGGGAAATGGTTTATACGAGAGATTTGTTGATGCCCGGATTATGATACGGTTGATATTTGTGCGTTGAAATTTGCGATAAGATTTTTTTGTGTACTTTAAGCTTGACGCCTAGTAGTTATGGCACCCACCGCTCATGCATGAGGTTGTGGTTTCAAAACTGGACAAGTAACAATATTCATTTTTCATTTTATAATGTACTTTTCTAACTTTGTCCAGGCCACCCCGTACCTGCCGTACCCCGACATCCCGTACCTCGGAAAGCATGTAAAGAGCGTTTGTGCAATAAAAGGAATTTTACCGTCCGGCAGTCCGATTTCTTACAATTGTCAATGAATTTCAACGAAAGTCGATATAAATCTGACTGCCAGACGGCAAAATTCCGTGTAATGCACAAACGCCCAAAGCCGTTGGTCCTGGTGGTCACTTGTAGATCTGTGACATTCGTTTTAGGTAGTCAAACGCCAAAAAGCCTGACCAAGAAGGATACTCCTACAATCTCCAAGTTCAATTTCTTTTATCATGTGGCCCAATGGCATAATTGTAGGGGGAAAACTGGTTTTTTAACTTCTGATTTGCCGTAACGACTGTCAAAAATCTACAAAATTACAGCCGGAACAAACTGCTTCACTTGCTTCCGAAGTTACAGAGAAATGTGGATAAGCGGTCGCTCCATTTAAAACACGGGTAATCAGCCGCATCCGGCTAGGCTGGAAGCCAACTACAAGCTAGTTTGGAAAAGGCTAGAGAGAAGATTGTGATTTATTTATATACTTCATTATTTTATCTAGTATAATACATGCTATTTATCATATTAGTGCACATATTTACAAGGCAAATTTAAAAATACTTAACTACCTTAATATAATTACTGTATAATGAAAAAATAAAATTTAAAAAACTCTAAACTATTTACAACTAAATACGAACTAAAATTTGGCGTCAAAAAACTTTTCTAATCTATGTACTTCATTGTACACCATTACATATACAAAAAGGAAACTAAAACCTATACATACAATGAGCGGCCTTATTGCAATCCGCGATCTCTTCCAGGCAACTTGGAAAAAAAAATTGAAATCCGTCTGCATGTTTTTAAAAATCGCTTTCAAAACTTCTAAAATAAGCATAGATCATGTTTTTGTCAACATCAGCAGTACGTTGAATTGAAAAAGGGGCCTCAGATTTATTGCTTTGCAATGTTAACATGAAAAAGTGAAGATTTATATTTTAAAGTTTTAACCTTTGACAAAGCAGTTTTTGTTACTTTTTCTAAAACCATTTTTATTATATTACTACAAATCACTCTTTGTCTGTCTTATCTCGCACGCAATGTAAGTTTATGTTAGGGGACAAAATGTCCCTCACGAGCAACGCTCAATATACGGGACGCTGCATGGTTGCCTAGTGTCCCAAAACTTGCCCTCCAATATTTTACAATGCATTTACGCGACGCGTGGCATGTTGTTGAATGATTTTTTAATATTACGCATTACGTTGGGTACCTACAAAGCGCAACATCTGCTTGTAAGAAGTAAATCGTCCTAACGGAACATATAATCATCATCATTTTATCCAAAAGACGAACACTACAACCAGTTCTGCACATCTCTCATAATTATATTGATATTGAGAGTGGCGGGATTTCATCTATTGAAATCCCGCTTTGTGGGAGGCCTTTCAATGCTGTGTCGTTACTGAAAAAGATTCCATTGATATCATTTATTTGAGGTGGAAAATAATCCAATTGCTATTTTCTCCTGTTCTGACTGGAGCGAAAGGACGTGCCAGATTTTAACAGACCAATCAGTGTAATTACAATTGCCCTTTGCATTCCACGATATTTCTTCCATACATTCAAACAATCTTCCCTATATCCCCAAATCAGTTTTACCTCCAAATTTCATTTTCTAACCAGAAAATTGGCAAACAAAGCGTACCAATGTGTATCTTTCTTAAGTCGGCCCACAGCTCGTTAGGGATCACTTTAGATAGCCCCAACGATTACCAGACGATTCAGAAGTTCCAACGTCCCTGTGTTCGTAAATAAAAAATACAAACCTTAATACGACCGCCTCAAAACTCGGCCAAGGAGTATTAGTGGGTACTTGCAATGTTTTTTTACGTGGAACATTTTGTGTAAGTAGGGTTACCAAATAAGTAGGAGAGAAAACAATTTCTAGTTTTTTTTTCTTTTTTGTGTGGAAAAGTATTAGATCTCGAAAGAGTATTACAGTTTTTTGAGACTTTCGAAATGTGTCGAAATGAGATCGAAAGAAAATAGGTTTTGCTCTGAGTTTTACCTGCTTGAGATGATTTGAGATTCTGGGATACGAAAATAGTCCAATTGTGCCAGATCTTGAGTCTCTGATATTTTAAATTTAGTTCATTCTCACAAAAAAACGTTGTTTCGCATGACCGAAATACTACACTCCCAGAATATATGTACTCGTATATATCCTAAATAAGGAGCAGTTTTGAATCTGCAAAAAAGTTCCAGTACCAACTCAAGCATGTAAACGATTCCGTAGTTGGGACTTGAAATTGAGACTTGGGGTAGACCTGCACAAGATCAAAACCATGTGCTTTCATGGCCCTCGGAACGCGCCACCGGACTCCCAAATAGAGGTAGGAGGGTGTCTCACCGGCGTCGGATCGACGATGAAGTACCTGGGACTCGTCCTCGACAGCCGACGGAATTTTAAGTAGTACTTTCGACGTCTAGCTTCTGAACTAGAATAATTGAGCCATGGGTTGGCTTCCGAAAGGGAACCCAAGGTCCTAGAATGCAAGGCGAAGAAGAAAGAAGTGGGTTTTAGTCAGTAAAGGTCTAACACAAGCTCCTGCACCGCCCTAGAGCGATTTAAGTCATTGACCGCTATCCGAATTTAAAGAAAGGCATGTAAACGGCGTAATTAAAATTTAATTTTACCTGCCAAAAGCGTAACCCGTAACAACCCTCTCCTCAACTTATAATCCTGGAATGTTCTTGGAACATCATAGTCAAAAAACATTCTTGACCAAATACCCGTTTCATATGGAATGTCCAATAGACATCTGCTATTCGCAAAAATATGGTGACCCTATACTGAAAAGGTTTTTACGGCAGAGCCAGTTGTCTTGTGGCTAATATGTTTTATTTCTCGCAACGAGGCTGGGTAATAAAATCTTGGTTACTTTAGAAATGCTTGGATTTTTGTACGGAGAAATGCGTTAGCGGAATGAAGAAAGTTTTTTGTAGGTCCATGGTCAGAAATAAAATACTGGGTGTTTGAAAAATTATCTAAAAAATGATCTATGGCATGAGGATTGCATGGCTTATGATGGTACGGCTGAAACGATCACGTGTAAGTTTCACTTTCAATCGTGAGTAAATTATCCCCTGGAAAACTAAGGTCACTAACATAGCTTGAAGAATCGTCAAACTGAAGAAGCATTTGGCAAGGCACTTTGCTCGTAGAATGGATAGTCCATAGAGCCAAAACTTTCTAGATTGGCGACCGTGGAAGGCGCAGTGTTGGCCGGCCTCCCATAATGTGCACCGATTACCTAGTGAGAGTGCTACATGCATATGACAGTCCATTGTGGCTAAACTCGGGGGAGGCTATGTCAACCTTTGTCTGAAATTATGATGAAAAATATAAAGACCTTAATCAACGTGAAATTTTAGATGAACACTAGCTGGTCCTAGCAGTTTTCCCGCTCCTATAGTTACAGTTTCCCTCCCTCCTTAGTATGATTTTATAAAGCCTAACCTTCCTCAATAAATAGGCTATTCAACACTAAATCAAAATCAATTCAAACCAGAAGTTTATTCAATTGCACTAGTTTGTTAAGAGCTTCTTCACTCTAACCTCGAAGCCACCCAAATAATAATCGGGCGGGAGCCCGCCTGCAGCGGAGGCAAATTGTTCCAGTCCTTCGATGCACGCGGTATAAACGACGGACGAGACGACACGTTTAGTTTGGACCGTAGAGGTGTCACCAACTTAAGGGTAACACACGCCGTACATCAGAATGTCCGATAGTAGAAAGATAAGCTTAGTATTATTAGTACCTATACAGGAAAAGTTTTTAACCACTGCGTAAATGTTTTTTGGTGGCTATTACTTACACTGAGCCACGATAAGAAATTCAACAGTGTTGACTAAAAAAATCTTATCGTAAAACTTATATTGTAAATTCTGTGCCATTCTTTTTTATTTACAATAAATTAGATGATTATCATTACGGTCCTAATACCCCAGAAAAGGATTACTCTAAAGAGATTGTGATTTTGAAGAAAAAAAGCCGTTTTTATAACGAATGCTGATATAAAATGCGACGCAAATTCTTTAAGCTTCTTAGTGTACTGGTTTCAGAAGAAAAATGCCTAATGGTTATAATACACGGTACAAACGATTTAATATTTTTTGGAATCAGGTATGACTGATATTGAGTAAGGGCCGGTTTCCGAATTGGGAACTTTGAAGGAAATTTGTGTAATTTTATTTGACATGTTCTCACGTCACATGCTTGAAGTTATTAGCATTTCAGAGAGTTTAAAAATAATCAACTACAAACTTTTCAAACAATAAAAGTCAGCTTATATTGTAAATTTAAACCTAATAGCAAATATGTACGTTTGTGTAATTTATTTCATCTCCGCTGTGCGAAAGAAAACATCGTGAGGAAACCATATACCAGTTTCCTCATGATGTTTTCCTTCACCGTTCACCTAGTACTGAAAATTCATTGACATGCGACATCGAGTAACCCATACTGGGTCAGCATGGTAGAATACGACATCATGGTAGAATATGAATTTTCACTCCCTCTTGTCTCCTAGAGAGGAGGGAAAATTATAAGCTGATTGATGATTTAACATTACTTCAAGGAAATCATACTGACCTCCGAAATGACCTACGTCAATACTCCATATTATAATCAATATATTATATATTGAATATAATATTATGTAGCATTAAAACAAGAAATAATATTATGTAACGGAAAAAGAATATGTTAGTAATTAACGTTCTTCGTATCGTCGGATACTTTCGTAATTGTTTCTGTATCTATCTGACATGCTGAAATGTTTATTTTATTCGGAAAAATATATTTGACCCCAATGTTGTTGCTAGTTTGGCGAAGGGAAAATATTTGTTTTATTCAGGGAGGTAGTTGTGAGGTAGTGTTGTATTCAGAAGTGTCCTTACAGTCAAAGATGGCTGAGTACACATAATCTATCAAAATTGAATAGGTTAGAAATTCTGAACATTTATGAATTATTAACTATCCAAACACAATATACCTAGCTAAAATTATATTCCTCGAATTAATCTTTCATCTTAAACAATGAGGCTTATTTCACATCATTTGGAGTCATGAAATATTCATCAGTCATATTATGTTTGGAGATCGAAAATCACCAGGAAATCCTGAGGCCTATTGAATAGTACCAAAATAATCGTAGGCACAAGAAGAAATCAACTGCGCAGGAAGTGAAAGGGCCATCGAAACTCGATTTACATAACAAACATGCGGTAACGACTGAGATCAAGGCCCTACCATGGAAACAATATTGAAACAAAATGAAGGAAAACATATATATTTTGCTTTCCATTGATTATATTATTTGATGATCGCATACCTTTGTGACTTGATGTACAAATTAATAGAAGAACTCTAGTGGATTTGCAATTTATATTATCAAAGAAAAAACAAAGAGGTGGGGTAGGAAGATAAAAATAGTTTACGTCCCATTCACAGATCAATTATTAAATTCACACACTAAATTTTACACGGCTTAATCTAATGAAACTCGTATTTTATAAATCTACTTATGAAGTTGATATACCTATATATAAAAGGAGAAACTGACTGACATATCAACTCCCAGACGAAACTATTGGGACTAAGAGTGTGAAATTTTATACAAACTTTCCTACTATGACATGAGCAAGCACTAAGAGAAGATTTTCTAAAATTCATCCCCTAAGGATCAAAACGGATGGAGAGATATGAAGCAAGTCTAAATGAAAGAGATGAAAGTTTGAAAGATACTAAGTGTGAAAGAGATAGGTTTAAAGTAAAAATGAGAGAGATACATGAGGGAGACTGATAGAAGACGACAGTCGGACAAAACGATATAAAATAAGAGGAAAAATAAAATTCAAGTTTATTGAGGAAATCCGTGATTTATTTGGCCCTAATCTAACCAATTCCATATTAACATAATGCAGAAGATATCAGCAACGGGATATCAGAAAACAGCTAGACGATACTACGTAACCAGAGAACTGAGATTTTATGTGGCCAATGAACCAGTATTGCTATTCTACATGGCTATTCTGACAGCGTACTAGTCTCTTTTTTCATTGATAATTGAAATAATAATAATAAAATCACATTACTGTATAAAAAAGCATTAAATAAAAAATAATGATATAAATGCATACTGAAGACAAAAATCATAGACCTCACAACACAAATATATTTGTGAAAAATAGTTGAAATTTTGCTTATCTGCATGAATGAATTTAGTTGCATGCATGAAGTTAATTAATTAACTAGTACATTTAAGAATGTTCAGAGACTCATTGACCCCACAGTCAAACCATTGCAACGGTTTTGTGGGGCTTAGTTTATGTATATGTTACTTACCCCTTTTTGTAAGAAAGATAAATAAATAAAGTGCCATTCGTCATTCATAAATAACAGTAAAAATGTTGCGCTCAATTTTAGCTTTTATTGAGCTTTTTGTTTCTACCATTTGGTTTAATTCTTGGTTTTCATTAATCTACTTCAGTAGGTACCTACTCTCGTCTTAGATGAGATTGACTGGGGCAATTTGTCGGCCTTTAATCTTACTGACTTTTTCTTTCTTTGAGAACTAGTTTTTGGTGAACCTACCTATTTATTAGAAAGCAATAGAAAAATTTGTATTATTGCTACGTATTAACGGTCAAAATCGTTTAATTTCTAATATTAAAAATATTTTCATCATCATCATCACCCCGAAACAACTTTCCACTAACAATCTTCAACATTCTGATCAATCAACATTATTATCAAAGGCTACCATGTTCCACCCACTGCTGAATAAATGTTTTCTGCCTAGAATGCAAAAATGTTATGGCATTTGCAAGTCTCAACCTGCTTTCACCCTGAATGTTCGAAATATAATCCACAAATCTGGCTACTGGCTTAAAAATCGCTGACAAGATAAAAATACAAAATTCACAACATCAAAGCCAACTGAAACCATGAGTTCGCATCATCAAGAAATTCCGGGGTCATGAAATGTTCTTAAAGCAAAGATGGAAACACAGGTGAGTCAAATTCTGACACGCGCTCCTGTTCCGCCCTAGAGCAGAAAAAGTCACTGGATGACTTCCAACCCAAAAAAATGTATATACTTTTAAATAAATAAACTGATAGATAACTTAATAAGTGTATTTATAAACTGAAAGTAATATAATAGAGTTACATACATATACTTACACACAGAATTTCATAAATCGGTCAAACCGTTTCAGAGGAGTTTTGTTACATACAAACACTGTGACACGAGAATTTTATATTACAAAATTATCAATATTTCTGACGAATATATTCTATTTCACGAAAACGATAGGTATGTTTGTATATTCATGCGCACACTGTTTCTGGGTGCGTAAGTAATTATAATATGTGCCTCAAAGGCTACGAACTACGCAAAGAGACAAATAAATTCAAGCAACAAACAAAAAGAAGAATTTATTACCCCAAATAAATTAAAATGTTTACCTGCTTTAATCGTGTTCCAATAGTAAGACAAGATAGCAACAAGAAACAGATAAACCGTGTCGCGCTATGCGTATCGCGAAATACGCGAACATTGCCGTCTTCGAAACAGAAAGGGAACGGATTAAAAGTTTTAAGTGATTTAATCTCGCTAAGGGCGAAAGATTTGGCAAAATTTTGCCTGCAAATGAAATGGAAATTTGGACTTTCGAGTCAATTCTTAAACGGTACGATTTCGTAGTTCGTAAGCAGTATTATTTCGATTTCGAAGCCACTTAGTAAGTGGGAGCTAGGTCTACTGTTTTAGGCAGATATTCTTGATCGCTTTAATCGATGAGATCTCTTGAAAAGTACTTTCCGAAGTTCTAAAATTATAGTGCCTTCACGACTTCCATGTTTAGTACTGTACTTGTATTATAATTTTCATAGAAAGCTCTATAACTCCTGTACCTTTTGTTAGCGATGCGACAACAGAACAATCGAGTCATCTTACAAATATTTATGACAAACTTTCAAGGCATGATAAGCCGATTTTCATCTTAAAGCCTCCAAAACAAACTTTACAATTAAAGTCACATTATGAAACGTATTTTCCAAAATATCATCACTCATTTCATTAAGCACCTCCAGGAATTTAAGGATCAAATCATCGGCCATTGTGACTGTCGCCTACACAAAAACTTTTGTAGGCGTCTTTTGACTAATAAAAGCGTTCTTTTGAGCTTTATTCCCTTTGTTGATGGAAACTTTCAATGGTTCGTTTTAATGTGATTTTATCTCAACTTTTTTGTTGTATATTTTGAAGTGTCGATTCTATTTTTGTAAGTCTGGACTCGGTTGCTTAAAAGCTTATATTGTTTTCGTATCAGAGGTGAAGAGAGGACGTTTCTTTTTGGGGTTAAGTCAATGTAAATTGTTTTGTTTTTTGGCACATATTTTTAACAATGCTTTATGTAAGCTTTTTTTTCTTAGGGGTGGAAAAACCTCAAGCATTGCCTTCTACTCTAGGCGGAGCGAGAGGGAGTATCAGTTTTACTGACTAATGCTCATTTGTGTTGCCTTACACCAACCATTAAATAAATATAGAAAACAACGTAATTATAAGAATGATTGCAAAAACAATCTCACAAAAGAGAAAAAAGTGTATATAAATAACGAAATTAAAACAATGATGAAGCAGTGAATAGACGATTACATGATTCATTGACTTCATCCAAAAATCACTTTTGATTTAACACAAACCCCCGACGTTCATGCCCAGTGACAATCAAATTTCAGAACCCTGTCTGTCCATGTTGACCTGAAAACCACCTAAATCCACAAGACCCAGCAATTTTCCACGATCGAACAAACCCGACCTCTGGTGTTGTCCATTGATGCATGACGTCACAGCTCCGTCACTCCAAATATCCACGGTTCGATGCTTTGAATGACGTAAAGCAACTGAAATTGCGTGCACCCCGATAGATTAACGTACGTTGTACGTAATTTTATAGCTGTAATCTATCAAAGCGAGATTTATGAGCGAGATTTGTGTTTAGTGACGGACATTTGAGGTTTTAGATAAGAATAGAATTGTTTATTTGACCTTTGTAGTTCAAGGACGTTTTCTATGAACTATTTTGTGTAAAATCTAGCTTCTTTCAGCGGTTTCGCCCGCGTGAACGTATAATTTTCCCAAAGGAACTTGAAACTAAAAAGTACAGTATCCAACACGGGGATAAAATCGTCTTTGTCTTGGACGACTTGAATTCCTCACTTCACTCAGGTTTCTACGAGTATATTAACTCTCTTGCAATGCTCGGTAGGTCATTATATACATATACGGCTGTCATTTGTAGATCATTGTCAGTCGTTACGGATAGTCAGAAGCCAGTAAATCTGACTCCAGTCTTGCCATGAAGTACCGTGTTACCACAGTTAATGGGTTGTGGAGGTCTGGTAGGCAGCCGCTCCTCGTAAAATACTGGTATTCAGCTAAATCCGGCTTGACTGGAAGCCGACCCCAATATAGTTGGGAAAAGGCTAGGCAGATGACGATTAATGAAAAAAACTAATACAAGGTTAGGTAAGGTTAGGTTATTTCTAAACGTATACACGACACATAATCGATTCATCATTTCTTTGATCTTCATCTCATCTTATAGCTCTGTATACTCAGAGATATTGTGTTTACTACCGTTTCTAGGCTTCAATGTTTATGACCAATAAATATTATGGTTATGCTAATGTACGACACTGCAAAGTAGGTTTATGTAGGGGTTGGCTGGGATGTACCATTTACGAGAAGATTATCCTATCACTTTCAGTTAGAGATAATGTTTGGGGTAAACACTTTTTTTTTTCAATCTAGATGGTACCTATATTCTTTTTAGTTTTTTTTTTGTGTCGACTTAGCCAGAAAGGATTTTTATACTTTTGGGGGTACGTGGAACAGAGAGTAAAGTTCCCCATACTTCCATTGAAAAGGGAGGATCTTCTGACTAGACGGTATCTATTCAAATCACGCGGAGAACTTTACTTGTGCGATGCAGGATATTGTGACAGCATATGTAGTAGATGTCGCTACATAACTAAAATGTATTTTTTTTTATTATTATTGATAGGCTAGACTTGACCACTCTCTCACCTGATGGTAAGCGATGATATAGTCGACGATAGAGCACGCTTGCCTAAAAGTAACACATACACTCTTGACTTAAAGACGCCCAGTTTGTAGCAACCAGGAAACACAAACTCTGGTAGGGAATTCTACTCCTTAGCTGTACAAACAATAAATGTTCCACACAATAAATTGCAACTAACCTATGTGTGCTTTAATTTCACCGACAAACCAACCACTGTTACACAGCGAAACAAACAGAGAAACTTACTTATAAATACGGAGATATTACTAGCCAAAATATTTTTTTCAGAAGCTCATATTACTGTAACAAAAAAGAACAGAGATAAAAACTAATTGATACTAACCTAGTTGAGGTTAACCGGCTCAGAGAAGAGAGTGAAATTTCACAGAACCAATTCGGTTTTATGCCTGGTCGAGGTACAACGGGTGCTATTTTGGAAACTTAGAGGTACGTATAAAAACTTGCACATGGTATTCGTTGACTTCAAAACAGCATAGGACCAGACACGTTCTGAGATTTTGTAGTAAGGCCCTTAAGAAGAAAGATGTACCTGAGAAGTATATGCAGTTGACCCGATCTATATACAGTCGATACAATACTCAAGTCCGATCTACAGTGGTATGATCAAAATGTTGGTCTGTAAAAAGTTGATTGAAGATTGATCGAAGATTGATCGAAGATTGATCGAAGATTGATCGAAGATTGATCGAAGATTGATCGAAGTTTGATCGAAGATTGATCGAAGATTGATCGAAGATTGGTTGAAGATTGATCGAAGATTGATTGAAGATTGATCGAAGATTGATCGAAGATTGATCGAAGATTGATCGAAGATTGATCGAAGATTGATCGAAGATTGATCGAAAATTGATTGAAGATGCAATGTGACATAATGGAAAAAATGAAAATGACTGACTAGAGGAAGTTTGAAAGTGGCGCCAATGATTCAAAAAGTGATTCGTGTGTATGCTCATGTAAAGAGGATGAACGAAACGCAAAAATATGTGTAAGGAGTGATAATAATAATAATTATTCCCCCGACCGAATTTCGGTCACGGTGGCCAATCTAAACAGAGATCAGACAAGTACGCAGGAGATATTATAGTGCACAAGTGTGTGCGCAAACACAGGTGCACTTTTTGTACCTTTACTCTCATAGTCCGATGGGACGGCAATCCGACACGACCGGAGATCAGGCGTAGGACCAACAGCTTTACGTGCTTTCCAAGGCACGGATGTATCACACCACCAACTTCCAAACTCCAGGTAGCTACAGAGTAATTCCGAATGGAAAAACCCAATAGCCTAAGACCCCCTGTTCAACAGTCGCTCTTGCGACCACTAGACCAACGAGGCGGTTAAGGAGTGATACGAAAGAAAGGGAGTCAGTGAAAGCGTGACGTGTGTCAAGGAAAAAAGAACGTGCTATACTAACCCCTAGTAACATAGGAACGGCAGGAAGACCACGATGACGATATTCAATAACCCGGTTATTATTTCCACATACTTAATATTACCTCTTGAGCAAGTGACAAGTAAATGTAGGAGCCGCCAAATATATCGCTTATCAGTACCACAGTCGGTATTCGCTCGCAGACAGTGTTATGAACATTCATTTTATCACGTCAGGTGTATACTCACGCATGTGAGGAGGGCTATGAAAACAGCGGGACACTTCTGATATTGACCCAATTTAGTGTCATGGTTGTGTAGAGGTATGGTATGGTTAACGTTGTTTGGGATCAATGTGTTTGCTTTTAATATTATTTTTACAGGGGTCCGTACCTCAAAAGAAAAAAACGGAACTCTTATAGGATAACTTTGTTGTCCGTCTGTCTGTCAAGACCACAGAAATCTAAATATTAAAGATCCTTTATAACCTACCCTTTAAAATCGTATATTTTGACAGTCCATCACACTAATATTAAAGGCGAAAGTTTGTATAATTATTTGTGTTTATAATACATCGAACGGTTGAACGGATCCAAATGAAAATTGCAAACATGTAGATTAGGCAAATATGTCTCAAAATAGTTCTTAATTTTTATTCCAGGAGTGTGTTCCCATAGGATTATTTCCTTTTAACCTACCTAGACGTGGGTGAAGACACTGGCTCAATTTCCATTATTAAATAAAGTGGTAGTCGGACATTTTCTAAAAGACAAACCCGTAGTTTTAGAACGGAAAGGGCCACTGAAGGTCGCAGCTGTGGTTTTAGCCAGTAAGTCTGACTAGAACTCCCGGTCCACTCCTATCATTATCATCATCTGCCTAGCCTTTTCCCAACTATATTGGGGTCGGCTTCCAGTCAAGCCGGATTTAGCTGAATACCAGTATTTTACGAGGAGCGGCTGTCTACCAGACCTCCACAACCCATTAACTGGGGTAGCACGGTACTTCATAGCAAGACTGCAGTCAGATTTACTGGCTTCTGACTACCCGAGCGGGAGAAATAATTGGTTAATTTCGCATCTTAAAAAATACAGATCAATTGTTCACAAAATAATATGAATTGCTGTCACATCTTCACTTTGTCTCTCCAAGTGTTTGCGGAACCTTAAGGTACGAGAGGAAAACGTTTTCAAGTGTGAAAGTGCACTGAATAATCTTGCTTTAAAATTCACTTATTGTGTTAAATTCGCCGGTTTAGTCGCTCCAATGAGTCAGAATATATTACTCCACCGCGGGTATGTAAACCAAGTTGTTAGTAGCTAGAAACTTATGGCTTTAATAATGCATGTTTTATTATTCAGTCTTATTTTTGCTGTAACTGACTGTTATGGAGGCGCTGAGATATCGTTGTATATGTTAGTTTAAGTTGGATAAAAAGCGGTTTAGCGCTTAACGTGTTTAATTTGTTTAGAGTTTACTTTGTACTTTTCTTAAGTGGTGTAGAATTTACCAAGACTTTTGGTAGTTGTTATTTTTGACATTGTACGATTTTTTGTATTTATGCTGATATAATTCCTGCAAAGTACAGGTGGTTGATAAAGAATTAAGAATTCAAAACTACAACAGGAACAAAAATATTGCCATTTTGTTAATAGAAAATAAAATAAACGGCAAATTATTATGCTCATTTAAACATGTATGACTTTTGGCAACAATTTGAATAGAGAATCTGTTCCCAAAATGTGTAAAGGTGGCTAGAAAATCCAAACTGCGTTGCGGAAATCAGATTTCGTGCCGTACAGTCTAATTTCTGATAGTAATGTAGATGTACGAGTATATGATTCAGAACTTGTTTATAAGATTTGTAACTTTTGAATATTTTTATGGAACTGGCATTCAAGGACTTAAGCTTCATATTTGTATTTAAAAACTGTTGTATGATTTAACAAAAAATCGTTAAAGAAATGTTGTACCACGTTTGCTTTTACGCCGTTGGTAAGCACTAAGAGAGAATTTTTAAAATATTGTAGGAACGAAACCTACTTTCACGCGAGCGAAGCCGCTGACAGAAGCTAGTAATGTTCTATTTCATAATGTCTCCTTCTATTATCATCACACTATCATAAGGTAAAGTTGTCTGGTAGATATTGCTGACAGCGATAAGACCACCATTGTACCCATAGGTTTAAGTTTCTGTACAATTTATAATTTCTTTTGGTGTACAATAAGGTTTATTCTATTCTATCATACTATACTGTAAATTTATACTTATTTAGGCAGAAAATTGTGAGTGCGTGTGGATATGTATAATATGTTAGCTACTTCTTCACGCTCCAATGGCTGAACAGATTTTAATGTGGACCATGTCCTGGAATTGCACATAGGATACTTTTCATCCCGGGATTATGTTCCCTCGCGACAATATTCAAATTTCATCCAAGCGAAACCGCAGGCCGCACCTAGTAGTCCAAAATTTCTTCATGACATAACAATATTCACTAAAACGTAATACCTAATCATAATAAAGTAGCTAAAATACCTTTCACCATTTTATAGACATTTTAAATCATCACTTTGCTTAGTAGGTACCTTAAAATAAGTACAGACAATACAACAAAAAAATACCATTAATCATATTCTTTTCAGTTCTCATCCCTTTATGGGCCTATTATCATCGCTTTTCCCTTATTTTATAATCTTAAACCTTTTAAGAAATTTTTAGAGATCTTTGAAAACATTTTGTTTGAGTTTAAACACCAGTAATGGCTTTTCTTATTGAAATATTCAGTCTTAATGGCCGATAAAGAACGTAACGATTTGTTAATTGCTTTCCAAATTAATTGCGATTACAAGAATAATCTTCAGATGCTTTGAATAAGGGTTATAGAAGACACACTAACCAAATTAAATTGCGAAGGTATATAACTGACTATGGTAAAATGGCTACCACATTATGAAGGATATTATAAATCTATATTTATAATTATTATGAATCCCAAAAAAAAACAAAAAAAAAAATTATGATGAACTTAAAATTGCTTAGTCGCTGTATGGTATATTTAATCATTAAGTGAACTATGAATTATTATTCATAATGACTACTAAATTCGCCAAACCTAAGGGTTAAGAGGCCCCTAACGAGCAGTCTATCATTAACGTGAGCATGGTTTAAAAGCATGTTATTCCATCCAACGCAATGGTTTTATAAAGTGGCATCGCAAAAAAGAGAGCTATAACGCCCGATGCTCTGGTGGCATTCGGTAATTCACTCGAATATTTCGCAGAACTTGTTCCAGGAAATACGATGTGTAAACCGTTAACAATTTTTGGAAAAAAAATGATTGACATTCAGAATCTCAATTCACTCCAATGTGCGGGGTTTCTATAGATAGGTACTCGTATATTTACTTTACTTCTTTAATTTACAAGTTAAGTTCATTAAGAAGGGCCAAAATAGCAGATTAGAGGTCTTAAGAGGCCTGCGGAGACCGCGCGCTATCTCGAGTTGAGACGAAATAAAATACCTTTTTAAGGTTGATGGAAGCAATCCAGATAGTATAAACAATTCTTGGACACACCGAATGGAGTAAAATCATCATCCGCACACTGACAGTTGCTTGCTGTGATAGCAATACAAACTATTGGAAATTTGGGAGAGGTTCCGTAATACCAAAAATGATGAATGAAAAATTAATGTATTTCCAATACTGTTTTGAGTATTTATAACTTGATAATAATATCTGTGTTCCTACGAAAAGATATTTTGAAATATTGTTGTTTATAATATAGAAAAAACAAAATAAAAACATGACATTTTCGCTGTGAAAATGTGCAAATTTAAATTCGCTTAAATTTCGTTTGGGGTAAGTTTTTCAACAAAAAGACGATGTAGGAACCTAGATAATTATTGTCTGAATCCGAATAACTTCATATTATGGTGTAAATATGCTTAAATTGCAAATGATTTTGGTATTACGTTTGTATGGATAATTCTAACGTCGCGCCCACCTTAACTTGTACATGAACCAAACCAAAAACTTGACTGGGTTACACGATACCAGCCTGGATGTCAGATTACCTGACATCTGACTACTTTAAAGTCTGTTAACGGTCTACGAATGACAAAAGGGAACAACGGCTTATAGCTCCACACAAAAATATCTCTACCATAATATAATTATGTATGTGTCACCGTAAAAATAAAAAGAGTGTTCATAATTTCGTGAGATCGACAGTTTAGAGCGACACTATAAACTGTCGAAAAAATGTGAGCCGTGACACACTGCCATTATTTTTCGGTGGATTAGGATCTATCAAAGTGAAACTGTAAAATCACAATCTATCGCCCGTTAATCTGTGACACATATACACAGTAAAAAGAAAAAGGTGCATTGGACACAGTCTTTTTATTTTATCATCTTTTGAATCCGCTTTAGCGACCGCGGTTGAATGTCTACCTATGTCATAAATCATTTCGTACTGTGTGACTGAAAATCGCTGAGCTAAATTCAAAACATTTCGCGAATTCATAGAGCAAAGGCAGTCCATAATTCACTACACGGTAAAAAGAAACACAAATTCGGTTACATTTCGAGTAGAGTACGTAGGAATTGCACAATTCAATTCCACCAAACTCATTCCATCATCGGACTACAAAATCTACGGTCATTCGCCACTGGTATGTGATGGAGAACCCATACATACAAAACGGTTTAGGAATACTTTCATTGTGTGTATAGCTAAGAAGTGTGTTACCTGATAGGTACGACCTAGGTAGAACCTCGTGTTACACTGGTATCTTTTAAAACCGCCAGCCCTGGAACGCTGATGGTCGATTTGGATCTATTTTCCGAGAATTGATATCTATGTATACATATAATATATATCTATATATATTTACGTATTTATATTTATTTTATTGAATTATGTATAAATTATATTTGTATTATTACAGTGTTGTATCAGGATTTATTTGTGTATCTTTTCAATATAATTTTTTTCTCTCTATTGCACCTACCACTAATATTCTCTGCATTACCCAAAGGTTGACTGGTAGATAATGCCTAAGGCATTAAGTCCGCCTTTGCATCTTTATGTGCATAAAGTATTAAATTAATGAATAAAGTCCAACTAAAGAAACACAGGTCTCAGTAAAAGTTTGACATTCTCTCACGCTCCACCTTAAGCGGAGCTATATTTAATGTTATTTTCTGTTTATCCCGCAGTCATAATATAATTATTATGTAATTAATTACAATTATTATTGGCTGTGGCATTATGATATTATTAATTCGACTTTGTATTTGGGACACACTAATTAATTATCAACAACGAAATATTAAAGTGAGAGTATATAATAATTACGAGTAGGTATCGATATCAATTTCGTTATTTTAAATGAAACTAAATTTTGCTCATCTATACTATTATAGGACAGATTTGTATTGTTGTTTTATTTTTAATTGGCGCGTGTGTTGGATCATTCGGTTCCCTTCAAAATGGTTGAGCTGAGCGGTCCATGAAGTTTCTTGCATATTCTTCTCCATAGAAATCTACGCATCTACATTCCAAAAATGTGCAACATCATTTTTTTTCTGATAGACTTGTAGACAATTCAAAAGTGTCTGTAAATGGTACATTTTAAATAAATGCTTTGAATCTTTATTCTAAATTCTTTAACGATAGGTAGGTGCAGATATGGGGACGAAAATTTCTGGAGAGGCGACTACGTTCTGGCGCATTTTCACTGGTCGTTAACTCGTTCGGTATACCGCATGCGGGGGGTCCCCGCATGCGGGATAACAACCGATGAAAGTAACATGTTCGTTATACCGTCTGCGGTTCCCCGAATGCGGGCCATGTGACACGATTTCCAGTAATCTCTCGTACCCGGCATGCGGGCCCTATTGACTAATGAAAATGGTTCCCCGAATGCGGGCCCTGTCGCATGCTTTCCAGAAATCTCTCGCACCCCGCATGCGGGCCCTATCCCTATCCTCCCTAGGTGGACTGATGACCTGGTGATGATCTCGGGAATCCTATGGATGCTAGGCGCACAAGACCCGCCGTTGTGGTGACGCAGCAGTGAATGTCTTTCGGCAGAAATGATGATGAGGTAGTTACACGAAAATTACTAAAGATATGAGGTAGTTACACGAAAATTACTAAAGATAAACATAGGTAAGTACTCATAAGTAAAGCCTTACACTTTAAGACACACATCCTTTTTAGAAAAACATAAATCCCCATGTACAAAACGCGGAAATACACTTCGCATCGCAATCCGCCTGTCACCTTCTTCAAAATATAATCCCTAACATATTTCTCGGTCTCGATAAAAAACATCTCACCTGACAGAATAAACCTATTTTAACCCCGGGATAGACCTTAATCCCTGTAGCGAAAGGCACTAGCATGAGTTATGAATCTTATGGGGAGATAAAAGACCGTAACTAGCGAACGTGTCAGGAGAAAGGAATGGGAATAGATTAGGAAGTGCTAGTAAAAATATGGGAATGAATTTTCCGTTTTTTTCCGGATCAATCTTGTTTTATTCGGTTTGGTAAAAAAAATTAAGAGTGACGTAGCGTCTACAGGTGCGGAATAAAATAAGAAAAAATATGAAATTAAATTGATAGGTGTGGGCTTGATCGGACTATTATAAAAATATACAGGATGAATGCGTGGAGACTAGGGCATAAACGGGCGCGGAGGCGTGAGCGACTAGGTGGCCACAGTGTGTCGTGAGCCTCTGTAGATAGGAGTATATAATACACAGGTTAGAAATAATAGGCGAAGTTTAGGTAATTGAATATTGCTCTTAGAGGTGATTAATGCTCACAGAGCCTGGACCTAGGGCCGATGCCTGCCAGGCCATCAGAATGAATCAAGGGGGCCACCGTGACCTGGGCACAAATAGCAAAAAAGGAACACGGGTGGACTACTAACCACAGAATTAGTTAAATCTGAAACTCCTTCTCGCTTCATCAAGAGAGGTAGAAGTTTATGATAAGTTTTATATTGCTGATCGCGCACGTCACACATCATAGCATATACATACAGCACATAGTTACTTTTACTACTTTTATAACGAAAGTAATTACCTATATCCCTTAGTGTAATTTATTTTGTACAATCAAGCAAACTAAGCTGTCGGCAGCAGCTAGCATAATTGACTTTATAATGTTCCCTATAAATAAATAAATAAAAATAAAAAATAAAAATCATTTACTTCAGGCAACCAATAGCACCCATACACATAAAAATTACAAAACAAAACACAAACAACACACATAGGGATACATAAAATTCGGTTATCGGACACAGCCAGCAACATGTCTGCTACAGCAATGTCCGATGTAAGGGCAATCAAGCCTGCCGGCAATCATCGCCAGAACAGTATTGGAGCTGCCCCTCACCCTGCGCACCAAGGACGCGCACCGCTTGCGCATGGTGGAGTGAAAACAATCGGTGCGCGCTTCCGCAAACATGCCCGAGGCACTACAGAAGCGGGGCAGCCCCATTACCGCCCTGAACGCGTTGTTGTACTGGATGCGGAGGGCACTGTAAACCGCTTGTGTGTAGGACACCCATAGGCTGCACGTGTACAATGAGGTGCAAAAAGCTTTAAAAAGTGTAATTTTGACCTCACTTGAACACCGTGCAAATCTACGGGCTATCATATTTGCTCTTTTAGACAGTGCCCTTCGCTCCCTTTCGATGTCGACATGGTCCCTCAGGTCAGCTGTTACCCAATGCCCCAAGTATTTAAATTGGTCCACCCGTTCCAGAGGGACATCATTCAGGCGAATGGGAGGTACATGTTGGGGGCATTTAGAACCAGCCTGAAAGACCATGTATTGACTCTTCACGACATTGTACAAGAGGCCGTGACTACACGCATACTCCTCACACACTTTCAATAATCTACGTATGCCACAGACCGACGCACCCAGTAGTACCATGTCGTCCGCATAACTCAAGTTGTTAACACAGACTCCATCAACGTAGCAGCCAACATGGAGACCACTGAGAGCGACGATGAGTGCATCCATGTACAGATTAAACAGGGTGGGTGAAGTCAACCCACCCTGTCTCACTCCACATTCAAGCCTGTACGGCTCCGACAGCACGCCCGCCCATCTGACACTGTTAACCTGGTGTGCGTACCAATACTTGAAGATGTTCACAAGTTCACGAGGCATGTTTATATCTTCAAGCTTTTGCCACAACACGTTATACGACACCAGGTCAAAGGCCCTGGACAGGTCGAGGAAACAAGCGTAAACAGGTGTTTTACGATCCGTATAGTATCTGATGGTATGCTTGAGACACAGTATTGCACTATCAGTAGACAATTTGGGTCTAAACCCAAATTGATTATCGTGCAATGTCACGTGTTTATTTAACTGTGCATCCAGCAAACCATCAAACACTTTAGCTATCACAGTGGCTAGGGAGATAGGCCTGTAGTTAGCCTTATCGGCTAGATCACCCGTTTTGTTTTTAACTACAGGCACTACCACTGTCCTCATAAAATCACACGGCAGGTAGGAATGGCTCAGGCATAGTGAGTAGAACATAGCTAAAACCCTAGATACATGCTGGCCGGCATGCTGCAGGTGTTCAATGCTGAGGCCATCGTGGCCAGGAGACTTGCCCTTCGACATACACTTTATTATTTTTCGTACCTCTTTGGCAGAAAACCTCGTCTCCATTTCGCCCATGGGGCCCTCAGCATTGACCACCGCAACCTGTCTGCCCAATAGTGGCTGTACAGAAAAGTGGGACCTAAATAAATTGGCTATGTCCCTTGGTTCACTTACGCCATCGACACTCACCGGAAGGCCAGGCTTTATGTTTACCTTCTTGGTACACTGCCAAAAATCACGAAAATCCCCGTTTAAGTGTTTTTCAGCAAGAATGTCCATTTTTAATTGGTCCTGATGATCTTGGCACCATTTAAGTCTCGATTTGAACACCCTCCTGCTTTCACACATATCGCGATATATAGCTCCTACCTTGGGTTTACCGCACTTTACCCAATCGATAAATTTTGTCCTGGCCACCCGGTGAGCCTCGCTGACGTTTTTGTTCCACCCTACTACACGCGAGCCAGCTGCCACCGTCCTATTGCCTCCTCGACCCGCCACAGCTGCGTCACGAAGAGCTGTCACAATTTCATGGTACAGTCTATCAAGGGCACGTTTGTGACCGTGGTTACAACAGCACAAGTCAGCACACTGCATACACTCAATAGGGAAGTCAATTCGCTTAAGTCTCCTATTGCATTCCTCAGTAAACAAGACAATCTGTTCCTCATTACGTTTACCCCAAACCACATCTTTGTTCAACACGACATTATGAGGCACCGTCTGCGAGATGACGCTTAAATTACACTCAATAATAAGTGGGAAGTGATCAGACCACACCGTATCATAGTCCACATACACATCTGTAACAGATTGTCTTGCAGACTGAGTTACTAAGCAGTGGTCCAGCCAGCTGCAGGACCCGTGCACGTCACTAACATAAGTAAACGTACCCGAGTCAATACCTAGCATGTCTACATCCACACATGACCAATACTGCTCCGTACAATAAGTGACAAGCTCATTGTGAAATAATCCACATGGATCAGCATTGAAATCGCCTAACATGTATACTGATTCAACGCCGTATTCATCAATAATTGCACTCACCATACTAAGACAGTCCGTAAACTCCGCAATATTATCCGCTGAGTTCGTAGGCATATAAATACTCATCACTATTACGGGCCGGTCACTTGTTATTATTTTAATGGCACATATACGCTCACTACCACAACGTAGCACAGACACTTGTTGGAATACGCTACTTTTCCACAGTATGGCAACGCCCCCAAAGGGTCGCCCGCGTAGTAGTCCTGCTGAAGTGTCCACCGCCGAAATTCCCGTGTAGCCAAAACCGCTGTCGATCGTACATAGGTAAGGTATTTCTTCGGGAAGTAGCCAGGTTTCCTGCAACGCCACCAAATCACAGGAGCGACAGAGCTCCCTGACACTATCTACGGAGCGTTTCACGCTCCGGCAATTGAAACTAGCAAAACGATAGGGTCGTCTATCCATTCTTATCAGTATTCAAGCCGCCCGCAGACATAAGTCCGCTCGCATTGCGACGCTTAAAATTGACAAAACGTCTAAATATTATACCTCGAGGCCATAGATTTTCATCGAGATATGAAGGTAACTTGGACTCGGAAACGAAAAATTTGTAAGCAACGTGATCCCTTTCTTTTTTCATTAAAATCTTCTCCAGCGACACCGTTTCCTGTGTCTTCGAATGAATATAGCGTATAATTTCTTCTTCAGTCGTTTCACTATGTATGTTAGTGATAAAAACAGGGACTTTCCTGTCTGCTGCTTTAAATTGGCACTCCACATTAGTCGCCACGCCAGTCCTGCCAATATAACGATAATTAGGCCGCTTTTTCCCATAAGACACTTTACGCCATCCATACTCATTATTATTTTGTTTACACGGAGTCGTTCGCTGCGCCGCCGCACCGTCATTAAGGACTGCGTCGCGCATCGTAGTCAGCTGACGAGAGCACTCAGTCGGCGCTGGCGGGGACGACGTCGCCGCCGCGCTCGCCAGAGTAGCTGCACATTCATTCACCGCACTCGTAGCCCGAGCATGAGTCACCTCAGCGCTCGCAACGGCCACAAATGACCGTTGTCGCCGCGAACATGATTCACTTTCAATTATTTGTTTTCGTTGTACCTGCCTAATTTTTCTGTATTGCGGCGTTCCCTGATTGAGATCAGAACTGTTCTCATGTATGCCACCAGACTCGTCGACAGAAGAATTATGCAGGTGCGATAGTCCCATAGGCCCACTGTCCAGTAGCCAAGCTCCTCGCTTTGCATTAACTTTGAACGCCGATGTGGGTGGTAATGAATCATTTCTGATTTGAAATAATTCCGTTCTGAGGTCCCTCAAGTTTTCTAACGTAGCATAAGTACTCTTTATCTCATCCATTGCTGCTTGCATTCGAACGAGATCTTTCAAGAGCTTCGTACAGTCTAGGTGGTCAAACGTAATAGGCGGTAATTTTTCAAGCCGACGGGCCACAAACACTGGAATATCATCCGGCTCAGCAGATTTGAACAGATTTATGATATCCGTTAAATCTCTTCCTTCTTTGCCTTTATTTTTACGTATGATCTTACGCAAATTCGAAGGGATGGCATCAAACAGAAGTGACTTCGACTGTTTGATTTCATCACTAGTAAATGACGAAACACAGATCCGCACCAAGGTTTCTTCATCAATAACCGACACTTTGTTCTGGATGTATGATAACATCTCGTCTATTACGATGTTACACTTGTCACACTTTAGAATGTTCGTCATTTTCACTCGAATAGTAAAAATCAGCGCTGTCGTAAATTCGCAACCGTCACCGACCGGTGCGCGCACGCGACTCCTATGCTGGGACTTAGGCCTCTTCTTGAAGGCCATAATCCACCATGAGGACCCACTGTAGATTCACTACGGCAGCTAGTTCTAGATAAATGAACATCATAAGTATCTACTAATTAATAAAGTGCTTGATTAAGATGGCGTCTTACTAAAGCAGTAGTTATGAAAACATTTTAATGTACCAAGTACGAATATTTTTGAAGACTTCAAAGTATTAACTTTGAGTGCATCAGTTAGTGCTTTCAGAGATAATCTCGTGATATCATTTATCTTGTCAAAGGGAGTAAATGGCTTTTTACCTGATTACGTTGAGTAATACAAAGGGTTGAGTTTCACAATTATTTATTTTAATTGAACACTTTTAGAGAGTACTTCTTCAAACTTCAGTAGGATTTAAATAAATTGAGGATTTGTATGAATTAATTTACTCTGTGCGAAAAAGATTTGAAAAACTGAGGCAATTTGGCTGAGACTGGTTTTAAAGCACTATATCTACTAAATTAAAATTCTTAACAGATTGTTTTTAATTGAAAAAATAATTGAAACATTTCTATTCTACATAGGTCTTTCTGATGTGTTTTTTTTTTATTCCAGGGCTTATTTGATTAAAAAGATAAATATATGATTTGATTTTGATAGAAAAATGAAATCAGCTGAATTGAAATTGCAAGTCGTGCTTTTTTACAGGGTGAGTTCAATGGTACCAAATAGTCGACCTCTATAAAATTTCACGAGTTATTCTATTGTACATTTTATTGTTTAAAGATAACTTGAATACGTGCCTGGTAATAAGTATTATCTATTTTAATATAAGTCTTAATCTTTGTTAGCATATTTTTATAGGCACACAATTTGTGTGAAGTTTTTCTCTAAATTTCTCAACGTAGTAAGAAATTTTACTTTCAAATTTCATCTTGAAGAGAATGTTAGCAGTGTTTTTTTTATTATATATTAACTTTTTTTCCGATGGATGCGAGACGCATCGCACCGTCAGTCCTCTACCCTATAATATTTTTCACACAGTCCATCTACCAGTCTAGCTATATTCTACTCATTTATACTTAAAATTTTACTCACGAAATGTTCCTCAGCATCCGAACCGGCGTCACTAGGAAGCCATTTATCACAGCTTAACCTCTAACTTAAGCACTGTTTTGTCCAAAGGTTCCACATCACCCAGTTAAACCATTCTAAACAAACAACAAGCGTGTTACCGGGAAACCGGGAGAGTGGAGTATTCCCGTCAGGGCACCCAAATTTTCGTCACCCAAACGATTCTCGATTCGGTACCAATAGGTATTTTGGATTGCGGTTTTATATTAACTACTTCCATCCAAAATACCTACTATACTCTATTTACTATAAGAGAAGAAAACAAAAGAAACTTATGTTACTGTCCGTTCAACCGAAAAGTTGGTACTGTAAAAACTTTTTTTTGACTTCCATTCCGTAGACATAAGTATGACATGAAAAGCAAAAAAAGTTTTTACAGTACCAACTTTTTCTGCAGCCGTCATTTGTCATATCACCAACGCAATAAAAGTCAAAATCGGTTGAACGGACAGTAAAACATGTTTCTTTAAATTTCTTTTCTTATAGTAAATAGAATATAGTGCCGAATCGGAAGTAGCTTGGGTGCCGAAAATGTTGGTGCCGAAATGGGAATGCTTCAGGAGAGTTATACGACGTAACGCGTAGGTACACAGTCACCCGACAATCTGTCTCCTGTTACAAACGGTAACTGTTCTGTTGGAACCGAAATTCTAACTAGATGTGGCATAGGGCGAGAGAATTGTTATTATTATTTCATTTTAATTGGCTGCTGCTAGCGGTTTCTCCCGTGTGATAGTAGGAAATTATTTTAAAGGTCTATGCAAGGGCATGTTCTCTCTGGATAAAAAATAACCTTTATGCTATTTCGGGATGCGGTCTTGTTGTGTGCTAAATTGCATCTAAATCCGTTCAGTCGTTTGAGCGTGAAGAAGTAACAAACATATACACAAAAAAGTGTTACGAGGAGTTATGAGGCGAACGTTTGTGAGTACAAACGTTCGCCTTTAAAATATTAATGTGATTAGGATAATACATATTTTATTGGTGTGTTACAGAGCGATTCCCGGCCACTGTAGGTGCGAGCGAGCTTACGGTCTGGTGATCAATGCGAAGCTCCCATCCGCTAAGGACTTCGTCTAAGCCGATGGAGCATTGTGTTTCCTGCGAGGGCTTCGGGAATGTAAAAAGAGTTACCGTGACCGTGGAACGCAAAGATCAAGTAATGGAACACAGGTGGGTTTCAGGCAATAAAAGCCTGACACTCGCTCCATATTGACCAGAAGAAATGATTTGGTTATTTCTTAACTCACATTCTCTCTCTTTAGTCCTCAGGCTGTTTCCTTCACCTACAAATGAATTGTAAGTCACATTAATACCATGTAGAACCGTATATCCCAGCAATAAACCTGACATGAACATGTAACGTATGGGGCTTGAACGCACGGCCTCTCAATCAACCTGCCAATCCAACGACGTAACCATTGAGCTATGGCCGCTTATCGACAGAGAACAAATAGCAGAGAAATGGATAAAAATGGATCAGATATGAAAACCACGAGATAAAGGTCCATACTGGTCCTATGAAAATGCTTATTATTACTCCCCAAAGAGTGTTTATAGCGTATAGAAAAAATGTAACTGAATCTGACGATTCAATAATACATTCTCATAGCATAGTATCAGTTTTATAATGTTTTCACGACTGTGAGTCAGACCTCCTCTCTAGGAAAAGGAACGAGCCGTATTCTACCATGTTACTATGAGGGCCCAGTGCGGGTTGGTGGATGTCACATGTCTTCGAATTTTTGTTTCTAAGACATGCCGGTTTCCTCACGATGTTTTCATTCACCGTTTCGAGAGCAGTGGTGATGGAATTTCATAAACTAATGCTCCTAGCTGGATTTTAACCTGTGACCTACAACTCGTAAGTCCCCCCTGTTACCACTGGGCCGCTGCTCAAAATAATATTTTTATTTTGAGCTTAAAGTTTGAATCCCCAACCGGTCCTATGAGACCGCGCTGCTATTGTTTTACTATTGTGTCTCGTTTCGCGGGTATCTGAGTAATTAATATAATATTTGCCTTATAATGTTCCCAATGCTGAAACTCAGCCTTCCTCACTGGTAGAGTAATGGGGCCGTATACTACCATGAAGGCCAGTGCGGGTTGGTGGATGTCACATGTCTCCGATTTTTCGATTCTAGGACATGCCGGTTTTCCCACTATGTTTTCCTTCACAGTTTCGAGAGCAATGGTGATGGAATTTCAGAAACGAATGCCTAGCTGGGTTTGAACCTACAACCTACAACTCGTAAGTCGGGGCCGTTACCACTGGGCCACTGCTCAAAATAATATTTTTATTTTGAGCTTTAATAATATTTGCAATGCGAACCAATTCTCACGAATCACGGCTCAAAGCTTAATAAAAAAAAATTAACAAAAAAGCAAACTGGCATGTCACTTCCAGATTTATGCGTTGTGACGTCATATTACACACGGTGTCACGCGTAACAGCCCACCATAAATATTTATTCGAGTTTTCGTCGACAATCAAAATGCTGTAAATCACTGCTCGGAGAGAAGTGTGTTTTTATTTTGTTCCCTCGTTTTTTCTATTTTTGCGCTGCATCAAACGTTTTTCTACTATCGGAAAGCGGAATTCCTGTCGGTAGGTAGATTTTTTCTTGATTTCGCAAGAGTGTAGGTTATTTTGTAATGTATAGATAGCTAGAGAGTGAAGCTAAATTCTTGAACTAAAAATTTTTTGCAGGAAAACATAGAACTTTTGCAACAGATTTAATGTACATATTTGTGAAAAAATAATGTAATCACACAGTTTTATGAAGTTGGTTCGATGTGGTTGTTGTAAATAGTTACATTAATGAGATATCATCGCCAGTAAGACCAACATTTTGTGCTAAAAAGGTGTCTATATACAAGTATCACGAGCATAAAATGTATACTTACCCTAGCATTAGAGACCAAAGCAAAAGCATGTTTAATAGAACGCAAAGATAAAGACAAACCAAATAAATAATACCAGGAAAACATAACAGCACAGAACATTAACGTAACAATAACCACAGCAACTAATAACCTACAGCTTTATTCATTACACACAAAGTCTATCAATCATGGCGTAGGAAGCAACAGTCTCCGGCGATGATAGCCGTAATTGATAGCAACAGATTCATCAGATTTGATGGTATCGGTCGTCGACGTCGATATATCGAGTCTCTACAAATTACCAAAACTACGCTGTCAGCAAAATGGCTGATATTGAAGCGACAGCGACCGGTGAGTGGCTGTGATCCTGTGGTTTTGTTAATGTTAAATACTAGCTTCAGCCTGCGGCTTTGTCTCCATGAAAGTAGAAAGTAAATAGCCTACGTTACTCTGAATATATAGCTTTCTAATGACGAAAGAATTTTTAAAATCGGTCAAGTAGTTTTTGAGTTAAATCGTAACATACAAACAAAGATAATTTTCCTCTTTATAATATTAGCATAGATGTTAAAAATAATTAGATGTTTTCGAAGTTGACAACGTTTTAGAAATACATAAGCTTTCCAGTTAATCATCAATAACATTATTTCAGTCTAAAGACATCCACTATTAGGCATAGGCCTCCCCTAAGTGTCCACTACCTTTCTTGTGCATTTTCCTGTGCCTCTCATCTTATCATTCATGGTCCAATTTATGGGAGACCTACAAACTCTGCGTCTAGCAGTACACTGTTGCCACCTCGGAACCTTTCGGCCCCATCGACATCTGTTTTTCCAGCTAATATAATCATGAAAATCTGTATTTTTGTTTATCAATCATGCTTTAGAAGTTGAACAGATTTAGAAGTAATTTAAAACACAGAAAAATCGTGACCTGAATTAGATAGAATATATTTTTAACCCAGTAGAAAGTTCTCCGGGATTATTTACGACTTTCATGCGGGTGGTAGAAGATAATTTCCATAAACTTAAATAAAAGGAGAAGGCCTTACTTACGAATTTATCAACGTCTAGCCTAAACTTAAAAAACAGTTCTTTTATCACAGGTGTAGTAAGAAATAGACGAGCAGTAAGAACAGTTTTTTCAAAATTACAAAACGGAATTAATGCGAGTTAAGCCGCGGGCATAAACTAGTATAGGATAAATATCTTAGAGTGCTTAATTTTATTCGATGATGCACAAAAAATGTTTTTAGACTACAATATTGTAAAAATCACTTCAAAATGCCAATATAATAAACAGCTACGCAAACACATCAGATTTAAGCACACGTTTGTAAATATTTCTGTTGGACCAACACAAACCCTGTTTAACCACACCTATTTACTTAAACATATTAAAAAAACGTCCAAAATTCACAATTTTGAGAACAAATAACACCCTTTTATTTCTCCAATATTCATAAAGCAAAAATAAAGTTGATATTTTTGCCGCAGCAGATAATCTCGCAGCCATTTTGTTTCGGAGTCGTGTCCGATATGTGATCAGCAATTGGACGCCAGTGTACTGAGCCGTAATCAACGTCCGTGCCATTTATTCGATAACGATATTTCGCTTTTTTGGACGGCGTAAAAGGAAAAGTTATGGTTTTAGCCTTTCGTGAAAAAACGTAGAAATAAATATTTTTACTGTTCTACGTAGTTGTTTGAGGAAATTGAGAAATCTCGTTACGCTTCTGGTGTTAGGTATAACCAGCTAATCAACATGACAACGGAGCACCGTTTCTGATTGGTTTTCAGGTTGTGTATTGTTATGGTAAACTGAATGAATGTACCCTACACCTGGTTACACCATAGGTAACTAAAATACATACGTAACCGTGTTTTTTTTTCATTGAAAATTTGACTCCTGTAGTTAGAGCGTGAACGAGTGTCTGACGCATATTTTCCCTTTTTTATTTTTTTATTGCGAATAAATCGTTTTTCTTTCTTTCTTCTTACTTTCAGACTTTTAAGACTAGTTTTCGCAAGCCCAGTAACTGGCGTTCAATGAAGTACAGTTACTGTCTGACAGCTATTGGGTCCCTGAAAAAAGCGGTCAGTACTGGCTCAACTTTGTTCTCAACGGTCCCAGCAGCTGTTCAACAGTAAGAATCAGTAACTGTTCTTCATTGACCGCCAACTATTGAGCCTGGGAAAACCAAGCTATACTGACTAAAACCCACTTCTTTCACTTTCCGTTTTCGGTTCAGGGCCACCGTATCCCTTTCGAACAATTGTATAGCAAAAAAAATCAAGGCATATCAAAACACAAATTTATTATTGACGCATATCGGATATGTGTCATATTCAATTGGCCGCCAGTGTATGAATGTCGTGATCAATGTCAGACCCCGTTTAAGCTATAATGTTTTTTTTTTTTTTTATTTCAGCTTTATCGTTGCTGGAGAGGAAATGTTAATTTATATGTGTTTCCGATAAAATTATACAAGCATTTCAGCCCGTTAGCAGTTACGGGTGAACATGGAGCTACAAATATGTGGGAAAATTTTGTTATATTGCTTTAGATGCATATTAAGTCGATCTGATTACGTTCTGAAAAGATTGGTTTATTTTTATGTTAATATAGTTTCTTTTTTTATTATAGGAATGTAAAAACAAACAATTATATATTATATACTCATTTATTTTATTTGCATGGGGAACGACCAATTAGAACTATGCACTTCATTCTGACAGGCGGATATTTTTAATAAAATTAAATCGAATTGAAATCATCACAAGACTTGTATGACAAGTCCCCCAAAAGATAATGGAAAGTTTTATATACTCGAAGTTTTCATGCGTGATCGAATTAGCAATAAAGATATCCACAAGAGAACCGAAGCTACCTACAAAGCCCGAAAATGCAATAAACGGAGGTACATTGCTCGTAGAACTGACCAAAAGGTCCTGGAGTGGTTGGATTGGAGAACGCTGATGCTTCCCATAAAATGGACCGATGCCGATGATCTGTTGACGGTTCAGGGAATCCGATAGGTGCGAGACCCGCAGAACTGGTCATTGTGGCGACACTTGGTGAAAGTATATGTCCACCAGAAGTCGTCTTTCGACTGGATTGATTCTGATAATGAATTAAATCACAACTAAATCAGATGGTGAACTAGCTGTAAATACAAACTTGAATTAGTACACAGTTATACAAATTAAATCACTAATTTGACGAGTACAGTCCTCATTTCACGAGCACTATTTAAAATAGTTTCAGTACAGTCCCGAATGGACTTTAGTAGCACTAATTCATTTATCTAATTAATTCCTTTTATGAGGTCTACTGTTTTTCAATTAAGTTCTCGTTTTGTGAGTTATATTGTTAATTTGTGCTTTTTGTGGATGTTTAATCTAATTTTTGTTATCATTTGAATTAAATTCTTGGAATGCTTTTGCGTTTTGCTTTGTTTATTGTTGTAAGGCTTTTGATGTTTTAATAATGTTAGTAGGTACTCGGTATTTAATCATATTTTGCATTTTTTTTTTTGTAGCTTTTGGTAATGCTTTAGATGCTTCAGAGTCATCTGAACAGATTTTTTTCTGGGTTTATGTTTTTTATCCTTTACTGCTATTTACGTAGTTCCTCTTGTTAGATACTAAGTCATCATCATTGAAGTTCCTATTCTTATTTGAATCAAAAATACTTTAAAAATTCGTTTTCTCTCTTACTGTTGGCAACAATTTGCCGTCTTCAGACATTTCACATAATAATGCAAAGATGAGCGGAATGGAAGAACTAGATTCATGTTTCGTAAATAAATTCAATTTGAAAAATATCTTATTTTTGCTCACGTTGCCAAATTCATTGAATTGACAGCTATGACGTCATAACGTGACGCATAGTAGGTACCGCATTGACTTCAAAAATAACCTTTATCCACTTTGTTAATAAGTACAAAATCATGCATTAGTTAGCAAACCTAGTTAGAAATTCGCGACACTTCTCGAGATAGACTTCTAGAGTTTCCAAGGATAGCCTAAGGCAAAGATAGTCAGCTCTTTGTAGCATACAAACTTGGACTAGTACACTATAGTTTAAAGGTAGCACTCGGTTCTTAGCAACCGCGACCCGCGACCGCAACCGGGTTGAACCACTCCTCAATATGGAGTACCTACTAAACAAATCAGGCTACACGCGACCGCAAACGTTTCGTGCGACCGGTGCTATACAATTCCACACTAAGCAGTGGATCGCGCGTCCCAGTCGCGGTCGCCAAGAACCGAATGTTACCTTTAAACTCGTACCTGTGTCGAACTTATAACGATGTAGGTAAACTTCGTGCTTCGTTGGCTTTTTCCTGTATACAGTTTACAGTATGCTGTTGTAACAAATAAGGTTTTGTTGCTGATAAACACAGTGTCCGGTTTAATTTATTTACAACACCACTTTTGGATAAAGGAAATACAGTGAATAATTTTAAAAGATAAGGGTATATGAAAGAGTTACCATGGCCTTGGAATGTAAGGGGTAATAGAAGGAACAGAGATGGGTTTTAGTAAGTAAAAGTCTGACTCACCTCGCAACATTCAGAGCATGAGAAGATATTTGACATTTCTTTTTTAAATTATTTCTCATCGGTTTAGTGATATCATTATAAATTATCAATATCTACTTTCAAAGTCAAATGTTTTTATTTGCTAAAAAATGGGTACTGTTGGTACATTTAGATGTGGTACTTATTATCATCATCATGTTATCTCTTCACCACCCTAGGTTGACACTGCTAAATATAGCTCTTCTCCAAGCCTCGCTATAACGACCGGTCCTGTGCGTCTTACATCCATTATACCTATAGTCAATATAAATAATTCATTTACGTATCTATTAGTATAAGGTCCTGTTTCACCACCTATGATTAAGTTTCCGATATCTTACTTGGCAAATAATAATTTCATAGAAATTTTGTTCCATTTTTGAATTTATTCAGGAAGTAGTGGCTACTTGGGAATGGTCCGAGTAGGCACTACTCACTGAATAAATTCAAAAATGGAACAGAATTTCTATGAAATTATCTACCAAGTAAGATACTCGAAACTTAATCATAGGTGGTGAAACAGGCCCTAATACTAATTGCTAACAACTAAACGGTTTCGGTATTGCTATCACATTATAAAATCTACTATTGGTTGAATAATATTGATACAGTAATTTACCGTTACACAGTTTGATATTCAATTAATTTACAGTTGAGTTGCGAAATATTGGACCCAAATACTGGGACTTGCATCAACGAGTCTTTTCAGCTTTGTGAATTTCGTGTTAACTAACTTTACAAAGCTGAAAAGTTGTGTTTTCATTTATAATTTATTTATTGACAAACATACTAGTAGTTAAATAAAACTAAGAACTATTCACTTACAGTAGAAGTTACAGTACAGAAGTTACAGTAGAAGACAATCACCAGTCTAAAACGAAATCAGACTTTTACTGACAAAAACTTTCTTGTATTCCTTCAGTTGCTCTGTGTTTAAGAGCCACAGTCCTCTGTGTTCCTTGATCAGCGAAATGGTTTGAAAGAGTAGTAGGTAATCTGTAGAACAGTCCTGCTGCCCACCCGAATTCCTGAGTAACTCAAAATATCCCTGGAATTCCAAGAAGTTGAACCAAATAGGCTAATCAGACAAGATTATACATACAAAATGAGAAACTGACTGCCTTACAAGAAATAATTTTCCAAAGTTCTGCTCTTTCGGGAACGAAAGTGGGTCTAAAGTTTGTATAAAGAAACCTGCTTTTTCGCAGGTGAAGCTGCTGGCAGAAGCTAGTATCAATAAGACCTCCACTAAGAGATCCCAAATAGCAGTGATCACCATTCTCGTTAAGCAGCCTTAGCGGATCATAATGTGTTTGCTTATCTTCATTGCAGCTCATTTTTGACATTATTTTTAAGGGTCTACTAAACAGCATCTTAAAACGAGTGGTCATATAGCGTATGATAAAAACATTGTGATAATAATACTCACAAAGTTGGGAGGCACCTCAGCTGACACTGGAAATTATGGCGCTTGAATATTTTTTATATGAAACTAGCTGTCCCCTGCGGTTTCACCCGCAGTTTTCGTTACTGCTCCGCTCCCGTGGGTCGTAGCGTGATGATATATAGCCTATAGCATTCCTCGATAAATGGGCTATCTAATACTGAAAGAATTTTTCAAATCGGACCAGTAGTTTCAGAGATTACCCCCTACATACAAACTTACAAACCTACAAACTTACAAATTTTATCTCTTTATAATATTAGTATAGATAAGCGCGTTAGTGAGTGTTATAGTTTTTTTTTTTAAAATGGGTATGATGACATACCCATTTAGAAAAAAATAATTAATTAATGGGTTTTAAATGGGTAAATTTAATTATCTCTTCCCATTCTGGGTAAATTATGTTCCTTCAATTGGCTTTGGCCATTCAGAATTGCAAACCGATATGCTCACCGTTACCGTTTACTCCTGAGTTTGTTTCGGTGTTTCTTCTCAGGGTAGTCAGTTAGGAAACACCGGCCTCATCTAGTAACAAAAAAAAAAAAGTCCAAAAATAAATTGACGTGTAAAAGAGTTTGAAAGAACCTATTTGCAAAATAAATATCATTTCTCATTTACCATAATTTAAGAGAATGAAAATTGAGGGCCCGCTGGACTACCGGTAGAGCGTCCTTTAGCGCGAATTTTACGTCTATTGGAATGGGCTTAGCAGAGTTAAACTGCAATTTTGACAGGTCAACAAGTCATCGTCAATACTCGAAATGGAGCTTCGTCTCGACCAGTGCATCATCTTGTTTATTCGCTCTCAATAGATTCAAACGCAGCTTGCAGGTTTCTACAAAATAGTCCTAGTAATAAGAGCAGTACTCCATGTACAAGTTTTTTATATCTTCTTATGGACTAGCTTCTGCCAGCGGCTTTGCCCATTTTATTCGTTACCATCACCATCTAGGTGTGTGAAAACCAGTGAAAACCTACTCTTACTGCTCGCCTACATCATAAAAAGAAACCATGTGCAAAATTTCTCGCCCCGTGTCCAAGTAGTTTCGGCTGTGCATTGATGTGACAGTCAGTCGGTTCCTCCTTTTAAATATAATAGATGATAAGTTTAAGATCGACAACTATCTCGTCTGGTATTAAGCGATGTGATTGACGATGGAACATACTTGCTTTCCAAATTATAGACAAATATGGCCCACAAAATAATCTACAATTTAGCAAAAATACCACAGTATACTTTTACAAAATTGTATATTACATCACCAGCAAATAAAACAAAATAATTCTAGCAATACCGTAAGAAATATGGTAGCGTACATGTGTGTGCTACGACTTGGAACATTGACTAATTAGATCATAAATTGTAGCGTTCAAACTACCGACTGTAATTTTTTCCTTAACATGAAATTACAAGGTGTTTCGTATTTTTCTTCGTAACAGTATAAAGCCTTTTGTAAAGGCGTTAACAAATTGTGATTTGGTGCTGTTTTGTCGCAATACTTTTGTCAGTACGACGTAAAGTTTTTAAAAATTGCTACCAGTATTTTCTTTCAAAAATTCAATTGCTTTGTCCCTACTACTCATGCACATCTGTAACTTAGAAGTCTTAAAGTATTTTTTTTTTCTAGCTAGATTTTGACCATGCCACACAACAACTTTAACGTTTTCGACATTTTTGTTTCCAGGACATACACTCGGTACCTAGACTGATTTCTCCTGCTTGTCATATGCAATTACTTCAAATCAACTGCCATGACTTTCAGGTGACAAAAAGCGTTTGTTTTAAATGGAAAATTGACAAAAAACTTCTCTCACTCTGGAGCCAGAAGTATCCGACTTTTACCGAATAAAACCCAGCAACTCCAGGGCTGCGGTAACCCTTTTGAACAATCCCACAGCTCTAGCAGGCATCAACCAGTTTGCTGACAGCTCTTTGAAGTGTGAGTTAAGAAACTCCAATCTACTAATATTAGCTTTGTTAGCAAAAAAGTATTTATTTTATATTACATGTATTTAATTTCTTTTTTTATATATATATTTTCAATGTCGCCTACTTAATTAGCGCGTGGAACAGAATTAACCGTTGACCCGGACTTATCAGACGGCGACCTACCTCATTATCCTTACAATGGCCAACAATTGCCTAACAAAGATTGTCTGATAGAAAATGCCTTTACTACTACAACACACAAACACACATGCTTTTTTATGTCCGTAAGGATTGAGGAGCCACATCAGATTTTTTAAATCTGATCTCACCATTATTTAGCAGCAGTGTAGATTATTTTGCAGCACGAATTCTAGATTTAGCAGCAAAATATATCACTAGTTATTTTAATGCAAAGGTGGCTCCTCAATCTAAACGTCTGGATTGAGGAGCCACCTGAAAACTCGTTAAGTAATGGATGCACATTTATGAAAATTTTGCAGCATTTAGCAGCTATTTAGCACATAACCGTCTAAAAATTTCGCTTCTGTAGCACTAAAATGAAAGAAAATACAATACTTTTAATATGGCTCCTCAATCTAAACGTCTGGATTGAGGAGCCACCTGAAAACTCGTTAAGTAATGGATGCACATTTATGAAAATTTAGCAGCATTTAGCAGCTATTTAGCACATAACCGTCTAAAAATTTCGCTTCTGTAGCACTAAAATGAAAGAAAATACAATACTTTTAATATGGCTCCTCAATCCTGACGTTCTAATTATATATGTTTGACTGTAGCCACCTGAAATCTTAAGGTAATCTAAAGCCAGATATACTAACATTTAGCAGAAATTTCTGCTAAATATACCAGTACAATTCAGCAATGTATATGCTTTAGATTCTGAAAAAACCATCATTAACTATTTTCTTGTAAATTCAGTGTGTAGGGTGACCACATTTTGGAGGTACCTACAAATTAATATTTCACTTACGTACGTGCATACACACAATAATATTTCAAATCTGACACAAAACCAAAGTCAATCCGCCAAAAGCGGCAGAATAATGTTGCCAATTAAATTGAAAAAAAAAACTCCAGGTCGCGCTTTCATTAATCGCACTCTATCAAACTGCACTTAATTATCAGTCACTGCACGATATTATTATCCCCACAATTTAATTATGATAACAGAAATATGATGATTAACTTTATAATATAAGAAATCCAAGTTAATTATTTATTTCGTACATTAAGGATTGAGAACAAAACCATGTCGCATATAATATGGACCAAAATGCTAAACGTAAACATATTTACCTATATAAAAAAAAAAGTTATAAAATAACAATATTAACTTCTGTTACTTAATTATAAATCTTATGGAACAATTATAAACTTTAATATCGTTTGCGTTATATTTGTATTTAAGACCTTCTATATTTAAATAGTAAGTAGAATCATTCAATTTAAAAAAGACATTCGAAATTCAAACCTCATTTTTAAATGTGTTCAAAATTATTTAGTCCAAAATTAAATCTAATTGTATGTAATAAGGTTTAAAATAAAATGTCAACAAAGGAGTTTTTTTTTTTGTTAGCCTGTTCTGTCGCACTCATGTTTCAGGGTACCAACTTTGTGTTAGTTTGTTTATATTTTTTTACTAGACGATGTCATTTATAAAACTTAGAACAGAGTTTTAATTATTATTTTTTATCGAAAGTACTTTCTTTTTTGTTCAAGTTGCAAATATTAACTTACCGGTTTAAATATTTTAAGGATTTTAATGGTTTTCTTTAAATTTGTTTATCTACATATAAATAAAACGTCTGAAGAATTAAATGCAGCGTCTTTGTAATATGAAAGTCTCCGCCTGTTCCAGCTTATTTCCGAAACGGCTGGACTGATGTTGATGGAAACGGCTGATATGTTATAAGGAGTACATAGGCTGCGAAAAAGAATTGGGCCTAGCACTTTTGGTGGAATGTGGTGCGTATATTCTACCGTACGGTGGAATAAACGCATTCACGGAGCAAGCACTGCGGTGAAACAAACGCATTTTATTGTTCCATTATATCCTGTCAACCTTTACTAAATAAATATTATTGTGTGTATGCACGTACGTAAGTGAAATATTAATTTGTAGGTACCTCCAAAATGTGGTCACCCTACACACTGAATTTACAAGAAAATAGTTAATCATGGTTTTTTCAGAATCTAAAGCATATACATTGCTGAATTGTACTGGTATATTTAGCAGAAATTTCTGCTAAATGTTAGTATATCTGGCTTTAGATTACCTTGAGATTTCAGGTGGCTACAGTCAAACATATATAATTAGAACGTCAGGATTGAGGAGCCATATTAAAAGTATTGTATTTTCTTTCATTTTAGTGCTACAGAAGCGAAATTTTTAGACGGTTATGTGCTAAATAGCTGCTAAATGCTGCTAAATTTTCATAAATGTGCATCCATTACTTAACGAGTTTTCAGGTGGCTCCTCAATCCAGACGTTTAGATTGAGGAGCCATATTAAAAGTATTGTATTTTCTTTCATTTTAGTGCTACAGAAGCGAAATTTTTAGACGGTTATGTGCTAAATAGCTGCTAAATGCTGCAAAATTTTCATAAATGTGCATCCATTACTTAACGAGTTTTCAGGTGGCTCCTCAATCCAGACGTTTAGATTGAGGAGCCACCTTTGCATTAAAATAACTAGTGATATATTTTGCTGCTAAATCTAGAATTCGTGCTGCAAAATAATCTACACTGCTGCTAAATAATGGTGAGATCAGATTTAAAAAATCTGATGTGGCTCCTCAATCCTTACGGACATGCTTTTTTTTACTTTTGTGTGCATAAAGTATAATTAAAATAAATAAATAAACAATCACCCTGCGATTGGCGACCGAATCGGGTAAATCGCATTTAAAATATTTTTAACTAATATCTAAAGTTTGCAAACGCCCTAAATATTAGAATTCTGAATATTGTGTAAACGAAAATGTTAGGGTGGCGTTACAGTAATTACAGTCGCGTTGTAGGTCACAAGTGAAAAACTGTTGTTTTAATTTTATTGCTAACAGTTCAAGGGTTCTGGTTTATACTTTTTGCCAATAAATAAAAACGTAAATTGTTTTATTATGGCAATTAATGGCGCGGGATTGAACATAATTTGTGTGTATTTTTATAGCAATGTTTTGTTTTTGTAAGCCTTTGTTCTATTTTCATGAAACCATATATCAATAATATTTTCTTGTCAGCTTAGTCTGTGTTGAAGATGCAAAAATATTAGTTCCCAATGGAACTGGTTTTTTGATAAATCCCTTTTGATTTTGTTACTATATTTTTAAAATAAAACAACATTAGTTTTGGTTGTCAATTGCAATGCATGGTATGGTGGTCATTTCTCCTCATCATCCAGGTTCCTGGTCTCCATCCAGTATCATTTGGGCCTTCTCCCAGGTGGAAGGTTGTGAATTTGTACGTTTTCAAGCTCGAATGGTTGAATGAATTTCTATGAAACTTGATATACACACATCAAAAGTGTCTAAGGATCAACATATATTTTTGCAATAACTTTTCTCCTGATTGATATTAATTAAAATTTTCTTTAAGGATTCATCAAATAAAGTGTTTTCGTTTGTCACAGTAACGATAAACCAAGTCACCTTTGCATTAATAAAGAAATTTGCCATTTTCTTACTAAAGGGATTTTTGACATTTGAACCACTAACATTAAATTTCGAAAAAAAGACTGAAATAACATTTTTCTTTAAAATTTTATTGGGTAACTTAAACAATTAATAATCCGTGTTTCTACCGCGAACACTAACAACACAAGAACATCGGTTTGGCATACTCAAAATGAGTTCATCCAAATCACGCTGTGGAATGGCCGCCCATGTTCGTTGCAACAACAAAAAAAGGTCTTCTTGCGACTGGATACCCTCCATATTCGGCAGAGCTCTTCTCTGTAGCATATCCCATGCATGCTCAATCGGGTTCAAGTCTGGCGACTGAGCAGGCCAGGGCAGGACATTGATGTTAGCTGCGGCGAGAGTCTGTCTTACAACTCTTGCGGTGTGCGGTCGTGCATTATCATGCATTAACTGAAATAAGGGACCGATTTGCACTTGTAGAGGAACGATGACGTCTGATACAATCGTCTCAGCATAAATTTGAGCGTTGAGGTTGCCTCTGATCCAAATCAACTCAGTTCTTCCGCCGATCCAAATACCCGCCCATACCATGATGGTTCCACCACTATAAGGATGGACTTCCTGGCAGGATTTTAATCGCTGTTGGCGTCCAGGGGTTCTCCAGTGTCGTGTACGTCTTGTATCATACCAAAACGAGACTCATCAGAAAAGCACACGAAACGCCATTGTTCTTCTGCCCAATTTCTGTGTTCAAGAGCCCATTGATATCGAATCCTACGATTGTGCATTGCTATAGGTGGTACCCGTAGCGGTCTTCGGGAATGAAGGTTCACTTCATGCAAGCGGTTTCTGACTGTTTGGTCGCTAATTAAGTTCCCTGAAGAGTGATGAAGCCTCACGGCTAACATCATGGCGGTTATTGTTGGAGCTCTTCGAGTTAAGATTTGAATGTATCGGTCTTGTCTCCGTGTGGTGCAGCGATACCGTCCTCCATGGCGCTCAGCCACGGTACCAGTGCTTCGGTACCGTGCCAACGTGTCCAAAGTCGACTGATAACACTCTGACTTGTATTCAGAGCTAAAGCCACAGTACGTTGCCGGGAACCAGCTTCTATCATTCCCACGGCTCTGAGCATTTCTTCCCTGCTTAAATGACGTCGCCGCTCCATAATAACGTTGGTTTTAATCAGTAGTAGGGAAACAGTAGCACTAATAATGTCTTCAATGCGTTGTATGTTTTTATAGGGAAAATATTGACAGCTGATTTTCATCTTTTACTCGAATTTGATTCACAGTTCCTGATTCAAATTATGAAATGCACCAAAAAGGATCCATATAAATTTATAAAATCATAAAACAAAGCCACATCTCAATCTCAAGAAATCCGCATAAAAATGCTTGATCCCTAGACACTTTTGATGTGTGTAGTTCGGCTAATGAAAGTGCGACCTGAGAAAAAGAGGTTAAATCCAAAAATTTTGTATGTTGTATTACTAACTAGTAGGAGAATCATATCTTGACATTTCACAATTTTTTTATTTCCTACAATTACGGCTGAATAATGTTGCCAATTAAATTTAAAAAACAAACTCCAGGTCATTAGACGCACTCTACACGAGTAGACCATGTCATGGAATAGAACATGCAATACTTTTTATTCGGGGAATATAATATTCCCTTGGAATAATTTTCTACTATCACGTGGGCAAATTCACTGCAAGCAGCCAGTAGAGTGGAAACCTCCGAATATCTGAAATTTCAGTTTTGTTTCCAGAGATGCAACTCAATTGCGTTTGATACGATTTCTATGGCTTGCAGAATTGTTCAAAAGATTCGATTTCCATTCTTTCTCCTTTCCTTCCCTTCTTGTAAACCACCTTCTTCTTCTTCCTGCCCTTATCCCATATTATTTGGGGCCGGCGCAACATGTTTTTTTCTTCCATTCTATCCTGTCACCGGTCATGCTATCATCAACTCCCTTTTCTTTCATATCAGTCCTCACATAATCCATCCATCTTTTCTTTGGTCTCCCTTTTTCGATCCTTCTTGTAAACCACCAAATAAGTAAATAAATAATTCACTGGGAACTTTATTCCCCAAAAAGTCATTTATAGATAGTTGGGTCTTAAAACTTTAATAGCAAAAGTTTCCCCTACTTCTAAACCTACGTCCTTCTACCATTTTGCCTAAGTTGTAACAGACGTTGCTGCTAGTTCCGAACCACAATCGGAGATCGGCAATTTGGCGAAGTGTTAATAGACCAATTACTGACCGGCCGTCCGGTCGGGACGGTATTAAACTAATAATTCACGCAGATCCGAGCCTTGGCATAATCCGGCCCGGATCGGTTTTCCGAACTTTGAAAGTGGAATTATTTTGTGATTAGGTTGGTATTTACGTAGGAATATTAAGGCTGTTGGTAAGTACGTATATTTCGTGTTCTTTTAAAGAAGAGCCATTTTTAATGGCGGCGTTTTACGAGATTCTTATTTCATCATCAGCTTTTTGCACATGAACCAGTGGAAAACCGGCCAAGAGCGTGTCGGGCCACGCCCAGTGTAGGGTTCCGTAGTTTCCCGTCCGTCAAAATAAGTGTCCCCAAATTTCAAAAACTGTTCGTCCCATCAAGTTCAAAATAATTTTCCTAGAGTCTTTATAAAGCTCTAATTTCCAGATTTTTTTCATATTTTCTAAACTTATGGTTCAAAAGTTAGAGGGGGGGGGCGCATTGTTTTTTACTTTTGGAGCGATTATTTTCGAAATTATTGATATTAACAAAAAATGATTTTAGTACACCCCTATTCATTTTTGAATACCTATCCAAAAATATACCACTCGTTGGGGTTGAAATTTAAAAAAAAATCGCTTTTTACTTTACATGTAGGGGGGCTACCCTAATAAAACATTCTTTTCCAATTTTTATTTTTGCACTTTGTCGGCGTGATTGACATACATATTGGTACCAAATTTCAGCTTTCTAAAGCTAACGGTCACAGAGATTAAGCGAGGACGGACGGACAGACATGGCGAAACTATAAGGGTTCCGTTTTTGCCAATTGGCTACGGAACCCTAAAAAAGATGATGTACTCTTAGGTACCTATTGATTGACGCCCGTGCCTGAAGGGCAAATGAAGCGACAAAAGTCAGTTTTAGGAAGTAAATGTTTCATACACCTTCTTACTTGACTCAGACCGGAAAAAGTTATCTGACGATTAATCCCAGCAGAATAAATGTTGCCCTGCAGGACTTCGTGCTAAGTAGTGACGTTGACCACCACTGGGTCGACCAAGCCGTCAAGTCTACCAAGTTTTTCACAGTCTAATTTAATTAGTTGTAGGTATTTTATTTTGCAAAAGGCTCCACACAACGTTACCTTCTTATAATACAAGCCAAAACTATTTCCAGAAACATTCAAGGAATGTTTTACACGTGTATTATAATATTACATTTTGGATTAGTAAATCCAGTGCTCGTTAGATAATAATTCCACAGTATCTGAGCGATAGAGCAAATTATTTTAATGAGAACTACGAAACACATCTTCTAATAAATAATATCTACTCATATCAAATATCTCTACGCAATTTCAGGCTCCGCTTGAAACACACGAATGCTGAAGCCAAAAAGCGCTTTATTACATAAATTATAATATCTAACGAACATTATCGTAGATAGAAGCCAAAATAAATATTGTTGGGAACTTTCGAATTTGGGACGTCAAAACATAGCGTTTGGCTCTCATGTTGATTCAAGCAAGATCGAAAGGATTGTACTTAAACATGTAATAATTTTACTTTAGTACAGTTTATTTACATTAATTTTCGTCTAAGAAAAAAAAATGTTTACTTAGGGGTCTTTGAGTCAAGAGTAAATAGGTTACTTCTAGGCAAGCGTGTTTCATCGTTCGTCACATTATCGCTTACCATCAGGCGGCTCGCGTTTGACCACTATCAGTATACCATTAGACATAGTTAAAAAAAAAACAATTTTGTTTGATATCTACCTATACCTAATTAAACCACCTAAATATGACCAAAACTATTTGGTTAACGTATAGGTATTGTTTGACCGGTCTTACTTATATAATATCTATATTCCTCATCAGAGCAATAGACAGAGCTATGCCCGGAGTATCCTTGAGTGGTCGGATTAAAAATGAAGATATCTGCACGAGTATCAAGGTTTCTATATTATAGCTCGAAGAATCGTCAAACTTAAGTGGCAATCAGCTCACAGAACAGTTGGTCTACCCAAATTTACTTTACAGCACTATAGTGTGATAAATAAACAAACTCACATTCACATTTCAAATGTAATAATGAATTAATATTAAATTGGAATATTTTCAAAAAGGTTTTTATTTCAATTGCATTAATTTTAAAGAAAGTTGGCTTAAAATTTTCAATTTCTATTCATTAGTTGTCTCACAAACAATTAATTATGTACGTGCAATTAACAAGTAACTCAATTTACAGTTTTAATTAATATTTTATGATAGGCTACACATCTACTGTAGTATCTTAACGAATACTTTATGAAGTCATAATTTTCAGTTAATTAATTCGAAATTCAAAGTCACAACTGACTTATTTGATTCTAATTTTAATTTTCAGTTTCTAAAACTACTACTAAGGTCTGATATTTAATTTTAGTAGTTGGAATTAAGTAACATAACTCAAGTTGGATTTATAGATTCTCACAAGTGCTTTCAGAACGAAACTAAAGTAGTCAACGTAAATTTATGTGGCAACCGTAATTTATTCTGGAAAAAATATGTTTGGTTAATGAAAGGACTGGGTTTGGTAGATTTATAATTATTGCTAGAGGTATAACACCTAATTGTATCTAGGTAGCCTGGAAAATATCACGGAATTCGAAAAAGGCACTGATTGTATGTTCTTTAGTTTAAGGTTTCCATAATTTTAAGTAATATCTTGGTGTACAGTTAAATAAATAAATATAAAATCTATTATTCATTGAAATAAATAAATATAATAGTGTTAAAAACTAATTTAGAATATATATATTTTTCGTTATATGTTTTTAGCCAGTGTCAAGTTTCAAAATTATTAATTCTTCGTACAGAATACAGTCACCAAAGTTATTAATAGGAATTGAACTTCTGAATGAAATGAAATGATGGCCTGTTCTTCAGCGAAAACAGCCAGACACAGGAGATCTCTCGATCTTTGGACCCAGGACGTTCATGGGTATCAGGTAACCTTTTGTATTGTATTAGTTGCGTATGTTCTGGAGCGTTGCAGCTCGATTCGATACATTTTCACCTGCAACCAAATGAACTGTGGAAACCTCTTTCTCCATTATAACGTACAAGCTGAATATGTGCGTTATAACGACTTTGTAGTATTTAGCTGCAAATGTATCGGGGTCAGCCTTTTCGGCAAGCTTTTCTGTACAAGTCAGGTACTACAGTAAAATTTTCAGCTCCATTTTATCGAGATCCTGCTAGGTTCAATGGTTCTACATATTATCTAGTTTTCTGGTCACTTAAGATATAAAAATTCACCAATTTCACATCATAATAAGTTTCCACTGGAGATCAATATTTGCGAATAATAACAGCCAGTAACTAAACTTTACACGAAATTCTACCAAAAAATGGTGGCATTTCGTGCCTGCTTGGTTATTTAAACTAAACTTCATAAGGGTGGTGTTATTAGATTTCATGCAGCTTAGCATAATTTAAAACCTCAGATTATTTCGTAATCTCGTTGGGCACTAAGCTTGTTCCTACGAATGGTTAAGTCCAATCTACAAAGCCTTGAGCACAGGCATTTCGGAGAGTGTACGCGAGAATTGCATGATTTAATTCCGCCTTTCTACCATCGAACAACCAGTCGTACGCAGAGTATCCATCCTTACGTTTTTGAAACCTCTACGGTCCAGACCAAGCGTTTCGCCACATCGAAGGACTGGAAAAATTTGCCTGCTGCGGTCTTCCCATTCAATTATTAATTTAGGTGTCTTCAAGCCCAGAGTGAATAGGCTCTTAATAAACTAGTGCGCCTCGCCATTAACGATTGCATTACTGCTATCAGGCGGTCAAGCACTATTTACTTATATTCACTTATATCGATTTAAAAAAATCAAAAAAGATTTTTAACATTCCAAACATACTGCTAGTATTGTATAGAACTTACATATTTACATTCAATCTGAGTGAGTAGAATCAAAAATGAGCATTGCGAATAATATTCTTAAAAAAGTTTTTAAGATTACCAAATACTAAATGCCTTTACACACAATGAAAATATTTTAATGTGACGTGGGTGGACAAAGCAAACTACTTTCACTCTGGTGATGAATTTAAAATAAAATATTTGATCTTAAATAGTAGCGAAGAAAGCTGTGCCAGTTGATAGTTTTGCGACTTTGACAAATTACTATTCATGTCACGAGAAATAAATTAATGGAATAACTTGTTTGTCCCATCTTTAAAGTACAAAGATGCTTGGCTGTTACAAATTTATAACAATGAAAACTACTTAAATCTGTTTTTCTTTTGTTGGTATAACTATTAAATAAAAGTTGAAAAGTTCGGTCTACTTTGTTTTTTAGGTGGAAATCTAATGACTTTTACTTCTATAGGGCGGAGCGGGAGAGCGTATCAGATTTTTTACACCTATGTTCTTTTTTGCCATGCGCCTAGGTTTTCCTTTCAGAAGTCAACCCTAGTAGGCTTCAGCTCTGCTCCATCTCACCCACCCCTACGCTTTAGCTTACATTTCTTTGAGGCGCTCATAGAACACTACGCGCTGTCAACGATTTGGGCTCTGTCTGGACGGATACTGGACGGCCGGACGACGAGCTACCCATTGCTCATCATCCGTCGGTGGCTGGAAGTCGCGGTCGAGATCGCGGTGGATGGGGCGTGAGGATATCTGTTTCCTCACGCATGCTTTTTCGCAAGTTTTATTTCTCCGCTGACTAAAGAACCAATAAACTGGTAGGTTTCTCTCTTCTTTATCATTTCCGTTCCATCTAGAGCGTGACAAAACATTAAAATTCGACGATTTCGAAACACAACAAAAAAAAGTATATTTTGACCATGAAACAAATGATGGCGCTTCGCCATACGTCTTGTGGACCAATCCATGTCCAATCAATGTCTTGTCCAGTTGGTACAACAATGCCGCCATAAGACAGTTGAGTGACACATTTCTAATATAAACCCATAATGAAATTGCTTGACTGAAACTATTTGCAATATTGAAATGTTAAAAAACTTATTACTATTTGCGAAGCTATATTTAGATCGTCTATAGCAGTGGTTCCCGAACTGTGTTACGCAAGAGTTAAAATATGGTCCGCGTAAGGATGAAAATTGAACTTGAACTTTCAAACTGAAAAGTAACATTCTATTCATTCGTTTCGTTCTTTTAAGTTTTATCAGAAATATTGAGTTTTCAATCTACTTATGATCTCAAAAAATAGGTAGGTTTGGTACTAGTTTTAAATTCACGATATAAGTTTCTTTTTTAGATAAATGTACGTGTAAGTAATATATTTTTTTAATTCTGGTCCTTCGAATCGAATGTGGTCCCAGCTCAAAAAAAAGGTTGGAAGCCACTGATCAGTAGACTTGTCTGGACTTGCAAACAATGAGTCAATGAGGTCGCAGGTTCGAGCCCAGTTCTTGAACTTTTGTGGTGAAGTCTCACTCGAAAGTAATTGCTTTTACTTAGCGATGGTTATCCTAAGGACTAAATTAGACAACGGTATCTGCTTTTAAAGTATTTAAAATAATGAAGTAATCCTCAAGTGGTTATGGCTAACTAATAACAGCCACATAGGTTAATCTCCTAGGTTAAAGAACACATGTCAAGGTTAGTCTGTAGATAGGTGACTATCTTAGTATTTGGGAAACCCATAGTCCTAGAATGTAAAGGGCAAATGAAGGACACAGGGGTAGTTTTAGCCAGTAGAAGTTTGATACACCCTCCCGCTCCGTCCAAGACAGGGGATGTGATTTGATCATTTCCACCCTCAAAAAAATGTAAATAGGAACAAAACTTTGTAGGGAATTAATACTTTATTTAACATTTTTTTTCAGCATTTCATAACTTCAGTTTATTCATTAATTGTAAAAAAAATCGATGAATATACACAAAACTCATCAAAATTGTGTTTCTGTTCACCCCTACGTTCCTATTCACCCCGTTTGACGGTACACAACATAATTGTTTCCATTTGCACAGAAATCGAATAAATAAATCAAACTAAACGGTAGGTGCATTGTCGAGCTGCGAGTTTGATAAATTCTCCAATTAATCTGAAGTGCAATGTGCAGGCCAGAGTTATTGGTACAACAGTATAATGGTACTGATATTAACGGTAGCTTGTGCACGGTTTATGTTTGTATGCAATTATGTGCTTGAACAGACAAAGATATAATGTTGATGCGAAGGGCAGAAATAGTTATTATCTAAATACTAACCTTGTGACAAAATGAAAACAAAATTTCTAAGCTGCTGCGGTTCTTATTTTAATGTGAGATCAGATTGAGTTTTTTGTGTTCAATCTGCCAGAATATTAGAAGAAGTTTTAAGATTTTCCGCTTAAAAAAAATCGTAGCTGGCTGCCTAAACCAAACAAAGACCTTTCTGGTCGCAGGATCTTCCATTTTCAACGGAGGTTACAGACCTTTACACTCTGTTCCAAATATTTTGAGGTATTTGGACTGGTTTAACTAAAATAGCTGGAAAAAGCAAGTAAGCTGCTCCATGAAAATGAAGTTGAAAGTAATCAAAGTCAAGAGCTCAGAATATTAAAGTCAAATTATACAACAAATGTCGCTCGCTCACAATGGGCCTCATCAGAAGGCTTAAAGTCACCCAAAGAGCAATGGAAAGGGCTATGCTCGGAGTTTCCTTGCGCGATCACATCAGGAATGAAGAGATCCGCAAGAGAACTAAGGTTACCGACATAGCCCGAAGAATCGCCAAACTTAAGTGGCAGTGGGCAGGGCACATTGCTCGTAGAACAGATGGTCGATGGGGACGGAAGGTTCTAGAGTGGCGGCCACGTACCGGAAGACGCAGCGTCGGAAGGCCTCCCACAAGGTGGACCGACGACCTGGCGAGGGTCGCGGGAATCCGATGGATGCGAGACGCGCAGGACCGGTCGCTGTGGCGACGCTTGGGGGAGGCCTATGTCCAGCAGTGGACGTCTTTCGGCTGAGATGATGATGATGATGATGATACAACAAAGCTTTCTTCTCTACCATCACTTTTAGACTATCCAGATCCGAAATTTGACTTAGTACAATCCTAAACAAACACCAGATTAAAAGTTAGGTGAACACCTCTTGTGTGTGGAGCTTTCTCCTCTAGGGGTCGACTCGAGTAATTAATACCTAAGTAATTAACATGTGTTCCTAAGGAAGTACTAAATACACATTGAGCTAATGAGTTCCATGTATTCACAATTTTAAGCTTGTAGATTAGAGAGTTACCGTTTATTCATTAATCTATCACATACCCGCGAAACGAGACACAATACTAAAACAATAACAGCGCGGTCTCATAGGACCGTTCGGGGATTCAAACATTAAAATAATAGTGCCTACTATACATCATGTAACTGAAATAATGCATACTCTGATCCTTATACACCCCAATTGGAAAATTAGGTGATAATTATAATCCAAACACTGAATTTTATTTAAATGCAGTTAAGTAGTGTTTTTTATGTCCTAGAACCGAAGACATGTGACATGTACCAATCCGCAATGGCCCGCGCGGTGGTTTATGGCCCATTCCCTCTCCAAGAGAGGAGGCCTGAGTCCCAGCAGTGGAAACATTATGAGGCCGATAATCCTAAAGCTAATGCTAAATTAGTTTTTTAAGGAAAACAGTTTTCGTAGTTGTAGGCAACTAAATGGATACTACGTACAGCCGGACACAAGTGTACGTGGGAACAACGAGGTGGTGAATCTCATTGGGAGATGGAGGTCGTTCACGACGGTTTCTACCCCGAAAAAAAGACAGCTAGTTACTATCTTAGCCCAAAGTACGTCTAATTTAAGTGACTGTGGCCAAGGTACTTTGTACGGAACAGAAAAGAAGAAGTGATATTATATACTATTGAAAGCTCTCGCAAAAGGTGAATATATGACCTAGTGATGCTCGCGGGAGTCCGATGGATGCGAGATGCATAAGACCTATGTATGTCCAGCAGTACAATAAGTCTTTCAGCTGAATTAATAGGATGTTACTAATAAACAAGTTTCTTCAAAGTAGTAGATCTCAGTCAAGCACTAGGTTAAATCAATAAAAAAGTCATAGTGAATTTTCTAAAGCTAAATGAACTACCTGTACCTTATCATTACTGCTCAAGGTTAATACGACAGGTTCAAATTTTTTATTGATATTACCACATACAGCAAAATCTGGTTAAGAAAAATCTCTTAACACATTCTCAAAGTCATCGCTCACTCTTAACGTTCGCGTTTGACGTTTATAGCCTCAAACCCGATTACTTTAGCATCAAAGTCCTTGAATATTCCCTCATAACAGATTTACTTTGACTAACATACATTCAGTTAAAATTTATTGGGAATTACGTAGATAGCGTTCCGATCAGCCACTAAATCATTGTATCCTTAGGCGCTTTTGCGAACGAGCTTTGCCTCCAACAAAAGCTAGGCGTGAAATAATTAACGGGAATACAATAGAGTAAATTTGTATGGAGGTATTCATTGTTATTCGATGTTAATTAGCAGAATCCCTTTTGAAATGACAATAATAACTCTGTAATGTAATATCGGTATTGCAAATAATTCAGATGAACTCATACAGAAATAACATTACCTACTCATTAATATGTAGTCGTACATCAATGAAATCATTATTGAAATCACTGATCACGCTAAATACAAACGCATTAGGTTTTTACAGTTCATTTACTGGATTTTCAGAACACACAACTAGTAATAGCGAAGGCAGAATATTGTTTTTAATCTTTTTAGTACCTTTTCATGTTGGTCCTTCTGAAGAGTGAATGTATGAAGTGAAGAACTAACCTTTAAACTGAAAGTTAGTCGTACAATTTTTAAAATATCTAAGAAAAACGGTATGAAAAAGTCTTCCAAACTTGAATGTTAAGAAAAAGCTCTAAAGATGCATTGATACATCAAACATTTTTTCGTAGAAATATTATCGCTTCAATTTACCGCTGGCTGAACAAAAATCTAATCACACTACTGTAAAAATAAAAAAAAGACCAAACAAAAACACTTCGGTCAAAACAGAAACACTGATAATAAGTTATGTACATATATTTATTTTTTCGTCCCAAAAATGCCTATATCGTCGTAACATATTACCCATGGGAAAAAATTTGAGCCATTTGAGGCCACAGACCCCGAAATGACCTTTAAAGGTCACAAGTTGTGTATTTAGCAAAAATTTTACTAAAGTTTAACCCAATCTGGGATTAAATTTGTGACCAAGCAATTTGATGTGACCCAAGTAAACTAGAAAATTAGTTTTTTCTAAATAATTGCTTGACCTTTCATTGAGTGGAAGGTCCAATAAATACATTCGTAATGTGTTTGAGTTGAGAGGATATTTTTTGGATTAACCTTTGATATAATTTTTCAGGTAATCTAAAAAGGCTGTTTAAATTCAAATCTGCTTTTTATTAATGCAAATAAAATAAAATTTAATATTCATAATAAAGTTGGATTTTTTTAAGCTGCTTATTAACTGATATGGTGCTCAGCTTTGATAGCCTAAAATAGTTATAAGCAGTTAAAATCCATACTAATTTAAAGTAATCATTAAATTATCAGACTCTTTTCAAAATAGTTGGGCCGAGTAGTGCCGATACTATTTTTGTGAACGGATGCACCGTCCATTTGAGACTGGTCATCCTTTAACTACCATTGAGCTATTTTAATTTATATATATTGGATTTTTTATTATTATTATATACTCGTATTCACATACGGGACTGTTGTAATATATAAAATGATTTGAAAGTTTTGTAGTTTCTTGCACTTTCGGCTTTACCCTCTGACACACACCATTCCATCAAGAACCATGGCGTTATATTTTGGAGCGGTTTTTCAATAGCTATTGCACTACGATTGTAAGTTTACAATTGTTTAAAATTTTCTGTCTATAAAGTAGGAGACTATAAAGTGTTTCAGTCCACTTTTAAAGTAGAACACTGTAAAGTAAACGCGGGCTATTCAGCTGAAAATCATATGCAACTTTTTGTCTTTTCAAGTCTTATAAAGATCAGAACCAGAATCAAAGTGAAAAAACCGGCCAAGAGCGTGCCTGGCCAGACTCAGTGTAGGGTTCCGTAGTTTTCCGTCCGTCACAATAAGTGTACCCAACTTTTCAAAAACTGTTCGTCCCATCAAGTTCAAAATAATTTTCCTAGTAAGTCTTTATAAAGTTCTACTTTCCAGATTTTTTTCATATTTTATAAACTTATGGTTCAAAAGTTAGAGGGGGGGGGGGCTTACATTGTTTTTTACTGTTGTAGCGATTATTTTCGAAAATATTGGTATTATCAAAATATGATTTTAGTAAACCCCTATTCATTTTTGAATACCTATCCAACAATATGTCACACGATAGGGTAGAAATAAAAAAAAATCGCGTTTAACTTTACATGTAGGGGGCTACCCTAATAAAACATGTTTTTCCAATTTTTATTTTTTTATTATTCCAATATATATGTCGGCGTGATTGACATACATACTGGTACCAAATTTCAGCTTTCTAGAGCTAACGGTCACAGAGATTAAGCGAGGACGGACGGACAGACATGGCGAAACTATAAGGGTTCCGTTTTTGCCATTTGGCTACGGAACCCTAAAAAGGTGGTCTGCGGAACATATTTCCAACATTTCGAAACTTATTTTTTTGCAAACAAAAAGTTCTACACTGCGTTCTCTTTTGCAGTGGCGCCAACACAAACTACATTTGGCTACGGAACCCTAAAAAGGTGGTCTGCGGAACATATTTCCAACATTTCGAAACTTATTTTTTTGCAAACAAAAAGTTCTACACTGCGTTCTCTTTTGCAGTGGCGCCAACACAAACTACATTTTCCGCTTGATCGCGTTTGAGCGTGTAAGAGTCGAGCAACGAGGCGTCACTAATACAAGGATAACGTTTCATGCAGACGTCTATCTGTGAAAATGTTCGGTCTTTCTTGACATGCGGTTGAAGCTACTGGGTTGCCTGATTGGTCCTGCTGATAACCACTGCAGTGGGTTGTGACGTTTATTTTAGTCTGAGAAGCTAGTGTCATCAATAGTAGACTAATTAATTATTGGATTATAGGAATAGCATTCAGTATTTTTTATTTGTTTTGTATTTGTTTATATTCTTTCATAATAAATTATATACGTGCGTTTAAAGGGAGTTTAGATAGAAAACTAAAAAATAAGACAGGATTTAATTTTGGCACTAAATCTGCTCCCGTTTTAGGGACGAGCGAGTAGGCGTGTCACACTTTTACAGATTCTTCAGTTGCATTTGGCGTTCCAAGACCTAAGTAACTTTTTCAAAAAGTCCCGTGGCTCTAGCGAGGAGAGGTTCTGGACCACTACGTAACGGTTGTGCTGACATCTCTTTGAGGCGCATATAGAATACTACATGCCAGGCTGCTAGAAGGTGAGCTACTCATTGCTTGGCGGCCGAAAGCTTGCACCGTGTACTTTTTTGCAGAAGGACGCCACCGGTTCCCATTCCTTCTTATTCTGAATCGTGACCTGAACCAGAACCGACTACGATAGGTCATCACTTCCGATCACCTCCACAAATTTTCCATACCTATTGGTTTACTTTCTCAGAAATCTTGTTAAAGAAAGTCTCCAGAGTAGTTTTGTAAGTAATCGTGATAGCAGGTTTAATATATCTACCGCATAATGTATGAGTATATATATTTTCATTTACTTTTACTTACATAGGTAGGTATGTTAACTTAATATGTAGGTAAATAATATGATCATTTATTACGCTTTCTCATATATGAAAATATATGATATGAAACTTAGTTTTCCCAGCGGCTTCATCTATATGAAAATAAAAATATATCCCAAGGGAAAATAATCCCTGAGTAAACAGGATGCGGGAATCCGATGGATGCGAGACGCACAGGACCGGTCGCTGTGGCGACGCTTGGGGGGGGGAGGCCTATGTCCAGCAGTGGACGTCTTTCGGCTGAGATGATGATGATGATAATGATGATGAAACAGGATGTTATGTGCTATCATAGGACATCGTGTCATCGGTCTACGTGTGTGCATTCAAATCCATTCAGTCAACTAAACATGAAAGAGTAACTTTTTTTCTTTTTTGTAAGATTAGTGCGTTCTAAAGTGAAATTGTGATACAGTTACAAACATACATACAAACATTCGTCGTCTATATACAAGTGTGATTCGCTAAACGACAGTATTTTCTTGGAATCATCAGAACCAATCAGATTAGGGTAATTGAGTTTTTATATTTATATGTAAGGATGCTAATTAAGTTGGGAAAAGGTACATATAGGAGTATGTAACAAATCAACTTTGTTGCTGGGCACTCAATTGCCCAGCAACAAAGTTGATTTGTCATTTTAATACCAGTAACTCAAGTTTAAAAGCTACTTAAATTCCAAGAAATGCTAAAATTATTCAAATTGTGTTCCGCATTGACCCCAGTTTTAATTTATAAGATTTTTTCTTTACTACCGAAAATGGAGTGAAGGGTTTTGCAGTTGGGGAACGAGTCTTGGAAAAGAAATTAACTTACCGTAAAATTAAATGATGCAAACATTATAATTTTTATGTATTATTTACCCTCAAATGACTAAACGAATGTGCATGTAATTTGACACACTGATAGGTTATGTCCTGAAAAAGTTATAATGTATAGGTAATTATCCCGGAAGTACTTGTCTTTGAGATTATTTTCTACTTTCACGCAGACAAAGTACCTAATTTTGGATATTTTTTACACGAACAAACAAAATATTTCAAAACCAGCTTTTGACAGCAGGATCATGATCCCAAAAAAATCTAAAAAAAATCGGATGGAATACAGAACCTATTTAAGGATATAGTCCCTCATAATACCTATAATAATTGATGAACGTAAAGTGAAAGGGCTGCTTACTAGCTTCTCAACATTTGTATCTTTCTCTTCACACTACGCACATACCTAAAGTACAAATCGTTTAGGTAATGGTCCAACTGACAGGGCATGAGTAACTGCCCTTAACAGCGCCTTATCTCCTAGCCTGAGTGTGTTTCAATAGAATATCTGAACACATATTGTCCGGCTTTAGTTTTCTCATTATTACTCGTAGTACGAAACTTGGTATGCGAGTTTGTTTCGTACGTACGAAAAGTCACGTTTAACTCACATAAGACCATTTCATTAATATGTTTCTACTTTTTTTTTTGTTAATACTTTCTGTTCCACTCCTTCCATATTTTGCTAATAGTTATATATTTTACAACGTAAAAAAAAAGACAAAAAAATATAAAATCTTTCATCAGTACCGATTGTCTGGGATCTTGAGAGAGGAATTTCCTCTGTGTTTAGGATTATTGCTTTATGGATTAAACCTTTAATCCAACTGCTCAACTACAGCTTCCTCAAATATTAGTCAAGGCTTTTGGCTATTAAGCCATTGGCCGTCATGGGTATCTGTACAATCTTTGCTGTATCGACTTCCTATAAAGGGTGTAAAAAGACCCTTAACGAAAACGAAAACCCCAAATAGTCCTCATCACTGGGATAGTTTTTTTCTTCTAGACCATACCTGGGAATTCACTAGTTCTGGAGATATTGAAGGTCAAAGTCAACAATTTCTTTTCGTTTTTTTTTCAGAATTGTATTCCAAGTATCATTAGTAAACTTTCTGCCGAACAAACTTTATCAAAATTATCAATTTTTCATGACAAATTACGCATTTGAAGTCACAAAAATGCAATGAAAACTAAACACAACGAGCGCCTCACACACACAAGCGAGCGATCAGTTCAACGACCAAGCGCGAGCGGCCGAACGCGCAGCTGATCGAAGTTATTATTAATTAATTATTTTTTAATGATGAAAAAAATAAGTTTTTTCCCAGTGATATTTTTTGGTCTAAGTTACTTAATTACATGTACAGAATGTGTAGTTATCGGCTTTGTGATCGGTCTTTTTACACCCTGTATGTTGACAACCTCACGAGCCATGTCAAGATACTTTTTCATCTTTCTCGGCATTCGTGATACCAACAATTATTATTGTGCGACGCTCTAGTCCACAAAGTGGTCTATCACCACTTTATCAGGCTACAATAGTGATGATAGATCGATCTTAACACAAAGTGATATTGCTATTTTTGAGATCTAGTTCAAAAACATACTTAGAGCACAGTATTTCTGATTCTACAAAATTGTATTTAAAAGAAACAAAAAAAACATTTATTTGATACAATTTGAATGGGACAAACAACAGAACAAAATACTAATCTCTTTCTTCGGCGTTATTAACGGCTTAACATGCATTACAGGGTATGGACGAGGCTTGGTATGTAAAAGATTTCTACCACTAGAGACAGGACCTCCACGAAATGCTTTCGGCAATTTTTTTATGAAAAAACATTACAACACTTTTTGTGGCCCGAAAATCGAATCCCTGAACCTTACGCCACCTCAAAAGTAAATAAAAAAGACAGACAAAGAAGAAAAAAAAACAATATACAGCAGCAACCTTAAAAAAATATAGTCTATAATAGCATACAAGTGAATAAAATCAACTGCAATTTTAAATAATAATTGCATATGTAAATAGTATTCCAATAACTCATTATGAACAAAATCCTTTCTAACAACGTAATCTTATCAGCGATTGAAAAAGAAACAAATAAATATTTCAAACAGTAACTTCCGCGAAAAAAATAAATACACCATTCCTCAATTTAAACAAGAAAACGTATTTTTTTGTCTACTGAAACCCTCGAGAGCTTTGTCAAAACCAATTTTTTATCCGCACCTTGAAAATAACGAGGTAAAATAGAATTCGTCCATCTTTCAGTATCTCTAAAAACGATGTTCTTTTGAGGAATAGAGTCGACCCTACTTGTCTTCATATTTGATGTCAAGTGCTCATTTTGAGGGTTAGAAGAAAAACGACGTAGCCAGCTGCTATTATTACGGTACAAGTTGTAAAATACAACCAAGAAAACTGGGTTCTAGGTTTACCAAAAGTAGGTTAAGAGTCTCCTTAATTCGTGGCGTTTATTTTACACAGTGCTTCAATTTTCGACACTTCGTGGAATCGACATGAGGGGTTCGTTGCGCGGCTATGTTTTTTTTTTGGTGGAAAATTTCAAATTGATTCCTCACGCTTAGGTAAAGACCCACTTCTTTTATTTTTAATGTGGGAAATAATGTAATGACTTCTCTTGCTCTAGAGCGAACTTTTCTAACTATAACCATCTACATCTATGTTTTTTCAGTTGCCCTTTGTGTCTTAGAATTACGGATTCACCTTTCATAAGTCTACCCGCACCGTCAATAACTTGGATCCGATCCAGACGGCTACCGAATTGCCGGGTGGCGAGCTACCCATTGTTCTTCGTCACAAGCCCACGTCTATGATAGCTGGTAGTTGGGGTCAGCATCTCTTTAGCTTTAGCGTTGAGGATGTCCTTTACAGTGTACGCACAACGTTTACACGTTTCTCAGTGGAAAGTGTCGTCATTTGACCTAGATGAGATTGTCGCACAAATCACTCAAATTCATAAAAGTTTCTAACTCGCACGTAAGCTGTAGGTAATGCTTGTATATGGTGTATTCGTAGTGTTTTTTATTTTTATTTTACTATAATGGTGTAGGGTCGTGTGACGTCACATCATCAACGAGTTAAAAGATTTTTTTCTTACAAGTGCAACTTTAAAGTTTCATCAACACTAACCATGGAGTTTCTTGCCGGTTCTTCTCTATAGGAAACGAGCAATTTGGAACCGTGCGCTAGCTTCTGAAGTTTTATAAGTGCCCATGTAGGCCAATGTGAAATAAAAAAAAATGAATTTGGATCAAAACTTTTTGATTTGTTGAGATACGGTGTAAACTCTATGTAACATCACTCGATTTAACGATAAAAACCTTGCTTTTTACACTGTAAAGGACTATGTTGAGGACAAAAAGGATTGGGATTGACCTGCTCCAGCACTCACTGTACTGTTAGGTATCGTTTATTCTTTTGGATTTTTGTTTTTAATTGCTCTTTTCCATTATATTTATAAACTATTGCGCCTCACAACAACGCCTTGCAACACTGCTTAACATCAGGTGGGATTGCAGTCAAGCACTGGTTTATGTGATATAAAAAATATTGCTTATATTTCAATTTGACATTGATGTTCTTTTTTTTACAATCTGACATTTTTTTTATACAATTCGACTGTTGTTCTTTTTTCTCTTTTAATTTGTTTTATCTCGACTAAAACCAACCTATATTTCTTCAGTCTGTCAGTCGTTCTCAATCTTTCAAACAATATCTCAGCTCGCGGAATTGGTTCTTACTCGTTAACCATCGTTCAAACAATAATGTCTAGCAGTTCATAGTTACTTAACAGTCTAGACAAATCTATTCTAGTATTAAGCTTACGTGTTTGCTAAAGTTTGGCAGTATGAATGTAAGTTTGAGTACATTAAGCAATCTTGGTTTGTGCTCATATTTATGTTTCGTGGTCGTTGTAGAAGACGGTACAAATATGACTGTGTTATTACAAAAGTATCTCTGTCTGTTTGTGTAAATGTTAAAGTAATTTTGTCTGTTTTTTACGTTTTACGTCTCTAGATACAGCTGAATCCATATCTGTAGGTGTAGGTATAATAGACAAAGTCCTTACTTGCCTGGCTCATTAATGCAGTGGCAAGTGGCTGGGCTTAGGCTGGCCTAGACCTAGAACGCTAACATTTTAGCAAGTGTTTCATAAGTATTGATATTGTTAATTTTTGAACCTTGGAGAAAGTCATAGAATACTTTTGTTCCCGGAATACGTACACTCTCAAAGAAAATTGTACTAAATTATAATAATATTATTAATTTGAATTGTAACGCGAGGAAAGCCAACATCAAAAGTTAGCGTTAAATATTTTACAGCAGTGGCTTTCTGGTTAGTTTGTAAAGCAGAAATCGAACTAGTTAGAATTTGTACATTGTTTCATGTTGCAAATGCTGTTTTTGTGTGAAATAAATTTATTATTATTTATTATTATTATAATTGAAATATTTTAGTAAACTTGTATTTTCGTGGAAATTCCATAATTTGTACCACTACAAACGAAAACCGAAACAGTTCGAACAGAACCAAGTTCGTAGAAAATATAATATCTATCTTTTCATGTTTTACACGTTCAAAACATGTATATTTGGCACACAATGAATAAACAAGTATATGAAGAGACTTAAAATAAACAGAAAATAATCAACAACAATAATATGTGTCTCAAGGCCGCGTCAAATAGGTCCAGTTCAGCATAATGCCAGGCAACTACGTAGAAGTTGCCTAACGCTCGGTTTTCAACGAAACCTGAAATAGGTTGAAAAACACTTTTTTTTGGTGTGAAAGTAGGTAAATTAGTATAATATAATGATATGTAGTAAAATAATTATACATAATAAATAAGTGTCTAAAGTTAGATATGGGACGGCGAGCAATGGGTAACTAGCCATCCGGCCGTCCTGTAATCGTTTAGGCCGAGCCCAGGTGGTCGACGACGCGTAGAGTTCTACGCGCGCCTCAAAAAGATGTCAGCAAAACCGTTGTCAGCAAAACTTTTTGACGCTTAAATGGATGGAATGGTTTTGGATACAAAGATGCCGTTCCGTAGTGCCGCCATTCATGTCAACAAGCTCCCCCAATAATTCATACAACACTGCACACCGCGCCTACGCACGGCGAACTAAACGTGCCTAAGTACGGCGTAAAGACGTGCCGTGTACAAGAAGCCTTACGCAGTTAAAACCAACGGGCTTTTAGCCAGTTTATTTATAAAAATGAAAACTCAATTAATAATCCTTTTATCCCAATTATTACTTTCAACATTGCAGTTAATTGAAAATTTAAATGTTTCCCGAGTTCAGTCGTATTTACTTTGGATTTCAATAAAATAAGGACGAAATTAAGCATTAATTTTAAATTGAAAATTGAGAGACGTCCAATTGAACTTTAATGTGATTGCTGCTTGTCATTTAAATGGCGAGATTTATTGGCGTGAAGTCTGTGAGCGATTCGTGAATAAAGGAAATTAGGTAGCAATCACTCAAGGAGCTTTTGATTAATTAGCAAGCTGATTGATAACCTCCATAGGAGCTAATTTACTTCTTGTAAGTATTACCGAGTTTTCATGGAATCGTAAGATAAGATTTGGAATTATACGATGTTTTTTTCATTGATTAGCTCAAGCTCAAATTCTGTTTCACCTGATGGAAAGCGACAAATAAACGCTTGTTTAAAAGTAACCTATTCATCATCATCATCATTTCAGCCGAAAGCCGTCCACTGTAGGATATAGGCCTACCTCAAGCGTCTTCACAACGACCGGTCCTGTGCGTCTCGAATCCATCGGAATCCCGTGACCCTTACCAGGTCATCGGGCTACCTTGGGATGCCTTCCTTCGGCATCTTCCGGTATATATTCGCCACTCTAGAATCCTTTGTCCCCATCGCCCATCTGTTCTACGAAAAATGTGCCCAATGTGTGCAATATGTATGTGAATACATTCACTCTTTTCTTAAATACTGAGGATGGACCAGGTTTGGCGGAATTAGGTTATGCAATTCGCATGTGCAGTTCCTAAAACGCAACCGGTAGAAAATCGACAGGCTAGCATCTCCGTGTCGAAGCTCAAGACTTTGTAGCTTTGGCTCAACATGCATAAATCATTTCTAATAATCCTCTTTGCTAGTTGCTCACACTAACTCAAGTGCATCAAGCGGATCTGCCAGATACTAATCGTAGCGACTCTACCTTGAGCTTTTAACGCGATCCGTTTGACGACCTATTCTGAACTGTTAACTTGTTACTGGAGCTATATAATGTGTATATCTCTATCCCTCTTTCTCACTCGTACGTTTGAAATTTTAACACGTCATTGTAAAGTCCCAGTATTCATATGTACAAAATTGAATCGATAAGTAATAAAATAAGTTATATTTAATTTGTAATACTTTTAACAATTAATTAAAGTAAATAGTAATAGCAATTAGTTTAGTGTGTGTTCTGTGTTGTGACAAATAAAAGCTTATACTATTCTATTCTAATATATTTTAAAAGCACCATTTATTATTACTAACGTATAGACGAGAATTTACGCAGTTTCCCAGTTTTTTAGGTAAATTGAATGTTACGAACTTTGCAAATTAATTTATACATACATAATTCCATTTGTTTTGGAGCGATTGCTCAATAATTTTCCAATCTCGTCGTAAGTCCCAATCTATAGCAAAAGATTGTTCATTACAAAACCTTTTTATCGTGCTTTGGAACGTTTTACGAATATTCCATGTTGCGTCCAAAATGTTGTGATTCCGAATATTTTTTTCTTCTGCTTTATTTTTGCCGACGTTTGTTTAAATCAAAGGAAATGTTCCTTTAATTATTCACAATCCGTAACGGAAGAAATTTTAAGCCATATTTCCTTGTTCTTAGAGTTTTAAATGACTTTTATAAATTATCCTTCCAATGCTTCATACATCTAGATTTGAAATCTCATGTTGGAAAATAAAAATATTTCAATGATCATTTTCAGTTTTACCTATGTCCTTTCATTTACTACGTCTAGGGCCACAGTAACTCTTTCTACGCTTCCCGTAGCCAAACTATGACTAATGGTAGTTTTTTTTTAAATGGTTATAAACTAGTGCTTGATCGTGATCCCACCTGCAGTGATGCAGTTGTTGATGGTATGGCGCACTAGTTTATTAAGAGCCTATTCACTCTAGCCTTGAAGACACCTATATTATAAACGGACGGGAAAATCGCATCAGGCAAATTGTTCCAGTCCTTCGACGTACGCGGTATAACGACGACCGACGAGTTGAATCACGATTTAATTATTGTACGAGTATTTGCTTCACAGTAAGATCAATACTCGTTGTACCAACCCAAATCATCCATAGATTCTGTTTTCTCCCAAGAGGCTTCCGTGACTCTGAATTAATTATTATCTGCCAATATTAATTTAATAGACGACATGACTGTAATATAATAGTCTAAACCAGAAAGGCCAATATACCTTAGGGCCGGTGCACTAGTCACAACACGTTTTTAGGGCTCCATAACTCAAAAGGAAAAAAAACGGAACCCTTATAGGATCACTTTGTTGTGCGTCTGTCTGTCTGTCAGGTCAGGACACTTTAACTCGTAAGTTAACGAAAAAAAAAGATACGGGCGTTTATGTTGCAAAAAACGTACTGATATGATTCCTTAGAGAGTTTCGACAACTCTCAAAATTCATAATTCATAGCGTACTTCTCGTTGACCTAGAATCCTGAAATTTGGCTTAAACCAAAATCTTATCTGAAAACAGAACTGAAAGTGGGTTGATACGTCACAAGAAAAAAAAAACTTCAAGACTCGATTTGAGAATTGAACTGTTTTCACAGGTAAGTCGGTACGGAACCCTCAGTGTGTGAGTCCGACTCGCACTTGCCCGGTTTATTAAACGTGCCGTTATCGTGCGTTTGTAGCGATAATTATAGACAATAGACATAATACGCACGTGCGTCAGGCCCAGCCTGTAGACCTTCTATAGGATAAAACGCGCTTCAATAGCGCATTTTAGTACAGTGGTGTGCACAGACCCTTGAGGAACTTGTGGCTAGATAATAACAGCCGCACGGGTCGATCTTCAAGGTTAAGCAACGCTTGCCAAGGTTGGTCTGTGGATGGGTGACCATCTTAACATACCGAGTTTCCTCCGTGCCTCGGAAAGCACGTTTAGCCGTAGGTCCCGGCTGTCATTTGTAGATCTTTGGCAGTCGTTACGGATATTCAGAAGCCAGTAAATCTGACTCCAGTCTTGCCATGAAGTACCGTGTTACCGCAGTTAATGGGTAGTGGAGGTCTGGTAGGCAGCCGTTCCTCGTAAAATACTGGTATTGAGCTAAATCCGGCTTGACTGGAAGCCGACCCCAGTATAGTTGGGAAAAGGCTAGGTAGATGATAATGGTGTGCGCAGACCCTTATACTCGTATTGACTTAATATAACGCAAGTTTATTGTAATTCTTTAAATGAATACAAACAAATTAAACAACAACTAAAAAAACACTGCTGTATTACAAAAGACTGATGCCACAAAAAAGACACGTAAATAATGAAATGTTTTCAAAAACAATGGCGTATCCTTTCAATCCTACACGACTTTTGTTACTTCGAATACCACTGGAGCTGACAATATCATGAATGCTGAATCAACAGAAGTGTGCTCTAGCATGGAATAATGGCAGGTATCGGATTCTGAAAACTGGAGCATCGCTATGATCAGGGATGTTATTATGATATGAATTTCGGATCTGTATACGGATACGGATATAGATAGAGGTGATGAAAGTGGCGCCACAGTGACTGAAAAGTTAAGGTAATTGTTTGTCTTGGTATGGTCATGTGAAGAAGAGGAATGAAATGCATGTTACTAAAAGAGTTATCAGTATATGGATTGTATAAGGAGTGACGAAAGAAAAGGAAGTTAGTGACACTACAGAATAATTAATAGTATGTGATACTAGTGATGGCGAGAGGCGTGACAGAATGGAAAAAAAAACATTGCACCGTCCCCAAATAATATGGTACAAGGGCAGAAAGAAGAAAAGATACGGGTAAGGATAATATTATACCGGTTTCGAATACGGTTATGGATATGAAATTATTTCGAATTATCCGCTAGTTTTTTGAAAAAAAAGGAAAGTAAGAAAGATAAATGTTTATTTGGCACACCATAATTCATGAACCTAATTGTAACTATATCTAAAATGATACATAAAAAAATATAAACGTGAAGAAAAATCAACAGTATAAAATAAAAAAGGTCTCACGGCTTCACCAAATAAGTCCAGTTAACCTATCACATACAAACAAATCGAGACACAATAGTAAAACAATAACAGCGCGGTCTCATAGGACCGGCCAGGGATTCATGAATTAAGCATAATGCCAGGCAACTACGGCAACAACTACTTTACAACCCATACAAAAATATCGGAAACTATCCGAAAATTAAAAACGGTTACGGTTACGGATATCCGATAATTTCGATTACGGTTATGGAACTCCATAACATCCTTAGTTATGACACAATGCATGGCACTGTTGTATTGAGGTTTTCTTTGTAAGCACGTTTGTGAATGTGCACTTCCAATGAGTGGAAATGGGAATCAGGAACAATACTTTTTTAATGAGATAATACAACAATAGAAAGGTCTATTGCTTTTACTATGTCATAATTATGAGTTTCCTTGTGTGATCACTTCAGAAATGAAGATATTCACAGGAAAACCTAGATTACCGTCGTAGTCCGAAAAATTGTTAAGCTTAAGTGGCAGTGAGCACGGCACATTGCTCGTAGAACTGATTGTTGATGGGGATGAAAAGTTCTGATGTGACGACTACCTACCGGAAGACGCAGCGTTAGAAGTCTCCCAAAAGATGGACCAAGGTGGATGCGAGACGCATAGGGCCGGGCGACACTTGAAGGAGGCTTATGTCCTGCAGTGGACGTCCTTCGGCTGAAATGATGATGATGAATGATGATTGCGACAACGATAATTATGATGAACTATATGATTATAGAGGGAAACTGGATCAACCTTGTTTCAGACATACCAAAGTACTCATGGTATACTGTGTAAACATTAAAAAAACGCTCCAAACAAATGAGTCAAAATTTAAAACATGCATAAAACGCACACTGTTTTCTATAAGCATATTATAAATTGGAACATTATATGCTCGATAAAAATGCTCGGTTAAAGGTTGATCCCACTTTATAGCCACTGTTGCCTACTAATTAGTTGAATTTCTTTTATCCAATATTTTTATCTAGATACATATTTTATTGAAAGAAATGCTATCGCCCTTTTTATATTTTTATTTTCGACATGGTTTTTATTTTAATGGAGCTCGTAATAATTCTTTGCTTTGTTTTATCTTTCAAAACAATAGCATTGTATAATGTAGAAACATTTTTATCAAATTTCGTAAATGTGAAATGCCATGGAGCAATTTATTTTATTAGGTTACAACTTGTTTGACATAAACGAGAATGATGGTTGAGAGTTTTTCATTTTCACTCAAATTTTTCGCTACAGGTGGCCCGTGTCCTTGGGTCATTCAGTTCCATTCAAAATACTTTTATTTTTTACAACATTATGCTTATATACCGCAGCGACAAGACAAATGTAACAATTATTTTAATATAATGAAAAACAAGTCGTAATACAATTTTAAGTTTCACTTTTTACTGACCGAAATTTTTACTATTCCAAAAAAAGGTAGGTATTTTATTCAAATGAATTTTCTCGCACTAGCGGAAATCAGGCGGATTGAGCGTTTAGGATTTTGCAAAAATCTCCCTGAGGCAAGCGTAAAACCCGTAGAACGCACCATCTTAGGTCTTTACAGGATGGTCAGACGGCGAGTTACCTATTGCTCATCATCCTAACAGCCCTTTCACACGGCAGTCCAGTTTTGCAGGATCGGCTTTTTACGGTATCCTGCTAAACTGGACGCTGTGTTCACATGGCAGTTCAGTTTTGCAGGATTCCGTAAAAAGCTGGTCCCGCAAAACTAGACTGCCGTATGAACACGTGTAAACACTGATATTGAAATATATGTGTGATTAAACGGGATCCCGCTTTTTACTGGACTTCGGATCCAGTTTCTAGTGACAAAACCGAACGGCACAATTCAACCGGATCGGTTTTTTGCAGGATCCCGCATGCGGGATGCTCGTGTGAACGCTAGCATATAAACACATTCGCCATCAAACGGGATCGTGCAGAAAACGGGATCCTGTTAAAAACTGGACTGCCGTGTGAAAGGGCTGTTACCGTAATCTCACGAGGAATTGCCCCGCTCTTCCTGATACCCAGGGCGTCTTATTCACCCCTGCATTCCTATTAGCCCCGTATGTCAATACTTACACAAAGTTGAATATGTTCCAAAATCTAATTCAACAGAGTGGCGTTACTTGATGAATAATTTCTATTATTTTTATTTATCCCAACATAACATACTACACCTTCTAAAATTGAAACAAAAATATAGCACATTTCAACGACACCTCATCCATTTTTTTCACCTACTTAAAACTTCTTCTAGCATTGTAAAATATTTTTTACACAAAACCCATGTTTCTTTCTCATTTATTATGCTGAGAGTTCTCAACGACCGTACTTTGCTTGCAAGATGCTTTTATAATCCCAGTAAAATGAGCGAAGCAACAGTCTGAGACGACAAATTTGTCATAGCTCGGTTTAATACTATACGCTTGTACGAAATAGAGTCTGTCATCAAAGCTAGAATAGTTCAAGGAAACGAGAATTAAGTCGGAGTAAGACTCGTCAAGGAAAACGTTCGCTTAATTTGTTTGGAACTGAATGTGGTAGGAATAATGTAAGTTGATGGCTGTGGGTATTCATTTAATGGCCCGTAATAGATATAGGACTATCGCGATCATTTGTACCCGGAAAACTGTTTCTTGACAGATCTTATTTAGCACAGTAAATAAATGTTTTTATTTATCTGTAGTTGGTTTTTATTGTAGCAACGTGTTGATGTTTTCCTTGATCGTGTTTTTGCTGTTGGTTATTTGCTCTTTTCGGTCGATGTCTTCAATTCCTTTTCAAAATTATTTTACCTTATATGAAGAAGAGAAAGTAAAGTTGCTGTTTTTTATTTTATTTAGTGTATATATATTTAATGTAAATAAATTCTATTAATAGTTTAAAAAATTTAATAAAGAGTTAGTTGCTGTTTAGTTCATCACCTTCAAACTAAATAAAAATACTTAATTGATCTGTAAATACAAAAGAGCAACTTTTTTTTCAATATTAGGAACAATAATTTATTAATTATATTAATAATTTTAAGTAACTACAAAAAATTATACAGTTTTGTTAACTAAACTAATAAATAACTTACAAACTCGAAATAATAATAAATATTTATTTGCATAAAATGCCCAACATGTCTTTCGGCTTGAATGTTGATGATAAATTGCATATAAAACAAACTCATTGGCTCTCAAAACTCACACATCGTTGTCAATAGGAAAAGTACCCAGAATGCTGGCAGCAAAACTATAATGAACAACAATGTCGACTCGTTCACCAAAGAAAAACCTAGCCCTCTGGTCACCTGAAAAGTCAACAAGCTGTTTGGTTAGGGCAGGTGAGTTTCTGTTCTGTTTGATACAAGTCAACATTATCCCAATCTAGAACAAAGACCATTCTCTACATCGCCCTTCCTTCGTGAACCCTCGAATGTTTTTTTTTTAGTTTTGATAGAAGTACAGAACCTATAACATAACCACTGCTCTCAAAACGGTGAAGGGAAACATCATTAGGAAACATGTCCTAGAACCAAAAATTCGAAGACATGTGACATCCACCAATCCGCACTGGGCCCGCGTGGTGAATTACAGCCCATTCCCTCTCCTAAAGAGAAGGTCTGAGTCCCAACAGTGGGAACATTACAAGACCGATAATGCTAATGCTAACAGAACCTATCCAGTCCCTTCTTCCTTCACCTTCTTATTTTTTTATTTCAACAACATTTATTACATCGAAGTAACATCACTTTGACATTAATGCCACCCACATAAATCTGTGTCAACGTCGTATCATGATTTCCTTCTGAAAATAACTTTTCTCGCATTCCGTGTGTCCTTGTTTATATTTATTATTCCATTCCCAACCTAAAAAAAATATTAAAGTTATGTCATATAAAATAAAAGGCAGAATTATGTGTGTCACAATCCAATTTTGAGAATTGGTGACTGCGCAAAGAGAGAGAGGCGTCCACAGAATATTAATGATATAAGTTTTTTGAAGAACTCCTAGTCGACGACTGAAATGGCAGCTGAAAATTTCCCACATAGTAATAGTGTTATGTCATCAACGTACAAAGGTTTTGTCTGGAGAATATGGTGAAATAAAATGTGTGGGCAGTTGGGAGTTTTTGTTATGTTGTACTTATTATTTATTTCGGTAATTGTATCTTTTTATGGGTACATATTACAATACCGATATTTCATAATAACTATCACTGAAATACCGACGTCCGAAACATCGAAGTTCAAAATACCGATAGCCGTTATATCGAAACATGATATACCGATGTCCAAATGCCCGAAAGGATGAAACCCCGAAAAAATCTGCGAGCTACTTGGAAGTAGCGCGGTTGGTCACTGTTCTAACCTAACCTAATCTATTTCACCCAGTTCAATATGATGAATTCTACAATTGATATTCGGGATTTTAAGCTTCGGGATATGGATCTTCGGGATTTTAAGCTTCGGGATATGGATCTTCGGGATTTTAAGCTTTCGGGCAAACGAACTTTCGGTATTTCAAACTTTCGACCAAACAATCATTCGGCGTTTAATTTTTCGGGATTTCGTCCATAGGTATTTTAAAATAGGTATTTTGAATTTCGGTATTGTAATACGTGCCCCTTTTTATTAGGGTAAATGTTAAACACTTTCGATGAATGTATAAAAGACAAAGTCTTGTCTGACTCACAGACTCATCAACGCCAAGACTAAACCCTAAGACAAAAATAAGGAAAGTGTTTCCAAAATTGGAGTGAATTTTGGAAAAAATCTAAAGAAATTAAATAGGGATTCAAAGTATCTATAGAGAAACCTACTTTCATGCAGGCAAAGTCGCCAGTAGAAGCTAGTGTAACCAAATTGATATTCAAAGTTGACTTTATACATTTAATCACACAGAATAAGAAAGTGATTACTTACTTATTATTGGTGGGCAAGTCATCTGGAAATACACTTGGAGAATGTGGAATTTTCACCTTTACCATCAGCACATGAAAAGGGACCCGTGACCTTAAATGTCGTCTTAAATGGCCACTACAGAACCCTCTCTGTACAACGCCTATTAGGACACGCCCCTACCAAACTCGTCCTAAAAGGAACTATCTGTTTGAAATTCAGTGGACTCTAAAAGTTCCCGTCTATCTCCAGTTTGAATAAGATGTAAGGAATTCTAACGAAGTACCCACTCTGGATTCCACTTTCAGCAAAGGGACGTCTTTAAGAATATTTTTTGCTAATTATAGTTTTTGACCTTCATTCAAAAGTTCGTCAAGTATTGAGGAACATTGTTGAAGACCTCAGACGGGCTTGTGAACTTCTTTTCAAAGGCCCAAAGATTTTTGGGTCGTTCAAACGCATAAAAGAACTTGTTCTAGCGCAAAAATTTTCAAAGTTCATCGAAGCAAAAGTTTGCTTTGGACATTTTAATTCTGTGTGATTAATAAATAATGTAGAATGGAGTCAAAGAAAAAATGAAATCTAATAAACTAATTACATTTTGGCTTCGAATGTAATAAGAGTAATTGAATTAAAATGAGTAATATAATTTTTCTTTGTAATGTTTATTAGCTGCTGCCAGCGGCTTTGCCCATGGGAAAGTAAAATAACTGTTAGCTGTGTAAAATTCCCAGGATAAAAAGTACCAAACATTAAGAGCCGTTTGAGGGTGGGCGAGGGCTAACAAACACATAGGTACACTCACAAATTTTCGCCTTAACCTATCACATACCCGCGAAACGAGACACAATAGTGAGACAATAACAGCGCGATCTTTTGCGACCGGTCGGGGATTCATGAACTAAAAATATCAATGTAATAAAGCTGCGAAAATGATCTCCTTAGAGATTGAGCAGAGACAAAAAAACACGAACAATTACAATCTATTTTTCTGTTCTATAATATGCAGAACGTCTCAAGAACAAAGCAGACGAACAAACGTAAATTCGAAGCCAAAGTATCAGACGAAGTGGCTTTGTCAACATTTAATGCGGTTCCTCTAAAACAATGGTTCCCAACATTTGGTCCGCGAACCACTAGTAGTTTATAAAAGCTGAAATATGGTCCCGGAGAGAAATTAACATTTTAAACTTTCAACTGAAAAGTAACAGATCGTTTCTATCACTAATGTTTTTTTATGTGAATATCCGTTCTTCCGATAATAAAGAATCGATATGCTACAAGTTTCAAATTAATAGTAAAGTTTTTTTTTTATTAGTATAGTTAAGTTTTCTTCTTGAATTGTGATCCCCGCTAACAACAAACTTCTTTAACTATAACTTTTCTAAAATTTTCCGACACTTTTTTTAATCGGGGACCACATTAGGTCCCCGATTAAAAATAGTTTGAGAACCACTATTCTAAAAGTTGACAAGTTGCAGTAAGATCCCAAGTATAAGTTGCAACCGTATGAACAAGCTCAGAAACGGATAATTAAGCCTTAATTGTCATTGAAGCTGAAAACCCGGCAGTAATTAATGACTGATCCCGGAATTTGAAACCGGTACTTTCAAGGTTGTTTTTATTTTGGTGGCCGAAAAAGAAGATTTTTTTTTTTAATTATTATGTTGTTGTTTTGTAATAATATTTTACTCAAAAAAACGAACGATATTATGTAACGAAACATTTCTATAAATATACTTTTTTATTTTTGATTATGTTTATTGGTGTGTATAACTTCTACTTAGATTATTAAAGAAATCTAGGCTTTTGCTGAATCAGCACTGCTAATTTTAAGGAGAGAAATACGCAAATGAGACAAAAGGCAATATAATACTCAACTTGTTAATCATGCCACATACCTTTGATCCAGCAATCACCCATGAAGCTGCGCGCCGCGTGTCAGGATAAACAGCTTACAGTCTAGGTACACAACTATACACACACGCACATATACACACATAGTTTATAGTCTAGGTACACAGCTACACACAAACTCACTTAACACACGCATACACAGTTTACAGACTAGGTACACAGCTACACACACTACACACACACACACACACTACAGCACACACACACAATATACAGTCTAGGTAACTAGCCAGCATTACACAACACAATAGATCTAATGTAGGTTCAGTTCATGGTTTTTGGAAGAGGAGCGCTAATGCAATATAGTGACGTATGCACATGTCTGAGCGTGTTCACAGTTCCGTGGTTCGTAGAAGACTCTTTGAAGCCAGCAGGTGGCGCTGGCGTCAAGCGCGTTTGACAGTCGGAATTGCCAAGTAAAAAATTACCAAAAAAACGATATATGAAACTTAGTTAATAAATAGAAAAATTAAACCAGTGTCTTTCAATCGTCATAACGTGAAATAAGAATTTATAAATTACTAGCTTCAACCCGCGACTTCGTCTGCGAGGACTTCAGAATTGGGTCCAAACCAATAAGAATCGGGATAAAAGGTAGCCTATATTCTTTTCCATGTCAAAGGCCATAGGCATGCAAAATTTCACCCAAATCCGTTGAGCCGTTTTTGGGTGAACAAACATCCACATTTTCACATTAATTAATAATATTAGTTAGGATTAAGCGCAACCATTAATCTAAAACACACTTCTTATACTTTTTGCTGAACATTATGTGTCATGATTTGTGTATATCTTTTGTTGGAGATCCTAATAAATAAATAAATAAAATAAAACACTACCTAGAAAACTTTAAACGCACTTCACACTCCGGTTGGGTTCAGCAAAGACCGTTTATGTTCCACCTTCACATCTTCCTATCCTATTCACGCAGGGATCGCCGTGGTCGCTAGTAAATCGTAATCGTAGTTAAGAAAATTAACTTTATCAAAATAACTATTTTGGCTAAATAAATGGATCTAAAAACAAATGCTTTTTCGAATACAAAACTGATATAATATACTCGTTTGTCTCTCGAATACAAGTCACCATAATTATGCATGAAGCACGTTACCTTGAGCACCTACTACATAAGTGAAACTACCCTCCAATTTTGCATAATTTTTATTTGACGACCGAAACCATCCTATAACAAATTTAGTACAGTAATCGTAATCGTAGTTAAGAAATTTAACTTTATCAAAATAACTAGTTTGGCTAAATAAATGGATCTAAAAACAAATGATTTTTCAAATACAAAACTGATACAATATTCTCGTATATCTCTCGAATACAAGTCACTATGATTATGCATAATGCATGATACCTTGAGCACCTACTACAAAAGTGAAATTACCCTCCAATTTTGCATAATTTTTATTTGACGTGTTCTATCAAAACTTAAGTACATTTTTAAATGTCACTGTCTCGTTGAAAAATGTTAAATATTTACTGTGAATAATCAAATTTTTTTCATCGACAACATTGACACGTTTGAACACTAAGTGTCCCTAAGTGGCTACGCGATCAGCAGCCTGATTCATGTAAAATCACATAAGTCAAATATCGTTGAAGTTTTATCGTCATCTTTCGGTCGAATTCATTTTTTTTTCATTTCATTTATTCATAACAATTTACATTGTGTTGAATCCAAGGACAAATATGCACATAAAAACATACAATAGAAAAGACAGTAACAAGATACAATTCTAAATTACAATTTAAATATGGTGTCAAACAGTTTCAAATAATATATAATGTCAAGCGATCCAATAAAATGTCATAGGTAAATTATAATGTCAAAAAATGAGTTAAAATGTCAGCATGTAATTCTAAATTATATAAAGTCAAGATATAAAAAAATAAAAAAAAAAAAAATTACAATTTATTATTGTGAGACATTAATTCCGATATGTTATAAAGACATTTATCTATAAGAAAAGATTTTAATTTTGCCTTAAACAAGTGAGTGTTATAAATCAACGTCCTTAAATCAGACGGCAACTTGTTGAAAATTTCTACAGCTTGATACTTCGTGCAATGTTCTACTACGTTAAGTTTTGGTACTACATGTTGTTTAGAAATTTTTCTTCGTGTGCTCTCTCTAATTTCCCGTTCCTCTTGTGATTCGAACTCATGTATGTACTTGGCAAAATGACTTAAGAGGGCCAGTACGTATAGACTAGGGACTGTTAATATTGCTAATTTTTTAAAGTAATCTCTGCATGAGTCAGTTTGAGAAATTCTGACTATAGTCCTTATGGCTCGTTTCTGGAGAATGAAAGCTTTCTGCCAGTTGTAAGTATAACTATTTCCCCATTGCAAGATGCTATACCTTATCCTAGACTCGACTAACGCATAATATACGGCCTTTAACTGTTCTATATTTAATTCGTCCCTAAGGCTCCTAAGCGCATAACATGCTGACGATATGGATGATTCAATAGCAGCAAGCTCCGGTTTCCAATTTAAAAGCGAATCTATGATTGTCCCTAAGAATTTAACCCTGTCTACCAATATAATGTTGTCACCATTTATTTGTATATTTAACTTATCATTATTACGAGCCGTAGTCTTAAATAGCATGAGGTTAGTTTTGCTTGTATTTAACAGTAAGTAATTGGCTTTAAACCACTCGCAAACCTTTTCGATGATAATGTTTGTATTTAAAGTCAATTCTTCTATGTCTTTAGCCCCGATTATTACATTTGTATCATCTGCAAAAACAACAAGTTTCTCATTTGGCTGGGTATTATTCATGAAGTTGAGTAAGTCATTTGTAAAAATAATGTAGAGTATTGGTCCTAAAATTGACCCTTGGGGCACACCACAATTGACGTATGACATTTTTGACTTGTATGTCACTTCATGATTGTTCTCGTCTAAACTTTTGATTTCTACATACATTTTTCTATTTTGTAAGTACGATTTCATAAGTTGTAATGTCTTGCCTCTTACGCCATAATGTTCTAGTTTAATAAGTAATAGTTCATGATCTATCGTGTCAAAAGCGGAACTGAGGTCAACAAATAGTCCTGCTACTTTCATTTTATCATTTAATTTACTAACTATGTCATTAATTAAAGTATTCATTGCATCCGAGGTACCGACTCCTTTTTGATATCCAAATTGACTCAGATTAATGATTTTGTTAATACCTAAATGTAGCATTAGTCTAGTTTTAATTATGTTTTCAAAGAGTTTAGAAAAGGTTGGTAGTAGAGATATGGGGCGATAATTTTTTGGATCAGTCTTAGTGCCCTTTTTGTGTATCGGAATTACCTTGGCCAGTTTCAATTGGTCAGGAAAGATTGACTCTTCGATGCATTTATTGAAAAATTCAGAAAGAGGTGAGGCTAATACATCAATATGCTCCTTTATAATAGATATAGGTACGTCATCAAAACCACAAGACTGTTTGTTAGCCATTTTACTAACTAACTTTGCTATTTCATATGGTGTGGTTGGCTTGAAAGTCATATCACTATCAACTCTTTTCGTAGCTTCCATTAAGAAAGACACTGCTCTATCTTTATCCTCATTTGCCAGTGGTGTTTTTAAACCAAAATTCTCAATAAATATGTGTGCCACCTCCTGAGGGTCAGTAATTATTTTATTATCTACATTTAGGATAAGATTTCTACGTCGCTTGTTTTTCTTCTTTTTAGTATGTTCGTTAACTAATTTCCATGTTTCTTTCGCTATATTCTTTGCGCTTTTTAAATACCTCGATATAGCTTGCTTTTTGGCTTGCTTAATAACTTTTTTGTGAATTTGAACGTACTTGGTTTTATATTCTTTGATGCTGACGTTATTTAATGTTCCAGAGCACAGGACTCTTTTCATTTTACATGATACTTTAATACCTTTTGTAATCCACTTGATTGTATTGTTTTTGTTAGATTTAATCCTAATAGATTTTATAGGATAAGAAATTTGAAATATGTCATTAAAATAGCTTAGAAACTGATTGATACCCATATTATTCAATTTTTTATCAGTAATAGTTTTTCTGAAAACGGAGTTATTTTTCTCATTAAATAATCTTTTAACTACTGTGGTGTACTCGAATATTTTAGCTGATTATTTTTTGCTGATTTCGTCAAGAGCTGCATAACAAAAAAGTCCACCATGTCCATCAGCTAAGCCATTATGGTCTACAAAACATTGTTCTATAGAGTCACTATCTAGATTTGTCAGTATATTATCTAAACAAGATTGAGAATTGTTTCGAATAAAAGTCGGATTCATTATAAGGTGTCTAAAATTGTAGCATGTCAATATACTTAAAAACTCCAAAGATTTTTTGTTTTCAACCAGTACCTACGTCAATATTAAAGTCCCCACATATAATACAGTTTTTGTCCAGAAAATGTTCTAATAATTTTTCTAACCTAGAAATGAAGCTTTCGTAATTTTTCTCATAAGGACTACGGTAACAACAGCAAATATACAACCCTGTAGCAACATCTTTTACACCACAAATCTCGAAACTTTCGGCTTTGTAGAACTTGCTGATTGACTCGTTATTTTCGCATTCTTTTGAATTATGTGCCAAGATAAGACTGCCCCCCCTTTTCTTGTTCGTCCGTGTGTTACATGCGACTACACATGAATTTAATATGTAACTAAGAGGTGCATTTGGTTTGATTACCGAAGTTACACTAAAACTATTTCCCACCAAGTTTTGCAGTATTTCTCTAATTTCATAACCTGTTTGATCAGCGAAGATAGCTATTTTATGCTTTGGTGACAATTCTTGTGATAGTTGTGAACAGGATTTAATTCTTGATGGTTTATTCAAACTGACTGTGTCACTCAAATTTAGGTTGGGTGCAGACAGTGGTAAAATTTTGCTTGTTTCCTGTTTCTCTCTGTCCGTCAATGTATAAATCTCCCCCTTTTCTTGGTCCTCCATGTTGATCGTAGGAGAGTTATGGACAAAACTCACTTGCAGTTCTTTAAAGCTGTTTGTCGGTGACACGTTTTGTGCCCCAGTGACATAAAACTTATTTAAATTATATTTTATTGGCGACTCATGAAAGAGCACTGCCGACTTATTTTCGATTCGGTTCATTGATGCTATGATATGCATAGTAAATTCTCTAGAAGAAGTTCTGGGTAATCCTGTTTTCATAGTTCTAAGTCGCCGTTGATATTGAGGTGAATAAAACCTTATTGGTGTAGACGCTATATCCGAAGAGGTAGAATCTTGTATTCCAATGGATTTAAAAAAGTTTAATTTACTTTCATATTTCTTAATTTTGTTCTTTAGTGAAAGATTTTCTAAATTTAAATTATCGATTTCTGAGTTCGCAGACTGTAGTTCCGATTTAAGTTTGTTTATTTCTTCATCCTTAGCGATCATATCAACATTTCCGGAGGGATTGTTGGGTAGGCTTTGATAAGAAATATCCATGTCAAATTCAAACTCGCTAACGTTTAGGTTTTGTTGTAATTTTGTTCTTTGCGTTATGTATGTATTATCATCCATGTTTTAAATTCTACAATATTTACAAAAAGACAATGATAATCCCAGTTCCGAACCTGCGACTCACTGCTCGCCAGTCCGTACAGTTCTTAACGCGCCAACTGTATTCTTAGACGTCGTAACCAAATAGTGCAATAGCTTCCACTTGCCGGCTTCAATACTGTTTTATCGATTTCTGGTTTCGATTTTTTTTAAACTAGATGTCGCTATTTCCAATTATGTTAGGCACATATCTTTGAATAAGATTTTTTCGTAACGGATTCGTAAGTTGAAATGTTAAAACTCACAATTTCCGCATAATCACTAGGTTTGTTTGGTCTCAGCACTTATACAATTGAACGTTTTGGTAATGCACATCACAATCTTCGTTTATAATTTTGGAGAAACTGAGTAAATCAGAAAAGTAAACACTGAGGTCAGTCACTAAAGTAGCTTTTTGTTACCACAAAGTTTTCAGTTGGTTAACACTGTTACTGATAGTTTATAGTATAATCACTTCTTCAAGTATTAAAGATGATCAAAAAAAATTCGTCTCACTATTTTTAAATAATTAAAAACTACAGAGCAGATGTAACTCGTGACGGCAGCGCCATCTGAACTCGTACAACAACAACATCTGAATTCTTACCCTAAATCGGCATTCACGTGTTCCTTACGCTGCCTACCCACGTCAGACTTTTTGTAGGACCGGTAATCGTAACTAATTATAATCCTATAGTATATTCTGACCGACTTCTTGTAGGACGTGTTTTTTTTTTTTTTTTTTTTTCTGGTAGGGGAATCATCAGAATGACTTCCCCCGCTCTTGGGCGGAGCGGGAGGGCGTGTCAGACTCTTACTGACTAAACCCCTACCCCGTTCCTTCGTTGCCTTCGTTCTGGGGGGGACTCGGTATCAACCGTTAGGAATACCACATGTTCCCCCCAGAGGCTTCGGCCCTACCGGGCCCCTACAGTTTGCTGACATCTCCTTGAGGCGCGCGTGGAACAGAACGCGCCGTTGACGACTGGGCTCGGTCCAGATTATTTCCAGACTGCCGGACGGCGAGCTACCCAGTGCTCGCCGTCCGCGAACCCGCGCCTACGGTGGTCGGAAATCGGGATCGGGATCTCGGCGGCGGCGGCGTGAGGCCCGTTCCCTCACGCGCTCGCGGTCAGCAGCCTCCTTCACGAGCATCACTGCTTCGCAGAAGGAGGCGACCGCATGCCAACCCTCCTCGCTCCGGACCATGGCCTGAACCAGGGCCCGGCGCGAGAGGTCGCCGCTCCCGATAGTCTCCACGAGGACACGGCGGTGCTCCGCCCAAGCGGGGCACACTTCTACCGTGTGCTCCACCGTGTCCTCCGGGCGGTCCACACAGTGGCGACACCCGGGCGTCCTCCTGCTTGATTCGATGCAGGAACCTCCCGAACTTACCGTGTCCGGTGAGGACCTGCGTCACACGGAAAGAGAGGACGCCGTGACCTCTTTCCAACCACTCCTCAAAGAGGGGCCTAACCGCCTCAATGACGGCGTGCCCAGCACTGGGTTGCGACAGTCGCAGTCGCCATGCCACCCTAAGATCCCGCCGGAACTCTGTCCGCCATGCCGCGACTTGTCGCGGCAGCGGAGTTTCGCCCCGGCGTTGCATCTCCACGCGCAAATCGTGCATGCGTGCAAGGACTGTTGCCTCCAGATCCCACGGTGGCAGGCCAGCGAGGAGGCTCGCCGCTTCGCGGGAGATCGTGCGGTATCCCCGCACCATCCTGATGGCCATGACCCTCTGGCAAGCGTTCAGCTTGGCCGCCGGTCGCTTACCTAGCGACGGCGCCCAAACCGGCGCCCCGTTGTAGGACGTGTGCGTTCTATTTAGCTATCGGTGTGTTCTATTTTTCACCTACAACCAATCGGTCACCGATTATCGGACGTGGGTGGGCAGTGTTAAACGGGATTCGATAGAATGATAATGCAATTGGTTGAAACTAAACGATCTTCTCGGCTAATTGCCAGTTACATTATTATTTATTATTCTACCAAGATAATGATTGACATAGCTGAAGACGTGTCAACGACACTTCGATCGTACTGCTTTAAAATCGGTGTCGTTCAAGCTCGATTGAAGGATGTAAATACGATAATGGTCTAAACGTCTAAGTCGCTACGATATCGTGACGTTTTTGATTACAAGAATCGGGCTTCTCTACTTAGCTTCTCAGAATACTAATGTCTTGTATTTAGTATCCAGATTTAAGGCTAGGATTTATTCCTAAGAAAAATCTTTTTAAGAATAAAGTGGACGAGGTCGGACCACAAGACGGGTCTAGAACGTGTTTATATTTGGACGTACATTTTTGTGCTCTATCTTTTCAAAATGGTGTATTCTTTTGTGTCTGAGAATAGATAGTTGCTTTTGAGGAAGTTTTGATACCTTTAAAGGGTATAAAAGGTCTTTCTTGTATATAAAATATGTCGTAAGTATTTAGAAGCCGTAGACTTTCTATAGTCTGTAGGTAAACACACAGATGCTTTTCTGTTTCTTTTCACGTTTTTGTTACGTACAAGACTTATTTCGTAGTGACTGGTTACACTGCCCTCATACTAAAAAGTAATATGGAAACATTGTAGACCCTAATAATTTTGGTAATCGAGTTACCGTGAAGTTACAGCCATTGGACTTTACACTAGCATCTGATGTTTTCTAGGTGTCCATATAGGCCTCATCATTTCAGCCTAAGGCCATCTACTATTGGACATAGGCGTTCTTCAAGTGTCGCCACAACTATTGCTATTTAGACCTATGTCAAATATAATATTTCGAATTAAACTGAATGAGTAAATACGTAAAATGTCATCGTAAGGGTTAACCAAGAAATTGAAAATTCTATGTAATATTTTATACACAATTCTTCCTAGATTTTAAATAATTAATTGTTGTTTATGAAAAAATCCTAACCCATAACCCACTCAAAATTAACTTTATTAATGTTAAACATTAATGAACGTATAAATAAGAAAGAAATAACGTTCCAGAGATAATTTAATAACACTGCAGAGAGTAGAATTACAAAGTTCCGTTGCAAAGAAACTATATCGTACAATATAGTTTGAGGAAACCAAAGAAATGCGTAGAAATGTAAGGAAACAAGAAAAATGTGTTAAATCTGTCTGTCAATGGAAATCTCTGAGGATATCACGTGCTTCAAGATATATTCCACATTTTACCGTATTCTTTCGTCATACTATTTATTTTCTTATTTATAGCAAAACATACGAAATTGATTTTGCAAATTTGTACACAGTGTATTATTTGTTTGTTCCTCATTTAACTCTATTGACGAACCATTTTCGGAATAGTATATTTCTAGAATATTTGGGCAAACTTGACTTGCAACAAATGATGGATTATGATTAAATGTCAAATCCATACTATGATTATAAATGTGAAATTAACTGTCTGTCTGTTACGCTTTGACAGTTAAACTACTACCAATTTCGATTAAATTTGGTACAGAATAAGCTTGAATCCGAAGGCCGGGAATAGGCTACTTTTAATCTGGCTGTGAGTTGTAACTTTGACTTCACGTCCACAATAACCGATATTTATGAGTACGTTGTACGAGCAAAAGCCAATTCTTTATAATTCTAGCCTAAAACAACATTTGTATAGGCAATAAATTAACTTCTGAGAAATTAAGGATCTAGTATGCTATTACTACTAAAGTAAAACCTATATAAATACACGGTTATAAAAAATTAAATCTTGAGCATCGACACCGAGCTGCTAGCATGTTTCTTACTCTTTCTATCGTTTACATTTTGAGCACTGGACATTGGAATCGCACAATTTTATTCCGCTACACCCGTCCTATCAACAAACCACTAGGTGTACATCCATGCGTACAAAACGTTTTGGGAACAGATTTATTGTGCGTACAGATATGGAATGGAATTCCTTGCCAGAGTTTGCATTTCCTTATAGCAACAATCTTTAAGTCAAGAGTGAACAGATTACTACTAGGCAAGCATGCTCTATCGTCAATCACATCATCGCTTGCCATGAGGTGGGAAAGTGGTAAAACGCACAAAAAACAATTTTCAATTCCAACTCAGTCGTTATACCGTACCAAACTATTACTAAAATTGACGCGAGTATAATGTTTGCTAGCTACATATTTTCCTGGCACGCACCGGCGACCAACGGCGACCGTAACGTTTTTTTCGACAAATATTTTTCCTGGTGCGCTGTTTTATTTCTCCTGTCACATGTTTTACTGCCGTGCACGAAATTTCGCATCAAAAAAGGGAATATACTTTTTTTGCTGCGATTTGGGGCTCCGAAGGCGGAGGGAGTGCATGCCTTTTATTTGACACATATTGATTTGGTTTTATTAAGACTTTTTTGCTAGGTTTTGTCTCAGCTCAAGCTATTTGAACTACTATATCACAAAAAAGCCATCAGAAATCACCTTCATTTTGATGAATCACATGGATGAAACTGATAAGCACTAAATTATTTTGTATACGAAGGCAGAGGTAGTGTATGCCTTTTGTTTGACACATATTGATTTGGTTTTAGTAATACTTTTTTTGCTAGGTTTTGTCTTGACTCGAGCTATTTGAACTACTATAGACACAAAAAAGCCATCAGAAATCACGTTCATTTTGATGAATCACATGGATGAAACTGATAAGCACTAAATTATTTTGTAGTTGCTAAATTTTTCTTTGTTAAATTAAATAGGCTTAAGAAAAAGTCTCCAGTTTGACTAACCTGTAGTTAAACACTTCTCTAGTATAATTATGTTAATATTATTTGATAAAACGAGTGGAAAATTCAACGCTGGGTCTTCCGGTACGAGACCACGTCTCGGTAGACCGATGACCGATGACCGATGTTTAAAGGGTGGACCGATTACCTGGTGAGGGTCCTAGAAATCTGATGGATGCGAGATGCATAGGACCAATAGTTATGGCAATACTTGTAAGAGGCCTATATCCAACTGCTGAAATGTTTCGGCTGAAATGATGATGACAATGAAAATTATGTGAATAATTTTATTCAAACCAGAATTTAGTTAAAACAGTTCAAACACCGACTTCGTAACCCATACTTAATGGCGTATGCCATCTGTATTCGTATATTTCAGTTAAAACAAACTTTGCGACGAATGTCCGCGATTCGTACTCTGCATTACCTCATAAAACATTTAGGCTGGAAACTGAGCCATTAGTTTCAATGTTGTCTGACTTAATTTAGCAAAACAGTGAGAAGAAAGCCTGGCTTTGTTAAATTCATCTGTTTTCTATTATATAATGAGGTTTGGTTGATCTACTTTTGTTGTTGCTTAGTTACAGGGATGTGACAAATGTCATCGTAATCATCATTTCAAACGAAAGATTGAAAACTGTCGGAAAATTTGTTTTTACGACCGATCTTGGGCGTCTCGCGTCCGTCAGCTTCCCACGACTCTCATTAGGTAATTGGTCCTTGAGGGAGGTTTTTCAACGCTACCACTTCCCTGGTCGTACCCCTAGAGCCAATGCCTTCTGGAATGGTTCGAAAGAGTTACCGTGGCTCTTGAACCTAAAAGGCAACTAAGAACACGACGTGTGGGTTTAGTCAGTAAATGTCTGACGCTCCCTACCGCTTCACCCAAAGCGATGGAAGTCATTTGAGAATTTCTCACCACCTAAGAGTAGCATCGAGAGCTAAACACAGCTAAAACAGAAAGAGTAATGGACCTTTTACCAAACATAAAAATGCCAATTCGCTTTTTGTGATAAACACACTAAAACGGAAGCCTACACAGTGTCCAGAAAATAAAACTCAACGGTCAATACCTACTAAGAAGTAAAATGTCTGTACGCTAAAAGAAAATAAGTAATAGAACCTTAATTAAGTTCATTCCGTAAATGTATTAGGGAAGTAGACTCTTGGGACAGAAAACGAAACGACAGTCTAGAAAAAAAAACATTTTGAAGATAGAACCGAAATTGTCTTACTCATGTTCAATGAAACTGCAAATATTAGATTGGATCGATTCCTCCGTAGCAACCCCCATTCAACTTCCAATCTTACAACAAACGCTCGAAGGTTGAAATTACAAAATTAATTTTAAAATACGCGGTAACCAACGTTGCATCTTAATTAGGAAAACTTATTAGATCGAGGTAAGAAGGAATTCGTGAGAAATGCAACTGCATAGCGTTTTATTCTAAAATTATTTGAAATTCTAATTGGAAGTTTCACGTAGAAATTGAAGAAGTTATTATAAATTTGCAGTACATTACAGTTTCTTGAAATAAAATGGCAGGCTAAGCACGAACCACGGCCGAAGAATTGTTCAAGAGCTGCGGAAGGAAGAATAACATTTGTCGAAGGAACCTTTTTTATTGTGCTTTAAGTAAAAAGTTGACCGATCTAAATTGTCCTCTCTTATCAATATTTTAATATGGAAATATTGTAGAAACTAACATTTTTTTTAAAGAGTAACCATGGTGTTTCATACCGGTTCTTCTCCATAGAAAGCGACCTGTTAGAAACGTCCAATTTTTGACGTTTTATGATTGCCTATATAGGCCCATGTGACTTTAAATAATTTTGAGTGAAATCATTTTGAGTTTTTACATTAATCAGTTTAGGTTTTAGTCAATAAAAGTCTAACACTTCCCCTCGTTCTATCCCGAGCAGGAGAAGACATTTGATAATTTCCCACATAAAAAGCCTAAACACGAAAAGCATTGGGACTAATCAACCAAAATACACAGAAGTTAATATTCGGAACAATTGCTTTCATCGCTTGAGTGGTATGCAAAGCAGTAGGTATTTAATTCTAATTCAGCACAAGTATTTACTTAAATTAAACACGAAAATCGTCTCTTGTACTTGGTGAAAACCTTTATTACTGAGTACTTAATGCTGTATTCAATGCTAAACATTTTCTGAAATTTCCAACACTCATTTTATCACACGGCTGTTTTGACACACCTCTACTCGTATAAAGTTTTAGCATTATTCATTTGCCACTTATAATAAAACTACCTTGCCAGCGGTTTCATCCGCGTGAATGTTAGTTTTTTTTTAAACTAGTGCTTGAGTGTGATCCCACCTGAGTGTAATCAGTGATGTAATCGTCGATTGTAAGGCGCACTGATTTATGAAGAGTCTTTTCATTGTAGCCTTGAAGACACCCAAATTATATGTAATTTGAAATTATGAGGCGCAGTCAGGAGTTTGAAAGATAGTGGTGAAGGGCATGTCCAAACCCCCGTTCTTCGAAAAACGTCTGCGCCTGTTCTCTCCCCAATCGTACTGTATTGCCGTCCCATCGAACTATGACAGTTAGAATGCACCTCTACCCTCCACCCACCATAAAAAAAATATTTCAGAACTATAATATATCCTGAATGCCTGGCTAATCTCTGTTGCAATTATCCACCGAGATCAAACGATCTAGAAAATTATTATTTTATTCTGTACCCTACATATTTGCCTGTAAAAATAATTCAACGGCCTTTGGTCCAGATTTTTTTTGAGCCAAATTAAACATCAAAGCCTATTGAAGTTCGCAAGGCAAAGAAAGTGTATAAGAATTATTTTAATAAGTATTTTCAATCTAGACATCCTTGACATTTAATTTGGAAGCAATTATTTTGAAACTGATTCTCACATTCAGCGGTAATTTCTTGGGTCGAAAATAGTTTTATTTACTACAGAGTAAGTATAACTTCAAGGTACTTTTAAATTACTAAACTATCAAAGAAACAACACAGTACCTACACGATTGTGTCGTGTACTGTGTTGTTGTTTACACAACACAGTATTTTAAGTTTGTAATAACAAACTGAAATACTATAAATGATGTACAAACGCAAATAAATATTATTCTTAGGCATTAAAAACTTAATTCATTTCGTTGTCCTACGGGAAAAGTCACGTTAAATAACTTTGTCTAAAAAAAGCCCAGCCAAAAGTTTGGGCACAGGTGTGGAGCACCGCCGTGTCTCCGTGGGGAGGATAGGCAACATCTCACGCCGGGCCCCGGTACAGGCCATAGTCCGGAGCCAGAAGAAATGGCAGGTGGACGCCTCCTTCTGCCAAACAGTAATAGATACTAACAAAGAAAATGGCCGCACGCGTGAAGGAACGGACATCCTCACGGCCCAGCACGACAAAGTCCTCTGGTCACAAGAAGAGAAGAGGATATAGACGCTCCCGCCCTCAAAACATATTACGGTACTTGATAAAATAAAAGGACATTCTAGGCACAATTCACCAAAGCTAGAACCATATCCAGTCAGCGAGCGAGTCTCTAAAAATCCAATATTCAAAATTGTCCATTTTAAAAGTCAATTTGAAATGACGTACTTACATTTTTATTTGCTATGGTACTAGTGCAATTGTTTCATATTCCAAAGCTCGTTGAAATGAAAATGCAATATTGTTTGTTTTATAAGTTTTTAAGAGCTGACTTTCGTATGGCAGTCAAGCGGCGGCGACTAAAAATGAAACGAAATCATACTAACATTATACAAAGGCCAAAGTTACTCATCATCATCATCTGCCTAGCCTTTTCCCAACTATATTGGGGTCGACTTCCAGTCAAGCCGGATTTAGCTGAATACCAGTATTTTACGAGGAGCGGCTGCCTACCAGACCTCCACAACCCATTAACTCGGGTAACACGGTATTTCATGGCAAGACAGTCAACACGAAGTAAGTACGTAACAAAAACGTGGATAGAAATAGAAAAGAATCTGTGAGTTTATCTACAGACTATAGAAAGTCTATGACTTCTAAATATACTTACGACATATTTTATGTACAAGAAAGACCTTTTATACCCTTTAAAGGTTCATGGCAAGACTGGAGTCAGATTTACTGGCTTCTGACTATCCGTAACGACTGCCAAAGATCTCCAAATGACAGCCGGGACCAACGGCTTAACGTGCTTTCCGAGGCACGGAGGAAACTCGTTATGTTAAGATGGTCACCCATCCACAGACCAACCTAGGCAAGCGTTGCTTAACCTTGAAGATCGACCTGTGCGGCTGTTATTATCTAGCCACGAGCTCCTCAAACAAAGGCCAAAGTTACTATATTTAGGTAATTATGTATGTGATGGAGTCTGTGTTTTTGTTATTCCTTTATGCTCAAACGACTAAATGGATTTAGATAAAACTTGGCACAAGGATTTTTTTTTTTTTCTTGGAACTTTGGATGACGGGAAACCCAATCATGCATGAGCACAGTCTATCAAGGCAATTACCAGGTACCAGTACGTATTGCCAGTGATCACATAAAATAAACGTTCACAATGGACTTCATCAGTAAGTTTAAAGTTACCCAAAGGGAGAGGGTTACTTATGCTTGGAGGCACCTTACGTGATTGAATCGGAAACGAAGATATCTGCAAGATATCTAAGGTTATCGACATAACCCAAAAATAACCTTTAGATGATAATGGGCGGGGCACATTGCTTGCAAAACCAATGGTTAATGGAGCTGAAAGGTCTGAGTGGCCACCGCATATCGAAAGATGCAGCGTGGAAAGATCTCCAACGAAGTGAATCAGTGACCTGGTGATCTTAGATCGTAGAAATGTGAAAGGAACCTTACATTTGTCACATTTAGGGTTCTCTACCTGAAGTGTATCAATGTCCATCACAAACCGGAAGAGGTAAAGAACTGAAATTTTCATAAATTGTTTGCCTATTTCTATAGCTGCTACAACAAGAAATAATATTTAATGGGTTTCCATACAAGAAAAGTTATTTTGACGATATTTTGGGCTCAATATTAACATGGAACCCTTCGTGTGCAAGTCTGAAGAGTGTCCCATTGTTTGTAAAGTGATGGTGAACCCATTACAAACCACCATAACATAACAAACTCAGTAAAGTTACACACAACGCTAGTTAAAAAATTAAAAAAGCAGGTACCCAAAATAGAGACACCAAAAATAAAACAAAGTGGAATAAATAGGATTCCAGCGAGAAACAACGAAGATAACAACTTTTATTAAATCTGTGATACGATTGTGCCAGGTCCTATGTTTACGTGAGTCGGATATAAGCAGACGTTACTTTGAATTTGCATTACAGAGAGATTGTGGCGCACTTGAATGGGACTATTCAACCTTCCTTTGTTGAGGATTCTAGTGCATTAAGTAAGTATTTTATGGCGTCGAAGATATTGAATTGAATGTTCACGTGGATAGTCTTTTTAGGGTTCCGTATCTCGAAAGGAAATACTGTGGGAATCTCGACTAGCTCATTGTGACTTGTAAAGTGGATGAGAAAAGACCTCGCGTACGCCGCCCATTCCAGCTCGGATCCGCACCGCTCTTAACACTGAGATATACAATGCCCTTCTCACGGCCAGAAACAGAAACAAGTGGAGGAATATCACAAAAGTGAAAGTGATGAAGCAGGGTGGTCAGGACCCTTAGCATATAACGAAGCAAGAAGGAGGAAGACCTCAAAAGGATAAAATGGACAGTTTAAATATAGCACTTTGTTGTCAATGTCTCTGCCTGTCTGACAAGACGCTTTATCTTACGGACGGTGAAGGTATCGAGCTAAATTAAAAGCATATACTCAGGTCTGTGATCTCTTGGATCTGAGGAAAAATTAAACTTTTAAGTTGAAAAAAATGCGATCCGGTCGTTTATGACGCAAAAAATGTACATATAATTCGAAACTCTCAAGGAAATCAAAATTTACAGGGTATTTCCTGTTGACCTAGAATCAGCATATGTATAGGAAGAAATCTGAAAACTAAATTTACAGATACATCACAACTCTTTTTTACTATTTGGAAAATCCTTGAAACTCGATTCAGAAATTGAACTGTTTTCATACGTAAGTTTGTACGAAACCCTCAGTGCACGAGTCCGATTCGCGCTTGCCTGGTTTTGACTTTATCAGAACAACGGAGTTAGTTTTCGTTTTTTATGTGTGTTTTGTGTTAGTTTTTGAAACTGCACACTAAATTCCAATCTTTTTATTCAAACTGCAAGTATTTGTGGGACTAGTCTGAAAAAGACTGGCGCAGGAGTGTGAAGATTGTATCAATAGAAAAGAAGAAGGAAAACACGTTTATTTAGGACACAAACGAAGGAATGAACTAAGAAGTAAGTTTAATAGAAAGTTGTTTTTAATACAATAACTTTGTGTGTCTCAGGGTTGCCCTAAATAAGTTCAGTTCAGCATAACGCCATGAGATAATGCAGTGTGAAAACTTAAGCTGATTATCCATAACCTCAATTATAATGTACGAGATGAATAATTATGATGATAGATATTACATAATAGACCAGTCTAGAAGCCTTCGTTAACGGTAAAAAGTGAAACAAAATTGTATTACGTTACCCATTGTAATCGAAAGAGAATTTAACAAACATGATAGAAAAAATAAATTACGAGCAATCAGAAGTCGGGAAGTAGATGGGAGAGCGCTTTCAAAAGGAAAAAAAAAACCGGGCAAGTGCGAGTCGGACTCGCGCTCTGAGGGTTCTGTACCAACTTACCTATGAAAACAGTTTAATTCCCAAATCGAATCTAAAAAAACTATCCAAACCTTTTTACAATATTTTATGAAACCGCTAACGTCATTAAAAATACCAAAAAAAAATATGGGTGGATAGGCTAATGCATGCAATCAATCAATCTACATATTCAGCACACCTCAACTTAAGTTCAAATCTCGGTAATTAATCACAGAATCATCCATCAGACTCGACGTATGCATAATCAAGTCTTCAAATATATGTACTATGAATAGAATAATAATAAGTCCTTATTATCAGGCAAGTAAGGCTTATAGAAAAAAAAACACAAATAATATGTATTACAAAATAATAAACTAAAATATAATTATGAAAGAAACTATTAACAAATGATAAACCATTTTCAATTTAGCAGCATATTTTTTTTATAAAGCTCGTATTTGACCATGATCTCACCTGATGGTAAGCGATGATGGTTATTCCCTCTTTTTGAAAAAAAAAATAAGATGTCAATTGTACACACACAAACACCCAACATATACAGACACAAAAACATTCACACATGCACAGATACAACAATCACTTACACTTGCACAGATACCTACTCTGACACTACTATGACGACATACTTTTCTTTTTTTTTGATATTACACCTGTTCCGTGTCAGGGTTTCTTGAGAACTTACATAAGTTTATAAGTTTATGAACGCATTCACGATACAGGAGTAAATCTTATTGTGGAACAACGTTTATTTTACTTAAGAAAAAAACTAAGAATGCACTATAATAAAAACTTCTGGAATGCAAAGTACACAGCAGCAATCTATCTCGTATTTCCTAAAGTACGGTTGCTTCCACTACTTTTAATTATTTTTTTGTTTTATCCCTCTACTTGAATCGCTTTCTCGTTTACCCGGCGTCACTTAGTTTTAGTTTCTGTTTGCTTTTTAAGTTTTTTTTCTACTATCATTTACTTCTGCATCGCTTTCCGAATAAAAGCGTTTGTTTTTGGAGCTGTATTTAGTTACAAAACGATTTCCTTATACATAGTAAGTAAATTGTAGTAGATCTCTGTTTATTTGAGTAATCGCTGCTGTCTCAAATTATCATCACCATCACCATCATTTTAGCCGAAAGACATCCTCTGCTGCAAGTGTCCAAACGATCGATCTTGTAATGTGCGTCTTGCACTCATCATATTCCTGCGCCCCTCTGCTTCAAGGTGAACCGAAGAGCTTACAGGCAAATACATAATAATAAAATGAACTTCTATTTGGCCAAAAAATTAGCAGTCATAGTTTTTTTTTTGAGGTCGTTTTTATTTAATAACTTTACCCACTCCAGGGCGGAGTTGACAAAAATCACTGCCCATTCCCTCTCGCTCTGGATCATGGCCTTAACCAGGACGGAACGAGTGGTCACGACCACCGATCGCCCGCACGAGGCCCGTCCAAGCGGGTCCCGGGGTGTGTTGCACCTACCGTATGCTCCACCGTGTCTTCTACGTTGTCCACACAATTATAGCAAGCAGGCATTTTTTCCACCTAATTCTGGTGCAGAAACATCCCTATGTATGGGAGGTTTAAAAGGTAAGCCGTACAGCGTGGTAATGCTTTTAGTTGCTTCTCCCCTATTAACAGCACTGAAAACAACACTAGAAAGACAGTATCCGTTGCTTTTTAGCTTATATTTATGTATATTATCTAAAGTTTATAATAAATATAGATATGATTACTATTAAAATTGGTTTTGAGTAGTATCAGTACATAATTCAAAGAAGCCTTCACCTTTCAATGTCACACCTATAAAATAACTACATATTTCTGAAAATGTTAGACTTTAAAAGTATAAAATCGTTATGTACCTCATAACGATGTACTACGATACCGACCTAGTGGCTTATTATCCTTCGCAATTTGTAAGAATCAATTCAGGCCAATAGAGGCTGTTAGTACCTATACTCGTTTCGGCAGTATTGTGACCCTTCTCCTTCAAAACTAGGGTCTATCATAAATCACAGAGTTTATTGACGTTGGGATCCATCTGGATAATTGTAGTCCGTCCCATATTATATTAGGTCTACATTCTGAAGAATGTAAGTATCAGGCCTCGCAATTCTATCTACTGCTTGTATATTGGAGTTGATTCGTTTTAATATAGCGAAGCGGTCATTGCCTTATTTCTAATTTCCTTGTAGGAATTCTAACAATAGACTACGTTTCGTTATTCAATAGGAAAGGAATGTTAAAGCTCTAGATAAACGTCGATTTAATCCCATAATATTGTGTGCCTATCAATACTACAGAATTTATTCCCGATGCCCGCCAGAGAAGAAATTTCTGAAAAGGTACCCGCAGTACTACAACGTAAAGAGCAAATGAAGGACGCAGTTGTGGTTTTAGTCAGTAAAAATCTGACACGCATTCCCATTCCATCCTAGTTTGGGAGAAGGCATTGAATGATTTTCTACCTCAAAAAAAAAGACTGCAAAATTGGTGGTCACCCTTTTGGTATTTGCACGTTCGACGCATGTAACAAAAAGCAAAACGCAGATTGCTTTTTTTTACTTTGTGTTTGTTAACCGTTGTGCTGTTCCAAAATAAGTTTTTCTGTTCAAAATTGTTGGAAAGAGGTACTGTGGCCCTGGACATTAAATAACAACTAAAGGAACACGGGTTGGTTAGCGCCAGGGTCGCGAAGATTGCTTCAAACTAGTATTAGTTATACAAAAAATATATAGAGTTACTAGCTTTTACCCGCGGCTTCGCTCCCGTCAAATGACTACCCTACAGTACCCTACACTACACTACACTACACTACCCAACACTACCCTACACTACCCTACACTACCCTACACTACCCTACACTACCCTACACTACCCTACACTACCCTACACTACCCTACACTACCCTATACTACCCTACACTACCCTACACTACCCTACACTACCCTACACTACCCTACACTACCCTATACTACCCTACACTACCCTACACTACCCTACACTACCCTACTTTACCTATCTTTTTTTTTTTTAGATTTAAACTATCCTATCTCTCAAGTTGGATCAAACTGCACATGGTGTGCGAAATTTATTATAATCGGTTAAGTGGTTTAGGAGTCCATTGAGGACAAACATTGTGACACGAGATTTATATATATTAAGATTATTTGTTTGGAGAAGTATTAGTAACTACCGGAGGGACTGGCCCGCAAAGCCTGAGGACAGACGTGTGTTGAAAAGGATGGTGTAGGCCTTCGCCCAGCAGTGGGACATAATAGGCTAATAACTAACTACGAGTACCAAGAAGTAGTTGCGCAAGATAATTCAACATTGTCGAAAACATTCCTCGTACTGACATTATTTAATAGGTAGGTACAATTTAAAAGTAATCATATAGTAACATAATTGAATAAATAACTTTTACAACTTCAAAGCTAAGCTCTAACTTAATTTAGTAGATCAAATATTTTTCTTTAACAAATTTATATTCCACTTTGGGACTTAACAAAAATGTAACGCATTTAGAAGAAACATTGTTCTTTAACTAATTTAATTCCAGACTCTTGCTGACAATTCGGCATTAAAATTCATTTTCACAAATAAGGGCATTTGATTAGCCGTAAAACACGTTTATCAAAATATGGCTTGGGTCGGTGACTCTATTTAAAATGCCTAATAGTTCGAAGCAATTATTTCAAAATTAATGGCTACGTCTGGCATATAAGCTTCTACCAGCGGCTTCGCCCGCGTGTAAGTAGGTTAAACACTGTTTTAGGCTATCGGGAACTCAAAATTATGAAAAATCACGGAAGATATCCCGTAAGTGACAATTTAAATTGTAAGTAGGTTTATCCACACAAATTTAGGACCACAGTTTCAGCCTAATCCTCTCTTAGCGCTCGCCTCGTCGCCGTCACCTCATAAAAGGAAACTTGTGCTAAATTTTACACTCCTGATCCCAGTAGTTTCGGCTGTGTGTTGATATGTCAGTCAATCAGTATCTGCTTTATAGATAACTAGGGAATTACGAGTATCTAGGGGCTCGTGGCGAATACCAACATCTGATCAAATTTGAAATCAAATGAAGTCAATCAAATCAAAAATATTTGTTTGTCAGGTTATGGTACAATGTTATAATATTGGTTCCAACATATTCTGTAACGCCATAGTAGGTATAGCGTACAAATATTTCTATAGAAATGAAGGCTTACACTCGTATATTTATGCTATTAATTTGTCAATATGAATTTTAAATGAAATATTATTGTGATTAAACTTGAAATTGTATTGTACTAATATTAAGTGATTAATTTTGAATACGTCATTATGTCTTTGTTAGGTATGGTAGAATAAAGGCTATTTTTATTTCACTAGCGCTCTAAATTTTCTTTAACACTGTAATAAATTTTCTCTAACAATAATCTAATTTAACAAGCTGTAACTAAAATAAGCATCCTAACTAATAAACTGAACTAACGCATTAACAAGCAACGATACGCAATGTTAAACATCCTTTGATTTGATAACATCCCTTTATCCTAACAAAATCTACAGAATAACGCCAGAACAAATTCCTTCCTCAACAGAAACATAAGTCAGATGTCCAGGAAAAACCAAAAGAGGACAATCGGACATCGCCAGTCGCGATAATCCGGCGCACAAGCTGCCGGCTTAGCTCCTGTCGAATCGGAGCGTACATCTCGAAAATAATTGGGAAATAAGGCGAAAAAATGAACGGCTAACTTGGAAATGTACGGAAACATTCAGTTCGTGAATTTGGGAAAAAATGACGGTATCGAATTATCAATTTTTGTTTTAGAAAGATGTTGTTATTAGGGTTTCGTATCTGAAAAGTGCCAACGGGACTTATTACTAAGCTTCCGCTTTCCATCCAACTACCACGACGTCCGTCTGTCTGTCTTCCATCCGTCTGTCAGCTGGATGTATCTGATAAAATATAAGAGATAGAGATTTGAATTTTTCACAGAATATGTATTTCTATTGCTGCTATAATACGTATTTACATTAAAAACTAGGGTCCCCATACAAGAAACGTTATTATGTCGGTGTTTTACTAAGGTACACGATCACGATGTGAGTGTGCTATTGTTGTTATCAAGTGGACGACAAGCAGGAACATAGAAGTGGGATTTAGTCAGTAAAAGCTCCCGCTCTACCCTAATCGGAAGAAGTTATTGGCTTTCCACCAAAAAAAATGGTGTGTTACTTTGTGTAATTCATTTCATGACCACTGTGCTTAAAAACGCCCAAAAAAAAATCGAATTCGAAGACATGAGACATGCACAAATCTGCACTGGACCCGCGTGGCGGATTACGGCCCATTCTTTCTGTTAGAGAGGAGGCCTGAGTTCAAGGAGTAGGAACTTTATAAGGCTGATTAATATTATACTGGCTGATACTGTCAAGGCAGCAAAAGCAAACAAGTACTATCCAACATTGTATAATCTAATAGCTATACACAGTAACCGAGTAAACCGTCTCCCACAGCCTCTGTTTGCGAAGCTCTGTGCCAATCTGAGGTCCAACTAGGTCCAATTTGCTTTGTAGACACACAAACATGAGGCTTTCATCAGGGCTGAATCTTGGTGCCTCTTGTATTAAGAGAGGTGTTCTAGATCTTGTCTTAAGGTGTACTGTTGTATTAATGTTTCCAGGTCAAAATAACCATATTTAATTAAGAGCTGGGTGTTGGATGCCCAGGAAATACTGAGGTACGAACACAGTCAGCGCAATTCTAGTGTATTATTCCTACTATTCTAGTGTAACATTCTGTACCTACTATTCTTCTCTTTTGTTTAGTGTTTTGTTGCTGTTATGGTCTATATCGAATAAATATTATATTTAATCATATTTAATCATAATTCTATTCTAAATTTGTATCAATTATAATTATGTTCACATGGCCTTTTTTTGTTTCTAACGAATCAGCATTGCCGTCTTTGGAAAATACGTACGGCTTTTTGGTTTCTTGTAAGCTATTTGGTGTACTTAAGTTAGCATGGACGGGATACCTTGGCAATCTATTTGTCTATGTATGTTATAAATAATTTACGTTTACGATTAGACTGGGAGCCGACCACAAGCTAGTTGAAAATTAACTAAGGAGATGACGAGTCAAATATTATCCTAGTGAGAAAGAAGGTAGAATTATTAAGTCGATAAATTTTATCTACGACAAGAGCTCTTTGTTATTTGTGTGTGAAAGTCTAGTTCCGGTTCAAGATTATTTTTTGTCATTGGGTGAGTATGGCCTTTACATAAAATATACGTCGTATTAGTATTTGCGTAGCTTGAACATGCACTAGCTTTACACAGATTTTTACATTTTAATTTAGTTCCTTTGCAGTCAGATTGACTTTGATTGATCGAACCTCTAAAATTCAAGCGAAAACGGAGCAGAGTTTTGCAAATAGAGTCAGAGAATTTCATTGACGAATGTAGTTACATCGTCGGGCAACTATGTGTTAGCGTTGGCTACGGTAGGGCCACCGTTTCGTACGCCACATAAACGAATCAATTCAGTTTCATCGTTTGCACGTCCCAATTATTCATAACTATTCATACCGAAGTGAGCAAAGTGGCCACTTTGCCTCGTTGCGTCCTTCCTCGCTTCGGTCTAGCCGGAATTTAGAATAATCGTAACTGGTTTATGTATTTGAATAATGTCGCTCCAAGTATTATTGTTTTGTCTGAAAATGTAAGACAGACCTTATGTCAAGTTACTGTGAATCATAGTCAAGATTTTAATTTAAAAGGAAAAATATATATATTAGAAAATATTAAGTATATTTTCTAATATATATATTTTTAAAAATTGTTACATATTGAATAACACTTCAATAGCTACTTATATTATAAATACACACATCAAAAGTGTCTAGGGATCAACATATATTTTTGCAATAACTTTTCTCCTGATTGATATTAATTAAAATTTTCTTTAAGGATTCATCAAATAAAGTGTTTTCGTTTGTCACGGTAACGATAAACCAAGTCACCTTTGCATTAATAAAGAAATTTGCCATTTTCTTAATAAAGGGATTTTTGACATTTGAACCACTAACATTAAAGTTCGAAAAAAAGACTGAAATAACAGTTTTCTTTAAAATTTTATTGGGTAACTTAAACAATTAATAATCCGTGTTTCTACCGCGAACACTAACAACACAAGAACATCGGTTTGGCATACTCAAAATGAGTTCATCCAAATCACGCTGTGGAATGGCCGCCCATGTTCGTTGCAACAACAAAAAAAGGTCTTCTTGCGACTGGATACCCTCCATATTCGGCAGAGCTCTTCTCTGTAGCATATCCCATGCATGCTCAATCGGGTTCAAGTCTGGCGACTGAGCAGGCCAGGGCAGGACATTGATGTTAGCTGCGGCGAAAGTCTGTCTTACAACTCTTGCGGTGTGCGGTCGTGCATTATCATGCATTAACTGAAATAAGGGACCGATTTGCACTTGTAGAGGAACGATGACGTCTGATACAATCGTCTCAGCATAAATTTGAGCGTTGAGGTTGCCTCTGATCCAAATCAACTCAGTTCTTCCGCCGATCCAAATACCCGCCCATACCATGATGGTTCCACCACTATAAGGATGGACTTCCTGGCAGGATTTTAATCGCTGTTGGCGTCCAGGGGTTCTCCAGTGTCGTATACGTCTTGTATCCGGTCTCATACCAAAACGAGACTCATCAGAAAAGCACACGAAACGCCATTGTTCTTCTGCCCAATTTCTGTGTTCAAGAGCCCATTGATATCGAATCCTACGATTGTGCATTGCTATAGGTGGTACCCGTAGCGGTCTTCGGGAATGAAGGTTCACTTCGCAAGCGGTTTCTGACTGTTTGGTCGCTAATTAAGTTCCCTGAAGAGTGATTAAGCCTCACGGCTAACATCATGGCGGTTATTGTTGGAGCTCTTCGAGTTAAGATTTGAATGTATCGGTCTTGTCTCCGTGTGGTGCAGCGATACCGTCCTCCATGGCGCTCAGCCACGGTACTTCGGTAACGTGTCCAAAGTCGACTGATAACACTCTGACTTGTATTCAGAGCTAAAGCCACAGTACGTTGCCGGGAACCAGCTTCTATCATTCCCACGGCTCTGAGCATTTCTTCCCTGCTTAAATGACGTCGCCGCTCCATAATAACGTTGGTTTTAATCAGTAGTAGGGAAACAGTAGCACTAATAATGTCTTCAATGCGTTGTATGTTTTTATAGGGAAAATATTGACAGCTGATTTTCATCTTTTACTCGAATTTGATTCACAGTTCCTGATTCAAATTATGAAATGCACCAAAAAGGATCCATATAAATTTATAAAATCATAAATTTATTACAAAGCCACATCTCAATCTCAAGAAATCCGCATAAAAATGCTTGATCCCTAGACACTTTTGATGTGTGTATTTCTTCAGTAAAATCTTATGTGTTTTCTTATTTTCTCCGCATCGATTGTATTCCTTAAATCGGTTTTCTCAAATCTGTCCACCATAATAATATAGTAATTGACTGTCTTTTCATCATAACTTAAGTTCTATAAAATATTAATTTTACGAAGTACCTACATATTTGTTGCTGGTTCTTGTAACTTTGCCTTTAAAGAGGACTCACTTTGGGTCGGTTCAAGTAAAGCCAATTTGCTTACAACTTTGAAAATATTATCCGGGTGCACATCAACTAGTTTAACACGAAATTATATTATAAATATTTCTTGTTAGTGCTGGTTTTGTAGTTTGGTTTATACTTAAGAACTTTGTGATTTTATTAAGTTACTTGATTTTGCCCGCGGGAATTAAAGAAAAGATCCCAAAGGAACATACTACTGAGATAAAACGTGTCTATCCTATATTCTATTCCAGGACATGGTCTAACTGTATACCGAATTTCATTCAAATGTAAATTCGGGAAGGGGTTACATACATGCACATGCACTTATGTTTTACATACATACAATTTTGATCTTTATAATACTGGTAGATTCTTCTTCTTTTCGAATCCATGGTAAACTTGTGAAATTATTTGGGCCGAGTGAGCTGGCTGGCTACGTTAACTGCAGCTTCTGTAACACTAATTTTATCCTCCAAAGTGCAGGTGTGCGGGCACTTGACTCCAACGTCTAGCTCATGTTTTGAACAGGAGCAGCGCACTCACATTGACTATCCGACGGGTCGTTGTGTTTATAATTCTAGTATGATCATCATCACCATCATCTACCTAGCCTTTCCTAAACTATATTGGGGTCGACTTTCAGTCAAGCTGGATTTAGCTGATTACCAGTATTTTACGAGGAGCGGCTGCCTACCAGACCTCCACAACCCATTAACTGGTGTAACATAATACTAGTATGATACACCCATTTTTATCAACGATAAACCACTTTGCTAAAATTAAACAGTTATTTAAGCTACAAAATTAGTGACCAAATCCAAAGATAAATATCTCAATTTAATCGTTTTCCCTTCCTTTCAGTTTACATCATTAAGAATGTCAAAGCCGTTGGTGCCAGTAACTAAGACTTCGCTGGAGAAACAATTAGTAGAAGCAATGTTTGAAGTGAAGAACTTGTTTCGACGATCGCTCTGTCGACTTTCCTCAATTATGTTTATCAGTTCCATCGGTTTGTTTTTGTAAGTAATACGTTTTAAAATCCCTTCCTGTACTCCAAAATATTTTGTTTGTTGTTCTAGGAAAATTTTAATGTTTTTACGAGTGGTTTATGTTAGCGATGCAGGATGGCGAGAGGTTTTTATTGTTCGAACATCTAGATGGTTCTCGATTGTTTCGAGTTTGACTCGAGTCCGACTCGGTCTTTTTTTTAAGGGAGGTCTTGAGAATGACTTCAGGGCGTGTCAGACTTCTACCTCCTTCTCCTGTTCGTTCTTTGCCTTAGTTTCAGGGACCCAGGATTCTCTTTCGTTCGAACCAGGACCCAAGTAGGCTATTACGGTTTGCTGGCATCTCTTTGAGACGTACGTGGAACTTAATGCGACATGGGGTCCCACTCGTTCTGTCATTGCAACTGGCGCATGGCGGCTTTCGCGAGTTGTTCCTCGATGGTTTTCGAGAAAGAATGACTGAATCATCGATTTAAAAACTAGCGGTTGATCCATTGACACAAAACAATCGAAAAACATATCGATTATTTAATTTTGGTAGAACAGCAAGTCGATGGTTGACTCACTGGTTAATTTTAACGATCAGATTCGTTAAAATTAACCAGCGATCTTTCGATTATTAAAACATCTCGGAATCTCCCATCGCTTGTTTAAGGTTTTAATATAAAAATATCAACAATAGTAGAGGCTTGCCAAAACAATGGTGATGATTCAGCACAAATTGGGAGGATGATTGATGACAACATAGACAAATTGAGCGCTAACACATCGTTCAGAAATAATACTACGGACGCTGAAGTATGTATAGCACCTACTAGCGTATGATTCTAACTTTTCAGACAATTTTATTTGGATACAAGTTTTTTGTTTTATACATTATTCATTGTCGTCTCTCGGTTAGCTTCTAGTACGTCATATCATAAGTCAATTTTATTCGTTTTACCAGTTGGACTATTAATCTGTATTATAAAGCTGTTGATGTTAAGATCGTTTTACCTTTTTTTTTTCAGGTGGAAAATTATTTAATGCCTTCTCGCGCTCTACTGTTTAGTCAGTGGGAGCCCGAACGTGTCAGTCTTTCATTGACTACAATCACAGCTATGATTTTACGCGTCCAATTCCGATTTTGTTTTCGATAAATTTTGTACCTGAGTTTATCACAGGCACAAAGAAGATTATACTTGCCACGCGGGGAACCTCCCTGTCCGTACCTGCTGCCGATTAGGTACTCTTTCACATTTGGTTTCGTATTTGGCATGTTGTGAATTCCCGCTTCATTGATAAGTTTTTGTAGTGTTTTTTCATTTAACGTTTTTGCCACCGCCTCCGATTTCGGTTCCGATTCCGGTTCCGTTTTCATTTGTGATTCTGATTTCGATAAAATAAATTAAAAATCCCCACTTCTAATTCGGTTCCGATATAACTCCTTCAGTTACATCTATATTACATATACATATAATAAAACAGTAAAATTGTACATTGTTAGCATTAATTGGCGCAAAAACCACTGAACCGATCCTGTTCAAATTTTGCATACATAATCCTTATAGGACCCTTAATGATATAGGCTATATTTTATCACGCTATTTGCTATGGGGGGTGAGCAATATTGCATTTTGTCGGTTTTGAACGAGTTGCCCCGAGTTCGAATCCCACCTACAATTTATATTTCTGTCAATGTTTTATCTTATTGTTTTTGGAAAAAAAAATACTTTTACCATTTTGTCATAAGATAATCAACATTCCTATTTGATTTTTCCCAAATATTTTGTAAAAACTAATCAAAACACGTTATAAAATCCAAGCGTCCACGAAATTCACATACTACAATGTTACATTAGTCCATTTAGCTGCCAATTTATCTACTGAAATGAAAATCATCACGCTATCATGGACGAAGAGCGGGGCAGTCATTTATGACATTTTTATATGAGAACGTCTATTTTGCTTAATTTTCATCGAACATTGCAGCGCGATCGATTAATGACTAGACTGGGACGTAACACGGTGGTGGTTCGAATCCCAAGAGGTGTTTTAGAAAAAGCTTTTTTTTATTTTTGTAACATTTTTTTTCACATATTTTTGCATTCTCACAATTTTTTTAACAAAAATATTACCAAAAGATATTATTATTATTGTTTAATAAAAAAAACCCATGGAGACAAATTTTACAACTGCGGAGTTGCACTCCGTTTTCAAAATACAAACAATGACATCCTTCTTCTTCTTCCTGCCCTTATCCCATATTACTTGGGGTCGGTGCAACACGTTTTCTTCTTCCATTCTGTCCTGTCGTCCGTCACACTATCATCACACTATCATCTGCCCTTTTCTTTCATATCAATCCTTACACAATCCATCCATCTTTTCATTGGCCTTCCTCTCCCTCTCCATTCTCAAGAACTTTTTTAGTAACGCGCTTTTAATTTTTCCTCTTCACATGACCACACTAAGACAAACGATTTCCTTTCAAAATACAAACATCCATTTTTTTTTTAACTAAAGGCAATTTATATTGTAGGTGATTTCTTCCACTCTAGGAAGGAGCACGAGGGGATGTCAGAATTTCACTGACCAAAACCCACACCTTTGTATGTTCCTTCTTCGCTTTGCGTTCCAGGACTCCGGGTGGAGGTGATCAGCAGTAACGACCTCTCACGTCCGGTCCTGGTATAGAGAAAGAAGGTATGGAAAGCAGTCATCACTTCCTTCCGCAAATAAAGCGAAGAAGGTAGCAGAAAGCGCAAAGATGATGCCCTTGGCATTACGAGTCGCAGGGCGATTCCATGCTACCGTTAGCGCGGAGTTTTGGACGGTGCACTATTGGCATTTCGCTGTTGAATAAAGACTGGTCTTAGTCGACTGACGTTGCGTTATGGGCCACGCGCACCTAAAAGAGATACCATAAGCGAACGGCCCTAACGGGCTTCAATAGCTGGAAAATTGTTCGTATAGGGCATCTAAAGGAACAAAGTGGGTATTTTTTACAGCTCTGCATGCTCTACCCGTAAAAATCGAGAGTTTACAGACTGCGTTTGATCATCAGCATGTGAAGTCGGCTAGGTGAAAATACTCGCACACAAGAATTCGTTCATTATTCTCACTAAAGAAAAACATTTATTTGGTGTATTAGGACGTGTCAGTCAAATAACGCACCAGAAAATTCCTGCCTCAATAAACAGGTCATATATAAACAAAAAAAATGATGGTGATCGGTAAACGCCCTATACATATGACACCTGGGAAGTGTCCAAATGGCGATGGGAGGGGCCTAAGGATGTCCTGTTTCGCACGGTTTCAGCCACGTTGCTTCACTCTAGGAGGTGACTGCTTTCCATTCCTCCTCCCAGCTCATACCATGATCTGAACTAGGGCAGGAGGATTCTGATTTTGACCCGCAAACAGTAGGTACGGCGGTAATCCACCCTAGCGGGATAACTTCGATCGTAAGGTCCACCGTGTCTTCCCGCCGAATCTAAAACATCTACCTCCCGAAACATTCATGTTCGGTTAGGACCTGCGTAAAGCGCAAGGTGAGGACGTCATGACTCTGTAGTCTCTCTTTAAAGAGTGAATTTATAATAGTAATAATCGTTGTGTGCCAAACACTGTGGAATTTAGTTGGTAAAAGTCTGATACTCTCTCTCGGTCCACCTAGAGTGGGAGAAGGTATTTGGTGGTTACCCAACAAAAAAAGAGGCAAACACTAAAGGCGGTTATCTGCCCTAATTTGGTTTTTTGAAGAACAAATCATTTTAATTTTGATTTTATCGCAATATGAACTAAACTAACGACTTTACCCATAGAGTAGGCAACTATTTAGAATGCGAACTCTGCGGATCTGTACTTCGTTGATGTTTTTAAGGCAATTGACGTCGTGCGGAAGAAAAACCCGGGTGTTACCATTGGGTGGATCGCCCGAAGGACACGTTAGAGCATAAAGTACTGGTGAGCCACGCTTAGGCGGAGCACCACCGTGTCCTTGTTGGGACGATCGGAGACAGCAACCTCTCGCGCTGGGCACTGGTACAGGCCATGATCCAGAGCGAGGAGTAGTGGCAAGTAGTCCCCTCACGCCCCAGTCGCTGGGATTCCGACCCCAATTTAGAGCCACCGTAGGAGTGGCTTGCGAATGGCGAGCAATGGGTAGTTTACCATCTGGCTGTCCGGTAATAATCCAGACGGTCAACCGTGGGTATTGTTCCACGCGTGCTTCAAAGAGATTTTAGCAAACTATAGGTGCCCAGCAGGTTCGAAGCTTCTAGGGCCATGGGCGAGCTTCCGAAAGGAAAACCCGGAACCCTGGAACGAAGGCAAAGAAGTAACGAGGTAAGGTTTAGTCAGTAAAAGTCTGACTCACCTTCTGTGAAGTCATTCTGATGATTTTCCACCTAAACAAGAAACCTGGGCACGCTGTCATTGCGGCGGTAAGTTTCCTCTTAGAGGAGTGGTTGGAAAGAGATCCTCACGTTCCGTATGCCGTAGGTCCTCACCAGACACGGTAAGTTCGGGAGGCTCCTGCATCAGATTCAGGGGAAAAGGGCGCCCCAGCCAGACTTGGGCGCACTGTCTGAACCGCCCGGAGGACACGGTGGAGCACACGGTAGAGTAATGGCGGTTGCCTTCTTCTGCGAAGCAGTAATGCTAGCCAAGGAGGCGGCCGACCGCGAGCGCGAAAGGAACGACCCTCACGCCCCCGCCGCCGTCAGGATCACGAGAACGATTTCCGACCACCGTAGGTGCCAGCTTGCGGACGGCGAACACTGGGTAGCTTGCCGTCCAGCAGTCCGGTAATAAACCCGGACCGAGTCAAGTCGTCAACTGTTCCACGAGCGCCTCAAGGAGATGTCAGCAAACTGTAGGGGCCCGTGGCAGGGCCGAAGCCTCTGGAGACGTGGATCGGTATTCCGAAAGATAAGCTCGGTGTCCCAAAATTGAAGGCAACACAGGAACGGGGGTGGCGTTTAGTCAGTAAAAGTCTGACATGCCCTCCCGCTCCATTTAACAGCAGGAGAAGTCGTTCTGATGTTAACCCATCTGAATTATAAAACCTAAACAAGAAACCTACTGGGGCTATGGTTTCGCTTCTGAAAGGGAGACCCTGGAACGTAAGGCAAGGAAGGAATATAGAAGTGAGTCTTAGCCAGTAATAATCTGACACGCACTTCCGCTTCACAGAGAGAGCGAAAGTCATTAGATGATTTCCCAACTAAAAAAAGTACTAATTGGAGTTTTAATTTAAACAGCTTTATGTAAAATTAATTAATCAGATGTTTTCCGAAGTATAGGATTAGTTATAAGTAACTTTTGTGCAGTTTTACGAACTTAACGCGGACGAAGTCGCGGGCAACAGCTAGTCCATAATAAAAATACTGGATCAACCTTTTAATATTTGAGCAATAACGTCGATCTTACCAAGGAGAAAAAGATCTAAAAGAAATTATTGCAGATAAAAAGGAATTTAGAAAAAATACAGAATAGATTGAAACTTTATATTTCCTTCAAGGATAAAACATTTACATAGATTTAAACTTCCTTCAAAGAATTTAAATGGTCTTCAAACTTACGTCATTGGAATAATAATGGCGGACATCTCATTTGGTATGTCATGGTGGAAAACGTAGTAAGTAGTTAGGGACTAAAACCACAGAGGTTCTATTCCTCAAGGGAATTTTCTGAAAAAGACATTCCTGGTCCTAGAGCGTGAAGGGCTACTGAACCTAAATGCATCTGAAAATTTAACCAATTAAATATAAAAAAAGCGCCCCTTAGACAACATTAAAGAGGGGAATTATCGCTATTATGGCGTGCCAAAATTTTGCAAGACGCAAAAAAAATATTCCCTGTTCAGTTATAAATGACAGAGTTCGGAGGCAACAAACATAAAAAAATACAACTGAATTGAGACCTTGCTCTTTTTAAAGTCGGTTAAAAACACATATATCGTAACTGTGCATCGCAACGGCTTTTCGCCATAAATACTTTATCGGCGTCAACGCCGGAACACTGGCGTCGAATTCAGCGATTTCTGTATAAAAATGCATGTTTTTCTGTTTGCACTACTGGATTTGTTTATGTAGCAATTGCGTTGAATTTAATCCTGTTTTTGTTGGTGATGACGTAGTTTTACCCAAATTGAAAATTTATACATATGAGAGAGATGTTTTCGTTCGGTGTCGAGTCTAAGTTTGGTACTGGTATTATTTGGAATGATTACCCACAAAACAAAAGTTGGCTTCGTGTTTGAGTATGTGAGTATGCGTGTGTATTCGAGTGTATATGTGTGTGTGCGCCAGTGTATGTTTGTGTGCATGCGTGTCTGTATGTGCGTGTAAGTTTATTACTTCTTCACACTAAACAACTAAACGTATTTTAAGAAATTTGATATACGTGTAAACTATAATATCCTGGAATCGTACATAAGATTAGTTACACTTTTTATCTCAGGAGTATGTTCTCTAAGGACAGTTTTCTACTTTTATGCGGGCGAAGTTAGCTAGATAACAAAATAAAATGTGACCGTAGGTTTACAAGTTTATCGTCCACACACTCAAACACATTAAAAAAATACAATGACAATATATATCCTTAAAATTAAAGAGTAATGAGTAACTTACAAAAGACAATCGTAATTAAAATGGAAGGAAAAATGTGTTGCGCGGACCCCAAATAATATGAGTTAAGGGCAGAAAGAAGAAGAAGAAGATTATTTGTTGGGAGAAATAAGCGATCATAGGTTAAAAACGAAGAAAGTCTCATTACCAAGCAAGCTTTGACACGTTTGGATACAAAACATATTAAAGCTCAGGGTGAATAGCAGAGAAAAGGATCAATCATTACATCTATATTAATGCAGCATACTCTGTTATCTAACTACAAATTCAGCAGAAAACTGCAGAAATCGACAGAATCATTGTAGAAGCGAGATTTAGTTCATAGACAGACTTCCCTGCACTATCAAGACGCAACTCGGCTTCTTCAAGTTTTCGCTCACTAACTTTCTCGGTTTCCTTGCTCGACACACTTAGATATAGATTGACTAGCTTCTGCCAGCGGCTTCGCCCACGTGTACTTATGTAGGTTTCTCTATAAAATTTTCGACCCCTGTATCATCTTAAGGGTTTTTTTAAGAGAAATCATCGATATCACTTCTCCCGCTCTGATCCCCTTAGGGGGTGAATTTTAGGAGAATCCTCCCTTAGTTTATTTTTTATTATTATTGATAGGCTCGCGCTTGGTAAGTCACCTGATGGTAAGCGATCAAGTGCTTGCCTATGTCATTAAAGAAAACCTTATGCAAAATTTTAAGCTCCTAGCCTTAGTAGTTTTGGCTGTTCATTGATATGACAGTCAGTTTTTCCTTTTACATATAAAGATACCGTTCTTCAATTAGGTACTAACCCAGCTATCTTATAGGACGATCAAAGAGAAAGTAACACGGACATTCTAACAAGACGAATGATATAAAAAAGGGTGTCCTAAAACAAAGGAATGGTCCCATCGTACTCCTATAAAGTCAAACGACACGGTTTTACGGAACGATGTTCTTTTGGTCACAAAGTACCGGTTTTTATTGAACGCACTTTCAATTTATCTCTAGACTGTTGTAAAATGGAACGGAAAACGAAGATATCGGTTCATAGACGGTATTTTTTATGAAATGTGAGAAAAACACGATCTAAAAGTGGCTGATGGAACTAACTCTGTTAAAAGTATTATCGTTGTGTTATATTCAATGAATGTTACCATTTAACGTATTGAATATACCACAACAATAATATCAGACTTTAGAGGGACTAAAACAAAGTAATATTGGAAAACTTAGTGAAAATAAAATGATATTAATTTATTAATATACTAAAATTCGGTGTTGATTTTTTTCTGCTGGGTTAATACCCAGCAGAAAAAATAAATATAGGAGTCTTAGCTAATGCTAAGATCCTATATTTATCATTGAATTAGTTGCATTATGCCCAATAACAGTAATTACTTTTTTTTGGCTATAATTTATAATAACCGCTTGTGAATCAATGGTAAATATTCGAGTCTTAATATATGTCGCGGAAGCATTTTCGGTTATTTATACGCACAAAAGTATTGGCCACTTTGTTCACCATTAAAATTTATTGCACGTACCACGACAATATTATAATTTCACCAATAAACTGCTAATGGTTCTTTGAAGCATGACCACATCTGCCTTCGTAGTAGGAAGAAAAATTAGGTTACGGGAATATTATGATGTTAAAGTGTAAGTATCATAACCTATAAGTGCATCATAAAACCTTTTTACGGTATATCCACAAGAAGCGATGTTCCTGGTATTAATTCTTTTATAGAAAATACTAGCTTCTGCCAACGGCTTCGCTCACGTGCAGGTAGGTTTCTCCATACACACTTTAGACCTCAATTTCAACGGTTTAAGGGGTGAATTTTGGAAAATTATCTCTTAGTACTCACTCACCTGACATAAAACAAACCTTGTGCAAATTTTCACGCACTCACTCCCAGTAGTTTAGAAGAAAGATAGAAAGAAAAACAGTTTAGTTGCTCGGTATCCACATGCTTATATTTGTCTATAAATAACTAGCTTTAGCCCGCAGCTTCGCCCGCGTACATAAAATATTTCTATTGGTGTAAAAATTTTAGCAATCGGACCAGTACTTCCACAGATTTTTTTTAAATATAATTATATAGCATAAACTAGTGCTTGACTGCAATCCCACCTGATAGTAAGCAGTGATGCAATCGTTGATGGTGAGGCGCACTAGTTTATTAAGAGCCTATTTACTCTAGTTTTGCCTAGATTACCTTATACAAACAAAAAAACATAGTAGAGAAAAGAATAATAAAAGAAGTGCAGCTGTGCGTTGATATATCAGTCTGTCAGTTTTGCCTTTTATATATATCTAGATGTACATGTATATTACGGCTGGTGCAGTAGTTAAGCCCTACGTGACGTGGGCTCGATTAACATCCGGTACAAATATTTATATAGACTGTGGTTAGTTGTTCCGGGGCTGGGTGTATTGTGTATGTGAGTTTATATGATTATAATCGCACTCAGAGTATTACACTAGGAATATTTTCATATATAAGAAAAACATCAGAAAAAGACGATATTGAATTAAAGCAGTTTGCAAGAAAATCTTTTCATATTTAGACGCCATGTTCTTTCCGTTTTTTAACGTTAATCTAATGAATCAAGGAATATTTCTTGGAGGTGAAAAAATATTTCATCGTCAAATTTTTTTTGCTAACTTTGACAATATATCAGCTTGTTTCTATTTCAAGTTTACGACAATCTTGATTCGTGTTTTGCAAGTCTCAAAGTCTGGAATATTCAAAAACTTTTTCTTTGTCTCAAAAGTTTTTTACGGTTGGAAATTGAGAAACTTATTTGGGATGCCAGTCTGACGGTGAAATATACACCGGTTGCTTGCTAGAATAAAATAAGTATTAAAAAGACACTTGCAAAGTAGTTCCTGGTATAAAACGAACTATTTAATATCTTTTTAAATGAATATTTAAACACAACATTCTTGAGTGAAGATGCAATTTGTATAATTGTGACATAACGCATTTTATTTTTTTATTTTTAGTAACCATTTTAAATTTTATTGCCATTTAAATTATGAAGTTTCAGCTCATTTTAATTTCTCATTATTGCAATACATCTTATCATCTTTGTACTAATATAGATTGTGATCCTACATTTGTCTTATTATTAATAAATTATTCTATATATTGGTCTAAATAAACATATGAATCATTATTACAATGAGATATATTTTTGCGCGAATGTACGCAAAAATATTTATCAAAGTCCCTCGATCTCGTCCTTGGATTTGCAACGAAAAGTTATTGTAACTTTTATGAAACATAATAACGATCAAGTATTCTTAATGATCGAAACAAAGCATATTCTCATATATCGTACTTATTAGAAGATGTTACACGTGTAAAAGGACATGCCAAATATATTTTTAAGTCAAGTTTCAACGACACCCATGGGAAGCAACTGGTTAATATTTTTGTAGCCAAGAAACATCAAAGGTGATACTTTTGTAAGTGTCTGAAATTGTTTGTCGGTTTACACACCACCAGGGAAATAAACGCCACATGACATAATTATACACGACATTTTTCCTCTGTTCTTTTCCAGGGGTTTAAAACACGAATACATTTAATACAAGCCCTTATACTTTGGGGACTTGGCAGCGGTGCTTGGCAAGCAAGTAGCAATAAACCGGTCGGAAACAAACCGCGTAATGTGGGGTACATTAATTTTGCTGCTATTTTGCTCCAGCTTGACGCAAGCTACGGAGGCTCTGCAAATGAGATGCAAATTAATCGGACTGCGCTCGCGTTCTTAGTCATGTCATTTTCTGCACTGATATAGTCTTAGTTTTGTAAATTGCTGTTGGATGTTGTTAAGTTGTTGTTCTCTGACTATGTAACTTAATAAGTCGAAATGCCTGGCAAGGAGCTGGGAGATAACTTAAATGGTAGTGGAATAGGAAACTGAATAATGATAGTATTTTAAGATAGTGATATTCGTAAGCGAGGAGTTTGTAAAAGATGATTGAAATAATTTTATAGTTACAATTTGGGCATAAATCTGTGCTTGTTATAGCTATTTCACAGGGTGTCTTCACTTAAATATGCTCTCAATAAACTAGTTCGCCTCACCATCAACGATTGCAGCACTGCTTAACAGGTGGGATCGCAGTCAAGCACTAGTTATATAATTTTAAAAAAATATGCTAGACTGTCTCTTGATTAGAAAAATATAGAAAACATAATAAGCAAAAATATATGAAGCTTCATTATACTAGCATCTCAAAGAGCTGTCAGAAATTATTCTAAGCACAGTAAATCAGTCTCAAGAAGTTAGGAGGTCCACGCCTAAAACCGAACAGTTCACGAACTTTTCATAAATAAGACGAAAGACGAACTTACTCAAGGTGAAATCGTGACGCGAATAGCCTAGCATAACAGGCTACGCTGGAAATAAGGAATATTTCGAAAGGCATCTTTTAAAGAGAAAATATTTATTCATTTTCTGATTTAAATTTAGCTGAACTAAATATAAAGGTAATTTGAAAAGAGTTTTTTTGCAGAGACATATGGCTTGAGAACAATATAATACTTGACCTAATAGTTAACCAATAACCATGCACCGACCTTTTACCACAAGTATTACAAATATTAATATGGTTTTCTTTGAAATTCATAATATACGTAACCGGTGATGTAAAACCAAAGTACAAAAATCCAAATATACAAGTCGGCCTTAGGTTTTTCACTTTGTAGAAGAAGATATTGATCGCCATACAACGTGGCTATGCCATTAGTCCTTTGCCATTAGTCTATGCCATTGGTCCATATTACCAGTCGACGACAAAAGAGGTTTTGTTTGAGGTTTATACGTAAAGTTTTTTTGTTAATAGTCTGTTTTATGTCCCCACTGCTGGGCAAAAGCCTTCCCATTTTCTCCCAAACACTCCTGTCTAGGGCGATGTCTGGACAAGTTTGCCGTGTGAAGTGATCAGATCGTCACACACCAACTGCGCCGTTTTCGACCTCGACGGCGTCGACCTCCCTCAGGCGTCCAGAGATTGTCCGGGTGCATTCATGCGATATAGTCAGCCCACTCCCACTTCAACTTGGCTGTTTTATCACCAACATCTGCCATTTGAGTTATTGAGCGCAGTATGGTGTTTCTAACGCGATCTATTCGCTTAAAACCTATTATGCTGCGCTCCATCGCCCTTTGATAAATTTTGAGTTTAAATTTTTGTTGTTCTGTAATTGACCAACTTTGAGCACCGTAGGACGTTATGACGAACATATAAATGTTTTCTTTTCAGTGTCATCGGAAGTCTACTCTTGATGTTCTTTAAAGGCCCAGAAGGTCTTTCAAACATTTTGGATTCGCCTTTCGACAGTTATAGATAATATAAAAATAGCACTTTATACATTGTCTATAGTATTATAAATAAATTCCCTTCCAATCTTTGAAACCGCTGCAGTTTCAACATGTGCAGCATTAATTAGAAACATTATGCTATTCGTATTCACACAACGTTCTCGCCACATATACACGATACGGGAAAAACTATTTTCTGTACTAATTGCTTTTACGCTGACTCTAGTCTCGACACTAATCTCGGAGAATACCAATCAAAATGAAGATAGTAAGTATTGATTGGGCGAACTTTGGATAGTTATTATTTATTCACTTCATAAGTTAGACTGTGAGCTTTGGCATTCTGGTAATCTCTGTGATAAAACTACTACTTGTTTTATCACAGAGATTACCAGAATGTCAAACCAGAATATTCAGTTCAATCAAACCTTGCATTTAAGTGAAAAGATCATGACTAAATACACGCATCAGCATCAGCGTGAAGTCATGTCAGACTTTCAGTCACTAAAATCTACTCCTATGTTCCTTTTTTGCCTTGCGTTTCAGGACCCCGGTTCTTTTTCAAAACCAACCCAAGCTCTAGTACGCTCTGGCCCTGTAGGGTCTCTTTGCTGATATCTTTTTCAGACCCGTATGGTATACTACGCGCCATCGACAACATCGGCTCGTTTTGAACGGTATCGGAAGACCGGACAGCAGCTATCCATTGCTCGTCGTCTATCGTCTGCAAGTCACGCCTACGGTTGCTGGAAATCGGAGTCGGGATCCGGGCTGGGGTGTATGAATGTCCGTTCTCTCACGCGTGCGGCCGGTTCATCGGTTTGATAAGGTGAATAGGAAACATGAATTAAATCAAATATGATTTACATCACCGGGATAGCAGAATTTGAGAGAGAGAATACAGACGTTGACGACTAAGCTCTCCGCCTAGAGAAAGATAAATTATTAGACGATTTTCAAACATCAATAGAACAGGATTGACGTTACACCGAAACTACTTTTGCTAACAATATTATGGGAAACACACATGCAATAGATAGGTATTTATCACTTCTGTTTTGTTTACTGTATCATAATTTACTTTTTTAAGGATATTCATTATACTTTCGTGTAAAATTTTAATTTTAGTCAACAGACTGCAAGGTTTTAGTACCCAATAAACGTTCTTCTTTATTATTAACAAAAGTTTGACTCGGGTTATTCAAAATTTTTCGCGCTAAGGTCCACAAGGGTAGTCAAAGACAAATAACCATAAACAGGGAAGTGGCAACAAAATTTATGCACTTAAGTTAAATTTTTAAAACGGAAATATACTCAATGTCGTACAATATTCATCAAATTGGTATTTTCTGCTGAACTCTGAGCCCTCTAGCTTTTGTTTTCCTTAACTCCTGTTAATCCTCTTAATAAATTAGTTAATTACCTCTAAAGTTAATGGAATTTTAAGGTAATCATTTTAATTATTCAAGATTTTAATTTTATTAATAATATAATTATCATTTCATTATTAATATCTGAATCAGTATAGATAAGGAGCGATGTTTTCACCGGGAACAATAACTATAACATAATAATAACTAAACTAATTTTATTCTTATTTCAATTTTACATTTAAAAAAATTATAGGTCTATTTGCTATCAGAGTAAACGATATAGCATTATGCCTGTATTATCTGACACAATACCACTAGTGTAATCTGGTATAGTTATTGTTTTAATTTTTCATCCATATTATTAACTATGATATTTTATAATTCATAATAAAATTGATTTTTGTATCATCATCTGCCTAGCCTTTTTCCCAACTATATTGTGGTCGGATTCCAGTCAAGCCGGATTTAGCTGAATACCAGTATTTTACGAGGAGCGGCTGCCTACCAGACCTCCACAACCCATTAACTGGGGTAACACGGTACTGGATGGCAAGACTGGAGTCAGATTTACTGGCTTCTGACTATCCGTAACGACTGCCAAAGATCTCCAAATGACAGTCGGGACCAACGGCTTAACGTGCTTTCCGAGGCACGGAGGAAACTCGTTATGTTAAGATGGTCACCCATCCACAGACCAACCTAGGCAAGCGTCGCTTAACCTTGAAGATTGACCTGTGCGGCTGTTAATATCTAGCCACGAGCTCCTCAAAATTGATTTTTGTATATATTCAACATAACATTCGATATTTAGCCAAATGTTTCTGATGGAGTTTTAGGTTTAAAGAAACTTTATTCTCAATAGAACGTACACAAATGTCACTTACTTGAGAACAATAAATTAATGTTAACAATATGAAGGTTCGACTTCACCACTATGTATAGTTTCACAAACACGACCCACCCAACGCATTCATTTCTGTGAGCATGTTTTACTTGCTGTTAAATACTGGCCGAGCTGAATTTTGAATGCATTGAGTGAGTGTACATTTCTAATACTTGATGGTAATTTATTATACAGTTGCACTCCCTCAAATGTAACCATTTTTTTGCCATAATTGGTTCTAGTTTTAGGTAGCACTATTAGGCTCGCTCGTCGTGAGCTTCGTTGGCTGACTTGTCGATATTGTTTTAATATAATGTTTGTGTGTATTTTTTTATTAAGTACTTTATTAATGAATATACATGTATTGTAGATATAGAGTTGCTTGATGTTCATTAACTTTGTGTCAGTATAGATTTTTGAAATTGATGTTAAATAGGGATAGTTGAAAAGCATTTTTATTAATTTATTTTGTGGTCGTTGAAGTTCTGACAGTTTTGTTTTCGTAGCACTTCCCCAGAGTTCTATAAAATATAGTAAGTGCGGCTTTACTAGCGAGTTATAGATGGTGTACCTTAAAATTCGCGGAATACATCGAACTATGTTGCGCAATGTCCCTACTAGTGTCGAGAGCTTGTTTTTTATGTATTCAATCTGGGCATTCCATGAAAGAGTACTGTCTATTCTCAGACCGAGGTATTTTTCACTTGTTTTTAGCTGCAGTGGTACGTCGTTTTAATATCATAACACGAGGATTCTCTTGAAAATTAAAAAGAATCAAAATAAACTTCTATAAAATATATTGTTGTGGATTAAGATGAAGAGAATTGAAATTTTCTGACAGCAAATGAAGTTTCTTCGGAATTTCACTCTGCCAAAGTTATATGACGAGTTCCATCACTCACAACTCTACAGACATTTCAGTTACTGTAGTTAAACGCAGACGAAGTCATATACAAAATCTAGTTCGACAAATGAAGCATCTCAAATTATCAATACTGGTAAACTACTAAAATACTTAAGACTTTTGGGAAGCTTCGTGGGAAATTCACAATGTTTAAGGTAAATTCTCATAAACAAGAACCTATCCTTAGGCTACAAGGTTTCAAAGAACCTTTTAACATTATTAATTAGACTACAGAATGTATAATTTAGGTTGCCTACAAAAAACCTTTGAAAGGTTTTTTGTATTCCTAAGTTAAACACTTCAGCATTCGGGATAGCCGTGGAATGGCTACCGGTAATAATTAATTATCAGATCTTTTTTTAGATGTTTCGGTCTTGGACAAACAACATACACCATTGCATTGTAGACTATTCAAGTAACTTTGTATATTAGAAAATGACTTTAAAGCCATCATCATCTCAGCCAAAAGACGTCTACCGCTGGAGATAGCCCTCCCCCAAGCGCCGCCACAACGATCGGTCCTGTGCGTCTCGCATCCATCGGATTCCCGCGACCTGACAAGGGTCGCCACCTTATGGGAGGCCTTCCAACGCTTTTTCTTCCGGTATGTAAAGGCTAGTAGTACTAGTACACTCTCTTACTAAGTTCGCGTAGCACCGCACACAAAAATTATAAATGTGTGCATAAACGCTACCGCGTGAAACACAACAGGTATTATCGTTGTGTGCTACAAATTAACTCGTCTGCGCATCGTCATCCCAGCGAGCCGCTACGATTGGTCGGCCCAGAGGGGAAGTGCGGGGCTTAGTTCCGTTTTCTTACGCGCGCGCCGCCACTGTCATTCCGCCATTATACCGGTAAACGAAACGCACACGCAATTTTGTAAAAACTATATTCTCATGATTATACGCCTAAATTCTATCGAAGAAGTATTTTATTCATCTCCAAAACAGTAGACGATGGAAAAATTGACCACTGTTGTTAACGGCGCCATGGCGCAATGCGTATGATACATGTCTGACGAGTAAGAGGTCCCAAGTTCGATTCCTATCGTCTGATAAATATAATTTTGTAATTTTATACATATAAACTATGTATATTTACGAAATTAAGTAACGAAATTTTTGTATATAACTTGTAATATAAATAATTTTATAATATATATATAATACATATATTATTTACGTAATATAATAATAGATACGTTATTATTATAATTATTGTTAGTTGACAATACTTTCATTGTCAACTTTTTTTTATTTTCGCAAACATGCACTTATGAAATTATTATAGTTATTTAAATTAACATCGAACACTTACACTTAATCTTTGGAAAGTATATTTTTATGATATGGGTAGGTAATCAGTAATAATGTTCACAATAATCAAGTAGCTGTGGGTATAAAACAAACATAAAGTATCATCTGACAATAATTCACGTATTCAAGTAATATTATGTCTCCAGCCTGCTCAACTCGCAAACAAAATAAAACTCGTTTACTACTCGATATACACACACACATATTTGTATATGTGTTTGCTACGAATCAGATAAATAAATTCGCTTCATTCGTTAGATGGTAATTTAGCACTGATTATCAAGTGCTTGCTTGAGGTTAAAGGTGTATCGAGTTCGATCCTTGCCACTGACAAAACGTTTTTTTTCTACTTTATTGTAGTATATATAATGATAACGAAGTTTAATAAAACTAAAACTTAGAATATTTGCTTTAGCGTTTGAATCCCCAACCGGTCCTATGAGACCGCGCTGTTATTGTTATACTATTGTGTCTCGTTTCGCGGGTATCTGAGTAATTAAAAACTAAGTGTATGAATATTATCATCTACCCACTTTATTAGTTATTTACTAAGAAATGAGTCGGATAATAAGTTAACCTGGCATAACGCTTTTGCCTATCACGATCGTGTGTTCTACAACTTACTCCGAGACCAAAAATAATTAATCGTTGTGGAAAGTGATACTTTTTATAAATAATAAACAACGTATCTCATTTGTCTACACTTTTGAGGGCTGAGATAATAGTATTACATAAACAAAATGTATCCATAAGTGAAATTTTGAGGAGATTAATGCTACCGGTAAGTAACAAATCCAAACTTAACATAGGTAATGCAAAATAATTTAATATTGTTGATATTTGTTAGGTTTTAACGTAATTTTGTGATTGTTTACAGAGGAAAACTGTGCAGTTTTGGGTGCATAGATATGCAGCTGAAGGGACAATCGATGCCAAACGTCCGGGTCCAAAAGCAATTACATATACGGATGCCAACCCACTGCATCGAAATATTGTTGCTACGTATAGCGCTGACGGCTTTGCTACAACAAGAAACACTGCAATTATGCACGACGTGTCTATGACAATTGTTCGACGCCACTTACGAGCAGCAAAAATAAAATGTCGCAAGCCCGCGAAAAAAATTTTACTGACGGCGTTGCATAAGGAAGAAAGGATGCGGTTTGCAAGAAAATTTATAGATTTCGATTGGTGCAATAACATAGTTATATTTAGTGATGAAAAGTGTTTTAAGTCAGATAAGGATGGGCGTAAAATATTATGGAGAAAAGATGGCGAACGTTACCATCACAAAAATATTCTCCCATGCAGGTCTAGTGGTCGCATTACGTTAGGTTATTGGGGCTGGATGTCATCGATGGGTCCCGGTGAGTTAGTGGAGGTAGGGGGTCGCAATACCAGTCAAGGTTACTTGGACATTTTGCAAAATGTTATGTTGCCTACCGTGCGCGTGGCATACCCGGACGAGCATATTTACTTCGTGCACGATAACTGCTCGGTGCACTGCGCACGAATGGTGCAAGACTGGTTAAGTGTCCAAGAAAACTTGACTGTTATTGAATGGCCCTCTAAAAGTCCCGATTTGAACCCCATAGAAAACCTATGGGGTCACATGGTGCTCAACTGGGATTCATCTGATGTGAGATCTAAACGTAATTTAGATAATTTAGTGTTATCCATGTGGGAATCGTTTCGCGGCACTGACCTGTGTGAAAATTTGGTGGCTAGCATGAGAACGAGGTTACAAGAAGTAATCGACAATGAAGGTGCACCAATTAGATATTAATTTTGATTTAAATTGAATCCAATTATAAATATTTTTAAAAAGCTGTATTACTGTATGTTGTTCTTCTTGTTGTTGTTTTTATGATGTTACCTATTGTTATTGAAATCAAGAGTTACGATACCTATCATAGTTCATTTTTTAAAACATGCTGATTGATAACTTTGATAAGTAAAAAAAAGACTAAGAAGTAAGCTGTAGGTAATTATACTGTTGTTGTTATTATGTGACATGATGTTATTGTTATTGAGATCAAGAGTTGCGATATCTATCATAATTCATTCTTGATAACATGTTGATTCATGTCACTAATAAAAAACTTAAAAATCAGTGACGTCCATCCTTGTCTGACTTAGAATATTTTCACTTTATATATTGTATTAAGGATAATCATGAACAGATTCGTTAATTGTGACCATTCCGTTTAATATATGTAATTAATAAGCTGTAATAAACATAGTTGGATCGTTATCGCAGTTTTATTTGTCACAATATTTTCAAAATATTTTAATTATTATGAGAGTAACTATAACATTACTATTAAAAAAAAGGGTCAAATAGAAAATAAAAACAAGCAAACTTTCTGTTACACCAGACGATTGGAATCGAACTTGGGACCTCTTACTTGTCAGTCACGTATCATACGCATTGCGCCATGGCGCCGATAACAGCAGTAGCCAATTTTTGCTGTACTTTCATAGTTGTGTACGGCTTGCTTTTTTGCAAGAGTGTGAGTGTAGAAACGACGAGTTACTTTGTAGCACACAACGATAATACCTGTTGTGTTTCACGCGGTAGCGTTTATGCACACATTTATAATTTTTGTGTGCGGTGCTACGCGAACTTAGTAAGAGAGTGTACTAGTAGTAATGTGAATAATTTTGAAAGAAATCTGATTCACTCCGCTCAATTCAATTCCCGTGACAACAGAACAAACATTTTGGTTAATATTATTAAATAATAAGTTATAATTTTTGGTTGATTTCATTGAAGGAGACCGAATCGAGTAGAAGATAAGGCCTTAGAATATTAATATACGTCTCTCTAGTTATGTATTCATACACGTGCGTACTTGAGAACGTACTCAGGTACTTTATTTTAAGAAACCCGTGTTGAAATAAAATAAAGGCGGTTATTTTTTGTTCGGTTCGAAAGTTCAAAGTTCAAATCATTCACAGTGTCTACCTCCAGCCGGAGGCAACAACACAAACCTTTTTCAAGAGAATATAATCAATACAATCTATGTTTTGCTTTCATTCCGCTTTAATAATAATGAAACAGGTAAGATGAAATAAAAATATAGTATAGAGTTCTTTGCAGTATTTTTAGTTGCTTTAGTAGGCCGTAGTAATATCTATTACCTACACGTTCTAAAAATATTTGAAGTGAATATTTGTAGTAGGTTGATATTTATAATACCATCTTATGCTGGCTTCTCATGCCAATATTTCCTAACTTTCAATAAAAAACTTGCTCGTTAAGTTATCATAAAGCTATTATCTTTTATGGCTTACTTCGATTAACTTTATCGTTGAATCTGATATCGTTGAGAAATATATTCGAATGAATTCATTGAGCATTATTTTATTTTTCTAAATATCTACTGTTTGATCTATTTTATCCTCACTACTATAAAATTATAATGTTACTACACAATATCTCTCCATTGTAACCTTTCCAACCTTTATAACCATTGAGCCATATATACATAGGAGCTCATGCGTATCCAGACAATTTATAGTCCCGAGAAAAAACCCTACCGAAAAACTTTACCAGACCAACCCACTCAATCCATATAATTTCATGAATATTTTTTGCTATAATAACGGTAGACTGTTGACAAGGGATTAATTTTTCATACTTCATTATAGCGTTCGACAAAATAAACAAATGACTTAATTTCGCGAAAGACAATTTCAGCGGGCCAATGTTTTTTCACAGAATTTTCGGCAACGAGTTTCGATCTTGATTTAATAGTAATCACCTTTGTGTAACATCGATGGATGAGTAACGAATTAATAATCGAATAATAAAGTAGGACGGCATAATGAGAATATCCTCGGCAACGTCGATTAACGTCAAGTGACTGAAGTATCCTATATACTGGAAATTTTTCTTGTTAAATTAATATCGTAAGCCTGTTCTTTCAGTCATCATTATCAGTCTTCTTGGTAACACTATGAGCTACCAAATGGTTGGACGGTGATCTACCCATTGTTTGTCGATCGTAAACTCACACCTATTGTAGCTAGAATTCAGGGTCAGAATCTCAGTGGTAACCGGAATTAATAAATTATTTTCATCATCAACTTTTTCACTATTTCGAACTTTGCAAATTCTTATAGATTGTGATTGATGTAACTGTTGTCTTTCTAAGCATTTGTGAAGTAATTTCAATTAAAATATAAAATACATAATTATGGTATATTGATATGTCAATATACCATAATTATTAGGTATGTCTAAAAACTGTACACGTTTACAATGCGAATTAAAATGAACGTCAGTATAGCTAAGGAGTCTGCGTTTCCTGATATTTTTTTTAAATACTGATAAGCTTTCACTATCTTAGCTGTTGTAGCTAGAGAATATAAACGACATAGAGAAATACGAAGAAGGGCTTGCTATTTCCTTTGCTACCTCAAAGGCTTTCGATAGGATCTGACACAAGTCTTATTGATAAGCTCCTTCGGTCTACCTTCTACACAATGTGAGAGATTGGTTCAAGCAAGCAAGGAAGCAAGCAAGCAAGAACTTATTGATGGCTGTTTGTTCAGTCAGCGGCATATTAAAGCCGGGATCCCTCAGGGGTTGGTACTTTAAGCGGCTTTAGTTTTGCTGCACGTAAATGATCTCTTTAAGCTTTTCCTTAGTGTATGCAGATGCTAGCACTGTTACTTTGAGATACAAGAAGGGTGTCCCAGTGACCTAGTAAGTTTCACCGAAAATTTAGGGCTGGGTGCTTGATTAATCCTTAAAAGCAGTCTCTAAACGGGACTTAGCCAATTCAATGCTGCTTAAACCCAGGCGTGCTTTTATTCCGCAAAAACCTAACCAGAGGCAGAAAGAAGTTGGCCAAAAATTTGCACTAGAGTTAAAGTGGAACTAAATTGGGCCAACGTCGGCCACATATGCTGATCTGGGCGTACTCACACGCTCAGATCTTCTATACATTTTATATAGCAACTAGAAATGTAGAGCTACATTAGACCGATGCCACGCGACGTTGTCTTCACTCACATATGCTTCGGTCTAATGTAGCTCTATAAGTTTAAAAAGTGAAATCTACAAAGAGGGGACCCTACTTTAGATTTTTTGATCTCAAGCAAATTAAAGTTTCTGTTCAACAGACAACGAAAACGAAACCGCGGGAAAAGCAAGTTCTCAATAAAATGGAAAAAACTTTAGGCTTACATCCATTTTTACTGAGAGAACTCCAGTTAGTGATTTATAAACCAGATTATCAGTACCGGTATTTCGATGTTTATTTTCTTCTTCCTTCATTACGCGTAATCTTGTTTCGCTGTGACCCTACCAATCGTCCTACGTATTGGATTTATTTACTCTTTCGGATTTCATAAAGAAATCAGATCCTACATCCATTAGTTCAGATGAATTGCTAAGGGATTTCAATTCTCTAGGACGCTTATTGAATTAGTATCTTTAGTTTTTTATTAGCATTATCAACCTTGTATTGTTCCCACTGTTGGGATTCAATCCTCCCCTCTAGGAGAGGAAACGGGGCGTAATCTACCAAGCGGGCCCAGTGCGGATTGGTGGATCTTTAGTTATTTAAACTGTATTGCAAGGAGATTCTATTAGTCCGTAGAGTATACAAGAGTATACAAAAATACAAGCTTCTTGGTGTAGCATCACATATCCTCATTGTACCAGGCATGTTGGGAAGGGAGGCTGCACATGTAGACTATCATTTTATGCTACAATGATGCACAAGCTTGCAATAGCGTTCTGAGGATGATAGCTGACAAAGTAAGGAGTGTCCATACATGATTCACTGCTCTAATTTATGTGTTTAAGATTATGTTACTAACACATCATTTGGATTTATTATTATTGTAACGATACATGTTAAGTGTTAACGTAGTTACTCGAGTCACTTCCCTTGTGTAGACATTCTCTGTCTATTCTATTTCTATATATTTACTGATCGAACGAACTATGTTTACTAGTATTACATGTTTACCAGTTCGTGCGATCAGTAAAAAAAGTACGTGTACGAGTATAAGCAACAAAACATTTATTTTTTGTTTTAATCGTTATCAATATTTTCTTATTTCACATTCAGTTAACGATCAAATTTTATTGAGCTACCGAAACAGACTTTAGGGTAGATTAATTCATGAATCCCCGACCGGTTCTATGAGTCCGCGCTGTTATTGTTTTACTATTATCTCTCGTTTTGCGGGTATGTGATAGGGAAAAGATTTTCTTTATAAATAAGCACGACACGGCAATCATTATGTTATAACGATACAACCACAAATGTAAAAATATTTTTATGCATAGATTTCCCGTAGATTAACACATTCATAGTTCATGCAGACAGATAGACAAGACGTGAACTTGTTTTATAAAACTTATATGATGAGATAATTAGTCATTTTTGATTAGAATGTATAAGGATACTCTAATTTTTATTTTTATCACCCTATTGTAAATACCTACATTCACTATTAAACCTTCTAAGCCCCGCGCGGTCTCATGAGACCGCGCGAAACGTCATTGCAACATAATGTAGAAAATTAAAACATAGGAAAATTACATGTTAATATAATTATGAACTTCCAATATATTTCTGTCGGATGTTGATAACTCACTCACAAGCACATTGTACGCAGACGCATCGAAGTTTACATGAACGCACTCGCTCTCGCAAATAAAATTTATTGCAATCAGTACCGATTCCACGATATTTTTCACTTGGAAAATATTTGAAATACGAGAAAACTGTGCATTCGAGTTTGAAAGTTTTTTTAACTTTTTACAAAAAGAATAGAACCGAATTCAATGTAAAAAAAAATGACATGGACGTCAGTTTTTCTTTTCGTTATGTAAAACCGACTTTCGAACGGAATTTATCATAAATACTTTTTTTTAAGTCAGATGTATTTCTTTTTTTACTTTTAAATTTTTGGCTCTGGTTATATCTTAAAGTATTAACCGATTTTGGTGATTCTTTTTGTGTGATGAATGTTTCTGATAGTTGTTTCATTAAAATTTTATGAAAATCTGATGTTTTTTTTTTAAATAAATATATAATTACCACCACTGTACATAAAGTTTAAATAAATAAATAAATAATTCTAAATCACATTAAAAACACACTGTCGATAATTTGTCCCATCATAAAGAGAGAGAGCCTTAATGTCGCAAGTAATTGCAATCGTTGCAAAGCGTAATATCAAGCTAAGACCTTTAAATAACAGAAATTGCAGTCATAGAGCTGCCATCTTCCATCCCCAAACCAATTACGGCAGGCTCTCGTTAGGCTGGGAGCTGACACGTCTATAGTTGGGAAAAAATGCTCCGAAAACTGCCATAATTACTTGAAACACAATAGCTATTCGACCTGAATGTGAGAAGTTGCTTAATTGCTGGGAGTCATTGTGTATATCCTTTTTTCCCAATTAAGATTTTAAATTGGGCGTTGATTTCATTGTCGTAACAAAAATAGTTTTAATGTTATTGACACATCAACAAACAAATCAGTAAGGGAAAAACTGGGCAGATAACCCTTACGTCTTTCCGATCATCATCGATAATCGTAACCACTTTTACGGTTAATAAACAAATTATATGGTTAATAAAAAAAATAAAAAACCTTGATCCTTGTAATAGAGGACGATGATCAAGGTTTGGAAGAATGAAAAAAAATCGTAACATCCAAGACGGGTTCGTAGTAGTATCTGAAACAGAGTAAAATCTACCACCACGTGGTCGCCTACCCTCAATTTCGGCTTATACATCGAGGCAAAGGCCTAACTGGTTGCGAAATTCGGGATCTTAGTAAAAGTGAGTCGATACATCACGACGAAACAGCTGCTCAGTCTTTATCAAAAGTAAGTTCGGTCATGTAAGGAGTACTGCTCTCATCTCTTCATGGGTTTACTATATACCAGTTTGATGCACTAGAGTCGATTGAGAAGTGAGTCACGAGAATCTTCGGTAATTATGCACTTGTCGAGTCGAACCTCCAAAGTCTTTGACATCAACTAGCCTGTCGGTTTTCTATCGGTTACATTTTGAGGACTATGCACTGGTTAATACCAGTCAGTCAGTTATCAGGTTGTGTCATCACAACCTGATTTCTCCAAGTCTGTTCAATCATTGGATCACAAGACGTACGGAGTTGCACCACCGAATGGTAGACATCCCACTTATACGTACAAAGCGTTTTAGGAACACATTTATACCAGTCAGTCAGTTATCAGGTTGTGTCATCACAACCTGGTTTCGCCAAGTCTGTTCAATCATTGGATCACAAGACGTACGGAGTTGCACCACCGAATGGTAGACATCCCACTTATACGTACAAAGCGTTTTAGGAACACATTTATACCAGTCAGTCAGTTATCAGGTTGTGTCATCACAACCTGGTTTCGCCAAGTCTGTTCAATCATTGGATCACAAGACGTACGGAGTTGCACCACCGAATGGTAGACATCCCACTTATACGTACAAAGCGTTTTAGGAACACATTTATACCAGTCAGTCAGTTATCAGGTTGTGTCATCACAACCTGGTTTCGCCAAGTCTGTTCAATCATTGGATCACAAGACGTACGGAGTTGCACCACCGAATGGTAGACATCCCACTTATACGTACGAAGCGTTTTAGGAACACATTTATGCTAAATACGTATTATAGGTAAGGAGTCGAATTCCCTGCATCTGTGTTTCCTCATAGCTACAACTTAGGGGTATTTGAGTCAAGAGTGAATAGGTTACTTCTAGGCAAGCATGCTCCATCGTCAGCCACTTATATCTCACCTGATGGTAAGCAATGAAGCTATGTAGGTCAAACGCAAGCTTCATCCATAATAAAAAACAACCTCGCTGACACAGATTTTTGCTTGATATAAGCAATCATAGTTCGCGTTGAGAAAAGAACAGACAACAAGGCCAATCGTCTATTACGCTTGATTTTTTCATGTCTGAATTATCCCCAAGAGCCGAACTCTCACTTGCCTTGTGCGAGGCCTAAAATTTTACGTGTACACACGATTTTCCTTTATCTTACTTTTTCTTATTCAAAAGGGTACCTAAAGCCTCAGATTATTCAAATTCCTGAAGTTGTTTTAAGATTATTTGAAATAGACAGGTTTTTGCCATTTATAAGATTGGATAAGACCTCTTTTTTAAATAAAAAAGGTCTATTTATAAAATCTTTTTTAGGAAACAGGGGTTGAATTTTTTAACCTGTAAAGTTACTAGTTTTACGTGGGAAATCTTCTCCTTCAGTTGAGCAGGCTTGGTCTTTATTGGACGGTCGACCGGCTTGTTAATCATTACACGCAGCCTACCAACCCACACCTACAGTAGCTAGATATCGACTTGCAGCGCCCGCAATCCTAGGCAGCTCCGGCGTAGGACCAGCCACAGTTCTGAGCCTATAAATTTTAATAATAATAATAGCAAAATCTTTCAAACAAAGTAATACAGAGAAAAAGTAATACTGAAGTTTACGAAATAAGGTGTGATGCCTCGCTTACCTTGTCGAAAGAGAGGATCTTCCAACCAGACGGGTATTGTATCTGGGTAGGGTAACTGTCCGATAAATGTTTTTTTTTTTTATAGTCACTGAGAGACCTTTGATACCACGATGTAGAATTTCTGTGATGTCCGGTCTTTAGCTGGTCAAAAGGTCAAAATTTTGCAAAATACTTAAGTTTCATGAGAAAAATGTTGATTCAAATAACATAGAAAAGTATTTACAATCGGAAGAAATTATAAAGTTAAAGATACATTCGAAAGAGAAAATCAAAGCAAAACCAAAGAGAAGCGCCAATTGTTTAAAATTTTCGAAGTTATGCTTTTAGAAACTCACAATTCTGAGCAGATCCAATTGCAAAACAATTATTCATTATATCTTTCGCTGTTAACTTATATTTGATTTTGATAGGATTCCTTGCAAATCATTTTCAGTAGCTCTCGGAGGTAATTGGTAAATTAGATATAGAAAATAGATGTATATGAAATTAATTCTTTACTTTCATAATATTTAAAAAATCCTCAATCTTGTCTGTCCGTGTGAATGCGATAAGCTCGAAAACGATTTCACGGATATTTATGCAGCTTTCACCAATAAACCGAGTGTTTCAGTAAGTAAGTATAATACAATTCCAAAAATTTCTAACATCTGTACGAAGCTCGGGCGAAACGCTAGTATAGGATAAATATGGAAGCAAGAGAAAACCTAAAATTTCATTACATATTCTACTAGTGACTCATTGTCCCAACTTTGCACGGGTGGTTATTATCATGTCATGTCTGGGTAGAACGAGAGGAAGTGTCAGACTTTTAGTGACTAAAACTCACCCATGTTCATGACGTTTCGAACAACAACAATTCTTCAACAAGATTTTTGGTTATTATTACGATCAAAGTAAAATAAATTCCCAAAAATATCTCTAACAATAAGTAGGCAATATTTTGCGGGATGCCTCCAAGAGCAGTGCAAATAAAAATACCAATATAGTATATAATATCTTATAAGCAAAAATATCTTCGTTCCGAAAAATAATAACGCTGGTCAGAAACGTCACATATACTTGACCCAGAAATAATATTGTGCATGTTTATATTCGATTTTCTTTTGTAAGAGCTGTTGTGATGGACCAGTTGTTAAGGCATCTACCTCTCGATACATGAGCTTGCGGATTCAATATCGCATAAGTATCAATGTGATTTTTTTAATTCATTAGCGATGGTGGTTATGGGTGGATTTTGTGAGGAGTGATATGAAAGAAAAACGGGAGTTAGTGACAGTGTGACGGACGACAGGACGGAATGGAAGAAGAAAACGTGTTGCGCCGACCCCAAGTAATATGGGATAAGAGCAGGAAGAAAAGTGATGATGGTTATTACCAAAACCCTATGTAGACCAAAGAATATCGACACGGGGCGCCAGCAGTCATCGACCTATAGTGACACTTTGACACACACAATAGCTGCCTTTGATCTTCATTTGTTGGAATGTCGACGGCCGCCGCCCATCGAGCTTCAAAAGCTGCCGCTGACGTGTCGAAATAAAAAAACGATTACTGTTTTTAACCTGGCGAATGTATAAAGTTCGTCAGCCTACCCATGGAACAAAAGAGAGAGAAAGTTACAAGAAGATACTATAATGCCTGGTTGATGATTTTATAAAGACAAAAGGATCTGTCAAACATGCCAGTGTATCGTTCGCATACTAACAACCAACTTTACCCAGCCGTACAGACTAGTAATAATATTTTTTTTAAATATTAAATTTTGACAGCAGTTCCGCCCGCGTGAACGTAAACAAATTATCCCAAGGGAACATACTGCCGGGATAAAAAGTATCCTGTGTCCCAAGACTGTGCCAAGTTTTATCTAAAACCGTTCTGACGGTTGAACGCGAAGGAGTAACAAACATAAAGTACACATACACCATGCACACTAACTTTTCTTACACCACCTGTTCAATAATACCTTTTTATATGTCATAAAACCAACATTTAAAGCAAGTCATTCTGTCCCTAGGGACATAATGTAGTATGGGCAATCACTAGAAAATAATAAGATTTGGATTTGGAACATCTAAACCATTATTTTGAAAAAAATAACATGTAGGTAAGTGAATTAAAACGTACGTGCATCAAACAACTTTATTCTAGAATCAAACTGGCCACTAACAAAAAAAAATCACGCGGGCGAAACCGTTGGCAGCTAGCAACAAAATATTTTTGCTGGATATTTCACAGGCTTTAATTCCGCTGTTCAGTTGCCATTTTAAACGATATCAGCACTTCCTTTAAAACGGACACAACAGTAATTCCGCCACAGAGCAATACAATACGATCTTTGTTAAAACGATCGCCTCATTTGGAGCGGTACTATGAAGCATCCGAAATTCGCAATGGAATTTAACCCAGCGTTTGAATATCAGCTACCTTTTAGCTCCCGTCATGGTTACGTTTGTGAATTCCGAGAAAAGAGAGGCTTAAAATTCATTGTCCGCGGTATCAGGCAAGCTTATGCTCTGAAATTCTAAAATGCTCCTGCAGACAGGAGTGACGCGACCATGCATCCACGATGCGACAATCCAATTTATGTATTGAGTTGTAAGTATAGGAAATAGGTGTGATTTTAGTCAGGAAACGTCTGAAACGCCCTCCCGCTCCGCCCAAAGTGGGAGAAGTCAGTAGATGATCTCCAACCTAAAAAAAACCCAATTTATGTATATTCAAATTATTCTTTTTATAAGGCCTACTTTTTACTTCCTTACTTTTTAAGTGCCTATTTAAAAAAAAAGGCAGAAGCTAAAGACCACAGTTCCAATTGGTCGTTTCTTATGAAAAAGAACGCCGGCAGTCATTTAAATTATCCGTTAAACAAACTCTGGCTGTTGGTTGAGCTGAGTGGGGCTAATTCACGCGTCATACTTGTGAACGGTTGCCGTCAGTTCAGCCTAGTCATCTCTTAACTGTCAGTGGCATATTTCATTCAATATTTTTTAATTAAGTACTCTTTCTTTTTCATTGCTTATTTACATTGTGCTCACATATTTAAAAATACAAAAATATGTACCCGTGCGAAGCCGGGGGCGGGTCACTAGTTTAGAAATAAACGTGTCTGATTTCAGTCAAAACATTGTGTTGCTTAGTTGTCGCATCGCCTCTATCTATCAAGCCACGCTTCATACTACAATACACAAGTACATTGCCTTTGTTGAATATGGATCTCTCAGTAACCACATCAATGAATGCTTAAATAAATATTGCTTTATTCACCTGCTCCATTGATCATCACAGAATTAAATAAATAAAACGAGCACGCCGCGTTTTCAGACCGTATTTTTTTTGCCATGAACTTGACTTCCCAAAATGTACCCAATTTATACATTCGAGTATTAACCTTTGTGAGCCCTCTCGAAACGGGACGTACTCTTTATCCAATTACGAATTACATGGTGAAAAGAAAAAGGAAGGAAATTTTACGAGTATCTTCTGAGGAAATGTCTGCTTTATGTTTCTTGCTAGCGTTAAAATCGTTATTTTTCTGTAATATAATTATTATTGAATGAATTTAATGGCTATGAGATGCATAGGACCGGTCGTTGTGTCTACGCTTGATGGAGACTTATGTCCAATAGTGGACGTCTTTCGTCTGAAATGATGATGATGATGAATAGAAAAAGAAAGGAAAATAGAAAGTAATCTGAAAATTATACGGATTCTAACATAAACATTTTAAATTCAAAATCTCTTTTACAATTTTGGTACGCTATTAATAAAAGTATATTTTCTTGCTTAAAATCTTTTATTTAAATTGAGCAAACTAATTTATAATTGCTAATTGTTTTAGTACGAATAAAATTTTCAAAAAACCTTATTTTTCATAGCAAAATTTTGCTTTCAAGTACTAAAGAGATATCCAGTTCTCAGCTAAAAAGTGAGTAAATTGCTATGAAAACATCGATAAATTGAAGCGTGTAGCTTAAGCAAACAAACTCAGTGTAAATATTTATAGAAAGCACGCAAACACTGCGAACTCTGGACGGCCATTACAAAAATTGCCAGTGAAAAAGTTTTTGTCGTGTTAAAATGACGCTGACTACAAATCATGAGGACCGCTGAAACATGCGTTACCCTACTTTCATCAGCCAATGTTTATTCGTAAAAAAAAGAAATTTATTACCTGTGATAACAAATGATTTATATTATTTCATGCGGACGTTTTGGAAAGGGGAGTAATTAAATTAGAGAAGCTTTTTGGTCAAATTGATCATGACTCCTAATCGCGTTCTACATTGATAGCTATCTCGATAAACGTTTTTCATAAGACCTATCTATGAAAAGGGCTATGCGCAAAGTTTTCTTGTGTGATCACATCAGAAATGAAGATATCCTCAAGAGAACCAAGGTTATCGGCATAGCGGCGGCGGTTATAGACAGTAAAATTGCCAAACTTAAGTGGCAGTGGGCAGGGCATATTGCTCGTAGACTATGTTCAGCAGTGGACGACTATCATCTGAAATGATGGAAAATATCAAAAAAGAAAATGGTTCTGTTCTCAAACCTACAGAATATACACAAAAAAAATCATAAGAGTCGCTCACGCCGCTTCGGAGAAGTCTTGGACAAACACGAGAATTTTATAAATTAGATTTGATTCTCGAAGGTATTTTTAATTCCCAGCTATGTTGATTGAAAAATTGTGAAATTTGTGAATTCTTTGTGCTCATCTCTTTATTGTTATTTTCGTTTTAATGTGCTCTTGTGTATACAAATGAAAAAAACCGGGCAAGTGCGAGTCGGACTCGCGCACTGAGGGTTCCGTAGTAACTTACCTATAAAAACAGTTCAATCGAACAATTCGACAGTCTCGAAATGTACGTTTTTTGCAGTATAAACGGACGAATCTTTTTTTCCCGTCACTTTACCAATTTAATTGAAAATTGATTTTTGCACAGCTTCAAGGGACCACGGGCCCAATTATATGGTGTTAATTTCAACTCAATACCTCTAACTTACCTATGAATAAAGTTCTATTCTCGAATCGAGCGTTGAAGATTTTTCAAAAAAATAATTCTTGTGACGTAACAACAAATTTTCAGTTTTCAGACTTTTCCCTATATGAGTGCTATAAAACGTTGCTTCATGCCAAATTTCAAGATTCTAGGTCGACTGGAAGTACCCTTTAGGTTTTGATTCCCTTGCGAGTACTTGCGAGTTTCAAAATATGCAGCTTAAATTGCTGTTTCTTTTGATTGCGTTGACATAGAAGTTTGATTTTGTTACAGCTTAAAGGTATTATAGACCTGAGTATTTGGTATGAATTTCAATTTAATACCTCTACGCGTTTATGAGGAAATGGGTAGTAAGTTTAAAATTATTAAAAAAATATATATTATGTGATGTAACTAAAAATTTATGGTTTTCGTAATTTTTCCTTTATCTATGCTATAAGACGTTGCTTCGTACCAAATTTCAAGATTCTGAGTTCACGGGAAGTACCCTGTAGGTTTTGATTCCCTTGCAAGTGTCGAAAATTTGCGGCATAAACGGCTGTATCTTTTGATTGCGTTGGCTTAGAAGTTTGATTTTTTCACAGCTTCAAGGGACAGTAGACCTGAGTAATTGATATAATTTTCAGCTTCATACCTCCACGCGTTCCTGAGAAAAAGGGTCTTGACAGACGGACGGACAGACGGACAACAAAGTGATCCTATAAGGGTTCCGTTTTTTCCTTTTGAGGTACGGAACCCTAAAAATAACAAATATAAAAAAAATATGTTAGTAAAAAGAACACGTTGTATATAGGTACAGATTTATGAGAGGTTTCAAGAGAATACCAAATATACTGTATTATAACCTAACATGGTAAAACTAGGCTGAAATATAATAAGGCCGCTGTCTCAATTTTAAGTAAAAATCTTATCGAAATCTGAAAATATTATACTTCATATCGAGTTGTCGAAGGCGTGTAGTGTTGGATGAGCGCCTCAAGAAGACGTTAGCAAAACCGTAGGGGCCCAGAAGAGTCGAAGCCTACTAGGGCCACAGGTTGTGCGAAAGAGAACCCCAGGGCCATGGAACGATGGCATAGGAGTGGGTTTTAGTCAGTAAAAGTCTGACACTGAATTCTGATCTAGAGTTGGAGAAATCATTGGATGATTTCCAACCCAAAAAAACCTATTAATATAAATCAGTCCGGAAGAAAAATCCAGTCTATTTCCATAAGATCTCATATGCAACACAAATATGAAAGCAAATATATTCGTCGCATAAAGCTAACATCATATGCGATTCAAGGCATAAAGTTTTCAATATCGAGGATATCTCGTCTGGAGGTGCAACCGGTACAGTTTGCATAAATATGAAATTTTCCACTGATATCCGATTCAATTCTCCCATTGGTGTCTTCGATGTCGGCATTTTTCATATTGTGCCGCATTTGATTTCGTTTCGTGAAAATGGGGAAGTTTTGGCATGTTTCCTAAACGCTTGGTTTCTCCGAAGTTAAAGTGTCCTAGTATTGGAATTGCTATGAGAGGTACTTTTCATCCTATTTATTTAAACAATACATAATATATATTTTTCTTTTTATTTTATTTCCTTATTTTCTGTTGGATGTTTTCCTGCAAGACTGCTTGGATGAAAGACCCACGAGTACCTACAGCATGTCCTAAAATAGGATAGGACAAAATTTTCTCCGGGTGTTGTTCCCTTGGAATAGTTTTCTACGGTCACCTGGGCGTAACCACTGTAGGTAGTGTTATTATTTAAAAGTGTAAAACAATAACACCACAAAATACTCGTATGCTCGTAAAAATATACACCACTAAGGAAAACCATAATAACAGCATTTGTCAGATCGAGTAGAACTTGTTAAAAAGTATTTATTTGCACCTGACAGTTAAAGCTTGCCAGCCTCAACTTCTTTCCGTACTTCCCTGCAGTTTATATTTTTTTATTACAAGCCCATATTGTTCCATTCCTATGCAAAAGGCTCACTATATTCCTTTCAACGATCACGATTTTTCTACCTCTTCTTTCCAATTCTCAAGGAAAACATGCAGGCCATTCCACCATCTCTTTCGTGATCTGCCGTGGCCCCGATTCGCTGTGTCAGAACACCATTTCTGCGTTATACGGGCCCACAGTTAGCAGATAATAATGTGGTGGAGTCAGAAAATTTTTTCTGTTATTTCAAATTCACACGGAAAACGTTGTTTTATTTAATTTTTTCGGTGGCATTGGCGCGTATATGGAATTTATACCTTCACTCAACGCTTGTGACGTCACAGGCCGTGTTGTCGTCGGGTATATTTTCAAATCCAGAAAGCGAAAATACTTCTTATAAAGCCTACCTTTACGTAACATTTAGGACGTCACTGGTGCGAGTTGACTTGGGGTATATTTTCAATTTGGATGCCCGCGCCCGATTAATATAAAATATACCCGAACGTAACGCAGCTATCGCTGGCTGCTAAACCTCATTTCAGCAATATGTTCAAGGGATATTTTTAAATGCACATCTGTATAATTTATCAGCACACTAGGTAACTCCATTAATTAACTGAATGCATACCTAAAAATATGAATTGTTTATCAAAAATACTAACTTGCACTCGAACATTTTGAACTGGGTAAAACAGGTTATGTTAGAACTGTGACCAAACGCGCTACTTCTCAAATTGTTTTTTAGAATATGTTCCGAAAAGTAAATTAGGTGCTGGTTTTCCTTAAAAATGTTTTAGAATGTTTGTTGAACTAAGAAAATTTTAGATATACTATTTTAATAATTGTTATCGTTCGGTAAAACAGTTCTGCAAATACCATTAAACAGTATACTTAATTTGATTTGTTTAGGGTGCATAATTTGTGTGCAAGTATTTGATATATATGTTAAGTATTTTTGATTTAACTTTGCAATATTTTGTTCGAAAAAAGGGAATATACAGATATCGATTTAAATACATGCCATATAAAAATAACTATATCCCGTTTTCTGTCTCTGAGTTCATTGAAAGGCACTTAATAAAACGGGTATAGATTATAGTGTAGCAAAATGAAGTGTCCTCCTTGAAAGTATACCCTAAAAAAATGTTGTAGTCGGGTATACTTTGAAATTTGAATACGAGCTATATACAATTTTAATGTATATACGAATTCAACACTATGGAGCGTTGTGTGAAGGTATAAATTCCATATACGCGGCATTGGCATTCAGTATATTATCTAACTACTTATCTACTTGTTTACTAAGGTGATTATAATGTAATGGTAACTAGAAACAAATAATCAACTACCACTGTTTCTGTGCGTTTAGTATTGTTATTTTAGTTGAATTACGACAAGTAGTTATCATAAATTAAAGGTGTCCCTCAGGGCCGCGCGGCCGGTCCCCATTGGCCACTAAACATAATTAACCTAAGTACTATTGAAATTTCAAACACGTACACGACAACTAATATCATTACGGTTTTTCCTGTTTCAATTTAATGGCATATCCTTAGATATCTATATCTATATATATTAAAGAAGAAACTGATTGATGAACATGCAATATCAATGCACAGCCAAAAAGACTGGGACTAGAAACGAGTTATTTTGTGCAAGATTTCTTTTTAATTAGTAGCATTTTAATTAATAGACGTCACTCCATATTCATATAAAATTTCAATTAACGGAATGGGCCCGTTAAAAACATTTAACCAGTACTGCAGTAATATATACAGAACATTACAGAAAAAGAAAACTGCACACAGTATTTTGTATAAATTGATGCTCAAAAATTCGACACATGTTAATTAAATTATGTTCAAACAAGATAAACTTTAGTTCCATCATCCATAGCTAAATACAAATACGAACCGTCAAAAAAGTATTTACATCATTTCATATCGAAAGAAATTCTACATTTCAAACCTTACGATCAAAATCTACGTGGTTTAACCAAACGAGCAAAAATTATGATCATTGCAAAAAGTATATTAGAACGAATATACATTTTTGATTGGCTCTCCCATTTTTATGCTTACGTTTACACAGACAGACATGTTGATTTATCTCGTTTGTGTTATCTGCTCACTCTGCGTGCGTTTGTTTAGGATAAAGGTAGCATTTGGTTCTTAGCGATCGCGATCGAGTCGCGCAACCCACTGCTTACATATGTATTTCTATGGCACCGGTTGCCCGATACGGTCGCCTGGTTTGTTTAATCATCATCAACTCAGCCGAAAGACGTCCACTGCTGGACATAGGTCTCCCACAAGCGTCGCTACAACGACCGGTCCTGTGCGTCTCGCATCCATCGGATTCCCGCGACCCTCGTCAGCTCGTTTATTTAATACTCCATAGAAATCCATTCTAAGGCCTCTTACATATGGCACGTTTCTCGTGTCGTGTTTAGATCACTGAGAAAGCTTATTGACATAAACGGCTGCGTTACATGCACGGCACCGCCGCCGTGTACGTCATGCCTAACAATTGCTGGGTCGCGCGACCCAATCACAGTTGCGGGTCGCAGCCGCGCGTCACATTCGCTAAGAACCCAATGCCTTAAGGAAAATTGTTATGCCGCAGACTGATTTTCTGCAGCCTGCCTAGCTAGTCATTTATTTTAAGAGTTCTATTGTTATGAACCGATTGTATGTCATGGTCATAATCAGCCACCTGAGACAGCTAATGAGTATCATTCAAGTGATAAAAAGGTATAGGCAGTGTGTATTAATATTCTGACTGCCACTTTTAATAATTCGGCAAGTCATAATGACGCACTAGATTGTGCGAGAAGTGGCATGGAAGAAAAGGAAGTTAGTGATAGCGTGGCAGGTGGTGGCACAAAAATTCACGGAACGGAAGAAATAAACATGTTTCACACACCTCAAATAAAACGCGAAACGGCAGAAATATGATTATGATAATAATTAACTATGTATGTACGATCGTCAAAATTATTATTGAAAATATACTGATTTTCAGTAAAAGTTTCCATTGGGAACAGAAAAAGATTAACAAAACAGAAAATCTCGAATTTCTTACTACTTTCACTACACTTTGTGCTTTTAGTTAAAACTTGAATCAGTTTTACACGCATTTGCTATTTTTATATCTCTTATTACGTGGTCGGTCTGTTAGTCCATCCTGTTGGGATGTTATTTCACTAAACACACTAGTGTGGGCGTTTATAATTGTTTAACTCAATTTCTTTTGGTTGTAAACATTTTTTCATTGTTTGGTTTTCATTATAAAGTGAGGCCTGTTTGGCTTATTTTAAAAGGTCAAAGGTTCTCTTTTGACCTCTTTTGTATCTCTCTAAAGGTAAAAATAGAATTAGTCGGGATTTTAACGTTGGATACAAACTGAGATCTTCTTAAAATTATAATATTTTATGGTTATTTTAATTTCGTACTCAGAATTAAAAAAAAAATCGCGAAAGATCGAGGTTACTGACATAGCCCGAAGAATCGCCAAACTTAAGTGGCAGTGGGCAGGGCACATTGCTCGCACAAAAGATGGTCGATGCGGACGCTAGGTTTTAGAGTGGACCGGAAGACGAAGCGTTGGAAGGCCTCCCACAAAGTAGTCCTATGACTTTGTGAGGGTCGCGGGAATACGATGAATGCGAGACACACAGGACCAGTTGTTGAGGCGATGCTTGGGGGAAGTCTATGTCCAACAGTGGACGTTTTTCGGCTGAAATGATAATGTTGATGATGACTCACTAGATTTTTTTTTAACTGAGCAAAGTTCAAAAACTTGATTGCATTCCGCTCAATAAAAACAAAACAATATTCGTACGAGCATTTATAAATCCGTTACCTACCGACAGAAATGCTGAAAATTGTACGAGTTACAAACGGTGACAGCCAAAAATCTTTCCAATATCAAAGGAATCCTCAAATTGCGCTTTCACGGTTCCATAAATTTTAAGAATTCTTTCAAAAGTGAAATATTTTCAATTAAGCGCTTAACAAATCCGCATCGGGCATTCGCGGCGTGGACCAGCCAACGGATTCGTTTGGTACGTGACGTGTCGGACTTTGAACCTACACGTCAACGAGCAATTTCAGGAATTTCACAGTTAATAGAACCGTGGGATTTTACATTTTCAAGCAAATTTCACTGACCATTAAACTAATGCTACGAAGGCGATGAAGGCGAAAATTTGTAAGTGAGTGTGTGTGTGTGTTTTTGTATGGTTGTTACTTCTTCACGCGCGAACGGGTTGGAAGGTTGAACGCTAAACGGCTTGGACGAAATTTGATGCACTAACCTCTACGGTCCGGACTAAGCGTTTCCCTTCGTCGTTTATACCGCATACATCGAGGGCCTGGAACAATTTGCCTGCTGCAGTTTTCCCGTCCGCTTATAATTTAGGTGTCTTCAAGGCTAGAGTTATTCACTCTAGCCTTGAAGACATCAAGGCTCATAATAATCTAGTGCGCCTCACCATCAACGATTGCATCACTGCTTACCATCAGGTGGGATCACAGTCAAGCACTAGTTTATAACAATTAAAAAAAACTAATAGTACATGTCCTGGAATAGGACATAGGATACTTTTTATCCCTTTTGAAGTAAGACAATTTTCTATTTTAGCAGCACCTAGGTAGTATTATTAATTTATTCCGTTTCATTATTATTATAATGTCTCCTTTGCCAATCACTTCTCACCTCCCATCAGGTGAAATAGTGAACAAAAACAATTAAAAATAATCTTTAAAAATAATTTGGATCGGCAAAACATATTTTTCTCTATTTAGTTGCTTTCTCCTCTCTTTCCGAAGTTATATAAATCCGATTTTGAACACAAAGGAGATATCTTCATCAAAGGCACGTTAACCATCTCACATGTTGAAGGCCACAGAACATATCTGTAGGCCATACAAATATTTGTTCTCCACGCCAAACAAGCCATCCATCTTCAGTAAGTCAGGGGTCGTTGTGAAACGACACCCATTCATGGCATTGTTAGCTTTTCTGAACGTGAGTTGAAACAACATCGTTTGACGCTGGATCCTCGTGAATGGGCGAGGTTAGGTCTCTGTTTCTCTTTTCAATTAACAAATTGGAGTTAACTTTTATGTAATTATTCCTGTTTTGCGTTGTCAATTAGAAAGAAAAATATTTTATTCGGCACCCACTGTAGAAACAATAATTAATAAAAAGACAATAAAAAGAATAACAATAAAAAGAATACTGGCACAATATGCGTCTCATGTTTGTTCCAAATAGGTTCAGTTCAGCAAAAATGCCAGATAACCACGTGTTAGTTACGTGACGCTGGTTTTCTTATACTCCCTCTCACCCCAAATGGACTGAAAGGAAGAAACTCTCTAAAACTTACCCTTTGCGACCCAGGGCCGTAGTGCTGCAGCCCTAAGAGTATTTTTATTTCCTACTTCGTATTTTGTAAGAGATAAAGTATACACAGTTATAGATAAAATCTAGATGCAACACAACAATAAGACAACACAATTTGGCGAAATGAAGTTTTATAGACAAGGCGGATACTCAGTGTGAGTGCAAGGGTACTGCACTCACACTATCCACTGCTCAAAACATAAGCCATACGTAAGAGTGCCCCAAGTGCCCATACACCTGCACTTTGGAGGTTTTAATGAGTAGGTACATACCACTAATAGTGCAGTTAAAAAGCTACGTACTGGGCCCAAACAGTATAACGAGTTTACCATCGGTTTGAAAAGAAAACGATCTAGAAATATCTTGCTATAGAACATTTAGATTAATTTTTACCGCTATCTCATCTGATGGTAAGTGATTACGTGGCTGACGATTACTACGAGTACTCTTGACTTAAAGATCATTAGCAGTACGCACTAATTAGGTTCTATTATTGTTGCCTACTCAAGGGATTCTAACGTCATGTAGGTGATGTAGGCTAACAAAAAATAGTTCTAGTCGCGATCGAACACCCAAGCAATTTTAATACCGGTTCAAGTGGTAGATGTGGGGTTTTCAGTGCGCATTTTTAAAAAGGTATTTTGTAAACAAATCGTAAAAAACATTAAGTTTATAAAAACAGTAATGTCTTTCTAAATACGAGAAGCTGATAACTTTTAACCGTCGTTTTAAGGAAAGAAATAAAAAGTATTTAATTGTCACGGGACTGATATGCATACAAATGATGAACTTAAAAATCTTTAACGATGGCTTCCTGACTTGCATTAACTTAATTATAGTCCCATGATAATATTCTTTCAATTGTTTGTTTACATATAATTTGCTTAATTCATGAATCCCCGACCGGTCTCATAGGACCGCGATGTTATTGTCTTACTATTGTGTCTCGTTTCGCGGGTATTGATAGGTTAAAGCCTCGGATGCATTAGGTGACAAAATGTCCCCAAACATGACACGCAACACTCAATTCACGCGATGCTGCAACGTTGCAAGTGTCCCGCAACTCGCCCTCTAAAATTTTACAACGCGTTTTCGTGACGTTTTTGTTAGATAATTTGGCAGTTTTGAGCGGCATGTTCGAGGACATTTTGTCCCACAGATATAGTTGTGGCTTAAAAACGACAATAGCGATCCATCATTTATATAGATAGGTATTCAATAACAAGCCTCTGTGTATAGAAACCACAGTTAATTAATTAATTAATTATCATCAACAATTATAACGTGACTGATTACTATCTATATTGACCGCCATCAAGGTTATTAAACAGATGTATTTTGATATTATTAATTGAAATTGATCTTATTTGTTTGTCGCTGAATCATGGTGTGCCAAATAAACATGTTTTTTTTTTTGATTAGGTTGTTTTTTTTTAAGACAAGAAATCATTCAATAACTTTGCTCGCTATAGAGTGGAGCGGAAGGGCGTGTCAGACTTTTACTGACTAAACTACTCACACCTGTGTTCTTCAGCCGCTCTATGCGTTTGAGGACTACGGATATAATTATCAGAAAATTGCGCAGCCCTAGTAGGCATTGGTCTTGCTGGGCCCCTACGATTTACTGGTATCTCACGCGTGGAACACTACACGCTGTAGACAGTAGACGACATGAGCAACCTGACCTGAACTGACCTGGACGGCAAGCTACCCATTGCTCGTCTTCCGCAACCCGCGTCTTCCGTGGCTAGTACTCGGGGTCAGTGTTGCAGCGGCTGGGGTATGGTTCGTTCCTAAACGCGTGCGGCCGGCTTCATCGCTAGCATAACTACTTAGCTGAAAGAGTTTTTACCATCGCTCAAACCATGGCTATGACAGGGCTATGGTGGTGGAGGAAAACCGCTAAATGGGTTTTTTCAACAAAAGCAAATTACGCCGCCACAGTACTATGAGGCGACTCATGCATGAGTTAATTTGGTGTGACGTCAAATTTCAGAGCACATCAACGTTATTTTCAGTCCGTCACAACCAATACCTTCCTGTGATGTTTCACTTGGATTAACGTGTGCGGATGTTGAGGCAAGTTGATTTACCGCCGCGTATTCCCAATAGCGTATGCTGCAATGCGGTAGCTTACTGTCACAGCACATTGTTTGAAAAAGAATATTTACATAGCTTGGCTGATGGAGGGAACTGCTTGCCTTGAATAAATATATTGTCGTAAATATTTTGTAGAATAGAAAAGGTATGAAGGAAATCTCGTACTCAAAAGTAGAAAGGATTTTCAGATAGCATTGAATTTGTTGAAACGGCATACATCAAACACCGTATTCGCGTTTGAAGTAAAAAGTATGAATATAGTATGTTCATAACTGTAATGGTTCACAACTGTCAAACTGTCGCACGTATTTTGAATGTGCTATATGGTGCTATATGATGTATTGTTTTTTTTTTATTGAACCTTTATAGGATAACTTTGTTGTCCGTCAGTCTGTATCACCTGATGGAAAGTGATGACGTAGTTGACGGTGACGACGCTTTTTGACAATATTATCGTCTATAAACTAATGCTGGCTATAAATTAATGTCTGGGCCTCATTTTAAAACAAGATTCTATATACAGACGAGAAAAAATGATCATCATCATCCATTCAGCCAAAAGATGTCCACTGCTGGATGTAGGCCTCCCCCAGGCGTAGCCACGACGAGCGTTGCTGTAAGTCTCACATCCACCGGATTTCCGTGACCCTCACCAGGTCATCGATCCACGTTGTGGGAGGCCTACCAACGTGTAGATGCCACTCCACAATTTTTCCTCTCCATCGACCTCGTTTATTTATTTATTTATTTATTTATTTATTTATTTTATTTTATAATTTATGTACACACAGATAAATAGATAAGGAAACAATAAAATACAGAAATATGTACAAAGGTACTGCTTATTTCAATAAGAAATCTCTACCAGCAGACCTGCGAAAGAGAGATTTTGTGAGATGTAGACAGTTCTCGTGCTCTTGCTCGTTTTACATTTCTTCAAGCTGTGTCGGTAACCTAGGAATATATTTAATTATAGTACACATTACTTTTTGTTTACGATTTTAGAGGTCACAATTTTATACACCCTCTTCCATCTTTTACATAAATTCCCTCGCTGCAAATAATATGCAGACAAAATAAATAATATGATGAGGAAAATATTTTCCTTAGGCCCTGAACAAGCGGTTTGTTTTGATGAGTCCAGTCAAGTTTTCGGGTCAAGGCTTCAGAAAATTTTCGTAAAAACAAGCTTTATTTTTTCAGTTCAATTTATTATTATTATTAGTACCTAAAATAGCTTCGCTCAAAATTATTCGAGTTGAATCTTATAGTGGTTTCCACCAGGTTATTCAGTTCAGTTAATTGCTTGACGTGTTAATTATTGAAAGTCGTTCCATTGGAAAATTCGTCGGAAACAGTATAGTCCTTACAAGGTTACTTAATTTTGATTGAGTTAGTGAAGTTAGTCAGTCAAGTTGAATGAAGTTATTGGTGCTGTGACGTGTAAAAATAACTATTTATCGTAGCCTGATTTGAATAAAATTATAGTGAAGGTCATATTGTGTTGGTACTCCATAAGAGAACACTAGAATTTTTCATTTTCATTCGTGCACCGAAATAGACACGTTAGTTATAGGCGTGGGTTTGTGGAGGACGAACACTGCTAGCAACCCGTCTAGTAAGGACCAGACTCCAGTCAACGGCGTGTATTGTTCCACGCACGTCTCAAAGGTATACCAGCAAAACTAGGGTCGATGCGTGCTAAGACTAACGCAGGTTTGAAAGAGTGACCGTTGCCCTACTATGCAAAGGGCACATTTTTTTTTTTATTATTATTCATAGGCTCGCGTTTGACCACTATCTCACCTGATGGTAAGCGATGATGTGGCCGACGATGGAGCACGCTTGCCTAGAAGTAACCTATTCACTCTTGACTTGAAGACTCCTAAGTTGTAGCTATCGGGAAACACAGACTCCGGCAGGGAATTCCACTCCGTACATTGATGTGTGTACATTGATAAACCATGTCATAGGATGGGTTATTTTTCACTCTGGAAGTAAAAAAATCTACTTACTCGTACATGCGAGCGAAACCACTGGCAGAAGCTGATAAAAATATGCGTGACTTTATATTCTTCATTGCGACTTTCACTATCTAAAAAAGCTGAAAAATAAAACATAAATAAATCGTGTGACAGTCTTACCTTTTCAGAAAAAAATAAATTGCTTTGTTTTTCAACAAACCAGACAAGAGAATACCTCATGGAATAGAGACCGTCTATAAAGTTTAGCCAAATAAATTCAGTACCTAAACAGATACCCAGCTAGCAATAACAGATTCTCCACAATACGTATGATTTCCCTAAATTATTCTGAATAGGCATTACCCAAACATGTAGTGAACGAAGTCCCTGCCCATGCATAGTAAAACGATCATATCACATAATAATACTAGCTTGTTGTGTCATTGTAGCATTGTTCTAGGCAAAAATGTTGCAAAATGGGTTAGATAAAGTTTCGTACAAACTTGAATATTTTCCATACGAGTGGACCATTAAAAATGTAAGGTCCTTATAATGCATTTAAACTAAAAGTATGTAGCCGAAATTTTTTAATAATATTTCACTATGAGCCAACTACTATTGAATGCAATTACAAAACGCATCTAAATATTTAAAAATAACATAAAATAATAACCATAAAAGTCAAATTAATAACATATGTACATAATTATGTATACAATACACATACATAAATATGCACACGTAACATACATACACAAACACAAACACATCCACAAAAAAAAATGTAATAAAATATTTTGTACATTTCTCAAAGTGACTGTCGCCTTCTTTGAGAATAAATTTCTATAAACACGAATAATTATCATAGTCCTGCCTTTGTCTAGTGACTACTTTGTCTAGTATCGATTATTGGGAATCGTGTTACTATCCCCGTGACGCCATCACCAACATTCTTTTCTTTCATAACTATCACTCCTCATTCAACTCATTTAATTTTTCTTTGGCCTCCCTTTTCCTCTTCTTTCTTCAGTTGTGTAAAGCAACCAGACTCACTGGTCATTTGTTTTGAAATGAGGAATCCGATTAAGTGTATTTAGTCATAGAAATGTTTGTGAGTACCTATTAAATAACAGTGTAACACTACAGTATTTACTTTCTGCTAAATCTCAATCAGGAAAACCGTTGCAAAACAACTTACCTAGTTGATTAATGTAAACTATGTTTTCAATTACCGATTAATTTTCACTTACACCTACAAAGTTTCAAACAATGTTAAAGCTAGGTGCATCTCAACTATTGCTTGAAGCAACGACGGGCTTGGTACTGAGTTTCCAGATCAAATTTAGCATAAAGTTTACCCTGTAGTTGGTCGTGTAATAGACCGCACAGTTACCGTACCTAAGTGACGACAAGGGATAACATGAATGGGTGATTTTCAAGTTATTAGGAATATTACGAGATTTCTCAGGAAACGGTTGAAATAGTTCCCAATTTCATCGTCTTCCTGCCCTTGTCTCATCCCTTGTCGTATGTTAGTTGGGATAGGTACAAGATGTTTTTTCTTCAATTCTCCTTTGTCGACCATTGTTTTGGTGGGAAATTACCTAGGAATCTTTTTGGACATCTAGGAATTCTTAGCTTTGCGTTTCAAGGCCCTGGGATTCCTTTGCGGACTACCTATGGCCGCCTTTTGGATGTCAACCATGACGTTTTAATTTGCTACCCCTTCAAGTTCCTGCCCTTGTCCCATTTTATTCGGGGTCTTGGCAAAAATTATTTTCCTTAATTCTTTTCTATCAGCAGTCACGCTATCACTGACTTCCTTTGCTTTCATGTCATTCCTATAATCTGTATATGTTTTTTTTAGCTTCCCTCCCATTTTCTATCCATCTATGAAGATGTTAGGTACTAGAAGAGTTATGAGTATACATGAGTATACTCATAACTCTTCTAGTACCTAACATAATTATTTTTCATCACTTCTCTTCACAAGACAGTACCAAGCTAAACGATTCCCTTTCAACTTTCCAGTCGCTAGTTTCAAACTTGATTGCTATTCTTTCAATCCTTCTTCGCACAATTTATCCATTATTTATTTTAACTTTATGTCCAATAGTGGTAGGTATGTATGCGGATATTCATTTTCCACCAGTCATAGTTAAAAAAGACTTCTTGAAATCTTCACTGCGTACACTTATACATTTAACAGTAAATAGGTAATATTTAAAATCGAATTCAGTACAATCTATTCATCTTATCTTCGGCCTTCTTTCTTTCCCTTTCCATCCATCCTCATTAATACCTCTTTTACTAACATCAATCACTTGGAATTTCATGTTATTCTGCTAAGCGAACCTTGCAATATAAGAATACTAGAAAATATTTTTAAGAATAGAATGCTAAATAGATTTAGTATTTTTATTAAACTTCTTCTTTTTACTGGTTTATAAACCAGTGCTTGACCTCGATCCCACCTGATGGTAAGCAGTGATGCATTTGTTGATGGTGAGGCGTACCAGTTTGTTAAACGCCTATTCACTCTAGCCTTGAAGACTCCCAAATTATAATTGGACGGGAGGACCGCAGCAGTCCTTTTTAAAATTAAATTAATTATTAGCATATCCACGACACAGGGTTTATACAAAAACATGTGAATTCACATGAAAAACACTCAGACCCGGAACAGCTATCAGTAAGTAAGCTATACAAATATTTGTTCCCTGTGGGAATCAAAACCGAGATACGCAGCGCAGTGCAGCTCAACCAAATGTGCCAACTCTTCAAAAAGAAGGAGGTCATATGTTGGACTGTGTATTTTATTTATGTTCTCGGATTTTTCCGTCAATTGTGGCTCGTTTATTTATTTTTATTAACTGTTCAATTGTCCGTTTTTTAAAAAGAATGTTTAATAAAAATAGATCTAGATCTAGAATAGAATAGTTGAATCTATTTCCATAATTTATCATAGTGATTACTATTTTCGATTTGGAAGCACATTTATTATGCGTACAGCTAAGGAGTGCAATTCCCTGCCAGAGTCTATGTTTCCTGTTAGCTACAACTTAGGAGTCTTCAAGTCCAGAGTGAATAGGTTACTTCAAGGCAAACGTGCTCCATCGTGTCGGCCACATCATCGCTTACAATCAGGTGAGATAGTGGTCAAACGCGAGCTTATGTATAATAAAATATATATATACACTTGTACAGTCAAGAGCAATAAGATATATATTTAAACATCGTTTCATCATTCTGCTATACAAGAAATAAATGTAGATACGACTACGACTACTTATTTGTACTAAATGACTTGTTAAGATTACTTGACTAAACACTACTACGTACAGTAGGTAATTGCCCGTGACTCTACATGAAGTTTTAATAAATAAAACAGGACATAGTTTCAAGTAGAAATAACATTAGTGTAGTGAATCCTAGCAACCTATTTTGTTCAGATGAGTGTCACAGCTGTTAAACGACACGCAGCCGGTACTATTCGCTAGTTGTGTACCTATTTTGTATAAAATATTAGTTGATTTTATTTTTACATTGTCTTTATTCATTTTTAGTAGTTTTATCAATTATTGATATTTACATAAGTATGTGATAAACTTCCAACCTAACTGGGCAAGTGTAAGTCGGGCTTATTTAGGGTTTCTTACAAATACACCCAGGTAAATAGTTCTATTCCCGAATCAAGTCGAGATGATATTTCTAATTTTTTGTGTAACTACACATTAACAATACTGAGCTGAACTCTGCTTGGGGTAGCAGACTTAAGTATTGATATTAATTTCAGCTTCATACTTCCACGCATTCCAAAAAAGGGTGTTGACAAACAGATACTTTCCTGTGCGTTCACATTCCATGAACACGTGATAAATATCCGCAATGACCTCAAAAAAATCCTATTACCGCTAACCTTATTTGACGTAACGTAAAACTTGGACCATGCATCTATAATTATTATTTGCCGCCTTCTCAGTAAGTAGGTTAATCTTTTAAGAATAAGGATAATAATAAGGATGATCAGGTTACTAAATGAATGCTTGGGCGTCTCATATCTTATAAGAATGCCGGAAAGATGGCCAAAGGTTGTTAGTTACTGGACGCCTGAGGGTAGACATCACTGAACCTTGGCAGTAATGTGTTCCCTCAGGCGTTCGGTAACTAACCTCACCATCATACCATCTCATTGAATCGTCACACCATCTCTGCCGCATGCAAAGGTTACCACGACCTGAAACCTTGACAACGAAAGGACCACGTTTTAGGGTCAATCTTCGCCACAGATCGCGTCAGACAAAGAGTTTTAAGCGACAAATTAGTGGTTTCTCCCTCAGTTTTACCCACAACCTACCTCTTTAATCTGACGACGAGCATTGAGCCCGAGTCGTCGACGGCGCCTAGTGTTGCACGCACGCTCTAATAAGCGGATAATACACATCTGAATAGTATTTGGTAGCAAAAGAGATTCAGCCTTTGCTGAAGAAACATTTAATACTACAGTAAAATTTTTAGCTATATTACACCAAGATGACGCCTGTTTCAATGATGTAACATTTGTCAAGTGGCGTAGATATTTGAGGTACAAAACACAATTTAAACACAACAACTAGCGCGACTTCATCTGCGAGGACTTCAGAAAAAAAAAATCATCCAAATCCGTTCAGCTCATCTACACACACACAATATTAGTTAGGATATAGACTAGGAATCAATTTACGAATAATTAATACAGCCACTGTACTTAATTAGAAAAAATGCCACCAAATTGTCAAGTTTAGAATTTCAGAAGCACAAAAAAATTACTTGTTCAGCAAAAAACAGTGTGATTGTTTTGTTAACAAGCAGAACGTAATTTGCCATGACTTGTAGAAATGTAAACACATTTTTGTACACAGAAAAATATCTTTATCTGTAAATACATTTTCTGAGATTTTATCATACAGCCAAAGAATTAGCATGAAGTTTTGTAATGAGTTGTAGGCCTGTAGGAGTATATCGTAGGGGCCTACCAGGGTCGAAGCCCTGGAAAGCAATGCAAAGAAGGAACATACAAATGAGTTTTTTCATTGTTGATAGGTTCGTGTTATACTATTTTCTCATTTGATGTGGTCAACAATGGTGCGTGCGTCACGGGGCTCCTTGGGACCGGTTGCGTTAGATTTAATTATGATTCAAACTTAATTATATTAATGAAGGTCAAGAATCTGAGGTTTTGTTGATATTCGAGAAAACCTTCATCATCGTCATCATTTCTGCCGAAAGACGTACACTGCTGGACATAGGCCTCCCCCAAACGTCGCCACAACCACCGGCCCTGTGCGTCTCGCATCCATTGATTCCTGTGACCCTAACCAGGTCATCCGACCACCTTAAAATGTGTTCATAAAACATTTAAACAATATCAAGCGATACCAATAACAGTTAATGACATTAATCGGTAATATTTTGAAATTTATCGAAACACATAACGTTATAAATGTATAATAATGAAGTTTATTAAAACTGTGGTCCGAGTTACGAGGCTATTTATGTCGTAATAAATATAAAAATCATTCGTTTATTTGAAGCTAAGCTGCAATTTGTATTTGGTTTTAAGATAAAAGTGTACAAGCTGATAAATAGAAATTTTATACACAGGAGACACTTGGGTGTAAAAAAGGCCTATGGAAAAAGTTTTCAAATAGGCACCAATTTAATGTAAGTGGTGTAAATGATGCGGACCGCTAGAATGTTTACAATGTAAGGTAAAACATTTGCCGTACGTTGGGTCGTCCGGTGGTGGAAAGATGATGGCAGAATCAAGTCATGGTATTTCCGCGTTCACTCTTTAAAATGCATGCTAGGTAGCCAACCTTTCGGTATTTTAACCGAAAGGCAGGCAATGTAGATTGGGCTTAACCCAAACTGGATCACCAATAAGCCTCTTCGTACTGTCTGTAATTTATATTATTACTACTGCTCTCATAACAGTGTAGGAAAAAATCTGGAAAAGCCGTTGCCTAAAGGTCCTAGAATCAAAAATTTGAAGACATGTGACATCCTCCAATCCATAATTATTGAGCCTGCGTAATCGATTTCCTTTAATAGACAGAAAGCCCAGTAGTAAAAACATTATAAAGCTATTTCTTTTGCTTTATTTTTTTTTATAATAGCTACATTGAAAGCTACAAATTTCTGGATAAAAAAATATTTATGTTTATTTTAAACTGATCGATAATATTTTTAATTTTTTTTTTTATTCTGAAGTTACAGTACTTTAGTTTTTTGATCGTCTAACCTCCCAACCATCTGTGTATCAAGTGCTGAAGTCTAAGTTCGGCCAACTTCGGCAAAGTTCGGCCGCGGAGCTCAAGCTTTCTTCGATGGCTTCTATTGTGCACTTCTTAATTAGACGAAGTACATTTCTGGTTCTAAAATTGACGTGATCTTTTATCGAGATCTCTGTCAAGAGGCGTAGTGCTTTGGCCAGGCCATGTGCCAATTTGATAGCGCTGCACTCATCAATCTCAAACATTTTTGAGTTTTGACAATTACTATCGCGGCTATCTTCAATTGTTTTATTTATGTGTACCCGATCATTTTAACATTCTGAAATCACTTCGTATCTGGGCAAGCAACAAATTAATTTTACTTCACTTTGACCCTTTCTGGGCATGTCAGAAGCTAGTGCACGGTTCCATTTGGTCGTTTCCTATGGAGAAGAACCAGTAAGAAATTCCTTAGTTTCTTACTGGTTCTTCTTAAGAAAGATATTATACTAGCCTATACTGTTCCACTGCTGAGCAAAGGCCTTCCATCGTTCCCAGCTTTCTTGATATTTTTTTATATTTTCATTTCACAATTAGACATGTTTGTAGACAATCATTACACATTATATAGTTTGGGGAGGGTAGATAGACAGCCACTTCATGTAAAATACATACATGGACCTGCATCCGACGAGGTAAACCGCTTAGTCCGGACCGTAGAGGTAGGTGTAAACATTGTAAGAGTGGATCCTCGCCGTTCATCGTTTAAAAATGAAATGTTGTATTTTAATTTAGTGAATCGTTTCATGCATTTAAACTATCGTTGATTTTGTTTGTTGGAAAAGATTTATTTAATAAACATCAACTATATACACATTTTTCTATTCTTTTCATATTGTCTGTTTATAATAATATGTGTGTATGAAATCGTGAAATAGATTAATCACATGTCGATGCCTACAGGCTAAAAGAGCAACGGGCGCATTGTACAACACAATATGCCCTAAGAGCCCAAAAGTATTGGCGTCCCATTCCAAAGTCCCAGAGGAGTAAAACTGCACTATACTGCTAAAACTCCAAGTGAACCAATAGCAAGTAATCAAGGCTTCTAAAGCGACCAGCTTGGTAATAGCCTAGTCTCAAGGGTCTCAGGATCGAAATCGCTATAGCCAAGTCCACTCAAACTGATATCGAATTACGTAGTGATAGTCACCATCAGTCACACAATTTAACAACAAATGATGCTTATAATGAGTACCTACTTGAAAACTAATGCAAGATACTCAGCAAAATCAATATTTTAGGATAGACTGGCTCAAATTGCGATATTATTACTATAATATTCGATTTAAACATGTATACATCTAATTATAGGTACCCGCCCATTCCCTCTCATAGAGAGGAGGCCTGAGTCCCAACAGTAGGAACATTATAAGACTGATGCTATGCTATAAACAACACGATGGCAAAACTGTCAGTGAATTGTTTTGAGGCTATTAAAACACCAAATTTTAAAAGTTACTCAATGTTAATTTTACAGTAAAATTACTTTAGTTTTTTTCCTTCTGCTATACTGTCGTTTAGTTTTACCTTTAATTACTCAGATACCCGCGAAACGAGATACAATAGTAAAACAATAACAGTGCGGTCTCATAGGACCGGTTGGGGATTCAAACGTTAATTAATTTTTGTTTTCTTCATAGAAGTGAACATGTTATTCACGAGGGCAAAACCACGGGCAAAACTAGTCAATAAGTCCAACGTCAAAGATTTACAATCTATAGAAAATCGACATTGAAATTATAAAGACAATGCAAACCTTGGGTAGGGTAATGTCATAGCGTGCGGAGTAAGAAAGGTCGGATTAATCACCACTAATTATGAATGAACGTTCAATTGTCCATTTAAATAATTATTATTTAAAGTAAAATCTACCGTTTTCTTGTGATTTTCATTGTGACTTCCATAGCAGCATGACGAACTTTGTTCAGGTATATTTTTGTGTAGTGTCATAATTTAAATCAGTGCAGTGTGATTTTCATTACTAAGACTCTAACCGTATCGTTCTGGTCCTCAGATTGTGTTACTAATCGTGGCAGTTGTGTGCCCTGAAGGGAACGGAAATCCTCTGTTCCAAGGCATAAGTTTCCAAAGAGGGTTCGAAATAAACTTCAAGCCTCTACCAAGGAATCCGATAACGTTTATAAAGGAGAAATGGTCGCCATTTGGAGTGTTTGGAAGAAAGCATTCAATACAGAAAAGGAATTCAGGAAGAAGTGTAGTACCAGTTAGTCAAGCTCCCCCCGCCGTGCCACTTGCCTCAGAAGTGTCTGAAGCCCGTCCAGCCGCACCAGTGTTTGAACATGTTGAAGAAATAGAACATTTGCAGACTCCTCCTTTTATACCTCCCTCTCAGCAAATTCCTATATCTGTAGTCCCTTTGCCAATATCTTCACCTATGCCTCCTCCTGTTTCTCCTATACAACCTCAATTAATTTCTCTTGTACCTCCTATAGCTTCTTTACCTCCTCCGTTTATGCCTACAAATGTAATAATAACTCCTGCACCTCAACCTGCTTTCAATTATATGCCGCCACCTTCAATAACTCCACAGGTTGTTAGCATATCTCCAAACCAACCAATACCAAAAGAGGAGCCTTTAGAACCTCCGTTTGTGCGAATGGAAGGAAGTCTTCCGCCTATATCTTCAAACATGGTCATTCCACCACCGGCTTCTGGCAGATTTACTGATGTAACTCGAGCTGAGCCGGTAAGAGAATATATGAATTCCGTACAACCTATTCCACCTCCTCCACCACCTATTGTTGTTGAAGAAAAACCTACACCCCCATTAGAGACAAATAGTATAAAACCAGAACCACCAAGAAACGATATTGCAATAAATGATAATTCGTTAATCAGAGGCTCTAAGATAGCTTTATATTTTGGCAGTATCTTTCTTCAGCTTATGTCTCAATTTATGAGTAATGCTCGTGCAACTTTCGATCAAATGACTAATCCTCCACCAGCATTCAATAATTAGTTATTTTTAAAGTAATAATTATCTTCTGAATTAAGAAATAATGTGTTGTCTTCTTTCTCTGCTATCTTTGATTCATAAATTATAAACAAGCACCTGTTTTGTATACTGCACAAAAAATATAGATTTTAAGGAAATTGTAAATGAGAACGAGAATGATCCAGATTTTTTTTGTAATAAATCTTATTTCAAAAAACATAAAAAGAAATTCTAGTCTCTAATTTCTGCTCACTGGGGAAATTTTATACCTTAAGAAGATATCAAAACCAATATGCCATTTATATGTAATTTTAATAATATAATAATTTTGTGTAACCGAGCGCAAAAGAGTATGTAGGTACGATACTATTAAAACATTGGGAGGCCTAAACAAACAAAAGATTTAAATAAAGCCAGTCCTTCTCCCCGACCCGGGCGGGTCGGTGCGTGTTGAAAATTGGGGACGAATGGATTTTATATGTGGGAGCGACCCTAGGTTATTTTAGGGATACATGGAAAAGTTTTGTGGTCATCCTCATGCGGACATGAATAAGGTCGAAAACTTTGTAAAATTACGCTTCAGATCAACGTTGAATGACTGGGTTGAAATAAAATAAAACCTGTTTAAACTAAACATTTCTGTATATTTTCTAAAGCCTTCTTTCAGCTTAAAAAATATTAATCACAATCGCTTTGACAAACAGAACAATTTACTAAAATTCTTTCATACTTAATTTCTCTTCTTTTTTACTTCTGTTTTTGTTAAAGAACCGATCAATATCTTAGCCATCCGAACAACAACTATTACTCCAAGGAGTATTAAGGCTAATAGATCTAAGAAAAGCTTCTGGTATAGTGGAACATGGAGAGCGGGGGAGCGTAGATGAGGAGCTCCGTTAGTTTCGATGACATGTTCTATCCAGTGGACGAGGGTTTTACCAGGCTTGTTTTCACGACGATGGTAGATATATGACAGCTCTTTAACTTTTTTAGCGTACCTAAAAATCGAAGAATAATATTAGAAGCATGTTTAGGTTAAGAGAATGAGGATGATAATGAGAATGTAAATTATCCGAATTGATATAAAATATGTCAAATTTTGTGTCTACTTACTTGGGATTTGACAAGATTTCTTCAATAGCCACCTTCAGTTTGGCTGGCGTATCATAACCCAAGTCTACTTGAAGAGCAAACCCTTTGCGAACGCCTCTCAAGACATTGATGAACTGGTCAGCAAATAATGGTATTCCAATTATAGGAACACCGTAGTGTAAGGTTTCGGTGGTTGAAAGGAGACCTCCATGAGTGACGAAAAGTTTGCAGTTAGGATGAGCTGTAATAAAAACATATTTGAAGCAGGACACGAAATAAATTATAATTCATGCATTTTAATTTAGACGATTCTAGAAATATGTTTTATCCTTTATTTATGTTATTCATACATCAATTAATATTAGTTTAAAACAATGTTTTTATTTCTATTATATTAAATGTATTAGTAATTTAGTTATTCTGTATAGTAACATCAACTTGTGTCAGTTTTTTTTAAAGAAGCTTACGGTCAATTCAATCATTATATCTTATTGTATTTTATGTTACAATTATCTTGCGAATAATTTTTTTATTTTATTTATCTACCCTTAAACGCCTGTTCTTATTGTTGATGTATTGGATGCATTCACTCATATTAAAAATATGAAAATTATTCCGTCTATCCGTAACGCTTCCTCAGTTAAACTACTGAATTGATTATAAAAATTAATAACAAGTAAGCCTGAATCAGGGAAGGATATAGGTTACTTTATATCTGGCTTCTATTTTCACTTCGTGTCCGCAATTGTCAACCATCATACGGACTGAGTTGCGAACAAAAACTTGTAGTAATATAATACGTTTATCAAAAAAAAATACATTAATAATTCCTTTTGACTGCACAAGTTGTCAATAGTAGTTTATCATGTCAACTATCTCATACAAAATTTCCAGCATATTTGTGCTCAATAAACTCAAAAATGTCGAATTTTATTTACAAAGAAAGAAATGGAATTGTAAAAACAGATCGCCACGTCATATCCCCTATTAATCCGTCCGATACATCGGATACTGATGGCATTGTTGCGGTTCTGCGACCGGTGTTATCGACAGATGTGAACGTCAGTAATGCTATTGTAAAAGATTATACTGTAAATGGGTCCAATGAAAAGGAAAATGGTTTTAAAAGTATGAGAAATGTTCTCATATAAAGAATTTAAGTTGTTTATTCTGTATTTTTGTGGAATTGCTAAAATTTTGTTAATATATTGTGCTCACAATAATAAACTGTCGAAACAAAATCATTTGGTATTATTGTTTTTGAACGTTGTATTATTTCAATCCCATTCCCATTCTCAACATATACATCTAGATTTTGTCATTAGCTTACCTAATATACTTGGTTGAGGAGCCCATTGGACCATATGAACGTTCTTTGGTATATCTGTCAATTCTTCTTCTAGTTTCCAAATAACAGTCTGCTTCAATTGACTGAATATTTTTAGAAAATCTCTCTTTAATTCCATCGGCATAGTTGAACTCTTCATCATTGTACCCATGCTGAAATAGATAACTCCATGAGGTGCACTGTCCAAAATCTTTTGTAAATTCTGCAAGGTAAGTTAAAAAAATAATTAAGTTCTAATTTTCGTTTAAAAATTAGTTAAATATTATAGTAACCAATAGATATGCAATTTTCATTATCATATTTAATTATGCAAGCTTGTACCAAAATTATAGCCTAGGTCTAATGTTGCCCCACTTTACGGCACTCGTATTAACTTACATACATACAGTAGTCGTACTTAAATAAGTGGATAACAAGGCATTTTTTATCAGCTAACCATTGACTCAAATAGACAAATTAAAGTATTTACCTCAGGCAAAGGTGGAACTTCATCTTGAATATGGTATCCAGCAATAGGAACGTAATTTATTGGCAGCCTCTGAGCTTCACCTGACGAAATATGGGAGTTGCCCAAAATCATGGACGCATTATATTTGACTTCTTCCAATGGTGGCAATGTAATTCCTCTCTTTGCTGCGGCCGGACCAAATGAATCTAAATATGTCTGCTGTTCAAAATCCTTCAAAGACCTGAGGAAAATTATTTATTTTTTACCTTTTGTTTTCTACTTGCATTCGGGTTCAATCGCTAATAAAAGCCAGTAAATCAATAAGAATTAAATAAGCCCCAATATGCTTACCATATAACTCTGTATAAGTACAAAACATTCCATAGTTCTCCAATTCGTTCTGAGAATGTAAAAGGTGGAGATACTGGTGACATATGATCAGGGAAATAAGCTGGATTCCCGACCTCGTCAATCAAACTCAGGACAATTGGATGGGGTTCCATTGATGATGACCAGACATAAGGACAGTTGTAAATAGCTGCAAATCTAAAATTAAAGCATTCATAAAATCGTTTTGTCGTACAAGGAAAAATGTAAATAGAGATAAATAATGATAGAGATAAATAAAAACCTTGAAACATGATCAAAAAATATTTGCAGAGTCAAATTTTATTTAAGTACATTTTAAAGAAGAAGAAGAGGCGATAGATATAGTGCCATTTGATCAGCTATGACGATTATCTAAAATCCGAAATGCCATATCTTTGACATATTCTACCGAATTACTATGCGGTAATCGACATTTACTATAGTCAAGAGCCTCAAGTAACACTTTGACACTACCTCTTGTAGACAAGCGTGAGTAATGAAGGAATTCAACTAAAAATTTATAGCCTTACCCGCTAAACATGTGGTGGTACAACCATTCAGAAACCACCAAGTCAAACCGCTCATTTGTATCCAACAAAAAATTCTGTAAGTTCTCATGAGTAATTGATCTGTTGGCAATTATCATCATTGTCTTGTACATTGTGTACATGTCTTTTAAATCTACTTCATTTGATATGACTTTTTGGAAATCTAGAGATTTTGCTGTAGAAGATAAAGAAACAAGTTAATCAAAATTATTTTGTATTTAGATACTTGTTAGAATTTAGTAGTCGTTTATCGTGATTAATAGTTAGTGCGTTTGAAACAAGCATCTTATGAACATCAGTTAAGGTTAGTGTTTTTATTGTTTCTCATTTATCAAATAGACCACGTCACACATCATTCAAATTATTTATTTTATTCCAGTTTTTTACAATACACAACTGGAATGAAATAAATATTTGAATAAACGATTGAAAATTTTATAACTACATGAAGGTTTTTTTCCGGATTCATAATTAAACGAATCATTCTAGGTTCTATAAATTTGGTTATAAAGTCACAATATGACGAGAATATCGATACATCGTACAACTTATACCACAGTAATGATTTAATTATAATCGTCTGTTATCTTAATGTTTCTCTTATTTTCATGGTTATTACTTACAGAACTCAAACTTGTCAATAACGCCTTCCGCCACAATTTGCCGGAGATTTGGATGAGACTTCTTGTATGGAATTGCAGTTAGATATGTCACCTGAAAGATTAGTGTGGTTAGATGACTTCATTGTTTACATTTACATTTTAATTCAGAAAAGAATAGTTCTTATGGTTTAAAATCATATCTATCCTAACACTGTGATCAGTATTTCCAGCTTACCTATCTGTAGTGAAACTTTAAAATTATTAAGTCTTTTTAGACACAAAAGATTAACATAGTAAAAACAATTTATGTTTACGATATAAGACGAAGTGTTCAAAGCGTTCACGGCCGAATTGAGGACATTTAGTATTGTGCAGAATAGCATAGAGAAAGGATAAAAATGTGGGATATAGGTATCTTGCCGACACCGCATTGATACCGACTTTAATTTATTCCATCAGAGTTTCGGACGCAGTTGTTAATGTAGATATCATCAAAATAAAGCAAATTCACCAAATCTACACGACTCGAGCGAGTTAATTTCAAAGGTAAGGTATTTAGTGTGAAATGGTAAGAATTTTGGAGACGTTTGACGTTCATTGAAATCATGAACGTGCTTGACGGTACACTCTTCAAGGGGAGCATCTGCTCCGTACAATTTGACATAGTCCTGCTAAAGACTGCCACCATAGAGTCTATATTTGAGTTTTTTTTAATCTTCAGTTCTTATTTAGAGTTTATGAAAGCATCATACATTACATATGAAAAAAAAGGAAATAAGTGACTGCTTGACGAGAGATTACGTGAGAACAGAATAGAAGGAAAAAAATGTGTTGCGCCGACGTAGAACAACACGGAATGAGGGTAGGAGGATGATGACTGAAGCATCATACGGGCAGCTAGCAGGCTACCGCTTAAAGTTTATCCTGACCCAGTCATCATTGCAATTTATACGTTTTATCATCAAAAATAATTTTTCACATAAAGTAAATTTTGCTCCTAGAAATAAATCAGGAGCCAAACTATGAAAATTGATATCCCCATCCCCAAAACTTGCCTTGACCTAAACCGTATCATACCCAGAACAAACTTATAAATTTTCATAACAAGAGACCTCGTCAAGTTATTCAGCGGAACGCATAGGAAATTATTCACAAGTGAAATTATACCTCAGAATGGAAAAGTTCCCCGTACGTTTCCCGAATACGAAATTTCTGGAGTCACGGGGGCAGCCTCTTCTTATTCATCTACCATTTGTGTTACCGTTTTTGGAATTTCCTTGTACCATGTACTACAAATTGATGGTTAGGACCAAGCTGTGCCTTTGGGCAGTGTCATTATAAGTTGTGTTGCCCATTTTGGATGTCCCGGACCTTGAATTTAGGGTAGGAAAGCTTTGAATGAATTTTGGATGCTACCAAAGTGGTGCTGGATAAAATATGTAATAAGGAACTTGAACTTTTGGGACAGTTTCGGATATCTAATTTACTTGGACGGAATGATATTACGGAATTATTTTGTGCTTTAGTAAAGATGAAGAAACAAGGAAAGCATAAGATAGGTAATCATTTTATGAAATTGAAAAAAAAGTAAAGAATAAGGCTATCATTTAACAGATAATAAAGAAGTTTGATCATTTAAAAATGAGAGTTTTCAGTAAACAAAGAGAAATAAGCTACTTTTAATGGTAAACAATATTTTTTTAAATAGTTAGCGTTTTTGTCAAATTTTGATTTGAGCTTATGAAATATCGATTTAAAATTGAGTTTTTTTAGATTTGCTAATTAAGTAATTACGTTTTTTTATATGATTCCACAGAATTCTACATATGTAATCTTTGCACTAAACAATGAGTTTAGCAGATAATGTGCTGACGAAAATCCATCGGTTCTAATGGGCTCCTACGATTTTGCTGACATTTATTTGAGGCACACGTGGAATGCATGGAATATGCTCAATTGATGACACGGGTTCGGTTTATCCCCGAGTTCCCCGACGACTCGACAGCGAGCTACCCATTACTCGTCGTCTACAAGCCTGCATGTACGGTGGAATGCACTGCAATTCCCAACATCCAGGACGTCTCCTATAGCGGAAGCTGTGATAGGAGGATGTCCGTTTCCTCATGGTTGCGGCCATCATTGTTAAGTTAAATACAGCATTTATATCAACGCCTACCTGATTTTCATTTCAGATATCGCGTAAAAACCACTTATGTATATTAAATCATTTCCCTCTCAACAACTAGTTGACAAATACCGTGAATGGTCTACAACACGTCTTTTATGTCTGAAGTTAGAAACCCGTCTGAATATAAATGAACGTGGGCCAAGTTGTTAGTGCTACCGCTTGACCGAACCTGAATATCACATGAGCTCAAACTTACGTTTTGACTGCGGACTAAATTTAAAACAGGTAAGTCTGAATTTTGACCTAAATAGTGAACGATTTGAATGAAATGTTGTTTCGTTAGGTATTCATGAAGACGAGAGGTTTGCTCTCGTATGTATAGGTAGGTAACTAGGCACGTTGCCAATTACATGCTTGTTAGGTATTCTAGGAATCTGTTATTCTGCAATATGCTATTACTAGCTTTATCCTCGCGACTTCGTTCCGTGGATTTAGTTTTTTGTTTTGATGCCGTTATACTGTCTAGGAAAATACGGCATTCAAAGATTAGGTTGATGTTAGTTGATGTTCAGGTATGTCAACTTCAACTCGTTATTACGAGAATTATTATTTTTAAATAATATAAACTAGTGCGATCCTACTTAATGGTAAGCAGTGATAAGATAGATCGTTGATGGTAAGGCGCACTAGTTTATTAAGACCATATTCATTCTAGCCTTAAAGACACTTAAATTATAAACGGACGGGCCTTGGGCGTGTGAGTTGCAGGTCGATCCCCAGCCACCACAGGTGCAGGTTTGCGGACGAAAAGCAATGGGTAGATCGCCGTCCAGTCACCAGTTATCAGAATAAAACAGTTTTAGTCGGGGACTGTATTACCCGCTGAGGACGTTCAGATCAGCCGGGCGTACCACCGGAGGGGCACGGAATAATTACTGACCTGGTAGGGGTGTACTATCGGTGGTCACATGACTCTAGACTAATGATGAAAGAAAACAGTTAAGGCGATCTGCTAATAGGATTATTAGCTTTTTAGAAAGACAGGGAATTTATAATACGTGTCTATCGTTAGCCTTATCCCCCGTTGTCGTCAGGGTAAGTTCAGGAGGTTCCTGCACCTAATTTGCGCAGAAGAAACGCCCGGGTGTCACTTTTGCTAGGGCAGATACTATTATAGTAGTTGATATTATATTATGAGAGGCCGGTGTGACGTATTTAACGTTAAGTCGTTCAAACCAATAAACGTTTCTTCAATTAATAATCAATAAAAATCAAATTAATTATCTTTGGACAAGCAACATGTTTTAGGACTATATTTTTCGAACCATTTGAAGTTTAATTCAGCTAACATATCCAACGTATTTTTTTTCTATAAACCGATTGAAGGGGTATCTTCAATCGGTTTATAGTTCAAAGAAACAAAAAAATTGCCACAATTTTGCTCCCTTAATTTCGTGGATTTATATATAGGTACAGTCAGCATCAAAAGTCGATGAACAGAATCAACATAACAAAACACCTGCTCGCAATAATGTGTTTCATCTGTTCACAATAAAATGTTTTGTTATGTTGATTCTGTTCATCGACTTTTGATGCTGACTGTACCAAGCTAACAAAACAAAAACCTACATCAAAAATATTCTATAGTTTTTAGCGGCCATGGAATTTTAATATGTATGTGGATAATCTTCAAAAACCAATCAAAACCAAAAAACTATAAATGCTCAAAATTAAAGGTATTTTAGTGTATTATGTACGTAAAAGTTTAACTTAAATAAACAGATGTTAAAATAAATATTTTTTATAGTATCATTTATAAATAAATAAGTAAGACAACTGCAATAATGCCAATATTGTGCAAAACGTTGACCGTTCGACCTTCAAATGTATGAATGAACGAAGTGTTGTCATAGCACCCTTAAAAACATAGTGGTTTTGTAAAAAAATGCGATTTATTTATTTCTTTGTATTCGTAGGTAAATATTAGACACATGAATTTTTTTAAATTTATAATCGAAAGATGAGATAAGAGGTGACGCGGAAAACCATGAAGGAGATGAAGGGACGACTTGGATATCTTTCATAGAAATTGGCAAGAAGCGGCACGGAACCGGAAACAATGGAAGGAATGAAGAGTGAGCTTTTAAAACTGATGAAATATACCGTTAGTATATTTATAATCTAGAACGCCATAAAAAACTTTTTAATATATAAGAAATCACGAGTTAATCGTTATTATTTTAACATACGGTACTACGATACTGTATCTCAGCTGATTAATCATATCTATGTAGTAAATCTTATAGTAATCTATATAGTAATATAATAATAAAGCCTCCTGACCGAATTTCAGTCGCTGTGGCTAATCTGATTAGGCAAGTATGCAGGTATTAAAGTAAACAAACGTGTACGCATCCTCCGGTTTATTCAATTTTCCCGTTCCTTTACTCTCATAGATCAATGGGATGGCAATCCGACACGATCAGGCCAATGGCCTTACGCACTTTTGGAGGCACGGGCGGAAGATGCCACACAACTAACTTCCATACTCCAGACTGTCACGGAAAAGTTAATAATGGAAAAAGCCTATAACACTTTTGAATCGGGTATCGAACCCAGGTCCCAACGCTCAGCAATCGTGCTTGTGGTCACAAGATCAACGAGACAGGTAAATATTTTAAATAATTTATAAAAATAATATATATTTAAACTATTTCATCATAATACTCCTACAATAGAATAAACTTTACAGTTCACCAAAAAAGGAGCAGTTGATACAATAATTTAAATAATACAAAAACATTTTTTTTTGTGTTAATCTTAAATTGTGATGTAAATTATAAAATAAATGATAAAAGTACAAACCTCATGGCCAGCATCCAAAAGATGCCTCACATATCCTTCACCCAATATAGAGTGACTTTTCCCCGGGTATGCAAAAGCCACCAAAATTTTGTAGGCACACACATGACTAAAAAATATAGTCAATAATAATAATATTAAAGTCCACTTATTCATTATGTTACATAAAACTAAATTGTCTGGCGGAAGACACGACGGTCAATTTATAACTGTTCTGTAGATGATACGGTCGTCTATCACTAAACAGTCGGGTGCTCGGTAGAGGAGAGACAAGTTCGGTGTTTTTTTTTTTAACAATATTGTGTAGTTTGTTGTGGAGTACGATTTTATTTTTTACCGACTATCAACCTGTACAAAAAATGTTGGAGACGTATTTCGTTCACTCTGTCACGGTAGTTTAAAGAAAAAGTAAAAAAATAGATTACTGACTTTTGTAATATGTAGGTATTTTAGTAACACATTTTAAACAAATCAAAACTGGGATACTTAAAAAAAATCATGCATTCATACCACGTTAACTTTACTTTTCGAAGCGATAAACGGTAGTTAATAAAAAAAATGTGATAACAAAGCCAATAAGGCTTTAATATCACAATATTAACACGCAATAGTACAAAAAAAAGATGCAACATTGCCTGATAAAATTTAATTAGGTTTACTAAAAACTAACAAAACAATTGTGATTTTTTCATTGGCACGTACATTTTAATCTGTTGAAAATATTTATTAATTGGAAAATGTATTTGATGTTGGAACTTGTTTTTTTTTTCATCTCACTTTACAATATCATATAGCGGAATGAATGTCTGTCGCTGTGTGATGATAAGACGAATAAATTATCAAACAATGAATTTGCACTTTCATTCATTATTATACTCTTTACTAATTACTCATAAATTTTTTTCAAGCCTAATATGTATTGCTCAGTTCAGGCCAACAGTTCTGCCTAGTACCCAATTTTTTATGTCAGTCATAAGAGGTAGGATCACGCTTGATCACTATCTCATCTGATGGTGAATAACCCTCTTAACTTAAAGACCTGTAAGAAGAATGTCTGAATGCTGAACTTATCAGATCACAGATTAGTGCTTTGGCGCAAGCAGCTGGATGGATTTAACTAACCTTACCTAACCTAATTTAATTTAAATAAATGTCCTAAACAACAATCTATATACTCGTAGTATTTACTGATAAAAGCAAATTAAAATAATCTTTATAATATTTGAGTACAGGCGCTTTATTTTGATAAAGTACGTTACGTTCGCGAAGGCCGAACGAAGCCGATGATATCATAATACTCGCACATAGTTTCCGGGTGTTACGTTAATTTGCATATTGGAATAGTGGCACACTTAAATATATATAGCTAGCTCGATTCGAAAAGAAGAAGAAGCTCAAAAAATAAGTTAGTAACTAAACTAAAAACCACATTACAAAATGAGTTCACAATTCCACTGAAACTCTTGGAAACAGAAGTGATGCTTTAAGACTTCAAATTCAACTCTTCATTAATAGAATTTGTGGAAGAGACTACACAATTTTGCCAAAAATACGTGCGAACTATCTATAGACCATCAAACACTGGAGAATATATAGCGAGTATTAACAGTAAAATAAAAAAAAATAGTTCTAAAGTGACTTTGTTTTACACACGCAAATATCACTACTAACGAACTATCGACAAATTAGCCAGCTGAACTTTACTACTCGAATTATAAACCGGCACTGAGTCATCTCTATCCACACAATAGTGTTTGCCCGTACTACTTATTAGTACGGTATTGTACTCACCAAACAGGTTCACATGTAAACATGAATAGATAAACGTATGTCCCTATTACACGGCGGTCATTGAACTTGTATTAATATTCTGGATAATCTTTGCATTTATTCAATATGCGTATATACACAAAGTCTCATCATTCAAATTGAAGTGGCTCAAAAAACTGCCCAACTTGAATAGGACTGGGCAGGAAATATGTCAGTCGCATGCCTGACGAGTGATGGTGTCGTAAAACATAGGATTGATGCCCTGGTCTGACAACGGGACATAGGGCCGCGGCAGACCACGAAAGGCGAACTGATAAGCTCAGTAGGATGACCTGAAAGTGTTCCTTAAGAATTGGAAAGAAGAAGCACAACATTGTGACCGTTGGAGGGAAGCCTTCATCCAACATTGGGGCAGTACGTGTCGGTAGCTACAGTAACACGGTATAACATTTGAACAAACATAACGAGAAATTTTTTATGCGATACTGACAAAACAAACCTTTTCCCACTCGACTTATCAGAAATACTCGATAGTTTTCAGCCGACTTCATTAAAATTTATCACTATTCCTTATAGATTGATAAATGATATTTATTTCGCAAATAGGTTTAAACAAACACTTTTACAGGTCAATTTTTTTGAACTTGATTGACGATCCTTATAAGCTATTTGGTCTAAACAGGGTTATCATCGACTAATATTTTAACGGTAAATAAACGGCTTGTATGGTCTAATATTTGGAGTTTGTAGGAAAACCTATAAATAGTTATACGGTAGGACCATAAATATATTGGATAACTATATTTATAGGTTTTAATTCCGGCTCGAGGGAGAGAGATAGTAGTTTTACATGTCGTATAGTCATATCTCTTTCCTATAATGAATCCACGAAGATAATAAAATTCAAGAGGGTATGGCCCTCTTGAATTCTAAAATCTTAAAAACTAGCTCGCTAATTTTTTTCTACTTTCATAGAGTAGCATAGAATAAACTTCATTGTTATTGTTATCGACAAAGTGGTCCATAGTGTGTAGTTTATCTTCTGTTCTCACTATAAAATAATAATTCACCTAAATTACTCCTATTTAAATAAATTTCACTGGTGCTCCATACTTTGGCTTGATTAAATGTATACACATATCATTTTGCTTGTTACGACACTTGACCTTGAAACGGTAACGATACTAAACGTAAATATTGTTCAGTCCGATATGAGTAGCTTACATAATAATGACGGAACTATACATAGACGGTAGACGTTGTTATAAAATTGTTACTCAAGCAAATTAATTTTATCAAAATATTATGGGCAATCTAATCATTGAGACTATCATACTAAATGTATTTAGGATAATTATCTACGCGCATATTTCTCTATAAGAAAGACAAAAATTTGAAAATGCTCGGCTTCTTAACATTTTTTTAACAATATCTTAATAATCATCAATTTCATCTTCTGGAAACAAAGTTCCTATTCATACCTAAGCAATAGGTTCTTGTGTTTATTTTGAAAGCATCCATATTATTTTACCTATAATTCGGTTTTAAAGTATGTCTACTTAGACGTACCTTAAAATCGAAATGAATAAATATACGATGGCATTGTCTGACAACTGATAGAGTCCACTTATTCATTTCATCTCATAAAATTTGAATGCCAAGGACACCGGACGACGCACACAGTCGTAATCTAAATATAATATAGCATGTGGCTGGGAGGCATGGCAGTGGCGAGCCAAGTTCTGTTGTAATAAATTACGTACGGTTGTGAACAAAACTTTAAAAAGTAAAAGATGTGTAAAAATTAATTGAAAACTATTTTAATTATAATAGGTATTGTGGTTATGATAATGTAACGTGGATTTGGTTCAGTTTTCACAAAGTATTATTATTACAATATAATGTTAATTATCTACAGCAGTAATTCCTAATCTGTGGTTCATGAGAGCCGAAATAGGTAAGGGCTAACCAACTAAAAAGTTACTTTGATGCAAATTGATTTTAAGTTTCTTTCTATTAAGTTTTAAAAATATGGGTTTCTATAAAAAAAAAAAAAATTAAAGAAGAGAAGTTTAATGATCTACAGACAGAAGGGGAAGCAACGTCCAGGGTTGCCTCGTTGGATAGTCAAGTTGGAACAGGAGGAAGATTATGAAGTGAAAGTGAGTGAATTGAGCTACTGAATAAGTACCAACGTTGCGTTTAATAACTTATGTACTAACGAAACGTTTGCTGGACTACCATCAATAAATTGTATATTATAATTCGTATTAATACACATTTTTATTTTTAAAAACTGTTTAATTTATCAAATATATACAAGCCACATTGGCTGAATGTGATGAGACCCTTTTTTAATTCAAGACCATATAAATATGTACCATGTTCTAACGAAATATATTATGAATTCGAATTTTCCAGTAACTTTTACTTAGAAAATTATTTTATCAAGTGTTTTTATTGAACATGTATATAAGTATTATTATAATATAAGTAAAACAAAATATAAAAGATTATACATTTATTACTTAAATAAAATTGCTAAAGTCGAATGATTCGAAGAGAAAATGATAGTTGATTATCTCAAACTTAAAAATTTATGACTTACTCGTAAACGTACTTATTAATGTAGTCGTTTCTTTTTCTTCTCAGAACATGTCTTTAAGTTTTGACTAGATACTATGGTCTATCGGTTTAGGTAGTTAACTAAAGGTAAACAATCTTGGCATGTCTTTTTATCTAAAAGTTATCTATAAATTGTATATAAAAATCTTTGCGAATAGGTATTTACCTAAATCGATGTTAGCTAATAAACTAAATTTAAATAATCTTTGTGTATATTATATACGACCTCTTTAATATAAAAAGACATACCAAGATTGTTTACCTTTAGTTAACTACCTAAACCGACGGAGTATAGGTAAATAAAAATAAAGAAAATATAAAGAAATATTTACTGACGCAATGATCTCTCACCTTTTTAAAGTTCAATAACCTCAGATTAGGATTCGGATATCTCATTCAGAAGTTTCTATTAAAACTTTGTATTGTCTCCTATCCTGAGCCAAGTATTAGGAATTTAAATGCCATTTAAATGACTCGTCTGTTGGTCTAGTGTAATGCACTAATATGCCGCCGACTGCTATGCCAGATATCGTGGGATCGATTCCCACCCGAGACAAATGTTTATGTGATGAGCACGATTATTTGGTCTGTGTCTGGGTCTAATTAATCTAAAGGGTGTAAAAAGACCCTTAACAAAAACGAAAACCCCATATACTACACATCACTGGGATACTTTTTTTCTTCTAGGACATACCTGGGAATTCACTGGTTCTGGAGATATTAAAGGTCAAAGTCAACATTTTTTTTTCGTTTTTTTTTCATAATCGTATTCCAAGTATCATTAGTAAACTTTCTTCTGAACAAACATTATCAAAATTATCAATTTTTCATAACAAATTACGCATTTGAAGTTAGAAAAAAGCAACGAAAACTAAACACAACGAGCGCCTCACACACACAAGCGTGCGATTGGTTCGCGCGAGTGGCCGAACGCTCAGCTGATCGAAATTATTATTAATTAATTATTTTTTAAAGATGAAAAAAAAAAGTTTTTTCCCAGCAATAATTTTTGGTCCAAGTTGCTCAATTACATGTACAGAATGTGTAGTTATCGGCTTTGTGATCGGTCTTTTTACACCCTGTATAGTATGTATATTATCATAAATATACGATGTAAGAAATACACATATTTCAATAGACACACACACACACACAGATATTTCAATTTAGGCCCAATTTTATTATATTTATTTTTTATGTTTTATAAACTAATGCTTGACTGCCCATCTGATGGTAAGCAATATAAAATTATCATAATTAGGATTACAATCACATTATGTAATATGTATTTTTGGTGTAATAAATTACCTATGATTTTATTAATAATTATGTTAATTAGTTGTCTAGACTCATACCACATGTTTTAGTTTGGGACTAGATGGCGCCGTGGAAAGTTGTGGAGTATTATTAAATTTATTTTTTGTTCAATTGACAACAACAGTTTATGCAAAAACACTAAACACAATAATAATGTTTTTGTCTCTGCAGCTAACAATTTCCCCTAGTAGATAGTAGCTGTACACAATTCCGTGTTAAAGTACTGGCGAAACAAACAACTCTTGCAAAATGGCGGGAATACTGCAGAGAAGCGTTGAGTCGTGAATTTATAGCGTATGCATCGATGGCGATATACTGCACCGTGTTCTCTGATATTGTCGTCCTGTATTGCAAATTTTGTAGCTACATACTTGTTTTCGAGTTCAGATTGAAGCTGTTATCCGATTTCGAAAGTTTTACGAGATTAAACCTTAGAGTTTTATGTCCTTGCTTGTAACTCGTGTCTTCCGCAGTTGATATTCATATCTTTATTTACATTTTAAGGCATAGTTATAGTTACATCTGCTAGAGCTAAGGATTTTTTTTAAAAGAGAGAAACACAAGTGGACGTTTCCTCGCTCCACACAAAGAAGAAGTTATTTAATGATTTCGCTTCTTTGAAAAAAATATAGTCAAAAGAATCGAAAATAAAATATAGCAAGACAGACAGTGGATGAAGCTGAAAGTTTCTGAAATGGCGACCACGTACCGGAAGATGCAGCTTTGGAAGGTCGCAGTAATCCGGTGGATGAGATGCACAGGGTAGGTTTATTGAAGACAACTGAAGAGACATAGGTATGGTTTTACTTACGCATATATCCTCAAATATTAATAATAATGTACTTTGCTCAATTAAGTGTAATAATATTAATATCGATACAGACAATCAAGATAGTATAATCAGTGTCCCGTAAATAGATTTAGCTGATTATATATTATCACATCGCAAATAGTCGCATTTGCGTAGTTATAATCAGGCCTATTAATAATGATAATTGCTTGAGATTATACACGATACGTGTAACATAAGTACCTGTAGAGAGCTACTTATTATTATCAGCATCTAAATTTTTTACTAGCTTTTGCCAGTGGCTTTGTCTGCACCAAATTGGAAAATCGGTCAAGTAGTTTTTGATTTGAGTCGTAATAAAAATAAATAAACAAACAAATCTTTGAAAACAAAAACACAAAGCAGTGGAGGCCTAGCGATTCTGACTAACAAGCTCTCAAACCGGCGAAGAAAAACATAGTGAAGAAACCGGCATGTTTTAGAACCGATATACGCACTGGACTTGCGCGGTGGATTCATTCCCTTTCTATTCAAAGGCTTACCAAAATATTCTTGTCCCGCAGACTAAGTTCCAATTAACATTAACCCACTCAAACAACGTTTTAAGTTCTGAAATAAAACTTATCAAAATGGATAAATGCCATAAATGGTCACCAAATATGTCCAATAGCCAGCCAAGCGAGCTTGAAAGTTTAGGCACGCCCATTAGGTTAGAAGGGGTTAACCGTTATCCCCTTCGTGTTAGGTAACTTCAAACCTAACGGGCAGAAATATGGAGAAGTAGAGAGCTCCCGTCGATCCTGCCCAAACCATCTGAAATTAGTTTTACAGGCATTTAACATTTTTATGGCAAAGCAAGAAAAAGAAAATACCTTCATTCATTCCTACAATATTTAAAAAGATACATTTAGAAGTGCACTGTGTATATTTCCAATCCGGGTATCAGATATTTCTAATTTATGTTGTGAAATAGATGCGTTTCTGGTAAATGCCTTTAAACCTGAGCCTTTTTTAGGGTTCCGTAGCCAAATGGCAAAAACGGAACCCTTATAGTTTCGCCATGTCTGTCCGTCCGTCCTCGCTTAATATCTGTGAGCGTTAACACTAGAAAGCTGAAATTTGGTACCAATATGTTTATCAATCACCCCGACAAAGTAGTCAAATAAAAATTGGAAAAATTGTTTTATTAGGGGGGCTCCCCTACATGTAAAGTGGAAAGTATTTTTTTTTATTATAATCCTAATTTTTGAATACCTATCCAACAAAAATCACACGTTTTTGTTGGATAGGTTTTCAAAAATTAATATGGGTTTACCAAAAATTTTTTTTGATAATATCAATAATTTCGGAAATAATCACTCCAAAAGTAAAAACCAACCCTCTTACTTTTGAACTATAAGTTTAGAAAATATGAAAAAAATCTGGAAAGAGCTTTATAAAGATTTTCTAGGAAAATTATTTTGAACTTGATGGGATGAATAGTTTTTGAAGAGTTAGGGACACTTATTGTGACGGATGGGAAACTACAGAATACACTGAGCGTGGCCCGACACGCTCTTGGCCGGTTTTTTTCTATATGGTACGCACAGAACTGGTCATTGTGGTGACGCTTGGGGAGGCTTTCTTAACATTGAAGATACCTACCACGAGAAATGGTTCGTCAAGTAATTACGCATGTTTCTTGTTAAATAAAACGTACGTACATTTTGTGGTTTCTCCCCACCGTCTCTGACGTATTTCCCATCAAAAGAGGGAGGGGCTCCATGGGAAATACTCGTGAGTTTACGTATGTTTGTAACTTTTGAGTTTAACAATGGAAGCGCCAAACATAACGACATCCCTCAAACCACGACCCTGGCAATTTTGTCTCATTATGTATTATTAATTTCAAAGTTTCTTGCTTGTTATCATGCTTGTAAGGCATGACAATATCATTAAAACTATTTGTAGGTAATATATGACGGTTTATTTATTTATTAAAATCTTCGTTACTGTTGTAAAACTGTACAAAGATACAAATCTGATTTCATTGAAACTCCCAATTCCTAGTCTTTTGAATATTAAACACGAGAACCAATATAAAAGCAGGATTCCGTAAAATATTCGCCATAAACTCACGTTCGAGTTTCACTGCGAATCGGCTACATTGTGCACTAGCTGCCTGTCCTTATAAAAATAAATGTTCGATTCCTATTGATTTTCTATGTAAGCCGTGTCAGTATGGATTTTATAGTGCAGAAAAATGCAGTATTTTGGAGTGGATACAATTGCAGTATCATTTTAGGGGAAGTCCGTTCTATTTGAATTTGAAATTTTGTTTTTAGGAAACATTCTGCTCTTTTTGAATTTGACGTCTTGTTTTACTGGGGAATTTTTTACCTTATTTTATAGACCTAGCATCGCAATCGCTTGCGGGACGCAAAGTGCTTGCAGCGTATTCGCTACTAAAATTCTTTAACTAAACAGATTACAGTCCACAACTGAACAGATTATTGAGCATACAATAATCTGTTCAGTTGTGGACTTGTGGCAATCCGTTTTAATTCGCTAGTCGTCATCTTTACGCGGTGGTTTGATATCAGCTTCATTATTATGTGTAACAGCAGGCATCACTATACACTACTGTAGTAAGCATCGATGGCCAATCTAAATAAAGATTAGCCAAGTACAAAGCAGACATTGTAGTGCACAAGTATGTGCGCAAACGCATATACAGTTACTGTTCAGCAATCCGTCACGTTGAGGCGCAGGACCAACGCCTTTACGTGCTCCTTGAGGTAAGAGGGTTACTTCAGAACCTTCAGCCAAACTCTGGATTAGTACAGAGTAATCCTTCATAGAAAGAAGTAAAAGAATTTTGTTCAAACCCAGTTCGTAAGCAACAAGGTAGCTCAACACATGTTAATAGACATAACATATTATAATTCAGAGTCGCTCTTGAGTCTTGAGAAATAATAACACGAATTTCTTATTTAAAATTCTTAAACGTGCATATTGCAGGGCATTTTTAGACGTGAACGAAGTTTATTCCCCTCGTTACGACCCAGCTAACGCGTTTAGTGTTTCAAAAAGATGCTTATGCTGCTTAATGCATGGCATTTACATTGGATGCTTTGCAAACTGCTCACGTACGCGAAGTTCGGAGAAAATTAGCGAAAACGTTATAAAGTCATAAGGCACTGGTGAATTCCCCTCTGTCCTACGTGAGCGGCGGATGCTATAAAACGCCGATGCGACGAAATCAAAAGTCGAAAAGGATCCAATTTTTTTCTGCCTTCGATTCTTTTTCTATTATTATCCTGTGACAAACTTTATTTTTAAGCACAGTACTTACTTGTTAGTGTTACTGAGAAATACATTAAATACGGCAACTAGTGCGCAGAAGTGATCATTTTCTTCTATTGAATCATTTGGGTAATTTCTGTCTAGAAATTTATATCGTCACATATTTGTGATACAACCTTAAAATATCTTCGGCATTTACCATCATTTATTTTTCATCATTTATTTTATTTAGGCATTTATATCTCGGACTTCATAGTATTCTATCTGTAATAGCTCAAAAAATTACAACAAACGACAAGTTCCAAAAGGTTATATTGATATACAATCTTTTGGAGCATCGACAACTATCGACTGCTTAGCTACAAGATGTCTCGATACTCAATATTATTATCATAAGAAAAACACTGTTACAATACATACTACAAAAATATTTAAAAAAAAAACATGACATAAATAGTACATCTTCGCATACACAGGACAACAGGTTTCATAATAATTTTAACGAAACAAGATTTTTGGTATAATTTTATCAAAGAACATGCTCTTCAAACAAAGAGATTTTAGTGTGTTAAAATTATTGTTACTGTCGGGGAAACAGCTCGTTATATCAAGCACACATGACGTCATTACTGAGAGTACCTAATGGAGTTATACGGTGACAGAAATATTTTACAGTGTCTTTTTGTCAAGAGGAATATGAAGAGGGTAAAAATTGTTAATTTAAAACTAAATGACGACTGTTTTAACAAAAAATCCATTTCATCATCGAACCACTAGATTTACGGTGTTGCACAACCGGTCTAAGTGGACATTCTATCCATACGTACAAAGCGTTTTGGGAACATATTTATTATGAGAACAGCTAAGAAGTTAAATTCCCTGCCGGAGTCTGTTTGAAATGGCGACAGGTCACTGGAACAACTTGTGACCCACGGATGCCCCTCAAGTTGAAGGGTAAAATCTACAAGTCCGTGATAAGACCTGTCATGTTGTATGGATCAGAATGTTGGGCTGTGAAAAAGACGGATGAAAAAAGATTGCACGTGGCAGAGATGAGAATGTTAAGATGGATGTGTGGTGTGACAAGAATGGACAAAGTGAGAAATGAGTATATTAGGGGAAGTTTGAAAGTGGCGCCAGTGACTGAAAAGTTGAAAGGGAATCGTTTGTCTTGGTATGGTCATGTGAAGAGGAGGGATGAAACGCATGTTACTAAAAGAGTTATGAGTTTACATGTGGATGGATGGAGAGGGAGAGGGAGGCCAAAGAAAAGATGGATGGATTGTGTGAGAAGTGTTATGGAAAAAAAGGGAGTGAGTGATAGCGTGACGAGTGACAGGACAGAATGGAAGAAAAAGACGTGTTGCGCCGACCCCAAGTAGAACGGGACAAGGGCAGGAAGATGATGAGTCTGTTTCCTGATAACATTAAGTTAAGAGTGAATAGGTTACTTCTACACATCATCGCTAACCATCAAATAATGGTCAAAAGCGAGCCTATACTACATACATATTAAAAAAAAACAGTATTAAAAAGCTGCCTGTGGCTAACAAATTATATGACTTTTATCTATTGCGATCAAAATGTGCATACCAGCAGTTTTTACCTGAAATCATTCGGATCGGACGGAGCCAAATATACCAATGTTTCTAACCACGAGCCGAAATTTACATTTGTTTCTATCAAATTCTTAGAAATACCTCAGATAATCAATCCGCACTAGCGTGAACTGTATGAATATAGTTTTCACTGTGAGTACCATTGTATTCGGTCGATTTTGTGTGATCTGCAGTGAACGTGTTATTTTTTAGATTTTAGCTAAATTCAATAGTAAGAGAGCAGAGAGCAGGTGTTCAAAGCTAAGCGCCTACTTATGTATGAACGCTTTCTCACTCAATAAGTTTAGAAAAGCAGTCTTGGAAGTAAGAGCACGTTCAAATCTACCAATTTCGATTTTTAATATTTTCTATTTTATTATAATTTTTGTGTATTTTTGTCCTTTTTGCATGTTTTTTTTGTGATTAACATTTTTGTAAGAGACGGTGTGCCAATCATAAATAAACGGTATTGCTCAAAGTTTCTTCTTTATTTAATTTTATACTAGCTGACTCGGCAAACGTTGTCCTGCTATACAAATTATACATAACATGTTTTTTACACCTTGTGTCCAAAAAAGAATAGAATAGAATAGATAGAAAAACATTTATTCGAGACAGACACAGCACAACGATTACAATAAACCCAAATGTCCTACGGAACACTATTTTTTTCCAAAATTAAATTTAGATTATGTTACTCGTGGATAATGTAGCTTTCGAATATGTGTGTTAACAGTCAAACTACTTCTAAAAAACAAAATCGAAATCTATTCAAACAGTAATGTTCTCTTGTGTTACAGTATAAACCATTACTTCGACTTTTGAAACACCTGACTTTCTAAACATCCCTCTTCACCTCTCAAAACAACATCTTACACACCCACAGTAAACAAATAATGCACAAGCACAAGTTTATTTTTGTATGTAAATCATATATAAGTACATAATTTACATACAAAAATAAACTCGTGCCAATTAATTAAAGCTCTGAGAACAGCCGCGTAAGTTTCTCACTCGTGATACGAACTTTGTTTGCTGGGTGTAATGAATGTACTATGTCACTTGTTTCGACTACCCTCCGCGTGTTCGAGGTAGGGTTTCCATACTTTCATTACAAATTTAGACGGATTTTCCTATCACATACCCGCGAAACGAGACACAATAGTAAAACAATAACAGCGCGGTCTCATACGACCGGTCGGGGATTAATGAATTAAGGTGAATCAACGATGTGACTTTTTCTACTCAAGGTGGAGTGGACATAGCGGTGTCAGACTTCTACTGACTAAAACCTACTCCTATTCCTTTTGTGCCTTCATTCCAGGGTCCCGGGGTTCTTCTTAGTTCATCCCAGGGCCTCAGTAGGCTTCGGGTCCCTACAGACATTTAGATGGGTGCTCTTAGGACTGGTTTTGTAAATCGTAAATTAATTTTATTACTAGCGCTTTATATGACTTTACTAGTCATTTTTGTGTATACCAAATAATAAAGCGCGTACATCGAAGGACTGGAATATCTTGCCTGCTGCGGTCTTCCCGTCCGATTAAATTATATTTAGGTGTCTTCAAGACTCAAGTGAATATACACTTTATAAACTAATGCGCCTCACCATCAACGATTGCATTACAACTTACCATCAGGTGGGATTACAGTCGAGCACTAGTTTATAGCAAAAAAAAAACGCAGATCCTCAAAGTAGTATGTTCAATATCGGGTCTAATATATTATAGTTCCTGCTTTAGACCTCTTTATTTCGTAAGTATCCTAAATTGAATAAATGTCTTATTTATTAAGAAAAATAATATCTTCCTTATTTGTTTTCCAGAAACTTGCCTAAACAGTCTTATAGAAACCATTGTGATTCAGCGATATTTTAGGTATTATGCCAAAAAAACAAACAGGCAAATTCAATATTATATTGGTCCAATACTCTTTGGTAAGCCTCTTACGTTTACCAACGTAACGATTTATTTTTTGTTTTTCAGGTTCTCAATCTTGAGCCTATGTTTTTGCTGACGCTAGCAATATTTCTATAAGCTACCAAAAAACATGAAGTCGAAAATAATATTGGCGAGAATTTTTCAGCATTCCGCTTAAGAAGATTTGCTGACAAGGGTTGATAAAGGTGTACTTCCACTGTCGTGTCATGTGAAGGGATGAGTGAAAGACGATTAACAAAAAGGATTTATGGTGAGAATTTGAGTGAAAATTTGGGAAAGGACACTGAAAAAGACATACACTTCTCGCTACCCCTCGGTTTAATCAATTCGTGTCAATATTTTGATGTGAAAAAGGATATGGTTAGGAAAACAATGCAGGTTTAATTATTTTATATAATGTATTATAGCTTTCTCGTCTTGTGAATCCATCTAGCACTCTATTCATCATTCCCATTCTGCTTTTGTCCTAAGTTACTTGGGGTTGGTGCAACAACAATTTTGTCCTATCAATCGTTATGCCATCACTGACTCTATTTTCTATTATAATTATCACACCTCAAATAATCTGTTCATTTTTGGACTCCCTCTCTCTCTCCATCGATCCACGTGTCTAGTTATTACTCTATTAACGATAAAAAAAAACCTAAAAATAAATTTCGTTTATTTATTTGTAGTATGCTCTCCTTGCATATCCATTTCCAATAGCACGCGTGAACTTGTGACCTTCAATGTACAAAATGTACCTATCTATAAAATATACTGGTACGCAATCAACCAGGCACGTGGCAACGTTGGAAAATTGGTTAAGTTTATTTTTGTTTGTAATGGACGTAACAGATTTTTTTAGGATTTCAGTAGGTTAAAAACTATCACATAACACCAACGAATTCTATGATTATCACGGCATCATGTGTGAACGGCTGGGCTAGTTTGATTGATACTTTTTTTTGTTTTTGTTTGTAATTTATTGTCAGGTAAACATTTAGGTACATGAAAGAAAAATGGACAAAAGTTGCGCAGTTTAAAAATTCAGAAAACCACGACGATTATTCTAATCTTCACGAGTTTGACAATTTTCGCTTTTAACAGTTCGCACGTTTGACAGTTCTTATCTAAGACAGGATAACGTCCGTCGAGTCAGCTAGTCTTCGATCGTACATTGTTGATCGAAGCAGCTAGTACAATAATATTTTACACCATTTTCACACTATCCATCCATACTTCTATACAACCAGTTTTATTATAAAAAATCACGGACAAATAAAAAAAAATAAAAAAACATGGTCACTATAACGTTACTTTAAAATGTAGACGAGTTGAGAACATCTTTACACCGATATATATTATGTGTACCTGAGCCATAATTTGGTTAAATTGTATAACTTCAATCGTACGTTAGTTTGTGGGCGACATAATTTTAGGCTTTGCTAGGACTTTTTGAACCTCCGAAACGGGGTCGAGGGTGTAGTAATGACTTTTTAGTTTTATTTACACTATTTTAAACGGACTTCAAAAAACAGGTTCTCGATTTAGTTCTATTTTTTATACATTGTTTGCTATGTTTTGTTTGCTCGATTATAATTATTACCCTGTTGTATAAAAAAATATTTTTTCAGATAGGTCCCGTTTTTATCAGACAATTCTAAATAATAAACATAAATGTAATATTATATGCATGTATATTATTTAGAAGCTTGCTGCTGCCAGCGGCTTTACCCGTGTGATATTAAAAAAATATCCATTTACAAATTATCAAACTTTTGCGTTTATAATATTAGTAGGATTATTCCTTTCTTAAACTGAAATTATGGTGATTTCAAGACGTCATAGGCAGATGTAAATAAGAGCCTACAAATAAGTGTTTATGATGGATTTTAATGGCATTTATTTATGAGTTGAACTGGTAACAGCAGGAGTGTTACTAGTTAAAGTTTGGGCGTAGTGCCAAAAAGCGGCTGTTACAAACAATATACATTAATTATAATTAATAAGCTACACTCATATGTGCTCATAATAGTACTTTATAGGTCTTACCTATGGTTTTTAATCCTTGTTGAATTATTTGATGTGGTAAGTATAAACTTATGTGTACATAAATTTATAAAAATTATACCTGCAGTATACTGCATAAATATTTTTTACCTTAAGGTTCATTATTATTTTTAAGTATACTCTTGCACTTAATTATGAGCTGATACAGGTAAGTAGTAGCAGTAGTGGAAATATCATAAGATACATACCATAAAATATGTGGTGTGCCCAGAGGACAAGGTATGCCTCTTATGATTGTGGGTTTAGAACTTTGCAAGTACCGATGTATGAATTGAATGGGAATTTCCGTTACTTACGAGTTCCGAGTCGAGTTCCGTACTCTTATGATTTTACCTAAGGGTAAATTCATAAAACCTTTGGTCCTGATAGTTATTTGTAGATCTTTGACAGTTGTAACACAGCCAGAAAGTCTGGCCATCAGTCTATCCAAGAAGTATCGTGTTGCTCAGTAACTGAGTTTTAGGGGTTTGAGCCGCTCACCGCACCCGGTTAACTGAGAGTCAACCGCAAACTAGTTGGGAAAAGGCCAGAGACATGATGATGACCATAAAATAACTAAGGTTGACTGGTAGAAAATGCCTAAGGCATTAAGTCCAACTTTGTACAGCGTTACTTACTAGTTCATATAGTATTTAATAAATAAATTAAATATGTGGGTAATATTTAAAAATATTTATGTTACTTTATAGGACCAAATCAAATAAAGTCCTCGAGATACAAATTGAGTAACTAAACATGCATGCTACACAAAAGTATTCTAACACGAATAAATGAAATCGACTCAACAAATATCTTGACAACAAGTTCTATTAAACAAGTTATTTGGCTGTCGGTACCGGCAAAGATAATGAAACTACACAGAAGTGAATCTTTTGGAAATATTGAAAATTATTAGTTTGACTTACTATAAACAGCATTTTGCAAAGAAATATTAGCAAAACTGTAGGAGCCTTTTTTTTCATACACTCCTATGTTCCTTCTTTGCCTTGCGTTCCAAAATACCGGGATTTCCTTTCAAAAGTGAACCCATATCTATACTGATATTATAAAGAGGTAAAATTTGTTAGTTTGTAGGTTTGTAAGTTTGTATGTAGGGGGTAATCTCTGGAACTACTGGTCGGATTTGAAAAATTCTTTCAGTGTTAGATAGCCCATTTATTGAGGAATGCTATAGGCTATATACCATCACGCTACAACCCACGGGAGCGGAGCAGTAGCGAAAAATGCGGGTGAAACCGCAGGGGACAGCTAGTCCTTAATAAGCTTTGACTCTGCTGGGCCCTTACGGTTTTGCTGACATCTCGGGCTCAATCCGGACGATTACCATTCAAAGAAAAGTTTAATATTACAGAAAATTATATCACACTTTTCTTTGAGCTTGGCACGTCAGTTCTACGAACCAGCCTTGGGTAGTCACAGAGATTTATTTATTTATTTATTTATTTATTTATTTATTTATTTATTTATTTATTTATTTATTTATTTATTTATTTATTTATTTATTTATTTATTTATTTATTTATTTATTTATTTATTTATTTATTTATTTATTTATTTATTTATTTATTTATTTATTTATTTATTTATTTATTTATTTATTTATTTATTTATTTATTTATTTATTTATTTATTTATTTATTTATTTATTTATTTATTTATTTATTTATTTATTTATTTGACGGCGCATGCGTCAAAATGACGATGGTTATGAGGGCAGCCATCTGAACACAGCGTTGTTGGAGACGGTGCCTGCACACCACGCTTGTGACGAATCGCTTTGTTTAATCTAGTGTTTTAATTGAGTTGGTTTTGTGTTGAAGATTGTACATTGTTCATTTATTTTGACTGTGAATTTCGGTTATTAAAGCCACAACATTGTGATTGTAACAAGGACTCGTAATTTGTCTGCTCACGCCCACCTGCCTACCCACCTGCTTACCCACACTCAAGATGAGTTCTGATGAAGGCCCTCCTGCCCCTTCATCAGAAGTGGGATTGGATGGGGCTAGAATTGGACAAGAAACACCAAATGTCACCAATTGTCAAGAAACAAAAAAATCGGATGCAGAAAAATTGCTGAATAACATGGAAATGCTTTTATCTCGTGTTCTTGCGACTCAGTCAATGCCGACTGTGAGTACTAACCAGGCAATGCATTTCTTACCGTTCAATCCAGACGAAGCAGACTGTGACATAGATGGTTGGTGCAATATTACCGAAGCAATCGTTCATAATAAGCGCTTAGAAGGAATAGACTTGCTCATGGCTCTTACTACCTCTTTAAAAGGACGAGCGGCTGCCTGTATCACTAAGCTAAACTTAAATGAAATGTCCTGGAGCGTTGTCAAACAGATACTGTTAGCTAAATTTTCAAAACCAAAGCTTCTTCAGGACTATTTCGACGAAATATTGCGATTCCAAATAGGAGCTAAGGAGACAGCTTCAGAAGCCGGTATTCGTTTATGGAACTTAATCGAACAAATACCAAAGACTGTGATGCCTGAAGAAGTTGTGACTGGATTCGTTATTTCTGTGCTCTGTCAGAGGGGCAGCCTGATAAGACGCGAACTGATTGCGCATAATATCACAACTCGCACTCAATTGTTTCGAATCCTGGGAGGCGTATCTCTTAAGCGGCGTTCAGACGGTGTCGAAGCTAAAGAACCTGATGTGAAGCGTTTTCGTGCTACCGAGAGGTTCAATGGCAGATGTAACTTTTGCGGAATACCGGGACATCGTTTTGCGGAATGCCGAAAACGTCGTGACGCGCTGGGACCAGTCGAGCCTCGAGATACTCCGAGTGCTTCCCGTCCGTTGGAGAGGAAGACCGATGTAACGTGCTACACTTGTGGCCAAATAGGTCACGTGACGACTAATTGTCCCGATAATAAGAACGGTGGTAAAGCTGCGGCCAAGGAAGTCCACCATTGTGAACACCGTCCTTCAAGAGGTATCTTGACAACATCTTCCGGTGAGTCTGTACCTTTTCTATTTGACAGCGGATCGTCCTGTTCTCTTGTGAAAGAAGGTTATCGTGGTAAACTCTTGGGTACTGTGTGTAAAAATCTCGTCTATCTGAGTGGCATTGGAGGCGATGATATACAGTGTATGACTCAAATTCAAGCTGATGTTAAAATTAATGATCGATTGATTAGTTTACTCTTTCACGTGGTTTCCGACAATAATATATCAGAGCCTATAATTATTGGTAGAGATATCTTTGATCAGGGGTTAGGTGTAGAAATTGATAATGATAATCTTGTTATATACTCTAAACAACAATCTAACCTTTGTGTCGTGACATCAGATCTCCCAGATTTTTCAAAAATTGACACGGATTTGCAGGAACGGGATAAAGACATGTTGATTTCCATATTGAGCAAATATGCGAATAACTTTATCGTAGGTATACCTACTAAGCGTGTAAAGACGGGAGTATGTGAAATTAAATTAGTAGATCCACATAAAGTTGTGCAGCGATATCCCCATAAAAGAGCACCTATAGAGAAACAAATAATTAGGGAACAGGTTCAAAAACTATTAGACGCAGGGGTGATTCGAGAGAGTACCTCCCCATTTGCTAGTCCTATCGTTCTTGTGAAAAAGAAGGATAATTCCGATAGACTTTGTGTAGATTTTAGGGAGTTAAACTCAAATACCATACCTGAACATTATCCCTTTCCTCGAATCGAGGAACAAATCGACCAGCTTACGGGTGCTAATTTCTTCTCTTCATTGGATATGGCTTCTGGCTTCCACCAAATCCCTATCCACCCTGAGTCGGTGGAGAAGACAGCTTTCGTGACAAACAAAGGGCAATACGAGTATCTTGCCATGCCGTTTGGTTTGCGAAATGCTCCTTCAGTCTTTCAGAGATGTATCACAAAGGCTCTTAGTCATTTACAAGATAAACCACTTGTCTATATGGATGACGTGTTATGTTATTCTGCTAACATCTCCGAAGGACTGAAGCGCCTTGACCTTGTCTTAGGTGCGTTATCAGAAGCCGGGTTTACATTCAATACAAAGAAATGTAAATTTATGAAACAACAAATTGACTACCTAGGATATTCTGTACAATCCGGTGAGATTAGGCCCAACTCACGGAAGATTCAAGCATTGGCAGATGCACCAGAACCTAAATCGGCTACTAATGTTCGTCAATTTCTCGGTCTAGCCTCCTACTTTCGGAAATTTATTCCTGAGTTCACACGTATAGTCGGCCCTCTATACCCTCTTACAAAACTTAAAGGACGAATAACTTGGACTACCGAACATGAAAAGATACGACGCAAAATTATAGGCATTCTCACGTCCGAACCGGTGCTAACTATATTCGACCCAGAACTTCCGGTGGAGCTACATACCGATGCTAGCTCAGAAGGATATGGAGCCATCCTTCTGCAAAAGAAAAATAATCTTCCGCACGTTGTAGAGTATTATAGCCGCCGTACAGCAGACGCGGAATCTCGTTATCACTCATACGAGTTAGAAACTTTAGCGGTCGTCAGAGCTGTAGAGCATTTTCGCCATTATTTATATGGTAGGCGATTTGTTGTAGTTACCGACTGCAATTCACTCAAGGCGTCGAAATCGAAGAAAGAACTAACACCCCGCGTTTACCGATGGTGGGCTTATTTACAAGCTTACGATTTCGACATCATGTACCGCGAAGGAAGTAAAATGGAGCATGCTGACTACCTGTCCCGAAATCCACTGTCAGATTCTGCTGTTCCTGTCACCCCAGTTAAGCCTAAGCCTAAAACTGTCAATTATGTTGAACTACATCAGGGTTGGCTGTCAGTTGAACAGAAACGCGACGCAGAAATTCAGGATCTTATCGCAAAACATAATAACAATAGCTTTCCCGAAACAGTAGGTCAAACATATGACGTTAGAGATGGCATACTCTACAGGAAGATTACCCGTAACAAAGCGGTCTCATGGCTACCCGTAGTTCCAAGGTCTCTTATTTGGACACTAATTAATCATGTCCACAACGAAATGCAACATTTAGGCAGGGACAAAACTCTAGACAAGCTGTATGAAAAGTATTGGTTTCCCGATATGTCTAAATGTGTACGAAAATTTATAGAGTCGTGTATCATTTGTAAGGCATCTAAAGGTCCATCGGGTGCTCAGCCTGTTCAGCTTCATTCGATTCCAAAAGTATCTGTGCCTTGGCACACGATTCACATTGATTTTTCGGGGAAGCTGAGCGGGAAGAGTGACCGAAAAGAGTATTGTTCAGTAATAATTGATGCCTTTACCAAATACGTTTTACTCGAACATACTTTGTCAGTCGATTCCAAGAGTGCAATATATGCCATACAAAAGGCGGTGTGTCTTTTTGGAGCCCCGAAAAGAATTATCGCAGATCAGGGCCGTTGTTACATTAGTTCAGATTTTAAAAGCTTTTGTCAAGAGCATAAAATAGACCTCCATTTCATCGCAACTGGTACGAGTAGGGCAAACGGCCAAGTTGAACGAGTGATGCGTACTCTTAAGAGCCTCCTTACTATAATTGAAAACGACCCTAACAAAGCATGGCGTGACGAATTAGGTAACATCCAACTTGCTCTCAATAGTTCTAAATCTTCCGTTACCAAATACTCGCCGTCAGAACTAATGTTTGGAATTCGTTCTAATTCTTTAGGAATGTCTAAGTTGAACGCCGATAATATAGATCATGAGGTTCGCTTAGATTTAGATTCGATAAGAACTGATGCATCAGCTAACATTCGCAAAGCTGCTGAATCTGATACCTTTCGGTTTAATCGTGGTCGGGCCACAATAAGACCTTTCTCTAAAGGAGACTTTGTATTTGTTAAAAATTGTGAACGGAATAAAACAAAATTGGATAGGAAGTTTCGAGGTCCATACCTCATAGTAGAAGTACTGAAAATGATCGCTACGAACTTAAAAGTTTAGGTGGTTCTCAGAGAACTTATAAATACTCTCACGAGAATTTGCGCGCAGTACCCTAGGGACATATCGGTTTGATCGAAATAGCTACTAGCCTCTTAAATTGTGAAGAGGCCGAGACGGCGTCGGAAGATGAAGAAAGTATAACTAATTCAAATCATGACAATGATAACTCTGACACCTTGACCATATGCTCAAACACTGTTTCCGCCGATTCGAGGACGCTCACAGCAGGCTCTCAGTGCATGCTCAGATCCTGAGACTTGGGAATTGTTGCAGGAAACTGAAATTCGTACGGAACAAGATGATTCATAGTCGTTGGTAAGTGGAGCGACCTTTCCTACCAAATAGTCAGACGAAATATGTCGTCCAAGTCAGTATCAGATTGACTTGTCTCTGTTCTTTTGTTCTATGAGACGAATTATGTCGTCCGAGTCAGAGTCATTTATGTTGACTGACTTGTTCTGGATGTTTTGTAAGACGAATATTGTCGTCCGAGTCAGAGTCATTTATGTTGACTGACTTGTTCTGGATGTTTTGTAAGACGAATATTGTCGTCCGAGTCAGAGTCATTTATGTTGACTGACTTGTTCTGGATGTTTTGCAGTGTATGGTAAGACGAATATTGTCGTCCGAGTCAGAGTCATTTATGTTGACTGACTTGTTCTGGATGTTTTACAGGTTACGTTAAGACGAATACTGTCGTCCGGGTCACATCCACCAAAGGATTGACTTGTCTAATAGTACCAATTGTGAACAGTACCTACATGCTGTGTTGTGACGAGGCTGTGTCGTCCGGCTTAATTGTAGCGAGACACTCGCCTTAAGTCTTAAGTATCATAGCGCATTGTGATAATCGTTATTAGTCGTCCGTCAGGATGTCGAACGGACTGTGTACGATTGCAACTCATTGTTACAGAAAATCGCCCGAGGACGGTCGAGTGTCAGTCCGGTCGTGACGGCGCATGCGTCAAAATAAGACATCAGGTTGACTTTTAGCTGTCAAAGTCGGCCTAGCGAAGCGTCATCGACGATGGTTATGAGGGCAGCCATCTGAACACAGCGTTGTTGGAGACGGTGCCTGCACACCACGCTTGTGACGAATCGCTTTGTTTAATCTAGTGTTTTAATTGAGTTGGTTTTGTGTTGAAGATTGTACATTGTTCATTTATTTTGACTGTGAATTTCGGTTATTAAAGCCACAACATTGTGATTGTAACAAGGACTCGTAATTTGTCTGCTCACGCCCACCTGCCTACCCACCTGCTTACCCACACTCAAGATGAGTTCTGATGAAGGCCCTCCTGCCCCTTCATATTTATTTATTTATTTATTTATTTATTTATTTATTTATTTATTTATTTATTTATTTATTTATTTATTTATTTATTTATTTATTTATTTATTTATTTATTTATTTATTTATTTATTTATTTATTTATTTATTTATTTATTTATTTATTTATTTATTTATTTATTTATTTATTTATTTATTTATTTATTTATTTATTTATTTATTTATTTATTTATTTATTTATTTATTTATTTATTTATTTATTTATTTATTTATTTATTTATTTATTTATTTATTTATTTATTTATTTATTTATTTATTTATTTATTTATTTATTTATTTATTTATTTATTTATTTATTTATTTATTTATTTATTTATTTATTTATTTATTTATTTATTTATTTATTTATTTATTTATTTATTTATTTATTTATTTATTTATTTATTTATTTATTTATTCTTCATGCACAAAAATACATAGGCGGACTTAATGCCTTAGGCATTCTCTACCAGTCAACCTAGGGAACAAGAACAAGGAATTCTTACTTTCACTAGGTACCTAAAAGCCTCAAACAATTTGTTGGACCAAAAAAATTAGGAATATATATCTAACAATATTGCTACACCGTGATTGGGTAAGCTGAATTTGTACAATTAGTCAATCACACTAATACATCTGGTTTCACGGTGATTTTCATCGTAAAAATATTGCTATAATCTAGTCAGATTCCTCAGATCAGTTACCTTACAGCCGTAAGGTACCATCGAACTGATCTGAGGATAGAGCCGCTGAATTACTCATAAGATCACAGTATAACTGCGTTACAAGTATAATAGCGTTGTATACGTAATTGAAGTCAATGGCTGACTGAAAGAAGAAAGGGAAAGGCTAAATTATATTTCAGGCTTCGTCCTCAAGATTAGCATTTTATACACATGTAGTATCGCGTAGTACACACCATTCCACACTATTTTGAGAATTGATTTCTTAAAACATTTTTTTTTTTTGAGGGTATTTGTAATAGTTAACTTGTTTCTTGCGCCCGCATTCTGTCTCATTCGCTTTTTAGTGCTGCGCCGTTCCACACTCGCTCGCGTTAAACGTTTGTTAATTTTAAAGTTTAAATAGTGTAATTAAGAATAATAATGCCTAAAAGAAGGGGTGATGAAAGTGATCGAATAAAACAAAAAATTAGAAGATTAGAAAGAAAATTAAAACGCAAACGGCGGCGTTCGCGTGATCGGTATTGTTCGGAATTCTCAGAATCATCGTCAACAACAAGTTTATGCCGCCGGACACCGTTAGATTATGAAGGTATGTACTTGCTTGAAATATTTTTTCGTGTTTATAATTCGAATCCGTGTTTGACCTAGATACGAGTTTACACTTCCTGTTTTTCTTGTTAACGTACCTACACATTGATTGCTATTTTGTACGTTACAATGTATTTATTTATAGTGATTTTAACTGCTCGAGAAAATTATGTTACGGACAGTACATGGGGACTGTTTTTTCATAAACACGAGCGTGATCGTATTAAATATTATAGGAAATACAGGTTTGCGGACAGTACATGCTAGCATTGGGACTGTTTCTTACCTACTGTTCTAAAATCTAAAGATTTAGTTCAATGACTAATATTTTATATTAGTTTTATGTTTTATTGAAACAATAATTATGCAGTCATTTCTCGGCCCACCGAGCAGTACAATGGGACTGTCTCATGGTGCTCGATAAATTTGTTTGTGGACAGTACGTGTTATCATAACTGGGGACTGTCACTTACAATATAATATTGACTTGCGGGCTACATGGGATTTTACGTCTTCTTTCCAGACGAAGAATACGAGTTGGTTAACAATGAAGCGGTCATGTCAGACCTAGATCAGCGTTCTCTCGACCCACAATTAGATGAAGAATTAACACTACCAGAGGTGGAGCCGGAGCCAGATCCAACCCCAAGCACATCACGTGATGAAAACTCAACTCAGATTCCGTCTGCCGTGATAGTCCCGCCGGATCCTGTGGATCCGTCATTACCAGTAGTCTTGGAACCTGTAGTTCTTACAGACCCAACCGTATCGGTAACAGAGGGCCTTGATAGTGACCTGTTGGACATTTTAGGCGCGGATCCTACAACTGATAAAAAATATGGAAAGGAGATAAATAAAGAATTATCAATTAGGTTACAACATTGGACTACGATGGGGATAACAAAAGAGCAACGTAAGGAGCTTAAAGAAAAATATTTAACTCCCGAAAATGCCAAGCTGATTGATCCTCCAGAACTAAATGCTGAAATAAAGGCAGCTGTCTCAGATATCATCACAAAACGTGACAAAGCTATTGAAAATAAGCAAAAATTACTTACCTTAGCCATTTCCTCTTTAGGAGAGAGCATAACTCTTCTATTGTCTGACAAGGAGAAAAACACAGCCTTACTTAAACTTTTGATGGATGCCACTCGTATCATCTGCGATTGTCAACACGCTGACTCGGTGACACGGAGAAATTTCCTATTAAATGCTGTGAAGAAGGAACTTAGGGAACAGCTTCAGAATTCCAAAATTGATACGCTTCTTTTCGGTGAGAACTTAGCCGAAACAATAAAAACTGCGAAATCCATCAATAAATCTGGTACTGACCTTAAGCAACCGCCACAAAAACCTACAAATAAGAAGTTTGCAGCTATGCCTTCAAGGAATTTAAACTGGCGGAATCCGGGTCCGAGTCGCAGGCCGACGGGTCCACCAAGGATAAGGGAGCCTGCAACGAGCTCGACGCCCACTCGGCCGGCCAGCTCATCGAAGCAGTCTCAGCATCCGCCACAGCGACCTTACTACAAGCGACGCTAAACAAGGTAAAACCTGCTGGTCGATTGTCCTTGTTTTATAAAGAATGGTCAATGATCACTCACGATCCTATGATCCTTTCGTATATAAATGGTTATAAGATTCCATTTTCTCAGTTACCTTTTCAGTCAGTGCCTCCTAGCATACGGAAATATTCAGAATCAGAAAAAGCCCACTTTATTGAAGCAATTGATAATTTATTATCATTAGGAGCTATTTCCGAATGTGAGGCTCGATCAGACCAATATTTGTCAAATATTTTTTTAATACCCAAGCCAAATGGAAAGATGCGGTTTATCTTAAACTTAAAATCTTTAAATAAATTTATCGATACTAATCACTTTAAACTGGAAGACTTAAGAACAGTCATAAAACTAATATCAAGAAACTGTTATTTATGTACTATCGATTTAAAAGACGCATATTATTTAATAAAAATAGATAAAGATGATCGAAAATATTTAAGGTTTCAGTTTGAGAACTCTATTTATGAATTTAACATTTTACCTTTTGGCTTGAATACTGCTCCCTTTGTATTTACAAAGGTTATGAAACCAGTGGTTAAATTATTGAGAACACGTGGATACTTATCTACAATATATTTAGATGACATCTGTCTTATTGGTCATGATCATCAAACATGTTCTAAAAATCTGACCGAAACTAAAAAACTTCTTACGAGCCTTGGTTTTATCATAAATGAGGAAAAAAGTAATTTCACTCCTTCTCACACTTGCAAATATTTAGGATACATTTTGGATACGAAAAAGTTTCAGGTCAGCTTACCAAAAGAAAAAATTAGTAGAATAAAACTAGAAATCAAAAAAATATCATCATTAAAACAATGTAAAATCAGAGCTTTCGCTAGTTTTGTTGGTCTTTTGGTGTCTGCCTGCCCAGCTGTGGAGTACGGCTGGCTCTATACAAAACTATTTGAACGATGTAAATACCTTAATTTAAAAAATACAAATAATAATTATGAACTAGTTATGAATATACCAAACTCATTAAAATTAGATTTTGAATGGTGGAACAATGCAATCGAAAGCTCTTTTTGTAAAATTAAAACAGATAATTACGACCTTGAAATTTTTTCTGATGCCTCAACAACGGGGTGGGGAGCTGTGTGTGGTGATCAAAGAGCTAGTGGCCAGTGGAAAGACGATGAGCTCAGTCAACATATAAATTATTTAGAAATAATGGCTGCTTATATTGGTCTTAAAATATTTGCTAAAGATCTATTCAACTCGCAAATTCTTCTTCGTATTGACAATACCACCGCTATTTCCTACATCAACAGAATGGGAGGAATTCAGTTCCCACATTTAACTAACATTACAAGACAACTGTGGCAATGGTGCGAACACAGAAATCTGTTTGTTTTCGCATCATATATTCGTTCTTCAGAGAACGTTGAAGCAGACCAGGAGTCGCGACGTACGCACCCAGATATTGAATGGCAACTCGCTGACTATGGGGTGCCGCGACAGAAAACCTCCACGCGTGCTCGCGGGCTGGAATTCCCTAACGGATTCTTCCGGAGTGAAGGCCAGTCCGCGGGACGGTGCACCCTGGGAGGCGGCCAACGACTCTCTTGGGTACTTCTGCCTAAGGAGCCTCGATGGCCGTCTGCGAATGTTCTGTCTGAAGGAGCGCTTCAACGCGTGTCCCTCTGCTTCAGCAGAGGGCACAGTGGCGAAGCAAGAGCGGGCTCGGTATGCACTTACCCTGCTACCGGGCAGGCAGGAGGAAGACTCGCTCCTCCTCCTGCCACCGTTAGTCTCGTAGCCCCATTGATTGTCCAAGGTCATGTTTCTGACTTTTGGTGGGGGTCGAGGGTCCTGGCTTAACCGCCCGGGCCGCGAGGAAGACAACCTCTATAAAAAATTACCCCAAACCTCCAAGCGGCGGCGCACCGTGAGGGAGGTTGTTAGCTTGACTAATGGGTAGCTAAATTAGTCTCTAGTGCGGACCACTTATCTTGAGCAAGTACCCGAAGTTTTTACTCGTGGGAACTAATATGAAAAAAGTCAATAAACCCAAAAACGACGAGAAGAAGGAGAAGAGCGATGCGCGGTCGGAGTCCGACGCGGCGTCGCGAAAGGGCTCGGAGAGCTCGGGGGAGGAGATGGGGAGCGACTCCGGAAGCGTGCGCAGCTCCCGGAAACGCTCTCTAGGAAGAGAGGGGTCGGACGAGGAGTCCGACAGCCGAAGGGGCTCGGCTCGAAAAATCCCCACCGCTCGGCGGGGAGCGAGCCAAGCCCGCGGCAGAGGGAGGGTGCTGACCTCCAAGGAGGCTGCCGAGAGGGCTGGGAAGCTTGCCGCGGAGGGACGCCATCCCGGAGCACCCAGCCCCGGTCCCTCGGGGCCGTCTGGCGTTGACGTTGAGATTGACGACGGGGGAGGCTCCGCCGACGAGGCTCACCAGGAGGTCTGCGACCTGGTCTTAGAGTCCTTGCGGCTGGTGGCCAGAAAGAGCACCCCGAAGGGCAGGACTTCTGCCGTCGCCGAGGTCGTGCCCCCTATTCTGGAGGCCTTCCAGAAGGCCCTGGATAAACGGGGTGCGAGGACCCGGAGGGAGGTCCTGGAAGCCGCCGCCCCTCCGAGGGAAGTCTGCTCCCAGCAGCCTCCAAAGGCGGGGAGCCCGCAGGGGCAGGGGTCGGCGCAGACCCAAACCCAGCACGAGTCAGAGGGACAGGCTCTGACCCTGCTGCGGCAGGAGCTAGCTGCCTTCCGGCAGCAAATGCTGCGGCAGCAGGAGCAGTTCCAGCGCCAATTGTCCCTGCTCGAGGGGATGGTGCTGCGTCCCCCACTTGCGGGCTCCGGTCGCAGACCGGCGGCGTCGTACGCCGCCGCAGCTGCGCCTACGGCAGCTGCCGCGCCCAAGGCTGGCCCGTCAGGGCAAGCCGGGCGTGGGGCCGTGACGGCAGCGGCTGCGACCGCTAGGCAGGCCCCAAAGACGAAGCAGCAGGGGAGGGCAGCTCCTGCCCTTGCCCCTCCTGCGAAGGGCAAAGCGGCGCCCACCGCTAGGGCGGCGCCCACCGCCAATGCGGCGGGTGCTCCAGCCGCTGTGGTGGCGAACGGGCGGCCTCGGCTGCCCCCGCCTGCCGATTCTCCAGCTGGCGCCGAGTGGTCGGTCGTCGGCGCCAAGAAGCAGGCGGGCAAGGCGGCCAGGGCCGCCAAAAAGAGGGAAAGGCGGCAGCAGCGCAAAAAGCGTGCCGTGGCGAACCGGCTTCGCGCCCCGGGCGCCGCGGCTGTAGTGATCACACTGCAGCCGGGCGCGGAGAAGAGGGGCGTGACGTACGACGCCGTGATGGAGAAGGCCAAAAAGGCGGTACTCCCTCACCTGGACGAGTACGGGGCCTCGAAGGGCTTCCGCATGCGGCGCACCGTGACCGGTGCCTGGATGCTGGAGGTTCCCGGCGAGGACAGCGGTCCTGCCGCGGACGCCCTGGCTGACAAGGTCAGGGCGTCTGTGAACGAGGAGGACGCCCGAGTGTCCAGGCCCACAAAGTGCATCGATATGCGCATCATGGGCCTGGACGACTCCGTCAAGGTGGAGGAAGTGGTGGCCGCCGTCGTTGAGGCGGGAGGGTGCACGACCGACCAAGTGCGGGCGGGCATTATACGCCTTGACGGCACGGGTATGCGAGCCGTCACGGTGAGCTGCCCCGTGTCGGCGGTCAAGGCCATCACGGCGGAGGGCCGAAGACTCTTGGTGGGCTGGGTTTCAGCCCAAGTCAAGGTGCTGGAGCCCAGACCTCTGCGGTGTTTCCGCTGCCACGTGGGGCACCACGCGGGAGCCCGTTGCGCCGCGGAGGTGGACCGCAGTGACCGCTGCTTCCAGTGCGGTCAGCCCGGTCACAGGGCCGTCGAATGCCGTGCGTCGCCGCACTGCTACGCATGTGCGGCGGCAGGCAAGGCTGCCGACCACCGGGCTGGGAGCAGGTCCTGCGACCCCCCCGCCACAGCCAAGGGTAAGGTCCGGAGGGGCCCTCACCCCAAAGTCCACACCGCCGCAGCCAAGGCTGACGCTGCTGCCGCCATCGCCGCGGCAGAGCCCTCAAGGGGGGCTCCGGAGGAGACCGTAATGGACTGTCAGTGATGGCCCCATTACGTCTCCTCCAGGCGAACATCAACCACTGCGCCCCCGCTCAGGATCTGTTGCTCCAGAGCATGGCGCAGTGGTCGATCAATATCGCCGTGGTCTCCGAGCCGTACTTTGTCCTGCCCAGGGAAGACTGGGTCCAGGACCTGAGCGGCTCGGTGACCCTAATTTCGTCGGCCGCCGCCGGTACCCCCGCCTCTCGAGTCCATCACGAGAAGGCGGGGCTGCGTGGCAGCACGGGTCGGGGACATTGCAGTGGTAGGCGTCTACCTGTCCCCGAACCGAGATCTCGCCGATCTCCACAACTCCCTCATGGAGCTGAATGCCGTCGTCGCTGGGTTCGGATCCCTCCCCGTGGTCGTCTGCGGGGACTTCAATGCCTGGAATCTGGCTTGGGGTTCCCGGCTGACGAACCGACGGGGTCGGATGGTGGAGGACTGGGCTCTGGAGACAGGCCTGGTCGTCCTAAACCGGGGTTCTGTCCCCACGTGCGTGCGGATGCGGGGTGAGTCGGTGGTGGACCTCTCGTTCGCCAGCCCCGCTCTGTCGCCGCGCGTCGTCGACTGGCGCGTAATGGAGGGGGTGGAGACGTATTCCGACCACCGGTACATCCGGTTTGACGTCTCCGCCCGGATCTCGACCGCGCCGGTCAGGGAGCAGACCCCGTGTGGTCCGCGGTGGGCGCTGAGGCAGATGGACCGGGACGCTCTCCTGGAAGCCGCGAGGGTACAGGCCTGGGTGCAAGCACCGGACAGGCCTGTCGAAATTGACTCGGAGGCAGAGTGGTTCCAGGAGGCCATGTCGCAAATCTGCGACGAGGCGATGCCCCGAGTCCATCCAGGACGTGCTCGGCGCCAGGTGTACTGGTGGTCGCCGGAGATTGCGGCTCTGCGCGAGGCGTGCACCGCCGCGCGACGCCGGTACGCCAGGTTCCGCAGGCGCCGCACCCGACCGCCGGATGCGGAGGCCAGGGAGGCGGAGCTTTACGAGGGGTACAGAGCGGCAAGGCGCACCCTCCGAACAGAGGTGAAGCGGGCCAAGTTGGAGGCCCGCAATGTGTGGCTGGGGACTCTGAACAGGGACCCATGGGGACGCCCTTACCAGGTGGTGCGGGACAAACTCCGCCCATGGGCTCCCCCCCTGACTCAGAGTCTCCGGCCCCAAGTTGTGGAGGGTGTGGTGGCCAATCTGTTCCCTGAGCGAGGGGAACACTCTCCCCCGCTCATGGCTCCGCCACCTGCGGTACCCGTAGCGGACCACACCAGCGACGACGAGGACGACGCTCCAGAGGTGACCGAGGTAGAGATGAGGGCGGTGGTACGAAGACTCAGTTTCAAGAACACCGCCCCAGGACCCGACGGCGTGCACGGCAGGGTATGGGTCCTGGCCATGGAGGCTCTCGGGTCTCGATTGCGAGGGCTCTTTAGCGCATGCATGGAGAGAGGACAGTTTCCCCGTCGCTGGAAGACCGGGAAACTGGTCCTCATTGCGAAGCCGGGGCGCCCCGCGGACTCTCCGTCCGCGTACCGGCCCATTGTGCTGCTCGACGAGGTGGGCAAACTCTTTGAAAGAGTAATTGCAGACCGCCTCGTCGGGCATCTTGCGCGGGTGGGGCCGGACCTTTCGGACGGCCAGTTCGGCTTTCGCAGGGGGCGTTCCACGGTGGACGCCATCATGCGCGTGAGGGCTCTCACGACGGGGGATGCGGTGTCTCGGGGCAGGGTCGTCTTGGCGGTGTCTTTGGACATCGCCAATGCCTTCAACTCCCTGCCCTGGAGTTGCATCGGGGCGGCACTTCGGTATCACGAGGTGCCCGCCTACCTCCGTCGTGTGATCGAGGCCTACCTGTCGGATAGGTTCATCATCTATCCCGGTCACCAGGGAGAGTGGAGACGGCGAGAGATGTCGTGCGGTGTTCCGCAGGGATCGGTACTAGGACCGCCCCTGTGGAACATCGGATACGACTACGTGCTGCGCGGCGACCTCCCCGACGGGGTCAGCGTGGTCTGCTACGCAGACGACACGCTGGTCCTGGCGCGGGGAGAGTCGTACCAGGCGGCGGCCGAAACAGCGACACGCGGGGTTGCGACAGTCGTGGAGAGGATCCAGCAACTGGGACTCAAGGTGGCATTGCACAAGTCCGAGGCCATGTGCTTTCATGGCCCTCGGTACGCGCCACCTCCGGGTTCCCAAATAACGGTAGGGGGGGTCCACATCGGCGTCGGGTCGGCGATGAAGTACCTGGGACTCGTCCTCGACAGCCGGTGGACTTTCGAGGAGCATTTCCGACGTTTGGCCCCCAAACTGGACAGGTCTGGGGCCGCTCTGAAGCGGCTCCTGCCCAACCTAGGGGGTCCAGACGCCCCCTGCCGGAGGCTCTACGCGGGGATCGTTCGGTCCATGGCCCTTTACGGGGCGCCGGTTTGGGCGCCGTCGCTAGGTAAGCGACCGGCGGCCAAGCTGAACACTTGCCAGAGGGTCATGGCCATCCGGATGGTGCGGGGATACCGCACGATCTCCCGCGAAGCGGCGAGCCTCCTCGCTGGCCTGCCACCGTGGGATCTGGAGGCAACAGTCCTTGCACGCATGCACGATTTGCGCGTGGAGATGCAACGCCGGGGCGAAACTCCGCTGCCGCGACAAGTCGCGGCATGGCGGACAGAGTTCCGGCGGGATCTCAGGGTGGCATGGCGACTGCGATTGTCGCAACCCAGTGCTGGGCACGCCGTCATTGAGGCGGTTAGGCCCCTCTTTGAGGAGTGGTTGGAAAGAGGTCACGGCGTCCTCTCTTTCCGTATGACGCAGGTCCTCACCGGACACGGTAAGTTCGGGAGGTTCCTGCATCGAATCAAGCAGGAGAGGACGCCCGGGTGTCGCCACTGTGTGGACCGCCCGGAGGACACGGTGGAGCACACGGTAGAAGTGTGCCCCGCTTGGGCGGAGCACCGCCGTGTCCTCGTGGAGACTATCGGGAGCGGCGACCTCTCGCGCCGGGCCCTGGTTCAGGCCATGGTCCGGAGCGAGGAGGGTTGGCATGCGGTCGCCTCCTTCTGCGAAGCAGTAATGCTCGTGAAGGAGGCTGCTGACCGCGAGCGCGTGAGGGAACGGTCCTCACGCCGCCGCCGCCGAGATCCCGATCCCGATTTCCGACCACCGTAGGCGCGGGTTCGCGGACGGCGAGCACTGGGTAGCTCGCTGTCCGGCAGTCTGGAAATAAACTGGACCGAGCCCAGTCGTCAACGGCGCGTTCTGTTCCACGCGCGCCTCAAGGAGATGTCAGCAAACTGTAGGGGCCCGGTAGGGCCGAAGCCTCTGGGGGGAACATGTGGTATTCCTAACGGTTGATACCGAGTCCCCCCCAGAACGAAGGCAACGAAGGAACGGGGTAGGGGTTTAGTCAGTAAAAGTCTGACACGCCCTCCCGCTCCGCCCAAGAGCGGGGGAAGTCATTCTGATGATTCCCCTACCATAAAAAAAAAAAAAAAAAAAAAAAACTCGCTGACTATGCTTATCGTAAAATTGAAACAACATTAGGTTCCCCAGACATTGATTTATTTGCCAGTCGGTTAAATAATAAATGCCCAAGATATGTCTCCTGGCATAGAGATCCGGATGCGTACGCTATTAATGCTTTTACAATATCATGGTCAGATTTTTATTTTTATGCTTTTCCTCCGTTTACCATGATATTAAAATCACTTCGCAAGATTCAGTCCGATAACGCCAAAGGTATAATGGTTGTCCCAAATTGGCCAACTCAACCGTGGTACCCATTATTTAAAACACTTTTATCGTCAGAAATGATAATTTTCAAAGCCAATGAAAATTTGATATTATCATCTAATTGCAGTCGCCGCCACATGCGCAACAACATTACCCTGGTGGCAGGGATCTTATCCGCGAGGCGATGATTAGAAGAGGTATCCCACTTACGTCTATGGATATAGTACTAAACTCTCTCTCGGATAACTCTTACAAGCAATATGAAGGGTGCTATAAAAAGTGGTTCATTTATTGTAATGAGAATAAATTGAACATGTACGAGGTTTCAATTCCAAATATTATAGACTTTTTAACGATTGCTTATAATGATGGCGCCCAATACGGAACGCTTAATTCCTACCGGTCGGCTTTGAGTTTAATCAGTAAAGAAAATATCTCCGGAAATGAAGACATGAAAAGATTCTTTAAAGGAATTTTTCGATCTAGACCTCCGCTACCTAAGTATAACGAAACCTGGGACACATCTCTGGTATTAAATTGTCTAGAAAAATGGTACCCTAATGAAGCACTTAGTCTTGAAAAACTTTCCAAAAAATTGGTAACTCTGCTTGCTCTCGTTACTGCACATAGGATGCAAACTTTGTCTAAGATTCGTATCAGTAATATTGAAAAATTTCCAAAAGAGATTAAAATTAAAATTCCTGATCTAATAAAAACATCTAAAATTGGAGCACTCCAACCCATGTTTATTATTCCATTTTTCGATAAAAAGCCAGAGATTTGCCCAGCCAAAGCTATACTAACTTACCTGGAAAGGACTGAAGGACTTCGTGCCAATACAGACCTTTTATTCATCAGTTTTATAAAGCCTCATAAGTCGGTTGGTGCACAAACATTATCTAGATGGGTAAAACATACTCTAAGTTTAAGCGGAATTGATACTTCCACGTTCACTGCGCACAGCACGCGCCATGCTGCCACATCTGCTGCGCAAAGGCTAGGTGTTAATATTGAACAAATCAGAAAATCTGCTGGTTGGAGCTCTAACTCCCAAACATTTGCCAAGTTTTATAACAGACCTATTAATAATGTGTCCAGTGATTGTTTTGGTACGGTTATTTTGAATGATTCAATCAACAAGTAATATTTTGGTTATATTATATACTTCATTCATCAAGGAATGTAAAATGATGTGATTGTATTGTTTTCTTTTTTCGTTATAATAATATACGATTCATTGCAGCTTATAACTTTTTTATTTTATTTTATTACATTTTACGATTTAATTATATCTCTAAAAGTCTACATGTGTATAAAATGCTAATCTTGAGGACGAAGCCTGAAATATAATTAGAGATTAAACGAACTTACCTGTGAGTGAAGTTCGATCCTAATTATATGAAGGCTTCGTCCGAAGAGATTAGCATCCCTCCCACCCAGTCTTTCCCCTAATCAATCGTAAAATATAAAATGTATAGGCTAAACAGACTCCAAACTAAATGAGACAGAATGCGGGCGCAAGAAACAAGTTAACTATTACAAATACCCTCAAAAAAAAAAAATGTTTTAAGAAATCAATTCTCAAAATAGTGTGGAATGGTGTGTACTACGCGATACTACATGTGTATAAAATGCTAATCTCTTCGGACGAAGCCTTCATATAATTAGGATCGAACTTCACTCACAGGTAAGTTCGTTTAATCTCTAATCAAATTGCAACATGGCAGCAGTAGACTTGTATAATAAAAAAACTTTTACTTGTGTTATGAGACTTTGCTTCATGCCTCTCAAGATCCTAGGTCAACCAGCAAATTTCGTTGTGTTTCAAGTAACGTAAAAGTCAACACTTTAAAGTTTGACTTTTTCAATCCTTCAAGAGATAGCAGACGCGAATATTCTGTATTAGTTACAGCTTCATATCTTAACGCGTTTCTGAGAAAAAGGGGCTTGACAGACCGATAGGTCACGACACGGATACGGATACAAAGTGATCCAATAAAGGTTCCGTTTTGGTCGATTTAGGTATGGAACCCGAAAAATTAAAATAAAAGATTTGTAATGACTGTAACTAATAATCCCATGTAAGCTGTAGGCATAAAAGAAAGCGTGACTTGGCGCGTAAGCCAAAAACCTCCCATCTAACCTTTTTTCATTCTATGGCACCGTCTACGACAGGCATTCCGAGGCACTCACGCATTCTTCCCGCAATTCTATTAAGTTCTCACTCGTTATCCGAAAGGGATGTAGTTTATTATGCTGACTGTACCTATATAATGTGAGATGGGCACATTTTTGTCAGGCTTCATTACTGTACACATTCTTATACCCTTTATTTAGGTGTTTAATTTCGGCCTTGTGTTTTGTGCTAGAGAAATGGGTTCGGATAAAGGCATTGTAGTATCAGGAATCCTAAAATAGAAGAAGGGCCGGTTTTGTTTTTTTTTTTGTAGAGTTTTTACATTTTAGATTTTGGCTTAAAGATGAACATTATATGCTATAAGGATAGCGTGGGTATGCCGCCAGTCATTTGAGAATTACCTGTCGACAGCAATGTGGAAGAGTTTTTTGATGCCAAATTTTAGTTGGTTGTAATTAGTTTGGCATCTCATTATTATTTTTTGTTTCTACTATAATTATTACTTAAGTATTTTTTAAATACAACATTATTATCATACATTGGCTATAGACTTTTTTTATCAAAACTTTCAGCTTTGTGCTACACTTATTTGAGTTCACCTAATTTATTTTACAAAATTTTCCATGTTTTCATAGTATAATACCAAGGATTCTATTGTTAACGAAGCCATGTTACAAAAGCAAAATCAATATCTGGAAACATTCAGCGGTTACCGAGCCGTTTCTTTGAAACTAATCAAAAGTAGTTGGAAAATTCGCAAAAGCCTATAACTTCGCGAACCAAATTCCTTGAAGATTAATTTAATACAATACTAATCGTTCCAAGTTTTCCTTTGACGATTTCATTTTTACAATCCTTAATTTGAAAGATGCTACAGGGAGTTTAGTCGGTTTTTAAGGAATGTGTAGTTTTTTTAGACCATCATTTCAGCCGAAAGATGACAACTGCTGGACATAGGCCTCCCCTAAGCGTCGTCGCAACGACTGGTCCTGTGCATCTCACATCCATCGGATTATTGCGATCCTCAACAGGTCGTAGGTTCATCTTGTGGAAGGCCTTCTACTTCAACCCTGCGTGGTCACCACTCGGAACTTCATCTGTTCTACGAGCCACTTAAGTTTGGCGATTTCTTCAGATAGCCTGAAGTTAGTAGTTTAGTACTAGACTAAAACTTACTAACTTTCAATCAGTTTTTAGAAGACCATCCAATTATAGTTTTTTTTTTAAATTATTATCATTTTAGCCTAAAGATGTGAACGTCTTTAAGCTAAAATAAAAAAAAATAATGATAAAAAGTGAGTTGAACATAGCGATTTCTATCTGCTTTCAGATCTTTGCATAGTTAAATTATAAATGACGATATAGGCAAGAAAATCGAGGTTACAGACTTAGCTCCAAAAATCTTAAATGGCAATGGTCAAGGCACATTGCTCGCAGAACAGATGGTCGTTGGGACTGAAAGGTTCTGAAGTGGGAACCAGCCAAAAGGCGTAGTGTTAAAAGGAACCGTCGATGGTTTTCACACGAAAGAAATACTCGCATACAGAATTCGTAATCTTAATTTCTTGTTTTACACGTTTTTTTTTATAAGGCACACAGGAATTGAACGATTCATGTAGCATCTTCTTTCAAGCTCCACTCAACGATGAGTTTTATTTGACTTGTCGTAATTTATGCAAGGATTTGTACTTTAATTTTCTATTTCAAGACAGTCAGAGAGAGAAAGGGCTCACATTTATTAAATAAAAACCTTTATTAATAATTTAGTCCCTGTTCCAAAGAAAACTAATAATATTTACCACAAACAAAATGGCACATGTTTACCGTTGCTAAATTATTTACTGTACAAAATGATAGCCAAATATTTAGTTTCAACAGATTTGGAATGCTAGTATCAAATTCGCTGAATGACCGTAATAAAATACGGTGCTTGTAATTTGAACACCAATCGGTGTGCTGCTGAAAATAGTAGCTTTTCGTGTATAACGCTAGTGGATATTTTAAATGAAAACTGTTTTTTTTAGTTGTGTTAAACTAGTGCTTGACTGCAATCCCACCTGATCTGATCTGATCCTAACCTGAGGTAAGCAGTGATGCAATCGTTGATGGTGAGGCGCGCTAGTTAAGTATTTAGCCTATTATTCACTCTTGCCTTGAATCATCATCATCATCATCTCGGCCGAAAGACGTCAACGGCTGGACATAGGCCTTCCCCCGCATCCATCGGATTCCTGCGATCCTCCCCAGGTCGTCGGTCCACCTTGTGGGAGGCCTTCCAAGGCTGCGTCTTGCGGTACATGATCACCACTCCAGAATCTTCAGTCCCCATCGACCATCCGTTCTACGAGCAATGTGCCCTGCCCACTACCATTTAAGTTTAGCAATTCTTCGGGCTATGAATACACCTAAATAATAATCGGAAAACATATTTTTTGCCGAGTCATTGTTGTTTTGGTACCTGTTATTTATTATCATTTCAGGCTTGTATTGTCCTACTGTAGGGCAAAGGCATTTCTATTCTTCTTCCAGTTTTCTTTGTCCAGGGTTATGAATAAAATTTCCCTTTATTTTAAATACAAAACACTAACCTACTGTTCTCTAAAAGTAAGTGTGAATGGCCAAATAATAATCTTGATCTTCAACGTCATATTAGTTTAGTTTTAAGTTTAGTGAAGGGTCTCTGTTTTTCTTTTGTTTTGGTGCATATTTATTCATATTATTATAGTAACTTAAGCGTTTTAGTATGAATCGAGTAGGTATAGATTGATCACGTTATTATCCCCATCTCAGCCGAAAGACGTTCATTGTTTAACATAGGCTCCGTCTTCAGGTACACACGGCGGCGGAGATTGCGTAGCAGGTTATAAATGTGTGCGCCGTGTACCGCGTGAAACACAACAGGTATTATCGTTGTGTGCTACAAAGTAACTCGTCGTTTCTACACTCACACTCTTGCAAAAAGCAATTAGTAGCCGTATACCACTATGAAAGTACCTACAGCAAGAATTGGCTACTGTTGTTATCGGCGCCCTGGCGCAATGCGTATGATACGTGACTGACGAGTAAGAGGTCCCAAGTTCGATTCCAATCGTCTGGTGTAACAGAAAGTTTGCTTGTTTTTATTTTCTATTTGACCTTTTTTTTAATAGTAATGTTATAGTTACTCTCATAATAATTAAAATATTTTGAAAATATTGTGACAAAGAAAACTGCGATAACGATCCAATTATGTTTATTACAACTTATTAATTACATGCATTAAACAGAATGGTCACAATTAACGAATCTGTTCATGATTATCCTTAATACAATATATAAAGTGAAAATATTCTAACGGCCGAACGCATAGTCCAGCTAATGGTTCATTAGCGTCCATTAAAGTTAAGTATTGTCAAACCTTCACTGAAAAACTGTGTAAAACTGTCAATGTGACAATTTCTTAAGTGATGATTAACGTTAATGAATGTCCCTGAGTCGGGCCGTTAGTCAGACAAGGATGGACGTCACTTTTTTTTTAGTTTTTTATTAGTGACATAAATCAACATGTTATCAAGAATGAATTATGATAGATATCGCAACTCTTGATCTCAATAACAATAACATCATGTCACATAATACAACAACAGTATAATTACCTACAGCTTACTTCTTAGTCTTTTTAGGGTTCCGTACCTCAAAAGGAAAAAACGGAACCCTTATAGGATCACTTTGTTGTCCGTCTGTCCGTCCGTCTGTCAAGACCCTTTTTCTCAGGAACGCGTGAAGGTATGAAGCTGAAATTTATATCAATTACTCAGGTCTACTGTTCCTTGAAGCTGTGAAAAAATCAAACTTCTAAGCCAACGCAATCAAAAGATACAGCCGTTTATGCCGCAAATTTTCGACACTTGCAAGGGAATCAAAACCTACAGGGTGCTTCCCGTGACCTCAGAATCTTGAAATTTGGTACGAAGCAACGTCTTATAGCATAGATAAAAGAAAAATTACGAAAACCATAAATTTTTAGTTACATCACATAATATATTTTTTTTTAATAATTTTAAACTTACTACCCATTTCCTCATAAACGCGTAGAGGTATTAAATTGAAATTCATACCAAATACTCAAGTCTATAATACCTTTAAGCTGTAACAAAATCAAACTTCTATGTCAACGCAATCAAAAGAAACAGCAATTTAAGCTGCATATTTTGAAACTCGCAAGTACTCGGAAGGGAATCAAAACCTAAAGGGTACTTCCAGTCGACCTAGAATCTTGAAATTTGGCATGAAGCAACGTTTTATAGCACTCATATAGGGAAAAGTCTGAAAACTGAAAATTTGTTGTTACGTCACAAGAATTATTTTTTTGAAAAATCTTCAACGCTCGATTCGAGAATTGAACTTTATTCATAGGTAAGTTAGAGGTATTGAGTTGAAATTAACACCATATAATTGGGTCCGTGGTCCCATGAAGCTGTGCAAAAATCAATTTTCAATTCAATTGGTAAAGTGACGGGAAAAAAAGATTCGTCCGTTTATACTGCAAAAAACGTACATTTCGAGACTGTCGAATTGTTCGATTGAACTGTTTTTATAGGTAAGTTACTACGGAACCCTCAGTGCGCGAGTCCGACTCGCACTTGCCCGGTTTTTTTTTACTTATCAAAGTTATCAATCAACATGTTTTAAAAAATGAACTATGATAGGTATCGTAACTCTTGATGTCCAAGTAACCTTGACTGGTATTGCGACCCCCTACCTCCACTAACTCACCGGGACCCATCGATGACATCCAGCCCCAATAACTAAGGTGAATGCTTCAGGTCAGCCCGCGAAATTCAAATTTTCTTACGTTTTTTGCATTTTGTAAGCCAGTGATAGGTTGTATGAAGTTAAAAATACTTACGCGACTGTAAAACGTAACTAGTTATATAATTATAACCATAAAAATCGTTAATACAAGCCTCCAAGCTCACTTAGTTGCAGGAACGTTTTTGACCTCGAAAAAATCGTTCCAACACTTAGGTGAGCTTGGAGACTAGTATTGATGATTTTTATGGTTATAATTATATAATTAGTTACGTTTTACAGTCGCGTAAGTATTTTTAACTTCATATAACCTACCACTGGCTTGCAAAATGCAAAAAACGTAAGAAAATTTGAATTTCGCGGGCTGACCTGAAGCATCCCCCCTAACGTAATGCGACCACTAGACCTGCATGGGAGAATATTTTTGTGATGGTAACGTTCTCCATTTTTTCTGCATAATATTTTACGCCCATCCTTATCTGACTTAAAACACTTTTCATCACTAAATATAACTATGTTATTGCACCAATCGAAATCTATAAATTTTCTTGCAAACCGCATCCTTTCTTCCTTATGCAACGCCGTCAGTAAAATTTTTTTCGCGGGCTTGCGACATTTAATTTTAAGTAAGTGGCGCCGAACAATTGTCATAGACACGTCGTGCATAATTGCAGTGTTTCTTGTTGTAGCAAAACCGTCAGCGTTATACGTAGCAACAATATTTGCACCCAAAACTGCACAGTTTTCCTCTGTAAACAATCACAAAATTACGTTAAAACCTTACAAATATCAACAATGTTAAATTATTTTGCATTACCTATTTTAAGTTTGGATTTGTTACTTACCGGTAGCATTAATCTCCTCGAAATTTCACTTATGGATACATTTTGTTTATGTAATACTATTATCTCAGCCCTCAAAAGTGTAGACAAAATAATGAGACATGTTGTTTATTATTTGTAAAAAGTATCACTTTCCACAACGATTAATTATTTTTTGTCTCGGAGTAAGTTGTAGAACACACGATCGTGATAGGCAAAAGCGTTATGCCAGGTTAACTTATTATCCGACTCATTTCTTAGTAAATAACTAATAAAGTGGGTAGATGATAATATTCATACACTTAGTTTTTAATTACTCAGATACCCGCGAAACGAGACACGATAGTATAACAATAACAGCGCGGTCTCATAGGACCGGTTGGGGATTCAAACGCTAAAGCAAATATTCTAAGTTTTAGTTTTATTAAACTTCGTTATCATTATACTACAATAAAGTAGAAAAAAAATGTTTTGTCAATGGCCAGGATCGAACTCGATACTCCTTTAACGGCAAGCAAGCACTTAATAATCAGTGCTAAATTACCATCTAATGAATGAAGCGAATTTGTTTATCTGATTCGTAGCAAACACATATATATGTGTGTGTGTATATCGAGTAGTAAACGAGTTTTATTTTGTTTACGAGTTGAGCTGGCTACATAATATTACTTGAATAGGTGAATTGGTTGGTGGTATGGTTTTACTTTATTTTTGATTTATACCCACAGCTACTTGATTATTGTGAACATTATTACTGATTACCTACCCATATCATAAAAATATACTTTCCAAAGATTAAGTGTAAGTGTTTGATGTTATTTTAACTATAATAATTTCATAAGTGAATGTTTGCGAAAATAAAAAAAAAGTTGACAATGAAAGTATTGTCAACTAACAATAATTATAATAATAACGTATCTATTATTATATTACGTAAATAATATATGTATTATATATATATTATAAAATTATTTATATTACAAGTTATATACAAAAATTTCGTTAATTAATTTCGTAAATATACATAGTTTATATGTATAAAATTACAAAATTATATTTCGAATATTTTAATTATTACAAGAGAGTAACCATAACATTACTATTAAAAAAAAGCATGAGTAAAACAAAAAGAAAATAACAGATAATTAATTATTATGGGAGTAACTATAACATTACTATTAAAAAACGGGTAAATCAAATAGAAAACAAAAACAAGCAATCTTTCTATTACATCAGACGATAGGAATCGAACTTGGGACCTCTTACTCGTCAGACATGTATCATACGCATTGCGCCACGGCGGAATGACAGTGGCGGCGCGCGCGTAAGAAAACGGAACTAAGCCCCGCATTTCCCCTCTGGGCCGACCAATCGTAGCCGCTCGCTGGGATGACGATGCGCAGACGAGTTAATTTGTAGCACACAACGATAATACCTGTTGTGTTTCACGCGCTTGCGTTTAAACACACACATTTATTACGTTAGTGTGGGGGTGCTACGCGAAATAAGTAACAGAGTGTACATGGTCGCCACTCCAGAACCTTTCATTCCCATTGACATCTGTTCTGCGAGCAATGTACCCTGTCCATAACCCGAAAAACCACCAAACATAACTGCCACTTAAGTTTGGTGGTTTTTCGGGCTATGTCGGTTACCTTGATCTTCATTAGATTGATCCATACAAATAATATTTAATATTGACTCTTTTGTTCCTTCCAATCCGTCTATCGTCAATGTGAACATGGTTTAAAAGCTTGTTGTTTCATCCTACGCAATGCTTCATACTCGTAAAAGAGAGATATCGCCAGAATGCTCTATTGGTATTCGGTAAACTCGAATATTTTATAAAATTTTTACCAGGAAAAACGTGTTTTTAAAACGCCAAAACTAACGCAAAATGGCAGATTTTCAGAGGTTTTTTCTAGTTCAGTTTTATATATATTTTGATGTCAATAGAAACAAAAACTAGACAATATGCACAAGCATATTTTGTGTTTCTGAAATATCAAAAAAAAGTTGTGTAATAACGTCGTAACAGCGATTGTATGAAAATATACGCTCTTAACAAAAATAATCTAAGGGCCTTTTTCATCACCTATGATTAAGTGGCCAATATCTTATTTGTCAGATAATTTCATACAAATTCTGTTTAATGTTGAATTTATTCAGGAAGTAGTGGCTAACTCGGACATTGTGAAACAGGCCCTAAGTGTAATACTTGACGATCTATCACCTGATTGACAGCAATCAGGTGATAGATTGTCAAGTATTCCGTTGTGGACACAGATCCACAACAGTTTATTGAACAGTTAATAGCAGGAATTGTAACTATTATTACTTCCTCCTGAGGCCCTACCACGAGCTCTTAACGCGATCCATTTGACGACTTAAACTAACCTGTTAAAGGGATTGAACTATATGGGGGAATGGAGCTATTGTATAGTTCCACTTTTTGGCTCGCATGACTGAAATTTTAAAAGCGGCTTTAGCCAGACTGCTGTAATGTAAAATGCAAAGTAACATTTATAAATGTGAACGAAGCCTGTGCACAAACCGAACATGTACTTTCTCATATAATTGAAATGCTCTGTTCGCGCGCGTAGTGTGCACGGTTCACTCGCATAGTGTGCACGTTTCGTTCGCATAGTGTGCACGTTTCGCTCGCGTAGTGTGCACAGTTCGCTCGCGTAGCGTGCACGGTTCGCTCACATAATGTGCACGTTTCGCTCGCGTAGTTCGCATAGTTCGCGGGACATGGCGTCCACACTATAGGAAGCCTGTTACACTTCATGCTACGTAACAGCAGTCTGTATCCGTCTTTACACGTCATGGTAAGGCCCCAGAGCCTTTAATTGGATCTCCAGCCTTAATACAGTAATAGAGAACAATAAGGATTGCTGTCTGGGTTTTCACAGCAACAATAAAAGAAATACCATCGTGAATTCTGAAAACAATAGGTTTTCTCGACTATAGGTGTCTTTATTCGTGACTTTTCGCGAGACTATTTCTTATTTTGAAGGAGGATTTAATTAAAACCATCTATTTATAATTACCTTCTGGGTAGCTTTTGTAACTTTTGTTTATATTTAACCATTGTCACAGCAAATTCCAATGTCATAGTAAAATCCTTAAAGGATAACGTTATGGATTTTACTATCATGGCTGTTGCCATATAATGTAGCAATGCTGCCAGTCTTTTGAGCACACTTCCAGGCTTCAAACATTTACTCGATTTACCGGAAGAATTAGAGAAGTGCGATGAAGGTCTGAGTGGTCTTCATTCACACCTTCATCGTAGATTTTTACTGAACACAGTTTTTTTATTTCCTACTTTCAAGCGGACAAAGCCGTTGGCAGAAGATAGTAAGAAATAAAAGTCTTAAAACCTATGCTGAAATTGTTTTTGATACTATAATACAAACATGTCAATTCAAAGTAGATGAGGATATTGTTTCCTAGCTACCTCAAGAAGAAACACAGAAATAAATAGGGTCAAATTCTCCTTTCAAGTCCATACAATAGGTACATAAGGTTATGGTCAAATCATACTAGAATTCAGTAGATAGTTAAAAAAAAATCAAAGATGTTCACTTATCCACAAGTAGATTGTAGTATATTCTATTGTACATAAACTTTATCAGTACCAGTGGGAGATACTCAACTCGAAAGCCAACGAAAAGCATTGGGACTAGATCTGGCTTTAGTAGACTCGACCTTTTCAAATACATCGTTTTATTTTCATCACGTAGTAGGCTACCCATAATACATGACAAAAATAGTACGACAGTATTTGTAGAAAGTTTCTTCAACTAAAAAAAATTGGTTAAGTATGAGCCGGACTCCCGCATGAAGGGTTCCGTACTTTTCGTAGCAAAAAACGGAAAAAATGACGTTTGTTATATGCGAGTCTCACTTTAATATTTATTTTATTCTGTTTAGCGGCAGCAGGATATTGTTATAGCAACAACATAAATACATTATCTGTGAAAATTTCAACTGGTTGGCTATCACAGTTTATGAGATGCAGCCTGGTGAATAACAGACAGGCAGATAGAGAGACAGACAAATGAACAGATTTTGTAATAGGGTCCCGTTTTTACCCTCTGGGTAAGGCACCCTAAAACATTCGTGTTCAGACTTTGGATTCCCTAGACAATTCGGTGAAAGTTTGAATAATGTTTCTTAGTTTCATGCTGCGAACATCCACGGAGAGGAATCGTTCTTGTTTCGTTAACTAGAAGCATGAATTTTACATGTTATTCCATCGTTTATAGTACTGAACTTTTCAAGACCTGTTAGTGCTTCGAAAGAGAATAACGTATTATGTTTGAAAAGTAAGAGACGTCTGCAATTTTCTCTTGGGTAGTACTGGGGGAAAAGATTGGATTCAGGGAATAAAGTGGAAAGCGCTTTTCATAATGACTGTGGCTAGCTTGTTTGTGTTAGAGGAGGCATATAGTAATATTTATTTATACATACTTTATTTAACACTAAGATTACAATTTACAATAGGAAACCTTATGATAAAAAACAGGGCAAGTGCGAGTCGGACTCGCGCACTGAGGGTTCCGTACCAACTGACCTATGAAAACAGTTCATTCTCGAATCGAGTCTTGAAGACTTTTCCTTTTTTTTTCTGGTGACGTGACTAAAAATTTTCAGTTTTCAGACTTTTCCCTATGTTAGTGCTATAATACCTAGCTTCGTGCCAAATTTCAAGATTCTAGGTCGACTGGAAGTACCCTTTAGGTTTTGATTCCCTCGCGAGTACTTGCGAGTTTCAAAATATGCAGCTTAAATTGCTGTTTCTTTTGATTGCGTTGACATAGAAGTTTGATTTTGTTACAGCTTAAAGGTATTATAGACCTGAGTATTTGGTATGAATTTCAATTTAATACCTCTACGCGTTTATGAGGAAATGGGTAGTAAGTTTAAAATTATTAAAAAAAAAAATATTATGTGATGTAACTAAAAATTTATGGTTTTCGTAATTTTTCTTTTATCTATGCTATAAGACGTTGCTTCGTACCAAATTTCAAGATTCTGAGTTTACGGGAAGCACCCTGTAGGTTTTGATTCCCTTGCAAGTGTCGAAAATTTGCGGCATAAACGGCTGTATCTTTTGATTGCGTTGGCTTAGAAGTTTGATTTTTTCACAGCTTTAAGGGACAATAGACCTGAGTAATTGATATAAATTTCAGCTTCATACCTCCACGCGTTCCTGAGAAAAAGGGTCTTGACAGACGGACGGACAGACGGACAACAAAGTGATCCTATAAGGGTTCCGTTTTTTCCTTTTGAGGTACGGAACCCTAAAAACGTACAATTGGCGGTTTTGTGTGGACAATTTTTTTCGGGCAAGCTGAAATGACAATCTGTCCCCAAAATGACCCTCTGCACCAAGTTCACTTCATGCAGAGAGTCATCAAAGAAACATAAAAGTAACAAAAATTAAATAAATGCAATATGCTTAGTACTAAAATGGGTACTTAAATATAAAATGCATATAGGCAAGAGAATAAGTGGTAGAACGAAAACATGATTACAGAGACAAGTAATGTTTCTTCACTAGTCTTTCAAACAAATGCAGTGTTTGCGCACATTTTACTGTCAAGATTCAAAGAGAAATTTCAAGAAAGTAGTTAAATGTAATGGTATTTTAAGTCGCAAGATTATTACAAACTACTCAGTATAAAACAATGTTAGTAGGAGAAATACTAAGAAAAAAATATATTTTCAGAACATGTTAAAATATACAAATTTTAATCAATACTTTCGTAAGTTGTAATAAACGGATTTTTCTTTCCGGAAGTTTAAACAAAATGAAGCAATTTTCAGCACTTGAGTTAGCTTTTAATTTATTCACGGAATATTTTATGGCGTTGCCTTTAAAAAGCTAATGAAAAACATTTTGTTACTTATTCAAATAGGACATTGAGTAGGTATAAAAAAAGGCCCGTTTCAAGCATTTATTCAAATATTGACGTAAAACAGAATGTGCAAATGAAGCAAACGAACAAAGATACGTGATATTGCAATGTTTATGTTGATTTTCTGGTCCATTATTTTTTTAATAACACAACAGGAAACTCTCACAGTCTTTAAAAGTTCATGGAAATTGCTTTCTTTGAAACAATGATAGGACAAAATTTCAAAGAATCAAAGTAACCACAAAACAATGTTAAACTGTTTACTAGGAATTACTTAAGTTACTTTAGCTCTGTGTAATAACTAACCAGTCAAAACTTCAAGGAATTTCGATTCCCATATTTATAATGCAGTCTTTGTCGTACATTTCTCTTTATCAAAATTAGTAAACCCACTAGAGTAGTCTTGATCAAGTGGAACCGCAAAAGCCTTACAAAAAGCAAGTACCTACATCCTCGGAATCCTTAGAATTTCAATATGACTCCTCCATTTACATGCGAATAACGTAGTCTGCCTCTCACACCGAAGTGTAACATCATTTCACGAGGCACGGAGATCTGTTTGAAGTTGGCCATAAGATAGTTCCTTGTGGGACTCCACCGAAAGTTTTACTGTTATTTGACGGTCGTAGATATCGATCAATATATCCTAGATATATCTTTGCCACGTGTTTTGTCGTATAAAGAGAGTGCATCTTCAAGTAGTATTAAAAGTTTTAGTGTGTCATCTCCAGTCAGAGCTTATGTAGCTTTAAGTGCAGTAGTAAACGCTAGAAGGATGGCTCTGGCATCTAGCATTTTAGAGAGATGTCTGGTGTTAAATTTTCTTTTTACTGCTGATGTGGTGCTGTAACTGTCTTGCGAAGAACTTGTTTTCTCTTTATGTTTGAATAAGAATAATGTAAGTGTTGAGAATTTTAAAATTGTATGGCAAATTACAGTTCGGTGTAATTAGCAGTCATCTTAAAACCTAGCAGAAGGAAATCCCAACGGACTGTCGGGTTATGTGCAATCCGTCCCGACGTATATCCCAGTTTTTTTTTTCAAGCTAAATGTCGGATAAGGTTTGTTGTATACAAAAGTATACCAAGGGAGATTGAATTAGGTCGATTGCGGAAATTCATACATCTGTGTGCGGTTCCATATATTTTGCTTGCAAATATTTTCATTTACATCTGCATATCATTTGTTAAATTTGTTCAAGAATACTTGAGGAGTTGGCTTGATGAAATGCTGGATATTACGGTAAGCCACACGTCTTCTTTATTATTGAGCTGTGTTGCCGTTTCTCTGTCTGTCATGGTTATATGATGCAAAACTGAATTACTTAGTAAGTGGTACAACGTACTTGCTTAATGTTTAAAGAATTTTGTTAGTTTTATTAGTTAGTACATCACTCATTTAATTGGTTGTAACAAATATAAATTGAATTGATTGTTTGTTCACAATTTATGTTTATGTCAAGCTAGCTTCTGGCAGCGGCTTCGTCCACGTGAATATTGGTTATTGTGGACACAAAGTTGCAGTTGAAGGCAGATAAATATAATGTGTGTCTTTCTATACTCTTTCTTGGGTTTCAAACTTACGCCCTATCTTTCGTCAAAATCAATTCAGTCGTCAAACAGTGAAAAGGTTACAAATTTCACATTAATTTATAATATTAATGTATAAAGTATGTCAGCTTTTAAGTTTTATCTAATAAAATTTCCAGTAAATCAAATTGTTGTTAAAAATCTGATTTTAACATTACGTGAGGAGTTTTCTACCACATTATAATATTCAGCTTAGCCCCAACCATTGAATGGACACAACAATGCATTTGAAGAGACAGTTTGACAGACCAGAACTGACCTATTCCCTCCGTTGAATTTAAATTATGTATGCAGCCATACATATATTTGCCCGTCTTCCATTACAAAGCTGGTTTTGGATGTTACATCTTAAATGTTAAGATTTGGGTCAGATGCATTTGCTTTTATTTATTTTTTAAGGTTTTATGCACTAGTTAACACTGTACAAAGGCGGACTTAATATGTTAGGCATTTTGTACCAGTCAAACTTAGGGTGGTGTAGAAACATGACATGGTAGGTGCAACTTAATGGCAAACAAATAGGAAACTATTAAATACATACAAATAACCAATATCATTATGGGAAACGATTCCAACAAATCACCGCTGTAATGATTCTACCAACTTTTTGCGAATGTGTTCACGTGCCATTACTTTATGTCTTAGAGATAATAAAAATACGAAATCTATATGACTTACCTGAGAAAAATTCGATGGGATATATAAATACGTTACTCGATTGACAGATCACATACGTAACATCGCTTTGATCTTAAAGATACGGGATTCAGAAAAATCGGAATCGCATGTTTGCATTAGTATTCTATATTTTGGTGATACGGTGATATTTTACCGTTGTTTCACTTCAGAAGCTGACGCTTTGCAATTCTAGCTTTATATTACTTTAAAATATCATTATTAAAAACGTCTACAATAAACTTAAACTGCTTAGCTTCAACTTGGATTTTAACATCACCAACATTTATTTCTATTTCAACGTTATTTTTCTCAAAAACATCTCATCCGACTCCAACTGTTCCAATCTCACTCGTCAATAAATCTCTCCGTATCATTGAGTTGCGGCGAAGGTAGGCCGTACCTCGAGCCTGTGAGGTAGCTGTTAACTGACACTGAAATTACCTGCCAAACTTTACGGCACCTACGTGGAGTATCAAGGTTAAGATAACTGGGTGAATCGAAAGTTATAAGGCTTTTCTTGATAATAAACACTAGACAGTGAATGTTGGGTGCGGCGAAAAGATATGAAAGTGGAATAAATGCTGTAGGAATCTGTCTCTTGCGAAGTACGCGTGGTGTAATGTTATGAACTAGCTTTTGTTCGCAGCTGTACCCGCGTGCATAAAACATCAAGAATAAAACAGTTTTCAAACGGTGAAAAAATTTTAGTAATCGGACTAGTACTTTCAGAGAATACCTACTATAAATAAAAATCAAACTTTACCTTTTAATATTAGTGTAGATAATCGTATAAAAAATTATGTGAGAAACATTGCAGTTGTTAGGATGTGTTATAAAAAATTTGGTGTATATGAAGACGAAGTCACAAAAATTTAATACTCGTAAAGTATGCTTCAATATATCTATCACACCTTCAGTATAAAAATGAAGCTCAAAATGCCTAGGTATGTTTTTTTTTCTGTGAAAAATAGCACGAATTATGAGTAAGAAAGAAACATGGGAGAAATACATTAAAAAGTCATATCCGAGAAAGGTACTCTGAAAAGAAGGATATACGCGTTATTGGTGATGTTCCTGAGAAAAGCTACATAAGTTCGCACTACTCATAACCGGCGTGGGAGTGAACCAGTTGTAAGTTTATTTATTATATACTTAACTCTACTTAACGAAAAAAAAAGCTTTAATAAAGTCTGTTTCCTGGGAGCTACAACCAAGGTGTCTTAAATTTAAGAGTGGATAGGTTAATTCTAGGTGAGAATGCTCCACTGTTGACCAAATCATCGCTTAACATCATGTGAGACAGTAGTCAAGCGCGAGCCAAACTTAAACAAAAAAAGCAGTGACCGATGATGAAACTTCTAACGGATGAAGATTGCTATTGTGCGTATTCTGAGCACGTAAAGCATTAGAAATTTCTTTTTCCACTAAACCTGTAGAGAAAAAACGTTGAATTGACCTGAATAGCATCAATAAAGATAATAATTATGATTATTTCAGTTTATGTTTACCGTTCGTAATTCTTTATTGTTCGCAAAAATTATTATTAAACAAAGTATGTATGTACAAAGCCGAGCTTAACTCAACAATGAGTTTTCTCCCAGCAAACCTTTGAGTGGTAGAGAAAGATCACATTCGAGGGTAGGATCCAGTGTAAAATATAAACCTACATAAATACGTTTAACATAAATAAATATAGATATAATATAGTGTAATACATAGTAATATTAAGTCAATTGAGAAAAAAAATGCTCTTAAATTTTTCTCTTAAAGATATCCAGGGAACGGTCATCGCAAATTGAAGGCGTTAAAACCTAATCCAAATTACAAATTGCCAAATGGTATAGTAGGGTCTATCATAATAATTATTGACAAAGAATCAATACCATGAGGGACTCGTGTTAGGTGGCAGAATTTAGGGCTTGAATCAGAAAGTGGTTCTTGTGGACACGTCTAGTATAGTTAGATTCCTTTGGCTGGAGCCCTGACCGCTTGGACCCTGATCCCAAAATCGGCTGCTGAGATACATTTTTTAAATAAAACACATCACAATAAAAGCAACAAAAATAAAAGCTTTAACTCGTTATTTTCCAAAACCTTCACTAGAAAATACCGCATCCGCATACGAACGCAAAACCGTATGTTCAGCTAGTAGGTAATTTCAAGCTTCCTGTTACCCTCGCGTTGCTCCAACCGTTTGGCGGGCAATTTGTGGCTCCGTTAACTGCAGCGTCGGTACGTAGACACGGCTTGCTTACTTCTTAGCTGTGGTTAGAATGTAGATTAAAATGTTTAACGTAAACGGTATCCTGATTAAAAGTGGGACTTTGTGTTGAAAGTTATAAATTAGTAGGTGGTAAATAAGGGAATGGTTTTATAAAATAAAACTGGTCTGTGTTAGTGGAAATTACTTGTCTTTTAACGAGATTTAATCATTTAGGATAAAATTTCTGATTTCATCATCACTTTTTTCAGGTTGAGCAATGGCTAGTTCACCGACCGGCCATTAGGCAATTGACCGGACCGAGCTCAAATTGTCATCCAAGCGCTCCTCAGAGATATTAGCAGGACTGATGCCTGCTAGAAAAGATTGCAGGGATTTTTTGAAAAGAAAACCCATAGACCTAGAACGCAAAGGGCAACTGATAAACACAGGTGTGCTTTTAATCAGTAAAAGTCTGACACGCCCTCCTGCGTCACCCAAAGCGGGAGAAGTCATTACGTTATTTCCAACCTTAAAAAAAATACGGAGCCCATGTTGGGGGCGCCTCGGATTTCGCTACCAGTTTTGTTCCAACTGGGAGTCTGCCGTTTTGCCGAAAAGAATTTGCCAAATTTTCATTACCCAAAGCAATTTTCGAAACCTTTTATTTTACCAATGCAATATTTGGAAAAACTTTAGTTCGAAAATTTTCATTTGGTCAAATTTTTACTTCGGCAGAATATTACCTAGAATAATTTCATTAAGGCATTTGGTCTTAAATCAAATGAGTTATTACGGCAAAAAATCTTTAGAAAATGAACAGTTTATCAAATTAATTGCTATGAAAAAAAAATAAAGACTGTTACAAACGACGAATGAAAAACGAACTGCTACCAGAACTATAGGTTAGGTTAGGTTAGAGTAGTGACCAAACCACGCACGAGCCGAGCGAGCGAAGCGAGCGGTGCCGCGGCAGCGGCCGGCGAGTGCCAGAAGCATATTTTTATATGTAAAACCAGAAACAGTAAACTGAAGATACCAAAATTTGGCTAATTTTATTTTGGGTAAAATATGTTATACCAACTGAAATGTTTGACTACATAAAAATTGGTAAAAGAACTAGTTGGTAAGCAAATTATTGCTGAAACGTTAACTTGCCAAACATTAGGTTTGCGTAACATTTATTTGTGAAGAGTTTATTTGCGAAGTAATAATTTGGCAAATGAAGTTATGCGAAAAATTGTTTGGGAAGTGATAATTTGGCAATTTCTTTTTGGTAAAACAAGGGAGACCCGTTCCAACTACATGTGAAAGGTTGCCATGCCAATTGTCGGAAAATCCCGGAATACACCATAGTGCTGGTCAGTGACCAGATGAGAAGGCCCGATAGAAATTCTCTAGAATTTTTGGGCGTTCCTGATGTCTTCAGACTAGTCTGCCAACTATGTAATTTTTTCAGATAGTTACAGTTCATTCCTGAAACACACATACTTACTTTACTTGCCTAAACATTGTTTGCTTCAAAGAATAATAAATAAGCATGTAACTGTCATCCTCCGAAGGTTTCAGGCCGCCACCATTATAATAATTGCTGATATTTTTATGTCATCCCTTTTCAAAAGCTAACTTTACTGGACACTTGAAACTCGGACAAAGAACAAGTAAGTTAAGTGAAGCAACTGTGTGTCAAGAAATATAATGTTCAACTAACTTGGTAATGTGTTGTTGTTTTGATAAAATGAATTTTTTTATGTATTAAATATTACTGTATATTTTTATCAAAGAACTAAAATTGTTTTCTAAATTAAAATTATTATTTGAGGTTGAAAATATTTATTAATGCGTAACATATAATTTAATAGTTGTATGTGTATGAATGATATTCCATATTCGGTATCTATTTTATTTAACCCAAAAGTTTTTACGTCTATTATTGAAATGGTCCGATGTAAAACAATTTGTTTTATTTTCTCTCACATTATAATATATCTATGTGTAGCATAAAACACAGCCTTATAGTATTCCCAGAACTGGAACTCAGGCTTTCTCTATAGGACAGAGAATGAACCGCAATCGTGTCCGCAAATGTCTTCGAATTTTTGTTCTAGGATTTTTTCCTCACGAGGTTTTCCTTAACCATTTTGAAAGCAGTAATGTTTAAACTAACTACAGAAAGTGAAGTGCCTTCCTGAACTTAAACCCACGATGTACAACTTGTAAGAGCGTTTTCACAGTATGAAATATGTACCTGTCTTTCATATTGTCCGGCCCGATATCGGATATGGGAGCACGGAATTTCATACATTTTACTTACCCCGATATCGGATCGGCGTCCGATACCGATATCGGATCGGATAATGTAAAAACGCTCTTATACGGAGCCGTTACCACTATCTATGCCACCATTGGCCATAACTTCCACATATACATTGAGCTAAACGAACAGAAGGACAAACGTCACATATTAATTCTTTTTTCAAATTTTAGCGACACAATGGCACCACATATCAACTAAACTATGATATCCTGCATCACGTAGTTAGAGTTCTCCGCGCGATCTGAACCTGAAATCAACTCTCGGGCAGTTACCTCAGATATCAGACAATTATGGTCGCAGAATCCTCCTTTTTCAAAGCAGGTTTGCGGGACGTTACTCTCTGTTCTGTCCCACATACTTCTAGCACGCGTTTGGTCACTATCTCACGAAACGTATATGTGGTCGATGATACAGCACGCTTGCCTAAAAGTCACTCATTCATTCTTGACTTAAAGATCCCCCAGTTTGTAGGTATCCAAAAACACAGACTCCAGCAGGAAATTCCAATCCTTAGCTGTACGCTCAATGTTCACGCACGTATTTTCGATGATTAAATGTCTTTATATTTCTTCTGAGAAAAACCTTATTTTCATCTCAAGATTTTACACTATTTCGTCCAGCCCACGCAGCTTTTTCTAAGAGAACTTTTAATGTGAATTGTAATATAGGCCGTTGTTCTTAAATTATTTTTGCCGCTTTGCATTATTCATAAGTATGCCTAATAACAAACTCAGTGGGAGCGTTCTCATCATTTTTATTAGCTTCACAGACCCTTCAATAACCTATTTAGAATTCTAGCTAAGCGTGAGTTGGAGAACTGTGGACTTTTGCAAAAACAAGGAATAAAAGATTTGCCTTAAGACTTTCATCTCGTCAAGTTTTTCGTCTGTTTGTGCCTATGGATTTAAATACATTATGTAAAAGTTATGATATTATTTAGTTGTATAATTTTTTTTTTGTATTCTATTATAAGTATAAGTATAAAATAGAAAGTGTGTTTTAAAATTTAAAATTGCTTTTGACTTTATTTTGAAAGTTTCATATTATGCAAATAAAATAAATAAAATAATATTAAATTGATTAACAGTTAGATTTTGAAACAATTTGTATTACTATTAGTATCAAAAATAAACATTATCTGAAATAAAAGAGATTGTTATTATTAGTAAATTATTTAGAACGCTTCAGAAGATACTTACATAATTATAAAAATTGGTTGAAATAAAATTTGTAAAGAATTTAATATCTCTTATACCTACAATGTTTGTGATATATGCAAATACGATTTAAAGCATAGGTTACGATGATATTTTCTAAAAACTGTTTTTTTGTGACCTTTGACCTCAAATGTTTTAAGACGCGCAAATGATATTTCATTTATTACGACTTTGAAGATAACATTTAGAGTAGGTACAACTGCAGTCAAGGTTTGTACAAGTTTGTAGCTTTTTTATCTTTTATTCAGAAATTTATCTCGAATAAACTGACTCGACTATTTTACATGACTGGGACTGACAACCAATATCAGATATAGTCAAATCAATATTGTAATTTATTAATAACATTCCTAACATCGAATTTCAAAATGATTAGAATGTTTATATACTTAATTTATGCAAATGTATAAAAAAAAATCTCGTAAAATTAGGTTTCTGTCTGAGGTGAAATCATCATCATCATCATCTCAGCCGAAAGACGTCCACTGCTGGACATAGGCCTCCCACAAGCGTCGCCACCGCGACCGGTCCTGTGCGTTTCGCATCCATCGGATTTCCCCGACCCTCGCCAGGTCGTCGCGCGTCGGTCCACCTTGTGGGAGGCTTTCTAACGCTGCGTCTTGCGAAATCATTGTGAGCTAATTGTCTTTAGGGCAACAGGTTCTTTGGCTATATCAAATTATGTTTCACGAATTTCGTTTAACTCACTTCATAACGGAACCCTAGAAAAAAAGCGTCGTCGCTAATGGCTCTCTCTAATATAGCGATTTAAATTAAAATGAATGTATTACTCTTGGTACCACGGAAATATTATACTCTGTTATTTGAGAATTGTGATTTTGCTTTGATGTTTGGTTGTGTGATGCCACTTCCCTTTGATACTTAATGGAAAAAGATAGTTGAGGAAAATGGTTACGTGTTGTTACGTGAATTGAAGAACTCGTAGAAGAGTAATAACATCCTCTTGGGTATGTCTGCAATATATGAAGATTTGGCACTTCAAAATTATCCCTTCTTTGAAGAGTGGCTGAAGCGGTGCCTAGGCTTTTTCCATACAGTAAGGACAGATCCCGAGTCATCGACGGCATGTAGCGCGCCTCAGCAACATCGTAGAGGCCCTGTAGAACCGATGCCTACCAGGAGCGCAGATATTTCGAGAGACTTATCGTCGTCTTGGAACGCCAAAGGCAACTGAACGATATAGGTTAGGTTTTAGTCTGTAAAAGTCTGATAAGTCTCCGTGCCTCAAAAAGCTGTTGTTATATACTGTCATTTGTAGACTTTTAACAGTCGTTACGGATAGTCAAAAACCAGGAAAACTGACAACAGTATTGCCATGGGGTATTATGTTAGACTGGGCTGTAGAGGTAAGAAAGCAGTCGCTGCATGTAAAAAATATTGATCTCCGCCAAGTCTTTGACTGAAGCTTCCTTTCAATTTTTAAGTTTTATAACACTTTTAATTTGCCAGTAAACCTGACTTCAGTCTTGCCATGAAGTACTGTGTTACCCCAGTTAATGGGTTGTGGAGGTCTGGTAGGCAGCCGCTCCTCGTAAAATACTGGTATTCAGCTAAATCCGGCTTGACTGGAAGCCGACCCCAATATAATTGGGAAAAGGCTAGGCAGATGATGATGATGATGATAACACTTTTAATTTATTTCATCACCACTACTTTCAAAACGGTGAAGGAAAACATCGTGAGGAAACCGGCATGTCCTAGAACCAAAACATCGAGACATGTGACATCCACCAACCCTCACTGGGCCTGCGTGATGGATTACGTCCTCTCCATGAAGCATTATAGGTAAGGCTGATGCTATTCTATACTATTTACTGTATCCAGGGTTTTACATATCAGCAAATAAATAAATGTAATTGTTCGTACATTAACTTATGTCAAATAGTATGTAAATGTTTCCGTTAATGTGACCACAAGGAGATTATTCAGTTTCAGTATCAATGTTGGAATTCAATTGTACGGATGGAATTCTCTATAATTGATCTGTCATTTGTTGTTTTGTGTAGTGGTGGTGATTTTAATTTTATGTATGACTGTAATTTTGGTAAATTTACTATCCATTTATATTTATAAAAAATATTTTGGTAATTCTTTTTAAAATATTATTTTTAGTACTGATTAATTGAATTAGTGTACCGTTTCTTTATTTATTTATTCTTCATGCACAAAGTACATAGACGTACTTAATGCCTTAGGCATTCTCTACCAGTCAACTTAGGATGGTGGAGAGGCTGTTTCTGCTGAGGTTACACGCTACATCTGGTCCTTACTCTGTATATTTCTTGTGTGTTTTGCTAGCTCAGGGAAGGAGTTGGTTGTTAACAAAGTAACGAGCAAGTTAGGGAAATAAAAAGTGATTTATGAGAGCAAAGTTATGTTCGAGCAGTCATTTAAAACAATTGACTTAAAGTGATGGAGTAAAGTTAAGAAACTCATTATAAGTACCCAATAAGGCTACAAGAAGTGTGAGTTAATACGTAGAGGAAAACTTTTTTTTTATATAACATAAAATAGTGCTTGACTGCAATCCCACTTGATAGTAAGCAGCGATGCAGTCGTTGATGGTGAGGCGCACTAGTTTAAGACTAACTGTTGTGAATATTTTATTTTAATAAAAACAAATGCTTTATTTAGGTTCTTTAACAAAAGAACAATGTTCAAAACGTCCCCACCCTTGTAGCACTTTATAACCTATATCAATCGAACGGCCTTGACCGTCTCATCATTTTATTGTATGACGGCGAAGCTGAAATATGCATCCGAAAAAAGTTATATCGACATGAAGTAGCCGAAATCAGTCACAATTATGTTCCCATCTACTACAATTATCCCTTGTAGCACTATAAAACCTATATCAATCGAACGGCCTTGACCGTCTCATCATTTTATTGTAATACGGCGATGCTGAAATATGCATCCGAAAAAAGTTATATCACCTTTTAATTATTTGCACTTATCTCGCGATATCTACTTCCTGCATTCCCCTGATGTTCAGGACAGTGACATGCGGGGTTGCGACAGTCATAGGCAGGATCCAGCAATTGTGACTCGAGGTGGCATTGCACAAGTCCGAGGCCATGTGCTTTCATGGCCCTCGGACCGCGTCACCACCGGGTTGACCGAGCACTTCCAACGTCTGGCTCCCTAACTGGAAAGGACTGGGGCTGCCCTGAAGCGGCGCCTACCTAACCTAAGAGGTCCAGACGCCCCCTACCGGAGGCTCCACGCGGGGATCGTTCGGTCCGTGGCTCTTTATGGGCGCTGTCGCTGGGTAAGCCACCGGCGGCCAAGCTGAATGCTTGCCAGAGGGTCATGATCATCCAAATGGTTTGGGGATACCACCGCACCGTTCCCGCGAAGCGGTGAACCTCCTTGCTGGCCTGCCACCGAGGGATCTGGAGGCAACAGTCCTTGCACGCAGGCACAATTTGCGCGTGGAGATGCAAGTCGAGGTATGGCGGACAGAGTTCCGGCGGGATCTCAGGGTGGCATGGTGACTGCGACTGTTGCAACCCAGTGCTGGGCACGCTGTGATTGCGGCGGTAAGTCTCCTCTTTGAGGTGTGGTTAGAAAGAGATCACAACGTCCTCACGTTCCATATGACGCAGGAGGGGTGACGGGCGGTCGCCTTCTTCTGCAAAGCAGTAATGCTAGCGAAGGAGGCGGCCGACCACGAGCGTGAGAGGGAACGACCCTCATACCCCCGCCGCCGCCGGGATCCCGAAGCCGATTTCCAAAGACCGTAGGCGCAGGCTTGCGGAAGGCGAGCACTGGGAAACTTACAGTTTGGTAATAATCCGGACCGAGACAAGTCGTCAACGGTGTTTTCTGTTCCACAGTCATAACTGGTATGGATGCTTTGACTAATTCGTTCTAAGAAGTCGGTGGCGTATGCACTATCTTGAAAAGGCTCCCTGAAGGTATTGGGAAGCGCTCCAGCAACTCAGAAGACAGTGAAGACGTGAGGAAGTGATTTATTAAGTGTCGTACAGTACTTTTTTCGTGATGCTACTCCAAGGAATTTGTATACTTTATACGAACTAAAAGAAGTTCTGCTATAATAACAATATTGCGCATGCGGCCCTTTCTATTAATATGCTATCTTGCTCACCTATGGCTTCTTTGGACTGTGAACATATTTAAATTGAAAAACTTACAATTATAATTGTAGTAAATGGAAACATTATTGTGAATGATTTCGGCTACATCATGTCGATATAACTTTTTTCGGATGCATATTTCAGCTTCGCCGTGATACAATAAAATGATGAGACGGTCAAGGCCGTTTGATTGATATAGGTTTTATAGTGCTACAAGGTATAGTTGTAGTAGATGGGAACATAATTGTGACTGATTTCGGCTACTTCATGTCGACATAACTTTTTTCGGATGCATATTTCAGCTTCGCTGTCATACAATAAAATGATGAGACGGTCAAGGCCGTTCGATTGATATAGGTTATAAAGTGCTACAAGGGTGGGGACGGTGTCCGAACATTTTGAACATTGTTCTTTAGCTAAACTCTGGGTTTTCACTTTCTATTTTTGACTCAAATAACAATTACCAAGTCTAGTGCTGAATTTTCGGCAATTTTAAACGGGTGTGTAACGATTGACATAATAACAAAATATCTAACGTTCACTTGACATAATTTCAGTTAACATAATTTTGTTTAACATAACGATCAGTTGACATAATGAATTGTTGATATAATTTCATTTTACCTAATTTCATATGACATAATGAACATTTCCTATAATGCACATTTCACATAATATTCATTTAGCATATAATATTCATAATCTCTAAGTAATTTTTAATATAATTTAGAAAATCACACCTGCTACCCTCAACTATTGTTACCAGGAGAAACTGGATGCAATCTGGACTTTAGGGCACCCCGACTCGGATAGGTTAGGTTAGAAGGGGATGGCGGGGTCGTGTGAGCGAGCGAAGCGAGCGAATAGACCCCGCCATCACCTTCGTGGTTATTTTTTTATAAACCACCCAGAAGTAGGAGCCCCGCGAAGCGGAGCTCCGTCGACCAAGCCTACCCTCGACCATGCATAGAATATTTTAAGGTTTGGTTAAGTGCCATTTGAGTTAGGCTAGAACTGTGCCCATTAAACATTTTTTGGTCAAAAGAATATTAGGTCAAATGAACGTTATATTAAAAGAATATTATACATATTGAAAATTATATAAAATGAACGTTATACTAAATGTTATTATGTTAAATGAATATTATATGATATGAAACATTAGGTCATATGAATTTATGTCATTTGATATTATGTTATATGAAAATTATGTCATATGAACGTTAGTTCAAGTGAAATTAGAGGATTTGTTATTATGCCAAACATTACACACCCATTTTAAACTTGGGTGGGACTTCAAACGGCTATAGTATTCAATTACTGTTTGTTTTAAATATAAATTACGAAACAATTCGACAGACCGCGCTGTATTGCGGCAAAGCAATCAAATTAATTGTGGACTGATCAAAATATGGGTCAGCAGATTTATAAGGTAATGGTAAAAGAAGATTAAAACGTATGTAGAAGTCTACATAATTTTTATGTAATGTTTTAAAAAATGTGTAATGTTTAAAGTATACTTATACAACACAACAACAATAACTGAACAACAACAACACACTCAACAGAACACTTCTCTTTTTTTCATTCTTCTTTAAGAATGAAAAAATATGAAAAGTTCTTGTTTCTCACTCAACTAATTCTCGTAGCATTAGGTCTTTCTTAGCATTCTCATTTCAATTTTTTTTAATTGCTTATTATTCATCCCTTACCAATATTGTGGAACATACAAGGCAGTATAGCGCTAGAATTTTAATTTACATATAAATATACTGGTTATGGATAGAGGAAAAGCCAACAAGTACCTGTATACTTACCATGTAGTAGTAACCTGTATGCCACGGCCTTCAGCGCTAAAGCCTTTATTTGTATTTCATCACCGTTCAAACCGCTATCGATTTTCATTCACACCACTGCCAACAAATTAATTGCGTCTCTGTGCTATGATTTCCAGCCATTAGCAGCAGTAAACACAAATTGCTAGTTAACACATCTAAATTTATGAAGCGAGTCATGCATAAATTTAGTCCGATGGCGCAGTGGTCAGACTTTCGAGTGTTTACATCGATGGTGTAGTAAATGGAATGCTCATCTTTCTTCGGTATTACAATAGTCCGCCAAACTGCTAACCTGTTAGTTTTTCATCGTTTGTATTTTTCGGAGATTGCTTCAAAATTGCACAATTTAATTCCACCAAGCCCGTTCCATGATCGGACTAATATAAACGTACGGCGTTGGGTCACCGGTATATAGCGGACCCATACACATAAAATATTATAGGAACACATACATTTTGTGTACAGCTAAGGAGTGGAAATCTCTAACAGAGTCTAAATTTTCTAATATCTAGGTTATTTCTAGGCAAGTGTTATCTATCGTCGCAATGGCAATGGCAATGGCCGCTGTCATATTAGAAGATAACGATAATCGTGTCATGGAACTGGTAGTGTCGTACCTAGTACTATCATATATATTGTTATATTACTAACTTACCTAGTTCCACGATATCGTATCGTTACATGTCATATTATTCCCAAAAAACTTATCTTTATACTTTTTAATGGTATATTTGTTTTATTAAGACTAATGGGCATCACAAAATCTTATTTAAAAGTAATATTTTTAATGTAATATTTTGATTGAATCCTTTTTCACCAATAGTCATTGAAGCAACTAGTACCTAATAACATAATTACTAGTTACATTCTCAAACTTGTAATTATAATTATGCAAATTGCAATTGTGCTGCTTGTTAAAATAATGTCGGTATTTGATATCTATTACGGTTCATTTACACGCACTGTAAACAGAATAGTATTTTAGTCGATTTCACTTTACTGCCTATGGTAAATTCAGCTAACATTTATCCAAAGCATTAGAGACTAAGGGCCTGTTTCACAATGTCCGAGTAGGCACTACTCACTGAATAAATTCAAAAATGGAAAAGTATTTGTATAAAATTATCTGCCAAGTAAGATACTCGAAACTTAATCATAGGTGGTGAAATAGGCCCTAAACCTCACTATACTCTATTAAATAGAGTAAATTTTACTAAAAAGAAAACAAAATAAACTTATGTTACTGTCCGTTCAACCGATTTTGACTTGCATTCCGTAGACATAAGGATGACATTAAAAGCAAAAAAGTGGTTACAATACCAACTTTTTCTGCAGCCGCCATTTGTCATGTCACCAACGGAATAAAAGACAAAATCGGTTGAACGGACGGTAAAACCAGTATCTTTAAATTTCTTTTCTTATAGTAAATGGGTATAGTACAACTTACTTGCTTAGCATCTAAAGGAATGTTAGTCGAAAAAAGCACTTACATGCGCCCTTTGGTACGTTAATCCTCCATTTCTTCTGACTCCGTGTCCCTTCAGAATACACGCAGCTAATAAAATTATTTAGTTCATAATTGAAATCATTCGTGTGAGCGATAGCTGCAGTGGGTTGCAAAAATTTCGTTGAAATTTCTTTTACATTAATTTTGTTTTTCAAGCGAGCAAAATAAAAGACTATTTAATAAAATAAATAAAATATTCAAGTATGAGAGCAGTCTGTCTACGAATTCACATCGCGTAATAATAAAGTTTATTCGACTAGGAGCCTGACTTCATCGAGTTCTGATTTAAATCGAGTTTCAGTCGAATAAATGTCAAATTGACATTAATACGATGAAATTCAGAACGCGGAAATGACGGGAGTAAGCTCACAAATTATTATTGAACCAAATGCAAATAAGATTTGAGTATTACAAAACAAATTCTACATTGTTTAGGATGAAAATATCGGCTGTATTTTTACAAATTTTGCTGTTGTAATTAATACGGAAGATCAAATAATAATACAGCCGTTTAACTCCATAAACGTTAAATTATAGATGATATTTTTTTTATAGAAGTTCTTACTATTTTGTAGTAATTATATAAACAAAAAACATCGTATTTTGTGAATTTTATTTTGCTATTCACAACAATTTTATTTATTTCCTTTTTTACTTTTAAATTTGTTCAATTTTAGCCAAATAAAAGTATTTTCTCCCTTTCTTTACTAACAAAACCTTCTTTAAAATCTCCATTATTAAAACGATCTCTTAGCTATTCTTAATAAAGTCCTTCTAGAGTCTGTTTACCCTATAACCAATAGCTTGAGCGTTTCAAAGATATGAATTTTCCTATCATCCCCGCAGTTTTATCGAATCGTCTCGAAATAAGACGACGGCCTCATGAATAATCAATTGCTACGCGCAGATCTATTATTATTTATATGTACTGCGGATTCGACGATCATTACCGAAGTTTTTCCTTAGAGTATTTCAATATCTCGAGTCGTTTGTACCGAAATATTTGGACTAATAAATATATGAAGCCTTCATTTGGTATTAGTAAAAGAAATAAGCTCTGCTTTAGCATGTACGAAAACTACTGCAGCATGAAAAATAGTAGTAGCAGTGTAATTTCCTGTCTTATAATAATTTTAATTATAGTGCAAGTGCTCGCGAAATTCATTTTGCAGGTTAGTGTCAGAACCAATTTTTATTAAGATATGACTTACAACTTACATCATTCATTTAAGGAAGATTTTTTGCTTTAAGGCGACAAATCATCCAATGACTTCTCCCGTTCTTGGGTGGAGCGGGAGAAGTCGTGACAGACTTTTACTGACTATAACCCAGAGTTCCTTCTTTGCCTTCTTTCCGAGGCCCCGTTTTACGTTTCACGATGGGTTGCCTGACACGTAACAGGACTAAATGGAGTAAAAAAACATGTTGCGCCGACTTTAAATACCACGGGGAAAGAGATGGAGACGATGATGAACCCAGCTCTGTTATCATGAATTCGTTTTACCATTGAGTAATTGAATAAGGCGTTGTAACACATCATTATTAAATTCCAAAACTACTACCTGTCGACCACGTTAAAAAATAATTACCCACTCTAGATTACCTACGAGATTGCCACTATTATTACCTCAGCCAGAAAACCCGGAATAAATAACGTTAAAAACCACTTTAATAAAACTGCCGTAAACTCAATTTACAGGAAGTCAGATTTTGGTATCGTTTATCGCAAAATTAAACTGTCATGACTTGATGTTTCTATATGAAATATGTCGCCGTACTCTCTCTTGACTTCGTTAGTTTTCAAACTAGTAATTTAAAATGGTGAAAAGTATTTTTCAGTAGGATTTCCTTCAGTCACTCTTCCGTTGAGAGGTGCTTAATAACTAAGTGAGTGATGAATCTTCATAAACGTAATATTAAGTAACAAGTTATTGTGAAATGACTCTTGAATTTATTGTTTGAGTGTGTCAAAAAGTTATTTTCACACTTTATCGAAAATTTAAGCCCTACTGCTTTTAGGCCGTGTATTTTGTACCAGTGCGGAAAAATGTGGCATCCAGGTACCGTTACAACCTATTACAATAATTGAATTGAATAAAATGTACGATAACATTAAAAAAATAACACAACTTACAATGGCGGTTTTATCTACTAGACCACCTTAAGATAGATCGTAAGAACTTAAACATTAAATAGGGAGTAGTCTGCTGTGTACTTACTGCTAAAAAGGTCCTAAATCTAATAAATAAACATATAAATCATTCATCTGTACATATATTATAGCAAAAAAACCTAAGTACCTACTTAAGTACATATCCTTTAAAGGACATCCACTTAAACTAAGATACATTTGATGAAAACGTAAACTCAATAGAAACAACCGTGTGTTCCTAAATAAATTGTTCAAAATAAGTGTACGGTCTATTGAGGGTGACGTATGGGTCGATTTCAGTAAATGTTTGTTTCCCAAAATATTTGTCGGCCAAGGGACAGGGTCAGACAAACATTATTAAAGTGACCTCGTGAGATACGAGCGTAACTGAGAATTCTAGGATCTAGCGTTTGATTAAAATTTTATCAGTGTATTTTATTCGGGTTGCTATTAGTGCTCAAGCTTTTTGCGTGAGAAAATGTATGATAATTGGTATTGATTGGTTGTACAAGACAGTAATGTTATAACATGTAGTTAAGAAAAACCTATCTTGACATACAACGTGGCTATGAGACCAGTATTTTGAGAGCACACTTTCAATCGACAGCGATGCAAAGTTTTTATTACGTCTTATTAATGTTTTAAATGTTTAATGAATTGTGTAGATGGTTATTTACAAAAAAAAAGTGCATATTTCTCTGTTAATAAATAAAACGAGGCTAAAGAGGGCTAAGGCTAGAGTGAACAGGCTCTAAATAAACTAGTGCGCCTCACCATCAACGATTGCATCATTGCTTACCATCAGGTGGGATTGTAGTCTAGCACTAATTTACGCTATATAAAAAAACATGGAAAACTTCTATAAAAATTTACCCTTTTTTGACCGTGACAAAACTTCATCGAAACAATCGCGTTTTACCTCCATCAAAGTCATTAACTGCATTGCAATCCTCATTTAAAACAGCAATCACATTAATTGTCAATAGTTTTGCGGACAAACAAACAGTAATTAAACTCGCGCAATCCACTAACATTAAATAAGAATATACCAATTGTAAATCACAAATATTGCATCGAAAATTCAAATGAATGTAATTTTCCTGTATTTCATTACATAAATTAAGTACTTCAGTGAACAATATTGGCTGAAAGCCAGTGGGATATAGGGTTACCCCTTGTTTGGTCTCTTTCGCCACTGTCTGAGTATAGGAAGCCAAACATACAACATTACAGTTTTTAGGGTTCTGTCTGAAGGAACCCTAAAAACTTATTATTCGCTATCCATTCGTCCTTCTATCTGTCTGTCCATCTGTCAACGGGCTGTAGCTCATAAACTGTATAGGGTATACAGTTGCCAGCATGTAAATTTCTATTACCGCTACAACAACAAATAAAAAGTTAAATTGAAATCAAAAATTAAATAGGGTTCCCTATAAGAAACGTTATTTTGACGGCGTTTTTTGATCGTATTTTAATATTTTGTGTGTGTATTCGCATTTCGCATATGTATGCAAACTCTTTTTTCTTTTGTGTTCCTCGGCCGTGGTAACTGCATCAAATAATTCTGCAACTCTAGCAAGTATCGGCCCTACTGGAGCATTAAACTTGCGAACCCTGTGTATGCAATAATTTTTCACATGGAATTAAAAATTCTATTTTTTTTTAATATACAAATCACTGCAAGCTATAATTATATACGTTGTTCAGTCTACTTTTTTGAGTTCATATAAAAAGCCTATAGAAAAATAACGATATTACAATTTTATTGATTTCTAGTCCAATGTTTTCCTTCAATTCAGATAAATGGTTAATACATTAATGTTGTACTCCGTACTCGTCAGATAACTCCATAAGGAAAAAAAACCAGAGTTGTGAGGTCTTTATGAGGAGGATTAAGGAAAATATTAGACAAAAATCAACAACATTTCTACTCCATCTGAGGCAAGTTTTCATAAATGTTACAGATTGCTTTTAAGGGTACCAGAGCCGCGATGAACGTCATTTGAATAATGTTATTATCAAAATGAAGTTTTTTGAGGCCATATTTTAATTAAGAGTAAGAGTAAGTATATACGAGTATGTAGTTTTAATTAGTTAAGTGTTTTTATTTTTCATGTTCTATCTTTGTTTAGTTTAGTAAATTTCACCTAGGTAAAAATCCAAAAACAAAAATCCGTAGGTATCTTTAGTTTCTGATTATTATAAGTAAACGCACGTATGCATCTGCTGCAGTGACTTTTTTTTAAACCGGTAGGTAAATGCAATTTAAGTGACTTTACAGGAAGATGATAACTCAGCGTCCTATAAAATTTTATTACTCGTATTTATATTTATTTCGTTTGCAATTCGTATTCATTTATATTTCGTAAAAACGTCAAATGCTACTTGTGACGAAGCTTGCGAATTTTTAAGAGGTTTTTATGGATTGCTCCATGCAAGCGTTCAGCAAAACTTCAGGGGGTCAGCAGGGTCCATAGGTTGACTTCTAAAAGGAAAACCCGGGGCCTTGAAACAAAGGCAAAGAAAGAAAAGGAGTGGTAGCGGGAGAAGTCTTAATGATGATTTCCCACTCAATAAATAAATAGGTGTATTTCGTAACGTCATAGTATCGCTAGTGTGTTGTATCTATTTCATTATATAAAAAGAAAACTTGAAAAGATACGGTTCCAGTTTCCTAAAACGAAATAATTGTACTTAAGTACATTGAAAGATTTCCTGATAAAAAATAATGTTCGACCCTAATAAAAGTTCGCTGTAAAAGTTTCAGTCGTTTCTCTGGTAAGATAATTAATAATAAATTTTGTGAAAATTACAAGTTTTTAACATTAATTTTATTACTGCGTAAATGACGTGTATGATATAGTTAGTTGAAGTTAGTTAATTTTACGATACTTTGGAGTACTTTATATTCTTGAAATGTTTTAATACACGGTTGAGTAACATTTAATTATGTCTAGGTTTTTCTTTTGCGGGTAGAGCATATCGATCCGGGATGGAGCGAGAGGGAACGTCAGACTTATTGACAAAAACCCATCCATGTTCCTTTAGATGCCCTTTGCCTTCTGGGACCGTAAAGACTATTTCAAACAAACCCTTAACCCTCAATAATGACGAGCAATAAGTAGTTCGCCGTCCAGCCGAACAGTAACCGTCCTGAGTGAAAAAAAAACACGAAAACCATTTCATATGTAAATATGTCAACTGGGACTCACAAATTCAGAGTAAGCTTCTCTCAAATTAAAAAACTAAATTGGAGTCGAGTAAAGCCAGTAAAACGCTAGTAAGGCATAAACTTTATGGTAACTGCTTGATGAATTTTTTCGTCGAATAAAGTGGGTAATGAGGACCGCAATCAGCCGGTCGTTGAGCGAACAAATACTTTGAATAAACCGACTTTGCTTCATTTTTACTACCAATTAGTGTCACTTAATCTCTGTAATGGTCTACCACGAAGACTAGTAATGACTAGAAATTCATTATGATTATGTACAGAGTCTGCGTTTTCTAACAGTTACCTAAAAACTTGGGATAAGTCAAGAGTGAATAGTTTACTTTTTTATGTAACATAAATTAGTGCGTGACTGCAGTCCCACCTGATGGCAAGCAGTGATGCTATCGTTGATTGTAAGGCGCCCTACTTTATTAAGAGCCTATTCACTTTAGCCTTGAAGACACCCCTATAATCAGATGGGAAGACCGCAGCAGATAAATTGTTCCAGTTCTTCGATGTACGTGGTCTATAAGACGAGGTGAAATGCATAGTCCGGACTGTAGAGGTTTTACCACGTGACTTCTGGACTAGCAAGCTCCATCTTCCACCATTTACCATCAGATGAGATAGTGAGATATATTCTATCATTAGTAGAAGGATGTATTATTTCTACATCCAGCAAAATGGGCAAGAATGAGTTAGTCCTATTATAAGCCAAAAACTATTAAAACAATTTTCATGGAGTTTTTTAATTAATAGACAGATTGATTAATAAAGAAGTAGTAATTGTTAAGTATTATAAACGCATAGCAAAGCAAAGTTGGGGATTCAATGATTTCTAACACACAAAACTAAAAAGTACTGGTGGACTTTTGTCATTGACCCACTAGGGATACAGGTTGCAAACTTATTCCAATGAAAACACAACTGTCTCCCTTTTGCACCCCAACTATCATACCTACAGCAATAAAACCAAACTAAATCCTAGAATTTATTCGACACCACTACAATCTAAATGCACATTGCTACTTATCCTTTAATTTTGTATCTTTTTGTTTTAAATCCAACTCAAACTGTGACACAAGCAACGAAGCACGAAATAAGAAAACAACAATCACAGAACGGCATTTTAAACGTTTTAAAACTAAGGCAACAATATTGAGATTGTATTTTTAATATTCAAATAAGAGGCAGATTACTTCAAACTAGAAAACTGAACCTTTGCATAATTCAAGAAGCACGCCGAGCTCGGCTTGTTGCGATAACAGACAAAACGTATTTACGAGGAAATGGCATTTGAAGTCTACCACAAACGGGGCCATTTCTCGCTTATCTTCGCTTTTGCTAGGTTCGCAAGTAGTTGTCTCTAGTCTCACAGCAAACTGTTTAGCTTTGGACATTCCATTAGGAACATAGTTTTGAGATTCTGCTGTATTTTAGTGTGTTTTGTTATCCGACCTTGTGTGATTCAGGTGCAGTATTTATTTATTTTATTACGTAATAGTTTTGCCCCCAACTTCGCAAGCGTACATAAAATATAGCCTATGTCACTCAGGGGTGAAGCAGTTTTCTAACCGTGGAAAATTTTATCAATTGGACCAGTACTTTCAGAGATTACCTCTTCATCATCTGCCTAGCCTTTTCCGAACTATATTGGGGTCGGCTTCCAGTCAAGCCGGATTTAGCTGAATACCAGTATTTTACGAGGAGCGGCTGCCTACCAGACCTCCAAAACCCATTAACTGGGGTAATACGGTACTTCATGGCAAGACTGGAGTCAGATTTACTGGCTTCTGACTATCCGTAACGACTACCAAAGATCTACAAATGACAGCCGGGACCGGGCGGGACGGGCTTAACGTGCTTTCCGAGGCACGGAGGAAACTCGTTATGTTAAGATGGTCACCCATCCACAGACCAACCTAGGCAAGCGTTGCTTAACCTTGAAGATCGATCTGTGCGGCTGTTATTATTTAGCCACGAGCTCCTCCAGAGATTACCTCTTACAAACAAAAAATAAACTACTTCATAGAAACAGTAACCGATTAATACGTAATAAATATTAGTAAAAATGTACTGCCTAGTTCTTAAGATTAAAAAAAAAATAAGTAATAGTGTGTAAGCAAAATATTAATTTGCAATAATTATATAAGATTAACTTACTAAATAAAAAATAGTTGAAATATTAATAAATACTTAAATAATATTTATTTATTTATCTTTTCCTATGGGTAAAAACGCTAAACATTGATGTGGCTCAAAAAGCTGCTCGACTTACATAGGACTGGGCAAAACTTGGCTGCCGTATGCCTGACTAGATATCGGCTCTTAAGTGGCCTGCGTACACCGCGCGCTATTTCGAGTTGAGACGAATTAAAATACGTTTTTGAGGTTAACACTGACTGGAGTAAAGTCATCATCCGCACACTGACAGTTGCTTGCTATCATAGCAATACAAACTATTGGAAATTTGGGAGAGGTTCCGTAATACCAAAAATGATGAATGAAAAATTAATGTATTTCTAATATTGTTTTGAGTATTTATAACTTGATAATAATATCTGTGTTCCCACGGATAGATATTTTGAAATATTGTTGTTTATAATATAGAAAAAACAAAATAAAAACATGACATTTTCGCTGTAGAAAAGTGCAAATTTAAATTCGCTTAAATATCGTTTGGGGTAAGTTTTTCAACAAAAAGACGACGTAGGAACCTAGATAATTATTGTCTGAATCCGAATAACATCATATTAACATCATATGGTATAAATATGCTTAAACTGCAAATGATTTTGGTATTACGTTTGTATGGATAATTCTAACGTCGCTCTCACCTTACCTATTTGTACCAAGAGGCTATGTCTGTGAGAGTATGACATAGAGCTGAATCAGGTCACAAAATACACGGCGGGACAACCTGGATGTCTTCATTAGGAATGGAACAAGCCTTTGCCTAGCTGTGGGATAAAAAGATCTTTTAATTAATCTTAGAGTGTGTTGCACCAACTAACCCGTCAAATCGTCGGTTAATCGATATAAGGGTTTCAAATTTTTCATAATATTTAAAATGGCTTCACTTATATTATAACGATAACGTTAACTGCTACGATTCAAGCGGTTAAGAACTATAATTGCAATTAAAATAGACGACAAACAACGTCGGTTTTGACAAAACTTTAACTTAGCAGATGTTATAGTTGCTGATTGTGTTAGTAAACTACTCCATCCTTGCTAACTTTGTTCAGACTGATCAGTTTTTTCCTGGCTAGCTCGTTACAGAGTTAACAACCGACTGCCCACAAACAACATAAACAAACACAGTGAGGACCAGATGTAGCATGACACTTCGGCAAAAACAGTAAACTATTTATTTAAATCAGTGCATGTTAAAATAAATCAAACGAATTCTTATAAAAATATACATCTCTTAAATATGTTTTTTACTGTTTCATAAAATACAAAAAATAATGAATGCACCATATTTAAAAATAATAAGTGAATCGTAAACATAACAAACTGATACAATTCTAGTGATAAAAAATGCCAGTCATTTTAACGTCAGAATAACCATAGTCACATGCTGCACCTTTCTTCTTATTGGTCGTTACACTCTTGCCAGAATGGTCGTGGTTGTCATAAGAGTAATTTTCTGGAAAATGAATCAAGAATCATAATATATGCAAACAGATAAATTCTAAAAAAATATACTGTTAAAATTAACTTTGAAGAAAACTGTAACGTAGCTCTTTGAGTCTTCTTCTACTAGGCGTTAGTCCCGGCTTTGCCAGGGTCCGCCTTCCGGCTTAGCTTGCTCCACTTTGCAACGTAGCTCTTTGAGTAACTCACTAATAATAAACACCATCCCGATGGATATTTGATCACGGTGGCCAATCTTACCCAGATTACCCAGAATGAAGGAAATATTATAGTGCACAAGTGCATGCATAGACACAGGCGCACTCTCTATTCAAAGATATAGAGAGTGTACCAGTGTTTGCTGTGGTTGTGTATTTTATCTTATTTTTGAATTGCCGTCCCATCGGACTATAATAGTAAAGACTCTTATGGAACTGCAATCCAATACGACCGGAAAGGACCAGGCGGAAGACTTTACGTGTTTTTCAAAGCAGTGGTGCTATTCTCTAAAAGTCATCATGGCGACGAGCTTGACATCGAGACAGCCGTTAAACAGCAAACACAAATTTATGAAGAACTGTCCTTATCAGTTGCAATTGAGACTAAAATGACTTTTAGAAAATAGCATAGTAGGAGAGTGTCCACCACCAACTACTAAACTCCGGGGTGTTACAGCATAATTCGTAATGGAGAACTCAATAGCACTTTTAACCAAACCGGAACCCCACTCTCATCAGTGGCCTTTGCGACCACAAGACCTACGAAGTAGTTATAACTTAGTAGAGCAACTCTCTAAGACTATTTTAACAAAAGTATCTTTTGTGGTACCTTAGAATAGATTGTGTTAGCCTTTAATTAAGCGAGTTCTAGTTTTCTATTTTTGTATGACGCACAGAACAAAGGTTTGGCTCTAGGGCGAATGTCTGGCTGTGTAGGTGTACACCTTAATCAAGCTTAACGTTTTTGAAAATTTGGTACAATACCGGCTTATGATTCTGAATATATACATAGGTATACAATGTATTTCCCTTCTACCCGTGTAACCTTTATTTCTTCTTTTTCTGTGTTGAAGATTCGGTTTACTAGGATCAAATTAAAGTTACCCTTCAAATGTCGCTTGATACTTACTACATAGGTTAATAAGACACAACTAACGCTGGGCTCTGTTACCGGCCATGTTCCGGAGCGAAGAAGAACGGCAAGTGGTCCTTCTGCGAAGCAGTAATGCTAGCAAAGAGTCCACGTGCGCTTCAAGGAGATGTCAAAAAATCTTACGGGCCCAGCAGGGTCGAAGCCTGCCTGCCGTAAGACTGTCTGAACGTAGTCTGGGTTATGGGCCTGTGCCACGTACAGTTAAAAAATATCTTACAAAGAACCGAACGATACGATGGCCGATGTTTTTTATTGATCTACGTTCCTATCGAACGTAGATCAATAAAAAATGGATGGAGGTCAGTCGTCAAATCAGTGTATGAGACACTAGTTTTTCTTCCAACCACAATTTGTCTTTTAAGTACAGATATTTTGCCTAGTTGGTCTACATACTGCTCTCTTCAGTAGCTTTATTTATCCTTTATTCACAAATCATTGTTAAGGCTGCGCTAGTCGGTAATTCTTCCATACTAACTTAACTTGCGGATTACTCCACTGTTTGATGGTATACGTTCAAAATAAAAAAATGATCTACATTTATCTCATTATTATCTAGCTCTGTATGGAAACAAAAAAGTAAAAAAAACTAATAATTCAAAGTTATGAGCGTCTAAACTTCCTCATTTCAACAATAATTTTAACGTATCTTTGGGGGGAAATAAATAACTTATGAAGAAGAAAAATTGCAAAATAGTTACCACTCAACCCAAGATAATTTGTTCAATAATGCCATCTTCAAGCTCGTTCGTTCTCACAATGCTTTAATAGAAGCCTCATAGCCTTCTGGATTTAGAACAATCTTCCTGTTGAAATAGTCATTATCATTGAGATCCTCAACGTAAACAATGGTTTACAGATACGAACGACCGTCCAACGTCGTTTCATGGTGGTCTAAGTATCTTGGAAAATAATTTGTTAAATGTATGTAAATGAAACAGTGGTCAGATATACTTAACTACTGTTTATAGAAAGACGGACTGAATGTCTTAGGCATTCTGCACAAATTTACTATTTATGTTGAAGTAGTAGAGTTAACAGTACTGCTTCAAATTCAAGTTAAAACATGTTTTTTTGTAGGAAATTATCCAATGACTACTTCAAACTTTTACTGACTGAATCCACTCCTATGCTCCTTGTTTGCTTTATTTTTTAGGACCCCGCATTTCCCTTTCGGAAGCCAACCCAGGGCCTCATTTGGTTTTGACCTTGTTGAGAAACTACGGTTTTGCTGACATCTCTTTAAGGGCGCGCGTAGAGCACTACGCTCCTTCGAGGAAGCCCCAGTCCTGGTCCGATTGGTTATCGGATGGCCGGACAATGAGTATCACTAAAACATAATATGCGTTTAAAAATTTAAGATCTCAACAAAAGAATATAAAAAACCTCATTAAAAATATATTGCCTGAGTACAAATAAGTCGCCCAATATCCGATAAAGTGAAACCATAAAACCGATTAAAACAATTTCGATGCTTAATACAGAATGTACAAACGAAGCAGATAGATGCAATTAATTAAGCCTCCATGAAATCCCGCTATTCAATCAGTGAATTGCTGAGGACATCGCCTTTATAAGGGCACATAAAGGTTTTATTAAAGCTGTAATTTGTGATTCAGATTTGCCCATTCGAAGCGACTATAGGAGTGGTAGTGATTAAAAACCGTGGTAATGAATTGAGGTCTTGGTTTTACATTTGCATATTGAATATTGGGAAACAAAATGATGTGTCGTAAATGTTAATTGAGTTAAGGCACGCTGCAAACGTGGTGAAAATTCCCCACAATGAGATGTGGTTAGAGCGGCGCCACGATATTCTCAGTCTCCGATTGACTCGGGTCCTCACAGGACAACGTTGTTGTAGTTCCTGTTAAGGATTCGATTCGACAAGAAGTTACGTCATGGTGTTACCGTTGTGTGGATCGCCCGGAGGAAACAGTAGAGCATACGATGGAAGTAGCAGGTATGCGGACGGTGGGGAATGGATAGCTCGATGTTCGATACAGAATAGAGTCAAGTGAACGACTTTTATGTTTCACGCGTGTCTGATAGACATGATTAAATGACGGAGCCTGTCAGCGGGATTGTTCGAAGAAGTCACCGTGGTACGGGAACACAAAGGGCCACTAAATTAATCCGGGTGGATTTTAGTTAGTAAAAATCTGACACTCCTTCTCGCTTCATCTAGCGATGGAGATATTATTTCATGATTCCTCAACCTGAAAAAAAGGTTAATTAAGTGAAAACTAGTCTTTTTTCTTAAAGATTTATTTCTTAAAGTTTATGTTTTGACTGGAAAGATTTTTTACAAATACTAAGTACTCCAAACCAAAATTTAAGGAACATATGCCTCATTCAAATAAATGATTGTAATTCGTAGTTTATACGAACTCAAGATAAACCTCTGAAGACTACAAAAATATTCCAAACCACGAACACATTCAAACAACATCTGGAACTTCCGGGAACGTGGATTAGTATTCGCTAGTCGTATTTATACGCAGAGATACGGGCTCTTCCGTCATGGTAATGACGTGGCACGTGACGTCAAGGAATAAAGTACTCCTGTTTAAAGGTAGCATTGCGTTCTCAGCGACCGCGACTCGCGTAGGTCGCGCGACCGGCATAGTATGCATTTATATGGAGTACTAACTGTGGATCTCGGCTGTCATTTGTAGATCTTTGGCAGTCGTTACGGATAGTCAGAAGCCAGTAAAACTGACTCCAGTCTTGCCATGAAGTACCGCGGCTGACGCTCCTCTTAAAATACTGGTATTGAGCTAAATCCGGCTTAACTGGAAGCCGACCTCAATATAGTTGGGAAATGGCTAGGCAGATGATGACTATACAAACCATGCGACCGCATCGCGCTACTGGTGCCATAAATGTGGCGCGCGACCAGGTCGCAGTCACATGTTGCTGTCGCTGAAAATGGAATGCTACCTTAAGGTGTCACGATATATATATATGTTGTAACATTTGATATACTTACCGTTGTATCTCATATGTCTTGGGAAGCCAAGACGAATGGTCATGGGAATGAGCATCCCAAAACAGTGCTGCAGTAACTTAATATCACATACATAAACTCTCCTCGTTTTCCATGATCGTAGACAGAAAATAGAGGGTAATCTGGTACGGTATTTATATACTTCTTTAGGTTTTTTTACGTTCATACTTGTACGCACATTAGCAGTGAATGATTTCGTGATTGTGTCTCAATTTTTATTTTATTTTAGCAACTTTTTTTTATCTTGCCGAGCTTGTACAGTTTGATGGCAAGACACCTTCATAAATATGACGTTGGTAGCTGTCTTAGATTCAGTTTTATCATCATTAAATTCTACTAAAGTCTAGGCACTTGACTTTTATGATGAGTATGTCTACCCTGTGAATCTCTCACTCTTTCTAGTCGCCTATCTTTCATTTTCTCAACATGCCCATTATTTTGTCTTGTCTAGTTTCCAGTCTTTTTGGCGATTTTAATGAATGATTGCAGACTGTATCTATCAGATTCTTAAGTAGTAAGATTTTAATAAAAATGGAGTTTTAGATTACTGCTGTAGACTTTACTTTAGCCTTGCCGCTATCCCCATAGATTTCCGATGACAATGTTAAGTCTGATAGAACGAAAGCTTTGCGCTATTTTTTGGCGCAGTTCCAATACAGGAAATAAATTTAAAAAATATAGATGTACTGCGAGGTCACGTTTGTTCTAGTCTATTATCGACCGGTTATTGTTCTCGATTGTTTTAAATTTTTATTGTTAGGTTTTTAGTCCAGTCAAAATAGACATTCTAGTTTGCATTAATTCCCAACAAGCTGGATTTTTGTGCAGGCCTTAAATATGTCATTACGAATGTTATGTCAAAAGTCCCCATCGATCCCGCTTGTGCGTTGTTTTTTATTCGAGGTCAAAGGTCACAAATTAGCGTTTTTTGCGTATATCTCTGAAACAACGAGAGCTATCGAAAAATGGTTTAGGCAAAGTTTGTAGGTCGTAAAATTGTCTACAAAAAGATCCAACATTTTTTCTTCTACGATGCACTGTTCTCGAATTATGGCTATTTTAAACATAGAAAATACGAATATGCACTCATGCTAAGGGATGATGAGTTCGATGAATATTTGAAGAACAAACCATCTGTAACGATACATAAGCAGTGTCGTAAAGCATACACCTGGAAAAGCAGCATCGCTGCAGCTAAAAGACAGTGTGAGGCGGAGATAGCTACCACATCTGGGATTAGTCTTCCTCGTACTAGCACGAGGTAATGAATCGTCTTTTTGACGAAATACTGTTTGTTCAGTGGCAATGAAGCAGATAAAACGGCTGAAATAAAAAAAAGCGTAGCATCTTAGACCAAGAGTGTCCTAAACTTTCAACCTTTTACTTCAAGAAAACCATCTTTAAGGAAGCTCAGACTCGTTCTCATGAGCTAGCAAGTAGTGTCATTGCCCGCATTCAGTATGAATATGACTTAGTTGCTGCTGAGGCTAAGTACTACAGTGATTGTTACACTTAAAATACGACTTTCCTGCGGTCTAATTCACGATATCTCGAAAGCGATGCTTTATAGAAGAAAAGTGTCCACATCTTTTTTGTAGACAATTTTACGATCTAGCAATGACACTACTTGCTAGCTCATGAAAACGAGTCTGAGCTTCCTTAAAGATGGTTTTCTTGAAGTCAAGGGTTGAAAGTTTAGGACACTCTAGGTCGAAGATGCTGCGCTTTTTTTTATTTCAGCCGTTTTATTTGCTTCATTGCCACTGAACAAACAGTATTTCGTCAAAAAGACGATTCATTTCCTCGTGCTAGTACGAGGAGGACTAATCCCAGACGTGGTAGCTATCTCCGCCTCACGCTGTCTTTTAGCTGCTGCAGCGATGCTGCTCTTCCGGGTGTATGCTTTACGACACTGCTTATGTATCGTTACAGATGGTTTGTTCTTCAAATATTCATCGAACCTATCATCCCTTAGCATGAGTGCATATTCGTATTTTCTATGTTTAAAATAGCCATAATTCGAGAACAGTGCATCGTAGAAGAAAAAGAGCTAGATCTTTTTTGTAGACAATTTTACGATCTACAAACTTCGCCTGAACTATTTTTCGATAGCTCTCGTTGTTTCAGAGATATACGCAAAAAACGCTAATTTGTCAAATCAAAATAATCAAATATCATTTATTTGCGTAAAATGTGGTAGGTACAAAGGTGTTAAGTATAGGAGAGTAAGTGCAAGGACACATTCCGCCTTTTAGTGATGGCATGCAAATCTTTAGAAGTAGTACATATAATCACATGAGCAGATCTATACCTAAATTATTTAAACAAAATGTTAAACACAAATTAGGTTAACAAAATTATATGTGATTTAGATAAATACTAAAATAAAACATTGACACTGAACTTCATCTCTGACTACAAAGCATTCCTGAAGTGGTAGGATTGGCATGTTTTTTTATTTAGAAATTCGCCTATTGAGTAAAAACTATGCGATATCAACCATTGTGACCTTTGACCTCGAATAAAAAACAACGCACAAGCGGGATCGATGGGGACTTTTGACATATCATTCGTAATGACGTATTCAAGTCCTGCACAAAAATCCAGCTTGTTGGGAATTAATGCAAACTTGAATAATAATTTAGTCTATTTTGACTGGACTATTTACTTCTGATCATGTTCTGTTTATGTCATTTGTTCCTCAGGAAGAATAATCCGTCTCAACAACTTACAGATAAAATATCTGTTTTGTTAACACATATAGAGTATGTTAACACATAAAGAATATGTTATAATATATCTAAGCTGTTGTTGTAAGAATCTTATTGTGCCAAGTCCGTTCCTGATTTTGTGTTTCCTGATAGCTACAACTTAGGGGTCTTTGAGTCAAGAGTGAATGGGTTACTTATTCGGCAAGTAAGATCCATCGTCAGCCACGTTATCGCTTACCATGAGGCGAGATACTAGTCAATCGCGAGCCTATCCAAAGAAAAAATATATAAAAATCACGCTTTTACTTACCAACAGAGTAGCTCCGTCCCAGACTGTTAAAATAAACATTTCAACAGAATATCTTTAACAACACAAAATAAATGCCGTCACAACTGCTCAGAAACACTATTATTCTTTTAAAAATATTAATTCCTAAAACGAGATAAGATATTATCTTCAGTACAATTTTCATAACAAATTGTCTGAAAAAAAAAACAAAGACAGACATCTCATTGAAAGACTCGAGTCCTTGAGAAGCATTTCTTTTTTCTTGCTAATGTCCTTTCTAGAGATGAATTAACACTTTCAAGTTTTTTAATTAATCCATTTTTGGATTCTTGAGAGGTTTATTCCATAAATTATGCCATTTTCCAGATGGCATGATAATTACGTAAATTTTCGGGCTTTCATGGGATTATGAAATAATTTCAGCTGGAGTTTTTATTTTTATAATAGAATTTATCGTGTCGATAAGAAACTCTCTTTGATCCTTTGGATTTTGCATAACACCCGAATAATAAATCGTTTTTACTGCATATTTATATTTTTAACTCCAAATTAAACGATGATATAATTTCGACAAATAAAAAAAAAATTATGCCCAGTTTGTTTTCATACATACTTTTATTAAAAATCTTATTTTATCACAATATTGCACACGTAATATTTAATATGTTCATTTCATGATACTTATTTTGTTATATAATATTAAATATATAATTACGATTAAATTAACAGTCAACAAAAGCACCGATATGTTAAAGGTTTGATAAAATGTTACAATCTGTGACATTTTCAATTAAATATAGTTTTATTACGTGTAAAACATGATCAGCTTAGCAAATCATTAAAAAAAAACTAAAATAGCAATACTATGAAATAAAATTGTACAAAAATAAAAATATCTAAATTATACAATGTGCAATTTTGAAACTGTATGGCATTTCGGGAGGTTATAAAAAAGTCCCAAATAATCATATAAAAATACAATACTTGGTCAATAATCAATAATACATTTTATTTAATTTTTTAAATTTTAATTAATTTTCAGAATAACTCTCTAAATAAACGTGTGGGAAGTGCTAGTGTGCTTTGGATCAATGAAATAGTGTTTGTGTGTGTAAAAGCGCAGTTAAAGGGCAAGTATCAGACTGGCCGCGTTTTAATAAAGGTTGTTCACACGTATCGATTCCCATAGTGAAAAAATAAATAAAAGAATTACCTACTCATTTTATTATTGATTCGGTCCGAGTATCAATGCCATACAGTTTCAAAACAACACATTGTATATAAACAAGAAAATTTTCAACTCTCTCTCACTCTTTATGAAACCTAAGAATAATTAAAAATAGCGGTCACAGATTGTATTTATATAGTATAGTAAAATACACAATGCATGTATAACTAATTACAAATATATTTTTATTAACATTGATTAACGAGAACTGAAGTATTTTAATACTTACAATTATTTTATAAATATATACCGTTACGACATACGGAAACTTATAGACAATAAAAATCACACTTTTTGATATTAATTCGTTAAAATTTTAACATTTTTAACAAATAAAAATAATCATTACAGAATATTTTCATACCTTACTTGCCTATCTATTATTATTTATTTTATTTTAAGTTAAAGGTACATATCATGAAAAGTAGTTATGTATACATTGATATGTAATGAGTTATGTAAACAAAAATAAAGAAGTACAACTTTCTAAATTTAGACACCAGTAAGAAAATACATTAGACGAGTATTAGTTTACAAATAACTATTAAAAAATTGTGATAATAAATTATTTAAAATAAAAGGAACAGTACGGCCGAAATACCTTGACAGCTCCGAACTTCGTACAATTGGCTGCGCAGTAATTCTTTTTAAAAATCATAATTATAGCAAATGCGTATTTTTCAAGTGTACGCATAATTTTATTCGGAATGCATAACTTCAGAGTGATCAACATATTTTGAAAGTACTGTAATATAAAAATAGTAATTAGTGCGATAACATATTTTGAGTTTACAATAATACAAGTGTCAGACCAGTAAGTCTGACAATAAAACAGAACATAAAAAATATATATAACAAATTATTTATTGATGATTCATTAATTATAAATATTAATTCCATATTATGTGAATATGTACATAAATATTTACAAAATAATAAAGCTTCTGTTAAAAATTAAAATTATATTGTAAGATTTTTGTGCATATAGCGAAGTAATTATAGTTATATTTACAGGAAAGTGCGTAAACATGGAAGATATAGAGAAATTATATTGTTCCACTACAACATTATTTAGTGAATGTAAGAATGCTAGCGAGCAATGTATTTCCTGAGTTCAGAGCTAATGTAGCAAAATTTAGAAAAAAACTCATTATGGAACATTAAGAAAAAATAACACATTATTTTTTTTATTCGAATATACTTTAAAAACATATTCATCAACTAACCAGTTTTTCAATAAAATATACAATGTGTATATGAAAATACGACAATAAATGAAAACACTGGCAGTACTCATCATTATGAATAACTTTTAGTAAAAATTTTAGCTGTCCCGTACATTTTGTCGACTTATGCAAACATAAATGTATGGGACAGCTAAAATTTTTTCGCGATTTCATGGTTGGTTCCATACTAAAAGTTATTCATAATGATGAGTACTGCCAGTGTTTTCATTTATTGTCGTATTGTCATATACACATTGTATAAAAATAGAATACTGATTGTGAAAATAATATCAAAATTGGTGGAAAAGCAAACGAGATGTAACAATTTTAAACAAAGGTGTCTATCTTTCTCGCAAAGACGCCGTTTTCTATGGCATATCATGGCGTTTGACGTCAAAGACTATGTCGGACTTCTTTTAAAATTGCAGCTTTGATGTTTTATAATTTCGTTGTTGATAAAGATAATTTTTCCTTATTTGTTTACCGGAGCTAAAAGTATTTAATTTAGCAAATACTTGGTCTAAATTGGCTGCATAGTTCCGTTTTTCGCATCACGTCTCTGAAGTACTAATTAGGTATTTTTAATTAGACATTGTTACAACTTCAATTCAGAATGACTGTCTTGTGTGATACTTGATGCGAGCACAAAGTAAGTTGGAAGAGCCGTCGAAATACGAATAGAGAATGGTAATGAGAATAGTAATGGTTATTGGAGTCGAGGTCCATACTTTGGAGTAAACAGAGGAAAAACGATAAAAGAAGTCCATGATCCATTTGGCCTAAATAATAGGAGTATCTATCTGTATTTAACACAATTTTAAGAACAGAAGTTTCGGTTTTTCTCTCAACATGGCAGAATAAAATGTCTAGTTTTGTAAAATACCATTCACAACTTGATATCTTCCATACCTCATTACTAACGAAATTAATACGAACGCAAGGGTGAATAAGAACAAAAAGTGTTTTCCTTTTGATTCCACATTATTGGCATCGAATTTTTTTAAAACAATTTGTTTACGAGCAGTTTCTATGATTACTCTTTTAAAGAACTGATTGATTTTTCGAGATTTCCATACCAACAAGTATGGGAAGGGACAGTGCAGTTCAAAAAATGAAAATAATTAGTTATCCGACAAAAAAAATCTTGAAATGGTGATGAAATAATTATGCTGTTTTACAAATGTGACACGGCAAAATTGGAGTACTTAAATGCTGCTTACAATTTTTAAAAGAAAATTTGTGAAAATACAGTTCAAACATTAGTTTTTTATTCACTCTTCCTTATTCATTCTGTTTTACGGTACTCTGTACAATAAATAGTGGTTTCGCTGACATTAATGATTCTATAAAATCAAACATTTATAAAATTTTCTTCCCCTGTCAAAACAATAATTTATGGAAGTTCAATTCTAACAAACTATTATAAAACTACTTGTCAAGTTTAAATGTGAATGATATTTCTACAACAATGTCCTGATATGAATTCATCTTATATATCACCTAAAAATGAACTTACAGTTCTTAGAAATACATCAATATCTTGCGAGTAAAATAAAATCTGTAGAAAAAGAGTGATAGTGCATTCAAGTGATATGAAGAGATATATTTGTGATATGTATCCTCTAAAGAAGTGATTTGGAAGTCAGTGGGTTTCCCATAATTTTTAGGATTATTTGTGGGAATTACAGTGACCTTGGAATGCAAAGGGCAACTGAAGGAAACAGGTCTTAAAATCTGACATTCCTCATTCTTTTCTCTCCAGCGAGAGTAGTTATTGATTTGATTAGTTTGACGTTAGTGGAACTTAATACAAGTTTAGATAGTGTAAATGGGAATCAGTACCAATGTGCTAACAGTTTTGGTAACAAATTTTTAGACATTTATCATGTAAAATTTTAAGACCGATCAATAAGGGACCAATAAACTAAATTCGTACCAAAAGACGTAATGAAAGATTCTGCTTGACTAACCTTCTAGTTCGTAGGTCATAAATTTAATGCGTAAAACAAATTCATAAATATTTATGAAAACGTTGAAGTTACTCAAGTGTGAAATTGAATTTTCTTAGACATATCAGTATTCATTTATTTAGTCTATCCAAGGTCACAGAATATTTTCTACTCCATTTCGCGTCTACATCAAGGGAAACCGACTGACTTCAGTAGAATATGCTTTTAATACATATTTTATATATTACATTTATAATTTTGTACAATGTATATACACTCTCACTAATGGTCCTTTTACCCAAAGATCCTTGGACGGTTCAAACTTCATTTAAGGATCTCACACCAGGACTGGATAAGCAGGAATTAATTTTTAGAATAACCCATAACAGTTACCCTTCACCTTAATTAAACTTTCGCTACTAAAATTAAAACAAATTCCTTCGAAATTAGGAAAATTTTGGTATTCGATGGACTTACTAAATAAAATTATCATTTGCTTCGTCGTTAGTTTTGGAAGATAGTTTAGTTTAGTAATTTTTTCTTTATAAATTTGAATAAATTGCTCCACAAAAATGCAAAAAACGGTCAGCAAAAAAAAATAAAGAACTTTAGTTCGCTGCAGCGGATGTTACATAAAATATAGTGATCGATGCTGAAAACCAGTGAATATTTAAGAGCTCTTCAGACAAAAGGTGGTTACAAACCGGAACGGGGCGTTAATGGAGCAGGACGTTCTTTTGGCCCGGACCAGCCCCACGGCGGACTATCTCGTTAGCTAGTCTAACGTGTTTCATAGAAAGATGAACAAAAACCTTTCTGACAGCTTTTTGCACGACGTACTCTGAATTACGAAATTCATTTCGGTACGACAACATTAAATTAGGGCAGTAGACGCTCTGTTGCAAATTTTGTGAAATATAATAATGTTTTATTATGTCTGAAAACAGGTTGCGTAACTACTTTGAGAAATTGGAAAAAGAAAACTCGTCAGTACATTTTTCGGTGACTGTGAAATTGTGGCTCAGAACAACTGAAGGAACAGAAGTAGGTTTTGTCTAAGTAAAAGTCTGTCACTCTCTCTCGCTCCACACAGAGTAGAGAAATTACTGTTATCCCACCCAAAAAAATAGAAGATTATTTGATCTCTTGAATCCTTTACAGCATCAATTACTCTTAATCTAAATATCAATTCTTGTTATCCAATCCTTCTAAACGAATTCCCTATATCGTCTAATTAGGTCACCTTATATCTTCATACCGTGTACCCAGCGCTACCAATAGAGAAATTAGTAGCAGACTCAGGTAGCTTGTAGTGGTTTTCACACCGCTTTGTAGTTCTGCTAGGCTTGATCCTGCGGACAAAAGAGGTATTTAGAATCTTAGTTATACTGCTCAAGTATGTGCTGGGCGAGGCTTTAAGTCTTTCAGTGCAGAGAAATGATACTGCTAAGCTCCTTATAGCGCAAGTAAGACGTACTGTCTTCATAGACGTGTATTCGTTATTATATGCTTAGGAAACGCCTGCGTGAAGCAATATAAAAAACTATGAAACTATGTCAACAACTTAACACACCAGTGCGATCTCCAACCCGCATGTCAAGCTTGGCGATTACGGCAAAACCTCCCAATTGGGGGAGGCCTATGTCCAGCAATGGACGTTTTTAGGCTGAGGTGATGATGATGATGTCAACAAAGTGTTAACGTCGTGCTGTCGTGTCGTTGCAGCTTCGTCAACAGAGTTTCATAGTTTTGCAGGCACTAAGTGCATAATGACGAATACGCGCCGTAGAAGCTACGCGTCAATGAACATTAGGACTAACGTTACATGTTGGGCTCCTAAAGCAACACCAATAAGACAAATAACAGATATAATTTATAATCACACCGAAAAAGATGACAAAACTGATTAAGGTATGATGAATTGAGAAAGTTTTGAAACCGCAAGGCTTGTTCTTGTACTCAAAAACATTAAAATTTTAGATGCTTTTAACAGATAGATTACGAAACAAATGCAAATTTGTCCTGTAGTGACATTTATGACATCATATAAGAATTAAAATTCAATATCTTGTTTCGCCTATCACCTAAATCTAAATCATCTATCGGGGAGTTGTTCACTCCAGATACAATATTGGTTGGTACGGAGGATCGTCTTTTTTGAATAGAGGCTTGTAGGATTAAAAATATTGAAAGCGTTCATTAACTTTTCACGCATGTTCAAATCCCACTAGTGTTATTAATTATCCTTAATACAATTAAGCCTTTTAAACTGGAGCGTTCATGAAATCAGTACCTAATTAATAATTTATTAACACCTTATTTAATGATGTTGCCAAAATAGGTAAACACTGTGTCATTAGCGTTAATATTAAACAAATAATAATCATTTAGTGTTTGGAATGCAGCAATGGATTCGTCTTTAACTTTTTTGATTTTAGTTATTTGTAGCACCTTTATTCTTTATATTATTTTTAATTTTTGAATACTTTATATACGCGCTTGACTAACTGCCAAAACCAATAACCTATCTATCACATATCGGAGATAGAAAAACAAATGAAACAACAGAAAACATGATAATTTTTGTATTGTATCATTTGTTTTACTATCTTCAGTATGCCAAAACTGGAGTTAGATAGGTTATTGGTTTCGGCCGTTAGGCTTCGTGGTTGATTTTTTGATAATCAGATTTAAGCAATTGAGCAATCTTGACAGGTAGGGAAGTCGTATGGCACTTAGTGATAATGTGATAAAGGAGCATGGCGATAAATAATTTAAAAAATAGGTCCAGTAGTTTTCGAGTTAATAATTACAAAAAAAAAAACAAAAGTCAAAGTCTCTTTATAATATTAGAATAGACTGAAAGCGAAAAGGAAAATAAGACAGTTAAGCAAAAACTGAATTTTCGTTACCACAATATTTTTAGACCTGACTTCGCTTTCGATAAAGCCCGCTTCTTTAACGAAGCGAAGCGCAAAGGAAATCGAGTGTCAGGCGGAGAAAGAAAACAAAACTAGTTTAATCGATCACTAACAGAGATAAACACAATGTTTAAACTTTGAAGCACCGTTGCATTGCACAAACAGAGAGACCTATATTAAACATTTTTTATACGTATTCAAATATTTGAAAAGCCTCATGATTGAAAATACTGGTGCATATATGGATGGTTAAAGTGTAGGCATTTTAAATTCAGTTGTTTTAAACATTCTTTTTTTCCATTTTTTTAATAGAGACATGGATTTTACGAAAGAGTTACCGTGGTACTAAAACGCAAAGAGCATCTGAAGGAACGCAAGAAGCGGTTTAGGCAATAAAAGTCTTGACACTCCCCTTTGCTTCTTCTAGAGTCAGAGTATTTCCTACTTCAAAAAGAAACGTAACAAAAGTTTTATAGCAAAAGAACAAAACACGATGATAAGTTCAAGATTCATCATGAATTATGACCATAAGGGAAGGTTCACATCTGACGGAAAATGCGTCGAGCGTATCATCGGTCGCGCCTATTCTGTCACATTAGACTTTTCACATTAAGCGTCTAGTCAGTTTGTCCGTTCAGCATCTACAGAGTGGTACTTATTTATTTTTATTGTAAACTCTACAAATAGAAGTCGTTAGAATAGTCGCCTGATTTTTTTGTCGCTAGACAGATAGTTTAAGCCAATGTCTAGCGAAAAAATCGCTAAATGACCACGCTGGCCCTTCCATCGACCGACAATGCATTGACGGAAACGGAATAGACGCTGTACGCTCGACGCACTAACGTATCATCGGTTGAGTGTGAACGGTCAAGTGTTTTTCTATACATTTGTCTGTTCTGTCTGGCCTTACGCGACCGATAATACGCGACGCATGTTCCGTCAGATATGAACCTTCCCTTATTGTCCAAAAAATTATTATTTTTTATTAGTGCCTCAGTTCCACAGATGGGTACATACGTGGGTATTAGAAGTCTTTAGATTATGATTTTCTTTAATATTATTTTGATTATACTTCTATGTGTTCCATGAATCACTCTTTCTATTGGTGAAAACCACATGAAAAATCCGTTCAATAGTTTTAAAATAACAGGCAACGAACAGGCATACAAAAACGTGGTGACTTGTTTCACAGAATTAAATCAAATCACTTTTATTTGTTACATAGGTAGGTATAAAAAAAGTTCTTATTTTTAGTTAACAGAGCGTCATGTTATGCCTGTAGGCGTACAAATTTGTTAGGCCTCTAGATTTAGTTGGGATGTAACCCGATATTTCTATATATACAAAGCTCCATTACATCACACTACCAAAAGCTACCATTGTGTTCAGCGAGTTATCTGACAGGAAATCAGTTGTCAGCTCTAACAAATGGACGGAGTGCTAAATAGAGGTAAAGCTAAGTGAGTTTAATCGAGTCACCGATTGCCACCGAAAGAATTTGCGCCTGTTCCAAATTCTGACCTGTACGTTAGGCAATTAGGTCAGGAGCAATCTATTAGCTTTTTGCTTAGTTTTAACTTTTGGCATGAAAGGAATTAGTGGTATGGGTCACTGAGTTTAGTGCTTAAGAGATTTGAGGCATTATAATGAGCTCTCAACGCCATCCATTTTATGTCTTTTATATACATACAGATGACCGAAACTGTTTCGTTAGCTAGAATAGTTTACTACTTAATTAATAATAAATGAGTTAAACATGTGTGAGAAGTGATATGGAAGAAAAGGAAGTTAGTGACAGGACTGAAAGAGGATGATGAATCAGTTTAGGCAAAATTATAGCATTAGACGATTACTGGTTCAGTCAAGAAGTGTAGAAAGTACTGTGCTTTTTCTTGTCAGTATATATTTAAAATTAGCTTTGACGTGGGTCGGGTTTTTTTTTTCAATGTTTTATTGTTTATGTAATATTATACTGTAATTATAATTGTTCCCGAAATAACAATGTTGAATTGAGAACTACTTCTCTTACATTCTTTTGTAAAAAAAATGATGCAATGTTTTCATAACATAGTTCAATATTAATCAATTTTATTGAACACGTTACCTTCCCTCACGTTTATGTCATAATAGACAGAAAACTAAGAACCATCACTCTCCTCTTTCCTTTTGTTATTTTAAGTAAAAGAGCAAATATTACGAATGCCCTCTTAACGTCAATTCTGATAAAACCCAAGAGCACTTCGATACAAATCCCGCACAATATGGACGCTTAACACAAAAAATGTCGAACACAAACCTCACTGAAACTAACATTTGTTATACTTAGTTCGAATTTATCGAGTCTTTCACAATGTTCTTTAAAAGGAGTATGACATTGGAAATGAAATGTGTTGTCTACTTTAAAATTGACGTGGAGAAAGTTATCATTATTCATGTTGGCATCAATGTTACTGAACAAAACATTAGAACAAAGACCAGGAGATACATTGTGACGAGTGTATGTAGATGTATGTGTATGTAAATTTGACTCCAGTCTTGCCATGAATTACCGTGTTACCCCAGTTAATGGGTTGTGGAGGTCTGGTAGGCAGCCGCTACTCGTAAAATACTGGTATTCAGATTCAGATTTAAATCCGGCTTGACTGGAAGCCGACCCCAATATAGGGTAAAGGCTCGGTAAGTGATGATGCTGTATGTAGATGTATATGTAGAAGGTACACATTGTAGCTTGTGTTTGTAGATAAACTAAGAGTTTTACAAGGGCTAGTAGTGATTTTAGGAGCTTTTATGTTTTGATTATTCTTTATAAGTTATGTGGAATTTTAAGTCAAAGTCATATTTTGGCGTAGTCAAAAGAAAGCAGTAAAAAGTAATATTGTTTTCCTATGGCATTCATGTGGAATATTCTAATTTAAGTAAAAATCTTATTAAACAGACTGATTTTTATAAAATGTTTTGTTTATATTTAGTAGGTCTAAGAATAGGATGGAATAGAAGAATAGGTAGGTGGTAGGTTATTATTTACTCTTCTACCATTTTTTTTTGTTAATTTAGAAGGCAGAAACGTTAGCCGGGTCAGCTAGTTATAATATCTATACTGTGTTTTAAAATATTCATCGTACATTGTAGTCGTGAAATCGATATTTGCTACACATTCCGCCACGTGTTTGATTTTTTAGAACACGATAATGTCAATATGCCGATCAAACAATGCCGCTGGCGTTACAATCAAATGGTGTCATAGAGTGTGTTCGGAAAACGAATGTAGTATGAATCGGGAATTTCGACGCACAAAATATTGAAAAATGCTAATCACAGCGATAAAATAGAGGTATACGCTTTACGTTTGAAACTCAATCAAAGAAGGACCGATCATCATCAACATCATCATTTTAGCGAAAAGCGTAGCCCAAGTGTCGCCATGAGGACCGGTCCTGCGCGTCTCGCATCTATCTGATTTTCGAGATCCTCACCCGGTCATCGGTCCACCTTGTGGGAGGCTTTCCAACGCTGCGTATTCTAGTACAAGATCGAACTACAAAATTTTTCGGCTTCATCAACCTTCTGTTTTGCGAGCGATGTGCCCTTTAGTGAGCCACTTACACTCATAGTAAAGGTAAAAAGGACCAAAATAGTGTCTGTCTTTAGTTCAGCAGCATTAAGTTTTCTCATATTTTTTAATGTACAAATCGAAATGTTGTGTAAACACAGTTCACTATATTTGTGTACTACTACACCACGTTAGCTACGTATTTTTACGACACGTAGATGTAAATCGTCATGGAAGGTAGCCAAGTCACAATTATTCTTTAAAAAACTTTCCTCCGTAAAACTAACGAGTCAGCATAATATACGGGCGCTGTTAGGCAGTTTTTCAGCCTTTAGCCAGCGACCTCATTTGGCAAAATAATGGGACATACGCTTCTTAACAAACGAACGAGCTATCCTCCATTTTGTACATTGGAACAACCAACCATTTATCTAAGACGTGACGCTTGGTTAGTTGTGCGAAAAGTAGTTTTACGACCTTTGATCAATTATGGTTGGGCAATTTTTGGTAATGGACAAACATGTTCTAAATTACAGGGATCGAGTAAACCATGGCAAGGCGCGGTGATGAAAGGTTTACATTAACGCGGCGTTGCGAAGCGATTCGATACGGTTCACGCGAATTCAACGCGTCACCGCTGCTCTGTTTTACCTGTGCACCAAGGCGCAGCTTAGGTCGCCATTTACATAAAACTAGTCACCGCACCGCAAGCGTTCATGCGAAAATATTTAAAAAACTATGTGTTCCCTATGATTCGCTTCGCTTGTCGCCGCACCGCACCCACGTGCTTTTAGTTACGTAGGTCACCGCAATAGACCAATTGTAGTAGTTTGCGTTCACGTTGAAAAACACGAAAGGCAGTCGACCAATTGGAATTTAAAAGCTGGAAGAAGATGGGATTGTTCGAAAGAGATATCGTAGCTTTGGAACGCAAAGCGCAACTGAAAGAACACACATGGGCTTTAATCAGTAAACTGGCACCATAGTTTTGAATGAAAATCAAAGTATTTTATTTTATTATATTTCTGAAATAAACTGCATGTAATATGCAATCTTTATTTAAAAAATAAACCGGCCAAGAGCGTGTCGGGCTACGCCCAGTGTAGGGTTCCGTAGTTTCCCGTCCGTCAAAATAAGTGTCCCCAACTTTTCAAAAACGGTTCGTCCCATCAAGTTCAAAATAATTTTCCTAGAAAGTCATTATAAAGCTCTACTTTCCAGATTTTTTCCATATTTTCTAAACTTATGGTTCTAAAGTTAGAGGCGCACATTGTTTTTTACTTTTGAAGCGATTATTTCCGAAATAATTGATATTATCAAAAAATGATTTTAGTAAACCCCTATTCATTTTTAACCTATCCAAAAATATACCACACGTTAGGGTTGAAATTAAAAGAAAAAACGCTTTTTACTTTACATGTAGGGGGGCTACCCTAATAAAACATTTTTTTCCAATTTTTATTTTTGCACTTTGTCGGCGTGATTGACATACATATTATTGGTACCAAATTTCAGCTTTCTAGAGCTAACTGTCACAGAGATTAAGCGAGGACGGACGGACAGACATGGCGAAACTATAAGGGTTCCGTTTTTGCCTATTGGCTACGGAACCCTAAAGATGGCAAAAAATATTGATTTGACACCTTATAGCGCGATATATAATGTTAAATGCATACCTTCCTCGAGTCAGTTTTATGTGATAACCTCGAGGGCGAGTCAAATCGTGCCGTAAAAGTAAAAAAAACACGTAGATATTAAATTAAATGCTAATAAACAACAACAAGTTGTAATAAAGGTTTTATCTGGTTTTTCGTACCTCTTGAAAAGTTGTGTATTTCGCAGTTTCAAGGAGGCACTACAAGCCATCGATTTCGAATCTAAGAAATTCATTTAATCGATCCTCTAGCACAAACAATACAAACATGCACAATTTTCACTAAGCCAACCTCATATTCCTTTGATTTCAAAGACAAGGAATATCAATTCTGTAATTATACCGAAGTATCCAAACTAGGATGCCGCTGCTTTGAATTTCTATAGGCCATTGTGAATGCTCACTGTACCAGGCTGTTACTGTTCGATTCACGCCATTTAAGATGATATTACAAGATAAAGTATTGAGTCGAACAACACTACAAAGTGTAGCTAGTTTGCTAGTACGTAAACTATCAAATGTCTCATTTTTCTACATAATATTTAGGATCACAATAATATTATAAAGGCAAAAGTTTGTCTGGGTGCGTATTTATTTATTATAATATTCTTTATTGTACACCAAGATTACAATAATCACGCTGCAACCGCTGAGTAGATTAAAATAAAACTTGAACATACTTACATAGTATTCTGTGTACGCCCATATTTTATTTTAATCCAAGTAAAAAATAATACTTAGGGAGTACATTCTCTTGGGATAATAATTTTCCATTTTTACATAGGCCAAAGCACTGGAAGAAGTTAGTTGTTTAATAAACGTGAAGTTATTAGACGATTTCCCACCTTACACAAAAACTACCTTACAGATGTTTCCAAGATTTGCTGACTCCGAAATCAGGAAAAATATCCACGGCGTTATGAGGTGTCATGTGATCTACGCACCATGCCTCAGAATGTTCCCCTACGAACTACTGACCCAGATTGGCGAGGACAACTTATGGACGGCATTCATTACCACGATCCTTAATGAACGAAACTACAGCGGTAGAAAATAATCTATATATATATAAATGAAACCCGTTTTTCGTTGTCATGACTTGACATGAAAACGGCTTGACCGATTTGGCTGTTTGTTTTTTTAAATGTTCCTTGAAGTTCAATGATGGTTCTTACAGAGAGAAAAAAAAATAGTTACTTAAAGTAGGGTAGTGTAGGGTAGTGTAGGGTAGTGTAGGGTAGTGTAGGGTAGTGTAGGGTAGTGTAGGGTAGTGTAGGGTAGTGTAGGGTAGTGTAGTGTAGGGTAGGTAGGGAAGGTAGGGTAGGGTAGCGTAGGATATGTAGGGTAGTCATTTTTTTTTGATTTGACGGGAGCGAAGCCGCGGGTAAAAGCTAGTTCTAAATAATATAACAGAAAATACCAGCGAAACAAAGCAGATGCCAGTTGTATATTTGGACTAACTTAATGACATGATATTAGAACTCCCCAGTTATAAATGACTGCCTTTATTACGGAGTATTACAGTCGAGACTAGTAGCAGCCAAATTTACATAGCATTAAAAAGCTCATTAAGCTTAGACATTTCTTAATAATGTCCTCGATGAACCATTTTCATTGTACGTTTTTTGCAAACCAATAAAGTTTTAAACGATGCGGGACGTGACGATTCGTAATTCTGTGGTCTTGAATATAAAAATATTAACCCCGAACATAATGGTTCTCTAAGGCCGCATCCTTACTGTGTCGTTATAGTTAGTTTATCGTCGGACGATTATCGTTTCTAATTTTTCCAATTATAACGACTGTTTGTCGTCATATCGTTTTGCGAATACCGTATCTAGCTGTTTCCATTGGATGGCGACGATATTTTATCACAGCAGTCGCTTTGTCGTTTGCACATCAGTAACAAGCTGCAACAGTGGCCTCTACAATTTGCCGTCACGATTTAGTCGTGACAATTTTTCATCGTTTAACTGTCGTGTTAGTCGTTCCCACTGTAATGACAATCTGTTGTCACCGCAAAAAAGTCGTTGACGAGAGTTAGTCTTGTCGTTCTATATGTGAACACCTCTTTTTAAATATATAAGCCATGACACCTAAAATTACACAAAAATATCGATGATAGTTATAAAATTGCATGAGGTACAAATAAACGTATTTTCTTTCTTTATTATCTGTCAACACGACAAAGTGGGATCGGAGCCTAACGCTTAAAGTAGTCGAGAGGATTATGTTGAGGAGACAGACGAAGCCGTACTACTAATCAACCTGCGAAGCGAAGTGATTGATTAAGGATAATTACCGTTCCTCCCACCCGTTGGATCAATTGATGGGAGATCAATGTTGAGTTACAGATGATGTAGGTAATAACCCACCTCCTTCAGGTACCTATTAATCTAATACTTAATTTAGTACGTGCAAGCGACGACGACGACGAAAAATCGAATAATAATCGAATTTTGTACGACTGATTAAGTCTGAAAATAAATCTGGTAAGGAAACACCAGCCTCATCTAGTTTAAACTGACGAAACTTTTTATTAACCTTAGTCAAATTCATCATCATCATCTTCCTGCCCTTGTTCCGTCTTGTTTAGGGTCGGTGCAACACGTTTTTTTCTTCCATTCGGCCCTGTCACTCGTCAGGCTATCACTAACTCCCTTTTCTTTTATATCACTTCTCACACAATCCACCCATCTTTTCTTTTGGCCTTCCTTTCCCTCTCTATCTCTCACACATGTAAACTCATAAACTTTAGTCAAATTATTTACTCATAATCCACCTTATTCTGATTTATCATATCTCTAACTACTAAAGTTAACTATTTGTAACAGATAATTATAAATAAGTTTTGATGTTAAAATAAATAATCTAATTGCCTAAAGTTAATCTTCAGTATAATCTTTATACCAACCGTAGTTTTTACCTATTGACATTTTACGAGTATATTCATACAAATCCAAAATATACATTTGGACTACCTACATGCGAGGATGTCGAGACGAAACTTCCTCAATAACACCTTTGAACAGAAACGACATGCAATATAGTGAATATACAGTAATATTATCCAGTTATGCACCATTCAACGAATATAAGCATGAAAATACTTTATGACTCAATCTTGGAACAGGTGCACTAAAACTGCAGAGCCAGAAGCCTTGTACTGTAGTTCTCATTTGTAACGCGAATTCCGGACTCAGATGGTGTTTTCTGTTGCTCTTTAAAGGCAAAGAAATAAATTACTGGCACTATTGTTGATTGTCGCTTTCTGGTACTGAAAGTATAACTTTTGGCTGTGAATTTTATGCTTCTTTCTTTTTAATTTGCGAAATGATGAATAAATCGTTCTGAGGGGCACAAGTGAATATAAGATTGTTATTATACATTCAGAACTACTATTTAAAGCCCTTTCTCAATCTTAGTTTGGTCTTTGTCATAATTGTTATTTTTTGAGTTCCTTCTCTTAATAATTTTGAGTTTTCTTTTCATAATTTTGTTTAAAAAATAAAAACGTTTTTACAAAATAATAGTTTTGTTTCTATACACAAAAAAAATCACAACTGATTAAGAATACAAACACCGAAGTTATTTTTTCTTAATACATACTCGTGTGTATGTTTTTGTAACTTTGAGGAACAAACAAAAACTTTTTACATCCTCATTTGTAAATACGACACAAAGGACCAATTTATTGTTATAAATAACCCTATTTAGGACAAAAAGTAACATAAAGACCCTATCGTTTGGAAGTCGACCAAATTCCTTGAGACAAAGTAACATTTTGTTTATTTTATCGCCCACTTTTGGCACAGGTGTCTAATCTTCTGAAACGTGGACTCTAGTGGACGCCTCATCTATTCCTGCAATTTTAGTTTAATGTCCATATGCAATTTTACAGTTTTCATTTTCTTTAAATATCTTAAATTTTGTTTTATGTTATAGTATGTAACTTTCTTTTTATCATCATCATCATTTCTCTGCCAGACATAGGCCTACCGCAAACATCACCAAATTGGGATCAAATGCACAAAGCTTAAGCAAATTATGTCACCAGAAAATTGCAAACGCCATAAACTTGACGTGTGATCGTTTTTGTTCTTGATTTGTGATTGTGTTAGTTTTATTTTAGTTGGGTATAAATTATGTGTTTGATTTTAATGACAAGTATTCATTTTAATGATTCTTTATTACCATATTTTTACCATGGAGAAACATTCACGTTACACAAACTACTTTCGAAGCAGGTGTACTAACCTTGCAAAACATGCACTCTTGTAGTCGCCCTCATCTGAACAGGCGACACCAGGGCGCAGGTGTAGTTGCCAGCATCCTCCACTTTGAGTCGCGCCACCTGCACAAAGATGCAACTTTATATCCGAGGCATTGAGCTCGCTATTTGTGGATTGTACTTCAGTAGTTCTAAACTTGGATTAGATCTTTTGTTTATACTTTTCTTCAGACGGTAGAAATCTGTTTCCAATTTCTATGAAAGTTTCAACAGAATAATGGTCGAATCTTACATAAAAATTGGAAGCACCTTTTTGTTGTGAACATTACGTTCAATTTATTTTATATACAATACGCAAAGCGGGACAATATTTATCGACAAGGAGTGTAAATGAATAATAAAAAATCTAATGAGCCAGTCGCTTCGGTTTAAAATAATATATTACATAAAAACTAGACTTGATTTTACTTTTTCAAACCTAAATAGAAAATGGAGACGATACAAGATGTAGAAATTTCGCGTTGCGTATACTTTAAGTTAGGGTACACGTAAAATATGACAGTATTATTATAGAGGTGAAAGTTTGTAAATATGTATGCATGTTTTTACGTCTTCGCTCTCGAACAGCTTGACGAATTTCAATGAAATTTGGTATATGAACTATAGACCATGTGCATAGGAATAGTAATTGGGATTTTATATACCCCGAGAGTAAATCCTCTTAAGAAAATTTTCTAATAATACGCGGGCGAAGCCCTTGGCAGCAGCTAGGATATTTTTTTATAATATGCTATCATTATTCATCATTAATATAATATATATTATAAGGCGTTATAGTTTTGCCCATATTAATTGATTTGATACAGCAAAAAATTATGTGTCCAAAATTGTTGGTATTACTCGTATACCTCTGTTTAATATTATAAATCATTAGGTAACTAGGTACTCTGTTTTATTGACTCAACAGAAAATCGTAATAAAACTAAGTTATTGTGATTAAAATCTGCGAACTGTAACAAATTTCGACTGAGTAAATATTTGATAAAATCAGGCAGATTTTACAAACATTTTATACGGGTCACAGAGCTTTTGACGTACTCGTACTCGTAACTAACATTTTGATTATTCCCAAATCTACAAATTGTAGAATTTTACAGTATTTACCTATTACAAAACGAGTCTTATTTTCTTTTATTATATAGTAGTAGCTATATAATACATTTTGTATCAATGTATAGTCTCGTATAATTTTTTTATAATTAATTTTTAGCACACCGCAGACCCTTTTTTATGTTAAATTATTATAGTCCATACTAAAGTTGTCTGATAGATATAGCTGTTAGCAATAAGACCGCCATTATACCCATAGATTTAAGCTAATGTAAAATGTTTTGTTAGAATTTTGGTGTGCAATAAAGTTTATTCTATTCTTCAGAGACTAGCTCAATTGGTGCAATCACCAATTGAGCCGTTAAGGCGATATTTAGTCTTAAAAGAGCCGAGGATGGTAATCATTAATATTCACGTGTTTTTATACAATGTTAGTCAATACAATTGTAAAAAAAAAACAAAATAACTATTACTACAGCAGTAAAACTGGTAGTTCTTTTTTTGGGACGTATCGTTTAAAAATTGCGTATTCTATGACCTACTTCAGAATATGTTCTACTCGTGTACCAAATGTCATTCAATTTGGTTCAGCCGCTTGAGCATGAAGAGTAATAAACAACGACACTCACTTACACATACATACTACACTCACTTTCGCCTTTATATTAAGTGTCTGTGTTTCCTGGCAGCTACAATCTATTCACTCTTGACTCGAAGTCAAGAGTGAATAGGTTACTTCCAGGTAAACGCACTACATCATTGACCACATTGTCGTATTCAATGAGGCGAGACAGGGGTCAAGCGTGAGCCTATCTATGAATGTGAAACTTCATACATATGGAGGTATGGATGTGGATATTTGTTACTCTTTCACAAAAAATACCGAATGGATTTCGATGAAACTTGGTACACGGAAAGAACATAGCCTGCAATAGCACATAGAATACTTTTTATCCTGAGAGTATGTTCTCTTGGCATAATTTTCCAACATAACGTGGGCAACGTCGCTGGCAGCAGCTATAGTCAATAATAAAAAAGTATGATGTTGACAGAACTAGCGAATAGTTTTTTCAATAGAAAAAACATATAATCCTAACATATTTTATTTAATTTTTGAAGGAACATGATAATATTAATACATATTAAATCAAAAGATTTTGTAAGGCAGTCTCGTAGGCATCGGAATTTCTGATTTGTAATTAAACGTAATTACTTTGGAAGTTAATTTAATTCACAAGCATTTTACATTAGCATACTCGGCAGAACACAATTTATACGCATTCGTATTCAATATTAACCAATGTTTTCTGATTGAGTAATTGAGTTTTCTGAATTATTCAGCATTGCAAGACATTGTTTTTAACAAAGCTCGAAATGAGTTATTACAACGAAACGTATTGTATGGTAAACATTTTGAATGTTTGTAAATACATGAGGTAAAAACTTGACTCATAAACGCCCACTTTAAACACTTAGCTCTAGATCGCTGAGATTTTGCACAGAGATTTCTTTTGTGAAAGGACATTGTGAAATTTTACCCTAATAATTTATTGTTATATATTTTATAAGAGAACGAAATGCGGGATGTATAGAAAAACGCGGGTAATGCCGCTGGCGTAAGCTAATTTTCCAATAAACTTGGCTAATATTCTTCGAGAAGAATTTAACAATGACTTCCTTCCAACCCTGACTTATAGCGTACACAGTAAAATATTTTCGTTTACATGACAAATACCTACGTGTATTTACTTCCCACATTAGTATTTGTATTCCGGCCGAGCACAACCTACGAATATGGCACAATAAATATATAGAATTTTAGAAATATGTGAATATATTCTGAAGGAGGAAAACGCGACTGATCCTTATTCGATTCTTCCCCCACATGTGATACAAATGGTAAATAATATCTACCAAGTTTGGGTATTGGGAAATATCGAATGTGATATTAATTTCGTACTAGAAATATTATTATGAAGAGCTGGCTAACGTAAATAGCAGCCACAAGGGTCGATGTCCAAGGTTAAACAACATACCGAGATTCCTTTGTGCCTCGGAAAGCACGTTAAAGCGTTGGTTCCGGCAGCCATTTGTAGACCTTTGACAATCATTACGGAAGGTCAGAAGCTAAGAGATCAAGCACCAGTCTTGCCAAGGTTTTTCGTGTTACTTAATTTCAGAATTGTGATGGTCAGTCAGGCAGTGTTGCTTCTTATAAAATACTGGTATTAAGCTGTACCCACTAAGATTGGAAGCTTATCCCGACTTTGTTGGGAAAAAACTGTCTAGACACATTGACAAACTAGAATATCCTATTGCTGAAACTCCAATTAGCCATTTGTTCTAAAAGCTGTTTGTTTTGCAACAATGTTATTGTTTTTTAGTCTTTAGTAATTGGCCGGTGACAAACAAATTGGGACATAAAATTTTATAAAATACAAACTTTAAATAAGACGGTTCATTTGTAACCCCCAACGTTTATCATTTACGTTAAACAGGACCTGGCATTAAGCCAAGATAATACTGACACAGAAAAAATAAGAACAACGCCTCATTTCACAGATAAGCAAATATTAAAAAAATTAACGTTTTTAATAAAACACCGTCTAATATGCGAATATCTTAAGGCTCAGCCGTTTCGTTTTATCTAAACATTTTTTTTTTTCAGATTGCAGTTCTGTATCACCACTCAGACAGTAAGTAAGGGGGAATATTTAAGTCTCACTTATACTTTAGCTGGCAAATATATTGCGGCAATTTAGACCAAACGGGGAGGTAGAATTACTGGGCCTTGAGGGTGTAGTTGCAAGTTGGGGTGGCAATGATAGCTGTGTGGATTTAGGAGAATTAATAGCTGGTTAAGTAGCCTAGCCAGCTTTTTTAATGGGGCTTACTTTGGCAAAAGTCCCGAAAAATGCAAGGAGCAAGCGTTAGTGATGACAAAGTATTGGCTAATGAAGTATACCTAATAAGATAATGCCATGATAGGGCTCACTCTTTTATTGATTGGTACCAAAAATCTTTGAAATAATTGGTAAAAATATTTTAAAAGTTAAAACTAATATAACTTATTTTTAACTGTTCATAGACTATGAAATTAATTTGACTCTTTCGTATTAATAAAAGGCAAACCCTTTTACGAACCTCAAATGGTTTATTCAGTACCTAGTAAATTACCTTCAAATAACTCTCTTTCATACACTTGCCCTTTAATAGTAGATTATGATACAAGTGTGTAATGTGGGTCATTATCGTCGCGGTGGTATTAAGACCCGAGCCATGGCGAGGGTCTTAAAAGAACCAAGAACGATAATGACTAATTACTCACGTGTGTCATACGACGTTTTTCGACACACTTGCAAAAGTTAATTTAGAGAAACAGTTCGCAGTTGTGCAGTCAGTAAAGTTATAATTAACTATTTTTGACGGTGTAGCGGTCCCATGACATAGATTTTCTAATTGAAGGCGTATAGCACAAATCATTTTCCTCATAAATAGTTGTTTTTGTACAATTTGTATTTTATTTTTAAATATGGCGGCTAAAAAATTGACTAAAAAACTGACGCGCGCATGCGCGAAAAATGGCGGCCATAGACTAGCTACTCTAGCTCTCGGTTTAGAAAAAATAAGAATGAGGTTGCATATAAACAGAAAATACAAATTTGATGAAAGATTTAATTAATTAAATATGTAAAATTCTAAACAGTTTATTTAAACACGAAATTGCATGAAATAAGTAAGTAAAACACTAATTTATGCTATTGAACGCAATAACAAACTTTATTATTTTTTGTCTTAAAACTCTTTTTAACAAAAAAGAGGTTAAACAAAAAGGTTCTAACTACATTACCGCACATGTGCATAATAGTAATCAAAATGTCACAGTTTGGTAATGAGCCCCTTTATATACCTAAGTGCAGTGCAATAATAGCCACTTTATGAGCAAGTGTGTCGAAAAAATAGTTAATTATAACTTTACTGACCGTACATTTACGAACTGTTTCTCTAAATAATCTTTTCATATACCTACTAAATAAAGTTGATTTTTAATTTATTTTCTTCACAAGTGTGTCGAAAAACGTCGTATGATACACGTGAGTAATTAGTCATTATCGTTCTTGACTCTCTTAAGACCCTCGCCATGGCTCGGGTCTTAATACCGTCGCGACGATAATGACCCGTATTACACACTTGTATCATAATGTACTATTATTAATTTTATAATATTATCACCGGGTATACAGCGGGTAGGTTATTTATATTAAACACGTCCATTGAATTCGTGTGGGAGTTAAAATTCTCATGAGTTTTACTACGAACGGTCAATATTTGCTATATGTATAACCTATCCGGTGACTTTATCAAAATTACAACTTTAATATATTTTTTTGGCCACACACTTCTATGAACGCTACTACTGCGCCCACAACCCGCCGTACCACTTAACTCATGGCCATCATACGGTAAATATCATACGCCCTGTTATCTCCTTGACTATAAACGTTTACAGACATAATTACAGCATCCCCGTGAGGGACAGCCTCACTAAGTAACCCTCATTTGGTCCGTTAAACACAATTTTTTCTAACCTCTCCCAGAATTTAGGAAAAAAACAGTTGATGAAATGTAAATAAGCAATGAGATTTTTAGAAAGATATACTTTGTCCCTAGGCTTTTCGTAAATGGAAAATGGGCACGTTGAATTAACTAAGTTATTTTTATACTGGTTTGGAATAGGTAATGGGATCTTTTCTCCAGGGTGTCGCACGAGGTAACTTAGTTGTTTTTTTTATGTGGTTATTTGTTGTACATTGTTTTTTTTTGTATTTACAACACTAATATTGGTTTTTATCTGTGGTGTGCTTCTGCGAATGTAAAAGTTTTAATAAGCCGCAAGCAATGTCTCCACATTGCTTGTTGACTTAATTGTTATTTAGATTTTTCTATTATCCAATAAAATGTTCTACATTTTATGATAGCAGTGGTGGCTCAGTGGTAACGGCTCCGACTGACGAGCAATAAGTCTCGGGATTAAGCACAGCCAGGCGTATTACTTTGTGTGATTTATTTCATTAACACAGGTCTCAAAACGGTAAAGGAAAACATCGTGAGGAACCGGTATATAGAACCAAAAATTCAAATCTACCAATCCGCAATGGGCCCGCGTGGTAGATTACAGCCCATTCCTTCTCCTAGAGAGAAGGCCTGAGTCTCAGCAGTAAGATCATTATAAGGCCGGTTATGTTATGATGTTGAGGCCTATGTTTTGCCTCGTCAACTACGCTGGTCTGGACAAGTGCATATTTTTTCTGAACTCAAGAAGGTAAGAAAAAACAGGCGTCCAGTTGCTTAGAAAAGACAAAAGATAAAGGAATGCAATATAGACTCCTTTTGCTGGGGCGCCAAAGGATACTAAAAAATAAAGGTTGAAGAAATGAAGACGTTTATTAAAACAAATTGAAGACCAGTGGAAGACAGTTATAAGTGGCTATTAATAAAATGTCTGTACTATAAACGCCAATTATATTATACCTATGTTTGCAATCCTTACATCCAATAAAAAATTGCTCACATACTTTTTTAAGGTTTTCAAATAAATCCGTTGAAGAAGTTACTTAGTACTCAGCCCGCATAAGGTTGATCACATAATTATGCATTTCTATTACACATCCTTTATCAGTCGGTGTTAAATAACAAACAAATAAAACATGAAACACCAACTTCCAAAATTATAGTTAATTTAAGGTTTTAATGTTTAGTTTAGGGAATTACTTTGTTTTCCTTGTAGTGTTTTTTTTAAGAAAGTGTAAACAATATTAAAGAAAATCTAGACCCTAATAACTCCACCCGCAGTATTTGACCGATTTTTAAAAGCACCCATTCTCAATTCTTCGCTAGTCTCAAATGGTTTTTCGATATTTTATTTATACCGTGTTGCGTGAATAGCCTATAAAGTCTCGTTTAGCAAGGAAACAATGTTCCCTGAAACACAATAAACTGGAGATTTTCTTACAGGTACTCTGAAAGGAGGTCGAGGTCAAAAAACGCTTTATTTTAGGCGTTACTTCAATGCGGAGTCGGCAAGTGGCGAGACCTGATGACCTGACCCGGGATGGTCGTAAGGTTAGATGTGAGAATTTAGAGGGCTTCAGCGGAGAAATTGAAAACGTTTTCAGACTGCCTATTATTCAAAATGTTCAGAATAATATTGTTATAGTAACAGGTCGGTCTGGAAGCACTTTTATTTTATAGTAATGTCAAAAAAACTAAGTTCAGAGAGAATATTATATTACGTAAGAGATATTTTCAGCCGAAACTGAGGTTCTAACAGCTTTTAGGTAGTCTGTTATGTTTCTAATTATGAGATACACTTGTCTTATATTACTTTCATACTTGACGGTTTGCTAATAAAGAAAAAATAAACAACTCATTTTTTTTATTGTTGGTATCAAGATTTTGCTTTATTCAAAATCACAAATAGAAAAGTAGTAGAAACCTTTCGAATATGGTGGAAGAATTAACTGCCAAAAAACAGTATAAGAATGCAAATACTGAAATATGACGTCACCGTCATTAAGGTACGTGTGCTCAAAAGTGATATCGATAGCGAGATATTCCCACCACGCCCCACTCTACCTCAAACCAATATTTGGCGTGCTAATTGCTGCTTCATTAAATAACCAATTTTCATTCTGTTTTCAGAAAATGTTTTAAGGGTTATTCGTTATTTAGTTGACCAACTTGCATTGGGTACGGGTGATGGATTATGGCCCACTCTCTCTCTCTTCCAGAGAAGAGGCCCAGCAGCCTTATAAAGTCCCAGCAGTGGGAATAATGTAAGGTTGATTATTTATATTATATTTTATGCTTGTGTTATTTAGTATAAAATATTTTACAACAATAAGCACAGGCAAATGCCCAATTATTAAATACTAGCTTCCGCCAGCGGCTTCGCCCGCGTAAAAGTAGGTTTCTCCAAAAAGAATCGAGGTAAAAGCTAGCCTATGTTCTTTTCCATGTGAAAGGTTATGGCATGCCAATTTCATCCAAATCAGTTAAGCCGTTTTTGCGTGATTAAGTAACAAACATCCACACTGTCACATTTATAATATTAGTTAGGATTCAAGTTACCTGCAAATGGCTCGTCAAAGTCAGTTGATCAGTTTCGATGAGCACTCCTCCTCGGATCTCATCCAGGAACACGGTGCTGTTCCCTCGAAACCAATGCATCTCTGGAACTGCTTCACCAGGATGTAGGTGAAGTATGGCACATTTGAGGGACAATGTCTCTCCAGTTTCTAGAAACGCCTCCTTACTCATTTTTATTGAAGGCGCTGTGGACAAAAAGTTGTACTGTAATACTTGATTTTTGAAGTTCGAGTACGAATATATAAACAGATACTATTACAATCAAGGACAAGAATATGACGTGTTATAGATATTATATTGTTCCTGTGCAAGAGAAAGATAGATCTATGTCTACAGAAAACATTGCAATTTTTGTTTAACATAGAATAATAAATATTTACACATCTTAGTACGTTTTCTGTTGGGAACTGAGAATGTAACTTTTTCAAATACCTACTCGTACTAAATTGATAAAAGAGTAATTAAAAAAAGACGATATTCGAGACGGAAATTAGGTAGACATGCTTTATAAAACCAGACAAGATGATCATGAATAGTCGCCTCAATATCGATCTTACAAAAATCCGTAGTCAGATATATGTAATACAATAATTGCAATATACAAATAATTAGGTGATCTTTATTTTCTGCTGACAGATTTGCGATTTTTCAAGTCGAGAATCGGAAAATCATTTATAGCGTGCTTGGTCTGACGCGAGCCTATTAATAACGAAATCAATAAACACTAAAACACAAAAACAAAACCATATACCAAAACAACAACAACAAAAAACAAACAACATAACAACAACTACAATACAATCAACAGATTTCAAGCAATAAAACAACAACAATATACTAAAACTTACGATGCACAGTCAATTTGTACCGCCTCAGCATTGGAGGATGTGTGGAGACATGGCAGCAGTAAACACCAGAGTCTTGGACCTTGGCGTCTGCTAGTGCCAGCTTCCAGTTCTCACCAGCTAAGTCTACCCTGTACCTGCAGAAGAAATATTCGTGAGACATCACAAAAATTAGTTAGAAATTACTTTGCTACAATTTTTTTGTGATATTATTTCAATATTTACTACAAAAAAACTAAATTTAGTGAGAAATTATAAATTATAATTATTGTTGACGATTCTAATAAATATAAAATAAAAAGAAATAGTGTTAATAATTCACAAGAAATAATTATAAACCTGTTAGTGTAGAATTTTTAACTTCAAGATATAATAAGATCTAACATACGAGTAGGTATTGTTGCTAATACGAATGCTTTATGTAATTTTTTCCCCTTCAAAATGTTCTTTTTAAGCAGACATTTTTTAGTCTTTTTTCAAATAAACACATATTTAAATCCAGATTCACCTTCTATTTTAGTAATGGTAGCTTTAAGCAGCAAAACAATGTTTTTTGCAAAAGGCACTGATACCAACGAGCCATCCCGAAAGCAACCAATATTTTAGCACAAACACACATCCTATTTGGATTGTGGCACGCGTAAATAAGAAGTTATATTTATGGCCTAGTCCTCCAATGGAGCCCGCTTCGATATTGTGGAACCGTGAATGGACTTCGGCTTTCAATGCTGTTGAATAACTGATAAGTATATTAAAAGGGAACATGAATCGGGTAGCATATCTGTTTCATAATGAGAAATCAATGTTTTGATATTACCCTTATTATTATACCTTGATGGAGGAAATCACAATTATGTGAAATAATTTAATGTTTTGTATTGAAGACACTTTTTTGATGAAACCATCGCGGATAAGGTTGCAGATGGTGATAATAAATTATACATACATTAGTACAAAAATCTAGATAGCAATCAAGTCACAGTAACAGGTCTCAATGTTCCCAGACTTGCAGAACTTACTAAGTTTAATTTTATTATTAAAGTACTTACCTAAAATCTGTTGTATGAGTATCCAAATCAATTGTTAAAAGTTCTAAATTTTCATCTTCCGACACTCTTATCCAAGATACCTGTAACAAAATTGCTAAATTATTTTCTTATCCCTATGAAGGAAAATATAATCCCGAAGTAACAAGATTTCTTACCGTTTTATCTCTTAAAGCAGTCACTTTACAGTCAAAGATGACAGTTGAGCCAGTATCAGCGTCAATTATTGTATCCTCTGAAGCAGTGCCTTCAAATGATGGCGGACGAAATCTGTTGGGAAAAATAAAAAATAATTTTAATAATGTTTCAAATTATAAGAGTGTAAATATGGGAGTTATCGAAAATAAAGAAAGAGTAGATGTTTTGAATGAAGCTTTCTTCACTTCAATCAGAAAAAAACATCATCAAATTGATGATTCGACTCAATTTAGAACTTCAGTGGTAACAACTGCACAGAATCTTAAATTTATTGAGTCGAGTCGAATAAATGACTCAGAATGTGAAGCCTTACGTTCCAATACATGAAATAGTTCTGTATTTGAAGTCAATACAATAGCACGGACGCAAACAAAAAGCTATTAGGGAAGTAAATACGAAACTAATAGGCCGGACTCCGGACTTGTTCCTTTAATATTTTTTGCTAGAATATCGTCCTATGTAGATTTTAAGTCTAGACTTCCAGCAGCATTTACATAGGGCAATTCAAATATTTCACAGGGTTCCTGAGGTACCATACGAATGAAATAATTCAACCTTTTAAGGGTTTCTTTGTTCCAATTTTAATGCTCAGTGACCCGTGTCTTCAGTATTTCGTAGACTTTATTTGCAAAGTTCGATATCGGAGAAAAGGCTTGTATTTGACATGTTATATTTTTTTGTCGGACGAAATTTTTATTCAAAGGATTTTTATGTTAATTTTTTTTATGCCTATATTATGTGGGTAGTGTTAGGTGCTTAAATCAATCAATCCAATGAAGTGTATTTGTCAGCGAAATACTAATTTAATAATATATTTTTAGGTGGGAAATCATCCAATGACTTTACCCGCTCTTTGGCGTAGCGTTAGGGCGTGCCAGACAAACTGACTAAAACCAATCCTTCTTGGCCTTTGTTCCAGGGCCTCGGGGTACACTTTCGCATAACCAATGGACTGAATAACAAGGGTACTTTTCCTACTTCCAATTATTTAGAAAAAGCATTTAACATACACGGATTAACGGTCCCTTTCTTTTAGGCTACCTAGCTTTTATATATTCAACTAAGTGTGTGGAAGGTTCTATTCAGACCGGTTCTATATTTGCATGCATAAAACAACCATTTGTATCGGATTTTGGCTTTGTACAGCAATGTGTTGTCTCAGACATTACGTGTGAACGCGTTAGGGAATTCTCGTTTGTTGACATATTGTGTATTTTGTTTGTCTGTTCCAATTCCCGATGCTGTTCTGATATTATGTTTATTTGTTTACTGCGGTGGTTGGTTTGTCAATATATAGTTCATGATTGTTATGACTACCATGTAGGTAAACTAAAGTCAAAGTCAAAGTATTACCATACACAATATACACATTTACTATCATGCGTAAAAACAGGCTTCAAAGTCATGAGGCCGGTGTAGATGTCCGGGAGTCGGGACTCGTAGGGCGTATCCCAGCTATCGCAGATACGGTTTGCAGACGATGAGCAAGGGGTAGTTCGCCGTGTTTTTCTAGTAAGAATCGAGCCCAAGTTGTCGGAGTTTAGTGTTCTACGCACACCTTACCTATCAGACCCTTAGATATCAGATAAAATCTAAAAAGGTTCAAAAAGGTCCATGTCTGCTAATGCTTCGGAAATGATTGAAACAATTGGCCCTAGAACGCAAGGGTAAATGAAACAACAGATTTTTTGGGCGTTAGTAGGTAAAAGTTCAGATTTTCCCACCACAAAACAAAACAAGGTAACTTGTTTTTTTTTTCTCTAAGCATTTTAGAAGGTTCTATCTTCTTTATTAAACGTCTATAAAAAGGTAATTAAGGAAAAAGGCGGTCGAAAATCTTTTTAAATACCTTCTTAATCCATGAGTATACATGATTGTATCTAAACTTTTATACTAAGTTTTTTTCATAGCTATTACTAGAATCTATTGATGGCCACCTGTTCAGTCCAATCCTTTTCCTCCTCCTAATCCAGTACCTTAAAATAGACGTAGATAACTCCCAAAGCGATTTCAAAGATAAACTGAGCAGGGATAATATCTAAAAAGGACCGTACACAAACCGTCACGAATCGTCAATAAGTTAGTTAATTATGTTCCTGCTCAATTATTGAACCTTAGTCCAGTAACGTGGGAGATCACGCCCCTATTTTAAACTCCACGTAAATTCTGTTTAAGTTTGATGATTAAAATCCCTACCCAGGAATTTCCTTCGATAAATTCCTGAAAATTAACTAGCGTAATGAGATTTCTGGATTCAGTACTGTCTGTAAGCAAAGTGTATCACCGACCACAAAAGTTTTAATAAAATTATTTTGAACTACATATTCAGAATGTAAACGAGTGTCTGAAACTAGACCAGGTTGCGCATGAACACTCTTGTTATATTACTTTTGTTTGCGAGTGTACCTCTAGTAATTAACAGGTGACAACAACGAGTACAGTCCCGCACACGCACGTCCCAGTTTCGTTGGCTAATTAGGTTGCCAACCTACTATTTAGGATAAAGGACGGACTCCACAAAGAGAAAAATAATAAACAATTTCGTGCCACAAACTTTTCTTATTGCATTATATGAGAAACATTTTAATTATTTCTATTTAAACATGTTTTGAATGTTACAAACGTTTGTTGTTTTTTTTTTTAATTTAAATAGAGCGTTATGCTCGACATGAAAATTGTTTTATAAAAATTAAATGAGAGAACAATTAACTAATTGTATTTTATGATTATTTACGAAAACAGAATACTCATGAGTTGATGAATCATCATCTGCCTAGCCTTTTCCCAACTATATTGGGGTCGGCTTCCAGTCAAGCCGGATTCAGCTGAATACCAGTATTTTACAAGGAGCGGCTGCCTGCCAGACCTCCACAACCCATTAACTGGGGTGACACGGTACTTCATGGCAAGACTGGAATCAGATTTACTGGCTTCTGATTATCCGTAACGACTGCCAAAGATCTTCAAATGACAGCCGGGACCAACGGCTTAACGTGCTTTCCGAGGCACGGAGGAAACTCGTTATGTTAAGATGGTGACCCATCCACAGACCAACCTAGGCAAGCGTTGCTTAACCTTGAAGATCGACCCGTGCGGCTGTTATTATCTAGCCACGAGCTCCTGAGTTGATGAATAAATTGAGAAAAACAAGATTTTTTGTGGATGTTCAGGGTCTGGTGTTCTGTCGCTTCTGTGGATATGTGCCACAGAACAGCACGAATTTGAACTGTTACTAACAGCTGTTCTAGGTTGTATTTACTTTAATGCTGGTCTGTAAGGTATGTGCTAACTAACTCCTGCTGCTAACTATCGACCTATGTGCCAAAATTTCTGACAATAAACGATTTATTATTATACCTCTTTGTCTTATTAACACATAGTTTATTACTAAATATTTCTTAAAAAAATATTATTATTACATTTCTCACAACGAATCTATCTGTCTAGCTTAGATTTATTGAAAACAGCTTAAATTCAGTATTTTAAATAGAGCGACTGCCTATTCGACTTCCACAGCCTAGAGATTGTACCTATATCACGATAACCCCCGGCAAGACTATCAGATTCCTTGGTTTCTGACTATCCATAACAACTGTCAAAGATCATAACCGTCAAATGATAACATGGCTTAACGCGCCTTTTTAGATTTCTCACAATAACTTTTGAACTATATTGGAACAACAATTTAAGAAAAATATACGAATAATAATAGAAGTACTAAGTAATTTTGTTCTCAATATTTCTTAATCAACCTATCCCTACTGTTGTAATATGTTTGTTTTTCTCTTCCTTATGGAAGAAGAGAAGAAAGGGCCAAGTAGAAATTGGAAGATGTCATACGTTTACGTTTTTCCGGACATTATAAAACAGCTAAATATAATAATAAGCGTGCGAGCGAGAAAGAGGGATAGAGTTATACACCCTATAAGTACAGCTCCTACACTTTAACAGTTCAGTTTAGCCAAATGGATCGCGTTAAGAACTCGTGGTAGGGTCTCTGATATCCAGTTTGATTTCGATAAAATAATTGATAAAAATCATCATCATCTGCTTAGCCTTTCCCAACTATATTGGGGTCGGCTTCCAGTCAAGCCGGATTTAGCTGAATACCAGTATTTTACGAGAGCGGCTGCCTACCAGACCTATTGATAATTTTAAATAAACTATATTTAAAGAAGTCAATATACTTTATTCTTGTCTAAGTGTAATACCTATATTAATTTCAGCTGTTAATACAGGCTTTTCAAGGATTCGTTTAATTATTTCTCGTTAAATACCTTGTTGGAAATTGAGATAATCTTTATAAACGTTTCATAAACTAATTGGAGTAACGACTAGAGGAAATAATACTTGTAAATTGGCTTGCTTACATTTACTGGCAAATATAGATGAATTTATAAGGATTTGGAATTTAGTATCAAGATTTATGTGTTTTTCAAATGTTCAAACTCAACATTTTTATTTCACATAGGCCTAAATGGGCACATTATACTGCTGGTTTAGTTAGTGGTACTCACTGGTATGCCGGAGGTCGTGGGTTAGATTCCCACCCAAGTGAAATGTTTATGTTCTGTGACACAGAACATAAATACGTAAGTATCGTACGTATTTCAAAATATCTACTACAAGCTCTGCTTAGGTTGAGACAGGATGGCGTTGTGTGATAGTCGAGTAAAAATAAAAATTATAAAAGTATGTAAAACGGTTTTACAAATATTGTCTTTAACGAAAAAGAACATAAAAAAGAATCATGTAACCTAAACAACCAAAACTCTCTTTCACATTCGCGTATTAAACAGTAAAGGAAAAAAAATCCCACATACGAATAAAATATATTCCCAGTGTAATTTACAACAAAAAGGAACAACTCCAACATATGTTAAGTCGAGATGCCGTATATTTTTTTACAAAAGAAAAAGTGTGACCCGACGAGGCTCATTTTATTCAAACTGTTAACTTTTGTAAGGACGTGATACGCTTTCAAATTAAAGGGATGCACCTCACACCGTCGAGTACAAACAGTGGCAAAGGGTGAATGTTACTTTTTATAAACCTGTCTTTTTTATAATGTAAACTAGTGCTTGACTGCGATCCCACTTGATGGTCAGCAGTAATGCAATCTTTGATGGCGAAGCGCACTAGTTAATTAAGAGCCTATTCACTGCAGCTTTGAAGACACCAATATTACAATAATTACAAGTTTAGATCTTTGTCAAAATTTTATTACAGAGAAATTGAACAAAAAGTTGAAGAAACAGTTTAGTAAGTATGAACGTCGACACCAATAGGAGCAGGAGAAGACCAGCGATAGATTGACTATAATGACTATCGCCCGTTTTCAATAACCTACCGCAGTTCATAGATATATAGCTATCCCTGATAAACAGTAAGATTCTATCTATCCATCCACAAATTTTGTAGGAAATGCTTTCCGTCGGAAGGTTATAGGAAAGCAAGTAAGAACAAAAGGGTAGATTTTTCGTTAGTAGTTGCAACTGTAGATACTTAGATAGCTTATTGAAAACGGGCGTAAGTGAAAGATGATGTTTTAACAAAAGGTGTGACTGCTGAGATGATTCATGGAGATAAGAACGACAAAAGAAGAACACAAAAAATAGGGATGAATAACTTATTATACTACACATATCATCATCATCTGCCTAGCCTTTTCCCAACTATATTGGGGTCGGCTTTCAGTCAAGCCGGATTTAGCTGAACACCAGTATTTTACGAGGAGCGGCTGCCTACCAGACCTCCACAACCCATTAACTGGGGTAATACGGTACTTCATGGCAAGACTGGAGTCAGATTTACTGGCTTCTGACTATCCGTAACGACTGCCAAAGATCTCCAAATGACAGCCGGGACCAACGGCTTAACGTGCTTTCCGAGGCACGGAGGAAACTCGTTATGTTAAGATGGTCACCCATCCACAGACCAACCTAGGCAAGCGTTGCTTAACCTTGAAGATCGACCTGTGCGGCTGTTATTATCTAGCCACGAGATATACAAAATCAAAAATATTTACTTGTATACTTTTTGATTTCAGTAAATACAGTCTAGTCAATGCCCAGCGACAGTTAAGTTGAAGAGCTATTCAAAGCCATGTTTTAAAATAATTACAAACAAAAATAATAATATTCTGCACTACCTATATCTAATATCTCGTAATATACCTTTATCAGGAACTTGGTAAACCAGTTCTAAGTAACTTGCAAATAACAGTGACAGTAGTTTGAGATCTGTGTGTACAGTTTACATACAACTTAAAGCTCAACAATGTTCTACGTAAGTTTGAGGTACACAGTAATATATCAAGAGGTGGATATGTGAAGAGACGAGACTGGATAAAGAGAAAAATGTTTATATATCAGAAGAAGTTTCAAAGTGGCGCCAATGTCGGAAAAGTTGAAAAGAAATCGTTTGTCTTGATACAGTTATGTGAAGAGGAGGAATGAAATGAATGTGAGGAAAAGAGATGTGAATATGTTTAAATATGTGTGTGAAGAAGTATATGAAAGAAATGAGAGTCCGTGAAAGCTTGACTGTTATTAGAATGGAATGGCAGAGGAAAAATATTTTAACGACCTTAAGAAAATAAAGACACGGGCAAGAATATAATGATGATGAGATATATACAACAAGAAAAAAATCAGCTCCTCCATATATTTTGTCAAGGAATGTGAGCTGTTAGTTAATTTGTGATTTTAATGTTGGTCGCAGAGTAAAATTTGTTGAAATTGATGAGGACAATGGCATCTTGTAAGGAAAGCACCATAGACTGTGATTTTAGTGTTGTATAATTACGTTTCATAATTTTCTAAATTCAAATGATAGCAAACGAAACGTTGAAGATATACCAGACAAGTCAAAAATACTGAACGAGATATAATTGTTATAAATGAATTTAATTTATCTTAAGTAACATAATCAAACATGAAACCAAACACCGATACGTGCGAAAGTCAATATTAGCTTTACACAAGAGAACAAAACTAAACATGATATATTCTTTACAATTAAATTATTTGAAGAACAGCATATAAATAGAACACTCCTTGTTTAACACCAAAATTTTAACTCAACCTTTTAAAATATCTTTGATCTCATATAGGGTACAATGGTGACCTTATCGCTGGCAGGGATATCTATGAGATAAATTTAAATGGGTAGAACGAACCTAATACAGAAGGAGGATTCAGCTGTGTACTTCTGGTAAATATATAAAATTTAAAGTCAAAATCATTTACTGGATCCATGGTGTTCGATAGTGCGTCGATATCTGATACACGATGTATATATAGGTACTCTACAGTTTATTGTGCGGGAAAGTATTACTTCTACGCGGGCTTACCCGTTAGTAGAAAATAATATCACTAATATTATTATAAAGATGTATTTATGTTTCACGCTCAAGCAATTCAATGGATTTGGAAGAAATTTTGCAAACGGGCAGGCTATGGCCTGGCATAGGATATACTTCATGAGAAATACTTTCTATTTCGGCAGTATGTTGGAGATATTTTCTACATTCTTTCAAGCAAAACCGCGGACAGAAGCTAACATAAAAATAAAGCAGCAACATCCATAACACCACCAAACACGTCCCATACACAATCGTATCAACAAAAACACGAGCATCTAATTCTGAATCAAACAAGTTTAGCGTTCGGTGTAACAAAAGCCTTTGACTTGGGCCTGAAAAGGATCTTCATTAAGGCGGACAAATGAGATACCGCTGCCCAGTATTACCAAAATGAGGTTCAGTGTTTAACAGAACGTGTTTCTTCACACCAGAATGTTTCATTTGATCGGTATAGTGATTTTTGGAAGCTCTTTGTTGATTAGTGAACTTTTTTGTTGGGGTAATGTTTGGGATAAGAGCTTTTGTGTTGTTTGAAGGTTAACGAAATCATTTGTTTGCTGTCGATTTCACGATTTGTTGCAAATTAAAGAAAAAAATCTTTTAGTATTCAGAGGCTTGAGACAGAATTCGTAATTTATTTGATCGCTTTAAAGTAAATGTTAACTGTAAAAATACCACCTGGAAACAATAATATCATTAGAAGAAGTTAAAACAGTGTTACCTATGACTGAAAATTTAAAAGGAAATCGTTTGTCTTGATGTGGTCATGTAAAGAGAAAGGTTGAAATGCATATATATTACAAAATTTTGACCTGTTTTCTATTGGATATTGTGAATTATAAAATTCACGTAGTTTTGTATCTTAAGTATCTAAACAAGTGTAGAATTATGTATAAAATCGTTGAAACAGGCGCCATCATGATAGATTGACTGACAATTTTATTGTAGTAGCAATAGGCAACAAAGCTTGCCGAGAAGGCTGACTTGATACATTTTCTAAAATATAAAATGCACAAACTAAAAACAAGTCTTAAACTTAAAAAAAACAACTTGTTTTTTTAGCAAAAATATGTCCTTTGACATAAATAAATGGCGTGTAAGAAAGCCATCAAAAGAATATTACTGCAGTATCTAAAAGATTTGATCTTCGATCAACGCGTAAATTCCGAGTAATGTTTGATCTTTTTAGCATTAGGCTTTCTTTTAGGTATCCAATAAAATTTCTTTGTTGAAAGTAAAAAAGAAATTCTCTAACGAGGCTGTTTTGCACATTAAAACGTGTCTAAAAAAATACTGTTTACTAGCTTCTGCTACCGGTTTAACCTGCGTATAAGTCGAAAATAATCCCTGGGGAACGTATATTTGGAATAAAAAGTAATCTATATCCTCTTTTGAGACTTAGACTACTAATGTGCCCTGATTTGGATGAAGTTTAACACAACACATAAAAAATTTCGTCTATAATATTATTAGTGTGATTATTATCTGTCGCCAGCGGCTTCGGCTTTGTATAGTTAGAAATTTTACTCACAACATACTCCCGGGATCAAAATGGATCCTAGGTACTTAACCAAAATCTATCCGTGAAATCTAAATCCTTTAGCCGTTTGAGCGTGAAAGAGTAACAAACACAGACACACAGCTTTATCCGCGTGGAATATTACTTAAAACTCTCGTTTTTATAACATTAGCGTACTGGTAAAAAAATAGTAGTAATGTTTTGCCAATTCCAAATTCAAGGCAAAACGGCTAAAACAGTTGCAAAAAAATATTTGTGAAGCCTCACATCTGGGGCACTACTTTTCCAGGCCAGCATAAAAACTAACTTTGATCCTAAATCACATTTACATTTTAAGTGCTTATTTCAGCTGAAGCATGCCTAAAAAGTGTTTAAAATGAGCTATAAAAAATCAAAATGAAATAGCTCTAAAACTCTCCTGGTATCCATAAAACTAAATAGCTGCAACAAAATACCTTATCATGATCATTTTGTTTATTGTAATCACTTTTATTGTGCATTTTAAAGGTTAAGATAGGCCGTTATAGTGTTCTGTTGGTTTATGTCAATGGGTCTCGTAGAAAATTTATAATAACAGGTAATTGAAAACAGTTAACATTTAAGTGGTTTGTCAAAATGATTGGTACAATTATACCTCTTTCTATGGTAGAAATCATCTTATGACCCGCTCAGAGCGCCTTATGAACCTTGAGTTGTCATTTGCTTGGCCTACGGTAACTCCTTCGAAAAATCCTTAACCCTAGTAGGTATTGACCTAAACTGGATCCGTGCCTCTGGTTGACGTGTTTGAGAAGCGCTTGGAACACAATACACTGTCGCCCCAGGCTTGAACTTTGCGGCGAGCTACACATTGCTTGCCGTCCATAAACTCGTATCTACAGTGGCCGGGAATTGCCTTTACACTCCTGGCATCGGGGACATACTCTTACCTAAATGCGTAATTAAATAAGAGTTCGACTTTATGCTGACAAATTACAGGTTACAGAAACCCATGACCGAAATTCCTCATTAGGTGTTCCATTTTGTTCTTATGATTTGCAAATGCAAATTTTCTGGGCCAAGGAATGAGAGCATCTGAGAATGCAATTTCGTGAAGGATTTATGAATAGAATTGTAGATGAGGCACGATTTTAATTAAATTGTACGAAGCTGATTAAGAATTAGTACGGAAGATGAAAATGAAAAAATGTAAAGTTGCAGAAAAATGGGTTATCAGAGTTCGTAATGAGAAAGAGGTTTAAGAACTTATAATAAAATAAACTGAATGCGAAGTATATTCAAACAGCGCAAGGACAAAATAAAATAAAAGTGTATTGATATTTTTACACTGTTCACTCTCTTTACGAATACCCCATTGCTGGGAGTGAAGCCTCTTCACTAGGAGAAGGGATGGGTCCACCACGCGGGCCCAGTGCGGGTCAGTGGATGTCATATCTTCTAAATTTTGGTTCTAAGATATTATGCCGGTGTCTTCAAGATGTTTTCCTTCACCGTTTTGTGAGCAGTGGTATGTGAAAATAAATTACGCTTGACTGAGTTACTCGCAACCTATCACTCGTAAGTCAGGCTACCACTGGACCATCACTGCTCCAATTCCATTTTACAAACGAAAAAACATAGCTTTATAATTAAAAAATCAAAATACAGAACTTACTTGTCATGAAAATGCTTATTGCTAGTCGCATACGAATCGAATATGTAGTTGAGCATCGGAGAGTCCACTTTCCCGTGCTTCATCCCTTTCCTTGGTTTACTGGTGACCCTGAGGTTCCGGAAGACTGTGGGGGGCGGCGTCATCATCGTGGACGATGGTTGGCTGCTAGGTTCAGTGCCTGGTGATCCTGGTCGGAAATATTTTTGATAAGTTATGGGTTATTTTAGGTTTTAGGGGTTTGGAGAGTACTCGTCTAAAGAGAAGATAAAGCAGACAGTCGGCCATTTTAGTAGTAATAAAGTAAAATGGACCTACAAACTCGTAGAAATAGCTGAAGTGATTTGATAAGAGACATAAAAGACAGTGAAAGACATAAGATGGTGAAATGATGGAAGCTTTCACTGCAAAGGCAACTCTAACATACACTAATAAGTAAAATTAATGTCTTAAAAAATTAAATGGACTAAGTAATTAGTAGATATTGTTATGGGTAAATAAAGCTTTGCCTGGAGGACACGGTACACATGGTGGAGAATTACCCTGTTTGGGTGGTATTGTGTTCGTAGAGGCGATCAGTGCGACCATTCGTGAATTCATAAAATACAGTCTCAGTAAGAAGGAGTGTACGATTTTTACTAATTAAAATCCATCTATGTTCTTTCAGTCACCCTTTGCGTTCCAAGGCCGTGGTAACTTTGCGTCTGACCATGGTCGTTAAGTAAAATTTATGATTATTATCTTGGTGTTTTATGAAAACAGTGTGGTTCCTTAAAAGCTAGCATATTTACACAGCTGAGAGTAAAGACCAAAACTATGTAGGTTTATAAATTAAAGTAAGATTACGTATCATTTATTATATTTATAATTTTGTTAATGTGCAAAAAATAACCCTCTGAACTTGAAAGGGACAAATTGAATGTCTTTTGCAAAACCTGATTTATTACTGGATACTCGTAATGGTGCTTTTGTGACCTCAGACGACGTTAGTCTTAAATGATTAAACGTTTCGGTCTATAGGTATATGTATATTTCATTATTATAATATAATGTTTGAATAGACAATTGATTACCAGTGACTAGCTTCTTTTAAAAATTTAGGTAAATATTTTTTTCGGTTCTAGTTAATTTCATTTCGTCCATTAACTCGTTTTTTTATGGTTGATAGTTCCACGTATCTGCCTAGAAATAACCTATTCTCTCTTGATTTAAATATCCCCAAGTTGTAGCCATCAGGAAAAAGAATCCGGCAGGAAATTTTGCTCCTTATCTGCAAGCACTATTAATTTGTTCCTAAAATGATTGGTGTGTATGCATGAGCATCGCCATAAGTCCTGTTGGCCGATGATGAAACGGGCTCGGTGTAATTGAGCTATGCAATTCTACCTCACACTTACCAAAATGCAACTGATAGAGAAACAATAAGCTAGAAATTCAGCAAGTGCATCATTACTGATAATCCTCTTAGCTCGCATTCTCGAAGTATTGACAAGCACTATACCGAATTGCGGCATTGTCAACACATTGCATTTTGAATTTCAGATAACTGTCACTGATAAAATTTCACTTTGCAAAGCATTTGAAGCTCATGTGGACATAAATAAAGGTCAAATATTCCTACTAAGCTTGTTATTATGCTTAAACACTGTTGTTTTATGGCAACTACTACATTAGGATTTGATGGCAGACATTATTTTATACTGTCGACGCATTCAAATGCAACTGATCGCAGTAAACTAGATTATCTAGCTCGTATAGCTATTATTCCACTAAGCGTTGTTATTAATGAATACTAGACAATGACTGTTGAATTAATGTCGTTATTGTGACAGTCACATTAATTAATCTTAATATTCATTATTATCATTGGAGAATACTAATCCAACAAAGGATTAGTATTCTGATATCAGTTGACAGTAAATATCTTAGAATAATTACTATATTATTATCATCATCTTTATTAATAATATCATAATCAGTTTTAGGTACAATGTGCCTCTGCTGGAATGGGCCGTAATTTAGCATGCGGCTCTAGTGTGCGTTGGTGGATAACACGTCTTTTGTTTTTTTTTGCATGCCAATTTTTTTGCAATGGTTTTCTTTCAGCGGTGGTATAGTAATAAATTACGCAAATAAAATAAATAGTGTTTTTAATTCTGTTTAATTAAAAAAAAAAGGACAAAACCAAGGTTACGGGTAGACTCTACACTCAAAGTTGTAGATGATTAAGTTTACCTGCAGCATTGGAAGACCGTAAATAAGGTGTACCGATAACCTAGTGAGCATCGCGGGAATTCCATGGACGCGAGACATACAGGTTGTTGTGTCTATGCTTAGAGGAGGCCTATATCTCGCAATGCACGTCTTTCGACTGAACTGATAATGATGATTAATGATAATCTTCTAACCTGTGACGTTCGCATGGGGGGCGATGGCCCTCGTGAGCACCGCCATTAGCAGCACGATGCGGTGCATGCCGCCGCATCCTACCCGCTCAGCAGGTTTTCTGTGAACAAAACAATCACTTTGTTATTGACTTGAACGAGAATTGGACATAATTACTTCCCTTAAGCCAACAATTTGTACTGACAAGCGGCTTGATTAGTGCCTAGAGCATGTAGAGTTGCTAGGCATATAGCAAAGTAGAACCAATGTTCTAAAATGTTCCTAGTTACGAACATTTGCAATTCATTCGCTACGCAACAGCTCGCAAAGTGCGGAGTCTTCTAGTGCTAGTTACCTGTCGGCTGTCAGTGCAATTTTGGTCTAAGTATAGTAGTGGAAGGTACACCTAAATTGGTTCTCGTAATAATTGATTTTAAATCTCCAGCAGCTGAAAAAGTTTTTTCTTACTTTTGATACGTTTACATTTGACTACTAACTGTGTTAGTAACCGATGATATAGCCGACGTTGGAGCACGCTTGCCTATAAATAACCTATCAAGTTGTAGATATGCAGGGAATTCTACTCCTTAGCTGTACGCAAAATCCATTCTGGGGGGCCCTACTGGGCCTATGGAATAGTTTAGTTTTAATGATATTTTCTAGACGCTCCTATTGCGCTGTTGATTTGAGCCTGGTCCTTACCTGACGAGCAGACGACGAGCTGCCCTTTGTTTGTCGTCCGCAAGCTGACAAGAGGTGTTAAAGTGAGAGGGGTTGTTATTTATAATCCAATGTTCATTATCCCTGTTTTATAAGTTAAGATGTTGTACTTGATGATTGATGTTGATGATGATGTACTTAAACCTGATGTCCTGTTAACCTCTGGTATAAAATAAGCCTTCACACACACAGCCTTTTTTTGTCTGCATTTAGTCGTTTCTGAAACTGGTCCTTTGTCAATGTTTCAAAAATAAACGTGGAAAATAAAAAAAAGGTACTTCATCTCCTTTTTCACACACACATATTTTGCAAGGACCTTACAAAATGGATCGTAATTCTACAGAACCTTTTGGCCTCTGAAAGTTAGCTAATTAACTCAATATCCTGTGTGTAGCCTACATATATTAGGTTATCGTGCCCCAGCGATTGCGGTACGGTGTACGGTACCGGGCCGTATTCTGTTGTTATTTTGACCTGTAGGTTATCCGGCCGTCCCAGTTCCACTTTGATTTGCCAATTCTGGCAGCTGTCTGACCTACGTCGAGTTAGGTACTAAAATAGAAGCCAACTACCTCCCAATTTGCCTTCACTTCTCACCTTCTTGTCGACCTAAATGCTGGCAAAAGAGAGGTCATCCTGTATGGGGACATTTTGCTGGCAGAAATCATTGTCTTCCTGCCCTTGTCCTATATTACCTGGGGTCGGTGCAACAGGTTTTTTCTTCCATCTGTCCGGGTAAGCGTTACGCTTCAACCAACTCCCTTTTTTTCATATCACTCCGCATACAATCCATTCATCTTTTCTTTGGCCTTCCTCTCCGTCCATCCACATGTATACCCATAACTCTTTTAAAATCATGCGTTACGTCTGTTCACATGACTTTACCAAAATAAAAGATTCTTTTTTAACTTATCAGTCATTAGCGGACCTTTAAACTTCTAAAAAATATAATTATACCGTAAGATATTATATCATATACTGAATCTTTAGTCCAGTTTAATTCTCCATCTATGTTATAGACAGCCATCTTAATTAGGTCCTATTTCGGGGAAACCTTTTGGAATCTGCCGTTGGCTGTCAATAAGCCGAATCCCTCGGGCTAGTGATCTTTAATTTAGCTAACACTCAATTATTCAAAACCTAAATTCTAGCGTACCTCGAAGATGAAGATTTTAGAAGGTCATGGTTTAAAATACGCTACCATCTTTTAAAAGCAATTGTTTTTATAGAACATGGTCTCAACATTTTTTAAACTTAAACAAAATACAATCTACTTCAAAGACCAACTAAAAATGATAAAAAACTTCAATGTAGTCGATGTCATCCACCGACCCGCATTTATTTTGTCAAAGACATGCCGGTTTTTTATGATGTTTTCTTTCACGGTTTCGAGAGCAGTGGTATTGAATTAAATCACACTAAGTATAATGCCTGCCTAGATTTGTACTTACCTACTTGTAATTGAAGCCATTACCACTACGCCAGCCAGTGGTAGCATATTTTGTTTCAGTCTCTGCTTTAAATTCATAATACAAATATCGGATGTTTGTCTCTTGCTGCTGATGCTTTATAATTAACAATAGGAGTAAATATATTCTTTATTTCTAATTTCTAATTAAAAAATTGATTGTTATTTTCGTGCCGTATACAACAGAAACCAAACATTCCTTGAAATGAATAATTTAAATATTAAAACAAATACCTCGTGGAGCTTTAAAGAAACAAAAACGAAATAACCCTAAGGTATTCTTTGGAATCTGCTACAAATCCCTCGTAAAATTGGGTATTACCCTGTCAGAAACTGTTACTAAATATTTAATTTGTTTACGGAGAATAAAATCTTAAAAGGGTTAATTGTTTGTGAAGAGTTGATCCCTAAATTAAGACCATCAATTAAGAATTTGAAAGTTCTGCATGAATTTATAAAATGGTCGGTTGTATAAATTTTGTTTAGAGTGGTTCAGGGTTATCGTTGAGGCATCGCACTTAGCCCGTATTAAATTCTAATGGCCTTAATTCGTTAGAATTTTCTATCCTCACCTTGTTAATGAACGAAAAACGATGCTTTACTGAAAATAAAGCTCAGGTTTGTGAAATTGTTTTTGTATTTTTTTATTATTAGATAAACCCCAAATAATTTGCCTTTCTTTTTTGGGAGGAGTAATCATATTATTATTTATCTTGCTCTTAATGGAATATGAAGAAGCTACCACACCTGTATCCGTCAAATATCCTTTGTGTTCCAAGACCACAAGTTTCGTTTTCAAAAAAAATCCGTTGCCCTAGTAGACATTAGCCCTGCCGTGCTGCATTAGCCGTGCCGCGTCTGCGTCCTTAACGCAATCTAAAGGTTGATTGATATACTTAATATTCGTTCTTGTAAAGCTTTCGACAAAAAGGCATTGCCCGATGTTTTATGACTACGTCTACTCGTATGTCCAATTATCGCTTGACATAGACATTATTTTGGATATTACCTACCTTTTTATCTATTGTTCAAAGGAATAAATTATTTTGTTTCTTTGCACTAATATTGTACTTTATTACAATTTTATCCTCTAGCTGCAAAGCATCATCGAAGGTACAATACGAAACCGATTAGAGAGATTCCGAGATCCGTCATCAAAATTCGTTCGAAGTGGTTATTTATACAATATTAAAAAGTTTTAAATAATATAAATAGCAAAGCTTTGAGCGCCTCAAACAAAGCTTTAGACGCAACATCAAAAAAAAAACTAAAATAAACCTTATCTTTTATTTATCGCTGGATTTGTTTAAGAAGCGAAACGTGTATGTGTTCCCACAATTTGCGTAAAACAAACAGATGCTTGTTTTTCTTCAATTCTACCATCTTGCTTGAGTAAGTTAGTCTTCACAATAAATCATTTACATACAGCTCGTAAGTTGTGTCTTAGAAGTGCCTCCAACTTACTCGGTGGTTAAGACTGCTTCAATTCAAATGTACCTACTGTTATAGTTTGTAACTGAAACAGAATTTTAGATGTGAATTTGATGTCTTGAAATGGTTGGCTGAAATTGAGATTTTGCGTTGCTAAGTTGAATATTCAAATCAATATCAAATGGTTTCAATGTTTGTAAAACTAATGAAAACAGTCGATTTTAGTATTCAGAGCTCTTAATGCGATCCATTTGATGACCCAAACTGAACTGTTAAGGGGATGGAGCTATAGATTTATGGTGTGTCGTTCTATGATTCTCCGTCTTTTTCGCTCGACTGACATTTTAACATGTCATAGTGGTTTTCATGTTTTTTTCATGTCATTCATGTCAGGTTCTTGGTGTCAGATTCAAAAAAGTTATTTTAAGAAAAAGAAAAATTGGCATTCTCACTAATTTTTATCTTCAAAATTGCTGAGATTTGTCATTTGATGCTGATAATATAAGCATCCCTATAAATGCTTATAAAATATTAGGTCGTCCATTTGAGCAGAGATAACATCGGATTTTCTAGGTATTCCAAGTTAAAATAAATTGTATATTTAAGGCATACAATTCTTATTACAGAATAACTTATTCAATTTAATTTGAAATTTTCGTTTTAGTTTTGTACTTTCTTTAATTATGTACCTACGGTATTTATTACTATTTGACCATGTTTTTTAGAGGTGTTTTTTTTTCTTTAGGGTGAATCTAGAGGGCGTGTCAAGTTTTTACTAACTAAAATCCCCCTGTGTCTTTAAGTAACTATTTGCGATCTACGGCCAAGGACACTCTTTTAAACATTCCTGCAGCGGGAGCATTTATAATTAAGTCTTTAAACGGTTTAGTGTTGACAGTAGTAAAATGTAAAAGTATTTATTTCTTATGCAGAGGTACAAAAGCGTACTTAATGCCTTAGGCATTCTTATCCAATCAACCAAGGGTGGTGAAGAGAAAACATGGCAGGTGCATAAAAAAAAATATATTATTATTAATAAACAAGGGTTTATCATATTATGTTCTTCTTACCTAATTTGTTTTACTCACAATTTCAGGCTCTTTTTCTCCACCAGATCAGGGTTTTTAAAAGTCAATTGAAAGCAGTTACAGGAATTTTAAGTTATATACCTTTCATTCTGAAGGTACGCTGGTTTATTTTAGACTAGTTGACTCGGCAAACATTGTTCTGCCATATAAATGATACCTAGTATGTAACGTGATTTTTTACACCTTGTGTTCGAAAAACCCAAATATCTTACGGAACCCTATTTTTTTCCAAAATAAAATTTAGCCAATGTTACTCGTGGATAATGTAGCTTTCGAATGGTGAAAGAATTTTTAAAAACGGTCCGGTAGTTTTTAAGCCTATTCATTACAACCAAACAAAAAAAGTTTTCCTCTTTATAATTATTAGTATAGATCTACTGTCCACGGACGCGAAGCTACATAGACGCGGCAGCATCGTGCAGTCTTATCGTTGCCGCTTCGTCGACAGAACTTCATAGCTTTGTATGTAAGCTTCACGCAGGCGTACACCTAGCGTATAATGACGAATACGCGACGAGAGATAACGAGTTTCCTCCGTGCCTCGAAAAGCACGTTAAGCCGTTGGTCCTGGCTGTCATTTGTAGATCTTTGGCAGTCGTTACGGATAATCAGAAGCCAGTAAATCTGACTCCAGTCTTGCCATGAAGTACCGTGTTACCCAAGTTAATGGGTTGTGGAGGTCTGGTAGGCAGCCGCTCCTCGTAAAATACTGGTATTCAGCGAAATCCAGCTTGACTGGAAGCCGACCCCAATATAGTTGGGAAAAGGCTAGGCAGATGACGCGTCTATGAAGCTTCGCATCCGTGGAGAGTACGCTTTATAAATCTTACACAGATTCTCGGAACACATTCCCTTGGAACCGCCTAATTCAAGTTGCAAAGATGAAACTTTTAATTACTCGACGATAGACTTTAACCGAACATTCATAGCGATAACTCCATCGATAAAGGTAACAATGTTAAATTAATTCCTGAGGGCATCCAAACGAGCGACTGTATTAGTTGACAGATTTTTTTTAAATAAAAAAGAAAATTGTGGAGTATTTCTTATATTTATTTTTATTCCGAAATGGTAAATAAAATTACAGGTTCAATAAAGTTGGAATGCTTTAGAGGTTGATTTGAACAATGTTCATTTTATATCTACTATTTACCTTTCTTATTACTAATTTTCTTTTTTCAACATAACTTATTGATTTGCTTCTTTGGATTTGGTGTATTTTTAAAGTAAAGTTTACTTTAACTAATGGTAAGTTATTTTGGCTTAAATAATTAGTCCAGTTTAAAAAACGATCGTTTCGTAAGTCTGATACACAGTTAATTAATCTGCCATATTTTGATGATCACCATATTGGATTAAGGTATAACTAACCGTGCTTCGACTAATACTCGTATACTTCAAAACAAAGCAGGTTAAAAATTAAGACATCTCAGAAATAGGTTTTATTACCAACCAAAAAATTGAACACTGAATGAATAAGAATAAAACCAAACTACACTCCAATAAATATAGGATAGTGCATGTATACCATGTAGCTAACAATTCTTTTCTCTCTTCTAAAAGATGCATATTTTCGTCCTGCTCTCTCATCAATCGACTATGTTGGACACAAAACGTTGGCCAATCAAAAATATCGCTTGTCTGCACAGGTACAAGCGGTAAATACAATTCTATAGCTATGCATGTACGGAGTTCCCTTTGTAATCCCTCAGGAGCTGATCACGCCCTGTTATTTTAATTAATTCTAAGTTCTTGCGTGTAGTTCTTTGTGAGTAATAATTTCGTAGACTTTCGGCGAAATATGGACATAGTAAAGCTTTTGTTATTTACTTAAAAGGAACAGAACATAGCTCGCGGCTTAGTAATAACAACCGCACGGATCAATTTTCAAGGTTAAGGTGAAAATGCCAAGGTGACCCGTGAACCTGGCTTTGAGATGTTATTAGGACGATTACCGGCCACCGTAGGCGTGGGTTTGCAGATAGCGAGCCTCGCGTGGGTCGCTGTCGGACGGACCGGCTCAGTCGACAGCGTGTTGTGTTCCACGCGCGCTTCAAAGAGATATCAGAATAAAGATGTCCTGAACCACTGCTGGACCTAGACTTCCCCCAAATATCGCCACAACGACCGGTTCTATGTGTCTTGCGTATAAAGGATTGCCGTAAACCTTACCCGGTCATCAGTCTACCTTGTGAGAAGTCTACCATCACTGCATCGTCCGGTACGCGGTAGCCACTCCAGATCTTTTTGGCCACATGACCATTAATTGTTCTGCGAGCAATGTGCCCTCATGCCCTGCTTACTGCCATTTAAATTAAACGATTCTTCGGGCTATGTCGGTAACTTTGCTACTCCTGCAGACATCTCATCATTACGTATTATATTGCCAAATTCCTGGCTTGAGAAGATCAGCTAGATATTCGTTTCATGCAAAATGCTGGTACTCAGCCGGATCCAGTCAGACAAGAAGGCAACCTCATCATGATAAGGGAAAAGCTAGACAGATTAATTTATAGGAATATTTACATAAGTTCTGAATCGGTTTTTGAAGTAGGAAAGTTTTTGTTGAAGCAGTAAACAAAAGGATAATTTAGGGCTCATTAATTACCTAATTGAATGAGTTCTAAATAAGATCAATGAAAACTTAGTCTAAAAGTAGAATTGTTTGTTCTTTGAACAACCTAATTGAAGGAAGAAATATAAATTTAAATAATGTGAAAGCGATTTAATCCGTATTTAAAATTAATTTAGCGACCGGCCCCAGCTTCCGACGGGTGTTACAAATCTTTGGAATTCTCATCTAAATTATACACATAAACCTTCCTCATGAATCATTATAATCATGGTGGTAAGTCCCCTTTTAGTGGAGTGGCTAGAAAGCCGTCACGGCGTCCTCACTTTTCGCATGACACAGAGTTTCAGAGGACATAGTAACTTCGAGAGGTTCCCGCACCGAATTCAGGCAGAAATAACAATCGGGTATCACATACGTCAGAAGAGCATATGGTGTAACTTTGGAGCCCAGCAGCCACAACCGGCCCCAACTACCAGCCACGGTAGGCGCAGGCTTGCGAACGACAAGCAATGGGTAGCTCGCCGTCTAGTAGGTCCAGACCAAGAAGCCTAAGATTGGGGACATGGATCGGTATTCCGAAAGGTAAGTTCGGTGTCCCCAAATCAAAGGCAAGGAAGGAACTGGGGTGGGGTTTAGTCAGTAAAAGTTTGACACGTCCTCCCGCTCCGCCCAAGAGCCGAGAAGTCATTCGGATGATTCCCAACCTAAAAAAAAACCAAGCCTAAATCGTAAATCAACACGCACTCCTCAAAGAGATATCAGCAAACCGTAGAGGCCCTGCAGGGCCAATGTCCGCAACACTCCTGCCTGATACCTACTCGGAAAGTCTTAACTGACAATACTTAAAAACCAAAACTACAAACTATTAATTTAAAAGCCAAACCAGATAAATCCGACGACACACTATCAAAAACTGGACTACAACTTCTGGACAATTCTATTTCGAAACATTGTATGTTTCGAAATAGAATTGTCCAGAACAGTTTTCACACTAATTTTGGTGAGTAGCCAAAGCGTATATTAATATATACGGAATCGTTTTAAAACTTTAGAGGCAACTTATGCTGGCAAATAAATATATAAAGTTTAAAAGCTCTTACCATTCGCTTTTCATTTAAACACGAATGCAGTTGTGATGTGTGCTAGAAAGTTTTTGACTCGCTTTTAATAGCAAATAGTATATTTTGGTTGCATTGTTGATTGTTCTCGCTTGAAGAGTTTTTTGTTATTTCAGTTTCGGAAGTAATAATGCATTTGAAATTATTTGAAGTTGATAAACATCGGTTTTTTATTAGACTTTGTACTAGCTAAGCAGGCTTTAATTTGGAAATCTTCAAGAGCAAAATTTAAGAACGCTCATTTTAAAATGGTATTTAGTAGTATGTACGTATATTTTTATTTATTAGACTCATTCATGTTAAGTTTATATTGTACCCTCGAATGTGATGTCTCTTTGTCACTCAAAGGTTCGCAAACTCATTGTTGAGTTAAGCTCGCCTCTGTACATGAATTGCCAAATTCCTATTTAGTATATTAATTTTGGATACAATAAAAAATAATTAAGAATCCCTATAGTAGACTGTGTCATTAAATCCACATTTTCAAAAGACTTCTAAAAGAAATTACATAATATTTTCCATCACACTGTTACTGTCATTTTTCCCTTAATTACCACACTTCAGCTTTATTCCTACCTGCAGGAATTCAGTTTATTCCTCCATTGTTCCTCTGAGTATTTGACCATCCTCTCTATCTCTATAAATCGACGTTATATTTATTTTTCTCTATGTAACACGCGTTCTATCCCACTTCTTCTCATGCCAAACAATTCCTATTCAACTTTTCTGTTGTTGCCACTTTCAGACTTCCTGTTATATGTACTAATATTATTATCTATTCGCGTGATTCCACCTCTATTATAAAATTCTCAACATAAAATCATTCATCATCATCTGCCTAGCTTTTTCCCAACTATATTGGGGTCGGCTTCCAGTCAAGCTGGATTTAGCTGAATACCAGTATTTTATGAGGAGTGGCTGCCTACCAGACCTCCACAACCCATTAACTGGGGTAACACGGTACTTCATGGCAAGACTGGAGAACATAGAATCATTAACACATAAAAATCTTTTTTATTCGACGTTTTCTCAACCCAACATAATTTGTGATCCGGCTTTTAATTAAGACTTTATACTATTAATAGCAAATCTTCGACAATGATGAATAACTTCGATCTGCGAAATTTCATTTTTATTTTGAAATATGAGAATCTGAATTCTATAGCCTATTCACGAACGCCTCCAGCCTGGCGTTATTAATCCCGGCTTTAGCTAGGGTTTACCTGTGTAAGATTAAAGGTAAATAAATATAAGACCCATATTCAAAGTCAGGTTGAAATCCTTAGCCTGAAACTAAGTCGATATGACAGCCAAAAACCTTGATTAATGTGTTGATATTAATCGAGTTTATTTTTTTCATTTTAAGCTCAAATTTATTGTCAATTTGAGAAGTAAGTTTTGGTAAGGCTTTGAAACGTGGTCGCTTACAACGGGCCTCATCAGAAGACTTAAAGTCGCCCTAAAGGCAAGTGAAAGGGCTATACTTGGAGTTTTTTTGCATGATCACATCAGAAATGAAGACATATATATATTTTTTTTAATTATGTAATCTAGTGCTTGACTGCGATCCCACCTGATAATTATATTCGCAAGAGAATCAAGGTTACCTGACGCACTTGTCCGCTCCGCCTAGAGCGGGAGCGGTTTTTCAATTATTTCTAACCTAAAAAAACAAAAGACAGAGGCTAATAAATAAAAAAAATACTTTAGTTGGTTCTGCATTTTATAAATTGGTATGTAGTAATTGAATAAAATAAAATACTGTAAACGAAAGCTGAAAGTAGGTTATTTAAATTGTGTTCAGCTATAATGTTAAGCAAAAACACGAAAGTATGCTCTGTATTTAATATTTCTACCATCTTTTATACCGTGTGTTTATGCAAATAAATATGATTCTATTCTATTTTATTCTACAAAAAACTTTCTCACTACAATAAAGTTGATGGAAGAAGTATATAAGAAGGAGATGGCGGGACGACTTGGATATCTCTTGAGAAATGTCAAGAAGTAGCTCAAAGCCGGGAACGATGGAAGGAATGGAGGGAGGCCTTTACCCAGCAATGGGGTAGATATAATAATAATAACTGTAATAAAACTGTATAAAAATACTATCAACACATTTTACCTTACGAACTCTTTCAATTTATTTCGTGAGTAACAACCCTATAGACGTCGATCACCCACCTCCGAGGGGTCGATCTCAATCCATTTTATCAAAACTTCATCCTTTTTCAGAGCAGGAATCAGTTTGACAGCTCCCAAATTAAAAGGTAGAGAAAAGCCTCACAAAACTTTCACCAAGTTTACACGAAGAAGATTAACTTGTACTTTTATTTATTCAACACTTAACTTAGGACTTTATCTATATACAACACTAGCTGACCATGTTGTATATAAAAACCGTTAGAGGTTTTGGTGGGATTTCTTCGAGTGAGGTTTAGTGGCTGTTTTAATTTTTGTGATATTACGGCATAAAATTGGTTTAGTTTTGTATCTCAAGAATCTGTGCAACTGGAAAATATATTATGGAATTATTGAAACAGGCGCAATCTCGGTAAAATGGAGCTGAGATTTCTTGTAATGTTGATTACCTCAATAAAGTTTGCCAATAAGGTTAATTTGATACATTTGCTATCAAACACTATAAAAAAAAATTAGAATGTGTGCATTCATAATTTGTAATGATACACAAATAAATTATATTCATACGAAGGCATGACTTAAAGTACTTAGTATACAAGCCAAAAACATTAATAAACAAAAACCGTGACTGACAGATTGATTTATCAACACACAGCTCAAACCACTGAATGGTGCGATCTGAAGTAAATATGGCACGCAAATAATTATATTAGTAAAAATAAATATAATAAAAAACAATTATTATGGCATGCGCTAACAAAATGTTTACCAAATTTTACTCCCTAAGAGGAGGTCTAAGATAGAGGAATCTACTTTCAAGCGAGCGAAGCCGCTGGCAGAAGCTGTAGTCCGTCTAATGAAAGTGCGACCTGAGAAAAAGAGGTTAAATCCAAAAAATTTGTAGGTATGTGGTATTACTAACTATGGTCTATCGGTTTAGGTGGTTAACTCAAGGTAAACAATCTTGGTATGTCTTTTTATATTAAAGAGGTCATATATAATATACACAAATATTATTTAAATTTAGTTTATTAGCTAACATCGATTTAGGAAAATACCTAGTTGCAAAGATTTTTACATACAATTTATAGACAACTTTTAGATAAAAAGACATGCCAAGATTGTTTACATTTAGTTAATTACCTAAACCGATAGACCATAGTAGGAGAATCATAATTATCTTGGCAGTTCACAATTTTTTTTATTTCCTACAATTGCGGCTTAATAATTTTGCCAATTAAATTTAAAAAAAAAGTCTGGTTCGCGCTTTCATTAGACGCACTCTAGTGTGTTAATTTGGGATTGAATATACACACATCAAAAGTGTCTAGGGATCAAGCATTTTTATGCGGATTTCTTGAGATTGAGATGTGGCTTTGTAATAAATTTATGATTTTATAAATTTATATGGATCCTTTTTGGTGCATTTCATAATTTGAATCAGGAACTGTGAATCAAATTCGAGTAAAAGATGAAAATCAGCTGTCAATATTTTCCCTATAAAAACATACAACGCATTGAAGACATTATTAGTGCTACTGTTTCCCTACTACTGATTAAAACCAACGTTATTATGGAGCGGCGACGTCATTTAAGCAGGGAAGAAATGCTCAGAGCCGTGGGAATGATAGAAGCTGGTTCCCGGCAACGTACTGTGGCTTTAGCTCTGAATACAAGTCAGAGTGTTATCAGTCGACTTTGGACACGTTACCGAAGCACTGGTACCGTGGCTGAGCGCCATGGAGGACGGTATCGCTGCACAACACGGAGACAAGACCGATACATTCAAATCTTAACTCGAAGAGCTCCAACAATAACCGCCATGATGTTAGCCGTGAGGCTTCATCACTCTTCAGGGAACTTAATTAGCGACCAAACAGTCAGAAACCGCTTGCATGAAGTGAACCTTCATTCCCGAAGACCGCTACGGGTACCACCTATAGCAATGCACAATCGTAGGATTCGATATCAATGGGCTCTTGAACACAGAAATTGGGCAGAAGAACAATGGCGTTTCGTGTGCTTTTCTGATGAGTCTCGTTTTGGTATGAGACCGGATACAAGACGTATACGACACTGGAGAACCCCTGGACGCCAACAGCGATTAAAATCCTGCCAGGAAGTCCATCCTTATAGTGGTGGAACCATCATGATATGGGCGGGTATTTGGATCGGCGGAAGAACTGAGTTGATTTGGATCAGAGGCAACCTCAACGCTCAAATTTATGCTGAGACGATTGTATCAGACGTCATCGTTCCTCTACAAGTGCAAATCGGTCCCTTATTTCAGTTAATGCATGATAATGCACGACCGCACACCGCAAGAGTTGTAAGACAGACTCTCGCCGCAGCTAACATCAATGTCCTGCCCTGGCCTGCTCAGTCGCCAGACTTGAACCCGATTGAGCATGCATGGGATATGCTACAGAGAAGAGCTCTGCCGAATATGGAGGGTATCCAGTCGCAAGAAGACCTTTTTTTGCTGTTGGAACGAAGATGGGCGGCCATTCCACAGCGTGATTTGGATGAACTCATTTTGAGTATGCCAAACCGATGTTCTTGTGTTGTTAGTGTTCGCAGTAGAAACACGGATTATTAATTGTTTAAGTTACCCAATAAAATTTTAAAGAAAACTATTATTTCAGTCTTTTTTTCGAACTTTAATGTTAGTGGTTCAAATGTCAAAAATCCCTTTATTAGGAAAATGGCAAATTTCTTTATTAATGCAAAGGTGACTTGGTTTATCGTTACTGTGACAAACGAAAACACTTTATTTGATGAATCCTTAAAGAAAATTTTAATTAATATCAATCAGGAGAAAAGTTATTGCAAAAATATATGTTGATCCCTAGACACTTTTGATGTGTGTATTATATTAGTAGTTTTGACAGCTATCCTGAATCAAGTTTTTATTCTTTTCTTTCCATTTTTATTCAACGTAGTTAATCGGTTTCATTGATTTGTTAGTTAATGTACTTTGGATAGAATTGCAGACCCAAAGGAGGGATAAAGTGTGTGTTATATGCTCACGTTTAACCAGTATCGCACCTCATGGTAAGCGACGATGGAGCACGCTTACCTAGAAGTAACCTATCCATTCTTGACTTAAAGACATCAATCAGGTTGTCGCTATCAGGCTACACAGATCCCCGAGGGAATTCCACTCCTCAGTTGTACACACAATGAATGTGTTCCCTTTACGTTTTGTACGTATTATAGGTGGGATTACTACTATGTACCGGTGGCGCAACGTCGTACGTCTAGTGGTCTGTTAATCGATTTCTCTAGCCCTCTCCGGCTAGAGAAATTAAAATGTATAGTACATTTTAATTTCTCTAGCCTATACTCTCTGTCCGAAATGCAAACGATAGAAAACTGACAAGCAGACTTTTTCTAAAGTTAAAGCACAGAGTTAGGCTTCTTGTCCACGGACGTGTAGCTTCATAGACGTCTATTCGTCATTAAACGCTTGATATACGCTTGCGTTAAGTCTATGAAACTCTGTCGACAAAGCTGCAACAACGTTTCCGCTTCTGTAGTAGGCCTATAGGTGATAGGCCGGTACGGTGAGTATTCACCCTTACGTTGTTGAAACCTCTACGGTCCGGACGAAGCGTTTCGCGTCGTCGTTTGTACCGCGTACATTGAAGGACTAGAACAATTTGCCTGCTCTGGTTTTCTCGTGCGATTATCATTTGGGCTGGCTGGCTGGCTGGAATAGGCTCTTAATAAACTAGTGCGCCTCACCATTAACGATTGCATCACTGCTTACCATTAGGTGGGATCGCAGTCAAGCAATAGTTTATAACAATTAAAAAAAAGGCCCTAGCCCACGGCGACTATTTGTAGTGCTGCAGTAGTGCGTTTGCATCGCAACTGAGAATCGTAGCGTGGGCAGGGTAAGCCCCTAGTGACTGCATCTAGATTGTATCGATGCAAACGCGCGACAGCTGTGCTACTGCATCGCTTCACAAAATCGCCGTGGGCGAAGCCCCTAAGTGGTGAAAGGTCATAACAGAAGCAATCTCTGTGGCAATAACATCCACAACATCTATTAAAAATTATATCGTACACACATTTATGCGTCTCATTTAATCTTATAATTGAAGGTTTCATTACAATTCCGGTGTCACCCCCGGTGCGTGACCTAACCCTTATTATACTAATGTGTTCGTCGCATTTAAAAAGGTTTTTCTTCCAGTTTTTGTGGTGTAACCTTGTACAAAAACCTTTTTACTTTGCACAGAACGATTAAAAAGTAATTCATTGTTTAATGGAATTGTGTTTTTTAGATTTCGAGGATTTAGATTGTGACTTTCAATTTCGTTTGGAAAACATTTTATGTTGAATTAGAAAAAAATAAATTCAAATCAAGGGCTCCTATTCTGATTTAGTTTGAAGGATGTCCACTCCACTTCATCTCCTTGAGGCGCGCGTGAAAAACTACGTGCCGTCGACGACTCGGTCACGGTACGTACGGTTACAAGACAACTAAGCCAAAATCGGGGTGTCAGTAAGTCCGTTTCCTCGTTTATGTGGCTGCTTCGAAGAAGAAGACGCTGTTCCTCCTCCACGCACCGGAAGACGCAGCGTCGGAAGGCCTCTCAAAAGGTATACCGATGACCTGGTGAGGTTTGCGGGAATCCGATGAATGCAAGATGACCAGGACAGGTCGTTACGGTGACACTTGGAGAGGCCTTTGTAAAACAGTGAATAGAGTAAGTACAATTAATGTGTTGTTGTGTCGGAATAAGAAGTCACTTAATGACATATAGGTTGCTGATATTCAACTTCGGTTAAAATAGAAGGTGACCTAAACATAGCAGAGAAAAAGCTAGGCTGATTGATTCTGGCTGCTTCGCTATTGGCTATTCTACTAGCCTTTTGCTCTTTTTCCAATATACGACTTGTATGTAAATAAAACGCTCAATCAACCTACAGCCATTGGAAAAGCGAAGTCTTTGTGTACTCAATGTGTTTGCAATACTCAACTGGCCGCATGAATAAAATTGCACCTACAAAAACTCTCATAAAACCAAAAAAAGGTATGTGTAAAATTATGTTGAAGTAAATAAAAACAAAGGGAGGAATTCTTCATAAGACATCAGGCATATTTTTCCTTATCGATGTCAATGGAAAAATACCCAAAAGTAAGGCAGCATAGCCATGATTTCACTTGGCATCTTTTGCCAAGTAAAAGGTCATTATGTGATTGGACTGTGTCAACCCTATTTCTTCCATGGGAGGAAAATTGCTCATTCAACCAATCAAAAAATGTCAAGTTAATAAATAAGGATTGATGGTAAAAATATTCTTATCTGCATGTACTGTTTTATATATTATATTCGCTTTTTCCTTTTAGCGTAGACAGAAATGTGATAACGAAATTTTATTTATTTATTTATCTAGATACACTCATATACATGTAAAATAAAAACAAGAAGAAGATAACAGAAAAGATACTTAATGTTAAGAAAATATCAAAAATAAAATTTTCCGCTATGTTAGATTTATTGTGGTGTAAGGTTTTTTTCGTTATTTTTTTTTTAAACAAATCAATTAATATTCATATGAGGTAGATAAAAAAACGAGTCCGCGCTCTTTAGGGGTCCGTCATCTTTAGGTTCGCCATTTTGGATTTTGAATGACGTCTGTCAGCTAAGCATACATTGTCATTCAAACCACACAATTTCAGACCAATTGGCAGAGGTAATGCTTTTAAAATTCTTTTGAACTAATTCTTCTAGCATATTATGCTAGATTTTTTTTAAGTGAAAAGAAATTGGTGGAAAAATATTTATGTAAACACCATAGACAACGTAAGAAAAAAACATAAAAAATCATATATGTATTATTAAATTTTCTTTCGCATTACTATCCATCTTAACCGCAAAATGACCGTTTTATTATTAAATAAGAAACAAAATTAAACAAGTATTACACAGTATCAGTATGCAAATACTTTGGCTGACGACGAAACTTTGCAAAAACATTTTTAATAAAAGACAGAATTTATCATAATATTCATAAAGTTCTCGGAAGTAAATAGAAATACATTATGAAATAAATCACTTAGGCATGAGTTCATTAATTTTCATGAAGCATTATTTTCCGTTTATTTTACGTGAATGGCTCCTCAGAATTCTATTGTTTCACTAGTTAGGTTAAACAAAAGCAGGTTGGTATAATCCTAAAAAAATAGTCGGCGCTACCCCAAGGCAAGTGGTAAACAAGGTCATGGACAACGCCTCGACTCTTTAAATAAATAGAAACAAGAATTTTATTTTTTCCCAGAAAGAAACAAAGGGTTTAAAGGTTATTTATTTTGTAAAACAGTCAGTTTGAGATCGGGCCGTGGATGGGTGATTGTTTAGTACAAACCGAAACCCTTTCGTGCCTCGAAAAGCACGTTAAGCTGTTTGTCCCGGTTGTCATTCGAAGATCTTTGGCTGTCGTTACGGATATTCAGAAGCCAGAAAATCTGACACTAGTCTACCAAGAGGGTATTGTGGGTCTCAGTTACTGGGTTGTAGAGGTCAGCTACTGTTTTACAGCCGGTAAGACTGGAAGTAGACTTAATAATTTACATGAACTCAGATAAAAATCCTATGTGCCATTTCAGGATATGTCCTAGCCGTAATCTTTTCATTTGAATGGATATCATTCAGTTGTTTTAACGAAAAAGAAGAACAAACATACTCACACACATACAAACTACGGCGCTGATGCAGCATTTTGTTTTAGAGTCGAATGCGCTTTCCTCGGCGACTCTAATTCGCCTGCAGCCACCATAATCTAAAGACGCGCTTATAATCTTACTAAATTTCTCTAATGTAATACGTTTCGTGAGTAAAAAAATCGGCCAAGAGCGTGTCGGGCCACGCCCAGTGTAGGGTTCCGTAGTTTCCCGTCCGTCAAAATAAGTGTCCCCAACTTTTCAAAAACTGTTCGTCCCATCAAGTTCAAAATAATTTTCCTAGAAAGTCTTTATAAAGGTCTACTTTTCAGATTTTTTTACCACACGTTAGGGTTGAAATTTAAAAAGAAATCGCTTTTTACTTTACATGTAGGGGGGCTACCCTAATAAAATATTTTTTTTTAATTTCTATTTTTGCACTTTGTCAGCGTGATTGACATACATATTAGTACTAAATTTTAGCTTTCTAGAGCTAACGGTCACAGAGATTAAGCGAGGACGGACGGACAGACATGGCGAAACTATAAGGGTTCCGTTTTTTCCAATTGGCTACGGAACCCTAAAAATACCAAAAAATAATTCACATTTCTTTTCTCTACGTAACCTACCTAAAAACAATGTACACATCTCCACAAAAAACAGTTTCACCCTTATAACATTAGTTCAATTTTTTGTAAGTCTAACGCTCTGTTCTTTCACAACAAACATAACAATGTAGCAAAATGATTGAACATTGCAACATGAGAGTCTTACACTTATGTCCCAATTTATGTCGTAGACTAAAAGCTACAAGCAAGTGTATGCGTGAAGTAGGTCTCAAGATGACAAACGCTAGTGAACTGGAAAAATGTGTCAAGATGGAACCAAATGGGTTTCGATTAAGGGCGAAAAGAATGGCGTATGTTTGATGTCTTTTTTTTGTTAAATAAAATTTTCCAGACTGTTAAGGAAAATGGGAAAGTGTGTCTAGTTACCTATTTGCTATTCAGCACATGTTATGAGAGTCATTTTGGAGAAGGAACGACGTTACATTACACTCGTATTACATCCCAAATTCTTTTATCGTAAAGTACCGTTTTATAAAGGTTATAGAATGTCATGAGTTTATCTATTTTTTAGATCTTAGGAGAAGGTTCCTATCTTTATATATAGGTGTACATTAAAAAAGGCCTAACTTGCTGACTAATCAACGCCTAGCCTTAAAACGTTTGTCCTAGAAAGCTAAATTATTCAACACTATTATTTTTTTCTTAAAGTCGACGAGGGAACAGAACAATTTTTTCAAATTCTACCCTTAATTTAGTAAAAAAGAAGGGCTTCATGTAAGCGAAACCGCGGTCAATAGTAAAACGTAATTCACAAGTGTCAAAGTAGAAATTATCCCAAGGGAACACACTCGCGGAATATACTCGTAAAGTATCCTAATAGTGTGTATTTACTATTGGGGACAAAGTCTACTCGTGTGCCAAATAAAATTTAATTCCCTTTAGCGTCAAAGAGTAACAATCATACACACAAATTATTGCCTTTATAATATTGGTGTCACACAATAATAAGTGTATTAAATGTGTTGTGTTGTGACACAGTAAATTCCAGGCTTATAAAATAATAATATAATTATTTCAAAGGCTTTATAAATGCTTCGTGTGTGGACTTGACGCGATAAGCCCATTCCTAATGCGCTAATTCGGGCATCGACCTCAGCTTTCTAATCCCTTTTGCGACGCTCCCTAAGTCCAAAGAGATTCCCACTCTAAATCGGGCTTCGAATACCAAATTGGTATTTGTAACAAAATTAGTATTCCACTGAAACTTAATAAATAATAATTCCTTTACCTGCGAATTTCTATCGTGCCGAATGTAACACCTACAGCCAATTAGAATAATTAACAAACTCCTAGGAACTATCAATTTAAATAATGTTTCTAGTTAATATCATGACCTACATTTTGTATAATTATGACTAGGTAATGACCGTCTTACTTCAACAGTCGGCTGATTAAACTCGCTACGATATAATTATTTCATGAAATTTAATTTCTACGGCTGGTACTATGTCGTTTGAAATTACTGTAAATGCGTTTTTGATTGATTTTATACAAATACCTAATATAAAATGACGTTTTGGTAAATAGATTTTCTATTTATTTATGTATAAAGGACAGGTTAGCGTTTGTAGCGACCACTAGTCATCATCATCTGCCTAGCCTTTTCCCAACTATATTGGGGTCGGCTTCCAGGCAAGCCGGATTTAGCTGAATACCAGTCTTTTACGACCACTAGTATAACATAAAATATAAATTGCTATTATTTTCTGTTGTAAATAGATGTAAGTAGTTGCATTATATCGTTTTTTGGTAACCAAACGTACCATTTGCAGCAAAGTGTTATACAAAGTGTTCCCAATTTTTTTTTAATTTAGATAACGTTTGGAGGATCCTTTAGACCCTCCGATGTTTGCGACCAAGTTGTACCTCAAGGGACGGAGGGACCCTTTTAACTTCATTTATAAGAAATGGAACATTGCCCTTTGGGACCGAACTTTGCATGACACTCAGTACCTTTACTGTTTTGAACGGTTTTCCTCGAAGCATTTGCTGTTTACATAGGGTTTGAAATGGCTTCGGTAAGTGTTGACAATCTGCTGTTTTTGGACGATAACACGGAAATGTATTGTAAGTGAATGCAATTCTTGGTTTTGGATATCCTTTGCGTATTTGGGGTTTGTATAAGAAAATTATTGCTTTCTTTTGAATATTCTTAAGAAGTAAATTACTTAATTATTTCTTTGGAGTATGATAAATTTTCTTCAATAACTTTTCCGCTCTGGGTGGATCGGAAGGGAGTGTCAGGGTTTTGCTGACAAAATAAAAACAATTCGGGTTCGCCTTTCGAACATTCCTAAAGTTCAAATCTATGAACACTTACAAAACGACGAAACACACCAAGTAAAATAACAGTTTTCAAAAAGAAACCCAACAAATTTGTACAGTCATTAATTATAATCAAATTATTCACTCGAGCACACAAATACAGAAATGAAGCCGTCGGTGTCAGTAATCATACTTATTACTCACCAACTAAAGTTGAAACAATTCACGATTATTTCGAAACAGAAAATACAAATAAAATATAGCAATGAAATGTTCTAAGGACCCTCGGCCACAGTGACTTTTGGTAGCGATGCTGTCGCGCGTCTTATAAACGCACAATAGTATCGCTACCGAAGCGCGTTAGTCACATTTGCCACACGCTACAGAAGCGATGCCAACACGCAACACCATCGCGACTGTATCGATGCAAACACACGACCGATTTGTATCGTTACTGAATCACATTACATCGCGACAAAACCGCAATAGTATCGCGTTTGCTTGGCGACAAAAGCGCAACAGTATCACGATTGCATCGCGACTGCGAATCGTGGCGTTGGCAAGGGCAAACAGCTAGCGATGGCATCGCGACTGTATCGAAGCGAATGCGCGACAACATCGCTACAAAAAGTCGCCGTGGACGAGGGCCCTAGTCCCTAACTCAATTCGCTGAAGCATACAATTTACAAAAGTGAGACAGCGACGATAACGTCAATCAAGACTAATGAAACGTTGGTCGGTTACAAGGAATTAATTTGAAATAATTTCTTACTATTAAACCGTTGGGGAAGAAAGCGGCAATTTACTAATCAAAAGGGTGACTTTGCAATTTTATGTTTAAATGGACTGGCATTGGATGCGTTACGTTATACGGAGAATATTGTAGGTTAGGCGAACCTTATGGTGTTTTTTCTACAATTTAGGGCAATTTTGCAAATGAAATTGGAAACAGTTACCCCTAAGTGCTTGAGCTGTTTACTGAACATATAGTTCGGATGAAAATGTACGGTCAACAAACTGATGTCATTCTAAATCCACTCTTAGTAAACATAGTCGTAGTTTTAGTAATTTTTTGGTAAGGGATTTTTATAAATCATATGCAGAATATCACATTAAAGATCGTTCGATTTTAAATATGACACACATTACTGAAATACTATTTTTTAGGCGCGATGAATACTTTATTTGTGAATGGAGTTGTCTGAGGAGTGATATGGAAGAAGAGGAGTTAGAGATGGTGTAACGGGACAGTAGAAAATGAAAGAAAAAAACGTAATGCACCTACCTCAAATAACACGGGACAAGGGCAGGAAGACGATGATAAACGAGACGGAGCTGTTACGCTCGGCTTTGCAACTCTCGTTCGATTATTGAAAAAAAAAATCGTCACACTTGACTTCATAACGCACGTGTTCGCTAATTGTAATAACAAAAAACCTTCGATTTTCAACCGTAATCGTAATCCAACATGACAACCGTCTCTTCCACAAGTCTCCCCGCGATGACTCGGCGCTTTATTTGAAAGACGCCTACCCCATTAGGCGACAACCACAAATCAGCTAAATAAAGCCGATCAGAAACGATTTTCGACATGGCTGACTCCGAAAATTTCCTTCAATTTAATGACAACTGTTACTTTGTCATTTAGGTAATTACCATGATCTCGGAATAGAGGGTTGTTTAAACTGCTAATAAAAATATTTTATGCTGTACTGTGTGTATTTTTGTACTGTGTGTGTATAGGATGGTGAAATATACTAATGTTACCTTACATGCTCTTTCAACGGTCCCAGTGTCTTTGAAGGGTGGTTAGATTTCCCTGTCAATCAATAATTGATCACTTATTGAAGTCTCTTTACTTTTCAAAGACTAGCTTTTTTGCAAAACGTGACTTTGCATGCGTAAATTTAGATTTTAACAATCAATATTGGGTGATTTCGGCAGCATTCTGATCAATGCCTGTAGAGGTCCAATAGTTTCATAAAAAAAATATAAAATTACACAATATAGTCAAGCCTTGGTGGCAATTGAAAATCCTAGTCCAAAAGTCTTAACAAACATCAAAAATTTGTAGTAATATAATTCAATAATGAATTAAAAGACACGTAGCACCCTCAAATGTCCTAAAGCAATTGTAACTGTCGAAAATTTGTGCTTACCTAACCTAATGTCTGTCTTTTAAACCTGGAGACTAAATTGACACAAGTAATGTAAAATTTACTATAGGAATGACGCCAGTTCTTTGTGTTGAAATGTCATTTCAGTCTCCGGGTTTAAAAAAACAGACAATAGCAACGTATTATTAATGTAAAATTTAATAAATGATCAATATTCGAGAGTAATGTGAAAGTAAAGAGAGTTTTACTTTCATATCACTCCTCACACAATCTATCCACCTTTTCTCTAATCTCTCTCTCCCTTTCCATCCATCCACATGTAAACTCATAACTCTTTTAGTAATACACGTTTTATCCCTCCTATATTTATCGTTCTCAATACGTACTAATTATTGTTTATTACAACTTATACCTAGAAACCTCCCCGGTGTTTACGTCAGCAGATTAAGCTAGAATCAATGTTGTATACGTAATCTCTTAGAGTCCTCTCACACGTGGATGTTTAAGTAAATTACGTTAGTATACCCATATAGCTCGTGTGTATGAGATAAAAGTAATAATAGCCTTACGTATCGATCTACAAGGACTTTTTAGGGTTTCGTACCTCAAAAGGTAAAAACGGAATCCTTGTAGGATCACTTTGTTGTCCGTCTGTCTGTCTGTCTATCATGACCCTTTATTTCGGAAACCTGTGAAGCCCTTGAAGCTGTGAAAAATTTTCTAAGTTAACGCAGAAAATGATGACCGTTTATTTCGGTTTTTATTATTGATAGGTTCGATAACATAAAGAAAGCGACGATGTGGTCGAGTTAGTTAGCCTTTAAGAGAGGTTGTAGCTATTAGGAAATGTAAATTTCACTCCTTAGCACAACTAAGGGAATTTATACTGAAGGAATTCAGGCAGGTTTTAAGCAGTTTAAAATACTGAACGCTTTCTCACTGCATCCAGAGAGAAAGACTTCTTTAGATGGTTTTCAACGTCAGAAAAAGTTCACAAGTAAAACTCTAAGTTATTTCCTATGAAATGACTGTAGATTGCAGTTCAACTACTTAATACACACTTAGTACATAAAATATTGACTACGTTACGAGGTGCTTAATACCTAAGTTCGGTGTTTGAAACTTAGTCAAGTTCGCCAATCGCTTACCTACAGAGCTGACTTTATGAACTGTGATTTACCGCTTCGTTGAACGCGATCGGGCTTTTTGCTGACTAATGCATTATAGCTAACTAACTAGAAACTAATGCAATGGAAAGTTATAATAACGTACGTACATTATGAACTTAAAATATTTAGTATTTATATATTAAACTTAATTATAAATATACACAAAAACAAATGACTGGCCATAGTACATGCCGTGGTCCAGCGTGAGTTGTTTACTTTTGAAGAGCAATGGGTAGATCGCCATTTTACCGTACGGTAAGGATGTAAATAAGTAGAAGTAGACGGTTGATCAAGTAATCATAGTTGGGTCAATTTTAGAGACTTTGGCTTTCTCAGATAAGAAATGATGATTGTCTGTTAAGATTAACAGACAATCTATATTATAGTGCAAAATAGTTAATTATAAAAGAGGATATGTATAATTAATTATTAATGAACGAATATTTGTGTGTAATAGTCAAGTAAAATAATAATAACAAAACGATATTATTTCTGAACATAATTTTAATTGACTAAACAAAATTCAGCTCAAGATGAATTGTTAACAAGCGTAGATTATTAAATATTAATAAATAACTTTACTTAAGCTCAAACCGCTTCATTAAAATTAAACCTAAGATCGAAAACCTTTACGCTTCGTTCTTGCAAACTAAGTTAGGCTCTCGACTCCATACAAGAGTATCATTACTTAGTCTTAAAGCCCTTACTTCAAGAGCGATTTGCCGCCTCATTGCGCACATCCACTTCTTTTTTGCAAACTAAGTATTGAATATATTTTTCCTGAATCAGCAATTTTAAGACTTATAAATCAAGTGTTGGGTATTTTTTTTATGATGCCAACCAGACATCGAGTCAGCAATTTTTATTATAAAATAACTATAAAATTGGACCTACATAAAATCCGGCTATCATTACGTGTAAGGGTTTATAGAAGAAAATACTAGTTTATGACAATGGCTCCGCTTTTTTCATAGATGAAAATTATAACACGCGAACGTAATATAGGAATAAAAATAGTTCTGTCTCTTAATCCTGATCTTAGTATATCTATGTGTGTTCAAAATATTATCAGTAACTCTTGAGCCGCGACTGATTATTTTATCTGCGCCTATAATATAGATACAGTTTCTATTTAATCATTAAACTTTAACGAAGCACTAGTTTCTATCATGGACAATAAATCATAGGTTTGGCTGACATCTCATATTGGCCCGCATAAAGCACTACGCGCCGTTGACGACGCGGGCTCGGTTCGAACGGTTACCCATAGCTTATTGTCCAAAAGCCTGCGTCAGCCGTGTCTTTTTTGCCGCCTGAATCGGGTGCAGAAATCTACTTCTTAGCGAGTCGATGGAAAATCTAGTTAGATGCCTAGCCTGGTCTAGTACTTAGCCACGGCAATGCCGTCCACTGATGCTGTCATTAGATTCTCACGAAAACAGATGACAGGGCACGTGGTGCAGGATGAAAGGTGGGACATGGTCGGTGGAGAGAATCCGCACAAACACTGAAGATCAGTTATTATATTATTATTATCGGCCTTGTAATGTTCCCACTGTTGGGACTCAGGCCTCCTCTCTAGGAGAGGGAATGGGCAGTAATCCACCACGCGGGCCCAGTGCGGATTGGTGGATGTCACATGTCTTCGAATTTTTGGTTCTAGGACATGCCGGTTTCCTCACGATGTTTTCCTTCCTACCTTTGCCCGATCCGGAACTTCAAATTGCGTCAATATATATGAAATGTAGGAATTTATTTCCGTCGACTTTTTTATTTTTGAATTGAATATCATTTTAATGTAATTGTAAAAATGTAATTTGAGAACTGAGGAACATAAATGTAAAAATAAAGCCAGGGTAAGCTACTAATCTATTAAAATTTATAGACGTAATCGGGCAAAGGGAAATAATTTCCCACTAGGGTTATCCGTAACGGGCAAAGGGAAATAATTTCCCACACGATAAAAACCGTTTTTTTTTAGTTACAGTAATTTATATTGTATATTATGTACAATGCCAAATAACATAATACATAAGCTTACCATTAAACCAAGAAAAGTTGATTTTTTTGTTCGGCCCGATTAAGGGTTAACAAATAAATACTTATGATAATAGAAGATAATTCTGATATGTTTGACTAACTATTCTCTTAAACAAAATAAAACTCCAAATACTCTGACTACCTACAGGCTGACATACCTAATCTTTTTATAATATGAAACCATTTTTCATAAACTCATCCACTTCGAAAATCGCTCCGCAGCTGACGGAAAGGATTATTTTCATATCCGTCTTGTAACATACAAATCAAAGTCTACTAAATCTACATAATATTGGAACGCCCGGAGTACATAACAGTGCTTAGTAAATAGCAATACGCTCCATATTTCTCGGAATTCACTATAAACAGAACGCTCCTATCAAATCCTTGGAGAATTCAAACCTGACGTCATGAATGTGTAATTTGGCCTATTATTAGCGCAATATCAATAAACTTTCCAACTCGAGCCTAATTTCGTACGCCTAACATAATTACACGATGTAAGGCGAGGTTAAACACAGGGTGTGTTCGTATCACGCCATAACACAATGGCGGATAGTTTGGTGACAAATAAGCTACGTCACATCAATTTCATTGCTTAGGACCATTGAGGGGACAGCTAATGGATGTTTAACAATGTAAAATGATTCCTCAACCCTATACTATTTTTGAGTTTACTGGCATACTCCAAACTTGGAAACTTGCCATATTTTACAGAATGAAAAATGGCTTTGTGTTTATTTACTTAAACGAGAAAGCATCTTGAAATCCAGTTGCTGTCACGCAATTAGTTAATAAAACATCACCACGAGAACTGATTTAAAGCGATGAGTAAGAAGAATGGCTAAAAGTTTTTTTTACAAAATAATAAGGAAAGATACTCCATGTACTCACTATTCCGTGACTCCAAGTTGGCTCGCGTCGAATGTTATGTTTATTTATGTGTGAATGTAATATGTAAGGTATTATGTGATATTGAGTAGGATTAGCTGTAAGCCATGGCATTAAATAGTTTGGCCTTCAAGCTCCAAGATACCTAGAGAAACAATTTAGTCACGCAGAGAGGTGGAGTTTCGCAAAACTATTTTACTGATTCGATCAAAAACAATTAAAAATGAGTAGTTCTTTAAGTATTATGTTTTCTCTCTCCTAGAGAAGAAGCCTGAGTCCCAACAGTGGGAACATTACAAGGCCGAAAATGCTACTTGTAGTAGTAAGCTCAAATTGACCCTGCATGTGACTGAAACTTAGATCATTCTGATTATTGATTTTTAATGTGTCTAAAAGGCAAACTATAGTCCATCTATAGAACCTGTGTCTACATCGTCAGCTGTAGTTGCATGAAATAAAAAGATTTGATTTATTTATTGGAAAACAATTTTAATTATAATATAATAATTATAATTATTAAAATATGTGTCACTTACTCACATCTATGCAAAACGGTCGAACGCTTAGCATAATGCCATGGCCCCATATACACATGTTGTGTTATGGGATTGCAGCAGTGTGGAGGAGGAAATAAAATAGTTGATGATGAACTTGCTTGTATTTATTGTTTCACTTTTTCTTATTTTACAAATTCACGTCCTGTCATAAGTCGACATGTCTACTCTGTCTCTTTCGTACCGTTCTTTTTCTCACTCTCACACTTAACGCTTCATTTCACACGTCATTCATACGTTCCTTATACATCCTACACATATAATGCGACGAGACCACAGCGCTGGTTTTCAACGTGGGGTTGACTCTGTTAATTTCCCAATATAAGAGATCAGTAAGGCTAAGCTTATGTACAAAACTAATTAATACATCAACGTTATAAATAAACTTTTGAAAGAACTTTGAAAACAAATAGACTCAAAAATTAATTAACCATCGGTACTCGTAATCTCGTAGATATTCATTTTCGTAAGAGCTTCGAAAACTTCGTACATTCTTTTGTATTCATTAATTGGAAATATCGTAATATCTTCGCTTTAAAGGATATTTAAGTAAAGGCAAAATCACATTGGAATTTTAATACGTTCAAAGTGGAACGAGGTCTAATACGCCTCGTACGTAACTTTCCTGCTGTGCGGCTAAGAAAGGTATATATATATATATATATATATATAAATATATATATATATATATATGTTTAGTCAGTCAGAAGTCAAGTCAGTCCTAATACAGCAGTTATTGAATTTGAAGAAGTATCAAATATACACGCATAAACACATGCAGCAACAATGCATGCAGTAATTTTTTTAAATAATCCGGCAGCCCTGGGCATTGGTATTTCCCTCCTCTTGAAGCCTGTCAGGGGGCATTGCTTATAAATTTTAACTTATATAAATCTTGTGTTATGCGAAACAGGCCCAAGGAGTGCTTACCAATTTAATTATTGCTCGAATCTAAACTTTGCCTCACACAAGTTTCTCCTTTTTTTAAGTTTATCAAAATGAATAAACTAAAAACTGATTAAACTAATTTACTCTGGGCGCAGTGGGAGGGCGTGTCAAACTTCTACTGACTAAAACCCACCCCTGTTCCTTCTTTGCCTTAGTTCCAGGGTCCCGGGGTTCTTTTTCGTCACCCCAGGCCCCATTAAGCTTCGACCTTCGATGATGACCTACGATGTAGTACGACGACGTAACCGTGCACCAACCGTGTCGATAAATGAAATGATTTTCTGAAGATTAATAAAATAGGCATTTTTGCATGTTCCAATTTTTAAACTAGTTTTGCTCAGTTTCATTTTTCACTTAGATAAAATTAAATCAACGAAAATACAATTCAATTATTAAACGTATTCAATTACTACGATCCAATAAAAAAAACTATAACTGAATAGAGCTATCGTGAACAAGTCTAACAAATTGCGACTAATTTCATTACCGACGTAACGAGGTTTATACGGTAGCCTTCGTGAATTTGCCAATGATACCCGAAGATTGCCGAACGTCTTACAAGATGGCGTCAAAATGAAGCAATAGGCGCAGTGCGGTGTTTATTATAACTAGATTAGTAGCGACTGGGAAAAATGTGGTAAAAATAATCTTATATCGGGTGTGTCCGACATCGACGCACAAACGAAAAATTTCATCACCGGAGGTCCAGAATCATGTACTGGATCCATGATATTCGTTTGTGCATCGATGTCTGACACATCTTGTATCATCATCATCTGCCTAGCCTTTTCCCAACTATATTGGGGTCGGCTTCCAGTCAAGCCGGATTTATCTGAATACAAGTACTTTAGGAGAAGCGGCTACCTTGTATATAGTGTATTCTATATATATATATAAAGGAAAGTCGTGTTAGTTACTCCACTTATAACTCAAGAACGGCTGAACCGATTTAGCTGAAAATTGTCAGGGAGGTAGTTTAGAGCCAGGAAAAGGACATAGAATACTTTTTATCCCGAAAAATTCGAATAAAAAAATTATACAAAACTTTTGGTCTTCTATTTATCGATTAGTGTACAGTGGGTAGGGTAATGTAGGGTAGGTAGGGTAGTGTAGGGTAGGGAGGGTAGTGTAGGGTAATGTAGGGTAATGTAGGGTAGTGTTGGGTAGTGTAGGGTAGTGCAGGGTAGTGTAGGGTAGTGTAGTGTAGGGTAGTGTAGGGTAGGGTAGTGTAGGGTCGTGTAGGGCAGTGTAAGGTAGTGTAGTGTAGTGTAGGGTAGTGTAAGGTAGTGTAGAGTAGTGTAAGGTAGTGTAGTGTAGTGTAGGGTAGTGTAGGATAGGTAGGATAGGTAGGATAGGTAGGGTAGGTAGGGTAGGTAGGGTAGGTAGGGTAGTGTAAAGTAGGTAGGGTAGTGTAGGGTAGTTTAGGGAAGGTAGGGTAGGATAGGTAGGGTAGTCCTGTAACGGGAGCGAAGCCACGGGCAAAAGCTAGTATACCTTTAAAATAAGAACTGACTGACATAATTACTTAGTCAGAGCTCAAACTACTGGGACTAAGAGTGTGACATTATACACAAGTTTTCCTTTTTCGGTGAAGACTAAGAGAGAATTCACCTAAAGGAATGAAACGGGGGAACAATGTTTGAGTAGAAAAACCTACTTTCACGCGAGCGAAGCTACTAGAATATAAACTAAATTTTTTTGGACGTACAGTATTGCGCTATCATTACATAGTTAACCTTCCGGTGGGGTAAGTTATACGCCATACGCAAGTAGAAATTCCCTGCTGGAGTCTGCGTTACCTGATAGCTACAGCCTGAGGTTGTATTTAAGAGTGAGGTTACTTTTCAGTAAGCGTACTCCATATTGACCAATCATTGCTTACCATCAGATGAGATAGTGGGCTATCTTAAGAGGCCTGCGGAGACCGCGCGCTATCTCGAGTTGAGACGAAATAAAACACGTTTTTGAGGTTGATGGAAGCAATCCAGATAGTATAAACAATTCTTGGACACACCGACTGGAGTACAGTCATCATCCGCACACTGACAGTTGCTTGCTGTGATAGCAATACAAACTATTGGAAATTTGGGAGAGGTTCCGTAATACCAAAAATGATGAATGAAAAATTAATGTATTTCCATTATTGTTTCGAGTATTTATAACTTGATAATAATATCTGTGTTCCTACGAAAAGATATTTTGAAATATGGTTGTTTATAATATAGAAAAAACAAAATAAAAACATGACATTTTCGCTGTGAAAATGTGCAAATTTAAATTCGCTTAAATTTCGTTTGGGGTAAGTTTTTCAACAAAAAGACGATGTAGGAACCTAGATAATTATTGTCTGAATCCGAATAACATCATATTATGGTGTAAATATGCTTAAATTGCAAATGATTTTGGTATTACGTTTGTATGGATAATTCTAACGTCGCGCCCGCCTTAAGCAGTATGCCTATCAAAATTAAAACAGTCATGTAACTAACATTCAGCAGGCTTACCATCACTCTCTAAAGCATGGTCAAAATATCAACTGAAACCATTATACTTCGTTCCAAAACACAAATCGCAGATATAGACAGCTAAGATGCCAAAATAAAACTAAAATGGAACTGGGCAGGCCACATCTGCCACATGTCATAACGAAATTCAGTAAAAGCTGACTGCATCCTGAACAGCAAGAGCCGACGACGCTGCAGGTCCAGAAGGAGATAGCGTGACGATTTGGACAAAAGATTGGTCAGAAGTGGCTAAGAACAGAAAAGTGTGGAAGAATGGAAGGGAAGCCTTTGCCTTTACAGTAGGATATAGGCTCATAATATTAATAAAAAATATTGGGACCGAAAGCCTAAAACTTTTAACCCTAAAAAAATCGTTTTGACTATAAATGTAGAAGCTTCTTAAAACGATTTTGCAAAATTGCGTACTAAAAGCATTTTAGTACGTATATTGTTATCAACGATTCCTTCATGACGACAGGCCGTTGTAGACTTTATGTTTTTTTTATTCTTGTAATTCGCATACAAAGTACCTAAAGATCGTAAAATGTGTATTGTTCTCTTTTAAAGGCAGTGCTTCTTAAAACAGTAAGAAAAAAATGTAGGTTGGTACATACGTTAAGAAACCGTATAACCACATGATTGAATGAAATTATTTATTGAATGTAAAAATAACTACTATTTTTAAGTGATTTGAAATTGTTTCTTTATTTGTCTACTTTTTAACAAACAATGAATGGATACAATGGATACAAGTAACAATGGATGGAACAAATATGGAAGAGGTACCTACTTACTGCTTTATTTGGAGTCATTTTATACTTGCTAAAAATACTATCAATAATAGTTTTTCCCTAACACATAACAGCTTAGAACATCAGTTGTTCTGATAGCGGTGCACAGTGTGATAAGATGCCAGTTTTTGTGTCATCGTGTAAAAAAAAGAAAACGAAAGTATATAAAATGCCTAATTTTTTTCAAATAAATTATACTTTTGTTGTTTTTTTTTCGGATACTTGAAAGTGGCAACCCTAAGGAAAATTTTGAATTTTCAATAACTCCTGGAAACCAACCAGTTAGGTTTTGAAAAAAAAAACTACACATAATAGAAAGTATCAGCAATTTTTTGATGTAGGAATGACCACCAATACGGCGGTTTAGATGAATAAAAAAATGAAAACGAAAAATGAGAAAAAAAATCATATCTCGACCCATTCAACATAAAGCAACAGAAATTGGTGGAAGGATTGGCTATTATTTCTTTTTTCGATAGAATAAATAAATTCTGGAATAAGTACTTCCGTTAAATTATAATGATTTTTTTTTCGTTTTTCACAAGTCGGATATTCGGAAACTTTGACATTTTTTATAAAAAAAAGTACAAGTCTTAACGAACTCGGAGTTTTACTCTAATCCTCAAAATTGTAGACTCTATCGATTTATTCATTAAAAAAACGATGACACAAAAACCGGCATCTTATCACACTGTGCGGTGGAGCGAAAGGAGACAGCATGGCAAAGTTATTGGGTTTTTTTTTTCGTCTTCATTGATCATCTGTTTTGGGAGTAATTGATTTGTTTATTCTCACAACGGAACGCCTTCTAGACCAGGGTCAAAGCCTACAAAAATGGTAAAAAATGAAAACAAATTACAGTAGGATGAAACCCATTAGAAAAGGAGGGGAATATGATCAAATTGAAAGGAAAAATAAATTACGGTCGATCCGAGTTCGGGAAGTGGGAGGGGGTGAGTTTTTAAGGGTAAAAAATGGTTTATCTTGATTTCCGGCAAAACTACAAGTCCTATGGAAAAAAGTTAAATGGCAAAGTTGTAGGCAATAAAAAGATCCACAACTTTTGTATTTGCAGATTTTTCACATATCCTCAAAATTTAGGTGAAAAATTCAAAAAACCAAGTTTTTGGTTTTTTATTTATATCTTTTTCAAATAAAATATTTTTTTCTACGAAATTTGGTGAAAACTTACCTTATTATGTCCCAAATACACTGTAATTTATTTGATTAAAAATATTTATTTTTTCGCTTCATTTTAATTTAATATCAAAAAAACACCCTAATTTTCAATCAAAAATTCTGACGTCAAAATATCAGCTTTTTTCAAAAAGTTTGGGGGCTTTTTGTTCGTTGAAATATCTACTTTCTGATGGTGTAAAGAAAAATATACATTACTGTAGGAAATATTCTTAGAAAATGCAAAAAATTTAAAAAACCTCAAATTCGAAAATTTTTTTTTAATCATTATGTACAAGAGATATTTTGTGTTTGGTCATTTATTTTAGGATACAATGTATTAACTTTTATTGTAACAAATTAAATATTAACTTAACTATATACAAATACTAACAATTTAAATAAAAAACTGAAGTTAAACCTAGCTATGTACAAATAATACAAATATAAAATATACACTCAGGCGTCGAAGTACTCCTCCACATCGCTGTCATCTGGAAATGTGCCCAGAAGGCTGGCGGCATTGCCACGTTGTATGGCAATGCTAATTCTTTGGGCGAAGAACGAGCCAGCCCTCTGGTCCCGCAAAGTGTCGATCAGACGGCGTGAAATATCTTTAAAAAGAAAACGCGCACTCGGACCCCATGACCCAAGAGTTTCAACCCCAAACGGCTCAAAACTGTAATTACCAATAAGATTACAGTATTTGCGCCGTTTGAGGGACTCAGCAGCCGCGGCGGCAGCGCCGGCACAGCCCGCCGAACTAGAAACATGGGATGGCGCAAGGGTGTCGACGCAGGTTGCGTCCCACACCAGAGGCCTACCCACCTTCCATGGCACCAACGTCATACCGTCTGGTCTCTTCCCATCGTCACGTACCAAGCCGTTAGGTTCTAGTACAGCAGGTACCCCAGCGGTGACAAGAGCTCGACGGATAATGTCGTTGATGCTAGCGTGTCGTGCTATGCGGCCTGCGCTCCTACAGCAGGACAGGCCATGGTGTCCGAGGCTGTCGACAGCTTCGCCACAGTGGCACCGATGTGGAGCAACACAAGGGGCGCCTAAGCGTAAACAGATAGCGAGCCGAAACGAGGCGTCATCCATCATAGTGCCTACGGTGGATGACGGGAGTGCCTGAAGCCACAAACCCGACTCCCATTCCCCCACAGCCAGCAGACGCGCACGCTCAGCAGTACTTGACGATGTATTTAATAGGTTTTTACGTACAGTACTGCAGAGCGGCACGTCCCACAGTCTCTGCGAGGATAGGTTGTCGGGCAAATCCGTGTTGGGACAAGCCATTTTCCAAGCATTCAATGCATCGGACAAGCACGGTACCTCATCATTAACCAGTGAGGAAGATAAAATATTCCTGGTTAAAGTTTCAGTACCGTGCACCGAGGAAAGGAATGCTGGTAAACTTATACTCGAAATTTTGCGGACGCCGAGGCCACCCAGCCGAATGGGAAGCGTGGCTTGCTGCCATGCTCGGTCGTCCAAAGCCACATTTAGAATCGAAGAAAGAGTGTTTCTAATAATTTGATCGACTTTTTCCAAAAGTTGTGGATGTTTCCAAAGATGGGAGGAGCGGAGGGTATATGTCAATTTTGGCCCAAAACAACAGTATCGAATGAGTGTGAAAGCCGAATGCATGTTAATTTTAAAAAGTCTTTCCGAGACATCATTAAAATTTTGTATTTTCTGTTCAATGAAAGTTGGAAAAGATTCATTGAAAATTGGGGAGCCCAGGAGGTGAAGAGAATTTTTATCAGTAATTTGGATATTTGGTGCTATTGAGTCAAATTTTGCTAAAGTCGTCTGTCTGTCAGTCGATCGGGTGAGGTAAATTTCGCATTTTGAGAGGTTGAGTTGTAAACCAATAGAATCAAATTTATTTTTCAAAAAAGTTATATCTTTTAAGACCGTGTCTACATCACCTCCTAGGGTTCCGTCATCCAAATACCAGACATTGAATTTAGAATTTAGTTGCCGAATGATTGGGTTTATTGCCAAACTGAAAATGACTGGCCCAAGAGGATCACCCTGTTGACAACCGACTGCTGATTCTAATAGGTTTTCCTTATAAAGTAATTTAGAGGGGTGCCTGTAACATTGGTAGAGAAAACTGTAAATTTTGGGTATTTCTTTTTGAGCTTCTGTCAACAAGGTGTCCCTATTCACGGAATTAAAGGCATTCTTAATGTCAACCTTAAGAATGACCTCGCCTTCGTTGCTGTTGAGGTAGGTGGAAAGGGCGTGTACCGCAGCCTCACAGCCCCCTTTGGATCCGAAACCCAGCTGTAGGGGCTGGAATTTACTGGCAAGTTCGTCTCTATAAAATGCACAGCAAATTTTGGCTGCGATACGTCGGTAGGTAGACCCTACGGCAATGGGACGAATGCCGCCATCCTTTTTGCGCAAAGCACACAGGTTTGCGCCGTAAAGGACATCAATGACGGCTTCGTTCACATTGCCGCAGAGCATGAGATTTATGAGAGCCGTCAGCTCCTTCAGAAGTGACTCGCCAGCTTCCCCGGCGCCTGCGCACATTAGGTCCTTGAGGTGTTGAGGCGTCAGGCCGTCGAGACCGCCGGCAGAGCCACTCCGAAAGGAGCACACGGCCGCACATACCTGTTGGGTTGAAATTTGGAGGGAATTGGTTTCTGAATTGGGAGGATCAGGGAAGATGAGGTCATCCGCCGGGGTCGGGTGTTTGCTTTCCAGAGCCGTAAGTGTCTCTGGAGAGTCCGGCGCAACCACATCGCTGCTAAAGATAATCCTAGCAGCACCTCGGATGTCACCCTCGCTTAGTTTAGACTCTACATGATGCAATAACCCTCTTTGGGGGAAGTGCGATGTTAATTTAGATTCGAAACTTAGGGCCGAAATATTACAGTTATCTTTAATTTGAGCTGTTAAAGTTCTTTTTGTTGCCAAATTTTTTTGCACATGTAGAATCCTAAACGGGAAGGTGAGTAGTTGTTCCCAAGCACTAAGAGAGTTCTCCCGGGCGGCGAGGTGGACACATCGTGCTAGGCTTAAAGCAACGGTTGCTCTCGCACCACGGGGAACTCTTTTTAGAACAGGAGTTGATGATTTTAATTTTGAGAGAGTTTTCCAAAAGGGCTGAGGAGAAGGATCAGGGGTAAAGGGTGTGTGTATAGGTGGACACGTTGAAGGTACATTGTGGGGTTTATGCTTCTTTCATAACCCACCCAAACCCTCCTAAAATTAAAATTAGGTAAATTAATATTGTGTGCTCTGCCATACTCTAATACTTTAAATAATCATGACAATGACTTAATTTTTAAGCTAAATAATGTGATGCATCATCTGTCATGCCGTCATAGTGACCGACTATTATATTTTGATACTAACAATTTTGTTAGAGATTTTATTTTAAATCGGGAAGATATGTTTCTTCCCAAGAAAAGTCGACGTTTATTGGCTACTTTGTTAGCTTTTAATATACATACAGTTATTGATGATTTAACTGGGATTAGGTTAAGTGACGAGTCAGTGTTAACTAGGATACCTAATGATACTGATAATAATTCTTTAAACTAGTAGATACGACCAAAGGGAAGCCTATTAATAAAATTCTATTATTCCATCAGAATATAAATCGCTTCTCGGGTAAAATTCTAGATGTGGAAATGTTAATAGATAAATATCATATGGATATCTTATGTTTTTGTGAAACGTGGTTAAAACCAGATAGAATGCTTTTTAATGTTAATAATTTTTCAGTTGCCAGTGCGTACAACAGATCATCAATAGGGGGTGGTACTTTGATTTTATGTAGTAATTCCTTCAGATATAAGGAAAGAAAGGATATCACTGCTTGCTCTGTTGATCGCATATGTGAGGTAGCATGTGCAGAGGTGGAAGGCCAAACTTTCTTATGTGTTTACAGACCACCTGCATCAAACTTGACATCCTTTTTGATCACTATGGAAGAAATACTAAATAAACTCATTAGAGATAACAAGTTAGTTTTTGTTTGTGGGGATTTAAATATTGATCTATTATTGAATTCACCAGAAAAATGTAAACTTCTTTCGTTATTTAGTTCTTTTAATCTTAAATGTATATTTAATGAAGCTACAAGAATAACAGCTACTTCAGCTTCATGCATAGATAACATATTTACTAATTGTAATATAAAAGACTCATCCTTAATTAGTGGCGTGAGGTCTGACCATACTGGTCAGCTCGTATCTTTTGAGTTAGTCAAGAAGTTTCAATTAGATTCAACTGCAGAGTTTAGACCGCTTACTAAAAATAAATTAAATTCTTTTAATAACAATGTTCTCAGTAGTCTCTCAACAGCCAATTTTGATTCGCAAGACCCCAATGTAAATTATGATACATTATTCTCTACAGTATGCCAAGAATTTAATAAGTCCTGTCCAATTAAAAAAGTTAAAATAAATAATAAATCCAAATTTAATGAATGGGCAACTGCTGGTATTAGAAAAAGCAGAGATACTTTATATCAGTTATACTATGAAAAATCATTGACGTCTGATCCTAACTTGCATAACCGCGTTAGACTTTATTCAAAGATATTCAAAAGAGTCTGCGCCCAAGCTAAATCTAAGTCAATAAGTAAGACAATAGGAAATTCCAATAATAAAATTAAAACTGTTTGGAAGGTAATAAACAAGGAAACTGGAAAGACAAATCAACGAGATCGGAATGATTTGTCACTAAAAATTGATAATAGGATCATCTCAGATAAGTCAGAAGTGGCGGAGACATTAGAAAACTTTTTCACCAACATCCCAATAGAAGTTACGAAATCTCTCCCTTCTTCATCTTTGCTAGCTGAATCTTTTTTGAAAGAAAATTTCACTAAGGATATACCAACCTTTGAATTCAAGCGTATATCTATTGATACAATCAAGAAAACATTCCAAAGTCTTAACGTAAAAAACACTGAGGACTTATGGGGTATATCCGTTAAGGTTCTTGGAGATATTATTGACACAATTGCTCCTATCCTAACAGGAATATTTAACCAATGTTTAGACAGTGGTACATTCCCTGATTTAATGAAACATAGTAAAGTAGTACCAATTTTCAAATCAGGAAGTAAGAGTGATCCCTCTAATTATAGACCGATATCTGTGCTTCCAGCATTGAGTAAAATCTATGAAAAAATCATGCTTGACCAGATGTTGTGTCATTTTAATTCTAATAGGATCTTGCATAGTCATCAGTTTGGTTTCACGAAAGGAAGGTCAACGACAGATGCAGGAGTGAAACTCATCAGTCACATTTTGGAATCCTGGGAGAAGTCCCAGGATGCTATTGGCATATTCTGTGACCTGTCAAAAGCATTTGACTGTGTTGATCATAATACTCTGATCTGTAAATTACATCATTACGGAATTCGTGGACGAGCTGCTGATCTTGTTTTTTCCTATTTATCTTACAGGCAGCAGAAAGTAACCATTAATGGGGCGACGTCCTCGGGGTCTTTAGTAAAGATGGGCGTGCCCCAGGGGTCAATTCTTGGCCCTTTCCTTTTCCTGGTTTATATTAATGACCTTCCTTACATGATGGCTAGTTTAGCTGATATAATTTTATTTGCTGACGACACTTCTCTTATTTTTAAAGTAGACAGAAAAGATGCGGATGTCTTGCATGTAAACGAAAGTCTGGCTGTTCTTTCGAAATGGTTCGCAGCTAATAACCTCTTACTAAATGCGAACAAAACTAAATGTATAAAGTTTTCACTACCAAATGTTCCTCAAGTGGGCCTTAATTTAATGCTTGACGGCAAAAAACTTGATACTATTACGGAAACTGTATTCTTAGGTTTAACTATTGATTCTAAACTTCAGTGGGGCACTCATATTAGAACTCTTTCAGGTAGATTAAGCTCAGCTGCGTATGCAGTAAGAAAAATAAGGCAATTGACAGATGTAGCTACAGCTAGATTAGTATACTATGCCTATTTCCACAGTATTATGTCGTACGGCGTCTTATTGTGGGGGTCTGCCGCTGATGTGGAATCAGTCTTCATACTGCAAAAGAGAGCAATCCGGGCTATCTATAAAATGGGTCCCCGTGAGTCCCTTAGAAATACGTTCGGAGAAATTGATATACTAACTCTGCCCTCGCTTTATATTCTGGAAAGTATATTGTATGTACGCAAAAACCTAGGACTTTTTAAAATTAGAAGCGATTTACATGACAAAAATACGCGTAGCAAACACCAAATCGTATTACCAAAATGGAGACTAGCTAAGACCAGTAAGTCATTCCTTGTCAATAGTATACGCTTTTATAATAAGTTGCCCAAGTCGGTTATTGAACTTAGCGAGGGAAAGTTCAAAACCCATATTAAGCGTGTCCTAACCAAAAAAGCATATTACAAGGTTAGAGACTATGTCGAAGACGCGCTTGTTTGGAAATAACTGCTTCTGCACATGTGACCCCCTGGTAACATTATTGTGTAAATTTGTCTATTAACTGCTCCATGTTTGTTTTATTTCATAAAATATTACTCATAAATTTATTTTTTACACAACACGTTGCTTTTGCAATATTTTTATATTATTTGGATATTAATCACCTTAATTTCATTAAGTCGTGATTTCATTTTGATAAAAACTAATTTGTTGATAGGTTTGATTTCTTTTCTCTCATATTTATATAGCCTCTCTTAAAGTGTGAATGAGAGAACACTGTAGACTACGAATTTTAATTACTACTTAATTCAACCCAGTTTTTGATTGAATCTATTTTTATTTGGGTTACAATTTTGATTGGTCTACACTGTCCTCGCATATGTGTCTGTTTTGTAATGTGAAAATATTGTAAACCCAATCATTTTTTTTGAAAAGAGTAACCATGGAGTTTCTTGCCGGTTCTTCTCCATAGGAAACGACCAATTTGGAACCGTGCACTAGCTTCGACTTTTTATAAGTGCCCATGTAGGCCTATGTAAAATAAAAACATTTTTTATTTTTATTTTATTTTATTTTATTTATTTTCCCAAATGTACCTTCAAGCCATGTTCACCCTTAAAAGAGCGTGCTTGGGAACAGTGGGGACATCTCACTAGGACATCCAGCGATGTGGCAGGTTGACTGGCTCCTCGTACGGCTTCACCACTGTCGTTAGAGGATAAGGGCATTCAAAAGTACTTACAGGTAAACTTATTTAAAACTAATTTTATATGTACACTGCACTAAACTGTTATAAAATTCCTAAAATAAAACTAACACAAAACACAAAAAAAAATATAAAACTAGGCACTGTCAGTGTCATTGTGGCGCAGTCGCCCTGGGAAGCGGCGGCTCCCGGCACACGCCGGGCAACTTTCTTTAGGCCGGTTGCACGCTGGGCTGCAGGCGTCGCTTCGTCTGAACACTAAGGGCCACCTTAGACACACAGTATTGCACAAGATTCCTGACGGCCGGAACCACCATCAAATGAAAATGTTTGTGGATGTCAGTTGGCTGATAAGTAGTGAAATGGATATAAATAGCGTATGCAATCGGTACGGGCAACTTTAGTTTTGTTGAATCGTATAATCTTTATATACTTATTATATTTTATTTCACCTATGACAGCTTATATGGCATCGGATTTCGGATTGTATATTTTTTTTCATAAAATGAACATTTCATTTATACACATGTTTTAATTTCAAATTTTTTTTCCAAATGATTTTTAATTCAAGGTTTTGCGCAACGTTAAAGGTAGGCTTTCGAACCGAGCGTGTACAATCTTGAGGTATTTATTAAAATTTACACTTTAATTACTCAAAAAACGTAAGATTTCATGTTTTATTGATAAACGAAAAAATTACAAATTAAAATATACTTCTATAATTAACAAACAAATAAGTTAATAAAGTTAATATTTAATAAGATATCTACAATATTTTGAAAAAGTTGTAGAATCTTCTTTAAATAATATTTATAGATGCCTATTTATTGCTGTTTTAAAAATAATTTATATACCTGAGTGACCTTCAGTGAATTTAAGCCCATTGTAAGTTATTTCATTGAGAAGTGGGGACGGACCTAGGAGAGTCTGGGCCTTACTATATACCTGCTATTTCATAGCAGCTGTAAAGACCGTTAGTATTTGAGATACAGTTACAGTTTTTGTATCTATTGTCGATTCTCTTCTTGCTAGACGCCACTAAACGATTCAAAGCTGTTTTTTTTATTTCATACACTTGCTTGTCGTCTGACTTATTGCAGATTATACAAACAGATTCTTCCATACTGGTAATCTGAAAAGACAAAATCAAATTAATAACGCCTTCAAAGTTTTATCATGAGTACTAGCTGTCCCCTGCGGTTTCACCCACATTTTTCGTTACTGTTCCACTCCCGTGGTCGGTTCGTAGCGTGATGTTATATAGCCTATAGCTCGATAATTGGGCTATCTAACACTGAAAGAATTTTTCAAATCGGACCAGTAGTTCCAGAGATTACCCCCTACATACAAACTTACAAATTTTACCTCTTTATAATATTAGTATAGAAGTATAGATAACTAAATCTGTTTGTATAAAATAAACGAAGTTACTATTTTTTTATTCTTGTACTGAAATATCATTCAATTTCAATTTTTTAGGTTATGTTACGTTAAACATACTATTTATAAAAGAAAATATTACAATTTTTATTTTGAAGCTGATTAATATAGATTAAAATACAGATAGTATTTACCTTGCTATGCAGATTCCAAACGTAAAGTACCTACGTAAAGTAAATTTCCCACAAATCACTTAGAGTAACTCAGCCTGCACGTGTATTTTTAAAAACGACGTTGTACAATACTCTGTATCTCAAATACTAACGGTCTTTACAGCTGCTATGAAATAGCAGGTATATAGTAAGGCCCAGACTCTCCTAGGTCCGTCCCCACTTCTCAATGAAATAACTTACAATGGGCTTAAATTCACTGAAGGTGACTCAGGTATATAAATTATTTTTAAAACAGCAATAAATAGGCATCTATAAATATTATTTAAAGAAGATTCTACAACTATTTCAAAATATTGTAGATGTCTTATTAAATATTAACTTTATTAACTTATTTGTTTGTTAATTATAGAAGTATATTTTAATTTGTAATTTTTTCGTTTATCAATAAAACATGAAATCTTACGTTTTTTGAGTAATTAAAGTGTAAATTTTAATAAATACCTCAAGATTGTACATAATGATTAAAAAAAATTTTCGAATTTGAGGTTTTTTCAATTTTTTGCATTTTCTAAGAATATTTCCTACAGTAATGTATATTTTTCTTTACACCATCAGAAAGTAGATATTTCAACGAACAAAAAGCCCCCAAACTTTTTGAAAAAAGCTGATATTTTGACGTCAGAATTTTTGATTGAAAATTAGGGTGTTTTTTTGATATTAAATTAAAATGAAGCGAAAAAATAAATATTTTTAATCAAATAAATTACAGTGTATTTGGGACATAATAAGGTAAGTTTTCACCAAATTTCGTAGAAAAAAATATTTTATTTGAAAAAGATATAAATAAAAAACCAAAAACTTGGTTTTTTGAATTTTTCACCTAAATTTTGAGGATATGTGAAAAATCTGCAAATACAAAAGTTGTGGATCTTTTTATTGCCTACAACTTTGCCATTTAACTTTTTTCCATAGGACTTGTAGTTTTGCCGGAAATCAAAATAAACCATTTTTTACCCTTAAAAACTCACCCCCTCCCACTTCCCGAACTCGGATCGACCGTAATTTATTTTTCCTTTCAATTTGATCATATTCCCCTCCTTTTCTAATGGGTTTCATCCTACTGTAATTTTTTTTGGTTTCAAAAATTATCTACCCTGGTCTATTCCAGCAATTACACCATTGGAGCACAAATTAATTTAGAATCAGCTACATTCTAGCATAGTATGCGCGGTTGAGTGGCAGACGTCAATGGTGTGTCACAAACGTACGGTCGCCTTTACAGCATATAGCTAGTGCGCAACGCTCCCCCAAGATTCCACATCTTAATTCATTCCAAGTTGCGCAATATCTTTTACAAAATTTTGGGCTTTGATCGATTAACTTTGGAATGAAATGGAATGGCTACATAAGATTGGCGATTCTTCTAGCTAGCTCGGTGAACCTATGGTTCTAGGATAAATAAAAAAATAATTATTGACGTTTTACAAACAACATCCGCACACATTTCTGGACAAACTTTTTCATGATATTTACAGCATACAGTTGAGTAATTATAATATCGTCATTTCACTTTCTTCGTTACCCCGAGGGAAGCTCACTTACATCAAATCGATATTACATAATACTAATGGATTTTCCTCTTTTATGGCCCTAGGGAAAACAGGATGACCTATTTTTATGCGGAAACATGCTCGGACGAGGTAATTAGGGATCCCCATTTATTATTTCCCAAGATAACATTATTTATAGATGACTGCTAACAGGTTTAGCCTCCTTTTAGGGTCCTGTACCCAAAGAATACCTACGGGTTTCTATTACAAAACCTTTGTCGACTGTATATCCGTCAGAACCCCTGGGTTCTGGGATGCAAAGCAAAGAAGGAAAAGAGGAGTGGATCGAGTCAGTAAAAATCTAATTAAATACGCCGTCCCTCTTCACTCTAGAGCGGGAGCAGTCATGAGATTGATTTCCCACCTAAAAAAAGCTAGTTATCCGCAAAACTACAAATCGAGCCAGTGTTAATACTTACTTATTTAGCTAGCCCTCTCATTCCCAATTGCTTTCTGTTTATGTTGATATAGTAGGTATGTCTTTCAATTTAGCGTAGGTACCTCTGAATAGAGGCTACCCTCAGGCCGTTTCCATTGAATTCCTCTAGTAAGAACCCTCTGTGTGTTATCTTATCCTCCCATTTCTTTTTTTGTGATGTTGTGTGGACATAGTAAATGGTGTTAATAGCATTGGTCTTAATATTTTTACTAGCTTTTGTCAGTGGCTTCGCTCACGTAAATATCGAGAATTATCTCTAAAGAATTATGTTCAGTCATTAGTTTGTTCGTAAGAGTGACAAGAGTTAGTGGGTATTACCCAGAACGCGTTATTACATTGAATTCGAAGACCATTACATAAGCCATAGGGATATAATTGACCCACGTAACGCAGTGACTGTCTGAAGACCCTGGGGCCTAACCATTAGAGACCATGACATGTCAAAAATGTCAAGCGTGCGAGCGATGAAGAGGGATGGAGCTATACTATACATATACACCCTACTTACCGCCATTCCTTTAAGAGCGCGAACAATATTTCTCTAATCTACATTATTGCCTCGTTAAAATTCCAAAAATAAAAATGATTAAACAAACCTCCTTTTCATACTCTTACACATGCTTCATCATCATAAAATACAAAGAGAAACTTTGTTTTCTCACATTATCTCTAACAAAGAGGGACGTGCAAACATCGCCTTTTGAGAACGTCTCAATCAATCAATTTCTGTTTCAATGCAACCTTCAAAGTTGCGTACAACGAACGTATTGAATTTTTTGGATCATTATGTTACTTATTAAATTGGATAAGTATGTGATATAATTATACAGGATAATATTTACACTATAAGAACAACTGAATCTATGATTTTATTTACCATTTAGAAAGTTGCTAAAACATGAAAAATAAAAACACTAGGTAATTAATAGCCGCTCCACGCTGTGGGGTCCTACTTCTAGGTGACTAAAACAATGTTTTCATTGTTTGATTTTGATGTCAATTGCCGGAGTTTACGTTTCCTGATAGCTACAATCTGAGAATCTTTAAGTGAAGAATGAATAGGTTACTTCTAGATAAGCGAACTCCGTCGTCGACCGCATCGTCGCTTTCCATCAGGTGAGATAGCGGTCAAGCGCACACCTATAATCGATAAAAAATTGGTTCTCAGGAAGTTTAAAAAAACGGTTACCTACAAGCCCACTATTAATAAAAAATAATCTATGTGCTAATCTGGGACATATTCTGGAATAGCACATAGATTATTTTTTTATTACAGCAGTAGATTCCTTTGGATAGTTTTTTAGTATCACGCGGACAAAGCCATTGGCTGGATGATAAGATAGGCCATGTCATATAAATACCTTTCATTCCAGAAGAATATTCTTTTGAAATGATTTTCTACTTTCAGATGCTGTTGGCGCTCAATAATGAAGTAAAAACAGAGTTTCGTACACGCTTTTAGCAATGCAACTATTCTCATTACCTACAAACTATGCCAAGGTTTTTATGAACAGTAAAGTTTTCAAATATTTTTTACGAGCATCCTCGCTCAGGTATAATTTAAGGGCTCGTAATGTTGAAGTTACAAGATAATGTACTTAAGTGTAAATGGATCCATAATTACTGTTTTTTACATAAGTTTACAATTTCACACAGTCTAGAAAGGATTTTTTTAGTTACTTAATCTTGTACTTTTCAGGATCTATACGAGACCAATTTCAGAGCCGTGCATAAAGACTGGTCAGAAGAGGTTTGATATGAGTACATCGACACGAAAAGAAGAAGAAGAAAAATATTAAGCTTCTATCAAAGTATTTTGTTGACAGAATTGCAACAGTGAAGCGAGTACTACTTTAGAACAACGCACACGTGGGGACGTCTGATTTGCACGTTGAACGACGTCGTGTGGCGACCATGATATGTAGCTCTACAAGTTTAGTTGCCATTTATAATGTATGGAGACCGTTGCACCCAGATTGCCGTAGGTACATAGCCTATGTGTGCGCAATGTAGTTCTACCTCGACAGGACAGGAATTAAGATATCCTAAAGAGAACTACGAGTCTGTGTGTAGTTATTGAAATAGTCCAAAGAACTGCCAGACTTAGGTGGCAGTGGACAGGTTATCTTGCTCACGTAACAGATGGACAATGAGGCTGATAGATTTTGGTGTGGCAAACGTATAATTTTTTTTTTGGTGGATTATGTAACTAACTGGAGTATCAAAACATGTATCATGTATTGAAATGTTGTGGGATAAAGCCACCTTACCTTTCATTTAAAAGACTAACATCTGCCGACGGCTTAATTCTCGTGAAAGTGTTAAGTTTTAGGTAGCAAGGGACATATCAATCAATTACAAAATATATGCTTAAAGACTGATTGGATGATTTTGACAATTTAAATACGCGGTGATGAACCCATATTAATTAAGAATTACACATATTACAGACAAACAAACTTAGTTACAAGTATGCATTTATAATATTAATATGGATGAGTGAAAATTATGATGAAACACTTCCCAATATCATTAGTTTAACCCAAAAAGCTTTCAATAAATTAACCTTTTAACTGTAAAGTTATTCACAGTCAAACTTTAATGATTTCCTTTATGAATATTTAATTGGTACTTACTGAAGCGCTGAAAGTAACTTGGCTTTGGTATAATTTAGATTTACTTATTAATTTTGTGAAATAATGCTGAAATTTAATAACATAACAAACATTGAGACAATTTAAGCATGTACATAATTTTGTGTGCGTTTAGTTTTTTTACATTAAATGAGAGATTGGCATGACAAATTTTAAAAACTAATTGTCACCTACTGAGGCCTGAAACACATACCTATTTCAGTGATAGTATTTTTAGGTTTATTTTATTTTCCCTCAGTGCATTCATCTTTCATGAACTCATAACCCTTTTTCTCAGAAATGTGTTAAGGTATTAAGTTAAAAATTATATCAAACATTCAAGTCTACTCCTTAGACCATTAGACCAATGAATAAATTGAAATTTTAAGTTAACAAAATCTATAGATGATGCCGTTTTTGCTCTAGTTAGGCGCATACTTTGACTCTGGCAAAGAACTCAAAATTTATAGTTTAGCTCCCATTGACCTAGATTCCCAGATAAGAAACAAAGTGTCAAGAAATTCCTAAACTCAAGGCTACTGAATGGTTTCTCATGCGGGTAATAACAAAAGACGAAGTGATTACTGAGGAAGATTAAATTTCATGTTTTATAAAATAATGCATATTATACTAGAGCAATGTCGAGAATTTCAAAGATTACTAACGCTTGTGCAAAACTTCTTCAATAATAGAAAAAAAAGCTTTGATTGGCAGCTGAGGACTACAAAATAACAAGTCTTCTTTTCCATCAACATAAAAAAATAACAAAGTTCACTAAGCTGGTTGAAAAACATATTTACCACAGGAAAGGATCTCAGGTGCCAAGAAGTGCCTTTGTTCGGTGTATAGTGACGTACAGTAATGAGGTGTCGGGTTTAGTAAACGCATTCGGTAGCAGCCCTTGTATAGAGTAAACATGCGGCGACTAAGGCGGGAGCGACGCGGTAGCAAGCGCGATTAGGTAGCTATTGCTAAAACTCTAACTGTCAAATGCTACGCAAATAAATATTAAACTTTATTTATATTTTTTAACTTTGGAAGAAGTACCATGAGGGAAAAGCCACTGGCAGAAACTAGTAGTTGCTCATATATTTATTTATCAAAACTTTACGCACAAGTAAAAAAACACTGCACAAAGGCGGACTTAATACCTTAGGCATTTTATACCAGTCGCCCTTACGGTGGTCTAAAAACATAACATGGTATATAAAGGGCAACTTTGCGTAACTCTTTTCAGCTTATTTATTTCTGACGCACAAAACCAAACAAACCGCAAAGGAAACTGTTCCGGCAACATTTCAACTGTGCCGACTTTATCAAGTAGTTTCACACGGAAGTGTCGCGAGTGTCGGGACTCTAGTTACCCCGTGTCTGCAAGATATAGCTGTTACAATTCAATCTAGCGACACTCGACGAAATTCGATTCCAGTTTCAAAATCGTTTTTATGCTCCCGGTATTTTTGTACCCGCGCTGCAGCTGGAGGGTTAACGTTTGTTTATGTGGTTAATCTTCGACATCTTTACTTGGAGAATTTATTATTTTGGATGAACAAAAATATGCATCATCATGATTTCAGCCGTAGGACGTCTACTGTTGGTCATAGGCCTCCCCTAATTGTCGCCATAACAAAAACTCGTGTGCATCTCGCATCCATCGTATTGCTGCGACTCTCACCAGGTCATCGGTCCACCTTGACCGAGGACCTCCTTGTTCCCGGCCTCCCAACGCTGCGTTTTTCGGTATACGGTCGCCACTCTAGAAACTTTTATCCCTATCGTCCATTTATCCTGTGAGTAATGTCCCCTCTTCACTGCCACATAAGTTTCGCGATTCTAAATCACTTTGTTGCTTTTTAGTCAGCAAAACTCTGGCACCTCTCACTCCACCCAAATTGGGAGAAGTTATTTGATGATTACCTTCCTCAAAAAAACTGATTCATCTTTTTTTACCGGATGCCTTTCTAACAGAACCCTGCCGTACACTACTACTAAAAATGAAACATTGTGAAATATTTTGGCGTTTGTAGAGCCGCTGTTTTTTCGTAGAATATTTTAGTTGCACGTGTATTTCAATGCCAGTGAAACATGCTTTGTACATTATTTAGTAAAAATATGAATATATACGCAATGCGGTAGTTACATTTTCACGGTATGATCTAATTAACTATGCAGAAAATATTATAAAATAATTATTCAGCTTTAATAAATGATTAGTTTAAACTTATGGACTAATAAAACCACTGAACTAAAGCAAAATTAGTTCCTTAGGCAAGTAGACTTTAGGGTGCACAACATGGCAGGTGCAATTTAATAGAAGACAAACAGAAAAGAAATAAGTACAATTAATAAATCAGACTTTGTTTGTGACTATGTGTTTGTTACTTCTTTAAACTTGAATAGCTCAACTAATTACGGTGAAACTTGGTAGATACATGGATAGCCAAATACTAAGATACTTTTTATCCTAGGAGTATGTTGTCTTAGGATAATTTTCTACCATCAGGCGGACAAAGCCACCGGTAGCAGTAACATATTAATTGTTGGTACACAATCAAACTGAATATTTAAAGTCGGGCCGTATACGTTTAAACCCCAAAAGGATCTAAACTGTGATTACCAGTAAGGTGTGTCTCTCTTTAGATAAAGATAGAAAGTAGTCTTCAAAAAATGTTGAAGCCATCAAACTTTTTAATAAACGTCTTCTGAAAATATTCCCACTCAATTTCCAATATTCTTGAAAAATCCGGAACATTTTTCATCTCATCAATAAGATGGGACATCAAACAGAATCGTTTGATTTAATGCCTACAGAATGAGATGATTTTCCAAATCAATTTTGAAATGAACTTCAAGGCAAAAGAACCAGAAAATATTACTAAAACGGAAAATAAAGTGTAAATGGATCAATGAATGTAACTAACGATTTTTTCTCTTTTTATTATCTATCAAAAGTATTGTGGACGTTATAAGGTGAAGTTGATAAATAAATTGGTAGTTAGATCATGATTTAAAACACCCACTCGTGGCACTATTTGATTACTCATATTAGATACATTATTTACTAAAAAAAATCATAGCAAGCATAGCTATGAAAAAACTACGGTTGTATTAATCTTTATTAAATTAGGTATTTCTTTTCGCTTCACAAAATGTTTAGTACTTTTTTTAATTTATTTCTACATGCGTACTATTACGAAATTCGTAGAAAAGAAATAATTTCTCGAATAAAAGTTTTTTTAAATTTTGTGCATTTTAAAAACAAATTGACTATCAAACTTGGTTTATATTTCTGTGGTATATAAAGTCAGTAAAGCGTTTGTTTAAGACTGTAAGTGGATTTAAAGCGTCACCGGAATATTTAGAACTCTCTCTAGAAATATTGTTGTTATTTAAACAACAATATTTCGAGAGTAAAATTCGCAACAAAACAAACCGAGCAACAAACTCCAACAATCCTTTGCGGAAACACGAAAAGTGCCCTCCAAACCCACAAGAGATTATCACCAAAGAAAAAGGGAAATAGAGAAAAATGTCCTTCGCGTCACACATGGGTAAGTTATCCGAAATACTTTCGTTTTTCTTCGCGTAACAAAGTCGCTACGAGCGAGCCGGATACGACGAACAAATCTAATCCTGAGACATGGATGACAGGAACCGTTGACATATCTATTTGGATCTAGGTTCCGCTCTGAATTTGTGTTAAGGAGTGGTTTGGGAGGGAATAACACAAATAGTACCTACTAGCTTCTGTTACTGGCTTTGCTCGTGTGGAAGTAAGTTTCTTCACACTGACTTTGGATCGCCGTTTTCTTATTCTTTGTAAACATGTTAAAATACTACTTAATTTTAGCATTTTAGGTTCATGGTTTTGTACTGTACATAAATTAAACCTTTAACAGATACTACCAATTGGCACTGAGGCTGCGTGATGAATCACGTCCTATATCCGCTCTTAAAGAGGAAGCCGTTTTATTGCGGATATTTCGATATTTTTTATACGAAGCCTTATCCTAGCCCTAGCCCTTCGTCTTTCATTCTAAATGATATATTTCAACTGACTTTACATTGATTCACTATAATTTTAACGACTATAATAAACGTGTTTGTTCGCAAGACTCGCAATACGTTGGTCTGATATGATAAAATTCTTGAAATCTGGAGTTTTTGTTTTCATTAAAGCGAAATGTTTTTAAATTTGAATTTATAGTAGCAGTTAAATTTAGCACGTATTTAAAATATCACGTTAAAAATTAACTTAAAATCGCACGTATTTTCATTCATTATCGTTACAAATTTTCAATTTTGAACGTAGATACATAGTTATAATTTTTAATTGTACAGTAAAAGTACTCGGTTTTTTGTCCCAGGAAACTTTTAAGTCGTAAACAGAGTTCACATTCGAAGGATCCATTCCTGCCAGAGATGTGAAATTGTTCGAAAGAATCACTGTGGTTCTGGAATGCAAAAATCAACTGAAATAATAAGGGTGGGTTTTATTTAGAAAAAATCTGAGCGGTAGAAATAGTTTGATGATTTATTACGCTCAAAAAAGAGATATAAAGGAATATGGGTTTTAGTTTGGTTTATTAAACGCTAAGAACAACTGAGACAACAAAGGCGGGTTTAAGTCAGTAAACAACTATAAAAATAAGTAATAAGTAGAAAAAAGCCTTGAAATGATCGATAAATTGGCTGCAAAATTTTATACGAAGAAAATGACCCTTGATATGATGGCAAATAAAACTGGCCAAGAGCGTGTCGGGCCACGCTCACTGTAGGTTTCCGTAGTTTCCCGTCTGTCACAATAAGTGTCCCCAACTTTTCAAAAATCGTCCCATCAAGTTCAGAATAAGAAAGTCATGATAAAGACCTACTTTCCAGATTTGTTTTCATATTTTCTACATTTATGGTTCAAAAGTTAGAGGGGGGACACATTGTTTTTTGCTTTTGGAGCGATTATTTCCGAAATGATTGATATTATCCAAAAATGCTTTCAACAAACCCCTATTCATTTTTAAATACCTATCCAACAATATCACACGTTAGGGTTGAAATAAAAAAAAAACACTTTCCAGTTTACATGTAAGGGGGGCTACCCTAATAAAACATTTTTTTCCAATTTTTATTTTACTACTTTGTCGGCGTGATTGATAAACATATAGGTAAGTACCAAATTTTAGCTTTCTAGTGCCAACGATCACAGAGATTAAGCGAGGACGGTCGGACGGACCGACGGACGGGCGGACAGATGGACAGACATGGCGAAACTATAAGGGTTCCGTTTTTGCCATTTGGCTACGGAACCCTAAAAAGGACGCAGACTGGGACCACTCCAAACAAATTCAACACTTGTGAAATATTATATATATCAACTCTTGCGAGTAATACGAGCCCATTTGTAAAGAGAATCATTTTTGTGATTTACATTAATTTCATTTCTGGTCTTTTGACTGATATTCCCGTCATAAATTTGTAGTGTACTTAAAAATACTACTTTTTTCCATCGAAAATCTGTTTCTCAGACTTTGATCATTTTCCGTTTTTTTGCTTACGTCAGTCCTGACCATATAAATTTTGAACAACGAATCGAGCATGACTTTCGACTATAACTCAAAAACCTATCTAACTGAAAGAAACTTTAACAACATTACAAAACTCGACAAAACACTAGTACGGATTAACCGCGAAATCTACATACCACAAAATGTTAGGCTTTAAGCTTCCAACAGATACATCGAAACTTCCTTCCACAAAACCTCAGGAATTTGTTGCGGAACCGGCATTTCTACTTTTCATCTAGTGTTGAGAGTTGCGGAACAAATTCTCTATGACAGTTTATCTTCTGTACCTATCTGATGTAGTTTATTGGGACCGGAAAAAAAGTTCGATTCGTCAGGAAATGTTTTTGCTTCGTTGAGTTTATTGGGGAGGGACGCTATGACTTGAATGTGTGAGTGGGCAATGTGAACTGAATTAGGGTGATATGGGGTTTTATTATTTTGTTCTAAAGCGGAGGAGTTCCCGATCAGAAGGATAGCGCCGATTCTGAAACAGTTGTCGGACACATGGTCATTCAGTGAATGGTTTGCCGACAGAACAGTTCACTTTTCAGTATTTCATAGATAGAATTTTTCCCTGAAACACGATTTGGAGACTAGAAAAATATTAATTTTATTATTGCTTTAATTGTTCTTAAAATTGATGTACTAAAAACACATACTTATCTGATGGATACCTTTTAAATCTGAATCTTACATGCACATTATAAATCAGTCACTTAGATACTATTAATATAGTCTTACAATTTCTTCATATTATAAGGAACAAAAATTAAACACTTCTCGACTGTGTTTCATAGAATGTATTATTTTATCATCTATGATTGTACACACACATACAAAGAGAACGAAACAGTATAATAAAAATTTGTACAATATACTAAAAATAAGCAGTACCATTTTCTTATTTCAAAAGAAGTTTCTTCCAGCAGACCTGTGAAAGGAGGAATAAGAGTTTATGGAATCTTAAAATAATAAACACTTTTATATCTACCATACACTAAAAAATAAATACATAACGTATATCTACACGTACATAATGTTGTACGTTGTTACGTTGTCTCGAAGTGAATCGTCAAATATGTAAATATATAGTAAGTGGCTTTCAAAGTGAATTGTTCCATCCGAATACTACGTTTTCCTATATAGCCTAACGAGTGGTGAAGTCTTAAGTCTCTGAATTTAGTCGTTATTGAGGTTAGAGTAAGGTATAATTTAATTTACTCCCGTGTGTACCGTTAACGCTTACATACTGAAGCATGCATTCAAACTTCTATAACACACCTAAAGAAACTATGAACCTCCAAATAAAAAGAAATATACCGCCGCACCTCGTTAAAAACATCAGTTTTGTCTAAAATTCAAAAAACAAGTCCGTAATACATTTACACGATGAAATTCAGTTCACAAAATTTATGTTTTCATTTTACTAATAGCATATACGCCGTCCCTGAATGGCTTTATGCAGCACGTACCAAGTAAAACATCAGCAACACGTTACGAGTATTATGTTGAAAAAAGAATTCAATTTAAAAAGCCGAGGCCAACGGAGACGTAAACCAATTCCAATTAGTGAAAAAGAATGAAGCGTTGGCGTGTTACGCTGCTGGTTTTGGAACAAAAGGAAAAATTCCGTCAGTCCTTACATTTCGGAAGTATTTAGGAAGGGTTAGTTTGAAATAAGATGGGTTACTTATTTCAATGTTATCATCAATTTGCAGTGTAGCCCAAGAGTTTTGATGTAGTTATTAATTAAGTGAGAACTTTGTCAAGTCTTTTGAAAGTAATATTCTTTACTAACTTCTGCTAGCAGCTTCGCCAGCGTGAAAATAGATCTCCCTATACAAACTTTGGATCACCGGTTCCTCCCTTCGAGCGGTTAAATTTAGAAAAAAATTGTCTCTTAATGCTCGCCTACGTGATGAAAGGATACCTTGTGCATAATTTCACATTAGACTTGGGCCTAGAAACTACTGATAGTTTTGGCTGTGCATTGATATTTTAGTTAGCCTAGCTACTTTTGTATATATAGATTTTTTGTGCAATACAAATATAATAATAATATTTCTTAAATCTAACATAAATAGTAAATCTTTAACTACTTCAAGTATATACCCGTATTAGCTAAATTAGTAAAGCTACGTTCGAAATGAAACACAACCTTTTATATCGACAAACAAAGTTCCTGACCCAACTCAAAAGCTAGAAACGAAGACAAAAGTCGATACAAACTGTGTCCACCCACAAACCGAACTTATATCCTTTAAAGAAAACGAGTATGAAGATATAGAAAGAGTAAATTCGCTGCCGTCAGAAACCGCAAAGCAATTTCAATTAGTGGCAAAGAATGAAACGTCGCGCGTCGGCGCGAACGGATATACTTTTTATTTTTGTCGACATGGCGACGCGCGGCGTCTAGCTGGTGACGTTTCGTTTAACACCATTCTTCATGTCTACGCAGTTTCAACGGATTTTGGTTTGCAATTTGTAATGAAATATATTGAATTGTAGTTTGTTAGTGATCTACAGTGGCCTTACCATGAGTTTGAAAAAACGTTCTCGCTATCGAAAACTATAGCTTTGTCTCTTTCACGTGCACCACAATGACAGGGACAAAGCGATAGTTTTCGATAGCGAGAACGTTTTTACAAACTCATGGTAAGGCTACAGAACTATGTAGGTATACGTTTGTAGATTCTAAGACAGAAGCACAGTAGTTCTAATTTGTTTTTGAATATTTAAAAATGTTAATGATATGTGAATAAGGTATAAAAAATATTAAAAAAATATGATTTACAATTTAAGTTTCATTCCAGCTCCCCTTTTGCAAGTACACTAAAAGAGATTTCCGTAGAACTAAGCATCAGTCCTACAACTCAGTTGTTTCCTTCTTTATATCTATTTATAAACTTATACTCTTATTCAATTAACATCAATTAATTGTTAATAAAAAAAGTGTAATATTTCATCATTGCTATTATCCTCATTTTTCATCAGTTGATTACTTTTCCTCTGGATGAGAGATCGCTTACAAAATATAGAAATAGTAGCCCTCCTATGAATTATTCTGTAGATATCATGCGATAAATATAACAGGTTAACGTGTGGCATGTAATATAAATTCAACCATCTTCATAAATTTATTTTTTCAGTTTTTATTATCTACCCACCACCTACTCAATAATACACTCAACTACTGAATTTATGAAAGCAGACAATTTTTATTTTGTACGTAGGTGTACCCTTAGACGGTTCAACAATTTAAAGTACTTTTTCTGTAGTGGTTTTAAGAATAATGGAAATTGTTCGGTACCTCGTAAAGTTCTGTTTTACTCGTTAAAGGTCTAATACCAAAAATACTTCAACGAAATCGTTCGCAGGAACGCAGGAACAATATGAAATTCAAGTGTAATTGAAACAGTTCTCGTCAGGAATGTTAAGGCGTTTCAGATGAATGCTTTTAGAGGAGTTCATCTCGAATTTTTAAGGAACCTTTGCTTTTACTTTGTATTTGCAAACTATTAAAAACACCTCACATTTTACTCTGTTTTGATTTTTTTTGGACATTGATTTAGACTGAGATAATACTACAAGTTTTTTTTTTTGACAATTTAAGTGGGATCTTTATTTACATAACAGTTTATAAATTATATTTACATATTAAACTAAAAAATTACTTAATAGATATATACAAACTAAAGATACAAAAAAAATAAAAAGGGATTTACTGGGCATCAAAAAACTCATCCACGTCGATGTCAATAGGAATAGTGCCCAGAACGCTGGCAGCATTGCCACGTTGGATGGCAATGCTGATTCGTTGGCCGAAAAACAGCCCAGCCCTCTGGTCACGTGAAGAGTCGACTAGCTGCTTGCTAATATCCCGAACAACTCGATGAGCACTCGGACCCCACGGCCCTAATGTTTCAACCCCAAACGGCTCAAACATATAACTCCCGATAAGGTTGTTATATTTGCGCCGCTTGAGGTTTTCTGCGCCTGCAGCAGCAGCCCCAGGACAGCCCGCCGTACTCAGAACATGGGATGGCGCAAGGGTGTCGACACATGTTGCATCCCACACCAAAGGCCTACCCAACTTCCAAGGCATTATGGTCATCCCGTCTGGCCTCTTCCCATCGTCGCGTGCCAAGCCATTAGGTTCTAAAACAGCTGGCACCCCGGCGGTGACAAGAGCTCGACGGATAATGTCATTAATGCTAGCGTGCCTAGCTATCCGACCAGCGCTCCTACTGCAGGATAGGCCATGATGTCCGAGGCGGTCGACTGCTTCACCGCATTGACATCGATGTGGAGCTCCACAAGGAGCACCCAGACGCAAGCATGTAGCGATCCGGAAAGTCGTGTCACTCAACATAGTACCTATGTTGAGCGACGGTAGTGCCTGTAGCCAGAGGCCCGACTCCCATTCACCCACAGCCAGTAGACGGGCACGCTCAGCAGTATTGGTGGACGTATTAATGAGGTTATTCCGTACCAACCTGCAGAGCGGCTCATCCCACTGTCTCTGGGATGATGGATTCTCGGGCAACGCCTTGTCCGGGCAAGCCATTTTCCATACTACAAGTTGAATTTCAACATTTTTTAAGTACGAAAATTAATCTTATGATGTCTTTCTGTGGGTCATATCTGTCCACGCAAAATTGACAACATTGTAAATTCATACATCGAACCTTAAACAGATGCTGGATGCCATAATGCTACGCGTTTTCATAAGCAAAAACCTGTCTGAAAGATCGTTAATAAATCATACTTTTAAATAGTTCTCTCTCCTAGAAGAAGCCAGAGTCCAAACAGTGGGATTGAGAACATTACAAGGTCGATAATGCTAATGCTTAAATATTTAACAGAATAGGTTTAGCAATTTAAGGTTCAAATTGTATTACTTACTAACTTCTGCAAGCGGCTTCGCCCGCATGAAAGTACAAAATAAATAGACTATGTTACTCAGAGAAGACTTTTTAATGGTGAAAGAATTTTTGAAACCGGTCAAGTTGAGTTAAATAGTAACATACGAGCAAACAAAAAAAACAATTTCTTCTTCTTTGTAATATCAGTTTAGATTATCTTGGTGAACATTACTATACATAAAAGTATGTAAAATTTCTTTTTATTTTAACCAAAATCTACTTTTTTGACTACGATAAAAAAAATAATCAATAGTCTACTTGAACACATTGTGCATGCAAATTCTAAAAGATCTTTTCAATAAAATGTGCTGCAAAAAGTTTTCTTAGATAAAAGATGACTCGAAGCTAAAGCAAAATATTTTTTTGCTCTCATATTATTAGCACTAAGAAATATTTTACTGTAAGAACTCTTAATTGTAAGCAGTTGATGAAGATTAAAAAGATTTCTTTAGTTTCTTTATAATGAAGAAGGTGGCGTATTTTTCTACAATGTTTCTGTGCTATATTTTTTTCTTTTCGCTTTACCAGTCGACAAAGAAGGCGTTTTTAAAGTTTAATGCACAAAATGAACTCGAGCATTTTGAAATAATTGTGCGTGAAAAAATACAAATACCATTGAAATATTTGTAAGAAACTTAAATACCTATAACCATTACCTATTAAACCTATTAATATAACAAATTTTTATCTTAATATATTTATATTTCCACCCAGAGCAGGGTGAGATATTTAATCAATCAATTTTATTTTTAATTGCAAATTTGGGTACATATTTAAGTGGTAGTAGTGTTATATACTAGGTAACAATTTAGTTTTACCAAATTTTTAGCTTATAGTATGGAAATAATAGGTCATAAAAGCCATAAACCAAGAATTTTCAATATTAAAAATCAGAACATTAAAACTAAGCAAAAATTATACATTATAAATACACAACCCATTAAATAGAAAAGACAGCACTAAATAAATAAAAAAAGTTAGCGGTAAAAGGGAAGAAACAGTGAAACAAATATTGTGAGGAAACCGACATGTCCTAGAACCAAAAATTCGAAGAATGTGACAAAAAAAATGCCTGTCACTCAGAAATAAAGCAGCTTTTTAACCATGGACCAGTGCTTTCAAAATAACCTATCTCCTATAAACAAAAAAAAAACAATCAATTTCTTTATAATATTAAGTGTAGAGAGGTGATTAATTTCATGCACAAGTCCAGTTACTGCCCAAAACTGAATGTTAAACCAAATATTGTGTATATCCTCTTCAGAAATGCCTACGGTAGGTGTTAGAAACTGCCGAGACACACACAAATGACTGACAAACCCTGTCTTTCAGTCCACAGCCCAATTATCCAGAACGTATCGGTATTCTAACTTTGCAAAGCCTGCCGAATATTCTGACAGACAGATTGGGCGCCGTGCTAACTATCACTACAAACTACGCTCGAATGGAACCGTCAATATTTTGAATAAATTTACTAGTTCTCAAACATAAACTCATCCTCTATTTTACCCGACGTGTTATCTGGGTTCTGCTTTATTTAGATACTAGATTCTGCCAGTGGTTTTGCTTGCGTGAACGTAGAAAATATCTTGAAGGAACATAGTATCGGAATAAAAAGTATCCTTTGTGCTCTTTCAGGACATGATCTATCCTAATCGGATTCATAGAAATTGAAGAATAACAAACACACACATTCATATTATATTTTATAGTGTGATTATTACAACCATGTAGAAAAGAGAATTCTGGGACTCTGGAATTAGGGCAAAGAAGGAGCAATGGGTTTTAGTCACTACTATTTAAAATATCTAACTGGTAAGTTCTATGCAATACTGCTGGCAGTTGATTATGTTATTTTATACCAGAAATCCATCTCCAAAATATTTCAAATATGCGTGCGTTAGTACCATCTTCTTAAAAGGTACGCAGTGAACGTCTGAAAGAAATTGGGTTCGTTAACTTTTTAAGTCCGTTTTTGGAAAGAATCGGCTTACGACGCTACGCAGGAGCTTCAATAAAACGGTAGATGTGTTAAGGAAAAAGTCGTCAAGTTACCTACACATATTTGAATTGAGAAAAAAAAACCCTTAAGTGCGTACAGCTTGTAAGAAAAAGTAAGCCTTTACACGGAAAAAAGCTTTGTTTTATCTGATTTAGATCGCAACCTAAAGATTGGTAGGTACTGGCTAATCGATTACTTTCTTAGGTTCATTCTTAGTCCTCTGTACCTATACAACTTCTAGTTTCTACCAATGGCTTTGCCTTGCGTGAAAGTAGGCAGTCTCCGTAGTAACTATGAGCCCAACGGGGGTTGGATTCAAAAATTGTCCTGAATTTTGAAAAATCCTCTCTTTGTGCTCGACTACGTCATAAAAATAAACCGTGCTTAAAAATTTCACGCTCCTGGTCCAAGTTTCATCATCATCATTTCAGCCGAAAGACGTCCACTGCTGGACATGGGCCTCCCGCAAGCGTCACCACAACGACCAGTTCTGTGCGTCTCGCATCCATCGGATTCCCGCAACTCTTGCCAGGTCTTCGGTCTACCTTGTGGGAGGCCTTCCAACACTGCGTCTTCCGGAAAAATAAGAAAGTAAAATTGTGCCATTACTTTTTGGTGTACAATAAACTTTATTCTATTCTATTCTATTGTGACAGATTCTTCATACGTCTTTTTGGACCAAATATAAATCCTGTGACCCCTTTAAGGGACTTTCTAAATGTATTTTCTTAACTGGGCCATAAAATAGAACCTCGTGCTATTTGTAATATTGTCATCGAGTTATTGCAAATACCGAGTTTATAATAAATCTCACGACACTATATACCCTTTCTTCGCGAGGAATTCCAGCAAAAGCATTCATGTGAAATAATACCAAGTTTTGTATAATGACTTTTTTTTTTAAACGATGTAAAATTTAACTACCTGTACAAAAATTTAAACTCCTTAAACACATATTTGGAGCGCAGTAGGTGGTAACGTTAACTGCAGTATCAAAGGCACTCATTAAGTCCTCCGAAGAGCAGGTGTATAGGCACTTGGGGCACTCCAATGTGTGGCTCATGTTTTGGACAGTGCCCAGACACTGTATACAATGAGTCTATAAACCCCATTTTGCTAAATTTTGATTGCAGCTGTCTATCTTAGTGCACAATTTTAGTGTTTTCCATATATAGGCAACTACAATTCATACCCACATGGTAGATGTTATGACATATGGAATAAATACAAACTGTGTTTACACAATAATCTGTTGACAACTAAACACATTTTTTTCGCTAGATTAATCTATCAATACCCGCGAAACGAGACACAATAGTAAGACAATAACAGCGTGGTCGCATGAGACCGGGTGGGGATCCATGAATAGCGCCCTGCACACGTACAGTTCGGACTGCGGGAAACGCCACGCGCCGTTCCATCCCGCGCTCCGAACTGTACGTGTAGATGTGCGGGGCTGACAGTCCGATCTGGCGCATCGACGCGAACGCATGTCTCACAGTTTTGCGCGCGCATCACGTGTAAACGTAAAATATAAAGAATGGCGGTTTGGAGCGTGATTGTTTGTTCCGTGAACATCCGTATCAAAGTTATTACTATCCATTCTTAGGTAACTTTTAAAATCTTCCGGATGACACTGTCGTAATTCCATTAACATCGGTAAATGTCCATATCTTTTTCTGTGTTCCTTTACCCACACTCATCATTTTTTTCGGCTGTTTAAGCTAACTACAAATCCAGCTAACGCTATGACCAAACGATCGTCCATTTTTCTCACTACTGTGTAAAAAACTTTTAAAAGTTATAACGTTCCACGCGCCAGTCCAAACTGTAGTCCAAACTCTTGAAAATCAATTTACACGCACAGTTCGGAACGTTTACTAGATTATGCCAGTTTCGTCCGCATTCCAAACCGTGAATGCATTTTTAACCGTAATCAGTAAAACAGTTTGATCCGCAGTCCAAACCGTACAGATCTAACCGCGGTTTGGAACGCAGTCCAAGATGCGCGGTTCGAACTGTACGTGTGCAGGGCGCTAATGAAGTGAGGTTTTTATTGCGAACAGTATTATACCTAGTTTTCTAAGTTGATGTTCCTAACTAAGCGATTTCACGAGTATGACTGAGTGGCAGGAGCTAATGGCGAAAGACGTTGCCGTCATCAGCATCCGCTTGCCAAGACTGGTGATTAGTGGAATATTACGCCCGACTGTGACGATGCGGATGGCTGCATTTCTAAGGTTATATGTGTTAGCTGCTAAATATGGGTTTAGCAGCTAAACCTTGGTTCGATTTTTTTTATTCACTAACTTTTCTTCTGGCACCTTCTTCTCTCGCGTGAACGTGAAGAATGCCAAGGGAAAATAGAATAGAATAAACTACAGTAATAGACTATAGTTATGTCCTATTTAAGGAAATGGTCTAGACGTGCATCAAGTTTCATCGAAATCCATTCAGCTGTAAAACGTGGAGAAGTAACATACATAAGTGTGATAACGACAAAGTGTCATGATATTGACTTACAACAACATTTTTGACCTTTCAATGTTTTTGTCAATTAAATCTACATACTGTACTTACATGAGAATGGCATCTCTTATGTTAAAAAAAAATAAAGTGTAATTTCCAAACAATTCTTGTAATGGTCAGATCATAATAATATGAACAATATAGTTCAATATGAGATGTGATGTTAGCTTTAAATTATAAGAGTGTTGTTACAACATACTCGTAGTTCAAGAAAAAAATTGTGATGGGGAAAATAAATGAAATGATGAACTTGGGACGCTGAGTGATGATGAAAATTTTATCGAAGAAAAACCTAATTAAAACTAGTCATGAATCAAATGAGTATGAATACTCAGAGATCTGTATAAAACATAACGTAAAAAAAGGCAGTTGTCGATAAAAAATGGTTAAAAACTTATTTGTCAAAAGTCACCTGTCTGAGTCTGTTTCCTGATAGCTACAATCTGCGAGTATTAAAGTTAAGAGAGAACAGATAGTGGTTAAATGAGCCTATCAGTCAATGAATGAATTGACGGAATGATGGAATGACTGAGAACAATGTATGAACGAAGTGATTTTGTATATTTTTTTTCCGATATTTTAATAGTTATTCTGCTATTAATGTTTGAATCCCCGACCGGTCCTATGAGACCGCGCTGTTATTGTTTTACTATTGTGTCTCGTTTCACGGATATGTCATAGATTACAAGTAGAGAAGAATCCAACAAATCAAAGATCGTCAAAATCAGTCTAGCCGTTCTTGGGTTTTAAATATTGTAACTAACACGACTTTGTTTTATATACGAAGTATGTTTGATCTTTTCTTTCAAACCTTTATTATAATCCTTTAAGTAAAGGCTAACTTAAAGAGAATCGGTCCTAATATTTCCAAGAGGAAATTAGTTCTAGGAAAAGGAAAAAAAAAGAAAGAGTTTTTAAGTATATTAATTATGTGGTCAGAATAAATAAAGGCTTAACACTGAAAACGGGATAAGCAAACATTACTAACGACATTTTCACTGGGTGTGTCTAAAATATTGCGTAGAATTTTAGTAGGCCTATTTCACGGCTATAGTAGATACTGCTGTAATTTATCAAAGATATTGAAAAATAGAGCATTTCGACGGTTTTTTCAAAGCACCATCGAGTACTTAGAAAAAATAATACAATTTCACTTAGTATTTGCAAAAAGCCGGTAATAATAAATTAGCTTCTAGAAAAGAAGTTTTGTCAGATTGATATTATCTGATACAGATCAATATCTCACTAAAACGCACAAAACGTTTTGAGAACACATTCATAGACCTTATAACTAAAGAGTCTGTGATTCCTTATAGCTTAAGACCAGTGGGTTTTAAAGTAAAGAGTAAGTTACTTCTAGGTATCCTTATCGCCCTATCGTCTACTACCATCATCCCTTACCATCAGGTAAAATACCGGACTTGACCATTATTTTAACTGATGGTAAGCGAGCCTATCAAATATGTAACTATTTTTATTGGTTATTATTAGTTTTGCTATTTCTTCGTGAAACAGTCTTCTGTTTCACGAAAAAAGGCATTACGTGTGATATGTTATTGCGTATAATATAAACTCGAATAATTTTTATGTTTAATTATTATTTATACTCAACAACAAATACATTTAAAATAAAAATCGTTTTATGATAACCATTCTCTCAATTAGAATAGATCACTAGGGTAAAAAATCCACCCTTCCATCGAGGGTAATTGATCGGCCCTTTATATTAATGAAGTTTAAACGAATACCTTTTTACTAATTAACTTAGTTACTAATAAAAGAAAATTAATATAAAGTATTTACCTAAACCGGGATACCCCGAAAGGCTGTTCCGGGACTCACACACTGGGAAGGACAAATATTTAACTTTCATCACTGTTACATTGAAATTAACAAAACACAAGTCAATCACTACACACGTAATATTTTTTTAATCCATTCACAGTCAAAAAACACTTAAAACATTTTTTTTTCCCAAAAAAATACCATCGCGTGTGTTGAATTCAAAAGTTTGAGGAGCAAAATCGCCTCGTTCCCACACACAACCGCTCAGCTCGAACGCTGAAGCCGTACTGAAGATACGGCACCTCTTGGAGGAAAATCGTTGCGATACGAACACATTTTCATAAAGTATCCTGTTCACTGACGGCTGTGAAATGATGATTTAGAAACTTTGGCGTCGAAAAACGTCAGTGTATTGTGTTGGATGATTTTTATTTCATTTCCATGTAAATATATCATTTTTTTGAGTTTCTGTTCTGTTATCATCGTAACTTTTATGCTCCTGTGTAGATAAAATCCATCATCTTCATTGTTCTCAAAACGGTGAATAAAACGTCGTGAGAAACGCGATCTGGCGATGTCAATCTGTAGCTTCTTGCTGGCCTAACTTGCACCCTACTATTATACTGTGTTGTTATGGTAGGTTGGCTGTACTTTTGTCTGCATAAAGCATGTAAGGAGTTAATAAATAAATATGACCGCTTTATCACTCAATCATATTTAAGAACGGTATTGTTACTGATATAATTACGAAATGCTTCTGCTCTTTCCAAAGCTTGTCTGTAATTTTTTTTAGCGATGAGACCACCTATTAGTATACCCTATTAATTTCAAGCTGCTGATGTAATTTACTTCGATGGTCTATCTATAAATTACAATCATAATATTATTATGGAACGACATTTTAACTCTGAAATACTATAAAGAGTCTATTTACGTATTATTATAACTGAACCTATTATAACAAATACCTACTAAATGTCAATTTAGCTATAATACTTTCTGCAGCAATATTTTTATTTTAATCTTAAAAATATATTTGTTATATTAAAAGTATTTAACGCCGCTTTTCCAGTCAAAAAACATCCACTGTTGGAGATAGGCGTCTCGCATCCAACGGATTCTCACAACCCTCCAGAAGAAATGCCAAACTTAATTGGCAGTGGGCAGAGCACATTACTTGCAGAATATTCTGGGTTCTGGAGTGGCGACCCTGCTCAGGAAGACGCAGTATTGGATCTCCTACATGGTAGACCAATTTTTACATGTTTTTGCCTTCAAGCACAAACTGTGTTATTGTTTTTAGGATTCCGTACCTCAAAGGGCAAAAACGAAACTCTTATAGGATCACTTTGTTGTCCGTCTATCTGTCTGTTAAGACTTATTATCTCGGAAACGCGTCGGGCTATCGTATTTTAGGTCTGCGGTCCCTTGAAGCTGTGCAAAAATCATTCTTGCAAGTTAACGAAAAAAAAGATATGGCTGTTTATGTCGCAAAAAAGAACATTTGAATACTCTCTTAGGAATCAAAATTAATTTCTTTCTTTCTTTACGTTTTTTTTTATTAATCACCTGTGAAGCCTCTGGTATTGGAGAAATAAAGGAGGAGGGGGACCAATTAGTCACAGCTAGTTTGCTACCCAATAAAAAAAAATAACTTCCGCAATCAAGCTCACGCAACCTTATCGGCATGAAAAGCCCTTCTTCAAAAATGTTATAACTTGTTCTTAATCTAAAGAAAAGCCGTCAAGATAAATAAGAACATGGTTTCCGTTATACGTGAGTACGACAGGTACATTAGTTCCGCCTGGGTTCTTTACCCCCATAAGCAATTTATGGTTGCTATAGATCCTTAGGCATATATGTGTGCTTCGCTGAGAATTTCCGCTCTATTTTTCCTCTTTTTCTTACGAGGTAGAAAGTGTGTTATCTGGTTAAGTTTATCCTGAGTGTAGAAGGAAGTAAATTAACATATTATTATTTTTTTAGGAGGTTTGTATTGTATAGATACTGGCGTAAAATGGAAGTGTAGTGTCTCATGTAAGTGGGGTGTGAGTAGAAAGAGTGAACAAGATGTGGATTCTTCAATAAGGCACATGTATTTTTACACAAACACAATATTAGTTATTTGTGGTAAGAACAATACATTAGATTCAAACACAAGAAAAAAATAGCGTTTTTTAAAGGTGGAAATCATCCAATGACTTATCCCAGTCATCCCACTGTAGGGTGAATCGGGAGGGCGAGTCAGAGATTTTCTGACTAAAACCACACCTATGTTCCTTCTTTACCCTTTGCGTTCTAGGGCCACATGTTTCCCTATCGAAAGAAAACCCAGCTAGGCCCCTACATTTTTGCTGATATCTCTTTGAGGTGTGTATGAAACACTTTGGAAAGTTACCGAACGGCCGTATGGCGAAGTACAGAAGCCTATGCCTACGGTGCTGGAAAATAGCTAGTACACAAATAATAGCAACCAATAATTAGGTTACACGGTGCGGTGACTGAAGCTAAAATACTAATTCGTAACTTTTTTAGGCAGGAAGACCATTTGATGAAAACTGCACAAAATAAAAAGGCATACAGTTTAAAAAAAACACCTATAGTTGCAATAGAATGCAGTGATTTATCAGTGCAACTGCAAGAAAAAGATGTATTTACAGTGGTGTTAAATCCAAACAAATTATATTTTAAAAGATTAAGTTTAATGAATTTATGAAAATACACTTAAACAGCTTTGATTGGTTAGGGGGCGGGGCTAGGCCGACGGACAATGATGACTTTACTGCATTTTTAACGCAAATGTACTATAGACGCAAGTGACAGGTCTGACCTTATATAACATAATTTTTCGAATAAAATAATTTAATTTGTAAGGAATATTTCTGGCAGGTGCCTAGCAAGTTTGGACTAGTTGCGACCTGCCGGTTTCACCCCTGACAATCTAAAGGTCCGCAAATTACGACCAATAACAAACAAGATTAGGTTAGGGGTGTGACAAAGACACATCTTTTCCAATTTCGCGAACTTTATATGACAATGAATTTACGATTCAACCTTCTTGCTTAATAGTAAATAAGAATTTATTATGTACCTATCAATCGTAATTTTATGAATGCTGATTGACCTGTTATAATTGGCGACTTTGTAAGACTTAGGCCAATCGTTATCTTTGCCTGTACATTTGTATAATGCTGTACATAAAAGTTGTCTATTTTATCCACATTTACCTTAATAAATAAAAAGAAATACTCTCACTCATACACGTGATACACGCGGTATCAATGAGTCCTTTGAGTTATAATTCGTTCATTGGTTATTTTAATTTATTTGGTAGGTACATTTTGAAATACTTCTTTAAAAAATATTTAAACGGAGAATTTCATTTAAAAAATAGGTACTTTAGTTTCTTTTTATCTTAGTTTTTTTTCTTGTTTTATGTTTTTTACTTAAAAATATTTAAAAAAGATTATGCCAGCAATGGCATAATCAGGAACTAGGTCAAGCTACCGGCCTGCATTCCTTCCAACGACCAACGTTTTTTTTTCTTTTCAATTCAGAAAGACATCCAGTTTGTTCCGCCATCTATTTCGTGGTCTACTGCGGCCCGTGCGCTGTGTCTAACTAAGCACCAATCCTGTGTTATACGGGCCCACAGCACGTTAGACATACGGCAGACAGTCCCATTTAAGTTGGGTAGTTTTTTGAGCCACACCAACAATTTGGGTTTTAGAGGTCAGTGTAGCGTTTCGAATACAGACTGTTAATTTATTAAACACATAATACGAGTAGTATGCTGTACTGAATGATATGTTGGCAAATCTTGACTTTGGACTTTTGGATATTAGTCAAAGATCAAATCTAATCAATAAGTTAACAATAATATAACTAGCTGAGCTCATTTCCTGATATTTCTAATGTAGCAGCGGTTTTTAGCGACGGATATGCAATTGCACGAAGACAAATGACAGAAGATATACAATCGGGGTATCTTAGGTCTTCAAAACCCGTTTTGCCCAATACCTATGACATAAAAAATTAAGGTGAATCTTTGACAGCATAATGCAATCAATATGCCTAATTCGGCTCACAATGTAACGACACGACTAAATCACGAGGTAGTTGTTGCAAATTTACGAGACATAAAGGTAAGGGATATGGGGCAAGAGGTGCCCTGTTTTACATAAATACTCCCATTCGTAATTCCCATTTATTTGACTGCTCAATATACCCCGAAGTAAATTGGACCTATCGAAGTACTTAGGGTTGGCTATCATCCGACGAGTTAGTTGTAAAATAATAAATTGAAAAGGAAAAATAAAAGAATTAACAAAAGACAAAAACATACAACAACAAATTCATGATTCGCCTTACATTTCTGCTGGAGTGTGTGTTTCCTAATGGCTGCAACCTGGGGATCTTAAGTCAAGAGTGAATAGGTTACTTCTAGATAAGCGCCATCCTCAACAGCTTCGTTGCTTTGATGATACCACTGCTGACTCTTAAGGATAAAAAATGAATTCTAATCTTCCACGTAACTAACTAACACGGATATTGTAGAACCAATAATGAAGATTTTTAGTTCTAGAATACCCGCTTTCTTCACGATATTTTCCTTTGCCATTTTAAAAGCAGTGATGATCAATGAATTAATTACACTAAGTAGAGCACCTGCCAGGAATACCTTTGCCTATGCCAAGTAGCTTCTTTCAAGACAAGACAAAGAAATCACAAGATTATTAAAATTTGAAAAACGCCTTAAAGAACTTATTAATCCATAAAGGTCCTGTTCAAAGTTGAGTTGCCCATAGCACTGAAACAAAAGCTCATAGACTTGTGTATTCTCCCCGTCTTGACCTATGGCGCACAGACATGATCTTAGTGTAAGATCTAAAAGTCTAAAGTCAAAGTTTGCCAATGAGCAATGGAGCGCAGTATACTAGATGTTAAATTAACGGACTGAGTTCGAAACACTATACTGCACGTCAAATCCAGAATAGCTGATTTGAATTATAAGGCTGTCCAACTTAAATGGGACTGACAAAATGTGGGTCAAAGTAGCATAAAATTATTGCCCTCAGACAGTGTGATGTAGTGGCAGACTAAAACTTAAGATAAGTACGGTGTTACAATGGGCGGTCTTATCGCTAACAGTGATTTTTGACAACCTTTGGATGGAATTGACAGAGAAGGAGAAAAGATACGCAGGTACCTAGACAAATTTAGTCAGAAATGGAACCAAAAAATTAAAAGCCGATGTCATTGGATCACCACAGTACTATCTTCAATTTCCTCATTAGGTAAACACTTACTAAGTCACTATGTTCCTCTTAGATGTTACCAACTATCACACGGGTAAACCGATAACAGAAACTAGTTACAAATATAGAAGAGAGGCCCAATTTACTACAAGCTCAGATGGAAGTACGGACATCCCACGAATAGCTCACCTCTTATTTCCCGCGGGTGTAGTAAGAGGCTATTAAAGAACATTGTGACCCATGCATAACTCTTTTGCACAGCACTTTAAGACAGTAAACCCACTATATACTGTGTTAGTGTATAGCTTTTGTGTGTAGGCACCTTTATTTAAAAAAATTAAGGCCTAATGTTCATAGACGCGTATCTGTCATTATACGATTGGTGTACGACTGCTTACAGCTTTTTACAGAACTATGAAACTCTGTAGACGTAGCGGCAATGACAAAACGGGACAACATTGCAGCGACAGATTCTATGAAGTATCGCGTCGACGGATAGTAGGTCTGATTTCCTATAACAAATTGACAATTTGTTGATGCGACTCAAACAGTTGCCCAACTTGAATGGGGCTGGGCAAGATATATGTCTATCACATAATTATCGAGTTAAAGGCCCATAATTACATCATAAGTACTCTGACATAGCGGCCCGCAGTCGCAGCAGACCACGAAGGGGGTTAATGGTCAAGTTAGCATAAAACATAAGCATAGACCGTCTAATTTTCCCACTACTGGAACTCAAGCCTTCTGTCTAGGTGTGAGTATGGATAGAAATCCACCACGAGGGCCCTATACGGATTGGTGGATGCCACATGTGTTTGTATTTTTGGTTCTAGGAGGTCAGTTTTCTCACGATATTTTCTTTCACCATTTTTAGAGCAGTGGTGATAAAATAAATTACATAAAGTAATGCGTCTGGGTGGGTTTGAACTCGCGACCTAGAACTTGTAAGTTGGGGCAGATATAACTGGGCCACCACTGGACAAGTAAGATGACTGCGTTTCTCATAAATTGGAAAGAAATAGTGAAAAATCATGAACGTTAGAAGGCATGGAGAGAAGTGGAACAAGCTAGTAATAATAACAAAAATTATTCACAAAGCGGACGAGGTCGTGGCTAAATAATAACAGCCGCACAGGTCGATCTTCAAGGTTAAGCCACGCTTGCCTAGGTTGGTCTGTGGATGGGTGACCATCTTAACATAACGAGTTTCCTCCGTGCCTCGGAAAGCACGTTAAGCCGTTGGTCCCGGCTGTCATTTGTAGATCTTTGGCAGTCGTTACGGATAGTCAGAAGCCAGTAAATCTGCCTGATCTTGCCATGAAGTACCGTGTTACCCCAGTTAATGGGTTGTGGAGGTCTGGTAGGCAGCCGCTCCTCGTAAAGTACTGGTATTCAGCTAAATCCGGCTTGACTGGAAGCCGACCCCAATATAGTTGGGAAAAGGCTAAGCAGATGATGATGATTCACAAAGTGGTACTCCTGGAAATCTTTTTAAGGTGGGAAATCATCAAATTGCTAATACCGCTCTAGGTGGAGCGGCGGGGGGCGTGTTAGAATCTACTGACTAAAACCCACTCCCGTTCCTTCTTTGTCTTTATTCCATTGTCCCGTGGTTCTCTTTCATTCAACCCAAGGCCCCAGTTAAACCCAGGGCCCCAGTCACTCCTAGACAAAGCTTATATTGTGAGGAAGTTCCACGTCTTCGGGACCTGCACTTTCACTGGTAGCCTGGCCCCTGTTCCTGATACCGCTGAACTTAATACTATGTTTTTATTTGCATATTACTTTTAAAGAAATATTGAAAACATTCAAAAACCATCTACGACCATAATTACTTTTAACAGTCCCAAAAAAAATAAAATATGCCAACCCTAGGGTGGTAGGTACAATTCAAATTTGTACGTACCTAACAAAAGAAAATTAAATTTTATGTATGTATTCCACGATATGGGATTGTGGATTCGGTTGGCTGCATTGCTTTTTCATCTTCTACATGACGAAATTTAGCGAGATTTATATCCGGCAGTGGTTTCCTTCCAGCTAAATTGATGATGATAATTATGGAAGAAGTCCAGTGGTTCCGAATGCTAAATTAAGACTCAATTTTTGCATCTATTAATTCATAATGATTTTCCTGCTTTTGTCCTATTTGGTAGACCACGTACTTTTTTTTCTTTCCATCCTATCGACCGTCACGCTATCATTGGCTTCCCTCTTTTTCATAGCAGTCTTCACTTAATCTATTCACCTTTTCTTTCGCCTTCCTCTCCAACCATTCACATAATCATGTTTTAGTAACATGCATGCATGTTTCATCTCTCCTCTTCCAGTGACCATACCAAGAGAAAAGCGATTCCCTTTTAACTTTTACAAACACCGGTGACATTTTCATACTCCTGTATCCAAAGTTTTGGGTACGGTCCAAAGGTAAAATGAGATCCTATTAGTAAGACTTCGCTGTCCGTCCGTCGTCTGTCACCAGGTTAGTTAGACAGTTGAAATTTTCACAGATTAGGTATCTATTGCTGTTATAACAACAAAATACTCGATTTTTAGTTTGGATTTCATTTTAATAATAGTACTTTCTAATTAAAAGAACCCTGTAGGTACTTATAAAGGGTGTAAAATTACCCTTAACGAAAACGAAAACCCCATATTCTACTCATCACTGAGATATTTTTTTTCTTCTAGACCATACCTGGGAATTCACTGGTTCTGGAGATATTGAAGGTTAAAGTCAACATGTTTATTTCGTTTTTTTTTTTCAAAATCGTATTCCAAGTATCTATCATTAATAAACTTTCTTCCGAACAAACATTACCAAAATTATCAATTTTTCATAACAAATTACGCATTTGAAGTTACAAAAATGCAATGAAAACTAAACAAAACGAGTGCCTCACACACGCAAGCGTGCGGACAGTTCAACGGCCAAGCGCGAGCGGCCAAACGCGCAGCTGATCGGAATTATTATGAATTCATTATTTTTTAAAGATCAAAAAAAAAATTTTTTTCCTGCAATATTTTTTGGTCTAAGTTACTTAAGGTGGGCGCGACGTTAGAATTATCTATACAAACGTAATACCAAAATCATTTGCAATTTAAGCATATTTACACCATAATATGATGTTATTCGGATTCAGACAATAATTATCTAGGTTCCTACATCGTCTTTTTGTTGAAAAACTTACCCCAAACGAAATTTAAGCGAATTTAAATTTGCACATTTTCACAGCGAAAATGTCAAGTTTTTATTTTGTTTTTTCTATATTATAAACAACAATATTTCAAAATATCTTTTTTTTTCATTTCGTAGGAACACAGATATTATTATCAAGTTATAAATACTCGAAACAATATTGGAAATACATTAATTTTTCATTCATCATTTTTGGTACTACGGAACTTCTCCCAAATTTCCAATAGTTTGTATTGCTATCACAGCAAGCAACTGTCAGTGTGCAGATGATGACTTTACTCCAGTCGGTGTATCCAAGAATTGTTTAAACTATCTGGATTGCTTCCATCAACCTCAAAAACGTATTTTATTTCGTTTCAACTCGAGATAGCGCGCGGTCTCCGCAGGCCTCTTAATTACATGTACAGAATGTGTAGTTATCGGCTTTGTGATCGGTCTTTTTACACCCTGTATATCGAATTAATTCATCAGGGTGAGTGTGTACCACAGGTGTGTACGATCAAAGGTACCAAGAAGGGTATGGGGACTATTCGGGCTGTTCAATAAAACCACTCGTTTTGGGAATGGAGATGAATATATTTCCCAAATTGATATTTTTATATTCGTTTTTCTAGTAAGTCAATTTGACATGACTTGTGTCAATAGTCTCTGACTTCCACACAAAGAGTACTATATACAAATAGGCTCCCACAGTATCCCCCTTCAAGAAAACCGTACATGTTTTGTAGGTTTAACGATCCTGCCGGAACGGGTAACGTATGGGTTTTCTTCGACGTCTTCTTCTGTGACCGCTGGCAGAATGTGGGCAGGTTTCAGTCGATCTAATGATACCACTGATTCTCGGTTGGGCAGGCGTATTTTGAAGTACTTGTCGTGTTTCTCAATAACTTCGTAGGGACCTTCGTATGGCGGCGTTAATGACTTTTTTGCACAGTCTACACGTAAAAATACATGAGTGCATGTCGACAGCTGCTTCGGTACAAAGGTTGTGCGTTGTTGTGGAGCGGGTGCACGTGCGCAGGACTCATTAAGCGATGCCATTGATTGTGTTAGATGACGTAAAAATAACGGGTCTTCGTTATCTATCTTCGCAGGTACAAAAACATCTGCAGGTAACCTTAAAGAAGTGCCATAAATCATCGTAGCGGGACTGTAGTTCGTCTCCTTATGAATGGCCGTGCGTATTCCAAATAGTACGGTCGATAATTCTTGAGCCCATTGTTGTTTATTCCCTCTTGCGGTTAATGCTGTTTTGAGAGTGCGATGGAATCTTTCTACGAGACCGTTTGATTGCGGATGATAGGCAGTAGTGCGGATCTTTGATATACCCAGTTTGTTCATTAGTTTTTGAAATAGTGATGATTCAAACTGTCGTCCTTGATCCGTAGAAATACGCAGTGGGCAACCGAAGCGAGTGATCCATGTATCGTATAAGACTCGAGCGACGGTCTCCGCGCTTATGTCACTGACTGGCACTGCCTCGGGCCATCTAGAGTAGCGATCGACAATTGTAACCAAATAACGGTATCCTTCTGATGGAGTGAGTGGCCCAGTAATGTCAACATGTATGTGTTCAAACCTTCTGGACTCAGGAAACTGTATGAATGGAGTTTTCGTATGCCGATGTATCTTAACTCGTTGACACGCAACGCAGCATCGCGTCCATTCAGAAACATCTCTGTTCATTGCTGGCCAGAAATATTTCTCGGCAATCATTTTTCTGGTTGTTCGGATGCCGGGATGACTCATTTCGTGTAATGCTTTGAAGGCAGTCTCACGAAAAGATTTCGGTAAATAAGGACGTGGTGTTTTAGTTGTGTTCTCGCAGTAGATTTGTTTTTTTATTCCAGGCAATGATATCTTGATAAAGTGGAGATTGTCTTGCTTCATTAAGTCCGTCAAATCTTTGTCTTGCATTTGTTCGTCTGCCAGATTATTGAAATCAATGACGGAAGAACAGTCAATGGCAGTTATGCGAGATAGTGCGTCCGCAACTATGTTGTCCCTTCCGTGTATATACTCAATCCTGCTGCAGAATTGACTAATAAAATGGAGTTGCCTTTCCCGTTTTGGAGTGTCACTTGCGCTTGCTGATTTGGCCATGGCGTAGGCCAGAGGCTTGTGGTCCGTATACACGACGACATCATTTCCTTCGATCAATCTTCTAAAATGTTTGACAGCCATGTAGACAGCTAGTAACTCGCGATCGTACACACTGTATCTTGATTGGGTATCGCTGAGCTTCTTCGAGAAGAAAGATAATGGTTTCCAAATGTTGTTTACTTTTTGATGTAGGACTGCTCCTACACTCAGGTTTGAGGCGTCTGTCATGATGCATAGCGGGACACCTTGCACAGGGTGTGTTAATTGCACAGCTTCCATTATGCTTTGACGGCAATTATTGAAAGCATCGTCTAATGTCTGGTTCCAGATGATAGGCGTTTTATCGTTCTTCTTTTTATTATGAAGGAGCTTATTCAGTTCTATTTGAGTTTCAGCTTGCTTAGGTAAACAATCGTGGTAGAAATTAAGCATTCCTAAGAAACGTCGAAGATCTTGAACATTTTCTGGTTTTGGATAGTTGGAGATTGTTTGAATGCGCTCAGAAGTAGGCGTGATACCCTTTTCTGTTACTTCGTAGCCCAGGAAGTTTAGCTTCTTTTGACCGAATAGGCACTTTTCTAAGTTGATTCCGATTCCGTAGTCCGATAGACGTTTCAAAACAAGTCGCAAATGTTTTTCATGCTCCTCTGGGGTTTTAGAGTAGATGAGTATGTCATCAATAAAGCAGTAGCAGCAGTAATCCAGGTTTCTCAAGACTTCATGCATAAATCGCTGAAAGGTCTGTGGCGCGTTTCGTAAACCAAATGGCATACAACGAAACTCAAAAAGACCGAATGGTGTCGTTATTGCCGTCTTTTGTATGTCGTTTTCAGCAATCGGTATCCAAAAAAATGCCTTTTTCAGGTCGATTTTCGAGAATATCTTCATGCCATTTAATTGATAGGTGAAGTCTTGAAGCCTTGGTATTGGATAGCGGTCTGGAAGCGTTACTGTGTTCAGGCGACGATAATCCCCACATATGCGAAGGCTGCCATCTTTTTTTGATACAACGTGCATCGGGCTGGCCCACGGACTTTTGGATGGTTGACAAATGCCCATTGACATCATTGCTTGAAACTCGGCTTTGGCTGCGTTGTATTTAATTGGCGGCAATGGACGGGGTCTTGCAAAGAGTGGGGGGCCGGTAGTCTCGATATGATGCTTCACATTATGCTTGATTTCCTTCGTAGGTGTCATAGGTTTTAGGACTTCAGCGAATTCTTTGAGAAGTGCATGGTAACGGTGTCCTGGTTCGATTACATATAGTGTTGTATCTTGTGTAGTATTTACCGTCATAGTATTGATTGAAAGATCAGTCAAACTGTCAACAAGTTTCTTGTTGTGTAAGTCCACCAGAAGTTGGTGGTGCTTAAGGAAATCCGCACCAAGTATTGACGTCTTCACATCCGCTATTATGAAAGTCCACTTGAAGTTGCGTCGGAGTCCAAGATTTAGTTGCATAGTTTTTTCCCCATATGTTTTAATCGGTGTACTGTTTGCGGCGAATAATTTAAAAGGTGTTACTATCGGTGTTCGCTTAGTTTTTACGGCTAGCACTGATAGATCTGCACCCGTGTCGACCAGAAATCGTTCTCTCGTATTTCTATCGATTATACATAGGCGGTTATTCATTTTTGCTACACCGACGCCCGCCACAGTCGATGTGGTCTTCAGTTTTCCGACTTCCTTGCACATGGTGGTTCACACTTTTTAGCTCTGTCTCCGAATCGGCGATGATAATAACACTCCCAGTCTGGGTCTCCTGGTCGCCTTCCTGACACTGTTCGTGAGCGCGACCGTGATCTTGAACAGAAGTTGCTGCGACGAAATGGACGATGACTCACGTTCTCCTTTCTCATCGCGGCAATTTCAAGGGTCAACTTTTCGAGTTGTTTCGTCAGTACTTGAATCTGCATATTTGTCACGACGTCGTCAAAATGTTCCATGACTAATTTTATTACGTATCAATTGCGCTAATCACGTCGGGGTCACCAGATATGGGGACTATTCGGGCTGTTCAATAAAACCACTCGTTTTGGGAATGGAGATGAATATATTTCCCAAATTGATATTTTTATATTCGTTTTTCTAGTAAGTCAATTTGACATGACTTGTGTCAATAGTCTCTGACTTCCACACAAAGAGTACTATATACAAATAGGCTCCCACAAGGGTAATTTACCGAAACCTAATTGCAACAAATATTCATTTTTCAGACTAATGCAATATATGTATTTTGCATGCCATCGATTGCTTTTTGTATTTGTATTTTTTGTTCACAAAATACTTAGAGCGTTTTCACATTATCCGATCCGATATCGGTGTCGGACGCCGATACGATATCGGAGTAAGTAAAATGTATGAAATGCCGTGCTCCAATATCCGATATCGGGCCGGACAATATGAAAGACAGTTACATATTTCATACATTTTACTTACTTCGATATCGTATCGGCGTCCGATACCGATATCGGATCGGAAAATGTGAAAACGCTCTTATTCTCGTTTTTTTTTTTATCTATTTTCTCTTCAACATCAGTTTTATACGCAATTTACAAAATCTTTTCCTAACAAGCTTGGGATCGCTTTCCACTCTAACCGCGTGAAGTTTATATACCAGTATGGAACCCTTCTGTGTCTTTTTGCTGAAATGGCTGATGAGTTGGCGAGACGGGGATCTTGCACGGTGGTCTTCGGGCCCAAACCAATCGTACCAGTGCCCTTTGGGTCAGGTTTTTCAGCTGCATGGCTGGCTATGAGAGCACACCAACACACAGGCAGGAAGGTGGTGGTCCCTGGTACCGGGCTGCAGGCAGGCCAAAGAGGCGATGCCATACGTAGACAAAGCCCTAGCCAGTAGTCTTCTACGACTGGATAGAGTCAGCCTGCGTCTGGTGGCGGGGACTATCACCGGACACTGCTCACTGAACAAGCACTTTTTCACACTGGATATTACGGATAGTCCTCTTTGTAGAGGATGTATGGAGGAACTAACCCTGAACGAACCTAAGAAGATAGTTTGCTTTTGAAATGATGTAGGCTCGTTGGAGTAAAGGCCGGATGGTCCATGCACAAAGGTCCAGTGGGACTAAGTGCGGAAACCAGAACGCAAAGATAAGATAAGATGTACTAATTGCATACTGAAGACTTTTCTGTGCTTCTGAAAAACGCTAAGCAAGTTTTTCCCGGCCGTCATTCTTTCCTCATCTTTGAGAGTCGTTTTGGTAAGTCAGAAAATCTAATACCAGCATTTTTAAGGGGTGCCGTTTAAGTCAGTAATTACATGACATGTGGAGTTGTTCAATGGCTTCTCGGCTCTAGGATGGAGCGAGGGGGTGTGTCAAACTTTTGTTGACTAAGATCATACCTGTGTCCTTCGCGTTCTAGGACTAAGAATTTCCTTTTCAAAAAAATCCGTGACCCTAGCAGGCATCAGCCTTGTGGTTTTCCTGACATCTCTTTAAGGCGCGCGTGAACACTACGTGCCGTCGACAACATGGGCTCGATCCGGACGGCGAGCCACGTATTGCTTGTTTGCAAGCCCACAACTACGGCGGCCGGGGATAACCCTGTGTCTCCAGACGCCTGGAGCATGTCGTGTTATCCAATTAGTACATCTTATCTTATCTTTGCGTTCTGGTTTCCGCACTTAGTCCCACTGGACCTTTGTGCATGGACCATCCGGCCTTTACTCCAACGAGCCTACATCATTTCAAAAGCAAACTATCTTCTTAGGTTCGTTCAGGGTTAGTTCCTCCATACATCCTCTACAAAGAGGACTATCCGTAATATCCAGTGTGAAAAAGTGCTTGTTCAGTGAGCAGTGTCCGGTGATAGTCCCCGCCACCAGACGCAGGCTGACTCTATCCAGTCGTAGAAGACTACTGGCTAGGGCTTTGTCTACGTATGGCATCGCCTCTTTGGCCTGCCTGCAGCCCGGTACCAGGGACCACCACCTTCCTGCCTGTGTGTTGGTGTGCTCTCATAGCCAGCCATGCAGCTGAAAAACCTGACCCAAAGGGCACTGGTACGATTGGTTTGGGCCCGAAGACCACCGTGCAAGATCCCCGTCTCGCCAACTCATCAGCCATTTCAGCAAAAAGACACAGAAGGGTTCCATACTGGTATATAAACTTCACGCGGTTAGAGTGGAAAGCGATCCCAAGCTTGTTAGGAAAAGATTTTGTAAATTGCGTATAAAACTGATGTTGAAGAGAAAATAGATAAAAAAAAAAACGAGAATAAGAGCGTTTTCACATTTTCCGATCCGATATCGGTATCGGACGCCGATACGATATCGAAGTAAGTAAAATGTATGAAATGCCGTGCTCCAATATCCGATATCGGGCCGGACAATATGAAAGACAGTTACATATTTCATACATTTTACTTACTTCGATATCGTATCGGCGTCCGATACCGATATCGGATCGGAAAATGTGAAAACGCTCTTATTCTCGTTTTTTTTTTTATCTATTTTCTCTTCAACATCAGTTTTATACGCAATTTACAAAATCTTTTCCTAACAAGCTTGGGATCGCTTTCCACTCTAACCGCGTGAAGTTTATATACCAGTATGGAACCCTTCTGTGTCTTTTTGCTGAAATGGCTGATGAGTTGGCGAGACGGGGATCTTGCACGGTGGTCTTCGGGCCCAAACCAATCGTACCAGTGCCCTTTGGGTCAGGTTTTTCAGCTGCATGGCTGGCTATGAGAGCACACCAACACACAGGCAGGAAGGTGGTGGTCCCTGGTACCGGGCTGCAGGCAGGCCAAAGAGGCGATGCCATACGTAGACAAAGCCCTAGCCAGTAGTCTTCTACGACTGGATAGAGTCAGCCTGCGTCTGGTGGCGGGGACTATCACCGGACACTGCTCACTGAACAAGCACTTTTTCACACTGGATATTACGGATAGTCCTCTTTGTAGAGGATGTATGGAGGAACTAACCCTGAACGAACCTAAGAAGATAGTTTGCTTTTGAAATGATGTAGGCTCGTTGGAGTAAAGGCCGGATGGTCCATGCACAAAGGTCCAGTGGGACTAAGTGCGGAAACCAGAACGCAAAGATAAGATAAGATGTACTAATTGGATAACACGACATGCTCCAGGCGTCTGGAGACACAGGGTTATCCCCGGCCGCCGTAGTTGTGGGCTTGCAAACAAGCAATACGTGGCTCGCCGTCCGGATCGAGCCCATGTTGTCGACGGCACGTAGTGTTCACGCGCGCCTTAAAGAGATGTCAGGAAAACCACAAGGCTGATGCCTGCTAGGGTCACGGATTTTTTTGAAAAGGAAATTCTTAGTCCTAGAACGCGAAGGACACAGGTATGATCTTAGTCAACAAAAGTTTGACACACCCCCTCGCTCCATCCTAGAGCCGAGAAGCCATTGAACAACTCCACATGTCATGTAATTACTGACTTAAACGGCACCCCTTAAAAATGCTGGTATTAGATTTTCTGACTTACCAAAACGACTCTCAAAGATGAGGAAAGAATGACGGCCGGGAAAAACTTGCTTAGCGTTTTTCAGAAGCACAGAAAAGTCTTCAGTATGTACCTAATGGATAGCTATTCATCCACGGACCGATGTTAGATGTAGCCGCCGCCGTCGGCAAACGAAGATTTTTACCTTGAAAATCGACTCGTGCCTTAGTACTGACAGTGGCGCCACCCCGAAATATCTTTGGGAAAAATAATTGGACCGATTCAACCTTTTTTCTAATAATTTCTAACCTTTTTATTTAATAAAAATAATACTGGCAGCAGTGGAGTCCATAAAATTAATAAAAAAAGAAATGAATGAAGTAGGGTGTAAAAACCAATTATCGACCATCTAATTTTTTTTAAATATAAACTAATACTTGGAAATATATGTGTGAGGAGTGATATGAGAGAAAAGGGAGTAAGTGATAATGTGGTGGATAACAGGACAGAATGGAAGAACTCCAAGTAATATGGTATCAGGGCAGAAAGAAAAAGAGAATAAAATATTGAAATAATTCATAATAATGGAGATACTAGCTTCCGCCCGCGGCTTGGCCTGAAAAAAGAAGTAATCTATATGTTAATCCAGGGTATAACCTATCTACATACCAAATTTCAACCAAATCGGTCCAGCCGCTTTTGCGTGAAAGAGTAACAAACATCCACACATCCATTCTCACAAACTTTCACATTTATAATATTAGTAGGATATAGGAGCTCCATATTAAAATATAATTTATCGAACAAAAAAACACGTTGACCAGAGAACAAATCTATCGACAGACAATTTATTAATTATAGAAAATATAATTAGAAAATTAATTACAGGAAATAGCTATAAAATAAATAATTATATTTCATAATAAACAGCGTTTAAGCTGATAACTTTTTCATTCACCCTACAGGTCGCACTAATTTCGAACTATTCAAAATATTTTCAAATAAAGAACGACTTCTGTGTTCGAAAAAGAAATGACTAAACGACACCATTTTAATGGCGTCTGTGTTCAAATATTTGTCGAGACTGGTGCGATTTTAATGGAATAACGTTATTTATTAATATCAAAGTGTTGAAATCAAAATAATTATTGGCTAAAAGCAAGCAAAAAGTGGTTTTCAACGTATTGTAATAAGCATAACAGTCGTAAAACATATTGTATAGTTTTGTTTTGGTCAAAAATAGTGTCTTTGCTCTGTTGTCTAGCAAGCTATACTTTGGTTGTGTTGTCACGTTGATGTTGGCGTATACTACAGCTAGAATCCAGTGTTCCTAATTTCAACAATGTTGCACGCTGATAATTCAACGGATGCTTTGAATCGGTCCGCACCCAGTAACTGGATTGTGTGATACGCGTGCGAGTGTAATAGTAGTTTGTTCGTGCATTATTGGTCTTCACAAGTTTGGTGAATAATGTTGATAATGACTTAAAACTCAGGTACTTAGTAATGATATTTCATAATTACTCTGAGCTCGTTATGAAATGTCAGTATAAGTAAAATTGGTTGATTTTTTTATGAGGGAAACTTTTTTCTTTTTGGTTCTAGCGCTGCTTTCGTCTGTTTGTGTCGTATGTTAATTCATAGGTCAATAAGAAAAAAAAAGCGTTCGAATTAACTAGTAGTCTCACAACCGAAACCTATGTATCACACATCGGAGGTAGAAAAACAAATGAAACAACAGAAAACATATAATTTTTTTATTGTATCATTTGTTTTACAATCTCCAGTATGCCAAAACTGGAGATCGATAGGTTATTGGTTTCGGCCGTAAGATGGCCCACTGACCAGTAGTAGAATTATTAAATACACGCTCGAACTTGGTACGACGGACCAAATTCGTCACAACTAAATTCGAGCGTTTGTTAACACTAACTAAACTTCATAGATTGTTAATCACTGATCGTCGTTGCTCGTTAGTGTTTCTGTCCAAGGGTTAAAAGTCTGAAAAGTTTTCTTAAAAATAGAACTTATACTTGTAGTTTTTCAGTTTTGACCTGAAAGTCCTAAAAAGTAAATTAAATATTTGAAATTGCCTAAAAATTCATTAAAGTGCATGATCACGTCTCATATTATGGATTTTTAGGTAGTATCAAAGAAATTACCTTAGGCTTGGCTAGGCTTTATGCATAGCTTGCCAATTCCGTAGCAATTGCATCCAGATCTGTGCTGCGATTGTGAAATTCTATTGTGGCACTAAAGTATTTGTAATCTAGCTTTAACCGCCGCTGTCCAATTCCAACACAGTGTCACTATAAATTCTCGATACGTTGTATAGAAGCGGCACGCAGTGTTGACACACCGCATTGTTGGAACACGCCAATTGAATCCGCACTGTAATCAGAAATGGATTGCGACCTATCAGCTCTACGAAGCTTAGCGCCGGGTAAATACAATGGGTAATTGAGTACGATAGATTTTGTTTGTTTTGTATCAAAAGTCTTCCGTCTGATGAAAAGTTTTGATTAACTATCGATGTGTTCAAGGAATTCCGTGGGAGTTTTGTTTTGTCCGTTGTTTTATACCGCCTACATTTTACTGGTTACTAGAAGATGTTTTTCTTTGGTATCTTTTGTTAAGAAGGCCCTTTCCGATTCGTCTATCGTCAACCTGAGCATGGTTTTTAAAAGCCAAGTAGTTCGAGGCAAAGAGGCAACGCGAACGATAAGTATAACATGTAAAGGCTTTGTTGGTATTCGGTAATTCCGTCAATCACTCAAATATCTCGCAAAACTTGTTTTTTTTTAAACTTTAAAATGTTTTAGGGAAAAACAAACAGTAGGTGGCCAAAATATTAGGGACAGTATGTACCTAGATTCTTATTTATTATTATCAACTTTCATTGCATTTTGCCGGCAAATGGTTAGTTGGTTGTAGGTAAGGCAAATATTTTTTTATTTAAAAACACATTTATATTTTTTTTTGAAAAAAAGCAGATACGTAATAAGATAGATGCATTTTGTGACGGCTTCCATTCATCGTGGTATGCTCTTTATGCAAGTCCTGGCTTTCGGTTTATGGTATGATGGCCACTCTTTAATTTTTTTTAACCAGCAAAAGAAACCCAATATTCACGAAATAAGTTATAAATGCCACTTTAAAAGCTTTGTATGTAAAACAATTAAAATGTATTTCTGGTTGGATGCTCTTAAGTTATTGTGGTCTATAATCGGCATCGGCTATCTTTATAGTTGATCAATAACCATTAATGTTGTAGCCAATTCAGTGGCCTAAATTTATCAGGTTAACTCTTCGAATGACTTCTCACGTTATAGGCAGAACGAAAGGATTGTCAGAATTTTGCCGACTAAACTAGTTTTTTCAACTGCTTTTTGTGTTCTAGGGCTGTGGTAACATTTCGATGAATCTGGTTCTACGCGTTTTCATTCTGCCCTATATATGTGCAAACTGTGGTTGTTTGATTAGTTCATTCTAAGTATACAGGTGTGTAGTAAATTAGCTGGCTAGAATAAACAGCATAATATATTTCTTATATAACATAACTCATAATCAGTCTTATAATGTTCCCACTGCTGGGACTAGAGCGTTTTTCAGAGCAGTGGTGATGGAATAAATGAACCCGCCACCTACAACTCGTAAATCGGGGCCGTTGAGCCTTATAAGCCTTTCAACAAAATAATCCACTTTTCAAAACTGCAATAAATGAAACAAGAATTAATGAACAGTCGCCAATTAAGAGTAGTGATGATGGCCAAATTAATGTAGTCAAACAAACAGTACTGAAATCAGTGGTGACGTCAATTTAACGGGTTTTATCAGGAATCTCATTACCGTTATAGCCATTGGAGTATCTGAATGTTAGCACAACTGTGTTTACATATAAATGAAATGAAATTCTTGGTGTTCATCACCCTGGTGTTGATGGGTTGAAAATGTTGCATAAAATGTAGCTATGTAACTATGTCCTGGAATATTATTTTGTTTTAGTTGGCGTTTTTGGCGGAACAGCTTCCTGGATATTATTTTAATTGTCTTTTCTGGTACTTTTCTATTTAACATGGTCTTAAAAATAACGTTACTAACAATAAGAATCAATGTTTTGTTGTTTGTTATATCTTCACATCGGAACGCCTTACAGCAATTACACCAAAGGAGCACATTTAGTATAGAATCTGCTGCTTTTCAACATGTACCTACGCGATGGAGTGGTAGTAATCGGCGGCAGCGTGGCGCTGGGTCATATTCGCTCGCTTACTAAGCATCAGGTCAGCACTCCTCCAGGATTCCACATGTTCAAATTTCACATCGAACACATTTTTGTTTTAAAGCACTTTCGATGAGTTATTCAAAGTAAATTGAATTAATTTAAAAATAAAAATACGTTTTTCTTGCCTGTATTGTAAAACAATTTTGATCGGGAACTGTCGGAAACACCCTATAGCGTAGCAGAATGATCCAGAAGCAGGCGAGTAATTGGTAGTTCATGGCGAGAGCTATCCATTACTCGTCGATCAAGCCCGGTTTCGAGGAGCGCTGTATTAAACTCGCACCTCGAGAGGTGTTAGCAAGGTTGAGTGGCTGCAGGGACCTCCAAGGGCAACTTAGGGAAAACTTAACTAGTGGCTTTTGTCAACGCAGGTACTCACTTTCCTCTCACTTCACACAGGATAGGGGGATGAAACGTTAGATTTACACATTCACCGTGGCCTTAACTGGCATTGGTCTTTACGTGTTTTGCTGACACATCTTTGAGCCACGCGTGAAACACTACGTACGCGCCATTGACGACGCGTAGTACGCAAGCCCGTAAGCCTACGCCCAAGGCAGTCGGGGATCTATCTGCAAATCCCAAAACGCCAGAGTGTCTGCTGTGGCAACGTTGCAAGACCAACTTCGTCGCATTACTGCCTCTCGGAGAATGTTACCGCATCCCATTTTCTCACTGTGATACCTTGAACACATGTCGTTTAATTTCAATAGAAAAAAAATCGAGGATAATTTTGAATGAAAGGAACATCATGTCCATATAATAAAAAGCGTTTTAGGGCTCGTATAATCTCTTCTCCTGTGCTTCTCTTGCCCACTATCAGTCGAGACCCATTCATTAGTTATGCAACATTATTCAAGAATCTCGGGGTTAAAATAAATCTGAACTCGTTTCGTTCTAAACGAGGTATTTCGTCTATTTTGTACTGTAGATTTTCTGAAGAAAATAACTGAAAATATGGTGAAACTTTTGTAATCTCATGTCCCTACCAAGAAACATTTAGTCTTCGCCTCCAGGGATTTCTGTTTGAAAACGGTCTGCTAACATGTCGTATTTTTTTATAGAATCAGTTCTAACAGAAAAAAAAAATTGTAGCTTCTTGCCTTGTACAAGCAAAAGAAAATTTGCAGGGTGTGTCAGACATCGACGCACAACCGAATATCATGGATCCAGTACACGGTTCTGGACCCCCTGGAAATGAATTTTAACTTATAAAAATTTTAAACGAAACAAGTTTTATAGGGAAAATTAAGTTACAAAAATAGTATTTAAAAAAACTTGTGATAAAATAGTTAGCCCTCTCAATCCAGACGCTTGTAAAATCGGGGGAATAACAACACAAAAATAGAATTATTCCGAAACAAAACAAAAATTAAATTCGATACGTACTTACTGATAAAATTATGTATTTATTTCTTAATAATATACATTGCGATATCATAGTACTAATTGCACAAATAAGCTTTTCAAACACACTTCAATGCTGCATATTTTTTTCTTTACACAATCATTGACTACACTTTTTTTTCAGTTACTATTTTGTTTTACATCAGTGCAATATAAATAATATCTTTTTAATTTTGCATATTTCAATTTGGCTTCTTTAAGTTTTAGGGACGATTCACATGTGACGGAAAATGCGTCGAGCGTATCATCGGTCGCGTCCACTCCGTCTAATTAGACCTTTCACATTAAGCGTCTAATCAGTTTGTCCGTTGATTGATTGATTGATATATACTTTGTTGTACACCATAAAAATAATTTTGTTTTTTTGTCCGTTCAGCATCTACAGAGCAGTACTTATTTATTTTTATTGTAAACTCAAGAAATAGAAGTTGTTAGAATAGTCGCTATATTTTTTTGTCACACAGATAATTTAAGCCAAGATCTAGCAAAAAAGTCGTGAAATCAGTGAAATCAGTGTAAAACTTGAGCATAAGTGCTCCTGAGAAGAAACTCCATTGCAAACCCTTATTTTTCTAAAACACACAGAAAATTAAAAGTGAGAAATATATCTTTTGTGTGGATCGGGAGGTTGTGGTTGTGTGGGTGGTTGCATGTCTCCTAATTCTTTCATTACTCCTGAAACATTTCCAGGATGATTGGCTTCTTTAAATGCAGCAATTATCTCAAAAGGCATAGGGAGCATCTGGAGGCTGTTAGCCATTGCAGATTTCAACTTATCTTCCATTATGAGAAGTATTGCCTGAGTCAGTGGCCCTAAACTGCGCAACACCCCAGTATGCCGTTCTGGAGCTAATGTTACCCCTTAAAGGAGAGCAATATGCTGATTGCCATAGTAGCCATATTGTGAGATGTTTTGTGTGTTCACTTGCTTTTTTGTAGTGGGTAAAAGTCTACCTAAGTCCTCACTAGCTCTTACGTCGACCGACAATGCATTGACGGAAATAGAATAGACGCTATAAGCTCGACGCACTAACGTATCATCGGTTGAGTGTGGAACAATCAAGTGTTTTTCTATACATTTGTCTGTTCTGGCGTTACGCGACCGATAATACACGACGCATGTTCCTTCAGATATGAACCCCTTCCCTTAACCGTGGAATGAAGTACATACTGACTGGGTTTTGATGAAATTCTTAATGTTGATTCGGTGATTCCAACACTCAACACCATTTGTTGTTAGATTATTTTGGTCATAGCAGTCGAAACTTCTTTTTCTTTTCTCTTTATAAGTACATACTGGGTTTACTGGGTTTTGATGAAAACCCTCAATACCATCTGTTGTTCGATTCTTTTGGTCATAGCAGCAATATGTCACTACATATTTTTGTATCTTTTTCTTTTCTCTTTATATCTTTTCATCCATTGGCTGTTGAAGTAATCTAGAAATTTATAGATACGTGGTGATGATATTTTAAATTCTGGTATCAATTGTAAAGGCAGTAAAGACAAATGCTCACTATTTGGTTAAGTTTTGATCTTCAGATTCTTTTATATTGCATTGTTTGCTCATTTTCAACAGTGTTACAAAAGATAGGGCAACCTTTATTTATTTGTTTAAACTTAATGTACCATGTACAGTGGGTGGTACATAGGCGGCTATACGTGGAAAATATTTTTTTTATTTTTATCTCCTATGAAATATTATTTGTCATTATTACTCATAGGGAGTAATATTATAATAATTCGCTGGCCAATATAAGACAGAGTCTTCGTATTTACGTACATAACGCCGCAATCGGCATTATTATTTTTGGAGACTTTTTTACCTTTTTGGAAAATACGATGTACCTATTATATTTTAAGAATATGTGGTTTTATTATAAGATCATGATATTTGTGATTATAATGCTATGAGATCTTTTGAAAATATGATATTCAGCGACGGAACGGTCTACCCGTGTAGTTTCACCGAAACCCATTTAGCTATTCAAGTGTGAAGAAGTAACATACACATACAATACCACCATTTATAAAATACCTACATACTTACACTGCTCGTTAATAATTTCAGATTCGTTTGTTTGTCACAAGTTCAAGTTTAGTTCTTAGAAATATTATTATAACAAGTATCACTGTAACATACTTAATATTACCAAATAAAAATAAACCAACCGTTATTATTTACCAAATTCATCATCATCTGCCTAGCCTTTTCCCAACTATATTGGGGTCGGCTTCCAGTCAAGCCGGGTTTAGCTGAATACCAGTATTTTACGAGGAGCGGCTGCCTACCAGACCTCCACAACCCATTAACTGGGGTAACACGGTACTTCATGGCAAGACTGGCGTCAGATTTACTGGCTTCTGACTATCCGTAACGACTGCCAAAGATCTCCAAATGACAGCCGGGACCAACGGCTTAACGTGCTTTCCGAGGCACGGAGGAAACTCGTTATGTTAAGATGGTCACCCATCCACATACCATTACAGTTATTATTTACCAAATTAACGGCACATTAATCATGTGGCAAGCTTTAAGACACAAAGAACCTCACTTAGTTTGAGCTACCCCTTGATTCTAAGTGAGGAGTAATCTTCTATCGTTTTTACCACTACCATTGGTGCCGTGTAATATAGAAATACTTTCCGGCTTCACATTTCACTCGCGGAAATAGATTAATATCCCAAAGGAATATACTGGGATTTAAAAAAGTATTGCCCCAATTTGGAATTAAAGAAATGAAAAATACAAAAAAAACACATGGTGGTCAAAAATTTAATAAAATTATTAAAACAATTTATATACAAATACTATAAATTTAAATAAAAAACTTAAGTTAAACCTAGCTATGTACAATTGTACATATAATACAAATATAAAATATACACTCAGGCGTCGAAGTACTCCTCCACATCGCTGTCATCTGAAAATGTGGCCAGAAGGCTGGCGGCATTGCCATGTTATATAGCAATGCTAATTCTTTGGGCGAAGAACGAGCCAGCCCTCTGGACCTGCAAGAGTCGATCAGACGGCGTGAAATCTTATGGTGGTCGTATTTCATTTTGAGTTTTTCCTTTACGACTTCCCCACACGAATTGAATGGTTAACACAAGTATTGGATTTTTTTGCCTTTCAATAAAACTGGAGGACATTCTTACGTGAATTAATAATGTTACCGAAAATTGTTAAACATACATTAAAAACCAAATACAACTATATTGTCCTTCTTTTTGAAGTTTGAGATTGAAACCCACCAAAGTTTTGTTCTGTTTCGTACCTTCTTCATCTGGATTACCCTCTTTTCAATGGTAAGGGTCTAAAGTGAAATTAAATTTAAGTTGTCACTGCATGGGCTTGTTCGCAAATTGTACAGAGACAAGTTCCTTCAATGTGTTAACTTGTTATGCTAAGGGCCTAATGACTCCTCGCGTCGTCTGTCTAACAAACTTGCTTAATAAAGACCAAATGTTTCTTTGTTAGTATGAGTAACTTATATTCCAAATAAGGAACACACAACATCAATCATTAACAACATCGAATAAAGGATAATGGCGAATTCCTGACAAAATGTTGGTATATTCAGTCGTTGGTCCGAAGCGTTGACAGCTGGCTCAAACACCTGAAACAGAGAGCGTCCGACCACGGTTCGGATTCAGGTTACTTCTCCCCTCTGTAGTCCCAAAGTATGAGCGCATGACATTCTCATTCATGGAATGTGTCCTCCATCGCATGCGGTGGGGTCCCTATCAGAGGCCAGTGATTCCTAACTATGCGAGCTGCTCGATACTGCTCACATAAGAGTACTGTACTTATCATCTTTATTTCAGTTATTTATTACAAATTCGTTATATTTTTAATAGCAGCGGTAACAAAGCGCATTCACTTTTGCTTGGGCGAGTATTTCCCTCCCTGAAGCAGATTAGTTTGCCAATTAGTGCTCTGGCACCACCATTTATGGCTTGATCCTCCACTGCCAAGCCGGTACAGCTGATTTCGGTAGTATAGCTACGTCACTGTTTAAAAATTTGGCCGTGAGTTACACGACATACCGCTACAGCCGCGCAGTTAGATTATCGAGTGTGTATCGGTAAGATTTTTGCTGTCGTCAACGAACTGCGAATTCAAAGCAACCACTAGCACCTTATTCTTATTATTTATGGGCAACAAGCTCATGCTAGCATTACCCAGCGCAGCGTTCCGAATTACGATGAAGGATATTATATCGCGAATCAAACACAATTTCTACTGCTTTATTTTTATTTTTATTAATAATTATGCTTCTAGAAGTTTGTGAAGTTTCAATTCCAGTGAAATATCAGTGTTTAAGAGCATAGGTCGTATTGCTTAAGTCCTAGTCTTAAGTTTCCCTTTGTAACTTTAGTTTAACAAAGCTATGCTTGCATACACCTTTGACAATATGATAGTGTTTTGTTTTCTGTGTTGAGAAATGGGGTTAGTAGTTCTACTGCGTTCCAGAAATGTATTCCCAAAATTAATTAAGTCAGCTTAAAAGGCAAACCATATAAGTTGTTCGTACTCGTATTTTCAATAACAGTACTATTTTTAACCGTGAATCATCTTGTGTGCCATAAGTGCTCAATCATTTCGCAGTTCGAACTTTCTTCAGACACGCCAGTTTTTAGACGCGGTTAAAAAAATAATATATTTTGGCCGCAATTTCAAAAGAAGCTCTCTAAGGAGACGCTGTCATTGCGCTGAGCCCATGGTCATAATAATACTGTTCCAGGTGCAGGCCCAACAAAATTAGTAAGGTCGCATTTAGCCTGTCTTGATAAAATTCGGCCTCTCAGAATAGAGCAATCTTCCATGTTTATACCGTATTGATGAGCTTGGAGTTTCACAAACCTCTATGTTATAGACACTGTGGTATTCTGCTACACAAAACCACATATTTTAGTTTACTTACGTTTTATAACACTACACAAAACTCACCTTCACAATCTTTTGATTTAGTATCAATTCATGTAAGCATATTTTTTAGTATATTTTTATAGTCTGACATTGTCATCTGAATTGACATGTGTCTTTGTAAATTTATTTTCTTATGACATAGACATAATATACCATAGAGTAGTTAGACCTCTTTTAAGCTCGTTCTACATTATGATTTTCATAATAAGGGCAGCGACAGACTGCCACCTTTGTAAACCGTTTTATTTTTTTCTGCTCTTTATTTTTAATTGAGATTTTGAATTTTAAATTCAGAAGAGATTTCAGAACGAAGGAAAACGGCCTTCACTCCTGTCTCAGTTTTTGTCTGGTTGTGAACGCTGAAAGTCGTCTTTTTATCCTAGAGCTACCTACCAAAAGTGTTTCTAATTTTATTAACCTTAATCAGTTTGTTTACAAATTCACATAAATCTGAATACCCTTTACCTGAGCGTTTTACTCTATAACATCCAAGGACCCTAAACAGTGTGTGTGTTGCCATAGCCAGCCTCCACGGTCCTGGTACCTGCATGCGAACTTACCGACCGTCTTAACGGCCTGAATGTCAGTCGCCTGCCTACTACGTGATTGCCCGACGAGTTGACTGCCTAGACGTCGGGCTGCTGCCGTGTTGCCTGCCTACTGCGTGCTTGTCCGACGAGTTGGCTGCCTAGACGTCGGGCTGCCCGTCGTGTTGCCTGCCTACTTGTGCTTGTCTGACGTCGAGCTGCCGTTGTGTTCCTTGCCTACCACCGAGCATCCTGCGTCGTGTGAAGCCGACCCTCCCTTTTATTTATTTTTATCCTTTATAGCTAATTTTCTGTATTTTATATTAACGTGGCTTACGTCTAGCTTCCTTGAGCTTGACGTAACGTTACAACACCACCACGTAAATGTTCCTTGACATAGGAAGCTGCTAATTTAACATACTCGTATGTTTAGGGACATACGAGTGCTAAACAAAATGATGTTATTCGTTCGACAAATCGGGGAATATTTATGGACTCGTCAGTTTGTGTCCTGAACGCAGCCCGCTGCCTATTAACATTTTCTGCAACAACGTAGTTGCTCAAGTCTTTACTGGTATCAATGCTGTGACTAAATATATTTTTGGTTCTACACAATCGGTGGCTTATGCACTATCTTGAAAAGACTTCCTGAAGGCATTGAGTAGCGCTCCAGCAACTTGGAAGTCAGTGAAGACCTGAGGAAGTGATTTATCACGTTCTTGATCATTTTAAAATCGCATTTAAATCTGCCGTTTATCGCCTTAATGATAATCGTTATTAGACGCTATTTACGAGTATTCGCTTGTCTGTGAGCCGAGTTGTGTTTCTGTTTTTTGTAGGCGGCATTGTGATGTTCACAGCCACATTCTTCTATTGCAGGAATTGAGTCTCTAAAGCCTCTCGTCTAAAATAAAAGAATCATTTTCATTAAGTAAATAGTGAATAGGAGAATAAATGTCACTTATGGTATCCTTCATAACCTGCGCGTCAGATGTCCAGGCAAAGTAGGTAGGGTCCTAGAATGTCTATAATATTTTATAGCCCTCTGGTCATACTAAAAGGAATGGCTTCAATAAGTTTTTAAACTCTTGTGCAGGCTGTAAGTTATTTTTTGGAACGGGAAATTCTTACTTTTCTGAATATAAATGTATGCCCCGTCGAATAATACGATGGCTTTTGAGTCTCCATGTAGTGCCTCCTAAGCAACATAGTGCTAGGACTTTCATCTAGGCTGATGTGGGTCGTATCCTAGATGAAGTGGCCCAAGGCATTAAGTCCGCCTTTGTACCATTATGTGCAAGATGTTTAAATAAATAAATAAATAAATAAATCTCTCGTTAATAACTCTCGGGCTGTGTTCATGTAACTCCCGACTGACATTTAAATGGCATGCTATTCTGTCATCTGGTGATAACACGCCGGTAGTTTTTGGTTGTCTGGTGTGCTGGTTTAAAGTTGGCGTTTCATTAAGAATAATTATATAACTTGGTAGGCGTTATATTTCAATCAATGTCAATATCAATTAGGTTATTTCTTTAATTTTTAGTACAGAAAAGGGCATATTAGGGCGTTATTCGCTTTTATAGGTAATGGCTGGCTGGCTTGGCGGCAACGGTCACTTCCCACCACTTCGGCCACGAGGTGGGACGTGAAGTTGCGTTTGGCTTTCTGGCTGTCAGCGCAGTGCTGACATCTTTTCGCTGGCGTTACACAATAAAGCAAACTGCTCGTGGGTTAGTCCTTTTCTTAAATATAGTTCGTCAGGAGAAATACTGTCTATATTTTCAAAATCCAAGCCTTTTTTGTTATAATATGAAAACTCTTAAAACGTCCATCATGTCTTACTGGTCTGGTGAAAATGTCGTCTTTGCAGAACCATACAAAAGGTTCTATTCATTTGTCCTCATATATGATTTGTACAAACCCTTGCACTGTCAGGTACATAATATGTACTACATTCTTTGATCGAGCACAGTATTTTTTTAAATAGCGGTGTGCTATGCAGATCTTGATTTCTACGTCCATGAAACGCAGTGATGAGTAGTATTCGCCTTTTATACGTTGACATTGTAATTGACTGTATGGCAATTGATTGTTCATTGGGGTGCTCATCAGCTTGCTTCTCATTTTGTCGACCTTCTTTTCTTATTTGGGTGTGTCAACAGCGGTTAACATTCTATTTATTTCTTTAAAAAATAGTTGTTTACTAACCACACGTAAATTAAATATGCTCCGAATTCGGATGATTTTTCATGTATTCATTCATTTGGAATGCATCTACATATAAGACATTGATGATTTTACTGCATATTGCCAAAACAAGTCCAAACCATATGGCACACAAAATCCGTTAATAAGTCCAAAGTCCTTTAAACCAATCGTATTCAACTTAGTCCAACAGTTGGCATCAAATCAAATTCAGTAACATGATCAAAGTAGAAGGATAAAGCTAGCAGTCAAAGTAGGAGACCCTAAAGGTACTATAGGAAATGGATATCGCGAGAATGTGTCGTAGAATGCTATTTTCGTGATGCTACTCCAAGGAGCTTGTATACTCAAAAGAAGTTATTATTTTGTGCAATTATTCATTTGTAAAAAATTCAGTGTAAAATTCAAGGCTTCATTAGATTATTAATCACTGTCTTCATCTATAATTTGAATCTCATCTGAGATCTTGCCGTGCCTAAGAATTGCCAAACGCCTTGTCCACATGTTCAATGTCTCTCTCCCCCAAAAGATGTTTACTTGTTTCCAGGAAGGAAATGAGATGATCTTTAGTCACAGAAGATTTAGGGTACTCAAGGATACTTGTAGGAAGGACCCTGGTTAAGATATGAGCTGCTTCTGCGTTTGCCTTTTCTTTTTTTGCCTGCTCAGTTTTTTCTGTCTTTCAGTGTTCTGTTTGTTCTCTTGACCAAGTGAAAGACTGTCTGATGAGGGGTGTAGATTTTATCAATCGTCAAACACCCATGTTTTTTTGAGTATATTATGCCCGCCTCTACTTTCTCAGATAAAGGATTTTCTGGATTCAGGGTTCTATTTAAGTATTCTCTTTATTTTTCAGTTGTTGCAAAGTGCTCTTTCAAAGCATGCTGATTTAAGTGACAACATGCCACATTCCATAGGACCTCTCCCCCATCTTCAATCAACTGTACTAATTCTGGACTGGACTAATTCTCTCTCTCAGTTTTGAGTATATAGGTGGGAGTTTCCACAGCATCTTTACAAGGTTAATCCCTATCCGTAGCCTTGCTGCAGGGCCCTAAATGATTTATTCCCATAGTCTGTACGAGGGTGGTGGTATTCTTAGCTATCGCGTATAGGTAATCAGCAGGATTCTTGCCTTGTGGTTGCAGAGAGGGGACTTCGGTCCCAAATTAATAATGATATTACGCAATGCTCTGCGCATGCGGCCCTTATGATAACTATTCTATCTTGCTCACCTACAGCTTCTTTGGACTGTGATCGTATAAAAACTTACCAACAACATGGAAAGATATCGGCTACTTTATTTCGATATAACTTGCTACATAATTATTTCAGCTTAGCCGTCATACAACAAAATTATGAGATGACCAAAGCCCTTAGATTCATATAGATTTTAAAGTGCCACGAAGGGTGGGGGACGTTTTGAACATTCTTTAAAATTTATTTTTTTCAAACCAAAATGTGAATGTTTGTCGATAACCCTGTTTTCCGAACAAATTTAAGTTCAATGAATGGAATCGAAGTAACGTTAGAAAAAAATAGATATAATATCAGGAAAATCACAAGCCTTATCTATAATTTTGATTTTCAATGTAAGTTAATTATAAGCACACAAAACATACACAAGGAAAAAATTCCATGATGTTTTCACGCCAAATAGAGACTTCATATCTCCATTTGATATCAAAACACCATTGAATGTCGTAACAAAGACGTTTGTCTATAACAATATGTCACAGTAATTGTGTGTGCTGGTTTGTTTTCCCACATAGGGCTTTGTTTAGTTCGAGTTAAACATTGTCTTTTGTACAGCTCGCAGCTCGTTTTAAGTAAAACACCGCTGATCTTTTTATTAGGTGGGAAATAAATTTTCTCCCGTGTCCGACTCCGACTGTCTAAAACCCACTCCTTGTGCATGCTGTGCCTTTGTTCTAAGGTCTCAGGTTTTCCTTTCGAACGAACCCACCACGACCCCCTCGACTCAGCGACTTAACGAACTCGAACTCTCCACCGTATACACGCATTATTTTTTTTTACAGTACCTAAGTTCCTGTTTCACCCACCTATGTTTAAGTTTCCGATATCTTACTTGGTAGATAATTTCATAGAAATTCTGTTCCCTTTTTATTTTTTCGGAAAGTAGTGGCTACTCGTATATTGTGAAACACAGGCCCTTAGAGACACAATATATTTAGGATTCATTTTATCAAACTCGTTAAAAAAACCTAAACGAAGCAAAAACAGCGATATTTTGCTACTGAACCCTTCACCAAACAATGCGCCATTTAAATAAGATAAACGGGGAACCGGATCCCAAAATATCGGGTTTCGTTGGTCTACCGCAAAAGCTGGTTTATCATCATAACGAACGAAATAACTTTGTAATCCAGTATTGTGCGTGTCAAAATAATTTGTCTATTTATATGCGCAATTTTAATTGGGTTTACTAATATACCTCTGTACCCACTGTTTCTTTTAGGGATTTTCATGCTGATGTTGAAATGGAAATTGGTGTTGAGCTTGTCGGTTTTCGTAAGTCAGTTCAGGTTGAACGCTCTGTTGGAGATTTTGTGTGTGGTTTTATTATATTTTTCATTACCATAATGTGTATTCGAAAACTCTAGGGAGAATCCTTTAATTTGCTTTGTTACCTGAATTTTATCTATGGATTGATCCATCCAATGAGAAATATAGAATAATTAACAATGATTAGAAAGTTTGGATCCCACCCCAATGCTGAACGGATATTGATACGCAACGAGTTTGAAACTAACTTTTTACATACGTGTAGACTATCCTGATATTTTTTTAGTATTAAATAGTAATTTGAGGGATACTATTTTAGCACCAGCGTAAGCCGATAGCTTGTTATCGAATTGTTAAGAGTTTATATGATTATTAGGGTTTTGTATCTTATATCTTATAGGATCACTTTATTACCCGTCTGTCTGTAAGTCGACTCGAGATAAAAAACATTTTTTTTTATATCGAATTACGTCATGTTCTAGCTCAATTCCAAGTCTGTCAAATTGTTACTTGCTAGACGAAAACCATTCTTTTTTCATTGCAAAACCAAATTTTCGAATACTTTAAAAAGTTAAGCGTCTAAAAACGAGGAGTCGAAAGTTTTAAGCAGAGAGGGTTTTTTTATGTAGCGTAACACTGCAGTAATATGTATATTTTTTGTTCTGTAGTTCTTATTGCATGGTATGGTTTTATTTTATACATAATTATTGGCTGTCTGCGACTTTGTTTGCGTGGTTACCAAAAACTAAAATTCATATGGCTTGATCTGAGCTAAGGGTGTTATCACCACTTCCAATTTGCGCCGCTGTACTGTAAGTAAAAACTCCCGCTAGGGTGGTGGTAGGTGTTTCTGATGCAAAAGATTCTAGCTCGGATTTCTGTAAGCTTCACTTCACGAACTTCCTGAGGCTACTCTATCTCATTCTTTTGTCATTTTGGCAATATAGCGAAAGGTTTGTTTTTAGCGTTCCATTTTTTTATAATTTAAGGGTAAAGAATCTTTTTTTTATGCTTCTAAATACATATGTATTGTTTTGTTTTTATGACTGTATGCTTCGCTCATCACAATTAGAGAATTTATTACTTCTAAATGTTAACGCTTTTAATGAAATTACAGTGCGGTATATTTCAAGTTGTGTCCCTAGCGGGGTGAGAAGAGCATGATATTCAATTATTTTAGTGGCCTTGGTGAAATTTTAATTTAATTAAACCCTTCGCTGTTATTATGCCTCTATTGTTGTATTATATTTTAAGTATCTTCAAATTATTTACTTATTTTTGTATAGATATTAAACTATCCTAGAAACACCAATTTTTATTTCGCATTTTTCTGGACACTCGATAACAGCCATCATTCATATTTTAAAATTATTCCTTAACCCTATTTAAGAGGAAACTTCGTTGCCATTTATGTCGGTAATTGTTAATAAACTTGCTACTAATCAGCTGATCGGACTGAGCTAGTTCTAGACCGAAGTTGAACGTAAGACGATCCAACAAACACGCGCCTAGTCAGGTGCTATTAATCCAGCCTTTAATCAAGGCAACTTGCTGCAATCAGGTTCATTATTTCAATATCGATGGCGTTTAGAGCTAAAGTTGCAAGCGGAAGCGGTGAAGGAAAGTTTCAATTATAAGTGTAGTATTTATTTATGTACATATGCATTATTTGCATTTCTCTCGAGTGCACAGTACGGGTGAGGTTTAGGCAATCTGTGGCCTACTGAGGATATTATGATATAAAATCGTTGGTCAGAGCGGTAGATGGTCACGTCATGCGTTATGCTTAGGTGAGACAAACCCAATAATACAAATGTCTCGTCGTCATCGTAGTCTAGACTATATAACTACCAGTTATTCTGATATCTTAGTCTTAAATGAAGGTCAAGATTATGAAGTATTTAATAAGTTTAAATTGTGTGCTTATATAAGTTTGATCAAAATTATTACTATAATTTCCTCTTTATTCTTTTCCTTAATACACATATAAATTACATTTTTAAAAATTTCAATATAAAATTAAATAAAAAACATTTAAAAATACAAAAAATAGTAGCCCACCGGTATCGGGAGCAGGGTCCAAGCTACACAAAGAAAGGAAACTCCTAACAATACAAGCCCTGTCCAGGAGTACCGCTTTCTGAATCAAGCCCTTGCTTGATCCTGCCGCCTAACGAGAGCCTCTTAAGGTGTTGGTCGAGGCTCTTGGCTATTTAACCATTCCTTGACACGACTAATCGGTAAAATGATCGCCCGAGTCCACTTCCCACATGTCGACAACATTGCGAGCGCCAAGTCCAATAATGATATACTTTTGTTTGTATTTCTCGGCTATCACAAAATAATAATAATAGTATTATTATTTCATTTATTTTTCTTCCATTTATTTTGCTTCTTTACATATTTAATACATTTTTTTTTTCAAAAACTTACAAAATAAAAACAAAATAATAGTAACCCACCGTCATCGGGAACAGGGTCTCCAAGTTACATTTTATGTACACATGCAAAAGAATTTGATAAGAAGGAGACAGAAAATAGGTACAAGGGTGATGCTTATTTCTTAAGAAATCTGTTCCGGGATACCACACGAAATATTAGGTACCAATTACCAACAAAGGATCATTTTACAACCATCGACGGATGGTTAGTTCTAGTTCCCTGGTGCCACCACAACCGTGAGACCGCTTCAGAGCAGCGTCTGAAGCTGATTAACCGATTTCGCTCAAAGCAAAACTTTGCCTAGGTACTTATTGAAGAAGGCGTCGTTTTGTGACTGTTGAGGGAAAGCCTACGTATTGAAGAAGGTGTCTTTTTGTGACTGTTGAGGGAACATTGAGCCATTGGTTTTTAGTGGAATTAGTGTTGCAGAATTACAGAAAAAACAGCCCATTTTTGTGATTTTTTCCACAGTGCAAATTTACCGGCTCACCTCTGCCGTCGCCACAGTTTTCTTCTTTATTTCACTTGTTTACACAAATCATATTAAATACTAGCTTTAGCCCGCAGCTTCGCCTCCCGCATACATAAAATATAGCCTATGTCACTCGGGAATACAGCAGCTTTCTATTGGAGAAAAAATTTTAACAATCGGACCAGTACTTCCACAGATTACCTCATACAAACAAAAAAACAAACTTTACCTCTTTATTATATTAGTATAGATAGATTATTATAATAAAAAGACAATAAAGATAGGTATATAATATTAAACGACATTGTTGCCATCGATGATTACTTTTTTTTAAGGTGGGAATTTGAAGTTGAGTATTTGTCAAACTCTGGCCTGAAAGAAGATTGGCAAAACCCCATGTACTTTCAGTATCACATACAGGCTTAACGTTTCATAGAATGAATATATGGATTTGAATGCTACAATAGAGTATAACGAAATATGTAATGGCCACCAAAAATAATACAAAGGTACCTACCTAATTATGTAACTTAGAGCTTCAGCAGAAGGGGCGAATTCATCGCGATTCTCTCGTGCGTATCACGCGCGACCGTTGCGTCCAGAAAGAGCGTATCAACGCTGGAGCATTCAACAATTCCGTATCAAATGTAGGTGCTCAATTTCCCTGAATATGTGCAGTCGCTTTGGAGTTCGCGCGTTTAACTGCGGACGCAACAAGGTGTCCTTAGTATCTCGACTCGCGTGTAATACGCGCGAGTTGAGGGTCTGGCGTTGTGCACGCGATTTACGCGCGTATTTTGAATTCGCGCGATACTTGTGGACGCGACGTATTTGTGCTAGTATCTTACTAGTATATTACTAGCGCGCGAATGAATTGGCGCGAAACGTTTCTAGATGAATTCGCTTCTTCTGGACAAGGTTTTAAGGCAGACCCTTAGGCGTCGTCCTATTTAGCTAACTATCATACGATTGAACGATGGATGAGATTTATCGACGAAACCCTGTGCTCGCGCGATGATTTACAAGCTTCTATTAGGACACTAAAGAATGTGTGTTTAATCACATTGTTCAATCGTACGATGGTTAGGGTCAGCACACACCGAGACGCGACGCTGCGCGCACATTTTAATAGAGTGACTCAAAATATAACTTTATTTACTACGCGAAAAGATACACATTTCATTGTGAGAATTTAGAATACGTTGCTTCATGTAGCGCTGTCCCTCGTGATGCCACGTGGCGTCGCGCTGCGCCTCGTGATGCCGTGCGGCGTCTCGTAATAGGCAAAAAACAAAACCATAGTATTTATAATATTTTTTATTATAATGGTAACAATACATTGGCAAGAAATACCGCAAGGAGATTGTTCCTTCGTGTCGATCGTAAGCTAAATACCAGACTACACTCATGACATGTGAACAACAGCCCACGGTTCTGAGTCCTACTATACAATTACAACAGTAGCTGATAATGGCTTCGGTTTTCTCCTTTTTAAACTGGTCAAATCAAAACACGTCGGCGAAGGCGTGATAAGCGCACATTTCAATTTATACACCGAAGATCAACTGCTGACATTGTTAAAGCATGAAAAACATTCACAGAATAAATAAGAGTTCTATTTCAGTCCTGCGCAGGTTTATACACTGAACGCAAATTGTAATGTACTAAAGTAGGTGGCACAAAATAAGAGTTCACACTTCATTTATAGATGCAGACAACATTACAAATAGCACGAACGACGAATTATGTTTAGGCAGTGTCAAACAAAAATATCATGACAGTTTATATTTTTTTTTTGTATTTGACATAAGTAACAGCTGACGTAATAAGCCTATTTTATGCGTTTTGTTTTTACCGACTTCACAAAAAGGTGGAGGTACTATTGCATTATTTCGTTTTGTTTCCGTAACGGGACTGTACCTTGAAATCGTGGTTTTTTAATTACTCCGGACTGCTAATATTATATTTTAGCTTGGAAAATAACTAACGATATATGAAACATAATTTGCATATAACTATATTTTGGCATGTTTGGATTTTGATGTGATACCCAGCTCGCCAATCTTCTTTAGACTTGCACAATAGAGTAATTCTTAGATCAAAATAATACTCACCTCTGAAATCCATATTAGAGCACTATATACCGCGAAATAAAAATATTCTTTACAAAGTTTCATGTCACAGATACCAACAATGATTTAATCGTCATCATCTGCCTAGCCTTTTTCCCAACTATATTGGGGTCGGCTTCCAACCAACAATGATTTAATGTTACTATACTATTTGCTTTTTATTTATGCCTTGGTCCATCCCACATTTTGCGAGTGTGCTAAAGCTTCTCATGAGATCAACGCTTTGACAACCGTTTCTAACGATCCACGTCTCATGCGGTATAATTAAGAATCAAACGAATTTACCTTGTGAAAAGGATATACTAGGATATCTTTGCATAATAATTATTTACTTGTAGCGTTAAACTTCCGGAGTATTTTTGTACAATTTTAATTAAAATATGTTTAAGTTATGCAAAAAAATTAAATAAAAAACACTAACTAATTAATACTACATATGTAACTAATTAAACCTACATATATAACTAATTAAAACTACATATATAACTAATTAAAACTACATATTGTAGCGTAAACGACGAACTTCGACGAATTGGTTGTAAGGTGCGAAATGGATTATGTAATAAATAAAATTTATAATTTAGTAAAGCGAAGCCTGTATATGAAATGCAGTTGCAACCTCAGTCCACTCTGCTGGCACGGTTAGATTATGCCCGTGGTTAAAAAATATCGAGAACGGTTCATTCCGCGACCTTACGACACGATTATATCTGAGTTTGAATATAAAAAACTAACAATAATTGTCTACAACGCTATAGCTACGAAAAAATGTGTGGTTCTGGGCAAAACTCAGGCGAGGCGTCGTGGTGTCGCTGCGATGAACCTTGCTTTCGTCTGTAGACTACAGTCACACAGGGGTTCGCTGCGTATGCCGATATAGTAGCGAGGGAAGCACCAAACCGTCGGTTTGGGGTAAATCTTGAACATCGCCATTACTTTCGCGTGAAAAAACTTATCCACATGGGGATGCCATGTTTCACACTTTTAATGCACTTAAATAGGTGATATAACTGTTACTGTAAAAGCCAGAACTACGGTAAATCCTAAGATTTTCCAGTAAATCCTAAGATTTACCAACTCTTAATGGTAAGAGTCCGAACTGTTCTATAATCATCGTTTATTTCGGACTTTTACTACCACTCACTTGGTAAATCATAGGATTTACCTCAAAGACACGGTAAATGTTAAGATAAACATTACCAAAAGATAGGTAACGATTTGACTCATTAGTAGTACAATTAGTGTTTAATAATTACGTGTACTCAACACTAAGCTCCTGGCATACCTACCTAGAAACTTATGACATCCTAAGTGACCGTCAATATGGCTTTCGCCGTAATTGGTTAACTAGTGATCTTCTAGCGTATGCCATCCGTATCTAAAATGAGGCCATCGAGAAGCATGGGGAAACGCTTGGCGTCTCTCTCGACATCTCGAAGGCTTTCGATAGGGTCTGGTATAGTAAGCTTCCTTCTTTTGGTTTACCTGCTGGATTGAGTGCTTGGATCGCAGACTTCCTGAGTGACCGATCCATTCGAGTGGTCATCGACGGCAGCTCGTCCGGTCAAATGGCCATTAATTAATGCCGGAGTCCCTCAAGGGTCAGTGCTCTCGGCAACTTTGTTCTTGCTGCACATTAACAATCTGCTTAAGTCTGGTACCTTTACTGTACAGTACTGTTACTGAAAGATACATATCCAATACTCGAACTAGTGGGTCACAGATACAGTCTCTCCAAGTGGCTATGGTTGAGCACTTGAATTGGTCCTTGGAGGCGGTCACTGAATAGGGCAATGCCAATTTTACGCTAAAATAAGACAATTCAGTTCTCCTACTTTCCTGGGTGCAACCGTGCCGATATCCGACCATCTTGTTCTTCTTGGTGTTACGTTGACGTCGACTTTTAACTTTGCTCCATATATTGAAGCAAAGGCTCAACTGGCTGCTAAAAAGCTAGGAATCCTTGCAAAGGTGAGACAATACTTCACACCGGAACAGCTGCTCACACTTTATCAAGCGCAAGTTCGATCATGTACCTATGGAGTACTCCTCTGCTCTTTGGGATGGATCTGCCCGATATCAGCTTGAAGCGCTTGAAGCTATTGAAACGAGAGCCAAGAAGATCATTGGTAATGATGCACTCGTTTAGTCGAGGCTTCAAAATCTTGAGCATCAACACCGAGTCGCTAGTCTGTCAGGTTTCTACCGGTTGCATTTTGAGGAGTGTGCGTCGGAATTGCTTAACTAAATAATTCCTCCTAGCCCGTTCCATCATCGGACCATCAGGCGTACGGCGATGCGCCATCGGTACATGGTAGATATCCCTCTTATACGCGCAAAACGTTTTGGGAACACATTTATTGTACGTACAGCCAACGAGTAGAAATCTCTGCCGGAGTCTATGTTTCCTGATAGCTACAACCCAGGAATCTTTAAGTCAAGAGTGAATACGTTACTTCTTGGTAAACGCGCTCCATCGTCGAAAATACAAAACCAACATTTACCAACCCTCACTGGTAAAACCTAGCATGTACCAAATGCTAATGGTAAAAGCCCGATTAAATCGTTTCTTTTTCACATATTCTTACATTTACCAATTCGTGTTGGTAAAACCTAAGATTTACTGGTAAAACCTGAGATATACCGTGGTTTGGGCTTTTACAGTAACATAACGATTGAATTTTGAAGATTGCGCAGATAAAATTAATAAAAGCTATTACTGTCTAACGGCTAGTTTTTTCATCAAAAACTAAAACTATCAGTAAAAGCATTAACATTTCCTTGACCATAGCTGTCATAATGGCAAATGTGTTTCTTCATCCAAATAACAGCTAAACTAAAAGTCAATAGAGTTGCCGCTACGCAAACGTCGTAATTACCCCAAAAACACGACCTATTGTTAAAATTCTAAAAGCATTCGTGGTTTTAAAATTTTAAACCCCCATGGTATTTCTGTCCATTTCCTCGAAAGCTGACTGTAATTGTTTTGTATTCCATACTCTAACTCGAACATACTCTCATCCACATGTCCACCCCAGGCTCACGTCCACCTGGTGGATTATGGCCCATCCCTCTCCTAGAGAGCAGACTTGATTCCCAACAGTAGGATATAATAAGGCTGATAATGCTAATGCTACACGAACTCGCACTCCTTCCTTTCTTTTATATTTTCGTGGCATGGTTCTGCTACAATCGTACATATTAAAAATTAAAAAAAAACCGGGCAAGTGTGAGTCGGACTCGCGCACTGAGAGTTCCGTTTCCGTTAGTCATTTTTTGAAAACAAGGCATCTATGCCACCGGGGCATTTATTCCCGCCTTTACCCTATTTCTTTCAAAAAAATATTATTTTTTAAATAAAATCAGTTTGAACGCATCCATAATGAACGCAGTGAAGTCAATACAATTTTGTCAAAATGACAGTGACTATAGCTTTAACAGCCCCTCAATGAGCAGTAAAGGTTAAGGGCTAAAGTAACAGTCAAACGAACGGTTAAAATTGTGAAGAAACGAATTTAACCGTTATTATTACTTTATGTCCGAAAAAGTTTTTAATCAGCCAAAGGAGATGTCCGCTTTTTGTATGGACGTTGGTTTTTTATTATTTAATAATTCTAACCAGAGTAAGTTAAATATATTTGGACAGACATCTCAAAACCTAGTGCTTCTGACTATATCATGCATTTTTAAAACCCTCCAATTTCGAGAAAAATCGTTTTTTATTTTAGTGAGAATTTACTTCTAAAACGAACAAACCTTTCTATTTATCTATGTTAGTAAAGTGAACACACCCAAAAAAAAGTAAAATTGACACAAGATAACTGTCAGTGTCAATCGATATTTGATCTAAGTCAATGTAAACAAAACAAAAAACTACAATAGCATCGGAAACGGAAACTACAAGCGGCATCAAATATATCTCCACCTGTTCAGTTTGTCGACAATATTTTAATAAAAATTCTCATAATTGTACCAGCTATGGTTTCGATCGAACATTCTTATTATCATCTTCAGCGTAGGTATAATAAACAAAACCAGGTCTTAGTAAAATATTGTAATTTACATTGAGTGAAGTCGCCATAGCGTGGTCTAAGTTCTTGATGGATAATGCTAGACATTTTTACCAAAAATAACGTAAAAGCTATTGTAATATTGACTGCTATTATTGCAGATTTTTGTTTTGTTTACATTGACTTAGATCAAATATCGATTGACACTGACAGTTATCTTGTGTCAATTTTACTTTTTTTTGGGTGTGTTCACTTTACTAACATAGATAAATAGAAAGGTTCGTTCGTTTTAATTCTCACTAAAATAAAAAACGTTTTTTTTCGAAATTGGAGGGCTTTAAAAATGCATGATATAGTCAGAAGCACTAGGTTTTGAGATGTCTATCCAAAAATATTTATCTTACTCTGGTTAGAATTATTAAATAATAAAAAACCATTTCCGGACATGTCCTTTATTAGGCAGCATAATAATGCTGCAATATCTCCTTTCTAAGAAAAAAAAAAATGACGAAATAACGAGCGAGAAAAAAAAATACAAGCTGGAACAGGCAGACTGCAGCAGGAATCATTTCTGAATCAAAACGATATCGAAGTGCAACGAATACTGGATAAACACTGTGGCCACCACATCTAAACGTTATTGCTGAACCATAACCTGATATAAATCTTAATATATTTGAAGGCGCGTCCCAGGCGCCAAAGAGATTGGAAACCTTATTTTAACCTTTATGTGTGATTTATGCAATGATCATTGAGCGGACGAGAGTGACAACCCAGTTGTCATTCTGGTGGAACGTCGTAACGTAAAAAGAACCAACGGACTGGTAAAATATCGTGTGGTGGATTGGACGGTTACGACGGATCGCCTACGTCCCATCATCTGTGTGATTATTGTAATTCCAATTGAAAACCGCGATTATAAGGCTGCTGATCGAACACGTCTACTTATTTCAAAGATACCTCTTGCGATACCCACCTTCAACATGGATGACTCTGATATCGGTACCCACGTGCCGTTATATTTAATTCATGAATCCCCGACCGGTCCTATGAGACCGCGCTGTTATTGTTTTACTATTGTGTCTCGTTTTGCGGGTATGTGATAGGTTAAACACGTATTTGGTGTAAAATATAAGCAGAATTTATTAAGCACAAGACATGACATAAAAACAATTTTTGACAAGTAACAGAACACAATGTCAGTCATTTCAATAAATTGGAGTCGGCCAGGATTAGCAATAAGGTTTTAACCCTCCAACAGTTTTTAACATAATTAAAAACTTATGCAAAAACATTCCCATGAACAAAGGGGAAAAAAGGTTTAGAAGGCAAAGGTTAATATTAAAATTGAACAAAGAGAATTTAATCCAATTTATTTTAAGATATCTTTGATATTGTGGTATTTTACGATTTGCCTCTGAGGGATCTGAATCAATATCAACCCTAGAGTGTTTAAGAAAACTTCCTAGAGTTTAAGAAGACTTCCGAGATGTGAAATGTGGTATTTCGCTATTTTAAACCACATATTTTAAGTATTTTACTGAGTGAGCTGAAGTGTTCTCACCTAATACACACTCAGGTCACATAATACTTACTTACTTACACTATATTATTCATAATATTTCATGCCAAAACATTACATCATATACTTATACTTCGCATCTATCATACGTTTTATTGGTTGTTTAGTTTTTGAGTTATTAGTTTTATTACAATTAGGGCAATTAGTAGATTTAACATCTTTTAAACCGCATTTAAAACAAATAATTAATGTACGAGGTTGCGAGCAATTAGTTAGTGTATGACCATTAGTGCGGCAGCGTACACAAAAAGCATTATTATTAACTTTATTAATTGTATTAACATGAGGTTTATTGTTAAAACGATTAAAATTTGTTCTAGGCGAAAACGCGTTAAAAGTTGAGTTAAAAGATTTATAGTTAAATTCGGCAGTTAAAGGATTATTGGTTCGTTGAAACGTTTCTCTTTGTCTAAGAATTCTTCATATTTTTGACAACAAGAAATAAGCGCAAGAATAGAATATTATTATTCGCGATATAAGGTGAGTAACAAGGTCGGATGTTACGAATAATGATTTGGAGTTTTTTAGTTTTCGATAGTTTTTCTGAAAGTCTGGAAAACATGCCAGTTAGTATGGAAACAAAAATAACTATAGGTTCATCCTTGCCTTGAGTTCGTTTATTAATGGCTTCTAATAATTTATGGTCATAGTCAAAACCACCAAAGTCATTTACCAAAGCTTCGCAAAGTTCGTCCCATGTTAACAAAGAGTCACGTTTATAACGGTACCAGTGTAAAGCGTTATCGGTAAGTAATTCGAACGCATGATCCAATAATATGTTAGCAGTAACATTCCTAGAAATACTAAATTCCTGAATTTTCTGGATAAATGAGCGCGGACAAGAGTTTCCGTCGTATTTTATTCGTTTTAATTCGTTAAGCGAATTATTGGGAATAGAGTTTAGAGGTTGAGACTGAATGTCGGGGAGTATAGTATGAAACATCGTCTCATTAGGGCTATTAGGAGTAGAAGAGGGACGGTTGACTACTATAGGGTGAGGGTTGATGTTGATGGAAACGGTTAATGAATTAAATTTTGATTCTAAGGTGAGGAATCTCACTTTAGTTTGAGATAAACGATTTGCCTCTGAGGGATCTGAATCAATATCAATCCTCTCTAATCGATGAAATAGATGATTAATAAAAGTTTTAATTTTTTTGTTGAGTTTATGGTTGCCCTGTTCCAATGATGATAGTATTTTTGATTCGATATAATTTAGAGTAGTGGTAAGTTCGTCTAAATCAGTTTTAACTTCCAATATCGAATCTAAAATATCTTCAGAGGGAGTAAGAGGTGCGAGTTGAAGAATTTGTTTTTTAAGCTGTATTACTGTATCTTTTGGTTCCTCTAATCTTATTTTGATTTCATATTCAAGCTCTGCTTTGTTTAAAAGTTCAAACAAAATAATTCTATCCATGATTAAAAGATGAAAAGAGGATAATAAAGTGTGGTAAATGAGGGTTAATGAGCGCTAAAGGCAACTCAAGAGAGTCAACTCAAGTTTAAGAGGACTTGAGTGTTTAAGAGGACTTCCCTAGAGTGTTTAAGAAAACTTCCTAGAGTTTAAGAAGACTTCCTAGAGTTTAAGAAGACTTCCTAGAGTTTAAGAAGACTTCCTAGAGTTTAAGAAGACTTCCTAGAGTTTAAGAAGACTTCCTAGAGTTTAAGAAGACTTCCTAGAGTTTAAGAAGACTTCCTAGAGTTTAAGAAGACTTCCTAGAGTTTAAGAAGACTTCCTAGAGTTTAAGAAGACTTCCTAGAGTTTAAGAAGACTTCCTAGAGTTTAAGAAGACTTCCTAGAGTGTTTAAGAGGTGTGAAATGTGGTATTTCGCTATTTTAAACCACATATTTTAAGTATTTTACTGAGTGAGCTGAAATGTTCTCACCTAATACACACTCAGGTCACATAATACTTACTTACTTACACTATATTCATAATATTTCATGCCAAAATATTACATCATATACTTATACTTCGCATCTATCATACGTTTTATTGGTTGTTGCATTATTATTCTGCGAATCGGTCTAAAACGATTCATTTTCTTATAAAATATCTAATATAAAATAAATAATTTTCAATGTTATGACACTTACGTCAGGCAGTCAAGCTGTCAATACTTTTCCTTTTAAATTCTGTCATAGTTTCATACTAGCTTAGTCTATGAAGGTTACTTTTGATTTATATAATTTAAATTCTTTTTAACAATATGTTAGCTCAAATTTTGTATTTTATAACTTAAAAATTAATTACCACGCTCTCAGAATTCATCGTAAAGGTTTTGGATTGAATATTACTGGCTGTTTTGGATACTGGCAAGTTGCATTTTTTTGACAACAAGAAGTCATTAACTGAAATTCTGAAAAAGAACAGATAATGTCAAGCTATGTATAAAAGACGGATCGATCGGACGAATTGGGGACTTCTAATCTGGATCTGGTCGAGGAAAGATCTCCGCACAGACTACTTGAACTCGATAGTAAACTATACTTCTACACTGACTCATTGCTGCTACGGGTACATCCTGCTCAAAGTGGATGAAACGGTGTCGAGTCGCTACGCTGACGCCAAGTGGACCAGCTACAAAACGACCCGAGTGTCTTGCACTGCCGGTGTTACTGTGATTCTTCTTCTGTGGTCAAACTAACCGTAAAACCGTAACGTACTTCTTATAAAACCTCCCTCCTCCCTTCTGACAGTGTGCTAGGTAGGTTAGGTATTTTTTTATATAACTATTGTATTTTTTAATTTTCTAAATTAATATGTTCAGATCTACTTAAATCATTTTATTTAGTCGAAAGTTCAGTAGATTTGTTACAATATGATATTGTCCGGAGTGGACTGAATCACAATCCTGTAGCAAATAGGTGGTTCTAGATATGACCCTTATCACACGGCACTTAATAAAACGTGGAGCTAGCTTTCCAGAAAAAAAATCATGCCCAGAAGACTTTGAAAAGTTCCTTCTCCATACAGTATCACCAATATTCAGAGTGACAGCTGATCGCTTAGAATTATATGCACGTGAGTTACGTTGGAAAGCTAAAGAAAGATTATCAGCAACCTTTGCATAAACTTCGCTGAGAGAAGATAGGTTTCCAACCTATCTTCTCTCAGCGAATAGACACTACCTATCTTCTCTGAGCGCATGACGAAGCCGACTTTCTGCCAAATTAGAGTTTCGAGTCTGACTATACACGTCTGCTATACATAAGGACCTCTCTACCAAACATAAGAAAGTTAGGCGTAAAGCCAGTAGCTAGATTAATACAAGAATTGAGGTAAAGCTTAACTTTAGGTAACATTTGCCCAACTTCTTTGGTTTTTTCCAACCAAAATACCTAAAACACGTCGTAATAACACTTTGGTTGTATCGCTCAACCGTATATGCTTGGGGTGTATAATATGGTATATATATATAAAAGTGGGTAATGGAATATGGAAAGATCTGAGAAAACTAAGGAATTGATTATATATATATACGAAAAACTGTAGCGTTGTGCCAAAGAATAGTACGCGGAACCCCAAAATTAAAGAAAATTTCAGACTCTAACGCTTTTATATCAGAAAGAGTGTGAATCCTTTTCAGTGAAACTAGCCACACGTATTTCAAAACATGTACCATAGAAAGGATATATTTATAACCATAATAAGCACAGGGCAACGGATGGATCCTGGATAGAACATCGGGTACTACGTGTTAGAAGCCTTTACGATGCACAATATCAAAAGTATATTGGGAGATGACAGTTGCCCAACTTGCCAAACGACCAGATGGGTTGTTAAGGGTGAGGAGCCACTTAAGAGCCATATGGTCTGTTATGACTGAAAACTTCCTACCATCTAAATAACATCGAAAATGTTTAATTGAATCCAAAACGGACAAAAGTTCACGTTCTGTAGTTCAGTTTGAGTGAATAAACGTGAATAATAAGCGATTGGGTGCTCAACATCGTCTATCTTTTGTGTTAGTACCGAAACAAGACTAACAACTGACGCATCACACTGCAGGATGAACGGTTTCGAGAAATCAGGACATGCCATGACAGGCGTATCGATTAGTGCTTGTTTCAACTTAGTGAGCGTGATCGGCTGCATCATTCCAACTTATTGGGTCATCATTGCCCTTCCGCTTACCGATAAGGGCGGTAAGGAGAGCAATTATAGAGGAAAAACCTTTAACGAAACGCCTATAATAGGAACACATACCCACTTCTGCTAAATCATTACGCGGTTTGCGTAATGATTTAGCAGAAGTGGGGGTTGGATAATCCTTAATTGCATCAAGTTTGCCGGGATCGGTTTGAAGACCCTTTTCATTAACAATATAACCCAAATATTTTAGTTCGCTTTTGCAAAACTCGCATTTTTTTTTAATTTATAGATAAGCCTGCTTCGAGCAAGCACCTTCCTGAGCAGCGCCATATGACTAGCGAAATCTTTAGACACGATTATCAAATCGTCAACGTACCCAAAAACGTCGTCGCTGGTAGAAGTAAAGTTAAAATTAACGATCAAATCAGTCAGACGTTGTCTCTCCGAAGCAGCGTTCGTTAGACCAAAAGGCATCCTAACAAACTCAGAGACCACGCTGTAGAACTATAACTGCTGTCTTCTCATTATCTCAGCCGAAAGACGTCCACTGCTGGACATAGGCCTTCCCCCAAGCGTCGCCACAGCGACCGGTCCTGTGCGTCTCGCATCCATCGGATAGCCAGGTCGGTTCACCTTGTGGGAGGCCTTCCGACGCTGCGTCTTCGGGTACGTGGCCGCCACTCTAGGACCTTCCGTCTCCATCGACCATCTGTTCTACGAGCAATGTGCCCTGCCCACTGCCACAGGTTTGGCGATTCTTCGGGCTATGTCGGTAACCTTAGTTCTCTTGCGGATATATTCCTGATGTGATCGCGCAGGGAAACTCCGAGCATAGCCCTTTCCATTGCTCTTTGGGTGACTTTCAGCCTTCTGATGAGGCCAACTTCGAGCATAGCCCTTTCCATTGCTCTTTAGGTGACTTTCAGCCTTCTGATGAGGCCCATTGTGAGCGACCACGTTTCCGAGCCATATGTCTTCACTGGCAACACACACTGGTCATAGACTTTTGTCTTGAGACACTGCGGTAGGTTGGACGAGAAGATACCGTGCAGCTTCCTGAACGCTGCCCAGCCGAGTCGGATTCGACGATTGACCTCTTTCTCGATGCTGTCTTCTCACAACTTTCTTTATCAACAAGTGGAATTGCCAAAAAGCACTTCTAAAATCCAATGAGCTAATATACCTAGCGCCACGAAGGTTATCGAGGATATCGTGAATACGGGGAAGAGGATAGGAATCTCTAATTGTCACACTATTTAGTTATCTACTGTCGGCACAAAAACGAACAGAACCACCTTTTTTTGTCACCATTACCACAGGGCTAGCCCATGGAGCTAGGACAAATCCGAGACTTACTAGTAGTTGATTGATGGGGAGTTTTGTTCGGCCTGGGTTTTGGTGAGTTAACGGCCTGAGAAGTCGACTGGTCGGCGACACAATCGACACTGGCTATACTGCCTGAGGAAGTTTTAAAAATGACTCAAAATGTGTAACGGACTAAATCAAAAATTATTAATATCGTGGAATTTTTGAATTGACAAGCAAGGCGTATACTTGGGCAACATGTTATGCGTGATGATACGCAACAACTCAGTTTCATCAATTGGCTTACTTAGTTTTTCGTTTAAATAGGAAACCTCAATAATGAAGTCTCTAATAAGTTGTTCAGGTTTCTGTTTAAGGTTACGGATCTCTTGGCTTAATCTAAATTCAAAGTCAGTCGTACCGAATGTATTTAAGAATGCTTCTTTGATATCAACGAAGGTAAGGTCTGGACGACGGATCGACCTAAAATACTAAAGCGCTATCCCAGTCAAGACTTCATGGAATCGCCTGAGAACATAACCATAGGGCAAATTGTCAGCCTCCCTGCACTCTCCTCTAAACTCGTAAAGAACTCTCTAACGCAGGTCTTACCATCAAAATTAACCTTCCACTTAAGTGAGAACTGCCTGGTATATTGTTGGCATTCGTCTGATCTTGCTGGAGAAGGTACGAAACTCAGTGAAGAACTTTTAGGAACACCAACTAAATAAAAATGAAAACAACAACATTGAGTAAAAAAATTGTTCCGTTGATGACACTTGACAGCACGTGTCAGTTAAGGGCTGGCGCAGTCGCGTTGGCGGCCTGGGGCGCCGCGACACCGATGATGACATTTCGGTGGCGGTGCCCTGACAACCGTTGCTTGGAGATACGAGTAGCGTCGCGTCCTCGGCGTCACCTTCAGCAGGCTGCAGCGTCAGCGAAATAACGTCGTATCGTAAGGCAGGGTTTTTTTTTTTTATGGTAGGGGAATCATCAGAATGACTTCCCCCGCTCTTGGGCGGAGCGGGAGGGCGTGTCAGACTTTTACTGACTAAACCCCTACCCCGTTCCTTCGTTGCCTTCGTTCTGGGGGGGACTCGGTATCAACCGTTAGGAATACCACATGTTCCCCCCAGAGGCTTCGGCCCTACCGGGCCCCTACAGTTTGCTGACATCTCCTTGAGGCGCGCGTGGAACAGAACGCGCCGTTGACGACTGGGCTCGGTCCAGATTATTTCCAGACTGCCGGACAGCGAGCTACCCAGTGCTCGCCGTCCGCGAACCCGCGCCTACGGTGGTCGGAAATCGGGATCGGGATCTCGGCGGCGGCGGCGTGAGGACCGTTCCCTCACGCGCTCGCGGTCAGCAGCCTCCTTCACGAGCATTACTGCTTCGCAGAAGGAGGCGACCGCATGCCAACCCTCCTCGCTCCGGACCATGGCCTGAACCAGGGCCCGGCGCGAGAGGTCGCCGCTCCCGATAGTCTCCACGAGGACACGGCGGTACTCCGCCCAAGCGGGGCACACTTCTACCGTGTGCTCCACCGTGTCCTCCGGGCGGTCCACACAGTGGCGACACCCGGGCGTCCTCTCCTGCTTGATTCGATGCAGGAACCTCCCGAACTTACCGTGTCCGGTGAGGACCTGCGTCATACGGAAAGAGAGGACGCCGTGACCTCTTTCTAACCACTCCTCAAAGAGGGGCCTAACCGCCTCAATGACGGCGTGCCCAGCACTGGGTTGCGACAGTCGCAGTCGCCATGCCACCCTGAGATCCCGCCGGAACTCTGTCCGCCATGCCGCGACTTGTCGCGGCAGCGGAGTTTAGCCCCGGCGTTGCATCTCCACGCGCAAATCGTGCATGCGTGCAAGGACTGTTGCCTCCAGATCCCACGGTGGCAGGCCAGCGAGGAGGCTCGCCGCTTCGCGGGAGATCGTGCGGTATCCCCGCACCATCCGGATGGCCATGACCCTCTGGCAAGCGTTCAGCTTGGCCGCCGGTCGCTTACCTAGCGACGGCGCCCAAACCGGCGCCCCGTAAGGGGCCATGGACCGAACGATCCCCGCGTAGAGCCTCCGGCAGGGGGCGTCTGGACCCCCTTGGTTGGGCAGGAGCCGCTTCAGAGCGGCCCCAGACCTGTCCAGTTTGGGGGCCAAACGTCGGAAATGCTCCTTGAAAGTCCACCGGCTGTCGAGGACGAGTCCCAGGTACTTCATCGCCGACCCGACGCCGATGTGGACCCCCCTTACCGTTATTTGGGAACCCGGAGGTGGCGCGTACCGAGGGCCATGAAAGCACATGGCCTCGGACTTGTGCAATGCCACCTTGAGTCCCAGTTGCTGGATCCTCTCCACGACTGTCGCAACCCCGCGTGTCGCTGTTTCGGCCGCCGCCTGGTACGACTCTCCCCGCGCCAGGACCAGCGTGTCGTCTGCGTAGCATACCACGCTGACCCCGTCGGGGAGGTCGCCGATCGTAAGGCAGGGTGTGTTACGGGCCGGGAGTATATTCTCTTGGTAACTGGCGAAGTCGCTTGGCAGCAGAATAATTTCTTCTTCTTTAGCCTGTACTTTTCTCCTCGATTGATATTATTATCAATCCATTCTTGGAGAAGAATAATCGTTTTTCGTTTATTTTTTAATTTTTTGAAGTTTATGTTAATAAAAATAGTTTGTTTAAGCGAAAACTACATTAGACCGACGCACTTTTGTAGTTTTTCAATTATTCATCACTAATTAATACATTCCTCCTTTTCTTTCTATAAATTTTATATCCAAATTGATTTCATCATTAATTGTAATAATATTGGATAAAACACAAATATAGTGTGGATTTATTTGTAGAAAATATTAAGAATAAACCAAATTATGTATCACACAAATTTATGATATGCTTACGAGTATGTCTTTTGTCTTTTTCTTCATTTTAATCGTGTAAACCAAGAAGACTAAATAATATTTGATAATGAAGTTTTAACATAACAAAGTTTGTAGTTGAGGTAGTAACAAGGGCAAATTGCAGTACCCTTCTTACTACTTACACTACTGCAGTAGTCAGAAACGAAATTAAGTGAGGGTTACATTTGGTAGTAACACGGGCAAGTTACGCTTGACGTACTAACAAGGGCATAGGAGACGCATGCCTTGCGAGTTTTGCCCGGGCAACGTTCCGGCTTGAAGCAATTTTAGGGCCTATTTCACCACCTATGATTAAGTTTCGAGTATCTTACTTGGCAGATAATTTCATACAAATTCTGTTCCATTTTTGACTTTATTCAGTGAGTAGTGCCTACTCGGACATTGTGAAACAGGCCCTTAGACAAATATCTCAAGTTATTTATTCGCATTTATTTAAAAAAAAATCTTTTCGTGTTTCCACAGTTTGGATAGCAACTTGCTCAATGTTTTCAATATGTAATTGTTTTGTGGCTCCGGTCCCAGGAGAAGCTTAACAGCAACAAATTTCTTTTGAATCTTGGCATTTCAAAATCCAATCCAAAATAACATCCTGTATCTGTAACCTTCAAGTATCTTCATAATTATGATCATCATAATAGTTTCTTAATTTCGGTTTTTCAAAATTCTACCATGATACCTACCATTTACCATCCAGTGTACCATAAGAATTATATATAATAAAAAAAAGCCCGTATTGCAGATGCGTATACCTCATATATGAAAAATATTAAGAGTAAAATTAAGACCAACCCTCGTAATTTCTGGACATACATCTCGAGCCTGCGGTCTAAAGGTGGGTTTGAGCCTAACATTGCATACAAAGGTATAACTTTTTCGGGATCTAAGGCAGCAGGCGCTTTTGCAGAGTTTTTCTCTGACGTCTTTCTACCTGATGTTCCGCAGCTTGATACTGATCATTTACCCGCAACCGTCCATACCAGTAACAGTAATTACATAAGCATACCTCCCTTGTGCCCAGAAGATCTTATTAAAGGCATAAACAAACTCAAACCTAACAGCTCTATTGGCCCTGACAATATTCCTCCGTTTATTATTAAAGACTTAAGAAATATTCTCAGCAATCCTCTCTGCCACATTTTTAATTTAGCCTTGCAGTCTGGTAAATATCCCTCTCAGTGGAAAGTTTCCAGAGTTACACCAATTCCTAAAACCCAAAACAAAAGTTCCGTTGAAGATTACCGCCCGATCGCAATTTTATCTTCCCCGGTGAAGGTCTTTGAGAACATCCTCCACAATGCCATCTACCAGCAAATAAACACGTACCTATGTAATGAGCAGCACGGATTTAGGACCAAGAGGTCTGTTGATACCAATCTCCTGACCCTGGTTGACTATATCTCTTCTAGCTTGGACCGCGGACGTCAGGTAGACGTACTCTATTTTGACTTCCGGAAAGCGTTTGATAGGGTTAACAACGACATGCTGCTGATGAAACTGAGCAAAATGGGTTTCTCACCCTCTCTCCTCCGCTTCTTCGCAGACTATCTTCGTGATCGTCAGCAGTTTGTTAAGCTCGGAATGTACGAATCCAGCACCTATCATACGCGTTCCGGAGTGAGTCAAGGCTTGTAGGGATCCGTCCACAAATGAAAGTGAGGATTTGGCAGTAATTAGTATTTTATAGAGAGTTTACAAAAGATATCGAAGAGTAAAAAGCACGGAAAAACACACTAGATAGTCGTTAGGAATATGATTTTCTGAATGAGAACAGACATCTTCTGTCGTACCTTGACAGACGGACCTTCGCGCAGGCGCGCTGCGAAACCGAGCGCGATGATGCACGAAGATGCGCGAAGTCGGTGTGGCGGCTGAACCGCTACAGTAGCCTCCCGGCGAGACCGTGACTACGGTCGATAGAAGTCCGGGAAGTGAACTCTCCTGCCGCTGCGAGTGTGAACTGCCGGTTTGTCCACAGGTGGAGTTGACGTATTGCTTGGTGGTGAACTGGTTGGAGGTGAGGCTGGATTGTCAGAGAGCCTGTCTTGAGTGACGTATGCTGGTTTCAGGCGATCCAGAGATATGTTGATGCCTTTATCTCGTACCTCAACTTTAAAGTACTTAGCCTTCCTGTCCAGTACTTTGCAGGGACCAGCGTATGGTGGCTCCAACGATTTCCTCACGTGGTCTTGCCTCACGAAAACATGGGAGCAGTGTTGAAGGTCTTTGGGGATGTAAAAAGTATCCTTTCTATGCCATGCAGTCGGTTTCGGAGATAAGCTGGCCATGTGTCTAGCAAGTCGAGTAGCGAAGCTAGTGATGTCTTCAAGGGAGAAGTCATGTGATGGTGACAGGAACTGGTTTGGCAAACGCAGAGGCTCGCCGTAAACCAATTCAGCTGAGGATGCTTGGATGTCATCTTTCCAGGAACTGCGTATGCCAAGCAGAACGATAGGCAAGATTTCTGTCCATTGTGTGTTGTTGTGACACATGATACCGGCTTTTAGCTGGCGGTGAAACCTCTCCACCAAGCCATTCGATGCAGGATGGTACGCTGTGGTACGGAAGTGGCGTGCGCCGAGTAGGGAAGCTAGGCTCTTAAAAAGGCTGGACTCGAACTGGCGACCTTGATCAGTGGTGATCTGCGATGGGCAGCCGAACCTCGATATCCACCCAGATACTAAGGCGGCTGCGCAGGTATCGGCAGTGATGTCCTTCAACGGTATAGCCTCGGGCCATCGTGTGAACCGATCAACTATGGTGAGACAATATCTGAAATCTGAAGATGGTGTTAGAGGACATTACTGCGCGTAGGCAAAGTTCAAGAATACTCCGTCTACTTTTACCATGCGAAATCATGGAATGATCGAGCGTGGATACGTAGGCTGAGTGGATAAGGCAATCGCGGGCATGCTTATCAAGTGAAAGGGCAAAAACAGCACGTTTCCAGAACAATGTTTTTGTATCACAGTTTGGCAGTGTTAGCCATTTCGCATAATCTGAAATATTCATCTTCTTTAGGCCTTCATAAATATGAGCTATCTTAAGGATGTAAGGATCCCTGATGTTACCTTGAGGCAAAAGCCTAGGCATTCTAAGCGTAGAAGCGGCAACATGTTGCCATCCCTGTTGCCTGAAGGTGAAGATCTCTATACCTTTTAGTTCGCAGTCAATGGTCTTGTTGAGGAAATTTATAATCTCGTTAAGCTCTTCTAGTCGTGATTGCGCGATGCTATAACCTGATGAATAGCCTACGATCCATTCTTCTCGGCTATGCCAAATCATGTCATCTGCTCGCTCCAATCTATTCTTTTTCGGAATGAAATTTGGAGTAAGAGAGCTCAACCAAGAGGCATCGTCACTCGGAAAAAGAACCCCTACATATTCTTTTGCAATGCGAGAGACCCCAGTGCGGTGAAAATTGGACAAAATCTTGTGAGCAAACATGCAGAGAGTGGCGGGAATCTTGAAAGTGATGGGTTCGTGCAACAGCTGCATTCAGATGGAATTCCCGCTGCAGCGCAAGAGCGGCGACTACGACATCATCCAGGCGTACCGCGTGCAGCACAGTGTCCATCGTCTGCCGTGCAAAGGAGGAATAAGGTTTTCGGATGAGGTGAACTTGGATGAGGTGAAGGCACTGGCCTCTCTGATGACCTTCAAGTGTGCCTGCTCCAACATTCCGTTTGGAGGATCCAAAGGAGGTGTATCCATAGACCCCAGAAAGTATACGGTGGCGGAACTCCAGCGAATCACCAGACGTTACACCTTGGAACTTGCCAAGAAGAATTATATTGGTGCCGGTATCGATGTGGCCTGCTCCTGACTTCATCACGTCGGGGTCACCAATTATGTAGGGATCCGTCCACAAATGAAAGTGAGGATTTGGCAGTAATAGTTATATTTTATAGAGAGTTTACAAAAGATATCGAAGAGTAGAAAGCACGGAAAAACACACTAGATAGTCGTTAGGAATATGATTTTCTGAATGAGAACAGACATCTTCTGTCGTACCTTGACAGACGGACCTTCGCGCAGGCGCGCTGCGAAACCGAGCGCGATGATGCACGAAGATGCGCGAAGTCGGTGTGGCGGCTGAACCGCTACAGGCTCAATCCTGGGGCCCTTATTATTCCTTATCATGGTAAATGATCTTCCACAAGTTTTGCGTCACGCAAGATGTCTATTGTATGCTGATGACTTGAAGCTATACCTTGAAGTAAACTCCGAGCCAGACTGCTTGTTACTACAGCAAGACATTGACGCCATATACAAGTGGAGCCTTGATAACACGATGGAATTCAACAGCTCTAAATGCTTTGCTATGACCTTCGGTCGAATGCGGCACCCTGTGGATTTCGAATACCATCTGGACAGTAATACCATCATAAAAACCACCGCTATGAAAGATCTGGGAGTCACATTCGACCGAAAGCTAACATTCCACGACCACATGATAACGGTAGCAAAGCAATCGTACCAAAGGTTGGGTTTTGTTCTTCGCAATTGCCGTGATTTCTGCACTGCACACGCCATTAAGATTTTATTTAATGCGCTCGTGCGTAGTAAGCTGGAATCTAGCTCTTGCGTGTGGAACCCGCACCAAAGTACGTATGCGCTTTTATTAGAAAAAGTGCAAAAAGCGTTCCTTAGGTTCCTGTACAAGCGTATGCACGGTTATTACCCATACCTTTATCAGACGAAATTTCTTTTGGGTTGCCTCGGATACAACACACTGGATGTAAGACGAGCACGAGATCAGCTCACCATCGCCTGCAAGACGCTCCGTGGCATTATTGACGCGCCTGACCTGCTTGCTGTGCTGGCACGGTTCTTTGTTCCTGATAATTACTGCCGCGGTAAAAAGCACAGGTTTTTTGCTGTGCCCCAGTGTCGCACTGTTGCACGTGCTCAGTCTCCAATACCTCGCACTTTGGCTGCACTAAATGGTCTCTTGGATTCTAATCCAACAAACGATCTGTTTGCGGATTACATACCAATAATTTTATTGGTATGTCAGCAGTACTGCGAGAGGATTTAATGTATGTGATGTTTATAATTTCATATTTTTGTTAATTACTGTAATTGGTTGTCCAACCGTTGTAATTAAATAAATAAATACTAAGATTCGGGCGCCAGAGAGTCACACAGTCCGGAGTAGCTAGATGTGGAAGAGTTTGGACAATTAATCTGCCGGTGGGAGGCTATATTAAAAGAAATAAAACGATGAAATACTTTTGTCCTTTCCTTTTAATAGTCTCAGCCCGTAGCTTCAAATCATGACTTTGTATTACCTAACAATTCTATACTAATAATTAAAAATTAATTGGTGTTATTGGGTATTATGGATATTATTGGTACTATTATTGGTACACACATCAACACGGTCTAGGTCTTTTTAAAAAAGCGAATCACTATCAATGTGTTAATTATTTATATGACATGTATATAACGGAGTCTCGTTATCAGAGGGGTCGTGTTATGTCAGGAAAGCAAAGCAAATTCTTCGGTATCGCTTTTGTTTATTTGCTTACACACAATATGGCTCGATCCAAGATCTAGGAACGCGGGAAGTTTAGCATGGAGTATTGGATATTGTTTATCCAGACCGCCAGACCGGTTCCAAAAATGCCTTTTTCAGTTTCCAAGCTTCCAGCACACCCGTGCCTAGCTCCAGTTCTAGGTTAATCCGAAAAACCATAAAAATTGACTGTCAAAGTCCATGCACCTGTCAATGTCAAATATCCGGCTATCTTCCAGCCAGACTATTCATTCGGTGTCTCCAATGCTCCACGCTAACCATCCCCAAGTTATTTACTTGACGTTCCCAAACTAAGGTTTGGAAGATCAGGTTCAGTTTGGAAAAGTTTCAGCTAAGGCTGTTGAATCTAATTGCATAGTTCCTCCAGTGAGAGATAGATGGCGCTGATTCTAATTGAAATGAGTCGACGCTGCGACATATATATTTAAAAGATACGTTATTTAATATTCCACCATTTTTTTATAATAGTTAAAGTACTTGGATTAAAATTTTAGGATTTTATGGAAAAAAATGAAGCATAGACGGAAACCGTATATGAATTAACTTTTAATTTATGAGTAAAAACTAAAAAAAATAGAAAAATCTTTTAATTTGTGTTTATAAACTTGAAGTTAGTAGTCTGAGAAAGCGCCCATGATGTTCATAACACATCGGCAACAATTCGGCATGCTCAGAACAAGGTTGTCAATGTCTTGCTGTGGAATATTGTCCCATGCCCTTCTGAGGTGCGCAAAAAGTTGATTTTCTGTAGCCAGATTTTCAGGAACTTCCTTCAGAGCTCTTTTTTGCAGCATATCCCATGCATGCTCAATGGGATTTAGATCTGGCGATTGAGCAGGCCAGTCTAAGGCCCTAACATTGTGTGTATGTAACCAAGCTGCTACCTTTCTCGCCGTGTGTGCCCGGGCATTGTCGTGCATGAGCAGGAAATCTTGCCCCATTTGTGTTCTGTGGGGCAAGATTACGGGCCCCAGCACCTGTTGGACGTATCGTTCTGCCGTCATATTGCCCCGCACCCAAACGAGATCCGTCCGTCCTCCAAGACGAATTCCTGCCCAAACCATAATTGTTCCTCCTTGGTATGGGTGAACTTCCTGAGGGTTCTGAAGACGGCTCTATCGTCCAGGAACTCGCCAAACACGCGTCCTTCGTGAATCTGGATGGAAGCCGAACCTGGATTCATCCGTGAACAGCACATTGGGCCATTGCTCACGGCCCCAGTCCACGTGGTTCCGAACCCATTCTAATCGTCGTCCACGATTGCCTCTCCGTAAAGGTGGGACCCGGAGTGGTCTACGAGAGCGTAGATTGCTTTCATGCAGTTGCCTTCTTACAGTTTGGTCACTCACAAGCACTTGGTGTTCCACTCGCAGCCTTTGGACCAATTGAGTCGCCGTTGCATTTGGTTGAGCTCGCGCAGTAATTTGCAAAAATCGGTCTTGTCTGGGGGTAGTGATGCGACTTGGCCCCCGGTGCCTCTCCGCTACTTCACCTGTGGCACGATAGCGTGTCCACAATCTTGAAATTACATTTTGGTGGGTCCCTATGGCCTCAGCAACATTACGCTGAACAGACCCAGCTTCCAGCATTCCCACAGCTCGTAACATCTCCACCCTCGTCAAATGTTGGCGTTGCATGGCTACAATACCTCAATTTTAACTTTATCTTTCGTTTAAAAATGACAAAAAACTGTAACTAAACGTAATTCGTATTGTTTTCTAAATTTAGCACAAATAAAAATTCCCTCTCCTACACATCAAGACATTTTTATGTCACAGAAACAAAAGAATTTTCAAAAATTTGAATTTGGAATTAGTCTGAGATAAATTACAAACAAATTGGTGTATAAAAGATTCCAATGCGGCCAGTACTTTTCGAGTTATTTAATTGAGTATGAAATATCTCTAGACCGTGTTGATGTGTTTATTATTGCATCCGCCAAATGGAACCAAAAGAGAATATATTAAAGGAATTCTCCTACCGGAATAATCGGTCTAACCATGTTACTAGGTTATTCGTTACACGCCACGTGCAAAAAAATCCTTCATGACGCGTATGATGCGAGGCTTCAAGTATCCCGAAGTAAGCTCGGGGTAAAGCAGATAAATTGCAGAAAAAGATGAAGAGAAAAAGGCGAAAAGCGGCGAAAAAGCGCCTCGGTAAAGGCGCCTCTTCTTCTCAAAAATAGGTTACAGTGCGCTGACACAGCGTTTTAAAAGCTGCGTGCGATAAATCACTATAATATCAATGAAATCTCTGGCATTATACCACGTGCATGAAGTCTTTATGCAATATAGATGCCACTAAATGGCTTAAATTACGGCGATTATAGCCGATTACAAGGAAATAATATAAATTGTAAAAATTACGTGGCCATTACGAACGCTGGCCAAGTCGCAGAGTGACGTTTATTTTCGATTTTGACAGACGACATTTAAAGACCGTACCACAGACAAAAAAAACATAGGCAATATCGACCGAAATCGACTAAAAATCCGTTCTATGTGACGAGGCGAAAAAGTCTCGTTACAGTATTTACCATGAGAGACACCCGGAATGTGAAGAGCAACTGAAGGATAGAGCTTCTTTTACTCCACCATAAAGCGGAAGAAGTCATTGGAGGATGAATCCGATCTTCATCAAAATAACCATTGCTTTGTTTAAAATACAGTGTCTTTTAGGTGCAACATAACACTTGCATTTTGACTTTTTTTTTTGGTTTTCTGAAACTCTATTTCATATGTCACGAATCTCGGGTAATTTCTGAAAGGAAAGCCGTAGTCCTGGAATGCAAAGGGCAATTTCAGGACACAGGTATTAGTTTTATTTTTATTTAATTAAGAGCCATTGGATGAATCCTACCTCAAAAAATACCATGAGATTTTCAATTTTTTCTGCGATTCCCATGCTGGTTGAGGAAAGGTAGAAGGGATTGGATCACGCTCTTGTGAATCTTTTTTATTTATGCAGATTGGTTTCTGTACGATGCCATGTTTGGTATTTTTACCTTGTATAACTTAACACCTAAATTTTGACTTTCTTACGGCCAGTTTTTTCATCAAAGGTAACAGCCAAAGTAACGACATAAAGTAATAATAACGATTAAATTCGTTTCTTCACAATTTCAACCGTTGGTTTGACTGTTACTGCTCATTGAGGGGCTGTTAAAGCTATAGTCACTGTCATTTTGACAAAATTGTATTGACTTCACTGCGTTCATTATGGATGCGTTCAAACACATTTTATTTTAAAGTTTTTTTTTTTAAGAAATAGGTAAAGGCGGGAATAAATGCCCCGGTGGCATAGATGCCTTGTTATCAAAAAATGACAAACGGAAACGGAACCCTCAGTGCGCGAGTCCGACTCACACTTGCCCCCTTTTTTATTTGTAATATGTACGAATGTAGCAGAACCATGCCATGAATATATAAAAGAAAGGAAGGAGTGCGAGTTCGAGTAGCATTTTGCATTAGCATTATCAGCCTTATAATAATCCCACTGCTGGGACTCAAGTCTGCTCTCTAGGAGAGGAATGATCCACCACGTGAGCCCGGGGTGGACTGGTGGATGAGAGTATGTTCGAGTTAGAGTATGGAATACAGAGCAATTACAGTCAACTTTCGAGGAAATGGACAGAAATACCATGGGGGGTTAAAATTCTAAAACCACAAATGCTTTTAGAATTTTAAAAATAGGTCCAAAAATATTTAAAGGATTAAACTAGCTAGCAATATATATCCCGCCTTCACCCTAAACAACAAATGACATTTGACTTATGGCACTACTGGACAGTGATGTTGCGATGTTGTCATGAGTAAAAAAAGCTCCCCACGTGTTTTTGGGGTAATTACGACGTTTGCGTAGCGGCAACTCTTTTGACTTTTAGTTTAGCTGTTATTTGGATGAAGAAACACATTTGCCATTATGACAGCTATGGTCAAGTAAATGTTAATGGTTTTACTGATAGTTTTAGTTTTTGATGAAAAAACTAGCCGTTAATCTAGGTTTTCCTCAATTGTAATCCAAACGCCATACTAATTAATTTTAAATGAAAACGCATTTTAATGCATATTTTTACCATCAAGTGGATTTTATTCTTGATCTTTAATTTTCTCGTTTCTCCGTGCCATAGAATCTACAATCTCTAGTCGAGTAATAAAATCCAACAATTTTGTACATATACCTAATTTGTGTTAGCAATCGAAAGTATCTTTCATTTTTTTTTCTTCAACATAACACTTACATGACACTTGTGTTTTGACTTTCTTGATCTTGGTTCTTCCAATCTTATAATTTACATTCTCAAGTCGGGTAAAATAAAAACCAATAGTTTTCAATATTGCTATATTATCACTATTTTTTCCGAAAACCAAACGCTCAGATTTCGACTCAATCCATTTTCCAATATATTTTAAGTTCAACATATTATTAGGTACCTGTGTTTTGACTTTTTTTTAAATGGATTTTCCGAAACTCTTATCCCCAAATAGCGTCAATTTTAAAAGAAAACGGTTATACTATGACTTTTTTTATACAACATACTTTTTATAAACTGCTTCCTATGACATCATTATCCACTAGAAGGTAATAAATAGAAGGATTTTGTTTTGACTTTCTTAATCTTGGTTCTTCCCAACGTCTTATCATATATCATAGAATCTACGTTTTCAGGTCTGGTAATAAAATCTAACAGTCTTCAATATCTTGCATAACTGCTATCGTCTGCTACCATAGGTAGACATGCAAGTCTTGCTAAGTTAACGAACTTTGCAGGTTGCACAGACATTTAATTTCCTTGATTTCATTAAGGGAACATGAACCAGCATGACTCGGAACCGGTTTCGGTGTAGATGTGAGGTTGCACTGAAAGCGTCGCATAACCTTTTATTAAGCAAAAATTTGTAGCTACGTACTTTTGTTTGTTGTTTGACTATATGTGGTGTGTACTCGGCTACTTTGGCAGTGATATGGAAATCTCAGGAAGCACGCTCTTTAATAATATTTTATGTCTATGTGGACACAAATAAAAAAAAATGCAAGTAGACGGTTCAAATTGGTTTCCTATGGAAAGGACAAGCAAGAAACTCGTGAGGACAGACTGAGGGTGTTCAAAATAAGTACAATAAAAAAATCATTCGTGTTCTCTCACATTCACACTTGTCTAAGTATTAGATAGTGACGTTAACGCTTTGAGTTTCTTGAGCTTGGTTTCTTTCACACATCGTATTAAGTGAGATGGTACATGTCGGCGCTTGATCGCCATCGAGGTTGACGTCACACAAAATACACACGACACAGTAATATAGAACGACAGGAAAAGTGAGTGATAATAAAGAAATACCTTACTTCAGTTCTGGTCTATTCCACGGGAGGCGAAAGAGTGTTTTTATATTTGAATTACATCGGTTTTTATACCCAGCAAATAAGAGAATTTAGGCGGGAAAACATTACACTAAATAAAATTCACTATGAGGGTAGAAAAATACTTAAAATAAATAAATGAGAACGGTAGTTGTCACAGTAGAATTCACTGTGACAATTCTATTAAAGAGAGATTCAAATGGAAAATACTATTTAAATATGAGCAGAATTAATCATTTAAAAGGAAGTTGTTTCATATTAATTTCAACAAGATTTTGCAATATTTAAAAGAATTCGAAAGGAAGTTGTCAAATTAAATCCTCATATTAATTCAAGAGGGTATTTGCAATATTTACAAAAGAAATTGGAAGGTAGTTTGGTTTTGCGCCCACACGGCCATTCTGATTTCAGCGCGCTCTCTGCGCTATACAGAACTTTACATTAAGCCAGCATCATTCAATATTGGGTTAAGTTTTCATTATAGAACATCCGAAATTTTACATGAAATCGGCGTCACCCTCGTCGGGTTAGCCCAAAATTACATAACATCAAGCATTTTGTGTGAGTCGCCCTCGTTACAAATATCAATTATCATATCGACGTCACCCATATAGGGTTAGTCTAACATCAAACAATATCTAATATTATATTGGCGTTACCCATATAGGGTTAGCCCAAAATTAAACAGTATCAAATATTACATCGGCGTCACCCATAAAGGGTTAGCCCAACACCAAACAGTATCAAATAATCAATATATCAGCGTCACCCACATAGGGTTAGTCTAATATTAATCAGTATCAATTAATATATCGGCGTCACCCACATAGGGTTAGCCCAACACCAAACAGTATCAAATAATCAATATATCAGCGTCACCCACATAGGGTTAGCCCAATATTAATCAGTATCAAATATATCGGCGTCACCCACATAGGGTTAGCCCGACATCAAACAGTTTCAAATATTATACCGGCATCACCCACATAGGGTTAGCCCAATACCAAACAGTTTAAATATTATACCGGCGTCACCCACATAGGGTTAGCCCAATATCAAACAGTTTCGAATATTATACCGGCGTCACCCATATAGGGTTAGCCAAATAACAAACAGTTTCAAATATTACAATATTTTAAAAAAATCCTTCAGAATAGTCGAACTGTTATTTTCAAGCCATCATTCAACAAGGTTGTATCATCCTTAATAAATTATAAAAGTATTAGTCAACAAGACTTATTCAGATTGCTCGAATATTCTGACCCTACCTGCCTGAACCTAACTGAAAAATTACCTAACGGTGGGAACTCATTTACAATTTACATGGTTAGGTCTTTCTCTTGCAAGAGAAGGCTTAAGAACAGGACGAACGAATCGCGAAAGTCTGACACTCCATTAAGTGTCAACCAAGTTAAGATTTAATATGCCATCATGCATAAACAAAATAATCGTCGTCATGCTTAAACCTCATCATATCAAAACCACCGAAAAAGATACGATGAAGCCTACTAAGCCAAACAAGTGACGTGAAAGATCACGTCCACCCAGAGGGGGTTTACCAACGAGAACTCAACATCATAAACTTCTACTCCATCGGACGGATATTGCGTCAAACGGAACGAAAGGTTAGGAGGCATGTGTTCAGGTGAACTTAGAAAATTAAAAGTAGAGTTACAGGATAAAAATCTCAAACATTAAATCTCAAATATTTGGTGTCTAATCTCAAACATTTGGTGTAAATTTCTCAAAGATTTGGTGTGAATTGACTGATTAGCATTTTATTAAGGCATCATCCGTCTTGGATTATAGCCTCCTAACATGGCATCACCCGCCTAGGATATAGCCATACCAAATGGCGTCACCTGCATAGGCTATTTGCCCTACTCTGGCATCACCCGCCTTGGATCTAGCCATACCAAATGGCATCACCCGCATAGGCTATTTGCTCCGGACACAGGGAAAAAGGATACACTTGCTTGGTGGCCAGCCAATGTAATAGGTGGGAAAGGACTAGTTAATATAATGATTCTAAGTTCACGCTTAAGGCTGAATGGTTTGGATAGGTTCAAACAACAAATCAACATTTTTTTTTTTTGCATAAAACGCAATAAATCAATTCACATCCAAAAAAACATCACCCGCACGGGATCTAGCCATATCAGTGGACATCACCCGCATTGGATCTAGCCATACCAAATGGACATCACCCGCATTGGATCTAGCCACTATTCAATGGACAATCACCCGTATTGGATCCGCTCCCTAACTCGCATCACCCGCCTTGGATATAGCCATATCAGTGGACATCACCCGCATTGGATCTAGCCATACCAAATGGACATCACCCGCATTGGATCTAGCCACTATTCCATGGACATCACCCGCATTGGATCAGCTCCCTACCTAGCATCACATCAAAAATCATCACCCGCACGGGATCTAGCCATATCAGTGGACATCACCCGCATTGGATCTAGCCATACCAAATGGACATCACCCGCATTGGATCTAGCCACTATTCAATGGACAATCACCCGTATTGGCTCAGCTAACCTAACCTAACTAGCATCACCCGCCTGGATCTAGCCATATCAGTGGACATCACCCGCATTGGATCTAGCCATACCAAATGGACATCACCCGCATTGGATCTAGCCACTATTCAATGGACCACACCCGCATTGGATCAGCTCTGGACAGGAAAAAGGATACACTGGTGATCAGTCAGCGTAATAGGTGGGAAAGGGACTAGTTAATGTAAAATCTAATTCACAAATTCTCCGCCCACACGGTCGGTTCATTATCATAAAAAAACTCAATATTATGAACAGCGATTTTTTCGGAACATCATAAATTGGAGACGTTTAGCCCGTCCAACCGATTTTTAAAGCAGTTCAATGACAACTATATCTTTTGCTTATATCAAGCTTAACTTGTCTCGAAATTATCGCTCGTCCATCCATATTTTACATGAAAGCTTAACACACAGTGGTGACACGTAAATGCAACAAGCATGGAGAAGTTAAGTATGTTTTGACTGTAAAATAAGTGTAGTCAATTGCAAATGTCTAATAGTATTGCCACTGTTTATCAAGTTCTACAAATGTCAATCTGACAGTTTGCCCGACTAGAAATATTAAATTAATATTGAAGGTAAATAGGAAATTATAAATTTTTTAATTCCAATTTTATCAAAGCGATTTATATGACGCAAGTATCAGTCATGTCAACAAAGTCGAGTTATTCAGTTTTTAGATTTTGAGCTCAACAGAATCTATCATCGAATTAATCGATATCCAACAATCAAACGAATTGATATCCAACCATCAAATGAATCGATATCCAACAATCGAACGAATTGATATCCAACCATCAAATGAATCGATATCCAACCATCAACCTAACCGATATCCAACCATCAAACGAATCGATATCCAACCATCAAACGAATCGATATCCTACCATCAAACGAATCGATATCCTACTATCAAACGAATCGATATCCTACTATCAAACGAATCGATATCCTACTATCAAACGAATCGATATCTAACCATCAAACGAATCGATATCCAACCATCAAACGAATCGATATCCAACCATCAAACGAATCGATATCCAACCATCAAACGAATCGATATCCAACCATCAAACTAATCGATATCCAACCATCAAACTAATCGACACAACATTCGAACTAATCGACACAACATTCGAACTAATCGACACAACATTCGAACTAATCGACACAACATTCGAACTAATCGACACAACATTCGAACTAATCGACCCAACATTCGAACTAATCGACCCAACATTCGAACTAATCGATCCAACATTTGAAGTAATCGATTCAACATTCGAACTAATCGATCCAACATTCGAAATAATCGAGCAAACAACAATCAAATTAATCGACCTAACAATCAATCCAACAATAGAATTACTCGACCCAATAATCGAATTAAACGAGCCAAAAATGGAATTAATCGATCAGTCGACCAGTCGACCAAACCAACCAATCGATCCAACCAACCAATCGACCAATAATCTATTCGATAACCGACCTAACAATCGATTCAATCGCCAAGTCAATATTCGATTCAATAACCGAGCATTTAATTCATCAACCGGATTTAATTCATTCGAATTCAATAATAGATTTAATTATCAAATCCATAACCAAAAAAAAAAACAGACTAATGAAATGAAATTAATGAATAATGAAACATTTCGAAAAAAAATTAAAATATTTTTAAGGTAGAAAGTGAAAGACCTCTTGTTTAGTGGGTATTTTTAAAATACGAGTAAAAGTATTTTCACCGAATGATATATCGGATCGCGCGTTACGAAACAGATCATAGCATGGCATAGCATTACACCCTTATAATGTTCCCACTGCTTGACACTAAAATCTTGACTTTGTTTTGTCTGTCTAATAAAATGAGCAACGCATTTTTTTTTTTTTTGTTTGAATTCTCAATTAAAACAATTAAAATTTGCATGGAGTCGAACCACAGTAACTAAAACAAATCTAGACAGAATTGAAGTCATTTCAATTTTGACAGATGTTTAATTTTAACTCAAAATAAATAATTCTGACCTACCCTTTTTATAGCAATATTTATTTTTAATTATTAATTGCGGTTTTCCGGAGACGTCTCCGGAAAATATTTGTAGGTTTCTTTCTACAGTCACGGATAACATAACCAGGTTTCTTACATAGAAAACGAATGGGAGACTGACCCGAGAAGTCAGGCGTTTAGGACTGACAACGACAATGACAGCTACTGACAAAACAACAATCACAGCTATTGACAACGACAGTGGAAACTACCGTCTACGACAAAGACATGACAGCTAACGCCAACGACAATGACATAACAGCTACCGTCAACGACAATGACATAACAGCTACCGTCAAAGACAACGACATGACAGCTACCGTCAAAGACAACGACATGACAGCTACCGTCAAAGACAACGACATGACATCTACCGTCAACGACAATGACATCTACCGTCAACGACAATGATAGCTACCGTCAACTAAGAGTGATTTGAACTATTTGTTTTTTACCGTTATTTTTAGGTCGTCAAAGTCACGTTTTTAAAAGTATTCAAAATGGAGACTAGTTTTGGGCAAAGAGTCAGGAAAATTACAGAATACACATTTCATAAAATCAGGAAACCAGTGATTACAGAGTAAATTATCTCACCATCGCTGGTTCTAGCAGCACTGTCTTGAAGAGCGCCCATTCCTTGCTTATGTGGTCAGCGCAGCTACACGCCTGCTCCGATGTGTAGTCACGTCAACGTTGGACGTCGTCAGCATAACGGAACTCTTCACCAAATATCTGGATCACGTCCTGCTTGACTTGTCTTCGGTCTTCTTCAGTTCGTAATGGCTTCGTCAACATCGGCACACTGGGGTTCTTGATATGAGATCGCACTTCAGGATCGAATGGCAGTAGGTAGGAATTGCCATGATCCCATGAAGGCGCAGGGTAGCGTAACGTGCTGGAGTCACGGCTTCAGTAAGAGCGGGCTGGATCCCGCCGCTGCTGTCGGCGCTTGATCGCCATCGAGGTTGACGTCACACAAAATACACACGACACAGTAATATAGAACGACAGGAAAAGTGAGTGATAATAAAGAAATACCTTACTTCAGTTCTGGTCTATTCCACGGGAGGCGAAAGAGTGTTTTTATATTTGAATTACATCGGTTTTTATACCCAGCAAATAAGAGAATTTAGGCGGGAAAACATTACACTAAATAAAATTCACTATGAGGGTAGAAAAATACTTAAAATAAATAAATGAGAACGGTAGTTGTCACAGTAGAATTCACTGTGACAATTCTATTAAAGAGAGATTCAAATGGAAAATACTATTTAAATATGAGCAGAATTAATCATTTAAAAGGAAGTTGTTTCATATTAATTTCAACAAGATTTTGCAATATTTAAAAGAATTCGAAAGGAAGTTGTCAAATTAAATCCTCATATTAATTCAAGAGGGTATTTGCAATATTTACAAAAGAAATTGGAAGGTAGTTTGGTTTTGCGCCCACATACACGTTGACTTAGCATGTTTTTTTTTACAAATCTGGCTTATTAATAAGTGAGGTGTTAACGCTTTGACTTTCTTGAGCATGGTTTTTTTTTAGAAATCTGGCTTATTAATAGTGAGATGTTAATGCTTTGACTTTTTTGAGCTTGGTTTCTTTCACACATCAGGCTTATTTACTAAGTGAGATGTTACACTTTGACTTTCTTGAGCTTGGTTTCTTTCACACATCGGGCTTATTTAAAGTGAGAGGTTAACGCTATGACTCCAAAATGTATCCAAAAAAAGTCCAATAAAAAAGATCATCCTTGTTCTCATATTCACACTTGCCTAAGTATTAGCCTGTGACGTTAACGCTTTGCGTTTCTTGAGCTTGGTTTCTTTCACACATCGTATTAAGTGAGATGTTACACTTTGACTTTCTAAAGCATGTTTTTTTTTACAAATCTGGCTTGATGTTAACGCTTAGTTCTTGAGCTTGGTGTTTTTACGGGCTTTTATGTAAAAAATTGATTATAAAAATTGACTATAAAAATTGACTATAAAAATTACCTATAAAAATTACTAACAAAAATAGAAACTACTGATAATTTCTAATCCGCCCGCTAGCTGTGGTACCGGACACAGGACGGCGCACTCGTGCCCACCGCTAACGAGTCTCACATTCACTCCTATTCAAATTAAGCTTTTGACTGAAAAAAATTCGTCGCATTTAGGCCGTCTGTACGCCGTGATGCTAAGTGAAAGCCAGGTTTCAGTTCAACTCATATTTTCGAGGGTTCAATTTGTACCAAACTTTAACTGGAAAATTATTGAAGGAGCCGATGCAAACAGGATTTACTAAGACGAAATTAACCGGTTCGAAATGCGATTTCTACTAGTATATTTCAGTTTGTTTTGGTTTTGTATACTTCAGGTTTTTTGTATACTTCAAAAAATAGGATTTGAATTCTGATGATATAAATTCGGACAGGTTTATCCGCAACAGTAAATTACAGTATTATTTTCCATTTACATATATTATAAATATTTTTGATGTTTCCCATCTAGAAATTAAAGATTAAAACCAATTTTGATTGATATATGTATCTTATTCATTAATCATTTTCAAAATCTGTAGGATTTTTAATGGTTTGGTTCACTAAACAGTGCGTCGTAGTAAGATTAGCAACTCTTTGAAATCACTTAGGTACATTTATAAACGTGTTGTATAATAATCATTCGCATTAGGTATCATGATTGTGTATTTGCGAGTTTCGTCGTTTCAGACGGGGTGTGTATTAATTAATAGAAAAAAAATATTGATAAGTTTACTGTGTCCCCTTGGTTTTCATTTTCACGAAGGTGGTAGGTACTCCTTCTTCAACAATTAATTATTAGGTTTCGGTACCACCGTCACTTTGTTATTTTTCAAGTTATTTTATCACAGACAGACGGCAAAATGGGTACATATTTAGCTTCATATTTACTAAAAGTACATAAATACCTATTTATTTAATTGATCAGCCAAAAAAGAAAATTACACATCAGTAGACCAAGTTAAGCTTCCTTAACTAAGCTATCACTTCTCAATCCTAGTTTAAACTGAGTTGTATTCAAAGTGAAACAAGTAAGCAAGCAAACTCTTCAAAGACAAAGTGGATGCCGCTCGATGAATAAAACATGACTTGGGAGGAATTAATATTAATGAGGTAGTTACAAGATGTTTACAATTGTTTCGGCTAAGAACACATATGAGGTATACTCATTCGTATCATGTGTTTTCTCTCATTGAGAGTATTTGAAGAATTTAGGCGGTTTGGAAGTCCCTTCTGTGATCTGTTTGTGATGATTGGGTAAACTACAAACATTTCGTTGACATGTCACGTAACAGTGCTTACACTGTTCTTAATTTGTGCAGTGTGCTACAACTTTCCCCGCACTAGGGAAATAATAACTGTATTGTGGGTGAGATTAAAAGAGTTTAGCCATCGACAGCTGGCACAGAAAAAGAAAATAAAACGACTGTTGCAAAGTATTTTACAAATTAAACTAACTATCATATACACATAATTTTTGAAATCTTCTAACAATTTTGTAAGACCAATAATATTTTAAAATATAAATGTAAATAACAAAATAGCGAAGTTTATCCGATTAACAATCCTGCTTTTTTGAACTGTAAGCATTTTCTCCATGGCTTCCTGGATCTATATAGGGGTTTGGCAAGTCTTCTTGTTCACTCGTCGTTTTGGTCACTCATCGTTTTGGTCAAAGCGCCTGAACTTTTTTAGCCATTTTTAAATTTCAAAATTTAGCCATTAGCCATTTATTTATACGAGAAGGCATTAGATTATGCAACATAAGATCCTATTTAAATATCTTTCTATCACATCCTATATCGGGTAAATGGAATTATTGATATACTTAGTTTAAAAGCATCAAGCCGGAAATAGGATCCTTTGCAAGATTTCCATCGCCGAGGGCTTTGTGACTGAACCGATCATGGCCGGATATTCGGTCCGATTGCTATTAAATGTGCTTAATTCAAGAGATACTCAAACAAAACTGATGTTTGCTTCATTGAACCTGAGTTGATACAAATAAACAATATTTGAAATAGTTACCAGTATTTTAAATATAAAAAACATTTTTTTTAAACTTTAAATTTTACCCAAATGTTCCATAACTGGTTTTTGTCTCTTAAGACAAAGACATCTTAATTAAGACATCGACATCTTAATTAAGACATCCGAGGGAACGAAGATTCGCACCCAGATGAAAATTGGTATGATTCTTCTAAACACCGGATTTGACGCAGAACGTCCCATTCGCAAAAGGTCATCATATTTAACCTATCACACACCCACAAAACGAAACACAATAGTAAAACAATAACAGCGCGGTCTCATAGGACCGGTCGGGCATTCATGAATTAATCATAATTATATCTAGAAAGTCCTCATCTATCCAACACCCGGAGAAAAGTTATCCAGGGTGTCCACGTGACCTGAGAGCATTTAGCACATTTTTTTAAATGTGGTTTTCACAATAAATTGCGTTCTATTACCACTTTATCTGGCTTATCAGTAATGTAATGATGGACCCGATGCCAGTACAACGTGACATGTCATTTTCGAGAAAAGATTGGGTCCGTAGTTCCAAAGTTCCTCGGGAGCCGGCTTCTCCCCTAGCAACGTACTAGGTGTTGGCAAAGTCGCATCGGCAGGGAAAAATACTCCTGACCGGGGCTGGTATCAGGTCCGGGAAATTCATTTAAAAAATATCAATTGATTTGTTTGTGTGAATTTTCTTCATTTGACAATATTTGCTCATCATCTAAATCCATTGATACGGTAATATTGAATGCAACCAAATTTTCCTTTCAGCGTAGTTGACCATTTGAATTCAGGCAAAGTTAAGTCCTGCAGCGGTTTCAATTTATTACATTCCTTGATGAATCGAACTGCAGATTTTGCCATTCTTATCAAATGAGAATGACGAAGCTTCCTTTTGTTTTAAAAGTCTTCCTAAAAAAATACATTTCAATGTACTCGTATTCGGTAGTTGTTGTGTGCCTTATGATGAAGAGGAGTTTGCATCGACAACAGTTTTTGAATGCTGCAAAAATGACACTTGCAGAGCTTTTTCGGGCATTTATATCTTTAATTTCTCGTGATATTTCCATTAACACACATTTATGTATCATTATATCCCATATTTACACACATCAAAAGTGTCTAGGGATCAACATATATTTTTGCAATAACTTTTCTCCTGATTGATATTAATTAAAATTTTCTTTAAGGATTCATCAAATAAAGTGTTGTCGTTTGTCACAGTAACGATAAACCAAGTCACCTTTGCATTAATAAAGAAATTTGCCATTTTCCTAATAAAGGGATTTTTGACATTTGAACCACTAACATTAAAGTTCGAAAAAAAGACTGAAATAACAGTTTTCTTTAAAATTTTATTGGGTAACTTAAACAATTAATAATCCGTGTTTCTACCGCGAACACTAACAACACAAGAACATCGGTTTGGCATACTCAAAATGAGTTCATCCAAATCACGCTGTGGAATGGCCGCCCATGTTCGTTGCAACAACAAAAAAAGGTCTTCTTGCGACTGGATACCCTCCATATTCGGCAGAGCTCTTCTCTGTAGCATATCCCATGCATGCTCAATCGGGTTCAAGTCTGGCGACTGAGCAGGCCAGGGCAGGACATTGATGTTAGCTGCGGCGAGAGTCTGTCTTACAACTCTTGCGGTGTGCGGTCGTGCATTATCATGCATTAACTGAAATAAGGGACCGATTTGCACTTGTAGAGGAACGATGACGTCTGATACAATCGTCTCAGCATAAATTTGAGCGTTGCAAATCAACTCAGTTCTTCCGCCGATCCAAATACCCGCCCATACCATGATGGTTCCACCACTATAAGGATGGACTTCCTGGCAGGATTTTAATCGCTGTTGGCGTCCAGGGGTTCTCCAGTGTCGTATACGTCTTGTCTCCGGTCTCATACCAAAACGAGACTCATCAGAAAAGCACACGAAACGCCATTGTTCTTCTGCCCAATTTCTGTGTTCAAGAGCCCATTGATATCGAATCCTACGATTGTGCATTGCTATAGGTGGTACCCGTAGCGGTCTTCGGGAATGAAGGTTCACTTCATGCAAGCGGTTTCTGACTGTTTGGTCGCTAATTAAGTTCCCTGAAGAGTGATGAAGCCTCACGGCTAACATCATGGCGGTTATTGTTGGAGCTCTTCGAGTTAAGATTTGAATGTATCGGTCTTGTCTCCGTGTGGTGCAGCGATACCGTCCTCCATGGCGCTCAGCCACGGTATCAGTGCTTCGGTAACGTGTCCAAAGTCGACTGATAACACTCTGACTTGTATTCAGAGCTAAAGCCAAAGTACGTTGCCGGGAACCAGCTTCTATCATTCCCACGGCTCTGAGCATTTCTTCCCTGCTTAAATGACGTCGCCGCTCCATAATAACGTTGGTTTTAATCAGTAGGAAACAGTAGCACTAATAATGTCTTCAATGCGTTGTATGTTTTTATAGGGAAAATATTGACAGCTGATTTTCATCTTTTACTCGAATTTGATTCACAGTTCCTGATTCCAATTATGAAATGCACCAAAAAGGATCCATATAAATTTATAAAATCATAAATTTATTACAAAGCCACATCTCAATCTCAAGAAATCCGCATAAAAATGCTTGATCCCTAGACACTTTTGATGTGTGTATTTGGTTGTGAATGTACCCACGATACAGGAGTAAATTCTAGTGTATAGCTTGGCCAGAAAGAGTAGAAATTAAATAAAAATGAACTAAAATTTTCTACAAATAGCAACTCGAAAAACAATGTCAAACAACAGTCAAAATACCAAAACAAAGAAAGTGGTTTGTGAATTATTACTATTTAGGTAGATATTAAACGTTTTAGTCAGTGAATTGTTATAAAAATGGGCAAGACGATAAAAGGTGGTGCCAGAGAAGTAATTTACAATGTTTTTTAACGATGTTTGGCGGAATATCATGCCGGAAAACTTCTAACCGAGTTGGACGATCTTTACAAACGAGTTGCTGATATCCCAGGTATTTATTCACTCTAATTTTATATAATATACATAGTTCATGATCCCAGTAACAGTTAGGCCTTTGAAAAAATCCATATTATCGACGTTTTTAACGGATTTAACATAACATTAGAGGCTTTGTTTACATTTGAAAATTACTGTCACAATGACTTTGTATTATAGAGCGATTACATTTTTTGATCGTCACCTACGTCATTCTAAATTAATGTTTTATTTTGATTCCAGGAAAATCAGAAAGCGCTGTCAGACGCATAATAAACGAAAGCAATAAAAACGATGGCAAATTTAAACACCGGCTAAGCAAAATGTCGAAAAAAATTTAGATTATACGCCGTAAACCCTTGAGCCCTAACGATTTTTTTATATTCCTCAAAATCAATCAGTCTTCGTGTTCAAAGTTTCAACTCACCCGAAGAAGCTGTTGACGAATATTTGTATTCGTCAACAGCTTCTTCGGCCATTTTGACTACCCCCATTTCAGAGTGGAATAAATATTTAAAAAACTGGTTCGGACGCGCGCAAAAGTGTATTAAATATCGTGGAGAATTCTTTGAAAAACAATAAATGGTACTAATCTATTACATTGTCTGTACTTATTTCAAACGACACAACCTAAAGGGCAGCCTTAGTAATGATGGGCACGCGTCATTACGACGGTAAGTCCTCTCTTTGAGGAGTGGTTGGAAAGAGGTTTCGATCACGGTCCTTCTGCAAAGCAGTTATGCTAGCGAAGGAGGCTGCCGACCGCGAGCGCTAAAGGCGCCCTCACGCTGCCGCCGCCGAGACCTGGATCCCGATTTCTGATCACCGTAGGCGCTGGCTCGCGGACGGCGAGCACTTGGTAGCTCGCCGTCCGGCAGTCTGGTAGAGGCCCGATGGGGCTGAAGCCTCTGGGGAACAATTCAATTCTGAAAGGTAACTCCATGCCCCCCAGATCGAAAGCAACGAAGGAAAAGGGTGGGGTTTAGTCAGTAAGAGTCTGACTCGCCCTCCCGCTCCGCCCAAGAGTGGGAGAAGTCATTCTGATGATTCCCTTTCCATAAAAAAAGAAAATGCCCTAGTAAACTTTCCTAATCTTTTTTATTGATCAATTATAAAATTAACCTTACAACTAATTATGCATGTAGTTTAATGATTTTCTCTATTATCACTTTTAAAAAAATACTTTAAGTATCAAGATCGTTTATGAAGAAGAATAAATGATACCATCTAAAAGCATCTAAATGATAGTAGCGACCTCAATTTTTTTCTACTCTTTCTGGCCAAGCTATAGTTGGCGAGCGAAATTGTAATAAAGCCTAAAATTTAATTTAACACTTACCTGTACTTTGTGACTTGTTAGGCCGTCAGTCTGACGTATATAAATAACCTTAAGATCAACTGTATTTAATGCACCCAGTGGTCTGGTGTTGTTATGTTTGGCTTTTGACTTTGGGAAAATGTTTTTCGCTGCATTTTGCCGCAGTGTGATCGCCTGTAAAATTATGTAAATTTTGATTTTGACTAAAATTTATTATTTTTTTATGGCTTACGGAGGTTCGCTGTACTACTAATTGGTGTCATTTATACGCCGCATTATGGTGCTTTTAACGTATTGGTTAATCAATATTATTTAAAATGGTTAATTAAGTTTTATGAAGTTATTTTATATACCACCTCTGCGCATTTTGCGCATTTTTTTAGAATACGTACAAGTTCTTTATGTGTAAGGCCTTTTTTGCGTAGTATTATCAAATCAAATGACTTCTTCATTCCCTTCTCTGAGCCGGAAAGACCTCTTTAAATGCTTCAATCCATAAAAAATCCCAAAACCCTCGCCTGGTCATCGAACCGCCTTGTGTAAAAGGACTTCCAACGAGGCCTTGTGTAAAAGGACTTCCAACGAGGCATTTTCCGATACGCGGTTGCCACTCGACAAATCTGTTCCATGAGCAATGTGCTGCCTACAATGATTTAAATATGGTGGATTTTCAAACTAGGAAGGCAATGTGGGTTCTGTAGATACTCTCATCCCTGATTCGATCTCCAAGGTTTTGAACAGTGCCGTTTCCATACTAATAAAACTGGAATATTCAGTCTCAAGCAAGTTAGCAGTGTAATCTCACTGTGGTTCGGACTTGGCTAATTTTCTCCAATGTCTACTTGGCTCTGTTTAAATATTCAAATTACTTGGTGGGCGTTGTTTGCTATAACTCCATAACTTGACGAAGACATATATGATGAAAGTTTCTTCTGGAAACACGTGAGGTTTTTTTAAGTATTGTTTTTAATAAATTGGCTTTAACACTTGACTATTTCAAGTGATAGCAAGTAAAATGATATGGTCGACGATGGAGCACACGCTTGTCTTGTATTACCTATATCTATTCTTACCTCTTGCGCAGTTTTTAGGCATACAAGACTGTGGCAGATAATAATCATTAGCTGTAGTGTACTCATGTTGCATGTCTCATCTGATGATGTAACGAGCACAGCAGAATTGAATCTAGTAATGTAATTTATTATTTCGGAGAGAATTAACTCTCCAAAATCAACTTTGGGTCAGAATAAGTGGCAGGAAAGTTTTTTTAAATTTCTTTTGTTAAAGCTAAACCAGAAAACAAAAATTTTGACTTTATTAATTTCATCTAAAAAAGACACTTTAACAACGGACATCATAATCTTTGAAATAATTGCATTGTTTGCAAAAAGAACACAGAGAAGATAAGTGATCTCCCTTGTAAAGATTAAACTTTTCTCTAAAAGAAACGGAATAGTACTGCAAGAAGAAACTTAATTAATTTTGTACTCTAACCGGTGGTCGTTCGTTATTGTCTTGTAGTTGAGAAATCTGCTTGTTATGTAACTGCAAAAAAGTTGTTGATTGTTGTTTCCAGCGTTAATTTGTCGATTCATTCCAAAAGAAAGATCAAGTGTGAGCGACTACTTTTTAAATATGGCGTCCGAAAATTCCTCCGCATCGCTGTCGTCTGGAAGTTGTAGCGTAAATAAAGGAAAGAGAAAGAGAGAAACACTTTTTCACACTACAAGACACGTTTAATTTAGTTGTATATAAAAAAAACCGAACATTTATAAATATAAAAATTATAAAAAACGAATTGACGACGACCTTCGACGGATATAGTGTAAGGTATGAAATGGATTATGTAATAAAATGATAAAATTTATAATTTTGTAAAGCCACAAGCCTATAGGTGAGAAAAAAGGTTGCAACCGCTGTCGAGCCTGGTGGCACAGTTAAATTATGACCGTGATTAAAAATATCGAAAAAAGGTTCATTCCGCGACCTTATGACCTGAGACTATTGCTACGAATTATATGGGTGGTTCTGGACAACTCAGGGTCGACTTGACGCGTCGTGATGTCGCGACGATGAGACGGAAGCTTCCGTCAGTAGACTACAGCACCAAATTAGCTCGGAAACATCAAACCGCCGGTTTGGGGTAGACCTTAAACCGATTCTAAGTGAATCTATGGTGAGAAAAATTAACACCATGACTGAGGCTCACAGCCCGTTAAAATTTTAAAGGGTTTAAATACGTACCGGTTCTTTGTGAGAGACGTTCCTATGCAATGGAGATTTCGCACAATATACGAGTATTAAGCCAAAGTACTATTGGCACATAATTAATTTTCTTCAATCATCCGATGGAATTTTCAGTTAAAATTTTAAAACGAAAACTAGAAAAAAAATTAGGTTGATTAAGACGAACAAAAAAGTTTTTAATCAGCCAAATTAATTAGGCAGCTTGATAATGCTGCAACCTCCACTGCTTTACTACTTGCCATAGTACATTCACTACTACACGACTTTTGTCACTGTTTTGTGATAGTAATAATAGTACTTGTAGCTTTAGAAAGGAAAGAGACTTTTCATACAACAATACACATACCTATAATTAAGTTTTTAAAAATAATCAAAACATTTTTAAGTACAAAAAAAAATACAAAAAGATATAAAAAAGGAATTGACGACGAACTTGAACGAATTGGTTGTAAGGTGCGAAATGGATTATGTTATGAATAAAATCTATAATTTAGTAAATGAAGTTGCAACCTCAATTTACCCTATTGGCACACAGATTATGCCCGTGGTTAAAAAATATCTAGAACGATTCATTCCGCGACCTTATGACACGATTATTTGAGTTTAAATATAAAACACAGCTACAACTCTATAGCTACGAAAAATGTGTGGTTCTGGACAAAACTCAGGCGAGGCGTTGTCGTGTCGCTGCGATAAACCTTGGTTCCGTTCGTAGACTACAGTCACACCGGGGTCCGCTGCGTATGCCGATGCGAGGGAAACACCAAACCGCCGGTTTGGGGTAATTTTGAAAAATTTGTTATTTTTTGTTTCTGGTCTGAAATAAAATTATTATTTTTAGTAAAGAGGTAATTGAGTCAGTTAATAACCAATAAAAAAATAATGAACGAACCATCGTAAAACTTTTTATTTAATTATTCTCCTTAAACTAAAGCAAATTGAATTGACAAACGAACCTTGTCTGAACGATAAATTGACCTATTATGTGAACTTTAACTTTTATAGCTTTCTTTACACCGGATGGAACTAAAATCTCGTTTGTGCCGTCGGACGTTGAATTTATAGTGGGACAGAAGCCGGGCCCTGAGCGATAACTGGGACCGATTCTACTAACACCGGTGACAAGTATATCGTTTCGGCAGTTTTCTGCAGTGTCATGCGTACATCGGTGTCCGTCGAAATGTTCGTATTGTTTGCCTCCGCCACGAATGCAGGCTCTGCAACGCCTTACAAAAGACCTTTTTCATCAGTCGTGCAAAATTCCTTGCATTTATTTCTTTTGACGCTGCATCAATTTTCTGGCAAAGTTCTGATAGATTTAGTATTGGTTTCGAATAGACGTATTCTTTTATGATGTTAATTCGTCGATCCATAAAAAATATTTAGGAATTCCGGATCTTCACGAATTTTCGCTAACATTGTCCGGCACAAATCAATTCTAGGAGCGTAATCTCGTGGTAAAAAGCTCTGGATGCGTTGGCGTTGCACATGATACGGATGAAAATATGTAGTGTCGTTTTAAAATTCGATGAGCGTTACTTTTCGGTACTCCCGTTGCGCTATTTCAATCGCACGTACAGAAGTGCTGGTGTCATTTTGAATTTCATTCAAAACTATGTCGTCGTGGTCTCTTTGTTGTCTTCCACCAGACGTACGAACACTGGGCAATCATCCTTCCGCGTATAACGTATGAGTGCATGACGAGTGACGTGGAAGTGGGCAGCGCTTGCGATGTGTCCATCGCAAGCGCTGCCCACTTCCACGGTAAGAATTACCAACTTTGTTACATTTTAATAAGAATTACCAACTTTGTTACATTTTTAGCAAAGCTGAGACTGACTACAACTAGGACAAATCCGAGGCTTACTAGTTGTTGGTTGATGGGAAGTTTGGTCCCATCAACCAACCAACCTAGGCAAGTGTCGATCTTCAAGGTTAAGCAACACTTGCCTAGGTTGGTTTGTGGATGGGTGACCATCTTAACATAACGAGTTTCCTCCGTGCCTCGGAAAGCACGTTAAGCTGTTGGTCCCGGCTGTCATTTGAAGATCTTTGGCAGTCGTTACGGATAATCAGAAGCCAGTAAATCTGATTCCAGTCTTGCCATGAAGTACCGTGTCACCCCAGTTAATGGGTTGTGGAGGTCTGGCAGGCAGCCGCTCCTCGTAAAATACTGGTATTCAGCTGAATCCGGCTTGACTGGAAGCCGACCCCAATATAGTTGGGAAAAGGCTAGGCAGATGAAGCAAAGCTGAGACTGACTACAACTAGGACAAATCCGAGGCTTACTAGTTGTTGGTTGATGGGAAGTTTTGTCCGGCCTGGGTTTTTGTGAGTTAAAAAAGGCTTGAGAAGTCGACTCGTCGGCAACACAATCGAGACTGGCTACCGCCTTTGGAGGTTTTAGAAAGGACTCAAAATGAGTAACGGCTTCGAATATTGATGTCATGAAATTTTTGGATGGACAAGCAAGGAGTGCATGTACTTAGGCAACATGTTGCGAGTGATGATCCGCAACAACTCCCATTCTTCAATAGGCTTGCTCAGTTTAGCATTTAAGTAAGAAACCTCGATAATGAGTTCTCTTAAGAGCTGTTCCGGTCTCTGCTTGAAGTTATGGACCTCCTGGCTTGTTTTAAATTCAAAATCGGTCGTACCGATTGTCTTAAAAAAGGCTTCTTTGATCTTAAAGAAGGAAAGACCCGGACGACGGATTGACCTAAAATATTGAAGTGCGACACCTGACAAGACTTCATGGAATCGCTTAATTAAGTAACCATCAGACAAATTGTCGGCCTCCCTGCACTCATCTAGACTCGTGAAAAATTCCCGTACGCAGGTCTTTCCATTGAAACCAATCTTCCACTTAGTAAGAGAGAACTGCCTAGCAAATTGTAGGCATTTTAGGCATTCATCAGATCTTATTGGAGAAGGAACGAGACTTTGTGAGGAAGCGCGAATAGCTCTTGGTGGATTAGGAAGGACTTCGTACAATCTATAACTCGACGTCGATTCGTCTTAAGCCGGGTAATGCTGCAAGGTCTAGGTCATCGCTTGTTTCATCATCGCTTTTTCCAAATCTCAGGAACCCTAAAGCCTGTTCATACTTTTCTTCCTTTTCTGGAGTAAGCTCAAGATTATTCTTTTGCTTTGATTATACTTTTTATTCGTTAAAAGGGGTCTTGATATTGGGAACACAAAGGTATAAATCTGGATCCAACAGTCTTGCTATCTTCAGGGCGCAAGCATTTGCTTTCTTTCTCAAAATTCCCTTTCATCAGTGAATTTCTAACTGTTCTTTTGGTTTTCTTAATTTAGTAAATGTTCCGTGGGGTATCAGTTTCTATTGCTACAAACCAACCTTGATCACTACTATAGCCTATTTCTTCCTCTGATTCTGCTGAAAAAGTGTTTGCAGGGTTCAGTATCTTGTTGAGATTCTTGTAGAGGTGTTATAATCCGCTTCAAGGTTTGCCCTCACAGGAATCTTTTGTCTTTGGGATCCAATATAAAACACTACGTTATTCCATCATTCACTCTTTATTCTTGTTAAAATGATCACATTGTAAAATCAAATAGTCACCATGATTTAACTTTTTAAGACATATAGTAATGTTATAAAATATACATTGTAAAAAGCAAATTTGTTCAGCACTCGGGAAAAACCCAAATTAGACTGCATAGTATGAAGCTTTTCAAATAGCATGACATATGACAAAACTCCAAAGAAAAATGGCAGCCGCCTATACATTAAATTAGCTGAGATTAAATTCTAGCGTCTTTAAATGAAAAATATCTTATTCAACTCGGCGTCACCTTCTGAATTAGCTGGTGCAAGAATTTTTGTTCAAAGAGGTCGGAATTAATAGAAATTCAGTCATGAAGTTTTGTAAGTTATGTCTACGGTAATTTCAATTCGAGGAATTTAAAAGGGCAATATTACAATGACATTATTATTTTCCTGACCCAGTTATTTTAGCATGCAATGCATCGTAAAAGGTGTTACTCTTTGGCCTTAATTCATGAATCCCCGACCGGTCTCATAGGAGCGCGTTGTTATTGTCTTACTATTGTGTCTCGTTTCGCGGGTATTGATAGGTTAACTTAGGTATACTTACTACGTACCTACTACATGACTGTGTACAATAGGACTGAGGCTGCCAGTCACCGTCAGCATTGTTTTAGGTAGGTATTGAAGCAATAGGACTATAATAGAATTCCGGGATTTTATAAATACTTGCTAACTTTTCAGATAAATAAAAACAAACCTTGAATGCGTATGGAATATATTGTGTATGTTCATAAGAATCAATAAAACAGTTTTTTCATATTAATATTTATTCTTTATAATCCTCTCTTATAACTATTTCATCCAGAAATTCTGCAGGTGCTGAAATATGTTGCTGATGTCTGACCCATCCCAAATACCAGACTAGCGTCATGACATGAGCACAACAACCTACTGTGCGCCGACCAACTAAACAATTACAACAATACTCGCTGATTCTCCTGTCCTACCAGAGATATCATTTTCTATAACAATATAAACATAATATTGCTTCCTGATTATGTGACGTGACTTTATTTTTCCTCTAATTATTTATTTATTAAAGCTTTATGCACAAAACATTGTACAAAGGCGGACTTAATGCCTTAGGCATTTTCTACCAGTCGACCTTAGGTTGTTGGTGTTGTCACGCCAGTGCCTCTAAGATTATATTCAGAGGAATCAATGTTTCCACTGGAAACTTCGATTCTGTACCCACCGTGGAAACGTATATGCTCGTCATATTATGAGCGAGCTTGTCTTATTTGGTACGTTCCCAGGGCGAAGAGAATCAAGTCTCTATATTCCAGGGTTGGGAAGCATAAAACATTATCGCGATCAGCGGTAACGCTACGAAATTGTGAGGTTCGTCTATTCATGTTTAAGGTTTCCACCATATTTTTTGGCAAGTTCATCCTTTCTCTAATTATTTCACGTATTTCATCAGCATATTCATTATTTTGAAAGCGACCACCAAACTTGTTCAAAAGAGTTGCCGCTATTTGAAATGTTTGCATCATGTGTGGTAGAGAGCGATGAAAATACTCTTGCCTAAAAACTTTAAAATCACGTTTAAAGTAGTCATTCACAGCCTCTACCAGCCATCGGCAGATAGTGACACAGCGACTTCTGTTTGCTTGAGCTGTAGTTACTTGGTGTTCGCCTTCTAAAAGTGATTCTGGCATATATGTTCTAAAGCCACATCCCTCTAGTAAACTTATACTGTCCCTAAAACCCCTATCCAGAATGAATGAATATGATCTTAAACACTGCCAGACGAAAATAGACCGCACATAATTTCAGCGTCAGATTATAGTTGCTTTATATGGACGTCTGTGACATAAGTAAAACCTATCAACAATTGTCAAAGTCAAACCAAGTTATATTTTTTTTATTTAGGATAATAGTCTTTTTGCCCGTCATTAATTGAAAGTAATTCATTTTTACACTACAATGTTTTACCTCCCTGCAAGGAACACTTCCCCTTCGAAATAAATAAACAGTATTGTTAATTGATTTACTCCATTTAATTATACTTAATAACAAAAAAAAACTGATTTTAATACAATAATGCTGTAATTGCTGTCATTTGGCAGAATAAATATAAATAACTTTCATTTCAAATATCTTTTTTATTCGGCTATAACTAGTTAATGTGATACTGTGAAAAAACGTAGAAAAATAATAGAAATGCCTTCGTATATAAGTCACTTTAAGACACTCCAATAAATTTCAGCTATGAATTCGCCAAGATTCTTTGAAAATAACTACTTTTAAAACATAGACAATAAAAAAAACATCCATAACAGAGATAAGCCTTCTCCTACTCACCTTTAGATAAATGTCTCTTCATGCAAATTTCATCGAGGTGACAACTTGAAGTATAAACATTCCAGACCAATAGTGTCTTAAAGAAAGTTTCTTGTAAGTTTTCAAAATGCCAATATGAGGATCTGTAATACCATGACAAGATTTAATAAGGTAAGTCTTTCGGAAGGAGGTGGAACCTCTTTCCATGCAAAATCTTCGTTAAGGTAGTCAGATGAGTTAGTGAAGCGATATAATTTAGCATTAGAATCTTATAGTTCGGATAGTCATCAGGGTTACTTTGACAATTTGTAAAAAGTTTATTATAGTGTTCCAATTGGGACACAATATCTCTGGCTATAGGTTCTACAGAGCCAATAATAGCTGTATCAGGAGTTTTGTGGCGTCAAAGAAGATCTGGAACGACGTTATCTTCACCTTTTTTGTGTTTTAGACCAAAATTATTAATTTGAGATTTAGAAGCGTTATTCAAGTCGACATCTAGATTTTTTGATGTAATTTTGGGTTACATTTAGGACAATCAGTTATAAGCCGTTTCATATTAAGGTTCAGAAAAATGAGTCTTTTTCAGATTTTTTTTTATGTTTGGCAAGCCGAAATTAAAGAGTCAATTGTGTTGACATCTTTGAGCGCTATAAAGACTGAAAAGCACGGTCTCACATTATTAAGTAAAATTTCAAGTTGCTCGTTTTCTTCTAATTTTTTAGTAAGGCGAGAAAACATTCCAAACATAATGCTCACATACATAATAATGGACTCTGATGTACCCTGCTAATAGCTTCGAGCATTTTATAGTCATAATTATGTAAACCAAAGTCTTGGAGGATTTCGATTATATTGAAATCGAAACCAATGTAGTGCATCATCAGTGAAGATTTCAAAAGCGTGTTTGCAAAGCATTTCTTCTGATATATTTCTAGATAAACAGAATTCTTCTAATCTTTGGAGGAATGATCTAGGGCAAGATTTGCCATTAAAAGAAAATTGTTTAAGTTCTCTAGCAAAATTTGGTGGAGGATGATAGGTTTGACACAATGTGGGGAAGCCTGTGGGTTTGAGATAGTTGAAGTGGACAAAAAAGGTTAGAAGATAAAGAAGTTTCAGGATTTTGAAGGACTGTATGAGGTTGATTGCATGTTTCGACTAACACGTCTTCAGAAGAAACCCTTTCAGTATCACTTAAAGAAATAGCCTCAAACTTTTTATCGAGAGTGTAGAAGCGTGATCTTTAAGTTAGAGCAGGCTTCGATAAAAGGTGCAGCTGCTTGAATTCGTCCAAGACGATGATAAAGATGGTTTAAGAATGTTTCCAGTTTTTTTATGTAAATTTTGTCTTTAGAAATCTCAAATTGGGATATTTTATCTTCTAAATATTTCAGAGTAATTTCCACTTGGGAGAGATCAAGTTTCAGAGGAATGGGAGAAGATTTTATGTCTTCTGGAAGAACATGAACAAGTTTCGACATTTGTGAATCCAAAAGTTAGTCAGTTACGTAGGTATACTTGTGCAAGTATTTTTTTTTTCAAAAGTCGAGCCCACGTTAAAAAGCACTGTATCCACTCGATGTTGTTAGTAGCAAGTAATCTATCTGAAGATTGTCTAAGAGCCACTGAACTGGGGACACTCCTTTCCAAAATGGGGTCCCATGTGTGCCTTCCTCTTGTGAGTATGTTGAGTTTTGTGACATTAATCGTTCCAGTGTGGAGTTGACCACACTGCTACTAATGCTTTGATTATTAGCCAAAAATATGTGGATCATTCTTCCAAATTCCCCTGGATACTAATTGCTAGTAACTTAAGGGATAATTTGTTTCTTCAGTCCAGTGCAATTGCTCTGTATTCGCAAATAATAATAGCAAACAATAACATTCACCATTATTGTATGAACGATGTAAACCCCTTCCAAACACCGCTTCCAATGTCTGATGATTCCCGAAAATCCTTCCTTGCTTATTATATTATGTTATTGTACGACGGCACCTAATTAGTTAGCCCATTGTGTCCCACTGCTGGGCGAAGGCCTCCCTCTCCCTTTTCCACACACGTCTATCCTCAGCCATTACAGGCTCCCTACGGTAATCGTCCAGCTAGTCCCTCCACCTTCGCCTTGGTCTGCCACGATGTTGCCTTACATTCAATGGGTCCCAAAAAGTGGATCTTTTTGCCCACCGCTCATCTGAAATGCGGCTGATATGTCCTGCCCAATCCCACTTCAGAGTGGCGGCTTTTTGGGTAACATCTTCGTTTTGGCGCGCAGTATTTCCTGCGCGCCAGTTGTTCCTTACGTGATCGGAAATTCGAATTCCCAGGATACTGCGCTCCATGGCTCGCTGACAAACCTGCGCTCCATGGCTCGCTGACAAACCTGCGCTCCATGGCTCGCTGACAAACCTGCGCTCCATGGCTCGCTGACAAACCTGCGCTCCATGGCTCGCTGACAAACCTGCGCTCCATGGCTCGCTGACAAACCTGCGCTCCATGGCTCGCTGACAAACCTGCGCTCCATGGCTCGCTGACAAACCTGCGCTTCATGGCTCGCTGACAAACCTTGAGCCTAGACCTTGTAGCGTAAAAAAAAGAGAAACGTTTTCACACAGGACTTTTTTGACTACAGCTAGGACAAATCCGAGGCTTACTAGTTGTTGGTTGATGGGAAGTTTTGTTCGGCCAGGGTTTTGGTGAGTTAACGGCCTGAGAAGTCGACTGGTCGGCGACACAATCGAGACTGGCTACTGCCTTAGAAGGTTTTAAAAATGACTCAAAATGTGTAACGGCCTCAATCAAATTTATATCGTGAAATTTTTGGATTGACAAGCAAGGCGTATACTTGGGCAACATGTTATGCGTGATGATACGCAACAACTCGGTTTCATCAATTGGCTTACTTAGTTTTGCGTTTAAATAGGAAACCTCAATAATGAATTCTCTTATTAATAGCTGTTCAGGTTTCTGTTTAAGGTAACGGATCTCTTGGCTTAATCTAAATTCAAAGTCAGTCGTACCGAATGTATTTAAGAATGCTTCTTTGATCTCGACGAAGGTAAGGTCTGGACGACGGATCGACCTAAAATACTGAAGCGCTTGGAATCGCCTGAGAACATAACCATAGGGCAAATTGTCAGCCTCCCTGCACTCCTCTAAACCTCGTAAAGAATTCTCAAACGCAGGTCTTACCATCAAAATTAACCTTTCACTTATTAAGTGAGAACTGCCTGGTATATTATTGGTATTCGTCCGATCTTTCTGGAGAAGGTACGAAACTCAGTGAAGAAGCACGAGAATGTCTCGGCGGGATAGGTGGTGGTGGTGGTCGCGAAATTATAGGGCTATCACGACGTGGAGTTTCACCAATAGGGTACCTCTCTTCCGACATGATGTAACTAAAATAGACCTAATAACGAAAGAAAGAATAGACAGTCGATTGAAACCTAGCGAAAAATTAAGCTGTGCCTATTGCTGTAACAACTGGACAAAAATAATCCGGCAACCAGCAGTCAGCAAACGCCCATCCAAAAATAAACAAAAATATAGGCACCAAGCTTACCTTGAAACCCGAAGCCTAAACATTCATACGACACCATATATACCCTACGAGTGCTAACTACCGCAAACTAAGGATATGGAATAAAAATCTGGAAAACCTATCGTTATATTAAGAAATAATAGGATAAAATGAAAGACCGTTAAGTGTTAAATAGTTTTTTCATTAGAAACAATTGCAATTCATGAAAAAATATGTCAAGGAAAATGACAGCTTCACAGTTCTGTACTAAGGAAAATGACAGCTTCACAGTTCTGTACTAAGGAAAATGACAGCTTCACAGTTCTGTACTAAGGAAAATGACAGCATGCACATGTCCATAATTTTCCGTTTCAGGCATAGCGGCAGATTTCCGTTAAGAAGATCTTTCATTCATTCGTTCACATAATACGTCACGTCATATAATAAGCGTCTTCGCAAAGTTATCTTCCTCAATCTGTTTAAAAAAATCCAGGACTGTGGTCTGAAGCGAATTTTCTAAACGTTCTGTGACATTTTCAGGATTGAAAAAAAATCGTTGGCTGTGCTCGAAGTGGACATCCAATTGTCACGACTATCGCCTCGAAAGTACTGATATACAGGGCGTCCCAAAACTAAGCGATAATCAGTGACCGGATGAAAGGCCAAGTTACACCAGTTCTGGGAAAAATAAAAAATAAATTCATATAACTCAGTTCAGTGATAATAGACATTTTTTTTTAAGTTAAAATTCGACACCCTTGGTCGAATTTTCAAGTCCCTATGATCACCGATGTCACAATTTTGCTGTGATTTTTTTAATTTCGTGATTTTCAGTAACGATGCTTTTAGTCGTAACTACAAATTAATGCAAAAAAGCATGGGTTAACTTCACAAAAATATTGAGTTAGTCAACTTTGAACATTATTTTTGAAAAAAAATTGTTTTACACTGGCGCGATTTCAAAAATAACTCAACATTGGGAATTTTAGTTACAAAAATTTGTTATTGTTTCTAGTCTGAAATAAAATAATTATTTTTCGTAAAGAGGTGATTGAGTCAGTTAATAACCAATTTTATTGTAAAAACATAATGAACGAACCATCGTAAAACTTTTTATTTAATTATTTTTCTTAAACTGAAGTAAATGTTCGAATTGTTTGCCTCCGCCACGAATGCAGGCTCTGCAACGCCTTACAAAAGACCTTTTCACCAGTCGTGCAAAATTCCTTGCATTTATTTCTTCTGACGCTGCATCGATTTTCTGGCAAAGTTCTGATAGATTTAGCATTGGTTTCGAATAGACTTATTCTTTTATGCATCCCCAGTAAAAAAAAAACCGGGGAACGAGGAGGCCATAAATTGAACCACTGCGTCCGATCCATCTGTCAGGATACTGTCAGGAGTTTATTCTATTCTATAATCTCTTACAGCCTGAGCATAGTGCGCGGGACAACCATCTAGCTGAAACCACATTTCTGTGTAGAGACTGAGCGGTATGTCTTCTAACAAATTTGGCAAATCATTTTAAAGAAAATGCAAATAGGTGGCGCGTAAATTTTAAGTTAGCTCAAATGGTCCAATATTATTCGTCCGTTTAAAATTCTAGTCCACATGTTTACTTTGAATTGGTATTGGGATCGGTCTTCATGCATTAAATGCGGATTTTCGACGTGCTGTGTGACATGAAGGTTGTGTAAGTTTAAATACCCGTCTCTAAATGTTAATTCGTCGGTCCATAAAAAATTATTTAGGAATTCCGGATCTTCACGAATTTTCGCTAACATTGTCCTGCAGAAATCAATTCTAGGAGCGTAATCTCGTGGACGCGTTGCACATGATACGGATGAAAATCGTGTCGTTTTAAAATTCGATGAGCGTTACTTTTTGGTACTCCCGTTGCTATTTCAATCGCACGTACAGAAGTGCTGGGGTCATTTTGAATTTTATTCAAAACTATGTCGTCGTGGTCTCTTTGTTGTCTTCCATCAGACGCCGACGTACGAGTATAACGTATGAGTGCATGACGAGCGATGGCACGGTAAGAATGACCAACTTTGTTACATTTTAAGCAAAGCTGAGACTGACTACAACTAGGACAAATCCGAGGCTTCCTACGGCCGAACGCATAGTGCAGCTAATGGTTCATTAGCGTCCATTAAAGTTAAGTATTGTCAAACCTTCACTGAAAAACTGTGTAAAACTGTCAATGTGACAATTTCTTAAGTGATGATTAACGTTAATGAATGTCCCTGAGTGCGACCGCTAGTTGTTGGTTGATGGGAAGTTTTGTTCGGCCTGGGTTTTGGTGAGTTAACGGCTTGAGAAGTCGACTCGTCGGCAACACAATCGAGACTGGCTACCGTACCGCCTTTGGAGGTTTTAGAAAGGACTCAAAATGAGTAACGGCTTCGAATATTGATGTCATGAAATTTTTGGATGGACAAGCAAGGAGTGCATGTACTTAGGCAACATGTCTCAAAATTCCCTTTCATCAGTGAATTTCTAACATGTTTCGTGGGGTATCAGTTTCTATTGCCACAAACCAACCTTGATCTCTACTATAGCCTATTTCTTTCTCTGATTCTGCTGAAAAAGTGTTTGCGGGGTTCAGTATCTTGTTGAGATAAGCCTTCTCCTACTCACCTTTAGATAAATGTCTCTTCATGCAAATTTCATCGAGGTGACAACTTGAAGTATCCCACAGGTTCACACTCCCCATCAGCAATCAAAAGAACCTGGCTAGATACCATATTTCTCTTGTTGGGGGTAATAAGTATTCTATAGGGGGCTTCCTAACATTGTCAATCCCGATTCTTATCTTGCTTTCAGCTCCAAAGTGATTGATTGACATCTATTGGAGGCTGTGGCGTAATTAAAGGAAAGAGAAAGAGATAAACACTTTTTCACACTACAAGACAAGACACGTTAATTTAGTTTTACATTTATAAATATAAAAAAATATATAAAAAAAACAAACCCGAGACTTAACTTGTAGTTGGTTGATGGGAGGTTTTGTTCGGCCTGGGTTTTGGTGAGTTAACTGCCTGAGAAGTCGACTGGTCGGCAACACAATCGAGACTGGCTACCGCCTTAGAAGGTTTTAGAAATTACTCAAACTGTGACGGCTTCAATCAAATTATTGATATCGTGAAATTTTAAACAAGCAAGGAGTATACTATTGGGCAACATGTTGTGAGTGATGATACGCAATAACTCAGTTTCTTCAATTGGTTTGCTTAGTTTTGCGTTATAAAATAAGAAACCTCGATAATAAACTCGTTACGGACCTCTTGGCTTAATTTAATTCAAAATCGGTCATACCGAATGTATTTAAGAATGCTTCTTTGATCTCGACGAAGGAAAGATCTGGTCGACGGACCGACCTAAAATACTGAAGTGCGACACCTGACAAGACTTCATGGAATCGCCTGACTAAATAACCATGAGGCAAATTGTCGGCCTCCCTCCCTGCACTCTTCTAAAAACTCTTCTTACGCAGGTCTTACCATCAAAATTAATCTTCCACTTGGTAAGAGAGAACTGCCTGGTAAATTGTAGGCCATCGTCCGATCTTACTGGTACGAAACTCTGTGACGAAGCACGAGAATGTCTTGGCGGGATAGGTGGCGGTGGTGGTCGCGAAATGATCGGACTATCACGACGTGGAGTTTCACCAATAGGGAACCCCTCTTCTGACATGATGTAACTAGTATAGACCTAATAACGAATGAAAGAACAGACAAAACTCGAAAAGTTAGCTCAAATGGTCTAATTTTTCGTCCGTTTAAAATAATTCCAGTCCACATGTTTACTTTGAATTGGTATTGGGATCGGTCTTCACGCATTAAATGCGGATTTTTGGCGTGCCATTCATGAAGGTTGTGTAAGTTTAAATACCCGTCTCTTTTAAATGGTAATTTGTCGATTCATAAAAATTTATTTAGGAATTCTGGATCTTCACGAATTTCGCTAACATTGTTCTGCAGAAATCAATTCTAGGAGCTTAATCTCGTGGTAACAAACTCAAAATCGTGTCGTTGTAAAATTCGATGAGCGTTACTTTTCGGTACTCCCGTTGCTATTTCAATCGCACGTACAGAAGTGCTTGGGGTCATTTTGAATTTCATTCAAAACTCTGTCGTCGTAGTCTCTCAACCAGACGTACGAGAACACTGGGCAATCGTCTTTCCGAGTATAACGTATGAGTGCATGACGAGCGATGTGTCCATCGCAAGCGCTGCTCACTTTCACGGCCGCGGAAAGCCTATCAGAGGCTGGATGGTGGGCTCAGAGACCCCAAACTATTGCTGCTGGCCGGAAGTTGGCCTCTTCCCTTCGACGCGCAGGTGGTGGTGTTATCGGCAGTAAAAAGAAACTGGAAAATTCGCTGCTCGAGCTCGGTGCAACTGCAGCGATGGGAATCTCCTGGACTCACGGTTGGCAATTGTCTTAGCGGAAGCGAGGCGGACCTGAGCTAGAAACCCGAACATGGTTTTGGGTGTGTAATCGCTTTTTTAGTCCGAGTTTTACACCCGTTTTCAATAAGCTATATATCTACAGTTGCAGCTACTAAAGATAACAAATCTATCCTTTTGCCCTTACTTGCTTTCCTATAACCTACCGACGGATAGTTTCCTAACAAAGTTAGGATGGATAGATCTATCTATGAACTGCGGTAGGTTATTGAAAACGAGCGTTAGTCAGCATATAACTCTGTCCATAATCCGTCATTGCATATTTTTTCATGGTTGGAATTTTAATTTATGCATGAATTTTGAATGGTGCTACTAAAGATAACAAATCTATCCTTTTGCCCTTACTTGCTTTCCTATAACCTACCGACGGATAGTTTCCTAACAAAGTTAGGATGGATAGATCTATCTATGAACTGCGGTAGGTTATTGAAAACGAGCGTTAGTCAGCATATAACTCTGTCCATAATCCGTCATTGCATATTTTTTCATGGTTGGAATTTTAATTTATGCATGAATTTTGAATGGTTATTCGACAAGTATTTCTTGTTCTTCGTTCTGGTTTTAGTTTCCGCGATTGTTAACATGATTTTATATTAATATGGATTGATTTCAAAAAACCTCGGAAAAAAGTATTGTGAGACATTTCTTCAGTCTGGCCACCACTGACCAGGGCCCAAGGACAACCCAGGATAGAAAATAAAAATATAGGAGGCCGTCCCTGATTTTATTAAAATAAAACAAACATTATCGCTTAACTTAAACGGATTCGCCATTGTTTTTTTATTGTATAGAACTTTTCAATAACTCTTGGAAGCTCTGCAGGCCGGGCACATTACCTTTAATGTAGAATTCCTGTTTTGAACAACGCTCAAACCACGCGGTTAATTTGGGGTACCTAGAAAATAAAAATAATATAGGTACATTTTCAAAAGAAAGACTATCCCAGCAATAAAAAAAATGTTTTAAATTAGAGGCGTTTTGCTGTGCACATAGTCCAGTCAAAATAGACATTCCAGTTTGCATTAATTCTCAACAAGCTGGATATGTAGATCGTAAAATTGTCTACAAAATGATCTCAACACATTTCTTCTACAAAGCATCGCTTTCGAGATATCGTGACTTTAGACCGCAGGAAAGTTCATTTCTTATAAACTCCTTGGCAATTTATACCATGTGAAAATATTGCGTCCACAATTTTGCAGTTGGTCCACTTCATATTCCTTTAATTTTTGATTGAACTGCTCAAGTAATGCCTCAGCCATCTCATCGCCATTCTTAATATCAACGTATGAAATTGTGTTATTCATTAGAAGGTCTACAGTATCTTGTAGATTAGAATGCATCTCTTCATCGATGACAAGTTCTTCTGATATTATTGTTGCTAAAGTGAGATGGAGTAATGTGTGTGCTCTGACTGCTCTTGCATAAGCATGGCCATTCAACATTTCTAATGAATTAGTGACATAAATCAAAGAGAGCACCTCTTTTATGCCACTTCCCTGCATAATGTGACCAATTGCTTCAAAAAGAGACATGAGTAAATGGAAAACTCCAAGTCTTACTAGGATCTTCGATACCTCAGATCCTTCAGGTGCTGCTGATACGATTTCTCGAGATTTTGCATGTTGCGCTTAGATATGATGTGTAGCAATGATACTCTAGATGTTGTAATAAATTTAAATTTATGTTTTTACATAGGTTCAAATGGTGGATCGACTGACTGACATATGTCAAGGTATCTTTCCTAAGAAAAACGCGCGGTGGCACGCAGATCGCCGTTGTCTAAAAAGGCTCACTGTTGCTCTATGTATTGTAGCTACACATACATCGTGATTATAACGTTTTGCATTTTCCAAAGCGCAGAGAAAAGTTGTGTAGATGGTATTGTAGTTACTTGCTGGTTGTTGAATGAATGTTAAAAAGACAATTTGAAACTTTGAAATATCCATGATATTACTCTTTAAACGTTCAATGTAACCGTTCCACCCAGGTAATAGTAAGGCTAGGAACTCACGGAGCGATTTTCGCCCGCGACCGCCGCGGTCATGGAATTGCGGTTTTATTTCAAAACTCACGAGAATGGTTATTTGCGTGGTTACTCAGCCGCCGCGGTTGCGATCATCGCCCGCAGACGTGGCGGGCGATGACCGCAAGACGGGCGGTTGCAAAATAGTGTTGGATTTCTGTACCTCCCGCCACCCACCGGCTCCCGCGGTCACCCGCCAACCGACCGCAGAGCGCGCGGGCGCCACCCGCCGAGGCTGCGGGTGACCGCGACCCGCGCGATTCTACTAGTTGCCCGCCGGAACAGCGGGAACCGCAAACAACCGCGTACACCGCGGGCGTAAAACGCGTCGTGAGTTGTGCTTTAATTTTTTACATATGTATCTGCATTCTATAGAAGCTGCGGGCCCGCAACCGCGGCGGCCGCGGGCGAAAATCGCTCCGTGAGTTCTTAGCCTAAATCTTTCCATTTCCCATACAACCACAAAATATAATTATTAAATTAATTAATTCGAATTTTCTGTTTAAAATAGCCATAATACGAGAACAGTGCACCGTACAACTTTTTTGTAGACAATTTTACGATCTACAAACTTTGTTTGAACCATTTTCGGACGCATCCAAGGACTGCACAAAAACCCGGCTTGTTGGGAATTAATGCAAACTGGAATCATAATTTAGTCTATTTTGGCTGGACTACTAGTTTCTTGCACCTTCTTGTTTTCATAATAAATATAACCCTATTTTATTCTATTATCAAATCCAAGTTTATTTTTGTCAATTTAATGATTGTATACAATCATAAAATTTTGATCAATAGCTTTGAAAAAACAAATAGTGACAGACAACTTTTTGTTATTTATATAAGTAGTGTTCAGTTTCAAGTATTCCCACGAAAATATTTTTTTCTTTTTTTCCACCCCAGCCGGAATTTCCTACAAAATGAAATAAAAATGTAAAGCTGTAAAGAAAATACTTACAAAACATTGTCAATAGGTAAAATCTCATTTAAAGAGCTAATATTAGCAACGCAGCAGATATCAGCCAGGGTGATGGAATCTCCTGTCAACCAGAGTCCAGTCAAGAATTTTTCAAGAAATTCATATCCTGTTTTTATGTTGTCTAAGTTCTCCTTTCTAAATGTTTTCTCGCCGTGATATAGGATGGGGACCTAAAAAAAATGAACATTTGTTAGTATAATAACTTTTTAAAACTAGCAAAACAACAAATAGCATATTTGGTGTCAAATATATATGATTATGAAGGGAGGAGGTGGACACGTACAAGGTCAACCGCGGTGAAGGCGGTGTGAGATTCTATCGATCAAGACAAGGCCGTAGAATAGAAAAAACAAGACCGAGCGGTTTAGAAAGAGAAATGTGTGGCCGTACCTTTGCCCAGTAGTTGGCTGGCCTTACTTCTTCTCGTACCTCTGTCTGCCCAGTGGTTATTATATTATCTCATATTTTTATTTTAATATACATAGTTTTTTGCATTTTTAAATATTTCTGTACAAAACATAAAAAACCGGGGGTCAGGGCTCCTGAGAGAGGAATCCCCGTACAATACGCGCCGTGTCCAAGAGTACTGCTTTTTGAATCAAGCCCTTGATCCAGCTGCCTAATAACGAGAGGCTCCTCAGATGTTGGTCGAGGCTCTTGGCTCTTGGATAAGTAATTTTTCCTTCACGACTATCACTATATTATTATTATTATATTCTAGCCTATACTGTCCCACTGCTGTCCCTCCTTTCTCGACTTTGGACTACTTCTTGCCCAGTAGTAGGACACAAAATTACAATTGCATTTGGTTTTTATTCGAAACTACTTTGATAATTTCATAACTATTACTACTACTACAATATTCTTCTTCTAGAACTACCTACTACTTCTACACTATTGACTAGAATATTATAACTATTTACGGAATTCCGCGATCTAGTTGCATAACACTCCTTCTTTTTCACATTGGAGTTATAATCAATTTAAAACAACATAACTGGGCCAACAAAGTTAGGCCCAAGATTTAAAAAATGGCAACATATAGAAGAGAAACTTACCATAGCCGCTTTCAGAGCAGCAAACAGTACTGAGTTGTCAAAATGTAGCCTTAGGTCTACTAGTGCTCGTTTCTTTAGGTCTTTCGGATAGAGGGCATCGTCTTTACCATACTGGTTTACCAAATATGTAGTGATCACATGACTGAAAAATTGGTTAAAGATATAATTAAATTTTTATAAATAAACTAATATTGTTCGCTACCCCCAACGCCATCTACCGTCACGGCGCGGCAACTCGAGCGCTGCGCGGTCTCAAACAGCAAAGACGGTGGCGACATCTCGACGCGGCAAAACGGCGTATATTGAATGGTGCGCCGGGGCTTCATTCGATCGCGAATGAAATGATAGTCTTGTATTCATTCGTCTCGTTGTTCAATTTTCAATACTCGATTTTCAATTTTTCAACCACCATTGTAATAAGAGTCCTCGGAATTATAACGCTTTAAAAGTTTTCAGCATTTCATTTAAAATCCAAGTAGACACCCCAACAAATATTATATCTTAAAATACTTCAAAGAAACAGTACCAACTGGCAGAACAGATGGCCGTGGCTGAAATTATGATGATCAATTTTCTCCACATTGCTGTCGACCTGGAAGTATGTCCTAAAGACTGACGGCATCGCCGCGTTGTATATCAATACAAAACTCCATCACTGGCCGGGGTAAAAGACAGCCCTTGAGCCTCAAAGTGAACTAGGGGCTTGGACATAGATATGTTTAAATAGTTGTTGAGCACTCGGAACCCCAAGATCTAACTCCAACCCCAAAAGGTTAAAAAAATGTAACTGCTGACGAGGTTTTTGTATTTTCGCCGCTTAAGGTTCTTCTCCTAAGCGGCAAGCAACAGTGCCAGCATAGCATGATGGGCCAGGAAGATGAATGAAGCGAGAATTCGACTCGGGTAACATTCCACACTTAAAGGTCACGCCATCTTTTACGTAATTTTACTGTTTACTAAAATGATTTATTGGATGACGGCCTGAGAAAGAAGAGATTTGCAGTGACTAACAAGTTTTTTCTTGTTAAATATAAAACATATAGGTATATGTATAATGGATGCTATAAATGACGTGCTTAATACTTAACAAGAGATAACTGTTCTTTATAAAATATTGTTTATTTCTCACCTGTCCCAAATAACAAAGTCACCATCTTTCAATGTTGGTATAGTATGCTGCGGATTCATCTGAAATGACAAAAGCGAAAACGTTCTTCAGATTACCTTAGAAAGAAAATCACAACTTTTCTACCGCTATTTTTTTTAAACAATTTTTTTTACCAAAACTATTATTATAATATATTGGTGCAGTAATGACTGACTGATAAATCTGCGTACTACTGAGACTAAAAGCGTGAATAATAGCGCTAATGCGGCACAAGGGTTTCTTTCATGAAGTAGGCGAGCACACTAAGAGTATTTTCCAAAATTCAACCCATTTTGGGGTGAAACAGTGGTCCAGAGTTTGTATAGAAAATCCAAATATCACACTAACAAAACCGCTGGCAAAAGTAAATAAGGTATATTCTTTAAGTTTATGAACTTGTAGATGAATTGTTATTATAATCATAACTCTTCCTTTTGGGTATACTTTAAGTGCGGTATGAAACGGAACAGTTTCTTTTTAAAGAACTTGTTAAGGACTTTTATAAAGCAGCGTAAAAATTTCAAGGAACCTTAAAAAGAAATATGAAAATGGTGGTTCTTTATTGCAGACACACTTCATAGCAGATACTTAAATCTCGTCAAGTAGTAGCTAGTTTAGTGCTCAGTCAACATAATACTTTGTGTTTGATAAATACATATTTTTCTATTTATTTTATACTAGCTGACTATGCAAACGTCTGTTTGTTCTGCCATATAAATTATATGTAACATGATTTTTAACACCTTGTGTCCGAAAAACCCAAATATCTTACGGAACCCAATTTTTTCCAAAATCAAGAGCTTTTTTTGCGAAATTTTAGCTTTCTTGTTTAGGTTCAACTTGAGAGTTAGTAAATCAAGATGTTTTTATTTACCTTTAAATATTCATCTGTGTAGTGGTCGCGTTTGACTAAATTCATGTTGACGTATTCGACGTCAGTTATGTTTAAAATTTCCAGCACCATGTAGACCGAACGGCAAGGGGCGCTTGTGTCTTTCTTGTATAATTTCAGTCCCATTTTTGTCTGAAATGATAGATTGTGTAATATGTTAATGAAGTTATTAGAAATGTTAGCAGAAAGCCTATTTTTGTACCTGTAAATCATTCAAGCAAGTCGCAGTACTGTCGAAGACGATCCATTGATTCACAAGATCTTATCGAAAGTAGGAAAAAAAGTGGTTTTGACAGCGACACGGTTGGAGGGCAGTAAGCAATTACAATGGTACGATTTCCGCGCAGAAAAATATGAGGCCTATGAGTATTTTATCGTAGCGTGACGATGCAAAATTTATTTTTTAATACAGTTGCTCAAAAAGTGGCGTATTGCAGGGACGTTTAGCGTTCGGGAAGTGGGCTATTACACACTCGTGCTTTTTCTTTACCATTCCCGAACTCGTGCTTTTTCTTTCCCAACTGTCAAAATAATGTCTATTAAAAAGAAAAAATCAACCACGAAGTTTTTACTAAAAAAGTTTTTAGTGCAAATATTTCTAAAAAGAAGCTACAAATTTGTTTCAATATCAGATTTAATGATTTGATTCAACAAGTTAGGCTAGGTTTCATTTCATATCATTAAATTTCATTTCATATCAATAAAAAAATGTACTGAAGACTTGGCTGTATAGGGCATAGTTCCCTTTGTCTACCCAGAATGGGTGAAGAAAACAAAAAAAAACTGCTTATATTTTTTTACGGTTGGCGCCATTTTGATTAGTCAGTTGAGTTTATTGTGTTTTTATTATTTTATTAAACTGCTTCATTTTTTCGCAACTGTATTAAAAATAGTTGTTCAGTCAGTACACGTGCGGAACCGTCATTGCAACTTGTTCCGACTGTCAACCCTCACCTTCGGCTGCGCCTCGGCTCGGGTTAACATTTGTCGAAACTCTTTGCAATGACAGGCTTTCCGCACTTGTAATGAAATATACTATTTTCATGTTCACATTCTCCATAGCAAAGCAGACTGCAAGACTTAAAATATTTGTGACGGATCCACCACGCAAGATTACAGGATTTGTACCTTCTGGAGTGGCGCTTTTTGTAGAAAAACATGAGTACAAGATTGCCAATTATCGGAAAAAGATTTTCTGTGAATGTGATAGAATAGAATAGAATAAACTTTATTGTACACCAAAAAGTAATGATACAGTTTATACAATAACTTATACAATGGCGGTCAACATTCAACATTGATTTATTATTTATCAAAACTTTATGAAAAAGCCGCTGGTCGAAAGTGGACTTAATAAATGCCTACCTAATAAGGCTTTTACGCATTTTTTTAATAATTGTCATCTTGTGAAAATTTAAGTAGGTATCCAAATTTAAATCTCTATAATTAAATCGAAAAAAATACATTTACGTCTTCGTTTATTTACGATTTACATGGATGTTTCTGTTACGCTTGAATCCACAGCGAGGAAGTAATATTTTAATGAATATAGAAATAATAACCTAGAATTATAAATGGCTTGCGTAATATACACACATCAAAAGTGTCTAGGGATCAACATATATTTTTGCAATAACTTTTCTCCTGATTGATATTAATTAAAATTTTCTTTAAGGATTCATCAAATAAAGTGTTTTCGTTTGTCACAGTAACGATAAACCAAGTCACCTTTGCATTAATAAAGAAATTTGCCATTTTCCTAATAAAGGGATTTTTGACATTTGAACCACTAACATTAAAGTTCGAAAAAAAGACTGAAATAACAGTTTTCTTTAAAATTTTATTGGGTAACTTAAACAATTAATAATCCGTGTTTCTACCGCGAACACTAACAACACAAGAACATCGGTTTGGCATACTCAAAATGAGTTCATCCAAATCACGCTGTGGAATGGCCGCCCATGTTCGTTGCAACAACAAAAAAAGGTCTTCTTGCGACTGGATACCCTCCATATTCGGCAGAGCTCTTCTCTGTAGCATATCCCATGCATGCTCAATCGGGTTCAAGTCTGGCGACTGAGCAGGCCAGGGCAGGACATTGATGTTAGCTGCGGCGAGAGTCTGTCTTACAACTCTTGCGGTGTGCGGTCGTGCATTATCATGCATTAACTGAAATAAGGGACCGATTTGCACTTGTAGAGGAACGATGACGTCTGATACAATCGTCTCAGCATAAATTTGAGCGTTGAGGTTGCCTCTGATCCAAATCAACTCAGTTCTTCCGCCGATCCAAATACCCGCCCATACCATGATGGTTCCACCACTATAAGGATGGACTTCCTGGCAGGATTTTAATCGCTGTTGGCGTCCAGGGGTTCTCCAGTGTCGTATACGTCTTGTATCCGGTCTCATACCAAAACGAGACTCATCAGAAAAGCACACGAAACGCCATTGTTCTTCTGCCCAATTTCTGTGTTCAAGAGCCCATTGATATCGAATCCTACGATTGTGCATTGCTATAGATGGTACCCGTAGCGGTCTTCGGGAATGAAGGTTCACTTCATGCAAGCGGTTTCTGACTGTTTGGTCGCTAATTAAGTTCCCTGAAGAGTGATGAAGCCTCACGGCTAACATCATGGCGGTTATTGTTGGAGCTTTTCGAGTTAAGATTTGAATGTATCGGTCTTGTCTCCGTGTGGTGCAGCGATACCGTCCTCCATGGCGCTCAGCCACGGTACCAGTGCTTCGGTAACGTGTCCAAAGTCGACTGATAACACTCTGACTTGTATTCAGAGCTAAAGCCACAGTACGTTGCCGGGAACCAGCTTCTATCATTCCCACGGCACGACGTCGCCGCTCCATAATAACGTTGGTTTTAATCAGTAGTAGGGAAACAGTAGCACTAATAATGTCTTCAATGCGTTGTATGTTTTTATAGGGAAAATATTGACAGCTGATTTTCATCTTTTACTCGAATTTGATTCACAGTTCCTGATTCAAATTATGAAATGCACCAAAAAGGATCCATATAAATTTATAAAATCATAAATTTATTACAAAGCCACATCTCAATCTCAAGAAATCCGCATAAAAATGCTTGATCCCTAGACACTTTTGATGTGTGTATTTAACGTTCAACTTACCTATATTATGTCCACACACAGCACTGTTCTACAATGATAAATAAAAAAGAACAAATTTGCTGTTGTACCGGTAGTTACCAACGCAAAACCGGACACTGATCTGTCTCTTGCATCAACTTGTAAACGGGTATATTACGTAAGAGTCGATAAGCTAGTTATGCTAAATTAAAAAAATACTAAGTCGATTTTAATAATCATAGTAAAACGAGTTTTTAGAATATATTATTGTAGTTTTTAAATTCTCGTACCACAATTTTTATTATGTATTACTAATACAAAAAACAAAATCTTATCAATAATTATAATTATACAAATCCAATTTCATATTCAATAAATTTCATTTAATTGTTTTATGTGTACTAATTATAGGCGTTTTGGCACCAGTAATGTAAGCTTGTAATATTTCTAAATAAAGAAATACAATACTTCTCGTCAATGAGGTTGTTTACAACGTAGGAGTATATACTCGCCGCACTAAGTAGTAATGATCTTGTAGTAGTAGTAGTAGAAATACTGGCAGGCAGCTTCGATTTTTGTTTTTGTGTTATGCATAGGCTCGCGTTTGACCACTATTTCATCTGATGGTAAGCGATGATGTGGCCGACAATGGAGCACGCTTGCCTAGAAGTAACCTATTTATTACTCTTGTTTTGCCATGAATGCCAAGAAGCTCACTAGTGTCATGTATGATAAAACTAGTTTCGTGAAACTAATTTCAGCATAATATATGTGAAACTTCTTTCTTAAATTATAGTGTCGTGAAATTATCAGTATCGCGGAGATAAAGGCCCTGTCAACTTCAAAGCTGTATTTTAAAAAAACGACATTTTTTTTTGCCAAACGACACTAGTTTCGCGTCACATTTACATGATGAAATTAGTTGCATGACATACGCATGCGTTGTAAAACTGAACGTTTACACTTAAAATTACAAGTGGAATTAGTGTCATAAAACTATTTTCATGACACTTGTTTCCTAATGTAAATCCAGCTTTAAGTATAATATAGGTTGCATATCAATAATAGTTATATCCTAAACAAAGTTCTTATTTGGTATGATATTATCCGGCTCAAAGGACCATGAACCTAATTTTACGAATTTTCCAATACCCCTAGCAGCCAAAATTTAACAATAAAACCACTAGATATTTTTAAGAACACAGTGTTCTTCAAAATATCTGGCGTTACAAGAAACAATAGTATGTTAACATATACTATGAATAGTAATAGGAATATTGTTTTTTTTTTTAAACTTAAATAACTTTGTCATTAAAATTATATACAAATAATAAAAATTTAAATATAAAAAACTTAAGTTAAACCTAGCTATGTACATATAATATAAATATAAAATATACACTCAGGCGTCGAAGTACTCCTCCACATCGCTGTCATCTGGAAATGTGCCCAGAAGACTGGCGGCATTGCCACGTTGTATGGCAATGCTAATTTTTTGGGCGAAGAACGAGCCAGCCCTCTGGTCCCGCAAAGTGTCGATCAGACGGCGTGAAATATCTTTAAAAAGAAGACGCGCACTCGGACCCCATGCATGACCCAAGAGTTTCAACCCCAAACGGCTCAAAACTGTAATTACCATCATTAAAATTTTGTATTTTCTGTTCAATGAAAGTTGGAAAAGATTCATCGAAAATTGGGGAGCCCAGGAGGTGAAGAGAATCAGTAATTTGGATATTTGGTGCTATTGAGTCAAATTTTGCTAAAGTCGTCTGTCTGTCAGTCGATCGGGTGAGGTAAATTTCGCATTTTGAACGGTTTTTTTTCTGCTAGGGGAATCATCAAAATGACTTCCCCCGCTCTTGGGCGGAGCGGGAGGGCGTGTCAGACTCTTACTGACTAAACCCCTACCCCGTTCCTTCGTTGCCTTCGTTCTGGGGGGGACTCGGTGTCAACCTTTAGGAATAGAGTTGTAAACCAATAGAATTAAATTTATTTTTCAAAAAAGTTAAATCTTTTAAGACCGTGTCTACATCACCTCCTAGGGTATCGTCATCCAAATACCAGACATTATTGAATTTAAAATTTAGTTGCCGAATGATTGGATTTATTGCCAAACTGAAAATGACTGGCCCAAGAGGATCACCCTGTTGACAACCGACTGCTGATTCTAGAAGGTTTTCCTTATAAAGTAATTTAGAGGGGTACCTTTAACATTGGTAGAGAAAACTGTAAATTTTGGGTATTTCTTTTTGAGCTTCTGTCAACAAGGTGTCCCTATTCACGGAATTAAAGGCATTCTTAATGTCAACCTTAAGAATGACCTCACCTTCGTTGCTGTTGAGGTAGGTGGAAAGGGCGTGTACCGCAGCCTCACAGCAGAGCCCCCCTTTGGATCCGAAACCCAGCTGTAGGGGCTGGAATTTACTGGCAAGTTCTTCTCTATAAAATGCACAGCAAGTTTTGGCTGCGATACGTCGGTAGGTAGACCCTACGGCAATGGGACGAATGCCGCCATCCTTTTTGCGCAAAGCACACAGGTTTGCGCTGTAAAGGACATCAATGACTGCTTCAAATCTGAATGAGATTTATGAGGGCCGTCAGTTCGCTTCAGAAGGGACTCGCCAGCTTCCCCAGCGCCTGCGCACATTAGGTCCTTGAGGTGTTGAGGCGTCAGGCCGTCGAGACCGCCGGCATAGCCACTCCGAAAGGAGCACACGGCCGCACATAGCTGTTGGGCTGAAAGGCGGGAATTGGTTTCTGAATTGGGAGGATCAGGGAAGATGAGGTCATCCGCCAGGGTCGGGTGTTTCCTTTCCAGAGCCGTAAGTGTCTCTGGAGAGTCCGGCGCAACCACATCGCTGCTAAAGGTAATCCTAGCAGCACCTCGGATGTCACCCTCGCCTAGTTTAGACTCCACATGATGCAATAACCCTCTTTGGCGGAAGTGCGATGTTAATTTAGATTCGAAACTTAGGGCCGAAATATTACAGTTATCTTTAATTTGAGCTGGTTTTTTTTGTTGCCAAATTTTTTTGCACATGTAGAATCCTAAACGGGAAGGTGAGTAGTTACCTAGTACACATCGTGCTAGGTTAAAAGCAACGGTTGCTCTCGCACCACGGGGAACTCTTTTAAGAACAGGAGTTGATGATTTTAATTTTCATAGAGTTTTCCAAAAGGGCTGAGGAGAAGGATCAGGGGTAAAGGGTGTATGTGTGTATAGCTGGACACGTTGAAGGTACATTGTGGGGTTTATGCTTCTTTCCCAAATGTACCTTCAAGCCATGTTCACCCTTAAAAAAGCGTGCTTGGGAACAGTGGGGACATCTCACTCGGACATCCAGCGATGTGGCAGGTTGACTGGCTCCTCGTACGGCTTCACCACTGTCGTTAGAGGATAAAGGCATTAAAAAGTACTTAGAGGTAACAATTTTTTTTAACTTATTTAAATCTAATTTTATATGTACACTGCACTAAACTGTTATAAAATTCCTAAAATAAAACTATAACACAAAACACAAAAAAATTATAAAACTAGGCACTGTTCAATGTCACATTGTGGCACAGTGGCCTTGGAAGCGGCGGCTCCCGGCGCACGCCGGGCAACTTTCTTTGGGCCGGTTGCACGCTGGGCTGCAGGCGTCGCTTCGTCTGAACACTAAGGGCCACCTTAGACACACAGTACTTTACGTTCTTTGTTTAAAATATAAAAATATTGGTGGTCCCCACGAGGTTCTAGAGATTAAAATTCCTTTTACTTGCACAAGATTCCTGACGGGCGGAACCACCATCACTCCAAATCATTACTGACTCTCCACCATGCTTAACTAAAATTTGCGTGCATGCTTCCTTCATCACCCTTTTTTGCACAACACGTCATCAACTGATTATTATTTTATGATTGGTTTTGTATATGATTTTATTCTTCTTGCAACAAATGCGGACTTTTTGATAGCTAATTCGATATCAAAATTATTTTATTATACAAAATTTATTATAGGATGGTTTCGGCGACAGCTGTCAAGCATCCGTTAATATTATGGTGGATTCGCCGGGAAGGATAATTCCACAGCGCAACCACTTTCAATAAAAGTTTAACTTATTCTTTTGGTTTCCCTAGTAAGATAGGTAAAAAATATAAACCCAAAAGAATATCGTATACAAATAAAACAACGTTTTGTGGTGTTTTAACATAATTTTATGCAAGCTTAACAAACCAAAATTATACTAAATATATTAAAAGCTACTCGTCATTGGTGTAAAATGTGGTAATTGTATTATAAATGTCTAAGAAATGCAACAATAACAAAATAAAAATTAGCTAAAGCGCACTTGAAAACTCAACGGCGTGTTCCTTAATAGTAATAAAACCATTTTAATAGAGCACAAAAAATTAAAATCTCTATATTAATACTATTGTATTGTGCATGCTTCTACATCTCTAGATGAAAACATTGCTCCTTAGGTAACTAGCCCAACTTCAATTTGACTAGTCCTTTGAATTGTTCAAGACCAGCTTCGTTCCCTTTCTTGTAGAACTCTTGCTGTGTGCAACGTTCGAACCAGTCTGAGAGATTCGGGAATCTGGAAATAAAGTTGAATTTTTATTGGGGTTTCGTGATCGGTTGGTCAGTGGTAATCGGAGAAACATGGGGGCGAATGTTTGCCCAGTAAAAGTCTAGTAAAGAGGTATGTTCGATTTTCGAGAACTAAGTATTAATTTGAACTGCCAAGGAATGGTCAGATAGGTATATAGATGAAGTCAGTTTATCATCGGCTCTACGCAGCAATTGTACAGCCTGTTTTTTTTACCCATTAAAAATGTTATTCAAATAATACAATTATATTTTAAATAATATTTTTTTTTCGATCTGTACTTACAGATTTCCATCAATAGGTGAAATCACATTCATACTACTCAGGGTGGAAACACAGCAAATATCGGCCAACGTAAGTTCATCACCAGCCAGCCATGGAGAAGTTAGGAACTTCTCTGTAAACTCGTATGCGGTTATAATCTTGGCCAGATTCTCTGGCCTGAACGCTTTCTCTCCCCAAAAGAAGACCGGTTCCTGAAAAGACAGTATTTTGTTAAAAACATTAAAAACAATACTACTATTTACTAACTAGCTTAACTACTATTTATAGAGTCGAGAGCAGGGTCCAATCTACGGGTGCTTAGGACTCCACAATGAGAGCCGTACTGAGGAGTATTGCGTTCTGTATCGGGACCTTGATTCAAACGCGCAACGGCAGCTTGGTGATAATCGAGGTTTTTAGCCATCAAGCCGATGGTGGTCACCACAATTTGTACAATGACAGTCATTTCACATGTCTACAACATGATGTTGACCCACTGCTGGAACACTGTTAGGGCCTTGCAAGGAACTCGAAGGAAGACATACATATACTGCTATTTCGATCTTGGTCAGCTACGGCCCCATGTGGATGTACTTTGGCTTCAATTCTGTGTTTTATGATCCCACAACTTGTCAGACAGACATACGGACATGATCTGCCCAGTCCCAATTAAGATGGGTAGCTCTTTTAGCCACATCAACTATTTGCGTTTTGGAGCGTGTTACTTTCACATGAATAAATCATGACAAATACTGAAGACGCTACTTGGCACGTACTCCCAAAATCCCAGAATAGGTTTAGTTTGTCAGTTTCGCGTTTATGGTTTGGGCCACATTTACTGCCCTGGAGTGTAGTAATCATGTCGTTCAAAAACAATGAGAAAGTTTTTGGAAGATTTTTTTCAAGTGTAGTTCAGTAGCTGTTTTAATTTATTCGCAAATTGATTCTTGGTTAAATAATGTGTGGTAAAATTGGTGAAGTTTTATACTTTCATACATCTAAACAGTATGTGGAATAATTTAAGTATACTCAATAGCGATAAAATGTTGTTAAAAATTTACAGTACTTAGCATTGTTAAATTACTTCAAAAAAGCTTGCCAAGAAAGGTTGGTTATGCTAGATAAATTTGCTGCCAAATAATGACTGTTTTTAGGGTTCCGTACCTCAAAAGGAAAAAACGGAACCCTTATAGGATCACTTTGTTGTCCGTCTGTCCGTCCGTCTGTCAAGACCCTTTTTCTCAGGAACGCGTAGAGGTATGAAGCTGAAATTTATATCAATTACTCAGGTCTACTGTCCCTTGAAGCTGTGAAAAAATCAAACTTCTAAGCCAACGCAATCAAAAGACACAGCCGTTTATGCCGCAAATTTTCGACACTTGCAAGGGAATCAAAACCTACAGGGTGCTTCCCGTGAACTTAGAATCTTGAAATTTGGTACGAAGCAACGTCTTATAGCATAGATAAAGGAAAAATTACGAAAACCATAAATTTTTAGTTACATCACATAATATATTTTTTTTTAATAATTTTAAACTTACTACCCATTTCCTCATAAACGCGTAGAGGTATTAAATTGAATTAAAATTCATACCAAATACTCAGGTCTATAATACCTTTAAGCTGTAACAAAATCAAACTTCTATGTCAACGCAATCAAAAGAAACAGCAATTTAAGCTGCATATTTTGAAACTCGCAAGTACTCGCAAGGGAATCAAAACCTAAAGGGTACTTCCAGTCGACCTAGAATCTTGAAATTTGGCATGAAGCAACGTTTTATAGCACTCATATAGGGAAAAGTCTGAAAACTGAAAATTTGTTGTTACGTCACAAGAATTATTTTTTTGAAAAATCTTCAACGCTCGATTCGAGAATTGAACTTTATTCATAGGTAAGTTAGAGGTATTGAGTTGAAATTAACACCATATAATTGGGTCCGTGGTCCCTTGAAGCTGTGCAAAAATCAATTTTCAATTCAATTGGTAAAGTGACGGGAAAAAAAGATTCGTCCGTTTATACTGCAAAAAACGTACATTTCGAGACTGTCGAATTGTTCGATTGAACTGTTTTTATAGGTAAGTTACTACGGAACCCTCAGTGCGCGAGTCCGACTCGCACTTGCCCGGTTTTTTTTAGTTACGTCATTAGTTTCAGACAGATAATAATTTCGGTTTCATAATTTTATGCGTTTTTGTGAAAAATTGTCTTGAGAGACTGACAGATGGTCAACAAAGTGATCCTATAATGTTTCCGTTTTTGCAGACTTAGATACATCTACCTAACCTTTTCCCAACTATGTTGGGGTCGGCTTCCAGTCAAGCCGGATTTAGCTGAATACCAGTATTTTACGAGGAGCGGCTGCCGACTAGACCTCCACAACCCATTCTGGGGTAACACGGTACTTCATGGCAATACTGGACTCAGATTTTACTAGCTTCTGACTATCCGTAACGACTGCCAAAGATCTACAAATGATAGCCGGGACCTACGGCTTAACGTGCTTTCCGAGGCACGGAGGAAACTCGGTATTTTAAGATGGTCACCCATCCACAGACCAACCTTGGCAAGCGTTGTTAAACCTTGTAGATTGACCCGTGCGGCTGTTATCTAGCCACGAGCTCCTCCTATTTTAGACCATCAACCATCCACCAAAAAACAATAAAATCGAATTATATTTTAAAGGCAGGAAATCTGAGACAATGAGAATAATAAAACAACAGCGAACCAATTTATGCTTTAAAGAATCTCACTGAGACGAACAATCACATCGAAAATCAAACTAAACCTAGCGCAATCGCATTTTGCAGACTTAGATACCCCCTAAAGAAACAAATTTATACTCACAACAGTCCCTCGCAAAGTAGGGAACAGTATCCCACTGTCAAAATGAAGGCGTTGATCAACGATTGCCCGCTTCTTCGGATCGACTGGATACAGAGAATCATTCTCTCCATATTGGGTCACCAAGTATGCAGCAATCGCATGGCTGAAACGACAAAGTTAATCTGATTAACTTTTTCATTATAATACGATTATGTATCTATGTTATTATCGTAAAAGTAGTAATAGTACATTGTTCATCGAGAGGAGAAAGTGACCGATTACCGTCGAGGGTGTCGTTTGAAGCCTGAGCCGTAGGCGAGGGCTTTAAAATACCCGAGATTGGGAATCGCACTTTCACTCGAGTGATACATAGTGCTTTATACTACACCTACGAGGAAAATAGTTTTATTTTACTTTTCTACGAAAACTGAATCCTCAAACAACACACAAATTGAAAATGGCGCCAATGGCGTCTGCAATTTTCACATGTTCAATTGTTTGACACCATCCAACACACAGCTAGTGGCCAGTGTCATTTTGCGAACTTGGAGATAAAACCTCACTGTAAAAACTTTTTGGCTTTTGATATTTAGGTTACCAGCGCATAGTCTTACCCAAAATTAAAAAAAAACCACGTAAGAAATGGATTTTCATACACTTTTCTTTCCCGCTCAGATGCGTTTTCTCGCCGCATATGTACGCATATAGTACGTCATTGCATATCGAACTATCGATATGCAATGACGTACTTTTTACCGTAAATTTGATAAAGCATCAAGGTACTTACCGAGCAGGTGCAATATAAAGAATATTTTCTGAAATTTTTTAATAATAATGACCATAAACGAAATAACTGGCATTTCCAGTATCAAAAACAATTTTTACTCCAGTATCAAGAGCGGTGACGTGCTGTTAATAGAAGCCCAAAAGCCGGGCTTTACATGACACCATGACCTAAAACCCTAACCATAGAACGTTACACATTAATAAAAACAAAACTCTAACTTTAAAATTCGCGCGTCAGGACGCGCGCGACATGTAATCGCGCAGTTGTCAAACTTAGATTCATTCATTCATTAGATAACGCAAGGAACGCGACGTTGCCACTCTAACCTAACACACTGCGCGGTAAATCTAACGCGATCTGCTATTTCGCTCTAACTCGTGATGTATTTCTGTCTCTTATCAACACACTGGCTTCTGTATATGGCTTTATGTGCCGTCTCTTTCTTCACTGTAAACACAGAAAAGTTTCGTCTCTGTATTACGAAAATGTGTATGTGTGTGTAAGTCGACCTAGAACATTTATCTCCTAAGAAAAGCCAGGCATAATCATCCCTCTGAATGAACACAATTTTCGAGACACTGACGCCCTCTATGAAGCGTAAAACTCTGCGAACTAATGTTACTACTAACTAGTTCAAATATTTTTATGAGCGGTTATCGTGTTGACATTACGCTTTTTTTTATAGTTTTTTTTAGTTTTCTGTGATTTAAAGTTTTGTGATTAGTTTTTTGCAGTAACTTACTTTGTTTTGGAGTGATTAAACAGTAAACTTGCGCAAATTACGTTTTTGAAATGTTGCTAACTTCAATGTAGTTTCAATTGCTTCTAATGGTTGTTTGTTTTGTTATATTCAATTTTAAAAGTTTAGTCGTTTAAAGTTTTGTGTTTAGTTATTACTTACTGCAAATTGCTTGGTTTTGAAGTAACTAAAGTTTCTTGAAATGAAATGAATCTATGAAATGAATTCGGAAACGCGTGTAATGTTCGATGTGAAAGAATGTTTAAAGACATTTGGAAATCAAAGTGTGTGAACTGTGTGACTGAGTAACGACTTTACTAATTGGCAAAATAAATACTATCAAGTTTTAGAGATAAATTGATGTAAAACGTTCATCGTCACGCTCATGTAACAGCTTTTTTAAAGAAAGATAAGTGCCTACTATGAACTAGAAGGAATTCAAAAAGTATTTTTTCAATTCATGTACCTATAAAGTAAATCAAACTAAACTATAATGTGCCTTCTGTGTGTTCTGTTATCTGTTCGTGGTAAGAAACGAAGAAAAACTGCTTGTTTACATTGTAAGTACTAATATTATCAATATCGTAAATAATTTGTAGTTAGTTTACACTAGATGGCGCTCGAACGATGCAATTTGTTATGACTGCGATTGTAGCGAAGCAAAGGTTGCCGCAAAAAATCTATAGATGGCAGTACAATCGTACATTTAAGTTGACTCTATTTAATATTAGTTCTTAATTGCTCGATAGATGGCGTTGATCTATTACGTCACGAACCTGAATCGCGGTGTTAAGATTCTCCGCGTCTTTAAGACGTCCTCGTGTTTTTTTTTTCTAATCATTGGTATCAGGGTTAGTCTAGATTTTTTGGGCTTGCAAAGGGTCTAGGTTACACGCACGCGACTGATCAAGAGCAATTGCCTAAAATCGCAGAAAAGCAATTGGCTATTAAGTTTAAATACCACTCAATACCTAGAGAATCCTCTCTGACTTGAGAGAAGTCAGAGTCCCAGCAGTGAGAATATTATAAAACTTCTTATATTCCGTTATCTTTAACCAATTATAACCCTCAGTTAACCGTCCTTTGTTCCTCGCCTCAAATAAGCGTAGGTGCCCGGTGGCACCAAAGCCTACTGTGATCGTGGGTTGTCTGAAAGGGAACCTGGAATCCCCGGGGTCCTGGGACACGAAACATAGCTTGCTGAGTTTTAGAAAAAAAAGACGAAGAAGATACGAATACACTCCTAAAAGACTGTGGCATACACATTATCATTCGCCGCAACACCGTTCTACACATCCGGTTCTGTTGCAGCTTCATCGCCCGGAGTAGGAAGTTTTGCAGTTTCTATAGTATTTATAAGTCTATCTAAGCCGTAAAGAAAACCTTCTTCGTGATTGCCTTGTTGCCATTCAGCGCGGTGGTCTACCTTAAGACCTTCCGGAACACTTCTAGTTTTGGCAAAGTCGATTAGCCAAGCTCCAACACGTTCTTCAAAGCTAGGTCAAAATGATACTACTCTATTCTGGGAGCAGACTTCATACGCCATTTCAAACTCCTCGTTGATCTTCACAAAAGGAAGCTCATCGACAACGTGACCGACTTATCGATCGACGCCTTCGAAGTTGCCTCAAGCGAAGAAACAGTACACGTCATTAGTACCAATCAAATATACTATGACATCTTGAAACGATACCCAGAAGTTCTCCGCCCAATGACCCTCAAGGAACCACCGAAACACGACGTCGTGCATCGGATAGACACTACAAATACCCCACCACTTTATGCCCGGGCTCGTCCCCTACCACCGGATAAATATAAGGCTGCAAAAGAAGAATTCGAGCACATGATGGAACTGGGCATATGCAGGCCATCGAAGAGCCCGTGGGCGAGTCCGCTACATATAGTCAAAAAGAAAGATGGAGGACTACGAGTTTGTGGCGACTACCGACGTCTGAACGCAGTCACTCAGCCAGATCGTTACCCCATACCCCGCATACACGATTTCGCATACCAGCTGCACAATATGAAAATATATTCGAAGCTAGACCTCAAAATGGCATACTACTGGATTCCAATAGCTGATGAAGACGCCCAAAAAACAGCCATCATCACACCTTTTGGGCTGTTCGAATTCAGGTGCATGACATTCGGATTGCGAAATGCTAGCCAAACATTTCAACGCTTTATGCATCGAGTGTTACGCGGAATAGATAATTGCTTTTGCTATGTGGACGATATACTGTTATATACAGAAAATGAGGAGGCACACAAACAACTCCTATGTCAAGTTTTGGAGCGCCTAAAACAATACGGTGTCATGTTGAACATAGAAAAATGCGAGTTTGGGAAGAATAACATTAATTTCCTCGGGTACGAAGTATCAAAAAACGGCATCAAACCAACAGACGAACGAACGAAAGCCATATGCAACTACCCGAAACCCAAAACGATCGCAGAGTTACGCCGTTTCCTCGGTATGCTCAATTTTTATCGCAGCTGTTTACCCCGCCAAGCCAACTTACAAAATGAATTAAACAAATATCTACATAACCAGAAACGTAACGATAAAACGCCCATCGAATGGACACCGGAGGCTGAGTTAGCTTTTGAAAAATGCCGACAAAGCATTCTAGCAGCGACAGACCTGGCGCATCCGATTCCTGGAAGCCCCCTCGCCTTGATGACAGACGCATCAGATCTCAGTCTTGGCGCAGTATTACAGCAGAGAATACAGAGTGAGTGGAGACCTCTGGCGTATTTCTCAAAAAACATGAGTGAAACTCAACGCCGCTACAGTGTATATGACCGCGAACTTTTAGCGATATACACGGCGGTCAAACATTTTCGAAGATTAATAGAAGGAGGTGATGTAACTGTGTTTACGGATCACAAACCACTGGCCAGCGCCCTGTCACGCCCGCCGAGTACAACCGACACACCACGTCGAGAACGGCAGTTGCACTTCATCAGTCAATTTTGCACGAGTATTAAATACATACAAGGAGAAGCAAACCCGGTAGCTGACGCATTGTCACGTATTGAAGATATACAATGCCCATCAAACATCGATTACGCTCAGCTAGCCAATGATCAAGAAAAAGATCCAGTTTTGAAACAGTTAAGGACGCAGTCAAACTTGACCTTCACTGACGTCACTATGCCTGGCATCAGCCGGCCAATCACGTGTGAGGCATCTACTGGAACACCACGACCATACTTACCAACTTCATACCGTTTTGCTGCATTCAAGGCACAACACGGATTATGCCATCCAGGTGTCAAATGCACAAGAAAACAGATGTGTTCAAAATTCTTTTGGCCAAATATGAACAAAGAAGTCATCAACTGGACACGAGCATGCATCGACTGTCAGCGGTCAAAGGTTCATCGCCACGTCGTGACTCCGCTCAGTGATTTTCCACAGTCGGCACGATTTGAACATGTACATATTGACATCGTCGGACCTTTGCGACCATCCAACGATTTCCGATACTGTGTGACCATGATCGATCGTTGCACCAAATGGCCAGAAGTTGTACCCGTATATGAGATCACCGCCGAGATCATCGCCAAAGTATTCTATGAAAGCTGGATCGCCCGCTTTGGCTGCCCACTTAGAATATCTACAGACCAAGGACGCCAGTTCGAGTCATCATTATTCAGATCATTAATGATGAAGTTCGGCATTACACGAATACGGACGACGGCATACCATCCACAATCAAACGGTCAAGTCGAGAGACTACATCGCACTTTGAAAGCAGCACTCATGGCCCGTGGGACTACAACAATATGGGCAGAAGAGCTACCTAGTGTGTTATTGGGTTTACGAACAGCGTTACGCAGCAATAATAATTTAAGCCCAGCAATGATGACCTATGGAACCACTCTTCGCCTACCGTCGGACTTCATCTTACCCGCAAAAACAAATATTAATGATAACGACTTCGTGCGCCGCCTCGCTGAATCAATGGAATCAATAAAGAGCACACCACAATCACACAACGGTCGCATACAACCATTCATTCACAAGGACCTCGCGACGTGCACACATGTTTTCGTGCGAAACGATACAGTACGTTCCCCGCTAACGCCGCCGTATGATGGACCTTACGAAGTGATTAAGCGCTACGACAAATACTACAAGATTAAATTACCGCTACGAACATCTGTAGTATCCCTGGACAGGCTCAAACCCGCATACATACTCAACGAGTCAGACGAAACTGCGGATCCCGCGACTCCTGATACATCCAAACGTCCATGCACGCGCCCAGGCCAACCATACACCACTAGATCTGGAAGAAACGTGAAGCCCGTTGTTCGCTTTGCTTAGGAGGGAGTGATGTGGCATACACATTATCATTCGCCGCAACACCGTTCTACACATCCGCTCTGGAGTCCACTGACCACAGCACTGAGGGTCCGCGCGGGGCGCGGAAGCCTTTATAGTGTGCGAACAGGCCACGATACTGCTTGCGCGCGTGCGAGCGAAAGAGATAGGATGATTACCCGCGCACATACCTTGTCGCCGACCTCAAGTTTTGAATATAATTTTGGTTTTGCATTTTGGGTAATTTCTATTGGTCATTAAGATATTATATGTAGGTTGACCTAACACAACATGTATGACAAGCAATACTATGTAAGTACGTGCATTTTGGAAATAAAATATCGAAAGTTATCATCAGTAGTTTTATTCACTCCTATACCTAACAAGACTATTCTAATAATGCATAATTCATTAACACTGTACGCGGGGTGTGTTAATTTGTACACTAATGCTAAAACGACAAAAGCCATGTTAAATTTACTTAGAACAATCTAAATAATTACTTGCATGGAATTGTTGACATTAACGACGAACATCTCATAACATGACCACATCGTATCATATTAAGGGGCAAGGACAAGGGCAAGGGCAAGGGGCTTTGCCCACGTAAACTACGAAAATGAACCCATGGAAACAGTTTCTGGGTTCAGAAGAAATTTTCTTTCTTCTTGTATCAAATATTATATTACCCGAATGAGTTCTATCATTTGAGCTAGTAGTATCAAATGTACACAAATAATACAGGTAATAATTAGTAGTCATGTATGTATGGATCGTCTTGTTGTTCTTTCTTGAATGATAATTGTTTAGGCAATCAAGTTAGTACATATGTGTGCCCTATGGCTAAATATCGTTCACACAGTCCATAAATATTTTTATTATTGTGTGTGTTTTTGACTGCATGTATGTATACTACATGAAGTTTTAATTCAAAATTAGTGTCAAGCAATAATCAACCTTATTCTCGTAAACAGTAATATTCCTTACCTGTCCCAAATGTAAAAGTCGTCGTCTTTCAGCATCGGTACGGTGTGCTGCGGATTTACCTGGAGTAAATAAAAGCAAACAATTTATAAAAATTTTAACTCTTCGTATTTATAGCGGCTTCTATCGCTCAGACAAGTAGTAAAATGACTCATAAAACTTATTTATTTGCTCCGATTGAGGGTCTCGGTAAACCATAGCGGCAATTCTACAACCCATAAGGTACTGAAAGTGACCAACGATACACACTAAATAGGGGTAGATCAGTACAGTTTCCCATGAGACTTCATCCGTATTTTCAATACGTAATTCGTACCTTTAAGTATTCTTCCTTCAGATGTTCTCCTTCGAACAAATTAACGTCCACAAACTCCACATCAGGAATGTTGAGGGCCTCAATGACCATGAAAACTGACCTCACTGGTGGACTTGCGTCGATCTTGTAAAGCGTTAGCACCATTTTGAATATTGACTGAAATAAAATATTATTAGATAGATCAAAGAGATAAAAATGGTTATTGACAGTTAGGCACACTTGTCTACTGTCTCATTCAGGTTAGGATAGAAAGCCTTCGTGGGATCTTTTTTATACCCACCCCAAAAATGGAGCATTACTTTAAACCCCGTACATAAACCCTACTCACACTTTTTGAATCAGTTCCTTGAATGACAGGGCTAAAGTTAGTGAGCAAAACGAGTTACAAAAATAGATTTCAAAACTCTATTGTACATCACGTAAAATTAAAAATAATACCTAGGGTAAAAACTAATTAGTTGCATTTGGCAGAGAAGGAAAACTTCTTACAAAATTTATATCTACACCCTTAAGCGACGCACTTTTTTTTTTGGGAATTTTAGATAAGTAAAACCGTGTCAAGTGGTCAGATAGACACACGAAAGAAAGGTTTAACTTTTTCATTCAAGCGTTTCGGAACTCTAAAACGAAGACACAAAACTTACATCTCTTTTTTAAAAATAACTGAAATGCAAAAGAAATCGTATGTATGTTTATAAGAGGCACAATTTCTAGAAATTTAATATATTAGTTATAGACACAAAAGGAAGAAGGATGTATCGTATTTTCAATCAAACAAACTCGATACAATACTACTCGTACAAGGAAGTTTGAGCTCTCTGATCAAAACACAGAAAGGTTTAATAAAACTTCAGGATTGACTATAATATTGAATATCAAAATACACACTTTTGGAGCAGAAAACTGTTATAAAAATACTAGCTGACTGGGCAAACGTTGTTCTGCCATAAGATAGTCAAAGAAAAATTAGAAATGGGGTAAGAACATAACAAACTGCCTACGATCATCTATTCTCAGACTCTCCAAATAAACAAATTTTGTTTTAATAAAAACCAAGTCGATTTTTACATATATGGTAGGTCCTGCTTAGTTAATTGAATCCATGAATCCATTACTCGATAAAAAACCCGAGTTGAGCCAGTCAAGTACACAAAATATTAATCTACTACAAATGTTATTATACGAATAATGCATAACATAACAAGTAAGGACCGTAAAAGTTCAAAGTAAATTAGACGCCGGCGACCGCACATCTTTCTATTATGTCTCTAATTAATCTATCACATACTCGCGAAACAGGACACAATAGTAAAACAATAACAGCGTTGTCTCATAGGACCGGTTGGGGATTCAAACATTAAGGTACTCGAAGTTTTAATTACTTACGAAAATAAAACAAAAACACTACCTTCGTTCCAAATGATAACGAAATAAACTGGTCACTGGTTAACTCGCACGGCTAATTCGTATGATGTCGTCTGTCCAAGTGCCAGTATTGAGGCCAATGCAGCCGGTTCGTATGAGACACAGACCGTTATGAGCCAAGCGTTTTTGGATACGGCAGTTTAATTCATAAATCTAAATATACATCTTCTATACAAATATGTTAATAAAATTGAAGAATCTGTGAAATATATTTTTTTACTATGAAAGTATTTTCGATACTATATATTTAAAAAATGTATTTATTATTATTTCATTTATTTTTCATTTATCATTTTTAAATATTGTTACAAAAACTTAAAAAAAAAAACAAAAAAATTAGTGGCCCATCTGGAACAGGGTCCAAGTTACCGGCGGTCAGGGCTCCTGAGAGAGGAACCTCCGGACAATACGCGCCGTGTCCAAGAGTGCTGCTTTCTGGATCAAACCCTTCATCCAGCTGCCTAACGAGAGCCTCCTCAGGTGTTCGTCTCGAAGCTCTTGGCTATTAAGCCATTGGCCGTCACGACTATCGGCACAATGATTGCTGTGTCCACTTCCCACATGTCGACAACCTCGCGGGCTAAGTCAAGATACTTAGATTGCTTATCCTTCTCAGCTTTCACGAGGTTCTCGTCATAAGGGACCGCTATATCAACAATCATTGTGCGACGCTCTGTTCGATCTATCACCACTATGTTAGGCTTATTGGCAACAATAGTCCTATCAGTGATGATAGATCGATCCCAATACAACGTGATATTGCCATTGTTGAGAACTGAGTCGGGAACATACCTATAGTACTTCTGACTCCACAAGATTGTATTTAAGAGCAAGTTGCTGGTGGATAATCCTGGCCACGAGGTTGTGTCTATGCAAATAGTCTCCGTTAGCAAGATGAAAACACCCAGAAATTATGTGTCGGATTGATTCTCCGGGCAGGTGGCATGCCCGATAAATGTCAACCGTACCATCCTTCACAATGTATTTCTGGTAGTTGTTCGTCATCTTAACTTCATCCATAATTGCAAAGACAAAACCTTCGGTTTCTCGAAAAAGATCACCAAAGCGTAACCAGGATACGGACGCTAATAGATCAACATCGGGCTCATGTAAGGCCCGGTAAAAGCGTCCGTGAAGCTCCTTACTCTGCCATACTTCCCTGCGGTCATTAGTATCCAGTACTATTGGATTGCACCAGTTCTCCTTAACCAAGAAGGAGCGGGGTTAGGCCGTTGTCCACCGCCACTACATCGCGATGCAAACCCACGTCTGCAGCCAGGAAATATTCCCTGAGACTGCATATCTCGCGGTTATGCAGGGTCTTGGCATTTAAAAAGCCCTACACTTCCGCGGGATATACAGCCTCATCACCGATGACCGTGGGTGATGTATCCGGTTGTTGTATTATTATTAGTATGTACCTGTGTGTGTGTATATTTATTATTATTTTTATGTACCTGTCTGTCCTGTCTAACTTGGGGACTTTCATTACAGTAACTGATTTTGGAGTCAAAAATAGTGTTGTGACCAAATAGTATTGTGCTGGTCAACGAGCCGGACGTGGCCAAGAAACAGGCACCAGCAAGTAAAAATAGATCTATAGGTGATGGAGCTCGTAAATTACATAATAACAGGTTGTGATCTCCAAGGTTAAGCAATGCTTGCTGAGTTAGGCTGTGAATTTGTGACCATTTTAAAATCCTGCTGATACTTATATTACCGTTTTGGTGATCTTGACTTGAAATCCCTGTAAAACAAACCACGTACTCGTATATCTAGAGAAATTGTACAGGAATAAAAATACAAGGACCGCGTGAGTTGTCGGTTGTTCTCGCTAATAAAGAGTTTTGGGCCCGCGACCCCGTTTGTAGCCACGAACAGCCTGAGTGCCGAAGGTAGCCGATGGAGTCCGAACAAACTCTATAATTACCTATTTGTAAGTAGTACATACCCTACTATTTCACTAGTTACTTTCAATGGTGTATAGATAGCATTTATAATTGATACTGCAACAGCGACGGTAATTGAGTTTGCTGGGCTCAAATTTTCACAGCTGACGAAAAGCCGTTAGTTACAGTGGTCTTTAACTCAAAACTTAGTAAACGTCATTCTAGACAAGCTTAAACCATCACTGAATACATTCATTACTACCATCATGTAAAATAGTCTTCAAATAAGAAATAACAAAATATACCGTATCCACAATTTTTTTGTATCTACATCTATTTATTTCAAATGTACACCGCGCCTTATTGCATACATTATCATCAGTTCACGTCAGTTCTGAATAATAGCCTTAGCAAGGCCAAATGACTAGTAACATACTATCAAAAGAAATCGCCTTCCTGAATAATTGAAAGCGATACCCTACTCGAAGTATAGAACTTCGATGTTTCGTCGTTGAAAAAAATATTATATTTTGGAAACTAACTTTATTTGCTTTTCAATTATCAATAACTTATAAGTTGCTGGTTCCTTTATTAACAGACTTCAAGAGAAGGTTCTCAAACCGATTGCAGTTTTTTTTATATTTGGTGCCTCTGAACTGCGTTATTTATGAAATCATTAAAACTTTCCTTTAATTAATTAAACATTTTTTTTAATGACATTAGTATATCGACTATATCTACGATATATAATGTATCAAGCAATTTTAGCCTGATTTTAGCATTAGCGGCCTTATAATGTTCCCATTGCTGGGACTCAGGCCACCTCTCTAGGAAAGGGAAAGGCCCATAATCCACCGCACGGGCCCAGTGCGGATTGCCGGATGTCACATGTCTTCGATTTTTTGGTTCTAGGACATGCCGGTTTCCTCACGATGTTTTCCTTCACCGTTTTGAGAGCAGTGGTGATGAAATAAATTACCTACACAAAGTAAAGTAGTTTAGCCTGATATATTTTATTATATTCAATTTAATTTTAAATTCATAACCATGGTACGGCCCGATGTCTATCGATTATTTAATTGTAGCTTTTAGCCAGCAGCTGTCACCTGGATGCTAGATAGGGTGCTAATATATCGCATCGCAAGGTATAATTAGGTCAGTTGACATAATTTCTTCATTAAAATAATTATACAATTCCTACGACAAATTATCACCAAGACAGCTAGTGAGAAACCAACATATGGTTTAGAAGGTCGCTAAATGAATTAAATCCAGTTTTTACATTTAAATTATGGCAATATTTACTCCAGCGAATATTAAATTGAATTAAAAAAAATTAAATTGTGTACGAATGAAACACTTTCCAGAGAATAAATAATGACAAAACTCATAATTATACTGTAAACGTTTTGAAATGTACATTTTGAACTGTTAATATTTTGATGCCGTTTCTAAAATGTTTTATTCAATTAAACAAATATATTTTAGAAACATTTGTCCGTACTTTATGGAATTATGGGGAACAGATTGTACAAGTCCCGCAAACCTTAGTTGAAAAGAGAGGAGCTTCCGACCAGACGGATATTTTGTTTGCCCCGGAGAAGATTTCGAGCTGTTATTTATATTTTCAAATCGCGCAGAATACTCTCATCACATGATGCAGGATTGCGTAGTTATGTCGCTACATTTATTCTCACATTTTTTTTTTAAACTTATCGTGGATCGGATCACACAGTCACAATCATGTAAACTCACGCACACTACACACCCAGACCCCAGAACATCTATCTGTAGGCCACACAAATATTTGTTCCGTATGGGAATCGAACCCGCGATCCGCACGCAACGTTGTAGCCGATCACTTAACCACTGCGGTAACTGTGCCGTCAAAGATGAATTAGGTTTCGTTAAATAAATAAAAAACATCATTTTTTTAAACTGTTTATTTTACCCAAATGCCTCGATATAAGTTTTTAAAATCATATTGATTTTGATTATTAAGTTAACTGTCTTATTTTTAAGTTAATTTCATTTTTACATATTATAATTAAAGTGAATAAGTGTCACAAAAAAATTAAGGTTGCAAAGTGTATATATAACGCTATGTTATGTGTACTTTCAAGGCAATTTTATATATTCAAGTAAGAAATTTAGCGAGCTAAAAACTCTTTTAACAGACGGCGGAAATCTAAAAGGCCAGGCTGGTTACCTTTTCTATAAAATTCGAACTCTGAACAGCGTTTTATCCAAGCAATGATGTTAGGGTACCTGAAAATGTTAAAAGGAAAAAAATATTAATTCTGCAGAAAATTAGTCTTTATCATGTAAGAGGAATTAAACTATGTTGTCTAGATTTATTGAAACTCCATCATTATTATCATTATTCTGGTCTATGCCTAAACCTATGCTTTCCATGGGTCGCAATAATCACTGGTCTTGTGTGTCTCGCATCCATCGGTCCACCTTGTTGGTACGGATTCCAACGCTGCGTCTTCTCGATCAACCCACGTGCGTGAACGTGTAGACTCAAAAACGTTATTAAATGAAAACTGTAATACTTTTGTAATTAACATTTTTTTAAGATTTCAAAGATATCATCAGCCCTATTAGCAGAGTACCGAACCACAATACTTTTTATTTAATTTTTTTTTCTATATTTTTTAACTCTATATTTTTTTTTGTTACTAACTAGTCGGAATAATGAGGACTTCCCATTAATCAGGATTTCCCATAGGAATACAGAAAAACAAAATTACCCAACCTATGTGGTTATAATCTACTTAGGACTTGTCTGTGGTGATTCCAGCCAGGACTTAGAACTAAACGACTAGTTGCTGGGTAGGGCCCCTGGGTCCTGTACGGTATGGACCTCGGCTTGTAGTATGTTGTTAAGGTTCGCGAGCATATTCGTAAGAAGTATCATCACAACGTTAATGTTTATCTCATTGTCGATTTGTGCTTGTTTTTGATTATTTATATATGTATATTTAGTCTATTAATTATGTATTTGTATTTAATTATATTGTATTCATATCATTTGCGATTCATTTTATCTTTAATAAAAAAAATCCTCTCTTTTAGTGTATAACCCTCTAATCTAATTAATCTTCTCTGCATCACTCAAAGATTGACTGGTAGAAAATGCCTAAGGGCGTATTCAGATGACACGCGCCGAGCACGCACAGTACCCGCGCACGCATTGTGCCCGCCTTAAACCCGCACACGCCTCGCGCCCACTTATACCACTTATAGTGATTGGACTACTTCGTTTACTAGGCATAGTGGCTTCACCTGGAAGCCACAACATGTGAACGTGAGGGTGCAGAGCGCGGGCAGGGCGAGCGCAGTGTTGGCACGAGGCGTGCGCGGGGCGTGCGCTTGGCGTGTGTTTGGCGTGCGCGTGTAGACCTCGATAAATGCAATTTGAGATCTATTAATGGATTATAAGACTCAAATTCTTATTTAATAAATTTCAATGCGAGTTGGACGTAGGTGGCATGCGCTGAGCGTGCGCGTGTCGTGTGAACGCGCCCTAAGGCATTAAGTATGCCTCTGTATCTTCATGTGCATAAAGTATAAATAAATAAACTGTATGTTGGATCGAACATGTGTGTCAGTAACTCAGTGATATTTTTTTTATATGTATTTTAATATCTAAAACCAATATATAAATTGTGACATCTTACGTTTTCTCATCAATTGGTAGCAGCTCGTTTAGCGTACTAACTGTAGCCACGCAACTTATGTCGGCCAAAGTCAGCTCATCTCCAGCAAGCCATTGCACCCCAGTCAGGAATTTCTCCGTAAAATCATAAGCTGACTTGATCTTGGCAACACCTTCAGGCTTTAAGGATGTCGCGGTTCCAAAGAATATGGGCTCCTAGCAATAATAAAGTTCATTATCGAATTTTTAATCTTTTAAAACCCGTTATATGGGCCAACGTGGATCTAGGGTATGAAGATGATATCCAAAAAGAATGCTTGAAGTTGTGTAGCTGTGGAGGTTTCTTTTCCTCCACCTCCATCCTTACTAGCTCCATTGAGAGGTCAACTATAGTTATCAAATGGACAAAATTGTATTAGTGAGCATTTAAATACTAAGACCTAGTAACTTGTACAAGAGATGTGCATACTGTAAGTATAGCAAGCAATTGAAATAAATAAATAAATACAGAAACGTTATTTGCTTGTTGCTTCATATCATACTTATGATATTGTGTACCTATGTTTATTACTTCTTCACGCTTCAATGTCAAATGAATTTGGATTAAGTTTACTTCACAGGTAAGACCTTGCTGTTGCAGAGTGGTGTTCCCTTGGGATATTTTAAAAATAGTGTTGTTATTAATGATAAAAAAATGTTATTGAGACAATTAATAACAGAATGTGTAGCAGATTTATCGCAAAACCAGAAGAGAGGTCATTTTATGATTTGTACAAATAATAATCTCAATAATTAACGTCTTTTAGTTGGGTTTTGTTCAAATACGCAAACATAATAAGGTTGCCGAATTTATTTCGCGACTTTGGATTAACCGTGGAGTATAAAATTGTTGATTACTGAATACAATGACTCCCTTTTCAGGTTTAGCCTTAATTCTGACATGCGTTGAATAAATGAGTAGTCAGCTGATAAAAAAATGGTACTACTGTTTATTTCGTATGCAGTGTAAATTATATTTATAGAACAAATTAGATAACCTCATCGTATACATGCTGATAAAATGATAACAATATATGAACGAGTATATTAAATGATTTGTTGTTGATCAAACAAAATTCAAACGTTTTACATGGATGTGGAAGAAGTGATATGAAAAGGGAATTACATACTAACACAAAAACTTAATCTATTACAGTGATTTGACAACTATGAGTTTTCTCCCAGTAAATGTTATAGTGATTGAAAGAGGTCACATTCGAGGGTTAAATGTATTGTACAATATTTTCTTCTTCCTGCCCTTGCCCCGTTTTATTTGCTGTCACTGGAACACGTTTTTTTTTCTTTCCATTCTGTCTTGCCACCCGTAACGCTATTATTCTTTTCTGCTATATCATTTCTCACACAATCTACACATCGTTTCTTTGCCACCCCCCCCCCCCGCCCTCTCTTCCGTCCACCCACATGATGCAGTGCAGTGATGATGAACCAGTGTGTAATATAAATACACATAAGTCGACAGTAAAATTATTATGTCAGTTATGAAAAGAAATAATACTCTCTGACAAGACTGAGTGATTATTTAAAAGAGCTACCGCGTCTTTTGAACGCAAAAGGCAAAGGAAAAGATAATAATAATAATATTCCACAACTTTCCCACAACGCCATCTAGTCCTAAGCTAAGCAGAGCTTGTGTTATGGGTACTAGACAACTGATAAACATACTTATATATTTCTTTTTATAGATAAATTATAGGTAAATTACACCCAGACACAACTAATAATGCTCATCTGCTCATCTCACAAACATTTGTCCTGGGAGGGAATTGAACCCGCGACCTCTGGCATAGCAGTCAGGGCCACTAACCACTAGGCCAACAGGCCACTCAAAGAATAATAATATATAGATGGTTTAAGGCGGGGAAGATTTATACTTGCATCATTCTCTCTGAGAGCCGGATACAGGATACCGCTGTCGAAGTGTAGTTTAGCGTCGATGAGAGCCCTCTTTTCCGGATCGGTTGGGTACAGGGAAGAGTTACTCTTGCCGTACTTGTTCACCAGATAAGTTATTATAGCGTGACTGAAAATAATTCACAAATCTTTTATTTTATCCTTGTCTGCTTTTTGCAAGAAGATTTTTTGCATTTCTAACTAATTCATTTTACTTAATATTCATTGTATTTTGGTGTTAACATTAAGAATATTAGCAATAACATAATTAATACTATTTACCTGATGTTTGTTTAATCAAAATGAATACTAAAGGTGTGTGTAAATTCAATATCTGTTTTAGACATGAACTAGAGCACGAATATTTTTTTGATAAAATTCGCTCTTCAAATCTAAAGGATAATACTTGCTTATTGAAATACAGTGTAGGGGTACTCGTATAAGGCTATGATTTATTTTTTGAATTATAAATGATATCCAAGTGTTGGATTCTAGTAGATTTAAACCAACTTTTTTTTTAAAGAATAGAATATAATAATTACCTATCCCAAAGATTAAAGTTTCCATCAGTCAAATGAGGTATTGTATGCTGTGGGTTGATCTGAAAAGAAAATAGGTTTGTCAAACAAAATGTTCAATTACAATTTCATATTAATAGAAGAAAACATACGAAGAAATTGAGTGGGTATTGAAGTTTCCGTGGTCGTTAGAATTTTTCAGCACTTCCTTACAAAACAAATTTAAAGAGTAGAATATAAAATATCGATAAATGTTAGTATTACACTGCAACACAAATGCGTGTTTATGGATTATTTTACAAAGATTATAATATTTAGATTTACCTTCAAAAAATTGTCCTTTAGATGATCGTCGGCCAAAAGATCCGTTTCAACATAGTTCACATTAGGAATCTTAAGTTTTTCTATCACCATGTACACTGCCCGAACAGGAGGACTAGCGTCCATCTTGTACAAAGTTAGTACCATACTTTTTGTTCTGAAACAATGATACCTCATTAGGTAAACTCACTCATAGTCAACTGACATTCAACACAACCCCAACACTGAACAGGGAGACCCGGCTCTAGATTGAGCCTATTGGTGAACTTCCAAAACTGTGCAAAATTTTGGGTAACCTATGAGAGGCTGAAATGCCCACTTTGATTTGGTTCTGATTTTTCTGGCACCATATAAGTACCTCGAAAGACAAAATCTTTTTCGAGGTAGGCTCTCGCGCATTTTGTGCCATATTTTGTGGACTCTTATGTTGCAACCCATACCTGAAGACTTATTTGGGCCTCGCTGTGGACCAGGTACTACTATAGGTTTTTATAGCAGACTCCGACAACATAATATTATTCATAATTTTATTAAGCGCTATTTTATGCTCAGGGATACTATATCAGCACATGTTACAAACTGTTCGTAAAAGTCAATATCTTTGAGCATAACACTACTATTACACAGGTCATTTGCTGATATTGTTTTCCCATTGCTTTTCCTTAAAAAAAAAATTAAAGCGAACCAAATTGAGTTTTTAGCGAGACTAACGAACAGCAATTGTTTTTTAATGTTCTAAAATAAAAAAAATAAAACTTATCAACTTACATTATGAGTCTGTCATTGTCTGTCATTATGAGAGCGAATTAAGTAATTCTACGATAAAAGTGCGCTAATAACTTTTGTTAAATAAAAATATTTACTTAAAAGTTCATACCTTTATATCGTATTATGAATTGACAAACGATAACCCTCGTTGCTAGCTTAAGTGACAATGAATGGATAAATTATTGTAGGTATCTTGAAGTCATGGAATTAATAAGTAATCAGTTCGTCATACATACTGAAACAATGGACATTCTTTTATTGCAAATTACTGGATATAATTTCTGTAAGGGTGCGAAAGAGACGTTTGAGATAATAATATAAAATTCAACAAGTTCTAAATAAAGATTACTAGTACAACACATTATTGAAAACACAATCATAGCATATTGAAACACGCGTAACACAATTGGGTGTATGCCTTTGTTTATTTTTGTACAAGTACTTAATTTATATAAAATTACACCAAAAAAAAAGTATTAAAAAAAACATTTTTTTATTAAATGAAGCATTAGCACTTTAAATATTGGTATAAGGGCTTGTTTCACCATCTATGATTAAGTTTCCAATATCTTACTAATTGGCAGATAATTTCATAGAAATTCTGTTCCATTTTTTAATTTATTCAAGAAGTAGTACTCGGACATTGTGAAACAGGCCCTAAGAAAGATTGAATCATGGCAAATCAGTGCTTAAAATTCCAAACTGTCATAAAGTTATAGAATACATAGGAATAATATGCAATATAAAGAACAATATTTTATACTAAACAACAAACGATTTTTTTTTCCGAAAACAGTTAAAAATTATTTGTTATATGAAGCAACAGTAATTAGCATTTCAAATATTGGTATGAGCACAGAATAAATAAAAAAAGATACCTTCTTCAAGGATTCATCGCTCTGTTGTATTAAGTGCAAACTATGCACTAAGTACCTACAGGATGATGTAAGTTGTAATGTAGTTTCAAGGTTTATCACACTGCACCTGAGTTGGTTTAATAAAAAGTGGTCTAGCGTGAACTAAGTTGCGCAACCTAATTCACTTAACGTTTTTATATACATTCCCATTATACATAGAACGAATGACGTCAAATAATGATTCAATTAACTAAAGTACTGCTTGACACCTTTTTTTACAAATGAGGCTAGGTAGTGTAATTTTATTTATAATTAACAATTGTTTACTTTTAATTGGCGTCATCAGCCATTGAAACTATTTGATTGATTACATTTTTATTTACCTATATTTTCAATCACTTCCAGTAATTTTGCACATGTGAAAGAAAAATTAAAAATGATTTCGTAAGTTTTTATTTTTTCTTTCATAAGAACCCTTTTCTGACGATAAAAAAAAGAATTAAAAAATTAGTCCAACCGTTCACACGTGATGACGTGATCAAGGAAGTAAGTGTATAAGTATGGATTAAATAGACATAATTTTTTATATTTTATATTTATACCAGAGATTACAATTATTATTTTGCATAAAATCCACTTTACGATGGCCTGCCATCTGTTGTAATAATGTTGAACTAGAATAACACCGGTCCTCAAATTATAAGACTGATCTCGCCATCTAGCAGTGAATAGCCAAACTAAACGATATACTTTGTTTCGTACTATGCGCATAGATGTCGGCAAAATATTAATTTAGCTATTCCTCAAAAGGTGGCGTCGTCAGTCACTTTTTTGCTACGTAATATTATGATTAAATCATTTGTGTCTTCAAGGCAAGGTGAATAGGCTCTTAATAAGCTGGTGCGCCTCACCATCAACGATTGCATCACTGCTTACCATCAGGTCAGATCGCAGTCAAACACTAGTTTATAACAATTAAAAAAAATCGGCTAGTTGTTTGATTTTGATAAAGTCATCTGATCAGATCATAACCGAAAGAAGATGTTTTCATGTCCCACTATCCTTATCAGGTAACGAGATTATTTAAAGCGCATATGATTTTAGAACGTTGCGCTACGGCCAACAGAAGTAGAGTAGTTACCGAAGATGAAGGTAAAGTGCGGAGGACGAATTGGACATAGGACAGTGAGTAACATGATTTTACAGAGAACGATTTCGATCGATGTGTTACGTGTATAATTTATATTCATTTGGTACAATACATTTAAAACTAATCAAACATTAAAAATCTTTTAAAGCCAAACAGTTTTGAGATATCTTATCAACAAGTTGAGTTCTCGGTTTCTTTAAAAGTATTCTTTAATTTTTGTTCAGACAAGAAAAGGAATCATGACATCTAGAATTACATAGCACTGAATGCTTCTTACAGGCACATATTTTAGTAGAAAACTGTATATTCGATTTTTTACAGGAACATTTTAAATAACCTTGGCCACCAAACCGCGACAATTTTTAGCATATTTCTCTCAGTGACAAGTTTTCATTTGGTATAGGATCATTCAAAGTAATGTTTGAAAGCTGTGTTGCATTTGGGAGCGCGTAAACACAACCGCCGCATACTCCGAAAGCTATTTCACTAAACTTAATCTAGTAATATAAGTATATCACTAAACTTGGGCCGTTTTATAACTATATTCCTAGTGAGATAGTAATGAATCGCTTTCGTATAACTATGTTACGGTATATAATTATATCCCTAGGGATATAACTATATTACGGCTCTATCTATCTTACTGCGACATATACATATTGATGACGAATTCCATAATTTGGCAAATTCACGATTAGACGAACTACAGCTTTGTCCAATTTCAAATTGGACGAACTGTACTTGACGAATTACTGACTTGACCAATGTAATGTCGTGCCACCCATTTATTTGTATAAGCTCGGAGTCAATCTAACCTGTTTTAAACAAATCCTTCAGTGCAAATTTTATGTCATCCATTTAAAGGAAGTGAGTTTAACCACCCTAGACTTGAATTTTCCAGCAGTGTGCTTAAAGAATTATTTTCAATACTAGGCAAAACCAAGTGGACTCAAACTATCACCCTTGAATAAACCATGCTCGATCCTAAGTTCGCTATTCCATTGGATATGTCAACATCCTAGATAGCGAAGGACTGTACTCTATTGCCTCGCACATGACATCAAGAAGATGCGTAGTGTTGTATCAAATTTATACAGAGGAACAGAGTCATAGGCCTTCTTAAATCCATCCAACATATCAAAAGATCCTTTTGAGGACGTCGAGCCTGTTGACTAGTAATGTCATTACTGATGAGGAACAGCTTCATAGTATTATATATAGTCATTCAGGTCCGGAGACCAGTTCCTACATTCATACTGAGATGGCGACGTGATAGATTTTGGTCAATATTTTGCCTCTCATAAGTAAGAACTTTATAAACCGACCGTCGGCATGTTTGCCGATGGTTTATCAGCTATCAGTCAGGTTCTTTGACTCTGAGGCAGACTGAAACTGAAATGTTAAGCATGTAAAGCATGCTCGCTTAACATTTCAGTTTCACTTAAACTTGAAAAACCACTTTGTCCAGAAGTTATGCAGCCCATACGGCCCTCCTTCTTCTTCTTCTTCAACTTGGCGTTAGTCCCGGCTTTTGCCAGGGTCCGCCTTCCGGCTTAGCTTGCTTCATTTTGCCCGATCTTCTACATCCTTGACAGTAAGGCCATAGGCTCTCATGTCGGACTTGACGACGTCCAGCCAGCACATGTGAGGGCGACCACGAGACCTAGCGCCAAGGACAGCCATATTCATGCATCTCCGGCCATTGTACTCCATAGGGCGGCGCATGATGTGGCCATACCATCGCAGACGACACTCTTGCAGTTTTTCCCCCACGTCACGGACACCAAGACTACCTCGGATGAATGAGTTGCGTATGCGATCGGATCGCGTTACGCCGCTCATCCACCTCAGCATCTTCATCTCCGTGACGCGCCTAGTGTTGCCAATTTTATTGTTTTTTGGTATCTTTTTCAACGATGTCTTGACAAATGTGAACGGATTTTGAGGATTCATTTTTTGTTTCAATAAATTATAGCAAATCATCCGAAATTGAGCAATTGCAGCGCTGTTTATTATTAACACCATTTTATAGCATGAGTCGAAGACGCAGAGCAATTTCCGGCCACCGTAGGCACGGGGCAATACGGACGACGAGCAATAAGTGGCTTTCCGTCGGATCATCCGGTCAAAACACAGCACATAATATTTCACGTGCCCCTCAAAAAAATATCAGCAGAACTAAAAGGGCCAAGGAGGGCCAGTGCCTCTTAGGGCTGCAAGAATATTTAAAGTTACTGTTCCTTTAGAACGCAAAGGAAAAAAATAGAAGTACGTACGGCAGATTTTAGTCAGTAAAAGTGTTCACCCTTTCGCTCCACCCTAGAGCGGGAGAAGTCGGCCGATGATTTTACATTTAAAGGTAGTAGAGAACTTGCTCACTACCTATTTGACCTGTCGGTTGTATTTTTAGGTTAAAGATTCAGCAGAATTCATTTTCTTTAATCCTAGGATTCTAAAATGTATTCTTTGACATTTGGAGTGATACATTTTACCTCATTTTGTTCTCTTGCATTAATTAATTTTGTGAGACGTTGTTAATTTGTGCGGAATTCAATGAGTTGGGTATGGTTCCATTGACAGAAGTCCGTGTTTCAAGGTTTTTTTCTTATTTTCCTTAATAAGTGTAATTATCGAAATCACTTCTTCTTCTTCCTCCTGGGATAAGGGCTGGAAGAAGTGTAATTTTCGAAATACCTACTATTTGCATAGTTTGGGTATGTGAACATAAGCTTTTGATGGAAGGTATGCGGTAGTTTTCTAATTCATCATCATCTCAGCCGAAAGACGTCCGTCCACTGCTGGACATAGGCCTCCCCCAAGTTTTTTCAAGTAATCTACAATGAAGATGGAATTGTTATATTTTGAACATGCAGTATCCTACAAAGAAAGGTGACCTATAGCTAGCATTATTAATACTTTACAGAAAGCGGCAACCGCGTCCCAGTCCCTCACGTTCTGCACTATAGTCTCGCCGCCAATCGCCCCCACGAGGAAAAGGGCGAGGGCCACAATTTTTTAACCTATCTGGTGAAGAAATGTCAATACAATTAGGAAAAAATAAACGGGGGTTGACTAGCAACCCTTGGGGGCAGCCTAGCGACCAGCCTGATACGATAAATACAATAATTTGTAGCGGAGGTGAGCTCGCGCATTTTTCACAATAAATTTCGTTCCAAAAAGTGGGGGAACGGGTTTTTAAGTAAAAAAAATACCATTAACAAAGTGCCTGGAAGCCACTAATATAATTACATGAAACCTACTTTGTCTCTGACATGGAGCGAGGTCAAGCGAAAGGCGCAAGACCGGTCGCGATGGTTGTCTACTGTCGACGCCCTCTGCCCCAGCTAGGGGACATAGGATTTTAAGTCAAGTAAGTCACTTTGTCTCTTAGCGAAGTAGATACATGCTTTCTGATATGTTTTACCGTCAAGGTGGTCAGATTTATTCAGAATAAGTACAGATATTTACATGATATTTAAGTATTAACAACTTAAACAATCGTAAATATATATACAAAAAAAAAGGCACTTACTGGGCATCAAAAAATTCATCCACGTCGATGTCAAGGAATGAATAGATTATTTTCATCAACTGTCAGAAACAAACCAAAAATAGAGTTAAGTAATACAAGTGACCTTATTATTCTTACCTTACTTCTCAGCAGTAATGACAGTAAGTAGTTTGACAAAGTACTTCGTTTTGGTTATTTTGACGTGAAAATATAATAAATATTAGTGACAAAATATGACAATAATTTAGTCACGTGTCATATTGCCCAATCTGAAATACGGAACCGGTAGCGCAAACATAATTTTGAAATATGTCTTGCGAATCCACAAAATGTTCGTTCCGGTATAACTAAAATTGTTATTCACAACGCGAAATCTTTTCTCGATCTTGTGTCAAAGAATATAAAATCAAGGATAAAACACAAACTTATTGTGATGTTAAATATAATATTATTATAATATATCGTCAGGTGCAATATTATTAATGTTGCACCTGGCGATGTATACCTACAATTCAATGTTTGTGTTTTAATATATTTTTTGTATTATCAGCTCAGATAATACAAAAAATACAAAACAAAGAAATCAATCAATTATTAATTATTTCGAAAATAGAACTCTGATGGTAAGCGATGATGTTGACGGCGATGGAGCACGCCAGAAGTAACATACCTATTCACTCTTGACTTAAAGACCCTTAGGAGCCCTTTTTGTGCGACCATCAAATGTTCGCCGTCACTAAGGCCACACCAAAATATTATAATAATAGGACGTAGAGTGTAGAGAGAAATTTAATTAATCCGGCAAGCAGACATCGACTAGGAAGGAAATTGCTCGTTAAAAGTTCCATGGAAATTGCATTATGGTCGAGTTGTATAAAAACACCTTAGCTGGAAAATAGGTGGTCACGATAATGAGAAATTGATTAACGTCGTCGTCTTGAAGGCAAAGTAATATATGGATTGAGTATAATAACATTCTAAAGATGACTGAGCCCTCTACGTCAATGAGGGATGCAATCATGTAGATGTTAATGTATTGACATGAATTTTGTTACTAACATGATGGTTTTTTTAAAGAAAAAAATCATTAATACAAATTTTTGTGGAGAATTTTAAAATCTACAACTTTGGCTTAAGGTATTTTTTGAGAAAACTTACGTTTTCGAGAAAAATCAGCTTTCACGAGATTCTCGTCATGTGGAATGGTAACATCGACTATCATTACGCGGCGCGCTAATCGGACTATCACCACTATATCTGGCTTATTGGCTACAATAGTCCGGTCGGTTTTCGAGAACTGTGTCGGGCACACTTGTAATACGAAACCACAGAATCAACAAGGTGGTATTTCAAGGCAACTTGCTGATGAATAATCCTGGCTACTTGGTTATGCCTGTGCAAATACTTGCCGTTAGCCAGACGAGAATAGCCAGAGATAATATGTCTGATAGACTCACCTGGACGATGGTATGCCCGACACACGTCAACCGTCCCGTCTTTCATTATATGTCTCCGGTTGTTGTTCGTCAAGATAACTTCGTCCATAATTGCACAGACGAAACCTTCAGTTTCTCCAAAAAGGTTGCTGAAACGTAACCAGGCCACGGACGCTAAGAAATCTACATCAGGCTCATGGAGAGCCCGATAAAAGCGCCCGTGGAGCTCATTGCTTTTCCATACTTCCTTGCGGTCATCAGTAGTTAGTACTACAGGTTTGTGCCAGTTCTCTTTAGCCATGGACAACGGGGTTAGTCCCATGTCCACTGCGACTACATCTCGGTGCATACCCACGTCGGTTTTGAGAAAATACTCTCTGAGGCTGTACACCTCGCGGTTGTGCAGAGTTTTGGCGTTTAAAAAGCTTCGACCTCCACACTTCCGCGGGATGTACAGTCTCATCACCGACGATCGTGTGTGATGCATTCGATTTGCGGTCAGCAATGTACGAACTCGCCTATCCATAGCGTCTAGCTCAGTCTGAGTCCATTTGAGTATGCCAAAAGCGTACATCAAGGCCGGCTTGACCCAACCATTGAACATTGTACTGCACATTTGTCCACACCTATCCAAGTACACACATCAAAAGTGTCTAGGGATCAAGCATTTTTATGCGGATTTCTTGAGATTGAGATGTGGCTTTGTAATAAATTTATGATTTTATAAATTTATATGGATCCTTTTTGGTGCATTTCATAATTTGAATCAGGAACTGTGAATCAAATTCGAGTAAAAGATGAAAATCAGCTGTCAATATTTTCCCTATAAAAACATACAACGCATTGAAGACATTATTAGTGCTACTGTTTCCCTACTACTGATTAAAACCAACGTTATTAAGGAGCGGCGACGTCATTTAAGCAGGGAAGAAATGCTCAGAGCCGTGGGAATGATAGAAGCTGGTTCCCGGCAACGTACTGTGGCTTTAGCTCTGAATACAAGTCAGAGTGTTATCAGTCGACTGAGCGCCATGGAGGACGGTATCGCTGCACCACACGGAGACAAGACCGATACATTCAAATCTTAACTCGAAGAGCTCCAACAATAACCGCCATGATGTTAGCCGTGAGGCTTCATCACTCTTCAGGGAACTTAATTAGCGACCAAACAGTCAGAAACCGCTTGCATGAAGTGAACCTTCAATCCCGAAGACCGCTACGGGTACCACCTATAGCAATGCACAATCGTAGGATTCAATATCAATGGGCTCTTGAACACAGAAATTGGGCAGAAGAACAATGGCGTTTCGTGTGCTTTTCTGATGAGTTTCGTTTTGGTATGAGACCGGATACAAGACGTATACGACACTGGAGAACCCCTGGACGCCAACAGCGATTAAAATCCTGCCAGGAAGTCCATCCTTATAGTGGTGGAACCATCATGGTATGGGCGGGTATTTGGATCGGCGGAAGAACTGAGTTGATTTGGATCAGAGGCAACCTCAACGCTCAAATTTATGCTGAGACGATTGTACCAGACGTCATCGTTCCTCTACAAGTGCAAATCGGTCCCTTATTTCAGTTAATGCATGATAATGCACGACCGCACACCGCAAGAGTTGTAAGACAGACTCTCGCCGCAGCTAACATCAATGTCCTGCCCTGGCCTACTCAGTCGCCAGACTTGAACCCGATTGAGCATGCATGGGATATGCTACAGAGAAGAGCTCTGCCGAATATGGAGGGTATCCAGTCGCAAGAAGACCTTTTTTTGTTGTTGCAACGAACATGGGCCACACATTCCACAGCGTGATTTGGATGAACTCATTTTGAGTATGCCAAACCGATGTTCTTGTGTTGTTAGTGTTCGCGGTAGAAACACGGATTATTAATTGTTTAAGTTACCCAATAAAATTTTAAAGAAAACTGTTATTTCAGTCTTTTTTTCGAACTTTAATGTTAGTGGTTCAAATGTCAAAAATCCCTTTATTAGGAAAATGGCAAATTTCTTTATTAATGCAAAGGTGACTTGGTTTATCGTTACTGTGACAAACGAAAACACTTTATTTGATAAATCCTTAAAGAAAATTTTAATTAATATCAATCAGGAGAAAAGTTATTGCAAAAATATATGTTGATCCCTAGACACTTTTGATGTGTGTATATACAATTAATATTGAAGAAATGACAAATACAGCGAATGAAAAAACACCCTCTGACACTCGAGTGTTGCCAGCTTATTATTATTATTATTAATGTATTTATTGCGAGTAACTTAAGACTCATCGTTACAATATTTACTTATAATGTGCCAGTTCTAAACCTCTTCGAGGTTCTGATGAGACATTACAATATTTCTCTGAGTAGTTACTTAGTATTTACGCTAATGTAAGAAAAAATTAGAAACGGGTTTGTGTAACAATCAATTATGGTATCTTTTCAAAGAAGAAAGTTTATTGAACGCAATCCCAGCCAGCAAACTCGTTTTCCACATCTGGAGCCAGCTGCCAATAAATCACACAATACGTAATTTTCACCTGAGAAAGTTTACTTAACGGTAGGGCACTTTAGATGTGGCAATTCTGTATTTGATTTCTTTGGCTAATTTCTATTTCCTTTTTGTTGTTGTAAGTTTATTCCTGAAATAGCTTGTGCCAGTAATTTTTTCCAAAAATCTGAATTAAATTACCCCAAAGGTACATAACATCCTATTCCAGGACATGGATGGTCTACTCGTGTGCCATGTCCTATTTTAGGAAATCGTCTACCTGTGTACAAAGTTTCATCTAAATCCGTTTAGCCTGACAAAGTAACAAACATATTTGTACTAATCTTTTTTGCTAGTACAAAATTAAAAAATAAGTAAAATATTACACTATTTTGAAAAGAAAATTCGTTGCTTTTTTCAATTCTGAAAAATGTACCTACATGCACGTAAAAATAATCTTATTTTTGAAATAAGAGAAAAATGTTACCTTTGAAGTTGATATGGGCCAGATTTTTGCGTTGACGACAATTTTTTTTTAATATTAGTTTTTTTTTTGCAAAACGTCGCAGTCGTGTCATGCCACTAGGTAAATATCCGACATAAAAACATACAACACATATAAAACATACCTACTCTTAGGGACCAGGAGTGGTATTAAAATACAAGAAAACAAACGTCAAGTCAGCCTAACTTATATTCAAATAGTCACAACACAAATCACACAAATAATCATGCACTGTTTGATAAGAAACCGATAGGAAACAATCAACATAATCAGAACACAATAAAGTAAGGCAATATTTGCAAACAAAATGGCCACCACACAAAGACTTAGGTTAGCTGTGATCTAAGACGAAACCCAACGACCGCTCTGCATGAGAGCTGAGAAAAAGGGCTGCAGTCCATTTGACGACCGCTTTTATAGGCGTTGGAGTGGGTGGCACGACATTGGTCAAGTCGGTAATTCGTCAAGTACGCAGTTCGTCAAATTTGAAATTGGTCAAAGCTGTAGTTCGATTAATCGTGAATTAAGTTTTTAAAATTGGTGTTTTTATCCTAAAATACTTAAGAATTATTTTAAGATATAATAAATATTATATTATTTATATTATAAAACTGAAGAGTTTGTTTGTTTGAACGTGCTAATCTTAGGAACTACTGGTCTGATTTGCAAAATTCTTTGTGTTAGATAGCCCATTTGTCGAGGAAGGCTCGCGGAAGCCTATAGGCTATATATATCATCGCGGACGAAGTCACGGGTGGAAGCTAGTACAATATAAAATAATGAAATAGGTACGGTACAAAGTAAAATAAAATTCTGAATAAGTCTTGATTGCATTAAACGTGTTTTTGTGTGTAAATAATATCGATGCGCTACTGAAGTACTGCGTTGATGCCCATATAATTTACAAGTGCATTTATGTAACATAATATTGATGTTATGATGTATTAAGGGGGTGGGTGGTGTGCATTATTCTAGTTACCTATTACAGGCAGGCATCTATAATGGAACTTAGTTGATCCGTCCGTGTGTCCGAATGGCAATCGAATAAATTGTACCTACTGGGAACCAAAACCCTTCCGTGTATGTATGTATCACTATGTCATGTTCAAACAACTAAACGAATTTGAATATGACTGCACGGGTAGACCATACGAGCGAAACCGCCGACTGCGCAGCTAGTCAATAATAAATTGGCCGATCAGTTTTGAAGCTCCAATTCTCTTTATATATCGTGTTTTATTGATTACTTTTAACGGCTTATTATCTTACAAGTCATCCCAACAGATGTTGTTCTGTCTGAAAGCTGGATGTTTGTTAGAAAAAAACTGAGAACCCGATTGGTTCAATTGTATGTTCAAACCATCCAGGGATCCACTCAAAAATGCACATTAAATTTTATCTGGATCGATCAAGCCGTTTAGGAAGGAAGAGGTGATAAACACACGTACGGAAGAATAATATAGAAAAAGATCATTGATCATCATCACTTTTTGAAAACGGCTTTGTTCCAAGATGGAATAATAATAATAATAATAAGCGGTACGGTTACGTATTTCAGGTTGTTTCCTCCCTCTGTAGCCCCATAGTATGCGCGTATTAGAATCAGGAGGTAACTGTATGGATATATATATTTGTATCTACCCACATGTTGTTCAAATGTCAAGATGGAAAACGATTATTTACTGTGTGTAAAGTTCCTACTACTGTGTTCCTATGACTGGTGTGTAAGGAAAGGGTTTTATGAAGAAAAGCACAGAAAGACAAGACTAAGTATTTATTTTAAAAAGGCTTGTCAATTAGTCGAATAACTAGCTGCTTGTTCAAAACTAGGTCTCGTGGAGAAGAACAAGCAAGAAACTCCACGGTAGCTTATTTATAGCATTTTTAAATACACATTTTACAATATCATTAATTATAGTTGGTCACAATAACATAATTAGAAACAAAACTCACAGTATGACACATACACAGAATCGATATAATATTATTCAACTTACGTGAGCTTTGGTACTCTGTAATGGTCTATTGCTGGATAAGAAGTAAGGGGCTTTCATAGGAATTGCATCGTTTTTATAGTAAAGTGTCGACCTGTGGGTTGACACTTAAACGTCACCTTCTACAAATCCATACAATATCCCGCTACCTTCTACAAATCTCAGATTGTCACAAAAGCAATTATTGATTCAGACAACTTAATAAATTAAAGTAGCAATATAAAATACGAGACTTGTTCCAAAGATCATTAATAATTACATAATAATTTATAAGATTATCATCAATAGGTCTTTTTATATGTTTATCGTTTTATACTTGTAAACACAACAATAATTTTATTATTCTTGGTAGGTACTTCAATATTAGTTTCAAGCTACATAAATGTTACCAATGTATAAAATACAACTAAAAATATAGTGAAAAATGAAAATCCATGATTTAATTAAGTCATAAATAATGTTGAATCTAACACGCGCATGACATTTTCATTCATTGATTGTGTCCATCGCATGCGCTGCACACTTCCGCCGGGAGCTGGGACCCTGTCAGAGGCCGGTGGGCCTCGAGATCCTAAGCCGCTCGGCCTCGAGATCCTAAGCCGCTCGGCGGCCGACGTCGTCCCCGTCGACGCGCAGGTGGTGGTGTCGTCGGCGGAGAGAAGTACTCGTCGTTAGAGCTCCACACAACTGCCGCGGCCGGTGTCACAGCACTCACGATGGGGCTGGGTTCTGGCGGCGTCGAGGCGGAGCTGAGCGACGAGGTCGGAGGTGGTGGGCGGGCGTGCACGTCGTGCTGCTGCGGCCCTCGTCAACATTTTCGATACGCTTTTTTATCACAATTTCCACTTTTTCATGATTTGATTTTTGTGACAGCTGTAACTGTCATCGGGTACATACTGCGACTTTATTTCATGATATTTCTTCTTCATTATTTGTGTTTTGGTTTATTTTCTGTTTCCTTATTTATTTTATTTGTTGTGTAGTTATAAATCCAAAAAATATTGTGTAACATTTGATTAAATTGTAATTTTCTATACGGGAGTAGAAATTTGGCGTCGCACGTTGACAGTCGGACGGACCACATGCTTATTAAGCGGTACTCCTGGACACGGCTCGCATTGTCAGAAGGTTCCTTTCCCTGAAGCCCTGACCGCCGGTAGCTTGGACCCTGTTCCCGATACCGGTGGGGGACTATTTTTTTTTATTCTTAAATGTTTTTTTTCTTTTTTGTATGTTTTTGTCGAAAATATTTAAAAATGTAAATAATGTGGGTTGATAATAATAATAATGTTTATTATCAAAAATACATATTTGACACAAGATGTAAAGTACAAAAAATGTAATCCACCACAACGGTAAAATCTGGGTTAGTGGATGTCACATATTTCCGAATTTAATATCACTTTTTTTTTCTTCATCGTTTTTAAAGCAGAGTGGTGATGCAATAAACTATACAAAGCAAAAGTGCCTGTCTAACCTAGGTTTAAAGCCACTCGTAAGTCGAGCCCGCTACGACTGGGTCATCGCTGCTCTTGTAATAAATATATAATTCATTTTAATATACTAATTCTAATATTATATAAGTGTCAATTATGGTTATCTTATTACTATTAAACTGTTGAACTCAGTTTAGCCCCGACCCAGTTCTCCACATAATGACAAGTTTCCCAAAATTTGGCCCCACTACTGTTTTAGGGCGGTAATGACCGATGTCAGGGGATAATTAGAACCAAGTTTCGAGATAGGGACACGTAACAAAGTTGGTTTGCAAAGTTGGCTTAGAGCGACTTTAATCAAGTGTTATTTAAAATTATCATGATTATGTTCTGTATTCCTAGTGCTAATAAGCTTTGTGGCGTTTTTCCAATGGAAAGTATAATGTCATAAGGAATTTTATTTTATTACTAGCCCCCTACATAACCCGGAAAATCGCCAAACTTAAGTACCAGTGGGCAGGGCACATTGTTCAGATGGACGGACGATGGGGACGAAAGGTTCTGGATTGGTGACCACCTACCGGAAAGGTGCAGCATTCGAAAATCTCTCATAAGGTGGACCAATGACCTGGTGAGGGTGGGTCAATACGTCCAGAATTGGTTGTTGTAGCGCGACGCTTGGGGAGGTTTATGTCCAAGAGTGGACGTCTTTTGGTTGATTATGATGACTAGCTTAAGCTACGGGTAGCAAGGCGGCCCGGCTTTATACAAGTGAGCAAACACTCTTTTTATATTTTATTTATGCGTGCGACATAATTATACACGACTCGACTGTACCTATGAACAAACTCTGTACAATCAGTAACTGATACTAGTCATTGAGTAGTTCATTAGCTGCCTATCGACCGAAAGTCGAGCGTAAGTGCGTGCGCAAAGAGCACTTGAGCGTGCGACTCGAACATGTTGTGTGTCTGGATGAATGACAGAGAGGCCCACCAACACTTCACCGCTTATAATTGGGTTCAGGAGGTAATTTAGAGGGATGAGGGATAGGGCGGATCGAGTGTTGGATTGAATTATCGACATGATGCTATGCAATGATTACCGGAAGAATTAACACGCGAAGGTGATGTGATGCGACGTGACAGTGACACGCACTTTTCAAGAAGGCGATTATGAAGTTTTATTTATTTACTGAAAAAAGTTCTACGTAAACCCCCAGGCCTTAACTAAGATTCCTTCTTTAAAATGTATACTTAATTAATTACTTATACTTACTTTTTGATATAATTATATTTCCTATAGTTATAAATGGTCCAAATACTCGTAGATCCAACCATCGATCTTGTTGGTGCAGTCCCCCCCTCTCGGTCTAAGCCTTTCCTCCTCACATTTCTGTTGCAAAACCCGCTACTCAATGTCAGAATTAAAAAACGCCTGCCTTTCCAATTCTGACTGAGTCTGAGGGCGGATTCTCCTACGGATAGGCGAAATCACGCAAATGGTGTCTTCATCGTGGAGTCGCGGGGTTGGTATTTGAGGAGATTCTGGGATGGGCGCCAATCTTAAAAAAAATCGCACCGGTAGACACACTACTACTGGTACTACTGGGCAAAAAAATCGCACCGGTAGACAAACTACTACTGGTTCTACTGGGCATAGATGGTGGTGACTCTACCTCATATTCAGGCAACAGGCCGGTTGAACATTGGCACTAGTCCCTGCTTGACATACATTTTTTTTTTGTTTTTGTAGTCATATTCTTTTTCTTTCAAAATTGTTCTAATTTTTAATCGTTGATGGTGAGGCGCACTAGCTTAAGAGCCTATTCACTCTGGCTTTGAAGACACCTAAATTGTAGTCGGACGGGAAAACCGCAGCAGGCAAACTGTTCCAGTCGCTCGATGTACGCGGTATAAACGACGAAGCAAATAAGCGTTTTGGTCCGGACCGTAGATGTTTCGACAACGAAAGGGTGGATAGTAGACGTACAACGGCTTCGACATCGGCTGTCATTGCGCGGCACGCTAATCGGTCTATCACCACTACATCCGGCTTATTGACTACAATAGTAGCCCCCCCCCCCCCCCTACATGTAAAGTGGAAAGTGTTTTTTTTTTAATTTCAACCCTAACGTGTGATACATTGTTGGATAGGTATGAATAAGGGTTTACTAAAATCATTTTTTATAACATCAATAATTTCGGAAATAATCGCTCCAAAAGTAAAAAACAATGTGACAAACATAACTTAGAAAATATGGAAAAAATCTGGAAAGTAGAGCTTTATAAAGATTTTCTAGGAAAATTATTTTGAACTTGATGGGACGAACAGTTTTTGAAAAGTTGGGGACACTTATTGTGACGGACGGGAAACTACGGAACCCTACACTGAGCGTGGTCCGACACGCTTTTGGCCGGTTTTTGCAGTCTGTGGTAGCTTTGCGGCTGTTTGTTTTTTCCAAGTTATCGCCGCGTCTGCTGCCAGTACTAAAATAAGAATGTACCGGATCCAAGTAGGTAAGTCTTATTGAATAGCTTTTTTCGAAGTTAAATAATAAAGCAACTGATATTTAACTAATAAATTTTATTTTTACAGACCGGTGGTGGCGCACCGGATTATATACCCCTCGATGATGAGCTGGACAGAGTGGCAGATTTACTCGGAAGTACAGCGACTGGTTTCATTGTGCCATTTGGTGGTGATAAGGAAAAACAAAAACTAAACTTTGGTTAGATGCATAATTACAAAACTATTTTGTTGCAAAATGAAAATTTGAATCTTGAAAATGAAAATTTGAATCTTGAAAATGAAAATTTGAAACTTGAAAATGAAAATTTGAAACTTGAAAATGAAAATTTGAAACTTGAAAATGAAAATTGGTAACTTGAAAATGAAAATTGGTAACTTGAAAATGAAAATTGGTAACTCGAAAATGAAAATTGGTAACTCGAAAATGATAATTGGTAACTCGAAAATGATAATTGGTAACTCGAAAATGATACAATTAACTCGAAAATGATACAATTAACTCGAAAATGATATTTGGTAACTCGAAAATGATAATTGGTAACTCGAAAATGATAATTGGTAACTCGAAAATGATAATTGGTAACTCGAAAATGATAATTGGTAACTCGAAAATGATAATTGGTAACTCGAAAATGATAATTGGTAACTCGAAAATGAAAAACTGAAATTAGAATTAGAGCACTTAAAGAAAAAATAATAAAACCAATTTGTTATGTACATAATGTTTTATTTACTTAAGTAAAATAATTGGCAATAAGATCCGTTTTAGTTTGGATATCCTGATGGTAATCCATATTTCGGGCTATTATTGTCATCACTCGTTTGTGTTGTACCCTAGTCAACCTCAGGTGGAACGTCTGTAATATTATTCTTTCTACATATGTTATGTAATACTGCAGTAGCTGTTATTATAGCCTGGACAACTGGCAATGACACACGTAGTGTGATTGTCACAACTGGAAATCTACTTTTCCAAATACCAAATTCTGTAAAAAACATACACTATGATACAAAGACAATACCCATTTGGGTACATTAAATTAATGCATTAGAAGAAAATACTCTGATATGGACTATCATAGGTAACGATGAGACTGCGAGTGTGCGAGGCAACGGCCCTCTCGCCGCCGCCGCCGAGATCCCGATCCCGATTTCCGACCACCATAGGCGGGGGCTCATGCACTGAGTAGCTCACCGTCCGGCAGTCCGGTAATAACCCAGACCAAGTCTAGTCGTCAACGGCGCGAATTTGATTTTGATACCCCAACAAAATCAGCTACGGAAATCAACATGGTGCCTAGTGCGAAAAATCTCAATGTCATCAAGAATATAGCGGTGGCACTGCAATCATGTTTACAAATTTTTATACTTTAGCATAAATTTTCTAAAACTTATTACTAGATATTTTATATTGTTTTATTTTTTACTATTGAACTCGCCTTGATGAGGTTACATGGACAACCGGCATAATTTCAGTCAACAACAAATGATTTCGATAACCTGAACCTAAATGTAAAGTCTGCATCATCCAGACTCTGCATATAGTTCACCCTTTTCATCCTCCTTGAATTTGCGCGTCGGCGTCGCAGCTCTTCACCCGCTTCACTATCTGAGCCCCAATCTAAAAATTTAAACAGGGCCTCCATATCACTGTCACTATCATTGGAACTGGAGAAAACCGACACTGTCATTTTTACAAAATTAAATGAAATCTGTAAAGCAAATCTGAAATCTGTAAAGCAAATCTGAAATCTGTAAAGCAAATCTGAAATCTGTAAAGCAAATCTGAAATCTGTCAAAATTTGAAGAACAATTTGGATTGTTTTCACTGATCCAAATGTCAAATTCAACGGATTGGTTATTGACATGCTCAAACTGTTCTTTCCGAAAAGAGGTCAATCTATTATCAGTGATCCGACCCCTCCAGGATTGCTTGGTTTTAAAGATTGCGCTTTCAATTCGTGGATAGCTTATTGGCATACCTTATTTTACATATCTGGATTTTATTTTCGATCTTCAATCCAAAAATATTAGATTAGATTAATTATTAATTTCGGCCGTTAGACTGTCGCCCTGGAATATTCCCCGTTTGATCCATATAGGCTCATCGTCCCCCCAGCTTGGTTGACATCCCGGATAGCGAAGGACCGTTTTCCATTGCCCCGTACATGATCCAAGGAAGGTGCAAAGAGTTGTATCTATTTTATACAACTCTAGCACTCTCATGAGCCATGTGAACAGAGTCGTAGGCCTTCTTGTAGTCTATCCAGCATGTCGACAAATCCTTGCGGGATCGACGAACCTGTTGGCTTATGACCATGTCGATGAAGAGTAGCTCCTTAGTGCCGCGGGACCCGTTCCTACATCCATTCTGAGAGGCAGACATAATTGAGTTATTTTCAATTTGTTGATTAATTTTCACTCTCAGGATGGATGTAAGAAGTTTATAGACCGTCGCCAGACATGTAATCGGTCTATAATTTTGGGTGCCGCTGTACTACCTGTCTTATGGAGCAGGTGGGTGAATCCAGTTGTTAAAAACTGAGGCAGCAACCCGGACTACGAGGATGCCAGAAATTGAGTTGCTAGGAGCGCGTGTGAGCTGCTATACCATTTTAGCCAAAAGTTTTGCAGTCCGTCCGGTCCCAGAGACTTCCAATTTGGTAACGGACGGATTGCTTTGGCCATATCTAGTGGACTGATGGTAATTTTGTCCATTTCTGGTATAGCTTCACACACGCTCTCGACATCACGCATCCAGCCATCTTCAGTATGACTGACGGGCACCGACTAAATGCCGCGCCAGAAGGTATTCGTGGCGATAGCATCCGGATGGCACAGCTCAGCCATATTTTGAGGTCGCTCCGAGGTTCTGTTTATCCACTTCTCATCGCTCCGGAACATGTGATTCTGTTTACCGGTCGACTCGCCGCTTATATCGCCGGATACGGTTGGCCCATGCACAAACTTTGTTAAAAGACCTAAAAAATCAAAATAAATAAAAAGAGTATATTCATCACAGACAGCCTCTTAGCTAGTTGATCACGTAATGCCCTTCCCATTAGTAAATCGCTAGAAGTTTCATTTTCCTGTAATACTTCCATTTGTTCATAAGCTGCAAATAAAGTAATTTTGAATCATTTATGGGAGCAGGGTTATTATAAAAAAGGTATTATGTACACAAAATTATTTGAATTTCTTTAGATATATTTTAGAAATTACCCCTAGTTTGTAGGGAAACCCCATCTGGATAAGGAACATTATATTTTACAGCAATGTTATGCAAGACACATGCTGTTATAATTTGTGCGCATTTCTCTGGTCTATAATGCAATGTCCTGTCTTTACTTAAACAACGCCAACGATTTTTTAGCTTGCCAAAAGTATTCTCAATAACGACACGGGCTGAAAAATGAGCCTTAGCACTGGATCTGAATATGGTGTCATCAACCATGGCCTCTGAGAGTAACCGGATTCACTTTAAAATAGGAAAGTAAATTACTCATTACCATATAAATGTTCTATTACATAAGTATTATATCAACTTACCCAAAAGCCACAGAATCTCATTATTTCTATGTAAATTCTGCATGAAGTTAATAACATTACTGTTTTGCCAAATAAAGGCATCATGGGCTCCTCCTCCAATCTTTGGAGTTAGGGACAAAGTCGCATATCTACAATTAAAAATATTTTTATATACCTACTACCTATAAATACTTTTTACAATTGTTATTAAAACCAATAGTCATTACAATATATTTACCATTTGAACATTCAATGAGTGGTAATGTTTTCTGAAGAAATATAGGTGTTCTTCTTCTTTGATTGAAGTAAATATTTTAAAGTGGCTACCATCTACACATCGCAGTACCCCAGGGATTTTGAAATTTAATCTGAAAAAAGTACTAGGTAAATACCAAAGTTGTAGTTACTTCTAATAATATTACCAATATTATCTTTAAACATTATCTTTGCTTTATAATATTCCTTTTTTGTCTTGTTGTTGGAAACTTTATATATTTGATCAAAACTGTAGGATGATTCACTGCTCCAGTGGCTTCTATGTATGCACTACTGCTTCTTAAGATTAAAGATTTGTTACTCCAATAACTCTTTGATAGTCATAATTGGCAAAAAGTAAAATGGGAAAATTCATGCAAAATAAAAATTATTGTGTATTGTTTTGAGGTAGATACCACACCAACTTACCTTTACTTCTAATGAAACTCGTTGTTTTGACTTCAAATTGGTAATATTATTCAATAACAAGCACAAATCTTCAAACGTTTCTTTAGAGTCACAAGTTTAATGAACTTTATTTCACTTATATTTGCCAATTGATATCCAACAAGAATTCTCATTTTGACTGTTGGTGAGCAGCGTGTGGACTGTATAACTAATGACTGAATTATTGAATTTATACCGACGGTGGTTATTAGACGTAGAATTTAATTTAGCAAAAAAGGAAAAACACGTACAATTGTAGTTGAAGAGCAGTTGATAGAACACAGAAAAACAAAACACTAATACATCTTAACGTCATCAATAAAAAGTATAAAAACAAACGAAATATTAAAATATTAAAAAAGAGGTTTAACCAGGCTACAGTCAGTCGCCAATATTCCGGGCCCCTAGTGGAACAGTAAAATTTGGTGGCAACTGGCTGGGGTTCGACTACTAGTGGTAGGAGTTTGCGGACTGGTCAGCGCACGGAGCCTCCTTTAGTGGCTACGTCTGCGATGCGCACCCGGGTCAGGTCCTCGCTCTATATGTTTTGACCACCCTGCCAAGAAGCCACAGGCCCCTTGGTAAGGTGTTGTCCGCGATCAGGACTACGTCACCTTCGCTAACATTGACATCTGTTCTATTTTGTCCACGTGAAATCAATGTTGGCAGGTATTCTCGGAGCCACCTTTTCCAAAAATGATCCGCCAACCTGAGAGCGTGTTTCCAATCGCATTTTCGTAGTAGGTCTTGATCTGAGAGCTGGCCTGGCCACATGGAGCCACCGCTGCAGAGCCGAGGATAAAATGAAATGGTGTTAATGCTTCTGGGGCGTCTGGTGAATTTGTAACATATGTGAGAATCAAATGTGAGAAAAATCTGGAATTAACTATTGATTCAGCCTCGATTAACAATGTGTTAAAAACTTCTTCGTATGGAGCTCTAGCTTTCAATGTAGCGCGCAGGGCTGTCTTTACTGATTGAATCATATGTTCCCACGCACCTCCCATAAAAGGAGAGGCAGGTGGTATGAAACGCCATGATATTTTGCGGACTGGTCGCAAAGCTCGCGACTGGCGCCGATGGAGTTGGTACCATGATCAGAAAATATGGTTGATGGAGTACCTCGCCGAGCTATGAAACGTCTAAGGCACATGATTTCTGAATCTGACGACAGTGATGCAGCTACTCGTATCTCCAAATGTATGGTAACTAGGCAGGTGTAAAGAGCCACGTATCTTTTCCCGTTACCCACTACCACTTCTACGGGGCCAAAGTAATCTAGGCCCACATGTGTAAAGGGTTTCTTGTGATGGTTAGGCTAGGTTATCTAAAGTGTTCAAATGTTTCGGCTACTTATTTTTAAACTCCGGAGGCCGGCAATCTCTTGTGCGACCAGATTGCCGGACTAACCAGGCTCCAGTCAGTCGCCAACACTCACGTTGTTCACGTCGTTTGTCTTGATATTCAGCGGTCACTTACATATTCCATGCTAAATTACCTCTTGTAGACATTATTTTATTAGGGAAAAAAGTCTAAAATTTTATTTTAAACATACATATGTGACCTACGTAACTACTATCGTAAGCGTTACATCGACAGTTTTGTCGACAGACTCTATCGGAGTGTCTGTCGATAGCGTCTGTCGACAATACTGTCTCTCTACAATACAAGAAATAGTACCAGAATTTTACTGACTAAAACCTATGTTTCCTGCAGTTGTCATTTGCGTTTAAGAACCTTGGTAACTCTATCAAATAATTTTGTAGCCCAAGAATCCCACAAGCCAAAAACCGCGCAGCCCATGGTTCAAAATTATGAAAAATAATTAATTTTATAACATAATTGAAGCACTCTTGGTCCGACAACTGCTCGCCTCGACTACATTAAGTAACTCGAGAAGCTCGTTCGTGTTTTGCAATTAAAATATAATAAAGTTTATTGCCTTCAATTTAATGAAGACACTTGACCTTGGTAAATTAAAATAATAAGCGAATATTACGCGGTTGTTATTTTATAGGTATTTTTATTTAAAAAATCGTGAATCTTGAAGCTCCAAAAACACCTCTCTCTATATAATTTATAGGGTAGTTTTAAAAATCAATAATAATAATAGTTTTCATTTTGATTAGAATTTGTGCCAACTTTCTATGTCCCAATCCCAACCCCAACCATGTCCCAACAGTGGGAGCATTACTTTTTCTATTTGGATCAGTTTCAATTTGACTCTTATCAATGCTAAGTCGCATACCCAAAGACATCACAAGACGCTGCATATCCATGAGATTTCTCGCAGCTCTTGGTAATACTGTCATCTCCGAAGACCTTTATATCAGCGGGTGGTCGTCCCGTCAAACGTCTAAAGACGTAGTTGATAATTATTTAATTGCAGATCGAACCCACAAGTTGTAGAAAATAGGAAGCACTTGCAATTCCCGAAATCTTAAGGAATCTAACACCACGAGCGTTTGTATTTATGGAATTTTCACGCAATCTTTGGACATGTGAAAATTCTTATTACAGTCGGCTATTCCATGGTCCTGATATCTGGCAAAGTCAATATTTCTACCTCGAGCGCCACCTCAATCAATCAAGCTGGAACTGTCTCGTCAATGTTCTTGAAGTCAAGGCCATAGGTGTAGCGGGAACCACCACACCATTCGAGCATCTTCTTGGCTCCGCGAGAGGTAAGGCAAACACGGCTTCTAAACAGTAACTTTTGGTTACTGTTGCTGGGTATCCCCAAAATGCTTTAACTTTGTATTTCCCTTTCTGGGTAATGTTGCTTCGTGCGGTATGCACAGCAATCTGGAAACTGAATACGATTTCCAATCTTAACAAAATGCCAAAATCGTCTAACAGATTGAACCGCATCTGGGGTCATCACGGATACAACCTTTTGTCTTATATCCGAGTTGTCGTCATGGAATACCAGGCGACTTCGTCCATATATCGAGATCCTGCTGGAAAACGTCATTCAGATGTAGCATCTTATCTCGATCTGTTAATTAAAATTCACTTCTGCGTCGAGAATAGCCATCTCCATATTTGAATTCTGTGGACGGGCTGATTAGTGAACTGTTTAAAGTCCTTTTCAATGAGATGTTGAGAAATCGGAGACCTCCAAAGGTCGGTAGGAGCTTCTAAGTCCCATAGGTTGGGTGTCTTTTCTACCTTGGTGTAAGTGCGCGATGCAAAACCAGCACTGCGACCGATACATATTACGGCATATTCCAGGAATGCCTAGAAATTTACAAGACCGATAATGCTTAATGCTAATGCTAAATTGAATTTTCCGAAAAATAATACGTAAAATCGGAAGCTGTTTAAGGTTCACAATCTTTGCGAGATAGATTTTAGTCTAAACGTATTTACAATTGGGCGGTGATAGACTTATTTTTGTGCGAGGCAAAAAAAAATTATTTTATTCCTTCACACAGAAAATTGTTATTTATTTATATTGCTGTAATTTCTCTGCATGAAGTGGTAATAGAACTGCAAATACACACATCAAAAGTGTCTAGGGATCAACATAAATTTTTGCAATAACTTTTCTCCTGATTGATATTAATTAAAATTTTCTTTAAGGATTCATCAAATAAAGTGTTTTCGTTTGTCACAGTAACGATAAACCAAGTCACCTTTGCATTAATAAAGAAATTTGCCATTTTCCTAATAAAGGGATTTTTGACATTTGAACCACTAACTGTACGAGCCAATAATGCTCCTACAGCGAAATTCATTTTAGCTTACTACTGACAGTATTGAGAAGAAACTATTAGAAAAAGAAAATATTCAAGATATCTACAAGATCATTTACGTCAAAGCACGGCTCACAGAACAGTACCTACTGTTCGAACTACACATCCCACTACTAAGCGATGACGAATATACATTATATCGCAACATACCTATACCTACACAGCACGCGACTAACCAATGTCAAGTGATAGCGATAACAACAAAGTACATCGGAGTGAACTTCGTAAAAAATACCTATATACAGATGGAAGAGGCTGATCTTCAACAATGTACGACAATGGGGGTGGACAACTACATCTGCCACGCCTACACAACTATTAGCAACTTACATGGAGCCACAGCATCTTGTGAAGCAAAAATGCTTAGTCAAAATGTAAACAATATCACTTGCGATTGGATACCACAGCAATGCTCTGACCAATGGATAAAACTTCAGAGACCAAACATATGGCTGTATAACTGTATCAAGGAGTGTACGCCACGAATGGTATGCGAGAATCGTATTACAACGCTGACGATTGCTAAGTCAGGACTCATTGCCCTAGGTCAGGATTGTGTACTACAACACAAAGACGCTACTATATACTCACATAACGTTTTTAGTAGCTATACAAATATTGGAATGACTTTAGAGGTACCAACTATTGATCCACCAAATGACATCTGGAAAACTCTAAAGAATACGAAGATTGTGCTACCGAAACTAAACTTATCTGATGAGCACAAACAATTGGACAACAAGATAACCGCACAAAAGGCACGAGAAAATCTGCCCAGCGAGCTGAGTATCCACGACATCGGCAACTATACTATAAGTTCTTTGCTGGTGGGAGGAATCGTCGTTGCTATTATAGTATGGCTCATAAGAAGACATCTTCCGTCGTGCAAGAAAAGCAACATCTCTACCAACACTAAGACTCAACAGATACTTTCATCAACACCTCCAGAGAAGAAGTTAGACAGTATAGAACTGAAGGAAATTGCAAACAAATCTGAAACAGATGATAGTCATTCGAAGTACCCAATGGGAACTAGATTTAAACTATAATCATTTGTAACTTGAAACTTTGTTTTTACTTATTATTTTATTGTTTTTATATTTTACTTTGTACTCTCTTTAACTTGTAATCCAACGTTAGTGATCTGAGTACGCCTATTATCTTTCCCTCGGGAGCATGTACGAGCCAATAATGCTCCTACAGCGAAATTCATTTTGCACAATAAACTCAATATTTAAATTAGTCGTAACTACACCTCCGTCACGCGGTATTGTGTCAGTAAATAATAAGTGCGGCTCAGATACCTAAACATAACTTTCGATATTAATAAATAAACATTTTAAAGTGTAACTAAGTGGTTTGGTGTTAATCCTTAATAACCTACAACAACTACTGGAGGATCGTCAACGGCGAAATACTCCAACAACTAACATTAAAGTTCGAAAAAAAGACTGAAATAACAGTTTTCTTTAAAATTTTATTGGGTAACTTAAACAATTAATAATCCGTGTTTCTACCGCGAACACTAACAACACAAGAACATCGGTTTGGCATACTCAAAATGAGTTCATCCAAATCACGCTGTGGAATGGCCGCCCATGTTCGTTGCAACAACAAAAAAAGGTCTTCTTGCGACTGGATACCCTCCATATTCGGCAGAGCTCTTCTCTGTAGCATATCCCATGCATGCTCAATCGGGTTCAAGTCTGGCGACTGAGCAGGCCAGGGCAGGACATTGATGTTAGCTGCGGCGAGAGTCTGTCTTACAACTCTTGCGATGTGCGGTCGTGCATTATCATGCATTAACTGAAATAAGGGACCGATTTGCACTTGTAGAGGAACGATGACGTCTGATACAATCGTCTCAGCATAAATTTGAGCGTTGAGGTTGCCTCTGATCCAAATCAACTCAGTTCTTCCGCCGATCCAAATACCCGCCCATACCATGATGGTTCCACCACTATAAGAATGGACTTCCTGGCAGGATTTTAATCACTGTTGGCGTCCAGGGGTTCTCCAGTGTCGTATACGTCTTGTATCCGGTCTCATACCAAAACGAGACTCATCAGAAAAGCACACGAAACGCCATTGTTCTTCTGCCCAATTTCTGTGTTCAAGAGCCCATTGATATCGAATCCTACGATTGTGCATTGCTATAGGTGGTACCCGTAGCGGTCTTCGGGAATGAAGGTTCAGTTCATGCAAGCGGTTTCTGACTGTTTGGTCGCTAATTAAGTTCCCTGAAGAGTGATGAAGCCTCACGGCTAACATCATGGCGGTTATTGTTGGAGCTCTTCGAGTTAAGATTTGAATGTATCGGTCTTGTCTCCGTGTGGTGCAGCGATACCGTCCTCCATGGCGCTCAGCCACGGTACCAGTGCTTCGGTAACGTGTCCAAAGTCGACTGATAACACTCTGATTTGTATTCAGAGCTAAAGCCACAGTACGTTGCCGGGAACCAGCTTCTATCATTCCCACGGCTCTAAGCATTTCTTCCCTGCTTAAATGACGTCGCCGCTCCATAACAACGTTGGTTTTAATCAGTAGTAGGGAAACAGTACCTAGCACTAATAATGTCTTCAATGCGTTGTATGTTTTTATAGGGAAAATATTGACAGCTGATTTTCATCTTTTACTCGAATTTGATTCACAGTTCCTGATTCAAATTATGAAATGCACCAAAAAGGATCCATATAAATTTATAAAATCATAAATTTATTACAAAGCCACATCTCAATCTCAAGAAATCCGCATAAAAATGCTTGATCCCTAGACACTTTTGATGTGTGTATTTAAAAAAAACTCTAGTAAAGCTTGCTTCTTTCTAGTCGTACTAGGGGTGATCCAAAAGTTAAAATTTAACTATAAAAAAAATATATTTCTCTACAAAGTCTCTAAATTTCTTTCTAAGTCAATAAATTTAGTCCATTCTTTTTTAAAATCCATAATTCCCTTTGAAAAAAATCTTTGTCTTGATCATCCAAAAACTAAACGCGAGGTGTGAATGAACTAAAACTAATAGCGAGGTGATGACTACTGTAGAGACCTACAGTAGTCATCACCTCGCTATTATTGACATTTTGCCTTTTTTTGCCTCAGAGGTGTTTCTTGAGCCGAGAAAAGAGGTACAAGTCACTGGGTGCCAGATCTGGCGGATAGGGTGAATTTTCAAGCAATTCGAATTCCGTTTCTTGAATGGCAGTCATCGCAACGGCGGCTTTGTGAGCCAGTGCGTGTTTTGGTGAAACAACACTCTAACTCGGAGTTTGCGTCGTTTTTTTCTATGATGACCTGCCGCAATCTTCTTATTTGGTCTGCGTAATAAAAGTCCATAATAGTGGCTCCTTTTTCCAAGTATTCCACTATTATAATTCCTTCAGCATCCCATAGAAAGGACGCCATAACCTTTCCTGCCGAACTTGACACATTGAATTTCTTCAACGACGGGGAAGAGGCTCGTTTTCAAGTCTTAGACTCTTGTTTGGTTTCTGGATCAAAATGGTGGATCCAGGTCTTGTCCATAGTCACGAAACGAGGTAAAAAAAATACTGGTCTATTATCTGGAACTTTTCGAGATTCGCCCTCGAAATGTAGACACGTTTTGATTTGTGCTCGTCGGTTAACATTCTCGGCACCCAACGTGCAGAGACCTTTTTCATATGCAGTTTGTTCGCAATGATTCTTTCAACACTTGTCATATGACATCCCTATGACCTCAGCTACATGTTTTATGGTCAATCTTTGATCTGCCAATACGACATCTTCGACTTTTTTCACTTTTTCTGCAGTGTGGGACGTGGATGGGCATCCCTCGCCATGTTCATCTTCTGTGGATGTTCTACCCAGCTTGAACTCCTTTGACAAGCGCGCAACGATATGACGGAGCAGAGTCTCTTTATGTTTCCACTATGTCACTAAATATGTCTTTGGTAGATTTTTTTTTCAAACAGTTGTACTTAATGACAGCTCTGTTTTAATTTTACTCCATTTTGATTTTTACTCTCTGACTGTTCGTATTCAAATGAATGTAACTCCCTATAATCGTGGCCTATTTTTATGATTTTTTTATGATGAAGTACTGGATAAATGAGGAAACAAAAAAAATATTTTTCATATTTTTATGTGCCCTACAAATATCCGATTATCATTACTTTTGGATCACCCCTCGTATGATTCTTTATCGTAGGTATACCAAACACTAACACCACTTCTGTTAGCGATTATAAAAGATTAGGCTAACGCGTGTTGTAAGGACTCGCAACTGGCAGTTGAATGCGACCAGGCGCCTGAATTCGTCGAAATGCCTTTTAGAAAACAAAAGACTTGCAAAAAAGGTTATATATATGAGACACTGGCCAGTTATCATTTATTTTCAAATAACCTCTATATTTTTATGAGTTAAATTAATCGAGTGTCATTGAAAAATGAACCTGCGTCGGGAACATTTTCACGTCATGTTTATTGCCTGAAGCTGGAGAAATCGTGTGATTGATTGCAAATGGCATTTAGCGATGAAGTTCTTTTAATTAAAACGTGGTTCATTAATAACATGACATTTATTAATCGGTTAATTGTTATTATTTCCGTTTATTTATTCTTAATTTTTTTATCATTCACTATTTTTTTTTTATTTGTAAGAGATTTATTAGGAACATAAGTAACAAACTATGTACGTAAAATACAAAAACAATCAGGCGTCGAACTACTTCTCCACATTGCTGTCATCTGGAAATGTACCCAGAAGGCTGGCGGCATTGGCACGTTGAATAGCAATACTAATTCTTTGGGCGAAGAACGAGTCAGCCCACTGGTCACGCAGTGTCGATCAGTCGGCGTGAAATCTCTTTAAAAAGAAGACGCGCACTCGGACCACATGACGCAAGAGTTTCGACGTCTAGAACGTTAGCGTTGCGTTAGGTTCGAACACAGCAGGAACCTAACTGCACCGCCAGGGTCGGCGGTGGCAAGAGCTCTACGAATGATTTCGTTGATGCTAGCGTGTCATGCTATGCAGCCTACGCTCCTACAGCAGGACAGGCCATAGTGCCCGAAGCTGTCGACAGCCTCGCCACACTGGAACCGATGTGGAGCAACATAAGGGGCGCCTAAGCGTAAACAGATGGCGAGCCGGAACGAGGAGTCATCCAACATAGTGCCTACGGTAGATGACTGGGTGATGGATGTGCCTGAAGCCAAAAACCCGACTCCCATCTAATCCCCCACAGCCAGCAGACGCACACGCTCAGCAGTACTTGACGATGTATTTATTAGTTTGTTACGTACAATACTGCAGAGCGGCACGTCCCACCGTCTCTGCGAGGATAGGTTGTCGGGGAAATCCGTGTTGGGGCAAGCCATTTTCCAAGCGTTCAACGCATCGAACAAGTATACATACCTCAACATCAAACAATGAGGAAGATAAAATATTCCTAGTTAATGTTTCAGTACTGTGCACCGAGGAGAGGAACGCTGGTAAACTTAAACTTGAAATTTTGCAGCAAACATAACTTTATTTAATACGCGAAAAGATACACATTTCATTGTGAGAATTTAGGATACGTTGCTTCATGCAGCGCTGCCCCTCGTGATGCCACGCGGCGTCGCGCTGCACCTTGTGATGCCGCGCGGCGTCTCGTAATAGGTAAAAAACAAAACCATAGTATTTATAATATTTTTTTATTATAATGGTAACAATACATTGTTAAGAAATACCGCAGGGAGATTGTTCCTTCGTGTCGATCGTAAGCTAAATACCTAGACTACACTCATGACATGTGAACAACAGCCCACGGTTCTGAGTCCTACTATAAAATTACAACAGTAGCCGATAATAGCTTCGGTTTTCTTTTTTATTTTGATATAAAATAACAATATAAATAACGTACAAAACAATAAACATACCACATTTTTGTTAGGAGCTTCACACACAAAAAAGTAATTTGTCAAAAACGACGAACTGTCACTTCAATATATTTTTTTATAAATTTTTTGTTGCCATTGCACGGAAAAAAAATCACACTCACGGATGACAAACTTCATAACGCGCCATCTAGTATTAATTAACTACACTACTATCACCTGGCTATAGCGCTGTACACGTTTAAACCGAAAGAAGTCGTTCGGTGCCTGTAGTCACCATGGACGTTTAAGGGCAAAATTTTTTTGGTGATTTTAGTCACCATGGACGTTTGAGTGGAGTGGTCAAATCAAGACAAGTCGGCGAAGGCGTGATAAGCGCACATTACAGTTTATACACCGAAGATCAACTGCTGACATTGTTAAAGCATGAAAAACATTCACAGAATAAATAAGAGTCCTATTTCAGTCCTGCGCAGGTTTATACACTGTACGCAAATTGTAATGTACTAAAATAACGTGGTGGCACAAAATAAGAGTTCACACTTCATTTATAGATGCAGACAACATTACAAATAACACGAACGACGTATTATGTTTAGGTAGGGTCAAACAAAAATATCATGACAGTTTATATTTTTTTTCGTATTTGACATAAGTGACAGCTAATGTCATCATCATCATCTGCCTAGCCTTTTCCCAACTATATTGAGGTCGACTTCCAGTCAAGCCGGATGTAGCAGAATACCAGTATTTTACGAGGAGCGGCTGCCTACCAGACCTCCACAACCCATTAACTGGGGTAACACGGTACTTCATGGCAAGACTGGAGTCAGATTTACTGGCTTCTGACTATCCGTAACGACTGCCAAAGATCTCCAAATGACAGCCGGGACCAACGGCTTAGCGTGCTTTCCGAGGCACGGAGGAAACTCGTTACGTTAAGATGGTCACCCATTCACAGACCAACCTAGGCAAGCGTTGCTTAACCTTGAAGATCGACCTGTGCGGCTGTTATTATCTAGCCACGAGTTCCTCAGTAACAGCTAATGTAATAAGCCTATTTTTTGCGTTTTGTTTTTACCGCTTTCACAAAAAGGAGGAGGTATTATTGCATTATTGCGTTTTGTTTCCGTAACGGAACTGTATCCTAAAATCATGGTTTTTTAATTACTCCGGACTGCTAATATTGTATTTTAGCTTGGAAAATAACTACCGATATATGACCCATAATTTGCATATAACTAGATTATGGCATGTTTGGATTTAATGTAATACCCAGCTCGCCAATCTTCTTTATCTTTGATTTGAGCCGTTTTTTTTTTGTCCGATCTTCAATCTGCAATCGGCTATCCAGCCATAATCAGATGTGGTCCACCAGTCTTGACTTTGTAGGCTTTTTGGACATTCCATTAAATGGCACCATATAAAATGTATTGTTGTTATGTTTTAGGTTCTCTGTTCCAGGTCCAGTATGTGCCATCTTTTTAGGCGTTTGATGCCCCTTGTGACTGCAGTAATTTTTTTTCAAATTCATTTGTGTGTTTGCTCAGTCTCTCTTTGTATCTCTTGCTGACATTGCTGACTTCTTCTCTAACAGTAGGTATCTCCAGGTATTCATGTATCTCGGTATTTCTTATAAACCAGGGCGCGCTTGAGACAGTTCTCAGGGCAATGTTTTGGAATCTCTGGAGGATCTCTATGTTAGAGTTGCGAGCAGAACCCCAAAGTTCTATTCTATAGGTCAAGATGGGTTTTATGATGGCTTTATATACCAAGAGCTTGTTACTAAAACCCAGAGGAGATTGTCGTCCAAGTAACTAGTTTAGTGATTGAAACTGTAAGTTCGCTTCTATCCTCTTGGCTTTGATATGGTTACTCCAGGTCAGTCTTCTATCCAGGTGTAGACCAAGATAGTTTACGCTGTCGTGATTAAGCAGAGCTTTGTTGTCCATACGAACAGGTAGGCAATTATTTGTGTTGACTTAGTTACATAGCTTTTATTCTCCACTTCCGAAGCCAAGAATCAATTTTATCGAGCTGTGCTTACGGTTTCAATGATGCGTTGTTCGGGTTTTTATCGCTCGCAAGACATGCCATGCCATGACACACAAGATATAATTTTTTAAAGTTTCCATGTAAATCGAAAAAAACACGACATTTAAGTTAGATAAAGACTTTCCAGGTTTCTATAACTGTGGAGGTGTGTTTCATTAAACTTTGTCATTTATTTTTTTAAATAAAATTATATATGTTTTTAATATAATTTTATTTTCACATAATAAATTTGTCATGTAATTAATTAACTTTTTACGTAAAAAATTACGAATATACGTTTACACGTTGGAAAGGAACGGAACGTGAAGCAACGTCATTTTGTTTTATAGTCCCTCACTAAATAATTTTGGTTAGGTTAGGTTAGCACAGTGACTATTAAAGCGCGAAGGCGAGCAAACGGAGCGAGCGGGCCGTGACAGCGACAGCAATTTCTAAAAATATTTTTCTGACAATTCTCGTATCATTTCTTCTTCTTCTCTTCATTTGGGTATTATTAAATGCTTGATTTAAATCTTGTTACGTTCAAAGCATAAAAAAGAAGTCGCCTTTATTTTGACTTAATATCGAAAAATATAACTTCAAAATAACTCGTTTAATGTTTGAATCCCCAACCGGTCCTATGAGACCGCGCTGTTATTGTTTTACTATTGTGTCTCGTTTCGCGGGTATGTGATAGATTAAGAAGTCTTTTTATTCGTTGAAATCTCTACTTTCTTCATATTTATTTAATTTTAAAATTCTTATAATTATTTATTTACAGATTAATATAATTTATATACAAATACTAAAAATTTACTTACGTTAAACCTAGCTATGTACATATAATACAAATATGAAATATACACTCAGGCGTCGAAGTACTCCTCCACATCGTTGTCATCTGGAAATGTGCCCAGAAGGCTGGCGGCATTGCCACGTTGTATGGCAATGCTAATTCTTTCGGCGAAGAACGAGCCAGCCCTCTGGTCCCGCAATGTGTCGATCAGACGGCGTGAAATATCTTTAAAAAGAAGACGCGCACTTGGACCCCATGACTCAAGAGTTTCAACCCCAAACGGCTCAAAACTGTAATTACCAATAAGATTACAGTAATTTCTTATTACTTTACGTGTTCAAATAGTTCATTTTAACACGAAATTGCATGAAATAGTCTTCTAAGTTTGTTATTGCGCATAATAAAACAGCGTAAAAACGTAAAGTTTCTTGCCAGTTACTACATAGGAAATCTAAACTTAATATGAAGTCATGGACTACATCAGCACTGCTTACCATCAGGTGGGATCACAGTCAAGTAACTAGTTTATAACAATTAAAAAAAAAGTTTTTGATTTAGTACACGTCTTGATGTGATTTTTGCCTTTCTTGATATGATTTTTGCCTTTCTTGATATGATTGATGTGATTTATGCCTTGATTTAGTCTGCCGCATCTGGTATTGTCTCCATTACTTCTTCAATTAAATTTACGGGGGCCACATAAACTAGATCTTTCATATGACCCCAAATGAAAAAGTCTAGCGGAGTCAGATCAGGCCCTATCCATCGGTTTGTATAGTTTTCATCCAACAGTTGCCGAATCTTGATTTGGAAGTTGGCTGAATCCGTCATGTTAGATCTTCTTTCTTCCGGTACATCCGTAAGCAGTGTTGCTAAATTATTTCTTTGAAAATCGTGGTTCCCCATTTTGTTATTTTAAATCATAAGCGCGATCTAATTCGACTCTAACGCCATCTATCGAGCTATCAGGTAGTTTTTTTTTAACAAAATATTGAGTATGTTTGTGGGATAGCGTTGGAAATCGAATCGGTCTTAGTACTGCTATGTTTACATTGAACGTTCCGCCCACCAAAAGAAATAAGAGTAGGGTATGTTCTTTTTACAATAACCCACCATGAACAAACTCGGCAACTACAAGAACGATCGACTGTATCATAATTACAAATACTAAATAGTGAATGGCTTCATTACGTATGACTGCAATATTATTGACTGATATGGTTTTGATCAAAATATAACAAATAAAACAAAGTTTTATCTACTTGGCAAGGTAGAATAACAACATAAAAATAAAACATTTTCATAACATTACTTGAGTTCGCTTGAACTCCATCAAAACACAAAGTAATAAGGTTCATAATACACAAAATATGACAGTGTTTAAAACAATAGTGAATGAAGCATAAGAAAAACAAATATTGCACAAAATTTTACAAATTATGACTTTGAACCGTAGTGTTCTTACAACGAATAGTGACAACGCCTGTCAAGCTATCATTACCTGGATGCAGCTGTATAATTCTACCATATTATAACCATTTAGCCGGAGGTAAGTTATCTCTTTTTTAAACGCCTATTTTATCATCAGAGTTACGAACATTCCATTTGTGTCTTTGGAAGAAAGGTTAAAATTAATATTCCTGCTTTCATCTACGCCCGAAATGCTGCACCATACTTTGTACCAATTGCCATCTGCGGAAAGTACTAACTGTAGCATGCTCATAATTGTAGTCGGGTGCCACTACCAATGGGTGGTCCATTAAAAATGGAAGGCAATGGATAGAGTCGTTTGCAGCTATTGAAATGCTTGCTGTCTAGAAAGCTATTGGTTGAGCCTCCTGCTAAGACACCCCTCTGCTTAAACCAAAACGTTCACTAATCCACTTCAGTCAATATCTGTGCCAATGGCTTTAAAGAATGCCATCTGAGTTTGAAATACTCCCAAATTAATGAATATATTGTCATATTTTGGTTTTTCATTTTGCTGTATTTGCATCGCCATTTTAGCTTTTGCTAAGTCGTACTGACAATTATAAATTTTTCGTTGCACTTTTCAGTGATTATATTTGCATCGATGAGTGTTTCATTTACTATAGCATATATGACGTTGGCGAAGAATTAATTTGGAGGTAAATAATGTATAGTACGAATTTGGTTACTCTCGGTTGCCCGGTTGTAACCATGCAATTGTAACGTAACTACATAGGTACTGAATCAAGGCGTACTAAAGTCATCATCCACAGTAAATCCTTTTCAATAGCAATATTTATAGGACCTTTGCATGCAACCATTCTCTCTACAATATAATCTATGGTTAGTAGTTCCATGTTGAAAGTAGGTTTTTGATAATATGACGGTACTCCTCTTGAAGTTTGATCGAAGAGTCGTTTTTGTCGTGTTGGTGGTCTTTTCATCATTATTTATTAGATTTTGAAGAATAAGTACTTCCTAAACAGTAGTTTTTCCCTCTTTTGCAAATAAAACAGCATAAAATACGTGGTTTCTTGCTAGTTACTACATGGGAAACCTAAACTTAATATGAAGTCATGGACTACATCATGATATATAATCGTTTTTAGTCGTATGGTAAAAATTAAATTAAACCATTTCAACAACTTATTGTAATTTTGAATTAACATCAATTTGAAAACTTTAATTACACACATTTCACACGTCTTTTTTTATTTGCTGCCCTTGGTTTCACCTGGAATACACGTTCTTATTCTTATTCGCTTACTCACTTCGGTTTTTGCGATTCTTTATGTGAATTTTGCCTTTCTTGATATGATTTTTGCCTTAATTTAGTCTGCCGCATCTGGTATTGTCTCCTTTACTTCTTCAATTGAATTTACGGGGGCCACATATTAAACTAGATCTTTCATATCCCAAATGTAAGTCTAGCGAAGTCAGATCAGGCCCTATCCATCAGTTTGTATAGTTTTCATCCAACAGTTGCCGAATCTTGATTTGGAAGTGAGCTGGATCCGTCATGTTAGATCTTCTTTCTTCCGGTACATCCATAAGCAGTGCTGCTAAATTATTTCTTAAAAAATCTGGGTTCCCCATTTTGTTATTTTATTTACAATACCCATGCAAGCATTAAGAGAACCTACGCTGCGGTTGGTTTCATTTTCTTGTTGCTTTCTTTTTTCGGTGCCCAGTAATGAAAGTTGTGATAATTTGTAATACCATCTGTAACAAATCTACTGAACTTTCGACTAAATAAAATGATTTAAGTAGATCTGAACATATTAATTTAGAAAATTAAAAAATACAATAGTTATATAGAAAAATACCTAACCTACCTAGCACACTCTCAGAAGGGAGGAGGGAGGTTTTATAAGAAGTACGTTACGGTTTTACGGTTAGTTTGACCACAGAAGAAGAATCACAGTAACACCGGCAGTGCAAGACACTCGGGTCGTTTTGTAGCTGGTCCACTTGGCGTCAGCGTAGCGACTCGACACCGTTTCGTCCACTTTGAGCAGGATGTACCCGTAGCAGCAATGAGTCAGTGTAGAAGTATAGTTTACTATCGAGTTCAAGCAGTCTGTGCGGAGATCTTTCCTCGACCAGATCCAGATTAGAAGTCCCACGATCTATGGTCTTCACCAACCAAAGATGACAAAGCTGTGATTCGTACTATCCGATTGTATCTTTCAGTGGGATTGACTTAAGGGCAATAGTGCGGAGAAAAAAATATAAATGGTATGTTATATCTGCCCAGGAAGTTGCGAAATTCTTGGGATTGGAATTGCGATCCATTGTCCATGAAAATAGTCTGAGGTATTCCATGAATTAGAAAAACAAAATTTTCTAAGCTAGAGATGATGTTAGCACTAGTAGCTCGTTTTAGTGGAAAGATCAGGGAATATTTAGTAAAACAACAGTTAATCACTAAAATAAATTGATTTCTTCGTTTAGTCATAGGCAGAAGAGGACCCATTAGATCCAAAGAAATTGTTTGAAAGGGCCTGGAACAAATTTTTGGTTTACCCATAAGGCCAAAGGGAGAGTGATTTGCGTGTTTGTAAGTTAAGCAATTTTCACAAATAGAATTTATTTTAGCGATATCCTTAAAACATAGCTGGCCAATAATATAGAAGTGATAATTTAAGCACAAGCATTAAGTCCGCCTTTGTACCATTATGTGCAAGTTGTTTAAATAAATAAATAATTTTTTATGTTTTAAAAATTCCTAAATGAGGCTGATCTGGGGACCCATGGTTATCTTTGACAAGGGTTTCCCGGAGATTAGGATGAGGAACTTCTTTCCACGTGAAATCTTCAGTTAATGCGTAGGGAGATTGAGAATAGCGGAATAATTTATTTTCGCGAATTGTATAATGGGGATATTGATCAGGATTGTTACGACATTACAAAAGTAGTTTGTTATAGTGTTCCAATACTGGAGTTTCGGATTGGGGATTAAGTAAGATAGGATTAACACCAAGTGGACATGGTGTAGAATTACGAGAGAGTAAATCAGGGACTAAATTGTCTTTACCTCTTTTATGTTTTAGAATAAAATTAAAAGACGACAACCTGAGAGCCCACCGCGCGAGCCTACCGGATGGATTGGATAATTTTAGAAACCATTTAAGTGCTGCGTGATCTGTATAAACAGTGAATTGTTTACCATTAATTATCGATATATGTAACAACGCCAATGCTCTAAAGCTGAAATTACTGCAAGAGTTTCTCTTTCTGTAGTTGAGTAATTGCGCTCGTTTTTATTAAGAGATTTGCTCATATAAGCTATAACTACTTCTTTATCGTCCTTTATTTGTGTTAACATACCACCGATGCCAAAGTTAGAAGCATCGCAATGTACAGAGAAAGGGAGATTATCGTCAGGACAAGCTAGTATAGGAGTAGTAACAAGAGCTTCTTTTAGTTTATTAAAAGCTAGAGTAGCATCTTTACTCCAAATGAATTTAGGGGCGTTTTTACCGGAAGAAGTTAATTTATTAAGTGGGGTTGCAATTGTGCTGAAGTTAGGAATAAAACGACGAAACCAGCTACAAGTTCCAATAAATTTTCTCACTTCCTTACGAGTAGTGGGAGTAGGAAATTCGAGTATTGCTTTAATTTTAGCCGGATCTGAGCGTAAACCGTTTTCATCTACAATGTAACCTAAGTATTTTAGTTCATTTTTAACGAATTGACTTTTATCGAAGTCAATAGTTAATTTAGCAAACGTTAATTTCTCAAGAACTCGAACTAGATAAGAGATATGCTCTTCAAATGATTCAGAAATTATTATTATGTCATCAAGATAACAAAAGACCTTATTGTCAAATTCAGGAGTAAAAAGCATGTCCATAAGTCTTTGCTGAGTAGCTGGAGCATTAGTTAAACCAAAGGGCATGATAACAAAGCGATACATGCCTCGACCAGGGACATAAAAAGCTGCTTTATCTTTATCTGCTTCTTCTTTCATAGGATAGTTTTTTGCTCTAAAGAGAGATTATTATAAGGAAGTACTTGTTTAATAGTTTCAGTAACCACTGAACATTTAGTATTTGTTTTAAAAGCTGAAGAAAGTATATGTGGAATAAGATTAAACTTTTTCCAAAAGTCGACTCCTAAGATAATTGATGGAGATATATTTGGGAATACGAAGGCTTGGACTAGACGAGTTTGATTATTGTATCTAATTGGAATGTCAATTGAGCCAAGGGATTTACTTTTATGATTACTGGCAGTAGTAATCGTCATAGAAACAGACTTGGATAACGTGAAGCATAATTTTAAAATTTCTAGGTGGGAGTTATTACCCAGTATTGTAATAGAACTACCACTTTCTAGCAAGCCGGAAAATATTTTGTTATTGATAGAAATATCAATAAAAGGACGATTAAAATCTTTTTCATTATCGTATAGTGAAGTTATTTTGTAACAATGAAAAAAAATTTTTTATGATTTTATGATTTGTAATCAATCATGCCAGTCTGATTGATTAAAGTTTTTATCACCCAAGTCGTTGTTTAGTTTTTTGAGTTATTAGTTTTATTACAATTAGGGCAATTAGTAGATTTAACATCTTTTAAACCATATTTAAAACAAATAATTAATGTACGAGATTGCGAGCAATTAGTTAGTGTAAGACCATTAGTGCGGCAGCGTACACAAAAAGCATTATTATTAACTTTATTAATTGTATTAACATGAGGTTTATTGTTAAAACGATTAAAATTTGTTCTAGGCGAAAACGCGTTAAAAGTTGAGTTAAAAGATTTATAGTTAAATTCGGCAGTTAAAGGATTATTTGAAGTTTGAGGTTCGTTGAAACGTTTCTCTTTGTCTAAGAATTCTTCATATTTTTGACAACAAGAAATAAGCGCAAGAATAGAATTAATATTATTATTCGCGATATAAGGTGAGTAACAAGGTCGGATGTTACGAATAATGATTTAGAGTTTTTTAGTTTCCGATAGTTTTTCTGAAAGTCTGGAAAACATGCCAGTTAGTATGGAAACAAAAATAACTATAGGTTCATCCTTGCCTTGAGTTCGTTTATTAATATGGCTTCTAATAATTTATGGTCATAGTCAAAACCACCAAAGTCATTTACCAAAGCTTCGCAAAGTTCGTCCCATGTTAACAAAAAGTCACGTTTATAACGGTACCAGTGTAAAGCGTTATCGGTTAAGTAATTCGAACGCATGATCCAATAATTTGTTAGCAGTAATATTCCTAGAAATACTAAATTCCTGAATTTTCTGGATAAATGAGCGCGGACAAGAGTTTCCGTCGTATTTTATTCGTTTTAATTCGTTAAGCGAATTATTGGGAATAGAGTTTAGAGGTTGAGACTGAATGTCGGGGAGTATAGTATGAAACATCGTGTCATTAGGGCTATTAGGAGTAGAAGAGGGACGGTTGACTACTATAGGGTGAGGGTTGATGTCGATGGAAACGGTTAATGAATTAAATTTTGATTCTAAGGTGAGAAATCTCACTTTAGTTTGAGATAAACGATTTGCCTCTGAGGGATCTGAATCAATATCAATCCTCTCTAATCGATGAAATAGATGATTAATAAAAGTTTTAATTTTTTTGTTGAGTTTATGGTTGCCCTGTTCCAATGATAGTATTTTTGATTCGATATAATTTAGAGTAGTGGTAAGTTCGTCTAAATCAGTTTTAACTTCCAATATCGAATCTAAAATATCTTCAGAGGGAGTAAGAGGTGCGAGTTGAAGAATTTGTTTTTTTAAGCTGTATTACTGTATCTTTTGGTTCCTCTAATCTTATTTTGATTTCATATTCAAGCTCTGCTTTGTTTAAAAGTTCAAACAAAATAATTCTATCTATGATTAAAAGATGAAAGAGGATAATAAAGGGTGGTAAATGAGGGTTAATGAGCGCTAAAGGCGACTCAAGAGAGTCAACTCAAGTTTAAGAGGACTTGAGTGTTTAAGAGGACTTCCCTAGAGTGTTTAAGAGGTGTGTGTAGTTCAAAGAGGACTGAGTGTTTTAAGAGGGGTGTGTAAGATAGTGCAGTATTTGAAATAGGTAGTTATGTTTTGTATAAACAACTACAGAATATTGTCCTGTAGCTGTCGTGGAGTATCCCCCAACTTGTAAATGACCACGAGTGGTTTTACGAACGTTCACAAGCGAAGACTGGGTACGATTACCAGTGGGTAAACGTAGTGGTGTGCAAGTGTGTGGGGTGCAGAGTAGTGAGAAATAGGTAGAGAGTTAAGTGTAAGTGAGAGTTGTGTAAGTGGTAACGACTTTAGGATATTCTCCTACAGTACGTTGTAGAGTAAACCAAACCCCAGCTTGGGAATGACCACGAATGGTTTTAAAAACACTTCCAAGTGAAGAATGGATGCCAATTACCAGTGGGTAATGGAATGTGCATCGGGGAAATGTGGTATTCTGCTACACAGAACCACATATTTTAGTTTACTTACGTTTTATAACACTATACAAAACTCACCTTCAAATCTTTTGATTTAGTATCAATTCATGTAAGCATATTTTTTAGAATATTTTTATAGTCTGACATTGTCATCGGAATTGACGTGTCCTTGTAAATTTATTTTCTTATGCCATAGACATAATATACCATAGAGTAGTTAGACCTCTTTTAAGCTCGTTCTACATTATAATTTTCATAATAAGGGCAGCGACAGACTGCCACCTTTGTAAACCGTTTTATTTCGTTCTGCTCTTTAATTTTTAATTGAGATTTTGAATTTTAAATTCAGAAGAGATTTCAGAACGAAGGAAAACGGCCTTCACTCCTGTCTCAGTTTTGGTTTTGTTGTGAACGCGGAAAGTCGTTTTCCTTATCCTAGAGCTACCTACCAAAAGTGTTTCTAATTATAATAATCTTGATCAGTTTATAAATTTACATAAATCAACCTGAATAATAAACCTGAGCGTTTTACTGAAAGCTGAAAGTCGTCTTTCTTATCCTGGAGCTACCCACCAAGAGTGTTTCTAACTGACCCTAAACGGTGTGTGTGTCAGCCTTCACGGTCCTGGCACCTACTATGTGTTTGTCCGACGAGTTAGCTGCCTAGACTCGACTTTAGTTAAAAATTTTCTTGCACCAGATAACATTTTGTACGAAGTATAAGCAAAAAATAAAGTGTTAGATTACTGATTTTGGCCACAGTTTTACTCGCTGTGGCGGCGGTAGGCGGCTGAACGATAAGCTGATGTTTCTTGTCGTGGGTTCAGTTCCAGAACATAACGAATATTTGTATGGACTACAGATAAATGTTCCGGGTTTAACAAGGTTGCAACGCATTCCCACATGCATTCCCACATTAACAATAAACTGATTAATAAGGGCCTTTTTAAGCTCCATGTACTAAGCAAACTACATTGTGTTTTAACGTTTCGCCAGCGTTGTGATTTTTTTTGACGATTTAAATAAAACTGGGTATTTTATCCGGTATATCTAACGAATTTTCAGCAGCAGGAGCTCGTGGCTAGATAATAATAGACGCACAGGTCGATCTTCAAGGTTAAGCAACGCTTGCCTAGGTTGGTCTGTCGTGCCTCGGAAAGCACGTTAAGCCATTGGTCCCGGCTGTCATTTGGAGATCTTTGGCAGTCGTTACGGAGAGTCAGAAGCCAGTAAATCTGACTCCAGTCTTGCCATGAAGTACCGTGTTACCCCAGTTAATGGGTTGTGGAGGTCTGGTAGGCAGCCGCTCCTCGTAAAATACTGGTATTCAGCTAAATCCGGCTTGACTGGAAGCCAACCCCAATATAGTTGGGAAAAGGCTAGGCAGATGATGATCTAACAAATTTTCAGCAAACACATGAACTAATTCACCGTGATACAATTATACAAAAAACTACAAAAAGTAAAAAGATGGGAACAATACCCGCTGTTCACTTTTAAAAACAAACTGCTGGAGTGCTTTTAAATTGCTTCGGCTAAAACTTTTCGGGCATTTTGAAGAAAAATGTAATTCAAAGTAGATTCTATAGAGCAACGTGCATGCTGCACTTGAATAATGACTTCTCCCACTCTTGGGCGGAGCGGGAGGGTGTGTCAGACTCTTACTGACTAAACCCCTACCCCCTTCCTTCGTTGCCTTCGATCTGGGGGACACGGTGTAAACCTTAAGGTTTTTTATGGGTGGGGATTCATTAGAAGGACTTCCCCCGTTCTTCTTCTTTGCCTTCATTCCAGGGCCCAGGGTACCTTCGAGTTTATGAAAGAAATTCTAAATGATGAATACGTTTTTCGATCTTTTTCTTCTTGTGTCGATTCAATTCAAATTTTGTCCGACCAATATTTAGCCACCTGGACAGCTCTATCGTTGGCCTCGTATAGTTTCGAGGTGCAGGTAGTTTGGTCTATAAGAAAAATTACCGCTAGCACTAGTGTCCCTTATGTCCTAATTAGTTTACATTTATTTAATTCACGTTTACAAAAAATACAAATATTTACAATTACTAAACTAATAAACGACTTAGTACATATATAAAAACTGGATGAAAATATGTACAAACGTATATATATACAAAAAAAGGGATTTACTGGACATTTTATCCATTTTGATGTCATCAGGAATAGTGCCCAGAACGCTGGCAGCATTGCCACGTTGGATGGCAATGCACTGTGGGTGTTTACTCTCCAGGGCTGAAATTGTGTCTGGAGAGCTCCCCTCAGGTCACCTTCACTTATTTTGGATTCCACATGTAAACACAAACCCTTCTGAGAAACGTTGTTAAAAGCAGGTAATTTTCGATGGAAAATGTGAGCCGAATTATTACAATTGTCCTTGATTTGGGTAGTTAAAGATTTTTTAGAAGTTACTTTTTTGGGCACATAGAATCCTGTAAGGGAAGGTGAGTAGCTCCTTCCAAGCAGTTTGTGTGTTCTCCTGGGTTATAAGACGGACGCATCGCGCTAAACTCAGCACAACAGTTCGTCTCGCGACCCAAGGAACCCTTTTTAAGACAGACAGGTGTAGAAATTTAAATTTTGATAAAGTTATGCAAGCCGATTCCAAATGTTCTGATAGAGCTTAAGTGGCTGGGGGACATAAAGATACACTATGAGGTTTGTGAACCTTGCCATAGTGTGTCTTAAATCCCCGTTCGCCTTTAAAATAACTTAGCTGGGAGCAGTGGGGGCATCTCACTAGCGGAGCGTCGAGCGATGTGACAGGTTAACTGCTAGTACTAATGCGGGCTGCATTGTACTTACTTAATAGAACAAATAAAAACTAAAACTATCACAAAGTACAAATATACACAATTACATAAAAATACACTTTAAAAAATTGACGGCTTGACGTGACGGCCGTGGCGCAGCCGTACTACTTACATTAAATACGTAAGTAAAAATTATAAACAGTCTCTTTTTATACAGCTTAATTAATATGTAATTTTCTACTAGAACGTTGTCAATTGCAGAAGATGAAATGTCAATATTGAAATTTAAAAAAAAATGGATGGTGTTGTGTTGTTACCTTGATGGCACCTAACTAAAGGTGTATGTTGGTGTGTGTGTGTATGTGTTCTCCCAAAAACTCGGGCGCCAGGGAGTCACACCAAAACTAAATCCAGAGTAGCAAAGTAGAAGAGATCAGACCTTTAATCTGCCGGTGGTAGGCTAAATTAAAAGAAATAAAACAATGGAACACTTTTGTCTTTCCTTTTAATTATCGCAGCCCGTAGCTTCACAGTAGGACTTATGTGTATATAACTTAGATTATGTTCTATAGATATTGTGTCTGATGGTATTTATTACTGGTATTACTGCAATCTTTTATTTAAACGGAATAGATAAAAGGAATTCTCCTACCAGATTAATCGGGCCTAAACATGTTACCGTAGGACCGCGGATAGGGTTATTCTTATTCCACGTGTGAAACTTTTCATGACACGTATGATGCGAGGCTTGAAGTATCCAGAAATAAAACCAGGAAAAAGGAAAAAAAAATGAAGAAAAGGAGTGAACAAAAAAGCGCCTCGGTAGGCGTTTTTTTTCTTAAAATATAATATAGTGCGCTAACACAGCGTTAAAATACACATGCGTGCGATAAATCACTACATCAAGAAAGGTTCCTGGGATAGCCTCAAAAATACTACGTCCATGAAGGCTATATGTATATGGTGTAAAAGCCACAATACGGCCAAAATTAGCGGCAATTATAGCCGATGTCAAAACAATAATATTCTAAATGTGTCGGGTCTTTACGCAATTTCATAGGACAAGTGGTCTTAGAGGCAACAAAATCAATAACATCTTCAAAATTTGCGATCGAATGATTTGTATTTGCTTTTAAAAAATACTTCCACTATTTTTTTTTTCTTTAAAGCGACTCTGGGTGATATTATTATATTAATTTAATTTAATGTAATTATATATTGGTTGCCGTCGTCCGTGAGTCACTGCGGGGTGCCAACTGAAAACCAGCGCTGGGTGTCTGACGCCCAGCAAATGCTGAGGTGGTGACCCTTTCGGTACGGGCACGCCCGACGCATTCTGTACTTTTCTTATTTTGTTTTTTTTTTCTAATTTATTTTGTTTGTAATCGTTGTGCTGTGTCTGTCCCGAATAAATGTTTTCTATTCTTCTTCTATTCTTGATATATCTGAAAATTTAAAGGAAAACTCGTTAACGAAGACAGTTATAATTATGTATTTTAAAATTATTTTAATTTGCGCAAAGTTCTTTTGGTATTGTTTTTAGTTTCTCAATAAAGAAGGTTTAGGGTGCTTAAAACAATAATTCGTTTCAAACATTGCGCGAAATTTAGATATCGTCCTTTTCGTTTCTACAACTATTCGTAAAAAGTAAAAAATTATTACGGTAGGATGTACGAGTACACCTTTACGACATACACTACAGTAAACGTAACGGTGTGGAGACTTTGATACACTTAATTTTCTCTGAACACATTCTCGATCGTGACAATAACTACAATGTTTAGTAGTAAATGCTTCACTGATTACAATCACAGACAAATTCTTTCACTGTTTTATAATCTGGAGTACTTAGTTGTCAAAATTTTCTGTGACCCAAAACACTCGTCGACAATTTTATGCAACATCTTCTGATCATTTATATATTTGTCGAATTTTAAACGTTGAACTCTTCTCTGTTCGTACACTTTCTGTTTTTCATCGAACCATTTTAATTGAAATCTAGTATCAATTCAACACAAGATTCCCGATCAATGAACTCTATCCAATTTCGTACGTTCTTCTTTGTCTTTCATAAAACGCATTCTTTTACGAGTTCTGTGGTACTCTTTTGATTCGTACACTACGCGTTCCTTCTTTAAGACTTTGTACAAGAACCCATCTCCGTTACATGTACATGTAACTATCGGTGTTTTGGCCCCAGGATCCATTTCGTCGACCACCAACGGTAGCATTTGCTATAGACGCTTCAGACTTTTTTGACTTAAATCTTTGACCCTTTTGTACAATCTGGTTCATGGATAGGCACACGCTCACACCATCGGTAGTAAAACTATACCGGGGTGTAATGTAAAATGTCAATTCCAATACATGTGATTGTTAACAGAAAAAGACCAAGAAGATGATGTATTGACTGGATCTATACTCTTCGCAATAATTCGTGCATACATCGAGAGTCATAAAATAATGTTATTAATTTCAACCCATGTAAATATTTTGGAAATACATTGAATGATGGCGTTTTCTTTTCATACAACTCGTGTTGAATCTTCACAAACAGTGGGATGAATCTCCAAAGTCTTTCTTTATATCTTTGGCATTGATCAAATTCTCACTGAACCAATTGCCGATTCTATTAAATTTGAAATTACCATTATAATAAGCATCATAAGTCGATGAGTATACTTCAGATTTATTCTTATCTTCACCAAATTTATTGTACATGTCTTTAGAGCCTTTTGAATGCATGAGTCGATATATTTGTCTCTAAAATTGTGCTGTATTGTTTTGCAATCTGCATAATTGTGAATGATATTGTAACATTACGTCAAGCTCAAGGAAGCTAGACGTAAGCCACGTTAATATAAAAATATAGAAAATTAGGTACAAAGGATAAAAAAATAAATAAAAGGAAGGGTCGGCTTCACACGTCGCAGGATGCTCGGTGGTAGGCAGGCAAAACAACGGCAGCTCAACACGACGCAGGATGCTCGGTGGTAGGCAGGCAACACAACGGCAGCTCGGCATGCACGCAGTAAGGCAGGCAACACGACGGGCAGCCCGACGTCTAGGCAGCTAACTCGTCGGACAAACACATAGTAGGTGCCAGGACCGTGGAGGCTGACACACACACCGTTTAGGGTCAGTTAGAAACACTCTTGGTGGGTAGCTCCAGGATAAAAAAGAGGACTTTCAGCTTTCAGTAAAACGCTCAGGTTTATTATTCAGGTTGATTTATGTAAATTTATAAACTGATCAAGATTATTATAATTAGAAACACTTTTGGTAGGTAGCTCTAGGATAAGAAAAACGACTTTCAGCGTTCACAACAAAACCAAAACTAAAAAAAAGGAGTGAAGGCCGTTTTCCTTCGTTCTGAAATCTCTTCTGAATTTAAAATTCAAAATCTCAATTAAAAAATTAAGAGCAGAACGAAATAAAACGGTTTACAAAGGTGGCAGTCTGTCGCTGCCCTTATTATGAAAATTATAATGTAGAACGAGCTTAAAAGAGGTCTAACTACTCTATGGTATATTATGTCTATGGTATAAGAAAATAAATTTACAAAGACACATGTCAATTCAGATGACAATGTCAGACTATAAAAATATTCAAAGCATATTAACAAATTAGAGATGTGCCGAGTCAGGCTGACTCGAGTACCTAGTAAGTACTCACATACTCGAGTACTCAAAATATAAGATTCAAATCCACAGTACTCGGATACAGGACTCGAGTACTTACAGTATTCGAATACCAAGTCGCGCGTGACTCGACGTTCACAGCAATCAAGTATGAACCTGTTTAATGTTTACGTTTCTTAACAGCTGGCCGGTATCAAAAAGTTATTAGATTGTTTTCATATTTCTACTTAGTTTATTAGTTATTGATTTGTTATTGAATTGTGCTGCATCGTTTTCCTTCCGGGACTTGTGAATAATTGTGTGTGTAAGATGGCACCGAAAAAGAAATCGGAAGTGTGGTCTTTTTCACTATTCTAGAAGATAAAAAAGTGGAGTGTAAAGAATGCAAAAAAACGTTTGTGGACTTTGGAAACACTACAAATTTATTGAAACATTTGAAAAAGATACATCCATTGATATATACAGTGTCCATAGAAAAAACCGGTAAGCAAAATGAAAATGAATGCTTAGAAGATACTTCTGATTTGGAGTCATTAGCATCGGCGTCGTCGTCTGCTAGTCAATCACAAACAAATGATGGCTATGAAATGGACCAACCTACGAGAAATCGTAAAAGACAGCTACAGATGACATTTTTGTCAAAAAATGCTATTCAGATCAACTCAAAGAGTATAGACCGGGAGCTAGTAAATATGATTTGTGTGGATTTGCAGCCTCTTTCTATAGTGGAAAATACAGGCTTTCAGAAATATACTCAGGAACTTAATCCAAACTACTGCCTTCCTTCAAGAAAAATTCTGTCGAAAAAGTTACTGCCACAACAATATGATATATCAAAAAGAGCACTAATTGATAAGGTACAACAAGTAGATTACATAGAATGCACAAGTGACATATGGACATCAGACAGCAATAAGTCTTTCTTAACTCTAACAATACATTACATATATCAAGGCACAGCAGAATCTCGAGTACTTACTACGAAGGAGATTGCCGAGTCACATACGTCGGAAAATATAGCGGCTTTAATACGCCATATACTTGAAGCAGATTGGATTTTTTTTAACAAAGTTGTATGTATTACCACAGACAATGCTAGTAACATGAAGAAGGCTGTAGTGGAAATTTTGCAGAAGCGACATCATCCATGCGTAGCTCATACTTTGAATTTGGCAGTTACTGATTGCTTTAAGGACAATGAGAGATTATCGCTTTTGACAGAAAAATGCCGAGATATCGTTACTTATTTCAAACGAAGTAACATTGCGTCTTACCAGCTTAAAATAATGCAAGAGCAGATGAATAAAGAAAAACTAAAGCTGCTTCAAGACGTCAAAACGCGATGGAACTCCACCTACATTATGCTCGAGAGATTAGAAACGGTTAAGGTACCACTAACGGCGGCATTGTCATCCTTGACTTCTCCTCCAGACAATTTGACTACAGAAGAATGGAATGTTTTACACGAATGCGTGATTGTTTTAAAGCCAATCGAACAATTATTAACAACAAGATTATCCAACGTTGTCGAGTGTTATCCCACTTATTCGAGGAGTACAAACATCTTTACGGAATTGTATTTTATTGACTGATACCGCGATAATATTGAAAAATAAGCTCACAAAAACAATTGACAGACGTTTGGGGTGTTATGAAATTAATAAAACTGCCGCTAAGGCAACGTTTTTAGACCCGAGGTTCAAAAAGGCTGGATTCGGAGTAGAGAGGAACGCTGATAATGCTCAGAATTGGATTGTTGAAGAATTAATATATCATGAGACTTCTCAAACACCCTCTTCAAACCTGGGGCTATCTGTACATTCAAACAATCAGCAACCTAATGAAACACCTGTAAATAATGAATCTAACAGTTTATGGAGTTTTTTGGATAAAAAAGTACAAGAGCAGGTGAGTATGGCAACACCAAATTCTGACGCAATCATAAAAGTGAAACAATATGTTGAACTTCCTTACTTGGATCGAAATATGGATCCATGTAAGTTTTGGGAGGCCAGAAAAATTATTTATAAGGGCTTGCAAAAAATGTCTCAAAAATATTTATGCATTCCTGCAACCTCTGTACCATCAGAACGTGCTTTTTCGTCGGCAGGACTTTTATGTAATCAGCGCAGAAATAGATTAGAATCTGAAAAAGTTCACCAAATATTATTTTTGAATAGTCATCATAAAAATAAGAAATAAGAGGCCGCAGTCTGTTCCTTTATACGCGACTGCAAGTTTTAATTCATCACACAAAATGAGAACTGAATAATAATCGTGTTTTGTGAGCTAGAAATAAATAATTAGACAGTATTGCTTAGGCTCTTTAAAAATGAAAAAAATATGCCAGTTTTTGTATTTTTATAAATATTCGTTTTGTGTTCGGAATTATAGTTAAGTTACCGAAGAAGTTGAAAGTTGATGTTTACGTTTGTAAGAAGATAATATTTTTATTTGACTTTATTTAATTACTTTTACTTCTAGTTTTATTGAAGAATAGTCCATTCATGGTGGGTTGTGAAGGTGGGATAAAGTGTTGCCATTTAGGGTATCACTTCTTTAATACAAATTATGAATCATAAAAAATGTTTTAGCAGTTTTTGTATTGTTTATAAATATTCGTTTGTGGAAATATCATTAATTATGTTACCAAAGAAGTACGATGTTTACGTTGGTAGGTAAAGATTATATTCTTGTGTTGATTTTATAACAATGTTTACTTAAAATTTTATTGAAGAATACTCTATTTAATGTTTAAAGCGACATAAATAGTTGATCCTATATTTTTAAAGGTTTATTATTGTTTTCCAAACAAGGATTTTTGTTGTGTTTATTTGTTGATTTCTGAGTAAAAAAATACGTGTGTTTCGCTTCAATTGTTTCTAAAAATTACAGTGTGTTCCAAATTCCTACTAAGATTGAATTTTCTTACCAAATGACTCAATAAAAGTACATAATATTTAATTAATAACTGCAAAGTTTACTGTCAGAGTACTAAATAAAAAAAAGACTGATTATATTGATGACTGATTAGATTAAAAAGACTGATTATACAATAATAATGTTATTATTTACTTACTGTCCTATCGTCATATAATACTTATGAACCGAAAGCAAGCTTTCGAGAACAAATAAAAAAGTACTCGAGTCTACCAAAGTACTCGAGTCTACCAAAGTACTCGAATACTCATGCTGGTACTCGAGTACCTATCCGAGTTCCGTGACTCGAATCCTGATTCGATTCCTTTTTCGATTCCTTTTTCAACGAGTACCAAAAAATACTCGAATACCAAAAATAGCCGACTCGGCACATCACTATAACAAATTAGCGGTATAAAATAAGCCATGAACGCCAAAACAATCGGAGTTAAATAAAAAACATGCTTTTCAGGTACATGTAAGTTGCTGCACTGCAATATGTACAAAGAATATACAAAAATGAATTACATGAATTGATACTAAATCAAAAGATTTGAAGGTGAGTTTTGTATAGTGTTATAAAACGTAAGTAAACTAAAATATGTGGTTCTGTGTAGCAGAATACCACAATATATCCTACAGTCGCTTTTTGCTTTCTAATTGTATATTCTTCTGGTAAAATAATTGTTAAAATTTGTCACGTAAATAATAAATTGTGCAATAACTGTGGTGTATAATAAAATATTCTTAAACCATGACGTCGAAAATTCCACCGCATCGCTGTCGGTTTATGTGCCCGAAAGACTGGCGGTATTTCCAATACGTTGTATGTAATGCCGCCAGTCTCTAATTATTGATTCGTTTAAGCCAATGATTAGAGACAGGCATTGTTAATAAGCACAAAACTTTACCGACATCAAACTCGGTTAATAATAGTCGTTTTAGCGTTAGAACAGAAATTTATTTCTGTAAAGATAAAACAAACAACTGACTTTCAGTGTTGAAGTCGGTAGTTATTTTGTACTTATTTTTATTTCATACTTTTTAATTTTGTTAAACTTGAATTTAAAAATAAAAAACTTTTCTTAATAAAAACTGTACAGCGTTCTATGTAGATAGTCGGATTGGCCAGCTTTAATTTTCTGATGATGATGATAATGATGATTGTGTGCTACTTTGACGTGAACGCGATCGTGCTAGATAAGCTTGATCGGATACTGCTAAATTTAGCTTGAGTAAAGAATGTCTCGATTTCAAGCTTCTGATGTGAACTGGATCCCTTTTCGCCAGAGAAGGTCATCATTTCAACTCTTCTTTTCAGGTTTATTAGTCGTTTGAGGTAGGCAAATTTTGCATTTTAAAAGTTTATGTTGTAGTCCAATAGAATAAATTTTATTTTTAAAAGTTACAATGCCGGCAGTTACGGCGGCTCCTGCTATTTTTGCGGCAACGCGTATGTTCGAAAGTCCCTGTGAGCTTTTCCATAAGTTCAGCAATGTGAGAAACATTTCAACTTTACCTGTCCCCGTGGACTGCTTCTCTGCAGTTCATCTGATCCACACTTCATCGCAAATACATAAATAACACGCAAACAACACAATACTTATAAACATTTGTCACTCTGCATTAATTTATTTTAAATATCCGAGTCCCATCTTGTTTTGTCATTTCCTTTGTTACTGAAATCGGCGTCCAATCGCCAATGGCGTATCAGCGTCTATGCCACAGATTAAACACAAGTTGCATGATTGCGCTATGGACGCGTCGTGGTGCTGCACTATATCGCCTGTAAAAAAACCCTTGACAAAAACGAAAACTCCATGTTCTACTCATCAGTCACTGGGATAGTGTTTTTCTTCATTTTGCTGAGATCGCGCCGGTTTGAATGATTCCACATATTGTCCATATTATCCAGTTGTACAGACACTAGAGATACAAATTAACACCAATTTTCCATCACAATATCCACTACGAAACAATTTGCAAATAATTTACACAGCCATTGAACTTAACTCGGAGAAATCCTAAAGACTACTAAATATAATATATATAATACTGTAATATAATACTAAAGGCCTACCCATCTTCCAAGGGAAAAACGACATACCGTCCGGTCTCTTAACCATCGTCGCGTGCCAGGCCATGAGGTTCTAATACAGCTGGAACGCCGACGGTGACAAGAGCGCGTCTGATGATGTCGTTGATATTCGCGTGCCGTGCTATGAGACCCGCACTTCGGCTGCATGATAGACCGTGGTGTCCGAGGCTGTTGACAACTTCGCCACAGTGACAGCGATGAGGAGTACAACAGGGAGCGCCTAGACGTAGGGAAGCAGCGAGACGGAAAGTAGTATCATCGAGCAAGGTGCCTAGGTTCGATGATGGTAGTGCATGAAGCCAGAGACCCGACTCTCCCCCACAGCTAGCAGGCTCCACAGGAGTAGTAGATGTTACAATCAGGTTGTCCTGAACTACTCTGCAGAGCGGCTCATCCCACCGTCTTTGGGATGATGGGTCGTCGGGTGGATTAAAATTCGGGCAAGTGAGTCTCCAGGGTAGCTATAGCCTCGATGAAGCACGGCACATTGAAATCGATCAGTGAGGAAGATAGGATAATCCTGATCAATTTCTCAGTGCCGTGAGTGAACCGAGGATATAAAGCAGGTAAACTAATACTAGAAATTATTCGGACACCAAGGCCTCCCATACGGATGGGAAGGGTTGCTTGAGTTCAAGCTCGGTCGTTCATGGCCACTTTCAAAATTAATGTAAGGGTTTGTCGGATAATTTGATCTATTGTTTTCCAAGAAATTGTGGATGTTTCTATAAATGAGAAGGAAATATTTTAATTTGTGGCCGAAACAGCAGAAACGAATAAAGGTGATGGCCGAATGCATGTTAATTTAGAGAAATCTTTCTGAAATTTCACTAAAATTTTGTATTTTTTCTTCAAGGAAATTGGGAAAGGAATCTTCAAAAATAGGAGACCCAAGGAGGAAGAAGGACCCAACTTTTATCAATTATTTTTATGTCTGGGGCTATTTTGTTAAATTTCGAAAGAGCGAGTTGTCTAGTACTGTCATTTATGAATAATTCACATTTTGAAAGATTAAGTTTAATTTAACAATAAATAAATAAATAGATATATAAATAAATAAATAATCTTAAAAAGTAAAGTTTAATTTTTCCTTTTAAGTGAAGTTGATTTTTTAGGAATTGTAAATCATTTAAAACTGTATCTGCTTCGCTTCCTAGGGTTCCATCGTCGAGGTACCAAACGTTGAATTTGGAATTTAGCTGTCGAATAATAGGGTGAATGGCTAAACTAAAGATCACCGGCCCGAGGGGATCACCTTGTTGACAACCAACAGCGGATTCCAAATGGTTGTCCCGATATAGTTATTTGGAAAACTAAAAATTTGGGGTACTTCTTTTTTAGCTTCTTTAGCTAGCAAGGTGTCCCCATTTACTGAATTAAAGGCATTTTTTATGTCAACCTCCAGGATAACCTCTCCTAGGTTAGAATTTAGGTAGGTCGAAAAGGCGTGAACGGCAGCCTCACAGCCCCCTTTGGAGCCAAAACCTAGCTGCAGGGGCTGAAATTTTTCCAAAAAAGCCTCACCATAAAATTTACAGCAAGTTTTGGCTGTCATACTGTATAGGTAGTTCCCATAGCAATGGGTCGAATACCGCCATCTCTCTTGCGTAGAGCACATAACTTGGTCCTGTACAGTCTCGATGACGGCCTCGTTCACTTTAATCGAAAGCATGAGGTTAATTAGAACCGTAAGCTCCTTCCCGAGCAACTCACCAGCTTCCCCGGCGCCTGAACAAATGAGGTCCTTTAGGTGTTGAGGAACTTAGGCTGTCGAGGCAGAGCCACTCCGGAAGGAGCAAGTAGCTGACATTACCTCACGACTGTAATGATGAGGGTATGAATGTCTAAATCAGGAGGATCAGGAAAAGAAAGGCCATCCGCTGGGGCAGGGTGTTTGCTGTAGTTGGAGAATAAGGAACCAGCACATTACTACTGAAGAGAATTTTGGCTGCTCCGCTAATGTCACCTTCCCCTAATGTCACCTTCCCCTAATGTCACCTTCCCCTAATGTCACCTTCCCCTAATGTCACCTTCCCCTAATGTCACCTTCCCCTAATGTCACCTTCCCCTAATGTCACCTTCCCCTAATGTCACCTTCCCCTAATTTAGTTTCGACCAGGTGGGATATAGTGATATACCTCTTGAAGAGGTAACCCTTTGTGTCGATAATTTTGAGTCCAAATTAAAGGCCAAAATATCACAATTCTCTTTAATTTGTGTAGTCAAAGTTTTTTTGTTTGCCAAATATTTTCAAACATGTAGTATTCTGTAAGGGAAGATGAGAAGTTGTTCCCAAGCACTTAACGCGTTCTCCCGGGCGGCAAGGCGCGCACAACTTGCTAAATTTTGCGCTACTACAGGCCTTGCACCACGGGGAACTCGTTTTAAAACCGGATCAGAGTTTTTGAATTTTGAAAGGGTTTTCCAAAGGGGGTCAGAAATAGTAGCTGGTGTAGGGGATGTAGGAGTAAGGACAGGGTCTGAAATGAGTGAATTTTGGGGTTTATGGGCCTTTCCAATATGCACATTCAGATCTCGCTTACCTTCAAAAAACCGTGCTTGGGTGCAGAGAAGGCACCTCTCCAGAGTTCTCAGTGATGTTGAAAGTTGACACGCACTTTCCACCGAAACACTGCTACCACTCAACATGATTGTAAAACCTTATAAATAATACACTTAACTATATAATACAGGAAAATATAATTAGAAAAAAAAAACTGTCAAAGACACAACAATGACAACTGTGTCACAACACGTCAGCGGTATCGGTATGGCGCAGTCGCTTTGGCGGCCTAGGGCGCTACAACGCCGAAAAAGATATTTCAGCGGCGGCGTCCTGGCAACCGTTGTCCGGTAACTTCCGAAGCATCGTCGTAGGCGTCGCCTCCAGACCTCCACTCTTTACGAAACAGCAGTTTAGTATGTGCGTGGAACCATCAGTCAGTCGTTCAGATCCAAAAGCATTTTATAAGTATGCATTTATTATAAGGCACATGTATTTTGAATTGTTTATGTCCAGCTCCTGTAACATTTACTAGGTGGTACTCCTGCTCTATACTGTGTGAAATGCGATATACAGTCTAGATGATAACACCTTCGGCGGGTTTTAAATTATTTCCTTTAATAAGAAACCGAAAACTTTTAACTTTTCAAATAAACCCTTGACCATTAATTAATCTTTGAAATCAACTAGATAATTAAATTAAAATAAATTTCGGCTCAAATATTCACGCACTACGTCTTCGCACTCTGATAGCTCAGTTTTTTTTACGAGTAATTAAAATGATTATTTTTAATAATATATTTACAAGAAATATTTTAGACATTTCTCGTGTCAAAAATTATGTTTACATAAAATGATTACGTACAATGTTCATCTCATAACAATGATGCGTAATTCATAGCTATTGATGATTGTTGAGTAAAATCAATGGCATCAAAAACAAATGGCATCAAAAACAAATTTCCTATGAAGAAAACGTAAGGAATCCAATGATACTGCCAATTCTTAAGCGTCATTCAAAAACGCCACTTCGATTGTATGAACCGTAATATTCTTCAGATTTGACTAATTTTCTCAGCAACTTGAGCCCTAAGTTCGAGAGATAAGGTTTGAAATCCTTTGGTTTTTAAGTACAAGGGTTAAATGCGACTGTTAGAAGCTCGGCCTTCGAACGAGAGGTGCTTTTGAGTGTGGAGTCAGCACCACTGAGAATCTTATGTCAGTAGTACATTTCCTTTAATCTAGTCCGAGATCTAAAACCGATGAGAATTTAAATGCTAGTTTATTTCGAACTAGTTTTTGACTGTGGATTCACCCGCGTTACTTTAGAATTTAGATCATCACAAATAGAATAATTATGTGTATATAAAAAAAATAAACACTTTTATATTTCTTAATTAATATCGCGGGTCTCAAACCATAGGGGCGTATCCACAAAACCCCTACTTTTCAGGAGCGACAAAAAACTTAATAACTTTTTTCGTGGTTAAGCCAGCTTGTTGAGTTTTTGCATGTAGCTATATATTTACACTGTAGTTAATATAAGGTGTTTGATTTTAAATTATTTCCTCTGTAACACTTGTTTTCGGTTGATACATCTATTTGGCATGACGACTAAACGGTAAAACTCCGTAAAAATTCACCGAAAAATACATAGATTTTATGGACGTAAAATCCATCTCATTAAATTATTAATATTTTTACCAGTATTTATTTTTACTTAGTTGATGACCTTAAATATTGCAAATTAGGAATGAGAACCTATCAAAATTAACGTTATTTACGTGTTTTTTAAATTTCTTACGCCTGTATGGCATGCCATTAATATTATGAGGTGGTTGAATTCAGAGTAGAAGTATAAACCAGTTTTGTTGTACAATCTAGAAAAAAACGAAATGGTAGTAATTACACAAAGTTTTCTAACGTATATAGAATGTTCCATACATGTTTTAACTTCTTTCTTACTGGGGCACGTCATGGTGGTAGATAAATGCTCCTCTTTGAAGAGTGGCTGGAGAAACGTCACGGCGTCCTCACCTTCCGTATGACGCATGTCCTCAATGGACATGGTAAGCTCGGGAGGGACAGGCACCTGATTCGGATGGAAGAAGCGCACGGTTACCATTGTGTGGACCGCTTAGAAGACATAGTGGAGCATACAGTGGATGTGTGTCTCGCTTGGGTTGAGCTCCGACGTTTCTTTGTGTGGGCGATCGGCACTGGCGATCTCTCGCACCGGACCCTGGTGTAGGCCGTGGTCCACAGCGAGGGGGAATAGGTACCAGACGCTTCTTTATGCGACGTTGTAATGTTGGCAAAGTGGGCGGCCGCAGGCACGAGAGAACGAACCCCAACTTCAAGCCATCATAGACAAGGTAACGAGCAATGGGTAGTTCGCCACCCAGTCGTCCCCGAGCTCGAATTGTCGATGGCGCGAAGTGTTCCACGCGTACCTGGGAAAGATGTCAGCAAAGCCTATTGGAAATATGCGTTAACTTCCGATTGAAACACCATGATTCTGGAATTCAAACGACAACTGACGGAAGTGTCAGACGTTTACTAACTAAAACCCACTCCTGTTCCTTCTTGGTCTACGTTTTAGGGCCTCGAGGTTCACTTTTACGTAGCCCATGACCCCAGTAGGCTTCAATCCTGCTGGGCCCCTACGATTTGATGACATCTCCTTGAGGCGCGCGTGGAACACTACGCGCCGTCGATGATTTGGGCTTGGTCCGGACGGTTACCGGATGACCGGGCGTCGTGTTAACTACCTATTGCTCGCTGTCCGCAAACATACGGTGGCTGGAAATCGGGGTCGGGATCCCGGCAGCTGCTGCGTGAGGTTAATTCCCTCACGCGTGCGGCCGCCTCATTCCCCAGCAATACTGTTTCGCAGGCGGCGATCAACTGTCATTTCGTTTCACTCTGCAATGGTCCATTGGCTGTACCATGGCCCAGCGTGAGTAGTCGCTGCCCAAACGGAGCACACCTTTAATAATAGTCCTCCAGACCGAACTTACTAACCTTGGATTACGATGGCCAATCTTAACAGAAATCAGCCAAGTACATAGAAGATATTAAGTGCACAAGTGTGTGCGTAAACGCAGGTGCAGTCTCTGTTCCTTAACTTTCATAGTCGGATGGGACAGTAATCCGATACGACCGGAGAGAGATCAGATGCAGGTCCAACGGCTTTACATGTTTTCCGAGGCACGGAGATATCGCATCACCAACTTCCAAACTCCGGGTAGCCATAGAGTAATTCCTAATGGAAAACCCAATAGCAACTTTTGCTCGACCCGGGAATCGAACCCAGGACCCACGCGCAGTAGTCACCCTTGAGAACACTAGACCGACGGAGCAGTCAAACGTCACACCTTTAACGTAAGCTCCACCGTGTCCTCCGGAAGATCAACACAATGATGACACCTGGACGTTTCTTCCGCATGAATCCGGTGTAGGAACCTCAGAACTTACCATGCCCGGTGAGGGTCTGCGTCATGAGGAAGGTGAGGAGGTAGTGACGACTTTCCAACCACTTCTCAAAAAAGGGACCTACCACCATAAATTATGGCGTGCCTAAAGAATGGAAAGTAGATGGCTGGTTATTAGTTCATTTTTCTGTCAGTAATATGTTGCTTGGTGCGTTAAAAGACGGAATGAAATCTGTGATACTTATGTCTTACGGTCATGACTTAGATTGGACCCACATTGCGATATCATAATATTTTGTTCTGAATTTACTTAGTTATTCGACTTTCATGCGGGCGAAGCCGTAGGCAAAAGCTAGTCATTGATAAATACAGTATTACTGCTACTGCTTTAGAGTTAAACGCATGATATTGTCTCTACGCTTAATTATTCACACTAAATTCGCCAAAGTTTACCACGCATTAAAGTAACATCTACCTACTCGCTATTGCAGCTCGCCGCAGAATGACTGTGTTGGGTGTTGTTTATGACTATACGTCCGCGTATTGACGAAATCTTGAGACAGCCATACTATAAATATGTAGACGTATGTGCATACGTCTGCAGTAATGACTAAATATCCCCAGGATCGTGTTGATATTGATGGTCGTATGTGCATACGCCTCTATGGTCTGAAACTATTTCCTTGGATCATAACAAAATTTAAATTCGTACGTGCATACGTCTGTATGGCACGTTGAAACTGCTTTAATAACCAATAATATTGCTCTTACGTCTATCATACGGCTGTATGGCATGGGAATAATTGTAGACTGTCTAGGTTACGGCTGATAATATTTTGCAATTTACACAAAAAGTAATTAATATTAAATTATAAGAAAAATTGAGGTAATGTATTAGTTATAGTAGAATCTAATGGCATTAAAAACGAAAAATCGCTTTTTTGCTTATACGCCCCTATGGTTTGAGACCCGCGATATATTTTTATTATATTTTATTATTATACCCTGGTTATACTGTCCCACTTCTAGGCAAAGGCCTCCCTCCATTCTTTCCATCAAATAATGTAATTGAAACATAATTCGAAAAATGCGTAGCGCCAGCATATTTATCTTGTAAGTACCCTAAAGCCATTACGTCGAAATTATTATTTTTGTCCTCAGAAAACAGTACTTTTTCTGGACGATACGTACTCTGTGTACTTTTCTGTACTCCGGATAATGTACAAGCAAAAATGGTGGTCAATTCACTGCTTTATTAATTGTTATAGAAGCGAAAAAGTTAATCACTAAGAAATCTGATGCAATACGTGGAATTTATTTTAGTCATAGATTTGACGTCGTCATCCGCAACAAACGGAAACGGACCACAGACGCGTAGCGAATAACCGTCTATGAAAGACGATTTTTCGACAGCTTCGTCGAGAGTATATTATTATAATAATAATAATATTTTATTTGCATATATATTATAAATTGAGGGAGGCCTATGTCCAGCAGTGGACGTCTTTTGGCTGAAATGATGATGAAGATGATTACTACTGTAAATTAAATAAATCACGAACTACCAGCGTATCTTTTCTTTTTTTCTGACTTTATCCAAAAGGTTGTCAGTAAAAATCGCTTTTTAGCAATAGGTACCGCTTTTTTTTAATGTGATCTCTGCTCGTTTTGTATTTTTATGGTGACTAGAATATTTATCGTAGTAAAGAAAAACAGTATATATCTATACCATACATACGTTCAAAAAACATAATCCTTTTTCTGGCGCAGTCGTGTAAGTACTACCTAAGAAACCAACTTGCTTGATTACATTTGTAAGTTAAACTGCTTTCAGAATCACACGACATTGAGTCTCTGTAAGTAAATTTACTACGTCTTTTACGCAACAAAGCCTAGTCAAGAAATTTTGCTAGAAACTAGGCTAGGAAATCCGGAGCAATGTTAATGTGTATCTCCTATACAACCTATTAAAATTACTTCACTGAGGCATTTTACGTATAACTTCACGCTAGTACCGCTTTGAAGAAGGGGTACACGTTTCTATACTTTGTCGTATTCCTCAATGCTGAGGGTCGTGACCTCCCTGCTTCATCACCTTAGCCCTTATGATGTCCTTCATCTGTTGCTGTCTTTGGCAGTGTGAGGGGCATCTGGCCGGACCCCAACGTATTGGGCTGCGCCCGCGAGACCTTTGCCCTACTCTACTTTACCGGTCACAATGAGCCTTTCCAGGTTACTACCGTCTTTTCTTGAATGTGGCACGTTTAAGGAATTGGTCAAAAAACAATTTGTGGTGGCTAATTCATCATCATCTGCCTAGCCTTTTTCCCAACTATGTTGGGGTCGGCTTCCAGTCAAGCCGGATTTAGCTGAATACCAGTATTTTACGAGGAGCGGCTGCCTACCAGACCTCCAGAACCCATTAACTGGGGTAATACGGTACTTCATGGCAAGACTGGAGTCAGATTTACTGGCTTCTGACTATCCGTAACGACTGCCAAAGATGTCCAAATGACAGCCGGGACCAACGGCTTAACGTGCTTTCCGAGGCACGGAGGAAACTCGTTATGTTAAGATGGTCACCCATCCACAGACCAACCTAGGCAAGCGTTGCTTAACCTTGAAGATCGACCTGTGCGGCTGTTATTATTTAGCCACGAGCTCCTCGCGCGCGTTTGTGGTGGCTAATTAAACTTCGTAATAATCTCAAAATAAATTACAAATACACACGAGTGTACTACATACAAAGCTTATTTGCTTTCCCCACTTCATATGCGAACCCGATATTGACTTCATAAAATGATTTATCCTGTCACAAGTATGCATACTGATGAACCGCTACAAATTGCTTCGATACACGAAATTGATGCTTCAGTTTCTATCAGCACAGCACGGGCTATTTAGCATTAATAATGTTGATAAATCGAACGAGGTCTTCATATTTTTTATTTTCCATCGGAGGGTTTTTCTCTCAAATATAATCTGCTACTCCGACCATCATTTATCAGCAATAGTGGACTTCTTGAATTAAGCAATCTATGAGTTTTTAATCTTGTAGGTATTATAGAACGGTGTATTGGTAGATTATATTACGGTGTGTGGATTTTTTCGGTGTCGTCTAAGCAATGTGGTGTCGTACCCAAAGTAGGTAACCCTGATACAAGCTGAAAACCTCCAATATTCTAGGTTTTGAAATGCATACGCTCATTGCTCTTCTCTAGGAGTGCTACGAATCCATCAGAGTTACATAAGGGTGAGCGGAGTAGTGGAAAAGATCAGTGAAAAATGAAAAGAGTTTCCATTGGATTTTTCCATCATACTCGTTAAGCAAATACATAGGAACTATCCAGCATCGCGGTATCAGAGTTTTCCACGACCCAGCCCCACCACTCTGGTCGCAGAATCCTCCCTTTTCAAGGAATTTTGAACACACGGTTTCGCAAGTCTCTAAACCTGTATTTTTGTGAACAACTAATATTGCGAAAACTTACTACTTACTCGTACGATTCAGAAAAGGACAAAATAGAAGACCATTGTAAACGAATTTCTCAATAAGACCTGTGAATTCGTTTCTTAACACATTTTTGTCTCAAATAAACTTGATTACACTTACAATGTTTTTCTCCAAAGCACCTAAACATTTGCTATAACAATAAATTTGCTACTTACTCCTGGTGGCAGGTGTAAACAACCTTGATGGCAAATAAAAGAGTTGGCATATAATAAACATAAAAGTTTATTGGATTGTTTGATTTTTGTGTGTTACAGTGTATTGAGGACTTTGTAGGGATGTTCTGGACTTCCATACCCGTAACCGAAACTAATATTCGATATAAAAAAATCCGTAAGCATGATTGAAACCGATATTCAAAGTTTCGGAGAGTTTCCAACAAAAAAGTGGAATCTAAATTACGGTTTTTTTTAAGGTGGGAAATGCTAAAGTCTTCTCCCGCTCTAAGGTGTAGCAAGAGGACGTGTGAGACACTGACTAAAACATCACCTATGTTCGTTCTTTGCCCTTGGCCGACGTCTTTCCAGCCACTCCTCAAAGAGACTTACCGCCATAATTAGCGTGCCCAATAGTGTTGCGACAGTCACTATTGCCATATCGTCATGAGATCCAGCCGGACCTCTTGACGATACAGATAGAGCAAGATGGACCAGGATAAAGTATTCTCAATTATTTTTTTTTCGTTTTTTGCGGAAACAGGTTCTTTAGCGACTACTAGCATTTTCTTAACATAAACAGACAAACCGTGTCCTAGTTAAATAATGTTAATACTCGTATATTAATAAATTAATAGTTCTGTTATAGCCAGTGAAAAAGATGGCTGTTATCCTAAAGTGAAATACTTACCTTGTAAATATTTTATTATTTTAATGAATATAAAGAAAATCATACTTTTTGACAGCAACACAGAAAAACAAACAGAACGACAGCAAAAAAAAAATGAAAAAAAAATTAAATTTGAAAAATAAAGAAAAAGTATAAAACAACCAAAGAGTACGTAACAGTCAGTACCCAGATTCGAAGATATTCATAACATCCCTGGTATTTTGTAGGTTATCGGCCTATTTATTCTTCTTTACGGTTATTTTATGTGATGTTATTTCATTCGCTACCTTGCTAGGTAAAATGGAAATTATTTATGTTTTATTTATTATGCAGAGAAAAAACATGAAAAATAAAAACATTTAACTAATAAAAACTACATATATACTAACTCTTACTCTAAACTAAAATATGGCGTCAAAAAATTCCTCCGCATCGCTGTCGACCGGAAGTGTGCCCAAAAGACTGGCAGCAGTGCCACGTTGTATGCCAATGCTCAATCTCTGACCGAGGTAAAAGGCAGCCCTTGGGTCACGCGAAGTGTCAACAAGACGCTTCGAAAGATCTTTAAAAAGCGAATGAGCACACTGTGATTTTCCTGTACTACTTTGCAGAGCGGCTCATCCCACCGTCTCTGGAAACAGGGGTTATCGGGTGGATTTGTATTCGGGCAAGCGAGTCTCCAGGCATCCATAGCCTCGGAGAAGCAGCGCACATTAAAAGGAATCAGTGTGTAAGTAAGAATGATCCTAATTAATTTATCAGTGCCTTGGACCGAAGATATGAATGCTGGTAAACTAATAATTTTGCGGACGCCGAGGCCTCCCATACGGATGGGAAAAGTAACTTGATCCCAAACTCGATCGTCCAAGGTTACATTTAAAATTAACGTAAGGGTTATGCCTAATAATTTGGTCCATTTTTTCCAAAAGGTGAGAGTGCTTCCATAAATGGGAAGCATGAAGGAAATATATTAATTTGGGACCGAAACAACAATATCGAATTAGGGTGATGGCCATGTTAATTTGGAGCACTCTTTCCGAAACGTCATTGAAATTTTGTATTTTTTCCTCTAAAAAACTGGGAGAAGAATCTTCAAAGATTGGAGACCCAAGGAGGCGAAGAGAATTATTATCTATAATTTTGATTGCTGGGGCTATTGCATTAAATTTCGAAAGAGTCGAAAGTCTGTCAGTACTGTCCGATAGAATTACTTCACATTTACCAAAATTGAGATCTAGTCCTAAAGAAGAGAGTTGGTTTTTTAAAAATTGAAAATCATTTCATAGGGTGTCTACATCCCCTCCCAAGGTTCCATCATCAAGGTAGCACACGTTAAATTTGGAATTTAGTTTTCGAATGATTGGGTGTATACTTGTAGCTAGGCTAAAAATCGCTGGCCCGAGGGGGTCACCTTGTTGACAGCCAACAGCGGATTCCAATAAGTTGTCCTGATATAGTAATTTAGACGGTTGTCTATAACATTGCCAGAGAAAACTAAAAATTTGAGGTATTTCTTTTCTAGTTTCTGACAGCGAGGTGTCCCTATTAACCGAATTAAATGCAACTTTGGTGTCAACCTTTAGGATAGCCTCTCCTTTACCGGAATTCAGGTAGGTCGACAACGCATGTACGGCTACTCACAGCCCCCTTGGAGCCGTAACCTAGCTGAAGGGGCTGAAATTTTTCCGAAACCACCTCACCAAAAAATTTACAGCAAATTTTGGCTGCCATACGACGGCAGGTAGTTTGCACGGCAATGGGACAGATTCCGCCATCCGTCTTGCGTAGGGCACAGAAATTAGCCCCGTACAAGATGTCGATGACGTTCCGTTCACCTTGCCAGAGAGCATAAGGTTAATCAGAGCCGTAAGCTCCTTCAAAAGCAACTCACCAGCTTCCCCGGCGCCTGAACAAAGAAGGTCCTTTAGATGTTTAGGACTAAGGCCGTCGAGGCCGCCTGCAGAGCCACTCCGGAAAGAGCAAACGGCTGTGATTACTCCTCGACCTGTAATGGTGAGGGTATGAATGTCCGAATCAGGGGGGTCGGGAAAAGAAAGGTTATCCGGTGGGGCAGGGTGTTTTCTCTCCAGATCTGTGAGCGTATCTGGGGAACACGGTGCCACCACATTGCTACTAAAAAGAATCTTGTCTGCTCCACTAATGTCACCTTCCCCCAACTTCGTTTCCACCAATTGAAGAGATAAACGAGGGATATACCTTTTGAAGAGGTAAACCTCTGTAACGGTAATTTGGAATCTAAATGACAGGCCGAAAGATTACAATTTTCTTTCATTTGTGCAGTTAGTCTTTTTGGTTGCCAAATTTTTTTTTTGAACATGTAATATTCTGTAGGGGAAGGTGAGTAGATGTTCCCAAGCACTTTGCGAGTTCTCCCGTACGGCACGGCGAACGCATCCTGCATGGTGTTGCGCCACAAGAGGTCTTGCGCCGCGGGTGTTTTCACGGTGCTTTTGAATTTTGAAAGGGTTTTCCAAAACGGATCTAAAGATGATGTAGCTAGTGTGGGAGATCTTGTACTTACAGGGTCCGAAGTGGGTGCATATTGGGGTTTGTGTTTCTTTCCAATATGCACACTCAGACCCCGCTTGCATAGAGGGCACCTCTTCAGGGATTCCGTAGGTTGACTGACACGTTAAAAAATTTCGCTTATACACTAACTTACTTATAGTAATTACAACTAAATTAAAATACAAAACAAAAACACTGAGTAAAAAAATTGTTTCTTTGATGACACTTGACACCATTTGTCAGCTAACGGCTGGCGCAGTCGCGTTTACGGCCTGGGGCGCCGCGATACCCATGATATTTCGGTGGCGGTGCCCTGACAACCGTTGCTTGGAGAGATACGCCACACGAGTGGCATCGCGTCGCGTCCTCGACGTCACCTTCAGCTTGTTTAGGAAGCTCAAGCTTTAGTTTTTTGTGTAATACAAAAAATTAAGATTAGAAGATTCTCACAAAACGCCTCCAGACATCTTCACACGGCCTAGACTCCTCGCATATTCACAACGCAATTCTCTTATGATGTTTGTAATGAAAATAATTTGGGTACCTACCGGCAAGGTGAGAAAAATGTTCTACAACCAAAAATTTTAAGACATGTGATATCTACTAACTCGCACTGGGCCCGCGTGGTGGATTACGACCCCTCTACTAGAGAGGAAGCCTGAGTTCCAGCAGTTGGGAACATTATAAAAGGCTTATTATGTTACTTTATGTTTAATTTGGGTACTTGTTTGGTTACCAGATTATCGCGTCGTTTTCGTGCCAATAAACTATTTTCCTTTCTTTCTTTTTCTTTTAAGCAATCGGTTTTTTTAAGTATTTTGTTTGAATTATTTCGCAAATTATTAAACAAAATCGTCAATCAGCAAAATGTGTCTCGTTGTTTAGGGATGTCCAATTAATTATCCAAGCATACCTTTTTTATACGTACCGAGTAGACGGTCACTTACCCCAAGTCCCTCGGACCCTGTACGTCCTAGATGGTTCCTCATTTTCGATCCGTTTTCGCCTAGATGCGACGAACTTGGATTTATTTACTGTTTTTGTTCTTGTTGTTTCTTATAATATTGTTTATATTTTCTTTGCCTGTCGGCCCCGGTCAGGTGCAATAAACCACAGAACTTGCTATAGACAATTAAACAGCCTGAACAACTGTGTTCTGTCTAGTGTCTATTGTGCTGTAAAGTTATACCCGGTCCACACATGGCCCAACAGTTTAATGTATTTTATTGTGCGGTCCATTCGGGCAATATAAACATAATTATTTTCTTTCTTTCTTTTCATTCTCATTTTGCACTTGGTTCTTACAGTTTTCCACTATTTTGATATTATTATACTTTTATCCGAGAAACTGGTACCAAGATAAACAATGCGTGTAAACTTTGCTGTGAAAGGCCAAAACAACGATAAACGATTTTTAAGCTCTATTGGTAAGTCTGAATCGTTCGCTAATTTTAAATTTTAGGATTACATAATATTTCAATTTTGTTTATGTAGGTGACACACGAAACTCGAAGGTGTTTTTATAGACTTAGGTAAATTTGCTAAAATTTTCTTTTTACTTACACTTACTGGTTTTCGCTTAAATGCGTTCAATTTAACTTGTAATATGGAATTACAGTCATCGTAAAAATATCAATTTTATCATCATATCAAATTTGACGGTATTTTCGTTTCGTCTGATCTTGTAAAAAATATCTGGTGTCAAAAAATAAGATAAAGAAAGCCGTTTTTAACTGAATATTTAAAATACTTTTTCCATATTATTATTTACAAAATGGAGCATAAAAAATTTCATACGTTTCGGTCCTTGTCTCGCATTTTTTAATGTCCTCCATTTCCACTTATCTTCTTATACTTATTATCCACTTTACTATTCCCGTATGCTGTAATGGACTTGATAGACTCGAGTTTCTTGACTTGAGACTCATGTTCATCGGACAAACCGTAATAAGGCGAGTATTCGCCCTTACGTTGTTGAAAGCGTTACGCTTCGTCGTTTATACCGCGTACATCGAAGGACGGGAGCAATTCGCCTGCTGCGGTCTTCCCATCTGTTTATAATTTGGGTGTTTTGAAGGCTAGAGTGAATAAGGTCTTATGTGATATGTTATTAATACATAACTTTTTTATAAATAAAAACTTCGTATTCATCTCATCGCATGCAGTTTGCGTAATGATGAAGTATATGTAACGATCACCCGCTGGCCGTCGCTGTCATCCACAGTCCGACATTATTCCTATTCAGTCTGTAATATATTTAGACTGATTCTATTGATAGAAATTTAATCACTTCATTTACCTTAGTATATAAAATTACACTAGCTGCTGCCAGTAACTTCGTCTGCATGATAATAAAGGGTATAATAAAAAATAACATAAGAGCAAACCAGACCTACCAAACATACACAAATTTCATAAAAATGACTCTAGTAGTTCCAGAGACGTTGGATAACAAATACTGGGACACAAGATTTTTATATATTAGAGCAGGTGGGTCACGGCCCATTCTCTCTCCTAGAGAAGCCTGAGTACCAGTAGTGAAAATTTTATAAGGCTGATGATTATACATAATACATGCTAACTGTACCTGAAATGTGTTGCAATGCCACAAAAACGGATTTGGTATACTATTCTTTTTATTGAATTTCTGTAGCCCAAGCACGAATATTTGCGAAAAGTTATTCGTATCGAAATCGAGTAACATTTGTATGACAATTGTACAGCACCCCTATCGGGCGTAAAAGGAACCAAAATATGGCAGCACGAATGATTTTAGCGCGCTCTGGTAATCGAAATCGAAACGGCATGGTAAACGAAACTCGAAACTTATAAACAATTGTGAGATTTTTGATAGCACGAACATCGTTTTGACGTACGGTAACGTAAACTCTCGAAGGCTGGCTAACGAGTATACTCGAAACATTTTTCACTTGAAAATAGTCGGTGAGAAAGGTTTCGAAAAGTTTAAAACTAAAGTTTTAACCGCGTTTATGTTTTGTTAAGAGTTAGTTTTGTGAATATAAGTGTTTTAAAATTATTGTTAAGTTATTCGAACAATTATTAATAGCCTCAACATAATTTAAAATGCAAAGACCGCCACTGATGAACGTAGTACCATGTATTATTTTTTGGCGGCAAATTTACTAGAAAATTATGGATATCAATCACGATTTGCGTACCTATAGAACTAATAATATATGATTGAAAAAGATTTGAGTTGCTTATATGTTTTTTTTATCATTATAGATAAATTACGCGCAGAGCAAAACTTAGGAATAGAATTAACCCACTGGACATAAATGAAACCAAATTTAAAAATAGATATAAAAAATATAAGCTTTATTTGTTAATTAGAAGAATTTATTTGTTACTTCCTTCCATTTCATTTGTATGAAAATTCCGACCTCGTGGGCCGCCTGAAGGTTTAGACAAATCTCCATTTTTGGAATAGAAATAGCATTGCACTTTAAAATACTTCACACTAAAGTTTATGCCACTCAACAGTTCTCATAATTAATTATTCACTTATAAGCACTTAATTATTTATAGAAAAACAGAAATACTTTTGTTGTGGACGTGTCATAAAACATAAACAAACTTAGCCTTCTTGGCGCCCTCACGCGTCGGATGTCAAAATCAAAAATGTCAAGTGGGTGCGTTCGGTACCCGTAATTTTTTTTAAATAAAATCTCCGAAACTATGTTATATTGCTGAAGATAATGCTACTTTACTATGTCTAATAATTAACTTTGGATCTCTTCTTTATAAAACATTCAGTTTTTATTTAAATTTAATAATAATAAAACGTTTAATCAAAGGAGAAAAAAATATTAAGAAATTGATTTAGTTTTCGAACGCAAAGATTCATTCAACAATCGTTCATTTTGCTCACTATGGCGCGTCTCTATTTACATTAGCATGACGTCACCTTCAAATTTGAATCGAGTGTTCGATAATGCTTCGAATGTGCTTCGTGCTGCCTACTATCGACAGACTCTGTTTTTGAATCGAGGAGTCGATACATTGTCGTTTCAAATTCGATAGATATTCGTGCTTGGCCTACTGTTTTACATACAATGTTTTAGGTTTTTTCTTCTGCTGCGTAAGCCATTAAATAAAATTGCTTCCTGACTCGTTATAATTGCTCATTTCCGTCTATCAAGATTTCAGGCGGTTAAGTACAGCGTCACCCAATATACGGTTACGCTAGATGACCCGTACCTGATCCTACAGTCGTTGGTCCAAAACGTTGACAGCTGGCTCAAGCACCTGAAACAGAGAGAGCATCCGACCTTGGTTCGCTGTTATTTACCCCCTCTGTAGCCCCGTAGTATGAGCGTATGATTTTTTCGTAATTTTTTCGTTAACGGATTACGTCCATTGCATGCGCTGCACACTTCCGCCGGGAGCTGGGACCCTGTCAGAGGTCGGTGGGCCGAGGCCCTAAACTGCTCTGCGGCCGATGTCGTTCCCGTCGACGCGCAGGTGGGTGGTGGTGTCGGCGGAGAGAAGTACTCGTCGTTGGAGCTCGACGCAGCTGCCGCGGCCGGTGCCACAACACTCACGATGGGGCTGGGTTTCGTTGACGACACTTACAATCACAATTTCCATTTTTTCATTTGATTTTTTGACAGCAATTGTCCGCGTAAATATTGTGGTTTTATTTGATTACTAGCTGTGTCCCGCGACTTCGTTTGCGTGGATGTCGGAACAAACAACAAACAAAAGCAAACAACATCAATGTATTTCTTAGTGCGAAGAGCTGTTGGAGGATACCGACATAAATATAATTTATTTATTCTAGTGCTTCTTTATAAACAACATTAGCTGTGGAACCATCTGGAGCGTACACGGTTGTTTACGCGTGAAAGAGCTACATATAGTTGACCATGGGAAAAGCATCCAATACGAGTACTTAGGTCCACCCCCGCAACGGATAATGTCTGGCCCTGAGCTTTAATATTTCAGCTTCGATTATGTTTTGCAGATTCATGATTTTGAGCCCAGTGCCGTTACAAAGTTTGGGAGGACAAATTTTTGGTTTACCGGTTTTTAAAACAATTTTGTGGGCTGGAAGTCCGGGTGTGTTTCTAACATTAGCCTGTTTGGTATAATCCGATACAAAATAAATTTGGAGTTTAGGGTAATTGTCTGGTAACAATTTAATAATCCAATGAGATGATATACTTGACCTCACACTTTGAAGGTTGGCATGAAGAGTCCCTCAGTTAAATAACTGAGAAATGACTTCCTTTGGGGTGAAACAAATGTTTTACCTCGAAGGAAGTCATTTGGAAAGCGCTGTTATAAATGATCGGATACTATCTAAAAAATGTTCAGACTGAGGATGATCTTCATTTAGAAAAGTTTTAATAAAGTGTGAGGAATCTTAAAAATGTGGGAGATCAATTTTCCCATTTGAACAGCACACAACATTTGCCTCTTTTTTCCATTTTAGTGCATCACAAAAATTGCAAATATCGTTCATACTACCCACAGATGCGAAGACCGCATTGTAGATTCTAGTTGAATACGTAAATCTTGTTTTTTCCCTATTGTCTCATGGTAGAATAATATTTGTGTTCCATATTCGAAAGACGAGTCGCTAGTTATAACTCGGTTCAGATGGTATCGAGCTCGTTAAACGCCGAGGCGAGATTGATTCTGTTCTGCTGTGTCTGCTCGTCTCATCTTCACCTATTCTTTCCCTTTTTGATGCTAAATAGCTTTCATCGTTCAACCGCGAGCGTACATAATCGTTGTTTTCTCTCTCTGAGAGAGACTTGTACTCTTAAGAAAGTGTGGCGCTCTCGGTCAGCCGATAACCGCGTTTCACGTTCCTCGTTGCTTTCTTGGGAGCGCAAAGTCATAGTCAGAATTCTTTGCAAACTTAAGTGAGACTCCCTTTTGGTGAAAGTCTCAGACTCGCGTGAGAGGGTGTGACATTCTCGGTCAGCTGATAAACGCGCTTCGCGGTCCTCTCTGCTTTCTTGGGAGCGCAAAGTCGCGGTGACACAATTGTTTGCGAATTCAAGCGCGATTCCCTTTCGGTGAAAGTCTCAGAGCGTGAGAGGGCGTGACGCTCTCGGTCACCCAATATACGAGCTTCGCTTTCCTCCAAACTGTCCTGTGATCGAGAAACTGCCGAAAGAGAACGCTGTATACTAAGTTGTGACTCACGTTGGGTAGGCGTTTCTGAAGCAAGAGTCTGTTCTGACTTGCCTAGCTCGAACTGCTAACAGCCTCGTATTTTATTATTATATTAAATGTTTTTTTTTTATATATACCATAAACTAGTGCTTGACTGCAATCCCACCTGATGGTAAGCAGTGATGCAATCGTTGATGGTAAGGCGCACTAGTTTTAGAGCCTATTCACTCTAGTCTTGAAGATACCCACATTATAATCGGACGCAGCAGGGAACTTGTCACAAATAACAGTTTTGAAGTTAATCATCGAAATTGAAAAATTGTTCCAATCCTTCGATGTGCGCGGTATAAACGACGAGGCAAACCGCTTGGTCCGGACCGTGCAGGTTTCGACAACGTAAGGATAGATACTCGCTGTACGATGGTTTGTCCGATAGTAAAAGGGAGATGGCGGAATTAACTCATGTAATTCCTACGCACACTCTCCGAAATGCATCCTGTAGAATACCGATAGGCTGGCTACCCTACGCCTGTGCTCTAGGCACTATATTACTACTTACTAGGATTTAACCAAATCAGGGTCTCCAATTAGCCTCTTCGCACGCCTTTCCACCTGGTCCAAACTTCCAAAGCTGCTAGATGGCATTTTGCAGCACCAGCCCATATGTGGCTGCAGTACTCCACACACGATCGGACCTGTGCTTTGTATAGCATAAGAAGCTGTCCCGGTGTGAAGTACCGCCGGACCTTTGCCCTCATTATCTCTTCTTCATTATTTATGTTTTGGTTTATTTAGTTTTAATGTCCTTATTTATTTTTCTCGGTTTTTAAATTCCTAACTAACTTTAACAGGATACAGATATTTACATATTTAAATGTTAACAACTTAATAGATATATATAACGGAGTCTCGTTATCAGAGGGGTCGTGATATATCAGGAAAGCAAAGCGAAGTCTTCGATATCACTTTTGTTTATTTGCTTTACACAATATGGCTCGATCCAAAATCTAGGAACGCGGGAAGTTTAGCATGGAGTATTGGAGATTGTCTATCCAGACCGCCAGACCGCTTCCAAAAATGCCTTTTTCAGTTTCCAAGCTTCCAGCACACCCGTGCCTAGCTCCAGTTCTAGATTAATCAGAAAAACCATAAAAATTGACTGTCAACGTTCGTGCACCTGTCAATGTCAAAAAGCCGGCTATCTTCCAGCCAGACCATACATACACTCGGTGTCGCCAATACTCCACGCTAACCATCCCCAAGTTATTTACTTGGCGTTCCCAAACTAAGGTTTGGAAGTTCAGGTTCAGTTTGGAAAAGTTTCAGCTAAGGCTCTCGAATCTAACTTCATAGTTCCTTCAGTGAGAGATAGATGGCGCTGATTCAAATTGAAATGAGTCGACGCTGCGACATATATATAAGACAATTCGTCCGAAAATCTAGGAATCGCTGAATTAATAAACGGGTTGTGTTGCTCTGAAATATCAAAGGTTTTTATTTAACATAAGTTTACACTTTTAACGACAAATACAATAGAATACCCATACACAATCCTACCTGAAATATCAAAGAAACGACATTTAAAGTTTTATTAATTAACTTGTCGATTCCTCTCTTGCAATAATTATTTACTTTTGTTTAAACATTCTTCCATATTGGACACCTCCGGTTTTATCTACTGCAATGACACTGACCATTATAATGTCAAAAGCGCCATCTATTGATAATCAAGTGTAACCTGACCTGTTTTATCTACAAACAAATTACTTGAAGAAATCTAATTTCTTTATATCTTCCCCCACAGGGTAAATTTTTTTTCGAAAATTTTCGCCATAACACAATGTTACTCGTACAGGAACTGGAATGAGCTTTGTAATATGAAATAAATTGGATTCTAATTTCTTATGGCCCGTATTTATTCTGTATATAGTATTAGATATTTTCTCTTCTATTCTATATGGACCGATCCTCAGCTCATACAAACTAAAGATAAAAGTATGTACAACAAGCGTAAATATATATACAAAAAAAGGCATTTACTGGGCATCAAAAAAATCATCCACGTCGATGTCAACAGGAATAGTGCCCAGAATGCTGGCAGCATTGCCACGTTGGATGGCAATGCTGATTCGTTGGCTGAAAAACAGCCTAGCCCTCTGGTCACGTGAAGAGTCGACTAGTTGTTTGCTAATATCGCGACCAACTCGATGAGCACTCGGACCCCAAGGCCCCAGTGTTTCAACCCCAAACGGCTCAAACACATAACTCCCGATAAGGTTGTTATATTTGCGCCGCTTGAGGTTTTCTGTGCCTGCAGCATCAGCCCCAGCACAGCCCGCCGTACTCCGAACATAGGATGGCGCAAGGGTGTCGACACATGTTGCATCCCACACCAAAGGCCTACCCAACTTCCAAGGCATTATGGTCATCCCGTCTGGCCTCTTCCCATCGTCGCGTGCCAAGCCATTAGGTTACAAAAACAGCTGGTACCCCGGTGACAAGAGCTCGACGGATAATGTCATTAATGCTAGCGTGCCTAGCTATCCGACCAGCGCTCCTACTGCAGGATAGGCCATGATGTCCGAGGTGTTCGACTGCTTCACCGCATTGACATCGATGTGGTGCTCCACAAGGAGCACCCAGAGGCAAACATGTAGCGATCCGGAAAGTGGCGTCACTCAGCGTAGTACCTATGTTGAGCGACGGCAGTACCCGTAGCCAGAGGCCCGACTCCCATTCACCCACAGCCAGTAGACGGGCACGCACAGCAGTATTGGTGGACGTATTAATAAGGTTATTCCGTACCAACGTGCAGAGCGGCTCATCTCACTGTCTCTGAGATGATGGATTCTCGGACAACGCCTTGTCCGGGCAAGCCATTTTCCAGGCGGTCACGGCATCAGCCAAGCACGGCACCTGACAGCCAACCAATGATGGAGTCTAAATTCTATTGGTTAGCTGTTGAGTGCTGTGGACCGAGGACAGGAACGCCGGTAGGCTTACACTAGACATTTTGAGGATGTCGAGGCCACCAATATATTATTTTAATTTTGTTAAATTTTAATTATAGTCATATTTAGTGTTAATTTATTATTTTGTATTTAAGCTCTCTCTAGCCTGAAGCACAGGTTTATCCTAGTTCAGGCAAATGAGTAACTGTCTTTTTATTCTTTAATATACCTTATTCTAAATGTGTCCTATGCTATAAATAAACGATTTTTATTTATTATTATTTTATTATTTATTTTATTACCAAACCGAATGGGTAGCGTGGCTTGTAGCCACGCTCGGTCATCCAGAGCCACGTTTAAGATGGAAGTCAGAGTATACCGAAAATGATCTGATCAATATTGTCCAAGAGATGTGGCTTCTTCCATAAAGGGGAAGAGCGGAGAAAATGCATAAAATTTGGTGCGAAACAGCAATATCATATGAGGGTGAAAGCCGAATGAAGTTTAATAATTCTTTCCGAAATATTGTTAAAACGTTCGATTTTGTCATTGATGAATGAAGGGAAACTGTCTTCTAAAATTGGAGAACCTAGGAGGTACAGCGAACTTTTATCTAAAATTTCGATGTCTGGAGCTATTGCATGAAATTTTGGTAAAGTCGGTTGTCTGTCAGTATTGTCAGAAATGAAGATTTCACATTTAGAGTGATTTAAGTCAAGGCCAATGGAGTTTAATTGTTCTTTGAGAAATTTAATATTTAAATACTGTTGCAGTATCACCTCCTAGTGTTCCGTCGTCTAGATATCATACATTAAATTTTGAATTTAGCTGTTAATGATTGGATGAATAGCCAAGCTGAAAATGACTGGCCCGAGAGGGTCACCTTGCTGACATCCAACTACAAATTCTAAAACATTATCTTTGTGAAATAATTTTGATGGGTGCCTATAGCATTGCCACAAAAAGCCGAAAATTTCTGGAAGCTTCTTTTTTGCTTCAGCCAACAAAGTGTCTCTGTTAACAGAATTGAAGGCGTTTTTAAACTAGGAACGTGGACAGGGCATGTACGGTAGCCTCAGAGCCCCCTCTTGAACCAAAACCAAGCTGTAAGGGCTGGAATTTGTTGGTGAGCAATTCGCCGTAAAGCCTGCAACAAATTTTGGCTGCCATACCTGGCTGCCTGTACGTGCACTAGACGGCAATGGGACGAATGCCGCCGTCCCTCTTGCGCAGGGCACGTAAATTGGCCCCGTACAAGACATCGACGACGGCATCGTTCACACCGCCGGATAATAATATCGGTGGTGTTTTCTTTTTAACCCTAAGGTTGACTGGTAGAGAATGCCCTGATGCATTAAGTCCGCCTATGTACCACCACTGTACGTAAAGTTTAAATAAATAATATTAGGGTGACTAAAGCCAGAAGCTCCTTCAAAAGCGATTCACCGGCGTCCCCGGCGCCTGAACTTAAAAGGTCTTTTAAGTGCTGAGGAGTCAGGCCGTTGAGGCCACCGCGCGCCGGCGGAGCCGCTTCTGAAGGAGGTCACGACTGCAAGTAATTGAGGGGCGGAAATTTTGAGTAATGGTGAATCCGGATTGGGGTTATCAGGAGGGTTAGGAAAAGCGAGGTCATCCGCAGGCGCTGGGTGTTTACTCTCCAGAGTTGAAATTGTATCTGGAGAGTAAAGGTCGATTCACACATATCAGTGAACCCCCACAGTTCCGGCACAGTACCGTTACAGTTCCGTATTTATTTATTTATTTATTCTTCATGCACAAGATACATAGGCGGACTTAATGCCTTAGGCATTCTCTACCAGTCAACCTAGGGTGGTGAAGAGATAATATGGTAGGTGCATAAAAGAGAAATAGTTATTTAAAAATATAGGTAACAACAATATATGCATACAAATAAGATAAACATACAAATAATAATAATATATAATTATATGATGAATATATATATATATAATATATATATATACATATAAATATTATATAACAAAGTAAGATTAATAAGTTATTGAGACGATTCTCTCATCAGTGGAGAAAATAATTCCGCAACTTCCGCTTAAACGCATATCGAATTTCAGCCGTCCTGATTTCGAGAGGAAGTGCGTTCCACAGAAGGATAGACTGGATATAGAAAGAAGAATGGATAAAATCAGAAGTATGAGAAGGACAGAGCAGTAAGAGATTATTAGTAGAACGCAGATTCCTAGCGTGTGACGAACATAGAAACTGAAAATGAGTTATGAGATAGGCTGGGGGCGATGGAGAATTGAGTAGAGAAAAAAGGGTAGTCAGAGCCCGCAAATTTCTTCTCTGGCGAATAGGCAACCATTTGAGTTCCAATCTGAAGTTCGAAACATGGTCATATTTCCTCAGGTTAAATATAAACCGGATGCAGTTGTTGAGCAGTCTGTCTAGCTTATTCAGCAAAACCGCGTTCAGGTCAAAGTAACACACGTCACCATAGTTTAGGATAGGGAATATCAAAGTCTGCACAAGCATTGTCTTAGTTTTGGCAGGTAAAAAGTTCCTCAGACGATACAGACACCGCAAAGTCCCATTGACTTTTTGGCATACACTAGCGACTTGACTTTGCCAGCCAAGCGTCGAGTCCAGATGCAAACCAAGATCCTTTACGCTTGGACTGATAGGGATGATGGACCCATTGAAAACAATAGGGGGCAGAGAGCTAACCACCACTCTACTCATCATGCGCGAGCTACCAATAACAATGGCCTGACACTTTGAGGGGTTTACAGACACCCCAAACCTTTCAGACCAGCCATTGATAGCCTCCAGATCCCGGTTTACATCCTCTATAGCGTCTGATAAACTTTCCACCCGCGCAGATGCATACAACTGAAGATCATCGGCATAAAGATGATACGAACACCGAAGACAGTGAGTTATAAAATTAATGAAGATGGAAAATAACAATGGAGAAAGAATATCGCCTTGTGGAACTCCAGCACCAAGATCACGCCAACTCGACGAACTCTCATCAACGCGAACCGACTGCTGGTGTCCCCGAAGTTAAGAAGAGAACCATTCCAGTGCTTCGGGAGAAACCATAAGATGGGAAAGGATAGAAAGGAGTATATCGTGACTGAGGGCATTAAAGGCATTGGAGAAGTCAATCAATACCAACACAGAGACCTTTGTTTCTTCCATTGCTTCTCTAACGTCGCCAGTCACTTTAAGGAGAGCGGTGGTTGTACTGTGTCCAGGTCCTAAATCCAGACTGGAATGAGCTTACAAGGCTATGTCGGTGAACAAACCTCGAAAACTGCTTGTGTACGCAGGCCTCCAGTACTTTAGAAAGGAATGGGAGAATGGAAATAGGTCGAAAATGATTAGGCAAGGAAGGATTTGAGATTTTAGGAAGGGGTCGGACATAGGCCATGCGCCACAAGGATGGGAATTGACCAGAATCGAGGGAAAAGTTTATTATGTGAGTAATAGGTGGGAGCAGATAGTCAAGGATCAGGGTAACCATATGAGGACTGATCTCATCATGGCCCACTGCCTTGGATTTTATGGAAAGGATAATCTTATTGATTTCATCAAACGCAGCTGGAGAAAAGCAAAATGGTTCTATAGTAGGACCGGGTAGGCTAGAAATGAAATCCACCGTCTGGGATAACATTTGTGTGTCCAAATGACAAGTGGTTGTGAAGTGACGGTTGATATCATCCAGGCCAATAGTCTTAGGGAAATCCACATTACGTGCCCTACCGATACCAAGAGTTCCTAAGAATTTCCAGGTATCAGCAGGGGAAGAAGAAGAAATGTTATCAAGAATGTGGCGGCGTTTGGCGTTGCGTATCACCTGATTACACCGATTTCTTGCAGCTTTGAAGAGGTTTTTATTGACTTCGCAGCGATCCGATCTGTACCTTCTAAAGGCGCGATCTCGATGCTTCATCGCCACACGAACCACCGTCGTCATCCAAGGAGCAGGAGGACGCCTAAATTTAACCCTCCTTACAGGCGCATGTTTATCGTAAAGAGCAAGGACGGTGTGGTTAAAAATGTGGACTTTATCATCCACAGTCACAGCCCTAGCAAGATCCTCCCAGTCCAATTCCGACGCATCCTGACGTAACCCTTCAACATCCATATGGGCAAAACAACGCATGTGCAGAATTCTAGAAAGAGGTTTAGGAGGTTTTAAGACGTATGACAGGAAAATGAGGTCATGGTGGGAAAAACCAGGGGCAGGATACTGACCATGAGTGGAAACAAGGGAGGGATTGGACGTTAGGATCAAATCGAGCCACGTGTCATCACCAGAGGCATTAAAATGGGTGGGCTGCAGTGGAAGAGCATGAAGACTTACGGACTCGATTATGTGAAGGAGTTTACGGGAACGAGCTGTTGGATGGGTAAGGTCTGTGTTGAAATCACCCATGATGACGCAATGTGCATACTCTGACCCGACAGACTCCAGTGCCAGTTCAAGGTTGGAGAAGTAGTCCACGGTGGGCGGACAGTAGACAACACCAAGTAGGGTCTTGACACCTTTGATATAGATCTCCAGAAAAAGATATTCAGCGGAGGCACTGTAAGAAGAAGGAGAAGAGGCAATAATTTTATAAGGGAAATGACTACGGAGATAGATGGCGACTCCGCCACCTCCCTTTCCGGTTCTATCGTTCCGGATGAGAATAAAGCCAGGAAGCGAGTAAGAAGTGGATAGGAGATGAGGCTTAAGCCAACTTTCAGATATCAGAACGGCATGGACATTGGCATCGGAAAAGGTGTCGAAAAGTTCACTGTAGTGACTTGGCACACTCTGGGCGTTGATGTGGCAAACATTAAAAAAGTTTTTACCCTCCTGATTAAAGCTTTTACGCACAAAAGAGTTTACGGAATCAATGGCTGAGTGAAAAGAATCATCATCAGATAACATAAAAATAATATAAAATAAAAATAGATAAATATAAAAACAAAAATGCAACTAAAGTACTATCTTGGTGCACACCACTATCTGTGCACCACCCACCAGCAACACCAGTAAAGTAATTGCTACAACATAACAGTACAGAACACAACATTAGAGTCTACAAACAAGAAATATAGTAAGCAAATATTACACAATATTAAATAAAATAGAAGCAAGACAAACATAACGCGAAAAAGTTATGTTAGCAAAAACGAAACACAATATCGAATGAAATATGCATACTTCCGTGTCATTTTGACATTGACAAGTAGGTAAGTGACAGTGACAATTTTAAACTTTCAAAACAACCAACTATAGAAAATGTTCTTAACAAAATACCATCATAGTACATTATGATACAAGTGTGTAATATGGGTGATTACCGTCGCGGTGGTATTAAGACACGAGCCGTGGCGAGTGTCTTAAGAGAACCAAGAACGGTAATCCCCGATTACTCACGTGTATCATACGACGTTTTTCGACACACTTGTGAAGAAAATAAATTAAAAATCAACTTTATTTAGTAGGTATATGAAAAGTTTATTTAAAGAAACAGTTCGTAAATGTGCAGTCAGTAAAGTTATAATTAACTATTTTTGACTGTATAGTGGTTCCATGACATAGATTTTCTACTGGAAGGCGTACAGCACAAATCGTTTTCCTCATAAATAGTTGTTGTAGACATTTTTGTAAAATCTGTATTTTATTTAAAAAAAAAAAAAAAAAAAAAAAAATGGCGGCAAAAAAATTGACTTTTCTTAAACGCGCATGCGCGAAAAATGGCGGCCATAGACTAGGTACTCTAGCTCTTGGTTTAGAAAAAATAAGAATGAGGTTGCATATAAACAGAAAATACAAATTTGATGAAAAATTTAATTATTTAAATATGTAAAATTTTAAACTGTTTATTTAAACACGAAATTGCATGAAATAAGTAAGTAAAACGCTAATTTATGATTTTGAACGCAATAACAAATTTCATTCTTTCTTTTCTTAAAACTCTTTGTGACAAAAAAGAGGTTAAACAAAAAGGTTCTAACTACATTACCGCACATGTGCATAATAGTAATCAAAAAGTCACAGTTTGGTAACGAGCCCCTTTATATACCTAAGTGCAGTGCAATAATAGCCACTTTATGAGCAAGTGTGTCGAAAAAATAATTATATAACAGTTAGATGAAATATGACGCACAAGCACAATAAGAGAATTGTAAAATGCTAAAAGTTATTGGACTAACATTATACGATTGCAACTAGAAAAAGCTATTAATTCCTTTGCGCTCCAGTACCTGGCTTGCTTCCAGTAGCAGCAGCTGATTCTCCCGCCCTCTTAGGGAACTTAACCACCAAGAGATCGAGTTCCTCCAAAGACGAAATCTTCAGCCGTGCTCCATCAGGCGATCGGACAACAATAACGCCATCCTGTGTCCAGCATGATGACATTCCGAAGTGCAGCCTCGCTCTACTGAAGACAGTCTGCCTGGTCCGGGTCAGGAACTCTTTGACAGCGACTGCAGAGCCCTTTAGTCCGGATTTTGCCCTCCAAATAGCAGACTTACAGTCCATGCTGGAAAACCTCACCAGGATAGGTCTGCTGCGTGTGGTACCTTTACTTGCAACTCCGAGTCTGTGACAAGTTATGATGGAGGATGAGCTTATGTCCGGGAGCGCCATTCTCTTGTGCACTATGTCCAATACAAGGGCTCGGCAATCTTCTTTGTCTGCCTCTGCAAACCCAGTGAAAAGGAGTGCTTTTCTCCGAGTTCGTGTCTCCAAACCATCAATGGCTCTAGAACACTCGGCAATCTGCTTCCGAAGTAGCCCCAGCATCTTGAACATGAGCTCTCGGAACATCCGAAACTCTTCAGCAACCTTGGCAACAGTGTCTTTGGCCGGTCCAGCACACCGGATCTGCGCCTCCAGCTCGTCCATCTTCTTTATAACACACTCCTCCAAGTCTTTCTGGGCCGACTGGATGCTGTCTAGTTGTGACATAATGTTGTGTAAGTGATCTTCTGTGGTCGCTGCAGTACTCAAGTTCGGTCTACAGCGGGCACCAGTGGCAGCTTCAATGTGGCGGTCGGCTTACATCAAGGGTCGGCCCTCAGCCCTTACCTCTTCCTGCTGATAATCGACGCTTTGACGTTAGATATCCAGGAAGAGGCCCCTTGGTGTATGCTGTTTGCCGACGACATTGTGCTGGTTGCTGAGAGTGGCCTAGAGGTCCAGAGCAGATTGGAGGTGTGGTGGCATAGACTGGAGAGTGCTGGCCTGAAATTGAGTAGAACCAAGACGGAGTACTTGTTCTGCGATTTCGGCGGTCTCTCCAATCCTGTGCCTTTAGCTCTTGCTGGAACACCCATACCAATCTGTTCCGACTTTCGGTACCTCGGGTCTCTTGTCCAAGGGGATGGTGAGGTAGACCGGGACGTAACGCATCGGATCAACGCTGGATGGATGAAATGGCGACAGGTTACAGGAACAACTTGTGACCCACGGATGCCCCTCAAGTTAAAGGGTAAAATTTACAAGTCCGTGATAAGACCTGTCATAATGTATGGATCAGAATGTTGGGCTGTGAAAAAGACGGATGAAAAGAGATTGCATGTAGCAGAGATGAGAATGTTGAGATGGATGTGTGGTGTGACGAGAATGGATAAAGTTAGAAATGAGTATATTAGAGGAAGTTTGAAAGTGGCGCCAGTGACAGAAAAGTTGAAAGGAAATCGTTTGTCTTGGTATGGTCATGTGAAGAGGAGGGATGAAATGCATGTTACTAAAAGGGTTATGAATTTACATGTGGACGGATGGAGAGGAAGAGGGAGGCCAAAGAAACGATGGATGGACTGTGTGAAGACTGATATGAAAGAAAAGGGAGTCAGTGATGTTATGACGGGTGACAGGACAGAATGGAAGAAAAAAACATGTTGCGCCGACCCCAAGTAATATGGGATAAGGGCAGGAAGATGATGAAGTGATCTTCTGTGGTGAAATGTGTAGTGAACAGCTGGCAGGTGGTGGTTTTTTGAGTAATCTTACATTGACTATTTCACCAATGTAAGTACTTGGTAATTAGATAACTTTACAATACTACTGATTGCAAAATATTAAAAAAACAATTTATTTTAATTTTAATTAAAATTGCTGTGCAAAAACGCGTCTTAACTTTTCTTCACCTACCGCCGAAAAAAGTATCCGTGCTACAGTGGTGCGTCAGTGCTTCAATTCACACATATCAGGCACAGTACAGTTCTCTGCGGGTATTCGTGCACGACGTTCCCTTCAGACTAGCGTTGACGTCGATTGTTTTGATGGCACTCTTCAATAACACAGAATTAGCTATGATAGCCATTGCTTTAGACGAAGAAGAAGAAGAGAATTGAGGAAAAAAAAGAAAATGGGTACATGAAGCATGGAAGTTAGGAGAATCTGAAGGAGAATTCGGGAAATTATACAAAGAATTAATTAAAGACGAACTAATTCAATCAACACCTCGTCCTCCATTTTGTTTTCGATGCAGCGGCGTCAGTGATCCGTGATAAAATATCGTCGTTGCCGATCACGTCCGTGATGGCCGGTGCCGGCACTGACACTGACGGTACTGAGACGACACTGACACTGACAAGTGTGAATACATCCATAGAGAATGTTTGAAAGAATAATTATCACTGATGCGGTACTGTGCCGGAACTGTGGGCTCACTGATATGTGTGAATCGACCTTTAAGGTCGATTCACACATATCAGTGAACCCACAGTTCCGGCACAGTACCGTTACAGTTCCGTATCCGTGCTACAGTGGTGTGTCAGTGCTTCAATTCACACATATCAGGCACAGTACAGTTCTCTGCGGGTCTTCGTGCACGACGTTCCCTTCAGACTAGCGTTGACGTCGATTGTTTTGATGGCACTCTTCAATAGCACAGAATTAGCTATGATAGCCATTGCTTTAGACAAAGAAGAAGAAGAGAATCGAGGAAAAAAAAGAAAATGGGTACATGAAGCATGGAAGTTAAGAGAATCTGAAGGAGAATTCGTGACATTATACAAATAATTAATTAAAAACGAACTAATTCAATCAACACCTCGTCCTCCATTTTGTTTTCGATGCAGCGGCGTCAGTGATCCGTGATAAAATATCGTCGTCGCCGATCACGTCCGTGATGGCCGGTGCCGGCACTGACACTGACGGTACTGAGACGACACTGACATTGACAAGTGTGAATACATCCATAGAGAATGTATGAAAGAATAATTATCACTGATGCGGTACTGTGCCGGAACTGTGGACTCACTGATATGTGTGAATCGACCTTAAGGCGGCCACCACATCTCTGCTAAAAAGCAACCTAGACGCTCCCCTAATGTCGCCCTCACTTATTTTGGATTCCACATGTGAGCACAAACCCTTCTGGGAAAGGTTGTTAAAAGCTGGTAAATTTCATTCGAAAATGTGAGCCGAATTATTATCTTTAATTTGGGTTGTTTAAGTTTTTTTAGAAGCCAAATTTTTTTGGGCATGTAGGATCCTATAAGGGAAGGTGAGTAGCAGCTCCCAAGCAGTTCGTGTGTTCTCCTGGGTTGCAAGACAGACGCATCGCGCTAAATTCAGCGCAACAGTTCGTCTCGTACCCCGGGGAATCCTCTTTACAACAGGTGTAGAATTTTTAAATTTTGATAAAGTTATCCAAAGCGATTTCAAATGTTCTGATGGAGCTGAAGTAGCTGGGGGACACAAAGATACACTATGAGGTTTGTGAACCTTGCCATAGTGTATCTTAAATCCCCGTTTGCCTTTAAAGTAACGTACCTACATATATCTGCTGGATACTGTAGCGTTAAAAAGAAAAAAACTTTACACACCACAATGTACGTATAATTTTGTTTAAAAATAATCTAAACATTTAAAAAAAATATATAAAAAATACAATAAGGTATAAAAAAGGGTATTGACGACGAACTTCGACGAATTGCTTATAAGGTGTGGAATGGAATATTTAACGGTTTTATTTTTTTAAAGAATTAATCGGTAATTTAAGGTAGTCGTAGTTGCAACAACGAATTATCGTATTAGCGCACGGTTAGATAATGCCCGTGGTTAAAAAAAAGTCTAAAACGACTCATTCCGCGACCTTTTGACACGAATATTTTTGTTTTTAAAATAGAAAAACAACTACAACTCTATAACTACGAAAAATATGTGATTCTGGACTCAACTCAGGCGAGGCGTTGTCGTCGCGATGAACCTTGGTTCCGTTCGAAGTCGCACCAGGATCTGCTGCGTACGCCAATACAATATCGGCGAGGGAAACACCAAGCCGCCGGTTAAATTCCGGGGTAATCCTTGAACCGATTCAGAGCGAATCTATGGCGAGAAAAATTGACAAATATTAACGCCATGCCTGAGGCAGACAGCCCGTTAAGTTTTAAAGGTTTTAAATACATACCGGTTCCTTGTGAGTAGAACGATTAGCGACGGGTGTGGGTACCACGTCGGATTTTTATAGTAAACTTCACGTAATACAATAGATCTTTCATATCGCCATTACTTCCGCGTGAAACAACTTATACAACACGGGGATGCCATGTTTTTCACTTTTAACACGATTAAATAAGTGCTACGGTTATAACGATTGAATTTTGGAAGATAATGCAAATAAAATAATTTAAATTAAATAAATACGTGCAAGTCGAAGTCCGATCGTCCAATGACAGTGAAAATATTTTTTCTTACGTTCGAAGAATTTACACCATTCAAACGAAAATTAGAAGAAAAAAATTACGATAGGTTGAATACTAGGAACGAAAAAGTTTTTAATCAGCCAAATTTATTAGACAGCATGATAATGCTGCAATATCCCCTTTCTAAGAAAAAAAAAAGGACGAAAGTACGAGCGAGGAAAAAAGAAACTGGAACAGGCAAAGACTGCAGCAGGAATCATTTCTGAATCAAAACGATATCGAAGTGCAACGGATATTGGATAAACACGGTGGCCACCACATCTAAACGTTATACGCGCGAACTCGCGATATCTCTATTTCTTTAATGGAGAATATGAAAGAAAATCGAATTCATAAATCGAAATATTATTATAAATTGTTCAATTAAAGTCAACATTAACGTACCACATCCTAAGAACTAAGAAGGACAACCGAGGAACCATACATCTAAAAGTAAAGCTAGCCTAACTTAACATAAGACTTAACTAATACCTAACAACAATACATCTAAGTATAGCTAGCCTAACTTAACATAAGACCAAACAACAATAAGAACAAACCCGGGGATCCCCAAAAATATAAATAACGTCAAGTCCATCCTTAGTTATAGAAACTAAAAACAAGTTAAGACACAAAAACAAAAAAACAAAGTTTGATAAAGAAACCTTAAGTCAATTAAGTCAAAGACTCAATCACGACAGAAGAACTCGAGTCGGAAGAACGAGTCGAAATTCAAACTGAGTGTTGAATAACACGACATTTGTGTCAAACTAAAAGAAATAAAATAACCTGAGAACACAGGTTGACACAACACAGAGGTTCATTGACATAATTAAAAACTTATGCAAAAACATTCCCATAAACAAAGGGGAAAAAATGGTTTAGAAGGCAAAGGTTAATGTTAAAATTGAACAAAGAGAATTTAATCCAATTTATTTTAAGATATCTTTGACATGATATTGTCCGGAGTGGACTGAATCACAATCCTGTAGCAAATAGGTGGTCCTGGATATGACCCTTATCACACGGCACTTAATAAAACGTGGAGCTAGCTTTCCAGAAAAAAAATCATTCCCAGAAGACTTTGAAAAGTTCCTTCTCCATACAGTGTCACCAATATTCAGAGTAACAGCTGATCGCTTGGAATTATATGCACGTGAGTTACGTTGGAAAGCTAAAGAAAGATTATCAGCAACCTTTGCATAAACTTCGCTGAGAGAAGATAGGTTGGAAGCATGACGAGCCCGACTTTCTGCCAAATTAGAGCTTCGAGTCTGACTATTTACACGTCTGCTATCCATAAGGACCTCTCTACCAAACATAAGAAAGTTAGGCGTAAAGCCAGTAGCTAGATTAACACAAGAATTGAGGTAAAGCTTAACTTTAGGTAACATTTTAGCCCAACTTCTTTGGTTTTCACCAACCAAAATACCTAAACACGTAATAACACTTTGGTTGTATCGCTCAACCGTATTAGCTTGGGGTGTATAATATGGCGTAAAAGTAGGTGATGGAATATGGAAAGATCTGAGAAAACTAAGGAATTGATTACTACGAAAAACTGTAGCGTTGTCGCAAAGAACAGTACGCGGAACCCCAAAATTAAAGAAAATTTCAGACTAACGCTTTTATAACAGAAAGAGTGTCGATCCTTTTTAGTGGAACTAGCCACACGTATTTGGAAAAAACATCTACCATAGAAAGGATATATTTATAACCATAAAAAGCACAGGGTAATGGACCAATTATATCTATAGAGATCATCTCTAAAGGCAAGGAAACCTGTTTAGGGTAGCACATCTGTCCGCGAGGTTGCGTGTTTGAAATTTTATAGGCCTTACAAACCTCACATTGACTTAACGTCGAAGTAACGTCACGAAACATATTTGGCCAGTAGAACAACTCCCTAAGCTTTAGATACGTTTTAGTAACACCGGGGTGTATCGAAGGAAAACTATTGTGAATTTCCCAAATAGCGTCTGGAACCTTTTCAGCTGGTAAGACCACGCGCCATGGTTCAGAAGATAAAGGGCTAGTAACTGGCATGCGTCTCATAAGGATACCGTTATTTATAACGTACGCTGGGAACATTTGTGGCGTGTCTCGAGCACCTATATATACCTTCTTATACCAACGGTCATTAGTATGTTCAGGACCCTGGTCAAACGAGACAGGATTAGCATGGATCCTGGAAAGAACATCGGGCACTACGTGTTGAGAGCCTTTACGATGCACAATATCAAAAGTATATTGGGAAATGACAGTTGCCCAACGCGCCAAACGACCAGATGGGTTGTTAAGGGTGAGGAGCCACTTAAGAGCCATATGGTCTGTTATGACTGAAAACTTCATACCATCTAAATAACATCGAAAATGTTTAATTGAATCCAAAACGGACAAAAGTTCACGTTCTGTAGTACTATAATTACGTTCAGTTTGAGTGAATAAACGCGAATAATAGGCGATAGGGTGTTCAACATCGTCTATCTTTTGTGTTAGTACCGAACCAAGACCGACAGCTGACGCATCACACTGCAGGATGAACGGCTTCGAGAAATCGGGACATGCCATGACAGGCGTATCGATTAGCGCTTGTTTTAACTTAGTGAAAGCCTGATCGGCTGCATCATTCCAACTTATTGGATCATTGCCCTTCCTCTTACCGATAAGGGCAGTAAGGGGTGCAATTATAGAGGAAAAACCTTTAACGAAACGTCTATAATAGGAGCACATACCAATGAAACCGCGTAATGATTTAGCAGAAGTGGGGGATGGATAATCCTTAATTGCATCAAGTTTACCGGGATCGGTTTGAAGACCCTTTTCATTAACAATATAACCCAAATATTTTAGTTCAATTCAATTCAATTCAATTCAATTCAATTCAATCTCTTTATTGTGGATCATAGGTAAGTGTACAAGATACAGCTGGTGTTAGTTTACAGTTTTGAGAACAGCTATATCCTACCCTTAGGGCGTACAATAAAATGTAGGTACTTACATAAGATTATTTAACATGCATGTCAAGAATTATATTAAAAACAATAAATTTTAAATTAAAAATTTCAGACCATTAAATAATTCTTGGAATAACAAATGTCAACAAAAATAAACAGATTTCATTATACAGAACACATCATGAATTAGACAAATTGTATTGTGAGAGTGATTTATCGGCAAAGAAGTCTTTCACAGAGTAATAGCATTTATTCACTAGCAGTTCGTGGAGATTCTTTTTAAATGATTGTATTTCAGTGATCTCTCTTATAGGCCTTGGGATGTTATTGAATATACGCGGGGCTGAGCAGAAAACACTTTTGTGCAAGAAATGTGTCTTACTGGGCATTATGTCTAGTTTGTCCTGGTGTGTCGTATACGCGTTCGATACCTAAAGAGATTAATATTATTTTTAACAAAAACTGCGACCTCAAAAATAAATAGACACGGTAATGTTAATATTTTAATCTTTTTAAAAAATGGTTCACAGGATTCAGTTTTTTGTAAGTTAAAAATTGCTCTAACACACCGTTTTTGTGCAATGAACGCGCGTTCATTATCAACACTATTGCCCCAGAATATTAGGCCGTATCTAAGGTTAGAGCTGACGTAACCATGGTATGCCGTTATTAGTGTTGATAGATTTGCAACTTTCCTTAGTTTGTGAAGGGCATACGAGAACTTGCTTAACTTTTTGCAGACATTGTCAACTTGTGTTTTCCAATTTAGTTTGTCGTCCACGTGTAACCCTAGGAATTTTGTTGTTTCTGTTTCTTCAATGGCTTTGTCTTGGTAATTGATACGTAGAGTAACCCGTACGTCGAGATCTAATTTTAAAATTCATTATTTTGGTCTTGTCAATATTAATCATTAATTTATTTTTAAGCCAGTCATTTACTAATACTAAGGATTCATTAATGTCAGATTGTAAATTAATTGTATTGTCATTAGTGAATAGTACAGTGCTATCGTCAGCGAATAATGTCATGTCGTGATTTATTACTGAAGGCATGTCGTTTATATAAACTAGGAAAAGAGGGGCGGATAGGATACCCCCTTGTGGAACGCCAAGTTTTACCAATTTGGATTCTGATGCATGAGTTTCTTCTGTTTTTGTGACTACGTTTAATTTTTTTATCTCGGTAATCTGTTGCCTATCAGATAGGTATGATTTTATGAGATTGTACGCATTACCTCTTACACCGTATGCATATAGTTTTCTTAGAAGAATATTGTGGTCAACACGGTCAAAAGCCTTTGACATGTCCATATATATTGCTACAGTCGGTAGTCCTTTGTCTAAATTCGTCATTATTTTTCCTAAGAAATTATATACTGCTATATTAATTGATTTATTTTTCCTAAAACCATATTGACTTGGAGAAAAAATGTTATGACTTTCAAAAAAGGTGTACAGACATTTATAAATGACCTTTTCTAAAATTTTGGCAAATATAGGTAATAGCGCTATTGGTCTATAGTTACTCATGTTTGTTCTATCGCCTTTTTTAAAAACTGGCTTCACTATTGAAATTTTTAATTTTTCCGGAAATATGCCTTCTTCTATACACAAATTGATTATATAGCTCAGAGGTTCTGATATTATGTCAGCAACAGCTTTAACGATAATCGTAGAAATTCCATCGTAACCGGTACTGGTTTTATTTTTTAATGAGATTATAATTTTATGGATGTCGTCAGGAATTGTGGGAGTCAAGAAAATAGAATTAGAATTATATGTCAATTTATTTAATGAGTTATTAATTGTATCGAATTGTTTATTGTTATTATTAATGTCAAGAAAAAAGTCATTAAACGTTTTAGCGATGTCTTTGGGATTGGTTACTATTTCATCATTGGAAATTATTTGTTCTATGCTATCGATCGGAAATTTATATTTAATATCATTGATAACATTCCATGTTGCTTTGCTCTTATTTGTCGCAGTCTGAATGTGGTAATCATTTTGAGATTTTTTAGTCAGTCTGATTATTGTTTTGTATCTTTTTGCATATGTCTTGAATGCGTTTTTGTTTGATGCATTTGGATTTTTCCTGTATTGCCACAAGAGATGACATTTACGTTTACTGCATATTTTTAGGCCGCGCGAGATCCATTTTGGTCTTGGTTTATTAAATGTTTTAATTTTATTTAAAGGGAAACAAAGGTCATAAAGCATAATAAAGTTTTCGTGGAATTGATTGTATGCACGATTTGCATCCGAGCAGCCGTAAACATCACTATTGGTTAATTGTTTTAGATATTTAATGAATAGTGCTCTGTTAGTTTCAGAATAATTCCTTTTTAACAAATACCAATATTTTAGTGTGCAAGTTTTTTTAACCGGGATTTTAATAATTTGTGCATTGTGGCCTGACAGTGCTAGCTCCTCGATAGTGACTTTGCATGATTTTAAGTTGTGGGCCATATTGTCTATACAAGTTTTACTAGCAAAACGCGTTATTTTCTTGATCTGTAGTTTCAGGTTATAACTAATTAATAGCTCTGTAAATTCGCTGGAAACCCTAGTTTGCTTCAAAGTATTGATGTTAAAATCTCCGCATAAAATTATCTTTTTACTATTTAAGCTTATGATTTTTAAAATCTTATTTAATGTTTTAAAAAACGTTGATATGGAATTGGCAGCGGAATTTGGAGGCCTGTAGATGCATATAATTATTATTTGATGTTCTATTAATTCAATGGCTGAGCATTCAATTGTTTTACTGATCGATAATTCTGAAATGTTATTTAAAACCTTAGACTTAATATTATTTTTTAACAATATACACGAACCTCCATGTCTGCTATCTCTCATAAAATAAGACACAAGCCTATAGTTTGAGATTGTAAGATAAGCTTCGTCACCTTCCGTCATGTTGTGTTCAGTAATACATAGCACGTCTACATAAACATTTTGTGCGGCTAACTCATTGATACAAATAGATAACATGTCAGATTTATTGAGTAATCCATTAATATTTTGATGGAGAACAGTAACAAAATTATAAGCGAAATAACTGATTCGAATTTGGGCTTTTATTTTGAGTATATTCATGGTCTTCTGGTTTGTTTCTTAAATCACTTATACAGTTGGTACTTTGTCTATTATGATTCATTAGCCCATTTTGATCAACATCTAAACTAACTTGGATACATTTATCAACAGATGATTTACTATGTTTATTTAGCAACATTTTTTTATATTCAGATACTTTGAAATGATAGTTTAACCATAATATTTCTTTTAACAGTGTTCTTGCAAGGTTCAATACATAATTTCGACTGCTCGGTAAAGTTCTAGAGTAATTCATGTCCATGTACAACACATTATTATATTTCTTACCGATAAATCGGAGAAGATAGTTTATTTTAGACTCTTTTAAAAACCTATTTTTTGGTACTTCACTGATGATGACATTTGTATTAGCCGTAAGAGATAGCCAACGATGTAGAGTAATGTCCATATCCGACGGGTTTTTGTCGCAGCATCCGCCAAGTACAATAAGGTAATCGCTTTTGGTCAGTGTGTTGATATCGTTTTGAGGGTATTTCAAGATTTCTTTTAGACTTGCACCGGGTTCGCTTTTGCAAAACTCGCATTTTTTTAAATTTATAGATAAGCCTGCTTCTTTAAGTCGAGCAGGCACCTTCCTGAGCAGCGCCATATGACTAGCGAAATCTTTAGATACGATTATCAAGTCGTCAACGTACCCAAAAACACAGTCGTCGCTGGTAGAAGTAAACTCAAAATTAACGATCAAATCAGTCAGACGTTGCATCTCCGAAGCAGCGTTCGTTAGACCAAAAGGCATCCTAACAAACTCAAAGAGACCACGCTGTGGAACAATAAATGCTGTCTTCTCACAACTTTCTTTATCAGCAAGTGGTATTTGCCAAAAAGCACTTCTAAAATCCAATGAGCTGATATATCTAGCACAACGAAGGTTATCGAGGATATCGTGAATACGGGGAAGAGGATAGGAATCTCTGATTGTCACACTATTCAGTTTTCTACTGTCGACACAAAAACGAACAGAACCATCTTTTTTTGTCACCATTACCACAGGGCTAGCCCATGGAGAAAGGGAAGGACGAATAACACCCAATATCTAACATTTTGTCAATCTCTTCATTGAGAATCTTCAACTTGACTGGAGATAAGGGATAATACCTTTGACGGATAGGATAACCGGTAGTATTAATTTTATGAGACAACCACGTTGTTTTTCCAAGACCGACTTTATCCGAAGAGATAACCTCATACTCCTTAATAACTTGTTGAAGACAAGACTCTTGTTCCGGCGTGAGGATATTACGAGGATGAACATAACGAACCTCACTAACCGAGGAAACTTGAGGGGGAGGAGAGTGCTGAATAGAAGGAATAAACATATTACCATCAATATTTTTATCAAAAACCTGACTAAAAATAGACGTCAAACCGAATTTATTCCAAAATTCGATACCTAAAATAACAGAAGATGACATCGAACTTGCCACTAAAAACTCATGAATAAAAGTGGTACCGTTAAATTTAACTGGAAGGTAAACAGTACCAAGAATATCAATCGGCGAATTATTAGCCGATATAACACGTGGACAAGCGTCTTTTGATGTCAAAGAAATACCAAGTTGTTGAATAAAACTATCGCTAATAAGCGACATCTGGGCACCAGAGTCGAGCAATGCTTTAACGACTCTACCGCATAATAATATCTCTATAAACGGTCGGTTATCGAATGAATCTGAAGTAAACACTGGAGATACTGTACGGAAAGAAGCGTACCGCCAGTGGTCTAGGCATTTTTTGAATTACATTTCGGACAATCTCTGGTAATAAATCCAGGAGTGCGACACTTAAAACAAATCGTGCCTGTAATCTCCGGGCAGGAACGGTAAGAATGACCCATTTTATTGCATTTTAGACAAAGCTCAGATCGATTACAGCTAGGACAAATCGAAGATTTATTAGTAGTTGATTGATTGGGTGTTTTGTTCGGCCTGGGTTTCGTTGAGTTAAAAGCCTGAGAATTCGACTGGTTGGCAACACAGTCAAGACTGGCTACTGCCTTAGGAGGTTTTAAAAACGATTCAAAGTGTGTGACAGCCTCAATTAAATTGTTAATATCATGGAACTTTTGGATTGACAAGCATGGCGTATATTTGGGCAACATGTTATGCGTAATGATACGCAACAACTCAGTTTCATCAATTGGCTTACTTAGTTTTGCGTTTAGATAGGTAACCTCAATAATATACTCCCTGATAAGTTGTTCAGGTTTCTGCTTTAGGTTACGGATCTCTTGGCCTAATCTGAATTCGAAGTCAGTCGTACCGAAAGTATTCAGAAATGCTTCCTTGATCTGATCGAAGGTAATGTCTGGACGACGGATCGACCTAAAGTATTGCAGCGCTACTCCGGTCAAGACTTCGTGAAACCGCCTGACAATATAACTATTGGGCAAATTGTCGGCCTCTCTGCACTCCTCTAGACTAGTAAAAAATTCTCGGACGCAGGTCTTACCGTCAAAATTGACTTTCCACTTATTTAGTGAGAAATGCCTGGTGAATAGTTGGCATTCGTCCGACCTCTCTGGAGATGGTACGAAACTCTGCGAAGAAGCACGAGAATGTCTCGGCGGGATAGGTGGTGGTGGCCGCGAAATTATAGGGCTATCACGACGTGGAGTTTCACCTAAAGGGTACCCCTCTACCGACATGATGAATCTAGAATAGACCTAATAACGAAAAAAAGGATAGACCAAAGTCGATTGAATCCTAGCGAAAAAATAAGCCGAGCCTGTTGCTGTAACAACTGGACAAAAATAACCCGGCAACCAGCAGTCAGCGAACGCCCATCCAGTAAACAAAAAATATAGGCTAAATAAACGCACACACCAAGCTTACCTTGAAACCCGAAGCCTAAACATACATACGTCACCATATCGTCGTCTAAAAGTGTTAAACTGCTAAGGGAGTTAGCAGTTTAACACTTTTAGACGACGATATATACCCTACGGGTATATGTCTAACTGTAACTACCGCAAACCAAGGATATGGAATAAAAAATCAGGTAACCCATCCTTATAATTAAGAAGAAATGGGATAAAATGAAAGACCGTTTAGTGCTAAATAGTTAACAAAATTATTTTTCATCAGAAACAATTACAATTCAAAAAAAAAATGTCAGGGAAAATGACAGCTTCACAGTACTGCACTAAAGAAAATGACAGCTCCACAGTTCTGTACTGGTGGTATAAGAATATCCGCATCCTGAAACACACAAGCTTAAAAATCATTCGCTCCCAGTGAGCGAGCCATCCCAAGAAAGCCAAAAAAATAAGAATTTAAATAGAATTATTTAAATTATCAAGTATTTATGAAAGAATACTTACCTTTATAAACCAGAGAGTTAATTTGATAAATAGTTCACAAAACTATTTTGCCGGAGAGCCAATTTTGTCAAATAATTCAGAAAATTATTTTGCCGGAGAGCCAATTTTGTAGCGTTAAAAAGGAAAAAACTTTACACACCACAATGTACGTATAATTTTGTTTAAAAATAATCTAAACATTTAAAAAAAATATATAAAAAATACAAAAAGGTATAAAAAAGGGTATTGACGACGAACTTCGACGAATTGCTTATAAGGTGTGGAATGGAATATTTAACGGTTTTATTTTTTTAAAGAATTAATCGGTAATTTAAGGTAGTCGTAGTTGCAACAACGAATTATCGTATTAGCGCACGGTTAGATAATGCCCGTGGTTAAAAAAAAGTCTAAAACGACTCATTCCGCGACCTTTTGACACGAATATTTTTGTTTTTAAAATAGAAAAACAACTACAACTCTATAACTACGAAAAATATGTGATTCTGGACAAAACTCAGGCGAGGCGTTGTCGTCGCGATGAACCTTGGTTCCGTTCGAAGTCGCACCAGGATCTGCTGCGTACGCCAATACAATATCGGCGAGGGAAACACCAAGCCGCCGGTTAAATTCCGGGGTAATCCTTGAACCGATTCAGAGCGAATCTATGGCGAGAAAAATTGACAAATATTAACGCCATGCCTGAGGCAGACAGCCCGTTAAGTTTTAAAGGTTTTAAATACATACCGGTTCCTTGTGAGTAGAACGATTAGCGACGGGCGTGGGTACCACGTCGGATTTTTATAGTAAACTTCACGTAATACAATAGATCTTTCATATCGCCATTACTTCCGCGTGAAAAAACTTATACAACACGGGGATGCCATGTTTTTCACTTTTAACACGATTAAATAAGTGCTACGGTTATAACGATTGAATTTTGGAAGATAATGCTAATAAAATAATTTAAATTAAATAAATACGTGCAAGTCGAAGTCCGATCGTCCAATGACAGTGAAAATATTTTTTCTTACGTTCGAAGAATTTACACCATTCAAATTTTAAAACGAAAATTAGAAGAAAAAAATTACGATAGGTTGAATACTAGGAACGAAAAAGTTTTTAATCAGCCAAATTTATTAGACAGCATGATAATGTTGCAATACCTTTTACTGGTTATGTGGTTATGGATCCGAAAAATACTTTGTAAAATTTGATTAAATATTAATTGTCTGGGAGCAAAAATTTGGCGTCGCGCGTTGACAGTCGGACCACAGATTATCAAGGATAAGTTTGGTAACTCAAAGAATAAGGTAAGCCCATTGTACGCGTTGAAATTCGTATGTATAATATGTTTAAAGTGGTAATGGTAAATGGAAAATATTCCAAAACCTAATCAAAAGTAAAAAATCGCAGAAGTTCTTATGGATCAATATAGCAACATTTGATAAAAATATAAAAACCGGCCAAGTGGAATTGGACTCGCGCACCAAGAGTTCCGCGGCAACAGAAGTTCATCATGTAAGAAAATTAATTTCAACTATCTAAATATCACGATTCATGAGATACAGCCTGATGACAGGTGGACGGATGGTCAGACAGACGGACGAAAGTCCGATCCGTCGGAAACGTCATATTTTGGGATTGTCTCAAAAATTACACATTAAGTGAGCTATCCAGCATATATATGTAGCTAGCACTCGTTCAAAGTTTTTTTTCAATATCAAATATAGCTTTCTTTATCAACAAGTAAGTTTCTAGGTACGAACAGAAATTCAAAACTAAGTTATCTTAATGCCATTAACCACGTCTAGGGAGTGACGGAGGCCCAATATCCATTATGGCTCTTAGCGAAGTTTTAACAAACAATTTTGTTAAACCCCCGTCAAGTTTACGAAATTACCAATTAAAGTGTTTATCGTAACGAGAATTTTAATAGACTAAACTGTGAGAAAATATTCTGTTCAAACAGTATGAGAACTGCTTTGGTAATAAGTAAAAAGAGTCAGTCAAGCGCAAGTCAGGCTCGCACTTAATTGCAATAAGCCGCAAAATCGGGCAAATTAGGCATCATTTTTCCGATTTTCCGAGTTTGACCAACTGAAACAAACCCCATCCTATCAACCGACATAATTAAGGTTTAGAACAAACTAAGTGTGGACCCCATTGCACTTCTACTACACAGTTTTAGAAATTGCTCTTTCGACCCCTAACTGTATAAATATAATGTCTAATGTGAAGTAATGCTATACAAAAAAAACTCTTTTTATATAAATGCATTAACATTTAAATGTTTTTAAAGCTTAATGGAATAAAATCTTTTTCACAAATTGCCTTCCTTTAATCCACAAACTAGAAAGCCATGTTTCATACATTTTTAATGAACTCTTTAAGTGAAAATTAGCTCGTTAAACGGTTCTACTGCGGAATTAAGGATTGATCGAGTAAATTGGTTTGAGGCTTGACGAAGTGTTCTGTGGTCCCGTATGTTTTTTTTCTTTTAGAGGTGTTCATCAAATAACTTCTATCGCTCTGCGTGGTGGCTCCGTGGTAACGGAGTTGAAGGTCACAAGTTGGAACCCAGCCCGGTGCATTAATTTGTGTACTTAATTTAATCAGGACTACTCTCAAAACGGTTAAGGAAACACACCGTGAGGAATCCGGCATATCCTGGAACCAAAAATTTGAAAAATTGTTACATCCACCACCAATCCGCACTAACTTGCGTGGTGGATAACGGTCCATTCAATCTCTGAATCCCAGCAATAAGTTATAAGGCTTATTATCTTACGCTGTGCGTGATGCGGAAGAAAGTATCAGACTTTACTGATTAAAATTTACACGTGTTTAATGGTATCAGACCGTATGCGTTCTAATAATCCCGGAGCGGACCCTCTAACAAACATCGGACCTAGTAAGTTCCGGCCAATTTTACTAACCGCTGTTTGAAGCACTCGTAGAGCACAATGCGGCTTTAACCCAGCTCCTTCCTGGACGGTTCCTTTCATCTATTTTTTGCCTTGAAATGATTTTAAAGCCAATGCAAGCTCTGTTTTATAGCGTCACGTGAAGTAATAAAGTTGGTTTTAAACCCTCAATTGATGGCAAGTAAAGGTAGGTGGCTTTCTCAAACTTAACACAGACGTGCAGTCGTGTCTTTTATATTAAACATGACCGTATTTTTTATTAATTCAATTCGTATAAAACCGAAAATGCCTCACTTGGTGTACCGACTGATGGTGGTGTGGTCATTTGTAATTTTCTAACGTTAAGGCGGGCGCGACGTTAGAATTATCCATACAAACGTAATACCAAAATCATTTGCAATTTAAGCATATTTACACCATAATATGATGTTGTTCGGATTCAGACAATAATTATCTAGGTTCCTACATCGTCTTTCTGTTGAAAAACTTACCCCAAACGAAATTTAAGCGAATTTAAATTTGCACATTTTCACAGCGAAAATGTCATGTTTTTATTTTGTTTTTTCTATATTATAAACAGCAATATTTGAAAATATATTTTCGTAGGAACACAGATATTATTATCAAGTTATAAATACTCGAAAGAATAATGGAAATACATTAATTTTTCATTCATCATTTTTGGTATTACGGAACCTCTCCCAAATTTCCAATAGTTTGTATTGCTATCACAGCAAGCAACTGTCAGTGTGCGGATGATGACTTTACTCCAGTCGGTGTGTCCAAGAATTGTTTAAACTATCTGGATTGCTTCCATCAACCTCAAAAACGTGTTTTATTTCGTCTCAACTCGAGATAGCGCGCGGTCTCCGCAGGCCTCTTAACAGACCATTTTTTTAGCCACAGTTTCCAATGACTAGGAGTAGTATTAGACTTTTATGACTCAACTGATACTGTACAGTGTGAAATCTGATGCACCGAAAAACTGTGACATTGTGTATTCTACTATACCCAGGACTATTCAGGTATATGCAAACCGTTGCCCGTTGCCCTTGGCGTTCCAGTGTCAGTGTAATTCTTTAAAATATCTCGCAGCCCTATGTAGCCACCGTTACTGTAACTATTTACCCCTGTAAAAAGTTTAATATTATAGGGCGTCATATTGTTTAGTTTTACCTACGTAACTTACTTACGTACTTCTTTTTTAACTTTATTCAACTGAGTTAAAAAAATACCTTTTGTATGAAACGGTTTAATTTTGTTTTTTATTTTTATATCTTACCGAGTTAGTTCTTACTATTTGCTGTCTGTTACTATTTTGGTAGCAGTAGAGTAGCCACAGAGTAACCAGAGACAAAACTTTTAAAGAACGTACAAGAGATGAATGCACATCTTGCGGCCCACCTGTGTTACATTGTTGGATACGTATTTTTGAATTGAGTAAAAGTTACTATGGCAGTTAGTTCCTTCAAAGTTTTTTTTTATTATTATTGATAGGTTCACGCTTAACCACAACTCACCTGATGGTAAGCGATCATGTGGTCGACGATGGAGCACGCTTGCCTAGAAGCAACCTATTCACTCTTGACTTAAAGACCCTTAGGTTGTAGCTATCAGGAAACACAGACATTCTTTGCTTAACGTGTTAATTTTGCCAATATCCAAGCAATGCCATTTATAAAAGTGTTTTAGACACGTTGTGTGAAGATTTTCTCTTTCCCGTACACACGCACCACAAATTGTATTTTCTAGTAGTTTATTTATTGTTTGAGGTGTTATGTTTTTTAGGTTACTGTGGTGAAGCTGGAATAGAATAGAATAAACTTTTTTTTTTAATATGTCTTGAACATTTTATTAAAGTCCACCGCCACAAAGAAAATAACCAACGAAAATATAGAAAAAGAAGTTGATTTTCTAATGGATGTTATGACTATTTCTAATGGGTCTATAACGTAGTCAGTTTTTTGGCATTTTTATTACTTACTATGTGTAGAAATATAAAATATTTCAGTTGAAATTCTTTGTTGATGTTTTGTTAAAACACTGAGTGGTCGTAAAAGCAAAGAGTAAATTTTAATGGACTAACCATTACTGTAACTAGTATATTCTCATTGTAAGAAAATAAATGCAATTTTATTTTAAGGTTTTTATTTGTTCCAATGTTACTTTAATAATGGGCCTGGCACTAACAGTTGGCCGCGGTTATACACATAAAAAATAAGCTTTTAGCAAGCAGTAGAGAATTATTAAAATGTCTACTAGCATAATAATCAGCTGGCACAATGGGTTAACGATTGGCTGTTGTTCTGTGTGTTGAATGGTTTGATTCCTACAGAGAACCAATTTTATGTAAACATAACGCAACAAGGCATTTTCTACTAGTCGTCCTTTTGGTTAATAAATCATATTTAAAACAAAATTAAGTACCTATATATATACCTATCATTAAAATTACGTATTTAAGTATAATAAAAATACATAATTGCTAAAATTATTAACTTATAATGCACTATATAATATCTTTACTTGATTGTACAACAAAATTGTTAAATTCTAAATTCGCGGTTTTATCGCGGACAACAATATCTACCAGACAGCCTTTGGATATATTGATATTGACTTGATATTTGAAAATGATCCGAACGGAAACATGCTCTCGGGACAAAAAGCATCCTTTTGCTACTCCAAGACATAGTCTACCTAAGTTTTTATAAGTTTCATAGAAATCCATTTAGAGTACCGAAACATCCATACAAAGTTTCGCATTTATAATATTAGTAGGATACAAGGTTTTTTTTTCCCCACCCTATTTGTGGTCCACTGCAGAGCAAAGGCGTCTTTTTTTCTTCTTCCAAACCTCTCTGTCTATACCGGTCTCCAACCAAGTAGGAAAGTCTTCTAAAAATATTACCACGGAACCCAGAATAATGGCAATTGAACTAGTAGTATTTACAAAGAAAATAAAAATGAAATTGCACTCGCCGATTCAATAATAATATAATTGGACTTTTATTGGAACAATCAAACCTTTATAAAATCAAAGAGCAGTTGTGTTTAACCTTTCGATTGTTCACACAGCAGAAGCAATAATGCTTTTTAAAAAAGTAATTACGTACACTGAACAGCTAGAGGACCCAAAAAATCCTTTGTTGGGCCCAACTTTGAAAGGATTGTATTTATTTGGCCTTTGGCAAACTGGGAGCAAATTTAGGACCACTGTTTACAATATGATACATTTCTCTACGTTACTTTTTGTTATAAGCCAATTCGTTGACCTCTATTTTGTCAGAAATGATATTAATAAAGTTCTCAACAACATGTCTCTGACTGTTCTCAGCGTTATTTGCTTCGCTAAATGTTATTCCTACGTCATGTGGCAAGGGGAATGGAGAAAGCTTGTCAAATATATTTCAGAAGAAGAACTAATACAAATTAAGAAAATGGATCCGAATATTAAAAAGCACATGGAAGCCTACACCAAGTATACAAGGATAATAACATACATGTTTTGGGTGATGGTGTTCATAACAAATTTTCTTTTAATATTAACGCCCTTTTTGAAATACGCAACATCGCATTCTTACCAGGAGGACATAAGAAATGGTGTTGAACCATTGCCACAAATTCTATGTTCCTGGTTTCCGTTTGATAACACGAAAATGCCTGGATATTTGGGAAGTATCATCGTTCATGTAATTATGGGTAGTCAGGGCTCTGGAGTATTAGCCGTTTACGATATGAACGCTGTGGCTATCATGTCTTATCTTAAAGGACAGATGATAATTCTAAAAGAGAAATGTGACAGGCTGTTTGACGAAGTAACTTCGACTGAAGCCGTTTTAGATAAGATCAAGGAGTGTCATAGACATCACAACGCTCTAATCAAGTAAGTACTTCAAAGTTTTTACGATTACATCCAGTACTTTAGCGTTGATGAGATATCGTTAAAGCTAATTTGTGACTCAAGTTCCTCTAATTGTAATGGAATCTTCGTTTAGATCATCTCAAACCGACTTAATATGGTTTTATTATCTAATTAAAATGCTGCAATGGTTAGAAGTCAAGGGAAGATTACAAAGTAGGCTTTGCCTACATTACAGTAGATTAATTAGGAACTCAATTAATTAGGAATGTTAATAGGCATTGAAAATCACTTAAAACTTAGTAGCTTTTATATAATTATACAGACACATTGGTTTTTGTAAATACCAAGTAGTTATGATTTTACATGCATTCAAAGTTGGCATAAATATCGGGTCGGTCGGACGTGACGTCATTTTACAACGCTCCGCTTAGTCACAATTTGCCCGCTGCAATAGCAGCAGCAGTCGTTTATTTAGTTTCAGTGTTTTAATTTGTTTCATCATTTCCAGTTGTATGAACTGAATTAATAATGAATGAAGCATTCCAAAAAAATGAAATAGAAAAAAATAACGTTTCTGCTGCTATTGGTTACTGGTATTACATTTTGATAAAACATTTGTTTTTCATGTACGGGATTGGATATTTAAAAAAAAATTAAAATTCTGTGTGTCGCTTCACATCGGTGCTGATATTTAATTCTTCCATTCTATCTATTCTTTCGTATACCTATGTAGGGGATTAGAATCGGGTTATGGGTCGACTCGATTGATCCATTGAATTCTTCTGCAAACGTTTAGGCGTTGAAGATTTAACTTTCTTCGGTTTCCACTTAACTCAATTTTCAGAGGCATTAGAGTGGGGAACGCTAGTGAATTAGTACTTCAGCCGGCAGTCTTCAAAATCAGTGTTAGGAATAGTGAGTCAGTACGGGCTAAGAGTCATTGAAAGTTAGCCGCAGTCTGCAAAACGCGATTAGTCACGTCAAGTAAACGTAGCCACAGCCAGACTCCGAAATGAAGAAAATCTAGGGTAATAACTATTTGAACAAATCGAAGTTCTGAAGTTTTCGTCGTGACAAATTAGCTGGTTCAATCAACCAACCTGATTGCAATCTGATCTTTCAAAAGAATGTCCCGTAAAACAACGATAACTGAAATATATGGGTGTACAAATTGAAAAATGCTCCAAGCGTCGTTTGTACACACGGATGTATGGTATTTTAAATAAATATAAATGTTCGTCTTTCCGAAGGCTTACCCAAATCGAAAAATTTGTAACAAAAACGAACTCCTTTGGGGGATTTACGTGAAAAACGCAAGACGACATAAAGGACCATGACTTACTTGACTTAATGTCCTATGTCCCCTAGATGGGGCAGAGGGCGTCCACAGTAATCCTCCATCGCGAACGGTCTTGAGCTTCACGCTTCACCTCGCGTCCGCGCCTCCACGTCATTCCGTTGTTCGCCGCTTCTGCCAACACGGTGCGACGCCAAGTTTGACGGGGACGGCCACGCTTTCTTTTTCCTTGGGGATTCCAGTCCAAAGCTTGTTTGGGTATATAGTCGGGATCCATAATAAATAAATAAAGGACCATGGGAAGGATTTAATAAAGGCAAGAGGTTTAATTTAGATAGCGTCGTCTATCATGATCGATCAGAAGTTATAGTGCACATTTTTTTTAAATATTGACGATTATTTACTACAAATGGCTGGAACGTACGCATGACTCACTTCGAGCTATTTCAAGACTGTTTTGAATGCCATAAGTATGAGCAGATTAGATTCTCATTAATTTGGTAGTGAAACCATTAAATTGAAGCAATCTGTATTTTTAGACGCGGAAGTGATGAGTTTCAATTATGCTTTTTTTGTTATATTATTTTTTATGCGTCATTCTTCGCGCAATTAAAAACTTTTTCATTCTTTGTCTTTGTGGGCTGAATTGAAACGCCAAAAGGCAACACGGGCATGAACAAATTTATCTCGCTACACCAAACACGTAAACTTTTATATTATAATGGATTAATGGTTGTTTTTTTTTTGGAGGGTGGAAATTCATACGACTCTGGGTGGTATGAGAGGAAGTACCAGGAGTTTATCAACTATACGCACCAGTGTTCTTTCAAATAACTTAAAAAAAAAACAACCCAACACAACAACAAATCGGAAGTTCTAAAGTCTGTGATTTAACACCGACTTCTGAAAGTTATATTTTTGCTTTTCACAACAAAACTAAAACTGTCTCAGTCGATATCTGAGCCCCAAGTCTTTCTGAACCATGATTGCCATCCCGTCGGACTATGACTGTAAAGGAGCAAACAGTGCGCCTGTATTTGCGCACACACTGCGCTATAATGTCTCCTGCGTACTTGGCTGATCTCTGTTGAGATTGGCTATCGTGATCGAAATCTCTGTATTTTATCAAGTCGTATATAAGCAGGGGTGGGTTGCCAGTTACTAATAATACGCTATGATTCACAGGCACTGCTCAATATTCAACTCGCTGCTCTCGCCAACCATGTTTCTTTATGTGCTGATGTGCTCCATGACCATTTGTGGCAGCGTTGTGCAATTTACCTCAGTATGTACCTATTTTTTTATTAATATTGGGGCCTATTTCACCACCTATGATTAAGTTTCGAGTATCTTACTTGACAGATAATTTCATACAAATTCTGTCAAATTTTTGAATTTATTCAGTGAGTAGTGCCTACTCGGACATTGTGAAACAGGCCCTTAAGCTTATAATTTTGTTATTTAACGTGTGGCGGCAATACTGCCGTAACCATTTATAGAAGTTACGACCTCCATGCTCGAACTTCTTTTTCCTTTTTGATGTCATGTTGACATGAGATTAGGAGGTAGAGCATTCATTGATTTTTCTTCTTACTGATTGTATATTTTTGTTTGTGTCTGTATATTTTACCTACCTTTCTCCACGTCACATACCCAAGCTACTTATCTTATAGTTGGGAAACGTTTTCCCAAATTGGTGACCCCGACGTGATGTTGTGAAATTGCACCGATTTTTATTCGAAACAAGACGTGTACTATTACTGCGGCGGATTGATTTGTGCGCCTTCACTTTGAACCATCGAGCGAGTTGGTGCTGCACCGAAAAGCAACAAAAGCAGACGTTGCGGCTCGTCGTTGCGGAGCATCGCGTATCGCGTGGTTGCGCTGGTACGCGGCTACATCGTGCAACGCGCGTCTTTTACTCGTCTCATCGTGCAACGTGCGCTGTAAATGTGCGCCATGATCAAGGAAGTGACAGTAACATAATTTGATTTTTGTATTGTTATTTAATTTTTTTATTACGTTTATATTTTTTATGTGATTTGTTTACAATTTGATTACGTGTATGCATTGTGCGATCTGACTGCAGAGGTAATGGCAACTTGAGTTTATTTTACTTTATTTATTATCGTTTTAGTTCAATTTTGCTACCATGGAGGATATAAATTCTCAGCTGGAAAAGTTAATAGCTCAGAATCAGGCCTTAGCTAGGCAAAATGCTGAGCTGATGAATCAATCTGTTTCTTCCGGATCCCCATCAGTAACTGGAGTAAGACCTAAATTAGCCCCTTTCTGGTCTGAGCGACCAGCAGCCTGGTTTGCTCACATAGAAGCTCAGTTTGCGTTGTCACATATAACGGCTGATGACACAAAATATTATTATGTGGTTTCACAGGTCGACTCCAACTTATGCAGAGATGTCGAAGACCCTTTTGATCAATCCTCCACCCACAGATCGGTACAATTGGATAAAAAGTGAAATGATAAAACGATTCACAATATCAGAGGCTCAAAGGATCCGTCAATTAATATCAGGAGAGGAACTGGGGGACAGGAAGCCCTCACACTTCCTACGCCACCTGCGTTCATTGGCCGGATCTTTAAATGACGAAAAGATACTGCGGGAGCTCTTTTTGCAACGCTTACCCAAAAACGTGCAGATTATTCTTAGCACACAAATTGATATTCCACTAGACAAAGTAGCCGAATTAGCAGATAAGATACTGGAGGTTTCACCAATATCAGCCTGCTCCATCCAACAGGCACCGACCATTTCTGCCATTGACAGTTTATCGTCTCAATTACAGGAACTATCGCAGCAAGTTGCAGCACTGAAGTTAGTGAGTCAACATCCTCCCCATAGATTCAGACGCCCTGGCAGGAGAACGCCGCGCTCGAGGTCAGTTTCTCCAGCCGGTCATGATGGTGAAACTATCTGTTGGTACCATCGAAGATATGGCAAACAAGCCTTTAGATGTATTTCACCATGTGGCTGGAAAGGTAATCCTTCGGGAAACTTTCAGGGCAGTCAGCTGTAATGGCAACAGCTGACTGCCAGCTGGTTTCGAGTCGGCGCCTTTTTGTAACAGATAAAGACACTAAAATCAAATATCTCCTAGATACAGGGTCCGACCTTTGTTGTTTCCCATATAAGCTTCTGGACACACATTGCAAAGCCACCGATTTTAATCTTTGCGCTGCCAATGGCACCGGTATCAAAACTTATGGAAGCAAAACTCTCTCCCTTAACTTTGGCCTCCGTCGGGAATTCAAATGGAATTTCACATTAGCGGATGTCGAGACTGCCATTATTGGATCAGATTTTTTGGCTTATTTTAATTTGTTACCGGATTGCCACAATAGACTTTTACGAGATGGAAAAACTGGTCTATCAGTACCAGTTTCCATCTGTAATAACAGTCAGCCTAGCATTAAAACTGTCAAGATCGATAGTGACTCACCTTACACAAAATTACTCTTAGAGTTTCCAGATTTAACACGACCCCCGGGAATCCAACGTGTGGCGAAACACAACACCGTTCACTATATTACGACAACGGATGGCCCACCTGTGGTATCACGCCCACGCCGTCTCGCTCCTGAGAAGCTGCGCGCTGCTGAAAAAGAATTTATCGACATGTTAAACGTAGGCACCGCGCGTCCCTCCAAGAGTCCTTGGTCGTCGCCTCTCCACCTTGCGCCCAAGAAGGATGCCACATGGCGCCCTTGCGGCGACTACCGGGCTTTGAACGCCCGCACTATACCAGACCGATACCCTGTCCGCCATATAGGGGACTTCGGACACAATCTATCTGGATCGACTATATTTAGTTCCCTCGATTTGGTGAAAGCTTACCAACAAATACCAGTCAATCCAGCCGATGTCTGTAAGACGGCCATAATAACACCCTTTGGCCTTTTTGAATTCCCTTATATGGCGTTTGGACTAAGGAATGCTGGGCAGACTTTCCAAAGATTTATTGACGAGATTGTTCGGGGGCTAGATTTTTGTTTTCCATATATCGACGATATCTTAGTGTTCTCTCGTTCGCCCGAAGACCACATTAACCATTTGCGCACGATTTTTCAGAAACTCGTCGATTACGGATGCGTATTGAATCCTGCTAAATGTTTTCTCGGGGTGAAAGAAATCACATTTTTGGGATACCGCATCTCTAAAGACGGCGTGCGTCCACCCGACGAGAAAATTGCAGCTCTCCGTGATTTTCCACTTCCCAAAACGGCCCAAGGTCTAAGAAGATTCCTGGGTATGATCAATTATTACCGTAATTTTCTGCCTAAGGCTGCCAAAGCACAGAGTCCACTAATCGATTTTTTGACAGCAACTAAATTAAAAGGAAACAAGCCCATGCCTTGGACGCCAGAACTGGAACAGGCTTTCCTTGCCTGCAAAGAAGGGCTTTCAAGTGCCACTCAGCTCGCGCATCCCATACAGAACGCCCGTCTGGGCCTGTTCACAGATGCGTCCAGTACTGACGTTGGCGCGTGCCTACAACAGTGGACTGACCGCGGCTGGCAACCCCTGGCATTTTTCAGCAAGAAGTTGACGTTAAGTCAATCTACTTGGCCAGCTTATTACAGGGAGTTATTAGCCATATATTCAGCCGTTCAGCATTTTCGACATACACTAGAGGCACAACATGCCACTATTTATACTGACCACAAGCCATTGCTGTACGCTTTCATTCAACGACGGGAGAAGTTGCCTCCCGCGCAATTGAATCAGCTGACTTTTATTTCCCAGTTTACTACTGATATTCGTTATGTAAAGGGTGATGATAACATCGTCGCCGACACATTGTCACGCGTTGAGGCCATTAAACTAGACGACGATTACGCATCTTTAGCGAAAGCTCAAGAAACTGACGTCGAACTGAATAAGATTCAAGGAACTACCTCCATGAAACTCGTTCCCCAATCTATTACGTCACGTCACCATTCTATGTGACGTATCAACAGGTAAGCTGCGGCCGTATCTACCACCTCAATACCGCTGGCAAGTATTTACCCATTTGCACGAGCTTAGCCACCCAGGGGCGCGCGCCACCGCCCACCTGATTGCCGAGCGCTACGTATGGCCAGGAATCGCGCGCGACTGCCGCGCGTGGGCTCGCCAATGCCTCGCCTGTCAAAGTCAAAGTCACGCGTCATGTTTCCGCGCCGTTAGCCAACTTTGACACACCAACTGCTCGTTTCCGCCACGTACACTTAGACATCATTGGTCCTTTGCCTATGTCTAAAGGATTTGTTTATTGCCTCACAGCAATAGACAGATTTTCACGTTGGCCAGAAGTGTGGCCCATGGTTACAATTACCGCTGAAGAAGTTGCCGACACGTTTGTGCATGGTTGGATAGCACGATTTGGCGTACCCGAGACAGTCACGACTGATCAAGGTCGCCAGTTCGAGTCGAAACTTTTCAGCAGACTCATGGAGTTGGGTGCCACAAAACGCATTCGAACCACCAGTTATCATCCACAGGCGAACGGTATGATCGAGCGATTCCATCGGCAACTAAAAGCTACCCTCATGTGTCGACATTCGGAAGGATGGCATCAAGCACTACCCTTCGTGCTTTTAGGCGTTCGGACTGCTTTTAAAGAAGATTTGAATTGTTCATCTGCTGAAATTTTGTACGGAGAACCTCTTCGCCTACCAGGTGAATTTCTGGCACCAAACTCCAAATTAGATGTCACTGACGATTTTGTGGCCCGTCTCCGATCCACCATGGCCGAAATCCGCCCTGTTCCTGCGTCACGTCACTCACTGCCAAAGCAATTTGTTTTTAAAAAACTGGCCGATGCCACACATGTTTTCCTGCGCGACGACACCGTGCGTCGTTCCTTGCAACCTCCTTATACCGGTCCCTACGAGGTTTTGGCCAGGAACCCAAAAACGCTAACTATAAATGTCGCTGGAAAACATCAAGAAGTCAGTATAGACCGCACAAAACCAGCTTACGTTTTCTTCAATGCTGATGGGGATACGCCAGCGTCGCAGAAAATCATCAGCGGCCCATCTCTGTCTTGTCCAGCGCCTGTAACAACACCTATTTTGCCAACTAACAGTCATCAACCCGTTACCACTCGGTCAGGACGCACCGTTAAGTTTAGGATACCTGTAGATGGTAATTAACTGAAAAATGTTATGCTTATAAGTTTTTAGCTTAGTTTTTAATTTACGTTATAAGATAGATTTTTTTTTTTCTTTTCTTCCCCGTGGGGGGGTGGTTGTGGCGGCAATACTGCCGTAACCATTTATAGAAGTTACGACCTCCATGCTCGAACTTCTTTTCCCTTTTTGATGTCATGTTGACATGAGATTAGGAGGTAGAGCATTCATTGATTTTTCTTCTTACTGATTGTAGAACGAGAATATATAAATTACAATCTAATACTTCTGTATATTTTACCTACCTTTCTCCACGTCACATACCCAAGCTACTTATCTTATAGTTGGGAAACGTTTTCCCAAAAACGCTTAAGAGGGCCCTTTGCTGGGCAAAGGCCTTCCTTCATTATTTTCTATAAGACCACGATTCCTCGCTTTCTTCTTTCTAATTCTGGATATCGTGTCGCGTCTGAGTCCCGCCATCTCCTTTGTGGTTTACCGCAGCCCTGTGGCGTTATGTCTGGGCACCATTAATTATAAAGAATCATTAGTAAGAGTATCTTAATTTCAAACGGTTGATATAATTGTTCGATTTCCTATTCATCATCTGCCTAGCCTTTTCCCAACTATGTTGGGGTCGGCTTCCAGTCAAGCCGGATTTAGCTGAATACCAATATTTTACGAGGAGCGGCTGCCTACCAGACCTCCACAACCCATTAACTGGGGTAACACGGTACTTCATGGCAAGATTGGAGTCAGATTTACTGGCTTCTGACTATCCGTAACGACTACCAAAGATCTCCAAATGACAGCCGGGACCAACGGCTTAACGTGCTTTCTGAGGCACGGAGGAAACTCTTTATGTTAAGATGGTCACCCATCCCCATTCCAACCTAGGCAAGCGATTCTCTATTCGATTCCCTATTAGTTCGATTTCCTATTAGTTGCTTAAAATAAGGAATAAAATACATAAGTAAAGAATTATCATTCTTTACTGCAATGCAATAGAAACTTCATCATCATCATCATCATCTCAGCCGAAAGACGTCCACTGTTGGAAGTAAATAGAAACTTGGCTTTAATTAATTATTTTCATGAGCAATAGAAAAATCTTTATTATAATAGATTGACAACAATAATCTAAGAAAACTGACATTACAAAGCACTCCAACATTATGAAATACTGGCAGCCAGTTAGTAAGGAGATCATCATAAAATATCATCAAAAAATAATCATCATAAAATTATTTTTGAACTATTTTAATTAGTGAGCAAGGCGCCTTGCTTCCTTGGAAAGCTTTTGAATTCAACTATTTTTATTTTACAAATTGGAATAAAGCGCCTCCATAGTAGAGGAATTACGTTATTGCTTTAACAAAATGAATACTGTTAATTTAATATCCTTTTCAATCGTCGAGACTTTATTTATATAAAGCAAACACTTTTCGCTTTATTGCTGAAAGAGTAAATTCGATACTGTTGTAAAGAATATGGTTTATATTAAAATGCTCTGAGTATACTTTTGGTTATGTGATTTTTTTCCGGATTTAATTTTCTCTTTCAATTTTTTTTTTACATTAAAACAGGAACACTAGTATTGTAAATTAGTGAATTTCATTATAATTATGTATTAAAGAAAATTTTATATCTTTTAATGATAAGCTTTGATAATAATATGAGACGAAGGATGCGACACGGATAGGACCGGTCGTTGTGGCGACGCTTGTGGAAGGCCTATGTCCAGCAGTGGACGTCTTTCGGTTGAAATGGTGATGACATTTTGATACCATTGACTAAGTATTTGGCAAAAAATAAATTTTAATAAGAAGACTGATACTGTGGACATCATTATAACAATTTTACGGGTGAATGAAAGAAAAAAACGGGTTGCGCCGACCCCAAGTAATATGAGACAAGGGCAGGAAGAAGAAGACTATATTATTATTATAAAATTAATGTTAACTGCAAATAGTATTGGTATTCTCTTATAAGTTTTTTTAAAATTAAATCTTACGTAAAAATAACCAAGGAATAAAATGTGTTAAATGCCGCCTGCTTTTTTCAGAAAGAAGCAACTGCTTCGCAGAAACTCTGGGTCTTTCAATACACTTCTGGCTTAGTTTCACAACTCTTCTTATATTGCTGGCATAGCAACGAAGTAACACTTCAGGTAATTTTTGACTTGTTTTTGTACTTAATAATTATTTATGAAGAAAATAATACATGTAAAATATTTATACATAAATAAATAACAATAAATAAGAAAATGTAATGTTGGAAAAATCGAAAAAATCTTTAATTCTTTGTTAAAGAAACGTTGTTTCACTTTAGGAATTACTCCTGTATCGTAAGTACGTTTATATACATAAAAGTATAACCCTGTGTGGGTTGAGGAGACACCTAGAATCCAAAACAATTATTATTTATAGGATTTGTACAGCTGATCTGGTAGGATAGAGAAAGGGAAGGAAATTAGAAACTAAAATGGCTCTCTGAGCTCTTAAACAAGAGGCAGTAAATGAGATTTAAGTGCTCTACCCTAGGAACTGATACAATGTTGGATGCCAGATTGACCTAGGGCTAAATAAATCTGTGTCACCAATTTTCAAACTGCGATCGCTCGCGATTTCTTAAAAACATAAATTATGTTTGCGCATTCTTTTAACTAGACTTTCAATGTGTGGTCTACAAGAAAGCGTTTCATCTACCCCGAGATATTTGATTTCGCGAGTTTTATAGATACAGAGACAATCCCACATACTGGGTGATCGGAATCCACATTTATGGACAAACAAATGAGAGTTATCAGTGTTAGATTGAGCATTGCGCATGCAAAAGTGAATATATTTCGTCTTGTCAGTATTAATGTTAGTAAATTGCTTTGAAGCCAATTAGACTTGGAGGGATATGAAATAACACTACCGGATTTTACTACGTCACTTTCTCGTTTATTTGTTTTCTAGTATTATACTTAGTGGTTTCTTGACTTGAATCCCGATAGGTGCGCTGCTTTAATTAATTTCTCTTTTTCGCCCAGCATTTCATCTTTTAACTTCTTTAGCGCATACTGCAATTGAGTTGGTTCGCTTGTAAAATCGCTCTTCCTTGTAGTTATGTACGTAAGGAACTCTTAGTAAAATGACGTTTTCTGAACCCAGTAAATGATGGCTTGCTTACAGCCATTAGGTCAATATTGCCCAAAGATTTTGTGAGCAACGCTAGAGCCATTTTAGACACATACTTAAATGTGATGGGGCTGAAGCTTACTGATTCTTTTTCTCCCCTCTTTAAGAAAACACTGTTCAATTCTTTTCTTGTGTGCCACTTCTGTTTATTAGTAATTTTCTCAAGAACATTTAAATTCTCTAGATAAGTCCCAAATGTCGCATGAAATACTACTTCCGCAGTTTTGAGAGCATCAACTCCTCTCCACATTATCTTTTTTAGTGCAGAAATCGCTGTAAAACTTGCCGCAGACTTCTGAAAAGCTGCATTGAATGTTTAGTTTATTACGCCATATCAGAATAAACAATAATAGTGGGAAATAAGCTTTCTGTGTGGAGCGTGCTATAGTTAATAGTAATATATCTCCCAATTCTTTTAAAACTCTAAATACAGTTTCAGGATGAATGGCTTCTTTTAATGCCATTATTATTTCTGCAGCCATTGGGACGCGATAAAGCGCAGACCTAAGCTCGTCAAAGACTTTGTCTTCCATTACTAACAAGACTGCTTGCGCCAGCGATCTTCTTAAAATCTCAGTTCTACGTTCCGGAGCCAACGTAATCCATTGAAGCAATGCTATATGCTGATTGGTCAATCCATACTGTGAGATATTTTGTGTGTTTTCCTGTTTTTGTGACCCAGTTACAAGTTTACTATCTCTTGTTGTCTTCACTCCTTTCTTTGCTACCGAACTCCTTACTTTAAATCACCCCCGTCCTGACTTCGTCATAAAAAGACCTAAAAAAAATACTATCTCTACAATTGGGGTTGCAACAAGGAAATCAATCTTCATGGAGATCAAGGTAATGACTGTGCCTTCACAGTATATTTATGAGAATATCTTGTATGCTCATAAGAACAAAAACATGTTTAAAAAATACAGTGATATACATCATTTTAATACTAGAACTAACACAAATTTGTAGTTCCTGCAACTAGGCTCAAAAAAATAGGGGGCTCATTTAGATGTCAATGTGTACACTTCTATAATAAACTTTTTTTTTTCCGGTAGGGGAATCATCAGAATGACTTCGCCCACTCTTGGGCGGTCATATTCAAGAACTAAGCCTCAATAAATTTAAATCATTTGTAAAGCATAAACTTTGCCAAAAGGCTTTTTATACTATAAAGGACTATGTTGAGGACAATAAGGCTTGGGATTGACCTGCTCCAGTACTCACTGTACTGTCGTTTATTCTTTTGGATTTTTGTTTTTGATTGCATTTTTCCATTGTAAATGTAATGGAGAAGTGGACAAATTATATTTCAATTTGATATTGATATTCTTTTTTTTTTACAATCTGACATAAGTTTACATAATTTTGTAAATTTTATTTATACATATTTGTTTTTTTTTGTGAATGTATGTTCCATGTATGTTCCACAACTTTTCACACAACGCCGTCTAGTCCCAAGCTAAGCAGAGCTTGTGTTATGGGTACTAGACAACTGATAAACATACTTATATATTTCTAAATACATACATATTATAGATAAATTACACCCAGACACAGAACAAATGATCGTGCTCATCACACAAACATTTGTCCTGGGTGGGAATCGAACCCACGACCCCTGGCATAGCAGTCAGGGCCACTGACCACTAGACCAACAGGCCAGTCAATCAATCAACAAGAATGTGAGGACTATGTGGATAGCTTTCTTTTACCGTTCTTTTCAGTAATTTTAACTTATGTCTGGCAATTTGAGTATTTTTTGCGGTCTAACCAAATGTCCTTTCCTTTGTATTGTTCGTCAAGTCGTTGAGCTCCTTAGTAGTCCTGAGTTGAGCTTTACGATGAATGACAAATGCTTGCACTGACTGGACAGGTCCACTCAAATCTGCATGGTTCTTTCTTTAAAAGGCCATTTCAGACCCCAATCTGCATAATCCGCATATGATTTGACCAATACATTTTGTATGGTTTTTTTTTACAGAGACTGTGAAGTGAAGTGTGAACCCTGAGAAGAAACACCGAAACAAACTCAGGGGGAGTTTGTTTCGGTGTTTCTTCTCAGGGTAGTCAGATAGGAAATACCGGCCTCATCTAGATTAATGTAAATGTGTTTCGTGAAACCTATTTGCAAAATAAATATCATTTATCATTTATCATGTTTTTTCTACAACAGACTTAAACAGTGACATCAACCCTAGCAACCTTGGCTGAGTACTCTAAAAATCTCAAATTACCTGGCTTATCGTTCTTTTTTTTCCTTAAGCACGTAAAAACAGTCATTAGAAATCCTGAAATCTCGTCTGAGATGTCCACATCCATTATGTTCTTTTTTATATTGTCAACAATTAAGCATGCTGTAGTCTGCCCCAATTCTGTTATTATAATTTCATCAATTTTTATTATTTTTTCCATTTCTGGGTTCCTTTCTTTCAAAACGTTTTCTTCTACCTTCATCTTAGATGTTGAAGGTTTAGCCATTTCTGATTTTGTGATTACTGTTTTTTCTTTTGAATTAATAAATCTCTGTTTATTGCACTTTGTTAGTTCGTTGCAGTTTTTAGCGGTAAATATTAAGGCCGTGTCGTCAGCATATGAGACAATTTTGCCTTGTTTATTATTTAGGTTGCATCAGATCGTTTCTATAGATCAAAAATAGGGTAGGGGCCAGAATACTTCCCTGGGGAACGCCATATCCAGAACTTGGTTGCTCATCACTCGTAATATTATATATTTTGACAGATTAATATCGACCATCTAAGTAGTCGGCAAATAGTTTTAGCGACATCCTTCATATTCCTATAGCCTCTAATTTGTTTATTAGTAAAGGAAGGGACACCGTGTCGAAGGCCTTCGCTTGATCAAGGAACACTCCCAGGGTCTGTTGTCCTTTGCCCGAGTTCTGCAGAGATGTAATCTGTGAATTACTTTAGCGTATACTATTGGGCAGCTAGTTAAACTCCATAACCAAATTTCGGCATAGAATACTTATTTTTAGCTTTTCGAGAGGTTTTCCATCAGAAGAAATATTACATACTCGCACAGGTGCTGCTCAATAGAGCTCAGCCAGTTCTGAATCTCAGGAGTCGAAACAACCTCCAATTTTTCATCTTCCTGAGCTCGTTGACGACTAGGTTGCTAGGCTGCGTCGGCGTAGGTGTTGGAGGAGGGCTGCATCGCGTTAACCCGATTTTAAACTTGTCAGCCCTTATAAAGTGTGTCTGTAAAACACGACAGTATTTTATGATAATGTTAAGCCAAATGAGTCGCGTCTTGTTTCACTCTTACCAACTTTTGCAAGTCTGCGCTTCCTTTTGGCATTTTTGACGAAATCTGCCTAGTTTGTCCCGCCATCTTTTTCGTAGTCTGCCTCAACGTCGTCTTCCATGGCATCGGTCTAAAAAGTTTTTTTTTAATAATTTAAACTCATTTTTGTATTCACATTTACAGAGTAAGCAAGTCGATAGAGGAATCTACAGCAGTGACTGGTGGCAGAGTGACGTGCGTGTGCGCAAACAACTGCTCCTATTGGCTGGAAAACTCAATCATCCGCTTATTTTGGACGCCGGACCTTACACTACCCTTTCTGTTCCTACTTTCATTGAAGTAAGTATTAGCTGAACTGTAACTGTTTTTTTAATAGTAGGCTTAATTATTTATCTAAATAAAAATACTATTACAAACACAAGTACTTAAACAAAATACTACTACAAACTACATCCATTTACATCTTAATCGATAAAACTTACTACATGGTCCAGGATTATATGTGTAGCGCTTAGGTGGTGTGTATATTCTGTTCAATAAACCCGGAGACTAAATTGACATAAGTAATGTCAAAATTTCTATAGGAATGACGCCAGTTCTTTGGTGTTGAAATGTCATTTTAGTCTCCGGAATTATTGAACAGAATATAGTAATGATATTCCAGATGCTGTAATAAATTTATATTTATATTTTTACATAGGTACAAATAGTGGACCGACTGACTGACATAATATGTCAAGGTATAGTTCCCAAGAAAAAGTGCGGTGGCGCGCAGATCGCCGATGTCTAAAAAGGCTCACTGTTGCGTATCTATGTATTACAGCTACAGTATTATCAGTATTATTTTTGGCAGTTATAATTCCTTTGACTCGATTCATTTTAAATGTCTGATTTGTTATTTATTATTGTATACGAGTACCTGCAGAAAATAATGAAATCATACTTTTTATTAAGTCTTAACATCTGTATTCAACGTTTTTTTTATATCGCATAATAACTCTATGAATGAGACTATCAAAGAATCAACTGGCAAATGAAAATTATTTTGCCATACATATTATGATTGATGATAATTATCGAAACCATACATTTTTTTATCACACGTTCTAAGACAAAAGTCTTATTTTTATTGTATTATTTTTCCTTATCTATACTAATATTATAAAGAGGTAAAATTTGTAAGTTTGTATGTTTGTAAGTTTGTATGTAGGGGATAATCTCTGGAACTACTGGTCCGATTTGAAAAATTCAGAATCAGAATCAGAATGTCTTTATTGTGGGCATAGGTTACATACAGATGTTTAGATTTATTAATACAGTGCCAGTATGTCCTGCCAAATAGGCCTACAATAATTAAAATGAATAAATTAACATAATTATACTACAAACATTTCGAGTGAATTTGGCAAGAGAAAAAAAAATGTCAAAAATAAAAAATAAAATGTCAAAATTAAAAAATAAAATGCCAAAATTAAAAAAATAATGTCAAAATTAAAAAATAAAATGTAAAATTAAAAAACAAATGTCAAAATTAAAAAAAATAATATGTCAAAAGAAAAAATCACAACAATACATGATATTATTCAATTATTTAAGAAATACTGGATCGTGTAGTAAGCTTTCTCAATTAAAAAGTTACGAAGTTTTTTGTCAGAGAGATTTAAACAGGGTTAGTTCCTTAGTGCTCAAAATTTCAGTAGGTATCTTATTGTAGATTTTTGGTGCCATACCAAAAAAGCTTTTGTCAAACTGAGCCGTTTTATGAGGTATGTTGGATATTTTTAACATATATCGTTTCGATTTCAGTTTACCAAAGAGATTTTCATTCGTTTTTATAAATACTACTACTTCATATAGATGTCTGACTTCATGTAAATGGATGGAAAGGTCAATATCTTAAATTTTTTAAAATATGGCTCACAAGAGTCAGGAATAAAGATGCCCGCAATTGCTCGGATGCACCTTTTTTGCGCTTTAAAAACTAAATCCCTGTTAGTGGTGTTACCCCAGAATATCACCGCGTATTTTAGTGTAGAATCAACATAGGCATGGTAAGCAGTTAATACAGCTTTTGATAGCTTATATAAAGCATACGAGTACTGACTAAGCTTTTTGCATACTGTGTCAATGTGTGTTTGCCATGAATTATTTCAGTGTTAGATAGCCCATTTATCGAGGATTGCTATAGGCTATATACCATCACGCTACGACCCACGGGAGCGGAGCAGTAACGAAAAATGCGGGTGAAACCGCAGGGGATAGCTAGTAGAATAATAAAAACATTCTGACTCTGGAACACGCAGTCGTATAACATTACTTTATACTTTATTAAAATAATTTTTTTTTATTTCAGATTATGAAAGGATCCTACAGTTTTTTCACGCTGTTCTCGCAGATGCAAGAAGATTAAGTGATAAGATTTTCACCACTCATTATTTATGGCCTATCCATATTGTTCTCTAAAAACATTTTGATTTATGTTCACAAATTAATCCTGATAAATGAACGAATAGATTTGTCTGTTCGCAAATACGGTGAACCACGCTGTTTTCAGTTTGATTAAATAAATAATTTGAGTATACAAATTGTATTCCAGAGATCGCGAAATTTACGTAGGCTTGTTATATCAAAGTAAACTTATGTATCTGTTTATGTAGTCTTACATTTTTGGGCTTTGTAGCCATAACTAAATTATTATTTTTGGGAAGCTTGTAGCAATACTTAAATATAATCATTTAAGTTATTATTTTTAGAAAGCTTGTAGCCATAATTCAGTTTTAATTTTTAAAAAGCTTGTAGCCATAAATGATATTTAAAAATCTTGTAGCCATAATTAAATTATAATTATTATTCATTTTATTTGAATTTTGTGTTTCTTTTAAGTAAAGGGTTGCGATCTCTTTTTTAAATTACTAGCTTCTTGTAGTCGTATTGCCCGCGTAAAAGATTTTTTTTTCTAAGGAAACTTAATCCCAAGAGACAACGTATCCCATATTATTTTTCAGAACATGATCTACCCGTGTGCCAGATTCCGTTTGCATGCAAAAGACTAACAAATATAAACACATACATTCACATAAATACAAACAAACAAACTTTCATCTATGTAATATTTGTGTAATAAAATTCATGAGTGCCGTCAAGTCTCCATCAATATTTCAAATACAATTTTTTTTTATAATAACAATTGGTACTTCCCGGAATTCGAGGTCGCAACGAAAATGTGACGCAAATATTTTTCCGGCAGCTTTTCCATTAAACTTGACATTACAAGCTAACAATTTTCCTGCCACATTCGCGAAAACTGTACAATTTAAGACAGCGAAATAATCAGATGTCACAGTATAAAAAAATATAAATAATATACACTGTGTTTTGTTTTGTATGCAAAGCGCCAATTTGTTTGAAATCTGTCCACCCATGCTTCTTATGTTATTCATCGACTTGTGTGATTGTTTGTTCATCGTATTAAAGATATTGTATGTAACTAATAAAAAGTAAATGAAGCATATGTACACGATCAAAATTTTTGTATATAATATGTAACTGGAATAATGTACATTTACACACCCCAAATAGAAAATGAAGTTACAATCACAATTTAAGCAACGAAAATTTATTTAATTGCACTTAGGCATTGTTTTTTTAAGAAATTAATTATCTAAATAGTAGGTTCGTACTAATGGGCATAAATGCATACAACACTCTAATAAACAATCAAGAATATTATCTAAGATTTTTAATAATTTTTGAATAAAAAAATTACTTTAAAAATAGATCTAAAAATACAACTTAAACGTGATTTCGAATAAATGAAGAGAGAGTTATTCAAAACATACCCTTCGTAACAAAATAAAGAGTAAGGTTTGCTAAAACTCAATTACCCAATAGTAGCAGAATTGTAGCAGCTCTTAATGACAAACAAACCGGGGGGATTTCCACAAAAGGCTTGATTAAAACTCGACTGGAATCTGCATTCATAGTACTTCATTCATTCTGTAGTTTTCGAGATAAAAACTGCTGCAAATTACGTAGGTCGGCACCTACTCTGTCTAGTAGCGAATTATGAAGGTCAGTATGGAACACGCATAATAAAGAGGGGAAATGTTACTTCATATATTTTATTTCTGGAATTTATAATTGGGGTTATTCAAAATGTGCGGTCTGTCCAATAATAATGCAAGTGCCTTCAGACTAGAATGAATAGGCTCTTAATAAACTAGTGCGTTTCACCATCAACGATTGCATCACTACGAGATACTAAATATGGGATGAATGTATTTGTATGGGGAATGCAAAGGGCTATGCTGGGAGTTTCCTTGCATAATCGCATCAGGAATGAAGGCATCCGCAGAAAAACCAAGGTCGCTAAGATAGCCCGAAGAATCGCTGGACTTAAATAGCAGTGGGCAACGCACATTGTTCGTATAACAGATGGTCGATGGGGCCGAAAGATTCTGGAGTGGTTGAGCACATTGGAAGACGTAGCGTTGGATGGCCTCCCACAAAGTGGACCACCTTTCACAAAGTGAACTGTTGACCTGGTGACAGTTGCGAGAATGCGACAGACGCACAGGCCTATATGTTGTGACGACACTTGGAAGACGCTTATGTCTAACAGAGAATGTCTTTTGGCTGAAATGACGATGATGATGAAATCGCTTCAGCATTCTAGGTACACTGCATACTAAAACTCTAAAAACACGGCATTTATTTTGAGTAGAAATTATGTTATACACAATTTCAAAATTATTCTCAACTTAATCTAAACGTCATGCGTCAGTCCGTCAACCTTAGTTAAGTTTTGGCTCCTTCTCTTTAACTAACAACAATTTTGACCGAAATTAATTGAATACAAGTCGAGCCGCAGAATTAACTTAGTAATGCTGTCATAAATAAATAATGAACTCGCTTGAAAAAGTAACACAGGACAAATATCACGAAAAATTCACATTTTATTTCTGCCACACCTTGAAACCATTTGTTTGTAAGGACGCCAAGATGGTATTTAAATTCTTGAAGCGTTTGGAAGACCCAAATAATCCTTTATTGGGACCAACTGTTTCAGCCCTTCGAAATGGGGGCTTGTGGCAAAAAGATCGCGTCAAAAGCTTTTTCTATATCTCAGTCCACTTTGTTGCTTTTCTTTTCGTGATATCCCAGTACATAGAACTTTGGATTATCAGGGAGAACTTAGAAATGGCAATGAGAAATCTGTCTTTGACTATGTTGAGCACCGTTTGCGTTTTCAAAGCCTGCAACCTAGTGTTCTGGCAAGATTCTTGGAAAGAAATCCTTGACTATGTATCCGACACGGAAAAATCGCAACTGTTAAAAAAAGACGAAAAGATCACCAATATCATATTGGATTATATAAAGTATGCTCGAAGAGTTACATACTTCTACTGGTGTTTAGTAACGGCCACAGTTTTTACTGTAATCCTGGCACCTCTTTTGATATATTGGACTTCTCCTACCTACCGAGAGAGCGTAAAGAACGGGACTGCACCGTATCCAGAGATAATGAGTGCTTGGATTCCTATTGACAGAACCAGAGGCATCGGATATTGTATTGCTACTTTGTACCAAATATTTGTTACTTTCTACGGAGGTTTGGTTGTGGCAAATTTTGACTCTACTGCTATAGTTATAATGACTTTTTTTACTGGTCAGTTAAAGGTGCTATCCGTGAATTGCGAAAATCTGTTTGGCGATGGTAATGAGCCAGTTAGTTACGATGAAGCTGTGAAGAGAATCAAAGATTGCCATTTACATCATTTGTACATGATGAAGTAAGTTATTTTTTACGTTTTTGCATCCATTTTATTCCGTTAACCATAACACTATCATCCACTCTTTTGTATCATACTAATATGTTATTTTTTTCTTTGTATTCCCTCTGCCTTTTCACCAATATACTCGTGCATGTATATTTACTATCTAAACACTTACTCATCATTATTATTATTAATTGCTTTCCATAATAATGATATGCTAAGTAACATCAAAAAGAACTATAATAAAGGTAGGTGAAAAAAGTAAATGATATCGATTTTAAATTATGATATTTGTTTTTAATGACATTTATTTTGCAAATAAGTTATAAATAACACAGTTTACGTTTGTCGTCAATTTAAATAAGATAAGGAATGCCGCACGAATATTTTAGTTTAAAATAAAAATTACTCATTGTGTTGTTCATTTTCAGATTTTCATCACAATTGAATGATTTGTTGTCTCCGGTCATGTTTTTATATGTCATCATCTGCTCTCTCATGATATGTGCTAGTGCTGTACAGTTGACCACGGTAAGTTGAAATTGATATTGACTGCATTTTTAAATAATATAAATTAGTACTTGACTGCGACCCTACCTGATAGTAAGGTGGTACAATCGTTGATGTTGAGGCGCACTACGCAAGCATCTACTTGTTCAGAAATTGGAAATGTTTATATCAAATAAACCATTTACAGACACTTTTGAATTGTCAAGATGTCGATCAGTCATGAAGCTGAATTGCACGTTCCAAAGCATAGATCTCTATGGCGAAGAACATGCAAGAAACTCCATGGACACTCTTTTACATCATATTTTGAATTGTTACACAAAAATCTTGGTTATATATTGTCGCTTCTATAATGTAAGCACAATGTAAATAAATAACGAAGAAAAGATTATATAAAATTAAAGAATATATAAAATTTAAATTTTTGATGTTCAACAATCATCGACAAAAAGCGGGTTAACAGATTGATTACATTTTGGTACGTTTTTTGTTTTTGAGACCTATTGTTTTAAATTAAAAACGTTTTTAAATAAAAGAAAACCTTTAATCTTCAAGCTGTAATCTTTAAGTTCTTAATGCCGTTTATATAAAATGTAAAACCAGATTACCACGCTAAAGGAAATACCAACCTTACTTTATTTCCTCTACAGCAGAAACCCCTCGAAATTGTGCAAACACTTTTAATAACGCTGAGTGTTATATCAAACAATATGTCAAACGTGGGTACCGTAGATTGGAAAGGCGCAGTGTGACGGCGCGGACGCTCTGAAAATTTGACAATTCCCCCGTGTTTTGTACTTTTTAAAATCGTCATCCCTGGAAATATTTACTGGCTTGTCAATCCGTTGGCGCTGTATAGAATTTTTTGTTGAACTGCTTCGCGTGATTAAAAAAAAACATGTTACTATATTTTTGCGTTTACTAATTGTTATTGATGAACCGTATCCGTTTTCGTTGTGATTGTTTTTTTTAACCAACAGAAATTAATTTACAAAACTCAACTCGAGTGCGATAGTTGTAAGCGTCTAAAAAATTATGACGTCACAAGAACTTGAAACGTCATTATATCTTTGCGGCTTTCAGTAGATTCGTTTATATCAAGCGTCTTCATATTTGCATGACAAGATTTTTTTTCTTCAGAAATAACAGTATATTTTTGTTAAGTCTTTAAATTACGTTTTATTTATGCGCATTTTTAATAATAGTAATTTACCCTGTAACGTCAGTTAAAACGTAGATATGGTATGTTCATGTATATATGTATGTAAGTTTAACGTATTGTATTCGTATTTCAGGAAGGCACGGGCACTATGCAGCGTATTTGGATCGCTGAATATCTCATGGCACTCATTGCGCAACTATTTTTATATTGCTGGCATAGCAACGATGTATTGTACATGGTTGGTGGACATTTTAATCTTTTGTAGCAAAATTTGTTATACTATCGAGACAGCAACTCGAAAAAGATAAACCTTATGTTTTTTCTCCTCATTCGTTATAAATACGAAAGTTCTTCGTACACCAGTAAGTAGATCACGGGATGGACTAACATATTTTTAATCCTGAGAGTAAGTCTACTTGAGATTTTTATATTCACACGCGGGCAAAGACACAAGCACTTGCAGTAGCTAGTAGTATCATAAAAAGGTAACGTAACATTACTAAAATAATGGATGAGCGCTTGGATATGTAAAAACGGAATTCAAGCCGAGAGCCGGAATTTCGCCAGCGAAAGAGTAAATGAATAGACACGAGATAATAACGCAGATCTGAAACTCAAATTCTCAAAAAGCATTAAGAATTTACACAGCTCATTCGAATGCATGTTGACTGTTTGGTACAGCTTTAATAAATTAAGGAATGGTTTCTGTGGCACTTGCTTATCTGTGCAAAGAGGAAAATTGAAATGTATGACCGTGTGAAAGAAAGGGTTTGCATTTGAATTTACACATCTCCTTAAAAGGAGCTTTGAGAATTAAAATGGATGCTTTCTGAGTAAGTCTGTTACACAGGCTTGTGTAGTCATTTAATTACAATAACCGTTTTCATTAGGTGATGATGATAACGACACGATATCGTGGGGCTGGTGGGCCCAAGCCTACGGTGGCTGGTAGTCGGCGCTGAAGTCTCGGACGGCTGGGGCAAGTGGACGTCCGTTCCTTTACGCGTGGGGCTTACTGCCTCACGGGCAACTTTACTGCTTTACAGAAGGGTTCGTCCGCCGCCCATTCCCCCTCGCTTTGGACAATGACCTGTACCAGGGCTCAGCGCACGGCTTCTTTGCCGCCGATCGCCACCTTAAGAACACGGCAGTGTTCTACCTACATAAGTGGAGTGCACTTCCACTGTAAGATCCACCGGTCCGCGCAATATCAACACCCACGCATTTCTTCCACCTGAATCAGCAGCGGGAACTTCCCGAACTTGTGATGTCCGGCGATGTCATGCATCATGATGTCTTTCTAACCATTCCTCAAAGAGGGGACTTACCACCATGGTTATGGCGTACCCAGAGCACCATGGGGCAAAAATTCTTAATTTTAACTCCTTCAGTTAAAAGCTGTAGGACACTGTCGTAAAAATTAAAAAGATGGAAATGTCTTGAAGACTAAGATGAGCAATCATCTTAATGGACAATCTTTTAAATGTCCGTTTGCTGTAGGTACTCGAGCTAAAGAGAGTTAGCTATCGTTCCAGCCAGAGCGAGAATAGTACATTTTGATACAAGGGTAGAAACTTTGTCAGTGTAACCGAGGCGATATTCGATCGAGTGCAGGCTCGTTTGTTATGGAGCCAAGTGCTGTAGTGACAAATTTTCACGACTATCAAATTATATTTTTTAATACAAAAATATATTTTCTTTGGAAATAATAATGATGACTGATCGTTGTAACGCCACTTGGGGTACGACTATGATGACGATGATGATGACAAATCAGTTTCTGTAACAAGCAGGGGACAGGAGACGTAGTTGAGTTTTAATTGTTCATTTGCCGGTGCTACTAATCTGAAATAAAGGATTCTTATTACTTTTTATAGAGTATGCAAGTTGACGACGGAGTATACAGCAGTGCATGGTGGTCGCAAAATGTACGCATACGCAGAAGTCTGCTTCTCCTGGGAGGCCAACTTCGCAGTACCATTACATTCACTGCCGGGCCATTCACTATGCTGGATATGGCTACATTTGTAGCTGTAAGTATTCGTATTTTTGTTTATAATTTTGTTTCATAATTAATTATAATTAAAAAATATTTGGAGCCCACGAATCATTAGCGTGTAGCCAATTTATGTATATCAGGTACGAGTATAGCTCTCAGAACGATGAACAATTTATGTATATCACGTACGAGTATAGCTCTCAAAACGATGAAAGAAAACAATGTGAAGAAACTAGTTGTTGTATTATATTCAACTAACCGCAGTGGGACTACGGAGTCGTACTTAGTGGTGTACTTACGGTCTATGTCCTTTCTTAGGGAGGAGGCTTGAGTGACAGCTGTGGGAACATTATAAGGCTGATAACTTATCTATTAGGAGTTAAATGTTAACGGATTTTAATGAAAAATCGATACTTTTTAGTCTTAAGTAGTTGGACAAAGACCGCGTAGAAAGATTTAAATTTTCAACGCCATTTTTCAGTCACTTCAAGCGCAGTTCTTTTGTAAAACTCCTTTCGATGAAAGTAGAATTATAAAGTACAAAAGATTCTTAAAAGGTACTTTCATTCTTTGTGAATAAAATGAACACACCTGTATTCAGAAAGCTGAATAGAAAAAGTAGCTGCAGTGCAATTTTTAAATTATCTTGAGAATTTATTGAAAAGAAATTTAACAACAAAAGTAGTTTTTAAATTTTCATGTGAGTGTTTAAGTACAAAAACATTTAGAAACTAAAAAAGTAGATGTAAATCTATTTAGGTTTTTTTTATTGTAGATATTCCTAATTGTGTTTTTTCCAAAAATACAGTTTTAAAACCTTAACGCGATATAAATTGCTAAAAAAAAAATACAATTGTGGTTTAAAATCATCTGTCAGAAAAATGCCAGTCAGTTTCGTGTACTTACAAGTCAATAAAGAATCAAGAATGGAATCAAAACCAATATCCAACAATGCAAGTTCGAGGTGCTTAAACAGAGCATAAAAATAATAATGATTTTTTTATTTGCAGATATTGAAAGGGTCCTACAGCTACTACACACTTTTGTCCCAAAAAGAAGATTAACGTTCTTAAACGAAGATATGCAATTTTTTTTTCAGTTTACAAATTAAAAAAATATACATATTTACGGTCAATGTATATTGCTTCTCACAACTTTGTGATATAGTTCTTTTTTCTTTGCGCTTTTTTACCAGTTAGCTGTCAGTCTGAAAAAAGTCCGGGTGTTGCTTGCTAACAAAACTCGTAGAAAAATGTGTCGTCGTAAGATGAGATAGAAAATAAATGTTTTGCTTAAGAATAATATTGTGCGAGTAGGTAGTTATATTAAAGTTGCGTCGCGATTACTTAAAGCTTCTCAAAGCTGCTTAAAGAGCCCTGCAGTTTTTATGATGGCATTGCTTTAATAAAATATTAAAATAACTATTGAACCTGGGAGTATTTTTTGCCTTCCACATCCTGTTTCATTTTCTACTCTCTAAAGGTAAGTGGAAATATTTTATTAAGTATTATAATTTTCTAGAAACTTTGAATAAATTAGAGACGGTTCTAGATTTTCAAGAAAGGATACTGTGAATTGTTAATTTTAGAGACGGTAGCTGACACTTTGTCTTTTCAACTCACAGCGAGGAAATTTTTAAGTTATATGATGATTCTATGATCCAAAACAAAGGTACTTGCCTCATACAGAAAACCCATTACTTTTTATTGTAAAATTATTTTACTTTATAGATCTATTCAAACTTGCAACAAGAATTTTCTTTACAGCAAGCGATTGATAAAGTACAAGATCCCATTAGTCTGAATAATCCAACATAGATTCCAACCATTTAAAACATACGCTCATTTGAATAATAAAACACGTGACGCTTATACACATGCATAATAGAATAGTATCGCACGTGTGCACGTGATGTGTCGCGTCCAGAACTAACCGGGACATGTTTTTCCTGTACCTGTATAAGTACGTTATCCAGATATACCATATTTAGATTGAAATAAATACTAATTAGTTGAGCTGTTCAAAGTAGTTTTATAATCTTGTCATATAATTATAATGCTGTAGAAAGAGAGATTTTGTCGCCAATAAAATTTCGTATGCTCAGCTCTATCTCTTTACGTTAGCGACTTCCAGTCGAACCAGATTTAGCTGAATACCAGACTGCCGCGTCTACCCTTCACAACCCATTAACTGGAACGCCGTCATTGTGGCGGTAAGTTCCTTCTTTAAGGAGTGGTTGGAAAGAAATCACGGCGCCCTCACGTTCCATATGATGCAGGTCTTCACTGGACACGGTAAGTTGGGGAGGTTCCTGCATCGGATTAAGGCGGAAGAGACGCCCAGGTGTCGCCACTGTGTGGATTGCCCGGAGCGCAGGAATCGTGCTGGTCCCATAACCCTGATGTAACCCTTATCATGTTAGTAGCAGAGAAAACACAGTCGTGAAGAATATTAGGTATATAATATTTCAGGTGAAAGAGTTATAGAGATAAAATAAAATCAGTTTTGTAAACGAACAAATAAGCACGATACGCAATGACTTCACAATGACAACATCTTATATATAAAATTTTCGTGTCACAGTTTTCGTTCCCATACTCCTCCGAAACGGCTATACCGATTCTCATGAAATTTTGTGAGCGTATTGATTAGGTCTGAGAATCGGCCAACATCTATTTTTCATACCACTTAGTGAAAAAAAAATATTTTTATGGCAAAATAACGTTTGCCGGAGGTCAGCTAGTAATTATTATAATTATGATAAGTGACAACATTCAAATTCCAAATTGTAAAGATTTTCTTAAGTATTAAAAACTCTTTTCTAAAAGTTCTGTTCAACGCGCGCCTCAAGGAGATGTCATCAAACTGTAGGGGCTCAGCAGGGCAGAAGCCTCTGGAGCCATGGATTGGATTTCCGAAAGGGAAGCTCGGTGTCCCCAGATCGAAGGCAACGAAGGAACGGGGTGGGGTTTAGTCAGTAAAAGTCTAAAATGCCCTCCCGCTCCGCCCAAGAGCGAAAAAAGTCATGATGATGGGGAATCATCTTGAAAAGAAAACCCATCAACTGGTTAAAACGGTACCCATTGGAAAGACTGCTGCCAGATGATCTGGCTTCTTGCTGAATCACCAGAGATCAAAGGCTTAGGCCCTAAGCCTTGGGCGAAGGTCGATTTTCCCCTTAGCCTTACAGAAACCACATCCGTTCTCCACACCTTGATGCAGGGTAATCCAGGTAAAACGAAAATATTATCAGCCTAGAGTTGTTGAAGGGGGGCAGTCACATGTTTTTTCCGATATACAAAGTAATATCGGTATGTTATAATGGCTACCAAAACATAGACCGTCCCTGGTACACATTGCAGAAATTAAAACGACGACTATACTTACCGAGCGCTGTAAAGACTTAAAGCAATTGTGCTGAAAGTCAAAGTTCAAACGGTAATGGAAAGGGCTGTGCTTGAAGTTCCTTTATATGATCGGATCAGGAATGAAGATGTCCGCAGGAGAATTTAACTTATTGGCATAGCTTAAAGAATCACCAAACTTAAGTGACAGTGGGCATGGGCAGGGTACATTGCTTGCAGAAGAGATGGTCGATGGGGCCAAAAGGTTCTGGAGTAGCGACTGCGTACTGGAAGACGTAACTTAGGTAGGCCTCACACAAGTTTGAACGGTGAGCTTTGAACTGATTACCCACGTTTAAAAAGGGCCGCGATAACCGATCCTGCAGGTTGAAATTATCTTACCTACGCATTCCAAGTGACGAGAAGCCCTACAAACATGCTCAAAATATTAGTCTTACTTCCTATATTAAATATTGTAAAATAAATAGAAAAAAAAATTCTCACATAACCTCAATTTTACTAAGCCTTTAATCCGATACCTCGGGTGTTTCTGCTCCGCTTTTTGTTATTCGCGTTCGAGCCAAAATCTTCACAAATCCGCATGAAAAATTAAAAAACAAAATCTCGTCCCGTGACAGGCTCTGGATTATTATTATTACTCAAAACGACAAGGCAAGTCCCGGGAGGTTCAAAATGTAGGATTGGATTTACAATATGAAGATGTACATAGGTTTTTTTTTATTTTTGACGACCTGGAGTTTTCAGTTTTGTTTTGGGAACTAAACTTACAAAATATGTTAATAAGGTACCTTTTTAACAAAGTAAATTATGGATATCGTATAAATCGGTATTTACTAATTTGTGGACCCCTATTTATGTAAAAATGTTTCGATAATTTTTTAGTGTGTTTGCACACACAATTCAATAATAAGTCATCATCATCATCATCTGCCTAGCCTTTTCCCAACTATATTGGGGTCGGCTTCCAGTCAAGCCGGATTTAGTTGAATACCAGTATTTTACGAGGAGCGGCTGCCTACCAGACCTCCACAACCCATTAACTGGGGTAACACGGTACTTTATGCTTTAAGACTGGAGTCAGATTTACTGGCTTCTGACTATCCGTAACGACTGCCAAAGATCTCCAAATGACAGCCGGGACCAACGGCTTAACGTGCTTTCCGAGGCACGGAGGAAACTCATTATGTTAAGATGGTCACCCATCCACAGACCAACCTAGGCAAGCGTTGCTTAACCTTGAAGATCGACCTGTGCGGCTGTTATTATCTAGCCACGAGCTCCTCACAATTCAATAATAAGTAAATTTAATAAAGTAATATTATTTGTACTACTATTTTTTTAATAGTAATAAAAGCAACAATTACTGGCTATTATTTTCAAACAAATTTTTCTAATTTAATTCCTAATGTTTTTGACATAGTCTAAAATTAAACCTCATTTACATATAAACCTATTTCAAACCACATATCAGATACATGGGCCTAGCTACTGTCAGTCAGGGCTCTGGAGAAATTACCTCCAAGCTCCAGTCCTGTCGTATATCGATATTGTAAATCTATTTTTAACATTTTTTCTTCACCATCATCCTTAACCCGACACACTTTTGGAGGTAGTGGAACAGAGAGTAAAGTCCCACATACTTTCATTGAAAAGGGAGGATCCTCCGACCGGACGAGGTGTTATGTCCGGTGGGCTACTGCCCGATAGATGATTTCGGGCTGTTGTATCTATTCAAATCGCGCGGAGAACTTTGCTTGCGCGATGCAGCATTCTGTGACGGATGTCGATGATCGTAGTCGCTACATCACTCCCCTCCGGAGATCGGAGATCGATAGTCCTTGATGCTTCTTATGATGCGTGCCAGGCCAGCGGTAGGTTGCTTTGTGTGGGTTTGAACCCAATACCGCATAGTTCACAGTGAGGTGCTGTCTGAACTTTGTGCTGCGGTAATGCCCCAGTGAATCGGGGTGGTGTTGTCCCAGTGAGTTGGGACGATGTTGTTTGCTCCAGTGAGCCCAAAACTTCTGTCGTGCGAGCTAGCTATCACTGCTTCCGCTTACCTACCGCTTAGCTTTCCGCCGCGCTTTTTATGTTTATACGTGTCTTCCGCTAACCGCTTGTGATTTGACTTGACTTAATGTCCTATGTCCCCTAGATGGGGCAGAGGGCGTCCACAGTAATCCTCCATCGCGAACGGTCTTGAGCTTCACGCTTCACCTCGCTCCACGTCATTTCGTTGTTCGCTGCTTCTGCCAACACGGTGCGACGCCAAGTTTGACGGGGACGGCCACGCTTCCTTTTTCCTTGGGGGTTCCAATCCAACGCTTGTTTGGGTATGTGATCGGAATCCCTTCGGAGCGTGTGGCCAATCTATCTCCACTTGCGACGCTTGATCTGGCGGTCGATCGGGCTCTCGTGGCATTTTTCTAACAGCTCTATGTTAGATATAGTCTCGGGCCAGTAAATTCCGAGGATGCGACGGAGACAGCGGTTGACGAAAACTTGGATCTGACGTGAGATATCTTTCGTAACCTTCCACGTTTCGCACCCGTATAGCAGTACAGGTTTTACATTGGACCCGAAGATCTTGAGCTTTATCCTTCGGGTCAATTTACGCGACTGCCAAACAGGTCTTAGCTGCGAGAAGGTTGCTCGGGCTTTGGCGATCCGTGAAGTGATGTCCTCTTCACTACCTCCGGTTTCTGTCACGACGCTTCCTAGGTAGGTAAAATTGTGTACGCGTTCCACTACCTCTGAGTTCAACATCAACGGTGAGGGATTCCTCATAGCAGTTCTCATCTCTTGCGTCTTCTGGACGTTAATTTTAAGGCCAGATCTTGCAGCCTCCCGACTTAAATCGTCCAACTTAGCCTGCATGTCGGAGTGGGTATGGCTCAAGAGGCAAAGGTCGTCGGCGTAGTCTAGGTCCTCCAAAACGTTGGACGATCCCCACTCTATTCCGCGGCGCTTGTTGTCGGAGATACGGAGCATTATTCCGTCAAGAACCACAAGAAAAAGAAGCGGCGAAAGTAGGCAGCCCTGGCGGACACCAGCATGCACTGCGATATCACAAGAGATGAGGCCGTCGTGCGTTACCTTACAAGAATACTTCTTGTAGATAGCCTCCAGAAGACGAACAATTTTGGGTGGTACTCCAATGCTCAGCAGACGAGACCAGATGCTGGACCACTTCAGCGTATCAAAGGCTTTTTCGAAGTCAACAAAAGTTAAATAAATCTCTCTCTGCCATTCTGATGCCTGCTCAAGTATGATACGGAGAGTGTTGATCTGGTCGGTGCACGAACGGCCAGGGCGGAAACCAGCCTGTTCCTCGCGTAGGAGGGGATCCACGGCCTTTGACAACCTATCCAGGATAATCTTGCAAAAAACCTTTGAGGGAATTGAGAGCAGCGTAATACCTCTCCAGTTATTGCACTGACTAAGATCACCTTTCTTCGGTACAGTCTGCCGCTTGTACTGTCTGCTATTCTATTGAACTTTCACTCCTTCATTTCTTGTGAACTCTTCTGTGTGTATGATTCTGTGTGTGTGGAAATAAACTTTATTCTACCTTCAAATGAACAATCGTTTTATTTACGGACCTTCATCATCACCCCACACGTTCTACATTGGTTTTACACACTTACTGCTAACGGTCGAAATTAATAATCAATCTATCACATATCGGAGATTGAAAAACAAATGATACCATACAAAAATTTACATTCTTTCTGTTGTTTCATTTGTTTTTCAATCTCCGATATGTGATAGATAGGTTACTGGTTTCGGGCGTAAGTCAACCTCATCCAGACTCTACATACTTTTCTTTTATTTCATGATTTTAACAATGGTTCAAAAAATCACAACATAATTTAATATTCATGTTACTTTTTATTTTGTTGTTAATTTACTTAACCCTAATATAAAAGATTAGATCCTAACCAATTCTCGCATTAAAACATTAAGCAGATTGTGAACAATTTACCCAAATGCGACGAGATTTAACTGGATCTCTTTTTGTGGAATTATTTTGAAGCTTAGCGACTTGTTGAAAGTTTTTACATAATTCCTTAGCAGAATTGTATTTCACCGCTTACTCTTTGTAGCTTAGATTATTGCTAACTCTGCAAAGTTGTTCAGCCACAAAATTTCATCTAAGTTGGTCAAGCGATTTAGGGGGAGTGTCAAACACAGATGATGAATTTTATATATATCGAAATAAGTATAAATAGATATATACATAGATAATATATCCATTCATATATAATAGGAACAAAGCTGAAACTTACACCTACAAAAATGAAAACAAGTACTGTTCAGCCGGATGCCTGTTATTAATCTCGGCTCTCATTTGAAAAGCTATAATGGGAAATCACACAATGCTTAGCGGCCAGCCATTACTGGAATTAAAAACTGTCTACTATAACAAACAAGTGCAAAAAGCAAGTAAATTTAGTTACTATATTAGTCCAGTCAAAATAGACTAAATTATGATTCGAGTTTGCATTAATTCCCAACAAGCTGGATTTTTGTGCAGGTCTTGGATGCGTCATTACAAATGACATGTCAAAAGTCCCCATCGATCCCGCTTGTGCGTTGTTTTTTATTCGAGGTCAAAGGTCACAAATTTGCGTTTTTTGCGTATATCACTGAAACAATGAGAGCTGCCGAGCCAAGGTAAAGCATTAAGACCATTTGTGGTGAAAATTCTCTGGCTCATTTAGGGGGCATAAAGACATTAAGAGAAAGATCAGAAGGGACCGTAGCAAGCAAATTGTTTCAATCCTTTGATGCACACAGTATAAACGACGAAATAAAACTCTTAGTCCGACCTGTAGAGATTTCAATAACGTAAGGAGTATCCATACGACGTACGGCGAGTGTCCATCTTCGCCGTACGCTGCTCGCCGGGTTGTCCGATGGTAGAAATGAGATGGTGGAATCAAGTCATGCAATTCCCACACTGCACACGCTCCAAAAGGCATCCTACAAAATACCGATATCCATGATGTTGAGTCATTTAAATGTTCAACTTGTCAACCAACTGTACAATTCGCAGACGTATTAAAAACTTCTGACACAAGTCTCATTACTGTCTCACAAGCTGAATAGATTAAATAAAATTCCATGAAACGTCTACAATTCAAAATGCTGGTTCATTTTGTTTGTTACAACCCACCCTCGGGGCATCGTTATCTTGGTTACTCAACTTGTCAAGAATTATAATTTGTCAGATTTGGTACTTAATGTACTATGATCAAAGCTACTTTGTTTAACCAAATGTTAAAATTGTTTGAAAAAATTTAAAATTTGTTCTGTTTTTTTTTCATCGTACGTACTAATTGTGACCGAATTGCATGGAAGATTCTAAACCAAAATCGTTTGCACAGGGTTTCATCGTCTTAACCTATCACATACCCGCAAAACGAGACACAATAATGTCAACTGTTCTGTGGCCTTAATAATATGTCTTTTATGACATAGATGGCGCTAGTATAGTAGTAGGATTGGAAAATATACATATCTCTTTAAAGAACATTACTTTGTTTTTTGCTATTTACAAAATTACTTAATCTTAACACAAAGTCTCCTACGACATTACAAACCTTATAAAGCAAAGCACGTAATAACTGGGATTCGAACTCGGTGGCATAAAATTTACCGATTCCATTAGCCACTAGACCATCGAGTCATTACGCAATGAGTTGAAATTATCCTACTCTTTATTATATTGAAGTTGTTTAGCGACTTTAGCCCGTATCATAAATCTCAAATGAATTGAGGGTAGTTTAATATTAACTGTATAAAAATTAAATCTTTTTGTTCAATCATAACGTTCATTACAATCTTTGAGTAAGTTTAGTTACGATTGCGTTTAACAAGTTTTTAACATTTATTTTATCATAAGTTCGCGATCAAATATTGATATGGCTACGAGGGCCCAAATAATAGCATTGCATAATCAAGACTTAAACGTAAGTAATATTTTAAAGTCACGGTTCGTTATTTATTTTATTATCCACGATTAACGATACACGAAAATAATAAATAATATATTATTTCCTTTATAGGTAAAGACTGTCACTTTTGGATAAAGCGGTTTCAAGAAGAGGGTTCGTTGGAACATCGTAGTAGATCTGGTAGAAGACGCCATATTGACTCATACCAGCGTCAGGTTATGGTGCAAGGTTATGAGGGAAATGGCTTTACACGAACAAGATATTACGCAGAGTTGTTTGATACATCTTTGTGGACGGTGTATCGTGCTCTTTATAGTGAAGGGCTGCATTATCATCGACATGCTGCTAAGCCATTGCTAACCGAAGCTCATAAAAAAGCACGATTGGAGTTCGCTAAATACAGAAATTTCGACTAGAGCAACGTCATCTTCAGTGATGAAATACTTTCAAATCCAGCACGGGCAAGTTAGGTTGTGGCGTAGGAATAAAACGCGTTATGACAGTGATCACGTTGTGCCTACCTCTGGATCCGGTCGTGTAACAGTGAACATGTGGGAAATGGATGAGTGCTGACCAGGAGAACTTACTGTAATACTCAGTCGTGCAAATAGTGTAAACTACATAGATGTGCTGAATGACGTCATGCTGCCAACCGTGCGGAATTTTTTTTTCCTGTAGAAGAAATGCCTGTAGTGATAACGTTTGTGCAAGACCATAAAATTGTCCTATACACCGTTCCATAATTGTGCAAGAGTGTGTAATATTCAGGGTTCCTGTTAAACCGAATAAAATACGAACACGGCCAGTACAACCATTTATGCACAAACTCTCAACTAGATTAAGTTTAACAATCAATCCGCATAAAATAAACAAAGAAGCGCAATTCTTGTAACAAAAAGGTTATGTCCGTATGAGTCCGGATCGAACCAGCGGCATGTGTCCGCCAGACCACCGGCTGTGCCTCGAAACCAATCGCTCCTTTATAACTGCGGCGATTATGACGATGACTAGTTTGACAGACGGACATCAAATCTGTTTAGCCAGCAATCGGATATACGGATCATTCCTTGGCCTGCGAGATTACCAGATTTAGGGTCCGTTCACACAGACCGGCTCGGAGAGGAGAGCAGATTTTTTGTCAAGTTGAAAATAAAGTTTTAAGTATTTGTAGTAAGGTTTATTTTTGCATGTGCACTGCGCGTTCAAGCATTCTTAATGACAAAACAGTGCACATGCAAAAATAAACCTTACTACAAATACTTAAAACTCAGTTTTCAACGTGATAAAAAATCTGCTCTCCTCTCCGAGCTGGTCTGTGTGAACAGACCCTTAAACCCCATTGAAAGTTTATGGGGCGTTATAGTTCAAAGGTGGGACAATAGGAACGAAAGGACTTAGGAATCACTGACTTTACGGGGTCAAAGCTTATATGAATAATTAATAAACGGCGAACACACGAAATATTAAAAAGAGAATATAAAGTGTTGACTATTGGATTGAGTAATAACAAAGACCGGGGTAGCTATAATTTATTTGATAAATTACAGTGATCAAACTTAGTGTAAGTGGGATTTTAATCACTACTTTATAACAACAAAATGTTATTACACTAATGATTTTGATTTCTTATATAATATAAGAAATTAAAATAAAAACAATATAATTTATATTTATATTGTATTCCTTTCCAATATAAAAAAAAAATATTTATTAAAAATATATTTTATATATTATACAAATCAAATAAAAAAACAAGTTAAATTAATACTAAAGAAAGTCTACTCAAACAACAATTAATATGAAATAAATCAAATTATTAAACAAAACAAAATCAAAATTATATGCATAAATAATAAACCGAAACAATTGTATTAAATCGCTTATATTCTGCACTGTGGCGTAGGCCTTATAGGCACGCAGTAATCATTCAATTGCATCCTACCCTCATAAGTCAAATTGTTTTGCGGTTCCTTGTGTGAAACCTACCTTCTTATTTTTGGGAAATAAATACCTTAACCGTAAGTAGAAAACTAGTTAAATACACACGCACGCACACACCACGCATACACTATACATAAATTATTATGCACACCATACTTTTAATGCACAAACCTTCGCGCTAAGAGGCAAATTAGCGTTTAGATACTAAATTAATATCTTGCCACAACAATTTTTTTGTTTTTAAATACATGTTATTTATATTCCTCGTTATGTTATACCTGATTCCGTGGGGTGAGGACCTGGTGATCTGTAATACAGGTTTACACCTATAATAGACACCAGCTCCGCACACTAGACTGATTTTTTTTTGTTATGTTAGTTAGGTAATTTTAATCATGTAAGTCTTGTTTTTGTGGGTGAAATAATGATATTATTATAAATTACTCGATCCCAAAATTACAGCTATAACCCGGTCTTACAATTTATTATTGTTATTGATTTGAGGTCAAGCTTCAATTTCTTCCTCGTTCTGGAACGAATACTTAAGCTATGAACCTTAGTCATAACATAATGCACAAATCAATCATTATAGTCAATACCACTAACCATAATCATGCAAAACGTAATATTTTTATAATTTATGAGTGGGTAAAATATTTACAGAACTACTGTCTAATGACATTACAACACAAAAGAACTGGCATCATTCCTATAGTAAGTTTGACACTAATGTGTCAATTTAGTCTCAAGGTATAAACAACAGACGATAAGGTTGCATATTTATAGGGAAGGGTATTGTAACTTTATGAATCAAACTAAATAATAGGAGAATGGCACAATACAGTTTTCATTTTTTTATATAATAACTTATAATTTTATTATGGACATGAAATGAATATATTCTTTCGTTTTCAAGTCTATAAACTTTTAAATACAAATGTTCCCACAGTTTGATTACTTTTCTAAACGAATAATATGTAAAATGATTATAGATAACTTATAGCTGTTTGTTTATAACAAAAGACAAAAATACATTGTTTTCTTTTTATGTATCTCAATTATTATAAAATATTTAATTTATCTATTTCATTTAAATACATAATCAATGGTTAGTAACTGTCAGAAACTTATAAACTATGTTATTGTTGTTGTGTTTTCATTTAGAATACTTATAATATCTACTACTAGTTTTATTTTTTTAATGTCTTCCATTTTGTAATAGAGTTATTCAGTTATAAATTTTGCTTGTATTTCTCATAACAAGTGAATTAAATAATTGTTAATTGGGTGTAAAACTGTTAAGTTAGGTTATACACTGTATAAATAAGAAAGAAGTAAAAATTGTATTCTTCTTTGAGAATTAAATGTCATAATATCACTAAAATAGTTTAATTTTTTATCCTTTACTAATTCTCGTAACTTAGTAAATCTTAATCTGTAAGAAAACTATTACTAATAATGCTAATACTTACCACTATTTATGAAAGTAATTTATGTATATATATTTATATAGTGTTAATATATAGTAGTATATGTATACTTGTGTATTATGCCTTTATTGCACCTTATACCGCATATTTTTATATTATTTATAACAAAAAATAAAATAAAAAACGTTTAAAAATATAAAAAAGAGAATATAAATTATATTATATAATAATTACATTTTAAAAAAGTCGACTTAGAACTGGGATTTGAACCTGTGCCCTGTGGAACTAGCTTTGATATTCTGCCATGCTAATCCACCTGAGCTACCGATCTAATTATTAGAATATGCGAAAACGAGAGCTACTTTGTGAATGTAGGGATTTTATTATTTATGATCTACGCCATCTGTTGTCGAATTAAATAATATACCAATTGGCTTTTTTGCTTTAGTATAGATGGCGCTGTATTAAGTACTCGGAAATAAGAAAATAAAATCATTTATGTTTGTTTTTTATTATATTATTATTACTTAGTAATTATTTTAGGTATTAAAAACCATATTAAGTGCCACTGCGTAATAAGATTTTTAAGCTATGCTGTGTTTTTTAAATGTTTGAACAGCGCCATCTAGCCGTCTCATGAAAGTCATGAAAGGTTTTGCAAAACCTCACAGTCAAATGTCGACCTAAGGTCTACCATGCAGCTTTGTCAATGTTAGTACCTACTTACTTCTGTTCTCTTTGATGGAGAGGGAGAGGGAGGCCAAAGAAAATATGGGTGGATTGTGTGAGAAATGATATGGAAGAAAAGGGAGTTAGTGATAGCGTGACGAGTGACAGGGTAGAATGAAAGCAAAAAACGTTTTGCGCCGACCCCAAATAAAACGGGACAAGGGCAGGTAGATGATCATGATGACGTTACCTACTTACTTTCTTCTACCAGCGACGGCTTCGTTCTCTCAGCCGGATGTCTCGTGAATGTTAGCGTACGCGAAGTCGAAATTATTAATTCATGAATCCCCGACCGGTCCTATGAGACCGCGCTGTTATTGTTTTACTATTGTGTCTCGTTTTGTGGGTATGTGATAGATTAAGGGAGCCTATGCATTTTCTTAGATTCAAGCTTACTCCGTACCACATCAAGATCGTCTTTTTGACTCTGTGGGGTTGATCTATGCTCTAAACCGCAATAACCAACTGCAGAAGCACAGGTGGGAGTAAATATTTAAAAATTTAACACTCCCTCTTGCTCTTCCACCTCATATCATGAGGAGTTATTTGATGATTTCGTCGTTTCAATGACTTGCATCCCCGCTTCACATGTTCTTTTTTTGTTCATTATGAATCTGGGTATCTGAATTCTTCTTTGCTGGTAATGGGCACTAAATGAATTTATTTTCGTTACCTACCTAACTTTTGTTAACTAAATTCATACCTGACAATTTTTGCGTTATATTTTGAACAGTTGTCGTGAATCAGATTAATAGGAGTGTGACTTGAAATCATAATTTTAACTGTTAAATTAACAAAGAAGTTGAAGTCGTAATTTTAATTGTTAACCAACAAAGTGTCCTCGGGTCTTGCAGATGTAACTTCGTTGGTGCCAGGAAATGCCCCATTTGTTAGAATGCCGGAAGTGTTCCGGATGCTTGGGTGAAACTTGTTTATTAAAGCGGCTGTTGCTGCTGCGGTTGGAGCTCATTAAAAAAACAACAGGTTGATTTTTTAATGCTGAAATATTTATTATAATTTTTTTTTAATGTTGATAAGATCGCTATTGACTGGCTGTCTGACCTGATGGAAAGCAACAATGTGGTCAACGATGGAACGCGCTTACCTAGAAGTTAAGATTCTGGGCATCTTCTACCCGGCCGCCATCGCGTATTATTTGTTATTTATTTTAATTTAAGAGTACTTAATTAAGCTTATAAATTATTAGTTAATAATTATTGTTAAAATAGTTGTTTCATTAATTTTATACCGGTAGAGTTATATTAGGTATAGAAAATATTTTCATGATCATTTACCCCATTGTGTTTGCATCCATGCCAAAAACAGGTTTTATTAAAAAAATCCTATTGGACTAAAATATGTTTTGTTTTTATTATAATTTAAAATGAAGTTAAATTAATTTATTTCATAAGTTATACGCGCTTAATACCAAAATAATGTTAAGCTGTTATTGAATTACCAGTTTTCATGTCAATCGATTATTATTATTTGTTTTGTACTATTTTGTTTTTAATTTGATTATAGTGTTAGTTTATATTATGTGTATTGACTATAGTTTTTAAGGCAGCAAAATGTTTTTAGTGAGTGCTATGAACGCCTTAATTGTCATGTGCATTAGTCATTTTGTTGCGAGATCGTACTGTGGCATATGGATATGAAATGTATGTGATGTCGCTGTTCTTCATTAAAAAAAAAACAATCTGTGATTCTTGTAAATATTCAATCTTTTTCGAAAACCGCCTGGGTTTGGACCATGTTGCGGTTTGAATCCAGGAATTTGGCAATAAAAGACTTCCTGAAATCAAAAGTTTGTATTCCGATGAAAAGGAAAAAAACAGAGTTTTTACAGAAAAATATCAGACATTAAACACCTAGTTAACAGTCACATAATTGCTGGCCAGCCACGACAACTGCCGAAAAAGATGACTACAATCAATGTATATAATTATGTTACCGTCCATATGCGTAAATCAGAGTGCAATAAGGGTTCAGTTGAAATTAAAAATTTAAATAGTCACAACACAAATAATCACGCACTGTTTAATAGGAAACAATCAACTTCATCAGAACACAATAAACTAAGGTCATATTTGCACAAAAAACAAAATGGCCACCACACAGACTTAGCTGTGATCGAAGACGAAATCCAACGACCTCTCTGCATGAGCGCTGACAGGAGAAAAAGGGTCGCAGTCCATTTGACAACCGCATTCTTTACAAAACATAGACTCTGCCGATTGGTTGAGCATTGATAATATATTTGACATGTTAAAATTAAATGGCAAAAAAGCAATTTTTCTTTCGACTTTGATAATGACCCATTCAGTATTCGTACATGATTCTTTTAAAGAGGCACTATAAATTGCATCGATCAAAATATTATCAAAAATATAAGCTATATTGCATTTGCAAGAGATGAAAACTTTGTGATTAATATTAGTTGTTTTAAAATGTGTCTGGAGAAGGTGTGCACGGTACTTATATAAATCTGTTCTGGTAGTTTTAGCAACAATCATTTTTTTATGAACAGACAGAATTCATTTTGATGATTGAGTACATGAGTATTTAAATAAAACCCTTCAACACACCCTGCTGCAATTACTTGTGCAACCGAGTCGAATGCGAATGGACACGTGTAAATCCTTTATGCCAGTTCGTAGCCTTGTTTCATTTAACAATAGCGGCACAGGTTTAGGCATGTTCACTCTTTTTTTCTTTGGGGCCTTTCGAGCGTCACCTTTGCCCTTCCAATTTTCATAAAGCGAGGGAGTTTTAGAAAAAATTGAGTCTGTTGGGAAATCATCTTCTGTTTTATTCACCTTTGCTTTCGTATTTTCTCTTTTTTTCAAGTCACCCTTTTCTTTTCTTTTTCTATCTGTAGTTTCTACTTTACCTATAGCTTTTTATGAGTTTATTATAGAAATAACTTAAATAACTTTATGTCATTAAAATTATATACAAATACTATAAAATATACACTCAGGCGTCGAAGTACTCCTCCACATCGCTGTCATCTGGAAATGTGCCCAGAAGGCTGGCGGCATTGCCACGTTGTATGGCAATGCTAATTCTTTGGGCGAAGAACGAGCCAGCCCTCTGGTCGCGCAAAGTGTCGATGAGACGGCGTGAAATATCTTTAAAAAGAAGACGCGCACTCGGACCCCATGACCCAAGAGTTTCAACCCCAAACAGCTCAAAACTGTATCAAAACTGTAATTACCAATAAGATTACAGTATTTGCGCCGTTTGAGGGACTCAGCAGCCGCGGCGGCAGCGCTGGCACAGCCCGCCGAACTGGGAACATGGGATGGCGCAAGAGTGTCGACGCAGGTTGCTTCCCACACCAGAGGCCTACCCACCTTCCATGGCACCAACGTCATACCCACCTTCCATGGCACCAACGTCATACCATCTGGTCTCTTCCCATCGTCACGTACCAAGCCGTTAGGTTCTAGTACAGCAGGTACCCCAACGGTGACAAGAGCTCGACGAATAATGTCGTTGATGCTAGCGTGTCGTGCTATGCGGCCTGCGCTCCTACAGCAGGACAGGCCATGGTGTCCGAGGCTGTTGACAGCTTCGCCACAGTGGCACCGATGTGGAGCAACACAAGGGGCGCCTAAGCGTAAACAGATAGCAAGCCGAAACAAGGCGTCATCCACCATAGTGCCTACGGTGGGTGACGGGAGTGCCTGAAGCCACACAGCTGCGAGGACAGGTTGTCGGGCAAATCCGTGTTGGGACAAGCCACGTTTCAAGCATTCAACGCATCGGACAAGCACGGTACCTCATCATTAACCAGTGAAGAAGATAAAATATTCCTGATTAAAGTTTCAGTACCGTGCACCGAGGAAAGGAATGCTGGTAAACTTATACTCGAAATTTTTCGGACGCCGAGGCCACCTAGCCGAATGGGAAGCGTGGCTTGCTGCCATGCTCGGTCGTCCAAAGCCACATTTAGGATCGAAAAAAGAGTGTTTCTAATAATTTGATCGACTTTTTCCAAAAGTTGTGGATGTTTCCAAAGATGGGAGGAGCGGAGGGTATATGTAAAATTTGGCCCAAAACAACACTATCGAATGAGTGTGAAAGCCGAATGCGTGTTAATTTTGAAAAGTCTTTCCGAGACATCATTAAAATTTTGTATTTTCTGTTCAATGAAAGTTGGAAAAGATTCATCGAAAATTGGGGAGCCCAGGAGGTGAAGAGATTTTTTATCTGTAATTTGGATATTTGGTGCTATTGGGTCAAATTTTGCTAAAGTCGTCTGTCTGTCAGTCGATTGGGTGAGGTAAATTTCGCATTTTGAGAGGTTGGAGTTGTAAACCAATAGAATTAAATTTATTTTTCAAAAATCTTTTAAGACCGTGTCTACATCACCGTTCCGTCACCCAAATACCAGACATTGAATTTAGAATTTAGTTGCCAAATGATTGGATTTATTGCCAAACTGAAAATGACTGGCCCAGCTGTAGGGGCTGGAATTTACTGGCAAGTTCTTCTCTATAAAATGCACAGCAAGTTTTGGCTGCGATAGTAGACCCTACGGCAATGGGACGAATGCCGCCATCCTTTTTGCGCAAAGCACACAGGTTTGCGCCGTAAAGGACATCAATGACGGCTTCGTTCACATTGCCGCAGAGCATGAGATTTATGAGGGCCGTCAGCTCCTTCAGAAGCTGCCAGCTTTCCCGGCGCCTGCGCACATTAGGTCCTTGAGGTGTTGAGGCGTCAGGCCGTCGAGACCGCCGGCAGAGCCACTCCGAAAGGAGCACACGGCCGCACACACATTTGGAGGGAATTGGTTTCTGAATTGGGAGAATCAGGGAAGATGAGGTCATCCGCCGGAGTCGGGTGTTTGCTTTCCAGAACCGTAAGTGTCTCTGGAGAGACCGGCGCAACCACATCGCTGCTTAAAGATAATTCTAGCAGCACCTCGGATGTCACCCTCGCCTAGTTTAGACTCCACATGATGCAATAACCCTCTTTGGGGGAAGTGCGATGTTAATTTAGATTCGAAACTTAGGGCCGAAATATTACAGTTATCTTTAATTTGAGCTGTTAAAGTTCTTTTTGTTGCCAAATTTTTTTGCACATGTAGAATCCTAAACGGGAAGGTGAGTAGTTGTTCCCAAGCACTAAGAGAGTTCTCCCGGGCGGCGAGGTGGACACAACGTGCTAGGTTTAACCCTAGAGTGGGCGCGCTATGAGCATTTTGCCGCCCTCGTCAAAAAAACCTTAATATTTCGTAAAACAATGGCCCGTTAGGTTTGCGCTTTTCAGTAGCTGGTCCCACTTTCGTTCGCAACTCGTGCCTAAAAGCTGCAAGCCATTAGAGTACGGGAGTTCGCTACAGCAGGAGTTTATTATCATCAGGTATCGCCGGGCGGCATTTTGCTCACCACGCGCCCACTGACGTTAGTAAAATTCATGTCAATATTTTTTGTAAAATTGAAATGTATACTATATATTATGGTTCATTTATTATAAAAACTAAGAAAAAGTCTTTTGATTTCAGGATTTAGTAGTATCAAACGAAAAAATCAAAGAATACTGCTGGCATAAATTATCAAATAATGGATGCTATGCCGACAGTATGTGAAAGAGATTGCGAGGTTTTAATTAAGCTATATAGCTGATTACCGTGTAGTCATATATAAAACCACAAGGTCTTCTATTGAGACGTCAAATATTCCTTTGATGAACTGAATTTTCACTATGTACCTATAAAACAAGCATAATGTTCGCGACCGGAAAAAGTATGTTACAGACGCTCAAAATTACTGTGCAATGAACATTGCACATACCTGTGTGACGACTACTTTGACAAAACACACCCAGTAGATGAAGAAAGTATATAACTTTGATGTTTTTTTCCAATTTTATGAGTGTTATATAGAATAATGTGAGATAAGGTAAAATATTCAATTAAAATATTACGTTTTCCAAAATCTTTTATAAACCAAAGTTTATACAACAAAGTTCAATAAATATGTTGATTTTTCATTGCTTATTTGTTTTTCATTAACATCCTGAAAAAATAAATCAATTCAATAACTGCATTCCTACTTAGAATGGTCATAGAAAAGGGGCGGCAAAATGCTCCCCACGCGCCCACTGGCGTTACACGGGGAGACGCGCCCACTCTAGGGTTAAAGCAACGGTTGCTCTCGCACCACGGGGAACTCTTTTTAGAACAGGAGTTGATGATTTTAATTTTGAGAGAGTTTTCCAAAAGGGCTGAGGAGAAGGGTCAGGGATAAAGGGTGTGTGTATAGGTGGACACGTTGAAGGTACATTGTGGGGTTTATGCTTCTTTCCCAAATGTACCTTCAAGCCATGATCACCCTTAAAAAAGCGTGCTTGGGAACAGTGGGGACATCTCACTAGGACATCCAGCGATGTGGCAGGTTGACTGGCTCCTCGTACGGCTTCAACACTGTCGTTAGAGGATAAGGGCATTAAAAAGTACTTACAGGTAAACTTATTGAAATCTAATTTTATATGTACACTGCACTAAACTGTTATAAAATTCCTAAAATAAAACTAGCACAAAACACAAAAAAAATATAAAACTATACTCCGTCGGTTTAGGTAGTTAACTAAAGGTAAACAATCTTGGTATGTCTTTTTATATTAAAGAGGTCGTATATAATATACACAAAGATTATTTAAATTAAGTTTATTAGCTAACATCGATTTAGGTAAATACCTATGTGCAAAGATTTTTACATACAATTTTTAGACAACTTTTAGATAAAAAGACATGCCAAGATTGTTTACATTTAGTTAACTACCTAAACCGACGGAGTATAGGCACTGTCAGTGTCACATTGTGGCGCAGTCGCCCTGGGAAGCGGCGGCTCCCGGCACACGCCGGGCAACTTTCTTTAGGCCGGTTGCACGCTGGGCTGCAGGCGTCGCTTCGTCTGAACACTAAGAGCCACCTTAGACACACAGTACTTCACGTTCTTTGTTTAAAATATAAAAATATTGGTGGTCCCCACGGGGTTCTAGAGGTTAAAATTCCTTTTACTTGCACAAGATTCCTGACGGCCGGAACCACCATCACTCCAAATCATTACTGACTCTCCACCATGCTTAACTAAAATTTGCGTGCATGCTTCCTTCATCACCCTTTTGCACAACACGTCATCAACTCAATCCAACTTATCAAATTCTTATTATTTTATGATTGGTTTTGTATATGAATTTATTCTTCTTGCAACAAATGCGGACTTTTTGATAGTTAATTCGATATCAAAATTATTTTATTATACAAAATTTATTATAGGATGGTTTCGGCGACAGCTGTCAATTTCTTCTCAATTTTGTTTCTATTTGATTGAGTTTATGTCAAATGTATTAAATGTATTGACTATAGTTTTTAAGGCAGTAAAATGATTGTAGTGAGCGCTACGAACGCCATAATTGTCATGTGCATTAGTAATTTTGTTGTGAAATCGTACTGTCGCATATGGATATGAAATGTAAGTATGTGATGCTGCTGTCCTTCATTTAAATAAAAAAAACTATGTGATTCTTGTGAGTATTCAAACTTTTTCGAAATCCGCCTGGTTTGGACCATGTTGCGGTTTAATATCCAGGAATTTTGCAATAAAAGACTTCCAGAAATCAAAAGCTTCCGATGAATAGGAAAATATTTTTGGATGCAGTGAGTTTTGGATATTGCGACAGTGGCACCCCCTATCCGGCTCGAAGGACCATGAATAAAAGCCAACTTACACTTGTCGAAGACTTATTTAAAAAATATTTATTTAAAAAGAGATTTATTTAAAAAAAAACATGAGGGTCATGAACCCGCGGAAAATCTTAGCATCGCGATTCAATTAAGCCCGTTTTCAATAACCCATCGCAGTTCATAAATAGATAGCTATCTCCGATAAACAGTAGATTCTAGTTGTCAATGTCAGAACTTTTGGTAGGAAATGCTTACCGTCGGTAGGTTACAGGAAAGCAAGTAAGGGCAAAAGGATAGATTTGTTTATCTTTAGTAGCTGCAACTTTAGATAGGTAGCTTATTGAAAATGGGCGTTAGTGACGTAATTTACCAACGCCATCTATCGCGAAAAAAGGAACTAATATTCGAAACATTGTCATAAAAATCAAATTAAATGCAAGATTCTACAGTAAGTGTTCAGATGAACTAGTTAATCTATTAAAATTCTTGATTATATATTCTTAGAGACCAGGAGTGGTATTAAAATGCGAGTATTTTTCACAAATAACACAAATAATCACGCACTGTTTGATAGGAAACAATCAACTTCATTAGAACACAATAAAGTAAGGCAATATTTGCACATAAAAACAAAATGGCCACCACACAAAGACTTAGCTGTGATCCAAGACGAAATCCAACGACCTCTCTGCATGAGCGCTGACAGGAGAAAAAGGGCCACAGTCCATTTGACAATCGCATTTATAGGCGTTGGAGTGACGTTTCAGATGACAGCTTTACAGAAACTCCTTCTTAATTCATGAATCCCCGACCGGTCCTATGAGACCGCGCTGTTATTGTTTTACAGTGAGAGTCAAAATGGCGGGTGTACCATAACGAATTAAATTATACCAATTACCAAAAAAATCTACCTAAAATGTACTATTCAGTACCTAGGTCTAAAGAATCTGTACCTCTTTCACAACGAAATTATTTAGAAAGTAAGGTACACCCGCCATATTGACATCAAGATGGCGGGTGTACTATAATATTTTATTATTAAAACATTACGCATCTATACATATAATAAAACAGTAAAATTGTACATCGTTTGCCACAGTTGGCGCAAAAACTACTGAACCAATCCTGTTCAAATTTTGCATACATAATCCTTATAGGTCCCTTTCTGCTTTAGGCTATATTTTGTCACGCTATTTGCTATGGGGGGTGAACAATATTGCATTTTGTCTGTATTGAACGACAATTGCACCGAGTTCGATTCCCCGCTGTTGTTAATATTTTTGTGTTTATTTTGTACATAATATAAGATAATATTTCCAGAATAATAATAAAATGGCTATTTATCTATTTTTATTTTGCCATCGACATTGTTTTCCGATATTTTTCCAAATATTTTAGCAAAAACCAATCTAAACTGATATTAAAATGTACACTTATTTTTTTAATTTCGGCACGAATGGTCAGAAATGAAAAACATCACGCTATTTTGATCGAGGAGCCAGGCAGACGGACAGGAAGTTCATGATGTATATTTAAGGACGGCTATTTTAGCGTAGTTTCTGCAAGGTACCGTGGCGTGGGTGGTGTAGTGAGGATCCGCGTTTGTGCTGGTGTCGGTTCAAACCTCGCAACACGTCTTTTTGTGATTGCCTGGTTTCTTTTATTTTTTTAATTTATTTATTGCTAACTTGCTTATTTTTGTTTTTTTCCTACTTTTTACTTCACATAATATTAAATCTGTAGAAATAAAACTGTACCATAGTCAAAATTTGACAGATTATTTTTGAAGTATAATTAATACCTCTACTTGCAGTCCTCTCAATCTTAGTTGTCATAATTATATTTTAAGTTCTCTTTATGATTAATATTTATTATAGTATTTATTAGTTTATAATTTTATCGTATATATGTATTTTATTATTATGTGCAACTTATTTATTCAGGTTGTTATTTATTTATTATGCAAACCTACCACATATTATTTATTTAAACCCAAAGGTTGACTGGTAGAGAATGCCTTGTTGCATTAAGTCCGCCTATGTACCACCACTGTACATGAAGCTTAAATAAATAAATAAATATCTAAGGATAAGGTACTGAAACACAACCACAAAATGAGTTTTTGCATAATATGTTTAAGAATATCGACGTTTTTTAAACATATTATGCAAAAACTCATTATTTATACGTATCAATTGTATCTCTAGAAAGTAATTAATATAAACTTATCAAAATCGGCATAAAATGTTCGTTGTTTTTTTTACAGTACTACATCATATCGTATAGTTTTAAATTTAACTTTTGAAGTGAATATCATCACTATTAACTTCTGGGAGCATTATATACTGCAATTTTTACAGTATATTGATGTGTTCTTATAGTTTTTTTTAACTCCTCAAAAACCTAAGTAACATAATAGTCCAGTCATTATAGTACTTTCACCTCGGAATTCGAGATACCCAGCTGTAAGTCTGTAAATACTTGTATATTGACACCCTAAAAGCTGTCTCAAAACCTACATATGGTAGGGTGTACGCAACTATAAAATTTCAAGGTTAAAGGGCCCAAAAATCGTTTTTTTTGCGCTTTTTTGGTAAATATCTCATTTCCTAAAGGTTTTTTGCTATTTGTATATTTAACAATATTGTAGAATACAAAATTCTCTACAAATTTTGCATAAAAAACTTTTTCCTACGGTGAACCGTTTTCGAGATAGAGAGCGGATAGCGCACGGTCACAGCATCAATTCAGGTCAACTGGTTCCTCCGGTACTATCGATAAATCAATGATTATAAATATTTGTCAATTTTTATTAACTATTATATTATATTTCATGATTTTTTTTTCTAACCTATCCACTTTTTATTCAGTATTCATTTATTTAACAACACTTACCTGGCGTGTCAGACGTTTACTGACTAAAGCCCACTCCTGTTCCTTCTTTGCCTTTGTTCTAGGGCCCCAGTCAGTGTACCCTTTCACATACCCCATGGCCCCAGTGGATTTCGACCCTGCTGGGCCCCTTTTTTTTTTTTTTTTTTTTCTGGTAGGGGAATCATCAGAATGACTTCCCCCGCTCTTGGGCGGAGCGGGAGGGCGTGTCAGACTCTTACTGACTAAACCCCTACCCCGTTCCTTCGTTGCCTTCGTTCTGGGGGGGACTCGGTATCAACCGTTAGGAATACCACATGTTCCCCCCAGAGGCTTCGGCCCTACCGGGCCCCTACAGTTTGCTGACATCTCCTTGAGGCGCGCGTGGAACAGAACGCGCCGTTGACGACTGGGCTCGGTCCAGATTATTTCCAGACTGCCGGACAGCGAGCTACCCAGTGCTCGCCGTCCGCGAACCCGCGCCTACGGTGGTCGGAAATCGGGATCGGGATCTCGGCGGCGGCGGCGTGAGGACCGTTCCCTCACGCGCTCGCGGTCAGCAGCCTCCTTCACGAGCATCACTGCTTCGCAGAAGGAGGCGACCGCATGCCAACCCTCCTCGCTCCGGACCATGGCCTGAACCAGGGCCCGGCGCGAGAGGTCGCCGCTCCCGATAGTCTCCACGAGGACACGGCGGTGCTCCGCCCAAGCGGGGCACACTTCTACCGTGTGCTCCACCGTGTCCTCCGGGCGGTCCACACAGTGGCGACACCCGGGCGTCCTCTCCTGCTTGATTCGATGCAGGAACCTCCCGAACTTACCGTGTCCGGTGAGGACCTGCGTCACACGGAAAGAGAGGACGCCGTGACCTCTTTCCAACCACTCCTCAAAGAGGGGCCTAACCGCCTCAATGACGGCGTGCCCAGCACTGGGTTGCGACAGTCGCAGTCGCCATGCCACCCTGAGATCCCGCCGGAACTCTGTCCGCCATGCCGCGACTTGTCGCGGCAGCGGAGTTTCGCCCCGGCGTTGCATCTCCACGCGCAAATCGTGCATGCGTGCAAGGACTGTTGCCTCCAGATCCCACGGTGGCAGGCCAGCGAGGAGGCTCGCCGCTTCGCGGGAGATCGTGCGGTATCCCCGCACCATCCGGATGGCCATGACCCTCTGGCAAGCGTTCAGCTTGGCCGCCGGTCGCTTACCTAGCGACGGCGCCCAAACCGGCGCCCCGTAAAGGGCCATGGACCGAACGATCCCCGCGTAGAGCCTCCGGCAGGGGGCGTCTGGACCCCCTAGGTTGGGCAGGAGCCTCTTCAGAGCGGCCCCAGACCTGTCCAGTTTGGGGGCCAAACGTCGGAAATGCTCCTCGAAAGTCCACCGGCTGTCGAGGACGAGTCCCAGGTACTTCATCGCCGACCCGACGCCGATGTGGACCCCCCCTACCGTTATTTGGGAACCCGGAGGTGGCGCGTACCGAGGGCCATGAAAGCACATGGCCTCGGACTTGTGCAATGCCACCTTGAGTCCCAGTTGCTGGATCCTCTCCACGACTGTCGCAACCCCGCGTGTCGCTGTTTCGGCCGCCGCCTGGTACGACTCTCCCCGCGCCAGGACCAGCGTGTCATCTGCGTAGCAACGATTTTCTGAAATGTTCTTGAAGTACGCATAGATCATTAAGCGTCGTCGACGACTTGAGCGCAATCCGGATGGTAATTGGACGACAGGACGGCGATCTACGCATTGCTCGTCGTCCGCCGTTGCCAGCATGGGCTTGTGAACGGATGTACGATGGAAAGGAACAGTGCGTACTGAACTGAACTCACTTACTGAGAATAATTAGTTTCTCTTACTATGCTATGCTTTTTTTAACTTAAATATCTCTATCTTTCTTTAATTTTCAAAGTAAATAACTAGGGTATGTCATTCATTAATAGAAATTGTAGCAAGAACCTATTTTGGGCACGTAGGAAAAGTGATTACTGTTAACAATAATTTAAGAAATTAGTTTCTTGTTTCGAACTTGTATGAATATTATTTTTTTGTAGCTGGTTTTAATAAAGTAGTATACCATTTTGTAATCTTGATTAGTTGCACCAATTTTAAAAAAAACTTGCCATAGTAGTGTTCATACTTTTTTTTACACCAGGAAAAGCTAAAGTTGGCTAAAAGTAAAAATCTTCAATATATTTGGGTAATCACATAAGTTTCATTCATTTTTGTGAAAAATCTAGAGAAATTCTGGATTTTTTAAGAATAGCAGTAGATAGCAGTTTTATTCAGGTTATCGCTACAAAAAAAAGAACAGCAATATTTAAACAACTGTGGTAATGGCAGAGGAAAATATCACAACAGATCTAAATTTTAAAAGAATTTATTTGTGTTATTTCACTTATTACTTAAAAAATATTTGTGTGATATTTTTTTTTTGTATTTTTCTCCGAATAGTCACGACTATTCAGACAAATATTTATAATCATTGATTTATCGATAGTTCATTAACTATAATGTGGCGCGTTTTCGACCGGAGGCACCAGTTGACCTAAAGTGATGCTGTGACCGCGCGGTCTCCGCCCTATAGGTATCTCGAAAACGGTTCACCGTAGGAAAAAGTTTTCTATAGAAAAATTGTAGAGAATTTTATATTCTACAATATTGTTGAAGATACAAATAGCAAAAAACCTATAGGAAATGAGATATTTACAAAAAAAGCGCAAAAACCCGATTTTTGTGACCCCCGACCATGAAATTTAATAGTTGCGTACACCCTACCATATGTAGGTTTTGAGACAACTTTTAGGGTGTCAATATACAACTATTTACAAACTTACAGCTGGGTATCTCGAATTCCGAGATTCTTACCTTAATTGAGCTAATTTGACTGGACTATAACAAAAATCGGAGGAAAGCAAAGGTTCAAATTGTTGCCTTATTTCTATCGTTGCGTATCATTTCTAAAAACACAAGCATGTGAAAAAATGAGAGTAATGCTATGTATAAAACTGAATCATTGGAAAAGTTTTTGATTATAATAATGAGCCAGCTAACACTTTTTCGATGTATTTGCATTAGTGCATGATGGTTCGCCAGACTGACACGTGTATGCTGTCACACTCGATGCTTTATAGAGGCTGCGTGTCGTATGTTTATGGAATAAAATTAATTCGATTTTCATCAGAAAATAGGTATTCGGATGTGTTAGATTTGCTTAATAATAGTTTCGTTTAGGTATCTCTCTGTTCGCTCTGTAAATTGCGATTGCGCTAGGTTTAGTTTGTTTTTCGTTGTGATTGTTCGTCTCAGTGAAATTCCTTAAAGCAAAATTTGGTTTCACTTTTTTGGTTTTGTTGTTGACTCGCTGTTGTGTTTTGAGTACTCTCTTTGTCTCAGTTAGAATTCCTGCCTTTAAAATATAATTCGATTTTATTGTTTTTTTGGTAGATTGTTGAATGGGGTCGTAGTTGTTCTTAAATACTCTTGATTTGTTACTTACGATATACATCGACCTAAGTTACTTATCTATTTTATTTATTCTATCTATTGTACTACATACCAATACATTGTGTTGTATATTATTTTAAGATGCCTTGCTTTAAAAATAGTTATTTTCCCTTGGTTAAAAATAAATCCATTTTCAATACTTACGCAAAATGCCTTTAAGAAAAAAAGTAATCTGTCTGTAAAATCTATTAACGCAAAAAGGAAAAGGTTAGCTCTATCACTCGAAACAGCTCTGGAGCGCCAAGTTCGACTAGCAGCCAATCGTGAATCGCGTCGAGCGCACACTAGCGCTGAGGACACAAGCCCGCAGCGCAGGGCGCGCCTGGGTGTTGCGCGTAGTCAATATGCAGTCCCACGGTCACTCTCAAACAGTCAAGCACGTGCCTCGCGCTCAATGCATAGGGAAAGCCTCACCCAAGATTTCAATCGCCAGCAAGACATGTGTACCGACGCCGGTGCTCATCTGTCGCAAGAAAGTGACATTATTCAGGAGGTTGGGGCGACTCCGTTAGACGAACAGCGTGAGATGCAATTAGATTACCTGCGCTATTCTTTACGTCGATCCTCAACGTCTCTCGATGAATCTGTAGTTTATGATCATGAGGAGCAGCCGTGGCTAAATAAACAGAGGAGTGGGTTTTCCTACAATATCATGATAAACTATGCCGATGACGGCAATATTGGCGCCATGACAGAGGTGTGTGCTCATTGCCAAGCGCGAAAGTGGAAAAAAGAGCCTAAAGGAATATGTTGTGCATCAGGAAAAGTTCGTGTAGACTCCATGTTAGACCCGCCAGAGCTTTTAAGAGTTCTTCTAAACGGCGAGCATCCTAAGTCCACCCATTTTTAAAAAAACATTCGATCCTACAACAGTGTCTTTCAGATGACTTCATTCGGGGCACATCAGGTCAATGAAGCAGGGTTCATGCCTACTTTTAAGGTACAGGAGCAGGTGTATCATTTGATTGGGTCTCTGTTACCAGCGGACGTGCCAAAATTTTTACAAGTTTATTTTATCGCCGATTTTGATGAACAGGCCAATATCCGAAGACAACTCAATCCTAACTTGGACGCGGGTCTTATCAGAGGGTTGCAGAGTATGTTGCACAATGTAAATCCGCATATTAGTAACTTTAAAGCCGCTCTGGATTCAGTGTCTGACCTGGAGCATAGTAACTTTAAATTTGTTATCAGTGCAGACAAAAGGCCAATCGCATCCCATCCAGGTCGGTACAATGCTCCAACCACGAACGAGGTAGCTGTCCTCTTAGTCGATCAGGAATGCGACAAAAGGGATATTGTATTGCGCACGCGCGATGACCGCTTGCAAAGAATCAGCGAGACACATCGCGCATACGATTCCCTGCAGTACCCTCTGATATTTTGTTGAGGAGAGGATGGCTACCATTTCGCTCATTATAATATCGATCCACAAACAGGTTCCACCAATAAAAAAACGTCCGCTTTACAGCTTTATAGTTATTTGATCCAGCTTAGGGTAAACAGTGGTTATTTATACTATTTCCGTGGTCTTTATAGCCAAAATTGAAACAAAGCGTTTGGTTTTTATCAGAACGAACCAAAAGAAACTGAGAGCTGAAAATTACGTGCATCTAAGGGACGCCATGCAACAAGATTCTGATGCAGAAAACATTGGAAGGATGGTGATTCTACCTTCCACCTTTACAGGTGGTCCGCGATACATGCACGAACGAACTCAAGACGCTTTTTGTTACGTGCGAAAATTCGGCCGCCCGAATTTTCGCACGTAACAAAAAGCATCACTAATCCTAAGTGGCCGGAAATTACCTGTGAGCTTCTAGCAGGACAGGTGGCTTATGATAGGCATGACTTGATATCTCGAGTGTTTAATTTAAAACTGAAGTGCCTTATGGATCTCCTCACGAAGTATTTGGTGCAGTGCGATGCCATATGTATTCTGTTGAGTGGCAAAAACGTGGTTTACCCCACGCGCATCTGCTCCTGTGGTTAGAAGAAAAGATCAGGCCCGCCGAGATTGATCAAATCATATGTGCCGAGCTGCCAGACCCAGATGTTGACCCTGTCCTGCATCAGATCGTGAAGAGTCATATGGTGCATGGTCCCTGTGGTGGATTTAATACAAATTCACCCTGCATGAAAGATGGACGTTGCTGCAAAAGATTCCCAAAACCCTTTGCCACTGAAACTGTAACGGGTGAAGATGGGTACCCATCGTACCGACGCCGGTCTCCGGCGGATGGTGGTTGACGCGCTGAATTAAATGTGCGTGGTCAGTCAGTTCAGATCGACAACAGATGGGTTGTTCCATTCTCCCCCGTTCTCTCAAGAACGTTTCAAACTCACATTAACGTCGAGTCATGCACCAGCGTCGAGTCGATTAAATATATAAATAAATGTAAATATATAAATAAAGGCAGTGATCAGGCTACGTTTGCTTTGCAGAGTTCTGATCGAGACGAAGTGACCAAGTACCAGTCTGGTCGCTATATCAGCACTTCCGAGGCAGTTTGGCGGATACTGGCCTTCTCTATACATGACCGAAATCCAACAGTCATGTATTTGGATGTCCACTTAGAGAATGGCCAGCGCATATTTTTCAATCCTGAAAATATCACAGACCGTGTAGAAAATCCGCGCCAGACCACGCTCCTGGCATTTTTAAAACTGTATGAAGAAGATAACTTTGCAAAGACCCTCACTTATGACGAAGTGCCATCGTACTATACATATAACAAGCAAAGAGGTGTGTTTAATCGACGTCGACGTGGACGTGCTGTGGAAGGATTTTCGGGAATTTTTAAAGACAGCGCATTAGGAAGGGTTTACACCGTTCATCCCAATAATGGCGAATGCTATTATTTGCGGTTATTGCTTCACACTGTGCGGGGCCCAACGTCATTTACGTTCTTGAGGACAGTCGATGAAGTGGTGTATCCTACATTCCGTGCAGCTTGCGTAGCACGGCACCTTCTTGACGGTGATCAACACTGGGATGACACTCTGTCGGACGCCAGTGTCAGCGATAGCCCCAGTCGACTGCGACATTTGTTTGCCATTATTTTAGTGTTTTGTGGAGTCGCAAACCCATGTGTTTTGTGGGAAAATCATCGCCATCATCTGTCTGAAGACTTCTTACGAGCTTTGAGATGTACTAATGATGGTAACAATGAACAGAACGAAGAGCGCGTTTTGAATAGTTGTTTGGGTTCCCTTCAAGACGTGGTCATTTCCATCGGTGGTAGTCCACTGATCGAAGATGGATTACCGGCCCCGCAATCATTGCCATATCAAGATCGAGGAAATCGGGAATACACCGCCGAAACCAATTACGATCCAGCAGCAATGGGTGACATCGTAAATGATCACGTCTCTAAGTTCACCTCAGAGCAAAAAGACATTTTTAACGTCGTCCTACAAAGCGTCGGGCTCAGCCAGGGTAAAATATTTTTCTTGGATGCTCCCGGTGGAACAGGAAAGACATTTCTAACCACTGGCATCCTTGCAGAAATAAGGTGACAAGGCAAAATAGCCATTGCGACTGCCTCTTCTGGAATCGCTGCCACACTGCTTCCAGGGGGTAAAACAGCGCACGCCATGTTCAAAATTCCCATCGATTTAGAGAGGAACGAACGAACGCACGCCTGTGTGTGGGGTATCACGCAACAGGGATAAAGGTCGAGTACTCAAGGATTGCTCTTTAATCGTATGGGATGAATGTACTATGGCAAATAAGAAAGCAGTGGAGGCTGTAAATAGAACCCTACAGGACATACGCAGGAATCAAGATGTGATGGGAGGTGTCACTTTTCCATTTAGCGGCGATTTTAGACAAACTATACCTGTGGTGACACGAGGAACTAGGGCTGACGAGGTGAATGCTTCATTAAAACGATCGAATATATGGTCACGAGTTTACAGACTGCGCTTGACCATTAACATGCGAGCTCAGTTGGGCGGAAATACACGCGCTCAAGAATTCTCGGATGTTCTTTTAAAACTTGGTGAAGGCTCTTTACCAGAAGAGTGCGGTGAAGTACGCCTACCGGATAGTCTAGGAAAAGTTGTTCCGAGTATTGAAGAACTGATTTGTCTGGTTTAGGGGACGTTAGTCGAATTCCGGAACAAGAGAATTCTTGGGTGTGTGAACGGGCCATTTTAACACCCAAAAATGATCAAGCTGCAGGAATTAATGAAAGCATTCTCTCGCAAATTGATGGGAATGAAGTGGTATACACCTCTATAAACACTGTAGTAGAGCAAGATGACGCTACACATTATCCCGTGGAGTTTCTTAATTCACTCACGGCAAGTGGACTACCGGCGCACATTATCCGTCTGAAAGTCGGTGCCCCGATCATGCTACTTCGGAATTTAACTCCACCTAAGCTATGCAACGGGACCCGACTCAAAGTCATCTCTCTACAAAGAAATATTATTGAGGTGGAAATTCTAACAGGTTGTGGCGTCGGCGAAACAGTGTTTATACCCCGAATACCACTAATCCCTCACAATTATCCGTTCCAGTTCAAGCGTGTGCAGTTCCCGGTGAGCGTATGCTTCGCAATGACGATTAATAAATCACAGGGGTAGACATTGAAGGCTGCAGGAGTTGATCTCAGGACCGGCTGCTTTTCGCACGGGCAGTTGTATGTCGCTTGCTTCCGCGTCACCAGTCCTGACTCTCTGTACATTTTGGCTCCTGAAAGTAGGACTAGAAACGTGGTTTACAGAGAAGTTTTATAAGAAATGTATTTGTGATTTCTTGGTTTATGATTTACCCGCAAAAACAAATGGTGTCAGAAATTTTTAGTTTCTACAGATTTCTACTCTTGATGAACAAATGGTTTTTAAATCTTGGAAAGTTATTTTACATGTTGTTAACCAAGCCACTCTAAAATGAAACATAGTTTACCTGATTTTTTGGCCAACACAAATAAGATTTTTTCGGAATAAATCGCTATGCGTTTGAAGCGGACGAAGTCGCGGGCAACAGCTAGTTATATATATAGAAGATTATTGGACCCATGCAAAGAACACTTTTCCTAAGTAGTGCAGTCTTATAACTACCGACAGTTAAAAGATTTTTGGACCTACCTTTCTTGGTGTCTGAGACCTTAGCAAACAAATGTTTATTATTTTTTACAAAAATTGCCATCTCTAAAATGTATAAAGACGGAAAAGTAAGAATTTTCAAAGATTTAAATGAAGGTTCACAGCTATCTCTCGGTTTTAGACTACACATGGCCCTGACACAACGTTTCTGGGCTTTAAATAAGTCATCTCTTAGGGTACAGTTTCCCCAAAAATTATCCTAAATCTTAAGACTGACGCGACTAAGCCATGGTATGCTACCAAAGCAGTCTATAAGTCAACTTTTTTGGACAGGTTGAAAAGAACATATGCTGCAGAGCTTAACTTTTTGCATATCTCATCTACTTGTGGTTTCCACGTTAATTGATCGTCGATATAAATACCCAAAAACTTTGCGACCTTTGTTTGGTTGATCACTTGCCCATTGTATTCTACGTTGACGTTCGGTGGTATTGTCCGTTGGTGAAAATGCATCACATTAGTCTTTGTCAAGTTTATCACAAGGTTGTTTCTGTCAAGCCAATCAATAATATTTCTAAGATTAATGTTTATGTCATGTTCATAATTGTCAATATATGTGGATTTTATTAGTGCTGTGCTGTCATCGGCGAATAAAACCATTGGTTTTGATATTTGACGAGGCAAATCATTAATATATACAGCAGAAATAGCGGGGGACCCAATACGCTACCTTGAGGCACACCAAATTTTTCAATTTTACCTTCAGATTGATACTTTTGTTCACATTTTGATTTAAGACATTCTAGATATCTCCGTATATTGTGTGCGGTTACTGAGATAGGATTTTAAGAGATTCAGCACATTTCCTCTTAATAAGTAAAATATTGTGATTGACACAGTCGAAAGCTTTAGTCATATCTGTAAAAATAGCACATATAGGAGTTTTCTTATCAACATTTATCATTACTTCGTGTAAAAAATCATATATTGCTGTAATAATACTTTTATTTTTTCTAAATCCTGCTTGTTCATCGCAAAGAATATTATGTTTTGTCAAAAAGTTTATTAATTCATACATAATCTTTTCTATTACTTTAGAGAACACTGGAGGATTTTCCTTACAATTCTTTTTGTGTATGGGTTTTACTATAACTGTTTTTAAACCATCTGGAAATACACCAGTGCTAAACGCTAAATTAACAATGTAGCTAATATGTACGACTAGCTTTTGCCCGCGACTTCGTTCGCGTGGAATAGTGACTTCCCGCAAATTTTTGGTTTTACCCACATAGTTCCCGATCTCGCGGGATCTCTACAAAAATGAAATGTGGAAGATATTCTAGGGAACTCTTCAAAAATCAACATAATGAGCTCTGCGTTTGAATTGAAGATATGTACTCGTATACTCACTTAGGGCATTAAAGCCGTTATTGCCGATCGAAAAAGGCGAAAATGTTATTTTTCCCTTATTTTCCAAATATTATTTTGACTAAAAGTTGTATTATATTATATTTTCATACCTTTTTACTACACACATCAAAAGTGTCTAGGGATCAACATATATTTTTGCAATAACTTTTCTCCTGATTGATATTAATTAAAATTTTCTTTAAGGATTCATCAAATAAAGTGTTTTCGTTTGTCACAGTAACGATAAACCAAGTCACCTTTGCATTAATAAAGAAATTTGCCATTTTCCTAATAAAGGGATTTTTGACATTTGAACCACTAACATTAAAGTTCGAAAAAAAGACTGAAATAACAGTTTTCTTTAAAATTTTATTGGGTAACTTAAACAATTAATAATCCGTGTTTCTACCGCGAACACTAACAACACAAGAACATCGGTTTGGCATACTCAAAATGAGTTCATCCAAATCACGCTGTGGAATGGCCGCCCATGTTCGTTGCAACAACAAAAAAAGGTCTTCTTGCGACTGGATACCCTCCATATTCGGCAGAGCTCTTCTCTGTAGCATATCCCATGCATGCTCAATCGGGTTCAAGTCTGGCGACTGAGCAGGCCAGGGCAGGACATTGATGTTAGCTGCGGCGAGAGTCTGTCTTACAACTCTTGCGGTGTGCGGTCGTGCATTATCATGCATTAACTGAAATAAGGGACCGATTTGCACTTGTAGAGGAACGATGACGTCTGATACAATCGTCTCAGCATAAATTTGAGCGTTGAGGTTGCCTCTGATCCAAATCAACTCAGTTCTTCCGCCGATCCAAATACCCGCCCATACCATGATGGTTCCACCACTATAAGGATGGACTTCCTGGCAGGATTTTAATCGCTGTTGGCGTCCAGGGGTTCTCCAGTGTCGTATACGTCTTGTATCCGGTCTCATACCAAAACGAGACTCATCAGAAAAGCACACGAAACGCCATTGTTCTTCTGCCCAATTTCTGTGTTCAAGAGCCCATTGATATCGAATCCTACGATTGTGCATTGCTATAGGTGGTACCCGTAGCGGTCTTCGGGAATGAAGGTTCACTTCATGCAAGCGGTTTCTGACTGTTTGGTCGCTAATTAAGTTCCCTGAAGAGTGATGAAGCCTCACGGCTAACATCATGGCGGTTATTGTTGGAGCTCTTCGAGTTAAGATTTGAATGTATCGGTCTTGTCTCCGTGTGGTGCAGCGATACCGTCCTCCATGGCGCTCAGCCACGGTACCAGTGCTTCGGTAACGTGTCCAAAGTCGACTGATAACACTCTGACTTGTATTCAGAGCTAAAGCCACAGTACGTTGTCGGGAACCAGCTTCTATCATTCCCACGGCTCTGAACATTTCTTCCCTGCTTAAATGACGTCGCCACTCCATAATAACGTTGGTTTTAATCAGTAGTAGGGAAACAGTAGCACTAATAATGTCTTCAATGCGTTGTATGTTTTTATAGGGAAAATATTGACAGCTGATTTTCATCTTTTACTCGAATTTGATTCACAGTTCCTGATTCAAATTATGAAATGCACCAAAAAGGATCCATATAAATTTATAAAATCATAAATTTATTACAAAGCCACATCTCAATCTCAAGAAATCCGCATAAAAATGCTTGATCCCTAGACACTTTTGATGTGTGTATTTATTTACATTTTGCCGATGAATTTTCAGTACTGAATTGATGCCGACTCTTGACCAATAGATGGCGCTGTATGTCCGGAATAAATTTTATTTTTTATTTTATTTTCTATTTTATTTTTTGTAATAAAAACTATCCTATGTCCATTCTCAAGTTCCAAACTATGTCTGTACCAAATTTCACACAAATCGGTTCAGTAGTTTAGGCGTGAAGCAAAGACAGACAGACAGACAGACAGAGTTACTTTCGCATTTATAATATTAGTTTGGATTATGTTTTGTGACACAAATGACATGGCCGGATCCTGCCCAATTTTAGAATTTATAATGTACACTAATTATTATTATGTGAAAATTACTTCTAAAATAAATAAAAATATATTGCATCAATTACATTTCTCTAGAGGAAGCGAGAAAAAATCTCAAAAAAATATGTGCGTTAATTGATTTTGGGTCATTTTCTGTCATTGCAATCATGTTAAATCAATAGATTTGATTTGTAATCAAATCTACGTTTGGATACACGCATAAGACAAATACTGTGCTTATCTGTACTACGCCTAAAAATCAGACAAAAATATAAAACACTCCTGAATTATCATCATCATTTCAGCCGAAAGACGTCCACTGCTGAACATAGGCCTCCCCCAAGCGTCGCCATAACGACCGGTCCTGTGCGTCTCGCATTCATCGGATTCCCGCAACCCACGTCAGGTCGTCGGTCCACCTTGTGGGAGGCTTTCCATCGCTACGTCTTCCGGTATGGTTGGGTCTAAGTTTTTCAAGACCCACCGTACAAATAGGAACAAGAAGCTGTCTAATCAAACTCTCGAGCTCATGAGGAAGAGGCGCGAGATGATTCTGCAGTCATCAGACGATGCGTGCGGATACCGACAGCTCAATAGACCGATTTCGAAGTCCTTAAAACACGATCTTCGCCACTTTAATTCCGAAAGGGTTAAGGACGCGATAGAGCTCCAAAGTCTTTGTGAGAGATCTGTCTATTGGGCAGAGCCAGCTCACGAAACTGAAGACCGTCGATTGCAGAGTCAAATTCGAGCTCCTTGGAGAGATAGAGGCTTTCTATGGACAGTTATACATGTCTATCTCTAAACCCACGGTAAATCTAGCGAACGACCGAACGAGCTAGATTGACCCGACACTATACCGAAGATATTCCGGACATCAGCCTGTACGAGATTAGGACGGCTCTGAAGTAGCTCAAAAACAACAAGGCGCCGGGTGAGGACGGAATTACGGCCGAACTTCTCAAGGTGGGTGGAAAACCGATCCTTAAGGCCCTTCAGAAGCTATTTGATTACTAGGCTAGGGAAAAACGCCACAGGCATGGAGCAGAGGTGTCCTGGTACTATTCTGTAAGGGCGACAATGCCTTGCTTAAGCCATCTCACTTCTGAGCCATGTCTACAAGTTGTTTTCCAGAGTCATCACGAATCGTCTCGCGCGCAGGTTCGACGACTTCCAGCCTCCCGAACATGCCTGTTTCCGAAAAGGCTTCAGCACCGTGGACCACGAACATACGCTGCGGCAGGTTATACAGAAGACGGAGAAGTATAACCTGCTTCTCTGCTTAGCGTTTGTGGACTACGAGAAAGCCTTTGATTCGATCGAGACTTGGGCTGTACTGCAGTCTCTCCAACAGTGCCAGATTGACTATCGGTACATCGAAGTGCTGAAATCTTTGTACCAAAACGCCACCATGTCTGTCCGACTTCAGGGCCAGACCTTGAAACCTATCCTCTTACAGCGGGGTGTGAGGCAGGGAGACGTTATCTTTCCGAAACTGTTTACGGCCGCATTAGAGGATGTCTTATTTATTTAAACTTCATGTACAATGGTGATAAATAGGCGGACTTAATGCATCAAGGCATTCTTTATCAGTCAACCTTAGGGTTAAAAAGACAACACTGTGGTAGGTCTGCACAATAAATAAATAACATATATCACTGACCTTCGATTTGCCTATTACATAGCTGTCATGATCTCAGTAGAGTTTCCGAAAGAATGGGACTTAACGTTTGAATCCCCAACCGGTTTTACTATTGTGTCTCGTTTCGCGGGTATCTGAGTAATAAAAATGAACGTGGACAAAACCAAAGTCATGGTAACCGATGTACCTAGCACCCACTCCTACCAAGATCGGGGACTCTACACTCGAAGTTGTGGATGACTACGTCTACCTAGGACAGACGGTCCAGTTGTGTAGGTTGGCTTCGAGAAAGAGGTCAATCGTCGAATCCGAATCGGCTGGGCGGTGTTCGGGAAGCTGCACGGTATTTTGTCGTCCAACATACCACAGTGTCTGAAGACGAAAGTCGATGACCAGTGTGTGTTGCCAGTGATGACATATGGCTCAGAAACGTGGTCGCTCATAATGGGCCTCATTAGAAGACTTATAGTCACCCAAAGAGCAATGGAAAAGGCTATACTCGGGAGTTTCCTTGCGTGATCACATCAGAAATGAAGTTATCCGCAAGAGAACGAAGGTTACCGACATAGCCCGAAGAATCGCCAAACTTAAGTGCCTGCCCACTGCCAGGGCACATTGCTCGTAGAACGGATGGTCGATGGGCACGGAAGGTTCTGGAGTGGCAGCCACTCCTGAATACCAGAATTGTTTTGCTAAGATACCTTTGAAAGATTAACGATTTCACGACTATCGCCAACAACACTTTTCGAACTGCCACGCGTCTTGATGACACACGCTACATATAATATTAAGAATCGACCATATTTTCACGAGTGTGAATCCAAACGTCTTAAAGTTGTTTTGGCGTTTTTGCTTTTTAAACTTAACTGTCAAAACTGTCTCTGTAGTCAAAGATATTTTTGATACTATCTGAATTGATTACGTCAATTTTAAAAACGCACCGAAACGTATGTTACCTCTTTCTACTAGTGTCTATATACTAGTAAGAAAGGGACACACTACCTTTTTCTCGTTGTCTTGCTGGGTATATTTTTTCCCTTTTGCTTGTGAATAAAAATTATGAACTTCACCACAATGAAAATAAAGTACACTTTAGAATGTATAATATTGCTACGTAATCAATGCAGTTAGTACGTAGGGTATACAAAATCCTTGGTGTGTAATGTAACGCGTTACTATAGCGACATAATTGTTATTTAAAATGATCACATTTTAAATGACAATTATGGTATTTTTTGGATGTTATTTATAGTGTCTCTCGCTTCTTTTCTGATCATAAAACTTAAACTATTGTAAAGCCAAAATTCTAAGCTTTAATACGTGGTACTTTATGTCTGTGTACATGATATATATTTTTTGGGCAAAGCTCTCTACCAATTCCGGCCATGTCATTTTATAACTTTTGTTGCTATTTCATCATGACCAACACTATTTTTATTCTTTAACGATTTTATTGCCCCGAGTACGTCTTGAGGTACAACTGGACGCATAAACATCGTCTGCGGGTTCTCGTGTAAACCAGTGATTTCAAGTGATGCTTTAGGTGTAATTTTAACTTGATTGATGAAGTAGTTGTTGAAAGCGTCTGCAATCTCTTTAGGATTATTAATAATTGTATTATTTATATTAATTTGAGAAATGGGTTCATAAGTACATATTTTATTGTTAGTAACCTGCCAGGCCGCTTTTGACTTATTTAGTGAATTTTTGATAAAATAGTTATTTTGAGCCTTTTGCGTTAACTTTACAATTTTCCTAAAACGTTGAGAGTAGGTAATTTTTAAAATTATGTTTGCTTTCTTCTGATGGCCTAAGCCTGTGCTCCCATAGAAGGCGGCGCTGCTTCTTACTACAAACTCGTATTCCCCTAGAAATCCATTTTATTTTTTTATCTGGTTTTATTTTAACAGACTTCAGAGGAAAACAGAGTTTATACAACAGACTAAACTGCTGTATAAATATGTTATATGCTTCATTAACATTTTCTATCTCATACATTTCGGTAAATGAGAGGCATTGTAGGTAGCTATTAAACTTTGTCAAGTTTATGATAGAGGCACTATAAATTGCATCGATCAAAATATTATCAAAAATATAAGCTATATTGCATTCGCAAGAGATGAAAACTTTGTGATTAATATTAGTTGTTTTAAAATGTGTCTGGAGAAGGTGTGCACGGTACTTATATAAATCTGTTCTGGTAGTTTTAGCAACAATCATTTTGTTTATGAACTGACAGAATTCATTTTGATGATTGAGTACAATGAGTATTCAAATAAAACCCTTCAACACACCCTGCTGCAATTACTTGTGCAACCGAGTCGAATGCCCAAGTATTAGACACGTGTAAATCCTTTATGCCAGTTCGTAGCCTTGTTTCATTTAACAATACTGGCACAGGTTTTCGAGCGTCACCTTTGCCCTTCCAATTTTCATAAAGCGAGGGAGTTTTAGAAAAAATTGAGTGTGTTGGGAAATCATCTTCTGTTTTATTCACCTTTGCTTTCGTCTTTTCTCTTTTTTTCAAGTCACCCTTTTCTTTTCTTTTTCTATCTGTAGTTTCTACTTTACCTATAGCTTTTTATGAGTTTATTATAGAGATAACTTAAATAACTTTATGTCATTAAAATTATATACAAATACTATAAAATATACACTCAGGCGTCGAAGTACTCCTCCACATCGCTATCATCTGGAAATGTGCCCAGAAGGCTGGCGGCATTGCCACGTTGTATGGCAATGCTAATTCTTTGGGCGAAGAACGAGCCAGCCCTCTGGTCCCGCAAAGTGTCGATCAGACGGCGTGAAATATCTTTAAAAAGAAGACGCGTACTCGGACCCCATGACCCAAGAGTTTCAACTCCAAACGGCTCAAAACTGTAATTACCAATAAGATTACAGTATTTGCGCCGTTTGAGGGACTCAGCAGCCGCGGCGGCAGCGCTGGCACAGCCCGCCGAACTAGGAACATGGGATGGCGCAAGGGTGTCGACGCAGGTTGCTTCCCACACCAGAGGCCTACCCACCTTCCATGGCACCAACGTCATACAATCTGGTCTCTTCCCATCGTCACGTACCAAGCCGGTTAGGTTCTAGTACAGCAGGTACCCCAGCGGTGACAAGAGCTCGACGAATAATGTCGTTGATGCTAGCGTGTCGTGCTATGCGGCCTGCGCTCCTACAGCAGGACAGGCCATGGTGTCCGAGGCTGTTGACAGCTTCGCCACAGTGGCACCGATGTGGAGCAACACAAGGGGCGCCTAAGCGTAAACAGATAGCGAGCCGAAACGAGGCGTCATCCACCATAGTGCCTACGGTGGATGACGGGAGTGCCTGAAGCCACAAACCCGACTCCCATTCCCCCACAGCCAGCAGACGCGCACGCTCAGCAGTACTTGACGATGTATTTAATAAGTTGTTACGTAAAATACTGCAGAGCGGCACGTCCCACATTCTCTGCGAGGACAGGTTGTCGGACAAATCCGTGTTGGGACAAGCCACGTTTCAAGCATTCAACGCATCGGACAAGCACGGTACCTCATCATAACCCAGTGAAGAAGATAAAATATTCCTGGTTAAAGTTTCAGTACCGTGCACCGAGGAAAGGAATGCTGGTAAACTTATACTCGAAATTTTGCGGACGCCGAGGCCACCTAGCCGAATGGGAAGCGTGGCTTGCTGCCATGCTCGGTCGTCCAAAGCCACATTTAGGATCGAAGAAAGAGTGTTTCTAATAATTTGATCGACTTTTTCCAAAAGTTGTGGATGTTTCCAAAGATGGGAGGAGCGGAGGGTATATGTAAAATTTGGCCCAAAACAACAGTATCGAATGAGTGTGAAAGCCGAATGCATGTTAATTTTGAAAAGTCTTTCCGAGACATCATTAAAATTTTGTATTTTCTGTTCAATGAAAGTTGGAAAAGATTCATCGAAAATTGGGGAGCCCAGGAAGTGAAGAGATTTTTTATCTATAATTTGGATATTTGGTGCTATTGGGTCAAATTTTGCTAAAGTCGTCTGTCTGTCAGTCGATTGGGTGAGGTAAATTTCGCATTTTGAGAGGTTGGAGTTGTAAACCAATAGAATTTAATTTATTTTTCAAAAAAGTTAAATCTTTTAAGACCGTGTCTACATCACCGTTCCGTCATCCAAATACCAGACATTGAATTTAGAATATTGCCAAACTGAAAATGACTGGCCCAAGAGGATCACCCTGTTGACAACCGACTGCTGATTCTAAGAGGTTTTCCTTATAAAGTAATTTAGAGGGGTGCCTGTAACATTGGTAGAGAAAACTGTAAATTTTGGGTATTTCTTTTTGAGCTTATGTCAACAAGGTTTCCCTATTCACGGAATTAAAGGCATTCTTAATGTCAATCTTAAGAATGACCTCACCTTCGTTGCTGTTGAGGTAGATGGAAAGGGCGTGTACCGCAGCCTCACAGCCCCCTTTGGATCCGAAACCCAGCTGTAGGGGCTGGAATTTACTGGCAAGTTCTTCTCTATAAAATGCACAGCAAATTTTGGCTGCGATAGTAGACCATACGGCAATGGGACGAATGCCGCCATCCTTTTTGCGCAAAGCACACAGGTTTGCGCCGTAAAGGACATCAATGACGGCTTCGTTCACATTGCCGCAGAGCATGAGATTTATGAGGGCCGTCAGCTCCTTCAAAAGGGACTCGCCAGCTTTCCCGGCGCCTGCGCACATTAGGTCCTTGAGGTGTTGAGGCGTCAGGCCGTCGAGACCGCCGGCAGAGCCACTCCGAAAGGAGCACACGGCCGCACACACTTTTGGAGGGAATTGGTTTCTGAATTGGGAGGATCAGGGAAGATGAGGTCATCCGCCGGGGTCGGGTGTTTGCTTTCCAGAGCCGTAAGTGTCTCTGGAGAGTCCGGCGTAACCACATCGCTGCTAAAGATAATCCTAGCAGCACCTCGGATGTCACCCTCGCCTAGTTTAGATTCCACATGATGCAATAACCCTCTTTGGGGGAAGTGCGATGTTAATTTAGATTCGAAACTTAGGGCCGCAATATTACAGTTATCTTTAATTTGAGCTGTTAAAGTTCTTTTTGTTGCCAATTTTTTTTACACATGTAGAATCCTAAACGGGAAGGTGAGTAGTTGTTCCCAAGCACTAAGAGAGTTCTCCCGGGCGGCGAGGCGGGACACATCGTGCTAGGTTTAAAGCGACGGTTGCTCTCGCACCACGGGGAACTCTTTTTAGAACAGGAGTTGATGATTTTAATTTTAAGAGAGTTTTCCAAAAGGGCTGAGGAGAAGGATCAGGGGTAAAGGGTGTGTGTATAGCTGGACACGTTGAAGGTACATTGTGGGGTTTATGCTTCTTTTCCAAATGTACCTTCAAGCCATGTTCACCCTTAAAAAAGCGTGCTTGGGAACAGTGGGGACATCTCACTAGGACATCCAGCGATGTGGCAGGTGGACTGGCTCTTCGTACGGCTTCACCACTGTCGTTAGAGGATAAAGGCATTAAAAAGTACTTACAGGTAAACTTATTTAAATCTAATTTTATATGTACACTGCACTAAACTGTTATAAAATTCCTAAAATAAAACTATAACACAAAACACAAAAAAATTATAAAACTAGGCACTGTCAGTGTCACATTGTGGCGCAGTCGCCCTGGGAAGCGGCGGCTCCCGGCGCACGCCGGGCAACTTTCTTTGCGCCGGTTGCACGCTGAGCTGCAGGCGTCGCTTCGTCTGAACACTAAGGGCCACCTTAGACACACAGTACTTTACGTTCTTTGTTTAAATTATAAAAATATTGGTGGTCCCCACGGGGTTCTAAGAGGTTAAAATTCCTTTTACTTGCACAAGATTCCTGACGGCAGGAACTACCATCACTCCAAATCATTACTGACTCTCCACCACGCTTAACTAAAATTTGCGTGCATGCTTCCTTTTGCACAACACGTCATCAACTCAATCCAACTCAATCCAACTTATCAAATTCTTATTATTTTATGATTGGTTTTGTATATGATCTTATTCTTCTTGCAACAAATCTTTTAATTCTCCATCTATAAAATCCGTATGTTTGACGATAAATTGGTCCAATCTCAATCTATTGGATTTCACATCAATATGACATAAGTATCTTTTGAGCGTTTTAAAGTAACTTTCCACGTTGGATGAAGACGCAGTTTGGTTTTCTGAACGATATATTGGAATCATTACATTTGACCACAATGGTAATTGCTGTACTAATCGGGTAAGTGTCGGTATAAAAGTAGGCATGTAAAATAAGTTTTCGTGTGTTAAGAAGTCACTGTCATTATCTGTTAATGTTACTAACAAATTTTCACGATCTAATTTGTCCCGATACCTTTTGGGAAATGTAAGTTTCTCTTTAACGTCTTTAATTTCTTTCGATATTACTCGTTCCGGCAAACTATCATATTCCAAGTCTTTATAATCTGGAAGATTCATGGTTTTTCAGAATGTTTTTAACTATAAAACTTGGGTTGGCGTTACAATAAAATTTCAATCAAACGTCAATCAGGTTATATATATTCCTTCAATTCTTTTACAGAACAGCATTTTTTAGACGTTATTCGCTTTCTATATCTAATGGCTAGCTGGCTGGCTTGGCGGCAATTGTCACTCCCACCACTTCGGCCACGTGGTGGGACGTGACGTTGCGGCGGCGTTTGGCTTGCTGGCGGCGCAGTGGCGACATCTTTGTGCAGGCGTTACATTCGGCCATCCTGTAACCATTGCTCCCGCAATGGGAACACAAGAATGATTAGTCAACAATCAACATAGCACGGACAGTGGAACCCCTGACCCCATCCAGATCAACTCTTCAGCAGATCTATAAGATCTTCTGTCTCTAGCTGCTCGTCAGCACTACTTGCACTATCGGACCTGGGCGCTACACTCTTATTAGGGCGAATGGTGTCAGCTGATACTAGACCGGTAAGCTGTTTATATCCCCTGAGTCCTTTAATACTTCTAATCCTGTATCGATCGTTGCCTAAAACCTACCTATATATCGTCTAATTTAGAATTAACTTTTTAATAGTCGCCTGTTAAACAGTACTATCCTTACGTTTCTTATCATAGTTTCGCTTCATTTTCGAACTAGCTACCAGATTGCGTTTGCGAGCTTTAATCTATCAATACCCGCGAAACGAGACACAATAGTAAGACAATAACAGCGCGGTCCTATGAGACCGGTCGGGGATTCATGAATTAAGACGCCTAGACTGAACAGTATCCGATACCGGATTGGAAATTGAAGCGTCGTATGCGGGCCCACCAGTTTGAGCAAACTTAAGATCATATGGCTTATAGCCTGTGGTTGCATTAACCGTATTATTTATACCCCAAATTACATCAGGTAAGCTATTATCCCAACTGTGGGACGCATCACTACGTTCAGTGGTCCGTAAAGCATCCAATATTGTACGGTTAGTGCATTCTACCTGACCGTTTGCTCGTGGACATGCTATTGCATTTAATCATCATCATCTGCCCAGCCTTTTTCCCAACTACATTGGGGTCGGCTTCCAGTCAAGCCGGATTTAGCTGAATGCCAGTATTTTACGAGGAGCGGCTGCCTACCAGACCTCCACAACCCATTAACTGGGGTAACACGGTACTTCATGGCAAGAATGGAGTCAGATTTACTGGCTTCTGACTATCTATAACGACTGCCAATCTACAAATGTCAGCCGGGACCTACAGCTTAACGTGCTTTCTGAGGCACGGAGGAAATTTGTTATGTTAAGTCCCATCCACAGACCAACCTTGGCAAGCGTTGCTTAACCTTGAAGATTGGTATTGCATTTAATATATTATGCCTAAATTGTTTTTCCGTAGCAAATCTCTTAATCTTAGGAAATATCGATTAATTGTATCGCATGATCGCATCCCTATTTTTGACGTAACTATGGCGAATGGTCTTTTATTATTGTCAAAGTCCTTAGTTACCTGGCAGTAAACGTCACTTGCTCTCTGTAGTTTTATCGGTGTTTTGGTGACTTTTAACATTATTTTATTGCATATATTGCGACTTGATTATTTTAACGGTCTCTGATTGCTTTTAAAAACGAATTACTTGGCTGTGATTTTCGAAACTACCGTTCAAATTATAAGTAAGCACTCAAAAACTGACTAACGTATTGGTACGCTATCGAAAGTGTATTTTGTATAAATTGTGGTTCTGCTGGTGGTCCCTCGGCTGGTGTTGTTGGTAAATGAACAGATTCAACCCCCCTGCACAGTATTTAGACAATATTTTGATTGTTGATGTAGATGAGAACAATAAAGTTGAACTTTAAAATCTGTGTTTTATTTCTTGTCCAAAAATCACTTATTTCCACCTAATTGGGAAGGCTGGTTTCATAGGCACGACTTTCAAACGTACGTTGTTTCTGTTTAACTTATTAGCTACAACATGAACTCGTAAGAATACAGGTACCTACATGAACGAACGAAGTTCTACGTACTACTCGTATAGGCTATGTTGATTTTATCTATAGGTGTCTTTCTCGTCTAGGGTATGCTTAGGTATTTACTGCAAAAGGCTATGCTGGCGCAGTACGCGTTTTTGGCAGATGACAGGCAATTTTTATCTAGAAATAGGCAGTTAACATCAGTGGCGCTTACCGAAGTCATATCCTGGCAGATAACACCCAATTTTTATCAGGCAATAGGCAGTTAATATCAGTGGCGCTTACCGAAGTCATATCCTGGAAAATAACAGGCAATTTTGATCAGGCAATAGGCAGTTAATATCAGTGGCGCTTACTGAACACTACACTACATATCCTGGCAGCTTTCAGCATGTAACAAGACTCTCCTTCCAGTTGATATCCTTTTCTCCAGTGTTGATTATCTTTAGGTAGCCAGAGCTGCCGCTGAGCACGGTTGCAGGGATCGAGTAGGAGATGTTATGGAGATCATAGTGGTGCACTGGAGTTGCTACGTTTTTTGCTTCAGTGTTTTCGGTTATTTCAACTTTAATGATCGATATTCCCGGCGGCAATGATTTACGCAGTAATATACATATATGTCAATGCCTGGCGGCAAACATTCATCAGAGTTCGTCTTGATCTGGAAACCCCTTTATTCTTCTGCAACGTTCAGCTGACACGGGAAACCTGGGGCTTTTTGTAGCAAGACTGTTCCATTTTATGAAACCTGGCTGCCGGTATAGGGCTTCATGAATTTTACATGTCTTCAATTGTTTTTTCTCTTCCAATGGTGGATAATCTTCGTCTAGCATGAAGGCGTATCTTGGTCAGAATCGGTGCTTTCATCTTCTTCACAAATTTGTAATTTCATTTAGCGTGGATACCACTTCTGAATTATAAAACTTGGGTTGGCGTTACAATAAAATTTCAATCAAACGTCAATCAGGTTATATATATTCCTTCAATTCTTTTACAGAACAGCATTTTTTAGACGTTATTCGCTTTCTATATCTAATGGCTAGCTGGCTGGCTTGGCGGCAATTGTCACTCCCACCACTTCGGCCACGTGGTGGGACGTGACGTCATTGCGGCGGCATTTGGCTGGCTGGCTCGGCGGCAACGGTCACCTTCCACCTCCTTGGCCACGAGGTGGACGTGACGTTGCGGCGGCGTTTGGCTTGCTGGCGGCGCAGTGGCGACATCTTTGTGCAGGCGTTACATAACCTTGTTTTAGCTGCATCACATGAAGATCCAATACTATCGTATTTATTGAGAGCTACGGTTATTATATCTAAAATTGTTTGTTTTGCAGTTCCATACTCATTTAGATTTTTAAGATACAAAATACACTTACAATAAAACGCTTTAGTTCTCTGGTCCACATTCCGAAAACAGTTACGGTTGTATTATAGTTTTTACAAAGTGGCTTGTGTCGATGCGAACATCTAAGGTGTTGGGTGATGTCTCATCAGTGTCAAGTTTCCTGAACGATTCTACAAGATAATCATGAGTACATGAATGTTCAGTAAAAGCTTTGATCGTGACTCCTATTAGCGCTGAAGATTGGTTCAAAATCACTTCGTTAGGAATGGATTTCTGACCCTTCCAAGATTTAAGATTTTTTAACCAGTTTGATATTATGGTATCCATCGTCTGAGAGCTAGAAATCATTTGAGCAACCGGAACACTTCTTTTATTTTCTTCGCTGTACATTACAGCAACGTACAACAAAGAGTAATCTTTCGCAATTAAATCAGTTTCCTTAAAAATACTACCAGTTGCGTCGATGCTCAGTATAACTCTATGGTTTTTATGATATTGATTGTGGTATATTTCTTGTGACGTAGACCAATAGTAAATATTAAAATGTGGATGAATTGTTATGTGTTTAATATAATCGTTATAGGGTTTTACATTTTGAGCCATGTATAATAAAGCCAAAATTCGATCTTGATGGTAATACTCACTGACATTACTTTCATGTTTTATCTGTCGTAAAGTTCCATGTGAAGGTAGATGGGGTGGCAGAGGATCCCCAATTTCCATTGCGTTACTAATTAATTGTTTATGAACTGTTATCGGTTATGTTTCATTTTTTCCATCACCTCTTTGCGCTTTATGGCCGACAATTTGGTTTTTTTTCTTAAATAATGTTTAACATTTTTGTCAAAATCTGTAATCAAACTGGCGCAAGAAGCAATATTTTCGGTAGGATATGTTATCACTATTTTTATTTTAGCATTGCATTCTTTACTTTCCCCGAGAAATATCACTATTTCATTGCATTTAACAAAATAGGTTTTAAAGCACTAACTGCAAGGAGTTTTTTTCCCTTAACAAGTCTGCCCACATATATAGGTAATATCCACTTTTTTCGTTTCAATTCATGAATCTCCGACCGGTCCTATGAGACCGCGCTGTTATTGTTTTACTATTGTGTCTCGTTTTGTAGGTATGTGATAGGTTAACTGGATTATTGGCTCTCGTACGTACAGAACATTTTCAGATTGGCCGAATTCTCCTCCATTGATATAAATCAAGAGAAAAATTAAAAGATTTACCTTCTTCACTACATGTAGTTTTATCTATGACGTATAAAGGAGATTGACAGGGTGTGGACCAAGTGCTGCCCAGAATGAAGACCTAGTGCATTTTGTTCCTCAGGCCAATACTAATCATTAAACCGAAGCGCATCAAAATCGGCTCCTGGAGTCAAGAAAAAAAAAAGGGTTTTTCTAACCTAACCTAACCTAAGTTAAAAATCTTTGTGTGGAAGTTTGACCAAGTGCTGCCCAGAATGAAGACCTAGTGCATTTTGTTCCTCAGGCCAATACTAATCATTAAACCGAAGCGCATCGAAATCGGCTCCTGGAGTCAAGAAAAAAAAGGGTTTTTCTAACTTAACCTAACCTAAGTTAAAAATCTTTGTGTGGAAGTTTGACCAAGTGCTGCCCAGAATGTACACCTAATGCATTTTGTTCCTCAGGCCAATACTAATCATTAAACCGAAGCGCATCAAAATCGGCTCCTGGAGTCAAGAAAAAAAAAGGGTTTTTCTAACCTAACCTAACCTAAGTTAAAAATCTTTGTGTGGAAGTTTGACCAAGTGCTGCCCAGAATGAAGACCTAGTGCATTTTGTTCCTCAGGCCAATACTAATCATTAAACCGAAGCGCATCAAAATCGGCTCCTGGAGTCAAGAAAAAAAAAGGGTTTTTCTAACCTAACCTAACCTAAGTTAAAAATCTTTGTGTGGAAGTTTGACCAAGTGCTGCCCAGAATGTACACCTAGTGCATTTTGTTCCTCAGGCCAATACTAATCATTAAACCGAAGCGCATCAAAATCGGCTCCTGGAGTCAAGAAAAAAAAAGGGTTTTTCTAACCTAACCTAACCTAAGTTAAAAATCTTTGTGTGGAAGTTTGACCAAGTGCTGCCCAGAATGTACACCTAGTGCATTTTGTTCCTCAGGCCAATACTAATCATTAAACCGAAGCGCATCGAAATCGGCTCCTGGAGTCAAGAAAAAAAAGGGTTTTTCTAACCTAACCTAACCTAAGTTAAAAATCTTTGTGTGGAAGTTTGACCAAGTGCTGCCCAGAATGAAGACCTAGTGCATTTTGTTCCTCAGGCCAATACTAATCATTAAACCGAAGCGCATCGAAATCGGCTCCTGGAGTCAAGAAAAAAAAGGGTTTTTCTAACTTAACCTAACCTAAGTTAAAAATCTTTGTGTGGAAGTTTGACCAAGTGCTGCCCAGAATGTACACCTAATGCATTTTGTTCCTCAGGCCAATACTAATCATTAAACCGAAGCGCATCAAAATCGGCTCCTGGAGTCAAGAAAAAAAAAGGGTTTTTCTAACCTAACCTAACCTAAGTTAAAAATCTTTGTGTGGAAGTTTGACCAAGTGCTGCCCAGAATGTACACCTAGTGCATTTTGTTCCTCAGGCCAATACTAATCATTAAACCGAAGCGCATCAAAATCGGCTCCTGGAGTCAAGAAAAAAAAGGGTTTTTCTAAACACTATTTTTCTAGGTGTTCATTCTGGGTAGCACTTGGTCAAACTTCTACACAAAGATCTTTAACTTAGGTTAGGTTAGGTTAGAAAAACCCTTTTTTTTCTTGACTCCAGGAACCGATTTCGATGCGCTTCGGTTTAATGATTAGTATTGGCCTGAGGAACAAAATGCACTAGGTGTACATTCTGGGCAGCACTTGGTCAAACTTCCACACAAAGATTTTTAACTTAGGTTAGGTTAGGTTAGAAAAACCCTTTTTTTTCTTGACTCCAGGAGCCGATTTCGATGCGCTTCGGTTTAATGATTAGTATTGGCCTGAGGAACAAAATGCACTAATTGTTCATTCTGGGCAGTCCTTGATCAAACTTCTACAAAAAGATTTTTAACTTACATAGGTTAGGTTAGGCTAGGTTAAAAAAACAGTGTTTTTTATTGACTCCAGGAGCCGATTTTGAAGCACTTTGGTTCAATGATTAGTATTGGCCTGAGGAACAAAATGCACTAGGTGTTCATTCTGGGCAGCACTTGGTCTAACTTCCACACAAAGATCTTTAACTTAGGTTAGGTTAGGTTAGAAAAACCCTTTTTTTTCTTGACTCCAGGAGCCGATTTCGATGCGCTTCGGTTTAATGATTAGTATTGGCCTGAGGAATAAAATGCACTAAGTGTTCATTCTGGGCAGTCCGTGGTCAAACTTCTACAAAAAGATTTTAAACTTACATAGGTTAGGTTAGGTTAGAAAAACAGTTTTTTTTCTTGACTCCAGGAGCCGATTTTGAAGCGCTTTGGTTTAATGATTAGTATTGGCCTGAGGAACAAAATGCACTAGGTGTTCATTCTGGGTAGCACTTGGTCAAACTTCCACACAAAGATCTTTAACTTAGGTTAGGTTAGGTTAGAAAAACCCTTTTTTTTCTTGACTCCAGGAGCCGATTTCGATGCGCTTCGGTTTAATGATTAGTATTGGCCTGAGGAACAAAATGCACTAGGTCTTCATTCTGGGCAGCACTTGGTCCAACTCCCATACAAGGATTGGCAATGTCCTTTTCTTCGTTATTTTGTTCTTCTATCTCTTTCTCAGTATCGACATCTTCACTGTTTTCCTCCTCCCCGGAAAAAAGTATTCAAAAGTTCTTTGAATCGATAAATAAAATGCTTTAGGCGATATTTTTTGTTGAAGTTCACTAGAAATTTTTGAAAATATTTCACTACACGGTGAAGTTACCTTCACCGCACGTGGTCGTATTTGCGGAGGCCAAAAATAAAGCGGATGCACAAATTCTGCAGTCGCTCGAGTTTGTTAAGGAGTACCTCCGTAGCATCTAGAAAACAGACATCCGCATAGTCAATGAGCGGTAGAAGCAGAGATTGAGCAAGAGCCACTTTTGTATGAAACGGCAAGAATTTTTGGAGACGTTTAAGAGACTGAAACGAATAAAATACCCTCTTACTGACATCAGCAATATGAGCCTCCCATGAGAGGTTAATATCCATATGGACGCCAAGGTTTTTGGCACTTTTGGAGTATAAAATTGGTTCAGAATCATACACTACCGGTGGGAGCGACTGGCCATCCAATAGATTGAGCATGTATCTGCCACCAATAATGAGCGCTTGAGACTTTTTTGGGTTCAGCAACAGTCCATAACACTTAGCCAGTAACCAGTAACTTAAACAATTAATAATCCGTGTTTCTACCACGAACACTAACAACACAAGAACATCGGTTTGGCATACTCAAAATGAGTTCATCCAAATCACGCTGTGGAATGGCCGCCCATGTTCGTTGCAACAACAAAAAAAGGTCTTCTTGCGACTGGATACCCTCCATATTCGGCAGAACTCTTCTCTGTAGCATATCCCATGCATGCTCAATCGGGTTCAAGTCTGGCGACTGAGCAGGCCAGGGCAGGACACAATCGTCTCAGCATAAATTTGAGCGTTGAGGTTGCCTCTGATCCAAATCAACTCAGTTCTTCCGCCGATCCAAATACCCGCCCATACCATGATGGTTCCACCACTATAAGGATGCCAGGAAGGCAGGATTTTAATCGCTGTTGGCGTCCAGGGGTTCTCCAGTGTCGTATACGTCTTGTATCCGGTCTCATACCAAAACGAGACTCATCAGAAAAGCACACGAAACGCCATTGTTCTTCTGCCCAATTTCTGTGTTCAAGAGCCCATTGATATCGAATCCTACGATTGTGCATTGCTATAGGTGGTACCCGTAGCGGTCTTCGGGAATGAAGGTTCACTTCATGCAAGCGGTTTCTGACTGTTTGGTCGCTAATTAAGTTCCCTGAAGAGTGATGAAGCCTCACGGCTAACATCATGGCGGTTATTGTTGGAGCTCTTCGAGTTAAGATTTGAATGTATCGGTCTTGTCTCCGTGTGGTGCAGCGATACCGTCCTCCATGGCGCTCAGCCACGGTACCAGTGCTTCGGTAACGTGTCCAAAGTCGACTGATAACACTCTGACTAGTATTCAGAGCTAAAGCCACAGTACGTTGCCGGGAACCAGCTACTATCATTCCCACGGCTCTGAGCATTTCTTCCCTGCTTAAATGACGTCGCCGCTCCATAATAACGTTGGTTTTAATCAGTAGTAGGGAAACAGTAGCACTAATAATGTCTTCAATGCGTTGTATGTTTTTATAGGGAAAATATTGACAGCTGATTTTCATCTTTTACTCGAATTTGATTCACAGTTCCTGATTCAAATTATGAAATGCACCAAAAAGGATCCATATAAATTTATAAAATCATAAATTTATCACAAAGCCACATCTCAATCTCAAGAAATCCGCATAAAAATGCTTGATCCCTAGACACTTTTGATGTGTGTAGTTGGGAAAAGGCTAGGCAGATGATGACACCCGCCATTTTACAATAATAATAATAATTAAATAATAATAATTAAAATAATTATTTTTTTTATTTTTATTTATAATATAATTTTTTTTTTTTCTCGTTTTGCGGGTATGTGATAGGTTAACCTAATAATATATACATACTTATATAGATTACGAACTGGTTTTTTTTTTATTAGTTTGCATCAAACATGGATGGCAAAAGAGCTTCAATCTAGACATTGATCGTATGGTCGTACGGGTCGTATCATCTGTATGCAGATGACTTGCAGTTGTACTGTCAAGGAAAAGTTGACGAAATATCTGCCGCTATCGATCTATTAAATAGGGACTTAATAGCTATAAAGGCCTGGTCCGACAGATTTGGTGTTGCCGTTAATCCCAATAAATGTCAGGCTATCATCATTGGGAGTTCGCGAAGCATCGCTAAAATTGACAGTGCAACATTGCCACCAGTTCGTTTCGACGGTACGATTGTCCCATTTAGTTCCGATGTTAAGGATCTAGGCTTGCGCATTGATTCTACTCTGAACTGGCGGAATCAAGTGGCTAGTGTTAGTCAGAAGGTTACAGGAACACTTCGGGCTTTGTTTCGGTTGAAGAATCTGTTGCCATCAAGCACGAAGACAATGCTTGTGCAGACCTTGATTTTTCCAATCATCGATTATGGTGACGTGTGCTACTATGACCTGAATGCAGATCTCCTCAACAAACTTGACCGCCTTCTAAATTACTGCATTCGATTCGTATTCAATCTTCGTAAATATGATCATGTTTCAGCGCATCGGTCGCTTCTAAAGTGGTTGCCTATACGTCAGCGCAGAGAGCAAAGAGCGCTCATTACCTTATTTTCTCTTCTTAATTCTCCTAATTCCCCGCGTTATTTAGACTCTCATTTTCAATTCATTTGCGCCAACCATAATAGAAATTTGCGCTCATCTCATAATCGCCTACTTCAATTTCCTTCTCATCGTACTGACTATCTTCACTGTTCTTTCTTTGTTCAAGCTATTTCTTTGTGGAATGCGCTCCCCCAGGAGATCAGGATGGCAACGAACCGATTAGCATTCAAAACCAAAGTTCGCGAGATGATTCGTAAGAAGTTGGCAGTAGTATCATCACAGCGGTGAAGATATCTAATTGTCGATTATAACCAATTGTTTGACTGTGTATGTATGTATATGTAGATATATGTAGTTTATTAATTTGAGTATATATTATGTATTATTATTGTATTTATGGTTTATTAGTATATCTATTCTTGTCTTCGCTTTTTCTTTCTCTTATTGCACCTACCACAATTTTTTTCTCTGCATCACCCAAAGGTTGACTGGTAGAAAATGCCCAAGGCATTAAGTCCGCCTCTGTACTTATATGTGCATAAAGCATTAAATAAATAAATAAATAAATAAATAAATTGATACCGGTTGGCGGACAGTGAGCAATAAGTAGCTTGCAGTCCGGCTATCCTAGAAGAGCCTAACCCAAATCAACACTGAGGACGCGTTATATTCCACGAGCGTCTTAAAGAGATGTCAGCACGGTCGAAGCCTATTGAGGCCATGGGTCCACTACCGTAAGGGAAACTCGTAGTCCTGGAAAGCAAAGGGAAAAGAAGAAACATAGGTGTGGTTTTAGTCAGTATAAGTTTCACACACCTTCTCGCTCCCACTTAGAGCGGGAGAAGTCAATAGGTGTATTTCCACCTTACAAAAAAAAACCTCAGGTTTTCGTATTGATGGGTGGACCACCACAGTCCAAAGAGTGTATGTAGAATCCTTTATAATAAATTGTAATAAAGTACGACAGTGTCCCACTACATATAGTAAATCTTAGCCGGAAACTGTTTCACAAGACATAGGTAGCAAGCCCTTGTTTGGGAGGCACCGTTCATAAAATTTATGGTTAGGGTTTGTATGTAGAACGTAATTGTTGTATATAAATTGTAATGTAAATATAACTAGAATAATGTACACCTTTATTCGCCCCAATTAGAAAAATAATTTAGGATACAAATTGTATGCATTATTTTATTAACCGGTACGAGACGTAGACAGTTAAAATTTTCTAAAACGTTTATTTAATTTTATAAATGTGAAAGTGTGGATGTTTGTTACTTAATCACGCAAAAACGGCTGAACGGCCTTTGACACGGAAAAGAACATAGTCTTCCTTAAATCCCGATTCTTTTTTTTCTGAAGTCCTCGCAGACGAAGTCGCGGGTAGAAGCTAGTTAATAAAATAAAGTTTAAAATGAAATGGCTACCCATACAGGAAACGTTATAAGGACGGAGCTTTTTTGATCGATTTTAATGTTACACGGAAACCTTTGTGTGCAAGTCTGTCTCACACTTGTCCAGATTTTTATTTATTTACTCTCCATTTTAGTTTCCTTTCAATAAATATTAACACCACTTCTATTCAATCTTGAACGCTTTTAGAAACAAACGGTTCTATACGTTTTCGATAGTATTCAGACCGCAAATGTACGTGCCGAGGAATGTGCGTTCGTCTGATGAAGCTCTTCGTAGTTCACGCCTGAATTTTGAATCCTATCAAAATGTTCCAATTTCGTATAGGTCGGCTAGTTTGAGTACAGAAATCTGTTTGAACTAGAAAATGTGATCTCTAAATGAATATTTGTTCTGATCCAACATAGTGATATATTCCGATCTAAAAATAATAACGAATCCCACTGGTATTTATTTAAACTCTTGTTTTAAAAATAAGTTCAAAAACATAAGGTACAGTAAAAAAAATTTATTTACCTACTACTATCACATAAAATAACAGAAAAAATATTTATTTTGATAAGTTCGAGCTGACTGCACCATATTTTGTTGTTGGTATTAGTTTAATGGGCACTAAATATTTATATTTTTTAATAATATAAACAGCTAATAATAATAATAATACATTGCAGCTTGACTGCAATTCCACCTAAGCCTAGATCCCAAGCAGTGGTACAATCGTTGTTTTTAAAGAGCCTTTTAACTCTTAAAGACACATTTCGAATAAATCAAGTTTAGTTTTTGGGATTATAATGGAATAAATCAACTTAGGTATAAAACACGGACTAAATGCTAAACCTGAGCCAATCGAGACAAGGCAATCGGGGCCTCAAGTCTGCTATTACAATTGTATCAGAATTGTCGATCATTGCCTTCATAATTGTTGATTTTGACAAGCATGACTTTGGACAAACCACAATTATAAAGCCATAGTGATCGACCATTCTGATATTATTCTAATAGGAGACTTGGGGCCTTGGAACAACAGACAGAGTAAACAAGCTACGTTATTTTAATTTGGCCGCCAAGTTTTACGGGATTTCATTAATAAGAAATTTTATTTTCAAAGTGCCTTAAGTATTTTATGTTTATGTTGACATCCTTAGTCATTAAAAGTTTATAATTAACAGTGTAAACATAATTTTAAAAAAGGTAATTTGATGTAAAAAATGCGATAAAATTAAAAGTAATTTTATAAAGTCCTCTCAAACTTAGTTTGGTCTTTGTCATAATAAGTACATAATTATAAAAGTCTCTTAATTACGTTTATATATTTAGCTATATTTATCAAATATATATTTAAGCTATTTTAACTTACCTTGTTGTATTAAGACTGCTTAAGTAAATAAGAAAAAAAATCCTTTATTTCTGTAAAATGATTGTTAGTAGAAATAAGGAACTACCTAAATGTTCTTTGACAGTTTAGAGCTAATTTCGAAGCAGCTGTCTTGTTGACAAATTACCGCCCTAACCCGTACTCGGTATTTAATCTGAGATGTCAAGTGAGAAACAAGTCTAAAATTCAAACTAAGTGGGATATCGAAGTACTAAGGCCCTGTTTCACCACCTATGATTAAGTTTCGAGTATCTTACTTGGCAGATAATTTCATACAAATTCTGTTCCATTTTAGAATTTATTCAGTGAGTAGTGCCTACTCGGACATTGTGAAACAGGCCCTAAGTCCACCAATTATAATTCTTATGGTCACATGGTGGACATTTTGGGCTATCACGTATAGAGTTGGTATTATATTTCATCATCATATTTTTCCTACCCTTGTCCCTTTTACGCTGCCCGCTCATGTCAGTCTTTTTGTAGGACCGATACTCGTCACAAATAATCCTATAGCATATTCTGACCCGACTTTTGGTAGGCCATTATGCGTTGCACTATTGCTATCAGTGTGCTCTATTTTTCACCTACAAAAAATCGGTCACCGAACGTGGGCGGGCAGCGTTATTTTGGGTCGGCGCAACACGTTTTTTTCTTCCATTTTGTCCTGTCACTCGTCACGCTATCACTTACTCCCTTTTCTTCCATATCACTTCTCACACAATCCATCTTTTCTTTTTTTTATCTTTAGTTAGTAATTATATCTATTAGTTTTTATATGGCTCGTTTGTGTCGTGGTCGTAAAAGCGAGATCGTAGTGCTGAGCGTGATGTTTTTTACTTGGCCTTCTGGAACTAAAGGGAGTGTATTTTTTACTGACTAAAGCCCACCTGTCTTTATTAATTATTGCGGTCTATGGCCGCGGTAACTCGTTCAAACAATTCTGCAGCGCTAACAGGCATCGGTCCAAAAAAACTTTTATACACGATGTTTTTTCTTCTTTCTAAGTAAGAATAGAAATATTTTTAAAAGTAAAGATGGGAAAGAAAGGAGTTATAAGGAGTGGAATCCATTTTGAAGTAACCCTTCCTTAATTTACATAATCCTTCATGAGTTATAAACGAGCATTATTCTAAAATGGCCATTCTAGCACTTTGCTCACTTACCAATTACAGCATTAAAAGAGGATTGATTTGTTTCGAGCTAGCGCCGTGTCAGTGGCTTCGCCTGCGCGCATGTAGTATCCCGAAGGAACATACTCTCGAAATAAAATTCGTTTAACCGTTTGAGCGTACAGGACTAATAAACACACACACATAATTACAATTACTTACCATTACAATATAAGTGTGAAGTGTGACTGGCCTTTTATGCCACGCGCTTCCATGGTTCACAAAGGAATTGTTTTTTTTTGGAATCATACAATGTGGATATGACAATACGACAATAAATGAAAACACTGACAATACTCAGGTTTGGTCCCATACTAAAAGTTATTCATAATTATGAGTATTGTCAGTGTTTTCATTTATTGTCGTATTGTCATATCCACATTGTATATTTTTTATAGAAATAAATGTAATAAATTACTATTTATTTATGATTCGCGATTACAAGTCCAAGGTTATCAATAAAAAAAAATCTTCAAGTAGCTATACAATTTTTATATTCAGGCTCTTTGCAAATCTGGATTATAAGCAGTGTCCATCGTTATTGTAGCCACAACATAAAACATGATCGGAATAGCAAACCGGATGAGCGCCGGATGGCCGGAGGCAATGACGGTCGCGATGCCGGATGAATGGAAATGTACCGAGAGACTTAACTAGGAGCTAAGCTAATGTATATTTAATACTAGCTGCTGCCAGCGGATTCCTTCGCGTGAAAGTAAAAAATTGTCTCGAGGAAACTACTTCCAAAAAGTATCTTACAATATTTTTTTGGACATGTTGTGTTTCAAACCGTAAACTGCGGTCATGACCGAGGGAAATGCTATTCCGTTAGCCAGCACAAATCTGTTGACAAGTTCGCAAACGTTTTTTTTCAAGTTGGGAATCATCAGAATGACTTCTCCCGCTCTTGGGCGGAGCGGGAGGGCGTGTCAGACTTTCCCTGACTAAATAAACTCCACCCCATTCCTTCGTTGCCTTCGATCTGGGGTCACCGAGAAGTTCGCACCTACCTGTCACTCTGGCAGTAGAAATAGTTAAAAGCGTCTGGCAGCGATTAAACAAAATCACAATACTAGTTTTACTGTTAATGTAATAGTAAAATATTTTTCTTTACAAGTTAGTTGAAAATCGTCGTATGATATACATAGGGTTTTCATTAGAATTCCCCATTGCCATGATGAGAGGATCATAATTTGATATTAGCCCACTTAGTATGATGAATGATACAAAGTAATAATCCAAGGGAGAACGAATGTCATTCAACTGTTGTTCTATTTCTGTACGTTTTTATGTTCTCTCCTCAACCTTAGTAAGCCAAATGGTCTTCTTAAGCCTTTGTCGTCATAAGTCTTTTGCAAATTAGTCCAGGCTTATTTTATCTCTATAACCAATTGTCAAATGATCAGCTGTAGTAAATTCAGAGATTAATTTTTTTACCTAACTCTTAGTCTATAAGCGGTTCACATGTTCTTTTGTGGCACAGAACCGTAAAAATATATAAAAATAAACACTCATAAGTGAAAATGTTAAATGTTTCGAAAAGTCTATGTGGGTCGGCTCTGTCTGCAGGAACAGGAGACAACCCCTTGACAGCCCACGGACCACACAATCACATTTACGACAACAGATATTTCGGTAAATGATGATAAGGTCAACAATACAGATATTTCGGTAAGTGATGATAAGGTCAACGATGTGTGCCGTAAGAACAGTTTGGACCGCATCCTCCTACGTTATTCAGAGCAACCTCATTTGCCTGAACTTCTACTACCCACAACCTCTTAAGTACTCAAGACACGAACCCTAAAAATCTCAGGAACTAGAAATAATAATGAAAGGATAAAAAATGTCGTAACACGACCTTTCCCCTTTGTTAAGGTTGAGAAGAGCGTTCTCTCTTTTATACTTTACAAACGATGACCCTCAAAGGGTGCGAACGGAAAAAAAATGTTGCCTCTTAGATAAATTGAACATTTTCAATTGCTCTTCAAGAAGGTACCTACAAGTTCGAATTGCCTTAGTTTTTAGACCTTACAGGCACATATTCAGGTGTGTGGTTTTGTGCTTGAGAAAACTCAATCCATTTCTGTTACAAAATACATTAAGATAAAAATTGTATGTGTATCTGTGGCAGCACCACATGGGAACTACTCCGCGTGATTTGAACATTTACAATCAAAATCATCTATTAGGCAGATGCTCAAACAAGACACATAACATCCGCCTGGTTGAAAGATCCTTAACCTTGGTTCTCTTGCGGATATTTTCATTTCTGATGTGACCACGCAAAGAGACTCCGAGCTTAGCCCTCCACTAGCCTCCTAGCTCCTCCTCCTTAGCAGGCCACTTGATGGTAGAAAGTTATACCAACCCCTTTTGCCATGCCATGGGGTTCCATGCAAGTTAAGAAACATCGGCCTCAACTAGAATAAAATGACAAAAAAAATTTACTTTTAACAGTGTATCATTTATCATGGTTTGACCCATGTACCAAATTTTATTTCAATCTGTACATCCATTTTAATGTGAAGGAGTAGCAAAACGTACACACGCACAAAGGAACCCCGTAGCCTTAGAGCGCATAGAGCAATGAAGAAGAAATGGAAGCGTCTATTCCGTTTCCGTCAACGCATTGTCGGTTAACGTAAGAGGACTTAGGTAGACTTTTTTGCTAGATCTTGGCTTAAATTATCTGTCTAGCGAGAAAAAAATAATAGCGACTATTCTAACAACTTCTATTTTTCGAGTTTACAATAAAAATAAATAAGTATCGCTCTGTAGATGCTGAACGGACAAACTGATTAGACGCATAATGTGGAATGTCTATTTTGACGGAGTGGACGCGACCGATGATACGCTCGACGCATTTTCCGTCAGATATGAACCTTCCCTTAGTTAGTAAAACCAGCGAGAGAAGCCATTGAAGGATTTGTCACCTTTAACATGTACATACATAAAAAGCTCACCTTTATAGCAGACTGAATAACACGACATGCGAAAAGTAACAACCCTTTTTCCGAAGTACCTTTAAGACCAAACGAACGAGACCGTACCATTTTTATTTATATTTTATTCATAATTCCCATTTCGCTTCGTGACAGCTCGTAAGGTAACGAAAAAACTTATTGCGTTACAACGCAGTATTCATGTTTCGCATTATTCCGACCGACAGATATGAAGGAAGAATAAAAATATACTGTATAAAATACGAATATTGGTGGTTTTCTTCTTTTATCTTATTTTTAGTTATTTTATGAACGGAAAATTGAGCGACGCATGAAAGATGCTACTGGGACCGACCTGGGAAACGGTAGCGAGATGACCTAGACCAGGGATGGTGAACCTAAGGCACGCGCAAAATTTTTCGGGCAAAAAAGTGAGAATGCCAAGTTTGATTAATTGGTTATTTTGCTAGATATTAATAAAAAGTCGCAATTTCTAAAATTACAAAGCTTAATAAACTCATTATTGTCAAAATAAATTACATTTGCTAAATACTGCCATTATAATCTGGTTATTTATTGGCCCTTGTTTAAGAAATACGGCGAAAAAGAACTTATATTCCCGAGACAGAAATTGAAACTCAATTCGACGATGATGAAATGATTGAGCAGGATTCGCAAACGTATTCACAACTCCAAACACTGGGAATCTATACTAAATAAGAAAGTAATCGTGGACTGTGCAACGTGCATGGAAAAAAACGAAGCTGGACAGCGCAACCTGCGTAGCGACAGTGCAAAGTGCGTAGAAAAAATTAAGGAAAATGAGGATCCCATCTGTATTGGACATTCTCGGAGGCAATTATTTTGACCAGTTGGTTTCAAATGATTTACTGCGCTTCAGACCATATTATTATGAAAGATAAATAAGAAATATATAAGTATAAAATATTATAATAATATTTTACTGTTTATTGTACGACTTTGTGGCTGTATCACCGGTTGTTTGTCAGTTTATCATGCATAATTTTATTTATTTTGAATTCAAACAATTATTATTACCGATGAATATTTTTGTGTGTAAAAAACTATTTTTGTGTCTTTTGGTGTTTAAATTATTGATAGTTTTATATTTTTTGTCAGCAAAGTCGTCTTAAACTGTACTATACTGGACAGCGAGTTTTGGAGCTCGTAATTTTTATTGAAGAGGTTTATGTCTAAAAAGTAATTATGCAAAGTTGCAATGTAATTTTTTTATTTTCCTGGTCAGGCTTACAAACGAGATCTAAAATAAATAGAATTTATTGTTAAATAATGCAACATTAAAATTCTCTCTTGCAATATCCAGAAACGAAGGCTACGAGCTTATTTTACGTGAAAAATAAATGTTGTAATGTTCATGTTAGATCTCCCAAAAACTTAATTTGAAGGAGTTATCATCGAATTTGAAATGACTCTGCTCCCGTGCTCCTAATGCCACACGCACAAAAAGTGATGACATCCGCAACGAATCTGTTAAAATTATATACTCAGGTCTGCGGTCACTTGAAGCTGTGCAAAATATTATAAATATGAAAGTGTGGATGTTTATTACTTAACACGCAAAAAGAACTGAACGGATTTGAATGAAATTTGGCATGCATATGGCCTTTGACATGGAAAAGAACATAGGCTACCTTTTATTCCGATTCTTGAATACGCCAACAAAGTCGCGGGTGGAAGCTAGTAATAATAATAAAGGCGAGGCAGAGCCACAGTAAATAAATATACAGTAGGTTATCTAAGGCCGCCCGCCGAGTTATTAGCCTACTCTTGCGTTGATACCCAGGGTTGTCACTTTTACTTTTAGTTAATATTTTCGAACAAGCAGCACTTTATTTAAATTTATAAAATAAAAAGCATATTATGATTGAATATTTTACCAATTTATAAATTTAGTAAAAATAAAAAGCTTTTATTCACATAACATTAATTATTATACTAAGTTACAAAGGATGTATTCCGTAATAACAAAAATGATGAATGAAAAATTAATGATTTTTCAATTTCTTTTCGATTCTTTATAACTTGATAATAATATCTGTGTTCCTATGGAGAGATATCTTGAAATATTGTTGTTTATAATATAGAAAAAACTAAATACTTAACATTTTCGCTGTGAAAATGTGCAAAATTAAATTCGCTTAAATTTCGTTTGGGGTAAATTTTTCGGGTCATTGTACATTCGACACACATTCCATTCCCCATTGTTAAAAATATGTGTAAACTCGCCACAAATTATTTTTTTCTTAATAAAATATTTTAGAGTATTGTAAACTCGTCACACGTGTTTTCTACGTACAGACAGCAGAGAAATCAAACACAAGAATAAAAAATAATCATGTATTTTTTTTTATTATCGACAATCTTTATAAAATCACTATTATCACAGTTTTAATTGCAGTACCTAATTCCCAGCTAAGTATACATTACTACTTGCTGATTTACCGCTAACATAGGTAAAGCATAGGCAAGCGGTCACGTATCGTACGCGCGTGCTCACAGTCGCGCTGCACAGCCCGCACTGCCGCCACCTTATTCCCCCACATATTATGCTAGCGTGTGCGTGAAATCGCGTGCCGACATGGCGCGCGGCGCGCACGCACACATTCAAACCGAGAGCGGCACGTTTGTATGAAGATGTTTTACTGTATATTTATCTACTGTGGCAGAGCTGAGCGGCGAGGCTGGAGGTGGTGGGCGTGCTCGTCGAGCTGCAGCTCTTGTCAACATCTTCTTAATTTTTTCTTACACTTCCCGTTTTCTTGTGATTAATGAGATTTGACTTGTGACAGCAAATGTCACTGCAATTTATCGTATTGTTTAGTTTTAAAATATATTTATTCATAATATTATATTTTTACTATTAATAATACCTTGTTCACGATGCCGCTGGGCTACCATTTGTTATATTTTTTAATGTTTTTATTTACTGTTTAATTAAATATTTAAAAAGTTATAAAATGGGTATAATAAAATGAATAAATGAAATAATAATAATGTTTGTAAGATTATGTCGTAAAAAACGAACGTTTCGAAACTCTCATCATCATCATTTCAGCCGAAAGACGTCCACTGTTGGACATAGGCCTCCCCCAAGCGTCGCCACAACGACCGATCCTATGCGTCTTCCATCGACCCTCGCTAGGTCGTCGGTCCTCCTTGTGGGATTAGGTATGGAATTTCCGTTTTGCATCAGCACTTTTTCGAAACGAGATATCAGGCCAGTTTCGTATATTTGTATCTTTTCGGCTTAGAGTTTTTTTTTTATTGTAGACAAACTCTTAATGATGCATAAATAAAATTGAGAGAGGAGTAAATGCTTGGGCTATTGTGTATATTGGATCCTAAGGATTCAACAACCGTGATGGTTTGATGCGTCAACTTTGCCATTTTTGTTTAAGGTTCGAAATCTTGTACTTAGCTGCAATTAATTATACATATTTTTAGGTCTAATGCATTTTGCATATTTTTAATATTATCTTATCAATACTGTAACTGCAAATTAAAATCTCACTTGAATTAACTCTCCAGTACTCTCACCAAGTAAACTTCTGAAGTATCGTACTGAATCCTAGAATGTCTAAGCAAAAATAGTTTCACCAACTCAATTTATAAAACTTAAAATCTACACGAATCTTTGCAGAGAAAAAACTAAACGAATTTCTCACAAAATGACAACTTGGGTCCGAAACTTCACCCTAGAATGAAAGTTGCAAGTCTGACAATATGAAGAGGAGTGTATTTGTAACTTTTAATGAATGCTACTTCAGATCTGCGGTCAAGACTTAGTTGGCTGTGGTTTTGCAAGTTTCTATAATGTCTCGGTGTTCTCTGTTCATGTATTATTGTTGTGTACGTATCGTAAATCATGTTTTCTGGTTCGGCAGGCTTTTGAACTTTCGGCTGTACGGTAAGGACCAAACCTGAGTCGACGTCGTGTAGTGTTCCACTTGCGATATTATTCTTTATTTTCTACGTGTAAAGTGTTTTTTTTACAAAATTTATTATGCTTTTTGTACTTAACGACCCTGATGGCATGCTTAGCGCAGTGGTAGAATGATAGCTACGACACTGACGCTGTACAAAGTGGGCTCGATTTCCGTACTGAACAAAAATGTTCTCTTCTGATAGCCTTTGATCCGGATCTGAGTGTCTTGGGTTTATTATGTGGGTTTATGTTTGTAACTGCACCCACGATACAGAAGTAATTCCTGGTGTGGGGCAAAATAAGTAAAAAATACTTGAACCATCGTGCAGTCATCAATGGCTATAAGGGAGAATTTTTAAACTTTGAATATATTTCTTCCTAATTACTCATCGAACCAGAAAATCTGAGAACTGGCAATTCCCTCCATTATTAAAGTTCACTCAGTCTTCATTAAGTACTTTGGTAGATACCCCTCTCATTTGGTTCTATCATCGCTCTTAGTGTCAAATTCAATAGTGACCAATTCCTGAGAGCTCTGCATCGTAACTAATTGGATTGACTATCAGTTCTTCGAGGAGTGGATTGATCAAATTAAACCCGTTCGAGCATTGAAAATCTTATAATGAAAATGATAGTTCAAAATATTTACTGTTGGATATCGGGGTAATGAAAATAATAAATATACGACTCGATTTACTTTAGGAAAGCTTATTATTTAAAAAAATACAAGTACCTCGATACTAACAAGTGCGAATGAATTTTCCAAAATTCACCCTCTAAGGTGATGCGGGCGTCCAAAATTTGTATGGAGAAACCTAGTTTTCGCGCAAGCGCTGCCGCTAACAGAAGCTAGAGTACTAAAACTGGTCCTCATTACTATCATCTACAGCTCGACTTTGCCCACTGTTAAAGCATCGAGCTTTTTTTTCTTGTGTCAATCACCATGCTTTTGTGCCAACCTCATTTTTTTTTTCAGCCCCCTCTTGGGCGAAGCGGGAGGGCATGTCAGACTTTTACTGACTAAACCCCACTCCATTTCCATTCCTTCATTGCCTTCCTTTTCGGAATTCCGATCCATGTCCCCAGATGCCACCCTCATCTAAGTTTTCGAAACAGTTATTTATAATTATACCCATAACTTTATGACTGTTTGTTGAATTAAGAGTGTCTTTAAAGTTCTTGCACATTCTTTGGAACGTGCAGCTTTTATCTCTATTGTGATTGACCGATTTTGACTATTCATAAGTGTAGAGTAAATAATTTAATTGTAACAAATACTTCAAAAAGTTTCACCTATATAGTATATAGCTGTTAACCGAACGATGTCTTCTGCCAGTCTTTAGACATTTTCGACTTGGTCACATTCGTCAGTGCCTAATCTTTGTCATCACTTTGCCTTGCAGAAGGATAAGAGGGATTTGGGCTCGGCAGAACAGTACAATAAAACGACGATTGCTCATAAAACTGATGGGCGTAGGTACCTACATTAAATTTGTCAATATGTCACAGTCAAAACTATTTATTGGTTAAAACCATTTTTGACTGCATGAATTGGTTAGAAGTTCTTGTGACTAGTTAAAACTCGTTGCATTTAAAGCATTTTAGGCCCTTGCTTCTTTGCGACTAATTGTTCGATGCATAACCCAGCTCGCTGCAACTATGATGTACTTGGTTCAGATTTCTGTTGCTCTTGCAATTAACAGTTTATTTTGTCTTGTATATTTTAAATTTCTCTTTAAATTCGGCGTATGGCTATTGTAGCGTAATTAAAGAAAAGAGAGAGAAACACGTTTTCACACTACAAGACACGTTCAATTTAGTTGTATATAAAAAAACTCCCGAACATTTATAGAAATAAAAAAAAAATATAAAGAAAGAATTGACGACGACCTTCAACGTTTATATTGTAAGGTGCGAAATGGATTGTGTAGTAAAATAATAAAATTTAAGATTTTGTAAAGCAAAGCCTATAGGTGAGAAAAATGGTTGCAACCTCTATCGAGCCTGGTGGCACAGTTAAAATATGACCGTGGTTAAAAATATCGAAAACGGCTCATTCCACGACCTTATGACACGATTAGCTGAACAAAAAGATAGAAACATCGCTATTGCTTCTAATTATATGGGTAGTTCTGAACAAAACTCAGGGTCGACTTGACTCGTCGTGGTGTCGTGACGATGAGCCGGAAGCTTCCGTCAGCAGACTACAGGAGATAGACACGCGTCCCCTACTAAAGGCGTACCCATCTTACAAGGCGAAAACGACGTGCCGTCCGGTATTTTGCCGTCGTCGCGTTCCAGGTTTTCTAATACAGCTAGGAGCGCCAAGACGAAGAGAAACAGCGAGACGGAAAGTAGTATCGTCGAGCAAGGTGCCTATGTTCGATGATGGTAGTGCGTGAAGCCAGAGACCCGACTCCCATTCCCCCACGGCAAGCAGGCGCGCGCGCTCCGCAGCAGTAGATGTTGCAAGGAGGTTATCCTGCACTACTTTGCAGAGCGGCTCATCCCACCGCCTTTGGGAAGAAAGGCTGTCGGGTAGTTTAGAACTCGGGCAAGCGAGCTTCCAGGCATTTACAGCCTCAGTAAAGCAGGGCACATTGAAATCAACCAGTGAGGAAGATAATATATTCCTGGTTAATTTCTCAGTGCCGTGAACTGAGGATATAAATGCCGGTAAACTGATACTAGTAATTTTGCGGACGCCGAGGCCTCCCATACCAATAGGGGGTAGCTTGAGCCCAAGCTCGGTCTTCCATCTTTCCGAAATACTTTCCGAAATATTATTGAAATTTTGAATTTTTCCCTCAACTAAATTGGGAAAGGAATCGTCAAAAATAGGAGACCCAAGGAGACGAAGAGAGCTTTTTCAATAATTTTTATTTCCGCGGCTATTGTGTTAAATTTGGAAAGAGTCAGTTGTTTTTCAGTACTGCCATTTAAGAATAATTTACATTTTCATAGGTTGAGTGAGGTAGATTTTTTAAAATTGTAAATCATTTATAACTATGTCTGCATCGCCTCCTAGGGTTCCTTCGTCGAGACCCAAACGTTATGTTTGAAATTTAACTGTGGGATAATTGGGTGAATCGATAAACTAAAGATCACTGGCCTGAGGGGATCACCTTGTTGACAACCAATAACGAATCCCAAAAGGTTGTCCCAATATAGTAATTTAGATGGATGTCTATAACATTGCCAAAGAGATCTCAAAATTTGTGGTACTTATTTTTTAGATTCTGCCAGCAAGGCCTATTGACTGAATTAAAGGCATTTTTTATGTCAACCTTCAGAATGACCGTTTTATTCAGTGTGTAAAGCGAAACCTACAGCAAATTTTGACTGCCATACGCCGCTGAGTAGTTTCCACAGCAATGGGTAAAACACCTACATCTCTCTTGCGCAGAGCACATAACTTGGTCCCGTACAGAGTTTCGAAGACGGCCTCGTTTGTCCGAAAGCATGAGGTTAATCAGAGCCATGCGCTCCTTCAAGAGTAACTCGCCAGCTTCCCTGGTGCCTGAACAAATGAGTTCCTTTAGGTGTTGAGGACTTAGGCCATCGAGGCCACCGGCAGAGCCACTCTAGAAGGAGCAAACAGCTGACATTACCTCGTGACTGTAATGATGAGGGTATGAATGTCCAAATCATGAGGGTCAGTGAAAGAAAGGCCATCCGCTGGGGCAGGGTGTTTACTCTCTAGAGCTACTAGAGTAGCTGGAGAACAAGGAGCCAGCAAATCACTACTGAAGAGAATTCGGGCTGCTCAGCTAATGTCACCTTCCCCTAATTTCGTTTCGACCAAATGGGATATACCTCTTGAAAGAAGTAACCCTCAGAGTTCAAATTAAGGCGGGCGCGACGTTAGAATTATCCATACAAACGTAATACCAAAATCATTTGCAATTTAAGCATATTTACACCATAATATGATGTTATTCGGATTCAGACAATAATTATCTAGGTTCCTACATCGTCTTTTTGTTGAAAAACTTACCCCAAACGAAATTTAAGCGAATTTAAATTTGCACATTTTCACAGCGAAAATGTCATGTTTTTATTTTGTTTTTTTCTATATTATAAACAACAATATTTCAAAATATCTTTTCGTAGGAACACAGATATTATTATCAAGTTATAAATACTCGAAACAATAATGGAAATACATTAATTTTTCATTCATCATTTTTGGTATTACGGAACCTCTTCCAAATTTCCAATAGTTTGTATTGCTATCACAGCAAGCAACTGTCAGTGTGCGGATGATGACTTTACTCCAGTCGGTGTGTCCAAAAATTGTTTAAAGTATCTGGATTGCTTCCATCAACCTCAAAAACGTGTTTTATTTCGTCTCAACTCGAGATAGCGCGCGGTCTCCGCAGGCCTCTTAAGGACCGAAATATTGCAACTTTTCTTTAATTTGTGTAGTCAGTCTTTTTGTTTGCGAAATATTTTCGAACATGTAGTATTCTGTAAGGTAAGGGAAGGCAAGCACTTAGCGAGTTCTCCGGGCTGGAACGCGGGCACAACTTGCTAAATTTTGCGCTACTACAGGTCTAGCACCGCGGCGAATTTGTTTTAAAACAGGGACAGAGGTTTTGAATTTTGTAAGGGTTTTCTAAAGCGGGTCAGATATTAATGTAGCTATTGTAGGGGATGTTAGGAGTAAGGACAGGGTTTGAATTATTGGGGTTTATGGGCCTTTCCAATATGCATATTCGGACCCCGCTTACCTTTAAAAAACTGTGCTTTTGGGTGCAGAGAGACCGTACCTCTCTAGAGTACTCAGTGATGTTGAAAGTTGACACTGTCTTCCCACCGTAACTCTGCAGCCACTCAACATACCTTTAAAAAACTGGTTTTGGGTGCAGAGAGGAGAGAACTTTCAACATCACTGAGTACTCTAGAGAGGTATCTCTAGAGTACTCAGTGATGTTGAAAGTTGACACTCACTGTCTTCCCACCGTAACACTGCAGCCATTCAACATTAAATAACTAATACATGAAAATAGTATTAGAAAAAACAGTCAAAAACACAAAGAATGTCAACTGTGACACAACACGTCAGTGGTATGGCGCAGTCGCTTTGGGAGCGCCGCAACGCCGAAAAAGAAATTTCAGCGGCGTCGCCCTGGCAACCGTTGCCCGGTAATTTGCAAAGCGTCGTCGGCGTCAACTACAAACTGGACATACATTTTTATGCACTTGTGCAATTACTCAATTTAATCGAATTTAAAATTCTAGCGACGTTGAATAGATAATGTTTTCATAAAAGACAAAATTGCTTTCTTTTTTTGGCTTTTCACAGCTTATGCGTTTAGTCAATGTCAAGTTTAGAACGTACTTAATTTTTGTAAAACATTCACTTTGTCTTACATTACATGTGTATGGATGGAAGATATTTTATTGGTTTTGCAGTATTTAAATTAATTTTATCGAGATCGCGCCTGTCAACTTGAGCAGCCATCTTTCATCCCCATTATATTATACTGTAAATAAATATAAATTAAAAAAAAAACAAAAAAAAATAGACAAATAAAATGTTTCATATTAAAACAAGCGTTCGATTTTGACTGAACTCTGTCAGATCTAGTTTTAACAAATTTATAGCATTGTCTGTAACAGACACGCATAAAACAGCTCGTAAGCAGATGAAATGGCTTTCATTCTTCAAATTGGCCGTTTATGTACGTACAGGATCGTTATTCTAATGGTGGTAGCTTTTAATGAATTTCTAAGCGCGGATTTCTGAATTTACTAATAAATAAATTCTGACGTTACCTTGTTTGTACAGTTTTGATGCTTCAGTATTTGTAAAAACCAACCAAAAACTATTTCCTAAGCTGTCAAACAGAAATGACCGCAGTCGACGGCACGCCAATATGTTGTGTTCACAGCAATTCAAAATAGCACTGATGGAAAAAATACTATTACATTTTGTATGGCTCCAATATTATGATAAAATAAAAATTAATCTTTATAAACACGTATAAAGAATTTTTCCGTAATTAAAGCCAAACTGTTTTTGTTTGTTTGCCAAACTGAAAATTATGTAAGCACTAACTTTGACATATATACGAGTACACGTCATATTAAATTGTGCTATTATTTGACTAATGTTGTATAAAAAGTTCGATATAATTCTGTTAATTTAATAATATTCATTGGACATTCATATCATTTTTTTACTATTCGCATGATTATTTTGTGGGTTTGATGTTGATAAAATTACTTTTTTAACATATTATACTTTATTGTCAATTTGCATACAAACGATAACGCTGCCCGCCCACGACCGATAAATCAGTGACCGATTTTTTGTAGGTGAAAAATAGAACACACTGATAGCAATAGTGCAACGCACACTGCCTACAAAAAGTCAGTCAGAATATACTATAGGATTATAATTTGTGACGATTATCGGTCCTACAAAAAGTCTGACGTGGGCGGGCAGCGTTATTCACACTCGTATATGTAATCTACTGTTTTGAGCAGGTAAATGATAAATGATAAATGATATTTATTTTGCAAATAGGTTTCACGAAACACTTTTACACGTCAATTTTTTTTTGTCATAATTATTAATCTAGATGAGGCCGGTGTTTCCTATCTGACTACCCTGAGAAGAAACACCGAAACAAACTCAGGGGTCACAGTCTCTTTTAAAAAAAAAAAAATCCATACAAAATGTATTGGTCAAATCATATGCGAACTATGCAGATTAGGGTCTGAAATGGCCTTTTAAAGAAAGAACCATGCAGATTTGAGTGGACCTGTCCAGTCAGTGCAAGCATTTGTCATTCGTCGTAAAGCTCAACTCAGGACTACTAAGGAGCTCAACGTCTTGACGAACAATACAAAGGAAAGGACATTTGGTTAGGCCGCAAAAATACTCAAATTGCCAGACATAAGTTACAATTACTGAAAAGAAAGGAAAAAGAAAGCTATCCACATAGTCCTCACATTCACAAAAAAAAAGATATAAATAAAATTTACAAAAATTGTAAAAATAATATGTCAGATTGTAAAAAAAATGAATATTAATGTCAAATTGAAATATAAATTGTGTACTACTCCATTAAATTTACAATGGAAAAATGCTATCAAAAACAAAAATCCAAAAGAATAAACGACAGTACAGTGAGTACTGGAGCAGGTCAATCCCAAGCCTTATTGTCCTCAACATAGTCCTTTATAGTATAAAAAGCCTTTTGGCAAAGTTTACGCTTTACAAATGATTTAAATTTATTGAGGTTTAGTTCTTGAATATGAGTGGGAAGTTTATTATAGAAGTGTACACATTGACATCTAAATGAGCCCCCTATTTTTTTGAGCCTAGTTGCAGGAACTACAAATTTGTGCTTATTTCTAGTATTAAAATTATGTATGTCACTGTATTTTTTAAACATGTTTTTGTTCTTATGGGCATATAAGATATTCTCATAAATATATTGTGAAGGCACAGTCATTACCTTGATCTCCTTAAATTTATCTCTGAGGGAGTATCTGGGACTTAAATTATAAATGGAACGAATAGCCCTTTTCTGTAAAACGAAAATTGTTTGGATATCGGCGGCATTTCCCCACAGTAGAATACCGTACGACATCACACTATGAAAGTAGCTAAAATAAACTAAACGGGCTGTTTCTAAATCAGTTAAATTTCGAATTTTTCTTACAGCATATGCTGCAGAGCTAAGTTTTTTAGATAATTTGTCTATGTGTGGGCCACACTGAAGCTTGGCATCTAAAGTTATGCCCAAAAACACTGTAGTATCTTCAGGACTCAACTCCTTTCCTTTTATTAGCACACTAGTTTCAACTTGCCTAACATGGGGCATGGTAAACTTTATGCATTTAGTTTTCTTTTCATTCAAATGTAGGTTATTTACATTAAACCAGTGTACTATTTTAGAGATAACTATATTTATATCGTCAGTAACCGACTGCTGACGTTTCAATTTAAACAAAAGTGAAGTGTCGTCCGCAAACAACACTATATTATCGTTATCCTTCATGAGGTAAGGTAAATCGTTAATATAAACTAGGAACAAAAATGGGCCAAGAATTGAGCCCTGAGGGACACCCATTTTTACTACAGACCCAGGAGATCTTTTTCCGTTTACATCAACTCTCTGAATCCTATCGCCCAGATATGATGCAAGAAGATCCAGGGAGGAGTTCCGGATTCCGTAATGGTGTAGTTTCCTGATTAATGTTTCATGGGGAACACAATCGAAGGCCTTAGACAAATCGCAAAAAATACCCAGGACATCGCATTTGTCTTCCCATGCATCAAAAATATGTCCTAAAAGTTCAACACCAGCATCGGTTGTTGAACGACCCCTTGTAAAACCGAACTGTTTGGTATGCAACAATTTATGTTTATTAAAAAACTTTTGCAATTGCTCTAAAATGAGTTTTTCAAATATTTTACTAAAAGTGGGTAGCACTGAAATAGGTCTGTAATTCGTGGGGTCAGATGTACTACCCGTTTTGAACAAAGGTATAATTTTACTATTCTTCATTAAATCAGGAAACTCACCGCGATCGATACAATTATTAAAAATAAACGCTAAAGAAGGAGCTACAATATGGATTATAGACTTAACAACGTCCACAGAATTACCCCATAAATCAGCAGTCTTTTTTACATTTAAGGACTTAAAGGTCTTAACAATATCTGCACAAGTAACATGTTCGAAATTAAAAACAGAATTGCAAACTTTAACGTTTTCTTTAAGCAGAGAATCTGCAGCTGTGGGTGATGAGTTCAGAGATTTTGTTGTTGATATAGGGATCTCTGAAAAGAAGTTCTCAAAAGCCGCAGCAACCTGTGAGTCTGATGTGATCACATTGTCATCAATTATGAGTTTATAGTCACTAGATGGTCTCGTAGACCTTCCAGTTTCACTATTTATAACATTCCAAGTAGTCTTAATTATATTTTTACTGTTTTTAATTTTGGAACTCAAATAACGTGATTTCGCTAGAGAACAAACTTTTTTAAATAATTTCGAATAATTTCGAACATATAAATTAAATTCAGCAGTATTAACAAGAATTCTTTCGTCATACAGTTCGTAAAGCCTAGTTCTACTTTTATGAATACCAGTGGTAGCCCATTCACTGAACGACACATTACTGTTAACCGAGAGAGACTTAGGTATGAAAGTTGAATTAAATTGATTACAGTACATGTTAAAGAAACCTTCATATTGATGATTGAGATCATCATATGTAGACAAGTCGGGTAAATTATTAATAAGTTTTGTTTTAAAACTTTCTAAACGACTTGCAGTTTTAGGGTTAACAATGATATTCTTTTTAGCCACTATGTTGCATTTGTTTTGAAAAGTAATTAATTGCCCACAATGATCAGAATCTAATAAATTAATGACTTCTTTGCGACTGGGTACAACATCCGTATAAATATTATCTATACATGTGGCACTATTAGGAGTTATTCTAGTGGGCTCCAAAAATTGGTTAACCAGATTGTAGGACTTAAATAGACTTAAAATTTTACTACATAAACTTGAGTTTTCTAGTAGATTGATATTAAAATCACCACAAGTGATTATGTACTTATTTGAATGGCAAATCTTGTGGAACACTTCATCCATTACCTTTTCGAAGCAGTCATACAATCCGGAAGGGGGTTTGTAAACACTTAATATAATAAATTGATCCAGTTCAACGCAAGCTATTTCAACTGACCGCTCAACAGATAAGCTCACAATGTCCTGCCGTTCTTTATATTTCAAGTGGTTATTTACAATTATCATTGAGCCACCACGTATAGCATTAATTCTGCTATGGTATACTCACAACACAATATAATGCATCTGTGTTGTGTGGCAGTAGTAATTGACCTAAAGGGACGGTGAAAAAAGACATGGATACTAAGAATAGACCATGTCCAAGAATACCATATAGGATACTTTTGTCCCGGGAGTATGAACTCTCGAGATAATTTTTTACTATAACTTGGGCGAAGATAATGATAGTATTTTAGAAATAAAAAAACGGTATACAACAATAAAATGAACATTCAATTCAATAGTTTGATACTGCTGAATTTGGATTCAGCCAACCCTATTAACCTTCCATTGTAAGTGCGTAAAATAATGTCCTATAGATCTCCAAACGAAACTGATTAAATCTAATGGAATGTGGCTTTACTTGGCACGTTTACAGGTTATAACTCCTTACTCCTGGCTGAGCTATCGTAATGGAAATCTGGGAAATATACTGTCTCTGAATAGCTGAGAGGTATGTGTGTCTTCTTTGTCTTTTAGAGTGTGAAGTGAGATTTCAAATACATGCAATGTCAGAATTAATAATCATAAGTTGAGTAGGTACATCATAGAGAGAAATATAATAATAACTAAAAAAAATAGTAATGAAACTTTGTATATAAAAGACGAAAACTGACTGACTGACATATCAACGAACTGTCGCTTCCCAAGCTCTGTATACCCGTTTCTTATCGCTCTGAGTACGATCGCGCGAGTACCGTCTGTTTCAGGAAGTCGATGCACTCCGTGGCACGAGATAAGTATTCTTGACTCTCGAGGGTTGGTTCCAGTCCCCGAAAACGCTCATCTCACGGAGCGCATCACATGTGGTCGCGTATTGCCCTCCCTGAAGCAGTATAGTTTACTGATTGCTCTGGTCCCATCAAAACGCTTCTCGAACCCAATTACCAGGGGCAGGCGTGACAGGCTTTGGTCGATTAGCTCCATCACAACTTAATAGTTTTACATTAGCTAAACGATATGCTGCGGATCAAGTGCGGGGTCGTCCAATCTGTGATTGCCTAGATAACTCGCTCCTGATGCGATAGTCGTTGCGCCGTGACGTTGACGGTTGGTTCCGGTTCCTGGAATAGAGACAACATCCTAACACGGTACGCAGTGAGGTTAGTTCCTTCCTCTGTAGCCTCGTAATTATGCGCGTTTAACGTACTCGTTCATAGACTGAGTCCATCTCATGCGCTGCACACAACCACCGGTAGTGGGGACCCGGCTCTGGGCCGATTGACCGCTAGGTCCCAAGTCTTTCAAGATTAGTGCAGACCAATATTATGAAGATTGTAATGACACAAATATGACCATGTTTGTTCACCTCACCGGAGGTGAAAAAATGAAGATTCCAGTGAACCAGAATCTTCATTTTCTACCGTTGCTTTACAATAAAAATTATCTTTATTATCCTTTTTATTTCTAAAACCTTCTCTTATCTCAAAGAACGTATATGAACGTATATGCATAAGTTCCTTCATAGCACACGTTAGGCGTTCTAGATCATCCGAGAATTTGAAACTTTTGATGCCCATTCTACCAAGTTTTGTGACAAATTGTTCGCTAACCAGGCGGTGCGATTGTGAAACGTGTCACCGATGCCAGTTACGCTAAATAGGGTCTTATAAAAACCTTCTTTGAAAAAGTTTTAAACTATTTTCTTTCTCACAAACGTTATAGCACTTTCTAACTAATTTCGTTTCTTTCATTACTAACCCACCTTCATTTACCATAACATTAGGTTAATTTAAACGTAAAAATAATTTTTGCACTCACGTTATTTCACTGATGAAAACAGTAATAAATAATATATTAAATATGAGTCAAGTCATTTTTTTAGAAATGTCTTCCGGTATGAAATAGTACATGACAAGAGAAGAAGAGTACCTACGTGAAATTTTGAACTAAACTATCAAATAAACCTACAACATACGTACAACCTTATCTTATCTTAATATATATAAATCTCGTGTCACAATGTTTGTCCTCAATGGACTCCTAAACCACTTAACCGATTATAATAAAATTCGCACACCATGTGCAATTCGATCCAACTTGAGAGATAGGATAGTTTAAATAGTAGTGCAGTAGCGTAGTGTAGCGTAGTGTAGCGTAGCGTAGCGTAGCGTAGTAGCGTAGGGTACTGTAGGGTAGTGTAGGGTAGGTAGGGTAGTGTAGGGTAGGTAGGGAAGGTAGGGTAGGGTAGCGTAGGATATGTAGGGTAGTCATTTGACGGGAGCGAAGCCGCGGGTAAAAGCTAGTATTATAAAATGTTTAAATATTTTTTCATGCGAGCCCCTCGATGAAATATCATACAAAATTTTCAACAAGTGTCATATTGTGTAATCTAATCTTGTGCAAGATAAACGGTGAATAAAAGGCTCAATATTTGCTCAAAAATTTTTATAATGTACATTTTTGATCCACAATATTCTGTTATTCAAATATAAAATAATATCTACCCACGACATTGTTTTAACCTTTTCTGTTCGACCTATTACTAACATTAGGGGCCTGTTTAACCACCTATGATTAAGTTTCGAGTATCTTACTTGGCAGATAATTTCATACAAATTCTGTTCCATTTTTGAATTTATTCAGTGAGTAGTGCCTACTCGAACATTGTGAAACAGGCCCTTAGCCTATTAATATGTATAAGTAATTCTATTATTGTATCTGGACCAGTAAGTATCGCAAAAGATCAATTCTTTTGAAATGATACTAAAATAGTATGTCCTACAAACCTATAATAGCGCATAATAATAAATAATAGGCACTTCATCAATTCAAAATATTTCACTAAAAGTATCTAGTGTAATAATATTATAGTGTGTGATCTTAATGGAAATGAATCGAAGACTCTCCACAGTTACTCTTTTAAGGTACGAAATAAGTTCATACTTACATAATAAAAACATGAAACATATTTATTACATAGCTATAATTTTGAACATGATGGTCTGAATAAGCGTATTTTTGTTAAATATAAAAAATCTCATACTTGATTTTGCAGACTAACAGGTAAAAAACAACAAAAAAAATCTCGAGTCTTTCAGCTCTCGTAATAGGCTTATTAACTGCTTAATTTATACGAAGTAAATTTGAATAAAACATAAAACAGGGTTATTAATTCACTCGGATCGCACCTGTCCCAAATAACTGTAGGAGAGGATCCACATCGGCGTCGGGCCGACATTGAAGTACCTGAGACTAAATATTTATAAGGAAATAATAATATAGTTTATTGGTTTCTAATCACCTATAATTTGCCTTTAAATATTTCAGCATAATAATAAAAAACCATTTCTTCATTTTCCTATACTAAATCAAGGAAGATATAAGAAGTCTCAAGCAGCACCGGCGACGGAAAGTTTTTGTGAAAATCGGTTGCCTGTTCTTGTACCACACGAGAGCACGTAATGCAGAGTGCTGAGGAAAATATCGTGAGGAAAGTTTTGAGTACGAAAATGGATGGCATTAACAATTTGCCGAACAAAGAAACGATGGATGGAATGAGTAAAAAATTATATTATGGTGACTAATACTATGGTGAAAATGAAATTAAACTAATCATCATGGTGACGATTAGTGCCATTTTCATTATTTTAGCTGAACGACGTCCACTGTTGGGCATAGGCCTCCCCTGAGTGTCGCCACAACGAAGGGTCCAACGCTATTCCGCGACTCTCACCGGTCATCGGTCCGTATTGTGGGAGGCCTTCCAACGCTGCGTATTTCGATGCGTGGTCGTCACTCTTGAATTTGTTAGAATCTTTCGGCCCCATTGATCATCCGTTCTACGAACCATCTGCCCTACTCAGTGCCATTAAATTTGGGGATTCTTTGGACTACGTCGTCGGTCGGCGACCCAAGTTCTCCTGCGGATTTTCCATGAAACTAATAGCATGGTGAGATGATATAGTGACTGATGCAATTAATAACATGTTCAAAATTATGAAAAAAAACTTACGTTTTGCTTGCTTGTTGCGCAGACCTAAATAAATTGAGATATAGATTACATTTAAAAGAATCTTGGCGAATTCATAGCTGAAATTTATTGGAGTGTCTTAAAGTGACTTATATACGAAGGCATTTCTATTATTTTTCTACGTTTTGTTCAAAGTATCACATTAACTACTTATAGCCGGATAAAAAAGATATTTGAAATTAAAGTTATTTATATTTATTCTGCCAAATGACAGTAATCAATGACGGGCAAAAAGACTATTATCCCAAATTAAAAAAATATAACTTGGTTTGACTTTGACAATTGTTGATTGGTTTTACTCATGTCACATACGCCTATCACTTATTATGCATATAAAGCAACTGACGCTGAAATTATGTCAGGTCTATTTTCTTCTGGCAGTGCTTTAAGATCATATACTATTTCAGAGAAGATGATGTGTTCATTCTGTTCATGACTGGCCTGTTGGTCTAGTGGTTAGTGACCCTGACTGCTATGGCGGAGGTCGTGGGTTCGATTCCCACCCAGGACAAATGTTTGTGTGATGAGCACGATCGTTTGTTCTGTGTCTGGGTGTAATTTATCTATAATATGTATGTATTTAGAAATATATAAGTATGTTTATCAGTTATCTAGTACCCATAATACAAGCTCCACTTAGCTTGGGACTAGATGATGTTGTGTGAAAGTTGTGGAATATTATTATTATTATTTCCTTTATTCATTATTCAACACACATTATTTACATTTTTAAATATTTTTCACAAAAACATACAAAAAAGAAAAAAAAAACATTTAAAAATATAAAAAATAGTAGCCCACCGGTATCGGGAACAGGGTCCAAGCTACCGGTGGTCAGGGCTTCAGGGAAAGGAACCTCCTGACAATGCGAGCCGTGTCCAGGAGTACCGCTTTCTGAATCAAGCCCTTGATCCAGTCGCCTAACGAGAGCCTCCTAAGATGTTGGTCGAGGCTCTTGGCTATTAAGCCATTAACGGATACGACTATCGGTACAATGATCGCCGAGTCCACTTCCCACATGTCGACAACCTCGCGAGCCAAGTCAATATACTTGATTTCTTTATCTTTTTCGGCTTTCACGAGGTTCTCGTCATGCGGGACGGTTATATCAACAATCATTGCACGCCTCTCGATTCGGTCCACCACCACTATATCAGGCTTGTTGGCCACAACAGTCCTGTCAGTGATGATGGACCGATCCCAGTACAATATGACATGGCCATTATCGAGAACTGGGTCGGGCACGTACCTGTAATATGGCACTTCCGATTCTACAAGAGAGTATTTCAAAGCAAGTTGCTGATGGATAATCCTGGCTACAAGGTTGTGCCTATGCAAGTATTCCCCGTTAGCAAGACGAGAACAACCAGAGATAATGTGGCGGATTGATTCACCCGGACAGTGACATGCCCGACAGATGTCAACCGTACCGTCCTTCACAATAAATCTCCGGTAGTTATTCGTCAGTACAACTTCGTCCATAATTGCACAGACAAAACCTTCGGTTTCCCCAAAGAGGTCACCGGCACGCAGCCAGGCTACGGACGCTAATTGGTCTACATCGGGCCCATGGAGGGCCCGGTAGAAGCGTCCGTGAAGTTCCTTACTCTGCCATACTTCCTTGCGATCGTTAGTGTCAAGCACTACAGGTTTGCGCCAGTTCCCTTTTGCCAAGGAGAGCGGAGTGAGTCTTTGGTCCACTGCCACTACATCTCGATGCATACCCACGTCGGCGGCTAGGAAATATTCCCTGAGACTGCATACCTCACGATTGTGCAGGGTCTTAGCATTTAAAATGCCTCGACCCCCACACTTTCGCGGGATATACAGCCTCATCACCGACGAGCGTGGGTGATGCATTCGGTATGCAGTCAGCAGTGTGCGGACTCGCCTATCCAGGGCGTCAAGTTCTGTTTGAGTCCATTTGAGTACGCCGAAAGAGTACATCAATACCGGCATGACCCAACCGTTGAAGGCACGCACCTTGTTTCCGCCTGAAAGAAGGCTATTGAATACCTTCTTCAGGCGTCCAAAGAAGCGCTCCCTCAACGATTGCTTCATGTCAGTGGCATTGATACCTAAAGCTTCCGACATACCCAAATACTTATAGGTTTCAGTTGGAGAGAGGGATCTCAGGTTTATGAAGTCCGAGAGTTGAATACCCACAGACTCAACAACCTCCCCTCGCTTTACTTGCATGACCGCACATTTGTCCACACCAAACTCCATTCTGATGGCACTACTGAAGGTTTCAGTTACCTTCAGTAGCTCCATCAGCTGCAGATTGTTGGGGGCAAAGAGCTTCAAGTCATCCATGTAAAGGAGGTGAGATATAACCTGACCACCTCTCTTCAACTGATAGCCTAGGCCTGAATTCTCCAGCAGTGTGCTTAGAGGATTCAAAGCTAGGCAAAACCAAAGGGGACTCAAACTATCACCCTGGAAAATACCCCGCTCGATCCTTACCGGTTCGCTATTCCTCTGGATATATCGACATCCTGGATAGCGAAGGACCGTCCTCCATTGCCTCATACACGACATCAGGAAGGTGCGTAGAGTTGCATCAATTTTGTACAATTCTAGCACCCTCATGAGCCATGTATGAGGAACCGAGTCGTAGGCCTTCTTATAGTCTATCCAACATGTCGACAGATCCTTTCGAGAGCGCCGAACCTGTTGGCTAATGGCTATATCTATAAGGAGCAGCTCCTTAGTACCGCGAGACCCATTCCTACATCCATTTTGAGAGGCAGACATGATGGAGTTACTGTTCACGTGGTGGTTAATCTTAGCTCGCAAAATGGATGTAAGAACCTTATAGACCGTCGGTTGACACGTGATCGGCCTATAATTTTTGGGTTCCGCGGTACTTCCTGATTTGTGGAGCAGGTGGGTAACTCCTGTTGTGAAGAACTCTGGTAGCGAACCAGACTCCAAGGCAGCCTGATACTGAGATGCCAAACGAGCGTGCGATCTCTGTAGCCATTTAATCCAAAAATTGTGCAGTCCGTCCGGCCCTGGAGATTTCCAATTAGGCAACGGACGAACTGCACGTGCTACGTCTTGGGGGCTGATTGTAATCGCCCCCATTTCTGGTATTGGATCGCACGTTCGTTCGACCTCCCGAATCCAGCTACCTTCGGTGTGACTGACAGGCACCGACCAGATACTGCGCCAGAATGAACACATGGCGTCATCATCCGGCAAGCGCGTGTCAGTCACACCTTGGTCCGGTCGCTCCCAAGCTCTATATACCCACCTTTCATTACTTCGGAATGTGCAATTCTGGGTGTACCGCTCCACTCGCCGCTTGTACCTGCGGATACGGTTTGCCCATGCATAAACCTTCTGCTTCAGGAAGTCGATGCGCTCTGTGACACTGGACATGTAATCTTGGGGGCTTATGCCAGTCCCCGAAAACGCCCGTCTCACAAAGCGCATCACTCTTGGGCGAGTATTGCCCTCCCTGAAGCAGATGAGCTTGCCGATGAGTACTCTGGCCCCACCAATACGACGCTCGATTCTGCACTGCCAGGCCGGTACAGCTGATTGCGGGCGTCTAGCTACGTCACTATTTGGAAACTTTACGTTAGCTAGACGACATGCCGCTACAGCCGCGCAGTACAGCATCGAGTGTGTATCGGTAAGATCTTCGCAATCGTTAAAATGATTTAACAGCTGCGAATCCAGAGTAGCCACCAGCGCCTTATTTTTATTATGCATGGGCAAACGAGGTAAGCGCGGTCTAAGTTCGGGTGGCATGTTACGATACTCCCGAATAGCACACTCCAAAGCACTCCTTAGTTCGATATTGCACTGGGTACTTACGTTGGTAATCATGTCAGTACTCCCCTCATCATTATTATTATTATTATTATTATTCTGGATAGGGATTTTAGGGACGGTATAAGTTTACTAGAGAACGTGATTTTAAAGTTTTTAGGCAAGAGTATTTTCATCGCTCTCTACCACACATGATGCAAACATTTCAAATAGCGACAGCTCTTTTGAACAAGTTTGGTGTTCACTTTCAAAATAATGAATATGCTGATGAAATACTTGAAATAATAAGAGAAAGAATGAATTTACCAAACAATCTGGCAAATATGGTGGAAGCCTTAAACATGAATAGACGAACCTCACAATTTCGTAGCATTACCGCTGATCGCGATAATGTTTTATGCTTCCCAACCCTGGAATATAGAGACTTGTTTCTCTTTGCCCTGGAAACGTACCAAATTAGACAAGCTCGCTCATATTATGGCGAGCATATACGTTTCCACGGTGGGTACAGAATCGAAGTTTCCAGTGAAAACATTGATTCCTCTGAATATAATCTTAGAGGCACTGGCGTGACAACACCAACAACCTAAGGTTTTTTTTTTTTTTTCTGGTAGGGGAATCATCAGAATGACTTCCCCCGCTCTTGGGCGGAGCGGGAGGGCGTGTCAGACTCTTACTGACTAAACCCCTACCCCGTTCCTTCATTGCCTTCGTTCTGGGGGGGACTCGGTATCAACCGTTAGGAATACCACATGTTCCCCCCAGAGGCTTCGGCCCTACCGGGCCCCTACAGTTTGCTGACATCTCCTTGAGGCGCGCGTGGAACAGAACGCGCCGTTGACGACTGGGCTCGGTCCAGATTATTTCCAGACTGCCGGACGGCGAGCTACCCAGTGCTCGCCGTCCGCGAACCCGCGCCTACGGTGGTCGGAAATCGGGATCGGGGGCTCGCGGTCAGCAGCCTCCTTCACGAGCATCACTGCTTCGCAGAAGGAGGCGACCGCATGCCAACCCTCCTCGCTCCGGACCATGGCCTGAACCAGGGCCCGGCGCGAGAGGTCGCCGCTCCCGATAGTCTCCACGAGGACACGGCGGTGCTCCGCCCAAGCGGGGCACACTTCTACCGTGTGGTCCACCGTGTCCTCCGGGCGGTCCACACAGTGGCGACACCCGGGCGTCCTCTCCTGCTTGATTCGATGCAGGAGCCTCCCGAACTTACCGTGTCCGGTGAGGACCTGCGTCACACGGAAAGAGAGGACGCCGTGACCTCTTTCCAACCACTCCTCAAAGAGGGGCCTAACCGCCTCAATGACGGCGTGCCCAGCACTGGGTTGCGACAGTCGCAGTCGCCATGCCACCCTAAGATCCCGCCGGAACTCTGTCCGCCATGCCGCGACTTGTCGCGGCAGCGGAGTTTCGCCCCGGCGTTGCATCTTCACGCGCAAATCGTGCATGCGTGCAAGGACTGTTGCCTCCAGATCCCACGGTGGCAGGCCAGCGAGGAGGCTCGCCGCTTCGCGGGAGATCGTGCGGTGTCGTGTGCGATCGTCGTCTGGAGCCGCTTCAGAGCGGCCCCAGACCTGTCCAGTTTGGGGGCCAAACGTCGGAAATGCTCCTCGAAAGTCCACCGGCTGTCGAGGACGAGTCCCAGGTACTTCATCGCCGACCCGACGCCGATGTGGACCCCCCCTACCGTTATTTGGGAACCCGGAGGTGCCGCGTACCGAGGGCCATGAAAGCACATGGCCTCGGACTTGTGCAATGCCACCTTGAGACCCAGTTGCTGGATCCTCTCCACGACTGTCGCAACCCCGCGTGTCGCTGTTTCGGCCGCCGCCTGGTACGACTCTCCCCGCGCCAGGACCAGCGTGTCGTCTGCGTAGCAGACCACGCTGACCCCGTCGGGGAGGTCGCCGCGCAGCACGTAATCGTATCCGATGTTCCACAGGGGCGGTCCTAGTACCGATCCCTGCGGAACACCGCACGACATCTCTCGCCGTCTCCACTCTCCCTGGTGACCGGGATAGATGATGAACCTATCCGACAGGTAGGCCTCGATCACACGACGGAGGTAGGCGAACAACCTAAGGTGGACTGGTAGAAAATGCCTAAGGCATTAAGTCCGCCTTTGTACAATGTTTTGTGCATAAAGCTTTAATAAATAAATAATTAGAGGAAAAATAAAGTCACTTCACGAATCCAGGAAGCAATATTATGTTTATATTGTTATAGAAAATGATATTCCTGGTAGGACAGGAATCAGCGAGTATTGTTGTAATTGTTTAGTTGGTCAGCGCACAGTAGGATGTTGTGCTCATGTCATGACGTTAGTCTGGTATTTGGGATGGGCCAGACATCAGCAAAATATTTCAGCACCTGCAGAATTTCTGGATGAAATAGTTATAAGAAAGGATTACGAAGAATAAATATTAATATAAAAAAAAAACTTGTTTTATTGATTCTTATGAACATACTCAATATATTCCATACGCATTCAAAGATTTTGTATACTTAAGTACTTATTTATCTGAAAAGTTAGCAAGTATTTATAAAATCCCGGAATTCTATCATAATTCTATTGCTTCAATACCTACCTACCTAAAACCATGCTGACGGTGACTGGCAGCCTCAGTCCTATTGTACACAGTCATGTAGTAGGTACATACCTAGTAAGTATACCTAAGTTAAGGCCAAAGAGTAAGTATTTACACCTTTTACAAGGCATTGCATGCTAAAATAACTGGGTAAGGCAAATAATAATGCAATATAATTGCCCTTTTAACTTCCTCGAATTGAAATTATCATAGACATAACCTACAAAACTTCATGACCGAATTTCTATTAATTCCGACCTTGTCGAACAAAAATTCTTACACCAGCTAATTCGGAAGTTGACGCCGAGTTTAATAAGATATTTTTCATTTAAAGACGCTAGAATTTAATCTCAGCTAAATTAATGTATGGGTGGCTGCCATTGTTCTTTTTGACACAGAAATCAAGTTCTTATCAAGTTCAAGAATCAAGTTCAAGTTCATTACGGGATCCGGAACTCCTCTCTGAATCTTCTTACTTTTTATCTGAGTAATAGGATTCAGACAGTCGATGTAAATGGGAAAAGATCTCCCGGATCCGTAGCAAAAATGGGTGTCCCTCAGGGCTCAATTCTTGGCCCCTTTTTGTTTCTTATTTATATAAATGACTTACCTTACCTCATCAAGGATAACCATAATATAGTGTTGTTTGCAGACGACACTTCACTTTTGTTTAAAATGAAACGTCAACAGACGGTTACTGACGATATAAATGTAGTTCTTTCGAAAATAATACACTGGTTTAATGTAAATAACCTCCATCTTAATGAAAAAAAAACAAAGTGTATTAAGTTTACCATGCCACATGTTAGGCAAGTAAACACTAGTGTACTAGTTAAAGGTAAAGAGTTGAGTCCTGAAGATGCAACAGTGTTCTTGGGCATAACTCTAGATGCTAAGCTTCAGTGGGGCCCACATATAGACAAATTATCGAAGAAACTTAGCTCTGCAGCTTACGCTGTTAGACAAATAAGAAATTTAACTGATGTAGAGACAGCCCGTTTAGTTTATTTTAGCTATTTCCATAGTGTCATGTCGTACGGTATTCTACTGTGGGGAAATGCCGCCGATATCCAGACAATTTTTGTTTTGCAGAAAAGGGCTATTCGTTCGATTTATAAATTAAGTCCCAGATGCTCCCTCAGAGATAAATTTAAAGAAACTAATTTAATGACTGTGCCTTCACAGTATATTTATGAAAATATCTTGTACGCCCATAAAAACAAAAACATGTTTAAAAAGTACAGTGATATTCACAATTTTAATACCAGGAACAAACATAATTTTGTTGTTCCTGCAACCAGGCTCAAAAAAATAGGGGGTTCATTTAGATGTCAATGTATACGCTTTTATAATAGGCTTCCTAGTCATATGCAAGAACTAAGCCTTAATAAGATCAAATCTTTTATTAAGCGAAAACTTTGCCAAAAGGCTTATTACACTGTAAAGGACTACGTTGAGGACGTAAAGGCTTGGGATTGACCCGCTCCAGTGCGCACTACAACTGTTGTCTTATCTTCTTATTTTATTTTGTTTTCGATTGTACTATTTTACAATTTGAAATTTATTTATTACAATTTGACATTGTAAAATAATTTTTACTTTACAATTTGACATTTTTTAATTATTATTTTTTTTATTTCTGTTTGACAAAAATGCTTAATTTGTTAAGTATTACACTTTGTATTATTTTGTTTTCTTTTTTGTGAATGTGAGGACTATGTGGATTGCTTTTTTATTTTTATTTTTTTTTTAGTCATTTTAACTTATGTCCGGCAATTCGAGTGTTTTCTGTGGCCTAACCATTATGTCCTCTCTTTGGTATTGTTCGTCAAGTCGTAGAGCTCCTTAGTAGTCCTGAGTTGAGCTTTGCGAATAATGACAAATGCTTGCACTGACTGGACAGGTCCACTCAAATTTGCATGGTTCTTTCTTCAAAAGGCCATCTCGGACACTAATCTGCATGGTTCGCATATGACTTACTTACATGTTGTATGGACTTTAAAAGAGACTGTGACCCCTGAGTTTGTTTCGGTGTTTCTTCTCAGGGTAGTCAGTTAGGAAACACCGGCCTCATCTAGTAACAAAAAAAAAAGTCCAAAAAAAAAAAAATTGACGTGTAAAAGAGTTTGAAAAAACCTATTTGCAGAATAAATATCATTTATCATTTATTTAGTCAAACATCATTCGTTCATAAATACCAAATTCATTATACAACCATATCTGTTTATCTACAATAACATACAGCCAATCCATTTGCCAAGTTTACAAACTTTGAGAGTTACTTATACGAAGTTAATTGACGCGAGGAGTTCTTAAGGCGCTGCTAAATGCTGAAGCGCGTTAACTGTCGGGCTGTATGAAAAAGTTATGATAAATGATAATTTTACTTTGCAAATAGGCTAATACTTTGTCACGTCAACTTTTTCGTCAATGTTGTTGATAAAGCTGGTGTTTTCTAGCTAAGTACCTTGAGAAGAAACATCGATACCACTCGGGTCAACAGCGCGTAGTGTTAGCGATGCCTTGCGCACCTCCAAGGGATGTCAGCAAACCGTATGGGCCCAGAAGGGTCAAAGCCTATGGGGGCCTAGGACGCAGGCAAAGAAAGAACAGGAGTGCGTTTAGTTTGACACGTCCTCCCACTCCGCCCAGAGCGGAAGAAGTCATTAAATTATTTTCCACCTAAAAAAAAATCACTGATGTAAATCTCTAATAAAATCCAAAAAGTAAACAAGTAATCATATTGAAACCATGTAGCATTTTGTGAGTATTCGTGTAGTTCCACTCAGGACTACTAAGGAGCATAATGAATCAATGAACAATTATCAAAGAAAGGTCATTTATTTGAATAAGCCGCATAAAGAAGGTACTTTAATCTGCCAGACAGCAAATACACAGAATAACATTTATATAGCCCACTCATTGAAAATAATAAAAAGAAATGTAATACTTTTCTAAGTAAATATTCATGTCAAAGTGTATGAAACAAAAAATAATAAGCGAGATAATATTGTGACATCTAAAGAAGTCGCATACTGCTATGACTCTTATTAAATTGCAAACTGCCAATAATACATTTTAAGGTTTACGCTTTATACTCGTAGAATAGGTTTTCGTATTTTGATTTCTGGTGAGATTTTGGGTGTCTTCAAGGCTAGAATGACTAGAGAGAATAAGCTCTCATCAAAATGATTACATCACTGCTTACCATCTGGTGGGATCGCAGTCAAGCACTATAACTTATAGTTTATTTATATTATAAAAAAGAAGCTTATTTTGAATGAAGAATAAGTCAGCTTGACGGCTGTCAAGCCACTAGGCGGAAGAAATAATTTTATAAATAATATGATACAAAGTGCTTTTAGAAATAAATCCTAATAAGTTGGAAGACAAAGCTTTTCGTTTTACTTCCGCCTTCACAATATATAGTGCTTTTGTAACTTATTTTAGTCTATTTTCTTTATTTGTCTGGATTCTTATATATTTTTATTTAATAGTTTTTAAAACACATTTAGGGCCTGTTTCACAATGTCCGAGTAGCCACTACTTCCGGGATGAATTCAAAAATGGAACAGAATTTGTATTTAATTATCTGCCAAGTAAGAAATTGGCAACTTAATCATAGGTTGTGAAATAGGCCCTTAGGAGGAGCTCGTGGTGATAATAACAGCCGCACAGGTCGATCTTCAAGGTTAAGCAACGCTTGCCTAGGTTGGTCTGTGGATGGGTGACCATCTTAACATAACGAGTTTCCTCCGTGCCTCGGAAAGCACGTTAAGCCGTAGGTCCGGGCTGTCATTTGGAGATCTTTGGCAGTCGTTACGGATATTCAAAAGCCAGTAAATCTGACTCCAGTCTTGCCATGAAGTACCGTGTTACCCCAGTTAATGGGTTGTGGAGGTCTGGTAGGCAGCCGTTCCTCGTAAAATACTGGTATTCAGCTAAATCCGGCTTGACTGGAAGCCGACCCCAATATAGTTAGGAAAAAGCTAGGTAGATGATGATGTAAAATAGGCCCGTAGTTACTCAGATACCCGCGAAACGAGACACAATAGTAAAACAATAACAGCGCGGTCTCATAGGACCGGTTGGGGATTCAAACGTTAAGACTTAAAAAAGTAGTAGATACTTGAGTGAGACAGAAGGCTCTTCCAATCCAACCGCTGATGGTCTTCGTGGCTAAATCTATTATTATTATTTACTAGTTTTAGCCCGCAGCTTCGCCCGCGTACATAAAATATAACCTATGTCACTCAGGAATACAGCAGCTTTCTATTGGTGAAAAAATTTTAGCAATCGGACCAGTACTTTCAAAGATTACCTCATACAAACAAAAAAACAAACTTTACCTCTTTATTATATTCTTGTAGATTAAGACATTCCAGAAATATAAAACCAAAGAATACTTCGACAAAGCATCTGAATCTTCTCTTCTTCTACTAGGCGTTAGTCCCGGCTTTTGCCAGGGTCCGCCTTCCGGCTTAGCTTATTCCACTTTGCCCGATCTTCTACATCCTTGACAGTAAGGCCATTGGCTCTCATGTCGGACTTGACGACGTCCAGCCAGCGCTTGCGAGGGCGACCACGCGACCTACCGCCAAGGACAGCCATATTCATGCATCTCCGGCCAACGTACTCCATAGGGCGGCGCATGATGTGGCCATACCATCGCAGACGACACTCTTGCAGTTTCTCCCCCACGTCACGGACACCAAGACTACCTCGGATGAATGAGTTGCGTATGCGATCGGATCGCGTTACGCCGCTCATCCACCTCAGCATCTTCATCTCCGTGACGCGAAGCTCCTGGGTGTGTCTGCCCAGTGCTGGCCAACACTCGCCGCCGTACAGGAGGACAGGACGTATGATGCATTTATATATCTGTCCCTTAAGCTTCGGAGGCATTTTGCGGTCGCATACAACGCCCGTTACCTCTCGCCATTTCGACCAAACCGCGCCTATACGGGCTTGGACATCGTCGTCCACATTGCCAGACTCGTGCAGCACGGATCCAAGGTACCTGAACGTATCGGAGCTTGTGATCCGGTCCGAACCTATTCGGATGGTATTTGAATCCGTGCTGCCACAGGACATGTACTCAGTCTTCGCCACATTTAGTCTCAGACCGCCGTTTTCCAGCGTGTCCTTCCAAATGTTGACCTTCCGCTCAAGTTGGGCTTTGTTCTGGCTAACGAGGGCGATGTCATCGGCATACATCATTAGCCATGGAGGCTGGTCTTGGATGCATGCCGTAACTACATCGAGCACAACGTTAAACAAGAACGGGCTGAGAGCCGATCCTTGGTGAACGCCAACAGATATTGGAAAGACTTTGGATTCGCCAACAGCGGTCTGGACAGAGGACACGGAATCGCGATACATGTCTCTGATAATGTCAATATAGGCCTCGGGCACACCCTTGAAGCGAAGTGCCCACCAGATGGACTGCCGAGGAATACAGTCGAAGGCCTTGTGCAGGTCTAAAAAGGCCATATGCAGAGCTCTCCTTCTCTCCCTGTAAGCCTCAGTCAGAGTCCGCAAGGCGAACACTGCGTCCATGGTGCTGTTGCCCGCCCGAAATCCGTATTGACACTCAGAGACAGTGCACTCGCTACGAAGCCTTGTGTCAATTATGCGCTCGAAGAGCTTCATGGTGTGGCACATGATCTTAATACCGCGGTAGTTACTACAATCCTGTACGCTACCTTTGCCTTTATAAATAGGAATAATAAGGCTTGATCGCCACTGGTTCGGCATTTCCTTGGTGGTCAGGATGCGGTTAAATAGATCCGTCAGAAGGTCCACACCATGTGAGCCCATGGCCTTCCACACTTCGATTGGCACATTGTCAGGCCCGACCGATTTCCGGTTCTTCATGTGGCGAAGAGCAATGCGAGTTTCGTCGGGGGAAATAGGGGAAATAAGACCAAGGTTAGGAGGCGGTTCGGGAGGAAGGTTATGGGGATGCTGTTTGTTAGACAGCTCCTCGAAGTATGTGCACCATCTCTCCTTAACAGAGGGGGCATCATAGAGCAGCTTACCCTGGGCGTCCCTTACACAGAGGCATTTGCTAATGTCCCATGTAGCTTTTTCCCGGGCACGCGCCAGCTTAAAAATAAGCTTTTGCCTCTCCGCAGTTTCCAGCTTGTCGTACAAGGGCGCCAAACTTTTGCCGCGGGCTCTGGCTACTGCTTTTTTGCAAGCGCGCTTAGCCGCTCCATATGCCTCCCTGTCCTCCGGAGAGTTGGACCCCTGCCACTTCTTAAATAATACCTTCTTCTTCCGGGTCGCCTCCTGCACCCCGTCATCCCACTACCACGTCTCCCTGTCCATGGTGCGACCACCACGAGAAGTGCCAAAGACGCGCTTACCCGCGGCGGTGATTGCTGAATGAATCCTACTCCATATCTCTTGAGCGGACTCATGCGGAGAACTGATCTCGAGGTGCTCGACCTCCGCGATGAATTCCGACAGTTTAGGACCATTAAGCAACCACCACTTGGTGCGGGGATTGCGTTTCTGGGTCACTTTTTTCCTTGATACGATCGCCAGGTCCATGACAAGGAGGCGGTGTTGAGCCGTTAAGCTTTCGCCTGGGATAACCTTACAGTTGGTAACCTTGCCAATGTTGCACCGTCGCACCAGCAGGTAATCAATTTGGGTTGAGTATGAGCCACCACGGTACGTAATAAGATGCTGGGGCTTCTTCTGAAAGAACGTATTCGCGATGGCTAGGTCCGACACAGCGCAGGTCCTGAGTATGCTGACTCCCTCTGCATTTAGTTGGCCATAGCCAAAACCACCGTGAACACGTCCGTACTCTCCAGCACGCTGACCCACGTGACCGTTGAGATCCCCCCAACCAAAATATCTTCAGAATTCGGAATAGCGCGCAATACGTCCTCGAACTCATCCCAGAAGGCCTCCTTTTCTGACTCACAGCAGCCAGTTTGAGGAGCATAGGCGCTGACTAAGTTCGTTACCGACCCTTCGATCAGCACCTTAACTCGCATCAACCGGTCGCTGTATCGATCTACTTCAAGAAGTCCATCCTGAAGGTCCTTAGACAGTACTACGGCTACTCCGTTCCTGCCCGATGGTGATCCGGTGTACATTAGCCGGTACCCCTGCCCGATGTCACGGGACTTATTCCCCTTCGAGCGCGTCTCCTGAAGGAAGGCGCACTGGACCCGACGTTTCGCAAGTACGTCCGCGAGTTCTCTGCAACGTCCAGTTAGAGAGCCAATGTTCCAGGTGGCAAAGCGGAGCTTCTTTTTGGGTACTAACTTCTTTAGCCGTGCCCGTACTTGACACGGTAGCCCTAGCCCACTTATCGCAGGTTTAAGGCGATGTGCCTGCGCGTCGTTGTTCGGCGACGCCCTAGCCCAAGTACCCATTCTATCCTTTGCCCTATCCATGTATATGTGACTGAGGTTGGTTTTACGTGGGGCGACCAGCCGTCTGACCCCCACAACCCTACGAGAGGGAAACCAGGATCGCCAGAGCCTCGTCCGTTGGAACAGCAGGGTGCACCGCTAGCAGGTGAGGTTGGACAAAGCATCTGAATATAAATCACATCAAATTAAGTTGGTCCGTATCATCACATATAAAGTAGGTAATATTATTTCATATTAAAAAAAAAACTAGTAATCGTAAATTTGAACATACTGAAACTTTTCCCAAAAGCGGAAGGGATAAAAGCGGGTTTTCAAGTAAGTGTATTGAAAACAAATGATTTTAAATCTATTTTTGTGTTTAAATCTATTTTTGTGTTTGACTTCGCCTTTAGCCGTGATACAAGTAATAACTACTTCCGCAACTCCTTCAAAACTATGTTACGGAGTAAACTAAACTACCTGCTGGACAAGTATATTAACTTCTCGATCGCAACAGGAGCTGCACAAGACTTGTTAATGACATCGTGTAATTATACCTCAGTTTCTAAGTTAAATTCATCTCTAACCAGTCAGTCATGGTGTGATAGCAAGTCATTAAGTCCCTCTGAGGACATGGTGCAGCATACGGTGATTGACTCCTATTTAGCCAGCATAGGCTTGCTGACTAGGAGCAATGGATAGTTCGCCGTCTGACCGTCCTGTTACTATTCAGGCTCCCAAGTGGTCGACGGCGCGCAGTGTTCTTCCATGCGCACCTCAAGAAGATGTCAACAATCGTATGGGCCCAGCAGGGTCGAAGCCTACTGGGGCAATGGGCTATGTGTAAGTGAACCCCGAGGCCCTGGAACGAAGGCAAAGAAGGAACAGAAGTGGGTTTTAGTCAGAAAAAAAGATAAGAAGAAGCCATTAGATGAATTCCCACCTTAAAATGTCACTAAGACCAAAAAGGCACGGACAGGGGTGCCTACTGACAGCTGTTTTCAGTGCCTTTAATTACGACGTTACTTAGCAAAGTAAAACAATTGATTAAATAAAAGCTCCTGAAAAAACCGATAACTCTTTCGAGCAATCTTGCAGCCCTGTAATATAGCCATCGGCCCTAGCGGGGGCCCCCTTTAATTTTGCTGACATCTCTTTGGGTCGAGCGTGGAACACGATGCCTACGTAACAGCAACCCGAGCCTGGGCTTTATCGGACGGCGAGATATTCATTGCTCTCCGTTCACAAGTCTACGACCATGGTGGCTGGGAACCACCCACCCTCCCAAACTCAACAATGTGCCTATTTTAGCCTCAGGAAGCTAATAACATAACATCACAAGAATAACCCTTTCGAAGTATTTGTATTTGCATTACACAATCATTTTACTATTTGGCTCGCAAACTGAATTGTTTGAATGTTTGAACGCTTTGAGCTGTCAATACCAGGAAAAATTTAATTACATTTTCACTGAAACGAAGTTAATCGAAGCAATAAGATATTATCTGGGAATTGACAATTTGTAACTAGTATTTCTGAAATTGACGGATTGTGACGGTTTAATGGATATGCTACTGCCAATCTGTGTAATCCGGTATTTGTAAAGAACACTTATATCGTGTATTTAATGTAGTAAATATTGGTTGTTTTATATTTTACCTGGGTATTCTATACAATAACGATTGCGTAGTCGGTAATGTGTGTAAAAGCCGAGAGCAGGGAAAGAGGTGGCGTAATTTTAAGGCACCCAAACACGGACAGGTTAGGTTAGGTCGTGGTTATTTTTTTTATAAAAATAGGAACCTTACTGTAACCGCACCGACACAAATGGGCCTTGAGTACTTGTACATAATGAAATTAACATAAAACTAAAAAATCTTCTGGCCACAAGAAACAAGATGTAATTTAATTGCAAGTACTCTGGTCCTTGAATATCGTTACCGTCTTAACCTTCCATCCTAACCTGTCCGTGTCGGGGTGCTCTAAAATTACGTCACATCCTGAAATCGTTTCGTAGTTAGTTCCAATTTAACGTCTTAGATGTCACTACAAATCATCATCATCATCATTTCAGTCGGTCCTGTGCGTCTCGCATCCATCGGATTCCCGCAACCCTCGCCAGTTCGTCGGTCCACCTTGTGGGAGGCCTTCCAACGCTACGGCTTCCGGTACGTCTTTCACTACAAAAGTAGTAATAACTTATCACACACTAATATATTATTATTATTAACATGTCATGTCCCACTGCAGGATACAAGCCTCCCTTCCATCTTTCCACTCTTCTTTGTTCTTGGCAACTTCTAGCCAATCCTATAAGTAGGAGTCCAATTTTAATATTCTGAAGCTTACAAAACTGGTTCAAGATAACTTGAAAACTGTAATTTCTTTGAAAGATAACTAACTATTGCAAGACAATACGGGTTGTTGGAAACAGAAATTGCAGATATTATTGTATTCACCAATTATTGCACAAGCTTTAGCAAATTTGAACCTTACCGTTATAATAATAAAGAAACAAGTAGCGTTTAATGTGAATTAATACTTAAACCAATCTTCTTGAAATATTAATGAGCAAAGTAGACACTAGTTTGATAAATGAAAGCAATTCAGTACAGATTCGTATTCATGCTTTGTCTAAATTATTAGACCACTAGTTTTAGCCAGTGAATTTGCTCGCGTAATTATTGTCTCAAAGCTGTAATACTGTTGAAATAAAAAGTATATTTTATAGACTATATTGTGTTCCACTGTTGGGCAAAGCTTCTCTTTTCTCCTTCCACTCTTCTCTTGTCTTGGGCAATTTATGGCCCAGTTTGACCCGCGATTGATGATGACATCATCAGATTGTCCAGAACACCTGCGCCACAGTCGACTTTGAAAGTGTCGACTTCCCTCAGGTATCCAGTGAGTGATAGTCCTCACCCATCTCATCTGCCTAGCCTTTTCCCAACTATATTTGGGTCGGCTTCCAGTCAAGCTGGATTTAGCTAAATACCAGTATTTTACGAGGAGCGGCTGCCTATAAGACCTCCACAACCCATTAACTGGGGTAACACGGTACTTCATGGCAAGTCCTCACCCATATATCCGGGCGCATTTGTGCGACATAGCCCGCATACTCCTTTTACTTACTTTAGCCTGGCTGTTTTCTTCCCGACCGCTACCGAGTTTGGCTTAGATGTTACTTTTTGTCTGTGTCCAGGGACTTAAAATTCGAAAAAAAATATTTTGGACGCATGAGTCCATCTCACAGTAACACCACAGAGAAAAGCGACCTTTGACGGAAGATGTTTAAAATCTAGTCGATATTTTTTCCATACAAATTTCGGGAGGAGAGGGGGTTGCTCCATTGTTTGACATTATACATACAAAATTAAACATGATATCGTTATACCTCATTATTAATTTTGTCTAAACGGAAACAGAAAAGAAAAATATCCCATTAAAAAGTTATGAGCTTACAAACTTTCATTTTTCTTGATGATTTTCACGCAACTTTAGGTATAACAAAAAAAAAAAACAAAAATCGCGTACAATCTCCAAAACAAAATTGGTGCGGACAAACCTATCGGAAAGTTCTATAACATTTATTTGTAACTAAATGCAGTGCTTTTTTCATAAAACTTTATTTTCCATAGCACTAATCGCATTTTTTACACACCGTCTAATGTTGTTAAAGTCAAAGTCCATTTACTCGTAGGTAGCATTAGCATTACAATGTTCCCACTGTTGGGACTCAGTCCTCTCTGGGATAGGGAATAATCCACCATACGGGCCTAGTGCGGATTGGTGGATGTCACATGTCTTCGAATTTTTCAAATTATTATTAATAAAACTAGGACATCGGGTATGTCGTATAAGTTTGGTATCGATGTCAGATGAGATAGCGCGCTTTTTGGTCAAGCACATCAGTGGGTTTGAGCCCGCTACTACCGATGATTTCATCAAACTACCAGAGAGCCAGTCACCTGGTCACACGTTGTCATGGCCACCCTGAAATACTGAAACACTGATTCTGTACTCAGGGCGCCTGCAGCAAAAGTTCTGGGTGGCTTCGATCTTCAGTGTTTTTACAGTCTATTCGCAGACCATGTCCCATCTTCCGTCCTGTTACATGTTAGCATTAAAATATAATGACAATGCCAGTCAGTATTTGACTGGCTTTGCCGGAGCAAAAGAGAATACTGGGCGTACATATCCCCAATTGACCAGTGCCAGCGAGCAGTGCAATGTGCATTCAAACCAGTCTAGTTTTCGCGTGGATACGGCATAACAAATTCGATCAATTTGCCCAGTTTTTTCCCACTTTTCTGTGTTGTCGACTACAGTTACAGGACCTTTTTTTGGTAGGGAATCATCCAATAATTTGTCTACGCTCTAAGGTGAACCGAACTGACTAAAACCCATTCGTTTGCTTTTTTTTGTCTTGCATTCCAAGACCAAGCGTTTTTGTAAGTCATGCCTTGCTGGGCTCTTACGGTTCAGCTGACATCTCTTTGAAGTGCGCGTGGACACTACGCGCCGTTGACTACTCGGGCTCTGTCCGTACAGTTACCGGACAGCTGGAGGGAGACCTACAGGGGGGTTAACCCATTTCCACATACTCGTACAATATGTCCTCCTCCTCCTTCCTCCTTGCGTCGTATTCCTCAATGCTGAGGGTCGTGACCTCCCTGCTTCATCACCTTAGCCCTTATGATGTACCTCCATTTGCCTCTATCTTTGGCGTTGTGAAGGGCATCGTACGTCGTGGAGTTAAGAGCGGCGCAGATCTGGTCGGACCAACGTATTGGGCTGCGCCCGCGAGGCCTTTTTCCATCTACTTTACCGGTCACAATGAGCCTTTCGAGGTTGTCACCGTCTTTCCTTGCAATGTGACCGAAGTATTGCAGAATCATTCGAAGGCACTCGGACGACCGCCGTGAAGAGATTTAAAGCTCTTGTAAGATGGATACGTTGTTTTGCAACATAATACACAATATGTCCTACTCGTACTTAAATACTATGTGTTGGTGAAGCTTTACGAGACTATAAGCTGACTATAACCCACACTACTTTTGAAAGGTAGACTTTCGCCTAATTTCTGATTTAAGCATTTGAAGTTGAGTATTTTTCAAACTTTACATTAGTTTGAATCTCGAAAGCCGGTTACGGCACTGAAATAAGTTTTTACACGTACTACTATTACTCTATCTAGAAACTGGCCTTTTGTCTCTGCTTGTCAGGCAATAATAAATGTGGTCTTCAATAACTACCGCAGTTCATAGATCCACCGATAAACAGTAAGATTCTATATTCTATCAATTCACAACTTTTGGTAGGAAATTCTAACCGACGATAGGTTATAGGAAAGCAGGGCTAAAAGATAGTTTTGTTTATCTTTAGTAGCTGCAACTTTAACGGCCGAAATTAATAATCAATCCATCGCATATCGGAGATTGAAAAACAAATGAAACAACAGAAAAAATGAAAATTTTTGTATGGTGGCATTTGTTTTTCAATCTCCGATATGTGATGGATTGATTATTAATTTCGGCCGTTAATAGATACAAGGTATGTCACGTAAAAATATGTATGGTTGAGTCAAAATTATACTCGTAGGTATGATGACCTCCTTCAATCTTCCCAACCTTTTCCCAAGTAATTTAGGGTTGTATTTTACATGGAGCGACTGCCTACGAGTATATCACCTCCACACACACTGTGCACTTTCATCTTTATCTTTCTATTCAACTTTCGTTGGTTGCTTTCAACAATTGAATGCGTTAAGGAACGCAACGCCAATATCGTCATTTAGTTCAGTCGTAGTTTGTCAGCTTGTGGAAACATGTGTGACGACAATATTTTACTTAGTGGAATATGTGCTGCTTACTTGGTCATAAGAAATTCCAGAAAAAAAGAATCAATCGCTACACTTTCAACTGTCATTGCACATGCGTCAACGGCATGCCTGGCTTGCGCTGTTGACTGCGCTATGACGCATGCCCTTGTTGAACAAATGAATTACTATACAAACACTATACAAACCCCTTTGCAAGACTGTTGGCAGATTTTTTGTCTGTAACAACTGTAGAAGTACTAGTGTAGTAGTTTCATCATGAAGTTAATGTTTCTCTGTGTATCGATTTAGATCTATTTTCTGAGTATACAGCTATACCATATATGTAGTTTAGTGAATTATGTGTAAATTATATTTAAATTGTGTTTTATCTGGATTCATATTTTGTATATTTTTTCAATATTATTTTTTTCTCTCTTCTATTGAACCTACCACTTATCTTCTCTGCATCACCTAAAGGCTTATTGGTAGAAAATGCTTAAGGCATTTAATCCGCCTTTGTACTTTTATGTGTATTATTATTATTATGAGCCTGTCGTGTCCCACTGCAGGGCAAAGGCCTCCCTTCCACTCTTCCACACCTCTCTGTCATGTGTATTAAGTATTAAATAAATAAACTGTCCAATATCTTTAAATGATAGTCAAAACCAACGACTTGACGTGCTTTCTGAGGTACGGAGGAAAATCGGAAAGTTAGAATAGTCACCCATCCACAAACCGACCTTGGTAAGCAATGGAAGACCATAAATAAAATTTATATAACAGGTAGGTAGGTAATAGAATTCAATAAAACAACTAAATTAATTCTCACTCATTATATTTGCTACAACGTTTATGAAACATTTACGTTCTCATGTAACCGTCTACAATTATTATAAATATACCTTTCTAAGATCACAACATAGTTATAAGTAAGAAGTTATTTACAATAAATAAACAATTAAGTACATAATATTTACAAACTAGTCTCATCGCATGTAATAAATAGAATGCCCTAAATAGCGTTGAATGGACTGTGAAAAGAGTACACATTGAGCATTTATCATTAAGGTGTTTGACAGACAGGCGTGATGCTATAGAGCGACAATGCATTGTCGTAGATGACTTGTTGTCGCTAGACAAATATTGTATGGGCACTCATATTGGGGACTGTCCGCTCACCGAAGCATTCCATGAAGGAGGGCAGCACAGTAATCAGGTGCTCCCATCCACAGCGATTCTCAAGACAGACCCCTTTATAATCTCCCATGTGATGTACCTTAATAAGCGTTATACAGAGGACCCGGTACAACGTCGTAGTTAGCTTAAGAGGTCATGGGATTCCTACATGTGGTGATTGTGGTCACTGGGATAGTTTTAGTGAGGACCCTAGTCTTTTTCCTAACAGCCCAGCGACTTTTGAAAGTTTCTACCGGATAAAAAAATGAACAGGCGCCACGCAACATCATTTTAATGCGTTGTCGCGTCGCAACTGTCTATGGGGAGCCTTCATTATAATTTTTGTGCTTGAGCTGTAAAACAAAAATATTTTCTACAACGAAACATGTTTTCATGTCTATATTTGTGTAATTGTATAATCGTTTTTACATTAATATTATTGCAATAGAAAAGAACCATTAAAATCATACATGTTATAATACAAAATCAACTCGAGCCTTCCATTTTATAAAATCTTTTACGTAGGTAAATATTATTATTTAAAATTTACAGATTGGCCTATATTTATACGCAGTTTTAATTAACAAATTTAATAATTAATTCGTAGCTATGTTGAAGTAAATTAAACCCAAAAATAATAATTTGGTTCTGTTTTAATAATGAATTTTTGCGGTAGGTATATTGAAATTTATAATTTACGAAAGGCCTGTCGTAAATTAATTAAAATGTGAAATATTTTCCTTTTAGCGCATCGATGTATTAAATAGACATAATTGAACAAAAATTTATGTGATGTACTCGAGTTTATAATTTACGAAAGGAAGTAAATAAATTATGTTTTGGAAATATTTCATAATTGAACAAAATAACTATTTGGTGCAGTGGTTGAGCAATTGGCTGCTGTGATAAGTGTCGCGGGTTCGATTCCCGCACGTGACAAAAATTTGTATTTTCAGGTTTGGGTGACTTGTTCATAGGAGTTTCAACAATGGAAAAAAGCAGTATTATTTATTTGTTTATTCAGTATATGCGTATCCAAATTAACAACGAAAGTTAATTGAAATTATGTATAAACTAGCTGGAATATGTTATCTAAACGCTGCGAGGTAAAACGTTTCAGAGGCGGAAATAACCAAATTTGAAATTAATTTTAGTGTAGAATAACTAATTTAATCACTAACGAAATTTCATCCAGAATACATTAGCCTCGGCTTTAGCGGGGCTATTTGTGAACGGGCGTTGATTTTGTCAGACAATTTTTAACATACATTATTTAAAAAATGATGAGTGTAAAATATTTCACGAAGTTAGCAGTAGCATTATTGAACTTGTAATTTTTTAATACTGGGACTTAGACCTTCTCTCTAGGAGAGGGAATGGGCCGTAATCCACCACACGTGCCCAGTGCGGATTGGTCTTCGAATTTTTGATTCTAGGACATGCCGGTTTGCTCACGAGGTTTTCCTTCACCGTTTTGATAACAGCGGTGATGAAATAAGTTACACAAAGTAATGCATGTGTCTGGGTGTGAACCCGCGAGCTACAACTTGCAAGTCGGCGCAGTTGCCACTGGACCACCACTGTTACAGTTCTCTCACTTAGTAATTAGAAGAAATTGCTCAATGTGTATCATATAATCTCTATCGAATCGCTGAATAGAAGCATTCGAAGACAAATCAAAATTGTTCTCAAAAGTATCACACGCTTGGCAGGATAGAATTTGAAGCTCTTCATCGGGAATGTAAGTAAAACAAGAACTTAAGGTCTTATAGCATGGGTAGGATGACAGCACGACGAAAATATGCATCTTTAAAATGAGAGAAAAGGATAGATAGCTACATTGTTTGAATCTGACAGCTGTCACCCACACCATTCTATAGCAATTGTAGTGTAGGAACTGGAGCCAAGTAAACCACCTGGCGAGTTATGAATTGAAATGAACATGCTAAAAAGTCTTAAAAGATGTCCAACGTAGGCGATTAAACATGATCGCGAATGTGAAGCGATGCGGTGTAAATGAAAAACAAATTGATATACTGCGGCTAACTACGGCATACGTGGGTGCGGTGCCGATGCGAAGTCATGTTTTATAAAAAAGTTGGCTGAAGCGGCGATTTCTTCATCTTCTCGCAAGTAGAACATAGCCGCCACATCGCTTTCTTTTCGCGTGAACCACATCAAATCGCATCGTAACTGCAGTCGCGTGAAATCGCCCACGTCCTACGTGGCTGCGTTATAGTTCACGTTTCATAACTTAGCCGCCCTGAAGTAAGTTACAAATCAATGCGCAGTAGTAAATCGAGTAAAGAGCTGCAGTACGTCATGCTGTCGCATTGGAAAGCCTGGTTTCAGAACGACAAGGGCATTAAAGTTAAAATAACGTGAACTGTACTCTCATTAATCATAGAAATCACTAACACATTGTGTTCGAAATCAAAGGTTACTGCTGCCTAACTATTAAAACACCAAGTAACCTATTATTGACATTAAACATTTATATTATTTAAAATTTATTACTACAATAGTAACATTTGCTTTTAATTAATTTTTTTGTGCCGTATGTGGGGCGACCTCGGAGCTTGCAATGGAACTCGAACCGCGCCGCCACCACGAGAACATCGCGTCACTCACGCGCATAAATGATCGCGTCCCAAGAAATATTACTCATTGTAAATTTAAGGAATTTAAAACCATTCAATTCAGTAATAGTTAATACGTAAAGACTGAAAATTATATTGAACAAGAAACGGCTTTTATTTCGTAGAAAAGGTTCAAATAAAATTCGATGTTTTACTTAAACAGCAAAAAAAATGCAAAAGTGAATGATGTAAAATAAGTAACAAACCTTGCTTAAATTTTATCTTGTATGAGCTTTGACAGCGGTGTAGCTCTCGATGAATTAGTACTTTCCCCAAATATAAATTATGTGTTAATCCAAGATAAGCTATCTTGGTAGCAAACATTCAAATCCTTTCAGCCATTTGAGCGTGAAAAACTTTCGCCTTTATAATGTTAATATGTACAACTACATCATAAAGGCGAGAGCTTGTTGGTATGTGTAGTGTGATCATGATCATTCATCATTATGTCAAGTGGTACATTTTATTACACTTAGGGCTTATTTTTACTTACATCCATTGCACGAATAACCCATATTTATCTTAAATATTTTCTAAGAGTAGGTAACAAATAAAAATGTCTGGATCAATAAGATTTCGGTTCTTGCACAACAAGTGAATATAGGTGTTTCTGTAGTAGAAAACGTTGATGTGGATCTAAACGATCACCTCTCGAAAGGACTTAAGTAATGAATTGAGACAAATGGCTTCGGGAATACAAACCATTAGGGACTCGTTCATTAATGCGTCCGTAGAATTTGTACTAAATGTTAATGTACATATCACTAGAACGATCAAGTAAGAGCAAAAATACAACATCCATTTTAATGACCGAAATAACACGGAAGCAAGAAGAGTTCGCACAACTTTTAAAGATGCAAAGTTCCTTATGTCGTTACTAGCTTCACAGAAAAAACTACACATTTGAATCGTTTGGTGTATCAGCTTTAGACAATAATGGTACACTACTGTAATCTTTTAACCGCTCGGTCCCCTTCTTGGTGCCGTTGTCAAATGAGCTCGCAGTCGGTAACTTGGATATCCAGTTGTTATTACCTATTTTGTTCATCTTGTAGTTGGTGATTGCGTTCGGAGTCTGACAATCTTTCAATTTGACTCTCGGTTGACTGCAATTAATTAAGTTATGGTTCAACGAGTTGACATTCAATGATATGGAATTTGAAACGCTTTGCTTGTCTGCATCGTCTCCATTATCAGTAACACCGTTGGCTACTGGTTCTGTAGGATCAGATTGCTGTCTCTGAATACAGAGGCTTTGCAGTAATGGTTGAGCTTCTCTCTCTAATTTGTTCACGTCTGTTTTTTGTTGGAATATTCCTGATCCTCTCCTACTGGACGATCTGGAGCTTTGGTCTAATCGTTGTCTAAATGGAGTCAAGTGTGACAGCGAGCCACTTTCTGTAGACAAGGTCTGTGTCTTCACCAGTACCGGTTTCTCTTTCGGTGCGTTTGGATCTATTATTTCGCTTAGCAACCAATATGTGACTAGAGTTCCTTTGCCCTGTAACAAAACAATATTTAAATAAAAATGTTTCTTCAAATAATTATTAGAAGTAAGGTAGGCGGGAGTGAAGCCGCGGGTAAAGCATTATTTTCAGACAATATTATTACAAACTAAACATTAATTATTTAGACTCAATTCCAATTAACAGACTAATGAACAAAACCAATTCGAGATAATCCCACGGGCTCTATTTATAGCTGAATATTTAATAATAGAGCAATGACCGCCATCATTGATTATGTTAAATACATTTGTTCCCAGAGGTTCTGATAATAGGTTATTGGCAGTTTGCTTAAAGCCTTTCAAATAGCTTTTCATGGACATTCCAACACATTTTGATTAAATTCATATTGCACTAATAGGAAATGGGGTGGGCGCAATAATATACGTACAGGAGCTTAACAATGCCGTTAACTAAAATCTATACACCATTGAATTCAATATTCATAGCGTGATTTTAAACACAATAGGCAATAATCGACACTTTGAAAAGCTGGTTCATTCTGCCTATTGAATTAGAATTGCCTTTCAACATGGGAATGCTAGACATGCCATAATTACGGCGGTATGTCTCTTCTTTGAGGAGTGGCTGGAAAGACTACCACCACCAAGATCTTTGTTCTGTCCAAAATATTGTTTGAACAAAGTTTAATTTTTTATTATTTGAACTTGGCAAATCTTAGGATAGGTCGGGATGATGTCATCTAAACACATTCACAGGGAAATAAAAAAGTAATTTCATAATGGCCCCGAAAATCGCACAACAGTTTTAAAAAACCGGCCAAGTGCGAGTCGGACTCGCGCACCGAGGGTTTCGTATAAACCTGCAAGGTTTACAAAGTTCGTTCATTACGACAATCGAGTCATAACTATGGTATTTTTATTGCAAAATGAAATTCATAACATTACAATGGGGAAAGATGGAGGAGCATAAAGGAGATTGACAGGGTGTGGACCAAGTGCTGCCCAGAATGAAGACCTAGTGCATTTTGTTCCTCAGGCCAATACTAATCATTAAACCGAAGTGCATCAAAATCGGCTCCTGGAGTCAAGAAAAAAAAAGGGTTTTTCTAACCTAACCTAAGTTAAAAATCTTTGTGTGGAAGTTTAACCAAGTGCTGCCCAGAATGAAGACCTAGTGCATTTTGTTCCTCAGGCCAATACTAATCAGTAAACCGAAGTGCATCAAAATCGGCTCCTGGAGTCAAGAAAAAAAAGGGTTTTTCTAACCTAACCTAACCTAAGTTAAAAATCTTTGTGTGGAAGTTTGACCAAGTGCTGCCCAGAATGTACACTTAGTGCATTTTGTTCCTCAGGCTAATACTAATCATTAAACCGAAGCACATCAAAATCGGCTCCTGGAGTCAAGAAAAAAAAACTGTTTTTCTAACCTAACCTAACCTATGCAAGTTAAAAATCTTTTTGTAGAAGTTTGACCAAGGACTGCCCAGAATGAACACCTAGTGCATTTTGTTCCTCAGGCCAATACTAATCATTAAACCAAAGCGCATCAAAATCGGCTCCTGAAGTCAAGAAAAAAAAGGTTTTTCTAACCTAACCTAACCTAAGTTAAAAATCTTTGTGTGGAAGTTTGACCAAGTGCTGCCCAGAATGAACACCTAGTGCATTTTGTTCCTCAGGCCAATACTAATCATTAAACCGAAGTGCATCAAAATCGGCTCCTGGAGTCAAGAAAAAAAAAGGGTTTTTCTAACCTAACCTAAGTTAAAAATCTTTGTGTGGAAGTTTAACCAAGTGCTGCCCAGAATGAAGACCTAGTGCATTTTGTTCCTCAGGCCAATACTAATCATTAAACCAAAGCGCTTCAAAATCGGCTCGTGGAGTCAAGCAAAAAAAACTGTTTTTCTAACCTAACCTATGTAAGTTAAAAATCATTTTGTAGAAGTTTGACCAAGGACTGCCCAGAATGAACACCTAGTGCATTTTGTTCCTCAGGCCAATAGTAATCATTAAACCGAAGTGCATCAAAATCGGTTCCTGGAGTCAAGAAAAAAAAGGGTTTTTCTAACCTAACCTAACCTAACTTAAAAATCTTTCTGTAATCACACCTCGGACCAATACTAGTAATTAGTATTTTACTGATTAGTTTACTGAAGAGTGATGAAGCCTCACGGCTAACATCATGGCGGTTATTGTTGGAGCTCTTCGAGTTAAGATTTGAATGTATCGGTCTTGTCTCCGTGTGGTGCAGCGATACCGTCCTCCATGGCGCTCAGCCACGGCACCAGTGCTTCGGTAACGTGTCCAAAGTCGACTGATAACACTCTGACTTGTATTCAGAGCTAAAGCCACAGTACGTTGCCGGGAACCAGCTTCTATCATTCCCACGGCTCTGAGCATTTCTTCCCTGCTTAAATGACGTCGCCGCTCCATAATAACGTTGGTTTTAATCAGTAGTAGGGAAACAGTAGCACTAATAATGTCTTCAATGCGTTGTATGTTTTTATAGGGAAAATATTGACAGCTGATTTTCATCTTTTACTCGAATTTGATTCACAGTTCCTGATTCAAATTATGAAATGCACCAAAAAGGATCCATATAAATTTATAAAATCATAAATTTATTACAAAGCCACATCTCAATTTCAAGAAATCCGCATAAAAATGCTTGATCCCTAGACACTTTTGATGTGTGTATATATTTATTTTTTAATAAATATAAACTTATTACTTTTTTCCTCATGAACGCGTAGAGCTATCAAGTTGAAATTTATATCAAATACTTAGATCTAATTGCCTTTAACCCGTGAAAAAAAAAATTCTAAGTCAACGCAAAAACGCAAAACGCAAAAGTACAACCATTGATACCGCATATTTTGAAACTCGCAACTACACGCAAGGGAATTAAAACCTAAAGACCACTTCCGGTTGACATAGAATCTCGAAATTTGGTAAGAAGCAATAGCTTACAGCACAGGTAACAGAAAAATTCAGAAAAGCTTAAAATTTTAAGTAGTTATACCACCAAAAAAATTGTGATTGTAAACATAATTGTAGTTACAGCAATGACCGCGAGTTATTATACTATGTATCGTCTTTGCCGTTTGTAAAATGTTGCCCATTTTACAAACGGCAAAGACGACCTCACTCATCGTCATTCAATCCCGATGTTTTGGTGAATGTAGCTGTATAATCTAAATGCGTCCTAACTGCTTAAAGTGTTATACTTATAATTACTTAAACGATAAAGAGATCTTTGTCTTAAAGGACATTGCCAATCCTTGTATGGGAGTTGGACCAAGTGCTGCCCAGAATGAAGACCTAGTGCATTTTGTACCTCAGGCCAATACTAATCATTAAACCGAAGCGCATCAAAATCGGCTCCTGGAGTCAAGAAAAAAAAGGGTTTTTCTAACCTAACCTAACCTAAGTTAAAAATCTTTGTGTGGAAGTTTGACCAAGTGCTGCCCAGAATGAACACCTAGTGCATTTTGTTCCTCAGGCCAATACTAATCATTAAACCAAAGCGCTTCAAAATCGGCTCCTGGAGTCAAGAAAAAAAACTGTTTTTCTAACCTAACCTAACCTATGTAAGTTAAAAATCTTTTTGTAGAAGTTTGACCAAGGACTGCCCAAAATGAACACCTAGTGCATTTTGTTCCTCAGGCCAATACTAATCATTAAACCGAAGTGCATCAAAATCGGTTCCTGGAGTCAAGAAAAAAAAGGGTTTTTCTAACCTAACCTAAGATAAAATCTTTGTGTGGAAGTTTAACCAAGTGCTGCCCAGAATGAAGACCTAGTGCATTTTGTTCCTCAGGCCAATACTAATCAGTAAACCGAAGCGCATCAAAATCGGTTCCTGGAGTCAAGAAAAAAAAGGGTTTTTCTAACCTAACCTAACCTAACTTAAAAATCTTTCTGTAATCACACCTCGGACCAATACTAGTAATTAGTATTTTACTGATTAGTATTGGCCTGAGGAACAAAATGCACTAGGTGTTCATTCTGGGCAGCACTTGGTTAAACTTCCACACAAAGATTTTTAACTTAGGTTAGGTTAGGTTAGAAAAACCCTTTTTACTTGACTCCAGGAACCGATTTTGATGCGCTTCGGTTTACTGATTAGTATTGGCCTGAGGAACAAAATGCACTAGGTCTTCATTCTGGGCAGCACTTGGTTAAACTTCCACACAAAGATTTTATCTTAGGTTAGGTTAGAAAAACCCTTTTTTTTCTTGACTCCAGGAACCGATTTTGATGCACTTCGGTTTAATGATTAGTATTGGCCTGAGGAACAAAATGCACTAGGTGTTCATTTTGGGCAGTCCTTGGTCAAACTTCTACAAAAAGATTTTTAACTTACATAGGTTAGGTTAGGTTAGAAAAACAGTTTTTTTTCTTGACTCCAGGAGCCGATTTTGAAGCGCTTTGGTTTAATGATTAGTATTGGCCTGAGGAACAAAATGCACTAGGTGTTCATTCTGGGCAGCACTTGGTCAAACTTCCACACAAAGATTTTTAACTTAGGTTAGGTTAGGTTAGAAAAACCCTTTTTTTTCTTGACTCCAGGAGCCGATTTTGATGCGCTTCGGTTTAATGATTAGTATTGGCCTGAGGTACAAAATGCACTAGGTCTTCATTCTGGGCAGCACTTGGTCCAACTCCCATACAAGGATTGGCAATGTCCTTTAAGACAAAGATCTCTTTATCGTTTAAGTAATTATAAGTATAACACTTTAAGCAGTTAGGACGCATTTAGATTATACAGCTACATTCACCAAAACATCGGGATTGAATGACGATGAGTGAGGTCGTCTTTGCCGTTTGTAAAATGGGCAACATTTTACAAACGGCAAAGACGATACATAGTATAATAACTCGCGGTCATTGCTGTAACTACAATTATGTTTACAATCACAATTTTTTTGGTGGTATAACTACTTAAAATTTTAAGCTTTTCTGAATTTTTCTGTTACCTGTGCTGTAAGCTATTGCTTCTTACCAAATTTCGAGATTCTATGTCAACCGGAAGTGGTCTTTAGGTTTTAATTCCCTTGCGTGTAGTTGCGAGTTTCAAAATATGCGGTATCAATGGTTGTACTTTTGCGTTTTGCGTTTTTGCGTTGACTTAGAATTTTTTTTTTCACGGGTTAAAGGCAATTAGATCTAAGTATTTGATATAAATTTCAACTTGATAGCTCTACGCGTTCATGAGGAAAAAAGTAATAAGTTTATATTTATTAAAAAATAAATATATACACACATCAAAAGTGTCTAGGGATCAAGCATTTTTATGCGGATTTCTTGAAATTGAGATGTGGCTTTGTAATAAATTTATGATTTTATAAATTTATATGGATCCTTTTTGGTGCATTTCATAATTTGAATCAGGAACTGTGAATCAAATTCGAGTAAAAGATGAAAATCAGCTGTCAATATTTTCCCTATAAAAACATACAACGCATTGAAGACATTATTAGTGCTACTGTTTCCCTACTACTGATTAAAACCAACGTTATTATGGAGCGGCGACGTCATTTAAGCAGGGAAGAAATGCTCAGAGCCGTGGGAATGATAGAAGCTGGTTCCCGGCAACGTACTGTGGCTTTAGCTCTGAATACAAGTCAGAGTGTTATCAGTCGACTTTGGACACGTTACCGAAGCACTGGTGCCGTGGCTGAGCGCCATGGAGGACGGTATCGCTGCACCACACGGAGACAAGACCGATACATTCAAATCTTAACTCGAAGAGCTCCAACAATAACCGCCATGATGTTAGCCGTGAGGCTTCATCACTCTTCAGGGAACTTAATTAGCGACCAAACAGTCAGAAACCGCTTGCATGAAGTGAACCTTCATTCCCTAAGACCGCTACGGGTACCACCTATAGCAATGCACAATCGTAGGATTCGATATCAATGGGCTCTTGAACACAGAAATTGGGCAGAAGAACATTGGCGTTTCGTGTGCTTTTCTGATGAGTCTCGTTTTGGTATGAGACCGGATACAAGACGTATACGACACTGGAGAACCCCTGGACGCCAACAGCGATTAAAATCCTGCCAGGAAGTCCATCCTTATAGTGGTGGAACCATCATGGTATGGGCGGGTATTTGGATCGGCGGAAGAACTGAGTTGATTTGGATCAGAGGCAACCTCGACGCTCAAATTTATGCTGAGACGATTGTATCAGACGTCATCGTTCCTCTACAAGTGCAAATCGGTCCCTTATATCAGTTAATGCATGATAATGCACTAACATCAATGTCCTGCCCTGGCCTGCTCAGTCGCCAGACTTGAACCCGATTGAGCATGCATGGGATATGCTACAGAGAAGAGCTCTGCCGAATATGGATGAATGGATATGGATGTATGGATATATAATGGAATATGGATCCAGTCGCAAGAAGACCTTTTTTTGTTGTTGCAACGAACATGGGCGGCCATTCCACAGCGTGATTTGGATGAACTCATTTTGAGTATGCCAAACCGATGTTCTTGTGTTGTTAGTGTTCGCGGTAGAAACACGGATTATTAATTGTTTAAGTTACCCAATAAAATTTTAAAGAAAACTGTTATTTCAGTCTTTTTTTCGAACTTTAATGTTAGTGGTTCAAATGTCAAAAATCCGTTTATTAGGAAAATGGCAAATTTCTTTATTAATGCAAAGGTGACTTGGTTTATCGTTACTGTGACAAACGAAAACACTTTATTTGATGAATCCTTAAAGAAAATTTTAATTAATATCAATCAGGAGAAAAGTTATTGCAAAAATATATGTTGATCCCTAGACACTTTTGATGTGTGTATTTTGTAATGTAACTAAAAATTTAAGGTTTTCGGAATTTTTCCTTTATGTGTGCTATAAAACGTTGCTTCATGCCAAATTTCAAGATTCTAGGTCGACTGGAAGTACCCTTTAGGTTTTGATTCCCTTGCGAGTACTTGCGAGTTTCAAAATATGGAGCTTAAATTGCTGTTTCTTTTGATTGCGTTGACATAGAAGTTTGATTTTGTTACAGCTTAAAGGTATTATAGACCTGAATATTTGGTATGAATTTCAATTTAATACCTCTACGCGTTTATGAGAAAATGGGTAGTAAGTTTAAAATTATTAAAAAAAAATATATTATGTGATGTAACTAAAAATACATGGTTTTCGTAATTTTTCCTTTATCTATGCTATAAGACGTTGCTTCGTACTAAATTTCAAGATTCTGAATTCACGGGAAGCACCCTGTAGGTTTTGATTCCCTTGCAAGTGTCGAAAATTTTCGGCATAAACGGCTGTATCTTTTGATTGCGTTGGCTTAGAAGTTTGATTTTTTCACAGCTTCAAGAGACAGTAGACCTGAGTAATTGATATAAATTTCAGCTTCATACCTGTACGCGTTCCTGAGAAAAAGGGTCTTGACAGACGGACGGACGGACAGACGGACAACAAAGTGATCCTATAAGGGTTCCGTTTTTTCCTTTTGAGGTACGGAACCCTAAAAATTGACAGTTCTTTTGATGATATAAAGGAAATAAATGGGAATGTGATAGGTTGGAACGGAAGAACAAAATGTGTTGTACCGACCCCAACTACGTTGTAAAAGGGCAGAAAAATGATTAACAGTGCTTTTAAGTCGGAAAAATTACGGCAATCGTCGCAGTAGCAATATAACATCCGATGTGTGATTGTACTCCTAAATTATGTTTATGCATATAAAATATGCTACGCAACATCCATATCTTTACCTTCATAGCAACTTCTCCTCTGCACTGCAAATTGAAGGTCCCGTACAGGTCTAGCAGTGCTTTAGTATCTGGAGATACGTGGATCTTGAGAGCTTCTCCATTGGACTCCATTCTCGACGCAGTGTTGACCGTATCACCGAAGAGACAGTAGCGAGGCATTTTGAGACCCACTACGCCAGCTACACAGGGACCTGATGGAAAAGACAAATAATAAAGTACTGTACTCATCGTTTAGGCTACAAAAGAAATGTAAGTAGGTAGATTTGGAAGTAGGCACCGGAAGACGCAACATTATTGTGGGAGGCTTCCTCACAGTAATCCGAGAGAGTGAGAGTGTCCGATGGTTGCGGGATGCACAGGACCGTTTTGTGTATGTTTCTACTGCTGGGACTTTGGCCTCTTTCTTCTTTAGGTAAGCGAATTGGCTATAATCCACCACAAGAGCCCAGTGCAGGTTGGTAGATGTCACATGTTTCTGAATTTCAGTGTCGAGAATATGCCGGTTTCCTCACGATGTTTTTATTCACTCTTTTGAGAGTAGTAGTGATGAAATTAATTACACAAGTGCGCCTCAGTGGTATGGCCACGTCTCGTAAGTTGGGGTTCGTTATAAATAGGACCACCACTGCTATATCGCTAGAATATAATAATAATTATTGTATTCAAAAAGTGGGTCGTTCTTGGTAAAAAAAATATATGTATAAATATACTGTTTAATTAGAAACATAAGCCAAGTACAAAGAGAGGGTCCTTCATTTTAATATAACAGGCTCCTTTCGTATTTGCATGATGGCAAAGTAATTAGAATGCCTAAAAAATAAAATTTTCCGTTCCCACAAAAGAGCTAGCTTATATTTTATTTACATTGCGAGTACGTTCTGCCACAGCTCATTACTTTGCAAAGGAATGATTGTGGCAATGTTTTCGTTCAAAATTTTCCGTGACTCGTGTCCCGAATTTTTGTAACCTTTTGATTTTTACACGAGTGACTGTTTGTTTCATTTGAGGGCGCTTTTGGGTTGAACATAATTTTTTGAGCCCACAAATTTTGTAATGATTAAATTTACGGGATTTCTTTTTTTATATTTTGCCTCCATTTTGCAAGCAATTTCGTCTGCGAGTAAGTAGAAAATAGTCCCAAGGGAACAGACTCAGGATATAAGTGCCATTTATGTTCAACATGGTCTACCCGTGTGCTATTGGGTTCTCTTTCGCACAACCCATGGCCCCAATTAATATTTATCATACGGTACATCGCTTATTTTTTTTTTCCTAGAATGACCCACTTATTGTGACGAAAAGTCGCACATAAGGCAGAGAAAGCCTTGAGAGTTACAAATATTGTAAAAGTTACAGAAACATTTAAAAGACCTAAAATGCCTTGGGTGACCCTAGTCAATTAAAAGCAGCTATCTAAATCAGAAATATACTGTTTGACTCTAATAGCCTATGAATTGTTTGTCGGTCCTCAGAGTGATAAAAAACTAGTTTAGTGCCGAAGTTACGAAGGGTTCCGTACCGTCCATAAGTCATAAGTCATTACAATATAATATCTAACATTGTTTAGAAAATAATTTTGTAAAATAGACAGTGACACTAAAAAAATATAGTAAGAACGATTATGAAAACGACAATAAAAATCCTAGTATAATTAACAATGAATAATTATATTTTTTTTTAAAAGTCAATAAAAAGCCGTAGCACAGTTACGGCAAAAATAATCAAGTTTGAAGCCCCACTTAAATCATCATCATCATTTATTTTAATCTATTTAGTATTTATTGTTATAACAGCAGTAGAAATATACCATTTGTGAACATTTTAATTGTTTAGCTATCACGGTTCATGAGCCCGATGGACCTGGTGATAGATGGACAGACAGATAGACGGACGGACAGTAAAGTTTTAGTAATAGTCTCGTTTTACTCTTTGAGTACGGAACTCTAAAAACCGAGAGAAGTGGAATTCTGAAAGTGACCTCAACTCAAATTCAGGCCTGAACTTGAAGACTGAATAAATATTATATTTGCAAAGACTTGGCCAATAGTTTAAAGGTCAAAAGGTTATGCCAATATTTTTTATCAAACGTTTAATTTTAATGTGACTTCTTTACATAAGAAATGTTAAGGCCTTTTTTGTTTGTTTTTTTTTACAGCGTAGACAACCAAAGGTATGTATTTTATTAAATATATTTATTTTGTGTAAAAACTAAACTAAACTATAGTATGTAAGAAACTACTTTCTGTTAACGGTTTCGCTCAAGTGAAAGACGGAAGTGATCGTAAAAGAACATACTTTCGGGATAAAAGTATCCTGATTCTATTATCACATAGGCTTACCTGTGTGCCAAATTTTATATAAATCTGTTCACTCGTTTAAGTGTGAAGGAGTAAAATATATACACATACACACATATATGACGGCGCGGTGGCCGGCGACCGGATTATGAATTAGTTTCAACTATAAAGTTTGAATAACTTGATTTTGAAATGTTGCTAGTTTAAATAAGAATGATGAGCGGGTAACCCCGAATAGAGTAGTAAGTGTCAGTCTGAGTGATGGCGGCGGTCAATTGAATTGATAGCTGCAAAAACGAAGATTACACATGCTAACCTATTGGCTCGAAATAATTATGTTTGATTTTGCATAAAATTGTAAGACAGTCAAATAAGTAGACATTGGACAATACAAGAGTGCTTTTATTTTCAAATTCCTGTCGTTACAACGCCCACGATGGATAGATAAAGCCTAGACCGCTACAAGGCCCCTTCTGACGCTCCGGCATATATAAAAACTCGACTTTACAATATTAGTATGATAAGAACCACGAAAAATGTTTTAACGTTTGAATCCCCAACCGGTCCTATGAGACCGCGCTGTTATTGTTTTACTATTGTGTCTCGTTTCGCGGGTATCTGAGTAATTAAAAGAGAAACCGTAGGCTTAGAGTCTAAAGGGCAACTAAAGGACACAGATAGGTTTTAATCAGTAAAAGTCTGACAAGCCCTCTCGTTCAAACCTTAAAGTGAAAGAAATCATTTAATAATTTCCCAATTCAAAAATGAACTGTGATACCTAAGTAACGACAATATCAAGATAATACTCGTATTAACGTTTGAATCCCCAACCGGTCCTATGAGACCGCGCTGTTATTGTTTTACTATTGTGTCTCGTTTCGCGGGTTAGTTAGTTAGTTAGTTAGTAGCCCGTTGTGTCCCACTGCTGGGCGAAGGCCTCCCTCTCCCTTTTCCACACACGCCTATCTTTAGCCATTGCGGGCCAGTCCCTCCGATATTTGTCCAACTCATCTCTCCACCTTCGCCTCGGTCTGCCACGATGTCGTATTGCGTTTAATGGGGTCCAGTAAGTAGATTTTTTAGCCCACAGATCTTCTGACATGCGGCAGACATGTCCGGCCCAATCCCACTTTAGAGTAGCAGCTTTTCGGGTAACATCTTGTATTTCGCGGGTATCTGAGTAATTAAAATCGAATACAATAGTTATACGAAGATAATCCAGGACTTTAAGAGATAACAATGCGATAAGCTTTGAAAATGTTTCATCTAAAACGTTTTGTCAGCGTTGAGACTCACTAAGCAGACTGTCACTAAGTAGTTACTAAGTGACAGCTTTCAAACTTGTGACAGATTATTTTGAGATGAAGATTTACTCATGATACGATTATAAAACTGAATATTTTTGACTGTGCATCAAAAATCTTATTCTACTAACTTTACACTAAATATTACTGGACTCTCTACAATTATTAAGGGACTTGGGCCAACCCAAGTCGGATAGCTTAGATTAGAAGGCGGTAACGGGGTCTAGTAAGCGAGCGAAGCGAGCAATAACAGACCCCGCCGCCTCCTTCGTGGTGTTTTTTAATCCACTAAGAAGAGCACAATCCATTAATATTTTTGGTAGAACAAAGGTATATTTATTAGTTAAACAGGAATACATTAGACACAGGACAGTTAAACACTACCCTTTAATACTAACTAGCGACCTACCCTAGCTTTGCACTGGTGTTAGAAATCTTTGAAATTCTCAGCTTTTTCTACTATAAAAACGAGCACGTTGCATGTATTTCACACCTAAAAACCTAACCTAGGTTGATTAGTAGAGAAGGCCTTGATGCATTAAGTCCGCCTATGTACCACCACTGTACATGAAGTTTAAGTAAACCTTCTGCTAAACCAACATGCCAGTCATTTTACACCATCTTAAAGTCTCACTTACCAGAATGCAGTCCAATCCTGAGCTTCAGCTGATCTTGCGGTCGATGCCTGATGCGGAATCTGCTCACCAAGTCTCTGAGAGCCAGTGACATCCGAGCTACTTCACAGGCATGCCGAGTTCCATTGCGTTCTGGCAGACCTGATACCACCATGTAAGCGTCGCCTATTGTTTCCACCTGCCGGAAAAGTAATAATTTTAAAGTAATCGTTAAATTGTGAGTAATGTAATGTTGCTGAGGACATACAACATTTATTGATGGAATATGTCCAACATGAGCCCAGTAGAAATAAATTGGAGGACTACGAATTTGAACAGAACTGATGCAGACATGTTGTGATGATGCGAGAGATTTCGTTGAATCATGGCCTATGTCTTGTGATGTACATTCAATTGTTTAGCCATTGGTTCTCTCGCCTCTTTGCGGGCTGCATAAAGGTAAAGGTGTTTCAAATTCTGTAAGTAGTTATAAGTGTGTTCTTTAAAGTTTAATCAAATAGGGAAATTCTTCATTTCACTCCTCACACAATTTTTTCGACGACCTCCCTGTTCATCATTAACAAAAGTTTTATTCCTCCACTTCACATGGCCACACGGCCATGTGAAGTGGAGGAAAAGTGGAAGTGTTGTTAAAGTGTGTGCATGTATGTGTATACATGCACACACTTTAACAACAGAATGAGAATGGGATTCTCTGCTGGAGTCTGCGTTCTTCTTCTTAGCATGTCGATGGCAAAACTTTTCAAATACCTTGCCTGGCCCAGTATTCGGCCACGGCAATGCTCCAGATAGCTTCAATTAAGTCAACAGTAATTGGGTTACTTCTAGGTAAGTGTGATCCATCGCCAGCAAAATCATCGCTTACCATCAGGTGAGCGATAGCGGTCAACACGCAAAAAACAGAAAAAAAGATTACACGTAAAACAACTCACCTTATACACATCGTAATTCTCGACGATAGAATCGAAGCAGGTGTACAGGTCGTTGAGCAAGTCCACAACCTGCATCGGCGTGGACGATGCCGATAACGCGGTAAAGCCGACGATGTCTGAGAAGTATATCGTCACTTGTTCGAAGGTCTCGGCCACCACTGACTGGCCGTTGATCAGCTGAGAGGCTACGGACCTGTATAAGAAAGTAAGCTTGGTTGATTTCAAATAATAAATTTACAACTCGGTCACATTGACTTGACGCTTGTCGTCGATGTTAAACAATATAACAGAGAACTAGCCAAAGGATCGACGCGCGTATTGGTAACAAAGATCGTCCGTCGGTAGCTCAGCCCGCCCATGGTTCAACGCCGACTGTGCTGAAGCAGAAAAGCGAAAGCACTCGGCGTTTCTTTGCTGGGTGGATGCTCGTGACCGCAAAGCTCCGGACCTGAGTTCAAAGAAGAGAGCCTTCAACCATGCTGCCAAGTCCTACAAAAAGGCACTAAGGAAGGCTCGCTTCGATCGCATTTCCCACATTGGCCAGAAGCTCTCTGCACAACCGTCCGGTAGCAGAGCGTTCTGGTCCCTTGCCAAGTTGGTCGAAGCGAACTTTTGTCGGCCCACATTGCCTCCGCTGGTTCGGCCAGATGGAACACTGGCTCATACGGCGAGAGAGAAAGCAGGTCTCTTTGCATCTCTCTTCGCCCATAATTCTCGTCTTGACACTGGCAGTGCTACTCCACCGACCCTACCTCACTGCGGCACCTCGATGCCCGAGTTCCATATAAGGAACAAAGAGGTTCTGAGAGCACTGTGTCGTCTAGACGTGAACAAAGCTAGTGGACCAGATGGTATTCCAGCGATTGTTCTCAAGGCATGTGCGCCCGAGTTGTCTCCTGTTCTGACACGCTTGTATCGCCTCTCATATAGGACCGGTATAGTGCCCAAATCCTGGAAGCTTGCCAACGTGCAGCCCGTGCCCAAAAAGGGCAGTCGTGCCGATCCTGCCAACTATCGGCCGATTTCAATAACCTCCATACTCTGCAAGATTATGGAGCGTGTGTTGAACTCGCGCCTCATGGCATACCTGGAAGGTAACGATCTCCTCAGTGACCGACAGTACCGGTTTCGTCGCAATCGGTCTACTGGGGACCTACTAGCGTATGCCACTCACTTGTGGGGCGAGGCCCTCGAGAAGAATGGGGAAGGACTTGCAGTCTCCTTAGACGTCTCGAAGGCCTTCGACAGGGTATGGCACGCTAGCCTTTTAAGTAAGCTTCCAGCGTACGGCATCTCTCCTGGCCTGATTAACTGGATAAAAGACTTCCTGAGTGAACGGTCTCTCCGAGTTGTTGTCGACGGATGCTCATCAGAGCCCATGATGACTAATGCCGGAGTTCCTCAGGGGTCTGTTCTCTCTGCAACTCTCTTCCTGCTCCACATCAACGATCTGCTGATACCCGGTATCTATGGGTATGCAGATGATAGGACAGTTGTAGAGAGATACTTGCCGAGTACTCAGGCTAGTAAGGAGCTAATCCGGTCTGAAAGAGAGGCTATGGTAGAGCGTACGAATGACTCACTTCAGGCAGTCTCCAAGTGGGGCGAAGCCAATTTAGTGGGATTCAACGCCACCAAAACACAAGCGTGTCTATTCACCGCTAAAAGGAGCCCGTTCACCTTGGCTCCTGCTTTCCGGAATGTATCCCTGGAATGCGCCAACCGCCTTCAGCTCTTAGGAGTTGAAATTTCCTCCGATCTTAACTTTGGGCGGTTCATTGAGTCCAAGGCCAAGATTGCTGCTAGAAAACTCGGCGTTTTGGCAAAGGTCCGGCAGTACTTCACACCGGGACAGCTTCTAATGTTATACAAAGCACAGGTCCGATCGTGTGTGGAGTACTGCAGCCACATATGGGCTGGAGCTGCAAAATGCCACCTGGCAGCTTTGGACTCCGTGGAAAGGCGTGCAAAGAGGCTAATTGGAGATATGGATTTGGCTTCCAATCTACAAAGCGTTGAGCACAGGCGCAGGGTAGCCAGCCTTTCGGTTTTCTACAGGATGCATTTCGGAGAGTGTGCGCAGGAATTGCATGAATTGATTCCGCCATCCCCATTCCACCATCGGACAAGCCGTCGTACGGCGGGTATCCACCCTTTCGTTGTCCAAACCTCTACGGTCCGGACTACCGGTCGCTTCGTCGTTCATACCGCGTACATCGAGGGACTGGAACAATCTGCCTGCTGCGGTTTTTCCATCCGATTATGATTTGGGTGTCTTCAAGGCTAGAGTGAATAGGCTCAGAATAAACTAGTGCGCCTCACCATCGACGATTGCATCACTGCTTACCATCAGGTGGGATCGCAGTCAAGGGCTAGTTTATAATGATTAAAAAAAAAAAAAAAAAAAGATGCTGACCATACTGACACTTGCCGGGCGAGCTATGGGAATTCGGGGGCAAGCAGGGGGAAATCTCGCGTTCTAGAGATGCGTCAAATTAATGTGACCGGATTATATATGTAGTCAGGGTTAGTTCAAACCGAAACGCGAAACGACGCGAAGAACGACACAAAATATAACTTTATTTACTACACCGTAGATTGTCAACGGGGGCGGTAACCCTAGTGGGCGCTGGAGTTTTTCGTAGGGGTGGTAGTGGGTCCAAAGGTTTGACTTTAAATGTTTACCTTTAAATGGGGGCGTTAAAAATTATTAATAATTACAACCCTCAACTATAATCACAAGTAGCACACGGTTACACAGAGAGAGAATATTTTTTTAATTTATGATTTATTAGACAATAGACAGACATATAAAATTGGTATAATAAAATATTATATTTATAAAGCAGGGTCTTGTAATTTTGTTTTCTTATAAAGGGGCAAGTAGTTCATGAAACTGTATACTACACGAAAGATACACATTTCAGATTGAGGTGCCTCGCGGCAACGTATTCTGAAGTTTCACAATGAAATGGTATATTCGTGTCGTAAATAAATTTATACTTTGAGTCGCTCTTCGCACAGCGTTGCGTCGCGTTGCATCTTGATGTGATTTGACCCTCAGGATCCAAAAGTGCAGATGCACTCTACCAATGCAAGTGTGTATATATTTTTGGCGAACTTGAGCTATGGTTCATGACTGATTTTTGTAGCATAGAACCTCAAATATTGAATCTACATAATTGAATAATCTTTATTGTGAAGAATATACAATTCATCTACAAGAGCGAGCTTAACTCAACAATGAGTTTTCCCCTGGCAAAGTTTAACTTTATTCGAATACTTTAATATAGCTTGTTATTTTTATTTCTTGGTATGTTTGAACAAGCAACATACGAAACATATTTTCATCAGCAACCAACAGTAACAACTTAAACTAATCAACAAGAAATACGCCAAATTGTTCGAAACTTGAGCTTGGAAAAATATATTTCGAGTTGCGTGTAACATAAATATTTAAGAAATTATTATTCGCTCAAGTAATTTTTTTGAACTTGACTGTTTATGCTTTGAATTAAATATGACGAGTTTCTTCTGACATTTATATACTTTCTTTAGAGAGCTCTTTTTTGGGACAAATTGAAAACTTTTCACCAAAAAAAGAAATTCAAAGCAATCAGTAACTTTTGTGTCTGTTTTCATTAAAAAAGGTCAATGAGTGAGTAATGAGAGAAAATTAAATTAGTCACTGTTACAGAAAATTCCATCGTCTAATTATCTGCTTACTTACTTTCTGTCACAAACTGAAATGCAAAGTCATTCAGTAGACCTTAAAAATTATTTTCTTAATTAATAAAGTACTTACTTTGGCAAAAGCTGATACAGCAACTCTTCACATTTCTTCTTTTCTTCTAAATAATCTTGAGTTCTCTCACTAACTAATGATTCCAAATTATTCGCATACTGCTCCATACGGGAAAGCAAATTATCTAAAATATTGCTACTTTCTTGACTTCTGTTGAAAAACAAATCAATATAAATAATAATATTTCGAACAATTTTGTTTAAAAAAAATGTTTCAAATGAAATATATGCGAGACCACAACTATGGCAACAAAATAAAAATCATAAGCGTAAAAAAATATTTGCACATGTAATCAAACTTTAGGGTCCAAGCCCCAGAAGTTTTATTAGTTTCTGAATAAAAATATATTATTATGCGATGTGATGTTAACGATGTCACATGTGAAAACTGAGTTATTATAATAAATAAATCTAATGTGAATGATTTAATAATGAATTTGACATTCAATCTGGTTTGTAAGGTCGTTGATTATAAAAACAACCAATTTAAAAAAGGTTATAATTCAACTCGAATAGTATTTGATGACTATTATACGAGTATTATTATGTGCAATAGATATATTAGGCAAGTCAAACTCGCATCAAACATCGCTAACGCGCCAGTATCTACCATTATTTTATATGTTGTTAGGTTCTTTGAGTATAGTTAACACCCAAGTTTGCAACCCTGAAGTCTCCGTGCGTTTTTCGAGCACCATGGGGGTAGCACAGGGTTTTCTGGGTGTCAAACTTAGGTAATAAGTACTCTCAAGGGTTCAAACAACATAATATTATGAAAAAATGATAATTTTATATGCATATTTGCGACGTTTGTCATTTTTGTGTCGATATTGACTGGCCTATAATGTAACCATAATCCATTTAAATTTAATCAATACTAGAGTTCAGTAAAATTTTTCTCGAAAAAAATCAAAGCAAAGCAAAAAAAAGTAACAGTACATCTACACCAGAGGATGAAGATATATGTACATAATATATTACTTGTTGAGGCGCCGGATCGCTCCCTTCAAATGGCCGAAGACGGGTCTTTCCAGAGGGTCTTCGGCCCAGCACCTCCGCATCAGCTCTGTGGCATCGTCGACCTCGCACGAACGATGGTGAGAAGTATTAGGGCGAAGACCGCTTGATATCACCGTCTCGATTATTTCTAGAAAGGAGGGATGAAATGCATGTTACTAAAAGTGTTCTGAATTTACATGTGGATGGATGGAGAGGGAGAGGGAGGCCAAAGAAAAGATGGATGGATTGTGTAAGGACTGATATGAAAGAAAAGGGAGTTGGTGATAGTGTGACGGACGACAGGACAGAATGGAAGAAGAAAACGTGTTGCGCCGACCCCAAGTAATATGGGATAAGGGCAGGAAGAAGAAGATTATTTCTAGGAAGAGAAGAAGTCATTATTTTAGGTACATTCAATATCAACAACATACCACCACCAATTCGCATAGGGCTCGCGTGTTGGATTAAAGCCCATTCCCTTTCCTAGAGAGGAGGCAACATTAGGTGGGAACATTAGGTTCCCACTGTTGGAACTCATCCTATACCTACCCACCGCACCTAAACCTAGCACGATCGCTGAGCGTAGGTATGAAAACTGTAGTACATACATGAGATTGCCTTGTGTATTTATCTATTTTGTGATGAAGGTAAGTAATGAAATAATCATTTATTTGAAAGCTTCCTAAATTCATAATATATTGGAATCTTTTCACAGTATTAGTCTTTTCATAGAAACATCTCGCTCTTTCAATTTCGTTATACATTACGGGTATAATCGGATTTGAAGCTACGAGTATTTTTGTCACCTGTTTTTACACAGAATATGTTAGGTAGATAAATCGGATCGGATCGGATGTATAACTTTATTACTTTTTGCTACGAGTCAATTTTGTAATTGTATGGTAATTATTTTAGTTAAATATTCGCACTTTAGTAATAGATAGTTTATGAGACAATGCTCAATTTAATAATAATTTCAGTGATTGTATTTTAAAGTTTTGTCATCGTGAATCGAAAAAGGACAGAACATTTTTAGTTTTACTAATCAGTTGGGCCCCCAAACTCGCCTGATTCGATAGTTCCTGAAATTCTCTAAAGGATTTTGAAAATATTAAACACGTAAGTAGAATATTTGTTACATTGGAGATATTCTAAAATTCCAGGTAAAGATTTAGTACATGTTATTCCTAAAAAATTCGAAGCCTGAATCTTACTATCCTATTATATATATATAATATTATATATTATAAATGCCAAAGTTTGTGAGGATGGATGTATGTTGTTACTCTTTCACGCAAAAACGGCTGGGCCGATTTGGTTGAAATTTGGTATGTAGATAGGTTATACCCTGAATTTACATATAGGCTACTTTTTATCCCGGTCAACAGGAAAAAAAAAGAAACGTAATCTTATTTATTCTTGGATTTTGTTATTTTTACTATAGGCTGCTTTTTATCAACACACCACGCGGGCGACGCCGCGGGCGGAAGCTAGTAATATATAATTATGAAAATAATATGTAGATATTTTCTGAATGGTTGGCCACGAGTTTATACAGGAAGTCCGTAACGATATTCCAAAACCCAAATAAGATATTCAATTTAATTATCAATATTTGTTTTTAGCATGACCCCGATAAAACATGATATTGTTGGAAGCTTACAACGATTTTCATTTATTTTATTGCTTTTTCTTCTTTTCGAATCGATTCCGATGGCAAACTCGTTAAATTGATTGGGCCCAGTAGATGGCTACGTTAACTGCAGCATCGGTGGCACTCATAAAATCCTCCCAAAGTGCAGGTGTATGGGCTGATGAGGCACGTAAGACTCATGTTCTGAACACCTTGACATTTTGATACTGTTACTGATCATTCTAGGTTATTAAAAATTATAAAGCAAACGACTATCATTGTGCCTAGTCCTAAATATTTTTAACATTTAGAGAATTTTATCAATAATTTACTAGGTAATTATAACCATAACAAAACATCAATACAAGCTTCCAAGCTCATTTAGTTGCAGGAACGTTTTAAACTAATATTTATAAAAAATCCCCAATACTTCCTGTTACACGAGAATATTCCTTTTTGCGCATTGACGAAACTCCAAGGAAATACTAATAGTGCACGATTTGTGAGCATAGCATATGGTACTCCGAACAAACGACCCCATTTTTCAAAAGGTAGCGCATAAATTATGAACTTCTTACTTCATTTCTCCCTCAAGCATGGAACGAAGGAAATAAAAACCCTAATAACATTTGATGGATAAAACATTTTAGCAATTTCATTTGCTGTGTGTCTAAAACGGAATCCTATTATGTTTAATATGAGCTATCCTGGTATGAATCACGGAAATTATTTACGCTCCCCATGTCCGGAACGGAATAAATCAAAAGCTTTGTTCCGGAAAATGCGAAATATTTCTTTAGGCTGTGTTGTGTCCGGAACAAAAAGTTTTTGTACCACTTTTCCTGTGGCTTTGATAAAAGTAGACTACAGGTTTTCAAGAGACTGGACCTACATTAATCTTTATACGACAATATTAGGAACATGAATTGTATGAGTCATAAGAACAGGCAATTGTCTGGCTGTAGGACAGTTCGAAAATAATTATTATTATTTAAAGTTATTTTGTGACGTTAGTTTGTAAATAGGTGAAAATTAAATTCCCTAGCTAGTTTAAACGGTATTACTGGTTTTTTTTTTTCTGGTAGGGGAATCATCAGAATGACTTCCCTCGCTCTTGGGCGGAGCGGGAGGGCGTGTCAGACTCTTACTGACTAAACCCCTACCCCGTTCCTTCGTTGCCTTCGTTCTGGGGGGGACTCGGTGTCAACCGTTAGGAGTACCACATGTTCCCCCCAGAGGCTTCGGCCCTGCCGGGCCCCTACAGTTTGCTGACATCTCCTTGAGGCGCGCGTGGAACAGAACGCGCCGTTGACGACTGGGCTCGGTCCAGATTATTTCCAGACTGCCGGACGGCGAGCTACCCAGTGCTCGCCGTCCGCGAACCCGCGCCTACGGTGGTCGGAAATCGGGATCGGGATCTCGGCGGCGGCGGCGTGAGGACCGTTCCCTCACGCGCTCGCGGTCAGCAGCCTCCTTCACGAGCATTACTGCTTCGCAGAAGGAGGCGACCGCATGCCAACCCTCCTCGCTCCGGACCATGGCCTGAACCAGGGCCTGGCGCGAGAGGTTGCCGCTCCCGATAGCCTCCACGAGGACACGGCGGTGCTCCGCCCAAGCGGGGCACACTTCTACCGTGTGCTCCATCGTGTCCTCCGGGCGGTCCACACAGTGGCGACACCCGGGCGTGTCCTCTCCTGCTTGATTCGATGCAGGAACCTCCCGAACTTACCGTGTCCGGTGAGGACCTGCGTCACACGGAAAGAGAGGACGCCGTGACCTCTTTCCAACCACTCCTCAAAGAGGGGCCTAACCGCCTCAATGACGGCGTGCCCAGCACTGGGTTGCGACAGTCGCAGTCGCCATGCCACTCTAAGATCCCGCCGGAACTCTGTCCGCCATGCCGCGACTTGTCGCGGCAGCGGAGTTTCGCCCCGGCGTTGCATCTCCACGCGCAAATCGTGCATGCGTGCAAGGACTGTTGCCTCCAGATCCCACGGTGGCAGGCCAGCGAGGAGGCTCGCCGCTTCGCGGGAGATCGTGCGGTATCCCCGCACCATCCGAATGGCCATGACCCTCTGGCAAGCGTTCAGCTTGGCCGCCGGTCGCTTACCTAGCGACGGCGCCCAAACCGGCGCCCCGTAAAGGGCCATGGACCGAACGATCCCCGCGTAGAGCCTCCGGCAGGGGGCGTCTGGACCCCCTAGGTTGGGCAGGAGCCGCTTCAGAGCGGCCCCAGACCTGTCCAGTTTGGGGGCCAAACGTCGGAAATGCTCCTCGAAAGTCCACCGGCTGTCGATGACGAGTCCCAGGTACTTCATCGCCGACCCGACGCCGATGTGGACCCCCCCTACCGTTATTTGGGAACCCGGTGGTGGCACGTACCGAGGGCCATGAAAGCACAACGGTATTACTGGTGACTATTAAAATAAGAAAAAAAAAAGATCAAGATCAAAAATTTCTAGTAGCAGGTAGCTATAAAATTAATCGATCATACTGTACAGACTGGCTGCGAAGCCTCGAGGTGTAATGTAAGGATGTATGAATCCATTTAGAATATATTACGTTACTATTCTCCTCATAGCAGCAATTGATACTAATGCTTTCGAACACTCTTGTTACAAAATCTATCAAAAACTGACTTCAATCCAATTTTGCACAACCTTTTAAAAGTACATTCGATCGCCCAGCCTATTAAGTCTGCCAGTTGAAAAAGTCTGTTTTTATGTGATTTTCTTAGAAATCATTAATAAAAACATTGACTCTGATTTCGATGTTTTACCAAAGGCAATATTAGTGTCTCCCTAAAAGAACTGTAGGCTTAACATGTCCACATAAATATAGGTTTTTGTTTTATCCTTGTGGGCTTACATTAGATCCTTAGAAGGTCAAATGTCAGCGAATACGACTTTATTTCTAGAGAAAACTCTCAAGTAATGAATAAGAAAATAAATATTATAAGAGTAACATTTTACTAAAAGAGCTATGAATATAAATGAGGATGGAAGAAGAGAGAGGGAGGCCAAAGAAAAGATGGATGGATTGTGTGAGGCCTTACGGGTGACAGCACAGAATAGAAGAAAAAAACATGTTGCGCCGACCTAATAACAAGGGACAAGGGCAGGAAGATAATGGATAATGGGAGGTATTCCTCGAAGCGCACCAGTTTTGAAGCGCACCAATGAAGCGCACCATTAGCATGATAGCAAGCTGTACTAAAAGGTGCGCGCCGAAGAATAAAAATGGTGCGCTTCATTGGTGCGCTTCGAGGAATACCTCGATAATGGTGGTGACCACCTTAACATAACGAGTTTCCTCCATGCCTCGGAAAGCACGTTAAGCCGTAGGTCCCGGCTGTCATTTGTAGATCTTTGGCAGTCGTTACGGATAGTCAGAAGCCAGTAAATCTGACTCCAGTCTTACCATGAAGTACCGCGTTACCCAAGTTAATGGGTTGTGGAGGTCTGGTAACCAGCCGCTCCTCGTAAAATACGGGCATTTAGCTAAAACCGGCTTGACTGGAACCCAACCCCAATATAGTTGGGAAAAGGCTAGGCAGATGATGAAGGGCAGGAAGATAGTTTCTAACTTACCTTTCGGAGCCATTTCAATGCCAGGACCAAGCCAGAAAGCTCCCTGTCTGTTGACAATCTCGTGCATGACGATACCGAAAGAGTAGACATCGCCTTTTTGCGTCCCTTCTGGTGGCGGTTCTGCCGTACGAAGTAACTCTGGTGCAGTCCAAAGAAGTCCTAAGACAAAGCAAACGGTTAATGTTATCTGCCGCATAAAACACTTTAGATAGGTGTAACGTGGTGTCAGTAAAAGATGCTTTAGACCAGGGTTTCTCAAACGTATATCTCCATTTTTATGGGGTATAATCAAATGACTTCGCTCACTTTGGGTGGAGAGTGTCAGTCTTTTATACTGACTAAAATCCACTCGTATTTTATACAATCCTTCACGTTTATGTACCCCAACTTTGAGAAACCCTGTTTGCCGGCAAAGATGATTGCGGCGCACTTTTTTTGATATAGAGGATTAAAAAGTCATTACTGCCCGCTAAAAGTTTCTTATAGAAAACACTGCCTCTTTTCGAATAGATAGGATGAAAAATATTATACCCGCAGCTCTACAGCAAAAAAAGGCTTGCATATTGTTTAGGTAGACGCCAGAATTTAGTGACAGTATTTAATAGGAGAACAATGCCCACAATATTGCCACCGTCCCGCCTTTTGTATGTCGGGGGTGCGAATTAAAAATCCGTATTGCAAAAACTGTTAGTGTCATAGAGGAAGCCGGACTTTTAAACGTTTTGATGGTATTTAATATAAAGCGTCGCTTGCATTGACATGGAAGCTTTCTAAAGTGTAAATATTTTTGGTATGCGCTCCGTCTAAACATACCATCACCAGTATCCATCAGTACCAATATCAACCAGTCGGCTTTTTTCTGACACATTCACAAGAAGTTTTTTTTATCACAGTATTGATTAGTTGGATTCATCTACATAATAATTATATAAAAGAAGAAACTGACTGACTGACATATCAATACACAACCAAAACTACTGGGGACTAGGAACGTGAAATTTTGCATAATTTCAATTTAAAAACAGTACCCTTTTACCACGTAGGCGAGCAATATGAGAGGATTTTCCAAAATTCGGTCCTTAAAGGGGTGAAGCGAAAGTTCAATGTTGTATCGAGAAAAATATTTTCACACTAGTGAAAACGTAAGTAGAAGCTATAGTCCGTCAAACGAAAGCGCGACCTGAAAACAAGAGGTTGAATCCAAAAAATTTGTATGTGGTATTACTAACTAGTACCTAGGAGAATCATCTTTTGACACTTCATATATTTTTTATTTCCTACAATTGCGGCTGAATAATGTTGCCAATTAAATTTAAAAAATGAACTCCAGGTCGCGCTTTCATTAGACGCAGAGGGCGTCTAATGAAGTTTTGCCATAATAATGGTAGCTTTTATGCTTTTTTTGAGATGTGATATCATTAAATAAGTTCTCTCTGTCTAGCGTGTAGCGAGAGGGCGTATCATACTTTTACTAACTACAATCCTCCCATGTCCCTCCATTGCCTTTTGTGTTTCAGGGCTACGGTCCTCGTAACTCTTGCAAACGATCTTGCAGCCCTAGCATCTCTTTGATAAGCGCTAGGCAGAACACTGCGCGCTGTCGACTCGGGATCAGTCCTTTCTGGATGGTCGGAATTTATCGAAATGTTATATTATGTTAAAAAGATACCGTTGGTCTTTCTATTAGTTAGTAAGAGATTGCTATACTAGTCTATAAGTTTATTGAATGTATGTCATATCTTTGTTTAAGTGTAGTCATTGTCAAATAAATAAAATAAAAATAAAATAAACCTTTCTAGAGTGCTTTTTTCTGATACAAAAGCTTTTAATATTCAGGGCTATTTGTAAAATACTAACAATCTTGCAGGACTGTGTTACTGACATCATAAATAACAACTATTGTTCTATGACTTTTTACAAAACATAGTACATTTACCAAAAACATACCTTCAAGATTTCATTGTTCTAACACATTTCAATTCTGTATTTAGCTGTACCTACCCATATGCCTCCTGCGCACTGTTCTTGCCCCCCCGCTCTTCGTAACATTTGGAACGTTTAATTCAAATATTTTTATCCCGTATGAAAATATGATAAAAACAATCTAAAAGTCATAGAACAAAAACTTTTACTACTTTTTTAGCTCTTTTTTGTATAAATAAATACAAAAAAGAGCAAATTCAGCAAAAATAACCCATGAATTATTTTTAAAAATATTACTGCTATCAATGAAAACCAGGAAAAGGATCTTCCCACCATCATTTGGAGTCAAACTACATAAAATAGTATTAAATGTTGATTTTCTTCTCAAAGAGAGAGTAAAGATAAAGTCAATTACAAAGTGAAAACGAATTTATAACTTGCCGAAGTTGGCTTTGCGTGGTGAGGCGGGTGATATAATTTAGCTCGAAGTCAAACAGTCTGACTGGGGACTAATTGACTTGAAGATAGAACAATATCAACACGTGTTCCATACGGTACAGCGAGGGCAATCTGAGAGCACTATTAGTTATAAGGCTTCTCACTTGCTTCATAGCTTTTTACTGGATATTATGCAATTCTTCCAGAGTCCAGTGTCTGGGAATTTTACCTCGGATTTTCATTACTGTGAATGAAACTTAAAAAGAAAATATGATAAAAATGTAGCCAAAAAAAAAATTTGGGGAAGTATTACAATGAGCGTGTCAGATTTTTACTGACTAAAATACCTGTGTTATTTTTATTGCCTTTTGATACCTAAGGCTTTTTCGAAATCTTTCGAACAATCTTACAGTCTGCTAAAGAAACAGCCCTAAAACAAGGCTCTTTTCCGTTGTTATGCCGACTAAAATGACATAATTGGTTGGTGTGATTACGGGACGATTTTTCAATAGTTGGATAAGTTTTAATTGAGGAAATAAAATGGCGATTTGACAGTTTTTGTATATAAAGTATGTCAAACATCCATATTTGTTCTTCTGATACGAGTAAACATTATCCGACAATTGACAAATTGGTCCTTAATATTTTTCACTTTTTAATACAACTCAATTATAAACTTAATTATAAAAAAGACAAAAAATTAATTGAACCACCATAACTACAAAATAAAAATATAACTTACGAGTCCAATAGCTGTGTGCCCTTGAATCCTTTTCTGAGGTCCTCAGCGCGTGAAGTCCAAAGTCCGTGATCTTCAGCACGAACCGAGAGTCCACCACACAGTTGCTGGACTTCAAAGCACCATGAGATCTGATGTCCGAGCCGTGGAGGTAGTGCATGCCCTGGATGAAGTAATTAAATAATTTAGGAATAGTTCTTTTTCTACAAAAAAAAATGAATGCTTAACTTTTTCTAACATTGCTGGAGTAGGCTCAGTACATAGAGCGACTGCCTATATAATCTCCCATCCCAGTAACTGGATTACATAATACTCCGTGATAGATCTGATGTTAGGTTTTTTGACTACAAATGAAAGGATTTCCACCCAGATTAGGAGAAGTAAATTAATTATTTTACTAATTAAAAAAAAAGGAACAGTCTTCTGTTCCTCTTTTTTCTCTCTGTTATAAAAACAGCTCTGACTTCGATCTGGAAATGTGAATTCTATACCAATTTGAAATGTTCTGAATTTAGACCGACGCTATTCGATTATAGTGCTCAACTGGTCAACCCTTTCCAAATAGTACGGTCACCTCGGACCGTCATTTTTCGAATTCACTTTGTATAAAGAGCACAAACGCTTTTAAATTGGCAGTATTTATTAACCAAACTGCTGTAACTGGTCGATATCATAATAATAAATATGAAACAGAAATGTAAGCGAGACAGTATAAAACAATGTTCAGAATTTAATTATGAGCATTTACGAGTATATATTATAAAGTTGAGCTTTGAAATACGAATATAATTATATTAAAATTAATTGAAATGAAAATGCTGTATGTGTAACCACAACCGATTGTGAAATCTGATGCTAAATTTTATAATAAATGAAATTTAATTCGTGAATAATGGTAACCATGTGGTTTTACTTAATTATAGCAGGATTAGCCTACCTCAGTAATTCCTGCAATTGCAAATTTTGAAATCTCCAAATCAACGATTGAAAAATTATGAAGCAGTAGAGAAACGCAATAAAAATACTGTCTTGCATTGACTGGACAGGTCCACTCAAATCTGTATGGTTCTTTCTTCAAAAGGCCATCTCAGACACTAATCTGCATGGTTCGCATTATGATTTGACTTTAAAAGAGACTGTGACCGCTGAGTTTGTTTCGGTGTTTCTTCTCAGAGTAGTCAGTTAGGAAACACCGGCCAAATCTAGTATAATATAAAGAAAACAGTTTTTTACGTGTATGAGTGTTTGTGAAAACCTACTTTCAAAATAAATATCTTTTACTCGTATCAATAATTGGAAAATACCAGCGCAGCTCAGCAGAGGAGAAAAGGGAGGATTCTCCGTACGGGCCTAATAGTTGTTTTCGGACAGTTGTGTGTTTTATGACCCCAGGGATGGGAAACGGAGAAGGACTGTTGAGATGGGAGGATGAGTTGAAACTTACAGCCCCACCTGGAAGAGAGTGGCTCGTGATAGATTACAATGAGCATGAATGGCTTTTTTTTAATGAGTTAGACGAGGCCTTTGCCATTAGGCATACTGAATTAAGAGATTTATATGAAAACAAAAAGGAGATAATAAGAAAAGAGAGCTCAAGTTCAGAATAAAAAGGCTAGTAATAATAATATGTTCTAATCGTGCGGTGAACTTTAATTCTCCGATCAAGATTAGTTCTTATGTGGCTACATAGATGTCGCTACAAGCCTTATAGGCAAGCCCAACGTATAAAAAATATCGTTATTAATATTATAGTGCTAAAACTTAAAGCTTTTGAAACTAAATTAAATTCAGGGTGGTTCGATAAATAGGGACACGCCGTTCCTTTGGCATTTAATACTGTTAACGGTTAACAAGTAGATGAACAACCTAGTTATTCTGCCTCGGGTGACCTACCCTATCGGGATTATCTGTGGGAGAAAATTGGCACTATAATAATTTGACATTCACGTGGTCAACAAGATTTTGCCTTTAGATAATGTAGCGATTAAAATTAATAATATTATTAAAAAAAGACGTCAAAAAATGTCTTCACAAGAATTAAATAGTTTGAAAAATATCTCGCCAGTTGCTTGGTCATTTTATTATGCTTGTTAAACTATCATACTGAAACAGTTTAACAGACGAGTAGACCATGTCCGGAAAAATAACAAAGGGTACCTTTTTTCCCGGGAATATGTCTCCATGGGACAATTTTCTACTTTTACGCGAGCGAAGCCGCTAACAGCAACTAGCAATCAATAGAGGAAAAATAATGATTGCTTCTTGATTTTATTTCTTGTGCCTGTCTCTAGTAAAAAAAATATTTCGTACTTTAAATAGTTAAGTAGGTGCGTCACATGTAAGGGTATTTGTGAAAGAGAAAAATTGTGGACTTTAACCATAATACCATCTGAACCTTTTTAGCCTTTTTCTCAATCTACCCAATACTTTAGGAAAGGAATATCAAGCCGACAGTAATAGATTACGATTGTTAACGGGACACCTGTTTCCGCTACGTTGAAACTTCGTTAAACCTTTTCATGCTGTCAGGAAGGGTTTAAACAGGAAATGTTTTCACGTGATGATAATAACAGAATTGATGGAGTGGAATAATTACGGTGAAATTCGAATTTCGGAACTACATAGAAAACTTAAAAAAAAACTGTACAACATGTAACTGGAATAATGCACATTTTTAAACACCCGTAATACAAGCACTGAAATTCCACTTAGGGTAGATGCAGGCAAATAATATGGGAATCGCGGCACTATGTTAGTGCATAGGTATTTGTATCTACCGCACGAACTCACAAAGACGCCAGTGACGTAATTTAGATTATTGAAGAATTTAATTATTAATATTATAATAGAAGAGAAATTCGTGATTATTTTAAAATAACAAAATTAACCGTTTTAAAACAGATGTAACGATTCAGTAATCGAATTTGAACATCCACATAAAGCACTCAGATCCTGTAAGCATTGTTTATGTGGGTGTGTGTTGCAGGTTGTGTGTGCGCTGGTGTTGGTTATGAGTTATGTGTGTATTAATGTCGTATATCTATACCAAAATCACACTTACCTTGACAATATCGTGCATCAAACTGACTTTAAACATCCAGTCCAGCTTAATAGACTCATTCTCCAAGATATCTTGCAAGGATCCTTTAGGACAATACTCCGTAAGAAGACAGCAATGTGGAGGGTCCACGCAGGCTCCGAAGAATCTTGCCAGATGATCATGCTCCAAGTCCTTCATCTTCTTCAGTTCGAGAAGAAGAGGTCTGGTCAGGTCTATACGCTGTTTGTCCACTTTCTTAATGGCAACCCGGCAGCCTTTGTAGAATCCACAATTTGTGTATACTTGTCTATCACCAGCTAATGATATGGCTTCGTCCGAGAATGTAGTCTGAAAATAAGGGTATACAATATAGCATAAGCATAACATTATCAGCCCTGTAATGTTCCCACTGTTGGGATTCCAGTCTCGTCTCCAAGAAAAAGAATGGGCAGTAAAAACTGTTTCAAGAATCAGACCAATTATTACAAATTGTTAAGGTTAATAAATATTAATACCCCTCAGCCCCTATTCATCATCATTTTAGCCTAAGGACGTCCATTGCTATACATAGGCCACCTCCAGGTGCCGCCACAATAAACGGTCCTGTGCGTCTCGCATCCATCGCATTCCCGCGACTCTCACCAAGTCTTGCGTCTTCCCATACCACTCTAGCACCTTTCGGCCTCACCGAGCATCCGTTCTACGAGCAATGTGTTCTGTCTACTGCAACTTAAGATTGGCGATTCTTGGAACCTCATCATCATCATCATTTCAGCCGAAAGACGTCGTCTGCTGGACACAGGCCTCCTTTCTTGGAACCTGAATACTCTTAATAATATGAGATTTACTATTTTGGGCCTTATTTACTTGTAGGTCAAAGTTTAAGGTCAAGGTAAAAAAGTTGTATTCGATTCAGGATTAATGCTCGGTTCGTCCATCTAAAGCGATTAAATATTGACAAGGATTTTGCGAGTCCAAAACGATGTTTAAATATTAATAAGGATTTAGTTAATATTGGTTAAAAATTATTTAATAAAAGCCATAAAGTTACTTGGCCCTAAACATTTTAGGATTAACGGCAACTTTTCGAACTTATAGCTCCTCAAATAATCCCGCTCATAAGATCTTTCAACGTCCACTAAGAGTTCATCGAATATTAACGTTCTTCGACGAGGATGAACTTCGAACCAATATCTAAATACTTGACATTTGTAAGTTTGCCAACTTCGCTCGCCACAAACTGAAAGTCAATCATGAATCAATTTAAGACTTTTCTCTCTTCTATTCAGAAGTGGAATAAGTTTTAAAATAGATCGTGGGTTGAAAAGACTAATCAATACTTGAGTGGGTACGAGTTTTTCCGTTCCCTTCTATTTTTACGGTCCTTATTTTGCAACCACGAGAGACTTAAAACCTCTTTCATTTTTAACAAACTTTTAAAACCGAAGATTTTTCCCGCAGAGAATCCTCGTTGAAGTTAGTGTTTCTTGAAAGCTATAGCTTTAGGGTCTTTAAGTCAAGAGTGAACGGGTTACTTTGGCCAGCGTGCTTTATTACTTGCTTACCGTCAGGTGAATAGTGGTCAAGCGCAAGCGTATCAATAAAAAATAAAAATAATCCGTACTTTATAATCTAAATGTGAAAAAGTAACTCTGTCTGACAGTTTGACGGTAAAACAAATTAACAGATTTTTATTTTTGGTATGCAACTATCTTGAACTCCAAGGATGAACACAGGCTACTTTTTATCTGACTGCGAAGTCAAAGTCAGATAAAAAGTTCGCTATAACCACAGAACAGTTGAAAGGCTACAACCAACATTTACGCAGACGAAGCCGCTGGTAGAAGCTAGTAGTTAATGGTAATTGTATATAAGCAGGGCCACAAATACTACTGAGCTATGCTTCCATGTTACGTATTAGTTATCCCCAGAAATCATAAATGTGTTACAGATAATAACCGTTATTTCAAAGGTTATAAACAGAATCTTTAATTACAGGATTTGTGAATTATACGTTTCCAAGAGAATAGAAAATCATGAAAGTAATTTATGTTTTCCAAAGAAGAGAAGTGATGAGTTGTAAATAAAGACTGACAGTTGATATTGTCTTATAACTGGAAAAGGTATTAAGGTCAAAAGAATTGATGGACTTCCTTTTGTATAGGACTCTACGCGAACAAAAAAACCATACCTACATGAATAATATATTATAACTCATTCAAATTTCGCTGTTGAAATCTCGTTCAAAATATTTCGATTGATATCCGACGATTACATTTTCAAATGATTATTTAAGTCATGCCAGTGATCAGCTTTTAGGAAACTGTTTTTATTCCATTTTTGAGAAGTCAATTAAAGCTTAAATACTGCTAAAGTGACGAAATGTGAGTAAGAACAATTTCTGCATGTGACTATGTCTCACAATTAGCTACACATCTCATTATGGTCATCATCTTCCTGCTCATGGGTCTTACCACCACGTGTGAAAATTTCAGGCGTCCTAGCGAGAAAGAGAGATGGAGCTGTATACTCTACTCGTGCATAACGCCATCCCTTGAAGGTTGTCAAATAGATCGCGTTAAGACCTCGTAGTAAGGTCTCAGATACCAATTTAGTGAAAGTCGTTGCAACACGTTTCTTCGCTTTTGTCCTGTCAACCGTCACGTTATCACTGACTGCCATTTTTCATATCACTACACACAAACCAACCATTTTTACTTTTGCCTCTCCCTCTCTATCTATCCTCTCACAACTCTTTTAGTGGCATGTGTTTCATCCCTTCTCAACACATGGCTATAGCAAGACTTGGGTATACAGCCGCATACTTACAATTCCAGATCTAACAAAAAATATACAACATGAGAGTGCTTACTGCATACAAATTCATGACTTTCTTTTTAGATCTCAAAGGAGATGGATAAATAAGTAGTTCTCTTTTCCATCAATCCTTTCATAAAACATGTGTTTCGTCTCTTCTCTTCACATGGGCATACCAAGACAATAATACACCCGCATATTACTTACAATTCCAGATCTTACAAAAAATATACAACATGACGACACAAATCACCGGATACAAATTCATTCAAGTATCAAGACTGTCTTGCGCCGTTTGAAGATTACCAAAGTATTGTCGATCTGTATCTATCCACTATCCCAAAGTTTTCAATGCCTTTTAGATTAAGACCCTTTTCCTCTCATCCTCTCATATAACATGTGTTTCGTCCCTCCTCTTCACATGAGCATACCAAGACAATAATACACCCACATACTTACAATTCCAGATCTTACAAAAAACATACAACATAACGACACAAATCACCGGATACAAATTCATGCAAGTATCAAGACTGTCATGCGCATTTCGAAGATTACCAAAGTATTGTCGATCTGTATCTATCCACTATCCAAACGGATCTCCAGGGAGATGGATAAATAAGTAGTTTCCAATGCCTTTTATATTAAGACCCTTTTTAGAATGCCGATTTACCCTGATAGATTTGTGTAGGGGAATTTTATTTGCGTCGGGTTTTATTATTTTGTTTTTTACAGGACTCATGGCCGCTCTATATTTACATGGGTTTTAGTTCGGTAATAAAATAGGATAGTACCTATGTAACATTGGTAGGTTACTCTTGCAAAACAAAAAACTTGGAATCAATGTTTTTTTTGGTATCTGACTGCGCCAGAATGAGGATTGTGTTTGTTTATTTTTTAAGAAGCCTGATGTAAATTGTATTTATTTAATTATTGTTGATTGGCTCATTATCATCATCAGCCAAAGGACGTTCACTGTTGGTCACAGGCTTCCTTCTTCCTTCCTTCTTCCTTCCTTCCCTTAAGTGTCGCCACAATGAACGGTCCTGTACGTCTCGTATACATCGCATTCCCACGACCCTCACCAGGTCATCGATCCACCTTGTGGGAAGCCTTTAAACGCTGTGTCTTCCGGTGCGTCAATTATTGTCAGTAATATTGGCTACCCCGTATTTATCCGGTGTTTGTAACAACCGGAATTAATTAATTGCTATTGGTCGACTGGTTTCGACTCAGGCTTGACAATTATATCACCTGATGATAATCGATGATGTATTCTGCGATGGAACACGCTTGCCTAGAGGTAACTTTTTCACTCGTGACCCAAATCACACTGATATTATAAAGACGAAAGTTTGTGAGTGTGTTTGTAGGTTTGTTAATGCTTGACACTCAAATAGCCAAACTGATTGGGAAGAAATTTGGCACACGGATAGACTGCCTTAGAATAGCACATTTTATGACACTTTTTGCCGCGGGAGTAGAAGCAACGGTAGGATGCTGCTTTAGGTGCTTTAAAAATGTCTTAAGATTTATTAACACAAATAAGTCTCAGTAGAACCTGATTATTGACGACAACACATGACGGTGACGTAAAAGATGCATGTGGCCTTAAATATAGGATGATTAAGTTCACACTCACCCCAGTGCTGTATCTTCGCGCCAAAGAGTGCACACTACCACGCAATCGTGCACCCGGCTGCAGGACATCACTCCAGCTGACTCGCCATGTCATCATAGCTATTTCTGCTTCCAGTTTGTAGTGCCTGGTAGAAGAAAAAAATAAAAGTAAATCAACGGCATAGGACGCAATAAAACATTGATCTACCAAGCTCACTCATTGTCTCGATCTTAATAGAACTAAACATCAAGGTTGGACTGTCGACTACATCAATGTGCAGAATACAGGAGTTTTTTGGCCACATAGCCAGGAAAAGTGGCCACAACTTTGAACAGCTAATGGTGACTGGCATGGTTGATGGCGATCGTCCTAGAGGCCGCTGCCTAACGAGATGGCCAGTCACAACAATTAATTACACGTCACTCTCACTCCATGATGCCTAGAACCGCCACAGGTGACGAGACACCATCAGGAAGAAGGTAATCCAGCGGGACCTTCACTACCCTCAGCAATGAGAAATACGACTCAAGGAGGATAAGGACCGCGCTCAAAAAAGAAGCCACTTAAACGTTTTAAATTATGACTCTGAAACATTACATGTGGCTTTTATTCAAGCATTCTTCGTTTCTGTCCTTCAACCTATTGGTTAGTGAATATAGTTGTAAGTACATTGAAAGGTTACCATATACTACCACAGGAACATACACGCAATTTAACTGGTACACACGAGCCAATATTTCTATAGTAACAACTAAAAAGTTACATAGTTGAGAATGAAAAATTTATTCGATTGAGTTCCATTCCGCACAAGAAGTTGGTCGGTTTAGTTGGACGGAGTAAAAGAACTGAAATGATCCGATTGAGTTCCACCCAGTTGGTTGGTTTTTTTTTATATAACATAAACTAGCGCTTGACTGCAATGCCACCTGATGATAAGCAGTGATGCAATCGTTGATGGTGAGGCGCACTAGTTTATTAAGAGCCTATTCACTCTAAGTCTTGAAGATACCCAAATTATAATCGGACGGAAAGACCGCAGCAGGCAAATTGTTCCAATCCTTCGATGTACGCGGTATAAACGACGAGGCAAAGCGCTTTGTCCCGACCGTGCAGGTTCAGTTAGTCGGTATGAGAACAGAGTTCGACTTATTCGCAATAATCTTGTTTACACGAATCCTCATTTCAGGAACTCTGAGTTACACTGAAAATGGTACAGTTCCGATCAAAACCACCAGTTTTAGATATCAGGAAATTCAAACATTTACATTATCCTCGGCTAGCTGTGTTTTGTGTGCATTTCGTTGAGTTTCAAAATTAAACAGAAAACTTAATTATACAGTTAGAAATTTGTTTCGATATTTAATCAATTTTGTAGTCTTCCAATTTTAACTTTGGAAGGTTTTTAAATGAGTTTTAGGGTGAATTAAATATTTCGAGTTAAAATCGTGTCAAACACAACTTGAATACTCTACTTCATTATTCATAATTCAGAAAATAGGGATATGGTTACAGTATTCTTTGTTGTGTGTATATCTATTTTCCAAGCATTAGTACAAACTTTTTTTTTACCATATTAATGGTAAAAAAAAAGTTTGTACTTACGTACGTGTGTGTACATGTTCGTTATGTACTCCTTCACACTTAAACGGCTAGATGGATTTGGATAAAATTTGATTGGTTCGTTTTTATCTTAGCTAATATCTTCTTAATAAAGCGTAAAATCAGATGATTTAAAAAAACGACCGATCAATGAATTTAAGGGAAGCCAAAGAAAAAAAGTAATAAAGACACTTAATATTATAGAAATATTATAAAGGCGAAAGTTTGTATGTGTGCTCGAACGGATGAATGGATTTGGATGAAACTTGGCACACGAGTAGACTATGTCTTGGAATAGCACATAGAATTTTATCCCGAGAGTAGTTATATTCTTTTATTCAATTATCAACTAACACGCGGACGAATTCGACTGGCAGAAGCTAAGTACAATAAACATTATTCATATATATACGATTTCACTTAACGTTTACAGTACCACGAATAAAACGCAATAACCTAACATGCCTCGTCGCCGCTACACAAAAACGAGAAAAAAACACTTTGTAAATATGGCAATTTTTCAGTACAGTTGGAACGAAGCTTTGGATACATACCTGTATATAAACACGGAGAGAATTGCCAACACAACGACGACGGAGCTCAGGATTATACTGAGTATCGCGTACACTGGTAACGCTGAAACAAACAAGTTTAATTAGTACTGTGTTCATTGAAAATTCTATTTATTTGCTGCTGTAAAATCTCTTTGTACGAGTTTGCTATAAGTACTGCTGTCTTCAACAAGAACTAGAAAGGGGAAAAATATTATAAATTTATACAATCTAGACGGCTATTTGTATTTTTGCAAACTAAATTTTTTACTAGTGAAACTTTAACACTGAAACTTGTATGAAAAAATAACTAGATGTGCCTTGTTACTGTACATCAGAATATGCAGGGTGAATGGTAATAATTAGTGACCGACACTTAAGAGGCCTGCGTACACCGCGCGCTATCTCGAGTTGAGACGAAATAAAATATGTTTTTGAGGTTGATGGAATCAATCCAGATAGTATAAACAATTCTTGGACACACTGACTGGAGTAATGTCATCATCCACATACTGACAGTTGCTTGCTGTGATAGCAATATAAATTATTGGAAATTTGGGAGATGTTCCGTAATACCAAAAATGATGAATGAAAAATTTATGTATTTCCAATATCGTTTCGAGTATTTATAACTTGATAATAATATCTATGTTCCTTCGGAGAGATATTTTGAAAAATTGTTGTTTATAATATAGAAAAAACCAAATAAAAACATGACATTTTCGCTGTGAAAAAGTACATATTTAAATTCGCTTAAATATCGTTTGGGGTAAGTAAGTTTTTTAAAAAAAAGACGACGTAGAAACCTAGATAAATATTGTCTGAATCCGAATAACATCATAATATTATGGTGTAAATATGCTTAAACTGCAAATGATTTTAGTATTACGTTTGTATGGATAATTCTAACGTCGCGGCCACCTTAAACACATGATTGTACTCATGGTAATAAACAACTTTACCTATGAAACCAAACCTAAAATCGCGGAAAAAACTGGCAGTTCAGTACATGTTGACCAGTAAGGAGACAACAGCAGTACAAAAGTACAGTTAAGTCTAAATCAAAATTGACTAAGCATTTAATTCAACAGACAAAACTTTACAAAATACAACCCCGTATATCATAAACAAAAACCCTTAAAGATAGAGTGTCGCAAAAGAAATTATTTCAAGAATTTATTGTATCGTTTCTCCCTAAAGTGAATTATCGTAATAAATCTGATAAAAGTTAATTTCACGCCAAAATAAACACGACTGCTAGATCCGAAAATTTAACGTGTCTCCGAGATTCATTTTCTTTTATATTACACGCTGGATCTTGTCTACAAGAATGATAATTTGGAACATGAACTATTTTGGCTTTAGTGTTTATAGTACCGTGTTTTAATAGTCGTTTCGATGTTCGCTTATCGGGTCCACAGAGGCCCTACCACAAGTTCTTAACACGATCCATAGGAACAAACATAATAATATAGCGTTTATTCTCTTGAAGTTCATGGCGTTTTCAAACTTTATCTTTTCCTGAAATATTTTAAAATAAGGAATTTTAATTTATTTTTTAAATAGGATTTCTATGATAGGTTACACAAATTAATTTTAACTTATCACATACCCGCAAAACGAGACACAATAGTAAAACAATAACAGCGCGGTCTCATAGGACCGATCGGGGATTCATGAATTAATAACCGGAAATGAGTTAGAACTGAGTCGTTTGGTATATAACTCATTTTCGGTATTTTTGTCGCTTACATGTTTTAACCTTTCAAGCGTTTATAATATCGCATATTAAATAAAAAACAAAATAAATATAAAATTAACGCACAGACCGCCCGTGTTGAACGACTACCTATAAGCTCTACATAATTATCTATATATTAAGTACATCGATGATAATATTAATATACACATCGAGATATGGTAAATTTGCATTTACTCGTTAAAAAATAGGCATTACCATGCATATTGCACACCTGTTATAGTAATATTTATATTTATTTGCTAGGGTAAGTTAATAAAAGGTATAAACAGAACCAGAAATTGAAAATGTGTGACGAATTAACAGAACGAATTTAGGAAAATAGTTTATTTGTTCGTTTTTGAAATAGTTTTTTCTTTTGCCAGAACTTTCTTGTTTTTTTTTAATATTGATCGTTTCACGTTCGACCCCTATCTCAGTTGTTAAGAAGCGATGTTGAAGTCAACCATGGAACACACTTGCCTAGAAGTAACGTATTCATTCTTGACTTAAATACTACAAGGTTATAGCTATCAGGAAATAAATAATCCAGCAGGGAATTGCACTCTTTAGCTGTACGCATAATGAATGTGTTCTCAAAACGCTTTGTGCTTATGGGTGGAATGTTCACCATGTACCGGTGGCGCATCACCGACATCTAGTGGTCTGATGATGGAATGGACGTGCAATCGATGATATCTTAGATGTCCACCATGGACACGGTAACTGTGGGAACATAGGTATAGACAGTAAAAAAGTCTGGCACGCCCTCCTGCTCCGCTTCAGAGCTGGAGAAGTCATTATATGACATCATACCAGAAAAAGGTCTTGGATTGCAAAGGCACAGGTGCGTATTAGTCAGTAAGTCTGACACGTCGCAGTTCATCTTAGAGGGGAGAAGTCACTGATGATTCCTCAAAACAATCCTACCTCAAAACAAAAAACACCAACAAAAGGTTTAAGAGCTACAACAGGTCGCTGTTTGAGATAAACTAATAGAAATTTAATATCTACACGAGGGACCGTCCCGACCGATAGCCTACACAAATATTGGCGGCTCGCCAACGACATCAAAGAGAGATCGTTTATACTCACGCATCAGATCATAATCTGGTGTTTGAACGTGACTAAATCCATAATAACGATCTGTTTCGTTATTTACTGATGTTCTTAGAATCAATTTATTGCTGTAATGCTTATAATGTAGCCAATTGATAAATTTGCCAAGTTTTATATCACCTATATAATATGGAACTGAAATGATGCATACCCTTATACCTACACCTCAATTAGAAACTACGTTACAGTCACAATTCAAGCTCTAAAATTTTCCTTAAGTGCACATAGTTAGAGATTTTCTTTTAAGAAATTAGTTAACCCAACCAAGCCAATCATTTAAGTTTGATATTTTGTAGAAAGGATTGTATTTAAAAAAAAACCTAAAAGATATATTACGATTCTGCCCGATTTTTATTTCCCTTGGTTCAGTTTATAAAATACTTCGTATTTTTCATTTATTATAAAAGGTAATTAAAAAAATGCTAAGCAGATTAATTTGACTTCTCGATATTATTGTTATAGATCGAACGCAGACAAGTTTATCATTATAATTACATATCTCTGCTCAGACGTATTCACTGGTCGGTGACGGTATTACTAATTGCTATTCCGCTTATCTAGTCTATTCAGGCATGCAGAAAGATCGTTTTATTCATGGTAATTTAGCACATAAACTAGTACTATTATACTTCGCGAGAGTCCTTCCCTGGATATCTTTAAGAGAAAGTTAAAGAGCACTACCTTTCTCAGTTGACATAATAATTATTAGTATATATTGGTATTTAGTAGTATGCACACTGGATCCTGACCTCAAATGTGATATCTCTCTGTCACTCAAAGGTTTGCTGGGAGAAAACTCATTGTTGAGTTCTTGTTCAAAGCTCGTCTTTGTACTAGTAAGGTCAGGTGGGGTAAGTGAAACATACTTTATTTTAATTTTACATAAACAGCTCTAGCACAGTAATATGAGTCGCATTTATAATAACGATTGATGCGAACTACGCTTCTTTTAATCGGTTATCTATGATATGAGTTCCAAGCTCTATAGTCGTTCTTAAATCGATAAAATCATCGAATTTAAGCAGACTATGGTTTTGTTTCACTTCCCCCGTGTTTGGGGTAAGTGAAACTGCCACCATAATATGTATAATGTTGAGTCTACGAAACGAATAAAAAGCCTAAAATGACGTGCCAAAATGCTTTTATCAAGTATGAGTTGTATTTCGTCGGAATAAGATTTAATTTAGGATATACACTAAAAAAATCGAATTTGGGGTAAGTGAAACATAGTCACGGTGGTCAGGGGTACTGAACCAGTGCAAAAATCGAACAAATATAAACAACAAAAATAAAATTGCGAAAATATTATAAAACATATCAATGTGTCTATTTAGATACTTATTTAACAAATTCAAGTTTTCTTACTTAATTCACTTATAATTATGTACTGTATGTACTAGATGTATTTTAGATTTGTCGTCTAAAATAAATCAATAATTAAACTCAAATAACAATAAAAATATTCAGTCGTAAATGTTTAAAAAAATTGCAGTCCCATATGGCATAAACAGAACAACAAAGAAACTAATGCAAAGATAAAAAATACTCTTTTGTCTATGTTCAGTCTCAATCTATGTAAGTCTAATAAAAAATACTCTTCTTTCTAAGTTCAAGCTCAATCTAAGACTGGATAAAAACAAAATCATAAATTACAAAAAGAAATAAGATCATAAAATAATGTTAACCAGTTTGTATCAAGCACAGTGTAACTTTTTGGTTATAGATTCAGTCATAACCTTGCTCTTTGGTAATTGTAACCCTAGGTTAAATGCAGTCGAAAAAACTAATAACTTAACAAGACTACAATCCTCTAAAACTTAAATTAAATAAAAAAAGCAATTATATTAGTAATCTGAGCCATCTCTAAACCCCCTAATTTATGTTATTGAATATTATAGGTTTTGAATAACATTTTAAATATGATTTGTCCTCTTCGTCCTATAATGGGCTTAGGAAGTTTTTCAACAATATCTTCTGTATGACGAATTTCTGATATGTCATCAATGGTTGGGAAAGTAAACACTGTTTGGCCATCTATAATTGACACCGTTTTTCTCACATATTTTATTACTGGATAACCGTTACCGTTCCTATGCAGTACTATTCCAACAAAGTGCTTCACTGATTTTTTCGTACAAAATTTTACTAAAACCCAATCCCCATTATCTAGGGTTAGGTCTTTATTTTGTTTATCATTATCATTTTCTTTATCATCGAAAAGGTCCGGAGGATATTCTCCATAATCTACATCACTTTCATCATTCAGATTGATTTCTATTTCGCTCTCACTGGATGTGGATAGTTTCCGTACCTTTATGTCAGTTTTCTTTATAAGTTTTTTAGCATTTCCAATAATATTAGAAACATTGTTCTTGTCTTTGTTAGATTTCTTTAATTTTTCATTGGCTTGTCTTTTCTTTTCCTTTTCTTTTGCTTTTTGTTCCTTCATCCTTACTTTTTGCTCTTTTTCAGCCTCAATAATTTTATCTAAGGTTAAGTCTTCATTTTCTATATCATCTAAAAGGTCCTTACAATATTCTCCATAATCAGCATCACTTTCATCATCCAGATTGATTTCTACTTCGCTGTCACTGGATGTAGATATTTTCCGTACCTTTTTGACATTTTTCTTTACAAGTTTTTTTGAATTTTTTATTTTAGTAATATTGTTCTTGTCTTCCTTGGATTTCTTTAACTGTTCATTGGTTTTTCTTTTTTCTTCCTTTTCTTTCGCTTTTTGTTCCTTTATCCTTGTTTTTTGCTCTTTTTCAGCTTCTATGATTTTACATCTATTGTATACTTCGTCGTGTGTAATTAATTCGGCACCTGTAGCTATCTTAACCTTTTTTCTTCTGTTTACAGTCCCTCCTTTAACAGATTTCAGAAGCAGATCTTCAAATGAAACTTCACATGTCACTATGCTGTCATCAAGAATTTGGACTCTTGAATTACGTGTATCACTACAAGTTGTATGTAAACTTGTGGTTGGTGCAATCCCTTGTTTGTTTATCAAAGATATATCATGATGCCTAGAAATTGGTACACAATTTTCTAATGAGAAATGAAGCTCATTATTTACCACAAATGATTCTATACTCGTTTGTTCGTTCTCCAAGAAGTGGTTATTTTTAAGGTGATCTTGTCTTTGAGCTACCGACTTAATGTTATGTTCGATTAAATTTCGGTGAAAAGTCGAGGTTGACGGTTCGCTCAAATTCCACTTGCTACCAACTGCAAAATTTTCCTGTAATGCACTTCGTGTTTCAGTTGGTTGAAGTATCGACGATTCATGAATATTGTAACTTGGCTGTAATGCGCCAACATCTGTACCAGATATCACTTTATTGATGCTAACCAGTACTATTTTTTTTAAGAGTTCAGGTTGGTTAGCAGTATGTTCACAAAATTCATTTGGTTGCTGGAGGACCAGGTTTACGTCATTGTCATTATGACATATATCAGGACATGTTTCGTGAGTTGCTGTGTACGCTCGATATTCTTCTCTAGAAAATGCCGAGTCAACAATTTCGTCAGGTTCCTCAGACGTCTTTGTTGTTGATTTCCAAGCCCGTAACAGAACCTGATTGAATTTCTCTGGTGGTACTGCATTTTTGTTAAGTGGATAAATACCTGCTTTCCTAAATCCTGCCGAGCATACACTGGGTTCTAATGCAGCCCATATTTGACCAATCATCTTAGAGAAATCCTTTTTTGGTAAGACTTTCCCTATATTTTGTCTTTGCCATTTCACCAAGAGAGCGTCCCATTTATCCTTAAAGGATTTATTAACAGACAGATCCAGTGGTTGGAGAACATCGCTAGTATGCGGTGGGATTTTAAGTATGGTTATTCCAGCTGCACGAGCTTTCTCTATTATGTTTAAGCCCACGTGCGTACTATGGCCGTCGTATATTAATAAAATCGGCCGTTTGTCGCCAACGGTTGGTAGAAAAACTTTATCAAAAAAATTTTCAAATACTGTGGATTCCATCCAACCGTTAGAAGTTGCCGCATATACGGTTCCCGGGTATGCTTCCTGAGACGTCCACTCGTCCCAGACATTTTTTCCCTTGTATATGATAAGGGGAGGAAGTTTTTCACCTTGCGCGTTGCAACCTAACAAGACGGTCGTGTTGTCCTTCCCGGGTGATGAAATTGTACGTGTGGACGTGAAGCCCTTGAGACCCACCACCTTTGACTTACTAGGATCCTTACTGAAACTTGTTTCGTCCAAGTTATATATATGAGCAGGTTTATTCTGTAAATTTAATTCGTTAATAGTTTCCTCTAGTAAGTCAAAGTATGGATATATAACATCAGGTCTACACGCATTTTTTCTGGCATATTCTACAGGCTGTGGTTTTTTGACCGATAGTCCATGCCTTTTCTTGAACCCCAGAAACCAATCTTCGCCTGGCATTCCGTTATTGAAAGGGTTGGCAACACAATTTTTATTCACATATTCACCAACTACTTCCAGAAGTTCTTTCCTAGTTAGTCCAAACCCATATTTTTCCATAATGTGGATATTTTTAGCCAACGACTTTTCTACTTCATTTGATAAAACCGTACTCCTGCCCAAGGTATTGGATTTAAAACCTCTGCGTTCATAAATGCGGTTAACTATAGTCGATCTTGGAATGTTGTAATGTTTCGAAGCAGTGTACGCAGACATAGTTCTATTTTTGACTGCTAGTATTGCATTTTGCAGTTTTTCATCAGAGTAAGCAGCTTTATTAGTTTTCCGAATGTAATTTCGAGGCATGTTTTACAAGATCTGAAAAAAAAAATCCGATTATAACATAAATAAATTAAATTAACTTCTCCGTTAAGGGGGAAGTGTCAGGGTAGCCCGCGAAATTCAAATTATCTCACGTTTTTTGCAATTAGCAGGCCAGTGGTAGGTTGTATGAAGTTAAAAATATCTTTTGCGACTGTAAAACGTAAGTAGTTACATAATTATAACCATCTATAAAAAAAATCTTCAATACATCTCTCTTAGTTCATATAAGTCGAGGAACGATTTTTTCCAGGTCAAAAACGTTCCTAGACTTATGTAAGCCTCCAAGCTTGTATTGATGATTGATTAATTTGGTTAATTTAGGTTAGGTTACCTTTTGAACGAAATGCAAAGACGATAAACAATAAATGAAGTACTTGGTAAAACTAAACATTTTACGCGAGCTTACCAAAAAAATGTTTGTAAACTCTGGCACGGGGGAAGTGGGCCATATGTTTCACTTACCCCGGCCATCACTGTTTCACTTTCCCCAATCAGCACTTTTCGAGGTTAGAATTTCTACAACTTATAATTCAATTTCCTGCACGTTTAAGCTAGAAATATCTATTAGAAAATAAAATCTATAGTTTGAATATGTTTCTTACCTATAAAAATCTTCAAAAACACTATTTAATTGCATGACACCAGCCAACACATTAGGCACGTCCAACTCGTGTTTTGAAGTTTTAAAGATGTCAGATTTCTTTTTTTTAAGTAACCTTGTAGAACGATCGTAGCGACATCTGTGCTAGAGCATTGAAACCTCTTGGTCGATCCTGTTTTATCGACCGATCACTATTAGAGCTGAACTCTATAGCTTAGTAGATAGGGTTAGGTGTTTCACTTGCCCCTTTGTTTCACTTGCCCCACATGACCTTACATGCATTGTCAAAATCACTGTACTTAATTACAAGTTTTTGTGTACAATAAAGAATTAAGAATGATTACAAACGCAAAATTTTGTATGGATGTATGAATGTTTGTTAATCTTTCAAGCAAAAAATTCCTGAATGTGGATATCTATTAAACTTGGTATACAGGTAAAACGTGTCCTGGAATAGCATATAGGATACTTTTCATCCTGAGAGTATGTTCCCTTATGATAATAGTCCATTATCACGCGGGCGACTCCGCTGGCAGCAACTAGTTGAATATATACATAAATCTATGTATATTTTTTGTTTGTAACATAAGCTGCTTGCCACGATCGCGTGTTTACACAATTTTACATTGTAAAACTGTCAATGTGACAATTTCTTAATGGATCGTTAAGAAGTTAAGTGAAGGTTTGGTAATGCTTAACTTTAATGGACATTAAGAATCATTAGCTGTCTCTGAGTGCCAGTGTATCTGTACTGCATAAAATGGGGCGATAATAAATACAGGGTTTTCTTTCTTTAATGCTGCCGCCCGCCCATGTCCGATAATCGGTGATTGATTTTTTATAGGTGTAAAATAGAACACACTGATAGCAATTGTGTAACGCACATTACAAAAAGTCGGTCAGAATATACTATAGGATTATAATTTGTTACGATTATCGGTCCTACAAAAAGTCTGACGTGGGCGGGCAGCATTAAACGGGTTTTCATGTTATTTGCACATTGCAAATGACATTGGCGTTTCAGATTTTTAAATTAAATATTTCAATCAAAGTTTTGTATCGAGAGTTGAATAACTCTGCGTTAAAAGTTATGAATGTGTGGGTGTATATTTATTACTCCTTCACGCTCATACAGCTGAAGTCTGAACGTTTTTGAATGAAATTCGACACACCACTGCACTGGTGACTTTATTCTGGAATAGGATGTTACTTTTATGTTTCCTTGGGATCATTTTCTACTTTGCGTTGGTAAAACCTTGGGTAGAAGCTAGGTAGTTTTGCATAAAGTTTACGAAACATATAGTTTTCTTACTGGATCCTTTTCTTAGGATGGAAAAGATCTAATGACTTCTCCCGCTCTAAAGTAGAACCTGAGGCGTATCCAACTTTTACTGACTAAATCCACACCTATGCTCTTTCAGTTGCTTTTTGCGTTCTAGGACCACAGGTATCAAAACTGGATCCAAAGCAAGTGAAATTAGTATGAAATAGTAAGTAGTAGTGCCTAACTCCAGTCTTGCCATGAAGTAGGTACCGTGTTACCCCAGTTAATGGGTTGTGGAGGTCTGGTAGGCAGCCGCTCCTCGTAAAATACTGGTATTCAGCTAAATCCGGCTTGACTGGAAGCCGACCCCAATATAGTTGGGAAAAAGGCTAGGCAGATGATGAGTAAGTAGTAGTGCTACTTAATATAGCTGTGGCTACATTACTCGCATTCTCAACGGCGACAGTACGAGTATATTCAATCGCTGTGTAATGTAACCACATCATCGCCGAATTTTTACTTATAATGTACCCCTACCATATTTAACTCGTTTCTTCGTCACAGCCTTAGTACCCGAGAAAAGCGTTTGTCATTTTAATTTGAGAGAGTGTTTCCGTGATAATGGTCGAAGTGACACTGAAGAAAACCTTCATACCTACATATATCTACATATGTTACTCGCAAATTCTCGCGGTTCAAACGGGATGGATCTACATCCACCCTGTCTAAATCGCGAGAATTTGCGAGTCATGAGCGTAAGTATTATGGGATGCGTGATTGTTTAAATAAGTTATTAAAGCACTGAAACCCAAAAGCCAACTAAGAGAACACGTGTGGTTTTTCCTGCTTTCTGTTCTATAACATAAGCGTGATTAACAACTCACTTTGTTCATTTGGTTTTTATTTTAGGTCGGTTATCATTCAATGATTTTACCCGCTCTTGGGTAAAGCGGGAGGGTATGTCAGATTTTACCTGACTAACACCCACTACTACTACGACTACTTTGCTATCCTCTTTGCAGGGCCCCGTGGTTCATTTTCACATAATCCATGTTTCCACATACTTCTAAATATCTAATAAATTTTGTCCAATCTACATGTTTTTCAGCTGAAGCGTGGTCTTGAAAAGCAGAGAGCAACTAAAAGAACACGGGTGGTTTTAGTCAGTATGGCACACCCTCGTGCTCCACCTAGAGTGGGAATAGTTAATAATTTCCTGCCTAATAAAAAAAAGGTATTATATATATATATATTACTCAGCTTAAATAGATTATATCAGTGTTGTTTTTTTGGGTTCCACCCAAAGATTTAAACTTCGTAGCGGTCAAAAAAATCACAGACGATTTACTCAAAGATCCGATAATATTATTAAGAAAAGAAATCGGCTGCCAATGCGGTCTCGGATTGGGCAGAAATGGACAAGATAAGGTCCGTAACCATCGGCTTTGGGTGCCAAACGATTTTGTATAGACGACCCTCGCACGAATCTTCGTAGTCTCACTGAATGTTATAAAGAGTTTCAGCTTTAGAAAAATAATCTCGATCTTATCCATACCGCTTTTAGGCACGCATTTTTTTCTTGACAGTTTTCCGAACTAGTGCGTATAAGTGCGCGCGTTTATATCTGTATAAGTGCATTGAAAAACGTCAGCTCCATAACACCGTCGCCTCGGGCGAATTTTACTTCGGTCGTAATGACAAACTTTCTCCACTTGTATCAAAACGTACTATTTAGCTATTGCTGATTGCGACAATGAATTGAAAAATTACTTTGTAATATATCATCACATTAAACCTAAATGTTTACTCGTACTACTATATAAAACATAAAAAAAAACAATAAAGAACAGTTTTTTTATAGGTGTCCCTAGAAGTCTTATTGACTCATAACTTTTGTAACTATAAGAAGACACAGACTCTGGCTGGAAATTTCACTTCTTAGCTGTATGCACAATGGATTTGTTAACAAAAACAAATTAACGTCCCAAAAAGCTTACATTGCGGATGAGTTTGTGTATTAAATTTCGAAAATTGCGTTAACACTCCTTGAAATTCAAATATATTTTTTACTTAATAAAGATTAAAATTCGTAGCTATGTAAATTAATATTACGCAAAGATGTGAAATAAAGTCTTATTTTCCTCTGAAGTTTAATTAAAAGTAAGTACTTTTCGAGCAGCGAGAAAGTACTTTGAAGAGCTGGATAAGAACCTTAGTGGCTTTAGCCGAAGAGTAAACAACACCTCTTTTAAGAGTGCCTCTTTTGTAATTAAAGACGAAAATAAGATAAGAAGTAAGTTAGGTAAAATTTATAGACGTTTGATAGGTTTCCCTTGGCTCCCGTTTATTCTGAGAAAACAGTTAAATTATTGATGTTAAAATTAAATGTTAGGCAATATCGCGGCAGATTAAGACGAAGATGGAGAGATAAACTGAACTGAACTCTAAATGGAGGGACTAACCTATGATGGTAGAAGACAGACGTGTGTAGAAATGAGATAGGGAGGACTGTGTTCAGCAGTAAATTCAGGGACATAATAGGCTAATTAGATAGACTATAAATGTAACATGGGTTGCAACGTGCAAGCAAACGTAGGCGTGGACTTGTGGACGACGAGCAATGGCTAGGTCGCCGTCTGACTGCTCGGTAACCGACCGAACCGACACGGATCCCTTTCTTAAATAGTTTTTGTAAATTTTAACAAATATTTTATAAAACTGAGTTTTATCTTATTATGACCTCGATTAAAACAAATTATTCATCTGCAAACATAACCGGGGAATACCCGCATAGAGATTTATAAACATTAAACTTCAAATAGCAAAATAAACAACTGACTGACACTGACACATTGAATGATTATATTTTTAAATTGTATTTACCGTACAAATTGACATGACCTGGTCTAAAGGTTATTTTTGGTAACATACTGAGTCTAAATATGACTCAGTATGTTACCAAAAATAACCTTAACCAAACCCGAACAAAATACAGTGAGTCATATTTACGTAGAGGTGCGATTTTTTATATATTTTTAAATACAATTTACAGTGGATACTGTGTTAATAAAAATATTTGTTAAAGCATTTTGTAGGTGCTTAAGAGGTTTCCCAACTAAGAATTTAAAGTCTTTAAAAACCATGCTGTTTTCGTTAATTATTAACGAAGTCATCATCATTGAATGATCAAGCAGCGGTTCTTTTACCATTGTGTTGGGAACAGGGTTATGGATTTCCGTATCTTTAAAGGAAAAAACGAAACCCTTTGTTGTTCGTTTATCTCTCTGTTGAAACCCTTTATATCGGGAATGCGTGGAGATATCGAGTATAGCAAAATATCTGAAAACTAAAAAATTCGAATCTGCACAAAAGCCTTTAATGGCTTATAATTAAATGACTAGTGAGTTTGGAATAAATAGTAATATAAATAGATTAGATAGCCAATTTGTAAGTTATATAACTTAAGGATATATTTTATATAGCTCATTGTATAAAATATCTAAAATTCTTTGTCGAAGTCAAAAATCTACTCACAATATTCGGTGAAGCTTGAAATTTGAACGTAGAAGCTCTCAAAAGAAGTAGAAAACGAATTTATTCTGTAAAATTCAAGTTGATGCCAACCACGCTCTTGTTGAAGTAATAGCAGTTTGACATACTCAAAATGTATTCTGTTAAATTCATTGCATAAATAAAAAATGTTATATTATTCTTTACAATCAGTTAATAAGGAAGAAGAAATATATTTATTTGTAATTCGCACAGTAAAAACAACAATAAAATTTTAAAAATGTTACTTAAATTTTATTCATAATGTAGGTGTTTAATATTTTATTTTTACTATAATTTTTTTTTTCTTAAAATAAAAAATGTCTAGCTGTCACGGTTCATGAGATGCAGTGGAGTCTAACCAATAGAGTCCCGTTTTTAACCTTTGAATTTGGGATTGGAGTTTTTTGTGGCTAAGGTTCCGTACCCTAGCCACAAAAAACTCCTAACATACAAACAACACTTATAAATATAGTAATAAGTTTTTTGCTCACGTCTTCAATTCCTTGCCACAAGTTATTTAATTAAAAATAAATACTCACAATTATCCGGACACAGTGATCCATCAAAGCCACACTCTGGAGTGTCAGGGGGAGGACTGGTCCTGCCACCAGCCCAGTGGATAGGCCGATCTTCGATGAACTGGAGAGAAGAATTCGCTGCTACGTATGTTGCTACCACCTGTCAAATAAGATATTGATTGATATTCAAATATCAGCAAGTTCGAAGTCTCCGGGGCCATGGATTGGAGTCCAAAAGGGAAGCTCGTGGCCCCAGAACGAAGGCAACGAAGGAATGGAGTGGAGTTTAGTCAGTCAGAGCCTCACACGCCCTTCCGCTTCGCCCAAGAGCGGGAGAAGTCATTCTGATAATTCCCCACTTGAAAAAAAAGTACGAGATTGAAAAGAAAAAAGAAAACTCGTTTATTTGGCATCACTGCTTACCATCAGGTGGGATCGCAGTCAAGCGCTAGTTTATAACGATTAAAAAAAAAAACACAATGTAGTAACTTAATTCAAAATCAATTCTATAGATGTTGGAAATCGCGCCACACTAAGGATTACTCCAGTATCGTTGGTGCGTTTGCAACCATTTAAACTCACAAACACCAGACACCGAGATCTAAAACAACTATCTGTAGGTTCATCAGACTATGAATGAATAAAGGAACAGAGAGAATTTCCGGAGTTGTGCAATATAATAACTCCTGCTTACTGGGCTAATCTCTGTTGAAATTGGCCACCGTGATTTCAATTCGGTCGGAAAGATTATCATCTGTAGGCGATACAAATATTTATTTTGCGCGGGAATCTAAAATGTGACAAGCAGCGCAGCACCAAACCCTGGCCCCGGCCGTATTGTCAATACGGCTGAAATGTTCGAAACAAAAATCAATCTTTTGCCACTTTGTTTACATTTAAAACAAAAATCAATCTTTTGCCACTTTGTTTACATTTAAAACAAAAATCAATCTTTTGCCACTTATTTTTAATTATAATATTTTTATTAAAGACACATCTAGTGGCTTGCTTCTGGGGAACATGGGACACCTCTCGGATTTTCCATGTGTCCCCCAAATCGAAGGTAACGAAGGAACGGGGTAGGCGTTTAGTCAGTAAGAGTCTGACACACCCTCCCGCTCCGTCCAAGAGTAAGAGAAGTCATTCTGATGATTCCCCTACAATAAAAAAAACATCTAGTGGCTTTAAGAACTAACTATCCCATTTCATGGATATCGAACTTATGATGTGTTCACAATAAGAAACGCATTTGGCGGTTGACTGGAGTTTATGATTTCCTTTACCTTTATCGAATCAGTAAGGAAAGTTAGCAGATAGTCATCGATAATGACTATCACAAACCGGCCTAAGTTCAACAGTGGATGTCTTTTAGCTGAAACGATGATGGTGATGATCTAATCATCAACCGGGCATAATCAGCCCATACCATAGTCAACTGATAACAATACAATCTTTTTCGTATTTGCGGTTGGTAATATAATTTAAAAGAAAACCAGCATTGTTCCCATTTTTCGACACCTCCCTTCACACTCTAGCCGTCACGCAATACGCTTAAATTCTAGAACTTTTAGGCGAAATTCGAACAATTTAACAAAATTAGATCTGCTTGATTTCCATAAAATCTACCTCGTCTCAAACTTTTCAAATATCATGTTCAACCTTTTCCAAGTTTTTAACAAGTTTTTCGAATGTTGAAACTAAACGAATATTCAGGAAAAAGAAAGAAAAAGGTTTGTAATAAAAAGAAACACGCGAACCTTGATTTTTTTCCCATAAAAGTAAATTGAATTTTATGTTCGAATCCAATATCGTCGTTTGCCCGCATGAAATAAGTTTGAATGATCCGAAAAACAATATGAAAGAGATTTTTGGGACTGATTTCATTCTTATTGGGTTTGAGTTTTATGTGTTTGATGTGCAACAAGCTAGTTACATTTAGAGAAATGCAAAACACCACTAAATAAACACAGAGTGAGATGAGTTATAAAAAGATTTCTAAACTAAAACAAGTTGTTTTACGCTGGCCTCTGATAATCGGTGACCGATTGTAGGTGAAAAATAGAACACACTGATAGCATTAGCGCTACGCACACGTCCTACAACTTCTACCCCTACCACTACCCTACCACACACCACTACAAACACACACTACCTACTACTTTCTGTAGGACGTGTGCGTTGCGTATAAATAATTTGTTACGATTATCTGTCCAACAAAAACTCTGCCATGGGCGGGATGCGTTAGTGTGAATCGACAGAAATCATGGGCCACTTCTACCAATATCTGCCATATACTTTTATATTATTGATAGTTTTCCATTTGAAACTATGGGAAGTGGGAATTACTCTTGGTGGCATTGCGGACAGAGTTCCGGCGAGATCTAAACAAAAAAACTGTTATGAAGACCAAACTAAGATTGAGAAGAGAAAAATTTACTGTCATCTTTTGTTACTATAATAATAAAATATTTTCACTGATTTGATGCCTTTGCCATATTTATTTATTAATTTATCCTTTGCTATAGTCATTTATCAATTTATTTATTTCCTCTTCTTGATGAAGTACCTTAACCCTTTTTAGGTATGTCTGCCATTATCGTTTGAGCAGGGACAACCAGTCTCTGTGATCACAGTAAATTTGTTTATGGTATAATATATTACATACACATACGTTTTGTGTCCTTGTTTGTGACACTTAAAACCCATTTATAATTGGCTTTGAAACGTTTATGTTGTTAATTGGTTTGTCGTAAAAATGTTACTGATGTTCTCATATTTTCTAATGAATGATTTTTTAAAATAAAAATTATAAACTAAGCTTGACTATGATCTCCCTTAATGGTAAGCAGTGATGCATCGTTGATGACGACGCGCACTAGTTTCATTGTATTTTTTTTTTGTAGTATATACAAGTAAATATAAGATAGGATAAAAATACCGAAGTGTAAAAATATTGAAAGATTCTAGCAGAACTGAAAACATGTTATTGACACTCTTACGAAAATAGGGCAGACAAACCACAAACAATAGCTTTAGAAAATAAAGATATTAAACCAATTTTTACGACACAATTTAAGTTGATACTTTCGGTGCCATCATGTTTTATTACAAGTCAATCCAGCATACTATAAAAACATGCTCAGCCTAGAAAAAAGTGTTGTCACTCCCTTGAACCCATTCCCAAGAGTTCACGAAACCTATTTACTTGACAAACTTATTTTTGTATGTCTTGGGCAAAATATTGCAAACAAACCAAACATGAGAAAATAACAGCAAATACGAATGTCTAACAAGCAATCAATAACAATTTCATTAACTTCACTGAAGATGTATTTTCGTGTTTTCGTTCAACTGAATAACATGAAAAGTTAACAAAATAACTAAATTAATGCATTTTACTCATCCAAACTTTATTTCGCACGTTTGCCACCTTAGCGCTCGTAAATTGAATAGATACGTTTAATTTTACTTTTCATTAATATAATAGGCTACAAAATTCAACAAAAATTGAACTTAGGAGGTTTTTATCACGATGTTTTTTTATAGAACAGCAGGTTTTGATTTCGTTTTCGCATCTTTTGTTAAACCTTATAAATAGGCTTAACAAGAATGTCAAGAAAGCCCTAAATTGCGACAGTAACGATGGGTTTATTGGCGACAAAAAACTGCAATAATCTTTAACTGTCTCCTATATCCGAAAACTCTAGAAGAAAAGACCTTCAGACCTTTGAAAAGGTCGTTGAAAATAATGTGCTACTTGACAAAGACAGACTGGAATAAACATAGACCACGGAACTGCCGCATCGGCCAGTGACGAGAGACGGGAATACTAATACTAATTATATTCGTGCTCACGCTATATGCGTTGTGTAAGGCCACGCAATTATCGCTACAAGGTTGTCCGATGATCTGGAAAGGGTTGCGGGAACCCTATAGTGTGTGACATTTTCTCATACCAATATTTTAAATGATATTTGGTCCTTCATTTTTGCATCAATTGTGTTATTTGTTATTTAGTATAAAATAAACACAAGGAAGATAGATAGATGTACTCTTTATTGTACAGCATAAAAAAATACAGTGGGATCTTAAAATTAATAGGGTGTAACAATGGGCGGTCTTATCGCTAAAATCGATTTTTTACAGTAAACCTACAGTTTACATTTTACATAGAAGGAGAAAATATACGCATGTACTCAATTATGTCTCTCGTAATGGCCACCGAGGCGTTTTCGTGGTCTGTGGACATAAAAGATGTAGGAACAAATGGGTGAGCTTGGAACGTTTTCACGCAAACTTTCTATTAATCTTTGTACGAGTATCATAGGGTTTCAAAGGACCAAGTTTTAGATGTGAGTTTAGGAAATGTTTTATTCAAGCGGTAAGTGCTAGCGGAGCGCACGAAATTCAATAATTCTTAAGATTTTTTGTATTCTGCAGATCAGTGTCAAATTATATCTTCATCTATATAATTTGTAGTTAGGTTGGTCGGGTCTTTAAATATTTTTCCTGCCATTATACCAGCTTTCGGGCTGGACAACGTCTGCCGAGAACGTTTATGTTGATATAAAATATAATTTGCAAACTAAAGACATGTTGATTCATGGATTTATAATCATTAATAACATCAATACAATCCTCTTAGTTCAACAAACCCTATTGAATGGTTTATTCATGAAATAGCCATTCAATAGAGTTAGACGAACTGTTAATGACTTTTAAAGGTAACATTCCGTTCTTAGCGACAGCGACGCGCGTCAACGACTGGGCCTGTGAGACCTACTGCTTTGTATGGATTTCTATGGAGTACTAAACAAACCAGGCGGCCGCGTCACGCGACCGGTGCCATACAAATCCGTACTATGCAGTGAGTCGCGCGACTCGGTCGCAGTCGCGGATCACGGTCGCTAAGAAACAAATGCTACCATTAAGTATAACTTAAAGTTATTACCACTATTAATCTAAATCGTCTGTTAATTATTTTAGAAGGTAAACAATGTTGATGGAGATCAATGAAAATTCTAAAAGCATTTTGAATTTGGTATTAATATTTATTAATACCTTTTGAAGGCCGTCCCTAAGTTATTCATCTCTTAAAAGTTTTGTTTGTAATAGCTACTACTTAAAACTTTTAATGCGATACTCATTAACAATATCAACTAAATTTTAGTAAACTTTCTTCTTCGGAAGTTATGGTCTCCGATAATTGTATCTATGTGTAGGTAGTACCTTCTTTTTGCTTTAAAAGCAAAATAAATAAATATATAATAATTGAGTTATAAAGAAGTAAGGACAGGGCGGACCGCGTGTTTTTCTGATGCCCTAATTTGATCTGACAGAATTCTAACTATAGTGAAGCGAGACATTAAAAATGCAGTGTTCCTTGCATAGTAAACGGCGAAAACACGTAAACAAACATTTGGAGAGCTTTTTTGCGGGGAAAAATCGTGAACTGTCTTGTCCGGTTCTAGGGTGGAACGAAAAATCTTGTGTGATTTTTTACTGATGAAAAACCAACCTATGTGCCTTTATTTGCGTTCTAAGGTCACAGTAAGTCTTTCAAACGTTTCCGCAATTTGGACAACCCCCTTTTTTGGGTAGGAAATCATTCAATGATATTTCCCGCTTCTGGGCAGAGCGAGACGACGTGTCAGACTTTTACTGACTAAAAACCACTCCTGTTCCGTCTTTACCTTCGTTCGGGCTCCGAGGTACTCTTTTGCACAACCCACGGGCCCTTACGGTTTGTCGACATCTCCTTGAGGTGAGCCCTATCTTTACCTTTAAAATCAATGGTTATACTAAACAATAAGATAAATTGACCTGAATATTGTCGAAACAGTAACAAAATATCGATTCTTTCGATCTTTGACCTGCTATTACTTACAAAACCTTTTCTTAAAAGAACACAATGAATGTCATTTCACTGCCATATTGAAACCGCTCTCGAAACCTCTACAAAACCGCTTAGGAACTGAAAATTCTTTTGTTCTAACAAAAATGCTGACGTACTTACAAGTTGGCAATTGAGCCGTAATATATTAAGGAGTTTTATTGGAAAACCTAAGTTTGTAGAGTGGGAACACGCAGCTTTTGTTTACAGAACAGAAATTAGGGAAATATATGAGGGTGGATACTAATGCTTAACACTTTAGTAGCTCTAACTTTTTTTAGCAGGGATAGATTTCCGAAAGGGAAATCCGTGTTCCTGGAACACAAACAGTAAAGAAGGAACGTAAGTGTGGTTTTAGTCGGGAAAAGTCTGACCCACTGATCCGTTCTACTCTAGAGCGGAAAAGTCACTGGCTGATTTTTCATCTTTAAAAAGGGAATAACGTATTATATACCATACAATGTATTGTCCTGTGAATCTAACCACGGGAGTGACGCGAATTTGAAAAGCTAAATAATTAATGAAAACAAAATACAGATGAACTCTGTGCAAAACAAATGTCAATAAAGAAAATGTAACAAACAACTATAATAATATAATAAAAACGAACATCATCTTTTCTTGGCTTTTAAAACTGATAAAATCTTCTAAAGACTTTGTGTCTCAAGGGTATCCCTCATAATCCGCCGAGAAGATTTAAATCTAAATACATCTCGATAGGATATCTCCGCAGAAAATGCTGGGATCAAACATGAAATATCGCTGAGCTTCAAAAATATGGCGCGTAAGTTTCATCCATTACTCATTAACGTTATCTTTGATATAGTAGTATGCTTTATCCATGAAAAAGCCATCGTTTTTCACCTAACCTCAGCATTACTTGTAGGTTGATCGATTTTGGATCTGTTGAATTCAGCCAAGGCTTCATTGGGAAAGGACGAGTAAATTAGTCTTAGCGGCGAAGTGATTCTGTCGTGTCGTTGCTGCTTCGTCGACAGAGTTCCATAGTTTTCTATGTACGCTTCACGCAAGCGTACACCAAGCAAATAGTGACGAATACGCGTCTATCATAATAATAATAAAAAAATCTTCACTCAGATTACTAAGATCCATACAAAATATAAAAACTAACAATAATAGTAAGCAGGTGTGAAGCTACGTGTCCGTAGAAAGTAGGCTTTAGTAATAGGGTCCCGCTTTTTAACCATTAGGTACGGAACCCTAAAAACCTCAATATTTGGAAATATTCTAAATCATAGTTTCAAATCCCTTTATTCAGTTTTTTTTTTACAGGAGCAGCCTTCAAGTCAACCTTTAGGTTTTAGGGAATTTATGATTACAAAAAAACTAGAGGGATCTCACCGAGACTGGCGAGGCCAACCGATATTTAGCATTCAACACAGCCGCCCATACGAAAAGACGTAAAGATCTAAAGATCCCTGCCAAAGAATCTAGATCTCCCTTAATCAGATCTGTCTGCCCTTCGATCATAGAAACAACGGAGATACGGTGCATAACAATTTTTGTTTTGTAACACAGCACATCAATTCTACATTCGTAGATCCTCTAAAAAAGGACAAAGTTATTGATTTTCTTTGGGAAATCAACTAATTACTTCTTCCATTCTAAGGTGGTGTAATAGGACTTGTCTGATTTTTACTGACTAAAACCACATCTGTGTCCTTCAGTTATCTAGGACAAAGGGGTCTTTTTTTTCAAAAAATTCCTCGTCATAGCGGGAACCGGCACTTCTGGGCCTTTACGGTTTTGCTAAAATCTCTTAAAGGTGCACGTTGAGCACTACGCGCTGTCGACGACTCGGACTCGCCGTCCACACGACCGTCCTTATCGGTCGGGCGGACTCGTTTGTCGTCCACTAATTTGCGCCTATGGTGACTGGGGATCGCCCTGGGACTCTCGATGCCCGAGATGTTTCCTGTGGCTCAGGCGTAGAAATGTTCTCTCACGCTTGCGGCCATCTACTTCGCTAGCATTACTGTTTCGCCTATTATATTTTAGTCGAAGCTATGATTTTTAACAAAAACAGCTGTTGACAACTTATGCGAACAAAAATATGCGTATATCATTCTTAATGTCGTATAGCATATCACCCTATTTTCTACGATCTTCAGTTTCGTTTCTCATTTGCTCCACCGTCAAGCAGAGAACTCGTTATGTTACGATAAAAGCTGTTTTTATTTTTTTCTTTGCTTACAATTCGCTGGCTTTCGCCCTAGGCGGCTGGTTCAAGATTGATTTTTGCGAATTGATTTATGTGATACTGAAATTCGTTGGTGGAAATAATATCCTCTTGTAACCCAATTAGAGGTGCTTACGTTTTATGCCCAATAAGTCGCAAGAACGCTGATGTACAAGAAAACTGATCAAGTCGTGTCTCAGTATTTACAATTCCAAGCATGTGTGTTTGTTATAGGTTGTGTATTTGGATCTTAATTGGGGTTGCTTTACGTAAGACATGGGTCTGTAAAGAACTTAACGAGGAGAGACGATTTGGACAAGACACATTTTTTTTTCTTGGTTATCTATACTATTACTAGCTTCTGCTGCTGCAGCTTTGCTTGTGTGAAAGTATCTCTTTACCAATTTTTGGAACCTCGTTTCATCCCCTTCAGGGGGTGAATTTTGGCAAATCCTCATTTAGTACTCGCCTACATCATAAAAGGAAAACTATGCAAAATTTAAATTTCACGCTGCTAAGCCCTGTAGTTACAGCTGTGTGTTGATGTCAGTCAATTTCTCCTTTTATAAATAAATAAATCCTATTATAGCTAAATTTGAATTTGCTACATAATAAAACTAGTTTACGTCGTAACGTTTAATATTTAAATCTTCATGTACCATATATTCAGAACTAAACGATTATATTTTAAAAAACCCTCAAAAAATTTGTCTGGTGATTGAACTGAACCCTTTTCACAAAAATTCCTTGACATAGACGTCTACGTCATGCAACGTTACCTCCCTACTTGTTATTTACGTTAACTTGAACACTTGTCAGAAACAGAATTTCAGTTCAAACATGTCTCAAGTTCAAACGACTGAATTTTGTTCGACGTTTTCGATTTAACGTTACCTCAGGGAAAACTCTTTGAAAATTATTTAAGGTAGTATTTGTATTTTTTTTTTGGCAAATATATATACAGTACCTATCTTTTTTATGACCTGCAATGCATGGTATAATACAGACAGAAACTCACATATTGATATATAGATAATATCTACTAACCCATACTGGGCCAGTATTGTATATTACAGCCCATTCGAGAGAATGAGCTGCACTATACAATACAGAGAGATCCTATAAAGGAGGCCAGAATCCCAGCAGTGGGAGAGCTAAAGAGGCTGATTGTGCTAAATCAGAGTATTTTAGACCCACATAGAAAAAAACCATGAGTGTTGTTCACACACATACGAGTACATCCAAATTCCTCGTACACACTCCATCACCTGCGTTTGTCTGTCCCAATGTTTTCGCACATTTCCAGAGGAAAAAACACGACACTACGACGTTGTCAACGAGTAAGGCGGTACAGCGCATGATCCGGTCATTTGTTGTGTCTGGGTGTAATGTGTATATAATTACTAGCTGAACCCCGCGGTTTCACCCGCATTTTTCGTTACTGCTCCGCCCCCGTGGGTCGTAGCGTGATGTTATACATAGTAGTAGTGTGTGATGTTATACATACAGTGTAGCCTATAGCATTCCTCGATAAATGGGCTATCTAACACTGAAAGAATTTTTCAAATCGGACCAGTAGTTCCAGAGATTACCCCCTACATACAAACTTACAAACATACAAACTTACAAATTTTACCTCTTTTTAATATTATATATAATATATAAATATATATTATAGTATAGATGTGTGTTAGAAATGTGTAATTATGTATGTTTATCAGTTGTTTAGTACCTATTTATTATGTTTAGCACAAGCTCGTGTTTAGTTTATAACGCCGGACTTTTCATGCATCAATATTATTTTGTATATTTCTTAATCGCGGTTTTCATTGCTATCATTCTTTTACCTGGCTGACATAATTCAACCAAAATAATAATAATTTAACCCAAACTTCTAAGACTAGGACCGTGAAATTCTGCACAAGGTTTTCTTTTATGACGTAGACGAGCACTACTAAGAGAGGATTTACCAAAATTTACTTCCAAGGAGATAAAACGTGGGTCAAAAGTTTGTATTGTTGGTAGAGACCTTCTAAAACAAGGGCCAAGCCGCTGGCAGAAGCTAGTAACTGATATAAGTTAAATAAGAGTGACTTGTTGGACTTTAAGCTTTTATTATCATCATCTACCTAGCCTTTTTCCCAACTATATCGGGGTCGGCTTCCAGTCAGGCCGGATTTAGTTGAATATCAGTATTTTACGAGGGGCGGCTGCCTACCAGACCTCCACAACCCAAGACTTCAACCGTTATATAAAATGCAAAAACTCATTTATGTACACTTTGCCAGCCTGGAAACCAAATCACCCAGGACAATCTGCAGCAGTAACAAATACGATCGCTTGAACAACGAAAAAAGAACCTTCATAAAAATAGAAAAAAGTTACGTCTATTTAATTTCATGTCTATAATGTTATATTTATAGCACGAAGTAGTGAGCTGCCAATATTTTGGTGTTACCCTTTAATTTACTAGCAAGCGTCTGTCTAAGGCAGACTTTGGCCCAAACAAAGCCAGTGTTTATCCCCTGTAATGAAGGTCGAGCCACCACCAATTACCGCCAATGGCGGTTTATTTATAAGAAAACAAGGAAAGAATAATGTAACAAAACTGTCTGTAAGCTAGAAGGAGGCTGAACGGACTTTGCCAAGCCACGCCAAAAAAACAAATAAAATAAAAACAACCTTTTATGGATTAAAAGGCATGAAGCACATCAGTTTTACAATGATTGCATCTTATCAAAATATATTAAAATGTAGTCATTTATGATAATCATAAATGACTACATTTTAATATATTTTAGTTATGTATGTAGCCCAATCGGCGGAATCTTTATCATCATTTTGCTCCCCTTGTTTTACTAGGAGTCGGCGCAACAAGTTTTTTTTTAAATTTTTTATTCTGTCCTGCCACTCGTCAATATCACACTCATCAATAACTTTTTTCTAACCCTTTTCTTGCATATCACTTCTCACCCTTTTCTTGCATATCACTTCTCACACAATCCATCCACCTTTTCTTTAGCCTCCCTCTCCCGTTCCATCCATACATAGTCGTTTATGTAACACATAACTCATACTGATACATAATTTTGGAATCTGTTTTCAGCTTATTTAATTAAACACACCTCCCTCACTGTTTTGTATTCATGTATTCAACAAATTATTCAATTACATTGTCTGATGAAGCGGCCTTATTAATTTATTTTATGATCCATCAAACACAATACAATTAATTTTCTGATAATGCTACGAAACAATTAATTAATACATGATAATTATATCATTGAAACAATTCCTATCAGAGCAAAATACTTAATGATTAATTAGTAACATTTTGACATTACACTAATTGGAATTAGACGTGATTAGCACGACCTACCTAATTAAGTGAAATTATATTTATTTTGAAAATTGGTTAGTTTAAACTAAATGAAGCTAGCTCAGAAGAAATACCGAAATAAACTCAAAGGTCAAAATATGTAGGTACCTAATGATTAGTCGTGAGAGAAGATACCGGAGTTACGGGGAATTTTTGAAAGGCTAGATCACAGAGGCCCTACCTGTGTCTTTCAGTTGACTTTGCGTTCCAGGGTCATGGTAACTCTTACAAAAAATCTCGTGGCCCTAACGACCCTACTCCCCTACGGTTGTGCTGATATCTCTTTGAAGTGTGCGTGGGGTACTTTGATTTACAATAATGAAAATTGCCTCAATCAACGCTTGGCATATTTTTGGGTTTTATTAATTAATATCTCTAAAAAGTTATAATGATGGTCGTTTTTTATGCTCACTAATGATCTTTTTTAACTTTTTAGTTTATTCCAGTTGCAAGACGACTAATATACGACCTAATATACGCTAGAAAACTTCATTGTCTTGTGATCGCGATTACTACTACATACTACCCATGCTATTTGCTTTACGTGAAACATCTAATTTAACTGTAGCCAATAAGGCTTTGGCCTTGCTATTGTTTCCCTACGGTTTCGCTGATATCCCATCTCTTCAAGGAGCGCGTGGAACAATACACGCCATCGATGATTCGGGTTCGGTCTGGACTTTTACCAGACAGCCGGACGGTGCTTTAAATATTTAAATACATGTTTGACTAGCAAATACGGTTCAACCAATTTTCATTCAATTGAAAACATTGAAAGTTTCACTTGTACATTCTGGCTCATTCTTTGTCCAAAGAATTAGCATTATCATTCAACGTGGCATTCTGCCAATCTTGTGGGAAAGTTTCCGATGTACCCAGGAGTGCGTGATTGTGGAGGGAGAATACTTCGACGCCAGAGTGTATTTGTTTATGTATTTGCTTCCCTACTTTTATTAAAGAACAAAAACATTATAATGACATCTAAAAATTTATTTTTTATTTTTTACAAAAATTGATTTTTCCCGCAACATCGTCAACGTAAAAATTTATTATATAATTGCAAATTTGAAGTCAAAGTCAGATAAAAAGCATTTGTGTCTTTTCTCTGGGTTCAAACTTACACCACATAGAAATCTAAAATACGACATACTCAATCATGGTTTTGGTCATAATCCAAGCCAGCTAAACCACAACCTCTCTGGTTGTGGTTTAGCTAAATCTATCTCAGCACAAGATAATTCGTCATTATTACTTTACCAAGTTAAAGCCATACGTTATTTTGTTTCCACACAAATGTACTTTTCGTTTTACATCTCACTTTAGTCTCCTGACTTTGCTCGTAACTTTCAAAATTAAGCACATCTGTCTGACTTTACTGCTGTAATGTAATAATGTAGGATTGGGCACGGATTAAATTCAACGCTTTGGAATAGTTCGTTTAATTCCTTGGTTTTTTGTGTTATTTATTGCATTAATTAGTCAGGAATTACAAGAGAAAAGCATGGATAGTGTATCTTTATACTACGATCAGTGATACTTCAAAGTACTGGAACAATTTGCCCGCTGCGGTTTTCCCGTCCGATTATAATTTGGGTGTCTTCAAGGCTAGAGTGAATAGTCTCTTAATAAACTAGTGCGCATCACCATCATCGATTGCATCACTGCTTACTATCAGGTGGGATCGCAGTCAAGCACTAGTTTATAATAATTAAAAAAAAAACGTAATCAGATTATTTTACTCTGTTCTTTGTAACCAAGAATATTAATTGATTTATTTGGGATTCGATTATTCATTGCAATCGACTAATTCCCAAACATATTTGTGATTATCTGTGTAAAGCTGTCGATGTAGCGTAATGGCGGCTGACAGGTCTTTTGTTAAATTGACAACCGTTGAGGTCGGACGCACAATTTGTCTCTTTGTTTCATTATGATAACGACAAGCAGTGCTGGGCAAAATTTAGTTTGAACTAATGAATTTGTGTTAATTGTATCAAACACAATCAAAATTGTTCCTGAATAAATAAAATAAAAATGATTAAAATAGTCAATCACGACTATTGATTAACAACTAGAACATTAAATCATTAGTCATGATTGATGATTGATTTGGTTGTTATATAACTAAATTTCTCAAGACTCATTTTATTTTTTGCTAACCGTTGAAAAATAAACGAAAATAATACAAAGAAAAATTTAAAACGAAAAAATCGCGATCTCAAATGTATGAGACAAGAGACGAGTATATTCTTGATATTCAAAAGGAGATTGCCATGGGGCAGGTCCCTTTTGTGCTGTCGTGTACCTGTTTGGAATAAAAAACCTTAATAATATTATTTATTTTTTTGTCAGCAAATTATTTTTTATATAATTTTTCATAAACTAATGGAATTAAAGTAAAAGAGACATAATTCCATGCTCATGGTGATATTTTGTCTGTCAATTTGTAATTATAACCTAGATTTTTAAAACAGAAAAATAATTATATCTCCTGAACCAGGGTGGCACATTGAAAAAAGGTTTCCAATTATGAAAATGCTATGTTTTTACTATTAGTTAAAATAAAAATTTTCAGGGCACAAGCATTTTCCACTGGGACCCAACTCCCCTTATAAAACGGGCATTCTCCTTTCAAATAATAATAATAATAATAATAATAATAATCCTTTATTATCAGGCAACTAAGGCCCATAGAAACAATACACAAATAATATTACAAAATTATAAACTAATACATATAACATAAACTATTACTCGTAAGTTAATTTGTTAGTAAAAACGACTTAAAGCTATATTAGTAGCACTTCACTATGCACTATGTTTTCTTGGTGCTGTCCTGTGGCACTTGTCCGCGGAAGCGACGGAACACCACGCCCTGTGGCCAGAAGTCTTCATTCATAGCGAGGTGCAGAAAACAGTTCGGTACTCGCACCACAAACGCCTGGAAATTGACGTTCCGGTGCGACTCCAGCAGCTGCACCCTCAGTGTGTACTTCAACTTCTGGCGCACATACTCGACGATGTCCTCCACCTTTGTGGTGTAATGCAGGCGGGAGATGTACACCGGTGTGTTCGGCTGAGCGGCACGCACACTCGCACCAGGCGTTGCCGGTGCTTTGCCGCACAGGTTCCGGTTGGCTTGCGTTCGGCGCTTCCTCCTTTGCACCGTCACGAAACCATCTTCGTTTTCAGCCTTATTCATGCCATGTATTGTTTGCATGCATGCAAATGATAGCCGTAGTCAACTAATCATAACGAATGGTTAAAATAAATGATGGAACTAAATATATATTTTTAATTTATGATTAAATTCTGAATCAATTATATTTTGCAATTATATATTTTTAAACAATTGGAAAATGTACTACACTCTATCTGCCCTTATGAAAAAGCGAGTGAAATACATTTTATTTGTAGTTACCAAGTGTTAGTAGTTACTAACACTTGAATAACTCTAACGGACTACCTCAATCACCTCAAAATTCAATAAATTAATATCTACACATAGCTATTGGAAGATGGGTCCAGATTTCATAAATATCTTGCCATTTTCTTTTAAATAGTTCGCAATCTTTAACCAGAACTTCGAAAACACAACAAACCAAAAATTTTGTATTCAGCGCCATCTAGTGGCAACGCTCGAGTTCTTAGCTTTCACCTTGAAAGCAAACGTGGTAGCTTTGAACGTAATCTACTTAGTGACCACAAAATCCGAGTTTGCGTTGACAAGGGAAATGCCGGTAGCTTTAATTTAAGTCCCAATTTTCCTTCACCGTCTATTACAGTTAACAAACGTCGTTATTTTGTGGAATCTGGATGAAAAGCCTTTTACATCGTAAGTGACAGTTCGTGATTTTTGAAGGTAGGGATTTTTTCTTTAAAATTGAATTACTTAGCCCTTGCATGTGTAAATCGTGACCGGTGAAGCGGATGGGAAAAGGCCTCGTAGACAAAGCCTAATACGTGGGGCCAACCAGATCCGTACAGCTCTTAATTCTACTGTATACAATGCTCTTTACACTGCCAGAGGCATATGGAAGAATACTGTACGAGTAAAACTGAGATAGCAAGGAAGTCACGACCCTCATTGAGGAATAAGATGCAAGGAGGGGGAAAAGATAGCATGTGTTGGAGCGCGGTAGCTGAAGAAGAAATAAGAACAATGTCATCAGCGAATCTGATATATTAACTTCGTTTCGGTGACGATGCATCCCTCCTACCAGCATTTTGAAGATCGCCCCTAAGACGACCCACTGACCAAGATTTCTTCAAGGATTAAATTAACTATCAGGCAATTTCCCGGACTAGAAACAACAGCCGTCTGGTCGGAAAATCTTCCGATCCCCCTTCTCCTCCGATTCCCGTAAACTTATAGAGGTTTACACCCTATTTTATATATGTAATAAATACTGTTGTTTAGTAAACTAAACATGGCCTACGTATCGGTTTCTTCGCACGACGGATGTGACACGCACGAGAGCATGTCACGAGGGGGAACCTCTAAATCTTATCTCCGGATATTTTGTACGTAAAAGTAGTTTGATATTTTCGGTGCTCCTAAAAGGTACGCATTGTTAAAAAACAGCGCAATAGCAGGCTATAGGATACACAAGTGAAAGAACCATCACTAATATTGCAAAGGCATATGTTTGTGACTATGTATGATTCTTCACGCTCGGGTGTACGGATTTGGATGAAACTTAGTTCACTTATGGGGCCTGTTCAGGAATAGCACACGATAGCCCGGAAGTATGTTCCCTTGAGATAATTTCCAATTATCCTCGTCCTTCCTTTGCCCTCGTGAAAGTAGAAAATTGACCCAGGAGAGCATTCGTGGAATAGTAGTCCAAAACATGGTCCACCCGTGTACCAAGTTTCATCGAAATCCATTCAGCTGTTTGAGCGTGATGAAGGAACAACAAACCTTTACACTCACCAACTTGCGCTTTAATAATGTTATTGTGATAGCACATTACAAATTTATATGTTTTATGACCTCATTTGCGTGCTTAAGGGGACCAACCTGGAGGGAAAAACTAGCAACTTACAAAACAAAAGACCCCGGTCTTTCCTAAGTTCCCTTTGAAAGATACAGCTGACAAGGGGCTGGCAGATTGAACAGGGCGCGTGCGTGCTACGAGTAAACTCACAATGGAGGCATTCGTACTCTTACATTATAATAGAACAAGAAATATGTCGACAGTCTCGTTATTCGGAATTTGATTTACTTACAGTGGTATTCAGCCTCTTTTGGAAGAACGATCCTTATGAGATTTTTATGATGAAAGGAGATAGGTAAGTCTAGACGATCGATGGCGTGATGACTCCTACTTGACGGATTGAGTAAAGAGGAAGAAAGAAAGGAGGCCTTTGCGCTGAGAAGGATAAAACAGATCCATAATAATAATACGAGTAGGTATATGTTGATATTGCTGAACATCGTGAAAGCTGAAAAAGATAAGCAGACTAAGTATATTGAAGATCAGAGGGTTAAAATGCGCTCACGGAATTTTTTGAAGGAGTTACTGTGGTTCTGGAACGCAATAGGTAATTGAAGGACACATGTGGGTGATAGTCAGTAAATGTCTAACAAGCCCTATCGCTCCATCTTAATGAGAAGTCGTTCGATGATTTCCCACTTAAAAAAAGTATATATGGAAGCTGGATACAACAGTCATTGTGCCAATATTTTTGACGGCCAATAGTTGGCTTAATCTAATTGGCTTAACAGCCAATTAAGGTAGCGCGACGTTAGAATTATCCATACAAACGTAATACCAAAATCATTTGCAATTTAAGCATATTTACATCATAATATGATGTTATTCGGATTCAGACAATAATTATCTAGGTTCCTACATCGTCTTTTTGTTGAAAAACTTACCCCAAACGAAATTTAAGCAAATTTAAATTCGCACATTTTCACAGCGAAAATGTCATGTTTTTATTTTGTTTTTTCTATATTATAAACAACAATATTTCAAAATATCTTTTCGTAGGAACACAGATATTATTATCAAGTTATAAATACTCGAAACAATATTGGAAATACATTAATTTTTCATTCATCATTTTTGGTATTACGGAACATCTCCCAAATTTCCAATAGTTTGTATTGCTATCACAGCAAGCAACTGTCAGTGTGCGGGTGATGACTTTACTCCAGTCGGTGTGTCCAAGAACTGTTTATACTATCTGGATTGCTTCCATCAACCTCAAAAACGTATTTTATTTCGTCTCAACTCGAGATAGCGCGCGGTCTCCGCAGGCCTCTTAAAGTCCTATAACTGGGCAGGCTTATTTGGATAGTTCAATCCAGAAAACAGCACTCCTGGACACGGCGCGATTATGAGATTGTTGTTTTTTATTAATATAAACTCTGGTGCTTGACTGCGACCCCACTTAATGTAAAATAGTAATGATTTCGTTCATGTTTATTCCTTACCCAAAAGCACTGAACATCGGTAACTTTGATTCTACTCGTATTTCATATATTGGTTGGCAACGCTTTTTTTATTATTTTTTAATGAGATTTAAAAATAAAATGAAAATAATATAATTTACAAATATGTTTTGAAATTATTATAGGAAATAACAACATGCTGAAGAGTAATAAGTACGGTTTATTTTTTTTTATTGTAACTGTGATTCCTTCACTGAAAAAAAGATTGGTACTTACATTTTTGTTTTCACCTCGGCTACATTATTATTTCACTTCGATGCCCACTTAGCTAATTAGAAATCGGTAGACTCAGAGTTCTCGTCTTTCCCTTCCAACCAGAACAGAACCTCGGCTTAAGTTTACATAAACGAAAACCCTTTTTGTAACTACACGAGGTTTCAATAGCTCTAACAAAACAGTTTAAATTTAAACCTGTAACACTGCTGACTTTACGAAACGACCCTCGAAAGGGTCGACCCTTCAACTTTATTTATGTATAATATCTTTAAAAGTTCTTTGAACATAGAATGTTATTTTTAACGGAATTTGATTTAGGGTGGCTTCGGTGATTGAAAGGTTTCCGGATTTTCTTTTGATTGTTGTTTTTTGAAGCAATTTGTCCAAGAGGATTTATTAAAATAAGGAAGAATATTTAGCCCTAGTTAGATTTGTATGTAGTGTTTATTATACGTATAACTAGTTGATAGTAATGCCCTCACCCGCGTGAAAGTAAAAAAATATCCCAAGAGAATATATGCCCGAGATATTTTTTAACTTTCAATGACGAAACCGCTGGCAGCAACCAGCATCCTCTATGACAGCAATTACCTGCCCCGACTTGCAAGTGCAAGGTCGCGTGTTCAAACACAGGTAGCATTATTTTGTGAAATTTATTTCATCACCGCTACTCTCAAAAAGGTGAAGGAAAACATCGTGAGGAAACTGGCATTTAAAGAAAATAATCAAAACAAAGTAGCAAAATAAAAATAAAGTCACAGTATAAAAAGAAGTTAAAATAACATTCATAAATAAGAAATAGTGGTAGTGTTTTTAAAAGTGATAGTAAGATGTATTAATGTATATATGTGATAGTCGTGTCTGTCCCTAGGATAGAATACTGATTAGGGTTTCAATGTCATCGTAGCTAAAACTTTCCACCCAAAGTAATATTTCCTTTATTTATGTGGAAATTATTCACATGCTAGACTAGTTTATACTGGCTAATTTTCAAGTAGAGGCACATGCTGATATAATGCTTACAGACAAATTTACTTCTTATCCGTGGAAAAGGATATTTTTTATAACTTAAACTAGTGCTTGACTGCAATCCCGTCTAATGGTAAGCAGTGATGCTATCGTTAATGGTGAGGCGCACTAGTTTATTAAGAGCCTATTAGTAAGTAGCTTGAAGAGGTTTTTAAATGAAAAGTGTTTCTATAGTGTACATGAATTTTTAGGTTACAAATTGTAAATCCTGACATATAATTGACATGGATATTATTTACATGATTATTATTGACATTGTTATTATTGACATGATTATTATTGACATTGTTATTATTGACATGGTTACTTTTGACATTTGTAATTATTATCGGTATTGGTGATTAGTACTGACACTTGTGATGATTTGACACTCGCTAACAGTATTGACATTTATGATTATTTTTGACATTTGTGATTTTTATTTTTATTAATTTTCATTTATGATATAATACAATTTTAATTTTAATGATATGGAAATATGTGTAATGAATGCATGATTTTGAATCAATAATTAAATTACTATCAATTCCTGTTTTATATTTGCACGCCGAAATGAAAGGCAGAATAAGAGATCAATTATTATTATGTAACAACTTTCTGTACCTTATTTACGCAAATAAACGATTTATTATTATTTATTATTATTATTCACTTGAAGAGACCTAAATAATAATCGGAAAATTGTTCGAATGTTTCGATGTACGCGGTATAAACGACGAGGCAAAGCGGTTAGTCCGGACCGTACAGGTTTCAACAACGTATGGGTGGGATACTCGCCGTACGTCGGTTTGTCTGATGGTAGAAAGGAGACACAAGACACACAGACGATTAGAGGATCATAAGCCGGTGATATCTCAGTAGACATCAGCATTACCGGCCTTGTAATGTTGCCACTGTTGGGACCCAGGCAGATAGCCTCTCTAGGAGAGGGAACGGGCATAAGTAATTCACCACGTGGGAATAGTGCGAGTTATATGTCCTCGAATTTTTGGTTCCAGGACATGCCAGTTTCTTTTCGATGCTTTCTTTCACCGTTTTTGGAACTTTGGTGATGAAATAAACCCGTAACTCTGTAGACACTCGTAAATAAATATTTTTCTTATGCTCAGAACTCGTGCTTGCTCATACACCAAACTGGTAGGAGTGAAGTAACAGTAGGACCTTTAGAACTACACGCTGAAAATGCTCTATGTAATGGATCAGTTCTGGAATAACTTTTAAATAAAAAATAACAAAAATGATACCTAAATGCTGTGATTTGAATAGAATCGTTTAAGATACTAAAAACTCTTAAGGAATTCTTCGAAACGACCGTCAAAGTGGCCTATACCTGAAAATCTTAGTAATATCTATTGAATGTACTAAACCGTTTCTCCCCTTGAAAAGGGTCCTTGAATCCTACAATAAAAACTGTAATAATTTCTGCGAATTTTGCCACGTCGCACTAAGAATCGTTTAAGCAAGTCTAGACGAGAAATGGACTATTTAAATGCAAAGTTAATAGAACCCTAATGAAACTGAACTTATCTGGCTGCAAAATTTAAATACATATGAGCTATTAAAGTTATTATCAAACAAACCGCATTCCAGAGCTAACCGTGAAGGAGTGCATATCCTCACACACTAGTTCAAAGAGGCCGGCCTGGACGTCGAAAGTAGCAGGGTGATTTCCAACCACCGGTAGGTACGAGCTTGCGGACGACGAGCAATATCAAACCCGAGTCGACGGTGCGTAGTGTTTCCCGCGTGCCTAAAAGATATGGCAAACCTAAGGGCCCACGCCCCAGGGCACTTTTTGAAGCGTTGCTAACGCGCTACAGTCGCATTTGAAACGCGCGTCAGCAGCGCTACTGTCGCATTTGAAACGCGCGTCAGCAGCGCTACTGCATTGCATCTGAAGCGCGACCGTGTCAACCAACAGCGGGGAGAGGACGGAGGGAGGGTGGCACGTGAATGAAAAACAAAAGCAGTTTACAAACAAACGGTACACGGTCGCGCGTTAGCCGGGCTGCAGTCGCGATGTAGTAGCGCGGCCGACGCGCGTTTGCGTCGCGACTGAGAACCGTGGCGTGGGCGGGGTTAAGCCGCTAGCTAACGACTGCATCGCGGTTGTAGCGCTGCTTAACGCGCGTCGGCGCTTCAAAAAGTCGTCGTGGGCGAGGCCCCCAAAGGGAGCCCAGTACGGCTGATGCCTGCTAGGATTGCGGGAATGTTTAAAAAAGAGAGTGGCCTTAAAATATAAAGAGCAACTAAAGGACACACGTGTGTTTTAGTTAATAAAAACCTGACACGCCCTCTCTTACCATCCTAGACGGTTGACGTAATTTAATAATTTTCCACCTGAAAACAAAATTTCAGAGCCAGACTTCTACCTATCTGTAGACCATTTTGTGGTGTTTGTCACATACACATATTTACTTGTGGCGAAAAGGTCGAGATAGTCGTGCGACGCCGAGAGTTATATTCCAACTCTACGAGTGTTGCCAGGGCTGCGGTTTTATTCGAAACAGGAATCGAGCAGTGGAATATGTACAAGGCAACTAACGGAAAAGTTGAGGTTACAGAGTATGTGGAGTGTATCAGCCGGTTAGTGGACCTATCTGTTATGCCGTAGGTCATAGGTTCGGTTCCCACCCAGGACAAATGTTTATGTGATGAGCACGATCATTTCTTCTGTGTTTGGGTGTCAGACTAAATGGTGTTGTGTGAAAAGTTGAGGAATATACGAGTATTATTATATATATAATTCTAACAGAAAAAGTGTTAGAGCCATCAGCTGGCTAACAGTTGCACTAGCTTTTTGTGGGGCTGGATTTGTGATGGTATCCTTTTCCTGCGGTTTCACCCCGTAACTCACTCCACAAGAACTACGTATACGGGTTACATCAAAGCCACAGACATTGAAATTATTTGTAATTTTCTTATCTATTTCTTACATCATGGTTTTTACATCATGGTTGACGCAGTGGCTGACTGATTGGCTGCTGCGCAATGTGTCGAGTTTGATTCCAGTACGGAACAAATAATGTTACGGTAAATAGTTGTTTCGGGTTTGGATATTATGTGTATGTGAATTCACATGTTACAATTAACGAAATTATTCTTGTGGAGGACAACTTTAAAAAATATATTAAATAAAAATACCAATCAGTAAAGTCTTCTCCGAAATTACCGCAAACAGAAGTGTTGCAGCATACGCACTGCACAATTTTATTTCCCCAAGGAACCAAGAGGTCAAACAGAAGTTTCTTCTGCTAAACTAAACATGTTATCTTTCCACATTTTTATTTTCTTGTATTTTACTTTTTTAAATGAAAGCTCTAGCTGTATCAAAAGACTCCTAGGCGCACGGTATGAGTATTTATTATACTTAGCCTATGCTGTCCCACTGCTGGGCAATGGCCTCATCCTCATATGGCTCTCATTTCTTCCATCGCTCCTGGCGTTGAGCCACCTCTTGCCAATTCTCAAGGAAAAAATCCAAGTCATCCCGCCATCTTCTTCTTGGTCTGCCACGACCCCGTTGTTTAAGTGTTTTAAATAAAATTATCATCATCATTCCAACCGAGCATTATATCACGTAAATTTCACTTCACCATTTGTTAGGTGGCTTTCTAGGCTTTAGCCTGTCAATGTAATTGACTGCTGCGCTACGTGTATGTTGCGGGTTCTATTCAGGCACTTTTACTAACCTATGTAGACACACACGTAAAATATGGAATTATTAACCACGTTTACAAAAAAAGACCCTTCTGAGTCAGAAAATCGTTGGTACAAAACTCAGTACTAACCTGGAACTTGCTGGTCTTTGGATTCATGTCCAGGAGTGAGTAGGATGCCACACGGTCGCCATTGGAGTCAATGATGACTTCTCCAGTTATGCCTGCGAGTGTAATAAAGACCAGATGAAAAACATATTTTTTTAAAATAATAATGACAAACATTTTATTTAAAACAGACTAGATGTGACTTTTGACTGATTAACAATCATCCAACCATTCAAAATTACATATTTATAATTTTGGATTTAACTCAAAAAATAATTGAATGGTTTAAAAAATCATTAGGAAGCTACAACTTCATTGAGTAAATTCTGCTATTTATTTTCTACACGGGCGTAAATACATAATTCTGTCTTGTATGAGATAATATTAAATATGAAGTTAGAAAGGGTAAGGAGTTATGTTTCTGTGTTAGCTAAGAAGCACTTGAAATAAAGATTCCACAACGAACAAAACAAGACAAAACAAATAAAACAAAGAGGAAACGGATAGAGAAAACTGTATTGCCAGCTTTAAGAAAGTAAATATAATAATATGGTGTCGTACAAATTCAGGTAAATATACCTGGTGACATAAAAGTTTTCAAGAAAGAAAAGTCTGTTACATAGTTAAGTTTTACCTTCTTACAAATTGTCATTCCGTTCATTGCGACTTTGTACGGTAGTTAGAACTTACTCCACAAAACTTTGCAACGGGATGGTAATAATCCTTATGCTTGTACTTTTCTGTAGCTTGGAATGTAATGCCTCTTTTTGTATAGAACAGTTTTACATCTACACCTCTTTTGGTCTATGAATTTAGGACAGTTAATCTCTATTTTTAATACAATTTAATGGTTTTTTTGTTTCTTCTAAAAACCAACAATTCGTTTTTTTACAGGACTATATTTCAGCCCATACTTTTCTCACAAATGGTGAACAAATTCCTTATTCCAAAAAACCTATTATGGGACTCTATTGTAGACTACTGTTCAGTAGTTTTTGATTTTATAGTAGACAGATAGACAGACACACGCGATAGAAGACGTTATTGTATAATATGAGTATTATAAGAATAACAAGCCCATACCTGTTGGTTGTCTGTAAAAAATCGCTGTTAGCGATAAGAACGCCCATTGTACCACCCCTACTAATCTTAAGCTCCTTGTAAAAAGAAAATGTATTTTTATGGTGTACAATAAAGAGTATATAAATAAATACCTTGAAATGTCCTGTTCCACATTTTTCTGATGACTGCAGCGCCGTCTAAAGGCCCCCTGGGGTTTTCAGCGTCACGCAGCGTGTCATTGAGAGCCAGCGCGTAGAGGAGCACAGCATCATAGAATGCTGCTACGAATGTGGAGACCACCTCGCCTTTGCCAAACGTGTAGTTGTATTTCGTCGCAGCTAAGATTTTCACCTGTAGATAACGGAAACAGTAAATCGGTATTCAGCTAAATCCGGCTTGACTGGAAGCTGACCGCAATATAGTTGGGAAAAGGCTAAGTAGATGATGAGATAACTGAAACAGTGTTTAGGAACAAAATTATCTAAATCATAGATTTGTAAAGGGTGCGGTTACCACCCCCCAATGGACGCTGGAACTTTTCTTTGGGGTGGTTGCGGGTCCAAAAGCAAACGATAGGCTTTTATCATTAATAAGCACCATGGTCAGCGTCAAAATTAATTAATAATCACGACTCTCAACCTCGACCACGAGTAGCAAAATTACAGAGAGAAAGAAAATTATTTTTTAATTTGTTTTTATTTATTAGTTGACGGACGTAAAAATCCCTAAAATTAAATATTATGTAAAGGGTTTGGAATTTTGTTTTCTTGGAAAGAGGGCAGTAATTCATAAAAATTTAAAGGATATTATGACAAAGTTAATGAAGAACAAATAAGTTTCACGACAATGTACGACCTGTTAATAAAGTCTACATTTAAAGGAACGGTCTATTTAATAGGTTATTTATTTAGGAGCCAAGTCTAAACTAAATTAAGGTTGTTATTTTATAAAAATCTTTACTTAAAGAGCTTTTTGCTAGTGCAGATATGAGACTCTGTAGGTATATACAATAAGTTTTAGCTTAACAACAAAAAAAAAAACTTTTCAGAACGAACTAATCTTTTCTTGAGAAAGAAGGGCTTCCAATTTTTTAACTTCATTTTTAAAGTTAGGCTTGGATTTTTTTAAAACTTTGGAATAAGGTGGTAGTTTTTTAGCGTATTATCTAAAGGAAAAATCTTTAATGCGTTTAAGTGTTTTTATATCAGCCACGTTTATACTGTCTTGCTCCCTTATAAAATCATCATCATCATTTCGGCCGAAAGACGTCCACTGCTGGACATAGGCCTCCCCCATTATAAAATAGTTCTACTTAAATATGCATACACACGTATGATCTTCACGTTACCAATCTGTGACAGCAAAAAATGATGGTAACGTGACTTTGACGTGACGGTAACAGTGTGATGACATAAACGCCAATACGATAATGTCATGTCGATGACATGGTGTTGAGGTTTGCGATGATACTACGATGACATGGCAATGACGTAACGACTATATGACAGTGACATGAGGATGATACAACAATGATACAATGATGACAAAACGATGATACGATTTTAATATGACAATGATACGATTTTAATATGACAATGATACGACGATGACGCGAGTATAATGTCACGACAAATGACGTCCAAGTATTTAAACGCTGAAATCAGTGAATCTTACCTGATCTGAAAAATCAAGGTACTCTTTCTTTTCAGGAGCCGGGCTGGTGACTGTCAGCACGGCGCTGTATGCTCTCTTTGCCTTTTCATTCCGCTCGTCGGTGTCTCCTTCCACCTTCCACGGTTCCTTTGATGACGCTGATGCGAGGCTGTTTAAAAAATAACACAGGTAAACTCAAGCAAGTTGTAGTATAAAATCGGGCTACGGAATCCTTTTGACCTATTTTTTATATTATAACCGCTTACCACTGCTTACCATCAGGTACCCGTCAAGGATTAGATTGTTCTAGTGCTTGACGGGCACCTGATGGTAAGCAGTGATGCAATCGTTGATGGTGAGGCGCACTAGTTAACTAAGCCTATTCACTCTAGCTTTGAAGACACCCAAATTGTAATTGGACGGTAAGACCCCAGCAGGCAAATTGTTCCAGTCCCTCGATGTACGCGGCACAAACAACGAGGGCGTCTGAACTAAGCCAGACCGTTACAGGTTCCATATTTTTTATAGTTATATCTACCTAAGAAATTATCCTTTTTTATAACAGGTCACTTTGACCTGTAATAACTTTGGATTGACTTGAAATTCTATTACGGTTAAATAAAATTTACATTCAAGTCTTCTTCTTTGTTTTCGAAACAACTATTAATTTGTTTCATTCTATTTTCTTTTGTACTTAAACTAAATATTTATAACCTAATACTATTCAAACTTTAAGATTTCAGAAAACAATTTAAGTAACTTTTTTCACTTTGTCAAATAAAAATATGATAACAAATCTATTTTCGTTTACTGAAAGAAATATCACAAAATTATTTGAGTCACTAAAAATTACAAGATTTATTTATAGATTGCGCAAAAATCTAATAAAAATTCCCGCTCTGGGTTAGGGCGAGAGGGTGCGTCAGACTTTGAATGCCATTAATCCACCTGTGTTCAAGCTACCCGTGGAAACTTTCTCAAACAATTCCGCAGCCCTAAAGTGTCACATAAAAGACCGTATATTTACAATTCAGAGCAGTAAATCAGTCTGTGGAGGGAAAATCTTGTTGTTTGTTAGTTTAGCCCAATGCTCGCTAAAGTTAGAGGAATAAGTTGAAGCACTAGATAAAATCGTGATGTACTGGGTTGAGTACGTGATCAATGGCCAAGTTAGGCAAGAAACCCTTGTGTTAAGTGTCTGAAATTTGTTTTAGGAAAGATAAAATTATAGAGACGTAAGTGCCATACTTTTAACAGAAAATCATATTTTCCAAAACATCATCATAGCTTATCATCATTATTTCAGCTGTAAAGACATCCATTGCAGGACGTAGGTCTCCCAAAGGCGTCGCCACAACGACTGATCGTGTGCGTCACGCATCCACCAGATTCTCGGGACCGCTTACTAGGTCATCAGTCCATCAGTTATGCCAGGAATTCCAACAGTTCGACTTCCGGGGTGAAGTCGCAATTCCAGAACCTTTCCCCCGCATCGACTATCTGTACTACGAGCAACGTCCTCTGCCCACTGGCACTTAAGTCTGGTATACTTCGATATTTTAAACTTTATTTTTAATTGAAAAGAAAATACGTAAAAAAATCCCACTTGAATGGCCCTTATATGTATTTTCCCAATACACAGACTTTTCCAATATCCAGTAAAAGTGATGTAATACTTACTTGGAAAACAGCTCGATATTAAAGAACACGTATTCGCCAGATGACACCATGTTGAGATCGTCGGCAGCCAGCATTATTTCCCTCACTGTACTCGGGTTCGCGCACACTACAACAACTGGAACAAAAATTCTTGTTTAAGATACGATGGATTTTTCTTTCGGAATATTGGCTTTTAGATTCTTGAGGTTAAATTGCAAGCTTACCCCAATATAGTTCGGAAAAGGGAAAAATTTATTCGTTTTGAACTATTTTAATTTTGTAAAATATTGTGAAGTGGGTTGGTAAAAATGATTGGAGTTCAACAGAAAAGATATCATTAGATAAATTAAAAATACATTAACCTCCATATTAAAAAAATGATTTTAAATTACGTTTTCAAAAATAAATTAGACATAATCGGGTTTTTTGAATTTAATATAAAAGTAAGCAAAAATATTAGAAAATAAAACCTTTAGGCAAGTCTGTGTATGTATTTTCTCTTAAAAAAAATATTACCTCAACCAACCGCAGACAAAAGTAGAAATACTAAAAAGAGTACAAAGTTATTTCTACAACGCTGGTAAAAGTATACAATATTTCGCCAAACGAGACGTACGTAAATGTTACCATCAACAATTGCATCACTGCTTACCATCACGTGGTATCATAGTCAAGCACTAGAATAGTCTAGTGCTTGACTATAAAAATAAAAAAAATAAAATAATCTTTATTTCGGATAAGTGACATCCATATGGGTTAGTAAACAATACAGAAAAATTTAAACCTATGTTAGTAAACTTACAAACTACTTATTTATTTTAACAAAAGGTGGTTGTTCATGATACATCTATGAACAACATCACCTAACAGAGGACTATCGTACCTCCCCGCTATGGTCTTCAGGATGGAGTTGGAACTAGCCCGCACTCTGCAGAGCAAAGAGGCAGATTTCTGTCTGACGATGGCGTGAAATCCATCGACGTGTGCCTCTGCGAACATACCTGATGCGCTGCAGAAACGGGGCAGCCCCATCAACATCCTGAACCCGTTATTATATTGGACCCGCAAGGCGCTGATAGTCCGCTGTGTATAGTTGGTCCACAGGCTGCACGTGTAAAACACTTGACAGTAGGCTTTAAAAAGTGTTATTTTAACTGGTCTGCTACACCGTACAAATCTGCGAGCCAACATATTACATCGAACTGCCAGCGCCCTACGTTCCCTTTCAATATCGTCTTGGTCATTAAGGTCGTCGGTGACATAATGCCCCAAGTACTTAAACTTATGCACCCGCACTATATCCTTCCCATTAAGTTTAATGGGTGGAACATAATCAGGACATTTACCACCGACAGCCTTAAAGACCAGGAACTCGCTCTTTTTAGCATTATAAATAAGGCCATGCTTCCGAGCATAGCCTTCGCAGCAACTCAGCAGCTCTCTCAACGCCCTAACTGTTGGGCTCAACAGCACCATATCATCAGCATAACTGATATTGTTGACACTCACGTCATCAATGCGACAACCGATTTTCTTGCTGCTGAGCTCAACAATCAGGTCGTTAATATAAAGGTTAAACAGCTTTGGTGAAGTTATCCCCCCCTGTCTAACCCCGCACTCCATACCGTAGGACACCGATAGCCTATTGGCCCATCTCACACAATTTGTCTGGTTATAATACCAATACTGAAAGATACGCAACAACTCCGCCGGCACTCCTCTCTCCCGCAGCTTCTTCCACATAACATCGTAAGAAACAAGGTCAAAGGCACGGGAAAGATCTAAGAAGCAAGCATAAACTGGTGTCTGTCGTTTAGCATAATATTGCACCGTATGTTTGAGGCCGAGAATCGCACTTTCAGTACCAAGGTCATTACGAAACCCAAACTGTGCATCGTGTAATTTAAGTAGGCCATCTAATCGAGCATCCAGCTGGCTGTCGAGTACCTTCGCGATTATAGTAGCCAGGGAGATGGGCCGATAGTTACACTTATCAGCAACGTCACCCGTTTTATCCTTTATAATAGGAACGACAATAGTTCGCATGAGATCACAAGGGAGGTACGAGTGACACATACACAACGAGTAAAACATAGCGAGCACTCTAGCTATGTGAGGACCAGCATGTTGCAAGTGCTCAATGCTTAAACCGTCGTGACCTGGGGACTTCCCCCTCGTCATTTTGTTAATGGTGCTTGACACTTGCTTGGCCGAAAATCGGACCAGATCAGAGTCACGACAGCATCCGTCATCTAGCACTCGCAACGATGAGCCCAGCGGTGACTCCACTTTGAAGTGGTCCATAAACATGTTGGCAATGCTGTCCGGCTGATCAGCACCACCGACACTGACGGGAAGACCAGGCCTAACATCTAGCTTTTTTGTGGCCTTCCAGAATTTTTGGAAATTATTGGCCTTACGGAAAGAAGTTAAAATATCAAGCTTAATTTGCTCTTGATGAGTCTGACACCATACCAACCTACTTTTAAATATCTTTCGTGTGAGACACATGTCATCATAGACATCACCAGAAGTTGGTTTATTGTGCCACACCCAAAGCCTATATTTAAGCCTCGCCATCGCGTGTGCATCTCGCACGTGCTTATTCCACCCGACAACACGACCAACATGCCTACGAGGCCGAGTTTCCACTTGGCTCTGTACCGCAGCTTCTGACAATGTATACTTTCATACATTTTGTCAAGAATTCGCTTATGTTCAGCATTGCTACAGTGTCCATTACTGCACATACCAAATTCCTGAGGGTAGTCAATTAATTTTAATTTACTATTACATAAATCATAGTATAGGTTTATCTGATCGCTGTCCCTCTCTCCCCAAATTACCCTGTTATGTGATGGTTTATGATCGACTAACTTAGGTTTGATCCTATCCAACCTACACTTAACAAATATAGGGCAGTGATCAGACCAAAAAACATCATGCACTATACCTATCTCAGTAACCGTTAACCAGGCAGATTGTGTGACTACACAATGGTCAAGCCATCGCCTACAACCGTGCGCGTCACTGACAAAGGTATAGCTACTTGATCCTAAACCCAATTTTTCCATATCTGCACATTTCCACTTTTGCTCACTACAGAATTGTAACAGTTCACAGCAAAAAGACTCACCGGGGTGTGCGTTGAAATCCCCAAGTATGTACACCGTTTCAACGTTATTAGTTTCGACAATCGCACTCACTTCACTTAAGCAATCTGTGAACTCTGCCAGATTTTCACTCGAGTCAGTCGGCATATAGACACTGAACACTATTATGCATCTGTCTCCGAGCGAAACTTTAACCGCCGTTAAACGCGCACTAACGCAGCTAAGTACCGTTACTGATTCAAAGGCTCGCTTACGCCACAGGATCGCAACACCACCATACGGGCGCCCTCTCAATATTCCCGCTGTGGTGTCAACAGCTGACTTTCCTGTGTACTCGAAACTCGACTCGACTCGACTCGACTCGACTATGATCCCACGTGATATATTATAAAAAAAACTGGCCAAATGCGAGTCGCATTCGAGCACTGAGGATTCCGTACAAACTCTACAAACTTACCTATGAAATAGTTTAGTTCGATTGGCGAGTCTCGAAGTTTTTTTCAAATCACATAGTGTTTTTTGTGACGTTACTATAAATTTACAGTTTTCAGATATATTTTTTTCTATACTTGTACCGTGTGACCTTGCTTCGTGACATTTTTTTTTGGGATTTTCGGTCAACGGGAAGTACGCTATGAATTTTGATTACCTTAAGTTTCGAAATATATGTTTCTTACGATGTAAAAAATCTATCTTTTAACTTAAAAATATAATTTTACACAGTTTCAAGGGATCGCTAACCTACTTATATGATTTTAAATTCAACTCGATACCTCTATACGTTCTTAAGATAAGGAATTTTAATAGACGGACAACAAAGTGATCCTTTTGAAGAACGGAACCCTAAAAAACATTTTAAAATTATTTACAGAATACTCGTAATCAGCTGAAAATAGGTACTTAATTTGCACAGCTGCCCAGGAAACAGCACATAAGATTCAGTAATATACAACAGTTTAAATTACAGTTATTACGCATAAATTCAGATTTGCATTCACCCATCACCATACTATCTTTCATCTCAGACCAAAATATACGTTTACAACTTTAAATATTTGAAGACATCAAAAGAAACCAAATGCGATATATTGGCTCTCAAACGTTCTCGAATCGTTAAGCGTTTATTATTGCTTTCACACTTTTAATTGCATGCTATTTAAGAAATTAAGACTATTGGCACATGTACTATTTTTCTGTGAAATACTAATGAGGTTCTTTCAAGAAACTTGCCTGTGTACTAGGAAGTTTTAATTACAAAGTAGTAACAAGACCTAATTGTAATTAGTCTTCTTAAAATTTACTGCTGCAGTAGTACGAAAGGAAATTAGATTAATAGTAGGTATTACTCCAATGCTACTACCAGTGGTAGTAGCATTGGTAGTAGTAATAGCACATGATCAAGAAAGAGTTAAACCCAATGGTTTAAACAACCTAATTAAACTAAAGAACCAATGATCTTTCTGTTATTTGTAGATCTTTTACAGTCGATACAGTTAGCCAGAGGTGAGAAGTCTAGTGCCAAAGTATATCGTGTTACCCAGTTTAGCTAATGAAAGTCCGATAGACAGTTGTTCAATGTAAAATACTGGTATGCAGCTTTATTCCGTTTAACTTTAAGCCGATTCCAATAGTTGGGAAAAAGCCAGGCAGATTAAGTTATGTAATGTATGGGTTGGATATGAGTGATCAGGACTAAGGAATGAAAAATACATAGATAGAAAAAAAAACCTTTAAGATGATATGAATGGAAAAAACTATACCTTGGATAGCTAACGTTAAATTTTAGACTTTTAATCTTTAAGTAGAAACGTTAATTAAACAAGTTGTGATGAACATGATCAAATGCAAGTCTTGCTCCAACCGATGATTTTCCAGTCATCAGTTAGTTGGTTCTTCATTTATTCAAAGTATGTAATCGGACTCTGTAATTTAACTTCCTTCCCCATAATCCTGTCAAAAGTTCAGATCCTAAAACTCCCATAAAAATACCTAAAACATTCAAATTCAAGAATTCAATCCTAAAATTAATAACGCATAATCAGTTATATTTTTTTTAAAGATTCAAAAATAGCATTATTGGAGTTAAAATAATCACTGAAAAGAAAATGCGTTACAAAATGGAACCTGAATAGTTTTGCTTAGTCGATCACCCAAGCCCTTAGTGTGAATGTCAATATAGAATTCCTAGACGTAATAATAATTTTATCGGCATGCTCTTGACATTGCTAGCTTATTAAAGTGCCAGACATATTTCAGAGCGGGTAAAAAAATGTCGTATGATATTTCTCTATATCGTTTTTCAATAATAATGTGAATAGATACTTCAAGTTGTAACTTTGTACGTATAATTTGAGTGGTAATATTCAGTTTTATGCTTCTATTTATCAAATCTCTGTTACCAAATATTAACCGGTCTTACAAAGAAAATGTGTAAAATGGCTTTTACTTTACGTAATAACTCACCTGCCAGAAGTGTTAAAAAACTATAAATACCGCTCCTACTACTGTTTTTAAGCTTGAAATGCACTGTATTTCAAACTAATGCAGAAAAGTGTGATGGCCACATTTTAGTATATTTATTGTGTCAAGCCGGTTGCGAAACAGCCCCAACGAAGGCGTATACAAAACTATACTCAAAGTATTTCTCACAACAACTAGTTACCAAAATATATATTTTATGAAAATTCCTTAATATTTTCAATCGTTTTGAAAAACGTCGTTTGTTCCACGAGAGAAATTGTATTTATATATAATATATAATTGTAGATATTGCAGTTCTTTGGCTCCAAAACGAACTCGCCTTCAGATTCTAGCTCAGCTGCAATGACAAATAAGATGCAAGAAGGCAACTTTATCAAAGTATTTCCTTTCCAATGTCAAGTGACCACCAGTCAAGTGGTTCACTTTACCAAAAGGCCTCCCCATTTAAATGATCCAAATACTAATTCCCTCACAATTTTAACATGTTTTTTGGAAATACCAAACAGTTGAAAGGATAAACTATATTTGCATTGATTGCAAATAAAATAAATCTGAGCGGTGAAAAATTTATCAGTAAGTGGAAAAACTGAAATTAAATCAGCCAGCCACTTACTCGTATTCAGTAAATATAAATTTAACCAGTTATGGTTCATATAGGATACGAATATATGAAATGATGTTTCATTTATTATGAATGTTTTTTTTACGTAATAAGATTCAATTCATCATATGATTTCTGAATTGTTAGACAGAACATTGTAAATTGTATTACGTTGAGACAGTTCGCAGTTTTAGACTTTCTCTAACTTCATTTTATATTTTTTTAAATTTGATGCGAATTTTTGCTTTCTGGGAATGAAGCCGGCCATTTATTATGTTTGCGGGACAAACTTAGCAAGAATAACCTAAGATAGGTGGATATGAAATAAAGGAGGCCTATACCCAACAGCGGGACATAATAAAACGTAGAATATTTTTTAACACATGTCTGTTATTGGTAGAATTTTCGGCATTGTCTTAAAAACAATGAATGAGCAGTTAGGATCGTAACAACAAATTAAAGTAGTGGTAATTACTATTTTGAATGCTTTGATTTTCTTTTGCATTAAAAATATGGCATATTAAAAACTGAAATACTTGAATTAAGTTTTTACACTAAAAACATCAAAAACCATCTTAATGTACTGAGATTCCTCCATGCTCCAGAAAGTACGTTAAGCCGTTGGTGCCAGTTGTCAATTAGAGATAATAATATATGACAGTCATAAAGGGTGATTAAGTACGAATAATAATATCTTCACATACGTATCCAAAAATATTATACTTAATTTACCAGAAGTAATTTATTCTTCCAGAAAATTAATGTCACTTCACGTGTGTGCCTCTCTCCAATAAAAATTTAATGCATTAAAAAATTATGTAAATAACACAAAATACTATCCTATATTACAATCGAAGTTGACGTCGCGTTCCAAAGAAAATCGTGCATTTTCAAAGAGACACAAATCAAACGTGAATATTGCATACCAAAGATTTGTCGAGCGATATACACGTGACTGAAACTAGATTTAAAATTCAAAGAGTGACTTATCGAGTTCCTGTGTCGATGCAAATAAGACACAGGTGCCGAGAATGAACGAAGATCGCTCCGATAGAGCACTGTCGTGCATTGTATTTTCACGTCATCTCGAAACTAGTTATTGTTGGAATATTAACTGAGTTTGATATGAGATAAACTTGAAATTTATTCCTTTGTATAATGCAGGCTTATTGCTTCGGTGGCTGTTTAGTGTGCACTTGTATTATTATCTGTACTTTTTATTCAATATTCTTGATGCTTGAATACTCATAGGACGTTAAAAATTGGACGTTAAATGCTTACAATATGTGTGAGGACCTTTTATTAGTTAATAAAAGCTTCAAGCAGCAGCAACCAGAATAATTTATTCATCGTTCAATTTCTATTAAATACAGATCCCACAAATCCCAGGAATTTTCAAGAGCTTAGGTGTTTGCTTTGAATTCCGCTTTTCTAGAATTCGTCCGACCAAACCACTCAGCATGCGATTGTGGCAGAGCGTTACTTTCAAACTGAAAGTGCAATTCTAAATTTACATATCTGCGGGGAGCAACGTCGGGAGATGAGAGAAGATTATTCTATTATAAATCGAAAAATAATCTAGTTGCAGGGACTGTAAGTTTCAAAGTTCCTGCTACTGGATTATTTTATGCAGGCAAGCAAGGCGGCGAGTGCAATCCAATCAACTTCAATACAACCATTGATCTCGTAACTGCGGGTGCAAAGGTAAAGCCCACACTACAATTTTAGTCAAAGCAACATTTTACTTGCATTATTTACGCCTTCAAGTTGACAAATTTTTCAAACGTATAGCCTATTTGCAATAAGGATAGCATAGCTCTAAAACTGTCATTCATGGCATAAAATTAATATTACAAAATATAATTTTATTGCATTGCATATTAACAGTTGCACATAAATTATATAATGTTTTGCATAAAAACAAAACATGAAATGATTGAGACCATTATAGGTACTTTTAAATGACAAAATTTTGATCAGCCAAAAAAAAAAGTGAAACTAAATTGCACGCTCCAAAGCGTAAGTCTCTATGGAAAAGATCGTGCATAAAACTCCATGAACACTCTTTTAAATCATAGGAGTTACATATATCTTGTCACCTCTATTCAATACTAAAATGCTCTTCTGTAAAATCATGCAATGAGCAATGGAAGGGATTAAAATAAGCTGTAAAAATACGGATAAAAAATTACTTGTAACGTAGATGAGAATGCTGGAAAGAATATGTGGGGTGACGAGAATAGTAAGAAATGAGAATCTAGAAGGAAAATTGAAGGTGGCGTCACTGACTAAAAAGTTGGAAGGGTATGGTGTGAATGGGAGGGAGAAAGAGGCTAAAGGCAACAGATGGATCGTGTGAGGAGTGATATGAAAGAAAAGGGAATTGTGATAGCGTCATGGCGGATAAGAAACAATGATAGGGCAGGTAGATGATGATGCAGCAATGGATTAGCTGTTTTATGATGTTTTTAATATAATGTAATTAGAGTACTGATCGCTAAATTGCTATAATAAATGATAATAGTCAAATAACAAACAAATAAATGGTAGCTGGAATATTCCCCGATAAATATACTTAGGACATGATAATTTACAAAATTGTTCAGGTATTTCACAAAACTGAAAATGCCAAGGGATTGAAACCAGTAGGTACTCGTAGGTAAGAGGATTACATTAACGAACCAACGTATGCAAATTATTCCTCCATCGGGTCTGCGTATTTCAGGATTATTTTTGGAAATTACTAAGTATTCGGATTTAAAATAAGATCGTATACATACTATTGTTTAACAAAATTTTACAAAGTAAAGTATGACTTAGTAAGGCTTAATGTAATGCTAAAAGCATGTATGCGTTTATTATAATAAAAGTAGAATACGGTTACAAATATTCCCTCTACAAAAGTTTGTGTTGTTTTAAAGTAACGTTGTGGAGACAGACACTCATATATTATGTAGATGTTATTTCAGAACGTTGGTGTATTTTAAGGTGTCTAGGCTAATATTCAAGTGTCATGATTACAAATATCAGTATGTTTCTCATTGCTGGCGCTCCGTTTATTCTAAATAAGTAAATAGGTACACATAATTCAACCGATCTTAAAAAAAATCATAGAAAAATCTTTATAATTATATAAGAACGTCAACTCAAAATTACCATCACCGATAAAAGTAAAAACTATATGTTAGTTAATAAATACAATCATAAATGTTTTGGCCAAAAATTTTATTTCAAATTTTCTCAAAATTTAAAGCCGGGATTAGTCTCGAAAACCTCTTCAATACTTACTTCTGGTGTTTGACGACAACTTTAATAGCGCTTCCTTTATTTTTGTTGTTGTGGTGTTGGTCTCGTCAAAGGGAATCGCAACCGCTAAGGCCGACCCCTTATTTTTGTCGTTTAGGACGGTGAAAACAGCGCTCAATGTCAGAAAACATGGACTGTTGCCTTTTCCTGTGGCAGGGCCGTAGTTGTGGTACAGCATTCCTATGCGGCGCCATTTAAATTCCTGAAACAATATAAAAACGTTATAGTTTTTGCAAAAAAATTCTGACAGTGGAAATAAAATCAAGTATGTAGGTACATATTTTGTCCCAGTATGCCCCAGATAATTCCAAATAAATTTTTTGTATTATAAATCAACATAGCTTTATAAAAATCATAAACCACATCCTTAAAATGAAAGTGGCATAACTCGAAAATTGCAATTCCGGGAAATGAGCATGAAAGGCATCAAAATGTCCAACCATATTTCTTTCTTAAGCTCTTTTTCTTCGCGAGTTACAGAAAGCCTTTCTAAGGTCATTTTGTAGCAAAATCAGAAGTTACCGGTGATTTTATTTAGGTCACATCCATTGCCAAGGGTACGAAATACGATTATGGAACGTTCTTTTTTACCGACAATCGATGTACAGAAAAAGGTGAATTTGGTTGATTCTGAGTTGCAAATTTAAATAAAGGAAAATAAAGAAAACAATTGCGAATGTCGGTAAAAAACAAATATGTACCTTATACAGTGTAACAAAGCAATAAAAAATGGTGTCAAGACTTTAAACCAAATTAAAAAGAAATAAAAAACAAAAGACAGATCACGAAAAAGCTTTTTATTGTTCACATTTAGAGATAGGAAGACCGTCTATAATATTTAAAATAAAATTAAAACAATAAAAGAATAGACACAAATAAGTACACAGCAATATGAGAACGGATAAATACAAGAAAACAGAACAGAACACATAAACCCAGTACTCAAAAAAAACGACAGCAAATTAAAATATGTTTTTTTTACACATTTAGTGCGCTTCGCCATCAACGATTGCATTACTGCTTACCATAAGGCAAGATCCTGCGATCTTGCCTTATGGTAAGCAGTAATGGAGGACTGGTTGATATCGTTAAAAAAAATTTTAGAAATTCTTTGAAATCCTAATGTTTTCCACCTCTAGGGACAAACTTCTTATAATATTGTACCAACATAGTGACGCGGAATTCGAGCCATATGTCATAATATTTTTTTATTAAACATCATTTTTATGAAGTTTTACGTATAATTACAAGTTTCATTGAATTTTTTTTGCTCTGAAATTGCCATGAATTCGATTCAGGCATGTATTTCGCATCGGCTGTAACTATCCGAATTTGCTCATTAACGTTTGAATCCCCAACCGGTCCTATGAGACCGCGCTGTTATTGTTTTACTATTGTGTCTCGTTTCGCGGGTATCTGAGTAACTACAATAATAATAATAATCCACAACTTTCATACAACGCCATCTAGTCCCAAGCTAAGCAGAGCTTGGGACTAGATGGCGGTGTTATGGGTAAATCAAAATATACTGCATTTTAATTTTGATTCTTATGATGAATTCCAAAATGTATAATTTCATGTCAAAAATTTGTATGTGTGATTTACAATGAAACGATGTGCCACAGGTCCTAAATTTCTGAACTTATGAATGATCAGATCAGTTAATCGTTCATTTGCTTCTGCTACTTGCATGGCATCCAATAAAAAAGTAACTTCAACAAAGACTATTAAATTAAATTTAAATGCATCAGATATACTTCATGTCCTCGAATGTATATGGACGCGTACAGCCTGTCCGGTTATCAACTGTTCAAACATTTACTCAACCCCTTTTATCGAATGAGTATGAACAGTTTTCACACTCGCAAATATATTTATAAAATGGATTTTTATAAAACATTCGTTTTATTTGCACTTTTATTTTTAAATAATGTTTCAGGATATAGGTACCGAAATGAGGTAGCCATATTTTAAATACTGCTTCTGCCTACAATGCTGAACGTTTTCTTTCTTTTCATAAATAAAAAGGTTCTCTCTCCCTGGCAAATGTTTTCTTACTTAAAGAAAGTTAACAGTCATGGGCAAACATGATTTTTTAAATATGTCGCTACAACTTGCATTATTGCTAACACCGTAAAATTAGAATAAATGTTCACCTGTTTATAAATGAAAGATAATTATATTATCAGCAGATCATTTCAAATTCAACATAATTCTACCGTATACTATTTATTCTTATCTCATAAAACAGAAATTTAGAATTTTACGCGATTTATTATGGTACGGTGATTATGACCCGGTTTCGTTCAGTTATCAGTTAGTAGGAACTGATGACTGAACAATGCTGACTAGAGGTTGTGTTCAGTAAAAGTTTGTTCTATCAAAAACTAGTCATAGTATACACTCGTACTTTTACAGGGTAAACTTTTGTTGCTACATTATGATGGCAATCTGAATACTATGAGAAGACGTTGGTTTATTTTTATTCGTTTCTTCCGTTGTGGCGTTCTAGAGGCCTAATGCGTGGGCTGATTTTAATGAGTGTTACGTCAATCGATTTGTCTTTGTCATTGTCATCACAGGCATGACAGTTATCGAATTTCAATACGGCAACAACCGACATATTGTAGAAAAAATAAAGTCGATGAACTAATACAAGTAGCATATCGCTGAGGTCTTTGTTTGAACTTCCTTAATCATTTTGAATGACCGTTTAGAATTCATAACGGTTTAAAGCTGGTTAGCAACCATTGTACTTTTTTTATTTGTGAAATTATTATATGGAGGATTAAAATAAAGTGCTGGAGGAAACGACTCTTAAAATTTGCGTCCCAATAATTTAAGAATTATGAAATATAAAAAAAAAACTACATCAAGAAATAATTTAATAGTTTTAATATACGAGTATCTATGTCACTATCCAAGCAGTGTGATATAAAAGTATAAAAATTATTTGAATTTTTCAAGAAACCAAAGCAGAACCATTTGTTTACTTATTCATAATTCAAAATATTTGATTCGTCTACATTAGCTTCAAACAATTTTATTCTATTTAATCAAATCACAACAAAACAGACATTTAATTTAAAATATTTTTAACCTCAACTTTTAAAAAGTGTAACAACAACAGCAGTTACATTTGCACAAAATGAACAGTACCCTGAATTACAACTTCGTCTGTGCGAGTCTTATTCTCATGTAATACCTTAAATCGCAGGAGTTTATTTATGTAGAAACTTTGCTCATTACTCAGTTTGATCGTAACAACTGTTTGCGTAGATGAACATAACGTTTTATTTGTTTTATGTCTGTATAGGGTTTTTCAAAAGGTACGCTTGACGTTTGATTATGTGTAGCATTTGCCAGTGTATTTGGTCTTTCTTTTTTTAATGTGAATGTGAAAACACTGTAGGCTCCGGAGGCTTATACATTATTTTCTATTTTGATTTACTTTTCTATTATTTAGTTATTTTACTTATATGGTACAATCATGTTGACTCATCTTTACTACTAATATTGTAACATGGGAATATTGTAAATAGAAATTTTGCGGTTTTTGTGGAGTTTTATGTTATTTCTTTTCCATAGGAAACGACCAGTTGTAAACATGCATTTACTTTTCATATTTTATTAATGCTTATATAGGCATATCTATGTGAAATAAAATATTTTTGAACCTGAACTAGATTGCTAAGTTAACTTTGGCGAGTATACTTTTTATTCTTCACATTTGACCGTAAAACAATACAGGACTTAACAATGCGTGAAATTTTAGCCTCACAATCAGTGTTCTGTTCCATCTACTCGCCTAACGTACCGTACGGTGCGTTCAATTCCTCTATATCTCAATTCACTGCCCATAGCAATCGAACACCAATCGACTATTTTGCGTAGAGCCGATGAAACCTTTGATATATTCGAACAAATCACGGACGATTGTTGCCCTGAAGGTCAACAAAACCGGCGTTTTTCTAGAAATATTGAGCCCATTTATGCGATGAATACATCTAACAGATTTTTACATAATATATCATTCAAAATTGTTCCACTAGACTGCACAATTACATTGCCCTTAATTATATTTCACACATAATGTTAAATGTCACATGATACCATTTAAATACATATGAAACAACGTTCAATATGTGTGTCGCACACTATAGATTTATAATAAACAAATGTAATCGTGAACTAGATGCCCAACAAATTTGTACGCCTCCAGGCATAACATGGCGCTGTGTTAATTAAAAATAAGAACTTTATACCTACCTGTGTTAACAAATAAAGTGATTTGAATTTGATTTGATAAACGGTAGGTTCAAAATACCCTGTTTTTTTTCGTTTGGTATAGAAGAGATAGGCTCGTTCGAGGGTCATAAAAAGTTATTATATAGAACAATTTGTGTTGAGTGATTATGGCCAATGAAACTTTTAGATTACAGATTGCTCGGATTAGTTTCTTATGGTACTCTTAGTTTTGTGAGTCTGATTCATTCTTCGCCGGTCGTTTTTTTTAATTGTATTACTTGTAGGCAGGTTGATTGTTCGATGCTTCTTTATTATGTTACTAGTTACATACCAGCGACCTGTCTATTTTTTTTTTGCACAGGTTTTATATATGAAATTTGGAATTCTCGGCTTTAATACTACTGCACATAGACCTAATACGCAACACTTACGCTCAAATCTTCCTCTACTCTAAATATTAGTGACCTGCATGAAAATCCGTTCAGTAGTTTTTAAGTTTATCAGTTATGTAATAATCTATAGAAAAAGTTTAATAGTAGTAATATTTGTACCTTATAATACTCGAAAAAAAAGGCCTAAAGAGATAAGTTCTTAATTTTCTGGTCTACAAAGTTCAAAGGTCAGGGATAGCTATAAAATCGGAAGACAATTCAAGTAAAAAACCTATTGTTATGGATGGTACGTTTTGATGAAGAAAAATTATTGGATCTAGCCTTGGTTGATAGCATAGTCAAATTATTTCGGTTCGTGTCTCTTCTTATTGATCTGGTGAAATTTGTTTTCTGCTCACGTTCTTATGTTGGAAAAATACTGTACGAATACATATTAGGCATCATATTAGTCTCGCTGTTTTTATATCTTCACTCATCTTAAATAATAATAAGAATGATTCATTCATTACGATTGGGACCTCCTTTTAAGTAAATTAAAGCTTGTCTGCTCCCATATTTTATCTTAGTTACTTTATTTTATTTTTATGTTCCTCCATTTTCTAGAAATTGGATTGTTAAAAAAATATAGATTCTTTTTTTTTGCATAACTGCTTTATCTCTCTGCCTCCAAAAGCCTTTTTCTACTTCTTTCAAATTTCCTGAACCTGCGCTTCATTCCAACAGTTCTGGCGATATCTGCCCAGTGGGTTCAAAATCCTGTTGTTTATTTCTGTTAATTTAATTCATATTTTTATCTTTTCACGAGTACCTACTTAATTAACCGATGTTGAAAATTAAATACAGATTTGCAAGAAATTTCGAATACCTTTTAGTTGCAAGGAATTTCAACATATTTTTGTTTCATTTTTGGTGGTGCGACTATGATTAAAATCTGTACAGTACAGTAACACAGTACAGTAAAGAGTATACGAGTATATATTGGAATAAGTTTGTTATCTTTGCAGTCGCTTTCCATTAAGAGTGGGCAGATTTCCAACTGATTTCAACACTAAGTGCATCAGGGCTAAACAAAACCCAAAGTAATGCATCGGGTCTAAAGTTAGCAGAAATAGAATCAGAAGCAGTGGATCTGTCAACACGTACGGAGTAAAGGCTAGTAGTTTCATGGGTAGATGAATAATTTTGCTTTTAAATTTGTTTATATCCTACAGTATAAATACTCGTACGTGTGCCTCCATGAATGATTGCATCTGATTGCACTGATTTATACCAAATACAAAAAAAAATACAGCGGGCAACACTTGCCAAAAATTTGGATCGTGAATGTATAACTTCTGACTTCGTTAAACATTTAGTCCTAATTCCCGACTGTTGTTTGTCGATCGTTGATGATGACATTACAGATAGTCGAAAACCCGAAAATCTGATAACCAGTTCTTCTGGCATGACATACCAGTAAATAAATTGACCTACAAATGGTCCAGGTAGCTAATACTTGAATCAAAATGTTTTTCAACACATTGAACTTGGCGTTAATTAAATAAATTACCTACATTTTTGTAGCTATTATGTAACAGATTGCCTCTAAGATAGCATCAAGTTTATTGTGTCACTGTCCATTATTAAGATGTTTTTTGTTAAATTTTATTATACTTATCTACTTGTTATTTGGTTAGAATATTCGCATTTCTTGGGGTTTTTTATTTATACACGTGACTAATTTTACTATTATTATAATCATTCATTTAAATTTTCTTCAAATAATTAATATTATAAGTATAATTAAATACACTCCTCATATCGTTAAAATTTAACTCATTTAAGGCGATACTTGAATTTTTACGAGTTTTATTTATTTTCTATACTTATAATTCAAGACACGAATAAGTCATGTACGTAGTTGACATTCTAATTTACCTATTCCTTCAAGTAAATTACCTATTAAGTTTATTTGTTTCTCAAAAACAATTTATGACTAAGGAATTTTTTGCTAGTGTAAATTAATGACGTTGAATACAACGACGAATGACGTCGTTTGAATGATAAACGGTTTTTTCTTTCTTAAGTACTCGTAATTTCTTTCATTTTTCAAAACAAATTTATCGTAACTCTTTAGTTCATCTCATTATTTTACTGAAGAAAACGGTGCGCTAATATTCGTAGTTATTACGTGTCAAAATTTGAAGATTAAAAAACAGAAAAATAATCTTCAAACGTTCTAAATTCCAATATTATTCTAAACCAGTACAGGCCTCAACATAAAACAAAAAGGAAGCACAAACAATGTAAAACTCAAACAAAGCAAAACAAAATAACGCAAACGAAAAATAAAACATCACAACATCAAAGAGAACATAATTTACACATTTACAACATTCATATAGAATTCCCATGGATTTACCTCAAAAATTTTGCGGATCGCGACTCCAGCTTGTGTGTAGCTTCCCATCATTCTGGTTAACGAGCCGTAACTTGGCTGCTTGTACCCAAAAGCTTCAGCCTGAGCCCCAGCAGTGAGGACTGGTATGCCCCAAGGTCCCGCATATCTCGCCACTGGAGCTATCACGTACTCACAACCAGGTCCAATAAATGCATCTGAAATGCATATTATACTTGACAATCTTGGACCAACCTTAGCACTTACAATCTTGAAATTTGTTCATAGCTATTCTTGTACAAATACATTTAACAACCAAAAGTCATATTCAGAAAATTTATCAAAAATATAATATATATGCTTACCAGCAGCTTCGTGGACGTAGAATTCAAAAGCAGCTAATGGTCCTTCTACAGATGAACACCTCGTATCTCTGTAGTCCACCAATATAGTCCAGCCAGGTAAAGGTCCATCGGGACCTGTTACGGCGGGGATTGCCATCTCAATGATGGGTAAAACTTTTCCAAGTGAGAATATTTGGTTTGCATCAGCAGGTAACAAAACACCAAGTTTGATAATCTTTTCCTTAAACAAGTGTCTTTCTGGCCTCAAATTAAATTGAATATTCTTCACAAAATAAGGGTGGGAAGCGAGATCGTGCGGATGACCCACAGCTCGCGAGTCATCTTGAATGTAATTACCCATTTGAAAAAAATTTGGAAACTCGGTTGCATTAGGTACATCGTCTTTATCCTTAAAGATATCATAATACTTAATAAATTCTTGAGCTTCTGGGCCGTACTTATCTGGTTTTGCATCATTAGTCTGTCGTTTTTTAGCTGACGCTCGGCCTTTCCGAAAATTCTTTCCGTAATTTTCGTAGCCATCGTGCTTATGACCATACCAGTGTTTCGGCAATTCTCTAATTGTTTCACGTTCATACAGAACTCCTTTTCGTTCTTTATTATTTACATCACTAATACTAACATCACACGAGATTATCACATTTATAACACATACATAGAAAATGAGGAATGACATCAATAGGGGTTTTTTAAATCTCGGTATTTTAATCGTGTGTGTTTCAGCATTGTCCAAAGATACATTGAGTTTTCCAAGTGTTTCATCTGCATCTCCATCTGATCTATTGTTTCGTCTCTTCCTGTTATTTGCTCTGTTAGCAAAAGGTTTCGTTTTACTCCTTATTGTCCGTGTGCTCGGGAGTATCGTGTGAACGATCTCCTCTAACATTTTATTTCAAAATTTTATCATTTTTCTAGATTATTTTATGCACCGCATCGTGGTGATGTGTTGGCTGTCATATGATTGTATATTAGTTACAACTGAATGCGATGACCGTGTGGAATGGAAAAAACAAGTTTGTTTTTTAAATAATTAATTGCTGATTTTAAACAATATAAAAACTATAATCGCCTGCATAGATGTCTAGATTAGGTATAGCGCTTTGGAATTAGTAATTTAGTATAAGATCCTTGACACCGTACGTGGGTGTTTTTCGTTGAAATAATTTATTTATCATATAGCATTCATATGTCGTATCTAAAAGTTATTTATCTTAGGATATAAATTGTCTCGCGATATATGCATATAGCTAGGCGGTTTGTATTTTATTGCATATCTATTGAAAATAATAATAAGAAATCACGACGATGTCCTGTAGACATAATAAAAACTAATGTATTTCCATATATACCCATGGCACACCTTAACAGTCCGATCGCATCAAATTCATATAAATATTTAAACTTTTATTTTATATACAGTAAAATATATTTATATGCCAATCGTTCAACAAATGGAACTGAAACAAAGTCACTCTCAATGAGCCAAAGGGCAATAGGAAGGACTATGTTCGGAATTCCCTAGCGTGATTGAATCATAAATCAAGATATACTTAGGCCGAGGAATTGCCAAATTAAGGAGTTATGGGCATTGTTTTGGAAGGCCTCCCACAAGATGTACCAATGACCTGGTGAGGGTCAGAAGATGCATAGGCCCAGTCATTGTTGTGACACTTGGGGAAAGCCTATGCCCAAGATTGATCGTCTTTTGGCTATTGATGATGAGTATTGCTTGTTGAACATTTTTTTACGGGGCACCAGGACTAGTGACCATGTACCAATAAATACAGCTTTAAAACGTGTGAAGCGTAAAAAGTAAGAATACAAAGAAGGGAAGAGGTATACAGACTGCCCCAATCCGCACACTGTAATCTAAACCATCTCGCGTTGATTTGTTTTCAAATTAATTTTTGAAAAATAATTTTATAAGCAGTTATGCAACTCTTGTATAGTAAATAATTTATGAAACCATTCAATCCATTCATACTACAATCCTAGCTTACATATCAGTATCAATATTATAAGTGCTACAGTAATTTTGTCTGGTACGTTTTCAAGTCTTATTGATCGAATGGATTTGGTCCTGGAATAGGACTTTGCTTTCATTAAAAGATAATATTTCCTTAGGATAATTTTCGAATTTTACACGGGCGAAGCAGCAGGCAGAATCAAGTTTAAAATAAAAACAAATAGGTATGGGATGAAGATATGTTAAGGCAAACAGAATTTTAATTTCTACCTATCTGTAGAAATAAATGACTTCATGATTTTGACGTTAAAGAATTTCATTTTTAAAGCTTTGTCTTCCGTATATGGTATTTAGGAAATATAAACGAGTTAGTCATTGATTTATTGATATTGCAGTCGAAATTCATTAATGTTTTCGTTTGAGTTCAAATCAAAACCTAGACGGTGAAGGTCACATATGCAGCCCAAAATGTGCAGGCTGGTGACGTTTTAAAATATTAGTAGTTCAAGCGAGAATGAGGGATAGAGCTATACATATTTTCTTTACCATTTTTTTTAAATCGCTGTCCAACACTAGGTTGTACTCCTGTATCATGGGTGATATAATTAAAAATATAAATTGAAATTTGCCACTGGTAGTGGAAAAGATGACCGGTCTCAACTGACGGCGCCCGTTCACGAGCATGACGTGTGTGCAAGGGAACTAAATGACCTAACAACACGCACCACCGTCAGTGAGACATTTGAGTAAGCATAACAAAAACTCAACTGCCGTGTTCGTTTATGGCAAATAAGTTGTAACATTATTGAAAATAAATTATAATGCTTCTCTTGCATACATTAGAAATAGTCGTAAGCATAATCCTTCTATTCTTCTCTTACGGGTTACGAAAAATCAAAAAACTTTTCTGAGGTAATTTCTTGAGAAGTAAGTTTGGGTACTATTTATCGGATATATGAACAATATTCTCCCATACTTATCTTTGATGTTTGCCACAAAGTTTTAGCTCTTAATGTGTATACAGCGAAAACTGTTTCAGTACGGTGTTCGTACGAGGTAAAATAATTTGATTATAGTTAATTTAGCCGAATGTAGGCTCATGTACATGCTCTTTGAACGTGACCTACATTCGTTCTGCTACTATTGCATGCATTAATTATGTAAAGTTTTTTAGTGGTTAATTAGACGTGGTTTGAGTCGGACTACTTACATTTTTATTTTGACCCGTCTCGTTAGGGACTCAGTGACATTTCTAAATTTTTTACACTTACATTATCTTTGACATCAACCTTGATTTAGGTTTACATCTTGCAGTTTCTGTAAGACTTTCGAAATATAAATTTAAATTCGATCTGATCCAATTTTATTATTTTCAAATTCAGTGCGCCCTAAATACTTACACTACGATCCATTTTGGCTAGGTTAATTGGGTTAGTAAGAGGAGCTATTAATCAGCTTCATGCTGCTAATAAAATCATATGCATAGGAATAGTTTGCATAGGAAGCTGTGTAAAATTTTTGTTTCCTGTAACTACTCGTATTGTTAGGCAAAAGACGGTATGAATTATTTATGGAACCGCGTTACCGTACGGTTGTGTGACGTATGTTACGCATTTCGCGAATGTTAACCATACTCCTCGCTCTCCTTGAATGCAGTCCTGAACTACATCTGTGGACATGGACAAGTGTTTTAAGAGAGAATAATTTATATCGTTGCTTATTTGTATTATTTCATTTTACATGTGCTTACGTGTGCAATTGGCGTTTTATTGTTCTGATTTTAAAATAAAAATTGAGCGAGCCATTTTACACAATAATCTATAATTAAATATTATTATAATGTTTATGAAGTATTCATTATTGCTTTCAGGTAAGCGTATTGAAAAGCGTCGTTTGATAGAGGTCTCCCAAAGTGATAATGCGCATAGAAATTTTTATCACTGTTCTGCAACGGTCGTATTCCCCATATTGTATATAGAGTGGTTAAGTGCATTTTCTGCATGCATAATTTAGTAGAATTATGTGTTTTTGTGTTTCCGGGAATACGACAATTAGCGAAGATCTGCATGCGCATTATTAATTTGGGAATACTGTTATATGCGAAATCCGGCTTGACTGGAAGCCGACCTAAATATAGTTGGGAAAAGGCTAGGTAGATGATGATGACTGTATATATGTTGGTATTTTTACTATAGTGTATCGATTGTAAACTACAGCAGCGGTTCGATTGTTATGACAAACTTTGCCCACTTGCATTAAAAATTCAAAATATCAAAAAGAAAATATAGACTTTCTAACCACCCACTTCAGTTTCAAATTTACGAGTGTAATTTAAGTTAAGATAAGAATAGAGAATCAAATTTAAAAAGATAATAGAATATTTCAAACCGTTTAGACTGTTAATCGGCATTTCATAGATAAAATCAGTCTCGATCTTGTAAAACCAGTTGATAAGTCAAAATGTGAGAACTCTGTGGATTTTGAGTTGAGGTGTATACCCTCCCTTGTTTATGCATTTTATTTAGCATTTTATTAGCATTATCAGTCTTGTAATTTTCCCACTGTTGGGAGTCAGGCCTTCTCCTGGGAGAGGGAGTGGGCCGTAATCCACCACACGCGCGAAGTACAGATTGATAGATGTCACATGTCTTCGAATATAATGCATTTCTATTATAATGCATTCTATTAAGTTTTCTTTTTTGCTAAGTCACAAACCGCTCTTACTTAGGTTGCAGGATTAGTGTTGAAATCTGGATATTATGCTGACAGAACACGATTCGTTTTTAGGGTTCTGATCCCAAAGGGTAAAACGGAACCCTATTACTAAGTCGTGCTGTCCGTCCGACTGTCTTTCCATCTGTAATTAGACTGTACATATCTCATGAACCATAATAGACAGTTAAAATTTTCACAGATTATGTATTTCTATTGCCGCTATAACAATAAATACTATAAACAGAATAAAATAAAAGTTTGAGTGGGGCTCCCTTTCAACAAACGTGATTTTTTTGCCGTTTTTACTACAGACGGCTCACCTCAAAAATAGGATTCAAAGTGAATTGGTAAGTGTCTTAGAAAGTTTTGGTCCTTACAAGACATGTACCCTCGATGCTAATAAGTTAAACTGGCTTACTAAGTACCATAAATTATCACCAATATACAATGTACTTATTTTATATTCTAGAGACAAACCTTCGAACAAATTACGCTAAAGTTTGCAGCCGTGCTTTGAATATTAAAGCACCATGTCAGAAGAAATATTAAATTACTTTGCGAGATTGGTCTTCACTCCGAAATGTAATTTTAACTCTTGGAGTACATGCTAGGTGAAATAAATAATAGTAGTCTGCACTTTAATCGTTTTAGTGAGGTTTTGTGAATAATGCAAAGTGATCCTGTTGAAAGTACCAAAATGTAATGTGGTACACCTTGATCCTGTTGAGTAGTACAATATGGTATACATGATGAGTTGATGACTCATAAACATACCTACACATTCAACCATACACTTCTAACACACATACATCATAATACTCGTACAGTATAATAATAATGTCTGGACCCTGTTCCCTGTACCGGTAGGGTACAGTTGTTAATAATTTTCTTTATTGAAATATTTAAAAATGTGAATAAGTTAAATAAAGGACACAATAGTAGCCTAAGACATTATCCTTCCCGTTTGACGAGAACCTCGTGAGAGTCGAGAAAGATAAACAAACCAAGTATCTACTTGGCTCGCGAGGTTGTCAACATGTGGGAAGTGGACTCGGCGATCATTGTACCGATAGTCGTGTCGGCCAATGGCTTAATAGCCAGGACCCTCAACCAACACCTTAGGTTTGGTTAGGCAGTTTGCGTTAAACGACTGGATAAGGGGTTTGATTCAGAATCAGAAAGCAGTATTCCTGAACATGACTCGTATATAGGTAGTTAGGGGGTTCCTTTCTCAGGAGCCCGCCAGAAGCTTGGAGCCTCTTCCCGATTTAAAATGTTTATATATATTTTATATATAAATATTTAAAAATATTAGTTGACTAGGTTGACTGGTAGAAAATGCTTCAGGCACTAAATCCGCCTATGTACTTTGTGCATGAAGAATAAAATAAATAAATAATAATAGCCTTCAAATCAAGTTCTTATACATGGTTGTCTTGTGTCTAGTACAAGACTGTGTAAAAAGTAAATTAAAATTTCTGTGTAGGTACTGTGTCTGTATCGATACCGGTAAGTGTCTCTAATTTAATCGGTCACTGACTGTCTTGCTATACAGCATACCTAGTTTTTAAAGATATTCCACGTTAACAAACTTGTTAAAACTATTTTCTAAATTTAAATAATAGGTTTGGTCAGACGTTTTTAAATACCAGATCTAACGTAATTTTTCACGCATACCGAGACATGGTAAATTGACTGTGTTAACAACATCTGTCTGTGTTTTTTAATTGGTAAAATAGAATTAATTAAAAAGTATTTATATGGACATAAGTATATTCTTTGTATACCTTTACACTCTTCACACACCTGTTAATTATAATTGTGCATGACTCCCTTAATTAATTAAGTTTAAATACTGTTCTGTAACGTAACCATTAGTGAACCACCTATTAGTGTACTTATAATGTGCTATGAATATCGATAAAAAACTTTAAGACACAGGGTATCGTCGTGTGGGATCTAGGGCTACTTTATTGCAATAATATTCCATCATTTAATTAGCATTAAATAACACGATGGAATATATTGCGAGTATTCTTTTTGCACTTAACTTTATAGTAGCAAGCAATTTTATCAAATGTCAAATGGGCCTATTATTTTTTTACAACTTTAGCTTTAATTATTATAGGTAGTCTTAATAAATTTATCATTTCTTATATCAGAAACCGGGGTTTCCTAATATCAAAAAAATTCGAAGACATATACAGGTATTCAACCCGCGTGGTAGATTATGGCCCCCATGGCGGATTATGGCCCCCATGGCGGATTATGGCTCTCATGGTGGATTAGGGCCCCCACGGCGGATGATGGCCCCCATGGCGGATTATGGCTCACTCCAGAACTCAAGGTGTGTCATTTTAGGTACATTAAGTTATGTTACTTGCTTAAATGAGGAAAGGGGACGTAAAAAATTAGTGTTATATCTCCCAACTGTTTCATTAAGGGAGTCAAGTGGCTACTTAACTTTTTATTATCCCGCGGATCTCATTAAGTCTAATTAACTTCTGTGTCATACTTTTATGGAAAGGGCTGAAAAGTATTTTTCAACTATTTCAAGTCGGAAAGTGAACTTTGATTTTATTCGCTACTAAAGTCTATTTTAAATCTCGTAACCTATGTACAGTGACCCAAAAACGAAGGAAAACTGGAGTAGGTTTTAGTCAGTAAAAGTCTGACACCCAAGAGCGGGAAAAGACATTCTCATGACTTCACACCTAAAAAAAAAATTGTGCTAAAATTATTTTACTTTCTTTCTCTATTAGAATTATTTATGAATATAAATATTTTCTTTACCATTTTAAGAGCAGTCGTGATGAAATAAATTATGTAAATAAGGCGCCTGACAGGTTGAACCCGCGGCGTACAACTTGCCACCGCTCTTAAATATTTATTTATTTATTTAAACTTTATGTACAATGGTGGTACATAGGCGGACTTAATGCATCAAGGCATTCTCTACCAGTCAACCTTAGGGTTAAAAAGACATCGCTGTGGTAGGTCTGCACAATAAACAAATAACATAAATTACAAGAAACAAAAGTTATAAGAATAGATTAAGTTGTTTATAATAATAAAATACGTATATATAAAAATAAAATAATAATAATAATAAAATAAATAAAAAATATAAAAAATAAAAATAAATATAATAATTTAAGAAAAATTTGGCTGTCTACAATTGTGATTTATTATATGTTCTATTAAAAAATGAGCTTTAAGGTATACCATGAGATAAGTCATAGGTCAGAGTTACTAGAATCGGAAACATGATCGATCGCTCAGCTAAGTTTAAAAAAAAATACTGCAGGCAAGTTCTTTTTTGTTAGTGTTGATTTATTATTCTTATCATCCAAAATATTAACTTTCGCGTACGAATGACTAAATTAATTGAACAAATAAGAAAACATCTACTAAAATAGCAGATTTAAAAAGTCTTCATTCAAGTTTTTTTATTTAAAGATTATTCATGAAGCTTCTTGCCGGTTCTTGTTCATAGAAACGACTTTCACTGACTTCTAGAACCACGGGTATCCTCTTCATACTTTACGCCATGACCCTAGCAAGTATCGAGTCTACTGGGCCTCTACGTATGCTCCCATCTCTTTAAAGCGCGTAGAACATTACGCGCCGTCGACGACTGGGGCTCTGAACTTATAGGACGAACGGACGGCGACCAACCCATTGCTCGTCGTCCGCAAACCTGACGCTCGGGGCGTCTTATGTCGCTGTTATTAATTGACATGTTCATAAGATGGCGTCACATGAATCATAATATTACCTATCATTCAATTAAAGATCATATCTTATGACTCTTATGAGTTACATCTAAACTCAAAGGTTAAGTTAGTAATCTTATAAATATATATAAAGTCTTATAAATATAATCATCATCATCATCTGCCTAGCCTTTTCCCAACTATATTGGGGTCGGCTTCCAGTCAAGCCGGATTTAGCTGAATACCGGTATTTTACGAGGAGCGGCTGCCCACCAGACCTCCACAACCTATTAACTGGGGTAACACGGTACTTCATGGCAAGACTGGAGTCAGATTTACTGGCTTCTGACAATCCGTAACGACTGCCAAAGATCTACAAATGACAGCCGGGACCTACGGCTTAACGTGCTTTCCAAGGCACGGAGGAAACTCGTTATGTCAAGATGGTCACCCATCCACAGACCAACCTAGGCAAGCGTTGCTTAACCTTGAAGATCGACCCGTGCGGCTGTTATTATTTAGCCACGAGCTCCTCTTATAAATATAATACTAAAGAGAAAACTCTGATTTCGAAGCAAAATATAGAGAATGTAATTTTCGCATGCAAATTGCTCAGTGGCCTTAGTAAGACATTGGTGTGAAGTTTCAGAAGTATTTCCGTTTCAGCACCTAGATTTTCGGTACCAAAATTTTTGGCACCCAAGCTATTCCCGATTCGGCACCAATAGATATTTTGGATTGGGATTTTGTATTAGTTGTTACCATCCAAAATACCTATTGGTGCCGAATCGGGAATAAGTTAGGTGCCGAAAATTTTGGTGCCGAAAATCTGGGTGCCGAAACGGGCATACTTCACGTTTTACCGCCCAAGTTTTTATATTTTTCTATCTCACTTCTGAAGCCTATGCAAATAGGATCACAAAGCGTTTGATAAGAGCTGTAGATATCGGATTTTATTTTAACCCTGGTTTTCTATTTGAAAGGTTTACCTACTCAGGTTCTTTGAAATATTGGATTACTAGGTAGCTGTTTATTAACTTTCTTTTCTTAGCAAATGGTGGTTAGGGTTTTATTATTTTACACTGAAATTAAAAATGCAAAGTTTTCTATGTATGTGTGTGTATGTTTGTTATGGCTTTGGATAAAATCGACCATTACCATTCTACCAACATCAAAACACTTGCTAAGTGCGAGTCGGACTTACAGACGAAGGGTTCCGTACTACAAATATTAAAATCGAGCAAAAAACGTCGACAAAATAACGTTTCTTGTACCCATGCAAGAAACGTAATTTTTATCTTTATTTGTAACAACTTCGTTGTTGTTATAGCGGCAATAAAAATATATATTCTGTGAAAATTTCAACTCTGTACCTCTTACAGAGATTCCTAGATACTGTGATGTAAAATTGGCGTAGTTTTGTATCTCAAGTGTCTCCACAACTGGACAATACGAGTATGTGGGACCATTGAAATAGACGTAATCTCGGTAATATGGAGCTGATAGTTTTATTGCAGTGTTGGCGACGTCAGTGAACATTGCCGAGGAGGTTGACTTGATACATTTACTGGCCAGTACTATAAAAACATTAGAATGTGTATCTAATAATTATGTGTGTATGTGTATACGTACATGGCTTTATGACGAAGTCAAAAATTAGAACAAAAAAGTGGCAATTTAAAATGAAAAGGAACATACTCAGTGGGTTTTTTATTTAGGAAGGGGAATCATCAGAATGACTTATCCCGCTCTTGGGCGAAGCGGAGGGTGTGTCAGACTCTTACTGAATAAACCCCACCCTGTTCTGGGGGACACGAGCTTACCTTACTATTCTCAGTAGGTAACATGTTCATATAATACGAGTAGTTACTGTTTGTATCTATTATTTTTATCTATTCATTATACATAACTGATTTCAATAGTTGTTAAATCCCTCGCGAACGCCGGCGACACATTAATTAATTGTGGGTGCATACATAATTTAAGTTTTACTTAATTTAAATTTAATTTTACATTATTATGATTTTATGTTATTTAAATTTAATTTTACATATTATTATGATTTTACATACGACTATTGTGTTTTGATTATTATTTTGTCTTTATATGAGTATGATACTTGGAATAAAATTATTATAACCATTTTCTAACTTCAAAAACTATACGAAAACATGTTAAGCGAAACTATCGACATTGTTTTCCTTTAATTACCTTCGTCAGAGGGAACAAGACAAAAGGCTTCGTAGATCTAATGAATATTTATGTACGAAGTATGTTTAATATGTAATATGTCGGCTGTTGTTGTTTATCTAGTTAACATAGAGCTGCTTCACAAATTAAAGTAAATTATGGTTAAGTTCAATTTGGTTAATCTGTTAATAATATGTTTATGTACAGAAAGATAAACATACAATAAAATTATAAAGCTAAGAAGTTACAAAAGAAAATTTAAAACCCAAGGGCTGGCTTTTACCTCGGTCAGAGATTAAGCATTGCCATACAACGTGGCAATGCCGCCAGTTCTTTGGGCACACTTCCAGTCGACAGTGATGCGGAAGAATTTTTTGACGCCATATTTTAGGTTATAGTAAGAATTAGTGCACTCGTATACGTAGTTTAAATTAGTTCTTTAACCCACTAAAAAAATAAATAAATAAGACAAATATTATTAGTAAGGTGAACCGATGACCCGGTAAAAGTCGCGGGATTTAATTATAATTTTTGATATTTATTATTTACGCCCACGACGACTTTTTGTACACGCACGGCAGCATCGCTACTAACGCGCGTTAGTCGCATTTGCAACCCGCTACTAAAGCCATGCTAACGCGCTACTTACGGGCTACTGCATCGCGACTGTATCGCGATAGACGCGCGACCGTACGCGGCACGTGAATGAAAAACAAAAACATTCTACAAACAAACTCTTAATTTTTATGCTACTGTATCGCGACTGTATCGCCACTGTATCGCAACGGTATCGATGCGAACGCACGACAGCAGCGCTACTGTATCGCTACAAAAAGTCGACGTAGGCGATGGCCCTAAATCCAATTATGTATAACTACGGTACATAAAGATGAAATAAATATGCCCCATGTATAGTTTTAAACCCTACGCACAATAATTACGCTTGTGGTCGTGAATCAAACAGGGTTGTTACTGCAAAATTAACTAGATGACATTACAATAACATAGTCGTAAATTTTCAACTCGATTTTAATTATTTTTTCTATATAGGCTTGCTCACGTGTTCCTAGGGTTGTCAATCATACTTTATAATAACATATCTTACTTTATTTTTGACTAATATATACTTCATACTTTTAGATAAAAATGAAGTACCTATATGAAAATACTTTATTTTGAATCTATAAGTACTGTGATGAGTAAAACAAAACATTAATATGAATAATTACTGAACTATTATCGAAGCTTCTCCGTTGAAACACGAATACTTTAAAATTAATTTTAATGTACCTATAGGCAACTTTTTTTGCCATAGATACCTAATGGCAAAACGGTAAAAAATAGTCTTCACGACAAGCAGGTGGCCATCAGGTGGGATCGCGATCAAGCACTAGTTTATATCAATTAAAAAAAAAGGCAACTAAGTAATTATAAATAACATTTTGAAAACTACTTTTTTCCAATTAAAAATTTATAATACGTTATTTTTCTTCAAAAACAGTTGCCAACCCTACTTACACCCCACGTGTTTCACTAAAGTCAACGGAAAATTTACTTTTCAAATATTGGCACCACTCGTCAAAAAATACTCTCAACCGATTTACATACTACACTATATTACTAAGCCGAAGCTCGGAAGTAATTTATTACATAATAATATATTTAACTAATATCTTATAAATCGATCTAAGCTTTACCTTGTCTGAGCGAGTTAATAAATTGCAGCTTAGACGCGGCTAAAAATAGCTCTGGTTGTATCTGTCCTTGATTACTTCCTATGTATGTCAAGCAAAACTGTAGAAGGCATAGACTGTGTTCGCATGATTTTATAATATAATTGTAACTTCGATGTTAAAATGGAAAGTAAAATTGGAAAAAAATAAAATTGGTTGATATTTTTTTTTTGATGTAACTGTTAATCTGTCATATTTTTCACAAAAATGTCATAATAATGTCACGAATTATGACGGGTGCAAACGAAGCATTTGAGCTTCATCATCATGACCGAACGAAAGAATTCTGTGCAAAATTATTATAAAAATATCTATGAAAAATTATTAAATTTTTTCTTTGTCTATAAGTTATTCAACTTAATCTTCAATATTTTTTTCTATTATTTAATTTTCAAAAAAGAGAGCGCTGCTTATACAACAAAAATAAAACAGCCTTTTAAATCGCAAGAATCGGGAGGGGGGATCAGGGGGGGGGATCGAGTTGAGGAGGAAGGAGGAAAATGTAGGGTTTTCCGTCAAAAATAATGTATTCTGCCTTAACATTATCAATCATAGCATAATATTATTTGGGGAAAATACTTCTAATAATGTTTAAGGAAAACCAAAATGGAGAAACCCCGTAACGAACATAGATATAATTTTATTCTATTTCTCAGATCATTAATAAAATTATATTTTTAGTTTATGAATGATTAGAGCTTAAGATTAGGATCATTTATCATTCAAAAGATATTTCATATTGTTTTTAAAAATGTTTTAGATAAATTTTCAGATAAATTATCTAAAACATGAAATTTGATGCAAAGTTAATTTACATTAACTCAAGTGCAATAGTGAGTAATATTTTTTAAACGTTTCTCCATACTAGGCAATACTCAAGTATCGTGGATGCATTCACAAACATGTAAACTTCACACACACCAGGCACCCAGACCCGGAACACCTATCTATAGGCGACACAAATATTTGTTCATATTTGTAGCCAATCGCTCAAACAGTACGTCAACCATGCCGACAAATTATAATATCAAAAACGTTTATTCTCGAAAACATGTTACTAGAAAATCTGTACAGAAAACATTTCTTATGAAACAAACCAGCCTAACTGAACCTCAATAAAAACAAAACTCTAGGGCAGACTCAGATATATAGCATCAAGCACAATAAAAGTTCTACACATTGTTCCTCCTCAAAAATAAAAAAAAAAACAAACCCTCGTTCCCTCTTTTATAGACGAAACCGGAGGTAGTTTGCTAGTTCGCTCGCTCTCGGAAACAATTCTGCAGACAATGTAAGACAAATGGTGTGAAAGAACTCGGAAAGGCCCCCACCTCGCAGTATGAAAGAAAATATAGAGCGCCCTATTCAGAAGTATCCCATAACATAAAAATAAGTGTCTTTTTCCACCGTTTTAGCTGTTGCTTCGTTGTTTATATCAGCGTGGGTCGACTTTTACAGTGCTTGTAAAAACTTAGGTATGTTATATGTAGGGCTTTCTTAGTATTGTAAAAATTACTTACGGTGCTCAAGAATAGGTCGAGCAATTCAAATTTTTGCACGTATTTTGCAATGTGCAATTCAATATCGAATGGTGAAAAATTTATATTGGCGGTAATATCATGAATTTAAATACACAATTACACTCATTAAAACCATTAACATAACTCTTTAACTTATAGAAGGGATAATATGAGCGATTTTAATAAAAACTAGACGTTTTTCCTTGTCTCTAAGTTCAGAGAGGTATGATGATAGTTTTAATAAGTATAATTGTGCAAATAGATACTTGTACATGTCGTTACCGCAAATATATATTTATTTTTTTGTTTCCAGACTATCCGACACTGAGATGCAAATTAAATCAAAAATCTTTTAAAAATTGCTGGCAGGCTGCGCTGGAGCATTTATTTTTATGTTATTTTTTTCTTTCATCTTGAAAAAAAAACACTTGAAAAAAATAACTGTCAGAGTAACCAACCCTAACAGTTATTTTTTTGACAGTTTAGCCAGTCACCACAACTTAATTAGGTAACACAAAAACCCTTGCCAAGACTCAGAAGTCAGATTTCCTTGCGTCTAACAATCCGTAACGACTGTCACAGGTCAACAAATGACAGCCGAGGCCAACGTACTTTACAATACTCGTAAGAATCTTGGTATATTATTAATGGTCACCCATCGATAGACCAAACTCGATGACCCAAGAACAGTAGGTAAGATAATGAGCTATTTCTATAAAACTAAGGGCTTTTCACTGTGAAAAACATTACGCTACATAAGGCCCTAAAGAGATAGAGCTATTTAGAGTAAATAGCTCAATCTCTCTTTCTCGCTCGCACGCTTGTCAATTTAACACGTCATGGTAAGGCCCCTGGTCTCATTCATACTGTAAGACCGCACTGTCAATAGTATTTTTCCTTGGCTTCAGCGAATGTAAGATGAATACAGATTTGTCTGGAATAACGTAAAATCGATTCTTCTGTACTAAGTTTGTGTGAAAGGAATCTTTTTTTTTTTCAAAAAAAAAACACTGTCTCACGAAAGAAATTACTCTTGTGACGACCATCTTTCTAAAAAACTAAAGAAAAAATCCATTTGACGACCTAAACTGAACTGTTAAAGAGATGAAGCTATGCAGGTTATATAGCTCCATCCCTCTTTCTTACTCACACACTTGACATTCTAACACGCCATGGTAAGAAGGCCTCTGTACTATCAAAACGATCCCGTCACAAATTACACGTTCCGCTAAGATAATTTAGCTTAACTTTTAGAGATACACAGTTACGGAATTAACATCCACCACCATGATTTCTGGGGCTAGCGATGATGATATCCCGCTAAAAAAAGCCAGATTTGTTTATAGATTTTAACAAAAAAATAGCCTCAAAAATATTGCTTAGCTTTTTTGTTTACGCAAACAAACTTTTTACGTCCCCTTAAAATATCGTTATCTGAATCCCAAACGGTGTTTTCGTAAGTAAACACTCCAACCATCATAACATTTTTCCATAAAAAACGCTGCTTTGTGTAAACTTTTAAAGATAAACTCCACTTCTTTATCATCATCATCTACCTAGCCTTTTCCCAACTATATTGGGGTCGGCTTCCAGTCAAGCCGGATTTAGCTGAATACCAGTATTTTACGAGGAGCGGCTGCCTACCAGACCTCCACAAACCATTACTGGGATAACACGGTACTTCATGACAAGACTGGAGTCAGATTTACTGGCTTCTGACTATCAGTAACGACTGCCAAAGATCTACAAATGACAGCTGGGACCTACGGCTTAACGTGCTTTCCGAGGCACGGAGGAAACTCGTTATGTTAAGATGGTCACCCATCCACAGACCAACCTAGGCAAGCGTTGCTTAACCCACCAAACAAAAACACCACTTCTTTATAAAACAGCTTAAATAACAAAGCAATAAACAAACGGTGAACGTAAAAAAATGTCTTAAATAGCTACAGTCGACCGTCAAATGACTCAAATTCGGCCATGACTCCACACACCTCGAAATCTAAAAATAACCGACGACTTTGAATCTTGGATATTTTCGTAACAAGTTTTTGGTCAGCAATTTACATTAAACTTAATATGAGGTCAGGTTCCGTTTACGCATGTCTTTGCATGTTCGCGTTCGCGTTCGTACGGTTTAAATGTATTCGCGAGGATTTTGCTTGGATCGTTGTGTAATGTTTAAATGTGTCAGTACGTTCAACTAGATAACGTCTACGACACGTCAAATGAATGAAATGTCAAACAGAATGTAGTTAAAAAGTATTTCCAACAGCCAATCGTATCACTAAACTTTCGTTTTATTCTTAAAAAAACTATTCTTTTATTATTAATTATAGAGACGATGTAAAGTCAATAATAGAGCAGGTTTGCCGAGATAATTATGACCTATTCATTCGTCTTTAGGATCTGAGTGCGGCGCAGGTTGTGCACTATTTAAATCATAAATGGCTGTAAAAGCTTTTTCCCAATTATGTTAGAGCCAGGCTTCCACTCTCATCGGATGCAGTTGAAAACCAGTATGTTACATGGAGCGACTGCCTATCTGACCTGCACAGCGCAGTAATTGGGTTTCAGATCTATGACAAGCCCAACGTCGAAAAAATTACAATGAACGCGTAAATCAAACACCGGCTTTATATCACATTAGATCTAACTTTATCTAGTTTTTGTCTGGCTTTAATGTAATAATATTTAACATTCAATCTGTCTAGCGGAGTCTCGTAAAAAAAATTAACAGAATTAAATTCAAATAGACATGTTATGTCATTTTAAAGTCAAGAGAAATAAGTGTTATAAGTGTTATTTATAAACAACTGCTATGTCATTTATATGTAATAAGGCCTGTTAATAATACCACAGTGAGTCAGCATAAAGGTTTTTATGTAAGTATTCTATTATCGATGGAATATCTGTTATGGCCTCTTGATCTATTTTCGTTTTCATGGGCCTATTTATCCAGGGCAATCGTTTGTATTGGTGTGAAACTGTGTGAAGAAGAGGGAGAAGTTTTTGAAGGTCATATTTTAGTTGATGTTTGGTTGTTATTAGTTTTAGGATTTTATTCTTTATTGTACTATAATTATAGTAAGTTAAATGTTTTTGAGATTAAGGCCTGAACCAGGGCCGGGCGTGAGAGGCCGATTGCCCCCACGTGGATATGGCGAGAAAAATGCAATAAATAGCACTGATACTGAACCTGGGCATAGAATCTACGACCCTAGACTTAGCCGTTGTGCTTGTGGCAGTTCGGTAGTCATCAGGACCAGGCGCACCTCAAAGATATGTCAGAAAAACCGTTGGTATCCAGCAAGGGCGAAGCCTCTGGGCCATGGGTTAGCCTCTGGGGCACGGGTTAGCTCCTGAAAGGAAAACCCGGGAGTCTGGAACCAAGGCAAAGAAAGAACAAAGCCGGGTTTTAGTTAGTAAAAAGACTTTTTTTAGTATCAGACGATACTGAAGATTGAAGTATTCTGCGATGCCCAAACGCGGGAGAAGTCATTCTGATGATTTCTCACCTTAAAAAAACCGTTGTGCTTGTGACCACTAAGCCAAATTAATTTACGTAGAGGCTTATAAACCCAATTTCGAAACCAGCCCACTATCGCCTCTGCTACTGAATCCCGAGCAGAATAGAAGTTCCTAGCAATGTTTTTATTAGCCATTTATGCTGAAACTACCCACATATCGTTAAGTAGAGTCGTTAACAGTCCCACCAATAGATAGGGATGCTAAAGCTATTTCGCACTAAGTCCACCAGACTTTGTACGTTATTGGCGCCTTGACCTAGTTTATGTGAGCTAACTACTCAAATATATATGACCCTTATATATATGTGTCTGCTACTAGCTACTGCCGAAGGCTTCACCCACGTGACAGTACAAAATTATCCCTAGGGAACATATTCCCAGGATGCCCTATGTACTATTTCAGGATATGGTCTACCCGTGTTCCAAGTGTCATTAAAATTCTTTTAACTTGTAGAACCCCGTGGCACAAAAACGTGCCAGTAAACAAGTAATTACCTTTTAACTTTGAGAACCGCTGGAAAAAAATTGTGCCACCAAAACCTGACCGATTAAAAATTATACTCTAGTAGTATAATTACAGAAGCAACAGAAACAGAGCAATAACAGTTTATATTATTAATATTATTTATATTAATTTATTAATATTAAATAAATAAATAAATAATAAATAATGGCGGTCCCCACGGGGCGCCACAGGTTAAGGTAACATAATACAGACAGACTTTTTTAAAGCACTTTTACCTCCAAAAAAGGTCAATTCTACTTCAACTGCAATGAATAAAGCACACTTGTATCTAAATGCTTTTTTTTCTATATCTTTCCCATAATTTTAATTATCAACAACTTTCAGTGTATATTCTAATTCTGATTTTTACGCAAACTGTTTTGAATACTGAGTAGGAGTCCCTTTCCAAATCCCTTAAGGCACGATTAACTAAAAATGCAAAGAGTGTAAAATAAATTACCTTTGGGAAGCAAGGAACCGAAATTCTTTGTAAAATACAACCTTAATGAGAAAATCATAAGGTATTTAGGAAGAAAGTAATTAAAATGCAGATAAAAAGGGATCGGATTTTACTTCTAATTAGATTTTTTAATAAGCTGTCTTCTTTGATTTGCATACTTTTCGGATAAGGAACAGGTTGGTATGTAATTGCATTCTGCCAAAAGAAGAAGTCAAACAACATCAAGTTTCAAACAACTTCTAGTTTTTTTACTCATAGACACATAAGTGTACTCAGTAAAAAGTGACAGTCATAATGATCACAAAAATCTAAAAATAAAAAAGAATATTTTAAACATAAAATATATAAAATGCCCCATCCAACACATCTATCTGTTATAATGCGCCCAAAAAGTATAACGAGTTTAACATCGAATCGAGAAGAAGAAGAAAATCTGTAATAATATAATAATGGGTTAATTTTTGAGAGCAGTGGTGACCCAGTGGTAATGACCACGACTTATGAGTCACAGGCTGACAGGTTTAAATCCAGCCAGGCCCTGGTTCAGGCCTTCGTCCAAAGTATGTAAGAGGGAATGGACGGCAAGAATACCTCACTTCAGTCCAATTTCTATATTAACTCCTTCACAATGCTCGGGAGTTTATTATACAAATCCTTCACTAACGTTCGGGCGTAAAACTTAGCAACCTTCGTTTCGTTCGCAATTGAACATACCACCTGCGACCTAAAGACACTGCTTTATCCCCTAGTCACATAATCGACTATTATGCCAAGGTGTTACATCACACATTACAAACAGTAGGCAAAACAAAAGGATCCAACAATGCAGAATAATCAATGGGACACCATCTAAGGAATTGACCACAACAGGCTAAAGAAACATGCATATTAGTCAACAATGTTCGCTCTTGGTTTAATGTGAATATTATAGCAGTATCCTAGTTCCTTACATACCGTTCTCTTCCTACATATTCATGTATCTTTTCATACCACCTGATGGAAATATAAAACTATGTATGATAAAATATTCCATGCTCATGGCTAGAACACTTAATAGGTCGTTTAATATTCTCATATAACTATACTGTATCATGGATACTAATTAGTCGCGCAGGCTTTCCTGTCTACCTTATTTGGGAGTAAATAATTATATTATGCTTACCGAAGACCTCTTAATTTTTTTTAACTTTGTTATTAATAAGCATATCTTGATCATCTTCCTGCCTTTATCCCGTAATTACTTGGGATCGGCACAATACGGTTATTTCTAATTAATTTTTAATAACCTATGAGACAATATAATAAGCAAATTATTAAGTTTTTTTTAATATTATTGTCATCCCACTAATATTATACCTAAAGGTAAGATTATATTTGTGTGTATGTTTGTTACTTCTTCACGCTCGAACGGTTGAACAGATTTCGATCACACTTAGCACACGGGTAGACCATGTCATGAAATAAGACCTGAGATACTTTTTATCTCGGGAGTATGTTCCCTTTGACAATTTTTTTTTCATCACGTGGGCAAAACTGGCAACAACTAGTGTGTTCAAATTTCTCAGAACCATTTGAATCTTTGGAAGGTATCCGAGTGGTCAAAGTCAATTCGCAGAAGCTCCTTTGACACTTTCATGGAACATGGTCCAAACCAATCGATTGTCCCTGAGCGTGATAACTAGTGTACCAAAGGATAGCTCCCGGTTGATGGGAAACTATTGTGACATAAATAGAAAACAAAGTCAATTTTCTAAAATTACCTTTGTTTTCCATTGGAGAAGCTTTTAAATGGCATGGTTACAAAGAAAAATGTTTAAACTATGGCCTCTTCTTAACAATTAATAAAAACAGCTGGACTTATGGGCTCAATAAATGGGCCCCAAAAACCGCCGTTTTCATGAAATGTCTTAGCAACTAAGATACTCTACCACGAGCTGTTAATGCGATCCATTATACTATATTATTATAGAAATATATAAGCTATATATTTCTGTATATATCTTTTCTTTCTTTCTTTCTTTCATGGTGAGGCCCCAGGGCTTTAGTGGACGTCGTCGTTATACGTCTTTCTCCCGTAACTCTAATATATAATTATTTATTTATTATATACTTTATTTTAAGCTTATAATGTGGACAGGATAAACATTGTCAAAAACTAAGTGTACAAATAGGCGGTCTTATCGCACAAGGCAATCTCTTACAGACAACCTAAGGATAGATTGAACGAAAGGAGATAGAGAAATCCGTAGCACTGTCTCAAAAGAATTTAATTTTCTTTAATCTATACTAATATTATAAAGAGGTAAAATTTGTAAGTTTGTATGTTTGTAAGTTTGTATGTAGGGGGTAATCTCTGGAACTACTGGTCCGATTTGAAAAATTCTTTCAGTGATAGATAGCTCATTTATCGAGGAATTCTATAGGCTATATACCATCACGCTACGACCCACGGGAGCGGAGCAGTAACGAAAAATGCGGGTGAAACCGCAGGGGACAGCTAGTAGAAATACATAAGCTATATAGAAAAGTGTATAGCTCCATCTCTTTTTCTCGCTCGCTGGACAGACATTATAACAAGTCATGGTAAGGCCCCAGAGCTTTAGTGGACGTCGTCGTTATACGTCTTTCTCCCGTAGCCCTAACATATTATTATTTATTTATTATATACTTTATTTTAAGCTTATAATGTGGACAGGATAAACATTGTCAAAAACTAAGTGTACAATTTAAGTGACCTTATCGCACAAGGCAATCTCTTACATACGACCTAAGGAAGAATTGAACGAAAGGAGATAGAGAAATACGGAGCATTGTCTCAAAAGTATTTATTTTCTTTAATGCTTTATAAAGTAAATAAAACATGATACAGGTCACCTAGTAAGGCCGTCTATTTAAATATAAGTGTCCTAGTTTTCCGTAACAAGCTATTATTGAGAACTTCCTGCTGCAATATACAACAAACAATAACATGATCTGATAACTCGAGAGAATATTTATTATAAAGGAAAATTTATACTACAAAATTATAGAAAACGTACGCCTACAAATGATAATAATGGATGATATCATCATCATTTAAGCCAAAAGACGTCTACTATTGGACGTGGGCCTCCTCCAAGTGTCGCCATAACGACCGGTCCTGTGCGTCTCGCGTTCTTCCGATTCTGGCATCCATCCGATTCTCACGACCCTTACAAGGTCATCGGTCTACACTGTGGGGGGCGTTCCAACGCTGCGTCTTCCGATACGTGGTCGCCACTCCAGAACTTTGCGTCCCCATCAACCATCTGTTCTGCGAGCAATGTGCCCTGCCCTGCCATTTAAGTTTGGCAATGAGACACAAAAAAAAAATATTGGACGATAAAATAAATGCTGGATGACATTATTTTATTTTTATAAATTGTTCATAAATCACTTTTTATTATATTATATCCGATCCCGATTGTACCTTTAACGTTAAGTTTATTTATTTAAACTTCTTCATTCTTCATTTCTTAGGCATTCATTTTCAGAGAAACGAAAATCGTGAAAAATTACTCTGCACAATCTCTCAAACCCATACAGATCAAAAGACACGAACGCATAACCTGTTTATTAATTTTATTATCTAATCAAAATAACATTTAAATGAAATTGTTGCATAAAAACTACAATATATTAATTTTATCGCTAAATCAAAATTACATTTAAATTATATTTTTGCATAAGAATTCCAAAATACTGCGATAAAACTGCTATTTTTTGCAAACAATTCGCTTGCTCGCAAAATTCACATGCTCTTTAGTTTAACTTTTGTCAAAGATATACCTAATATCGTTTACGTCATTAAGTATTTGGAGATATTCGGAACAGATTGTAAAGTCCCGCAAACTCCAGTTGAAAAGGGAGGTTCCTCCGACTAGACGGATGTTTTGTCTGATCTGGGCAACTGGTGATTTTTGGCTGTATAATTATAATATTATAACTGAGCGGAGAACTATAATTACGGGATGCAGGATTTACGGCCGAAATTAATAATCAATCTATGACATATCGGAAATTGAAAAACAAATGATACCATACAAAAATTTACATGTTTTCTGTTGTTTCATTTGTTTTTCAATCTCCGATATGTGATAGATACTTTATTAGTTTATATGTGACACCATAGACGTCGATACAAATAAAATGTAATAAAATTTATCCTAAAATTGTATCTTAAAACAGACTAAAATTACTTTAATAAAGAATCCAAGCAAACCACAGACTATTAAGAATTAAATCACGTAGCCAAACAAACAGAAAAGTAATTTAGCGCTCTCTCAAATTAATCTGTAGCTAACTGGGGTCATCAATTAATTAGTGGAACCCTTACTAATTGCCTCTGTAATATTGACTGTGAGAATATTCGGCAACCGACCTAACTAGACGTTGATGTATGTATGTTAGCGTGAATTATAATTTGCATCGGTGTGTACAATCACCAATAGGAAATGACTATGCATCATCTGCCTAGCCTTTCCCCAACTATATTGGGGTCGGCTTCCAGTCAAGCCGGATTTAGCTGAATACCAGTATTTTACGAGGAGCGGCTGCCTACCAGACCTCCACAACCCATTAACTGGGGTAACATGGTACTTCATGGCAAGACTGGAGTCAGATTTACTGGCTTCTGACTATCCGTAACGACTGCAGAAGATCTACAAATGACAGCCGAGACCTACGGCTTAACGTGCTTTCCGAGGCACGGAGGAAACTCGGTATGTTAAGATGGTCACCCATTCATAGGCCAACCTTGGCAAGCGTTGCTTAACCTTGAAAATCGACCCATGCGGCTGTTATTATCTCGCCACGTGCTCCTCCTCAATAGGAAATAACTATGCATGAAACAAATATTTATAAGCCAGTTTAGCAATAAATTTACAAAATATTACTAGCTTTGCCCTCGTGATAGTAGAAAATATGTAATTATATAGCCTAAGAGCAATAGCACACTAGCAGCCAGGTCGCGGCGGCCAGGTCCCCAGTTCCCACTGTTGGGACTTAGGCCTCCTTTCTAGGAGGAATATGCCCTAAATTACTCAGTGATACAGCGGCAATCTACTGGCAAAGATTTATTGCAATCGGTTCAATAGTTTTTGAATTTATTCATTACAAACAGACTTCAAAATCTTTCCATTTTGAATAGATTAGTGTCACTAGTAATTAATATTTATATATTAATTTATATCACACCTAATTAAAATTAATTTGCATTCGTTCGCTCAAAAGTAAGGTTCGGTTCGGTAAACCAGCGTCAGACAAGTACACAGCTGTCTGGTATTCTGCTAAACTGGATTTATTTGGCGCAGCTGTAAGACAGACCATAATAATCTGTTTTTAAATTGAATTTTCTGCATCAATAAGCAAAAGCATAATAATAATCAGCCTTATGTTCCCACTGCTGGGATTCAGAACTCCTGTCTAAGATAGGAAATGGGCTTTAACCTACCTACGCGGGCCCAGTGCGGATTGCTAGATGTCACATGTCATGTCTTCGAATTTTTGTGTCTAGGACATTCTTCACGATGTTTCCAGTTGCTTCACGAAATAAATTACATAAAGTAAGGCTGGATTCGGACCCGCAATCTGCAACTTGTAAGTCGGGGCCTAAATTAAATTTCAAATTGTGTGTATGTCTGCCAAATAAAGCAGTTTATTTTTGTCTCTTTCAAATCTATAAAAAGAACAAAAGGATGCATGATCTTTATTTTTTCTGATCGTGTTCACGTGTATAAAAAGAAAAAAAAATAAAACGTGTTTATTCCGCCCAAATGAACACACAATAAAATACACAGGCCTGTCGGGCCATGTGTGGACCGGACGTTACGGTGTTGCAGGATAGATAGAACACAGTTATTTATGGTCTATTTCACCCTTCGATCACTGATTTAAATTTCACCTCTGAAACTAACCGAGACAGAAAAGTAAACAATAATAAGACACATAATACTGGCCATAAAATCATTAAAAACCGGTAAAGCCGCTGGAGTTGATGATATAACAGTGGAACAACTGAAACACCTGGGACCTGTAGCTGTGTCGTGGCTCCTCGCCTTCTTCAACACATGTTTGCGTACCACAAACATTCCCAAATTGTGGCGACAGACGAGAATCATTGCGATTCCGAAACCCGGGAAGCCTCTCAATGACCCTAAAAGTTATCGGCCAATATCCTTACTATGCCATACTTTTAAGCTATTTGAAAGGCTACTGCTGAATCGTCTTGCTATAGCAGTAGAACCTAAGCTCATCCCAGAGCAGGCTGGCTTTAGACCCGGCAAGTCTTGCTCCAGCCAAGTTCTCCGGCTAACACAGCATATAGAGGATGGTTATGAGGCTCAAAAGGTTACAGGTGTTGTATTTGTGGACCTGTCAGCAGCATACGACACCATAAATATAAAGAAACTGTTATCTAAAGTCAGTAACTTAACAAACGACCAAGGTTTTGTCAATATACTGAGAGAACTGTTACACAACCGTCGCTTCCAGGTGTGTTTCCAATCGGAAAAGAGCAGATGGCGTCGGCAAAAAAACGGACTCCCTCAAGGCAGTGTGTTGGCTCCCACTTTGTTTAACATCTATACAAACGACCAGCCCACCACGCAACACACTGAACGTTTCCTATATGCTGATGACTTGGCCTTGGCGGCGCAATCATCTGTTTTCACAGAAGTTGAGGCTTCATTGACGCAAGCGCTCGAGTTACTTGCTGGGTACTATGAGAGTAATGCTCTTCGCCCAAACCCGTCCAAAACTCAGTCTTGCGCGTTCCACCTCCGTAATGGTTCTTCCAACAGAAAACTTAACATCAAGTGGCGGGGTATTGACGTAGAGCATTGTAAGAACCCGAAGTACCTAGGTGTGGCGCTGGATAGAGCGCTGACGTTTAATGCGCATTGCCTCAACACAAAGCAGAAGGTTGGGTCCCGTAACAACCTATTGCGCCGACTTATATCCACCAAGTGGGGAGCGGCTCCTGATGTTCTTCGTACAACTGGCATGTCTTTATGATTTTCTGCTGGTGAATTTGCGTGCCCAGTGTGGCACCGATCAGCACATGCAAAGCAGGTCGACATCGCCCTCAACGAGACGTGCCGGATTATATCAGGATGCCTAAAACCGACCCCGCTCAATAAGCTCTACCCGTTGGCAGGTATTGCTCCACCAGCTGTTCGTAGGGATGTCGCATGCGCGATTGAAAAGAAAAACCAGGAATCCGATTCCCGACATCCCCTCTTCGAACACAAAACAGTCCCAGGTAGGCTCAAGAGTCGAAAAAGCTTTCTGCGTGGAACACAGGCCATCCGTGACCCTCCTCCCAAAGAAAGGTTAAGGCTATGGGAAGGACATAGTTTACCACCACCCGACTTCTTGAAACCCCAGGAAAGTCTCCCGCCTGGACATGAATTGCAGTGGCCTGTATGGAAAGCACTAAATCGGTTGCGCACCCAGGTAGGTCGCTGCAAACACAATTTGGCCAAATGGGGTTTCAAAGACCCGTCGGATACCCAATGTGAGTGCGGTGCTTCTGTGCAAAACATGAACCACACGTTGGAGTGCCCCAAGTGCCCAAACACCTGCACTTTGGAGGATCAGATGAGTGCCACCGATGCTGCAATTAATGTAGCTACCTACTGGGCCCAAACAATTTGAAGAGTTTGCCTTCGATTCGAAAAGAAGAAGAAGAAGACACAAACCATAGTTTTTGTTCAATAATAATTATTGTATTTGTTAAAACTAAGTTGTGCGTCGTATCGTATCTAAGCATAGCCCGTTGCTTAGCATTTACCGTGACTCTAGGCAAATCCAGAAATCTACGCTGCTGGTTTTCAGAAACGACCATAAAGGTAATATTCTGTTCTTAACGACCGCGACGCGCGACTGCGACCCGCGACCTCGACCGGTCGCGCGACCTACTGCTTAGAGCAATATGTACCTGTCCGCACGCGGCCAGCGGTCACAGGTGCGCGCGCTCTATGGCGATTTCATACTAATGTATAGTATCTCGATGGCCGCTGCGACCTGGCCGCCTGCGGCCTGACCGCTAGTGCGCTATTTGCTCTTAGTATGGTTTACTAAACAATCCACGCAATCGCGTCGCGCGACCGGTGTCATCCGAATCCATACTAAGCAGAGCGTCGCTTGACCAAGTCGCAGATGCTAAGAACCCAATGTTACCTTTACATACTCATAATTTATCACAAAAATATACATTTAAAACTTTTTAATGATAATAAAAATGTGTAACATTCATATTCTTACTTTTTAAGCTGGCCACTGGCTGAAAGCACAAACCGAGTGAAGCCAAAATAAAAAAAGGCGTCCATTTTTTATTTGAATAGAGAGATCAGTTGTCCAGTCGTCGAATCAAGCTCGCCCAGTGCTTGGCCAAAGCCTGAAAACACCAACTGTGTAAAAAATAAAATTCACCGTATAGAATATCGGAGCTATCAGCTAATATAGAAAGTGGGGAAAAACGTATGTATAGATTTTTGTTGTCTTTTTTTTAATTCGCACATTCGATAGCTTGACGCTTCAAACGTTATTGTTGTATAAGATATGTTTATGTGTAGTTCTATGTGTGAGAAAAACTCAATTGTGGGTTAAAGTCGACTGTGTAGGTATATCACTGCCCTATTTTTATCGTTTTTTTTTATTTTGAAGTTTTATGTACAATAACGAATATAATTATAAAAAATATTATAAGAGATTTTTTTTTTGTATCTTACTATGTTACTCAAAAACTACTTGAGCGATTTTAAATACATTTTTACCTATAGAAAGCTATGTACATCTTCACTGAGTGACATAGACTATAATATGTTTAAAAAAAATAGAGATCTCTGTCTACCTAAATTGGAGCAATGTAACTCAAAATATCAAAATATCACATGTCTTTTATATAAAAAAAATGTCTTTGAAAATTTATATGGCAGAACAACGTTTGCGAGTCAGCCAGTAGTATATAATTTTATTGTAACTTGAAATAAATTGGATATTCTGTAATTGTATTTCAAGTTACAATTCAAACTTCTGAGAACAATATTCTACAATGAAAATATCAAAGCATTTCTCTGTAATGTCAGTGCTACTAGATATCATGCGGCTATTGAACTCAAAGATATCTGTTTGAAAATCCAGTAGATTGCGTCTCAAGATGTCTACAAAAGCTCTCAGTTGTCTGGGAAAGGTAAAGAAATAGAGTGGAGTAGTTATAGCTAGTGAAAAAGATGAGGGTGTGGGCTGTAATCCTGAATTGAAATACCTACTCACCTTGTAAATTAATATATTTTATTATTTTAATGAATATAAAAGAAAATCATGAGAAAATCATACTTTTTGACAACAACAACCAAAAACCAACAGAACGACAGCAAACATAAAAAAGAAAAGACAATTTAAATTTGAAAAATAAAAAAAAAGTATAAAAAAACCCAAAGAGTACGTAACAGCTAGGCACACTAATATTGTAACGGTGAAAGTTTTATATACATATGTGCATTGTGCTTATACCCACTTGTGCACCATAGTAAGGTATTTACTACAACTCTACTTATATAAGAAAAATATTTACTCAAAAACCAGTTAAGTTGTTAGGTTCTTTTCTGTGTCTTTTTTGAAACATTGTAATAAATGTTAGTCTTACTTAGAATTAGATAGCGTATTTTTAAATTAAGTAACAAGGGATGGTTGTGGTTAAAATGATCATTATTTAATTCATTCAAAATAAAAATAATAATTTGTTACATTGTTTATGCAATACGCGTGCGTAGATGCCAATACCGGTGCGCTACCAATGTACTGCGTCGATGTCTATAATATTTGCCTACTAATAGAATAAAAATAATTTCTTAAAAAACAACATCTAAGTGAATTTAAGTAAAATTGCGATGCTTAAATTATGATTTAACTTAACTGTATAATTGGGATGTATTATTCCGTATTTTACATGTATATTTTATAATGTATAAGTATATTGAAGTACAAATAAAGTCTAACTTAGGTACCAGTAAAGTCTAAGTAAAGCCTATGCCTCTGTAAGCACGTTGGTACAAAAGCTCTACTCACTGGATGTTTTCTTCAAAGGACTTTACTACATTATACAAAGCTTACCTTGTGGCCGTATGTAGGTTACTAAGCATCTACTGTTTATGTCATGTTCTAGAACTGTATTTATTCCTGTGCTCATTATAATACGAAGAATGAAAATTATGTTACTTTTAGTTATATTAGTTGCTTTTTTTTCTTGAAAGTTATAGCTGCAGGCAAGTTGCGGGTTTAAACCCAGTCAATCGCATTACTTTGTATAATTTATTTCAACACCATTGCTCACAAAACTGTGAAGGAAAACATCGAGAGGAAACCGGCATGTTCAAGGACCAAATATTTGAAGACATGTGACATTCGCAGCTACGCAGAAGAAGGTAGTGGATTAAGGCCCATTCCTACTTCTAGAGAGTTAGGCTTAAGTCCTAGCAGCGGGAATATTATAAGGCTGATTATGTTATGTATTTTTTGTATCTTTTTTACAGTAGGAAATCATCAATCGCTACTCATCGCTCTGGGTAGGGCTTAAAACTTTTACTGACTATATAAAACCCTTCACTGTTCCTTCAGTTACCTTTTGCGTTCCAGGATAACACAGGTAATTCTTTCAAACAATCTCACAGCCCTGGCAAGCAGCAACCCTATTGGGTTCCATCCGTGATCCTGATACCTCTTTGAGACACGTGTGAATATCATGTGGCATTTGAACCCTGAGGTATCGGTTGGAAATCTAGTATATTGCGGAACACGATACGCCATGAACTTGGTCTCTAGTCCTTATCGGATATGAGATATTCCATGGATTGGACCTACGGGTTAGATTCCGAAAAATTTGTCAAGCAAGTGTACGGCAATATTTTATATTTTGAAAAACTGCGTAGACATAGAAATAAGTAAGAGTATTTTTATACATACGCAGGCAACTGAAAGACACAGGTGCGGTTTTAGTCAATACACACACACGCTTTTCCGCTCTTACCAGAGTGGGAGTCAAGTCATAGTTAAAAACTTTTTATTTCACTTAGACCTACTTGGATACTTATAAAACGTCAGAAGCTAGGGCGCGAAGGTTTTCCCTACTAAAAAAATAAACACCTTACTTCATTTTTCAATCTATTCAAACAAGATAATCCAATACTACTATGTGCAATTTTATACATTAACACTGCTCTCAAAACGATTAAGGAAAATATCGTGAGAAAACCGGCATGTCGGAAACATGTGACATCTACTAACTGGGCCCGCGTGGTGAATTACGGCCCATTTTCTCTCCTAAAAAGACGGCTAAAATCCTAACAATGGGAACATTATGAGACTGATTTTTCTTATCTAGCCTATACTATCCCACTACTGGGGAAAGGCCTCCCTCCATTTATTCGTTGCCATCTTTGAGCCACTTCTTTCCAATTCTTAAGGAAGACATCCAAGTCATTCCGCCATCTCCTTCTTGATCTGCCGCGACCAACCTTGTGTTTTACTGGCCCACCACTCGATCAGCCCAGTCCCACCTAATCTGGGTAGCCTTCCGAGCTAACTAAGCGTATGTTTATTTTATCAAATCCTAAACTAAACAAATATCAATATCATCATCAAGCCAATCTAGCCAAGCTAAATAGTGGTAATATTTTAGTTCATAAGTCAAACAAGACACAAAATTGATAGGCAGCCCTCTAGCCTGAATTTGTAGCCTTTAGGGCTAATATAATCAACTGGGCATCATATTACGTAATACTATCGACTTGTTCCAGTCGGGATACCATCTGGCGTACCCAAAGTTTTGAACCCTTACATTGTAATAGAATAATGTTTCGCTTATAGAATTTCGGGTCTAGTAAACCGTTATGGTTTCAGCATGATTGAAGATATTGGTGGGTATTGATGGTTAATAATCTTAACTTTGTATTGATATTATGTAATTTAGTACGCTCTATTATAGGGTTTAATAAACTTTGTAGTTTAACTAGCTTCTGCCAACGGTTACGCCCGTGTGGAGGTAGGCTTTTCCATACAAATTTTGGACCCCTATTTTATTGACTTAGCGGAGAATTTAAAAAATCAGATATGCCCAAAGATATAGTCGTAGGTTTTTTTTTCAATCTTCTTAATTTTATTTTTCTTTCCGTCAGAACCTTGTTTTGTTAATCACAAACACAACGAAAAAAGAATTAGCAAAACTGGTTCACCCGTTCACGCGTGATAACGTGACTGAGGAAAATAGGGATCCATTTTTGTATATATACATTTGCAAAATAAATACCGTTTAGTTCCTCCCCTTTCTATGAAATCCTTCATACATTTCATGCCTCATTTTCTATTTCATCATAAACTTAGACAAACAAACACACATTACTACTACAGTAACAGTAACCACTAATTATTGTAGCATTTATTTTCAGCTCGGGTTCACCGACCATTGGCGGGCTGCCAAACTGAGTTCGTTTATTAATGGAGAAATATCTTGAATAGTGACGAAACAATGGTATTTTGTTGGCAAAAATATATTTACAATCATAGATATTTCATCTATCAATCTTATGGTGTTACCACTTGTCATCATGAAACAACCCGACACGGGACAAAAGCAGGAAGATGATGAAACGACGAGGCGAAACGCTTAGTCCGGATCGTAGAGGACTCAAGTGTGGATACTCGCACTCTCGCAGTAGTTTTTTTCCTTATTTTTTTTTCCTTAAGAACTTTCGCCTCGTCGTTTATACCGCGCACATAGAAGGACTGGAACAATTTGCCTGCTGCGGTCTTCCTATCCGATTATAATTTAGGTGTCTTCAAGACTAGAGTGAATAGGCTCTTAATAACTAGTGCGCTTCATGAATAACGATTGAATCACTGGTTACCCTCAGTTGGGTTAGCAATTAAGCATTTGTTTATAGCAATTAAAAAAGAACGTCGGTCCTTTTAAAGATATTCCTTTTCTATCCATAAAATATTAAATAAATCAATAATAAGTTATCAAACGATATAGGGCTTACAACTACCCTCTCCCTTCTTCATCCGTCAAAATGTGTACACTCATAACCTTTTTAGTAACATCTGTTTCATCCTCTCTACATGACCATACCAAGATAAACGATTCCCTTTGAACTTTTCAGCCACTGGCGCTACTTTCAAACTCCACTACTCATTTCTCACTTTATCCTTTCTCATCACACAACACATCCATCTCAACACTCATCTCCGCTACACCGTGCTCCTCTAGATCCATATTTACAATAACCCTATACAAGGGTAATCGAGTTACGAGCTAGCAATATTCCGAACCGTTCATGTCGTATATGCAGTTATCTGTCACACATTGGCAAAGCATCTCACGTCTTGCGAGACCGTATTATATCAATCTAATTTCAATATGATATAGAGTAACGTGTTGAGGAAAGAATACGTAAACAGACAACTGCTTTGCAACTGAATTGTGCATTGAATGGTATAGTATATGGCTACAAAAGGGCAGAAGAATAGCTTTGATGTGCTTCCTATCATCATCATCATCTCAGTCGAAAGACGTCCACTGCTGGATGTAGGTCTACCCCAAGCGACGCGACGCCACAACAACCCTCGCTGGATTCCCGCGATCCTCGCTAGGTCATCGGTCCACCTTGCCTTGCCTTGGCTTTGTGCTTACTATAATTTATGAGTAAATAACAAGCCCCTTGACTTGTTATTAAAAAAAACCCCTTCATATTAAAATCATCAACGCAGGTCCATCTAAAAATAGACGACCTCGTAAAATTAAGGGTCCCTATATTTAGTCCCAGCCTTTGACCAAAATAAAATTGTATGTGAAAACATACACCCTTTGACAAGTGCCACAGACTATGATTACCAAATTTACGCCCCCAAATTGTTTTTTAAAATGAGTGGGCTCATAATAATCAGAACGGAAACATAGGGTTTAATGATCTCATATAAAATGTATGGTCTATCCTATGTTCCGCCGAAAGAAATGCAAAATAGTGATGCTAGAGACATCAGTCTTATGATAATAGACAATAGTCTTCTCAATCTTAAGATAATAGAAAATCAATTGCAAAAATGTATAAAATCTAAACCTAAAATCCCTAAGGTGGTCCCTAAGGTTGACTGGTAGAGAATGCCTTGATGCATTAAGTCGCCTATGTACCATCACTGTACATGAAGTTTAAATAAATAAATAAATAAAATCTCATAAAAAATAAATAACGTCAGGAAATGAACATTGTTAAAATTGAAAATGAAATAGTTGAAAAATATTTCAATATCAGCAATATTACAGTCGTCAAAATTGAATCAATTTAAATAATACAAAATTCCATGAAATCGTCGACCACATCGAAATCAGTTATGCGAAATTATGACTGAAGGTTTTTTTAATGAGTATTCAAATTCAAATTCAAATGTATTTATTTGTAACACATAGGTAAAATGTTTTGACACATGGTGGTAAATACAAAAAAAAATAGTGTTCACTATGTGTTGCCTTGCTGGGCGTACAAATATTGCTTACCAGAATATGGTTTTAGACTGTCATGGGACAGTTTAAATAATTCTTTATTAAATAGTTCTATGTTAAACATTACAAATATTTTTATCTTACTAATTAAACCTTTATTTATAAATATAACGCACTATAGAAAAAAACATAATAAAATATTAAAATATAACAAAAATATCTCGCTTATAATATTATATCCTTATAACTAAAATGGGATGCTACTAAATAAATCGGAGAATATGGAGTTAGACACAGTTTGTCATTTATCTTCTAAATATTCATTAATACTATAGTATGCTTTTTGTACAAGAAATTTATGCAGTGTTTTTTTGAAGGATGTTAAGTCTTTTGAAGTTCTTATGGATTTAGGCAGTTTATTAAATATTTTAGGAGCCATTCCTAAAAAGCTTTTTGAGTAGAGGGTGGTTTGGTGGTGTTTTGATTTAAGTGCTCCTTGATGGCGTTTCGTGGATAATTTTTCAAAAAGGTCTTGATTAGTTCTGATGAACATGGCAACTTCATAAATATATAAAGACGGAAGTGTCAATATTTTCAAATTAATAAAAAAGGGTTTGCAGCTATCGGTGTTTTTGATCTGGCATACTGCACGAAGACACTTCTTTTGGGCTTTAAAAGCAAAATCCCTATCCGTTGAGTTACCCCAGAATATTACGCCGTATCGCAGAGTGGTGGAGACGTATGCGTGATAGGCGGTAAGAACAGTACTGCGATTGGCAACCTTGCTTAAATTATATAAGGCGTAGCAATATTGGTTCAATTTTTTTATTAAGTGCTCAATGTGTATCTTCCAAGTCATGTGTTGGTCTACCCAGAGCCCTAGGAATTTTGTGTGTTCAATTTTGGAAATTGCGTTTTGTTCATATGTGATATTAGGATTAATATGATTTTTTCTTTGGTTAAAGTTCATGATATTGGTTTTTGCGAAATTAATTTTTAAATTATTGTATGTCACCCATTGAATAATTAATTTTAAACTATTATTTATATTATTTTCAAATGTGTCTAAGTTCTTTCCTATAAATATTGTAGTACAGTCATCAGCGAATAGAGTCATGGGGTGTTCTATGGTTCTGGGGATATCGTTTATGTAACAAAGGAACAGTAATGGGCCCAGTACACTACCCTGCGGTACTCCGTAAAATATGAATCTTTGCTTAGAGAAATAAGTTATTTGAGATTTTGTTTTCGGACAAATTTTTTCAATTTTCGTTATTTGTTTTCGGTTGACTAGGTATGACTTAATTAATTCTAAGACTTTTCCTCTAATCCCAAGCTTATTCAATTTAACGAGCAGGACTTTGTGATCTACGAAATCAAACGCCTTCGTCATATCCATGAACAATGCTGACACTGGGATTTTTTTGTCCATATTTGAGATGATTTCGTTAACTAGTTCATAGATTGCCATATTAATATTTTTATTTTTCCTGAAGCCATATTGTTCTTTGGTTAGAATGTTGTTTTTTTCTAGGAATGAATATAGGCTGTTATAGATAACCTTTTCAATGATTTTGGAGAACACTGGAACAAGTGCGATTGGTCTATAATTTTTCATGTTTTGTGGGTCATCTCTTTTATGTAGTGGTGTTATAATAGAAATTTTTAAATCATCAGGAAATTTGCCGGCATCTATACACAGGTTTACAATATAACTAAAAACTGGTGAGATTTCAAAAGAAACGCTTTTAATAACATGTGTGATAATATCGTCGTATCCGGAACTACTGGTATTTTTTAGAGCAATAATGATTTTATGTATATCGTCTGGTAAAGTGGGTGCTAAAAATATTGAATGACGGTTCGAATTAATTAATGTAAAGTTACAGTTCCTATTTTGGTTATGATTGTTTATTGGTGGAACTTGATCGATGAAATAATCATTAAATAATTCGGCAATCTCATTTGGTTCGGTGATACATTCATTATTGTTTGTGACTATTTTCGCAGGGATTTCTTTTGGGTAATTGATTTTGGTTGAGTTTATAACTTTCCAAGTTGCTTTTACCTTGTTGTTGGAGTTATTTATGTAGTAACTGTTTTGCGTTTTTTGAGTTAATTTAATTACTAATTTTAGACGTTTAGCGTATGTCTTAAATGCCCTTTTATTTGTTTTATTTGGCTGTCGTCTGAATTGCCATAGCATCTCTCGTTTACGCTTACAACATAGTTTTATACCTTTTGTTATCCATTTTGGAGTTTTATAGCATACATTTTTTATTCTTACAATAGGGAAGCAAAGATCATAGAACAGTTTAAATAAGTTGTGAAATTCATGGAATGCATTATCTGGGTCTGTACAGTTATAAACATTGCTGAAACTAAGGTTTTTAAGGGCATTCTTAAATTTAAGCATGTTTTCTTGACAGAAATCTCGCCTGTAAGTATACCAATGCGAAATGGTACAAGTTTTTTTGACAGGACATCTCATGATCTGAGCCGTGTGGTCGGAAAGGGCTAATTCCACTACTTCACTGGAGCTGCCTCTAATATTGTGAATTATATTGTCAATGCATGTACCGCTATCTAAGCGTGTGGGTTGACGAATGCTTAATTTCATACGATAGTTATAAAGAAGATTCTCAAGTTGCTTAGATAACTTCGTATGTTTTAGTATATCAATGTTAAAGTCGCCACATATCATGACTTTCTTTTTATTATTGTTGCACACTTTTTTTAGTATACTTTCAAATTGACAGAAAAATAAGTTCAAGGTATCCGTTTTGAATTTTGGTGATCTGTAAATGCATATTATAGTAATATTATGATCGATTAGTTCTATCGCACAACTTTCTAAAACACTAGGACAGCAGAATTCTTTTAAGTTAAGTATTTTATATTTATGTTTATTGCTTACAATAATACATGAACCTCCTCTTCGATTGTTTCTAAAGTAGTGGGTTGCGAGCGTGTAATTCGGTATAAGAAGGTTTATTTCATCACCTTCCTTCATATTGTGTTCTGTCACACAAAGCACGTCCACAAATTTATTATTACAAGCAAGTTCATGTAATTGTAAACTCAATAAATCCGATTTGTTTATTAGGCCATTAATGTTTTGATGTAGTACATTGATATGATTAAACAAGAAAAAAATTACTATTATTATTAATATTAGAGTTCATAATGTATTGTCTCAAACATCCAATGAAATTGTTGTCTGCATAACTGGACTTTTCAGTAACAATCTCATTAAAGAAAAGCCTTCAGCCAGGACTTAACTGAATGAGACAAAACTGTCAATTTAATTCGGACTTTATATATGCTTTGAAAAGGTGTTAATCAGAGTGCACAGTTATCTTTTATGCTGGTTCGACAATGAGATACTCGTACGATACGTACTGCAATATTTTTTTGGGTAACGGGATTGGGAAGAAACAGTTTTTAAAGCCCAAAAGAAATATATCCGGGTGATATATGGGATACCTGTAAACCTTATTTAATAAATTTAAAATTTTTGACATCATTTTGTATATTAATAATTAAATATATATTATTAAATTCGAATTAGCTTTAGACGTGAGAAATTATTTTACATAAATATGGAAATTAAAAGTATTAGACCTGCCAGTACACTTTATGTTCGATCGGAGTCATTTTGTATGGGCCCTTAGAATACATAATAAGATATTCAAACCTATAAAAGGAGCAAGGCAATTTTTTTTAAATCAGTTTAGAAAAATATCTGACACGCACAGAAACAATATGCACTTTATTTTGAAATAGAAAATCATTCAATAACTTCTCCAGCGCTAGAGTGGAACCTGAGGGAGTGTCAAACTTTTACTGACTAAACCACACTTGTGTCCTTCAGTGTCCTTTTGCGTTCTAGTACCAGGGTTTCCTTTCCAGTAATTTTCCGTGACCTGCTTGTACTTGTGATTTACAACTCATCCAAAACCAACCCGCCTTCATGGAATATCTCTACCTACTAAGATTTTGGCATACTTCTTTAGCGCTGAATTTCAGCAAACTTTTATGGCGTGGAAAAATGAAATGAAATAAGAAAGTCTCCTAACGAAGTGAAGCATGCCTGCGTTTAACTGTCTTCTGGGACACATTCGAGGGGTTACCCTATCTTTTATGACTCAGATAGCTAGCATTTGATTTTTATGCGCTGTGACGGTTAATTTACTAGGCGGTTTCTTCGCTTGATAAATTTTTCGATGCCATATATTTTAAGTTTGGTGTTTGGCTTTTTTTTGGGAAATGACTACTCCGGATCTAGGGTTGAGTGAAGTGTAAGTGTAGAGCGCACTAGTTTATTAAGAGCATAATCACTTTAGTCTTGAAGGCACCTAAATTATTATCGGATGGGAACACCACAGCAGGCAGTCTTCCAGTCCTACGGCATACTTTAAAATTTAATTTAAGATATTTATTAAAAATAAATGTGTCCTGCCTGTCAAGTGAGCCTACCTGTCCAAATGAGTTACCGTTTTCCTATGACACACAGACAAACTGAAGGAACACTGGGTGGGATTTGATCAGTAAAAGTCTTAAACATCCGGAGTCTCGTTCCATCCAAATCATAACATTAGTTTCTATTTTTATCAAGATTATTTATTTAAATTAATTTACCTCTGACATTTGGATTAAGTTTAGTAATGTCTAAAGTTATTTTTAGTTTATTTTAACCTAGACATTTTATGTTGTAATTTATTTGTTTTTATTATGAAAATTTCTTAGTATGTCATGTGTATATGTACATTTTGTTTTTAACATAATTTTTTGATTAAGTCTTTAAACAAAATGTGGAAAGCTGAATAAAAAAAGATACCTTTTATTTTTATTTAAACAAATCTTTTGAAGCTTTACGTTTTCGTATTCCTAAAATGTTATATTCATAGAGGATTGATTTAAAAAGCTTTCCTTTTATATTTCTGCGTGACCCAGTGAGAAGAGAGCTTTAGATGGCAATAAAAATGTCTTAAGTGCTTTTAGTTATATTGCTCAATAATACAAAAAGGTTAGCTCTGAGTATGTTTTTAATATTCCAGTATCTGGACGTTTTATTTATTATTCTTTTATAGTCGTTTCGACATCATGGCGATTATTTAGATGTTATTTGAGTCAGAATTGATACGTCTGATTAAAATATTTATTTTTTATATCACATCATATTATTTTAGCTAAAAGACGTTCACTGTTAGATACAGGCCTCCCTCAAGTGTCGCCACAAGGACCAGTGTTGTATGTCTTACATCCATCGGATTCTCGCGACCCTCACCTAGCCATCGGTCTACCTTGTTTAAAACGTTCCAACGCTGCGTCTTCCGGCACGCAATCGCCTTTCTAGAACCTCTCAACTGCATCGTCCCACGAGTAATGTGTCCTACCCTACCTGGTGTACAGGGAAGAGTAATAAAAATGATATCCGCAACTGAAAAAATAGCTGAACGATTTAGTCGGTAAAAGTCTGGCACTCTCTTCCACTCTATCCATAATCGGGAAATTTATTTGGTATGAGTCATATCAAAACTCATCCAAACAAAAAAAAAATAATTAAAATTTGTTAATCAGAGATATGAAAAAAAATACGATTGACAATGAACTGAACCGCTCATGTGTTGATTGTTGCATGAATTGTGATTTAAATTGATATATTGCACGAAAAAAATGGATTCTGATAAAAGGTCTAGTCGTATTATACACTTACAAATCAGTCAACATTGCTTTTGAAAAACAAAAACATTATTATAATACATATAAAGTCAAACGGGGTGAATAAAAAACAGTTTTTCCTAGCATTTACGAGTAAGTACTCCAATTTATTCATTAAATGTCAATATAACAACGACAATAAAGTAGATGCTTTAACAGAAATTAATAATTAACTTACACAGAAGTGAACATCTTATTCAAACTTTTGTCTCTATTTACCCCATTTGACGGTACCTAGTCTTAATCATTGCCGTCTATTCGTACGTAGTATATATATATTGATGGTGTTAATACATGCTGACACTAACACGTAGACGTGAGATATTATTAGTCGACAGGGAGGCAAGTCACGCAGTGTGATATAACGGTAATTAGCTGTGCGATACGTCCATACTAACGCCACTGGATTATCTAGGTTAAGGCACACAGTTGGGACAGCGATGCGGTGACTGTTTTACGGAATTAGGTTATACCGCGTACATCGAGGTACTGGAACAATTTGCCTGCTGTGGTTTTCCCGTCTGATCATAATTTAGGTGTCTTCAAGGCTAGAGTGAATAGGGTCTTAATAAGCTAGTGCGCCTCACCATCAACGATTGCATCACTGCTTACCATCAGGTGGGATCGCAGTCAAGCACTAGTTTATAGCTATTAAAAAAAAGTTAGTCATTAACAGAGTTCATGTACTGTCAAATGCAAAATTGCATGGATAGTACAGGAAAAATTCGTGTGAAGCGAGAAATAACGCGATGGGCATTTTTCGAACACTTGAACTCAAACGTTCACGGAAAAATAGACATTACTATATATTTAGTATCCATGCTATTTTGCATCGTAAGTTACATAGGCGAGCTTAACTCAAAATTGAGTTTTCTTCCAGCAAACCACTGAGTGACGGCGATCGTGATGTCAGTGTTCTTTTTTTAATTATAAGTTTCTAAATGTTGTTTCTTAGAGTATTCTATGGTGCCAAATAAAATGTTTTTCGTTGACTTGCGCACTGAAAGCCATGAATAGCTCGCCGTCCGGCCGTCCGGTTAGGACCGAGCCCGAGTCGTGGCCGGCGCGTAATGTACCACACGCGCATTAAAGAGGCGTCAATAAAACCGTAGGGCTCCAGTAGGGCCGATGCCCGCTGGGGCTAAGGGAATGATTGAAAGAGATACTGTGGCAAAACTACTGCTGTACTGTGGTGTAAATGGCAGCTGAAGGATATGGTTGGATTTTAGTCAGTAAAAGTTTGAAAAACCCTCTTACTCTGCCTTACAGCGGAAGGAACAATTTGATGAAATCCCAACTCATTCATATTCATCCAAAACACATTCCAAACATTCTTCATTCAGTATAGAACGCAAGAGGCAAAAGTCTGACAATGCGGTGTCCTTCTAGCAAGGAGCTAGAAGGCTTGTCAGACTTTTGTCAAGAGAGACACTATTATCGAAAAGTACCTTGATAATATTCTACCTTAAAAAAATCTGAAACATTCCGCAATTGTAAATATCCTCACGTGAATAACCATGCAAGTATTTTAAGCATCAATTTACCTTTTCCATGAAACCCAAACGGTATTTTTCCCATCAAAAACAATAACCATGTAAATAAAAGTCATAACATAACATCTTTACGCAAAGGAGGTCAGATTCGACATGTTTTTCGTGCATCGAGGTACCGCATTTTACTTTTAAATCGGACTAACTTTGGCCAAACATGTTTATTTTTAGATTTTAGAGTGCAATAAAAGTGTCGACGGTTTCCTTGCCAATATTTTATTATTAGAACTAGCCTTTGACTGCGGTTTTGTTAAGATTAACATTAACGTGAGGAATATAATCTATAACTATTTGTAAAAAGTTAACAAATAGTTATATCTCCGTTCAAGCGTGTAGAACTAAGAAACATATAGACATATAGTCACAAACTGTCGACTTTATATTCTTCTTCCTGCCCTTATCCCATATCACTTACGGCGCAACACGTTTTTTTCTTCCATTCTGTCCTGTCATCCGTCACACTATCACTAACTCCCTTTTCTGTCATATCACTCCTCACACAATCCATTCATCATCTCCATCCATCTACATGTGAACTCAGAACTTTTTTTTGACATGTGTTTCATCCCTCCTCTTTCGCCTTTATAATGTTTATTTTTTGTAATAAAAGTCAGACGCACTTCTAATAAAAAAATCCAGTCACGATTCGAAAGACTTGTACCGCCATCTATCGTCTTAAGCAATAAATTGTGACCGTCGAAAGTTATTGTTCGGGTATATAGTGCTTTTTACTGTTCCTTTTTTTCTACTTCTGATAACGTATTTGAAAAATGTTTTTTTTTTCTTTTTTAGGTGAGAAATCTACCAATGACTTCTTCCGCTCTTGGGAGGACCGGGAAGATGTGTTACGACTTAATGACTAAAACCTTCTCAAGCCCCTTCTTTGCTTTTGTGCCATGGCCCCAGGTTTCTCTTTCATCTGGTAGACTTTTGCCCTGCTAGGCCCCTACGGTTTGCTGACACCGGTACGGTTACAGTTTCCTTGAGATGCGCATGGAACACTATGCGCCGTCGACGGTTTACCTGATGTCGAACTGCTCATTGCTCCGGAAGCCTATGCATACTGTCGGTACGGGCCCGCTCGGCGCATTCTGTTATTTTTTTTTTTTTAGAATTTACTTTGAGTTTCTAATCGTTGTGCTGTGTCTGTCCCGAATAAATGTGTTTTTCTATTCTATTCTATTCAGTTGTTTAGAGGTGAAATAGTAATAAATAAACCTACTTTTGAATTTATAATATTACCTAGTAAGAATTGTAAAGTTCGATCAAAAATAGCAATATCTTATTAAAGAATTTTATTCATTCAATGCTCGTAAGCTTCGTCATAGATTGCTTAAAGCAATTTAATAAAATATCGTTTCTGCGAAGAAAGCACATTTTTTAAATAGGAATTTTCTTTAAAATATCTCAAATTACTACTAGTAGAAGCAGTTTAATGGAGCTTTAGTGTTTGTTGATGAGATTGCTTGTCAGATTATTTCAAATAGTTACCGTGGCCCTGAAACGCAAAGGGCAAATGAAAGAACAACAGTGGGTTTTAGCCAGACCAACCAAACCAAACACCAAAACCAAAGTAACCAAAGCATGACTCTCCCTCTCGCTCCATCCAGAGCGGGAGAAGTCAATTGATAAATACCTACCTCAAAAAAACTAATTCTATTTTAAAGGTCAAATACAATTCGAACATGAATGTTTGTATGTAGAATTACAATCAATTTTGTGTTGTATCGAAAAAAAAACAATCGAATCGTTTTGTTTGTCAGCCAATCGAGTAAACTTGTTAGTTTTTGCTGCGATGAACGAAATATCGACACGAAATTCGCACAGCCATTGTTCAAAAATGCTTGCAGCGAAATTACGTTCATCAGTGGAAACTCACTCACGTAGCCTCAGATAAAAATTGTAAAGCCCGTATGTTTTGCTGTCGTGTTCGGACAGTATTAAAATTAGATTGAATATTAAAATAGGATTTGTGAGAGCGATTTGGGCCTAATCGTTTATTGTAAAATGCGTAAGGGTATTAGAAGCACATTTGTGTGTTGTATTACTTTAAAAATATTTATTTCGCGAGTCACTATATAAATAGAAATAAAATGAACATAGAACCTTTTTGAAATCGGTTAGAAATGACAATCATTAAAAAATAATTATGTATTCACATATTTCTCTGCTTTCATACACATGTGTTTTACATATAATTTCGTTTTTATAGATTGTATAAAATAATTAAATAGTACACAACGATCTACTTCTTTTTAGGAATTCAGCAAATGACTTGTTCCGCACTAGAGTGAGGGGAGATTGCGTGTCAGGTTTCTAGAGTGGTTAAGGTTTATTTTTAGTCAGAAAAAGTCTGACACGCTCTTTTCCTCGACTTTAGAGCAAGAGAAGTACCTAATCGGATGCTTGGCCATCTCAAAATGAGAAGATGAAGAGTGGAGGGTAAGTGCATGTCAGGTTTTTAGACTGCACAAAGTTTAGTTTTAGTCAGAAAACGTCTGACACGATCTCTCGCTCCACCCTAGAGCAAAAGAAGTAGTTAGAAGACTTCCCACTTCAAGAAAAAAGTGGCAGCATGTCTCCTCACCTTGCAGCTACGTAAGCCAATAAATCTAGACGTTAAAAGGGTCTGCAGGCTCAGGGTTAAGTTGTGCCACCACGACGACACGGCAACGTGGACCGTTGTAAACTTTAATAAAAATAAACTCAAGCGAAGTGACTTAAGATTTTTGTAGAGTGCTCGAGATTGCGTGTTTGCTTTACCGTAAGAAGCTTCATTTTTAAAGTTCCGTACCACAAAATTAAACAACGGAACCCTTATAGGATCACTTTGTGGTCCGTCTGCCTGTCTGTCAAGACCTTTTATGTCGGGAACGCGTGGAGGTAAAACCATATACTCAAGTCTGCGGTCCCTTGAATCTGTGCTAAAATCAAACTTGTAAGTTAATGATGAAACAGGTAAGGCCATTTATGTCGCAAAATACGTACATATCGACCCATTCAAGGGAATTAAAATTCATATGGTACTACCCGTTGACTTACAATCTTAAAATTTGGCATAAAAGGTCTCATGGCACAAATATAGGGAAAAGTCTGAAAACTGAAAATATGCAGTTATGTCACAAGAAAAAAAATACGACTCGGAAAATTTTCATGACTCGATTCGGGAACTGTTTTCATAGATAAGTTGGTACGGAACAAGCAGTGCGCGAGTCTGACTCTTACTTGCCCAGTTTTTTCTAGTATCTTTATGGGTTAAGATTTATTATCGTTATTTAAGTACGTATAATTTCACGGTTATTAACGACATGACGGGTGCAGTAGTTGAGCGATCGGCTGCTGCACTGCGTGTTGCGAGTTCAATTTCTTTTTATATATAGAGCTTTGGTCGATGACCCACCCGGTAAGCAGTGATGCAATGGTGAATTTCCGCACGAAACAGATATTTTTTAATTTTTTTGTGAATGCACTAACCATAAAAGGGTATTTTCTAGTGCGGGGCAATGTTTTATTACAAAAAAGGATTGAAAGAGGCTTGAAGAGGATTGGATTGTAAGTATAGAACACAAACTATTATAAAAATTGTTATTATGTTTATACATTTTTTATGTTTATTACATAAGCTTTTTTATTTTACAAAGGCTTTGAAAAAAGTAAAAATATTATTAAACAAATACAAATAAATAATACTGCTAAAAGAATGGTCAGAATTTACTTCGTAAACCATCAGCATTTTTTCCCTAGAGCTTAAATCGCCAACCGACCAATTTTGCAAGTCTACTGGGGCCTGGGTCAACGAAAGAGCGGACCTCGGGACCTTGGAATTAGGGCAAAGAAGGAACAAGAGTGGGTTTTAGTCAGTAGAAGTCTGACACGCCCTCCCGCTCCACCCAGAGCGGGAGAAGTCATTTTGATAACCTTAAAAAAGGCCATCATTCTAAACTTTGTACCTACTAGGTACTTACCGATGTCTTACAAACAAAATGTCTTTTATATTTTATATTTTTACGCTTCCAATGACTATTTATTTTCCTCTGCAAAGTCCTAAGCTTAGAACAGTGCTGTAAATATAGATTTAAACCCAGCACTCTAAGCTGATTGCGGGACCCTCCTAGTAATCCTATAGATGTAAGAATTAAAGATTTTGTTGGAAGCCTTTACTGAAGTGTCTCTTGAACATACATTTATTCATGTGGACAACTTTGTATTTTCATTACTGAAACAGTTCTGATTTGACATGTAGACGAATAAAAGAAAAGATGTGATTGTGTGAGGAGTGATATGAAACTTAATGAAGCTTGGGGGAGGCTATCTCCAGCAGTGGACGTCTTTCGACTGAGATGATGATACGAAAGAAAAGGGAGTTAGTGATAGTGTAACGAGTGCCAGGACAGAATGGAAGAAAAAAACCGTGTTGCGCCGACCTTATGTAATATGGGACTAGGGCTAACCTGGATCGCCAAGGACAGCGGAAGAAATACAAGTGAGTTTTAGTCAGTAAAAGTCTGACACTCCCTCTCGCTTCACCAAGAGGGGGACGAGTTATTTGATTCGATTTGCCACTTTAAAATAGAACAGTAATTAGGTATTTATAAATATCTATAAGAACAAATTATGCTCTAAAAACTGTATTTTTTTTATCAGTTTTTTACAAAAAAGTATTAAAAAATGTAAATTATGTCAAGTAAATGTAGAACGGAAAAATATGTTTTTTATTATGCGAAGGCTCACGTTTGACCACTATCTCACCTTATGATAATCGACATTCAAAATTTGGTGCTTATTAGAGCCGACCTGGTTAGTTTATAAGTATGACGCCGATGTAAACTACTGTTTACGATTAAACTACTGTACTATGTATGGTTTATTACAACGGAAATACATACTTGCGTTGTACAGTTTATGTAGTTTTAAATGCGTGTCTTAGTTTTGCAAGTCATGGTGATAGTGCATGTTACCGACTGGGGCACGGTGCATTTACCCAATAAAAAAAGGAATTGCATTCTGTCAGAATCAGCAACCGAAACAGTGGTAGGTTGTTATTTAAATAGACACTAGATGGATGGATAAATGCTGCTGAACTTCACCTGATGTAATCTGTTAGGAGTTTCTGCGACACTCGTGACTGTTAAGTGATAGATTGGTATTTTCACACTAGCAGTTTGCTTCCGTTTTTGTATTATTTAAAAAACATGACGTCAGAGTTTTTTATTATATCACCAATCTGCTAAAAATACAAGTTTATCGGTGATATTGAACGATATTATTCTTACTTTTATTTATAGGGGGACTGAACTGAAGATTATTATGTATAATAGTGTCAACGGCCTCAAAACGTTAAAAAAGAGTTCTATCTGATTATTATTATAGATAGACTGAATGCAACAAGGTATTTTTTACCAGTCAACCTCTGGTTTAAAAAAGACTTTTATTCAAATATTTTTCATACAGGTTGAAAGATATTTGAAATATAATGAAATAATATTTTAATTGTTTTGGCCTCTACATACAAATCTGTTCAGCCATTTGAGCGTAAAAGAGTAGCATACATATACACACATAAAAATAATATATTGTACAAACACCTTTAGAATGTCTATTTGTGTAAAGAAATACAATAAAATACATAAAACTACAAAATCGCTCTCCCTCACTGTGCGATTTAGTAGTTGCAGTTTGCATTTATGTATCTAATACCGGAACCCGCTGAACTTACAATATTATTATGGCAACGCTGGCCAAGGAATATTCCGGAGCTTGGCTTACGTGTATCCCAATACCGGACTAACCTAGTTGCACCTGGGTGGATAAAATTATGCTCTCAATATTGTACTTGGATTCTTGAAAACCTTAGTGTACAATGCTTTTCAAATAGGTATTTATGCATTGGTCTTCAAAAATGTATATTAGTAGTATTGAAGTTTCAAGTATACTTTTTTTTGTAAAATTAATAGTTTGTGCGAGAGACACTTCCAAAGTGGCATAATGTGTGTCCTCCCCCTGTAACTTCTAAAATAAGAGCATGATAAAACTAAAAAAAATATATGACACCACCGAAAATTAGTTTGGACGAGACCTAGTGAGTAGAATTGTACACCAAAAAGTAACGGTACAGTTTACACAATAACTTATTATTATTATTATACGTCATAATTTAAGTTGGCACGATACCCTCAGTGTGCGAGTCTGACTCGCACTTGCCCAGTTTTTTATAATTTGTTTAACTTATTCTTAGTTCATTTTAAATTTAAAAAAAAGAAAGAAACGTTATTGCTCAATCCATTTTTTTTACAAACATAAACTAGTCGAAGTAACTAATCCAAATTAATTAAGACATAATTAGTTTAAAAAATCAGTTTTTCTTTCTTATTTTAATTGTTCGCAGTTTTCTTCCATTCACAACTAACTACTAAGACGATTGATGAGCAGAATTTTCAAATTTTTGTTTAAAACTTTTTTCATTCATGATTCGTACCTAAATAAATTTAATTTAAAAACTGTTTTGTTTTGTTGACCCTGCTTAACCGATTCGATTTGACAGCTATTACGTCACAACATGGCGCTAAGTCAATCCTATTCTTTTTTAACGGGCTTACCACACGCACAAGCTTCACCACAGTTTTGCCTGCGCAGGCCGGTTCCGTGTACAAAATAGTCCAAAGTAGCGGACTTTTTCCGCTCTAGGGTGGAACGAAAGGGCGGAAAAGTCATAAAACGATTTCCTACCTTTCAATAAAGGTAGGACTTTGGACTATTTTGTACACAGAACCGGTCTGCGCAAGCAAAACTGTGGTGAAGCTTGTGCGTGCGGTAGGCCCATTAAACGTAACAGTTAATTTGATTTTATATATACTCATAATTTAAATTGTCACTTACGGTATATCTCCCGTGATTGTCTTTTATTTTGAGATTCCCGATATTTCGACGCTGTTGCAAGCGCCATGATCGCGGGATTATATCCCGTAAGTGACAATTTAAATTATGAAACAAACCGTGATAGCCTAAAACAGTGTTTACTCAATTCATATAGTACTTATACACGTAGTTAAATTTTAAATACTCATAGTTAATAAATTAGCAGCAGCAGTTAGTATTTTAAAAAAGTAATGAGATCACTGTTTTAGGCTATCACGGTTTATTTTATAATTTAAATTGGGAACTCAAAACAAAAACCAATCACGGAAGATATCCCGTAAGTGACAATTTAAATTTTTAAGTAATGAGATATTTCTTTCTTCTTTCAAAAAAAGCTGGTCAATCCATTTTGCTTAGCAAATAATTTCTATACACTTTCTCAATCTTGGCAAACAATTTATTTATTAAATTGTATAAATTATGCACACAAAAGTAGGTACAGAAGCGGACTTAATGCCTCATAACAGTCATAACATAATTCTTTCAAATAAACTGGTCAATAGATTTTGCTTAGCAAAAACGATAATAGATATAGCTCTACGTAAGTAGCATTGCTGATACTTGTCAGTTTTGCTTATAAGGAAATGCCTTGATAAATAGAACATAGTATATCAATCACGGAATCAGGTCATAGACGATATGGTCCGTAAGATGGCTTAGTGATTGGCTACTGTGCCTTGATTCTTCTGAAGATACTTCCATACCTGTTTTTTTTTAGGTGGGACATCATTTAATGACTTCTCCCACTATGGGCGGAGCTAACTAAAACTCACTCCTGTTTTTTCTTTGCCTTTTTTCCAAGGCCAAAACTAACCCCGGTAATTTTCACATAACACATGGCATGGTGTCAGTGGGCTCCGACCCTACTGGATCTCTACAATTTGCTGACATGCAAATACTGGAGGCGTGGAACACCAGGTGTCGACGATGACGTGGGCTTTGTCCGGACGGTTCGGACGGCGAGGTACCTATTGCTCGCCGTTCGGAAGCCTACGCCTACGGTGGCTGGAAAATATCCATTCCTGATGCGATCATGCAGGGAAACTCTGAGCATACCTCATTGCGTAGATTTTGAGTGACTTTAAACCTTCTGAAGCCCATTGTGAGCGACCACGACAGATACGCGCGCAGTAGACTTTAAACAAACAAAATATTCACGTATTCGTCGACAAGGCACTCATGGGCTTTTATTCCTACCGGCGTAATCCATTCATTATTTCGGGAAGCCATATACAGCAACATCACTATATATTATTATGCGAGTGTGTGTTTATAAATCACTACTTTGGGAATAGTGACGGGACAATCCATCATACAATGTGAAAATTACTCACTCTGTTAGTGAGCTTTTAGCCATGAAGTACCGTGTTACCCCAGTTAATGGGTTGTGGAGGTCTGGTAGGCAGCCGCTCCTCGTAAAATACTGGTATTCAGCTAAATCCGGCTTGACTGGAAGCCGACCCCAATATAGTTGGGAAAAGGCTAGGCAGATGATGATGTTAGTGAGCTTTTAGGAGTATATCCATTTTGAAAAAAAAAAGGTGATATTTTCAGCACCCAAATTTTCGGCACCCAAGCTATTCCCGTTTCAGCACCAATAGGTATTTCGAATGGTAGTAACCTACACAAAATTTCTATCCGAAATACCTATTGGTGCCGAAACGGGAATAGCTTGGGTGCCGAAAATTTTCTTGCCGAAAATTTTGATGCCGAAACCGGAATACTCCAGCTTTTACTTATCTATACACTACAACTCTATTTGAGAGTATTTTTATACGTATAGAAGTGTACTATTACTGTTTGCCAGTGACGATATTAAGTCTTCAGGCTGTTTCATTCGAGAGCCTGCCACGAAGTAATACCTAGCAATAAAATATCGTATTACTTTGCGGAGCTTAAAATATGTGACTACGACAGTAATAAAATATTTCTGTTTACCTTACATGTGTCGAATTTGTATGTTTGCTAATAGAAATATTTATTTATTAAATATTCTATGCATACAAAAGTACAGAGGCGGACTTAATGCCTTAGGCATTTTCTACCTGTCAACCTTTGGGTGATGCAGAGAAGAATTGTGGTAGGTGCAATAAGAGAGAGAAAACGCGAATACAATAATAGATATGCTAATAAATTTTAAATTAATGTAATAAAAATATATAATGAGTATACTTGAATTAATAAACTACACTATAACAGTCAAACAATTGGTCCAAAACGACCATTACAAACAACTACTGCCAACTCCTTACTAATTAGCTCGCGAACTTTGATTTTGAATGTTAATCGATTCGTTGTTTTGAATATTACTCTTATTATTCCATTTCTCTTCTGATGATGCACTCGAGTCGAAGCTTCAAAGTCTGGAGTACCGACATCGAGTTGCTGGCCTGTCGATTTTCTATCGTTTACATTTCGTAGAGTGTGCACTGGAATTGCACAATTGAATTCTGCCAAGCCCGTTCAATCATCGGACCACTAGCCATATATACCGGTACATGCTGGACTTTCCAATCATACGATCAAAATTTTTTGAGAACACACGTTGTACCTACAGCTGAGTAGTTAGTAGTATTTCCTGGCGGCCAGGAGTCTTGTGTTTCCTGGTGTCTACAAGGTCTACTCCTCTAGGTTATTGCGTAAAATTGTTGCTGTTGTATTTTTTTTATGGTCCTCTCTAAAAATGTTAGAATATTGATTTTATACACATTACTAAAAGTGCAGATATTATTTTTAAGTTAGGAAACATCCGCTAAAAAAAGTCTGCCATTAGAGGGTGCAGAATCATTTGCTGGATCTATACTATTCGTGTTTACGTCAATGTCTGTCACACAATGTAAATAAAATAAAGATTTTGATGAATAACAGTTCCCTTACAATAGTAGTAGTGTCAAAAGCAATTGTGTCCCCAACCCTTAGTTGACAACAAGGAATAATACAGTACAATACAAGAAGCAAGGTTCCATATGATATTGACACGTTCAATCTGGCGTAATGTCTCCAAATCAAACATGGCTGCTTACAAAGGACGTCCGTAGTCTGATTCAGGTAACCAAAACCGTAACGATATCGTAGCGACTTCGTTATTTAGACCATTATCGTACTCACTAAGTAATAACAGCGATACGGGTCGATCTTCATGGTTAAGCAACGCTTGCCAAGGTTGGTTTGTGGATGGGTGACTCGTGCCTTGGAAAGCACGTTAAGCCGTAAGTCCCAGATATGATTTGTGTCAGAAGCCAGTAAATCTGACTCCAGTGTTGCCATGAAGTACCGTGTTACCCCAGTTGATGGGTTGTGGAGGTCTGGTAGACAGCCGTTCCTCGTAAAATACTGGCCGACCCCAATGTAGTTTGGAAAAGGCTAGGTGATGACCATTATCTTATTCACAGCCATCAATCGAGCTTGAACGACACCGATTTTAAAGTAGTTCGATCGAAGTATCGTTGACGTGTATTCAGTTATGTCAATCATTGTCCTGGTGGAATACATAATAATTTAACTGGCAAAAAGCGGTTGATAGATCGTTTAGTTTCAAGCTAATTGAATTGTCGTTCTATCGAATCCCGTTCAAGGAACACGTGAATACCAATTTTGGTTAGGACTTCGATCGAATGACTACAAAACTTCAACGATATTTAACTTGTTTGATTTTACGTGAATCAGGCTATTGACTGGGTTGCTATCCATTGTATTGTTTTATATTAACGTCACTGTATATAAGGGTTTTTGATCAATATATTGGATAGAAATGTTTCGTAGCTTTTGAAATAAACAAGGTCATCCATGTAAATCTATAATTATTATAAAGAGGAAATATTTTTAGTTTTTTTTAGGTGACTTTTCTGGCTCTAGGACATGAAGGCGTGTAATGCCCGTTTTCACCAACAGCCCCTAAAATTTAAGTGTCTCTTAAGCCAATATAATCACGGTTTTTGCAAGTTATTAATAAGTTATTATTCTGAATTAAAGTATGACATCTTTAAAAGTGTTCGATTTCATACTTTGATTCAGAATAATAACTTTATAATATGCAAAAACCGTGATTATATTGGCTTAAGAGACACTTAAATTTTAGGGGCTGTTGGTGAAAACGGGCATAAGACTTTTACAGATTAAAACTCACTCCTATGTATCTTTTTTGCTTTTCACTGCCCCGGTTAGTTTTTTTATCACATATCACACAGGGTTGCTAACCCTATAAAATAATCTTAATAGTGATATAAGCCTATATTTTTGCTCTCAAAAAATCAAGTCGATCACGTTTTTTTTCAGCTTGTGTAAGTTAGATTGCTGTTCAGCGTTTTAATAATTTTTAGTCCAAACTCCATACATTTATTGAACATCTCCTTTACTCAGTCAATGACGAAGTAACATACACATACCTACAGGACAGAAATACACCTTACTCACTGACCTTTATGATATTAGTATGATAAGGACAAAAGAAGTCTATATCTGAAATCGACACGTGTACAAACATACAAAGCAGTCAGTTCATATCACGATAGAGATGGGTCTATTTCAAGAGCCCTCGGCTGCTCAATGCCATACAGATTCAAGAGGTATTGTTCAATCGCCCACCGTGGAGAGGACGGTAGAACAAACAATATTGAAATCAGATACAATTTTATTTTAGGTATATTATTATCTTCTTTTTTTTTCGTTAACGACTTATCCCGAAGAATCGCCAAACTTACGCTTTGCCATCACTTTACATTTTCAGTCGAAAATATCATTATCATCATTATCATTTCAGCCGAAAGACGTCCACTGTAAGTTGGATATAGGCCGCAAGAATATTAAATAATCTTAAATCTCTGGGCAATACCAGAGATTTAAGATTATTTAAAATTGTTACTATTTTCAATCAATCAATAATGTTTTGTCAGAGTATGGTACTATAGATTTTACAATTTTGGTTTCAGCATATCCTGCCATACCTACTATGGAGTACAAATATTTCAATAAAAATTACCTATTTTTGATATTTATAAAATAAAGTTGTATACTATAGGCCTTCCCCAAGCGTCGCCACTACGAACGATCCTGTGCGTCTCGCAGTCATCGCAATTCCGCTAAACTATTATTCAAGTTTGCATTAATTCCCAACAAGCTGGATTTTTGTGCAGGCCTTGAATACGTCATTACGAATGATATGTCAAAAGTCCCCATCGATCCCGCTTGTGCGTTGTTTTTTATTCGAGGTCAAAGGTCACAAATTAGCATTTTTTGCGTATATCTCTGAAAAAACGAGAGCTATCGAAAAATAGTTCAGGCAAAGTTTGTAGATCGTAAAATTGTCTATAAAAAAGATCTCGACACTTTTCTTCTATAAAGCATCGCTTTCGAGATATCGTGACTTTAGACCGCAGGAAAGTCGTATTTTAAGTGTAACAATCACTGTAGTACTTAGCCTCAGCAGCAACTAAGTCATATTCATACTGAATGCGGGCAATTGGGTTGTGGAGGTCTGGTAGGCAGCCGCTCCTCGTAAAATACTGGTATTCAGTTAAATCCGGCTTGACTGGAAGCCGACCCCAATATAGTTGGGAAAAGGCTAGGCAGATGATGATGAATCACTGTAGTACTTATCCTCAGCAGCAACTAAGTCATATTCATACTGAATGCGGGCAATGACACTACTTGCTAGCCCATGAGAACGAGTCTGAGCTTTCTTAAAGATGGTTTTCTTGAAGTCAAGGGTTGAAAGTTGAGGACACTCTTGGTCGCAGATGCTGCGCTTTTTTTTTATTTCAGCCGTTTTATCTGCTTCATTGCCACAGACAAACAGTATTTCGTCAAAAAGACGATTCATTACCTCGTGCTAGTACGAGGAGGACAAATCCCAGATGTGGTAGCTATATCCGCCTCACGCTGTCTTTTAGCTGCAGCGATGCTGCTCTTCCGGGTGTATGCTTTACGACACTGCTTATGTATCGTTACAGATGGTTTGTCCTTCAAATATTCATCGAACCCATCATCCCTTAGTATGAGTGCATATTAGTATTTTCTATGTTTAAAATAGCCATAATTCGAGAACAGTACACCGTAGAAGAAAAAGTGTTACATCTTTTTGTAGACAATTTTACGATCTACAAATTTTGCCTGAACCATTTTTCGATAGCTCTCTTTGTTTCAGAGATATACGCAAAAAACGCTAATTTGTGACCTTTGACCTCGAATAAAAAACAACGCACATGCGGGATCCATGGGGACTTTTGACATATCATTCGTAATGACGTATTCAAGGCCTGCACAAAAATCCAGCTTGTTGGGAATTAATGCAAACTGGAATGCCTATTTTGACTGGACTATAAAAGACTCAGAACCAGCGCTGCTTTATTTATTGATTGATTGATATATAGTTACTTTATTGCACACCATAAATAAAATTTAAAACTTATTTTCAATAAGGGTTATACAATTGTGTGAAGCACGTTTAAACGTTCATTCTTTCTTTTTCTTTTTTGTTTCACAAATAATACTTATATTGCAAATAGTTTCACGTTTGTAATTGACGTGTTACACGTCAATTTTTTCGTCAATTACACAAGATTAGGCCGTTGTTTCCTAGCTGACTAGCCTGAGAAGAAATACCGAAACAAACTCAGGGGTCTCAACTCAATAAGGGTGGGTAACACACAAGACTACACAAAGCTCACAAAATTATCTGCAACCGTTTAGAGTTCCTTGGTAACTCGGTACACAAATTGCGAGGCTATCCCTCGTAACTGTGTTAGTGAAGCTTGCTTAACCCAAAAGGTTATGAGGTTCCGTAATAATCGGGTTTAATGGAAAACAGAGCGAATATATTATGAAGGTAAATACACTAGTTTGTGTTCATGTTTAATTACTCTTTGGACGAGTATTTTAATTACTGGGCGACCGAGACAAAGGCTTGTTTGCTGTAGGACATATAGCGCACCTGTTTCACCTTTGTATTAGGGTATTTGACTCGTATTAAAAAGTGTACCTATTTGAAATACCTACTTTATTTCATTTTTTTATTATGCATTGGCACGCGTTTGACCAATACCTGACTTGATACTAAGCGATGATGTGCCCGACGATGGAGCACGCTTGCCTAGAAGTAACTTATTCACTCTTGATGCTGTTTTAAATGCAATGACAGAAGACTGAAAAAAAAGAAAATGTAATTTCATAGTGCTAAGGAGGGGTATTCCCTGTCAGAATTTATGTTTTCTTTAGCTGCAATCTGAGGGTCTTTAAGTCAAGAGTGTAAAGGTTACTTCTTTCTTTTACTGACTGAAATCACCTGGGATCCTTCAGTGGCCTTTTGCATTCAAGGACCATGGCCCACGGGTAGCCTTTTCAGCAGTCGAACCATGGCCCGAGTACGCTTCGGATTTCGGCGGTCAACAGTGCGTAGTATTCCCTGAAATTCTACGCGCGGTCAACGATTCGTACTCATTCCGGGTGGTTACCACATGACCGGGCGGTGAGCTACCTACCTATTGCTCGTCGTTCGAACTTATAATAGTCATCATCATCTGCTTAGCCTTTTCCCAACTATATTGGGATCGTCTTCCAGTCAAGCCGGATTTACCAGTATTTTACGAGGAGCGGCTGCCTACCAGACCTCCATAACCTATTAACTGGGGTAACACTACTTCATGGCAAGACTGGAGTCAGATTTACTGGTTTCTGACTATCCGTAACGACTGCCAAAGATCTACAAATGACAGCCGGGACCTGCGGCTTAACGTGCTTTCCGAAGCACGGAGGAAACTCGTTATGTTAATATGGTCACCCATCCACAGATCAACCTTGGCAAGCGCTGCTTAACCCTGAAGATCGACCTGTGCGGCTGCTTTTATTTAGCCACAAGCTTATAATAGTAAGTATAAACTTATAATAGTAAGTAGCACAATTATATAGCTGTGTGTGAAGTGCATTAATAAATAATAGTAATCGTTCTTAGCGCCAACTTTAAACCTTGATTAAACTTGATGTTATTTATATTGTAATTGTGTATTATTTACATAAATATGTACCTTATAGTAATGCTATTCATATTATAGCAAAAGTAACTATTTCAATGTATGTAAATTGTATGTTATGCGCGTATATTTCAAACTGATCAATTAAATCTTTCAACTTTAATGGATAATGTTTATTCATTAATAAAGCTATAAATGTTAGATGGATGATATTTATCGAGTCATGGACTGTTAAACATATAATCGTATTAGTATCTATTCCAAATCTATAATAATCTTATTAAGCATCAGCAGGCATAACCGTTTCTTGTAGAGTGTCTTTCTACAATCAGTAGGTAAGTGATTTTTTTAAAGATTTTTTTAGCGCTTATCAAAATTGTAACTTGACTTAATTTGGCTACGAATTTTCTATTTGTTTGTTCTAACCACATGACTTACAGACGTTCTAATACCGTTAAAGATTGCAGATTGTCGACTTAGCTAAGCCTGCTGGTCTTATTTTAGCATTTGCAAGTCTCTATAAATGCTACTATTGTTTTATCTGATTTTATTGAAACTCGCTAGACACAATAGAATAAAATAGAATGTAATGGAACGGAATTGAATGGAATGGAATAACGTTTATTTGTTGGTTCGAGATAGGAACAGCACATCGTTTATAAAGTTAAAGTAAAAAGAGATGAAAGTACAGAATGCGTCGGGCGTGTCCGTGCCGAGAGGATGTCAACCTCTGTATTTGCTGGGCGTCAGACACCCAGTGTTTTTTTTTATTACGGTGGTACATAATCAATATGACTTCTTCCACTCTGAGCGGAGCGGGTGGGGTGTCAGACTTTTATTGACTAAAACCTTCTTCTCCTGTTCCTTCTTTGCCTTCATTCCAGGGTCCCAGGTTTTCATTTCAGATGCTAACTCATGGTCCCAAAGGCTTCGACCCTGCTGTGGGCCCCTACAGTATTGTTGAGCGGCACAAAATGCGTCGTCGACGATCTGGGCTTGGCCCAGACTGTTACGGGACGTCCGGACGGCGAGCTACCCATTGCTCGTCGTCCACAAAACCGCACCTGGTTTTAAGTTGGCACCTAGCAGTAATGAACAGAGAAGAGTATATACAATCATACTATGTATCTATATAATGTTTTTGTACTTAGATAAAATTTTACTTAAATACGTAAATAACTAGTTTATAAATGACAACACAGGTAAGGTATAGAATACTTTCATGCAGATAATAACTTTCTTTCCAAAAATCACATTTTACACGGGCGAAGCCACGGACAGGGGCTAGTCAGAAATTATGTATAAATACATAGGTGAATCAATCAGTCAGACTCCTAAAATACCGGCCGTTGATCTTAAGCATCTCTCTCATCTTTCATCAGCCTATTTCAGGACTTCAGTCAGAATTAGCGAGTAACGTAGCAACATTTATCAATCTTATTGAGTCATTCTATCATTCAAAATTGTCAGTCATGAAACGTATTTCGATGGCTTAGAATGAAAACCTCGTATCTGCAATTTTGGGTAATTTTATTTTATTACATGTGGAAAGAAAAGCTCGAAACGCACCACATCTTGTATTATGAAAAATTTTGATTTGATTATTTTTGACACCGACTACGATGTTAAATGCATATCCTTTTCGAGTCAGTTTGGTTTGATAACCTTGCGACGGCGCGTCAAAACTTGTCGAAAAATTGGAAAACAACAGAAATGAGTGAATAATAAAAATAAATGTAAATTAATATTTTTAAATATTCAAATAAACCACATAGAAGCACATTTAAATTAAATAAAATTAAGGTCTAATTAGGGTTTTTGTGCTTCCTTAAAATTACGTAAGTAATTTAAGTTTTCACTCTAAGCCATCCGTTTATTTTTTTTAATTTTGATTTATTCATGGGACAATAAACAGCCACAATATACATAATTATAAACATAAACAAAAATACAAACGTTCATTAATGACAATATTGCAGCTAGGGAATGCAATCTCGAGACGAGATCGCTAAAGACGAGATCTCGAGTGAATTTCAAAATGTATGGTTTTAACTAAATAAGTGAAACATGGTTGAAACAGGTTAGTTCTGATTAGAAGAGGAGAGAAGAGCAGCCCACTGCATTATCCGCACAGTAACATAAAAAATTACCGCAATAAATGCTTTTATTTATGTTTGAATTTGTATTGAAATCCCAACGCTCCGAGCAAATTCCATCAAATCAGGGTCACAGATGGAAACGATGACATATTGGTTGTCGGCTACCGGACATTTGGCGTTTAGGCGCCATATGTCGGACACATGAATAATGGCTTTCCTGATCTCTTATTTCCCATAACAGTGTTGCTATGGAAACATCGTAGGTTTCATAGGATCGAAAATTCGTGGAGCCTACAGAGAGGATCCATCAATTTGATGGCAGCGGAAGTGTGGAACTATATGATTGATTTGTGTTACATCACATGCCTGTATTTCCAAAAGAGTTACTGCTAGTAGAGAAAATGTTTATTTGGTACATCGATACACACAATGTATCATAAAGCATTTTTTCTTGTTATGATTCTGCTACGATCTTTTGAGAAGTTCCATTCTATATCTTCGAAGTTCACCATCAAAAGCATAACAATATAGATGCAGGTGGGATTGCAGTCAAGCACTAGTTTGTTATAAATCTTTGAAATAAAAAAAAAAACCTTGGTCCACAATATGACCGAAAAATCGTTAAACAAATATAAAAATAAAACCGGCCAAAAGCTAGTCGGACTCGCGTAGGAATAAACCTATGACAAAGTTGCTGTCAACGAAAATATACCAGCGTACAAACAAAATTACGTACTTGTATCATAACAAAGAACTTGGTCCTTCAAATTTGGTCCTTTTATACGGAAAACTTGATTGTATTACCTTGTGTACGATACACTGGAGATATTTCTAGTTAGGTTGTTTTCTCCCCTAGGGGAGGAAAATGGTCAAGAAAGTACCTGAGCAGGTCATGAAATTAAAGGTTATAGAATTGTGTATTAACAAGATATGAGGAAAGGCAATGTAGACAAAAAAAGAACCATCCATTCAGCGTTAAGAAATAACAAACATACCCACATTCGCTATTAGTGTGATTTTGTTTTTAAGAAGTATTTTTCAAGGGATAATAATGACTATTTGCTACAAAATCTCCTTCGTATTGTTACGAACGTGAGTAATTAAATGCCGGTTTACTAGCAGAGAACTTTATTAACCACAAAACAATGACAAATTAGTCCAATCAACAAATAACCAATCACTATAAACACTCAGAGTTCCGTTTAGTATCGCTTAGGTCGCTAGGTATCACTTCAAACACTTAGGTGGTTCGCTCTGTATCGCTGACGAAATCAAACTCAACTCGTTTCTAGCCGGGGGCCCGTATTTATATGCGAAGTCATCGAAATTTCTCGATACCGACGTTTCAAGGACATTCTAGCACAAAATAGTCGCATCGGGAGGCCATAAATCATTATTATTACTCTCGTAAGCAGGTACTTATCTACCACCTTACATGCGAATTTCGACTCTATTGCTAATACCGGAAGGTACAAATTCCCTTATCCACCCACATAACTACCTACTGAATCTTATGTAATAATAATAGTGTATGTCGGACTTTTCTGGAATTTGCCAGGCCTGAGTATGTACTCCTATTCTCGAAGCTTCGCACAGCAATGCGTTTTAATTATTTGATGCTACCCTTGGTTCCGTCGAAGATATAGCGTAATCAAGTTTCACGGCGTAACAGTGCCCCCCTCTTAGTCATGCTCGTCCCGAGCATTATTAGATCCGTGATACGGCGCCAATCTATCCACGTGGACTACCTTAGGTTTCCCTCGTAACCCTTTCTTGATGCGGTAGGTAACGTCGTTGATCCTTTTTATCACGGTGTAGGGTCCCTCCCATCGAGCTTGAAGTTTCGGCGACTTCCCTTTTCGTCGAAGTGGGTTGTGGAGCCAAACCAGTGCACCTTCCTCAAATCCCTTGGCGTTAGCATTGCGGTCGTATCTAGTTTTCATTTTAACGCTGGTGTACAGGCTGTTCTCACGCACTCGTTTATGCACTTCATCCAATTGATCTTGGAGGTCACTTACGAAGTCCGTAACTGGCTTAGTCTTGTCAGGTGGCACGCCGGTTATGGTATCGACTGGAAGTCTCATCTCCCTGCCGAAATTCACTCTTGCTGGGGTATGGCCCGTGCTATCTTGCACTGCTGATCGATAAGACATCAGAAATAGTGGAATATACCGGTCCCAATCTTTCTGATGGTCATCGACAACCTTAGCCAGGTGATTCTCCAGGGTCTGGTTAAACCTCTCCACCATTCCGTCCGACTGTGGGTGCGCAGGTGTTGTGCGTGTCTTGTAAATCCCCAGAAGAGTGCACATTTCCTGGAACAGCGCAGATTCGAAGTTGCGGCCTTGATCGGAATGGATCTCCAAAGGTGCGCCATACCGACATACTACTTCTTCGACCACCTTTTTCGCCACTGTCGTTGCTTCCTGATTGGGTATGGCGAAAACTTCAGGCCAATTTGTGAAATAGTCCTGTATCACCACTATGTATTTGTTTCCGTCATCTGTCACTGGGAAAGGTCCAGCAACGTCGATGGCAATGCGTTCCCATGGGGCTCCTACATTGTACAACTGAAGCTTGCCCCTGCTCCTAGTCTGTGGTCCTTTCACGGATGCGCACGCTGTACATTTCCGACACCATTGCTCTATGTCTTCTCTACAATTGAGCCAGTAATACCGCTGTCTCACTTTCAGTAGAGTTTTCTTGATTCCCAGGTGTCCACCAGAAGCGCCATCGTGTATCTCCTGAAGCAGGGGGACCACTTCACGTCGTGGTACTATCACTTGTGTGGTCACCTCCTTGCCATCGTTCGATTCCCATTTCCTACAAAGCACGTCATTTTCTAGGACTAAACTGTCCCACTGTGCCCAGTAGCTCTTTGTGACAGGACTATGTGACGATACCTCATTCCACTGAGGCCTAGTTCCACTACGCTTCCAGTCCAGTAAAGGTCGAATATCGTCATCTTCTTCCTGGGACTTCTTAAAGTTGCCTTCAGCCCTAATTAAGTTCACGTGTTCCCGGGCTTCATTTTGCTGGCAATGTCTACAATCCTCATTACATGGACGTCGCGACAGGGCGTCAGCATTGTTATGCCCTTTTCCACTACGATGTTCCGTCACAAAGTTGAACTCCTGCAGCTGCTCTAGCCATCTTGCAACTTGACCCTCAGGGTTTTTGAATTGTAGAAGCCATTTCAATGCAGCGTGGTCCGTCCTCAACGTAAACTGTCTCCCTATGAGGTACTTGTGGAAATGTTGTAAAGTTTTTACAACAGCCAGTAGTTCTCGTCGAGTCACGCAGTAGTTCCTTTCTGGTTTTGAAAGTGCCTTACTGAAGTAAGCGATCACGACTTGCCTATCTTCTTGCACCTGCGACAGCACTCCACCAATTCCTGTGTTGCTGGCGTCGGTATCGACGACAAATCTTCCATCTCTGCTCGGATACCCCAGTATAGGCGCTTCACATAGCCGTTGCTTTAGTTCGTTGAATACTGACTCACAGTTCTTGTCCCAGATAAAATCTCGTTTATCCTCAGTCAGCTGATGTAAAGGTTTTGCAATGTCCGAAAAACTCATAACAAACTGCCTGTAGTATGTGCACAACCCTAGAAATGCACGTACTTCTGTTTTGTTCTTTGGAGCCGGCCACTGTTGGACAGCCTTTATCTTCTCAGGATCGGTTCTCACTCCATCGGCGCAGATGACATGTCCTAGGTAGCTGACCTCCTTCTTGAACAGGGCACACTTCTTTGGGCTTAGTTTTAGGTTAGCCCCCCGTATCCTGGTGAATACTTTCTCCATATTCCTCAGGTGTTCCTTAAAAGTGCGGCCCATTATAATGACGTCATCCAAATATACCAGACAGACGTCACCAAGAAGGCCCACCATGACTCTATCCATGAGGCGTTCAAACGTCGCTGGAGCGTTGCACAACCCAAAAGGCATGACGTTAAATTGCCACAGGCCGTTGCCAATTCCTGTACTGAACGCTGTCTTTTCCTTATCTTTCTCGCTAATTTCCACTTGCCAGTAGCCACTTTTCAAGTCAATGGTTGAAAACCACTTCATACCACTGAGCATATCCAGTGTGTCGTCTATCCTAGGCAAGGGATAACTGTCCTTCTTCGTTACATCATTCAGCCTTCTGTAGTCTACACAGAATCTGGTACTGCCGTCCTTCTTCTTCACCAGAACGACAGGAGAAGACCATGGGCTCGTAGAAGGTTCAATTATTCCGCTATCAGCCATATCCTTTACCATTTCTACTACCTCAGTTTCTTTAGCCCAGGGTATGCGGCGCGGTCTCTGTTTAATTGGTCTAGCATCACCTGTATCTATCTCATGCTTGACGAGACCTGTTCTTCCGCAATCTTTTCCCGTTGCAAAGATATCCCGGAACCGTAGCAGAAATTCCTTGGCTTGCTGTAGTTCCGAAACTGATAAATTGCTCTTAGAATTTTCCAGAAGTTGCTGGATGTGATCAGGTTCACCTTTTATTGCGTCTTGTTTTACTGAAGATGTGTTGATTTGGCGGAGATACTTCACTTCTTCACATCTTCCAACAACACTGTTTTTCTTCAACTGGATCTCCTTTTTCCCAAGATTTACAATCCTGACTTTGGATCTTCCTTTCGTCATAACTAATGTCCTCGCGGTGATAAGTTCCGGGTGCCGGCCAATGTCTTCAACCATAACACATCTGCGTTGCCTAATTTTCTTAGGAAATTTAACTTCGACTAAGGTTTCCGTTCTTGGAGCCAATGTGGTGTCCTTTAAGCAATAGAGGTTGCATGTGTTAATTCCTTGCAGGAAGACTTCTTGGTCTGGGAATTTCAATACTCCTTTATCGATATCTAAAACACATCGGTAATTCCGCAGGAAGTCGAGACCCAGTATGCAATCGTCGGTAATATTCGCAATTAACGCTGAATGGGTGTACACTTGATCACCGATTTTAAACTCGATTTCTGTATCACCGAGGACGGAGACTGGCTGACCAGTGGCTGTCTGAAGTCGGTAGGCTGGGGTTTCTGTTTGCCACAAGATGGTGCGTTTCAGCAACTCAGGTCTTATAATAGTCCGCGACGCCCCGGTGTCAACGGTGAAATTGCAAGCACGTTGATTCAGCGTTCCCTCGATGATCAAACTATTTCCGTTGTGGACTTGATTGATGGTGATGGTTGGGGCCTTCAGTTGACCAGCCAGCACCCGCCCCGCGGCCCTGGCGACATTTAGTTTAACGACTCCTCGTTAACTTGAGTTCCGGAGTCCACACTTCCCCTCTTCCTCTTGGGGCAATCGGTACGAATGTGCCCTTTTTCTCCACATCCATAACACGTCGGAATATAGCGGGACTTTGCCGACGAAGCCACTTCTCGGTGACGTGGTTGCACTGAAGGTGAGACCACCACTTCCCGAACTCTGTGCGTACGTGAGTCTTGTCGTACGGCTTCCACTTCCAAAGCGTGGGCCATCGCACTCTTCAGAGTTTGGTGGTGTCCGAGTCGCACCGTAGCCCTGACTTCAGTATCCCGTAGACCGTCGATGAATGCTTGCACCAGATTTACTTCCACCATCTCCGGTGTCATCGACATGTATGCCCGCCGGACCAGCCGTTCAACCTCTACTCCCCACTGCTGAAGGCTCTCGTTCGACCTCTGCGTTCTCTCGCGAAGTTGCGCGCGGAAAACATGTTCGAGGTGCTTGTCACCATAGCGAGTGTCTAGTCCCTCCATTAGACGCTCCAACGTCCTGCCGTCTGAAGGAAGGTTCTCTAGGACCAGCAGAGCGTCCCCTCGTAGGGCCAAAGTTAACGCCGCGAAAGACTGGTCATCATCCCAGCGGTTCGTCTTGACCAGTGTTTGGAATTGGTACTTAAAAGCCGTCCAGGACGACGTGCCATCAAAACGCGGCATATCAAATTTTGCGGCTGATGCGCAGTGGGTGTGCGATGGTGCGCTAACAGCAACGGGTTCGCGTGCTTCGAGCTTGATAATTTTTTTGTTGATGTCCAGCAGGTGATCTTCGTGGCCATCAATTCTGGTTTCGAGGCTATCAGCTCGGGCGGAAACCTCCTTGACCTCTAAGGTGAGATTTTTCACTTTCTCGCCCAACGTGACGAGGCCGTGATCGATTTTTTCGAGGATCAGGTTCTGCTTAGCCTCTTGATCCCGGCGGGCTGCTTCCTGTTCGCGGCGGGCTTCTTCCTGGTTAGCCGCGATTAGGTCCTGGAGCTTACGTTGGTTAGCCTCTTGTTCGCGGCGGGCAGCTTCCTGTTCGCGGCGGGCTTCTTCCTGGTTAGCCGCGATTAGGTCCTGGAGCTTACGCTGGTTAGCCTCCTGTTCGCGGCGGGCAGCTTCCTGTTCGCGGCGGGCAGCTTCTTGTTCGTGGCGGGCTTGTTCCATACTAGCTTGCATGGCGGCCAACACTGCGGCGAGGTTTATTTCCGAGGATGGCCCTGTTGGCGCCTCAGCAGCTGCCGTTGCTCCCATACCAGCCCGATCTTCCGCTTCCAGACGTTGACGTGCAGCATCCATCTCCACTTGCCTCCTTGTTCGTGGTCCCTGTTCGTCGTCCCTCTGTAGTAATGGCATCTCACTTCTGACACCAGTTGTTACGAACGTGAGTAATTAAATGCCGGTTTACTAGCAGAGAACTTTATTAACCACAAAACAATGACAAATTAGTCCAATCAACAAATAACCAATCACTATAAACACTCAGAGTTCCGTTTAGTATCGCTTAGGTCGCTAGGTATCACTTCAAACACTTAGGTGGTTCGCTCTGTATCGCTGACGAAATCAAACTCAACTCGTTTCTAGCCGGGGGCCCGTATTTATATGCGAAGTCATCGAAATTTCTCGATACCGACGTTTCAAGGACATTCTAGCACAAAATAGTCGCATCGGGAGGCCATAAATCATTATTATTACTCTCGTAAGCAGGTACTTATCTACCACCTTACATGCGAATTTCGACTCTATTGCTAATACCGGAAGGTACAAATTCCCTTATCCACCCACATAACTACCTACTGAATCTTATGTAATAATAATAGTGTATGTCGGACTTTTCTGGAATTTGCCAGGCCTGAGTATGTACTCCTATTCTCGAAGCTTCGCACAGCAATGCGTTTTAATTATTTGATGCTACCCTTGGTTCCGTCGAAGATATAGCGTAATCAAGTTTCACGGCGTAACAGTATTCTTTATCGTTGAAAACGCAATTATTTTTCATTTGTCCTAATGCTTCCTCGCAGTCGCGCAGTTGTCACGCGAGTTTCCGCTTGACACTAATTACGACCACTGACAGAATATCTGTGGGAAACGAGCCGAAAATTTATAGACAAATTAAAATCGTTCATTTGAGTGTAGAGTTAGAACATACTGGCTGCGTAGAAGTAATTTATGCTAATATTTCATTGTAATTTTATTTAATAGGTACCTATTATAGAGTTAAAATGATTTTTCGTTTATTTGTTAGTATGTTTGTAACCGGGCCCTCGCGTCGTTCGCAAGACGAGCAATAGGTAGCTCGCCGTCCACCCGTTCAATAAGGACCAAGCCCGAGTCGTCATCAGCGCAGTGTTCCACGCGTTTCTCAAAGATATTTTAGCAAACCGTAGCGGCTCTAAGAGCCTATGCCCGCTAGGTCCACGGACAAATTTCTGGGTTTTCATACAAATTTATCGGCAACCAACCCTATATGACTGGAGAAAGATAAGGTGCAAGATCAATTGGCTTTACGTGCTTTCGGATGCACAGGAAAATCACACTGCTAACTCCCTACCACCTCAGAGTTTGGGAGTATCCCTATGGAAATCTTGGACTCCACGCTCAGTGGTCACGTTTGTAACCATAAGACCAACGAAGCACTAAATAATACTTCTAGTATCAGTATGTAGTACAACACTTGTAATAACAGTAGTATAGTTGAGTGCTTTATGATGGGAAAGGCCATGGGAAAAGGCTAGCTGCTAGATAATAAAATAAACTTACACATAGCTGTACACTAAAAAACGCAGCGTCGGAAGGCCTCCCACAAGGTGGACCGATGACCTGGTGAAGGTCGTGGGAATCGGATGGATTCAAGACAGGAGCGTTCACTGTGGTGACACTTGGGGAAGAAGAAAAGACGTTTACTGTTGGACATAGTCCTCCAAGTGTCTCCATAAAGACCGATTCTGCGGCTTTGCATCCATCGGATTCCAGCGACCAACCCTCATCCCTGACTCAGTATATTTTGATAAATGAAAAAACCTTCTGGTGTACAATAAACAGTACATCTATCTATCTTCTATCTCGGGATCCAAAGTTCCAAGTCACGATGATAAATCGAAATTCGTTTGCCAGCGAAGAACAGTGGAATTTTATGGATCCGAAATAAAAGGAGAATTTGGATCCCTTAACAATTTTCATAAACAAACAATTGCGGCAACTCTTCGACAAGTTATTATTCTACGCCGTTGAACAGAAACGTTTTCGGCTTTTATATTCTTGTTTTGATGGACAGCTATAATTAGTGCAAAGGAAAAATTCGGGGCCGTTTCCATTCGGAATACGCTTAAGGAAGGTCACTCGCTTGCGACTGGGTACTTCGGCTATGTAGATGGTCTTATGACGTGTCGTTGTGTATGATAATCTGATGTATAGTGATTTATCACAGTGTCTAGGTCATATCAAAGTTGATACACGTGCGTTATAGTGTGGCATTGCATGCGTAGTTTATGTAGCTACGTCCTAGAAATTGCGTTTCAGAAAAATATGTAGATGAGAATGTTTGATTCAGTCTGTCCCTAAGTTGAAGTCCGTACCCCAGGGACCCTAAATCAACTTATACTTTGGGTGTAGCTTTTTAATTTTATGTTTAGCTTAGGCTTTTTATAAGTCTCAGCTGGAGACGACAACATCGTAGATGAAAAATTACTTGTGTATATTAAATTTTATTTGACTAATTATGGACGTCGTTTTTGATAAATATTCAAAAGTCTAAACTTAAAGGTTTGTCAACGTGCTATTCTACGTGTTAAACTAACGGTTGGTTCGAAACAAACTACTATCCAAATCACACATCGTTGACATGCCTCAGAAAGCTGGGCAGGCTGGATAAGTCTGCCGCATGCCGATCGAGCGGTGGGCCTTTAAAATACAAAACTGGTGTTTTGAAATCGCAAGACGGAATCGCGGCACACAAGGAAGGGGATGGCGAGACGACTTATATATCCTTAGACTTTGGCAAGAAGTGGCTCAGAACTAGGAACAACAATGGAAGGAATGCAGGCAGCCTTTTGCCCAGCATTGCAACAGTATATAGTCTAGATATAATAATATAGTAACTGGTTATGACAAGACAATAATATCTCCTGTTAGTAACAATTATCACTCTCGTTAATCATGTTAGTTTTTGTAGTGCAAAACATTATTAAAAAAAAAAGGATGATTGACTGAATGCTTGAATGAATGATTGGTGATTAATTGATCGTGTAAATAATTGATGATTCTATTCAATAATGCATCAGTTGGTCTAATTGAAATCAGATCCAATTGAATATGTATGCGGATTATCTTTCATGGTTATTCATTATAATACAGATACCGCTTTATTTGTTATTGTGTCGTTTGAAAAGTGCTTTTTGTATACAAATGGACTTTGAATTATAGACTTAAATTGACAGTCGCGATTGTAAGATCCTAATAGAGGTTTGTTTTATGTAGTTTGGGTTATGTCGGTTAATGGGTTGTGGAGGTCTGGTAGGCAGGCGCTCCTCGTAAAATACTGGTATTCAGCTAAATCCGGCTTGATGGAAGCCGACCCCAATATAGTTGGAAAAAGGTTAGGTAGATGATGATGGGTTATGTCGATAATTTTGATTCTCCTGGATAACTTCGTTTCTGATTTGAGCTGTAGCATAGCCTCCGAGTATAACCCATCTCATAATACAACGAAGGACAATATCTCTCTATATTGTCCTCAGGGTAACTTTAAGCTTTCTGAGTAAGCCCATTGTAAGCGAATACGTTTCAGAGCCATGTGTACTCGTATATGCTAAACCGAACATTGGCAATACTTAGTGTGGGCAGGATAAATTGTCAGCAGAACAGATAGATGGTCTTTGGGTCAAAATGTTCGGAAGTGGTGATCGTGTACTGAAAGGCCTTTCTCAGGGTGATTCGATGACATGGTGAGGATTATGGGAATTTGATGAATGCGAGACGTAGAGAAACGACCATTGTGGCCTTTTGAGGAGGCTATAGCGGACAGTGGACGTCTTTGGACCAAAATGATAATGATGACAAAATAGAGACTAAGATTAAACACGATAAATCAATATCTCTTGTAGGTACTGCTGTTATAACATCCCTATAAAAAAACGACTAGCTATCCATAATTTTAAAACATTAAACTTGAAAGATACAGTGAAATACGTACGTTACGGTTACGATCATTGAAATAATTGATTTAATTAACTCGCAACTCGATATTTACGGAGCGGATGTCACCATTGTGTGGATCGCTTGGAGGACACGGTAGAGCACACGGTAGGGGTGTGACTACTCGCTTGGGTGGAGCACCGCCGTGTCTTCGTGGGGATGATCGGCGGTAATGACCTCTCTCGCGCCGGGCCCTGATACAGACCATAGTCCGGAACGAGGAGGTATAGCAAGCAATCGCCTCCTTTTCCGTTTAGGCCGAGCTCGAGTAGTCGACGGCGCGTAGTTATCCTCGCGCTCTTCAAGGAAATGTCGAGGCCAGCTTGGTCAAAACTTACTTGGGCCATGGATTCGCTTCTGAAAGAAAAACCCGAAGCCTAAGAACGCAAAAGGTGACCGAAGGACATAGTTGTGATTGTAGTTAGTAAATCGATATGTCCTCCCGCTCCGCCTTAAAGTAGGAGAAGTAATTGGATGATTTCACACCTAAAAATAATGCCTTTACAGTATACAAATTCCGAATGTCGCAAAAGTACGCCTACCCTAACAGAAATTGAAGACAAATATTGAACGACAAGAGTGTTCGTATTATGTGCTTTTATTTCAGGCACTGAAATTATTTATCGAGATTTGGTATTGTTTTCGGTACAATTGGTAGGTACTTCACCTATTTTGTAGGGCTCAATTTCGCATTGTATTTTCTTGCCTCTTGTGAAATTTCCCATTTCATTCTCTATTTGTATTAAATTTATCTATATTGAAAACAGTCTGTAGTAGTTACGTTAGTTTGTAATATGGAATGAAAGTCGAGTTATTACGATGATATTTATAATGTTTTTTTTTTGATAGTTTGTTCTGTCTCACTTTTGACCTCCCTTCGAAACTTTTAAAACTTTAGAGCCTGTCTGTAGCCACTGTCTTAATTTACTCATTATTTTGACGACTGAACTGGTTCAAATTAATTGCAGAAACTTAACAGACGCGACGAAAATCAATATTTAAAGATGATCAAAACAAAAAATGATTTTAAATTGTTTCTTCGTTTTTTATCTTACGAGTACGTAAAGGCGAAAAATCATATAATGACTTCTTTCGGTCTGGGTGGAGCGGCGAGTCGTGTCAGTTTTTTTTTTGACTAAAAAAAGTACATTTATACCTTTCAACTGCCCTTTGCATTCCGGATTTCTTTTTCTTAAATACCCCGCTAACCTTAACGGGCATCGATCCTGCTGGGCCCATACGATTTTGCTGACATGTCGCTCATGGCTAGATCATGCATGCAGGCATGTGTGTGTGCTCGTGGCTAGATAATAACAGCTGCACAGGTCGATCTTTAGGGTTAAGCAACGCTTGCCTAGGTTGAGCTGTGGATGGATGACCATCTTAACATAACGAGTTTCCTCCGTGCCTCGGAAAGCACGTAAAGCCGTTGGTCCCGGCTGTCATTTGGAGATCTTTGGCAGTCGTTACGGATGGTCAGAAGCCAGTAAATCTGACTCCAGTCTTGCCATGAAGTACCGTGTTACCCTTGTTAATGGGTTGTGGAGGTCTGATAGGCAGCCGCTCCTCGTAAAATACTGGTATTCAGTTGAATCCGGCTTGACTGGAAGCCGACCCCAATATAGTTGGGAAAGGCTAGGCAGATGATGATGATGTCCTTGAGGCGCGCGTGGAACACTACGCACCGTTGACGACTCAGGCTCGACCAGGACGTTTGCCGAACGGCGAGCTACCCATTGCTCATCGTCCTTAAGCCCAAGTATTTGACTACTGTCTAGTCAGCAGCTCTCACTGTGTAAACAAACCATCATTACAGTATAGTACGGTCCAAAACAAAATAACAATAAATTGCTTCTATGTTCTAAGGCGAACTTACTGCGTAGTACCGACATTAGATAGAACGTGCCTCCGTACAATAGTACAATAATACTGGGTCTGTCCCGTAAGATATTCGTAGCCTTGAGAAAGTACGTACAAACTATATGGAGATCTATGGAACCATATGGAATGGATGGGCCGTACGACGCATAATGATATCATAAGGAAACGCTGTAAGAAAATCTATCTACCTACTATATAATAATAGTCGTTTTTCTTAATCCCGCAGATGGTGGGGCACGGTTCTCTACGTCTGTGCTCCAGGCTTTGTAGATTGGACTTAACCAAACGTGAATCACCAATTAGCTTCTTCGCTCGCCTTTCCATTAAGTTCAAAGCCGCTGGATGGCATTTTGCAGCAAAGGCCCATATGTGGCTGCAGTACTCCACAAACGATCGGACCTGTGCTTTGTATAACATTAGAAGCTGCCCTGGTGTGAAGTACCGCTGAAACCCTGAGATTCCTAGAAGCTACCTTGGCTTTGGACTCAATGAATCACCGAAAGTTATAGTTATAATACCTTAAAATACTGGTGGTGTAGTAGCAGCAGTACTTATAGTTTTATAGTTTTTTTCGTTATTAGATAGATTTAGATTAGATTTTGATATTCAGCTAAATCCGGATTGACTGGAAGCCGACCCCAAAATAATTGGGAAACGGTTAGGTAGATGATGATGAGATAATAATATATCTATTCAACAAAACTGTATAGTTTTGATACCTACTCGAAATTTAATTTGGTCCGGCAGAATACCGCCAGTTTTACTGTTTGTCCGACACGAGCTTAAATTGGAATGCCCAAGCACTTAGACCGTATATAGAAAAGCCTCTATTAATTAAAAAGTCGTTAATGATATGATAATTGCTTTAGCGCATTCAAAGAACTCATTGTAAGAAGCCCATACTATGGATATAAGGACCACATTGTTTTGAACCTTCTGGAGTCTGTCTTACAGTAATTAGAACCTATCATATTAATTAACATTACCTACCTATGTCAGGATTCCGCGAAGAACAGGATCAGCTTACACCCAGACGCGATGCGACGCGACACGCGGCACATTTTAATAGAGTGACTCAAAATAAAACTTTATTTACTACGCGAAAAGATACACATTTCATTGTGAAAATTTAGAATACTTTGCTTCAGCAGCGCTACACCTCATGATGCCGCGCGGCGTCTCGCTGCGCAGCGGAACGTTTTTACATTCGCGACGTCGTGTTGTCAACGGTTTTACTATGCGCCTCGCAACTTTGCGATGCGTCTCGCGGTGGCGCGCGGCGCCGCGCGAAATCACTGGCCTCTTCCGTCGCGTTGCGTCGCGTCTCGTTGTGAACAGACCCTTATAGTGACCCATATACACCACATAACCAGATACATTTGTATCTACCGGCTATTTGAATTTAATATGGTTACTATGGTATACTGAAGATCATTTATTTTTTGAGGATGTATATTGCAGGACACGATTGCACCCACCTGATCGTAAGCAGTGATGCAATCATTGATGGTAATTCGCACCAGTTTATTAAGAACCTATTCACTCTGGCTTTGAAGACACCTAAATTGTAATCAACTGGGAATTCCGTTGCAGGCAAATTGATCAAATTATTCGATGCTACTTTGCAGAACGCTTAGTCCAGACCGTAGAGGTGTTAACAATGTAAGAGTGGACGCTCTCCATACGTCGGGTTAGATTTCTGTAGTTTTTTACATTTTGTGGGTAAGTGAAGTTCTATGTTTATTAAAATATTATTTGATTCCGTAACAACTGTTATATGGTGGACAACCCACCCATACGTACAAAACGTATTGATAACACATTCATTTTGCGTCCAGCTACATTCTAATGCGTCACTGAGGCTCTTATGAACAATCCTGCAGCCCACCTACTTATAATAATGAATATTTTACGTATATACCTTAAAAAAAACTAACAATGCATTATTTAGAACTGAACCTTGTCCTCTCCTCGAAGAGCGAGACAAATATAAATAAAAATGCATTATCTAATTAACACTACTCCTACCCACCTGGTTTAATGTGGAAACTGCTAATTGTTTGGACGTTTGCCCACCTCGTTAAATAAGAGAGCAGACCTCATAAAAAAGCTTTATTTGTTTGCTAGCTACTGCCAGCGGCCTCGCCCGCGTTATAGTAGAAAATTATTGCAAGAGAACATACTCCTGGGATAAAAGTATTTTAAGATGTGCAGTTAAAAAAACTTAAGAAAATTGAATTTCTATTATTAGCTCCCAAAGCAATCAGATAAATGTTAAACTTTTGGCTAAAGAAATTCCAGTTGTCGGCCATGTTACTTATCTACGACAACGCCGACGGCAAATCAATGTTCAAATATTCGTCGTTCATACCACGTACATCGAGGGACTAGAACAATTTGCCTGCTGCGGATTTCCCGTCCGATTATAATTTGGGTGTCTTCAAGGCTAGAGTAAATAGGCTCTTAATAAACTAGTGCGCCTCACCATCGACGATTGCATCACTGCTTACCATCAAGTGGGATCGCAGTCAAGCACTAGTTTATAACAATTAAAAACAAAGAATATATCTCACCTTCGCTCATTTTTTTATTTCAGAACTTCTGCGTATTATGTATTAATAAAATTATGCTTAGTATCCTATTTTTTTTAAAATTCATCCAATGACAGCGTCCGCTGTAGGATGAAGCGAAAAGACGTGTCAGACTTACTGGTTAATACCACACCTGAGTCCTTCAATTGCCTGAAGCGTTCTAAGACCACGGGTTTCTTTTTCAGATATTCCCAGCGGCCTTGCTCAAGCAAGAGGCCCTTGCGATCGCTGACATCTCTTTGAGACGCGCGTGGAACACTATGCACCGTTGGCGACTCGATTACCGGACGGCGACCTCCCATTGCCCGTCGTCCATAAACCTCGCAACCTCATGCTCATTATACAAAACTAAAGATTGATCAAAATGTTTTTAGATCATCCCACATTATTTGCGAAAATTCATCACACGACAAAAATAGAATGATAAATTGGGTGTGTGTAAATGAGCGTGGTCAAGGCCTTGGGCTAAAATTATTTAATGTCACAAAATTACACGCATTACTGACATGACTGTGCCTGCATACAATGGACATTTTCAAACGAAACAACCAAAATAAATAATTGTAAGCTGTCATCGGTATGTTTTGCTGTAGTTATTATTTTATACAACAGCGAAAGATTTGTCGAGGCTCTTTTAGAGGACAAGGTTCTTTAGATTTGTGATATTTGCAGTAGCACAGCATAGTATAGCATCAACCTTATAACGTTCCCATTGCTAGAACTCAGGCCTTCTCTCTAGGATAGGGAATGGGCCGTAAACCACCACGCGTGATCAGTGCGGGTAAATATATTTAAATATTTGCAGTATTCAAATTTGATTTGTGATTTTGGCAGTAGCATATCAAAACATAGCATCAACCTTAAAATGTTCCCATAGCTGGAACTCAGACGTCCTCTTTAGGAGAGGGAATGGGTCGTAATCCACCACGCGGGTCCAGTGCGGGTGCGGTGGTTTTATTATATTTAATTACTTGCCGTATTCAAAATGACATGATGTGATGCGATAAGGTATTTTTAACTTTTAATTGGCTTTTGTTCATCCATATTGTAAGATAAATGCCATGTATGCAAATGTATGTCAGGTGCAATCTTACACCTGCCTTGGGTGGTCCTAAGGTCGGCTGGTAAAAAATGACTATGCATTTAGCCCGCCTTTGTAGTGTGTTATTTACTAGTGCACAAAACTTCCATAAATAAAAAAATGTGAATGCAGTTAAAAATATCTCGAAAAGTTTAGTACGTTTACCAATATGTACTAAAACAGACGTTTTAGTACATATTGGTAAAAGCAGACGCTTTTACCGCTCCGTTTCGATATTTTCTTTAATGTACCCGCCATATTGAATCTCCACCAACCTTGTTTACCTCCTAGAGAATGTCTCAGACAATAAGTATAGACATTCAGACATTGACTGGTAGAAAATGCCTCAGGTATTAAGTCCGCCTCTGTACTTATATGTGCATAAAGCATTAAATAAATAAATAAGTACGCCTTTATACCCTTTTTGTTGCGTTAGATCAAATAAATAATCTATCTTGTATTTTCGTACATTTGTGCTGTTAACTATAATAACTAATCGATCGGCGGCAGCGACCTCTCCGGGCCCTGGTATTTATCATGGTCCGAAGGGAGAACGAATGGAAGGCGGTCATCTCCTTCTCCGAATAGTAATGCTAACGAAAGAGTAGAGGACGGACGTCCTCATTAGGGGCCCAGCAGAGCTGAAGCCTATTGGGGCCATGGTTAGTCCGAAAGGGAACACGTCCTGAAGCGCAAGGCAAAGAAGGAACATAGGCAGTGGGTTTTAGTCAATATAAGTCTGACACCTCCCTCCCACTGTGCTCTAGAGCGGGAGAAGCCATTGGATGATTTCGCATATCAAAAGAAATTTATACGTATACCTTTACACAGTATTCAAATAATAAAGTTCATATTATTTTCACAGTGCACGTGCTATATCTACACTTGTAATTAAATTCACGCACATGCCATAAAAAACTTCTGACAATACTAAAAATGGCATAAAAACATGCGTGGAACGACATCTTGTTCGGCGTTCGTCATTTAAAATTCCATTCTCCATAGAGACTAGTAACGCGGTAACTATTCCTAGAGTTCTATAAAATTTACATATTCAAATGAAAAGGCTTTTTATAACTTGTCACAAACTATAACAGTGTGCAAATAAGGATTTTATCAATTAATCAAATTCTTGTTCGTTGTCATAAGAAAAGCAACTTTAGTTATCAGCGGATCGTACAGGAACGTGGCAGTAGGGCACACCTGCGCACCGTCCCGAATGAACCGCGAGCGTGTGCGAATTTTATTTATTTATTTAATTTAAACAGAACAGCCGAAGCCAATTACACCATTTAAACACAGACAGATGTACTAAAAAGACAAAAGAATAATTAAAAACAGACGAGGCACAAGTCGCGTAGGACTTTTAGAGATAGGTAGCATTTTAATAAATATAGAGTAACAACCGTATAAGGTACACGCGCGCCTAAATGCAAGCTGCATGATCTATTTATGTTAATTTAGATAAATAGTTTTCTACATCTGTAGACGGTTAGAAAAGACTAGAACACTAGAAAAATACTTATTCACTAACTATATTCATGAAAGTAAACCAAATGAAGTTTACCCTATCGTTGATTTGATTGCCTGCACGTACGTAGCGACACTTGCAGCTAACTTCACACACGCCTTTAACTTTGGTTTGACCTGTATAAAATCTCAATATACAGTCTAAAGTCACTTTCTAAAGGTCCTTGACCGTCTGACCGATGCGCATTTTAGTTAAATTGATACTGATGAATTAAATGCAGGTTTCATTTGATATTTTTTCTTTATTTCTTCAAATAAATTCCAATTAGACTTCAGACTAATCTGAGCTTGAATAAAATAGCTAATTGTGTTTAATTGCTTTGATTTTCATTTATCTTTATTCAGAAATGATTGTGCATTTTACAGTAGAGCTCTTGATTATTTACTGTACCAAAGCAGACCATAATCATCAGAATAAAAAAATCTTCCATTTTAATATCTTTTTTTTATTTATTGATATAAACTAGCGCTCGGCTACGATCCCACCTGATGATGCAGTAAGCGGTGATGCAATCGTTGACGATGAGGAGCACTTCATTAAGAGCTTATTTTCTCTTGCCTTGAAAACACTCGTTTCATCTTCGACTAGCTTCCGTCAAAGTCAACGGCTTTGCAGATGTGAAAGTAAAGTATGTGAAAGTAGATTTCTCCATACAAATTTTGAACTCCCGTTAAACCCCTTCTCAATAGTAATCCTCCCAAATAGATGAATATTATAAAACCCTTTCTTATTCTTTGTATGCGTCATAAAAGGAACCTTTGAGTAAAATTTTAGCATTCTAGGTTTCAGGAATTAAGCTAGGCGTTGATGAAACAGTAAGTGAGTTAAGACTTTGTCTTTTTGCTAGATGTCTTTTACATTATTTGTGTCTAATCAATATAATTAGAACAGAATGTCTTCGACACAGGCGAAACAATAAAACGGGAACAACACAAAATAAAAAAAAAGAAAGTACAGAAATACAATACAGCTGCACTCTGTCCGAACCGGATGGGTCGCCAGCTCAGCAATTACTGGGTGTCAGACACCCAGCGCTGGTTTTCAGCTGTCACCCCGCAGTGACGAGCAAATAATGGTAATTGGTATGTTGTCGTTCTGTTAAATAAATGGCAAAGTAAATGTTAGCTGGCTAGTTGACAGGCTGTCGGTTTTCTATCGTTTACATTTCGGGATATGTGCATTGGAATTGCACAATTTTATTCGACTAAGTCCGTTCCATTATCGGATCACTAGAGATACGGCGTTCCGCCGCCGATACAAGGTGGATAAGTGGACATCTCAACCAAGCGCTTTAGAGAACACAATTATTGTACGTCACCGCACATCATAGCTTACATCAGATGAGATAGTAGTCTAAAAACTAATGGATCAATTTATATGAAAGGCTTTTAGAGATTGTTCCTAAAATCGTGATAATTCATTTTGAATTCCCTAAAAGCCTGCTGGGGCCATGACTTCGGTTCTGAAACGCAAAGGAAGAACCTAGATGTGGATATTATTAGTCAGTCTGTATAAGACTGACACGCCCTCCCGCTCCACGCTAGAGCGAAAAAAGCATCGGCTAATTTGCCGCCTAAAAAAAACTTACAGAAAACGATTCAATAGCCGACTATAAATAGAGATAAAGGATGTGCGTTTATTATGTAAACATTGTGTAATCTTTAAACCACTTTTAAACGGTCAACTTCAAAACCAGTCACCGAATCCGTTCAGCAGTCACGTAGGCCGAAGTTAACATGAAAATTTATACACGCCATGTCATTTATGGTCACAAAAGTCGCTAAAAATAGCCCAAAATAACAGTAAACTAGAATATTTTAAGTGACAATCGCGACTCGAATGTATAAGAAGGCAACACTTTTGCTTTTCAAAACGTCGGCTTAATAATATGCGCATAAGAATTTTGAATGACGTATCTTGTAAGTTAGGGAAATTTCCTTCGTTTAATCCGTATGGTATTGAATTGGTGATTTTTATAATGCATGTATTCTTCTTGCTTTTTGGAGAAGGAAGCAGCTTTTCCTAGCTATGGGACGTCACAGACTAAATGAATATACAATATTTAACATTATTAACGCACATCCTCTTGGGGGGGTCATTGTACTCATTATAATGAACATCTTTTAGTATGGGACCAAACCTGAAATCGAGAAAAAATAATCAGCTGTTCCCTACAATTATGATATAGATAAATGTCTGTACATACAATATCTCACCTTTACGTAGTTTATAAGTATGTCAATAGTAACAGGTATAATATAATCAATAATTATAATCGAATTCATTAAATTTAACAATAAAAGACGCAGAACGTACGTAAGAAGTAGGTAACAAAGTTCTATTTCGATCTATCTAGGTCAATTAATATCTAATAATATCTTAATTTTAATTAGTTATAATTACTCATTATAATTGATCTTTGCACTTTGTGAGTAATAAATATATCAACAAGTTATCACTGGCTCAGTTCAAAACATATACGAAAGATAGATAACTAGAATATATCTAATTATTATTAACTAGTAGTTCCAGAGATTACCCCCTACATACAAACTTACAAATTTTACCTCTTTATAATATTAGTATAAATTATAATCTTTTATTACAATGTTGCTTGTTCTACACGTATTGGCAATCTTTTAAACTTTGGTGCGGATACACGCGTCATGTTCGTGAACGGAGGCTGTCATTTGAGACTTTAATTTCGTTTCATTCTCAATTAATTAAAGGACATTATTGACACCCTGTGCCACGGAAAGCACGTAAAATCATTGGTCCCGGTCGTCATTTGTAGATCTTTGACAGCTGTTACATATAGGTAAACCTACAAGATGGAAAGAATGAAGAAAACACTCACTTCATTATAAAAGTAAAAAGTAGACTAAAATAAATCATTAAAAAAATGAGGATAGAGTAAATAATATACACATTCATACCCCTACCAATTAACCCTCTGAACGCAAGGTGTCAAATAACATAATAAGCACGACACGACACGACACGACATTAATCACATTTCTTTATCCATATCGTTAGTCAAGTTACGGAAAATTTTATTCACTTGCAAACTGAGTCTAAGCCGTCACGACAACACGGAATTTATTTCATCCTAGCGCTTTATTTCATTTTCAGTGCTATGTGAAATTAAAAATTGCCTTAGTACAGTAATATTGTATTTTTGCAAATTCAATCTCCTTTTTCATTTGAGAATTCCGACGCAGGCAAGCCTCGGTCTTATTACGGAAATATATCATTCATGAATTGGTGATTATGGACGGAGAGCGAATATAAAACTTTATCTTTCGAAAATTATTACGTCTTGGCATTATTTTATTTGATGGGCTTCTGAAAGGGATCTTGGAACAAGGCAAAAGCACAGGTGTGGTTTTAATCAGTAAAATACTGATACATTCCGCCTTTCAGATCCGCCCCAGAGCAAGAGAAGTCATTGGATGATTTACCACCTTAAAAAAAGTGTAAAAATTATTGAAAAAATTGAATTATATACTATTAAAGTAAAACATAATAGTTTAATTTATTAATTTACTTGATAAAGGTGTAACCTCCCTGGGGTCAGGGCCGTGACCTCCCTGCTTCATCACCTTAGCCCTTATGATGTTCCTCCATCTGTTCGTAAACCATACCAACCAAACCATAAACTACCCTCAAACCATAGACTCTTTTTATTTCAAGTATTCATCCAAAATAGTCTAGTAGAGTGCTATCATCGGAAACTCCACCATTACACCCACAGAATTTTTATGCCAAAATTATATCGTTACTACCATTTTGGTGAACAGTAAAGTTATACTATATATTATTCTGGGAGGGTAAACAGGTAGGGGTGTGAAACACGACACCTCATCAAACCCAGAGCCCACTCAAGGGTGACGTAGATATAACAAGTACTGAGAACTCTACGGCTTGATTGGCACCCTATTATGTGGCGCTGGTTAAGCGTAATCAATGTTTCGATAGCCTTGTTATATATATTTGTAGGTTACCGGTCGGTAATCTGTATAATCTGGTAAGTATTCTATACAATACCTAAGCAAATTGATTAGGCTGAAACTTAGCACAGAAGTTCCTTATATGATGTATATATGTTACCGGCAATTTACAATACCTAGGCTATGTATAGAATACCTAAAGTGTGTAGGTAATGTGTAAAAGATAACAAGAAAAGGCAGGGATGAAGGTGACGTAATTTTAGGGCACCCCGTCACAGACAAGTTAGGTTAGGTTAGTCATGCAATATAAATTAACGTCAAACTAAAAATTCTTCTGTCTACAAGTGCCCTAATGTAATTTGTTTATTCAGGTCTTATTTTTGTCTGCGGGGTTTAGAGTAAGGTTCCTATATCTGGATGGTTATAAAAATGTAACTACAAAGGCTAAAGTAGAAGCGGAAATTACGTTACCTCCGTCCCTGTTCTATTCTTTTACACATATTGATTTTACGTAATAGAACACGTTTCTCCTATACATTTTTTAACACTACTCCAATAAAACTATGTAGGGAGCATTAAAGGTTGTATGGGAGAATCGAAAACATAAAGAACTTATTTCTTGTGTTAATATGATACTTGTTACAAATTCAAATCAAAATGACAAATATCAAAAACTATCATCAAAATATGATGTTAAAGTTATAATAAAAACTTTCTCGCGGACTTAAGTCGATGTAAAGTGCTAGTATTATACTTACGAGTACATGCATATTATAGTAGCCAATTTCAAATTCAAGACCACCTGTACAAAGCTGAGACGGTTCGCTAATATGATTATATTCAAATAAAAATATCATCTCACAAACAAGACAAGCCTAAATTGTACAAAGGAAATAATCTCAATATTAGCCGAGATAAAAGAAAATATTATTATCAAGAAGTAGGCAAAGTTACTCACGATTCTCTGAGGGTTTATATAAATGTGACTGCGAAAGGTAAACGTGTACATAGATATATGAAAAATACTTCTTTCATGTTGTGACATCGCGTTCTTGATCGAATCTATGAACTTCGAGCTGGATAACTCTTTTGTTGGATATCCAAAGCGATGTGTCTTTTGATTACTTTTTGTTTGAAGATATGAGATGTGTTGTAAAATATAATAAAGTAAGATTTCGTAACTTGACTTATATGTTACGATCTTGTCGGATATCTAATAAAAATCGGGTTTTAGTTTTTTTTTTTAGGTTAGAATTTATCAAATGGCCTCTCCCGCTTTGAGTGGCGCGAGAGGTAATGTCAGTGTTCTTGTAAAATAAAACGCTTAAATCAGAAATCGTTAGTATCGGAGTTAGAATATTTAGGTTACTAAAAAAAATACTGTTTCGAATAACCTTTTCTTGGCATGATTAGATCAGAATGTAATACACAGAAAACCAAGTGAAATATTCACGAAAACAAATTCCTGAGGTACAACCTACAAGCTACGTAATAATAATTCTGACAGGAACATACAAGGAAAACAACGAAATATTCCAGACAAGGGTTAGATAATATTCAATTCCACGATTCGACTGATGACAAAAATCGTAGAAGACATACCTACATGTGTCATACTGGGATTATATTCGGGGAAGGTGTTTGTCTATTTCGGTTCTGTATTCAATAAGTGAAACTGTCATTTTTTTATGTGTGGTGGGTGTTTGAAGCGATCGACGGGCTGGCTTTGGATCTCTACATGTCATACTGGGATTATTTTCGGGGAGGTGGAACCCAGCTGTTTTCTATTTCTGTTCTGGATTCAATAAGTGAAATTGTCATTTTTTCACGTGTGGTGGGTGTTTAGATCGATAGACTGGCTGTGCTATATACTAATACCGAAAAAGTTGGTCAAAAATCCAATTTAGTTGCTCAATAATAAGTATTGTACTTAACCAACATCATTCGAAATAATAAGCAATAATAACGGCCGGACGGCGAGCTACCCATTATTCGTCGTCCGAAAGTCACAGGCCCTTACGGTTTTCCTGACATCTCCTTGAGGCACGCGAGGAACACTACGCACCGTCGATGACTCGGGCTCGGTACGGACGGTGACCGGACGGCCGGACAGCGAGCTACCCATTTCTTGCATTCTGCAAGCCTACGTCTACTATGACTGGGGCACGTAGAAGTCCATTCCCTCATCCATGCGGCCACCTCCTTCGCAAGCGTTACTGCTTCTCAGAAAGAGGCGCCTGCCTGCCAATTCTCTTCAAAAATTGTATACTCCTGTGGTATAAAATCACAGATAGGAAGTAAACATACACAGCCGAGGTAAAAATAACGATAAGAGCCTCATCGATCTCAGGTGAAAGTTCCAACAGATTAGAGTAGTTCCCTGATTGATTGATCTGTGCGGTGTGGGAAAATATACACGAAACAAGAGCCAAGATTAAAGCCTGATAATCCAGGTAAAGAGAATATTTATTGAAGTTTTCCGAAGAACATTTTTTTTTTTGTGGGTGGAAACCGTCTTAAGGTTTCTTCTAGCCACTGTTGGCGTGGGCTTGCAGACGAGCAATGGGTAATTAGCCGTCCGGCCGTCCGGTAAGGACCGAGCCACAGAAGTCGACGGCGCGTTGTTTCACATGCGCCTCAAATAAGGCTTTTGCCCGTTAGGACCATGGGGGATGTTTAAAAATGAGACTCTTGGTCCTAGAACGGAAAAGGCAACTGAAGGATCATAGGTAATCCGCTCGTTGCACCTTTAAGCAGGAGAGAAGTCACTAGATGATTTTTAACCTCCAAAACTTAAATAAAAAAAACCCTGACCAGCAAGCTATATGACAGCCTATTTTTAACCAATACAATGTAAGAAATAAGGTGTCATATAAAATAAATAACAACATTCATTAAAAACATGACAAGAATGCCATTAACATCGCAATACCCGCACTCAATTGGCATATTAAATTCTGATGGCTTATCAGTAGATTTACAAGTTCACATACCATGCGGATATCACGGATAATATCCGAACATAAAATCGAGAAACCCGCCCATTACATTTGATGACGTATCCGTAATCGAATCTGAAACCGATATATCACATCCCTTACATTCCATAGATATAAAAAGCAGCTTGTGTCTATGGGTTCGAATGTGAAGTGTGATGTTATACTTTACAAGTAGCGTAGTTAGTTAAAGGGTCCTTTTAATTTATCTCTTTGACATTTTAATATAATTTTCATTTTCATTTATTTCAATGCAATTCTCAATTTTATTAATTTTAAATGAATATAATTGAGGATGTAATGTGATTTTTAAATTAGTTTTGATGTAATTTGTTTTTACTGTATATACAAGTGCTGAGCACGCCTTTGAGGACTTGTTCACCACAACTTTTTTTCTTCATTTGCAAATTATCTTTTTTATAACTTTAAACCATTGAAGGAGACGTTGGTCGTTGGTATATGAAGATTATATAAATAAATTAGCAAAAAAAAACCTCGATGTTTGTAATTTGAAAAAATTTCAACATTATCTGACAACTTTCTTGGAAAAAAACGCTTTTACCTCTAAGCCAAATTGCTCCATACTACATTATTATTGACATTCCATAATATAGGTGATTTTCCACCTCAAAAAAAAGTAAATAGATGTGTATGTACAGCCGATGGGCTCGAAAGGTACTGGAGTGTCGAAAAATATTTGCTTTGGGAAACATATACGAGTACTTAATAAATTTTCCCTCTGTCACATGTGATGAGGAAATCGAATACCCAAAAATATCCCTCGAGGGTAATAAATTTTAAAATCATTTATTTACAGGAATTTATACCCCTTTCAAAAATGTGGGCTAGATGTCAAAGACCTTTGACTGAATTAGAAAGGGCTGAAAAATAAAAAAGGTTTTACCCTCATCATGTAAGTTATTTGATCAAAATATTTGTTGGGTCATATAAAGTTACTAGCAACCGTACGGGAACATACTTCTGGGAAAAAATATTCTATGTCCTTTTCCACGAACAATCAAAATTTCAACGCGAAGAAGCAACAAATATACATATTACTAGCAGCCCATCCCGGCTTCGCACGGGGTAGACAATTATTTATTTTTGGAAATTTTTCTACACCTTCGGTTACAGTGTTCAAATTTTACCAAGGATCCCTAATTTTTTTCAAAATGAAATGTAGTCTATGTCAAATTGGAAGAATGTAGCATTCTATTGGTGAAAGAATTTTTTAAATCGGCCCAGTACTTTTTGAGCCTATTCATTACAAACATACAAAAATAGGTACAAATCTTTCCTCTTTATAATATTAGTATAGATATATTATAGATATACAAACTATCTATCTACCTAGCCTTTTCCCAACAATATTTGGGTCGGCTTCCAGTCAAGCCGGATTTAGCTGAATACTATAATTATATGCAAACTGTTAAGTAAATAGAAGCTTAATCAGTCTTATAATGTTCCCACTGCTGGGAGAGTAGTGGTATGAAATAGATTACACAAAGTAATGCACCTGGCTGGGTTTGAACTCACGGCCTACTTTAAGTGGAAACTACATTAGACCGATGCATAGGCTGTACGTAGAACCACGTCGCGTGGCATGGATCCACGAGTCTAGTTGCCATATAAAGTGTACGGAGACTGACAGGCCAATATCAGCGAACATGGTGCACAAGTGCCTAACGAAGTTCTACCTTCACTCTTTATAATACTAATGTCATTTAATTGAACAAAAATAAGTTGTGCTATAGTTGACAACTCAAAGAAAATAGGCAAAATGTCAGGCTCCGTAACACAAAATACATGTCTTCAACATAGTTCAGTTTCCTTTGTCTTTGCTTTAAGCTTTTGTGCACAAACAAAATGTCATATCCATACATCAAGTCATACTGCTACGCAAAGAGGCCGGCAGAGCCCCTTCCAGGAAAAGTGACAAGAGCCTCGCGACACCGCAGGCGGCCGCGCGCCTATAGTTCCAGGGTTACAAAATAATGGCTAGTAGAAATTTCTCTAGAACCGTCTATAAAAATATGGCCGCCTGCATTTTGCCAGTGGCTTCGCCCACATTAAAGTAGTTTTCTCCCACACAAACTTTGGAAAATCTTCTCATGCTCGTTTACGTTATAAAAGGAAAGAAGAGGAGGAGGAGTTTATATTGTGCACTGAATCCTACCCTCGAATATGTTTTCTCTCTATAACTCCAAGGTTTGCTGGAAGAAAACTCATTGCTGAGTTAAACTCGCCTTTGCACATGAACAATCTATATCACCATGTTGTTTGTAATGGTTTTTTGTTAACAATAAAGAATTAAGGAAACCCTGTGCACAATTTGACGCTTCTAGTCCCACTAGTTTCTGCTATGCTTTGATATATTAATCAGTCTCTCCTTTCATAGATACAGATACATGAATAAACCCGTAGGTACTAAAAAAAATATTGAACAAAGATTATTATCACAATTACACGAATACCCATACCCCTAGTAAGACTTTCCTCACAAAAGAGATAGGTACAGAAGGTAGCGGTTGTAGGAAGGATCTACATACAAACCGCGCTCGTACAACGCACACATAGACACCGCTCGCAGACACGATGTCTCGGCCCATATGCGCTTGGACTGTGCTCGGACTGAGCGGCCGGCGCCTACACTAGCGCGATCGCCGAGCGTAGGTATGAAAAGTAAAGTACATACATGAGATTGTCTTCTCATCATCATCATCATCTACCGAGCCTTTTCCCAACTATATTGTAATACCAGTATTTTACGAGGAGCGGCTGCCTATCAGACCTCCACAAACCATTGGACTGGGGTAACACTACGTAGGTACTTACTACATGGCAAGATTGGAGTCAAATTTTTACTGGCTTCTGACTATCCGTAACGACTGCCAAAGATGTCAGCCGGGACCTACGGCTTAACGTGCTTTCCGAGGCACGGAGGAAACTCGGTATGTTAAGATAGTCACCTATCCACAGACCAACCTAGCGTTGCTTAACCTTGAAGATCGACCTGTGCGGCTGTTATTATCTATGAGATTGCCTTCTGTACCTATCTATTTAGTGCTTTCCTTTTGTAAGTGCGCAATAGTCATAACTTGAAAGGGCTTCCAATAATCATAAAACCTTTTGGAATTAGACACGTACTACCTTGAATGGGTTTCTGCCATAAAATGGAATGTTTCGGACAATAATTTAGTATGGAGCAATTTGGCTTTAGTGGTAAAAGCGTTTTTTCTGAGGATGCTCATGAGATAATGTTGATGGATGGAGAGGGAGAGTAACTTGATTGGCCTCTTGGTCTAGTGGGTAATTGCCCTGATTGCTATGCCGAAGGTTGTGGTTTCGATTCCTATCCTTCCTATAAATGTTTGTATAACGAGCTCGATCATTTTTTCTGTGTTGAGTGTAGTTACCCTTAATTAGAAAGAAGATTGGCGAGCTGGGTATCACATCAAAATCCAAACATACACAAATCTAGTTATATGCAACTTATGGGTCATATATCGTTAGTTATTTTCCAAGCTAAAATACAATATTAGCAGTCCGGAGTAATTAAAAAACCATGATTTTAGGGTACAGTCCCGTTACGGAAACAAAACGCAATAATGCAATAGTACCTCGTCCTTTTTGTGAAGTCGGTAAAAACAAAACGCATAAAATAGGCTTATTGCGTCAGCTGTTACTTAGGTATGTCAAATACAAAAAAATATAAACTGTCATGATATTTTTGTTTGACCCTGCCTAAACATAATTCGTCGTTCGTGTTATTTGTAATGTTGTCTGCATCTATAAATGAAGTGTGAACTCTTATTTTGTGCCACCACGTTACTTTAGTACATTACAATTTGTGTTTAGTGTATAAACCTGCGCAGGACTGAAATAGGACTCTTATTTATTCTGTGAATGTTTTTCATGCTTTAACAATGTCAGCAGTTGATCTTCGGTGTATAAACTGTTATATGCGCTTATCACGCCTTCGCCGACGTGTCTTGATTTGACCAGTTTAAAGGAGAAAACCGAAGCCATTATCGGCTACTGTTGTAATTGTAAAGTATGACTCAGAACCGTGGGCTGTTGTTCACATGTCATGAGTGTAGTCTGGTATTTAGCTTACGATCGACACGAAGGAACAATCTCCCTGCGGTAATTCTTGACAATGTATTGTTACAATTATAATAAAAAAATGTTATAAATACTATGGTTTTGTTTTTTACCTGTTACGAGACGCCGCGCGGCATCAAGAGGTGCAGCGCGATGGCGCGTGGCATCATGAGGGGCAGCGCTGCATGAAGCAACGTATTCTAAATTCTCACAATGAAATGTGTATCTTTTCGCGTAGTAAATAAAGTTATATTTTGAGTCACTCTATTAAAATGTGCGCGCAGCGTCGCGTCTCGGTGTGAGCTGACCCTAACCATCGTACGATTGAACGATGTGATAAAACACAAATTCTTTAGAGTGTCCTAATAGAAGCTTGTAAATCATCGCATGAGCACAGGGTTTCGTCGATAAAACTAATCTCATCGTGCGACAAAATCACATCGTTCAATCGTATGATAGTTAGCTAAATAGGACGACGCTTGAGGGTCTGCCTTAAAACCTTGTCCAGAAGAAGCGAATTCGTTTAGAAACGTTTCGCGCGAATTCATTCGCGCGCTAGTAATATACTAGTAAGATACTAGCACAAATACGTCGCGTCCACAAGTATCGCGCGAATTCAAAATACGCGCGTAAATCGCGTGCACAACGCCAGACCCTCAACTCGCGCGTATTACACGCGAGTCGAGATACTAGGGACACCTTGTTGCGTCCAGTTAAACGCGCGAACTCCAGAGCGAGTGCACATATCCAGGGAAATTGAGCACCTACATTTGATACGGAATTGTTGAATGCTCCAGCGTTGATACGCTCTTTCTGGGCGCAACGGTCGCGCGTAATACGCACGCGCAATCGCGATGAATTCGCCCCTTCTGGTCAAGCTCTAAGTTACATAATTAGGTAGGTACCTTGTATTATTTTTGGTGGTCCATTTTGAGGTTATGTCTATAAATCATTTTATATCCCCAACTCTAATGTATGTCTTACCATTACATATTTTGTTATACTCTATTGTAGCATTCTAATCCATATATTCATTCTATTGTATGTTAAGCCTGTATGTGATACTGAAAGTACATGGGGTTTTGCCAATCTTCTTTATAAGTATACTAGCTTTTACCCGCGGCTTCGCTCCCGTCAAATGACTACCCTACATATCCTACACTACCCTACACTACACTACCTTACACTACCCTATACTACCCTACACTACCCTACACTACCCTACACTACCCTACACTACCCTACACTACCCTACACTACCCTACACTACCCTACACTACCCTACACTACCCTACACTACCCTACACTACCCTACACTACCCTACCCTACCCTACACTACCCTACACTACCCTACACTACCCTACACTACCCTACACTACCCTACACTACCCTACACTACCCTACACTAACCAACACTAACCTACACTACCCTACACTACCCTACACTACCCTACACTACCTTACCCTACCCTACACTACCCTACACTACCCTACACTACCCTACACTACCCTACACTACCCTACACTACCCTACACTACCCTACACTACCCTACACTACCCTACACTACCCTACACTACCCTACACTACCCTACACTACCCTACCTACCCTACTTTACCTAACTTTTTTTTTTTTAATTTTTCTCTCCGTAAGAACCATCATTGAACTTCAAGGAACATTTTAAAAAAAGAATCAGCCAAATCGGTCAAGCCGTTTTCATGTGATGTCGTGACAACGAAAAACGGGTTTCATTTTTATATATATAGATTTATCAGATGTCTAGTACTCATAGAACAAGCTCTGCTTAATTTGGAAATTGATCCACCTAAAATATTTTTATATATTTTGTTATAGCGATAACATATCTGTGAAAATTTCAACTGTACCTATACTATAGCTATCACATTTCTTATGTCCAAGTTCATGAACAAGTTAGGTAGTGTGGTTTAGTTTATGTGCAATTGTATATTCAAAGCTACACAGCCTTTTGACAGACAGACGGACAAGGAAGTCTCAATTGGATCCCGTTTTTACCCTTTAGGTACGGAACTTTAAAAAACTACGTACAATTACATATTACAAGCTAATTTTAACCCCTCTTACCTTTACACCATACCATTACACTTACCTAAAGTAAACACAAAGCAATCCTTATCATCTTTTACAAGTTACCTTTTCCTTTTTCCTATTATCTTTTTCTTTTTCCTGTTATCTTTTTCTTTTTCCTGTTGGTCTTTTCACTTGAAACAACAGATATTTACAAGTCAGATATAACGAGCGATCTTAAGGCCAGCTTGCTTATATTACAATTGCTAAATTTGGAATGAGATGCTCCGTTACTTCGCAAGTAGTATTGGCAATTTTGTGGATAATTTGTTTATTTATGTAAATGTTAATTTAAATACTTGAATGTTATTTGGCTAGCCTGTTGGTGTAGTGGTTAGTGGTTCAGACTGTTATGCCGGAGGTCGTGGGTTTAATTCCCACCCAAGTAAAATGTTTGTGTGATGAGCAAGACCATTTCTTCTATGTCTAGATGTAATTTATATATAATATTTATGTATTTATAAATACATAAGTATGTTTATCATTTGTCTAATTATATATCAAAGCACTGCTTAGTTTAGCGCTAGATGGCGTTGTGTGAAAGTTGTGGAATATTATATTTTTATAGGAAAATCGTTTGGAGTTTGTCGGTTTCGATGTTAATAAAACCTACCTGACCTGTACAAACCAACCAACCAGGTTTTATTAATTATGTCTATTCTTTACATAATATAATCTACTTACTTCCGCTCGCGACTTCGTCCGCGTGTTCAAGAACCGGGATAAAAGAGAGTCTATGTTATTTTCCATGTCAAAGGCCATATGCATGCCAAATTTCATCCAAATCCGTTCAGCCGTTTTTGCGTGATTAAGTAACAAACAACATCACACTTTCACATTTATAATATTAATTAATAATTAATAGTTACGATTCCAGAAGCAATAAAAGACTAAACTATCCCATTCAATGGTCAGCATTAACTTAAATACCGTATCTTACTTCTACATTAGTAGGAACGTGAGCTCTCATGCATTTTTCATTCAATACATTTGTATCGCGGCCATTGCGGGCTTGTCGTCGCCTGACCTTATGTCGACCCTTACTTAATACCGGTCATAGTATAGAAATAACTTGTGCAATTGTACATTGTACCTATGTTTATTTACTTACTTAAATTAGTCATTCTTTTGAAGTGCTGATTTGAAGTGTGTTCAATGACGATGGGGCCCATCTTTTTTTTTTAACTGTGTATTATAAAATGACTTTTTTGTTCTAGCTTAGAGCGAGAGGGTACGGATACGATCTAGAACCACGGTAACACTTTCAAACATTCCCGCAGTCTTCTTCAGTTTTACTTTACAATATCGCGCGTGAAATACTACGCGCCGTAGACTCGGGCTCCTTACTAGGCGGCCGGACGGCGAGCTACCTAATAATATATCTAATTGTTCCAGTCCGTCGATGTACGCGGTGTAAACGACGAAGCAAACCGTTTACTCCGGACCGTAAAGGAGTCAAAAAAAGTGGGTTTGTGTAGTTTGTATTTTTATCGGAAGATGATTTCAGTTTCGCTGTCATAGAATAAAATAATGAAATGGCTGAGGACTTTCGGTTAAAATAAGTTTTAATGTGCTAAATTTTTACGTTTTTTTAGATTTATATTCAGATCTTTATTAGCGTACTATAATGTCATTAGAGCTGTTTCATAAATTGGTTAAAGCTGAGATACAATTATGGACTACAGGCAAAAAGTTCTTATTTTATTTATTATTATTTACTTATATTAAAACTTCATGCAACACAAAGGTACACAGAAGGACTTAAATACCTTAGGTATTATCTACCAGTCAACCAAGGCTGTTGAAGAGAAAACATAGCCGGTGCATAAAAAAAGGGAATTATTATTAAGAAATAGTGTTCACACCCTTCCTCCTGACCCCGTTCTCCCCTTTTCCTTAGATCACGTAAGGATTTAAATAAAACCCATTGAACTGATTAGCTAATTATTTCATACAAAACATGCTATATTAGTATATTCATACGGATATTGCTTGTTTAGCTATATAAGGAATGAAAGATTTGTCGACACAAGTGGTGTAATAACACGGTTATTTTTAGCAGCGAAGGTTAAACGTCTTATGTGTGGGTAATTAGCATTTATAATGTTCTGTTTTTGTAACCCGACTGAGATTTCATACATAGCTCAGTTTCAGTATATATAGCAATATAAAATCGACACTAAATCTCAAATAACTTTTCAACATAAATTTAAATATTGGCTTAGTTACAAAAGTCTATGCAGATCGAGTAGAATAAATATTAATGAACTGTTTTATATTAAACCAAGGGTTGGAAAAAAACTGTTTTCATTTTATAACAGACAGTGCAAATTGTTCTAAATCACAAAAAAAAAACACTTAATCTTTTTTGTGATTAATACTGTGAGCAGTGCAAGGAGAGCAGTGGTGGCCCAGTGGTAATGGTCCTTACTTACGAGTAACGTAGGTCGCAGTTTCAAACCCAGCCAGGCACGCATTAGGTACTTTGTGTTATTTACTTCATCACTACTGGTCTTAAAACGGTAAAGGAAAACATCGTGAGGAAACCGGCATGTCCTAGAGCCAAACATTCAAAGACTTGTAACATTTCATCGACTCGCTCTGGGCCCGCGTGGTGTATTACGGCCCATTGCGTCTCTTAGAGAGGAGGCTTGAGTCCCAGCAGTAGGTAACGTTTATCTTATGTAAGTAGTTATATTAAAGATTAATAATAATTAAGGATTCTCCAGTTCACCATCCTTGTAATTGCTGTATGGCGTGCAAACCCATTAAATTGGACACCGTACAAGGATGTATATATCCAATGTCATAAATCAATTTAGGCTAGGTTTTGGCCAGAATAATGGCCTTTGCTCAGAAGTGGGACAGAATAAGCTAACAAAAACAAAATAACAGCAAAGCTTGACGAGGTCGGCCTGTAGATGGGTGATCATATTAACGAGATTTTTCCGTGCCTCAGAAAGCACGTTCAGCCGTTGGTCCTGGCTGTTATTTGTAGATATTTGAACAGTCGTTACAGATATTCAGAAGCTAGGAAACCCGATATTAATCTTACCAATGCATTGTTTCCAAAGAGTTAGGTACCTTCGCCCTATAAAGCAAAGGGAAGCTAGAAATATAAGTGGGTTTTAGTCAGCAAATGTATGCTGCTTTTTTCAGTAATACCTACTCTTGCGCTTCGAAAATATATAGCTTATGTTTCTACCCGGTCCAATAATGAATTAGTTTTTAAGCTTTATTATCATCGTCATTTCAGTCGAAAGACGTCCACTATTGAACATAGGCTTGCTCTAAGTGTTGCCATAACCACCGGTCCTGTGCATCTCGCATCTATCCGATTCCCGCGACCCTCAAAAGGTCATCGGTACAAGTTGTGGGAAGCCTTCTAACGTTGCGTTTTCCGGTACGTGGTCGCAACTCTAGGACCTTTTGTCCCCGTCGACTATTTATTCTACGAGCAATGCACCCTACCCACTGTCACAAGTATCATTCATTTTTTTATTAAAAACAATGTACAAATCTTTTCTCTTTAAATATACATCATAGATCACTCTCCTTCTTACGCTACGCGAAACGCAGGTAATTTATTTATTTAATCTTCATATAGCTTAAAAAAAATGTGTTGTGCCGATCCCAAGTAATATGGGATACGGGCAGGAAGAAGAAGAAGATTTTTTCTTACAAAGACGAACTTAATGCCTTAGGCATAATATTCATAAAATATCAGCATTCCCAAAATAGGTATCTAGAGAAAAATGTGTAATAACTTCATAATTAGGTACGTAAGAGCGGTTGTATAGAGATGTATCTCGGGATGGAATCTTTTTGGCAATTACTCGCTGATCAGAACCGAGGTTGAGAACCCAGAGTACGTCGCCCCGACAAGGAAACTCGTGTAAGTCATTTCGGCAACGAATGTTGTAATTATGGTCAAGAAACCCGTCAAGTGGGAGTCGGACTCGCACACAGGGGATTGCGTACCGTACCAAACAAGTATATCACTGTGGACTCTCGGACCGTGGGGTCCGAGCGCCCACCAATTATTTAAAGAACTCTCTAAACGCCTTGTTGACACTTCGCGTGACCCGAGGGCTGGCTTTTATCTTGGCCAGAGAATAAGCATTGCCATACAACGTGGCAATGCTGCCAGCCTTTTGGGTACATTACTGTCGACAGCGATGTGGAGGAGTTTTTCGACGCCATTTTTTTAGTTTACTTTTAGTTAGTTCTTTAGGGTTTTTTATTTTGTGTAAATATTTATTTGTAATGTTATTAGTTATAGTATATTTTTTTCACTGTGGTGGTTCGAGAGTTCATTCCAGATCGTAGCGGTGTCGTGGCTATCTTATTAGGCTTCTTGTAGACTGCGATACAACACTGATGAAACACACCGGCGGCGCCGTTCCGTAGCGCCACCGTTTGTGTCAACAAGCTCTCTCAGTGATCCATACAATACTGCGCGCCGTGCTTACGTACGGCGAAAAACATGCCGTGTACTAGAGACCTTAGGCAAGTACTACACTTCTAAGAAAGAGGTAAGCCCAGGGTTATGTTCTTGGGTCCCTCTTTAATTTTAAACTGCCTACTAAAACAGAAGGAAGTTCTCAGTTAAGTATACTTAGCGTTTTGGGAACACATTTATTCCACGGAATTCCCAGCCAGAGTCTTAGTTTCATGATAGTTACAAGTTAGCGGTTTTTGAGTTAAGAGTGAATAGGTTACTTCTAGGCAAGCGTGTTCCATCGTCGGCCACATCATTGCTTACCATCAGGTGAGATAGTGGACTAACGTGAGTCTAAACAACAGTTAAAAAAACTAAAAAGTGTAAAAAAAAAAATTAAAAATATACAATCGACTTCAATAAAAAAAACGCTGAAAAGTGCATAATAACTTTAAAAAGTAAAAACTTGTTCCTTGTTATAGCGGTAAAAGAATTACGTAAGTAATCTGTAATCATCTTAACTGATTACGCATTCATGAGATACAGCCCGCTGACATACAGACAGACGGACGGACAGCGGAGGCTCGTTAATAAAGTTCCCTTCGGATACGGAAACACATTACACGTGTACATCCATAATTACCGTATGACAGAGATAGCAAACCTTTTTTGGAGAACGTGCCACTAAAATCTATAAATATAAAAGGAGAAACTGACTGTCTGCCATATCAATGCACAGCCAAAACTACTGGGACTAGGAGCGTGAAATTTTGCACAGGGTTTCTTTTTAGGAAGTAGGCGACCACTAAGAAGAATAAGAAAAAGAAAACGTGTTTTTTCTGCCCAAATGGACGCACAATAGAATACAAAAGCCTATCGAGCCATGTGTGAACACTGTGAACCCATTACGGTCAAGGAAGCATTTTCCAAACTATCTTAGCATTTGCTGGGTATCAGACACCCGGCGCTGGTCATAATCATTATTTTATTTATTTGCATGGTTCTATAATGGATTGACTCGCGTTTGACCTCTATCTCACCTGATAGTAAGCGACGATGATGTCGACAACGTAGCGCGCCTGTTCTCTATTTATTTAAAGACCCCTAGCTTGTAGCTATCAGGACACACACTCCAGCAGGCAATTCCACATAAGGAGTGGAATGCTGTGCGATGATAAACGGGCTTGGCTATAAACATCTTACATTGCAGGCGCGCCCGAATTATTTTGCAGCGTGTCTCCACTGGTCTAAGTGCCAAAGGTTCGCCATCCCTGCAGTTATGATATTACACGTGTCTTTTTTTTGTGACTCACATGCGTAAGAACTTCAAATAAAAACCGGAACGAAAAATAATAGAGGCTTGTACTCCCATATTGTTTATATTTTTTGCACTCATTTTGTTGGCATCACTACCTCAAATAAACATCGCGGGTGTGGGCTTGCGGACGGAGAGTAACATAAAGATAACCGTTCTGACTGAGCCAAAGTTTTCAACGGCGCCGCGGCGTATAGTATTCAACGCACACTTTAATGAGATGTCAGCAAACGGTACGGGCCTAGCAGGGTTCAAGCCTACTGGGGCCATGGGTTGCAAGTGAACTCCGGGGCCGCTGAATGTAGGCAAAGAAGAAAAAATAATGGGTTTTCTTCAATAAAAGTAATACCTAGTCCACCGGGTCTAAGCTACTGGTGGGTTAGGGCTCCAGGGACAAAAACCTCCCCACAATGCATGCCATATCAAGGAGTACTGACTTCTGTATCAGTCCCTTGGTCTAACCGCGTAATGGCAGTTTCGACAGATGGTATTCGAGTCTTTTATCCATCAGACCGTTGGCGGTCACGACAATTCGCACAATGATAGTTTAGCCCACATGCCATGTACCACATGTCGATAACCACAAGTTGAATTTTTTATTGTATTCCATGATAAGTTACAACATACATATATGTGGATAACAGAGTTTCATGCAGATAGGCGAGCTTAACTCAAAAGTGTAGTTTTCTTCTAGCAAACCATGTGATAGAGCAATAGTGCTAAGGTAAGATATTATTATTCCGTTTATAGTATATTTTACGTACATTAATGGGTTTCAGTTAATGGGTTATGGAGGTCTGGTATTCAGATAAATCCGGCTTGACTGGAAGCCTACCCCAATATAGTTGGGAAAAGGCTAGGTAGATGACGATGATGATGACGTACATATAAGTTACATTTTTAGGTATTTTTAAACAAAATCTTATTAAAAATCTAAATTAATATTATTATTTCATTGACACAACATGGATCGTTTCTTAGCCAAAATAACTGGCCAAGCCAAGTCAATGTAACGAAATACGAAATTAATGTATTTTCCTAAAAAAAACTTAACAAGTTACTCATTAAATTTTTTTCAATCGTAAGTTATAAATACAACAGAAGCCTACTACCGGTTTCTTCCTCAAATAGACCATCTTGTATTGAAATATTTATTTAAGTCAAATATGCGATATTTAACTATGTGTTTAAGGTACAAAGTCGCATTCCTTAGGTGTGTTCTATGAGTCTTGACTAAATAACTATTAAGTACAGTCACCGTATAGGGTGACTGGTAATTAGTGACCGATACTTAAATACGTAATTGTACTCCTGATTATGACGGGTGACAGGACAGAAAGGAAGTAAAAAAACATGTTGCGCCGACCCCAATTAATACTGGATAAGGGCAGGAAGAAAAAGAAGATTGTACTCATGATAACATATTTCTTTTGCTAAAGGATCAAAACCAGAAATCGTCATAAATGTACTGAGCTGCAGATTTTTTTCGCGATTTCAGTTTTGGTCTCATAGTAAAAGTTGTTTGTTATCATGAGTACAATCACATGTTTAAATATCGGTCACTAATTACCAGTCACCGTATATAGGTACAACGTGTAAAGTTAAATGCACAAAACCTCAAACACTCCAAATGATTTTTAATTCAATTGACCTAATTCTAAGAGATTTATTTTTTAGTTTAAAGGTTTTATGCGCTATTTTAGTTTGTTTAAGATTCGTATCTGCATTGAAATAAAAACGATTATTATCTCGCGTATGAGAAAATTTAAATAGGACGACAACCATTTGTGTCTGTTTACCTAATTTGGCGGGTTTGCGCACCTGTTAGCCTGACCTATTAATAAATAGACAAAGTAACATTTTCAATGAAGGTTTTTGAAAAATGTGACCTATATTAAAAAAGTGGTTCAATTAGAATAGAAAGTATAAGAATAGAATAGAAAAACATTTATTCGGGACAGACACAGCACAACGATTACAAACACAAAGTAAATTAGAAAAAAAAAGTACAAAATGCGCGAATTGATTTTGCTGTTTATAAAGATCAAACTATTTTCAGATTTTGCGCATTTTACGTTACACGTTGTATATAGATATCTTTATTCTGAGAGAGTAGATGGTCATTAGGGACGAAAGGTTCAAGAATGGCGACCGCGTACCAGAAGATGCATCGTCAAAAGATGCCCCACAAGCTGGACTGCAGACCAGGTGAGAGCCGCGGAAATCCAATAGATGCGTGACGCACAGGACCGATCGTTGTGGCAACACTTGGGGACGGCCTATGTCCAACAGTGGACGTCTTTCGTCTGAAATGATGATGGTGATGAAGAATTTGTTTATTTGAACGCGCCTTCTTAATTACTACTGGTTTGCGTTGAAAAATTCTTTTGGTTTTTGATAGCTCAGTCATCGAGAAAAGCTGTAAAACTATATAACTTCACACTATGATCCTCGGAAGCAGTAACCAAAGAAGCAGTTAATATAAAATAATACTAGTATATTACGTAAGAAACAATCGTATTGCCCTTAGACCGTTTTCACATTATCCGATCCGATATCGGTGTCGGACGCCGATACGATATCGGAGTAAGTAAAATGTATGCAATGCTGTGCTCCGATATCCGATATCGGGCCGGACAATATGAAAGACAGGTACATATTTCATACATTTACCTTACCCCGATATCGTATCGGCGTCCGATACCGATATCGGAATGGAATATGTGAAAACGGTCTTACTATCACTAATACTATAGATCTATCACAACGTACAAAGGTCGGCGGTTTGGCTCACAGCACTGACGTCACTACATGACATTGTCAGAATATTCAAACATCAACATCGACTCAGTTGCCAAAAAAAAATGAAAGTATGATACTGGCAGTTTAATAAAATATCAATTTATTTCATAAAATGGTTAGTCTATTGAAAATTCAAAATTCGAGATAATTACAATCTGTTGCCACCACAATCAAGTATCGACTTTATGAGTATTTGTAAGGTTATTTTTAAGTGAACTAAGTATTGACACTGGGTTTAAAAATTGTTTCGCCCTAAATATTGTTTTGGATTTTGAGCTTTGTTTTGTGTGACTTAGAGTCTGTTATTATAAAAGCGTAGGTCAGTTTTGAGTGTAATTTTGTGCCACAATGTTAAAATATTATATCACATGGCAGGAAAAATGAACATTTTCATAACTCTTTGATATAGAACATTTACTATGGGACCAAACCTGAAATCGAGAAAAAATAATCAGCTGTTCCACACATTTATGTTCGCTTATTTCGTCAAAATGTTTGGAACAGCTGATTATTTTTTCTCGATTTCAGGTTTGGTCCCGTAGTAAAAGTTGTTCTTAATACGGAGTACAATGACCCCCCAAGAGGATGTGCGTTAATTATGTTACATGTTGTATAATAAATTAACCAAGGTAAACATTTATACTTTTTTGAACTTTGTTGTTAAGTCACAGGGTTCGACGAGTTAGTTATAGTTTTCAACACAGTATTCTTTAAATTCAATTATATTTTATATGTGCCTAACTTAATAAAGTAATTAATATGAAAACTGACGAAGTTCTTAACAACTAGACTGTATTAACATGAGCATATTTACTATATATATAGCCTCAAGTAAAGTAAGGAAGCAATAACAATAACCATTAAGTTAGTCATAAGTTTAGTTCTAAAAATAGTCAACAGGGGACAGTGGGGTAAACACGGACAGCGGGTAATTACGAATAGTAAAGTTTTATGGCTTTTATATCACAAAATTACATGAAAGAAATGTTGAACTATAATTAATTAGTCTAACGGAAGACATTAGCTTATAATAGTTTGTCTATCATCATCCCATCAATTCCTGCACCTGCCATGTTAGTTTTTTATACTTTATTGTAATGATAAGCTCTTCTTCTTTTCTTTCCTGCCCTTATCCCATATTACTTGGGGTCGGCGCAACACCTTTTCTTTCATATCGCTCCTCACACAGTCCATCCATCTTTTCTTTGACCTTCCTCTCCCTCTAATGGCATGATGAGCTATTCAAAGAAAATTTTGTATAACATACATAAATAAATAGCCCAATCTATACTAATATTATAAAGAGTAAGTTTGTATGTAGGAGGTAATCTCTGGAACTACTGGTCCGATTTGAAAAATTCTTTGAGTGTTAGATAGCCCATTTATCGAGGAATGCTATAGGCTATATACCCTCACGCTACGACCCACGAGAGTGGAGCAGTAACGAAAAATGCGGGTGAAACCGCAGGGGACAGCTAGTAATCAATAAAAACATATATAACAAATTATAATTTCTCTTTTTTTAATATGGTTCATGAATCCCCGAGCGGTAGCCGGCGACCGCGTTGTCATTGTCTTACTATTGTGTCTCGTTTTGCCGGTATCTGATAGGTAATTTTCCTCAAGTGACCGTAACTACCCCACTCTCTCTTTAAAACTCGTATGTCTCGAAACAAAAACTTGAATGTAGACTTCCTAGACAAAAGTATAAGAAAATAATAGACTGAATATAAATGTAGTGTTTATTATCTGCAAATGACTTTAAAATGTCTGCATTTTATTTAATATCTTAGTGATTATACCTACTCTTAAGTTTTTGTTAAGACTTAGTTTTTTAACTCGTTTGAAACATGGTATTTTTAGCCGCAGGCCATAATCGCGTGTTATAAGATTTGATAATTATATGGATTACAAGATAATAATTTTGAGTCGTCGACAAGTTTGGCACGCCCTTCCGCTCTGCTCTAGAGCGGAGAAGTTATTAGATGATTTCTCACCAAAAAAACTCATCATCTGCCTAGCCTTTTCCCAACTATATTGGGGTCGGCTTCCAGTCAAGCCGAATTTAGCTGAATACCAGTATTTTACGAGGAGCGGCTGCCTACCAGACCTCCACAACCCATTAACTGGGGTAACACGGTACTTCATGGCAAGACTGGAGTCAGATTTACTGGCTTCTGACTATCCGTAACGACTGCCAAAGATCTCCAAATGACAGCCGGGACCAACGGCTTAACGTGCTTTCCGAGGCACGGAGGAAACTCGTTATGTTAAGATGGTCACCCATCCACAGACCAACCTAGGCAAGCGTGGCTTAACCTTGAAGATCGACCTGTGCGGCTGTTATTATTTAGCCACGAGCTCCTCTCATTTCTCACCAAAAAAACTAGCTTATCAAAAAACGACATTAGGGTGATCTCTCTTTGGCTCTTTTTTAAAGTGATAAATCATCATAAAACTTCTCCTAACTTAAGTGGAGCTCGCTGGTGCATCAGACTTATAGCAACTAAAACCCGCCTGCGTTCCTCTCGTAACCCTTTACTTTCCAGGGCCTTAGTAACTATTAAACATTCATGACGCTAGGTTTACTTTGGCCCCGAGGTATAACTTTAAACAACAGAAAAGCAGTGTCACACACAGTGTCCCTTGTTCTTATTGGTCAATAAGCTTGGGTGAAAGTCATATCCCAGGGCCAAAGTTATCCCACTTTACCCGTAACTTTTACACGAATATCTCAGACAAGAACCGAATCAAAACAACAAACTGAACAAACGATTGTCGAACTGATTCTATTCAACTTTTGCACCAATATCAGAGACAAAAACCGAATCAAAACAGCAAACGATTGTCGATTCTAATCACAGTCTAGCTATAAAGTCTTTAAAACCACAATTCCAAAATTAATTACTAAAAGAAGCTGAGTAAAAACCTCCGACGTTTTTATCGATCCTCACTCCGACGATGATCAATCAAATATCTATTTTCGTACAGAATAGCGACAGTATGACATCATTTGTCTATTTCTGTTACATCTTGTTTATAATTCTGCTAATTATAGTTTGGAATTAAACAAGAAACGCCTTCATAACCGCAGGGGTAATGAGGAAGTGAATGATGGTATATGTGCTGTATGTCAGTATGTTATACTAGTCAACTAATATAGCATAGAATAGCATCAGCTTTATAATGTTTCCACTGTTGGGACTCAGGCCTCCTCTCTAGGAGAGGGAATGGGTCGTAATCCACCACGTGGTTTTAGTGCGGGTTGGTGATATAGTAGGTACATTTTGATGCAAGTTGAGAAAGTTTGTCATTGCGACCGAGGCGGCATTCGCCCGAGCTATGGGCGAGGGAGGGTGTTGGAGCTGATTAATTAAAATAAAAAAAATTAAGCTAGGTATCATCAGAAAGAGCGCGGGAGGGCGCGTCAGACTTATACTGACTATACTCCACCCCGTTCCCTCTTTGCCTTCGTTCCAGGGTTCCGGGTTTTCCTTTCGGAAACCAATCCATGATCCCAAAGGCTTCGACCCTACTGGGTCCCAATAATTTGCTGGCATCTCTTTGAGGCGTGCGTGGATGGAGCTGAGGGCTGAAGTCATAAATTTTCACGTGTATCAACGTTTTTCAATACACTTTCGAAGAAATAAATCAACGGGGGTTGACTAGCGCCTCGTGGACCTTATGTCAGCTGATTTAAATTTATTCAAAAACTCTTTCTCTTTGAATTTTCACAACACCTTTTTTAAACGGAGGTATAATTTACGTGACGGCAGCGCCCTCTTAACTTCTTTTACGATAAATACAATAAATTCCTGCTACGATAAATACAATAAGTTTTGACAGGAACACGTATGTATTGAATTTATTCCGGGAAATTTCGAGTATCACCCTGTGTTTACCTCGTTAGTATCGTGATTGTATTTGCGACTGCTGAGTGTGGGGTCTTGAATTCGAATCCCAGGTCAGGCAAAAAGTGCTTTACCGTGAAAAAATATAAACATTCTGTCACAAGCTTGCCAAATATATTAAATGCTCAAAAGCCTCATCTTACATAAGTAATTAGTAATGTTTGTTACTGCGAAAGTTTGAACTACAACAGTAGGTATATCAACTCATACTAGGGCCCTGTAGTGGGAGATTACGGCCCACTTCTTATCACAAAGTGGCTTACGTCATAATGGGAACATTACAGGCTGATTATAATGAGTAAGTCTATATATAACATATAATTATGTAGTTTCAATCTAGCCTTAAGTTAATACTAGTTTAATAAAGTCAAAGATTTTGTGGTATTTCCAAATGTCATATCTATTTTTATACGGCAACATCGCCGTTTTTAAGCGAGACGCACCTATTATTTCCATGCTTTAGTTCCAAGCAAATGCATGCATGACACTGATTGAACCCTTTTTTTTTCTACGCATGTTGAAAATTTGATATATTTTCCTAATTTTTTTTTTTAACTATAATTTATTATATTTATTTATTTGTTTTATTTTATTTTATGTATTTTAAGATAATTTATTTAGTTTTCCTCATCGAATACAGTGCTTGAAAAGGCATTTTGGCAAAAGTGTTTTTTGTTTGTTGAAAAATTTATTGGTGATCTCGGAAACTACAAGTCGGATTAGATTTATAATCTCGAAAACTATACTGTAAATATTTTTTAAATTCATTTACGTCTCGGTATGACGTTAAGGAGCTGATTGAAAATCTAAAATAGTCACAAAGAACGTTAAGTGAAAACTAAGTAACAGCGCGGGTGGTAGAAACGGTACAGCGTTCAAAGAAGAGAGAATCTATAATCACTTATTGGAAACCACGTTTATACTTGCCACTCTATATTTTAGAAATTCTCAAGTTTCTTAGAAAATGTAAGTAACATCTTCGGAGTGAAATTCCGTGCCAGTGACTGTTTGCTGATAGCTACCAACCGAAAGGAGTAGAAAGGAATTAAATTACAAGGTGGCTTTGACTCTTCAGTTAGGTCTTTAAGTCTCCCAAGGTGGGGACGGTAAAGGAGTTCGTGGCTAGATAATAACAGCCGCACAGGTCGATCGTCAACGATTGCATCACTGCTTACCATCAGGTGGGATTGCAGTCAAGCACTAGTTTATGGTATTCTAAAAAAAAAAAAAAATCTTCAAGGTTAAGCAACGCTTGCCAAGGTTGGTCTGTGGATGAGTGACCATCTTAACATACCGAGTTTCCTTCGTGCCTCGGCTAGCACGTGAAGCCGTAGGTCCCGGGTGTCATTTGTAGATCTTTGGCAGTCATTACGGATAGTCAGAAGCCAGTAAATCTGACTCCAGTCTTGAAGACCAACCATGAAGTACCGTGTTACCCCAGTTAATGGGTTGTGGAGGTCTGGTAGGCAGCCGCTCCTTGTAAAATACTGGTATTCAGCTAAATCCGGCTTGACTGGAAGCCGACCCCAATATAGTTGGGAAAAGGCTAGGTTGGTAGATGATGCTCTTTGTGGCTATTTTATAAGTAGAATAGCTACAACGTCTATAAGTCTAGACTATGTAGGGTACTTCTAGTTAAGCTAGGTCATGCAAGGTCATCTTCTAGTTAAGCGGTCGACCACGTCATCGTATACTATCAGGTGAGATAGTAGTCAATAATTACGCGTGCCTATAAATTACACAAGTGTCAGTACAGTAATGACTGGTTATACTGTCCTGATGTACCTATTAAAATTGTAACATGAAAGTATCTCGCCTCGTCGTTTATACCGCGTGCATCGAAAGATTGGAACAATTCACCTGCTGCGGTATTCCCGTTCTGTCTGTGAATACTTTAGTTGTGCTTCGTCTGGTTGTGCTTCGTTTGGTTGTGCTTCGTGGAATGCCTCATAATTTAGGTATCATCAAAGCTAATAAAGTAGAGAAGAATAGGCTCTTAATAAATTAGTGCGCTTCACCATCAACGATTGCATCACTGCTTACCATCAGGTGGGATTGCAGTGAAGGACTAGTTTATACTATTTAAAAAAAGAGTTACTTACCAGTTCTTCTCAATAAGAAATTACGAGAATTTAGAAATTAAGAAAATTTTCGTTCACTAGCATCTGACTTTTTATAAGTGTCCATGTAGTCCTATGTGAAATAAAACAATTTTGAATTTGACACTAATATTATAAAGGAGAAAGTTTGTCAGTGTATGTGTATGTTTGTAACCTCTTCACACTCGAACGGCTAAAAGGATTTCAATGAAACTCGATACACCAGTCGACCATGTCTCTAGGATATTTTTTATAGCGGGTGTATGTATGTTCCCTTGGGATGATTTCCTACTTTCACGCAGACTTAGCCATTGGAAGTTGCGAGTACTAAATAATGCCTATCAAGGTTAGAGTGAATAGGCTCTTAATAAACTAGTGCGCCTCACCATCGACGATTGTATCACTGTTTACCATCAGATGGTTTCGCAGTCAAGCACTAGTTTATTACACACATACAAGCAATGCTTGTATATCTAAATAGTTAATTTTATTTTGCTGTGGAAAAGCGGAGTCTCCTAATACAGGCATTACTTGCTTAAAAGGAGGCTCCAATCAGCTATTAATAATATGGTATTTAACTGGTTCATAAGCAAAGATTTTGTATTTGTATTTTGTATATTAAAATCTTTCGCATTGTATCTAGTCACAGCAATAATAGAACTATAAAATCATTGGTCACTACAGTCAGTTGATGATTAAGGCAATGATGATTCGTTGCGGGTCCCGTACATAGCCGTGAATAATCCTGATTGCTAATGCGAAAGTCACACTGTCTGTCTGTTTATTACCTTGTCACGCCATAATGGCTGAACCGAGTCTTATAAAACTTGGCACGCGTGTACTTGTACGCCATGTCCTAGATAAATTTCCTGATAGCTACAACTTAGGGGTCTTTAATTCAAGAGTGAATAGATTACTTCTAGGCAAGCGTGCTCATCAGGTGAATTGTAGTTAAACGCGAGCCTATGCATAATTTTTAAAAAAGTCCTTAGAATGCTTTTTATGTTGATGATTTTCCCACCTTAAAAAAGAAAGGCATACGCTTCACTTTGTGTTATTTATTTTATCACCATTGCTCTCGAAAACGTGAAAAAAAATACGTTGTTAGAAATCTGGCAGGTCTTATAATCAAAATTTCAAAGGCAAGCCCAAAACTCACACTGAGCCCGCGTGGATTACGGCATTCCCTGTTATAGAGAAGTCTCAGCAGTAGAAACATCATAAGGCTGTTTCTAAGTAGAACGTTCGTTTAGTGTAACAAAATATTTCCCAAGCGGGCGAACCCGCGGCACGGGTAGAAGCTAGTGAAAAGTCATCAAATAGTGATGATGTTTACTACAAGTCATAAATACGTATCAGTCATATAAATCACTGGTTTATTATTAGTAGGATGATGGACAATGAACAGTAAACCATTACACGTGTGATTATAAGGTTAGTAAGTATATACTTAAAAGGACAAAGCTATTCAGTCCAAAATATTATTAAACGTGACTTTAATATTAACTTCCACCTTTTCTGATATGGTCATGTGAAGAGGAGGGATGAACCGCATGTTACTTAAAGAGTTATGAGTATACATGTGGATGGATGGAGAGGTACTTAAAGCAAAAATGGATGGATTAAGTGAGGATAGATAAAGAAAAAGAAGGCAAGGTTACAGGACAGGATGGAAGAAAAAATCATGTTGCGGCGATCTTAAATAACGTGGGACTGGGCAGAAAGATGATGAAGATGACGTTGTGTGGCGTTTCGTACGTTGTGTGACTGCCGAACTACGACCATGCAGACAGACACAGCTGGACCGATGTCCATCGTTCAACTACTTGGCAAATCTCTATTGAGATTTGACACCGAGTTCGAAAAAGACATCCCACCCATACGTACAAAGCGTTTTGGGAGTACATTTATTATGCGTGCAGCTAAAGAGTGGAATTTCCTGCCGAGGTCTGTGTTTCCTGATAGCTACAACCTAGGGGTCTTTAAGTCAAGAGTGAATAGGTTGCTTCTAAGCAAGCGTGCTCCATCGTCGCCCACATGATCGCTTACCATCAGGTGAGATGTGCTCAAGCGCGAACCTATTAATAATAATAAAAAAAGACATGCCATAAACTGAAGTATCATTAAAATGGTATCTACAGATTCTTTGTGACACTCTTTTATTGATTATTGCATTACGTCTTACAAAGGCGCCGCCAAGACTCACCTGACTGAAGTAGAAAGGGTACAGCGTGTCATTCTCAAGGTTGTCTGTCTTTCCTGCTAGCAGAGGCGTAGCATGGACTAATTTAAACGTGGGTGAGGCGCATCAGCCAGACCCCTTTTTCTTTTATGAATTCGATAATGTGACAGCAATTGTTGCAACCCATTGTTTGACCACGTCGTCACGTACCATCAGGTGAGATAGTGGCCAAACGCGAGCCTATCAATAATAATAAATCCTCGTTCTTAAAGAAGCCTCTCTTGCATGAGGTCCATCTGGTTGCGAGGCCGTGGGCAAGAACCCTCTTTGCCCAAGTTTAACTACGCAGAAAGTTTAACTAAGAAGGCAGTAGGCCTTCTTGACATTTTGCTGACTGTCCGACCGTTTGAGCGGATCTTGTGCATATTTTCCTTTTTTTTATATTAGGTTATTGATAGTTTAAATTTAAGATAGCTTCGTCATTTTCCAGCAAATAAACTGTTTTTCTTTCTTTCTTGTATCCTGCCATCTACCTTTTTAAGAAATGGGATGTGGTTACTGTTAGGTAAACCTTCGTATTGCGCACGGTGCTCTAAAAACATTCTTTATTGCAATCGACCCCAAAACTCCAAATGGATAAACGTCTGAAAGGTAGGGTATGTGGAACGCAAACTACTAAAACTGTGCACTTACGTAATTGCTTTTTCTTCTTTGGGCTTTACTTTACGTATTAAACTGAATAATACCGTGTAGGTATGGTTAACCGATGATTTGAAACGAAAGTAGTATGTTCAGAATCGGCTACTAAATTATTTACCTCCTATTTGCATTACTAATTACTTAAAACCATCTTTATAGGGTTCTTTTAGGTGGGAAATCAACTAATGACTTCTCCCGCTTTGGTCGGAGCGGGAGAATTCATTAGTTATAGTGACACAACCCCTCTCCTGAATTAATCGTGTAAAAAACACTACACTGTAGTAGGTATGCAACTATAAATAAATTCATCTTTAAAATCGAATTAAGTATCTGTGCCGGCGCGGCAGTTGCAGCAATAGCACTGAACGCGCTAAGCACTCGCGGTGCGCTGGGTTCAAGTTGAAGATAGGCTGCTAGACCTAGGGGAACGGACGATTCGGTATACTGAGAGAGAGGCTGCATTAAACAAGACTACGACTGACCTCAGAGGCGGGATTCCTCGTGCTCGTTCTGGTTGATGCAGGCAGCGCCCCTTCTCGGTTCCACTGGACGTCTTGATTTGAGGTTCTCTAGGTGCTGGCACTATTGATGACGCGAGAGTGGACTGTATATGCGGCGCGGTAGAACGGAGAACCACGTGGCGGTGGCTCCAGGTGACGGTCAGAGGTGACCACCACGAATCCGACGACGACGAGAGTCGATCGCAGACGATGCGGTTAATAAAGCGGTTGTAAAGCGGTGGGATCTCACAGCGGGTGAGGAATCCAGGGTGGATAGTCAGGCGGTTGACTATCACGAGCGGTGAGACTACCTTTGACGAGGGCCGAACGTAGACTGTTCGAGAATCGAACATATAGTTTAATGCAGCGAAAAGACAAGGATAGATAGATAAATAATATAAGAAAAATGTGGGTAATTTAAATATAAGCGCACCCACAAGTGGCGCGAACATGCCCCCGGGTTGAAAACCTTCGGTTTTCATAAAATTAAAAGTAAAAGTTAGAGAAAAGCGGTGGAAAACAACGAAGGAATTCAGGGGCAAAGGGTGAGTTATTGAGAAGGTAGAGTACAGAGGCGGACAACGGGTCTCTTATAGACACCTGTCGCCGTCCTAACTGTAGCGACTCTTACAACGCCGTCCTTACCAGGATAGGTGGCAGTAACGACGCCGAGAGGCCATGAAAGCGGAGACATATTGTCAGTGACAATAACAACAATAGAACCTATAGTAATAGGATTAGAAGACGTATTCCATTTCTTACGAGATTGAAGTAAATGTAGATACTCTAATTTCCATCGTTTTGCGAACGATTGTACCATTTGATCTAGCAAAGCATAACGTTTTAGTAAGCTAGGCGCTTCGTTAGATGCCTCACTAGCAGGTAAATGTTTAAGTGGTGTAGACATCAAAAAATGTGATGGTGTTAAAGCGGTAAGTTCCGATGGATCTTCACTTAGTAAGGTGAGCGGCCGTGAGTTGATTACACACTCTATCTGCGTGAGCACAGTTGTCAGTTCCTCGTATGTTAGCAGTTGCGAACCAACGACCCTATGAAGATGCGTTTTGAAAGCTTTAACATAGATTTCATAGTGACCTCCAAAGTGAGGGCTACGCGGAGGATTAAATTTCCAAGTGATTTTATTAGCGGTTAATTCATTACTAAATGAATCTATATGATCTTTAGAATTAATGAGCGTGTAAATATCAGATAGTGCATTTTTCGCACCTATAAAATTTGTAGCGTTGTCTGAGTATAGTACAGACACAGCGCCTCTACGTGATAAGAAGCGTTTGAATGCGGATAGAAATGAGCAAGTGCTCAGGTCAGTGACGAGTTCTACGTGAACTGCGCGCACGACCAGACAAACGAAAATACAAAGATACGATTTAATAGAGCGAGCTCCACGTTTGCGATACGGGATAATATTTATTGGACCAGCGTAGTCCATAGCGGTATGAGTGAATGCCTTGGCTTCATTCACTCGACAAGCGGGTAAGTCACCCATTAATGGGAATACTTGTTTAGGTTTTGCTCTAAAGCAAAAATAACATGTATGTATAACTTGACGAACTATATTTCGGCATGAAAGTATCCAATACCTTTGGCGTAAAATGGACATCAGAGTGAGCGGTCCAGTATGACAGTTCTGACGATGATAATGAGAGATAATCATTTCAACGATATGATGTTTACGAGGCAACAGTATTGGATGCTGTTGGTCGTAGCTGAGATCGGAGTTGCGTAACCGCCCACCAACTCGTATTAAACCGTTGGCATCGAGAAACGGCCTAAGCTTCTGAATAGAACGAGAACAACTTTTATTAGACTTTAGATTTTTAATTTCGTCAGAAAAATAACAATTTTGTAACGCGAGTTTAGCGTATAAAATAACCGGAGCAATGAGCCCGAGTACATCAAACTGACTGATAAAATATTACGTTTTGTGATTGGACGATTTTCTAAATTTACAGTGAACATAAATTCGTCACATGTGGGTGACCACTTTAAACCCAGAACCTTTAAATTAGGGTCCTGTTCTTCAAAGTTAATACTATCAGTGTGAAGCTCAGACGTGGAAAGCGATTCAAGCAGCTCACATGAGCTACTTGCCCACTTGACGAGCTCAAAGCCCCCGGCTTTGAGCAAACCCCGAAGGTCGTCTCTGAGCTGTAAACCCTTTGACAGGTTTGGTGCGGAATAACAAACATCATCCATATACGTGTTATGTTTTATGACAGTAGAAGCAAGCGGGAAGCGGGTACACTCGTCAGTGCAGAGCTGTCGGAGTACTCTCATTGCTAGGAACGGGCTGCTTCGAAGGCCGAAGCAGACGCGATTAAATTGATAAGTAATAAGCTCGTCGCTAGGGTTAAAACGAAATAGAAACTTTTGATATTTGCGGTCATTTGCATGAGTTAAAATCTGTAAATACATCTGTTTTATATCCGAGATAAAAGCGATTTTATATAAACGGAAATCTAGAAGTAATAAGAATAAATCATTTTGCAGATTTTCACCCGTATGCAAAACGTCATTGAGAGACAGACCTGAACTAGTTTTAGAACTAGCATCCATCACCATGCGCCATTTAGTGGTGGTTTTATCTAACCGAGCCACGGCATGATGAGGTATATAGTAACCTGACATATGGGCATCATTTCGGATGACTGAAATATAACCCTTAGCTATATATTCATTGATAATAGCGTTGTATTCAACTCGTAGTTGAGAGGAAGAATCTAATTTACGCTCAAGATACATGAAGCGTTTCTTAGCAGTGGCGAATGACTCACCGAGAGAGTCAGGATCGCGGGAGAACGGCAGAGATACCGTATAGCGGCCCGTATTGTCACGGGATATATTTTTAGTGAAAAAGGTTTCACATTCGAGAGCGGCTGGACTCAAGGTAGGTTTATATTCAACCTCCTCGAGGTGCCAGAATTTTTGAAGAACTAGGTCTAAGTGCGGTGGTTCCACGGCGGAACATAAAGAAATACATGCGTATTCAGAGATATTAATCGGAGCGGTTCCGATTATCAAGTAACCAAAAATAGTTTCAAAAGCGGTAGGTGTATCAGGCGGTCCAGTGACGCGACCTGATAACAGGATTTCAGAGAATAGCGGGGCACTAATCAGAATATCTATTTCTGATGGCGAAAAGAAATTGTTATCTGCAAGGGGCAGATTATTTAAACACGAGAGAGCGGAAACATCAATTTCTACCGTAGGTAAGTTATCAGTGATACGATCGATGACGTAAGCATTAAGTAATACAGAAGTATTATTTAGTCGGGAGGATAACTTGAGAGAAGTATCCCCCTTAATAGGGTTAGGCGCGGAACCTATGCCCTTAACTACATAGTGAGATAGTTTATTAAAATGTAAATCCAATTTTTGACAACACGCCGAAGTTATAAAGTTATTTTGAGAACCCGGATCTATTAGCGCGCGAACGCATTGTTTATGACCATTAGAATCGGTCGCATAAACTTGCACGGTCCCTAATAGACAGGTATTATTATTACGCGGCAGTATAGACTGAGTATTACATAACGATACATCATCAATGGGTATAGAAGTGCGGGACAGCTGATTATGTGACGTAACAGTCATAGCAGTGGGGACGTGCGGGAGGGGCGGCTGCGCAGGAGCAGGCGCACCGTTATTCGAAGAAAGCCCCCGGGAGTGATGGCTGTTGTCAGTCGTTTGTTTACGACATAATAATGAATGATGACGCGATTGACAAAATCTACATCTTGAGTTAGATTTACATTCACGATTATTATGAGTGATACTTAAACAATTAGTGCATGCGTTATGCTGTTTAATTAAATTAAAACGTTCATCGACCGATAACCTGTGAAATTGAGAACATTTATACAAAACTAAGTGATTGTTTTGTTTACAAAGCGGACAGTTTTCATTCACGTTAGAGGAGGTAACAAATGAATGAGTGGTTTTAGTTAACTTATTGTTGTTATAACTATGTGCGGAATCGATAACATTACGTCTATTCGTAGGAGCGGAAGTACGTTCTAATATTTTAGTTTGTTCACGTAAGAACGTTATTAATTGATTATAGGTAGGCATAGATGTGCCACGCTTATATAATTCGAAGGATCGTGCGGTACTAGGATCGATCTTTTTTAATGCAAGGTGTAAAAGAACGAAATCCAAAAAATTATCTATTTTTAATGTGTTTAAACTTGACACTGCGGAACCAAATATATCTATGAATGTGTCCAAGTTTTTATACGATGCGGTATTAAATGGCTTAAATTCCAACATTTGATCTAAATAAGCAGAAGCTAAACTACGCTTATCATCATATTTATCGAGAAGCGACTGCCATATAACACGGTAATTGTCACCGTTGGGCACGATACCCGAACATACTGACAGTGCCCTACCCGAAAGTTTACTGATCAAATATTGAACGCGATCGTGATCAGTAAGATCAGGATTTTCGTGAATAGTCCGCTTGTACGACTCAAGAAATATAGGCCACTTAATAGGATCGCCACAGAAACTCATTATATCGAGTTCGGGCAGACGAATAGACTTATGATGCGGTAAAACATGAGAGTGTTGGACAGTCTTCGAGTTGACTAATTTATTAAAACTATACTTACAACGACAATACAAGTCTTCAAAGGCGTTAATTGATTGATAATTCACCTTATATGATGCGTCAATATTTAATTCAACATCAACTAAATCATCAATAATTTCTTTATATTCAGAACGTAAAGTTTCTAAAGATGTCATACTACATAAAAACAAATCCTTAGAAATATCGTTATCGAATGCCTTTAAAGATTCATCGTAAACTGTTTGTAATCGGGAAAATATTACATCACGTTTGGCTATTAATTTAATACGTTTAATTTGCTTAACATCGAGTGATGTTGCATCTTCAAACTGTTCTTTTGCCTTTGTACGTGACATAGACATTTTGCAAAACGAGTGGTAATCAACTCAAGCGCGGCAAAATTAGAAAAGACTGAATTCGCGTGAGTACCTGCGACATACACGGCACGGACAGGAGGGTCACGATGCGACCGGTTCTAGAATGTTCGCAGGACGATGAATTTTACTAACACCCTCAATAATAAAATATTAATGTGTTTTATAATTTTACTATTTTATTTATTTAACTAAGTACTTATCTCATACGAAATGGAACAGAATGGTACTTAATATTACAAAGCGTAAGTATACACTTATAGGATAAGCGGACGTACGAGTGTACGATATAAAATAAGGTTATATAACTCACTATTAGAGTGAAGCGGGAATAATTAGATATATGCCTAGGTCAAGGTGACTAGGTGTAGGATTAGGAACCAGAACTGACATCCGGCTCGAAGGACCAGAAATAAATGTGCCGGCGCGGCAGTTGCAGCAATAGCACTGAACGCGCTAAGCACTCGCGGTGCGCTGGGTTCAAGTTGAAGATAGGCTGCTAGACCTAGGGGAACGGACGATTCGGTATACTGAGAGAGAGGCTGCATTAAACAAGACTACGACTGACCTCAGAGGCGGGATTCCTCGTGCTCGTTCTGGTTGATGCAGGCAGCGCCCCTTCTCGGTTCCACTGGACGTCTTGATTTGAGGTTCTCTAGGTGCTGGCACTATTGATGACGCGAGAGTGGACTGTATATGCGGCGCGGTAGAACGGAGAACCACGTGGCGGTGGCTCCAGGTGACGGTCAGAGGTGACCACCACGAATCCGACGACGACGAGAGTCGATCGCAGACGATGCGGTTAATAAAGCGGTTGTAAAGCGGTGGGATCTCACAGCGGGTGAGGAATCCAGGGTGGATAGTCAGGCGGTTGACTATCACGAGCGGTGAGACTACCTTTGACGAGGGCCGAACGTAGACTGTTCGAGAATCGAACATATAGTTTAATGCAGCGAAAAGACAAGGATAGATAGATAAATAATATAAGAAAAATGTGGGTAATTTAAATATAAGCGCACCCACAAGTGGCGCGAACAGTATCATTAATATCAGATTTACAATACTCGTAGTAAAATACATAATTTATATGCTAATAGACTAATAAATGTACTGCTATAAATATTAAATATTGTATTTACGAGAACTCAAAATTTAACAATTATGATGAAGAACACATTATTTTTGAAAATACTAAGTTACTACTTAAAGTCTTTAAGTTACCACTAAAAGTGATTAAGTTACTACTTATAGTTCCAAATTTTACGCTTGAAGGAAAATTTAGGCCTAGTGCCCACGAACGCGTAGATTCATCATCATCATCTCAGCCGAAAGACGTCCACTGCTGAACATAGGCCTCCCCCAAGCGTCGCCACAGCGACCGGTCCTGCGCGTCTCGCATCCATCGGATTCCCGCGACCCTCGCCAGGTCGTCGGTCCACCTTGTGGGAGGCCTTCCGACGCAGATTTCCGACGCTTCCGGCGTAGATTCATAGAAGTGAGTGTTATGCCGTCTTGTCGTTGTCCCTTCGTCGATAGAGTTTCATAGTTTTGTATGCAAAATTCACGCAGGCGTACACGCGTCGACGAATACGCGCCGGAGTGAATAAGTTTAATAGAAGAATGAAGTTGATTGATTGATTGATTGATATACAATGTGGATATGACAATACGACAATAAATGAAAACGCTGGCTATACTCATCATTATGTATTACTTATAGTATGGGACCAGCCCTGAAATCGCGAAAAAAAAAATTGTGCTGTCCCGTACATTTTGTCGACTTATGCAAAGATAAATGTATGGGACCGCTAAAATTTTTTTCGCGATTTCAGGGTTGGTCCCATACTAAAAGCTATTCATAATGATGAGTACTGCCAGTGTTTTCATTTATTGTCGTATTGTCATATACACATTGTATATACTTTATTGTACACCATAAAAATAATTTTATAAGGAGCTTAAAATTAGTACGGTGTTACAATGAGCGGTCTTATCGCTAACAGCGATTTTTTACAGACAACCTTTGGATGGAATTGACAGAGAAGGAATCATGATGTGTAAAGACCAGAGAATTTCTAAAGGAATTAAAAAAAAATGAAAACGAGCAAAGCCGGGGTAGGCAGCTAGCGTATTATAATATACTTGGATGTTGTAAACTTATCCGAGGACATTGAATTCTTTGGCGTTCGCGATGCATGTATGAGGAACTACATACGAGATATTATTTGGAACGGCAAGGGCGGAGCTCGTTTGACAGCGGGAAAACTATATTACCAAGTAAATAAAAATAACAATCCTCCGGATTTAATTTTAGAAATAAAACCTTTGGTGACGAATGAACGAAAATAAAGGTCTTCGAAAATAAAGGTTCATTCGTCACCAAACTTTTGGTGACGAAGGTTTTTTAAACTTAAGTGGCAGTGGCCAGGGAACATTGTCCACAAGGTGGACTGATGAGGGTCGCGAAGTTCCGATACACGACAGATTAAAGTTTTTTGCGAGGTGGGAAGTCATTTAATTACTTATGTCGCTCTAGGATAGAGCGGGAAGGCGTGTCAGGCTTTTACAAATTTCTATTTATTCTCTTTCAGTTGCCTATCGCATTCTAGGACTACTTTCGGGTTTACAGATGACGAGCAATGGTAGTTCTCCGTCCGCCCATCTACACGCCCATGTCTGCAGTTTTACACAGGCGCTTCAAAGAGTTGTTAGCAAAACTGTTGACATAATGATATCACTAAAAAGGTGGTGTACCTTTTTTTTATTAGTAGTAAGGTAGCCAATGATATTCACCGTATTCTGCCTTAGTGAAAAGTTCGACTTTCAAAAACTATAAAAGGTTTTTATCGATTTTTTTTTTCGTGGCAAGCTCTCGACTGCATGAAAGCATGATAGATAGATGATAGAGCTAGACTTCAAAAAATATGATGTAAAATCGAATATATGAATAAAAATTTACCGACTAAAACAACGGGGATAAACGAATCAAATTCACTTTTCCAGTTTAAGTTAACTCAGAAATAAACCGTATTTTTTTTCGATTGAACCCGACGCTTACTTCGAAATTTGCAGAATTCAGGGAACGTAGCTAAACTATAAATTACGTTTAAGCAGAAATATTTAATTAAACCCCGAGTTGACTTCAACAGTTTTCTATGAAATATTGGTAATTCAGTAAGCTCCTAGGAAATACAGTTTTTCTTTTATATTCATATTATTATATATTAATAAACGAGTTAAAATTCTGGAATAAAATAGTAAAACTAGTATTTATTTACCGACAAATTTATTAAATTAGCATCAAAAAACTACAAAGGCAATTAAAGTGAAAGCTTCTGTTTTGAGCGTTTTCATTTGCTCGCTAGATGGCAATATTCGCAACATTTTTAGTTTGTTTTTGGTGTATGGAAGCATTATTAAATCAAGGCTGAAAAAAATATGACTAACTATACTGCGAAAAATGTTTGCCGATTTTAGCAAATGCCATTTCCCATTACTCCACACAGTAAAAACAAAATAAGCTAAAAAATTGAGTTTAGCGCCGTCTAGCGGTGTTATGGACATAGCAGTAGCAGATTGGTAGATGAATGTAAATTCTTGATGAATAAAGAACGCAGACAAATTGCTGAAACTGAGAAATTAGATAATAAATGTGGGAGGGTTGAGCTGAAAGAAAAATGTATTTAGAACGCGCATAATTTCTTCTAGTGAATTTAATTACGCAAATATATTTTGTACCTAAAGGTGGCCGTGTTTACTCTCCAACCTCTTGATATTATCTGGTTTAATTCGGTTCATTTCCCCAGTATAAATATAATTAAATTCACTCAAGCTTCGCAGGATGCTCAGGGCTGTTTTCCGGTGATCACACAAAGATCTTTTACCCCTTGTAATTATAGCAAATTAAACTCGAGCCCTGGATTAAATTACGCGAAACAGGCCAAACATCTGAAACGCAATTAAGATTTCCCAATGTTTTAGTAAACAGAACTGTACAATGAAATCTAATTATTGAGGTTCGCAAACCAGTTTTAACTTCGTAGAAAAGGATATACTAGAAAACAACGTTGAAAATAATATCCAATCCAGATTTAAACGAATTCTGCTTGGATGGCAAAGTTGAACTGAATTGCTTGAAGTAGCAAAACAGACTATAACCGTACACCGCAGATGCGGGCTTGCATTTGGCCGACTAAACCTGAGTCGAGGGCGCGTCATGTTTCACGCGTGCCTCAAAGAGATGTCTGCAAAATTGTCGAAGCAAATTTTGAAACTTCCTCTGTCTCTACTCAGAGCGGAAGCAGTTATTTGATGATATTCCACGTAAAAAAATCTCACTATTATTATAAAAGCGAAATAACTTCCAGTTAAAACAGAACCGAAATCGAAATCGGAGGTGCAAAATCGGAATTCAGAATCAGAATCTAGCTTTCGCTACTACTACGCGAAGCTACGTATAGCAAGGACGATATAGCTCTTCGTATATGGACGACATACTACGTCCCGTTCAATTTCCGAAACCGCAAAGCATTAATTGGTAATAGATGGAACCGCAGTGGGACGAGCCTGCATCTAAGATTTTGTGTCTATGTCCGTCTATGCATGGGGGTAGTCCGCTACACGTAAACAAACATAGATTTACAAAAATGCATACAAATAAAAAGGTCATGACTAATTAAATATTATTAAAAGTAATCAATCGTGACTAATGATTGAATATTGTTATCATTAGTTTTCAATCATCATTCAAAAAATGCGTTTGCTATTCTACCAATTTTGATATATTTTCCATAGTTTATATTCTATTTTTGTTAAGTTATAGCTGCTTAGTTTATTTTTTTAAGCATTTTGCCATCACACAAGTCGAGTTTTATACAATAAAAGAAAAAAAAAACAACTAAAAATTGAGATAAAAAAATATAATAATATGATATTGACATATAGTTTCAGTAGTGTGCATAGGTATTAGTTACACACTAATTCCTGTAGTGTGTAGTGTTTATGAATGTATGTCTAAATGTAGAATGTATGTGAATTAGGTATGTTTTATTTATAGCTATTTGAATAGGAGTTCGGTTTATGTGTAGTCATGGATCAGAGGCCATGATTTAACCTTAGTTTTAGCATCTATGATTGTAAGACAATATCTTGAGCACGTCGTTGGTTCTATTATACAAATATATGGAAGATATAATCCATACCATAAAGGTGGTCACAGGAATCTACGTAAATAAAAAAATAAGCGTAGTGGAAGAGATATCGGGCAACATATACAAATTGCTACCATTAAATTAGGATATAATTATAATTTTGTATGAGGATCCGTGATCTCGAATGTCGGACTTTAACTGACTAAAACCAACCTGTGATTCATTAGTTGTGATAACTCTTTCAAACAACAAACTAGTGGGATCTTAAACCTATAATCCTGCCAGGATTGCGGCAGCAGCGTTAGAATTTTCGCACCGGAATTTTCCAGTTTTTTTTTCCTATAAACTACGTTTATTTCTACATTTACTTTTAAGTTTACTAAGACGTAATTCCCAGCTTAATTCATTCTTTTATCTACTCATTAACATGCAAAAATAAAACCATTTAATTACTCAGATACCCGCGAAACGAGACACAATAGTAAAACAATAAGCGCGGTCTCATAGGACCGGTTGGAGATTCAAACGTTAAACACGACAAAAATTTTTACAAATTGTTCGTGAAAAATAATGACATACAGACACCGAAGATGTTTTATCTTCGTATAATATCTGGTAGTTCTCATAAAACTTATATTCCCATTATACAATAAAGCTCGACCCCGAAATCTTCCGCTAGTACTATAACCCAGTTGCGAAAAGTAATAAATGCAAGTATTAAAAAGAACGACCTTCCGTAATGCTCTTTTGATACCGAACGGGACGGCGACGGCGAACCGAGTAAACACAACTGTTGGAGATTTGCTGAACTGAACGTATGGGTAGATAAGGAGGTTCGTATTCAGTTAAAAGGATTTACGAGTATTTTTGGTGTTACTTATCGATTTACGAGTATTTTTGGTAGTATTAAGCGGTTTATGAGTATTTTTCGGACTCTATACCAGGTATTTAATACGTGTATTCGGTATTTATAGTTCGTGTATTTGGTATTTAGTTAGTACGTGCATTGCATATTTAGTACGTGTTATTTTTAGTCAATAATGGTTCTCTTTATAAGCTAGCAACTGCGATCCCTCCTGACGGTAAGCAGTGTGGCAATCGTTGATGGTTGAGGCGCACTAGTTTATTAAGAGCCTTTTTACTCCAGCCTTGAAGACACCAAAATTATAACCGGACGTGAAGACCGCTACAGGAAAATTGTTCCAGTCCTTCGATGTACGCGGTAAAAACGACGAGGTAAAACGCTTGGTCCGGACCGTAGAGATGAAAAAGGAAATGTTATAATCAAGTCATACAATTCCCGCGCACTCTCCCCAAAATGCATCCTCTAAAATACTGGAACGCTGGCTTCCCTATGCCTGTGATCTAGGCTCTGGCAGGCTGTGGTAAGTTATATGTCCAAATTATAAGATGGAGGGAGGCCTTTGCCCAGCAGTGGGACAACATAGGCTAGATATAATAATAAGATTCTATTTTCTAACTTAAACTGCAGTTTCAGAATTAAAAAATGGCGACATTTCCTAGTTTTATACCCTCTTAAAGCAATACATTTTATCTGAGTCCAGATTATGGCAACAAGAGTACACTATATTAGTTTTATGACTCATAAAAGAACATTTTCAGCAATAACAACTTTAATTACCCTAATTAAAGTCCCAATTACTGCGAATTTTCTTCTAAAAGGTCCTTATGTAACAAGTAGTTGAAATCTGATACAAAAATACAATTCATGTTCTAGAGAGATAGAAATAATATATTATTATGTTGTTAGAAGATAGGTTTTGTGTTCCAAGTCTTGAGTGATTAGGTACAGGCGAGGTCAGATTTGTGCGATTTTTTCGGTAAATGTAATGGGATCAAGTTCAATCAATGTATTATACCGTATTTACAATAGTATGTGTATAGCTTACACAGTTACACACATATATTCATTGGCAATTGTTGCACATTTGTTGCCTGGAGTTAGCTACAAGATGCAGGAAAGATTAACGAATGGAACATGTGTGGGTTTTAGTTAATAAAAGTCTAATATGTACTCTCTCTCTTCACCCAGTGCGGGAGAAATTATTGGATGAATTTTGCAAGCCAAAAAAAATGGTGGACTTAGAATGTGGGTCTCTGGAATTTTTTGCCGAACTACCGGTCCATTTGAATCTATAGCTGAAAAGTTTTTTAGTTTGAATGCTTTCAATCTCGAAATAAAAAATCTTTCAGTGAAGCCCATGTACCGAGGAAAAGGCTATTAAAAAATAAACCCTTCGATTTTTTTGTGTAAATAAAATATTTTCATTTCTTTGCTGAAATATTTTTATTAAGTACTTATAAACGTGAAGGTATGTTTTTCTATATCAACTTTAGCAAGACAATTTATCATTTTCATTATGTCATTTCTACAGATGACAAAAGACATACAAAATAAGCGTGCGTTGACTTATTATTATATAACAAGTAGCAGGATTTCATTTCACGACTCCAAAGTGTCAAAAAATGCTGAATTTAATTATTCATTAGGCACTCATTTTCGCACGGCTCATCTCGTTAATTCATCCGTCTAAAATTAGGATATACTCTTCAGGATTCACTGACTGGATGATTTAATTATCACACTTTTTGTATATATACTTAAAAAGGCCAATAGCTATAGGTATACTTACTACTGGCCAAGGTAAAGTATTTTTTTCCTGCATATGCTTTTGTACAATAGGTGATTAAGAAAATATTTAACAATATTCTTAATTTAATTAAATAAGAATTCGGTTTCCGATCTCGTTACTTTTAATAAAAGACAAATCATTAAAATTAGTTATTCAAAGATAAATTGTGCAAAATTAACTATTCTATTATTATTCATTTAAACTAGTGCTTGAAAACGATTCAACCTGATGGTAAGCAATGGCTCAATCGTTGATGGTGAGCACTAGTTTATTAAGAGACTATTCACTCTAGCCTTGAAGACACCTAAATTATAATCGGATGAGAAGACCACAGCCAGCAAATTGCTCCAGTCTTTCGATGTTCGTCGGTATAAAATTCAAAGATATAATTTCGGTTTTGTAGAATCTACTTCTTAACAAACATCAAACCATCTTTTACCGCTACACATGAAAGAGCCTTTTATTGTTTGAAATCCGTAACCGTCAGATAAATCTTCTTTATAAACTTCCGGAACAGTTAAGCCGATATTTCTAAATCCCAAGTTTGGTAAATATTTTGGATTTTGGACGCGAAAACAGTCGAAAACCATGATTGACTTCACTTGCAAATGAACCTTATTTTTCATCTATATTAATTACTATCAAGAAATTTTTTTAATGTATTTTGTTTAAGTAGTTTTTGAACTTACTTATCCATTTTAAAGGTTTTCAAAAAAACCTTTTACCAATAGTATGCTGCTTTATCATTGAGTGACATTTGTATGTGAATGTTTATTATCTACTGCTTCACGCTCGAACGGCTGTACGGATTTTGATGAAATTTGATCCACGGGTATACCATGTCCATAAGCACATAGAATACGAATTGTATTCCTTTGATAATTTTCTTTATCATGCGGGTGAAGCTGCTGATACCAAACTTAGCCTATAAAAGAGACTCACAGTGATGACCGTGACTTGAAATCGTGGTTTCGAAAGTAAAGTCCGAACTTTAGGTGTTAGCATTCGGTTCTTATCGACCACGACCAGGTTGCGCAACCCACTGTTTTGTATGGATTCAGGATTTGTCTCGCGACGTGGTCGCTTGGTTTGTTTAGTACTCCATACAAATTCATACTAAGCAGTCGCGCGACTCAGTCGCGGTCGCTAACAACCAAATACAACCTTAAATTATACGTTTCAGTAGCTAGTAACAAATGAATGAAGACGTAACTACTCACAAAACCAACGTGTATAAAAATATTCATGCCACCACAATAGGTGTAAAACTATTCATGAAACGGAACTTTGTTGTATAAATATACGACCTTTCCGGCCTTTCGTTCAGTGAAATGCTCGGAGACACTTTGTCGTTCGCAGGAAACGCTTGTAGCTATAAAATGCTGCAACTGTGTTGGATAATGGTGCACTCACTTAGCGTCAATATAATATGTCTGTCGGCGTGTTTAGGGGGTAGGCTGAATGGATAGAGCTTACCCCAGTGTAGTTAAAAGCCTACCCTAGGATTTTGGGCTATTGATTTCAAATTCTATGTTTGACGCCAAAATACTGAAGATAAAAAAAGCATATGCAAGAAATACTTGTTCATCGTAATAAAATTATGGTAAGGCGAACACGCGCACTTTTCCGCACTAGTGCGAAAAACTAAAAGTGGTGCAATAAGAGCGGCTTTTCGAGTAAGTGCATTAAAAAATACTAAACTATAGTATTAAAAAAAAGTCTCCTACACACAATAACTTCCCTCATAACACAAAAATCTTATAACAATTAGCGAACCTTGAAGGGCATAAATCCCGTGCCAATATCCTCAACGATTCAAAACCTCGTTAGAGACGAATTTAATCACCGCGAAGCTTCCAATAATTCCTGTTCAAACGGTATGACGATATAATCACTGTGATTGGGGCGAGGTTTTTGGCTTGATACGAACTTGCTTATCTCTCAAAACCGATAGCAATAAAAACTGTGCCAAATATTGTTTGTTTAGGCCTTACATGTCTTAGTGGAACAAGCGTTTCCCGGGATCTGGCTGTCAAGCGAATATAAAATAACAGCTCACTTCAGTACAAAATACCTTATATGTAAAGAGCTGGACAAAGTTCCCTCATATTATCAACATCTTTTAACAATTAGCGAACCTTGAAGGGCATAAATCCCCAATATCCTCAGTACGATCCAAAACCTCGTTAAAGTCGAATTTAATCACCGCGAGGCTTCCAATAATTCCTGTTCAAACGGTATGACGATATAATCACTGTGATTGGGGCGAGGTTTGTGGCTTTATACGAACTCACATATCTCTCAAAATCGATAGCAATAAAAACTGTGGCAAATGTTGTTTGTAGGTACAATATTCCTTATCCTTAGTTGTAGAGAAGTAGACTAAGCGGTCCTTGTCTGGGTGTCGAGCGGATGTAATAAAACAGCGAAAATTTCAATAAAAATATTCTTATATGTTTTAATCCTTATATGTTGTGTCTTTATGTTTTGTAGCAGGACTAAGCGTTCCACGTCTAACCGTCAAATGAATCGGCTCACTTTAGTATTATTATAATAATAATTTAATTCCAAAACAAACCATTTACACCATTGGCACCCTTAAAATTTTAAGAAGTTAGTCAAATGATACTAAATGCACGTTCCAAATCGTAACGTTTTCTTTTTCACTAAAAATGTTAGACGATTTTATAGTGTTTCAATTTAAAAAATCCAAATTGTTTTCAATTAGGCAGAAACCGACAAAAATTCCACCACTGGCTGTCCACAATCATGTATCGAATCCATGGTATTCCTTTGTGCCTGACTCACGGTGTAAATTAAAAATTCTTTCACCTATAGAATACTAGTTTAGCACTAGTGACCTAGGCCATACATTTTTTACTTTCACGCGTGAGAAGAAACCTATTAGACCGATTTTAAAAATTCTTTCTCCAATAGAATGCAACTTTATAAATGAGTCACATAGGCTATATTTTCTATATTTTCTACTTTCACGTCTGCTGCTGGCTTCTGCCAAAAAATAATAATTTAAAAAATTGATAATCATCTGAATTATTCTGAATTATCTGATTGGTCACAAGTTACTAGGAAGAGCAGTTGGCCAAAATAGTAACAGTCTCATCGTTCAATCTTCAACGATGAGGAAGCAAGGCTTTTGGTGGTTGGACTGCGGATGGGCGTCAACTTAGCAGACGGAGATTTCTCTATGTCTTAAAAAACTCACTACATGCCATCATGAGCAACATGCGCTTGTCATAGACTTTCATCTTAAGACACTGTAGTATATTGAACAAAAACGTACTTGGCAGCTTCCTCAACGTTGTCCAGTGATTCTTCGAGTTATTTTGATAACCTTCGTGCTCCTAAGGATATTTTTAAGCCGTTACTTTAAGCCTTTAGATGGGCCATTATGAGCGCCCATTCTGTGTCATATATGTCATCATTAGTAACACGCACTGGTCATAAACTTTCATCTTGAGACACTGAGGTATGTTGGCCGAAAAACTACCTCGCTCGCACCTTCCCGAATGTTGCCCAACCGAGCCAAATTCGACGATTGACCTCTTTCTTGAAATTTTATCTGAGGAATCAAAATTGCGGTTTGAGAGTTTTATCATTAAAATAAATGATGTCAAATTGCCGTTTTCAAGAATTATTCTCATAAAAGATTTCTGATAATTGAGAAACCGACCTTTTTTTGATCAAAGCTCTCGAAAATTTATTTTAAAATGCCCGAATACAAGCTATATTTAACTCGCATTAATGTCTAAGGAATACGGAAAACAATGCGTTGGAAGACCTCCCACAATGTGGACTAATGACCTGATGAGGGTGACAGAAATCCGATGGATACGAGACGTACGGACCGGTCGTTATGACGACACTTGGGGAAGCTTATAATTAGCAGACATCCGACGTGTTTTGGCTAAAATGATGATGTTATTGATGAACGTCTTTTTTTAGGTGGGAAATCATCCATTGACTTCTGCTCTTGGTCGGAGCTAGGGCGTGTCAGACTTTTACTGTCTAAAGCCCAATCGTATATTCCGTCTTTGCCTTTCGTTCCGGGAGCCCGGCTTTTCCTGGAGGCCAGTTTCCATAGATATCCAATAAATCTCTCAGGGGCGGAATAGCATCGGAAATCACAGTGAACGGATGAGTGAACATTTTCATAATGGTTGGAACGAGCGATCAAACGGGACAGTTACTAGAGCCAGTAAGGCAAACGCAAACTGCTATATGGCAAGTTTCGAAACTTATTATATAGCAGTTTTGAGGAGTTGGCGGTACTGTAAACTCCTCAAAATTGCTATAAGCGGTGTAGTAGTTTGCGAACCTTTGAAATCGGTTCGATAGATACACATAATAATGTCGATATATGTTACTTCAGATACTTATCGTAGTGCGGTGAATGTAGTTTGAGTTGCATTTGAACGGTAGAGTTACTTGCACTAGCTCCAAACTTTTCAGGTAGGTCATCCCAGTTAATTGTGAAATCGAGGTTTATATCGCAACAGCTAGTTTACATAGAATCAATTGAACTTTCGAACTTTAAGATTAATTTACGTATATTTCAATAGACTGTAGAGATATCTGAACTAAAGTTACCTTGTTGCCTTGTATATGAGATAGCTTGTTTGAGGAAAACTGCTGAACCACATAATTACTTGTGCAAAGTCCTTGAAGATCATGCCCTTCGATGTTCTTAAATGTTCACTTAAAACTTAAACAATAGATGTTGTTAAACAATTCCAATTGGGGTCTAATCAGCTTGAAAGAAGGGAGAATTCGAACCCAGCGCTTGAAGTAATGACCAAAATTATTCAAATGCTCACTTTTATGCCCAAAGCTTGGTACTGAAAGTGATCATTTGAAAGGGTATCATCGGATATAAAAAGAGCAATAAAGTACCAAGTAATTTGGCCTTCAATTCAATCCAAAATGTTTTTATTTCACATAGCTATATGGGCACTTATAAAACATCAAAAGCTAGTGCATGGTTCCAATTGGCTGTTACCTATGGAGAACAACCGGCAAGAAATACCTTGGCTACTCTATTGAACAACAATATTTGATTTTACAATATTAATAGAAATATGAGTACACTATAGACAAGTCAATATTGTACCTAAGAGCACAATAAAATGAATCTTAATATAAAAGTGGGTTGAAATAGAATATTAAATTTTGAATGTGTCTTCCTATATAATTTATCAACTTTCTATGCATAAATTATGCGTATAATATTATTATTATGGACAAAGACGTAGAGCTTGCTCAGCAGACTAAGATTGACTACATGAATTAATTATCCTGAGGTGTTATGAGCATATGCTAACGCGCAGTTTAGATTGAAGAAATTAAAGGTCTATGTAATAAACTAGCACTTTGCTAGTGACTTCGTTCGCGTGAGTGTTTTCGTTAGAACTTTATCACCCCTTCAACGTGCATATACTCGTATAACTCAAGTAGGCCACTGCGAACATAACCTGACAAAATGGGGGTTATAGATTCTTTTGACAACCAGTGCGAGTGCAGTGCTCCTGACTAGACTATGGTCCACATTTTAGAGCGGTCAAACTATCCCCATTGCTACATTTTGGATGAAGCTAAAAAATGCCACCAATGCCGCTCTAAACGAAGTAACCTACTGTGCTCAAAAACTTTTCTTGACTTCTTTTGGTGTACAATAAAGTTTATTCTATTCTATACTAGGAACATCAATCCGAGTAGGAGAAGAAGAACATGCACATTCAATGCCTCCTGAAACTTGCGTCTTGAAAATTCATCTCTCGTATTATTAGAGGAAACAAATGCAAAGGCATTATTTGCTTAAAAGAAGGCTCCAAACCCCATTTTTTGTACTGTTTTGAAACGTTAATAAACTATTATTATTATTCAAATTTAATATTTGAAGCGACATTGAACGACAACCTAATGCCTTTTTTTCTTAATAATAGGTTTGAGTTGCCATCTCATCACTATCTCACCTGAAAGTGATACTGTAACCGACGATAGAGCACGCTTACCTAGAAATAACCTATTAACTCTAGACTAAACTAGTATTAGAAAGCTGACATCAGACCAATTACCGACCTGACCTTTTGCTATCCAATTATTATAATGACAGTATTTATCAACAGACGTTTAGTAAGAATCTGGCCAAAATTTCTTGCAAATTTGGCACCGTACGTGCATGCTGTGATGACAAATGAATGAGATATATGTACTTAAGTAGTTTTGGCTCTCACCTCGTATGAGTTTAGTCATATTTACTTCTAGAAATTTGTTTATGTTTATTTTGGATTCTACTATGTAGTTTTAGATTTCATAGCAACTGTTACGTAGTTGCCTGGCTACTGAACTAGACCTATTTGGCTCAGCCGTGAGACACATATGTAGTGTTGTTGTTTTTATTTTTTGTTTGAGTTTCTTATCCACGTGTTTCTTCATTGTGTGCGTCTGTGTGATAAATAAACATGTTTTCTTTCTTTTCTTCAGTATGTTTCGTAATACTTATTTTTACTTCAATGTTTTGCACCTTTTATTTATTTTTATTGATTAAGAGACATTTACGACTGTAAACTTTTTTCATTTATATCTTTGTATCCTCATTTATTTTAAAATACATATGTAAAAGAAAGTCCTACATCGAATTATGAGGAAGGTTCAAGTGTATAATAAAAGCATAATAATATTATAGTAGAAGAAAACCAAGAATTTCAAAGGTCGGCAGACAAAACTATTATCTACAATTTTACAAATTAAATTTCTTGGAATCATCCATCTAAAGATGTAATAATTCACTTTCATATTCATACAATGTAAGTCTTGTACTGAGTCACTTTAAGAGCGTCCACTCGAGATATATTTCCATATAACCACTATTACGTGTTTCTGACGTTAGTACCTACACATCTTTCTCTAGTGAATAGGTTACTTCTAGGTAAGCATGCTCCATCGTCGACCATATCATCGCTTACCATCAGGTGAGATAGCGGTCAAGCACGAGCTTATCAGTAATATAAAAAAGAAAAAAAATGTCTGGAAACACAGATATCTTGTGAGTCTGGGGGCATGGGTTAGCTTCTAATAATAATAATAATAATAATAATAATAAGCCCCCTAAACAACCACACGTCCTGATTAACCATCTAATCACGTGGGGGGCGGACACACGAACGAGAAATTACTGGCGTGGCTAACGTGGCTCTGGAAACCCATTAAAAATGGAGACACGTTCAAAAAAAATACGTATAGGACCGCTGCCCGGGGGCGATCGCCGGGGCGCACCTGGAGCTGACGCTGGGTGTCTCAGCATGCGAACCGTCAGCGGTGAGGAGTTGAGCAGGCGGGCTCCCACCGACAAAGATACTACAGCCGAAATCATTGACGATGGTGACAGAGTTACGGACAGGACAAACACCCCTGCAGAACCGTATAGCCCAAGTACAGACTCATACATACCCTCTAGACCATCATCACCATCCATACCATCGTCACCCATACCATCACACTCATCACACCCCGTTACAAGTTTAAGCATAATCCCACCTACTCCAACCTTGGATGTTGCGCGGGAGGCTAGTTCCTTTTTGCCCGCGTCCACCAAGGCTGGAAAAGCAAGAGTTCGCATGAGATGGACCAAAGAAGTAAACTTATTTATCATGCGAACTTACCTTTACATCACCAAATTAGAGACCGACATGACCACCTACAGACAACAATTGCATGAACGTTTTACTCGGCAATACCCTGAGATAACTGTCTCAGAACAAAGGATAGCAGATCAGAGGAGAGCTATTGCTAGGAACAAACTGTTATCACCAGAAATAATAGAGCAATTAAAAGAAGAAATACGGTTACAGTTGCAAGAACCACAAGGTAATACAGTCACTAGCACACTATCACAAAATATAACCGAGGTAGACCGACAGCCACAAATACAACTGCACACTCAAAATAATAGTCTTCAACTATATTCAAACCAATCGCAAGCTTATACGCAAATAATATCACAAACGAGTACATCCACACAAACTGAATCTATGACTCTGATGCTAGAGAATGATGTTGAGGCCTTAGTTGTCCCAGATCAAAACTTGGCAACAGAGTTGTATATTCAAGAGATAAATGAGAAGTTCAGAACAACTTTGACGCTATACTCAGGGATGGACCCCGCAGCCCGACCAAAACTACCTAAACTTCGATATAGCCCTGATCTTTTTCGTCTAGTAAATTTATTTAATGAGAACATACTAATTCAATTTATTTCTAATGACACACAACTTATAGATATACATACACTCATATATTGCACAGCAGTGGTCATATCCGAAGAACTTAAATTTAAAATTTCACAAAGTACAGGAATTGTCAGGTCAAAACAGAATGTCAAACCAGCGTGGCAGCAGAGGTTAGAAAAAGACATAGATAAATTAAGAGCAGATTGTAGTAGACTTACACAATACATCAACAATAATAGATCAAACAAAGTAGTAAAAAGAGTCGAGGCTATATTTAGAAGCTACTTTACACACACTAGGCACGAGAATAACAACAGAACACCGGAAGAGTTTTTAGACACCTTAAAACAAAAACTATCACTTAAAGTCCATAGGCTTAGAAGATACAAAAAAGCACAACAACGTAAAATCGATAATACCATATTTAATACAAACGAAAAATCTTTTTATAGAAACATGCGTAAACCAGACACCAACACAAACACTGAAATTAACTCGGACACACTTGATCTACCAACAAAAGAACAATTAGAAGCATACTGGTCTAGCATTTGGGAAAAACAAACAACACATAATGACAAAGCTGCATGGATAGTAGAGGAAGAAGCAAAATGGAGGACAATCGACGAAATGGATTTCCTAGAAATAACAGAATCTGATATCACACATGTAACAGGTAGACTCCATAATTGGAAGGCTCCCGGGATAGACAAAATACATAATTTCTGGTATAAAAAGTTAACTTCATTGTACAAACCCATAGCAAAAAACATAACAGAAATAATTTTAGGCCAACAAATCATACCAGAATTTATTGCAACAGGTATAACTTACATGTTACCCAAAACTAATAGTTCGTCACAACCTTCCCAATATAGACCAATCACATGCCTCCCAACAATATACAAAATATTAACGTCACTAATTACAATAAAAATAAACTCACACATTGAACGTAACAACATAATGGCGGAGGAGCAGAAAGGGTGCAGGCGGGGCCATATGGGATGCAAGGAACAATTAATAATTGACTCTACTATTCATAAACATGCCTCCACCAAAAATAGAAATTTACATTGCACCTATATCGATTATAAAAAAGCTTTTGACAGTGTGCCACATTCTTGGTTGATACAAATACTAGAAATATACAAAATTAACACAAAAATAATAGACTTTCTACGCAACATAATGTCACAGTGGAAAACCACACTTCAGCTTAATCACAATAACAACTGCGTTACAACGCGTCAGATTTATATCAAGAAGGGTATATACCAAGGTGATTCCTTAAGTCCCCTATGGTTCTGCCTCGCACTCAACCCTTTATCTCATTTGCTGCAGCGCTCTCGTGCCGGATATTGTTTCAAACACTCTACAGATCAAACCACTATTTCACACCTCATTTATATGGATGATATTAAACTATATGCACAAACCGAAAAAGATATGAAAAAACTAGTTGAAACTACAGCAGAGTTTAGTCAAGATATTAACATGCAGTTCGGTCTTGATAAATGTAAAACGCTTCACATCATACGAGGCAAAATACGGCCGGGCAGCTATGTAGTTAATGAAACAGACACAATAACAGCAATGGAATCAAATGAGTTATATAAATATTTAGGGTACATGCAATTAAAGGGACTAGATCACGTTAGGATAAAAGATGCACTTACGACAGAATACAAAAAAAGAGTTAACGCCCTATGTAAAACTCAACTTTCCGGTAAACATCTCATCAAAGCTCTAAACACATTTGCCATACCCATTTTAACCTACTCATTTGGGGTCATTAAATGGGCAAAAACCGACACAGAACAATTAGAGAGAATAACCCGCACAACACTTACAAAACACAACAACCTACATCCTAAATCTGCAATAGAAAGACTTACTATCAAAAGGCAAAACGGAGGGAGAGGCCTGATAGACATCCAGCATATGTGGCGAAAACAAGTCTACAAATTAAAAACATTCTTTGAGTCTAAAGCTCTCACAAGTAAGATCCATAGAACCGTAGTTTTAAATGATTCCAATTACACACCGCTTAACTTAAATACACAGACAGACCCACAAGACATTACCAATGACAGCCCGCAAACACAAAAAGTGGAAGATTGGAAGAAAAAGGTATTGCATGGCCGACATCCTCACGACTTAGAACAGTCCCATGTAAACAAAACAGCCTCAAACAAATGGCTTAAAGTAGGTAATTTGTTCCCTGAAACTGAAGGATTTATGATTGCCATCCAAGACCAGATAATTAATACACGAAATTACAGAAAATATATCATCAAAGATCCTTCAGTTACAGATGATAAATGTCGTAAATGCCACACCCAACCAGAAACTATCCAGCATATCACAGGAGCGTGCATCACACTCACTCAAACAGATTACACACATAGGCACAACCAAGTAGCAAATGTAATACACCAAAAAATAGCAATTAAGTACGCACTCATACAGAACACAAACACACCTTATTATAACTATACACCTCAAACTGTACTGGAAAATGACACACATAAACTTTACTATGACCGCGCCATACTCACCGATAGAACAATTCATTACAATAGACCAGATATAACCCTTCAAGACAAAATAAATAAAATTACATACTTAATAGATATAGCTGTACCCAACACACACAATATAAAGAAAACAATAACTGACAAAATAAGCAAATACGCAGAACTCAAGGAAGAAGTTACTAGAATATGGCGACAAGAAAAAGTTTATGTGGTCCCGGTCGTCCTTTCCACAACAGGCGTTATTCCAAATTGTCTATTACAGAGCCTAAAATTGCTTAGTTTAAAGGAAACTCTCTACATCACTCTACAGAAAGCTGTTATCCTGAATACATGCCGAATTGTTAGAAAGTTCATGCAAATAGATGAGAACGAACTAGGTTCTCATCATAACACATCCTCAACATAACACACCACACGCTACATTTACTTGGTTTCGGCCCGTAAATGTAGTTAAAAACCAGCCAAAGAGCTGAGAAGTTTTAAAACACTATCCATAAATAATAATAATAATAATATATTTATTCAGAGTTAAATTTGGTAAAATAGACCAAACCCGGGATATTCTGACCAAACTCGGGACCCTGGAACGAAGGCAAAGAAGGAACGGAGTGGGTTTTAGTCAGTAAAAGTCTGACACGACCTCCCGCTTTACCCAAGAGCGGGAGAAGTCATTCTAATGGTTGTCTATCGTAAAAAAGGTACCTTGTGAATATTATCAAAACATTAATTTGTATAAAACTAATCCAGTAAAGAAATCTGCTATTTTGAGTGAACCCGGGCTTTCATAATGTACTCATAAATTTAAAAAAAATGAGATTGTATTTATAGAAACCTTGCGCAAGATTCTGAATGACACAATTGAAAAATAAAACCTGTATCTCCTGGAACAAGTTTTGTGAAAGTTACCGAATATCAAGCCACCGTTCAGGTAGTATCAATACCTTTTTTTCGCGTAACCTCTTTTTTATTAATTATGCGTTGGATGAAACGACAAGCTTTTAAACGATGCTCATGTTGACGATAAACGATAACGGGAAGAGCCCTCTTAAGCATTAAATATTCAATTTGAAATCTAATAAATCTATAATTTGATATCGTAAATTTAATTTTACATTCAGAAAATTAAGAACTTGATTGAAAAAATTTGATTGCTACCTATTGATTTTTTTTATTTTATGAAACGTAGTACTGAGTACAATTGGTATAAGATTTGAATTTTTTTGTAATTAATGAGTAGAGGGAATCTTAACGAAAGCCATTTCTTTTGTAATATTGTGTTTTGTTATTGCATGTTCTGGAGCCTTAACATGACGTGTTCAATTGTCAAGAGTTTAAGTGAGAAAGTGGGATGGAGCTTCACACCTTATAGGTTACCTCAATTTCTTTAACAATTCAGTTTATATCGTCAAATGGATCGCTGTGGCTCTGGCCAGTAATAGCTGTGATATTTAACTACATAAATACGTAGATATGTAGGATAAATCAATGTTAACACATGACCGTTATTTTAAACTGAGTTCAAAGAGCTCTCTTTTACGTAGTTGGCTAAAAAGGAACATTTAACACATTTTTTTAAAATAACGTTCCTGCCACTAGGAATGACTCATGTATCGTGGCTGCATTCACAAATATGTAAGTTCACATAAACAAAACAACCTAGACTCCAGAATTCATCAATAGAATTTGTTTCGTACGGGAATTAAACCTGCGACACGTAGCGCAGCAGCCAATCACTAATCCACTTTGCCAACCATTCCAATTTATAATATACTTACAAAACGGGTAAAACGATCTCCTGTAATAATTGAATTTTCTTAAAAGCATCTCCAATGAACGTATTTATAACAAGGAATATAATTTGTAATTTTCCGGTTCAACCGAAAAATTATTCGGAGTCTGAACAGAATAAAAAATGGTCCAAATAACCATTTAACGCCCAAAAATGACCAATTAAAGCATAAATAAATCTCCTTTGACGCATGAAATCTGATATACCTTATTTCGTAAACTCATGCATACATTATAAGTGTAATCAACAGTACGAAAGTGACTTAAACTTTGAAAGTGTCCTTTTTTCTTTCTTGTTTATTATGCATAGGTTCGCGTTTGACCACTATCTCACCTGATGGTAAGCGATGATGTGGCCGACGATGAAGCACGCTTGCCTAGGTAACCTATTCAGTCTTGACTTGAATTCACTCTAGGAAATCATGTAATAACTTCTCCCGCTGTTTTCGCCGTGTCAGTCTTTTACTGGCTAAAACGGACCTGTGTTCCTTCAATTGCCCCTTTGCATTCTAGGACCGCGGTTTTCTTTCGGTAAATCCTGCTGAAAATCGTATCACTATGAAAAAAGGCACTGCCGTTGACAAATTTTTAATTCTCCTTTTTGTCTCGATTGATTAATCAACTTTGTCCGACCAGTATGTTGCTACTTTGACAGCTCTATCATTGCCTCTTGCTTCTCTTTCTATCTTTCTTTCTTTTTTTCAAGTTCTGCCTAGAGACAGGCTTTAACCTTATTTAGGTCAAGTCCAGCTAATCAGACAACATCCTGAGTTTGACCTCCGAGAGGCCACTCGAACAAAAACCAGTTTATTAAAATTGTTATTATTAAAATACAAGTGAGTTTGTCTGTACATACACGCAAATATTACGTTCATATTACTTACGCCGTACCTCATCGCGGCTGCGGTTACCGACGGGTCTGACCCATGACCCGGGCACCGGAAAATGCCCAGGAAAATAACATGAAACAATATACGAGGCGAAGTAATTTGTAAAGTTACGTTCTAAAAATAGTTCCCCCTTGATGAAATTCTTTCTAAATTAAAATTATTTTAATTTAATTTGGAAGAGTATGTATTGGTTATCCATCCATATTAGCTTATAGCAACGCACAGCCGAAACTTCTAGGACTAGAAGCATGAAATTTCGCACACAATTTCCTCTTTAGATTTAACCTGGCCTAAGAAAGGATTTTGCTAAGTTCACCCCCTAAAGGAATTACACAGGGGACCAAAATTTGTATGGAGAAACCCACTTTTACGCGGATGAAACCGCTGGCAGAATCTAGTATTATATAAGTAATTCATTGTCATCTGAGGCCATACAAACATACATGTACGAATATAGTAACTAAAACTTGTCGATAAATAATAATTATGTTCGTGGTCACCGATAAATATTCATTACGGTACCTAATGTTAATGTATAAAGATAATTACTGAGTAAAAGGCGGGGTCTTGGTGTCCTGAAATAAAGACTTTCAGCCTATTTTAGGCACCTGTCTCCCAAAATAACAAAGATCATAACATTTTACATAATATATTTTAATATTGAGGTGAAATAGATCGAACATTATGAGTCTGACTGTGATTATATACTTATGCTTTAATTTAGTAGGAATTTGCAAAAATTCATGGAGACCAATATCTGGCTGGGAGAGTGTCACAACCTGCGTCAGCGCCCCTCATAAAATCTGTAGGTACATAATCACTAATCACTTTTATAATGTCCTTATTGCGGGACTCAGGTCTCCTCCCTTTAGAATGGATTTGACCGTAATATACCACGCAGGCCCAATGCGGGATGTGCCATTTTTTTTTGGTAGGACATTCTCCATCTCCTATCTCAACCGTTTGAGCGTGCAAACATACACACATACGTACAAACCTATTGCCTTTAATGTTAGTGTACCTACGTCTTATTATTTATTTATATTCGTATGCCAATCATAGTCGTGCCAGACAGTCTGGCTAATGTTCAGAGTTCAGACAGTTCGTCACTTGTCCTGAGGCACGCTTGTTGCACGCGCTGAATTCTGATCGCGATAGATTTGGCAACACCTTAACGATAACGTTCCAATGAATGGCTTGTGCTTTAGCGATGGGAAAACTATTCGCCGACTATTCGGAAAGTCGATTTTTCGGCTATGGTCATAGTCGATGACTAGTCGGCTATTAGATAAAATTGTAATACTAGCTTTAGCTAGCGGCTGCGTCCGCCGTAAATGTTGGTTATTGCGGACGCGAAGTCGAAGACAGAAAGAAAAAGTAGCCTATGTCCATCTTTGGTGTTCATGCTTATTCTGCAATTCATCCGAGGAAACGTAACAGACAGGTAGACAGTTACTTTCACAAGCGTATTAATGAATTCATAAAAATAGTTTATCTATATATATAAAAATGAAACCCGTTTTTCGTTGTCACGACATCACATGAAAACGGCTTGACCGATTTGGCTGATTCTTTTTTTAAAATGTTCCTTGAAGTTCAATGATGGTTCTTACGGAGAGAAAAATTCAAAAAAAAAAAAGTTAGGTAAAGTAGGGTAGGTAGGGTAGTGTAGGGTAGTGTAGGGTAGTGTAGGGTAGTGTAGGGTAGTGTAGGGTAGTGTAGGGTAGTGTAGGGTAGTGTAGGGTAGTGTAGGGTAGTGTAGGGTAGTGTAGGGTAGTGTAGGGTTGTGTAGGGTAGTGTAGGGTAGTGTAGGGTAGTGTAGGGTAGTGTAGGGTAGTGTAGGGTAGTGTAGGGTAGTGTAGGGTAGTGTAGGGTAGTGTAGGGTAGTGTGGGGTAGTGTAGGGTAGTGTAGGGTAGTGTAGGGTAGTGTAGGGTAGTGTAGGGTAGTGTTGGGTAGTGTAGTGTAGTGTAGGGTAGTGTAGGGTAGGTAGGGTAGGGTAGCGTAGGATATGTAGGGTAGTCATTTGACGGGAGCAAAGCCGCGGGTAAAAGCTAGTTACGTATAAATACGAGATCCGCATCAAGCATGTTATCCTTATGATATAGCAAGAAGTAAACCAGAGCCGGGAATATTGGATATAATGGGAAGAGGCTTTTCTCCAGTAGTAGGACAATACAGACATAATAGTATAAGTCAAAACGCTAATATCAATAAAGACAGACCGAGTGACCAGCGACATACTCTGCGTAAAAATGCTAATATCAATAAAGTTAAAGATGGACCGAGTGACCGGCCACATTAGTATTAGGCCATTTGAGTGACAACTAGTTGTCCAGTCAGCCAAATCTTTAGTCTGCCCATCTCTATTGCCTAACGCCCGAAACCAATAACCTATCTATCACATATCGGAGATAGAAAAACAAATGAAACAACAGAAAACATGTAAATTTTTGTATGGTATCATTTGTTTTTCTATCTCCGATATGTGATAGATAGGTTATTGGTTTCGGACGTAAGGTTGCCAGATCATCAATAGATATTGTGGCCTGTGAGCGTCTGAGTGTCTATTATTTTCTACCGTTTTGTAACCTAAATATACTCAATGTGATCAGACAGAGATAAGAATAGATAAAAGAAACTAGTTGCTTACATTTTATCAGTGAAACCAAAAATAGTTGGCCGCCAACCATTTTGTGCACAAACATTTACTTTGGTGTAGTCAAACAAACCTATGATCTATCTTTATAAACTAAAGACTGTCATAATAATGTTTTGAGATCTAAGAACTGTAAAACAAAATATGTCAAAATAATATGACTAAAATAAATTTAATGTTGTTGATTGTTTTCTTCTAGTCTTATTTAAAGGTATCCGGCTCGAAGGACCGTGTCCTAAAGATACGATAATTGTAGTATAATTTGCAGATTTAGCTAGGATTTCATATAATTTTATTGGTTATAGCATATTTGGGTGGAGTAAGTTTCATTTTAATAATAAATTCTTTAAAATCTATACACAGGGAACCACAACATTTTAAAGCATAATAAGCATTTGGTCACACAGAAATCTGAGGTCGTGGGTAGCAAAATAACTTGTTTAAAATACGTTTAGTTTTTGTATTAATTTGTTGAATTATTTAGATTTACTTGACTGTTATGCAGGTCATAATATTCATTTCTACAAACCTGTCCGTGTTATTTTTAAGTCGCTTTAAAAAAAACTTTTGTTGGGTGAGAAATAATAAAATGACTCCTCCCGCTCTTTTTTTAAAGGTAAGAAATCATCCAATAACGATCTGGTTGGAGCTAGACGGCGTATTAGTTTTTTACTGACTAAAACTACACTTATGTCCTTCAGTTGCCCTTTGTGTTCAAAGGCTAGAAACTCCCCACGGCCCTACTGGGCATCGTCCCTGCTGGGCCCCAACGGTTTGCTGACATATCTTTGAGGAGCGCGTGGATCACTACGCACTGTCGACGACTTGGGTCCCGTCAATTACTGGACTGCCGGACGGTGAGCTACCCATTGCTCGATGTCCACAAACCCGACACCTTCCACTCTGTGTGGAGCAAGAGGAAGTGTATGACTTTTTGACTGGCCTGTTGGTCTAGTGGTCAGTGGCTCTGACTGCTATGCCAGGGGTCGTGGGTTCGATTCCCACCCAGGATAAATGTTTGTGTGATGAGCATGAGCATTTGTTCAGTGTCTGGGTGTAATTTATCTATAATATGTATTTATTTAGAAATATATAAGTATGTTTATCAGTTGTCTAGTACCCATAACACAAGCTCTGCTTAGCTTGGGACTAGACGGCGTTGTGTGAAAAGTTGTGGAACATATTATTATTATATTACTTTTACTGACTAAAACCCACTTTATTTACCTTTAGTTGACTTTTGTTTCGAGGGCTATGGTCAACAGAGTTTTAGAAGTTAATCTCCGCGAAGATCGGCCACCATAATTTAAATTCGGTCGAGAGAATTATTCTTACGTAATACAAAAACTCGTTTCGTGTATAAGTAATTATATTTAAAAATAGTTTTGTTAATTTTATTCATACGATGTCTCGGTGTTTTCAAGTTAGTCAAGGTTATGAGTTCGTTCTGGTGTAGGTTAGGTAATAATTTAGAAGTTTTAGCAACGGTTTTTGCTGGTGCAACGGAGATTTTATTGTCTAGTGTCTATCGTAATGAGAGTTTGACCTTTACATCATGGTATGGCACCGTCAGGACTCCAGGCTTAACAGTTGCACCTACGTCAACAAAGCATTTCATAAATATTAAAAATAATAATTGTTATTGTAGACATGTGGGAACTTCACACAGCGGTCACTGCGCCGCCATCGTAGGCGTGGACTTGCAGAGGACGGGCGATGGATAGCTCGCCGTTCGGACCAAACCAGAGTTGTCGATGGCGTGTTATATTGCAAGCGCGCTTCAAACAATGTTAGCAAAACAGTAGGGGCCCAGTAGGGCCGAAGCGACTTCCTTAAGGGAATCCCGAGCTCCTGGAAGGGCGCTGTACTCTTGGACTTTAGGAATCTCCGAAAGTCCATGCGGATCGTTTAGGAGATTCCGCTCTCAGGAGCCCTGGCCATCGGTAGCCTTGGACCGTCTTTCCGATACAGGTGGGATAATTTTTTTATATGTTACACACCATGTGTCGGAGATCGACGCACAAAGGAAAATACCATGAGTCCAGTACATGATTCTGGATTTCCTAAATTAAGATAAAGCTGATAAAAAGTCCACCACTGGAGACTCCAGAAGAATCATGTACTCAATCCATGGAATTAGTTTGTGCGTCAATGTCTAACACACGTTGTATAATAAACTTTGTAATAACGTGCACTCAAAACTTTATCAATAAAGATAAAACTAATGAAAGGTTTGCTAATAATTGGAAAACTTTAATCAACGTAACTTGTTAATATGGTTTAGGCCACATTATTTTAACTAATAGCTCGCATTGTACTTTATGACTGCTGTCAAGTAAAGTTCAGTAAAGCCATCTGTTATAATGTACATGTCTCGAAAAAGTAAATACAATTTTGGATAGAATACACACTAATATTATATACTAGCTGTTACCCGCAATTTTGTTTGAATAGTGTTAAAGAACACAGCATAACGTAGCTTAGCATTACCAGCCTTCTTATGTTCCCACTGCTGGGACTCAGGCCTCTTTTGTAGGAAAGAGAATGGGGCGTAATCTACCACACGGATCCAGTGCGGATTGGTGGATGTCACATGGGTGTAGTCGTGGGCAAAAGTTAGTATATAAAAACTAGCTGTCTCCCGCTCTGTGTGTCGTAGCGTAATTTTATTCTACCTATACTATATTGAATATCTCATAGAGAAAGACTTTTTAATCAGACTAGTTCTAGAGATTATCGTGTTTAAAAAAAAAAACAAAAATAATCGCGCTTTAATAATAAAATACGCATAGTTTATACTAAAGGATAATACATACATAATAAACCTTTAAGTACTTTGAGACCTAATAAATCCAATGTTAAAAATAGCGTTCGTGGGTGTAGTCGCTAATAAAAGCTAGTATATTTAGGACCAGATAACTAAATAATAGTTTCTGTTAGGATGAAGGATACGACCTCAACAATCAATTACGGAATTAATGACCTGAAAATGATGAACATCTTTCGAACAAAAGATAGAAACGTGATGTCTGAGAAATATCAAATTCAGCTTTCTTTAAGGTGGAAAATCATCCAATGTCTTCTCCTGTTCTAGGACGGACTGGGAGGGCGTGTCAGACTTTTACTGACTATAAGCACACCTATGTTCCTTGTTTGCCGTTGTGTTTCAGGACCACGGGTTTCCTTTTCGAAAGTCAACAAAGGGACCTAGTAGGTAAGCTTCAGCCTTCCTCGGCCGCTACGGTTTTTCTGACATTTCATGGAGATGCGCGTGGAACATTACGCGCTGTCGACGACTCGGGCTCGATCCCTGTAGGACGAGTGGACGGCGAGCTACCGACTGCTCGTATTCCGCAAGCCCGCGCCTACGGTGGCCGAAGATCGCTCTGTGATTCCTGACACTTGAAGCATCTTCTGTTACGGGCCAACCTGTCCCCCTCTATCCGTGTACGTGAATGCTCATAAGGCCAGGCGCGCACTAGCGGCCAGGACGCGGTGGCCATCGAGATACATACATTAGTATGAAACCGCCATAGAGCGCGCGCACTTGTGGCCGCTGGCCGCTGGCCGCTAGTGCGCGCCTGGACTAATACTTTTACAAACATATGAGTGCATACGTGTCATCCCTCATCTTCACATGACCATGGCAGACAAAATGATAATTTAATATTAAGGTCACGTTAAGTTATATTTTGGATTTATTAGAGGTTAGTCCTTTTAAGTATATAGTAGCTGGTCTTATAATCACACGTGTAATGGTTTACTGTTCATTGTCCATCATCTTAATAATAATAAATCGGTGATTTATATGACTGATACGTATTTATGACTTGTAGCGAATATCATCAATATTTCATGACTTTAAACTAAGGAGTGTCTAACTAACCGCAGGTTCGAACGATTGTTTTTCAACTTTTCGGTCACTGGCGCCACTTTCAAACTACCTGTAATATACTAATAAGACCGCCCATTGTAACACCGTATTAATCTAAAATCCTTGTAAAAATTGTTTTTATGGTGTACAATGAAAGAGTTAATAAATAATTTCTCACTTAATCATTCTAGTCACAATATATGAAGGGGTGACTAGAATGGTAGGTATTAGTGACCTATTCTTAAACACGTGATTATACTCACGATAACCAGCAACTTTTACTCATCATCATCTGCCTAGCCTTTTCCCAACTAAATTGGGGTCGGCTTCCAGTCAAGCCGGATTTAGCTGAATACCAGTATTTTACGAGGAGCGGCTGCCTACCAGACCTCCACAACCCATTAACTGGGGTAACACGGTACTTCATGGCAAGACTGGAGTCAGATTTACTGGTTTCTGACTATCCGTAACGACTGCCAAAGATCTCCAAATGACAGCCGGGACCAACGGCTTAACGTGCTTTCCAAGGCATGGAGGAAACTCGTTATGTTAAGATGGTCACCCATCCACAGACCAACCTAGGCAAGCGTTGCTTAACCTTGAAGATCGACCTGTGCGGCTGTTATTATCTAGCCACGAGCTCCTCAACCAGCAACTTTTACTATGGGACTTGAAATCGCGAAAGAAATCAGGGAAAAGAAAGCAGTTCAGTACCTACATGTTGACCAGTTAATAGGTGAACGTAAATGTAATGAATTGAAGATTTTTTCGCGATTTCAGGTTTGGTCTCATAGTAAAAGTTGTTTTTTATCATGAGTACAATCAAGTGTTTAAATACTGGTAACCACTGACCAGTCTCCCTATAATAAAATACATGTCACAAACAGTGTACAACAAAAAAAGAAAGTAAAAATACTGGTTATATTAAAAAAAATATGTTTAAAACATTTTACTAAATATAATTGAATATATAATAATAATAATATATATTTTATATATATATAACATAATCTAACACAATTTTTGCTTGACAAATAAGCAGGTACAATAATAAAATTATCTATGAAAAGTAAAACAGGTTTTTTGACTCTATCAAATGTAGGTACTCGTTACGAACTAAAATACAACGGCAGACTTAAATACAGATAGGTATAATTCGTATGATAATGTTAGTGAAGTGCACCGCAAATTAAATGGATTTAATTAAAAATGTACATTAGAAGTGAGATCACTTTGGGAGATACAGTGTATACAGTACGGTGAAATTATACCTAATATGTTGGTCACTCTAAAGTTAGACGTTCTGAATTTTTAATTGGTATAAACTAGTGCTTAACCGCGATCCTACTTGATGGTAAGCAGTGATGCAATCGTTGATGTTGAGTCGCACTAGCCAACTAACTACACACTATACTTTTTCTTTCTTTCTTTTCTTTTTTTCAGTGTGCGGGACTGAAAAAATTACGCAATACATGAGCGATGCATTTTGGAGAGTACGCGGGGAATTAAGTCATGTAATTCATGACTTACATTCCGCCATCACCTTTTCCATTGGACAACCTGACGTACGGTAAGTGCCTTATGTTGTTAACACCTCTACGGTCCGGAGTAAGCGTTTTGCTTCGTCATTTATGCCGCGTACATAGAAAGATTGCAATATTTGCCTACTGCGGGCTTCCCGTCCCCTTATAATTTAGGCTCTAAACCAGTGCTTAGGACATATAAAATATTATATAAAAATAAACACTGGCCCAGGTACCTAGTCGTACCTCGTTGTACATTACTGTAAGTCTTTTTTTATCTACGATACGAACCTGGCAACGTACCAAAGAAAGGGATCAAATTGTTTGTGAACCTGCTAATTAGCAAGTGACAAATCATAGGTTATTATAGTACGAAGAAAGATTTTAACAGAACTAAATATTAAATTAATTATTCACTAAATCACGAGCGTGTTTTTTATACGTTTGACCAATATCTCACCTGATGGTAAGCTAAAAAATTGTCGTTGATTTTTTTAGAATGGGTTAGTGGAGATCATCCCATGATTTCTTACGCTTCTTTTATCTGGTAAGATGATGTTGAAGGAAGTCATAGACCTGTTTGTTTTAAATTATTGAATTACTCAGATACCCGCGAAACGAGACACAATAGTAAAACAATAACAGCGCGGTCTCATAGGACCGGTTGGGGATTCAAACGTTAAACATTTTGAATAACACCACTTGAATTCTAAAAGTGCGCTAAAGCCTCTAGCTTGAATTCCAACAGTAGGAACATTATAAGGCTGATTATACTTATCTTTTGTATGCCTATTTACTTATCACTCAGTCCCGAACGCACCACGACGTGATGACAAAATATCCACTAAAGAAGCGAACTTTTCTCCGGAACTTGGGGTACTTCAATTTTATTACATCCTGTAGCTTGGCGGTACGGAAAACTACGAATTTCACGAAAATACTGCACCATTGAACTCTTTCAATATTCCAATATTTTCTGTGAAAAAAATGGTAAAGGTTCTTGACGATATTTTTGTGAAAACTTTTGAAATATTTTTTAATTTAAAGCTTTTTATTAACTGCAATAATTGGACCAACACTCAACAGTTCAGAGTTGAATTGTTCAACATTTCCTGTTATTGTTTTTATGGCGTCGACAGTTTTTTTTTTGTATACTTAAAACGGTTTCTTGTAGTAAAAAGTTTTACAATTTTTTTATTGTTTATTAGCTTAAACAAGCAAACTATTTATAGACTAACTTGTAGGAGGAGACTTATCTATAAGAACATTGTTATAAACAAAATAGACATCATGGTCTGAAATAAAGTATTTATTATTATTAAATGTATTTAATCCATTCCACTATACATGCACAACATGTAATTGGAATAATGCAGACACATTATACACCCCAATTAGAAAATTAAGTAACATTTAACACTGAAATTGTGTCCTAATTGCAGGCTTTGTTGTACCAATGTGGGCGTCGACGCACTATATTCGTAACACATCGGCTTTTGTAGCTATTAACGCAGGCACACACAAACTCAGTAATGACGTAATATAATATCTAGTTTTTTTGTTATTGTTGATAGGTTCGCGCTTGACCGCGACCTGATGGAAATAACTGTAAATCGACTTTGTTACTCCGATAAGAATGGGCGAACTATTTCTCACAATAATTTATTACTATAATATGTATGTTTATGTTTTTTTTAATAAGTGTGTTGAAAAAGTCTGTTGATACACGTGAGCATTTGTCATTGCATCTCGGCTCCATAACGACCTCCCTCACCTCTGGCTCGGGTGTATATTCCATTCAACTGCTAAAATTATGTTTACCCACGTGTATAAAATTGTAATTGTTTGTTGTATTGTGTTTCCCTTTCTAAGAGAGGAGGCCTGAGTCCCAGCAGTGGGAAAATTATAAGGCCAATAATGCTAAAATAAAATTGTAAGTAACTTGCGTTAAAATGTTCCGTTAACCTAACTATGTTCACTAGACCAGTAGTTAGCAAAGAGACTATTAACAAAAACTGTTTCAAATATAGCCTTACGTGAAATTATACGAGGAGCTCGTGGCTATATAATAACAGCCGCACAGGTCGATCTTCAAGGTTAAGCAACGCTTGCCAAAGTTGGTCTGTGGATAGGTGACCATCTTAACATAGGTACCAAATTTCCTTCGTGCCTCGGAAAGCACTTTAAGCCGTAGGTCTCGGCCGTCATTTGTAGATCTTTAGCAGTCGTTACGGATAGTCAGAAGCCAGTAAATCTGACTCTAGTCTTGCCATGAAGTACTGTGTTACCCCAGTCAATGGTTTGTGGAGGTCTGGTAGGCAGCCGCTCCTCGTAAAATACTGGTGTTCAGCTAAATCCGGCCGACCCCAATATAGTTTTGAAAAGACTAGGTAGATGATGATGACGTGAAATTATACCAGATGAAAAAAAAAATAACAGAATTATAATTATGGAACAGAAATACAACAGTTCAGAGTTGAATTTACCGACATTTCCTGTTACCGTTTTTATGGCGTTTGCAGTTTTTTTTTCTATACTTAAAACGGTTTCTTGTAGTTAAATATTTTATTATTAGCTATTATGCGAAGGCTAATAAAACAAACGAATTATTGTAGACTAAGTTGTAGGAGGAAAACGAATATTTGTTGTTTTATGCGCATATTTTGCGCATATGGTTGAACTGGGTAGCGAGATTGTTTATACAAGACACCGTGGCACCCTTTTCTATGGCGGTCTCACACTATGTCAAAATACTTTTTTAAAATTTTATATTAGCGGTGAAACTTTAAAAAATTGTTTTTTTTTTTAATATTTGTGTATTACAGCCCTAAATAACTCATTTTGGCAAATACAAATATTCTACCCTACCACTTGACGACCTAAAAGATCAACTTCAGACTGCTGAAATAAACCTTTTTGGCTCAGCTGGGAGACACACACACACAATGTTATTGTTTTTATTAGGGTTTTTGGTTTAAGTAGTAGTTTTTTTTAATACGTTATAAATCGTAAACTGCAATGATGTTGGTACGGAAACCTCAGTGCGCGAGTCCGACTCGCACTTGCCCGGTTTTTAGTCGTGTGACTGTCGCCAAATATGAATCCTAACTTTAATTTTTTCGTTCTTTCTTTCTAGCTTGCAAGACTAACATTTTAACCCATCATTGTAAGGCCTGAAATCCTAATACCTTCGTAACAGCATTTTAAAATTGGAATACATTCTTATTTCTTTATCAAAACTCGTAAAAGGAGAATGCTATTCGTTTCTGATCGAGCCAATCATCGTCAAACGTACTTTATCAGGTAGTTTACTGATAAAAGCCCATTTGAATCACATATATGTTTTCATTATGTAAGAACAAAAGTAAAATGGTGTGTCGCACTATAGATTGTCGAACAGCGATTCCAATAAAACTAAAAAAAGAGGAAAGACGGAATCCTTTTCTTTTTGATTTGATTGGGTGCAGGAGTATAATAAAGTAGGTATATAGTAAATAAATGGAGATTTGTATTTTTATATGTAATTAATAAGTGCAAACACTACTAGACTGATTTAAATATTCTTTATTCTTAGGGCCTGTTTCACAAAGTCCGAGTAACCACTACTCACTGAATAAATTCAAAAATGGAACAGAATTTGTATGAAATTATCTGCCAAGTAAGATACTCGAAACTTAATCATAGGTGGTGAAATAGGCCTTTACACCAATAGGTAGATTGATACTTATTATAAAGCTGAAGAGTTTGTTTGTTTGAACGCGCTAATCTCAGAAACCACTAATCCGATTTAAAAAAAAACTTTCAGTGTTAGATAGCCAATTTATCGAGAAAGGCTATAGGCTATATCATCGCGCTAAGACTAAACTAACTCTACACGCGGGCAAAGCCGCTGGCAGAAGCTAGTTATTCAAATAACTCCTGATCTTATAGAACGGTTTGTGCAAAAAATGCAAATTGTCGCTTTAAAAATGTTTCCTGAAAAGGCTCGATAGAATTTTAAGCAGGCGAAGTCGCCGGCAGAAGCTAATATAAGCCTACTTTGCTCATTTAAATCTCAAATTCGTTTCCATTATAGGCAAAACAATAGTGTCGATAGACTGACCATAGATTTATAGACCGCCGATTCTTTATAAATACTTCATATGGAAGTTCACTGAATAATATCCATTTGAATGTCAAATTCGATTCCATCATGTCAGGAATAAAGAAAACAAAGGACCACAAATTGACCACAGATTGCTGAAGCTTTATAAATACATCATAAGGTAGCCCACAACTCGGCCACATTAACTTGACGCTTGGCGTCGATGAAATAATGTTCAAAAAAAGTATAACAACAACAGCCAAATTATTACACTACTCTACAAGATTTCACAACAGAGGAACTGCATGTATTTTCTGTCTAGTTAAACATTACTGATAACGAATATAATCACCAAAAGTCTCCTACACGTCAGGTTTTTTTTTTATTGACTAAAATGTAAACATGTGATTTACGCCCAAATTAAATACCATTCGACCCATTTTAGTTTCTTATTGAGGGTAGATACTAAAATAAATGTCGATAAATTATCTATTACTATTGTCACTTGTCATTTAACTCGCTTTCGTGGGCTTTTCTTGCTGAATTCGAGTATCTTTTTACTTTTTTTTAGTTCAAAATGGCTAAAATCGTTAAACGTACTTGTGATAATTCTGCAGATTCATTTTGTCTTATATGTGGCTCATTTACAACTTGTACACATAGAAGCGTAAACAGTGAAAATGTTAAGATGTTATACGAGAGTTATTTTGGTTTTACTATCGGTCACCAAGACAAAGAATGGGCACCTCTCCCTTGTTGCGTTACGTGTATTGCAAATTTAAGTAACTGGATGAATGGAAAGCGTTCTTCAATGCCATTTGCTGTCCCAATGATCTGGCGTGAATCATGATATGTACTGTTACTTCTGCTTAACAAATGTCGTGGGCTTTTCAAGAAAAAACAAAGGTAACATTGTTTATCCCGACACTTCTTCAGCTACAAGACCGCTTCCACATAGCGAAGGGTTACCAATACCAGTTCCTCCAGTGGCAATGGAAATCGTTTCTGAGGCATTTTTAGATACAGCTTCGTCGTTTGTTCTATCTTATGATGATAGAAGTAAAGAGCCCCATTTGATAGAACAGCCTGAACTAAACGACTTAGTCCGAGATCTTAAGCATTAAGCTTGGACTCGTTAAAATTTTTGTAAAAACTCTCAATAAGGAAGACCCATGTTTTCAATATTTAAAAACAATTTTTCCAAAACTAAGCGACGTCAAATTAAAGGAAGGTATTTTTGTGGGCCCACAAATACGCAAACTTATGAAAGATACAGATTTTGAAAAAACACTCAACGACATTGAATTAAGTGCTTGGAACTCAGTGAAATGTATCATTAAGCAATTTTTTGGGAAACATAAAATTAGAAAATTATGAACGAATCGTTACAGACTTATTAAAAAATGACCAAAAAATGGGCTGCAGAATGTCGTTAAAAATGCATTTCCTGCATTCTCATTTGGATTTTTTCCCGCAAAACTTAGGCTTAGCTGTAAGTGATGAACAGGGTGAAAGGTTCCATCAGGACATCCTTACTATGGAACAACGATACCAAGGTCGATGGGATCCAGGGATGTTGGGAGATCATTGTTAGTTCCTCATGAGAGAAACTGACCTTGATAATAAAAGAAAATCGCCCTAGGCAAAGAAAAAGTCCACCAGATTTTTTTGGTTTTTGCTTTTTACTATAGATTTGGTCAGGTTTATTGTAATTAATTAATAAATATTCGTAATTTATTTATTTTTTTTACTTTTTACATTACCAAACCACAAAAAAACCCTGAAAATCGTAAAAAAAAGAATGTACATTAACAGAAAATCCTGACGTGATGGAAAAATTTGTGCATCAGATTTGGCTTTAGCGATATCGGTTTAACCAGAATATAGTACTCAGCTTTCTGTTGCGCTCCATACCAATTTTTTTGTAGAGTAGTGTTATCGACGCGGGAATCGATAACAAAGATGCTGACCATACCTGACACTTACCGGGTGAGCTACGTGAATGCGGTGGGAAGCAGGGTGGATTCTCGCATTTCAGAGATGCGTCAAGTTAATGTGACCGGATTGTACTGACAAATGACCATTTCAATCTTAAATTCATTTCCACTATGTAACGGATAAAGAAAATACTGTCGGACCATAAATGGACCATAGATTGGCCACAGATTATAGAGCGTCGTATCTATTACTCTGATAGATGTTCATTTGAATTTCAAATTCATTTCCATTATGTAAGTAGGAAAGTATAACAGTGTATCAGGCCACAGGTTATAAAGATGTGATTCTTGAAAAAAACATTCTTGTGGTTATTGAAAAAATCAAATTGAAACAGAACAGAATTTGTTTATGTATATATTTTGAGGAAATAAGCGAACATAAATGTAGGAAACAGCTGATTATTTTTTCTCGATTTCTGCTTTGGTCCCATACTAAAAGTTGTTCATAATGATGAATACAATGACCCCCCAAGAGGATGTGAGTTAATTATGTGACATGTTGTATATTTGAACCCTTATTTTCTTAACAATAGTTCCTTTTTTATGCACCTACCATGTTTTCTCTTCACCACATTTGATTGACTGGTAGAGAATGTCTAAGCATTAAGGATCCTGCGTAGATCGCTCGCTACTTCGAGTTGAGATGAAAATAAAATACGTTCGCGGTATATTGCTATCTCTGTTTGGCAAAAACAAATGCGAAATTGCATATGTGTGTGTACGTGTGAGTTGGACAATCTTCACAGCATAATATGGAACAGTTTTGAACTTGACAAAATAATTCTATCAAAAACACAGCTTGTAAAAAACTCAAGTCTCGCAACACTACTCTTCTACCGTAAAAATATGTGAGATCCATGTTATACCAAGTCAAAATATCTTGTATGTTTTAAATAAATGAATTTAGCTTTGTAATGGCATGAAAACACAATGTATCTCAAAAGTAATTAAGTAAATCGTTTAGTGCGATTACCAAGTCAAATCTTAAAAATGTAACTTTGTAATCCTATACATTTATATGGGATTACTAAGTTATATATGCAGTTGGTGTATCTAGAAAACTAGGCCGAAATTGCAAAATATTTTAGTTTTCCCTTGGTTTGTACAGTAAATACTAATTGTAATCAAAATTTGAAACTTCTGTCTCTATGTCTGCTAAAAGTACCTTAGACTTTTTATGTTCGTTCAGTCAGTGAATGACAAAATTTAGAAACTTTGATAAGAAAATTTAATGAGATTTGAAATATATCGTCTTTTTAAGAAGCCTGCTTGATCTAGTTTCGTCCACAACAAATTTATAAGAGGTTGAAAATGGCTCGAAATGTTTCGAGAAAAGGATGCCACATTTTTGCGTGACTTGGTGGGTGGGACACTACCGTGCCCCCAGATTACCTATGCTCCATTGAAGAAATAGGGTCGTCACTTTTAATGTTATCCTAAAAATAAATTTAATGCAAAAAAAGTGTTCTGTAGTGATCAATCTATCGAATGGAAATCAATAATATTTTTATTTTACGTGGGCCTACATGGACACTTATGAAACGTCAGAATCAAGTGCGTAGTTCCAATTCGTCGTTTCCTATTGAGAAGAACTGGCAAGAAACTTCATGGTTACTCTTTTCAAAAAAATATTGGGTTTACAATATTTCCATACTAGCTGTGTCCGCGACTTCGTTCGCGTGGATGACAAAACTTATCAATAAGTTTTTAGTGTAGTACCTTCACTTCTATGTATATCAATAAATAAGCAAAATGCCCAAAAAATAATATCTACATAATTATACGAATGACTAATCTTACCTAAGAATACTAAAATACCCTACGTTACTTACACACTATCAAATATACTACCTACACTTGAAATTAAAATCTATACGGTCTGCGCCCTATAAAAGTAAACCTAAGTACCTACCTAATTTAAAAAAAAAATGGGTTCGGTGTCGGTCTCGTAACACCCCCTGCCATTATTTTTTTTGACATTTTCAATGTACAGAATTTATACTTCTACAAATTTATTATAAGTATAGATTACAATACTACCAGACAGATTAAGATTGATAACCAAAAGTACAATAAAAATAATATTTATCAAAAAGCTGTCGAAATAGTAGTAATCAAATCGTAGTCTAGTGTTCCCACATTCACACCATAAGAGAGAATATAAATATAAGAAAAAAGAACAAACCTATTAACATGAGATGTAACTAACAAAAATAAATCACGACTTAATGAATCTATGGTGATTAAAATCTAAATAATATAAGGAACAAACGCTCGCAAACCGTTTGTGCGATATGACCCCTACGCTAGTGTGAATGCCTATAGGAGGGGAACCGATTTTCTAGAGGCGTAACTACAAATTTTCAGCTTTCAGACTTTTCCCTATATTTGCTATAAGACCTTTTTTATGCCAAATTTCATGATTCTAGGTCATCGGGAAGTACCCTATAAATTTTGATTACTTAGAGAGTATCAAAACGTACGTTTTTTGCGATATAAACGGTTGTAACTTTTTTTTTCGATAACTTATATGTTTGAAATGTGCACAGCTTTAAGAGATCGCGGACCTATTCTCGAACTCGACAACTCCACGTGTTCCCGAGATAGAGGGTCTTGACAAACAAAGGTTTCGTTTTTGCCCTTTGAGGTACGGAACCCTTAAAACGAAACGATAATTGTTTAAAAATTTTATAGGAAATGAATTTCGATCAAATATTTTTCGAACCTATGATAAGTAGGTAACCCTGTAGGAGCGACACACACGCAAGGACTTTGTGTACCCTGGAATGATTACGAAGTAATATCACACAATCTGAAGTGTACTTCATTTTCATTGCCATTAAGTTCATATTTTTGATTGACAAGCAAAAATGGAAAAAATGTACCCAGCAAGACGGAGCATAGAAAGAGGTAGCGTGTCCCTTTCTTACTCTTCTATGGACACCATGGTAGAAAGAGATAAGATACCCTTTTGTGAGTACGATTTTGAGGTTGACGTAATCAATCCAGATAGTATAAATAATTCTGAGACACACTGACTGAGGTAATGTCATACCCACACACTGACATTTGCCTGCTGCGATAGCAATAAAAACTATTGAAAATTTGGGAGAAATTTGGATGTGTACCGTAATACCAAAAATGATGAATGAAAAATTAATTATTTTCCAATTTCTTTTCTTTTCTTTATAACTTGATAATAATATCTGTGTTCCTACGGAGAGATATCTTGAAGTATTGTTGTTTATAATATAGAAAAAAACAAATAAAAACATGACATTTTCGGTGTAAAAATGTGCAAAATTAAATTCGCTTAAATTTCGTTTGGGGTAAGTTTTTCAACAGAAAGACGACGTAGGAACCTAGATAATTACTGTCTGAATCCGAATAACATCATATTATGGTGTAAATATGCTTAAACTGCAAATGATTTTGGTATTACGTTTGTATGGAAAATTGACACTTCGCGCCAGCCTTAAGTCCGTCTGTGTACCTATAAGTTGCATGAAGTTTTAACCTATCAATACCCGCGAAACGAGAAACAATAGTAAGACAATAACAGCGCGGCCCTATGAGACCGGTCGGGGATTTATGAATTAATAAATAAATTAGGTAACCGTTCGTTCACGAAGTTATACCATTGAATATTATTTTATTTATCATTATTTATACCATTGAATATTATTTTGTTTATTATTATTCATAAGTTAAACGTCATGAATTGCCAATGTTTCTGTGGTTTAAGTATAAATAGTACAGACAGATATGATGGTAAATGTAGAGGTTTTCCTCTTATATTATTCATAGACTTGCGTTTGACCGCTATCTCGCTTGATGGTAAGCTGTCAAGTGGTCCTGGATTCAAAATCGATTGGAAGTCATAAATAGTATCTGTGTGTTTATCATTGCACAAACCTATAATCTGGGGGGGGGGGATTTTAAGTGGGAGTGACGTCCAGTGGCTATTTTAATTATTTTCAAATTGATTACTGCTAGATATGGTGATGTAATATTGGTGTAGTTTTGTATCTATCGCGTACATCGACTGGAACAATTTGCCTGCTGCAATTTCTCGTCCGATTACAATTTAGGTGTCTTCAAGGCTAGAGTGAATAGACTCTTAATAAGCTAGTGCGCCTCACCATCAACGATTGCACCACTGCTTACCATCAGGTGGGATCGCAGTCAAGCACTAGTTTATAACAATTTAAAAAAAATCTCAAATGTCTGCGCAACTGGACAATATGTGAAATCATAAGACAGACGCAATCTGAAGAAAAGAAAGAAAGAAAAATATTTAGTTATTTGACAGACCGACAAAAAATAAATAATGATAAAAAAAACAAGAAAAACTAGCACAGTGTGTGTCGCGGCTGCGCCAAATATCTCGGTTAAATGCAGCCTAAAATTATATTGTAGTGTTGACTACCTCAGCGAAGGTTGCCGAAGAGATTGATTTGATTGCTACCATTAGACTACAAAAACTTTACAATACGTGTATCTATTATTACAATCGTAAGCAAATTAATGCCTCTGGGGAACACGGAAAATCCGAAAGGTTGTCACCTTGTCACCTTGAACGGGGTAGGGGTTTAGTTAGTAAGAGTTTGACACGCCCTCCCGCTCCGCCCAAGAGTGGGAGAAGTCATTCTGATGATTCCCCTACCGAAAACAAAAAAAGAAGCAAATTAATAATTTTAGTATCTAAGCCACAAACAAAAAAAAAGTAAACTATTCCTATAATTTTTTTTTTGAGTGATGTGGTGTGAGTGAGAAATAATCATGTAACTTTTTCCGTTGTGGGTGGAGCAAATGGGAGTGTCAGATTTTTGCTGACTAAAACCCTAGTGTGGTTCTGACTGAACTTTCACAAAGAGACACCTTTCAAATAATCCGGGAGTGCGCCTTTTGGCAGCCTATTACATTTTGATGATTTCCCAGCTCGAAAAAAACGCTGTCTAACGCCCGTTTTCAATAACCTACCGGAGTTTATAGATAGATAGCTATCCCCGATAAACAGTAAGATTCTATCTATCTATCCAAAACTTTGGTAGGAAATGCTATCCGTTGGTAGGTTATAGGAAAGCAAGTAAGGGCAAAAGGATAATTAGTTTATCTTTAGTAGTTGCAACTGTAGATAGATAGCTTATTGAAAACGGGCGTTAATTCATGAATCCCCGAGCGGTCTCATAGGGCCGCGCTGTTATTGTCTTACTATTGTGTCTCGTTTCGCGGGTATTGATAGGTTAAAGAAGACTCGCAGTTTAAAATAGTGACGTCCGAAACCGATGAAAAGCGAAACCATTTTCATCCGTGACCAATGTTCGTCGGTTGCATCGTCTAGCTAAACTATCTGTTTTTCGTAGAAAAGATAATTTTAGACAATACGTAATTTAAATGCACTGGAGTCAGTTACGTGCTATTCAATGTCAAATGATTCACTATTGCTATGTCTTACAAATCGGAGGTAACGCTTTACACGTCTTATTAATCATAATTAAAGGTTATAAAGGCAAAATGTTCTTTGTATGTATATTTGTCTCTTCTTTACGCTCAAACGGCTGAACCAAGTCTGAGTCATCGACGGCGCGGAGTGTTCCATTCGCGCCTCAAAGAGATGTCAGTAAAACCGTAAGGGCCCCGCAGCCTATTGAGGCCTTTTGTTGTTCTTTCGAACAGGAACCCCGGGATCCAGTAACGCCAGGTAAAGATGGAACATAAAAAAAGTCAGGAAAAGTCTGACACGCCTCCCACTCCGCCCTAGGGCGGGAAAATTTCTCGGGACACATTAAAAAACATCTCTCGAACAGCTGAACGGAATTATGCGAAATTTGGCACACACTTATTTACTATCACACCATTGTTTTAACTTGAGAGCATGTTCCCTTGGGATAATTTTCAATTTTCAGGAGAGCGAAGTCGCTAGCAATACTACTAACATATATACTAGACAAAAATCATGAAGATTTAGGTACTTACACTAACGATCAATGGTACAGTTATCTTATACAAGCAAGTTTTATCAGAAAAAGCGCTTTGACGTTTGGATCGTTAGAAAGATTATTTGGAAAGACAATCTTAACTTTGTTATAACAGTTCGCTTTTTATTATCTTATAAATAGATAGGTTTTCAAATTTTTTATAGAAGTTTTAGGTTTTATTTTGTACTTAAAAAATGACACCAATAGTATTAATAATGTCCCGCTATATATTTTATGTATAATATTATAAACGTGAAAGGTTGTGTGTGTTTATCATTTATTCAACGCTTGAACGGCTGAACTGATTTCGATGAAACTTTCTATCCTGTTAGTTACTTTGGGATAATTTTCTACTGTCACGTGGATAAAACCGCTGGCAGTAGCTAGCACCATAACACAATATAAAAACGATGAACGTATTTTAAATATAGTTTTGTTTCTGTCGCCCGTTTGAACCTAACACTTAAAAAAAATAAGAATTAAATTAGTTCAGTGTTTTGTGATGTAAAATAAGCCTACATATAATGTCACAATAAATACTATTAACGTTTGAATCCCCAACCGGTCCTATGAGACCGCGTTGTTATTGTTTTACTATTGTGTCTCGTTTCGCGGGTATCTGAGTAACTAAGGCTTTATATACACGCACCACAATCACACCACATCGCAACGACAAAAAGTGGTTACGTGTGAAGAGTAAACAAATGTCGAAGTGGTTACGTTGTCGTTACGTTCGTCGATATCACTGTTGCATTCGACAAAATGTATTGTGGTCAATGTGAATGAAACTATTTAATTTTATAAGTTTAGTGTCCTATCTAAATATTATCATTAATCCGGCTTGACTGGAAACCTACCCCAATATAGTTGGGAAAAGGCTAGGTAGAGAGAGAGAGTGTCCTATCGTCGTTGTCAAACCAAAACCTGCTATGTGCAAAAAGTATACTTTTGAGATATTGACAAAATATTTTTTCCTGAAGCCATTAAAGCTGCTGCACATAGCACATTTTATTCTAAGGCCATAGTTCCACAAAAAAGTGGTCATAAGCACATAGCAGTGACCTATAAACTGTGGTCAAAATCTTGAAATCTCAAAAAACGACACATAGCAGATTTTGTTTTGACACCGACGCTATGTTTTTTTTATGAATAAAACGTTAAACGTTAAAGCTAGTAGTCTTGTGTTAGGAAATATTAAGTGGAATAATTTATCTGAAATATCCACGTACCATTTTTTTAAGGTCATCAGGGAACTTGCAATTTAAAATGTCACAACTTTCTTTGATAATTCATTTACTATTAAGGCAGCTTGTCTGTGGCATAAATGACCAGACACAATTAAACGAACATGTTTTTAAAAGACTCGTTACCTGTCACTGTACATATCTTTTTTTTTTATTGATATAAACTAGTGCTTGACTGCGATCCCACCTGATGGTATGATATCGATAGTCGTCATTTATATTTTAGTCTATTATATTTTTTACATCATAATAATTATGTTACAAATGATACTAAATAAAATAAAAAAAAAACCCTAAAGAACTAACTAAAAGTAAACTAAAGAATGGCGTCGAAAAACTTCTCCGTCTATTATATAGTTTTCAATATGTATGCAATCGTTAATGTTGAGGCGCACTAGTTTATTAAGAGCCTATTCACTCTAGCTTTGATGACACCCAAATTATAATCAGACGGGACGACTGTAGTCGGCAAATTGTTCCAGTATAAACGACGAGGCGAAACGCTTTGAAAGGCTATCACACCAATGACAGGCCCATTTGTTGTCCAGGCAATTACCACAGAACACATTAGTGTTGTGTGCTATTACTGTCGATTCCAGGCTGCTGGATAGATTGCAGAATGCGATAAGGCCACCCATTGTATGTGTCTTAGTTTTAATTTCCTTTTGTATGTGTAATGGTTGTTCAATAAAGAAAATAAAAAATAAATACAATTATTGGTTCAATAACTATAAATATTTTTTAATGCCAAACTGCCATGTTTGCGCTTAACAAAAGCTTCGGGCTATGTCTGCGTATGTCTTCATTCGTGATTACATCACGCAAGGAAACTCTGAACGTAGTCCCGTATAGTGTATTGTTAGTCCTATATTTAAGCACTGGATTTCATTATACGTGAACGAGAACAAAAGAGGATGTAAGACAGTAGAATTTAATTTATGAAACATTAGGTATTATAATTTATATTAAATTATTATAAAAAAATAAAATATAATTATAAAAATAATTATAAATTACATTAAAAATAATTAAGATGACTACGGGTATAGTCACGATCAATAAAAAGAGTTTTGCAAAAAAAAAGTCACATTTTTAACCCACATAACTTATGCTGATCGAAAAAAAAAGTGTACGGAAAATGGTTAAAGACCTTACCATTAAATAGGTAATTTGGAAAACCATGCCAATTAACCATCATATAGGTAATTCAGAAAACTGTACCTGTGACCTTCATGATTTTGACTTCTAATGTGTTTTGCAATTTTATTCTATTTTATTTTTATATGGGTATTTTTACTTGCAATAAACGATGTATTATTAACTTTTGTTATAGCTCATAATCTGACTAAAGCACTGGTGCTTTTAATGACTTTTAGTTAACATTTAGGTACTCATGAGGCATTATCGAAAAAACCCTAATAAAGAAGAATGGGTAGATAAAAGAGGCATTTGCGCAGACTCCAAATATATTAGTACAAGAGCAAAAAAAAATTACGCGTCATAATTTTTAATATAATATTTTTTTTAGCTACCATTTACTTAACATAGTGAGTTAGTTCAAACATGGAAATACATTACGACCGCTAATTTTATTCGAACGTACCGAATAAAATACAGTGAATTAACTAAATGATTAACATTGAATAACTCAACGAAATAGAATTGTATTGTAATGGATAACTGTCTGGCTTAAAAACAAGGTTAATGCCGAATAATTATAATATGAGTAAGTATTTAATGTATAGTATGACACCTGTCATTGGACTAGTTTATGTTAAAAATTCGGGAAACTATTGATAAAACACTGAAAAAAAATTTACATGTCTCTGGAAAAGTTTATACTTAAATTTAAAATCCTGGCTGAATAATCCTTTACATACATATCACATTCAATTCAAATAAAAATTGCTTCAAAAATAATCGTCATAAAAACTCACCAACTGTCAGATGAATTATAATAATCTAACACAGTAACCTACCTAATTTTGATCATTCATTTTAATCATGTGAATTCTAATTCAAAAATTGTACGAAATGACCTTAGCCGCGAAGGTAAAAACAATTGCTTTTTTTTTAAGACGAAAAACACGTTTTTAGCTGTATTTATAGGTACGGCGTCAGTTTGCAAGTATTATCGTTTTCAGACATTGTAAATTTAAATTCTTTTGTATGTAAATTTACATAATCCGCGTCAAAACAAGCCACGTACGTTTGTACAGCTGAATCCAACAAACAGGTAACGATCATCGCATTCAATATAACATTTTTAGAACATAATAATAAAATTTTTGATTAATCACTTTTGAGAAAACCGGTCCAATTTGGTCGATCACGAATTCACAAAATACTTTTTTTCACTTCACTAAAAACTTCACTTTGTTTCACTGTGTTAAGTAACTTCACTGTTTTCCGAACACTGGATTCGATTTTCAAATAGGAGCGCGCGAAATACGTAAGCGATTTTCCCGCGCAAACAAGATGGCGACGTGTACGCCCCCCGCGACTGTGCAGAGCAGACTGGCTAAGCAAAGGTGACGCTTCACATGATTCGATCACATCGTTGGGTTATATATTTTTGCTACGAATGTAACCTTAACGCGACCGGTTTCAAAGCCCGTTAATATAATAACTGCCAAAAATAACACAGAATACGAGTAGTTATTTCCATAATTTTGTGGAACAGGTATTTTTCGCTGCGCTTGAGATTGTTACGTGGTTTAGAGTACCGCATTTTTTTTTAAATTTGACTTTTCCTGTTCAGTTCTCCTAGAGCTGCTTAGTGAATGAATTTGTAGTAAGTTTACGTTTTTGACAAGTATCGCTTTGAATGTTTGTAAAAAAAAATAAAATAAGAAAATTAATGTTATTTAATTAAGAGAATAATTATCGGCAGCAAAACTTATAGAATAAGGTACTAATACCATGGGTGGCCATATTATTAGGGACAGTATCTAGATTTCTTATATTATTATCAACTTTAATTGCATTTTGCAGGTAAATGGTTGGTTGTAGGTTCGGCAAATATTTTTTATTTATGGACTTCATTGATTGAAATAATAAAACAACAAATTTGAAGTCAAAATTATTTATACATTTTTGAAAAAAAAAGATACGTAATAAGATGGATGAATATTGCTAGTATTTTGTAAAAGCATCCATTTATCGTGGTATGCTCTCTATGCAAGTTCTGGATTTCTGTAGCAGGTTTCTGATATAATAGCCACTCTTTAATGAGGGCTACGATCAGCTGGTGTTATTTTTTTCACCGGCAAGAGGATCCAAATATTTACGAAATGTTGAAAAAAGTCAACAAAGTTAAAAAATATCACTTAAAAAAAATGGCGCGATGTCACAATGTTGTTTTATATCAAAAACAATAATACTGATGCCAGTAATAATACCAAATAAAAAAATCTTATATAAATCCGTTGGTTAGCTTAAAAAGTGAGATTTATAACTTTGTTGACTTTTTTTGAAATCATCGTATTACGTATCTTTTTTTTTTCAAAAATATAGAAAAGAATTAGATTTCAAATTTTACGTTTTTATTAACGCAATCAATAAAGTCTTTAAATAAAAAATATTATCCGAACCTACAACCAACCATTTGCCAGCAATATGCAATCAAAGTTGATACTAATATATGAAATTCAGGTACTGTCCCTAATAATTTGGCCACCCACTGTAGATTAGTTAGTTTCATTCGTTTTAATTAAACCATTTTGAGAATATATAGATGTTAGTAAAGCGACTGTAGATCGCTAAATAAAACTTAAAATATTAATTAATAGGGGTCAAAAGGTAAAAAAAAATAATTGCGAAAAATGATTATAAATAAAAAAAAGTTAGTATAAAAATATGAATAGTCATCAATTTGCTTAAATAATAAAATGAAACTGTATAACCTGCAGAAAAGGATGATATAAAAAAAAAACGATAAAAGATCTTGTGATAAAGTCAATCCAAAAATCCAAATCCTTCTTGAAACCTTTTTTTCTGGATAAAATATAAACACAAATAGTAATCTTACTGTTTGTCATGTCAATCAGGATAAGACCTTATTTCCATGGCTATTGAAGCGAGTAATAGACTTTTAGGGAGAAAAGAGGGAAATATTTGTATCTTTTAGTTCCCAATTCTTTCTTCGCGTACATTATGTGCTCTGAAATATACACTGAAATTGTTTTATTAGTTCCAATAAAATGGTTAAAAAGGACTTGTAATTTTTTTTTTGGTATGTATTTACCACTAGTACTACGCTAGTATTAGTGCTATACATATATTATTATTCTATATTATACATAATTCAAGTAGTATATAAGTAGGTATTTCATATATAAATCGTGACCTCTCTAATAAGCTTTTGATTACATTTATAAGGAGAACAATCAAAGGTATGTTCTGCTAACGTGGTGAGTGATTCTACGCGAACGCTAAACGACGCGGTGTGACAATTGGTTTGATATTTTTTCACGCAAACTATTGCGGTCCGGTCATCGGAAAAATGGCTGAAGCAGTGACTTCGTGCGTTCGTAAGATAAAGCCGCCGCGTCACATTGTATTCGCCTAGCCGCATTAGATTGCTTTGCAATTCGCGTTAAATCGCCCACGTAGGACATTAGCATTATCCTTTCCTAACTATGTTGAGATCGGTTTCTAGTCTAACTAAATACAGTTTACCAAATATAATTTTGATTTTATTTTTGGATTTAAATTTTGATCTTAATATTATTTTTATATCCTGATTTTGATTTTGTTAATAATAATAAATGTGATATTTGTCACTGTAGTAATTTTAAATTAATATTAAAATTCCTTTTTAATTTTTCCTTTTTTTGCCTTTTTATGTTTTTATTTATTTAATGAATTCAACAAAGTTCTGTTAACAATATAGGGAATACTTTGGCTCATGTAATATAGTTTTTAACTAGCTCAAGACCCAGAGAATTTCATTTGTTTACACACAAGAATCTTAAGTTAATACATAATTGTATTAATTGTTTTTAATATTTGACATGGAGTAACTACCTAACTTACCTCCACATTACACCACCCAGTAATTGTGAGTGTAACGCCATACTCCTTTGCTAGACATGTATCAGATTTTCTGGCTTCTGACTACCCTTAAAGCCTGTCAATGATAAATCTGCAAATGACAGTCGGGACTTACGGCTGTCCGAGATACGGAGAAATCTCCGCAAGTTAAAATGGTTGGGTGACCACACAAATGAATACATTGTGAATTTGATTAGTGCCTAATATTTAGAAATAAATGGACTGTACCTAACTAATAAATAAAATAAATCCTCCTATATAACAAAGCTTAACAATTCCTAAAATATTATCAAAAAATTAGGCCGTAAGATTTTTAGAGTATTACGACCCATTCCCACTCGTAGAGAAGTGGCCTGAGTCCCAACAGTGGGAACAGAACAAGGTCGATAATGCTAAAAAAATCCAAAAGATTTTTTATTAGTAGTATGACTTAACTACTAATAAAAAATTAATTCAGAATTAGTAAAACGCTAATTTTATCATCAAACCATAAATAAATAGATAGTGGATCTCATTTGCGTATGTTACATTTCACCTTAAAGGTTAATCGTTTAGTGACGTCTGTTCACAAATATCAAAACAGAATTATTTTGACACTAATTTTATCAATCTATAAATAACTATCGACACGCGTAGGCTTTCGCGCGGTTGCAAAATTAGTTGTGTACCTCTACTATATTATGCATGTCATCATCATCATCATCATTACAGTCAAAAGACGTCCACAGCTGGACATAGGCCTCCCCCAAGCGTCACCACAACAACCGGTCCTGTGCGTATCGCATCCATCGGATTCCCGCGACCCTCGCCAGGTCGTCGCTTGTGGGAGGCCTTCTAACGCTGCGTCTTCCGGTACGTGGCCGCCACTCCAGAACCTTTCGTTCCTATCGACTATCCGTTCTATGAGCAATGTGCGCTGCCCACTGCCAAGCAAGCCACTTTAAGTTTGGCGATTCTTCGGGCTATGTCGGTAACCTTGCTTCTCTTGCAAATATCTTCATTTCTTTTGCATCTAAAACTGTTGCTGCGAAGTTTTTAAGATCTAAGCAGGCTAACATAGGGACAAACAGACAGACTACGGGAAGCGACTTGTTTTATACAATGTAGTGATTTTATCACAAATCCTTAATAAATAGATAGTGGATCTGATTTGCCTATGTTACATTTCACCTTAAAGGTTAATGATTTGGTGACGTCTGTTCACAAATATCAAAACAGAATTAGTATCACACTAAATTTATCAATCTATAAATAACTATCGACCCGACCAGGCTTCGCACGGTTGCAAAATTAGTAGTGTTCCTCTACTAGGTATATTATACAAGTCATAATCATCATCATTTCATCCGAAAGACGTCCACTGCTGGACATAGGCCTCCCCTAAGCGTCGCCACAGCGACCGGTCCTGTGCGTCTCGCTTCCATCGGATTCCCGCGACCCTCGCGAGGTCGTCGGTCCACCTTTTGGGAGGCCTTCCAACGCTGTCTCTTCCGGTACGTGGCCGCCACTCCAGAACCTTTCGTCCCCATCAACCATCCGTTCTACAAGTAATGTGCCCTGCCCATTGCCACAAGTTTGGCAGTTTTTCGGACTATGTCGGTAACCTTGATTCTCTTGCAGATATCTTCATTTCTTATACATATAAAATGCATCAAAATCCGTTGCGTAGTTTTAAAGATCTAAGCATACCTACATAGGGATAAACAGACAGACTGCGGGAAGCGAATTTTTTATACAATGTAAATAATAATAATGTACGGAACTCTCTTACAAATGTTACATTTCACGCAAAAGGTCAGTTTGTCAGTTAAAACGTGACCAACTTAAAACAGGTATTCTCGTACTTGTGACGTTACATAATAAAAACTACTTTCTGCACTTTTAAAAATAGCGTGTTAACTGTGACTGGAAATTTAAAGGGCTTCTGAAGTATTTTGGGATGTTTTTTTAACGCATTAATAATATTTTACATTATATATAATTGATTAACTACCTATGTTGGCTTTACGATTTGGTTCAGTGATTAACTACTACGCTGCGTGTCACAGGTTCGATTCTCGCACAGAACAAATATTTTAATGATAGGTTTTTCGTGGTTTTTCGAGTCTGGGTGTCTCGTATTTATGAGTTTTCATGTTTGTGAATGCATCCACAATACAGAAGTAATTTCTAGTGTGTAGTTACTAGTAGTTAAAAAGGTTTTGCAAATGGTTTGAGGTATTTAAGTATTTTTGAGTTACGTAGTCCAAACTAACACCTCATCATGTGAAATTTATATATAGCCTTATAATACCTACTCCATTGGTGTAATTGCTGAAAGGCGTTCCAATACGAGGATAAACCAATAAATAAATAAATAAATAAAATAAAAAAAATGTTTTTTTCCCCTAATGAAACTCAGGCCTCCTCTTAAGGAGAGGGAATGGCCCGTAATACACTACACCGGCCCAGTGCGGCCTGGTGGATGTCACATGTCTTCGAATTTCTAGTTCCAGGACATGGCATGTTTCCTCACGATGTTTTCCATTACCTTTTTGCAGCAGAGTGATGAAATAAATGCACAAAGTAATGGGTCTGGCTAGGTTTGAACTCGCGACCTACAACTCGTAAGCCAAGACTGTTACCACTGTACTACCACCGCTAATTGAATACGATTACAATTTGAATTTTACATGTATACCTATTAACCTATCACATACCCGCTAAACGAGACACAATAGTAAAACAATAACAGCGCGGTCTCATAGGACCGGTCGGGGATTCATGAATTAATCACTCTGATATTAGAAAGTTAAACTTCATATGAATGTGTGTCTGTGTGAAAACAAAATGTAACATAACAAACGCACATTCTGGAAGTTCAGAATCGATTTCAGCTATTTTCAAAACGGGTATGTTGTATGCTAATATTTTTTTTAGGATGTTAAATTACCTCAATAAATTCTTGGTAGCGTCACCAGGGTATTTGTGTATGCGTGCGTAGGTACTAGTACTGATGCGCTATTAATGTAGTGCGTCATTGCCCATATTATTTGCCCATTTAATTTTTGCAAGAAACATTACTTAAGCTTGCCCGAAGGACACGGTGGAGGTATGCCCACCTTAGGCTTGGGCTGAGCACCGTCGTGTCTTCATGGGGACAATCGGCAACAGCGACCTCTCGCGCTAGGCCCTGATACAGGCCATAGTCCGGAGCGACGCTTGGGCAGAGTACCGACATGTCTTCAATCGTTGGATCCGCGGCTACGACCTCTCGCGCCGGGCCCTGGTACAGGCCATGGTCCGGAGCGAAGAGGACTAGCAGGTGGTCGCTTTCTGTTGCGTAGCAGTAATGGAGGTGGGCGCACGTGTAAGGGAACGGCCCTCACGCCCCTCACCCCGATTTCCAGCCACCGTAGGCGTGGGTTTACGCACTTTTTGACTTCAAAGAATAAATCGAACTTCCTTTCTTATTAGCAGCTTTGAAGCTTTATAACTTCGTTATTGATGAAAATGTTTTAGACATTCTTTCATGTTTGTTTATTCTTATAAACAAACATGAAAGAATATCTAAAACATTTTGAAACGCATTTTCATCTTTTTTTGCTATAAAATGATTATTGGTTTTTCTTTCACAAAAAGTACTTATTGTATTTTACAAATAAATGCTCGAAACAGTAATAATAATTCTATCAACAATATTTTTATAATTGATAGGTTCGTGCTTGACTGCCATCTCACCCGATGAAAAGCGACGATGCGGTAGACGATGGTGCGCGCTTACCTAGAAGTTACCTATTCACTCTTGACTTTAAGATTCCCGAAAAAAGAAAGAACTCCGGATTTCCCGGATTTTATATATACAAAAAAGTTTTAGCAGCTGGAGCCGAATTATGAGGAGGAGAGGAAACTGAATTTCGGCTAACAGCGGCAGCGCTAACTACCTCGCGTTACATTTCAAAATATATACTCGTATCTTAAATGCTTGCAATATACAATACGTATGAATATGGTGTACTCAGATTTTGTATTGTAATAGCTCTGTTATTTAATATAACAAATTAAAAGCATGAATATTCTCCACTTTAGCGTTTAAATTATGATTTTAACTTGATTTTCTAATTGGAGAGTTTATGAGTGTTCATTATTCCAGTTAGATGTTGTATATAATATATACAACATCTAACTGGAATAATGAAAAGAAGAAAAGTTAATGTGACCGGATTGTAACAAGCATATTATGCTTGTTACAATCCGGTCACATTAACTTGACGCTTCTCTGAAATGCGAACATCTCCCGCTTTCCCCCACATCCGCTTAGATCGCCTGGCAAGAGTCAGGTATGGTCAATATCTTTGTTATCAATACGCGCGTCGATAATTTGGCTAGTTCTCTGTGGTTGTTATAATGTTTTTGGACATTATTTCCTCAACGGCAAACGTCAAGTTAATGTGACCGAGTTATACTTACTACCTACCTTCGCGCTCAAAAACAGATTATTTTTTAAATAATATAATAGAGTCAAGTACCTACTAGGCTTGACTGCAATCCCACCAGAATGTAAGCAATGATGTAATAGTTGATAGCGAGCCTCGCTAGTTAATAATTGTAATCGAACGGGAAAACCGCAGCAGGCAAATTGTTTCAGTCGGAACGAGGCCAAAAGCTTAGTCCGGGATGTAGAAGTGTGTAACCATGCAGTTTCTTGCCGGTTCTTCTCTATAGGAAACGACTAATTGGAACCGTGCGCTACCTTCTGATGTTTTATAAATTGCACATGCAGGCCTATCATCATCTGCCTAGCCTTTTCCCAACTATATTGGGGTCGGCTTCCAGTCAAGCCGGATTTAGCTGAATACCAGTATTTTACGAGGAGCGGCTGCCTACCAGACCTCCACAACGAATAGATAAACAGTTCAGATATTTATTAAGAATTTTAAAAAAGAAAAAACAAGGAAAGTCACGGTGTTGGTATGATTTTTTCAGCGTTTTTTTTTAATCACTTTTTGGTTTTGGTCATTGTTGTTTGCATAAATTGCTGATTAAATATTAATAAATGCTTTGATTGATATCTAAAAGTTTTTGTTGGTGACAAAAAAGCAGTTTATATCTCTAGCGTGGAAACTCGTTTCAAAATGTCAAAATGTGTCATTTAAAACAAAAAATTACATTAAAACACTGTACGCACAGTTTTTTATTTAAATTTCTATTTCGAAATGTTAATAAACCTGACTATATTTTCGATAATCGTGGGCTAATATTAATTTAATGTTTTTGTTTTAAGAAATATATCAAAACTGGCTGGGAAATGCCTCACCAACTTATAGAGCTAGGTAGAGATAGGATAGTAGCAAATTATAGTAAGGGGTTAAAAGGAATAAAATTATTCTATGAGCCTACTCGTGTGGCAAATTTCTCTTAACTTTAATAACAAACATACACACTCTCAAACTTTTGCCTTTATTGTAATAACAGTTGATATATAAAGTAATTAAGTATTATTACGGATTTTAATATCAAATAAAATGGACACATGATCTGGTAAGGGAAAAGTATTACGAATGTTAATATCTAATAAAATGTTTACATGATCTGGCAAAGTAAAATTATAGTGTCTTCGAATTCCTGGTCGAAAAAGTTATTTGAATGAATAATTTTTCATGACATTGATATTTATGGATGTACGAGTAATTTTATCGTAAAAGCTTTTCTTTTGACATTCATCGTGTAATTTTGACATCAATGTTATGAATTAAAAATATTCTTTGTACAGTTTTAAATTTTGACATTATAGCTTAAAACAATTGCTAATTTATAAGATCTCTAAATAATATTCTTATAAGTGCAATTCTAAGTAATTTTTTGTATGAACTTTTCGGCGTAAAAATATTTCCATAGCATTCAATGCCGATCTTACGACTAAACATGATTGAACTCAAACAATATAACATGCTCTTGTATGCATACAATGTTTACACTAATAAAGCATAATATTTTATCTTATCTTAATAGATTTATTTACAAACTAAACCATTGCCGGAGGGCCGTTAATCGAAAGAGTGAAGATGTTTTGATATTGACTACAACAATTATTTACAAGATTAAGATATAAATATCGTGGGAATATACCTTGGACTACTAACCTTATTCTATTCTAGCTTCTACCTGCGGATTTGCCTGCGAGAAATTTAGAAAATATAATAATATGTTTATGTCATTCTATGACAAATTGCCTTTCAACAGGTAAAAGAATTTTTTAATCGGTTCAGTTGTTTTTGATTTATCTACCTATTACAAATATAATAATAAGACATAATTTGTTCTACAATATTTGTTAGTATCTAACTCTTGTTTTTACATTAGTTCGTAGTTTTGGAAATAAAGTATTAATTATACTTTAAATTAATAATCAATAAATTAAAAATTCAAATGTCAGTGAAAAAAACCGGCCAAGTGCGAGTCGGACTCGCGCACCGAGGGTTCCGTACAAACCTGCAATTTTTTTTTTCACGGGTTAAAGGCAATTAGATCTAAGTATTTGATATGAATTTCAACTTGATAGCTCTACGCGTTCATGAGGAAAAAAGTAATAAATTATATTTATTAAAAAATAAATATATATTTTGTAATGTAACTAAAAATTTAAGGTTTTCGGAATTTTTCCTTTATGTGTGCTATAAAACGTTGCTTCATGCCAAATTTCAAGATTCTAGGTCGACTGGAAGTACCCTTTAGGTTTTGATTCCCTTGCGAGTACTTGCGAGTTTCAAAATATGCAGCTTAAATTCCTGTTTCTTTTAATTGCGTTGACATAGAAGTTTGATTTTGTTACAGCTTAAAGGTATTATAGACCTGAGTATTTGGTATGAATTTCAATTTAATACCTCTACGCGTTTATGAGGAAATGGGTAGTAAATATCAAATTATTAAAAAAAAAAATATTATGTGATGTAACTAAAAATTTATGGTTTTCGTAATTTTTCCTTTATCTATGCTATAAGACGTTGCTTCGTACCAAATTTCAAGATTCTGAGTTCACGGGAAGCACCCTGTAGGTTTTGATTCCCTTGCAAGTGTCGAAAATTTGCGGCATAAACGGCTGTATCTTTTGATTGCGTTGGCTTAGAAGTTTGATTTTTTCACAGCTTCAAGGGACAGTAGACCTGAGTAATTGATATAAATTTCAGCTTCATACCTCCACGCGTTCTTGAGAAAAAGGGTCTTGACAGACGGACGGACAGACGGACAACAAAGTGATCCTATAAGGGTTCCGTTTTTTCCTTTTGAGGTACGGAACCCTAAAAATGGTAAATCGAAACTATAAAACACATTTAAATGGTCAATAAATTAAAATGTAAAATTAAAAAAATCTTTAATGATAATAATATATTTATATCAATCATCTAAATCTAAGATCAACGTTAGAAAGAGAAATCCAACCTAGACTTTTACGTTAATTTCTATCACGCCCATATACCATTCAAAATGGCGTTTTTACAAGATAGACCAATGTATTTTGTTTTTAATTATTATACTTAATTCGTTTAGCTATGAATTTTTATGTTTACAGGTAACTATTTTTAGATACATTTTTCATACATATTTTCTATTGACCATTTTTAAAGAAATAGTATTTAAATAAATAATGATAAAAATATGATATGACTTGTGTTATTTATTTCATCACCACTGCTATCGAAACGGTGAAGGAAAACGCCGTGAGAAAACCGGCATGTCCTAGAACTAAAAAATCGAAGGTATTATGTAACATCCACCAACCCGCACTGGGCCGGCGAGGTCATTTCCTCTATACGGGACGTAAAAATGTTTGATTATGCTAAATTAACCTATCACATACCCACAAAACGAGACACAATAGTAAAACAATAACAGCGCGGTCTCATAGGACCGGTCGGGGATTCATGAATAAAAATGGATTTATTTCGCACACTAGTAAAATATAAACGAAAGAAATTAGATGCAAAAATAAAATGATGTGCCTCACGGCTGCGCCAAAATAGGTCTAGTTCAGCATTGATGCAATCGTTGATGGTGAGGCGCGCTAGTTTATTAAGCGCCTAATTACTCTCTCCCTGAAGTTCAAATTATAATCAGACTGGAAGACCGCAGCAGGAAACGCTTAGTTCGGACCAAAAACCTAAACCTAAGGTCGTGACGAAACGGGCAAATATAGGACTATCTTCAAAGGCCTAATAAAACAGAAAACAATTAGCACTTCGGAAATTTACCATTAAATAAATCGAATATGTTTCTACATTTGTACTGAGCCCGAAGCACTTTGTGCGTCTGTGTGCAGACTCCTAGAACGGATATCCTCTTCAGTCCAAATATTTGCACACCAGCCCGAATGTTTGTTCCTGTAATGGAGCCTAACACTGGCCTTCTTCTTCTTCCTGCCCTTATCCCACATTATTTGGGGTCGGCGCAACATGTTTTTTTCTTCCATTCTGTCCTATCACCCGTCACGCTATCATCAACTCCCTTTTCTTTCATATCAGTCCTCACACAATCCATCCATCTTTTCTTTGGTCTCCCTCTTCCTCTCCATCCGTCCACATGTAAATTCATAACCATTTTCGTAACATGTTTTTCATCCCTCCTCCTTACATGACCATACCAAGACAAACGATTTCCTTTCAGCTTTTCAGTCACTGGTGCCACTTTCAAACTTCCTCTAATATACTCATTTCTCACTTTATCCATTCTCGTCACACCACACATCCATCTCAACATTCTCATCTCCGCTACATGCAATCTTTTTTCATCCGTCTTTTTCACAGCCCAACATTCTGATCCATACAGTACGACAGGTCTTATTACGGACTTGTAAATTTTACCCTTCAGCTTGAGGGGCATCCGTGGGTCGCAGGTTGTTCCCGTGACCTGTCGCCATTTCATCCATCCTGCGTTGATCCGATGTGTTACGTCCCGGTCTACCTCACCATCCCCTTGGACAAGCGACCCAAGGTACCGAAAGTCGGAACAGATTGGTATGGGCGTTCCGGCGAGAGCTAAGGGCACAGAATTGGAGAGTCCGCCGAAATCGCAGAACAAGTACTCCGTCTTGGTTCTACTCAATTTCAGGCCCACACTCTCCAGTCTATGCCACCACACCTCCAATCTGCTCTGGACCTCCAGGCCACTCTCAGCAACCAGCACAATGTCGTCGGCAAACAGCATACACCAAGGGGCCTCTTCCTGGATGTCTAACGTCAAAGCGTCGATTATCAGCAGGAAGAGGTAAGGGCTGAGAGCCGACCCTTGATGTAGGCCGACCGCCACATTGAAGCTGCCACTGGTGCCCACTGTAGACCGGACTTGATGGCCTAACACTGGCCATTGTAGTGAAATATATGTATGTAGACTAAGAGCCAACTACAATTAACAATACTTTATGACAAGCATTAGCATTATCGGCCTTGTAATGTTCCCACTGTTGGGACTCAGGTCTCCTCTCTAGGAAAGGGAATGGGCTGTAATCCACTACGCGGGCCCAGTGCGGATTGGTCAACACATGTCTTCGAATTTTTGGTTCGAGGACATGTCGATATCCTCACGATGTTTTCCTTCACCGTTTTGAGAGCCGTGGTGATGAAATAAATTACACAAAGTAATGTCTGCCTGGCTGGGTTTGAAACCGCGACCTACAACTCGTAAGTCGGGGCCGTTACCACTGGACCACCACTGCTCCACTTTATGACAAGAGAAAGAGAAATTCGAAGATATGTGATATCCATCAACTCGCACTGGGCCTGCATGGTGGATTGTGGCTCGTTTCTTCTCCTAGAGAGGAGGCCTGAGTCCCAGCAGTGTTAAATTAAAAAGCTAATAAAACTATGCTTACGCACATTCACAACAGAACGAATTGAAACCTTCATTACATACATAATATTACTCGAATCAGAACATGAGAATCAAAAATAATTTATTCAAATAAGGCTGAGGAAATGTGCTTTTCTCACGTCAATTTACTAAGAGACTTTTCCTCATAACACCCACACGTCTTCGTAATAAATTGTTATTTAAGTATACGAAAAGAAAAATCAAGGTAAACAAATCAAAACACGCATGAAACACTACAAGAGACCAAATTACGTATTTTCGTATGTTTCCGATTTCAAAGAAATCCGTTTATCTATATATAAAAGGAGAAACTGACTGACTGACATATCAACGCACAGCCGAAACTACTAGGACTACATACAACTACTTTAAAAGCGTGATGAAAATTTCGCACAAGGTTTCGGTTTATGGCTTAAATGAGCAAGTACTAAGAGAGGATTTTCCAAAATTCACCCCCTAAGGAGATGAAATGGAGTCCAAGGTTTGTATTGAGAAACCTACTTCCACGCGAGCGAAACCGCTGACAGAAGCTACTCTATATTTTCCGTACAACCGAAGCCACTGGGACTAGAAATATAAAATTTTGCACACGGCTTTCTATTGTGGCGTAGGCGAGCACTAAGAAAGGATTTTACGAAATTCAACCTGTACGAGGGTGAAAAGAGGGAATTTCGTTTGTATGCAAAATCTTATTCCGTTGGTCTATATACTTGAAACTTGGTCTAGCACGAATAGTAACCTATATACTCCTAAGTATACAGATTGACATTATATATTTTTCGAAATTGCCCCTTCACTCTTTTCTCTTTCTCTTTTCTTAGGGAGTGTTAAAGATTTTGTGGTGATTGACAGATGGAGGAATATCAAAAGGGTTAAGGTGATGACCCTTAGCCCTCAAAGCATCAGGTCACGACCCTCAGCATTGAGAAATACAACGCAAGGGGGGGGGGGAAAGATTATATGGAAGATATTTTTCTGGAGTTTATTTATTTAAACTTCATAATCAGTAGTGGATCCATACGTGGATTTAATGCAACAAGGCATTCTCTACCAGTCAACCTTTGGGTTAAAAAAGTCAACATGAAACTTTCCATAAATTCCAACATAAATGAATATCAAAGACAGCCATTACTATTTTTTCAAAACTACCCTCAAACTATGGTTCTAACAACATTGTCTACCCTCAAAATACTGTTTTAACACTATAACATTGATAAAAAATTTATGAAAATATTCTGGCGAACGAAGACGCGGAAAAAATACTAGTTGACAATATTTTTTCTTTAATGTGGCGTTTGTAACGGAATCACCGTACAAAAGGAAAATGGTTGGCACACGTGCAAAGTTAAATATAACGAGAATTGCCTGAAAATGGTAAGGAAAATGGTAATCGCGACATGCGTCGAGTTAAGGTGCGTACATTTACACAAACACGGTAACTGGCACGTGTCTTCCTTCTTTTTTTATCCTTTCTCAAGTTTTTTTTTTGCATAAATATTTAAGTGATACTTGTTGAATCGTTTATGAGATGTCCCAGTGGTTAAGATACCGTTAAAATACGCTGCTCATGAATGTGGTTAGGCGGTCGAAACTGGGCAAGTACCTATGTGAATTTTCTAAGTCATATTGTATTTTTATGACGAGCTCGCGACTAGATAATAATAGCCGCATGGGACGATCTTCAAGGTTAAGTAACGCTTGCCAAGGTTGGTCTGTGGATGGGTGACCATCTTAACATAGCGAGTTTCCTTCGTGCCTCGGCAAGCACGCTAAGCCGTAGGTCCCGTCTGTCATTTGTAAATCTTTGGCAGTCGTTACGGATAGTCAGAAGTCAGTAAATCTGACTTCAGTCTTAACGTGATGTATCGTGTTACGCCAGTTAATGGGTTGTGGAGGTCTGGTAGGCAGCCACTCCTCGTAAAATACTGGTACTCAGCTAAATCTGGCTTAACTGGAAGCCGACCCCAATACAGTTAGTTGGGAAAAAGCTAGGTAGATGATGATATTGTATTTTTATAAGTTTATCTTGGTCCTAGGACAGTACTACAGAATATTATATAAAATATATGCTTTAATGTCCACCAAAATACATCACCTTAACAAAATTCTTTTACCCTAAAAGCAAAGTTTCGTAGCGATAAAATACAATTATTATTGTTAGCAGAACAATATTTTTCTAAAAGAGAAAGCAACTTCTAGATGTTCTGAATTCACTGATTCAGCCGAAACAATGAAGAGTAAATTGTATTGTAAGCATTTCTGTAACTTGTGTGACTTTCAGCTGAGTTAATAAACTATTAATACTTTCCAAGGTTATCCAAAGTCGGAGCACGTGTAAATTAAATTTATTCTGTTTCTGAGATAAATTTTAAACTACTGCACCTCACCGTCAACGATTGCATCACTGCTTACCATCACACGGGATTGCAGTCAAGCACTAGTTCATGTTATAAAAGAAAAAAAACCGAAATGGTTTAATATATCGAGATGCAAGGCTTGTAAGACCACGGACAAGTTAAAAAGAGACGCAACGGAATTCCGCACATTTGAAATTTTACGTACCAAATCATCATCATCATCTGCCTAGCCTTTTCCCAACTACACACATCAAAAGTGTCTAGGGATCAAGCATTTTTATGCGGATTTCTTGAGATTCAGATGTGGCTTTGTAATAAATTTATGATTTTATAAATTTATATGGATCCTTTTTGGTGCATTTCATAATTTGAATCAGGAACTGTGAATCAAATTCGAGTAAAAGATGAAAATCAGCTGTCAATATTTTCCCTATAAAAACATACAACGCATTGAAGACATTATTAGTGCTACTGTTTCCCTACTACTGATTAAAACCAACGTTATTATGGAGCGGCGACGTCATTTAAGCAGGGAAGAAATGCTCAGAGCCGTGGGGATGATAGAAGCTGGTTCCCGGCAACGTACTGTGGCTTTAGCTCTGAATACAAGTCAGAGTGTTATCAGTCGACTTTGGACACGTTACCGAAGCACTGGTACCGTGGCTGAGCGCCATGGAGGACGGTATCGCTGCACCACACGGAGACAAGACCGATACATTCAAATCTTAACTCGAAGAGCTCCAACAATAACCGCCATGATGTTAGCCGTGAGGCTTCATCACTCTTCAGGGAACTTAATTAGCGACCAAACAGTCAGAAACCGCTTGCATGAAGTGAACCTTCATTCCCGAAGACCGCTACGGGTACCACCTATAGCAATGCACAATCGTAGGATTCGATATCAATGGGCTCTTGAACACAGAAATTGGGCAGAAGAACAATGGCGTTTCGTGTGCTTTTCTGATGAGTCTCGTTTTGGTATGAGACCGGATACAAGACGTATACGATACTGGAGAACCCCTGGACGCCAACAGCGATTAAAATCCTGCCAGGAAGTCCATCCTTATAGTGGTGGAACCATCATGGTATGGGCGGGTATTTGGATCGGCGGAAGAACTGAGTTGATTTGGATCAGAGGCAACCTCAACGCTCAAATTTATGCTGAGACGATTGTATCAGACGTCATCGTTCCTCTACAAGTGCAAATCGGTCCCTTATTTCAGTTAATGCATGATAATGCACGACCGCACACCGCAAGAGTTGTAAGACAGACTCTCGCCGCAGCTAACATCAATGTCCTGCCCTGGCCTGCTCAGTCGCCAGACTTGAACCCGATTGAGCATGCATGGGATATGCTACAGAGAAGAGCTCTGCCGAATATGGAGGGCATCCAGTCGCAAGAAGACCTTTTTTTGTTGTTGCAACGAACATGGGCGGCCATTCCACAGCGTGATTTGGATGAACTCATTTTGAGTACGCCAAACCCATGTTCTTGTGTTGTTAGTGTTCGCGGTAGAAACACGGATTATTAATTGTTACCCAATAAAATTTTAAAGAAAACTGTTATTTCAGTCTTTTTTTCGAACTTTAATGTTAGTGGTTCAAATGTCAAAAATCCCTTTATTAGGAAAATGGCAAATTTCTTTATTAATGCAAAGGTGACTTGGTTTATCGTTACAAACGAAAACACTTTATTTGATGAATCCTTAAAGAAAATTTTAATTAATATCAATCAGGAGAAAAGTTATTGCAAAAATATATGTTGATCCCTAGACACTTTTGATGTGTGTATATTGGGGTCGGTTTCCAGTCAAGCCGTACTTTACGTACCAAATCATCGTCACATATTTCTACTTAAAAACTTAGATCATTGTAGTAAGTAACACAGAATATTTTTTTACTGATAGGACTAGGATTATAGACAAGAAAAAAAGGCTGTCAGGCTAAAATGGGATTGGGCGGGTCACATCTGCCGCATGCAAACTGACCGCAGAGCAAGAGCCTCCATAAAGTGAGTACCAGAGGTTGGATGACGCCGCCGAGGTCAACCTGGGAAGAGGTGGCGAGAAGACCTAGACGCCTACTGCAGGGACTGGTTAGTGCTGGCTCAAGATAAAAATACCTGGCAGGAGTTGGAGTAGGCCTTTGCCCAACAGTAGGAAAGTATAGGCTAAATAAAAAAAATAAAGTGCATAGGTATTTACGGAATGCCGCCGTGTTTCCCCGCTTGGGGCTGTCTCTAGCTTTAGACTATTTAAAAAAAAAACAGTGTCGTTGGCGTGAAAAGTTTTCCGTTTGCCAGCGGCGGGAAAAAGGACTCGGTGTTGTTTGTTTTCGTGTTTTAATTTTCTTTATGAGTGAAACTTCTTTAATGATAGAGTGATCGACATTCAAGAGGTCACTAAACGACAAACATACAAGCTAAGTTTAAGTAACTTTTAAAATAGAATAAACTTTATTGTACACCAAAAAGTAACAGTACAGTTTTCACAGTACTTAGTCAAAACAATTATTGTTTTATGAATGTCTTTCTCCGCTCTTGGGCGTATCGGGACGGCGTGACAGACTTTTACTGATTAATATCCACTTCTTTGCGAGTTTTCCTTTCAGAAGCCAACCTATGACCCCAGAGGCGTGTTGCTGACATATCTTTCAGGCGCGCGTGGAACAGTCCGTGCTTTCGATGACTTGGGCTCGGTCCGTATGATTACCAGACTGCCGGACAACAAGCTACCCATTGCTCGCCGTCCGCAAGCCTTCGTTTACGTTGGCTGGAAATCAGGTTCGGGTTCCCTTCAGCTTTGATCAACATTCAAGAGGTCACTAAACGACAAAAAACACCCAGAAAGTTTATTGATCCTGAGGCTACATTAGACCGCGACGCGATTGGCGATTCATGAGCGATTAAAACAAATAATGAAAATTGGCCGAGTACTGGGCCAGGCAAAGTATCTGACTGGTTTTGCCATCGACACGCTAAGAAGAAGATAGAAATTAGATTACGGCTACACTGTACGCCAAATTTTACTAGTGATATTTGATTCGCTCTTCCAGTCGCATCGCAAATCGCTGGCAACTGTAGCCTCAGCCTAACACAATACTAAGCAAAAATTACTACTATAGTAGAAATATTACAACAACTTTTTGAATTCGTTTTTCACTTTTAAAACTAAAACACCATATAATTAACTATCGTCTGTTTTTTATACCCTGAGACTGAATTGACACAAGTAATGTCAGATTTACTATAGGAATGATGCCAATTCCTTTGTGTTGTAATGACATTTTATTCTCAGGGTTTAAAAAACAGACCATAGAATTAATTTTGAAGTGAACTTTCTTTCTTTTGTTTATTTAATCAAACTAGATTTTTTCGAGGTTTTTTGTACAATGACCCACAGTTTCTTTACACGTGTAGCCTAAAAACCTAATGTAAAATAATAAATAACCTAACCGTATTCCAAAAATAACGGCTATAAATTTTTTGAAATCATTATTTATTCATGTAATGTTTATCTTAGTGACCGACTGACATATGAATTGCAGTCGAAACTCTAGCACTAATATAGAGAAAAGTCTGAAAACTGAAAATTTGTTGTTACGTCACAAGATTTTCTTTTTTTTGAAAAATCATCAAGACGATTCGAGAATTGAACTTTTTTAAAAAGGTTAGTTGGAGGTATCAAGTTGAAATTAACACCATATAATTGGGTTCGTGGTGCCTTGAAGCTGTGCAAAAATCAAATTTCTAAAGTGACGGGAAAAAAAGATAAGCCCGTTTATGTTGCAAGAAACGTACATTTCGACACTGTCGAATTGTTCGATTCGAGAATTGAACTGTTTTTATAGGTAAGTTAGTACGGAACCCTCAGTGCGCGAGTCCGACTCGCACTTGCCCGGTTTTTTACTTTTAAAACTAAAACACAGTAGAATTAACTAGAATTAATTTAAATTAAACTCTCTCTCTTTAGTTTATTTAATCTAACTGGATTTTTTCGAGGTTTTTTGTACAGTGACCCATCGTTTCATTACACGTGTAGCCTAAAAACCTAATGACGTATTCTAAAAATAACGGCTATAAATTTTTTGAAATCATTATTTATTCATTTCATGTTTATCTTAGTGACCGACTGACATTTAAATAGCAGTCGAAACCGTAAACTTTAAACCTTCAATACATCTACATCTATATATTAGTTAGTTAGTTAGCCCATTGTGTCCCACTGCTGGGCGAAGGCCTCGGCGTGTGTGGAAAACTTTTCACGCCAACGACACTGTAGCGTGAAAAGTTTACCGTTTTCCAGCAGCGGGGAAAAGGCCTCTGTGTTGTTCGTTTTCGTGTCTTTATTTGCTTTATGAGCGAAACTTCTGTGACAGTGTGATCGACATTCGAGAGGACCAAAATGATTATTATTTTATTAATATGATAGCTTTGTTTGTTAGGTGGAAAACTATCAGAATGACTTCTTCCGCTCTTGGGCGGAGCAGGACGTGTCAGACTTTACTGATTAAGATCAACTTTTTTGCCAGAGACCCCAGTTTTCCTTTCAGAGGCCAACCTACGACCCTAGAGGCTTTGGCCCTGCTGAACCCCTACGATTTTGCTGACTTCTCTTTCAGGCGTGCGTGGTACGTAGTATGCGCTCTCGAAGACTTGGGCTCGTTCCGGATGATTACCAGACTGCCGGACAACAAGCTACCCATTGCTCGCCGTCCGCAAGCCTTCGCCTACGTTAGCTAGAAGGGTCGGGTCCCTTCAACTGTGATCGACATTCAAGAGGTCACTAAACGACAAACAACACCCAGAAAGTTTATTGAACTTTACACACTTTTTACACAGTACTTACCAAAAAATACTATTATAGCAAAAATATTACAATAACCTTTTGAATTCGTTTTTCACTTTTAAAACTAAAACACAATGGAATTACCTAGAATAATTTAAATTGAACTCTCTCTCCTTTGTTTATTTAATTAAACTGGATTTTTTCGAGGTTTTTTGTACATTGAACCACCGTTTCTTTACACGTGTAGCCTAAAAACCTAATGAAGTATTACAAAAAGAACGGCTATAATATTTTTGAACACATTATTTATTCTGTTTATTTAGTGACCGACTGACATTTGAATTGCAGTCGAAACCGTAAACTGTAAACCTTAAATACATCTACACCTATATATATTAGATAGTTAGCCCATTGTGTCCCACTGCTAGGCGACGGCCTCGACGTGTGTGGAAAAGGGAGAGGGAGGTCTTCGCCCAGCAGCCCACTGCTGCACCTATATATTCCTGGAATTTATTTCAAAAATATTTTTTACAAAATAAGGCTTCGGAAATGTACTTTTCTCACGTCAAAATTTAAAATCACGTCAAACAAATCTTCAATACATTTATACCTATATGTTACTGAAATTTATTTCAAAAATAATTTATTCAAATAAAGCTTAGAAATGTACTTTTCTCGCGTCAAAATTTACAAAAAGAGATTTCCTTATAACTCCCACACGTCATTGTAACAAATTGTTACTTATTTACACACAATAAGACACCAAATTACGTATTTTCACTTGTGTTCCAGATTTCAAACAAATCCACTTATATACATCATTATATAAAAGAAGAAACTGACTGTCTGATATATGTACACGTGTAGCCTAAAAACCCATTAACGCATTCCAAAAAGAGCGGCTTTTTAAAATCACAGACATTTTAAAATCGATATTTATTTATTATGTATCTTAGTGTCCGACTGGCATTTGAATTGCAGCCGAAACCGTAACCAAATTTTTGGGTTCCCATTCAGTTTCGGCCTTAATTGAAACCAAAACATACGTGGGAACACATGAGCTAACAAAAAATTATAATTATATCTTTGAAGTTTTCTAAATGATTGAATATTAGTTATACCTACTTCTCCGACAACTGTAAAATTATAAAGCTGCCCACTGACAACTGTATAATTGTATATATTGGCAATTGGCCGAAACCTACACGTAAGCCGAAACCAGTTCTTTTAGCCGAAATGGACAGAAACTGAACTTTTGGTCAATCTCTAGTTTATCTGATTTCAATATCTAGGCGAAGCTACTTTCATTTTTAATCAATATATTTAACTTTTGTAAATCAATATAAATATCTTCTTTACGTCATTCTACTGAACGTGTGTTTGGCGCCAGACTTCCTCCTAAACAGCTTCACCAATTTTACAAGATAACTTTGTACATACATTTAAATAAATTCATCCATTATAGTAAGAAAATAAAATTGAAACCGTTAGGTAGTGTTATAATCGGGTTATTATTTTTTTTCTAATATAATGTCAGCTTTCGAGCAGGACAACGTCTGTCGGGAACGTTAGTTTTATGAAATTTTATTGATTAAAATTATAATTATAGTGGTTTTAATATGAAATTACCTACTGGTTACTTTGTATTAATAATTATAATCAATTCTGCATGGTATCAGATGTCACAGAGAATTTTTTTTTCTCACGAAAATGATAATAATACATATATATTCGAAATTAAGAAACAAAATGACATTTGATTATTCCATTTTGTATTGATTATAAATTCTGCTCTTTGGTCCAGGGTCTGGGATGGTAAAATTATCAAATCCTAGAAATTTTTTTTACTGTAAATGAATTAAAAAAGAAAATATGGGAACAAAATAAACTTTTAGGAAATTAAAATCATAAATACCCCTTTCTGTTTAGCTAACCCTATTGAATGACTTTCATGGAATAGCAATAAACTTAACAAAATTTAAATATCGCGGACCCTACTTTTTCCTTTTACCTTAAGGTACTTCTCTGAAATAGGTAAAGTTTCCCTAATGTCCAACTCCCCATAAATTATCCTCTTTTTCAAAGCCGATAGAAACCAAAAGATTTATGTACTCTTTGGCTTAATATTCATTTTATTTAAAGCAAGGGTCAGGTTCTTGCTTTAAAAAAGTCGAGACAATATCCGAGTCTCAAGTAACTCGAAATTTACTTTGAAAAAGAAATCTCTAATTGAGTCAAAAAAAGATTTGCACAAAATAAAATGGCGCTTCTCAAATGGTCTTTATTTTTAGAACTTTACTGGATTTTTTTTTGTCAATGACGTAGAACTATTCAAATACGAAACAATAATTTAGATACTGCTTTTCTTGCGTAATATTTTCGTAGTATTGCATAATTAGTTAGAGACTGCTGTGAATGAACTTTATATGTATTTGCATTAATTCCATACGTATTATGTCTGTCTGTCTGCAAAAACGCGATAAATCTAAAAACTAGTAGACAGAGAAAACGTGCCGTATACAAAAGATCATAGATAGGCACGCAATATACTGCATTTCGGACTAGAGCGGAAAAGTGTGGGAGCTTGCCCCCACCACAATTGATAATCAATTTATCGTATCAGGCTGGGTGTAAACGACCTCAACGTGTGCATCGTGAGGAACCGGGCATGTTCCTAGAACCGAAAATTCAAAGACTTGTGACATCCACCAATCCGCACTGGGCCCACGTGGTGGATTACAGCCCATTTCCTCTCCTAGATAGGAGGCCTGAGTCCCAACAGTGGGAACGTTACAAGGCCGATAGTTCTAATGCTAAAAACGTGGTAAAACGTCGCCAAATTTTCACGTGTATCAAATACCCGTGGAAAGTCTCCGCAGCACTTGGTTTCATAACACCCTCGCTTGCGGCTCGGGCGAATTCCGCCTCGGTTGCTATGACAAACTTCATCCATTGTATCAAAATTTACTATTAAATCCGATTTCTTTTATCCAAAAATCAGTTATGATTATGAAAAAGCGCAGTAATACTTCTGCAAATGTAATCATGAACTCCAAAACGACATTTGGGGACGATCCATGAAAGGGTACTTATGAAACATAAAATATGTCGTTAGGGACGCCCTTACTCTCGCATACGATGTGCTGAAAGGGATATAAAGAAATATATCTGACTTGGTAGTCACTAGCTTATGGTTTCGCATCAGTTCAAATATATGTATCTGGCACTTGGGGAGTTTTTCTCATGTTAGAGATAATGTATATTGCTTTTCCCGAGGCTGGAAGAAAATGCCCAGGGCTATAAGAGCGAAGAATGTAGAAATATTTCTAGTTTATAAAATTTTATGTTGTTGTTGTTAGATAATAATAAGGCGAGATTTCATCTCAGTAATAGTATAAAGATTTTATGTATTAGATATATTATGTTGAGGAGGTTCGATTCTGATTTTAAAATTTCAGAACTTTCTATTGATTTTGCAAAGTAACTGGCAGAAGCTACAATTTAACCCATATTTTTTAATACGGCCTAAAACTACACTACTTTTTCGGCCTGTATTGTATTTTTAAACATTTTTGTATTTGTAAAATATTTTTTCTAATATTAAAAATGTCATGTTACAATGTTTCTTATCGAACTCCTGTTTTTTCATGAAATTGTTTGAGTTTGTTTGGTAGATCTGAGAATAGGTCGTACGCTATTTTTTACGCTCCCATCCCTACCCCCATGTTTTTCTCTAAACATTTATAAGGCAGAACAACGTTTGCCGAGTCAGTAAGTAATAATATCACCACAATCTTACCAAGATTGCATCCCAAGCGTAGTGCTATCTTGCTGACAAAGACCGCAGCTTCCAATAACGCAATACGTGTCGCTAGATGATGGAAATTATATCTATACAGCTTACTATGATATACTGAGATTAGGGGGATAGCAAGTGGGTTACGGAGTAAGGGCAATTGAAGGACAGGTGGGTTTTCCTCAGTCAAATTCTAACACTTTAGTGTGACTCAAAACGAGAGAAGTTATTGACGCTTTTATCAAACAATTAAAAAACGAAACCAAAAAGGGAATAGTTTGTCTTCGCATGGTTTGTGCAAGTTTAGAGAGTATCTATTATTACTTTTAATTGGTTTAATATAAAATTTTATTGACCAACCAACTGAATGAGACTGCTTCGCTTCGGTCATCGCTGCACCGCACCCACATACAGTTGGTCACGTAGGCCACTACAATAGTGTCAATTTTTTAATCCATTCTCACCACATTTGAAAAAGTGCGTTCTAAGATCATGACTACTCATGATCCTAGAACGCAAAAAATACCGTGGCCGAGATCTAAATCGTAACCTTTTGAAAATAAATAGAGAGCACTGAATTACACCTACATGACTTAGGAGGACTTGTACAACATTCTATTATTGTCAGAAACCTCACTAGTCGCGCACACACAAAGATTTGTCACAATATATTGTGCCTAAGAACGTCTACCTTTGTGGTCTTAAAGCGACCGTACTTAACCCTTGAGTACTCTAACCACAAGCATGAGACATTGTTAGAGATCCTAACCATTGGAGTGTTAACATCGTTTGTTTCTGACAAATCATTTATTTATTTATTTGTTTATCTTCACACCAGAAAGCGTCCGTGCTTTAAGCTTGAAAAAAAACGAGAACCCTTGAGTACCCTAACCACCAGTATGAGACATTGATACAAGTGTTAAAATCGTTTTGTTAGTATAATAAGAGCCGCACTAGTCCACACAATAGCATCATAGGTGGTAGTGGTGTAAGTTTATAAGTGTGGTTTTAGACAGCCGGAGTCTGTGTTTCCTGATAGCTACACCTAGGGGATCTTTAAGTCAAGAGTGAATAGATTACTTCTAGGCAAGCGTGCTTAATTGTCCACCACATCATCGCTTACCATCAGATGAAATAGTCAAAACGCGAGCCTATCAATGAGAGAAGTTATTAGATGATTTTTTACATCATAAAAAATCTATAGCTAGGAAAAGGCTAGACAGATTGCTTGATATTGTAAAACTAAGTATGGGAAACTACATAACATATGTATGTACCTATAAATATTCAAATTAAATATGTAAGTTAAGAGGGGCTTCCACCACTCATTTATCCGTATATTGTCGACGTGAGTATAGTTAAAAAGCTTAGTTGTTTTATCCAACGCAATTCAAACCCACTTTTAATAGACTACGCGAAACCAGAACGGTCTGTTAGCATTCGGTTATTCCGTCATTTATCTGAATATTTCACAAAACTGGTTCCACGTATTTTAAGTGACATTTTTTTAACCTTGAAAGTTTAAAAAAATGTTCGTCATTCAGATTCTCGATTAAATGTGCAAGGTTTCAAAGTCAATGTCAAAGTCAAATATATTTATTTGCTACTGTTGCTACCGAAATATTTTTTGTGTATTCAAAATATCTAGAGAATTATGTGTTATTATTAATAACTTCATATCTAAGATTGGTCGCTCTTAATAATAGTTAACCGTGAATAAGCAATAGAAAGAGCTAAAAAAGCAGAAACTGACTGACACATCAACGAACATCAAAAACTACTAAGACTAGGAGTGTGAAATTCTGCACAAGATTTTCAGGCTCAGGCGCAAAACGTCTCTTTCGCAAAATGTCTCCTGGTCGTAAAATGTCTCTTTCGCGATTTTCAAAACAAAATCATTTAAGTATTAAAGTTTTGATGCCAAAATGTTGGTACTTAAAGTATGTATTCCAAATAAAAACAATATCAGTAGGTACAAGTATCAAACATTTGAAAAAAATGATTTTGTTTTGAAAATCAAAATTTTATTCCTACGTCCCTGGCGCGACATTTTGCGAAAGAGGTATTCTGCAGAAGAGACATTCTGTGAAACAGAAATTTTGCAAAAGCTAAATTCTGCGAAAGAAACATTTTACGACCAGGGGCCCGAATCTGCTATGCAATACTGTCAGAATGGTCGATCATTGAGCAGTGCAAGAGGGACGGAGCTATACAACTTACATAGCTCCGTCCCGCCTGCACCAAAAAATGGTCGACCATTCTGACACAATTGTAATAGCAGACTAAGGCTCCAGGTGACATTTTGCGAAATAGACGTTTTGCGCCTGAGCCGATTTTCTTTCACGACATAGGCGAGCACTAAGAGAGGATTTTCCTAAAAACACTTCCTAAAGGAATGTAATGAGGGTCTAAAGTTTTTATGGAAAACCTAATTACACGGGGGCAAAACCGCTGGCAGAAGCTAGTATATAAATTACGAGTATAAGTTGCAAATATAAAGCCAAGGCAGAACTATAGTAAAAAATAAAGTGAATCAAAAAAAGATTATTGTATGCATCTCAATACAAACAATATTGAAGATTAAATTGTATTTTCAAGCTCAGGGCAATTTTATTGCAATAAAAATATACATTTTCCATTTACGTGAATGCAATTAGGTTGTGTGTTCCTTTTTTTTCCTTTCCAAGCCAGGAGTTCCGATATGATACTAGCAATTTAAATTTTATAAAATGGGATGAGATGTTCTTTTTAAATTGTTCACGTACAGTCGGGGAACGAATCAAAAAGATTGTTGTATGCAACTCATTACGAACAATGTTGCAGACTAATATGATTTTCTTTTGATGTGTAGGATACTTTTTGTTTCATCATTTTAATATATAAAGTAACTAAAAGTAGTAAGTATGGCAATGTTTAATCTCTGACCAAGGAAGTGTCAACTTTAAAAAGTGTATTGATGAAACTACATAACAATATTGCAAATGTAGCGTGTTTTATTATTTTCTTTTATAAGCTAGCAAAAACTTTTCAGTTCTAAAATAATACTGGCAATTTGATTTTATGAAATAAGATGAGGTTTTCTTTATCAATTATTCATGTCTACTAGGTCCAAGGGAATATTTGGAAGAGATAGTGTAATCTTGGAAAATAAAAGGAAGCTACAGGACACAGATGGGTCCGCCTAAGAGCAGGAGACGTGATTCTGATGATTTTCAACCTAAAAAAAGCTAGGAGGAATTTTTCAGTTCCATACTGAGTGGCTATTTAATTTTATAAAATATGATGAAGATTTCTTTTTAAATTGTTTACGTCTGCTGCAATGAAAAGCTTTTAAAAGTGTCGCCGCAAACGGGCCACCGGACGCAACCACAAAACGCCGCCACTGCCATATTTCCTTTAGCTTTCATACATTTTATTTATTTATTAATAAACTTACCTATATTACTACAACTATCACTTATTTATTTATGTGCACACCGACACATCATTAAAAAAAAGAAAGGAGAATACTAAGGTACTGCTTATTGCTAACGAATTTTTTTTTATTGACAGAAGCGTTGGGTTAGATATATAGACGCAGTGTGTATAAATAATTAAGAAAAGTTAAAATATTATCTAAATTATATGGACTCGCCGCACAGGGTTCACGTCGGTCGCCACCACACGCTACAAACCCCCGCTACTCGATTCTTGTGGTCCGCACCTGCCACTAAATGCCGCCATACGCCACTTGCGCAAATACTTAGACCTTCTTTGTTAGAGTGCATTATGACACAGCACGCATAGCTTACAAAAGTAGCAGCAATTCACAAGTGGCTATCGCGCGCTTTAGTTATTTTTGTGGTCGCTTCTAGCCACTCATGGCGGCGTTTGTGGCCGTCGCGTTGCCCGTGTGCGGCGACCTGAACTGTTCATGTCCAACCTTGGTCGGATTAGTGTCAACGTGAGTAACTATTTGCAGTGAGTTTACGTCTTATGAAGTTGTAACTCTTGACACGAAACGGCTTCTATAAACCTTTGCAAGTAAATTGTTTAGTTAACTTTGCACTTGGGAATTTGTGAACATTTTCACAGAAACTAAAAATGTTTTTGGAGGAAAGAAGATATACTTTCGGTTGTTCTTTTAGGATAAGTTACTCGTTATGTGTGTGTTTTTAAGACAGAGTTTAGGAAGAAAACATTAATGTAATAAACAAAAACTACTACATATGAATTTTAAAATGATTTGTAACTTCTTGTATTGAGAAATCATCAATTACCCCTCTCGCTCCGCGCTAAGGGGAGGTCTATTTCCAGCAGAAAATGTTTTTCGGCTGAAATTACGACAATGATAGACTGAAATATCTTTCCTAAAAAAACATATTCTTTTATAAACTTTGCCTAACATTTACTACTTCATACTTAATTTATCTTCGTCTAGATCGTGAATTAATGTCTTTACGTCTCAGCCTTGCCTAGATTCAGCAATAAACGAAGACCCGAGCTTTTTCTCGAGTAATTGGATTTTTTCCAAGCGACCTTCGATTGTTAGCACTGTGCGGTTTAACGAGAAACATTGTATTATTAGAGCTGCATGGACGTTTCACTTTAACAGGATTTTTTAGCACTATTTTTTAATTAATAAATTATTTTAAATTTGCAACATATTTAAAACAAAATATCTTAATATATAGTTATATATTATTATCCATAGGTACAAGGTATTTACAGTATAATAAAAACTAACTCTAAACTAATTAAAACTAACTTAAAACAAACTAAAATATGGCGTCAAAAAACTCCTCCACATCGCTGTCGACTGGTAAAGTGCCCAAAAGACTGGCAGCATTGCCACGCTGAATGGCAATGCTTATTTTCTGTCCAAAGTAAAAGCCAGCCTTTGGGTCACGCGAAGTGTCAACTAGGCGCTTCGAAAGATCTTTATACAATTTGCGAGCACTCGGACCCCACGAACCAAGAGTTTCAACCCCAAACGGTTCGAAAATATAACTTCCCACAAGGTTATTATATTTCCGCCGCTTGAGGTTCTCCGCAGCCGCAGCGGCGGAACCAGCACAACACGACGAGCTTGGAAGATGGGATGGCGCAAGAGTATCGACACAAGTAGCATCCCATACTAAAGGCCTACCCATCTTCCAAGGGAATAACGACATACCGTCCGGTCTCTTGCCATCGTCGCGTGCCAGGCCATGAGGTTCTAATACAGCTGGAACGCCGACGGTGACAAGAGCGCGTCTGATTATGTCGTTGATATTCGCGTGCCGTGCTATGCGACCCGCACTTCGGCTGCATGATAGACCGTGGTGTCCGAGGCTGTTGACAACTTCGCCACAGTGGCAGCGATGAGGAGAACAACAAGGAGCCCCTAGACGTAGGGAAGCAGCGAGACGGAAAGTGGTATCATCCAGCAGGGTGCCTAAGTTCGATGACGGTAGTGCATGAAGCCAGAGACCCGACTCCCACTCCCCCACAGCTAGCAGGCGCGCACGCTCTGCAGGAGTAGTAGATGTTGCAATCAGGTTTTCCTGAACTACTCTGCAGAGCGGCTCATCCCACCGTCCTTGGGATGAAGGGTCGTCGGGTGGATTAGAATTCGGGCAAGTGAGTCTCCAGGTATCTATAGCTTCGGTGAAGCACGGCACATTGAAATTGATCAGTGAGGAAGATAGGATATTCCTGACCAATTTCTCAGTGCCGTGAACCGAGGATATAAAAGCAGGTAAACTAATACTGGAAATTTTGCGGATACCGAGGCCTCCCATACGGATTGGAAGGGTAGCTTGACTCCAAGCTCGGTCGTCCATGGCCACGTTTAAAATTGACGTAAGGGTTTGTCGAATAATTTGATCCATTTTTTCTAAGAGTTGTGGATGTTGCCATAAGTGAGAAGCGCGGAGGAAATATGTTAATTTAGGGCCGAAACAGCAGAACCGAATTAAGGTGATGGCCGAATGCATATTAATTTTGAGCAATCTTTCCGAAATATCATTAAAATTTTGAATTTTTTCCTCAACGAAATTGGGAAAGGAATCCTCAAAAATAGGAGACCCAAGGAGACGAAGTGAACTTTTTTCAATAATTTTTATTTCTGGGGCTATTGTGTTAAATTTGGAAAGAGTCAGTTGTCTGTCAGTACTGTCATTTAAAAATAGTTCGCATTTTGAAAGATTAAGTTCGAGTCCTATTGAGTGAAGTTGATTTTTTAGGAATTGTAAATCATTCAAAACTATATCTGCTTCGCCTTCTAGGGTTCCATCGTCGAGGTACCAAACGTTAAATTTGGAATTTAACTGTCGAATAATGGGGTGAATGGCTAAGCTGAAGATCACCGGCCCGAGGGGATCACCTTGTTGACAACCAACAGCGGATTCCAAATGGTTGTCCCGATATAGTAATTTAGATGGTTTCCTGTAACATTGCCAAAGAAAACTAAAAATTTGGGGTACTTCTTTTTTAGCTTCTGCCAGCAAGGTGTCCCTATTCACTGAATTAAAAGCATTTTTTATGTCAACCTTCAGGATGACCTCTCCTAGGTTAGAATTTAAGTAGGTCGACAAGGCGTGTACGGCAGCCTCGCAGCCCCCTTTAGAGCCGAAACCAAGCTGTAGGGGCTGAAATTTTTCCGAAACAGCCTCACCATAAAATTTGCAGCAAATTTTGGCTGCCATACGCCGATAGGTAGTTCCCACAGCAATGGGTCGAATACCGCCATCTCTCTTGCGCAGAGCACATAAGTTGGCCCCGTACAGAGTCTCGATGACGGCTTCGTTCACTTTGCCCGAGAGCATGAGGTTAATTAGAGCTGTAAGCTCCTTCAAGAGCAACTCACCAGCTTCCCCGGCGCCTGAACAAATGAGATCCTTTAAATGTTGAGGGCTTAGGCCGTCGAGGCCGCCGGCAGAGCCACTCCGGAAGGAGCAAACAGCTAACACTACCTCTCGACCTGTAACGGTGAGGGTATGAATGTCCGAATCAGGAGGATCAGGAAAAGAAAGGCCATCCGCTGGGGCAGGGTGTTTACTCTCCAGAGCTACTAACAAGGAGCCAGCACATCACTACTGAACAGAATTCTGGCTGCTCCGCTAATGTCACCTTCCCCTAATTTAGTTTCGACCAGATTGGATATACCTCTAGAAGAGGTAACCCTCTGTGTCGATAATTTAGGGTCTAAATTAAGGGCCGAAATATTACAGTTTTCTTTAATTAGATATGAAATGAAATTATACCTGACCACACGAGATCTTTTTAAGCGTTGTGTTTTTTTTTAATTTTTAATAAAGAATTGCCACATAATTAAAAGAAATATTAAATTAACTGAAATTATAACATTTGTAAAAAATAATAAAAACTTCAATTAAAATAAAATCAACCAAAAACAATCTAATTCAATTCACTTCTTTTCGAATCGATGGCCAACTTCTATCTGCTCTGCGAGCAATGTGCACTGCCCACTGCCGCTTTAGTTTCGCAATTCTTTGAGTTATGTCCGCAACTTTGGTGATCATTGAAACCATAGGAAAAAAGATACATTTTAGAGCAAAAACGAATTTGTGGCTACTATACAACATGTAACATAATTAACGCACATCCTCTTAGGGAGTCATGTATCATCATCATTTATGTTCGCTTATTTCGTCAAAATGTATGGAACAGCTGATTATTTTTTCTAGATTTCAGGTTTGGTCCCATAGTAAAAGTTGTTCATAATGGTGAGTACAATGACCCCCCAAGAGGATGTGCGTTAATTATGTTACATCTATACTAATATTATAAGTAAGTTTGTATGTAGGGGTAATCTCTGGAACTACTGGTCCGATTTGAAAAAATGCTTTCAGTGTTAGATAGCCCATTTATCGAGGAATGCTATAGGCTATATACCATCACGCTACGACCCACGAGAGCGGAGCAGTAACGAAAAATGCGGGTGAAACCGCAGGGGACAGCTAGTATTGTATATTCGAAAACTAGAGTATCTTACGGCATGCTAGAGGAGTTGGGTCGAAGTAGTTGTTCCAACGCATGCAGATCAACCTGGCTCGTGCCAATATGGTCGTATTTGGAGACTAGTCGCGGAGGGTAGCGGGATCCGAGGCACGGTGCACCGCTGGCCGACCGCAGTTAGTTGGGGGCCCAAGTAATGTGCCAGCCACACATGAAAGGCTGCCCCGCCAACTAGCGAAAAATCCCGGAATGCGCCATCGTGCTGGTTGGCGACCAGACGAGAGGGCCCGATGGACATTCCCGGGGGGGCTCGGGCGTCCCCGCAGTCTCCAGACTAGTCCCCTAATGATATCGTCCTTTCGGTGCGAGCCTGAAGGTTAGCAGCTTGGAACCTTACTTCACTTCCTTCTCCTCTCACCCATTCACTTCACACATACACATGAAAGGGAATAAAAAGAGTTTTGCAAAACAGCGGCTGCACTCCCTCTCTCACAAAGTGCACCTTACTAACATACGAGGTCTGCACTCAAATATCGTCGCAGTCCACCACCATCTTGAGACGGAAAAACCAGCTCTCTTATTCCTTTCGGAGACGCAGATCAGATGTCCGTCCGACGTGTCGTACCTTTTATACCCAGGGTTTACTTTGGAGCACAACTTCAAACCACGTGCGGGTGTATGTATGTACGCCCGGGACGACATCTGTTATCGGCGTCTCCGTAACCTTGAGGACTCCAGGTTCTCTACGCTTTGGGCCTTAGTGGACACAGGCCTAGATAAAATTATCTACGCTTGTGTCTACCGCTCGCACAGCGGAGATCAGATAAGATAAGATAAGATAAGATAATCATTTATTTGCCCAAACATGAGTACAATACATATATAACAATAAGTTGTCAGCATGCAAGAGGTGTTAAAATAGAGCTTAGATCGTCATGTTTGCCTTAAACAATGGCATGCAAATATTTTCAAAAGAATACAATATAAAAACATTCTAGCGTGTCATTAAGTCTAATAAAAATTTAAAAAAAGAAAATGTAATACTAATAGAAGTCAAAATAAAATAATACGTCTAGAATGTCAAACTGAGTAAAAAATAAAAATTAAATGTCTAATAAATAATAAACTTAAAAAATAAAAATTAAATTAACTTGTATGTCACAAAAATTCAAAATTTGTCATTAAAAAACTCATTTAAATTGTAGTAAGCTTTATCTGCCAGGAAACTTTTTACCTTCTTTTTAAATGCTATGTCACTCAGCTGCTTCCAGGTTTTAGGCAACTTATTATAAACTTTTGGAGCCATGCAAAAGACACTTTTACGCATAAGAGCAGTTTTGTGCTGATATTGGCAAATTTGAGTATTGTCACGTCTATTTCGAGGAAATAAATAAATAGACTAAATCAGGAGACAACCGGGCTCACACAGCATCTAAGTGAGGCGGCGGAAGCGGCTCAGCAGCGGTACCCCTCCGCCCAATTAGTGTTACTGGGGGATTTCAATGCCCACCATCAAGAGTGGCTTTTCCCGTTCCAGTGCACAGACCATGCTGGTAGAGAAATGAGAAAGCTAGCTTTAACATTAAATCTCACCCAGCTGGTCCAGGGGGCAACAAGGGTACCGGATGTTGATTCGCACACGCCCAATTGCCTGGACCTTCTGCTGACAACAGATCCAGACCGCTACTCAGTGTCGATATCGGCACCTTTAGGTAGCTCCGACCACTGTCTGGTGAAATCTGTATCCGTCTACTCCCCGCCCGATCCCAGCCCCAGAGGCACACGGCGGATGTGGCGATACAGGTCGGCAGATTGGGATGGCATGCGATCTTTCTTCGCGTGTTATCCTTGGCAGCCCACTTGCTTTTCTTCTGAAGATGCTTCGTCGTGCGCAGATGCCGTGACGGATGTATTGCGGCAGGGGATAGAGTACTATATTCCATTCTCTGACGTATCAGTGTCTGGCGGGGCTCTACCATGGTTTAGCGCCGAGTGTGGTCGCGCTAATGCGCTCAAACGCGCGGCGTACCGAGCTTGGGTCGACTCTCGTACGCGCAACTCGCTCGACGTTAGTGAAAAGAAGAAGGCCTTCAATAGGGCTGCCAAGTCCTGCAAGAAGGTGATGCAGAGGGCTCGGTTTGACCACATCAGCCGAATAGGGAACAAACTTGCATCATACCCAGCAGGTAGTAAAGCTTTTTGGTCCCTGGCAAAGTCGGTTGAATCGAACTTCTGTCGCCCCTCACTGCCTCCATTGCTGAGACCAGATGGGTCGCTGGCCCACACCGCAGAAGAAAAAGCGAACTTGTTTGCTTCCCTTTTTGCGGAATCTTCGCGTCTAGATTCTGGTGATGCGTCGCCCCCGGCGGCTCCTGATGGTGGAGAGACAAGTATGTCGGACATTCGTATCCATCAGAAGGACGTCCGTAGGGTACTACGTAACCTTGACGTGAATAAAGCTAGTGGCCCGGATGGGATACCAGCAATTGTGCTTAAAACTTGTGCGCCTGAATTGTCTCCGATCTTGACACGCCTATTTCGTCTCTCATATGAGACTGGAAAAGTGCCGAATGCTTGGAAGCTGGCTAACGTGCAACCAGTGCCCAAAAAGGGCAGTCGAGCTGACCCAGCAAATTATAGACCCATCTCTGTAACGTCCATCCTATGTAAGAGTATGGAACGTGTGATAAATAAGAAGCTCCTGGCATACCTAGAAGCTAACGACATTCTAAGTGACCGACAATACGGTTTCCGCCAAAATCGGTCTACTGGGGATCTTCTAGCGTATGCCATTCACATCTGGAGCGAGGCCATCGAAAGGCATGGGGAAGCACTTGCTGTCTCCCTTGACATCTCGAAGGCCTTTGACAGGGTCTGGCACGAAAGTCTTATAGCTAAGCTTCCTTCCTTCGGTTTACCCACTGGTCTGTGTAATTGGATTGCGGACTTTCTGAGGGATAGGTCCATTCGAGTGGTCATCGACGGCAGCTCGTCCGGTCAACTGGGTGTCAATGCCGGAGTCCCCCAGGGGTCGGTGCTCTCGGCCACTCTGTTCTTGCTGCATATTAATGACCTTCTTAAGCCCGGTACCTTTGGGTATGCAGACGACAGCACTGTGGCTGAGAGATACGTATCCGACGCACGTGCTAGTGGGTCACAGGTCCAGTCTCTCCGAGAGGCTATGGTTGAGCGCTTGAACTTGTCCTTGCAGGCGGTCTCCGATTGGGGCGATGCCAATCTGGTCAAGTTCAATGCTGCTAAAACTCAGGCGTGTCTTTTCTCTGCTAAACGGAGCCAATTCCACCCAGCTCCATCTTTTCGGGATGTGACCGTACCGATTACCGACCATCTTGAGCTTCTTGGCGTAACACTATCATCCACTCTCAATTTCGGTTGCTATATAGAGGCGAAAGCTCAACTGGCTGCCAAAAAAATGGGGATTCTGGCTAAGGTGAGACAGTACTTCACGCCGGAACAGTTGCTCAACCTCTATAAAGCACAAGTTCGATCATGTATGGAGTACTGCTCTCATCTATGGGACGGATCTGCCAAGTACCAGCTTGAGGCGCTTGAGTCGATTGAGAGGCGAGCCAAGAAGATCATAGGTAATGATGCACTCTTCGAGTCGAAGCTTCAAAGTCTGGAGCATCGACGACGAGTTGCTAGCCTGTCGGTTTTCTATCGGTTGTATTTCGGAGAGTGTGCACAGGAACTGCACAACTTGATTCCTTCAAGCCCGTTTCATCATCGGACCACTAGACGTACGGCAATGCGCCACCGGTACATGGTGAACATCCCACCCATACGTACAAAGCGTTTTGGGAGTACATTTATTATGCGCACAGCTAAAGAGTGGAATTCCCTGCCGGGGTCTGTGTTTCCTGATAGCTACAACCTAGGGGTCTTTAAGTCAAGAGTGAATAGGTTGCTTCTAGGCAAGCGTGCTCCATCGTCGACCACATGATCGCTTACCATCAGGTGAAATGTGGTCAAGCGCAAGCCTATCAATAATTTAAAAAAAAAAAAAAAAATGAGATTGCACAAGAATTTTAAGACAAAATATAGAATGCTAAAATGTAAATTAATAGCATGACTTTGGTCTGCAAAAAAACCGGGTTGTTAATAAAAACTGAGATGACTTTGGGAGATGTCGCCGTTTTTGTTATTTGACCCATTATTTTTTCGTCCCAACTGTTTATTTATTTAGATATAATAAACTAGTAATTTACATACAGCTTATTTCACAACTAGAGGTTTTTTTTAAGTGGGGAATCATCAGAATGACTTCTCCCGCTCCTGGATAGAGTGGAAGAACGTGTCAAACTTTTACTGACTAAGCCCCACCCCGTTCTTTCTTTGCTTTGGTTCCAGGGTCCCGGGTTTTCCTTGCAGAAATAACGCGTGGCCCCAGAGGCTTCGACCCTGCTGGGCACCAACTAGAGGTGAACCCTAGTGAATAGGACTATTAAAATTAAACTAAGCTTTGCTTATTGCTATGATGATCACAACAAACAGTTTAAGGATTCCCAGAAAAAAAGGCAAGTTTCAGATTAGGGTATATCTGGTAGTACATTTTTCGATGGATTTTAGTATAAACTTAGAACTTGAATTACCTGCGTCTGTCAGGGCAATAAGTGCTCAATAAAAATAACGACTGCCATCTAAAGATAAATAGTATAGTATCTAGTTGTTAAAAATAAAAACGTTTTAACAACTAGATACTATCAGGGGCTTTACCTGCGTGAAAGTAAAAAAATATCCCAAAAGAACATAGCACAGCATAGTAAGCCTCATAAAGTTCCCACTGCTGAGAATCAGGACTGAAAACAGAAAGAAGTATCCTATGTCCTATTTCTAGATCCAGATAAAATATTCCTCTACAAAGTAGTAGTTATTTATATCATTAAAAATTGACCAACCATTCAGTTTTACAATTCTGTTTTCCGCTGCCTGCGCTTACAAGAAAGATAAGGAAACTTACGTCAAGCATGATTATTATACCTAGCGTTTATTATGCACATTTAAATATTGCAACTGAGAACAGTTCTCTGTTACTACGCAAATAATTTGTGGTATTCGCATTCGAAAATCGACTTTAGGTGGTTAAATTACAAAAATGTCTACAACTACTTATGAGGAAAATGATTTGTGTTGTACACCTCCTGATATGAGATGTTAAGCCCTTAACGTTATGGAAAGTTTACTACCAGAAAACTCAAAGGAAATATATCTGATAGCGTACCAAAATTTCCTTCAATGGAAAATTAACAAGAATACGCAATCTTTTTCAGAAAATGTGTTCACGGCGTACTTTAAAGAATTATCTTCCAAGTACAAACCTAGTTCTTTATGGTGTATTTATTCAATGTTAAGAAGTACCGTCCAAACTAAGAATGGAGTAGATTTAAAACAATATTCTAATTTGACAGTCTCTTTTTAAAGAGACTATCCAATGGATTTCGAAGCAAAAAATCAAAAGTTTTAACACACGACGACATTGAAAAATTCATGAAGGAAGCTCCAGATATATATTTGGCAACTAAGGTTAGTTTGATCTATCACATACCCGCGAAACGAGACACCATAGTAAAACAATAACAGCGCGGTCTCATAGGACCGGTTGGGGATTCAAACATTAATTAGTTTTCAGTATACTCCATAAGTAACGTACGCGACTCCAGCTTGTGTTGTATGTTTTAATAAATAATGATCGTTTCTTTCAGGTTGCTTTAATATTTGGTGTAACTGGTGCATGTAGAAGACAAGAATTATCAAACATAACTATGAAGGACATAGAGAATCACGGCCAAACGCTTTTAGTGAAGATACATAATACAAAAAATAAAATATCGAGATCATTCACCATACATGGTCCGTTCCATCAAATTGTTAAAAAATATGAAAGTTTGCGTTCTCCAAAAGGAAAAACTGAGCGTTTCTTTCTTAATTATCAGAATGGTAAATGTACCTGTCAGACTACAGGGGTAAACAATTTTGGTTCAATGCCTAAAGAAATTGCTAAGTTTCTAGGTTTAGCAGAAGCTGAAACTTACACTGACATAGTTTAAGACGGACTTCAGCAACATTGCTGGCCGATTCAGGAGCTGATATACTGACTTTAAAACGTCATGGCGGGTGGCGTTCTAGTAATGTAGCAGAATCGTACGTCGAAGATTCCATAAAAAAACAAGAACGAAATTTGTGCCAAAATTACAAAGCGAATACGACTAGAGCCTGAGGCGCGCCCTTGTACCGAAGGACAGAGTACATTGAATGATTGGGTTTCACCCACTTACACTTTAAATGGATTATATCAAATAACAATAGAAAAAGAAAGTATTCCTGTAGAAAAATTATCCTTTTATTATTACCACCAAAAATAGTTAATTATAATTTTACTAACTGCACATTTACTAATTGTTTTTTTAAATAAACTTTTATATGCCTACCAAATGACTGATTTTTCATTTATTTTCTTCACAAGTGTGTCGAAAAACGTCGTATGATAGACGTGAGTAATTCGTGATTACCGTTCTTGATTCTCTTAAGACCCTCGCCACGGCTCGGGTCTTGATACCACCGCGACGGTAATCACCCACATTACACACTTGTAAATATCATAATGTACTATTAATTTGAAAGTACTTAGATTATATTTATATGCAAACATTAAGCTAAATATAAACCATTAAATTACATTACTTTACTGAAAAGAAACATTGAAACAACTAAGAGGTAATGGTTAGATCATATTATTATGAGATGTCATCCATACAGATGACAGAGAGAGAGAGCACAAATTGGCTGGCAGTATTCACTATTCGACTAGCTCAACTCAGGACAGTCCATGGAGTATATTGCATATCGACTGCGAACAGACAATCGGCCCTATCTCAATTTTGCCTACTTTACAGAATGAAGAAAAGACTTGTTCGCGTCGTATTTAATAAAAAATCGTGTTTTTTTTAATATGTTTCTATGCATATCTTGTTAATAAAAAAAGTTGAATAATATGCGTCTTTCTAGTATAAAAACGAGGCAAGACAATGAAATCAACAAAAGAAGTTGTAAGTTAGTACAAGTTGAATGAAGTCGATTCTGGCTCCAAAAAATGTTTGTGAGATGGGATTTTTTGCAACGCTGCAGAGTATGAAATAGTAAATCAAATGGTATTAAAAATGGAAATCTTCAAAAAATTAAGATAGGACCGATTGCTAGTTCACAGTCGATATTCTTCTTCATAGAGAAAAGAGAAAAAAAAGAAAAAAAAATAGTGAAAAGATAGAGAAAGAATGAAAAAAGAGAGGGAGAGGTTTGCAATATGCAATCAGCATCATTTTATACGAGTATTGCAGTGAGCAATTTTATTACACTAGCCTAAACTAGTAGCTAAGATTTTTACCTGATCACTTGGAATTATTATTCTAGTCGAGCCGTTTCAGAGTTCAAAAACCTTATGTACCCTAAAGTGGGAGAATTCAATGGGTGATTTTTTACATCACCCAAAATCATTTTTTTTTTGTTTTGAATTATCTTTTTTAAACCCAAAGGTTGACTGATAGAGAATGCCTTGTTGCATTAAGTCCGCGTATATACCATTACTGTACTTGAAGTTTAAATAAATGAAAAAAATCCTGTTGAAACCTGGCTTCGATCTTCACACGTAATGTTATATAATGAGATCTATGTGATCTCATGTCTGAAGTCTAGATATTACGCTTGTCTTGATTCCGACACCCTTTTCTAATATCTTACGTGTCGTGGGAAGGCTGTTTAATTTTCGGCCTGTCTTTTAAATGTCAACCGACGTTAGTCAGATGGTTCTAAAGGTTAATTAATATTTTGTTTTAAGAACCCTCTTACCACTATTTATTTTTTAATTTAAAGCCTTACATTTCCAGTTTCATAAATTAACTTAAAGAGTGCTGATTATCTACGTAAACATAATAAACATTTTATTTTTCTAATTAATACAAAATAAATCAAAATTAATTCTTAATGCACTAGTTAAGTAAAATACTGTGCATTTTCTACCAGTCGACCTTAGACTGATGCAGAGATATTTTATAAAATGGCAGGTGTAACTTAATAAATAAACAGACAAAAAAGAAATAAGTAAAATAATAAATACACGTCTATCTGGTCCGTTTGTCGGCACCACAGGTCGGCACAGACACAAAAGTCAACGCAAATGAGATAACGCCTGAACGCATGGTTGACATTCGATAACTTCTTCCATCACTTGCTTGAATATTACTTTCATAAAACTGGTATCAGGAAATACGTGTTCTTAATTAAATGCTTAAAAATATTTGGATTTTTAAAATGGCTTCAGTAAAATCCCTTCAGCTCTATTCAAAGCGGAAGACGTCATTTGTCACCTGTGTTCCAAAGCCGCGGCAACTTTCAAACAAACACTCCAAACTACATTTTCTCTTGAAAATCGCGGCGAAAAATAAATAAATAAGGTCAAATGAAAACCCCAGCTTCCATTTCAATACATATCTACATAAAGTTGTAACCGTCAATGGGTCTGTTTTACAGCTGCTCGTATTCGAAGCATTTCACGCACGCCCAGAGGTTTACGATCGTTCCTCCCCGTTCATATTTCCCTGGTATTGTTGCTCTTGAGTTTTTATACCATCGTTGCCATCAAAGATGACTGTATTAAGCCATAAATTCTTTTCATTCCTTGTCTTCTTTTCAGTTTATTTTTGGCGTGGAATCTTTTCTGCTGTTGTAAATATAATGGCTAAAAGCTGGGATGATAAATGCCAGAGAGAATCGTGATGGTAAAGGTAGCATTCGGTTTTTAGCAACAGCGACCGGGTCGCGCTACCCACTGCTAAAGGGAAGCATTCGTCTTAGCGACCGTGACCGGTATCATACTGCTATGGATTTATGCGTATTCGCGGGTCACGGAATGCTACCTTTTTTTAAGGCGGAAAATCATTAAAATGACTTCTTCCGCTTTGTGCAGAGCGGGAGAAATTCCAGGATACCGGGGATATCTTTCGTCAACCCCGTGGAACTTTTTAAGTATAGATTTGTATGGCACCGGTCGCGCGATGCAGTCGCCTGGTTTGTTTAGTACTCCATTCAAATCCATTCTAAGCATTGAGTCGCGCGACCCTGTCGCGGTTGCGGGTCATACATCGCGGTCGCGGGTCGCGGTCGCGAAGAACCGAACGCTACCTTAATAAAGGTCTTATGACAAAGATTTCAATTGTAAAGATCACGAATCAAAGTGAATGGGTCTAAAGGACGTATCTTGTATTAAATAGCCTTATTAGACGAGAACTTGAGTCAATGAGTTTTTTGACGGAATTTGTTTGAGTGAAGTTCAGTGGCTGTTTTAATTATTTGCAAGTAGATTCCTGGCGGATATTGTGATATCAAAATGGTTTAATTTTGTACCTCAAGCATCGACACAACTGAACTATATGTGGAGTCATTGAAACAGGCATGATCTTGGTAAAATGGAACTACCAATAACCATAACAACTAATAATAATAATAATATAACTAATAATAATATAATACTATGGAATTACCTCAGCAAAGCTTGCCAGAAAAGCAATCTATTTGCGACGAAACTTAGTATACTAGACCATGGTGATCCTGGTCCATAGCACATAGGATATTATTTTATCGCGAGAATCGAAGCCGCTGAAAGTAGCCAGCGAAATAAATAAATGTTTTTTTTCTTTTGAAATAATTTATTCTACCTATTTGTATGTATCAGCTTAGATTTTCTGACTACTGGTAGTCAAAACACAGAGAGATCTTAATGATGAGATACGTAACCAATGATAGGCTCTCAGTACCACAGCTAACAGAATTCCATTAGACGTGATTCGCATTTACGCCTGCACTTAAGAAATAATGAACCTTCGTCTCACTATTACTTAAGGGTGGTCAGAATATTATCCCACTAACTACATTTAATCGAAGTATCCCCAAACTTAAGTGGCAATGGGCAGGGCACATTGATCGCAGAAAAGATGGTCGTTGAGGTCGAAAGGTTCTGGAATGCCGATACTCGTAGTGTAACAAAAGACGCAGCTTTGGAAGGCCTCTCAAAAGGTTGCCTGATGATCTAGTGGGGCTTGCAGGAATCTGATGGATGTGAGACGCACAGGATTGTTCATTGTGGCGACACTTGAGAGGTGGTCTTATGTTGAATAGTGGACGTCTTTCGGCAGAAATGATGATGGTGATGAACTAGATTTAAGACATTTCTAATTCAGAATATATCGAATTAATATCGACCCTTTTCAGGAAAAAAGTTTTAGGTAGAACGATTTTCCTGAAAATGAGTTTTGTTTTATTTTAAATCTCAAAACATGAGTGATAGTTAAGATTAACTTGTAAATAATGCTTATATTTTTCTAATATTATATTTTTTTTTGTAAATTTTTATATTTATATTAACTCCCCCGCAATACTCGAGAGAAATTATATTAATCACGCGCTAACGTATCCTGACCACCAGCTTACCTGGACATCATCCTCAGCCTCATCTTTTCCTCTTGGCTAAGCACACTGCACCTTCGACTAGTCACTAAGAAGCTCTCCTTGTCAACGCCAGATCATAAATACTTGATAGAGAAACTTCATTCTTGCAAAACACGTAAATTACAAGGTTGAAACTGAAAAAGCTCAATGTATTGATTGCATTTTCAATTACTAAAGTCGATTTTGCCAGTAAATGCACACGAAGTGATTCCATATTTTATGTTCATACGTATAACTCGCCATTTGTCCGGGCGGACACTAGTTTGGCGTCAGCTACATTAATGGCTGACATATGTCCGGGAAAGCTGGACATTTTAATCTCCACAGCACTGTTCGGCGAAATGCTCAAAATTCTCTCATATTTGAGCCGCAACTATTCAAATATTTATTATAATAGGGATCGCAAATATAATTTTTAAATAGTTCTGTTTGTTTCATAAAAGGGAATATTATATTTCTGAAAATTTTATTTTGTAGGTGCAAATACTTTGTAATAAATAAATTTAAAATGATAAAAAATGGCGAGAGTCGCGAAAATCCGATGGAAGCGAGAACCGGTCGTTGTGGCGACGATTGGGGGAGGCCTATGTCCAACAGTGGACGTCCATCGGCTGAGACGATGATGATGAATCAAAAATGATTATAATAATGCCCAGTATAACTTGACGAAAACGCCCCTCCGAATGCATTATGTGGAGGTGTGACAAAAACCCCGTATTAACTTATCGAACTCATCATCATGTGATGATGCGTTCATCACACATGTTGTTTATTGGCAAAGTTTGACCTACGCTATTCACTGACAGTGTTACAGAAATAAGTTTATCTATCACATTGTGACATAATCAAAATCATGTGACAGTTTGGAGCGTTTAGTTGTGACGTGATCACTAAACTACAATCCGGTCACACTAACTTGACGCATCTCTGAAATGCGAACCCTCGCATTCCCTTAGCTCACCCGGCAAGTGTCAGGTATGATCAGCATCTTTGTTATCGATACGCGCGTCGATAATAATTTGGCTAGTACTCTGTTGTTGTTATATTGTTTTTGAACATTATTTCATCGACGCCAAGCGTCAAGTTAAGCGTCAAGTTGTATTAAATGAAGATTTGAAATTTACGGTTTCGACTGCAATTCATATGTCAGTCGGTCACTAAAATAAACATGAAATGAATAAATAATGATTTCAGAAATATTATAGCCGTTATTTTTAGAATACGTCATTAGGTTTTTAGGCTACACGTGGAATGAAACGATGGGTCACTGTACGAAAAACCTCGAAAAAATCCAGTTTGATTAAATAAACAAAAGAGAGAGAGTTCACTTTAAACTATCACATACCCGCAAAACGAGACACAATAGTAAAATAAAACAATAACAGCGCGGTCTCATAGGACCGGTCGGGGATTCATGAATAATTAATTCTAGTTAATTCTATTGTGTTTTAGTTTTAAAAGTAAAAACGAATTTAAAAGATTGTTGTAATATTTTTACGATAATAGTTATTTTTGTTAAATACTGTGTAAAGTTCAATAAACTTTTTGGGTGTTATTTGTCGTTTAGTGACCTCTTGAATGGCGATCACAGCTGAAAGGACCCCGACCCTGATTTCCAGCCAAAGTAGGCTAATGCCATCGAGTTGTAAATAAAATGTTTTTTATTTGAAATTATTAATGCCAGTTACAATTTTTTTTCATAATAATTACTTGTCTATCTATAACATGAAACAGTCCTAAAAATCGTCAATATCCTTATTATATTTACACTGAAACATATATAAATAACAATAAATATAATAAAAATCTTTCTCTGGTGCCCTAACCACCGGGAATTTGAAACCTGCTCCCGACACCGGTGGACTAATATTTCTTTATATTTTAAAATGTTTTTTTATATGTACTTTATTATTTACTATTTAATTAATAAACGAATTAATTCATAATTAAAAGCACATGGGTACCTATATCAGAATCATTCATCTTAACCTATCAATATCCGCGAAACGAGACACAATAGTAAGACAATAACAGCGCGGTCCTATGAGACCAGTCGGGGATTCATGAATTAAATTGGGTAATCACACGAGGTATTTTGGAAATAAGTAGACAGGTCTTCGATCACGATTCTCAATTGGAATTACAATAATCACTTAATTTAACACAGATTTAGATTTGGGACGTAAGCGATCCGTCGTCGTAACCATCTACCCCCGTTTTTAATAACCTAACGCAGTTCATAGACAGATAGCTATCCCCGATAAACAGTAAGATTCTATCTATCCATCCACAACTTTGGTAGGAAATGCTATCCGTCGGTAGGTTATGGGAAAGCAAGTAAGGGCAAATGGATAGATTTGTTTATGTTTAGTAGCTGCAACTGTAGATAGATGGCTTATTGAAAACGGGCGTTAATCTACGCTATCGTTCGATTCAAAACATCACGAGTACGGTAGTTGTTTGACGTTTATGACGTTCCGCTATAGTCAACACAGTTGTCACTCTCGTCCGCTCAATGTTCATTCCATAAAAAAAAAACAATTTCAAATTAAGGTTTTCAATCTCTATAGCGCTGGCCACACAGAAAAGACGTAAGACGCAGACGGGGCGCGGGCAGGCGCAAATGTACCAGCGTTGCGCCCGCGCCCTGTCTTTTCTGTATGTTTTGAGTCGCGACGCTTCTATACATTTTGTATGAAAGAGACGCGGTAGAGACAAATGCCCGCGCCCCGTCTGCGTCTTACGTCTTTTCTGTGTGGCTAGCGCTTATGGCGCCAGGGACGCGCCTTCATAATAATAATTAGGTTTTTTTTAATATAACATAAACTAATGCTTCACTGCAATCCTACCTGATGGTAAGCAGTGATGGTAGTAGATTAGTAGTAGATGGTAGTGGTGTGTGTGATTTTCTCACCACAATACCATAACAATTACAAAATCAAAGACAATTACAATAATTGTAATTTATATTGTGGGAGACTGTTGCCTAAGCTAGGCTTTTGGCCTGTATTTCAGGTCAACAGGTCTTCCCCTCAAATGGATGAAATTACAAACTTGCATCTTGATTTTAGTTCCTTAGTCATGTTCTATGCGGGTTTAGTGAATATTGTGCTATGTTTGTGTGTGTTCGATGGTGTGAGAGTGTGTGTATGTTGTTTTGCAAGGTAACACATTAACTATTGTTATTGCTGTCACTTTGGTCAATTTAGTTCAAAATCGTGGTATAGTCCATTGCAGTTCTTTTTCAGCTAGTAGTTACAATGTAGACTATAACAGAAAAATTTCGATTATTCACATTTTCCAAATCCATTTATCATTACACAAGAAAACTCTCTCAACATCCAATTTCCATCAATCTCTGAACCAAAACCATCGGGAAATAAGCAATCAAATAAAAAAAAATGATTAATTCGCCCCTCAAAACGATTCGACACCTCATATCATTAGGGAAATTGACACGGCATCCGAAATTAGCGCTGTCAGATGGGACAAAGTGGGGTCTTATAAAGCCTCTAATTAATTAGAAGGGCAACGAAGCCCTTTTTACTTTGTCTATGCCCTTCAGTAATGATATTAGGCTACGATGATATCGTGGAGAAGTATTCCTGTTTCGACTCCCAAATTTTCGGCACCCAAACTATTCCCGATTCGGCACCAATCGATGTTTTGGATGGTAGTAACCAATTCAAAATCTAAAATACCTATTGGTGCCGAATTGGGAGAAGTATTCCCGTAACCGTTTCGACATCCAGGTTTTAGCATCAACATTTTCAGCACCCAAGCGATTCCCGTTTCCACACCAATAGGTATTTGGTTTTTTTTTCCCGGTAGGGGAATCATCAGAATGACTTCTCCCACTCTTGGGCAGAGCGGGAGGGCGTGTCAGTCTCTTACTGACTAAACCCCTAGGGATTTTGTTTAGGTTACTACCATCTTAAATACCTATTGGTGCCAAAATGGGAATAACTTGGGTGCCAAAAACTTTTGGAGCCGAAAACTCTGGGTGCCGAAACGGGAATACGGGGAGTATTCCCGATTTGGCACCAATAGGTATTTTGGATGGTAGTAACCAATACAAAATCCCAATCTAAAATACCTATTAGTGCCGAATCGGGACTAGCTTGGGTGCCGAAAATCTGGGTGCCGAAACGGCAATATTTTATCGTGGGTAGGTAAAATGTTTTTCCTTTTTGTTTTTTTTTTTGCTGTTAGCGCGGAGGCGGCCGGTGTCTACCTGCCTAATTAGATTGTGTTTTGGATGTCGCCAGTATTTTGAGACGAAAATAGTTGGTATATGGCGGTTGAGTGTTTCGAATCATTGATTTTTTATGTTGGCATTTTGTAAAATACGACGTCGAAGGTACGCTGTTTGAAAATAGAACCGAATACAATTTTTTTATTTATCTATGTTGTAACATCACTATTTAGTAACTTAGTATGTAACCGCATCACTATGGATTGTCTGTGTTATAACCATATAAGTAGTCGTGGGTTCATCCGGTCGTCCCCACTGTTCTGTACGCATCTGTTAACTAACATATAACGTGTAACTATTGTGTGTCTGCCTGCGACCAATAAACCTCATTCACTAGAAGAATCCTTCTTTCATTTATTATCACATGGTGTCAGAAGTAAAAGAAGCCCAGGTGTCAAAAATCTGAAGATTGTCGAAAAAATGCAAAATCCAACAACCGGTGGCGGCGTCGTAGATGAAAAAGATGGCGCTTGCGACAAAGGTATGAACACCCATCTCAAACAACTGAATATTTCGTCGGATCCAGCCAACAATAATGCCGAGTCATGGAAGCGTTGGTGGCAGCAGCTAGAACTATATCTGCTAGCAACAGGCCTGGACAAATCTAGCGAGAAGCGGAAAATTGCAATTTTACTCCATTTAATTGGTGAACGTGGTCTCAACATATTCAATACGTTCAATTTAAAACTCGATGGGAGCACGCTCAGCGAAGTCAAATCCAAATTCGACAATTTTTTCGAGCCGAGAAGAAATGTGACCATGTCCAGATATGCATTCTTTACACGTAGGCAGACAAAATCTGAATCCATCTCAGATTTCCTCACGGATTTGGAGATCAAAAGCAAAGATTGTGAGTTTGGCACGCTCAGGGAATCGCTGATTAAAGATATTTTTATAGCAAACATGGATAATGACTTATCACATGTTCGTCAGAGATTACTTCAAGAACCTGATCTGACATATGAGAGGATGCAAGAGCTCACAAGAACGCTCATAGTCGCTCAGCAGGATGCAGAAAAAATCGTCAGAGACAGCAGTGTTCCAGGAGAAAATGTCATGCACCTTAGTCGGAAGAACCGTGGTCGAGGAGACAGTCGACAGCGAGCTTCCAGTCGCAGGTCAGCTTCGAACAGTCGTCGGTCAGCATCGAGCAGTCGCAAATCAGCTACAAACAGCGAGCACAGCAGCACGAGGACATGTGGTCGCTGTGGGCAGTCTCATCGATTCAAGTGTCCCGCTACAGCAGTTCAATGCAGGTCATGTAAAAATTTTGGTCATTTTGCTAAGTATTGCCTTAAGAATAAAAGAGTCAGTCAGTTGCAATCGTTTAATTCAGATAAAAGTAGTCAAGATCACTTTGTTGGTATGTTAAACAGTCAATTAAAGTCGAGTCAAGGTCATAAAAGTCATTCATACCAGCATAATACTCATAATCAGTATGATCTGTTGGGAACACATAGCAGTCAGTCCAGTCAGTCACACAATAGTTACAGTACACACAGTTGCAGTGGTTCACAGATGGGTACAGGTCAGTCATCGTCATATCCCAATGATGAAAAATGTGACAATCATTCTGAGAGACATGATAGTCAACGTCCCCATTCATATTATCTCTGTGATGAAACTAGTGACGAATCTGAGAGATCCAAAAGTCATTGTGAAGATTTCAGTGATGAAAAACGTCACATATCTGAGAGATCAGTCAGTCCCCATTTATATTATCTCTGTGATGAGAATAGTGACAATCAAACTGAGAGATGTGAAGATCTCTGTGATGAGATTAGTCACATATCTGAGAGATCAGTCAGTCAAAGTCCCCATTTACATTATCTCTGTGATGAGAATAGTGACAGTCATTCTGAGAGATATGTAGATCTCTGTGATGAGATTAGTCACATATCTGAGAGATGTCAAAGTCAAATAGTCCAGTCAAATCAAAATAAAAAACGTCAACATCTCAATGATGAATATGGTCATAAGTCTGAGGGATTACAACACACACAGGGTCATCATCACACAAATTGTCATCATCACATAAATTTTAGTAGCAGACAGACACACAATAGTCAGTTTAAACAGTCACCCAACAATTCATTAGTCAGTCACTCAGAAGTAAATTATAATGTCAACACTTTGGAAAATAATTCTAAAAAGTCATGGGAAATTAACTTGTCAATAGGAAATAAACAAATCACATGCATAATAGACTCAGGTGCAGATGTCAACATAATTTCAAAACAAACATTCAATTACGTCACACGACAAAATTTCAAAGTGTCACTTGTCAAATGTCACGTAAACGTCACAGGATTTGGTGGAAAAACCATTCCAATTTTAGGCAAAGTCAATATAAATTGTAACTTGTGCATAAATAATAGTAAAGTTGTCGAGTCAATAATGTTTTTAGTAGTTAACCTAGACTGTCCAAATGTACTTGGTCTACCAACTTGTGAAAGGTTAGGTATAATAAATCGTGTCTTTTCAGTATCAAAACAAAACTTTTGTAAACAAATTCTTACACAATATAATGATGTTTTTCAGGGTCTTGGATGTCTACCTCCAGTCTGTCATCTTAAACTCAAGCCTGATGCAGTACCATGTGTGGATCCACCAAGGAAAGTTCCATTTGCCTTACTAAAGAAGCTACGTGAAGAGTTGGATCGCATGGAGGAAATGAAAGTCATTGTCAAGGTTACAAAACCTACAGAGTGGGTTAACTCAGTCGTCGTAACAGTAAAAAGTTCAGGTCAGTTAAGAATTTGTCTAGATCCTAGGAATTTGAACAAAAACATAATGAGAGAACATTATCCATTAAAGTCAATTGATGAGATTAGGTCTCAGCTTGAAGGAGCTGTATGTTTTTCTCATTTGGATGCATTCTCTGGATTTTGGATGCTACGTCTGGATGAATATAGTTCTGAATTATGTACTTTTCAAACACCATTTGGTAGATATAGGTATTTAAGATTACCTTACGGCATAAATGCCTCATCTGAAATATTTCAAAGAGTTATGATGAATTTATTTGGTGATATTGAAGGAGTCTTAATTTTTATAGACGATATCTTAGTTTATGGACCAAATGAGTCAGTACATAATGAAAGATTACATAGAGTCATGCAAAGAGCTCGTCAAGTCAATTTAAAGTTTAACAAGTCAAAATGTAAATTTTTAGTCTCAGAAGTATGTTTTTTAGGTTATGTCTTCAGTAAAGATGGTGCAAGGGCAGATAAAGAAAAAGTCAAAGCCATTGTCAATATGCCCACACCAAAAAATGTCAAAGAGTTACAAAGGATACTAGGAATGATTAATTATTTAGGACCTTTTATAAGTAACTTGTCAGAAAAAACTCAAATATTAAGAAATCTTTTGAAAAAAGATACAGTCTGGACTTGGGATGAGAATCATAGCCAATGTCTTAAAAAACTGAAAGATGAGATTACTAACTCACCAGTTTTAGCACATTACAATCCCAAGATTGCATTAGTCTTGTCAGTCGACTCGTCAAAATCAGCTTTAGGTGCAGTCATTTTGCAGAAAAACAAACCCATTGCATACAGTTCAAAAACATTAACTGAAACCCAGGAAAGATATGCTCAAATTGAGAAGGAGCTACTAGCTATTCAATTTGGTTGTGAAAAATTTCACCAATATGTATATGGTAATAGAGTCACAGTACATACTGATCACAAACCATTAGTTTACTTATTTAAAAAACCATTACATGAAGTACCAGCTAGATTACAGCGTATGATGTTAACTTTACAGAAATATGATTTAGAAGTTATACATGTCCCTGGTAAAGAAATGTATATATCAGATACATTGTCAAGAGCAGCTTTAAAAGACCATTATATACCTGAAAATGAATCAGAAATGTCTTGTCATGTCAATTTAATGTATTCTAATTTAGCAATCACAAAAGAATATAGCACAAAATTAGCAAAGGAAACCAAAGTTGATGAATCCTTGCAATTATTGAAAAAATATTATAATGAAGGTTGGCCAAAAAGCAAAAACAATGTCAGTCCATTGGTGAAACCATTTTGGAATATTCAAGGAGAAATTCATGTAATTAAAGATTTAGTTTTCAAAGGTTCAAAATTAATAGTACCTCAGTCAATGTATAAAGAAATGTTAGAGAAGATTCACAAAGGTCACCAAGGTATAAATAAATGTCTAAAATTAGCAAAAGAATCTTTGTATTGGCCAAATATGTCTAGTGATATTAAGAATTTAGTAGAACAATGTCTTGTATGTGCGAAATTCAAACCATGCAATCAAAAGGAACCACTACAAAATTTTGAAATATGCAAATATCCATGGCAACAAGTTGGTGTTGATTTAATGCATTTTGATAATTTAGTTTATTTAATTGTTACAGATTATTACTCAAAATACATAGAAATTGCGTTATTAAATAAAAACAGTACATCTCAAAATGTTATCACTCATTTAAAGTCCATTTTTGCTCGTCATGGAATACCGTTATCATTAGTGTCAGATGGTGGACCTCCTTTTCAGTCAATAGAATTCAAAAAATTTATGTTAGAATGGGACATAGAACATATTATTACTAGTCCATATCACTCACAGTCAAATGGTCAAGCAGAAAGCTCAGTCAAAATTATAAAACATATGCTGAAAAAATGTAAAGAAAACAACTCAGACCCATACATAGCTTTATTACAATATAGAAATACACCTAAAACCAATTTGCCATCACCAGCACAATTGCTAATGTCTAGAAACTTAAGGGATAACATTCCAGTGTCATACAAAAGATTAAAACCAAAAGTAGTAACTTTTAAGGATTATAAAGAGTCGGTTAAGAAAAATAATGAAAATAAAACAAAGTATTATGACAGAAATTCAAAACCATTGTCTCTATTACATCATAATGATCATGTCTACTTTAAGAGAAATCCTAAGAGTAACTGGGAACAAGCTATTGTTAAACAAAGATTGTCAAATAATAGGTCATATGTTGTTGAGGATGTCAATGGAGTTAGATATAGGAGGAACAGAATTCACTTAAGACATAAATATTCGAATAATTTTACAAACCCTCCTATGCAATCCAACTCGTCACAGGGGAGAGAGGAAGGTGACAGACAGGAGTCGCCTAGGCATCAAGATTCCTCATCTCAAAAATCCTCAAGTATAACAACAAGGTCGGGTCGTATTGTAAAACCTACTAGAAGGTTAATAGATGAAATAGATTAATTTAAACTAAGTTCATGCTATGTATAAATTAAGAATGTTATGTAAGTTGTAACTATAAGTAATTTAAATTATGTTGTCATATGTATAGATGCATAGCTTAGTATATCAGACAATTGTTTGTAAGGGTCTAATTAGAACTAAAGAGGGGGGATGTTGTAACATCACTATTTAGTAACTTAGTATGTAACCGCATCACTATGGATTGTCTGTGTTATAACCATATAAGTAGTCGTGGGTTCATCCGGTCGTCCCCACTGTTCTGTACGCATCTGTTAACTAACATATAACGTGTAACTATTGTGTGTCTGCCTGCGACCAATAAACCTCATTCACTAGAAGAATCCTTCTTTCATTTATTATCACAATCTAGGGCATGTTGTGGTATTCGAATACATTTTTTTTTATTAATCTGGGGCATAAACCAACATGCCGCAGATTAATAAAAAAATATGGTTGTATTCGATTCCATTTTCAAACAACGTACCATCGACGCCAAAACCATCGCGAATACCATGAAATTCAGAATGATTTTCATTTTTAGAATACCGATCTAACACATTATTATTACTCATTATTATTTAATAGATACAAAGTAACGGTATGCCGTTTCATGAATCCCCGACCGGTCTCATTGGACCGCGCTGTCATTGTTTTACTATTGTGTCTCGTTACGCGGGTTTGTGATAGGTTAATTTCTGTATGGATACAGTGATCAGTTTAGAATGAGATGAGTTTAACCTTTTTTTTTAAAAGTAAAACAATAACAGCGCGGTCTCATGCGACCGGTCGGGGATTCATGAATAACCCCGAAGACAGAAATTGGAGACCACCACAGGGGACCACTGTCAACACTACCCAAGCTGACAGTGTTTTGTAATTAATACTTAGGTTTTGATATTACTATCACCACTGCAGCCAATCGACAATTCTGACTCTGAATTTTGATCGATACGATGGTTCTGCTTTGTAGAATGAATATTCGGAAACGTAATACTTCGAATACTTACTGTAATTTAGTCAATTTATTGAATTTAGTTATTATTATAAGTCAATCATTTATTTTTGTTCGTCCTGTGCGTGTCCATACATACACTTCTTTCTTTTTTACCAAAATTATAATAACTTTACTTATCAAAGCCAAGTTAGAGAGTGATCTATTTATTTTTCCTTTGGTGTAAATACTGTATGACACTGAGGGAATAACAGCTCCAAATATTTGATCCAATCGTGGACAAATAATGGTTCCTGCAAACATTCGGGTAAGCCAAAGTTGTAATTAAAGACAAACACAAGGATATCAAGTCTCCATTTATATGTGTTAAATAAACACCTTTATGTCTCAAAGGGAAGCTCAATTATGAATAATTCCCCATAGGGTTGATTTAAGTATGAGAAGCAATAAGCTATAGAGCGCTTGACCAATGCCTTCGCTGTCCATCTGTCTTTCAGTGGGCTGTCTCTGTCTCATAAACTGTAATGAGAACACAGCTGAGATTTACACCGTCTGTTTTTTTGTTGCTGCTTCAACAACAAATAACAAATTAAAAATTAACTACTTGTTAATTTATATTTTTTTAGTTCAAAAAAGAAACGATCAATGGTACAGGTGACGTGCGAATTCAACTCACTTAGCCGGTTTTTTGCACATGGCTTGTCCTAGTATTTCTTATTCTATTAGGTTTTTTTTATTTTTCGAAAATCAGAAGGATATCTTAGTCGATTTTATCGTAAATCTTCTAATATTCTGAAAATAAGAATACTTAGTTTGTAACTCTTAGGAGGATTTATTCAATTTTTTATGGAGGACAAAATGCTAGGGCAAATACCTTTACGAAATTCTCAAAAGGAAGATATTATGTTTTTGTTTTAAAACTAATTGACAACCTTATTGGTACCTACTAAGATATAAGATTTTGGAATTTTTACTTATCAAAATATTGTTTCATTAGACTGCATACTTTGAACTGTGATATCTTTAGAACTACATTTATGTAGCGATATTACAACAGAATAGATGGTTGTTGGGGTCAAAATGATCTGAAGTTGCGAACGCGTACCAGAAGATACAGCGTTAGAAAGCCTACCACAAGGTGAACCAATGACTTGGTGAGGGTCGCGGTACCTAATCCGATGGATGCGAGACGAACAGGACCGTTCAATGTGGCGACACATAATGAAAGGGACGTTCACTATGTCCAACAGTGAACGTCTTTCAGATTATAATTATGATGATGATGATGATGAATATTACAGAAAAAACCAATTAATAACTCATTTTAAAATGGAAATAACATATAAATAGTTACTTATTTCTTTTGGAGTGTACAGTCGCCCTCTACTACTGTATTCATATTTACAAGTCAATGTCGAAGGGTTGTATAAATTATAACTTTTTAATACGCAATTTATTGCTTCTGCGAGTATGAGTAATTTTGGATTCTGACAACATTATGATTGTTCATAATTTATTTTTAACGTAAATATAAGATACTACCTATACTTATTATAATATAATAATCATACTAATTTTAATTGGTTAATATAGGTGAAAGTTTGTGAGCGTGTATATTTGTTAGTTCCTCAGTCACTAACGACTGAATGGATTTGGAAGAAATATAGGGATGAACCTAGTCCTATACCCAAAGGTGGAAGAAATCTAGGGATGAACCTGGTCCTGTACCCGAAGGTAGGCGTCATTCATATTGTACTACAAGCAGGGGTCAGTTATCGATGGTCTCAAGAACGCTCGCAAAACCTTCCAAGAAGACTCATATCCGAGTCCATAACCCGACAGTTAAAAATCATTGAGTCACTGCCTGCAACGATTTCAGGTGCCTCGAATATAATCAGCTTAAAAGCTCGTATAAAAACCGGCCAAGAGCGTGTCGGGAGTGTAGGGTTCCGTAGTTTCGTCTGTCACAATAAGTGTCCCCAACTTTTCAAATACTGTTCGTCCCATCAAGTTCAAAATAATTTTCCTAGAAAGTCTTTATAAAGCTCTACTTTTCAGATTTTTTTCATATTTTCTAAACTTATGGTTCAAAAGTTAGAGGGGGGGACACATTGTTTTTTTACTTTTGGGGCGATTATTTCCGAAATTATTGATATTATCAAAAAATGATTTTAGTAAACCCCTATTCATTTTTGAATACCTATCCAACAATATATCACACGTTAGTGTTGGAAAAAAAAATCGCTTTCAACTTTACATGTAGGGGAGCTACCCTAATAAAACATTTTTTTCCAATTTTTATTTTTGCACTTTTTCGGCGTGATTGACATACATACCGGTACCAAATTTCAGCTTTCTAGAGCTAACGGTCACAGAGATTAAGCGAGGACGGACGGACAGACATGGCGAAACTATAAGGGTTTCGTTTTTGCCATTTGGCTACGGAACCCTAAAAATGACTTATCGAGCAAGCTTAGTAGTTTTTTTTTACGAATTTAAGATTTAATTTAATTTTATCATGAATATTCGGACTGTAATTTATTGTGAATTCTTTTTTGATTTAATTGAATGTCAATTTGTGATTTGACTTCTATTTATTTGTTTGTTTTGACCTATGTCCTGGAATAGCACATAGGGTACTTTTCATCCCGGATGTATTTTTCTTTAGGAATATTTTCTGCTGCTGAAACTACCGGTAGCAGCATAATATAAAAAGAGAATGTAAACTTTGTAAGTTTGTTAAAGGAAATCTTCGGAGAGCAATGAAGCGCAGTATTCTCAGTGTAAACAGAAAGAGTGTAGATAGAATAAAAAACTACACGCTGCGTTCAATAACGGAGATCGCAGATGTAAGTAATAAAGATATTAACTACTCGGTTATAATGGAAAAGGGCGGGCCACATCAGCCATATGCAGCTGTAAGACAATATTTGCCTCTGTTCTTTTGATTGCATACATTATTATTGTTTTATTTAAGCCCATTTTATCATCGGACCACTAGATGTGAGACGTTTGCCGCCGCCACCGGTTCATGATGGACATCCCATCTGTACGTACAAAATGTTTTGGAAACATATTTGTAATGCGTACAGATAATGGAGTGGAAATCCCTGCCAGAGTCTTTGTTTCCTGATGGCTTCAACCTAGAGGTATTTAAGCCAAGAGTGAAGTGGTCGTTTCTAGACAAGAGTGTTCCATCTGTAACGCAGCGTTAGAAGGCCTCCCACATGATGTAGTCTGGTGAGGATCACGAGAATCCGCGGGACGACGCACAAGACTCGTTGTTGTGGCGACGTTTGGGGTTGCCTATGTCCAGCAGTGGACGTCTTACTCTTGAAAGTATGATTATGTATTTGTAACCCAAGTAAAGCCAGGGGTGACCGCAAATCGTTTATTAAAAGAATCCAAAATCTCGTCAATCAAAATATTCGACCTATCCATAACCTATGAAGATACAATCTTATTTATTATGTGCACACAAAAGGCGGTCATGGTCAATGTACCGAATTTAATGAAGCATGGAACGGCCGCCCGATCTGGGGTCACAATAGAAAACAAACAATGTATGACGAACATGACGATGCTATGGACGGACAATAGAATTTTTGGGGTTAAGCCAAGTATTGTAGACTTTTTATAAAGAATCTTTAAACGATTTTTTTTGTGGTAGATTTTGGAGTCAAATGAAATTTTAGGGTCAGACTGGTCAGACTAAGACGGCCCTGTCCAATCTGTATTTTTTCATTAGCATAGTTTCTTTCTATTTTTGTCACAAATATTTTTTTGAATTGATATAAACTAGTGCTTGACCGCGATCCTACCTTGTGGTAAACAGTGATACAGTCTTAGATGGTGAGGCGCATTAGTTTATTAAGAGCCTATTCACTCTAGCCTTGAAGACACCCAAATTATTATCGGACGGGAAGACCGCATCAGGTATATTGTTCCAGTCCAGATCAAGATAAAGATATTATGATGATTACTTGCAAATGTGTAACATTGGGAATGATCTTTAACATTTTATGACCAACCTTTACTTTCAGTCGTCTTTCGTCAACGTGAGCATGGATCAAAAGCTAGTTATTTCATCCAACGCAATCCTACGCATTGTTTAAAAAAGAGGAAACATTAAAAAAGAAACATAACGCCTGAATGCTCTGTTGGCATTCAATAAATTCCGTCAATCACTCGAATATTCCACAAAACTTGTTCCACGAAATACGTTCTTTTTTTTCACCTGTAAAGTTTTCAGAAAAAAATGTTCGTTACTCAGAATCCGGATTAAATTGACCATCAGGTGGAATCGCATTCAAGCACTAGTTTATAACAGTTACTACGTTGTGACTACGTTGATGGACCAAAGTTCACGCAAAATAGAAGATTTTCAGAGGTATTTACTGTACCTATTACTTTTAAATAAAGGTTGAAGTCAAGATTTCTATGAAATCTGGGCCCACCTTTTAATGGTTACGTATGTTATATCGTCGGAAAGGTATTTTTGAAGTGGAATAAGAGTGACTATGTCGCTAAGTTCCAAATTCTATCTCTTACGAATACAAATTCCAAAGGCGAGCAATGGGTAGCTCGCCGTCCGCACCGAGCCCAAGACATCTACGGCGCGTAGTGTTTCATACGCACCTCTAAGAGATGTCAGCTGTAGAGGCCCAGTAGGATCGAACCCTACTGGTGCCATGGGTTGTACGAAAGAGAACCCCGGGACCCTGGCACGAAGGCAAAGAAAGAATAGGAGTGGGTTTTAATTAGTAAAAGTCTGACTCGCCTTTCCGCTCCGCCCAAGAGCGGCAAATGTTATTCTGATGATTTGCCACCTAAAAAAAAAGCTGACGCTACTTTTTTTTAAGTTGTCTGTTATAAATAGATACCTAAGATATTTGCACGCCATGATAAATGGCAGACATGTCGTGAGCTACTTCTGTAAATATATGTTTGAGCAAATAAAATTTCTTATTCTTATTCTTAAATTTAACTAATAAATATCTATAAGTATTATATCCAACAATACGACATACACAGCTATTGGAAGGTGGGCCGAGCATTTGACTCAACGCTTAGTAGTCACGCTTCTAACCACTAGTCTAAGAGGCAGTTGAAACTTGTTATACTTCCATTAATAACACAAACATCCACAACGAGTAGAAAAAACCTCCTTTTCAATATCGCAGAAACGGTCTTAAAAGGACTAAGTGAAAGAATATAATTTTTAAGTGCACGCTCTTTGGCACTCGCTTGGAATTATAAATTTTATGGTCCCATAACTCATTGCGGATATAGGAACCTCTCTCTGCCCTTTCCTGAAATTCATCTCGGCGAACGAAATATGTGAGCATTTGAGGCTAAAAAAGGAACTAGACCTGGAACGGTTTATACTTAGTTTTGAGGGTATCGTTAGTCACCGAATAACTTCTCCCGCTCTGGGGGGAGCAGAAAGAGTATCAGACTTCTACTGACTAAAACTTACCCTTGTTGCTTCAGTTGCCCTTTCCCTTATAAGAGTTATATATTATTGTTTATGAGATAACTCTTATAAACAATACCGCTCAGTGCCCTTAATTAATGGGATCTCTGGATTAATGGGATCAATCTCATTGGGACACACGTGGAACACACAACAATATTTGAGACGAGCGAGCGAGCTACCCATTGCTCGCCGTCTACAAAGCCATGGCTACGAGACCCGGGAATCGTTGTTTGACTTCCGATGCCCCGGTGTTCATATGTACAAAATACATACGGCGAAAAAATTGCGGCAGTAAAATAGATGGTTTTTTTTTGGGCTAGAAAAATGTCATAAAACACAATGTAAAATTATTACTTTATTATAAAACCCAAAACAAAGGTAGCAGTTGTGTTCTCTATGTTTTGACTTTTTATGGTCCAGTGTTCGCTTCAAATAATCCCACAGCAAATTAGGGTTACACTTGTACTCAACTTTAAATACAAAATTCAGAAACTGGACCCTAATATTTTCAAAAAAAAAGAGTAACATCTTTTTTGACGGCACATACGGACGTCAAAAGATCAAAAGGTTATCACCCTAAGATATTGGTACCTAATTGATGTAGTTGTCTTAACTTACCTACCTTACCTGCCTTACCCTGACGTATAAAAAGTCAGGCATGCGAGCGAAAAAGAAAGATGGAGGTATACACCCTATATAGCTACATCCGTTTAACATTCAGTTTAGATGAACCGTCATCGATTGCATCACTGCTTACCATCAGGTGGGATCGCAGTCAAGCACTAGTGTATAACAATTTTAAAAAAATTAGATCGTCAAATGGATCACGTTACGGCATGCAAAGGGTAGCTTGTCGTCCGGCAATCCGGTAATAATCCATTTCGAGCCCAAGTCGTTAACAGCGCGCACTGTTACACGCGCGCCTCAAAGACATGTCAGTAATTGTAGCCAAGCAGGGTCGAAGCTTTTGGGGCCATGGATTGGTTTCTGAAAGGAAAACCGAGAACCCTGGAAAGAAGGTGGGATTTAGTCAATAAAAGTCTGACATCCGCCCCGTTTAAGAAGGGGAAAAGTCATTCTGATGATTGCCCTACCTTTAAAAAAATGGAGCACGTTACGAGTTCGTGATAGGCCTCTGATTGATTTCGACGAATAAATCATAAGCCAAACACTAATATGTATAAAATAGCCTAAATAAACTATTTCTTTTTGCAATCACAAGATACTAGAAAAACATTTTTCTATTAAACGCAGATAAATAAGAAGTTGTTTGACAAAGAAATGAGACTATTACCGAAACTTGAAGACAAACAATCTGGGTTATGAAAGAAAGGCAATTTTTGGCAAACATGCCATATTTATTGGCTATTCCATCTGGCGATTAAGTATTAAGATATTGAAAATCTGTTTGTTCGTAACTTTTGTATTGATAGATTCTTTGCTTTATGACCTAGTAACAAGATCCGAACTATAGAATACTGTATTTTTATCATATACATTGTCATCAGATATGTTGAAAGCGTATAAGCAATCATATAATGGTAAAACATATTAATATCAATTATGTGAATAAAATGCCAAATATACGGAATCCGAATAATTTTTTGGTAGTACTTAGTAAATCTGGGCAAATTAATAGAAAATCTTTCTACAACCGTCATGTAGTCTTTTTTGAGGTGGAAAGAAGATTGGCGAGCTGGGTATCACATCAAAATCCAAACATACACAAATCTAGTTATATGCAACTTATGAGTCATATATCGTTAGTTATTTTCCAAGCTAAAATACAATATTAGCAGTCCGGAGTAATTAAAAAACCATGATTTTAGGGTACAGTCCCGTTACGGAAACAAAACGCAATAATGCAATAGTACCTCGTCCTTTTTGAGAAGTCGGTAAAAACAAAACGCATAAAATAGGCTTATTGCGTCAGCTGTTACTTAGGTATGTCAAATACAAAAAAAATATAAACTGTCATGATATTTTTGTTTGACCCTGCCTAAACATAATTCGTCGTTCGTGTTATTTATAATGTTGTCTGATAAATGAAGTGTGAACTCTTATTTTGTGCCGCCACGTTACTTTAGTACATTACAATTTGCGTTTAGTGTATAAACCTGCGCAGGACTGAAATAGGACTCTTATTTATTCTGTGAATGTTTTTCATGCTTTAACAATGTCAGCAGTTGATTTTCGGTGTATAAACTGTTATGTGCGCTTATCACGCCTTCGCCGACGTGTCTTGATTTGACCAGTTTAAAGGAGAAAACCGAAGCCATTATCGGCTACTGTTGTAATCACTCAGAACCGTGGGCTGTTGTTCACATGTCATGAGTGTAGTCTGGTATTTACTTCGATCAACAATGGGTATTAAGCTTACGATCGACACGAAGGAACAATCTCCCTGCGGTATTTCTTGACAATGTATTGTTACAATTATAATAAAAAAATGTTATAAATACTATGGTTTTGTTTTTTACTTGTTACGAGACGCCGCGCGGCATCAAGAGGTGCAGCGCGACGCCGCGTGGCATCACGAGAGGCAGCGCTGCGTGAAGCAACGTATTCTAAATTCTCACAATGAAATGTGTATCTTTTCGCGTAGTAAATAAAGTTATATTTTGAGTCACTCTATTAAAATGTGCGCGCAGCGTCGCGTCTCGGTGTGAGCTGACCCTAACCATCGTACGATTGAACGATGTGATTAAACACACATTCTTTAGAGTGTCCTAATAGAAGCTTGTAAATCATCGCGCGAGCACAGGGTTTCGTCGATAAAACTAATCTCATCGTGCGACGAAATCACATCATTCAATCGTATGATAGTTAGCTAAATAGGACGACGCTTAAGGGTCTGCCTTAAAACCTTGTCCAGAAGAAGCGAATTCGTTTAGAAACGTTTCGCGCGAATTCATTCGCGCGCTAGTAATATACTAGTACGATACTAGCACAAATACGTCGCGTCCACAAGTATCGTGCGAATTCAAAATACGTGCGTAAATCGCGTGCACAACGCCAAACCCTCAACTCGCGCGTATTACACGCGAGTCGAGATACTAGGGACACCTTGTTGCGTCCAGTTAAACGCGCGAACTCCAGAGCGAGTGCACATATCCAGGGAAATTGAGCACCTACATTTGATACGGAATTGTTGAATGCTCCAGCGTTGATACGCTCTTTCTGGGCGCAACGGTCGCGCGTGATACGCACGAGAGAATCGCGATGAATTCGCCCCTTCTGGTCAAGCTCTAAGTTACATAATTAGATAGGTACCTTGTATTATTTTTGGTGGTCCATTTTGAGGTTATGTCTATAAATCATTTTAATATCCCCAACTCTAATGTATGTCTTACCATTACATATTTTGTTATACTCTATTGTAGCATTCTAATCCATATATTCATTCTATGAAACGTTAAGCCTGTATGTGATACTGAAAGTACATGGGGTTTTGCCAATCTTCTTTATCCAAAAGCTTCACTTATTCTATACTCCAATCGCGGTAAGATTAGACATATAAACAACGTGTCCTGTTACTGTCCGTTCAACCGATTTTCGAAAGACAAAACTTTGAAACAATCCCCCAGCCTTAACACCTGCTTCAGCATACTAAAGCAGGTGTTAAGGCCCTATCCATTTTGCTGACATCTCTTTGAGGCACGAGTGGCACACGACGTGTCATCGAATAGAGCGTTCTCCTTCTGGGGCGGCTCGACATTCGCAAGCCCCTACTCCTACAATGACCGAGAATGCGACTTGATCTGGCTACAGTAGTCTCTTCTATAATAAGTCTGCATTATCAGTCCGTGAGAGCAGTGGTGGCCCAGTGGAAACTGCCCCGAGTTACAAGTTGTAGTTCGCGGTTTCAAACTCAGCCAGGCGCTTTACTTTGTGTAATTTTTTTAATTACCACTGCTCTCAAAACGGTGTAGGAAAACATCGTGAGGAAATGTCCTAGAACCAACAATTCGAAGACATGTGACATCCACCAATCCGCACTGGGCGTCATGGTAGTATACGGCCCGTTCCTTCTCCTAAAGAGAAGACCTGAGTCCCAGCAGTAGAAACAGCCTTATAATGCTGATACTATGAGAATGTATTATATTATTGGATCGCAAGTGGTGGAGGATTACGGCCCATTCCCTCTTCTAGAGAGGAGGTCTTAGTCCCAACAGTGGGAACATTTCAAAACCAATAGTACTAATGCTAATCAGTCCGTACCACAAATGAGTCTAGTTAAATTACAAGACTTTTATCTGAATGGCTATCTGAGGAAGGGACTAAACAAGCATGTACCACAAATTACAAACATCTCTAAATGTGAGTTTCAAACTACAAGTACCTACGTTGGGAGCCGCTAGTTTGGACCCAACAAGTATAAGGCTAAGTGACATAATGACGTCCGGAGTGGCGTTGAACCCTTAGCAAGTTGCCCCACTTTTGAAGCGAATGCTTCTTTAGGCATGCAAATCACTTTTTTTGTAGATATTGAATGAGACTGAGTCGTCAAGGGACTTGTATACCAATTTTAAAAATATCCGATATCGATTCAATACATGTTTCTGTACATATTACTTTCAGGTTGTCGCGTAAGTCAAATCGGGAACTTTTTAGGAGTAAGTTTTTCCATAAAAATTTTGGACCCCCCTTTCGACATCTTCTCATTAGTTGTTTCTAAAATTAACCCCGAATTTTGAAAATACTTTTCTAAGTGCTCGCTTATGTCATATAAATGATAAATGATATTTATTTTGCAAATAGGTTTTTTCCAAACTCTTTTACACGTCGATTTTTTTTTGTACTTTTTTTTTGTTACTAGTTGAGGCCGGTGTTTCCTAACTGACTACCCTGAGAAGAAACACCGAAACAAACTCAGGGGTCACAGTCTCTTTTAAAGTCCATACAAAATGTAAATCATATGCGAACCATGCAGATTAGTGTCTGAGATGGCCTTTTGAAGAAAGTACCATGCAAAGAGTGGACCTGTCCAGTCAGTGCAAGAGAAGATATAAGGAAACCTTATGAACACGCTCTTATATTGTACTAGCTGACCCCTGCGGTTTCACCCGCAGTTTTCGTTACTGCTCCGCTCCCGTGGGTCGCAGCGTGATGATATATAGTCTATAGCATTCCTCGATAAATGGGCTATCTAACACTGAAAGAATTTTTCAAATCGGACCAGTAGTTCCAGAGATTACCCCTACATACAAACTTACAAACCTACAAACTTACAAATTTTACCTCTTTATAATATTATTACTAGCTGCCCCTGCGGTTTCACCCGCATTTTTCGTTACTGCTCCGCTCCCGTGGGTCGCAGCGTGATGATATATAGTCTATAGCATTCCTCGATAAATGGGCTATCTAACACTGAAAGAATTTTTCAAATCGGACCAGTAGTTCCAGAGATTATCCCTACATACAAACTTACAAACCTACAAACTTACAAATTTTACCTCTTTATAATATTATTACTAGCTGCCCCTGCGGTTTCACCCGCATTTTTCGTTACTGCTCCGCTCCCGTGGGTCGCAGCGTGATGATATATAGTCTATAGCATTCCTCGATAAATGGGCTATCTAACACTGAAAGAATTTTTCAAATCGGACCAGTAGTTCCAGAGATTATCCCTACATACAAACTTACAAACCTACAAACTTACAAATTTTACCTCTTTATAATATTATTACTAGCTGCCCCTGCGGTTTCACCCGCATTTTTCGTTACTGCTCCGCTCCCGTGGGTCGTAGCGTGATGGTATATAGCCTTTAGCATTCCTCGATAAGTAGGTTATCTAACACTGAAATAATTTTTCAAATCGGACCAGTAGTTCCAGAGATTACCCCCTACATACAAACTTACAAATTTTATAGATATACATAGATAAATAAGCTGTGTGATAATATGTCACAGTATCTAGTTTTCATTCTCTTGTTAAGTTACTTCTTTCACATTTATGAAACCTCGAAGCTTTTGATCTTCAAGACTCACGTTCGATACAAAAATAACCCGGTACAAAAATAAACTTCAATAGGTACTTTCCTACCTTGTCATGAAAAAGTGTCAAAGAACCTGATTCTTAATGTTGTTAGAAATTTTTAATTAAAGTCTCGACAAAGATTTGAAAGGTACCTTTGAGGAAACAAATGGAATTTGTAATAATTTCTTCGCTGACGAAGACTATAAAGGAATTTATGGAGATTTGTAAATCAAAGAAAAGGACTTTTTTAAATTGAAATATACTTGTGCTGGAGTGCGATCTTACCTGATGGTAAGCCGTGACGCAATCTTTTTTTTTTTATTGGTTTATACTAGTGCTTGACGAATTGTTGATGGTGAGGCGCACTAGTTTATTAAGAGCCTATTCACTTTTGCCTTGAAGAGACCTAAATTATATTCGGACGGGAAGACCGCAGCCGGCAAATTGTTCCAGTCCTTTGATATACGCGGTATAAACGACGAGGCGAAACGCTTAGTCCGGACCATAGAGGTTTCAACAACGTAAGAGTGGATACACGCCGTACGACGGTTTGTCCGATGGTAAAAAGGAGATGGCGGAATCAAATCATGCAATTCCCGCGCACACTCCAAAATGCATCCTGTAAAACACCAAAAGGCTGGCTGATAATGAAGTGTGGTGTAAAAAAGATATTGTAATTTTGCAGAGGGTAATTATTATTCGTAAAAAGTGTGATGCGGGGCCAAGGCAGACCACAAGGGAGATGACGAAACTACCTGGATGTCTTCCTTAAGAATTTGAATGAGAGCAAGGAGCCGTGGTCGTTGGAATAAATACAGGGTCCTGCAGCGCGGGACAATACAGGTTGGCTATTATAATGATAATAAAAATATTGCAGCGGGGAGATATAGAGATATTGGGGTATATTTCTGCGGCAGTAAATCTTACCTGATGACCTTGCGAGTGTATAATTCAAGATTGAAAAAGTTGGTACTAAGCAAGCGTGCTCCATCGTTGGCCACGTCATCACAAAATCAGGTGAGATAGTGGTCAAATGGCATTTGAAATCATTTACAAATGCTACCTGCATTTGTAACTGGTTTTGAGCCGTCACTTCAAATAAATTCGTTTTTTTGACAATAGATAAGTAATAACAATAAAAAATAATTATTTAAAAAATGTAAATTTTATTATATGTGCATAAAATGAATAATGGGTCTGGTAAAGAATGCCTGTAGAATCTTGCATTTAATTTGATATTTGTGACAATGTTTTGAATATTAGTTCCTTTTTCGCTATAGATGGCGTTGGTGAATTAGACCGTTTTCACATTATCCGATCCGATATCGGTATCGGACGCCGATACGATATCGGGGTAAGTAAAATGTATGAAATGCTGTGCTCCGATATCCGATATCGGGTCGGACAATATGAAAGACAGGTACATATCTCAAACATTTACCTTACCCCGATATCGTATCGGAGTAAGGTAAATGTTATATATATAATGGATATCGTATCGGCGTCCGATACCGATATCGGATCGGAAAATGTGAAAACGGTCTTACGTCACCAAGTTGAATCGCGATGTTAAGATTTCCCGCAAGTTTATGACCACCTCGTGTTATTTGTTTTAAATAAACGTCTGCGTCAAGTGTAAGTTGGCTTTTATTCATGGTCATTCGAGTCGGATTTTCGGATGCAGTGAGTTTTGGACATTGTGACAGTGCCGGCGATATAGGACAACTTGAGTGAAAATTGTGAAGTGTTGTGACGAAAGTGCATATAACTGAACAAACTGTGAGTACTCTAAAAATAAAAGTTAGAGATTCACAAGTGACTTAGATAAATCAGTTAGCTAATGGATTTGTACAATTTCTAAGCAAAAGTGTGTTAAAAAGTTTTTACTTTGAAGAATTTGAGACTTGCAATTAAAACTTACTTAGTTCTTGAAAAACACTACAAAAATGGATTCTTTGATAAAATTGCAAGTACAAACCAATAAAAAAAATGCAAAGACGATACATCAACTTCAAAAAGTCTCCTAAAGAAAGGGTTATCGTTAGCTATGAAGAAACACGGTATTAAGTCCACCTATGTATCTTTATGTTATATAAAATGTTAATAAATAATATAATATATTAATTCAGAGTTAAAAATTGGTCATCATCTACCTAGCCTTTTCCCAACTATATTGGGGTCGGCTTCCAGTCAAGCCGGATTTAGCTGAATACCAGTATTTTACGAGGAGCGGCTGCCTACGAGACCTCCACAACCCATTAACTGGAGTAACACGGTACTTCATGGCAAGATTGGAGTCAGATTTACTGGCTTCTGACTATCCGTAGTAATTATTCCAAATTGTATACTTTGTAATAATTAAACATGTCAAACCTGTATCACAGACGGTAGAAGCTCTTACAATATGGCTTTGTCGTAACTGGTCATAATGTGTGTGTATTGGAAATCAACACCAAGATACCTTTGTACACTAAAGCCGTCAAGATATATCTGAAGCCATTAGTTAGCTCAAAGGGTGATTATCTTCTTCTTAGTATCCAAACACACGTATAGAGAGATTCCTATTGTGTACATAGTGCCTGCAGCTTGATGATTTGACTTGAAAGCTTATTAATTAACATTGTCAGGTTGATGACACTACGTTAGGAAGCAAAGGTGTGTCAGATCTGTCAGAATCAAATGTCGAAGCAAATGTAATTATAGCGTCCACGAATATTTAAAAGATAAGGGACATAAAAGTATAAAATAAGCATAATGTTAAATTTTGATTTTGAGGCTGTTTTGCATAAGGTTTCCTTTGAAACGTAGGTGGGCTCTAAGAGAGGATTTTCTTAAATTCGGCCCGAAAAAATGAAATGGAGTCCAAAGCCTGTATGAAGAACTGAGTATTGACTTGCCGCATCTAATGTGTTGTGCATTCATAGATATATTATTTATATCTTCTTCTTCTTCTTCTGCCTGGCGTTAATCCCGGCCATTGCCAGGGTCCGCCTTCCGACTAAGTTTTCTCCACTTTGCCCGATCTTTAACATCCTTCTCAGTGAGGCCATTGGCTCTCATGTCGGACTTGACGACGTCCTGCCAGCGCTTGCGAGGGCGACCACGGGACCTAGCCCCAAGGACAGCCATATCCATGCATCTCCGACCAACGTACTCCCTAGGGCGGCGCATGATGTGGCCATACCATCGCAGACGACACTCTTGCAGTTTTTCCCCCACGTCACGGACACCAAGACTACCTCGGATGAATGAGTTGCGTATGCGATCGGATCGCGTTACGCCGCTCATCCACCTCAGCATCTTCATCTCCGTGACGCGAAGCTCCTGGGTGTGTCTGCTTAGTGCTGGCCAACATTCGCCACCGTACAGGAGGACAGGCCGTATGATGCATTTATATATCTGCCCTTTGAGCCTCGAAGGCATTTTACGGTCACATAAAACGCCCGTTACCTCGCGCCATTTTGCCCATGCCGCGCCTATACGTGCTTGGATATCGTCATCCACGCTGCCAGACTCGTGCAGCACGGATCCAAGGTACCGAAACTTATCAGACTTAGTGATCAAATCCGACCCTAACCGGATAGTACTTGAATCCGTGCCACCACAGGACATGTACTCAGTCTTCGCCACATTTAGTCTCAGACCGCCGTTTTCCAGCGTGTCTTTCCAAATGTTGACCCTGCGTTCAAGATGGGCTTTGTTCTGGTTAACGAGGGCGATGTCATCGGCATACATCATTAGCCATGGAGGTTGATCCTGGATGTTTGCCGTAACTACATCAAGCACAACGTTAAACAAAAACGGGCTTAGAGCCGAACCTTGGTGAACGCCAACAGATATTGGAAAGACATTGGATTCGCCAACAGCGGTCTGGACAGAGGACACGGAATCGCGGTACATATCTGTGATAATGTCAATATAGGCCTCGGGAACACACTTGAAGCGGAGTGCCCACCAGATAGCCTGCCGAGGTATACAGTCGAAGGCCTTCTGCAGGTCTAAAAAGGCCATATGCAGAGCTTTCTTTCTCTCTCTGTAAGCCTCAGACAGAGTCCGTAAGGCGAACACTGCATCCATGGTGCTGTTACCCGCCCGGAAGCTATATTGACACTCAGAGATAGTGCACTCGCTACGGAGCCTTGTGTCAATGATGCGCTCGAAGAGCTTCATGGTGTGGCACATGATCTTGATACCGCGGTAGTTACTGCAATCCTGTACGCTACCTTTGCCTTTGTGGACCGGGATAATCAGGCTTAGTCGCCACTGGTTTGGCATTTCCTTGGTGGTCAGGATGCGGTTATAAAGATCAGTCAGAAGGTCCACACCATGTGAGCCCATCGCCTTCCACACCTCAATTGGCACATTGTCAGGCCCAATCGATTTCCGGTTCTTCATGTGGCGAAGAGCAATGCGGGTTTCGTCGGGGGAAATAGGGGAAATAAGTCCGAGGTTAGGAGGCGGTTCGGGAGGAAGGTTGTGGGGATGCTGTTTATTAGACAGCTCCGAGAAGTATGTACACCATCTCTCCTTAACAGAAGGAGCATCATAGAGCAGCTTACCCTGGGCGTCCCTTACACAAAGACATTTGCTAATGTCCCGTGTAGCTTTTTCCCGGGCACGCGCCAGCTTAAAAATAAGCTTCTGCCCCTCCGCAGTTTCCAGCTTGTCGTACAAGGGCGACAGACTTTTGCTGCGGGCTCTGGCTACAGCTTTTTTACAAGCGCGCTTAGCCGCTCCATATGCCTCCCTGTCTTCCGGAGAGTTGGTTCCTTGCCACTGTTTAAATAAACCCCTCTTCTTCCGAGTCGCCTCCTGAACCCCGTCATCCCACCACCACGTTTCCTTGTCTATGACGCGGCCACCACGAGAAGTGCCAAGGACGCGCTTACCCGCAGTGGTGATTGCTGAATGGATCCCACTCCAGATCTCTTGAACGGACTCGACCTCCGCGATGAAGTCCGACTGTTAAGAGCCATTAAGCAACCACCACTTAGTGCGGGGTTCGCGTTTCTCAACAACTTTCTTCCTTGGCACGACCGCAAAGTCCAGGACAAGGAGGCGGTGTTGAGCCGTTAGGCTTTCGCCAGGGATGACTTTGCAGTTGGTAACCTTGCCAATGTGGCACCGTCGCACCAACAGGTAATCTATCTGGGTTGAGTAGGCACCACCACGGTCGGACTATCGTGAAGAGCGCACCGTCTGGACTTGAACGTGTGCGATTAGTATAGTTTGTCTGCTAGGCATGGTATACTATGGAGAGAAGTGGGGAGACAACCCCTCTTTTTAAATATCAACAATCTGGGGACCCCACCCCATAAAAAAGGCAAAGCTGTAGCCAGCAACAATAATGGAAGCGCATCATAAATATAAACTACCCCAGGAGGGTACCTGCTGCTCAGCAGTAGGAGAATCCCTCACCGAGCATAGCTCGGTCTGTCCCACGTATTCTGGGGGGGACAATGATCGCTCTAAATCCCAATCGGATTTATTTCCGTCCTTTAAGGGCGCATTGAGCCAGGGAGGCTCACGTACAGGTGGTCAGGAGTCACTGGGATTTATTTCCAGGACATCCACAGCACCAAACCTTAATGAGCATGCTACTGACAATAGCAGTGAGATTGGCTTGCAAGATGTGACCAACGCGACGGAATTGTTGAATTCACCTTCCATAAAGGCAAATAAAGGGGCAAAAAAGACAACTCGTGTTCAATTTGTACGCCCGCCTACTCCTGTTGTCGATGGGATGGCTAGTGACACCGGCGAGTCGTCCTGCTCGCAAATGTCATACACCTCTGAGACGTCAACGAGATCGACTCGAGCCCGCACGCGCAAGCGCACGCAAACGATCGAAAGCAGAGAGTCGATAACAACTAAGAAGAAGTCTGTTAATCCGTTAAACCTTAGCAAGCCCCTCACTAACGATGGGCAGCAAGGTGGAGACTCAGAAACAGCGAGTCCACCAGTAAAGCAGGCAAAGACCCGAGCAACGGTAAGACAGGACCTGCCGGACTCGGGAATTTTGGCTAAGACGATGCAGGCGCAACCGACAGCAGATCTTAACACCTGCATTACGGATAGTCTTAAGACTATAGAGGAGGTTGCAAACGAATCGCGCAACCTTAAAGGGAGCTACGTTTACAGCCTCAAACTGGCAGCAGTCACAGTACAGGCTGCAGCAGGTGAGTTGGCCTCGCGATCAGCAGTTGAGGTTAATGTTGAGAGGTTGGAGACTGAAAACACTGACTTGAAGGCTCAGCTTACCAGTCTATCAGCACAGGTTGAGAAGTTGACGGCTCAGGTCAGTCTCTTAAGTCGCCAGGGCGGGCTAATAGAGAGCCCTATTGTGGCAGCACCATTGACGGGACCAAGTCAGGCCACTCCAGTCGCCGGGCATTACCGATCTGACGAGATAGAGGCCCAGTTTCGGCGTTCTATAGCTCTAGAAATTGGGTTTATGGTAGACGCTAAACTTGCCGCTATAGAGAAGAGGTTGCCTCCTGAAAAGCCTCTGCGGCCGCCACTCGCTGTAGATGCAAGAACGGCATCTTCATTGGCCCCAAAGGAGCAGCCAATACCTGTCTTGAATCTGATTCCAGATACCGTTGGGAAAAAGAGGAAAAGAAAAGGCCAAAATAAAGTTGTGGTTCCTGTAGAAGAACCAACCATAGAGTCTATGGCAACTACACAAGCTTCCCAAGCCTTGCGGGATGCGGCAATCGCCAGGACGGGGACCTGGTCTACTGTAGTAGGGAGGAAAGCTAAGAGTGACAAGACTCCCCAATCCATCCCAAAGACTATCACTTCGAAAGAGCACCAAGTGAAACTGCCTAGGGTTCCAACCACGGCAGCTATAACGATATCGGTGAGGGAGGGATCATCCGCCAAACTCGGCGAGGTTATGTCTGTAATGAGACAGCGGATCAAATTACGTGATGTTGGTATTGACACTGTCCGCCAAAAGAGGGCTGCTGATGGCGGCATGGTGCTAACCGTTGCAGGCCCTGATTCTTCTACCAAAGCGGACAATCTTGCTAGCCGCATACGAGAGGTCCTTGCCGAGTTTGATGTGAAAATCTCACGTCCAACCAAGAGAGCTGAGGCAAGGATTTTAGATCTTGATGATGCCGTTACACCTGAGGATGTGACAGCTGCCATCGCCGAGGCAGGAGGTTGTTCACCTGAAGATGTTAAAGTGGGTGAAATTCGCCGTTCACGGGCTTCTCTTGGGCACGTCTGGATCCGCGGCCCACTGGCGGCAATTAAGAAGTTGGCGTCCGATAAGCATATGCGCTTAGGCTGGACGTCAGTGAGGGTTCAAGTTTTGGGGGCGCGTCGTATGATGTGCTTCCGTTGCCTTGAACCCGGCCACGTCCGATGCCAGTGCACTAGTGCGGTTGATCGCAGTACTCAGTGCTATGCCTGTGGCGGAGCCCACAAAGCGAGAGAATGCACGTCACCGACCATGCGGTGTCCGTTGTGTGCGGACCAGGGTCTTCCAGCGGATCACCGACTAGGTGGTAAGAAATGTGCTCCACGCAAGACGCGTGTATCACTTGCTCCTGTTGCAACTCAGGGACCTTCGCCCACACCACTGGGTGCAAGCCCCTTGGAGGAAATGGACGCCTCGCCTTCCCAGCCCTAAAAGTTCTTCAGTGCAACCTAAACCACTGCCGCAATGCACAGAATCTTTTTCTGCAGACTGTTGTGGAGTGGTCGGTTGCCGTAGCGGTGGTAGCGGAGCCATACGGACTTAGGGATCATCCTCGCTGGTTTCGGGACACTGTGGACTCCGTTGCCGTTTACTGGGCTGGTGGAAGAGGAGAGCCTCACTGCTCCCTACTTGATAGGGGGCATGGATTTGTTGCAGTGGAATGGGGTTCTCTGGCCGTAGTGGGCTGCTACGTGTCTCCAAACATATCTCTAACCGAATTCAGGGAATACCTGGACACAGTCGCAAACTGCATTCAACATAAATGCTTACCTCGTCCGGTGCTGGTCTTGGGTGACTTCAACGCTCATTCCAGAGCTTGGGGAAACACCCGGGACACGACGAGGGGACACGCGGTACAAGACTGGGCTGCGTTACTTAACCTCCGACTCCTAAATCAGGGATCCGTGCCCACATGCGTTCGGTGGCAGGGGGAATCAATTGTAGACCTCTCATGGGCAACTCCTTCTGTTGCTCGTATGGTGTCGGATTGGAGGGTAGCGGAGGAGATGGTCACACTTTCCGACCATCGCCACATTGTGTTTGATGTGACACTGCGCTCCTCAAATAACTTTAGCCGACCAGTGCAATCTAGTCCACCGGCGCGACGTTGGGCCCTCAAGCGGCTGGATAGAGATATGCTCATTGCAGCTGCCAACGTCGTGGCGTGGCCAGAAAATGATCATTCCCAGGAGATCCCACCCGATCCAGAAGAAGAGGTGGCTTGGTTTCGGGACAAGATGACGTCAATTTGTGATGCTTCCATGCCCCGGGTCAGGTGCGCTCAACGTCCCGGTGCGGTTTACTGGTGGTCGGAAGACATTGCGCAATTGCGAGTTTACTGTCTTAGGTGCCGACGCCAGTATCAACGCACTCGACGCAGGAGAGAGCCAAGAGCTACAGAAGACGAGATAACCAGAACCTATAGAGTGTACAGAGAGGCCACTATGAACCTTCAACACGCCATTTCGGATGCTAAGTCAAAGTCCTGGAGAGAACTTCTTGAGGGGCTGGACGGGAATCCATGGGGAAAACCTTATAAATTGGTTATGTCCAAACTGCGTCCTTGGGTTCCCCCCATCACGGAGACTATGGACCCGGCACTACTGGAAAGAGTCGTGAGCACGCTCTTCCCAGTAGCTAGAACCGGCCCCTCATCAGTTCAGCCACCTTCGGACTGGTCTGACGAGATGGAGGTGACAGAAGGTGAGCTTGAAAGGGCCATAAGACGAATGGGAGCTCGTAATACAGCGCCCGGCCCAGATGGTATCCCTGGCCGTGCGTGGGTTCTGGCTCTGGATTCTCTGGGGGATCGCTTAAGACGGCTGTTCAACAGCTGTCTCCGTGCGGGCGTGTTCCCCTCTGAATGGAAGGAAGCTGGACTAGTCTTATTAAGGAAAGCGGGCAGAGATCCGGAATCTCCCTCTGCATACCGTCCCATTTGCCTGCTCGACGAGGTTTCTAAGCTATTCGAAAGAATAATTGCCGAAAGACTCGTCGGGCACCTGTCACGGGTTGGTCCAGACCTTGCCGATTGCCAGTATGGTTTCCGGCAGCAGCGTTCTACAGTAGATGCGATCCTACGCGTCCGCTTGTTGTCGGAACAAGCAGTGTCCCGGGGTGGGGTAGCGTTGGCGGTAAGTTTGGATATCGTCAACGCTTTCAACTCGCTGCCCTGGGATGCAATAAGGGCGGCACTAGAGCATCACAGAGTCCCCCCTTACCTGCAGTGCATCATCGGGGATTACCTACGTGACAGGCACATTCGCTATGTGGGCCGAGATGGTTGCGTTCATCGGAGGGAGATTACGTGTGGGGTTCCGCAGGGGTCGGTTTTGGGCCCCCCCTTGTGGAATCTGGCATATGACGTGGTCCTGCGCGTCGAGCTCCCTGCTGGCGTTAATATTGTATGTTACGCAGACGATACTCTGGTGTTGGCCAGCGGGGACTCCTTCAATGAGACCATCAGGCTTTGCGAGCTTGGGGTGGCAAGAGTCGTGGCTTCAATCCGCGAACTGGGTCTAGACATAGCACCTCACAAAACTGAGGCGCTATGGTTTCATAAATTGCCAAGGACTAGAGAACCTCCCAGTTCGTCAGTAACCGTAGGAGATGCGCAAGTCCAGGTGAGTCAGTACATTAAGTACCTTGGTTTAACCTTGGACAGTCGGTGGGGCTTCGAAGAGCATTTTGATCGCCTGGTCCCTCGCGTAGAAAGGGCAGTGGGTGCTCTGCACAGACTGCTGCCCAATCTAGGAGGACCTCGGGAAGAAGTTCGTCGCCTCTATGCGGGTGTCGTGCGATCGATGATCTTATATGGGGCACCTGTGTGGTCAAATAGACTATCAGGTGTCCGCCGCTGCAGGGCTAAAATCTATAGTCTGCAGCGGAGAATGGCCATTCGCATCGCACGTGGATACCGAACAGTATCCTTCGAGGCGGCAACTCTCCTGGCACGCTTTCCGCCACTGGACATCCTGGCTGATATGGACACGAGGGTCTATAACCGGATTCGCGACGTACGCCAAAGTGGTAATAGCGTGCCAGGGATCGCAATAGTGAGGCTGAGGCGGCAGGAACGGCGACACGTGCTCGAGAAGTGGCGCGAACGGCTTCAGCAGCCAAAATACTCGCGTAAGCGCGTTGTCGAAGCCGTACTGCCATACTTCGAAGCCTGGCTGAAAAGAGGAGAGCGCATCTCCTATAGACTAACTCAGGTACTGACCGGGCACGGTTGCTTCGGTGAGTACCTGAATAGGATTGGGCGGGAGGCTACGGCGAATTGCCACCATTGCGGAGGTGAGCTTGACTCTGCACAGCACACGCTCGAAGAGTGCCCTGCGTGGGCCTCTGAGCGGCAGGTTTTAGTAGCTAAAATCGGGCGAGATCTGTCTTTGCCAGCAGTAGTGAGAGCTATGCTGGCAGAGACAGAAAACTGGAGGGAAGTGGCGTCCTTCTGTGAGGCCGTGATGGTACAGAAGGAGGCCGCCGAGCGGGATCGCGAGAGGGCTGATCCCACTCGCAGAAGGAGGCGTCGGAGAGCCAATCGCCCCGACGCCTAAAACGCCGAAACCCCGCTTACAATACTTAAGGTAGGCGGGACACCGAGGTCACGGGCTCTCAGAGAGGGGACTCTGTCCGCCCAGTGAGTGACTTCGGGAAGGACGGTGGCACAGTGATCACGTGCTGCCGTGCACAACAAGGAACAGGGGAGACCCTTCAAGGTCTTCTCAGGGATGTGCCCTTACAGGCGTTGTACAGAGGGGGTGCCGGGGTGGTCTTTTAAGAGGACACGGGGCCCTCTCTATGTGCAGATGGTGGTCACCGGGGTGGTTTTAGTGAGGTAAGAATCCCACACTCCCTGGTCTTTTTTCCCCAAAAGACCAGGCGCCTTTTGAAGGTTTCCCCCCGACAACAAAAAAAAAAAAAAAAAAGGCACCACCACGGTACGTAATAAGATGGTGGGGCTTCTTCTGAAAGAACGTATTCGCGATGGCAAGGTCCGATACGGCGCAGGTCCTGAGTATACTGACTCCCTCTGCATTTAGTTGGCCGTATCCAAAACCACCGTGAACACGTCCGTGCTCTCCAGCAAACTGACCTACGTGACCGTTGAGGTCCCCCCCAACCAAAACATCTTCGGAATTCGGAATAGCGCGTAATACGTCTTCGAACTCATTCCAGAAGGCCTCCTTTTCAGACTCACAGCAACCAGTTTGAGGAGCGTAGGCACTGATTAGGTTCGTAACTGATCCTTCGATCAGCACCCTAACTCGCATCAACCGGTCGCTGTATCGGTCTACTTCAAGAAGGCCATCCTGAAGGTCCTTAGACAGCACTACGGCCACTCCGTTCCGTCCCGATGGTGATCCGGCGTACACTAGCCGGTACCCCTGCCCGATGTCACGGGACTTATTCCCCTTCCAGCGCGTCTCCTGAAGGAAGGCGCACTGGACCCGACGCTTCGCAAGTACGTCCGCGAGTTCCCTGCAACGTCCGGTTAGAGAGCCAATGTTCCAGGTGGCAAAACGGAACTTCCTTTTGGGTACTAACCTCTTTAACCGTGCCCGTACTTGACACGGTAGCCCTAACCCACTTGTCACAGGTTTAGGGCGATGTGCCTGCGCGTCGTTATGCGGCGACGCCCTAGCACGAGTACCTAAATCAATCCTATTCCTATCCATAAATATTTGACTGAAGTTGATATATTAAGAAGAAGATATTTTATTTATATATCTTATAGAAATTACTTCCGTCTTAGCTAAGAAATGGATTAAGCTCTGTGGTTACGCTCGCTGCGTTAATTGTCCTGTTGTAGTTACTCAGATACCCGCGAAACGAGACACAATAGTAAAACAATAACAGCGCGGTCTCATAGGACCGGTTGGGGATTCAAACGTTAATTTATTTTTAAAGTTGTGAGTGTACTATCTTCACTAATATTAACTTGATGGAAGGTTTATTTTCTCAAGCTTTTTTTGTGGGAAATCTTTTCTTGTACCTTCTTTGCTTTTCGTTCCAGGGCCACGGGTTTTCCTTTCAGAAGAACCCATGGCACACCTCTAACGTACGGTCTACTGTATCCTCCGGGAGATCTCTACCAGGGTGATACGCGAGCGTTTCTTCCGCATGAATCAAGTGCAGGAACCTCCTGAGCCCCAGAACAAGTGTTTGAATCCACGTCGTTCAGCATAGCAGCCAATCGCTCAACCACTGCGCCAATTAGTCGATTAATTAATATTTTTGGATAAGCCTCAACTGTGTTAATGTCCTCCGTTTGACCGAGATCAACGCTCTGTGGGTCATTTATAAGATAATTTAGGTAGTAACTAAATAAATTATGTTAAGTTTTAACTCAAGTTTTCCTCAAATATTACGATTTTTTGTTTGGGTTTATATTTTTAGATTGTTTCTTGATACAAATTTGATAATGCTGAATTTGAAGCAAAGAAAATTAATATCAATTAATTAATGTAAGTGGTCATTTATTTCTGGCCTAAACTGTCTCGTTAATCGTCGCAAATGCAAAATGATATTTATTTTGCAAATAGGTTTTTAAAACTACTTTGACATGTGATTTTTTTCATCAATTTAACTTTAATACTTGAGTTTGTTTCAGTATTTCTTACTGGAACAAACTCAAGTATTAAAGTCTTTTTAAAGTCCAAACAATAAACATGTAATGGTCAAATCTTAGGAGCACCATGTAGTTTTTTTGAGATAGGAAATCATCAAAAAACATCTCCTGAAGCGAAAGGGCTTGTCATACTTTTATTGACTAAACCCACTTGTGTCCTACAGTTGTCTTTTACATTCTAGGATCATGGTTACTCGACTTGATAGATTTTTATCACTACCTACCCGTTTTTCCCTAACCTCAAAATGATAGAAATTTCAACCAATAAGAGCGTTTTCGCATTATCCGATCCGATATCGGTATCGGACGCCCATCCGATATCGGGGTAAGTAAAATGTATGAAATATGTGCCTATCTTTCATATTGTCCGACCCGATATCGGATATCGGAGCACGGTATTTCACACATTTTACTTACCCCGATATTGTATCGGCGTCCGACACCGATATCGGATCGGATAATGTGAAAACGGTCTAAGACGGTTGATACTTAGAAGGCCAACAAAAAAGGGTCGCTTCAGATAATATAGGCCTTCAATAGTTTTTGTTGTTTTAGTAACAGCTGCGAGAGATTTATGTTTCACTAGCTTCTGTCCGCGACTTCGGCTGCGTGAAAGTAAAAAAATATCTCAAGAGAACATACTCCCGGACATTTTTTGTCATTGTTATCATTATGGATAGGTCTTCTTGTCAGTCTTGCCATGAAGTACCGTGTTACCCCAGTTAATGGGTTGTGGAGGTCTGGTAGGCAGCCGCTCCTCGTAAAATACTGGTATTCAGCTAAATCCGGCTTGACTGGAAGCCGACCCCAATATAGTTGGGAAAAGGCTAGGCAGATGATGATGATATCATTATGGATAGGCTCGCGTTGTTATTTGAGAACCTTTAGACTTTGAAGTCTCATATATTTTAGATGAAACCAGCGATTTCATAATTCCAGTAAAGTCTTCAAGATCATGAAAACTGACAACTCTGACTGAGGCTTGACGTCTGATCAAAACGATTTTCATATAAGCCTGAGAGAATGATTCTGATACTGTAGTAATACTGCTAAATTTTAGTCTACAATAAAGATTGGGAAATTTTAATCAAATCTACTATTGGGGTGAGTCAGGTGAAAATAATAATTCCCAATTAAATTCGTAATTCCCAAGTAATTCGTTCGTGTGCCTTTTTTTAATCATTCAATGACTTTTCCCGCTCTGGGGTGGAGCGGGAGGGCGTATCAAACCTTTAGTACTAACGACAGGTTTGCTTTTCAGAAAATCCTTCTAGTGGCTATCCGCCTAGCTGGGACCCCTACAGTTTGCTGATATTTGTTTGATGGGCGCGTGGTGTTCCACGTGCTCGTTAAAGAAATGTATGAGCTGTCGACGACTTAGGCTTACAAGACCAAGATTGCAAATAATCAAAACTGGCCAAGTGCGATTCGGACTCACGCGCTAAGAGTCCCGTACAAACTTATTATAAATAGTTCAATTCCCGAATAGAGTCTCGAAATTTTTACCGAATGACAATTTTTTTGTAAGGTAACGACAGATTTACTATTTTCTGCTTCTTTCCTTTACTTGCACTATCTTGCTTTATGCGAAATTCCAGGATTCTGGGTCAACAGGAAATACACTATCAATTTTGATTCCCTTGGGAGTGTCGAAAATACGTTTTTTGCGACATAAACGGCCGTATTTTCATTGTGTTTTAAGTTTTATTTTTGACAGCTTCAAAGGACTGCAGACGACTGCGACTGAATGAGTTTTGATTTCAACTCGATACTTCCATGTGTTCTCGAGATAAAGGGTCTTGACAAACATATAAAAAGACGGATAACAAAGTGATCCTATAAGGGTTCCGTTTTTTCCTTTTGATACCTCGAAAATGACACCGTAAAAAAAAGTTATAAAAACATAAATTATTGTAAGCAAAAGATATTTTCGTATTAATATCATTGTTATAGCACGCACAGGTGTGTTTTTATAAAGTAATTGCTCAAAGCTACGTAAAAGGTAAAAGTAACGAACAACATGAAAATTCGTAGAACCGTAACTAATTTGTTATAGTCCTACATTAATATTTTTAGCTGTTTTTCGTTTATTATAAAAGGTTACACCAAAATACGGTCCGTAAAATGTTTTTAGAGCAACAAAACCTTATTGTGACTGAAAATATTTCAAAGTTATTTCAGTTTTGTAATATCGGCCTATTAAAATGTTATTTGACTGTGTTGGCTGTATGGAGCTGGTATGTTATACCTACAGGGTGACTGGTAACTCGACGTATTCCTTGCGAGACGTCATAGTAGGGTTAAAATTCAATAAATTAAGCCACCAAATGTTCTACCGAAAGTCAGTAGTTTTTGAGATATTAAGATTTGTAGCTTTTTTAAGCAAAATCCTAGATTTCATAATTTGAGGTCAATTTGAAAACTATTTACGGCGCGGCTGTACTAAATGTTACGTTATTATCATAACTGATGACGTAGCAGATCTTTTTAAGTACTGATTGAAACTCAGGAAAGATTATTATACTTAGTATCGTTAATCATGTCTACATCGTGTGTCAGACATTGACGCACAAACGAATACCATGGATCCAGTACATGATTTTAGACTCCAATAGTGGAATTTTTCATCGAAAAAAGATTGCATGTAGCGGAGATGAGGATGTTGAGATGGATGTGTGGTGTGACGAGAATGGATAAAGTGAGAAATGAGTATATTAGAGGAAGTTTGAAAGTGGAACCAGTGACTGAAAAGCTGAAAGGAAATCGTTTGTCTTAGTATGGTCATGTAAAGAGGAGGGATGAAACACATGTTACCAAAGCAGTTATGAATTTACATGTGGACGGATGGAGAGGAAGAGGGAGACCAAAGAAAAGATGGATGGATTGTGTAAGGACTGATATGAAAGAAAAGGGAGTTGATGATAGCATGACGGGTGACAGGACAGAATGGAAGAAAAAAACATGTTGCGCCGACCCTAAATAAAATGGGATAAGGGCAGGAAGAAGAAGAAGAAGTGGAATTTTTCATAGGTGTTTATTCTAAATTTAAAAACTACTGTTTTAATTCTAAATTTTAACTGTGCACAACCAACAAATTAAAGAGTTAAGATAAAACTAAATTGAACAATGTAGAAGCGGTGTTTAAATCTATGAAATGGAAATGTTCAGGCCATTACTTATGTGTTAAGAGGTTAAAAAACAAAAATAGATGAGATTAAATATCAAAGTAGCCAAGAGATGGAAAACGAAATAAAGGGCGTCACGATAGGAAGATCAAGTAAAAAAGTACCGGGTCCAGAATGGACAACATTAGAAAAAAATCGACTAAAATGGAAAGCTTTAGAGGAAGCCTTAGTCGAAGGACAATTTAATCTAGTTGCCGAGAAATAAATTTAAAAAAGATAGATAATAACACCAATACTATTGTTTTAAATTAGTTTTAAGGCATGTAAATAATCGTTACATGCAAAATAATAAATAATCTTATAATAAAAATAAATAATCGTCACCACATGAACAGAAAAGCAATAAAGGTAATTTAATTTTTGTTATATCAAGACATTTACATATGTATCTAGCTTAGTATTAACTTAAGGCCTAAGAGGGGTCCTCTTTCAATTCCCTTGGGACGGTCACGTCGGCCGCATGTCAAATAGTTTATGAGCGTCAACCACAACGTGGGTCTTGGTAAATGTCAGGCTACATTGGGGCAGACTCCAGCGTGACCAGTTTGACACCTATTGACAGGTTTGGTCCCTTTTGCCCAAAACTGAGGGTAACGGGGTTACAAAGTTGACGTCACGAACTATAAAAGATACTTACAAGCATTTCGCCATATGATTCTTAAAAAGAATTAGGGCCTGTTTCACCACCTATGATTAAGTTGCCAATATCTTACTTGGCGGATAATTTCATACAAATGTTCCATTTTTTAATTTATTCAGGAAGTAGTGGCTTCTCGGACATTGTGAAACAGGCCCTTACAGTAAGGGCCTGTTTGCAGGTAATTGTTCAAAGTTTAGAGCAGTCAAAATATTGTTACCTCCTAAGTATATTGAACCAATGACTCATTATACCAAGGGAGTATCGATATTTGGCCAATATTGTACCTAAACTATATTTCATCAATTTTCATAAACAACTTTATCCACTAGAAAATTTCACAAAATCAAATCTCTCGTGGTTCATCGTATATTATTAATATTGGAAAGTAATAAATCAATGGTTATTATTATAACCAACCCTAGAATCTCATCAAAATGTATGCCCAGATAGACTCTCGTTTCAAACGCCGACGACTTTCATCCAAAAATAAAAGTTATATATCCTTCGGTTCTTCTCGGTACCTAGACATCTCACATAAAAACTTTATTGGATAGAACATAACGATAAATGTAATAACACTCCGTGTAACAAAACCGTGTTAAAAATACTTTTGTGCAAAAAAACTCAATCATCAAACGTGCAGTAAATCAAAATCGTGATAATTGTGTGTGCTGTGTTCGGGACATTATTAGTACAAATAATACACAGCTTAGGTTACCACCCAAAACTCAAATCTAAAATGGTGTTAATAAACCCTCAGCCATTACCAAAAAACACAACTCACTCGCGAAGGTGTTTCCTACAATCTGAATCAACATTTCTTCGAAAGTTTGTTGAACCATAATTTCCCAGCCGAATACATCTATGCCTTCGGTTATCATGAAGTTATGGATAGTGGCAGCTAGCAAGTATCCGCCAGAACTCCCAACAAATCTTTCGTAAGCCGGAGTATCGTATATTAACGCTGCGCGACCCCAGCCGAATCTGTGGGTAACCGAAATAAATTTAGAATTTACTAGCGACATCTATTATTGAGTAGCGGAACGAAATTTCCGTATTTATAAAGTTGGTAACAGCGCCATCTCTGTATCGTAAAATAAACGACATAGTTCAAACGACGCAATGCGCAGCGGCGCTTTTCGGAACTTACCAGAAGGTTTTGTCGCTAGATGGCAGGAGATGATATAATTCTAAACTTACTTGTATATTTGTAGCCGAGGTAAAACTTCAAGTTCTCTGTGTAATTCTGGCCAGCGTCTGATGTGGTGTCCCACGGGGTGTAGAGGATCTCTTCCTTCTTCAGAAAGTTGGCGAAAGATTTCATCATGAGATGGCACGTGGACTTGCCAGCGACGTGAAGTTGTGACTCGGGTTCGTTGATGAGCAGCAGTTGCTTCCACTTGAAGCTAGATGGCGTGGAAATAAAAACGTGTTAGCAAAGCCAAACTGTGTAAAATGTGCTCGGGAACATCACAATATCACACACAAAATTTACATATAACGATGGTTTAGAGTTAAAACCTCGTGACTGCAAAATAGTTTAAATTTTCAGGAGGAAACAAACAGCCAAAATGAGACCTTCATTATCATTTAATTGAAATGGGCTTCTATGTGATTTATTCAAATATTGAATGATTACAAGCACTCATTTTTTTCGCCAATTTTTACTCGCCGTCGCCGTCGCAAGATTATCACACCAAACTGACTCGAGAAGGACATACATGTAGCATCGTAGACGGCGTTACACGGAAGACGGTGCTTTTCGAGCTCTTCTTTCTAGAAATGTAGGTAATAAAATTACCTAAAATTGCAAATACCTTCAAGGTTTTCACTCTAAGCCTCGATATGTAAATCTTGAAGTATCTAATATATTTATAATCTGTTAAACTAAACACGATAAATAATTAGATTACGATAATTTCTAGGTATGCGTTTTTTTATTTGATAATTTTGAAAAGTGCGTTTAAAAAATAAGGATTAGTCTTATATGGAATTTACTTTTTACACCACCTGCTTGATACCTAATGCCCTATTAGGGATGTGTCATATTTATAACCGTCACGTAGTTACTCAGATACCCGCGAAACGAGACACAATAGTAAAACAATAACAGCGCGGTCTCATAGGACCGGTTGGGGATTCAAACGTTAAAGCAAGTCATTCTCTCCTTAGGGAGATAATTCAGTACGGCCCATATATATCTCTAGGGAACAATGACATTTATTTGAATTTAGAAAGTCAAAAACCAATCAAAATATACGTGCACCGAACAAGTTTAATATTTAATAAAAAATGTGGTTTTCTCAGTAACCTTTAAAAAAAGTAACGAATCTTGGAGTAATTTTCAAACATGTCGAGCGATTGTTAAGATTAAATTTATTATATTATAAGAAATTATAAATTTATAATTTATTTTTGTAAATTGACGTTTAACTATCTCACAGATGGCTTAAAAATTAGAGTATCCCACACGGGGATGAAGCTGTGTTTGTCTTGGGCGACTTGAATTTCTCACTTTACTCAGGTTTCTATATTAATTCTTTTGCGTTACTCGGAAGTTAATGATATAAATCACTCACTAACGTAACTTAAAGGCCTATTACACCACTCGTTTTTACAAACGGTCTACGTAGACTGTCGTTGAATCTACCCACATGTAAGACCGTCCTACCTTTATTACACTACGCGACGTAGACTAAGATCGTTCGTAAAAAAGAGTGGTGTAATAGGCCTTTTTGCAACCTTCATTCCGTTCGGAATTCAACGTGCCGCCCTCGATTTAAAGACACTGCTTTATCTCCTAGTCACATAATCTACTATTTATTATTTATTTATTTAAACTTCATGTACAGTGGTGGTACATAATCGAACTTAATGCACTACTACTACTGTGTCCTATTTGTTTATTTATTTATTTTGATATTTATCTATTAGTTGTTACCATTATTATTTATATTTAGTTAGGAATATTTGTGGGTTGTCTTCCCCCTTTTGAAGCCCGTTAAAAAACAAAAGACACTGCCAAGGAACGACTAGCTCTTCATAGGTAGATACTATCACAAACCCTTGGGAATTTAGTAAGAAAGTGCCTCTTGCTTAAGACATGGGGTTTAGGGGAAAACCTTTTTGGCTTAGTCTGTTAGTCAGAGGTAAGTACTTACTCGTACATATATGTACTTATGGGTGACATGTATCACAGGGGAGGACATCGTTACCGACTTATGGAGTAAGTAAGGATATACTTTTTAGAGTGCATAGTGGAGATTTTATCTTATCAATAGCTCCTATGTGTGTTTCTTTTTTACTATAAAAGAATTGTGTGATTCACACAGGAGTAAAAAAAGAAAACATAAAACTAATCTGTATAATATTTAATGTAACAAAACACAAGTATCAAGTAGTAGACGCTAACCAGGAACACGTCCGCACCGCACGGTAGAAAGAGAATCAAATTAGGTCGCACGAAATATTTAATGCATCAAATTAACTGGTTTATTCTTCGATCGTTTCGCTGAGTTCAGTCTCACATAAAAAAATACTGGTTTGTCCCAACCTACATGCTTCGTTTGTCCTAAAATGTTATTTTAATTATTTTATTCTCGATTCGACCCAGGTCATATTCCTTATCTGTCCCATATTTTTTTTTTGTATAGGCTAAATTAACTTTTTTGTATACTCAACAAAATAGATGTCTTACCATTTTATGATTATTATAGCTTCTACCAGCAGCTTCGTCATATAAAATAGTATTCTAGTGGTGAAAGAATGTGAAAAACCCGAAGAAAAAACCAGTCTTGTAAATTTTTGTTTTATTACAACTTAATTAGTTTTTATGAAGCATATTGTTCTGTGCTCATCATTAGCTTTGCTTCCATCAGAACTCAAATGTGAAGACTGGCTATACATTATGGCGGATTGTCCCCGTTCAGACAACATGAACATTAATGGTTATTTTGTAGCTTGGCTCGAAAATGAATATTTTAATGGAAAATGGGATTTTATGGTGACACGTACAGAAGCAATAACCCAAAAGAAGGTGGTAACGCGAGTACGCACGTTAAGTTCTTAAAATAATATTCAAAAATTTCTAATAAGTACTTGCGTTTTTGTTGACTGTATTTATAAAGTACTTGTAATGTGGGACGAAACACCACTTCAAAAGTAATGTGGGACAAAAGAAGATTTTTTGGAATGCAGGACAAAACTTCGGGACAAACTGTATGTGCAGCACTACTTATAATAGTTTATTCATTAAAAACTAAAATAGATCGGTGGAAGACAAAAAAAGGTTTTTATTTCAACATTTATGCTGCGATATCCAAAAAAGTAACACAGCGCTGGTATTCTCATAGAGTTTGTGCCACTGGAACACTCACGGAGCACAGAAAAGAAAAAAAGTATGTGCTATTCCAAAGCATGAACCATGGTCTACCCGTGTATATATATAATAATAATAATTTGTGTCATCTATATAATAATAATAATAATATAGATGACACAAAAATTGGTACAAGTTTACAAACTTTCGCGTTTATAATATTAGTTTGATGACTATCTATTCTGCTGCCAGCAGTTTCACCCGAGTGATAGTAGAAAAATGTCGCAAGAGAATATACTGCTGAAATAAAAGTATCCTATGAACTATTTCAGGACATGGTCTTTCTGAATACCTCATCAAAATCCGTTCAACTGATTGAGCGGGAAGAAGTAACAAACTTTCGCCTTCATAATATCAGTGTTATTACCTATGGGTATGAGTAAATAAAGTTTGGTACGCCCTGCACTAAACTAATAATACTGTGATGGCGGAAACATAATGAAAGGCTTCTGTGCGTTCTGAAATATTGGTTTACCTATTTTCTAAGAAGCACTCTACGTCATAATATTACAAGTTGACGTAGCGCGCTTCGTACCGCCTAAAGCCTACCAATGTAGTGCAAAATGTACATCTTGTGATGAGGAATATTAGGGGCACTTGTTCTTATTGGCACAAAGCATTTACAGATTTAATGGCCATGGTAAGAAATTTGGGTGATCCACATTTCTATATAACACTGTCATGTTCCTGCACTACTGGTCAGATATATTACGACTCTTAGTAACTGATGGTTGCCCTAATTTCCCAGTGTCTGACCTTATTTTTAATGAAAAATTGCGTTTAGTGGAATCATACTCTGTAACGTTGTGCAGGCAGTTCATGCTTCGTATGAACAGTTTCTTTAATTTATTAAAACGACGAACTTACCCTTTTCTCTGCCAACCCGTTATAGTTTTGGCGGTGCATAGAATTTCAGGGAGGGAGTCCTCATGTACACATGGTGGTATGGTGTGAGGATATCTTCCTTTGAGAGTAAAGACGGAATAAGTGCGCTTTTAAATAGAGTTGTGAAACCTGAGCTGGAAGAAAGTATTTAGGAGTATCTGAGAAGCAATGAGACGAGTAAAAAAGAAGAGTGATAATATAGGAAAAAAGTGCCATGCAAAATGCAATTTTAACTCATCGAGAAATATGTATGCGAGACGGCGCTGGCGGTTCGTTTATGTCACATCAAAATGCGTAATGCTTCTTGAAGAGTAGATTTTGTTAATTCCTGTATTCCTGAATTAAGGTATCGAATGTTCAGTGTAGATGATGGTGTCAATGAACCACAGGAAAATTTATTTGACAGATACATATCGCGGTCGCTTACTCTAAAGGCTTTAAAATTGAGTGAATTTAGTATATGGTACGACCCTGTCACAAGGTATAATTACTCTAAATATGATCAAAATGCTGATGCCTATGAAGAAGCCCCAGAGGATAACGCCCGACAAAAATTCATTACATTGCTAGACAATTAGGAATGAAAAACCGTAACCGGCCAGCTGTATTACGTACCTACAAGGTACTACATGCCAAGTTCCGACACAGAGGGCTACTATAAGTATTCTCTCCTGGTTGCCTACGTTTACTCTTAGAAGGATTTGGTACATCCAGAGAACCGTTTTACGCCAAAAAAAAATAATTCGACGGCTGCAAGAAAGTCGTAATTCTGAAGAAATGGCCACATAGGAACAAGAAATCCAGCAAGCCATTTCGTGCGTTGTTGCAGAAAATTTTGCCAGTAGTGCCAACGTGGCTTCGGATATAATCAAAAATTATATCATGCAAAACCAAGTTTTAATAGATAAGGGTGAGGGTAGTATGGCCGAACAAGTGGATAAACCTGAATTAAAGTCAATTTCTGACGAGCAGTATGCAGCAGCTACTGATCACTGAATATATGCCAGCGACAGTTATACAGATCCGTTTCAGATTGCCTATTGTCTACGAGCTGCAAAGAAGAAACATTACGAGTATTTGTAACAGGTGGTGCTGGCACGACGAAACTTTTACTCTAAAACTTGTCGCGGGACGAATAATATATGTCACCTCAGCCATATTTCTTAGCCGTAGTTATCACAGCGCCAACTGGCGTAACAGTGAGTTTAATTTGGAGCTCTTAAGCAACCATCACATTTAGATGCTGAAGTAAATTTGTGGACACTGTTTAGCTTTTGTGAACTGCCACAAAATATGAGACAAGCCGATAACAGCACTTTTGTGGATATTTAAAAAAAAATGAGAGTCTACTGGATTGTCGTCGAGCTCCACTGACTAGCTAGACCGTTTGCAGATGGCCTGTGTGTGCGCATATTGCCAACTATAAAACTAGTAGATAAGTATAATACCCTCATGACACACGAGCTCTCCAAAACATATCAGATGTACGAAGTGAAGGCAGTGGATACGTCGGTAGAAGCTAAGACTTACGGACAGCGGTCGAAACTAGAATTGATACCGTCCAATCCAAATAAAACAGGAGGAAATGTCGCGGTTTTTAAAAATTGATGTCGGTTCTAGGGTAATGTTATGAAAGAACATTAACGTTAGTCATGGTTTAGTAAATGATGCTATGGTGATCGTCCAGAAAATCAAATGGCCTACGCCATGACCAATTACTAGCAACCTGGAGGATTACCACAAGCCGTATACGTAGAATTCGACGAAAAGTCAGTACGTGGAAACACAATTTGTGTGGGTGTCAAAATTGAACCTAGTGTCTTTTTACCGCTAAAGGAATGATAAATTCAGTGAGTATTTTAAATCAAAGGATGGGTATCAGTTTTGCCATGATATTCATGGACTTTTCAAATCGACGAACCAATCATATGATCCCAAAGAGAGGCGTCCATAGATTCCTCAAAAGTAAGTCTAAAATGCAGTATTATTGCACAATGGCAACGAAAAACCATCATCATCATCTGCCTAGCCTTTTCCCAACTATATTGGGGTCGGCAACGAAAAACCATATATTCCCATATTTGTGGTAAATTCTAAGGAATCCTACAAGACAATGACAACGTTAATTAAACTTATGCCAATCTATAAATAAAAAAATCTATAAATATGAAGAACATAACTGAAAAGTGTGTGGAGATCTCAAAATGATAGTGTTACTTCTAGGTTTACAAAGTGGTTATACCAAATACTGCTGTTTTCATGCTTTTGGGATAGTAGATAGAGTTAGGAAAGATCATTATATTAAAAAAGATTGGCCTGTACGTAATGAATATTATTATATACCCAAAAAAATAAATGTAAAAAACAAGCCTTTGATTAACCCAAAAAATGTGGTTTTACCTCCGCTTCATATCAAACTAGGACTGACGAAAAATTTTGTCCAAGCACATGACAAAGATAGACCTTTAAGTACTTGGTCAAAGAAGGAATCTTTGTGGGTCCCCAAATAAGAAAAGATAAAACATTTTGGATGGTTACTTATCCAGTATCAAAATAAATGCTTGGTATTTATTAAAAGCAGTAGTAAAAAAAATCTTAGGCAAATCAGAAAATGATGAAGAAATTGTTTCAAATTTGTTGAAGAATTGCCATAAAATGGGGTGAATATGTCATTAAAAATACATTTTTACTTATCCACTATGTTTTTTTTTCCTGAGAACCTGGGAAGTATAAGTGATAAACATGGTGAACGATTTCATCAAGATCTAAAAATTTATAAAGAAAGGTACCACAGTTTTTGGGACAAAAATATGTTAGGTGATTACTACTGGTCTTTATTAAGAGAAACTGATGCTGATAGAATAAAAAAAGTAATCTGTGTAAAATATAGAGTTGGTCTCATGTAGTATTATTATAATACAATCAAATACAAATAAATAAATTATTTCTATAGTTTGTGAAAATAGTTAATTAAGGCCAAGTTTCTATTGGTTTATCTTTCTTTCTTAGTATATCTAATATATTGAAGATAAATGCAGAAGGTGAAGAAGAAGAGCTAGGAAACAAAAGCTATCTAGCCAGATACCTTCGCCCGGACAAATTTGACGTCGAGAATAATGCTGCCGGAGCTGGTGAAAAATGGCAACACTGGTTTCATACCTTTACTAATTTTCTGGCAGAAGAAATTCCACACGGGAAAACCAATGTAATAAAGCTTAAACTATCGAACCACCTCACTGCTAATATTTTCATATTGACTGTGAGTCTTACGATGATGCCGTATCTATTCTACATTTAGCCGGCCACCTTCTTGCTACACGAAAACAGAAGAGTGAAGAGACGATTTCGAAGTACTGCCGTACTTTAAAACTACTGGCACAAGACTGCAACACAACATAGAAATCAAGCGATACCTTTTTCGAGTTTCTACTGGTTTATTTTTCTTTAAAAAATATACCTAAACGAAGCATAAATTATTTTTAAATGTCAGGATTCTAGGTCGAGAAGTACCCAATGAATTTCGACATAAACGGCCGTATCTTTTTTTAGGGATCAATTTTTGCATTTGGCTAAGAAACAAAAGCTATCTGGCCAGATACCTTCGCCCGGACAAATTTGACGTCGAGACTAATGCAAAACTGGCGAAAAATAGCATCACTGGTTTCATACCTTTACTAATTTTCTGGCAGAAGAAATTCCGCACGGGACAACCAATGTAATAAAGCTTAAACTACTATCGAACCACCTCACTGCTAATATTCTCATATTGACTATGAGTCTTACGATGATGCCGTATCTATTCTACATTTAGCCGGCCACATTCTTGCTACACGAAAACAGAAGTGTGCAGAGACGATTTCGAAGTAACTGGCTGACTAATACTACTGGCACAAGACTGCAACAGAACATAGAAATCAAGCAATACGTTTTTCGACTTTCTGTTGTAATACCTAAATGGAGCATAAATTATTTTTAAACCTCAGGACTCTAAGTCAACGGGAAGAGTACCCTATGAATTTCGACATAAACGGCCGAATATTTTTTTTCATTTACTAACAAGTTTAATTTTTAACTTACGTAAAATGGCTTAGGAGTTAAATTTTTCACTTTCATCTTACGAGCTTCATGCTTTCACGAATTCCTGAGAAAAAGGATTTTGACAGGCGGATAGACCGACAACAATGTGATCCTACACGGGTTCCGTTTTTGCCCTAAATATAAACAATAAACTATTTCATACTCGTACCTCTGATAAATACAAATATTTTACACGCTGTTATTTCAGCATTGTGTTACATGTGCAGAATACTGTTATTTCAAATACAACAACAGTATTTCTACACATGTAACACAAAACTAAAGTAACTATTGTTGTCAAAACTCTACTATTTTCCCTTCTATTCATAGAAAGCGTATTCATAAACTTATCTGTAAGTTGTCATTCAAATGTCCGAAAATAATAAACATTTGGGCTTTCAGCCGTTATCAGATTTATCTATATTTATTCAACGAAGTACGTACTTACGTATGAAATGTAGCACTTGACATTATTCAGTAGATTGAATGGACGAGTAAGTTCTGGAATTTTTACATTGTCAATCATAGTTGGACATTGCACACTTAGTTCGCAATAAACGCTTTGACTTTGACTTTGAGTTTCCGTATCTAAGGCTGATGCTTACTAGGACTGCGGGAATGTTCGAAATGAAATAGGGCACCGCGGAGCAAGCGGGTTCCCTCCGGAGCACACCCTCGAATCATACGCGCTCGCCGCGCCCATGGGGGCCGACTACGTCGAGCCCGATCTAGTCATGACAAAGGACGGCCGGCTAATTGCTCGACACGATAATGAATTAGGGTTAACGACAGATGTTCACCTCCATCCCGAGTTCGCCGATCGTTATCGCAATAAAACTATAGATGGCAACCCAATAAGCGGCTATTCACAGAAGACTTTACCCTTGCTGAATGGAAAACCCTACGCGCTATAGAACCCATTTCAGACATAAGACTCGGAAACGCCAGGATGAACGGTGCTTTCGAAATTCCCACTTTCCAAGAAATAATTGAAATGGTCAAAAGTTTACAAAGCAGTCAAAATAGACTAATTGGACTTTACCCAGAAATTAAGCACAGCACCCAGTTTGACCCTTTAGGACTGCCGATGGAAAAATTAGTAGTGGATATTCTTGCTAGCTACGGTTACCAAGGAGCTGAGGCACCAGTTTATATACAGTCGTTCGAAATAAACAAATTGAAAACAATGACTCAGCTTCGGCTACTGCAGCTGTTCGACAGTAAGTCGATGTGCCCTTACGATCAAATTGTGGCAGGAAGTGGACTTACGTATGGTGACATGGCTACACCTGAAGGACTTCAAGAAGTTGCCAAGTATGCTTATGCTGTGGGGCCGGACAAGAGCTACATCATCCCTCGAGATGAAAACAATAATCTTCTGAATGCTACTACTTTCGTAAGCGACGCGCACGCTGCAGGATTGAAAGTGCATCCATACACATTCCGAGCTGAGAACAACTTTTTACCAAGACAATACCACAACGCTGCGGACCCCGACACTCCATCAGTTATTGGTGACTTAGATGCGGAGATCAGGAAATATTTTGCTTGAGGCAACAATAGCTCTGCAACGCAAAAGGTAGTTGAAGCAACACAGGTGGGCTTTCATTGAATCTGAGTCGCCTGGGAATCGTCGATTAGCAAGCTGCGCGGTATTTTTTCGTTCAACATACCATGCTGCCATTGCTAGTAGAACCGATGTTCGATGGGGACGGAAGGTTCTAGAGTGGCGGCCACGTACCGGAAGACGCAGCGTCGAAAGGCCTCCCACAAGGTGGACCAACCGCGACGACCTGGCGAGGGTCGCGGGAATCCGATGGATGCGAGACGCACAGGACCGGCCGCTGTGGCGACGCTTGGGTTAGGCCTATGTCCAGCAGTGGACGTCTTTCTGCTGAGATGAGGATGATGACCATGCGGTGCGTGTCGCCAGTGATGACATATGGTACTGAAACATCGTGATCTGTGAAGAGCCACAGCTCTTCAATGCTAAAGGCAGTTGAAGCAACACAGGTGGGCTTCCATTGAATCTGACTTGACTGGGCATCGATCAGCAAGCTGCGCGGTATTTTTCACCCAACATACCATACGGTGCGTATCGCCAGTGATGACATATGGTACAGGATCATAGTCCCTTATAATGGGTCCGAAGGTTTAAATATATCCAAAGGGCGATGGAAAGGGCCATGCTCGGAGTTGCCTTGCGTGATCGCATCAGGAAACAAGATATACTAAGGTCGCCGACATAACCCGAAGAATCACCAAACTTATATGGCACTGAACAGGGCACAGACTTTTTCGTTCCTCAGATAATGACATTAATGTGCAAGAGCTTTGGTTTTGGCGCCACTCAATTTGTTGAAGAGAACATTCGATGAGAGCTTAATTTCACGCAATGGACCTGTTAATTGGCTTCTAATTGGACTTCCAGATTACATTTCATTCAAGCCAGCCGCGGCTCGCATATTCCCGAAATCATAATTATTAATGGCATAAACTATTTTGAATAAAGCCAATATCAAGTCCATTATCATGATTTTAATGAGTTTTATTTCATTTTAAAGTTCTATACCTCTAAAAATACACCCTTTACTTAACTATAATGTGAGCAAAACATTACGAAAACATTTAATTAACATTAAATTTTCATTTCTCAGTAAATTAAATTAATCAGACATTTAAAACGTTTTCATAATTAAATAAATATGAAAGATATAAAAATTACATTCTTGTTAACACAATAACGTAGGTAGTACCCCTTTATTTTACTCCACATTAATTTCTCATTAAATACTCTTTCTCCGAATTTAACCATTTCTTGCTATTTCAACTTTTATATCCCACTAGCACGATGATATATGTATATGTTACGGCTAATACCCGAAGTGCGGCTACACCTAGTTTTAGCCGGCTAGAACTAGGTGTAGCCGGCCACATGCGGTTAAACCTAGGTGTATCCTACTATTTTCGGTTAGAACTAGGTTTAGCCTTTATCATAGCGGCTAGAACTAGGTGCAGCCACACACTGGTGGTTAAACTTAGGTGTACCCTATTTATCATCGGCTAGAACTAGGTTTTCAGTAAAGTTATGCATTTGGTGTTGTGTTTGAGATTCTTATCTTGCGTGTCCAGATTGGTTTGATTAAATTGCAAAAAATAAAAATGTTGAAGTGACATTTATAATTATAATAATAATATAAGTAACTCAAAATATCTTAAATATTCTCTTCAGATGTAAAAGAAATCAATAAACTTTTTATGTGATTTTTTAATGCTCTCTGCGCTCTTAGGCGAAGTGGGAGGGCGTGTCAGACTTTTGTTCACTAAAACCCACTTCTTCGCCATCGATTCAGGGTCCTGGGTTTTCGTTTAAGTCGAACCTATGACCCCAGAAGTTTTGACTCTGCTGGGCCTTGCGGTCTACGGTCTTGCTAACATTTCTTTGAGGCACGAATGGAACACTATGCGCTGTTACCGACTTGAGCTCATTCTGAATGATTACCGCATTGCTGGACGGCATATTTACCCGTTGCTCATCGTCTGTTAGCCCACGCCTACGGTGGTTGGAAATCGGGATTGGGCAAAAATGTCTTTCACTTATTTGAACAAGATAAGTTTAAATTACATTTAGAGTTACACAAAATACCGACTGCTTTACCTACTCATGTAGCGCGCATTTAATTTTTCATCAACATCATCTCAGCCGAAAGACGTCCACTTCTGGACATAGGCCTCCCCCAAGCGTCGCCACAGCGACCAGTCCTGTGCGTCTCACATCTATCGGATTCCCGTAACCCTCTCCAGATCATCGGTCCACCTTGTGGGAGACCTTCCAACGCTGCGTCTTCCGGAACGTGGCTGCCACTCATCATGTTTGTCATTTAGTTTTTACCACAGAGAAAGTTCACATGAAAATACATTTAAATATAATAGTCTTTTATTTTTTAAACGGTTTTTTACAATATTGTCTAATCAATCTGGAAATGCAAGATAAGAATCTCAAATCAAAACCAAATAAGTACTTTTCTTCTTACTTTACAGAAAACCTAGTCCTAACCGATGATAAATAGGATACACCTAGGTTTAACCACCAGTATGTGGCTGCACCTAGTTCTAGCCGCTATGGCGAAGGCTAAACCTAGTTCTAACCGAAGATAGTAGGATACATCTAGGTTTAACCGCATGTGGCCGGCTACACCTAGTTTTAACCGGCTAAAACTAGGTGTAGCCGCACTTCGGGTATTAACCGTAACATATACATATATGTGTTGCCTATAGCCTTCCTCGATAAATGGGCTATCTAACACTGAAAGAATTTTTCAAATCGGATTAGAAGTTCCTGGGATTAGCGTGTTGAAAGAATCAAACTCTTTAGCTTTTATAATATTAGTATAGATTTCAGGAATCGTTTAAGACTGACGCAGAACAAAGCAAATCAAATTCTGGACATTTCTTTTTAGATAGGTGATCCTCAAAGTGACTTCTCCCGCTCTGGGCGAAGCGGGGATGCGTATCAGACTTCTAATGACTAAAACTCACTCCTGTTCCTTCTTTGCTCTAATTCCAGGATCCCGGGGTTCTCTTTCGTCAACTCAGGCCCCAGTAGACTTCGCCTCTGTCGGGCCTTTACAATTTTCTGACATCTCATTGCGGCGCGCGTGGAACAATACGCGAACATTTGGACTGGACATTGGCGTTGACAAAACGACCAGTCCTGTGCATCTGGCATCCCTTACCAGGACATCGGTCCGCCTTGTTGGGAGGCTTTCCAACGCTACATCTTCTGTTACACGGGCGCCACTCTAGAACTTTTTGGCATCACCGACTATCTGATCTACGAGCAATGTCACATCGTAAATTACGCAGATATAACACAATTAAGTATTAACAGTGGACAAATTAATTGTTTGGCAAATTCAAAAACTACGTCAATTTACTTAAACGTAGCCATTTCATTTAACTTCATGAATGAACGTTGTGATTTAAATTTCAAAACAGTTTCAATTGATAGTAAAATATTCATAAACCATTTTCAAGCCAGAAATAAGACTAATTTATTCAAAAATTTTAATGAAAGTAATAATTTAATTAAATTCACTGAGCATTAAAGTATTATTTCTTATTCAGGACACGAACAGTATAAATAAAGAGAAAAAATAATACTGAAGTTAAGTATCAAGAATAAGAATTAAAGCCAATAAAAAAACAAGATATTAAACTAAAGAACGTGTCCATTCTAAAAAGCCTGGAGCACAAACTTAATGTCAAGAATAAGAATTAAAGCCAATAAATACAACAAGACAAACTTTAATAATGTCCAATATACATAGCCTGGAGCACAGACGTAGGGTAGCCAGCCTTTCGGTATTTTACAGGACACATTTTGTGCACGAGAATTGCGTGACTTTTTTTTTATTATTGATAGGCTTGCGCTTACCATCAGGTGAAATATGGTCAATATTTCACCTGATGGTAAGCGACCATGTGGTCAACGATGGAGCACGCATGCCTAGAAGCAACCTTGAATATGTTGCTTCTAGGCATGCGTTCTTGACTTAAAGACCCCTAGTTTGTAGCTGTCACGCAACACAGACCCCGGCAGGGAATTCCACTCTTTAGCTGTGCGCATAATAAATGTACTCCCAAAACGCTTTGTACGTATGCGTGGGATGTTCACCATGTACCGGTGGCGCATTGCCGTACGTCTAGTGGTCCGATTCCACCATCACCTTTCTCCCGACGTACGGCGAGTATACACCCATACATTTTTAACAAGTTGAGTTGGTATACGAAGCATTTCGCCTCGTCGTTTATATCATCGAATTACTGGTGCAATTTGCCATCTGCGGTTTTCTCGTCTGATTATAAGTAAGGTTCATCACTAGAGTGAAAGATGCTCTTAACTGCTTACCATCAGGCGTAATCGCAGTCAAGCACTGGTTTACATTATTTAAAAAAAAATGGTTAGCGACAGTTAAGTCATGTTAGATGTTTAGCATGCTCTAAATCAGCCTTATTATGTTCCTACAGCTGGGGTTCTGGCCTCCCCTCTTAGAGAGGGAATGGGCCACCAGTCAGGCACCCGAACTGGGCCTGACTGAGGTGGGTGTCATGGCAGTGCCGTCAAAATGTTCGTTACCACCATTTTGAGAGCGGTGTTGATGAAAAAAATTACACAAAGTAATTCGATAATAATATTTAGTTTTTGAATAAGTAAAAATTGTAAATATTAATAAAATATCATATCAGTTTAAATCGTAGGTAAAAAAATATACTTGTAAATTGAAAATATGAACTGTTTATTGCAAAAAAAAACATATTTTCAAAATATTTCGCCGTATCGCTGTTAATGGAAATGCACTCAAAAGGCTGGCAGCGTTTGTAGTAACTGAATTAATTTTATTTTTATCGGGTCACTCGGAACCCATGGCCATAGAATCAAAGGAAAAGTGCTGAAAAGGCAGCATTGAAACATAATTGAATAATTTGATTATTTGGCCAAATAAAAGGACAGCCTATTCACGTGAACAGTAAATTGGACAAATGTTTGTGTGATGAGCACGATCGTTTGTTCTGTGTCTGGGTGTAATTTATCTATAATATGTATGTATGTAGAAGTATATAAGTATGTTTATCAGTTGTCTAGTACCCATAACACAAGCTCTGCTTACCTTGGGACTAGATGGCGTTTTGTGAGAGTTGTGGAATATTATATTATTATTATATTATTAACTACTTCGAAATGTCTTGAAAAACTAGGCGGGACACTTGGAACTTAAAGCCACAAAATTTTAACCTCAATCTTTTTGAAAATATGACTCCAAACAAAAAAAATATATGTAAGTCAGATATTAAAAAGGGTCTCTATTAACCGACTTGTGTGTTAATAAATTAACAAATAAATGAGGGTTATCCACTTTTGCACACCCTGTCCAAAATTCTGCAAGAAATATTGGGTTTTTTATGGTCTACCATTACTAGAAGTCGTGCACCACTTTATTTAACCGCTCTCCAGACGGACGGTATTTGTACTCCTAAATGGCCCATGTCCAGCCACGATCATCAGTGGAAATGGGCGCACACAATGGCCTGCCATTTTCTCAGCTTACAATACGACTTTCGTATAAAAGTTACGAGAAAGATATCGTTTAACTTTCAATCAGTCATTAAGTTGCCTCGTTGGGTAAGGCTGTGTTTTCTGATATAAGCGGCAGCGACGAGTCTGATTGTACAGCTAGATATTAATCTAGCATCACCAGAACCATCATCATAACTTCATCCGAAAAAATTGATGAATGAAGAGCGAGAGAAAATGGATAGATTGTGTGAGGAGCGATATGAAAGAAAAGGGAGTTGGTGATAGTGTGACGGACGATAAGACAGAATGAAAGAAGAAAACGTGTTGCGCCAAACCCAAATAATGATGAATGAGCAGGAAGAAGAAGAAGATAATTAACATCCGAAAGAAGTTCACCATTGGACATAGGCTTTCTCCAAATATCAGCACAACGACCCAGTTTTGTGTGCCTCGCGGACACACTGCAAAACCAAAGAAGTAGTGAGATTTTCAACCTTTATTCGATCTTATTACGGTGTGATTCCATCCCATAAACGCCATGCTACAGTATGCTGCTTTAACACCTGGATCCAATTTCCGGATTTACCCACAAAGTTGCCCAATTTCCTGATTCCTTGTGATTATCTTTTTTTAAACTGACATCTACATATATATTGGATGGGCTGGTGTATTTTAATCGTTTCTAACAAGATCTTGCAGTTACGAATACTGAAGTTTTTTGAGCAGATCTCTAGAAACAATGACTCGATGGATCATATTATATAATTTAGTGTATCAATCTCAAACTCAAAACTTGTTGAAAACAAACAATTTACAGGCACTGATATTATCGTAACAGTCAGCTTTTGAGGCTAACTGCACATCCCAAAGCGTTGATATCTATAGAGAAGAAATTCCACGGACACTCTTTTATGTCTTCCCATGTATTACAAAAATCCTGGTTACATACTTCTTGTTACTTCTACTATGTTAAAATAAGTTGGCAGTCAAGAATTGACCATTTTCAACTGACGACACCCGTTCACGGACCTGACGCGTGTGTCAACACAACTCATCTCAACCATTTTAAAGGGAACGGAATGACCCATAACACGCGTCACCATCGAGACTTTTAAGTGAGCATTAAAAACTCTCAACAACCCTGCTCGTTTATGTTTATTACTCAAATAGAACAACAAGGGCAATTACGACTTGTCAATACAAGAACAACTACAAAAATAAAATAGAACGCGCCAAAAGTGTTGCTTAAGACCTGAATGTTACCTATATACTACAAATGATTAAAATAATGAATATAAATCTATACTCTATACTAATATTATAAAGAGGTAAAATTTGTAAGTTTGTAAGTTTGTATGTAGGGGGTAATCTCTGGAACTACTGGACCGATTTGAAAAATTCTTTCAGTGTTAGATAGCCCATTTATCGAGAAATGGTATAGGCTATATAACATCACGCTACGACCCACGGGAGCGGAGCAGTAACGGAAAATGCGGGTGAAACCGCAGGGGCAGCTAGTATATTATATGAATAAGTTTTATAAAAAAGCAATTTCATCTGTCAAGGTATTGCCGTTCCATCATCGAACCACCAGTTGTAAGGCATTGCGTCACCATTACACGGTTTTTTTTTTTTTTTTTTTTTTTTCCGGTAGGGGAATCATCAGAATGACTTCTCCCACTCTTGGGCGGAGCGGGAGGGCGTGTCAGACTCTTACTGACTAAACCCCTACCCCGTTCCTTCGTTGCCATCGATCTGGGGGACACGGTGACAACCTTTCGGATACCGTGTTCCCCAGAGGCTTCGGCCCTGCCGGGCCCCTACAGTTTGCTGACATCTCCTTGAGGCGCGCGTGGAACAGAACGCGCCGTCGACGACTAGGCTCGGTCCAGATTATTACCAGACTGCCGGACGGCGAGCTACCCAGTGCTCGCCGTCCGCGAGCCCGCGCCTACGGTGGTCGGAAATCGGGATCGGGATCTCGGACCATTACACGGTGGATCTTACTCGTACGCACTAAAAGGTTTTGGGAATTCATTCATTGTGCGTAAAGCTAAAGAGTGGAATTTCCAGCCGGAGTCTGTGTTTCTTAATCGCTACAATTTAGAGGAAGTCAAGAGTGAATTGCTCCATTGTCGATCATATTTTAGGCGTGGGCTTGCGGACGAGGACCAACGGGTAGCTCGCTGTCTGGTGGTCCAGCAGCCGTCCGGATCGGGCCTGAGTCGTTGAAAGACGTAGAAGCCCAGCTGATCAAAAGCGTAATGAGACCATGGGTTGTCCAAAAAGGAACCCCAGAACCCTAAAACGCAAGGTAAAGAAGGACCATATGAGTGAGTTTAGACAATAAAGGTCTGACACGCCCTCCCGAGCAGCCCTAGAACGGGAGAAGCTATTGAAAGCCATCAAAATAAAAAACATTTCAACACCAAAAAAAATTCGTCAGTCATATTTTCAATTACCATCAAGAGAGTGAGATATTGGTCAAGCGCATACCTTAGTAAAAGAAATAAAATACTAACAATTTCTACAAAACCTTATAGTTACCCTGTCACGTAGCTCCAGTTTGTCAAGTCTTTATTCTACTGGGTTCTTGGAAATCGGGTAGGAATAGTGAATGGAAAATTTCTAGGAAAGCGTCAGCATAGATGTAACTTTCATACCTAGTGTTCAGTGTTCAGTATCGGACAAACATACCTCTCACACAGTTCTCAGACAGCTTTGTTGTTTGCTGTTCGATTTTCCTGCCTACAACCAAGTGATAGAACAGTTTGGCCGCTTGTACACGTTATGAAAAATCATAAACATCATAATGGCGAGACCGACTCTTGTATTTGAATGATTCTACCACGTATATTTATATTACGTTATGACATGTCATAATGGCGGGATCACGGTTATCGTGTAATTCCGTTTCAGCCGTATGATGCACAAATATTTCAGAAAGGGTACAAAATCGTACAAGATCGTACGAAATATACGTGGAAGAATCATTCTAATACAAGAGTTGGTCCCGCCATTATGATGTTTAAAACAATTCGTGTCGTTTTTACACACGAACTGTATACAGTGCTTTGGCGCTGACCAAGAAAAATAAATCTTGTCTGCGCTAGATACGACCTGTGAGGAGACCGTGGGTTTTGGTATATTCATGTGAAGAGTTACATGTTACTAAAAGAGTTATGAGTATCGTGTGATTGTATAAAAAGGAAGCCAAAAAAAAGATGGATGGACTGTGAAGAGCGATATGAAGGAAAAGAGAGTTAGTGATAGCGTGATGGGTGTCAGGACAGAATGGAAGAATATCGTCGCCCTCCCCGCTAACTGTCGTATCTCACAAACTGACGTATCTGCACTAACATTACCTACGCGTTCTTAGCTATATTTCGAATAAGTTCTCTTTAATCGTCGTATCTGTATCGTTTACCGTTTAGGAGATAATCACGTATTTGGTTTTGCGAGACGTATCTGCTTCAAATTAATATGAATAAATAAATAGATACCTTAGGGCTTTAGGGCGACTACTAACTTAAAGAATAAGCCAAGAGGTATATAAAAAACTTTTTAAATAATTGATAAAGCCACAACTATCGCAACTACAGTAATTTGACTGTAACGCCCGACCGAAAAACAGTTGCCCTGGAAAAACATCAATTGCTAGTTAGGACAGTTAGCCGGGAGGGTGACGATATAACGTACTGCGCCAACTTCAAATAACACAGGAAAAGGGCAGGAATATGATGATGATGTCTTACCTACCTAGTTTACAACACTATTCCTTTAAATTTAATATCAACAGGTTTTCATAGACTTAGTATGATTACAAAATTACTCTTTAGTAGCAACGATTTGGTCGACGACAAAGCACGACTTTAAAACAATTAGGTTGTAGAAGAACAATAGAATAGAATAGAATTAACTTTATTGTACACTAAAAAGTAACAATACAGTTTATACAATAACTACAACAAACAACAATGCAACAATGTTTTCCTGAAATAACTAAGGGCGCTTGTACACGCTAAGAAATTTCACCGTACCTGCGGCAGATAGAACCAATTTATTATGTACACGACAAGAATTTTGTCGGATGAGGAGCTCGTGGCTAGATAATAACAGCCCCATAGGTTGATCTTCAAGGTTAAGCAACGCTTGCCAAGGTTGATCTGTGGATGGGTGACCATCTTAACATAACGAGTTTTCTCCGTGCCTCGGAAAGCACGTTAAGCCGTAGATCCCGGCTGTCATTTATAGATATTTGGCAGTCATTACGGATAGTTAGAAGCTAGTAGAATTTCAAAACCAGTTTTGAAGACCTTCCAGTTTTGCAAACCCTAATGACCATACCAAGACAAACGATTCTCTTTAAATTTTTCAGTCACTGGTCACACTTTTAAACATCCTATAGTACATTTCTTTGTTATAAGACAATGCATCCCATAAAATATAAACAATATATGTGAATAATATTGTTTCCAAACTTATTCCCTAACAATATATCTTGCCACGAAAATCATAAAAAGCAGAGCAAATCCCAAGTTACGACTTAATATACTTAGGTTAAATCTCCAGGCTTAGCAAGGGCTTATTATTTCCAATCTCAAGGATTTTTCCTTTATTTTACCAGCAATGCACCTCCATCATACGCATCAGTAGGAATAAAAATACTGTGTAATCGAAGGCCTGGCACAGATTGTCTACTGTGGTCTTCCCTTCCGATTAGGCTAGAGTAAATAGGCGACTTATAAACTAGTGCGCCTCACCATTAACGATTGCATCGCAGTCAAGCACTAGTTTATATTATTTAAAAATAAAAATGCATGATTTATCGTAAATTAATCAATGAACATCTTCGGTTCATCCAGGGAAATGTTATGCGAATGAATCATCATCATAAGGAAATGGATGGTATGATGAAATTGATGAATGTTTTAAAGAAAGAAAGAAAGAAAACACGTTTATTCCGCCCTAAATGGACGCACAATAAAAAATAAAAATACATTAAAACTATTAAACAATTCTAAAATAACGTACACTAAAAACAACTGTCGAGCCTGTGTATACCCGGCATAAACTCTATGGCATCATAGACACAGAACACAGTTGTCTATGATGTTAGTGCATTATCTGTGGTCACTTGCATTTGACCTTGGCCGACACGACCGACAGAGACAAACAATGAAACAAAACGTAAACATCAAAAGAAACAAGAGAAAAAATAAACAATAAATCAATCAAGTTGTGCATCGCATAAGGGCAAAAATAGGTCGTTGCTCAGCGTATACCGTGACGCTAGGTAATTCCAGCAATCTACGGTGCTGATTTTCAGCAACCACCGTTGTATGTGACAATTTGGCGTCCGTTCCGTGAAACTACTTACGACAGGTTAGTATACATAATATATAAATTAACTATACACGAACAATCATTATACAACAACATACTCTTTGAATTTGAATATAACACAATAGATACCAAGCACAAGATCTAATAAATACACTATTACACAAAACATTCATACATAAAAAATAAGTGAATCTGGACTCAAAAGATTTTTACTCTTGCAGCTACACCTATGTTTTTATCGATGGTAAATACAAAAAAAAACAATTTGTGCTATCGTCTAAATTGTTTTCATAAAATATACAAGCCCAATTTAGTAAGTAAACTCAAGTTTGAGATAATCATAAACTTGAGTACTCCAGCCTGCCTACCTCAGCAACAATTCCACAATAGTTAGAATTTCTAACTGAAACTACAATTTCAATAAACGCAAACCAGCCATGTCTTGAGTTGCAAATATCTTAAGTTAACGTTCAGAGTTTCACATGAAGGTACGAATCGCATGTTGCGTTTCATACCTTCTCTTCATATGACCATACCAAGACCAACGATTTCTTTTCAACTTTTCAGACACAGACGCCACTTTTAAATTACGTCTAATATAGTTATTTTTCCCTCTATCCATTTTCGTCACACCACATATCCATCAGGTATCTTATTATGCAATGAGTGAAATTCAAACTCGAGTATACAACAACAATTCTACAATAGACAGAATTCCGAACTGAAACTTCAATTTCAATAAACGCAAAACGCAAACCAGCCATGTCTCTGTTGCAAATACCTTAAGTTAACGTTCAGAGTTCCGCGCGAAGGACACCCTCTAGGGTTAATTACATTAACTGAAGTCAGACGCTTCCGAAACGTTGATTTTCACAGGGAATATAGTAGTTTTGTGCTCGTTTATTATTTAACTTGCTTTTCAGTCGTGACTGGCCTGTTGGTCTAGTGGTTAGTGACCCTGACTGCTAAACCGGAGGTCGTGGGTTCGATTCCCCCTCAGGACAAATGTTTGTGTGATGAGCACGATCATTTGTTCTGTGTCTGGGTGTAATTTATCTATAATATGTATGTATTTACAAATATATAAGTATGTTTATCAGTTGTCTAGTACCCATAATACAAGCTCTGCTTAGTTTGGGACTAGATGATGTTGTGTGAAAGTTCTGGAATATTATTATTATTATTATTATTATTATTGAAATAGTAAGTATTTAGAGACAGTTTGAGAACTCACAAACAGTGGAATACTGTCTAGAAGGGTTGTTATTTGAGAAATGATTTCCGTGTTGCATGGTATTTTCTTTTGTTTTTCAGTAGTGCTGGGACAGGTGCTCCAAATTTGTACAGGTGTTTCGAATTTCCTGTCTATTGGGGAAAATTGCATTTGAATCCGTTCTCTAGTTTTAGATTTCCGTGCCTTAAGAGTAAAAACGGGATTCTATTTCAAAGACTTTACGTCCGTCTATCTGTTTATCACTAAGCTGTATCTAATGAACTGTGGTAGCTAGACAGTTGAAATTTTCAGAGATGATTTATTTCTGTTGCTGCAACAAGAAATAATACTAAAAACATGTTGCGCCGACCCCAAGTAATATGGGATAAGGGCAGGAAGAAGAAGAAGAAGACTAAAAACAAAATACAATAAATATTTAAGTGGGGCGTTTTTTTTTCTTGAATTTAATAGTGTCGTAAAGAACCCGAAAGTTTTTGAGTTCATCATGAACAGATAGACAGGCAGATGCAGTGAGCGAATTGTCACACTAATATTTATAAAGGTTTTAGTTTGTAAGTGTGGGTATATTTGTATTTATTACTTTTACTGATGAAATTGACACAAGTACAGACCATGTCCTGGACTACCATACAGGGTACTTTTCTGCTACGTCAATACTGGAATAAAATCTTTAGCTTTACGAATATTTTACCGATATCGCTTTTGTTTCAATGATTCATACAAATTGGACGGACACTTGAGATACCAAAACTAAAATTTATGTGTATAAAAGGCAAAGTTCAGACTCATATACTGATTCATCAACGCCCAGCCTAAACCCTTGGACCTAAAACGTTAAAGTTTTGTACAAAGGTTCCTTATATAATGTATAGAAAGAAAAACCACTGTAAAAGTGAAACTTTTTTTCACATTATAGACATTTAACTAAAAATTTTAATTTAAATAATTATTAAATAATATTCAATTTGAGAGCTCCTTTTACATTATCCATACTCCATGGCCGCGCGTCACGCGACATGCAACGCTCAGACAAAGAAGTTTGAGACGATGAAATAAAAGTTTCACTTTAATTACTCACATACCCGCGAAACGAGACACAATAGTAAAACAATAACAGCGCGGTCTCATAGGACCGGTTGGGGATTCAAACGTTAAAAAGACACGGGAGTCCAAAGTTTTAATGGGGAAACCTACTTTCACACAGGCGAAGCTGCTAGCAGAACCTAGTAGTGCCATCCTTTAAACCATTCTAACATATGTATTTGTTGTTGTTACGGATAGTCAGAAGCCAGTAAATCTGACTTCAGTCTTGCCATGAAGTACCGTGTCACCCCAGTTAATGGATTGTGGAGGTCTGGTAGGCAGCCGCTCCTCGTAAAATACTGGTATTCTGCTAAACCCGGCTTGACTGGAAGCCGACCCCAATATAGTTGGGAAAAGGCTAGGTAGATGATGTATTTGTTGTTGTGTTTTGTTACTTAATTAGGCAAATATTTAATTCGTTAGTAGCGCTTAAGTATTCTTGCTATACATAAGTACTACCACGCTCGGGAGCAGCTTTTACTATAAGCAATCGTTTATAATTAAAAGCCCAATAAGAATATTGCTTGCATTCGAATTCGAACTTTGTGTTGCTTTATATAGAGTTTATTGTTCCAGAATTGTACTTATCTTAAATTGTGAATTTTAAAATATGCATACGAAGGGTACATACAATATGAATAAAGTATACAATAAATAAATATACCGACAGCAAAGCTCCCACACAGAAGCGTACTTACCTTTCACATGAGTACGTTGTAAACATCAAGCTCGAAATGGAGTTTTGAAGCGGTTTGAAGAATATTATTAATATATTTTTATAAGAATATTGTTTTATCTTTAAAATACTTACCAATAAGACGAACGATTGTAGTAACGGTTTGAAGGTAGAACTAAATTGTGCACACAGGGACCATGTACGCCGAATTGGATGCTCGGTCTCCATACATTTTATATGGCAACCAGACCTGTAGACGCGTGGCCCACGTGTACGTTGGTGTAATTTAGTTACCGTTTAGACTTTGATGACGATTGTAGTAACGGACTTAATATTAAAAGCTCATTCGTGACCACTTTTTCAACACGGCGCCATAATGAAAAGACAAGTCAAAAAAAAATCGTTCATAAATTGGATTGAAACGAAAAAATATTGAAAAAGAAGTCTCGGGATGAGTATTTATTTACGGCCAAACTCAATAACCTATCTATCTCCAGTTTTGGCATACTGGAGATTTTTGTTATTTCATTTGTTTTTCTATCTCCGGTATGTGATAGATAGGTCTTTGGTTTCGGACTTTAGAGAACCAAACAAAACAGTATATAGATACTCACTGTCTCATCACATCAATGATGAAGTAACCCAAGTCTTTAAAGCCGAGAGGTCCAGCCCGCACCAGCATATAGAACTCGTCTTTACAAGTCTGCTTTGGCTTGACAAAGTCAAAAGTGAAGCCACCGGTGGTCACGAGAGGAGTGCCAGTCCCTCCCAGAAACTTGGCTATCCTGGCGACGGAGGCTGCGGACAAAGAAAGATAGTGTTATAAAGATAAATAAATAGTAATATTCTCAAATGGCTCTTTTTTAGCTTATGGAAAATTATCAAATAACATCTCCCGCGCAGTGAAGTGTCAGAATCATAGAAATTGTCTGTATTTCAGAGGTGGGAATCCTTAGTGTTATGGATTTACAAACTATCAAGAGATCAAAATAAAATAAAAAATATTTCCACGGCTGGATCGCAAAACCATTTCTGGGGGAATCCTGAGCACTATTGATTCACAAACTAGCAAGAGATCAAAATCACAAAAAATACCATGTTCCGGGTCTAAAATCCTGAGTATTAAAGATTCACAAACTACTAAGAGATCACAATCCAGAAAAATATTTCCGCGGCTGGAAAACTTTACAGAAATGGCAAGGCAATGGCAAAGTAAAAATGGCAAGGCTAAATACATTGAGTCTCTTTGAAATTTACAATAGTCTGAAGAAAAATGTTTAAATCAAAAAGAGGTATGAGGAATTCAATAGTATTTCTTCGATATTTCCGTCCCAAAGGATCTCAAAGTCATGTTCTTCGTGTATTATTATAATAAAATATGAACAGAGGAAATTCTTAAAAGTTACTAAAGCGTTTAGGGTCATTGTTCGGAGCTTACATAAGGAGACCTTTTTGTACAAATTTTCTTCTATTCCTTTGAGGAATTCGTCTGATGTTAATTTTAATGATGTATTATTTCAATTCAAATATAATTGTAGACCTAAAAAAAGACCAAAAGACATTACGTTGTGGCAACCAATCTACATGAATTTATATTCTATAAATTATAATAATACTTAAAAGCAAATCAAAAATGTTTATTTGTCGGAATATACGAGTAGTACAATAGATGTTACAATATTGGTTCCAACATGTCTTGCCGTACTATGGTGTAAAAATACTTCTATGAAAATGAAAAATGAAGGCTTATACATGTATCACCAAGGTCGCTGACATAACCCGAAGAATCGCCAAACTTAAGTGGTAGTGAGCAGGGGTGGCAATGCTCGTAGAACGGATGGTCGATAGGGCCGAAAGTTTGGCGACCAAGCCCTGGAAGTCGAAGCGTTGGAAGGCCTCCCACAAGGTGGATCTTCATCCATTCCATCCATTCATCCATTCGGGCCCCAGGTCTCCACCTGGGACCCGAATCTGCTATGCTGTTAGAATGGTCGATCATTGAGCAGTGCAAGAAGGACGGAGCTATACAACTTACATAGCTCCGTCCCGCCTGCACCAAAAAATGGTCGACCATTCTGACACAATTGTAATAGCAGACAGTCGCAGAAATGCGTAGGATGCGAGACGCATAGGACCGTCCGTTGGCGACACTTAGGCTTCTTTTACACGGCACGTTTTTACGCCGTACGTAACCACGGTTAATTCGCCGTCTGTAGGCAGGGCGCGCGGTGTTGTATAGATCACTGAGAGAGATTGTTGACACAAACGGCGGCGTTACGGCACGGCGCCGCTGCCGTGTTTGCAGTGTTGTATCGGCGTCTATGGCCTCTTGTACACGGTACGTTTTATTACGTACCGTGAGAAAACCGTGCCGTGTACTAGGGGCCTTAGAGAGACCTTTGTCCAGTTTTGGACGTGTTTCCGCTGAAACGATGATGTTGCGGGCTTTGTGATTATTAATCTATTATTTATTCACTATGAATCAGTTATTGAAATATAATATTATTATTTTAATAAAGGATGAAATTATTTATTATTCAACTAGTAATAAGTTATTGATATCGAATGTCACTATCGGATATAGAGGTGAAACTGAATAATTAACATATCAACTTTCAGTCAAACTGAATAGGAACGTGATTTTTTTTTATTTCGTTGGTTAATAAACATACATTTTTACACTAATGTAATAAAGAGGTAAAGTTTGTTTTTTTTGTTTGTATGAGGTAATCTGTGGAAGTACTGGTCCGATTGCTATAGTATATTTCATTAGAAGTGCGGAAAGCCTGTCATTGCAAAGAGTTCCGACAAATGTCTCCCGAGCCGAGGCGCAGCCGAAGGTGAGGGTTGACAGTCGGAACAAGTTGCAATGACAGTTCCGCACGTGTACTGAACGACTATTTTTAATACAGTTGCGAAAAAATTAAGCAATTTATTGAAATAATAAAAACACAATAAATTCAACTAACTAATCAAAATGGCGCCAACCGTCAAAGAATATAAACAGAGGTTTTATTTTTTTTCTTCACCCATTCTAGGTAGGCAAGGGGAACTCAGCCCATACAGCCAAGTCTTCAGTAGAATTTTTTTATAGATATGAAATGAAAATGCAACTTAATGAGATGAAATGAAATGAAACCTAACCTTTGATTGATTGAATCAAATCATTAAATCTGATATTGAAACAAATTAGTAGCTTCTTTTTAGAAATATTTAAAAAAGTTTTTATGATTCATCATACAAACTTTTTTTAGTAAAAACTTTATGGTTGGTTTTTTCTTTTTGATAGACATTATTTTGACAGTTGGGAAAGAAAAAACACGAGTTCGGGAATGGTAAAGAAAAAGCACGAGTGTGTAATAGCCCACTTCCCGAACGCTATACGTCCCTGCAATACGCCACTTTTTGAGCAACTGTATTAAAAAAATTTTTTCACCATTATAAAGCTGTAATATAGCCAAAAAATAAAATATAGCCTATGTCACTCAGGAATACAGCTGAGTGACATAGGCTATATTTTATGTATGCGGGCGAAGCTGCGGGCTAAAGCTAGTTAATAATAAAGACTGTTGTTTTTATAGGGTTCTTAAGATCTGTCTATCGTCAACGGCTTAAAAGTTGAATGTTCAACGCATTCTAATGCAATGTTTGATAAAGAGGCAATACGAAAAAGAGATAACATCAGAAGGCTTTGTTGGCATTCGGTAATTCCGCCACATCTTTTTTGTTCTCCTGTTCCTATTATTTGGGGTCGGATTTCCTTACTCATCGGCACCAGGATATTCTATCCTTAGTTATTAGCTCAGGCAAATGGGCTAGCTTCAGGGCTCTCTCGATTCTAGACCAGATCAATTGTAAGCGAAGTCTATCTTTTTTTCTTCTGGCAGGTTTCATGCAATTTTTACAACATGATCCTCGTTTCTTCTGCTAACATGCCCCCAATTCATTGCGCACCCCATCCTCAGCATTTTCATCTTGTTAGCATTTCCGTCACTCACTCGATTATCTTACATGAGCCTGCGTAGTGAATTACAGCCTATTTCCTCTCCTAGAGAGAAAGCCTAAGTCTCAGCAGCGGGAACATTACAAGGCTGGTTATACTATGACTTATGATAGTGCTTCCAGCATCCCTAAAAGTTTCCGGAGAAGACAGTTTCGGGGACATTCATTAATCAAAACTCAGTATGACGGCGCGTAATGCTAATTTAAAAAGTTGGTCACAAAAATAACTTCGGCCCATATATTTTTTTATATAAACCAGTGCTCCACTGCGATCCCCTCTGATGATAATCAGCGATGCAATCGTTGATGGTGAGGTGTACTAGTTTATTAAGAACCTATTCACTCTCTTCAAGGACCCTCCAAAGTAACTCCAAGTCCAATTAATCAATCGTATTCCACTACAAGGTGTTCAAATGGTTCAAGGGTTTCATCGGTAAATAACCTTGAATCCCGTCCGATTACAGAGTGTATATTTAGGCGTAGACAAATAGTAGAGGATAGCGAAGGAAACAATTAGGAACACGTCCAAACAACTTTTAGAGGCACATGCTGCCAAATCCTTTGGATGTTCGAGGATCAAGGTTACCGGGGAAGAAGATGGGGCTATACAGTAAGCGAGTTAGAGAAATCTCTGAACCTGGGCCCCTGTATAGGCAGCATCTACGAGGTTAACCCGCAAACTAAGTGTAAATAAAATAAAAAATACAGTTATTCGAGTATAATAATGATTGCTAAATAGTTCCACTTTGTGGGAGGCCTTTCAACAGTTGCGGTCGCCACTCCAGAACTCGTCCCATCGACCTTCTGATCTGCGAGCAATGCTTCCTGCCCCTTCTTCCTCGAGTCATATTCCTCAATACTGAGAGTCGTGGAATTCCCGCTGGATTAACTTCTTACTGATGATGTCTCGCCACCTATGACGGCTTCTTGACGTCATGAAGTACGACGTGCAATTAGTTGGCCAATGTGGGGCTAACCTGATTTTCCCATCTTGTTAGGTGATGGCCTCTTGGTCGTTTGACATCTACCATACCAGTTACAATGAGCTGTTCATGGTTGCTGCTCTGCCCACTACCACTTAAATTATCAATCTATCATTAAACTATCTTTACCGCTCATATACTTCGAGTATTTCCATAGCCGTTTCCATGGCCCAACCACAACCGTTTTAGGCAGGTCATCCGGAGGGATTAGTGAGGACGCTAATATTCTCGGAAACGGATCTACCGATTGGCAGAGGCCTGCATATTGAAGCCAGTTGATGTTAGTCGCCATATTGTCTTAGTAAATACTACAAGTTGTAAAGGAGAGTTGAATTCCAGGAGTTTCTATTGATTGGTTGCTACTATTGACCTCTGCTGGCTTGAAACTATTGATTGACAGATAGTATTAGAGTGCGTCTAATGAAAGCGCGACCTAGAGTTTTTTTTTTCAATTTAATTGGCAACATTATTCAGCCGCAAATGTAGGAAGTAAATAAAAATTGTGAAGTGTCAAGACACAATTTCCCCCCTACTAGTTAGTAATACCACATACATTTTTTTTGGATATAACCTCTTTTTCTCAGGTCACGCTTTCATTAGACGGACTCTAGGTTTTTATACCTAATTTGATTACTTTGCAATCGAGTAATATGCTGGCAACATCGAAACATATTTATGATTGTCTGTTGTAAAACCTATCAAAGTAGCTAAATGATGGGTGACAGCTTCCTTTTTCAAAGGGCAACCGTTGAGGTTGGACGCACAATTTGTCTCTTGCATTATGATAGCAACAAGAAATATCTCACATTCTTCTCTATAGAGATCTACGCTTTGGAATGTGCAATTGGAGGAGGCTTTTACCATTTTTTATAGTATATAAGGATATTAATATGTACGCATATTTTTATTTATTAGACTTTTTATGTAAGTTTATATTGTACATCCTCGAATGTGATCTCTCACTGTCACTCAAAGTTTACTAGGAGAAAACTTATTGTTGTGTTAAGCTCGCCTTTGTACATGAATCGTCAAATCACCGTATACTATATAAAGTTACATACCGTGTACTATATAAAGGTAAGAATAAAAATTAAGGTAATAATAAATAAATAAATCTCTCTCTGATCCTATCAGATAGCCATCCCATGAAACTTCATAGCCCGATGTAAAGTTACAGTGAGTGCACATACATCTATCTATATATCACCTCCAAACTATGCCATGTATCACCTCCATAATAGTGTAATCTCCGTAGAGAATAGCCCGCCGTGATCGAAATTCGGTCAAGAGGATTACTTAAGTAAATACAAAGGCGTAACATTGTGTGGCGGCAATATTGCTATAACTATATCAGAGCGCTGTTTCTATGCCCTAGCTTTCCTTCATGCCTAGTGACTTTCCTAGCTTTTCGTCATGTTGACGGCTAAACAAGCCAACTTAGATTTAGATTATATCTAGATCTAAATTTATAAAATGCTTTGTTCTAAATGACTGAATGATAGATCAAAGCACTACGCATAAACCGCTGATCGTAAAGTCCTGAACAGACCTGACCTTGGAGGGTATGTTCTTTGTATGATACGGGTATCCGATGAAAAAAGATTTTTCGAAATTTCATTCCTAAGGAGGTGAAACGTTGGTTCAAAGTTTGTATGGAGAAACCGGTGAGAGAAAGCGTGCTCCATTGTAGGCCACATCATCGCTTACTATCAGGTGAGGTAGTGGTCAAACGCAAGCCTATGCATAATAATAAAAAATAAATAAACTAGAGACCTACCTAACCCATGATATTGCCATTTTTGAAACGGGATACTTTGAATTGTAATATCTTTGGAGATTGACTTGGTATATTGTAAGTCCAATACATATAGAATAACAAACAATACATGAAATCTATCCAACTGTGTTTTGATATTTCTCTAATTCCGTCATCATCGGGTACAAACTAATTAATGTAGAGTTTGGAAGGCATTTTCCCAAAACTGAAACGAAGTTTCGATTAGACGATTGATGAAGGTAAAACTAAGCTCAGAAATGAACTGATTTTCAGCTGTCTGCACCAGACGGAGGGTTATTTTATTCGAGCAATAGAGAGAGGAATATGGAATATAATGTATATTTCTTTGGCATGCTTTAGACAGCTTTCTAGATTTTAGCATGAGAGAAGTCGTTAGATTTGTCTTACTTGTGGGAGTGAGTCAATTTTTTTTTAATTTGGGATAAACCAATTACTACTACTATTATTTTCTTTCTTTTTTCTATTAGATTTCGGAGCCGACAAGACAAGGCTGAACGAGGGGACTAAACGTGGTGGGCGTGCTCGTCGAGAAGCAGTAATCATCAACTATTTATTTCAATCATATTGATTTTGAGAATTGCTATTCTTTGAATTTTGAAAACATTGTGTGATATGCGAGAAAAGGAAGTTAGTAATAGTGTGACGAGTGACAAGACATAATGGAAAAAAACGTATTACTTCCTGTCCTTGTCTTATATTACTTGGGGTGGGCCAAGTAATACGAGACGAGGGCAGGAAGATAATAACGTATAACGTGAAAGCATTTTTATTCAAATTTTGTAAATGTGAGTACCATGAAGCAATTTACGTTTTTAGGTTACTAGTTAACTTGCTTGACATAAATGAGTAATGGAGAGTTTGACATGCTCACTCAAATGTGTCACTAATGGTGGCACGTGTATTGGATCATTCGCTTCCTACAGCGTCATGTTCGTAAACGGACACTGTCTGTAGAGACTGGTCATCTCTAAAAGGACATTGCCAATCCTTGTATGGGAGTTGGACCAAGTGCTGCCCAGAATGAAGACCTAGTGCATTTTGTTCCTCAGGCCAATACTAATCATTAAACCGAAGCGCATCAAAATCGGCTCCTGGAGTCAAGAAAAAAAAGAGGTTTTCTAACCTAACCTAACCTAAGTAAAATCTTTGTGTGGAAGTTTGACCAAGTGCTGCCCAGAATGAACACCTAGTGCATTTTGTTCCTCAGGTCAATACTAATCATTAAATCAAAGCGCATCAAAATCGGCTCCTGGAGTCAAGAAAAAAACCTGTTTTTCTAACCTAACCTAACCTATGTAAGTTAAAAATCTTTTTGTAGAAGTTTGACCAAGGACTGCCCAGAATGAACACCTAGTGCATTTTGTTCCTCAGGCCAATACTAATCATTAAACCGAAGCGCATCAAAATCGGCCCCTGGAGTCAAGAAAAAATAGGGTTTTTCTAACCTAACCTAACCTAAGTTAAAAATCTTTGTGTGGAAGTTTGACCAAGTGCTGCCCAGAATGAACACCTAGTGCATTTTGTTCCTCAGGCCAATACTAATCATTAAACCGAAGCGCATCAAAATCGGCTCCTGGAGTCAAGAAAAAATAGGGTTTTTCTAACCTAACCTAACCTAAGTTAAAAATCTTTGTGTGGAAGTTTGACCAAGTGCTGCCCAGAATGAACACCTAGTGCATTTTGTTCCTCAAGCCAATACTAATCATTAAACCAAAGCGCTTCAAAATCGGCTCCTGGTGTAAGAAAAAAAAACTGTTTTTCTAACCTAACCTAACCTATGTAAGTTAAAAATCTTTTTGTAGAAGTTTGACCAAGGACTGCCCACTGGACTGGAATACTAATCAGTAAAATACTAATTACTAGTATTGGTCCGAGGTGTGATTACAGAAAGATTTTTAAGTTAGGTTAGGTTAGGTTAGAAAAACCCTTTTTTTTCTTGACTCTAGGAGCCGATTTTGATGCACTTCGGTTTAATGATTAGTATTGGCCTGAGGAACAAAATGCAGTAGGTGTTCATTATGGGCAGCACTTGGTCAAACTTCTACACAAAGATTTTTAACTTACATAGGGTAGGTTAGGATAGAAAAACAGTTTTTTTTTCTTGACTCCAGGAGCCGATTTTGAAGTGCTTTGGTTTAATGATTAATGTTGGCCTGGGGAACAAAAGGCACTAGGTGTTCATTCTGGGCAGCACTTGGTCAAACTTCCACACAAAGATTTTTAACTTAGGTTAGGTTAGAAAAATCCTTTTTTTTTCTTGACTCCAGGAGCCGATTTTGATGCGCTTCGGTTTAATGATTAGTATTGACCTGAGGAACAAAATGCACTAGGTGTACATTCTGGGCAGCACTTGGTCAAACTCCCACACAAAGATTTTTAAGTTAGGTTAGGTTAGAAAAACCCTTTTTTTTCTTGACTCCAGGAGTTGATTTTGATGCATTTCGGTTTAATGATTAGTATTGGCCTGAGGAACAAAATGCACTAGGTGTTCATTCTGGGCAGTTCTTGGTCAAACTTCTACAAAAAGATTTTTAACTTACATAGGTTAGGTTAGGTTAGAAAAACAGTTTTTTTTCTTGACTCCAGGAGCCGATTTTGAAGCGCTTTGGTTTAATTATTAGTATTGGCCTGAGGAACAAAATGTACTAGGTGTTCATTCTGGGCAGCACTTGGTCAAACTTCCACACAAAGATTTTTAACTTAGGTTAGGTTAGGTTAGAAAAACCCTTTTTTTTCTTGACTCCAGGAGCCGATTTTGATGCGCTTTGGTTTAATGATTAGTATTGGCCTGAGGAACAAAATGCACTAGGTGTTCATTCTGGGCAGCACTTGGTCAAACTTCCACACAAAGATTTTTAACTTAGGTTAGGTTAGGTTAGAAAAACCCTTTTTTTTCTTGACTCCAGGAGCCGATTTTGATGCGCTTCGGTTTAATGATTAATATTGGCCTGAGGAACAAAATGCATTAGGTTTTCATTCTGGGCAGTCCTTGGTCAAACTTCTACAAAAAGATTTTTAACTTACATAGGTTAGGTTAGGTTAGAAAAACAGTTTTTTTTCTTGACTCCAGGAGCCGATTTTGAAGCGCTTTGGTTTAATGATTAGTATTGGCCTGAGGAACAAAATGCACTAGGTGTTCATTCTGGGCAGCACTTGGTCAAACTTCCACACAAAGATTTTTAACTTAGGTTAGGTTAGGTTAGAAAAACCCTTTTTTTTCTTGACTCCAGGAGCCGATTTTGATGCGCTTCGGTTTAATGATTAATATTGGCCTGAGGAACAAAATGCACTAGGTTTTCATTCTGGGCAGCACTTGGTCCACACCCTGTCAATCTCCTTTGAGTGGCTTATTTTTATTTGTATATTTATTTATTTATTAAATACTTTATGCACACAGAAGTATAGAGGCGGATGCCTTAGGCATTTTCTTCTAGTCAACCTTTGGATGATGCAGAGAAAAATTAGTATTCTGAATTGGTTAGTTTTTTTCAATGTTTTTTCACCATGTTCTTAAATAAAGCGATAAGAAATATGTAACCCTGATACTGACTTATCTACGCAGAGGCTAAACTACTGGGACCTTGAAAGAAAACCTTGTGTTTGTGTGTTTTCTTTTAAAGCAGGATTTACCAAAATTCACTCCTTAAATAGTCTACTTTTACACGAGCAAAGCCGCTGGCAGCAGCTAGTTTGAAACATGCTTTGATTCTTCGATTCATTAGTATTTTCTCGCCAAATTATTGAATCACCATTCCACATGAATTTTCATTGCCTTCATTATTTTGGCCTAACACATTAAAAAGCCCATACTACTAAATAGTTCTAACAAGACATTAGTCCTAAGAACGTATAACTTTTCATTTATGTTTATAGCTTACATAACTAGTATTTATATCGCATTCGGAATAATTAGACGTAATCTGGTTTCCAATAATTAACCGAGAACTAATTGATACGTACAAGGTGATATTATACATGCTGTAATCAAATAACTGATAATGAGTAAATAACGACGATAAATATTTCTTCATCTGTAATTTCCGTCATGTTATAAAGAGTTTTATATAAATACGTGGTATACTGTTTTCTTAATTCTTTATTCTACACAAAAACTTATAATTAAGTATAGTGATTTTGACAATGCATGTACAAAGGCGGGTGTATTTAGAGATGGGTAACGACCCGGGTTAAAACCCATCTGTGGGTTAAAACCTGATTTTAACCCAGTTATCACCCGGTTTTAACCCATTAGCTTGGGTTAAAACTAAAACATGTTTTTCTTATTATTTAAGCAAGCAAATCTTGTAGTAAACATTTGTAAAACATGAATAAAATACTGTAACCTAAATAAATTGAATAGAACAACACCAGGGGCCTGAGTCTGCTATTTTTATAAAATTGTCATTCCAACATGATCCCATTGTCATTTGACTAAAATTTCGTAATCTGCTAATTCTTAATGATCAGTCAGTGGTCTCGCAATAGAGTTGTAGTAAAATGCCAATATCGACCACCTACAATCGACAGTACTCCGCCCCATGCGATCAACCCAGAACCATCTACGTCAAGCACTACCCCACCAAATACGATTTCAGATCCATCTACATCAGGCACTCAAAATTGTCATTTTTTAGATTGCGACCGAATTTCTCAATCGAGAGATGATGACGATTAACAAAATAATCATACAAATTTAAAATGATAATTACAAAATACTTTTCTTATTAATAAACGAGTATCTGATTTTGATTTTTTTTTATATACCATAAACTAGTACTTGACTGCAATCCCACCTGATGGTAAGCAGTGATGCAATCGTTGATGGTGAGGCGCACTAGTTTATTAAGAGCCTATTCACTCTAGTCTTGAAGATACCCAAATTATAATCGGACGGAAAGACCGCAGCAGGCAAATTGTTCCAATCCTTCGATGTACGCGGTATAAACGACGAGGCAAACCGCTTTGTCCGGACCGTGCAGGTTTCGACAACGTAAGGATGGATACTCGCCGTACGACGGCTTGTCCGATGGTAGAAGGGAGATGGCGGAATTAACTCATGCAATTCCTGCGCACACTCTCCGAAATGCATCCTGTAGAACACCGATAGGCTGGCTACCCTACGCCTGTGCTCTAGGCTTTGCAGATTGGATTTAACCAAATCAGGGTCTCCAATTAGCCTCTTCGCACGCCTTTCCACCGAGTCCAAAGCTGTTAGATGGCATTTTGCAGCACCAGCCCATATGTGGCTGCAGTACTCCACACACGATCGGACCTGTGCTTTGTATAGCATAAGAAGCTGTCCCGGTGTGAAGTACCGCCGGACCTTTGCCAGAACGCCGAGTTTTTTTGCGGCCACTTTGGCTTTGGACTCAATGAACCGCCCAAAGTTAAGGTCTGATGAAACTTCAACACCCAAAAGCTGAAGACGGTCGGTGCACTCCAGTGACACATTCCGGAAAGTAAGAGTCAAGGTGAACCGACTCCTTTTTGCAGTGAATAGACACGCTTGTGTTTTGGCAGCGTTGAATTCTACCTGATTGGCTTCGCCCCATTTGGAGACTGCCTCGAGGGAGACATTCGCACGATCTACCATAGCCTCTCTTTCGGACTGGATTAGCTCCTTACTAGCCCGAGCACCCGGCAGGTATCTCTCTACAACTGTGCTGTCATCTGCATACCCATAGATACCGGGCATTAGCAGATCGTTGATATGCAGCAGAAAGAAAGTTGCAGAGAGAACAGACCCCTGAGGAACCCCGGCATTATAAATTATTTTTTTCCTCCCGAAAAGCATTTAAAATATTGCATTTAATAATATATTATCTTATTAAAGATACCTAATAAGATAAATATATTACTTATAGCAACAAAACATTTGTAAAAGGGACATTATAAGTCAAGCCATAGAAGTTTTGCCATTATAAAATATACATACTAAGTCGGTAGGTGTAGGTACATCAATCATCTTAGATTGTTGTCGTTTACAACATAGTGGTGCAGTTTTCCTGACCTAAACTGAGTTTCATTAAAATTCACTTATAGAATAGAAATCACATCAAACAAAAAAGATAGCCTTCTCATATAGAACCTTAGATTTTTATAATTTATTACTTTGCGGTAGTGATTTCTCGTCAAAATAGTGTTTCAAAGCGACTTATTTTTTCAATTACGCAGCTTACGTTCAGTTCTCAAGCGTGTAACAATCATATCGCATGTTCCTCTATTTTCACCCACTAAAATAGTTGATAATGGGTTAAAACCGGGTGATTTGGGTTTTAACCCGGTTTTAACCCAAATGGATTGAATGGGTTTTAACCCACTGCCCATCTCTAGGTGTATTCCCTTTCGCCCCCCTGACTTCGCCCCCCTGGTGGGACGAACGGGAATTAACAAAAATAATATTAAATTTGTTTCCGATCGATAATCCTGAAGGGGAGGATTATAGGGGGACGAATGGGAATATGTTCTTAGATTAGTGCCATTCGTCCCACTAAATAATTTTGTGCGTAAGATGTTTAATCGTTGTTTCGCAATTTACTTTCAAATTTGTAACGACTATTGTAACTAACACAATGGATCTCTGTTATCTGAATAAATAATAATAATACATGGCTCTGGTGAGATGCTCTGGCGATGAGTGGATTGGTTGCTTATTATTGGCAGGATTGTCGGAAAAATACAAGCCGATGATAATGGCTATCGAGCATTCGGACATACAATTTACAACCAACGCCATTAAAACCAAACTCATGGATTTCGGAACGGAAGTGAGCGGAAGTCAATCGTAATTAGACGAAACTAATGCATTGGCAATCGGCACGCAGAATTGGCAGCAAAAGAAAAAGAATTTTCCTATAGCCAACGTGCAGATCCGAAATCAAACAAAAGCAAATGTCAGTGGTGGTAGTAAAAGTCATGTCAATTTGTATTAGTTTGTATATCTGTACTTATAATAAATCTGTAGAAGTGAAAATTCTGTACATTGAAAATATAAAAAAAATTAATGGCAGGGGGTGTTGCTAGACCGACACCGAACCCAAAAGTGTGATTAAAAAATGTTTGTCTGTCTGTCTGTTTGTTCAGGTATCACGCAAAAACTACCGGTTCGAACCGGTAATTACGATGAAACTTGGTATAATTATTCTTTAATATCCTGGGCACCACACTGGGTACTTTTTATCCCGGAAAAGTAAATACAATAAAAAACAAACTTAATTTTGCTGTTCGATCTCTAGACCCGATTACTGTACCAACCGAAAAAATAAGTTTGTCGTATGTTACGTCACCCGCAGAGTTTACTGGAGCCCCTTAGACTTATTTATTTTTATTTTTATAAAATTTGTAGGTATAGATTTTAATTTTAAAGTTTATGTAGTACATTTGAAAATATGCGTAGTGAACGCAGGTTATTTTATTATACTGTTAGGTAGGATTAGTCATTCGTATAGATGTTAGTTTTTAGAGAATTTGATTATTTAATGAGTTTAGATTAGTTATCATCAGAAATAGTTTTTTTTTTATTGAGGGTTATTTTAATTAGGTATGTACTTAGGTTTACTTTTATAAGGCGTACGTATGTACTAACTTGAAATTAAAATCTATACGATCTATCGTTAAAGTTATATACAAGTTAAAGTTATTCAAGTTAGTACATTTGATAGTGTGTAACGAATTTTTAGTACTCTTAGGTAGGATTAGTCATTTGTATAGATATTAGTTTTTATAGATTTTGCTTATTTATTGGTATACTTATAGTACTTAACTATAAGTGTAGGTACTACACCAAAAGCTGATTAATAAGTTTCGTCATCCACGCGAACGAAGTCGCGGGCAACAGCTAGTCAAAATAATATAGCTGGCTGGAATGAGTAACAATACTTTTTGTATTAAGAACAAAATAAAAGACTTCTCTTCGATCTGTCTCACTGAAAAGCGCTGTTTTAATTATAATAATAAATCATCATCATCATCTCAGCCGAAAGACGTCCACTGCTGGACATAGGCCTCCCCCAAGCGCCGCCACAGCGACCGGTCCTGTGCGGTGCGTCCCGCATCCACCGGATTCCCGCGACTCTCGCCAGGTCGTCGGTCCACCTTGTGGGAGGCCTTCCGACGCTGCGTCTTCCGGTACGTGGCCGCCACTCTAGAACCTTACGTCCCCATCGACCATCTGTTCTACGAGCAATGTGCCCTGCCCACTGCCACTTAAGTTTGGCGATTCTTCGGGCTATGTCGGTAACTTTAGTTCTCTTGCGGATATCTTCATTCCTGATGTGATCGCGCAAGGAAACTCCGAGCATAGCCCTTTCCATTGCTCTTTGGGTGACTTTAAGCCTTCTGATGAGGCCCATTGGAGACATAATAATAAATATCCTACACGAATTCTGTGTAAAACTACTGATGTAAGTACATTTTTGTTACAAATATCATTAGCTAGCCTACAAACTTAATAATATTTTGTCTCATGTTTTATTAATTTATGCTAATATTGTACCATTACACACATATTATTATTAAATATAACTCTAAATTATATTACTAAGGGCCTATTTCACCACCTATGATTAAGTTTCGAGTATCTTACTTGACAGATAATTTCATACAAATTCTGTCAAATTTTTGAATTTATTCAGTGAGTAGTGCCTACTCGGACATTGTGAAACAGGCCCTAAGTGTGTAATTATTGACTTCTGTTTTTAGAGCTCAACAATGTCACAAGAAGTGCATCCTGGTCCTTCTAGTAGTACAGAAGGCGGTTTACAATATATATAAAGAAAAGGTAGGATAGTGCTTCTGCGTGCTGGATATCAATTTTTGAAGAAAAAGCTATATAAAAGCGGAGCTGTTGTATGGGAATGCCATCTAAGAAGGAAGAATAAGTGCGGGGATACCTTAACTATAAAAGTGAGTTCTTTTTTGCTTACATGTATTTTTCATTTCAAATCAGGAAATAGATGAATAAATTATGATGTTTATTGCAGAATGAACACATTTTGAAAGAAACCACACACACATCCTGTACACCGGACTTCAATAAAAACATTATAGATGTTCATATTGATGAATGCAAGAAGAAAATAACTTCTGATGATGTACCTTGCGTACCAACTATCTTTAACTCAACAATTTCGAAAATTTTAGACGAAGAACTAGATAAAGTAACTTTACCTAAAGATAAATTTTGCAAACATTAAAAGCTCTTTGTATCGCCATAAAATAATTTTCAATGACATTAAAACGGTTGAGATTCCTCAAAAATTTCAATCTTTTTTGTTAGCAGATTACTGTTATGATAATACACGAATACTAATTTTTTGTTCCCAAGAAGCTAAAGAAAAACTAATAGTTTTAAAAAATATATTTTCCGACGGTACCTTTAAGAGTTGTCCACCTCCGTTCCAACAACTTTACACGATTCATGGTGATTTAGGAACTGATAAACAAAGCACAGGGTTGACGCCATTATTGTACGCTTTAATGTCAAACCGTACAAAAGAAACATACAAGATACTTTTCAACCCTATTAAATCTCAAATTAACGATTGGAATCCTACAGCATTTACCAGTGACTTTGAAGAAGCAGCTATGTCTGCCATACGTACAATTTTTCCAGAAATTAGTATCCACGGTTGTTATTACCATTTCCATAACGCTGTTTGGAGGAAAGGCCGTGAATTAAACTTAACAAAAAATAAAATTTTAAGACGTCAAGTAGCCCTAAGTGCGGTGCTTCCATTATTACCCGAGGACCGTATTTTTGAAGGCTGGTTTTATGTCGCTGGCGAAAGCCCCGATGATAGCCAAAGTGAACAATTTCGGCAATACATGCTATCGCAGTGGCTTCAACCAAATTTCATAAAAGTGTGGTGCAGTTTTGGTAAACGACACCGTACCAATAACTTTGCCGAAGGGTGGCATTTTAAATTAAATATTGCTATCGGCAAAAAAAAACAAATATTTTAAAATTGCTTACGGTGTTACATCAAGATTCCAACTCATATGGCGTTTAAGTAAAACAAAGTCCTAAACGGCGTAAGCTACATTCCATCTTGACGGCAGGTATCAGCGACGATCAGGAAAAAAAATAACGAATTCCTGTTCGTCCCACCAGGGGGGCGAAGTCAGGGGGACGAACGGGAATACACCCAAAGGCGAGCTTAATTCAACAATGAGTTAAATTTAATTAAAAGTAGTTAACTGTTACTGTTATTACATGTAATTATGTCTTCACGTAACTTAACTACAGCAATCAAACTACATGAAATAGTTGTTAATATTTTGATTGCTGTAATATAGTAGTTATAGTTACTGATTATTTGACTACTGAGAACATATTTTTGTCAATTAAATAAACCGGTAATATGTTGAAATTATTATAACGGGTGATTTTTTAAGAGCTTGAGAACTTTTTTAAACAATAAAACGCATAAAATTTGCAAAATCTCATCGGTTCTTTATTTTAAACGTTAGATTGGTACATGACATTTACTTTTTGAAGATAATTTCATTTAAATGTTGACCGCGGCTGCGTCTTAGGTGGTCCATTCGGAAAGTCCAATTTTGGGCAACTTTTTCGAGCATTTCGGCCGGAATAGCCCGAATTTCTTCGGAAATGTTGTCTTCCAAAGCTGGAATAGTTACTGGCTTATTTCTGTAGACTTTAGACTTGACGTAGCCCCACAAAAAATAGTCTAAAGGCGTCAAATCGCATTATCTTGGTGGCCAACTTACCGGTCCATTTCTTGAGATGAATTGTTCTCCGAAGTTTTCCCTCAAAATGGCCATAGAATCGCGAGCTGTGTGGCATGTAGCGCCATCTTGTTGAAACCACATGTCAACCAAGTTCAGTTCTTCCATTTTTGGCAACAAAAAGTTTGTTAGCATCGAACGATAGCGATCGCCATTCACTGTAACGTTGCGTCCAACAGCATCTTTGAAAAAATACGGTCCAATGATTCCACCAGCGTACAAACCACACCAAACAGTGCATTTTTCGGGATGCATGGGCAGTTCTTGAACGGCTTCTGGTTGCTCTTCACTCCAAATGCGGCAATTTTGCTTATTTACGTAGCCATTCAACCAGAAATGAGCCTCATCGCTGAACAAAATTTGTCGATAAAAAAGCGGATTTTCTGCCAACTTTTCTAGGGCCCATTCACTGAAAATTCGACGTTGTGGCAGATCGTTCGGCTTCAGTTCTTGCAGGAGCTGTATTTTATACGGTTTTACACCAAGATCTTTGCGTAAAATCTTCCATGTGGTCGAATAACACAAACCCAATTGCTGCGAACGGCGACGAATAGACATTTCACGGTCTTCAGCAACACTCTCAGAAACAGACGCAATATTCTCTTCTGTACGCACTGTACGCATTCGTGTGGTTGGTTTAATGTCCAATAAAGTAAACTGAGTGCGAAACTTGGTCACAATCGCATTAATTGTTTGCTCACTTGGTCGATTATGTAGACCATAAATCGGGCGTAAAGCGCGAAACACATTTCGAACCGAACACTGATTTTGGTAATAAAATTCAATGATTTGCAAGCGTTGCTCGTTAGTAAGTCTATTCATGATGAAATGTCAAAGCATACTGAGCAAATAATAATGCATGAAAATCATAACCTCAAAAAATCTGAGCAAATACTAATGCATGAAAATCCTAACCTCAAAAAAATCACCCATTATAATCTGAATCTGGCTCTGATTTTATTGCTCTGGGAATCTGACTGTATAAAAAATTCACGTATGTTTACATTCATGAATAATTGAATACAAAATTGGAATTTATTTATTTCAACATAATATTATTGCGTTGATTAAAAAACTACTTTTTGTTAACAACAAAATGTGTAATAAAAAGTAATCTCGTGATCATAGTTGCAACTACAATTTGTAGTTAGTAATCAATATACAATTAAACTACCTTTTACAAATTTTATAGGTTTACTTACTACAATATTTATGGTCTATCAGTTTAGGTAATTAACTAAATGTAAACAATCTTGGCATGTCTTTTTATCTAAAAGTTGTCTAAAAATTGTATATCGTATATCGTCAAAATCTTTGCAACTAGGTACTTACCTAAATCGATGATAGCTAATAAATTAAATTTAAATAATCTTTGTGTATATTCTTAGGGATCAGGAGTGGTATTAAAATACAAGAAAACAAACGTCAAGCCAGCCTAACTTATATTGAAATAGTCACAACACAAATCACACAAATAATCATGCACTTTTTGATAGGAAACCGATAGGAAACAATCAACTTAATCAGAACACAATAAACTAAGGCAACATTTGCAAACAAAATGGCCACCACACGAAGACTTAGCTGAGATCCAAGACGAAAACCAACGAGCTCTCTGCATGAGCGCTGACAGGAGAAAAAAGGGCTGCAGTCCATTTGACAACCGCTTTTATAGGCGTTGGAGTGACGTTTCAGATGACAGCTTTACAAAATCTTCTTCAGCTTTACAGAACCTCCTTCCTAATACGGCTTCTCCTGACTGTGCACCGTCCTCGGGCACGACGTCTGACGTGGCGGCATCTTGAGCCGACCTGGCGGTCCTGAGCTGACGTGGCGGCATCTTGAGCCGACCTGGCGGTTTTGAGCTGACGTGGCGGCATCTTAAGCCGACCTGGCGGTTTTGAGCTGACGTGGCGGCATCTTGAGCCGACCTGGCGGTCTTGAGCTGATGTGGGGGCATCTCGAGCTGGCTCCTCGGCTTGGCTCGCTGGTGGATCAGCCAAAAGTCCCGTCTGCGAGTCGACACCATTATCTTCGCCTGAAATTGTGACATGATTAGAAAGACCCCAAAAGCTTATTTTGCCTACTCAATCATTCATCACACATTTGAGGCCCTCTTTCAATGAATCAATCCAGCTAAGATATCAAATCACTCTCAATCACAGTTATATCGTTCTCACATCCATCACTCATATGATAATGTGGCGCCAGCACCACACATTCTCACACTAAATGCACCGCAGCGCATTGCTACACAATATCGAGATCATGATACCGCAGCACATGTCCGATAATACACGTACAAGCCGTGTCTGCAAGACAGAGGCACACGCAGCGCATGTCCAAAAATACACGTACAAGCCGTGTCTGCAAGACAGAGGCACACACAGTGCATGTCCAAAAATACACGTACAAGCCGTGTCTGCAAGACAGAGGCACACATAGTGCATGTCCAAAAATACACGTACAAGCCGTGTCTGCAAGACAGAGGCACACACAGTGCATGTCCAAAAATACACGTACAAGCCGTGTCTGCAAGACAGAGGCACACATAGTGCATGTCCAAAAATACACGTACAAGCCGTGTCTGCAAGACAGAGGCACACACAGTGCATGTCCAAAAATACACGTACAAGCCGTGTCTGCAAGACAGAGGCACACATAGTGCATGTCCAAAAATACACGTACAAGCCGTGTCTGCAAGACAGAGGCACACGCAGCGCATGTCCAAAAATACACGTACAAGCCGTGTCTGCAAGACAGAGGCACACACAGTGCATGTCCAAAAATACACGTACAAGCCGTGTCTGCAAGACAGAGGCACACATAGTGCATGTCCAAAAATAGTGGAAGAGTACCGCAGCACTAATCCAACATCAGTACATAAGACAGAAGCACCGCAGCGCATATCCGTCTTCTCAATCAGCACCGCAGTGCCAGTCACCACACATGGCGACGAGGCTGAGTAGTCACACCGCAGCCAGACAGCAGCACCGCAGCGCAGGTCTGTCTTCTCAATCAGCACCGCAGCGCCAGTCAGCACACATGGCGGCGAGGCTGAGTAGTCACACCGCAGCGTGCACCAAACCAGTAGTTTGCCAGCTTCGCACTCGCACCATTTCATCGCAGCTCCGCTAGGACTGCCGACGAAAAGCATCACATACACGAACCAATCTGTGATCAACAAAAAGTTACGCACATTTTAAAAAAAGGCTGAACATGTGTCGGGACACCATTCTCCTTTCTACAGCACCATATATTGTGCCGCAGCTTGGGTTGTTTAGCCTGGAGCACCAGTCAGTAATTTGAGCTCGTATCGGTCACTCGGTAAGATCTTTGTGACCTAGTACGGACCCTTCATCCCGGAGTCCAACTCTGCTCTGTGAATCTCACGCCAAGCCTCGTGGTTTGGGTTAGCGTCCTCCATCGCCAAGTCTCGCACCATTGTACGAATTATGGGTGTGGTCGCCTCAGAGCCAATTGACAGGGTTAACGGAGATGATTTCGTAGTTTTGTGTTCTGTGATATTTAGACTTGTTTAACATTGGTCGGGGCCGCGGTATGTATCAAGGCTAAGATTTTGCGCTGACTCGGCCTAACCTGACCATGCGATATGACGCGGCTTAAATACTCTACTTCAGTGGTTAGAAACGGACATTTTTCGAATATTGACTGAAAAACATAAGTTCTGCATAAGTCAAATATTTATCTGACGTAAAATTCATAACCTCAAACAAGATATTGGCGTATTTGAGTTTGCGGGGGCACAACGGTTTAAATTCTAATTTGAAATTAGACTAGCAACGGTCATTGGTATTCTAATCAGTAAGCCAGGTTTTTGCATCGCCTTTGAGGCAGTCAGATACTTGCGAAATACATTCGTAATCGTTCCTTGTAACGCCTGTTTTACGGAGCTTTCCCGACTACGAGATCTTTGGTTTGATCGTTCACGCGACTTATGATGAGCTCGCGAACGTGAAACGCGGTGAGAACGAGAACGGGACCAATCGCGAGAACGAGAACGGGACGGGTTCGATCGCGGTAGCGGGAACGGTGCTGTTTACGACTATGTACGCGTTTATTTGGGTAGTTTGATTCGGACACACTGCACGATTTCGATCGAGGCATTTTTCAAAACAACGGTTTAAGTTGATTGTTTCCTAGCGTAAATAAAATTTAGTGGACAAGGGCGAATCCCACTTCTGATCTTAGGGATCAGGAGTGGTATTAAAATACAAGAAAACAAACGTCAAGCCAGCCTAACTTATATTGAAATAGTCACAACACAAATCACACAAATAATCATGCACTTTTTGATAGGAAACCGATAGGAAACAATCAACTTAATCAGAACACAATAAACTAAGGTAACATTTGCAAACAAAATGGCCACCACACGAAGACTTAGCTGAGATCCAAGACGAAAACCAACGAGCTCTCTGCATGAGCGCTGACAGGAGAAAAAAGGGCTGCAGTCCATTTGACAACCGCTTTTATAGGCGTTGGAGTGACGTTTCAGATGACAGCTTTACAAAATCTTCTTCAGCTTTACAGAACCTCCTTCCTAATAATATTATATACGACCTCTTTAATATAAAAAGACCAGCCCCGGATCTAGGGGGGGGCAAGCCGGGGCCTATGCCCCGGGCGGCCAATTCAGGGGGCGGCAAAATCAGGGAACGGCCAAATTCACACTTCACAGACCAATGGACAACTCATCATTTATTTAACTTTGACCACGGAATTTATAATAGCACAAGTGCAGCAATCCCATGGCCATATCAACTTGATCGATATCCTGAGCGCAGAGTGAGACATGCTGCATGACTGCACGAACATTTATTAATCGCGAGGCGCGTAGGCATAGTTCAAAATACGCGCCCGGCTCCCGCTCGCCACCAGGAATCGCAGAGCGGGGCAGCACGCATCTGGTTACCGTGAGTGCGAAAGAGATAAAGCTATATTCGAAAACTTCCTCGTCGATCTCTCTTCACGACAGAGTTTTGTTTCAAAAATGTGAGTTCGTTGTTTATGTTTACTATTTAGTACTTGTCGATCTACCGAAAGTAAAATACTGATTGTAGAGGTATTAGTGAAGAAGAAGACGCGACGCATCAACAAATTTATCACAGGATCGATTTTAGGTAAGTTTTTTATCATAACTATTATTGTTTTTTTAAAGTACCTACCTACCTACCTATCTATATGTATTTTTTAAATCAGATATAATACGTGCAATCACTTACGAACATTAAAAACCGAAGCCGCGCGACGAAAATTGACCGAGACGTGGGCGGACGAATATTTTTTAAAAGGTTTTTATTGGCAGTTATTACAGTTATATATTACAGTTAAAAACTTTATTAAATCATAATTATTATTACTATTTGCGCGTTTACTTGTTTTGCGTTACCTACGCCGTCGACGACAACGGCGCGTTGATACCTACAACTCAGGCTGTTGCCACGCACTTCCAAGCACGCATCAATATAATTTACCTACTTTACTCCCTGCTCTTAAATTATAGCATTAGTGAAAATGTAGTCATATCGTAGTACCTACATTGCGTTGAGTTGATTTCATTATTTGTTTCATGCAATATGCAATGATCTTGTCTGGTTGATTTATCTATAATAGGTACCTAATATAAAAATGAGTCGGTGAATGTGTTACTAAAGCGCAAAACTCGAGAACGTTTGAACCGATTTCGCTAATTCTTTATCTTATACTTCTTATCTTATCTTATAGGTACTATTATAATTATAATCTTATACTATTATATAAAGCGGAAGAGTTTGTTTTTTTGTTTGTTTGTTTGAACGCGCTAATCTCCGTAACTACAAGTCATTTGAATACCTAATTATTTTTGTGTTGGATAGTGCATTTATCGAGGATAGCTATAGGCTATAAAACATCACGCTGCGACCAATAGGAGCTGAGCAGAGCGTAAGAAACCGCGCGGAAGTAGCTAGTTTAGAATATTTCTTGAAGTACGAAGATTGTTCTTACGAAGAGAAAAATATAAAAATAAAAAATTACGATTTGACTTTTAGCCGGTACCAATTTTGCCGGGGCAGCTAGTTTACTTACCTACTAAAAATATTGATTAGATTAAAATGTTTTCAATAAGGAAATTAATTAGGTACTTAATTTGTTTACAGGTTGTAATTATGAGTGCACCAAGAAAAAAACTATCAGGAGCAGAATATAGGAAAAAGGTTAAATATGAGGTGTTGCAGGGAAAACAATGTGCAGATAATATGAAAAATTGGCTTCGCAGAGGGTGTGACCCGGGAGGATCTGCTGCAACTTCCGAAGTTGATATTGAGTTAGAGGATGTTTCTGGCTCTTTACCCGATCAAATGGATCAAGATAGCACAATGCCAACTTCACCATCTTTATCGGTGTTCGAAGAGCAACCTGAGCAATATGAAAAGACGAAGCCAGAGAACGAAGGATCTAAATCCCTAGACTCGGAATTGGATGAACTGCAAAAACCCGGATTTGATTTGACGGACCCAGGCAATTGGCCAGCGGTGGAAAAAATGACTGATCAACAACGATCTTTCTTTAGCAATCAGGCTGTATTATTGGCAGAAAGTCACCCCGAAAACATTGAATTTAGATATACTGAACGCAATGGCAGACGTTTAACATCTTCTATGTGGTACAGGACGTTGGCTAATTGCGAAAGGGTTAAAAGATCTTGGCTTTTATTTTCTAAGACAAAAAATGCAATTTTTTGTGCGTGCTGTAAAATTTATCAGACAGTATCTACTACCGCCCTATCTGCATTGTGTTCTACAGGGTTTATTAATTGGAAAAAAGTCTCAGAGAGATTAGCTGAGCACGAGGCAACCCAAATGCACAAAGAGTGTATGATCAAGTGGAAAACACGGTTACAGCAAATGAAATCATGCCAGGGTATTGATCAAGACCTTGAGAGAGAAGTTAACTCAGAAAAAGAAAAATGGAGAGAGATTCTGCGAATTGTTATGGATGCTGTATTGTATTTATCCACAAACTGCCTCGCTTTTCGTGGATCCCACGAAACTCCTAGCGACCTTATCACGCAATATCCTCAGCCCAGTCAAGGTAACTTTTTAAACTTAATATCCCTGCTCGCGAAACATAATTCAACTCTTAAGTTTCAATTAGAAAATTTAAAAAAGGGACAGGTATCATATTTATCAAAGACAATACAGAATGAAATAATTGAAATAATGGCAAAAACAGTTAGAAATAGCATTTTACATGACATCAAAGAAGCCAAATACTATACGATAATCTTCGATTGCACTCCAGATGTATCCCATACTGAACAGATGAGCCAAGTTATACGATATGTTAAAAGAACTGGCGAAGTGTATGAAATAAAAGAAAGTTTCATTGATTTCATAGAAGTTGCTGGAAAAACAGGAGAGGACATTTGTCAACAGATTTTAGAAAAATTAGCCGTTGATGATTTAGATATTGGACAATGTCGTGGCCAATCTTATGATAATGGGTCCAATATGGCCAGCATCCATAAAGGAGTACAAGCCAGGATTGCAGAAAAGAATGAGCTGGCCGAGTTTGTACCGTGCTTGGCTCACTCCTTAAATCTTGTAGGGGTTCATTCTGCCTCATCATGCCAGGAAGCTATTAACCTATTTGGATTAATTCAAAAAGTATATTGCTTTTTTGTTGGATCCACTTCTAGGTGGAACATTATGAAAAAATACGCAAAAACAAATTTAAAAGGAAGTAGTCAGACGAGATGGTCCGCGAAACACGTTGCTGTAAATGCCCTATTAAATAATTTGCCCGAAATAGCGGAAGCCTTAGAAGAAATTAAGCAAACTTCTCGTGCTCCAGAAGCCAAGTTCGAGGCTGGTCATCTCTTAACTGCTATAAAGGATTTTAAATTTATTCTTAATTTAACTATTTGGGCGAATATTCTTCGCGAAATTAATCGAGTGAATATAGAAATTCAGAAAGAAGATATTATCCTTGCCCGTTCCGTCGCACTAATGGATGGTCTGCTCAAAACTTTGCAAAAAATGAGACAAAATCCAATGGTATATTGGATAAAAGAAGCTAGCGAAGTAGCTGAAAAATGTGGTGTTGAGCCTATTTTGCATAACAAACGAATTCCAAAACGTAAAAAAAAATTCGACGAGATGTGAGATGAATTGCCACAACTCCAACCTGTTCAACTTTTTTGCAAAGAAATAATGATGGTATTTGATCGAATCATATCCGAAATTAAAAAGAGATTTGATTGTGCTACCAAGTTGAATTTGAATTTTGCTTTTCTTAATGGTACTAACATTTTGAAAATGTCAAATGAAGAACTGCAAAAGTATGGAGCAGATTTGGCCCGAAAATACGAGCGAGATTTAAGTGCCGTTGAATTCTGCCAGGAACTTCATGTTTTTAAAGAGCAAGCTCCGGTTTTATTTGGTAATATAGAAAAGGCTAACAGTTTTTATCTATTGCAACAGATCTATGCGCATGATTTGCAGGATGCTTTCCCTAATATTTGTATTGCTCTGCGAATTTACTCCACGCTTCCTACTACGTCCGCAAGCTGCGAGCGAAGTTTTAGCAAACTAAAACTTATTAAAAATTAATTGCGGTCTTCTATGAGCCAGGAACGCTTATCGGGTCTTGCAATCTTAGCGATAGAAAATCGTATTGCACACGAGTTAAATTATGACAAGGCTATAGATTTATTTGCGGAACAAAAAGCTCGAAGAGTGAAATTGTAATTTCAATTTACAAATTTAATAATAGATATATTTGATTTTTATTTTTATTATGCATTTTTATTTTTATTTTAAACCCTACCCTGTTAAATATAATATCCTACATATTGATAGCTGAAATTATATGGATGGTGAAGGTGAATATAAACATAAGTAGGTAAGCGGGGCGGCATTTTTCCGTTTTTGCCCCGCCTAAAAAAAATTGAAGATCCGGGACTGAAAAAGACATACCAAGATTGTTTACCTTTAGTTAACTACCTAAACCGATAGAAGTTATTAATTGTTATCTACTTATATTACATATTGCCCAACACTGATGTGGTGATGTGATGTGATGTGATGAATGGGTTTAGATTGGATTAAGTTTTAGTAATTAAAGGGTTTTTTTTTGTTTTTGCAGGTACTTACTTATTTATCGTTTTAAAACTCACTAATAAAATATCTGGCCAAGTTCGAGTTGGACTCCCGTTTAAAATGTTGGTTGTATGTGACATAACCACACTGAAATATTTATTTTATTCTGTATGACTAGCCATCACGATTCATTAGATACTTATAGCATGGTAACAGACAGACGGACAACAGAGTTTTAGCCTTAGGTTCCCTTTTTGACCTTTTGGGAACCCTAAAAATAATGATCAAGGCAATTTATTTTCAGATGGCTCATTTATTAAAATTTTCTGAAGAGTCAGCTGAAACTTATCTTTATAAATTGGAACAACTTTTTCGATAAATTCTTTGTGGAAATTTTGCACGTTCAGCATATAATATCCGAACAAAATTGATCTTCGTGTGGTCATACTAATATGAAAGGGAACGTCGTGGTTCTTGTCATACAACATTTTCTGAGAACTTTCGACGTATAGCTTGCGAATTCCGAGTATTATTTTGTGAAAGCAGGTACATGGTATGTACATAACTACATGTTTAATCCCATATACCTACCTACGTGGTAAAGCCCATATAAGCCCGTTCCATCAACAGACAACCAGATTATACGGCGATACAACTGGGAAATGGTGGATATTATTATATTTATCACATATTTTTTATCAGTTTTTCATCTATTTAATTAATTAGACCTACTGTGAAACTGGTGTGTACCTGTCAGTAACAGTAATTTTATACATTGTGCCTATGCGACACGAAAAAGTCGTTCGTACAGCTAAGGAGTGCAATTTCCTGCTGGAGCTACAGCCTGAAGGTTTTCGTCTCGATTATTTCTTGGCAATTTTCTTCTACCTATCGTTGACCAGATCATAAACCTATCACATACCCACAAAACGAGACACAATAGTAAAACATTAACAGCGCGGTCTCATAGGACCGGTCGGGTATTCATGAATTAGGTTAGATATATAAGAAACATATCTGAAAGGTTATAAAAAGATTTTTTTACTATTTTAATTCGTGAGCATAGATTTATGGAGGGTCAAAGATAGGGAAATAGCCAATTTTCAGAGCTTTTTACTGGATTATTTTTACACTTTATATCAAACCTAGACAATCCATAAAAAATCTGTATTTCCAAAATGAAGCGCATGTTACTAAAAGAGTTATGAGTTTACATGTGGAAGGCGGGAAGGAAAAATGGATGGATTGTGTGAGAAGTGATATGGCAGAAAAGGGAGTTAGTGACAGCGTGATGAGTGAAAGGACAGAATGGAAGAAGAAAAAAACGTGTTAAGCCGACCTCAAATAAAACGGGATAAGAGCAAAAAGATGATGATGATCTGTATTTCCAAAATATCAAGAAAAAGATGAGTAATGACGTCATAATCACGTAAGAGTGGTTGTATGAAAATGTGTCTCGGCTTGAGCGCTTTTAACGCGTATCTACACTTAACAATTCTATTAGAAACTACCGCTTTACAAATTCAGCTTAGCGATAGACAAGGAATTTGTATCCAATTGGATACTATTCACTTAGAAGTTCTGAGAAACGCGATCACAAAGCTTTGTGGATTATACTTATTCCCGAATAGTTGACATGTTGACATTAGTTGGATTGCCCATAGAAACTTCAGCGACGTTTTGTTACCGTTGTAAAATGACAATTATTTATTTATCTGTCAGGCAATATTTTCTAACAACATAACTACCTATTTATTTTATTGACCATTTCAGTTTGCATTTTAAGTTAAATTGACAGCTATGAGTTGATTCTAATTTCATTTAAAAGTTTGTATATTTTTGTCGGCGATTATGACAATTCAGCGATAATAAGAGACTCAATTGATTCCTTACCGGAGTGAGGTAAAACGATGTAACGTTGTAGATGTCACCTTTATTCTTTATTGTACACAACATTTACAAAAACACAAAATAGGACAGGTAAGGTAGGTAGGAATAGGACGTGAGCGGAATCGGATGGAGGGATTGTTCTCTATAAACTAGCTAAATTTTCCTAATCGTGGTGCTGTACTTATTGCCAAACATAGCTATGTAGAATCCCGTTTTGGAACCGGAATAATTTTCTGGAAACTCCACCTACAAAAATGACTTATTCGCAACACTGAATAAATGTGTACGTGCAAAATGCAACTTACACTCAAGGGACATTTGTGCCGTATTTTAAAACATTAAAGCTTTTAACATTTCCGTTACTGTATATTTACTAAGTAGCAGTATTTGTCAAATAAACCCACGGCTTTTTGAAGTCGAAGCCCCAGCAGAGTTACGTTTGAGAAAAAGAGAGTCTAATATTCTGTGTTGGCTTTAGTAGAACTGCAAAAGTATTTATCAAATGGCTCCAGTATTATACAATAAATTTCCCCGAGCAATTAAGAAACTTAATTTAGTTTTTTTTTAAAGCGACAGAAACAATTTTTAATTAATAAATGTTACTACTCTACGACTGAATGGAGGATAATTAAGTTTATTGTTCATAAGAATTCTATTTTAATTTTCGAAACATCGTTCACTATTTTTATTTTATTCGCTGACATTTTAACGTTTGAATCCCCAACCGGTCCTATGAGACCGCGCTGTTATTGTTTTACTATTGTGTCTCGTTTTGCGGGTGTCTGAGTAATTAATTATATCGACCGACATTTATGAAATCTAGATGTTTTATATTTATGTGCTTACGAGTAGAATGCAGAGCACTAATATTATTATTTTAACACCTTTTTTTAACTTTATACTTGCTAATAAATAAAACTTTTAAATTTGATTTACGTTTTAGACATATGAAGCATGGACGGCCCTGGTAGAAAAAAACCTCAACATACATCTTATGAAGCTGTTACGTGGTTAAAAAAAATCGCGAGTCAAAAAAAAATTAAGTTCCATTGTAAGTTTCAAAGCGCAGATCTCATTTATGTCAAATTAAATTAAACAATAATAGAATGGATTATAAATAGATCAAAATTGTTGATTTTGCATAAAATGCCTCTTCTCTCGAATACAAAAGAAAATAACAATAAACAGAACTTACAACCTTCGAGTACAACTTATTTATGGGAGCGTGACCGTACATAAGATTTGGGGACATTATTGGACAACAGTATTTTACAATACTGGTAAGCCTTCAGATTAAGCCTTTGATATGGCCAGTAAATACAGAATAATGGCTTTGTTTACGTAACCTAGAAAGGATAAAAGGCATAATTGTATGAATAATGGCAAAATAAAGCGATTTATTTCTTAAACCTATTTGTCGGTGATTTAATGGGCTGAATATTCATCCCCGTAGAGCGAAAATGAACTAAGTGACAACTTTAGGTAAAATGAAATACCGTGAATACCGAAAATGAAATGAATACCGTGCTTATTACGACTTTTTTCTTAATTTTTATTCTATTAGAAAATTAGGTTATGCCAAAAATAACTAAAATGCAATAACATACAATTAGTATGAAGGGGTTAAATACAATGTGCTACCTATCCATCATGCAGTAATCAAGATTTGAATTTTTTTAAGTTCTTTTCTACGGCCGTTTGCCAACGACTCAAGTAATTCATGGATCCCAAATAGCGACGAGGAACCTTATATGAGAAATCGTTCGCTACGAATATCGACTTCATCAAATGGTAGTACTGATACTTATCAATCCGAAGTTTCGTTCGCTTAAGATATATCTAAATCTAGTATTTAGTTATCTAGTAGGTATTTATAAATACTATGGACTCTCCAGGTGTCGATCGATTCACTGATGAATCGCGAATCAACCAAGACTTAGAATCTAAACCCAAACGTTGGAAAAAAGCAATTCTAGCCAATGGAAGAAGAATATATCTAAAAGGAACATGTACAATTGTTTGCAATACGAAATTAAAAATGGAGGGATAATGAAAACGAAGTACCCTAAGCCCATAAAATGCCAAACTAAAAGTCGATATAAATGCACCGGTATATTTGATGAATCAGAACGCATTTTAATATGTATTAATTTTATAGGAAAATTGGCAATTTTTTATCACAGACACAGTACACTGTGTAAGATTACACTAGTATTTACTGTCTAAAATTGAACTAATACCAATTAAGAGAATTAAACTCGGCATCCTCGACGAGAAACACAAAAAAAGCTAAAGCTTATTACGCGTATCACTTTGAAAAAGACGGTACACAACATAGTGGCCGTAAGGATTTTTTTTTAAAACGCTGTGCATTTTTAATAAGCCTGGAAATGAGGCATTGAAAAGACGAAATTGGAAGTTATAAAGGTCAAGATAACCGTGGATGTAAAACGTCTATAAATAAAACTAATCCAAATGCAGAGAAGGAAATAATTTGATCGTATCAATAGTTTCCCGCGGCTCGAGTCTAGAAAGAAATCCAAGACGTAATACTTGGACTGTAAGTTATCCATCCAAAAAATGTACGAATTATATTAAAAAAAACTTCAGACTGAAGGAGCCATGCTCCTTGTTTGTTTATTAACGAGTTTTTGGCACTCAATTAAATTTATCTTTTTCGAAGCCGAAAAAAAAACTTGTGAAAAAAAAATGTTTAACGTGTACGCGATACGCGTACACGTTAAACACGCGTTTTAAGTCGAAGAGAAAACTTAAAAGAAAAAGAATACGATGCCCATATTGCGAGAAAAAATGAATGTCAAACACCCAAACAAGCTGACAAAGAGCGATCTATTAGTGAACCCTCTTATTTAGTAGTAACCGCGGATATGCAATCCGTTTTACAAATTCCGGTCAGTGATGTTGGTGTCCTATATTATACAAGAAAGCTAAACGTACAAAATTATACATTACGTTTATACAACAAAACCTCCAAACGATGCCTATTGCATCTTGTGGAATGAAATGAATGGGAAACGAGGTAGTGTTGAAATAGCAACTGCTATTACTCGGTGGATCACACAAATTCCTGAAACTTTCTGGGAAATTACAATGTATAGCGGAAACTTACATGTGCCGGTCAAAACCGCAACCAATTTTAGCAGAATTTTTCTTTTATTTGATTCAATGGCAACATAATAACTTGAATATGTTTGAGCAAAAATATTTGGAAAGCTGGTACGCTCACATGAAGGTGGACTCCATGCACGCTTTCATACAATTAGAACAGAGACATGAAGCTGTATATTTCATGATCGATTGGGAATCCATAATGTTGCAAACAAGCACCACCATTCAATGTACAAGAATTATTCTATAAAGACAATATGCTTGATATAAAAGCAGTAAACAAGATGTTCATAAAAAAAAAACCAAACAAAGATGAATAAGGCAAAATGGTGCAGAGGCTACAAATCAAATGCCTAAGATTCGACAGAAAGCGTCCTGGCGAAAAACAGTTCCGGTATTCACGAAGGGAATTATCTCGAATTAGATGCTCTGAAGCATGAAGAATTACAGGTACATACTCGGAACAAAAATAAAACTCAAGAATAAGAAAACAATTGAAAATAGCAGGTTAATAAAGATGGATGATAACTAAATTAAGAGACTTTATTATATGAGATTTATTCAAGTGCTCTTCCTATATCGGAAGCCCAGAAAAAATATCTAGTAGGTCTTTGCACAAAAAGAAATATCACCTTTTGTGCAAACTTCACCGCACGAACTTCACCCGTGGTACCGTACCACACCGATCACTTCCTACTAACAAAACTGCTGTTGACAAAATTAGTCAACATGATATGGAAAATGAAGAAGAAGATGAAAGCATAATGTTGTAGGGTTCTATTTCTACTTTTTGTACGTTTTTTTGTTCATACTTTTGGCTTTAGGTACTAAATGCGCAGAAACGCAGAACGCAGAATTATTGTGCCTTTTTTCCAATAAAGGAGTTTTGATTTTGTTTAATAAGATTTTTTTCGTTACATCACATCTATGACAAAGATATTATACTGGACTCGTGTGATAGTTAAAAACACATAATTATAAATGTGATAGTACAGTTAACATAATTTTTTAAAGTAATATTTAACAAGAGGATATTAAGTTAGCTCCATAATCGAAACGAATAAAGCGAAAAATAACTAACTTGAATTTTACTTCAGTAATCATAACACAAAGAAGTTATATAAAACACATGATAAATAATAGAAAACTACTCGTATATGCAAATTCCATTGAAAATAACTCAAAAGTTTTTTTCTATCACGTTAATTTTTAAAGTCAAGACTATTTTAGTTTTTCTAAACTTTAGACGTCGATATCTCAAAAGTAACATATTGCAAGTTGGTTAATGGAAGAAAAACAAACTTTTGCGCCGACCACAAATAAAACGGGACAAGGGCAGAACGATGATAATTACTTTCAGCTGAAAGACGTCTATTGCTAAATATAAGCCTGGCCAAAGTGTCGCCACCACGACTCAGTGGTAAGACGCTCTACGACTTCAGTTGCATCTTTTCAATCTTGTCGACCTAAGGCTTCACATGCTTTGGTTCTTGAATATTTTAACGAAGTACAAAATTTTCTGTTAAAACCATAACAAAAAAAACGGGCATCCCTATAAATTTTGTTTCCCTTGACAGTGTCGAAATGTACGTTTTTTACAAAAACAGCCTTTGTTTCGTTTTGCACACCTTTAAGAGACCGCAGACCTGAATATATGGTTTTGATTTCAACTCGTTAACTCCACGCGTCCCCAAGATAAAGATTCTTGGCAAACAGACAAGAAAGTTATCCTATAAGGGTTCTGTTTTTTCCTTTTAACGTGCGGAACCCTAAAGAAAATTATATTGACAGTAATCAAGCCGGCTATATGGCGTAATACTGATTTGATTGTCAAACTGATTGCCAGAACGTCAAGTAGGTAAATAATTTCGCGTCGGAAACAAGGCCAAGCGGGGTTTATTGCTCATTTACATTTAATTTTTATGTACCGACGACGTGACACCGTTGGGAATATAGGGAGATTCTGAATTAAGGCCATGACATGAGCCAAAGCTCGATAATTATTAGACTGCATACTAAAGAAAATGATACGTGATGACATGACTTTAACTTAGGAGCGAAAACGAAGATATCTTGTGGATAATTATTATCTATTCTATTAAAATATACTGTAAAACGAATACAGTAAAATCTTTTTAAATACTGCTATTTTGTGTGAATTTCGGACTTTTGTAGTGTCCTAACAAATTTATAAAATAAAAAAAAAATATTTATAAGATCCTTCCATATTTTATCAAGATTCCGTAACACAAAAAATTATAAGTATGTGCACGTATTTCCTGGAAAAAGTTTTGAGAAATATTCGCTCAAAATGATGGAATTACCGAAAGCCAACAGAGGGTTCAGGCGTTATCTTTCTTTTTCGCGTTACCTCTTCATCAAACGTTGCGAAGATTTTAGACGGCGTCTACAGACGTCACCTATGGCGACGGGTCTTCACCTACATAGTTTACCTCGCTCAAAGTCAATCCGATGCTTCTCGCTTCTGCCAACACGTCGCCAGGTTTGCCGGAGGCGGCCACACTTCCTTACTTCCTTTTCCCTTGAGAAATCTAATCCAAGGCCTGTTTAGGTACGTGATCGGAATCCCTTCGGAGCATATGACTAATCCATCTCTACTAACGACGCTTAATCTGGCGATCGATCGGGCTTTGGAGGTGTTCGTTGATTGCTAAATTTAAAGCAGTTTTTATCGGTTTACTCAAAAAATTATATTACAAAATCGGCTATTTTGAGTGACCGTCTCATGCCTTCATCTTAAGTTGTGCGTCGAGCGGAATTACGTTGTTAATAAAATTTGTTTCTACATTTTCTATTATTTTTTTTGTTTGGGTGGAAAATTTAGAATTCACAGAGAGTGTTGTTTATGATCTAGTGCCTTCCCGGGATGAAAAGATATTCCAGCACGTATCATCAGCATTTTCCTTGTCTTTTCACGATTAGCTTAGGGTCGGCTTCCAATCTAACCTAATGCGGCTGAAACCCAGTGTTTTGCGTGGACTTCTATAACCTACTTACTGGGCAGCACGACACTCTTTAGATAGATCGACATTGTGATTTTCTGGTGTCTGTAACGACTCTTAAAGATGTACAAATGACTATCAGGATCAAGGGCATTACATGTTTTCCGAGGCACAGGGTGTCAGTAATTTCGTAGTTATACTCAAAATAGTAAATGTGAATTTAAAAATTCACATTGCTACTATTTACATTTTAAACCCGCAATCTCATGCATGAGAACTCTTAACATCTGGGTCATCATGACACTATATTACATTCTAGCTCCAGTAAATTATTGTTTACTGGATACTAAATTGTTGCAACATATTGAAAATTTTATGTTTCTTAACCACATAGGAATATAGGAAAGAGAGATGACTTGGTTTTATGGTTCATAGTCGCGCACTGGAAGACGTAGCGTTGGAAGGCTTCCCATAGGGTGGACCGGTGAAGGTAGCCGGAATCTGATAGATGCGAGACGCACGGGACCGTTCGTTGTGGGGACGCTTGGGGAAGGCCTACATCCAACAGTGGACGTCTTTCATCTTAACTAATATAACAAAGAGATAAAGTTTAAGAGGTAATATGTGGAAGTACTGGCCCGATTGCTAAATTTTTTACACCAATAGAAAGCTGCTGTATTCCTGAGTGACATAGGCTATATTTTATGTACGCGGGTGAAACTGCGGGCTAAAGCTAGTCTAAAATAAAAATGATAATGTTTTCCAGGACAAAAATATCCTATGTCCAGGCAAATTTCATCTAAATCCATTCTGCCGTAAGCCCGTAAAAGAGTAACAAACATACGCACATCCATACACGCATATACAAACAAGACGTGATTTAGAAAATGAAGGAGATATCCATATACCTACATGAGGATGAGAATCCTCGTAAATCTACAGAAGATGGGATTTAAGGATGTGTGTTTTTGACGTACCCAGCTTCCAAGGGCAGCGTTTCGTTACTATTTTATTGTTATTCCCAAAGATTGTCGGTATCACAGTTTCATTTTGTCGTATTTTCTTGATTTCACTACAATATTATCATTATTTGTACATTTTTTCTGGTATTTATGTGATCGCGTATTTTGTTATTTGTTCGTATGCTGTTTATTTATTTATAGAAAACACTCGAAATTAATGGATGAAATATCTAATAATCAATTTGGGTTGATGACAATAATACCTAAATTCCTGTCCATTTTAGCATATAACATATCGTTAACTCATTAATTAGGCATACCGTTCAGAAAAAACATGGTATTATAGAGGAATGTTGATGCACGCTTTTCAAATATTTCGACTGCGGAACAAATGCTAGCTCTCGCAAATATGTTTAATGCAGTGGTATCAAACTATATGGTAATTGCGAATTCATTACCACAGGTTTTAATTAAAATAATTTGAAAGCTAATTTAGTGCCAATTTCACTATGAATTTGTACTTTTAACACACTAAAAAACTTTTTGCGATACGGATAAATCTTCGATTCGGGAATTGAACTATATACATAATTATTTACATAAGTTTGTACAGAATTCTTAGTACGCGAGTCCGACTCACATCTAGTTTTTTTAACTCTACTGGTTTTGTTAAAACGAAACCAGGCAAGTACCAATCTAAACTTTTTAAGTCATTCATATGTACTTTTCTAAGTTTGTCTAGAAATTTTCTGACACCCCGGTCTCGGAAAGTACGTAAAACTGTTGGTTATGGTTGTCATTTGTACATCTTTGACAGTCGTTTCAGGTCAATCAGATCTTCAGTCAATCCTAAGAGTATCATGGTGTTCAATAGTTATTCAACACAGTTGTGTTGTGGAGGTCTAATAGGCAGTCGCTGCATGGGTTACTTCATGGCAAGCGTGCTCCATTGTCAGACACATCATCGCTTACCATCAAGTGAGATAGTGGTCAAACGCGAGCCTATATAACTGGGTTACTGGAAACTCTCTTCCGTGCCTCGGAGCCGTTCTGCCGGTCCCGGCTGTCATTGGTAGATATTTGGTAGTCGTTACGGATAGTCAGAAGCCAATAAATCTGACTCCAGTCTTGCCATGAAGTACCGTGTTACCCCAGTTAATGGGTTGTGGAGGTCTGGTCCAGCAGCAGTGGCAGCCACTCCTCGTAAAACACTGGTATTCAGCTGGCTTGACTGGAAGCCGACCCCAATATAGTTGGGAAAAGGCTAGGTAGATGATGATGATGACGACGTCCATAAAATCTTACTATCTCAAAAACTGCTGAATTTTGGTAGAACGTTTTCTGGCTTAATTTATTGCATTTTAATCCTACTATCACGTCCTGTAAGAAATACATCGAGTTACCGGTAACCTGTATTATAATCATTTTAAAAATGCTTATACGCCGATGTCTGATTCACAGTGTTTAGGTAGGTACGGAAAATAAATTCAGTGTTTTTCTAGAAAACTTCAAATGGAGAGATACGCATTCTAGTCTTGTCACGTTTCAAGCACCGAAAAGGTTAATAAGCTGTGGGAGGGAAAAATAGGCGCTTTTTCGAGCTTCATCATTCACATTTTTCTTTGACATTGTGTATTCTTTTTGATATTATACTAGCTTCTTCTAGCGGCTTCACCCGCGTGAAAGTAGAAAATTATCCTAAGTGAACATATACCTGATATCAAAATCTATCAACTTCCTTCCTTGACGATACATGACAAGAATCTAAGAGTATCGAATGTCAAATGTGAAGAAAATGTAAAAAAGAGCTAAGACCCACGGTTTTACTGTATGTTTTTTTTAGAGAAAAAATCATCCAATAACGAGAACTGAGTTTTTGTCCACCTTTCAAGCAACTGAAAAAAACAACTATAACAAGCATCACGCGACGATATAAATAAAATAATTATTACACAGGCAACACACGTAATTTAAAAAATGGTAACACCAAGGGTAGCATGTCGGGTAATATAATTTATCACTTAGATTCACTGTGTGATCGCCCTCACAGCCCTCAGAGATGAGGCATTGTCAAAATAAATTTGCATTTTATGTGCCTCCGTACAAATTGGATAGAATCATCCAAATTTGAGAATATTATAAATGACGCCTATTTTACTTGATACGGTGTTTGTCAATTTTAAAAGATATGCATATATCGGGTGTATCTGGATCATCGACGCACAAACGAATAACATGGATCCATTACATGATTCTGGACCTCCAATGACGGAATTTATTTTGTTTTACTCGATATTAATTAACTTAGATAAATGGCTGGTCGTTAGTGTAACTATATCAGTTATTGCAATCAACCATTTTCCCTCAATACACATTTCCTTAATTAGATAAAAGGCTACACTGTCAATGGAAACGGAGATATCTGGGAATTTCATGACTCAATATATTGTATGGGTGTCGGGAAAGCGTCGGGAAAAGGGTGCGTGTGGGGTGCAATAATACACACAACTTTCAAATTAAAAGAGAACCTAGCATATTCAAGATAAGATGAAAAATATCTCTTTATTTTTTTATCTGTTTTTCCTTTTCCTTCTTTTCTTTTTTACTTTCTATTCTACCTTTCTTCTCTTCCTTTACTTTTCTTTCTTCTTTTCTTTAATTTATTTTCCATATTAACTTTTTTTACTTTGTTTCTTTAAAAAAAATCGTTGTTTATTGTATAGTAACAACTCACATACACAAGACTCCTATCAATCCGGAATAGTCTTTCAAATAATGAAGTCTTACCGGCGCCCATAATCTCTTGCCACAGTTCTTGAAAGGTTGGTCAAAATTTCAGCCACACAGCAATCATGCTGAAATGTTAATTTTTAGCCACGTTGAGGTTTACGTTTAATACCGACGTGACTTGACTTAAAATCCTATGTCCCCTAGCTGGGGCAGAGGGCGTCGACAGTAGATACCCATCGCGACCGGTCTTGCGCCTTTCGCTTGATCTCGCTCCATGTCAGTCCGACGGCCCTTGCTTCAGCTAACACGGTTCGTCGCCAGGTCTGTCGAGGACGGCCACGCTTCCTTTTTCCTTGGGGATTCCAATCTAGCGCCTGTTTAGGTATATGATTGGGATCCCTCCTAAGCGTGTGACCAATCCAACCCCACTTGCGACGTTTGATCTGGTGGTCGATCGAGCTTTCGTGACATTTCTTCAACAGTTCCACGTTAGAGATGGTCTCGGGCCAGTAAATCCCGAGGATACGACGGAGACATCGGTTCACGAAAACCTGTATTTGGCGTGAGATCTCTTTTGTCACCTTCCACGTTTCGCACCCGTAAAGCAGCACGGATTTGACGTTGGACCTGAAGATTTTTAATTTAACCCTTCGGGTCAATTTCTGCGATTGCCAAACCGGCCTCAGCTGTGCGAAGGTACCACGCGCTTTGGCTATTCGTGAAGCGACGTCTTCCTCAGTCCCACCAGTTTCCGCCACGACACTTCCGAGGTACGTGAATCTCTGAACGCGTTCCACTGCCTCGGTGCCGATCAGCAACGGTGCAGAATTGATCACTCCTGAGCGCATTTCTTGGGTCTTCCGTGTATTAATTTTAAGACCAGTTTTCGCTGCCTCCTCACGAAGGTCGTTTAATTTTGCTTGCATGTCGGCGTGTGTGTGACTAAGCAGGCATAGGTCATCGGCGTAGTCCAAGTCTTCTAAAACGCTGGACAATCCCCACTCTATGCCGCGGCGTCTCTCATCGAAGATGCGAAGCAAAATTCCGTCAAGAACGACTATAAAGAGAAGAGGCGAGAGAAGGCAACCCTGGCGAACACCCGCGTGCACTGCGATGTCTTCCGAGATGAGACCATCGTGAACCACTTTGCATGTATATTTGCGATATATGCTTTGTACTAGGCGGACTAATTTTGGTGGCACTCCAATTTCCAGCAGGCGAGACCAAATACTGGACCACTTCAACGTATCGAAGGCTTTTTCGAAGTCCACAAAAGTGAGATATATCTCCCTTTGCCATTCTGATGCCTGTTCAAGTATTATACGCAGCGTGTTAATCTGGTCCGTGCACGAACGTCCTAAACGAAAACCAGCTTGCTCCTTGCGCAGTAAAGGTTCTAGGGCCCTCGACAGCCTATCCAGGATTATCCTACAGAAGACTTTAGAGGGAATTGACAGCAGTGCAATGCCTCTCCAGTTATCGCACCGACTGAGATCACCTTTTTTAGGCACGGTAATTAAGAGCCCTTTGTTCCAGTCGTCTGGGAGTTCTTCAGCAGTCCAGATCTTTTCGATTAAAGGCGTCAGTACGTCGACAGCGAAGGGTAAGTCAGCCTGCAGCATTTCCGCATTAATCAGGTCGAGTCCTGGTGCCTTGCCTGTCTTCAAAGAGAGGACCGCTTCAGCCACCTCCAAGTCTGACGGTGGTTCCGAATTGATATCAAGGAGCCGGGGTGGTGAAGATCCAACCGACAGCGCTTCAGGCGTCGAAGACGCCGACAATCGGAAGACCTCTTCAAAGTGTTGGCGCCAACGTAGTAGTTGCTCTTCAGACGTCGCAATGAGCTGCCCCTCTTTAGACCGAAGTGGTTTCTTTTTGCGCCTGCTATCTCCTACCACCACCAATACCGACGTAGCTCTGGTTAATTAGCGCACGGGGATTTTTAGCAGATTTACCTATCCGTTTAATGGATGTTGAATTAGGGCAAAAAATTGCCGCGCCAAACAACTTTGGAAGCATTTAAGCTTGTCTAAGCTAACCCAATTAAAAGTAAAATGATATTTTCTTGTTAATACAGGTTTAATCTACGTAAATTTTTCTGCGCAACCCTAGCAAATTACTTACGTAGGGTTGTCCGTAAAAGGTTTTAAGCCAAAACATTTGCAAATATTTACCAAGGCCCCACAAAAAGGTTTGAACGGAATTCTATTGAGAGAAAAGAAGAAAGAAAGAAAGAAAAACATTTTATTTGCACAAAACAATGGCGACTTTACAGATTAGTTAACACAAAAAGAAAAACAAATCAGCTAGGAATATGCGCCACGTCCGTGCAAAACGGCCGAAACGCTCAGCATCAAGCTGTGGGCACACTTATAGTGCGACTAGTCCACAGCGCTGGTTTTCAGCGTCGGCCGGTAATTGACTCAAAAGACGTCGTATCGGTTATGTGCCAAATGAATTTGATTACTTTAAACAGTGTGTTTTTAATGTGTGTATTTTTAATATTACATAAATACAATAACAATAAAGAAAAAAACTTAATAGAATAAAACATATTTAAATATAATATCAATATAAAAAAAATAAAAAGGAATACAAACAAAAAATCGTGATAAAGTGGCAACATCACTCCGCGTCCCGCCATTGGTTGGATGCAATGCAACAAAGGTGACGGGAAAGGATATGACGCGATGATGACGCCAACGCCATTGCGAATGCGATAAGATTGTCTGGCAATGGAGATTCAAATATAAGTAATGTAAAATGTTTGATATAATTGTGCTTGGAACAGTGTTTTGTGTGTTAGTGTCGAGGAAAACATGTCATGGACTCCAAAGAAGCCGACCTCGAGGGCAGATAATGTGTGATTTTGTGTTCACCCGATTGTTTTCCAATTGTGGAATAAGATTTCAAAAACTGATTGATAAAAAAAAGTTTAACGAAACGGTAAATAATACATCTATATATTGTTGCTAAGTAAATAAATAACTAATATTCAAATGTAATTGGATTGAAAATAAACGTAAATTATGAAACATTAAATTATTGCTGACATTTTAAAATTGTGTTATCTAAATTAAAATTGAATTATGATTAATATGTGTTTTATTTTACAGATTTATGCATAGTAAGGAAAACCAGTATAAAAAACTCTCTGACAGTAGTAAACCGCAGCAGACAGGGACAGAACAAAGAATGCCAAGCCACAGCGCTGCTGAAAATCCAAGTCAAAAGAGTGCGGGTCATAGCTATGAGGTGATAGAAAGAATTAGCTTTTAGCTCTGTGAAAGTTGTGTTGTTAAAAGCAGTTTTTTGAGCTGATATTTAAAAGATTGCCTTGTTTTTAGGACTCTCATTGGCGGAGGAAGATCATTCCAGCAGCGCGTGGCCGCAAACCTGAAGGAACCCCTAAATGCTGCGGTTCTGTGCCGAGGTGCTGACAGTGGACCCACCACGGAGCGAAGACCATATTTATAGTGCGTTTGTCGCCATTTAAGTTTTTCATACAAGTAGTGTGGCTTTTGGGTTGTAACAACGTCAAACAGTAAACTTGCCAAATGTAACTTACGCCTAGCAGCCATCTTCAAAACTCCGAGTTGATTCGTGTAAGGAGTCACATGACTTCTGCGTGGAATATTAACACAGAACCGAATGCATGCATTCTGGATACGCTGTATCAGTCTGTCCGTCCTAGCAAGCAAGCATGGCCCATAGACAGTATCACAGTAGTTCAGTTTAGATAATATGAGACTGTCAACCAGCTGCTTACGGAGTGGAACACTCAGATATTTACGTATCCCATACAAAACCTTTAACCTATAGAAACAATTTCTTAGGACATTTTTTATATGGGCCTCAAAGCGCAGCTCTGGGTCCAGAATCAACCCGAGACTGCATGCCTGCTCAACTCGTTCGATTTCCTCCCCCCCAATCATGACCCTAGGCCCAGCTGACAGTATCGCAGCTATCTGCTTTCTTGTGCCCAGCACCATGAACTTCGATTTCAGAGGATTCAGAACCAGAGAGTTCCTCTCCGACCAGGCCACCACGCGAGCCAGGTCCTCATTCACCCTCTGCACAGCCAATGGTGTATCGTCCCCTTCACAAGACATGTACAACTGGATATCATCAGCATACATATGATATTTACAGTTTAGTAAACATCTAGAAACATCCGCACTATACAGGATGTATAGAAGAGGCCCCAAGATTGATCCTTGTGGGACTCCTCTTGCCACATGGAGGGGAGGGGATGAAACTGCTGATCCATCCTCCCTATGGATTTGCACATACTGAGACCTATCAGTTAGGTAGCTTTTAAACCAATCTACTGCATCACCATCAAAGCCATAGTACGCTAACTTGGACAGCAGCAGATTGGTATTAATAGCGTCGAAAGCTCGCGAAAAATCCAATAGGACCAAGATTGATCCCTCCCCCCGATCACGAGCCTCCAAGATATTTCCCACTACATCAGCCATGGCTGTTCCCGTACCTCTGCCCTTTCGAAAACCCGACTGGAGGTCAGGAAGAATGTTGTTCGCTTCCAGGTACTCAATTACCTGTGAGTAAATCACCCTCTCCAGGACCTTCGACAGGCAGGGCAGGATGCTAATAGGCCTTAGATCCTTCATGGTGGCAGGGTCATTGGTTTTAGGGATGGGGCGCACTATTGCCTGACGCCAAAGTTCAGGGAAGGTACGCGTTTCTATGGATCTGTTGACGATGTCAGTAATAGCTTGCAAGGTAGTAGGCAAAGTGAGTAATAACATCTCCAGACTGATACCATCACCACCCTGAGCATTGGACCCCAGACTTCTGATTATTTTCAGAACTGCTTCTGGACTAGTCGAAGTAAGTGAGAACTCTGCCGGACCATGTCTGTAACAATTGAAATGGTTGATTTCTGAGACATTGTCGCAGCAGTTTCCTGGGACATCCAGGAATGCTGCATTGATGGTCTCCGGATTTTCAAAATGACTAGGAAGTACTCTCTGCTTATGATCTGGAAGCACATCTGATTTCAAATTGCGCCACAGCCGTTTGGGATCTTTTCTTTGCTCGTTGATATTTTTATTAAAGTATGCTGTCTTCTCCCTTGCTAGAGCGGCGGCGGCTTCATGCTTAAGATCTAGATAGTACTTCCTATGATTTGATTCTCTTGTCACATGATATCTGTCCCTGGCTTTGTCTCGCAGTTTAAATAACAAACGCATATTGTCAGTTATCCAGGGTGTAGGTGGTTTCCTAAAGATTCTAGTCTTAAGAGGAGCGTGAAGGTCAAATAGCTGAATCATATATGAGGTAAAGGTGTCCACCATTGTGTCAACATCACTTATATCCCCTATAGTTGACCAAGGGATAACATTCAGATCATCGTTAAACTGCTCTTGCAAGATGTCTGAAAAAGAGCGAAACTCGACCAGCCTAGGTTTGGCCTTAGGCTTTCTAAAAACAGCCTCACAGGTGATAAAGGAGTGATGATTGAGCTCACTGATGTGATTCACCACAACATTTCGCGTTGTGGCATCAGTGCATATAATGTCTATGAGTGTACCACTATCACCTATGAAGTGTGTTGCCGTTTGCACAAGCTGAACCAGGTTTGAGTAGTCAAAGAACGCTGTAAGCTGTTTGGCCTTTGAGCTGTTGGCATCTAAGAGATTGACATTCAGATCACCCAACAATACCAGATTGTCGTACGGGGCCAGAGCACTAATACTAGCAGTCATGGCATCGAGAAACACCTCCAAGTCCTGCCAAGGTGGACGATATGCGGTGCCAATGAGTAACTTTTTTCTATTAATAGTTAAACTCAACCAAAGCTGCTCTACATTGGGGTGCTCAGGATGAGCTTTTACCCGTGCGTTGATGCCATCCTTAATGTAGAAGGCAACCCCTCCGCCACGCCCTCCTCTGACGGACACTGGTCGCGGTATATGCCGAAGCTTGTACCCAGGCACGCTGGGAGCTCGGTCCTCCTCCCCTCTACGTAGCCAAGTCTCATTAATGGCCATAATGTCCACAGAGTGATTGTTCATGGCTATCAAAAATTCGTCCTGATTTGTGCCCAGGGAGCCCGCATTCAGTAGACCAAACTTGATGTACTTACTAGGTGCCATGAGTGTATGTAGTTGTAGAATTTATTATGCACACTTGAGTAAAAACAACAAACCGACAAGTATATATAATGTAGGAAAAATATATTGTAAGTATATATAGCCATGTAATAGTAGCAAGTAAATGTAAGTGTGATATATGGAAGTGTTGTTTAGCAACACATTCAACTGTACACAGGCAAAAAGTCACAAGAAACATTGCCACAATACTTGTGTAGAGATGATTGACATAGGTAATATATGTAGTAGTTAGATATATTATGTGTACATAAGTGGATTTATGGAGAATAAGTGTAGGTAATTTTTGTACATATATTGTGAGTATAAGCGCATAATAATGATGACAAAGCAGAGATACAAACTGTACATATAATGTGGGTATATATAATATTAAAATAATAGTGTGTATATATAATATAGTGTGTATATAGAAGGAGTTACTAGGCATATGAAGATATAAAATATTCAAATCACTTGACCCACACCAACCGCGTCGCCACAGCCTGAACAGTCGGTCGTGAGACATATTTCCCCCAACTAAAATTAAACCAACATGACAATAATTAAGCTGTATCGTTTGCAGAGCCGAAGATCCGGGATAAGTCCTCCTCAGTGCGGATTCGCTGCGTCCTGTCTGCTGGCGTTCTCCTGGCGAGGATGCGGCCTTGCTTTGTCCACACAAACCTCCAACCATGGAGATTAGCCGCGTCCCTGACCCGACGAAACAACTGGCGGTTAGTCTTAGTCAGCCTCTCGTTCAGGTAGAACCGCTGAGCAGGACCTGGCAAGTCCAGATCGGCAGTGGTCGCTCCCCGTCGCACTCGCGCGCTCGTCAGCAGCTGGTCGCGCAGATCACGACGCGCGAGCCGCACCACAACGACACGCGGACGCGCCTCTGTCGCTCCGGTTGGGCCCGACACGTTGAGCTGCCTTCCTCCCACACGCTCCGCGCTGACAATATCGCGACCCTCTATGGCGACTCCAAGCTTACGTCCTATAGCCAGAACAATGTGTGCCGTGTTCTCCGCCTTGTGCTCCGGCAAATTGGACACCTCTATATCATTGGAGAGGAGGTCCTGGTCCCTGTCGTTTAGCTCACGCCTCAACTCCTCAACCACCCGATCCACACTCGTAGCGGAAACTGAGCTGGCTTGCATCTCCAAGACGTCCACCCTTGCCTCCAAGCTGTCTATGCGGGTGTTACAGGTGCCGAGAGTGGATTTGAGCTCTGCCATCTCCACCTCCATCTCCCGCCTGAACATGTGGATGTCCTCTCGCAGTGCCCTAAGCTCCTTCATGATCTGCCCAAGGTCAGAGCCAGTGACCGGCGACAGCTCCACGGTGGAAACTTCAGCTCTTGACGACGCTCCAAAGTTGCTGGGCGTGCTAGTTGCCTCCGCAGCTGGATCCTCTTCGGCCTCTTTTGTGGGACTCTGTATGGAGCCCCTGACGGGGGTGTCCGGCCTATTGTCCCTGACTACATTCTTCTTGCACTCAGGGCAACGCCAATTAAGTGCAACGTTCGCCTTAGTAGGGACGCCAACACATACCCGGTGGTACACCATCTGACACTTCCCGCATTTGGCGCCCTCTAGCGTCGATATAAAGCGACCGCAACCGCCACATTTCGCGCCCGGCATTCTGACCAGCAATCTGATACTGCTATCGGCTAGGTGACTATTTGGTAGGCGATGTTGCGATAAAGCGCTAGAGGGCTCTGCAGGTGATGTATTTCGCAGATCAACAAGTGGTTTAAAGCGGAGAGGACAGATGGCGCCACTAGCAGACAATGAGCTCAAGCTAGTATAATTATTCGCGGGTAACTTTTTATCTTGTATACCACTTTCTATATATTGTGAACAGTTTTATATATATTGTTTGGCGATTTACAACCCTTAAAACGCACTATTAATAGTCCACTCTATTCTAAGTTACTGCACTTGACACAATGTTTGTAAATATACAAGTATTTTACACCAGAACTCAATGTTTTTAATTTTACTTAAATAAAAATTGGGCAGAGACACACCGATACCGACGTCAAACGTCAAACTGAGTGAGTGTTTTCCTTTAGCAGCAATGTGCGACTCACACTTGACTTTTACACATTTTGCATGCTTTCAACATACTTTTGCATAAGACATGAGATTATGGAAGTTTGAGTAAGAAGCAAATCCTTTTAAGAACAAAATTGTGTTTAAAGTACTCGTAAGAAGGAAAGGATAAACTGTTTTCCGTTATCGGAGTTTTGTTTCTTTAATAAACTGATTGTACTGAATTTTTTCAGAAGTAAATGTTGTCTTTTTAACTTAATTTCGTTTCATATCTTTATTGTATCTTTCCTAGACCAAGCTTTTTTTTAAGGTGGGATATCATCAGAAAGACTTCCCTCGCTCTTTGACGGAACGGGAGGGTGTGTCAGACTTTTACTGACTAAAACCCACTCTATTTTTTCTTAGGCTTCGTTCCAGGGTCCCGGGTTTTCCTTTCAGAGGCTTCGACCCTGCTAGGTTCCTACGGTTTTGCTAACATCTCTTTGAGGCGCGTGTGGAACAGTAAGCACCGTTGACGACTTGAGCTCGGTCTGGATGATTACCGGACTGCTACTAACTGGAACTAAGGACATGAAATTTTGTACAAGGATTCCTTTTATGATACAGGCGTACGAGTTTAAAAAAAAAAACAATTTAAAGAGGACGAAAAAGGTTCCTTGGGCTCATATTGTTGAAACTTAGCACAAATTCTAATCGATCTGAATAATAAAGAAAGAAATTATCATTTTGGAAACATTTCGCAAAGCGCTAGTTTCAAATAAAATTTATTTAATATCCCTGAGCAGAGTAATTTTAAAATAATTATTATTTTTCTTTGAGCACGGAAATCTATTTAATGAAATTTTTCCTTTTCCAAAACCCTTTGTGGATCAAATTCCGGAACAGGAAGTTTATACTGGAGTTTAAAATTACCGTAACAAAACCACGGAACATGAGGAACCGTAAAATAAAAATGTCTGTACATTTTTCTCAAAAAGATTTTGTTCTTGTATTTATTTAGCGAATTTACTTGATACGAGAAAGACAACTCTTTTTTAAAATGGGAAATTATCAAATACTTTTTCGCGCTTTAAGGTGGAGCGAACGGGCATGTCAGACTTCTACTAACTATACCCGTTCAGTCGTTAAAAATTACAAGGCTTAAAAAATGGTGTCTTTCAAAAGAGCAAAATAATAATAAAAAAATATTTAAGTATAACATAACAACATTAGAACATAAGTATTTCATATTTTTTAGAAGAAATAATTGTTAGATTATTTTCTGATTTGTTGGAACGAAGCACGCGATCTTTCTTAATCCAATATCATCCTTCTTCAAACTGTCAATAACATCAATTTTCGCACCACCAAAAATAACTAACGCAATTTTAAAACTTCATGGACGAAATAATAATCATACGAATATTATATTTAAACACATACGCGCAGTAGAAGCCATTTTTTATTATTATTTCAAAAAATCTTCATCCAATTTTTTGGTTCACGTACCGGAAGACGCAGCGTCGGAAGGCCTCCAACAAGGTGGACCGACGACCTGGCGAGGGTCGCGGGAATCCGATGGATGCGAGACGCACAGGACCGGTCACTGTGGCGACGCTTGGGGGAGGCCTATGTCCTATGTCTTTCGGCTGAGATGATGATGATGATGATTTTTTTGGTTTATTATTTCGTAGCGATAAGGCAATTTAAGCAATTGCCTCATATACGGAATTTTATGTTGTGCTAATGTATTATTGTATATTATTTTATAATTATATAAGTGCTTATGCAATACTGGAGAGGAGATCTCAGTCCCAACAGTGGGAACGTTACACGGCCGATAATACCAAAGTACTACTGATGGTCACATGAATCAATTGTGACCGTTCACCAAAAAAAATCTAGTTGTACCATGCACACCTAATGTAATAATAATTAATAATAATCAGTGTTATAAATGATATGAACTAATGTGTATTTATAACATTGTTTACAACACCCAAAGCAAATAAAGCATTGTAAACCATATAGCAGCTAATTTGAGTGGAACAACACCCAAAATGGCGGGAACATGAAACCTCCATTACTATTTACGTCACTAAGAGCAATTTTTATACCAGTTACGGAGTTATGCCCATAATAAACACCAATATTAAACTACGGGATACCTCAGGGGCGTAAAACTATGTATTCTTATATTTTTAGGGTTCCGTAACTAGCATAGCATTGCATCTGCCTTAAATAATGCTTCCACAGCTGGTATTTAGACCTCTCTAGGAGAGGGAATGGGCCGTAATCCGCCAAACGGGGTGGGGTTTAGTCAGTAAGAGTTTGACACGCCTTCCCTCTTCGCCCAAGAGCGGGAGAAGTCATTCTGATGATTATCCACTTGAAAAAAAAACCGTCTATAGCAAAAAACGGCAAAAAAACAAGTTTGTTATATGGAAACCTTACTAAAATATTTATTTTATTCTATCTTTAGTATTTGTTGTTATAGCGGCAACAGATACATCATCTGTGAAAATTCCAACCGCCTAGCTGTCACAGTTCTTGAGACCAGCCTGGAGACGGAAAGATGGATAGTGCAGTGATAGCTATAGGGTCCTGTTTTTATCCTTTGGTTACGGAACCCAAAAAAACTGTGTGGTACATGTTCCTTTCTTCTTCTTCTTCTTCCTGCCCTTATCCCATATTACTTGGGGTCGGCGCAACACGTTTTCTTCTTCCATTCTGTCCTGTCGTCCGTCACACTATCACTCCCTTTTCTTTCATATGCGTCCTTACACAATCCATCCATATTTTCTTTACATGTTCCTTTATCAGTATTAAATACCTACTGGGCCCAAAGAATTTGACAAGTTTACCTTCATAATTTAAATTGTCACTTACGGGATATCTTCCGTGATTTTTATTTATTTTGAGTTCCCGATATTTCGACGATGTTGCAAGCGCCATGATCGCGGGATGATGATTTCGTGATAGCCTAAAACAGTGTTTAAGTTTACCTTCGATTCGAAAAGAAGAAGAAGTATTAAATAACCGGGCAATGTTAAATAACAAGGCTGTATCACATTAACCTATCACGATTCATGAGATGCAGTCTGATGATCACAGACAAATAGACAGTGAAATCATAGCATCAGGGACCCGTTTCTATCTTTCAGCTACGGATCGGAATAGTTTACCAACCCGCACTGGGGCCGCGTGGTTTTTTTTTAGGGATGGGATATATATATGTAGGTATATGCTATATTGGATATATAAGTATGTGTATTTTATATAATTATGTAAGTACACTCGTTTTTAGGGTTCCGTACCTCAAAAGGAAAAAACGGAACCCTTATAGGATCACTTTGTTGTCCGTCTGTCTGTCCGTCCGTCTGTCAAGACCCTTTTTCTCTGGAACGCGTGGAGGTATGAAGCTGAAATTTATATCAATTACTCAGGTCTACTGTCCCTTGAAGCTGTGAAAAAATCAAACTTCTAAGCCAACGCAATCAAAAGATACAGCCGTTTATGCCGCAAATTTTCGACACTTGCAAGGGAATCGAAACCTACAGGGTGCTTCCCGTGAACTCAGAATCTTGAAATTTGGTACGAAGCAACGTCTTATAGCATAGATAAAGGAAAAATTACGAAAACCATACATTTTTAGTTACATCACGTAATATAATTTTTTTTAATAATTTTAAACTTACTACCCATTTCCTCATAAACGCGTAGAGGTATTAAATTGAAATTCATACTAAATACTCAAGTCTATAATACCTTTAAGCTGTAACAAAATCAAACTTCTATGTCAACGCAATCAAAAGAAACAGCAATTTAAGCTGCATATTTTGAAACTCGCAAGGGAATCAAAACCTAAAGGGTACTTCCAGTCGACCTAGAATCTTGAAATTTGGCATGAAGCAACGTTTTATAGCACTCATATAGGAAAAAGTCTGAAAACTGAAAATTTGTTGTTACGTCACAAGAATTATTTTTTTTAAAAATCTTCAACGCTCGATTCGAGAATTGAACTTTATTCATAGGTAAGTTAGAGGTATTGAGTTGAAATTAACACCATATAATTGGGTCCGTGGTCCCTTGAAGCTGTGCAAAAATCAATTTTCAATTCAATTGGTAAAGTGACGGGAAAAAAAGATTCGTCCGTTTATACTGCAAAAAACGTACATTTCGAGACTGTCGAATTGTTCGATTGAACTGTTTTTATAGGTAAGTTACTACGGAACCCTCAGTGCGCGAGTCCGACTCGCACTTGCCCGGTTTTTAATTATTCTTTTTTTTATGCACCTGCCACCTTCTCTCTTCACCACCCTAGGTTGACTGGTAGAGAATGACTACGGCATTAAGTCCGCCTGTGTACCTTTAATGTGCATGAAGTTATAATAAATAAATAAACTTTAGTTGGGAGGCAGGGAGGGAGGTGTAGGGTTTACTCTACCCCGTCCCTTCTTTGCCTTCATTCTGGGGTCACAAGTTTCCCTTTCGGAATCCAATCCATGGTCCTAGAGGCTTCGACCCTGCTGAGCCCCCACAGTTTGCTGATATCTCCTTAAGGTTCCGTGCCACAGACGGTACGGAACTCTTCGTGCGCGACTCGCACTTGTTCGGTTTTTTATATTGCTTTCATAAAAGTAATACGATATGTCTTGTTCGCACTTTTCGCCGCAATTCCGAGCTTATAGGATTTGTTGAAAGAAAAATTGGTACCGATTGGAACTTGTAACGTTCCTGTATATTGGTGTTTTCCCCGAAGTTTGACGCTTAGGTGAAACTTTGTAATGCCTCTGAGTTTTGAAACCAGATATGTGCCAAGACTCTGAACTCTTGAATTTGGGGGCTGCTTGCGGATTGTTTGAAAGAATTGTCGCGGCCTTGGATTGGCAAAACAGTGCTTCACGAGGTAACGTGGTATGTCATTACGTTTCGTGCCAATTGAGAGCTCATACACACAAGCGGCATGTTGCCAATGGTAGAGGTAACCGCTACCTCGACATTCGAGGATTCCGGCGACTGGGACCGCAATTAACTCGGACCGCGGTCCCGGTCGCCGCATTCGTTTAATTTTAAAATTTTTCTTCCAGCAACTCAGACCAATCTTAAAAAAGAATTCAAAAATCTATTATTAAAACCAAAAGCAGTACAGTCAAACGAAAAAATCTTTAAATGATCATCATCATCATTTACCTAGCCTTTTTCCCACCAATATTGGGGTCGGCTTCCAGTCAAGCCGGATTTTAGCTCAATACCAGTATTTAAAAATCTTTAAATAATAATAGAAAGAAAAATTCTCTTTGATTCCAAAATATCATTTATTTATTTACACAGGTAATTTATCTACAATTTTTTTTCGAGATTTGGGGACCGGGACTGCGGTCCCAGTCGCCGAAATCCTCGATATTCCAACTTTGAAGATCAGCGGCAGGCGTCGAGTGTGCTCAAGTTACATCTGCCGTTGGTAACAAGCCACTCGTGTGTACGAGCTCTAATATTACATTTTACTATCACTTCAAACATCACTATATGTAATGTTGTCATGTTATGCTTCGTCTCGCAATTCGATGACTCTCTATCACTTTTGTAATATTGTCATTGTTGTTGTGTTGTATTATGTTTCAGGTGCTAAAGGTAGCATTCGGTTCTCAGCAATTGCGACCGGGTCACGCGACCCCTACTTTAAGGCAACGAATACCTTACCCTTAAGGGCTCTTGTACGCGGCACGTACTTGGGCACGGTTAATTGGCCGTGCATAAGCACGATTGTCAGTGTTGTATGGATCAGTAGGGAAGCCTGCCGTGCGGTAGCGCCGCTGTGTATGTCAACACACGGCAGCGCTACCGCACGGCAGCTCCGCGCGGCCGTGTTTCATCAGTGTTGTATCGCACTTCGTTACTTACGTTTTATTACCCGTCTCTACACAGTACACACGACGAAAAACGAGCCGTTTACGAGAAACCTAAGCCCACGCAGCACGAAACTGTTTTTGCGCCGTACGATGAGCGCACCGTACGAAAAAACGTAACGTTTACAAGCGGCCATACACTGCGGAAAACCACTCATGACACACGGCGGCGTCGCCATTCCGTAGCGTCGCCGTTTGTGGCAACAAGCTCCCCTACCGATCTATACAACACTGCACGCCATTCTTACGGACGGGGAATTGACCGGACCTACATACGGAGGAAACCGTGTCGTGTACAAGAGACCTAAAGGTAGCATTCCGTTCTTATTGACCACGACACGCGACCGCACCGGATCGTGCGACCCACTGCTTAGTATGGATTTGCATGGAGTATTAAATAAACCAGGCAACCGCGTTGCGCGACGGATGCCATACAAGCCCATACTATATCATCATTTGCCTAGCCTTTTCCCAACTATATTGGGGTCGGCTTCCAGTCTAGCTGGATTTAGCTGAATACCAGTATTTTACGAGGAGCAGCTGCCTACCAGACCTCCACAACTCATTAACTATATAACATGTAGAAATTATAACATGGCAGCGAGCGAGTGATGTGACGTTACTGGCGATATGCGACTTGATGTGATGTTAAAGAAAAGTAATAAGCGGTAGACGACCACCCGCCGCGCCGTAATTTACATAAATGTAACGAAATTAATCTCCCTTCAAGCTAAGGAGTTGGTAGAATCTTCACACCATTAATTGGTTTGATTAGTTTTTTCACTATAATATATGTATTCTTTTCTCTCTGTCTATTTATTAAGGGCATGTATTTAAAACGATATCTGTATATTCCCTTTCTTCGAACAAAATATTGCAAAGTTAAATCAAAAATACTGACTTGCACACAAATTATGCACGCTAAACAAATCAAATTGAATATACTGCTTTTTGGTATTTGCAGAACTGTTTTACCGAACGATAACAATTATTAAAATAGTATATCTAAAATTTTCTTAGTTCAACAAACATTTTAAAACATTTTTAAGGAAAACCATCACCTAATTTACTTTTAGGAACATATTCTAAAAAACAATTTGAAAAGTTTGGTTACAGTTCTAACCTAACCTAACCTATTTCACCCAGTTCAAAATGTTAGAGTGCAAGTTAGTATTTTTGATAAACAATTCATGTTTTTAGGTATGCATTCAGTTAATTAATGGAGTTACCTAGTGTGCTGATAAATTATACAGATGTGCATTTAAAAATATCCCTATATTAAGTTACACCTGCCGTGTTATATTTCTGCACCACTTTAAGGTTAACTGGAAGAAAATGCCTATTCAGGCATCCGCCTTTGTTACGCACGAATGTTTTGGTTTTATTGGTCTAATCTTAACAAGAACAACGGCTTTTCGCCTGAGTGCGCAAGACAGTCTAAGATAACAGTAAAATTGCAGAACAGTACAAGAATACGCGACTACCACGCGTCTCGTTTGGTGTGAATTAAAGGTAGCATTCGGTTCTTAACGATCGCGACGAGCGATCGCGACCCGTTACCGCTGCCAGATCACGCGACCCACTGCTTAGTATGGAATACTAAAAAAAGGAGATCGCGTAGCGCGACCGGCACCATAAAACTCCATACTAAGCAGTGGGTCGCGCGACCTCGTCGCAGTCACGGGTCGCAGTCGCTAAGAACCAAATGCTGCCTTAAGTCGAGTAATGTGTGATGGTAAAAAGCAGTTGGGTAATATTACGTGTAATATCATTTCTTCGAATGACTTCCATATATCCTGGATCAAAAGGCAAACGAAAGAACACATGTGGGTTTCACTCTGTAAAAACCTGAGACTCTTGCTACACACATAGCGGCAGAAGCAATTTGATTTTTCCACTAAAAACAAAACAACAAAAAATGTAGTACCAAAATACTAATGCTAGCTTAGTTTTACAAATTAGCTCCGCTACCCTCCCTACTACTCAAGTCGTTAGTCGTTACGGAGGATCCTTTACTGTTCGTCCTCTACGCTTCTGAAATTCTCTTCCACAAACATTAGAGGCCCTTCGTTGGCAGTCTTTGTGCAAAGAATTTGCGAAACATTTTATGTCAACGTGACCTATAAATATCGTGTGATTCGGTTTTTATTTATGGCTTATAAGTACGAGTAGTATGTTTATGTACACTTCGCACCTTTAAAGTAAAACCGTTACTAAACGAAAATTTTCATGAATTGAGGTATCAATGCCATCTATCTCGAACAGTGACTATTTTTTAATATTGGCTCCCCTATAAAATTTCATAATTTCGTTTAGTAACGGTTTTACTTTAAAGGTGCGACTTGTTTAGTTATTTTTTTAGTTTTGAGTAAAGAGTAAATCAATGTATAATATGTATATATACTTATGTTTCAGTTTCATTGTGTGCTTATTGTTGTCCTCATATGCAAAAAACCTATCGTAATATGATTTGCTGTAAGAAATTTAGTAGCAATTATACATGAAAAGTATTTGTTATGTAACCATTTTATCAATAAATATAGTAACAAAAATAGAACATTCATAGTGAAAACGATATCAAATTTGGTAGAAGAGCAAACGAAATATATAATTTTTAAATGAATTTAGCTCCCTCTCGTGAAAATACCATTTTCTATGGCACTCATTAGTATAAGCAGGGAACATTGCTCGCGGAACAGATGGCTGACGGGGTCAAAAGGTTCTGAAGTGATACCGCGTACCGAAAGTCACAGCGTTGGAAGGCCTTCTACAAGGTGGACCGATAACATGACAAGGGTTGCGAGGGACTATTTTTTCATAATGGCAGGTTTATTAACATCGCTGTTGATGAAAAAAGTTTAAAAACTATTTCATATTTGTTTAGTAAAGCTGAAAAACAATAAATTTTGCAAATAAAAAACTGCATGCATGCTCGTATTCCCTTTTGTGATTCGCCTGTGTACATCAGCTATCCTGATATGAATTGTTTGTTTCAAATTTTATGCACAATATGGAATAAAAACAGAACATGTTTTTGGATGACACTCCACAATTATTCAGTATTCCCGCTAGTAACAATAATGTATCTGAGAACAATCCTTTGTCCAATCAATATAGGTAATGCCATATGTTCTAAGGTAGACTTGTTTCTGAGTAGCTATAACGAGTTTAGAAATCATCTGTATAAATTGTAATTGTAACAGCGTCATTTAACCTATCACATACCCACAAAACGAGACACAATAGTAAAACAATAACACCACGGTCTCATAGGACCGGTCGGGGATTCATGAATTAATTACACATTGCTTCACCACTACTGTCACTAGTGAAATATGAAACATTGAATGCTGTGTACAGTAGTAATTGAACTTCAGATTCATGTAATGTATATTGTTTTAAATGTTCTGATTGTCTTAGTCTGTAGTCTGTCACTGTACTTATTAAAATAAAAAAATAAAATGACAATGCTAACGGCATGTTCCCGAGAGAGAAAGTAAAACAAATTGATTTAAAGGATCCTTCTTTAAGAGCGGTGTTCTAGAATTTGACAGCTTCTGCGGAATAATTCATAAGATTTACCATGATTCCAATAAGCTTAGACAAATTTAATATGACTTTTCTGTTACCTATCCCGCCAAAGGCGTGCCTATTTAGTATAACAATGCTCTCAGTATGTTGTTGCAACTGTCCCGTCTCTGTAGCGCCTCGGAAATATGTGCCGAGTCTCACAGAGATGGCTTTCAAGTCATAACATAGCTTGAAATCCCAGTGCCTCGGAAAGCACGTGAAACCGCTAGCCCCAGTAAGATAGATAAATATAGATATAATATTAAGACTAATAAATACCAATATTATGCTAATATTATGTCAATTGAGAAAGGAAGGACTGCCGCGAAGAGAATGTGGTAGAGAGTTCCAAAGACGCTCTGCACTTACCGAAAAGGAGCTATCTTGGAAACTTCTGATGGTTCCACTATCTGGAAAAAAGGCATAGTGCCTTTTTTCCAGATAGCGGAATCAACAGAATGCCTTTTTCCGCTCTTGGGCGGAGTGGGAGGGCGTGTCAGACTTTTACTGACTAAAGGAACGGGATGGACACCCCGTTTCTTCGATCTGGGGACAGCGAGCTTACTTTTTGGAATACCAATATATGTATGTGCCCAGAGGCATCCTAGCGGCTGGAAGTGTGTCTTTAAAGATCAAAGTGAGTATGACTAAGGAATCAAACCGAATACACCTAATCATCATCATCATCTGCCTAGCCTTTTCCCAACTATATTGGGGTCGGCTTCCAGTCAAGCCGGATTTAGCTGAATACCAGTATTTTACGAGGAGCGGCTGCCTACCAGACCTCCACAACCCATTAACTGGGGTAACACGGTACTTCATGGCAAGACTGGAGTCAGATTTACTGGCTTCTGACTATCCGTAACGACTGCCAAAGATCTACAAATGACAGCCGGGACCAACGGCTTAACGTGCTTTCCGAGGCACGGAGGAAACTCGTTATGTTAAGATGGTCACCCATCCACAGACCAACCTAGGCAAGCGTTGCTTAACCCTGAAGATCGACCTGTGCGGCTGTTATTATCTAGCCACGAGCTCCTCAAACCGAATACACCTAAGCGACCTCTAATACAAGATGAATCAGCAGATCTCGTAAACATTACGATAATAAATCGATTTCGCAACACAAAACCATTACGAATTCAATTAATACCAGACTAAACATTGATACTTACTGCGAACTTTAAACTTTTTTTTATAATATGAACTAGCGCTTGAGTTCAATACCACCTGATGGTAAGCAGTTATGCAATCGTTGATGGTGAGATGCACTAGCTTATTAAGAGCCTGCTTTAATGAAAACTAGAGTGAATACTCTACCTTTGAAGACACTCACATTATAATCGGACGAGAAAAATTCAAAGTGGGAACTCGCCATTTCTTTAAAATCGTATTACAGTGTACACTAACTGTAATACGATTTTAGCTTTTGTATAATAAAGAAAAAAATCTACTGGTATCTAATAAAACCTTTAGATTTCGAAATGGTAATTAATACATGTTTTTGTACGTGAGAAATCAACATAATTATAACTATACCCGCTCTGGATGAAGTGTGAGGAAGTATCAAACTTTTACTGAAATTATCCACAGTATTCTTTCAGATGCTCTCTTTTTGCGAAGCCTACGGTACCTCCTTCGAAAAATGCATCAGTTTTATCTTGCCCTGTCTTCGTCCTAACAGACAGCGAGCTACCCACGGCTCACGATGGTGAGCCGTGGGACGTGGGTTTCGTGACGGACGCGTCAGGCCTGCGGCTACGGTGACCGAAAATCGTAACGCGACTTCCAACGCCTAAGGTGTTTCATAATATAAAAAAAAAAATTCATGATATAAAAATTAATATAATATAATATACTCCCCGATACATTTCCCGCTTACTCGTTTTTCGCAAAACTTTACCTTACATAGACACCACATATTCATCTCCTAGGGAGGAGGCCTGAATCCCAATAGTGAGAAAATTACAAGGTCAATAATGCAAATACATACACACCAAACCTCTAAAGATGTATTTTCAACATTCGGTATCATTACCGACCTTTCCTCACATTCAGTAATATGTCGTGGACCCGTGACACGTCGATTCATCTTTCTTTGATGTTCCACCCGGTTCGTGTCCCAATCAAAATGAAAATCTTTTTGTGCCTCCATTTATCGGTCGAGACGTCTCCTGACTGTCTGATACATTAGGACTTTGATTCGAACCGTCTAGTCTATTTAAGCTTGGTCATGATCTCTTCATTACACTTTTTAGGGTTCCGCACCCCAAGGGTAAGAACAGAATCCTATTGCTAAGACTCCGTTGTTCTTCTGTTTGTTACCAGCCTTTTTTTTTTGAGAAGCAGTGGTGGCCGAGTGGTAACTGCCCCGTCTTATAAGTTGTAGGCCGCAGGTTCAAACTCAGCCAGGCGCATTACTTTGTGTAATTTATTTCATCACCACTGATCTCAAAACGATGAAGGAAAACATCGTGAGGAAACCGGCATGTCCTAGAACCAAAAATTCGAAGACATGTGACATCCACCAATCCGCAATGGGCCCGCGCGGTGGATTACGGCCCATTCCCTCTCTTAGAGAGGAGGCCTGAATCCCAACAGTGGGAACATTATAAGGCCGATAATGCTATGTTAATGCTACCAGGCTTTATCCCATGAACCGTGATAGTAAAACAGTTGAAATCTTTAGAGATGATGTATTTCTGTTGCCGGTATAACAAAAAATCTAAAAATAAAATGAAATAAATATTTAAGAGGGCATAACACAACGTAATTTTTGCCGTTCTTTGCTACGGATGGTACGGAACCCTTTATTCACGAGTACAACTTGCACTTGGCCAGTTTTTATTTATTGAGCCGGGTTTTCAAACTTGTTGTTTTCATCTATAGAACCTTGTGAAAATTTCGTAATGTTGATTTCGTTCTCAATTTTCTAAATGATTTAGTATACGTTAAGGTTTTTTAAGAACTATGATTCGTAATCGACCGAATAATTTGATCATACCTACTAACACATCACACTAATAAAGGTAAATTGTTTCTTCTTCACATTTGAATGGCTGAAGGGATTGATTCATGAATCCCCGACCGGTCCTATGAGATTGCGCTGTTATTGTTTTACTATTGTGTCTCGTTTTGCGGGTATGTGATAGGTTAAATAAAATTTGGCATACGGGTGCACCATGTTCTAACACGCAGGATATTTTCATTCCGGGATTATGTTCCCTTGGGATAATTTTCTACTATCATACGGACAAAGCTACTGGCAGCAGTAGGTCTAAAATATATCCTACTAGTTTCCGCCCGCGGCTTCGCCCGCGTGGTGTGTTGATAAAAAGCAGCCTATAGCAAAAATAAGAAAATCAAAAAAAAAATTAAAAAAAGTAGGAGTAAAAGTAGCCTATATGTTAATCCAAGGTATAAACTATCTAAATACCAAATTTCAACCAGTAGGATTGACATGGATAGTATTTGAGAAGAGGAACTACGGCCTTATATGGGATATGGTAGTGATATTATGTCTTCCACAAGATTAACACACACTCGATAACCTGGTGATGATCGCGGGAATCCGATGAATGCGAGATGCACAGGACCGGTCGTTGAACCGATACTTAGGGGAGACCTATGTCCAACAGAAGACCTTTCAACTGAAATGATGATGATAAATAACGATTCCAACTCTCTACCAGCAAGAAGTGAAGACATCAATCAAAAGTCTCCCAACGTAAATACACTCTCTAATTTGTTTAAAGTTTCTTTACACAAAGTTTTCCTTCTAAGAAATATTAACCATTAGGGAATTCGCAAAATTTCGAGTGAAGTAAATTTCCTACATGCAAGGTTTTGACAGCATTCTGGGTAAAGTAACTTTCTCCACAGGAGGTACGCAGCGAGCGCTGTTGGTGGCAGAATTACAAACTAAATTTTAAATGTACTGGTTTTGGTTTTGGCAGTTTCCTTGGCAATACTGCCGTTGTAATTTCGAGGTAGAAGATTAGGTACACGGATGTAATTATGTGTGTTTGGCCATTGGTTATGAGAAAATGAACTCCAGGGCTCTGAAACGAAGGCAAAAATGGAACAGGAGTGGATAAGTTAGTAAAAGTCTGACACGCCCTTCCGCTCCGCGCAGAGTGGGAGAAGTCATTAGAAAATTTCCCATCTAAAAAATAAATTTGTGTGAAAATGCTTAAATAAGTACTTGACACATGTGTGTGAAATTAAGAAAGCCTACATACTATTACATGGCTCTTAAATTATAATCTGACGGAAAGACGTCAACAGGATTATTTTTTCAGTAATTCGATGTAGTTGGTATGAATGACGAGGCAAAACGCTTCGTCCGGACCGAAGAGGTGTTAACAATGTAAGGGTGGATACTCGCCATATTTTGTATTTTGTGTGAAGCGAAATCAAGTCAAGCAATTCTCGAGCGCACTCTCCAAAATTTATTTCTGTTAAATACCGAAATTGCGTACAAAGAAAAGCCCCTAAACAATTAGTAGAACTAACGATTGAAGCGTTAAAATCTGTCTCCGAGAGCGTCAGAAAGACAAATTTACTGTATAACGCAATCGGAAACTGAACAATTAACATTGGATTGCAAAAGGACGGGTCTTTTGTGAATGCCAAACGGACTGATAGGCAAATTGTTTCCATTGTACCTACCTGGTTTAATTCGTATTCTACAGTGGTCGTCAGCAGGTTTATTTTGTGAATACAGAAGCCCTACCACGAGCTCTTAAAGCAATTCATTTGACGATCTAAACTAAACTGTTAAAGGGATGGTGTTGTATAAGGTGTATAACTCCATCCGTCTTTCACACTTGCACGTCTGATATTTTAACACATCTTGGAAAGTAAGGCCTGTACGGTAAAAACATCTTGGTCAGGCGTTCTGAAAGCAAAAAATATGTCCAGAATACTGCATTGAGACATCGCTCGGCGAAAATAGGTACATTAAAAAAATACATATAACCGCACATAGAACCTCTTAAGCTCGATGTCCCCAAATCAAAAGCAACGAAGGAACGGCGTGGGTTTTAGTCAGTAAAAGTCTGACACGCCCTCCCGTTCCGCCCAAGAGCGGGAGAAGTCATTCTAATAATTCCCCACTTGAAAAAAAAAACATAGAACCTCCTCCTTTTGGAAGTCAGTTCATAATCTTACATTGGCTTGCCCGAATAACTTCCACGTGCGTCACAGTTAGCGCGTGTGTCACAGGGTCCCTATCCCTGACCCACTCAGTAGGTTGCTTCTACATCAATAAGTTTCGCAATATCGGAAGTTAGTTGATAGATCTGTAATATATTAGTTCAAGACCGTGGATATTATGTGGCATAAACTTTCGACAACAAGTGATCAAATACTAGAGTTGTGTATTATGTAAAAGGAGAAACTGGCTGACTGCGTTGATCTGTACGCCGTTCCGAAGATATTGGAAATAGAAGTCTGAAATTTTGCACAAGGTTTCCCTTTGTGATATAGGCGAGCACTAAGAGAGGGTTTTCCAAAATTCACTCCCTAAGGGGAAACGGGAGTCTAAAGTTTATATGGAAAAATCTACTTTCACGCGAGTTTTACGTGCTTTCCGAGGCATTGGGTCACAACTTCTATAGTTGGAGTTCTGTCTACTGTCTTTCTCCGAAATACGAAGTTTGGGCTGACATTTCGCTTGTTTCCTACCACGGTTCCATTCGTTTCCGACGTTACGAATCTCTAAACCTACTCTAATTTGTAATGTTCCGAAAAACAAAAAATGGTCTTGACAGATAGATTATTGCGAATTTTAACGACAAACTGACGAAACACGCGAAATTTAGGTCGATACTTCGTATTTCGTTCGCTACTTAGTAAACGTGACGGCTGTGACTACGTCAATCTTAATGGATAGCCCCAATATTACTTTTTTGCCCGATCTAGGAAACTTACCTACGTCCCCATATGCCCAGCAGTTTCGCCTGTAGCCATGAGACCATCAAGACAGTCGGAAAGCTTAAGATTTACAAGACAGTGCTAACCGCACTACAATCTACGCTAGGAGAGAGTTACTCATATGTTGTAACTAGCTTCAGCCAGCGGTTTAGCCCGAGTAACAGGAAGTTTCTTCATAGAAACTTTGGAACCATGTTTCACCCAAGTAGAGGTTGAATAATTGTGAGTATGTATGTCACTGGCAAATTGCAGGCTCCGTGTGATTGTAATAAATCTTTAGCATAATCGGCCTTGTAATGTTCCCACTGTTGGGACTAAGGCCTCTCTATGAGAGGGAATGAGCTGTTATCCACCACGCGGGTCCGGTGCGGATTGGTAGATGTCACATAACTTCGAATTTTTATTTCCAGGACACCAGGACATGCCAGTATCCTCACGATGTTCTTCACCGTTTTGAGAGCAGTGGTGATGAAATAAATTACCCAAGGTAATGCGGCTGGCTGGGTTTGAACCCACGACCTACAACTTGTAAGTTGGGGCAGTTACCGCTTGGCCACCAGTGCTCTATAAATCTTTATTAGATTATTATTTTTCGATGTACTCGTATTATGAAATAATCGTTTTATATATGATATTTTCACATCCATATTCACTTGTTGCCAACATAACCTGGTCTTATTTAGAAAAAAAATACAATTTCACGCCATATTTTACAATCTTACGGTGTTTGCAATTTTTTGGTGACATTTACATCACAAAAAGGACCTCTGATCAAAATTTCGTCATTGGTTTTGAAATGAGTATTGATGAGTCAGTGAGTAAGGACTTCCTCTTTTATCTAATGTAAAAAAATTGAGTTTTAGTGTTTGCTATCGAACTCCTCCAAAACGGCATGACCGAATATTAGTATTTTTTTCACGGGCGTGGGGAATCGCTGAGCGATCTCCGGTCACCGCAGACACGAACTTGCGGACGACAAGCGATATCGCCGTCCGCTTGTTCTATAAGAAAGGAGCCTACATCGTCGACAGCGCGTAGTATTCTACGCACACCTCAAAAAGATGACAGCAAACCGTAAGGACCCAGCAGAGCCGATACCTGATACGAAAAGTATAAAAGGGACACTCCTGTCGATCTTAGAATGCAAAAGAGACAACGAAGGAACATAGTTGTGGTCAGTTCTAACACGTCCATCTCCGTCGACCCTAGAGCGAAAGAAGCCATTAGATAATTTCCCACCTCAAAAAAGAAGAAAAAAAAAGTTCCATCCTTTGTTGGAACAGCTGACATCGGAGCTAAAATATTCCCGAGGGTGCGAAATACGGAGCTCAGAGAAAAAGATTAACCTGGAAAAATGAAACCTAAGCATTTTACGTCAAATAATGGAGAGAGTGAAAATAATAAAAAGAGACGGAATGTTAAAATAACACCCAAGAATAAGCACGTTTTTATTGCACGTGAAATTGGGTCCGTTCCTACGTGTTTACGACTTCTTAACCATTTTTATTATTTACTTTTAGGACGATAATCTCAGAGGACTGGAGACCTGATGATAACGAAGGTTTGTAGTTATTCATCAATTGTACTTGCGGCGAAGGAGTAAAATGAGTGAAATTCTCTGCCGATGTCGCTCACACAACTTTCAACTACGAATTAACAAAATATCAAAAGATAAAACTGTACTAAATCCTATTTGTTCAGATAGCTATAATTATTTCAATGACGGAAGGTTTGTAGAGTTACGCTGCGTAATTTCCGAGCAATCGTAGTTTTAGTCGCTTATGTAGAAGTCAATGAACCACATTCGTAGCTCATCAGACAAAGTACTATCAAATATATCAATCATAAACATTTTTAATAAATTGTGTACCTACCTAATACACAATTTTACACTTAGGTAAACAGATCGTCGTGAAATAAACTGATACAAGTCGATTCAAATGTATAAGAGGTCGGATTAAACTGTGCATAGACTAACTCATTCCGTTTCCTATATTTTATTTTGTAAATTTTCTTGTATGCGATCTCTTGCGTCAGAAAAGCCTACCCAACGTGAGTCATGACTGAGATGAGACATGAGCGTTATCTTACGGCAGTTTCTTTATCACAGGAGGATACAGGAGAGTTTGGAGGAACGCAAAGCGCGTTTTTCGGCTTACCGAGAGTGTCACGCCCTTTCACGCGAGTCTGAGACTTTTACCGATAAGGGAGTCGCGCTTAAATTCGCAAAGAATTTTTACCGCGACTTTGCGCTGCCAAAAAAGCAGAGAGGACCGCGTAGCGCGTTTATCAGCTGACCGAGAGCGTCAAGCCCTCTCACCCGAGTCTGAGACTATCACCGAAAGGGAGTCGCGCCAAAATTCGCAAAGAATTCTTACCGCGACTTTGCGCTCCCAAGAAAGCAGAGGGGACCGCGTAGCGCGTTTATCAGCTGACCGAGGGCGTCACGCCCTCTCATGAGACTCCGAGACTTTCACCGAAAGGGATTCGCGCTTAAGTTCCGTCTAATTCTGACCGCGACTTTGCACTCCCAAGAAAGCAGCGAGAGAACAACGATTAGTAACAGCCAGAGATAATTACGCTCGCGGTTGAACGATGAAAGCTATTTAGCATCTGAAAGGGAACAAATAAGTGAAATGAGACGAGAAGAAACAGCAGAGCAGAATCAATCTCGCCTCCGCATTGAACGAGCTCGATACCATCTGAACAGAGTTATAACTAGTGACTCTGATGAGTCTTTCGAATATTATTCTATCATGGGACAACAGGGAAAAAACAGGATTTACGTATTCATCTAGAATCGACTATGCGGTCTTCGCGTTTGTGGGTGATATGAACGAAATTTGCAATTTTTGTGATGCACTGAAATAGAAAAAAGAGACAAATGGTGTGTGCTATTCAAATGGGAAAATTGTTCTCCCACATTTTCAAGATCCCTCACACTTTATTAAAACTCTTCTAAATGGAGATCATTCTCAGTCTAAACATTTTTAGATAATATCCAATCATATAACAACACTTTCCAAATGACTTCCTTTGGGGCAAAACAAATAACGGTGGGACCCTTCATGCCAACCTTCAAAGTACAAGGTCAAGTGTAACATCTCATTGGAGCATTGTTACCAGAAACTGACCCTAAATTAAAAAAAATATATATATTTGTATCGGTATCCTCCAACAGCGCTTCGCACAAAAAAAAACCATTTTTAAGTTCCGACATCCACGCGAACGAATTTGCGGGCACAGCTAGTAAAAAATAAATCAGAAACCACAAATTGGAGCTCTGATTTGAGTACAAATGCTCAAACCAAAACAAAATGCAATACATCAGTTACTTTAAACGCGTAAAATATTATTATAATAAGAAAAGGAAAATATTTCTGTGCAACGGACGAATGCATAAAAGAAGTCTGCGCCAATTTAAATACTATAAGTACCTAAAATATTTGAAGAACATTTTTATAATAATGTGGTCAAAAACGGAATACATGAAATTCCTGCATTTTCATCAAAAATAGATAATTTGTGTGAGGCAAGAGCGAAATACTTGAAAGTAGGTCGCAGTTTGATAACTAATACTAAAGATATAAAATTACCGGAGCAATAGTAACACATTTCTTTCTATATGACGATGGCGATGATACCAAAATCATAATTTTTTTAACACAACTGACAAAAGAGAAAACTGAAGACAGCTTGGGGATGGCACTTTTCGAGCGGTACCTAAGCCGTTTTATCAAATATACACGATTCACGCAGACTAATCATAAAACGGAGATGTAGTTGGTTCTGTGCCTCTGATTTACGCATTTCTTCCAAACAAATGCCCAGGGCACATACATTCCTCTATTTCTGATACTACAAAAACAATTTGGCTTAAATATAAACATATACGAGTACATATGTGATTACGATATAGCAACGATGCAAGCGGTCAAGGAAGTGTTTTTTGATGCTATTGTCATTTTCAGAATGCCAGCTGGAGAAAGAGTAAAAAATATGGTTTGGATAATACTAAAGAAGGTAAAAAGTTGCACATCTTTGCACTTTACTGTTCACCAATAATACGTCCTGACGCATAGAAAAAGATTTACATTGTCCTAAATGCTTACTGATGAATAAAAAATAATAATTAAAACTATGTCAACTTTTCATGATAGTGAATATTGTTGGGCGACTGATTTTTTTAATTAAAGAATTAATTATATCATTATAGAACCATTTGCATCGATGCCTCTGTAATGGCAAAAAAAGGAGAACTTTTACCTTATTTGTTTATCAATTGAGGAATTTATCTTATAACGACATCTACAGTACAAATACCCACTTTTGCAAATAAATGATCATGATCAAGCGTCTGCCTGGGTTTGGAGTTTTGAACCAACAATTTACAACTCGTAGGTAGGGGCCGTCATTACTGGGCCATCCCTACTCAGTTTTGTGAAGGGACCGTAATCCACAACGCGGTCTCACTGCAGGCAATATTTTCAAAACCGTGTGTCAGGTACTTGTCATCCCTCCCATGTCATGGTTATCTCAAACAGCTCGAATATCCTTTTTGACAAGCATCCGAGTCCACATTTTTTCTCTGTAGGCAGGTATTAGGGAAAATAAATTACATTCCAAATTCTGTTGGATTTTGCATCCCAAGGGAAGCGTAGAATGATATGCTCGTACCTCAGAATGGACGTACAAATGTTAAGACATATTTCTTATCGTAAAAATTTCTTGCTCTGTTGGTTTTGCTATAGTTTCATCTTATTATCGCTCCTTAGAGAGTTCTTGAGTATGACGAGTAGTGTTTTGGAAACTGGATAATACTTTGTGGAACAGTCTTAAAGTGTCAAACAACTTTTATTCTTTTTCTTTTTAGAGTTCATCATTTGAGTTTGTTTCGGTTTCTCAGGGTAGCTAGGAAACACTGGTCTCGTCTGGTTTAAATTGGCGTGTAAAAGTGTTTTATAAAATCTATTTGCAAAATAAATATAATTTATGATTTTTTTTTCAGATTTACTGTGGTGAAAAAGAGTTTTTCCAAGAAAAAATGTGTTTTGTATTAACAAAAAGAAACTTGGAATAATGTTTGTACTTATACTTTAAATATTATTGGCATGAAAATAACCCTAACTGCGTGTGACTGTCCTAAGATGAAATCTACATTAGGCGAGGTTGCACTAATTTTGACCTTTTTTGAAACTCTGGAAATCACAAATATAAAAGAGAATACTATGAAAAATAATTTTAATAAAATTGACCATACCGCTGAGAAAAAATTAAAACATGATATAAATGAGACGCCTCAATAAAAACAAAATCAAGAATGTAACCCTAACTTACGATTTCAAACATGTACTATTATATCTATGTATGAAGTTCGTCACGGAAATATTTGAAAGTAACATAAAATAATAAAGCTTGTATTTTAAAAAAGCTTGGCAAAATCAGAAATCTTGAAAAGTTACTACGTTTTTTAATAAAAATAAATTCGCTGTTACGGAGCTGCGAAGCCGACAAAGACTTTGGCCAGTACCCACAAAGTACTCTGTGATTGCAAACAGCTCTTAAAAGAAAAAGATTTCTGTGAACAAGAAAGCGTCTCGCGAAGTTGACAGAGGAAGACTTTTAGTACTGTTTCAAAGAATGGAAGATTCGCATGGAGCTTTGTCGACAAGTCAAAATTTATGAATTCCAAATAAAATGGTTTTACTCTTGTTAGGTATTTATTTACCACAACTTGTATTTTCATCTTTTATGCTGGACTTATTGATTTTAGTAGCTTTGACTTTAAAAATAATTTTGTTCTCTAAATCAGTAGTTTCCAACTTGTAGTCCTCGAACCACTAGTAGTTTGTAAGAGCTAAAATATGGTCCGAGAAACTTTTTGTCCTTCTCTTTTCTCATTTTTGGGTAATCCTACTTGGTTGCCACGTTTACGGCAGCATCTGGGGCGTTTTTAGGTCCTCCAAAAGTGCGGGGACACTTTTGGCACTCTAATAAGTGGGCCATCTTTTGATCAGGAGCTCTGCACTCGCTTTGGGTGTCGGAGGAGTCTATAAGTCTATAATCCCCGAATTTTTGAAGTTGACTAACTTAATTTCTATTACAAATATTTATTTTTTACGAAAATGCACGTCGAAATTTTAAAGAATCCGTACGCTGCAACTTTCAAATTAATGATAAAGATCTATTTTTTTTATTACAATAGTTAAGTTTTCTTCCGGACTTCTGGCCGCTGCTAACAAAAACAAACCATAGTGGTCCCGGTTAAAAAAAAGGTTGGGAACCACTGCTCCAAATAGATATACAAAATATCATAATTCTAACGGGTTTTTGAAGTCTGACTGTAAAGAAATATTCACAGTACGTGATAAGACTTTTATTCGATGGCGATCAATCTTCTAAGATGCGAGAGCGATGGCTCGTTTCCAAATCAGATGTTACTCAGTACGCGTCCATATTTTGCGATACAAAAATGATGAGATCATTTATCAAAATTACGAGATGACGGTGATGATGGATTTATAATACTGAAAAGAATAAAGGTATGATTCCGAATTCGGCAACAAGCAGCAGTACTGTTGCCGCAGTGCTATCACAAGGTGCTGCCCAGCAGTGCTGCCTGCCGTGTTGTTTCCGAGCAAGGCATCTAAATCAGAGAAATTCATCCTTTTTAGGGTTCCGTACCTCAAAAGGAAAAAACGGAACCCTTATAGGATCACTTTGTTGTCCGTCTGTCCATCCGTCTGTCAAGACCCTTTTTCTCAGGAACGCGTGGAGGTATGAAGCTGAAAATTATATCAATTACTCAGGTCTACTGTCCCTTGAAGCTGTGAAAAAATCAAACTTCTAAGCCAACGCAATCAAAAGATACAGCCGTTTATGCCGCAAATTTTCGACACTTGCAAGGGAATCAAAACCTACAGGGTACTTCCCGTGAACTCAGAATCTTGAAATTTGGTACGAAGCAACGTCTTATAGCATAGATAAAGGAAAAATTACGAAAACCATAAATTTTTAGTTACATCACATAATATATATTTTTTTAATAATTTTAAACTTACTACCCATTTCCTCATAAACGCGTAGAGGTATTAAATTGAAATTCATACCAAATACTCAGGTTTATAATACCTTTAAGCTGTAACAAAATCAAACTTCTATGTCAACGCAATCAAAAGAAACAGCAATTTAAGCTGCATATTTTGAAACTCGCAAGTACTCGCAAGGGAATCAAAACCTAAAGGGTACTTCCAGTCGACCTTGAATCTTGAAATTTGGCATGAAGCAACGTTTTATAGCACTCATATAGGGAAAAGTCTGAAAACTGAAAATTTGTTGTTACGTCACAACGTCGTATTTTTTTGAAAAATCTTCAACGCTCGATTCGAGAATAGAACTTTATTCATAGGTAAGTTAGAGGTATTGAGTTGAAATTAACACCATATAATTGGGCCCGTGGTCCCTTGAAGCTGTGCAAAAATCAATTTTCAATTCAATTGGTAAAGTGACGGGAAAAAAAGATTCGTCCGTTTATACTGCAAAAAACGTACATTGCGAGACTGTCGAATTGTTCGATTGAACTGTTTTTATAGGTAAGTTACTACGGAACCCTCAGTGCGCGAGTCCGACTCGCACTTGCCCGGTTTTTTTCCTCTTTCTGCGACGACAGACGCGTCACTTCTGGTCTGTTGCGGCAATAGGGTGACGCTGCCGCGACTTTGCTGCCTATTAGGGTCAGCTCATACCGAGACGCTACGAGACGCGACGCGACGCTCACATTTTAATAGACTGACTCAAAATAGAACTTTATTTACTACGCGAAAAGATTACAGATTTCATTGTGTGAATTTAGAATATGTTGCTTTATGCAGCGTTCCGCCTCGTGACGCCTCGCGGCGTAGAGCGACGCATCACGACGCAGCAGTACATCACACGTCATGTTCCACCATACGCCTCGCAAATATCCTTGGCCTCTTCCAGTATCGTTGCGTCGCGTCGCGTGTTGGTGTGAACTGACCCTAGGTCGAAATGTAATCTGATATAAGCTTATAGAGATACATAGTATGGGGACTTGTAGTGCCGGGACAGCACTGCGGCAACAGCAGTGCTGCTTGTAGCCGAGTTCGGAATCATACCTTTAATCTAACATCGGAGTTTGTTTCGGTGATTCTTATCTGGGTAGGAAATACCGGCCTCATCTTATTTAAACTGACGAGAAAATTTACGTGTAAATTGTTTTTAAAAAACCTTTTTGCAAAATAAATATCATTTATCATAAAAATAATAACGTTACCAGATTCATGAAAAAGTTATAGAGTACGTTCCGGTGTCACAAAAGGCTTTTAAGAATAGAATAGAATGAACTTTATTGTACACTAAAATAGTAAAGCAAATCTATGGACACAATGGCGGTCGACCTTTAGACGTGTTGAAAGAACTAAGGATAAAAGGGTATAGTAGGAGATGTACATTTTTTTTTAGGTAGGAAATCATCAGAATGACTTCTCCCGCTCTTGGACGCATGGCCTTCTTTGCCTACGTTCCTGGGTCCCGGGTTTTCTTTTCAGAAGCAAACCCATGGCTCCAGAGGCTTCGACGCCTCTGAGCCCCTACGGAGTCAGAGATGTACTGCTAGTAAATATAACTAGGTACAGCTGTAGTTATGTTAGTCACCTAATTCCTCGTAAATGGCTTGATGTGGATTAAATTTTATGCATATTTGAGTATGTCTCTGTATGGTTTTTATTTTTTTCTTTTTTCTCTTTTTTTTGGGGTTTTTATCTAATTAGATATGCCAACCCCATCGTACCTTTTAACATTACATAATCTTATTACTATACTTAATTACATATTATACAGTATTATATACACATATAAACGGCACGTACGCATGTAAACAGTATACTAGACAGTACATTACGTGTTTACATGTAGGTATATAACACTATGCTAAAGATGAAACTCACTGATGAAGGGCTGTTATTAACTGACACAACTTTTTAGCATCATCACTCTGTATGGTTTAAAAATACAATTGGACTCGGTGGCGTTATAATTCAGTTCCTTTGTTTTCTGTCAAAAAACCGGCTTTGAAGCAGAAAAACGTCGTGTCGAGTGTTTTCCCTGGCTATTCTCTTGTCCTTAGACTCGTTCGTCGTTTACATATATTTTAAATGAACTAATAACACAAGTATGTATAAGCTGGGTTATTTTAGAATATTTAAACGCTGAAAATGAGATCGATAGTTTTTTTCTTTGGGGAATTCTGAAATTTTTAAGTATAGTCTTTTTTTGTAGAATACAGGCTCGCTGAAAATTATACTCGTAACCTAAGCTTTTTTCCAGAACTGAACACTGTCGACACAGTTTGCAATTAAGGAAAATTGCCTCTAAACCCCGAATTAGCGTGTTATATAAAATATTTAAAAAAAAAATGGTTTTCAGTCTGGATTCAACAAGAGCATAATATTATAGGTACCATCTTTATCGGATCCGCATTTATTTCGTCTCTTATTAAAGTTTTCAACGCAAGACTTAATACGCATAGAGTTTACCTATATTATGGGCTAGTTTATCCAGTTCAACAAATCATGGAAACATGTCACCTGGAAATTTGACATCTCTCATTCATTATATTATTAATTCATGAATCCCCGACCAGTCTCATTGGACCGCGCTGTTATTGTTTTACTATTGTGTCTCGTTTCCCGGGTATTGATAGGTTAAAGAATATACAGATTTCAGTTGCATAAACCCAATAATAAATTACGTAATCCAGGCCCTCATGTCATATGTAAGCTTTGGATTGTTATGATTATAGAGATTATTTCAATAGTTAAATATATCTGTAGTTCAGAGTTTACATTGTGTGCCTCACTCGTGTGAAAGTAGAAAATTGTCCCAAGGAAACTAAAAAAGTCCTCCTATACGCTATTTCTGTTTAGCCGTTCTAGCGTAAAGATGTAACAAACATACAAACGCATTTAGAAACTTTTACTTTTATAATATTAGTGTCAAATGTGATTCTTGAATTGAAAACCAGCGCTGGGTATCTGACGCCCAGTAAATGCTGAAGTTCACCCTTTCGGTGCGGGCACGCTCGGCGCATTTGTATTTTTTTTTATCTAATTTACTTTGTGTTTGTAAACGTTGTGCTGTCTGTCCCGAATAAATGTTTTTCTATTCTATTCTTCTATTGTTATTTGACTGTACTTTTTCTAAACTTCGTTTTTGTTTTTCCTATTATTTGTTCATTGTTTCCCCACACACAAAATTGACTTGTCTATTTCCATGAAGGAAATTAGATTCAGCAGTAAAAGCTCCCACAGGATAACATGATTGATTGCCAATAAACTGGCAATCGTATACCCAATGATTGGCTGGGATACTGTTCGATCCTTCATGGAAAGATCAATTCTAAAACTATTTTGTTTAGAAATATCGGCGTTTAGTTTAACAGCTTGCTGAAAGGTTCTGCAGGCTTAGCCAAGTTGATGATCTCCAATCGTTAATGTTATTAGAACGTCTGTTCTCAACGTTAAGTCACGTGGTCATACCAAACAAATAGAAAATTCGCAGCCAAATTCTCATCGTTCATCGCTATATTCTATAGTTTTACTGATTGTAGAAAGAGATTCTACACGAAACGGTTTCAACTTGGCTAACCCTACTTGAGTGGCAACCGCTTACCAGAAGGCGCAGCATTGGAAGGCTTCCTACAAGGTGGACCGATATACTTGTAAAGGTTGCGGAAATCCGATGGATGCGAGACACATATGACCGTTCATTGTGGCAACACTTGGGTAAGGCCCACAGAAATATTAATAAAGACGAGAAATGGCGAGCGGGCGAATTCATGTCCGCAAGCCATGCGCCCGTGGGGCAATGTGCTAGGCAACGGCCGTCACATAATACAAGTAATTATTATGTGATTGTGACGAAATCCTGCTAATACATTGCTCCTTAACCACTATGTAATTTTGGCGCTCAACAACTGAACAAGCAATGTAAAAATAACATCACGATACTTTATCAATGCGGTGTATTTCATAATACGGCCGCTGTTGGTTGCGGCGAGTTAGCCCGGGATACATATGTGAACGTGCTAATACATTTCTCCTTAACCATCACGTAATTTTGACGCTCAGCAACAGGACAAGCAATGTAAAAATAACATAACGATACTTTATCAATGCGGTATACTTCATAATACGGCCGCTTGTGGAGACACATGTTCCGATACATTTTTAACAACATAACATATCTCCTTCTTTCTGATATCTATGGTAAGGCCTATGTCCAACGTGGACGTCTTTCAGGTAAAATGATGATGATGGTGATGAAGTACCTAAAGCAAACAAAGCCTTCAGACACGGTACGAGGTCAGATAAATTCCCCCCTCTGCGTATTCGCCCCCATTGTATAAGTGAATGAGGGTCTCATTCAGGGTTAATCGCAAAGTATATGGTCCAATGCAGTAAAGAAAAATATGTTATTTTTCAGGATTAATGCTAGATAAATAGTGTGTCAAAAGATATTTGTTTGTTTACGACCAGCGTCTTCGATCGCGTGAATATTGGTTATTGCGGACGCGAAGTCGAAATCGAAGCCTACGTTCATCCTTGGAATTTAAGCTTGCTCTACAAATTTTAGCAAAATCGGTTAAATAAAAAGCTACTTTATAATATTAGTATAGCTTATTTATATTTTCAGTATCGTTATATCGTCTTTTATGATAATGTCATCCTAACATTATCGTAATACGACGTAACATAATGTATGTATAATTGTTAGTAAATGAACTCAGTATTGCTAGAATTGCGGACTGAATATGAGATAGCTAAACATACTCGTAAGTTTTAGTTAACTCATCTTGATACAAGATTAGTTCTTAGTAACTGGTAAACTACGTGCAAAGTGGCAAAATGTACTAATTAAATAGTCCCGAACTCGATCGCGTTAGTTAGGGACGTACGTATATAGGTACTAATTGCCAAAGTTAATCACGACAAAATTAATTTCATGCAAAATTCAAAATGCATTTATTGCTGTGATTTTTGGTACATTTAACATGAGATCTTGATAAAAAATAGCCTGAAGCGTCAGTGTAGCCCGCGAAATTCAAGTTTTCTTACATTTTTTGCAATTTGAAGGCAAGTGGTAGGAAGGTGTACGAAGTTAAAAATATCGTTTTCATCCCATCTATTCGAAAAGGACGACTTTTTCGCCTTTAAGTGCGCCCAAAGGTAGTGTATGTTTTCTATAAGAAACTTTTAACGGGAAATAAAAATGTTTTTATTCCCCGTTATCTGAAATACGTGCGCAGCAATGAATTTGGAACATCTTAGTGTTTAGCGCCAAAGAAATTGAACGCATATATTTATATTGTTTGAATTAAGATAAATGATAAATATTATGACAAACTTGACAAAAAATTACAAAAATTACTAAAAATTACAAAAATTACAAAAATTACAAAAATTACAAAAATTACAAAAATTACAAAAATTACAAAAATTACAAAAATTACAAAAAATACAAAAATTACAAAAATTACAAAAATTACAAAACTTACAAAAATTACAAAAATTACAAAAATTACAAAAATTACAAAAATTACTAAAAATTACAAAAATTACTCAAAATTAATAAAAATAGACTAAAATAGACCAAAAATGACTAAAATGTGGTTATTTTAGTCACTAAATGACTAAAATGACAAAAAATGGCAAAAAATCCCTCGCTACGTTCAGGATTCTACTAAAGAACCCCTCGCTACGCTCGGGATTCTACACAAGAATCCTTCACTTCGCTCTCGATTCAAAAAACACCTATCCTCGCCGTAAAAATATTACTTTGCTCCCTTATGATACAGTCTACTATTGCGACTATAACACTTAAGTCTAGAAACGTTTTTGACCTTTGAAAAAATCGTTCTTCGACTTATATGAACTAAGAGGGATATTATATTGATGATTTTTATGGTTATAATTATGTAACTAGTTACGTTTTACAGTCGCAAAAGATATTTTTAATTTCATACAACATACCACACCACTGGCCTGCAAATTGCAAAAAAACGTAAGAAAATTTGAATTTCGCGGGCTAACCTGACGCTTTCACCTTAAGCTTAAAGCTCAAAAAGACCTTTCCTGATCCGACCCTTATGGTTTAAAAGTTTTTTGTTTCCTTCAACGCAATGTCTGAAGGTGAAGTGTTATCAAAATGTTAAAAGGTATTTCTTTACGTCAAGTACTTTTTAATTTATGAAGTACATTTAAGCGCTAAAGTTCACGCAAAATAGCAGATTTTTAGCTATCTTAACTAGATTAGTTTTAAACTCTATGTTTTAATTGTAAATTTAGATAATATCTTCATCCATTCTACCATCTATCTTGTCCATTCTAACATCGGACAAACCGTTGTACGGCGAGTATCCACCCTTACATTGCTGTAATCTCTACTGTTCTGACTAAGCGCTTTGCCTCGTCGTTTATACCGCGTACATCGAAGGATTAGAAAACTTTGCCTGCTGCGGTCTTCCTGTCTGATTATAATTTAGGGAGTCTTCAAGGCTAGAGTGAATAGGCTTTTAATAAACTAGTGCGTCTCACCATCAACGACTGCATCACCGCTTACCATCAGGTAGGATCGCGGTCAAGCACTGGTTTATACCAATAAAAAAATCTCCAGGAAATCTGTATTTCCAAAATGTATAGGGAAAGATGTGTAATTACATCATAATCACGTAACAACCGTTGTATGAAAATCTATTTTGAGCGGGGCTTAAAGATAGATTACTCTAACAAAATTCTGTGTTCATTCAAAATCCTTTATAAATGGTATACCACTTTCCTTTACGAGTACTCATAGCTGTGATTTATTCTTATATATTGCCGACCATTGTTATAGGCTACCCACAGGTGCAGAGTCGCCTAAGTAATTATTTTAAGTGGTTTTGTAAATCGTCCGCTGTACAGTTGTTTAATGGGTACTTTTATAACACAATGGTTACCACCTACACAAATGGATCATCCCTTTATGACACAAGTAGTCATATTTCATTTAGGAGTTTTATTCGAAAAAGTATGGAAGTAGATTTTTATTGTGTGCAAAATAGCCCCAAACCCAATACCTGGGTTGTCGATGTTTGATAGGCAGTTGCTCCATGTAAAACACGAGTAAAACCGCATACGGTGAGACTGGAAGCCGACTTCAACCTAATAAGGAAAAAGCTAGGGAAATGAATGACGAATAACCCCAAAATCTGTAAAATGTAAAATTTTCTCGTCTCGCAGCGCTTGTACCAATATTCCTCGGAAATAGTAGACCATCATCCTCCACCTAGCTTTTTCCCAAGTATATTGGGGTCGGCTTCCAGTCAAGCCGGATACCGGATGCCTGCGGCCAAGCTGAGTACGAGGAACGGCTGCCTACCACGACCCCCACAATCCATTAACAGGGGTAACACGGTACTTCATGGCAAGACTCGAGTCGGATTTACGGGCTTCTGACTATCCGTAACTACTTCCAAAGATCTACAAATGACAGCCAGGACCTAAGCCTTAACGTGCTTTCCGAGGCACGAAGGAAACTCGGTATGTTAAGATGGTCACCCATCCACAGACCAACCTTGGCAAGCGTTGCTTAACCTTGAAGATCGACCCTATCTAGTTACAAGCTCCTTGGAAACAGTTGACCAATTCTTATGAAATTTTTGTGTCGCAATAGTTTTCCACCAACAACAGGAATTTGTCCTTGGGTGCATTTGCATAGCGCGTATAGAGATAATCTTCCGTTTGTTGCCACTTTCCATGAAAAGGGTCTAAGGGGCCCCTGGGAGTTGGCCTCGGCCCCTGATACGCCTGCGTCCTCAGAAAAATAAAATACCTTAGAGGATTTGACAGCTGAGAAGGCGATGATTCAGTCGAGTAGAGGGGACAACACAATATGAGTGATGTGCGAACTTGCCTCTGACTGTGTGTGTCTGTTGTGGTTCTGTGTGTCTCAGTTTTGTTGGGTGTGTGTCTGTGTGTGTTTGTTGCGTCTTCTTCATAATTTGTTACTTCTTTTGGTGTACAATAAAGTTTATTCTATTCTAGTCTAATAACCATACATTTTATGAACCCTACCTCTAAATTTAGTGTTACCTGTATCTCGAGGGAAAACAAAAGGCTTTGATCGATATTAAGTCCAGATAATAATCCAGATACAACTAGGCAGAAAAATGTGATAATCGCCTAGAAGGCTTAATCCTTTCATGGTAAGTACATAAAGTCATAGTTTATTTCAATTCTCGCTTTTCACGAGGCAACAGCATTGGTCGATAGTTCTAAGAATTGAATACTGTTAATAAATAAACCTTGACATTATTGATCGCAAACTACAAAACTAGGAATGGATTTATGCTACACATTTAAGCTTCATGATAAGGCTTTTTTTAGGGTGGGAAATCATCTAATGGCTTCTTCCGCTCTAAGGCAGAGCGAAAAAGCGTGTCAGATTTTTACTGACTAAAACCACACTTTTTATATGGGAAATCAGCCAATGACTTCTACAGATCTAGCGCGGAGCGGGAGAATCCTATTGGGGCCATCACCTAACTTCCGAAAGGGAAACCTGTGGACCTGCCTATATCTATTCTTATTTGCTTATATCACCCATTGACAAAGCATTCTGTAGGTGAAAGAATTTTTGAAATCGATTCAGTAATTTTCAAATTTATTATTTCACAAACAGAAATACAAGTCTTTCGTCTTGATAATATTAGATTACCTACCTACATACTTGCATTTTGCGTGTCGAGTAAAACTTGTGTAGCTGTTTCTTCGTAGCGCCGCGCCGGGCACATAGTAATTTATTTTGGCATCCAATTGCTGTCATGAATCTCATGTTGACTATTTCCTTAGAGTGTAAATTGAATCTTCCTACTGACAAAACTTCTATGTTTTGGACTCATCTATTTGATTCTTACAAACAAAAATGTCGTAACAAAATGCCAAAAATAAATGTTTATTTAGGCGTTCAAGAAAAGAAAAAGAAAAGTAACTTTATATTTTGTTAGAGCTTAGTGTATTTTTCGGTATATTTTTTTAGTATGTAGTACTAGCTAGCTAGTTAGTAGTAGTACTAGCAGTTAACCAGCGAAGTTTTGAAAAAGTAATAATGAAAGTCTTTATTATTCATTTATATTAACAAGTTTCAAGTTTATTCGTCCAAGAAAAAGAAAAAGATTCTCCTATACAACCTTTATTAACCTAATTCGTTTTATAGGCGTAGTTTTGAAAAACAAATAATGAAAACCAGTCAGTTTCGCCTCTTATATACATACGTGCTTTTGCTAGCGGCTTCGTCCACGTGAAAGTCGGTTATTGCGGACGCGGAGTCGGAACAACGGTACCGACTCCGCGTCCGTAATAATGGTTCAAGCTTACTCCGTAACAAATTTTATTGAAATCGGTTCATCGCGGTTAAACCGATAGCCTAATAGATAGACAGACAGAGTTACTTTTACATTAATTATATTATTAGTATGAATGACAAGATATATAATTTGTGAAACCCAATCATATCAAACTAAACATTATGATCCAATTTTCTTAACATAAATTGCTGACGAGTATTCTGAACAGACAAATTAATGCCTTCTGTAATTTATGAAAATTTTAATACCGGTCGTGTCATAAATCTTAATGCTGTTAATTTTCTAAACAAACGGGTTCGAGGAATTTTAAATATTGACTCTCATTACTCATTATATTTTGAGCTTGATTTTAAACAGTTTGTTAATATGTATGAGTAACTATAGTTTTACCAAGGCGTAAAGTTACCCAAAAGGCACTGGATAAAGGTATCCTCAGAGTTTCCTTGCGTGATCACATCAGAAATGAAGATAGCAGTAAAAGAACCAATGTTACCGATATAGTCCGAAGAATCGCTAAACTCAAGTGGCAGTGGACAAGGCAGTTTGCTCTCAGATAGATGGTCGAAGCGTTGGTGGAAGGCCTCCCACAAGGTAGACCTATGACCTGGCGAGGGTCACGGGTATTAGATGGATGCAAGACGTACGGTTGTTGTGGCGACGATTGAGTGAGGTTTATGTCCAGCAGTAGACGTACTCCGGCTGAAATGATGATAATTATGATCAGATTTTCAAATAATATTATCTTTTATCATCATCATAATTTCATCCGAAAGATGTCCACTGCTGAAAAAACTTCACAAAAATGTTGACACATGAACCAATCCTGTGCGTTTTGCAATCGGATTCCTGCGACCCTCACCAGGTCATCGATCTATCTTGTAGGAGGCTTTTCAATGCTGCGTAGTAAAAGATTACGTGGTCACCACTCTAGAAACTCTCTACTTCATCGACCATCTATACTGAGAGTCATTTTACCCAGCTCACTACCACTTAAAGTTGAGAATTCTTCCGGCTTCGTCGGTAACCCTCATTCTTGATTCGATCACACAAAGAATCGCCGAGCACAGTCCATTGCCCTTCGGGTGAATTGGTGTAATCAACAAGGAATCATAAATTGAAAAAAAAAAATGATGTATAGCTCGCTGTTTCCTAAAAGTATTTGTTAGAGAATTCGTTTCGTATAAAATAGTTTTACTGCTCACCTAACAAAAATTTTTCAACATAGAATGACATTTCATTTTTTAAAGTTATATCCCCTTTTTTGATTACACGCATATTTTTGAAGCGTGAATCTTTTGTTCTGTTCCATTCATTTCTGCGAAAACCACAGATTTCATTTTAGATTACATTTAGGTATTTACTTATAAATATGGCCAGTTATCATACCATCTGTGTTGATCAGTCTGGTACTTGGCATATTCATTACGTTTAAAAAAGTAAAACAAAACCTTATTTACGTGACAAATCATTGAATAACATCTCCCGCTCCGGGTGGAGTGGGACCCCGTGTCAGACTTTTACTAACTACGGCTCATAGGTGTCCCTTCAGTTACCCTTTATAGTGAGAACTGCAGTAATTCCTTCGAACAATCCGCGACCCTGACAGGCGTCAGCCCTAACTGGCTCCATCAATCTACTGACATCTCTTTGAGGCGCGCATGGAACACGACACGCCGTCGACTCGGGTTTGGTCTTAACCGGACGGCTGGATGGTAAGCTGCCCATGGCTTGCCGTTCGCAAAACCGTGCCTACTGTGGCCAGTGGTCTAAATAGCAAACTTAACTATGACTATAGTACACATAAAATAAACACTCCAAACTAATTATAATAAAAGAAGGTGTCAAGAAAATTTTGCGCAGCACTATAGACTCAAATGAAATAAAAACTTTCATTAGGTTGAGTGGGAAGTCTCCTGTATTATCTTAATCAAATTCAGAGGACGAGAAAAAACATTGAGAGACCAAAGTGTAAGTTACGTAAACTCACGCTACTTACAAGAAGCTTTAAATAAAGACGGCTAAAAGCCTCGATTTGCATGTTAAAGTGGATTTCCAGGAAATTCCGTGTGTAAAGTTCATGATATTTACAGATATCTGGGAAAGTTGGATTCAAAGGAACGCTATTGGAATTAATTCTTAACTCTATTTAGCCGTAAAGGATATGTCCAGTGAAACTCGTTTATACAGCGTACATCGAAGGACTGGATCAATTTTCCTTATGCGGTTATCCCGTCCGATTATAATTTGGGTGTTTTCAAAGCAAGAGTGAATAGGCTCTTAATAAACTAGGACGCCTCATCATCAACGATTGCTAACAATTAAAAAAAAAACTTAGTTAAGTGAGACCTGGATAAGTGAGAAACCTGCAAAGCTGAAACTCATGCTCAGTTTCTGACACTTGACAGCAATGAATTATCTCTGTGTAATGTTATTATTTATTTATTATCATCATTTTTGTACAACAAAATAGCCGTTAACACTAAAAGAATACAAAATACGTTAATCCTTTCAGTCTGTCTTCTCACAGAACCGCAAATTTTCTAAAAATATCGTTTTCCATTCATCAGCAAACGAATCCAATCCAGGGTTGGTTTCCACGAGCGCGTTGAGCATCGTTAGCATACGCGGAATAAGGGAGGTGGATCGAGCTACAGTGCGACAAAATGAGACGCACCTCTGTACTAAAATAACCTCTATTCTCACCTCCAGTAACGGAACTCTCTTATAGAAAAAAAAACTATCTCAGAACCTACTAGCTCGAATCGAAAAAACCTTTCAGTGTTTGATAGCTCATTTATCGAGGAAGGCAATAAGCTATACAATATTACGCTAGGATTAAAAGGAAAGTAAAAAAATGTTCAGGGTCAAAACCTCCAGGCACCCGGATAGTAGCATACCTCTTTAAGTGAAACAACTTTTCAGGTCTTTGAAGTTCCAGTTATCCACGTTTCACTGTATTTGTTCACATAACACGCAGCATGGAATGTTTATAGTTATTATGTTAGCAACAATTTAATTTAATTTTAAATTACACATTCTCTGTAATATTTTATGTGGAAAATGTTGTTGGTGTATGCATTTGTGTAATTTATTGGATTGTTTACCTAATTTACTATAAAATTGCGATGTCTAATATTTTGTACATTTGTTTATTTTTTTTTAAATGACATTTTCTTGGTTTTTTTTTTCAGGTGTCTTCGCCACCCTTGGTTGACTGGTAATGCCTAAGGCATTAAGTCCGCCTTTGTACATGCTTTGTTTTTTTTTTAATAATAAAATATAACTCACGCGTGCACTTCGCACGCTCAACCTAGGCGGACTTATATTGTTGTGCTCTGAGTGAATTCACAAGGAATGCATTATTTATTATTAGTTATAAGTTAGGATAAGCACATTTATCGTATCGGGGATACAATAAAAAACCTGTAAATACAGATGTAAGATAAAGATAAATAAATAATAACAATATTCCACAACTTTCACACAACACCATCTAGTCCCAAGCTAAACAGAGCTTGTGCTATGGGTACTAGACAGCTGATAAACATACTTATAGATTTATAAATACATACATATTATACATAAATTACGCCCAGACACAGAACAAATGATTGTGCTCATCATACGAACATTTGTCCTGGGTGGGAATCGAACCCACTATCTCCGGCATAGCAGTCAGGGCCACTAACCCCTAGACCAACAGGCCAGTCCAAAATAAATAATATAAAAAATACACACTCACCCAGTGCAAAATCGCAGGATGGTCCAAAGAACACATGAGCGCAATCGTTGTAGGCGTCTATCGCCGATATGACGGCGTAGGCTGCGTCACAATCCGTGACGTCATATTTCATCCATTCCACCGTCAGCCATGGTGGAAAGGCGTTCTGGATGACTGGGTCTTGCATAGCCAGGTCTAGTGCGGGCCCCACCTGTGGAGAAAGGATATTTTACTTTTGTTGGGAAAGAAAGAAAAAATTCTGTTTTCTTTTTTTTGTTAGGAAGCAAGGGTTTATTGACATGGACATGTGACATATCAAGTATTGTATTTTTAGGATTCCGTTACCTCAAAAGGAAAATACTGAACCGTTAGAGGATCACTTTGTTAGTTCTCGTATTTGTCTGCCTATCTGTCCATTAAAACACTTTATTTCAGGAACGCGTCGTGGTATCAATTTAAAAAACCATATACACAAACCATAATCTCAAATTCCTTGAATCTCTGAAAAAATCAAGCTTCTAAGTTAACGAAAAAAGATACGGCCGTTTATGTCACATAAAACGTGAATTTGGAAACTCTCAAGGGAATCAAAATTCATAGAGTACTTCCCGCTGATCTAGAACCCTAAAATTTGGTATGAAGCAAGGTTTACGTCACTAGAAAAAAAGAATTTGCGATTCGAAAAAACCCTGAAGTGTTTCGCGTGATTCGGGAATCAAACTGTTTTTAATTGTGTTCATAGGTTAGTTTCTGCGGAACCTTCAGTGTGCGAGTCCGACTCGCACTTGCCAAGATTTTTTTACAATGTAAAATGGTTTTAACAGTTATCTTTTTTCAATTTCCAGTGATGACAGGCTTGCAAGCATCTGTAATTCGTCTATCCGCGTTAACTTGCAGATTTTACCTGCTTATTGCATGCATCCAAAGTCAGTTTATAATAAATCGCATGAAATTATAAACTGTTCTTCTCAATTAGACACATAAAAGTTGTAAACTACCTAATTGAAATGGGATTTATTGAAGTTATTTGAAGTTTATCTGTTCACAATAAAGCGAAAGCTTATAATCTCTCCAAGGTTTTGACCAATATTTTGTTGGATTTGTTCTTAATTAATTACACTTATTTAAATTGACTTATTAGTAAGTTTCAGTATCCATCACTATCTTTTATAAGTTTTTCATTATATTTGATAATAATGCCGTCAATTGTTGGAACATAGACTAAAGTTATGAAAGTTTGTTACTCCTTCACGCTTAAACGGGCAGACTATATATTTTAATAGGATGTTTTTTATACCGGGAGTATATTACCCTGTCATAGAATCGCTGGCAGCAGCTAGTTTCATTATCATCAATCATCATTTTAGCCGAAGGACGACCACAGCTAGACATAGGCCTCAGCAACGGTAAAGCACACTTACCTAGAAGTAACCTATTCATTCTTAATCCAAAATAAGTGGGATGTCCACCACATGTCTGGTAGTAAAAAGATGGAACGGGCTAGGCGGAATTAAATTCCAATTCACTCTCCCCGAAATGCAACCAGTAGAAAACCGATAGGCGTCGATCCTCAAGACTTTGAGGCTTCGACTAGACGAGTGCATCATTGCCGAGTGTTCATAAGGATATTCTAGGGGTTAAGTGTCCATAATGGTCCCTTAGCTTCTGGTCACGTTTCGTCAAGAAAGGAATACAATGAAGGTTTGACTTGAAGGGATCACATGGGTACCGTACGTGACGATTCACACAAATTCCTCTCGGCTTTTCTAAAGAAACATTCGTATTTTTTGCTGTTGTGGTTTTCTCAGCTCTGTATAAAGAAACTTGATTTTGTTACCGTCGAATTCTTGGCAGTGTTTGTACATAACATAACATAATCGGCTTTATAATGTTCCCACAGTAAAGACTCGCTTCAGGAATGAAGATATCCGCAGTAGAACCAAGTTCGCCAATACCGCCCGAAGAATGGCCAGACTTAAGTGGCAGTGGGCAGAGCACATTGCTCGTAGAACAGACAGTCGGTAGGGCTGAAAGGTTTTAGAGTGGCGTCCGCGTACTGTAGCCGTATCTGGTGAAAGTCACAGGAATGCGATGGATGCGAGACACAGGCCTCCAAGTGTCGCCACAACGAACAACCTTATGTGTCTACGGTCCTATGTCCAATACTGGGTCCTTCGACCGAAACTTTAATGACTTTTTTTATGCTAGGGGAATCATCAGAATGACTTCTCCCACTCTTGGGCGGAGCGGGAGAGTGTGTCAGACACTTACTGACTAAACCCCTACCCCGTCCCTTCGTTGCTTACGATCTGGGGGACACGGTGACAACCTTTCGGATTACCCATGTTCCCCTAGCAGGCTTTCAGGCCTAGAGGCTTTCCCTGCCGGGCCCCTACAGAAACTATGATGAGTTGGGCCTCAGGCCTCCTCTCTAGGACAAGAAATGAACTAATAGAATTTTTGGTCCTAGGACTTGGCGATTTCGTAATAATATGATGATGTATTCCTTCACCGTTTTGAGAGTCCTATAAAACGCCCGCCTAGGTTTGAACCCACGACATACTACTTGTAATTCAGGGCCTCTGCCGCTTGCAGACGATGAGCAATGAGCAGCTCGTCGTTCACCCGTCCGTTAAGGACCAGGCCCGAGAACGTAAAAGGTAACAGAAGGACGAAGGTGGGTTTTCGTCGGTTAAAAGTCTGAAATGCTCTTTCGCCCGTTCCGTCCGAGAGCGAGAGAAGTCATTGGATGACTTCCCACCTCAAAAAAAGGCATATTGTTGCTGGGCTACCATTATTTATAAATCTATGTGACGCGGGGGTTTTTTTTGCGACTAGGTATGTATTAAGTCATCATCATCATCTTAGCCGAAAGAAGTCCACTGTTGGACATAGGCCTCCACCAAGCGTCGCCACAGCGACCGGTCCTGTGCGTCTCGCATCAATCGGATTCCCGCGACCCGTCGCGATGTATTAAGTAAGCCTTATTAATATACTGCTACAAGCTATATTTTTTCAGGCAATTGCAATTTCCTTTGAAGAAAATAATTATTTAATGTAAGGCTATAGTATTGCAACATCGCCCTAAATAGATAGTGAGGCGCCATGACATTATCGATAAACATTTTATCGACAACAACTAATCGAAAAGATTTCGTGTTTTACGCGTTACTAATAATAGAATGTGAAACATTGTTATCACTTTATCGAATTTACTCCGTTCTTATCTAAAAACGTATAGTGCGTACTTCTATTTCCATTAGCTATAAATAGACATTTTAGATAAGGTAATGCAGGCCCTAAAGGTTTTGTGTTAACTTAGTAGTTTTGAGTTAAACTATACGAATACTGACAAATGCTTCCACTGACTGGATAAGTCCACTCAAATCTGTGTGGTTCTGTTTTCAAAAGACTATCTCTGGCATTAATCTGCTTGGTTTTCATATAACGTTTTGCAAATATAAGTATTGCGTAGATCGTTATATTACAATTTAGTGATTATCCGGTATTTTGCATTGTTTATACGCAAAATACCGGATAATCTATAATTATGATATTACTAGCTGCTGCCTGCGGTTTTTCCAGCTTGAAAGTAAACAATTGTCGCAATGGTTCACACTTCAGAGATAAAAGTATTGTGTGGTATTTCAGGAACATAGTCTGCCGGAGTGCAAAATTTCATCAAAATCCGATCATCGGTTCGAGCGTGAAGAAGTAAAGATGAAGTTGTTTCGGTTTCTTTTAAGGGAAGTTAGCTATGTAGCATCGGCCATATCTAGTTTAAATTGATCGAAAAAATTACATAAACTAATATGCAAAATAAATATAATTTATTGAAACTAGTAGCCCTTTACGTTCGACGTTTTTAAAAGTTACTTCCGTAGCTTTCAACTTATATTTTGATGGGATTGAAGCAGGTCCTTCAATAATTAGATTTTGCCTGAAACTTTATCTTCGTGCTTTACATATGTAAATACATATCTACGACTATCTTTGTTGACTTTTTCTGAAAGTATTTTTTTATATTCTGGTGTCATGTTTAAAAACTATTTAGTTTTTCATACCTTGCATTGAGTTCGAGTTGTAAGAGTTTGGGGTGAACCAATTAGAGCTCCGAAAGTCATAAACGTCTTGATCGCATTACCGTAAAACAACTCGCACTACAAGCCCTGCATATAGTTATTTTATTTTTCATTAGATTGCGGATTTAATATGTAATGTTCAACACATTTATTGCCAATACATCCTTCTCGGCAAACTTCCCTGAAGTACCTAGACAATATTACAATAAAATTTTCAGCTCCAATTTGAATGAAATGAGTCCATATATTTTCCAGTTGTGTAGAATCATGAGAGGCTATTAAACTGTACCAATTAAAACATATTTCTATATCATAAGATATACTTACAGCTGCCAAACAGGCATCATAAGTCGTATTCTTCGGCAGCAGCAAAGCCGCCCGTATCTTGCAGGTACCACTATCATCACACACTTTGTCACAATCGCGAAGCCTCGGCTTTTCACCTCGACAGTTCTGACCAACACCAAACTTCACTAAACCTAGTAATAACAATAATACACACCACTGCATTTTGACTTTAACGACAAATTTTAAACATATTTAATTAAAAATGGAATCGAAAAATCGGTGTCACTAGATTTAAAATTAACGGTTGCATAGTTCGAGATTTGAACGCGGATTTTTATCGATGAAACGGTCACTTCACATGATTGGTAACATCACTACATTTTCCACAACACTGGCTGCAAATCTGAAACAAAAGAAGTAATCATTAAGAAAAGTTTGAACGGATATAAAGGGAAAGTGAGAACAAAGATATTATAAAGTTTTTTAAAAGTTTTTATTCTCCGAATCTATCTTAGCTTATAGAACATAATTTCTTTTTTTGTTTTCAGTGATTTTAATGAGGTTAAAGAATGTTTTACTGCCTGAGCAAAGAATTCATGTTTAATCAGGTGAAAATATTAAGGAAGTTGTAATATTCTTGTTGAATTAAAATTGCTACTGTAAGATTTCACACTGGTTAGAATTGAAAAAAATTGTGTTAGATAGCACATTTATTTATATAAGTTATGAAAATAGCTACAATATATAAGCACATTAGGCAATTTACTAACATATGACTGTCCATGACTAATAAAGAAGTGAATAAACTTAGACCTATGAGCAATAGGACTGAAGGGCTAATTTTGCCTTCAAGAGTTCTGATTCCAACAGGATTGTTCGAGAGAGTCACCACGACCTTTAGAGTCGACCAGATAATCCAAACAAAATCATCAATCGAAATGAATTGCCAAACGCAATAAAGCCTACATAGAGCTAAAACGTAAGGTTGCCACTAAGCCAACCTTTCGGTATTTTACAGGATACATTTTGGAGAGTGTGCGCAGGAATTGCATGACATGATTCCGATGTAACCTTTCTATCTTCGGATAACCCGACGACGTACGGCGACTAGGTACGAGTATCCATCCTTTTATTGTTAAGAAAAGGTCCTAACGAAATGTTTCACCTTGTCGTTTACACCGCGTACATCGAAGGACTGAAACAATTTGCCTGCTGCGGTCTTCCCGACTGATTATAATTTGAGTGTCTTCAGGGCTAGAGTGAATAGGCTCTTAATAAACTAGTGCGCATCAACTACTACATTACTGCTTAACATCAAGTGGGATCGCAGTCAAGCACTAGTTTACATTATTAAAAAGAACAATTTAAATTAATTTGCCTAGCGAAACTAAGTGACAATCCCTGATTTAAGGCTTATCTTTGTCTATTAATCCCATAAACTCAGACAATTGTCATTAATTATCTTTAAATCACACCTATTTGAATTTGAACTCTTTTCGTAATTTGTAACTTTTGTCATCTGAAATTGAAGCTCTCTGAAATTCAGCCTTTCTTCACCAAAACGATTCTTCAGAATTTCAAACAGGAAGAATATTCAAATAAGGAAGCCGAATCTCATTTCATGCGATATTAGATATTAGAGTGACATTACACTAATATTATGAAGGCAAAAGCTCGTATAATGTATGTGTGCGTATGTACATTAGAGATGGGGATTCTGAGATTGTTTTACCGATCAAAAGAATCGGTTAAAATAAACGATCGAGTCAACCATCGATACGTCGTTCTACAAAATAATCGAAAAGTTTTTTGATTGTTTTAAGTCAATTGAATTGACCACTAGTTTTCAATTGTTCGAATCAGTGATTCACTGAGTTTCGCGCGGTCACCGGTGTTTTTTTTTATGGTAGGGGAATCATCAGAATGACTTCTCCCACTCTTTTATGTCAGACATTTACTGACTAAACCCCTACCCCGTTCCTTCGTTGCCTTCGATCTGGGTAACTCGGTGGACACCTTTCGGATTTCTCATATTCCCCAGAGGCTTCGGCCCTGCCGGGCCCCTACAGTTTGCTGACATCTCCTTGAGGCGCGCGTGGAACAGAACGCGCCATTGACGACTGGGCTCGGTTCAGATTATGCGGTCACCGGGGAGAGACTCGCTATAACAGACCTAGTCGAACTAGAGTCAAAGTCGAATCAAGAACCATCGAGATGTTTGAACAATCGAATCAATAGAATCAAACCAAACGCCGTCACGCATCGGTAATGTGCATTTAGTAATAAATGCACATTACCGCGAAATGGATAATCAGATTTAAATACAGATGATCAGACACGTATACTTGTCCTGGAATGGCATATAGGATATATCTTTTACTTAGAAATTAGAATTGATTTAGTTAGAACTAAGATTTAGTTGGAATATGTTCCGGGAATATTGGTATTAACACTTTTATCCACCTGACCTATTGAGAGTAGCGGGAATCCAATGGATGCGAGATATGCTGAAACGGTCTTTACGGCGACACTAGAGGGAATATGTTCACCAGTGGACGTCTTTCAGCTGAAATGATGATGATGTTGATTTTTATTCATATTTAATCAATCTTTTATGTTTTTGTAGTTTTTGTTGAATAGTTTCTTAAAGTAACTGTTTTTCTTAGAACACACACGCGCAGAAAATTTTGTTTGCTGAAAATGTTCACGATAACCTTGGGCCGTACTATTTCGTTGTTAAAAAGAGATGAAATTTGAATTGTATAGTTCCATCTCTTTCTTATTTAAACTCATGTCGGTTTTAAGTAGTTGCAGCAGGGCTCCTTGTCAGCAATATCGGTGTTTGTAGGGCCCACCCCGTAAATTAGTGTCAAACTGAAAATTGTTTTATTTCACATAGGCCTACATAGGCACTTATAAAATGTTAGAAGCTAGCGCACGGTTCCAATTGGTCATTTCCTACGGAGAAGCAACGGCAAAATATTGAAACTTTAAAAGAAATATTCCGGTTCTGTGCGTCTCGCATCCCACGAAATAAAGAAAATAAAATAGCAAAGAAATTAAGAAAACGCTGCTGTTTTATTAGTACAACCTTATGCTATAGTTTTATATTTGCAGAAATCACTAGACTTATGTTAATGTAATCAAAACTTGCTACCATTCTTATTAAGTGCTTTTATGCACATACACTTATTGCACTTGATGGAAATGAGGAAAATTGTTAACTGAGATATTATACAGACAGTCTCAGTACAAATAAAATAAGATTATTGAAGTTAAGGTATGAAATAAATATCCAGCCTGAAAATATTTTATAACGGAAATATTTTAATTACTCAGATACCCGCAAAACGAGACACAATAGTAAAACATTAACAGCGCGGTCTCATAGGACCGGTTGGGGATTCAAACGTAAAAGGCGAAAGTTTGTATGTGGTTGTAAGGCTGTACGAGTAAGTAGTTGGCTGTAGTATCATCACAGCATTAATAAAGGGTATAAAAAGACCCTTAACGAAAACGAAAACCCCATATTCTACTCATCACTGGGATAGTTTTTTTTTCTAGACCATACCTGGGAATTCACTGGTTCTGGAGATATTGAAGGTCAAAGTGAAAACTTTTTTTTCGTTTTTTTTTCAAAATCGTATTCCAAGTATCATTAATAAACTTTCTTCCGAACAAACATTACCAAAATTATCAATTTTTCATAACAAATTACGCATTTGAAGTTACAAAAATGCAATGAAAACTAAACAAAACGAGTGCCTCACACACACAAGCGTGCGGTCGGTTCAACGACCAAGGACGAGCGACCGAACGCGCAGCTGATCGGAAATATTATTAATTAATTATTTTTTAAAGATAAAAAAAAAGTTATTTCCCAGCAATATTCTTTGGTCTAAGTTACTTAATGACATGTACAGAATGTGTAGTTATCGGCTTTGTGATCGGTCTTTTTACATGTATTTTCAAATTGTTAATTTGTACCAATTATTTAACGAAGTAAGTATATTAGTATAAGAATATTGGTATTAATTAGTGTAGTTTATTTATTTGTACATACTTGTATCGTAATAGTAGAAAATTATACCAAGATAAAATATACCGGAGATAAAAAGTATCATATTAATAAACATGCTATTTCAGGACATGGCCAAGTTTTACCGAAATCCGTACTACCTAACTCACAAACTACGCCTATAATTATAATATTAGTGTAAAGTGCGAATACAATAAGTTTTACTCAAATTATTACGAAAAGATTCTTCAAGCAGCAACAGTTTTCTGAAAATCAACCCACTGAAAAAGAAAATGATAAATTACTGAGCTAAACAAAAGTCCCCTTTTTTCCGATAAAATGCTTCCGAGAACCTTTTTCCTTTATATCAATCGCGAAGTTCATTCATCCTTTGCCCTAAGATAAATGCCTATATGAAAGGTATGAACTAAATCTATCCGTTCACAAAAATGTTATTTTTCTTTTTTTTTCTTGCCTGAACCTTGTAATAGATAATATTACAGTTGCTGTTGCTGCTTAAGCGTTGTGTAGTCGATAGATTTAAAGGAAGCAGTAACAGGAAATAAAATAAAAATAAACATTTTAATGCCTGCGATAAAGTATTTTTACAATACATAGCAATACGTATAGGTAAGTATTATCTACCTACCCAGCCTTTTCCAAAACTATATTGGGATCGGCCTTCCAGTCAAGCCGGATTTAGCTGAATACCAGTATTTTACGAGGAGCGGCTGCCTACCAGACTGCTCTACAATATGTATGTATATATTTAGAAATATATAAGTATGTTTATCGATTGTCTAGTACAATGTTCCGCAAACTTTTTCTGTTCAAGGTATATCTAGGAAAACGGAAGGTTTTGGAGGTACACTGTTTATGAAAAATCATGAATCAATCATCAACGAAAATGGGTTTCTGAAAATTTTAATTTTCGATTAATTTTCATTTCCAACACGAGGAAGGAATTCCTGCTCGGTGAGTAGCAAAAAATGCCCTTAGGGAATGGATTTCGAACCCTGATCTACACTTTTCTTCCGTTTGTATGGGATAATAATATTTTTCCGTACTGATTTTTCGGAGCACTGGTCCAGTAGGTACTCATAGCACAAGCTCTACTTAGTTTAGGCTCTAGGTAGTTTTCGTAAACCACCATGCGGACTCAGTGAAGGCTACTCGCAGGCCCAGGTTGCTTATTATTATTATTGGCAGGACGAAAGTTACTTTACAACCGGAATGCTTACCGTATTACAATGCTACATAGTAAATTGCCTATGGTATTAAGTCCGCCTTTGCACATTGTGTTGCATAAAAACTAAATAAATAAATTTGATATTGTCAACATTACGGGGAAGTCCGCAGCGGTATCTTTGCACCTCCGGTGACCTTTTGCGCAAACTTCGTAAGTCACCGTGTTGACATTGTACACAGAATTTAATACCACATACTAGTTACTAATTAAACGTAAATTTTAATTACCTTTTTTGGGTCTGGAAATAGAATGGAATAAAATAAAATATACATAATAAAAGTAATATTAGAGAAACGGTTACAAACTCAAATCAAAATAAAAGAAAACAAAAATACATTATGCGCCAAGCGTGCCCAAATCGAAAAGGCATTTGCTGGGCGTCAGACACCCAACGCTAGTTTTCAGTTGGCAGCACATAATCCTAAAAACATTCTAGGACTTCTTCCATACCAGGATAGAGCCAGAAGGCGTATCAGACTTTTACTAACTCTTCTTCTTCTTCTGCCTGGCGTTAATCCCGGCCATTGCCAGGGTCCGCCTTCCGACTAAGACTTTTACTAACTACAATCTACATATGTCCTTCATTTGCCCTTTGCGGTCTAAGACCACAGTTTCCTTTTCAGAAATTCACCGTGGCTCTAGTGGGTATCGGTCATACGGTTTTGCTGATATTTTTATAAGGAGCGTGTATGAAAAACTACATGCCGTCGACGACACAGGCTCGGTGCTTAACAAACGGCTAGCCGGCGAGCTACCTCATCATCATCATCATTTCAGCCGAAATACGTCCAGTGCTGGACATGGGCCCTCAAGCGTCGCCACAACGACCGGTCCTACACGTTTTGCATTCATCGAGTTCCTGCGACTTTCACCAGGTCACCGCGGCACCGGTTCGCTCCCAGTTCCGCTTTGTCGTAGACCTTCAAACGCTGCGTCTTACGGTGTATGGTCGCTAACATTGGATCTCTTGGATTCCTGGTGTGATTATGCAAGGAAGCTCCAAGCATAGCCCTTTCTATTGGCCTTTGAGCTGCCTATTGTTTATCATCCGCAAGCCCGAGCGTACGATGAATACCCATCAGTATTGAATTTCAAACCTTTACGTACGAATGTAAATTTCGATATACGGAAAGCAATAAAAATAAAGGGATGCTTGTTAACATACTCGTAACACATTTGCATACCAATATTGTCTATCACATTTAAACAAACTGTGGTGACTGTCAACATGGTCTGATGTTGTTCTACGCTTTTATTAGAACAATATTCAAATTACAGCTTTGTTATGTTTACTAAAATAAATAAATTACAATTTTGTGTAGCACAGTTCTATTTATTACATGAGTTTTATTCTTGACTGGCTTATGTCAGCGGCTTTGCCTGCGTTAATGTAGGAAATATATGCCATTCTCAGTACATTCATTACAGTCAGAGTAGGAGGGTGTATAAGAATTTTGCTGACTAAATCCACACCTGTGTCCAACAGTAGCTCTTTGCATTCTAAGACCACGGGTTTCCTTTTCAAAAAATCCCCGCAGCCCTAGCAGGCATCTCTTTAAAGAGCGCGTGGATTACTACGTATAATACCCGGCAAATACGTTGGCAAGTTTCGCGCATAGTGCACAAAACAGCCAATGAGTGAACAGGACGTAACGCAATGCAAAGGCAAAAGTCGTCTAACGCACCAATCATAAACTACTATTATAATGCTGCACCAATCGCGCGCCGGATCGGCGCTACCTCGTACCCCGCGTCCCGCTTGACCACCAAATAGACCTAAAAAACGATTTCTGCGCATTGCCAAGTTATCTGCCGCCGGTTATACTGTTGACGACTCAGGCTAGGGCCGAACGGCTACCGCACAGCTAGCTACCCGTAGCTGACGAGCTGATGACCCGAACGACGGTTCGCATCTGTGAGTTTGTGTGTATGTTACTCTTTCACGGTCAAAAGGGTAAACAGTTTGCTTTGAATCAGACCATGTCCTGAAAATAGCACTTAGGATTCTTTTAATCACAGAAGTACCTTGAGATTATATTCTACTTCCACGCAGGCAAAACCGCTGGCAAAAGCATACCGTAATATCAAAAACACGATATAATTAAAAAACCACTTTACAACAGTCCAGTGGCGACAACCAAGCGCCGCTACATTAAAACAACTTATCTGAGAACAAGGCAATTATGTCATGAAATTGGAAATTACCACAAACCACTATACAGTTTATCGTCCATTTAATCAATTTTACATTCTCGAATATTCGCAGATAAAACTGTAATGCTGGGCTTTACCAGTTTACGAAACATCTGTTTTTTGTTTAAATTTTTCGAAAGAATTTTTTTAATGTTGGGTAAATCCGTCCAAAGGTCTGTAAAAAAATGCTTTTAGCGATATGACTGCCATTGTGATTCATCATCATCATCATCTGCCTAGCCTTTTCCCAACTATATTGGGGTCGGCTTCCAGTCAAGCCGGATTTAGCTGAATACCAGTATTTTACGAGGAGCGGCTGCCTACCAGACTTCCCCAACCCATTAACAGGGGTAACACGGTACTTCATGGCAAGACTGGACTATCCGTAACGACTGCCAAAGATCTACAAATGACGGCCGGGACCTACGGCTTAACGTGCTTTCCGAGGCACGGAGGAAACTCGTTATGTTAAGATGGTCACCCATCCACAGACCAACCTAGGCAAGCGTTGCTTAACCTTGAAGATCGACCTGTGCGGCTGTTATTATTTAGCCACGAGCTCCTCAAATGACTGCCATTGTGATTGTGACGCCTTAAATTTTATACTTTTACTGTAAAATGTTATTTATGGTGTAGAATAAAGTATATCAACCAATGAAATACTACATAATAGAAGAAAAGGGAGTGAGTGGTAGCGTGACGAGTGACAGGATAGAATGGAAGAAAAAAACGTGTTTCGCCGACCCCAAATAAAACGGACCAAGGGCAGGAAGATGATGATGAACCAATGAAATACTATCTCATGGTAAGCGATGATGTGGTGGACGATGGAGCAAGCTTGTCTTGTCCATCATGTACCGGTGGCGTATTGCGGACCGCCTTACGTCTAGTAGTCCGATGATGGAACGGCCTTGGCGCAATTAAATTGGGCGATTCCAGTGCACATTCACCGAAATGTAAACGATAGAAAATCGATAGGCAAGCAACCCGACGTTGATCCTCAAAACTGGAGTATTCCCGTTTTGGCAACCAGATTTTCGGCACCGTTGGTCCACTGGCCTGTTGGTCTAGTGGTTAGTGGCCCTGACTGCTATGCCGGAGGACGTGGGTTGGATACCCACCCCGGACAAATGTTTGTGTGATGAGCAAGATCATTTGTTCTGTGTCTGGGTGTAATTTATCTATAATATGTATGTATTTAGAAATACATAAATATGTTTAACAGTGGTCTAGTACCCACAACACAAGCTCTGCTTAGCTTGGGACTAGACGGCCTTGTGTGGAAAGTTGTGGAACATACATACATACATTTTGGATTGGCATTTTGTATAGGTTACTATCATCCAAAATACCTATGGGTGCCGAAACGGGAATAGCTTGGGTGCCGAAAATTTGGTCGATAATCTTGGCTCGTTTCTCAGACGACTCCAGCACTTTAACTTTTAAGCTGGAATTTGACAGATCCATTCCAAATATGAGAGCAGTATTCCATACACTATCGGACTTGTGCTTGATAAAATTTGAGTAACTGTGCTTTACATGAGGCCTCACTTCATGTGAAGAGGGCAATTTCATCAAGCGCGAGCCTATCCATAACAATATAAAAAATGAATTCATTCTTAAAATTTTTCAACATAAACCGACTACGATTACAAGAAATTATTACAAAAAAACTCAACAATTTTATCGATGCCGATAAGTCGGAGAAAAAATGCGATAGTGTGTTTATTTCTGTCTTTGATTTAGCGATAAAAGAACCAGGGAACAATAATAACGTATCAGTCATATACTTTGTGTGACACGCCGATAAGGGACAAGTATTTCCACGATATTTCCCTGAAGTTAACAAACAGAGTTGTGCAAGATTGTGAGCAATAAATAAATTGTGGTTATTTTCTGATTTATATGTCATACAGACTTTTTTTGGTAGAGTTGTCTGTTTCTAACATTATTATATTAAGAGCTGCTAGCAGCGGCATCGACCGAAAGTAAAAAAGTATCGTAAGGAAACACTCCTGAGAAAATAGTATGTAGATTACGTGACTGTGCTGTTTTAATCCCGAATGCAGTGAGAGATTGATATAATTAACTCCCGAGCAGTTCGAGGGAGTTACTGTTCCGCAAAAAGAGACGCCCGCCGCCTACTCCCCCTCGCTCCGGACCATGGTCTGAACCATGATAAATGCACAACCTGAATTTAGTACGTTCAGAATCGGTTTCTGAATCGATTTCAGTTATTTATCAAATAGGTAATTTTTATCCCAAAATAATCAAGAATAATTTTAAGATGATAAGTCCTATTTGCGTCACTAGTAGGTATCACAAACAAACTATTGGCAGCTACATCAGAAAATCAGCAATCTTTGAACATCAAAACTTGTAGACAGTCCCCAAAACTTTTCGCCCTGATAAAAACTGCTTCGAACTCTCCCGCAAAATCCACAGAGGAATAAAATAACTAGTGGTTAAAAAGAAATTAAATGACATCATTTTCAGTTTCTGAAACAAGCTAAAACTTTGTACTACCGCCTAGGTATTACATTTTATAAGTACCTTTCTCCTGAGTGGAGTTAAAATGACTTTGTGAAAGTTCCAACTTTCAACCCGCTGACTGATACCAGCCATTAAAATAATCTTTGTCAAAATGTCACAAAATGGTTTAGTTTGACGCCAAAAACTTTCACCCAAGTACATCGACACCGAATATTGTTTTTGTTCAGAGGTTTTCAACAAGAAATGTTTTTTTTTTTAAACAAAATATAACAAAAACTTCTTCGTCAGCGACTAAGAACAGTCGCTCGCTAAATGCTCTTATGTTTCAGTATGACAATAAATATTTATTGAGTAGATAGTCATTTTATTGACCAGCTCACAAAACAAAAAAGAAACAAAAACAAATTAATCGGCCAAATATCCACCGCAATCACGCTAACAAATATGTAGATTCTTTCACCAATATTTATAATCACTTTTTAGCAAAGTCAAGAATGAATGATAGCGTTAATCACGTTACGGATTTTAAGTTTTGTTACAATCGATTCGCTTGGCTCCGTATAAAATCTGTCTTCAACATAGTCCCTCAATAAATATTCCAACCGTTTTCAATCACATGATTGGCCACATAACAGCTTGATTTCCTGGAATTATGCAATTGGAAATTTGGTTTGCAATATGTTTCGGACTTGTGGCAACGTCCTTTTGAAACTGTATGTCAGTGGAATCCATAATTATCAATAATTATGCCAAAACTTAGGTTTAGGAATTTTCAATCAACATAACCGTTCATATAATATGGACCGAAAATATAGCAGTAAGAATTTTGTATGCCTCAATGGCGGAATATAGTAGAACATGTCACTAAAATAACATCTTATGAACCTACCACAATAAACAATTTAATTATGAAGTCTTGTTTAACCCAAAGGTTGATTGATAGAGAATGCCTTGTGCATTAAGTCCACCTATGTACTACAACTGTACATAAAGTTTTAAATACAATATCGCTCAATTTACGAAATTTGCTTTTACCAATTCACAATTTTCATAATAGATTTTTATTATTTCAATGCGATTTCCGCGCGATATTAAATCCATTGTAATAATTGCCAAAGCTACTCATATTTTAAAAATATAAATGTTGAAACTGTTCTATTGTTCCGATTTGCGTCTATTGAAAAACTAGAGTTCTTGTTGAATATTAAACCGTTTATCTTTATAAGTACATTTAGTTGTATTTGTACGTATTTAAGTAGTAAATAATCGTAGTTAATGAATAATAGGTTGAATTCGAATTTGGGAGGAGCTCGTGGCTAGATAATAACAGCCGCACAGGTCGATCTTCAAGGTTAAGCAGCGCTTGCCTAGGTTGGTCTGTGGATGGGTGACCATCTTAACATAACGAGTTTCCTCCGTGCCTCGGAAAGCACGTTGAGCCGTTGGTCCCGGCTGTCATTTGGAGATCTTTGGCAGTCGTTACGGATAGTCAGAAGCAAGTAAATCTGACTCCAGTCTTGCCATGAAGTACCGTGTTACCCCAGTAAATGGGTTGTGGAGGTCTGGTAGGCAGCCGCTCCTCGTAAAATACTGGTATTCAGCTAAATCCGGCTTGACTTGAAGCCGACCCCAATATAGTTGGGAAAAGGCTAGGCAGATGATGACTTCGAATTTCAACAAGTTTAAATAAACCTTTTATTTAAGAGGGTCCTCGGTCCGACTATCGTCAGAGGTGAGCATTGTTAAAAAGTTTGTGGTGATGTTTGAAAAAGAGGTAACGCAAATGAAGAGAGCGCCTGACCGCTAGGTTGGCTTTTTATATGCTTTGTTTTAAATTTTGGTCATTCGATTTCGATTGTAAAATTTATATAGATAGGTACATTTTCTTTTCTTTTTGAATTTATGAATACTTTATGAAGCGCCAAAGTTCACGCAAAATTGCAGACTTTAATTACTCAGATACCCGCGAAACGAGACACAATAGTAAAACAATAACAGCGCGGTCTCATAGGACCGGTTGGGGATTCAAACGTTAAACCAGAAAATAATTCCGAAATTATCGTATGTAGCCATAATTTAATGTTAGCGTTGAAGTTATACAAATATGTGATAACTTTTACATGTAAAACAGCAATTTCGGAGGGTGAAGCCGTATATTCAGTTCGAGAGGAAATTAGTAAGTTTAACGTTCTGGAAGTTACTATAAAATAATGTAAATCGGTCTAAAGTCTATTATTTGGAAGCCCTTAAATAAAACGGTTATTTTGGTCTGCATTTAGCATAAGCATAATCAGCTTTATAATATTCGCACTACTGGGACCTGGTTTTCCTCTCTAGGAGAGGAAATAGGCCGTGATCCACCACACGGGCCCAGTACGGGTGTGTGGATATCACAAGTCTTCAAATTTTTGGATCTGCCGGTTTCCTCACGATGTTCTCCTTCACAGTATTAAGAGTAGTGAGTGGAATACAAAGTAATACCCTTGTCTATGTATTGGTTCGAAATCGCGATCGACAACTTCTAAATCGGAGCAGTTACCACTGGGCCACCACTGCTCTTTTTGCCCTTGATGCTGCCCTTAATAAGACAGAATCAAGAATATAAAAAACAATCTATTTGAAAAAGCCGTTTTTTCGTTCAAATATGTAGTAAAAACATGCATAAAAGATATTACTTTAACAAAACAATGTAAGCGAACGAAGAAGCTAAAGAGTTTTATAAAGTTCTGAAAAAATAAATTGAAAACAAGTTACCATGAAAATCGCGTTTCGTTCAACTGAAAAAACTTCTTCCGTTAGGAAAAAGTAAATTTTGAATAATGCTCACAAACAAGCAACAAGGTGATCAAATATGTAATGAGAAGGGAAGAGAACATTCATGAAATTTTATCATTTTTATTTCGGGAAACGTTATTATTTTAGGGTTCTGTGTAAACGTACCGGAATTCAATGTGGAATTTAGGACCAGTTTTTCGTTCGTAATATCTCTCAAAGTTATTTGAAATAATTTGTTATTTCTTCTCTCACAATAGACGATCCAACTTTTAAACGTTGTGCAAAATTATTTTCTTTCATAAAACGGGAGCTGTTTTCCTAGAATTCATGAATTGACTAATTTTGTATTCAATTTTTTTTAAAGGTGTAGTTTTGTAAATGTATTGTGCTTTGGAAAAAGTCATAATTAAACAATATTTACTTTTTTTGCTTATTATATCAGAAATACAGTTCTGCGAGGTTGTTAGTGTTTTACAAATAACCTTAACGTATAACAAGACCTTTTCTAATAAGGCCTTTAAGGTTTTTTTTAGCAATATCGGCCTTGTAATGTTCGCACCGTTGGGACTCAGACATCCTCTCTAGGAAAGGGAATGGACTGTAATCCACCACGCGGGCCCAGTGCGGATTGGTGGATGTCACATGTCTTCGAATTTTTGGTTCTAGGAATGTCTGTTTCCTCACAATGTTTCCCTTCCTCGTTTTGAGAGCAGTGGTGATGAAATAAATGACACAAAGTTATGCGCCTGGCTGGGTTTGAACCCGCGACCTACAACTTGTAAGTAGTAGTGTAGTAAGGGCAGATAACACTTGGCCACCACTACTTTCGCCCTTTAAATATTTGCACTATTTAAAAAATATTGGTACAACACTTTCAAATCTATTCGTACGGAACCCATAGGACCACTACCTACTTTATAAAGCGAATACAATTCCTGGCGTTGGCAGTTGCTTTTTTATGATTTCACCGCAATTTTCCGCTAAATGGTATTTCCGAAACTTTCCAAACTTTATTAGCGTGATTGAAATTGGGGTAATAAATTGGACAGTACTGCGAAAATCATGACCAGAGCAAAATATCAAAGCAAAAATGATACAATTAATCCGTATACGTTTTTCACGTGAAATATTTTATTTATATGTGGATTAAGTCAATAGTACGGAACCTTGTAAACGAATGAACAGGTCGAATGCTGACGTCATATGTCACTGACATAATCTGGGCTTTTTTAAAGTGTGGAGATCATCTAATGACTTGTCCCGCTATGGGGAAGCGGGAGGGCGTGTCAGACTTAATAGAAAATAGGATCTCTGGAAAAAAAATCCACAGTGATCGAGATCCTGAGCCGACATATAGGGTGACTGGTAATTTGTGCCCGATACTTAAACACGCGATTGTGGATTGAGAAGCTCGTGGCTAGATAATAACAGCCGCACAGATCGATCTTCAAGGTTAAGCAACGCTTGCCAAGAATGGTCTGTGGATGGGTGACCATCATAACATAACGAGTTTCCTCCGTGCCTCGGATAGCACGTTAAGCCGTAGGTCCCGGCTGTCATTTGTAGATCTTTAACAGTCGTTACGGATAGTCAGAAGCCAGTAAATCTGACTCCAGTCTTGCCATGAAGTACCGTGTTACCCCAGTTAGTGGGTTGTGGAGGTCTGGTAGGCAGCCGCTCCTCGTAAAATACTGGTATTCAGCTAAATCCGGCTTGACTGGAAGCCGACCCCAATATAGTTGGGAAAAGGCTAGGCAGATGACTTAAACACGTGATTGTACTCATGATAACAAACAACTTTTACTATGGGACCAAACCCGTAATCGCGAAAAAAACTGCTGTTCAGTACATTTATGTTCGCCTACTAACTGGTCAAAATGAAGATACTGCATAGCAGATTTTTTTCGCAACTTCATGTTTGTTTATATTTCTTCAATTTGAAATCAATTTCTCGACAGTTAAAAATGTTGTTTTTCGTATTGATACAATTCTATATACACCTGATACGATTGAAAAAGAGATAGATATCACAAAACCTGAGTTACGTATTTTTTTATTCTTTTGTTATCCTATGCTGTTTCGCTTTTAGTCCAACACAATTAATTTCGTTCATCTGTTTCCAATTTTCCAGTCTGCTCTTTGTCTTTTCAATACTGATGAAATAAATTCGTCTATTTTACGCATACTTCATATACCTATCGATATTTCACGGTAGCGTTACAAAGGAAATAATATGTAAAATTGGACATTCATTTCTGATTTTACGTTTTTGCAATCAATCCTGAAATGCCTCGTTAAACTGACATCCGCCTAATTGATTGATTATGCACCAAATATAAGTGCTTAAAGATTTCGTAATAGATTTAATCATAAAACGTGTCGATAAGAACAAACCGTTCCTATGTACGAATATACATTTGCAGATTGATTTGAATTGATTAGTGATTAATTTAGGTAGCATCCACTTTATTGCGGATACTGGTTGGTAACAGTTCAAAATCCATTTGTATTGGAAATTAAAATAAAAAAACATGATCGTACTGTTTACACAATCATTTATTCTGGGTGGAATTTGAACCAACGATCTCTGGTATAGCAGTCAGGGCCACTAACCACTAGACCAACAGGCCAGTCAAACAACGACAATTATCACAGCATACTAGCAAGTATGTTATAATTTCAAAAAAAACCGGCCAAGAGCGTGTCGGGCCACGCTCAGTGTAGGGTTCCCGTCCGTCACAATAAGTGTCCCCAACTTTTCAAATAATGTTCGTCCCATCAAGTTCAAAATAATTTTCCTAGAAAGTCTTTATAAAGCTCTACTTTCCAGATTTTTTTCATATTTTCTAAACTTATGGTTCAAAAGTTAGAGGGGGGGACACACACATTGTTTTTTACTTTTGGAGCGATTATTTCCGAAATTATTGATATTAACAAAAATGATTTTAGTAAACCCCTATTTATTTTTGAATACCTATCCAACAATATATGTATCACACATGGAATTAATAAAATCGCTTTCAACTTTACATGTAGGGGGCTACCCTAATAAAACATTTTTTTCCAATTTTTATTTTTGCACTTTGTCGGCGTGATTGACATACATATTGGTACCAAATTTCAGCTTTCTAGAGCTAACGGTCACAGAGATTAAGCGAGGACGGACGGACAGACATGGCGAAACTATAAGGATTCCGTTTTTTGCCATTTGGCTACGGAACCCTAAAAACGTTGAATATGTTCGATCTGCAACTTGTCTCCATCGGCTACTGCAAAAATATTCGCCAATATAATCGGATTATCCTAAAGGAACACGTTTGGTCATATGTTTCTCTCAACGGTTATCGGCTTTACGCGTAATTTGGTAGGCGTATTACCACATAATACCGCTGAAAGGCGTCCCAAAACGACAATGGGATTATATTCAGACCCGCCATGAGTTTTAACTACTTTGGGTTCATCCGGGTAGAACGTTACCGAACTGAAATCGCTGACCGGTCAATCTTTTTACCCTGAATTGGTGAGTTTGAACAATTTGAATATATTTAGTAAGTGGGAAATCATTAGAATGACTTCTCCCGCTCTTAGGCGGAGCGAGTGGGCTTACCAGACTATTACTTTTTACTGATTAAACCCTTTGTTCCTTTTTTTGCCTTCGTTCCAAGGCTCCGGGCTTCATTTTCATGGTCCGAGTAGGCTTCGACCCTTGCTGGCCCTGTGGTTTTGCTAACATCTTTTTGACGCGCGCGTGGAACAGTACGCGCCGTCGACGACTTGAGCTCAGTCCGGATGATTACAGAACTGTCAGACGGCAAGCTACTCATTGCTCGCCGTCCGTAAGCCCGCGCCTTGAAAATTGGGATCGGCATCCCGGTAGCGGGGGCGTGAGGACACAGGTGAGGATCTTCGGTTATGTAGGTAACCTTGGTTCTCCTCTGGATATCTTCATTACTGATACACCGCTGGCTACTGGTTAGTTACTATACTTTTATTTTTATATGCACTTTTGCCTGTCTGGTGAAGACTGCTTAAAGTTTTAAAGCCCACTTTTTAAGACTTAAGACTGCTTTTAAACGTTCAAGTTGCATAAAGTTTTTATTAAATAAATGGGACAGAAGGGCCACAAGCTTTAAGAGCGATGACTGCATACCGAAAGACACAGCGTTGAAAATCCTCAAACAAAATGGACCAATCACCTGCAGTGCTATTCTCTAAGAAAACAGCCTTGGGCACAGCGTTGCCGCAGGTATTCTCTAAACTGTCAGAAACTACACTAGCGCAATTGACAGTGACAGTTCTTCATACATTCTGCGTTCGCTGTTTGTAGGCTGTCTCGAAGTCGAGCTCGACAGACTTTTTGTAGGTCCGATAATCGTCCCGATTAATTGTTATCTATACTAATATTATAAAGAGGTAAAATTTGTAAGTTTGTATGTAGGGGGTAATCTCTGGAACTACTAGTCCGATTTGAAAATTTATTTCAGTGTTAGATTGCCCATTTATCGAGAAATGCTATAGGCTATATACCATCACGCTACGACCCACGGGAGCGGAGCAGTAACGAAAAATGCGGGTGAAACCGCGGGGGACAGCCTGCTAGTGGTCATATATAGTGTGTTCTATTTTTCATCTACAAAAAATCGTTCACCGATTATTTATCGGTCGTGGGCGGGCAGCGTTAGAGAATAGCATAGCTGGTCAAGGTCACGAAAGTCTTCCAAATGCAACACGAATAGGACAAGCTTATTTCCAGGAGTGGTTTTTTGGCTACAATGATGATTTTCAGACAATACAGGCATGCTGTTATAAAGGAAAATGCCACGAACAAATAAATATATCCGCCATTAAAGTAGAAGATATACGAGCGCTAAATTATTCATTTGTTTGTTTATTTATCCCATACGTTACGTTTATGGGCTTTTAAACCGAGAATAACAACACTGTTATAATGATTTATTCGATTTTATACTAATTTTCTTATTTCAGTTTTCGATCGTGCATGTTTGTAATGTTGCTATATTTTACACTTATCGATATCTATAAATGCAATCTTTTTAATAACAAAAATGTGCCTTGCTCACTGCTACTTAACCTATCAATACCCGCGAAACGAGACACAATAGTAAGACAATAACAGCGCGGCCCTATGAGACCGGTCGGGGATTCATGAATTAAGTTTGGCGATTCTCTTACTTACTTACGGTTAAGTAAGTAAGAGAATCGCCAAACTTAATTCATGAATCCCCGACCGAAAGGACCGCCTTTGAAAATACGTTAGCTACTCTGAAGTTACTATTCCAAACTCTCATACTCGAAAAAATACGTATTTGCCATAGATATATAATTCTTAAAAAGAATTCATGCGCAGCCTATTGTTTGTTATTGCATATCGCAATTTGCCTGCTGCGGTCTTTCCGTCCGATTATAATTTGGGAATTTGTAGATTCCCAGAGTAGGCTAGAATGAATAGACTCTTAATAAACTAGCGCGCCTCACCATCTACGATTGCATCACTGCTTACCATCAGGTGGGATCGCGATCAAGCAATAGTTTATAGCAATAAAAAATCGGAGCGATTAAAATATTTCGGTGTTACTGTACTTCGAGTACGGTCGTCACTTATCCAAAGTGATGACAAAGTTGACTGAAACGACACACCGGATTAACTAAAGACAAATGAAAGCGCAACAGGTTACTGGAACACTCAACTTAAAGGGCAAAATCTACAAGTTTGTGAAAAGACTAATGCTGTATGGATCAGGATGTTGGGCTGTGAAAAAGATGCATGAAAAAGATGGCATGGATAAAGAAAGAGAGACAAGAATAGATAAAGTGATAAATTAGGTGTTTAAGAAGGTTCAAATTGGCAGTGACTAAATACTTAAAAGGGAGTCTTTTGTTTTTGTATGGTCATGTGAGTAGGAGGGATAAAAGAGATGTGAGTTATGAGTATCAGTGTAGACGGATAGAGAGGAAGACGGAAACCATTAACCTATCACATACCCACAAAACGAGACACAATAGTAAAACAATAACACCGCGGTCTCATAGGACCGGTCGGGGATTCATGAATTAAAGAAGAGGAATGAAAAAAAAATACTTTTAGCACCACCGCAAGTAACATAAGTCAAAGACATTATGTGAATTATGATGACGAAATAGTTTTATCAATGTATTAAGCTTGTACGAGCCGCTACCAGCGGCTTCACCCGCGTAGTGAAGAAAATTATCCCAAGATAACAAACTTCCAGAATATCCTATGTGCTATTTCCAGGACATGGTCTACCCGTATGCAAAATATCATCCAAATTCGTTCAGCCGTTTGAGCGTGAAGACACACAAAAAATCGTTTTTATAATATAAAACTGATTATAAACAAAGTACACTTGAAAAATATGCTCGTATTAAAAACAAACATATTGATACGAGTATATTATGTATACAAACCAATATGTACCGACGTATCAAAATTTTAATAAGTACCCACTTTCAAATTAAACTTCAAAGTAGATAAATTACTCAGATACCCGCGAAACGAGACACAATAGTAAAACAATAACAGCGCGGTCTCATAGGACCGGTTGGGGATTCAAACGTTAATTATTTCAATTGCTTACAATAACAGTAACGAGACGTACATTTTAATTGAAAATTGAAATCGGATGTTTTTTCCATTGAAAATAATTACATTCCTAGAGTACATAATAATTTATACTTTAAAGAACGAGTATTGGCGACTGATATTTAATTTAAATAATTCATGTATTATGTTCGCGCCACTTGTGGGTGCGCTTATATTTAAATTACCCACATTTTTCTTATATTATTTATCTATCCATCCTTGTCTTTTCGCTGCATTAAACTATATGTTCGATTCTCGAACAGTCTACGTTCGGCCCTCGTCAAAGGTAGCCTCACCGCTCGTGATAGTCAACCGCCTGACTATCCACCCTGGATTCCTCACCCGCTGTGAGATCCCACCGCTTTACAACCGCTTTATTAACCGCATCGTCTGCGATCGACTCTCGTCGTCGTCGGATTCGTGGTGGTCACCTCTGACCGTCACCTGGAGCCACCGCCACGTGGTTCTCCGTTCTACCGCGCCGCATATACAGTCCACTCTCGCGTCATCAATAGTGCCAGCACCTAGAGAACCTCAAATCAAGACGTCCAGTGGAACAGAGAAGGGGCGCTGCCTGCATCAACCAGAACGAGCACGAGGAATTCCGCCTCTGAGGTCAGTCGTAGTCTTGTTTAATGCAGCCTCTCTCTCAGTATACCGAATCGTCCGTTCCCCTAGGTCTAGCAGCCTATCTTCAACTTGAACCCAGCGCACCGCGAGTGCTTAGCGCGTTCAGTGCTATTGCTGCAACTGCCGCGCCGGCACATTTATTTCTGGTCTCTTCGAGCCGGACGTTAGTTCTGGTTCCTAATCCTACACCTAGTCACCTTGACCTAGGCATATATCTAATTATTCCCGCTTCACTCTAATAGTGAGTTATATACCCTTATTTTATATCGTACACTCGTACGTCCGCTTATCCTATAAGTGTATACTTACGCTTTGTAATATTAAGTACCATTCTGTTCCATTTCGTATGAGATAAGTACTTAGTTAAAAAAATAAAATAGTAAAATTATAAAACTCGTTAATATTTAATAATTGAGGGTGTTAGTAAAATTCATCGTCCTGCGAACATTCTAGAACCGGTCGCATCGTGACCCTCCTGTCCGTGCCGTGTATGTCGCAGGTACTCACGCGAATTCAGTCTTTTCTAATTTTGCCGCGCTTGAGTTGATTACCACTCGTTTTGCAAAATGTCTATGTCACGTACAAAGGCAAAAGAACAGTTTGAAGATGCAACATCACTCGATGTTAAGCAAATTAAACGTATTAAATTAATAGCCAAACGTGATGTAATATTTTCCCGATTACAAACAGTTTACGATGAATCTTTAAAGGCATTCGATAACGATATTTCTAAGGATTTGTTTTTATGTAGTATGACATCTTTAGACTCTTTACGTTCTGAATATAAAGAAATTATTGATGATTTAGTTGATGTTGAATTAAATATTGACGCATCATATACGGTGAATTATCAATCAATTAACGCCTTTGAAGACTTGTATTGTCGTTGTAAGTATAGTTTTAATAAATTAGTCAACTCGAAGACTGTCCAACACTCTCATGTTTTACCGCATCATAAGTCTATTCGTCTGCCCGAACTCGATATAATGAGTTTCTGTGGCGATCCTATTAAGTGGCCTATATTTCTTGAGTCGTACAAGCGGACTATTCACGAAAATCCTGATCTTACTGATCACGATCGCGTTCAATATTTGATCAGTAAACTTTCGGGTAGGGCACTGTCAGTATGTTCGGGTATCGTGCCCAACGGTGACAATTACCGTGTTATATGGCAGTCGCTTCTCGATAAATATGATGATAAGCGTAGTTTAGCTTCTGCTTATTTAGATCAAATGTTGGAATTTAAGCCATTTAATACCGCATCGTATAAAAACTTGGACACATTCATAGATATATTTGGTTCCGCAGTGTCAAGTTTAAACACATTAAAAATAGATAATCTTTAAGATTTCGTTCTTTTACACCTTGCATTAAAAAAGATCGATCCTAGTACCGCACGATCCTTCGAATTATATAAGCGTGGCACATCTATGCCTACCTATAATCAATTAATTACGTTCTTACGTGAACAAACTAAAATATTAGAACGTACTTCCGCTCCTACGAATAGACGTAATGTTATCGATTCCGCACATAGTTATAACAACAATAAGTTAACTAAAACCACTCATTCATTTGTTACCTCCTCTAACGTGAATGAAAACTGTCCGCTTTGTAAACAAAACAATCACTTAGTTTTGTATAAATGTTCTCAATTTCACAGGTTATCGGTCGATGAACGTTTTAATTTAATTAAACAGCATAACGCATGCACTAATTGTTTAAGTATCACTCATAATAATCGTGAATGTAAATCTAACTCAAGATGTAGATTTTGTCAATCGCGTCATCATTCATTATTATGTCGTAAACAAACGACTGACAACAGCCATCACTCCCGGGGGCTTTCTTCGAATAACGGTGCGCCTGCTCCTGCGCAGCCGCCCCTCCCGCACGTCCCCACTGCTATGACTGTTACGTCACATAATCAGCTGTCCCGCACTTCTATACCCATTGATGATGTATCGTTATGTAATACTCAGTCTATACTGCCGCGTAATAATAATACCTGTCTATTAGGGACCGTGCAAGTTTATGCGACCGATTCTAATGGTCATAAACAATGCGTTCGCGCGCTAATAGATCCGGGTTCTCAAAATAACTTTATAACTTCGGCGTGTTGTCGAAAATTGGATTTACATTTTAATAAACTATCTCACTATGTAGTTAAGGGCATAGGTTCCGCGCCTAACCCTATTAAGGGGGATACTTCTCTCAAGTTATCCTCCCGACTAAATAATACTTCTGTATTACTTAATGCTTACGTCATCGATCGTATCACTGATAACTTACCTACGGTAGAAATTGATGTTTCCGCTCTCTCGTATTTAAATAATCTGCCCCTTGCAGATAACAATTTCTTTTCGCCATCAGAAATAGATATTCTGATTGGTGCCCCGCTATTCTCTGAAATCCTGTTATCAGGTCGCATCACTGGACCGCCTGATACACCTACCGCTTTTGAAACTATTTTTGGTTACTTGATAATCGGAACCGCTCCGATTAATATCTCTGAATACGCATGTATTTCTTTATTTTCCGCCGTGGAACCACCGCACTTAGACCTAGTTCTTCAAAAATTCTGGCACCTCGAGGAGGTTGAATATAAACCTACCTTGAGTCCAGCCGCTCTCGAATGTGAAACCTTTTTCACTAAAAATATATCCCGTGACAATACGGGCCGCTATACGGTATCTCTGCCGTTCTCCCGCGATCCTGACTCTCTCGGTGAGTCATTCGCCACTGCTAAGAAACGCTTCATGTATCTTGAGCGTAAATTAAATTCTTCCTCTCAACTACGAGTTGAATACAACGCTATTATCAATGAATATATAGCTAAGGGTTATATTTCAGTCATCCGAAATGATGCCCATATGTCAGGTTACTATATACCTCATCATGCCGTGGCTCGGTTAGATAAAACCACCACTAAATGGCGCATGGTGATGGATGCTAGTTCTAAAACTAGTTCAGGTCTGTCTCTCAATGACGTTTTGCATACGGGTGAAAATCTGCAAAATGATTTATTCTTAATACTTCTAGATTTCCGTTTATATAAAATCGCTTTTATCTCGGATATAAAACAGATGTATTTACAGATTTTAACTCATGCAAATGACCGCAAATATCAAAAGTTTCTATTTCGTTTTAACCCTAGCGACGAGCTTATTACTTATCAATTTAATCGCGTCTGCTTCGGCCTTCGAAGCAGCCCGTTCCTAGCAATGAGAGTACTCCGACAGCTCTGCACTGACGAGTGTACCCGCTTCCCGCTTGCTTCTACTGTCATAAAACATAACACGTATATGGATGATGTTTGTTATTCCGCACCAAACCTGTCAATGGGTGTACAGCTCAGAGACGACCTTCGGGGTTTGCTCAAAGCCGGGGGCTTTGAGCTCGTCAAGTGGGCAAGTAACTCATGTGAGCTGCTTGAATCGCTTTCCACGTCTGAGCTTCACACTGATAGTATTAACTTTGAAGAACAGGACCCTAATTTAAAGGTTCTGGGTTTAAAGTGGTCACCCACATGTGACGAATTTATGTTCACTGTAAATTTAGAAAATCGTCCAATCACAAAACGTAATATTTTATCAGTAATTGCTCGTCAGTTTGATGTACTCGGGCTCATTGCTCCGGTTATTTTATACGCTAAACTTGTGTTGCAAAACCTTTATGTACTGAAACTTGATTGGGATGAACAACCACCGCTAGAGATTGTAAACATTTGGAAAAACTATTTAATTGAGTTACCTTCTATCCAAAGTTTACGTTTTAAACGCCATTTAGATGTTTATGAAAATTCTGAAATTTCAGTTATTGCATTTTCTGATGCCAGTGAAAAGGCTTACGGTTGCGTTGTTTACCTTCTTGTCAAAAATGATTCTAATTCGCCGCCAGTTACGCGATTGGTTTGCGCGAAATCAAAAGTCGCTCCACTGCAGACTGTGTCTGTAGCCCGCCTAGAACTATGCGCTTGCTTGCTGATGGCAAAATTAGTTCGCCGCGTTATCGATACATACGAAAAACGTCATTCTATTAATGATGTCTACTGTTTTACAGACTCTATGGTCGCACTTCAGTGGCTTAGCACCTCACCGCATCGATTTAAAACATTCGTAGCAACGCGCATTACAAAAACCGTAGCCGCCATTCCCGCTAATAAGTTTTATCACATTCCTGGTGATCAGAACCCGAGTGACTGCTTGTCACGAGGATTAACTCCCGCTCAAATCATAAACCATCCGCTGTGGTTTACTGGGCCTCATTGGTTATGCCAACCTACGAATGAGTGGCCCACCAAATTCATTGGTGATGATAACTCTATTCATAATAATCTACCTGAGATTAAGAAAGTACTTACTCTTACCGCTGTAACTTTAAGTGACAACTGTCACCCGCTTCTTAACTTACCAAACCGCATTTCAAAATGGCTCGTACTCCTACGTACAGTCACAAATATTTATCGCTTTATAAAAATGTTACCGCTTTGTAATGCTATAACCTCTGACGATCTTAATTACGCTGAATCAAAAGTTTTACTCGCGTTGCAAAATTGTTATTTTTCTGACGAAATTAAAAATCTAAAGTCTAATAAAAGTTGTTCTCGTGCTATTCAGAAGCTTAGGCCGTTTCTCGATGCCAACGGTTTAATACGAGTCGGTGGGCGGTTACGCAACTCCGATCTCAGCTACGACCAACAGCATCCAATACTGTTGCCTCGTAAACATCATATCGTTGAAATGATTATCTCTCATTATCATCGTCAGAACTGTCATACTGGACCGCTCACTCTGATGTCCATTTTACGCCAAAGGTATTGGATACTTTCATGCCGAAATATAGTTCGTCAAGTTATACATACATGTTATTTTTGCTTTAGAGCAAAACCTAAACAAGTATTCCCATTAATGGGTGACTTACCCGCTTGTCGAGTGAATGAAGCCAAGGCATTCACTCATACCGCTGTGGACTACGCTGGTCCAATAAATATTATCCCGTATCGCAAACGTGGAGTTCGCTCTATTAAATCGTATCTTTGTATTTTCGTTTGTCTGGTCGTGCGCGCAGTTCACGTAGAACTCGTCACTGACCTGAGCACTTGCTCATTTCTATCCGCATTCAAACGCTTTTTATCACGTAGAGGCGCCGCGTCTGTACTATACTCAGACAACGCTACAAATTTTATAGGTGCGAAAAATGCACTATCTGATATTTACACGCTCATTAATTCTAAAGATCATATAGATTCATTTAGTAATGAATTAACCGCTAATAAAATCACTTGGAAATTTAATCCTCCGCGTAGCCCTCACTTTGGAGGGCACTATGAAATCTATGTTAAAGCTTTCAAAACGCATCTTCATAGGGTCGTTGGTTCGCAACTGCTAACATACGAGGAACTGACAACTGTACTCACGCAGATAGAGTGTGTAATCAACTCACGGCCGCTCACCTTACTAAGTGAAGATCCATCGGAACTTACCGCTTTAACACCATCACATTTTTTGATGTCTACACCACTTAAACATTTACCTGCTAGTGAGGCATCTAACGAAGCGCCTAGCTTACTAAAACGTTATGCTTTGCTAGATCAAATGGTACAATCGTTCGCAAAACGATGGAAGTTAGAGTATCTACATTTACTTCAATCTCGTAAGAAATGGAATACGTCTTCTAATCCTATTACTATAGGTTCTATTGTTGTTATTGTCACTGACAATATGTCTCCGCTTTCATGGCCTCTCGGCGTCGTTACTACCACCTATCCTGGTAAGGACGGCGTTGTAAGAGTCGCTACAGTTAGGACGGCGACAGGTGTCTATAAGAGACCCGTTGTCCGCCTCTGTACTCTACCTTCTCAATAACTCACCCTTTGCCCCTGAATTCCTTCGTTGTTTTCCACCGCTTTTCTCTAACTTTTACTTTTAATTTTATGAAAACCGAAGGTTTTCAACCCGGGGGCATGTTCGCGCCACTTGTGGGTGCGCTTATATTTAAATTACCCACATTTTTCTTATATTATTTATCTATCCATCCTTGTCTCTTCGCTGCATTAAACTATATGTTCGATTCTCGAACAGTCTACGTTCGGCCCTCGTCAAAGGTAGCCTCACCGCTCGTGATAGTCAACCGCCTGACTATCCACCCTGGATTCCTCACCCGCTGTGAGATCCCACCGCTTTACAACCGCTTTATTAACCGCATCGTCTGCGATCGACTCTCGTCGTCGTCGGATTCGTGGTGGTCACCTCTGACCGTCACCTGGAGCCACCGCCACGTGGTTCTCCGTTCTACCGCGCCGCATATACAGTCCACTCTCGCGTCATCAATAGTGCCAGCACCTAGAGAACCTCAAATCAAGACGTCCAGTGGAACAGAGAAGGGGCGCTGCCTGCATCAACCAGAACGAGCACGAGGAATTCCGCCTCTGAGGTCAGTCGTAGTCTTGTTTAATGCAGCCTCTCTCTCAGTATACCGAATCGTCCGTTCCCCTAGGTCTAGCAGCCTATCTTCAACTTGAACCCAGCGCACCGCGAGTGCTTAGCGCGTTCAGTGCTATTGCTGCAACTGCCGCGCCGGCACATTTATTTCTGGCGCATATTACCTACACCATCAGTTATTCAATTTTCAATATACTTACTTGAAAACTCGCTCTTATCCCTACCGATTTTAGACACGTAATTTACTGTTTTTCACACTAGTGCCGAAAAGTGTGCGAGCTCGTCTCCGCCATAATTTGTTATATTTACCGTATCAGGCTGGACTTTTAGCGATCCCCGCGATTCGCGGGCCATCCACGTTTAATTATTTTTTCGTGAGTATGTATGTATATTAGACTAGCAGCCCGTCCCGGCTTTGCACGGGGTAGACAATTATTTATTTTTGGAAAATTGGATATAAAACACTTTTTTTAGTAAAAAATCAAATTTTACCAAGGATCCCTAATTTTTTTCAAAATGAAATGTAGCCTATGTCAAATTGGAAGAATGTAGTATTCTATTGGTGAAAGAATTTTTTAAATCGGCCCAGTACTTTTTGAGCCTATTCATTACAAACATACAAAAATAGGTACAAATCTTTCCTCTTTATAATATTAGTATAGATAACGTCATTTGATAATCGTGGGAATTTGTCACTGCAGCACTCGGCTCTATAATACCCTCGCCTGCGGTTCGGGCGAATTCTACCTCGGTAACCATGACAAACTTTCTCAACTAGTATGAAACTGCACTATTCTTAACTCGGAAATAGTGAATTATCTCAAAAAACGTAGTTGTAATCGTGACTTAATTGTAAACAATGCTAATACAAATATTATACCTAGAGTTCGTTCGCTTAATAGTCCAGTAGGCAGAAGATATGACTTTTTAGGGTTCCATATCAAAAGGGTAAAAACGGGACCCTACTACTAAGACTCCACCATCAACGATTGCATCACTGCTTACATCAGGTGGGATCGCAGTCAAGCACTAGTTTATATCAATTATAAAAGAAATCCACTTTCTTCCTATCTGTCTATCATTTACCTGCATCTTATCTTATGAACCGTGATAGCTAGACAGTTGAAATTTTCACAGATAATGTATTTCTGTTGCCGCTATAACAACAAATACAATAAAAAGAATTACAATATAGTGTCTAAAGTTCTATAGATCATCATCCATCATCCACCTAGCCTTTTCCCAACTATATTGGGGTCGGTTTCCAGTCAAGCAGGATTTAGCTGAATACCAGTATTTTACGAGGAGCGGCTGCCTACCAGACCTCCACGACCCATTAACTGGGGTAACACGGTACTTCATGGCAAGACTGGAGTTAGATTTACTAGCTTCTGACTATCTGTAGCGACTGCCAAAGATCTACAAATGACAGCCGGCACCTACGGCTAATCGGACTATTCGAGGCACGGTCTAATGTTCCATTGATAATGGTAGGGAAATGTTCCAGTGTTTCAACGTCGCGTGCATCGAAACACTAGAAAAAATTGCCTGCCCGCAGCAAGCAATTTTTCTTCCCGTCGGATTATACTTTAGACGTTTACAAGATTAGTTTTTTTTTTTATCAGATTAGAAGGAATGAGTTCTTAATAAACTAGTGCGACTCACCATCAAAAATAGCATCACTGCTTACCATCAGGGGGGATCGCAGTCAAGCACTAGTTTAAATCAATAAAAAAAACCTTTCGTGCGCGAGTGACTCGCACTTGGCCGATTTTTTTACCTCATCTAGATTTCAAGGTTACGCCTAATTCAATTTACAAGCCAGGTTTTATGTTCCGATTTCGATTGGACAGCATCAAATCTCCAATATTCGTACCTAAACCTATTTTTAACGGCATGTCCTTGAATCGTATGAACGTCAAATACAGAATGATCAAAGCAAACTTTGGCGTACGTGCCGACATTAGGAGTGGGTACTGACGGATATCGAGGATACCGGTGTTCACAAATATTATTGTAATCGTATTGTGTAATATTAGCAAGCAATCGCTGGAAGTATACAGAACGGTATAGCCGTGACCTAGGGGATTCGAGTCGTAGCTAACTCTAAAAGGCCTATTACACCAATCGTTTTTACGGTCTTAGTCTACGTCGCGTAGTGTAATAAGGGTAAGACGGTCTTACTTGTATGTAGACTCAACGACAGTCTACGTAGACCGATCGTAACGACGGGTGGTGTAATAGGCCTTTGAGCAGTCCTAACTTACTGTCGCTATAATCCAGTGTCCAAACTGAGATCACCTTCGTGGAAACTAACCGACTCAACCATTGTGTTGATTGTCGGTTTGGATTACATCTGCTGTCTACATGGATAGAAACTAGCAAGATCACCTCGGTTGGGACTGTAGTTGATATCCATGTGGTCTACCCTAAAAGGTGGACTACACTTTATGGTTTACAGATTGTTGTTTCGGGTCTGGGTGTCTTATGTGTGAATAATTCCTAGAGATAACTACTACTAAAAAAACATATTTTTTAATAATTATTAATTATTATTTATTTAAACAATGTTTTTTAGATTGTTAGTTTTTGTTTTTAGTTTGTAGGATTTCTGACACAAGCCTCGCAAAGCTTGAAGTCGATGGGGCTGAATACTTTTAGAGTGGCGACTGGGTACTGAGAGACGCGGTGTTGGAAGGTCTCCCACTCACTCACCTTCAAAAATTCCCGTGGCCCACTTCAAAAACCATATAACAACAAGATTGGTCTACACGGACAAAGCTAAGGTCAGAAGCTAATCATATTCGCGTTACCAGAAAAAAATAAAATCACCTTCAGACACGCTTCCGTAGAGCAGATGGATTTTACTGGTTCAACGGACAACAATAAAATTGGCATGTTTCCGACACTTGGGGCTCTAACACATTCAAATTCAATTGTATGTCTATTTATTTATAAGCAGTCAACGTTCCGGAAAATTTGGAAGACAGGCTTTTCCGTAAATTGGGCCGTTGAGTGAATATTATTATAGTAAATTCTCTTTGCTTTTATATTTCTACTTCAAAGGCCTAACTTTTCTTATTTCAATCTATGATTGGTAGATATGAATGAGTGAATTATTTATTGGTTATGATTAAGCACTACATAGATTAAGGGCCTGTTTCACCACCTATGATTAAGTTTCGAGTATCTTACTTGGCAGATAATTTCATACAAATTCTGTTCCATTTTTTAATTTATTCAGTGAGTAGTGCCTACTCGGACATTGTGAAACAGGCCCTAAAAGGTAATTTATTTGTAATTAGATATTTGTTTCATCGGCAATCATTAATCGTCTTCATTTCAGGTGAAAGATGTCCACGTCTGGACTTAATCCTCCTCCATGCGTCTCACAACCGGCTTTGTGCGGTTCGCATCCAACGGATCCAGTGGGAGGAGGCCTACAGCTATCGCTGCGTCTTCTGGTACGTAGTTACCACTCCAGAACCTTTCATCCATCTGTTCTACGAGCAATGTGCACTACCAACTGTCACTTAAGATTGGCGATTCTTCGGACTATGTCAGTAAGCGTGGTTCTCCCGCGGATATCTTTATTTCTGATATGATCATGCTAATCTATATGCATTACCATATTTACCTATAGAAACAAACGCCGAAGTTATTAAGGATAAAGCTGAAAGTTTCAAGCTACACAGTGTAAACAAGTTTAACGAAGTACAATCTTTACGAACCTTATAAACACGCTGGCATCTTCAAAGGTTTGTGATAACAAAAGCTTCCATTACATAACCTTTGTACGCCTTTATTTCCATGTTCTAAGATAAGTAATCCTTTACTCCGAAAGCTGAAATTTACCCACAGATGTGTACGCAGGATATACGGATTTACTGGTTTTTCAAACTGAGCCTGATATTGGGCCGTGCTGTATAAGGCATTGTGCATGTGTGGTCTGTAGGCCATGGTTCGGACCGAGGAGGAATGGATATATATGTATGTATGTAAGTTTATTTTCTGTTCATCACCCTCGGTTGACTGGTAGAGAATGCCATTAGACATTAAGACCGCCTTTGTACATTTGTGTTGCATGAAGTTTTTTCAATAAATGACAGGCGCTTGCCTCCTTCTGCAAAGCAGTTATGCTAGCAAACCGTAAAAAACCTTAGGTGTGGGCTCGCGTACGACGAGCAATGGGTAGCTAGCCTTTCGACCGAACCCGAACCATCGACTGCGCGAGCCTTAAAGAGATGTTAGCAAAACTGTAGGCGCTCAGCAGGGCCGAAGACTACTGGAGCCATGGGTTATCTTCCAAAAACGAAACTCGGGATCCTGGACTGCAAGAACAAGAAAGAACATAGGACTGGGTTTTAGTAAGAAAAAGTCTAAGAAAAACCAATTGCCCTATACATTTATATTTGCATCAGTCGGCAAAATGTATAGGACAGCCGAGTATTATCAGTGTTTTCATTTATTGTTGTGTTGTCATCTCCACATTGTATATCTGTATTGTTGGTATGTTCACAAACATTTAAATTGACATACACAAAACACACATAGATATAGGTTATACCAATATTTGTTACGCGCGAGATTCAAACCCGAGAGTCGACTCGGGAATTGAACTGTTTTCATAAGTTTGTGCGCGAGTCCGACCCGGACCTGCCCGGTATTTTTTATTATTTTTAATAGGTTCGCGTTTGACCACCATCTCATCAGGGCCTCATTGGAATTGTATCAGAATTATTGTCGATCATTGATTTCGATTTTGACATGTTTGGTACTACCAAACGGAGGCAAATCCTCGTGCTATAACTATTTTCAAGGGAGGTCCCAAAATTGAGAAAAGAGATAGAGATCTCTTACTCATAATAGAGATTATGAGATGATGGAAACTCTAAGTGATGCCACTTATCAATGGCATGAGTTGAGACAATAACCCATAGATGTTTGGTCGACTCAGTACGCTTGCCTAGAAGTAACCTATTCACTCTTGACTTAAATACCCTTAAGTTGTAGCTATCTGGAAACACGGACTGACACAAGTATTTTTTATTTAGAACAGTGGTGGCCCAGTAGTTGCTGTAGTAAATAGGTCACAGGTTCGAACCTAGTCAGATGCATTACTTTGTGTAATTTATTTCATAACCACTACTCTGAAACGGTAAAGAAAAATCGTAAGGAAACTGGCATATCCTTGGAAAAAACTTATTAGGAGGCCTGGGTCTCAGAAGTAAGGGTCGTTTCGTTTCGTCGTTTATACCGCGTACATCAAGGGACTGGAACAATTTGCTGCAGTCTTCCCGTCCGATTATAATTTGGGTGTCTTCAAGGCTAGAGTGAATAGGCCTCGCCATTTAAGACTGCATCATTGCTTACCATCAGGTGGGATCGCGGTTAAGCATTAGTTTATATCAATTTAAAAAAAAAAATATTACATGGGCAAATATTGTTATGGTTTTGACTAGCTCATGCCAGCGGCTTCGCTCGCGTGAGTGTAGATGTCTTCATACAAACAGTGAGAAAGCCTGCTTTCTCCACTGTCTTCTTCTATTTTATGTTCCGATACGAAATAAGTTAATATGAAGGATTGACTACATAAAGTGGTAATACTCGTATCTACTACTTTCAGTTAAATTTCGCACTTTAACGGGTTTTAACCGGTAATTTGCAGATTACCCAGCTGATGCGCATATTATCATCTATACTAATATTATAAAGAGGTAAAATTTGTAAGTTTGTAGGTTCGCAAGTTTGTATGTAGGGGGTAATCTCTGGAACTACTGGTCTGATTTGAAAAATTCTTTCAGTGTTAGATCGCCCATTTATCGAGGAATGCTATAGGCTATATACCATCACGCTACAACCCACGGGAGCGGAGCAGTAACGAAAAATGCGGGTGAAACCGCAGGGGACAGCTAGTATTACATATTTCGTATTCTAATGGTAACATATAGATTAGCTAACGATGTTAGAATCATAGTTCAGTCCTAATGTTCTATCCACATCGTTCTATTCCAGTCTATTCCAAGTCGCCTAATTTAGAGCTTGTTTACAAAGAATGGTAATTGCTATGAGCACAGCATATTGCCTTTTTGTAGCCTTTCAAAGTAAGCCTTAACAACACTCCAATTCTCATTAAGGTCCCATTAGTCTTCCATTCCGTTCCGTTTCCGGTGTAAGGTAAAGGATAGATAGAAGGTGAACTCTATACATCATCAGTCTTTTGGTCCTATTCTTATTTATTTAGGGCAGGTGCAATTGTCTTCTCTATTTAATAGAATGAGATAAACTGACTGACTGACATATCAATGCGCAGCCGAAAATACTGGGACTAGGAGTGTGAAATTTTAGTTTTATAATGTAGGCGAGCACTAAGATAGGGTTTTTCAAAATTTATCGCTATTTCCACGCGAGCGAAGTCGTTGGTGCAAGCTAGTTCTTGTTAATAACACCTCCTCTAAAATCCTTTATTTTTGATGAGTTTTCACATTTATTTGTTACTACATTGTAAACATCTTTCTATACTAAGTAAACATTTGTTTCTTTCTTGGGAGGGCAACTACTGTATGAGGTCTTCTCGTCCGAATAAAATTTGGGTTTCTTCATGGCTTTCATGGCTCGTTATAAACACACAATAACACACTAGACACACACGCACCCACACGCACAAGAATAAAGATTAAATCAAATGCATTAAAGTATAGAATAAACTAGTGCGCCTCACCATCAACGATTGCATCACTGCGTACCATCAGGTGGACTCCACAGTCAACCACTACAATCCAGTCACATTAACTTGACGCATCTCTGAAATGCGAGCATCCCCCGCATTCCCTTAGCTCGTCCGGCAAGTATCAGGTATGGTCAGCATATTTGTTATCGATTCGCGCGTCGATAATTTGGCTAGTTCTCTGTTGTTGTTATTTTGGTTTTGGACATTATTTCATCGACGCCAAGCGTCGAGTTAATGTGACCGAGTTGTAGTTTATATTATTTAAAAAAAAACCTTGTATAGAGTCAACCACAGATTTCCAGCAAGGAGTAGATTTGTCATGTTGTAAAAAATGTATCGGAACATATGTCTCCCGGACTGACTCGCCGCAACTAACAGCGGCCGTATTATGAAGTACACCGCATTGATAAAGTATCGTTATATTATTTTTACATTACTTGTCCACTAGCTGAGCGTCAAAATTACGTAGTGGTTAAGGAGCAATAAATTAGCACGTTCGTCGTCACGATCAAGTTAAATAACTGACAGCCGTGCCTAGCATGTGCCCTATCTGTGCAAGTCGCGCGGACATGAATTCGCCCGCTCACCATTTCGCGTCTTTATTAATATTTCTGTGGAGTCAACCTTCTGTGCCTATCTACTTTTGAATCTGGTAACATTATGACCTTGCATGGACTCTGTCGGGTACACCTTTGATGCCCTAATTGCTTTACAGAATAATCTTCTTTCTCTTTGATCATACGCTTGTTGGTGTTTTGCTTTCAGAGTAAACACTTCATATCGGGTTTTCTCCATTTCATACTAAACAACGTTATTATACTCGTAGTATGTTGAAAATAAGGGCTGCGGTCTTATTCGAAAGATTTACTGTGGCCCTGAAACGCAAAGAGTAATTGAAGGAACATAGATGGGTTTTAGTCAGTAAAGGTCTAACACGCCCTCTCGATCCTACTAGCATCAATATTTAATTTAAGTATATGTCTATACTAATATTATAAAGAGGTAAAATTTGTAAGTTTGTATGTAGGGGGTAATCTCTGGAACTACTGGTCTGATTTGAAAAATTATTTCAGTGTTAGATAGCCTATTTATCGAGGAATGCTATAGGCTATATACCATCACGCTACGACTCACGGGAGCGGAGCAGTAACGAAAAATGCGGGTGAAACCGCAGGGGACAGCTAGTATTGTATATTTTATTTACCATCATCCGTGCTCCACTGAACTCGTCGAAAACCTGTTCTTATCTCTACCGCTTTTAGGACACAATTAACCGTTTTCCGCACTAGTGTGGAATAGTGCGCGAACTTATCCCCGCCACAACTTTTTGTATTTATCGAATTCGACTGGGTGTTAAGCTGCTACCACGAGTCGCCGATCAAGGCCAGTTTAAATATTTTTTCGTAAGATTATTGAAAATCGTCGTTTGATGTACAGTCAGATGCAAAATTACATGGATAGTACAGTAAAAAATTCGTGTGAAGCGAGAAATGACGCGATGAATATTTTTCGAATACTTGAACTCAAAGGTTCACGGGAAAATAGACATTACGGTATCCATGCTATTGGCATCGTACTTACACTGCAGCACTCGACTCCACAACATCTTCCCCTGTAGCCACAGATTCCGTCTCGGTCACAATGGCTAACATTCTCCACGTGTATCAAAATGTACTGTTATAGCATTTACCCCCCATTTCAATGTATCCATGGCGGGTATTTTCCGAACTAAGAACTGGCAACATCACTTGACCTTGCATATTCGAGGGTAGGCACAATTTGTCATGTGGCGTCACTCCTTTGAAAAGCTAATTGCTCCACACACATTCATTACATTACATACAGTATTTCTTACTCTTTGATCAAGAGGCTTTTCATACAATTTTGTAAAGGAAAATACGTTGCGAAAGTATTTTTAACTCGACCTAGCTTGGTATGAAAATAAAACTCAAGAAACTTCGCTGTTATTCTGCTTTTAAAAGTATTATTTTAAATCTATCGACAGGTTTTCAGGGAAAATAACAAAAATTTTGTACAAATAAGTTACTTCTAGGCAAGCGTGCTCCATCATCGGCCACAGCATCATTTACTATCAGGTGAGATAGTGGTCAATCGCGAGATTATTAATAGTATAAAAAATTATTGTTAGTTCAATGGAAGAATAAAAATTTACTTTTTATGTAAGTTTTTATATTAACGTTTATCCTTTCAGCTGAGCCTCAAGTCTGCTATTAGAATTTTATCTGAATTATCGATCAATGGCTTCATAATTGTTTCTTTCGTTTTTTTTCTTTCAAATTTGTCAAAATCAACAAATTATGAAGCCAATGATCGACAATTCAGATTTAATTCTAATAGCAGACTTTAGGCCCTGGGGCCTTACCATGATCTGTTAAAATGATAATCGTGTGAATGAAAAATAGGGATGGTGCTATCCGTAGTACGTACAATTGTATACATCTGCTGACATTTATCCAAGTTCATTCAGGGTTTGTGCTTATCCTTTACGCTCAAACGCTGAATTAAACAAACAGTATAAAAAAAAACCACACACATACCCGTACATTCAAATTTCGCCTTTATCCGTCTTCGGTACAAGTGGGATTTAAGTGAAAAGTAATATTACCTAATAACCCCTGCGATATTTAAACAGATACTAGAACTCATAATGACACGTTACTGTTAATCGGACTTTGTTATTGTTTGTTGTAAATAAAGTTTCCTATTGGTAAACCGGCATTAGAATACCCACATACGCAACAATATAATATGTATAATATATAATAATAATATAATTCTAGCAGTAAATATGTCTTTTTTATCAAATTCCACGTTTTATCTTTGTCGGCGCCGTCAGTAACCGGAACAACACACATTTTTGCAGGTCAAGTATTGATAAAGTGCGGTAGGTTCGCCGCCCTGATATTATTTTTTAATATTCGTTGAGACGGTCAGTGATTCAGGGAATAAACAAAATTTCTTGTGAAAGTATACAGCAGTTAAAGAGATAGGCACTAACACTGGCACTCAGAGACGGCGACGGTCCAACGGGCACATTGACAGTTTTACAATGTAATACTGTCAATATGACAAATTCTTAATGGACCGTTTAGAAATTAAGTGAAGGTTTGGCAATGCTTAACTTTAATGGATATTAAGGGACGCCAATAAATCATTACCTGTCTGTGAGTCCCAGTGTTAGATCGTAAACAATATCCAATTGATGTTTTTTAACGTTAAATATAATTAACTAGCTGACTCGACAAACGTTGACCTGTCTGACCTATGAACTAGAAATTCCCAGTGTTGGGCAAAAGCCACTATCTTCTTAACCTTTCTCTGTATATTGTAATTTCTATCTACGTCTGCCATTTGACACTAACATCCTGAAATAGACTGACTGCGGAAATGAAAACAAATAATTAATCGTTTGTGAACTGTATTATAAAGTCATAGGTTATCTTTGTGTATATTTTATGTTGCAGTCAATACTGCTGATGAGTAAAACTTAGTTGTGACTAAAACCGTTAACCGAAACTGAAAAGTCCACATCGGATTTATAAAAAAAATATCAGATTTATGAGTCATCATTATCTTCATCATATCAGTTGTAAAACGCCCACTGTTGGACATAGACCTCCCCAAGTGTCACCATAACAACCGTTTCGATTTTTGAGTGAATTATATTAAATCAAAGTTTTAAAGTAAAGTGTAGTTTTTCGATTAAAAATACTTCTGTCCAGAGGGGTTTTGATCAAATATCAGTTTTAACTGTAGCATAAATATTTGTAACCAATATTATCTTTATGTTGGATTGGAACCCGGTCTATTTCTGTTATTCTAGTAAATAATTTTATTCGACAGTAAACTACTGAAACCAGATAATATCAATAGCTTTTTTTGAACTACGTTTTTTTTAGGTTGAAAGACACAGGACGTGGGTGGAGAGAGGGGACATGTAATACTGTTAAAAACCCACCTGTGTCCTTCAGTTGCCTTTTGAGTACCAGGACTGCAAACACTTTTTCAAACAATGCTCCAGTGCCCTGGCGAGCGTCGCCATGGGCCCAGAAAGTATGTGACACAGTTTGATAATACCTCCTCTGAAATCCCGGGATCTTAATTAAATAAGTTTCTTAATTAATAAACTTTCATAAACTTATCCACAGCTTACCTATTCAATTTTTTTTTTATATAAAAATTAACTAGGGCTTTTTGTGTGGCATTGAATTTTCCCACTCTAGGGCAGCGCGCGAGGGCGTGTCAGACTTTTACTGACTGAAAACGACTCCTGTTCCATTTTTGCCTCTGTTCCAGGGCCCCAAGGTTCACTTTTACATAACTTATGGCTCCAGTAAGCTTCGAGTTTGCGGACGGCGAGCTACCCATTGCTCGCCGTCCACGAACCCACGTCTAGCTACGGTGAAACTAGGTGTGCAAGTATTAGTTGATGTTCATACGGTTGTAACTGCCGTACCGTTCCTGTTTGGCCGGTAGGGTACGTAGTGTACAGTGGTCCTTCAGCGTATACTTGTATATCGAAGGATTCCCGTTTCGGCACCCAGTTTTTTGGCACCCAATTTATTCCCGATTCGGCATAAATAATAGGTATTTTGGATTGGGATTTTGTATTGGGATTTTGTATTGGGATTTTGTATTGGGATTTTGTATTGGGATTTTGTATTGGGATTTTGTATTGGTTACTACCATTCAAACGGGATCGGGAATAGCATCTGCCTAGCCTTTTCCCAACTATATTGGGGTCGGCTTCCAGTCAAGCCGGATTTAGCTGAATACCAGTATTTTACGAGGAGCGGCTGCCTACCAGACCTCCACAACCCAACGGGGTAACACGGTACTTCATGGCAAGACTGGAGTCAGATTTACTGGCGTCTGACTATCCGTAACGACTGCCAAAGATCTCCAAATGACAGCCGGGACCAACGGCTTAACGTGCTTTCCGAGGCACGGAGGAAACTCGTTATGTTAAGATGGTCACCCATCCACAGACCAACCTAGGCAAGCGTTGCTTAACCTTGAAGATCGACCTGTGCGGCTGTTATTATCTAGCCACGAGCTCCTCATCGGGAATAGCGTGGGTGCCAAATATGTTGGTACCGAAACGGGAATACTTCCGAATATCGTTTCCCCACCGGCGAGAATATTGAATGTTTTATGAACTTGTTTTTGCAGCTTCGTATGCAAAACAACGTGCGATGCAATGTGATAGTGAAGGTATTTTTATTAGCTCCCGTAGCGGATGCACTGGATAGTTGGGCACAGAATATTAAACGGTCCCTTGATTACTTTTTTAGTCAAAAATGCCTTTGGTTGGTATTGAAATAATTCCGGATTCGTTGGGCGTTACTGTCCATAGACCCATAGTTTCATTGACGCGTATTTGTCTTTATTTGATTGGTCTTCACCTGTGGAACCTTACATACGAAACTATGAAACTCTGTCGACGTTGCGGCAGTGTCATGCTGTTCGTGTCATTGCAGCTTCAGCAGTTAACAAAGTTTCATGTGCAAGCTTACCTGCGTACACCAAGCGTATAATGACAAATACTCGTTTATGAAGCCACGCCTTACTAATTTTATGAATGACTAGCTGTCCCCTGCGGTTTCACCCGCATTTTTCGTTACTGCTCCGCTCCCGTAGGCCGTAGCGTGATGATATTTAGCCTATAGCATTCCTCGATAAATGGGCTATCTGACACTGAAAGAATTTTTCAAATCGGACCAGTAGTTCCAGAGATTACCCCCTACATACAAACTTACAAACCTACAAACTTACAAACTTACAAATTTTACCTCTTTATAATATTAGTATAGATGAAAATAGTGATTTTGTCTTCAGAAAACATCATCATCTCCTTAGCCTTTTCCCAACTAGCCGTTCCCAAGTTGGCTTCTAGTCTAACCGGATGCGGCAGAATACCTGCCCGTATCTCTCTCAGACGTATTTTTAACACACTTCATTAACAAATGTTATACGTTCTCGATATTCTGACAAATTACCTAGCAGACCTCCAGTGTTTTTTAATATATAATTTAGAAAGCCACTTCGCGAACTTTACATGACAGTATATATTACAAAACAAGCCGTGAGCATCTCCGTGTTAGTGTTTTCACTCTCAGACGACAAAATTCTGAATATCAAGCGTGATACATTTTAACACGTCATACTGGCCTCACCATGCGAGTAAGAAAGAAGAATAGAGCTATAATAGCTATATAAGATGTATAGTTCCGTTCCGTTAACAGTCCAGTTTAGATCATAAAATAGATCGCGTTAAGAGTTCGAGGTAGGACTCCTGTGTTTTGTAAAAGTCAATGATAAGGGTTAGAATCGGTGATATAAAATTCACTTCAACGGGTTTTCGACAAACAAAAAATAATGTCTCAACTTTTGGTACAAAAGGTGGAAGTTATGGTATTTTTACGCACGATCGTTGATATAAAAAGCGTCTTATATGAAGGCAACATAGTATCTTAATCATAAGGAAGCGACATTGTAGCTTTTCTGAAACTTTCTATGGGTACTCGCATTCGCTGCTTTGTTGAAGTTTATTAGTTAATTTTGCATCTCTTGCTTGAATTTCTTTTCATAGTAAGACCGTTTCCACATTATCCGATCCGATATCGGTATCGGACTCCGATACGATATCGGGGTAAGTAAAATGTATGAAATACCGTGCTCCGATATCCGATATCGGGCCGGACAATATGAAAGACAGGTACATATCTCATACATTTACCTTACCCCGATATCGTATCGGCGTCCGATACCGATATCGGATCGGAAAATGTGAAAACGGTCTAAAAGTTTACGCGTAGAATTTGAAACGGACTGAACAGTGTTTGTTTACTGTTAGATACATCTGACATGATCGATTTGTTAGGTACAAAAAATCTGGTAGAATCTATCTTTAGATTTGGCAGTTGCTGTGTTCTAAACTATTTGGATAGAGCAACCAGTTGTCACTGGTTTCTAATGATCCTGTTGGTTTCATGCAGAATTTTTTGAATGAATAGGAACGAATATGGAATTATGTAATAATTGAATTGTAAGCAGATTATAATTTATATAAGAAAACTTAAAAATTTGTCGAAGAGTCACATTATTGCAAAACTAGCGGTCCCCTGCGGTTTCACCCGCATTTTTCGTTACTGCTCCGCTCCCGTGGGTCGTAGCGTGATGGTATATAGCCTATAGCATTCCGGTTCGGTAAATGGGCTATCTAACACTGAAAGAATTTTTCAAATCGGACCAGTAGTTCGAGAGATTACCCCCTACATACAAACTTACAAATTTTACCTCTTTATAATATTAGTATAGATATACCCCTAACCAGCCCTAATAGTGAGGTCATAAGCAGTGTACTTACTCTATTATGTTTTTTTTTTAGCTTAGTATGTCACACTGCTGGGTAAAGGTATCCACTTTCTTCTTGCAAACCTGTCTGTCTAGGGCGATCACTGACCAAGTTTGCCACGCAAACATGATCAGATCATCACACAACTTTGGGCGCGGTGGACTTTGTCGACCTCCCCTCGTACGTCCAGTGAGAGTGACAGTCCTCACTCATCTGTCACGTTCGTGCGATGTGGCTGAACCCACTTCAGCCTGACTGTTTTTTTCCACGATATCTACTATTACGTATGGGCACGAAAAACACTCCACGATTTTCGAACAAATGCTTATTTATAGAATGTCAATAACAGACAGCGTGATCAATCTTTTTCAACTTGCACGTAGGGGAGAAAATGAAAATAAATAAAAATGGAATAAATACAGAAAACAATAAACAAATATCGGCACAAATCTACTTACAAGTGTGATACTTCACAGTGAAGTTAACTCAAAATGTTTGTACATTCCTGTCTGAAAATTCAAGATTATTCGATACTATTTACTAGACGATTTCAGCGGCTCGCGTGAATACCGAAAATTATTCCCCGGGAATGTACTAACGTATACTGGTATAAATAGTGTATTTTGATACAATTGCGGAAATCTTGCCATAACATGAAGATTTCGTCATCACCTTTCTACCATTGAATAATTTATTATTTAGAGTATTCCAGTTTCGGTACCCAGATTTTCGGCACCCAAGCTAGTAGTAACCTATACAAAATACCAATCCAAAATACCTATTGGTGCCAAAACGGAAATAGCTTGGGTGCCGAAACCGGAATACTCCAATTATTTGACACCTCTACGATCTGGAGTAAGGGTTTCTCCTAGTCGTTTATACCGCGTTCATCGGAGGACTGGAGTATGCATGCTGCCTTCAAGGCTCTTAAAGAATTAGTGCGCCTTACCATTAACGATTGCATCACTGCTTACCAACAGGTTGGATTGCAATCAAAGACTAGACAATATTATAAAAAAAAAACCAAATCAATTTGAATTTCGCGGGTTAGCCTGGCGCTTTCCTGTCAACTCACACAAGCATACTTTACGCACACATAGAAGCTAGATATAACACAGAAGCAAATCTATATTATTACACAGTATTGGGCAGATAAGATTATGGCCGTTACACTTCAACAATATCTAAGAGCTGTGATCGATACGGCCACGAGAGGGTGGATAAAACTATTAGCGGATTGTAATAATATTTGAGAATCGTTGCCAAGAGCGACCGTTTGTTTGTTAAGGACGGGCATTACGACTTTGATTAAAGGTAGAATTACTATTGGGCCCACTTAGGTCACGAACGCCAATGAACGCGTCGGTCTATATACGTTTTATATGGCAACTAGACTTGTAGAGCTACATTAGGTCTTCTACGTATAACTCAGGTGTTGCGCACGTGTGCCTCGGTCTAATCATCAATCATATTGGGGTCGGCTTCCAGTCAAGCCGGATTTAGCTGAATACCAGTATTTTACGAGGAGCGGCTGCCTACCAGACCTCCACAACCCATTAACTGGGGCAACACGGTACTTCATGGCAAGACTGGAGTCAGATTTACTGGCTTCTGACTATCCGTAACGACTGCCAAAGATCTCCAAATGACAGCCGGGACCAACGGCTCAACGTGCTTTCCGAGGCACGGAGGAAACTCGTTATGTTAAGATGGTCACCCATCCACAGACCAACCTAAGCAAGCGTTGGTTAACCTTGAAGATCGACCTGTGCGGCTGTTATTCTAAAGCCACGAGCTCCTCGTGAGTCGGTCTAATGTAGTTCCCTATTAAGCATCAATCGACGCCAATGCAGAGAACCTCTTAAATCACACCTTATAAAGACGAAAGTTTGTGTGTGTTTGTTTGTTTACTTCTTCACGCCTGAACAGTCAAACGGGTTTCTTGGAAACTTGGTACACGGGTAGACTGTGTCTTAGAATAGAACATAGGACTTTTTATCTAGGAAGTAGGTTTCCTTAGGACAGTTTTCTACTTTCACGGCAGCAGGAAACAAAGGTTCTGGAACCGGTAACTCTGACGTATTAAGCCTGTTAAGCCATTTGTTTCAGCTGGTGGATCTTTGACAGTCGTTAAGGACAGGTAGAAGGTAGAAAATAACGCACTATTTGCTCATATCCACAAAACGTTTTGGTAACATATTCATTGTGCGTACAGCTAAGGCGTGGAATTTCCTGACGGAATCTACGATTGCTGATAGCTTCAACCTAAGGCTCTTACAGCCAAGAGAAAAACATGCTTGCTTAGAAGTAACCCCTACTTCTAAGCAAGTGTGCTTTATCGGCAACCATTGTCAGTGGTCAATCTTGCGCCTTTAAATAATAATAAAATTGTTATTTAGATGACAATATTCAGTCAAACGGAATAAACCATTTACCTTTTTCGGGACTTAGGAAAAACACTGCGGACTGGACTGTGAGAATCGCGTAGTTGGAGTCGCACCACAGTGGTGCGGGTGTTGATTCATCATTTAGACATTTTCCTCAAAGGAGAGTTTTTGCCGAAAGGTATCGTGTATCACCGATTTCATGGAAGAATATCGACCTCGAAGCGAAACACAATCGCCGTCACTTCGTATGCAATAATTAAAAAGTTTATCGATTCATTTTAATGCATTATTTTTAATATGTACGCTATTTTGTTAGATTATTATTTGTGTATTTTGGCTATGGGCCTTAGTATGTACATGTACATATTTTGGAAGAATTTTCGACTTTCACGCGATTTTACAGGGCTGACGGAGCCTAGTAATCCAAAACCATAAAACAAAGCTCATCATGTAACCGCAAACAGGCTGACATCTAATGATTGATAGATCTAACATTCACATTTTCGTCGTAATATTTCTTCAACACGTCCGTCGAGATTCCCCAGAAACAAATCATTTCAGAAATCTGCGTTTTATTATGAGAGAGATTCAGAAAAAAAAAATCCCTGCCCGCATACCATTACGATCTTACATGAATGACGTGAATTTTGAATTTCCCATTGGACTGAAAAAATGCAAATCGTCAACGTTTTTGGCACGTTCAATACGGTACGAGGTTTAATAGACCTCGTTCTTATCTTCTAAACGGTGCGGATAAGAAAAATATAGTCTTCTGTAATGTGTGGAGCTATCTTCAATTCGGATTAGTTTAGAAAAAAATTGAATAAATGCCTAACCCTGGCACTCAGAGACATTCATTAGCGTCCCTTAATGTCCATTAACGTTAATCATCACTTAACTTCATAATGGACCGTTAAGTGTTGATTAATTTTTTTAAAGAAAATTAATGACATTAATGGACATTAAGGGACGCTAATGAATGTCTCTGAGTGCCAGGGTAAGACGCCTATTGAAAAAGAATGTAATGGTGTAGATACTTGAATACGGGATTACTTTAATCTCATACCGCACTTAGCAAAAAAATGTTGTAGTTTCTGAAAAATTACGGGGTCTAATAAACCCCGTACCGCAAAATGGAAATAATACAAAAATGAGTACCGCTGTCAACGTTAATTAATTAAAACCAAACAAATGTGACCTACCCAAGCAAAGCAAATAAAACTTTTTAACCAAAAATGAAGCCCTAAATTCGTCCGTCAATTAATTTTCAAAGTTAAATTAATTTGAAGTCAAACTAATAAATTAGGCTTCATCATAATTAATCAGTTATGTTAAGGCAATATTTACCTAATTAAAAAGTTTTCTCTCGACCTCAAACCTACATATTTATCGGCGGTAACGAGCTCTTGCGTCGGGCCATGGTACAAGCCATGGTCCGGAGCAAGATGGCATTGCATGCGGTCGCCTCCTTCTGCGAAGTAGTAATGCTAGCGAAAGAGGCGGCCGCACGCATGAGAGAACGAACTTCATCACGTCCAGCTACTGGGATTCCGACCTCGCTTTCCAGCCACTGTAGGGTCCCAGCAGGATCGAGGCCTACTGGGATAATGGGTTAGCTTTTGAAACGAAAACCCGGACCCCTGGAACGCAAGGCAAAGAAGAAGTTGTATGGTTGTAGTTGTAATAGTTGTTGTAATAATAATTGGTGTACAATAAAGCGTATAATAAATAATAAATAAATAAGCATAGGAGTAAGTTTTAGTCAGTAAAAATCTGACACTTCTCCCACTCCTGGGCAGAGCGGGAGAAGTGTGAAGACATTGGATGATTTCCCACTTAAAAAAATTGCTACTTATTTGACTCTGAATTATTTTCTTTGCTTCTTTCCTTTCATTGTCTTTGTGAAGAGGCTATTTAAGAATCAGTGACTCAAGTATTATCAACATTATTAATAGAAAATATTTATAACTAGAGTGTTATGAGTATGAATATCCTTGACCGATTTTCTATAAATAGCTTACACGTTAGAATAGGGATTTACCGTCCATTTAGACATACATAATTAAAGCCTTACAATGTTCCTAGTACTGGGACTTAGGTATAGACTTAGGCTTTTGGGGGAGGAAATGGGCAGTACAGGCTTAATACACCACGCACCCTCATGCAGGCTGATAGATATCACATTTCTTCATTTCTTTTATTCCAGGGCAAGCCAAGTTTTCTTTCGCCAGTTTGAGAGCAATCAGTGGTGAGATAAAAAAGTTTGGTCCTGCCATCGGCTTTACCCACGTGAAATTAGAAATGTGTCCCAAGGTAGGTAACCAATCCTGGAATAAGAAAAGTATCCTATTCCAGAACATGGTCTACCCGTGTATCAAGTTTCATCGAAATCCATTCAATCATTCGAGCGTGAATAAATAACAAAGAAACACACACCATCACACATTTACAAACTTTTACCTTTATACTACTTGATACTAGCGACCCGCCCGGCTTCGCACGGATGCAAAATTATCAGTGTTAGGGCCTGTTTCACAATGTCCGAGTAGGCACTACTCACTGAATAAATTCAAAAATAGAACAGAATTTGTATGAAATTATCTGCCAAGTAAGATACTCGAATCATAGGTGGTGAAACAGGCCCTTAACCTTCCTTTCAATCTCTATATATAATATTTCAATATCTATCTATTAAAAAAAACCGCATCAAAATCTGTTGTGCGATTGTGCGACGTATATCCCTATATAGTGACACAGAAAGCGACTTTATTTTATACTATGTAGTGATTAGTGTGATTTCACAAAGTAATACACCTGGCTGTATTTAGTCCCTCCGTCTACACACATAAATATATTATACTACACGACATTTTTCAAAGGTGAAGGCAAAAAACTACAAAACGTAACTACTACGTTGCATACTCCCTTTGCTTCGTTAGGCCTATTGTTCACGGACGCGTAGCCTCATAGACGTGTATTCGTTAATATACGCTTGGTGTACATCTGCTCACACCTTACATACAAAACTATACACCGGTGTACATCTACTGGGATTCGGTATTCTACAGGATGCATTTCGGAGAGGGTGCGCAGGAATTACACGAATTGATTCCGCCATCCCGTTTTTTCCATCGGACAAACCGTCGTACGGCGAATGTCCATCTTTTTGTTGTTGAAACCTCTACGGTCCGGACTAAGCGCTTCGCTTCGTCGTTTATACCACGTACATCGAAGGACTGGAATAGTTTGCCTGCTGCGGTCTTCCCGTCCAATTATAATTTGGGTGTCTTCAAGGCTAGAGTGAATAGGCTCTTAATAAACTAGTGCGCCTCACCATCTAAGATTGCATCACTGCTTACCATCAGGTGGGATCGCAGTCAAGCACTAGCTTATACAATTAAAAAAAAAAAAATCTACTGCCTGCATTACACCACAAAGGAGTTCAATTTTAGACCCTATTTCAGTGAAATATAAAGTCGAAAAAACTGTGAGTTCTCTTTGCAATATTGACTTTGAGAAAATTCAAGCAAATTAGAACTTTCAATACAACAGATGGAGAATCCACGCCGGTTTTTCTACAGAAATTCCAAAACACTTGAATTTTTTTATGAAAATGTTTATTAATTCATGAATCCCCGACCGGTCTCATAGGACCGCGCTGTTATTGTCTTACTATTGTGTCTCGTTTCTCGGGTATTGATAGGTTAAATTAAAAATTAAATTAAAATTCGTTTATTCAAACAACATAGATCCAATTATTTTATGGACTTGTATTTTTTTTTGAGATCGGGCACTCAATTAAAAATTAGTAAAGATGGAAACGTATTTTGCGATTCAAGAAGATACGAAACCTAAAATGCAAAATGCCAGAGTTAATTTAAAAAAATCTCCTAAGTAAAGACTTTATTCGACCGAATTCGCAAAAAGTTAACACATTTTTATTTGAAAAATCGGCTTGGAACATTGAAAAATTATTGGACTTTATATCGCGATACACATATCATTGTTTCGGAATTTGATGCCAAGGAATTGGCTAAGACAAGCTATTGCACAGCTGATGCATACGGTGTAGCTGAAGACCTATACACGGAATATAAAACAGAGTCGAAGGATTGCTTGCTTTAAATAAGATTCTAGTTCTGATGTATTATCTAGTTCTAAGATTATTGAGTCAAACATCTGTCAATTCTTTAGTGTTGGGTTACCCGAAATTTCTATTAATACACTGATTGGACAGACAAAATATGCGTTAAATCCGCGCAAAACGGGCAAACGCTCAGCAGAATGCCATGCCCTCATGCATAATGCGACGAAGGCACAGCGCTGGTTTTCAGCGTGAGCCGGTAGCGGTGTCGAAAAAAAAAGGCGGAAGAATCGAGTGCGCAAATTGATTCGAATAGCAATTTGTGTACCGTGTGAACCTCATTGAGATGTTTAGCTATACCGAAGGGATCCAGTAGGTACGGTCGACGGGCTGTGAGAAGGTCTGAAAGAGCTACCGCGACCTTGGAACGCGAAAGGACACAAGGTACAGGCGGTTTTTAGTCCATCTGACACGTTTTTTCACTCCACCCTAAAGCGGGAGATGGTATTCGATGGTTAATGATGACTATTCACCGCTCAGTACATAGCTATGCGCGGCGGTACTTCACCGGCATCAGTTTTCCTCAGAATTCTCAGATAGTGTGAACAGGAGTGCGTGTACGATTATCTTGAGTGGCCTGGCGCTGACTATGTCCTTAATCGCCTTGCTCTTAAGAATGTTGCTCTAATTTTATATAATAAAAGGAATGGAAAGAAAAAAGACAAGAAAGAAATTATGTTTATTTTGCCCGAATGGACGCACAAAGGATAGTCAGAAGCCAGTAAATCTGACTCCAGTCTTGCCATGAAGTATACCGTGTTACCCCAGTCAATGGGTTGCATTGACTGGGGTGTAGGATGAATGGTCTGGTAGGCAGCCGCTCCTCGTAAAATACTGGTATTCAGCTAAATCAGGCTTGACTGGAAGCCGACCCCAATATAGTTGGGAAAAGGCTAGGCAGATGGTGATGGACGCACGAAGGCTCGTACGTACTGTAGACAAAAGTTACACATGCTCAGTTAAGAAAATATTCCTGTGCATGCGCAGCTAAAGTAAGGGCCAGATAAACGTAGAATAACGGTCATTGACCCTCCTACATTTGTTGAAAATTCTTAATTTCAGAAAACAAAAAAAAAAGCTGTCTTGAACGCCCGTCTATTGCGATCCTTTACATTTTCTAGTATTGAAAAGCAGTTGTTTTTCGGGTACCTACGACGAGATATTAGGCAAAGGTCAATATACTTTATTCCACGTTTATCTGGCGCCTTGTAAATTGACAAAACGCATGAAGCAAATAACCAGTGGAGTGCGCGTACGATGCTATTGCGCTCGCCAAACATATGCTAAAACTAGTAGACACGGCAATCGCAGGTGTAGTTACGCACGGCACGCGCTCCCGATTGTCAGGCGAATAAAATTAAAAATAATGCCTAGTTGTGCTATTAAATGGTGTGGAAAGTGTTCTAATACTTCAAGTTACACAAAAGATGGGATATCATTTCATAGGTAAGTGATTTTCTACTTCAATTTCATTAAAAACGAAAAATGCATTCAAATAATTGCATATTAGAAATTTGCGCTACTGTCCCTTTCTCGCACACTCAATTGCATATCTGTAGCTGTCTCTTTTTTTCTCGATAGTGCCGTTCACAGAACAGTGACGCCTATATCGATATAATTTAAAATATAGGTCCATAACGTACCTTATGTTTTTGGAACGAAGTTTTTTTTGTTTTATTAAACTAAATAAAAGAAATGGTCACGCAACAAAACCGTTATATACATGATTATTTATATTATATTAAATAGATAATTAATTTTATTTTATTTTAATCTTAAACTTGTTGTTTGTATGCATTAAAAACAGATTTCCAAACGATGACTGATGATCTTGTTTTATTACACAATTGCAAACCAAACCTCATAATTGTATTTATAAGTCAAATTATCGATATCTATATAATGCCTGTAATTGTTTAGTTGAAATAAACGCTTTGATTTTGATTTTATTTTTGTAAGTGACTGATTTTAATTGAATATTCATTTCATTGAGTAGTTTTATGTTAAAATCCATTTTATCGATATCGATTATTTGCTTTGAATCAATTAGAGCAATCACTAGCAAGACGTAGGTACACGACTTGACCTTGAACGGACCAATAGCAGCCCTGCATTTTTCTTCGTCCCCCGGCCCGACGTGGTGAGTTGTTTAGTTAGAAGAAATTGGGCTATGCGCTCTCTAGTGGTTATATTCTCTATGACAAAACGCGATCGAGCCGTGAACCTTGCTATGCAATTATCGCCCTTAAGGTGAACTTGCGGAACTTTGGCCGATGGTACATCGTTTACCTTGTATTAGTACCATAACTACGAAAGTGGATAGAGAATAATTATGTGGTTGAAGTTGAAATAAACTTCAATTTCAACTTCAACCACTAAACTATTTACGATCAAACGGGGTCAACAGGAACGTAGGGGTAAATATGAATAAACATTTGAAGGGGATTTTCACGTTATTTTAAAAAAAAAAACAATATTGAAGTAAGTAATCTTGTTCGGTGGTTTGTTAGAAATCAATACTATCTTCTTCTTCTTCTTTTCGAATCGAAGGTAAACTAATCAAAGTTTTCTTTAAACGGGGTGTGACCATTTAACGGTACTTAATTCTATTTCCCCCATCTGAGACACACACAAGAAAATCAACAATAATATACCATCACTTAGGTTTCCTCATGTCACATGGTAGAGAATGCCTAAGGCATTAATTCCGCTTATGTACTTACTTTGTGCATGAAGAATAAATAAATAAATAATTATTAATCGCGCAACATTGCTATAAACTAGCCGTTACTTGCCCGTGTAGAACCAATTCTACTACAAGTAGTAACACTGTTAATTTAATTTCCTTTCTTACTACTGCAGTAGTAAGTAGTTAGAAGGGTAATTACTATTTACCTTTGTTACTACCTCCACTAGAAACTTCTTTGGTATGTATAAAACTTCATTATCAAACATTATTTAGTCTTCATGTGTTTAAGTAGGTATTGGTCACTAATTACCAGTCAATATTTTTTTTATAAAAGTAGAAACTGACTGACACATAAAAAGATCAAAAGCGTAAAAATTTGAACAACGTTTCTTTGTAGTTACTCAGATACCCGCGAAACGAGACACAATAGTAAAACAATAACAGCGCGGTCTCATAGGACCGGTTGGGGATTCAAACGTTAAGACGTAGGCGAGTACCTACTAAGAGTGGACTATTCAAAGCAATGAAACGAGGTCCAAAATTTGAAGAACCAACTTTTATGCGAGTGAAGCCGATGGCAGAAGCTAGTGTTAAAAAGGTTTGTTTACCATTTTAATACGGTCAATCTCAATATTCAATTTTTATGCATTGCATACGTATTTCTCATCACGAAAACAATAGACCGTCGAATTTATTTAAAATGGTTTGCAAATGGGGCATTCAGGAATATATTGCGGACCGATTTCCGATTAGGTGCAAAACAATACGTGATTGTCATGTGAAACATATCAAAACCTCAAATCGACCATGTTCGGAATGAAATCTACATTTCAGGACTACCAATTTCTGGGTAGTGATGTAGTGATTCCAGTGAGTATAGGATAAAAACTTACGAAATAGTTTAGTAAAAGAGCTCTAGGTAGTTTTATTTTTGACTAGCACTTTACCCGCGATTTCGTTCGCGAGAATGTCGGATTCATTGGCGAAAGATTGCAGAGAATAGAATAAAAATACTTTTATTTAACTATAGCGAACGACTACGTGGGTAGCTCAGACCCTTTAAAAGGACTGTCGTTAAGTCTACGTACAAGTAAAACCGTCTTACCCTTATTACACTACGCGACGTAGATTAAGACCGTTTGCAAAAACGAGTGGTGTAATAGGCCTATCAGGTTAATGCTGGAAAGGAATGGATATAAAAATTGCAACAAACAGCAATAGAATAATAAATTATGGCGTATAAACACAACGTAAACTGAGTAACTACCATATATGCCGACGATTTTTTATATAATCCAAAACAAAATAGACACGGATTATAAAAAATCCGATCCACAAAAGTATTAAAAGGTTTTTATTTTATTGTGCTTTTAAAAAGTCAAATAAAATTGTAAAATATGCCAGTTTGTCCGTCCGTACACAGCATTGCATATTTACAGCGATCGCTTGTCAATCATTTAGCAATCCTGAGTTATTTCCTCGTATAAATGTACCAGCATATTTACGTTCCCCGATAAATAAACAGCTAGTGCTGAAAAACATTTTCAAACTGTTTTCGTCGCTAAAACGGTTTTTTAAAGATAAAAATATTGGTTCCTGGTGGCGTTACGCGCGTGTCGCGGATTTGTCAAATATTTGTACGGCCTGTGTTCTGGGATCTAAAGGGTATATGAGAGTAATGTTTGCGAATGCACACACGGTACAGAAAATAGACAACTAAATAACTAATCAAGTTGACCAGCTTTACGTTTTTGTCCAGTTTTAGTTTCTATAATTTTATAACACGACGGGGTCGCGGCAGACCAAGAAGGAGAGGGCGGGACGACTTGGATGTCTTCCTTAAGAATTGGCAAGATGTGGCTCAAAGCCGGGAAAGATGGAAAGAATGGAGGGAGGCCTCTGCCCAACAGTGAAACAGCATAGGCTATGATAAAAATAAATAACTAATTAGTAACGTTACTCGTCTTTCATAATTACGAAAAATTAATAAAATACCTTTATTACAAAGCTTATTTACTCGTAAACTTATAATTCCATCACACAGTTTTTTGCCACAAAAATACGATCACAGTGGAAATCCTTTCCAGAAACCATATTTTGAAGGCAATGAGTGGGTATCGAGCACTAAAAAAACTATTCCAGACGACTACGCAATTTTTTTATTATGATGTAAGTTTTTGGTATTCACTCCACAACGACCCGTGAAACAGTTTTTAGAGCAGTATTGCCCACGCGGCTGCCGACAGAGACAAAGGAGACCACGTCAGTGCGCTTACCATTTTTAACTGCTCGGCTTTCGCGGTCCTAGCACAGACTCTGTCAAGCGGTGTGACGTAACTGTTCAAAATCAAAAATGTTTTTATTTTACATGGGCCCTACACGGGCACTTATAAAACGTCAGAAGCTAATGCAAGCTAGTTGACGTCCAATGGGACGTCAAGTTGACTTTCATACTCAGTTTATCCGGAGCTCGTGGCTAGAGAGGAGCTCGTGGCTAGATAATAACAGCCGCACAGGTCGATCTTCAAGGTTAAGCAACGCTTGCCTAGGTTGGTCTGTGGATGGGTGACCATCTTAACATAACGAGTTTCCTCCGTGCCTCGGAAAGCACGTTAAGCCGTTGGTCCCGGCTGTCATTTGGAGATCTTTGACAGTCGTTACGGATAGTCAGAAGCCAGTAAATCTGACTCCAGTCTTGCCATGAAGTACCGTGTTACCCCAGTTAATGGGTTGTGGAGGTCTGGTAGGCAGCCGCTCCTCGTAAAATACTGGTAATCAGCTAAAATCCGGCTTGACTGGAAGCCGACCCCAATATAGTTGGGAAAAGGCTAGGCAGATGATGATATCCACTGACCTCAACTATTTACCACACTAGACTGGTCGTCAAAGCAAATGTGTACAAATGTACTAGTTTGATATTCACCATTTTGGCGTCGGCCATAGCGAGTGTCTGACACTAAACTAGTAATTTCAGGCCACTTACAATAAACATATAAGTATGTATGACCTCATTTTTCATAGGTTTTATATAGCTTTAGGAAAAGCAGGAATAACACAGAATTATAACGAAATTAATACAAAATGCAACAATTCTTCTTAGTACTGTACACGTATCATCTTCTCTGCCATCATTTGTAATACCGTCAAACGGGATGAATAGGAACGCAGGAGTGAAATATATACAAAAGTTTAATTAGGATGTGTACTTTGGTATATGTTTGCATGATCAATTTCTATTAATTCATGAATCCCCGACCGGTCCTATGAGACCGTGCTGTTATTGTCTTACTATTGTGTCTCGTTTCACGGGTATTGATAGTGGTTAATGAATAAATTGGATGAAGAATGAAGGGATAAACTAGGTATTAAATAACGTAAAAATACCCTTCAAATTTTTGTCTCTATTCACCCCGTTTGACTATATATGTACGTCAGATTAGTTCTCTGGACGTTCGCGTGTGGCGCTTCAAACAGACACAAAAAAAACTGTCCAACAATATGGAATAGCCTTTCCAGTGGTAAATAGTAGAGGTCATTGCCTGTACTATTTTCAACGAGATTTAACCTATCACATACCCGCAAAACGAGACACAATAGTAAAACAATAACAGCGCGGTCTCATAGGACCGGTCGGGGATTCATGAATTAGATATTTATTTTGACCTATGTCTACACTGTAATTTATACCTCTTTTCAAATATGAAACCTGTCGCTTTTAGAGGTTGAATTAACGAAGGTCTAAACACATTACGGCAGGGCACCTAATTAATCATTTACTGATTACGTAATCTTCGTTCTTTTCAGGCTCAGAAACTGCCACAAAATGGCTTACCTAAATATTTAGGTTCTTTACGACGACGGGTTTATTACAAATTAACTAATGACCGACCTTGACTTCTCGATAAAAATACAATGCTATTTGGTTACAATATGGAATAGGATAGATTTAATTCACCACGGGCAGTCTTAATCAAAAAGATCAAATAAAAAAAACCTCTTAGAACTCGTTTAGGCGAAATAGACGGACGACAGACTGTTATTTTTTTAAATATTACATTTTTGTTAATCGAATATACTGTAAAAGAATATATTTAGAGAGTACAAAATTTATTTATATGTATATATTAAATTGTAATTTGTTTATTTTTACAGAGAAACTTTAAATATTAAGGAAAAAATGTAAGGATATATTGCAGTACCCTAACAGAATTAATATTTGAGATACCGTACTTTACTTCTTAAAGGAACCCCACTCCCACTTTCTTATAGCCAGGTACCGCAGTAGTAACAGTTATGCCACTTAGTTCTGAACTACCAACTACTAGATGATCATCCAACTGTTTCTAGGAACATCTTCCTACCTTCGGCGGGATGAGCAGCAGATTGAAACCATCGATTGTTGGACGCATTAAACGCTCTTCATATCGAAACCAATAAGTGTGGAACCTAAGATATTTCTGATAAATTTTACAGTAAACTAATACTGGTAATTTTGCAAACATCGAATCCTCGAATACTTATGGATGATTGGTGGTCAGACGGACTAAACGCACAGAACTTCAAAATCAATCAGTCTGCACTGATTCATTTTGCATGATGACTGATTTCCTGCTAAATTGACCAGAAATATCCAAATATTTCTGATCAATTTATCAGTGAATTAATATTGGAAATTTTGCGGTCGCCAAAGCGACAAGTACGAGTATGGGAACTATAGCTTGAGTTTGGTCGGCTATGGCCAAATTTGATATCAAAATAAATAAAACAGAAAAAAAGAAATAATATTTTACAAAGAAATAAACGTAAAAAAACAAAGCAAACAAAAAAAAAGACGAAAGGTGAATTAATGGATACCTCTTTACCTCAAAAAAGCACGTAAAACTGGTGACACCAGTTGACACTTCGTAGGTCTTTTAAAGTCGTTTCGGATAGAAGCCTGAAAAATGTGACACCAGTATTTTCTAGGGGTAAGGTGTTGCCCTTCTTGGCTTGCCTAGCAACATGGCGAAATATAGTCCACAAGGAAGTTAGGGGTCACGACCCTCAGTTTTGAGGGTAAACGATGCCAAAAGGAGGAAAAAGTATTGCTCTGTTGCTGGATTATGAAGATCAGTTAAGCAGTCGTTCTTTCCGGTTTAACAGAAACCCAATCCCTTGAGGTGTCGCAAAAATCTTAATCCTCATTTTGAAACCGGTAATTTTAATTAAAATATTTTTTTAGTCAAGGGTATTTCAAAATAAACATTGTTTTTCATGATTTTTTTCCAAGAGTATCCTCTTAAAGTAATAAAAGAAAATATTAATCATGCCTTTAATTTTTTAACCGTGTCTGGTGTTGATTAGGGTAATGGAAGGGATTTCCTTTTTTCGCGTCTCGCAGCTCGATTTTTTTACGCAGACCATCATGATTCATGGTAAATGTAATGATTTTTTTCTTTATTTTTTTCCTCTTTTTTGTATTGTTTATCTTTTTATTCAAGCTGACTCGACGACGCTGTCCTAGCTAAGTATTTCTTTCTATAATATTTTCAGATTTTAACGTTTGAATCCCCAACCGGTCCTATGAGACCGCGCTGTTATTGTTTTACTATTGTGTCTCGTTTCGCGGGTATCTGAGTAACTACACCTGTCAAGTGCAAATTTATCGCGCATACCAAGGGTTTTCCGAAACAACTTTTTGATATAGCGGCAATAGAAAAGTAAAAGAACGTGAAAGAGCTATTTGTTTTTTTTTTTAATAGTTATAAACTAGTGCTTGACTGCAATCCCACCTAATTATTTATAGTATTTATTTAAACTTAATTTACAGTAGTAGTACATAGGCGGACTTAATGTAACAAGGCATTCTCTACCAGTCAACCTTTGGGTTAAAAAAAATGTGATAGGTTAACACAATAAACAAATAACACGAATTTAAAAGAGAATGATTACAATAAGTTGCTTATATTATAAATATAGTGTATTGTGATACAAGTTTTATTTTGATACAGCTCAAGAAATAGATCAATGATAATTTTTAACTTTTCAAATGCAAATTTATTTTAAACAATTCGACTGTGTTACATTATTAACTTAGTGTTGAGTCAATATTACGTAAATTGTAATTTTCCGAGGATTTTGTTTTTTAAATCATGAATTTTAACTTTCCAACAATGTCATTTCTTGCATTTTAAAGTCATATTTACGTAATCCGAAACAACCGATAAAGGTAAATTGTATGTACAAATACAAAAAAAAACTTAATTGCAAAAAGCCGCATTGATGATATACGAGTACTTCGAAAATATTACGAAATTTTTAATGATCATTACGACGTATCTTGAAATTTATATTGCTACCAATCTTTTGGATCTTTTGGCAGTTGCCAGGTAACAGATTCCTCGCTACAGATAATACTCTGAAAAATTATTTAACTTGGCGCTGTTTCACGGTTTGTCTGTTTTAATGGACTTCAAAAAGTAGGAGGTTCTATGTACGGCTCTATTTATTTTTAGGGTTCCGTAGCCAAATTGAATAAAACGGAACCCTTATAGATTCGTCATGGCTGTCTGTACCGAAAATATCCCCAGCAACCCAAGAACTTTATGATGTGTTAATTATTGACCCGAAACTACAATTTTATAATACGTCTGATATTATCGAAAACAGTGACGTTTCTGATGAAACAAATGAACCGTTTCAGGAAGACAGAGACAACAGTGTTCGTGACCGTGATTTTAACATTAAAACAAAAGTTTACAATAGATGAATCAGAAACTGATTGCAGATCAAGTCATGACGCGAGAGATATAAGCAAAGAAACATTAACAATTTCAGGCAAAAATATGAGTGAAACAAAAAGATTAATACCGAAAAATATTTATTCTAAAAACGAAATACAAAGACCGGAATCTGAAATATACATCGAAGTCGTCACAGAATATGAAAATATTAAAGATAGGTGTATCCTAAATACTGATGAGACAGCACAAAAGTCATCTTCAAATAAGCGCAAATAAACAGAGCAGGGGAGTACAGGGCGAGTGTGTTAAGCGTTCTCGCTTAACACACTCGCCCTGTACTGGGACGAACCACGTTTTTCACCTAAAATGGATCCAGAATATGATAGTGCAGTTGCTAATGTAGATGAGACAGAAATACCAACCACGATAGAACAAAATATAATGGAAAGAAATGAGAATTTAAATTTAACAATAGAAGTTACAAGTACTAGTCAAGAAACAACTAATGATAAAAAAATAAAAGAAGATCAAGATTGCACAGAAAAACTAGCAAAATACAAAAGAATACAAGAAAGAGTTATGTAACAGAAAAAGGAAAAATAATTCCAGAAAGAACATCAAAAGAGTTGGGACCTTGTCGACTAAAGTGTTCTGAAAGGATTCAAGCACCTGAACAGACGCAATGTTTCGATGCTTATTGGAAACTTGGAGATAGAGATAGAGATAGAAAGGCAGCATTTGTGTTTAACTAGAGTATTAATGCAATGCATCAAAAGAGTTGGGACCTTGTCGACTAAAGTGTTCTGAAAGGATTCAAGCACCTGAACAGACGCAATGTTTCGATGCTTATTGGAAATTTGGAGATAGAGATAGAAGGGCAGCATTTCTGTTTAACTAGAGTATTAATGCAATGCATCAAAAGAGTTGGGACCTTGTCGACTAAAGTGTTCTGAAAGGATTCAAAACACCTGAACAGGCGCAATGTTTCGATGCTTATTGGAAACTTGGAGATAGAGATAGAAGGGCAGCATTTGTGTTTAACTAGAGTATTAATGCAATGCATCAAAAGAGTTGGGACCTTGTCGACTAAAGTGTTCTGAAAGGATTCAAGCACCTAAACAGACGCAATGTTTCGATGCTTATTGGAAACTTAGAGATAGAAAGGCAGCATTTGTGTTTAACTAGAGTATTAATGCAATGCATCAAAAGAGTTGGGACCTTGTCGACTAAAGTGTTTTGAAAGGATTCAAAACACCTGAACAGGCGCAATGTTTCGATGCTTATTGGAAACTTGGAGATAGAGATAGAGATAGAAAGGCAGCATTTGTGTTTAACTAGAGTATTAATGCAATGCATCAAAAGAGTTGGGACCTTGTCGACTAAAGTGTTCTGAAAGGATTCAAGCACCTGAACAGACGCAATGTTTCGATGCTTATTGGAAACTTGGAGATAGAGATATAAGGGCAGCGTTTGTGTGTAACTAGAGTATTAATGTAATGACTGAAGATAGGCGTGTGTGGAAAAGGGATAGGGAGGCCTGCGCCTAGCAGTGGAACACAACAGGCTAACTAACTAGAGTATTATGTGCAAAAAACGGTTTTAAAATACAAAATAACATATTGTGACTTAGGGACTGTTTCACAATGTCCGAGTAGCCACTACTTCCTGAGAAAAATAAAAATAGAACAGAATTTGTATGAAATTATCTGCCAAGTAAGATACTAGAAACTTAATCAAAGGTGGTGAAATAGGCCCTTAGTGTTAAGTAAATAAGGTAATAACTTTATAAATAATTAAAAAAAATTTTTCTGTATTCGTAAAAAAAAAAATGTACCAATATTTAATATTGAAAGTGTCGAACACTTTCAATATTAAATATTGGTACGAATTTTATTGACGTACAAAACCATAGTGTAAGACCTTCTACCACCTCTTAATTATTACTAGTAATGTTTATTTTATTGACTTATGAATTCTTGGACCCTGGAACGATGACCAAGAAGGGACGAAGTGGGGTAGACTAAAGTCTGTGAAAGTCTGACACGCCTTCCCGCTCTGCCCAAGAGTGGGAGAAGTCATTCTGATGAAGTCAATCTCCACCTAAAAAAATGTATGTGTCATGTAATCGTTTTTGTTTCTAATCATATTGAATTTTTACAAAGAATGTGATCTTTTTATATTTTTCGCCTGACACTTGTTATTTTGTTTCTAAAATGATGAAATATTTAACGGTACCTAATTACACAATTGATAGAACAAAGGATTGCTGAGATGATAAACGATAATTTAAGATATTATAAGAATACGTCGATTAAATTATTTTCTACGAGCCTTAGCCGATAAACATGATGCGCCAGTGATCAATCACTGGTTGCGGGCAATACCCGCAGGCGGTCTAGATTAAGTTTTTAGGTTTTTTTAAGCGTAGACCCTTTGGTAGACTATTTTTAGCTGGGAAATCGGCCGAATGTTTTCTCCCGCTCTTTTCAGTCCGACTTTTACGGACTATACCCACTCTTTTGTTTCTTCTTTGCCCTCCTTTCCCGGGGTTTCCTTTCAGAAGTAAACCGATGGCTCCAGAGGCTTCGACCCTGCTGGGCCCTACGGTTTTGCTGACATCTCTTTGAGGCGCACATGGAACACTACGCGCCGTCGACGACTTGGGCTCGGTCCGGATGGTTACCGGACTACCGGACGGCAAGCTACCCATTAATGCTACCGTAGAGTTTTTACTCTTCCCTATGAGAACTAGTTGTACGAACAGGCAACTAGATGTTCCATTACTTGACTAAACCTATCTGAAATAAATACCTAGGCTTATCTTTCTCTTTTTCCTTCATAAAACCTTTTACTTACTTACTATACGCTTAAAAATCAATAACAATTTTAATATTCTTACTTATACATTTTCTCTGAAATTCAAAATACAATTATTAATTTGTAAAAGTAAGAGAAGGACAAAACAGTAGAAGATTGTTAGAAGAATGCAAAAACTATGTGTTCTTCGTGGAAAGAAAATAAATACGGAAAATGAATTATAAAGTTTAGATATAAATAATATATGTATATTATAATAATATAGCAGAGAAAACCGAGAATCCCAAAGAATTGTAATACCAGGCCGAAGCTGGGGCCACCCGGTAGTTAAGTTATAAAGATTAAACTTTTCGCATCGCAAAAGGTAAGTAGAGTTAAGTGAAACAAGAAAGGTTAATTGCTAGCAATGCAGTAAAGCGAGACGAACCTTATTGCTGGATTACAGAAAGGAAAAATCTTTTTTCTCTCCAAGAAAGGCGGTTTATAAAATTTCTGCTTACGAGAAAAGCGTCTGTGAAATCAGAGCTTTTGTAAAAGGAACTTAAATATTTACATTAGCGACATATTTTACGCAACATAGGAACATCGCTTCCGCTTCGGTTTATGGCGCATTTTATTAGTCGATAGGGTCCGCATGCGGGGAGCGAGAGATTTCTGGAACGCATGCCACAGGGCCCGCATTCGGGGAACCGTTTTCATTAGTCGTTAGGGCCCGCATGCCGGGTGCGAGAGATTACTGGAACGCGTGTCACATGGCCCGCATTCGGGGAACCGCAGACGGTATAACGAACATGTTACTTTCATTGGTTGTTATCCCGCATGCGGGGACTCCGCGCATGCGGTATATCGAACGAGTTAACGACCAGTCAAAATGCGCCATTAAAGAGAGAAAAGTAATTCGATGATTTCCCACCTTAATTGGCACCAATTAATTTGGGGCGGTCGTAATTATTTATTGAAATAATATTATTTCCAAGGCGATATGATAATTAACACCTACTATAGATATTATAATATACATATTATAAAATTAACGTTTCTGTGATAAAGTATAAGTTCGTATTCAGGCAGACAATTTAAACCTTAATGCTCTTAGATATTGGCCTGATATAAGCTTCGATAGCAGTAATCATTAATCAATCATAAGCATGTCTTGCCACGAAAGGGTTTTTTTCCAACGGTTAATCATCAGAATGACTTCTCCCACTCTTGGGCGAAGCGGGAGGGCGTGTCAGACTTTTACTGACTAAATCCTACCCAATTCCTTCGTAGCCTTCGATTTGCGGCCATCTAGTTTTTCTTTTAGAAATCCGATCCATGGCTCTATGCCACGAAAGGGTGTCCAGTAAATACAAGATACCCTTTCGTGACAAGTCTCCTTCACCCTTTCGAGAGAAGTCCCATATGTCTGACTCTACTCTCATGATATCACGATGAGTAATCGTGATATCATGATTATTCTACGAGTAACTCTTTCTTGTTAAGAAATCTGAAAAGATAGTAGAGATCATATCTTTGGACACTACTAGACACCATGTATTCCTCTTACAATTTATTACTTTTTGTTTACCATATTCAAAGATCCATCAAAGATGTTCAAATAGAAGCCGGGACTAGGATCCCCATTATTATTGCAAATGACAGAATTTTCGAACTAAGCAATACATAAATTCGAAACTGCACTGACATTATTTGTACAATAAGATTCATAACCGTCATAAATATTAATATTACAGTTTAAATCAATGGAGCTAAATATAAGTATCACACGTGTGGCCAAAGATAAATGGGCCTTGACTTTGCTAAAATAAACTCCAGTGCATAATTATTTACTTTATATCTTCCACACACTTTACAGCTGAATTTTAATACCTACCTACATCTCATCTGCCTAGCCTTTTCCCAACTATATTGGGGTCGGCTTCCAGTCAAGCCGGATTTAGCTGTATACCAGTATTTTACGAGGAGCTGCTGCCTACCAGATCTTCACAACCCATTAACTGGGGTAACACGGTACTTCATGGCAAGACTGGAGTCAGATTTACTGGCTTCTGACTATCCGTAACGACTGCCAAAGATATACAAATGACAGCCGGGACCTACGGCTTAACGTGCTTTCCGAGGCACGGAGGAAACTCGTTATGTTAAGATGGTCACCCATCCACAGACCTACCTAGGCAAGCGTCGCTTAACCTTGAAGATTGACCTGTGCGGCTGTTATTATTTAACCACGAGCTCCTCCTGAATCTTAATACCTACATTGTTTGAAAACTCGATAGTACTCCTGAAAAAGCTGAACGGATCGTTTATCGAGGTTAACGCAACGGTGGATTCGAGGATTGCATTAATTACAATTTGCAATTAATGCAATTTACGAATACGTATATGTATACGACAATAAGTATGCGTAAATTGCATTAACTACAATTAATGCCATCCAATCACGGCGTAAATTCTCATATTATTCGCCTACAATTAGGATAACTCATTTCTTTAAACACGATAAAATACCGAATTATGATTATGAAGAAAATTTGACATGACAAGCTGTCGATAAAAAATATGAATAAATAATATTGTATATTATTTAAATATTTATAATATTCAAATTATTATTTATGTGGTTTAAAGGCTGCGCAGTTTTTATGTAAAATAAATAAAATCATCCAAACAGTTGTCAATCGAAAAAGTGCCCTGAAAGAATACTGTTGGTTTTGTTGACCTAAGAAAAGCCCAATATACAAAATAGAAACCAAAAAAAAAACGTACAAACAACCAAGCAGATTTAAATTCAGTACTTACAGTTAGTGAAGATATTTTTTTTGTGATTTATTAATATATTATAGTGTTATACTCAGTTGCAAAGAAAAATTTATTCTTAGGTAAAACCAACAATGTTGCATCAACCAATTCGCAGGAGAATATATTATCCTTGAATATACGATAACGAACCCGGTTCTTACTCACACGTGGCCTACATAATAACATAAAAACTGCGAACGTGCCTAGCATACTAACCACGAAATAAAATCACACACTCAAAACAAATACATTTCTTTCACGCAAATACAAATATTATCCCAATAAAACTAAGTAATCCTGGTAGAAAACATTGAGATAGACGTGATAATCATATAAGTGAGGGAAACCGATATTCATGAATAAATAACACGATTTGTAGGATACACAGAAACATATTGGTTGGGGAACACGTTAAAATGTTTATTTTATTTACTAGCTGTCTCTCGCGGTTTTAACCGCGTTTTTGGTTGCTGTTCCGCTTCCGTGCTTTGTAGCGCTTAAAAAATCTTTATTTCAGACTATCCATAATGATTACAAAAAGGGTTATTTTTGAGTGTATTTAAAATTTTTAGGGATGTTTAATTTCTGTTTATCCGCAACAGCGACGCGAGCCGCTTACAGAGGTTTGAAAACTAGATTACTCTGACAATCCGGCTCGAAGGATCATGTTCGGGATAAGTGGACTCTATACTAATTGAAGATTCATCATCATCTACCTAGCCTTGTCCCAACTCTATAGGAGTCGGCTTCCAGTCAAACCGGATTTAGCTGAATACCAGTATTTTACGAGGAGCGGCTGCCTACCAGACCTCCACAACCCATTAACTGAAGTAACACGGTACTTCATGGCAAGACTGGAGTCAGATTTACTGGCTAATTGAAGATTATATTGAGCAATAGCGATAAGTAAGTAGTGGTACAGTGAGGTGTCAATACAGAAACGCAAGTGCCTTTCATTCATAGTTTATTCAGAACGACTATCGGTAACGAACCGATAGTCGGTGTCAGTGACGATATGTCACTGACAGCCGTTCTCAATAAATTATTATCTATTCGATACTAAAAGAAATGAAAATTTCATTTCAGGAACTACTGATTCAAATCAGTAGTTCCTGAAATTACCGTGTTCAAATAAACAAATACGTAAAAATATAATATTAATAATGTATAGATTTGTATCTGTAATAAAACACAATGAATATACTCTCGACATAAAGGACCACTTTCTGTAATGGTTCTTAAAGCCCTCTTTTTCCACACAACGGTAAGAGGTCTCCTCCATTGAGCTGCTTATTTGAAAGAGTTATCATGGCTCTGGAACGTAAAAGCAACTAAAGGTACAGATGTGGGTTTTAGTCAGTTAAAGTCTGACACTCTCGCTTCTAGAGAGGGACCAAAAGTGGAAGGCGTTTTTAATGATTTCTTCTTCCAAAATAAAGTGAAAATTTTGCAAGATTTTCAATTACGATTAAATTCAGTTCAAATTCAGTCAAGTTTTTTAAAGTAGTATCGTCACTAAAAAGAATAGTCGCTATTTTTATCTGTCTGTATGTGCGATTGTGCGCGTATTTCTTTATAGCCACTCAAACGATTTTGATACTGTTTTCACTTTTATTGGATCATTTCTTTCGAAAGGTTAACGTGTACAATATATATTCCACGAAGCGAAGCCTTGGGAAAATAGCTCATGATACATAAAAAAGGATTGGTTAGATGTAGTTGAGAATAGAGAAAAATGAAAAAAAAAACGAAGGAAAGCCTTCACCTTGCTTGGACATAACACATACATTATAAATATGTAATATATAAAAAAGGATGTCAATAATGCGGCTAAGACCTAGTTAACCCGTAACACAGGTATCCAATACCTATCTCGGGCACCAGTCTCGCACAAATGTTGCAAAAGAAGTGTTATATTAGATTTAACAATATTTTCTGATGTATGTACCGTTTGTGGAGAGAAATAAACTTATTTTTTTTATTTTAGGAAACTCGGCGTTCTTGCAAAGATCCAGCGGTACTTGACATCGGGACAGCGCCTATTGTTATAAGTACAAAGCATAGGTTCGATCATGTGTGGAGTACTGCAGCCACGTATGGGCTGGTGTTGTAAAATGCCACGCATCGCAGTTCATGATTTTTATGGCGGTTATTTTGACATCCGCAAGAAAATCAAAACTTCCGTCCACCTAGAATCTTAAACAATCATGTTCAGTATTAACATGAAAATTTTCTAACTCGTCTGATAATGTAAAATATCTCAAAAAAATGTCTTATTACGTATCGCTTAATTGCATTTTTTTGGAGACAGAACGTATTACACAGATCACGAAAAAGCTATCATGTGGTTAATGTTCGCTCAAAATATCGTGATTCGGAACGCGGCGTTAAGTGACAGCAAAATTCTAATGAAACTGAAAAAAGATATTAAACACGTAAAACTTGGCAATATTGTTAAAAGACCTTAGCCTACCCTCAGGAGAAAATATCTGACAGCTGCTTAACCTCAACTGTCAAATTAGCCAGCTTTTCCCTAAAGGCTAAACGAAAAGATGAAAAGGTATTTTGTTATTACAAATACTAATTGTTTTGAAACCTTTAATATAAATCAAGTGACAGGTCAATCAATGTATGGAGAGTGATCATGATTCTTTGGCATGAAGCAAGGTGTCATAGCAAAAGTAAAGGAGAAAGTCTGAAAACTGTACGAACTATGTATTTACGAAACACTCAGTTCGCGAGTCAGACTCGCACTTGACTGGATTTCCAGTGTACCTTCAGCTGGCTCTCAAACAATCCCATAGCCTTGTCAGGCATTGACCCCAGCCCTTCAATCAACTTTTCACGCTAAAGTTGTTAGAAAAGTTCTTAACTACGAATCCGCACTTTAGAAATCGATGGTAATTCGTCAAACCATCTCTTCATTAATTTGGTCCAACCATTTCATAACTATAGTTAAACATAGTCATTTGACTAAAAATATGTATTATTATTATTCCAGGTTTTATTATTATTTCCTTTATATCACTTTATATCATAGATTTTACATTTTGGAATATTTACGTACAAAAACAGTCAAAAATACAATACACTACACCCTATCGGGAACAGGGTCCCATCTAATGGCGGTCAGGGCTCCAGACAAAGAAACCTCCTAACTATACGAGTCGTTATTATTATTACTACTGTTATTGCTCGAAATGAACGTCTGAAATTATCAATTCTGCAATCTACATATGACATATATAGGAAACAATCGTAATTTTATTGTCAGATAAAAATTTACTGCTACTTATAAACAATTAGATTATACTGTTTACATTCTTTAAAGTTGTAGCCGGCTAAAACTAGGTGTAGCCGGTTAAAACTAGATATAGCCGCATTTCAGCTATTAGCCGTAACATATATAAATGCAGATCGCTCACCTATCTATAAAATCGTGAGGACTGTGATAATTTCCCTCAAAAAAAGCTTCAAGGGTTGCCAGAAAAAAAAAACGATAATCCTTTTCTGGATACACAAAGTCGAGTTTAATTGAGGGATTAGGGGATATCAGCGGAGTTTTCTGCTTATCTAAATTTGAATCGTGGGGATTCCTCGTTATCCGAACGGCTACAGACTTAGTTGTGTAACGGAATGTAATGGAGCGTTCGGGGAGAATGGCTTCATTTTGTTTGTTCCTTATTTTGCTGCATACTAAGCAGCTTGCTTTAGGGTGTTTTCCATCAGAGAAATACAAGGTACAAACACCTTTTTACCTATTGTTCTGTTTCCTTCTTATCTTTTATTTTATGTGTGTACAGGAATCGTAAAATAAATTTAAAAAATAAGGTGGCTAGGGTGGTCTGAAGATTTCGAGAGGAGCTGTGATAATAAGATTGTTTCCAAAACAAGGTGTCTTCAAGGCTAGAGTGAATAGGTTCTTAATAAACTAGTGCGCCTCACCATCAACGATTGCATCACTGCTTGCCATCAGGCGGGATCACGGTCAAACACGTAGTAGTTTGAATTGTGATATCTTTGAATTAACTTGGTTGTAAGTTAAAATAAACTTTATATTAAAAGTACGTTATTCTATTTTTAGTGTGTTTTTTTGGGTTTTTTAACTATTTTGGTATCAGATCTCAGAAAAGTTGCATTATTTTGGAATAGCTATGGCTATGCTTTCTACCGTGCAAATAATGTGTTTCAAATGGTATGCAATATTAATGACTCGTCTCGAGTAGACAGTAGACAGTAGCATGTGATCCTTTGACGAAGGCGCACGTCTTGACTTAAGCTGCTGGTGAAGTAACGACATAATAGTATGTTTACGTTTATGTTAGTACGAGTACTACACCTGGACATACATGGAACTTGTTCAAAAGTTCCAATGTACCTACGTCCAAAATGAAAGAATTTCTGCTACTCTCAACCATGACTTTACGAAATAATTTCTTAAACCCAAACCACTTAAGCATTCACATACAGAGGTACAATACACACGACACACTAATTCCCCTTTCCGTAATTTCAGTTAGTCTACTTTTTTTTTTTGCTTATTTAAGTGCAAATTACGTAAGTGTTACCGCTACATATTGAATGGATGGATGACCCTTGTAACACAGGTTTACCTAGCAGCGGGGTCATTGATCGTGTTTATTGTACCTCGAGAATTGTATCCTAAACTACGTATGCCATGTAATTGTGTATACAGGGTGTAAAAAGATCGATCACAAAGCCGATAACTACACATTCTGTACATGTAATTAAGCAACTTTGACCAAAAATTATTGCTGGGAAAAAACTTTTTTTTTTCATCTTTAAAAAATAATTAATTTATAATAATTTCGATCAGCTGAGCGTTCGGCCGCTCGCGCTTGGTCGTTGAACCGACCGCACGCTTGCGTGTGTGAGGCGCTCGTTGTGTTTAGTTTTCGTTGCATTTTTCTAACTTCAAATGCGTAATTTGTTATGAAAAATTGATAATTTTGATAATGTTTGTTCAGAAGAAACTACGATTTTGAAAAAAAAACGAAAAAATAATGTTGACTTTGACCTTCAATATCTCCAGAACCAGTGAATTCCCAGTTATGTCCTAGAAGAAAAAAAGTATCCCAGTGATGTGTAGAATATGGGGTTTTCGTTTTCGTTAAGGGTCTTTTTACACCCTTTATATGCAAACTATTTTTTTTAGCTATTTTGCAAGGAGGCGTGTCTTTTCTTAGTCTTCACTTGGTAGTCGTGTACTCGAGTATCTCTTAACCTAAAAGACTACACAATACTTAAGTTGGCAACACACTAAGTTCTAAAAGCTTACAGCGCTACAACACAATGCATTAGTAGTAATTCCATTCTCTGCTCTTTCCTTTGAAACGGTTTCTATCGTAACTTATCCCATAATCCCTTCTGTCTGTCTTAATCCACACTAATATTATAAACTAGTTGCTGCCAGCGGCTTCGCCTGCGTGACAGTAGAAAACTGTCGCAAGGGTGTAACATACTATCACGATAAAAGTATCGTATCGTTCGGACCGTGGTGGTTTCATGACGATAAAAGTATCGTATATGCTACTCCAGGACATGGTCTGCATGTGTATCAAACTGAACTGAATTGAATAACTCTGAACGGACTGAGATTTGGAACTTGACTCTGTAGTAACTTTTTCTCAAATCAAAAATACATACCTATTCAACGATGTATCACACATTACTGACAGAGATTGACTGGTAGAGAAGGCTTTGTTGCATTAAGTCCGCCTATGTACCACTACTGTAGGTACATGAAGTTTAAATAAATAAATAACTATTGAAAAGCGGGACTAGGATTTGCATTTTCCTCTGGATGAAATTTGGCGCACAGGGATGGATTTCCAGGCTAGCGAGCTATTGACTATTCATCTTGCGATTGTGTTCTTTTCAGATTTTTTTCAGCTTCCAAGCGAGAGAAGGCGCTGGCAGAAGCCGGTATGTTTATGAATTTTCAAAGCAACTCTAAGTGGTTGTTTGTGAGCGCTAACAGCGAATAGATTAGTTAGTAACTAAGATTGAATTCATTTAATTAAACTTTCAGACGGGAGTTTCGTTCGTGAAGAAGTAACAAACATACTAACTGTATTAGTGTGAAGTGTTTTTTTTATGTAACTTTGCCTGTCTGTAACGCTCTTACGGTAAAATTATAGAAACTGATTTTGATAAAAGGTACAGAGTAAGCTTGAATCCCAAAGAAGAACTTAGGCTACTTTTTATCACGCTTTGACTTCAAATTCACGTCCGCTATATCCGACATTCACGTGGACCAAGTTTTGCGCAATAATTTATTTTTATATAAAAATAAATACACAGACAATTACACAGGGTTATTTGAACACTGCAATATATTTCCTAGAGCAACTAATGTTTCGCAGTGTTCAAATAACCGTGCGCTGAGTATCTATTTCTCTTTGAACATTTTGATAACAATAATATTCAAATTCCACTAAAATTATGATGTGTATACAAGTATACAAGACAGGCCAAATGAAAGCTACTTCAAGTGTCATGCAAAACTAAAGCGGAAACTACATTAGACCGACGCATATGTGGGACACGCCTGATTAGTACGTAGAACGACGTCGTGTAACGTGGATCTAATGTAGCTCTACAAGTCAAGTTGCCAATTAAAATCGAGCGTCCGAGGCCCACGTGTGCGCAATGTAGTTCTACCTTAACTGTTATGACAGACGGACAACTACTCAATTTTACTAAACCAAATAAACATCAAACAATAAATAACAGCCGCACAGGTCGATCTTCAAGGTTAAGCAACGCTTGCCTAGGTTGGTCTGTGGATGGGTGACCATCTTAACATAACGAGTTTCCTTCGTGCCTCGGAAAGCACGTTAAGCCCTGGGTCCCGGCTGTCATTTGTAGATCTTTGGCAGTCGTTACGGATAGTCAGAAGCCAGTAAATCTGACTCCAGTCTTGCTATGAAGTACCGTGTTACCCCAGTTAATGGGTTGTGGAGGTCTGGTAGGCAGCCGCTCCTCGTAAAATACTGGTATTCAGCTAAATCCGGCTTGACTGGAAGCCGACCCCAATATAGTTGGGAAAAGGCTAGGCAGATGATGATGATGATGAAATAAACATCAAACATCAGAGACTCAATGAATAGTGAATAATAGTGCTACCCGCCCACGACAGACTTTTTGTAGGTCCGATAATCGTCGGAATTGAATCCTATAGTCTCCTTCTTTTGCCGACTTTTTGTAGGCCGTGTGCGTTGCACTATTGCTATCAGTATGTTCTGTTTTTCACCTACAAAAAATCGTTCACCGATTATCGGTCGTGGGCGGGCAGCGTAAAGCGTAGGCTAAAAAAACTCAAAATATACTTAATTAAAACTTAATACTTAGAGCGAAGAGAAAATATGGCTATGGCATGTTTAGACGTCTGTCTTACACAATTAGACCCCTAAGGTCTCCCAGGGTCTAAATTGGATCGAAGGCGACTAAGGCATGGGGTGGGGTTTAGTCAGTAAAACTCTGACACACCCTCTCGCTCCGCTCAAGAGCGGGGGAAGTCATTCTGATGACTCCCCACTTGAAAAAAAAAAACATGTTTTTATGAATTAGTTATTCCAACTATGGTAGGACCGGCTTCCAGCCTAACTGAATGTAGCCGATTTTATAAGGAGTGACTTCATATCTGAATTGCACAACCCTGTGACTGCTTACACTATACCCTTGGGAAGACTTGTGTTATATCGAGTCTTTTCAAGAAGAAAATCGTAAACGACAGTTTGCAATTTTTCAGGAAGACCATTTTATTTTTCTTTCCTAATTAAAAAGTAGTCATCATCTGCCTAGCCTTTTCCCAACTATATTGGGGTCGGCTTCCAGTCAAGCCGGATTTAGCTGAATACCAGTATTTTACGAGGAGCGGCTGCCTACCAGACCTCCACAACCCATTAACTGGGGTAACACGATACTTCATGGCAAGACTGGAGTCAGATTTACTGGCTTCTGACTATCCGTAACGACTGCCAAAGATCTCCAAATGACAGCCGGACCAACGGCTTAACGTGCTTTCCGAGGCACGGAGGAAACTCGTTATGTTAAGATGGTCACCCATCCACAGACCAACCTAGGCAAGCGTTGCTTAACCTTGAAGATCGACCCGAGCGGCTGTTATTATCTAGCCACGAGCTCCTCAAATAATTAAAAAGTAGTATATGTAGTAATGTAATGTAGTAATGTAATGTAGTAAAAAATTTTAACGTTTTAGTAGTGTCAATTTTCATCAATCAGGGGCCATGATATGTTAAAATGGCAGTCGTGTGAGCGAGAAAGAGCCCCCTTAATTTAGTATAAGCCGTACAATGGATCGCGTTAAGAGGTCGGAGTATTGTCTCACTTTTCCTGCTCCTTAGTGACACATCCTCTCGGGCAGGATGTGTCAGACTTTCACTGACTAAAACTTACCAGTGACCTTCAGTTGCCCATTCTAGGACCACGGCAAGCTTTACGGAACATTCTCGCTACTTTAACTGGCATATAACACTTAGCCTCTTCAGTTTTGTTGAGATTAATTTGTAATCGCTTGTTGAAATTTGGTAATGAATTAAAATCATCTGTTTTAAGAGGGACATATCCAAATTTGGGAGAAATTTGGATATGTTCCGTAATACCAGAAATGATGAATGAAAAATTAATGTGTTTCCAATTATTTTCGAGTATTTATAACTTGATAATATTAATATCGGTGTTCCTACGGAGAGATATTTTGGAATATTGTTGTTTATAATATAGAAAAAAACAAAATAAAAACATGACATTTTCGCTTTGAAAATGTGCGAAATGAAATTTGCTTAAATTTCGTTTAGGATATTTTTTTCAAAAAAAGACGACGCTGGAACCTAGATAAATATTGTCTGAATGCGAATAACGTCTTATTATGGTTTAAATATGCTTAAACTGCAAATGATTTTGGTAGTACATTTATATGAATGTGTGGCTGTCACCTTAAGGTAAAAATCCATGTAGGTACGCAAACCGCTAGTTCTATTATTGAATCAACTTTCAAAAATCAAATTGCTAAAAACCTAACATTGCATTTTGAGCTTTATTCTGTGAGACATATGTACCACTATGCGAATAGCAATATGTATGTACCTGTGAGCGGAAGCATTTTTAGTGCCCAAATTCGTTCGGAAGTTAAACTAATAGTCCGGAATTCAGTGCGCTTCGAATTTTGAACGAAATTTGATTAGCGGGATTGCATGCGTTTTAAACTTTTAGTTCTAAAAGCAAGTGCACGTGTAGGCATACTATAACAATCAACCAATCAGTGAACCTCTATATAGTACCTCTATTGATTGATTGGATGTCAGTGTCACCAAACGTAATGTATATACAGCGTTGATTCTAAATTCGTAGTCGTTAGTATCTGTGTAGTTTTCCAAGATTTGCAACTACCTCGGCTATCAGCAAGAGGCGATCTGTGGAAGAACAGATATCTTATTCCGCCATATTTCATGTATTTAGTACAATATCTGCTACCTGGACATGAACTGCATTGGCCTATCTGGTTCTATGGGTATAGGTATCTGGTTTCTTAACCAATTGCGGGCAATGGCTACCTACGAGACATTGCACCTGAGAGACAGGTATTAAATTAGCTGTCAAGATAGATGGAGCATCGGCAAACTCAGGAAGCTCCGGAGGCACCGTCCCCAGCCCTCAGGTTACAGCAATCAAATATCCTGACATGTAAATTAGTTAGTCGGTAGGTACCTAACTATATAATTTTAAACGGATTCCAAGGATGTCAATCACAGAAACTAATAATCAGCCCTTATAATGTTCCCACTGGGCTGTTTTGGTCATAGCGTACCCATGACCCAAGTGATAGTGTCGGCAGGAAATTTCTAAAAAAGGAATCTTCTCAATCTTTGCCCAAAGAATTAACATTGCCATTCAATGTGGCAATGCTGCCAGTTTTGTGGGCACATTTCTAGATGACAGCGATGTGGAGGAGTACTTCGACCCCTGAGTGTATTTTATGTTTTTGTATTAAATGTATATCGTAAGGTTAGAGTATAAATACTTAGTTAAGGTAATATACGTAGAGGTTTCTGATAATTCTTCTCACCTACCAATTTGTTGCCAACACACCCAATAAATTAATCCTACTATATTTAATCAACACAATACAAAATCAATCTGTAATATTTGCCTAATCTACTGGTAACACCAATTCATTTTCAATGTCGGTAAGGTCTGCATAAATTTTAACGTGTAAATTTTTACATTACATGTTTAGATCAACAGCACGTTTAAAATTTTTAATTAAGCATTTGTTTGCTTATGTAAAGGTAGTATTTGGTTCTTAGCGACCGCAACCCGCGACTGTGATCGGGTCGCGTGATCTACTGTTTAGTACGGATGGATTTGTATGGCACCGGTCGCGCGGTGCGGTCGCCTGTTTAGTACTCCATACAAATCCATACTAAACAGTTGGTTGCGCGACCCGGTCGCGGTCGCTAAGAACCGAATGCTACCTTTACCTTTGAAGTGAGAAACAGACAGAGTTGATAAATTACTGTTGTACGTTTTGCCCGGCTCTTGCGACAAAGTGTAGGGCATTCAAACCGTTACTAAGTGAGCGGACTAAAGGTGAACATTTGGAGGAACTACATTTAGAGTTTATTCTTATTATTTACTAGCGGGTCGCCCCGGCTTCGCAAGGGTGAAAATTTATCAGTGTTACTCTACTATATTATGCATGTATTATACCTATAAACCTTCCTCTTGAATCAATCACTCTATCTATTATAAAAAACCGCATCAAAATCCGTGTGGAGAAAGCGACTTTGTTTAATACTATGTAATGATTGTACACAAAATGTTATCAAACATTAAAAATCGCCTGGGTAATAATAATACTAGCTTCTGCCAGCGGCTTCGCCCGCGTGAAAATAGGTTTCTTCATTTCATTTTTCCCTATCACTAAAAATGCATTTTATTCCTGCTCTATAATCATCATATTTCATAAAAGTCATACAAAATTGGGATTTATTATATCAAAATCCATGTTTCCTGTGTTAAAAAACTTGCATTAAACATTGCAACATCGGTAGTTGTAAATAACAGTAAGGCATAACAAGTTTCGACAAAAAAAAAGCTAGACCGTTTCTCACAAGCGATGCGAGCTTAACAAGCAAGAGAACGAGAGAAGCGCGAAAGATGCTACGGGCCACGATCTGTACCGTCGCCCGCTTCATGTTGCCACATTATTAACTTAATGATCTTGACTTTGTAGTATCTTATTCCTATTTATTATAAAAACATTGCTTTTAAAACGTTAAAATAAATGATTGTATTATTATTATACCAAGCCTATACTGTCCCACTGCCTCTCTCCATCGCCTTCCTTCCTTTCAGGTTGGTGCCCTGAAATTGTACGAGAGGATCGCGGAAGACCAAAAAGGAGATGGCGGGACGACAGATGTCTTCCTTAAGAATTGGCAAGAAGTGGCTCAAAGCCGAGAATGATTAAAATAAAATTGAATAAATAAATATTCAAATGAAGAAACAAACTGACCGATAAATCAACGCACAGCCAAAACTGCTGGGACTACGAACATGGAATTTTGCACAAAACTACAAATTATGACGTGGACAACACTGAGAAGGGATTTTGGAAATTCCTTTAAGAGGATAAAAATTCATTTCATAAACTAATATACTTGAAAATTAATATAAATAGTAACCTAAATTAATTATAATTAGGGCCTGTTTCACAATGTCCGAGTAGGCACTACTCACTGAATAAATTCAAAAATGTGACAGAATTTGTATGAAATTATCTGCCAAGTAAGATACTCGAAACTTAATCATAGGTGGTGAAATAGGCCCTTATTGTTGTCATTATTTATTTTCAGAACTACAAACTAGGGATTTAAAAGTGGTATGGAAGATTCTTATTCATTGGGTTAATAAACTTGAAACTTGGCACATATTGTACTCAGAACGTATAATAAAGACTGTAATTTTTAGTTTTTCAAAACTACCCGCAAAAAATGTTAAAAGGGGTATTATAAATTCTTATGCTCGCTCGGCTCATTATGTACTTTACTTTTTTTTTCGTTTGTAATCGTTGTGCTTTGTCTGTCCTGAATAAAAGTGTTTCTAAAAGCATTTTTCTCACACCAGTTGATGAATCAGACGTTTATAAAATAATTCATAGTCTAAAAAACACTAACTCGACTGGATATGATGACTTGAGAGCACTAAAGTGCTAAAAATATGTGCCAGGAGTCTGGTGTCGCCCATAGCATATATAATAAATTTGTCATTAACAGAAGGAGTATTCCCAACACGCCTGAAAAAGTCAATCGTCAAACCCTTATATAGGTGTAAAAACTGACATGAGCAACTATCGCCCAATAACTTTAATCCCAATTCTATCCAAAATATTTGAGAAGGTTATGTGTATCAAAATCGAGAACTTTTTAACAACATGTAATATTATTAAAAAAGAACAATTTGGTTTTAGGAAAGGCAGTTCCACTTCTTTAGCATGTTTTTCGCTAGTAAAATACATAACTGAATGTCTTAATCAAAAATCTAAAATAAGTTGCGTGTTCCTATGACAAAAGCTTTTGATTTTGTTTGCCATAAAACACTACTCTCAAAGCTTGAATATTACGGAATCCGGGGTAAGGCCAACGACTGGATCAAAAGTTACCTTTCTGAAAGAGTACAATGCGTGGAAGTAACAAAAATTGCTCAAAATGAAAAAAGAACCTATAGGTCGGAATATAAACAAAATAATTTTGGCACCCCACAGGGAGGTATATTATCCCCACCACTCTTTCTAGTGTACATCAACGATATTCTAGATGCGATAGGCAAAGATTGCATACTATTTGCTGATGACACGACAATAATGCTTAAGAGTGACACTGACAAAAACTTGGAAAATGAAATCGTCCAGGCTTTGGATAAAGCAATAGACTGGCTCGAAATAAATAACCTGAATTTAAATATGGCTAAAACAAACATCATACAATTTCAGACATACAATTCAAACATAAACAAACTTGACATTAATTATAAAGATTCTCACTTGACATCTCTCGATAATTGTGTATTTTTGGGTATAACGATCGACAAAAATTGCAACTGGAAAGCACATATAGACAAAATTCTAACAAAAATAGACCGTTTTATATACGTTTTAAAAAGAATTAGACAAAGGGTAAACTGTGATACTGCAATGCTGGCTTACCAAGGCTATGTATCCTCCGTACTGAGATATGGTATTATAATATGGGGTAACTCAGTAGATTTTGACAGAGTTTTTAAAGCTCAAAAAAAATGTATCCGGGCCATTTGTGGAGCTCAATTTTTAGACAGCTGTAAGCCACTATTTCACAAACTTAAAGTACTACCAGAACCTTTAGAAGACAAGTCAATAGAATGTATAATTTGTAAGTTATAGTTATTGACAACACTGACCACAGAACAGATGAAAGACACTGACTGTGAATATATTTGCACGCCATGTTATGGCAGGATATGCTGAAACAAATGTATTGTAACACCTTATGTACCATATTCTAGCAAATAAATATTTTGATTGATTGATTGATTTATTCTATTCTATTCTTTCATTATTTTATGAAAATATTCTCGGAAACAAAATCGCTGGCAAAATGTTAGTCATTACTAAAATTAAAATCAAGAATTTACAGATCCATGGTGATCGTTACATCAATCTCGTGACTTAACTATGATGGGTACATGCTTATACACCACAATGATGTAGCGACACAAATGATTCAATATTTACTCAATTTGAATAAACCCCCAGATATTTCAACGATTCTGTATAGGTACCATTAACGGCATCAAAATATTTGATCCGTCTTCTCACATTCAGTCCTCAAGTAACGCTTGTATGTAGGCAAACATTAATATTAATTATACGTTTGTAGGTATTTGAGGTAGAATTATGCGAATGTTAATTCCTCTGGCTGAATTGTCGTCTATTAGACGTTTGTTTGCGAATACCTCGCATTATGTATATTTGTTAAAATGATTAAATAATAACAGCCTCAAAATTTACAAGAAAAGCTTACGGAGATTGTGGTAACGTTTGAAAGAGTTAGTGACCCCGAAACGCAAAGGGCAACTAAAGAAACATAGTCCTTAAAAGTCAAAGATACTCCACGTAGAGCGATAGAGATCAACTAAGGATTTCCCATTTCAAAGAAAGAGGGAATCACTAACCAAGGTCGTTCTGTGGATGGGTGACTACACACTGAGTAAATCCATTTTATTTTGCTTGAAAAGTACGTTAAGCTCATACAGTTGTCATTAAGATAGAAAGCGAAAATCTTACATCAGTTTTTCCTATCTTGTAACCCAGTTTCTGGGATATAGCACTCGCTTCATATAAACTTCTGGTATTCAACAGCATCCAAATAAATTAGAAGCGAACCTAAAAATAGTGGGCAACAAGCTATACAGACTTATTGAAACCAACCGAAAATCAAAGTGAAAATTGCGTCAACAAGCCTGTTTTTGCAAAAGGTCCAACCGGAGAAATCCTGTTACTGATAAATAATCTGATATTTCGCATATATAAGATAACGTAGATAAAAGTTAATTTATTAAGTAGTAAATCATGGATATACCTGTAGTACAAACTGAAGTTTTGAATGATAACGTCTAATCTGAAATTGGGTTAACCCATGTGGAAACATGGAATTATCTTGTTGTAATATTGTGCATGTTTTAAGTGAGAATATTGAATTACCAACGTTCAGGTTTGCTCCTTTTTTATTATTGATAGATTTGTATTTGACCACTGCCGCACCTGGTAAGCGTTGATATAGTAGACGAAAGACCACGCTTGCACGTAGCTATTGGGAAACGCAGACTCCGGCAGAGAATTTCACTCTAAAGTTACTACTTAACGTGTTAATTGACTTATCCAATGCGTTTGATACCATCAGTCACGAAGTCCTCTTGTCTGTTCATTTGTTATTTATCGTCTCTCACGAGGTACTGAAATGGTTTCCCACTTAGCTTTTATGGCGTTAACGGTCGGTCTGCTGTGACAAAAAAAGTTAACAACTTAAGTTGCCAGATGCAAAGTTAGTAACTTTGCATCTAGCATCCCACAAGGCTATATTTTAGGTCCTCTTTGGTTTTCCGTTATTATAAAAATTAAAACTACTTAGTTTTAGAGTGTATATCGTCTCCATGCTGAGGATTAGCAGCTACACTGTTAGCCAGGAATAGTACCTACATTTTTCAAATGTGATCGAAGAGCTTTACAACAATTTGCAAATGATAAAAATTGATCACATTTATCATTTAAGGCGGCAGTTAACTCTAAATTTCAGGCTATCATAGTGGAAAGCCCTCATAGTCTTCCGCTACGTAATCTTCAATAACACAGTAATTCCACTAAGCTCTGAGGTTAAGAATCTAGGGCAAAAGCAGATCGCAGGTCACAATCGAAAAGTCACTAAAACGTTATGGTCGCTGTATTAATTGAAAAATCTCTCAGCTCACATAAAGGCAATTCTTTTGCATTTCTCAATATTTCTTATATCTATCTAAATCTAGATCTAAATGTAGATCTCCTTAGTAGGCCTGACTACCGTCTCAATAACCGTATTCAAGTTCTTTTTTCTAGATAAGCTTTCATCTTCTTCATTTCCTCCCCATCACGTTTGAAAATGAAATATCAACACAATACAATATAAATGAACTGACCTACTTATCGGCCGCCAACAATGCCTGTAGGGAAGGATATCTATACACTAACGTAAAATTCTTCTGTATTATGAAGGGATTCAACGTCACTAATCTGATTATCTAATGGGACATCATATTATGAGATAAAAGCGGCAAAACAAAATACATATTACGATAACAGTGAAGCTAGTAAAGTCGTTACGGTATTGTGACCCCCAAAATTTAGCAGCATATGAGTAAATAGGCCAACAGAGACTTAACTTCATGCGATGCCGCTGCATCAGGCATGCCTAAATCTGGTATTGTATTTGTATAGCACCACCGACGTAGCCCGAAGAATCGCCAAACTTAAGGGGCAGTGGGCAGGGTACATTGCTTGTAGAACAGATGGTCGATGGGGATGGAAGGTTTTGGAGTGGCCACGAACCGAAAGACGCAGTGTTGAAAGGCCTCCCACAATGCGATGATCTAGTGAGGCTCGCGGGTATCTGATGGATGCGAGACACACAGGACCCGTCATTGTGGCGACGTTTGGGGGAGGCGTATCTGCAGCAGTCTTTCGGCTGTTAAAATAATGATGATGTGATGATGACTAAACCTAATCTACAGTAAATGCACGGTGACTAGGGTGGTGGTGGATGCGATTAGCTGGTCACAGTGCTTTTCGCGTTGCTATAGAAGCATTGCGGGTAGTAGCTACAGACTAAACTTGTTTTCTCATGCTAAAACAATAAACTATCGTTGGCTAGCAAGGCCGTTTCATCACGTCATCCTTAGCGCCCACCACAGTGACTTCGATGAGGACGTCAACCTTATGCGGTTTCATATGTTTGATATTTTGCGTTCACTGTCACTACTGCGCTAGTTCTTCCCCTTGGTCGAGGCATATCATCGATCACCCGTTTTTTTTAATCGTTTGAAAGTTTGAAGCCGGTACCCTTTCATTTATTGGTCGTCGCAAGTTTTTTTTTTTTCTGGTAGGGGAATCATCAGAATGATTTCTCCCGCTCTTGGGCGGAGCGGGAGGGCGTGTCAGACTCTTACTGACTAAATCCCTACCCCGTTCCTTCGTTGCCTTCGATTTGGGGGGGACTCGGTGTCAACCTTTAGCAATACCACGTGTTCCCCCCAGAGGCTTCAGCCCTGCCGGGCCCCTACAGTTTGCTGACATCTCCTTGAGGCGCGCGTGGAACAGAACGCGCCGTTGACGACTGGGCACGGTCAAGATTATTTCTAGACTGCCGGACAACGAGCTACCCAGTGCTCGCCGTCCGTGAACCCGCGCCTACGGTGATCGGAAATCGGGATCGGGATCTCGGCGGCGGCGGCGTGAGGACCGTTCCCTCACGCGCTCGCGGTCAGCAGCCTCTTTCACGAGCATTACTGCTTCGCAGAAGGAGGCGACCGCATGCCATCCCTCCTCGCTCCGAACCATGGCCTGAACCAGGGCCCGGCGCGAGAGGTCGCCGCCTCCGATAGCCTCCACAAGGACACGGCGGTGCTCCGCCCAAGCGGGGCACACTTCTACCGTGTGCTCCACCGTGGGTCGTCGCAAGTTATGTCTCCATTTTGTATTTATTCGTGAGGTTCCGCTTTAGTGAGCGTAGTACAAACATTTTACTGATAATGTTTATGAAACATTTATAGTTTTATGATCGGCATGACAGGCGTCGTGCAAACGTTAAGTTTTCTAACGTGTCTCCACCGATGTCAACTTTTGGGTTTTATCAGCACAACCCTGTTGACACCGGTGCATGTCCTAGGTACTGGCCTAGTTAGTTACTACATAATATGTAGGTGGTGAATTTTAGTAGGTATTTAGATTATGCAAGATAGTTCAAAAGAGTTACCACGACCCTAGGAACCAAAGGGAATGAACACAATTTCTACCGCTCTTAGTAGAATTATTCTATGATTGACAAACCACAAAAAAATGGATGCCAAAGTTTGTTTGTATAAGTTTCTTGCTGTCGTGTAAGTTTTCGTCGACAGCGATCGTTTACGAAAAAAGTACGAAAAATATTTTGAGAAAACAGTTCTCAGTAAACATCTAAATAACTTCGAAAACTGATTTTAGGCCTGACATGTAAATCTTTTTACTACTGCTGCCAATAAAACTGACCTGACCTGACTGAAAGTTCAAAGAGCAAACATAAAGAATTCCCAACTCTAGTGGCGTTTGACCCGAGCAGTAATCGTGATTTCAGGAATTTATTTCTGATTCCTACAGAAATAAAAAGTTTAAGGAAAACTTAGAAATATTATAAAGTTTGTGGTATTAGCATTTACTGAACTGTTTTTGGCGTTTTTTTTATAGTATTCAAATAGTTAAAAATACGTAACTAATACTTGTGATAATAGTAATAATCATTGTTAAGAGAAATCTCTCTCAAGAGGTTTGACCACCGGTATAGCTTGGACCCTGTGGTCCAAGCTATACCGGTGGTCAAACCTGTCAAAAATGTCGGGAACAGTCCCGACATAAAAAAACGGTGTTTTTTTTTATATTTCTTAAATTAATTCCATGCATTTTTTACACTGAAATATTTACAATGACGTCAAAAATATTTAGAATTGTAATAAATAATTGCATTTTAAACATTTGGAATAAAGAAACTCACATACATATATGAACCCTGATGAACACTCCTTTTTTTAGGAAGTCGACAGACTGATTATGCGTATGCTTACAAGTGAAAAAAAATCTTTCAATTTAGTAGTAAGAAAGACTGGCTAATTTTTTATATTATTTTTAGAGGATATAACCCAGCATCTCATCATTTCAACCTCTCCCGTATAATTTGAAGTACAAATATCTCGCGACAAGGATCGATTGGAGGACGGCATCTCATCCCACTGTGTCCTCAGAAACCCTTCGTTCTTGTCATTGTTCAGAGCACATATACAGGTGTCCCCTATGTTGTACAAATATTTATCTTTGATGTATAATTTGATTTAGTTGCCTTTCAAATGATCTAAATAAGTAAATAAGGTAGAGTTATTTTTTTAAACCGCTGGTTTGGGCCATATGTACCTACTGAGAATACATACTAAATATTTATCCTGTATCGTGGATGCGTTAACAAAGAACAGACAACAAAAACACAGACCAGGAACAATTATTTTTAGGCTATACAAACGTTTATTCCGTGCAGGAATCGAACCCAAGGCACGCAGCGCAGCAGCCAATTGCTCAACTACTGCACCAACCGAGCCGATCTCAAAATATCCAACGTGGTTAGTACCTGTAGTTTGTTAATAGCACAAAATAGATAGGTACAGAAATCAGTCTCATGCGTGTACTCCACTTTTCATACCTACGCTCAGCGATCACGCTAGGATCCGCTCAGTCCGAGCACAGTCCAAACGCGCGTGAGTCTCGGACCATGTCTGTGAGCGGTGTCTTGTACATTGTACGAGTATGTAGATTGCCTTCTGTACCTATATCTTTTGTACCCCAAGTGCGTCGAATAATATATTTACGTACCGCCAATATATATAGGTATTGTGACTAGCTCCTGCTATACTCCGTCGGTTTCGGTAGTTAACTAAAGGTAAACAATCTTGGCATGTCTTTTTATCTAAAAGTTGTCTATAAATTGTATGTAAAAATCTTTGCAAATAGGTATTTACCTAAATCGATGTTAGCTAATAAACTAAATTTAAATAATCTTTGTGTATATTATATACGACCTCTTTAATATAAAAAGATATACCAAGACTGTTTACCTTTAGTTAACTACCTAAACAAACGGAGTATAGAAGCTTCGTCCACGTTTATGTCGGTTATTGTGGATGGGAAGCCTGATAAAAAGTAACTTATTCCTTGAGATTTAAGCTTACTCCATAATAAATTTCATCAATATCGGTTCAGAAGTTTAACCGTAAAAGCATAACAGACAGAGTTACTTTCACTTTTATAATATTAGATTCCCAGAATAACTCATTTAATTGACTACAGTATCGTGGTAGACAGGGGAAACCCATTTTTAAAAGGGTTTCGTTGGCTATTCTTGGACTGGAACTCCAAAATAGGCTTCAACACAGACAAAACATTCGTAAAAAAATCATTTATTTTCACAGCAATCGCAAAGTTTTACCAAAAGAAAAACCAAATTGAAAGCAACTATTGAAAAGAGTTTCTAATAATAACCAAAATTGAAATCTTTAACAAAGTCTTATTCAATACTAAATAAATATCAATTACCTTATACTTAACTAAATTACACGTGCCCCAGTCGGCACTTGCAAAACTAAGACACGCATTTATAATTCCATAAACTATAAAATCGCAAGTTAAACTTGTTTTGTATGGTTTACGTCACCGTCATAATTTATTATAATACTAACCAGATCACATAAGCACCAAATTTTAAATGCGAGTCTAGGCAGAACTAACATGATGTTTAAGGGGGAAGCGTCAGGGTAGCCCGCGAAATTCAAATTTTCTTACGTTTTTTTGCAATTTGCAATCCAGTGGTAGGTTTTATGAAGCTAAAATATATTTTGCGACTGTAAAACGTAACTAGTTATATAATTATAACCATAAAAATCAACAATACAAGCCTCCAAGCTCACCTAAGTCTGGGAACATTTTTGACCTTGAAAAAATCGTTCCTCGACTTATATAAACTAAGAGGGATGTATTGATAATTTTTATGGTTATAATTATGTAACTAGTTACGTTTTACAGTCGCAACAGATATTTTAACTTCATACAACCTACCACTGGCCTGGAAATTGCAAAAACCGTAAGAAAATTTGAATTTCGCGGGCCACCCTGACGGTTTCACCTTAAAATAAGATTGTTTTATTTTTATTCCATTGTGGTTTAGAGACAAAGCTATACCGGTTGTCTAACGCCATCTCTTACACACTCTTGAATAAAAATAAAACAATCTTACTTTAGACATCATGGTTCACGCCTTGAGCGCGTCAATCTCCATACATTTTATATGGCAGCTAGACTCGTAGAGCTACATGAGACTCACGCCAGCCGCGCGATGTCGTTCTACGTACAAATCAGGCGTGGCCCGCGTGTGCGTCGGTTTAACGTACTCGTAGTTCCCGCTTTAGATTTGCAAGTGGGGTAAGCTACTGAATATGGCATGTTCCTATTCCTGGTTTATCAAAAATAATTTCCGAGTTATTCTCAAAAGGCAATTTAGTCATAAAACAAGGAAAATCGAATATAATCAGATCACAAAATCTATTTGTTAAAAAAATATAAGAACCGCAGATAGTGACGATACAGTATGTATTTAGATAAGGATTGTATCTTAGATGTGGCTATCACAATCGTGACATTGATGGGCGTGGAAAAATACTTGTCAAATTGCTTTTTTGTACAAAAACAATTGGCTCAATTTATGTACTAACACTGGCCGTACATGTTGGCACCAACCTCGTACCACATTGGTCGATTAAATTAAAAGGTGTTCACACATTGGCCGTCATACAAGTTCTGTCTTGGCAGTGCCAATGTGAAGATGTCCGATACAGAAATCGAAATAGCTCAAAGTGCTTTTACTGTGCGATTCTAATAAGAATAAGATCGACTAAGCGCCATGTTGTGACGTCATAACTGTCAAATCGTCATAACTGTCAAAATTGTTTGCTGATGACACAACAGTTATCCTAAGTGATAAAAATATAGAAACACATGAGTTTAATATAAATGCTAGTCTGAATAAAATAGTTACATGGTTAGATAAAAACGCCTTAAAAATTAACGTAGAAAAAACTAAAATATTAAATTTTAAAACTCAAAAAAGTAAACATATTCATCTTAAAGTAGCACATAGAGATCAAATAGTTGAACAGATACATAAAACAAAATTTTTAGGTATAACTCTTGATGAAAATTTCACGTGGAGGGAGCATATTGATGAAGTATGTATGAAAATAAATAGATTCGTTTTCGCCTTAAAAAAAGTAAGAAACGAGGCATCCCGACCGACTGCCCTAATGGTATATCATGCCTATGTTTGCTCCGTAATCCGCTATGGTATAATTGTCTGGGGAAACTCCTCCGAAATTTCTAGTCTTAAGTGGGTGATAGACGTGCGAGTAAGTACGCGGACTTGTGGCTCGACGACCTTTTTCGCCTGTGTGTCACCTTAAAAACGCGTACTTTAAAATTGTCGCGTAAGTTCGCTGGCGATCCAACCTGTTTGAAATCTTACTCGTAGCTCGTCTCGGCTCATACGTGTGGCAGCGCTGCGAGCCGAGAGCCACCTTCTCTTCACGTAACTCTCTTACTAAATTCACATGCGATAAATGCTTTTCGTAATCCACACTTGTCGATTTCGTCTATTTTATTAGTTTTTAAAATGTACATAATATAATCATCTGCCTAGCCTTTTCCCAACTATATTGGGGTCGGCTTCCAGTCAAGCCGGATTTAGCTGAATACCAGTATTTTACGAGGAGCGGCTGCCTACCAGACCTCCACAACCCATTAACTGGGGTAACACGGTACTTCATGGCAAGACTGGAGTCAGTTTTACCGGCTTCTGACTATCCGTAACGACTGCCAAAGATCTCCAAATGACAGCCGGGACCAACGGCTTAACGTGCTTTCCGAGGCACGGAGGAAACTCGTTATGTTAAGATGGTCACCCATCCACAGACCAACCTAGGCAAGCGTTGCTTAACCTTGAAGATCGATCTGTGCGGCTGTTATTATCTAGCCACGAGCTCCTCAAAATGTACATAATATAATAATAATAATAAAAGCCTTTATTCGCTGACTATTTTACAATTTAAAAACCAAATAAAACATGCTTATTTTTTCCACTTATAAAAACAAAATTCTTAATTTAAGGTAAACATTTTTCTATTTTTTTTTTTTACAGCAACCACTTAGTCAGGTTGTCTTTTGACATAGGCCTCCCCCATTTCCTTCCACTTGTCTTTGTCATGGGCTATCCTTCTCCATCCTTTCGGCAGATCATCTTCCTATATTTTGACTTGACGTCCTTTTTGTCTTTTAAAATTTAGTATTATATAATTCCCAAATAACACAAAGCTTCTTCTCTCGACGACATCGCGAAGTAGTATGAGCAAGCTTCACGTGTGTCACCGACGTCGAGCCGAGTAAGTTCACAATCTTAAAAACCGCGTACTTTAAGTTCGTACGTCTATCACCCACTTTACTAGCACAAAAAAAAATGCATTCGCGCAATTTTCAATATGGAATGGACTGACTCTTGCCGACCAGTGTTTAAATCATACAACCTACTCACAGCTCCATGTATTTATATATACGAAATAGCAAAATTTGTTAAAAGTAATTTCTCAATATTTGAACCAAAAAACAATAATAAAAAACGAAAAGCCACGCACTACCAATTACAATTGCCAGTACCAAAAATTTAATTATTTAGACGTAGTTGTGTGTACATGGCCCCACTTATTTATAACTCGATACCAAACTTTATAACAGACCTTCCGTACGGAAAATTTTGCAAAGTTCTTAAAAAGTGGCTCATCTCACAAAGTTTTTATTCTTTAGCCGAATTTCTCAAAAAAGGTTCTTGTCAATCTTACCACTATAGAAATGTGTTGTAGATCGTTTAGGTATTGTCTTGTTGTTGCAGGATCTACCAACCCCATTTTTATGTTGTTAACTTGTTACTGTGTTGTTACTTTGCCAAATTTTACCAAATTTTATGTTTTAACTTACATTTTTAAGTCTGTTATTTAATTTTAAGGTTAGTTTATAAATTGATTTAAAGAAATGCCTTATTGTTAAATTGTGTACTTACAGATTTTATTTTATTTCGTTTGTGTGAGTAACAATATCCTAAAAAATAATATTTGATTGTCTGAGTTCAAAAGGTTATATATATAACGGCACGTGGGTACCTATATCAGAATCATTCATCTAAGAGTGGGTATTGTGGGGTGGTATTTTGGAAATAAGTAGACTCGTCTTCGACTAGCAGCCTTATAATCACGATTCTCAATGATATGGGACGCAAGTGATCCGTCGTAATCATCTAGTCCACGCTATCGTTCAATTCCAAAACTTTACGAGTACGGTGGTTGTTTTATGATTATGACGTTCCACCAGAGTGACAACTGGGTTGTCACTCTCGTCCGCTCAATGATCATTCCATAAATCACACAATGAAGGTCAAAATAAGGTTTTAAATCTCTATGGCGCCTGGTACGCGCCTTCACGGCCGGACTGACAATCGCCCGTCCTCGGGCGCACATGTATTCCTGCAACGAGAAGGTACCATACTGTTAATCGAGCCACCATGCTCGTCCACCCTGACATGAGCCAGTGCATCTTACTTTAGGCCACAGCCTAGTTTCGAACTCACTCTCGCAACTTGCACCACTCTTTTATTCTCATACAATGCATAGCCCGGACAAATGCGTCCCTTCGACTTGCCCCAAGTGCAAGACCGGACAACACCGTCCCTCCGACTAGCCAACTCATGATGCGCAGCCCGGACAAATGCGTCCCTTCGACTTGCCCCAAGTGCAAGACCGGACAACACCGTCCCTTCGACTCGCCAACTCACGATGCGCAGCCCGGACAAATGCGTCCCTTCGACTTGCCACAAGTGCAAGACCGGACAACACCGTCCCTTCGACTCGCCATCACTCACGTCACCGAACTAGATACGTACGTCCCTTCAACCAGCACCGCTAGCCCGGACAATACTATCCATTCGTGACACACTGACGCATGCGTCCCTTCGACCTGCTAGCACTCTAGCCAGGACCGGACAACATCGTCTCTGGGTTTGCGTCCCTTCGAATTACCAACTAATAGGCAAAACCGGACAACAACACCCATACACACGTAATCACATCACACAATCGGAACCTACCTTAGGTTCTGAACACTTTGCTCGGTGGATGTCTACTTCTACGTCAAAGGTCATCCCATCATCACTACCGAACCGGCACACACACCAACACTACTTTCTTTTCTTTCTTTCTTTTTTTTTTACCTTATCTACCGAACAGCACTAGGTGTAATCTGTAGTTATGGTGTCAACACTGCGATTGTTGAAGCCGACATAGTCTTAAAGTCGGCATCAATAATGTCTTCTGACTGCATATTTACCGCCTTCACGGCTTCCTCGTCATTCATAATACCTCCAGCTAATTCCATTAAGCCCTCGTGTCCTCCGGACACCAAACGCAAATTATCGTGCGAATACTTTAACGTATGGCAAGGACCATCTACACTTTTTACGAAAACATAATCACCAAAAGGATTTACTCTAGCTCTTCCGCGGTTAAGACGAATAGTATCAGCGTTAGCAACTTTCTCAATAACCTTGGATGCATTTAAGCGTATCGCTTCTAAATTTCAGCGATCGTGTGGACCATCTCCAGTTGAAAGCTTGGAAATTCTTAACGAGTACAACTGAACTCCAAGCATTAATTCAGTCGAAGTATATTTCGTGACGGTAGACCTTGTACTATTTAGAGTAAGTTGCACGTTGGCTTAACTATCGCGCCAATTCTTGTGTGGATCATTTTCAATGATTGTAACTAATGATTTTAGAGTTCGCATTAAATTACCCGTTCAACCTAACCGTTTGCTCTACTTGAGCCAGTGGCGAAGAAGTGAAGGTCAATGTGATGGTCCGCACAAAATTTCTTGAATTCACCGCTAATATAGCAGCGACCCTGATCAACTACAATTCGTTTAGGAGCACCGAACAAACAAATAGCTTTCTTCAGTACCATAATGGCACTGGCAGCATTTAAAGAGGTGGTGTGTTCTAACAGGACGTACTTGGTGAACACATCAAAGATAACGGAATAGTATTCTTTTTGATCACTCTCACCCGTCAATCTTCCAGTAAAATCTATGTGCAGCGTGTGCCAAGGGGTTTGCTCTTTAGGAATGGAGTGAAGTCTTACTAGTTGGGCCTTTCGAGGTTTTACATATTATGCATGAGTCGACAAACCTGCAAACACTTTTCGACATCTCGGGGAACCAATAGAGATTGTTATTTTGACGAGAGTCTTATCGGGTCCTAAATTTTGAATTTCCGAATGAATGTGACTGATCAGAGTCCATACCAATGAGCGGGGTAGGTAGCCAAGAAAACGTTTTATTGCAGTTAATTTTCCGGTAAAGAATACCAATCTTAACATCATAAGTTTCTGCTACATTTTCCGGTAAATCGCCGTGCGAAGGATTTCAGCGTCGCGCTTTTGTTCGACAGACAACCAACCTCCATGAAACTCTACGAACATACTTTCTTTGCAGGAGTAGAACTAGGAGAAACAATGATATCTGAACAATGTTCTACAGTTGCGATCTTAGGTAGATGATTACGCGATAGATAATCGTCGTGATCCATGCTTTACCTTTCATGATAAAGAATATCAAAATCGTACGTTTAAAACATGACCCACCTCCTATGAACGCGGGGTATCAAATCGACCTTTGATTTAGACGCCTTCAACGAGTTACAGTCTATATAAAATGTGAACTTCCGGCCGTGCAAATGTTCGACCGCTCGAACGACTGCCTGAGTGTCTAGTTCATATAAATGATAACGAGCCTCAACCTCAGTTGTGCAGGCGGCTAAAATAAGCCCTGATCAAAAAGGAAACAGATATGCTCACCAGATGCCGTCGTCAGTTTACCTCTCGAAGTCTTGTGCTCGCAAGTGTTTACCTCCCTGACGCTGCGCCGCCTCTCTTCTCAGGGTATGACGTAATTACGTGGCCAGGCTTCCCGCAGGTGAAACAGGTGATTGGTACCAGCTTGTCCTTGACTTGATCCGTGTTGGAACCATCAGCTCGATTAGCTGGATCGTCGCCTTTTACGAGTGTAAAAGTGCTATTTTGTGTCTAGGAACTACACACCGATGACATTATCCATAGAACTTCGAGTCTGACAGGTGAGGTCTTTTTGGTTTATTGCCATTACTATCATTATCTTCGGTACCGGTACAATGCTTTACAGAAATCCCACCGAATGTCTGGAAGAGCTGAGCACGAGTTGTGATATCAAAGAAATTCAGTTCACGACGAATCATGTGGTCTTTCGAGCTCAGAACAGAAATAACGATCCCGGTGATTGCCTCTTCTGACATCTTGACTATAGGGATTCACTCGCTAGGGATTTGCCCACTAACGCATAGCTGATTCACTAGCAGTCTCCTTTGCTCCGATCTGAAAGCGCATCACGTCATCGAAATAGTGCTGTATCAATTTGTGCTCTGCAAATTTCGCCAGCAACGTTTGCTTCACAACTTTCCAGGTTAAGTCATCCAAACGCAACTTAGAACAAATGCCGCTCGCGGTTGTCAGGGCAACTAAAAGTTCTAGGCCACTCAGATTCTTGCCGGTAATAATCAGGTCGGAAACACGGCACCAGCCCTTAACATTAGCATCTTCATCATTTGGGTCGAACTTGATCAACTGCATCGCGTTATTGTTTGCTGCAGACTGCGATGTTTGCTGCGGCATTGCTAACAAACGGGTTAGTAGGGCTTCCATATTGGTGAGCAATCCACTATTGCTAGGTCGATTGTGCGGCTGAGTATCTTTATCCAACTGTTTTTCGTATCCCACAGTTGAAACATTTGGGTCCAGCAAAGGGCCAATTCGGGCGGTTCCTCTCGGCGTCAGGACCTTCACGTTCATTTTCACCAGACGTGGCGCCCCTGGTTATAAACAGTTCCTTGAAGTCGCTCCATTTCATCCCAGGGTAAGATATTGATGACAGACATGATAGAGCTTCTCCCTTGAGTGCGCGGCTCAAGGCAATCATTAACGACGCAACTTGACTATTCGGATTGATCACACACATGTCTGCTGTTTCCAGCCATTTTTCAGGCTCAAAATCCGGAAAGCGAACATCCACAATCGCAGGGGTTTTCATTGCTTTATCGTGCAAGCATCAAGTTTTTGTTTTGCTGCTCTAGCAAATCCTTTTTTCCGTTACAATGTCACTTTCAAATACGTGCACATTGTTTTTGCGCTTTTCTTGGCTGTGATAGAAGCCGTTTCACACGTGGGGCGTTCGAGTTGCATCCCACTTCTGATAACGGCACGTGGGTACCTATATCAGAATCATTCATCTAAGAGTGGGTATTGTGGGGTGGTATTTTGGAAATAAGTAGACTCGTCTTCGACTAGCAGCCTTATAATCACGATTCTCAATGATATGGGACGCAAGTGATCCGTCGTAATCATCTAGTCCACGCTATCGTTCAATTCCAAAACTTTACGAGTACGGTGGTTGTTTTATGATTATGACGTTCCACCAGAGTGACAACTGGGTTGTCACTCTCGTCCGCTCAATGATCATTCCATAAATCACACAATGAAGGTCAAAATAAGGTTTTAAATCTCTATAGCGCCTGGTACGCGCCTTCATATATATTTTTTTTTGTAATAATATTTTGTAGAGTTTTGTTTAATATGAGCACCTCATATTATTTTTTAATATTTGCATGCCAACTGATGGCGAAATGTGTCTTTGCGCTAATATATTATGTGTTACCATCTCATGTACCGCATTTACTGCAAATAAATGGCTTTGACTTTGACTTTGAAAATCGAATCGGTAAAATAGGGTGTTAAGGGTGGGTGATTATTTTAATATATATAATAATTTGATAGATGTTTGATTTTGACTATTTTTTAATAATAATAATAAATGTTTTTATTTTACATAGGCCTACATGGGCACTTATAAAAAGTCGAAGCTAGTGTTGATGTTTTACTTGACTATAATAATCTGATTTAGATATTTTATTTGATTTTGATGTATTTTTTCAGATTTCTTATTCAATTTTGATCTATTATTTGATTATCTTAATTTGATTTTTGTTTGATTTATTTAATAAGTTTTCTACCTATTGTTGTTGTGCCCTTACAGGGCCTTTTTTATCTTTTAAAGCAGATTTTTTTGTCATTATGAACACTATATTTTTTCGCCACGAATTTGCGACGATAACATTAGTTGCGACGTCTTTGTGATCGCCTGATCAAAAAGTGTTATGTGACAAATATTATTTGTTGTGTGAAATGAGACAGGACAAGAAATATCATTGGAATGTACGATTAATCACTAAATATAACAGAGAACATGACATGCACACATTAGCAAAAAAATACGGAACCATAATCATGACCCTGATGTTATAAAGTCAAAGGTTGCTAATATTATATATTTATCAAAGAAGAATCAATTCATAATATTTGGACAAAACCAAGTAAAATAATAAAGAATTGCTTAGCGACGACTTCAGATGCAATATTAGCCCATTTACCAACAATAAAAAATTTAAAGCAAATGCAGCAAGCATGCGACATGCAGTAGGAATGCGACATGCAGTAGGCATTCAGCTTGGTGACAGGCATGCGAAATGCAAGCAGCCATGCAGCAAGCAAATAGGCATGAAGCATGCATACAAGCAGGCAACACACAAACAGGCATGCAGCACCCAACCAGACATGGAGCACTAACGTTGGCATCAATGTGTGTACGGATTGCAAGCATTGCTGCATTGGTGCGTATTTCTTTTTTAAAAGCGACATGCGACGGCCAACTTCCATTCTCGCGACAACGTTTGGACAAACACAAATATCTCGATCCACAAATTAACGTTCAAGTCAACATTGGCACCAACGTGGGGATCCGTCCTAAAAGATTTTGACCCACATAAGAGGTACTTATTTGCAAAAAAAAATACGTAGAAATCCTGACGTAAGTATTCCCGTTTCAGCACCCAAGCTATTCCTGATCCGGCACCAATAGGCATCTTTGATGGTAGTAACCAATACAAAATCCCAATCCAAAAATACGGGAAACGGGAAGCCCGTTAGCCGAAATCTCTTTTCCCTATAGGGTTTGCAAACATAGATGTAGGGCTGAAGCATTGTTCAAAAAAGTTACCGTGACCCTAGAACGTATAAAGATACTTGGAAAAGTGGTGGATTTTTATCAGTAAAAGTTCATACCCCCTCTCGCTCCGGGAGAAATCATTTGACGGTTTCCTATCTAAAAAAAGGAATATTTCAAGTCCTTTTATAAATAACGTTTTATTCTACTGTTATTTCTCGTGTTACATTTTTAGAATACCAAATCGCCTCGTCTATTGAAGACTAATTGCCCTAAGATCAGTCTACTTCGTCGTGTATAAATCACGCGTAGATAGATTGATATTAGACGTGATTCGAATCTGTTAGACTAATCTCAGGGTAACTACCCTTATCGTGTGTGGGGCTGCGGGCTGACAGTCCAAATAGGCACAAAAGAAGGAGAATAAAAAGAAAATAATTCACTTAGTTATTTATCGCAATTTTATTTATATAATATTGTGATAGATAACTCAAAGGTTTGTTGGCAGAAAACTTATTCCTAAGTTTAGCTCGCCTTTGTACCTAACATGAACTATCTTTAACACTATGTTGTATGTTTTTGTTTAGTGTAGAATAAAGAATTAAGAATAGATTTGCCTTCTTCCTCTGTTTTCTGTTTTGTCAATTAGTTATTTAAGAGGACTAACCATAAGAACACTGCCAGTTTGGCAAAAGATTATATATAAAACAAATATAGTCGCAAAACCGCCTAATAATTACCTAACAATAATTTTTCATTTCAAACTTACAGTTCCTGAGATTTTTGCGTTCAAACAAACAAACTCTTCAACTTTACAATATTAATATAATAATATTAATATAATAAAGATTAGTATCTCTGTAAACAACAGTTTATTGAATAAACAATAACAATTAATCAAAATTGAAAACAAAAAGTTTAAGAACTGCTCAACTAAAGATTTACGGAGCTATTGTATCCGTATACTTTTGCATACCACAAAGTACGTAGACACGACCCAGCATACGTCCACTCCAGATGATAGTAGAAATTATATACTCGGTCACATTAACTTGACGCTTGGCGTCGATGAAATAATGTTCAAAAACAATATAACAACAACACATAACTAGCCAGATGATCGACGCGCGTATCGATAACAAAGATGTTGACCATACCTGACAGTTGCCAGGTGAGCTAAGGGAATGCGGAGGGGTGCAGAGGGAATTCTCGCATTTCAGACATTCATTCATTCATTTCAGCCGAAAGACGTTCATATAGGCCTCCCCGAAGCGTCGCCACAACGACCAGTCATGTGCGTCTCGCATCTAGAGGCCTTCCAACGCTCCGTCTTCCGGTACGTAGTCGCCACTCCAGTGGTTCCCCATCGACCATCCGTTTTTCGAGCTATGTACCCTGCCCATTACCACTTAAGTTTAACATGGGCTATGTTGGAAACCTTGATTCTCTTACGGATATCTTCATTTCTGAAGTCATGCATCAAGATTCAGAGATGCGTCAAGTTAATGTGACCGGATCGTCATTTTTACCATCATCGCCATATTTGCTACACAATTACGTATATGCAACTACCATGAAGGTCCCATGCCGTTGTGTAAACCATTATATAAAATTTTCCAGCACATTTAAAAAGAGCTTAAGCGTGACGGTAAACAATATCACCCCGTAAGCACTCCTTACCCTTGACCTAAAAGTAACCAAGGAGGGTCATTATAGACTTGCTATTTTTTACCCCACACTTTCTAAGTTTTCTTCAACTCTCCTAAGGGTTTTTAGGTCAGTAGTAAATAGGTTACTTCTAGACGAGCTCATTTATTTGTTTAAACTTTATGCAACATAATGGTATACAGACGGACTGAAATGCCTTAGGCATTCTCCACCAGTCAACAAAGGGTGGTGAAGGGAAAGCATGGCAGGTGCATAAAAAAAAGATTCCATCGTTGGGTTAGATAGTGGTTAAATGAGTGTCTCAGTAATTTAAAAAAAATACTTCCTATCGCTCCACCTTGAGTGGGAGAAAACATTTGATGACTTTCCCCACCTTAAAAAAAGAGGTTTGTTTTGTTACGTTGACGAATTTTCGATTCCATCAGAAGTGTGTAGATTTTGGTGACTTCTGCGTTCGTTAGCGATACGAAAATCGCACATTTCAACGAATCCTTCGGTACTGGGTCGCATTTTGGTGACCCGGTACTTTGGATCGTGGTTTCTATCAATGCTGTGTCGGTTGTGAAAATTTGACTGCCGAGAGCTTTCAAAATGCGAGTAAAACCTGGTATCTGGGGTTTCTAAACTAGAGCTGAATTGATATTTCAACGTGTGTAGAAGTAAAAATTCAATAACTTTTCTAAAAATATTATATTCCAAAACATAGTAATTAAATTTTTAGAGATATCGCCATTTTTCCAGTTTATATCGTAATAGAAGATCCGCAATTTTGTGTAGTATGATACTATGATATTTGAAGTAATTTACAGCAATTATCAGAAAATCGCAATATTGCAGGTAACTTTGGGTCATTGTAAACTCGTCACATTGTCAATTCGCCACACTTTTGAAAATTCAATACATTCATTGTAAACTCGTCACAACCTCAAAAATAATTATTTATTTATCGTAAGTATTGTAAACTCGCCACAAATTTTTATTTGATGGTTTTTTTTAGGATTGTAAACTCTACTATCCTTAAAAATACCATCAAATAAAAACAACGAAAGTTTTAGCTTTTACATAATTTTGACACGAAACAGACTCCTCAAAGCCAAATTAGATATTATATCCATTTGGTTAACAATAATCTGAAAAAATATCAAAAAATTATTTAACATCTTAAAAATATGTATAAAAATCATTTTTTCATTAACAGTTGTCAACTAAAAATGTAAATCAGCTGTCAGACTCCAAAAACATTTTTTCGGATGGTACATTTTCAAGCTACTATACGTCATTTTATCAACTGCACTGTATACATGGAGACGTAAACAGTAACGATAACTACACTCACATAATCCCACTCATTTTTGTACTAATGCCTGACAAGCAAAAACGGTCTTATGAACGACTTTTTTATATTACTAAAGAAATATATTTAACAGAATGGAAGCCGATACCAATGATAGTGGATTTTGAAGTTGCTGTAATAAATGCAATAACTAAAATAAATCCTGAGATTGAATTACAAGGGTATCATTTTCACTTTAAACAAGCTTTGATAAAAAAAGCTCATAGCTTACAATTGAATTCTATCGACGAAAGAAGACACTTAGCAATGTGTGCTGTTTTTTTAAGAAGCATGACATAACATGAAGGACGCTCCATATAACGAAGCAATTACTAATTTAAACGACTACTTCTTAAACAATGGTTAGAAAACGACACTATGTTATGTATAAACTATTTATGGAACATCCATGGGGTTCATCACAGGACCATTTAGCCGAAGCTTGGCACAAAAGATTTTGTTATTAAAATTTGTAGAAAAAACTCTAATTGCTTCAATTTCTAGATATTTTAAAAAATTTAGCTAATTACAGGGGTAGGCCTTTAGTGTGGGACGCTACCTGTGTCGACACTCTTGCGCCATCCCATCTTCCTAGCTCGTCGCGCTCTGCTGGTGCTGCCGCTGCGGCTGCGGAGAACCTCAAGAGGCGAAAATACCTCCTACCCATAAACCTCGCCGGCAGTTATATTTTTGAGCCGACCCCACGGTCCAAGAATTTTAACCCCAATGGTTAAAATTCTTGGACCGTGGGATCCGAGTGCTCATACGCTTTTTAAAGATCTTTTATTCTTTTTAGATCTTTAATTAGTTAAGTATTATATTTTTTGTTATTCTTATGTTTAATAAATAAAATCGGGAATACAGACAAATTTGAATAAAGTCACTTTTAGTCTTAGTTGCTCAGTAACTAAAAAGTGATTTCATTAAAAGTTTTTTATTTCTCAGTTAATGAAATGAAACATTGAATAAAGTTAGTTTTAGATCGTGACCAAAAGTGACTATTCAAAGTTTCGTATTTGTCAGTTAGTGAGTTCTTGGAGTAAGGCGACAATAAGGTCGATAACAAATCTATGTCAAACAAGCATGTTAGCTAATGTCTGTATCTAGCCGGAGACGCTGCGGGCGTCGGCAATTACAGAACTATTTTCAGCCGCCGCAGGCGTGAGCTTGTGGACGGAGAGCAATGGGCAGCTCGCCGTCCGGCCGTCCAGTAAGTACCAAGCCCGTGTCGCGTTGTGTTCTACGCACGCCTCAAAGAGATCTCAGCAACATTGACAGTGCCAGTTAAAGACGACATCTATCAGGGTTACGGATTTGTCCGAAAGAGTTACGTGACACTCGCAGGAGGGCAACTGAAGGGACACCGTAAGAATTTTTAGTAAAATTCTGATACTCTCCCTCGTCTTACCTAAAGTAGGATAAGTCATCGATATGCTCCGACGTAAATAAAAACTTAAGCCTGTTTCGAGTAATTTAATTATGGCCTAATCTGCGGTACATATGAGACTCCGTTTAGTAACCCAATTTAGTAATTGCTTTCTCCAAGACTTCTCGCTTGCTTGGGTTTTGGCTTTAAATACTCGAAACATGAATATTATATAACAAGTATAAACAAATGGATTTAAAAGGAATGATAGAACAGAAAGGTTCCTAAATTCTATACGTTTAGGAGATTTAAAATTAATTTGCGGAATCTTTTAAAAGAGTTGTCGTGGGAGCTGTCTACCAAATTTTACTAGAAAAGTACGGTTTGCGAAGAAAAATTATTTGCATATACTCGTACATTAATAATTGTGTTTTTTTTTTTACTTTTTTTGCGTTTAGGATGCGTAAATAAATGTTAACCGTACCCGATTCGATTTGACAGTTATGACGTCATAACATGAAGCTAAGTTGATCCTATTCTAATTCGAAACGCATTGTACATAAAATATCTAATAGCTTTGTTATCTAAAAACCGCTTAGAAACAGAACTCAGATTCCCAACTTATTCAGCGAGAATTTGTAATACGGCTACGTTTTCGCCAATCCGCATAGTCAGCTTTTCATGTTTTAGCGCCTTTATTCAAATCTAGCTGCCTGCGCAGTTTCGCCCGCGTATTTTGTCTCTGATCCGCTCCCTAGGGCTCCTTCAATAAATAGGCTCTCTTGACTCAACTCGAACATATTGCATCAATTCAAACCAACAGTTCCTAAGGTTAGCGCGTTTAGCTTTTGGACACGCCATAATTATGGCGGTAAGTTCCGTCTTGGAGGAATGGCTGGAAAGACATGAGATAAGGCATACTAAGTTCGGGAAGATCCTGCACATTTGGCGAAGCCGTGAGACCTATTTATATTGTTAATTGTATTTATTCACATTTTAATTTTTTATGTTTCATTATAGTTTGCAAACATTAGGTTCATGAATCATAGTGTGCCAAATAAACATATTTTCTTTCTTTCTCTTGATGATTAAGCACTTCAGTTTAGGTCGCAAAATGGATCGCCTTAAGAGCTCAAGGTAAGGGTTCCGATCTCGTACATATTAAAATTTGTCATGGTTCTTTATTACTATTAAGTTTAATACTATTAAGTATTAAACCATTTAATTTAATACTGTTAATTTGATTGTGTAATAATAAAATCAAAGCGTATTATTTAAATCCGTCTTATTTAAGCTTCGGTCCATAAGCCCATTTTAAACAATATCAATTACAAAAATTTCATGCATTTTCAGAATTTCCGGCAAAATACATTCTACGCCTATTTAAATTCATGCTGCAGATACAAATTTCATTTTCAGATATCCATTTAAACGAGTATACTGAATCACTTACGCCACGCTTGAACACAAAACAAATATTTATCTACCAAATCTTTAATTGTAATACATAATATCTTTAAGCAATACCTCATCCATGGACTATACATAGAGTTTCTTGCACATTCTTCTCCATAGAGATCTATGCTTTGGAATTTGCAATTAGCATAATTCTTTTTTTACTGATCGCCTTCTTCAAATTTCAAAAGTGTCTCTATACGGTTTATTTCAAGTAAATCGCTCTAAAGGAAAAAAAAAATCATAGGTTTCTACCTGATCCCTCAGATTTGGTATAAAGCATGATCTAGTTATAGCTATAAATCTGAAAACTGTGTTGTAGTTACATCACTATTTTTTTTCGATTCGGCATAATCTTCGAGGTACGAATCGGGAATTGAACTAGTGAAAAGTTTAAATTAGTTTCTACGGAAGTCTCAGTGAGACGTGCACACTCTTACTCGCACTTGCCCAGTTTTTTTTTATGATGTTGTAACAGGAGAGGATAAAACCCGATGGTTTTTACTAATCATAACTTCGATAAAGCTCTCGGCAACACATTTTAATTGTATGATCAGTAAGGTACTAACACTGAGAAGAATATCGTGTTTTGTAATATTCAAATCAAGATAAACTTAAAAACTTTCTATTCAAGAATTTTCTATAATATCAGCCACCAGAATTAAACTGAGAACTGGATGGACTAAATTTCTTTGGAACAACTCATATTTTGCCAATAAACCTAATTGTTCTACCATTTTGCTACGGATTGTTCGATAAAGGACCACTGAAGGATCACAGGTTGGTTTTAATCAGTAAAACCCTAGCTCCCTCCACCCAGACCAAGAGAAGTTATCTGATGATATAACAACTAAAAAATAAACTAAAATATGAAATTCCTGCCAGCGTAGGATACGCATGAATTGTGAGCGCAATTTATAACCAAGAAAGGTTACATTTTAATTTAACGAGAAAAGCTAACAAGACTTTATAAAATGCTAGTTCTTGCACGTTAAATCTCGCTTAGCTTAGAGCCTTGCTTTACTTGATAGCATCTTCTCGTAAGCTGTAGAAACTTATTCACTTGCATCTTTAAAATAATTATTATATTAAAGAGAAGAAACTGAGTGACTGACATAATTATTAAAAGCACAGTAAAAAGCGGAGCATGTATTTTGCACAAGGTTTCCTTTTATTATAATAACATTTTCAAGCTACTAAGGCTTATAGACACTAGGTAGAAACAAATCTTAAAATAATAAACTCATACATAATCGTATTAATGTTTGAATCCCCGACCGGTCCTATGAGACCGCGCTGTTATTGTTTTACTATTCTATTGTGTCTCGTTTCGCGGGTGTGTGATAAATTAATCACATTACAACTAATCTGCTTATTTATTATGAAAACTAAATCTTGTTATTTACGATGTAGGCAAGTACTAAGAGAGAATTTTCCAAAATTCATCCCCTAAGCGGATGAAAAGGGAGTCCAAAGTTTTTTTTATACCTCTCACGCGGGCGAAGCCGCTGGCAGAAGCTAGCCCGGCCCGTCTGACAATAATTTAACTGACAAAAGCCGTTAAAACTATCCAACGTTGTAGTCCTAATAAAATCAATCCAGCTCAAGTTAAAGCCATTAGGTAAGATCGAATCTCGCTTGTCTGATTCAATTTCCGTCGGAGGCATCAGAGCTAAGGATAAACAGATACTCGTAGCGTGTAGTCAAAAGCCAGGTAATCTGAGACCTGGCTCGTCAAGGTATATGTTTGTTCACCCATATACATTCAGATTCAATTATACTCTACAACGTTGGCAACAAGCGACGCGGTACAGTGTGGCAACCGGTACACAACGCCATCGGCATTGCAGATTGCATTGTCCAATACAACCGCTTTAGGATATACCTTTAGACTAAACTGCTAGATTGCAATAATTGTAAACCACCTGCACAATATACAGCCTGCTTGCTTTACTTGGACATAAACACTACGTTATTCGAATAACGAAAGCAGACACAGCTTGATGCTCTTGGGTCAATTGAGAAGCGAGCACTCGGTAATGATGCGCTCATCGAGTCGAGGCTTCAAAATCTGGAGCATCGACGCCGAGTTGCTAAAGTCTGTATTTTAATCCCTGAGACTAAACTGACATAGGTAAATGTCAAACTTACAATAATAATGATTCCTGTTGTTTTGTGTTTTGACATGTGTGACAACCCTCGTAATGTCATTTTAATCTCAGAGATTGAAAAACAGGCTTTATTTAGTCTGTCGGTTTTCTACCGGGGAGGGTGTGTTGAAATTGCATAGCCTAATTCCTTCCGCCAAGCCCGTTCATCGGACCACTAGGCTTATGGCGATGCTCCACCAGTACATAGTGAACATCCAATCCATATTGCACGACCGTGCATACAGCTACGGAGTGGAATTTTCTGCAGGGGCATGTGTTTCCTGATAGCTACAACCTGAGGATTTTTAAGACAAGACTGAATAGGTTACAGTTCGTCATAACTATTTTTAACAGCAATAAGAACTGCAAATTGCATTTATTTTTTTAAAACCTTTATTTTTGTGCGATATTTCAAGCGCCAAAATTCGCAGAGCCTAACTTCACACTCGCCAACTTATAACGGACGAATTATACTTCTAGACAACCGCGCTCCAGACCACATAGTCGCTTTTTATCATGTGAGATTGTAGGTAGTCAACCGTGAGCCTATCAAAAATAAAAATAAATGTAACCGGTTAAACTGGAAGCTGACCCAATTAAAGTTAAAAAAAGGTTAGGCGAAATGATTAAGTAGGTATCAATTTAAAAAGGCTAAAAATAATGTATTTCACTGCTCGTCATCTGTAACAGACTGATTATAATCATCGATAACGTGGTTGGACAGTACAGTAGAATCAAGTCAAAGATCTTACGGAGATACGATTTCGATTTCAAAATTTAGGAAATTCCTGATTGATTTCCACCGTCAATTCTGATTTTAGATCCAATAAATTTTAATCGAAATTTCCGATAAAAAGTAGGTAGATGTACACACAGTAGTAGTTGCAGCAGCGGCCGCAAGCAGCGCATACCAACAAATACATTCTGTTGATTACTCTTTTACTTGTTGGTTTGTTCCGTATTTGGTACGTCGTGAGTTCGTACTTCATTTATGCTTATCCGAGTTTCTGTACTGTTTAATTTGATACTTATTCCTCTGGTGCTTATTCCTCTGATTCCAATTGCAATTCCGGCAAACCAAACTTAAGAAATCCGCTTTCGTATCTGGTTCCGATATTACTGCTTCCTGAATATTCCCAGTATATTTACGAGTATACTTCGTTGTCGACAGTAGCCAACATAGTTGACGCGCTAAGAAGTTGAGTAGGTACTTGTAGTAACATACCTAAAGCCATACCAAGCAAAGCCGGCTAATTGAATTTAACTTTGACATGAGTATTGATATTTTATTATTTTACATAGTTATGTAACGTATTTGTAATCATTATTGTTGACTATGGTAAACGTACGTATGGTATACGTGTATAGGTATGACTTGTAAGAATTTCTTCCTCAATAAATAACTATTACTACTACTACCAGTCGTAGATTCGCAAGTCTATGATTATAACAGTGATTAAAAAGATTTTTTTGACCCGGGACCATTACCATTTTGGTTTCTGTGTTGTTAGTAGTGATCAGAAGTCTAAAATAAAATGTACCTACAAAACTATCAAGCATTGTCTTAGAAAATACGTTTGTTAGAAACTTAAAATTTGATGCGAATGGCGCTTAATTTTTTTTCATTCAAATTTTATATTAAAATACCTACCACACTTTGACTCTTGTAGACCACCAGTGATCCCCGATCGCAGAATAAGAGCCATTCATCTAAATAAACTAATCAATCACCGTAAAAAGCAGCCGTGTCTACATTCGACAAAACACGATCTTTGAGGTGACCTACGTTCAACAGTGGACGTCTAAAACTGATAAATAATGTTGATGACGATAATGCTATCAATAAACACGAAGATAATGTTACTCATTCAATTGATAATATCGTGTTAGTCCCTTACGACACTCAGTTCTAAAGATACGATTGTTTTATTTTTAGCTGAAAACCAGACGGCTTATAATTCATTTAAGTAGAGTATCTTAAAACAGTCCTGCAATATCAATTTTATCGTCCATTATCCCTGATTTATTATTACCTGACGCTTTGCCTTTCTCAAGATAATAATTACTGATTACAAACGGCTATAAATCAATATTCTTAGTATTCATTTCATGCCGATTTGTTAATTAGTACCAGTATTCATATTACATTGTTATTTATTTATAGAATTTTGATTCATGGAATAAATTTCATTGAACAAGATTTATTTGACAGATAGATTGATAGCTTTTTTGGACACAGATTTCACCATCAAAATAAAATAAATCTTATACAGTATCTAAATCGTCATTCTTCTGTTACTATGAATTTTTTTATCATGATCATCTTTTTGACTGCAAGAAAAGTAATGCCGGATATAGGCGTCCCCGAGTATCATCACACCGACCAGTCTTATGCATCTCGCACCCATAGAAATTTCGTCCCCCTCACCAGGTTACTAAGCCCAAAAACTATGCTGACTGCAACCTAAATAATCTTTAAGACCTTCTTTAAAGATCTTTTTATATGCATATAATAAACTTTTCATAAGCTATGTTAATTTTGTAATTTTCATAAATCAGGTAGTCTTTCTAGTTTCACAAATTGTACTTATTACGTAGGATCATAAACCGCAGTGCTTCACGAAAATTACCAACGTCAACGGAAATTTTCTTCTTTAATTTGCAAGTAAAAGTTTTCTTAGAGACAGCTTTGTGCTTAGTCGTACGATTTTTTCTATAGGGATAACAATATTTAAGGAAGATACTAGAAATTTCTTAAAATATAAGTCTGATCGCAAGATTAAGTTTACGATCACGCTTAAAATTTTTTTTGTTTTTTTACCGATAATTATGTTTTAATAGTTCTTCCCTTATTTGCAAGGGGCTATTTGAACGTAAACATTCAAAATTTTAAACGTTTATATAAAAACAATATCATATGTAAAGGTAGAATCAAAACAAACACAATTACTTACGTGTTTATCGAAACAATAATCCACTTTTGACAGCACACACTCACTTTACACACAAATTCACAGAACAAAACACTTGAAATCATCCAAAGAAACAAAGAACTTAGAACATTTGAAGTTTTCGCGATGTTTTACGAAATAACGCGAGCGCGACGCGACCTCTTACGTCGAGTGCACAAGCGGTACTGAAATGAAATCAGCGAAAACATCAGGCAGAGATAACTCTTGTTACCGCAAACCATACATACGTATTTATCACAACTCGACCAAATTCTACAGTACTGATATGTGGAAAATCCTTGTAAATTTCACATCTAAATTTTAATCTTTGACAGTATTTTTTAAAGGCTCGGAAGATGTCAAATTTTCAATTTGTATGCACTTATCAAAGTTTTTCTAGGATTTTATTGACACCCCGTGTCTCAGAAAGCACTTAAAGCCCGTTGTCATTCATAGATCTTAGACTGTCGTTACAGGTAGTCAGACATCCGAAAGTCTGAACATCATTTTATCTAGGAGCATCGGTTTTCCCTGAAATAAAGTAAAACACAGGTATTCAACCGCATCCAATTAGACTCGAAGACGACCTCAAGCTGGTTGGGAAAAAGGCTAATGAGACGGACGGTATATAAAATATTGTTTGCTATATTCCACTCGTTAGCTATTAGCTTGTTGACTTTGTGGTTAATATTTTGATCGATTCAAGGAGTGCCGAAAATGTATCCTTGAGATAGTAAGGCCTTATAATGCCAAGGGGTAATTCATTATAGGATCATAATGTAGAAAATAGATTATAGATTAAGGATTTTCGTACACGAAGTTTACAGTAGAATACTGTCTAAGTCACAGGGTCCCCCCTAGTGTAGTGGGCAGGGTTTTTCACTATTTAGGCAACCTTTGTTTCTCAAAGTTTAATGTTCAAAAAAATTTGGAATTGTATGAGCTTTGTATATTAAGGTTTTGTGTTATAAAAAAAATAAGGCCTTGCAGGGAATTTGGTATGGGGCTCTAAGGTTAACGACTTTGTTGTGGAAGAAAAAACTGACACTGACTGCTAACTTTAAGGTGCTTAGATAAACACTCTCAATAGATACTATTGATTCGACAAAATCTCCATGTAAGCTCCACATTTTTATGCGTATAAAATCGATTGTTCTATGAATTCTTCCGCTCTAGAGTGGAGCGGAAAGGCGTGTCAGATTTTTACTGCCTTTAATTTTTTGCCTTCCTTCCTTAAGGCGACTTGGGCACGGTCCGGACGGTTACCGGACGACTGGACGGCCAGCTACCTATTCCTCGCTTTCCGCAAACCCACGCCTACGGTAGCTGGAAATCGGGTTCAAGATCCCAGCGGTTGATGCGTGAGAGGAATTCGCTCGTGCGTGCGGCCACCTCCAGCACTAGCATTAATGCTTCGCTTAAGGCAGCGATCGCCTGTTATTTCCCCTCGCTTCGGAACATAGCCAGTACCATGGCCTGGCGCAAAAGGTCTTTGTCACCGATTGCCCTCACGAGGACACGGCAGTGCTTCGCCCAAGCGGAGCACAACCTTTACCGTATGCTACATCGTGTCCTCCAGGCGACCCACGCAATGGTGACAAACGGGCGTTTCTTTGCCACGAATCCGGTGTAAAACCTCCCGAACTTATCATGGTCCGGTGAGGCACTGCGTCATACTGAAGGTAAGGAAGCCGTGACGTTTTTCCAACTCTGTCTGTGTTTCTGTTATTGCTTTTTTCGCTATTCAACACTGACTTTTGAATCTAAAGTCATTTTGCCCTTGTTAATGTTAAAGTTATAGTTTTTTGTAAATAGTATTTTATTTTAAACCTTAGTTGTGATACCCTTCAGCTAAATATGTATGCAGAGTTTAGCTTCTCTTTGCCAGCGACTTTTTTCGCGAGAATCTTAAAAACAGGTATTATGAAGGTAGTTATAAAAAACTAAAAATGGTAGTCTTTGTTATTCATTTTGATTAAAATTTATGTCAAGTTTCATGTTTATTGACCCAAGGAAGCAAAAAATAGAGCCCTCAATGTAACCTATAAGAACTTATAATGTACCTATGTTTTACAATGATAAAATGAATCTGAATCTTAATCATTACTATGCAAACTTCTAACGAAAATTGGTTTGACCAAGATCTAGTAAGTCGTTTTTTTTAATACGTCATAAATCGCAATTAATGTTTGAATCCCTAACCGGTCCTATGAGACCGCGCTGTTATTGCTTTACTATTGTGTCTCGTTTCGCGGGTATGTGATAGATTAAGTTGGTACATACGGAAGTGCGCGAGTCCGACTCGCACTTGCCCGGTTTTTTTTACTTGGTAATTTTGCAAATAAATTTCCTACTTTAGCCTATCACATAACCGCGAAACGATACACAATAGTAAGACAGTAAAGTCGCGGTCTCATGCGACCGGTCGGGGATTCATGACTACCCTCTTCCCTCTCTTAATTCTTTATTGTACACAAAAAAACATTACAAACCACATGGTGATAGATTAGTTCGTGTACAAGAGCGCCGGGGTGTTTCCTCTTTTTTGAATTCTGTTAAACATATCTTGTGCAAAGGTTTCCTTGTGTTCTTTTTTATATTTATTATATCTATCCTGTACTGTTCCAATACTGAGCAGAGGCCTTCTTCCATTCCTTTCATGGGTTTTTTTTAGTTTTTACAGTATTCCTAAATTAGTGTTATTTTTAACAACATTCGCCACTGGTCGACTGAAGGTAAAGCTACGATTGCCAAGGCAAACTTCTGGTTCAACTCTCCTGGTTCTTTTTTTGCCTTAATTCCAGGGTCCCATGGTTCTCTTTCGTTCAACCCAGGGCCCTACTAGGCTTCGACCCTGCTGGGCCCCTACAATATGCTGACATGTCTTTGCGGCGCGCGTGGAACAATACAAACAACGACATTGGCTTGGTCTGGACTTTTGCCGGACGTCCGGACAGCCCCACAACTTGCCGTATTTTGCTAATGTTCCTAATAAGTGAAAAATTATGTTTTTTTTTACACCACCTGCTCGATAATGCCCTCATTATGTGTCATATAACCATCACTTAAAGCAAGTCGTTATCACCTAGGGAGATAATGAAGTATGGCCGACCTCTAGGGAATAATGTTTTTGTTTTTAATTTAAAACGTCAAAAACACTAATTAAAAAAAAACATCTTGAGTGAATTAAAATTTACGTGCATCAAAGAAGTTTATTTTAAAATTCGAACTGGCTACTAACTAAAATAAGAAAAAAATGGTATGAGTTGAGATTCTAAAAACAAAAGAGCGGGAAGCGTTTTATAAAATTAAAACTATAGTTCAATTTAGTTGGGAATTTTGTATTTAAAATCTCACATCTTGAAATTGAATGTATTTTAAACCCAGAAAATATAAAGTCAGTTGCTTCCGGGATTATCAACAATCTGCTCCCAGAGACATCAAAAGAGGCTTACATAAAAGCATACAACGATTTTGGTAATTGGAAAGCAATGAACGGCACCAAATCTCTATCAGAATCAGTCCTACTAGTATACTTTCAACATTTATCGACTTCAAAGAAACCAAGCAGCCTGTTTAGTATATCTATTCAATGCTGAAATCGACACTGAGTATTCAACATGACATAAATATCCATACGTACACTAAGTTATTGGCATTTTTAAAGAGGAAATTGAAGGACACCGTGCAAAAAAATCTAAAGTATTAATAGCTAAAATTGTGGAAACTTTTTGAACACCTTATCACAGGTTCCTTGCCATAAAAGTAAGTACCTAATATTATTACCTACCTACTTGATTTATATTTTTAGGCATCATACCTAAAACTTCTATGCATTAAGTTACCTTATTCATTTACATGGTGTTTATAGATAACCCTGATTTTTGGAGTCAATGGTGCTTGTCGTGGAAATGAACTGGAAAATATAAAAATTTATGACATCGAGAAACACTCGGATGAATTATTGGTTATACATTTACAAGATACGAAAACTAAGCGAGATCGATCTTTCGTAGTTCGTGGAGAATATGTTAAAATCGTGGAAAAATATAGAGCTTTACGCCCCTCCGATATGTAGTCAAACCGATTTTTTATAAATTACATTAATGGTAAATGCACGAGGCAAGTCATTGGAAAAAATAAAATCGGCGCCATGCCGAAAGAAATCGCAAGATATTATAAATTTGCAAAACGCTGAGCTGTATACCTACGGGCCATTGTTTTAGGAGGACGTCCGCTACTTTGTTGGCTGTTTCAGGTGCAAACCTTACACAGATCAAACAGCATGGTGGCTGGAAATCCAATGCAGTAGCTGAGGGCCACACAGAAAATTCAATTCAAAATAAAGATAAAATAAGCCGCCGTATTGGAACTGGCATCAATCTTCGATCATCCACCAATGTTGTAAATCCCTGGATAGGTACCTCAGCAGCCCCAACCATCGACCTCCAGTCATATCACGTTGAGCCCTACCTTAACGGTTCAAAATGATTCGTAAACTGCGAGTATACACTCTACTTCAATAATGTACCAAATAAAAATATTACTCTGTCCTTCCATAACTGGGCAAATGTGTCAAATGCTAACAATAACTTGTAAATAATACTTTTATTTCTCTATTATATAGATTTTTTTAGTAAATCGATTATTATCTCACAGACGGTGTAAAAAGTAGAGTATCCAACACGGGGATAAAGCTGTTTTTGTCTTGGGTGACTTAAATTCCTCACTTCATGTAGGTTTCTATATTAACTCGTTGAGTAATATAAATCCCTCACTAACGTTCGGGATTAAAATTAGCAACCTTCGTTTCGTTCGGAATTCAACATGCCGCCCTCGCCTTAAAGACACTGCTCTATTCCCTAGTCACATAATCTACTATTTTTTCAATCTAAAGGAGATTTGATCACTTAGACATACCTACATGGAACACTGGAAGAGATTTCCATGTAAGTATTCGTCATCTTTGTGCCTATTTTTCTTCTTCTTTTGATTATTTCTTATCTTACAATACAGGATGCAATACTAAACGTTGATAGCTAAAAAAGGTTTAACTGTGGTGAACCTATCATCGCCCGACCCCAAGTAAAAGGGAAGGTTGTACCAGACTAATTACATAACAAGTACTCTAAACAATAATAGTATGAGAGGTAATAAAATACAAAAATAAATAAATTCGGCGGTATCATGCCATATTTTTGTTGTGATTGTGTTTAGTGACATATATTATTTCTTCTATATTCTGTTCAATAAACCCGGAGACTAAATTGACATAAGTAATGTCAAAATTTCTATAGGAATGACGCCAGTTCTTTGGTGTTGAAATGTCATTTTAGTCTCCGGAATTATTGAACAGAATATAAACTTCAATATTGCATGATATTGACAGACAATTTATGACCTTTTTTGTCATACTATTCAATTGTGCCTTTTTACAATTACAATACTACTACTAGTTTTCGCTGTAATTTTTTCGTATGTGTTTGTACAAACCATTACATTACGTTTCAATTCCATCGTTGAAATTTTGAAATATTTTATGCTACGTTCGAACATGTTTACTCAATAAAACGATACTAATACCTACTAATAAATGATAATGATAAATGAATGATAAATGATAAATGATATTTATTTTGCAAATAGGTTTCACGAAACACTTTTACACGTCAATTTTTTTTTTGTCAAAATTATTAATCTAGATGAGGCCGGTGTTTCCTAACTGACTACCCTGAGAAGAAACACCGAAACAAACTCAGGGGTCACAGTCTCTTTTAAAAAAAAAAAAATATCCATACAAAATGTATTGGTCAAATCATATGCGAACTATGCAGATTGGTGTCTGAGATGGCCTTTTAAAGAAAGAACCATGCAGATTTGAGCGGACCTGTCCAGTCAGTGCAAGCATTTGTCATTTTCCTCGTAAAGCTCAACTCGGGGCTACTAAGGAGCTCAACGACTTGACGAACAATGCAAAGGAAAGGACATTTGGTTAGGCCGTAGAAAATACTCAAATTGCCAGACATAAGTTAAAGTGACTGAAACGAAAGGAAAAAGCAAGCTATCCACATAGTCCTCACATTCACAAAAAAAAAAGATAAAAAAGATATAAATAAAATTTACAAAAAGTAATACTTAACAAAGTAAATATTGTTGTCAAAAAAAAATTAAAGAATAAAAAGAAATTAGTCGAATTGTATATAAAAAAAAAATGTCGGATTGTAAAAAAAAAAAAGAGAATATCGATGTCAAATTGAAACATAAGTTAAAAGAATAAACAACAGTACAGCGAGTACTGGAGCAGGTCAATCCCAAGCCTTATTGTCCTCAACATAGTCCTTTATAGTATAAAAAGCCTTTTGGCAAAGTTTACGCTTTACAAATGATTTAAATTTATTGAGGCTTAGTTCTTGAATATGACTGGGAAGTTTATTATAGAAGTGTACACATTAACATCTAAATGAGCCCCCTATTTTTTTGAGCCTAGTTGCAGGAACTACAAATTTGTGTTTATTTCTAGTATTAAAATTATGTATATCACTGTATTTTTTAAACATGTTTTTGTTCTTATGGGCATACAGGATATTCTCATAAATATACTGTGAAGGCACAGTCATTACCTTGATCTCCTTAAATTTATCTCTGAGGGAGTATCTAGGACTTAAATTATAAATGGAACGAATAGCCCTTTTCTGTAAAATGAAAATTGTTTGGATATCGGCGGCATTTCCCCACAGTAGGATACCGTACGACATGACACTATGAAAATAGCTAAAATAAACTAAACGGGCTGTTTCTAAATCAGTTAAATTTCGAATTTTTCTTACAGCATATGCTGCAGAGCTAAGTTTTTTAGATAATTTGTCTATATGTGGGCCCCACTGAAGCTTAGCATCTAAAGTTATGCCCAAAAACACTGTAGTATCTTCAGGACTCAACTCCTTTCCCTTTATTAGCACACTAGTTTCTACTTGCCTAACATGGGGCATCGTAAACTTTATGCATTTAGTTTTCTTTTCATTCAGATGTAGGTTATTTACATTAAACCAGTGTACTATTTTAGAGATAACTATATTTATATCGTCAGTAACCGACTGCTGACGTTTCAGTTTAAACAAAAGTGAAGTGTCGTCTGCAAACAACACTATATTATCGTTATCCTTCATGAGGTAAGGTAAATCGTTAATATAAATAAGAAACAAAAATGGACCAAGAATTGAGCCCTGAGGGACACCCATTTTTACTACAGACCCAGGAGATCTTTTTCCGTTTACATCAACTCTCTGAATCCTATCGCCCAGATATGATGCAAGAAGATCCAGGGAGGAGTTCCGGATTCCGTAATGGTGTAGTTTCCTGATTAATGTTTCATGGGGAACACAATCGAAGGCCTTAGACAAATCGCAAAAAATACCCAGGACATCGCATTTGTCTTCCCATGCATCAAAAATATGTCCTAAAAGTTCAACACCAGCATCGGTTGTTGAACGACCCCTTGTAAAACCGAACTGTTTGGTAACTGTTTGGTTGGCAATAATTTATGTCTATTAAAAAACTTTTGTAGTTGCTTTAAAATGAGTTTTTCATATATTTTACTAAAAGTGGGTAGCACTGAAATAGGTCTGTAATTCGTGGGGTCAGATGTACTACCCGTTTTGAACAAAGGTATAATTTTACTATTCTTCATTAAATCAGGAAACTCACCGCGATCGATACAATTATTAAAAATAAAGGCTAATGAAGGAGCCACAATATGGATTATAGACTTAACAACGTCCACAGAATTACCCCATAAATCTGCAGTCTTTTTTACATTTAAGGACTTAAAGGTCTTAACAATATCTGCACAAGTAACATGTTCGAAATTAAAAACAGAATCGCAAACTTTAACGTTTTCTTTAAGCAGAGAATCTGCAGCTGTGGGTGATGAGTTCAGAGATTTTGTTGTTGATATAGGGATCTCTGAAAAGAAGTTCTCAAAAGCCGCAGCAACCTGTGAGTCTGATGTGATCACATTGTCATCAATTATAAGTTTATAGTCACTAGATGGTCTCGTAGACCTTCCAGTTTCACTATTTATAACATTCCAAGTAGTCTTAATTATATTTTTACTGTTTTTAATTTTGGAACTCAAATAACGCGATTTCGCTAGAGAACAAACTTTTTTAAATAATTTCGAATAATTTCGAACATATAGATTAAATTCAGCAGTATTAACAAGAATTCTTTCGTCATACAATTCGTAAAGCCTAGTTCTACTTTTATGAATACCAGTGGTAGCCCATTCACTGAACGACACATTACTGTTAACCGAGAGAGTCTTAGGTATGAAAGTAGAATTAAATTGATTACAGTACATGTTAAAGAAACCTTCATATTGATGATTGAGTTCATCATATGTAGACAAGTCGGGTAAATTATTAATAAGTTTAGTTTTAAAACTTTCTAAACGACTTGCAGTTTTAGGGTTAACAGTGATATTCTTTTTAGCCACTATGCTGTGCTTGTTTTGAAAAGTAATTAATTGCCCACAATGATCAGAATCTAATAAATTAATGACTTCTTTGCGACTGGGTACAACATCCGTATAAATATTATCTATACATGTGGCACTATTAGGAGTTATTCTAGTGGGCTCCAAAAATTGGTTAACCTAATTGGGAATAGAAAGGTAGGTCAATTATTTAGTGTTTAATTTGTAACTTTGAACTAAACGTATGCAAATCAAATATTGACGATAATCCACAGACACAGTGACGGTGAATATTGAGGGAACAGCAAAAATAATTGTAAATTGTATCATTTCAACCTGGTATTGAGGCAAAGAAGGAAAACGAGTGGGTTTTAACCAATAGAAATCTGATACGCCCTCCCGCTCCGCCTAGAGCGGGAGAAGTCATATTGATGATTTTCTACCTTAATAAAAACAATAGGAACTCTGATACTTTATATTAGTAAAATTATGAAGGCTCTTCTCGTAAATTCAAGATTTAGTGAGAAGTGAGAAGGATTTACATAGTAGTCCAGTCATTTAAGCTTAAATAAGGTAAGAATCTCGGAATTCGAGATACCCAGCTGTAAGTCTGTAAATACTGTATATTGACACCCTAAAAATTGTCACAAAACCTAAATATGTAGGGTAGGGTGTACGCCGATGCCCCATTCTGTTGATAATGTTCCCTTTTTTGTGACGTATAAACAACTGAGCGGTGCCGCTTCGACGCTTAGAGCATTCTAAGCTCCAACGTCGCAACGCAATCTCCCCTCTCCGCCTCGTCGGTTTCCCGCTCTGCCCAAGAGCGAGAGTAAAGTCATTAGTGATATCCCACCTAAAAAAAAAGGTCGCCGACATAACCCGAAGAATTGCTAAACGAAGTGGCAGTGGTAGGTAGGGGTACATTGCTCGTAAAATGGATGGTCGGTGGGTTAGAAAGGTTGTAGAAATAATGAAGGCAGATAGATAAGCATTTATAACTTTGTTTTGAAGTCGTTAGCACAAGAAGTTCCCTAGGCAAGCGACTGTGGTAGACAAACTAAGTCGCATCACTAGGTTTCCTTTTAATATTAAACCCCAGGAATTTATTTCTACTAAACTTAAAGACTTAAACTTAACTAAACTAAAAGAAAAATGTAACAGTAATGTTTTGTAAGCAATGATTTCTTTGTAATTATTGGAACCAACAGACAAATTCGAGGAAATTTAAATTTTGAACAATCTTCAAACAAATTAACACGGTACTAAGAGTCAATTAATTTCACAGCAAACTTAAATAAACAATTTCAAGTTAACTTGCAGAAGGATACGAGTAAGAGAATTTTGAACAAACTTTAACAATGAACATTTTCAGATACCCTGTTTAATTAAGTATTTTAGCTGAAGTACACAAAGAAGGTAAAAGTCGAAGAAATAAGGAAGTTTACTAATGAGAATAACATCAGAATTTTAGAAGACCATACGCTCAAAAATTACAAACGCGACAAAAAATTCACGAGATGACTATGAAATTTGACATTATTGACGAAGTTTGTCATCGAATTTGTTTCACATCATGGAGTCAAGAGATCTATGTACTTAAAATTGTTGTATAACTAACTGAATAATTGTTGTATACTGTATAACTTGTTGTACTTTGTCGCATTAGATTTAAGTGTTAATTAGTTGAAATGGCAAAGGAAACATGTGATAAATAAATAAATATTATTATTATATATATAGGAGCTGTTACACCATCACTTATAGAAAAGAGACTTAAGGGTGTGGTGTGAAGTGAGAAGTTAAGCATTCCAGAATTCTTTACAACTGAACTATCCGAACTTTACAACATGGTTAAAATTAAACTTAAAAATTAAACTCAATTGATCCAGCAAACGTCATGGAATATTTCAACAAGCTCTTGGAAAAATCCAATAATATAAAAATCAAACCACTGGTCAATCAAGCAGCATACCGTGCTATAATAGAAAACTTAAATGGAACTGGATTGGTCATATAATGAGGACAGACAGTGGCAGAAAATGGAAAAAGATATAATGACGGTCAAGTTAAAAGATGGGAGGATGATCTGCCAAAAGGATGGAGAAGGATAGCCCGTGACAGAGACAAATGGAAGGAAATGGGGGAGGCCTATGTCAAAAAACAACCTGAATAAGTGGTTGCTGAAAATAATGTTCATCTTGGATTAAGAATTTTAGATTTTTAATGAAGTTTAAAAGATAATCATAAAAAAAACAGTATAATGGTCAGCGAATAAAGCCTTTTATTATTATCATTATAAGACTTATAATTATAGTAGTATTATATTAAATTCTTACGAACCATCCTAAGGTTATGTAGTATGTTTTAACGCTGTAAGCGATAAAACCGCCATTGTACCTACAGGTTTAAGTTATTGTATTAACTGTTACTTATTTTGGTGTACAATAAAGCTTATTCTATTCTATTCTACTCACACTTATATTAAACGATCCACTTGTGAAGTTAAAATAAATAAATTATCATAAACATTAAAATAGGTATATATACGATATGGCTCTTGCATTGGTTCGTACATATGGTTTAATTTTCGGAGAAGAAGTAAATCGACAGCTAGCCAAATAAGTTACTAAGCTAAATATTAAACGCAAATGTGAAAACTGAAACAAACCAATGTCAAATCCACTGCATTTTAAACCTAAACTAAATGCAATAAGGACCAGTTTCCAAGTAATACCAAGTCGTTTTCCCACATTGCTTAAAGCTCAAAAATTAACATCAACAGTTCCTTTCAAATATTAACACAAACAAAACATTTGATGACTTCGAAAATTTAGGAAACGTAAAGTCGATTAACTGTACAGTCACGTTTGATGAATAGACCTGAGTTGACTTAATGAAGAACCCGAACATTTTCAACACAAACAAAATTAAATAGAAAACATTTATTGAACGCTACGAACCTTTTCCAATGAAATGAATCTTCTAAATTACACAAAGGAATCGAAAGCTGGATATTTGAAAGGACAAGGAAAATTAGGACGGTTCTCAGGATACTCGTATTGTAATTTTGGGCATGAAAGAAATACTTGTATATGAGTTAGTTACAGCTGGTGATTTTCCCACAAACTAATGGGAAGTAATTATGAGTAGGGAAACTTATGTGAGACTTATGAAGGGCTATTCATACGTCTTATACAAGTATTGGATATTGGCAATGCTGGGACACGATCGATATCTCATTTGTAATGACAGATCATCTTTGAGATGGATAACATCGTACAACTGTTATTGTTATTTCTAATTGACATAGCGTTAATCTCAGTAATTGGCTTTGCCTTAAGCGATATTATGGGTTTTTCTAATATTGCTTTCAATTTAGTCAAGATCAATCAAATTAAGCCATATCATTTAAAAAAAATGAACTTCGGATGGAGTGAAATGTGTGTTTGTCTCAAAGTAATTGTAGATTGGATGCCGACCCCAATTTTGAAAATGCTAGCGATATAATATATTCAAATACAGACTAACACAGACTAAGTGAAAATCAAACCACTCCTTGTTATAATACTTAATGCCGTTTGTATACATTTTTGTATGATAAATGATCGTCAGTCAGACATCTGTACCCGATTTAGGGCAAAGAACATCCATGAGGATTTCCACACGACACTTATTTATTTATAAACATAAACCTAGCTTTTACCCGCGGCTTCGCTCCCGTCAAATGACTACCCTCCCTATCCTACGCTACCCTACCCTATCTTTCATACCTACCCTACACTACCCTACCTACCCTAAACTACCCTACACTACTCTACACTACCATACCTACCCTAATTTACCTAACTTTTTTTTTTGAATTTTTCTCGCCCTATTAACCATCCTTGAACTTCAACAAACTTTAAAAAAAAAAGAATTGGCCAAAATGGTCCAGGCGTTGTTGAGTTATGCGCTTACCAACACATTTTGCGATCCATTTTTATATTATAGATAAATATGTGTCGTGTGAAGTAAATCGATATTTCATAAACAAACACTTTATTACGTCCAATCTTTTCAAAAACCTGCACGACATGGCTGTTCATTCAAGAAATACTTTGCTTGGCTGCTTCGGTTTTATGCACGTAACCATCCAAACAGTTTTCAAACATTAGCTTTCAGTGTTTCAGTACGCTTTTAGAACTTGTGTGGTTACTTAAATGTTAGTACATGAAACGCTTTCTGTGTTTGTGGTATGAATGAAACACTAACAAGGGTATGTAATTGTTATCGTAGTATTTGTTTTATTTGTGGATGAGGCAAAAATATAAACGATTATTATTATTATTATATTACCTATAGGTTCCCTAAGGCCTTAAAATATTACATGTGCCCTGAAATAAGATTGACGTTCTCAATCCAGGTTTTTGTCTCAAAGCCCACGGATATCTTAGCCCAATAGGTAGATACGTACTTTAGCTTTAAGGGTTATGCGGAGTCAAATTTCATGTGATATAGATATGCTGCCTTTTATACATCCAAGCGGTGCCCCTTAAGTTTCGAGACATTTGTTACTCTTGCTGCTCAGCTAAACCAGCACTGACAAGACCTACCTACCTGAATATATTTGTACAACATTCAAAAACAAATATACAGGGTGACTGGAAGATCGATGCAAAGCTTTAAAGCGAAGATAGTACAGACCCTTTAGAACCCTTTAAGCCATGATTATGTTCGGTGAAGTTTTATCATTTTTTTCAACCCGAAAAAACATGTATGACCTAAGACATACTTTGCTAGGTTGCTTACACCTTACCGTAATAAATAAAATGAAAATGAACTCATTTATCATTTAATTTGGCCATAAATAAGCAATTTACTTAAAATTTTGGGAATATTTGAAAAAGAATACAAAAGTAGGTTAAAAAAAATTTAGTAAGACTTCGTCTAAGGCAATCATGTCTTACATGGTTCTAAATTGTCTGTACTATCTTCGCTTTAAAGCTTTAAACATGAAAAATAAATAATTTTAATTCAAATGTTGTTTTAAGTAGTCAGCCGAAACTAAAAAAAAAACTCCCTCTAATTGGTTTCTAGGTCCTAACTTCAATAATTTGTAAGATATCCGCATAAATGATACCTCAAAAGAAAGAACGCTTATCAAACATGTTATCAAAAATGTTTGAACAAAAAAAGCACCCGTCGTTATTTTTTTAATAAGGTTTAAAAAACGTAGTGTTATTTTTTTCTAAATTTCTGCTGAACTTTAAATGTCCATAAAAAAATGTCTTATGACAAAAAAGCCTAAAACATGTTTTTTCGGGTTGCTTAGACATTACTTTAATTAAATTAAATAATGTTTAATTCATTTATCATTTAATTTGGCTAAAAATATGCAGTTTACTTAAAATTCTGGGATTTTTTGAAAAAAATCTTAATAGTGGGTTTAAAAAAAAATATAAAACTTCGCTGAACATAATCATGGCTTAAACGGTTCTAAAGGGTCTGTACTATCTTCGCTTTAAAGCTTTGCATCGATCTTCCAATCACCCTGTATATCTAGGCCATCAAAAAAGTGTTTCTTCATTTTGTTACGATTCATCTATCAAAGACTTATGGAATCTGTGAGTCTCTGCAAAAGGTTCATATATTTTTAATACAGGCCTTTTTACACGAGGGACACGTATCTCTATACTAAATATGGTTCTATGACACGCGCGTGCTTCTGAGTGTATCACACGTATTACATATTTTTTTGAACTGCGTTTGAACTTCGTCTCGTAACCGTGTCACCATTTATCGCACGTATCTGGTAAACTGAAAGCGAAGTATTTTTATTTGTTCTTTTTTTTAAGGGTATAAATGACGTGTAACTGAAATAATGCACACTCTTATACAAAACAAATAGAATATTAAATCATAATGAGAGCACTAAAATAGGGAATAAAATAGGGGACTCAGGATAGCACCGTAAGAGCCGACCTTAACATGCAATGCCGTCAAAAACGCAGGGAAATTTATCGCAGCACCCGCAAAGATAGGAGACAGTGGGCTGATGGTATTGCAGATCGTGCTCAACGAGCTGCGAACTCCGGAAACCTAAAGGAGTTATATAACACCACGAAAACCCTGGTTGGAAACCGAAAATTCAAGAAGAAGCCGCTGAAGTCTAAAGATAGTCAGCTCATTGTGAGCGGCTGCTCCGCTGGCGTCAGCACTTTGAGGACGTTGCAGATTCAACCTACACCAGCTCGGCTACTCGATATAGATACAGAACCACCATCAGCCTTTGAAATTGCTAAAGCGGTCCGCTCTTTGAAGACAGGTAAGGCGCCAGGACTCGACCTGATTACGGCGGAAATGCTACAAGCTGACTTATCCTCTGCCGTCGATGTTCTGACGCCCCTTATTGAAAGGATCTGGACCGCTGAGGAGCTCCCGGACGAATGGAACAAAGGTCTTTTAATCACTGTACCGAGGAAAGGTGATCTTAGTCAGTGCAGTAACTGGAGAAGTATTACGCTGCTCTTAATTCCCTCAAAGGTGTTTTGCAAGATCATCTTGGATAGGTTGTCAAAGGTCGTGAATCCCCTCCTACGCGAAGAACAGGCTGGTTTCCGCCCTGGCCGTTCGTGCACCGACCAGTTCAACACTCTCCGTATCATACTTGAGCAGGCATCAGAATGGCAGAGGGAGATTTATTTAACTTTTGTTGACTTCGAAAAAGCCTTTGATACGCTGAAGTGGTCCAGCATCAATGCTGAGCAGACGAGACTGGTCTCGTCTGCTCAGCATTGGAGTACCACCCAAAATTGTTCGTCTTCTGGAGGCTATCTACAAAAAGTATTCTTGTAAGGTAACGCACAACGGCCTCATCTCTGCTAACATCGCAGTGCTCGCTGGTGTCCGCCAGAGCTGCCTACTTTCGCCGCTTCTTTTTCTTGTGGTTCTTGACGGAATAATTCTCCGTATCTCCGACAACAAGCGCCTCGGAATAGAGTGGGGATTGTCCAACGTCTTGGAGGACCTAGACTACGCCGATGACCTTTGCCTCTTGAGCCATACCCACTCCAGCATGCAGGCTAAGTTGGACGATTTCAGTCCGCAAGGCTAGGCTGCAAGATCTGGCCTTAAAATTAACAACCGGAAGACGCAAGAAATGAGAACTGGTGTGAAGAATCCCTCACCGTTGATGTTGAACTCAGAGGTAGTGGAACGCGTACACAATTTTACCTACCTAGGAAGCGTCGTGACAGAAACCGGAGGTAGTGAAGAGGACATCACTTCACGGAAAATGACCCGAAGGATAAAACTCAAGATCTTCGGGTCCAATGTAAAACCTGTACTATACGGGTGCGAAACGTGGAAGGTTACGAAAGATATCTCACGCCAGATCCGAGTTTTCGTCAACCACTGTCTCCGACGCATCCTCGGAATTTGCTGGCCCGAGACTATATCTAACATAGAGTTGTTAGAAAAATGCCACGAGAGCCCAATCGACCGCCAGATCAAGCGTCGCAAGTGGAGATGGATTGGCCACACGCTCCGAAGGGATTCCAATCACATACCCAAACAAGCGTTGGACTGGAACCCCCAAGGAAAAAGAAAGCGTGGCCTTCCCTGTCAAACTTGGCGTCGCACCGTGTTGGCAGAAGCGGCGAACAACGGAATGACGTGGAGCGAGGTGAAGCGTGAAGCTCAAGACCGTTTGCGATGGAGGATTACTGTGGACGCCTTCTACCCCATCTAGGGGACATAGGACTTTAAGTCAAGTAAGTCAAAATAGGGAATGCACTTTGGTAGTGCTTTTTTGGAAGTCAGTTATGCAAAAAAAAAAGCACCCACAATTAAGATTTACCAAGATTTTGTCAAAATAGGTAATATTTTTAAACCTATATAATTATAAAAGTTTGTCTCAGGGGACAGTGTGAAGTAAAATCATTATGTAAAAGTCAAAATCACTGTAATATTATTTATAAAAAGATTTTCTTTTATATAAATGAGAAAGTTCAGATATAGAGGGTACGAAACATAATTTACAATGCTTTCGGTAACAATCAAAGATCGTAACAGAGATTCCCGCGCAACTGCCTTGCGTTGCCTATACGCAGCGCGTACGTAGCGAATCTGCTACGCCTATGAGAGCGAAAGAGACGCACTATTCAAATATCGCGGCAGGACCGTGGGACACTCTTATTGGGCTTAAGGATGTGTGTGTGTTGCTGAGGAGCGTCGATCTCCAAGGTTAAGTAACGCTTGCCAAGGTTAGTCTGTGGATGGGTGACCATCTTAACATAACGAGTTTCCTCCGTGCCTTGGATAGCACGTTAAGCCGTAGGTCTCGTAAATCTTTGGCAGTCGTTACGGTTAGTCAGAAGCCAGTAAATCTGACTCCAGTCTTGCCATGAAGTACCGTGTTACCCCAGTTAATGGGTTGTGGAAGTCTAGTAGGCAGCCGCTCCTCGCAAAATACTGGTATTCAGCTAAATCCGGCTTGACTGGAAGCCGACCCCAATATAGTTGGGAAAAGGCTAGGCAGATGATGTGTGTGTTGCTAAAATATACACAAATATTTTAAAAATTGCCTATTTAAAAATAACTGAATTTATTTCATTCTGTTTCAGGACGTGCGTCGGAATTTTATAACTTGATTCCGCCGAGCTCGTCCCATCGTCGGATAACTACACGCACAGTGATGCGCCACTGGTATATGGAGGACATCTTTCCCATACGCAACACATTTATTGTGCGTGCAACTAAGAAGTGGAAGTTCATATTGGTGTCTATATTTCCTGATAGCTACAACCTGGAAGTCTTTAAGTCAAGAGTGAATAGGTTATTTATAGGTAAGCGTTCTTAATTGCGGACCAAATCGTTGCTTACAATCAGGTGAGAGAGTAGCCACAGCAAGCAAAGATACAATATATCAAAGTTATTATGAGGATTTGTGATAAAATCAACAGTTCAATTCTCTAATTGAGTCTTGAAGATTTTTTCGAATCTCAATTTTATTTTTTCTATATTTTTGCCGTGAAACCTTTCTTCATGCCAAATTTTAAGATTCTTGGTCAACGGGAAATAACCTATGACTTTTGATTCCCTCGAGACTGTTGACATGAACGTTTTTTGCGACATAAACGGCAGTATCTTTTTTTTTTCGTTAACTTACTATTATAGTTTGATTTTTGCACAGCTTCAAGGGACCGCAGGCTTGAATTTATGGTCTTAATTCCAATTCGATACCTCCACGCGTTTTTTGAGATAAAGGGCCTTGACAGACAGACAACAAATTAATCCTATAAAGGTTCCGTTTTTTCCTTTGATACCTCAAAGGAGAAACCCTTACTCCAAAAATACGTAAAAGAAATAGGAAGCACGTTATACAATCTTGTTTAAATCTGATTGATAATGATCTCTTTGGAATTAGTCTTTTTTAGTACATGACTTTTCCCATGATTTACTTGGGTAAATTTCATTAAATTGGCTTAATTTAATTGGCTAAAAGGGAAACATTATCTTAACCTTATTTAAAAGCTTCTTGAACTCTACGCTCAAGTGATCATTGACATATTACACATGTTGGGATGTGCCCTGGAACCCGATATAGGATGTTGATAGGCCCTTGACGGCACGTGCAGCTGCGACAAATTCCTCTTTCACATACCAGTTTATTAAAATAAATATTATCAGATTTCCGTTTGAAAACAAGAGCCCTCGAAATATAATTCACCTGGGATTTGGGGCAGCTGTAATTAACCTTTCGGCAGATCGCTTCAACAATAGATAAAAGATTTTCATCTTTTCTTATAGAAACACATTTAATTTCCACATTGTTTAGTCAGGATCGCAGTTCGTAAGTTGCAAATTCGTACTTCGCCTTTTCACTATGTTGCAGGTCTTCTACCGCTTCGTTTTCCGATACATGGTTGCCACTCCAAAACCTTTCGGCTGTATTAATCATTTTATCTGTGAGCAATATGTTCTGCTACTATGGTTTGGTGATTATTCAGGCTACAGCGATAGACTTGGTTTTCCTGCGGATATCTTCATACTTAATTTGATCATCTCTCTCATCTACTTAGTCTTTCCCCAACTATATTGGGCTCGGCTTCCAGTCAAGCCGGATTTAGATGAATACCAGTATTTTACTAGGAGCGGCTGCTTACCAGACCTCCTCAACCCATTAACTGGGGTAACACGGTACTTCATGGCAAGACTGGAATCAGATTTACTGGCTTCTGACTATCCGTAACGACTGCCAAAGATCTACAAATAACAGCCGGGACCTACGGCTTAACGTGCTTTCCGAGGCACGGAGGAAACTCAGTACGTTAAGATGGTCACCCATCTACAGAGCAACTTCATACTTAATTTGATCACGCTAGCAAACGCCAAACATAGCCTAGTCCATTGCTCTTTTCATTTCCATTGCCTTCTGATGAGACCTATTGTGAGCAAACACTTTTCAAAGCCCAATTTCATAGTTACAACAGACGCCATCATTATCACAACTAAAAGATACTTGAAAAGAAAAAATAATTTACGTTGTAAAAATCAAGCGCAATGATTTATATTTTTCACTTTTGCCTTTGATATGCACTAGAATTGTAAGACAAATTACAGGCTTGTATTATTTAGGGGTAACCTTAATTTGTAATCACAGTAGTCAATGTAGTCTCGACGAAGTAATTTGTGTGATTACCATTTCAGAGCGAAAGCTTACCAAATTAAAGGGTTCAGTCTGTATTGAAAGGCTAATAAATATTTTGGGATCTTTGTCATTGATTCATTATAGTTACTTGGAAAACCGTGATTGATGAGACATCTGTCACTATGAGTTGCTTTTTTTTTCTCGCGGCCATGATAACATGCCAGAAATCCACTACACCAACAGACTAATATAAATCAGTAAGAACTATTTTACTTTTTTGTTTAAATAGCATATGCCTTTTTGTCCCTGTGCAAGGCAACAAGGCGTATTCTGGTGTATTTGTTTTGTTATTTTTAATGTTTTGTTTTTAATTTTAAGTTATAGCTTTGTTCACATTTTTACCACCTTCTTGATCTTGACTTGATCTAGAAATGAACCAATAATATATAATAATTTCTTCCACTCTGCGTGAGAGAAGGAGTGCCTGAGTTTTGCTGACAAGTTTACTTATGTTCCTTCAGTTGTCCTTTGCATTCCAAGGCCGTAGTGACTCTTTTAATCAATCCTACAGCCCTGTCAGATGCCATGGCATGATAAACCGATTTTCACATATACGTAGTTTTATTAAATTTTACTGTTGTACCCTCATTCAAATAATCACTACCGTGAAATACATTAATGAGACCAGCAGATATCAATCTCCGGGGACGAGCTTACCTTAAATACGACAGCGGTATCTCTCCTAATTGACAATTCTCATTATTTTGCTTCCTTTGAGCGTAACTTTTGTAATAGAAATATATCTATAAATCTATACTCTAGGGACATATTTTTATTATACGTTTAAATTTACTTTATTGTTCTGTATGGTTGATTTCATTAAACTGCTCATTGTCTTTTATTATATTAGCAGACCCAACAGACTTGCGTTGTGCTGTTATAACGTTTGCGTTTTGATAAGCTCTCATCTCCCTAGTCTTTTCACAATTTACACTCATCCAGTGCGTTTATTTAGACAGAACTTTTTTTTTTAACCTATATTAAAGATACTACGTTCTTTGATGAATTGACAACAAAGTTTGCAAAAATTTATAAACAGAATTTCTTTTGGTATAGACTATGTAGAAACTTTTATAATGTCTAAAATCTTTTACAGATTACCCTAATATGGTCAACAAGCGGGTGGGTACACACAACGGGCGAAAGAATTCTTAATAAAACATTCCAGGATCTGGGTTCCAGATGATATAGCTCAAAGAGCTACGAGTCATGCTGAACGATTGAACGTGATAAATATTTTCGAAAATAAGACGATGTAATACAATCTTTAAATCTAAACTATCTTATCGTATCAACTTTGCCACCGGGTTTGTTCGACCCTACAGTTAGTCGTTCTTTTTAGCACTGACGTGAAGGACCTGGGTTTACGCATCGACAGTACCCTGAAATGGCGTACTCAAATCGTTAGTGTTAGTCAGAGGGTTACGGGAGTGCTGCGGGCGCTATGTCGACTTTAACACTTTTTGCCATCGAACACGAAGGCAATGATTGCACAGGCCCTAATTTTCCCTATCACCGATTATGGTGATGTGTGTTACTATGACCTGAATGCAGATCTCCTCAATAAACTTGACCGTCTTGTAGTTACTCAGATACCCGCGAAACGAGACACAATAACAGCGCGGTCTCATAGGACCGGTTGGGGATTCAAACGTCAAATTACTGCATTCGATTCGTTTTCAATCTGCGCAAAAATGTGAATGTTTCTGCACATCGGCTGCTTCTGAAGTGGTTGCCCATACGTCAGCGCAGAGAGCAAAGGGCGCTCACTACCCTGTTTTCATTTCTCAATTCGCCCAATTACTCTAGTTATTTAGCCCCTCACTTTCAATACATTTGCGCAAACCACAATAAAAATATAGCTGGGTGGAACAATAATGTTAGGGACTCTCACAGGGAGGCGTGGCTTCATTTTGAGAGGTGGCGGGTTTGTGTAAAATCAGAATCAGGCCCTATAAGTCTATGATGTTATCGTATCTTTGTTTAATTATGTTTCAAAGAAGGCATATCTGATTTTATTGTAAAAAGTGAAATGTGAATATGTTTTAGACAATCTAATTATGACCACTGTTTTAGGCTATCACGGTTTGTCACAGAAGATATCCCGTAAGTGACAATTTAAATTGTAAATCTAATTATGAGTATACCATTATACCCCTACAATTTTTTCCTCAAACATCGCGTATATTGCTAGTATTTATATTCAGTACTCGGTTCATTTTGCACGAGTTCGCATCATATTTTTTTTATTTTTTGAGGACGTACGTATTGTTTTACTTGGATGGAGTTCTTCGCTTCTGAGCAGATGAAGTCTGAGCTTCTAGCTCAAAGAATGGCCGCCCTGACGCTATATTGTCCTTCATTATAGAAAAATATGGTGTTGATATTAACAATAGTACATTATTGCAACATATCAAGTTGAAGATAAAACTGCTATGTGTTAAAATAGAGATGAAATGGAAATCTGCTGGAAATCGCAGAGACAGGTAAATAACAATGTAGTCAAATCACTATATATATCGTTATATATACATAACTTGGTCATATGCAATTTAAGAAGTAGCTTCAAGGTAAAATTATCAACTTTGCAACGGATTGCCAAGAAGATCCTAAAAACGAAGTTGAGGTTGTTTGTGCTCCTGGCAGACCACAGAAACCGTTTCCGGAATGTGGTGAGTCTTCGAAACCGATGAAGGTACATGACCTTTTGCAGTCCAGATCAGCAGCGGAGCTAGGTTATGCTAGTGAAATGGCTCGCGAGCTAGTGGTTATCGTGTAACAGCCAGCATGAACAAGTCATTATCCGAGTCTCCTTAAGATGCAGTCGCGCTCAGGCAACAGATCACAGATATGAAACGTAAGACCGAGGAGCAAAAGCCGTATACAGGCGAAAAAGCACTTGCATTATATATAGACACCGAATTAACTCGCAACAGTTATACTATTTTGAGAAAGCAGGCAAAAATAGAGGATATAACATCTATCCATCTATTTATGCTTTAGAAGAAATAAAAAAAGATTGTATTCCAGGACCTGATTCTGTTAACATTGAAGAAATGAGTGCTTCTCTGAATGTACAGGCTATAGTCAATCTTACAGCACAACGTTTACTTAAAGTTCAAGAGCCAGTGATAGCGAGTCATGTGCCAAATAATAGCACTTTAACATTATTTTGTAAATGGGGAGGTGACGGCAGTTCAGGACACAGCAATTATAAACAAAAGTTTTGCAACTCAGATGCTACTGACGAATATATTTGTGTTTTCATTTCTGCCAATACAGCTAAAAATAAATGATGATGATAGTTCAAATAATGTTGTCTTATGGCAAAATCCATAATTATCCTTCATAAACCCGTCTTTGCCGACCACTTAAGTTTTTGTTTGCTAAAGAAACTGAGCGTATGTCTGTAAGAGAATTTAATGCTATACGGCAAGAAATTCAAAATCTCAGTAGCATTCAAATCTCTTTGGCAAACAAAACCATGAATGTAAAATTTAATTTTATGTTGACGATGGTTGACGGTAAAGTTGCCAGTTATTTAACATCTCACAAATCTACACAATCCTGTTCCATTTGTGGAGCCAAGCCCAGTGAAATGAATTTGCTAGAAAACCCAAAAACCGACAACATTGACAATTATTGTTACGGTTTGTCTTCACTTTATCAAGAGCTTGGACTGTATGTTACATATTACGTATCGATTAGATGTCAAGAAATGGGCTACAAGGTCTCAAGAAGACAAACTTCTTGTTGACAACATAATGCTGCGCCTGTGACGCTGGGTGGAGTGGCGTTCAACAGGGTTACTCAGTTAACGTACTTGGGTCATGTAGTTAATGAGGACCTGACTGATGATTTGGATGTGGAGAGAAAACACAGGGGGCTGGCGGTTCGATGTAATATGTTGGCCTGAAGGTTCTCAAGGTGTACTAAAAAGGTAAAAAAGACATTATTTAAGGCATACTGCTAGTCATACTGTATCTGTAGCCTGTGGGTCAACTAGACAGCGAGCCGTCAACACCCTGCGGGTGTAATACAACAATGCCTTCAGGTTGTTGATGGGACCGCCTCGCTTTTGCAGCGCTTCAATGCCATCATCCAAACGCAAGCAGTGTCGCTGATGCGTAGAGTGAGGGACAGTCCCGACAGTTACCTGAAGGTAATTAATTGCTGAGAAAATAGAAAGTCCTCTATGGAGGCAATGGATGAAAGTACACACCACATAGTTGTATATTTACTAAGATAGTTTGTAAGTTTTTAATGTACTTTACAAACATTATATGGACAATTGTAGTCTGAATTAAATAAAATGAATGAATGACTGAATAATCGTCTTCTTCTATGTCTCACTCATCGCACTGACTTCATTCACTGTTCTTTCTTTGTTCAGGCTATTTCACTGTGGAATGCTTCCCCAAGAGGTCAGGGTGGTTACAAACCGATTAAGATTCAAGATTGAGGTTCGCAAGCATATTTGTAAGAAATTGGCAGTAGTATCGTCACAACGTTAATGTTTATCACATTATCGATTTGGACCTGTTTTCAGAGTATTTATGTTTGTATATATGTATATTTAATTCTGTATTTGTATTTATGTTGTATTTAATCATATCATCTGCGATTCATTTCTTTAATAAAATATTTTCTCAATCTTTTATTGCACCTCCCACTAATCTTCTCTGCATCACTCAAAGGTTGACTGCTAGAAAATACCTAGGGCATTAAGTCCGCCTTTGTACCTTAACGGGCATAAAGTATAAAATAAATAAATAAATCGTAATCTAACCAACTGAGGTTAGGTTTGGCGCACGCTCCAATAATGTTCCTAAATGGTTGCGAATGTGACTCTCCTTTAATGAAATCTTTTCAATACTACGTTTGAGCGTAGCAGTCATGCTTCTGAAAGCCTTTGTGCTGCTCTCAGCGTTGGTGTTGACATCCCGCATTTGGTAGTAACGCAAGATGGTAGATATTGATTGAAGACGTACTATAAGGGTACATATGTTTAGTTGCCGTTAGATAGCATAGCCACAAAAGAGATTGGTACAGAAGGCAATCTACATACAAAACGCTCGAGCAACGCACACATAGATACCACTCACGGATACTATATTTTGTACCAGTCAAAATTAAAATCAATGTGAGCGCGAGTGCCATCCGCTTGAGACACGTATCTGTAAACTGTTTTGTGCAATAATCCAAGGGAGGATTGCCGTTTTGGAATCCAGATTTTCGGCACCCAAGCTATTCCCGTTTCGGTACCAATAGGTATTTTGGATTGGAATTTTGTATAGGTTACTACCATCTTACGACGCGCGACGGTTGTTTAAATTCAACATTAAATGGTGAACTATCATTTTTTAAGCTAGCAATTCAGTCAGACTGGTAAGTAGAGTGTTTTTGTATCGATGGTTCGTTTTGACTTACGATTAACACAGAATAGTTACATAGGTAAGTATGCCGAACATGACTTTGTGACCGTGCAATATTTTTACGATTTATATTAGGCAGGTAGTTTACCCACATGACGACACAATATGGTAAGTCCAGAAATGAAGATAACCGCAAAAGAACCAAGGTTCGGTAACCTAGGTTCTTAGGGCTATGTCGGTATATAGCCCTAAAAATCGCCAAATTTAAGTGGCAGTGGGCACGGCACATTGCTCGTAGAACAGATGATGGATAGTTGGTCGATGTGGACAAAAGGTTCTGTAGTAGCAACCATGTGCCGGAAGACGCAGCGTTGGAAGGCCTCCCACAAGGCGGACCGATGACCTGGTAAGGGTCGCGTGATGTGTGACGCACAGGACCGATCGTTATGTGCAAGCTTAGGGGAGGCCTATGTCCAGCAGTCTTTCGTCTGAAAAGGTAGTGATGATGATGATGATGGGGTACTTACCGCCGCACCTGCGCGACCGCGAATGTGAAGAACATGCATGAGATTGACTTCTGTACTTATCTAGTTTGTGGCATCATGCTGATTTAAATCGCTCTTTTAGGAACGTATTTACAGCAACCGAAGTGGTTTCATAAAGAAAGTAGAACCTGTATTCATTGAGGTGGAAAGAACTTTTCGTATTTAGTCTATACAGTTTTTTCAAGACCTTTGATGTTGCTAAGTAATTGAAGGAGTTGACATATCGAAGGGAACTTTAAATATTATGTTAGTAAAGCAGAGGGATTTGGAAAGGTTAATAAAATTAGATATAGATAAACAGGTATTAATATAAGGTTCGTTTTTTGAGGAGGAGCATCATTAGTTGTCTTCCACCGCTCTTGGATGGACCGATTGGGCGTGTCAGACTTTTGCTGATTAAAACCACACTTATGTGCCTTCTTTCCCTAGAGTTCCAGGAATCCAGGAACCCATGGCACTTTTTTTAGGTGAGAAATTATCCAATGACTTCTCCTGCTCTAGGGTGGATTTGTAAGTCATGTCAGAATTTTACTGGCTAACATAACACTTATGTTCCTTCTTTGCCTTGCAGGTTCCAGGACTCCGGGTTTCCCTTTCGGAAGCCAACCCGTAGCCCCAAAAGGCTTCGGCCCTGCTGGCCCACTACGGTTTTGCTACCCGCTGTCGACGGGTGGGCTACTTATTGCTCGAACACGAGCAAGTCCATGCTCACGGATGCATGGGCTTGCTCGGAAATTTAACTATGTTCATTCATTTTCCCATTACATTTTAGGGCCACTGTAACTCTTTCAAATGTACCCGCAGCCCTAGCTGGCATCGACTCTACTGGATCTTTTAAGCTTTGCTGATATCACTTTGAGGCACACCTGCAAAACTATGTGCCATAGACTCTGTCTCGGTCCATCGAAAGGAACATTAATTAGGTCCTTGAGCGCACCCCACCGAGTGTGTCTCCACGTTGTCGTCGTGGGGGGGCTTGTGTGTCTCGATGATCTTGAGGACTTTGCCGGTAGAGCCACTCATGCCGGAAGGCCTCAAGTGAGAGACCAGACTAAGAGGGACACGGGGCGGAGTATAACATCAGACTTCCGCGGAGGGCGCACTGTCTAAGCAACAGCTGTTGGTGTTCTCAGACGGTGCGCGAATCAATCAATCACCCTTCGCTGCTCCGGCGGGTAAGAAGGAGGTTCACTTCATGACGGTGAAAGTAAAAATGGCAAAGCTGTGTTCAGCAATATCAATGAAAGCGAGTCATAAAAATAAACTACCCCAGGAGGGTACCTGCTGCTCTGCAGCAGCAGAATCCCTCACCAAACAGAGTTCAGTCAGCCCCACGTATTCTGGGGGGACAGTGAACGCTTGAAATCACAAACGGATTTTTACCCGTCTTTTAAGGACGTATTGAGCCAGGGTGGTCACGTACTGATGAGGAGTTGCTGAGTTCTATACCCAGCATGTCTGCAGCACCTGAACCTAGGGCTCAGAAAGTGCCAAAGGGGGTATTAACCCGTGCACACTTCGTGCGCCCGCCTACCCCAATTGCTGACGGGATGTCGAGTGACACCAGCGAGGCTTCGTGGTTGGAAAGAGGTCACGGCGTCCTCTCGTTCCGTATGACGCAGGTCCTCACCGGACATGGCAAGTTCGGGAGGTTCCTGCATCGGATCAAAGAGGAAAGGACGCCCGGGTGTCGCCACTGTGTGGACCGCCCGGAGGACACGGTGGAGCACACGGTAGAGGTGTGCCCCGCTTGGGCGGAGCACCGCCGTGTCCTTGTGGAGGCTATCGGCGGCGGTGACCTCTCGCGCCGGGCCCTGGTACAGGCCATGGTCCGGAGCGAGGAGGGGTGGCAGGCAGTCGCCTCCTTCTGCGAAGCAGTAATGTTAGCGAAGGAGGCTGCCGACCGCGTGAGGCAACGGAACTCACGCCGTCGCCGCCGAGATCCCGATCCCGATTTCCGACCACCGTAGGCGCGGGCTCGCGGACAGCGAGCACTGGGTAGCTCGCCGTCCGGCAGTCTGGTAATAATCTGGACCGAGCCTAGTCGTCGACGGCGCGTTCTGTTCCACGCGCGCCTCAAGGAGATGTCAGCAAACTGTAGGGGCCCGGCAGGGCCGAAACCTCTGGGGAACACGGTATCCGAAAGGTTGTCACCGTGTCCCCCAGATTGATGGCAACGAAGGAACGGGGTAGGGGTTTAGTCAGTAAGAGTCTGACACGCCCTCCCGCTCCGCCCAAGAGTGGGAGAAGTCATTCTGATGATTCCCCTACCGGAAAAAAAAAAAAAACCAGCGAGGCTTCACTCTCGCTAATGTCATATGCCTCGGAAGCATCACAATCGTCGCAAGCGGCTCCAGAAACCAGGAACTGATGATCCGACGAAGAAAAGGGTTGGTAAGTCGCTTAGACTTAGCAAGCCTTTAACTGACGGAGCAGAGAAAGGCACGGACACTGAGTTAGCGAGTCCACCAGCTAAGCAGCCAAAAACTAGATTATTAGCAAAACAAATTTGCCTGATCTAGAAGTGTTGGCTAAGACGATGCAGACGCAAACAACAGCGGAAATAAGTGCTTGCATTAAGGATAGTCTTAGTACTATAGAAGAGGTTGCAAATGGCTCCCGCAACCTTAAAAGTAGCTTCGCCTACAGCCTCAAGTTGGCGGCAGTGACTGTGCAAGCCGCGGTTGCTGAGCTGGCCACGCGATCAGCCGTTGAAGTCAACGTGGAGAGGCTGGAAACCGAGAATGCTGACCTAAAGGCTCGCCTTACCAGTCTTCCGGTGCAGGTTGAAAAGCTTACAAAGCAGGTTAGTCTTCGTAAGGGCGAAGTTTTGGTGAGCTCTACCGTGGGAGCTTCTCCAATGGCGTATAATCCCACCACTGCAGCGGTCTGAGGTCTCAGTCAGTCGGATGAGTCGGAAGCTCAGTTTCGACGTTCAATAGCTCTCGAGATTGGAGGCATGGTAAATGCTAAACGAGCGGCTTTGGAGAAAAGGTTGCCTCCTGAGAAGCCTTTGCGTCACCTACTCGCTGCTGATAAGAAAGCCTCGTCATCGGTTGCTCAAGTGCAGACAATTGCCAAACGTGGTCTAGACCCTAACCCCACCAAGAAGAAGGGGAAGAGAAAGGGGAAACGCAACGTTGTGGCTCCAGTGGCGGATTTGCCCGCCGTGTCTGCGGTACCGACTCAGACTTCACAAACTTTACTCGATACAGCAAGGACTGAAAAAGAAACTTGGTTCACTATGGTAGGGAGGAAAACAAAGAATGCCCAACCTGTCCCGCAGGTAAGTGCCCAGAAGAAAAATCAGACAGTGAAACTGCCTAGGGTTCCTACCACAGCTATTACTGTTTCGGTAAGAGAGGGTTAATCTGTCAAACTCGGCGAGGTCATGTTTACGTTGAAGCAGAAAATCTGTCTGGCCGATCTTGGAATCGACACCGTTCGCCAAAAGAGGGCTGCTGATGGCGGAATTATTGTTACTGTCGGTGGAACCAAAGCTTCTCGTATGGCTGATAGTCTAGCCAGCCGTATGCGGGAAGTTTTTACCGATTTCACGCCCAATCAAAAGAGCGGAGGCAAGAATCCTAGATCTCTATGAAGCCGTCACGCCTGATGAAGTAGCAGATGCCATTGCCAAGGTGGGCGACTGTTCTAATGCGGATAAAAATACTGGCGTCTGACAAGTGTATGCGCTTAGGATGGACGTCAGTAAGGGTCCAGGTCTGGGGTGCGCGTCGAATGATGTGCTTCCGTTGCCTCGAGCCCGGGCATGTCCGCTGCCAGTGCACTAGTTCTGTTGATCGAAGTACGCAGTGTTACGCTTGCGGGGGTGCTCACAAAGCTAGAGAGTGCACGGCACCGACCATGCGGTGTCCGCTATGCGCGGACCAAGGTCTTTTAGCGGATCATCCGTTGGGAGGCATGAAATGCGCTCCGCGCAAAAAGCGGCCCTTGCATGCCCCTGCTACAACACAAGGTTTGGCGCCGGCATCACTGAATGCGGGCCCAGCGGAGGACATGGACACCTCGCCTGCCTTGAAAGTTCTTCAGTGCAACCTGAACCACTGCCGCAACGCGCAGAACCTTTTTCTGCAGTCTTTTGCGGAGTGGTCGTTGCTTTAGCGGTAGCAGCAGAACCCTACGGCCTTCGAGATCATCCTCGCTGGTTCCGAGATACTTATCCCCAAAGTCCGGGCGCCTTTCGAAGGTTTCCCCTCGATAACAAGAAAAAAGGTCCTTGAGCGCAATTATTTTGAATAAAATTTCCAAAACCGGGTCACTGACTGCTGTAACGTAACATGCAATGCAATAGAATTCCTATTTTGTGGACGCCTTGCACGCGCAAACCGTCCACACTACGTGCATGAAACATACACACTTCAACTATGTGAGTAGGTACATGTTTGATCCGTGCGCTGCGTCCACACTTGTAAATGCTTCTTTCACCTTGCATGTTACCTTACAACAGTCTGTACCCGCCTTAATCTAATAAAATCAAACCAATAAAATACTTATTAGTAGCAGCAAACTCATAATGTTTTAATTAACTCGGCCGCCTAAATGTGACGTAGCCGCACCTTTGTCCAAATTGGTTAAAGAACAAACACAAATCCAGATTTTTATTAATATCGCACCAGAACGGTTCGTATTTGGGCATACGCATATCGCGCTCGATAAGATACTGACTCAATTAATAAAATAAGTAAATTAATATTTCCCAAGATAACAGTTTAATATAAAACCTGATAACGTTCGAGTGTCCGATACGTTCTAGCGTTTGCGTCGTGATTTGACAAAAATGATGAATCTAGTTTTGATTTATGCAACCAGATTCATTATTTTATTTCATGAATTAACAAAAATTATGTTCACTATTAAAGTGAAAGGTGAGTGTCCCGCTCTACACAATAATATAAAAAATCCTCCCACCTTCGCTTCTTGACTTGATTTTTGTTTCCTCTCCTGATCGCGTCGCTAAGCATGACCAATGCTCAGCCGATGCATTTTCCTATCATGACTTGATTTTTCTTTCATACAAAATTCGCCCACCTAAGGCTAAACCCAAAACTCCCATGCAGCGCAATTTTGGTGGTGTGAACATTGACATTCTTTGCCAGGATGCCAGCAATATTGATTAGTCTCCTCTGTTGGCCGCTAAGTCGGTCGATGAGAAAGTGCACATATTCAATACTAAACTTCTCGAGCTGTATGAAGTTCATGCACCAGTTCGAGCGGCTAGAGTTAGACATTTGCCGGCGCCGTGGCTGACAGATGAGATCAAGAAGTTGTTGAAGAAAAAAGCGTTGGCAAAGTCTAAGTTTAAGCGGAAGCCAAATGATGCTAACAGGGACAAATATGCTTCAATTTGCAATCATTGCAATAAGATGTGTAGGAATGCTAATCGCCAACATATTCATAATTCCGTCCAAAATGGGGCGCATCCAAAGTGGAACTTTCTCGGATCATTGGGGGTCTGTTAAACCCGACAAGAGTCAATTTCTAAAGATTTAGACATCGATGCAATGAATCATCACTTTACAGCTTCGTCCAATTTCGATAGGACCGTAAAACTGAATACAGTGGATCATCTTTCATCTCTTCCGACTCCCAGTTACTCTTCATTTGCCTTCAGTGAATTCTTCGCATGTGATGTTAAGAAGAGCATTTTCTCAATTACTTCCAATGCTGTGGGAAGCGACTGTATCAGCCGTAAAATGCTGCGACCAGTGCTGGACGTAATCCTTCCCGTATTGTGCCATATCCTCAATTTTTCTGCGTCTAGCGGGGTCTTTCCATGTTCATGGAAAGATGCCCAAATTATTCCTTTACCAAAAAAGCCCAATCCTACATCCTTTTCCGAATTCCGTCCAATATCCATTTTACCTTTCCTTTCCAAAGTCCTAGAACGGTTAATCCACAACCAATTCAGCACTTTCCTGATCAAAAATAATCTCCTTAACCCCTTTCAGTCCGGCTTCCGTACTGGTCATAGCACAACTACAGCGCTCCTTAACATTACTTTGATATTAGATCAGCCATGGAAAGCGGTAATCTCACGGTCTTGGCATTGCTTGATTTCAGTAATGCCTTTAATACTGTAGATTTCGATGTGTTGCTTGGTATTTTACGCTCTCTTAACATATCTCCATCGGTGATAGACTGGTTTCATAGTTACCTGCTTGGTCGCCGGCAACGTATTTGTATCGGAGAGACCTTGTCTTCCTGGTGTAGTACTTCTGATGGAGTGCCGCAGGGTGGCGTATTATCCCCGTTACTTTTCGCAGTTTTTATAAACTCAATTTCCAACGAACTAATTTATTCCTACCATCTATATGCTGACGATCTACAAATTTACTCGAGAGCGCCGCTTGAAAATCTATCTGAGGCTATCGTCACTGTCAATCGTGATCTGGCCTGCATATGCGATTGGAGCAAGAGATATGGTCTTACGGTCAACCCTATAAAAACGCAGGTTATAGTGGTGGGCAGTCCTAGGATGGTTTCTAGGATCGATTGGACGACCCTTCCCCAATTCTCTTTTGACAACACTATAATTCCCTTCAGTGATAAAGTTAAGAACTTGGGGATATATATTGACATGAACTTTTCTTGGACTGCCCAGCTACAGGAAGTCAGCCGTAAGGTATTCGCATTTCGCATCTGCCGCAACTTTGAGAAGACTCCGTAATTTCCGACCATCACCAAGATTGCACTTGCATGGTCTCTTCTTCTTCCCATCCTTGATTATGCTGATGTCAGCTTAACCAAGAACAACTGGATAAACTTGAGCGGCTTCAAAATTTTTGTATTAGGTTCATATTTGGTTTACGCAAATATGACCATGTCTCCGAATTTCGTGTGAAGCTCAAGTGGTTGCAGATTCGCCTTCGCCGGAATGCTCATATTCTTTCCCTTCTATATAATGTTCTCTTTTCCCCTTTTACGCCTCTTTACCTAAAAAAACGTGTTGAGTTTCTTTGCAGCTTCCACTCAAAATTTCTTAGGTCATCAAAGAACTTGCGACTTAAAATGCCAATGCATTCCAAAACTTTCTTTGAAAAATCATTTACTGTCCGAGCTGTTCGTCTGTGGAACGCATTGCCAGACACGATTAAACGTGGTCGATCTTTGCCTGTTTTAAAAAAACTTGTTAAAGAACATTACTTGTCGCTGTGAGTGTCGATAGTCATAATTTACAATAAAGCGTATAATAAATAAATAAAATAAATAAATAATTTTTTATGAAGATTTTATTACACTTTGTCTGACGACTGCAGCACCCATAGATTTATATATTCTGGAGCAACTTCACATATGACATCACAAATGTTAGTGCAAGAAGTAAGTACGGAAAGTAAAGAAAAAATTGTTTCCAAATAAAAGGGATGGAATGTTTTGAACTAACATTAAATTAAAAAGGATTGCATCCAGATTTAATTGCTAATTTACCATCGGTGAGTAAAATAAGTCATAATAAATGCATTGTTGTCTTTAATGAAAAATTATGTAATTTTAGCTAATAAACCATTGTCTATAGCATCACTGAGACAGGTTTTATATGTTTAAGATCCTTAAGAATTAGCGATGATTTTCATAACGCATTCAAATACTTCAAGAGCTCCTAGTGCATATGACTTATGGCATGCTTATTTTTCCAGGATTAAACTCTGAAGAGATTTCTATTAGTAGAAGAACTCTTCTTGAGTATGTGTAGACTCATCTCAACGACAGACTCAGAAAAAAATACAATTTCTTTATAAAAAGTAAAAAAAAAAGACGATATAACTGACTCAAATTAGCATGCTTATTCTGCCTGGATTAAACTCTGAAGAGATTTCTATCAGTAGGAGAACTCTTATTGAGTATTACAGAAAGTAGTTTTAGAGTCTATTTTTTCGAGTCTGCCATTAAGGAATGGCAGACTCGAAAAAATAGACTCTAAAACTGACTAAAATTGGCATGCTTATTTACCAGGATTTAACTCTAACAAGATTTTTATAAGTAAGAGAACTCTTATTGAGTATTATGGAGAGTACCTCAATGACAGACTCGAAAAAAAAACTCTAAAACTGACTAAAATTGGCATGCCTATTTTGCCCGGATTAAACTATGAAGAGATTTATATCAGTAGGAGAACTCTTATTGACTATTACAGAGAGTACCTCAATGGCTGGCTCGAAAAAAAAACTCTAAAACTGTCTCAAATTGGCATGCTTAATTTTCCAGGATTAAACTCTGAAAAGATTTTTATAAGTAGGAGAACTCTTATTGAGTATTATGGAGAGGACCTCAATGACAGACTCGAAAAAAAAACTCGAAAACTGACTAAAATTGGCATGCTTATTCTTCCAGGATTTAACTCTGAAAAGATTTATATCAGTAGGAACACCTTTTATTGAGTATTATGCAGACGAACCTCAACGACTGACTCGGAAAAAAATCTCTAAAACTGACTAATATTGGCATGCTTATTTTTCCAGGATTTAACTCTGAACAGATTTTTATAAGTAGGAGAACTCTTATTGAGTATTATAGAGAGTACTTCAATTGCAGGCTCCAAAAAAAGACTCTAAAACTGACTAAAATTGGCATGCTTATTTTTCCAGGATTTTTAACTCTGAAGAGATTTATATTAGTAGGAGAACTCTTATTGAGTATTATGGAGAGGACCTCAATGACAGACTCGAAAAAAAGACTCTAAAACTGACTAAAATTGGCATGCTTATTCTTCCAGGATTTAACTCTGAAGAGATTTATAACAGTGAGAGACCTCTTATTGAGTATTATGAAGAGGAACCTCAACTACAGACTCGAAAAAAAAACACTAAAACTTACTCAAATTGGCATGTTTACTTTTCCAGGATTTAAATCTGAAGAGATTTTTATTAGTAGGAGAACTCTTATTGAATGTTATGGAGAGTACCTCAATGTCATACTCGGAAAAAAACTCAAAACTGACTAATATTGGCATGCTTATTTTTCCAGGATTTAAATCTGAAGAGATTTATATCAGTAGGAGAACTCTTATTGATTATTACAGAGAGTACCTCAATGGCAGGCTCCAAAAAAAGACTCTAAAACTGAGTAATATTGGCATGCTTATTCTTACAGGATTTAACTCTGAAGGGATTTATATCAGTAGGAGAACTCTTATTGAGTATTATAGAGAGGACCTCAACGACAGACTCGTAAAAAAAAACTCTAAAACTTACTCAAATTGGCATGCTTACTTTTCCAGGATTTAAATCTGAAGAGATTTTTATTAGTAGGAGAACTCTTATTGAGTATTACAGAGAGTACCTCAATGACAGACTCGAAAAAAAAACTCTAAAACTGACTAATATTGGCGTGCTTATTTTTCCAGGATTTAACTCTGAAGAGATTTTTATAAGTAGGAGAACTCTTATTAAGTATTATGAAGAGGACCTCAATGACAGACTCACCTCAATGACAGACTCGGAAAAAACACTCTTAAGACTAAAATTGGCATGCTTGTTTACCAGGATTTAACTATTAAGAGGTTTTTATAAGTAGGAGAACTCTTATTGAGTATTATGGAGAAGACCTCAATGACAGACACGGAAAAAAAAACTCTAAAATTGACCCAAATTGGCATGCTTATTTTTCCAGGATTTAAATCTGAAGAGATTTATATTAGTAGGAGAACTCTTATTGAGTACTATGGAGAGTACCTCAGTGGCACGCTCGAAAAAAAGGACTCTAATACTGACTAAAATTGGCATGCTTATTTAACAGGATTTTACTCTGAAGAGATTTATATCAGTAGGAGAACTCTTATTGAGTATTATGGAGAGTACCTCAATGGCAGGCTCGAAAAAAAAGAGTCTAAAACTGACTAAAATTGGCATGCTTATTTACCAGGATTTAACTCTGAAGAGATTTTTATAAGTAGGAGAACTCTTATTGAGTAGTATGGAGAGTACCTCAATGACAGACCCGGATTTTTTTTAAAATAAAATGTAGAAAATACTCAAAATCTGACTAAAATTGAATGTGATCGTCAGCTCGTATTGCCGACCTAAATCCGATTGAATACGTCTGGGAAGAGCTTAAGCAAAGAGTTCAGGCAAGAAGCCCGGCTTCTACGTGTCTCCAAGAACTTCAGAGCAGTGGAATGCTGAAGAATTCGTTGTAAAATTAACACGGTGTACGAAAAATCGAATAAGAGCTTGTGATTGATAGGAGTACGGGTGGGTAATGTTAAAAATATTTATTACGCACCTTTTAAATAAATATTTTGAACAATAATTTAGTATTTGGTGTTCATTTTGTTTAAAGTGAAATGCCGTATTTTTTCGTGTATGTTTATTAGGTTTTATATCCTGCCGTATGGTGTTCGGCCGTAAAGAATGTCGTCATCCCATCTCTACAAGTGGGTGTCGTAAGAGGCGACTAAGAGACATTTTGAGACTGTGCGTACTATTGTGCACCTTAGGCCACCGCGTGGTGGCGGGTAAACCACCAACAACAGCATTCCCAAGGAGGGTTGGTATCAGGCAGGCGGCCGACCGTAAAATAATTGCCAAATCCTAAGTAACATGTTGAGTATAAACGGAACGCGCAATAGGGTTAGGGTTCAAAAGTTAGAGGGGGGGGACACATTGTTTTTTACTTTTGGAGCGATTATTTCCGAAATTATTGATATTATCAAAAAATGATTTCAGTAAACCCCTATTCACTTTTGAATACCTATCCAACAATATATCACACGTTAGTTCTATGACAGACTTGGAAAAACAAACTCTAAAACTTACTCAAATTGGCATGCTTATTTTTCCAGGATTTAACTCTGAAGTGATTTATATTAGTAGGAGAACTCTTATTGAGTATTATGGAGAGTACCTCAATGACAGACTCGGAAAAAAAGCTTAAAAACTGACTAAAATTGGCATGCTTACTTTTCCAGGATTTAACTCTGAAGAGATTTTTATAAGTAGGAGAACTCTTATTGAGTATTATGGAGAGTACTTCAATGACAGACTCGAAAAAAAACTCTAAAACTGATTCAAATTGACATGCTTACTTTTCCAGGATTTAACTCTGAAGAAATTTATGTTCAATGACAGACTCGGAAAAGACTCCAAAACTAACTCAAATTGGCATGCTTACTTTTCCGGGATTTAATTCTGAAGAGATTTTTCAAAAAACTCCAAAACTGACTCAAATTGGCTTGCTTATTTTTCCAGGATTAAACTCTGAAGAGATTTTTATAAGTAGGAGAACTCTTACTGAGTATTATGGAGAGTACCTCAATGACAAACTCGGAAAAAATGCTCAAAAACTGACTTAAATTGGCATGCTTACTTTTCCGGGATTTAACTCTGAAGAGATTTTTATAAGTAGGAGAACTCTTATTGAGTATTATGGAGAGTTCTTCAATGACAAACTCGGAAAAAAACTCTTAAACTGACTAAAATTGGCATGCTTATTTTTCCAGGATTTAACTCTGAAGAGATTTATATCAGTAGGAGAACTCTTATTGAGTATTATAGAGGATTTCAATGACAGACTCGAAAAAAAAACCTCCACAACTGACTCAAATTGGCATGCTTACTTTTCCAGGATTTAACTCGGAAGAGATTTTTATAAGTAGGAGAACTCTTATTGAGTATTGTGGAGAGTACCTCAATGACAGACTCGGAAAAAAAAAACTCTAAAACTGACTCAAACTGGCATGCTTATTTTTCCAGGATTTAACTCTGAAGAGATTTATATCAGTAGGAGAACTCTTATTGAGTATTGTGGAGAGTACCTCAATGACAGACTCGGAAAAATCTCCAAAACTGACTCAAATTGGCATGCTTATTTTTCCAGGATTAAACTCTGAAGAGATTTTTATAAGTAGGAGAACTCTTACTGAGTATTATGGAGAGTACCTCAATGACAAACTCGGAAAAAAAGCTCAAAAACTGACTCAAATTGGCATGCTTACTTTTCCAGGACTTAACTCTGAAGAGATTTATATTAGTAGTAGAACTCTTATTGAGTATTATAGAGAGGATCTCAATGACAGACTCGAAAAAAAACCTCCACAACTGACTCAAATTGGCATGCTTACTTTTCCAGGATTTAACTCGGAAGAGATTTTTATAACTAGGAGAACTCTTATTGAGTATGCTGCCCTCGTAACAGCAAATGCAGTAATCGACATTTTTACGATTTTCTGTTTTTATCATAAATGACATAAGGAGAGTTCAAGCTATACGTAGTTTTTTTTTTTTCTATGGCGGGAACATGGTGAAATGATAAGAAAAAATGCAGCATTTTGCGAGAAATTATGTGGTATTGTTAGCATAAATACAGCAATGATCACATACTAGATTAAAGTGCAGTAATCACTCATTTAGTACCAAGTTAGAATGCAGTATTCATCTAAATACTAGTAAGAAACGCAGTACCCGCATTTTGGCTGCGTTTTAATTTTGTACATTCATATATTAATTTATTAATATGTTGTCTAAGGTGAAATGCAGTAATGGTTTACACTGCGATTGACCCTAGTATCGTGAAATAAAATATTTATAATATGATGTGTTGGTAGAGCGCATGCTGCGTTTTACATTAGTGCCTCAGTCTGTGATCGTCTCTCGCGGTCGTGTGACGTGTGCCGGCCGCACGCGGCATTTAGCTCGTGTTTTGTTGTTTATGAGCCGTGAGCTATTTGGTAAGTTGACATTTTATTACATTTTGTTTTAACTTGTTATTTTAAGACGTCACAAGTATGTACTGATTAATTCTTTGAAGATAATTGTCTCAAATACCTACGTAAAAACACTAAAATGTTTTAAAATGACCTTGTGAAAGCGATCTTTTTACCATTTAAGTACCTACTATGTGAACTATTATTATATGATGTGATTTTACGGAATGATTGATTACGAAAAAGGTATAGACGAAAGATGACCTTGAGAAAGCGATCTTTTTAACATTTAATTCATAAATCCCCGACCGGTCTCATAGGACCGCGCTGTTATTGTTTTACTATTGTGTCTCGTTTCGCTGGTATTGGTAGGTAAAGTACCTACTATGTGGACTATTATTATATGATGTGATTTTACAGAATTATTGATTACGAAAAAGGTATAGACGAAAAATGACCTTGAGAAAGCGATCTTTTTACCATTTAATTCATGAATCCCCGACCGGTCTCATAGGACCGCGCTGTTATTGTTTTACTATTGTGTCTCGTTTTGCGGGTATTGATAGGTAAAGTACCTACTATGTGGACTATTATTATATGATGTGATTTTAGGGAATAATTGATTACAAAAAAGGTATAGACGATCGTTGTTTGTATTGTACCTACCTATGATATTTGTGTTAACTGTTTTTCTGTGATTAGATACCTATAATTTATTTTGTCTATTTTTATTGCAGGTTAACATGTCTTCAAAGAATTTCCGCGGTCGAAGATTAGTCGATATGGTAGTAAAAACCGAATAAAATAATATAATAGAGAGAAAAGAGACAGAGTTAGAACCATGTACACTTGTGGAAACTATAATCATGGAAATAGAGCCCTTTTGTGATATTCATGATTTTGGTAGTCTTTGGGCGCATCCATTTGATTACAATTGCTATAATCACATTTTACAACCGTCAGTTGAATATGGTTTTTCGTTAAACGTGCCGGTTGTTCAATTGGAAGAAAAAATTAAAATTTTAAAGGATTACTATTTAGAAGATACAAGCATTAGCTTAATATGTAATGAAACAATGCCAAAATCTCTTATAGGCCCGGTTGCAGAAAAGTCACCATTAGAAGACCAAAATCACGATTGTATTTTACAGAAAACGAGTGATGACGGCAATGTTGATATTTTAACAATACCCGCCGCTGATTTGGATTCCTCTTTAAACTTGCCGCTAACGGCTGAATTTGGTGAGCCAGTTGATATTTTTAATTATTCTTATTCAAAAGACGACATATTCAGTTTTTTTTGTAATGAAGGAACCTCAAGGTCACATATCGTCACTCCAAAGGTTGTAGAAAACTCGCCAACTACAGAAAGAGAATGGGAAATTGAAGATGTTAACAATACAAACCTGACCAAAGAAGAAGTTATGCAAGAAAGTATGATTGAAGATCCTTACAATAGAGACCAGACTAGAGAGGCAGTTATGCAAGAAAGTATGATTGTCAGTGACGCTCCAAAGGGCCGAACAAAAACAGGCAATCCAAGGGTTAGATATCGGTATCAAGACTCTTTAAAAATAAGAAAAGAAGCAAAGAAACGCACTAAATTAGAAAAATTTTGTGTTAAACAAGCATGTCCTCTATCCTGCAAAAAAAAAATGTTCAGAATCATTTTCAGAATTAGAGCGTTTGGAGATTAATAAGATTTTCTGGGACCTTAATTACGAGGGACAGGGTTACTTAATTCAATCATTAGTAAAAAAGCTAGCAATTAACCGGCGCCTACAAGGGAGACGTAACAATACTGTTACGAACGTGAGTAATTAAATGCCGGTTTACTAGCAGATAACTTTATTAACCACAAAACAATGACAAATTAGTCCAATCAACAAATAACCAATCACTATAAACACTCAGAGTCCCGTTTAGTATCGCTTAGGTCGCTAGGTATCACTTCAAGCACTTAGGTAGTTCGCTCTGTATCGCTGACGAAATCAAACTGAACTGCTTCTAGCCGGGGACCCGTATTTATATGCGAAGTCATCGAAACCTCTCGACACAGACGTTTCAAGGACATTCCAGAACAAAAGAGCGGCATCGGGAGGCCATAAATCATTATTATTACTCTCGTAAGTAGGTACTTATCTACCACCTTACATGCGAATTTCGACTCTATTGCCAATACCGGAAGGTACAAATTCCCTTATCCACCCACACAACTACCTACTGAATCTTATCCAATAATAATAGTACTTCGGACTTTTCTGGAATTTGCCAGGCCTGAGTATGTACTCCTATTCTCGAAGCTTCGCACAGCAATGCGTTTTAATTATTTGATGCTACCCGTGGTTCCGTCGAAGATATAGCGTACTCAACTTTCACGGCGTAACAGTGCCCCCCTCTTAGTCATGCTCGTCCCGAGCATTATTAGATCCGTGATATGGCGCCAATCTATCCACGTGGACTACCTTGGGTTTCCCTCGTAACCCTTTCTTGATGCGGTAGGTAACGTCGTTGATCCTTTTTATCACGGTGTAGGGTCCCTCCCATCGAGCTTGAAGTTTCGGCGACTTCCCTTTTCGTCGAAGTGGGTTGTGGAGCCAAACCAGTGCACCTTCCTCAAATCCCTTGGCGTTGGCATTGCGGTCGTATCTAGTTTTCATTTTAACGCTGGTGTGCAGGCTATTCTCAGGCACTCGTTTATGCACTTCATCCAATTGATCTTGGAGGTCACTTACGAAGTCCGTAACTGGCTTAGTCTTGTCAGGTGGCACGCCGGTTATGGTATCGACTGGAAGTCTCATCTCCCTGCCGAAATTCACTCTTGCTGGGGTATGGCCCGTGCTATCATGCACTGCTGATCGATAAGACATCAGAAATAGTGGAATATACCGGTCCCAATCTTTCTGATGGTCATCGACAACCTTAGCCAGGTGATTCTCCAGGGTCTGGTTAAACCTCTCCACCATTCCGTCCGACTGTGGGTGCGCAGGTGTTGTGCGTGTCTTATAAATCCCCAGAAGAGTACACATTTCCTGGAACAGCGCAGATTCGAAGTTGCGGCCTTGATCGGAATGGATCTCCAAAGGTGCGCCATACCGACATACTACTTCTTCGACCACCTTTTTCGCCACTGTCGTCGCTTCCTGATTGGGTATGGCGAAAACTTCAGGCCACTTTGTGAAATAGTCCTGTATCACAACTATGTATTTGTTTCCGTCATCTGTCACTGGGAAAGGTCCAGCAACGTCGATGGCAATGCGTTCCCATGGGGCTCCTACATTGTACAACTGAAGCTTGCCCCTGCTCCTAGTCTGTGGTCCTTTCACGGATGCGCACGCTGTACATTTCCGACACCATTGCTCTATGTCTTCTCTACAATTGAGCCAGTAATACCGCTGTCTCACTTTCAGTAGAGTTTTCTTGATTCCCAGGTGTCCACCAGAAGCGCCATCGTGTATCTCCTGAAGCAGGGGGACCACTTCACGTCGTGGTACTATCACTTGTGTGGTCACCTCCTTGCCATCGTTCGATTCCCATTTCCTACAAAGCACGTCATTTTCTAGGACTAAACTGTCCCACTGTGCCCAGTAGCTCTTTGTGACAGGACTATGTGACGATACTTCATTCCACTGAGGCCTAGTTCCACTACGCTTCCAGTCCAGTAAAGGTCGAATATCGTCATCTTCTTCCTGGGACTTCTTAAAGTTGCCTTCAGCCCTAATTAAGTTCACGTGTTCCCGGGCTTCATTTTGCTGGCAATGTCTACAGTCCTCATTACATGGACGTCGCGACAGGGCGTCAGCATTGTTATGCCCTTTTCCACTACGATGTTCCGTCACAAAGTTGAACTCCTGCAGCTGCTCTAGCCATCTTGCAACTTGACCCTCAGGGTTTTTGAATTGTAGAAGCCATTTTAATGCAGCGTGGTCCGTCCTCAACGTAAACTGTCTCCCTATGAGGTACTTGTGGAAATGTTGCAAAGTTTTTACAACAGCCAGTAGTTCTCGTCGAGTCACGCAGTAGTTCCTTTCTGGTTTTGAAAGTGCCTTACTGAAGTAAGCGATCACGACTTGCCTATCTTCTTGCACCTGCGACAGCACTCCACCAATTCCTGTGTTGCTGGCGTCGGTATCGACGACAAATCTTCCATCTCTGCTCGGATACCCCAGTATAGGCGCTTCACACAGCCGTTGCTTTAGTTCGTTGAATGCTGACTCACAGTTCTTGTCCCAGATAAAATCTCGTTTATCCTCAGTCAGCTGATGTAAAGGTTTTGCAATGTCCGAAAAACTCATAACAAACCGTCTGTAGTATGTACACAACCCTAGAAATGCACGTACTTCTGTTTTGTTCTTTGGAGCCGGCCACTGTTGGACAGCCTTTATCTTCTCAGGATCGGTTTTCACTCCATCGGCGCAGATGACATGTCCTAGGTAGCTGACCTCCTTCTTGAACAGGGCACACTTCTTTGGGCTTAGTTTTAGGTTAGCCCCCCGTATCCTGGTGAATACTTTCTCCATATTTCTCAGGTGTTCCTTAAAAGTGCGGCCCATTATAATGACGTCATCCAAATATACCAGACAGACGTCACCAAGAAGGCCCACCATGACTCTATCCATGAGGCGTTCAAACGTCGCTGGAGCGTTGCACAACCCAAAAGGCATGACGTTAAATTGCCACAGGCCGTTGCCAATTCCTGTACTGAACGCTGTCTTTTCCTTATCTTTCTCGCTAATTTCCACTTGCCAGTAGCCACTTTTCAAGTCAATGGTTGAAAACCACTTCATACCACTGAGCATATCCAGTGTGTCGTCTATCCTAGGCAAGGGATAACTGTCCTTCTTCGTTACATCATTCAGCATTCTGTAGTCTACACAGAATCTGGTACTGCCGTCCTTCTTCTTCACCAGAACGACAGGAGAAGACCATGGGCTCGTAGAAGGTTCAATTATTCCGCTATCAGCCATATCCTTTACCATTTCTGCTACCTCAGTTTCTTTAGCCCAGGGTATGCGGCGCGGTCTCTGTTTAATTGGTCTAGCATCACCTGTATCTATCTCATGCTTGACGAGACCTGTTCTTCCGCAATCTTTTCCCATTGCAAAGATATCCCGGAACCGTAGCAGAAATTCCTTGGCTTGCTGTAGTTCCGAAACTGATAAATTGCTCTTAGAATTTTCCAGAAGTTGCTGGATGTGATCAGGTTCACCTTTTATTGCGTCTTGTTTTACTGAAGATGTGTTGATTTGGCGGAGATACTTCACTTCTTCACATCTTCCAACAACACTGTTTTTCTTCAACTGGATCTCCTTTTTCCCAAGATTTACAATCCTGACCTTGGATCTTCCTTTCGTCATAACTAATGTCCTCGCGGTGATAAGTTCCGGGTGCCGGCCAATGTCTTCAACCATAACACATCTGCGTTGCCTAATTTTCTTAGGAAATTTAACTTCGACTAAGGTTTCCGTTCTTGGAGCCAATGTGGTATCCTTTAAGCAATAGAGGTTGCATGTGTTAATTCCTTGCAGGAAGACTTCTTGGTCTGGGAATTTCAGTACTCCTTTATCGATATCTAAAACACATCGGTAATTCCGCAGGAAGTCGAGACCCAGTATGCAATCGTCGGTAATATTCGCAATTAACGCGGAATGGGTGTACACTTGATCACCGATTTTAAGCTCGATTTCTGTATCACCGAGGACGGAGACTGGCTGACCGGTGGCTGTCTGAAGTCGGTAGGCTGGGGTTTCTGTTTGCCACAAGATGGTGCGTTTCAGCAACTCAGGTCTTATAATAGTCCGTGACGCCCCGGTGTCAACGGTGAAATTGCAAGCACGTTGATTCAGCGTTCCCTCGATGATCAAACTATTTCCGTTGTGGACTTGGTTGATGGTGATGGTTGGGGCCTTCAGTTGACCAGCCAGCACCCGCCCCGCGGCCCTGGCGACATTTAGTTTTAACGACTCCTCGTTAACTTGAGTTCCGGAGTCCACACTTCCCCTCTTCCTCTTGGGGCAATCGGTACGAATGTGCCCTTTTTCTCCACATCCATAACACGTCGGAATATAGCGGGACTTTGCCGACGAAGCCACTTCTCGGTGACGTGTTTGCACTGAAGGTGAGACCACCACTTCCCGAACTCTGTGCGTACGTGAGTCTTGTCTTACGGCTTCCACTTCCAAAGCGTGGGCCATCGCACTCTTCAGAGTTTGGTGGTGTCCGAGTCGCACCGTAGCCCTGACTTCAGTATCCCGTAGACCGTCGATGAATGCTTGCACCAGATTTACTTCCACCGTCTCCGGTGTCATCGACATGTATGCCCGCCGGACCAGCCGTTCAACCTCTACTCCCCACTGCTGAAGGCTCTCGTTCGACCTCTGCGTTCTCTCGCGAAGTTGCGCGCGGAAAACATGTTCGAGGTGCTTGTCACCATAGCGAGTGTCTAGTCCCTCCATTAGACGCTCCAACGTCCTGCCGTCTGGAGGAAGGTTCTCTAGGACCAGCAGAGCGTCCCCTCGTAGGGCCAAAGTTAACGCCGCGAAAGACTGGTCATCATCCCAGCGGTTCGTCTTGACCAGTGTTTGGAATTGGTACTTAAAAGCCGTCCAGGACGACGTGCCATCAAAACGCGGCATATCAAATTTTGCGGCTGATGCACAGTGGGTGTGCGATGGTGCGCTAACAGCAACGGGTTCGCGTGCTTCGAGCTTGACTATTTTTTTGTTGATGTCCAGCAGGCGATCTTCGTGGCCATCAATTCTGGTTTCGAGGCTATCAGCTCGGGCGGAAACCTCCTTGACCTCTAAGGTGAGATTTTTCACTTTCTCGCCCAACGTGACGAGGCCGTGATCGATTTTTTCGAGGATCAGGTTCTGCTTAGCCTCTTGATCTCGGCGGGCAGCTTCCTGTTCGCGGCGGGCTTCTTCCTGGTTAGCCGCGATTAGGTCCTGGAGCTTACGTTGGTTAGCCTCTTGTTCGCGGCGGGCAGCTTCCTGTTCGCGGCGGGCAGCTTCCTGTTCGCGGCGGGCTTCTTCCTGGTTAGCCGCGATTAGATCCTGGAGCTTACGCTGGTTAGCCTCCATACTAGCTTGCATGGCGGCCAACACTGCGGCGAGGTTCATTTCCGAGGATGGCCCCGTTGGCGCCTCAGCAGCTGCCGTTGCTCCCATACCAGCCCGATCTTCCGCTTCCAGACGTTGACGTGCAGCATCCATCTCCACTTGCCTCCTTGTTCGTGGTCCCTGTTCGTCGTCCCTCTGTAGTAATGGCATCTCACTTCTGACACCAGTTGTTACGAACGTGAGTAATTAAATGCCGGTTTACTAGCAGATAACTTTATTAACCACAAAACAATGACAAATTAGTCCAATCAACAAATAACCAATCACTATAAACACTCAGAGTCCCGTTTAGTATCGCTTAGGTCGCTAGGTATCACTTCAAGCACTTAGGTAGTTCGCTCTGTATCGCTGACGAAATCAAACTGAACTGCTTCTAGCCGGGGACCCGTATTTATATGCGAAGTCATCGAAACCTCTCGACACAGACGTTTCAAGGACATTCCAGAACAAAAGAGCGGCATCGGGAGGCCATAAATCATTATTATTACTCTCGTAAGTAGGTACTTATCTACCACCTTACATGCGAATTTCGACTCTATTGCCAATACCGGAAGGTACAAATTCCCTTATCCACCCACACAACTACCTACTGAATCTTATCCAATAATAATAGTACTTCGGACTTTTCTGGAATTTGCCAGGCCTGAGTATGTACTCCTATTCTCGAAGCTTCGCACAGCAATGCGTTTTAATTATTTGATGCTACCCGTGGTTCCGTCGAAGATATAGCGTACTCAACTTTCACGGCGTAACAATACTTATAAATACTACTTTGAAAAAGGCAATCAAAAGATAGAAATCTGCAAAATATTTTTTTTAGGTTATCACCAAAAAAATGATCGCCGCGTATTGGACGCTTTGAAGAAACCACTTAATGCACAATCTGACAATCGAGGTAAACGAGAGCGCAAAGAGAAAATAGATAGAAATATACTACGAGATCATATTGAAAGTTTCAGACCAGCAATTGCACATTATAGAAGAAGTCACGCACCTAACAGAAGATACCTACCTAGTGATCTAAACGCAACCTTTATGTTTAACGATTTTAAAGAAAAACACCCTGAAATAAAAACCTCTTATGAACTACACACATCAAACGTGTCTAGGGATCAACATATATTTTTGCAATAACTTTTCTCCTGATTGATATTAATTAAAATTTTCTTTAAGGATTCATCAAATAAAGTGTTTTCTTTTGTCACAGTAACGATAAACCAAGTCACCTTTGCATTAATAAAGAAATTTGCCATTTTCCTAATAAAGGGATTTTTGACATTTGAACCACTAACATTAAAGTTCGAAAAAAAGACTGAAATAACAGTTTTCTTTAAAATTTTATTGGGTAACTTAAACTATTAATAATCCGTGTTTCTACCGCGAACACTAACAACACAAGAACATCGGTTTGGCATACTCAAAATGAGTTCATCCAAATCACACTGTGGAATGGCCGCCCATGTTCGTTGCAACAACAAAAAAAGGTCTTCTTGCGACTGGATACCCTCCATATTCGGCAGAGCTCTTCTCTGTAGCATATCCCATGCATGCTCAATCGGGTTCAAGTCTGGCGACTGAGCAGGCCAGGGCAGGACATTGATGTTAGCTGCGGCGAGAGTCTGTCTTACAACTCTTGCGGTGTGCGGTCGTGCATTATCATGCATTAACTGAAATAAGGGACCGATTTGCACTTGTAGAGGAACGATGACGTCTGATACAATCGTCTCAGCATAAATTTGAGCGTTGAGGTTGCCTCTGATCCAAATCAACTCAGTTCTTCCGCCGATCCAAATACCCGCCCATACCATGATGGTTCCACCACTATAAGGATGGACTTCCTGGCAGGATTTTAATCGCTGTTGGCGTCCAGGGGTTCTCCAGTGTCGTATACGTCTTGTATCCGGTCTCATACCAAAACGAGACTCATCAGAAAAGCGCACGAAACGCCATTGTTCTTCTGCCCAATTTCTGTGTTCAAGAGCCCATTGATATCGAATCCTACGATTGTGCATTGCTATAGGTGGTACCCGTAGCGGTCTTCGGGAATGAAGGTTCACTTCATGCAAGCGGTTTCTGACTGTTTGGTCGCTAATTAAGTTCCCTGAAGAGTGATGAAGTCTCACGGCTAACATCATGGCGGTTATTGTTGGAGCTCTTCGAGATAAGATTTGAATATATCGGTCTTGTCTCCGTGTGGTGCAGCGATACCGTCTTCCATGGCACTCAGCCACGGTACCAGTGCTTCGGTAACGTGTCCAAAGTCGACTGATAACACTCTGACTTGTATTCAGAGCTAAAGCCACAGTACGTTGCCGGGAACCAGCTTCTATCATTCCCACGGCTCTGAGCATTTCTTCCCTGCTTAAATGACGTCGCCGCTCCATAATAACGTTGGTTTTAATCAGTAGTAGGGAAACAGTAGCACTAATAATGTCTTCAATGCGTTGTATGTTTTTATAGGGAAAATATTGACAGCTGATTTTCATCTTTTACTCGAATTTGATTCACAGTTCCTGATTCAAATTATGAAATGCACCAAAAAGGATCCATATAAATTTATAAAATCATAAATTTATTACAAAGCCACATCTCAATCTCAAGAAATCCGCATAAAAATGCTTGATCCCTAGACACTTTTGATGTGTGTATATAGACAATTTAAAAAAAAAGACATGAACATTTCGTTTGCTCATTTGGGAAACGAGGAATGTGAAGAGTGTGAAGGCTATAAATTACATCAGCCCACGTGCAAAGAACCAGCATCTTGTGACATATGTAGTTGCCATAATACACACCAGGAACGATACAAAAAAGCCCGAAAGTTGTATCAAGAAGATGTTAATTTATCAACTGCTGATCCCAAAAAAATATTTTATTCTGCTGATTTACAGAAAGTTATCATGCTGCCAAGAATCGACATGTTTAAAGCCGTAATTTTTTGTCCAAGAATTATAGCTTTTAATGAGAGTTTCGTGCCTTTAGGGCCTACTAAGGCTCCCTTTCTACAGCCCTTCGCCGCAGTATGGCATGAAGCTACCTCAGGCAGAAAACAAGAGGACATTATCAGTACGTATAAAGCGTTTTTTCTCAGCAAACGTGACTGCACCGATATAGTGGTATGGACAGATAATTGTTCAAGCCAGAATAAGAATTGGGCTTTTTTTACATTTCTTGTTCAAATTGTAAACTGTTCTGAAATATGTGCTGAAAATATTTCAATAAAATATTTCGAGCCAGGCCATACTTTTATGTCGGCTGACCACTTCCACCACCAAGTAGAAAATCAATTACAAAAAGCAGAAAAGGTGTATGATTTTGCTGATTACATTGATTGTGTGCAGTTAGCAAACTCAGGTAAAGTCACAGTGAAAGCTATGGAAGTTTCTGACTTTTCCAAATATGTTGATCACTCCTCTCAACACAGACTTAAAAAGAGCATAAATAGAATATACTTAAAAGATATTGTGACTGTGGAGGTACACAGAAACAAAAATAGCTTATTTGTTAAGACACAATATGATGGATCGATTCACGAAATCGATTTCCTAAAAGTAAAGTATTTAAAGTCACCTATTCCTGATCCCGTCACAAACATTCTTCCAAGGGGTATAACAGAAGAAAGAAAATCTGTTATTCTCTCCACACTGTCCAAAGTAATACCCCAAAACAGATTACTGTTTTGGAAAAACCTCCACGTCAATAATGCTTCGACTGACCTTGTAAATACTTTAGAAGTAGAAGACTGGGATGAAACATAAAACAAAGGCTGTGATTTAAGATTAATTAAGTATTCGTAAAAGACTGTTACCGTGCCATTATTAATTATTATTATTTTTAGTTTCCTAGGAAAGCAATGTTCCATTTATACAACGTTGATACGACAGAGGGGCTTTCCTTAAAACGTGTGGTTGTACTCGTCAATATGAACAACTTTTACTATGCGACCAAACCTAAGATGTTGAAAAAAATTCGCTCCTCCATATATTTTGTCAAATTATGTGAACATAAATGTATGCAGAAGCGGATTATTTTTCTTGATTTCAGGGTAGGTCGCATAGTAAAAGTTGTTCATATCGATGCGTACAACAACCCTTTTTAAAGAAAACCCCTTTGTCGTATCAACGTTACATAAATATTTTTTTAGTTTCTTATGGAAGCAGTGTTCCAATTACATATATATATATTTTTAGTTTTTAAGTGTTTCTTAATTAGATAGATTGTGATTTAACTTGAAACAAAAGCAGTGAGATTAGATTTAAGTTTAATTAAGTATTTCCAAAAGACTGAGCAATTTTTATTTTCTTATGGAAGCAGTGTTCCATATAAATAAATATGTTTTAAATTCCTATGGAAGCAGTTTTCCATTTATGTAATTTTAGTCAAGCACCGTCCATAAAAAAAAAAACCAGTACAATATATTTTATTACTCTATGTACCAAAAGACTATTCAAATTATAAAATAAAAAGATTTTTATAATAAATCATGTTTTTTTCTTTTTTTTGTACTTAAATGTTTAAAAACTCATTTTTACACTGCATTATGCCTTTATTCTACATATATTCAGAAATTAACTTTGCTAGTGCATAATACAGTAAATACATTTCCTTGGTACAAATGCTTACTACTATGATTTATTACTATTACAAACACAAGGTTTAAGGGCAGTATTCAACTTTCTAAAGACCTACATAAGAAATACTAACATCAAAACTAAACTGAATAATACTTTGTATTTTTATATACCTTTTCCATAACAAAACATATGAGATTTATATCAGGGAAAGTAGAGATTTGATAAAAACACTTAAACGCGTTTTTCTCGAAACCGCCATTTTGCAAGTACTGCATTTGCTGTTACGAGGGCAGTATTGTGGAGAGTACCTCAATGACAGACTCGGAAAAAAACTCCAAAACTGACTCAAATTGGCATGCTTATTTTTCCAGGATTAAACTCTGAAGAGATTTTTATAAGAAGGAGAACTCTTACTGAGTATTATGGAGAGTACCTCAATGACAGACTCGGAAAAAAAGCTCAAAAACTGACTCAAATTGGCATGCTTACTTTTCCAGGATTTAACTCGGAAGAGATTTTTATAAGTAGGAGAACTCTTATTGAGTATTGTGGAGAGTACCTCAATGACAGACTCGGAAAAAAACTCCAAAACTGACTCAAATTGGCATGCTTATTTTTCCAGAATTTAACTCTGAAGAGATTTATATTAGTTGGAGAACTCTTATTGAATATTATGGCGAGTACTTCAATGACAGACTCGGAAAAAAACTCCAAAAGTGACTCAAATGAGCATGCTTATTTTTCCAGGATTAAACTCTGAAGAGATTTTTATAAGTAGGAGAACTCTTACTGAGTATTATGGAGAGTACCTCAATGAGACTCGGAAAAAAAGCTCAAAAACCGACTCAAATTGGCATGCTTACTTTTCCAGGACTTAACTCTGAAGAGATTTATATTAGTAGGAGAACTCTTATTGAGTATTATAGAGAGTACCTCAATTGCAGGCTCCAAAAAAAGACTCTAAAACTGACTAAAATTGGCATGCTTATTTTTTTCAGGAATTTTAACTCTGAAGAGATTTATATTAGTAGGAGAACTCTTATTGAGTATTATAGAGAGTACCTCAATTGCAGGCTCCAAAAAAAGACTCTAAAACTGACTAAAATTGGCATGCTTATTTTTCCAGGATTTAACTCTGAAGAGATTTATATTAGTAGGAGAACTCTTATTGAGTATTATGGAGAGGACCTCAATGACAGACTCGAAAAAAAAAACTCGAAAACTGACTAAGATTGGCATGCTTCGTCTTCCAGAATTTATCTCTGAAAAGATTTATATCAGTAGGAGAACTCTTATTGATTATTACAGAGAGTACCTCAATGGCAGGCTCCAAAAAAAGACTCTAAAACTGAGTAAAATTGGCATGCTTATTCTTACAGGATTTAAATCTGAAGAGATTTATATAAGTAGGAGAACTCTTATTGAGTATTATAGAGAGTACCTCAATGACAGACTCGGAAAAAAAGTACAAATTCTTTATAAAAAGGAGAAAATAAACTGAATATAATTGGCATGCTTCATCTTCCAGGATTTAACTCTGAAAAGATTCATATAAGTAGGAGAACTCTTATTGAGTATTATAGAGAGTATCTCAATCACAGACTCGGAAAAAAATACGAATTCTTTATAACAAGGAGAAAATAAACTGAATAAAATTGGCATACTTCGTTTTCCATAATTTAACTCTGAAGAGATTTATATAAGTAGGAGAACTCTTATTGAGTATTATAGAGAGTACCTCAATGACAGACTTATGAAAGATGCAATTTTTTATTTAAAAAAAAATAGAACAAATGTCTTTTTAATTGGTCCCAGAAAGAAGCGTGCACATAAGGATGATTGCTTTAAGCTTATTACATGCCAGCTTGCATATTGCATGCAAGCTAGCATGTAGTAAGCAACTAGGCAAAGTACCCAACTTTGTAGGAGGAAACACGTAGGAATAGGGTAACTTTGTGGCAAGTAACATATGACCAGCGACTGATCAACAGTTGTTAATTTAGTCAACCCTATCTACAATTGAGTATTGTAACAGTGTCATTATGACATCTAACCTAAATAATTCTTCAGATCACTTTAATCTATCACATACCCGCGAAACGAGACACAATAGTAAAACAATAACAGCGCGGTCTCATAGGACTGGTCGGGGATTCAAACATTAAGGAAGAAAATGATCTCCAAATAAGCTTGCAACTTTAAGTCCTATTAACATATTTTTAAGCCATGATGTTGAGAATTTTTTATGGTGATTGAAGAATTTCAGTCACTTCTCCGTTCGACGTGTGTACCAGAGATTTCAAGAGACCGCTGGCTACTTTCAATGAGCTGCGGCTGTGGCTGCTTGCAATGGATCGGGTCGTCACGTACAACATCTGAGCGTGATGACCACTTTCTTGTAATAAATCAGATCGGTAGACAGGTAGAAGAAGATTTGCTGAAGCAGGATTGACAGCATATCGGTCAGCAAATGGTCTGAAATTGACCACAACACACTGACGAGTCCGACTAAAATTTTCCAGGAAACATTTAATTTGGACACACGAACATTGACGGGCTGTTATGTTTTCTCATGAGTGCAGGATCATTCTATATGATCACGATGAACGGTCTAGAGTCTACAGAAGGTCATCAAAGTGATTTGCACACTACTGCATAAGCGGATGTGTTTCTTTTGGAGGCGTATTGCGTATGTTTTAGAGTAGCATAATGTTAGTCAACAAAACGGATATTATATTCGTCTCTGGGGCCAATAACAGGCCGAGATCGAGAGATCTGACAGCTGTACGATACATCAAAGATTGTGTGAGGTACCCTCAATCCGATTGAGCATGTCTGCGACGAGCTAAAGCGAAGAGTTTGGGCAAGAAGCCTGGCTTCTACGTGTCTCCAAAAACTGTAAACTGCCATTGAAGAGCAGTGGACCGCTATACCTTAAGAATTCGTTCTAAAATTAAGATAGTGTATGAAAAACCGAATAAGAGCTGATTTAACCATAATTTTGTAATTGATTTTAATTTTGTTTAAAGTGAAACTCAAGGCTAGTCTGGTCAAACTTCTATGGATTTTGAAGAACTAAGTGAATGAGCTAAATGGTATAGAACTGGTTGATAAGATTTTGCGATAGCAGGTTTTGACTGCAGAATACAAAACTTTGGCGAGAAAGAAAGAAAAAATAAATAAATACTTTTCTGATATTAATTAACATGTAATAGGAACTTTACGCTGGTACAACACTTTTGTACGTGGCATGGTGCTGCGCTGGCATAAGCGATCGCTTACCAACAGGGGAGGGAAACCAACACGACAATGCGTGCATATAACCTACCCGTAATGAGTTGCTAAAGAGTTTTAGACACTTGAAACTACTACCCAAGCTATAGCCAAGCAGTCACAGGGCCAATTTTCTATACTGTAGATGATCTACGCTCTCTGGTAGAAAAGATGCACCTTCCAACAGCACGTGGTGTGCAGCTGAGAGTCCTTACTTGGAGACCGGAAAGCTCTTATGCACATCATCTTTACCTTATTGACATATATTATATTATACTCTTAGCGCATAAGAAGACAACATGTTTAGATATGGCCCACACTCCCGTACCAACTATGTGTCTGATGGGCCAAAGTTCTTGTTCCCGCTGTCATCAAAAGCTTGTTGCAAGCTATCCTAGACTTCTTTATATGGGGTAGCAATTTGTACATACTTCGATGTTGCTTTTACCTCTTTCTTGGTGACGGTATTGGTTCCCACAACAGAACTCTACAAATCCTCAAAATTAAAATACGCTTCCACAGTTTCTAACTCTCGTAGTTGTCTCTTTCGGCAAGTCTATTGATGTGAAGAAGGATTGTGGCCTGAACGGGTCATCTGTTAGTAATTTTGTGACGATATATTCTAACCTAATCTAACAATACTAACCTTATCTAAGTACAAAACTAACACTATTAACAAATATATAATTAAGTACACAACACAAACACTAAAATAAATATTCTAATGAGTACTGATCAGATTTTTCCGGTGACGTCAAAATGTATGGGAGAAATACGCCGTTGATATTTTCTTTTCTTTTGACTTACTGTTATTGATTCTACACCAACCACACTCAGCCGTTATGAAGATATTTTTATTGTATCTGACTTTGCACAGAAAAAACGAGTGAAGGATTGAAAAAAATGTTACCAACTTCGTGCAGCTAAAATTGTTAATGCAGACAACATGAAAAACTATTGCCTGATACTATTGTATTTTCTTTTGACTTACTGTTATATATCTTACACCAACCACGCTCTGCTACCATCTAAAACAAAATTAGAACTCATAAGCACCTTAATATTGAAACGAACATTAATCAAAACGTTTCAAATACAATCATGTGTGTTTATAAACTTCTACCATCTTGAAGATTAGAACTATTCAATATAAATCAAAACAATATAATAATATACGGGCCAGAAGTCGGAATTCTCGGTATCTTACATGCTTAGAGTTTGGAAATATGATCTTATTTGGTATTTCACGAACGTCGTATAAATCCGATTACGCCTGAAGGTATGTGCTCAAATGTTAATATGGTAATATAAGTAAGGATGGCAGATCGAATATTTTTCGAATAAAATGGCATTATCTCGACCTTCTGAATATCTGAGACGATCCTTCTCTAAAGAAAGCAATAAAGATTGATATGAGATTCCATATTTTCGTCTTTACTACAGATTTCTCAAGTAGTCGTAACGCTCAAAACTTTTAATAACTGTGGCATAGATTCTGTAAAGTTAAATGTTTTCCTCAATCTGGGATGTGTAATGAATGTATGGTCATTTTAAGTTCTAATTATATCTTTTTATGGTGTACCGTCCAACGGGATGAATAGGGATGCAGGGGTGAATAGAGGCCACATTTTGATTTAGTTTTTTGTTTTGATACCAGACTATTGGTCGATCTATAAAAAAAAACTGACTGACATATCAACGCACAGCCATAACTGTTGGGACTAGAAGCGTGCAATTTAGCACAAGGTTTCCTTTAATGATATAGAGTTAAGAGTACAAACACTAGTGATAGTGGTTTCACTAGTGTTAAATCCATTAAAGAGTACTTAAGTTTTGTATCTATTCACTCTTAATTAGTAGTTTATAAATAAATAATTAAGTTTACTATAATCTTTATTTGTTATTTTCAGGTGTAAAATCATTTCTTTATTTATTTAGTTTCGTACAGCAAAACAGATATTATTTAAATTAAAATACGTAAATCCTTTCATTCTGTCCTCTCACAGAACCGCAAACTTTGGGTAAATCGAGAGGGGCGTATCTGACTTTTACTGACCACTTGTATTCCTACACCATAGAGATTCCGTCCTATAAAGGTCAACCTTTGACAGACACAGGATACCTCTTATAAAGATTCCTGCAGCCCTAAGAAGGTAACCCTATCGATACAAGTCCTTCAAACTCAAATACCTTAACAGAATAAGACAGATATACGATTACAGAAAGGGTGTAAAGGTAGCATTCCGTTCTTAGCTACTGCGACTCGCGACTGGGTCGCGCGACCCCTGCTTAGTATGGATTTGTACAGAGTACTAACCAACTAGACGACCGCGTCGCGCAATCGGAGCCATAGAAATCCATACTAAGTCGCAGTGCCCAGTCGCGGTCGCGCATCGCGGTCGCGCTCGTTAAGAATCAAGTGCTAGCGTTATGTACAGGCTTACTTGTTTTCGATTACATTTATCTATCTAGGTTATTCCCGCTCTAGCAACCAAACTAAGCTACACGAGGGGACACAATTCATTTCACGAACTAACTAGAACTGAAAACTTGATTCTGAATTACGAGTATGTATGTATAACTAGCTACTGCCAGCGACTTTGACTATGTGATAGTAGAAAATTATCCCAAGGGAACTTACTATTAAGTATCTTATGTGCTATTCTATGGCATGGTCTACCCGGGTACCAAGTTTGATCGAAATCCATTAAGTAGTTTCTGTGTGAAAAAGTAAAAATTTAACAAACAACCATACATACAAACTTTTGGTACAGTGAACAAAGTAGACTGTAGGAGGTTTTTAATTATTATTCGCCTCTAAAACCCTACATTGTCTTCTAAATGACTAACTCAACAAAAATTAACGAAGAATTATACTAACTTAGTTACTATGTAAGCCACTTTCTGGGTGGTTATCAAATAATAACCACGAAGGCTAAGGCGGGAGCTAACCCAACCTATCCGTATTGGAGTACCCTACAATTCCGAGTCTACTTCACTTGCTCTTGAATTAACCTATCAATACCCGCGAAACGAGACACAATAGTAAAACAATAACAGCGCGGTCCAATGAGACCGGTCGGGGATTCATGAATTAAGAATATTCAGTTGTCGTTGTTAAATAAACAAATCAGTTTATTAGAGGCTATCTCCCGAAAAATTCCTGAAGCTTAGGTTCAAAAAAAGTTTGATCACGTGATCAAAGCAGAAATGTGTGATTTTACTCTTAATTTATCATACGTAACCAGGGATCTTTAAATGTAGTTAGGATATGAATGAAACATAATTAAATTCATTCATATTATCTATAAATCAGGTTTCCATAAAAACTTCATTTATATCTGACGATCCTTTTTATTTCATATATATACTATACAAAATTATGACTATTACTCATATTCTTTCAAATTTTAATTTATTCCTCAAAAGTCAAGGAATTGATTGGCTATCAGTTGTTCCAACTTATTGCATTCCACTGTTGAAATTGGAACCGAGAATTATCTGAGGAATTTATGTCGAAAAGGACAATTTAACGAGTTTCACCAAAACGTAGTTCGGCCAAACGAACGTTTTCTTAATTGTTACAATTTCACTGCATTGTATGACAAAGGATAGTAAAAATTAGGATTTAAATATTTGTCTAGGTTAATTCAAGACTGAAATAAAACCAATTAGAAAAATAAATTGGGTTAAATGCGAGTTGGATTCGCGCAGGAAAGGTTCCATACCGTCCGTAGCGAAATAAACGGTAACAGAAATACATCATCTATGAAAATTTTAACTCTTTAGCTACGAGTTCATGAGAAACCTGACGCCTGCCGACAAACCTCGCGACAAACGGACGGTCAGACAGACAACGGAGTCTTAGTTATAGGTCTTATTTTACCCTTTGGAAATTTTTGCACCAAAAAATAACACTGGAAAAAGAATGTCAATATCGTAATTGGTTGTTAAAAGTTGTCACAATCGCGTTGCCTTTCCGTTGGAACAAGTGAAAGGCCCTGATAATCAATAAACAAGCATATAAGCATCCTCGTGCCAGCCCTGAGGAAACATTTTCTCAAGTTCACCCAATTAAGATAACAATACAGCTGTACCTTCCTATCTCGTGTTCATTATCCTTTATAATTTGAATTAAGTCCTATTTTCCAGAAAATTTACAGTTTAATTGGGTACTTTTCAAACTTTTCAAGAATAGATAAAGTGAGTAATGAGTTTATTAGAGGAAGTTTCAAAGTGGCGCAAGCGACTGAAAAGGTAAAGGGGAAGCGTTTATCTTGGTCTTGTCGTGTAACGAGGAAGAATGAATCGCATGTTACTAAAAAAGTTATGAGTATACACGTGGATGGGTGGAAAGGGAAAGGGAGGCCAAAAAAAGATAGATGGATTGTGTAAAAAAACGATATGAAAGAAAAGAAAGTTAGTGATAGCATGACGAGTAACTCGATATAAATGTAGCTGAGAATTTTATTTTAGTGTTGATTACTTCAATAAAGTTTGGCAATCATTAGCAAGTCAACCTTCTTAGGTTGACTTGATACATTTGGTACCAAACACTACAAAAACATTGGAATGTGTATGCATATTCTGATGGTATTCAAATTAACCATTCATACGAAGACATGCTTTAAAGGACTGAGAATTAAAGCCAAAAATATCAATAAAAAAATGATCTACGTGTACACACGTATAACATTCTCGGAGCAGATCATCAGTATCAGAGTAAATGGTACTCGTATAAATCGATAAAGTGGAACTCGACTGCAAGCAAAGAAATGCTAAAAAACTGCTAGCAAAACATCAGGAACATTTACTACCGCGGCAAATCACACAGGATGTTTACTGAGGCTGTGTTGTACTGATGCACGTGCTAAGGCCACGTTCTCACTTTGTCGTGACGACAGATAATCGTGTAGTTTTAAGTGTCGTGGTTTAATATTTAAATGGAGATGCTATAGGACGACACGATGAACTGTCGTCTTTGACTATTTTTGTGGTGACAACGTTATACGGTCCGGGGCAGTGGTCCCACTGCTCTGTTCAACTAGTTGGACCATGGGTCTACTACGGGCAATTGTCCAACATTAAAAATAGTTGGACCACATCATAATTTTGAGAGTACCGTGATCCAATTCATTTAAAAAATAACTTGCCCATCTCTAAAAACTTCCACTTAAACTATACGTGTGTAGACACCTACTGGTTTACGGTTATATTTGAACCTCTTTACAGTAAATGGGTAGGTACTAGTGTTGTTAAAAGGCTGAGTCTCCCGAGTTTTCTACTCATTCAAGGCTCGAGTCTCCTATGAAACCTCGAGCCATAGCCTTGAGCTTTATTTCGAAGGCTCGAGCCCAGTCTCGATCCCAGTTCCAAGGCTCGAGTTGCGACTCGAGCTCTGGCTCTCTTAAAGGCTCACTACACAACATTATGCTCCAAAATAAATCGAATAAATATGTTATTACAATAATGTATTTATATGTAAACTAACTTCACTACGTCATCATATTGGGGTCGGCTTCTAGTCAAGCTGGATTTGGCTGAATACCAGTATTTTACGAGGAGCGGCTGCTTACCAGACCTCCACAACCCATTAACTGGTATAACACGGTACCTACTTCATGGCAAGACTGGTATCAGATTTACTGGCCTCTGACTATCCGTAACGACTGCCAAAGATCTACAAATGACAGCCGGGACCTACGGCTTAACGTGCTATCCGAGGCACGAAGGAAATTCGGTATGTTAAGATGGTAACCCATCCACAGACCAACCTTGGCAAGCGTTGCAATTTCAATACATAATAACATATTTTTATTATAATTTTGTACCTCCTCCTATAGAGGAAACTAAACTTTTCGAAGTCTGGTAATTTAATAACAAAAAAAAAGAAACAGGCTGAGCAACAAAAATATCCAGGCATCAATGTACTTATCATGGTTAAAAATCAAATAATCGTTCATTGTATAATAAAGTTAACTTTTTTCTATCTTTGTATTTCTCATTTTTTATGCGTACTTACCACATTCAAACATAAATATTTCATTTTAATATTTTCAGGCATATTAAATAAAGCTCGAGCTTCGACTCGAGTCCTTCATTTAAGGCTCTTGACCCTTCAAGGTTCGAGCTCTCAGAGTTCGAGCTTTGAAGACTCAATAGCTTCGATTCGGAGCTCGAGTTTCCGCATCGGAAATCATTTCTAACAATACTCGTAGGTACTGGCTGGTTGTTACACTAGTAACAACCAGCCAGTACCTACGAAACTTTACCGACACAATTATAACAAATGCAATGTACTAACATTGCATTTGTTATAATTGTGTCGGTAAAGTTTGTTATTCAGTGACACAGACTTTGATAGTAATAAAAACGCACAGAAAATTATCTATTTTAATAATAACAAATATAATATTTAAAAAATATGAAGAGGTTTCGAGTGGTTCCGTGGAAAGAAAAGGTTCCACCTTTTCTTTACTATAGAATTGTCGTCAATCTCAAAAATAGTCAAAAGAACTATTTCATTATCCTCAGTTTTGCCACTATTGCAGAGTGACAAAATTAAAGAAGGCTGGGATTACATTTAAAAAGTGAGTGATGTTGAAGCTAACAAACTAATTCAATATATAGAGCGTTATTGGATTAAAGGAAATTTTGAAGAATTTTCTCGGTTTATAAGCGTATTTAGCCAGAGGCATAGGCTAATAACATTTCAGAAAGCTCACATGCAAAACTAAGCCGACGCATTAATAATGCAAAAAATGATACAATGTGGAAGGTGGGGTATGACGGGGAAGCGAGGTAAGATGGGGACCATACAAAAATAGATGGTAGAATGTCGCCAGGATAATTGGTTTTAATTCTATCTAACGGCATTTAGCAACAGTTTTTAATGTCACAAACAGTTTGGTCGAGAGTATGCACGATATAATTTTGTAAGTATTTTTTTTATTTCGAGTGGGTTTATCTTATTTTTGATGTTTACTAAGTACGTGTCTGTTCATAATGTATGGTACACAAGATGTGTGTTATATTTTTTTTATTGATAGTTGCCTATTTTACTACTCTAAACTCATAAAATCATTCCGGCTTTGTTGTTTTTTTAAACCTCAAAATATTTTACGCATCTTGCGAGACTAATTTGGGGAAGATGGGGTAACGGTGGCCAATTCTACAAACCTCATCTTTAGTACAGCGAACAATAGTAAATGATGCTCTGGATAATGCAGCTTTTCATTGAGAAAACAGCCCAAAACAGTTAATGCCTTACCCACGAATAGAAAAAAGGACAAGACAAGTTAGAAGAAGAGTAAAAGCGGCCAACATCACTGATTCATAAAGCCGAGTTAGAAGTACGACAAAACAATAAAAAACAGAAAACAAAAAGAAATTGAAAAAAGCAAATAAAAGAACCAAGAAAGCTGACGAAGAACCTCAGACATCAGATGATGAAGATACTACAAAATGTCTGTACTGTCACGGCCTATATTCCGAGTCTATTGAGGGTTGGATCACATTACACATGCCAGACTTGCGGTAAGTGGGCGCATTGTGGCTGTGCAGGAGTGGAAGATAACGACGTTCATCGTCGTTCATTCATCGCTGTCCATATCTGCTCAGTTTGTAAAGATAAAGACGATTAAATATTATCATACCCCATCTTACCTTAGGGGTACCCTGTCTTGCCCTATACGTGGGGCAAGACGGTTTGTTTTGTTATTTTTTTTAAGTTGATGCTATGAGAAAACGTTTATATTTTGTTTTGACTGATTATAATTAAAAAAAGAAAGACTGGTTGTTTACGTAATAAAAGTTCTTGATTAGTGCAATAAAAAATAGTGGTTTTATTGATGAATTACCTTAAAGTCCCCGTCTTTCCCCACCTTCCCCTACGTCTATTTGTTTTAGAAAATTTTCCAACTTTATCAAGCGAAATCGCACACAAAAGACGTAAGATCTAAATTGAAAATGATAAATATATACGAGAAATTCAGCTACAACTGATTTCAGGTGATATTTCTGTAGGTCATGCCCTTATATAAATATCGTTGAATTTTGTAAAAAATAAAATTTTAAAAATTAGTCACCCGACTTTAGTTTTGTCATTTTACTGCAAAGAGTTTCAATATAACCAAACCAGCGGACAAATGCCAATGCATTTGTCTGCACGGTTTGGTTTATATGATGGTTAATAGAGTACAATTACTATAATTGATAACAACCAGCCAGCACCTATTACCCATTTACTGCAAAGAGGTTCAATATTGTAGCGACTACGATTTACTACATACGACGTCACAGAATCCTGCATCGCGCAAGCAAAGTCCTCCAAAGATTTGAATAGATACAAAAGCCCGGAATCATCTATCGGGCAGTAGCCCACCGGACATAACACCTCGTCCGGTTGGAGATACCTCCCTTTTCAACGGAGGTATGTTTGACTTTACTCTCTGTTCCACCTACCTCCAAACTAGTGAGCCCACAACTTTCGTCGTGCGAGCTAGCTATCATTTGCCCTAGCTTTCTGCCGCGCTTTTTATGTCTGTATGTGCTTTCCACTAACAGCCTTGTTTGTACTGTCTGCTATACTGTCTGACTTTCACTCCTTTATTTTTTGTGAACTCTTCTGTGTGCGTGAATCTGTGTGTGTGGAATTAAACACTTTCCTACCTTCCACTCTGAGTGATCATCATAATAATCTGAGTATCATCCTACATTGGTGACCCCGTTAAAGAATAGAGGATGACACAAAACAAGGCAGGCAGCGTGCGGGAAGTCGACGATCCCGCAGCGGGAACATTTCGTGTGGGCATGCGACTCCCACCGTTCTACCCTGAGAAACCGGAGCTCTGGTTCGCCCAGATGGAGGCACAGTTCATACTGTCCAACATTAAAATAGACGAGACGAAGTTCTATTACGTCACCGGCAACTTGGACCCACAATACGAAGTCGAGGACGTGACAAGCTACACACGGGAAAGTACGAGAAGCTGAAATCGGAGTTGATCAGAAGGCTGTCAGCTTCACGAGAGAGGAAGGTGAAGCAACTCCTCATGCGTGAGGAACTGGGGGACCGAAAGCCTTCCCAATTATACCGAAACCTCCTCGACCTCGCAGGTCCGGGTGTACCTGAGGCGTTCCTGTGGACTATATGGACGAGCTGCCTACCACCAAGCACGCAGGCCATCATAGTGTCGCAGTCCAAGCAGGATCTGCCTGAGCTAGCGGAGCTAGCCGATTGGATCCACGACGTCGTCGGCCCCTAAATGGCAACGACAGCAGTCATCGCGACCGCAGCATCATCGAGCACCCAGGGCAGCAGTTCACACTCGGAAATCGCCACCCTGACCAAGCAGATGGAGAAACTGGCGGAAAATTAGAGCGATTGTCTAGGGGACGGTCCCACAATCGCACACGCTATCGTTCCAGCTCAAGACGGTCCCAGTCCAGCTACGACAGGTTCCCTCTGTGCTGGTACCACCAGAACTTTCGCGACAGGGCTAGGAAGTGTGTGAAGCCGTGCGATTACACACAGTCAGGAAACGTACGGCGCAATCAAGAATGCCGACCGATCATTGTCCGAGCGCTGGTCGCTTATTCGTCACCGATCAAAGGTCGAAGATTCAATTTTGTGTCTACCCCTGATCGGCAATAACGAAGCTGCTAGACAAAAAAGACCTACCAAATGTGCACGGCAAACGGTGCATCGATAACTACCTACGGTTTTATTAATGTATCGTTAAAAGGTTTGCGCCGTGACTTCGCTTGGCGATTTATTGTCGCTGACGTTACAAGGGCGATAATAGGCTTTCTTATCTTTTTATAATTTGATCATATATCATGATATATCAAGAACTATCGATCTTCGATCTCCAGAGGGGAGTGATGTAGCGAGTACGATCTACTACATATGACGTCACAGAATCCTGCATCGCGCAAGTAAAGTTCTCCGCGCAATTTGAATAGATACAACAGCCCGAAATCATCTATCGCGCTGTAGCCCACCGGACATAAACCTCGTACGGTCGGAGGATCCTCGCTTTTCAAGAGGTATGTGGGAATTTACTACTTCATGGCAAGACTTACTGGCTTCTGACTATCCGTAATGACTGCCAAAGACCTACAAATGACAGCCGGGACCTACGGCATAACGTGCTTTTTGTAGCACGGAGGAAATTCGGTATGTTAAGATGGTCACTCATCCACTGACCAACCTTAGCAAGCGTTGCTTAACCTTGCAGATTGAGCCGTGCGGCTGTTCTTGTCTAGCCACGAGCTCCTCAATATACGATAGTCACTACACAAAAAATAAAAAAAATTGACAACAAGCAATCATTATAATGGGAACAGCTAGAGACGATAGTCGTCGAACGATAAATTAACCGTCACGACGGCATAGTGGGAACCCGGCCTAAGTCCCGATCACCTCGCACTCTAGCTGCACTAAATGGACTCTGATTCTAATCCAACTAACGATTAGTTTGCGGTTGAATGGAAGATGGAAAGCGCATTGAGAGGGATTGATGTACATAATTGTTTGTTATTTCAGACGTTTTTGTTACTGTTATTGGTTTTTCAACCGCTGCACCTAATTAATTAAATAAAAAACAATCACTCCTGTATTTCAAGATGGAATATGCAAAATTTTGAGTTTTTTCACATTGTCAGATTATTAGGACTATACGATTATCCAAAAGATTTACCGCAACCCTGGAACGCAAAGGGCAACTTAAGGAACATGGGTGAGTTTTAGTCAATAAGAGTCTAACATTATCACTTCATCCAGAGCGGGAGAAATTATTTGATTAAAAAATATGTTTTTTTTTAAGTTTCATAACTTGTCATATTGTAAAAAACACTTAGGTAATTTTATCGTGAGCCTATGGCACGCACAAGATTCATCACAGTTTTGCCTGGACACGCGAAAAGGCTGAACACATTCCATCAAAAGGTCACTCTTCTGGTCAGTGTACTCAAAGAAAGAAAGAAAACACATGACACAAACAGGACACACAGACTTAAACTAACGCAGACCTTTTTGCACAGTGTTCCGATATATATTTCGTAAAGAGATGGTACGCCATTTCTCATAAGTCATATTTAGAAAACACATTAACACAACACATTACACGTACAGTCTTGGAAAGTACTTTGACGACAAAGCAAAATTACTTTAGTTTCCTGACTTGAATGAAAACGAACTTTAGGTGCGGGAATCTGTCTTGCTTCAGGTTTCTAGAAGTATATTACTACTTCTAAAAATCTCTTCTCATACAAAATAACTTTGATACTTTGAGGTAGAGTCGAATATTTAGTAACGAGATAACAACTATGCATCAAAAATCTTATTCTTCTCTGAAAAACTAATTGTACACCAAACATGGTGTTTGTATTTACAATAATCAAGTCCCAATCTATCCTAGATTTGGACTTGATTATTGTCATTGATTGTGGTTCACAAACAGGTTAAGTTAGAAGGAAATGGCGGGGTCTAAGCGAGTGAAGCGAGCAAACACAGTCCCCGCCATCCCTTCCTTATAGAAGAGCATATTTTAGTGTACAAATATTTATTTGGTGGATATTTTGTAGTAGAAAACCTGGATAAATAAGTTCCAATGCCAATTGAAGGGGGTTAAGCAAAATTCATAATTAATTGTAAATAAAAATGTCAATTGGTATATTAAAAAAAAAACTAATAATAAAAACTTATATGAAAATGACTTATATAAAGCTTATATAAATGACTTATATTCGTACTCAGTGCAACTATACACTGCATTAGAAGTATTTGTAGAAATCTTTTGAGACTACCCTTAACAACATTTTACCTGTTCGTAATAATAATACAGATTTTTATAATGTTTAGCGCCCCGTTAAGTACTAAAGCAACATCCTTAGTATTTGGTAAGACTTCACAACGTCCTACCTTATCATTATTATTCAGACGACGTAGTCAAGGCGCGGTATCAAATGCGAGTATAATCCGAAACACTAACCTAACTAGGGTAATAATGATAACACACTTAATTAAAAGCAGCTCTCATAGGACAGGGATGGCGAACCAACGTTACACGAACCCGGTTTGGCACAAGAAATTAAAGTTGTAAATTTTCAGATGATTCCAGATCAGATATTTATTTCTTTTTAACCATTTATTGTAAAATGGCTCACCGTGGGACGACGAACAATGGGTAGCTCGACGTCCGGGCGTTCAGTAACGGTCCAGACTGAAACTGAGTCGTTGAAGGCATGTTCTACGCAAAAGACATCTAAAGAACATAAGTCTAGTTTTAGTCAGTAAAAGTCCACGCCCTTCCGTTCCACCCAGAGCGTCATTGGATGATATTCCTTTTTTTTAGAAAGGTTCTTTTTTGAAAAATACATTGTTATTGTGAAATGATGCGTAAAAGTGGGAGAGCGAGAAAAGGTATTCTACCTACGTACGCCTCAAAGTGATGTCAGCAAAACCGTAAGGGCCAACAGAGCCGATGCCTGCTAGGGCCGCGGAGAATTTCTGAAAAGGTAACCTGTGGTCCTAAAACGCAAAGGGCATCTAAAGAACATAAGTCTAGTTTCAGTCAGTAAATGTCCACGCCCTTCCGTTCTACCCTAGAGCGGGGGAAGTCATTGGATGATATCCCACCTGAAAAAAAATCTACTACAATGTTTATTGTGAAAAGATGCGTAAAAGCGAGAGAAGCGAGCCATTGATACATCGGCGGCAGCTGTTCTGTTGATGCCCCAACAACATTTAATTAAACATAAAGATCACCGGCAGCTGTCAACACGAGGAGCTCGTGGCTAGATAATAACAGCCGCACAGGTCGATCTTCAAGGTTAAGCAACGCTTGCCTAGGTTGGGCTGTGGATGGGTGACCATCTTAACATAACGAGTTTCCTCCGTGCCTCGGAAAGCACGTTAAGCCATTGGTCCCGGCTGTCATTTGGAGATCTTTGGCAGTCGTTACGGATAGTCAGAAGCCAGTAAATCTGACTCCAGTCTTGCCATGAAGTACCGTGTTACCCTTGTTAATGGGTTGTGGAGGTCTGGTAGGCAGCCGCTCCTCGTAAAATACTGGTATTTAGCTGAATCCGGCTTGTCTGGAAGCCGACCCCAACATGGTTGGGAAAAGGCTAGGCAGATGATGATCACCGGCAGCTGTCGTGTGTGTCAAGTGTCACTATAGGTCGACGGCTACCGCCACCCCCTTGTCGACGGCAACCGCTTCACCATTGTCGATGGCTGCAATTACCATGCCGTTGGTAACATACTGCTCGTATGTGTGAGCTCTTAGGCCTCTTGTACACGACTCGTACATAGACACGGTGAATTCGCCGTCCGTAGGCACGGTTGTCGGTGTTGTTTGTATCACTAGAGGAGCTTGTGACATAAACATCGGCGCTACGGCACGGCACCGACGCCGCGATAAAACACTGATGTAACAACATCAGTGTTTTATCGCAGTCTACGGCCTCGCGTATACGGTACGTTTTATTAACCGTGCCTACACACGGCAAAAAAAAGAGCCTTAAGAAGTTTTAAAAATAATAAATAAGCAAGTGACGTAGCATCAGCAGTTTTATTCAATTTTCTACACGGCCTCAATCTACAAACACTACAGTTCAGGGACTCGTCCGAGATAATCGCATGGTTACCAAAAAAGGGTTGTCAACCCTGACACAAGGGTGTTAGTCATAACATTGTACTAAGGAAGTCTTCCATAAAAGCTATATGAATACTTATATGAGTAGAACATTCCCTTCACCAGCAGAATGTGTACATTAATGAGAATATTTAATGTTTTAATCAACTTTATGCCAGATCTACTTACGTTTCTGTTGTTTTGTAGTTAAAAAGGTAAATCATGAGCGTGTCAAAGGGGGGGGGGGAGCTCCTGCTCCCTACCCCCATTTTTTCTTGATAAAAGTTAATAAAACTATACTTTTTGCCATTAGCAATACAATATACCTAATTCATAATAGCTTCAAGGAACTAAAGAGGCATTACTAAGCTTATTTGTGCCCCTCCACTTGGGAATGAATCACACATTTCTAGACAAGACACTGAATTAGCCAGTTTATTGATACAAACCAAAAATGTACACAACTATGAATTATAAACTAATATTCATCTACTACTTTTTACTTTTGTTTGCATAAAGCATTTAATAAATAAATAAACCACGGGATTAGGGCAAAGAAGGAGTGGGTTTTAGTCAGTAGTCAGTAAAGTCTGACACGGCTTTCCGCTCCATCCAGAGCGGGACAAATCATTTTGATCCCACCAAAAAACAAATGAACCTAAAATCCACAATAACCGATTTTAATTTGAAAAATTAGTATTTGACAACTAAGACCCTCTGCCGATAAACACCTTTCCAAACGGCCGTCTTCTTCTAAGTATGGATGTGCAAGCCACATCTAATGAGGCAGCGGTCACCGGTAAAACGAGGATGGTCAACAGCACCGCGGAAGTCTTTTCGAATGCCTGGTAGGGACTGCACCGGAAGGGCAAGGGTAAAAAAATCCACTTCTCAAGCCCATCGCCCTTGCAAAAACCCTTTATTTCTACCAGCTCCATCAAGCCAGAGCAAGAGGAGAGAGAAGCCGAAACAAAAATGTTTTTAATTTTTCTGCAAACTTGCTCACGCTCAATATTGCTAAGATCATCAGAGAACTTGCAACTTAAAATGCCAATCCATATCTCGACCTTCTTTGATAAATCATTCATTGTCCAGGCTGCTCGTCTGTGGAATGATTTGCCAGACACAATTAAACGCGCTCAATTGTTGCCTGTCTTTAACGCGGTGTCCTGCGTGAGCGACGAACGCGACGCGACGCGACGCTGCGAACGCGACGAACGCGATCAACTCAATGGCATACCCTACATGCGGCCTATATGACAGTCTGCGGCGAGACGCGACGTAACGCGTACTTGTTTTGAACGCGACCAGATGCGACAACACGAACTATAACATTTTTCGCCCTAAGAAGAATTTCTTGACAGTTCATCTTTTTCTGTGGCACAATATTTACAAAAATTTTCTTAAAGTTGTACTTTAAATATGAACTTTCAAGTAAAATTGTACTGTACTTCTCCATGATTCGAGAAGTAATGACCAAAATCACGTAGGACATTTGTCGCGTATAGCATCACGTCGCATTACGTCGCGCCGTGTCGCGTCGCGTTCGTCGCTCACGCAGGACACCGCGTAAGAAACTCGTTCGGGGACATTACCTGTCGCTATGATATCGATATATGTATAATTATGTATCTATTATATAGCATATGTACGAATCTATGTGTGTATTGGGATATATGTATATGGTATTGTAATAAGTACTGGTATTGTGACACCAATGACTGCCCCTTTTCTTGTCCAAGCAATCTCGTTCCATTCCAGGTTGCCTGGAAGAGATTGCGGAATGCTATAAGGCCGTCCGTTGTTTGTAACTGTGTTTTAGTTCCTTTTTATGTATGTAATGGTGTACTTCAATAAAGTAGATACATCTATATATATAAAAATGAAACCCGTTTTCCGTTGTCACGACATAACATGAAAACGGCTTGACCGATTTGGCTGTTTTTTTTTTAAATGTTCCTTGAAGTTCAGTGATGGTTCTTACGGAGAGAAAAATTCTAAAAAAAAAAAAGTTAGGTAAAGTAGGGTAGGTAGGGTAGGTAGGGTAGTGTAGGGTAGTGTAGTGTAGGGTAGGTAGGGAAGGTAGGGTAGGGTAGCGTAGGATATGTAGGGTAGTCATTTGACGGGAGCGAAGCCGAGGGTAAAAGCTAGTAATAAATAAATGAATAGCGAAGTTATGACCACAGAAGAGATGGCAAGAACAAGGCCCCACAGAATAAAGGCTCTTAACCAAATAAAACCATAAAATTATTTGTTAAAAAATATAATTTAATAATAAAAACTAAATCAACAATGGCAATTCAGTTAATATGGAAATAATTTTATACTAGGGCGCTATATCTTTTGAAGACATCAGCTTTAATTACATATTTATAAGTTTTCGGTTATGTTTCCAACAGCGAAAGCGTCTTTAGATCTTAACTTTTGATGAGTAAGACCTGAGGCCCTACCACAAGCTCTTAACGCGATCTATTTGACGACCTATACAAGATGTACAGATCTATCCCTCTTTCTCACGCGTATGCCTATTATTTTAACACGTCATGGTAAGCCCTCTGAGTTCAAATTATACAGTAGATTTAAGTTGTAATCATATTTTGCCTGACGAAAACAGGTGATTATGATTTCAGTATCCTACCATACCATACCACTTGGACGGTATGGCCAAAATATCTCGACCACTCTGAACTTCGAACAATTGGCTGCGCAGTAATTCTTTTTAAGAAACGTTAGGTATATTTTATTTTGCGCATAGTTCGGAACATCTAAGTTCAAAGTACGGGCAGATGTTGTTTCAACGTGTCCAAAGACCGTTTTCTCTGGTAGAAACACAACAAGTCTTGTAATATAAGTACCTACAAACTGTTTCTCTTCCATGTCAATTTTAGTCTAATTTTAGAACGATTTACTCTATGGCACAATATTTGTCCGAATTATATTTTTTTTTTTCATTTAATATTTTCTGCACGTGGGTGTGAATTATATAAATACTCGTAAACCTTTCTTATTGTTCTTTACATAAGTGAAAACTGCATCACTATCCGTTGCGTGGTTTAGGAGGGACTCGCGGACAAATAGGCTGACGCAGAAAGCGACTTTGCTTTGAAAGAAACATGGAATTAATTAAAATGTAATACATATGATATTTTTATATAATGGATCGGACTATACATAAAGACTGTATTTATTGACTCTCAATTTCAAATGTAAACAATGCTAAAAATTGTGTAAACTTTAATGTAATAATTTTTCTTTGCTACTTCTGTTTTTTTCTCTCTTTTACATAGAATTAGAATCAATAATATTTATGATAGATGGGACGTTCTTTAACAGTATAAAAAAATGTGACTGTGGTGTATTTTGCCTACTCTGTCAAGCAAAATAAAGAAAGACATTTATTACATACATTGTCACATTTTCTAAAAAACCTTATAACTCCCAGTCGGTGGGTTTGGTGTTTCCGTGCCTGGGTGTCTACCGGACCAACCATCTGTTCATCAACATTTGTTCGGCACGGAAATCAAAACCGCAACTCGCAGCATATTTTAGAAAACGTAACTATGTATAATCTTACTCAAAAAAAATTGAGTTCCAATTTCATTTTAAAAACCAAAAAATAAAATAAAAACTGTTCGACGAATTTGGACACATGGATTAAAAATTGTACTAGCGAATTGAAAATGATATCTAGGCTTTTTGCTTTTACATAGTGAACATTGGAATAAAACTTATAAAAAATTTCTTTGTTTATGTAAGTTTGCAGCATATTTTTAAGAAATTCCCTGGTTTTTGAGCTATATAGTCTGTAAGATACAGACCGATCTACAGAGGCCAGTACTATTTTAGCAAAAAACCCATTCAAAATAGCTAATCAATTAATTTGCAAATGGACTAAATCAGTATAAAATGCTTAGGACTTCGTCCAACTAAACATTTAAAAGAGTATCACGTCGTAAAAAGTCAATTTAAGAGTGATTTGGGTCATTTAGGACCGTTATCAATCGGAATTAATTCCCCTGGCAGGGTCGTTCCTACCCTTTTATTCCCTCCCGTGTTACAACACCCCTTTTTTGTACCCTGTACATAAATACACATTTAAGCCTAGAAAAATACATTAAAACATTATCTTACTCGGTTATATTTAAATTTAAAGCATTTACATTTATATAAAACTATGTTAGTATGCTAAAATCTCTTTACTATATATATACATATAGAAATAGGAAAGTTTTAAACAGAAACTCTTAGTTCTTAGTCCTTAGGAGTGACATCTTCGATTCATTTGTCAAAGTCACTTTCCTGATGCAGGTTTCTTGCCGTCAAGTGACCAAGATACTTTCTGGGCAGTATCTTATTGATATTGGGCATATCTTTACCATAATTTTTAATAAGATGAACCAAAGCCGCAGCTATAACCATAATTTAATGACAGCGGGCAGTCGGGCATTATTCTATGAAATTAAAAATCATTTTATAAATGGATCTTAATTTAGCACCAAAAATGGGATAATAGTAGTGAGATAGAGGCTCAAATCAATTTGGTAGGAGGCTCAAAGTCACCAAAAAACTACGACATGCTGCATTCTAAGAACACGAACCGAAGTGGACTTCATACATAAAACTTTACAGTGCAGTACCTATCCAACCATTTCTACATAAGTTTAGAAGCAGAAAGTCAAACAACTTTTCTAATAAAAGTCTTTTCCGCATATCAAGCACATGTCACCTTTTGCAACTGTCGTTTGCACTCAAAATATTTGCTGTACGGAAACACAAGGCGTTGGTGGTACACAAAAAGAATTTTTAAAGTCTTAACTACAAATTCACAATGAAGAATGGTTATTACGGTTTCTTATTTATGAATTTGGAGTTAAGAACGTATTGATCCCTAGTTTAAGCCAATAACAGATTTTGTATCAGATAAATACTCAATAAATTCAGAAACCGGGGTTCATCCTTTTCACTATCCGACTGCACCTACTTACAAGATATACAACTTATCCATTTTTGTATGTTATCATAATAATCATCATTCCAGCCGAAGGACGTCCACTGTGGAACATAGGCCTCCACCAAATGTCGCCACAATGAACGGTCCTATACATCTCGAATCCATCGGATTCCCGCAACCCTTACCAGGACATCGATCCTTGTAAGTGCATTTTGTAAGTGCTCTGCATAAATCCATTTACACCAATACATCTTATGGAGTCTGTTCAACAGAATCCAGGGTTAGTGTGTTCAATGACACATCTCTTGCAATATTTCTTGACAGCCCTGTAACCTCGTAATGTGACGGGTGTATCCTGTATGTTGAGCTGGGTCAGTCCTCGGCAGTAGTAAGCTACGGCTTCCAGTCCATCGTCCCCAATCAACTCACAGCCCCGAAGAGCTAGCTTTTTGAGGTTTGGACAGCATCGGGCTAAGATCTGTAAGAAGAATTGATATTTATGTAAGTCAGTATGTCATATTAGGTAAGGAGCTGTGGTGGTCCAGTGGTAACGGCACCGACATCAAGCGAGTCCAAACCCACCTAGGTGCATCAGCATAGATAGTGGTCACCACTCCTCTCGAAACGGTGAAGGGAAACATCGCAAAGAAACCGATATGTCCTAGAATCAAAAATTCGAATACGTCTGACATCCACTAATCTACGCTGAGACCCTACCACGAGCTTTTAAAACGATCAATTTGACGACCTAAACTGAACTGTTAAAGAAACGGAGCCATATAAAGTGTATAGCTCCATTCCTTTTTCTCGCTCGCTGTCATTTATGTTCCAATATTTAATAATTATATCGAATATACAAGACACAAGGCTGTTCACAGCAACAGTTCTAATAAATTTAATATTTACCTGCAACCCAGGCTCGGAGACATCAGTGGCTCCAAGATCGAGCGCCCTAAGCCTGGAGCAGCCCCTGGCTATGGCTTCTACGCCGTCGTCTCCAAGAGCCCCACACCCTCGCGCGTTCAGGTAGCGGAGCTTGTAACACCTTCGTGCCAGGGTTCGAACTCCTGAGTCAGAGACCTGAGGAGAACAGTCATAGTAAGTTTCAAAATTGTTTAACTTCGCAGCTGACCCAGGTTTAAAATGATGAGGCCCCTAAGTACTGATCAGGAAACAATATATTAAGCAATGACACCGCTACTCAACATTTTATGTATATTATGTAGGCGATTGGAACAAGAAAACAGAGCCAAGATCTTATACTTCTTTAGCACACCTTCATCGTATCTACGTAATCGTACTGTGTGATTTTCTTTCGGTCATCATTCCTCTCTTTCTCACACTTACCATCTCATTCATATAGCTGCCTTCAAAATTCCCACATAGTTGAACCAGAAAATATATACCGTGTATCATACATCGACGCATAAACTAATACCATGGATCCAATAAATGATTCTGAACCCCCATTGGTGAAATTATTTGTCGGCTCTATCCTAATTATATTTTTTTTTTATTATAAATTACTTTTTCTAAACTGTATAAAATCATGGACCCCCAAGTTGTTCGTTTGTGCGTCGATGTCTACCACACCCTGTATAATTGAATCTTATGGACCTGACCTGAAACCCGAGCCAGTGTAGATAATTGGCGCAGTGAGGAGCATACTAAGTAGTTATCAATATGATGATCTAGATTGCCGTCGTCTGCATTTAGATAGGATTTATGATTGCACAACCGGGATAAGTCTTCAAATATGTAAAAGGTTGCTTCATTTTCAAATTATGATTTTGCCTTGACGAAACCTACTCGATACGTGATGTCTTTATTTTAAAACTAGTTGTCTCTCGCAGTTGCACCCGCGTCGACGCGTTCAGACGCGTAAGGGCACGTTTTATAAATAAAGACCACGAACACGCGGAAGAGACCGCTATAAGACACTGTATCATGTGTTTCAGTTTCCTTTTTTAAGTAACATGGTGCACAATAAAGTAAGTGTTTAGTTAATAAATACAGCGTTGCTTATGCTTTGATGGTTTAAGTTTTGTATGAAAACCGGTAATAAGTTTCCTTATGATAATCTTCAATTTTCACATGTCAAAGCCGCTTGCAGAAGCTAACAGACATTTACTAAGGTCTTTGATAGAACGACAAATCATTGATCGGTTGGCATAATCAGACCTTTAATTTATTTATTTATAACAACTTTTTAACATTACGGCGGTGGACATCCAAAGCGTTGTGTAATGTACTAAGACCTACACTCTGGGAGAGGTGGACGTCATCCACCACGTGTGGTTTTAATGCGGGTTGGTGGATTTCAAATTCCTTCCACGTTTGAGAGCAATGTCTCAGGAACCGTCGCTTAACCTTGAAAAAAGGCACGAGAATTTACCACGACTTTACTTACTCTAATTTTCTTCAGCACGTGCCGTGAGCAGATGCAAGACTGCAAACAAGCGCTACTTTTTCAAAGGACAGTCAGAATACTAAATTAAAGAATAAAAGAAGTTCAAGATTCATTACTTAGAAACCGCGACGAAGGCGCACAAGCCACGAGTTTTTCTCAAGACAACTAATTAAAAGTGTGTTAGGACTTTGTGGAACACGAGTTCCTTGAGTTTATTCGTCTTTATTAAAGTTGCTGTAGTTAGCAATGGTATGTTTTAGGTGAGTTTCTTTACGGAAAAGTTATACTTTTGTTTAGCGTTACAATGTTAAACAAAAATGTGTATAACATTGTAACGCTACGGTCTTTTTACAGGCGATATATTCGAATTTCAATTCCTTTTTTTGTAAGCATAGAATCAACTTTCAAACAATTCTAAAGCCCAGGCAGTCATTGGCCCTAACACATGACATCGCTTTGAGGCGTGCCTATAACACTGTTGGTCTGCATTTGGAAGAACCAAATGCAGATCGACGGTCGGCAGGCTTCACATTGCTCACTGTCCTCTAGCCCACGCTTGCGATTCCCGACGCCCAGGGCATCTGCGGCGCAGGCCGGTACGTGAGATCATTTTCGCCTCACGCTGTCTACCACCTCTTTTAAGAATTACTATTTTGCAGAAGAAGGTGCTTCCCATTTTTTCATTCATTCTCACTTCACACCATGGCCTCGCCCATCCACATAAAAAACATGGCTTAGTTGAGCCCTTTTCCACCAGTCATAAGCTATGTGGACCAATGAATATCATTGGTTGATAACAAACAAAGCAGCTCTGTGGTGGAAAATTATCCTTTGATGTGATCAAAAATACATGTAAACACCATAACAAACATCATTATGCCTTTCATACTATCGCCACGATAGATTTTTTTATTGAACTAGTTTCTTTCCTTAATATCCCAATACTTTTTCTTATTTTTGACATTGAGGTCGCCACTAGACGAAACGAGGAGAGGAAGCCTTCATTCAATTATAAGATTATGGTATTTGAATAAGAATCCTTGCCCTAGATTCAGGGTAGGGCGCTTGGAAAATATCTGGCAGCTTTATACCAGTCTAGTTTATCTATTTAATTACCTCTCTTAAAAAGAGGATCATAACATTTGAAATTATCAGCCAACTATGTTTGGGACGGCTTCCGGCCTAAACCACACCATCTGAATAGAAGTACATATAATCCGAATACTTCAACACGAAAAGAACAAAAATTAGCTTAATTTATATTCTTTTGGTGTTGAAGTGTTGCCAAAAACTTTTGAATGCATCTTCACTGGGTCACGTCCGTAGAACCATAACTCAATAAAAACTTGAATACTAAAATATTAAATGAAGGAATAAATAAACATTGCAGAAAATATTTACATAACAAATGGTCACGTCCATAACTTTTCAGACATCGGACTAGATGTAACGTAGTTATTAGTTTCAGTCCGTTCGCAGTGGTTCATAGTTTAAGTGGATTTATCTTTCTAATCTAGTATCTAGAAGCTGGGTACACATTTTAAACAATATTAGCTTCTGCCAGTAACTTCGCCCGCGCGAAGGGTAAGGTTACATCCCCTTAAAGGGTGAATTTTGGAAAATCCTCTCTTAGCAATCGCCTTCATTATAAAACGAAGCCTTGTGTAAAATTTTTGTTTTTCCTTTTACAGATAACATATATACAATATAGATGATAGGGGACAGAAAATTTTCCTGAATATTTTCCTGTAAATGCAAAACGTCGGTTCATTTCAGTTTGGCTTCATAACTGCTGAAATTGAGTTCAATAAAGATTCAATTCGTATTTACATTTTTATTTCAGTAACATATTCATTCATGGCCTAAATATATTTTTCCATATTTTTTACTACGGAGAATACGCAAATAGAGCTTCTATTGTTTACATAAAGTAGAAAGAAGATCATTTAATATTTTGCGATTGTTGAAACTTGACAAAGTAACTGAATCTCTTTGGCTTGAAAGGGAATATTTTATTAAACTATAGGTAGTCTAATGCCTGGGGGATTTTTTTACTGGGGATGAAATTAAAAATATATATATAAAAAATAGTTTAGCCATGATAAAATTGTAACATCGATTTTGAAAAAAATATGATTACAATTGTTTAACTAATATCTGAGGAACTACTTGTACGAATGGAAAAATCTTATTGTGGTAGATAGCTCATATATCGAGATAAGCTATATGATATCACGCCACCGATAGGAGTGGGTAACCTAAAAACGCGGGTACTGCGGTTTCGCAGGGGACTGCGAGTAATACAGATTAGACTATAAAATGATTTTGTGTATCAAAATAAATTTAGTTCATAAGGTGACCGGTATTTAGCGATCGATCTGTCCGACACGTGATTGTACTCATAATAGCAATCAACTTTTACTATAGAACCGAACCTGATACTATTATACAGATATTTTTTGTAATTAGAAAATTATCCTAAGGGAACATAGTTCCGACTCCTTTTTACATTGTAAGAATTCGATTTTGGTTGTTACAAATGGGTCGAAATATTAACCAGTGCATATCACAAGAGTATATCTGACTGTCCTGTTGGTCTAGGGGTTAGTGACCCTGACTGCTATGCCGGAGGCCGATGGTTCGATTTATTTATTTAATGATTAAATACTTTATGCACACAGAAGTACAGAGGCGGACTTAATGCCTTAAGCACTTTCTACCAGTCAACCTTTGGGTGACGCCGAGAAAATTGTGGTAGCTGTAATAAAAGAGATAGAAGAGGCGAATACAAGAATAAATATACTATAGATTCCCACCTAGGATAGTGTCTGGGTATAATTGTTCTATAGTAGGTATGTATTTCGTAATATTGTGGAATATTATATTTATATATTGGGATTACTCTCACCTGTGTACACTTGGCAACAGAAAGGTATCGTAACGCCGGCCCTAGTTTCGCCAGCTCATACAACCCGAAGTCTGTGACCCCAGTACAGTCGGACACACTGAGTTCTTTGAGTGCGCAGTACGATGGGATCCACCGCACTCCTGCATCTGGAACAAGAATTAGAGTGTCGTTAGTTGCTGAGCATACAGACGACAGAATAAATGGATTAGGAAAGTTATTGCGTTTAGCAGCTCTTACTGTTTTCATTTATTGTTGTATGTGATCGTGTCTGTTAGTTTTTATTTGTTGATCGTATATGTTGTGTACGGATAAGGTAGGACCTATTCAGACGTACCTTATTAATTTCTATATTTACTAGCTTCTGCAAGCGGCTTCGCCCGCATGTAGATAGCTTTTCCGTACTACCTTTGGACCCCTATTTCATCTTCCTAGGGGATGAATTTTAGAAAATCCTCCCTAGAGCTCGTCTACGACATAAAAGGAAACCTTATTGCAAAATTATTACGTTCCATGTCCTAGTAGTTTTGGCTATGCGTTGTTGTCAGTCAGTTTCTCCTTTTATTTATATAGATTTTATAGCATAATACAATTGGACTGATTAAAGATAGAACAATATAAAACGTAACACAAGCATCGAAAGGCCCAAATAAGTGTAGCATTTACGTTACGATTTTCTTTAGCAAAATAAGGCCAAGGAATTACCCTCATCGAAGATTTATGGGACGAGTCCAGCAGCGACGAACCTGACTATTAATTAACTACGATGTTTAACAGGATCCTTAACAAAATTGTCTTAAATTACTCGACCCGAAAACAGATCTAAGCCTTTAGGGATTGCTCCCTTAAGAAGGCTCTTCTCGAGCCGTCTATCGTCTCTTGATTACATATGAAAGGTCTATAGTTATATTTTCTGTCATACATCACTCTGGCAAATCATGTGGACTATGAGAAGTGGAATAACCACCAGAGGGCCGAGGCTAACGATCCCGTTTTCCGAGTAATGGAGCAGTTTTCCTTGGGTACCCTAACTTAATTACCAGAACACACGAGTTCTTTCAAAAGAGTCTCATATACTACAATGGAAGACCTGACCTGATGTGTGTCCAAGGGGAGACTATCTGCAACAAGAATCAGGATGTAAAGTCATTCGCAGGGAGGGAAATGTGGAAAACACCAGGATTAGTATACATACTAGCCCAAGGAGACAACCAGGAGATATGCACCCAGTACCACCTACAAAAAGTAAGAACAGACGAGGAATTAGATGTTTGTTAGAAAAAATCATCAGAAATAATGCACGGATAATGCAAAATATAATTGAGGGCGTGACTTGAAGATCCTCCTTCAACTTAAGGACCTCCCACTTCACTCCTCCGTATCATACCGGGTACTTCTGTTAATAATAATAATAATAATCTGTGGCTCGACTGTCAAGAAGTGACATCAATTTTTTCTCTCCATATATTTTCGATTATTTATTTATTCAAAACATAGTTTTTCATTCACCAATAGCAATATAAATAAGTAAAATAAATAGAGCCAAAAAATACACATATATATTATGAATAATTTTATCTTATATCGAAAAAATCAGTACAATAGCAGTGACATGTGCTGTCACAACACAAACCAAATCCCAAAAAGAAAATGGGAAATGTAAGAGAGAAAATATAAGAAGATGTTGACCAGAGCCGCAGCACGACGTGCACGCCCACCACCTCCGGCCTCGTCGCTCAGCTCCGCCTCGCCGCCGCCGGAACCCAGCCCCATCGTGAGTGCTGTGACACCGGCCGCGGCAGTTGCGTCGAGCTCCAGCGACGAGTACTACTCGCCGCCGACGACACCACCATCTGCGCGTCGACGGGGAGGACGCCGGCCACCGGCAGGCTTAGGACCTCGAGGCCCACCGGCCTCTGACAGGGTCCCAGCTACCGGTGGAAGTGTGCAGCGCATGCGATGGACACGATCCATGAATGAGAATGTCATGCGCTCATACTACGGAGCTACAGAGGGGGGAACTAACCTGACTGCGTACCGTGGTCGGATGCTCTCTCTGTTTCAGGTGCTTGAGCCAGCTGTCAACGTCTCGGACCAGCGACTATCGGATCAGGTACGCGTCATCCAGCGTAACCGTATGTTGGATGACGCCGTGCTTGATAGACTTCGCCTCGAATCACGGAGTAGTCGCGTCTCACAAGCTGCACCTCCGGCCGCGGTGCAAGTTCAATCAAGTGCTTCACCGCGACACGACCAGGTTAGTGAAGCTGATGATGACGCGACTATACCCGTGAGTACCCAATGCAATGAACAATTGAGGAGGGCTTTGGAGGATGCATTCCGGGAGTACCGCTCCACACCGCCTGGGCTTAGACCTCGTCTACCTCGCTTGCCCATGCACAAGAAAAATAGGGCGCTGGTGTGTGCTCTAGACTCGCAACTATCAAATTGTTTTGATAGTAGCAAAGACCTTACTGATACCCACTCGATCTTGTATTGCGCGGCTGCAGCGGCGTGTCGTGTAGCTCATGTCAAATTCCCAAATAGTGACAGAGCTGCACGACCAGCTGTACCAGCCTGGCAGTGCAGGATCGAGCGTCGTATCGGTGAGGCTAGAGCACTCATCGGCAAGCTTATCTGCTTCAGGGAGGGCAACACTCGCCCTAGGGTGATGCGTTTTGTGAGGCGGGCATTCTCGGGGACTAATATTGGTCCTCGAGATTATCTGCCCAACATCACAGAGCGTATCGACTTCCTGAAGCAGAAAATCTATGCATGGGCGAGCCGTATTCGGCGGTACAAGCGGCGAGTGGAGCGGTACACCCAGAATCGCACGTTCCAAAGCAACAAAAGGTGGGTTTACAGAGCTTGGGAGCGACCTGTCCAAGGTGTGATTGATACTCACCCACCGGATGATGAAGCCATGAGTTCATTTTGGCGCAACATCTGGTCGGTGCCTGTCAGTCACACCGAGGGTGATTGGATTCAGGAAGTCGAGCGCGCGTGTGATCTTGTGCCAGAAATGGGGGCAATTACCATCAGCCCCCAAGATGTAGCTCGTGCAGTCCGTCCGTTGCCTAACTGGAAATCTCCAGGGCCGGACGGGCTGCACAACTTCTGGATCAAATGGTTCACAGGATCGCACGCTCGCTTGGCTTCTCAGTTCCAGTCTGCCCTAGAGTCAGGAGTGCTACCCGAGTTCCTAACGACAGCAATAACCCACCTGCTCCATAAATCAGGTAGTACCACGGAACCTAAAAATTATAGACCGATCACGTGTTTGCCGACGGTCTATAAAGTTCTTACATCCATTCTGAGAGCCAAAATCAATAGTCATATTGAGACAAACTCCATTATGTCTGCTTCTCAGAATGGATGTAGGAACGGGTCCTGTGGTACTAAGGAGCTGCTCCTCATAGATGTTGCCATTAGCCAACAGGTTCGTCGTTTTCGAAAGGATATGTCGACATGTTGGATAGATTATAAGAAGGCCTATGACTCAGTGCCGCATACATGGCTCATGAGGGTGCTGGAGCTGTATAAAGTTGATGCAACTCTGCGCACCTTCTTGATGTCGTGTATGCGGCAGTGGAGGACGGTTCTTCACTATCCAGGATGTCGACAAATCCAAGAGAATGGTGAACCGATAAGGATCGAGCGTGGCATATTCCAGGGCGATAGTCTGAGTCCACTGTGGTTTTGTCTGGCCTTGAACCCACTCAGCACATTGCTAGAGGGTTCGGGCTTAGGCTTTCGGTTGAAAAGAGGTGGTCAGGTCATATCTCACCTCCTTTACATGGACGACCTGAAACTCTTTGCCCCCAACAACTTGCAACTGATGGAGCTACTGAAGGTAACTGAAACCTTCAGTAGTGCCATCAGGATGGAATTTGGTGTGGACAAATGTGCAGTCATGCATGTAAAGCGAGGGGAGATTGTGGTTTCCGTGGGAACCCAACTCTCGGATTCCATACACCTTAGATCCCTCTGTTCAACCGAAACTTACAAGTATTTGGGTATGTCGGAAGCGTTAGGCATCAATGCTGCTGACGTGAAGCGATCGTTGAAGGAGCGCTTCTTTGGCCGCCTGAATAAAGTACTGAATAGTCTTTTATCAGGCGGGAACAAGGTGCGCGCCTTCAACGGTTGGGTCATGCCGGTATTGATGTACTCTTTCGGCATACTTAAATGGACTCAGACGGAACTCGACGCCCTGGATAGGAGGGTCCGTTCACTACTTACTGCAAACCGGATGCATCACCCACGGTCATCGGTGATGAGGCTGTATATCCCGCGGAAGTGTGGGGGTCGTGGCTTTTTAAATGCCAAGACCCTGCATAACCGCGAGATATGCAGTCTCAGGGAATATTTCCTGGCTGTAGACGTGGGTATGCATCGCGCTGTAGTGGCGGTGGACAAGGGCCTAACCCCGCTCTCCTTGGCTAAGGAGAACTGGTGCAAACCAATAGTACTGGATACTAATGACCGCAGGGAAGTATGGCAGAGTAAGGAGCTTCACGGACGCTTTTACCGGGCCTTACATGGGCCCGATGTTGATCTATTAGCGTCCGTATCCTGGTTACGCTTTGGTGATCTTTTTGGAGAAACCGAAGGTTTTGTCTTTGCAATTATGGATGAAGTTATGATGACGAACAACTACCGGAAATACATTGTGAAGGATGGTACGGTTGACATCTGTCGGGCATGCCACCTGCCCGGAGAATCAATCCGACACATAATTTCTGGGTGTTCTCATCTTGCTAACGGAGACTATTTGCATAGACACAACCTCGTGGCCAGGATTATCCACCAGCAACTTGCTCTTAAATACAATCTTGTGGAGTCAGAAGTACCGTACTATAGGTATGTGCCCGACCCAGTTCTCGACAATGGCAATATCACGTTGTATTGGGATCGATCTATCATCACTGATAGGACTATTGTTGCCAATAAGCCTGACATAGTGGTGATAGATCGAACAGAGCGTCGCACAATGATTGTTGATATAGCGGTCCCTCATGACGAGAACCTCGTGAAAGCTGAGAAGGAAAAGCAATCTAAGTATCTTGACTTAGCTCGCGAGGTTGTCGACATGTGGGAAGTGGACACAGCAATCATTGTGCCGATAGTCGTGACGGCCAATGGCTTTATAGCCAAGAGCCTCGACGAACACCTGAGGAGGCTCTCGTTAGGCAGCTGGATCAAGGGTTTGATCCAGAAAGCAGCACTCTTGGACACGGCGCGTATTGTCCGGAGGTTCCTCTCTCAGGAGCCCTGACCGCCGGTAGCTTGGACCCTGTTCCCGATGCCGGTGGGCCACTATTTTTTATATTTTTAAATGTTTTTTTTTTAGTTTTTGTAAAAATATTTAAAAATGTATAAAATATGTTATAATGAAAAATAAATGGAATAATAATAATAATAGATTTATTTGTCAGAATACTGTTTTTACAAGGTGCTACATAAAATTTTACGTCCAAAATATTCTGCCGTTTCCAGCGTACAAATATTATCAGGCATTGAAATTAAATTAATTAGGAATTAAGTTAAAATTAATTGATAAAAATCATACAATTTTAAGAGATACTAATTATGATATCAAGAGTTATTAAATGCAATGTCAAAAATGATTAAATTCAATATCAAGTATTATCAAATACAATGTCATAGCATACTAAAATATAATGTCAAGAGTTATCAAATACAATGTCATAGGATACTTAATATAATGTCAAGAGTTATCAAATACAATGTCATAGGATACTAAATAATAATGTCAAGAGTTATCAAATACAATGTCATAGGATACTTAATATAATGTCAAGAGTTAACAAATACAATGTCATAGGATACTAAATAATAATGTCAAGAGTTATAAAATACAATGTCATAGGATACTAAATAGAATGTCAACCATAGTTATCAAACACAATGCCAACGAATATTAAATACAATGTCAATTAAATTCTTATGAATGTAATGGGAAGACGTCGTCCAATTTAAATTTAGAATCAAACTTTTCGTTTAAAAACTCCTCTGTTGAGTAGTAACACTTACATCTGGACCCATCACTTGGTGGGATCTATGAGGTTTCACTGACACGATTCCTAATCAGGGCATTCTCTGACTCTCTCACAGAGGGTCTAGCATACTGGCAAGGCATTTACCCTTATTCCGACCCTAACATTCAAACACTAATCTCGGCAATTGGATCCCCCCAGTTGAACCCTATAACCGAGGACATTTCCCTAAACTGTTAGAGAATCCACCAGCGCTCAAATTAAGCTTTCTTTCATTTTTAAAGGTGTAAAAACTTTATAATCACGTAAAGGCGATTGTATAGAAATGTATTTCGGGTTAGGTTCGCTCTTAAAAGCAATGTGGCCTTTATATTTGCTTATTTTAATGGAATTCCCCAATGGAATATCAGATAATATACAAAAACAACGAAATCTCAAGAAAACTTATATCCGAAATCATAAATAAAATAATGATAGAACAAGTGGTGTAATATACAATAATTTTTTCATGTTTTGTTTTAAGAATATGATCGAACTAGTTTCTGCTAGCGGGTTTACACGCGTGATACGATACGACAAAATTTTCCCAAGCAAACATATTCTAGGAATACAAAGTCCCTTGTGCTATTCCAGGACGGGTAGACCATACCCGTGAGTCACATTTCATCCATTTAGCTGTTTCGAGCGAAAAGGTTCTCGTTCTACAAACTTCTTTTTTTTCTTGCCCTTATCCCATATTACTTGGGGTCGGCGCAACACACTTTTGTCTTCCATTCTGTCCTATTTCCCGTCGTATTTTCACTAACTCCCTGTTCTTTCGCAAAGAAGAAAGAGGCATACTCGTATATTACACACAGGCACATACATATAAACTTTTGATCACACAAATTACACAACGACGCGAAAGTCCTTTAACTTATTTATTGTGAACCAAATTCATTATGTACCTAGCCTAGATATATCTAAAACTGATAAAGTCACCTTTAGTACCACCAGTTACCTTTAATAAAGCGATACTAAAATAGGCTGCCATCAAAAAAATACCTACAAAGGGACTAAAAACAAATAATGTAAGCGTGTAACAACAAATTCTAGCAAACCCTTTCTCACTTATTCCTTTAGATCCTTTGTTTTCTAACAGACAAAACATTTTCATTATTCAGAGGACTCGAAAGAGTTTTATCAGTAAACTCGTATATATTACTTTGTACCCTTACGTTTTACGTATTGTCTAAAGTAGGCTTACCTTCGTCTTACACAGATTTCGCTTCAGGCCTATAAAGTACAGTACAAGCACCCAAAAATTATATGTGTTTCAGAAACGTTTTCAAATTAAAATTAGCTAACAGATACAGTTAAAAGTGAATTGTTTGTCTGGGTATGTGATGAGAAGGGATTAAATATATTTCACTAAGAAATAAATGTTTGTTAAGATAAATTGTTAAGATATCTGCTTGAGAACTAAGGTTACCGACACAGCCCGAAGAATCGCTAAACTTAAATGGCAGTTCCTTGCTGCATGTTGCTCGCAGAACAAATGATCGCTGGGGACCAAAGGTTCTAGAGTGGTGACAACGTATCGAAGACGCAGCATTAGAAGACCTTCCACAAGGTGAAGATCAAAGGAAACCGATGGATGCGAGACGAACATGACCAGTCGTTGTGTCGACGCTTGGGGCAGACCTATGTCCAACAGAGGCCTTCGAGAGAGAAATTGCATGGACGTGGCGCATATTTCATACCGTTTTTTTTTTTTATGTATATATTGTACTTGATTTGTAATTTGCCACTTGTTCATGTAAATAAAAAAAAAAATTTCTTTCTTTCTTTCTTCTTTCTAGAAATAAGAAGAAAAGTGTGAGACACACGAAAACTGCAAATCGGCGTCGTATCGCATTGCATCGCAGTTTGTGTGGGAGTCCTATACTTAAATAATGGATATTGACAAAGAAAAGATGGACGGATTGTGTGAATAATGTACCAGTGAAACACGAGTCAATCATGATACGACGCGACGGTTGACAGGAAGAGAAGGATTATTTTATAACAACAGTAACACTTTGTGTGACCCAAGGGCTTTTGCAACGGTTAGGTTAGAGGATAAGCATTGCCCATACCACGTGCCAATCTCTCGTGTCACTGTCACTTAGGCACATTAGCGGTCGACAGCGACACGGGAGTTTTTCGAAGTGTTTATATTAGACTAATTTGTGCTACTCCAAATGCTCCTGGTTAAACCGAATTTAATTAAATATATTCAGAACATTTTTTTATCCCGATAGTATGCCTATCACGCTAGCGCAGTCGCTGTTAAAAGCTAGTTCAATTATATTTTTTTTTAAACTGTTTCATGTTAGTTTTTTTTTCTGTGTTTATGTTTTTTACCACTTGTTTTATGTGTGCTTTTTGTGTAATATTAAGTGCTAAATCAAAGGAAATTATGAATGAATTAATTTAAAAATAGCGTGTGCAAAAATGATATGGTCATAGTGGCTTGTTATGAAACTAAAAACACAAGATAAGCAAGAGAAAAGCATAACGTAAGGAAGAAAAAAAGTAAAACATTTATTTGTAACTTGCACGGGACAAAAACTACAGTAAAATAAAATAAAAAATGTAACGTTAAAAAAAGTTAAACTAAAGACCTGTGCGAGGCCAAAAAGGGCGCTATCTCAGCTTATGTCGAGATATTTAAACAAAAAGTGAAACAACGCAACACTAGGAACATAATGACGGTTTTGTAAGAGAGAACATGTTAACTTGATATTGAAATGGAGCAAAAAACTTTGAACACAAGTAAGAACACTGCAAACAAACCCAACAACATCTATATTCAACAAACAAGAAAATCTTGTGTGAAAATCTAGCGCAAGCAATTACGTGCTTTCGAAAAACTGAACGGACGGGCTGGACCAGTCGACTTGACGATCTAATAGAGACGTTGGTCGCGGATTATGGCGATTAGACTGATGTTTTTCTGAATAATAATGCGATTACTGTCTGCTACTACCCGTATAATTTATCAGAGATAACGGGAGCACTTTAAGTAAGGTTATATTTTTTTAGATCAACGGTATGGGCTGGAGTGTTTGCGGAAACATTTAATAAATCGATTGCTGGAAAAAGGTTTTACCATAAAAGTGTGACCGTTAAAATGGTTCCATTATGTTTTTTTCCTCCGATTTAATGCGAGATTTTCAAAGCATGTTTTTTTTGTTTGAAGGGTGAAATCATTGACTTAGACTTCTCTTCTTCTATAATGGAGCGGAAGGGCGTGCCAGACTTGTCAGACTTTTACTGACTAAAACTATACCTATATTCCTTCTTTGCCCTTTACGTTCCATACCATGGGTTTGCCTTTCAGAAGTCAACCCATGGCCCGAGTAGGCATCCTTGCTTAGGCCCCTATGGTTTTTCTGATATCTTTGAGGGTGCTTGGAACACTACGAGCCGTCAACGACTCGGGCTCATTTTGGACGGTTACCGGGTGACCGGCTGGCGAGCTACCCATAACATGTCGACTGTAAGCCAACGCTAACGGTGGCAGATGAGGCTGGAGCGTGAAAGGTTCGTTCCAAAACGTGTGCGGCCGGCCGCCTCCTTCGATAGTATTACTACTTCGCAGAAAGAGGCGATCGCCTGCCATTCTTCCTCGCTGTGTAACCGTTTTTTTTTTTTCTGTAATTTAGACCAATTGGCCTTAACCTATCACATACCCGCGAAACGAGACACAATAGTAAAACAATAACACCGCGGTCTCATAGGACCGGTCAGGGATTCATGAACTAATGAAAAATTTGTAAAGCATAATTTTGGTCTTGATGAGCTCAAAGGACCGAACTCAAATCAAACTAAAGGCGTTGGATTCAGAACAATACATCATCAAGGCATAAAAGAGACAGAGAGGGCTTAGAACACTTGGGGACATCTATAAATTACGTCATAATTAAGAGGAGGGGAAAGAGTTACGTGAAAAGGTCAGAGATAATTCGTAACGTAATATTTCAATATCTTATTATTAAAGCGCGAAAATACTAATGTTATAAAGCTGAAGAGTTAATTTGTCTGTTTGAACGCGCTAATGTCAGTAATTACAAAATATTATTTTGGATTATTTTACTATTCTAGCTTCCGCCCACGACTTCGTCCGCGAGTTCAAGAATCGGGATAAAAGGTAGCCTATTTTCTTATCCATCTCAAAGGCCATATGCATGCCAAATTTAATCCAAATCCGTTCAGCCGTTTTTGCGTGATTAAGTAACAAACATCCAAACTTTCACATTTATAATATTAATAATAATATATTATATATATATATTATATAAGTTAGGATTACTGTTTCATTTTAATCATTTCCAAATGTAAAACTGCAAAATATGTGACTTCACACTAATGAGGGCCTCACAAATGTGAACAGCAGTGTTAAGGACGAGAGGGGGTCAAAAAATTCGAATAACTTAATTTATGGACGGTCTCTTAGCTGTGAGATAACAATATATTGTCGAGTTGACGATAGATTAATCAAAGTCACATTGTTATATAGAGTATTCATCGGACCACAAAATTATGTTTAACTATTGTCGATTACAAGAGCGGTCGATATGACGATGCTTGAGGGAGGCCTATGTCCAGCAGTTTACGTCTTTCGGCTGAAATGATGATGATGATGAAGATTGTCGAGATGCAGGAATGTTCGAAAGAGTCTCCATGGCTCTGACGAACCACGGCGCGAAAGATAAGTGAAGGACTACAGGTGGGTTTTACTTAGTAAAAGTCTGACACTCTCGCTCCACCCAGGGCGGGAAGAGTTATTTGATGATTTCCTATCACAAAAAAAAAAGTATTCCGACTTAATCAGGTACATTTTGATTAAACGGTTCTTAAATCGGTCTTTTCTCGGTTAGTTGATATTTTTTAGTAACGTTATTGGCAACTTCTTAACAAGTAATTTATAACTATTATTAAGAACTACATGACGTTCTCCTGCTTTCTGTTTAGTACCACTTTTGTTTTAAGGGTGTGTTTCATTTCACGGACATCGGCTTTACGGCCTTAACCAATCACAGTATTAATTAGAAAATGCCATGTGGAATGCAATTTCTAGGTTGAAGCCTAGTTTCCTCAATTATGTTGTAAATAGCGAGGTGCTAAACTGTATGCGAACACTATATTTACTTAAGATAAATATGACATAAAACATAGGAAAGCTGATATTAATTGCTATAAATAAATTATGTTATCTTGGAAGAGAAAACTGGAGTCATAAAATCCACATGCAGGGTCATACGGATAGAAACACATAAAATATGGAAATTACGAGGTTATAAGAAATTACTTATATGGATTCAGTGGCAAAGCACATGAAGACACTAATTGATGATCCAGATTTGGTTAACCTCAATCTACAAAGCTTGGGGTACTACAGGTATAGAGTAGCCGGCCTTTCGGTATTTTACAGGACACATTTTGGATAGTGTGTTCGAGAATTACATGACACCTTCCCACCATCGGAAAAACCGACGTACGGCGAGTATCCACCCACACATTTTTAACATCTCTACGGTGCAGAATAAGCGTTTCGCCTCGTCGTTTAAATCACGTACATCGACGAACTGTAACAATTTGCCTGCTGCGGTCTTCCCGTCCGGTTATAATTTAGGTGTTTTCAAGGCTAGTATGAATAGGTTCTTAATAAAGAAGTGCGCTTCACCATTAGCAATTGCATCACTGTTTACTGACAGGTGGCTTCGCAATAAAGCACTAGTTTATAACATTAAAAAAGCTTTTGCCAGTAACTTCGTCAGCGTGAATATCAGTTATTTTAAACGTAAAGTCGGAACCAAATAAAAAGTAATCTATATCCTCGCTTTTCGGAAATATGGAATAAGTTTGAACGTGGGGTTCAAACTCCGTACCAAACTTACTTTACATCGATAAGTACCGTAGTTTAATCGTGAAAAATTAACAGAAAGAGTTACATTTACACTATTAGTATGAATTGAAAATTCGTTAGAGAGTACTTTTTTAGGTCAATCATCTAATAATAACTCCATTTCTGGGTTGAACGAGCTAGAAGAACGAACGAAGAGTGAATAAGATTCCCATTAGGCTCGAATCACGAGCCTATCAATAACTTGTTGTTTTTATATTGTTACTATATGTAAGGAACCTATTTGATATGATCCACATTGGTCGATATAAGTTATTATTATTAACAAAAAATACACGTTTTTTAATCCAAACAGATAGCCAAATGGGCCCTTGACACGAAAGGAAGAAGAAGAAGAATTCAAAAAATGTATAATATTCATTTGAAGAAAATATACTTTACGAGGCCGAGCGACAGTATGTGAAATATGGCCTACAAACATTATTTATAGAGGGCTAGAAGCCACAATATAATTTATTATCATGAAAGTGTCGCTCCTTGTCACTTAGACTTATAGTTGAATAGAAAATACTAATAAAAAAACAGATTTGATTTATTTATTGTTGGCTTGGCTGTCTACCTCGAAAATAATGTTATTTGTGTTGGGTATGCGTAACTTATTTATATTTTTCTCACCAAAAAGCTTTTTAGGGTTAAGTAATATTAAGTCATATCACAATGATTCATTTCGTTCAGGGCACTTAACAAAAAGTAAGCAACGTAAAAACAAAATTCATAGACTATCTTAACCCACAAAAATGTCTATGTATTAAACAAAACTACATATATGTATATACACTAAGGGCCTATTTCACCACCTATGATTAAGTTTCGAGTATCTTACTTGACAGACAATTTCATATAAATTCTGTCACATTTTTGAATTTATTCAGTGAGTAGTGCCTACTCAGACATTGTGAAACAGGCCCTAAAACTTTGTGGTATTTATTGTAACTACCATGTATAATGTTATATGCGTATAATTGTAATAGTATCTTTTTTTGCATGTAATTTTATTTCCTCTCCTTTTACTTGATACACAATAGGTATGTCTACATCTCTTTTTCTCTCTCTCTCCAACTCTCCTTTCGCGTGGAGGAGATTTGTTTAAAAATAAGCATCACCTTTGTACCTATTTTTCTGTCTCCTTCAAGTAATCTAATATTTTTTGTGTACATAAACTGTTAAATAAATGAACACATTAAATATTGGCAAGCTTCAAAAATATTGCATGGTTATAATATTTTTCAGGAATTACTCAATTTACTTTTACGAACAATGACTTGTTAAAATGATGGACGCGCAAGTGGATCAAGTCATGGAGCCGTAAACTTATTGTTCTGGATTAGCGACAGTATATTTGTGGACGCAGCGTGAAAAGGTCGCCCACAAGAGGAAGCAAATACCTGGTGGAGACCGAGGGTATCCGCTGGATCGTTTGATGTGTCAACCTTTGAGGGAGGCTCAATTCCAGCAGTGGACATTTAGCGGCTGAAATGATGATGATGATGGTCACTTACCTGTGACTAGAGTACATCGCCTAAGGTATAAATACTGCAGGGAGGGACAGGTGTGGAGTAGCGCGCAGAGCCCAGCATCCGTGACGGAGCCGCAGTCCGTCAGGTCTATGTACTCCACGGGCGGCCGGCGCGTCGCCAGCCGCGTCTCCAGCCACGCCCAGTCTGGCCAGTCCACGTTTGGACAACCTGGGGAAAAAGGTTTGTAGTATTTAGTTTATTCTTGGTATGACTGAGGTCTTGTTCTTATTCAGAACATTGCCCATCCACCGGTATCATTGAGAACTTACTAGATTATCAATTTCGTTTTTTACTATTTTTTTCAGGCATTACGTATTGTTAAGCCTGTTTCATCAAGAGTACTTTTTAGATGATTTCTAACTCTTGGTAGATTACAGATAAACACTAAAACGAGATTTAAAAAAAATTGTCAAGTGGTCATTTTTTTATTTTTTATTTAACCGGTTGTGAAGTCGAAAGACCTTCGATTTTTTATATCAATGTAGAAGAGTTATTTCATAGAAAAAGTTCCAACACTAATGAATACGCCTTTTTACCATCTCCGATTCCTACAATATTATTCACAGAATTGAGGCTGAAATGAACATTGAAGAAGACAGCTGTTTCCTTCATTCTGTCGAGGTAAAAAAGAAAATTTTAGAGAGTGATCGTCGATTCGTAAAGAACTCTAATTGTTAGTAGTTATATTTTCGAGCTCTTTGGGGTTGAAACTTTCGGATCGTGGGGTCCGTGTGAGCACAAATTGTAGAAAAACCAAGTGCAATAAGGCCGCCAATTGTATGTTTTTACTATAAGGTTTTCTAATATTCTTATTGTAATCTTGGTGTACAATAAAGAATATATATAATAAATAAATAAATAATAAAAACCTATTCCAACTTCTAAAAGTCTTGTTGACATTTCGCGTGTTTTTATCTTGGCCAGAGGTTAAAGACTGGCGGCATTGCCACACTTAATGGCAACATTAAGTGTGGCATTGCCGCCAGTCTTTCATGTACATTATCGGTCGATAGCGATGTGGAGGCGGTTTTCTGCGCCATACTTTAGATTGTTTTTAGTTACTTTTAATTAGTTAACAGTTTCTATTATTCTTCTGTTTTATTATACCTAGTTTGTTTAACCAACAGTTCAATAACGTCCTTTATTATTCTCAAACTTAATGAACGTACCTAAATGTAAATGAGTATTTACTCTCAAAGGAACAAACTTCCTAAGTTCATAGTTTCCGAGCAATATTTCAAAACTTGGTACAAGATTGTAACGCTACAAGTTTAACGAGTAGGCTTCTGTCGAAGTTGGCAGGAACGAGGAATTAGCTAAGTTTAGTAAGTATTGATACAGCTGCACACCGGGTTAAGTGCGAAAATTTGATTTCTCAAAGGATTTGACACATATTGGGAATATAAACAAAGCAGATGTTGTATGTACGGTTTTTTTTTAAATATCGCAACATTTGCTGTGATGGATGCCTTTTAAGCCAAATTACAACCAAATCAAAAAATCAAAAAAATCCTTATCAAAAAAATTAGAATTTTATTAGTGATTGTCTGACTCTTTCTTCAGTAAAACAAACAAAACTCAAAGAGTATCTCCAACCAGTCGTGATAAGAAGGACATGCTAGTTGTTATTTTGGAATAATTTGGAATTTATAATAATTTTGAATTTGTATTGATTTTGAATTTTGCCGCTCGTGTCGAACCCAAATAACATGGTGAAAGGGCAAAAAGATGATGATTATGAATGATTAATTCCTACGAATTTGTATGCCATAAGGTAGAATGTATCTACAGGAAACCTTCACCTTAGTACCAACTTTGATGCGACACAAAGTGCGCCAGTCGATGCAAATCATATGTAACAGCACCAATTCTGATGTCAAACCATTAAAAATAAACAACAGACTGCTTAACTGATTACTCAACTCTAACACTGCCTGTACATGAAAGCTGATGAATGCGTAGTGGCATGTCAACAAAATAGAATTTTCTTCTTCTTTTCAGAAGTACTCTTATAAATATTTTTCTGACCATTATCTGGCAACCTGTGCAGCTCTGTTATTGGCCTCGTATAGATCCTGAAAAGTGCAGAATTTTGTGTAGAATGGTCAGCATAGCAAATGGCGTATGTCCTCTGCAGCAGCTACACACTGGCACCGTGTTAAAGATGGGCCGAGGATTTTTTTTTGTGTTACATCGGGAACTCAAAACAATAAACAATCATGGAAGATATCCCGTAAGTGACATTTTAAATTGTGAAATAAACCGTGATAGTCTAAAACAGTGGGTCGAGGAAGCCCCACTTGGCCAGATTGTTTTTACAGCGGCCAACCTGGGTTCGCAGTCGGTTAAGAGATCTCCAGATTGGTCACTGTAATTCGCAGTCGCAGTCGGTTAAGAGATCTCCAGATTGGTCACTGTAACTCGCGTCCTGGGGCAGATGTTCTAATGGGATGATAAAGTGTAGAGAATCTCTCGTCCGTCACCGTCTTTCGAAGAGATCTTAAATCAAGTAAAGCTTTCCTATGATTATGCAGTGTCAATATTCTATGAACATAAAAATTAAAAAACAAACATTTTTCTCAAAATCAGAGCTGTTTTTTATTGACCTTTTGTCTGCGTCCACTAACAATAAATAAATCTGTATAAATCCATCGAAAGCACACTCTCATCAAGCTAAAGAATTAATTCCAATTTTGGATGACTCCATTTCCATTTTTGGAGTCTCATTACAAATGTTTCTCACAGATTTTTCTTTTTCCGCAATAAATAGTAAATACACACATCAAAAGTGTCTAGGGATCAACATATATTTTTGCAATAACTTTTCTCCTGATTGATATTAATTAAAATTTTCTTTAAGGATTCATCAAATAAAGTGTTTTCGTTTGTCACAGTAACGATAAACCAAGTCACCTTTGCATTAATAAAGAAATTTGCCATTTTCCTAATAAAGGGATTTTTGACATTTGAACCACTAACATTAAAGTTCGAAAAAAAGACTGAAATAACAGTTTTCTTTAAAATTTTATTGGGTAACTTAAACAATTAATAATCCGTGTTTCTACCGCGAACACTAACAACACAAGAACATCGGTTTGGCATACTCAAAATGAGTTCATCCAAATCACGCTGTGGAATAGCCGCCCATGTTCGTTGCAACAACAAAAAAAGGTCTTCTTGCGACTGGATACCCTCCATATTCGGCAGAGGTCTTCTCTGTAGCATATCCCATGCATGCTCAATCGGGTTCAAGTCTGGCGACTGAGCAGGCCAGGGCAGGACATTGATGTTAGCTGCGGCGAGAGTCTGTCTTACAACTCTTGCGGTGTGCGGTCGTGCATTATCATGCATTAACTGAAATAAGGGACCGATTTGCACTTGTAGAGGAACGATGACGTCTGATACAATCGTCTCAGCATAAATTTGAGCATTGAGGTTGCCTCTGATCCAAATCAACTCAGTTCTTCCGCCGATCCAAATATCCGCCCATACCATGATGGTTCCACCACTATAAGGATGGACTTCCTGGCAGGATTTTAATCGCTGTTGGCGTCCAGGGGTTCTCCAGTGTCGTATACGTCTTGTATCCGGTCTCATACCAAAACGAGACTCATCAGAAAAGCACACGAAACGCCATTGTTCTTCTGCCCAATTTCTGTGTTCAAGAGCCCATTGATATCGAATCCTACGATTGTGCATTGCTATAGGTGGTACCCGTAGCGGTCTTCGGGAATGAAGGTTCACTTCATGCAAGCGGTTTCTGACTGTTTGGTCGCTAATTAAGTTCCCTGAAGAGTGATGAAGCCTCACCGCTAAGATCATGGCGGTTATTGTTGGAGCTCTTCGAGTTAAGATTTGAATGTATCGGTCTTGTCTCCGTGTGGTGCAGCGATACCCTCCTCCATGGCGCTCAGCCACGGTACCAGTGCTTCGGTAACGTGTCCAAAGTCGACTGATAACACTCTGACTTGTATTCAGAGCTAAAGGTACAGTACGTTGCCGGGAACCAGCTTCTATCATTCCCACGGCTCTGAGCATTTCTTCCCTGCATAAATGACGTCGCCGCTCCATAATAACGTTGGTTTTAATCAGTAGTAGGGAAACAGTAGCACTAATAATGTCTTCAATGCGTTGTATGTTTTTATAGGGAAAATATTGACAGCTGATTTTCATCTTTTACTCGAATTTGATTCACAGTTCCTGATTCAAATTATGAAATGCACCAAAAAGGATCCATATAAATTTATAAAATCATAAATTTATTACAAAGCCACATCTCAATCTCAAGAAATCCGCATAAAAATGCTTGATCCCTAGACACTTTTGATGTGTGTAATTACTTACATACCTAACTACTTACATAGATAATTCTCCTATTATGAAAGACGAAAAATAAAAATAGGTACCTGTAAGGTCTATATGCCTCAAATCCGTGAGGTCGGTGATAAGAGGCGCCATGGCTCTGGCATCCATACTGCTGGAGCCCGTGACAGCCAGATGCGTTAGGTTCCTAAACGTAGCCACCAGCAGCTGAGCACTTGCTACCGTTACCTGTTGAACAGGACATAGATTAGTATACAAGAACAAACCTAGATGAGGGAAGATGATGACAGAAATAAGCATGGTTGAAAGAAAAAAAGTGCTAATAACCCAGTAGTGGGCGATTTTAGGATTCAAGTAGAACTACATTGGGCCCACGTGGCCCACGGACGCCGATAGATCCACGAGACGCGACGTTACGTACAACTCAGGCATCGCCCACGTGCGCGTCGGTCTAATGTAGTTACGGCCCTGCCCATTATCTTCTTGGAAGCTAGGTTATCTCTTCACGTCATCTTATTGTATCCCGCATTTACCATGCTGCGTACGCTGTATCCCGGTTTATCCTTTCCAAATTCACCGACCTTTTCGCAGTCGGTCTTGTCGCGGTTCTCGTGGACCTTTCCTAATGATATCACAGTCGACAAGTTGCGTGTTCTGAACCTGGTACGACACTGAACCTTAACATCTACGACCGCCACCACTGGATGCTCCGAAATTACTATTTCTATGCTTCGTTTGCTGTCAGTTTTTTCTTCCTTTTCAAAGTCAGCAGATCTTGGTTTGGGCCGAAAGGTGCACAGTGATGCAGTTGACAAGAAGTCTATATGGAAATCAGTATTGATCGCGTCTCTGCTAGCCGTATGGCTTAGGCTAGTTACGGCGACCTACTACTAATCCCTATCTATCACCCGCTGGACGACGTCTACAACATCCACTCCGAAGTTACTATCTTCCTTCTATGCTGTATCCTAGATATACCTAAAATTTAAAGAAGTGCCACAAACAAAATTTCTAGGTGTTACTTACTATAGATTAAGAAATGCTATTACGTACGAATGTTTGTCCATGTTCATCATGTTTTGTCCTATTTGTTTATACTTTTTACCATCTTTGATACCATCTTTTTTTTGCAATTAAAATATATATCTTTATCATTATCATACTTTCTGAACTTCTGAGTAACAGGGAGAAGAGTAGCAAAAAGTTAACAGTCATAGATTGCATACTGATTCTGCAGCTAGCGGTGCTACAGTACCTGAGCTGCGTAATATAGCAGGAGTAACCCATAGCAGGAGTAGTCCCTAAGGCTGCATGAGCCTCTCGGGCCCTAAAGTAAGGAAATCGCCACGTTCACCACACCATTTGAACAGGTGTTAGAGAAACGGAAATATTTCTGCCCAACCGACTACAATGAGGATTATTTTGACTTCCACTGCGTCAAGGAGCTGCCACAAAATAGTGCAATAGTGGTATGTCATCTGTGCAACGCCTTTTGAGAATCGTGCTGAGTACATCAACAGTTCTCTCAACTATATTGGTCGTGGCTACCAGAGTTTTCTATAGCTTATACTTCAAGACGGGTGGACACTTTGTACGTGTAAGTGCGGTAGGTCATTAATATATACCAAAAAGAAGAAAGGGCCCAATATTGAGCCTTGTGTTACACCCATTTTGACTTCTAAACCCCGCGAATTGACACCATATATTTGAACTTGCTGCTGCCTGTCACTTAATAACATTTCACCAAGCTTAGTACAAGTTTACCAAATCCGTAATGTTGCTTTAAAAGCAAGGTTTCGAAGACTATCAAGACAAGACGAAATGCGCTGATGACTTTTTGTAGTAGTGTAAAAAATAATTTGTTAAAGATAAATTTTAATACTAAATGCACATATTTCTTTTTTATTATCACCAATCTAATAGGGGCATAGTAAATGTTATAGTGATCCATGGGAACTCTTTCGAACAATCTCGATCCCACGGCATGGCGACCAACATCACACGAAACATCAAAATACAGTTCTAATTGAAACATAGTCCAGTGATTGCTTTTGACCATGCAATCGATTCTATAGCACAAAGGACAACGTGTCAATAGCTCGGTTTCCATTCAGCCTGTGTTAGTAACGGCCTGTTTGATTAAATTTTAGACAAAGACCAGAAACCTCACTTGTTCACATTGTCTAAATGTCATAAAAACCTGAGCCAGAGTAGCCCATACATTTTCTTAGGTCGTTTGCAGTTTCTAGCTTAATTTCAATTTGTAACAAAACAAAATAACTAACCATGGATTCAGTAGGTACATGATTTTGGACATCCCAGTGGCTGTTGCCAATAAAAATTGCACCACTAGGGACGCCCTCATGACCCCGTTGACAAGGTTGGTAGGAAAGTAATAATAATAATAATAATAATAATAACAACTAAACAACTACCGGAAATACATTGTGAAGGATGGTACGGTTGACATCTGTCGGGCATGCCACCTGCCTGGAGAATCAATCCGACACATAATTTCTGGGTGTTCTCATCTTGCTAACGGAGACTATTTGCATAGACACAACCTCGTGGCCAGGATTATCCACCAGCAACTTGCTCTTAAATACAATCTTGTGGAGTCAGAAGTACCGTACTATAGGTATGTGCCCGACCCAGTTCTCGACAATGGCAATATCACGTTGTATTGGGATCGATCTATCATCACTGATAGGACTATTGTTGCCAATAAGCCCGACATAGTGGTGATAGATCGATTAGAACGTCGCACAATGATTGTTGATATAGCGGTCCCTCATGACGAGAACCTCGTGAAAGCTGAGAAAGAAAAGCAAACTAAGTATCTTGACTTAGCTCGCGAGGTTGTCGACATGTGGGAAGTGGACACGGCAATCATTGTGCCGATAGTCGTGACGGCCAATGGCTTAATAGCCAAGAGCCTCGACGAACACCTGAGGAGGCTCTCGTTAGGCAGCTGGATCAAGGGTTTGATCCAGAAAGCAGCACTCTTGGACACGGCGCGTATTGTCCGGAGGTTCCTTTCTCAGGAGCCCTGACCGCCGGTAACTTGGACCCTGTTCCCGATGCCGGTGGGCCACTATTTTTTATATTTTTAAATGTTTTTTAAAGTTTTTGTAAAAATATTTAAAAATGTATAAAATATGTTCTAATGAAAAATAAATGAAATAATAATAATAATAATAAAAGTTTATTGACATAAAAGTTTTACATAAGTATGAATCCCCTGGTCCATAAACTAGTGTTAACTGTATCATAAGGACCAGAAGTGAAAATGTGAAAGTGAAATGGGAAAGTGACCAGAAGGTCAGGAAAACTGCCCGACAATTATTTATATTCACATGAATAAACAAAAATAAAAACAATATAACTGTCGATGGTAAAATTTCCCTCTAATGTCAAAGTAAAAGTAAATATGTAAAAGTAATGCGTCTGGCTGGGTTTGAAGCCGTGATTTACAAATTTAAGTCGGGAAAATTACCACTGGACCATCAATACTTTTATTTTCTTTCATTTCCCTTAGTGTGACCAGCGTTAAGAAACTTACAGCACAATTTCTCGACCGCCACTCTCTGACAGAGCTGACACAAGGCCCTGCTCTGGCTCCCGCACATCTAGCAGCGATCTCCAAGGGTCCCGCTGCTCTGACCTTCTTCCAAGCTTCGGGCCTGGTGATCAGTCGAGTGGTCAACCTCGCCCATCTTCGACACACTCGGGACATGCGGCAGAGGTCTGAAACCTGAAAACGGAAATAACACACATTTTAACACTTTTTTCTTTTGTGATTAATTAGAGAGACCTAGTTTTTAAACCACTTCGAAAACTTACATACGAGTAAGCTTTCCCGCTTAGGCCACGGGATTTTTTCAAAGAAATACCGTAGTTTTGGGACGCAAAGGACAAGGGTCAGTAAAAGTTTGACACGCCCTCTAGTTCCACCCCAGAGTGTGAGATGCCCACCTCAAAAAATCTACGTAGGTTAACCTCAAAGCTTTATGAAAAGTCAAAGTGTTTGATGGAATTGCCCCGATTTAGAGGGAACTAAGATGAGGCTGAGACTTTTCAGGAAACAGAAAGTTTTATAAATGATTACAAGGGTGACTACAGCCCAGATAATAAATACAGAATGAATGGAAATATATAAAAAGTATGACCAACCTCAAGGTAAGACAAAATCTTCAACCACAGTGCATCATTCAAAGTATTATCCCTCCTTCTCCTCGGGGGCCCGCAGTCAGCAAGGGTGTGATACCCCTGGTCTAGGCTGAGCTCACTGAGGTCGGCGGCAAGGGACAGTGCGGGCTCCGGTGGAGGCGGCGGACGCCGCCGCGCGCCCCCGCACACCCCCGGCCCGGAACAACTCCCGCTTGACATGACGAGACCCTGGAAAGAAAGTTTTTTAGAATTAGTTAATTGACTTGTGAGATGTTGTCCTGAATACATCCAAAAAACTTTTCCGCGAAACATTTTTTTATTATTTTTTTAGAACTTGACTTGGACTACCAAAATCCGGGAAATTGCCTTATAGTTTATTTCGGGTTTAGCTCCGACATAGCCCTGGAGGATTTTAAATGTCAGTTCCTATGTATGTGGCGTCATAGAACTACACTTCTAAGCGAATTTCGTAGATACAGATTAATTTGAAATGTTCACTCGTGCATTTTAATCGACATCATATCTTTGAATTATAGAAATAGTATGACCACCAGCAGTTACAAATCGACTTGCAGAAATCATTAGGTAAGTCTAGATAGAAAATTATGACTTAATTTGATTGCAAATATTAACGAAGCGGTTTCCTTTAAGAATGTTAATCGTAACAAATTGGAACTATAAATCGTTTGCGATGACAAGTTTCTATAAATGACAGTTATTGAGATTATGTTACTAGCCTTTGCTTTAAATGTTGGAACAAATTAATCTTTAGACACACCTGAGACATTTTATTGAGTAGTCTAGTAAAGGATTAACCCAATTTTAGAAGTCTGTTTAGTTCGTAACGTTGAAAGTAGTCACAGCTGCCTGTAGACGTACAGTAACCAAACTCGGACCGGACGACCGACGGCGCGCGGCGTCTAGTGTTCCACGCGCACCTCAAAGAGATGTCAGCAAAACCAAAGACTCAAAAAATATTAACATGAGTAATAGGGTCCCTTGGGTAGGATATTTTAGCGCTCTATCCAGAGTAGGAAAAGTTATTTGATGAAAAAAGGTACATCATTTGCTATCACGTGCAAAAAAACTTTAAAGGCGAAGAGACTTATTTAAACTAACCAGCAAAAACATTAACTATCAAAACAACTCCCAACAGCAAACAAACAGCTTTATTATATTTTTTTACCTTTTCTTATAATAGGAATAAAACACTTGAATCCAAAACCCTACTTTTCCAGTAAAGTTATTTTATAGAAAACTATTAGAACAACAAATATCTCAAAAATTTACGAAAAAAAAACTTTTTACGGGAGTATTATCAAAAGACGATATTCACAAATGAATTCACAAACACATAATAAGCATTCATATAAAATTCCGCGTACTGTCCGATCCAACAATTTATTAGGTGCAGACACATTAACATACAAAAAGACATTGAAATAGGCGTTAATTATTGTTTGTAAAGCTGTCAATTGTATAATTAATACGCAAATTATAATTTTATTCGCACTTGTGGAGGTTTAATTGCAATTCATAAGCGTTCATTAAAGTAACACATGGGTTCATGAGGGTGTTAAATGCATTTAAAAATATTCAGTTTTGTGTTGGTTATGTCACCGCCATTATTTATTCGATTCTATTTATGAATAAATATGTAAATAAGAAGAAATACAAAGATACTGCTGCCTCCTGAACTAGGCCAAGCACTCGTGTTTTAGGAGCCAAAAGATCCTTCACAAATAGACAAATTATTAACAGACAACATTGCAAGTAGCTGTATCACAATATTATACATTTTTAAATCTATTATTTATAAAATAGCCGCTGTAAATAGTTTTCAAATTGGCTTAAAAGGATTCAATTTAGGATTTTTCTTAAAAAAAACTAAATATAAACTACTGAATTTCGGTAGAATATTGGTGACTTAATTTATTGCATTTAACCCTACTACGACGTCCTGCAAGGAATACTTTGGGAAGTGAATAGGCTATTTTTACCATCCTACCTCCACCTTCCATATTTCGTTTAATAATTTATATGGTAAAACAACGTTTACCGAGTCAGCTAGTAAGTTAATCACACTAAGGGCCTATTTCACCACCTATGATTAAGTTTCGAGTATCTTACTTGGCAGATAATTTCATACAAATTCTGTCACATTTTTGAATTTATTCAGTGAGTAGTGCCTACTCAGACATTGTGAAACAGGCCCTAATACAAACTACTCAAATACTTAACACAAAACAAAAGTTTAAGAGGCCTGCGTACATCGCGCGCTATCTCGAGTTGAGACGAAATAAAATACGTTTATGTGGTTGATGGAATCAATCCAGATAGTATAAACAATTCTTGGACACACTGACTGAAGTAAAGTCATCATCCACACACTGACAGTTGCTTGCTGTGATAGCAATACAAATTGGAAATTTGGGAGATGTTCCGTAATACCAAAAATTAGGAATGAAAAATTAATGTATTTCCAATATTGTTTCGAGTATTTGTAACTTGATAATAATATCTGTGTTTCTACGGAGAGATATTTTGAAATATTGTTGTTTATAATATAGAAAAAAAAAAAACAAAATAAAAACATGACATTTTCGCTGTGAAAATGTGCAAATTTAAATTCGCTTAATTTCGTTTGGGGTAAGTTTAAAAAAAATGACGACGTAGGAACCTAGATAAATATTGTCTGAATCCGAATAACATCATATTACGGTGTAAATATGCTTAAACTGCAAATGATTTTAGTATTACGTTTCTATGGACAATTCTAATGTCGCGGCCACCTTAAGGGAAACACGAGAAATACTCGTATTCTCGTAATTACCACAAAACGGAAACAATGTTAGCACCATTTTGAAGAAGGCTCCTGACAGACATCCGTGAGCCCACATCACAGAGTATTGTAGCCAACTATTACATTCCTTTATAAATACGAGTAAGAGGATAACCTACAAGTCTTGCATGTATCTTCATCGCTTTACCGACCGACTTTGATGTACTTACACCACACATCACACAAGTACTGGTTCCAATTGACATCGAATTGTTGGCAGAAGGACCACGACTAGAAGTAATGTCGAAAGTTTTCCGAATAAAAGATATGTTAAAGTTTTCAAGCTATCGAAGAACTAAATAAAAATAACTAAAAAAATAAAACTAATCGAAGAAACTAAAGAAAAACGATTCCAGATTCCAAAATCCAGTACTTAGAACATCGAGTGACCGTGGCTTTAGGAAGCAAAGAAGAAAAACTAAACTTAAAAAAAACCTTTCGCTTACTTGTGCTATTTTGTAGTGACCAATTTTATTGAAAACATGTAAAATTGACAATTTTAATCTAATTTTTATATACAAATAAATAGACGTCTTCATCCCACCATCTCGAAAAGAGTGTTTTTAATCTTCAATATCTGAGTGGAAAAGCCTTTTTTATTCTCTAGAGGATAAAGTAAATTGAATTTAGAACATCGTGTCCACTAAGTTTGTGAATTAAAAATACATTAAACCTATTTGCTGCTTTTACCTCTATGGTGCCGAATATATCATACAACTTTTTTTTAATTTGTTAAAAACTCAGACTCGGAACCTTCTTGGTGTTCTTTTTTCAATTTTCTTTGTACGCGGTTCTTTACGCGGCATTTGTTCACGTCATTGTTAAACCTTATATTAAAACAATAAACTTGAAAACAAGTAAAAAACTAAAATGAGTGATTCTAGCGACGAGGAAGTTTGTTTGACGCCAGCAGAATTAACTGAAACTGTTAATAATGCGCAAATGAGTTTTCTCCCTCAACAATCACGCGAGAGTACGATATGTTCAACACGTGGCGACTAGCAAAAGGAGCCAAAACTTTCTCAGAAAACGTTTTTTTTTTGCATTTAATCATTTCCTCGCTAAGGTGGGATGAAAAGTTACGTGTTGCACTCGAGTGCAAAGATTTTTCACCTCGTGCTCTTTTGATTCCCTCGCTAACGCTCAGGATTCTAATTTTGAATCCTTCGCTTGCTCGGTCATCAAAATTGAACACGCGGTTAAAAAGCAACTTTGCACTCTTGTATAACAAATAACTATTATACTCCTGAAAACTTCAAGCATTTCAATTCAACAAAAACCGTTATTTTAACAAAACACCGTTCCACCCATTTTACAATTATGGATTTACAGGAATGGCACTTCTGTCCTCATAACTTTGCTAACACCACAGTACCGACCTTATTTCACAATTAAACGCGTATCTTTACAATGGAGCTATAAATCAAACGAGTTTGTCATCTGTGCCACTCATGCACATTTATGAGCAATGGTTATTTCGATTGAACTTGCTATTGGTTAGTCGACTTAATTTAAGGTTGTCAGTACGATCATTGGCTGTTTTAATAACGTTTAGCCCTAAGGGCTCATCGAATATAAATGGATAATGGTCTAGGCCTTGAAAACAGCTTATTTTTATCCGACTCTCGTATTTTAATGATGATGAGAACCTAAACGTAAATTGTCATAAAAATATATTTTTCATTTTGATAGGCAACGTTAATGAAATCGCATAGGATTTAGGTTGGATTTATTTTTTTGTCATACAAGTGTTTGATTTGACTTATTATTTATTTATGTCGAACACTGAGCTGAATGGAAGCGAATTTACTAAAGTATAAATAGTCTAATGATTTCTATTTTCACAATGTTATACATATGTTGAATACTAGCAGCAATATCGTAAACAAGCAGTAATATCGTAATAACACCGTATTGCATATAGGCTCGTCAGATTGAAAAATGTCGCTATAATGTAATGCGCTACCTCACGTTCAGCTAAATTGTGATGGTGATGCGTCAACCAACGTTCAGTTTTATTTTCAGTTTCGGCTGGCTATAAGTTATGAAGAATCGATCCAAAGAAAGGTTGAGTAGAATCCACGAAGGCTGCTGGGGCCAGCTATATCCGTCTGCGGGTTTTAAAGTATCCTAATACAAAGCGGATAATGGTGGATTTCTTGTTATGTAGCGCTACTTGCAGCGAGACTGAGCGTTACTAAACCGCATTGAAAAAAACAAAGTGTGCATACAATGCGGCGTGGGTATTTTGTTTCAGAAGGATTGAAATCTGACTGAAATAGGTAGCCACATTAGATTACAACGCGCAACAATCCAGCGCGTCTACTCGTAGGTAGTACGTCTTATACAAAATAGCTTCGGCATTCAGTATTCTGTATGGCTATTTTGTTAATAACAATTGTAATTGATTTCATTTAACTGTTTCATGTTTACTAGTTACAAGTATAAGCGTTTTGGTACCAGTACTGTAAGCTTTTAATCATCATCATCATCTACTTAGCCTGTTCCCAACTATATTGGGATCGGCTTCCAGTCAAGCCGGATTTAGCTGAATACCAGTATTTTACGAGGAGCGGCTGCCTACCAGACCTCCACAACCCATTAACTGGGGTAACACGGTACTTCATGGCAAGACTGGAACTGTAAGCTGAGTACTGTAAGCTTTTAATGCATGTATTAAACAAGCACAACGATTCTGCATTAATATAGTCGGAATCACATATTTTTGGGTGAGAAAACATCGAATAACTTGTCACGCTGGTTGGTGAAGCGAGAGGAAATATCAGATATTTACTATCACACAGCTCTATAAGTAAACACATCTGTTTCAAGTACCCTACAAAATAATAAAAAAATCCAATTATTTATAAGTACTGGACTAGTATTCAATTAGTTTCTCTGCTGACCTTACTATGTTATACATGATAGGTTTCTCTGTAACCACGTAAACGGGTTGGTGACAGCGATAGCCAAGATTGTTAATACTGATGCGCTTATTGGCATTGGTTAACATAACTCTCTAAATTAGAGAAGAGCTAAAATGTGCCAGTTTAATAAAAACTTGACGTTATACCTTGTTTCTTAGTTAGAGAGTTACAGTGGTGGCTTTAATTGTTATGTAAATATTTATACAATATCGTTACCGACGATACAATTTTTTTTCTTAATATCCAATATTGAGCTGCTCATTGAAAAAAACTATCGAAAATTAGATTTTTTCGGTTTATCCTATTTGTTGCGTACAAGCTTCGCCCCAACTTCTAAATTAAGAATTTGTAGTTCAAGCTCTATCCTAATACCGAAATCCTCATTTTAAAATAACAAGTGTAGTACCCTCAAAAAGTTAGTTACAACGAATTGATTTGATTTATTTTATCTGACAAATGAGGCTTGAAAACAAACAATTAACGATTACAGATTCCATTAAAATTCCTAAATGACATTATTCTGTTTACCATAGTGAAGATAACGGTAATAGCCGAAGTATTTAGCCTCGATTCTAACAAACAAAACGCCATCGCGTCAAAAGTGTCACGCGTTGGACAACATATTTAAAATTCTAACTGTACAGGCGCTGTAGAGATGGCTGACCGCTGATCAGTGGCTTCGCACTTGAGAATGGGAATAGGGCTGCCAGTTCATTTGTGATAGTAATTCTACTTCAATTTTGTTTATATCCGTAACCCGACAAATTGTATATGAGGATGGCTAAGGGTGAGATTTTCCCGGGTTTTAAGAGGTCTGTAAGAGCTAATCGCGAGTTTTATACGCAAAAGTATAAAACTCAGTACAATGAAGTGAGGTGTACAATGAAGGACTTCCAAACATAATACAGCTAACTTAGTACGATAGAGAAAAACAACGAAGATAAAAAGAAAGAAAAATATTTAAAAAAAAACCGGACTAATATTCTTGTAATCATTTCAATTGTTTGTCAGATTATTCTACAAGTAACGATTTACCGGTAAAGTATATTAATTTTATAATGAAATCTGTAGTTTTTTAGTAAAATGCTTCATATTTTCCGACCTATTGCGTCTTTGTGTAAATCTTTCTTTTGTGTGCAGCCTGAGAGTGACTGCACATTAATTAGGTTCTGTAGTCTTCTTTATAAAAAATTTTATGATTCCGGGATTTTAAAATAATTTATTATTACTTGCAGTGTCACGTTTAGTAGAAATTAAAATTCTATGGTATGGTTGGCGCAATGGTTTAGTGATTGGATGTTGCACTAAATATCATAAGTTCGATTACTGAACGGTACAAATATTTGTATGGCATACAGATAGTTGGTACGGGTCTAGTTGTCTTGTGTGAGTTAATTGTTCCTGAATGTATCTTTGATACAGGAATTTTACATAGAACTCTATAATATAATAAATGACTCTTTAAAATCATGGACGAAGAGGTTACTTCTAGGTAAACTTGGCCCCCATCATCGCTTTCCATCAGGTTCAGATTCAGAGAAATAGTGACCAAAGGCAAACCTATAAAAAAAACCTAGCAAGGGCCAGGGGCAAGATTTTTTTTTATTCCCAACCTCATGTCTGTCATATCAAACTGATTAGTTTCCCGATTGGCAAAGGGCTTTCTCCACTCTTTCGCTGCTCTTGGTTTAGCGCCATATTTTAGACTTTTTATTGTTATCTTTTAGTTTTACAGTAATTATAGTAGTATTTATTTAAATGTAAAATATATTAATACAAAAGCGTGCATATTTCTGTTTACTAGACAACCCTACAAATCATTTCCCGCTCCCAGTCCATTAACATACACACACACTATTTACTTAGCCATGGTGTTATTTCAATACCCATTGACTATACTTGAGAAGTACTTCCAATAATTATGTTTACTTTGCGTGGCGAGGTGAGCACTGAGCGACTATTACGCTACTGGACATTTTCTCATTACGACGAAAGAAAGGTCTGATGTCGTTTTTGTATGGAATTTTATGTTCGGGTAAACAGAGACCACAAATATCTAAGCTGCCAGCGCCTACAACGATTTTCAAAACAGAAAAAAAACAACAGTATTACTTTAGAATAAAACATTAGTTTTTTGTTTAGCAAATTGCTACATGCTTTAAAAATACTTAATCTATATTTAGTCCGGTGCCTGGGGCGTTAAAATCATCAAAACCTGGAACTTGGTTGACTGTGGGTTGATTTTAAAAAGAAAAACTGATATGTCAAGCTAATAACAAACATAAAAAAGTTTACCTAATAAAAAATTGTGATCTTGACTATGAAAAAAAAGTGAGAATTAAAATAACCCAATTAGTAAAATTCTTTTAATGTTGGATAGTCTATTTATCAGGGAAGGCGTAGCTTATATAACATAACGCTACGACTAATAGGAGTAGAGTAGTAACCACAGACATGAGTGAAACTGGTATAATTTTTATCCCAAAGGAACATACTACCAGAAAAAAAGTATCATATATGCCTTTCCATCATATATACGAAATCCATTCAGTAGTTTTTACGTGAAAAGGTAGCAAACATCCACACATAAAAAATTTAGCGATTTGGTATTTATATACCTACCTTCTAAAACTAATTATATAATTTTTAATTAATATAATTCAGTCAATTTATATTCAGTGCTAATTGGACAAAAATAATATTTGTGTTTCGAATATTATTTCATAACAATTCTTAGTTTATTATACGATTCGATCATTATAAATTCATTATACACTAATTAATTGGTGTTTCCGAGATTGGTAACACATGTTCTAACATATAAATATCTTGTGTCATGGTGTTTGTAGACGCACTCTTCCGAAAAGGTTCGAACTATATATATAGGTATATATAATATATATTGTATATTTGCTAGAACGCAAAATATTTTTCAACCTCAATTACGTGAGGTTGAAAAATTTTAGAAATGATTTTAGTATATTTCTGTGATTTCAACTATTTATTTTCGATTTCTAGCTAACAGACATATTCGTCCTGCAGTTTCGGCTGTGCTAACGGACCAAGGAGTGTTAAAAGGTTTCCTTTTATGACGCAGGCGAGCGCTAAGAGAAGATTTTACAAAAATTCACCCCCAAAGGGTCATGAGTAAGTGTCCAAAGTTTGTATGGAAAAAAATAATTTCTCGCGAGCAAAGCCGCTGGCAGAAGCTAATTAATTTATACGGCAGAACAACGTGTATATTTATAACATACAGGCCGTAGGTGATCAGAACTAGCCTAATTTTAATCAAGATCAAATCAGCCGAATTATAGCCGAATATAGAAGGACATTATCTATTGATTATTTGATATTTTGTTTCAGTATTCAAAGAAGACGTGAGAACTTCGAATGTCAATTTTATTTTTCTTTACCTGAAAAGTATTTTTTTTTACTTGAATTTCTTCTCGTTGAAACTGGGCAAGTGGGCATAAAGTGAAAATCTGATTAATAAAATTCAGAGTTATTCTAAAACAATTAAGCGTAAACCAGTTTCCAGCCGTAAAGTAGGCAAACTTAATCCGTGTAAGTGATAGTACAATGTTTTACGTTGAATAAATACGGTCTTTTAACTAATTTTCATCTCAAAAACGGTTGATGAGGCGGTTTCTGTGGTCTGCCACAGTCTGCGGTTATTCTTATGAACCTTATTTAAAAGGCCTTATTGATATAGACAGCTTCAGACAAGGGTCCAGGTTTAATCACTTTGTAAATGTACAGTTAGGGGTCAAAAGTGAGACGAAAGCCTCCCCAAGTATGGCCTCAACGAACAGTATACAGATTAACTAGTTAATCTACACTCCAACTGATTTACGCACATGAGCGGTAACCTATACACTATACAGGTTGTGTCAGACATCGACGCACCAACGAATACCATGGATTCAGTACATAATTCGGGACACCCTGCCTGGTGATGAAATTTTTCATCGAGGATTGATACCTTGAAATAAAGGCTCTGACCAAGATCTCCACGCTAAAAATGTTGTACCATGTCCTGAAATAGCACACAGGGTACTTTTTATCCCAAAATATGTTCCCTTGAGCTTATTTTCTTCAATCACGCGGGCGAAGCCACTGGCAGCAATTAGTATCATAACCTTCATAATTGAATCCCAGATAGTTCTGCTACAACTCTATTGTCAAGAGACCAGACAGAACTTAATTACTAATAATACAAAGACAAACGGACCGCGTTATTATATCCTTTTAATCCACTGACAGACGGCGGGGCTATAAACAACACATGCTAGCACTTTTATCACTCACGCAATTATTCTATCGAGCTAGATTTATGTTTCTATGTTTTTGAGTAAGTAATTAATATGCTGGCTCTTTTATGTGATGCTGGGAACAATCTAGGCTTATAACCCATTCTAGTACCATGTTTAATGAAATGTTACCTGTCTTCAGTGGTTTAATTACCCGAAAATATTATACTGGGTGTGTCAGACATCGACTCACAAATTAATACCATGGATCCGACACATGGTTCTGGACCCCGCAGTGGTGGATTTTTTCCTGAACCAAAAACTGAAAAATCAAATTTTATCAGATCGTTATTCCAATAATATTTTTAGTGGAAAATACCGACAGGAAACTCCGACAGGACACTTCACAACTTAGCTCTTCGGAAATTAACACCTTTTTAAGCGTATTAGTGGTTATAATCCTCGACTTTCCCTATTTCAAAACAATTTTTAAGATACACCAGCATCTTACCCCCTAACTCCTTTCTGTTCTGTACCGTCGCCATTTTGTTCAAAGATCGTCTTAGTGTCAATAAATTACTGTCAACTGCATACATCTTACTTGAGAGATATTTGCATGTTTTATCTAAGGTACTTATGTCCCGGGACACAGTAATGTATTTACTATGGTAAAAGGTAAAGTTCTAACTTAGATATGAGAGTGACAACAACAAATGGAGGTTTTCAAACGACAATAGGAGTTTTGAATCGTGAAACGTGTTAGTGTCGGAAAGGCAAATAAAAGATTGTATTCGTCGACTTAGCATAGTTTAAAAAATCTATTCATTTATTTATATTTTAGTGCGACTTTTTCTATTATATTTAGGTAATATATCTGACCTCTAATAATACGGGACAAGATGATGAAAAATGCTTATTCTTTTAGTTGTTTACATTTTCTTTTTCATCTTGTAATATTGACTTCCTTTTTATCCGTTCTGATAATATTTAGAAAGGACCAATAAGGACAAAACAATAATACGTTGTTAAAATTACACTAACTGTGAGCCGTCTCTATATAGGACAAACAAATATTTCAATGTTTGTACATAATAAGCTCGTCTAACTTACAACAACCATTCCCTAACGAAGCTCAAGACCTTCGCATGTGTTTTACGAAATATACATACATACTTGTACCACTAAACTGTTATGTAAAGAAGGTTAACTTCTAAAATATTAATCGAGACAATATAGTTATTGCCAAAATATATTATATTTACTACAAAGTTCACTAAAAGATTACTAAAAAGATTCCTCAAAAAATCTAAGTAACGCATTGGACTGGAACTTCTCTTGGATGATCTCTAAAGGACTGCCAAATTTGATGTTTTAGAGGTTTGCGGAACAAGTTGTACAGTCCTAAGTGATAATACCTGCATTGAAAAGAGAGGAATCTCCGACTAGACAGGTGTTGTCTGGTCTGAGCATCAGCTCGATTGTGGTATCACAAATGTCGCTATAATTTTTCCTCGAACTTCTTCACCAGAATCGAAATTGTAGTTAGAAAAATTGTGTTAGCAGAGAGAACACACAATACTATTTTAAGCTCCATTTTACTTTCTTTTGCAGATTAGCTGAACGTCGGGATGTACCCAGATATAATGTTTAACGATATCCGTTGAGATATCGTCAAAAAGTGGTCATCACGAGTGATGATCTTTGGCCTATTGTAGTGGCTCAGTGATTTAAGTGAGTTTTGCTTTATATTTTTTTTTTCGGTAAGATCGTATTTGTATATTTTCCCCGGATTTCTTTTACTCCATATTTCTAGTAACCATGTTTTCAGTCATGCAGCTTTAGGGCGATATAGTCCAAATACTTAGAGACAATATACTCGTACTGGTCGATATTATGATATAATTCTGCTATGGTGTGTATCTTCTGCACTACATTGGGCTGGCGCCTAGCACGAACGCCGTCCTCCCACGCATGCTGATATCGAGGAGTAAAGGTTGATTCATACAATGTTGTAGACTCTACTGGTTGCGTGTGTTACGATGTTGGAAACAAGGCATTTGTTCAGGATTCGAAACAAATAGTAAAAGAACGCCTGTATACGTTGAAAATCTGTAAAGAAATCTTGTATAGGTATTTTGATTGTTACTTTTACTAAAGAATTAACCAAAAGTGTGCGATTATTGGTAAGTGTAAAGTAATAAGTTGTCTGCTGTTGCAGCACGTTTAACATTAACACTCTTTACTTTATATCTTTCTCAGAGCAAATCTATGACCATTCGCAAATAAAATATGAAGTATTTTCAGGAAAAAACTAAAAGCAAATGATTTAGTGATTAATTTATCGTACCGGATCTCGCAATGTTGGAAGACCGGGATACAAGGTGGACCGACGACCTGCTGATAGTCGCGGGAATTTGATAGGTACGCGACACACGGAACCAGTCATGGTGACGACACTTGGGGTAGGCCTATATCCAGCAGCAGACGTCTTTCGACTAAAATCACGACGATGATAAATGCTTGAACTAAAACATTTGAAATCTATTGCGCTAGTCTCGTTGTACATGTTTATGATTTGTTTACTTAACTATTGGCGATTTCTAACTATTAACTCCAGATACCTTTATAATATTTACCTATACCATGAGTCACTGTAACGATTAATATCTTAGATTAACTTAGAAAGTGTTCACAGCTGTAAACCTCGCCGGATCTATAAACCTTTGGACCAACACGCTGCACGACTCATTCTAGCATTCAAATAGTTTCCATTAATTGAGTTCTGAGCTTTATCTCAAGCAATGCGGCGCCAACATTCACTGGCCCACGCTCGCCCTTGACGCACCCGTCTTATCGAGATCCTAGACTATGGCCACTTGTGATCACTTTCAATATCGCTGGCAGAGAAGGTGACCTTGATGGTGAAGAGATAAGGAATATAAGACCTCATAATTCATGTAAGTTTGCCGAAAGTGGTCATTGAAACATCGAATAGTACGGTAATGAGTGAATACAAAAATAAAATGCAATAGTGGTAGAGCCTATTCGCATTTGATCACTATCTCACCTGATGGTAAGCAATGGATATATAATAATGACTTAGCCGACGATGGAGTATGTAGAAGTAACCTATTTACTTTTAAAGACCTCTAGGTTTTAGCTATCGGGAAACACAAGCTGCGGGCATGGAATTCCACTCCTTAGCTGTGTAAATGTGCTAATTACCAAGACAAACCAAACGAAACAAATCTTTAAACTAGGTATACTTTTATTATATGACATATAATAAAAGTATAATCGTAGAAATACATAGGTAGTATAATAAGCATAGAATAAAATATTTGACAATAGAATAAATAAAAAAAGATCATTATCATCTTCCTAACCTTTTCCCTTCTAGTTTGGAGTCTAGAATGACCAATTGATCATGTAGAGAATTCGGCTGAATACCCGTGTTTATCATAAAGCTTCTGCCTATCAAATCTCAACAAAATAGTTACTGAGATAATATACACCTTGGATAACCGAAAAAAAACTAAATTTGATAATTTAAAATAATGATGTTATTTACAAAATTTTAAATAAATAAATAAATTCAGCAGTAAAGTTTCTAAAATAATAAAGTAAATTCGCTCATAATTTCAAAGTTAATAAACACGTACAATAAAAAGGAAAAATCTGCCGAGTACTAAAACGACGTAGCTAGGTAATTGCTATTACATTTTTTACGAGTGTAGACGTCATAGCCTTGTAAACGTTTCTACAGCTGGGACTCGGCCGTTCTCTAGATTTTTAGAGTGACAAAATGAATTAGTTAACGAGAAATGTCTGACTGGGTTTGAACCCTTCAGAGTCGGGGCCGCGACCGTTACCACTTGACCAACAAAGCTCCGATCGTATAAACGTGAGGTATGCCAAAACAACTGCCTACACAGTACAAGTAAATTCCAAGTCTATGAATTATTTCGTTGAGTATTTACTAAGTTCTAGGTGCTTCTATCAGACATATAAAATTACGGCAACAATAGCATTCCATTCCCTTTCGGTATGAAGCCCTAAAACACGCTACCACAAATTATTATTTTGTTGCCCGAATTGCCAACAACACTTTCTTTTTCTACCAATCACGTCTATAAATCATTTTGTTGAAAACATATTATTGATACACGACAACACGGTCGTCCGGCAATGAAATCACTCCGTATCTAGTCGGTTTCCTACCTCTTCCGGAAATACGAGAACCTCACGAAACTGAGCTATAAAAATAAAAATCTCTATGCCGGGACTCTTGGAATTTCTTCAGTATTATTCATTGTTTCCGCTAGTAACAATAATGTTTCTGAAAACAATTCGTTATTCTGAATACACAGTCAGTATAATAACAATATTATTTATTTATTCAGATAAACCAAAATCCATACAAAGTATAATTACCTAATACGCAATAGTAAGCAGGGAGTATGTCTGCTGTACTAATTTCTAGTTTTAGAAAAGTTTTAATGAATTTAGAAATTATCCGACAAATAATTACAATAGTGTCATTTATTAACTTCTCCATATTATTTGACATTTGCTGTTACTAGTGAAGCATTTAATCATTTGAATACTGTGCACAGTAATAATTCAACTTCCGATTTATGTACTGTACTGATTGTCTTACGGCCGAAACTAATAACCTATCGATCTCCAGTTTTGGCATACTCGAGATTGTAAAACAAATGATACAATACAAAAATTATCATGTTTTCTGTTGTTTCATTTGTTTTTCTATCTCCGATATGTGACAGATAGGTTATTGGTTTCGGCTGTTAGTCGACTCTGTAATATTTTAATAAGTACAGTAAAAATAATTAAAAAATAATAAATTTAAACAAAAATAAAATACGATTACTGAATACATTCACGTCAACACATTCGGGTTCGACGTGCAAACATGAAAATGGCAGTTGACATATAAAACAACACTGAACCTCAACATAGGTGTTGCCAGTTTGATGAATGGACAAGGATTTTGAAGAAAAGGCAATAGTCCTAGAGAACCTACTCAAATACTCGTATAGGTACGAAATCTCATACAAATCGGCCAAACCGCTCAGAAAGAGTTAGGTGACAAAGACACAAAAACATAAGAATTATATATTTATAAAGATATTGTCTGGAAAAATCTATGCTTTATCACTAAAAGTGCAAGCGTTAATGTTCTATAATGCGTACAATTTTTATTACTTTATATGAAATATCGTGTAAACAAGAATCATTCAATGAAATGGGGGGCTCCATCCTAAATTTGACCACTTTACGACACCCTCGCTTCTAGTGTTAATTGACCAGTGGCAGTATCATGGCGCAGCGTATCGTTAATATGTTCCTACAAGCCAGACATGTGTCGTAATAGGTACTCTAAAGATAAGCGATCCAGCGCCATCTGGAGAATAAATCAAGAATGCGCACGCAAGCTAGTGACGTGCTGACTCCTATCTGACGATCACAACCCTATCGAAGTTTGTGTGTAATCGCGTGTTCAACAATAATTTATTTATGAGAAATGTTGGGAAGTAATGACTGGAGTTGTTTATGTCTGTAAATAACTAAATATATAAGGAATAGATATTAATTCCACTAAAAGTACGTACAGATTTTCAGTCCTATAAATATAAAATGAAATCATTGTCGTCTAAACTAGTTTTTCAGATCAAGAAATGCTTTTGACTTTAGCTTTTAGCTCTTCTATTTTTTTATATTTATTAATTTAAGAATGGGTATGAACTAGAGTATTAGGCACAAAGCAATAGAGTTGTTTGATAATTTAACAATAAATTAAAATAACTTTTTTATTGAAAATTGAAATAAGAAGTATTCCTGTTCCGGCACCAAGTCTTTTAGCACCAATAAGTACTTTGGCTTGGTGCCGGATGTGGAATACAAAAAAATAAAGGTGCCGAAACAAACATATAACATCTGAACTGAACGAAAAATATGAGAAAAACTACGTCAGTACTAGACATTTTACTAACACTATATACATAGTTACGCTGTTTCCATACGCGAAAGATTCATTTTTTTAGTTAGTTGTTACAATTCCTATATCCATACTTTTTCTACACATGATACCCATCGACTGAAAGAAACTGAGCTACCCGCAGATTCGAACATGGAATGACGTTTCTATGTATAGCCTGCGAATACAATGGCATCCTGCGACCAGGTCGTGTCACATCCGCTTCGAAAAAATTCGAAATTTTATGAATTTTTTTATTTGTGCCTCGAAAAACTGTACTATCGTGTGTGCTAACCTGTGCTGAGGACAGACCAGGTATTGTGGAAACCTTCCTTTTGAATGACGAGACGTTTTGATATATTTTTCTCACTATCTGTAAATCCCTACCTCCATCCTCCCTAAAATTGATGACAAGATGCTCTAATTACAAACCCAGACATTAATCTTGTGTCTGGGTTTGTAATTAGAGCACCATATCATGCTAGAAGATCCACAGATAGAATTATGATTTTGACAGTTAACCTCATGCCTAAAGATGACAAATTTCTTCTGGATTATATTCAACATTATTTGGTGTATGAGATGAAAAATTTATTTATATGAGTAATTATAAGACAAAATTCTGTTATGAAGGAAGACTCCATTACAATGTTTTTATTACTACTGCCCTGTCTACCCCAATAAACATGCTTGGGTGTCTGACTCTATAAAATCAGAATATCAGAAGAGGTGAAAACATGGAGAACCTCATGCAAAATACATTAGATTGAAGATCAGAATGGTTCATAGAAAGGGCAGTTGAGAGTATTTTGTTCTCCGTGATCGGGAATTCAAGGGACGGAGGGTACTGTAAGGAGTTATTACTAAACCTCATTAGTAATGTACTACTGGCTGTTACATGTTCGAATATTTTGAATGAGAGTTTTCTTAGATAGAGATGTCAGGCGCCAGCCTGTAAGAAGCATTAAGTAAAATGTGATAAGAAAAATATAATTATAAAAGATTAATGAATATACCACTGAGTACCGCAAGCTCTGCCGTTTTACTACGTCTCCCACAGTACTTTGCTTGCTTGAGGAAAATATTTCTTGTAATTTAAATCCACTCTTGAGTGCCTGAAAAGACGTCACGGCATCCTCACTGGACGCACGCGTGAGGCTGGCATTATAGGCTGTTCATAAATGCTAAGTGGGTTCTATTTACAAGTTACTCAACATGTCAATCAAATCCAGGGTGCGACGTCTTTTTGGTCTGTAATACCGATATTAATCAAGTATTTTAGTTAATCACAGTTACCTATACGTCTACGATATAGGCCACGCTGCCATGGCTAGCGAAGTAATCCTGACGCCTTTTCGTTATTACCTGAAAACAAAGAAAAAATAGTCAGTTGTGGAAACACTATAATATTATTATCACACTAGCATTATAAAGGCGAAAGTGTATTCGAAATGTTATTAGAATAATACTATACAAGTATACACCCTAATTAGAAAATTCTCTTCATGCTCAAACCGTTAAACGGATTTGGAAGAACTTTGGAACATGGGAAGTGTCATGTCCTGGAATTGCACATAGACACTTTCTGTTCCAGGAGTATGGTCTCTTGGGATAGCTTTCTACTTTCACGCGAGCGTATCCGCTGACAGAATCTAGTAAAACATAAATTAATCACTATACTAAGGACCAATTTACAAAAAACAACACTGTAATTTAAATATCTGAATCGATAGATAGAATTCTTAGAAAACGAAAAACCTATTTTTATTACTGTTATTACATTTCCTAGAAGAAAAATCTTCGAAAAAATTCTTTCACCATTTTCTTTTAAGTAAAATAAGATTTTCTTTTCTTTTATTCTTTTTATTGTCTAGCTAGAGTACACTCCAGAGGCTCAAGATCGAGATTAAGTCTATGTAACTAAAACCAAGATCCGGATCTTTATACTAGATGCTTTGTACATTGGAAAAGGTATCTTAGAATTTTATCTTATTAACTTCTAGGCCACGACATGGCCTTTGGGGACGACTGTTGCTATAATATCAATCTTTTATTTACTACGAGCCTACAGTGTCCTCACAATATCACCAAAATGTGAACAATATTTTTGTAAGATTTGAGGTCAGATTTGGTTTTTGTTTAAATGTAAGAAATCTTTCAATGCCTTCTCCCGCTGTAATGTTGAACCCAGCGGTGGGGCCCCGCAGGGTCAAAGCCTACTGGGGCTTTGGGTCGACTTCTGAAGGCTCGTGGTCTTGGGACACAAAAGGTAACTGAAGGAATATACAAACATACGTGTTTACGTGTTTTAGTCAGTAAAAGACTGACATGCCCTTCCGCTCCGCCCTAAAGCGGAAGAAGCAATTAGATAATACCCCATATTTAAAAACAAGAATTTAAGTCATTTTGAGCATTTTTCGTACATACTAAGATAGCCGCCAGATTAACATAAAATAACGGTCATTAACACCGCTACATTTATTTTAATTTAAAAAAACGGAAATAAAGACATAAAGCTGTCTTGAACTGACATCTATCGTGATCCTTTACATTAAAAAAAAGCAGTTCCGTGTTTATCGGGATCTTTCACAGAGATATTAGGATAAGGTTAATGTACTTTATGCTAAGTTTATCTGGGTCCTTGTATAATTTATTAATTAGTTATAATCGCCGTAGCTAGAACGGGTATCATTTAATTAAATCCGGAAGTCATTTATTAGTTCTGGTCATATATGAATTTTAATTCCTGCGATCTATTTTTGTAATCGAGATGTGGTTTCTTTCCTGTAAAGAGCGAAGATCTTGCCATATCATCTGTCTATATAAATAAAAGGAGAAACTGACTGACTGACATATCAACACACAGCCGAAACTACTTACTGGGACTAAGAGCGTGAAATTTTGTACAATGTTTTTTTTTATAAGGTAAGCGAGCACTAAGAGAGGATTTCCCGAAAGTTTGTATGGAGGAACTTACTTTCAAGAGGATTTAGCCACTGGCAGAAGTTAGTATGATTTATTATAAAACAAAGTCACCCTTTGTCAGAAGAGATTATAATCGTATCGCATGTGCTTACAGTCGAATAAAAAGAGAGAGACGAATGTTTGAATTTATATTAGACAGGAGAGTGTATCAATTTTCGGTGAATTTTCTTAATTTGTGTTTTCACTCTAAATATGAAACTATAAATTAAATACTTTATCACTTACTACAATACATAGTTATCATTCCAGTACCCTAAATATCATGTACTCATACCCACACCGAGTCTGTTTATCTGTATGAGCGCAATAATTTATTTTCAACTACTGAACAGGTTTTCGTGCAGTTTTCTCCGTCGACAACTTCAGCTCGGAGCTGACGGTTACCGAACGGCCAGAGGTTGTATTTACCTTTTTGCCTCTTCTTTCAATTTCTCTTAAAAAATATATATTAATAATTAATAACTTCTGCTCTTGTACTTGCCAAATATAAAATTACAGTTTACTGCTGAAATATAACTTTATTTATATAATAACAAAACAATAATTACATAATTCCTTATTATCATAAAACAAACCGTAGGCTGCAAATGTCATTCATGTGATATTACGACACAGCATTGTGCTAAGCACTAGACGATTATTTAGTGTAATAAAGCTCAAGAATGATTCTAGCTTTAAGAGATGTATTGTTCAGGCTAGAAGGTTGGAGCGACGGGCAGGCGCCTTAGCTTTAGAAACGAATTGTGGCCATTAGAACAGCGATTGGCGCAACGCAAGCATTTTTTTTAAATGTTCGCTATTGGACATAAGCCCCTCCTAAGTGTCGCCATAACGATCCGTCTTGTGCGTCGTGGAATCACCGGATTCCCGTGACCATCACCAGGTCATCGATCCATCTTATGGGTGGGATTCCAATGCTGTACCTTCTGGTATGTAGTCGCCATTGTGTTCCGAGTGTATAAACTATCAAAACTTAAAGGAAACTGTGGTTTTGTGTACGATGTCGGCTTGAACTCGAAAGTCCGACGAACTTTTATTTTAACGATCCGTCTTGTGCGTCTTGGAATCACCGGATTCCCGTGACCATCACCAGGTCATCGGTCCATTTTATGGGTGGGATTCCAATGCTGTACCTTCTGGGACGTAGTCGCCATTGTGTTCCGAGTGTATAAACTATCAAAACTTAAAAAAAAACTGTGGTTTTGTGTATACGATGTCGGCTTGAACTCGAAAGTCCGACGAACTTTTATTTTTACCGCCGTTTTTCTTTTCTTTTTTTTGAAGAAAATGTGCACCGTTATTTTGTGTTAATCCTGCATTTGAAGCAAAGGAATTCTGTATAACATCCTCTGAGGTAAGTGTTTACATTTAAAACTATTGTTTTCTATTAATTGTTTAGCCCGGACATACCTAACACGAAATATCTAAGTTACCTACTTACATAAACAAGACCGCCTAATGTTTGTAAATAAAAAAGTGCCTGCGCTTTTCTTTCGTAGCTAACTATTTTAAATAAGACATTTTATTTTTTATAGAATACTAGAGTATAACTAAAAAAACCCAGATACCTAAGTTTTATATCCTAGGTACCTAGGTACTTACTTATAATCCTTTCAGCCTTTCATGACTGCAACTTTGTTCCGATAGAGATATCTAGTTGCAATCATAATTTAAAATGTGGTCTGTCCGTAACTACGAACAATAAAAGCATCTATAATAAGTAATCTGTAGATTAAGTTTCCTTAAATCTTTCATAATTCAGTAACAGAAAAGTCAATTTAAACAAAAAAAATAACGAAACATTAATTTCTATAATCTTAAATGAATTTTATTGTGGCCTTTCCCCTGGTGTTTTCACAAGGCTCTACCACTACCTTCCTTCGTCACTTGCAGAATGCGTTTTAGAAGTGGAGATGAAAATGAAACGCGATACCCTTGTCTATAGTCTACGATTAGATTCCACATCGCATTCTAAAAATATCTTAATTGGCAACACAATCTAGGTTGTTTCACACGAATGCATCTGGAATTCTGGTTTATAGGATTTACTATGATTTTGTGTTAAGTATGCTAAGATGTTTTGGCCATTTAAACACGATGAAATAACTGCAGATAGAATAGAACCTTTCGTCCCCATCAACCATCTGTTCTACGAACAATATGCCCTGCCCACTTCCACTTAAGTTTGGCGATTCTTTCATTACAAATATTTATTCTGTGCGAAAAACGAACCAGCGAATCACAACCCAGCAGCCAATTACTTAACCATTGCAATTGTAAAAGGTTTTATATCCAGTATTGGATTGATTAAGTGGTGATTGATAAGGTGTAATTTCATGGTAATATAAGATGGGTTAAGATTGGCTTTCTACAGTTATACTTCCTACCGATTTTCACATACCTACTACCCACAGGTTACTGCTACAGTTCGTACGTCTGATTAATTACTATGTTTTGTTATAAAACCATGGCATTAACAAGTGGGTTCATCGATTCTCATACAGTGGAGAAATAATGATAAAAGAATAGTAACACTGGGAATACTCAATACGATCCTTATTTATTTTATACAACAAATGCACAAATTGCAGACTGTTTATTATTAGGATTTCGAAGTGTGTCAACGGGAACCTGTGATTAAACATCCGCTGTCCGTCCGTTTGTCGACTACAACTAATAAAACAACAAACAAATACAGCCCCGTATTTCAGAAACTGTAAGACGTATAGAGTTGATATTTTCACAGAATGTGTATTTCTATTTCCACTACTTTAAAAAACAAACAAAAATTAAATGGGGTTTCCATACAAGAAAAAATATTTTGTCGGAGAACCCTCGGTGTGAGTTTTTTTTTTTTCATATATATAGGTACATTGTAAATCCCACCACCAAAACCAATGGTGTTTTATTTATATTTACCATATTTTCATATGGTAAATATAAAGGGGTGGGTTTTCCGCTAAGACAATCATTAAACAATTTATGTGCTATTACTTACGTTGCCATTTGTTTCAAATCAAAATAAAGTTCAACGTATGCCCCTTGTCTGTCATAAAGAGTCAATTAATGGAAGTAGTCAAGATAATGGTACTCATAAAGAGCCCTAATCACAAGTATACTCGTAATTAGCCAGTGCGAGCGTAAGCTATCGTTAAGAGCGACCTTTCCGAGTTACATTTCCATACAACCGCTCTTGCGTGATTATAACATCTTTTCTGCTATTTAGCGTGAACTTTGGACTTTCATAATTCATTCATAAAGAAAGTAGTAGAAACATAAAAACCTTGCATATTTAATTAAAATTTCGAATAATAAAAAAATATTTCCAAAAACTTTTAAGGTTTTTGAAAAAATACCGTATTTCCTGGAACAATGTTTCTGAAATATTCGAGTGAATCGCGGAATTACCGAACGCCAATAGAGTTTTCAGAAATTATTTAACCTTTTTCGCCTTGCCAATTCATCCAATATTGCTTTGGATTGTGTTGGATGAAACAACCGACTTTTAAGTCATCCTCTCGTTAAAGATTGACGAGTGGGAAAGGGCCCTCTTAAAGACTCAAATACACGCTATTACAGTACAAATCGACTAAAATGGTTTAGAACCTTAATTTGTCAATTTATTTTGAGTGTCTGTAATTTGAATTTCCTAATATCTGCGAATTACACCACTAGGCCCATAAAATATTAATTTAGCTTACGGTTCCTAATAGGCAAATTAAGGTCTAAATATCTACCTGGGCTGGGAGAAGAATCACTGTAGCCCTGGTACATAAAGGGCAAGCGGGAACCACATTAGACCGACGCACGCACAAGTGGGCGACGCCAAGTTGTACCTAGAACCACGTCGCGTGGCGTTGGTCTAATGTTGCTCTACAAGTCTTGTTGCCATATATAATGTATGGAGATCAATGCGCCCGCTCAGAAAGAACGGTGTACGCGCTCACAATCTGATACTCTCTTTCGATACATCCTGAAAAGTCCTAGAGAAATTATTTAAATGATTACCTATGCAAACAAAATGTTTCTTCTTTTTAATATCTACTAACAGCTGCTGGCGCTGGCGAAGTCGCTACTTCGCCAGCAGCTTCGCCAGCGTCCAAACAGAAAATTAACCCGATAACAGTATTCAATATGCTATTCCAGAACAATGGTCTACGCATGAACGAAAATTCATTCAACTGTTTGTGCATGCAGACCTTTATAATATTAGTGTGGTTAAGTATAGATTTAGGTACTGTAAGATGGATAAAAAAGTATGAATGATGTGTGAAACGAAGCGTGTGTGAGAGCGCAAAAAGGAAAGGTATGAAAGGAACAGTACACCTGCGACTTTTGAACGTACGCGACAGAACAGGACGTAGTAATTTTATTAAAAGGTTTAAAGTTGTCAAATAAGAATTTGTGAAAATAATAAACAAGCAGTCTCAGCAGTTTTAACTATATTCCACACGGCCGCAGACTACAAACACTACATTACTAATCCGTAGTTATTTTCTATTGCAGTATTTCCAAATTTACTGTCGAAATTGCAAACAGAGCCAGTAACTTATATTGCATAGCTGCGAGTCATTCCATCGTTCTCTCCCACTTCAAGCCATAAATAGTACTTAACATCGACCATCTGTCTTTCCAGAAATTCCGTATAACTTTATGGCCCTATTTGCCAGTCATTCATAGTTACATACAGCAGTGCTGTATTGGCTACATTCTTCTAAAATCAGCATGCTTTTGGTGTAAAGTTAAACATTTATTTGCAGATAAATATGGTTATAAAAGTTCTTACATTGGTTATATAATAGCAGCTTAGCATACTCGTATTTATTTATTTATTTTTACAGAAAGCTTACAGACTAATATCATAATTGTTTTTTTTTATCATAGGTAGTGAATATTGCTAATTAAAAGCTTCCACATATATATACATTTAGTTACACATTTGTTATACTGCGTTGACTTTACAAAGTTTTTATGCCACAAAAATATTATGCCGAATCATTCATAATAATTGGTAAAAACAAAAAATAATTGACTTAAATACAAATACATTATTGTAAATAGTGTTTTTAAATATTTGCCTTTTCACCACTATCTCCAAAATACTCCTTATTCAGGATATTTCTAATATTATGACATGCAAATTTTTGTTATAGTTAAAATTAATTTAAATTTGAGCTAGAGGAATTATTTAATGGCTCAAAGCCCTTTTGAAGTGGACCATTGAAAGTTCCTTACTTCGGTTTGGAACATTGTTATAAATTTTAATGCACATAGGTTCGCAACTTCGCCTATATAGTTACGTTTTCACTTCAGGAGTAGTTAATCTATTAGGAAATCTAGTTTTGAATTTATCTCCCAGTTTCCAAACATCTCAGGTTGAGATTTAACTACCATATATTATTTATCAAATTTAAAATTTAACAAACAATACTCATTAAAAAAAATTAGAAGTTTCAATAAACTAAATAAAACAAAAGATTAAAGTAAGAGAAGAATTTTGAGATATCCAATCTTAAAGCGAGAAAAAATATACTTAGAGCAGCAGTGGATTATCACTGCCACCTTCTTCAGAGCAGGCTGAATTATTTTAAATGTTAGCTTGAATTGACAAATTTATCTTGTATCTGAATATAATAACACTAAGAGAGAAAGAGAGTATTAGTACAGAAATACAAAAAGTAAGCACAGATAAATTAATTATTTGTAAGTATATTATAACGACGCACAGGATCGGTCGTTGTGGCGACGCTTGGACGAGGCCTATGTCCAAGCAGTAGACGTCTTTCGGCAGAGATTACTAACTTAATTTTGTTACTCATTCTATTTCCTACCATCTCCAAATAGCAAAGTCGTCTCATTATTATGATCACGAATTATTGCAAAACACTGTTACTGCATAATTTATTACAGACTGCTAAGTAGCACGCATTTTCCATTTATCATATAAGCAATTATGACGACATCGCAACGCACTATGAATGGCAACTGCACCTCACTGCATTATTGAAACCTGAATCACTGGCAGGAATTCTATCGAAAGAACAATCAGTCAAATTAAAGCCTACGCTGACAATTCGACATATCTAACAATTTTACTGCTATCGGTTTTGGTAAAATTTAGTTGGAGTTGGACGAGGCCTTTGCTAGAAAAGTAAATCTCTTTGTGACACAGTAGACTTAATCAGTGCGTTATTATCGCGTGCATAATTACCGCGTTAAGCTCTCTAATCCAAAGTGCATTTTTAACGCGCAACTAATTTTGATGCGCTTTCGGGGAAGCTTTGTATTTATAACTAAATATTCCATTTTAAATAGTGTCTTCATGTTTCCTTGCATGACCACATCAGAAATGAAGGTATCCCGCAAGAGCATGGTTACCGACAAAACCCCAATGAATCGTGGCGGGAATCCGACGGATGCGAGCCGCACAGGCCCGTTCATTTTGTTGACGCTTGGGGGGGGGGGGGGCTATTTCCAGCAGTGGACGTCTTTCGGTTGAAATGATGAGCCTTAACATCGTTCTACTACCAAATTACCAGCACCGTAGTACAGTGGTTGAGCAATTGACTGCACTGCCTGTTGCGGGTTCGATTCCTGCACGGAATAAAAATTAAAGTGGCTTACATTTGGTAGTTCTGGTTCTGGATGTGTTTTGTATGTGATTTTATATGCTTGTGAACGCATCTACGATATAACAATCATTCTTGGAGTAAGGCAAACATTTTCTTAAATAATAAAATCAAAACAAATTAATTTTCCTTTTGCTGCGTATACGTAAAACCAACCATTGCCTCCATAGTCATCCTTTAGTGGAGCAAATTGTATACAAACGTGCGATAGCGATGGTTTATCTGATTATTCCGATTCATCTAACGATATATCTAGCAATCTCCCAGCAATAAATCGGCCATTGTATGGCCAACTAGCTTATTCATCGAATATTTTAGTTCTAGAAGCGAAGACCATAAACTCTATGTCATTTGTAGAAACGGTTACGGTAGTTCTTTTTCTTTAACATAATAATGAGCCTTAAGGAGAAACCGTCAGGGTGAATATTTTATGAAAAAGTTATTGAATAAGGTAAGACGAACTGAGAGTATTGTATTGATTATTTAATTACTCAGATACCCGCGAAACGAGACACAATAGTAAAACAATAACAGCGCGGTCTCATAGGACCGGTTGGGGATTCAAACGTTAATACAAATACGTATTACAATCACACATATTTTAAACCAGATACAACTTGATACTCATCTACGAACTTTAAAAATTTCAATTTCGCGGACTACCTTTCCCCGTTCTGACGAGGATGCATGAAAGTTCATTATCTGTGATATCACTTCTTTTTGACTTACAAATGAAGCTGTAAAATTCAAAGAAATTCATATGGTACCCAGATTAATTGATTGATTTCTGTTTATAAAAGTTAAATTTCTGCCCGTTTGTACATACATATTATTTTCAGTTTCTATACTCATATAAAGCTATAAAATCATAATCGAAGAATGAAGTGCAACACCATTTTGTATCCAGGCAATCTCCATTCACTTAGGGTTGCTTGAAGAATCGCCGAATTCGATAAGGCCATCCAATCGGATGTTTTTTTTTTAATTATACGGGTTCCGTTTTGTGTATCTTGGCGTACAATAAAGTACTCGTCTATATAAATTAAGTTACCAGAATGGGAAACCGCGGTGTGGAAAGGCCACCTATCATATTGAATTCCGAAGTACAACATTGTAAGCTCGTACCTAGGCGACATGACATTCTTGCCCTAATTACATTTCTTACTCACTCGCGGTCAGTCTGCGGTCGATTCGATATGTACTTAAACCTGAGAGTCGCAGACCATTTACTGGTTTATTTATGGCGAAGGCATTCCAGCTATGTAGCTAATGGACATAAATCTGGTACCGTTTAGCGTTTGTATATTTTTGACGCTAAATTTATTGGCAAATTGTTGGCGTTACAGGAAATGAGACAAATTGAACTGACTTGTTATGGTTTTGTTTTCTTAATTTTTACAGTAATAACTTGTCTTACTGTACATAATGAATCGACCGCAGTTTCCTTGCGTGATCACATCAGAAATGAAGATATCCGAACATAGCTCGTAGAATCGCCAAAATAACGTGAGAGTGGGCAGGGCACATTGTTTGCAAAACAGATGGTCGATGGGGCCGAAAGACTTTGGAGTGATATATTATTTACTTTTATTCATATGTTTTCTTCTAAATACAATAATACCTATAATACTCTTCGATATCTATAGCTAACATCCAGTGGAAAAGAGACAGGTGGCAACGTCATCTTACACAGAAAGTAGTAAATAAACATGAAATACAAAAATTATAAAGTAACAGAAGACATTAAGACAGTAAAAAAAAGGTATGGAGACAAAGATAAAGTAATGTGAATGCCAATGAAATAAAGTAAACAATTGTGAGTATAAAAACAATACTACAAAGTGGCGCCAGTCACTGAACAGTTGAAAGGGAATCGTTTGTCTTGGTATGGTCATGTGAAGAGGCGGGATGAACCGCATGTTACTAAAAGAGTTATGAGTATACATGTGGGTGGATAGAGAGGGAAAAGCAGGCCAAAGATGGATGTATTGTATGAGGAGTGATATGAAAGAAAAGGCAGTCAGTGATAGCTTGATGGACGACAACACGTATGGCGCCGATTCCAAATAAATGGGACAAGGGAAGGAATCCTTGATGGCCCATGTCAAGTTTAGAAAGTAGTTATATATTTAGTTTTAACAGCACATAGTCACTTTGTTGTGTTCCATTACGATGCCGGTGTAAAACATAGTAATATTTTAGTAGTAATTGGCAGTAAATGTATCGAGACTGAGTCTTTCCAGTAAGCTTCACTGCGGTAGTCAATATACAATAAATTTCTCTCTATTTTACCGTGATCGTGTCTGTGGAACCATACAGGGTCCACACAATATTCGATCGCATAGACACTTGAGATGAGAACCAGTCTTGCCATGAAGTACCGTGTTACCCGAAGCCGACCCCAATATAGTTGGGAAAAGGCTAGGCAGATGATGAGACACTTGAGATACAAAGCAGCAAAATTTTACATCACAATATTCACAACAGATTAATTTGCAAATAAATTAAAATAACCACTGAATTTCACTTGAAAAAAGAAACCGCAAAAAATTGTCTTGACATAATATATTTTACCTGTATACGTACGGGTGAATTTGTAATTTTTGCGTTTAACTTTCCGTAGTTTATTCGATAAAAAACCAAGTGTCTTCTTTAATTTCAAATTTCAGCTTACTTTAGCTTATTCAAGTTCTGCCTCATCATTTGCCTAGCCTTTTCCCAACTATATTGGGGTCGGCTTCCAGTCAAGCCGGATTTAGCTGAATACCAGTATTTTACGAGGAGCGGCTGCCTACCAGACCTCCACAACCCATTAACTGGGGTAACACGATACTTCATGGCAAGACTGGACTCAGATTTACTGGCTTCTGACTATCCGTAACGACTGCCAAAGATCTCCAAATGACAGCCGGGACCAACGGCTTAACGTGCTTTCCGAGGCACGGAGGAAACTCGTTATGTTAAGATGGTCGCCCATCCACAGACCAACCTAGGCAAGCGTTGCTTAACCTTGAAGATCGACCTATGCGGCTGTTATTATCTAGCCACGAGCTCTTGAACCATTCAGATTTTTATTAAAATAATACCTATTGGCCACATAATCGCGTCATCTCTTACCCACTTTTATGTCAACAATTTACTTCACACCTATTGCAGGACATAGTCAGTCCATTCTCTATGCGTATTGAGTAAAAACCGATTTCAACCCAACAATTGGGTTACCAATCTGTTCAAATCTTATTATTGGATTTAAAACCATATTTTCCCATCTATAGACAGAATGCATTAAATCGACAGATTTTTATATTAAAAAAAAAAGAAAATAATAACAATAAATAAGGCAGCTTACGACTAAAGCTAATAAGATTCATAATGAAGGAAATCTTTCTCACTCGCGATTAGAAGAAAAAATACCAAAGTAATGTGGTCCCACAAATATAGCTACTGTACAGTCAGGGAAATTAATAATTATCACTTTTAATAAAATTATAAAATAAATTGAATTTTGCGGGCCTAAATTCGCCGCTATTCAAGTTCTGCCTCTTCATTTAAAAACCAAACAACATACAAAACCAAAACAAGCCAATTTACAGAAAATGGAAAGACTAGGAAACAGTTAATCCTCGTCCACCTATTAAAATGAGTTACTGCACAAACTATAAAACTGTAATGGAGGCTTTCACAAAGGACATTGAGTACAATATAAATTACTGTATGGATCTCACTAAAATTGCCTATGTTAATTAGGCTCCAACTCCATTGCATCTTTTCTCACGCCAAGGAATGCTCGCTTTGAGAAATTATAGTAAAGTTACTCGTATTTAACTATTAACATATAGTTACTAAAATTAGTTTTAACTCGAATATTGTTCTTAAAAAGTGAAAAGTAAATAACAAGAAAATGTTTATTTTAAATAAAACATATCTTTTACAATAATACGCATTCGAATTCGACACTTTATAATTTGTCAGTATCGTGCCGAATAATCACGAATGTATATGAATCGGCGACCCATCACTACAGGTATCTATATCTACAATGTGTTTTTTGTATCGCGATAACATTATAAAACGCTCAATATTTTAACAAGAATAAAAAAAAAAACAAAAAAAATGCAACCTGGTTTTGATTTTCCGTTATTTAAATTTACAGTGTTTGTGTTTTTACATGGAAGTCAATAGTATTTTTTGTAATTACTTACACTACTTAACCTAAGCAGTATTCTAGTACGGTACCTTCAGAATATACATAACCGTAGTATAATAAAGTCATTGCCAGACTGCATCTCATAATAATTCTATTAATTTGAATGATTATGAAGTTCTTGTGCCTACCTTCTCATCTCCCAAAGTTCTCAACACAGAGTTCTCATTTCTCAAAGCAGTGCAGTACATGGACCAATTCATCAAATCGCACTGTAGGGCTCTGGAGATACCAGCTGTCCTCGACCAAGCCATCGACTTGAAGTCTAAATGGGACGCGACGGTGGCCACCGACCCCCAGCTGGCTTAATACGGTAGGGTGAGGGATATTGGCGCCGACCAGGAGTTGCATCACGCCCACTTCCCCGACCTCTATTACGCTGCAATTGCCTTCGCCAAAACAAATAAGATGATTGGTGAGAACTTTCAGATATCCCAAACTCATCCCTCGGGACATGCTGCTCTTATTAACAAATACGTAAAGCGGACAGCAGCTATAGAGCTCGGTGAGCTGTCCGAGGATGCTAAAACTGACAGCACTAGACTACCCGGTTTCCAGGAGGCGCCGTCATGAAGAATCGGATTCGGATTCGGAAGAGAGTCCAAGAGACAAAAGGGGTCGGAGACACTAGATTGTAAGCGCAGACAAATTTGTTTCACCGGCTTTATCATCAGATCAGTTCGATGGTAGACACTGTCGAACTATCAACATCACGAGAGGCAGTCTGGCTCTAAGACTATAACCAGACTGCATCTCGTGACAGTTCTAATAAGTTAAGACTTCTGATGCCTACTTCCCGCCTTTATCATCAGATCAGTTCGATGTTACAATTTTTGAACCTTCAGAACCATTCATTGATTTCGTCATGACTGTTTAAAGAAAGTTTTAATCGAAAAATCTGTAGTTTTTATAGTTCCATTAAGCTGTAAGTGGTCTTCTTCACGACTCCACTTCATCAATTGATACGTTTTCTATGCAAATGTTTGACTTCTTAATCAAAATACCAAAATCGCTTTATGTATGACTATAATATTTAAGAAGTCCTCTCGATTCCTCGTTTAAAAACGTGGAACTAGATTTTATAAAATTGGGACCAATCTAAAAGTTCTGTTAAATAAAAAGAGAATATTCCAAATCAGTTCATAAAAGACGCGAGTTCGGACTCAATAAATATAAAAAACAACCGAACTGAGAACCTTCTACTTTTTTTGAAGTATGTTAAAAATGTATTAAAACTCGCACCAAAATTTCCATGCATCCCTCCGCATGCATCTTGCTACAGGCAACGGATCTATAAGATATTTTATATGAAAAGGTGCGCCCGATCAGGAATGTCAACCCATCAATCAGGTATTGTGCTATTTTTTTATTTTGACAGCACTTGAATTCATAAAGAAATACGTTGATGACCAAGGCCGTTCCTTGGTACAGCGTATTGCCCTTTGGTTTTATGTAAGCTGAATAAGTACATCTTTATTAAAGGTATTTTTATGTATAAACGAGTTAAGCTGTCAATTTATTATTGCTGAAATACAAATGAACTTTAAATACTACGTATATACGCATTCAAGTTCGACAATTTTTAAAATGATCACTTCTACTTCACTCCACTGATGAACTTTATATTCTTTCATTGTAAATACAGCTAAGGACTGAAATTCTCTGCCAGAGACGGCAGCGGCGTTTCTTTAGAAGGACGATTACTTCTAGCTAAGTATGGCCCCACCGTCGACCTCTACATCACTCATCATCAGTGAGTAAATCAATGCTTCTGAGAAATGTCAATACATACTCGTACGTATGTATATGTCGCAGTTAGATAGATGAAGCCGTAATATAGTTATATCCCTAGGGATATAATTATATACCGTAACATAGTTATACGAAAGCGATTATTTACTATCTCACTAGGAATATAGTTATAAAACGGTCCAAGTTCAGTGATATACTTATATTACTTGATTAAGTTTAGTGAAATAGCTTTCGGAGTGTGCGGCGCAGGAGGTTCAAAAAAATGTATTAGGAAAAGTTTTAGAAAAACGAAATGAAAGTCATAAAATTGGAACATCAGTTGGAACCCTGTAAGATTGGTTACCCAGAAATGCAATACAGCTTTCGAACATTACTTTGAATAATCCTATACCTGTCTCTTTATACGTAATTTTATTTTATCAAAGCAGAGCATAATAAAATATACAGGTAGGTATTGTCACAAAACAATGAGTCGTCAAACTTCGTAAATGAAAATGAAGGTCCGATTTCACAGAAAAAGAACAAGAGCCGATTGTGTACATGGGATTTGAAACTGACAAAATGACGCGTAATTACGAGACATAATTATATTCCTGAAAACACGTTACAAAATACAAGTCGAATAGAAATAGGATATTTTATTTTGAACGTAAAATCTTGATAAATATTGTATGTAATTAGAAAGCGTCTCATTTTCTACGAACGAAAATGATAGAATTACTTTACAAAGAAACAGGATTAGTGATTTTAGTTCCGTCGCTTGTATTAGTATTAAATTAAGAGAATAATTTATTATCTAAAACATACTTTTATACTGGTTGATTTTCTGTAACTCTAGGCGTCCCCTTGTTGTGAGGTCCAGGTTCCTACATTTCATTTACGTTTGTAGCTATTATTATATTGTTTAATTGGATATATTTCAATGTCTCAATCTAATCTTCAAAAAGAAGCACTAAAAGAAACACCAAGGTTACCATGTATATGTGCATAATGGTGTTATTAAGATAGTTGTGTTTGGTAGAGAGTGTGTCTATTTGTTCTAACTGTAAGTGTACAGTCACGATCAATAAGATATATTCAATAAAAATACCTATTTCATAGTCAGGTAATTACGAAACATTTGTCGAATTGCAGAAATTAAAAAAGAAAGAAAATGTGACAACGTATTGTTATGCTAAAAATTCGATGAATAATAAGGCGTGTGCCGGTCTCATCTACTTCCCGCTTTACACACCTTTTTGGGACGAGTAGGTACCTACATTTCTAGTAAAAACAAAGTCTTTCAAAGAGTAATTAAATGTTTTGGGGGATCATCTTTTTAAATAAGATTAAATATAATATTACAGACAGGCAATATACTCGTAAAAGGTTCAAGATTGTAGTCATTAATTCCAGTAAACTTAGGGATACAATGAAAATAATAAATACCACTCTTCTCTTTCGACCACCTCAAGCGAAATTCACCGTCCATAAAACGTAATTCTTAGCTCATAAAATATTAGCGAGTGTCAACCGATGCATTTTTACTCGATATTCACTGCGTGGCAATTATAATCAATTTGAATGCAAATCTTTCGCGCCGGGGACACTGGGCCAACTAGTTTTTCTGTTGCATATTTTACTGTATGCTTGTTTGCTCTTTATAATTGAATATAGGATGGAAGTATAAACGTTTATCTACAAATCTATCTACATATATATAAGGAAAAACTGTCTGACTGACCTATCAATGTACAGCCAAAATTACTAGGACTACGAGTGTGAAATTTTGCGCAAGGCTTCCTTTTGGGACGTAGACGAATACTAAGAGAGTCATCATCTGCTTAGCCTTTTCCAAACTATATTGGGGTTGGCTTCCAGTCAAGCCGGATTTAGCTGAATACCAGTATTTTACGAGGAGCGGCTGCCTACCAGACCTCCACAACCCATTAACGGGGTAACACGGTACTTCATGGCAAGACTGGAGTCAGATTTACTGGCTTCTGACTATCCGTAACGACTGCCAAAGATTTACAAATGACAGCCGGGACCTACGGCTTAACGTGCTTTCCGAGGCACGGAGGAAACTCGTTATGTTAAGATGGTCACCCATCCACAGACCAACCTCGGCAAGCGTTGCTTAACCTTTAAGATCGACCTGTGCGGCTGTTATTATCTAGCCACGAGCTCCTCAGACGAATACTAAGAGAGTATTTTCAATAATCCTATTAGAATGATACCGGGGTTCAAAGTTTGTGTAGAGGGATCTATTTTCACGCTGGCTAAACCGTTGGCAGAAGCTTCTCATAATTACTTATAAATTCATAACACCCATCTTTAAATCTGCAGCAATCACCTAGAGCTAAGTTGAAAATAACATTCTTATACAGCAGTATGACACTCATGTATAGAAATTGATGTGATAAAAGTGTATGGCCGGAATAATGTTTTTATTTTAATAGACCACGAAGTAATACTGAGGCGGATTTGCATGCAACAGTCTTATAGGGAGCCTGTTATGAAATAAGAAATAATGTTCTAACCGCATCACATGCAAGTTGCCTGTTGAGATTACATAGATTTTATGAAGGTCGTCAGACCGTTAGGTGCTGGCAATTTAGAAACGACACTTAAGTTGTTTTTTTTTTAAGAAGATCCAATGTTCTTATTACCTATTTTATTATGTTATTGCTTCATTACTTACACTATATTCGCAATAAGATTAGACATTAAAAACAAACTTTTTTTTCCTGTGCGTTCAACCAATTTTGCCTACGGAATAGATATCAAAATCGGCACTGTAAGCAAAAAAGTAGATACACTACCAACTACTTACTGTAGTAGTTAGTACAGTAGTGTAGAATAAAAGTTCAAAATCGGTTGAACGGAGAATTAAAAAGGTTTGTTTAAATGTCTAAACTTATTGCGAATCGAGTAAAGGTACTTTTAATATTAGGAAGAAGCAAATCAGTCGAGTCCGCTATCGAAAAATCCAAAAAAAATCGTATTTGTACCCCAGTGCGAATGAAATTCCTTAATTTCGTATTATAAAGATCGCAAAAAAAAACCTAAAATAAAATAACTGACTATATTATTGAAAGAACAAATTGCCAATATAAATAAAATCAAATTTATTAAACAACTGTCTTTTTAGTTTTAACATCAATCGATAGCATTTTTGTCATAAAGTCACAAATAAAACATGCAAAATGATAAAGCAATTCCCATGGTATCGGTGAATGCATGCTAAGTCTTTTAATAGCGAATTAAAATAACACTGAAAACAGTTTTTCTAATGCATAAAACCTACGAAGGCAAATTACATGCAATCTCTCATATTTTGTTTTTTACTTTTTCTGATATTAATTCCAAGCTTAAGTTTAAGCAATATTGTATTCGCGTGTTATATGCTTATTTTAGTTACTAACACAGGAAAACAATTTGTAATTATTTATTAGTCATAGAATATTAAGTATTCGTAGCACTGGGTCACATATTTTATATAAAAAGCAGGAGTCAGGTCTCTAGGAATGGAAAGGGGCTCCTACACACCACGCGGGCCCAGTGCGTGTTGGTTTAAATCACATAACTTCGACTTTTTGTTCTAGGACATGCCGGTTGCCTCATGATTAATTTATGCATCGCTATAGATGATTATCTAAAAATAACATATTAAAAAAAAAACATATTTCGTGGTGAATATCTAGCAACTTCGCGGATCTGTCGTTTTCAAACTCAAAAGTGGGATCGGTGACTCACGTCCAAAACCGGTCCCAGTTTTATCACAATTGGAATACATCTGTTATGACTGTTCATCATCATCATCTGCCTAGCCTTTTCCCGACTATATTGGGGTCGGCTTCCAGTCAAGCCGGATTTAGCTGAATACCAGTATTTTACTAGGAGCGGCTGCCTACCAGACCTCCACAACCCATTAACTGGGGTAACACGGTACTTCATGGCGAGACACCTGTTATGACTATTGATACCCAGTAAAAGCCAAAATAATGGCAACTACTATTATCAGTTTTACGCAAATTCGAAAAACCATTTCACAATTATTGGATAAGAAAAATCCCATTAAAGGAGGAACTTAAAGAAATTAAGACCTTAATTAGAGGTCATTTAAAATGCTTTTCTAAAAGCGCTTTTCCACAAATAGTCCCTATGAAAGCAGTCAGTACTGATTAGATTCGATTTTATAGTCAAAGAAGAGCAATAAAGTACAACTCTCTAGAACTAACTTACTACTTGATGTTGAAACTGCAGGGAGTACTACATAGCTTAACAAGATTCTATAATTACTTTCTGAATCAAAGATATAATGATGATCAGGGATATAGAAACTAGATCTTAGTTGAACGGAAATGCTTGCACAGAAAGTATTACAAGAAAGGGTGAGGAACACCGTTAACAGAGCCGTATCTAGCAAAAAAATAAAATATACATTACGTTTAAAAGAAAACATTATTTCGTTTGAAAATAAAAATGTGTCCAAAAAATCATGTGATATCCAATATGACGACGATAAACTGTTTTACTTAAATGTAATTAACAGAAATAATATTAAATTCGACAATATCGCAACCAGAATTTTTCTTTTAAATCCAGAATTACAATAATTATTATATTAATAACGCATCCCGCCTTATAATTCTGACTAAAGCCCACCCTGTTACTTCACGGTAAGTCACACAATACGTGCGAGCGTATTACCGACGGATTACTTCATTACTAACAAGTTTCGAGACCCGCTGGTGCTCAAATACAAATCACTGTTCCGTATTATTATTAAGAATGCATTGAATTATACCTAGATATAATATCATCGTCATCTCGACCGAAAGAAGTCCATATCCTATCTATATTATATTCAATTCATTGTTAAATGGATTGAAATTGAAATGTTCAATTCAGATTTAAGTTTTTGTAAAATTATTACGTTTTTGGTGTACAAATAAAGTTTATTCTATACTATTCTAAGACTATTCAAATCGAATTACCTAGATTTTATTTCATTTTGAATTCAATTATTTTTACAAGATTTTAATTACTATTATATTTAATTTTATGGATTTCAATTAATTATTTATTTAAATGAATTTAATACATGTGATGACTAATTTACTACATTACTGTGGGCATTTGTGATTAACATAATTTTAAGTATCGACTCTACTAACAAAATATAGATGTACCTATATCTATATTTAAATTAAATAATAATTTAAATCCTGATTTACAGAGGTCTTAAATCAGGATTTTATCCGTACACAAGTGCAAAATTTCTGAAATAACCAAATACATTTAAATGGTCACACGATCAGTATATTTAGCTGACACAATCTCCCATAGTCCTGTAGAAATGGGTTAAAAGTACTAATTGACACGCATTGACTGAAGAATGTTTCGTATAAGCATACCTTCGAATGTCGAGGCAGGGCCGCATAGGTCATTTGCATGGCATTTGTCGCGCCAACGACGCTGTTAAAACAAATTACCGTAATTGACTGTACTTTACGTCTTTAAGAACGAGAAAATGTAGAATTTGCAGGTGGTTTTTACCTCTTTTTGTGGAAGGGATTGGTAGAGATCCATCTCTGTCATTTTTTTTTATAAATTCTAAATTATATCTTTCTTGATATTTTCAAAAGGTGTGCAGTAAAATTGCCTTCTACTATTTTGCTGATTAGATTATTTTTACTACGCATAACCTTTTCCTTAATATCTTCCGTGAGTTTTTTACTTTTAAGTAATATTAACACATCGCCTGTAGGCGTCAAAGTTTCAGTGACTGAAAGTCTTACTAATCATCGTAATTCCGATGTGATTGAGAGATATGGGGCTATACCGGTTAAATGCTCTTTTCTTTGCTGACACCAGAATAATGATGATTCGAAGAAGACAGATTGGAGAGGCTGATTATATCAGAGAACACTAGTGGCAGTAATGGGTTTAAAACAGCATCACTGCCCTGACTATCTCACAACAGGAGGCGACGTTCCGACGGTCCGTAAAAATTTCCTGCCAAAATGAAAAAAAAACCTCTACAAAATTGTCTCAAAGGTCCCTTGTGAAACGTACCAGACGCCCTTTGCTTAAACCTTCGGTACGTCTTAAGGGAAATAGAGTAATTTCCTCAAAACCTCAGCCGTCATTTCTAGAAAACTGCGGTTTGTGCAAAAGGCGTAAAATGGCTTCATTATCGAACCGTTTTAGAAAATTGACTTAAGTTCTTGGGATTGCAAACGAGAAACATATTTAGACCCCATTTACAATCAACGTTCACACTGCTACGAATACGAAGAAACGTCAAGATTTAACCTATAAACATCAGTAAAAATATAACACGTGCTTTTTTTAACCAACTATTTTACCCATTCCTGCTCCATATCAGGTGCGGTACCTAAATGTACGTCCATTACACGGTCCTTATTGTTAATAACAACATTCAAAGGACGCAAATAAACATGGTGCATACGCAAAAAAGGTAAAATCGTGATCCTCCTTAATCGCTCGCGACGGCGGCGACTAAAATGGCGCTCAACGACTTAATTATATTGAGAATCCGATTGTTCTGAAATATGTGGAGTAGCTAGTACTTTTTATTGTGGCAAAATAGGGTTAAATAGTTCGTACGCTTATTGAATAGATAAGCAGGTCGAGTTGAAACTTTTAGCAGTTAAGATTATCGAATGATGAGAAAGAGGGTCAAATTAAATATATTTTTAAAATAAATATTATAAAGGCGAAAGTTTGTATGATGTTTAACAACTTGATATAAAAGGATAATACAAGGACCCCAACAGCCGACCCCAAGTAATAAGGGATAAGGGCAGGAAGAAAAAGAAGTGATAAAGTAATATGGCTGTATTGCCTTTTGATTTTAGTAGCATTTGCTAAGAGGAGTTTTGAAAACTTGTGTAGGCTACTTATTAGATTGCCAAACGATATGTTTTACTCCAAGTACATATGAAAAGCCGTATAGCGACATCAACCAGGTTTCGTGACACTGCATTCAACCTTACACTGTCGCAAAACAACACACACTGCATCAAAGGTCATTTATCTCCGATCTCCACAGGGAAGTGATATAGAATAGAATAATTGTACACCAGAAAGTAACAGTACACTTATGGGTACAATGGCGGTTTCATCGCTGACAGCGACAACGCAGTGACATCTATGACGCCATATAATGCACCTACTACTACGCCACATACGACCTAAAACTTAAAATCCTGCATGACGACATATACAACAGCCAGAAATCAATTATCGGGCAGTTGCAGACACAAGACCCGTCTAAGCGGATAATACTCTTTTGTAACAGAGGTTTGGGGGTTTTGACACCCTGTTCCGCATACCTCTAAAGCTGTATGTAAATGGAAGAATCGAAAGAACTACACGAGTTTGTACCATTCTGTAGTTTCAACTCATTTCTACGCATATAACTTTTATATATTCAGTAGAGCGGAATACATAAAGCCTACAATTTATGTGAGTTTATAATGTTGTTACAATGTTAGCAGGTTTTTCTTACTTTCCCAGATAATGTAAATAATAGCAAGAAAAAAAGTTGTTCGCTCATTTTGAATTTGTAGAACAAATGTATTATTGATAGGCGTAGGCGGTTTGATAAAAAATAATACATAGCATTTATAGTAAGACGTGTTACCGACAATGTAAAAGGGATTTAACAAAATTCCTCTTTTTACGACCTCTTCGTTTCTGTTAAGACGACTTAGAGAAGTTTAACAGCGCACAACCCAAGGTTCATTTCTATACTACCACTTACGTGATTATGATGTTATTACACATCTTTCCATAAATATTTTGGAATTACAGATAAATTATCTTGTGTTTATATTGAAATTAAAACGTAAATTAATTAACTGTGGATTAAGCTCGCCTGTGTACCTGTCCCATTTTTATTATTGTTAATTTTTGTGTACAATAAAGAATAAATTTTGTATAAAAACGAATTCAGTATAGATCTCCGAAAATCTGCTATTTTGCGTGATCCGATAACCAATTATAATGTATGTAAAAATAAAAAGTAAAGAGAATATATTTATAGAAACCTATCGAGATCCTAAATGATACTTTTTTTTCAAAAGCTTTTAACGTTAAAAAAAATCTTGTATATTTATTTATTTATTGGTTTATCCTCGTATTGGAACGCCTTTCAGCAATTACACCAATGGAGTAGGTACAAGTCACAACAGAATCGGTTAGTTTCTAACAGCCTCCTAACAGCAGATGCACGGTGTAGTCTTCAAAGGAGCGGAGTGGTCACATATACTGGAACAAGTTTCGAAATATTCGAGTGAGTAACAGAATCACCGAATGCCAACAGAGCGTTCAGGCGTTATATCTCTTTTTTCGCGTTGCCCCTATACCGAACATTGAGTTGGATGAAACAACAAGCTTTTAAACCATGCTCACGTTGACTATAGACGGACCGGAAATGCTATAGATAACAGACTTATATGAATGACAGACTTTTGCTATTTATATACAGCGGGTTATAAGCTGATTCTTTACAATAAACTTCTTCAAACCAAATTTTCACTTATCATTCATCCCTTCTTTACTACAAGAAACTGCTTTGTATACAGAATAAAACAAGAATTAGATATGCGAATCTATGGACCTGTATCAAACATACCACGTTGATACACACAGGTTTATTCTCCATGGCGCAGTATAAGAAAGAAAGATAATAAAGAACAAAAACATTTGTGGGAAATGACGCAATCTTAGGACCAGCTTACAAACTATTAACATTCTATAAGGAAAATATGCGCCACGTCTGCTCAATACTAACTCGACAATAGTTTTTTGTACATCACCTATTTTTAATTTAGTACCAGTTATATTTTACTATCTACGATAACATAAAAAATGCTACATGTTATTAAGTTTTATCAAGCGTATGAAGTGCGTTAGTGAGCAGTTAAGACTATAAGTAATCAGGTATAAGCCAGGTGTTATTTTCCAACTTATAAAATAAAATATTAACAAGCTATGAAACATTACGCCCACAGTTCTGTAACTCCAGGGATTATGTGGAGGCACTATGGACTTACGTCACTGTAAGCTGTTGACGGCTTAAAGTCATCAAGCCTCGAAATAGGGAGGAGACGATTTAACTTATCATCAGTCCTCGCACACACGTTTATGCAGCTTATGTTTGCGAATTTCTGGATCAAAAGCGTAAATAATAAGTCAAACTTGCGACCGCTTTAAATACATATTTTTCACATTGATAAACTATAACCAGAGTCGTCTCGTCTTATATCCTTATATAAGCTATCCTGGAACTTAATTACATCGAAATCCATTCGACCGCTTAAATGTGATGGAGTAACTAATACACATACAATACATACATACATAAACTTCCACCGTAAAGTTATTTTCTGGTAATTTTACCCAAAAGGAAATGAAAAGGGCTATACTTGGTGTTTTCTTGAGTGACACTTGTATTTTCAATCGTGAAAGTCTTTCTGCTAAAATGATAATAATGAATTTTATAGAGTTATGCTTTTGCCCGATGTTCTTCCCAGGTCCATTTAAGCGAACACCATAAGTTAATATCGACATTAAAGCATCATTTTAGTGGCCCTGTATGTACTTCAATCGATAATTTTCCTGAGGCGCAACCGGAGCAAAATATCGCGCAAAAATATTATTTTAATATTGGCAAGTTTTATCGTCGCCAGAAGCAATAGGCAGGGCTTAGTGTGCCCCATCTTAATGTTCGCTTATTACTAGCTACCCGGTCTTCTGTCTCTTTCTGGCGAGTAGTCATTGTAATGCTGTTCCTGTCGCACGGTCTTTATTAAATGCTTGGTTTTTGTTAATGTTTTGTGGCTAGTATCATTAAGTTTCACCGGTACCTACGATGGGACCACCCTATCTGGTATCATCGAAAGTAAAAGTTAAAATGGTGAAGTGATGTTTAAATCGAAATTATTTCCCTGTTGGGATGGGAAATCATTCCATATTCATCACTACCACCAGCACCTACCCCACGGATCTTCTACTCTCACCGACTAAAACCCAACCTTTAGTTTAGTTATCCTTTTTAGGTGTGTAATGACTTCTCCCGCTCTAGGGCATGTCAGACTTTTACTGCCTAAAACCCATTCCTACGTTTTTTCTTTGCCTTGCGTTCCAGGACCCCGGGATTCCCTTTCGGCCTACCCATGGCCCCAGTAGGCTTCGGCCTTGCTGGACCCAACGGTTTGCGTTCCAGAGACGCAATGACTCTTCCGAACAATTCTGCAGTCTGGTATGACTTTAATGCCCCTTGGTGTAATGATTTCCATCAATATGACAAGATACCGATTGTTTGTAGAGAAAAGTTACACTCGTAAGGGTTACCCGTAAGTAACACCCCTAAGGGTGTAACTTCGTTAATAGTTTGGGACAAAATTAAATATTAATATTATTTATTTTCAGTTCTTTTAACTTCTGGACACAATTCGTATTGTAATGTTTTATATCCCTACAGCCTTGACCGACGGAAGACCTGGTTCCCGTTATCAGTGGCCTATTTCTTGCATTTTTATTATATGTATTTATACTTATTTTCTAAGAAATATTTAAAAATGAAAATAGTTCACTTTTTACTGGCACAACACCAACTGAAACCTTGACTTCTGAACCAGGTTATAATACCTGTCTAACATAAGCCAGAAACACCACGACCTACCAAATACTTTTTCTATTAAAAGGAAGTCTGTGGAGGCTCGTTTCGCGACTCTACTACACTCGGAAAATAAAGAAATTATTTTCGTAGTTCACACACTCTTTATTACTTTTTATACAAACAAAGATTGTACTCTACGACTTGTGTTTAACTTTGTTACGTATTATATAATATATGCATATGAAAACTTTTCATAACGCTACTCTGTACCAACACGAGACGTAAATTGTTTGAGTTTTAAAATTGCATCTTAACATTTCAATTTGCAGATAAATCTTGAGTAAAATTGTTGACTCAGGAGAATTAAGATTTGAATATAGTTTTCTATACTTTGACTTTTAACTTTGAAAAGGTTTAAAAATAAAACAATTATGATAATAATAAAATAATAATATTTAGTCCGAAGGGAGGAAAAGCTATCATTAATTCAAAACTCATAAGTGATTAATATAAAATCATTTTAATAATGAAAAGAAAAAGCAGTTAAACGAGCAGATCGTCGAAATAAGCCTTGAAAAGCTTTAACAGGTAATTTTAACAACGCAGGCCGAATTTAAGCTGGACCACGTCTTATTTGTAAGTAGTACCACATTGCGTGGCATCGCGTGGCATGGATCTTGACTGTCCAGTGACAACCGCTGTCAGATGTTGACTGCGACTGTCGTTTTCAGCGTCACCTTTAGGCTGCACAACACCGAAGTTACGTATGTGCCGTACAGTAGCTTCTACGGGCCGGGTGCCTGCAATTTGTTGCAACCAAGTTAAGTTGGTCCGAAGATCGTATAAAGGTGTGTCAACCTCCATACATTTTATATAACAACTAGTCTAGTAGAGCTACATTAGATCCGCGCCATGTGACGTGGTTCTACGTCTAAATCAGGCGTGGCCCACGTGTGCGTCGGTCTAATGTAGTTCACGTGAAGCGCGACTTAAAGAACTTTCTACCAAAAAAAAAAACTGCGTTCGATCCGGAAAACAATTTCTGCATTCACAAACGCCATTAATAACGTTACATTTATAACATTTATTAGACAAGCGTCACCAGTATAGTGAAATTCTAGTAACAGTTAACTGATCAAAGAAAAATTATGCTCAGCGGCATGCCGTGGCGTGCCTTTGCACTAATTAGATCGGCACTAATCGTCCCGTTAAGGATTATAACTGAACGGTCATATACCTACCTATATTATATCGATTCGTACCCTACCTATAAAACTACAAAGCTAAATGCCAAACGCCTGTGTTTTTATTGCATCTCGTATTGTAACTTAGTTAATAAGATTTTAATGAAAAACATTTTTTAGCATAACAAACATTTATCGTGCGATATAATACTTTTATTTAATTATTTATAACACCTTTATAAACGCGTCGAAGGCGATGTTATAACGAACACTTACAATACATATTTCTAATATGATTGAAAATAAATAAATAAATAATGATTATGATTGTAAATTATCAGTCCAGACCTTTTTCAATAAGAATTTGCGCCACTTTTACAAATTTCGGTATGTTTAAGCTGAATATATCCTCTGATAGCGATATTTTATTAAGAGTTAAAATATGACGAGGTTATCTTGCTGCGCTCAGTAGTGTTCCTATAGCCTCTATCCAACTACACCATCACACCAGCCCCACGGTACCATATTAATGCATTTTCTTCCAAGTTATATAGATAGGTATTCCAAATTTTAACTCAATCGATAAGGGGCGCTCCACCAAGAACAAGAGATGCCATGTGATGATTTCGGAAATAAAAAATGATATTAGCACTCATATTATGCAATGAAACCCCTTCATCCTGTATTGCAAGTATGTAAATAGTAAACCGTGAACTAACTGCATATCTTTTATCCTTCTCTGTCAAATCCAATCAAAACTTGCCTATAAAAATCGTTTTTAATGATATCATCAGATAGAAGATACGTAGGTTGACTGGTAGAGAATGCCTAAAGCATTAAGTCCGCCTGTGTACTTTTGTGTATATAAAGTTTTTAATAAATAATATTTTTTGTAATGTATTTTTTGCGATGTCCAATAAAGAGTATATCTATTTATCACCCTTAACTATCACAGTAACTAGGTTTTCGTACTCCAAAAATACAATGTTGATCCACAGTACCAAATAGGCATCGAAACAACGGGCTACCGTGCCACATGCTAGTAAATTAACCAGAATGGTACCAGTTGACCCACGGGTCACATGCCTACAAACGGGCCGCTTGACTAATGTCCGCGTACTCTGCGTCATTGCGGACGTTTACCTGTAGATAGGCTAAGATCTAAGCTTTTCATGCTGTACTTGACTACGTTTAAATGTATGTAGGAAGAAAGCTGCTCAGTATTTGTGCTGAGATTTGAAGACAGATGCTTGACGCAATGGGTCACGTCATCGGTTACCATCAGGTGAGGTAGTGGTCAATCACAAGCTTGTTTTTCTTCTTTCACTGGTTCTATTATGTGAGATCAATCTCCAAAGTTAAGCAACATTTGCCGAGGTCGGCTTGTGGATGGGCGTCTTATATCGATACTCCTCTGTGCCTCGGAAAATACGTTTACCCGTTGTTCCCGACTGTCGTTTATAGATCTTGGACTAATGTTACAGATAGTCAGAAGCCAATAAATCTGATACCAGTCTTGCCAAGGGATATTGGGGTTGTGAAAGTCAGATAGGCAGTCGCTTCATGTAAAATTCTGATATTTAGCTACACCTCATCATGACCCTTTCAGCCGAAAAACGTTCACTGCTAGACAAAGGCCTGTCCCAAGTGTCACCACAACAACCGGTCATGAGCATGTCGCATCGATCGGCTATCCTTCATTTCCGCGACGCTCGCCATGTCATCGGTCCACCTTGTGAGAGTCCATGTACATCTGGTTAGACTAAAAGCACACCCCCACATTTTTGAGAAAAGGCTACGCAGATTTATTGAGTAGGTGATAGACAATGCAATAACAATGATATACGAGAACCAACTTGTCTTTCCTGTCACAACAAACTACAGCATGGCCTAGTCAAAGTTTTGACTGAGACAACACGATTAAGTTTGTTAACAATTTAAACAAAGCTGCTTACAATAGTGATTGTTAGAATTAGACAACACCTGTGACAGAAACATGGAACCTTAGTTTATAAATTACTAGAAATAGTACTTGTAGTGTTGGTGACAAGTTGACAGCTAATAGCTGCTTTGACATTATGCGATAACGATCAACATGATGTCGTAGGGCTATTTTTTTGAGGAGGGGTTTCATCATAATTATGACTTCTCCCGCTCTAGGATGAAACGGGAGGGCGTGTATGAGTTATTATCGAATAAAACCTCCACCGAGTCCTCCAGATCGAAGGCAACGAAGGAACGGGGTAGGGGTTTAGTCAGTAAGAGTCTGACACGCCCTCCCGCACCGCCCAAGAGTGGAAGAAGTCATTCTGATGATTCCCATACCGAAAAAAAAAACCTACACGCCAAACTTTCTTAACCCTGATCACATTTTTAGTGAACAAAAATTAATTTTGTTTTAATTACGTTTTAATTAAAAATGTCATCGTCGTTGATTAGAGTAACCATTTCCTACGGTTAAATTAAAAAAACTTTTTTATACAGAAAAAAGGTGAAAAATTCCTCCACTGGGGGGTCATGTACTTGAACCAAAATAAATAACATTATTTGTGCGTCAATGTCTGACACAAAAACTAACATCAAACATTTATTTCCTCGTGCCCTAAATAAATAGCAAGTCAATAGAACTCGTTCCAGCTCAGAGAAATCCTATTCTAATGGTAAAGGAAATACCAAAAACAGAGCAAATAAGATTCGGAACGGGTAGTGCAATTTCGTCTCCAGGGTTCGTGCATGCATACGAAAATAGCGCTACCTAGGAATCCAATCAAACACAAGAGCAGGGTAGAGTTTCCAATCGCAAATTCGTATTGATTCATAACAAATCAAGAATGCAGCGATCGTGTCCAATATTTTATTGGAACTCCACATTTACGGTGGTAGACATCCCACCGCAGAAAATGTTTTAGGAACACATTTATTGTGCGTACGGCTAAGGAATGGACGTCTCTACCAGAATCTTGCCACCCGTCACATCTATCACTAACTCCCTTTTCTTTCGTAGCCTCACACAATCCATCCATCTACATGATGTATACCCAGAACTCTTTTAATAACATGCGTTCCATCCCTCTTCTTCACATGACCATACAAAGACAAACGATTCTAGAGATCTTAGCCAACATAGTGGCCATTTTCTTTTGTATTTCAATGATCGTATTATTCGTATATTATTATTTATCTTGCCCACGGGGCGTGAAGTAACACATAAACGTATAATCTCTACTTATCTTAAAAGTTATAGTCATTATATCTTCTTATAGGCCAGTAACTAAGACAAAACTATAGCCGGTGATAAAACTCCGCCATAAAATTGAAATGTTCACTTTGTGTGCAAAGTCGGGTCACATACTGTACAGTGGAAGACACATTTAAAGACCCACGATGTAAACTGTGAAACTTAACGATAAGAAAACATTTGCCTTTGAAAACAAAATTAGTGACATAAAATGATTCAATTGTAATTAAAACATCGACAGCTTTTAGTTGAGATTTCACACTGAGAAATTGTTTTTCCGGAAAATCGGACCCCTACATGCGTCCGTGAAAAGTGACCTGTGGTGACCTGACGAAGGTCAGGGTCTTAACCCTTTGCCGATCAGCACAGGTGTTACATATTTAATCAAGGTAAAAATAATGCCTACCTACTGGCCACAAATTGTGTCCGCCAGTGTATCACCGAGTTCCTTCACCTATCCAGTTCCGTAGAAGCAATAGAGTGGACATTTTTATACGTCCGCTCTGTGATTTATAACCCGTTTTTAGGGTTCCGTGATTTCGAAAACGAAATTGCCAATTTCTGAATATTTAACTTTGTGTTACCTAGGGTAACAGCCCGTGTTCAATTGATGCTTAATAAATTCCGTCTTATTATGATTTATGACGATTGTTTTACTCCAATGAGCTAGTTACACGATAAGAGGTAATAACAAACTAAGGTTATAATTTTATAGTTAATTAGCCTCTGCCAACGGCAAAGCCGTTGACGCGATAAAGTTTCTCTATACAAATTTTGGGCCTCCATTCCAGAAATGTTGATTCATGTGAAATGTCTCGTGCTTGCCTACTTCATAAAAGAAAACCTTGTGCGTAATTTCTCGCACATGGTCCGAGTAGTTTCGTTTACGCGTTTGATATGTCTGGTATAGTATAGATTAACATACCGAAAACAGATCGGAAATGTCTCTATACATTAGAAAAAACATTTATATAATATGTTTATCGAGCAAGTGACATAGAAAATTGGCACTGACAACTGACACTCTCGATAAGTCCTTTTCAAACTGACGTGGACAATTTTACGACAAGCTCTATACCGGAACTTAGTTCGCTGTTCCATGACTATTAATGCTAATAACTTATGATAGCGTAATTAACTAATTTAATTTGATACATATAATATTGAAATTTCATTTAAATTAAAGTTCTATATCTGGGGTTATTCTATACCTTAGGGTTATTTATAAGCAACCGACCAAATGAATCATAAAACTGCAATAAACCACCTAGACAGACTTCAAAAACATACGACCATACGTATCGCTAATATGATCATAACAACCATATCCGCAATAAAAAATAATGTCAAATGATCAATCGTTTAAAACAATAATAATAAAACGTAACGGAACCCGGATGGTTGTTTCGACTAAGTCTTGGTTGTGGTCGTTAAAATTTCGCGTTTTCTGGTTGACACGGTCACCAGCCCCACTTTATAAGTACCAGGAAACTGTATGTTGTTTCACTAGACTTACTGTTTTATTATGTTTTATTTACACATACATTTTCGTATTCAGTAGAAATACTGTAAAACCACGGTTAAACTTAAGCAATGTGTGTCAGAATAAAACAAAACACAAACGTGTTTATAAATTTATACAAGGTGCAGTTATGAATCTACTAAAAGTATTCAGGAGGCAATTATGTTAGTGATTCACGGCCCGAACAATAAAATGGGTAGGTATTTTAAAATTTTTGTTCTTATTTACGGAAATCGGTAAAAGCTTTTCGTAGAGTAAATAGGCGGAGCCTCGTACAGGCCGTCGCACTCACAAACAGTGCCATGACGCGTGATAAATCGCCACAGGTGATTCTGTTTTTTTTTGAAAAGGTTTATTTATTTAAGAGATATATCTATACTTATCTTAAAGAGGTAAAATTTGTAAGTTTGTATGTAGGGGGTAATTTCTGGAACTACTGGTCCGATTTGAAAAATTTATTCAGTGTTAGATAGCCCATTTATCGAGGAATACTATAGGCTATATACCATCACGCTACGACCCACGGGAGCGGAGCAGTAACAAAAAATGCGGGTGAAACCGCAGAGGACAGCTATTCTGGATAAAAGAAAATGAAAAAAAACAAATTACTATTATTAATTAGTGACTATTATGGTATCGTATCTTTATAATTATGATCATTTACGAGTTTTGTAACAACCTCCTGAAATTTTATGTACATTCAAAACTGCATCATGTATTTGCACTAGCGATCTGCCCCAGCTTCAAATCATCATAGTTCTCGGCTATTGTCTACATTTTCGTTCGCGATAAACTCCAGCTGAACTAAATTTCATTCGTTTTTTTTACCACTAGACAGAATGATCCATGAGGAAAGGTTCGGTTTATAATACAAGTAAAGAAATACCGAGGATTTCAGGCACCCGTGCGAAGCTAGCATTTTCATATTAAAACCAGTTAGACATAGAAAATAGCTAACTATTCAGTATATGCTAAATTAGTTATTTTTACAGGTTGTTTTCCAGGGTTATGTAGAAAAAGAACGTATAGGAATGGACATCACACGCCCCAGCCACCACTACATACGTCTCAGGCATGGTAGGCCATGGATGGCAAGGTGATCCCCAACCACCGCAGGCGTGAGCTTGCGGTTGATAAGCGATGGTAAGGCTGTCCGGTAAGAATCCAGCCTGAGTTGTTAGTTAGGCACGGGCTTACGATACTTGAAAACCGCCTTGCACCCAACACTCAAAGCGTCACTTGAGACGGTCGCTGGGGCGTACATCAGACATCATACGGCCTTCTCCAACGCTAGCATTACTATTTCGCAGAATACAACACACTACAAAAATAAGGTTCACCTAATGCACCTAAAAAAAATCATTTTAAAACTCTACAGAACCCTATGAAAATACAGATATTTAAACGACTGTAACGCCCTCTAAGTTTATTTATATTTTACCCATTTACCGCAATGAAGTAATTATGCAGTGCCGCAATAATTTTCAGCTCCCCATTAAATTATGATAGGGCGATACTCGAACACCATTACATAATATTATAAATCTCAAACGGAATCTTGTATGGGGCTTGTATGATAAATTTACGGCGAATGCATGGCTTGCCCAGCGTGGATTAGCATGGCAATCAACATGGAATCTATAGAAAGATAGGTACTTGAATGCATAATTTTATATATGCTGACCTATTAATGTAATAGGTATAAGTCTCGTATAACAAAATGGTGTATAATATGCCTACATTAATTTTATTAAAAAACAGATATAACGGAAATGGTTATATCGGAACTGAATTCGAAACCGGAGTTTTACACTTTAAATTTATCGGAATTGGGACCAATATTGAAACCGGAACCGAAATCGGACGAAATTGAAGGCAAAGCCGAAGACAAAAGCATTAAATGAAACACTACTAAAACTAATCAAAACTTCGGATGAGTATAAATGAAGAGCGAATTCACATTCCAAATACGAAACAAATCAAAGAGTAAAAGAGTAATCGACAGGAGATACTGGGGGAGGCAGGCAGGTTCCCCGTGCGACAAATATAAACTTGTTTTTAACTCCAACATAAGTTCCGAGTAAAACTCGGTATCGAACGAAATTATTCGGAAGTTTCCAACTATCGGAATAGAAATCAAAGCTTCGTAACATCTCTGAATAGTCTATAGATTTTTTTAATTCTTTTTACAGCTTGAGGATTTAAGACAGTGGTGGAACTACTAAACTAACCTAAACAACTAAGATCAGAGCAACGGAAAAAATATTGTTATAACGAACGAAAGGATATAATTAATCTTCATTGTGCCAGGAGAGGTAGGTTGTTAACTAGCTCTACCAGCTGGATCAGCTTTCCCACAGGTGCCTGAATTAGTAAGCATCACCTACATCCACTTCCTCGTCAATGAGGGCCATGCGAATTATTTATCTTTATGTAGTACACCGTCAGGAATTTACGACAGTGTGGAAACTAAAGCAACAAGCTTATTCGTCCGATTTTCTTTTTAGTATAGTATGGTGTCGTGCGGTCGTGCCCCGTTGGTAGTACGAGAAACTATTATAGTATAATACGCATACGGCACAAAAAACTTTGACATAACCTGCGAAATATATCACACTAATATTTTAAAGGCGAAAGTTTGTGAACATGTTCGTATGTTTATTACATCTTCACACTCGAACGGCTGAACGGATTTTTACGAAACCAGATACACGATACTGCATGCCATAGAATAGTACATAGGACACTTTTTACCCTGGAAGTACCTTTTTAGCCTTGGGACAATTTTCTACTATCACGAGGGCGAAGCCGAAGGTTAGTTTGCCATGTTTATAACCTCTCCTTACTACTTCAGAGTAAATAGACGTGCTTTTGTTTCGTATTATACTCGCTTTTACCAGCGACGAAGCCGCTGGTAAAAGCTGTGTAAAATAGAAATGTCTGTAAAAATTATATCATGGGAACATTTTCCTGAGACAAAAAGTAGTCCATGTCCTATTCCGTAGCATGGTCTACCCGTGTGCCAAATTTTATACAAATCCATTCAGCCACTTAAGCATAAAGAAGTAACAAACATACACAAACATACAGTGGGTGGCCATATTATTTCTTATATTATTATCAACTTTAATTGCATTTTGCAGGCAAATGTTTGATTATAGGTCCAGGTAATATTTTTTATTTAAAGACTTTATTGATTGAGAGAATAAAACTTTTTTCAACATTTGGTGAAAACTGTTTATTTTTTATTTTTTTTTTCAAAAATATGTTAATGATTTTGACTTCAAATTTGATGTTTTTATTATCTCAATCAATAGTCTTCAAATAAAAAATATTTGCCGGACTTACATCCAACCATTTGCCTGTAAAATGCAATTAAAATTGATAATAATATAAGAATCTAGGTACTGTCCCTAATAATTTGGCCATCCATGGTACATGACACAAACTTACTACTTCTTTATAATATTAGTAAAACACGATGTATCTTAGCGACAAAAATAAAAATTCTCAAGGAAGTCAAAACTCTAAAACAAACAGCAATATACAAAAACATACAAGGTAGGAAATGTGATAAGACTTCCTACGTATAGGAACTTGTATGTCAATTAATGCAATAATAATTTCCTGCCATAGAAAGTAATAAGTAAGCTATTATCAAGATGGGAACCGGGTAACACACGAGCAGTTGGAACACTTTCTCTGAGTATCATTGAGTAGCTACATTTAGTTATTGTCGAGTTTTACCCACAGAGTACCTTTTTTAGGTGGAAAATCATTGTATGACTTCTGCCGCAATAGGTTTGGGCGGGAGAAGGAAGAATTTACAGGAGTGGTCCTATGTACTTTATTTGCCTTGCGTTCCAAAAGTACGGGTTTCCCTTTCAGAAGCTGGCGAGCTATAGTGGGTAGATCGCCCATGTCTAGGGTATCTACCGCATGTCTGGCGTAGGTTGACTGGGGTAAGATTGACCTATGTATGGTTAAATTAATGAATGCAAGATCTACAGATATATAGGATTGAATTGTTGAACATAATAAGCCAACCTTAATACTTTGATATAAAGCTGTTCTTGCAAGCAAATGGTTACTGCAGATATGAGGTTGTCTGTACGAACAAAAATAAGGCGCTTGACGCTTTCCCCATGGAAGACAGCTAACCACATACCGAGGCCCTATACAGCTTATGGCAATGTGAAACTGCTGATCGTAAACCACAGACCACGAATATTTTATGCTGGGTCGCATACATTATAGAGACGCTGTTTTTGAGTGGAGGGAGCTTCGCATAACTGTCAGAAACGTATTATGAACACTCATGTTGGAAGTATTTTCAACTAAACTCTTGACTTCAAAACGGAACTTTTCGAAAGAGATCGATCCTCCTTTAGAGAACCTCTTTTACTGCAGACGAAGAAATCTTATCCTCAAGTAAGTTTCAGCGTGAGAATGAATGCAGATGGTCCGATTTCAGTTTAAGATGTGAGATAAAACAGCGACTTCACTCGCTTTAAAGTTGAAAATTATCCCAAGGGAAATACACCTACCTACTTCCGGGATGAAAAATATTTTATGTTCTATTCAAAGAGAAGGTCCGTGTGACGAGTAGAAAACTTATGTATATGTCATCTGAAAATTGCAGACTCCGTATGACTTATGTTTATTAGAATTATAATGTCTGGATATATTATGAAACAATCCTTTTGTATACGATAAATCACATACAAATTCATTAGCCTCCAACATAATCGTGTGTTAAGGTAAAACTAAATTGGGCACACGTGGGCCACGTATGCCCAATCTAAACGCGTCGGTCTCCATACATTTTATATGGCACCTAGACTTGTAGAGCTACTTTATAGACGCCACGGGACGTCATTCGCCACGTGTCGTGTTGGTCTAATATGTGTAGTTCCCGCTTTATTTAGAAAAATACTTCATAATATCTCGCAATATTTCACATTCTTATGGCGTTTGCAATTTTTCTTTGACATATACATACATGACAGAATACCTTTCGCCTTTATAATACAGTGACATTATTCAGAAAATGGGAAACTGGAAAGGTGACACTGCCACCACCCCTTCCTCTAGAAACTCAAGCTTGTAGTGTGGAATCAAACTTAAGACCAGTGTCGCCGATTCATCATTTAATTAAAAGCAGTATCTTCGAATCTGTTCTTTATTTTCACTTGTAACATATTTTCGAGATAAAGATAATATAATCGCGACGAAGGTGGTGTGATGATCTGATCATGTTCGCGGGGCAAACTTAGCCAGAGATCGTCTTAGACAGAGAGGTTTGGAAGGAGAAAAGGTAGGCCTTTACACAGAAGTGGGACACAATATCTTTATATTTAAAAAAAAAGGATATATTATGAACAAAAACTTTGAAATGTGTGTCTAAGCTATCAATCAGACACGTAGGATCCGGGCACTAGTTAAATCGCAAAAAATTGGCAGTTGTTTTTTTTTTATAAAACGTTGACCGACACTAAGAATTACTCCTGTATCGTGGGTGCGTTCACAAAACGTAAACTTAAATTCAGAAGAACGACCTGTAGTCATATGTATATTATATGTATTCATATGCATTATATTTGATCCGCGCGAGAATCGAACTCGCGACACAAAACGCAGCAACTATTTAATTCCAGCCCTAGTCTATGCTACCGCCTATGAAAAAACCTGTCTACGACAAATGCCTATAGTCGTCGACATAAACACAGACGAAGTTATGATTCAAAAGCTTTCAACTATCTTTGCATAAACCTAATATAGAAAATTATTGGCTTAAAAGGCAGGTTAAGCTCACATTTAACATAGAATTTACCTGAATTGTAGAACTTTATATCCTATTTATATTACCAGCTGGTGCCCGCGACTTCGTCCGCAACAAACTCGACAACCTATCATCATTTCAAGAAGTTTTTCTGCGCAGAATCCTAATTCTTTACGAAAATAAAAGGCCTAAGTTACTCTTTATAACTTCCGCTAGCACTTATGAAAGTTCTGCCAAATCGGTTTAGCCGTTTTAGATGTAAGCCAGAACAAACAGACAGACATACAGAGATACAGAGACCCATAGACAGACATACAGATAGAACTAAAAACTTTTTCATTTTTGTTATAAGTATGGAATATACATTTAATAAAAAATATATATTTAGATACTCGTATTACAAACAGAAACTCTAATTTTACATATTTGTATGTACACGATATGTTTGCGACTAAACATTTAACTGTTTAACTGTGTTTCTAGTTAAACGTTTCGTTTGTTGGTTACAGTCAAGCCTACAATTTTATGAACCTGGAATTGGAAAGTCGTTTACCTAAAACATTTGCAATTCAATAGCTATTCACGCAGCTAGTCCCAGAAACTCTTTGACGGAGTCGTGTCCATCATGTACTTTGTATGGACGGTATGGCCACTTTAAATGGTAAAATTCTTTGACCGAAAATTAGGATTCCTTTCGTTCATTCGAAGAAGCGACGTATGAACGGATTAGGTAACGGAATTGTTTGAAATTATTGCAGTGACCCTCAAACATCACGGGCAACTGAAGAAACAGAGAGGATTTTTAGTCACTTTGACACACCTCGCTCCATCCAGAGAGGGACGAGTCATTCGATTGCGAAAATAAAAAGAGAGTCAGTTACCATGGATAGCAAAACAAGGCAGATGCTTTGGTAGGTCATCCGTACGAGATGGACTGGTTGATGATGGACTTTTTTATTATTATTATTATGTAAAGGCTTGTTTCATCACATCCGAAGGTAAGCAACAATTTATCCTACGATGGAACACGCTTGACTTAAAGACCACTAAGTTATAGTTTCGTGATAGCTATAACCTAAAGGTATTAAGTCAAGAGACAACCACAAAAAAATACAGTGTGCTGTGAAAAAACATAGGGTCATATAGAAAAAGTTCCATATCTCTCTAAAAGTATAAAGACTTTCAATGTATTACTAATCTTCTTATAAAAGTCTTTATATATACTTTAAGATTGCAAATCTCAAGTATACCAGTTAAACTCAAGTTGAAGCTAGGAAATAATACCGTTCTTAAGAGACTGGCATCTTTTGTTAGAGCTGCGTAACCCGACTGTCTTGTAATTGGGTGGGTCCTATTCAAACTTCAAAATGTATTAAACCCTTCCTCTTTAGCACTTCAGCGTCAGCGTTCCAGACACTTCGACGGTGAAGATTGAAGCTACAGTTTCAGCGTATTGTTGGAATGATACTAAAGCAATCAAGAGAACACGTACATTTGTGAGTAATTAATTAGAATACTGTCTGTTTTGGGTTACACCGTCTATTTTGATAATTAATTGAATAACTTACTAGCAAACAAATTGTTATACGTAACGCTGTTACGTCATTTATCACACTAATCACACTAAAATATATAATATGTAATCACATGAATATTATAAAGGCGAAAGTTTAAGGCGAAGGCGAAGTTTATGAGTGTTCGAATATATTTGTACGTTTGTTAATTCTGCTCGCTGAAATTACTGAAGGGATTTGGATGACCTTTGACACACAGGTAGATCATGTCTTGAATGAGCACTAGGGTTCACTTTATCTCGGGAGTATATTAGTAGTGACAACCAAATTTTATCAATCGCTGATAATTCATCTACTCATAAATTGCTTTAGTTTTTGTTTAATTTTACATATAAAAATATATAATTTTATAAGTATTGATTAATATTTAAATTATATGTGTATTTAGGTTTATTTGATACTTTAGCTAAAGATTTCACATACGTTTTTCTCCTTTACCAGCAGACCTTCTGCTGGTAAAAAAATATAAATATAAGCAGTTTCTTTGAATTCATATTTATAATAAAACAAATCGTTGTCATTAACAGGTTACAAAAGGCTCAGGTGATTGATTGCTTGGCGATCGTGCCAGACTACAAGTAAATTGAATAAGCCTACAAAACATCTTTGTTTATTTAAAATGACTAAGTAAATTACAAACGAAAGGTCATCAATGAGTCAGCCATGAATAGTATGAAAATCAACGGTAGATTACTCGTAATTCATTAAGTAAACCTACGCTAGCTTCCTACGAATTCTTGCAAAATCTTTGACGGAGGCTTTGCTTCATAGACGCTTCAAATATGCAGGTAACTTGAGCACCATAGCGAAGTGAAGCCAGTCAACAAGGCGTCTTATACACGTACGTTTTCAATCAGTTTACCTAGTCAACCAGACATTTTACCGAAACCCACAGAAAAGCCTCAACTTCCAGACAATTATGATGTTATACAGGTGAAAGTTTGTGTGTGTATATTGTGTATATTTGTTACTTCTTCAAGCTCGAATAGCTGAAAATGTTTCGACGAAACTTGGTACACGGATAAACCATATCCTGAAATAGCACGTGGAATACTTTTTATCCAAGGAGTATATTCCCATACAAAATTTTCTACTTTCATACGGGCCACATGAAAGTAGAAAATGCGGGTGAACCCATTCGCAACGGCTAGTACGTATAAACCGTAATACCGATTGAACGGCTAAGCCCGGACTCATCCCAAGTCCGAATGCGCTCGTTTTTTTATGCCTTTTAGCTGCAAGCGTACAGTTTGTCGGAAAAGTTCTACGATGCAAAAAATAAATAAAAGGCTCTAGTTATGAACACATCTTTCTTTAACGGTCCAATTCCTAGTTTTAATGTGCTTATACGTCCATGTCAATTTACAAAAAATAAGCACCTTTAACCTTACTTAACGTTTCTTTCCATTTGCATAAATAGAAAATAAAAATAAATTCCACCTTAGACCTTTCTCTCCAAGATCGCACGGAACTTAGCCTCAATATAATTTCCCACAACATGTAATAAATAATGATATTAAAAAGCGCATTATTATTCTAGAATCTTACGTCATCCATTTTATCTATTGAGTGGACGTCGATATTTGACAGTATTTACTTAAGCCGTCGTAAAATATTGAATTACGTCGTTACGACGAATAGCTTTTATGATCAGCCTGTATAATAAGATAATGTTGGTTCGTGTTATTTTTATGTTATTGCCTACTTGGCACGTTTTATAATTTTTTATTCGGTTTTTTTTTTGGCTTAACGGTGTTAAAGTAACGTGAAACCGATAAGGTATTCATGTGTGATCAGGCCTTTTCTGCTGAGAAAAAATATTTTTTAATTTATCTCAAATAACTTTATTGAAGAGTGATACATATATACAAATCATACACATACGAAATTATAGAACTTTTTGGTAGAGTCAGTTGCACATGTACTCCTTGACTACGGTCTGGTCGAAGAGTTTCGCCTCATCGTTTATACCGCGTACATCGTACAATTTGCCTGCTGGGGTTTTCTCGTCCGTATATAATTTAGGCTAGACAGAATAGGATCTTAATAAACTAGTGTACTTTTCCTACAACGATTGCATCACTGCTTACGAGTATCAAACAGGGGAAATATTTTAAAAATATTACCGACACCACCATGTAAGCACGACAATAATAGAATCCAGTATCTCAAGATTAGCATCTTGTAAACCATTTTACCTAACGAGGATTAAAAGTAGGTTTATTTTTTTGCAAATAAAGTCATTTATTAATTTCAGATAATATCGAAAGTCGTCACGGTATAAGGGCTCTCGTTACTGTAACGAGTGAGATTGAAGAGTGCAATAAAGCACTAATTGCATGTACTGACAGGTTCTTAGACTACCTTCTGTACCACGCAGGAAAGAGCAGAAAGACAGAAAGACCAACATGGAAACGCTGCGTGAACGCTTTATCAAGAATCCGCAAAATGACAACTTAGTAGGTATATATTTGACAGATCCTCAGAATGTACAATGTTATAAATTCCAGATTTTAGTTAATGCCCTGCTACCTTGTGCCCATCATGCGGTTACTGCATAAAAAATTTACAACTTTAATTTTTGTCATATTTGATATGACAAAAAAAAATAATTTGTAATAATAATAAGGCATAGCAGCATAAATGTATATTAAATTCTTTAAATCCTATAAACAAGAAATCTTACATTTTATTTAAAAAAGTTTAACTACCAATGGTGCTGTGGGCTTCAAGTCTAAAAAGTATAATTTTATTAAGTTTATTTAGTATATACGAGTACTTCACCTATATAACGAACTGGATTTACTGCACCAATCTGTCGAGTATCTACAAGACCCATAGATACTTATTACCCTCTATCAATCCTTACAATTTGCATTAAAAACAGGTATCGTAATTCCTGGTTAAGAATGGCATAAATTTCCTTGATATTGAAAAAGATAGGAATAGCTTCCATCGCTAAACTAACATTGAGTAAAATAAAGATCCCTTTTTCCATTCATTGGAATTAGCTTTTTTTTTGCTTAAGCTAGAGTTGGAAGGTATCTGCACTTTAATAAATTAACCGGTGAAGTAAGTCCTCGATGCTACTGAGAAGCTTTTAGACAAGTTTAAGGATCTAGAAAACTTGTGCATTCGGTTTTGTTTTTACTTTTCCGGCATACTGCAAAAAAGATAATAGAATGCTGTGTCATATCTTGCGATGATGTAGTTTTATTGACTCAGCGAAGTATTCGTCAGAATTTGACGAAATACTATTGCTCGTAAGATATTTACTTTTTGTTTCATAAAATTTAATTTATATTTATTAATATATGTATAAGTTCTCAAATCAGTTAATTAATTACCTGAGATACAGGTTTATACCTAGCTCAAATGTTCAGGTATAATGTAATTTTATAGCTTGACCTCTAAATTAAGCCCTTGATTTTTATTTATTTGTGTAATTCAAACAATTCAATAAACACATAATTATTATACTGTTAGCAACTGAAGGAGAGGCCGTGTTGGCAACTGGAGGCGAGGCGTCGTCGTGACGTCACACCATCAGGCGGCGGCCGACGGTAGTCTATAAAAGAGGCGCGCGGTGCGGCAACCCCCCTTTTTTCGTTTGGTCGGCGTTGAGGACGGACTTGCTACTTGACCGTTATCGTGTGATTTTATTTCATTAATACCTACTTCATATTCTTATAATTTTGTAAAAGTGTGATTAAAGATTGTTTATTCATTTTTTATCTGTTTCACTTCTGATCCCTAAAATCAGAAGTGGGATAAAGATTCGTTTCGCCCACAAATTACTAGTTTCGATTTTTAAAGTTCTCTTTTTTCTACTTAAAAGCGGGTAGTTGCCAACTACTAGTTGGGATGGTTAGATCGAGTCGTTCGGGTTCACAAACTTGTGCCCCGCGTCCTAACCGATATCGTAGCCGCCATATTGTGAGTAGAAGGTCACGTAGCAAGTCTCGGGATTGCGATTCCGAAGCCGCGTGAGGACGCGCAGCCCTGCGTCACCGCTATACTGGTGATCATTTGAGACGATTGTCTCGCAGTTGAAAGTTTTGGAAGCATGTTTACAGGTCAGAACCGTGAACCGCTACGGGAAATGAGAAGACAAAGGACGGCCGAACGGTGGTGTAAAAACCAAGCCTATCACGACGAGCGTGTCAATGAAGACCGACAGCGTCCACATGCCTACGTCGCAGTCTACGGGGAAACTTGATCCTGGTACGCGCGGTGCTTGCCGTGTAGTTGGAGTCCTGGACTGCGGGCGCTGTGAGCTGCAACTTCTGCCTGGTTGCTGCCCTGGAGGGATGAATGGACTCCCGAGACGTGCGTCGCATTTTTGAAGACAAGTATTGTCTTGAAGTCTGTGCGGTATGCTAACTTTGTGCCTATGCCGACAGCCACTGGGAGGTATGCAAACTTGGAGCCTATGCCTACAGTGTTGAAGTCTGTGCGGTATGCTAACTTTGTGCCTATGCCGATAGCCACTGGGAGGTATGCAAACTTGGAGCCTATGCCTACAGTGTTGAAGTCTGTGCGGTATGCTAACTTTGTGCCTATGCCGATAGCCACTGGGAGGTATGCAAACTTGGAGCCTATGCCTACAGTGTTGAAGTCTGTGCGGTATGCTAACTTTGTGCCTATGCCGATAGCCACTGGGAGGTATGCAAACTTGGAGCCTATGCCTACAGTGTTGAAGTCTGTGCGGTATGCTAACTTTGTGCCTATGCCGACAGCCGCTGGGAGGTATGCAAACTTGGAGCCTATGCCTACAGTGTTGAAGTCTGGGCGGTATGCTAACTTTGTGCCTATGCCGACAGCCACGGGGAGGTATGTGTGGGCGCAAAACCAAACTGCCTTCCAATTTCTTTTGTAAATATTGCAAATACCCTCTTGAATTAATATGAGGATTTAATTTGACAACTTCCTTTCGAATATTGCAAAATATTGTTGAAATTAATATGAAACAACTTCCTTTTAAATGATTAATTCTGCTCATATTGAAATAGTATTTACCAATAGAATCACTCTCTAACGTTTGAATCCCCAACCGGTCCTATGAGACCGCGCTGTTATTGTTTTACTATTGTCTTGTTTCGCGGGTATCTGAGTAATTAATAGAATTCGGAACGATGCTGCAAGGCTCCAGTGAGTCGGAGTAATGCTGCTGGTTCCAGTGAGTCGGAACCGGTATCCGCATAGTTCTCGGTGAGTCGGAACTGTCTGCGGTGATGCCCCAGTAAGTCGAGGTGATGATGTCCCAGTGGGTCGGGATGATGATGTCCCAGTGAGTCGGGATGATGCTGCAGGCTCCAGTGGGTCGGAGTTATGCAGCTGGCTCCAGTGAGTCGGAGCCGGACTGTGCGACGTAGGGCTTGACTGCTGGCGTCGACCAGGAGAGGTTCTTCGTAGCTCTTCATATGACTGGCCGAAGGTGCGGTGTGCCAAGGTCGATGATGAGGTTGAAGGTGATGACCAGGTATGTCCAGTTAGGCATGCTGGTGGTCATGATACCCTCAGTGCCGTGCTGGCTGCGTGGCTCGCTGCTCGAAAGCTTGAGGAAGTGATGATGACGTCACGACGTGGTTGCTGCACGAAGGCTGCGCTGACGTTCATGCTCGACGGTCACCGGAGGTAGGTGGACAGAGAGTAAAGTCCCACATACCTCCATTGAAAAGGGAGGATCCTCCGACCGGACGAGGTGTTATGTCCGGTGGGCAACTGCCCGATAGATGATTTCGGGCTGTTGTATCTATTCAAATCGCGCGGAGAACTTTGCTTGCGCGATGCAGGATTCTGTGACGTCATGTGTAGATGTTGATGATCGTAGTCGCTACAGTCACAATAAATTCTACTGTGACAACTTCCGTTCTCATTTATTTATTTTAAGTATTTTTCTACCCTCATAGTGAATTTTATTAAGTATAATGTTTTTCCCGCCTAAATTCTCGTATTTGCTGGGTATAAAACTGATGTATTTCAAATATAAAAACACTCTTTCGCCGCCCGTGGAATAGACCAGAACTGAAGTAAGGTTTTTCTTTATTATCACTCACTTTTCCTGTCGTTCTATATTACTGTGTCTGTGTATTTTGTGTGACGTCAACCTCGATGGCGATCAAGCGCCGACATATGCAAACTTGGAGCCTATGCCTACAGTGTTGGTAGAAGTCTGGGCGGTATGCTCACTTTGTGCCTATGCCTACAGCCGTTGTGAGACACGCTAACTGGGTGCCTATGTCTGCAACGCGACCAAGTTACTCGTATATACTCGGTGTGTCTTAGCAAAGATTTCTATGTGTCACATTTTATGTGTAATGCGCATTATCTTTTTAAACCCCGACGCAAAAACGATGGGGTGTTATAAGTTTGATGGTACGTTCATACGCGCGCGTTCAACTCAACATTCAACGTGCACATTCACATTCACGAGCGTGTAAACGGTACGCCCGAGCCCGTGAACGTGCCTGTGAACGTGAATGCCGCGAATCGGACAAGTGTCGGCGTGCGTGTGAACAGCTTGAATGTCCGCCGGCCCGGGACGGGCTGCGTGCCGCGCGGCCCGCCACGCCAGGCGGCCCGCCAGGCTGCACGGCACGCGTGTGAACGTAGCATGACGTGTCTGTGTGTGTAAATGTATGTGTCTATCTGTGGCATCGTAGCTCCCAAACGGATGATCCGATTTTAATGAGGTTTTTTATTTGAAAGGTATATCAGTCGAGAGTGTTCTTAGCTATTTTTGATGGAAATCGGTGCAGGTTTTCAAGGTCATCATGACCTGAGAGGTGAAGAGTAGTCGGGGGTTTTTTTAAATTTTAAATTTAATTGTATTTTTGCGTAATGTCTGATTTGAGGAGCTCGTGGCTAAATAATAACAGCCGCACAGATCGATCTTCAAGGTTAAGCAACGCTTGCCTAGGTTGGTCCGTGGATGGGTGACCATTTTAACATAACGAGTTTCCTCCGTGCCTCGGAAAGCACGTTAAGCCGTTGGTCCCGGCTGTCATTTGGAGATCTTTGGCAGTCGTTACGGATAGTCAGAAGCCAGTAAATCTGACTCCAGTCTTGCCATGAAGTACCGTGTTACCCCAGTTAATTCGTTGTGGAGGTCTGGTAGGCAGCCGCTCCTCGTAAAATACAGGTGTTCAGCTTAATCCGGCTTGACTGGAAGCCGACCCCAATAGAGTTGGGAAAAGGCTAGGCAGATGATGTCTGATTACAGGAGACAATGAAGACTTGGAAAACACTACTACAGATCAGGCAGGACCATCTTTTAGAGCTGACGAGGACGTCAGAGCGTCAGGAGAGGCCGTGTTAGCAACTGAAGGAGAGGCCGTGTTGGCAACTGGAGGCGAGGCGTCGTCGTGACGTCACACCATCAGGCGGCGGCCGACGGTAGTCTATAAAAGAGGCGCGCGGTGCGGCAACCCCCCTTTTTTCGTTTGGTCGGCGTTGAGGACGGACTTGCTACTTGACCGTTATCGTGTGATTTTATTTCATTAATACCTACTTCATATTCTTATAATTTTGTAAAAGTGTGATTAAAGATTGTTTATTCATTTTTTATCTGTTTCACTTCTGATCCCTAAAAATACAATATTTTTTTTAAGTCAAAATTCCAATTCAGATTTGTATATGCTGATGAAAATATGATTGGCAGCCGTATTTATTTTATAATTATACGTGTTTATCGGCATTAATACTATTAAAATCATCAAAACAACCTGCTCAGTTTGTCTCACCTTATTGAATGACTATTTATATGACATAGCCAAATTACCAATGTATGTTTTGCAAATTTTTGAATTTCGCGGACCTCCTTAAAGCGTACAGGAGGACGCTATACGCGGACGTATGTCCACGTCTCCTATCCTTGCTTAAATCCCATCCTCATAATTCTAAATCTAGATCTAGAGAAATCGAGTAAAAGAGCGGTATCTCTCAACTGTGTTAAAGTTAGATTTCCATTTAATCTGTTTCTCAAGCTAAGATGAGAAGGATACATTCATCTAGATGGTGTTGTCAATTCCTAGGAAAATTCTATCCATCGAACATATTGGAATTAAGTAATACGGGCAGCACGTAATCCCTTTATGTGACGACCGTATTTCATCTTAAGTTTACTATTATTATTAAACATAAAATGAGTATATCGTGTTTATGCATAATTTAGTTGAAGAAGTAGCTTTAAAATTTCATATTTAAATTCCTCATAAAACTGACCGAAATATATTTAAATGTCAAAGTCCCCAATAATCCATTCAGCCAAATAAAAAGAAGCACTAAAATCTACGAGTTTTATACTTGGTTTATGTTGTGTAACAAAATATACTGGCTATTTCAATAAACATAAAAATTATAATATTTTTACGACTTCCTCCAAACCCCATGTGGATTGATTCATTATAAAGGCCCGTTGCCACTTGCCATGTCCCTTACAAGAGACGAGGCGAGGCGTAACAATACCAGCCAAAGAAAATGAACGGGAATTTCAAACCCTTTTCAATTGCCATCATTGACAGGTAATGCCATGGAATGGAAGACAATAAAGAATTTGTGTTCTTGACACCAAAGTTTAGGTTGATACCTACTATAGACGTCTGGTTTTCAAGAAATCGATCAATTATTTTGTGTCATTTATGATTGAAAATTATCTCAATCGAACATACTGTCGTCATAAAAAGTACATACTATTTCAGCAACTGATTTACCCGTGTACCAAGTTTTATCGAAATTCGTTATGTCATTGTAGCACGAAAACGTAAGAAAAAATACACTTACAAAATTTGCCTTTATAATACTAGTGTGATGTTTCCACTGTAGGTCTCTTTACCCTAGGGATTCTGGGGAGTGATACGAAAGAAAAGGAAGTCGAGTTATAAAATGACGGTGGACAGGAGAGCAAAAATGAAAAAAACTGGTTATTCCCTAAGAATCTAAATTCCCGAGACTCTCGTTCTGGAGAACCCTGAATACCATATGATTTTTTTTATTTGACTTTATCACCGCTTACTACTACTTGGAGGGACGCAGTCAAGCATCAGTTTATACAAATTCTTTTTTAAATCGGAGTCCTCCGTGAATCAAACCTCCATCCCGGCCATGGTCCGGAGCGAGGAGGGCTGGCATGCGGTCGCCTCCTTCTGCGAAGCAGTAATGCTCATGAAGGAGGCTGCTGACCGCGAGCGCGTGAGGGATCGGTCCTCACGCCGCCGCCGCCGAGATCCCGATCCCAATTTCCGACCACCGTAGGCGCGGGTTCGCGGACGGCGAGCACTGGGTAGCTCGCCGTCCGGCAGTCTGGAAATAATCTGGACCGAGCCCTGTCATCAACGGCGCGTTCTGTTCCACGCGCGCCTCAAGGAGATGTCAGCAAACTGTAGGGGCCCGGCAGGGCCGAAGCCTCTGAGGGGAACACGTGGTATTCCTAAAGGTTGACACCCGAGTCCCCCCCCAGAACGAAGGCAACGAAGGAACGGGGTAGGGGTTTAGTCAGTAAGAGTCTGACACGCCCTCCCGCTCCGCCCAAGAGCGGGGGAAGTGATTCTGATGATTCCCCTACCAGAAAAAAAAAAATCCCCGATCCATATACTCAGGGAATAACCCTAAAAAACCTGTTGCGCTGCAAGTAGCATGGAACAAGGGCCGGAACATAATGATGGTACACACATTTAGTTACTTAGTCCAGTCAAAATAGACGAAATAGAGATTTTCGTGCAGGCCTTGAATACGTCATTACGAATGATATGTCAAAAGTCCCCATCGATCCCGCTTGTGCGTTGTTTTTTATTCGAGGTCAAAGGTCACAAATTTGCGTTTTTTGCGTATATCTCTGAAACAACGAGAGCTATTGAAAAATGGTTCAGGCAAAGTTTGTAGATCGTAAAATTAACACTTTTTCTTCTACGGTGCACTGTTCTCGAATTATGGCTATTTTAAACATAGAAAATATGAATACGCGCTCATACTAAGGGATGATGGGTTCGATGAATATTTGAAGAACAAACCATCTGTAACGATACATAAGCAGTGTCGTAAAGCATACACCCGCAAGAGCAGCATCGCTGCAGCTAAAAGACAGTGTGAGGCGGAGATAGGTACCACATCTGGGATTAGTCCTCCTCGTACTAGCACGAGGTAATGAACCGTCTTTTTGACGAAATACTGTTTGTTCTGTAGCAATGAAGCAGATAAAACGGCTGAAATAAAAAAAAGCGCAGCATCTTCGACCAAGAGTGTCCTCAACTTTCAACCCTTGACTTCAAGAAAACCATCTTTAAAGAAGCTCAGACTCGTTCTCAGGAGCCAGCAAGTAGTGTCATTGCCAGCATTTAGTATGAATATGACTTAGTTGCTGCTGAGGCTAAGTACTACAGTGATTGTTACACGTAAAATACGACTTTCCTGCGGTCTAAAGTCACGATATCTCGAAAGCGATGCTTTATAGAAGAAAAGTGTCAAGATCTTTTTTGTAGACAATTTTACGATCTACAAACTTTGCCTGAACCATTTTTCGATAGCTCTCGTTGTTTCAGAGATATACGCAAAAAACGCAAATTTGTGACCTTTGACCTCGAATAAAAAACAACGCACAAGCGGGATCGTTGGGGACTTTTGACATATCATTCTTAATGACGTATTCAAGGCCTGCACAAAAATCCAGCTTGTTGGGAATTAATGCAAACTTGAATAATAATTTAGTCTATTTTGACTGGACTATACTACCGAGTAACAAATTTCCAACTAAAGGCTAATACTATAAGTCGATTTATAAACTACCAACTGCTAGTGACTTCTCTCCCGTGATAATAGAAAATTATTTCATGGGATAAAAAGTATCCGATGTGTTATTGCCGGGTATACACAGGCTCGACAGTTGTTTTTAGTGTACGTTATTTTAGAATTGTATAGTAGTTTTAATGTATTTTTATTTATTGTGCGTCTATTTAGGGCGGAATAAACGTGTTTTCTATCTTTCTTCTTTCTTTTCTCTTATTCCAGGACATGGTCTACTCGTGTACCAAGATTAGTCAAAATCCATTCAGCTATTCGAGCGTGAAGAAGTTATATATTCTTTATGGGACTGCGTCGCTTTGGCTTTAAGACCAGAGGCTCTACCACGAGCTCTTTAACGCAATCCATTTAACGACAAAAACTGAATTGTTAAAGGGATGGAGCTACGAGAATATAGGGCGTATAGCTCCGTCCTTCTTTCTCACTTGCTGACGGCGTGCCTGTCATTTTAACACGTCATGGTAAGGCCCCAGAAAAAGCTTATATTACTGTCATGTGTCCATTATAAACACACCTTTATATTCTAACGTTACGCTTGGATAAATATGTTGAAGAGATGCATAATATTATTTTATTAAAAACTTTATTAATATCGATCGCGTGCTAAGATGCAGGAGCGTGAGAGAACAGTTTGCCTGAGCGTTTTCAAAGTCGAATTTTATTAAAATTCACATTTTTATTCGCATGCTGAGGCACAAGTTTTTGTAGAATCGAGCGTATTTAAGATTTTTTTACGAAGATTTAATGATCCAATATTTCGCTCTACTGATGCGTATTTTAAACTGACAGATTTAGGAAAATAAATAATTCTGAAATAATGATACAAAAAGGAAGGTGTGCTTGTTTTAAGTCGACAAACTAATCGGGTAAAATTTATTGAATTCAAAATCATGACGATTTTTTTTTTAAATCCTTGCCTCTCGTCTGATACTAGGTCTTGGATGCGTTCACAAACGTGTAAGCGCAGCCACACAATTCACCCGAACCCGGAACAACTATCTGTAGTAAAGTCAAATATTGTTCAGTGCTGGAATCGAAGCCGCGACGCGCAGCGCAGCTGCTTATTGTTCAACCACTGCCTCAACCATGCCACGTATGAGTCGTGTTTAAGCCGTTTAAAAGTTGTCCTTCCATTTAAAGCATTTAAAAAAATATCCACATATTTAGCCTCGTAGTACAAAAAGTTAAAAGTGAAAAAAGTATAATTCAAATAACTTTAATTTCGGAACTCATCATCTACCTAGCCTTTTCCCAACTATATTGGGGTCGGCTTCCTTCCGACTTTAATTTCGGAACTAAAACGAAAAAAAAAAAACTAGAAACAACAACTTCCGGAACTAAAGTTTTTTACACTTTTCATATTTTGATAAAATTTTCCTTGACTTTCAACAGGCTTATCTAAAACAGGTATCTGACCCTGACACGGTAACTATTATATTTCATAAGCAACAATACCATCTATTTTCAAAATCCAACCAGCAGAGCGCTTCACCCTACATTTGGTCACTATCATTCCGCAAATCACTCCGTACCATCGTATCGATTTCGTGGGAACGCCGCGAGCGTCCGATCCCTCAGTATTGATTAGACTCCTGATTTATCTGCTTATTGTTGGCATCTGATACACGTCACGAATATTGCAGATTAGATGGATAGATCGGGATTTGTCGTGGCTTTGTTTGCTTGTAAATAAAGGCGGTTGTTGAATTGTTGAGTGGAAAGAGCTATTGTACAATGATCATAGAGAAACCCAATCTGTCTTATTACAAAACGAGACCCGAATTTAAATAAAGCAACATAAAACAGCTATCAGTTATGTACTGGGAAACGAAGTCAGTTTATCAGAAGGAGTTCTTTCGATCTCAGAGTGTCTTATAAACAAAACTGGCTAGATGTGTTAAACACCCCTATTCAACAGCGTGTAAGAAGAATATTTTCCCAAAAGGGAACACACCCCCGAGATGAGAGACCTATATGCTATTCAAATTCAAATTCAAAAATTCAAATTCAAATAATTTATTGCATAACACATGTGTTTTATAAGTTGTTATAAGTAATGGTTCCAGCCTTAACGTTCACCATTAATATGGTACTTACCGTTTGATAGTCGGTTGATTAGTGTAACCCTTCAGATCAGTAAAAACTTAGTTTAAGTAAACATACAGACAGCTAACGAACATAATGATAGTTCACACTACATTTATTTTGGAGGTGGGATATCATCAAAGAATTTCTCTAAGTCAGAGTGGAGCGATAGAATAAAGCGGGAGCTGCATTAGGCTGACGCATACGTAGGCGACATCTGATTTGTAGGTAGAACCGCGTCGTGTGGCGTGAGACTAATATAGCTCTACAACCAACTCTAGTCATCATCTGCCTAGCCTTTTCCCAACTATTTTGGGGTCGGCTTCCAGTCAAGCCGGATTTAGCTGAATACCAGTATTTTACGAGGAGCGGCTGCCTACCAGACCTCCACAACCCATTAACTGGGGTAACACGGTACTTCATGGCAAGACTGGAGTCAGATTTACTGGCTTCTGACTACCTGTAACGACTGCCAAAGATCTACAAATGACAGCCGGGACCAACGGCTTAACGTGCTTTCCGAGGCACGGAGGAAACTCGTTATGTTAAGATGGTCACCCATCCACAGACCAACCTAGGCAAGCGTTGCTTAACCTTGAAGATCGACCTGTGCGGCTGTTATTATCTAACTCTAGTGGCCATATAAAATGTATGGATTAGATCGGCGTACGTGGCCCACTTGACCCAATGTAGTTCTCACTTTAAACCCACCTACGTTCCCCCAGTTGTCTTAAACGTTCCAGGGCCACGATCATCATGATAACCATCTCAGCCTAAAGACGTCCACAGGTGGACTTAGGCCTCCCTCCCCCAAGCGTCTCCACAACGACCGGTCCTGTACTTCTCGCACCCATCGGATTCCCGCGACTCTCGCCAGGTCATCAGAGCCACGGTAAATCTTTCGAACCAGCCAACTCACTCCACATATGCTTTCAAAAGAAAAAAATTACAGGATCGACCGGCTAATGAAGTAATATAAACTTACCAATAAAATGAGCTCAACTGCTTCCTTCAATTAATACTGGGCTCATGAGTAGATCTTAACTGATAGTCTGCACTTTCCTAGAGAAAGTTTGTCTTGTTCTGTCAATGAATGGAACAGCAGCACATAAAGCTGCAGGATGTTGAGAAAGCTTGGATGACAGCTCAATTAATAAATAATGCAAATATACGGTTGAATAATATTAGTATAGCCTTTGAAGTAAGAGGGGACAGGCATCTTCTGAACTCGCTTATTCTATTCAAATTCATAGCTCACCATCAGGTGAGGTCAAGGTAACGTGTTAGTATATGGGTTTCATCATCATTATCATAATTTAAGCTGGACATAGACCTTCTCCAAGTGTTGCCACAATTACCGATCCAGTGCGTCATACATCCATCGCATTGACGCGGCGTTCTATGATTTCTGAAATTTAGAATAGAATTTGAATAACGTTACAGTCCCTACAATACCAAGTTTACGTGGAACTACCTATCAGACCTCTACTACTCACTGACTGGTTAACATACGAAACCTCGAGGCATGACTGGGGTCAGATTTCCTGGATTCTAGCTACGTAACGACTGCCAGAGATCTACGAATAAGTCTCAGTACATCGATACGCTTGACTCATGAGCTTAACGTGTGTTCCAAGTAGCAGAAAATTCTCGGTATGAATTGTTTTGTCACCCACCCATGGACTGACATCGGCAAACCTTGCTTAACGTTAAAGATATGTTTATATAAATCACACTAAAGGACGAAATTTCGTGTTTATGTGTTTATTACAACTTTTTACTCAAACGGCTGAACAGATTTGGATGAAATTTAACCCACATACATATAGACCGTGTGCATGTTTCATCATGTAGTGGTTAGCGAGCTATTTGCCTTCTTATTCCGCGTTTATGTTCCTGTCAGATATTTTTCTGCTGCCAAGCGGGAGTAAGCACTGGCAAAAGCCGGTATGCTGACTTTTCAAAGCAGGTCTAAGTGGTTGTTTGCGACCGCCAACAGCTAATAGATTAGTAACTAAGATTTAATTCATGCCCATCAGAAAGTTTTCTCCTTACCAAGTTTCATTCACACAAATTTAATCTGTGCAATCAGCCATAACATGCCAGGAGGCGAAAGGGGGTAAACTAGATATAGACATAAAATGACAGGTAATCGTCACAAGCAATTATACGCGTTACGTGTTTCTGTGGGCTTGACTTTATCGGTAATCTAAGATTAGTTAGCACTTTGATTTCCGTTGCCATAATTCATCGCTAACTACAGTTAAATTGATCGGTGAAATGAAACTGTCGCTTAGAGCTAGCGTTTATTAATGAAGGTTTTAAGTCAAAACGTTTCGATGCTGTTTAGAACACCCGAAAGAGAAGGATTTACGTACATATATATATAAATACTTTAAGAACGCCCCCTAAAATTGTGCCACGTTAATGCTCATTTTCACTAAAACTCACAGGTCTTTCTTTCCTTCCTTTTTTCTTTTGATCGTTCTTTCTTTACTGACAGAGTTCTGGCAAAACATATCTAGTTCATCCCGCCATCTACTTTGTCGTGTGGTGCCACCCCGTCTCACAAAAACTGCGACATGTCTTGAGGCATAAAAAAATACTTTTATTCATTCACTTAAACTTATATGTCGCCTATTGTTAGTGAAACCAAGCATAAAATTAAATGCACAAAGAATAAACGTGGTCTAATCTAGTCTAGCCAAATGTCAGTGAATCAGCGTCAATCGTGTTTTATTTTAATTTCAAAGTCACACGACCTTGAATTGTTTCCTCAGACTGATTTATATCTCAGACCAGACTATTTACGATGTATTTAGATTTTAAATACTATATTGAGTCGCTGACGATTCAGACACAGCGGCCGAATTCACACATTTCAATTTCTATAGTTTTTTTTTCACTGACAATTTGGACGCCATTCAATCATTGAAGCTTATTAGTACAGTGTCGCCTTCAATCCTGTAGCATAGTTTTGGTAAAACTTTTTTTCCACATATTACATTTTAAAACTTTATTCATCTGACTATACAAAAGTGAACAGTGGCAGGGAACTCAACAGACAGACATTAAACAAGATGAATTTTTTAGGTGGGAAATCATCGAAAGATTTCCCAGTGGCATGTCAGTCTTATTGATCCCCAAGTAGGCTTCGTAAACAAAATGAGGTGTAGATATCATTTAATATTAGGACAGTAAACTTAACGAATATCTTGATCTTGGTTACGACCAATTTTCAATTTTAGCGCACGTGAAAAACGAAAAGTGGTGAAGAAACCACATTCGAGATTTGTTTTGATAGATTTTTCGGTAAAAATTAAAAACGTCGTAAACAAAACAGAATGTACTTATTATAAAAGATCTATCTTCTGCACAAGAACACGCGAGAATATTGTGATCATGAATGTCCTAACTCGATTCGCAGCTCAGTGAACTTGTAATTCGAGTTTCCTGCCAGAAAATTTACAGCCCGAAGTTTATAATTCTGAGCGATAAATAGCGACACGCTTGCTTCGGGACCTACAATACCGTTGTTTTGTTATCTGTGGGTGTACAATAGCACTGCTTGGCTAACCCTAAGATCATAACTATTTACAATAAGTCAAAGTTTATATACATACCTATGTATGAGACTGTGATAAATGACAGTGTTCTGAAAAGGGAAAGCTGCTAAGTTTAATAAAAAAATCTCCTAATTTTTTGCCTAACCATGATTTGTAAAACATCAGTGATATCTGAAGATCACACAAACCTCTGTTATTTAGATGTGCAATTTGTCCGTGAAATATCAGAATGGGAAAGTTAACACGACAACCATTATAGGTCCTGATATAGTCCAGCCCGTGCCGGAAAGAGAGAAAGCTAAAGGTTCAAGAGTTTTCTGTAAACAGACCTATGAAATGAGATTTACAAAGGTTTGCCTTCAAAAATCAGTGAAAATATATTCCCGTTCATCCGAACAGACTATGACAAATACAGAATCAGAAGTGACAAAAAGGATGAATAATTTTGCATCAAAAATACCAAAAGAAGGGAATTTTAATGCCAAATTTGACTTATCCAAATGGAACCAACAACAGAGAAATGGAATAAATAAATACGTATTCCAAGATTTAGACAAACACCACAGAAGAGATAATCTGTATTCTGACTCACATCTAAGGTTTAATCACTGTATAGTTCTGCTGAGCTCAAGGCTTGTATATCTCGAGATCGGACCTGATGGTGAACCATTTGAAGAAGACCACTGCCATTTTAATCAACTCGGGGGTTTCGAAGGGGTGCGTCAGAAGGCACGAACCATCAAAACAATAATGATAATTAAACTCGCATTGAAAGAATTCAGAAAGGCTCAGAAGCGTTCTTGTAACTTAGAAGGGGAAACTGTGGGTCAAGGCGACAATCAAATTATACATCTAAAACTTAATAAACAACAACACGCAAACTCTAGATTCCATAACCCGCCCTCTTATTTAGTTCCCTGGATCACCTTTTCTCTCTTGGAGACTTCAAACACAAATTAGAGAACACTTGGTTCTCAAAATCTCTTTGAGTACTCAAAAGTAAGATTTTTCAAGTCTATAAGGGTTAGATGACGGATTGGGGAAATGGAAAAAGATGATAATGAAAAAGAGGATGATGGAGAAGATGATGAGGAATCATTATAATGTATGTGATGTAAGCCTATCATCGTCTTCTATTAAGTGTATTGCATGCTTCGTCATTAGACGACAATTGTGAAACTTAAATTTAAAATCTCATGCAAATGAACGATTATATTATGTTCTTATGATATATAAAGATTCTTTAGACCTATTAATAAGCTCATCAACCATACAGAAAATCTCTTCAGGCGTGTTCATCTCCTTGTTTTCCTTTTCTCTTATATTCACTGGAAATATGGAATGTATTTTAGTCTCCTTGACTCACAAAATAAGATGCGATTTCCAGTCCTTCCAGATTACTTAGTTAATGGAAACAAAAATTGCATCTTGAAAAAATTTAATGAAGATTTTGAATGTGCAAAGTTTCTATAGTTATATTTTCTATATTTTTTAATTTATGAGTAAATTATGGATGGCCCAAGTTGACGCAAAATAGCAGATTTACCGTATCAGTCTTACTCAAATTTATGATTTGATTTCAATAAAAACCTTTATAATATCCACAAGATTTCTGTGTTTCCAAAATATCTAGAGATGTGTAATAATGTCATAATGATATAAAAGCCGATGTATGAAAACGTACATCGATCAGGAAGGACGCTCTCACCAAATCCTTAATAAATTACGGTAGGAGCAAAAACATAACTATCATAAAGGAAAGAGGGAACAAACGACAGTGATTAGCAATATTGTAAAATTTTACATTTATATCAAAGTAAGCCGTGGTGGTCCATCCATCTGTCGAACAATTACTGGCTATTTTTAGCAATATTATAGCTAAGTCGAGACAAGAGAGAAAGGGATGATAAATGACTGATTCTTGATCTTAATGTGTTCATTTTATTCCCAGATTAATATGCGAACCTATTCAAGTTGTTAATTGGATTTTAATAACCAGAACCTAAGCTCTTAACGGGGGACAACTCTATCTTACAAAACTACAAGCAATCTTGAGCTTTGTCGTTCTAAAAATAAAGTCCGAATTATAAATGCAAGATTGTAATAGTAATTGTAAGTCAGCTTATGTCAGCCATATAGAGTAAAGTTTATATACAGATATTTATATATTCAATTTGCTGTAGTGTACAGGAGACCTAGTTACAGAACTATATTTTAAACGTTTAATGCACTCTTGCGCAAGTTAAGTACCAAATAAAGTGGCGTGTTAGACTAGATTTGTACAGCAACAGTAAAGCGAGATAAAAGACATTCAGTTGTGAATAGAATATAATATATTGTGTTTAATTTATTTGTTAGTTAGTTTGGTCTCGAGGAAACAAAACACCAACGCTGGTACTCTGAAGCCATGGGTTGGCTTCCGAAACCCAGGGTCCTAACGGAAAGCAAAGTAGGAACATAGGTGTGGTATTTTTTCAATAAAACTGACACGTTTTGGATGGTTTCCCAACTAAACTGTTTTTCTTTCTTTACCACCTTCAAAAAAAAAAGCGCTGACACTGGTACCTTTGTTAGGAAGGAAATCATCTTAAAAATAATTCCTGTTGTCCTAGAAGACCGTCCCGGTTAATCTATTCTAATACTAGCTGACCCAACAGACGTTGTATCTCTATCTCAAAATTTGTATAATATAAACAAATGACCTTTCATTTTATTTTAGATTTTAGCTTGACACGCTAAATTAACACAACAACAACGATACGTTTTAATTTTTTTAAATTTAATTATCAATGAAAACAAAACGTTCAAGCGGTTGTAATGCTTACACACTCTATCATTTTTATTAGTTTATTTTTATTCCTTTTATTTACGACGCTGGATAGTATCTATTTTGTCAACTGAACTGATTTTGTGTTATTTTTACTAATAGGATATCAGGACTTCATTTTATAGATCACTATGCAGCAACCAGGTTTACTAATTGTAAAATAAGATGGATCCCAACGTTGGGTTAGTACGTTGTACTTTATCCCCATTAATTCATGAATCCCTGACCGGTCTCATTGGACCGCGCTGTTATTGTCTTAGTACCTATTGTGTCTCGTTTCGCGGGTATTGATAGGTTAACCTCCAAGTTCTTTGACATCGATTGCTATAATATTAGTATGAAATCAATTCTTGAAAAATATGGATGTAAAAAGGTTGCATTTTAACGGAGATGAGAATATTGAGATGGATAAAATGAGAAATCATTGAGTTGGTCATGTAAAGAGAAGGGATGAAACACACGTTACTAAAAGAGTTATGAGTATATATGGTGGGAATAAATTGTGTGAGGAGTGATATGAAAAAAAAGGAGTTAGTAATAGTGTAACCGGGGGCAAGACAAAGTGTAGAAAAACAAGTGTTGCGCCGACCCTTAGTAATACGGGGTATGGACATGAATATGATGATTGCGAGAATCAGATGGATATGAAGCGCACAGCACCGCTTGTTGTGGCGACACTTGGGGCAAGCACGTGGACCTTCCCCAAGCGTTGCCACAGTAAACGTCATTCGGCTGAAATGGTGAAGATGACTGTGATGATTAAAGGTAATAAAGAATTCGCATCACAACAATGGGGATTGAACAGAAATAATATGATAGGTAATTCTCCCAGCGGGATTGTGGCAAACGAAAGGGGCAACAGAAGGAACCGGATACTCCATCTCTCTCCACCCAGAGTTACTAAGCCTAATCTCTGCGCTCAAGAAATGATTTGTGAATGTTACTAATCAAATCATCTAAAACTCTTTACCAACTGCCTATAACAATCCAAAGCTGTCAAAATTCCTACATTTCTTTAAATTTCTTGAGTACGTATAGTACATGTTTGGCAGTATTTTCTTTTACAGTCATTCAAGAATTCCTAAGCTGTTCCTCATTAGACAACTATGTCAAATTGCGAAAACTTTTTGATGGTTCGAAGGAGTCTTAAGGAATTTCTAATTTGATGTATCTCAACAAAATCTTGTAACTTCACTTGTTAAGCTCCCTGAGTTTGAGCTACACGAATACTGACAAATGTTTGCACCGACTGGACAGGTTCACTCAAGACTGTGGTTCTTTACTCAAATGACCATCTGAGAACCATCTGAAGAACCATGCAGGATCTGCATGGATCTCGTATGATTTAATCATTTTATATTACCGTATCGATTTCAAAAGACAATTTGCGATCCGCGTTTGTTTTGATGTTTCTGCTCTGAGTAATAAGCTAAGAAACACCAGAGTCGTCTAGTTTAAATTGACAAAAAAATTGTGTCTTTTTTTAAATCTATTTAAAAAATTAATATCATTTAATATACTTGTATAAGAACTGTTCTCAAAACTTTATAACTAAATGGAGCTACTTGCAGAAGATCTTAAAGCAGGTACTTCAAGTTATGACAAGTTTTGTTTGCCGGTAAAGAACTTCAAGTCAAGTCCAAATGTCCCACACACAGGTTTGAAGTTGGTAACATAACGTCGACTCTGAATCAAAGTTGTTTAGAAAGTGTACTCCTAAGTTAAATATAACTTAAGTTACGACGATGTCATGCAAATGAGCCTTACCTATACACTGGTCCCCTTTTTCCTCACAGATTTAACGTAGAAAATGTTTTCCCACATTTTCAACTGGTGCCAAATCCTTCCATATCCAACATGAGAGCGGGTATCAATCACTAAACTCACAACCACTCATAGTTTCACTTAACACAAACTTAATTAAATCTCCAATTTAACCGAAACTTAACACGTCGGAACCGGGATGACAATGTTCATAGCACTATGACAACTTTCAAGTAGCACTTAACTGTTACAACACTCGCAAGTAAAACTTTGTAAGTTAGGTAGAACTTTTTAATATAGCATTTTCGATAGTTTTTAATAAATATGTCAAAATAATTTGACGTGTGAAGTTATAAAGGGTCTCTATAAAGCGTTTGATGACCTCTAAAGTTGCTTTACAACTGAGTGTTGAATGCAAAGCGCACGGTTTCTCCAGCGCGCGCGCAGCTCGGTATGCGGGCGCATCTGTGTGTGAGTACGTACGAACACGACGACACGCACACATACAACCACAGGCTGCACGGTTTTTGTCGATGTCCACGGGGCAAGTAACCTTAGTAGAATAGCGTTGTAACTCGCGGATTGACGAAGGTATTTTTATGGATTTTCTAAATATGGGTAATATTAATGACAAGTTTTCTGTGTGTGGACCTCTTTGTCATGCCAAGTTTTATGTAACAGTGTACAAAAGAAAGCATAAATTTATTTAGGCTTCGTGGCATAGGACAATATATCAGAATTTAACTCTTGGAAGTCGAATGCAAGAGTATACTATTACTATACTATACTATTTATAAAATAAATGTTTTTATATTTGTCTGCTTCTTTTCCATTTCTTATATAATATTATTTATATTAGGTCTAAATTGCCTTAGTAGTTAATACAGTGTTATTACAAAACTTCAAAAAAAGTTCAACAACAGCGAACCTAAAAGTTTACAAGTTGCAACATTACGGTACTGCGCCAAAGTTTTTCTGAAAGCTGCTGGTCGATGTCCCGCTAGCGAGACTCGAGCTTCGTCGCCCTTCCTTCTCACACTTTGCATTACCCATACATTAGAAAGAGACCAACACATTTCTTCGGGCGCGCTATTATTTTGCAAAACTTGAAGCGGTCTTACTACGATAATATTGATGGTAAGAGTTACGGTCGTTTAGGTATAACCCGACTTATTTAAAAAGTACATTTTAATACCTAGTTTCTTTAATGAGGATTACATCTTTCCTTGGAGGGGTTAGCTATATTATTCTTGGCTAGTTTATATGGATAGCGGGCTGATTGGTTCGAATATAAGTCTATTGAACAGTTTCGATCAGTTCAAGACTATTTTTTGTTAGATAATCTAATTATGAATTGGTGTGTAGATATGGAAGTCAATTGTATATTGTAAAGAATATTGCCGTGGTTATATTTTTAACAATAACATATCTTAATATTTATTCAATTTAAAATATTGTATTTTGTTGTAGAGACAACCAATAAGCGTATCTACTTAGAAAAATAAATTACAATATTTTTATAACTTTTAATTTAAAACCACTTCTCTCTTCTTTTCGGTGTATGTTAACACAGGTCATTTAAATAAAATCCTTGCCAATATTCGATCAGCTATCACAAAAAAATCTCTATTTGCAAACAACACAAAATGTCCGTCCTGCCTGCGCAAGCGCCGCATTTGAAGCCGCCAACTAACATAATAGCCATCATCCCAAGACGTGGTCATCCCACACCGACTCCGTAATTTGTTAACCGACGATTTAAATAAAAACAACTTACGTAACTTAATATATATAACTGTTTATTTTTTCAACAAACTTCGCGTTTAACGAGATATGCTATTAGATAATAAATACATAATGAGCACTTTAATGCTAGGTTTTTTGCTTGTTTTTCTGTAAATGCAGTTATCGGGTTAGCCAGAATCACTCGCCCAAGGGGTCTGCTAGATAATATAATATTGTTGAACGCAGCGTTTCTCTGTAATTAAGATTTCAAAATTTCTTATGAGATAGTACTTTAAATATTGATAAAAAATACACGGGTCAATGAAATCAAGCTATTTTTTTTATCTTTTTGTGCTAGATAAAGGTTCGACACGTTTGCTTCAGATAAGTCTGTTTTAATTTATCTACCATATAAATGTACCACCGTAAGCCGTAGGTCCCGGCTGTCATTTGTAGGTCTTTGGCAGTCGTTACGGATTCATAGTCAGAAGCCAGTAAATCTGACTCCAGTCTTGCCATGAAATGCCGTGTTACCCCAGTTAATGGGTTGTGGAGGTCTGGTAGGCAGCCGCTCCTCGTAAAACACTGGTATTCAGCTAAATCCGGCTTGAATGGAAGCCGACCCCAATATAGTTGGTCAAAAGGCTAGGCAGATGATGATGATGATAAATGTACCACAAATTGACTCAAAATTTGCATTTTCTATAACCATTTATAATTGGTAGGCGGGAATTACTTGTGCAATCCCCTTTATTATTACAAGTTCCGTTGAATTTTTCCTATTTATCATACTCGTAAAAATATAGAAAATGGTAATTTGATTGTATTTTTTGTGCTTCATCATGTTGAATCGATTTGGAAAATTATTTATATACTTAAGGAGTTATTTACTTATAGATTGATCGCATTTTTATAAAAAAATAATCTAATACTGATGATAGGATCCATTAAGCGTCAGGAATATCTTCAAATATTGTAGGCATATATAGTAAATTACACCAGTCATTATTGTCATCGTAGTGATCACTCCTAGTATGGGTCAAATTTATTAAAAAAAAATCGAAAGCCTCAAAATAATAAGTGTCTTAAATCATCCAAGACCTCTCATTTTACAATTATTTAGCGAAAATTATTATACAGTTTTAAATAATCAGGCACTTCAGTTGCCAGATGACGTCACAATGTTTCCGTACGGTGCACCAATGATATTACCCGAGCAGACGAGCGCAGTCAGGTGAGCAAGGAAACGGGATTACATTCCGGATAAGGTTAACTTTGGTCAACGGGATAGGCATGAAATCAGACGAGAATGTACTTCAATAGACTTACATAATTCTCTTAATATGTTACACTAAATTATAAAGGCGAAAGTTTGCGTGTGTATGTTTGTTTCTTCTTCATGCTTGAACACAGATATGCATAAAATTTGGCACAAGAGTAGAAATAGCATGTACTTTTTATCCGCTTTGCTGTGCCCGACAGGGTCCATATTGATTCTAACTATGTTTGTATACCATCTTTACTACATATGGAATGCAATAAAGAATTGAGTATTGAGTATCCTGGAAGTAACTTTCCTTTGAATAATTTTCTAATTTCATACGGGCGAATTCACTGGCTGAAGTTTGCTCTTGAATTTTTTGAAGTTTTTCTTTTTTAAGTTTATTAATAAAATACACAATGATTATGAAAGGGCTTTAAATTGCGTAAAAATAATATTTTCTTTTTTATAACTTTTGTGACAGAGTTGGGCGAAATAGGCATCCGTGACACTTTTCGTACGGTACCTAACAAGTAATCGATAAAAAAGAAAAATCCCCATGAGCGTATATTGCTGAACATAAGCTTCCTGTATCAAGCATATTAACTCATCATCATCATCTGCCTAGCCTTTTTCCCAATTATATTGGGGTCGGCTTCCAGTCAAGCCGGATTTAGCCGAATACCAGTATTTTACGAGGAGCGGCTGCCTACCAGACCTCCACAACCCATTGAATGGGGTAATACGGTACTTCATGGCAAGACTGGAGTCAGATTTACTGGCTTCTAACTATCCGTAACGACTGCCAAAGATCTACAAATGACAATCGGGACCTACGGCTTAACGTGCTTTCCGAGGCACGGAGGAAACTCGCTATGTTAAGATGGTCACCCGTCCACAGACCAACCTTGGCAAGCGGAGCTTAACCTTGAAGATCGACCCGTGCGGCTGTTATGATTTAGCCACGAGCTCCTCATCAAGCATATTAACTATTCTTTAACTAAGTATATTAGTGAAACAACTTGGGCCATGAACAAGACTATATTAATACAAATTACAATGACTGTTTTACACAAAGGTTAGTTTAAGACTGAAGGAATATAATCTTAATATTTGAGGGAGCTCTGGGCTTGCTAAAGCTCCCATGCTCCTTAAGTCAAGAGGTAACGGTAATGTTTTTTGTCGGGGCTCGGGGTGTCGCAGCTCTTGAACTCGCATGCCGAAGCCGCGACGTCACCCAGCACCCAACGCGGCGCCGTCCATCACGTCGACACCCTTAGCGTTGCTAGGAGAGCCCGGCGATCGCCAACACGGCCGTCCTGCAAGGTGCCTGTCCCATCAGGTACCACACGAGTCCAGATAAAATGCTGAAACATAAGTATTGACCACCTGCTAGTTTACCTGCTGCACATATTGATTGCGTAGTGGATTTTCTAAGATTTTCCATCCCAGAACCGCTGCATTTGAGGACCAAGGTGTGAACAATAGATGTCGACTACTAGGCGGAGTGGTGAGTCAGAAGCTCAGCATGTACAGTAGCACACGAGTTTATGTCACCGAGATACTCTCACTAGCAAACCAGCTAGCAGATATGGGAAAAGAAGTAGACGACGAGATGTTAGCAGCACTAATGTTACAAGGGCTTGGAGATCGCTATGAGCCAATGAGAATGGCTATCGAAAATAGCAATATAACGCTAACAACAGACTATGTGAAGGCTAAGTTGTTGCAAATTGATGAAAACCAGGCGATTGAAGATTCTTCGCATAAAACTTTGAGTACTACTCGGAAGAAAAAGTATAGCAAAGGAAAAGAACAGCAACATGATAACGCAAAGACAGCCAATAAGAAGATACAATGCTATGTGTGTGGGGAAGGACACAAAGCCCGTTTTTGCCCGAAAAAGCATGACAGTCAAGCACATACTACACATACGGCACTTTAAACCTACAGAAACGTTACTTTCACATTATAAGCATACTAGCTTCCGCCCGCGGCTTCGCCCGCGTGGTGTGTTGATAAAAAGCAGCCTATAGCAAAAATAACAAAATCGAAGAATACAAGACAATTTTTTTTCCTTTTGATCGGGATAAAAAGTAGCCCAGGGTATAACCTATCTACATAGCAAATTTCAACCAAATCGGTCCAGCCGTTTTTGCGTGAAAGAGTAACAAACATACATCCATCCTCACAAACTTTCGCATTTATAATATTAGTAAGATTGACACGGTTGTGAATAGAATTATGGAAAGTGCTCAATCAAAGCTCTGACATTTTGACCCAAGGCAGGCAAACATTTTGTCCATTCAGAGAACAGAGTGTGACAGCAGCCCAGGCATATGAATCTGCTTTTAATTTCCTTAATGAGAATACAGGGAGAGATTGTTTCAGTTTGTTAGATTGTATCCAAGCAACAATGGAATGCTTCGAAAAAGAGTCTTTGACGGTGGTCAGAAGTGTTGAACAAGAGACTGAAGTAAAGGTGTTAAATAAGGAAACCAAACAGAGAGAAAATAAAGTCAAAAAGTCTTGTAAGATGATAAAGCAAAAAATCACAGGAAAAGACAACGTAAGAAAATTAATGCAGAAATTGACATGTAGCTTTGCTTCTTATATAAAACACAAGGAGAGAGGAAAGAAAGATAGGAGAGCTATTGCTTCAGCAACGATGTTATTAAGGCCCTTTCTACATATAATAGAAGCCTTTCATTTAGAGTTGTCTAAGGATTTACCTATTATTATTATTATTAATTGCTACCGTGAACCAAAATATTTTTCAAAACCTGTATCACTACTATAAACGTGTAAACAAAATCTAAAGATTGATACGAAATGTAATTTTATAACCGTATTCTCTTGATTATACTTTCGATGAATAATAATAAAATGCTGTGTGACATTCCTTAAACAGTGCCGTCTCTTTCGCACACACGTCTACCGCAACGTTCGAGCGAGACGGCGATAACGAAGGAAGCGCTCCCTTATCGTTCATTCCAGGAATAACTTTCCCATAGATTGTGATGGCAGGGAGGTTATGCATTTGGAATGCAAAAAGTACAGCGCGCATTTTATTCGGAGAGCTCATAAGTCATAATTTGACCATAACATGTTCAAATAATTAGTTATGGTGTGCTGACAAGTTAAGTACCACTTCAATCATTGTAGGAATAATGATGAGCATACGTACATAGTTTGTAAAGATGGACCTACACTGTGAGCCGCTAAACTATAGCACATCAGAACGGCGGAAAGTAAATTTTCTTTCAAGTGTAAAATTCAAAACTACTACTTCCTCTCAAACTTGTTTGGTATCTTATATTAATTTATTACTATAGCTAGTTTGCTTAACTTCTATAAGTTAAGCAAACCTACCTACCTATGTAAGTCTCTTTTAAGTTTGGCACGCCCTCCAGTTATTAAACGGCCTTAAAAGGCCTTCAATCAAAACATTTATGCAATCATAGTAACAAAACGAATTCTGGCAATTTTTCTTGACATTTTATAACGATTTATTATAATTTATTCAGATTAACTAAAATCTGCTCATCATCATTTCCTTTCATTTGCCGAAAGACTCAACAATGTAGGCCAACCTATGTATTAATTTAATTATCGCCATGAGTAGTCCAGCGCTCATTTCCATCGGCTTTCCGCGGTACCAGGTAATCGGTCCACCCAGAAACTATTACGTAGTAATATTTCTATTAAATACCCTTCCCTGTTTATAATACCACCTGTCTGTCCTGCTCATCCAGTATGAGAAAACGAGCGTGAAGACTATCTTCATTATAAATATTAATGGTACATAATACTTTGTTTCATTTGAATAAAATTACTAAGTCGATTTGTTTCATATCAATCACTTTGAAATTGTAATTTTCTGCAAGCTAGAACAAATTATGTATAATTATATATAAATGCGTTTTCATTGAAAAATCTTTTGGAGAAAAATCGTGAGGAAACGAATGGAATCGGCGTGTTCTTAAACCAAAAATTTACGTGATGGCCACAACCAGAGTGGTCGTGGTCATCACGTCTAGAGTGATACCGACGAAGAAGAACGTCAACGTCCGCGTGAAGATCCAAAATTAACCCAAAGGAACCTATTTATGTCCGTGGTTGAAAATACCTATCATCAACTCATAGTATACTAGTATATGGTTGAGGTGTGAAGCCGTAGGGGCTAAGCAAGGCCGAAGCCTACAAGGGATGGCCCCAGTAGGCTTCGCTTCTGAAAGTAAAAACATAGGAGTGGGTATTTGATTTAGTCAGAACAATTCTGACAAGTCCTGCTCCGCCCTACAGCGGGAGAAGTCATAGAATAATTTCCCATCTAAAAATAAAACTAATACCTCTGTAATCGCCTATATGAACTTCTAGAATGATTGAAAAAATAATCACAGCATAATATATGAATGAATCCCCGACCGGTCCTATGAGACCGCGCTGTTATTGTTTTACTATTGTGTCTCGTTTTGTGGGTACGTGATAGGTTAAATATAATAAAAACATCATTTTACAGCTTGCAAAATTATGATTTTATTATTTAAAAGATACTGTGATCAATTGGATTGGTTCAGAAAATGAAATATGTAATATGCCACAGGTACGGTACCTGTACAGTACATTGGTATACACAATATAGGGGTTTTTTTAAACATGTTTTTTTTTATATAAATAAATAATTTAGAATTATAATGCCCATGACCATTTATAAAAAAAATGCTATCGTATTATTATTTATTAAAGAATGCTGAAACAAATGTAAAAAAGATGAATTAGATATTTTTAAACCGTAACTATAGCCCTTAACTGCCCGAATTCTGGCAATTAAAGTTATCATTATTTGTTACGTCACTTTAACAACTACTCGTATTAAAATGGTACAGCCCATATTTCGGTTAACCAGCAATATGTCAGCTGTCTAGATTTAAATTCTTAAATACTGTCTCACTGTTACTTTCACAATAAACGCTACAAGTATTGACCAGTTCCCCAACAAACACATTCACAGAAAAAAAAGCTGTTTAAAAATAATTGTCGAGCAGATTTCAACAACTCTACAACTTTAGAAATATACCATTGTATGTACGCCCACGACTCTCTTATGACGACATTAACACACAAAGTGATAGGGTGTCAGCCTAGCGCCATTTATCAGCCAATTCTTGTCATAGGATGTCCTTTTTTTTCTAACAGGAGGACCCAATTACATTCCCTGAGTCTAATGAGCTCATTGCATGTAGGAATATGGCCATGATACTCCTTTGTAAAAGTGATACTTCTGAAAAATAGCACGTGATACCAACGGGTTAGTGTACTTCCCATCCCAAGGTTCGAAAGAATCTAAGTATCTTAAGATGATTACCCATCCACAGATCACGACAATTGTGACATTGAAGATCGACCCGTGAGAAATATGCAACAGCGACATTTGTACAACAACATGATTTAAAAGACTGCCCATGGAGTTTTTTTGCAGATTCTCCTCCAAAGAGATCTACTGCTTTTAGCATTAGCATTATCGGCCTTATAATGTTCCCACTGCTGGGACTCAGGCCTCTTCACTCGGAGAGGGAATGGACCATAATCCACCGCGCGGGCCCATTGCGGATTGGCGGATGTCACATGTCTTCGAATTTTCGGTTCTAGGACATGCCGGTTTCCTCACGAATTCACGATGTTTTCCTTCACCGTTTTGAGAGCAGTGGTGATGAAATAAATTACACAAAGTAATGCGCCTGACCGGGTTTGAACCCGCGACCTAAAACTTGCAAGTCGGAGCAGTTACCACTGGGCCACCACTGCTCATCTCATGATCTACTCCTTAGAACATGAAATTAGCATCATTTTTCTGATTGCCTCCTTGACAAATCGAAAGATCCTGCAAAAGTAAATACGTTTATTTGAAACTAGCATTTGCCAGCGGCTTCGCCCACGTGTGTCCCACGTGTGAATAAGTTTCTCCAAACAATCTTTGAATCTACATTTCATCCCCAAAGGGAGTGAATTTTGGAAAATCCTCACTTAGTGCATGCTGTTTTTTTTAATGTCTAATTGTAATTTAGTCATTGCTATTGTGCCACAAATACAAGGTTTTTCTTTTTTTTCCACGTCTTAAAAGGAAACCTTGTGTAAAATTTTACGCTCCTGGTCCTCAGTAAATGTTGTACATTTTTATATAAAGATAAATTCTTTGATTTTCTGTAGCTGTCATTATTTTAGCCACGGGCTCATCAGGAAGTTCCTGTACCGTGTAATGCTTAATGCAATTAAGTTATGCTAGGAATTAACTACATTTTGATTTGGTAGTAAATGTTGCCGGTGATAAAAACATTAATTATTTTCTTTGGTATTAAAGTAATGGAAAGGTGAAATTAAAGGTATACACATACTTTTACTAGCTTAGTTAACCCGTTACTTCGCTGACATACAAAATGCATCTCCTGATTCTACCAATCTATGTACTACAAAAATATACTAGATGTACATCTAGTATATTTTTAAAGAGAGACTGACATATCAATGCATGATCGAAACTATTGGGACTAGGAGCGTGGAATTATGCACAAGGTTTCCTTTTAAGACGTAGGCGAGCAATAAGAAAAAAAACCCCAAAATCTAGACCCCTACGGGAACGAAATGGGGGTCCACAGTTTATATAGAGAAATCATGCAAACGAAGCCGCTGACAAAAGCGAACCTAAACTACTGGAACTAAGAACGTGAAATTTTACATAAAGCACCTTTTTGTGACGTAGATGAGTAGACTATAGATCCGGAGTGAAGGTCAGTACGCGGACGGTGCACCCCGGGAGGCGGCCAACGACTCCCCATGGGTACTTTGCCTAAGGGGTCTTGATGTCGGCCTGCGAATATTCTGCCTGACGGAACATTTCAATGCATGTCCCTCTGCTAGCAAAGGGCCACATTGGCGGAATAAGGGGCGGGCTCAGTGTGCACTCAACCTGTAAGCACCACCGGTAAGCAGGAAAAAAAGTTGCTCCTTCTCTAAAAAAAAGGCTATCTCCCAGTTCGTGACCGCTATCCTGGAGGCTTTTGACGGCTCCTTGGAGAAAAGCGTCACGAGGCTCCGGGCCGAACTCCTTGGTCAACGTGCTCAAAAAGGGGGTATGAAGCAGGGGCGCAGGAGGGGTTCCAGCAACGGATGCAGCAGCAGGGGCGGTTCCAGCAATGGATGCAGCAGCAGGAGCGATTCGGTCAGCGCCCGGACTTCGAAGCCTGTGAAGCTGACCGCAGTGGCGAAGCAGCGGCAGGGGAAGCCAGCCTCCAGGCTTCCCCCGAAGGACAAAGCGGCACCTGTCTCAGCCGACTGTGGAACCTCAAGAAACTGGCGGGGGGGCTAGTCAAAAAACGCGCGGGGCGCGCTTCGCGCCCTGAATCCTGCAGTTGTTGTGATAACAGAAAGAAGGGGCGTGAAGTATGACCAAGTCATGGAGATGGCAAAGCAAGCGATGACGGGCCACCTAGATAAGCTGGGAGCCTCGGAGGGCTTTCACATGAAGCTCACCGCGACCGGGGCCCTGCCGCAGACCCCCGAGCGAAAGGGTCAAGAGGCAGAAGAGGCCTGGGTGTCTAGGTCCACGAAGTATATACGATATGCGATTATGGGCTTGGAAGACTCCGTCAAGGTGGACGAGGTGACCGCCATCGAAGGGTGCACCCGCCGACCAAGTGCGAGATCGTTTCGCGAATAGAACTTTTTTTTTTCAGTGTGACGTTTTACGAATGGGACGTTCTGCGTCAGATCCCATCACCGGACTGGGAGTAGATCCCCGGCCAAATCCAAGAGAATAGGTGCAGGACCTGACTGAGCGGCTCGTCTAATTTCGTCGTGCGCCACCGCTAGCCTGTCATAATAATTAAAGTAATTTGTGGAGCTGAATGCCGTCATCGCTAGGTTTGGAGCCATCCCCGTGGTCGTTTCTGGGTACTTTAATTCATTTTATAAAACTTCTAAGTTCATCATGAACCAACTGGGTCATCATAAGCAACGAGTCAGGAGAGGCCCTGTTAAGGCACTTGGATTGTAACCATCGCTATTTAAAAAAAAAATAGCTAATCGCTCGAGGTTATAACTTTATAACATATTCCATGCAAAATGTTGCTCGAACCCTAAATACATATTTGAGTCGTTTAAACATATATTCTGGAGACATTTATAGCCTTTCTAAAATTATTTTATATCGCACTAAGTTTTGTTGATATTTGTTTTTAAGTAACCAGTAAATATAATTTAGGTGGGGAACGTCACAATATTGTAGCAGGAATCGTAAATAATGTCTAGCGAATTGCGAATATACCTTACTAGTTACTAAGCTGATGTAAGGATGTTACTGTCTTTCTTTAAACGATGGTACATTAGACTGATATTAAACTTACGTTAAATTAGAGTGAATTCATTCATAGTAAATGCTATATAAACAGTATGCATAGTTCTTTACATTTTTTTTTATATACCATAGATTAGTGCTTGACTGTAATTCAAACTGATGGTACCTGGTGGTATAATATGTTATAATAATATGAATGTTCTGGGTATCTAATAAATTTATTTTTTTAAACTTTGCCCCATACTAGGAAGTTAAGACTTGGAACACCAATCTATAAGCCATACAAACATTTGCTCGCTTTGCTATCCTGTACTCCCATATAACAAACAAGCACAAACAGATTCCGTATTTATCTTCAGTTTTTTTTTTCGGCGAATCAAACCGAAAACCATTATCACATTCCGCCACTGCACCATTCACATCTAATTTATGAACATACTCACAGCTACACAGCGAAATAACGATCCACAATCGATAAATAACAAAAAACTCAGTCAAAATAAATCAACGTTTATCGATAATCTTCAACATCGATTGAATCGAAATGCGTATCGAGAGGGAACGGTACCCGCCTGGGGCACAGAATGTTTAGTATACAGAGACTTAACTGCATACATTTTGTTCCAAACGTTCGCACATATAGGAAACTAGCAGCTGTCAGTGGCTTCGCCCGTGTGAAGTAGATAATTATTCGAATAATTATCTAACTACCGGGCTATCCGAGTACCAAATGTCATCCTCAGTCTCCGAGCATTTAGAAGTAACAAACACGCTCACAAACATCCGCATTTATAATGATGTAATTTGATTCTTGTTTCCACAGAATGTGTCCAATTTTCTGTGACAACAAACATTTATTTTACCACACAAGATCGACAAGCTAGGATTGTCACACATTCGATGCCTGACGGACGGACGTTGCAACCGAGGCCTAAGAAACATACTGGACAACGTGATCCATCAAGAAACTGCAGAACAGAGTATTAAGTCTCGCAAACCTCCGTTGAAAATCGTGGATCCTCCAACTGGGACCGGTAATGTCTGATCTGGACAACTGCACGATATAATATCGAGCTGTTGTATATGTTCAAATCGCGAGGAGAACTCTGCAAGATTTCGTAGTTTATTTCTTATGTGACGTCATAGATGTCGCTACACTGGTATCATTCTTCCATTAAGTATCGTCGCTCCTTCACTATCCGCAATTTCTTTCGCTTTTCTAATACCAAATATTTTTTCTCTAGTCACACTAATATTATAAAGGCTAAAGTTTGTATGTAATGTTCGTGTGGTTTGTCTCTCACGCTCAAACGGCTGAACGTATTTGGACGAAATACACAAAGTGAATACTATATATCGTTTCTTAAGAAACGCTTATTCCGAGAAAGCCCAAAACCACGAAAAAAAACTTTCTGTTAATGCTTTCATATTATTTGTTCCAGAAGGAATGCTATGTGATGCGCGAACGAGTTCACCAGCATTAGTTTAACAGAAAAAATCCCGCATTCCTAAATATTACCTAGAGGAAACGTGGGAGCCTTAGTCAACTACGAAACAATTTTACCAGCCAAATTCCCCCCCCCCCTCACCCCGCTAAAATCCATACTAACAAAAGCTTCAAATGTGTGCGACCGCCTCCACCGATTGTATGAAGTAAAGTATTTGTGGTACACATTATCTGGTGGACCCGCCGTTCATTAGCGGATGACGTCACGAGGCTCGTCCCCGCTCCCAATCGTTAACCTAATTAAAACATTCTCCCGGTTCGATTATCTTGCTCCACCGATACATGCATTATGTGCTTTTTATATAACCGGACGCTATATAAGTCTGCACGTGTATGAGCAGATAAATACGTGTGCATGTAGGGAGTTATGGGTGAAATATTATAGTCTGCTGTTCTGTGAGCTACTAAGATTAAATTTGCGGAACTGAAAGTCAGCCAACAGATGTAGTACAATCTAGGATTTTGACAGAAGTCAAAAGAGATTAAAATGTGAATTGCTTGCTTGTTATCGAGTATCTACGAGTGATACCGAATAGTCAAAACTGTTAAAGTAGACTAGGTTCGACTATGAAAGGTTTGATTTTGAAAGGTCCGATTATCCGGTATCTTTCTGTCTAGCATACCACCATGCCTCAATATGAAAATCTTAAGCGTGGCAGATGTGCTAGATCGTGTTGACTAATGATGACATATGGAACCGAAACTTTATCGCTCATAATCAGCACCCAACGAGCAATCGCTTTCTCTTGCTCATTGTGTGCCTTTAAGGTTTTGGGATAGCCTCTCAAAAGCTTTAAAGACAGTTCAAGAGTTGCCTTACGTAATAGAATAAAAAATGAAGATATCCGCAGAGACACCAAGTTTATCGACATAGCCCAAAATTAAGTGTCAGTGAATAGGGTGGACAGGGACACAGCATCCTCGCACAATGTAGACCTGATGAAGGCTACAAGAATGTGTAGAATGTGAAACATACATGAACCAGCCTATGTGGCGACACCTGGGGACTTTTTATTTAGCAGTGGACTTTTTTCAGTTGACATGATGAGGATGGTAATAAGCTATGCGAAAAATACAACCACAAAGAATCTTCATATCCGTCATATTTATGTTGAAAGTTAAATGTAAAAAAGCAGTAGTCAATAGCCAAAAAGACAAAATCGTTTTGTTTTGTACGTTTTTACCACTTAACGGTGATTTATAATAGTTACAAAAAATCTTAGTTCTGCCTAGCCATGCCATTTGACCGGTGTTTTGCCGTGATGTGGTGTTACGTGAGTTATGAAACTGGTATGTTTTAGGTCTTACAATAATTATGAATAACAGAAAAACTCCCGATGTAATAACTACGTTATAATTAATTTTGATGAGCAAATCCAGGTAACTAAAACATCGGGCGTCGCCTCCTTCTGCGAAGCAGTAATGTTAGCGAAGGAGGCTGCCGACCGCAAGTGCGCGAGGGAACGACCCTCACGCCGCCGCCGCAGAGATCCCGATCCCGATGTCAGAGCACCGTAGGCGCATGCTCGCGGACGGCTAGCACTGGATAGCTCGCCGTCCGGCAGTCTGGCAATAACCTGGACTGAGCCTAGTCGTCAACGGCGCGTTCTGTTCCACGCGCGCCTCAAGAAGAAGTCAGCAAACTGTAGGGGCCCGAAAGGGGCCGAAGCCTCTGTGGAACACTGAAATTCAGAAAGATAAGCCCGTGTCCCCCAGATCGAAGGCAACGAAGGAACGGGGTAGGATTTAGTAAGTAAGAGTCTGACACGCCCTCCCGCTCCGCCTAAGAGCGGGAGAAGTCATTCTGATGATAACCCTTCCCAAAAAAAAAGCTAACTAAAACAATTTTATCTTGAAATACAAACCTAAAGACCAGATCTGATATTGGAGTCATAAAATGGGTGATTGATATTGGAGTCATAGAAATGGGTGATTACATAAATCCATTAAAAAAAATAACTACATCCCTATGTAATAATATTAAGTAAAGCAACCATGTTTAGATTTTAATTATATACTTGGGATAATTAATTATCTGAAAATAGGAGCATTTTGTGTATCCTAGATTTGAATATATAAAACCACGTATTTACATTTACACCAAATAGCTTTTGAAATAAACTGTTTTATATAAATAATGAATTCCATAATATATTCAAAAAATACAACAGATATTGGTAACACTTAAAGAGTGACAAGCTGTCTGTATTATTATCATACTTTTTGATTTCAAAGGTGCGAGCGCGTTTATGTCTTTTATATGGAGCGTGTCTAACAAGTCCTCATACATAACAAAATGTGATTTTACCTACAGTTAACATACGAATTAGCATGACTTCCATACGATTAGTATGACTGTAAACTTTATTACTATTTTTTTTTTTCAAAAGTGTGGGTCTATCAACAATTGACGTTTTCTGCTGTCTGAATAACGGATTCATGGCACATTCCTAAAGCTTGTGATTTTTTTTTGTTCCATGCTAGCTAAAGACGTCGCATTGACTCCTGGCGCTCCCGAGCTGTCAAAGTCTCGTATGGCAAAAAATATCTAATGTAAATATAATCTACTCTTCCAAGCGGGCCATGAAAGCCCATTTCCTCTCCCACCTTAGCCCATCGCTTCTTGTTGGAAACAGTTTCCAGACCGCCGAACCGCTGCACGATGTGGTATAGTTTTGGCAAATCTACCTCCACACAATCTAGGCAAGGTGGTCTCGTCCATGTTATGTTTTGGTTGTAAAGACACATCTTGATAGCGGCGTACTCTATCGTGGCCGGCCCCCAGCGGTTGAAGAGACGGGGTACGTATTGGTGCATTGGTTCGAACTTGATGTCGCCGCTGACCTCAGTTGGTGGTGGTTTTTTCCAACCACCTTGCAGATGCCAAATTTGATAACATCTGCGAAGATTTTTACTGAAGAGAATTGTTAGCCGAACAGGTTACAGATGTCTGGTCCAGTATTGGCAACCGACCCATCCAGGCACATGCTTGAAGGAAACTTTGACCATTCCATACGTTTGTCTTTTATATAACGCCAAAAAGCTTTCGGATTTTCACATATATCGAATTCACTATTGTTCTTATACATATGGTAACACGATTTCATAAGTTTATGCTATTGGGCACGTAAAAACTCGTAATCTATTTTGTCACGTGGATTTTGATACTTGCGACACGTTCGTCATGCACTAATAGCCAAATTGGAAGAAATTTCATTTTAAATAAGCAGTAGTACATTTGTAAAAAAATATAACAATGTATCTTTTTCTCTGTTTATATAAATTATAAAATAAATAAAGTTTTCTAAAGCACGGTGTCGAAAAACTCTTCTGCGTAATATTTCTGCAAACTATTTTGCCACGCTGCACAGTAGCGTGTTTGACCGCTTTAGACACCAAAAAAACAAGTTATCAAGTGGATAGACGAACTATCAGTTATGATTCCTAAACGTATAAAAGATCCTAAAAGTGAATTTGATAAATCATTTAAGTAATGAGCATTCAAAGCGGGTATATCATGCGATTGGTTTTAAAAACTTCACTCGATCGTATTTTAAGCTCTTACTGTTATCATTTATTTTTTTATAGTTTTAATCGTTTAATTATTGTGCAAATAATGAGACAATAAGGTGAAGGTATATTACGTTACTTACTGACATATTTCTTTAAGTCTATGAAGTTGACGAAGAAGACATATCTGATTTTATTGAAAAAAAAAGTAAATGTGAATATGTTTTAGACAATCTAATTATGAGTACACCATTATACCCCTTCAATTTTTTTCTCAAACATATATATATTGCTATCGTTATTTATATTCAGTACTCGGTTCATTTCGCACGACTTGGCATCTTTTATTTTTAATGACGTAAGTATTGTTTGACTCGGATGAAATTCTTTAAAGTTTGGGCACTTCTACCTCAAAGAAGAACCGCACTGAAGCTATACTGTACTTCTTTATTAAAAAAAAATAGTGTTGAGATTGCCAATAGCACATAATTGCACTATATCAAGATGAAAATAAGAATGCTATCTACGAGTATAGAGATGACATGGAAATCGCAGAGAGGTAAATAACAATGTAGTCAAATAATAGTATTTATCATTGTATGTATGTATAACTTGGTCATAATATATAGACATATTTTATTTTTCAGATTCTTGTTGCAATTTAAGAAGTGGCTTGAAGATGAAGTTATTAACATTGCAATGAATCGCCAAGAAGATCCTGAAAACGAAGTTGAGATTGTTTGTACTCCTGTAGACCACAGAATCCGTTTGAGGAATGTGGCAAGTCTTCCAATAATTAATAATTACACCTCTGATCTTTTTGGCCTGAGATGATTGCTTAACAGGTCGAGGCAAAATTTAGTATTCCTAACAAAACACGGCAACAGGTGCTTTTAGAGCAAATATATTCTGACTCGGATTCTTCTGTTCAGTGTTCAGAATCGGATGATGATGAAGGTTTACTGGTAGAGAATGCCTTGATACATATAGCCCGCCTATGTACTATTAATGTTCATGAAATTTAAGTAAATAAATAATAACAAATAACTGATGGTACAAATTAGCGTATGGGAAAATAGTTTTTTATGTCTTATATTTGTAACTAGCCGACTCGACAAACGTTGTTCTGCCATATAAATTATAATGTAACATGATTTTTTACATCTTGTGTCCGAAAAACCCAAATATTTTACGGAACCCTTACTTTTTTCCAAAATAAATTTTAGCCTAAGTTACTCGTGGATAAAGTAGCTTTCGAAGGATGAAAGAATTTTTAAAAACGGGCCAGTAGTTTTTAAGCCTATTCATTACAACCAAACAAAGTTTTCCTCTTTATAACATTAGTATAGATATCTATTTTTACAGTATATTTTAACACACAAGGTGTGTTTTGAAAGGGTATGGCATTTCGGGAGGTAATTATGTTAGTGATACTCGACCCGAATCAATAATAAAATGAGTAGGTATTTTTTTTATTTACTTTTCATTATGGAAATCGGTACGTGTGAACTACCTTTATTAAAACGCAGACACTCAGATACTCGCCCTATAACTAAGTTTCACACACACAAACACTATTTCATTGATACAAAGCACACTAGCACTTCCCGCACGTTTGTTTAGGAAGTTAGTCTGAAAACCAACTAAAATTAAATAAAATTTATTATTGATTGATTATTGACCAAGTATTGTATTTTTATATGATCATTTGTAACTTTTTTTACACCCTCCCTAAATTCCATACACTTTCAAATCAACACGTTGTATACGTATATTTTTTTTTTAAGAATATTTAAGTACTCGTATGTTGTGGCTAAACTTCACCACAGTGGAATAAAGAACAAGATTCACCCTATCAACTTTGAACGCAAATGTTAAATTAAGCGAAACAAAAGAATGTGTGTGTGTTTCTGCCCACGCCACTCGTAAAAGTCGATTGAGTCAATTTAGAATACGTTTAATGCGATGCGTGGGAGCCGTATCATTTGTTACCGGCGTTACTGCACTTTTGCAATATCCAATCTTAGAGTTATGTCTTTAAATGTCACATGCTTTGCGGTTACACCACAGTGCTATGGCATTTAAAATTAATGATCCACAAAAATATTTATGGGAGAGATTTGTAATTATCGTAATTGAGTTACGTCATTTGGTTTGACCACAGAGACCATTTGAATGCAAAAAAACATATTGTGAGAAAAAAAACCTTAGATCAGAGGCCTTACTACAAGCTCTTAACGCGATCCATTTGACGAACTAAACTGAATGTTTAAAGGGATAGAGATAAATAGGGTGTATACCTCCATCCCTTTTTCTCGTTCGCTCGCCTTTAATTATAGACAGACAAGGCTCAGCGTTCATAAAATGTCTCTATAATTCATAAAGACTCTATGGCGGCTCTCCAGTCGGTAGTCAATGCTTGTTCCCCCCAGTACGAGTTTTTGGCAATGGAAAACCAGAGACACCGAAGACGCTGTAAGATCCAGAACAAGAGGGTGCTTTTGTTAGAAGCCTTCCTAGAGTCGAAAAAGAATCCGGACGATATGTGCCTCGTTTCATTCGTCAAACGACGAATCCGTACATGGTTGCTGGACGAATGGAACGAGAGATACAAGTCGGAGGCAAGAGGCTCTGGCACAAACTGTTCTTTTCTGATACGGTAGCGCAGCTAAGTGTAGTGCGAAAATTGGAAGCCACTAGTCTTACTATCCCATTCTGAGCACGGTGGGTCCTCTTCATGCTTGAAGCGCTTTAAGTGTAAGGAGAACGCATCGTGCGCCTGTGGATCCAAAAATAGACGAGACCGACCTGCACGTCTTACTGGAGTGCCCAATAGCTGCAAGAGCACGGCACGAGGTGAAGCAGTGCTGATAGCTGAAAACTTATCAAACCTACGTATAAAACATATGTATAAAAGGAAGAAGTTTTTAGAATATTGCTGCAAAATAGGATCAAATGTAACAAAAACATTTAAAGTAGTTTAAGCAATTAAAAAAACTGTATAAAAATATATTAGAAAAGTTACAGTTGTTATAGTGATTGAAGCATAAACTAGATAAGAATACTTCTGCGAGTCTTGCGTAAGCAGCAGACGTAGATTTATATACATAATTACACATATTATTATTAGATAAAGAAACACTAGCACAATAATTCTTCTTTCCCATTTAGCGTCATATAATGACGCTAAACAGAAATAAAAACCGAAATCGCAATAAAGGACTCTGATCATGTAGTGGCCGCAGTGTAGTTTTAGTTAGTAAGAAACTCAGAATGTCAAGACTATATTGCACACGCACCAGTTTGGGCCATGAGGATTTCCCACTCCTGCCAAAAAAGGCCCTTCCAGCACAGACAGGTGCGAATAAGATTTAAGACGGCACGTGACCCCATAATTCATGCAAGGACTAGATTACAGCAATTGATGGCAAGATGATGTTGATATCTTTGAATGACGTGCTTATAGAATAGAATATTTTTATTTCAGACCGGAGTCCATAGGGTTAGTAACAATTTTAAATTATTACTGGCTCGGTACCGCAAGAAGATATGCGAAGTATAATAATGAGATGGTGCATGCACAAGGAGATGTGTTTTACAAATGACGTTATCAAAATGTGTAGAATAGTTTTTGTAGCTAAGAAGGATACAGATTATCACAGAATATTGTGGCGTGGATAACTCAATATATTATTATAATTAAATTATTCTTTGGTGTATTTTGTGTTGTGGCAAATAAACGCTTTATCTATCTATCTATCTAATCTACCTGAAGTCAAGGATTACAGATTGAAAACAGTTACGTTTAGTACCATATTTGTATCTCCTTATATCCTTATATATATATACATATATATATATATATATATATATATATAATATAAAAAATAGTCTAAATAAATTAAAATTGAGAGTCTACGTCCTATACATGTTTTAAATATTTGTATTTGAATGTAAATTTTGGTATTTTTTCAATAAAGCAAATGAAAAGTCGATGAAAAAAATCCACAGGGTTTAAAGAGTGTTTAGGGGTCCGAAAGGATAGCAGATGGCCCCTCAAGTCGACAATTTAAATTTGGCACACGATGCACTCTCCCCCCAACCCAACCCCAAAACTCCCGACCCTGTATATCAACCCTAAAATCTTGCCATAACACTACCATAATTTGACTCTATTTGTGACGAAAATACGCATTTTATCCCGAAAATAAAGGTGACAATTAGAGAGTCCTAAGCAAACAATACCTTTCAAACAAAGATCTGCTAATGGAAAGCCCACCACAGTGAGATAATTTATTTTGAAAATATTTGTATTATACTGGGACTGTGGAGAATAGAGATGGATATTTAGGTATGTAAATTAATATTTGTAGGTATAGTGCAGGACAACTAGCTTTAAATTTCGATCCTTGCCTTTAAAAATGTATATAAAATAGATTCACATGCATTATAACAAGTTCGAAAAATATTTGACCGCTTTAATTTCACCTTAAACTTTTCAATCATTTACATTTTTTTATAACATTTACCGAAATCAAGTCTGACACTGTATTACAAGAAGTTAACCTACAAGGCGATTTTTTCTTCGTAACTCAGACGTTTCATTTGGTCGAATTTTTTAGCGATGTTACAGTTAGCCGAAATAACATTTGTTCGAAGTATTATGTTTTCGAACATACATTATACCACTACAAATTTCCATATTTTCATTTTACCGAATGCCTAGAAAATTTGCGCAAACATTTATTGCAGAAGCTGATTAAGAAATCAAAAATAAATATGTCTAATGTTGAATTAATAATAAGCAGTACTCTACCAGAAAAATAAAAGAATATTAGACGTCGTTTAATATACGGGTATCTTCGCATCGCTCGATTAGCCCTAATTCCCTTGCAGGTGATTAAAACTTGAATTATTTATATTTTTTAGCATACTCCCCGAAGAGGCCACAGATGCGATCTTTTTTAAAAAATCGTCTTCGTTTTAATACTTTTTATGTTTAAAATCTATACGGACTCTGACGACGGACGAATCTATTCGATAATATTCCACAACTTTCACACAACGCCACCTAGTTCCATACTAAGCTGATCTTGCTATGGGCACTGAACAAGTAATAAACGTACTTATATATTTCTAAATCTATACACTTAATAGATTGCACCCAGTCAACATAATTGTGGTCATCACACATCCATTTTTTGAATGGGAATCGATTCCCACGATTTCCGATAAAGACGTCAAAGCCTCTAACCACTAGACCAACAAGCCAATCGCTGGATGATTAGTCGATCAGCAACACTGCCAATTATACAGTAGCATCTGACCAGTTGAAAACGCATACACTAACGGCAGCTGCAACAGGTAGGTCGCCCTATTCCCAGCGTTTAGGTTTTACTTTCTCAATAGACACAGAAAAATGTTAGTGCCGCCCGTTGTGCTTTTGTTTTATGCAATTATTTAGTTGCATAACTGGTCGGCTTGGACTTATAACAATGCAACAACTGGAATTATACACACTGCGTGTTAAACCAGACAACAACGAAAATAATAAAAAAGCTCCGTTTTCAACTTTGTTTGAAACAATGCACATGTTTTTTTGCAACTCTTCTTTCGCAGGTATGCGGGAAAGATTTCTATATATATAAATAAATTATAGATTGTTTTAATATATAAATCATTCAATAAATAAAACTGGGTATGTTAACTTGGTATTTCGATAAGTAAATCTATGGGTTTGTCCACTCCTCCTTCTTTGTCCAGGCGATCTCTCTTTGGATAAGGACTGCAACAACCACCAACAAACTCTCCTTTCAAAATGAAGGCACAAGAACATATTCGCAAGAAATTGGTAAAATCATCACACTATTGATTGGTTGGAGCCTAAAGCAGTCCCACTTTGTAAAATGTTTCCGCATAAAGTTTTAGATAGATAAGTATTGCAATCATCGAGTAAAACCTTAACAATTATTGTAGTAACTGAAATTAAGGTCAACTCAATAAAACTGCTTTATTAGTTTCGCCCTTCTGCCAAGCCAGGAAGGAAGAAATTTATGTCTACATTGGTATATTCTACTGAACAACTTCAAAAATCTGTTGGAGAGACTACATCTCTCCTAACAATTTGAAACACACGCACAAGCTAATATTAGCTGCTAGTGTGATAAACCAAAATTAATAAAAACAAAAACCGGGCAAATGCGAGTCGGACCTCCGTGTTCCGTATGGTGTCCGGACGCAAAGAATATGGGGAGCAGCATTATCTGTGTATTTCACCAACCACACTGCAATCGCCAACCCGCATGCCAAGCGTGGCGGTTATGGCAAAACCCCCAGAACGAAAAACCCAACAACACAACAGCCCCTAGTGCCCGGCAGCCCGCCCACCCTTGGCTACGGTAGCGGTCAAGGTTATGGCGAGGCAAGAGGTGCGAAGAATACTTGGAGGAGATCCGGCTACCCCCTTAACAAAAAGCGACTTGACCTGGCAACACTTAATACGCGTGCCAATTTAGAGGATAGGATGCTACTGCTTCCTAGGATATGCGTCCCTCATTTCATACCAAGTTTGCACAACTACCTGCCCCTTCCACAACTTGTACGAGGCCAATGAAAGAGCGATTTAGGTGGTTTAACATAGTTCGCACCAAATTTAAGTCAGATCGACATGAAAGAAAACTCGACGAAGAATAACCACAAACAAATTTTTATCCACTCTTCTTTCACTACCAAATAAAAAGTTCCTACAACTAATACTCCGTATGCCCCGCCTAACCCCGTGCGGCGCCATGCAATGACCCACTGAGAGAGTTATTTATATCTCGCTGCAGATATTTCACATTGTTATGTTTACCAACGGTTACTATCCAACAATGGACCCTACAACATTATTAAGCACATACTTATTCAATGAGATAGGCTGTTTTGTAAGAGGATTTCAATGTGGGTAAATAGCGGCTTTGATACTCCGATTCCTTGATCATGTAAAGCTGTGCTTCCACCCATACTCTGTTTCGGATAGGTTCTGTTAAAACGGTTATTTTTTTAATTCAATTCGGAATGAGAGGGCGAGACGGAGTATGGATCTGTAACACACTATTGACGTGTTTTTACGAGCTTTCACTATTTATTAAATAAGTTTGTGTTTGTATGCATCTTACCTAACCTAACGGTTAAATTAGATTCCTTCAGCATATTAGTAAGAACAATTTAACCTATCAATACCCGCGAAACGAGACACAATAGTAAAACAATAACAGCACGGTCCAATGAGACCGGTCGGGGATTCATGAATTAAAAAAAAACTATCAACAATCTTGCTGCTGTTTAAACGGAGATTGCTAACAAAGAGTCGCCTGATCAAATAAACTTAATCGTACCTATTCATAAAGAGATGGGTTATCGAAGAGACGCCAGATAAAATAGATCTTAAGTCCCAATAGTCATTTCTTCAACCTTCAATTGTTTGTTTAAAAAATATTGTGATAGATTGTATTAAGAGTAGGTCAGCTAGGCCAGACTCTAGTGTCAAAAATAAACTTTAATTTTTAACTGTAACTCGTAACTTTATTATATGCTATGGTTTTCATACTATTGGTTTGTTTCATAGTAAATGTGAATAGTAGAGTAATAAAGATGCTATCAATCTTGGGCTAACATGATACCCCCACAACACCCAGGACTTTTAGTTTAACTTCCGCGCTTTGTACGGGAGTTAACACCGTGAATCTTTGAAGACAGTAGGTTATTAATATAGCCGACTTAAACGGCTGCTTAATCCATTTAGTGAAGAATCTACTATTGTCTACCACCATAATATGGGTACGTATTAAATGAAAGGGTTTGCTGAGAAGAATACCAAGAGTAAAATGTTGTCGCTCAAACTTCCATATGGCGGACCGACTCAGGCTAAAAGCTCTTCACCACTGACTAAACATACGTAGCCTTAAGTAAAGTCAAATCGCTAGATATACTTCTTATTTGACTGGCCTGTTGGTCTAGTGGTTAGTGACCCTGACTGCTATGCCGGAGGTCGTGGGTTCGATTCCCACCCAGGACAAATGTTTGTGTGATGAGCACGATCATTTGTTCTGTGTCTGGGTGTAATTTATCTATAATATGTATGTATTTAGAAGTATATAAGTATGTTTATCAGTTGTCTAGTACCCATAATACAAGCTCTGCTTAGTTTGGGACTAGATGATGTTGTGTGAAAGTTGTGGAATATTATTATTATTTACGGGTATGTTTTCTTTTCTCAGCTCTCTAGCTGGTTTTGACCACATTTACGGGCTAAGCCAAGTAAATGCAGCGAGTAAAATTTTATGGTGTTGTGTGTTGATGGCCTACGTCGTTCTCTTCTATCTGCATGAATTTCCTAACAATCCTACACGTATTCAAAATCGCAGCCTTTTGCAGTGTTATGTAGAGAGTTTCTTTTAGGTCTAATAATTTTAAGCTATGAAGGAGGTGATTGGATTATTATTATTGCATTTATTTTTCATTATAACATATTTTATACATTTTTAAATATTTTTACAAAAACTAAAAAAAAACATTTAAAAATATAAAAAATAGTGGCCCACCGGCAAAGGGAACAGGGTCCAAGTTACCGGCGGTCAGGGCTCCTGAGAGAGGAACCTCCGGACAATACGCGCCGTGTCCAAGAGTGCTGCTTTCTGGATCAAACCCTTGATCCAGCTGCCTAACGAGAGCCTCCTCAGGTGTTCGTCGAGGCTCTTGGCTATTAAGCCATTGGCCGTCACGACTATCGGCACAATGATTGCTGTGTCCACTTCCCACATGTCGACAACCTCGCGAGCTAAGTCAAGATACTTAGATTGCTTTTCCTTCTCAGCTTTCACGAGGTTCTCGTCATGAGGGACCGCTATATCAACAATCATTGTGCGACGCTCTGTTCGATCTATCACCACTATGTCAGGCTTATTGGCAACAATAGTCCTATCAGTGATGATAGATCGATCCCAATACAACGTGATATTGCCATTGTCGAGAACTGGGTCGGGCACATACCTATAGTACGGTACTTCTGACTCCACAAGATTGTATTTAAGAGCAAGTTGCTGGTGGATAATCCTGGCCACGAGGTTGTGTCTATGCAAATAGTCTCCGTTAGCAAGATGAGAACACCCAGAAATTATGTGTCGGATTGATTCTCCGGGCAGGTGGCATGCCCGACAGATGTCAACCGTACCATCCTTCACAATGTATTTCCGGTAGTTGTTCGTCATCATAACTTCATCCATAATTGCAAAGACAAAACCTTCGGTTTCTCCAAAAAGATCACCAAAGCGTAACCAGGATACGGACGCTAATAGATCAACATCGGGCCCATGTAAGGCCCGGTAAAAGCGTCCGTGAAGCTCCTTACTCTGCCATACTTCCCTGCGGTCATTAGTATCCAGTACTATTGGTTTGCACCAGTTCTCCTTAGCCAAGGAGAGCGGGGTTAGGCCCTTGTCCACCGCCACTACAGCGCGATGCATACCCACGTCCACAGCCAGGAAATATTCCCTGAGACTGCATATCTCGCGGTTATGCAGGGTCTTGGCATTTAAAAAGCCACGACCCCCACACTTCCGCGGGATATATCCATTCGTTCAATAATATATCCATTCGTTCGACTTTAATTTATCGACGTGTGGCTGGCTCAAGTCGGCTTGGTGTCTTCCATGGAGAGCTTTTTCAGACCATGCTGCGATTTTTTGTTGTGTACTTGTAATGTGTTCATTAATTTGTGTATTTCTATTTTGAAGATTTAGTGGTGTAAGTTTTTTATCTATATCCGATACCTGTTTGTGTAGTAATGAATTTTCTGATTTATAATGAAAGTACACTCGAAGTGAGTGTATCTGTTTATTGTGTAAATTTTGAATGTCTATGAGTCCCCTTCCTCCTTCCTGGCGTGGTAGTGTGAGTCGTTGTATGCACGATTTTGGATGGTGTTTTCGATGCTTTGTAAGGAGTACGCGGACAGTACGCTGTAATTTCTTGATATCTGTTTTTGACCATTGTATAATTCCGAAAGAGTATGTGAGAATAGGTATTGCAAATGTGTTGATGGCTTTAATTGTATTTCTAGAGTTTAGGTTGCTTTTTAAGATAAGGTTGAGGCGGTGTGAAAATTTTTTGAGCAGTTCTTGTTTTGAAAGTTTTTGTTGTATCTGTCTAGACTGTTTAAAACCTAAATATTTGTAAGTACTCCTTTCGTCCATTGGTTCGATCGATTCCCCGGATCCTAATGTGTAACTATTATTTTGTATTTTACCTTTTACAACTGACAAGATTTTGCACTTATCCACTCCGAATGACATTATTATTTAAGAACTAGACTACATAAATGTAACAGGTAAACGACCATGCAACAATGTTACATTAACTGTAATGAACGACTGAGAAAATTGTCCAGCGAAAACTAAACTAAAAAGATTTTTCTTTTAAGAAACTTTTTTTGATCTAAAAAGATGAAAATAAATTTAAACGAGCCCGCATTACGCTAACAACACATTTAGCCATTCATTTTAGCTATATATATAGAGATAAATATAAGGTCGATTATAATTATATGCACTATACTCCGTTTGTTTAGGTAGTTAACTAAAGGTAAACAGTCTTGGTATGTCTTTTTATATTAAAGAGGTCGTATATAATATACACAAAGATTATTTAAATTTAGCTTATTGGCTAACATCGATTTAGGTAAATACCTATTTGCAAAGATTTTTACGTACAATTTATAGACAACTTTTAGATAAAAAGACATGCCAAGATTGTTTACCTTTAGTTAACTACCTAAACCGACGGAGTATAGGAGAAATAGTACAAGCCGGACTTAATACTAAGCGTTTGCACCAGTAAATCGATCAATGTTGGAGTACTTACGACTCTCTACACGACTTCGCCAGTTTACTTCAAGAACACATTAACTGACTAATACAACTTTGAATAAAGCCACTTTTAGTTTCTAAAAGTAAGATTGTTCAAAGTTTCACGTATATATATCGTCGCTGATTCTTACTCAATAACTGACAAATACAAAACTTTGAATAAAGACACTTTTAATTTCTAAAAGTAACTTTGTTCAAAGTTTCACGTATATATCGTCGGCTGACACTCAATAACTGAAAAATACAAAACTTTGAATAAAGCCACTTTTAGTTTCTAAAAGTAACTTTGTTCAAAGTTTCACGTATATATCGTCGGCTGACACTTACTCAATAACTGACAAATACAAAACTTTGAATAAAGCCACTTTTAGTTTCTAAAAGTAACTTTGTTCAAAGTTTCACGTACATATATATCGTCGGCTGACACTTACTCAATAACTGACAAATACAAAACTTTGAATAAAGCCACTTTTAGTTTCTAAAAGTAACTTTGTTCAAAGTTTCACGTACATATATATCGTCGGCTGACACTTACTCAATAACTGACAAATACAAAACTTTGAATAAAGCCACTTTTAGTTTCTAAAAGTAACTTTATTCAAAGTTTCACGTATATATCGTCGGCTGACACTTACTCAATAAGTGACATATACAAAACTTTGAATAAAGCCATTTTTAGTTTCTAAAAGTTACTTTGTACAAAGGTTTACGTATATATTGTCGCTGAAACTTACTCAATAACAGACAAATACAAAACTTTGAATAAAGACACTTTTAGTTTCTAAAAGTATCTTTGTTCCAAGTTTCACGTAAGTATATATTATCGTCGGCTGGCACTCAATTACTGACTAATGAAAAACTTTGAATAAAGCCATTCTTATTTACTAAAAGTATTAAAAGTTTTGCATTTATCTTGCAATAAGCCGACGAATGGATACTTGTAAGAGTTCACACGACCTTCTTTTCCACACACTGTTGTATATCTTTTCTAAATATCTTTTTATCTCTTCTTTCGCAGGTCAGGTGGAAGAAATTTCTTCGAAAATAAGCAAGGCTTTTGTACTAATATTAATTTAATGTACTATCGTTTTCTGTGACTGTTTCTGCTGATTGTTCTGTGTACGGAAACAAAACTCTCGCAATTCTACAGAGCAATCTCAAAAACTCATTTATCCACGCAACCACACAAACATTTAAGTGTGCGCGACCAGAATTATATGTAAGAAATTCTTATAATTGAACGTGCCAGCAATTAGTCACAATTAGCGGCAAATAAGTATCTTAGAAGTGGCGCCGTGCGGTAGGTACGACTATTAGCTTTATGCTATGCAGGTTATGCCAGCATTATGTTGAATGGCTGCATTCCAAATGTTCGGTTACCATTGCTAGGTTGCGCTAAACAGAGCACAGGAAATTGTATACGTTCCACGTTCTAATAGAGATCTTGAAACGCAAAGGACAATTTACCACTTTTTAAGCCGGTAGCCAATACGTATGCAATCAAACAAATAGCTCGTATTTTTATTTTTTCAACAAATTTTATGGCCATCAGAGTGATTTATCATACTACCAAACCTACTATTCCACAACCAAGTCTAAAAGGGTGACGATTACGCTGAACAAATTTTGTGCGTCTTTTCAATATTTCTAAACTCAACATTTATCAAGAAAACATGTTTTTGGTTCCGTTTATTTTCAGTCCTTTAGAACCAGTAACCCATACCCATTTCATGCTTCAATGTCATCTACTAAACAAACCAATACCGACTAGATATGCAGACACCAACATGTGCTTCGACATACCAAGATGCATCATAGGCCCAATCGTGCATAACAAACTCGTAAAAAACAGATAAAATCTGAAATATATCTCTGATACAAAGCGGCAATACATTCGATCCAAATCAAATGTTACTGCTCGCCCGTCCAAAAGGATAACATCCTATGTCCCATATGATTGATGATTCCTCTAAATGCTGCCTTACAGCACCAATTTACAGCCATATTTAACGAAAAAAGACCTTATTAAAATAGACATAAAAGAGATTCAATGTGTGAGGATATGGTGGTAACGCAGTATGGGGCTGGACAAGAATGTATTTCTTTAAATTTTGACGTGTCCTCTTCGATAGAGATTTAGATAAGATGTCTATGTTACCGAAAGCGATCCACTTTGTTACCGGCTAGCTTTCGCCCGCTGGTAAGTATTTAATGTTTTTTTTTTGTATTTTCTTTGACCCTAATCCGACATGAAAGAGTACATCATACAGAAAATAGGCTGTATATCAAAACGGCTTTTGAATAAGCGGCATGTGCATGGACTATAATAGTATATTTATGGTAAAAATGGTCAGAAATCAGAATACATCAATGATGCCATAGTTTAATGTAAGGAAGAATATCCAATTTCAGGATTTCAAGACAAATAAATTAGTAAAGTCTTTAAATACACTGACTAGATCTTTATGTAAAGAAACGAAAGTGCAAACTTCTAAACAAATATAATTAGCACTTTCGATACCTCATTTTACGTAGAGACTAAATAGATAGACATCGAGATTTATGCAACACTTACACATACAAACAGGCACTGGCTTTTGCTTCGGTCATATTTTTAACCGACTTCAAAAAAAAAGGAGAACCTCCTCAAATCAGTTTTTATTTCATTTTCTAAGAAATCCATCAATTATGAACCGAATTTGTCTTGAACTACCAGATATGTCCCATTTTGTCTAAATACACTTCCTATGATAACTATAATACCTAGTCACAACGTAAACCTGTGATCTTAGAACACAAAGGCAATAAGGAACATAGAACTGGTTCTTATTCAGTAAAAGTCTAACACAGGGTGTTAGATCCGCTCCATAAACTATATCTAACTACTATTCGAAAATTGCATATTACTTATTAGAATTGTAATAAATGATTGCAACCTGAGTAGAAATAATTTTAAATGATTATATTCTATGGATACTTTACAAAAGAACGTCACACACCATTTAGGTTCACAGTTAAAGTGTAAAATAATTTTACACAAGTGATTTTGGTTTTGTTTCCTCGTTATTTAACGCCGACTTACGAAATTATACTTATTTTGCGCTTTTTAGTATTTATATAGACTCTCGAATGTCATCATCTGCCTAGCCTTTTCCCAACTATATTGGGGTCGGCTTCCAGTCAAGCCGGATTTAGCTGAATACCAGTATTTTACGAGGAGCGGCTGCCTACCAGACCTCCACAACCCATTAACTGGGGTAACACGGCACTTCATGGCAAGACTGGAGTCAGATTTACTGGCTTCTGACTATCCGGAACGACTGCCAAAGATCTCCAAATGACAGCCGGGACCAACGGCTTAACGTGCTTTCCGAGGCACGGAGGAAAACTCGTTATGTTAAGATGGTCACCCATCCACAGCCCAACCTAGGCAAGCGTTGCTTAACCTTGAAGATCGACCTGTGCGGCTGTTATTATTTGACTGGCCTGTTGGTCTAGTGGTTAGTGGGCCTGACTGCTATGCCGGAGGTCGTGGGTTCGATTCCCACCCAGGACAAATGTTTGTGTGATGAGCACGTTCATTTGTTCTGTGTCTGGGTGTAATTTATCTATAATATGTATGTATGTATTTAGAAATATATAAGTATGTTTATCAGTTGTCTAGTACCCATAACACAAGCTCTGCTTAGCTTGGGACTAGATGGCGTTGTGTGGAAAGTTGTGGAACATATTATTATCTAGCCACGAGCTCCTCAAATATACTAAATATAGACTCTCGAATGTGACTGCGATAAAATGTGGTTTTAACAACATAGCAACAAATGTAAGGAAATCCTGAAAGGCAACGAAGGAATATGCCGAGTAAGTTTTAGCCAATAAAAGTCTGACACCCCCTTCCGATCCGCCCAAGAGTGGGAGAAGTTATTCGATGATTTTCCACCTAAAAAAAACATTGCCCCAAAAGATGTCAGATGAATGGTAAAAGCTAAAAAATAAGAAACGATTGTGAGAACACTGGCACAAAACCCGTATCAAAAGTCTCAATTGTGAATAAACTATAAAACCACCCGTATTACACTATCAAATAATAAAACTTCATAAACCACAACAATACACCATAACATTGCGATTTAAAATAATAATAAAGCTGAAGGTTCTCTCAATACATAATAATAAATATAACAAGATAATGTTTATCTTGAGTTTGTAGAAAAAAAAATACTTAGGTAAAAAATAACAACATGATCAATTGATCATTCAACAATTGTGAAATTCGGCGCATTAATTACCAAAAACGAGCGAGTGAAAACAGTAAATTTCGTTAATAGCATTAGCAATATCCGCTTAGGTATCTGGAGCGTATGATACCTATCCATATAGGTAAATAATGTGTATGGCGACAGAATTTCTTCGTATTCATTCAATTGTCAGGATAAGATTTGTTGGAAACAAAAGAGCAAGATACCAACAAATAAAAATGTACCCCCGTGCGAAGCCGGGGCGGGCAATAATTTTAACGTTTTCAGAGCAAGACTCATCACTACCATTTTTATTCTGAACAAAGCGATCGAAACCATAAAGTACCTACCTATTAACAAAACGACTAGTCACACCTACGAATTGGTTCCATTCACCAAGACCTCTGTTTGGTCGTAAAAATACTTTTATCCATATCGAACCGGTATCAGCACGTTTGAAATTTTTATTTTGCAAACAGCGTCGAACACCTCAAGGAAATCTCTCATATTAAAGCCCTAACGAGCGACCATTTAAAAATCACATTCACTAAAATACAGGCCGAACTTGAGGCATAAGCCAAAGCGCGTCATGTTAGCACTGGCAGTAAATAAAATGCGCCACAAGAATAATAAAGAACAAAATAAAATCTAATTCTTAAGAACACTTTGCCACTATGCAGATGAGTTCAAAAGATTCAATCCTGGCACCTTTAAGAGCGACCAACTTATGATACACATTACCATACACAACCGCTCTAGCGGTTGTATTAATTAAAATTATATTATTCAGACAACATAGATCCAATAAAAAGATAAACATAGATCAAATTATGACGTTATTATGTGTAATCTGTTTCCAAAATATATTTTGGAATCTGTCTTGTAGACATTACAAATCTAGATTTCTATTGAAATCAAAACATAAATTTATGTAAAACCTGTATAAATCAGTCAGCGATATTAAAGAATCTTATTTTTTTTATAGCACCGTAATAAAACTTATTCAAATAAAGAGCCGTTTTAATATGCTATTTAAACAGTTTTAAGTAAGGATTTGGAACTAAATAATCAAAATTTTTCTTGATTACGAGATTTAATCGTCATGTTTGTGATTCTGGGATTTTAGAGGAGGTATATTATACTTCCAACATATTGAGGTAAATCTACCTACTCTACTTATTCAGTAACATTACCTCTGATAATGACCAAAATCATACGGGATTGGATTCCTCCAGCAGAATAGACCGGATACTTAAATCTTTTGTAATGACAATATTGTCTCACCTCCTATGACAAAAGACTACAATTTGATATTGGTGACATTTTTTTTGCTAAGCCAAACCTATGTAGACAGGTCTTTTGTTACGTATATTTCTGCACATACACGCCTATTATAGTTAAATACAGTACGGTCAAATTATGTCAGCCGTTCTGAAGTTGCCGTTCAGGGCCTAACTCTGCTATTAAAATTGGCATTGACTTCATAATTGTTAATTTTGACAAGTTTGGTAGTACCAAACTGAAGCCAATGATCGTAAATTCTGATACAATTCTAATATCAGACTTGAGGCCCAGAACGATTGCACAAGAAATCTTTTGAAGTTCAGAGCGGTGCAAATATTTCGTCCGTACTGTACTTATACTTAGTAAACACACTTACCATAATAACGTGTTTAAAAAAAGTGTTACCTACGTAACAAAACAAGACGCTTACCTAGTTACCTACCTGACCTGTGTCGGTCGGGCTATAGTTACAAATATGTATTTAAAAAAAAGGTCACCAGTATAGACTTTTGTGGGCCTTCTGAACGAATCTATCCACTGTCTTTACGATCTTGGGCCGTTTGTGTTTTACATACATTTTATTGATGTTTGTTCCAAAGCTTTGATATTTGTAAAGGTATTTCTATGGGCGGTGGTTTCTTTCTTCCCTTTCTGAAAGACTTGCTGGTTGAGTTTTTTGGCCACTACAGTTGTTGTCATACACACTTCAGGTGAGGTACCAAGCGGTAAAGGAAAGTTATTTTTTGCATTTTGAATAGCCGTCTGCAAAAAGTTTTTACCTACATTTTCTTGCAACTTTTTTCTAGTTTAAGGTTTCGCATAATACCAACTACAATGTTGGACACTTTCATTCACGACTTCATTCAGTCAAAGTTGACGACGTTTTTTCAAAGCACCATTGTTTACTCCACGAGACGTGTTTAGCTTTTTCTGGATGCAACCAATAACAATGAAAGATTAACGAAGAGCTAATCGTAACATAAATTTACGTTACGTCTCAGTGAACACAAACCTTAACCTGTAAAAAGATACGATTTTGTAACGACTGTATTTGAATTCCTTGTTAAATTTATATGCTCCTGAACAATAGTAGCGGTTATGAATACATAAATTGAGTAGGAACCATAAAACGTTATTATTGTCTTGAATTTCTTTTTATTACCCTACCGATCTAGTGGGCGACGGTGACATACGAGCCATAGACACTAGTTTTGATTTTTAGATCAGTGGCCTTACCATGAGTTTGAAAAAACGTTCTCGCTATCGAAAACTATAGCTTTGTCTCTTTCACGTGCACCACAATGACAGGGACAAAGCGATAGTTTTCGATAGCGAGAACGTTTTTACAAACTCATGGTAAGGCTACAGGCAATCATTTCGTTGAGGACTTTTACGACTCTGTATTGAATACAGATGCTTCAATAAATTTCGATAACAATACTGAACTAGTGCACCTTACCATTAACGATTGCATCACTGCTTACCATTAGATGAGATCGCGGTCAAGCACTAGTAAAAAAAAACTATGGGCTTCTTTATTATTACGCTCGTGTTTAACCACTATCTCAGCTGATGGTAGATCGAAGACATACCGTATTGACTTTTCACTGGAATATCCCAGTTTATTTTTAATAGTTTTAATGCTTGACTGCGATCTCTCCTGATGGTAAGCAGAGATACAATCATCGATGGTGAGATGTACAAGTCTATGACTAGCCTATTACTTATACTCTAGCTTTAATGACTTCAAATCCCCTAAATTATAATCGGACAGGAAAACAGCAGCAGGCAAATGATCCGATCCTTCGATATACGTGGTACAAACGAATATATATAATAGGAAACACGAGAATACCGAGTGCGTCAACGTAAAACGAAAGTGTTCATACGCGTTATGGGAGGGATGCTATAGCAGTGACGTATCGACAATTTTATTCCATGATGATACGGCCCTGGTCGAAAACTATGACATGCCAACGAACTCCCTGAAATAACCAATAAGCTGAAAGCTCAGGAATAATACGATACAAGATTGACAAGAGCATTCAAACTCTTCACTTTTCTAATAACAGCGAATTGAGTGCCAAATCTCAATGCTTTTCTCTAACGTTTGAATCCCCGACCGGTCCCATGAGACCGCGCTGTTATTGTTTTACTATTGTCTCGTTTCGCGGGTATCTGAGTAACTACGACTAGAACTATGCACAGGCTCGCGTTTGAGCACTATCTCACCTGATGGTAAGCGATGATGTGGCCGACGATGGCTCGACGATGACTCTTGACTTAGAGACTCCTAACGCTCCATTTAACACTAGATTTTACTCTTTTCGAATTCGTCAGTTATTGTACAAAATGAAATCGAAATTGAAGCTAGATAAATAGTATCCCAAGTCCTTTCCTGGTTTCCAAGTTTATTCCGTACGCAATTTCATCGAAATCGGTTCCGTAGTTAAGCCGTAAAAGCTTAACTAACAGTTACTTTCACATTTATAATATTAATATGGATTTTGTTTAAGTTCACCTGAATTTAAATAGAAGAAACATAGGTACAATAGGAAACAGGTAATTCCTTCCTTGTATCTGTCCATTCTTATATTGACGTTAAGTTATACTACGGCACCGCAGTTTGTAAATACAGGAAATAACCACATAAGAAGAAGCACAGAAAACAACTATAAACACCAAAATTATGAAACAGACTCACAAACTAAAAACCAGTGATTTGATTGGCTGCTTTATTTCAATCAAACTATTTAGTGCGAGTTTATTTTATGTAAAAGCGATCGGCACGTTTATATCGTTCGGTGCTCCGATTGGCGTGCTCTGAGTTCTTAACCAATCAAGAGCCTAATGCGCTAAACATTTCGATAGCGTTAACGTAAAAATAACTCATACTAAGCCCTCTTAATTACTCAGATACCCGCGAAACGAGACACAATAGTAAAACAATAACAGCGCGGTCTCATAGGACCGGTTGGGGATTCAAACGTTAATGGCCGAACCCAATAACCTTTCTATCTCCAGTTTTGGCATACCAGGGATAGTAAAACAAATGATACAATATAAAAATTATGCATGTTTTCTGTTGTTTCATTTGTTTTTATCTCCGGTATGTGATAGATAGGTTATTGTGTTCAGCTGTAAATAATTAACTAATTAACACACTCTTTCAGAATCGGCATTGAAAAACTAAAGTGACAAAATTGTTAGTCACGCAAACGTATACTGGTGAGATTGGCGGTAAATACTTTTTTTTACTATTAGGCTCGCGTTTTACCTCTATCTCGTGTCATAGATGATAAGGTCGAAGATGAAGCACGCTTGCCTAAGAGCAACTTATTCCCTCATTAGTTTACGTAAGCTTGACCATTTGTAACATTAATTTTCATCGCAAAACTGAGGAAAAGTGAATTAAAGAACGACACGGCAACTTTTTTACGACACGGTAACAGTTTTTTTATGACACTGCACCTTTTTCTAAAGTTTCTGTCTTAACACTGCACCTTTTTTTTAAGACAGAAACTTTTTCTACGACACAGCAACTTTATTACGACACTGCAACCTTTGTTTACGACACTGCAACCATTCTTTACGACACTGCAACCATTTTTTACGACACTGCAACCATTTTTTACGACACTGCAACCATTTTTTACGACACTGCAACCATTTATTACTACACAACAACTTTTGAGCACGACACTTAAAGAAGAACCAAGTCAATGCTATCTACATTTACAGAAACGAAGACGTAAGTAACGTAATTAAGTTTTTATTGCACATTTATTTTAAAATTATACCTTCATATATTTTAAACCAACTTGCATGTGGTTTACATTAAGCAAATCTACGACTTGCAATAAGGATATAGTTTTCATAACTATTTGCATAATTTTCTTCCGTAATAAGGTGGGACTAAGGTTTTATTTATTAACCATCTTGGGCATTTATAGTAGGAAACGTTAGTGGACGCTTTACTTAAACTTCCCGGTTTAAAATGGCTTAAGCTAGGATGTTTAAGTTGAAATTTCCAGCAAGTAGATAATCTGGCTATAATTTTGTATGCATAAATAGCTATAATAGATATTTTTAGTACATATCATTGACTCGAGTGTACTGATAGTCCGCACATAGACAAGACACATAACGATGCAATGAAAATTCTTAAAAGTAAATCTCTACAGAACACTGTCATTTTGTAAACTCATATCGTTCAGAACTGGTTATTCTGAACTGGATATGAGTGTACAAAATGACAAAATCGATTTCTAATCATGGATCGAACTAAAATGTAAGTTTATTTTTCCATTTATTTGACCTCTAGTACTGATCAAACTTTTTCAATGATGTCCTTATAGCAATAACACAACGACAACGATTTCTTTACAGGAACCAATTTATAATATACATAGTGAAGACGAAACTACAACAAATAATGAAACCAGTGGCATCAAATACACAAACCAAACCACATAAACCATCGCTGAAATTGAGGAAAAAAAACAGGTGTGATATTTTTCGATACCATTGTAAATGCGAAAGTAACTTCGTCTACCAGACGTTACGGATTTGGATGAAACTTTACACACGGGTAAACCATGTCATGTAGTAGGACAGGATACTTTTAGTCTCGTGATTATAATAGTATTTTATCTTTCTATTACTTTTATCCCGGGAGTATGACATGACTGGAACAATTATATGACAGCCACGCAAGCGAAACCGTTGTCTGATACCAGTTAAAAATAATACTAAAAAATAAATACAACCGCCATTCCATTCACATTCCTTGCCATACTTTTAATTTAAACGGCCAGCTATAACTCAGTCGAGTGACTACCAATGTTCCGATCAATCGACAAGGGCCACATCCCTACGCGCATGCATTTCCCGCGCGTCGACGCCCCACCGCGCATGCGCGTCCCGCCACGCCAACTGTCACTTTGACAGCGAATAAAGCAATAAACGCAATGATAAACAACCAAGCCCGTTCAGAAAACAAACCGAGCGATTGAAATAAATATGTAATCATTTATTAAGTTATTGCCGTTCGCTGGTATTGTGCGTGTAAACGGGTTCCTTTTTGAGGCGATAACGAATAGTCCGGTTTTGGCGAAAGCTCTTTTGAATGTAACGGCTGCTTGGACAAGTTTGTTTTAAGTTTGAAAAAATATTTTGGTTTTATTTTTGCACATTGATGATGAGTCTAAAATTTCGATTGAAAGATATCAAAACAATGTCAACGTTGACCGCGAATAAACCCAGGGTACTCACTTCAAAACACATGTAGGTTTTTATTTGATATCAACTAGTGCTTGACTGCGAATACTGCGATCCAATCGTTGATTTTCATGTTCAACTCCATCAAGTTCTAAAACGCAGATATTTTCGCTGAGAATTCGCTCGCAGGAAAAATACCAATGCATCTGTGATATCTAAAGGAATACCAACCTGAACATAAGAAATGTTCCAACTTTGAAACAACAACTCAAGTACAAAGGTTACATACGTCAAAAAAAAAACAAAACAAATCTACATACCTACACATTTATTAACTGCCTTAAATCTACAATATAACTATTCTACAGCGGGAACCATCGTTGCGCCCCATCCAATCGTATGACTTCTCCGTTAAGCATAGGGTTTTCTACTATACTGGTGACTAGTTGCGCGAACTCGGCTGGCTTGCCGAGACGCGAAGGGAATGGTGTCATACGTTTTAGGAATTCTATCATCTTCTCTGGTAGGTAAGTTACGAGGGGCGTTTCGAAAAGACCTGGGAACAATGAAATAATACAATTAAAACAGAACTTTATATCCATATTTTCCTGCCCTTGTCCTATATTACTTGGGGTCGGCGCAACACGTTTTTTTCTTCCATTCTATTACCCGTCATACTATCAATAACTCCCTTTTCTTACATATCAATCCTCACACAACCCATCCATCTTTTCTTTGGCCTCACTCTCAATCCCACCACCACCACCACCACCATCCTCTCTTACTTCATAGGTCTCAACCCTCTTCACACGAGCATTCCAAGACAAACGATTCCTTTACAACTTTTCTGTCACTGGTGCCACTTTCAAACTCTCTCTAATATACTTATTTCTCCCATTATTAATTCTTATCCCAGTCTTGCCATGAAGTACCGTGTTACCCCAGTTAATGGGTTGTAGAGGTCTGGTAGGCAGCCGCTCCTCGTAAAATACTGGTATTCAGCTAAATCCGGCTTGACTGGAAGCTGACCCCAATATAGTTGGGAAAAGGCTAGGCAGATGATTAATTCTTATCACACCACACATCCACATATGGATACATAATTTTATAACCACATAATATCGACTATTTTTAGGAATAACAATGTAAGCGTCAGTATTTTTGCAGGAATGGGTTTTATTTTCTTTAATTAAAAAATATTTACGATTAAACCATTTCGACGAAAAAAATTATAAAACTACTGATGTAATAGTATATTTTCATAAAAAAGTGCTTTTCAATAATGGAAAAGAAAACCCTTTCCTGCAATAAAAGCGAATTGTCGCTTACGAAGTTACGATGTTCTTCGTAAAAAGGCTCGATATTATACCTATATAAATACACTTATGGAGGGGAACTATGGATATCAACTAAATGCCGATAGTCAGTAAAAGGGTAGAGGCAGGCGGGGTCGGGTAATGGAATCAAGGGCTGTGAGTACTACGAAGTGCCAATGCTATCAGTATTCTATCGTATAAAAGGGATTTTGCTATTCATTCTTTTTTTCTATAGACAACCGTTCAATACAATAAAATACAATTAATTCATGAATCCCCGACCGGTCCTATGAGACCGCGCTGTTATTGTTTTAATATTGTGTCTCGTTTTGCGGGTATGTGATAGGTTAAGTGTGATGGAGAAGTAATTCGATCACTCTGTGGGGTTGTGCACAAATTACTTTTCGTTTAACCAACCAACCAACTTCAATATTAAAAAAAAAAAACAATAATAGCATAATCAGCCTTGTAAAGTTCCCACTGCTGGGACTCAGGCCTCCTCTCTAAGAGAGTAAATGGGCCGTAATCTACCACAGGGGCAGTGTGGTTTGGTGGTTATCACATGTCTTCGAATTTTTCGTTCGAGGACATGCCGGTTTCCTCAGAATGATTTTCGTCACCATTTTGAGAGTAGTAGTGATGAAATAAATTACACAAAGTAATGCGCTTGGCTGAGTTTAATCCGCGACCTACAATTTTTAAGTCGGGCCGTTACTACTAGGCCACCAATGCTACCCGCTTGGTTTGAAGTAATCTATTCAATCTGCACTTAAAAACACTTTTCAGTAAAAAAACAAGAAACCGACTGCGGGCTCAGGTTGGTCGCTGCAGAGATAATCTGGCCAAATGGGGTTTCATCGACCCATCGCAAGTATCATGCCAGTGTGGAGCCCCCTCACAGGATATGCGTCATCTCCTTTCCTGCCCAGCATGCCAAACTACCTGCACCTTCAACGACCTACGTGAGGCCAACAACAGAGCTGTCCAGGTGGCTAAATATTGGTCGGACAAAATTTGAGTTAATCGACACGACAAGAAGAAGTAAAAAAAGCTTTCTCACCTGGAGCGACCGTAACCACTCTGATCCCTTGCGAAGCCAGGTCCCTCGCTATCGGCAGCGTCATGCCAATGATGGCGGCAGACGAAGCCGCATACGCCGCCTGCCCTATATCTCCTTCATACGCGATTGTGGATGCCGTGTTGACTATCACGCCTCGTTGCCCATTCTCATCTGGTTTGTTCTTGCCTATCAGACCGGCTGATAACCGTATCGTGTTGAAGGTGCCTATTGTGTTTACCTGGAATTGAAGGTTGGTTTTAGGAAGTGTTTATAAAGTTTTGTATTCGAGGGAAACGAATGTCGCATACTGTGCTTGCAGCAACATGTTTGAGAATTATAGAATCATGTAGCTGGTAACATTACGTGTAACATTAAGGGCCTGTTTCACCACCTATGATTAAGTTTCGAGTATCTTACTTGACAGATAATTTCATACGAATTCTGTCACATTTTTGAATTTATTCAGTGAGTAGTGCCTACTCGGACATTGTGAAACAGGCCCTAAGTATAAGTGGAAACTACGGTCTCCAATATGGCTAATTTCTTACTAGATGGCGCTGAACTCAAATTGAACTTAGTCAAAGAACTTCCATAAAATCCACCTAACTTACTATAATTACCTAAACTAATAATTAAAGTTAGTTTAGATAAGTATGACGTGTTCGGCAATTGATTTGTTGACAGCAAAACAAGGCACGCCTCCAGTGGTAACTAGAAGAACTAGAGTTGACGCGCTTTTGGTATAGTCGGAGTTTGCAACGAGGTTGTGGAGGTACTCCCAGGACGGTTGACGCTCTCAACCAGAGCTTCAAGTCTGCTATTAGAATTGTATCGGAATTGTCGATCATAGGCTTCTTAATTGTTGATTTTGACATGTTTACAATACCAAACCTGTCAAAATCAACAATTATGAAGCCAATGATCGACAATTCAGATACAATTCTAATAGCAGACTTGAGGCCCAGGCTATCTCAGCGTAAGGCCGCACTGGAACTGTCCTACTTTTTAATCTTTGTAACTACGAGTATGTCATAATAGCCATTCTTATTTACTGCACGATACCCACATAGACCCACCTGGTAACTGATCGTAGCTCGAATCGTCCTAACAATCCGTCATGTCATTACTAATAATTACTTTCATTCAAATTAAATAAAGTTTCTTTTCAACGAAGAAAATCGGGCAGATATTAACAAGTAGCAGGTACAATAAAATGCTATAATTTGCGTCTAGCTAATAACCGCTACAGACCGCAAGGATGAGTCGTAAATCTTACCGTCCACTAATAACGTCATATTACAGTAGTTAACTTGCCTGCAAGTGTCGTTATTATGACTATTTCTATTCAATTTAGTACTGAAACTGTTACTTCTATGTTAATGATCTGTCTTATGCTCTGACTACCAGATAACCAGGTACGTTTTAGCAGGGCTACGGGTTCGGAAGAGTTACCGAAACGGTGGCTGAAGGAAAACTGGTGTATTTTTGTTAGTAAAAGTCTGACTCTTCCTCTTCCTCCACCATTAGAGGAAAGATACCCTTTAACAGCTAGAAAATCAGGGCGCACTGCCGTCATGGCATTTTAATTGCGTTTATATATATACATAGTTCTTCTATCTCATAAATGAGGGACATTGATAAATACCGATCAAGTGCGAGTCGGACTCGTGCACTGAGGGTTCCAAATAAAAAAAAACATAAGTAAATAGTTCTCGAAAATCTATCTATGTAAATAAAAATGAATTGATGTTCGTTAGTCTGATTAAAACTCGAGAACGGCTGAACGGATTTATCTTATCTTGGTCTTGAAATGTTCGTGGAGTCTTGAAATGTTCGTGTCTAGGGAAGGTTTAAAAGGTGAGAAGAATTCGAAAAAAAAATATATATACAAAGCTTTAGGTCTTCTATTTATCGATTAGTGTAGGGTAGTGTAGGGTGGTGTAGGGTAGTGTAGGGTGGTGTAGGGTAGTGTAGGGTAGTGTAGAGTAGTGTAAGGTAGTGTAGGGTAGTGTAGTGTAGTGTAGGGTAGTGTAGGGTAGTGCAGGGTAGTGTAGGGTAGTGTAGGGTAGTGTAGGGTAGTGTAGGGTAGTGTAGGGTAGTGTAGGGTAGTGTAGGTTAGGTAGGGTAGTGTAGGGTAGGTAGGGTAGTGTAGGGTAGTGTAGTAGGGTAATGTAAGGTAGGTAGGGTAGTGTAGGGTAGTTTAGGGAAGGTAGGGTAGGGTAGGATAGGTAGGGTAGTCATTTGACAGGAGCAAAGCCAAAAGCTAGTAAATAATAAAATTATCTCAAAAAGTGATTATTTTGTGATTTAACTACAAATTGGGGGTGATAGTATTTTTTATTCAATTATGCTGCATGGCATTGCTTATTGCCAAATTTAATTATTACAAAACCAACCAAAATCATAATAAACAAAGCAAAAACAGCCTTATAGACCGCATTGATTTAATAGTTTGATTTTTCACAACTCCATGGCAGATCTGAGTATTTGATATTAGTTTCAGCTTAATACCTCCACAAATTCCTAAGAAAAAGGGAATATTATATAAATTACCTTTATCAACAAGTCTGCAATACTTACATTTATACAGCGGACAAAACCATCCAATTCGCAACACTTGTCTTTATGAAAATTGTATGTTTGGTGTGTTATTGACTGTCCCGCACAGTTGACTAGTGTGTCGAGCCTTCCGAACTTGTCTCTTACTATATCTAAAGCTTTCTTTACATCTTCTTCTGATGTTACCTGCAAACATTACATTCATGTAATAAACAGACTAATGATCCGTCTAGCCTTTCCCAAACTATGATCGAGGCAGTTCACACTTTAACCTATAACATACCCGCAAAACGAGACACAATAGTAAAACAATAACAGTGCGGTCTCATAGGACTGGTCGGGGATTCATAAATTAATTGGATAAAACGAACTGGTAGAAAGCAATGGTGGCCGAGTAGTAACAGCCTCGCCCTGTCCAGTCAGGTGCTTTAGCTGTGTCCCCACCATCTCTCTCAAAAACATTGTGAACAGGACATATGACATCCACCAACAAAAAATCTTCTTCAGCTTCATGTTAAACCAGCATGCATCCAAATCATCTTGCTTGAAGCTGTATAAGAAAGGCTAATTTGATTGGTTCTTTGGTATTCTGGTGGTAAGCGCTACAATGGAATTTGTGGTCCTGGGCTCGATTCCCATTGCAGCCAAAAGATTACTGAGTTTTTACATCATTTATCAGTACAAGGAATCTGTGCCTGTTTTTTGCTTTCTAATTGATTGACAGCCATATAAGACCTATTTTTCTTATAAGATATATTTTATTTGTGTCTAATTTTGTCAATAGTCAGATAACATTTTCACAAGAATGTTGTCTACAACCACCATTTTTATTCCTGAGTCCAAGAACCAAAACCCAATCAAAGAAAAGAACTAGAATGTGTTAGATGCACCATTCCATTCTAATGTAAAATAAAGTAAAGCTGCATTTTGTATCACACACTAAATATTTTTTAAACTTGACTGTTTAATTAGCTACAGTACACCACGCAATACCTAACAAAAAAAAAATAACTTGAAAAAAACCAACACTTTTTAACACATGTACTTGACTGTGTACAATAAAACAATATTGAAGGTATACCTTCAAAATATAATTTTTTGATAAAATACCGTCAGTTTGTTTTTGGAGCTAAATAACCAGTGGTTTTCCATGAGATAGCTAACAAACTGGCTTTTCATGAAGTTTTAAACGGTTTTTCTTTCAGCAATAGGTCAATAATAATCTGAGGTCGCGTCAAACTCCCTTTTGGTGGGTAGATTTCCCGTGACGCGCGTCTAGTTACTCATGCTTTACCGGTTTTATGTACATTTTTTTATCAACTAGTAGATACCGGACACCTGGAGCAGGGAGATCGTAATTTTTCATATACTTCTCAACCGGCAAATCGATAAGAAACCGATAAATAAGTCAAAAAACTTACACAACCGGTGGCAGCCACTACGTTTTCGCCCAATTCTTCAGCTACCTGCTTAACTCTAGTGCCTTGAACATCGAGAATGACCACTTTCCCACCATTTTTCACGAATCTTTCAACTGTAGCTTTTCCTAGGCCTGAAGCTCCGCCAGTGACCAAACTTACCATTCCCTGCACAAGAGGTTAAATTTTAGGGTTATATTTACAATAACAATTCACGAATGAAATAAAGAATAGGTGCCGATAGATACCTTGAACATATTGTACTCTAGATGCGTAATAAACACAATTTGTTGCAAGTATTCAGTTGATCCTTTTATTTTATAATACCCACTAGAAAAAAAAACTCAAACTGTGTCAATAAAATGCGGGATTTCTATTGGTACGTTGTTTTTTTTTTTGTTAATGGTTTCGGATTGGAGTCTTTTAAGCTATGTGTTCGTATTATTTACAAAGTTTATTTGTTAACCAGTAAAATATGGAAAATATATGAACTCTAATGTTTCTTGACGTATATGGTTTGAAATGTATGAAGTTAACCTTCTCGATAAACTTCGCTAATAGAAGGTAGACTGAAAAAATCCTCAGCTCCATTTTACGAAGATGTCGCCTGTTTCTGTTTCTATGATTTCAAATATTGCACAGAAATAAAAATCTACAGTATTACATCACGAAATTCACTACGACTCAATTTGCAAATAATCCTCTGAACTTCATTTGAAATCTAAATCTCCCCAAAATCTTTTCATTGTGTTTTACGCTTGGATTTTATGTTCATAAAATTTTCCACTAGAATTTGGATGTACATATTCTTATATTTTTGCAATATTTGGCAACAAATGTATCAACTCAACATTCTTGTTGAGGTGGTAAAAGTGTAAAACACTAAACTCTTCTTCTTTCTGCCCTTATCCCATATTACTTGGGGTCGGCGCAACATGTTTTCTAGATACAAACTTATACACCATTTTTCATCATATTATATACACTATTTTTCATCAGAATAGCCACTAGGAATCAATTTGCGAATAGGTAGGTAATCACTGAACTTTCCTCGAAGAAATCCCGCCAAAAAGACTGAACTGATACCGATTCTATTAGTACGTTTTTTTTATTAATATTTTTGGCTTGGGTATAAATTCTTTAAGCCTTCTTGATATTGTGAACTTCAAACGTAAATCAAATAAGTAAAAGTTTTTCTATAGATACAGATACTAATATTGCTGCAATTAAATGAAACTCAGACACAAAATAGTAAAAAAATATGGATATTTTTATTAGAATGATTCATTTCATTATTCACAGCTGTCCTACTGTCTCTCTGATATTTTTTCATATTATAATTATTTTCTGTGTTGGACCGCACTTACAATACGACAAAATTGAGGAGTTTACCTTTTCTTTCATTTTACTAAGCAGTTTCCAACGTTATGAATCTTTTAAAATAAGTCGTATTAGAATAATGGCTGGCGCTGTTTGTTGTTTTTATTCTTCGGTAATTTTTTAGTATATTTGTGTATAAATAGTGTTTTAACTGCATATCTGCGCTTTCTGAACTGCAGGCAGCTATGGCTAAAGTGGAGCAGCCTATATTTATACTACCGAAGAAACGAAATGGGAAGAAGCAGAACACAATAGCCAGCCATGTAGACCACATAATTACTGTACAGGTAAATATAATATTTTACGTTCTAATTGCAGCGTTTTCATCCGTGATTTATGTCTGAATGCCTTCGGATAGCATTGCAGAAATTTCTAGTGTACAGTTATTGTAATGAGCCAGTGAAATTATTGTCGTATTCTGATTTCAATTAAAGCGGTATTGGTATAAGAAGTTCTTTTGTGATTGCTTTCGATTACTATTTCATCGAGCCGGTTATTGTACGAGAAGCACTTTATCTCGTTAATCCCGAGATTTTGTGTTTCCAACTAGGTTCTAGAGATTTTATCTGATAACGATTTTACTAACGAAATCTTTTAGATTTCTGTTGCTCCCATATCTTTAATTATCATGGTAGTTAGTAGTTTTTGACTAGGTAATTTGTCTACCAAATTAATACAATATTTCTAATAAATTCCTTTTAATATATGTAGTTTCGTACTCATTAATACATTTTAGTAACGCTTGATTATCATTAATAAATTTTTATTATATATAATTTTTATTTTTACAGGGAGTTGCAGATGAGGCCCAAACAAAATACAAGAACGGCTTGTCACCAGTTTCAGAGCATGTGGTCAATGGTATAATCCACTCAACCATGGAAGGCCTAAAGTCCAACATGAAAATCAATCTTCCAATAATTAATGATGTGAATGATGAAGATTTAAATGATTTTAATGGAGACTCAGAATCTCAGAAGCATAATATTCAGAAGAATGGATATCAAGCTTTGTCAACTCTTAACAGCAGCCGGGAGATAATAGATCTGTCACCAATATATGAAAACTCTTCGGATGCTTGTTCCAGCCATGGTGACTTAAGAGATGCTAACGACAGTGACATACAGAAAAGCTGCAAGATCATGAACTCTGACCAAAATGAGAGCTCATCAGCCACTCCAAACAGCCTGTCACAAACACAGTCAGAAAACAGCTTTGAAATGGGCAATCTCACTGACAGCCTCAAGAACAGTGCTAAAAGGAAAAAACGAGTGAACATCGTCCCTGGAATCATGGAGGGAGATAACACTGATACAGAAATAACTGCTTTGCGCATTGAATCTGAAGGATCTATGTCCCCTGATTGCTCTTTGACAGATAATTCCAAGGATGGATACTTGACCATGACAGGAACTATCAAAAGGGGAAAGAAGAAAGGCCAGAATGTTGATGTGAAGCTGAACATATCCAGGGAGGAGCTTGAGATCATTGAAGCAGCTATTGTAGCTGAGGAGTACAACAAGATGGACATATCCAAATGCTCTCTGTACAACGGGCCACACATCTTTCTGTTCAGCCTGATGTGCATTCCATTTGTTGCATGCATTTCAGCGTTGTACTCATTCTACACAGGTACTATGGCTTGGTATAACGTATTCTCTCATGTGACAGAGAATTTCACGTGCATTAAAAAGATCTTACTGGCCCCCATCGTGATTTTGGCATACCCGTTTTTGATAGTACTTTTTACTATTGGGCTGGGCTTATATGCTGGTATAGTTCAGCTCACTTTCAGTGCTGCCAACTGGTGGAAGGATGTTTGCGATTTTGAAAAGGGGTTCTATGGTTGGCTTTGCAATACACTTGGTATGTCCGAGTGTAGCCCGTATGAAGTTGTTGTTCTAATGGATGTTAAACCTTAGGTGAAACTGATTGTGTCAACAACACTGCCATTTATAGATGTCTATTATACATTTATTTATTTTTTGGCAAATATCCAAATGAGTCTCAAGGACAACAAGAGATTGAAGGGTATTATTTTATATTACAATAATTATATGTCCAATATTGGAGAAGTTACTCTTCAAATTCTGTGTGCGCCTAATTTCATAGTATAAGTCTAAAATACCCATTCATAAAGTTGTTAGAAAAATGTAAGTTTAAATGTTAGCTGTAAGTTTTTTCAAAATCCATATTTGGAGGAGTATTTGGTAAAAAGATCGATTTTCGAAAAGTGATATTTATACATGGAGTGGGAACAAGTGATGGTATACCTTTTAGATCTCTTTTAAAAATATTGATGTGTATCCAGATAGAAATCGTTTTGCTCAATTTCTTCCATTGTGTCATTCCGTACTAAGCAATTATTTCTAGTCATTTTTAACCTGTTTGGTTGCGTACTTGTTGTTGTAAGGAATTGTAATCGTAGATGTACTTAGGTTAAAGTTTTACATATCCATTAAGAGTTACAGAAGTAGTTTGTTGCGGAAGTAATGGGAAGCCAAAGATCTCATATGATGTAATAACATGCAAGACTGTTGTCAGAATTCCAATGTACATAATTTTGGTCTTGTTACTTCTTTTAACTTAAAATAAGTTAAATTTAATTATTGTGACTGAAATAGTGTTACAAGTTGCAGAGCACAAATTCAATATTTAAAAGCTTCAAGCACAATAGATGCTTATAATAGCATTCCAAATAATCAAGTTTTAACATAATATACTTATTGGGATTAGCATTGAAAAGTCAGTATTATGCATAACAAATATTTATTGATTTCTAATTATTTTAGCAGGATATAATGCTTCAGCATTAAAGGGTTTTGTTTAATGGATTTATAATGTTCACATTTTTTTTTTGTAATTTTATAATGCGTAATCAACAATGTATGTTATGAAGACTGATGTATTCTAGTCACTATTGTGGTATCCATTTTCTATGCAATAAATATTTTACAAAACTGAACACTGTTTTAACTAAAACAATATCTACAATAAAAATAACATTTCTAGTCCAAATCAGTTAACTTAGTTTCATGATGTATCCTTTGGTTGACTTTGTGCACCCTTGTCTTTACTTGCTTCTTGAACTTGTTTAAATTCTTCATCTATTCTTTCTTTTGCTCTTACGATTTTTGATTGTAAATAAAAGGATCCTCCTTTAGACTTATCATTAGCTTGAAAAAGATGTTCGTAGTTTTTGAGCATTTTTTCTTTTTCCAATTTATCTAAATTTAAAATCTGCATTGCTTCTTCTAACGTGAGACCTGTAGAAGCATTTGCTGCCGCTCTTCTGGTACCTTCGGGTCCACCACCAGCTCGCTTCGCTGCCTCTTGAGACGCAGCTATTTCTTGCTTAAGGGCTCTCGCAAAAGCTCGTCCCACTACTTGGGCGCCAAGGACTATAATTTGAGCTATGTATTTAGCCATGTTTTCGCTACTATTGATGAAATAACTACTGACATTACTAGCAAAATAAATGTCAGGAGGTCTGAACGGTAATGTCAATGTTGTAACTTTGAGGTTATACTGCGTTCGTATAATTTAATTTTCAAAATCCAATAAACATTTGAACGCACCCAGTTTTATTCCTTTATTTTAGAGACGGACCGCACCACTTCACAACTAAACCTTGTATAGTTTCACTAACAATAAAAAGATGCCGCTGTACTCAATTTGCAAGCGGTTATGCTTTAAAACGAGCAGTTAAGGTTGAAAATTGCAGTAACAAACATATTTGACAGTTCTTCACAACATTTCTTGATTCGCGCGTTTTTTGACATTCACAAAGTTAACCTGTTTGTTTTTTGTAACGACGAGTTATCTCGTTTATTTGTGAAATAAAACATTATTTAGTGTAGTATAGTGTATTATTACATTGCTAAGGTTTAAAGAACAATGGTGAGTAATGATTTTTCAATTCTTTGTAATATTTACTGACTTATTTTAGTATTTACCGTTCGTTCGGCATAGTCGTTAGGACGATGCTGTGAGGAGATGTAGTCAAACATGTAAAAAAACTTTTACATGTTTGACTACATCTATATAATACACTATTATTATAATGGAAATATTAAGTCACAAACAAACAACAAATTAAAAGAAACTTCTTATCATTATTTAGTAGACAATTCATAAAAAATCAAAGAAATAATTTTAACCTTAAAGTGGCACCTAAAACATTAACTGACATGGTGATCTTGGTTGATATAATACTCTTAAATACAATTAAAATACAAGAAAGAGCTTACTGTGACAGATAGTTTAGCAAATCTCAATATCTAGCTATGTGTTGCTTCATAATCACTTTGTTCTTTGAGCCTATTTTGTCTTAATAATTGCATCTCCGTTAGTGTTAGCCAGTGGCGTAAAGCTAGGTGTTTAGGGTTCCATAGCCAAATGGCGAAAAACAATACCCTTATAGATTTGTCATGTCTGTATGTCTCTCCGTCCGTATGTCACAGCCATTTTTTAAATACTGTGCTTTTATTCCTATGGGATAATCTATAAACAACACATATTTCCAGAATAAAAGTAGTCTACTTGTTTATTAAAGGCACACAAAAGTACAGCGCTGTCTCTGATGGCATTTATCAATAAGAGTACCTCTAGAGATTTAAGATTACTGATGTAGCCCTCACATGCCTATCCACCTTATACCTAGTGCATAAACAGGCAAGGCATTATAATCTTATTACTTATGAACTTGTGGTGTTCAACCAACATTTTGAGTGTGGTCTATTATGAATCTAAGTACTATCATTTAACCTATCAATACCTGCGAAACTAGACACAATAGTAAGACAATAACAGAGCGGTTGCATGAAACCGCTTGGGGATTCATGAATTAATATTTTCGGGATTAACAAATATATTTAAATTTTTATAAGATCCTTTAGGATTATGCCACTATCACAATAATGTGAATTTCTTTTCCAGAGCTCCCCAGCCCCCGACACACCGTCAGACCGAGATGGAGCTCGATCCCGGATGACTTCACCGGCACGTGACTATGAGATGTTTGAAGATGAGGGTGCCATCCTCGGAGACAACCCTGAGGAAGAAGAAGGCGATGGAGAGGAGCTTTTCAATGATAATATGGAGGCGTAAGTTTTTGGCACTATGATTTTTTCATTCATTATTATTCATCATTTCTGCTATCAGTTTTAGTCTTTCAACTGTTCTGTGGTTTTAGTGGTTCCACATGCCTAAAAGTAAAAAAAGATAACTTCTCACTCAGTTATAAAGTAGCATTCTACTGGTGAAACAATTTTAAAATGGGTCTAATAGTTTATGAGTTTATTCATTACAAATAAAAATCTTTCCCCTATATAGTATTAGTTTCGCTGACATGGTTACTTGCGAAATAAAAGAGTGTAAAATGATTGGTGTGTTGGTCTAGTGGTAAGTGGCCCTGACTGCCATGCCGGAGATCGTGGTTTCGATTCCCTCCCAGGACCAATGTTTGTGTCATGAGAGATTTGTTCTGTGTTTGGGTGTAATTTATCTATAATATGTATGTATTTAGAAATGAATAAGTTCGTTTATCAGTTGTCTAGTAGTTCTAGTACCAATAACACTAGCTCTACTTAGCTTGAGACGAGATGGCGTTGTGTGAAAATTCGGGAATATTATATTATAGTCCCTGGAAACTTGTCTGGCTGTTGTTTTTTCATCACATATCACATGTTATGTTTCTGCATCATCCTAAGGTTGACTGGTTGAAAATGCTTAAGGCTCCATTTTACAATAAAAGCCCACTGAGTTTTAGCTTTTCCAAATCCCAACAGGCATTGTCCACAGATTCACTCACACACAAAAAATTTACTTTAAGGGTCAGCTCACACCGAAACGCGACGCTGCGCGCATATTTTTATAGAGTGACTCAAAATAGAACTTTATTTACTACGCGAAATGCACATTTAATTGTGAGAATTTAGAATACGTAGCTTCATGCAGCGCTGCGCCTCGGGATGCCGTGTGGCGTCTCGCTATGCAGCGGAACGTTTTTACATTCGCGACGTCGTGTTGCCAACGATTTTACTTTGCGCCTCGCAACAGCGACAGCGAAGTCACTGGCCTCTTCCAGTATCGTCGCGTCGCGTCTCGGTGTGAACTGACCCTATGTTAACATTAGTTTATACTTTCCTTGGTTTTTACATCTACATAAATATCTATATTAATATTATAAAGCTGAAGAGTTTGTTTGTTTGATCGCGCATCTCAGGAACTACTTGTCCGATATGAAAAATTATTTCAGTGTTACATGGCCCATTTATCGAGAAAGGCTATTATATCATCACGCTAAGACTAAATTAACTCTACACGCGGGCGAAGCCGCTGGCAGAAGCTAGTCTTCTTTATATAAAATACTCTCAATGTTGATCCACAGTGACTACCGTCCTATGCCAGCACTGGATCGTTATGATGCAGAAGACTTGGACGATGACGACTACGATCCCATGTCAGTTCAAGACCGTGTGGCTGCAGAGCAGGAGTTGAGGAGACGGGACAGAGAAGAGGGCCGCACCAGGAGGGATGACCGCGATTTGTTGTATGGTAAGCATATTTATTTTCTCTTGTAATAATAATAGTTCAGCTTAGTGCTCCCGCACACGGGCCACTGGCCACAACCACAAAACGCCGCCACTGGCATATTTCCTCTAATTTTCATACATTTTATATGGACTCGCCGCACACGGTTGGCGCTGGTGGCGGCCACACGCTACAAATGTTACTTCATATATTACAGCTCTTGTGGCGGCATTTGTGCCTGTCGCGTGTGGCCCGTGTGCAGCAATACTTATAATTTAAGCTTAGCTCGGCTTAAGGTGCGCCTCGCCACGTACGAGGTGCGCCTCGAAGACATGTCAGCTCATCATAGGGGCTCAGCAGGGTCGAAGCCTACTAGAGTCATGGGTTATGTGAAAATGGCCCTGGAACGAACGTTAAGAATGTTCATTACTAACCTACGTTCCAGGGTCAAAACTGAAGATGCTAATGGCGAAGCAGAAGAATAAACTGATGGACTAGCCACTGGACTAAGTACGTTCAAGACAAAGCATCAGTTCGTAACCTCTAGCTATAGCCCTGAAGTCTGCTTCAGATTACAAATATAATCCATAATTAAATCGACATCGAAATCGTGGCAGACCAAGGCGAAGGTGGAGGGACGAGCTGGATAATTACCGTAGGGACTGGCCCGTAATGGCTGAGGGTAGACGTGTGTGGAAAAGGGAGAGGGAGGCCTTCGCCCAGCAGTGGGACACAATGGGCTAACTAACTTGTATTGAATGGATTTTCTTCACTTTGTTTATCAAAGATGAATCTGACGAGGAGAGCACGGGCGCTCCGCGGGCGAAGCGGCGCCGTGCTGCCGAGAAAGCGGCCATGGGGACCGAGGAACAAGTTGAAGAGGGCATCGAGAGTATCGAGAACTTGGAGGACACGAAGGGCTACACTACTAAGGAGTGGGTGTCCATGTTGGGACCGAGGACTGAAATTGCTAACAGGTCTGTATTTCATTTTTATACTTAATTAGCTGACCCGGCAGACATTTTTTTTCGAATATTTCTCACCTTTTAAACCTTCCCTAGACATCCACGAACATTTAAAGACCGTTCTTGAGTTTTAGCGAGACTAACGAACAGCAATTGATTATATATAAAGGGTGTAAGGGACCTCTCCATACAAACTGTCCGATAAAATTTATAATTTTGTATGGTGATGCTGAAATTTTTTTGCGTTTTCTGAAAAAAAAAATTGCGCAGAATGTTCAGATTCGTCTACTGAGCAAGCTTTTAAAGTTAGTGGAGGGCTGTCCCTTACACCCTGTACATAATTTTTTACATATATAGATAAAAAAATTGCACTTTTACACACTCCAAATATTGGGGAAAAGACAGGTTTTTCCGCCTAGCACAGGAGTCGGGGCCTCACTTGTGTACTTGTACTGTTGTACATGTTTTTATGCCAATAAATTTAACTATGTTATCTATCTTTTCCTACCGAATTGCCTTTTTATTGGGCAAAGGTGTCCTCCTCAGGTTTGAACATTAGAAAAGCTATATATAGCAATAAAAGAGCGTCGCGCGTCGCTGTCGTAACCACTATCTCACCCGGTTTCCACCGGCAACACTATCTCAGCCGGTGGAAACCGGGTGAGATAGTGTTTAGTGAGAGCCTAACAATTAAAAAAAAATTCAAGCTTTTCAGTTGTTCTGTTTTATACTTTTATTTTTATACGAAAACGTAAGCTCAATATAGTAAAATATTTTTTTAACACAGTTGCTCGTAAAGCTGATGTAATTCCACCGGTTTTAAATATGTAAAGCGGGTCATAAAAAACGCGTGTGTTACCAAAGCAAATAGTTAAGTTATAGTCCATACAAATTCCATAACAGCATTATTTGCCATTTCGCGCGCGGCGATTCGAAATTAGAATAGCCTCATCATTTTATCATTTGTCATATTTTATCATTTTTTGTCATTTCTTGTAATTTTTTGTCACTTTTTGTCACTTTTTGTGATTTGGTGTCATTTTTTGTCATTTTGTGTCACTTTTTGTCACTTTTTGTCATTTTTTGTCACTTTTTGACATTTTTTGTCACTTTTTTGTCTTTTTTGTAATTTTTTGTCATTTTTGTCACTTTTTGTCACTTTTTGTCACTTTTCGTCACTTTTTGTCACTTTTCGTCACTTTTTGTCACTTTTTGTTATTTTTGTCAACTTTTGTGGTTTTTTGTAATCTTTTGTCACTTTTTGTCATTTTTTGTCACTTTTTGTCATTTTTTGACATTTTTTGTCGTTTTTTGTTACTTTTTGTCACTTTTTGTAATTCTTAGTGATTTGTTGTGATTTTCTGTCATTTTTTGTCACTTTTTGTCATTTTTTGTTACTTTCTGTCCTTTTTTGTCATTTTCTGTCATTTTTTGTTATTTTGTGTCACTTTTTGTCATTGTTTGTCACTCTTTGTCATTTCAGTCATTTTTAGTAATTTTCGTCATTTTTTGTAATTTTTGTCATTTTGTAATTTTACCAAAGAATATTTGCGTTCGATTTCTTTGGCGCTAAACACTAAAAATGATTTTTTTTCTGTTTCCTCGCAAATGTGTTAAAAAACGTCGTACGATATACGTGCGTATTGGTATAACATGCTCGGCTCAGTTACGCCCTCGCCTTCGGCTCGGGCTGAAATTCCGCCTCGCATGTTATAACCATCATTACGCACTAATATCGTAATGTACTATTTTATCTCTGGCACTTTTCGCGCGTGATCATCCAAGAAAATGTGTTTAATAAATACTTAAATACCTTTACTTTTACCTCTGTTGTGAGTAGTGGTTTTTAAGAAAGCCAGACACTTCAATATTTTTTTATATTTTTGTTTCTATAATATTTCTTTTGAAAATTATAGAATCTAAATATTCTCCTTTTATTATGGAATAAAAATTCAATGCAATCTTTAATTTAAACCAATATCACTTTGGTTCCAGATTCAAGAACTTCCTGCGGACCTACACAAACAGTAAAGGCCAGTTTGTGTACAAGGAGCGAATCCGTCGCATGTGCGAACACAACCAGGCGTCGTTCCACGTGGAGTTCGACGTGCTGGCACGCAGGGAACAGGTGCTCGCCTACTTCTTGCCTGAAGCACCCTTCCAGATGTTGCAGATCTTTGACGAGGTAAGAACCAGCTGATGAAGTAACGTAAAAAATTACATTTTTTTTTAAATTGTATAAACTAGTGCTTGACTGCGATCCCACCTGATGGTAAGCAGTGATGCAATCTTAGATGGTGAGGCGCACTAGTTTATTAAGAGCCTATTCACTCTAGCCTTGCATAATAATAATAACCGAACATTACTTCATCTAAAATTTTTGGGGTTAAGGTTTTCATGACATAGCAATTCAAACGAACTGACTTTATTGTACTTACTTATCTTATGTATCTGGTTATACATTACAAGATTTATATGTAAAATACACTTACAGTACAGTACGGCCGTTATAAGTTCTCTCTGCGAATTTGGGAGCTTGTACGATATTTCAAGCTCCCAAATTCGCAGAGCCTAATTTCAGACTCGCCAACTTATAACGGCCGTATTGTACCCGGCGATAAATTTTGCACATCAACCTTTGGAAAGAGACAATAGGGAATATGCAGGCAATTTTTTATTATTTTTATTCAATATTCACTTAATTTTGATGTAGAAAAAAAATAAACCATATCTGTAAGAGTAGTAATTACTTTTTTATAAAATCTTAAAGATATTGGTTTAATTTGACGAGTTCAAACGCTCTTATTTCTCGCGCGCTTGAGGCGTGACGTCATAGGGTACGTTCTGTCAGTTTATTGTTTGCATTGAGAGTTAGTTTGATAGACAACAAGATGTTTTAGTCGCGTAATAATCATGGAAGAATAAAAAAAGCCGTTTTATAGATATTGCATGATACCAATGTGTAAAACACTATAAAAAGTACACCAGATAAATTCACCATTCCTGTCAGTTTTGTGCCCTATGACGTCAACGTCGTCGCCGTCGTCGTCTCGCCATTGGTCGTTTTCATACGACCAATGGTGAGGCGTTTTACAAATTCGAATTTCGCTCGTAAATTTTTCACTTTTTGATTTATGTTTTAAATAATTAAATGCATATTAAATTAGAAAATATCGAATTGAGTGTAATACTACGACCTTAGAGGTTTAGGGAAAAAAAAATCAGGCCATTTTATTTTTTATGCATATTCCCTATTGGCTAATTTCGGCTTCGTAGAGCGTTGTCTCTGTCGCACGAAATACAATTAGTCCGGTATCTATTAGGAGCTGTTAAAATAATTATGATTTGCTTCTTTCGATTATTCTTTTTAAAACACAAAGAATAAAAATAGTCGATGTGCATTTTTTGACGCCGGTTACTGTAAAACAACTTATAATACCTATTCCGTGATCTCTTCCAGGCAACCTGGAATGGACAGTAATTGTCAGAACATGATATAATTCCGTAAATAAATACGTATTACGGCTGCCAATCATTTTAATCAAATGCCCTGTTGTGATGATGGCTCTGAGTGCAATTCTTCACAAAACAATATTTTATGATTTTTTAGTAAAAACGTTGTTAACTTTACATTTCTCTTCCAGGTAGCCAAAGACATAGTTCTCCAAATATTCCCGAGCTACGAGAGGGTCACTTCAGAAATCCACGTCCGAATATCCGACCTACCTCTCATTGAAGAGTTGAGAACATTCCGGAAGCTCCACTTAAACCAGCTTGTGAGAACTGTAGGAGTTATCACCGCGACCACAGGAGTACTACCACAGTTGTCCGTGGTCAAGTATGACTGTAATAGGTGCGGGTATATCCTGGGGCCTTTTGTGCAGACTCAGAACACTGAAGTTAGGCCAGGGTCTTGTCCCGAGTGTCAGAGTGCTGGCCCATTTATGGTGAGTTTTTATGTTTACTTTCCTTTTCTGTAAGAAAATGAATCCATACTCATTCATATTATTAATGTGAAAGTCTTTCTGTCTCACTTACACATCTAAATTGCTGTACAAATTTGAATGAATTTTGGCATAGATATGGTTTATTTAAATGAGGTAGTTTTAATCAGGGTTTGTAACCCTACGCTAAATCTGTTTTACTTGTAACTTAACAAAATCTTTATTTGAGTGTTTTGTATAGAGTGAATTCTTGTCATACATCCAGTTGTTGCAGAAAGGTGATGATGGAATAATTTTCCTTTTCATTTTCGCAGGTAAACATGGAACAAACAGTCTACCGTAACTACCAGAAAGTAACAATCCAGGAGTCTCCAGGCCGCATCCCCGCGGGCCGTATCCCTCGCAGCAAGGAGTGCATCTTGCTGGCAGACTTGTGCGACCGCTGCAAGCCTGGAGACGAGGTGGACCTCACTGGCATCTACACCAACAATTATGATGGATCACTTAATACTGAACAGGTTAGTTACTTTTATCTGCTGTGACTATGGTAGTCATATTATATGTGGTCAGAATTGTCATCTCCATCTACACTCGCAAGTCACCAAATCGACAGGACATACAAGTGCGCCCTTGCAGATGTAATACTGCACCGTTTTTATAAAAACCATATACTGGTGGAAAGCCTGAAACTTCAGCTTCAAATTGCTATCACCATCGGACAAACCGTCGTACGGCGAGTATCCATCCTTACGTTGTCGAAACCTGCACAGTCCGGACAAAGCGATTTGCTTCGTCGTTCATACCGCGTACATCGAAGGATTGGAACAATTTGCCTGCTGCGGTCTTTCCGTCCGATTATAATTTGGGTATCTTCAAGACTAGAGTGAATAGGCTCTTAATAAACTAGTGCGCCTCACCATCAACGATTGCATCACTGCTTACCATCAGGTGGGATTGCAGTCAAGCGCTAGTTTATCGTATATTAAAAAAAAAAAAATCATGCCCGGCCTGGCAGGTTCGAAGCCTCCTGAAGACTTGGGCTGAACTAAAGAGAACCCCAGGACCCTAGAATGAAGGCATAGAAAGGACAGGAGTGGGTTTTAGTCAGTAGAAGTCTGACACGCCCTCCCCTCCACCCAGAAAAAAAAGCATAAGAAATGTCTTGCTAAAGAGTGTAGGAGTCTGGCAAAAATATGCTCTCCCTCTTTCCTTTGGGTACAGAAGAAACAGAACTTCAAACATCATCTTTTCTCATAATTTAAATAATTGTCACTTATGGGATATCTTCCGTAAAAAAAAACGTGCGAAAAAGGGGGATCCGGCATCATAATAAAGACTCCAAAAAACTTGGTGATACTGTGAGTGTGTTTTGCCGTGACTTAGTGTCGAGTTCCAATAGTGCGCGTAGCAAGAGACAGAGAGACAGAGTCTGCTCTTAACAATTTATTTCCATCCACCCGCACTCTCCAGTCATCCCGAGATCATGGCGCTTGCAACAGCGTCGAAATATCGGCTACTCAAAACAATTTAAATTATGAAATAATCCGTGATAGCCTAAAACAGTGATCATCTTTTCTCTTTCCCAGGGCTTCCCAGTATTCGCGACAGTGATCATCGCCAACTACATAGTGGTGAAGGACTGCAAGCACATCGTGGACTCGCTGACGGACGAGGACGTGGCCACCATCGTGAAGCTGTCCAAAGACCCGCGCATCGGCGAGAGGATCGTGCAGAGTATCGCGCCCTCTATATACGGACATGACTATATCAAGAGGGGGCTGGCTTTGGCGTTGTTCGGAGGGGAGGCTAAGAATCCAGGTATGGATTTGATTTAAAGTGTTGTTCTAAGTTCTCACTAGTAATTTAGCAAAATTAGTTTTTAATTTGTTTTAACTTTACTGGTACTGAAAGCTGTAGGTGGAAGGCGCTCATGTCTCGGTCACATGTAGATGTAATGCAATGTGTTTTTTTATTAGGTTAGATAAGATGAACCTATCTTAATATTATTATTAATTTGTCTTTTATTGTGGTAGTTTAGATCAATTATTTATCATTCGAGAATCGAATCCGCAAAACTCGTTGCAGCAGTCAAACGCTCAACTCTTGCAAACCGCCGTTAACTAAAACCCATAGATGAAACTCTTCTTCTCCCTGCCCTTATCCCATATTATTTGGGGTCGGCGCAACATGTTTTTCTCTTCCATTCTGTCCTGTCACCCGTCATGCTATTATCAACTCCATTTTCTTTCATATCAGTCTTCACATAATCCATCCATCTTTGGTCTCCCTCTTCCTCTCCATCCCTCAAACAAACCCATAGATGAAACGCAAATTATAAATCAGTGTCACTGGATGTCGACTGAGGTGGCATTTTACTACAGAAACTTTGTCTTATTTCAGGTGATAAGCACAAAGTGCGAGGAGACATCAATGTCCTTATTTGCGGTGACCCTGGTACGGCCAAGTCGCAATTCCTGAAGTACACAGAAAAGGTAGGTTTTTTATAAAAAAAAATACACATTAGAGAATGCACATGTAGCTATTAAGAAATTATTCATGATAAAATGAGTACCATCCTGAGATTAAACAGATCCTCTATGAAACAAGACTTTTATGAACATTAGTGGCGGCTTATCTTATTGTTAATCAAACGTTTCTTTTCTTATTGTAAATTTAACACTGATAATAATAGTACCAAACTCGTAAGCTAAATACAACAAAAAAAACACAAAACAAAAAAATGCAACATACCAACATACACTTTATTTATTTATTTAAACATCTTGCACATAATGGTACAAAGGTGGACTTTAAACATCGAAAAACACATCGAAATTGGTGTATGTTATATTTTTAGTTATATTCTAATAGGTAGGTTCGATGTGATTTGTCTCTCAAATTTTACATTTGTGTTATTTTGTAAATCAGAATTAGCACTACTCATGAGTGCTAATTCTGATTTAATCAACCCGGATTTTACATGTTCAATAAAGTAATTTCTTATAAAATATTTTATTATTAATGCGAATCACCGGCGAAGCAGGACAACTGTGTCCATGGTAAGCATATAGCATAAGCAATCAGCCTTTTTAATGTTCCCACTGCAAGGACTCAGGCTTCTTCTCTGGAAGAGGGAAGGCTATAATCCACCACATGGGCCTAGTGTTGGTTAGTGAATGTCTCATATCTTCAAATTTTTTGTTTTAAGACATCCATAACAGAGCTCCGGCAAGCGTTGCTTAACCTGAAATATCATATTGTTTTTCAGTCATGATTTAGCTTGAGGCTAAATCAAAAAAATTATCATAAAAATTTTCATTTGTGACAGATTGCACCCAGAGCTATCTTCACGACAGGGCAGGGAGCCAGTGCTGTGGGTCTCACCGCTTATGTCAGGAAGAATCCTACTACCCGGTAAGCAAACCTACTCACAAAGCATATCAAATAAGAATAAGAAAGTCAATAACTTCAGTCTGTAAAATGTAGATTGTAAAGTATGGTCTGCTGCACGCCTGCACCTCCATCTCACTGTTTCAGATCACCAATTTTCTGTTACTTTGACCCACTGCTGTTTCAGCATGCGGCAGATATAAATTATGTCCCGCCCAGTCCCATATAAGTTTGGAAGTATATTGAGTGAACCTTGAGTTTGGACTTCAGGATATTAATCAAATAACAAGTCTATGTGCCAAAAGGTTTAGCTAAAATGTCACTGGCCTTCTGTTCGCCTATTCCCTAAGTTTCTTTTCCACAGAGACTGGACCCTAGAAGCCGGTGCGCTGGTACTGGCCGACCGAGGAGTGTGCCTCATCGACGAGTTCGACAAGATGAACGACGCCGACCGCACCTCCATACACGAGGCTATGGAGCAGCAGTCCATCTCCATCTCCAAGGCGGGCATCGTCACCTCGCTGCACGCCAGGTAACGACACACACGCGCCACACAACCTGTGGCTGACACATACACGAGGCCATGGAGCAGCAGTCCATCTCCATCTCCAAGGCGGGCATCGTCACCTCGCTGCACGCCAGGTAACGACACACACGCGCCACACAACCTGTGGCTGACACATACACGAGGCCATGGAGCAGCAGTCCATCTCCATCTCCAAGGCGGGCATCGTCACCTCGCTGCACGCCAGGTAACGACACACACGCGCCACACAACCTGTGGCTGACACATACACGAGGCCATGGAGCAGCAGTCCATCTCCATCTCCAAGGCGGGCATCGTCACCTCGCTGCACGCCAGGTAACGACACACACGCGCCACACAACCTGTGGCTGACACATACACGAGGCCATGGAGCAGCAGTCCATCTCCATCTCCAAGGCGGGCATCGTCACCTCGCTGCACGCCAGGTAACGACACACACGCGCCACACAACCTGTGGCTGACACATACACGAGGCCATGGAGCAGCAGTCCATCTCCATCTCCAAGGCGGGCATCGTCACCTCGCTGCACGCCAGGTAACGACACACACGCGCCACACAACCTGTGGCTGACACATACACGAGGCCATGGAGCAGCAGTCCATCTCCATCTCCAAGGCGGGCATCGTCACCTCGCTGCACGCCAGGTAACGACACACACGCGCCACACAACCTGTGGCTGACACATACACGAGGCCATGGAGCAGCAGTCCATCTCCATCTCCAAGGCGGGCATCGTCACCTCGCTGCACGCCAGGTAACGACACACACGCGCCACACAACCTGTGGCTGACACATACACGAGGCCATGGAGCAGCAGTCCATCTCCATCTCCAAGGCGGGCATCGTCACCTCGCTGCACGCCAGGTAACGACACACACGCGCCACACAACCTGTGGCTGACACATACACGAGGCCATGGAGCAGCAGTCCATCTCCATCTCCAAGGCGGGCATCGTCACCTCGCTGCACGCCAGGTAACGACACACACGCGCCACACAACCTGTGGCTGACACATACACGAGGCCATGGAGCAGCAGTCCATCTCCATCTCCAAGGCGGGCATCGTCACCTCGCTGCACGCCAGGTAACGACACACACGCGCCACACAACCTGTGGCTGACACATACACGAGGCCATGGAGCAGCAGTCCATCTCCATCTCCAAGGCGGGCATCGTCACCTCGCTGCACGCCAGGTAACGACACACACGCGCCACACAACCTGTGGCTGACACATACACGAGGCCATGGAGCAGCAGTCCATCTCCATCTCCAAGGCGGGCATCGTCACCTCGCTGCACGCCAGGTAACGACACACACGCGCCACACAACCTGTGGCTGACACATACACGAGGCCATGGAGCAGCAGTCCATCTCCATCTCCAAGGCGGGCATCGTCACCTCGCTGCACGCCAGGTAACGACACACACGCGCCACACAACCTGTGGCTGACACATACACGAGGCCATGGAGCAGCAGTCCATCTCCATCTCCAAGGCGGGCATCGTCACCTCGCTGCACGCCAGGTAACGACACACACGCGCCACACAACCTGTGGCTGACACATACACGAGGCCATGGAGCAGCAGTCCATCTCCATCTCCAAGGCGGGCATCGTCACCTCGCTGCACGCCAGGTAACGACACACACGCGCCACACAACCTGTGGCTGACACATACACGAGGCCATGGAGCAGCAGTCCATCTCCATCTCCAAGGCGGGCATCGTCACCTCGCTGCACGCCAGGTAACGACACACACGCGCCACACAACCTGTGGCTGACACATACACGAGGCCATGGAGCAGCAGTCCATCTCCATCTCCAAGGCGGGCATCGTCACCTCGCTGCACGCCAGGTAACGACACACACGCGCCACACAACCTGTGGCTGACACATACACGAGGCCATGGAGCAGCAGTCCATCTCCATCTCCAAGGCGGGCATCGTCACCTCGCTGCACGCCAGGTAACGACACACACGCGCCACACAACCTGTGGCTGACACATACACGAGGCCATGGAGCAGCAGTCCATCTCCATCTCCAAGGCGGGCATCGTCACCTCGCTGCACGCCAGGTAACGACACACACGCGCCACACAACCTGTGGCTGACACATACACGAGGCCATGGAGCAGCAGTCCATCTCCATCTCCAAGGCGGGCATCGTCACCTCGCTGCACGCCAGGTAACGACACACACGCGCCACACAACCTGTGGCTGACACATACACGAGGCCATGGAGCAGCAGTCCATCTCCATCTCCAAGGCGGGCATCGTCACCTCGCTGCACGCCAGGTAACGACACACACGCGCCACACAACCTGTGGCTGACACATACACGAGGCCATGGAGCAGCAGTCCATCTCCATCTCCAAGGCGGGCATCGTCACCTCGCTGCACGCCAGGTAACGACACACACGCGCCACACAACCTGTGGCTGACACATACACGAGGCCATGGAGCAGCAGTCCATCTCCATCTCCAAGGCGGGCATCGTCACCTCGCTGCACGCCAGGTAACGACACACACGCGCCACACAACCTGTGGCTGACACATACACGAGGCCATGGAGCAGCAGTCCATCTCCATCTCCAAGGCGGGCATCGTCACCTCGCTGCACGCCAGGTAACGACACACACGCGCCACACAACCTGTGGCTGACACATACACGAGGCCATGGAGCAGCAGTCCATCTCCATCTCCAAGGCGGGCATCGTCACCTCGCTGCACGCCAGGTAACGACACACACGCGCCACACAACCTGTGGCTGACACATACACGTAGTAGATAAAAGAAACTCATATCAAACAGTTAAAATAGAAGTTTCTATAACACTGTCGGCTTCATTTAGAATGTTTTCCGGAGTTAATGTGTCGCTAGATGATTCCATTTTAATTCGAAGCCGAAGCACTCAAAATCAGATAGTATCACACTTTATCGTTTCCAAAAATATTGTCAAAACAAATTTAACAAAGTTCCCGCCAAATCACTTTTTTAAATTTCTTTCATTTTTAAATCAGAGTTAGCAGCAATCATTTTGTTTTTAATTTGGAACAAGTAGGATAGAAACAAATCGCTTACCATCAGGTGAGATAGTGGTCAAACGCGAGCCTATGAATATTAAAAAAAAAAAAATAATACGTACGTAAAAAAAATTATTGATATCGGCTGGCTGAATAGAGCTAACCCATTGAGATTGGCGCCTTATGGTGCGATTAAAAAAAAAACTGCAATAATGAAATTTCATACATTTTTATTGCCCTAGAGCAATAAAGACTCGCTTTGTACTGAGTTTTTAGTGTGATTATGATGAAATTAAAGCATAGTTGGAAGAAAAATATATATTCCAACAATCAAAGATCGTAAGAAGAGAGTGTGGCGAACCGCGTCAGAGAGCCGAGTGGCAGCTCATCCCCCGCACTGTCCTGTGATGCGCCGACAGACAGGCATGTTCAATTTATGCGTTTTTGGACGTACTGCTACGGTGCCGATGCCGAAGCAGTGCGGTAGTCGTATTACGTAAGGACGATTTTTTTTTTTTTTCATTTAAAGCGCACGGTGCGGTGCCGGTACTACGAACGCTCAACAACAGGACGGAGCACTTTGTTAGTTTGAGTCAAGGAATGACAAAATTACGCATATACAGGGTGTCCCAAAACTCAACGATAATCAAGGACCGGAAGAAAGGCCAAGCTATACCAGTTCTGGGAAAAATAAAAAATAAAATCCATATCACTCAGTTCAGCGATGATAGAAATTTTTAAAAAAAAGTAGAAATTCGACACCCTTGGTAGCATTTTCAAGGTTTGTGATCACCAGGGTCACAATTTCGCTGTAATTTTTTTAATTTCGTGATCTTCATTAACGATGCTATTAATCGCAACTAAAAATGATTGCAAAAAACATTGTTAATTTAATAAAATAACTTAAGTTTTAGTGAGTCATGGTTCACAAAAATATTGTTCATTAACTTTAACACTTCATTTTGAACAAAAATTGTACTACACTACCCTTGGCAAGTCATTTCAAAAGATGGCGCATTTAATCAAGATTTCAAAATGGTGCAACACTTACCACTTTTCTTGCCATTAACAAAATTATATCTTATTTTTTTCAAACTGAGCTCATTTTGAACAACTCAACGTTAGGAATTTTTGTTACTAAAAGGAGATTGACAGGGTGTGGACCAAGTGCATTTTGTTCCTCAGCCCAATACTAATCAGTAAACCGAAGCTCTTTAAAATCTGCTCCAGGAGTCAAGAGAAAAAAAGAGTTTTTCCAACCTAACCTAACCTACGTTAGAAATCGTTTTAAGGAAGTTTGACCAAGTGCTACCCAGAATGAACATCTGGTGCATTTCATACCTCAGACCAATACTAATCAGCAAACCAAAGCGCTTCAAAATCTGCTCCAGGAGTCAAGAGAAAAAAAGAGTTTTTCCAACCTAACCTAACCTAAGTTAGAAATAGTTTTAAGGATGTTTCACCAAGTGCTACCCAGATTGAAAGCCTAGTGCATTTTGCTCCTCAGGCCAAAACTAAACCGAAGCGCTTCAAAATCTGCTCCAGGAGTCAAGAAAAAAAAAAGACTTTTTCCAACCTAACCTAACCTAAGTTAGAAATAGTTTTAAGGATGTTTCACCAAGTGCTGCCCAGATTGAACGCCTAGTGCAATTTGTTCCTCAGGCCAAAACTAAACCGAAGCTCTTTAAAATCTGCTCCAGGAGTGAAGAGATAAAAAGAGTTTTTCCAACCTAAGCTAACCTAAGTTAGAAATCTTTTTTAGGAAGTTTGACCAAGTGCTGCCCAGAATAAACACCTAGTGCATTTTGTTCCTCAAAACTAAGAAGAAACCCGAAGCGCTTTGAAATCTGCTCCAGGAGTCAAGAAAAAAAAAGTTATTTTTCAACCAAACCTAACCTAAGTTAGAAATCTTTTTAAGGAATTTTGACCAAATGCTGCCCAGAATGAACACCTAGTGCATTTTGTTCCTCAGGCCAATACTAATTAGTAGTAGTATTTTACTGATTAGTATTGGCCTAAATTAGGTTAGGTTGCAAAAACTCTGTTTTTTCTCTCGACTCCTAGAACAGGTTTCGAAGCGCTTCGGTTTGCTGATTAGTACCGGTCTGAGGAACAAAATGCACTATGTGTTCATTCTAGGCAGCACTTGGTCAAAATTTCTTAAAACGATTTCTAACTTAGGTTAGGTTAGGTTGGAAAAACTCTTTTTTTTTTTCTTGACTCCTGGAGCAGATTTTGAAGCGCTTTGGTTTGCTGATTAGTATTGGTCTGAGGTATGAAATGCACCAGATGTTCATTCTGGGTAGCACTTGGTCAAACTTCCTTAAAACGATTTCTAACGTAGGTTAGGTTAGGCTGGAAAAACTCTTTTTTTCTCTTGACTCCTGGAGCAGATTTTAAAGAGCTTCGGTTTACTGATTAGTATTGGGCTGAGGAACAAAATGCACTTGGTCCACACCCTGTCAATCTCCTTTTAGTAACAAAAATTCCTAACGTTGAGTTGTTCAAAATGAGCTCAGTTTGAAAAAAATAAGATATAATTTTGTTAATGGCAAGAAAAGTGGTAAGTGTTGCACCATTTTGAAATCTTGATTAAATGCGCCATCTTTTGAAATGACTTGCCAAGGGTAGTGTAGTACAATTTTTGTTCAAAATGAAGTGTTAAAGTTAATGAACAATATTTTTGTGAACCATGACTCACTAAAACTTAAGTTATTTTATTAAATTAACAATGTTTTTTGCAATCATTTTTAGTTGCGATTAATAGCATCGTTAATGAAGATCACGAAATTTAAAAAATTACTGCGAAATTGTGACCCTGATGATCACAAACCTTGAAAATGCGACCAAGGGTGTCGAATTTCAACTTTTTTTAAAAAAATGTCTATCATCGCTGAATTGAGTGATATGGATTTTATTTTTTATTTTTCCCAGAACTGGTATAGCTTGGCCTTTCTTCCGGTCTCTGATTATCGTTGAGTTTTGGGACACCCTGTATACATACATTTTATGTAATTATAACTACCAATAAAACTAATATTGTTATTGTTTTCCGCAGGTGTTCAATAATAGCGGCGTCGAACCCGATCGGCGGGCGCTACGACGCGTCGCTGACATTCTCGGAGAACGTGAACCTGTCCGAGCCCATCCTGTCGCGTTTCGACGTGCTGTGCGTCGTGCGCGACGAGGCGGATCCCATGCAGGACGCGCATCTCGCTAAGTAAGTTATAGTAGACTTTAGAGCCAGAATAGCCTTCTCCGCTGCACACAAACCATCCGCGACCTAGCATTAGCATTATCGGCCTTATAATGTTCCCACTGCTGAGACTCAAGCCTCCTCTCTTGGAGAGGTAATGGGCCATAATCCACCGCGCGGGCCCATTGCGGATTGGTGGATGTCACATGTCTTCGAATTTTTGGTTCTGGGACATGCCGGTTTCCTCACGATGTTTTCCTGCACCGTTTTGAAAGCAGCACCTTGCACCTTAAGAAAATCAAATAAAACAAGCTGTAGGAAGAACACCATCTGACTTCTTGAACACCCCAGGAACATCTGCCACTGGAGTGCAGTGACTTGCATAATTATATGGAAAGCACTAAATTAGTTGCGTACCCCCAGGTATGCAGATGCAAAAGCTACTTGGCAAAATGAAGTTTTGTAGACTCATTTGTCCTAAATACCCATACACTCGCACTTTTATTTGAAGATTTAATGAGTACCACTGATGCTGCAGTTAACAAAGCCACTGGGCCCAAACATTTTAAAAAGTTTTTAAGAGATTGTTCTAAAGACTAAAGAGTCCTCGCAGCCGTTAATCACAAATTACATCTAAAGGAATCCAAATTTTTTCACCTAGCGGGGTAGTTGGGGTACACCACCGCTTCCTTCGGGCGGTCCATGGCATGTTGACACCCATACATTTCTTCCGCGTCAATCCAACACAGGAACCTCCCAAACTTGCCATGTTTGGTGAGGGCTCTGTGGCGCCTTTCCAGCCACTCCTCAAAAATGGGACTTATACCATGTGATATGGTAGGCTTACCACCATGAGGCAGTCATTGTAGTCATAGTTTTGTATGTAAGCTGTGAGCTAGCATAAAATGACGAATAAGCGTCTACGAAGCTACCCGTTTGTGGATAGTAGGCCTAAGATTAATAATCTCTCAATTTTTTTAAAACCCATATACTGTGTATACATGTGTTTAACTAATATGCTGATTCGTCAGGTTCGTGGTATCGTCTCACATCCGCCACCACCCCACACAGCGCGGCACGACGCTGGAAGACAGCAACGCTCCCGACCCCGACTTCGTGTTACAGCAGGACCTGCTCAAGAAATACATCGTTTACTCCAGGGAGAATGTGCATCCTAAACTACAGGTAGTTATAATGTTCTCTTGATCATCATCATAGACGTCCACTGCTGGACATAAGCCTCCCCAAGCGTCGCCACAGCGACCGGTCCTGTGCGTCCCGCATCCATCGGATTTCCGCGACCCTCGCCAGGTCGCTAAGAAAGGGAAAAGGCTATGCTTGAAGTTTTCTTGCGTGATCACATCATAAATGAAGATATCCGCAAGAGAACCAAGGTTACTGACATAGCCCGAAGTATCATCAAACTTAATGTTCTATTGCTTCAAATAAATATCAAGCTAAAAAGAAATATATGTACGTAAAAATACGGTTTAGATTAACCGGTACCCTGTTAAGGTGTAACATTTTAATATTGTTTCAGAACATGGACCAAGACAAGGTCGCCAAGATGTACAGTCAGCTCCGCCAAGAATCTCTCGCTACGGGCAGCTTGCCTATCACCGTCCGACATATTGAATCTGGTAAGCTTTCCAAATATGTCACAAAATAGTAAAATAGCTCACCATCTGGACCGAACCCTGATCTTCGACGGCGTGTAGTTGCTCCACGCGCCCTTCAAAGAGATGTCAGCAAAACGTTGGGGCCCAGCAGGGTCAGAGCCTACTAGGGTTTGTTTCTGAGAGGAAAACCCGGAATGCAAAGCTAAGAAAGAACATAGGAGTGGGTTATGGTCAGTAAAAGTCTAATACGTCCTCCCGATTCGCCCAAGATCGGGAGAAGTCATTAGATGGTTTCCTACACAAAAAAAAAACACAAAACATTACAAGTTATGATTAATTTATTTAAAGCGCTAAATTATACTCAAAAAGCACCTACCTCATCTTATCGACGATATTTAAAACAATAAATAACACTGGTAAAGAAAAATGCTTCACATCATCTACTTTTTTTTTTGTCTGTAGTGATCCGCATGAGCGAAGCGCACGCGCGCATGCACCTGCGGCCGCAGGTGTCGGAGGAGGACGTGAACATGGCCATCCGCACCATGCTGGAGAGCTTCGTGGACACGCAGAAGTACAGCGTCATGAGGGCCATGCGACAGGTGACCTAGTTTTCTACTCGAATTCTCGAACCTACGAGTATATTCTTTTAGTGTCCCAAATAGTCCCACTGCTGGGTAAAAACATCCCCCAATTCCATAAAGAAATTGATTTCCATTCACCAATAATTAAAAAAGAAAATGAACTCAATTTTGAACTCACAATGAAAAGAGCGAGCCGAGAATATACTTGTTCACTTACTTCAAAGGCAAATAAATATTTATTTTGCATTTAAAATGCAAAATATAATTATATTCACCAATAATTTATCCAACAGTGGATCTGGATGCCTTTCGGTTGAAATGATGATGATGCAATAAATTGGTATTTCCCCAGTTTCAATTTTTTGGTATAATGAACTGATCTAAATATCTACGTTTTTTCCGTAACCAGAATTTGACATCAATGATATTGTTTGACCCATGTCTCACTGGAAAGCGATGATGTGGTGGATGGTGGAGTATTTTGCCCTAGAAGTAACCTATTCATTCTAGACTTAAAGAATTCCCAGTTTGTAACTTTCTAGCTAAATATTAACTATACACACAAGGAGCTATTAAATTATGCACTGGTCCGTTAATTCTGGCGACACTTGGGGGAGGCCTATGTCCAACAGTGTTCAGGATGTCTCTCTGCTGAAATTATGACAATGATGAACTCTACACATAATGTTTCCAAAAAGTTTTGTGCATTAAAGTGAGATGTTTACCATCAACTAATCAATCTCCTTAATTCCAGACATTCCAAAAATACCTATCATACAAGAAAGATCACAGCGAGCTCCTATACTACATTCTCCGTCAACTCACAATGGACCAACTGGCTTACATGAGAGGACTACATAACCACTCACAAGCCACCATCGAGATATCTGAACGAGATTTACTGGAACGTGCAAGACAGATCAACATTTCAGACTTGAAACCCTTCTATGATAGCAGGATCTTCAAGATGAATAGTTTCAGTTATGATGCTAAGAGGAAAGTTATTATTCACATACTGCCCGATGCACCTTCCAGTGCTGTGTCTTCTGCGTAATGTTTTGTATCTTTTATCATTATTTCTGTTTTTTTTTTTTTTATAAGGATTCTGTATGATGCTATGTGGATTGCGTCTGATTTAAAGTCTCGAATTTTTTTTTAATCTGACATAAATTAATCGAAGCCTATCATCGAGCAGTATTATCAGTGCTTCAAATTAAATGTTTTATCAACAACTCTTGAATCAAAATATGATTCACTGGCCATCTATGTAAAACAATATGACCATTTTGTTGCAATCTTGTTTCGCACAATGTCATTGAAAATTGCTTACGCACACAAAAGCAAATTGCGCGTGAATATACATGTCGCTGGCTATCTGGTTAAATTAGCTAGTTAATTGAATGCCTAGGCCGTTCATTAAACGCCGGTCAAACTAAATGGCTGAAAGACAACTGGCCAAGTAATTGAGTGCAATGTTTAATGAGATGGATGGTCTTTCTTAGGTGGAAAAGCATACACTCTTAGTGAGTCAATCCACAAAGTATCTAAAAAATAAGTCCTTATCTATGAAATTGGTTTTTTTAAACGGGTTAGTTTGAACTGTAATATCTGCCGCGTCATTTGAAATTATAAGTTCAAACATCAAAATAAAAGATAGGTACGTTCTTCTTTTTCCAAAATATCGCTATATTAATTTTTTGTATGAAATCTAAGAACTCTCGTATTATTTTGCGAGTTCTACCATGGAAGCAATACTTCTCAAATCTATGCACGAGTAATATTGATGATGTGCCTATCGTGATAAATGTCTTCGATATCAATATTACAGAACGGCATTTATTTTATTAAAACCTTTTTTTTGTACGAGTTATCAAACGCTTAAATACGCAGAGCCTAATTTCAGACTCGCCAACTTATAACGGCCGTATGGCCAATAGGTTATTTTAGCTCAATTTCATACGTAAGGACCTAATAATACCCACCTTTATAATATCATCATTACAATAATATAAAGCTTTAACGTTGTCTAAACACTTTTCTTTGTTATAAGTCTTATGTTTAAGTTTTTATTTCGCGATTGTTCCACGTATTCTGTGCTGGCTGGTCCCAGAAATTATACACTGTGTGTCAGACATCGACGCACAAACGAATGCCATGGATCCAGTACATGATTCTGGAACCTGGACTCCCCAGTGGCGGAATTTTTGAGGTTTTTCGTCGGCTTTTCCCCAATTTTTTTTTTTAATCTGACCTTTTTTATTTAATTTAATTACTCAGATACCCGCGAAACGAGACAGAATAGTAAAACAATAACAGCGCGGTCTCATAGGACCGGTTGGGGATTCAAACGTTAAACTTCATTTTTTTACTAATCATCATCTAGCTAGCCTTTTCCTAACTATATTGGGGTCGGCTTCCAGTCAAACCAGATTTAGCTGAATACCTGTATTTTACGAGGAGCGGCTGCGTACTAGACCTCCACAACCCATTAATTGGGGTAACACGGTACTTCATGGCAAGACTGGAGTCAGACTTACTGGCTTCTGACTATCCGTAACGACTGCCAAAGATCTACAAATGACAGCCGGGACCTACGGCTTAGCGTGCTCTCCGAGGCACGAAGGTAACTCGGTATGTTAAGATGGTCACCCATCTACAGACCAACCTTGGTAAGCGTTGCTTAACCTTGAAGATTCAACCCCAATGTCATTTTTTTCACTTAAAATTGTATCGAGATAAGTTAGAATAACGATTTTATACAGTTAAAATTTTTAAAAAAGTAAAGATTTCCACCACTCACTAGTGGGTTCAGAATCGTACTGAATCAGTGTTATTCGTTTGTGCGACGATGTCAGCCACACCCGAAGTAGGTAAGTAAGTATCAAATGCATGAAGTTAATCTAAACCAATAATAGTCGTCGATCGAATGTCTGCGAATAGACTCGCGCCCTTTAAACTAGGTCAATATGTTCAATATTCATAGGTGTAGGCTGCCTAAAGTTATTTTGTAGCTTTCCATTTTAACCAGCCGATCGATTAAACTGAAGTTGTATTAGGCAAGCTTGCCATTGGATTTTAGACGGAACTTTTGTTGAGCATTAATCATCATTTTTTAGGGTACCGTACCCAAAGAGTAAAACGGGGCCAAGCTGTTATCTCATGAACTAGGATAGTATTTCTGTTGCTGCTATAACAACAAATACTGAATAAAATACATAATTAGTCCCAAAAAACAAACATTTTTATTTTTGCTACGGACTGTATGGAACCTTTCGTGCGCGAGTCCGACTCGCACTTGGCCGGTTTTTCTTTGTGATTTTAGACTAAACCTTATTAAAGGGTAAATCATATTTGTTTTGTTTGTAAAAGTCGTCTTCGTAATTTTGTAATCATGGACCACTTTTTATGTGTAGGTTTTGAAATTTGAATATTGTTAAGTCGTAAGTGCCTTTGTAAGTACAAAATAAGGTAGCAGTAAGTCGTTTTGTAATAATTGTGTTTACTATCAATGATTTCGGTTAATTAATAAATAATTACTATAATCAAAATAATTGGTTTTATTACTCGTATCAATATGGTAGCGAGGTTTTATCAATTTATCTTATTTTTTTCTGTACTTGTGTTTGTCACCCTCTTCTCCTAAACGGCTTGACCGATTTAGAAGTGTATATTTGAGTGGCACTCAGGATGTCCCATTATTCTTTATTGTACACAACATTTACAAAAACAAAAAATCATGTAGGCTAATCCATACAAAACTTCAGATTAGCACTTTTAGTATATTACAAAGTACCTACTTTGTGATCCTGATCACCAATGCAATTAATTACTCAGATACCCGCGAAACGAGACACAATAGTAAAACAATAACAGCGCGGTCTCATAGGACCGGTTGGGGATTCAAACGTTAAATTAAAAATATTAACTATCATAGTATGATTTTATTATAGCCTGTAGTCATCATCTAACTGGAGCTGACCGCCTATTTTCTGGCGATCGCAGTAAGTTGGCAGGTATCTACAACCCATCATAGTGTAGGTGATTAAAAAAAAATCAAACAGTTTTATTTGAAGTTTTCATAACTACCCTCAAAACACGAGAGAGTCAGTTTATATTCCTCTCTTTTAAAACTATCTTCAAAAAAAGGGTAATAAGATCATTTAGGTTTATTAGAATAAACTACGGGTCGGTTATTTTAACGTGTTGTGAGTGTGAGAAAAGGATTTTTTTTTGTTCCTTGCTTTTTTACAAATCTGTCTCGTAGTTAGACACAAAGTAAAATTTTTGGCGTGTTTCAAAATGTCTCGTTCGGTATGTGTCCTATGACACATCCCTTTATGTAGCATTATATATATATAGCTAAGTTAACGTGATGAATTCTTGAGGTATTTTGTACTTAATTACTCAGATACCCGCGAAACGAGACACAATAACAGCGCGGTCTCATAGGACCGGTTGGGGATTCAAACGTTAATCCTTCTGGCCCCTGTCTCATCCATAAGTTGGCTTGCCAGGATGTTTGGGTGACGCTTAATTCGTTCCTTAAATGACTTGATGTAGTTCTTTATCTCTTCCTTGACTGAAGCAATCTTCAGATCATTGTGTAAAATTTCATTTGGCACATACCATGGTGCATCTGTGATAGTTCTTAGGATCTTATTCTGAAACCGCTGTATATTCTCAATATTGGAGTGTGATGCTGTTCCCCATAACTGGATGCCATAGGACCAAATAGGCTTGATTATAGTTTTGTACAAGTGTTTTATTTTGTAGGTGACGAAGTGAATTCCTGCCAATTATCCAGTAAAGGAAAGGTTGATGTTTTTTTATTCACCGTATCCTATGTCAGATGAATTGGTACAAGTAAATAAAAAACATGTATAATCCCATTTAAATTATATTTCGTTTTATATCAAAATTCTTACATTTTTCTATTTAAATCATGAGACTATGTAATTGAAGAGACATTTTACTATACAGTCTTAGAAAATATTACGTCTATGACATGTAAATATGTAATTGATAATTAACTTTAGTCTATGCTATATTAACACAGCAGTTTCACAAAGCACAAACACAAAATGACTAAATTTCCACTAACTTAAGTTTGTTAGACAATTTATAGTTTAACCATAGAGTATTTCAATATAGACAAACTTTGGCTTTTCTTAATATCATTTGCTTTTTTCCTAATGTTGTCAGTGGAAATAAAGCCTAACATTAAAAATTATTAAATCTCTACAAACTCTCACTTACTCATTCATACACACATAAAATCACTTTTCTCATAGAATCATTTAAACTACAAACATTCAACAAGTTCACAGCATTCAAAACTAGGAAGAATGGCGCCAAACCCATTTAGCTCTTTTCTAACATCAAATTCGTTTTAAGAATTACTATATTGAAAATCTACTAAAACCAGTGTTCCATTAATAATCTGCTATTGATTACTTAAAAAGGCTGAATGAGATATGTGCCACTACTTACACAAAATAAAAAAATAAATAGATTAAAAAACATTGTCTGCAGGTTAAAAATATCTTAAAAACAGTGTCATTTATACTAAAACCTTATTTTTAATTAATGTCCAGCATTATAAATCAAACTGGTGATAGTTTAGCCTACATTCAATTCATAACTATCCGATTGAGAGTAGGTTATGGCTGGTGATAGCAAGAACCGCTGCAATTGAATTAAAAAAATATATGTATTTACCAACCTTCCAAAATATTTTTCAGTACTTAAAAAAAATATTATAGTGAAAAGAAATTTTGCAGAAGTATGAAATCTTAAATGCAAATCCATTTTTTAATAAATTTCACATTCCCTTACAATATAGATTAAATTAACATTTAAAAATAGTATCTGTGCAATAAGACCTTATTCTTCAATGTTAGTCAGCAATATGTACAGGCGCTACCCAAACTGAGGAACAAAAAATTTAATTTGCTAATACCAGTCGTAACTTACTAGCGAATACCGTCCATCTCCTTAACAGTCCGAACATGATTCCGATCCGCTGCTGCTTTCGCTGTCACTCTCAGAGTCACTGCTGCTGCCGCTGTCCGAGTCGTCCGAGCTGTCCGAGTCTGATCCAGAGGAGCTGCCTGAGGAACTGTTGTCTGAGCAGTCAGCGCAGTCATCAGTGCGTTTCTTTTTGTTAGGTATCTTGCAACTACCGTTACTGCAACAATTTGGAAAGTTAAATAAATCGTCTTGACATATTTCAAATTGAGGGTAGACTTAACGGAAATAAAAAAAATCTTGAAAAAATTAACACATAAATAACAATGACATTATTTTACATTTTCAAGAGAATAAATGCATTTACTTAAAAATTGATTAGTTATGAAATAAGCTAGTTGTAACATGTTGAAACCTGCACGAACCTATTGAGGGTAGAAGAACAGAAAATAACATGTTTTTCTAGAAAAATAAGTATCATACAAAGCTATCAAATCACAAAATCAGAACATACCTGCAAGATCCCTCTTCCCGAGATTTCAAATTTTTCTTGAAAACCTGCGTGCGTGAAGGACGCACCAAGATTTTGCGCTTGCCCGTACACTCGTAGCTCCAGTGTCCATACTCCAGGCATTTTTGACAACGGATCCCTTGTGGAAAAGCCGCCGCTAACGCAGCTTGTCTAGAAAAAGAAAAACAACATCAATAACAAGCAAAACCCATTACAATAAACACATCAAACGGAGAGAAGACATGGTTTACTTTTTCTTTTGCGCCTGATGTCTATTGTAAGTTCCCAAAGTCATGATGGAATGTTCGAGTTGGCTGCGTAGAAATTATATGCAGGTAGATCAAAATCACTTCTACACAAACTGCTAGAAGGCTATCGCTCGCTAATACTCCCAAAACACAAATGAATTATTGGAAAATCGCAGAAAAAGGAAGCATGGAAAATAAAAAGATTTGTCAACTTGTCGTTGTCAAACACAGCACAGACTAGAAAGTAAATTCTATTTTGTCGATGACACTAAAACCGCAAATAGACATTCGCGCGAGTGGCGATGGCGAGGCGAATGATAACCACGCATATTATAATATAATATACAAAAGTAAACAGCGCGTTCGCTATTTGCCTGCAATTGTTTCATCGATAAACGGGGCAAATCGCGTGCTCTAATGTTTATTGTGGGAATAAAATAAATACGGTATTATTTTTTCGAATGAACTCCCAGATTGAGTGAGAAACTTAGTAAACACAAAACCCAAATCTCGTATTCGGTATGTATAAAAGTATACAAGAAAAGAAATGTTTCTGTGACGGGAAGCTACATTATTAAGTTCACGACGCTTGCTCTTAACTCTTTAACGGTCTTCTTTAAGCTTTGAGGCGCGAATGTTGCTGTAACGGGAAAGGAGGCGCTTCCATTAGGAGAAACTCCTAATGGAAGCGCCACTTGAGAAAATTAGGTCAAATCCAAAAAAAATGTATATGGTATCCGTATATACTGACATATTACAGTAGAAGAATTATGATTTGACGTGTAAAAGAGTTTCTGACAACCAATTTGCAAAATAAATATCATTTATCATTTATGACGTCTTGATACTTGACAATTTTTTTATTTAGTACAATTGCACGCACCTGAATAACGTTGCCAATTTAATTTTAAAAAAATCTGCAGGTGGTAGGGATGCAACATCGTTCATGAAAAACATCGATGTCGAAACATCGATGTTTTTAAAAGTCAAACATCGATGTCGAAAACATCGATGTTTATGAACGATATATCGATGTTTATGAACGATGTATCGGTGTTTTTTTAAAATACAGGTTTGACAAAATGGCCTTGAAATACAGAGAAAAAGCGTTTTCCTATCTGATTGATATAGTTAGACTGATTATTGATAAACAAATTACTTACCTACCTACTTTAAATAATACAGATATAATTTACTAGGATATGAAGAATGGAAGAACTATGAAAGAAACAAAATCAAAGACACGAAGATAAATTTATTATACTTAAGAATTTAACAAATAACAACCTATTTCTTTTTCAATATGGAATTCAAAAATAATAATTTCGATAATCTACTGCCAAGCAATCGGTTTCTTTCTCGAGTAATAACAGCTCCAGCTTCAGAAAATAACCGCTCACTGGGGACTGAAGTTGCTACTATTGGCAAATGTTTCTTAGCCAGTTTATATAAATATGGAAATAAAGTTTTCATGTCGTCCCAGATTTCTATCGGATCTCCTTTTATTGGGGTAACAGGTGAAGATACAAACATGTGAAATTCTGATTCCACTTTTCTTGTGTTCGTGGTTTTATTTTTCATGTTATCGTGTGACAATTGTTTGTGGTAACTCCATATATCAAATTCACGTTCTGGCTTTTCTTCTTTTTCTGATTCGTCAGAAGACTCTGTGGGTAAATTCATAGTTTGCATATTTTTTATATAGGTGTTCACATAATTCAAGACTTTAGCTTTTGCCATTGCATCTTTAAAATGAATGAGTTTAAAGCGCGGATCCAGTGCAGTTGCTAAAGCCAAAGACGAGCAGTGTTCTAGCTTATCAAATCGCTTAATCACCTCCTTCTGAATTTCTGTCTTTAAAGAAATAGCAGCTTTAAATGTCGGAGAAAAGTTTTCCAACATTCCTCGCAAACAGCTAACGAGTGGGATGACCTTGCTCACGGTGACATAATCCTGTCCACAAATCTCCTTTGTCAGTCTTTCAAAAGGTTGTATCAGATGGACGATTTCACGCAGACAGCCTATTTCACTAGACGTCAGCATTGGCGGAGCATCTGAACGGCACAACAATATTGCACCAATCGTCGTAACTAATTCCAAGAAACGTTCTAGCATATAAAACGTGGAATTCCAACGAGTACGTACATCTAGAATCAGCTTCTTTGTTTGTCCTTCTTTTAAGCCGTCATCTCTTTGTTTTTTACGCAACTCATCGCTCGCATTGACACTGCGTTTAATAAACTTAACAATTTCGCGTACTTTGCCTATAATCTGAGATGCGGTTTCAGCAGTTTTCGTCAGCGGATTATCTATAGCTAAGTTCACTGTATGAGCGAAGCACGGTATTATTTTTTTTTCACCGAACATATCTCTGTTTACTTTCATAACCGTACTGTCATTGTCAGTGACAACAGCAGTAACTTTATCAGTTGAAACACACCATTCATTTAGAATCTCTGTAAGCCTTCGTTGTACATATTCTGCAGTATGTCTTTCGAACAATTCGAAAACTCCCAATGTACCACTTTTGAGTTTCAATCCTTCTAAAAAGTGAATGGTGACCCCAACAAAAGACTTATTCTGCATTGTCTCTGTCCATATATCATATGTAAGGCAATAATTTTCCGCTGATTGTATATATTTTTTGAAAATACCTGACATGGCTTCATACTTGTCATCTACCCGTTTTTTTTAAGTTTCTCTAGAAGGAACTTTATATAATGGCACAACTTCCTTCATAAGTTGTAGGAATCCTTCCCCTTCTACAACTGAAAATGGTTTATGGTCCAAAATGACAAAATTTAAAATAGCCTCCGTAATTTTCTTATGTTTGTTGCCTTCAGTACTAGTTATACTTTTGATATTTTGAAACGGCTCTCTCACATTGGGCTGCTGTTGAGATCTTTGTTTAGCTTCAGTGTTTAAACTTGAAGTAGTAACTGTTGAACTGCAACCAAAACCAGCAGAAGTACTAGCTCCTTTATTAACGATATCCGTGGAATCAACGTTTAATATTGCATCAGTAGTATCTGTACTGTCAGGATCACAAATAGCAGGTTGGTTACTTTGTCCAGCCTCATTAGTTTCATCATTCAATTTTAGTTTTTTTTGTGAAGGTTCTTCTGCTGTTATCAACTCCTGCACTACATCAGCGTGTTTCTTTTCGATGTGACCCCGCAAATTAGTAGTGTTACCTGAAGTCTTCAAGTTTTTATTGCAAAATTTGCATGTCGCTTCCTTATCATTGTTACTTTTTTTTAAATAATTCCAAATTGCACTTTTCGTTTTATTTTTTGGCATTTTACCTGAAAAAATAATTTAATCTGTTAAAATCGGACTATTACGTACTATCAAACACATACACAACACAAAACTAAAATAATATCGATAAAAAATATTTCTACCGATGCCCATCACTCTTACAATGCGAAAATAATGTAAACAAATATTTTGTAATAATTAATCTGTGATCAAATAATACCTTAGTTAAAGATGAATTCAGCTCTTATCCCTTAGCCGAGGCGCTGTCGGTGCATAAAAATGTATGAAGACGTCAAATTCTAGTATGAGCTGACAGACAGTTAGTTCATACCGTTTTCCGGGGGACATTAGAGCTGAATCCATCTTTAATTTAATTTCTTGTTTTTTTTTAATAGAAATTAGAAACGGATACGCAAATATATAACCTCAAAATAATGTTTTAAGTAGGTAAACAATTTGTGTTTTCGTTTATCTTTTTTCAGGAAAAGAATATACTTCGTAAATAAGTGTCAACAGTATAAATAACTAAATCAAGTGTGTATAAATAACATCATTTCACAACAATCTAGCTTAAAACGCGAAAACTTGTCCAAACAACAAATATTCAAACAACTTAACCGACAAAGGACCATGGGAAGAAACGTCCCCACCAACCAACAGATTCGAAACACGTGTCATTTGAAAGATCTACTAGAATAGAGAACTTTTTACTATGGTGACATATGTCAAATGCGTGGGGTTTAGGTTTTATAGGGTTTTATAATATATTGTTTTTTATATATTTTTTTCTCTTTTATCTACATATTTGCTTAGTGTGCAATAAATAGTGTTAGAATATGGCGATCATAATAATGTTTTCAATTAAAGGAAACGTACCTACCATCTAACAGAATTGAAACAAGTGTAAGAACATTGCCAATCTTTGTATGGAAGTTGGACTAAGTGCTGCCCAGAATGAAAACCTGGTGCATTTTGTTCCTCAGGCCAATACTAATCAGAAAACCGAAGCGTTTCAATATCTGCTCCAAGAGTCAATATAAAAAAAGATTTTTTCCAACCTAACCTAACCTAAGTTAGAAATCTCGATAAAACTTCCTTTAAAAGATTTCTAACTTAGGTTAGGTTGGAAAAACTTTTTTTTTCTCTTGACTCCTGTAACAGGTTTTTAAGCGCTTCTGTTTACTGATTAGTATTGGCTTGAGGAACAAAATGCACTAGGTGTTCATTCTGGGCAGCACTTGGTCGAACTTCCCTTAAAAGATTTCTAGGTTAGGTTAGATTGGAAAAACTCTTTTTTTCTCTTGACTCCTGCAGCAGATTTTGAAGCGCTTCGGTTTTCTGATTAGTATTGGCACACTCGGTCAAACTTCATCAAAAAGATTTCTAACTAAGGTTAGGTTGGAAAAAATCTTTTTTTCTATTGACTCCTGGAGCAGATATTGAAACGCTTCGGTTTTCTGATTAGTATTGGCCTGAGGAACAAAATGCACCAAGGCACTTGGTCCACACCCTGCCAACCTCCTTGGAAAGTGGTATATGGGGTTAGGGCGACATGAGTATTTTAATAGATGAACTCGCAATATAAAAATCAGAACTTAACTTATGTTCTGATGTTCTGATAGTAGAGTACAGTTTGATATGCTTTTAGATGCACTTACTAATAAGTTAAAATGTATATTAATTAACTAAATGCTGTTAATACTTGGTTCTCAAAGGAAAATCTTTGAGTAATCTCAAAGATTTTCCGTTTGAGAACCAAGTATTTTTTTTGTATAGAATCGTCATTTGTTTACGTGAAAATATGCTTTTTATTTGTAGAAAAAAATAATTTTAGTAGTTTTTTTTTTTAAATAAACCCAATTGATTTTGAAACTAACACAGGTACTTTAGACTTTTCTGGGTCCCAGTGAACAAATTAAGACACATCCCATGACTGTTGAAGGGTGGGGACGGGTTCCTTACAAAATCCCCCATGGTCCTTTTGAAGTAAAGTTTTTCATGTCATTTGAACAATAATACTTACAGTACGCTGCTAACAAAATCACGAGGTTTTAAATTCACTTTATAGTTTTATTGCAGTTTTTGGTGAAAACTGAAAATGCACACTTAACTTCACTCTCCGATACACACAAACAAACGAAGTGACACTGACATTGACATGACACACCACATCACACAGCACATTTCCGGAAAGGACTCGCGCGTATACTGCCTATACCGGTTTTAATTACGTACGCAAATTAAAAAAAAAATATTAAAAAAGTATTGTTTTTGTATGGCAAGGTTTTGAGCAAGCAAGGTTGCACGAGTTCTTGGCAGTATACGCACGAATCAATAGATGGCGCTAGTAAACATCGTTCATAAAAACATCGTTCATAAAGAACGATATATCGCCGATGTTTTGAGTTTCAACATCGATGTTAAAACATCGATGTTTATGAACGATACATCGATGTTTTTAAACATCGATGTATCGTTTGCATCGCTAGCAGGTGGCGCTTTCATTAGACGCCCTCTAATCGAAATGACTTATTTTGTAGATTTTTCTTTAAAATTCAAAGACGCGTGGAACCCGCTTATAAAATTCGCCAGTAGCAAAATACACTGTTTCTTCCCGTCTGATTATAATTTGGGTGTCTTCAAGGCTAGAGTGAATAGGCTCTTAATAAACTAGTGCACCTCACCATCAACAATTGCCTTAGAGCATTTAACCTATGCTCTAAGACAATTGCATCACTGCTTACCATCAAGTGGGATCGCAGTCAAGCACTAGTTTATGTTATATATATTTAAAATTTGAAGTAAGTATGTGAAAAAAAAAGGTTTTCTAAAATATGGGTTTTAAACGATCATCTATTCAAAATCAGAGCAAAACTTCTGCCTATCTGCCATAAGCATAACACCTATACAGTACGTACGAAATACGAAATATCGTACAAAAATAAAGGTTTTAAAAAAATAAATGCAACTTGCAATTTGTTATTGCTGTTAAAAACTGTTATTGGCATTTATTATTTTAAAATCTTTATTTTTGTACGATATTTCAATCGCCAAATTTTTGTTGAGCTTAACTTCAGACTCGCCAACTTATAACGGCCGTACTGTAAGTAACTATATATTTTCCGTTACATAATTTTATCCATTATAATATTTATTATTGCCCTTATCTTAAATTAATATGTATAATTAGTTATGTGCAGCAGTTTTTGTTGGTAATTAGGGTAATCTTCTCAAATCTTATAAAACAAAATCATTCATTTTATAAAGAAACAATAAGTACCTACCTCTCTATTATAACCGCTAAAGAAAAGTCCATAAAAACTGCAAACTTCGGATCATGTGTTTGGTTCAACCGACTGATGCAATGATTCCTAATGTTGACTCAACTTTAGCTCTGAATTTTTGTAAAAGTTTTCAATAGCAACCTAAATCCTCTCTCATTTAATTCACAATTAATTATTGTAAAAGTACTATTTTTACCCATATTTTCTCAATTACTCTTATAAACTGCACATTGTTCAAAAGATTTTTTATTTTAACGGGAAGTTTATCGACCCGATCCCGAACAATATTATTGTTGAAACAAGTTTTGTATGATGACTTGATGAGTCAGTAACTGGATTTTACAAAAAAAGAAAACGCTTACAAATCGAACAAAACGCAGTCTGGACTGTCACATTTGACAGAAATTACGTGGAGAATGTGTGCAATCTGTGGTCAAAAGTTTTTCAGTCAGCTGCGGCGCATCTCGTAATATATTTTAAGAATTTCATAATAAAAATAATATTGCCGGTTTTCGTTTTGAAATGTTCAAAAATAATTCAGCTGTAAGACAATGTCGGACTGGTATTGGCGGGTAATTGCTTTGAAGGCAGCGTTCGCGTTAACTTTTATAATTTGTAGTGTTCGTAGTGTTCGTTCCGAGGATACTGTGCAAAAGTTACCGTTCTGTAATCCTACCGTTGAAAAGGACGGTTCAGCGCTTAATGAGTGAGTATTTTTATGTTATTTTTCATTCAACTTTTTCAAATATTCTTTAAAAAAGTGGTAATCGACCGGCAGCAAACTTATAAAGGATTTTATTGACTGGCAAAAGGTTTGTTTACAAAACAAATGCAGCCTTATATCTACTGCTGATAATAAAACAGGTTTCTTAGAGCATACATTGAGTCATTTTAAATGCGAAATTGCTGCTATTCAGTTTATGTAATATTTACAAATACTTTTAGCAAAGTTTTTCAACTTTCTTGGACATGTCTTGACATGTTGTGCATATTAAAATAGTTTTTTCTAGAATGTGCATGGAACTGTGTCTGTAGCCTACAGTCTGTCTCAATAGCTGTTACATAGTTCTATAATCAAGTAGAAATGTAAACATTGTTTTTAACAACAATGCATAAATCCAATTACAGCCGACCTTGATAACTTATCTATAATATTACTTACCAAATTAAATGTGGCTGCTTGATGTTTTGTGATATGAGTCTGTTTTATATTATTGTGTAAAAAATATGTAACATTGTGTCTTTAACTGTGTATGTGATTTTTTTTCTTTTTTAAATAATAATTAATAATTATTCTGTTGCCATAATGTATTAACAAAACACTCTCATAGAAAATTGTTCAGAAATGTAAATTTTATTAATTATGGTTATGTAAGGCAACGGCAACCAACAGTCCTAATGTGCTATTTCAATTTTTTTTATTTTTTATTATGCTCTTAATGTAAATACATTGATGAATGGATCAGATGCAAAATGTACTTGGGAAGGACCTATGTTCATCAAAAGACTTCTTTTGATAGAGTAGATTGATAATGACCCAGCTGTGACGGGTCTTGAGTAAAACCAATTCCTATTATGCTGGTCTAAGATGACAGTCAGTTAGATGTACTCCTGAAAGGGCAGTAGTGTCCTATCAATTGTTGACAGTCCAAATTCCACTCTGAAAGTCTCGCCACAAAATTACCCATTCGTAAATGTTCTCTTTTTATGTCAATTTTTTTTTTGTGCTCTAAATTAACGAAAATGAAACTGCAATCTATTACCTATGATACACAATAATGGTCCCAAACTACCGCATTTATGACTATTCCCTTCTTTTCAGCCTTGTGATAGTAAGCACGTTAGATGGAAGGTTGACAGCATTCTCCACACAGAACGGCATCAAAGCTTGGGATTTGGAGACACAGCCGCTGCTCTCCTCCAATTTACACCATGTTGAGGTAATATACATTATACTCACTTACACAAAAGTTAAGATTTCAAACTAACATAAGTTTGGAAGTTTTTATAATCCTGATTATGTTCCTAATATGCAGAAAAAAATGAGATAAATGTATCAAGAAAAGCTTTGAGTACAAATGTGGAAGGCTTAAAAAATGGGAAGGTGGAAGATGATATATGGATCATGTGAAGGATAATAATGTTTGAATCCCTGACCGGTCCTATGAGACCGCGCTGTTATTGTTTTACTACTGTGTCTCGTTTCGCAGATATGTGATAGACTAATATACAGATGCACTGCAGATTACACATTTAGAATATTCTTATTTTATTAATATTATGAATGGATTGTGTCTGTCTGTTACACTTTCATGGTTAACCTGCTGTATCGATTTTGATAAATTTTGGTACAGAATAAGCTGCATCCTTAGATTACTTTTTAATCGGCTTTAACTTCAACTTCTTGTGTGTATAACTGACATTCATGCAGTGCAGTTGTTGGTAAAAACTAGCTAAAGTATAGTTTACTTATTATTCAACATTATTCTGAATTGATTAATGCAACATGAAATACATTGGTACTCAGCTAAAACCGGCTTGACTGGGACCCGACTCCAACATAGTTGGGAAAAAGCTAGGTAGATGATGATGATGATGATGATTAATGCTACATGAAATACATTGTACATGTTATTCATTATGAAGTTTGGTGTTGTCTTGTTGATCTCTGCAGTTGCGAACTTGATAAGGAAGTACTAATGAAATGAATTATTTTAAATTGTAATTTATTCATCAAACCAAAACGTCAAACAAATCAAGGATAATAATTGGGAATTTCACGTACTATTGTTTACGTAGGTAATTAAAACATTTGATAGCTAAATTAACATTTATAACTATATGTATTATAAATTATGTAATTATTTGGTTTGGGAAATATTATATTCCAATTGTTCATGGTGAGGCGCATTAGTTTATTAAGAGCCTATTCACTCTAGTCTTGAAGACACCTAAATTATAAAATTGGATGATTGGGTTGGATTGAAAACCGCAGGTAAATTGATCTTATGAGGCCCATTCGGAACAACCAGATATCATCACTGGCAAAACCCGCAAAGACCTGCTGCTACGCTGCCCAGCAGTCGCAGGTTACAGGGCAAAGTACTTCGGAGACCCAGGTACCCTCCGGGATATGGTCAGTATTACCAAGGCACTGCTGGCCTTTCTTGAGGAGCTGGGGTGGATCGAATGACACATTTATCCCACCCATACGCAAAATACGCGCTTTAGTCGTGGAGTTGCGGATACCAGCCCGTTTTACTATATACTATATAACCCGCAAAGACTGTCTTCTCGAGATAATACCGTCCGTATGTGAGACGACCGGGTCGGTGTTTCTTTTTTTTTTGTTGCCTTGGGATAATTTTCTACAGTCGCAAAAATACAAACAAAAAAACCGGCCAAGTGGGAGTCAGGTTCGAGCAGGAGTGGTTCCGTACCGTCCGTAGCAAAACACGGTAAACAAATACGGTTGGTTGTATGGGAGCTCCACTTAAATATTTATTTTATTCCGTCTTATTTATTTTTTTGGACCGTCTAGTTATCACGGTTCATGAGACGCGAAAGTCGATAGACGGACAGACAGACAGACGGACGGACGGACAGTGAAGTTTTAGTCAAAGGTTCCCGTTTTACCCTTCGGGTGCGGAACACTAAAAACGTGATGCTATTGTAGCGACTACGATCTACTACACATGACGTCACAGAATCCTGCATCGCGCAAACAGTTCTCGGCGCGATTTGAATAGATACAACAGCCCGAATTCATCTATCGGGCAGTAGCCCACCGGACATAACACCCGTCCGGTCGGAGGATCCTCCCTTTTCAACGGAGGTATGTGGGACTTTACTCTCTGTTCCACTACCTCCAAACTATCATGAAACTAATCACCATTCCCTCCGCAGCTCACGTCAGGAGGCAAGTGGGTCCGCCTGGTGCCTTCCCTCAGCGGCACGCTGTACAGCCTCAGCGGAGACACCATTGAGCCCCTGCCCTTCAACACGGAACAACTGCTGTCCTCTTCCTTCAAGTATTCTGATGACCTGATTATAGCTGGTGAGTCACGACACACAGTTTTATAATAGTTTACAAGACAAGTTTTACAACACTTACCACTGACATTGTTTAAAAAAATACTTTTCAATTTGCTAGTAACTAAAAAATATTATATTGTTTAGGAATATGGAAGACAAGTCAATAGAACTTGTAATTTTCATGTAAGAATAATTGACATCACTTTCACTGACTGTGTATAATTTGCACGCCATGTTATGGCAGGATATGCTGAAACAAATCTACTGTAACACCTTATGTACCATGTTCTAGCAAATAAATGTTTTGATTTGATTTAAGGTAGGAAAGAAAGATAAACTTGGAATAACGGTCCTGCAACATTTGTTGACATTCGTAATTTTGTCAGCTTGTTTTTCGGATATATTCGCAGAGATATTAGAAAAAAGTCAATATACTTCATTCCATATTTATCTGGAACCTTGTATAGCATCATTATCATCTCTTGATTTAAGAGCAATGTAGGCCCAGTAGTAATGGCCCCGACTTACGAGTTGCACATCGTTCAAACCTCAGAATAGTTGTGTGTTTCAAACCTAGCCAGGCACATTAGATTGTCTCATTTATTTCATCACCACTACTCTTAAAGAAGGAAAATATAGTAAGGAAAGTAAATTGAAGACATGTGACCAAACCGCACTGGGCTTACGTGGATTTTAGTCCATTCTCTCTCCAGCACTGGGTAGCTTTGCTATAATCATCATTACAGCCTGGACATAGGCCTTCCCCAGGTGTCGCCACAATGATCGGTATTGAGCGTTGCGCATCCAGCTGATTCCCGAGAACTTCATCAAGTCATCGGTCCATCTTGTGGGCTTTCTAACACTGAAAGATATAATTAACCTGATTAAAATTTAAGCCCTAAGGCATTAAGTTCGCCTTTGTACCTTTTTGTGCAAAAAGTATTAAATAAATAAATAAAATTGAAAAGGTCAGGTTTCGAGTAAATAGGTTACTTCCTTATGGTAGAAGAAGTAACCGCTATCGACGACCGCATCAAACTTTATCATCAGGTGACATAGTTGGCAAACCGCGACGCAATACAAAACAATGCCTATTTCTCTGTTAAAAATCAGTTCTGTGGTCAATCAGAGGTCTATTCTACGCGAGATAGTTGGCAAACTGCGAGATTGACGAAAGAATGCCATTTTTCTACCAAAATACCGTTTCGAGGTCAATTATAGATCTCTATTTTACGCTATGTTATGACACACCTTGGTCGCTGGTAGTCGTAAGGCGATTCCCGGCTGAAGTAGACGCGGAATTGCTGACGGCGAGTAATGTGTAGCTTGCCTTCCAATAAGACCTGATCCTTAGCCGGGTCGATAGCGCATTATCTTCCATGCTCGATGCTCGTCATAAAGATGTATGAGCATAATTGACGATGTTCCCTAGAGTCGATACCCGCCTGGGTTCGGGATTATCTTGAATAATTCCGAGCCTTGTAACGAGTCGCCGCAGCCTTAGGACGCAAGGGATAACTGAAGGAGTACGGGTGGGCTCTCTCGCCCCTAACCCCTAACCCAGCCCAGAGCGGGAAAAGAAATAAATAATTTCCCACAAAAAAAGTTTCTACTACTGTATAGCTAAACAAAGTAAAGAAAAAAAAAGTAAATAAAAAGTTCAAAACCAGTTCCTTTGACCTCCTTTCCTGATATGACGAAATTTTAAATGTTGATTGCCTCGATCCTTAGGCATTTGAACAAGGCTTGAGCATTAAGTAAATTAGATGGTTAGAATTAAGAAGTTCAATTTAACCCAACCTTCGAATCGGCATAAATATGGTAGACTGGCTTCTGCCATCGGCTATGGCCTCGGTAAAAGATGAAAATTATATCAAAGCAAAAAACTCCCAGGTTAAAAATCCGATATGGGTATTCCAGGATATGGTCTATCAGTGTACCAAATGTCAACGAAATTTGTTCAGCGGTTTGTGTGTGAAAGACAAATAAATAAAAAAAAACATACACACATTTATACTAACTTTCACCTATTAAAAAATGCTAATAACGATAAATGCTTGCACTGACTGGATATGCTAATTTTGTTCTTTTCTCAAAAGATCATCTTAAACAATAATGTGAATGGTTCTCTTATGACTTTAAAAGAGTCTGTGACCTCTGAGTTGGTTTCGGTGTTTTTAATTCAGTGTTTTTCATAGGATATACTGACCTCATCTACAAAGTTTTTTAAAAAGAATTTGCAAAATAAATACTATTGATCATTAACCTATCACATACCCGCAAAACGAGACACAATAGTAAAACAATAACAGCGCGGTCTCATAGGACCGGTAGGGGATTCATGAACTAATTCATGAATTCCCCGACCGGTCTCATAGGACCGCGCTGTTATTGTCTTACTATTGTGTCTCGTTTCCCGGGTATTGATAGGTTAATGATAGATTGTATACTCTGAAAGTTATGTTTATTTTCCCAGCAAAGACCTCAAACAAAATTGCCTAATCGCTATCACCAATTCCGCTAAAATCGTCTGCAAATCTGATTATCTTAATCACACACATATACCTACGTAACAGATAGGTCTATGTAAATAAACACGGTGTACATAGACGGTTAGATAACGTTATTAAACGTAATCGCGTGTAGCGGTGACTGACCAATGTCGAGTCACCACGCCGGTCGCTGTCATTACGGAACGATTTACGTGGGTGAACTAAACGTAATGTGCGTGAAGTATTTATAGTTATTCGATTGTAGACGGGTGGTCTTTTGATGTAAATAGATAGTATTTTCTTCCGGGAGGTGTCCTTGTATTTTTTTATGACTAGGAAAATTATTAAAAAATGCTTGTATTTTTCACGGGGTAGCTATCCTTATCCTATCCTTCAATATCGACCGTTTTTAGGAAGAACATCGTGAGAGACAGTATACGTTTTTGCAGGAATGTTTTCTTATACTTAACTAGCGACCCGCCCCCGCTTCGCACGGATGCAAAATTATTAGTGTTTTTGTACTATATAATGCATGTTTTATACATATAAACCTTCCTTTTGAACCAATATATCTATTAAAAAATACCGCATTAAAATCCGTTGCGTAGTTTTAAAGATCTAAGCATACATAGGGACAGACAGCGGGAAGCGCTTTGTTTTATACTATGCAATGATTAAAAACTATACACAATTACACATAAGAAACTAACTGACTGACATATCAACGCACAACTGAAACTACTGGAACTAGGAACGTGAAAATTTGCAAATTTTTATGAAGTAGGCGAGCATTAACAGGATTTTTTAAATTCGGGGTGAATAAAGGGACTAAACGTGGGACGAAAATTAAACTGGCAAAATCTACTTCCACCCGGGCAAAGCCTCGGGCAGAAGCTAGTTATTCATAGCTAGGCTAGATATTTTTAATTCACTAGGAGTACTATCTGGGATTCTCAAGGCATAATTAATTAGTTAAAAGGTAAATTGAATGCGCTATCTGGTCACAAAACATGCGGATGAAGAGGCGAAAATTTTGGCTGAAACAAATACCTAATTAAATCTCAAAACGTCTTGTCAGAAACAAATTAATGAAACAGCAGATTTATCACAGCATGTTTGTTTTAGTTCGTAACCACGAATGTTTTTATCAGCGGTGGCGTGAGGTGAAAATTGGCCAATTGCCAGCCACGTTTGTTTAGTAAACTTTTAACCCACTGAGAACATACACGTCAGGTATAATGTACTACATATACCATGCTTTAAACGTAGATATTTATTGCAGTCTTCTGCCAGTAAATCTGACTCCAGTCTTGCCATGAAGTACCGTGTTACCCCAGTTAATGGGTTGTGGAGGTCTGGTAGGCAGCCGCTATCCTGCTTCACAGTATCAGAACTATCAGAGTCCTAAACTTACACAATAATCCGAAATGAAGTATCGCACTGTTTTTATTTATTGAGGAGCTCGTGGCTAGATAATAACAGCCGCACAGGTCGATCTTCAAGGTTGAGCAACGCTTGCCGAGGTTGGTCTGTGGATGGAAGACCATCTTAACATAACGAGTTTCCTCCGTGCCTCGGAAAGCTCGTTAAGCCGTAGGTCCCGGCTGTCATTTGTAGATCTTTGGCAGTCGTTACGGATAGTCAAAAGCCAGTAAATCTGACTCCAGTCTTGCCCTGAAGTACCGTGTTACTCCAGTTAATGGGTTGTGGAGGTCTGGTAGGCAGCCGCTTCTCGTAAAATACGGGTATTCAGCTAAATCCGGCTTGACTGGAAACCATTGGGGTCGGTTTAAGTTCATAGTTGGGAAAAGGCAACAGGTAAGCAGATGATTATGATGAAGTATCGCACTGTTGCCCGAACCAGACACCAATCCCCATCAGATCGGAGGATCCCCACTTTTCAGCGGAGGTTTATAGATCTTTATTTACATCCTTTTGCGCATACCTCAAAACTGGTGACCCCGACGTTGATAAAAAATAAATTAAATAAAGTATTAGGATATCAATTTTCGTAAACCGACATTTTGATAAAAATCTATATGCAAGTAAATAAAGGTACTGCGTCACGCCTGGCATAAACATGCCTTTTGTGAGATCTTAGATAAATGCTTGTTACTTAATGAATATCGTGTAGAAACATACCGTGGCCAAACATACATGCCTTTCGCTTCGTATCGGTATCGATTGGTTTACTAACATATGTAACGCTATTTTTGTTTCGCTTCATTACTTTGCTGCGTCAAACTATACATAGTTTATTTTTAACGTCCTTTATAAAATTGATTTATTTAATAAAACTTTAAATAACACTGCACTAGTAAATAACACTATAAAAAGACGGATCGTCTTTACTCATGTCCTACGTAAGCCGCCGCACGCGAGAGGGCATGGCCCTCACGCCCCCACCGCCGGGATTCCGATCCCGATTTCCAGTTACCGTAGGCGAAGGCTTGCGGACGGCGAGCAATACGTAGCTCGCCGTTCAGACGTCTGGTCAACAGTCCGAATCAAACCCATGTCGTCGACGGTGCGTACTGTTCTACGCGTGCCTCAAAGAGAAGTCATGTTGATGACCTTAAAAAAAATGTCCTATGTAAGCTATTCAACGCGAACGCGAAGCAATGCGGTGCGATTGGAACAAGCAATTTATACTCTATTGCGGTGGCCTACGTACCCAACCACACGTAGGTGCGGTGCGGCAATGAGCGAAGCGAAGCGGCAGCTTTTATAGACTTTTTTACTGGGCGCAGGAGAGTGCGGAAGGATCTTGGGCTGCCATTGTATGTGGCCTGGTAATAAACTTGGGGAAGTCTGTTACCGATATGTCATTGTGTTACTTTTGCCTACTCTCGCTTGAAGTTTGAGAACATGCATGTTGATTTCAACACGTCAACTTTCAAACAATCACATTTTTATCACTTATTTAGTACTGCACTTTCGTACGTATGGTACCCGTGGCATAGAACTGATTAATATTAGGTGTTAAGTTAAAGTTTCAGTTGGCAGAACCTATTTGGTTATAAGTATGTTACAAGTACTGCCACTCGAAACTATTCTAAGCTTAGCCCTTTAGGCACAATAATGTTATTTTTTCTCTCGTGGAGTTTTTTCTTTTAATTTAAAATTGTGTCATTAAACGCTACATCTGAGTAAACAAACTTCTTGTTTTGATTTTACCTCTCTACTGTGTCTGTCTGTAATAACGCGGGAAACTTAAAAACCATTGATTGACATTTTCATACCGTTTTCATCAATAGATAGAGCGATTAATGGGAAAGATTTTAGTGTATAATACATGCATACATGCATACAATAGAAGAGAAAAGTAGAACATTTCAAAGAATTCTTTACATCTGTTTGAAGCGTGCGGGTCGATAGGACATATACATCTAGTATCTACGATACAACAAGCATATAGCACTCATATTTCATTACTTCCTTTCACTTCTAGGCTAACCGATAACTATGTTCTTTACTTTGTGTGTTTCATCACCGCTGCTCTCAACTAAAATCGGTATTTCCTAGAACCAAACATTCGAAGATGACATCCACCAATCCGCACTATGCCTGCGTAGTGGATTACGGCCTATTCCCTCTCCTAGAAAGGAGGCTTCTTTTTATTACTATTAATAGGCTCGCGCTTGACCGCATCTCACCTGATGGTAAGCGATCATGTGGTCGACGATGGAGCACGCTTGCCTAGAAGCAGACCTATTCACTCTTGACTTAAAGACTCCTGGGTTGTAGCTATCAGGAACCACAGACCCCGGCAGGGAAATGAAAAAAAAAATGCAAAGAGTGGAACTTTGCATTTCTACTCTCTCACTCTTTCCAGGCTTGAGTCCCTATGGGAACATTACAAGGCCGATACTATAATGCTAATGATCTTTACAAAGCAGCTTAGCTTTAGGCAATTTGCGAGTTTGCGATTACTCAACCGTGTAACAACAATGTCATCTCATTCACGCTGATTACTGGACGTCATCAGTAGATAATGATAAAACAAATCGTCGAAACGTCCGAACTATATTAGTACACTGTTTACAATAATATACATAATACGAGTAATTAGCATAATACAGTAGGTACGGCCGTTATAAGTTGGCGCGTCTGAAGTTAGGCTCTGCGAATTTTGGCGCTTGAAATATCGTACAAAAATAAAGGTTTTAAAAAAATAAATGCAATTTGCAGTGGTTATTGCTGTTAAAAACTGTTATTGGCATTTATTTTTTAAAACCTTTATTTCAAGCGCCAAAATTCGCAGAGCCTAACTTCAGACACGCCAACTTATAACGGCCGTACTGTAATCAGGCTTATACTCGTAGTATTACCATTGCTGAGAGTTAGGCCTCCTCTCTATGAGAGGGAATGGCCGTAGTCCACTAAGTGGGCCCAGTGCGAGTGGATATCACACATTGTCTTCGATTTTATATTGGTTTTTGGCTGTGGAATCTCCCACAGAATTGAATGTAAGAAGTTGGCTAAAATATTCTTAAGCGAAAACTACATTAGACCGACGCAAACGTGGGCCACGCCTGATTTTTACATAGACCGACGTCGCATGGCCTCACGTGGCGTGGAATCGTAGATCTAATGTAGCTCTACAAAGCTAGTTGCCGTATAAAATGTATGGAGACCGACGCGCCCAGATGGTACGTGGCCCACTAGTACGCGCTTTTGCTGATGCCGCGTATTGTTGCACGCGCGCCCCAAAGAGATGTCAGCAAACCGTAGGGGCCCGACAGGGCCGAAGCCTACTGGGGCCTGGGTTGATGAAAGGGACTCTGGAATTAGGGCAAAGTAGGAACAGGCGTGGGTTTTAGTTATTAGAAGTCTGACACGCCCTCCCACTCCGCCCAGAGCCAAGTCATTTTGATGATTCCCCACGTTAAAAAAAATGTACGCAATGTTGTTCTACTTTTAACGTTTCCATGTTGTCGTCAGGTGCCCGCGAGGCCCTCTGGTTCGGGCTGGACGCTCACACAGGCGGCGTCATCTACGAGTGCAGCGCGGAAGGCTGCAGCAACGAGCAGCAGACGGCCAACGCGGGCCGTGACGTCATCGTGCTGAGGAGGCACTCCAGCACTGTGAGGGCGCTCGATCCCAGGACTGGCAGTGAGAAGTAAGTAGTCTCTTTCATGGGTTATGTGAAGGGAAACTACGCGGACCTGGACGAAGGAAAAGAAAGAAAAGGACCCACTTCTTTCCGTCTAGCCGACCCCAATATAACATCTACCTTTCTTTTAGATGGAACTTCAGCGTAGCAGAGCACCGCGTGGCGCTGACGCGGCGAGAATGCGCGGACACGCCCACGGGCTCGGTGCCGGTCGCCGTGGCCGTCGCCTTGCCGGAGGGAGTGGTCGCTGTCAGGGACACGTCGGGCACTAAACTGTTGTGGCAACAAAAGGTAAGTACGATCCGTCAAAGTTCCACAAGCTTAACTTAAGGACGATAATTGCATAGCAAGGCTCACGGCTCGATCGCTCGATTCGGGTTTTGTCTCTAGTTGCACCTGCACAGGAATATTTTCTTAACTGAGCATGCGTAATTTTTGTCGACGTACGTCAGCATCATTTTTAGAACTTCGAACTGTTTTTCATGATACAAGTCGTATAATGCGGCTAGTGCTTAATTTGGGAGTATGTAAAACAGAGTGTAAACTTCCACATACCTCCGTTGAAAAGAGAGGATCCTCCGACCAGACGGGTGTTATTTTTGGTGAGCAACTGCCCGACAGATGATTTCGGGCGGTTTTATCTATTCAAATCGCGCGGAGAACCCTAATATATGTGACGCTAGACATAGATGATAAACAAAACGTTTTGTAGTATATAGTAATAACAATCATAGGCTGTAGTTTAAGCGCTAATGTTTTGTACTGAGATATATTAGATGTATAATGCGGCTAGTATGATCATAATCAGAAACTTAAACAGTTGGAATTAGGTAGATTTTGAGGCAATAATTTGATTAAGTTCAATAAACAAAGTGCATGTAAAGTGCAAAGCCAACTACTGTAATCCTGTAAAGCTATTATAAAACCGCTATACTTATTTGTCAGTTGACATTAAACAAATTATCTTTGTCTACAGCTAGATGCGCCGGTGGCAGGCATGTGGCGTCTGGCCGCGGGCACTCTGCAGAACATCGACGTGCTGTGGGAAGCGACGCAGACGCTCATACAAGGCGGGGCCACGCAGCAACCCTCGCTGTACATAGGCAGTCATGATAGACAGGTGAGCTAGCTAGGAGTGGAGGAAGTCTTTGTCTACAGCTAGATGCGCCGGTGGCAGGCATGTGGCGTCTGGCCGCGGGCACTCTGCAGAACATCGACGTGCTGTGGGAAGCGACGCAGATAAGTGGTAATATCTGGACAAACTGCATATTTTTTCATAGTATTACTTGTTATATTTATTTCTGGAATTTAATTTTTATTTTCGACTATTGTTAATTGAAGAATCAACTCAGCAGTGATTCTCTGTAGAACGCAAACTACCTTATATTTTTCTTTCATAAGAACCACCTCATGACAATAAAAAACATAACTAAAAACAATTGGCGTAATTGGTTCAGCACGCGTGATGTCCGAGGGAAATAGGGATCCGTTTTTATATAATTTAGACAAATTACTATTTAATAAATAATAAGGGGTACTATTAACACCAGCATTTTAGTTTTATTTTTTCTTGAACCGTCAACTAGTTTATCATCCAAGAGGGGACCATTTGACAGTTCTGAGAGATTGAAGAATAGAGATGGGATCGCCACGTTTTTATATGTTAAGCAAAAATCCTTGGAGTTACATTAGACCAATTTTTAAAAATCAATTCATCTTAGCTTTGGTACATTCTGTTAAACTCCTCTTCTAGTGCCTGTATCCCATATTACTTGGGGTCGGCGCAATACGTTTTTTTTCTTCTATTCTGTTCTATCATCCGTCACACTATCACTGACTCCCTTTTCTTTCATGTCGCTCCTAACACAATCCATCCATCTTTGGCCTCCCTGTCCCTCTCCATACATCTACATGTATACTCTGAAATCTTTTAAACACAAAACAAAATCTCTCACAGCTATACATCCAAGAAAGTGAGTTCTACACGAGCAAGCTGGAGACAGCGGTATCAGTGAAGCCCTTGCCGTGGAAGCTGGTGACGGCGCGGCCGCAGCTCGAGGCCAGCCCCGACAAGGGACAGACGGCCCTGTCCGTCCACGAGACCGACCCCAATGCTCTTTCGCTCATTACGTTGTATGGCAATGCTGGCAATAATTTTGGTAAGTGTTTTCTTGTTTCAATTTTATAAACTAGTGCTTGACTGTGATCCCAACTGATGGTAAGCAAGGATGCTATCATCGATGGTGAGGCGCATTAGTTTATTAAGAGCCTTGCTTGAAATTTTTTATTCTTTATTTTACATCTCATAAGGAAACTTAATTTTTTTTTCTTCGTCCAGGTGACCACGGCTACTTCGTGTACCTGCAAGAGACGTGCGACCAGTCGGTGCAGGTGACGGAGGAGCACTTCGACGCGCTGCCCAACATCAGCGACGAGCACACCGACCAGCATCACATACATGTGCACATCTCCTCGCTGTGGTAAGCATTGTTATCTTTTTTAGCTTCTACCAGCGGCCTAGCCGGCGTGTAAGTAGAAAATTATCGCGCAGGTGGGGTCGGACTTCTTCACGGTCAATTCGCCAGGTTTCCGACCCCGATTTCCAGTCGTCGTGGGCGTGGCTCGTGGCTAGATAATAACAGCCGCACGGGTCGATCTCCAAGTTTAAGCAATGCTTGCTGAAGGTTGGTTGGTGGATGGGTGACCATCTCTCTATCATCATAACATAGCGAGTTTCCTTCGATGCATCGGAAAGCACGTTAAGCCGTAGGTCCCGACTGCCATTTGTAGATCTTTGGCAGTAGTTACGGATAGTCAGAAGCCAGTAAATCTGACTCCAGTCTTGTCATGAAGTACCGTGTTACTGCATTTAATGGGTTGTGGAGGTCTGGTAGGCAGCCGCTCCTCGTAAAATTCTGGTATTCAGCTAAATCCGGCTGGACTGGAAGCCGACCCCAATATAGTTGGGAAAAGGCTAGGTAGATGATGATGAGAGTTCTCGCCCGCGTGTATGTAGAAAATTTTCCCACAGGAGGGAACGGACTTCCTCACGTTCTAGGTTTCCGACCCCGATATCCAACCATTGTACTTTTTCGCGGGTAGGTGTCAAAAAGTGCAGACGTTTCGGTTTTTTCGGAATTTTATTAAAAATATAATTAAAGTAATTCTTCGCGTTATTTACAAATATTTGTAGTCAACATCAACTATAACTGTAGTACTCACGTTTGTGACACATTTATGTGGATATAAACACTACGTGAACACCACCTGCCAGCTGATCACTGCACTGACACTACAACAATAGTTACCACTACACAAACACAATGTCTCAATACGCTGAGGTTCTTGCGGCCCAGAAGACCCTCGAGGAGAACGTCTTGAGGAAGATGGGTGAGCTGGAGACGCAGATCCAGTCTGCCGGACCTGCTAAAGCGAGCACGGTGGCAAGGGTAGCTGAAGAGTTTCGCACATTTCGGGAGCTTATTTTCTCCATCCTGGGATTATTACGAAGCCAAATTAGTGAGTGTGCTAAACAAATAGATGGCTTAGAGACCAGACACCGGCGTAAAGCACTGGTTTTTCAAGGATTAGCTGAAGTGGAGAACGAGGACTGCGTGGCTGTAATCCTGGATGTGGTCAATACAAAGCTTGCTCTCAAGAATCTGACCGTTTCCTCAATCAAAACCTGCCACAGACTTGGGGCCCCCAGCAGCGAGCACCACAGGCCCATTTTAGTAAGGTTCACCAGTGTGGACATTAAGGCCTCTGTTTGGAGGGCAAAAACCAGGCTGAAAGGCTCCAAAGTGTCAGTCAAGGAGTTCTTGACCAGAGCGAGGCAGGCTGTCTTCGGGAAGGCGCGCGAGCATTTTGGCATGCGGTCGTGCTGGACTCAGGACGGCGTCATCTCCATCAAGGCTCCTGATGGAAGTCGGCACAGGGTAACTTCGACGGACGAGCTGAAACCACTGGTAGCGAAGTACCCGAAGGTGCCAGCCACGATTCCAACTTCGAGCGTTAGGAGTGCAGACGCTGCCGGGAGCCTGAAAACGCGTAAATAGTTTAATCTTTGCTGTTGTGATTGTCTTATCGTTGTCTAACCGTTGTTGTGTAATAAGTCTACTAACCGTTGTGCTGTGTTCCCGTCTCATAGTTTTCCATCTTCTGTTTTGTTTTTCCCAACTTATTATCTGTGTCAGTATACCTATACCTAGCTATTTGTAAGTTTGTTAGTTAACTTGTTGATTTTGATCATGTTAATTTTTTTTTTTTTTTTTTTTTTTATAATGGCAATTGAGCCGGTTGCGACTATTCTGCCAGTGTCATGTTGAGACGGCGACTCGGTGAGGACCACTGCGACCGTCGAACTTTTGACTTCGTGGTAGATGTTAGTCTATGCTGGAAGGACAAACACAGGTGTTAGTAAAGACATATAATCTAATTTACAGTCTAATCTACTATATTATATATATATAACACATTTACTACTATACACAAAATAATTACATATATATTACGCACCAATTAAAATTTAAGGTCATTTTCGTTCATAAATGTACCCAAAATGTTTATTAATTTAGGAGAGAAGTGGGAGAGAAGGGAATGAAAATTGGTTGGGAGAGGGATGTTACACATACAAATTTTTCGATACAGGTCGAAAGATTTGTTGTATAAGGGGCAGGAAAAGAAAATATGGTCCAAAGTACCATCCGCAAGACCACACTCGCATAAGGAACTATCTCGAACATGTATCTTATTCAGGAACACTGGACTACAACAGTGTCCGAGTCTCAGCCTACACAGTGACGAAACAGTTCTCTTCGCTAGCTTAGGGCATTTAAAGAACCAAGGCTTACGTTGAATTTCGGGCTGTATGGCTGCATAGTATCTACCCTTGGTTTTAGAGGTCGTCTTCCATGTTTCAGTCCACGAGCTAAATAGCTTGGGTTTGGCACCATTCCGCAAATCGTAGTTATGAACCACATAGTGCTTTCGATCAACCGGATTCGATGTGGCATACTTTGCTAACGAATCAGCGCACTCATTGCCAACAATTCCCGAGTGACCGGGGATCCAGGTTATCTCGATGTCCAAACCGTTTTGGGAACAATCAAATAACAAGTTCTTAATATCTACAATAATTTGGCTATGGATTTTACTATGAAGTTGGTTTTGCTTTAAGGCCTGAATACTACTAAGCGAATCTGAAAAAATTACTGATCTTGTTATTTGATGGGATTTGATATAGTGTATGGCTTCTAGAATACCGATACACTCTCCTGTAAACACTGATGCTTCTGGTGGACATTGAAAAAGTAGAGCGATTCTAGAATTTTGAAAGTAAACTGCCACACCAGTATTACCCGTTTCGGTCAATTTTGAAGCATCAGTGTAAAAGAAGTTCCATCCTACCCAGTAACGTTTGAGAGCTAACTCAAATTCGTCCTTCGCCTTCTGGGAATTCCTGGATATACCGAGTCCCAAAACGGCTTTTGGTTCGTAGTGAATCGACTCATATGCGGAGGAGAAAACCGGGAGAGTTGGATACTGACAAATAGGCGCAGAGAGTTGTTTAAGTTCTCTGTACCTATTTATCAATAGAGGAACGGTTTTATGCTTCCAATAAGGGGAGCTATTATAGGAGAGGTTGATTTGCTCTAAAATGGGGAGTAAGGGATGGGATGAAAGGGAGAAAACTTTGGATAGGAAACGGTCTGCCAAATACTGTCTCCTATGGTTCAGAGGCGGTTCTGCACATTCTACTTGAAGCGCATTAATGGGAGAGGATTTCATGGCTCCAATGACAATTCTCAAGCATTTAGCCTGGATGCCGTCTAACCGTTTTAGCGCTTCTTTATTGCAGGGCTCAACAAGGAAGCTGCAGTAGTCCATAGCGCTTCTTGTCAACGCGTTATAGACAAGCTTAAGGGTATAAGGGTGAGCTCCCCACCATACCCCGGCCAAGGCCTTAAGGACCGAAACAGAGCGTTCGCAATTCTTGACCGTGTTGTTAATGTGGTCGATCCCCGTCAATCTTGAGTCCAATATTACTCCCAGGAACCTAGCCTTATCCTTGACTGGAATAATTTGTCCATCTATATTAATATCTATTGGGGGAACAGAACGTTTGCGGGTAAAAATGACACCTGTACTCTTTGGCGCACTTAAAGACAAACCGTGATCTAGTAGCCACTGATTTAGAGAAGACAAAGAGACATTCATAGAATGAGCGGCGTCCTGAATGGAACTACCACAAACCATTTAAGCAATATCGTCAGCATACTGGAGGATGTCACAGTCAAAATTGAGAGATGAGGATAAGTCAGCGGTGTATATGTTGTAAAGTGGGGGACTCAGAACAGAACCTTGAGGTAATCCTCTCCAGACTGTTCTTTGGTCAGAGTCAGCCCCAGGGATTCTAAGTTGGATGGTGCGGTCGGTAAATATACTACCAATGACACGACAGATCCTAGCCGGGATTCTCAGCTTTTGCAATTTTTGCCTGAGGTTAGGGAGGAGGACCGAATCATAGGCAGCCGATATGTCCAAGAAGACAACAACCACAGACTCATTCCTGCTGAGGGCCAGTCGGACCGCTGACGTGAGGATACCCACACTATCAGCTGTGCCCAGACCTTTCCTAAAGCCGAACTGAGTCGGTGGAAGCAGCCTCCCGTTCTCCACCAGCCACTCCAACCGATTTTTGACAAGATGTTCTAACAGTTTTATGAGTATGGACGATAGAGCAATAGGCCTATATGAACAATGATCACTAGGATCTTTGCCTGGTTTTAGAATTGGGATAACAACCTGAACCTTCCATTCTTTGGGAATGTAGCCGGAAGTAAAGCAGAAGTTAGCCAAATCCAAGTAATACTGGTGAGTTTTTGGGCCAGCTTTAGAAATAAAGGAGTAGGTGAATCCATCCACTCCCGGGGCGGAGTCTCGAACATGGGATAGGACAGATCTTAATTCGTCTAGGCTAAATGGGATGTTCATTGGGTCGGCAGTGTTGTCTACATCATCCATGCCAACACTGCATTCCTCTACGGATGGAACATAAGCCGGTGCGATTTTTGTGAAGAACTGATACCCCAGTTCCTCTGTGATGTTGTTAGAAGACGCAGGTGCTAGGCTGCTTCTAAAGCGCTTTAACTTTCGCCAGACTGTCGAAACCGGAGTGGACGGACTCAGCGAACTACAATACTTCGACCAGCCTTCACGTTTCTTTTTTTTTTAAGAATTTCCTGGACCTAGCCAACATCTGCTTGAAGGTGATGAGGTTATCCAGGTTCATATCGCGGTTAACAGTCTTCTCAGCTTCATTCCTGGCCTTGATCATGTCAGTGCATTCCCTATCCCACCATGGCGGAGGAGGGAGTCTACCTGACGGGGTTTTTTTGGGCAGGAAGCAATCATCTGCTGTGGAGGAAATGGTGGAAGAGAAGGATGAGAAACATTCATGAGCATTATGGCTGTCAACTTTTGGAAGGGAGGATATTCTTAGGTCTACAATTTTGGAATATAAATCCCAGTCTGCCATATTGAGCTGGTGTTTTAAAAGGGGAGGGGAGACTTTAATGGGGATGTTTTTAGAGGGGAATTCGATTATGATGGGATAGTGATCACTTCCATGGGTCATCTCCAAGCGACGCCAAATAAGTAGGCTAGATATACCGGATGAACAGAACGTCAAATCAACACAGCTATTACACTGTCCAGGTGCAGACCTGCGTGTAGCACTGCCATCGTTGATGAGACAAAGGTCTAGATCATCCAATATATCAAGCAATCCTATGCCAAAGTTATCACAACTGTCTGATCCCCAACGATAATGGTGACAATTAAAGTCACCCATGACCAGTGTTGGACCGCTAACACTACATAACAAATTTTTTATTACGGAAAGGTGTTCAGATTTTGGGTGCGCAACATAAAATGAAAAGATATATATATCCTCAGCCTTTACAGCAACAACATTTATGTCATCACCTACGAAGGTTAGAGGAATCTGGGAGTATGATACCTTGCTATTGATGAGCAAGGCACATCCCCCATATCCATCAGTTCTGTCATTACGAACACTACCAAAACATGGCAACCTGAAATTGCTATCAGGCAAGAGCCATGTCTCAGCAATGCCGCAGATTGATGGTTTGAATTTGTTGATTAAATAAGTAAGGTCAGATTTCCTAGGAGTAATACTCCTCACATTCCACTGAAGGAATATCAGGGGATGGGCCATTATGGATAAAATCAACAATTGAGTTCAGTTTTAGGGCAACGTGGTCAGGTATTGAGTGGGTTGGGCTGGTAAGAACAGCCATTAACATGTTGGTTATAAATTGTAGAATATTTGCAGGGTTGTTCTCTTTTTTACAAGTCATTGGCTCTGTAACTTCTGTTGGCAGAGCACATCCGTTCCTAGTTGGGGAAAAGGAATAATTTCGTGTAAGCTCCTGGTGAGCTTGTCTGTTGTAACCAGGGGAGAGAGGGGCGTGGGTTTTAGGTTTTAGGAAAACCGTTTTGCGATATGATTTTTGGGTAACAGGAATAGGACTCGGGGACTGGGACTGAGATACATTTAGCCTAAGCTTGTTTCTAGGAGTAGATTTAGAAACGTCGGCATATGATCTGGAAACAGGCGGGAATACCCGACTTGCCTCCACATACGAGATCGATTTCTCCGACATCAGAGCTTTGATGCTCTTCTGTCGGCCCAATTCAGGACAAGCACTGTCATTCGCGTAATGGTTGCCAGTACACGAAACACAGAAGCTCGATTCCTTGCTAACATCACATCCATCACCTGGATGGTTTTCTCCACATTTAAAACACCTAGGTTTTGACCGACACAAGGTGCGTGTGTGTCCAAAGCGACAGCAGTGATAGCAGAGGATAGTCGGATAGGTGTATCTCTCAACTGGGAGAGATGAATAAAAACTTATTACACGTTTCGGTAAGACTTGTCCGTCAAAAGTTAGCACCACGGTTTGTGTAGGTTTCCATTCAGTAACTCCAGAAGAGGATACCTTGCGGCTCATCCTCCTGGCCTTGATAATGGGGCCACAGCCCTCTGGAACCTGGACATTTGCGATAACTTCATCCTCCGACCACTCAACCGGTATATCTCGAACTATTCCCATTCGTGTGATGTTAAATTGTGGGATGGCTGCAATGTAATTATTTTTGGGTAGAATCGAGTTGTTGAGGAAACTGTTTGCGTCCTGATGCGACTTAAATTCAACTGACACACGGTTTCTGCCTATCCGTTTGATCCCATCGAGACGTACATTACTGACGTTATTTTTCGTCAAAAACATACCAAACTTAATGGGTTGTAGTACAGTGCCTGAAGTCTGATCATTTTTTAAGGAAACGTGGACGATATATGGTGGGTTATCCTTCATTGTGTATGTGAGTCTACCGGTTACGCTTTTCGGGATCTTTGAAGGTATATTAGAAATCGCAGGTGGTGAACCAGCGACTCTTTTCCGATTTGGGCTCTCGGTATCCATAGCAGTATCTTGTGGGGGTATTTCAGTGTCATGAGGGAGGGTTACGGTCAATACAGGGGAAATATCAAAGAGGTCATCGGGAGGGTCGGGGTCAGGCGGCTTTTTCGAGTTCATTTTTTAAAAAAGGACAAACACAAATACAAAACAAACCTTAACCAGGAACACAAACACTAAGAACAGTCTCGATCAAGTTTCACACTAAAAAAATTCACTAGAATCGAAAAAATTCGTAGCACTGACAAAAGCACGTGTCGAGCCTTCACCACTACCAACAAAAGTCCATGTTAATTTTGTTTGTTACCTTCAACTTTCAAACTTTTTTCTCGGCTGTCAAAGTCATATTGACGTATTGTTTTGATATTCTCAGCTTGCGTTCAGAAATGTTGAATGACAAACAACGCGTTTAATTGGCTACTGAGGTTTTTGGACCACTTTATTTATTTTTATTCTTTTTTGCTTTCATTTTTATTTCTGTTATGGGAACTACAGTTTTCTTCGGGTTTTCAATTTATTGTTTTTTTTTTTTTTTTTTTACCTTGTGTGTCAGATCTGTGTCATGCTTTTATTTATTGTGTTTGTTTTAGCTGGCGGGTGGTGCAGGGGCACCGTAATTATTCGGTTTTCGGCAATTAGTTTTAGTTTTTGGTATATATAATTATACATATTTTATTATTTTTGTTATATAACTTGGTGCCATTTATGTCAGACAATGAGTCTTTTTTTTCTGCAAATGAGTCTGCTGCCTCTTCAAGCGACAATAGCTTTTGTTCTCTGGACGACACCCTTGGTGACTTCGTGGTTCGTAGCTTTGGTGATGGGTCTAGTCAGCTGCTAAATGTATGTCACATTAACGCTCAAAGCGTTGCTAGTCACTACAGCGAATTGTACAATACATTTAATAACAGCAACGTTCATGCCATCCTGATATCCGAAACATGGCTCAAACCCCACCTTCTGTCCACCACTTACCCACTCACTGGTTTCGTTCTTATACGTAATTATCGTATTGGTAAGGGAGGGGGTGGTGTGGCCATATATCTCCGAAGCGATTTTCCTTACAGAGTACTGGCTTCTTCCTCTTCTAACTATTCTGCTTCAGCTGAATTCCTTTTTCTGGAAGTTTGCGTCAGAGGAACCAAAACCATCATTGGTGTTATCTACTGCCCTCCCACTGTTGATTACTTCACTGAATTCGAATCAGTACTTGAGTCAATGGGTTCTGAGTATGCACATCACATCATAATGGGTGACTTCAACACCAATCTCCTTGCCCAAAGCTCCCCTCGGTCCCGTAAGCTCCTCCATCTTATAGAGTCAGTGAGTATGCATGTATTGCCGCTCCAACCCACTCATCATAACACTGCGGGTGATGACACCTGGCTCGACCTGATCCTTACCTCTAATCCTTCCCTTGTCTCTTCCCATGGTCAACATGACGCTCCTGGTTTTTCTCATCACGACATGATTTTCCTTTCCTATATCCTTAAACCTCCTAAACCTAAACCCAGGGTACTGTACAGGCGTTGTTTTGCGAGGATGGACGTTGAAAAGCTCAAGAAGGATGCTTCTATGGTTGATTGGGAGCTTATGACAGAGGCCACCTCAGTTGACGAAAAGGTGTCGATTTTTAACGATGTTGTGGTCAACCTTTATGACATCCATGCTCCTATCAAAAAAGTTAAACTGAAACGTCCTCCCGCACCTTGGATGACAAGAGAAATACAGTTGGCCATGCGACGCAGGGATCGTGCATTTCGTAAACATAGGCGGGATCGTACTGACGAGAACTGGGTTTTATTTAAGTCTGCAAGGAACAGATGTAATCAGATGATACGCAATGCTAAACGCCGCCACATTCTCAAAAATATTTCTTCCTCCTCTTCTGCCGATGTCTGGAAATTCCTTGGAACACTTGGTATCGGCAAACAGCGACATTTGGACCTTCCAAATTCTGTTGACTTAGATGATCTTAACCGTCATTTCTCCACCGTGCCCACCTTGGATCATCTTACTAAAGTACAAACTCTGTCTCTAATCTCTGGTCTAACGCGTCCCCAAATTAATCCTTTTCGATTCGTTCCAGCTGCACCGGAAGAGATCAAAAAAATCATTCTTTCCATCAAATCCAAGGCGGTAGGATGTGATAATATCTCTCGTGGTATGATCATTACGATCCTTGATCACCTCCTACCTGCTATCTCCCATATTATTAATTTTTCCCTGTACTCCGGAATATTTCCCTCCTTATGGCGTAAGGCCTACGTTCGTCCACTGCCCAAAGTTTCCAATCCCACTCTTCCAACCCACTTCCGCCCAATTTCTATCCTTCCCTTCCTATCCAAAGTGCTTGAGGCCTGTGTTCACAGACAATTCTCAAGATTTGTGCAGTGTAATTCACTCATAAGCCCTTTGCAATCTGGGTTCAGGCCGGGACATAGCACTGTCACTGCTCTCCTTAAAGTGACTGGCGATATAAGGGCAGGGATGGAAGATACCAAAGTCACTGTGCTGGTACTGGTCGATTTTTCAAACGCCTTTAATACCGTCAGTCACGAAATCCTTTTAGCCATCCTGTCCTATATTATGGTCTCTTCCGAGGCGCTGGAATGGTTCGCTTCCTATCTTCGGGAACGTCGGCAGTCTGTTCACGCTGGAGATTCTACATCTCGCTGGTGTGGGCTGGAAACCGGCGTTCCTCAAGGCGGTATCCTTTCTCCTCTTCTGTTTTCTATTTTTATCAATATTATTACCACCATACTTCAGTGTTCGTATCATCTGTATGCAGATGACTTGCAGTTGTACTGTCAAGGGAGCGTCGACGAAATATCTGCCGCTATCGACCAATTAAATAGGGACTTAATGGCTATAAAGGCCTGGTCCGATAGATTTGGTGTTTCAGTTAATCCCAATAAATGTCAGGCTATTATAATTGGGAGTCCGCGAAACATCGCTAAAATTGACAGTGCTACTTTGCCACCAGTTCGTTTCGACGGTACGATCGTCCCGTTTAGTTCCGATGTTAAGGATCTAGGCTTGCGCATTGATTCTACCCTGAACTGGCGGAATCAAGTGGCTAGTGTTAGTCAGAGGGTTACGGGAACATTGCGGGCTTTGTTTCGGTTGAAGAACCTGTTACCATCAAGCACGAAGACAATGCTTGTGCAGACCTTGATTTTTCCAATCATCGATTATGGTGACGTGTGCTACTATGACCTGAATGCAGATCTCCTCAACAAACTTGACCGTCTTCTAAATTACTGCATTCGATTCGTTTTCAATCTACGTAAATATGATCATGTTTCAGCGCATCGGTCGCTTCTAAAGTGGTTGCCTATACGTCAGCGCAGAGAGCAAAGGGCGCTCACTACCTTGTTTTCTCTTCTTGATTCTCCTAATTCCCCTAGTTATTTAGACTCTCATTTTCAATACATTTGCGCCAACCACAATAGGAATCTGCGCTCATCTCATAACCGGTTACTTCAATTTCCTTCTCATCGTACTGACTATCTTCACTGTTCCTTCTTCGTTCAAGCTATTTCTTTGTGGAATTCGCTCCCCCAGGAGATCAGGATGGCAAAGAGCCGATTAGCATTCAAAACCAAGGTTCGTGAGCTGTTTCGCAAGAAGTTGGCAGTAGTCTCATCACAGCGATAATGGTATCCAATTGTTGTTTATAACCAATTGTTTGATTGCATTAGTGTATGTATATATTATGTAGTTTATAAATTTGAGTATATATTATAATATATTGTTATTATATTTTAGGTTTATTGTTATTAGTTTATCTATTCTTGTATTCGCTTTTTCTCTCTTATTGCACCTACCACTACTTTTCTCTGCATCACCCAAAGGTTGACTGGTAGAAAATGCCTAAGGCATTAAGTCCGCCTCTGTGCTTCTATGTGCATGAAGAATTTAATAAATAAATAAATAAATTGTAGGCGTGGTCTGCCAGACGGCGAGGTAAAGGTAGCTCGACGTCCGGTAACCGTCTGGACCGAGCCCGAGTCCTCGATGGCGCGTATTGTGCCGCGCGCGCCTCAAGGAAATGCCAGCAAAACCGTAGAGGCTCAGCAGGGTCGAATATCGCGTACTGGCACCATGGGTTGTGCGAAAGAGAACCACGCTGCCCTAAAACGAAGACAAGGAAGGAACATAGGAATGGGTTTTGGTCAGTACAAGTCTGACATGCTCTCCCGCTTCGTCCTAGAGCGTCATTAGAAGATTTCCCACTTAAACAAAAAGGGAACATGGTCCTGTTTAACCAGGAAAAAGGATGCCTTTAGTGCCCTCATGTTCTGCCAGACTCGTTTACGTCTGTTATAGTAAGGTCGATCCTATTACTTTTTCCTGACAAAGACTTGTGCCCCAATTGTGGGTTAAGCTCGCCTGTGTACATCAACTGTTCTATTTATATTTTTGTAAATATTGTGTACAACAATAAAGAATAAAGAAGACTCATTTAACAAACTTAGAATGTAATACAATATTCGTCTGTAGGTACTGGTGGAAGGAGGTGCTCCTCATCGCGGTATCCTCGGCTCTGCTCATGAACCTCATGATCTGGCCGCGGTTCTTCGCGCCCAAAGTCAGCGCTATCACGCCTTTGCCCAGCACTCAGGAACAGGTAAGCGGTGGCCTTCAAATCTTAAAAAGCCTCTTAAAAAAATAGTCATGCCTATACCAGAAATTTTTAAGGAAACCTCAGTGTTAGAGAAAAATAATGGAGTATACAAAGTGCCCTGCTTGGGCCGAGCATCGCCGTGTCCTCGTGGAGGCTCGCCCTTGCGCCGGGCGCTGCTGCGGGCCGTGGACCGAAGTGAGGAGGACTGGCAGGCGCGAGCCTCCTACTTCTTCTTAGCGTGTCGATGGCAAAAGTATTCGAATGCCTTGCCCGGCCCAATAGTCTGCCACGGCAATGCCTCCTACTGCGAAGCAGTAATTTTAGTGAAGGAAAGCGCGCCCTCTTGCGCCCCGGTTTAGTTCGGACCGTAGAGGTTTCAACGATTCAACCATGGAGTTTCTTGCCGGTTCTTCTCCATAGGAAACGACCAATTGGAACCGTGCACGAGCTTCTAACGTTTTATAAGTGCCCATGTAGGCAAGATTTTGACTTGACTTAACGACGCGTTCAACGGTATGTTTATCTCCGTAGGTGGTAGTCCAAGTGATGAGCTGGCCGGAGAAGCCGGCGCCCCCGCGGCCGCCCATCCCGGAGTACTCGGGGCGCTACGAGAACGACTTCACGCCGCTGCGCTGTCTCGGCCGTGGCGGCTTCGGCGTCGTCTTCGAAGCCAAGAACAATATCGACGACTGTTCTTATGCTGTCAAGAGGATTACACTGCCAAGACGGTGAGTAATGCTTTATGAACTTAGGGCCTTACCATGGCGTGATAAATGTTAGTCGTGCGAGCGAGAAAGCGGGATGGAGCTATACAGGGTGAAATTGAATAGATGCGACAAAATTAAATTTAGAATAATATGTGTTGTGGAGAAAATTTTGAACATGTCAAATGAAATATTAATTAACTTTTATTAGTGTTACGAAAAACGTTAAAATAATTAAAGTATCAAAGAGTTTCGCGTGCATTACACGATTTACGTACATTCTCGCTATGAATGAATACCGCATGCGCGGCGCGGCGCCACGCCCCCGTCCGCCCGCGCATTTCTTTCCCGCGCGGACGATTAATAAAAATTATGTGAAACCAAACTTCCATTCATACTTTTCTCGGCTTAGGACGATCAAAAATACAATAAAAGTAAACAGTAAAATAATGTTAAACGTAGGTGTAAACTGAACACGTATGTTTGAACACAACCAATCAATTTTATTGTATTTTTGGCGTATTTAAAAAGTTGGAATCACAGTATTTACAATAATTATTATTAAGTATTTACAATAAATCAAATCTTACACGGTACACTTACGTGTATTTTAATAATTGTTCAAAATGTCCACCTCCGTTTTGTAAACATAATTGAGCACGGCGCCGCAAATTGTCCTTAAGTTTAATTAGCACTAAAGTTTGTGATTTCACAGTTTCGAATGCACTCACGATTTTGTTTTTTAGTTCGTCTAAAGTTTCGGACTCGCGTTCGTAAACGCGTCTTTTTATTTCTCCCCACAAATAAAAGTGTGAAGGTGTGGAGTCTGGGGAACGGGCCGGCCATGGTACGGGTCCGCCGCGACCTATCCACCTATCACCGTATTCACTTTGTAAATAAGCCCGCACTTCACTGAAATAATGAGCCGGAGCTCCGTCCTGTTGGCAGTACATACCTGCAAGATAAGACTCGGGCGCGTCTTCCACCACCCCTGGCGTGTGCCGGCACATGTACTACACTAGCGAAATCCAGCATATTCTGAGTAATTCTTAAAATGAAATGAAGGTGGAGTGACATTGGGACATTTTACACGAAATCTTCAATGCGTTTCACGTACATTTCTTACGGTATTGTACCACACAATAATATCGACACACTGTACGTTGGTAAACGGTTCACGACTATTTCGTCTCGTCCTAGCCATTGTTATGATTATGACACAAACACAAGACAACAATACAAATTATTCGCGATACGTAAAGTAGGATTTGCGGAATGCGCGCGCGACGCACGTCCGTGACCTACATACGTTTTGGGGAGACTAAGGGTGAGCGGGCGGCGGGGCGGTCGCGGGAAAGGGATGTCAGCGCTGGCGCCTAGCGAGGTTTGGCAACGTCGCGCGATATTGCACTAGAAAGTAGACAAAATTGGGTAAATGACCGCTATGAACGGCAACGTTTAATAACATGAGTACTCCTCGACGGTCATTGAACACTGCGATGAGTCGGACGAGATTTTTTGATATTTTAATGTTCCTTATTTATTTTGCATATTAATTATTTTTCTGGAATGCCGATAATTCGTACTTAAATGAAGATAACAACGTCAATGGACCATTTTAAAACGATAATTACGTAATTTTTTTTAATGATTTAGATTTTAAAATAAACAGTTTCAAATTATTATATTGCTGTAACTGAAGCTCCTATTTCATTTTGTCGCATTTATTCAAAGTCATCCTGTATAAAAAGGAAAGAAAAATTATGATTATTATGTAATTAACTCCCTCGCTATGCTCGGGACTTCATTATTTAAATCTCTCACTAATGTTCGGGATTAGCTCGTGGCTAGGTAATAATAGCCGCACGGGTCGATCTTCAAGGTTAAGCAACGCTTGCCAAGGTTGGTCTGTGGATGGGTGACCATCTTAACAGAACGAGTTTCCTCCGTGCCTCGGAAAGCACGTTAAGCCGTAGGTCCCGGCTGTCATTTGTAGATCTTTGGCAGTCGTTACGGATAGTCAGAAGCCAGTAAATCTGACTCCAGTCTTGCCTTGAAGTACCGTGTTACCCCAGATAATGGGTTGTGGAGGTCTGGCTCCTTGTAAAATACTGGTATTCAGCTAAATCCGGCTTGACTGGAAGCCGACCCCAATATAGTTGGGAAAAGGCTAGGCAGATGATGATGACTAATGTTCGGGATTCAAACTTAGCAACATTTGTTTCGTTCGCAATCCAACATGCCGCCTGCTTTATTCCATATTCACATACTCTATATTGTTGCAGGGAATCCAAACGCGAGCGTGTGCTACGTGAAGTGCGTGCGCTCGCGAAGCTAGAACATGAACACATCGTGCGCTACTTCAACGCCTGGGTGGAGGAGCCGCCGCCGCTGTGGCAGCAGCAGCGAGACGCTGTGTGGATGAGGTAGTTACTCTTAAGAGCTCATCCAGAAAGGCGAAATTCACCGCGAAACGTTTCACGTAAAATCAATCACGCGTTAGTGTGTTACTAGGCCCCAATACGTCGCGCGAATTCAAAATACACGCGTAAATCGCGTGTACTACGCCAGACTTTCGGCTCGCGCGTAATGCGCGCGTGTCGAGATACTAGGGACGCCGTGTTGCGCACAGCTAACGCGCAAACTGCAGAGCCAGTGCACGTATCCAGGGGAAATTGAGCGCCTAGATGTTGATACGGAATTGTTGTACGCTCGCGCGTTGGTACACTCTTTCTGGGGCGCAACGGTCGTGATAAGCTAAGTGGCAGTGGGCAGGGCACATTGCTCGTAGAAGAGAGTTTATTGTATTTTATTTTTAATACTATTGTGATTTTAATTAATGTATATTTATGTAATTTCAAACACAATTTAAATTGTTACTGAATAAATAAATGAAATGAAAAATGATGGTTGATGGGGACGGAAGGTTCTGGAGTGGCGACCACGTGCCGGAAGACGCAGTGTTGGCGCGGCCTACCACAAGGTAGACCGATGATGACCTGGCGAGAGTCGCGGGAATCCGATGGATGCGAGACGCACAGGACCGGTCGTTGTGGCGACGCTTGGAGGAGGCCAATGTCCAGCAGTGGACGTTTCAGCTGAAATTATGATGATGATGATTTTAAAAGCTTATGAGGCAGAGTGCTCCCGATGTTTTTCGCCACCGTTTTGAGAGCAGTGGTGATGAAAATGAAAAAAATACAACACAAAATTATTTGTCTAAAATCTAGCATGCATTGAATATTTGCAAGATCTTAATTATTGTTAAATAACGGTACAGTTAGGGCTATGTGCACTGACACCAAATCGACTGTTTTAATATTAAAACGGCTGTTTTAGCAATATTTCCTGTTCCTTATCGTCGGTTATTGACGTTAATCAGATGGTTATCTTAAACTTATGTCGGTGCACATGGCCCTTAGTTGTATAACTTTTTTTTTATTATTATTATTATACATACGCTCGCGTTTGACCATTATCTCACCTGATGGTAAGCGATGATGTGGCCGACGATGGAGCAAGCTTGCCTAGAAGTAACCTATTCTATAACTCATCAAAATGTACTTCCTAGGGAACTAGACGGCGTCTCCGTAGCGATGACGGACGAGTACACGGCGACGTCTCCCCGGCCCGCCGTGTCGCCGCGCAATGACGTCATGCTCAACCTGCACAAGTGTACTGACAGCTTCGACGGACTCGACTACGAGAAGAAGCTCGAAGAGCCTGGCAAGAGACTCAGGTACTTATCTACAGAGTAATAAGGTTCTAAATAGCGTGGCACTATCAATATAGCCGCGCAATGACGTCATGCTCAACCTGCACAAGTGTACTGACAGCTTCGACGGACTCGACTACGAGAAGAAGCTCGAAGAGCCTGGCAAGAGACTCAGGTACTTATCTACAGAGTAATAAGGTTCTAAATAGCGTGGCACTATCAATATAGCCGCGCAATGACGTCATGCTCAACCTGCACAAGTGTACTGACAGCTTCGACGGACTCGACTACGAGAAGAAGCTCGAAGAGCCTGGCAAGAGACTCAGGTACTTATCTACAGAGTAATAAGGTTCTAAATAGCGTGGCACTATCAATATAGCCGCGCAATGACGTCATGCTCAACCTGCACAAGTGTACTGACAGCTTCGACGGACTCGACTACGAGAAGAAGCTCGAAGAGCCTGGCAAGAGACTCAGGTACTTATCTACAGAGTAATAAGGTTCTAAATAGCGTGGCACTATCAATATAGCCGCGCAATGACGTCATGCTCAACCTGCACAAGTGTACTGACAGCTTCGACGGACTCGACTACGAGAAGAAGCTCGAAGAGCCTGGCAAGAGACTCAGGTACTTATCTACAGAGTAATAAGGTTCTAAATAGCGTGGCACTATCAATATAGCCGCGCAATGACGTCATGCTCAACCTGCACAAGTGTACTGACAGCTTCGACGGACTCGACTACGAGAAGAAGCTCGAAGAGCCTGGCAAGAGACTCAGGTACTTATCTACAGAGTAATAAGGTTCTAAATAGCGTGGCACTATCAATAAAGCCGCGCAATGACGTCATGCTCAACCTGCACAAGTGTACTGACAGCTTCGACGGACTCGACTACGAGAAGAAGCTCGAAGAGCCTGGCAAGAGACTCAGGTACTTATCTACAGAGTAATAAGGTTCTAAATAGCGTGGCACTATCAATATAGCCGCGCAATGACGTCATGCTCAACCTGCACAAGTGTACTGACAGCTTCGACGGACTCGACTACGAGAAGAAGCTCGAAGAGCCTGGCAAGAGACTCAGGTACTTATCTACAGAGTAATAAGGTTCTAAATAGCGTGGCACTATCAATATAGCCGCGCAATGACGTCATGCTCAACCTGCACAAGTGTACTGACAGCTTCGACGGACTCGACTACGAGAAGAAGCTCGAAGAGCCTGGCAAGAGACTCAGGTACTTATCTACAGAGTAATAAGGTTCTAAATAGCGTGGCACTATCAATATAGCCGCGCAATGACGTCATGCTCAACCTGCACAAGTGTACTGACAGCTTCGACGGACTCGACTACGAGAAGAAGCTCGAAGAGCCTGGCAAGAGACTCAGGTACTTATCTACAGAGTAATAAGGTTCTAAATAGCGTGGCACTATCAATATAGCCGCGCAATGACGTCATGCTCAACCTGCACAAGTGTACCGACAGCTTCGACGGACTCGACTACGAGAAGAAGCTCGAAGAGCCTGGCAAGAGACTCAGGTACTTATCTACAGAGTAATAAGGTTCTAAATAGCGTGGCACTATCAATATAGCCGCGCAATGACGTCATGCTCAACCTGCACAAGTGTACTGACAGCTTCGACGGACTCGACTACGAGAAGAAGCTCGAAGAGCCTGGCAAGAGACTCAGGTACTTATCTACAGAGTAATAAGGTTCTAAATAGCGTGGCACTATCAATATAGCCGCGCAATGACGTCATGCTCAACCTGCACAAGTGTACTGACAGCTTCGACGGACTCGACTACGAGAAGAAGCTGGAAGAGCCTGGCAAGAGACTCAGGTACTTATCTACAGAGTAATAAGGTTCTAAATAGCGTGGCACTATCAATATAGCCGCGCAATGACGTCATGCTCAACCTGCACAAGTGTACTGACAGCTTCGACGGACTCGACTACGAGAAGAAGCTCGAAGAGCCTGGCAAGAGACTCAGGTACTTATCTACAGAGTAATAAGGTTCTAAATAGCGTGGCACTATCAATATAGCCGCGCAATGACGTCATGCTCAACCTGCACAAGTGTACTGACAGCTTCGACGGACTCGACTACGAGAAGAAGCTCGAAGAGCCTGGCAAGAGACTCAGGTACTTATCTACAGAGTAATAAGGTTCTAAATAGCGTGGCACTATCAATATAGCCGCGCAATGACGTCATGCTCAACCTGCACAAGTGTACTGACAGCTTCGACGGACTCGACTACGAGAAGAAGCTCGAAGAGCCTGGCAAGAGACTCAGGTACTTATCTACAGAGTAATAAGGTTCTAAATAGCGTGGCACTATCAATATAGCCGCGCAATGACGTCATGCTCAACCTGCACAAGTGTACTGACAGCTTCGACGGACTCGACTACGAGAAGAAGCTCGAAGAGCCTGGCAAGAGACTCAGGTACTTATACACAACGTAATAAGGTTCTAAATAGCGTGGCACTATCAATATAGCCGCGCAATGACGTCATGCTCAACCTGCACAAGTGTACTGACAGCTTCGACGGACTCGACTACGAGAAGAAGCTCGAAGAGCCTGGCAAGAGACTCAGGTACTTATCTACAGAGTAATAAGGTTCTAAATAGCGTGGCACTATCAATATAGCCGCGCAATGACGTCATGCTCAACCTGCACAAGTGTACTGACAGCTTCGACGGACTCGACTACGAGAAGAAGCTGGAAGAGCCTGGCAAGAGACTCAGGTACTTATACACAACGTAATAAGGTTCTAAATAGCGTGGCACTATCAATATAGCCGCGCAATGACGTCATGCTCAACCTGCACAAGTGTACTGACAGCTTCGACGGACTCGACTACGAGAAGAAGCTGGAAGAGCCTGGCAAGAGACTCAGGTACTTATACTAAACGTAATAAGGTTCTAAATAGCGTGGCACTATCTATAGGTAAAAGTGGTCAAGCGTTCAAATACCTCACTGACCAATTAAATTTAATATGAAAATTTAATACATTAGGTTGTTGAAATATTGTAAAAAAATGCAATTGCAAAAAAAAAATTCGCTATTACCTGTCTATCATGATATTTCAAACTGATCTATCTTATGAAAACTGGTCTATTTTTGGTGACCTTACAAAGTTTATCATCATCCAGTCATCCACCTAACCTTTTCCCAACGATACAGTGGTCGGCTTCCAGTCAAACCGGATTTAGCTGAATACCAGTATTTTACGACGAGCGGCTGTCTACCAGACCTCCACAACCCATTAACTGGGGTAACACGGCACTTCATGGCAAGACTGGAGTCAGATTAACTGGCTTCTGACTATCCGTAACGACTGCCAATGATCTACAAATGACAGCCGGGACCTTACAAAGTTTATATGACAGAAATAAACCCATAATTTTAAATGAAAACGTTTTGTCCCCAGATCACTAAGCTGCAACGATTCATTCAGCATAGTATTCGACGAGAACGCCCCCCATTCGTCGAGAGCGACCGACGTCACGCACAACTCGCTGGCTAAGCCAATCAGCGGCGAGCACTCCCTGGCTAAGCCAATGAGTGACGACGACTCGTTCATAGTGTTCGCTCACTCTAATGAGGGAACGGAGAGGAACTCTTCCATTGACAAGAGATTGGAGAGTGTGAAGGAGTGCGATTTTAAGACTGAAAGTTCCTGTGCGAAGAAGAGGAAGAAGGTAAGTTTCAGATGTTTATTTACGAGTTTTTATCCGCCTTTTAAACTGTAGGCTTAACTAGGATTGAACTATCAGGGTCAGAACTTTGCAAAATAGTCACTATGAATGTGAAACGTAAAAGGCAACTAAGGGAATACTGGTGGGTTTTAGGCAATAAACATCTGACGTCTGACACTCCCTCTCACTCCTTCGGTTTTTATTTTTTTTTTCTGGTAGGGGAATCATCAGAATGACTTCTCCCGCTCTAAGAATGGTTATTTGATGATTTCAATACCGTAAAATATGGATCTGGATATGGCACTGGATCCCTGAGAGAGCAAAAAAAGATAATGTTCTTATTTCACTTACTCCATGGGCACTTATAAAACGTCAGAAGCTAGTGCGCGGTTTCAATTGGTCGTTACCTATGGTACTGTAAAGTGGCAAAACCACGAGGGAGATGGCGGGACAAACTGGATAGATTCTATCTAAAATGGAAGGAGAAAGAATGGTTTCGCTAAACGGAGACAAACCTATACTTATGTAATTCTTTCAAAAAATTCCCGCAGCCTGACGTCATGTATACTAAATTACAAAGATGTAATTAGTAAATGTGACGAGAATTTATATTACGAAATCAATTTCATCTATTTTCACCAAATCTTTCATCAAAATGGCCTTAAAAATTTATGGATTGCAATGCAATTTGAACTTTATGTGTGTGGCATAGAGCTTATATATTAGTTATTTCCACACTAGCTTTAGCCCACAGCTTCTACTCAGGAATACAGCAGCTTTCTATTGGTGTAAATATTTTAGCAATCGGACCAGTACTTCCACAGATTAACTCATACAAACAAAAAAACAAACTTTACTTCTTTATTATATTAAGTATAGATTTATAAACATCACCTTCCCCCACAGAAAGGCCACACGCGTCACTGGTCGCTGGACATGGTGGTGCGCGAGCCCGTGGACGCCGCCAGCCCCGTGGACGCGGCCGGCCCGTCGACACAGATGTACCTCTACATACAGATGCAGCTGTGTCGACAGGACAGCCTGCACGACTGGCTGAGGGACAATAGGTGCTGTGAGGCCAGAGCTGATAAGGTAACGTATGCAGCTTCATAGCAAAAAATATTAGCATTAGCATTATCGGCCTTATAATATTCCCAGTGCTGGGACTCAAGCCTCCTCTCTAGGAGAGGGAACGGGTTGTAATCCACCACGCGTAGTGGTGACCCAGTGGTAACTGCCGCGACTTACAAGTTGTAGGTCGCGGGTTCGAACCCAACCAGGCGGATTACTTTGGGTAATTTATTTCATCACCACTGCAAAAAATATATATCGGCGCAATTACAACAGTATTAAGGATCAGAAGCGGTTATTATTTAAAGGATACAAATGACTTATCAACCAAGCAAGTTTTATTCCTTACAAACGATTTACAGTCAGAAGTACATTCAGAATCAGTATCACTGCACAAATTAGTTTTCTTTGAAGATCAAAAAATTGGGTGACCATCAGGAAGACGATTTGTGACGTCAGCTATTTTGACGCCTACGGGTAACTCCCATTTCGTCTTTTATTAACACAAATAAGAAAAAGAGTACTTTCTTATAAGGTTTATTAGCGTTGAAGCCTGTACTCTTGACCATGGAGTGCTGGACAAATACTCCTGTGTCATATTTTCATGACCTTTCCATCTTTCTTCGCAGGTCAAAATCCTCTTCAGCCAGATAGTATCAGCGGTGGAATACGTCCACCTAGCCGGTCTCATCCACCGGGACTTAAAGCCCAGTAACATATTGTTCGCTCCGGACGGACGCGTCAAAGTGGGTGACTTCGGCCTGGTGACCGCCATGAGCGAAACGTCACAGGGCGGCGAGAAGACTGACATTGTGGACGCGCACCAGAGACACACGTATAGAGTTGGTGAGTTCATAGACAAGTAGTGACATTCTGGTCAAAATAGGTGACTTCGTACTGGTCATCGCTACTGGTGACATATCACAGGACGGAAAAAGGACTGACATTGTTTTGACTCGTACCAGAGATACAAGTTCACAAGTTCGGGGCAGCTGAAGGGGCATCCGGTAACCGTCCGGACCGAGCCCGTGTCGTCGACAGCGCGTAGTTTTTCATGCGCGCCTCAAGGAGATGTCAGCAAAACTGTAGGGACCCAGCAGGACCGAAGCGTACTGAAGCCCTGGAATAAAGGCATAGAAGGGACATAGGAGTGGATTTTTGGCAGTAAAAGTTTGACCCGTCGTTCCGCCCCACCCCAGAACGGGAGAAGTCATTGAATGATTTATATATATCCACCTTACCCAAACAAAAAAATAATAATTTTAAAACCCCATGCAAAGAGAAGGTTAATGTTTCAATATACTTACATACAAGTCCATTCCCAGGCACGCACCTGTACATGTCCCCGGAGCAGCTGCTGGGCCGGCCGTACAGCTACAAGGTGGACATCTACTCGCTGGGGCTGATCCTGTTCGAGCTGCTGCAGCCCTTCGGCACCGAGTCCGAGCGCGTCGCCTGTCTGCTGCGCCTGCGCCAGGCCAAGTACCCTGAGCAGTTCATGTTGCATTATCCGCAAGAGGTAAGATGCATTTTAATAATCATCAGCATTTCAGCCGAAAGTGTTGGAAGAATAAATTTTATTTGAACCGAACAGCTTTATAATACAGCAACACGTTATCAGCACGAAGCTGCTTATTATAAAAGTGAAATAATTTCGGGGAATAGTATAAATTTTCAAGAAACTAAGATGTAACAAACCGAGACGGATACCTAACCTGGAAGTTCAAAATGAGGATGCTTCTCATTCATGAGGAGCTGTGGACGTCCATCACGGGGTATGATGATTCTGATAAAACGGCGGAGGATGTTCGCTTTAGCAATGACCAGAAGGCGTTGTCAAAAATATGCCTAACGGTAGATAGAGGTGCGATTCCGACAGAAAGACGTCCACTGCTGTATATAGGCCACCAAAAGCGTCGCCATAATGACCGAATCTGTGCGTCTCGCATCCGTCGGATTCCCACGACCCTCACCAGATCATCGGTCCACATTGTGGGAGGCCTTCCTACGCTTCCGCGCTTCTTTCGATATGTGGTCGCAACTCTAGAACCTTTCGTCCTCATCGAGCAGATGCTCTTCTTCTTTCTTTGCTTTTCTTTTAATTTTAAGAACAGATGTTCTACGAGCAATTGCCCTGCCGACTGCCACTTAAGTTTGGCGAATTTCCGGGCTTTAGTAATAGTTCAATTTTATACAAGTGGAGAAAGTTTGTCATTACAACCGAAGCGAAATTCATACGAGCTTCAGACGAAAGTGACAAATCTTCACGTATATCAAACGACGTTTTTCAATACACTTACGAAGAAATACTTCCTCTGAAAATTACGACTCATTTTTGTTAATTTTCTTAAGCTGCCATACATTTTAGTTTTGATATACAAAGCAGGTATTTTTTACCTTAACAATATCTAACGGTGTAGCATCTAAAGTCGAACGTCACCACATCCATAGATTTTAGCGTTTTCTTTGCTAATCATCTTCCATTGCTTGCAGACGGAAGTCCTAAAGATGATGCTGAGCGAGGACCCGTCGAAGAGGCCGACGGCCACCGGCGTGCGAGCGCGCGCGCCGCTGTACCAGCACACCAACCCCGACCATCACTTCATACTGCCCGCTATGGCGGCCGCGTAGGCTAGCTATTCAACACGTGAAAACTTTCGTGTCGTCTTAGGGCCCTCGCCCACGGCGACGTTTTGTAGCGCTGCTGACGCGCATTTCGTAAACGCGTGTCAGCAGCGCTACTAACGCGCTACAGTCGCACTTGAAACGCGCTACTGCATCGCGTCTGTAGCGCTGCAAGTGCGTGACCGTGTCAGACGACATCGGGGAGAGGAAGGACACAAGGACAGGCTGGCGCGTGAATGAAAAACAAAAACAATCTACATACAAAATCTTAATTTTTGTGCTACTGTATCGCGTTTGCATCGCGATTGAGAATCGTGGCGTGGGCGGGGGTAAGCCGCTAGCGCCTGCATCGCTTCAGATAGTCTCCGCGGGCGAGGCTCTTAGAAATACACAGCTTTTTCTTTAGTTGTACTAAGAAGTTATGAGAGGTAAGAAATCTTTTAGTTGCTGAAGCTGTTTTTCTGATAAATGAACATTACGTTTACATATTGTTTGTATGTTCATTTATCAAATCACAAAAAAATTACAGTTTTTCATGTCATAAGATAGTTCTAAGTGACTATAGATGAGGTTCTAAATTGAGTATTTGATGTCAATAATGTATCAAAAATTTTGATAAGTTTTCAGTGTATAGTGCGATACTTTTTTTTTAATGCTAATTCGCTTCAAATTCAAGGGGGTGTATTTTTCCCAGTTGTTAGACCATACTATGAAATGCATACAAAGAATATTTGTGATGACATATAGACGTAGATTATAATACCAGTGTTAGTGCCTTCTAGATTCGCTTTTATTCTTTAAAATTATTTTGATTTCTTTCAACCTTGTTAAAGATTTTCACGGCCTGGACCAATATAACCTAGGTTTTAGGTCCTCTCTTAAGGCCCAAGAGTCTTACAGTTTGCCTCTTAGGGCGACATAAAATATTCTTCGAAAGAGTCAATGTGGCTCTGTAACGCAAAGGACAACTGAAAAATCACAGATAGGTTTTAGTTAACAAAAGGTTTACACTGCCTCCCGTTCTAAATATAGCAAGAGAAAATATTTGATGAATTCCTGTCACCCGTAATGCTATGACTAACTCTTTCATATCACTTCTCATAATAATCTATTCATTTTTTCTTTGGCCTCCATCCATAACACACTATGAAAAAACTCTTAAAATATTAATCACTACTTAAAGTTAGCATTTCATACGAATTTGAACCTTATTGTTATACAAATAATGTTCATACTCATAAGCGAATTTGGAGGCTAAAGGACTGCCAGGGCTCTTCGAAAGTGTCACCACGGCCCAGGAACGCAAAGAGCAACTGTAGAAACACTGAGTGGGTTTTAGTCAGTAAAAGTTTGACAATCTCTCACTCTACACAGAGTCATCATCTGCCTGGCCTTTTCCAGTCAAGCCGGATTTAGCTGAATACCAGTATTTTACGAGGAGCGGCTGCCTACCAGACCTCCACAACCCATTAACTGGGGTAACACGGTACTTCATGACAAGACTGGAGTCAGATTTACTGGCCTCTGACTATCCGTAACGACTGCCACTTTACACAGAGTGGGGGGAGTTATTTGATTTTCCATCCTAAAAAAAGGGGTAGGGGTTACTCACTCCTTTTTAACGTTTGAATCCCCAACCGGTCCTATGAGACCGCGCTGTTATTGTTTTACTATTGTGTCTCGTTTCGCGGGTATCTGAGTAATTAAAGTGGGAAATCCATGTAATGACTTCTTTCGCTCTTGCGCGGAGCGGGAGGGGGTAACAGGCTTTTACTAACTAAAACCACACCTCATGTTGAGTTGGGCCTTCAGTTTTGAACAGCTCTTAAATGCCTATAGTCCGTCTAATGAAAGCGCGACCTGAGAGGTTAAATCCAAAAATTTTGTATGTGGTTAAAAGTGGTATTACTAACAAGTAGAAGAATCGTGTCTTGACACTTATCATATTTTTTTATTTCCTACAATTGTGGCTGAAAAATGTTGCCAATTAAATTTAAGAAAAAACTCCAGGTCGCGCTTTCATTAGACGCACTCTATTTATTCTTATGTTTAGGATAATTTATTTTCTCTTTATGTAAGTTACTCTTATCGTATTTTTAACGCATTTACTTCTAATTGCAACTATTATGACCAGCCTGTAATTGAACTATTGCTGTTTTTTTTAATAAAAATATTAGTTTTGCTAAGAGAGAGTAGATTTTACTGAATGTTAGTTTGTATATGTTCTAGTGATATCTCTAGTTATTTTGCACTAAGTTAGTTGAAATTAATCATTTTCAACAAGATGGAACTTTACTAATTCCACCACCTTCATAATTCATTTAAGAATTATGTGGGTCTAATGAAATTATTTGTCTTAGAACCTCCGGATGATTGCCGGTTAACTTATCTAGCACCAAAAATGTATCTGATAGTTTTTTTTCGGTTTCTTGTTCTTTTAGTAAAATGGGAATTAATTTTTGAGCGCCCGTCATAAAAACAAATTTAGCGATTTTATCCTTTAACAACACAAATATGAAAAACAATATATTGTTACGAATTTCATTATAAGCGTTTAAGCCTGTCATGTAATTGTGACTGTGGCGTGCGGGGCACATTTTTCTTTGTAATGTTTACAAAGAGTGGTCAAAAAATTTAATTCTGAGTTTTGCGTTACAAAACTGAATGTATTCTTCTATACTCATTGAAAATGATTGATTATTAAGAGCAATAATTAAGTAGGTAAGTAATAATAATAATAGTATTTAGTTGTAGTCTAATTGTATTAATAGATAAATGAACGTAAGACTGGAGATGGGTATTGTCGGAATGTTTCTGTATTTTAATATAAGTGAGGATTAAATGTTACAATCTGTTGGTCAATGCATAAAATTATGTAGAAAATATTGGTAAAATAAAATGTTTTGTATTGCAACTTCGATTGGTTTTGGTTAAGTTCCATGTTTGATAAACTTTTACCAATTTTTTTTTTTTTTTTTTAGTAACTTACCAATGTATATTCATTCTCATGTATTTAATGAGAAATATAATTTTTAGCTACAAAATAAATTAGCTTACACTTTTACTGTATATTGTAGAAACTTTAAAAATGCTAATTGATGCATATGAAAAAAGTAGAAATAAGTTGTATAAAATGTTGCGCTCACTCTATGCTAAGAGTGATGTGTATACTAAATTGTTCTGAAAAATTTGGAACTTGTTTGTGAAAATGTTTAAGTATTGTAATGTAATGTTTGTGATTTAATCACATTCCTACTGTAAAATATTACTTAAGGTAAACAATAAATTAATCATAATGTAATATATTGTTGTATTTTTTAAATAGCCCTTTAGTACACGACACGGTTTTTGCGCCGTACGGCATAAAAAACGTACCGTGAACAAGAGTCCATAGACTGTGATACAACACTGATAAAACACGGCGGCGATGCGTCCCGTAGCCTCGCCGTTTGTGTCGAGCTCCCCAACACGTTGCGCCGTGCTTGCGGGTGGAGAATTCTGCGGGTTGCCGACCAAGAGCTAAGCTAAGTTAGTTTAGCTTAGCTCGCATAGCTGACGCAGTTTTCCATACTTGTGTGCAGACCGCAAACTATGCGAACTAAGCTATGTGAGCTAACTAAAATATGCGAAGCTAAGTTAGTTGTGTATGCCGATGCGCAGCTACACGAGCTAAGCTAAGCCCCTCCCGCTACCCCGCACACCCTTTGCACATCCTTCGCCAGTGCTGTCCAGTGTTCTTTGTTGTACGCACGGTCGTCTAGTAGCGATTATGGAGCAATTTATTGAAACTGTTAAACAATCCTATACTATGGAACACACAATCAAAGGACTATCCAAGATCTGGAGCGTCTTTTTCTTAAATAATAATAAGTCAGTATTAATCTTCTTTTTCTATGTGTAACGTATTCATCATCGGAACTTTCTTCATCGATTACATTAATGGCATAATTGAACTACGCAACACTGACTGAGTTTTGGCTTAGCTGTTGGTGTGCACGCTATTTAAGGCTCCCCCACACAGACGCGTTATTACCGGTCGATAATATCGCATGCGTTACTGCGATATCTGTTTGCAGTACATTTTGTATTAGGACGGTCGTATAGTTACACACTGCTGCGATAATAACGCTGCAATGGAAGTGGGACGTTGCGTTTCTCCGTCCTGCGATATTCCGATATGCGTTCTAGAATGTTTTGTATCAGAACGCAAACGACCGTACACACATCTGCGATAATAACGCAACTTTCTCGTAAGAAATATCGGACGATAAAAACGCAGCTGTGTGCAAGGAATCGGGACGCATTAACGCAATACCGCATGCGATATTACCGACCGATAATAACGCACCTGTGTGGGGGAGCCTTTATATCTAGCTTAGCTTAGTCTAGCTTGCTTGGCATAGCTTAGTTTAGCCTTGGAATAGCTTAGTTTTCGGTCTGCAACCGGCTTAAGTCCCTTCCACTACCCCGCACACCCTCTTAATTGAACTACGCAACACTGACTGAGCTTTGGCTTAGCTGTTGGTGTTCACGCTATTTATTTCTAGCTTAGCTTGCTTGGCATAGCTTAGTTTCGCCTTGGCATAGCTTAGTTTTCGGTCTGCAACCGGCTTTCACAGTGGCTACGTACGGAGTGAAACCGTGCCGCGTACAAGAGGCCTCATTGTTCTAATTACATGGAGCTTCATGTAAGCGGGTGGGCCGCAATCTACCGCATGGACATTGCGCGGGTTTGCGGCAGTTATATGTTATACTAGCTAGCAATAGCTGGTCAATCAGTCAACCATTTTGCGCAACCCTAAACCTTTTTTTCAAAATAAAAACCTAAGTTACTCCGTATTATATCAGGTATTTGCCAGTGATAATCTAGAAAAATCCGGTTCAGCCATTTCAGAGATAAGTTGGAGCAAACTGACAGACAAAGAAATGCATTTTTGTTATAGGCGTCGAATATACTTTTTTTGGCATTTTTTATGTTGCAAACACTTTAATTTTATTTGTATGTCATGTATCGATTTAACAATTTTGTTTCATTTACTGTAAAATCGGTTTTGCGTAAAAGAAAATAAAAACAACAAATCGGTTAAACAATAACTTATATTTAATTATAAATTAATCGTCACCATTTAAAATAAACATTTTCTATACATTTATATTTCTATCACATACATTATAATACTTCAGTTTATACCTACTACATATTAACAAACTAAATGTGCTTTTAGCATAATAAACCTAAATCCTAAATATTAAAATTAATAGGCATACAACACAAATACAATACAAATAAAATTATTTTTACACATCTATATTCACCTCTCGCTCACACACACTATGTATGAGCGAGAGGGAATAGTAGATCCGCCATATTTAATTTAATTGTGTAAATGAAAGGCAACTAGTACAAAGGCATCACTGGATAGTATGAACATTTGAAAAGTGGTCCCAACACAAGTATTTACAATTTCAGATCTTTATTCTTATTTTTAGTTTGGGTAGAAACTTAATTTTCTAATTTTATTTAAAAAATGGGTTACCGAGTATTATCTTCGAGATAATAATATGGGGATTTCTGAAAAGGACACCTGTGATCCTAGAACGCAAGGGGTAACTAAGTAAATTTTAGTCAGTAGAAGTCTGACACGCCTTCTCGCTCCACCCTGAGTGGGAAAAGCGATTTGGGATCCCCCCCAATTAAAACCAAATAAATGGTTGTGGATGTCAGATGGGCAGTCTACATACTGGTAATCAGCTGCATCAGGTTAGACTGGAAGACGACTTAATTGAGACATAATGACTCGACTATCGGAGATTGAAAAACAAATGAAACAACAGAAAACATAATAATTTTTGTATTGTATCATTTGTTTTACTATCTCCGATATGTGATAGATAGGTTATTGGGTTCGGCCGTTAGTGAATTCTCTCCTCCAAAAGAAAACCCAATAAATGGGTTGTGGAGGTCATATAGGCAGTCGCTTAATGTATTTTCTACTGGTATCCTGACAAGACATTGAGATATAGTGACAAGTTTAAAACCTTCTGAGAAAAAGGTTTAAAACAAAGAACCTAACGAAATCAGTTCGCAGCACAAATACATAAATTAATTGCACGCACATACGAGTGCACTTGTAAGGTTGCAGATTATGTGTTAGGTCAAGATCTTGATGGGCTGCGGGAACGTTTCAAAGACTGGCCGTGGCCTTAAAACATAAAGGGCAACTAAACGACACAGGTGGGGTTTTAGTCAGTATAAGTTTGACACGCACTCTCGTTCCACTCTAGAACGGGAGAAGTCTTTGTCTCTTTTCTCCGATTTCAACGATCATCCGACCAGACGGGTGTACTCTCTGGTCCAGGCAACCGTCCGATAGTTGGCTAATCTCGTGGAGAACTTTGATACCGTGATACAGGATTTTCAATTTTTAGTTTTAATGTCAGGACATAGAAATCACTACAGATATGTAGTGTGTATGTAGTACAGACAAAATCATTACATACGAATGGAGTGTGATGTTATATTTTAAAAGCAAACGAGATCTAAGTGTTACAACAAACTAGTGATTAGAAAACTATGTAGCCAGCACTTCTGACCTCATTAAAATATATTTACGTTCAGAATGCCGATAATATCATTGACGGGCGACTGGCGACCTATAGTCGCATCACTCATTTGTGACACGGATGACATAACTCGAAGAGCATGATTTTACAGGAGAGCTTCTTTAGTTTGAATAAATATATCCTAATAATAATTTTCTGTTCCTTAAAAGTTTGTACACTAAAAATATTGCGTATTTTTTCGAACAAATATCGGTACATGAATCTCAAAGTGGGTATCATAATTATCTTGACTGTATTTTACTAATGCACTTATACACCTTATTAATAACAATTTTAGGCCCAATTATGAAACGAAAATATTTTTTTTATTTAATTTTTTATTGTTAATAGGTACTAAATAAGACAAACTATTTACACGCGTGTTAGCTACTATTATTAGTCAAATGAAATTAAATGATTTATGTCTAAAGATAATTATTGTCTTTACATCATTTCTAATAAAATAAGGCTTCATTTGGATTACGGAAATAAATCAAGTTTGAATTTCACTACAATAATATTATTTTTAGTCCTGTAAATTTCAAAAGGACACTTGGTCAAACGGTAATTTTATATTAACATTTAATACCATTCTGAATTAACAATTTAAATTATATAGGTACCGTAATAAAAACACTAAATCGTTTGCGCACCCAGGTAGGCCGCTGAAAACACAACTTGGTGAATTGGGGTTTTATAGACCCATCGGATACCCAATATAAGTGCAGTGCCCCCTGCTCAGAGCATGAGCCACATGTTGGAGTGTCCCAAATACCCATACACCTGCACTTTGGAGGCCTTTATGAGTACCACTGATGCTGCAGTTAACGAAGCCAATGGCCAAACGGTTTAACGAGTTTATCATCGATTCGAAAATAAGTTACCAATCTATGCAGGAATTTATGATATAAATATTACATTCTAACAGGAAAGCACAATAAAAACAAATTATATACACACAAATAAAATATTCAAGATTTTTATTTCATAATAAAATTAAATAAAATACGCGACTTGGCGACAATATTTATAATATAAAAATAAAAATCGTGAATACTTACTTACATTCTAGACTTAATTAGTATTGGTCATTTCCAGTACAATAGTATAATATTACTCGATAACTATACGATTAGCAAATATCACATTTGTAAACGAGATAATAATATCATACCTACGCAGCATTTAAATTTAGATAGATTACATTCCAACTGCCAATCAGAAACAAAACGAATATTTTTTTTTTGAAAGTAGTCAAATTTAGAACCTCTTCCGTTTTTTTAAGAGGATAAAAAAAAAGTTGCCTCTTAAAATTTATAAATTGATCAAAAATCAAATTAATCAATTATCAATTTGATTTTTTTTGTGTAATTAGAAAAGGTTTGTATGAAAGTTTTTTAAAATTAAATTGTAACGGAGCCACCTCAAGTCACTAGTGTGTAATGGCAACACTTCTCTCTTTCATTATCGAGTTACACTTTCTTTTTGAAAATTTGATGATATTAGGAAGGTTTTGGAAATCAAACTCTTTAACGGATGAGTAAAGTAACTGTCTGACTTGATTATGATTCATCCAATGCAACTGTTGCTAAGGAAAAGTCAAACCGCATTTTTCCAATGAATAGTACCTACTACACTACGGTTTGACTCATTTGACCTTTCATTTGGAATGTAGTCTTTCTATATACAATTTAGGAATCAGTATAATTTTGTGATAGCTAAAAACCAGGAGCTATCTTCGAATATCACAAGTGAAACATAGAGATGTTTTGTCGAAGATAAATAAGCATAGTTTCAATTAAAATACAGTTCAACTGAGCTATGCGATTCTATATCAAATACTAACACTACGTTAACAGAATAATTACATAATCACATTTATAATTATAATAAAGATCTTTTTAATAATATACATTTCAAAAGTCCATTTAATTTTCCTAAAAAATATTTCAAATTCGAATATTTCATTCAAATTTTATAAATAAAAGCCGTTAAAAATAACACCTAAATTCTAATTCTAATTTTAAATTCCCTGTCAACTCTTATTAAAACTATGACTCGTATTATTATTCTGTAGAAAACTGGGAGTCTTACCCTCTTTTACGATTCTTAAGGCTTGCAACACTCGGGCAGTGTCCAACTCTTTTTCCGACGCCTTTTCGTTGTCCAGGCATATCTCTGTCATTCGGGCGTTGAACTGTTCTAGAACTTTGACTCTGTAGTCTATGGAGGAAGCAACGGGGTTTGCTGTCAACCATAGATTTTCTAAGCAAGGAAGTTTGCATATGTGTTGAACTTCTTCGACGTCGGTGATGACATTGCAGCTCAAATCGAGACTCTCTAAAGAGTATAATCGCGAGAACCCTTGGAGGCTTTCCACTCTGTTTTGTGACAAGTCTATTCTAACTATATTGCCTATCTTGGCGTGCCAGTTTTCGCACGCGGCGAAACTGTTCATAGAGAGGTTTAGTATCCTCAGTTCGTGGAGGCAGGAGATATCGCACAGCTCCTTTAGTTTGTTGGATGATAAGCTAAGATGTTGAAGCCTTGGCACCAGTCTGATCGCCCAATCTACGTGCTGTATGTTGTTGCTGGCGAAGTTTATTAGGGACAGTTTCTTCCATTTCTGTTGAGCAGACAAAAAAGAGGAATTAATAAATCATGTAATAATTTATTTATTAGTTTATCCCCGCAACGGATTGCATTGCATTGCATTGCAGAAATTATACCAATGGAGCACAACATCATATGCGCGGTGGAGTGGTAGTCTTCAAAGGAGTGGAGCGACGGCGACGATGGGACACGTACGCTCGCTTGGGGGCCACCACTCCAACAGGATATTATATCGAACATAATTTTTTATAAGTTTTGAAGCTCTCTCGTTGCGATGAATTTTGAATGGAAATTTATTTAAATTGAAAACTGCGAAAAAATTTGATATGTCATCTTGACGGTTGATAAGTGCATATAGCACAAAATTGGTGCCCCGAGACAATGAGACGGGATCGCGGCAGACCACGAAGGAGATGGCGGGACAAACTAGAGTGATTTCGCTAGAACTGGAAATAGGAAGTGCGAGCTCGTAAAAAATGGGAGTGGAAGATTGGAGAGAGAGGTCTTTGCTCAGGAGTGGGAAAACAAAAATAAATAAATATACATAATATTGATATGTAGTGTAAATATTACTTCGTGTAGAGCTCATATCAAGTTCGTTTAATAATAAATCTACAAAACTTGACACAAATTTAACTAAATTAAGGCCAACTATGACGTCACTTGCACACAATAACAGATTATTACATTACAGATTTTCCTGTATTCCTGTGTTTTAGAGTTGAAATGTTTCAAACCAGCAGATGCATATCAATATTGGAACAAAAACTAGCGAATATTCGGTGTGCAGCATAGTATGCTTCGAAATAAATCAGTTTTAAACCTATAAATAATCTTTATTGTTACATAGTATTAGATGAGGAGCTCGTGGCTAGATAATAACAGCTGCATGGGTCGATCTTCAAGGTTAAGCAAAGCTTGACTGGAAAGGCTTGACTGGAAGCCGACCCCAATATAGTTGGGAAAAGGCTAGGCAGATGATTCGGTGTGCAGCATACGCCGGATATTTGCTAATTGCGGGATAGAATGCTAAGAAAGAAATACATTGTTACAGTACAGCCGTTATAAGTTGGCGAGTCTGAAGTTAGGCTCTGCGAATTTTGGCGCTTGAAAACTCGTACAAAAATGAAGGTTTTAAAAAAAATGCAATTTGCAGTTGTTATTGCTGTTAAAAACTGTTATTATTTTTTATTTAGTTTTCAAACGCTAAAATTCGCAGAGCCTAACTTCAGACTCGCCAACTTATAACGGCCGTACTGTACATATTGGTTGAAAGCTTGTGACATGCCTCAAAGTGTAATATGATTGGACTTTATGTGCGATTTCGAAGCGATTGGATGCGGTTAACGCGAATTCAACGCGATGCGGCGGCTTGTTCTGTCTTAAGCTACGTGCGCGCGAAGTCAACGCGATGCGGCGGCTCGTTCTGTCTTAAGCTACGTGCGCGCGAAGTCAACGCGATGCGGCGGCTCGTTTTGTCTTAAGCTACGTGCGCGCGAAGTCAACGCGATGCGGCGGCTCGTTCTGTCTTAAGCTACGTGCGCGCGAAGTTAACGCGATGCGGCGGCTCGTTCTGTCTTAAGCTACGTGCGCGCGAAGTCAACGCGATGCGGCGGCTCGTTCTGTCTTAAGCTACGTGCGCGCGAAGTCAACGCGATGCGGCGGCTCGTTCTGTCTTAAGCTACGTGCGCGCGAAGTCAACGCGATGCGGCGGCTCGTTCTGTCTTAAGCTACGTGCGCGCGAAGTCAACGCGATGCGGCGGCTCGTTTTGTCTTAAGCTACGTGCGCGCGAAGTCAACGCGATGCGGCGGCTCGTTCTGTCTTAAGCTACGTGCGCGCGAAGTCAACGCGATGCGGCGGCTCGTTTTGTCTTAAGCTACGTGCGCGCGAAGTCAACGCGATGCGGCGGCTCGTTCTGTCTTAAGCTACGTGCGCGCGAAGTCAACGCGATGCGGCGGCTCGTTTTGTCTTAAGCTACGTGCGCGCGAAGTCACTGCTGCAGTCGCAATAGAGTACATATTACTTATTTGTTCCATCGTTTCGAGATCGCGTTCGCATAGATCTACATAAGACATTGCGTAAACGAGTTTCATCCCGAATACCGCATGGGACTTCAGTTTTACCTGAGCGTTCAGTAACATTACTGGGTAAAATAAGGAAGTATTTGATAACTTACAAACAAAATAATGTTTATAATACATATGTATGTTTAGTAGAACGTCGCTTTACGAGTAGTTTTCACGGTAGTTTCACTAGTTTTCAGCTTACGCCCGTTTTCAATAACCTACCGCAGTTTATATATAGATAGCTATATCCCCGCTAAATAGTAAGATTCTATCTATCAATCCACAACTTTGGTACGAAATACTATTCCTCGGTAGGTTATAGGAAAACAAGTAAGGGCAAAAGGATAGATTTGTTTATCTTTAGTAGCTGCAACTGTAGATAGATAGCTTATTGAAAACGGGCGTTAAAGTATTCAGTCTAATGTTTTTTTTATCAATTCGATCCTAAATACGAACCGCGCTATCAGCCAGCGCTAGACATGTGATGAGCGACCTATTTTAGCGTAAATATTACAATAAGTACGAACAGATAAACCTAATGACTCAGTCGCCACGTGCGCAGAGGTCATTCGTTACGATAATGTATAGTGATTTGTTACAGTTGTGCTGGAATTTACATTTTATGTAGTATGGTTCGAAATAAATCCGTTTAAAACCTATAATCTTTATTTTGACATAGCATTAGCTGCTGCCAGCGGTCCCGCTCGCGTGGAAGTAGAAAATTATCACATCATCATCTTCCCGCCCTTGTCCCGTTTTATTTGGGGTCGGCGCAACATGTTTTTTTCTTCCAGTCTATCCTGTCACTCGTGACGCTTTCACTACTCCCTTTTCTTCCATATAACATCTCACACAATCAATCCATCTTTTTTTTGGCCTCCCTCTCCCTCTCCATCCATCCACATGCAAACTCATAACTTTTTTAGTAACATGCGTTTCATTCCTCCTCTACACATGACCATACCAAGAAAAACGACTCCAAAAGAACATAGTCCCGGGATAAAAACCTAAGTGGAAATTCTGAAAGGAAAAACTTAAAGAGCAACTGAAGCTAGGCCTATCTCACTAGGACACCAGTCGCATCACCAACAATATGTATTCACCCCAACCGTAGGAGCCCAGCTGCAGGTCCGATGGAAAAACTTCTGAATAGGAAACTCATTGTCCTACAGTGTATTCGCCGGAGCATGAGCCAAAAGGTAAACAAAGAAATCATTTTTTCTAAATGGCGGGTATAACCCGACCGATGACAAAACGTCACATTTCAATGTAAAATGTTCGCAGTATCTGTGGTCTACAACTTAGTAGTATTAAAATGTCATTTTAGGTTCTTTTACATGTGAACTATTTAATGCATAACTAATAAAAATTAAGAAAATAATTAAAGGCATTTATAATGTTTGATTTCAAATAAATCTGAAAGGATAACATAAGTTCCACAGACATCATTCTAAAATATAATTTCTAATGTTGTCAGTGTAGTTATTAATTCCATACTTATTTTTATATGTTCACTACATCAATCGTGACATATAAAGAACCCTTTTTATGGTTTGTTTACCTTTTGGCTCAACCCTCAGCGAATAGCCTATAGACTGCAAAAGGTACCTAACTGAAGCATCATAACTAGAAGGTATGTGTGATTTTAGTAAGTAAATGTCTGACATGAATAGAGCGGTCATTTATTTATTTATTTATTCTTTAATGGCCAACCAACAATTGTTTACACTGATAACACTTAAATAAGTACATAATATCTAGGGTTAGTGTAACAATTAATTACAGGTTAGCACCGCATGCCCCATAAACAAATAAGATGTGCCACAAGTACACACACCAATAAAGCTTAATATTTGAGTACTTAACTAAAACAGGGATACAAAGCCATCATTTAAAATCAAATTAAAATCACAATTACAATCAAAAATCAAAATCGAAATTATAAGTCAAATAAAAATGTCGATTAATATTAAAATACGAATTAATTAAAATCCAAATTAAATCAAATGTCAAATTATAATCACAATCAATAATATGAAAATCAAAATTTAAGTTAAAATTAAAACAAACAAATCAAAAACAAAAAGAAAATTTAGATAAAAATGTACTTAAAAAACAATCAAATCCAATCCAAATTATAATTAAAATTAAATTACATTATATTAAAATTGAAATCAAATCAAATTAAATAATTGATGAAGTTGTTCTATGAAACTTGGCATATGAGTCAAAATGCACGTCAATAAGATCGCTAGAGCATATTGACGTGCATTTCTTTTTTTATTACAACTTTCACACAACACCATCTAGTCACAAGCTAAGCAGAACTTGTGTTATGGGTACTAGACAACTGATAAACATACATACATATTATAGATAAATTACACCCAGACATATAACAAATGATCATGCTCATCAAACAAACATTAATTTGTCCTGGGTGGGAATCCAACCTACGACCTCCAGCATAGCAGTCAGGGCCACTAACCGCTAGAACAACAGGCCAGTCAAAATCATTCATTGTAACTTTCCTTTAGTTTGCGATCAGGACATACCTACATGTTTGCCGTTTGCGAATATTTACCTACCTGATTAGTTAGTCACTATATGGCAATAATGAATATATAAATAATAATGATTATATGACTATGACGAAGCGATGACATCACGACTGTATTCTAAGAAGCTCTATGAATGACTATCCTTGACGAAAATTCAATCATAAACATTTTATCTGATTCGTATCCGTTGAATTTAATTTATGACCCAGTATAGTGGTCACACTTTACTGATGCCAAACAATGTTTCTCTAAATATTATAGAAAGAAAGACCGAAAATATTTATTTGACACATATAGACACTGGATTATTAGAAAAAAAAGTAATAATATAAAAAATAAAGAAAATCTAGCAGTGTGTGCTAGCTTTAGTGTTCTCTAAACGAAAAGTAACAGTATTGTCATCAAGTTTAATGACTATCTACCTACTGTGTCCTTAACTACGTCCTGCTAGTGGCTTCGCCCACATGAAAGTAGGTTCCTCCAAACAAACTTTGGGGACTCGTGAGGCGTTATCACTTTAGGGGTCGAACTGAACCGTGTGTCACATAATCAATTCATCTTTTTTTGGTCTCCCTCTTCATCCATCCACATGAGTATACTCATAACAGTCATAACCAAGACAAACGATTCCCTTTCAATTTATCAGTTGCTCTTCACTTTCAAACTTCCTCTAATATACTTTCGACCCTTCCCTTGTCCTTTAAAAAAAGAGTTTAATCGGGGATAAACATTTTAACTTTATCAAAATGCAAAAAATCTATCAGGCAAACAGCCCTACTTGTAATGTGTACATAACTTGTGGAGGTTTATTTTTCTTATCGTCAGCTTTCTGTTTGCTCAGCTGATTATAAAATCGATGAAGGTATGAAGTTAACGATGCAAGAATCTAAACTATTTGTATAGGTATTATGCATACATCGCGATAAAGGACACACATTTACGATAGTCGAACGACCTACATACTCGTATGTATTGATTTTAAAGTAAAGCATCTTGGTTTGATAAATGGTATGGAGTTGTATGGGAGATGGCTTTAAATCTGCAGTGGGACAATATGATGGTTAACAATAAGATTAGCTTGGTTCTGGGCATCTGAAAGTAGGCCTATTTCACCAGTATATTAGGTCACATCATCAATAAAATGTATTCAGCTTTATGGAGGATGACTTCCCCACCTTGTGTCTGTTTGGTTGTGCTAAACTGAATCGTAACTGGTGAGATGTTAGCGCCGTTTCAGTACAAGTTTCGGCGAGTACTTTTACAGTGAAATAATTTGAAACTGTATGAAGGTAAATCCTTAAAAAAATAGTAAACATTAAACTTAAGCAGAATTAAAAATTCCAATAATCACTTTTAGAAGTTTTGTTTTACTCATCAATGTGAAGCCTCATTATAGGTCAGTTCTAGATCACATAATTTCAACCGCTACTCTTTACCAATAGTCATAGTACGGATGAATAGTTAAGTGAATACGAAACGTTCTCAGTATCGATTTCTTTTTACATTATCTATGCATGACGCAGTGTCTTTGTTTTACGTTTTACACGATATATTGACGTCACCGAACTTCGTCCTTCATTGACTTGTATAACACTTTTCTGTTTTAACAAAAATGTATATGTACGAGTATGTTTGTTTGTCACTTCTTCACGCTCGAACGGTTGCACGGATTTCGATAAAACTTAGTATACCAGTAGATCATGTCTTGAAATAGCACATAGGATGCTTTTTATCCTAGGAGTTGTTTCCTTGGGATAATTATTTACTATTACGTGTGAAGGGGTCGGGTGAAGCCACTGGAAGCAGCTAGTTATAAAGTATGATTTTTTAGAAGACATTTGACTTCAGAAAAGTTCATGTTATTTATTATCAGATCACTACATTTATAAAATTATACGTCCGAAGTAGGAAAATCTATTGAGATTGTTTTACAAACACTGACTTATTAAAATTAGATCATCTTTTCTATTTATTCAATTAAAACAAAGAAACAATAACAGTCAATTTTGTACCATACAACCTTCAAAACACGATCCAAATTTCAATGTCAAGCCTCAAATTGACTCTGACTCAGCACCAATTTATCATTACATAATAAACTCTACTGCTACAGAAATAAGGTTGCTATCAACTTACAACAGTGTCAGCGATGCTGGAGGGATCCTTATGCAGGATATCGACTAGCAGGAACTCGTTTAGTGACACGACGCTCGCCGTCGACACTGATAGACTCACCAGTGTGTCACGGAGGCCGCCTGGAGGAGGAAAAATAGATTAGACTTAGACTCTCTAACGCCCGTTCTCAATAACCTACCGCAGTTCAAAGATAGATAGCTATCCCCGATAAACAGTAAGATTCTATCTATCAATCTACAACTTTTGGTAGGCTAACCGTCGGTAGGTTATAGGAAAGCAAGTAAGGGCAAAAGGATAGATTTGTTTATCTTTAGTAGCTGCAACTTTAGATAGATAGCTTATTGAAAACGGGCGTAAAAGGCCTATTATACCACTCGTCTACGTCGCGTAGTGTAATAAGGGTAAGACGGTCTTACTTGTACGTAGACTCAACGACAGTATACGTAAGACCGGTCGTAAAAACGAGTGGTGTGACAGTTGGTATTGCGGGAAAGTTCGAAAGATGTATCGTGACCTTTGAATGCAAAGGTTGACTGAAGAAACTTTTTTGAACTTTTTTTTAAGGTGGGAAATCTTCCAATGACTTCTCTCGCTCTAGGACGTAGCGAGAGAGCGTGTCAGACTTCTACTGACTAAAACCAAATCTATGTTCCTTCATCAGGTCCTTTGTTGTGTTTGAAGTTTCCTTTTCAGAAGTAATAAGCCTAGCGCCAGATGGCTTCGGCCTTGTTTTGCATCTACGGTTTTGCTGACATCTCTTCGAGTCACGCGTGTGACGCTAACCGCCATCAGCGCAGGGCCGAAGTCTACTGGGGCCATGGGTCGACTTCTGAAAGGGTTTCTCGTGAATCTGGGATACAAAGGGTAGCTGAAAGAACATAGATTTTAACCAGTAAAGCTCTGATACGCCGAGCTCCGCCCCAGAGCGGGAGAAATTAGATTTTATTTATTTAAACTTCATGCACAGTGGTGGTGCATAGGCGGACTTAATGCATCAGGGCATTCTCTACCAGTCAACCTTAGGATTAAAAAGACAACAATGTGGTAGGTCTGTACAATAAATAAATAACAGATATTTCAAATAGATTGATAGATTTTCTATAATTAACTGAAAAGAAAGTCTCAGGTAGGTAGAATTCCTCTCTTTAATTTGTTGTAGTTACAATTATCCAATCGTTTTGTGCATATGAGTTGATAATCGTTTAGTTTATGAGTATGTATCGTGAAACGCGATTTGATTGATAATTTGTACAGCATATTGTCGGCGATGTTTAGTTTACTTCCAAACTTTTAGATGGAATTACTAGTTTATAAAAATCTAAAAATGAAATACTTTTAATAAATTTTTATGGCATAATGTAATGATTTCTCATTACATATAATGCCAGTCTCATGAAACCTACACAATTATACAATGTATTAACATGTAGCCTGTGCCTTCTGACTGCTGGGAAAAGTATCCCTCTAATCTTTACTAATTTTGTTCTCGATACTGAACTGTTTCTTTTATAAAAAATAGTATTTTTAAATAATTTGTTAACAATTTATCCCATCTAAGCATGGGTGCAAAAAAAGTTCAGTAAGTAGTTTTCTTAGATAAAATGGGGAATTTTGTTTTAATCCTTCTAGGACTTTAGAGACATAATAGGAAAGACAACAGGAGTGTGGACGCCAGTTACTGCTCGGGGCTCAACAGATTAACGTTTGAATCTCCGACCGGTCTCATGAGACCGCGCTGTCATTGTCTTACTATTGTGTCTCGTTTTGCGGGTATGTGAAAGGTTAAACTATGTAATGAGGATTATGCTTTGCATTTTCTAAATCAAATACTGTCATAGTGTTTATAAATGACTATCATAAATAAAACTCTTATCAACTCCTTATCTAGTAAACGCAAGCTAAGTAAACAAAAGAAAACGTACCAACGCTCTGTATGCATCCCATCGGCACACCAAGAATCTTCAGCTCCATGAGTGACTTAAACGGTATCAGATCAAAGTGCAGATCATTTGGCACTATGTTACTCGTCCCCAGCTTCTCGTAACTCCCTTCAATGTTCAGGGAACGTAGTTGTGAGCAAAAGTCTAGGACGTGACTGAAGTCATACATCTGATCTTGCTTCTCAGTCGGCGGACATGCCATTTTTAACCGTTCACTTATTGCGTGTAACTGAAATAAGATGGGTATTGAAGAAATGTTGGTTTGAGGAAAAGAAAGTAGGCTGAATATGTAATTAGACTGACTTATCAGTGAGTAAGTTAAGGGGAATTTTAATGTTACTCATTGTATCTGATTATTTATTAGGTTTTATCAGTATATTGGTAGATTCATTCCTTAAGAATATTTTATAAATTTCTAAAAGTTAATCTATTACTTATCAATAGTAGTTACTATGTTCAGTTTTGAAGAAGTAAATGGTACACGTGACATTGGATTGTCATCAGATTCTACATCGGAATCTGATGAAATAATTCTGGCATTTTACCTCTAGAGGTGTGAAGTGATGTGACCTCTCATCCTCCAACAACTTGTCACCTTCCAAAAACAGAGTCTTTGCTAAGTCTTGTAACAAAAAGAATATATCGTACAAATGGAAGTCTAGGAAGTGAGCGAACTCGGACGGCATCGTGAGCTTTAAATAGTTAAAAACACTCTTCAAGTATTCGCTAAGGCCCTCTCGTCTCTGCTCCACGAATTTTGGCGTCTTGTTGCGGATAACTTTCTTCGGCGGCAACAATTCCTTCGCGACCCCATGGTCCGAAACCAACTTCTCATGCAGCTCTACAAAGTCACTGTACCGATGCGACACGTTCCAACGCACTGGCCCGACTTTAACAGTTATTTCGTAATAAGTTACATTATCTTTTGTTGAGGTTTCTCCCACGGTCACTGTGCTATCCTCGCGGTGGTTCACGAATGAAGACATTATGCATTTAACGGACACGATCACTAGCGCTGATAGCCCGTTTATCAGTATGTTTTATTTTAATCAAATTGCAGTACGCATGTCGCGAGCGCTACAGGAAAATCGCGACTTGTCTGCTTCGCCGAGTAATGTGATGAATTCATGAATGAAAATGACATTTCTATTTTTTGACGTCATTTGTCAATTTGACAACTGACGTAGCAGCGTTCCAAGTCTAACAATATTGATATTAGCGACCATAAAATGGATAATGCCGTAGGTGTTGTTGTCAGTTTACATAAGGTTTACATGGTGGGTTTTATATCCAACTTGTTAGGTTGTGTAGTTCAGGAATAGCTCTTACTCCATATTTAATAATGCTGATATTTAGCTATAACAAGCATCATTGAAAGCCAATAGGGTTCAGAAAAGGCAAGCTTTTGGGAAAAGGGTCTATCGATCAATTTACGCGTGGCGCGGTGCTCCTCTATTATTTATCATCTGTTCGCAAACGTCAATCAGTAATTTTGATTTGACACTGACATTTATCATACATTTCTGTGCATTTCTGTATTTATTCGGATTATTACTGTGTTGTGATATAAATATTAAATTTTATAGAGCCAGATAAAATGATTTGATGGTGTTTTTGCAATTTCTGATCGGTTGTGTGTCATATAATCAAAGCTAGTGTTATGTGTGATAATTTGTAAAATTATTTCGCTTTAAAATGTTGAGTCGTTTTTCGGACGTGCTACAAACTGCGGCGGACGTTGTAAGAGCAAAACAATTAATATTATCGGTGAATGTGCGTGTACGGTGTAGTGCGCTAATTAACGAGGCTTGATTGTTTCAGCTGGCACCTCCAGCCACTCGGTTGGAGGATTTCGAGTATCACTGGAAGATGATACTGAATTTCTACCAGAACTATGACGAGAATAGTAAACTGCACGTCGAGGAGACCAGGATACCGCACCACCTGCACCAAATGTTACAGGTTTGTGACTGATTACTAATTTGACTCGAAAATGTACACTGTCCTTTAGATTTTGGTCAAATTGCTGCTTCAGAGAATACATGGTTATCATAAAATTAGTGCTGGTTCTAGAATATAGCATTTTAATCAAGAAAGTACTCAAATCATGAAAACATAGTTAAAACATTACTTATGTAGTAAACTTACATGTAATAAAAAATCATAATCAATCATGTTTTGCACTGATAAAAATAGATTAAGATTTTATTTTTATACTGTTATGGATTATAAACATTAATAATTATGTCAGGTATAACATTATTTTGAATCTTCCAGTACAGTCACAATTATGGATTCAGCTGGAGAATGTAGTATTTATGTTTCCTTACATAACACACATATTTGAACAGTTGATAAGTATCTGAGTTTTGTTTTGATGTTTTATTTCAAGTACTTTTCTCGTTATTTCAATTCAATACCTACAGATCAAAAATGATCACATCATCATCTGCCTAGCCTTTTCCCAACTACATTGGGGTCGGCTTCCAGTCAAGCCCGATTTAGCTGAATACCAGTATTTTACGAGGAGCGGCTGCCTACCAGACCTCCACAACCCATTGACTGGGGTAACACGGTACTTCTTGGCAAGACTGGAGTCAGATTTACTGGCTTCTGACTATCCGTAACGACTGCCAAAGATCTCCAAATGACAGCCGGGACCAACGGCTTAACGTGCTTTCCGAGGCACGGAGGAACCTCGTTATGTTAAGATGGTCACCCATCCACAGACCAACCTAGGCAAGCGTTGCTTAACCTTGAAGATCGACCTGTGCGGCAGTTATTATTTAGCCACGAGCTCTTCAATATGAATCTTCATCAAAATCTTCATCAAATCTTCATAAAAATGATCACATGTTGAAAATAAATGATTTTACTTAGATAGAATTTATTAAAAACTACAATATAATAATTCGGTATTAAAATATTTTATTTTGTCTAATAAATAATAGTTACCATTTAATATTTAAAATTTTCAAAAATTTGGTTCCTTTTTTATCTTATAAAATATGGCAGTCAATCACCTATCTTTTTTACTATCTATTTATCAAGTGAATGATAAAATATACCATCCATTCTATATTCCCATTTAGTTCAGTACAGTTTTAGTTTCAGAATTAATCTTGAATCAGATAACAGGTGTAACAACACTATTAAATTTGTCAGTTATGTCAGCTAATTGGAAAACACAATCAACCGAAACATCAACACTGTGACTAAGCAATTGGCTTTGATTCCCGCATATAGACAAATATTTGTATAGCACACAGTTGTTCCAGGAAAGGTTGTTTTTTTTTGGGATGTTAAATTCCTCAAATAAGAGTGAGGCAGTGAAAGAATTATAATGACGTGCGGTGTTTTTTTTTTAACAATCCCATAGGCAAAAGGTACTATTCGTTTTGAATTGACCTTTAACGTTTGAATCCCCGACCGGTCCTATGAGACCGCGCTGTTATTGTTTTACTATTGTGTCTCGTTTCGCGGGTATCTGAGTAACTACAATATTCCTAAGTCTGTAGTGCTTTTAACATTCAGTTTAAAATAAATGAATAAGCTTGGTTTCTAAAAGGTCCTATGCCATACTCATCCAAGGTATTTTTTTTTACCATATGTCTCTGCCCATCATGTCCTTAGACAATGAATAGTTCACTTTATCTACATAGTGTTTCCAATGTCATGATCGGAAGTTGTGCAGAATTTTAATCAGTCTTATCTTCACACATTGAAAACCTACATATGGAAATGTTTGTATGTGTGTGTAAACACAGGATATCACCTTGCCATTGATTAAATTAGTTTAACTGAACTGCTACAAACAATTAATTGTTTACATATTTTTTTACTGACTGTATTTGGTGAACTATAAACTACTCTCATGCTTTTTATTCACTAGTTTTTACCGTGGCTACGCCCCTGAGGAAATTTTCACCTGAACCTGAATATTCGAATTGGACAAACAGAAATAATCTAGGTTTGGCGGTCCTTCATCATCTGCCTAGCCTTTTCCCAACTATATTGGGGTCGACTTCCAGTCAAACCGGATTTAGCTGAATACCAGTATTTTACGAGGAGCGGCTGCCTACCAGACCTCCACAACCCATTAACTGGGGTAACACGGTACTTCATGGCAAGAAACGTAAGCGAGCACTAGGAGAGGAATTTCCAAAATACGGGGTCCAAAGTTTATATAGAGAAACCTACTTTTACGCGAACAAAACCGCTTGCTGAAGATATTTGTTAAATAAATCAACAGGCAATTTAACTTTTTTCAATATTAGGTTTGAGTATAGATTTAGATTGGTTATCAAGTTTGGCCTGATTTTGGCCACAGGCTATCAGGGCCGATATCGGCTAGGGCTATGAAGAAAAATATAAAAGGGTACCTGTGGTCCTAGAACGTAAAATGTAGCATAGTTTTAGTCAGTAAAAGTCTTACACGTCCTCTCGCTCCATCTTAAAGCAGGAGACGTCATTGATCGACGATATTAAAAAAAAACTGTACTTGCCTCCTTTTCGAACCCCAACTCATAATAGATTAGAAGTTACGTAAACGAATGTTTACATAATAATCTGCACTACCTTGCTCGACCTTAAACTTGCAACAATAACAACACGATAACAATTAATTACTTGTTGTAGTACGAGTATAATGTTTCACTGTAAAGTTGACACAAAATACAAGGCCCGTTTTGACATTTGTCATCCCAACGTGTATATAAAGTAAGCGCAAAAATCTACATCATCATCACCATCTCAGCCGAAAAACGTCCACTGCTGGACATAGGCCTCCCCCAAGCGTTGCCACAGCTACCGGTCCTGTGCGTCTCGCATCCATCGGATACCCGCGACCCTCGCCAGGTCGTCGGTTCACCTTCTCCGGTACGTGGCCGCCACTCCAGAACCTTCCGTCCCCATCGACCATCATGCACCTTAAGTTTGGCATCTGCCACTTAAGTTTGGCGATTCTTCGGGCTATGTCCTTGGTTGCAAGCGCAAAAATAATACTCGCAAAATATTCCATCATATTATTTAACGCACGAAGGCCTCCCACAAGGTGGACCGACGACCTGGCGAGGGTCAAGGAAATCCGATGGATTTTTTCTGTAATTAATTATTATTTTATTATTTCTTTCAGTTTCTATTCACATTCTCAAAACGGGCCTTTTAATATGTGACTGTTTCTAAAAGACCCTAGGCTGATAAAATTCTCGTTTTCCCTGAATTATCCTACATGAAGGTGTGAAGGCCGGTTTCCCGCTAATTTTGGAGGGGTTTAACTACACAGTTTTCTGCTGGTTCTGGCTAGACCTTAGGCCAATTATTTGGGCTCAGCCCTCCTTGGCTGGCCTTCGTTTTCCATTGAGCACGGTTTTGTGCCACGTCGGGCTCGAGATGAGCTTCTTTCTTTGAGGTCTCTTGACTGTCGTCTGCTAAAAAGAGGGTGGTTTTCCACGTGTGCGCTTCGTCGTAGGCAGTTCAAGGATAAGCATCATCATATGATCTGGGCGACTTGTCAAGTGACCTTCTTCCTGCCCTTGTCCCGTATTACTTGGGGTCGGCGCTAAATGTTTTTTCTTCCATTCTGTCCTGTCACCCGTCATGCTATCACTAAACTCCCTTTTCTTACATATCACTCCTCACACACTATCCTTTCTTTGGCCTCCCTCTTCCTCTCCATCCGTCAATCGTCCATAGGTCTTTGCACGTGACCATACCACCACCGTAAACGCTTCTCTTTGACTACACAGTTTTCTACTGTGTCACTTTAAAAGGAAAAAGAGTGTTAGACAAGGTTTGTATTGTATCTATGCTACAGAGGTCAGGGTTGCAAACGTTAACTGTGTGGTTTCTGTATTTGCTGAGTTAAACGGTTTATTTATACTATTCTAAAAGTTGAATCAAGTGTATTCTATCTATCAATCAGGAAGCCATAGGTCATATTGGAATATATCCAAACGGGAACTGAAGGAACAAGTGTGTTACTTCTACTTAGCATGTTGATGACAAAACTAGTTAAATACCTTACCTGGCCCTGTATTCGGCCATGGGTTAGTTAAGTTAGTTAGACTCTCACTCTCGCTTTACCCTTCGGTGGGAGAAGTTATTTGATGATTTCCTAATCTAAAAAATAGTAGGCGTAAATATTAGTAGGTACTATAAATCAATCATTTGTTTTACATAAAACTATTATCTATTGATTGCTGTCAAAACAGTGGAGGAAAATATTGTGAGGAAACTGGCATGTCCTTGAATGAAAAATTCGAAGATAAGTGACATCCAACGGCCTGATCCCGGCCTATTCCCTCTCCTAGAGAGGATGTCTGAGTTCCAGCAGTGGGAACATTGGCACAAGGCTGAGTATGCTATGCTATTGACTGTTATTTAATTCAATGAAAACGGGCATACTCTCATGTATTAATAACTTCTGAAAATAATCAATCCAAGTTAGCCTTGACCCCAAAACAGACAATCCGAATCTAGTCTCTGTCCCTGACCGTGACTTTCTCACGCCCTCAGTCGCCGCTGTAGGAAACGCCGCAGGCGTCGGGAGTTGCAGGGCGATACCCGGCTTTGGTAGGCACGGGTTTAAGGACGGTGAAAGATGGGTAGCTCGCCGTCTGTCTTTCCAATAAGAACCAATATCGAGTCGACGGCGCGATGCGTTGAATTCCACGCGCGCCGCAAAGAAATGTCGGCAAAATGGGAATTATTCCCATTTGTGGGTCTAGCCCTGTCCTCCGGGGTGACAGCTGGGAATTTTCTTCCCAGTTGTCACCGGGGTGACAATTTGTGCCATTTGTCCCCTTTGAAAATTGACTAGAGGGGACAAATGGGAAGTTTTTTTCTCAGTTGTCACCGGGGGGACGGGTGACATTTGCTACGATCACTTCCTTCCCACAAAAAAAATGTAATTGCCATAGATTTCACCTTTTTTAGGGTTCCGTAGCCAAAATGGCAAAAACGGAACCCTTATAGTTTCGTCATGTCCGTCTGTCCGTCTGTCCGTCTGTCACAGCCGATTTACTCGGAAACTATAAGTACTACAGTGATGAAATTTGATGGGAATATGTGTTGTATGAACCGCTACAAAATTATGACACTAAATAGTAAAAAAAAGAATTGGGGGTGGGGCCCCCCATACATGTAACTGAGGGATGAAAATTTTTTTTTCGATGTACATACCCGTGTGGGGTATCAATGGAAAGGTCTTTTAAAATGATATAAAGTTTTCTAAAAAACATTTTTCTTAAAGTGAACGGTTTTTGAGATATCAGCTCTCAAAGTCGTAAAAAGTATGTCCCCCCCCCTCTATTTTTATAACTACGGGGTATAAAATTCTAAAAAAAATAGAGGTGATGCATGCTAATTAACTCTTTCAACGATTTTTGGTTTGATCAAAGTATCTCTTATAGTTTTTGAGATAGGTTGATTTAACTGTATTATATTTGCTGCTACGGAACCCTTTGTGCGCGAGCCCGACTCGCACTTGGCCGGTTTTTTATTTCTTATGCTACATTCAATCATTATGACAATTACATTAGAAAAATATTAACTATTAATTAAGTAAATAAAAATATTAAAAAAAAACACGTGTACGTATCCTTTAATAGCTACAATCACAGATAAACACTAAGGGTAAAGTTACACGTGCTTATTAGTCGCATGCTTATTTGAAATCGAAGGAAGGAATTGTAGCAAATGTCACCCCCCCCCAGTGACAACTGGGAAAAAAACTTCCCATTTGTCCCCTCTAGTCAGTTTAAAAAGGGGACAAATGGCACAAATTGTCACCCCGGTGACAACTGGGAAGAAAATTCCCAGTTGTCACCCCGGAGGACAGGGCTAGAGGGGACAAATGGGAATAATTCCAAAATGGTCGGTGCCCACTGCCCAGTAGGGCCGATATCCGCTAGAGCTCTGCGATTGTTAGGAAGAATAACCGTGGCCCTGGACCACAAATGGCAACTGTACGAATACAGGTGGGTCTTAGTCAGTAAAAATCGGACACTCCTCGCTCTATCCTGAGTGGGAGAAGTTTTTTGTTTGATATAAACCTTATTGAATAAAACCCACGGTTGCCCTTTGCGAACCAGAGACACTATATTTAATTCTTCAACATTTCTGCAGATAGGTACCTATTTTTGTTATTCAAAAAATCCTACACGGGAGTGTAGGATTTGAGGATAAGTCTAAGGAGTGAAAGATTTATTTATTTATTTAGTCTTTATGAAACGCAATGTACAAAGGCGAACTTAATGCCATAGGCATTATATACCAGAAGGATTTTTTTACCTCACTAAAACCACCCCGGAGATCACCATCGTCACATAGAAGGGGCGCCGTTATCTCTTCCATTTTTTCCAAAGACCATTCCGGAACCTACTACATAACATACTAAACTTTCATTGCACTAAAAAAAAGCAATATTTAGTTGTGAAATATCACTTTCTCTAGTGAGATATGTAAATGAATGCAATCCGAGCCAGTTGTGTTTCACGGTATCGCGAGTTTTAACTGTATCGGTGACCTTGATATACCTACGCTATTATCATTGTGTATGTATTTGTAGATTGAATGAATTGTGTTTTTATGGATCAGTCGACCGCTAGCTAGGGCCACGGGGGATTTGTAAAAAGGACACCTGTAAACCTGTGTGTGTGTGTGTAAGAATAATGCAAAGGTGATGAATAATTGGACATGGGTGTTGTTTAACGCTGCCCGCCCACGTCAGAAAACTACTCTGTTTTTGAGTTTATCACGAAATGATAGACATACAAACGCATTAGGTGATTCTATTTTATAAATTAATAGCTAACCCGGAAAATCTTATTCTACCATATAAATTATCAAAGAAAAAAAAACAAGGATAGAAAATAGCCTACAGCCTTTTCTCAGGTTTTCCAAATATTCACAATTTTATAAAAACCAGTCATTTCGTTTCGGAAGTGTTCGAAAACGAACACTGTGACACTAGATTTTTATATGATACTAGCTTTAGCCCGCAGCTTCGCCCGCGTACATAAAATATAGCCTATGTCACTCAGGAATACAGCAGCTTTCTATTGGTGAAAAACATTTTAGCAATCGGACGAGTACTTCCACAGATTACCTCATACAAACAAAAAAACAAACTACCTCTTTATTATATTAGTGTAGATGAATGTAAGAAAAGGATTCGATTTGGCTAATTAGTACAATTCAGCTATCGACTACGGCTGTACCAAAACAAATCCGAGTTGTAATCGATATTAATGACTACTTTTTAATTTGCCCACTTCATGCTATGTAAGATTTTAATGTTGAAATTATTTTAATGGGACCTTGAAACTCAATTTCTTGATTTCCTTCCCCCTTTTTAATCCCCATTTTAGGAAAAAGGGCTTTAGAAGATGTGTACACTATCCACCACGCGGACCCAGTGCGTGTTGTGATGTTGTAAATTGGCTACTTGCTCTATTTTCTATACACTTGAAACCAGTAACATTATGGTGTTATTTAGCTGATAAACATGAATTTGTGAGGGGGCAATATCGCATTACAAAAATTCTCCTACACTGACACCACATTTTTATGCAAACCACAGATAACTATTCTGTAGTTTTCATCTCGGTATATTGTGTTCAAATGCGGTCCCACGCAGTTTTTTACTCCTATACATAAGACACCCAGACCCGAATACTGTAGACCATACAAATGTTTATTGCAGTGTAGCAGCCAATCGCTCAAACACTGCGCCAACCATGCCGTTGCCGTATAATCTCCACTTAGCTTAAAACTACAAATCCAGAAGTGTTTCACCAACGTTTTCCTTTCTTCCAACAGTTAATAGTCGACGAAGAAAAAGAGCAACAAGGAGGCACAGTGGGGCCATGTATGGAGGCCATAGTCCAGCGGTCCATCTGCCTACTAGACGCGTTGTGTGCGCTGGCGGCGGCCGAGAGACCGCCCGGCGCGAGAGCCCTGGCGCTCACGACGGGGACGGCGCTACTGAGGCGGACGCGGCAGCCCTGTGTTAATAGTGCACATGTTTATAGGCCTTTGCAGGTGAGGGCGACTTTTTTGTTGTTTTCAGGAGCGTTAGTTTATATGAATCTTCACGGTAAATAAGATAGTAAGTATAAGAAAAGAAATTAACACGACAGCAAAAACATATAGTAAAAGAAAGTTTACAGTCCTTGTGGTACGCGACTAGGTTATTGGGTATCATTATATCACCGTTTTAATTCTGACTATATCAATGACATCTTAAACTTGTGCTAGCCCCAGATGCGCTAACCAACGCATAATTATTGTCCGACCACAGACGTTTATGTCATGACAGCTAGTCATTGTTGGAGAAACTCAAACACATAAGCCTACATGGGCACTTAAAAACATCAGAAGCTAGTGCGCGGTTCCAATTCGTCGTATCCTATGCCGAAGAACCAGCAAGAAACTCCACGGTTACACTTTTAAGTGACGGTTTGCGCTCTGTGCCATAAACCATTGTACTATGTTCACATTAATATTGATTAACTGAAGCAAAACCACATTTTATGTCTTAAAATTTACGTCTTGTATCTTATCTCTCTCATCTTCCTGCGTGTAAAACAAATGCGAATTGATCACGCAACAACGATTGAGCACCGTGTAAAGTCAACATAGCATAACAAATCTTAAAATCCGCCGTTTCCTGAGCGGGATACTCGCCGTCGGCAGTCGACCTCGAAATACTTAGGTTTACTTGGAGACCATTCATTACGTTGGTATTACCTTGGTATTTGCCAGGTCGCTGTTAAGCAGGTTGCCAATGCGTTTTCCACCTTAGGCAACATGCAATCCTGACATGGTTGTGCGTTCACAAGAGCTACCGTGGCTCTGGAACTGTAAAGCAGTTTGACGGCAGAAGTGTGTGTTTTTAGGTGTGTATGTCTGTCTAACCTTCAAACTATGTAGGAGGTCGGTTTCCAGTCCAACCGAATGCATCAGGATAGCAGTATTTTACATGGGGCGTGCCTATTTAAAATTTCGGCATACTCGTTAGACTTTAGGGTGTATCTGTCAGGTTTGACTACACAGTAATACCTGCCAGATAAGCTTGAGCTGAGTAGAGGACTTACACGTAAAGGTCATCATCTGCCTAGCCTTTTTCCCAACTATATTGGGGTCGGCTTCCAGTCAAGCCGGATTTAGCTGAATACCAGTATTTTACGTGGAGCGGCTGCCTACCAGACCTCCACAACCCATTAACTGGGGTAACACGGTACTTCATGGCAAGACTGGAGTCAGATTTCTTCTGACTATCCGTAATGACTGCAAAACATCTACAAATGACAGCCGGGACCAACGGCTTAACGTGCTTTCCGAGGCACGGAGGAAACTCGTTATGTTAAGATGGTCACCCATCCACAGACCAACCTTGGCAAGCGTTGCTTAACCTTGAAGATCGGCCTGTGCGGCTGTTATTATCTAGCCACAAGCTCCTCAATAGCCACAAGCTCCTCCTGAGAGTTTATACACGTAAAGGTAAACCTGTATAAACTCTCAGTTGAAGCCATAACCCCGGCAGCAGTTATCGACGCTATATCGCTAATCCAGTTTACCTGTCGCAGTAACCGCTCACTGACGCCTGCGCAAGCGACCGCCACACACGTTCAGTTTTGCCTGTACAGTTAAACAGCACAGGTAGGTAGGTATACCAATGGGCAAAAAATATCGGATCTGTAGATTGTTCCTTGTCCACAAAGACGGACTAAAACATCTATCTATAGGGTCTAAACACAAAACAGCGATGAGATGTCGCATCGTAATAATCTGCGAGCTCGCACAAACTAGCGAATTTATCGTATTTACAGTATCGCACATTGTGTAGACACCCTGAACATCACTTTGCTGCACGGAATCGCATCGCAGTTTTGAGTAGTTATCCATAGAATCTTAGATGATACAGATATTAGTTTCGTGCGCGAATTGAAACCGTGCCACGCATCGCAGAAGGCGTCCGCTAGGCCACTGCACTAATCATTTAATTACTTAATGATATTCGACTCGCTTTGCAGCATTTCTAGCTCATATAGGACAACAGATGGGTCTTCGATAAACACTAAACATTGCACGCACAGTTTTATTGGTATTTTTGCTTCTGCCAGCGAATTCGCCCGCCTGAATGTACGAGTAGTTTTCTCCATACATACCAATTTTGGAAATAATCGCTCCGCTAAAAGTAAAAAACTATGTATCCCCTTCTCTAACTTTTTAACCATACGTTTAGAAAATATGAAAAACATCTGGAAAGTAGAGCCTTATAAAGACTTTCTAGGAAAAGTATTTTGAACTTGATGGGACGAACAGTTTTTGAAAAGTTGGGGACACTTATTGTGACGGACGGGAAACTGCGGAACCCTACACTGAGCGTGGCCCGTCACGCCCTTGACCGGTATTTTAAACCAATGCACTAGCCATCTAAACATTCGAATAATAAAATCGCAGTCAAGCTAAACTGACCCTTCTTTTCCAGAGAATGCTAATACAATGCAACGAAAGTCCCGCGTCACCGACAGAGAAGGAAGAGGTGGAACTCCTGCTCACTCTCTGCGGCTTGGTGCGGAAAGAACCGGGTCTTGCCAACATATTCACCACCCCCTTCGTTGAAGACAAGTCTACGCTACTTAGCATACCTGAGGATATACAGAAGTTAATACCTATTAGGAGTAAGGTATGGAATTATTTATTTTGATATTTAAGCAAATATGTATTTTATAGCTATGGTGAGGAGCTCGTGGCTAGATAATAACAGCCGCACGGGTCGATCTTCAAGATTAAGCGACGCTTGCCAAGTTTGGTCTGAGGATGGGTTACCATCTTAACATACCGAGTTTCCTCCGTGCCTCGGATAGCACGTTAAGCCGTAGGTCCCGGCTGTCATTTGTAGATCTTTGGCAGTCGTTACGGATAGTCAGAAGCCAGTAAATCTGACTCCAGTCTTGCCATGAAGTACCATATTAGCCCTGTTAATGGGTTGTGGAGGTCTGGTAGGCAGCCGCTCCTCGTAAAATAGCTAAATCCGGCTTGACTGGAAGCCGACCCCAATATAGTTGGGAAAAGGCTAGGTAGGTAAATTACTATTTAAGGACTATTTTCCTTTGCCTCGGTTCTTCCGATTTATACAGACAGTGTGTTCGTCATATTAAAATGAGTCTAATGAAATTAGAATCGTGGGTACGCTCTCAAATACCCAGACCCGGAACACCTATCTGAAGGCCATACCAATATTTGTTCCGGGATTTAATCGTCATGTTCATGATTTCGGAATTTTACAGGAGATATTATCAATTAAGTCAAAGTCAAATCTTTATTGCTGAACACAATACAATAAATTATATATTTCTGTATGTCATGTGAATGCGTAGTTTATTATTTTACCAATTTGGGCATGCAAAATTGTAGTGAATTCAAAAACCAGTTTGGTAGTAGTAGTTATCACTCATTGTGATTCTTACTCATTATTATCAGTAAGGTACATTATTAGCTTTTTATTAGCAATTTTCCCACAAATTAATTACAATAAACTTACCTACTTAGCCTACAACAATTCTGTAAATAGAGTGCGTCTAATGAAAGTGTGACCTGGAGTTTTTTTTTTAAATTTAATTGGCAACATTATTCAGCCGCAATTGTAGGAAATAAAAAAAAAAAAATTTGAAGTGTCAAAACATGATTCTCCTACTAGTTAGGAATACCATATACAATTTTTTTTGGATTTAACTTTTTTCTCAGGTCGCGCTTTCATTAGACGGACTATAATATGTAGTCTGCAAGCTTTTTTAAAACGCTTCTTACGTAAACGAACTTTTAAACGTACTTTTGTGTATTCGATTACTCGATTGCTTTTAAGCTCACTTCTCAATTTAAGTCTGACATACGTTGTGACTTGTAATTGGCTTACTGTCGTCTATGCTTGTTTTTATTTTTAGTTTCTTTTAGCTGTAAGTCTTCCAAGCTGTAATAAATAAATAGATAAAAATAAACGAAATATATTAGTGATTAATAAAGTCAAATCTATGTTACTTTACTTCTTCGAACTTCACGCAAATATACTTCACTTAATTCAACCTCTACCAATAACAGCTGTCAATTAAAACCTTCTCCATCAAATAAATCTGACTCCAGTCTTGCCATGAAGTACCGTGTTTCCCCAGTTAATGGGTTGTGGAGGTCTGGTAGGCAGCCGCACCTCATAAAATACTGGTAATCAGCTAAATCCGACTTGACTGGAAGTCGACCCCAATATAGTTGGGAAAAGGCTAGGCCGATGATGAAAACCTCCATCATTTCAGATACAAACACCAAAGAAAAACCCGCTATTCGAGGTAGAGCTACCGCCGAACCCTCTGCGTAACGTGTCCATAATCCGCACGGGGAAGGACGACGGCTGCAACGCCACCTCGAGCAGTTCTGCAGACGACAACGCGTCCTGTAAGAGCCATAAGACGGTGTACGATGACAATGACAAGTTCTTACTGATAGATCTGTTGCTGTCTTATTTGAATAGTGCCGTGAGTATTCTTTTAATTTCAAAGATAATGCAATCAAGATTTATATTTATTTATTTAAACTTCATGCAACATAATGGTACTCAGGCGGACTTAATGCCTTAGGCATTCTCTACCAGTCAACCAAAAGTGGTGAAGAGAAAGCATGGCAGGTGCATAAAAAGAAAATGAATACAACTCAACTCATGATATGATTTAAAACAGTGTCCATGGAGTTTCTTGCACTTTCTTCTTCATAGTTATCTACGCTTTGGAACGTGCAATTTACTTTTTTTTTTGACTCGCCGACATTTTGACCATTCAAAAGTGCCTGTAAATGGTCTGTTTGAAATAGACGGTTTTTCTGTTTCTGAAGTTATTTTTATCTTTGTAAAGCAGTCAAAATAAAAAAAAAACTTTTTATTTGACATAATTATGCCGTTTTATAAATTCCCATGTGAAGACGTATGTGGAGACGAAGAATCATGAAGTCCCCGACTTATGAGTAGGTCAAGAGTTCAAATCCAGTCAGGTTGTATAATTAATGTCATCACCTCTGCTTTCAAAACGGTGAAGGAAAATCTAGTTAGAAAATTGGTTTTTTTTCAGGACAACCAAGTAGTCCTCCGAGCCTGCGAAGGCATAATGATAGTATCCTCCCTCCCCGAAGACGACATCGCCAACCTAGTGACCAGTTGTAGCCCCGCGTGCGAGACCATCGTGGACAAACTGGCGGCCAAGTACAAGTGCGTGCCGGCCAACGTGGTGGCCAGCGACGTGGAGCATCTCAACATTACGTGGGCGTGAGTATGTTAGTGTACGTGTGTGTGTCGTGTCTACAAGACAGTGGCGTCACCAGCACAGCACAGCCGCGTGCGAGACCATCGTGGACAAGTACAAGTGCGTGCCGGCCAACGTGGTGGCCAGCGACGTGGAGCATCTCAACATTACGTGGGCGTGAGTATGTTAGTGTACGTGTGTGTGTCGTGTCTACAAGACAGTGGCGTCACCAGCACAGCACAGCCGCGTGCGAGACCATCGTGGACAAGTACAAGTGCGTGCCGGCCAACGTGGTGGCCAGCGACGTGGAGCATCTCAACATTACGTGGGCGTGAGTATGTTAGTGTACGTGTGTGTGTCGTGTCTACAAGACAGTGGCGTCACCAGCACAGCACAGCCGCGTGCGAGACCATCGTGGACAAGTACAAGTGCGTGCCGGCCAACGTGGTGGCCAGCGACGTGGAGCATCTCAACATTACGTGGGCGTGAGTATGTTAGTGTACGTGTGTGTGTCGTGTCTACAAGACAGTGGCGTCACCAGCACAGCACAGCCGCGTGCGAGACCATCGTGGACAAGTACAAGTGCGTGCCGGCCAACGTGGTGGCCAGCGACGTGGAGCATCTCAACATTACGTGGGCGTGAGTATGTTAGTGTACGTGTGTGTGTCGTGTCTACAAGACAGTGGCGTCACCAGCACAGCACAGCCGCGTGCGAGACCATCGTGGACAAGTACAAGTGCGTGCCGGCCAACGTGGTGGCCAGCGACGTGGAGCATCTCAACATTACGTGGGCGTGAGTATGTTAGTGTACGTGTGTGTGTCGTGTCTACAAGACAGTGGCGTCACCAGCACAGCACAGCCGCGTGCGAGACCATCGTGGACAAGTACAAGTGCGTGCCGGCCAACGTGGTGGCCAGCGACGTGGAGCATCTCAACATTACGTGGGCGTGAGTATGTTAGTGTACGTGTGTGTGTCGTGTCTACAAGACAGTGGCGTCACCAGCACAGCACAGCCGCGTGCGAGACCATCGTGGACAAGTACAAGTGCGTGCCGGCCAACGTGGTGGCCAGCGACGTGGAGCATCTCAACATTACGTGGGCGTGAGTATGTTAGTGTACGTGTGTGTGTCGTGTCTACAAGACAGTGGCGTCACCAGCACAGCACAGCCGCGTGCGAGACCATCGTGGACAAGTACAAGTGCGTGCCGGCCAACGTGGTGGCCAGCGACGTGGAGCATCTCAACATTACGTGGGCGTGAGTATGTTAGTGTACGTGTGTGTGTCGTGTCTACAAGACAGTGGCGTCACCAGCACAGCACAGCCGCGTGCGAGACCATCGTGGACAAGTACAAGTGCGTGCCGGCCAACGTGGTGGCCAGCGACGTGGAGCATCTCAACATTACGTGGGCGTGAGTATGTTAGTGTACGTGTGTGTGTCGTGTCTACAAGACAGTGGCGTCACCAGCACAGCACAGCCGCGTGCGAGACCATCGTGGACAAGTACAAGTGCGTGCCGGCCAACGTGGTGGCCAGCGACGTGGAGCATCTCAACATTACGTGGGCGTGAGTATGTTAGTGTACGTGTGTGTGTCGTGTCTACAAGACAGTGGCGTCACCAGCACAGCACAGCCGCGTGCGAGACCATCGTGGACAAGTACAAGTGCGTGCCGGCCAACGTGGTGGCCAGCGACGTGGAGCATCTCAACATTACGTGGGCGTGAGTATGTTAGTGTACGTGTGTGTGTCGTGTCTACAAGACAGTGGCGTCACCAGCACAGCACAGCCGCGTGCGAGACCATCGTGGACAAGTACAAGTGCGTGCCGGCCAACGTGGTGGCCAGCGACGTGGAGCATCTCAACATTACGTGGGCGTGAGTATGTTAGTGTACGTGTGTGTGTCGTGTCTACAAGACAGTGGCGTCACCAGCACAGCACAGCCGCGTGCGAGACCATCGTGGACAAGTACAAGTGCGTGCCGGCCAACGTGGTGGCCAGCGACGTGGAGCATCTCAACATTACGTGGGCGTGAGTATGTTAGTGTACGTGTGTGTGTCGTGTCTACAAGACAGTGGCGTCACCAGCACAGCACAGCCGCGTGCGAGACCATCGTGGACAAGTACAAGTGCGTGCCGGCCAACGTGGTGGCCAGCGACGTGGAGCATCTCAACATTACGTGGGCGTGAGTATGTTAGTGTACGTGTGTGTGTCGTGTCTACAAGACAGTGGCGTCACCAGCACAGCACAGCCGCGTGCGAGACCATCGTGGACAAGTACAAGTGCGTGCCGGCCAACGTGGTGGCCAGCGACGTGGAGCATCTCAACATTACGTGGGCGTGAGTATGTTAGTGTACGTGTGTGTGTCGTGTCTACAAGACAGTGGCGTCACCAGCACAGCACAGCCGCGTGCGAGACCATCGTGGACAAGTACAAGTGCGTGCCGGCCAACGTGGTGGCCAGCGACGTGGAGCATCTCAACATTACGTGGGCGTGAGTATGTTAGTGTACGTGTGTGTGTCGTGTCTACAAGACAGTGGCGTCACCAGCACAGCACAGCCGCGTGCGAGACCATCGTGGACAAGTACAAGTGCGTGCCGGCCAACGTGGTGGCCAGCGACGTGGAGCATCTCAACATTACGTGGGCGTGAGTATGTTAGTGTACGTGTGTGTGTCGTGTCTACAAGACAGTGGCGTCACCAGCACAGCACAGCCGCGTGCGAGACCATCGTGGACAAGTACAAGTGCGTGCCGGCCAACGTGGTGGCCAGCGACGTGGAGCATCTCAACATTACGTGGGCGTGAGTATGTTAGTGTACGTGTGTGTGTCGTGTCTACAAGACAGTGGCGTCACCAGCACAGCACAGCCGCGTGCGAGACCATCGTGGACAAGTACAAGTGCGTGCCGGCCAACGTGGTGGCCAGCGACGTGGAGCATCTCAACATTACGTGGGCGTGAGTATGTTAGTGTACGTGTGTGTGTCGTGTCTACAAGACAGTGGCGTCACCAGCACAGCACAGCCGCGTGCGAGACCATCGTGGACAAGTACAAGTGCGTGCCGGCCAACGTGGTGGCCAGCGACGTGGAGCATCTCAACATTACGTGGGCGTGAGTATGTTAGTGTACGTGTGTGTGTCGTGTCTACAAGACAGTGGCGTCACCAGCACAGCACAGCCGCGTGCGAGACCATCGTGGACAAGTACAAGTGCGTGCCGGCCAACGTGGTGGCCAGCGACGTGGAGCATCTCAACATTACGTGGGCGTGAGTATGTTAGTGTACGTGTGTGTGTCGTGTCTACAAGACAGTGGCGTCACCAGCACAGCACAGCCGCGTGCGAGACCATCGTGGACAAGTACAAGTGCGTGCCGGCCAACGTGGTGGCCAGCGACGTGGAGCATCTCAACATTACGTGGGCGTGAGTATGTTAGTGTACGTGTGTGTGTCGTGTCTACAAGACAGTGGCGTCACCAGCACAGCACAGCCGCGTGCGAGACCATCGTGGACAAGTACAAGTGCGTGCCGGCCAACGTGGTGGCCAGCGACGTGGAGCATCTCAACATTACGTGGGCGTGAGTATGTTAGTGTACGTGTGTGTGTCGTGTCTACAAGACAGTGGCGTCACCAGCACAGCACAGCCGCGTGCGAGACCATCGTGGACAAGTACAAGTGCGTGCCGGCCAACGTGGTGGCCAGCGACGTGGAGCATCTCAACATTACGTGGGCGTGAGTATGTTAGTGTACGTGTGTGTGTCGTGTCTACAAGACAGTGGCGTCACCAGCACAGCACAGCCGCGTGCGAGACCATCGTGGACAAGTACAAGTGCGTGCCGGCCAACGTGGTGGCCAGCGACGTGGAGCATCTCAACATTACGTGGGCGTGAGTATGTTAGTGTACGTGTGTGTGTCGTGTCTACAAGACAGTGGCGTCACCAGCACAGCACAGCCGCGTGCGAGACCATCGTGGACAAGTACAAGTGCGTGCCGGCCAACGTGGTGGCCAGCGACGTGGAGCATCTCAACATTACGTGGGCGTGAGTATGTTAGTGTACGTGTGTGTGTCGTGTCTACAAGACAGTGGCGTCACCAGCACAGCACAGCCGCGTGCGAGACCATCGTGGACAAGTACAAGTGCGTGCCGGCCAACGTGGTGGCCAGCGACGTGGAGCATCTCAACATTACGTGGGCGTGAGTATGTTAGTGTACGTGTGTGTGTCGTGTCTACAAGACAGTGGCGTCACCAGCACAGCACAGCCGCGTGCGAGACCATCGTGGACAAGTACAAGTGCGTGCCGGCCAACGTGGTGGCCAGCGACGTGGAGCATCTCAACATTACGTGGGCGTGAGTATGTTAGTGTACGTGTGTGTGTCGTGTCTACAAGACAGTGGCGTCACCAGCACAGCACAGCCGCGTGCGAGACCATCGTGGACAAGTACAAGTGCGTGCCGGCCAACGTGGTGGCCAGCGACGTGGAGCATCTCAACATTACGTGGGCGTGAGTATGTTAGTGTACGTGTGTGTGTCGTGTCTACAAGACAGTGGCGTCACCAGCACAGCACAGCCGCGTGCGAGACCATCGTGGACAAGTACAAGTGCGTGCCGGCCAACGTGGTGGCCAGCGACGTGGAGCATCTCAACATTACGTGGGCGTGAGTATGTTAGTGTACGTGTGTGTGTCGTGTCTACAAGACAGTGGCGTCACCAGCACAGCACAGCCGCGTGCGAGACCATCGTGGACAAGTACAAGTGCGTGCCGGCCAACGTGGTGGCCAGCGACGTGGAGCATCTCAACATTACGTGGGCGTGAGTATGTTAGTGTACGTGTGTGTGTCGTGTCTACAAGACAGTGGCGTCACCAGCACAGCACAGCCGCGTGCGAGACCATCGTGGACAAGTACAAGTGCGTGCCGGCCAACGTGGTGGCCAGCGACGTGGAGCATCTCAACATTACGTGGGCGTGAGTATGTTAGTGTACGTGTGTGTGTCGTGTCTACAAGACAGTGGCGTCACCAGCACAGCCGCCCCTCTTTTATCTGATTGCGGTAAAGCCGAGTTATTGTTTTAGGTATTTCGTAAAAAAAAAACTATATCACTTTTTTATTGTTTTATTACGAAATAAACTGAAATAGCTCCTGGGTTTGCAAATTCCCACACCTGAAAGGTATATTATCATATTTATTATCTGTACGCTATAAAAATATTATGAAATACAGTGTAAATATAGTGAATCAAACACTCGATACGCAACTCAGTCACTGGAACGTAAATATATAGTTAGTAAGGATAATAAAAAAAAACTTAATAGTAAAACAAATATTTTGTTTGATTGCAGATATGTTGCACAAGATTTCGGAGACAAATCGTACAGCAAATTCCACGGGTATAAAGAATTGACGAGCTTCTTCTCTTGGCTAGACTACTGTGATACTTTAATGAAGGTGAGTTCGTATAAAGTCCGTCATAGACTTAGCTATAACCCGGTTCACTAAAGAAAGGAATCTAAAATGGCGGTGCTTATCATGTTTTCTCGCTTGCACACTAGTGCCGTCTATACTCACTCTCGCGCGTACCGTAGGCAGAAAAGAAATAACAGTCTCGATTTGAATTGCAACTCGATGAAAACAACAATCAACGATCCTATAATAATAGTTAGCGCCATGTTTCTTTCAAATTTTCAACTAGTTTGAAATAAATACGGCCCGGTAATGTTTTTATTGTTTTTAATTTGAAAAAAAATCTCGACGTGAAATTTTATATGCTAACTGTACTATCTGTCAACGCAAGTACAAGCCGCCATTTAAGATTCCTTTCTTTAATGCATCGGCTTATATAATATATATTAATATACCGTACTACAATATATATTATAGCAAGCTACCACACACTGAGAAATATTTTGCCATCATTAATTGATGGTCGTGTTCGCAATATTTAGTAGTATGTGTATGTAAATTACGGTATCGCTTGGTGACGTCACAGAAATATATATTATAGCTGAGTGTGCGGTCACGCGAAAATTTGTATAGAAAATATATAGTAATATGCCTAGCTATAAAAATATGAATATATATTATAGCTACGTCTGTGACGGGCTTTACGTGTTATTACTATCTCGTGTATTCATTTTTGTGGTTGCGAAATCTTAGTAAGACCATCCGTCTATCTGTTCGTCTTTTATCAGGCTGGATCACATGAACCGTCATAGGTAGACAATTGAAGTTTTCATAGATGATTTATTTCTGTTTGCCGCTATAACAACAAATACTAAAAACAGAATAAAATTAATATTGAAGGGGGGACAACATGTACGGGCAAATGTTGTTTTTTTTGCTACGGAGCAACCCTTCGTGCGTGAGTTCGAGTCGCACTTGACCGGTTTTTTTTAATATTTCTTTAAATCAATACAAAAAAATAAATACTACGGAAGACATCTAAGTTGTCTCGTTTGCGGCAACCCCGTCGTGCGATTTCTAGGCATCAATTTTGTGTTTTGTGAGCCCACCGCTCGATTTTTATGCGGCAGAGATTTCCAGCCACCATTTAAGCTGGGCAGACGAAAAACAAAATTTTAAACATATACGCTCATAACTCATTATCTAACGTGCGATTGTTTCTACCATAAATACCGTCTCATAACATTCCACAAATATAATGCTTTGCAAAATCGTTAAGAATCCTAAATATTTATTAATTATCCGCTTTTAGTAACATAGGTTTTATTCAAATAAATCCTATTGCTATATAAAGTACAAATTCCAAGCATAGAAAATAGTAGATTATTGCATCGAGCACAAAGTAATTTATTATTGCACCGAGTGCCTGGTTTAGAGCCCGAGCGTTAGCGAGGGCTATAATCTAATAGGCACGAGGGCAATATTAAATTACTTAAGGCGAGGTGCATAATCTGCTTTTCTTTCAACTATTACCTATAGGAATAGTAGATAAAAGAAACTCATATCAAACAGTTAAAATAGAAGTTTCTATAACACTGTCAGCTTTATTTAGAAAGTTTTCCGGAGTTAATGTTTCGCTAGATGATTCTATTTTAATTCGAAGCCGAAGCACTCAAAATCAGATAGTATCACACTTTATAGTTTCCAAAAATATTGTCAAAACAAAATTAACAAAGTTCCCGCCAAATCACTTTTTTAAATTTCTTTCATTTTTAAATTAGAGTTAGCAGCAATCATTTTTTAAATTTGGAACAAGTAGGATAGAAACGAATATTTCGTACGTAAAAAAAAAATATTGATATCGGCTGGCTGAATAGAGCTAACCCATTGAGATTGGCGCCTTATGGTGCGATTAAAAAAAAAAAACTGTGCAATAATGAAATTTCATACATTTTTATTGCTCTAGAGCAATAAAGACTCGCTTTGTACTGAGTTTTTAGTGTGATTATGATGAAATTAATGCATAGTTGGAAGAAAACGTTTTTATTAAAAATAAAATAAAATAAATAAAATAAAAAATGTTTTTATTTTACATAGGCCTACATGGGCACTTATAAAAAGTCGAAGCTAGTGCACGGTTCCAAATTGGTCGTTTCCTATGGAGAAGAACCGGCATTATAGTATTGCCTGTAAAAATATTTTTTGTAAAAAATTAGCGGTTTCATTTTCTTAAATCTTGAATGAGAACTAAAAGCATTAGTATTTTGAATTATGTAGAAACAATAACATTAGCTCAAATGATAAATTACATAATAATATTTATCCTTGGGTTATGGAATAAAAAAAAAAACAATTTGTTTTTTACCTTTATTATATACGACCTCTAATATAAAAAGACATATCAAGATTGTTTACCTTTAGTTAACCACCTAAACCGATAGACCATAGCACTAGTTTCTACATTAATCTATCACATACCCGCGAAACGAGACACAATAGTAAAACAATAACAGCGCGGTCTCATAGGACCGGTTGGGGATTCAAACATTAAAAAAAGCTTGTATTTCCGTTAGGAATGCCACCCGACGATAGCGGCGCACCTGTCGCGCACATTCCGGCAGAACTTCCTGGAGGGCGTGGCGGAGCACGGCGTGGCGGACCTGCACCACGCCGTCATCGTCACCGCCATCCTCGCCAAGTGCCTCAAGGTCGTCGACTCGCCTGACCTCATCAATGGTATGAAATGTCTTTAGCATTAGCATTATCGGCCTTGTAATGTTCCCACTATTGGGACTCAGGCCTCCTCTCTAGGAGAGGGAATGGCCTGTAATCCTCCATGCGGGTTTTTGAATTTCTGGTTCTAGGACATGCCGGTTTCCTCACAAAGTTTTCCTTCACCATTTTGAGAGTAGTGGTGATGAAATAAATTACACAAAGTAATGCGCCTGGCTGAGTTTGAACCCGCGACCTACAACTTGTAAGTCAACTACTCTACAGTCTACTCTCAATGATAATATGTCTGAATTTTAATATTCATGATTTTTAGGATACCCAAAGGGTAAAAAGGGTAAAATTATTAATAAATAAATTATTACAAAGACTCCGCTGTCCGTCCGTCTATCTGTGTGTCTGTCAGTCTGCCACTATACTCGTCAAGCGTGATAGCTAGACTGTTGAAATTTTCACAGATTAAGTATTTCTTTGAAATACCTGGCGAGGGCCGCTGGAATCCTATTTATGCGAGACGCACAGGACTGGTCGTTATGGCGACACTTGGCGGAGGCCCAAGTCCTATCGTTGATGGTGAAACGCACTAGTTTTGACGTTTATGTTATTAGCGTTTTTCCAACTGGTAGTTCCAGAAGCGTGTTTAGAATAACACAGTATTCTTATAGATTTTGGTCATTTTTACTGACTGTAATATGGTTTATTGCAGAGTTCTCAAACTGGCTAGTGGGCGACGGTGAGGTGAGCGAGTGGCCGCTACTGCACACGCTCATCAACAACTGCCTCACAGACAACTATGAACTCACGCTCGAGACGCTCCGCTTCTTCGAGGTCAGTTTACTGTATAGACGCCATCTTACAAACTGGCTAGTGGGCGACGCGACGGTGAGGTGAGCGAGTGGCCGCTACTGCACACGCTCATCAACAACTGCCTCACAGACAACTATGAACTCACGCTCGAGACGCTCCGCTTCTTCGAGGTCAGTTTACTGTATAGACGCCATCTTACAAACTGGCTAGTGGGCGACGCGACGGTGAGGTGAGCGAGTGGCCGCTACTGCACACGCTCATCAACAACTGCCTCACAGACAACTATGAACTCACGCTCGAGACGCTCCGCTTCTTCGAGGTCAGTTTACTGTATAGACGCCATCTTACAAACTGGCTAGTGGGCGACGCGACGGTGAGGTGAGCGAGTGGCCGCTACTGCACACGCTCATCAACAACTGCCTCACAGACAACTATGAACTCACGCTCGAGACGCTCCGCTTCTTCGAGGTCAGTTTACTGTATAGACGCCATCTTACAAACTGGCTAGTGGGCGACGCGACGGTGAGGTGAGCGAGTGGCCGCTACTGCACACGCTCATCAACAACTGCCTCACAGACAACTATGAACTCACGCTCGAGACGCTCCGCTTCTTCGAGGTCAGTTTACTGTATAGACGCCATCTTACAAACTGGCTAGTGGGCGACGCGACGGTGAGGTGAGCGAGTGGCCGCTACTGCACACGCTCATCAACAACTGCCTCACAGACAACTATGAACTCACGCTCGAGACGCTCCGCTTCTTCGAGGTCAGTTTACTGTATAGACGCCATCTTACAAACTGGCTAGTGGGCGACGGTGAGACGGTGGTCTTTGGCTGTCGGTAGTTTTATTCATGAATCCCCGAGGGGTCTCCTGCGACCGCGCTGTTATTGTTTTACTATTGTGTCTCGTTTCACCACTCATTCAGAATCATGTTTTGGAGCCTTGGAGTTTCGTATATACAAAGAAACTCGATGTCTGACACACGGTGTATAAAGAAACAAAGCGAATTTCGCGAGTTTGTGTAATATCAGTCTCCTGAACCGCTTCACCCGTACAAATCCCTTGTGATTTTTATTTTTAAACTTAGAAAAAAGTTGACTACAAATTCCACCACATTGTGGGTCCAGAATCGTGTCCTAGATCCATGATATTTGTCCGTGTTTCGATGTCTGATACACGAGGTTTTAATCTCGCTCATCTACTTAGCCTTTTTCCCCACTATATTGGGGTCGGCTTCCAGTCAAGCCGGATTTAGCTGAATACCAGTATTTTACGAGGAGCGGCTGCCTACCAGACCTCCACAACCCATTAACTGGGGTAACACAGTACTTCATGGCAAGACTAGAGTCACATTTACTGGCTTCTGACTAACCGTAACGACTGCCAAAGATCTACAAATGACAGCCGGGACCTACGGCTTAACGTGCTCTCTGAGGCACGGAGGAAACTCGGTATGTTAAGATGGTCACCCATCCACAGTCCAACCATGGCAAGCGTTGAGGATCGACCCGTGCGGCTATTATTATCTAGCCACGAGCTCCACATAATATTTTTTCTAGATATTCTCACGTAAATGATTTTTGTCCACAGACAATAATAGAGAAAGGCACGGAGCACAGTATACATCGCGTGGTGTTAGCTCGCGTGACGTCACGCGGCTACTTCGCGCCGCAGCCGCTCACGGACGACGACGAGCGCGACAGACTCAACGACCTCTCGCTCGGCCGGGAGCGCGAGTACAACAGGTCAGTATAACAACAATTTATATATTAGAGAGAGAGAGCATACACTGCTAAGACTCCGCGTCACATGATTTAATTGAAGCTATAAAAACTTCGAGTAATGGTGAACGTACACTTATCCGAATTCGAAAACGCACATTAAGGGTCGTAGCACACATATCAAAACGGAAAGGGATCGTCACAGTATCAACTCGAGCTGTTCAGTATTATTTGTATGAAATTCCATACTGCAACGCACACTAATCGGAATCGTAACGTAATCGCATCGCCTCGGACAAGCTCACGAACCGCGGTGCAGTGCGCGGTCGACTTGCGGTCGGCTTTCCGTACCCTCGCTTACGGCTCTCCGTACGCTAGCTTACGTATCTTCGTCCACTCTCCGCCCGCGGTCTGCGTTGCCGCACGTGCTGTACGATTCAAGAGAGAGGTGACCGAGAAATTAGCCTTTGCGAAAGTTCGCGCATGTACACTCGTAAAGTGTTCTTCATTTTATTTTAAACCAAAATACTAATAAAAACTTCGAAAAAATTATTGAACTAACAACGTCGCCTAGCTGTAGCCGAGTCGACGAGGCGGAGCTTCTGATCAGCTTACGTTACGTGGTTACGTAAAGGTGACAACTGTTTGACGCCGAGGAGAAAGGCGAGGCGGTGACGATCCCTTTTCGTTTTATATGTGTGCTACGACCCTAATCCTTCTTTATGAAACCCCGCACACCATTCCGCATTGAATCGTCCTAATCTGGAAGGACTCCAGAATGAAGAATTCTAAAATTCATTTCTTTCGATTCGTTTGGCTTGGATGATAAAGTGCGTTTACCATAATAAAACCAAAATATAACTACCGTGTGATTCAAATGAGAATAGAATTGACTTAGAGCCATGTTGTCATGTTGTGCTGTCAAATCGAATCAGGTATACCTACCTGATTCGAAAAAAACAAGATATTTTTTTAATTTATTTACGAATCTTGAACGAAAAAGTTCATCTCTGTATGACTGTTTGAAGGAGTTAGTATAGTAGCGAATGGAAGAAGAAGGCGAATCGTTCCCAACAATAATAATAACAAAGATAACATTTTTTTAAACTAATATTATTAATATTGTGAATTAAATTTACCTTTACCTAATTTAGATTAAGCAATAAAGTTCTTTATAGATAGAGGTCATAAGCATTCCTATTCTTATTTGAATGGCATTGTAATTAGCGAGCCTTTTTTCCCTCATGATATCCTCCGTCCTAACGTGGCTGGAGGGGTCTGGCAGAATATTTTGAATAAGTCCACGCCGTTGTTACCTCACACCTTGTGTTGGGGGGACGCGGGTACAGTGTGAATTTTCTTTAAAGCTGCTAATTTAAAACACATTGTCTCGAAACCCCAAAACACCGTGATAAGGAAAACATCGTGAGGAAACCGGCATGTCCTAGATCCAAAAATTCGAAGACATGTGACATCTACTGATTCGCACTGGGCCTGCGTGCCCTTATGGCCCATCCCCTCTCCTAGAGAGGAGGCCTGAGTCCCAACAGTGGGAACATTAAAAAGGCCGTTAATGTTAATGCCCAAAACACCAAGACCAATAAAAATCTAAACCCACCCTCATTGTCCCACAGAGAGGCAATGAAGCAGCTGCAACACGAGGACCACGTGAACGAGCAGATCACAGATATCCTGTCGCACGAAGGACTCGACCCCAAGCAGCACGACGAGGGCTCCGAGAACATACACCGCGTCATCAACAGGTCAGTACAATGGTGTGATGTGACACTTCCAGTTCGTTTCGTTGTCTGTTGACGTTTGTATGTGTGTCTCTTTCTTTCGATGGTACGTTGGTCCTTTTTTTGGGAAGTTTATCCTTTTGCTCTTTATAAAAATATACACATGGCAGTTTGTCAAACATTGACATACAAACGAATCCATAGTTCCAAAACACGGTTCTGGACCCCAAATGTTAACATATTAAAGAAAAATAAGAAAGACGAAAATTCCACGACTGGGGGTGTCGAGAATCATGTACTGGGTCTTTGTTTGTGCGTCGATGTACACACGGTTCTCCTCCTCCCGACCGAATTTCGGCTCTAATGACCAATCTCAAAGAAGACTAGCTAGGTACGCAAGAAACATTACAGTGATAGCGCGTGTGCAAATAGATCTCTGTTACTTTACTTTTGTAATCTCTGTTACTTTACTTTCATAGTCCGATGAGATGTCAATCCGACACTATCCCAGAGATCAAACCCAGAACTAAAGGCTTTACGAGCTTCCATACCATCAACATGTAAATTGCGGAAAGCCACAGAGTAAATTCCCTGAAAAAACTAGGCCATCCGACCTAAAAAACCATTTCATCACTGGCATTAGATTAAGTGTGGTTGAGAAGCTCGTGGCTAGATAATAACAGCAAGGTTAAGCAACGCTTGTCAAGGTTCGTCTGTGGATGGGTGACCATCTTAACATATCGAGTTTCCTCCGTGCCTCGGAAAGTACGTTAAGCCGTAGGTCTCCCGGCTGTCATTTGTAGATCTTTGGCAGTCGTTACGGATAGTCAGAAGCCAGTAAATCTGACTCCAGTCTTGCCATGAAGTACCGTGTTACCCCAGTTAATGGGTTGTGGAGGTCTGGTAGGTAGCTGCTTCTCGTAAAATACTGGTATTCCGCTAAATCCGGCTTGACTGGAAGCCGACCCCAATGTAGTTGGAAAAAGGCTAAGCAAATGATGATTAGATTAAGTGTGGAAAAAGAGATAACAAGATATTACCGCCAGGCCCTCACTCTTCTTTTGACAGTTTCCTCTTCCACCAGATTTGAAAAGCTTCTTACTTTTCCATTTTATTTAATTAAACGGTTTTGGGAAAACTTTCTGTTCGCGGTTAAAGTAGATAAAACTATTGTTTTGTTTTTAAATAAGCCAAGTACCCTATTTATTACTCAGTTATAAAACAATAAAATTTTGGAGTGAAACGAAAATCTCATACCAACTTCAACAGACAAGATCAACGCTTTAATATTACTACAAAATTAAAAACCTATCACAGAATAGCTACCGGTGGCTGGTTATTGCTTTGCAACGAATAAACAGCTTTATAAACACTGTAATAAAGATCAAATTAATTTGCAAAAGGCTTCTCGCAACGATTTTAACCAGAGCTTAAATTTCTAGCCGGCTTTTACGCCTCAAACAGATCGTCGAAGATAATATGAATAAGGAATCACTCTTACCCACCGAACACACTGCCAGTGACACTATAAATAACGATTAATTATTATTTTATTTTAATATGAAAACTGTGGGCCTAACCGTGGTAATTTTCTCACTAGATGGCGCTGAACTCAAAATGTTTAGTTTATTTTATGTATATACTCCATTCGCAGTAAGATTATACATTTAAACAAACCTTTTTACTGTTCGTTCAACCGATTTTGATTCTTATTGCGTTGGTGGCACGACAAATGGCAGCTGCAGTAAATAGTTGGTATTGTAATCCCTATTTTTTTTTAATGCCATCTCTACGGATTTTATTATAAAACAATAGAATACGGGTTCCATTTGACAGCTATGACGTCATAATATTATGGCGCTAAGTCGATCCTATTCTTATTTAAAATGCTTAGTTAATGATGGTTTTTATGTTGAGTTTAGCGCCATCTAGGGAGAATATGGCCGCGGTTTAGCCCTTGGTTTTCAAGTTAATATTAGTTTATATTTTATACTAATTAAATAGTGATATTTTAGATCGCAAGCTAAACCTAATATAATGTAACATAACGCCATTATTTCCCAAAGGGGATGGGCAGAGAATTCATAATTAAACCCAGTAATTGATTGTAAGTGCCATTTAATCTTGATTTCATCAGATATTGATTTGAATAACAGTATTTCGTAAATACCTTTTAAAGAAAGAAATAGGTAGGATCTCGACTTAAATAAGGCTATGAAGCACAAATCACTAAATTAACATAATTATTATGGCTATAATAATTTAATTGAGCACAGACTGAATTAAACGTTAATTTATTGTTTATCTTTCGCTAAAGCTAATACGAAACAAATTCATATTACCTTTTTTGTGGTGGGGAAGTCATCGAATAATTTCTCCCGCCTTGGGTACTGTAAGTGTCAGTCTTTTACTGACTAAAGACCACCTGTGTCCTATCAGTTTCCCTTGGCGCGCCATGGCCGCGTTAACTCTAACAATAAATCTCGCAATATTAACTGTTTTTGGGGCGAGAAATGATCGAATAACTTTTACCGCTCGAAGTACAGCGAGAGGGAGTGTCAGACTTTTACTGACTAACTGACTGACTGACTGACTGACTGTTGCCTTTTGCGTTCCAGGGCTATGGTAAAACTTAAATAATCCCACAACGGATAAACGGTAATCCTTTCGAACAATTGCGCAGCAACCTCTATTATATCAACTTGACAGTTCTAATTTTATAGGCAGCTCTTTTTTTACTTTTCCGGCTTTAGTCTTAGTGAAAGATGGCAATAATTTTCGCTTAATTCAGTCACAGGGTTTGGGGTACTAAATTTAATTTAGAAATTAGATATAATATTTCCTACGGCTGTCATAATCATCTCATGTACAAAACAACTTGCCATAATCTCATTTTATATTAAGTTCGTTTAGTTGTAAATAATGTAAATGTGAAGATTTATTCATGCAGGTAATTTATAAAGTAAACTCTTATTTTCGTAATATTTCGCGGTGCAAATATTACTCATTAAAAAAACATTGAAGTTTTTTTTGTTAATGAGTAATAAAATCATAATTCCAACTAGCATTTTAAAATTACATTGTAGTTTATTTTTTATTCCATTTAAAAAAATATCTGAAAGAAGCTATTACTAGCACTGTGTTGCTATTTAAAAAATCGTAAATGATAAAAAATATTTGACTAATACGTGAAATCTTCCGTTCACTTAAATATGGTTGCTCATACTGTAAATAGTAAATACGTATACAAAATATATAATTATATGAAAAAAAAAAACATAATTTCTATCTGTTAATTAAAAGAATTAATTGCCAATAAAATCAATTCAGATTATATTAGTTAAAACATTATTTGTAAATATTTATAAAGGTGATATTATATTTATTTGATTACGCCATATTTGATTTATAGTACTGTATTGAGAATACGTATAATTATTATATAATAGATTATTATAAATACACAAATCGTCCTTCCAAAAGGAACTGAATTTAAGAATCTGGTCGAAATGAAAACTTTTATAGAATTTATTAATTTGATATAATATTGTTTATTTTTTCAAAATTTTTATAATAACGAGTAGAAAATGAATTCAGGGCTGTAGCTAGGAAAAGACATTACGACTTATTTTTCTTACTCTTTTAGAATAGAATAGATTTATATTTTGGACAGAAAAAGTAATAAATCACTTAAAAAATTACTTATTGTTTTAGGTAGGTTAAGCGTCTTATAATTATTTTGTTCCTATTTTCCTTGTGAGAGTCTGTTGTCTTTCTGGCTACGGTCGTAAATTCTATAATCTTATTTTAATAAATCACTCTTAGGAAAAAGCTTAGTTAATATTTAATTTTACGGGTTTTTATTTTTATAAAAACTTAATTCACAGTTGCTTTTTTAAATTATATTTTTTTCCAATTTAAAAAAAGGTAAGATTTAGTTTTTTTTTATTGATATTGATATAGTGTTTGACTGCGATCCCACCTGATGGTAAGCAGTGATCTTGGAAGCAACTTCTAAAATTAAAAAACAAGCGATTCTAAGAGTGATTTACTAAATAAAGATGCAATTATAATTTGTGATAAAGAAACTGGTAGCGCGTTAAGATCTGTGATGTTACGCTTTCCGAGTGTGATACATATCTGTATATATGAGATTAAATGCGTTGAAAGCGAGCGTGTGTTTCATTGGCCCCCTTCGTTGCAGTTTTCTGCTGCTGTTGCCGCGGGCGATACTGTCCGACCCGGTGGGCGCCGACTACGAGCATTATATACACGATGCGCATAGGCGCTACCAGGTAAATATATGTAGAAGTACGTTAGAATTGTAGAAAAGTGAGATAAATGACTTCATGATAATGATGAAGTTATTGGCATCATTTCAGCCGAAAGACGTCCATTACTGGACATAGGCCTTCCCTTAAGGGTCGCCATAACGATCAGTCCTACCTAAACCTAGAAATACTAATATAACAAGTGTTGGCCCAGTAGTAACGCCCTGGACTTACGAATTCAAACCTAGCCAGGCGCTTCACTTTGCGTAATTTAGGTTATTACCACTGCTCTCAAAACGATGAAGGATAACATTGTGAGGTAATCAGCATCTCCTAGAACCAAAAAAATTAAGACATGTGACATCCAACATCCACCGACCCCGCATTGGGTCGGGTAGTTTACGACACATTCCCTCTCATAAAGAGGAGGCCTGAGTCCCAGCAGTAGGAACATTATAAGGCTGATTATGCTTATATTATGCTATACTAGAATGTTACTAATGTTATAAAGGCGAAGTTTGTATGTTCGTTACATCTTCACTAGGGATTGCAATCCAGCGGCGTTTTCAATCCAGCTGGATTCTTGCTGGATTGACCTGAATCCAGCTGGATCCAGCGCGGATCCAGCAAAATGTGGAACGCAAATAAAAAGACGAAATTTATAAGATTTTTTGTTATTAAGTCATTTGTATAATAACCTCTTACCATAATCTATGAGACCCTTCACTAATTTGCTTTCGTTTCTTAACCATTTGAGATCAAAAGAAACAAATTAAAATGAAATAACATTACCCTTGTAGCGACATCTGACGTCACAGAATCCTGCATCGCGCAAGCAAAGTTCTCCGCGCGATTCGAATAGATAGAACAGCCCGAAATCATCTACCGGGCAGTTGCCATTACACAGTTTTCATCACGTATAACAATTACGGATGCAATTCGAAACTAAAGAATAGAAATTAATACGTTTGCGGATCCGCATCGCTGGATCCAGCACTATATGCTGGATCCAGCATATTAAAAAAGGCGCTGGATCCAGCTGGATTGCTGTATGCTGGATCCAGCAATTGCAATCCCTAATCTTCACGCTCAAACGGTTGAAGTTTGGTAACTACACGAGTAGATCAGTTCCTGGAATATACGAGACTATTTATTTCGGGAGTATGCTCCCTTGGGATATTTTTCTACTTTCACGCAGCTGAAACCGCACAAAGACAAAATCTATGAATTGCACTTAACAAGTTTAAGGTGTTAACTAAAGACCGTCTTCAAAGTCAACGTTTACCTTACTCAAATCTTGCTCTACGTATTCTAAAAAAAAACTAAAAAAAAATGTGGAATTGTTTTTACACGATTTCCCTGTCGGATTAATGATTGCATATAATGTTATAAAGCTGTAGAAAAACGTTGCTACTACTAGTAGTTTCTTAGCTTCTTTACAAACACACCAACACTCCTATACAATAATGGTTGCAGTACTGGCTAGACGCGACGTCGACCTTCCACTGGCCGTCGGACTACAACTGGGTGGACACGACGGCCAGCTCCACACACAGCTACGACAGCCGACCAGAAGCCGACATACACCTCGACGACGCCTTCGAACCACTAAAACCCGACCACATAGCCAAACACGACCCTAAACACTTCTCACAAAAACTCGTCCTTAGAAGTCGAGACCTAACGTCACAGACATCAGAAACAGAAGAATTCGATGAAGGACCATTTTTCAAAATGATTTTTAAACTTCTTTTAAACATGCCTAATCAGCCATATCAAGTGAACCTACACTTGACGTCGATAATATCTCAGCTAGCGTTGCTCCCCCATCCGAATCTGCACGAGTATTTGCTTAACCCGATGCTGCCGACGGCCAAGAAAACCCCGACCCTGTTTAAGACGCTCCAGGAGGTCGCGAGGCGGCTCACCATGGAGATACCGAGGTTACGGAACTTTAAGAAGATCATTGAGAACACAAGGCTTTGGCTTATGAGTGAGGATCCTACTTATGATGAAAAGTAAGTATCCGTATTTTATATTTTGTTTAATGAAAAAAATAAATGAATGAAATGCAGAGTGGTCCAGAAAAACTTACCTGGCAGATAAAATAATGTCATAGTACAACAAAACCCTTGATTTAGTCAATAATTCTCTGAGAAAAAAGAGATAATAATATTCTGCAAAATTGTATTTATATTTTAACACTCGCCCAATGTTAAAATACAATTTTGCCTCAAATTCATCTTTAGACTTTAAACTATTCAACCTTTTGAACGCCACAGTCATGTATACAGGGTGTCCCAAAACTCAACGATAATCTAGGACCGGATGAAAGGCCAAGCTACACTTGTTCTGGGAAAAATAAAAAATTAAATCCATATTACTCAGTTCAGCGATAAAAGACATATTTTAAAAAAAGTTGAAATTCGACACCCTTGGTTGCATTTTCAAGGTTTGTGATCACAAATGTCACGATTTCGCTATGATTTTTTTTATTTCGTGGTCTTCATTAACGATGCTATTAATCGCTACTACAAATTATTGCAAAAAACTTTGTTAATTGAATAAAATAAGTTAAGTTTTAGTAGGTCATGGTTCACAAAAATATTGTTAGTGAACTTTGACCCTTCATTTTGAAAAAAAATTGTACTACACTATACTTGGCAAATAATTTCAAAAGATGGCGCATTTAATCAAGATTTCAAAATGGTGCAACACTTGCCACTTTTCTTGCCATGAAAAAAAAAATTCTTATTTTTTTCAAATTGACCTCATTTTGAACAACTCAACATTAGGAATTTTTGTTACTAAAAGGAGATTGACAGGGTGTGGACCAAGTGCATTTTGTTCCTCAGCCGAATACAATTAGTAAACCGAAGCTCTTCAAAATCTGCTCCAGGAGTCAAGAGAAAAAAAGAGTTTTTCCAACCTAACCTAAGTTAGAAATCGTTTTAAGGAAGTTTGACCAGGTGCTGCCCAGAATGAACATCTGGTGCATTTCATACCTTAGATCAATACTAATCAGCAAACCAAAGCGCTTCAAAATTCGCTGCAGGAGTCAAGAAAAAAAAAGATTTTTTCCAACCTAACCTAACCTAAGTTAGAAATCGTTTTAAGGAAGTTTGACCAAGTGCTGCCCAGAATGAACACCTAGTGCATTTCATACCTTAAATCAAACAAATTTCAATAATTTTTCCAACCTCACCTAACCTAACCTAAGTTAGAAATCGTTTTAAGGAAGTTTGACCAAGTGCTGCCCAGAATGAACACTTAGTGCATTTTGTTCCTCAGGCCAATACTAATAAGCAAACCGAAGCGCTTCAAAATCTGCTCCAGGAGTCAAGAAAAAAAAAGATTTTTTCCAACCTAACCTAACCTAAGTTAGAAACCTAAGTTATAAACTTAAGTTAGGAACAAAATGCTTTAGGTGTTTATTCTGGGCAAGCACTTGGTCAAACTTCTTAAAAAAGATTTCTAACTTAGGTTGGGTTAGGTTGGAAAAACTCTTTTTTTCTCTTGACTCCTGGAGCAGATTTTGAAGCGCTTTGGTTTGCTGATTAGTATTGGTCTGCGATATGATATGCACTAGATGTTCATTCTGGGCAGCACTTGGTCAAACTTCCTTAAAACGATTTCTAACTTAGGTTAGGTTAGGTTGGAAAAACTCGTTTTTTCTTTTGACTCCTGGAGCAGATTTTGAAGAGCTTCGGTTTACTGATTGTATTAAGCTGAGGAACAGAATGCACCAGATGTTCATTCTGGGCAACACTTGGTCAAAATTCGTTATAAAAAATTCTGACTTAGGTTAGGTTAGGTTGGAAAAACTCTTTTTTTCTCTTGACTCCTGGAGCAGGTTTGAAGCGCTTTGGTTTACTGATTAGTATTGGTCTGAGATATAATATGCACGAGATGTTCATTATGGGCAGCACTTGGTCAAACTTCCTTAAAACGATGTCTAACTTAGGTTAGGTTGGAAAAACTCTTTTTTTCTCTTGACTCCTGGAGCAGATTTTGAAGAGCTTCGGTTTACTAATTGTATTCGGCTGAGGAACAAAATGCACTTGGTCCACACCCTGTCAATCTCCTTTTAGTAACAAAAATTCCTAATGTTGAGTTGTTCAAAATGAGGTCAATTTGAAAAAAATAAGAATTTTTTTTTTCATGGCAAGAAAAGTGGCAAGTGTTGCACCATTTTGAAATCTTGATTAAATGCGCCATCTTTTGAAATTACTTGCCAAGGGTAGTGTAGTACAATTTGTTTTCAAAATGAAGGGTCAAAGTTCACTAACAATATTTTTGTGAACCATGACCGACTAAAACTTAACCTATTTTATTAAATCAACAAAGTTTTTTTCAATAATTTGATGTTGCGATTAATAGCATCGTTAATGAAGACCACGAAATTAAAAAAATTACAGCGAAATTGTGACATTGGTGATCACAAACCTTGAAAATGCGACCAAAGGTGTCGAATTTCAACTTTTTTTTAAATATGTCTATTATCGCTGAACTGAGTGATATGGATTTTATTTTTTATTTTTCCCAGAACAAGTGTAGCTTGGCCTTTCATCCAGTCTCAGATTATCGTTGAGTTTTGGGACACCCTGTATATGGACATGATACATGGATGGATGTATACATGGAGGAGCTCGTGGCTAGATAATAACAGCCGCACAGGTCGATCTTCAAGGTTAAGCAACGCTTACCTAGGTTGGTCTGTGGATGGGTGACCATCTTAACATAACGAGTTTCCTCCGTGCCTCGGAAAGCACGTTAAACCGTAGGTCCCGGCTGTCATTTGGATATCTTTGGCAGTCGTTACGGATAGTCAGAAGCCAGTAAAATCTGACTCCAGTCTTGCCATGAAGTACCGAGTTACCCCAGTTAATGGGTTGTGGAGGTCTGGTAGGCAGCCGCTCCTCGTAAAATACTGGTATTCAGCTAAATCCGGCTTGACTGGAAGCCGACCCCAATATAGTTGGGAAAAGGCTAGGTAGATGATGAGTCATGTATACATGACAGAGCAAAAGGTGTTCAGCACGTATACTTCTACATGACACTTCAAATAATATAAGTCTTATAAGAAAATGCTTTTTTTACTTATTTCTGTTGTTAAAGGATGAAATCAAAAAAATGCCTGTTACTTATTTGAAGTATATTTCTTCGCAAGGCACTTTGCTTAACCAAATCCACAATCTGCAAACCCAACAAATCGCAAAATGAAAAACATAATACGACGATGTTAACGATAACGTTGTTACTTGTAACTTACTCCTTGTGCCCGACTAAAAGCAGATTTTTTATCACGTTGAAAACAGAGTTTTAAGTATTTGTAGTAAGGTTTATTTTGGCATGTCACTGCGCGTTCAAGCATTCTTTATGACAAAACGGTGCACATGCAAAAAAAAAAACTTAACTACAAATACTTAAAACTCTGTTTTCAATGTGATAAAAATCTTCTCTCCTCTCCGAGCCGGTTTGGGTGAACGGACCCTAATCTAAAAAGAAAATTAACGTTTTATGCTTGTTCTTGCTTCCAGTGCCGACCACAACCAGTTAGTAGAAAGTCTGATAGTCCTGGAGGAGTTCTGCAAGGAGCTGGCGGCCGTGGCCTTCGTGAAGTACCAGCACACGTTACACATGCAGAGATAAGACGCTCTGCTGTATCGCGGGATAGGTCCTAGAGATGTTATGTTTGTCTAGCTCTGACAGTGATGGGGTGAATGATTTTTACAGCTTAGGTGGTTTCAGGAAAAAAATACTCGATAGCGATTAGCTGTTACAAATTCATCCGACAAAAAATACGTTGGTTACTTACATTTTCGTTTCAGAAATTGGACTTAAATGTACTTAACTGTAACTGATATTGATGATGATGCTAATGATGCCATCTAGCCGATTTCGGCAACAGCGACCGCATTCATCTGATTATTGACTTGCATTTCGAATATGCCAAATACCTATTTGCAATATTTGGTGAAATACTTTGTTTGTGATATTTATAGTGAAATACTAAATTATTACAATTTAAATTGTCACTTACGGGATACAAAACCGCAAACCGTGATAGCCTAAAACGGTGTTATTACAATTTATACAAATATTTCCAGTGTAATGTCAACATACTCATAGGTATCGTAATTCAATAGAGTACAATCAAATTAATAACAGAATAGAATAGAATAAACTTTATTGTATCCCAAAATAGATAAAACTCATCTCAAAACTCTTAAATAAGATAGAGAAAAAAAGTAGAACCATACTGATTTAAGTCTCAATTTTACTAAGACTAATGAAAAAAATAATAACTTATTTGAGAGTTGATCACTTATCTACATTTACTCAAAATCTAGAAATATTGAGATGATCACTTTTTCAGGCAGATGGTAATATTATCACATTAGTCCAATTGGATCCATGTGATATGAAATAATTGCCGATCTGTTTTTCATGCATTTTGGCAAATCATTTTTTTTTTTCATATTGAAACAAAAATTTTACTACTCTGGTTGTAAAATCAATCATCAGCTATATAATAATCGACCTTATTTATAAAACTAAGTACACAATTATTATTTTTCTGTGCTTAACTTTATGTGAAAATCGTTCATCCCTCACATAGTCAGGACCAAACATAATTAAGTGTTCACTTGTAAGTAACTTGCAGACGAATCGCAGCAGTAAGCCAGCTTGAAAGTCATATAACATACATATATGCTGTGTAACATGTTGCTGAAGTATTAACGTTATTTATATTAACATTAGATATAGTACAAAAGAGGGAATTTATGCATTTCAAGCCTAAATTTGCTATTTCAGTTGAACTGTCTTTTTTTATTAATAATTTAATTTATTTTCGTATTTTTTTTAAGATCAGTCAATTGCTAATAACTAATATGAAGGCTTTAGGTTTTTAATATCGAATAATTATGTACTTTTTTTTTATTAAGTTTTCCTATTTTTTTTCAGTTTGGAAAGCTCTTAGATTTTATTTAGTTTGGATTTATTTAGAAACAAAGTTAAATCATTGAGTAGCTTAAAATACAACTAGTGATCTTCAAATTACATTAATCGCTCTTTCCATTAGTGAAAACTGCATCAAAATCTGTTGCGATGTTTAGGAGGAGTTAGCATATGAACATACAGACGCGGAACGCGACTGTATTTACCTTCTGTATATATAAAATTCTACGTCCTCACTCGTACTGACTCCTCAACGCACAGCCCTATTCACCCCCATGTGGGGATGAAACGGGGGACCAAAGTTTATATAGCGAAACATACATTCACGCGGGGGAAGCCGCTGGCAGAAGCTAGTATATACAAATAATTCTCCTTTACCTACATGTATAGAGGAGCTCGTGGCTAGATTATAACAGCCGCACAGGTCGATCTTCAAGGTTAAGCAACGCTTGCCTAGGTTGGTCTGTGGATGGGTGACCATCTTAATATAACGAGTTTCCTCCGTGCCTCGGAAAGCACGTTAAGCCGTAGGTCCCGGCTGTCATTTGTAGATCTTTGGCAGTCGTTACGGATAGTCAGAAGCCAGTAAATCTGACTCCAGTCTTGCCATGAAGTACCGTATTATCCCAGTTAATGGGTTGTGGAGGTCTGGTAGGCAGCCGCTCCTCGTAAAACACTGGTATTCAGCTAAATCCGGCTTGACTGGTAGCCGACCCCAATATAGTTGGGAAAAGGCTAGGCAGATGATGACCTACATGTATTTGTCACCTAACTCCTCCTAAACGGCTTCACCGATTTGAATTATATTTTGTGTATAAATTCTGATTGGCTCCATAGATGGTTTGAAAATATAATGGAACCAAGTAGGTGGAGCCAGTTTTCGGGCAAAACAACGTCTGTCAATGTAAATATAAAAATATTCTTCATTATAAGACAGATGAGCAATATTGCAGGTAAGGACGTAACGAAATATTTAATTATAAATAGACGCTCTTTATTTATTTACTAATAAATAAAGAGCGAATGAAGCGAGCTGAATTTGATATCAAATCATAGCAAATTCATTTTGATTTTTTTTTCTATCTTCTAAATATCTGTGCGAATTGTCATATCGTAGATATTCTCCTATTTAATGTTCTTAGCACAACATACAAATCTAGTATCACGCCTTAATTGTGCCTAAATTATAAGTTAGGCATATTTTTCTGCTGCACTAATTAAAAACGCAGTTAGGACGGAATTTTGGAAAAATTAGTTACACATACTTACATTCGGATTCTTCGTATGATTACTCAAAACTACTAATAACCTCCTTACTGCACTTTTAATTAGCGCGGCAGTATTATAGACCAATTACAGAACCAAACATTGTAAACTACATTATAAGCTATTTAGCACTGTTTCGAATAATTACACATACTGTAAAGAGTTTTGTTAAATTTTGATCTTTCAAACATAAGGCCTAAAAAATTGTATTGATTGCCTTTCAGTTGCGCTCGATTCTCAACAAGATTAGACATTTAAACATACCTTTTTTACTGTCCCTTTAACCGATTTTGTCTTTTATTCCGTAGGCATAAGCATAACATTAAAAACAAAAGCAAAAAATGGTTACAATACCAACTATTTACTGAAGCCTCCATTTATCATGTGGCATGAACGCAATAAAAGTCAAAATCGGTTGAACGGACAGTAAAAAAGATGTTGAAACGCGAATGGAGTTTAATTTAAAAGTCTGATTTTTTTCAGTTAATTTTATCAATGAAAATTGTTCAAGCTACTTTTCTGCATTGACCCTTACCCTGTGCATAGTATCTACACTTGAAGTACATTATTGGGGTGTTTTTCTCTTTTACCGACAATGTTTGTGCGTACAGCTAAGGAGCGAAATTCATTGCCAGTCTTTTTCCTAATAGCTATAGCCTATTAGGAAACACAGACTGTGTAGCTCTTTAATTCAAAGCTGAATAGGTTACTTTATGTCTACCATCTGGTAGTCTGGTTGTTGCTCTTCACGCTCGATATTTAGAGTAAATAATTTAAGTGTAGACTGTTTATATTTAACTCTAGATAGATTTGAGTTATTTTATGTTACTCAAACGTTGAACGTCGTTGTTATCGATTAAATATTTGCATGCCATCACTGAATGGCGGAATGTGTCTTTGCACTTACAATCTTATTATAACATCTTTTGTACCAAACACATTTTACGCAAATAAACGATATTATTATTCGAACGGTGGCACAGATTGAAATTAGGCACACCACCCCCGACCACATGCCTGAATAGAACAAAGGAGACTGTTCATCCCGAAAGTATTTTTCCTTGAGATAATTTTCTATTTTCACGAGAGCATCACTAGCAGCAGCTAGTACAAAATAATACAAGCTCGTCCCCTCGAAAATAATGAAAATATCATTATTTACGCTTCAAATGATTAGATTTTCAATTATATTAAAAATCGGTCGTTTTAAATTGAGTCATAACATTTTAGCGTATTAAGGTAATATATTATAATCAGTGGGTTTAAATTTGAACTCTGATTTTTTTGTAGAAACAGAGTGAACACAATAAGCCTCCATCACACTTACCATCGATTGTCGGTAAAAGGAAGATCGTTCCCTGTTTATATGAACAATAGTAATGGACCAAGCTTGTGACAATCCATCAAACTTTTTTTCCGTGTTTTTCACTCTTAGATAATTATTGTAATAATGTTATGAAAAGTTAACGATGTATATATTATCCTATGTGTGTTCGACTTGTCATTAGTAATTCTAGTCTGAAAGGTGTTGTGGGTCTACTCTGAGACCAGTGCGAAATATTACCGAAGCATCGGAATCCAAATTAAATAAGGGATCGCCCATTAATCACGTGAGGCTCGAAGAAGTTTACTTAATATTTCATACATCCCCTGAAATATTACGTGTACTTATCAATTTTTTCGTCAACGAAAAAATCGCGGTTTTTGAACCTAAAATCGGCACGGAAAATATTTTCTGACGAATCAAAGTATGATTCGTCAGAAAATATTTTTGCCGCTAAAAATGATATTCTGATAATATGTAATTTAACAGATGCCAGAGGGGAAGAAAGGGTTAAAAAGTTGCTAAAAAAAACATCACGAGACTACGAGACGGTCCCTAATGGCATTGCATTATTGAGTTTCCGAAGTAATTTTATTTATGTATGTATGTGTATTTTTGCTCTAAAACCTGTACAACTAAGCTATTAACGTTTTCTCAATTAGAAAATCGACAGTAAGAGTATATTACAAAAGAGTAGGCCTACGACCCAATTATCATAACTATTTGTTATGTATAAATTATAGAATTCATCAGTGCAATATATTTTTATAAACATTCCTTATAGAAACCAGTGAATTAAGTGCTTTTGTTTCCGAATTTATAAATATGCGTTTTATTTGTTTGCACAAAAACTTGTTTGTTATGAATTATATATTGTTTATGTAATAAATGCCTGAATTTGCTGTTGACATAAAATGTTAAAGGTTTGTTTTATTTTCCAAAAACTAATATAATAATATTTCATGTAATATTCGCACAACATAAAAACACTTAAAGAAAAAGCATAAAATGTGGGCTATTTTAAATTGTTTTTTTTTATAGTAACCATCCTGTGGGTTGACACTATAACTAAACGTCAAATACAATATCCCGCCATCTATTACAATTAATGTCGGATTGTCATAAAAGTACTTATTGATACAATTTATTACATTTAGGGCCTGTTTCACAATGTCCGAGTAAGCACTACTCACTGAATAAATTCTATAATTTGACAGAATTTGTATGAAATTATCTGCCAAGTAAGATACTCGAAACTTAATCATAGGTGGTGAAACAGGCCCTTAAGTAGCAATATAAGACTTAAGATACATTTCAAAGATCATTAATAATAAAAAAATAATATTTAAAGGATTATCATCAATACGGTTTTTTATAAGTTTAGCGTTTTATATCGTTGGTAGGTACTTCAACATTAGATTCAAGGTAGTACATAAATGTTACCAATGTGTAAAATACAACTAACAATATTCGTGAAAAATTAAAATTCATGATTTAATTACGTCATAAATACTAAAAAATAATAATATAATATATACCTATAATGTTGAATCTAACACTCTCTAGATTTCGTATTTAGAAAAACGCACAAACCTCCATTTTGTTTTTTTATCATACCTCCTTATTTTAACTTTTCGAGATTAAAGTAAAAAGTTACCGTTTTTATATTACCGTTTCATAATTAGTCCGTTCGTTTTAAAATGGTCGATTATAAAAAAAAACGTGGACGTTTTAGTAATCAGTAATCACTACTCTGCTCAGTCTTGTAAAAGTGTGAACGTAAATGTGTTTAGTGAGTCAAGTTCGTCAGAATCATATCTAAGATCGAGTGAAGTCGTGAAGATGTTGAAGGCCTCGTTAGATCACATGTCTTCACGAGAATTAGGCTGAAGGTTGGAAGTACAATATCTGGTAAGTCATTTTATATAACACTATTTTTGGCCGTTGTCAGTCGATTTTTTTTTTGTTGCTGAGCATTTCGTATTTTTGAAGTAATTTTCCATGAAACTTTTGATAATATCATGCCATTCCGACGACTGCAATGAAGGAATTGGATGAGCATATAAGAATCCTGCGATGGTATTCTTAAAGTAGGCACACTAAAAAATTAAAAATTGGATCCACAAATCTTTGTACCAAGACTTGTCTAAAGTTTATGTTTTATGACCTTCAACATCTTTTGGGGAAGCTTGCAGAAAGTTTTTACCTCCAGAAAAAGCTTTGAATTATCCGTCACTACCCATTGACTTGCTTATTAGTTGGCATTTGCGCCCTCAAGCAGACGCAGTGCCTCAAAGAGTATCACTACTTTATGTTGCACTAGAGACTCAGTCCGGCTTCACACGGGTGCTACGTTATCAAAGTTTCTTTACATGCATGTATTATAAATAAAAACCTTCCTCTTGAATCACTCTGTCTATTAAAAAAACTGTATGAAAATCCGTTGCGTAGTTTTAAAAAAGATGTAATAGCAATATAGGGACAGACAGATAGCGGGAAACCTTTGTTTTATACTGTGTAGTGAGTAGTGATTGTCGTAGCATGCATTTCGTTCCTGGAAATTGACCTTATCCAGCTCTAAAAGTTTGTCCCTAGACAAAGCTTTGCATTCTCCGTTTTCACTTGCTTAGCAGCTGACAGTAGGAATATCTCGGTTGTGTCGGCGGTACTTTTGCGGCCATGTGAATTTGCATGCGTAGGGCACCCGGACCCGGACCCGGATAGGAGCGCTTATATGCGGGCCGTGCTGAAATTGAACCCACGACCCACGGCGCAGTAGCCGGTCGCTCAACCGCTGCGCCAACCGTTTCGTCAAATCTCTGTTCCCACTAGGGTTGCACTACCACTGAGTATACTCTAGGTGTAATGCACGGCCTATAGCTGGCTGGGACTCTAACAAGATATTGTAATTTTCTAATCTCACTCAGGGCGAAATAGAAGGGTGCGTCAGACTTCTACTGACTAATACCACACTTGTGTCCTTCAGTTGCACTTTGCATTCTAGGACTTCGGGTTTCCTTTCAGAAGTTTGATTTGTCGTATGTTCGATTCACACTGGGTTTAGTCAGGGCAGGGGACCTCTAATTATACAGGGTGTTAAAAGACCGATCACAAAGCCGATAACTACACATTCTGTACATGTAATTAAGCAACTTTGACCGAAAATTATTGCTGGGAAAAAACTTTTTTTTTCATCTTTAAAAAATAATTAATAATAATTTTTATCAGCTGAGCGTTCGGCCGCTCGCGCTTGGTCGTTGAACCGACCGCACGCTTGCGTGTGTGAGGCGCTCGTTGTGTTTAGTTTTCGATGCATTTTTCTAACTTCTGATGCATAATTTGTTATGAAAAATTGATAATTTTGGTAATGTTTGTTCAGAAGAAAGTTTACTAATGATACTTGGAATACGATTTCGAAAAAAAAAGGAATAAAAATGTTGACTTTCACCTTCAATATCTCCAGAACCAGTAAATTCCCAGGTATGTCCTAGAAGAAAAAAAGTATCCCAGTGATGTGTAGAATATAGGGTTTTCGTTTTCGTTAAGGGTCTTTTTACACCCTTTATGTATTGTAATCTGATAGCACGGTTGGTGCAGTGGTTGATAAATTTTGGCTGCTACGCTACGTATCGCTGGTTCGATTCCCACACTGAAAAAATATTTGTATGGTCTACAAATTGGTGTTCCGGGTCTAGGTGTCTTGTGTATGTGATTTTATGTTTGTAAACAGACCGGAATACAATTTATTCCTAGTGTGGGGCAAATTCTGTGTAGTTTAATCGTAACGATTTCTGGGTTAAAAGCGATTCAATCTCAAGTATTTCTGAGTAGTATAATAAATGACGATGGATAAATAAAACACTCGTAATAAAATGCAATGGTGATTATATTTTTCTCAAATATTAAATAATAATGCGTAATAAACATTGTAATAACTATCAAACAAAAGTAGTTAAAAGTATGTACAACATGGAATTGTAACATTTAATCATTTACAGGAAGACTTTCTAAGTTTGCATTTGTTATTTAACTAAAATATTATAGCAGGTATGAAACTCTTAAATTAACTAAATTATGATGAAAAAAATAATAATTTATATCGCAGAGAATTTCTTTAAACATATTTTAAAAAATATTTGACCATTTCCTAAAGATTATCTTACAATAACGTCTTTCATTGGTTTTAACAAATATCACAAAAACCTTTAAGAAAGTGGTCTAAATTAATAAAAAAACGAGAGAGAAAACCTTCCTATAAATAATTAAAATTCTATAAACTCACTCATTCATCTTACATTCTCATCATTGCTTATATAAATACGTATAGTCCGTCTAATGAAAGCGCGACCTGAGAGAAAGAGGTTAATTCCAAAAATGTTGTATGTGGTACTAACTAGTAACGGCCGAAATTAATAATATAATCAATCCGTCACATATCGGAGATTGAAAAACAAATGAAACAACAGAAAACATGTAAATTTTTGTATGGTATCATTTGTTTTTCAATCTCCAATATGTGATGGATTGATTATTAATTTCGGCCGTTAGAGAATCATGTCTTGACACTCCACAATTTTTTTTATTTCCTACAATTGCGGCTGAATAATGTTGCCAATTAAATTTAGAAAAAAAAACCTCCAGGCCGCGCTTTCATTAGACGAACTCTACATGTAACATAATTATTGAAGTTTCATCTACTTGATCGTTACAAATCGTAGTTCCATTAAACTATTGGTTACTTGTACAAATACGGAATAAGTTAGAGATTGTACTATGTTTTAATACGCCTGTGTCGCGCGGCTAGCGGTAAACGTAACTTACTTATACGGGGTGTGTCTGACATCGATGCATAAACTAATACCATGGATCCAGTACATCATTCTGGACACCGCAGTGGTTGAATTTTTCATTGGCTTTATTCTATATGTTTTAAACTGTATAAAATCGATATTTTGTCGACCTTTGCCCAGCAGTGGGACAGAAAATAGGCTATTAATAACATCGTTTTTCTTATCAACCCGGATGACATTTCGAATGAAAAAATATTTTTATTGAAAAAAAAAAACTAATTAAATACTTTTTAATAAAATGTCATCGGCGTTGATTAGAATAACGATTTTAATAACCGCGAAAAAGAAAATTAATTTAAAAGTACATTTTTTTTTATTGGGAAAAGCCGACGAAAAATTCCAGAACTGGGGAGTCCAGAAGCATGTATTGTATCCATGGTATTCGGGTATGCTTCGCTGTGTGACACACAGTGTATAGAAAAACAATCGTCATTTAGATAAAAGAGGCTCTCGGAGTTTATTAAACTGATTTCTGTCACAGACAGATAGTTATTATTTATTAAATAGTAAATATATCCGAGGAGGCTCGCGTGTATAGTAACACGCGGCCACGCCGCATTACGCCTAATTGGGTGATTAATCAACGTTATGCTGCGCTGAGCTAAGTTACGCTATGCTGTGTACTGCACCTATCACGTAACTTTAGCTGTTTAAAACAAAAGGTAGCAGTATGATGGAGGCGAACTTCGTCCACTCTGTCACGCTATTAAAAAAAAAAACTATTACTGATCAATTTAAAGACATTTTGTGTATTTTACTATAATAAGCGTTAAATAAAACAGAATTGAGAAACTTAAAAATTGCAAGCGATATTTACATTATTTTTCGAGGGGACAGACGATTGTTGGTAGAAAAAAAAGTCTCCGTCGGTCTCAGCTACAAAGCGCAGCGCTCAAGTTTTTCTCCTAATAGTAATCTAAGAGGAGCGTAGTAAATAGAGCGCAGCACAGCTCAGCGTAGCATAGCTCAGCGCAGCACAGCTCAGCGTAGCATAGCTCAGCGCAGCATAACGCTGTCACCCATAAGCAAACAAGAAAATTCTTTAAAAATCCACTAACTGATACAAAACGTTAACAAATTTAAAAACAACGAACGGATCACAAGCAATTTGATTTGACTGCCTATCTAAGTATCAAAGTCACCGTATTCATTTAGCTACAACTTTTAAAATATTCAAGAAAACTGGTTTTATAAAAAAAAAACAAGTTTCACTATAAAATGGTTTTTAAGGGAAAAATGTTAACGGTAACCGAAAGTTACGTTTTAATTCGGAAAATCTACATCATGTAATATTCATTAAAAAATTACCTTCAAATATAGACATTTTTATTTTTTTGTCAAATTGTATTATATTGAAAATAGCAAGATATGACTGTATACTGTATATTTATTATTATAGGTATGAATTGGAAAATATTAACTACATAACATGGACATTACACATAACAAATTTCTATTTATTTAAATGTATTTACAGAGTTATTCACGAAATAGATCGTTCATTATCCAAAAAAACATCGAATTTTGTTTTATTTGACAATCAATATTGTATATTTATATTAATTAACGAAATTATACTAATGTCACCCAATATTGTCGCATTTTTTTTATTTAAAGGTATGATGTAAAAAAATACCGTATTTTATGAATTTGCGACTGGCAATATTGGCTGGCTTCGGTATTTAGACGTTTACAGATAATTCAAACAATGTCCCATTTCCTGGTTGCAATAAATAAGTAGCTACACATTTTTTAGAATGTATTGAGCAAAAAAACATAAACTCCCTTTTGACGCAGTCGGCTAAAGTTGTAAAACATTCAAATTCCGAGACTTAACAATTAAAATCCGAAATAAGATTGCTTTTCATAGACGTTTCTTTATTGAAAATCTACCCTCGAATTCTGGAAATAAATTATCGATGCGTAATAAAGTAAATTTAAGTCAAGTGATGTGATTGGCTGTTGTAATCATCTAACCAATCAAATCAGCCGACACGCGTTTGACAATTTATCACATTAACTTTGCAATCATCATCAATCATTTTTGTTCCAGAAATTGGGTTGTTTATGTCTCAAAGGATGAACTTTCATTTTATTTTAAACAAAATACTTTTTCTAACATAAGTTAATGCGGCTCTTATAAATAAATGTATATTTGAATTAGAATTCGAGATAATTATCAAATTTAACAAAAACAAACTATATCATAGTAGACAAAGTTTAAATTCCAATGCTATTTTTGAATCCATAATATTACTAGTAGCCGCCCGCGGCTCTACCCCGTGAAATGAGCACCTAGTATATAGTTATGGTCGTTTAAAAATCAACTTTAAATACACAGAAATAAAGTTGATATTCAATTAGGCGATGGATTCTAATTATCTCGAATTTCTAGCGCATGCACATTGTCAAAATGTTCTGTAAAGCGGTCCATGCATAAGAAATGTTGATCTGATGGTATCTCAGAGTACTCGACTAGTGGCCGACGGCGGCCTGGGTATTAGCTAGCGAATTAATGTCATATAATATTGTACCGACGCTAGAAATGGCGTTTTTGGCGACTAGAGCTTATTTTCAAAGGCTTTTATATTTTTGTAGCTGAAAGGATCTTTAGCGAGCGACCAAAATCGCAAACACTTGTTATACAAAATTATACTAATTTTACATCACAATATTCACAAGGAATCAATTTGCGAATAATTAAAACAGCTTTACTCGATAAAATCCGCCAAAACGCTCGTTTTGTCAATACAATAGCCCCCAATAATATTCCCCAGTCGCCTAAACTGCCATCTAGCGGGCTCCCATAATATGTTTACACAAAATAATCAGAAACTAGTCTAAGAGCCGGGCTCTCATTTCCTACGAAGCATAGAAGTAAAATTATACAAAAATAAACATTATTAGCCAAGGATTGTAGGCAATGTCGCGGGTAAAAATTATATTAAAATTAACGTTGTCTTCGTGCGATATGTCATAGTTGGAAAGATAAAATTGTATTCATAAATAAAACTAGAATGAAGCAATGGAATCTATTTATAAAATAATGTGGTGATCATGATTTAATTATTAACAAAAGAATAATAACATACATAGGTATAGTCATACCAAAATCTCTATACAGAAGGGATATTCATCATTTACCTAGCCTTTTTCCAACTATATTGGGGTCGGCTTCCAGTCAAGCCGGATTTAGCTGAATACCAGTATTTTACGAGGAGCGGCTGCCTACCAGACCTCCACAACCCATTAACTGGGGTAACACGGTACTTCATGGCAAGACTGGATATGGACCGGGATATTATGGAGCTCAAAATAGATTTCCGCGTTTGTCTGTTTATCCGCAAACTCCACCTAAACCACGCAGCGGATTTTGAGGAGGATTTCAGTAAAAAACCGGTCGAACAGGGAAGGGGTCGCCAGTATATTTGAGTACCTTGACACCACAGACATATAATAGGCACACCCTAAATTTCACCAAGGGGTGAATTTTTTTATACTCTATTTACTATATGATTAGAATTTTAAATAAACTTGTTTTACTGTCAGTTCAACCGATTTTGACTTCTATTCCGTAGACATAAGTATGACATTAAAAGCAAAAAGTGGTTACAATACCAACTATTTATTGCAGCCGTCATTTGTCATGCCTCCAACGCAATAAAAGTCAAAATCGGTTGAACGGGCAGTAAAACAAGTTTCTGTAAATTCCTAATCATATAGTAAATAGGGTATAGGTGTAAGTTCTTTCTATCCTTTTCGGGAATATAGGCATTATGTAATGTATAGTTCGAGGAATTATTTACTAACAAGAAAAACAATAATCTATAGATAATAAAAAAACTAATATTAAATGGTTGACTATAACATATCGCAGGCAGCAACGCATTTGATCTACCTCGAGCAGTAATTCTCTAGTTTACAATAGTTCTAATCTACGTTACATTATACATATTACATACATATACATACAATTGTGTTTACATCTATATGTTATCAGCTTCAGTGGAACTTATCACCATTTTTTGATATACGTCTGTGGAGGAAAGAAAAGGTGGTTAGATTTTATTATAAATTTATTTATTTATTCATTGGAACATATACAGTTTTATGGATTAACCCAATTTTTGCAATGTTTGTCCCAAACTAGACAAATCCTGTATCTTGGAGATCCCAAAAAATGATCTAATAATAATCGGCTACAAATACATCGGCCATAAATACTTATTTGTATTATGGAAGACAAGACCCATTTTGATCTGATTCTGAACCATTTGACTAACCTGTTGGTTGGTATAGTGGTTAGTCCCTGACGACTATGCCGGAGGTCGTGTATTCAAATATCATCCAAAACAAATGTTTGTGTGATAAGTATGATCATTTGTTGTGTCTGGGTGATCTTTAATTATGTATGTATTTATTAAGTATGTTTATCAGTTGTCTAGTATTCATAGCCCAAGCTCTGCTTAGTTGGGACTAGATGATATTTGTATGAAAGTTGTGGAATATAATTTATTTGTATTATATTATTCCTGCAAAAAATGTTCTTGGCGATTACGATGTCCTTCTAAAAAGGGAATGTATATACCACAGTGTAAGCTCTCCTCCATACAGCTGTTATTATGCTCACCTATCTAGCGGCGGGCCGTGGCCTCACCACCAAGAGAAGAAGGGCGACTTGTGCTGGAAGCGTTGCTGGAACGAGTCGAAGAACCGGGACGACGTCGACCCACTCTTAGACCTGCGGACATATTCAACACAGTGTTAAATAAAATGCCTTTAATATTAGATTTTTATTAAATCTTATTGAAAGATGTTTTCATTTTGATTTTTATTGATTAAATTAATATAGTATGCAAATAATTTAGACTTTACATTCTAGCTAAGCGGTTGACTAAAATATGACAACTGCTTGCGTCACTTTTACGCTAAGACGATTTATGAAGTTGGTCTGTAAATCCAAGTGTGAAAGAGAAAGAGACAGAACCACTCGCGATGCCATGTGGAAGTGATATATGTTTCCAAAATCGATCCTTTTGTACAGATCCATCAAAAGTCTTTTTGAACGTGTCGTCCCAATTTAAATTGTCCACTAACATAATCTTCCGTATAACACGCAGAAGCCACATGCATTGATAATAGTTTATGGTCGATTTTGCGTACTAGTCAACATAAATAATACAAAAAGGGCCATGGTGGCGAAGGGTTGCCCCCAAGGGGACACCCCCTCTCGCCATTACAACGACAAAAACAACTTAAATATGTATTTATGTCTATACTGGGTGTAAGGGACAACCCTCCACTAACTTTAAGGGCTTGCTCAGTAGACGAATCTGAACATCCTCCCACAATTTTTTTTTCAGGAAACGAATATCGATCTTTTCATACTAACTGTCCGATAAAATTTATAATTTTGTATGGTGAGGCTGAAATTTTTTTTTGTTCAGATTCGTCTATTGAGCAAGCCCTTAAAGTTTGTAGAGGGCTGTCCCTTACACCCTGTATAAAAATATTAATAATACGTTACCTCTCGACGATGACGGCGGGCATCTGCACGAGCTGCACGGGGCTCTTGTTGTCCTTGAGCGCCTGCGTGAGGTTGAGCACCTGGCCGCGCATCACGGACATCTGCCGCTCGAACAGGCTCTTGTCGAAGCCCTTGTCCTGCTGGCAAGGGTCACGTTTGTTTTGTGAACGATTAGGTACTCACATGCAGGCTACGCAACTAAGATGATTCAATGATTTGAGCAGAGACTGGCAGAGACCAGTCACTCCGTTGGCAGAATTGTTGGACTAGCAGCGACTGGCAGATACGAGCAATTCCGTTGGCAGAATTGTTGGACTCGTAATAAGAGACTACTCCACTAAAATGATTCGATGTGATTGATTTGACTACAGAAACTGACCAGATTCAGTCAGCGACAGTATTGTTGGGTTAGTTAAAAAAGGGTGTGAATGTACTCAAGATAAAAGAGTTATTACTATTGTGGGGCAAAGTTTTTTAAAAACTGACCAAGTGCACAAGCTCTTTATAATTTGGGACACAAATAAAATGTCTATGTCGTCACAAACTCTCGTAAGAGCAGCGACAGAAGACGTAAGGACGCAACTTCACACGTACATACATGGAAGGGTTATTTTTTTTAAGTGGTGGAGATGTAGGTGAAGAATTATCAGAATGAGTGGTCCCGGTCTTGGGCGGAGCGGGAGGGCGTGTCAGACTTTTACTGACTAAATCCCACCCCGTTCCTTTGATTCCTTCGATCTGGGGTCATCGAGCTTCCTTTTCGAAATCCGCGATCCGGACATGGAATGGGTAGGTTGGGAATTCAAAAGATTGAGGTTTCATTCATAAGAAAAATATGGACATCTTGTGACGTCTAACGTATGTGTTCGTAAATTGCAGTGGCCTGTATGGAAAGCACTAAATCGGTTGCGCACCCAGGTAGGTCGCTGCAAACACAATTTGGCCAAATGGGGTTTCAAAGACCCGTCGGATACCCAATGTGAGTGCGGTGCTTCTGTGCAAAACATGAGCCACACGTTGGAGTGCCCCAAGTGCCCAAACACCTGCACTTTGGAGGATCTAATGAGTGCCACCGATGCTGCAATTAACGTAGCTACCTACTGGGCCCAAACAATATAGAGTTTGCTTTCGATTCGAAAAGAAGAATGATAACATGTCGAGTTTAAGAATGAGACTGTCACATGCAGCAATAAGAGATATGGAGCTAAAACAACTTCAAACAAAAAATCTACTTGTATGCTAATGTCGAAAATAATCAAATTTATTAAATAAAATACTGAATCTTATACAATAGAGGATTATTGCCATACGAATAAATCTAGTAATTTATTGGTAGGGCAATAATTGAGCAACTTACTTTGAATAGCACGTGCAGCTCGTCGCACAGCTCTTGTACGAAGTTCATATCCGATAACAATGGAAGCACTAACTCCCTGGAAACAATAGAAAACAATATATTAGTTTTGTTTCTTGTAGTTAAACGCAGGTTATAACTCCCGGCAAATAAGTTGGCAAGAAATTGACATAGTGGGGGTAATTTCGCGCATGGTGCACAGAAAAGCGAATGAGCGAACGGGACGTAACGCAGTGCGGGGGCAAAAGTCGACTAACGCACCAATCATAGACTGCTATTATAATACTGCACCAATCGCGCGCCGGATCGGCGCTACCTCATACCCCGCGTCCCGCGCGCACCACCAAATAGATCTAAAAAACGATTTTTGCGCAACTAACGACTCTTGCCAAGTTACGTGCCGCCGGTTATACATCAGGAAAGGTTTGACAGTATCCAGATATCATACAGGTTAAGGCGAAAACAATAGGCAGAGCACATTGCTCGTAGAACAGATTTAGAATATTAAAAGTGATATAAGCCGATGAATGCATCGGCTTATATCACTTTTAATATTCTATTACTACGTTTGAATCTCCGACCGGTCTCATGAGACCGCGCTGTCATTGTCTTACTATTGTGTCTCGTTTTGCGGGTATGTGAAAGGTTAATGAAAGTAAGGAATCTTAAATGGCGGCTTGTACTTGCGTTGACAGATAGTACAGTTAGCATATAAAATTTCATGTCGAATATTTTTATTTATTTATACAATTATTATACGCTTTATTGTACACCAATTCAATTTAACAAAAGGAAACTTAAAACTAAAACACATACAATGGGCGGCCTTATCGCATTCCGCGATCTCTTCCAGGCAACTTGGAAATTAAAAATAATAAAAACATGACCGGGCCGTATTTATTTCAAACTAGTTGAAGATTTGAAAGACACGTGGCGCCATCTATTAGTATAGGATCGTTATTGTTGTTTTCATCGGAAACGGTAGGTACAGACGCTAGCACATCAACCTACTACAATCTGTCAAAATTCAAATCAAGACTGTTTTTTTTTCTGCCAACGGTACGCGCGAGACTGAGTATAGACGGCACTAGTGTGCAAGCGAGAAAACATGATAAGTACCGCCATTTTAGATTCCTTTCTTTAACCTATCACATACCCACAAAACGAGACACAATAGTAAAACAATAACAGCGCGGTCTTATAGGACCGGTCGGGGATTCATGAATTAATGAACCGGTTTATAATTTTATGGGCCCGGAAGGTTCTGGTGTGGCGACCGCGCACTGGAAGACGTAGCGTTGAAGGCCTCCCACAGGGAGAACTGATGACCTGGTGAGGGTTACAAGATTCCGATGGATGCGAGACGCATAGGACCGTTCAGTGGCGACACTTGGGGGAGGCCTTTGTCCAACAGTGGACGTCATTTGGTTGAAATGAAAAGCGAAAAATAAGAGCTATAATTTTTTTTATGGTAGGAGAATCATCAGAATGACTTCTTCCACTCTTGTGCGAAGCGTGAGAGTGTGTCAGACTCTTACTGACTAAACCCCTAGCCCGTTCCTTCGTTGCCTTCGATCTGGGGGACACGGTGAACACCTTTCGGATTTCCCATGTTCCCCAGAGGCTACGGCCCTGCCAGTCGCGTGCGTGTAACCTAGACCCTATGCAAGCCCAAGAAATCTAGACTAACCCTGATGCCATTGATTAGAAAAAAAAAAACACGAGTAGGTCATATAGCCGCGGAGGATCTTAACACCGCGATTCAGGTTAGTGACGTAATAGATCAACGCCATCTATCGAGCAATTAAGAACTAATATTTAATAGAGTCAACTTAAATGTACGGTTGTACTGCCATCTATAGATTTTTTGCGGCAACCTTTGCTTCGCTACAATCGCGGTCATAACAAATTGCATCGTTTGAGCGCCATCTAGTGTAAACTAACTACAAATTATTTACGATATTGATAATATTAGTACTTACAATGTAAACAAGCAGTTTTTCTTCGTTTCTTACCACGAACAGATAACAGAACACACAGAAGGCACATTATAGTTTATTTTGATTTACTTTATAGGTACATGAATTGAAAAAATACTTTTTGAATTCTAGTTCATAGTAGGCACTTATCTTTCTTTAAAAAAGATGTTACATGAGCGTGACGATGAACGTTTTACATCAATTTATCTCTAAAACTTGATAGTATTTATTATGCCAATTAGTAAAGTCGTTACTCAGTCACACAGTTCACACACTTTGATTTCCAAATGTCTTTAAACATTCTTTCACATCGAACATTACACGCGTTTCCGAATTCATTTCATAGATTCATTTCATTTCAAGAAACTTTAGTTAGTTCAAAACCAAGCAATTTACACTTTACAGTAAGTAATAACTAAACACAAAACTTTAAACGACTGAACTTTTAAAATTGAATAAAACAAAACAAACAACCATTAATAGCAATTGAAACTACATTGAAGTTAGCAACATTTCAAAAACGTAATTTGCGCAAGTTTACTGCGCATGTCATAGTAGACACTCGTAATTTTCGTGAACTTACAAATTCTCATTCATTAAATATCTGAAGTCAGGCTTATCCGCTAGAACAAATTTAAAAATTTGTACTTGCACACAGTATCAAATTTTACCCACACTCAGTCACATTTTTACGTTTTTATAGAACAGACAGAGATGGAATTTAAGCCATATACGGAAGCCAGTGTGTCGTTTGAGACAGAAACACACTGGTGTCTTGTGGTTGTGATCTCTTTCTAATTTTAAGTGTTAGAGTGAGATGGGAGAGAATGCTCAAGGCGGCAACATTGCATAATTGAATGAATGAATTTCGTATTGAACACGAATTGGCAACTAAGCGTAGCCGCATAGGCGCGCGAAGTTTAAAGTTTTGATTTAGATTGCGCGCGAAGTTTAAAGTTATGATTTTTAATAAATTAATTTATTTGTTGTTTTCTATGCTTTAGGTGTTAGGTATCAATTATTTAGCCATTACAAGCCGGGCTTATTTACATGTATTGGCCTTCCGCCTCTGGGCCCTGCCCCTACAGTTTGCTGACATCTCCTTGAGACGCGCGTGGAACAGAACGCGCCGTGGACGACTGGGCTCGGTCCAGATTATTACCAGACTGCCGGACGGCGAGCTACCCAGTGCTCGCCGTCCGCGAACCCGCGCAAGAGCTATTGTTAAAGACTCACTTGGTCTCGTGGCTGAAGGGCTGCTTGGCTTGCGGCAGCCAGGCCCAGTGGTAGGGGTAGGCGCGCCACGAGTCAGGGTGCTTGAAGGGGAACGCCAGTCCGTTATCTATGGCTGCTATGCGGACTTCCGCACCCGTCCACTCCTGGAATGGGCAAAACATAGAATAAACTTTGGTTAAATCAGAAAAGGAAGAATTTTTAAAATCGGTCGAGGAGTTTTTGAGTTAAATCGTAGTAAACAAAATAAAATCTGTCCTCTTTATAATACCAGTTTAAATAATTACATTAATAAATTAATTTGCAACCACTACCATTACTATAAATACCAGTACAAAGCAATGTGAACTCACGGAGGGGTCCCTAAGGTCGATATCGGCGTGCGGCGGCGGCTGGCTGGGCGAGTCGTACTTGATGAGCCAGTTGTCGTTGCCGCGGTCTGTGTTGCGGATTATGTAGTCTAACACTACGAGGCGCTCGAATTGGAGCTGGAATCTGAAATAGAAGAATATGTTATAGATAGGTATTGTTTTTGTGAGTAGACTAAGGGTCAGTTCACAACGAGACGCTACGCGACGCAGCGTGCACATTTTAATAGAGTGACTCAAATAGAACTTTATTTACTACATGAAAAGATAAACATTTCATTGTGAGAATTTAGTATACGTTGCTTCATGCAGCGCTGCGCCTGGTGACGCCGCGCGGCGTCTCGCTGCGCAGCGGAACGTTTTTACATTCGCGACGTCGTATTGCCGACGATTTTACTATAAAGCCTCGTAACGTTGCGATGCGTCTCGCGGCAGCGCGCGGCGCAGCGCGAAGTCACTGGCCTCTTCCTGCATTGTCGCGTCGCGTCTTGGTGTAAACTGACGCTTTCACGAGGGTACGAGCAAGGGTTGTGGGATCGCTTGAAAGAGTTACTGTGGCCTTGAAACAACAAGGGTAACTGGGAGAGCACATATGGGTTTTAGTCTGTAAAAATCTGAGCCTTGAAATGTAAAGGGTAACTGGGGAAGCTCGTGTGGGTTTTGTCTGTGAAAGTCTGAGACTTCTTGTCGCTTCACCCAGAGCGAATGAAGTTATTTGATGGTATCTCCTCTGTATAAATAAAATGCTGACATATTTAAACTGTTATTTTATTTGGTAAGTACAAGAGCACATTATTATTTAAAGTTCTTTTAGGGGGAAGTGAAAAAAGAGGCAGTGGTTGCCATTATTCTAAATTAGAACAATATTGCAATTCCAACAGAGGCAAATATTTCATGGAAAAAGTAAGTATGTAATACATATGCATGGATTTTTATAATAATGAGACACCCCCCAAAAAAGGCCAATTTAAGGTTGGTAGTTTGATCTCTTGGGTGTTTCTACAGAGATTGTTAAAAGAGTGATATAACTCTCCGGTAAGAACCTCACAGTATAAGAAACTGTAACTCCAGAGCACAATTACTTCAATGTTAGGACCAAAATTCAATTTAAACCTTATGTTAAAGTCCCTAAAGTTGAATTTCAATTACAGCCTACATAGTTGTTTAGAAGTTAAGTTAGTATCTTAATAATGAAATAACTGACTTCCTCATAACATGCGGCGGCGGCGGGTCCTGCTCGAACCGGCGCAGCCAGTAGTCCGCGTCCTTGTAGCCCTCCACGAACAACTGGAATGATCCCGCCTGCGGACAACACAATACATGGTAAGTGAATTAAGAGGTACATATGTATGTAATGTAAGGGCCCAGCCCAGCTAGGTCAAAGTGGCCAAAGCAGAACTGTATACTGGGACATAAAAAATTGTAGAAAATGTTCTGGGATTGGTTTCAGGACGTTTTCTATTCGTGTATATAGTTTCATCGAAATTTGGCAGCCGTTCGAGTGTAAAAGAGTAACAAACACGAAGTTCTGGTTTTATATGATGAGATCGAATTAGTGAAATGTAATCCTCCTCATCCACATGACGGTTCTTGGCGTTATGAAATGCGACATACTGGCTGTCCAGTCTTACCATGACGTATTAAAATTACAAGCTTGCGAGCGAGAAAGAGGGATGGAGCTTCAGTTTAGACTGTCAAAAGGATCACGTTAAGAGCTCGTAGTAGAGCCTCTGTTTGAAGCGGACCTGATCTGCCCGGAATTGAACCCTAACAAGCGTAAAAATTGACAAGTCTACCTTCGACAGAGATTGCTGTAGTTTCCTCTATTTTAGGCCAGAATATCTTACCTTAGGCGGTAGTCCCATTCTATTGAAGCGCAGATTCGGGAACTGCTCGGTGATGGCGCGCTTGAGCCGCGAGCGTTCACGGTCTATCCGCAGGTAGTTGAACGTTTCCGACACTAACTTTACCACCTGCAGAACAGAATACATATTATTATATAATAATAAAATCATTTATTTTAGACTTTAGTTGGTCCATATTAGGTTAATAATAATGAGACTTATAAACTATGTTAGCACAATATAAGATTAATTGAAAATAACAAAAACTAAAATACTAAAAAACATAAAAACTAAAATCTGTGGGCACTTGACGAAGGCTCACAGGTTATGTTAACCCTCGTCCAGTGCTTCATAATGGGGCAGTCGGCATCCAATCGCTCTGCCACTACACTCATCATCACTCATATAAAGTGTAAACTACGGGCCTGATCGACATTAACGCTGGATGGTCCTGTACTAAATATATTTAGTTGGTTTTGTTTTTAGAATAATATTATAAGATCATTATTATTACAATGAGCCTTATCAGATGGCTAAGTCACCCAAAGGGCAATGAAAAGGGCTATGCTCAGAGTTTTCTTGACCTCTTCACAAATGAAGATACCCGTAAGAGAAACAAGGATAGGTACAGACATAGCCTGAAGAATCGCCAATATTTTGTGATACTTCGGGCTATTCACCGACTATTTGTTCTGCGAGGCAATGCGCAGAAGGTAATAATATCAACACAATTTTGATCTAATTCGATTAGATTAACTAGCACTTAGATAAGTTTATTCAAAATGGATTTAAATGAATGCTTTCAATTACGAGTATGCATATCAAAATTGAAAAACTTGTTTGTTATTATGATTTCCTTTTAACGCCATCATCATTTCAGCCGAAAGACGATCACTGTTAGACATAGGTCTTCCACAAGTTTTGCCACAACGACCGGTCCTGTGCGTGACGCATACATCAGATTCACGCGACCACACTACACGCTCACCAGGTCATCGGTCCATCTTATGGTAAGCCTTTCCACGCAACTTTTCCCAAACGCAATCGTCACTGGAGCGCCTTCCGGCCCCACTGATCATCTGTTCTGCGACGTAATATGCCCGCGGCTCATTTCTCGCAGAAGGAAATGATAAAATCGAAGTAGGTAATATAAAAAACACAATCTTGAATCGATTAGATTAGATAGAACTGTTTTAAATGATATAAATTAATGCGAGCTTTATGCATTTCAACATTATCAACATAACCTTAGTTCAAAACCTGTTCGTTAATATTAATTCCGTGTCTAATTAAAACGATAAGGTAATGAAATATCAAGTGCAACTTGTATTTTTGACTTTGACCTTAGTTAGTGCGCCTGAGAACTACCTGAGCAGGTTGGTTCAATAACATTGACAAGTAAAATTATTTTTTTCTTTTATTTGTGTGAGTGTGTTCACACACGTTTATTGTGCGAGTGTGTTCACATGCCTGTTAGAAGCGGAGTGGTTAGATTGCCAAACGGAACAAATATTTGTATAGCATCATGAAGTACCGTGTTACCCCAGTTAATGGGTTGTGGAGGTCTGGTAGGCAGCCGCTCCTCGTAAAATACTGGTATTCAGCTAAATCCGGCTTGACTGGAAGCCGACCCCAATATAGTTGGGAAAAGGCTAGGCAGATGATGATACAGATTGTTGTTCCGGGTCTTATGTATGTGAGTTCTTCTTGAGTCTATATTGTAATATCAACAGTTTTATTTATTTTTTTAAGTGGCGCCCCCATCTGCAAAGTTGCAAGGGAATCAATTGTCTTGGTATGGCCTAGAAAAGCAGCAGCGTAGCTAGGCGTGGGTGAAGCGGCCCCCCGCCCACGGACTTATGGCCCCCAAAGGGGCCTCGCACAAGAGAGGACTCTTTAAGAACAAGGGTTTTTTCATAATTGATATGCTCGCGTTTGGCCACTATTTCACCTGATGGTAAACTACGATATAGTCAAACACTGTTTTGCGACAGTCGCTGTCACGTTATCGAATTTATGAAAGAAAAAGGCCTCGCTGATGCGTCTTTGCCCACTTCTACATTAGCCCACATAATAGATTTCGTAAATGTGATGAAAAATGGATGCAGAGAGACCAAAGAAAAGATGGATGAATTGTGTGAGTAGAGATATAAAAGAAAAGAGTCAGTGATAGCGTGACGGTTGACAAGACCGGAAGAAAAACATGTTGCATCGACTCCAAGTAACATGGAACAAAGGCGGGAAGATGATGACATATTAAACAAAATTTAAACCACAATTTCTTACAAAACATTCGTGTCAATCGAAAGTTACGAACCAAGATGTTACAATCTTCGTAAAATTTCGATCTCTCTTAAACCAATGACCGACATTCTGGTTTAAGTATAATCAAGGTCAAGTAAGGTATATATTAATACATAATCGTATGCGATTACATCAAGTTAACATTAAGTTGAGTTCGATCGAAGCGAGGTCACCCAAGTGCGTGCGTACTGAATCACTTGGCGCATAACTTAAGATTTTAATATTAATTTTGTGTTTTAAAGTGGGTCCTTTAAACGCAAGGCGACATTGTGGCTGACCAAGGTGAAGGTGGAGAGATGAACTTTATTCTTACAGGTTCGGGCCCGTAATAGATGACAGATGTGTGTGGGAAAGGGAGGCCTTCGCCCAGCAGTGGGAAGTATTTAGAATGTGTTTTTTTTCATGCTTTGATTTAACTTGCAATGGTAGCTTGTTTGGGGCACACACTAGCAAATTTTGACGCCCAGTTAGGGGGCGTCAAATTTGCTAGTGTGTGCTAGTATTTAGCTGGGTATGCTTTTGTTTTTTTGTTAACTTGGATGACAATGCTTGTATACTGTTACATGGAGCTGATTTGATGATGGAATCAGATCAGAATGGTTTTTTTTTTCACATAGGCCTACATAGGCACGGTTTCAATGGTCGTTTTCTATGAAGAAGAACCGGCAAAGACTCCAAGGTTACTCTTGAAAAAAAAATAGTTGTTTTATAATATTAGTATTATTAAATCAACTCTTTGGAATGTACCTACTTGACCAGTGCTTATTTGCAATTTAAACTAAACACTCTAAATTACTCTAAATACGAATGACAGATTATAAAAAAACACGTGAACCGCAAAACGTGTTAGTTATCAGCAACTACATGACCTACGGTGATACGGTGTCAATACTCGGCCGAGTAGCGTTCAATATTTTAATTCTATTTTATTGGTTCTTGATAAAAATATTCGTTCGTAACATATTGCCTAAACAAGATTAGAAAAAGTATTATTATACGAGTATCATCTCTAGTATAACATCATAAGGCTGAAGAGTTTGAACGCGCTATTGAAAAAATCGTTTACTTTTTTTTGTTAGAAAAATTTCTTTTCAAAATTCACTCCCTGAAGGGATCTGGCGCCATGGATCGGCTTCCGAAAAGGAAGCTCGATAACCCCAGATCCTTCGAAGGCATTCAAGGAATGGGGTGGGGTCTAAACTCCACCCCACTCCTGACTAAGTCAGTAAAAGTCTGACACGCCCTCCCGCTCCCCCCAAGAGCAGGAGAAGTCATTCTGATGTTTGACTTGAAGAAGAAAAAACAGGAATAAAACAAAAGTCTAAAATTTGTATGGAGAAACTTACTTTGAAGCGGGGGAAGCCGCTAGCAGAAGCTAGTTTTATGACATTGATGATGAATAATCTACAAATAAAATTATACCGTTAGAAGATTTGAAGCGCATTACATGTTTTGTGACGTCATTGATGTATATTTATACCTAGGTCTTACATAAAATGTAAATTGATAACAATGTGTGCGTCAGACCAAACATTAATGAGTATTGTAAAGTATTTGTAGCGATAAATGCGAACATGAATAAAACAAGGAATGTGCCTTATGTGACAAACTAGCTGAGCTGCCAGCGGTTTCGTCCGCATGATTGTAAACTCACTAAATTTTCGTAGTCGATTTACATATGTACATCTGGGTATCGCTTCGAAATGTCTGTGACTATTTTTTTATTATAAGGCAATGAGCTTGCTCTTAGAGCCATTACGCACTGTCGACTAGTCGCCGGCGACTCAGTCGACGGCGACTGTTACTTACTATAGTTTAAATAGGTGCTTGCGCACTAGTCGTCAGTCGCCCAGGCGACTCGGCGACTCGCTGCGTTGTGGCGACGCACAGGCGTCTGGCGGTCGCTGGCGACCAATAGAAGCACGGCTTCAAATGGGAGCGTTCACACTGCGAGCAACTGTCGTAGCGACCGGACGCCGCGCACAATGAGTTTTGACACTGCACGAATGTACTTGAAATACTGTCGCTCGGCTCGGTCTCCGGCCCTAGTTTCCCGTGTTTCGGTCGCCGAGGGACTGAGTCGCCGGCGACTAGTCGACAGTGCGTAATAGCCCTTAATCTCGATACTTTTATTTACGAGGTTTTTTTTTAGGTGGTCCAATGACTTCCCCCGTTCTAGGGCGGATCTGGGGGGCGTGTCAGACTTTTACTGACTAATATCCATTCCTAAGTTCCTTCTTTGCCTTCGTTCCAGGAACCCCAGGGGGTTCACTTTCCCACAACCCATGGACACAGTAGGCTTTAACCCTGCTGGGTCCCTACGGTTTTCCTGAAATCTACTTAAGGCTCGCGGGGAACACTACACGCCGTCGGCGACACGGGCTGAAATGGTCGCCCTCGAGCAATGTCTTGCTCGTTGTCCGAAATTATCAAATAATTGGAGCAAGAAGGACTGTGAGACTTTTACTAAGACCCACCCGTGTCCTTTCAATTGAACACCGACTTCGACAGAGGATTCCACTCCTTAGCTGTATAACTGTACACACAATGAATGTATTCCTAAAACACTTAAAGGTATATTTATCCTGTATTCGTTAAACTTACCCTGGTCTTTGGCACAATCTTAAGGCCGATCTTGGAGTCGACGAGGCTGGCGCCCGCCTCGCTGAGGTAGCCCTGGTTGGGGATGAGGCACGAGCGTCCGAAGCAGCATGGACAGCACAGCTTGTGCATCCATTTCGTCCACTTTGGGTTGAGGCGCCCGTACGGCTCCTCGTCCTTAGGCTTGAATACGCCTATTATTTTCTGGAAGAGGAAATATAGGTGATAAGAAAAAAATGTAATAGGTACACTTTTCTTCGGTTTCTGATTAAATGAGTTAGTTTTAGTCAAAAACCTGTCAATTCACTATTCGAGAACCTTTAATAATACAGACAGTTTAAAGAAGCTAATGGAAACATTGTAGGTATAGTGGATCATTCATAATAATTTACAAAATACAGTAGATGCGATGCTAGGCCTACTTCCATGGAGGCCTAAGTCCACGGAGCTTCATTGACGCTTCAAAATACGTCAGTCAAGTTGAGCAGCTCAGCATGCTGAACTAATCACTTGTGAGAATACCGTCGTACGACTAAGACGTTCCCGATATTTTTGCAAAAATAAAAACGTGCTTTCGCTCGATATACGCTCCGACGCGGCGACGTATGATATGCGCTACGGCAAGTAGTATGTGAAGATACGCGTCCGTGGACGTAGGACTTAAGTTGGACTAGAATCACAAACTACAATCATTGTCGTCAACTCGTAAAATCTTACATACTTATTAGGTTCTTTATAGCAGGAATAAATAACGCCATCATCAAACGCTGGATCAACGGACTTATTAACCAGCGGTTATACTGTTCCCGTTACTAAGTTACAGATTTTAATCCCGTAATCCAAAAGGATAATCCGGTAATCCAAGGCGGATTACGGGATAATCTGTTCCCTACACCGAAATGAAAACCGGACACTGTTCCCATGGGTCTAGATACCGTTACCTGAGGAACGCATGAAAAAATTATATCGTATCCTATTAAAAATATAAATGAGAAAAATTGAATATTATAATAGTTGGAATACGTAAGTATACCATAATACGACGGAATATGGGTCTGAGCTGCAGAATTGTTCGAAATGGTTGCGGCGTTTTTTAACTGTAAGAAAATTCTATTTTGTAGCTCAAGATAGTTAAATTTGCTATTTTTGTTTGTAAAAGTTAAAAAAAAGTGATGATAAATAGGTATATCCGGGGTCTGAGTTCTAAAATCCGGTTTTTTACGCTTGTCTGGGTTGCTAGATTTTAGAGATGGCTACCTTAGTTTTAGTCAGTAACAGCCTGACACTTTCGTTCCACTCAAAGCAGGAGGACTAATTATATGATTTCCAAGGCCTAGAATTAGGAATTACCAATGTTTTTATCAGTGCCAATAGCTCGAATATATCGAGCGAAACGAATGGTACTTAAAGAAGGGTACAAGTTTATTGATATTAGTTTTCAATGTTAAACCGTTTTATCTGCGCGATAGTAAACATTTTACAATGTCACGGCATATCGATGCACCTTGTGACGTTATTAATAATAATAATTATTAGATATTATTAAATGCAGCTGAAGTAAATCTGTTACATTGTAGCAACGAGTGAGGATTTTCACTGTTAAGTACTATTAAATAATACTAGCTTTTTCTAGTGGCTTCGTATCCAAGTAGAAAATTATCCCAAGGGTACACCTGAGATAATTATCTTATGTCCAAAAAATGGTCTACTCGTAAAACCAAATTGAATTCACATACGTTCAGATATTTGAGCGTGAAGAAGTTACAAATAAACACAAAACATTTTCGCTTTTATACTACATAGTTTGATTGTAATGAAAATTAAACAAATTGTGAAAACAAATCATTCGATAGACATTCGAGTTCCTTCATTGTTTGTTTTTACACAAAGATATTAGTAAAAGGTCAATGCACTTTGGTGCAAATTTATCTGACACCAACCATAGTAGTATCAACAAACCTACATTTATTTGTAACTGTAGGTTTGTTGATATTTGACCATTTTATCTTTTTGATATAAAATATAAAACATTCACAATGTTATAGTACCTTGTGAAGTAACACTTATCTAATAAATCAATATTTATCAACGTTAAACTAAGGCATTCAAAATCGGATAGTTACCAACTCCGGAGCTAGTTACGATGTTGAGCAATCAAATCCGGAACTCCGGAGTTGGCTCCGGAGTTGACAGCTTTTTAGTAATTAATAAAAAAACCCCCTTTATTTTAATGAATAGATGTTTTATTTGTTAAGGATTCAGTATTTTCGATTTAAATTACTGTCTGACAGACCGTAATTTAAATCGAAAAAAAATTTAAAAAAAATTACTGTCTGATAGACAGTAATTTTACGCATTATAAAATATTAAAACAATCATAAAAAATAAACATTTGTTTGGCAAGTTACAATATAATAATAATCATGAACCTAAAGGTACCTAAAAATCTACTTTTCTCTATTTTGAGATCGAAGTCCTTGGTTTTCGATAAGATATTTTTCGACACACTTGCTCATAAAGTGGCTGTTATTGCACTGTACTTAGGTATATAAAGGGGCTCGTTACCAAACTGTGAAATTTTGTGCACATGTGCGGTAATGTAGTTAGAACCTTTTTGTTTAACCTCTTTTTTGTCAAAAAGAGTTTTAAGACAAAAAAGAATAAAATTTGTTATTGCGTTCAATAGCATGAATTAGTGTTTTACTTACTTATTTCATGCAATTTCGTGTTTAAATAAACTGTTTAAAATTTTACATATTTCATTAATTAAATTTTTCATCAAATTTGTATTTTCTGTATAATATGCAACCTCATTCTTAATTTTTCTAAACCAAGAGCTAGAGTAGCTAGTCTATAGCCGCCATTTTTCGTGCATGCGCGCGTTTAAGAAAAGTCAATTTTTTAGTCGCCATATTTAAAAATAAAATACAGATTTTACAAAACAACAACAACTATTTATGAAGAAAATGATTTATGCTGTACGCTTTCAAGTAGAAAATCTAAGTCACGGGAACACTATACAGTCAAAAATAGTTAATTATAACTTTACTGACTGCACATTTACGAACTGTTTCTCTAAATAAACTTTTCATATACTTAACTACTAAATAAAGCTGATTTTTCATTTATTTTATTCATAAGTGTGTCGAAAAACGTCGTATGATACACGTGAGTAATTGGTCATTATCGTTCTTGGCTCTCTTAAGACCCTCGCCATGGCTCGGGTCTTAAGAAGGCACCGAGCTTTTTATACACAAAAACACGTTTTTATAACCCTTGTTTGAAGTAGTAAGTAATTAAATTAAAATCTAAGAAAATATGTTGGTATTATTGAGGATATATACTAGGCCGTATATACGATGGAAACACAATTTGATAAAGTTTGCTCGATAGAATAAATTCACAAAGATACCTCTAAAAACCACAATAAACGCTTAGTACGACGTGAATTCTTGACGGAAGGTTCTCAGATTTTTAATATTAACAAAACTACATGTTTTGTATACGGTATACACTTTATATTAGAAAGATTGACTAGAAAGGTGCTAAAAATTTGTTGCTGTATTATAAAAATAAATTAAAATTCCAAAAACCATTAAATTTACTGTTTCATGTATACAAATACATGCTAACGTAACATACCCACCAGTGAAGTGTTATCTCCTAAAACCACCGTTTCTAAACTTATAAATAACAACAGAATCAAATCATGGAAGCACTCAAGGACACAATGGCAGGAATAACAACCCTATTCCAAGATAGGATGTCAGGCTTCGAAGCCGAGCTACATAATGCCCCTGCAGGATCTTCAACCAGCAGAGACTGTCTGGTAAAGGAATTCATTTCCTTCAAGAAGTTCATTCTTGAGATGCTAGACTGTCTTCAGAAGCAAATAGATCTGCTTGCACTTGGGCTGGACAATCTGGAGATGCGTGGGCGACGGAAGATGGTGTTGCTTCATGGTGTCACGGAGCAGGCCAAAGAGGACACAGCGCAGGTGGCGGCTGAGGTTGTGCGCTGTCACTTAAAGCTGACGGACTTCACTGTTGGTGACATCAGGCGGTGCCATCGGATGGGGAGACAGGCAGGTACCAGCAAGCCCAGGCCGATACTCTGCAAGCTGCGAGATGTCAACCTTAGGGACAGCATCTGGTTTGCCAAAACAAGGTTGAAGGGCACCGGCATTACGGTATCGGAGTTCCTGACAAGAACGCGGCATCGACTGTTCATGTGTGCGCGTGAGAAGTTTGGGGTAAACAACTGCTGGTCGAAGCAAGGCCTTATATACGTTCTCGGCTCCGACGGCTCCCGGCATCGAGTTAACTCAATGAGTGACCTCGAGAACATCATGCAGGTCAGTGACGACGTCGTGTCCCCCATCGCATCAGCGCAGTCATCGTCGCCATCCCCATCGCCAGCGCCGAAGAAAGCCCGACGTGCTGCTGCGAGAAAGTAGTGGTTTCGTGAACTTTGCATGTATTGTTGTGTGGCCGCCGGTGTAGTTTTTCTTTGTTTATATTACGTACAACTCGATACCCTTTTAATCACTTCTTAATGCGCAGTATATATATATTTATTTATTTTTAATTTCTCTACCCTTCTTAAATTTCAACAAGTTTTTATTATTTGTATCTGTTTAGTTTTCTATCTGTCAGCTATTTGTTGTGTCACAATTAAACTAATGTCATGTCTATTTTCCCTTACGTTCCGAAATACGTATTTACAGTGTGCCCAACGTATTATTATTTTCTTTTGAGTTGTGTATTTATAAAATTATCTTTTTGTTGCCCGGACAATGAAGGTAAACCGATGTTTTGTTTTTGTTGTAATTGTTAAAGCCCGTTACAGATTATTAGCACTCAACTGGCGGGTGGAATTGAGTTATCGCACTTTTATAGTATATTATTATAAACCCCTCAACGTATTTATTTTTAGTATATTATTATTATTTTATTTTTTTATTTATTATTTATTGTAGATGTCTGTCAACAATGACAGTGACACCGAAAGTTTTTTTACCGCATCTAGTAACGACAGTTTTGTTGGTTTCCCGTCCCTTGCCGACACTCTTGAATCTCATTTTTCTGATGTGCCTAAGAATTTTAATGTAGTCCATATAAATGCCCAAAGTGTTCCGGCTCATTACACTGACATGTTAGCTAACCTTGACTGTAAGAACATCCACGCTATCCTTGTTTCAGAGTCTTGGCTGAAACCATGTCTCCCTTCAACATCCTATTCCTTGCCAGGTTTTCAACTAATAAGAAATGATCGTGTGTCTGGCGGTGGAGGCGGTGTTGCTATATACCTTCGTCCGCAAATTCCTTTTTCAATTGTCGATATGTCAGCACAGCCTCCCCCGCAGAACGCGGGCGAGCATCTCTTTTTGGAAGTAAACCTGAACCACGTGAAAATACTTCTTGGTGTTTATTATAGCCCTTCATCGCGTGTAAATTTCTTTTCTTCCTTCGATAAGATGCTAGAAAATCTAACACCGTCTTACAGTCATACGATTATCATGGGGGATTTCAATACTTGTTTACTGAAAAATGATTCTCGCTCTTCCTTACTTCTGTCAATAATTCAGTCGTCAAACTTGTCCATTCTTCCATCAAGTGCCACACACCACTTTCCAAACTGTAATCCCTCGCTTTTGGACCTTGCCATCATCTCCTCTCCTCAACATGTCAGCAAGCATGGTCAATGTGTAGCTGATATGTTTTCCTACCATGACTTATTATTCCTCTCTTACAAAATTCGTCCTCCTAAACTCAAGCCCAAAACCCTCCTGCTTCGCAATTTTAGTGGTATGAATATTGATGATCTCCACAGGGATGCCAGCAGCATTGATTGGACTCCTCTTATTGCTGCAGAATCGATCGACGAAAAAGTCAACCTGCTTACGGATACTCTTGTGCAACTCTACGACGTTCATGCTCCCATCCGCGCAGTAAAGCTCAAACACCTGCCAGCTCCCTGGTTAACAGATGACGTAAAAGCTGCCATCCATAAGAAGGCAGTATATAAAACAAAATTTAAATGCCGGCCCACACCATCGAACCGTGAGGCTTATGTCAAAGCTCGCAATCATAGCAATAGGGTGTGTAGGGATGCACTACGCCACCACGTTCATGATTCTGTTGAAAACGGTGATCCAGCTAAAGTCTGGAAATTTCTTAAATCCATGGGAGTTGGAAAATCACGCCAAAATGCCATTCCTAAAGACTTAGACGTAGATTTACTCAATCAACATTTCTCATCTTCGCCCTACTATAATGGGACTACGAAGGCAGCAACACTAAACAATCTGTCAAACCTTCCAACTCCTGATTATTCACCTTTTATTTTTAGTCAATTCTCTGATTGTGATGTTAAGAAGAGCATAGTTTCAATAACGTCTAACGCAGTGGGCTGTGATTGTGTCAGTCGGAAAATGATACTCCCTGTCCTCGACGAAATCCTTCCTATCCTGTGTTATATCCTTAATTATTCCATTTCCAGTGGTGTCTTTCCATCAATATGGAAGGAGGCCAAAATTATTCCTTTGCCTAAAAAATCGAATCCAACTTCCTTTTCAGAATATCGACCTATCTCCATCCTACCTTTCCTATCTAAAGTCCTAGAACGCCTTGTCCACAATCAGCTTAGTGCTTTTCTGTGTAAGAATAGTCTGCTGAATCCTTACCAATCTGGATTTCGTCCTGGTCATAGCACTACCACAGCACTCGTAAACGTTTCTGATGACATACGGCTAGGTATGGACAGAGGAAATATGACGATTCTCTGCCTCCTAGATTTCAGCAACGCGTTCAATACCGTCGATTTCGATGTCCTGCTCAACATACTTCGCTCTCTTAACATATCTCCAACAGTGATTGACTGGTTTCATAGTTACCTGTATGGCCGCCGGCAACGTATTTCCATAGATGATTCCTACTCTTCTTGGTGTTATACTTCAGCCGGTGTTCCTCAGGGTGGCGTCTTATCTCCTTTACTCTTCGCAATATTCATAAATGCAATCTCCAAAAAGTTACTTTCCTCCTACCACCTTTACGCTGATGATTTGCAAGTTTATAGACAATCTCCTCATACGGATTTGGATGCTGCTATTCAAATCATAAACCAGGACTTGGCTTCAATTTGCGAATGGAGTGAGGCACATGGTTTGCAGGTTAACCCGTCAAAGACCCAGGTCATAGTTATTGGAAGCTCTAGGTTGATGCCTAAGGTAAACTGGTCGCAGCTTCCTCAGGTTATTTTCAATGGCACCGCTATTCCAATTAGTGAGAAGGTGAAGAACCTCGGGGTTTGGATGGACAAACATCTTTCTTGGGGTCCCGAATTACAAGAGGTAAGTCGAAAAATATTCGCTTCTGCCAAATCCCTAAGACGGTTGCGTAACTTTCTGCCAACTGCCACTAAAATTGCGCTTGCACAGTCTCTTTTACTTCCCATCCTTGACTACGCTGATGTCAGTTATCTCGATCTCACAGAGGCACAACTAGACAAACTTGAGCGACTTCAAAATGTTTGCATACGATTTATATTTGGTTTGCGCAAATATGATCACATATCCGATTTCCGTACGAAACTCAAGTGGCTTCCGATACGTCTTCGCCGGAACATGCACATCTTGTCTCTACTCTACAGTGTTCTGTTCAATCCCAAAACCCCTGCTTATCTTAAAGAACGTTTCAAGTTCCTTCATGACACACATAATAGATATCTTAGGTCGTCGGAAAACCTGAGACTGGAGATGCCAAGCCACTCCACGAACTTTTATGACAAGTCATTCACAGTTCAAGGAGTGCGGCTCTGGAATGCTTTGCCCATATCGGTCAGGAAAGCCGAAACTTTAACTACTTTTAAACATATGGTCAAGAATCATTACCTCTCCTCTTGATTATCGTCGTTAAATACAATAATCTCCTCTTTCATATTTATGTTGTATATATGTATAAACATAACATAATTTTATTGTATATATAAATTCATGGTATATATTATGTATTATATAATATTTATTTTTTTGTTTTTCATTATTTAGTATGTATTGTATACATGTAAATAGTACACCAGAAACTACCTGCGTATCTATTCTCTTAAGTCAATTCCATCCAAAGGTTGTCTGTAAAAAATCGCTGTTAGCGATAAGACCGCCCATTGTACCACCCCTACTAATCTTAAGCTCTTTGTTAAAAATGTATTTCTTTGGTGTACAATAAAGAGTAAATTATTATTATTATTATTATTATATTTTCAAAATGTTTATTTGTTTAACAATACGAAGGAAATACCTAAACTGGCGCGCAACCAGCCCATCATAACTAGAGCCGCCTCGCCTCCCTCTTATCCGCTTTAGTCATGCTTCGGCCGTCGAACGGGGAACCTGTGTCGCTTGCGATTACGCACGGGTTTAAAAAAGTTACGAGTAAAATTGTGTTAAAATTCACTGTAGGTACTCGTACCTATTTAAAATGAGGAATAAAGTAAACAAAACAAGGGAGAGAAGTGGTTGGCGAAAAATCAATGCTAAACGGTTGCATGAAAAAATGAATTAATATTCGTATACGTATATGTACCTACCTACATACTTATTTACCAATTATCTGACTTGGGTATATTTTTTTTTCAAATGGGATATTTTAAAAAACAATTATTTTATCTTTCTAGATCAAGATATTACAGACCGCGAATTTTGAAAATAAAGAGAATACTGAAAAAAATATATTTGAGAGTGAAAAAAAAATATCTTCGAAATATTTTTTTTTTTAGTTGGGGAATCATCAAAATGACTTCTCCCGCTCTGGTTGGAGCGGGAGGGCGTGTCAGACTTTTACTGACTAAAACCCACTCCTGTTCCTCCTTTGCCCACCTACGAAATATTTTTTTTTAGTTGGGGAATCATCAAAATGAGTTCTCCCGCTCTGGGCGAAGCGGGAGGGCGTGTCAGACTTTTACTGACTAAAACCCACTCCTGTTCCTCCTTTGCCCACCTACGAAATATTTTTTTTTAGTTGGGGAATCATCAAAATGAGTTCTCCCGCTCTGGGCGGAGCGGGAGGGCGTGTCAGACTTTTACTGACTAAAACCCACTCCTGTTCCTCCTTTGCCAACCTACGAAATATTTTTTTTTTTTGTTGGGGAATCATCAAAATGACTTCTCCTGCTCTGGGCGAAGCGGGAGGGCGTGTCAGACTTTTACTGACTAAAACCCACTCCTGTTCCTCCTTTGCCCACCTACGAAATATTTTTTTTTAGTTGGGGAATCATCAAAATGAGTTCTCCCGCTCTGGGCGGAGCGGGAGGGCGTGTCAGACTTTTACTGACTAAAACCCACTCCTGTTCCTCCTTTGCCAACCTACGAAATATTTTTTTTTTTGTTGGGGAATCATCAAAATGACTTCTCCTGCTCTGGGCGGAGCGGGAGGGCGTGTCAGACTTTTACTGACTAAAACCCACTCCTGTTCCTCCTTTGCCCACCTACGAAATATTTTTTTTTAGTTGGGGAATCATCAAAATAAGTTCTCCCGCTCTGGGCGAAGCGGGAGGGCGTGTCAGACTTTTACTGACTAAAACCCACTCCTGTTCCTCCTTTGCCCACCTACGAAATATTTTTTTTTAGTTGGGCGATCATCAAAATGAGTTCTCCCGCTCTGGGCGGAGCGGGAGGGCGTGTCAGACTTTTACTGACTAAAACCCACTCCTGTTCCTCCTTTGCCAACCTATGAAATATTTTTTTTTTTGTTGGGGAATCATCAAAATGACTTCTCCTGCTCTGGGCGGAGCGGGAGGGCGTGTCAGACTTTTACTGACTAAAACCCACTCCTGTTCCTCCTTTGCCCACCTACGAAATATTTTTTTTTAGTTGGGGAATCATCAAAATGAGTTCTCCCGCTCTGGGCGAAGCGGGAGGGCGTGTCAGACTTTTACTGACTAAAACCCACTCCTGTTCCTCCTTTGCCCACCTACGAAATATTTTTTTTAGTTGGGGAATCATCAAAATGAGTTCTCCCGCTCTGGGCGGAGCGGGAGGGCGTGTCAGACTTTTACTGACTAAAACCCACTCCTGTTCCTCCTTTGCCAACCTACGAAATATTTTTTTTTTTGTTGGGGAATCATCAAAATGACTTCTCCTGCTCTGGGCGGAGCGGGAGGGCGTGTCAGACTTTTACTGACTAAAACCCACTCCTGTTCCTTCTTTGCCCTAATTCCGTGGTCCCGGGGATCTCTTTCGTCAACCCAGGCCCCAGAAGGCTTTGGCCCTGTCGGTCCCCTACAGTTTGCTGACATCTCTTTGAGGCGCGCGTGGAGCAATACGCGCCGTCGACGACATGGGCTTGGTCCGGATTGTTACCAGACGTCCGGACGGCGAGCTACCCATTGCTCGTCGCCCGCAAGCATGCGCCTACGGTGGTACCTACTAAGTATGTGATGAAAATATTTTATGCAGCTAAATTCATACTGAATTCTCGGTAATTACTCAGTAAAAAAATAGAAGCAATAAAAAAAGATAATAATATAATTCTGGAAGAACATTATGGAAACAAAGTTAAAAAGTTTTTACTTTGATTGTCTTCTACCAGAAATAATTGATTCAAGGCTGGACAGAAAAATGGAAATTCGTGAGCAACAATATATTTTAGACGCAATAGATAAGAAAGAGTCAGCAAAACGAAAAAAAGCTATGCCTTCCGCGAGTATTATTCCAGAAGCGAAGCGGAAAAAAGTTACAAAATAGTAATACACGTAATAATATTGTACGGCGGCACAGCGCAGTGACGCGCGCGCGGCTCGCTCGCTCGCTTGCCGGTGTGCCTTACGCACACATACACAGAGCGCAAAGAAAACCTAAAGTCGATTAGCGCTAGAAACTCGGTGCGCTCTTAATACCACCGCGACGATAATGACCCATATTACACACTTGTATCATAATGTACTATAAAGATGAGTCAGAAAGAGAACTTCTAAGCTTCGTGCAGAAAAAGCTTGATGCCGAGAATGTTCATTCTGACTCCACGCTCGTCGGCACAGCAGATAGTGGTGGCTACTCATGCACGCCGAGCACTACCGAATAATACCGAAGATTTGTGCTAACTAAGGAATCAAACAACGGGTTACGCTCAAGAATTAAGACGCGTTTTTAGTCGTTTTGTAAATGTTTACATGATTTTTGAAAACCGGTTTCAACTCCGGTGTTCTATTTCAACTCCGGATTTCAAAAATACTTAAAATCGGTCCGAAACTCCGGAGTTGCGAAACTCCGGAACTCCGGATTGAAAGCCCTACGTTAAACTAATGTTTGCTTGGTAAAGATTGGTGTAATGATATAAATGCATAGTGTACTATGTATATTTATACAAAAGTCAGATCAATAACGAAGAGGCTTAGATATAAAGCAGCTAGGAATGATCCAGATATTTTTTGAAAGGTGTAACATCGCAGTTTCCGAATTGAAAATTTCAAGTTATGGAAGAGTTTTAGAAGTATGCGGAACAGTGTAATGTCTGGCAAACCTAAATTGAAATGGGAGAATCCTCCGACCAGACGGATGTTTGGTCTGATGTGGGCAACTGCCCGATAGAGGATTTCGGGCTGCTGTATATACTCAAATTGCGCGGAGAACACTAAATGCGCGATGCGGGATTTCATAGTTTAGTATAAACGTGATGCCATAGACGTTGCTACAGTGTAAAAATTTAGGTCATGTGAAATTCATGCTAAAGTAGAGTTTTACAAGTTCTCATCAAATTCTTCGTTCAGAAACCAATGGTAAGTCAATAAGTAGATATTTAACACACACAAATGCGAAATGACACGAGCCACAAATCCCCGGTGATTGGCAAAAACTGTATAAACGCGCACAATAAAATAAACAATGACTAGCCAAAATAGAAAAATGGCTGTAAACTTGCCAAAATAAAGCATGCTGCACAAAGTGATTATTTTCTTTGTTATAAATCTAGATCTACACTCTTATTTTGTTTATTTGATCTGTAATAGTTGCAGTTTCTTGCGGATATCAATTTCAGGCATCGCTTAGGTTTTTTTTTTTTTTTTTTTCCTGGTAGAGGAATCATCAGAATGACTTCCCCCGCTCTTAGGCGGAGCGGGAGGGCGTGTCAGACTCTTACTGACTAAACCCCTACCCCGTTCCTTCGTTGCCTTCGTTCTGGGGGGGGGACTCGGTATCAACCGTTAGGAATACCACATGTTCCCCCCAGAGGCTTCGGCCCTACCGGGCCCCTACAGTTTGCTGACATCTCCTTGAGGCGCGCGTGGAACAGAACGCGCCGTTGACGACTGGGCTCGGTCCAGATTATTTCCAGACTGCCGGACGGCGAGCTACCCAGTGCTCGCCGTCCGCGAACCCGCGCCTACGGTGGTCGGAAATCGGGATCGGGATCTCGGCGGCGGCGGCGTGAGGACCGTTCCCTCACGCGCTCACGGTCAGCAGCCTCCTTCACGAGCATCACTGCTTCGCAGAAGGAGGCGACCGCATGCCAACCTTCCTCGCTCCGGACCATGGCCTGAACCAGGGCCCGGCGCGAGAGGTCGCCGCTCCCGATAGTCTCCACGAGGACACGGCGGTGCTCCGCCCAAGCGGGGCACACTTCTACCGTGTGCTCCACCGTGTCCTCCGGGCGGTCCACACAGTGGCGACACCCGGGCGTCCTCTCCTGCTTGATTCGATGCAGGAACCTCCCGAACTTACCGTGTCCGGTGAGGACCTGCGTCACACGGAAAGAGAGGACGCCGTGACCTCTTTCCAACCACTCCTCAAAGAGGGGCCTAACCGCCTCAATGACGGCGTGCCCAGCACTGGGTTGCGACAGTCGCAGTCGCCATGCCACCCTAAGATCAGGCATCGCTTAGGTAAAGGCCAGTTGGTTTCTGTATTGTATAGCTTTAGCATTAAGTTTTACAGGATGCATTTTGGTGAGTGTGCGCGGGGATTACATGACTTGATTTCACCATCATGTTTTTACCATCGGACATCAAGACGTACTACGACGGGTATCAACCCTGTCGTTGAAAATGAAACCTCTGCGGTGCGGATTGAGCGTTTCGACTCGTCGTTTATACCGCGTTATTTTTGTACGAGTTTTCAAGCGCCATAATTCGCTGAGTCTAACTTCAGACTCGCCAACTTATACGCCGTACTGTACATCGAAACACTGAAACAATTTCCCTGCTGCGGTCTTCCCATCCCGGGGTCGTTCCCGGGTGTTTTACCCTATTTCTTTCTTCGTTCACGTGGAGTATAAGAATAATACAGATTAAAACATTAGTTATATCCCAGGGAAAATCCCGTTAAATTATGTCCAACCGCTTCGAAGACTTTTCCGTAAAGAAAACCATTTTTGTTATGGGTATTGAATATACTTTCATAATATTATGCATGCGTGTAGTCGGTGCTTCTTCTCAGGTTATTCAATTAGGAAATATCGGTCTCGTTTAGTTCAAATTGACAAAAAAATTACATGTGAAAGTGTTTTTAAAAACCTATTTGCAAAATAAATATGATTTATCATTATTTATTAACAAAATCTTATTTTGATAATACAAACAGACTCTTTAATATCATTTATATGTATAGAGTTATTATCTATGTACGGAAGAGATTTGCAATTCATTAGTTTCCTGCCAAATAAAGTATTATTATTCAGATCGCCATGATTTCCTTGAATTTTTGTTCTAGAGCATTTTTTAAATTGGATTTTTTATTTATGTTGTTTGGCTTCAACAAGACAAGTCTGATTAAGCTGGACACAAAAATTGCAGTTGTTTACATTTCGAGGAGTGTGTACTTATTTTTTTAAGTGGGGAATGATCAGAATGAATTGAGACTCCCTATGAGGACATGTCAGACTTTTACTGACTAAAGGGCAACGAAGGAATATGGGGTGGGGCCCCATATTCCTTCGTTGCCTTTAATCTGGGGCCACCGAACTTCCCTTTCGGAATCCGCGATCCATGGCCCCAGAGGCTTCGAACCTGCTGGGCCCCTACAGTTTGCTGACTTCTCCTTGAGGTGCGCGTGGAACAGTACGCGTCGTTGACGACTTGGGCTCGGTCCGGGTTATTACCGGACTGTCGGACGGCAAGCTACCCAGTGCTCGCCGTCCGCAAGCCCGCGCGCGGAAATCGGGATCATTTAAAACCCAAGGCCTTCATGTAACTTAAGAATTTTCTCTTTCTAACAATACTATTGTAAATCTGAAATATCTATGGTATTTGTAATAAATACCGATTCACCACACTTTACAATAGCATTTTTTAATCATGTTTCACAGACCACTATCAGTCAGCACGGTTTTATTTATTAAATTTTTATGAACAGTAACGATACATAGGCGGACTGGAACAAGGTATTCTTTACCAGTCAACCTTTGTTTAAAAAAATACTAGACTAGTGTAGTTTATTGACCTGCCCCAGTTTCACACGGGTGTTAGAATCACCTGGGGCCGGAAGGTTCTGGAGTGGCGGCCACGTACCAGAAGACGCAGCGTTGGAAGGCCTCCCACAAGGTGGTCCGACGACCTGGCGAGAGTCGCGGGAATCCGATGGATGCGAGACGCGTAGGACCGGTCGCTGTGGCGACGCTTGGGGGAGGCCTATGTCCAGAGTCCAGTAGTGGACGTCTTTCGGCTGTTATGACGATGATGACAATATGCTTCCGTATTACACACCTATACCTTACACGCATGAAACTCAGGAGTTTTTGAGTTTATCGTGTTCATACAGACAGACAGACGCGGTGAGGGACGTTGCTTTATAATATGTAAGGATAAAATGGTCTGTTTTCATGTATGAATGTAACTGTCATTCCAAAAGAGAGAGCTAAGCTCAAAACCCTCGCTTCCCCAAAAATGACATTATTTAATGTACGCTCCGCATCTTTCCCTGAAAACTATTACAAGTTTAAAGGTAAGCTATGAGCTAAGAGCGATAATTTCTCCTCAGAGGTTAATACTGCGTATTTCTATTGAGAAATCTTCAATAACAACCCGGAGTCTAGATATTTGGATGACAATAAGCGCACTTCTTAACGTTTGAATCCCCAACCGGTCCTATGAGACCGCGTTGTTATTGTTTTACTATTGTGTCTCGTTTCGCGGGTATCTGAGTAATTAATCGAAATCTTATGAAGATTGACGCAATAAAGATTTGATTCATCATATCTCATATTTGGTTATCTATACTAATATTATTTAGTTGAAGAGTTAGTTATTTCAACCGCACTTAGCATAAGAACTCATACTGTTTGAATTGGACAATTCTTTTAATGTTAGATAGTCCATTTATCTCGCTACGACTAGTAGGAGCGGATTAGTAACCAAAAACCTGAGAGAAACCGGGAGGGACTAGGAGCTAGTCTCTTAAAGAAGGTCCTATATAAAATCTCAAAACATCTTCAAGCAAAAACACGACCATCTAAACCAGGTATAATCCAACACTGCATGAAACCACACATGACACACGTCTCATATTTAAACTAGTTCCAAGCAGGCCAAGACTGCAATTTTGTGGCGAGCTAATAAACTCGTCCCTCGTCCAGACGTCTCAATGGCAGAAGGTCGTATGTCTGTATTAGACGGTTCACTGAATCGTCCTTCTAAGTCTTCAGTCGTGACATTCATATGTATTAGTGGAGACTGAACATAGAGTGGTTGGCGACAAGGAATGGAGACTAATCTATTTCAATCACGGTGTTTGCAAAAGGCGTAGATTTTCAGAAGCATGAACAATGAACATTTCTAGTCTTTGATGTATAGGTAAATAAGGTTTTTGTGACAAAATAAATCTTGTAAGGAATCTGTTTTTAGAAACCTTTTTAAGCGTAAAGAGGAAAACAATGTTTTGTATTTTTAGCGAAGATTATATTAGCCGTATAAAACGTTGGTATTTGGTCGTTAGCTTATAAAGAAATATAGCCATACTGTGTTGTTTTCCACCGACATGGTAAGCTTTTAATCGTACCCTTTAAATCAAGAGTGAATAGGTTACTTCTAAGCAATCGTGCTCCATCGTCAGCCACATCATCGCTTACCATCAGGTGAGATAATGGCCCAACGCGAACCTAAACATAATAAAAAAAAAAACGTATGTAACTAAGAACCTCTGAAATTATGAAATTTTAACGCTCTTACACGATGGGGTTGAGAAATAAACGTTAATAAACGATCATGAAATATAGCAAATTTATTCAGATTCAGACAGAAAACATAACCGGTCACTGTAGTCCAAAATCCCAAAAATCTTTTTCTATTCGGCTGCCAAGTTGGTCTAGAGGTACCCGAGTACAATACCCGAGTCGTGACTCGTGCGTGGTCAGGTAAATTCTTATTGAGATTTTCAATGTATGGGCCTTACAACGTTTAATTTTGGCCTATGGTAAGAGTCAGGTAAAATTTCACTTCTTACTTTTATTGGCATTGTTAATTTTAAATAGAGCTTACAACTTAGTAGTGCTTCTTGAAACTATGGCGATCGTTATCATTTACTATCTAGTAATGAGAAACAGTTAACTTCATAAGTGTTTTCAGGAACCTACAAAATATTAGGAAAAGGTCAACGTAATTTAGGTATTGCAAATTAATGTGTCGCCTACCATAAACACCCGTTACAATTTACAATTAGTTACACCCACGAAACTTTGTAACAGGGTAACCGAACTGGGGAAAACAAACATGATAATAACCTATGCTGTACTAAGTTACTACTTTATTTAACCCTTTTGCTTGTTTATTTGTTAAAATAGGTAAAGTAATACAGAACTTATGTTTGATGAGCAAAACTCTATGTTATGCCAGGAGACGTATAAATATGGTGTGCAAATCAAGTTGAGGTTTACAATTTAAAATTTACTAAAATAAATATTTGAAAATCATTTATGTATTAATTAGTTGTGGTATCAAATTAGAACAATTATTTAAATAAATGTCAATAATATCAGACCTAAATGTGAAATTATTAAAATGTATTAAGAGCGCACCGAGTTTCTAGCGCTAATCGACTTTAGGTTTTCTTTGCGCTCTGTGTATGTGTGCGTGAGGCACACCGGCGAGCGAGCGAGCCGCGCGCGCGTCACTGCGCTGTGCCGCCGTACAATATTATTACGTGTATTACTATTTTGTAACTTTTTTCCGCTTCGCTTCTGGAATAATACTCGCGGAAGGCATAGCTTTTTTTCGTTTTGCTGACTCTTTCTTATCTATTGCGTCTAAAATATATTGTTGCTCACGAATTTCCATTTTTCTGTCCAGCCTTGAATCAATTATTTCTGGTAGAAGACAATCAAAGTAAAAACTTTTTAACTTTGTTTCCATAATGTTCTTCCAGAATTATATTATTATCTCTTTTTATTGCTTCTATTTTTTTACTGAGTAATTACCGAGAATTCAGTATGAATTTAGCTGCATAAAATATTTTCATCACATACTTAGTAGGTACCACCGTAGGCGCATGCTTGCGGGCGACGAGCAATGGGTAGCTCGCCGTCCGGACGTCTGGTAACAATCCGGACCAAGCCCATGTCGTCGACGGCGCGTATTGCTCCACGCGCGCCTCAAAGAGATGTCAGCAAACTGTAGGGGACCGACAGGGCCAAAGCCTTCTGGGGCCTGGGTTGACGAAAGAGATCCCCGGGACCACGGAATTAGGGCAAAGAAGGAACAGGAGTGGGTTTTAGTCAGTAAAAGTCTGACACGCCCTCCCGCTCCGCCCAGAGCAGAAGTCATTTTGATGATTCCCCAACTAAAAAAATATTTCGTAGGTTGGCAAAGGAGGAACAGGAGTGGGTTTTAGTCAGTAAAAGTCTGACACGCCCTCCCGCTCCGCCCAGAGCGGGAGAACTCATTTTGATGATTCCCCAACTAAAAAAAAATATTTCGTAGGTGGGCAAAGGAGGAACAGGAGTGGGTTTTAGTCAGTAAAAGTCTGACACGCCCTCCCGCTTCGTCCAGAGCGGGAGAACTCATTTTGATGATTCCCCAACTCAAAAAAAATATTTCGTAGGTGGGCAAAGGAGGAACAGGAGTGGGTTTTAGTCAGTAAAAGTCTGACACGCCCTCCCGCTCCGCCCAGAGCGGGAGAACTCATTTTGATGATTCCCCAACTAAAAAAAAATATTTCGTAGGTGGGCAAAGGAGGAACAGGAGTGGGTTTTAGTCAGTAAAAGTCTGACACGCCCTCCCGCTTCGTCCAGAGCGGGAGAACTCATTTTGATGATTCCCCAACTAAAAAAAAATATTTCGTAGGTGGGCAAAGGAGGAACAGGAGTGGGTTTTAGTCAGTAAAAGTCTGACACGCCCTCCCGCTCCGCCTAGAGCAGGAGAAGTCATTTTGATGATTCCCCAACAAAAAAAAAATATTTCGTAGGTTGGCAAAGGAGGAACAGGAGTGGGTTTTAGTCAGTAAAAGTCTGACACGCCCTCCCGCTCCGCCCAGAGCGGGAGAACTCATTTTGATGATTCCCCAACTAAAAAAAAATATTTCGTAGGTGGGCAAAGGAGGAACAGGAGTGGGTTTTAGTCAGTAAAAGTCTGACACGCCCTCCCGCTTCGCCCAGAGCGGGAGAACTCATTTTGATGATTCCCCAACTAAAAAAAAATATTTCGTAGGTGGGCAAAGGAGGAACAGGAGTGGGTTTTAGTCAGTAAAAGTCTGACACGCCCTCCCGCTCCGCCCAGAGCAGGAGAAGTCATTTTGATGATTCCCCAACAAAAAAAAAATATTTCGTAGGTTGGCAAAGGAGGAACAGGAGTGGGTTTTAGTTAGTAAAAGTCTGACACGCCCTCCCGCTCCGCCCAGAGCGGGAGAACTCATTTTGATGATTCCCCAACTAAAAAAAAATATTTCGTAGGTGGGCAAAGGAGGAACAGGAGTGGGTTTTAGTCAGTAAAAGTCTGACACGCCCTCCCGCTTCGCCCAGAGCGGGAGAACTCATTTTGATGATTCCCCAACTAAAAAAAAATATTTCGTAGGTGGGCAAAGGAGGAACAGGAGTGGGTTTTAGTCAGTAAAAGTCTGACACGCCCTCCCGCTCCGCCCAGAGCAGGAGAAGTCATTTTGATGATTCCCCAACAAAAAAAAAAATATTTCGTAGGTGGGCAAAGAAGGAACAGGAGTGGGTTTTAGTCAGGAAAAGTCTGACACGCCCTCCCGCTCCAACCAGAGCGGGAGAAGTCATTTTGATGATTCCCCAACTAAAAAAAAAAATATTTCGAAGATATTTTTTTTTCACTCTCAAATATATTTTTTTCAGTATTCTCTTTATTTTCAAAATTCGCGGTCTGTAATATCTTGATCTAGAAAGATAAAATAATTTTTTTTTTGTTAAAATATCCCATTTGAAAAAAAAATATACCCAAGTCAGATAATTGGTAAATAAGTATGTAGGTAGGTACATATACGTATACGAATATTAATTCATTTTTTCATGCAACCGTTTAGCATTGATTTTTCGCCAACCACTTCTCTCCCTTGTTTTGTTTACTTTATTCCTCATTTTAAATAGGTACGAGTACCTACAGTGAATTTTAACACAATTTTACTCGTAACTTTTTTAAACCCGTGCGTAATCGCAAGCGACACAGGTTCCCCGTTCGACGGCCGAAGCATGACTAAAGCGGATAAGAGGCGAGGCGGCTCTAGTTATGATGGGCTGGTTGCGCGCCAGTTTAGGTATTTCCTTCGTATTGTTAAACAAATAAACATTTTGAAAATATAAAGTGTATACCGTATACAAAACATGTAGTTTTGTTAATATTGTTACGCCGTGAAACTTGAGTACGCTATATCTTCGACGGAACCAAGGGTAGCATCAAATAATTAAAACGCATTGCTGTGCGAAGCTTCGAGAATAGGAGTACATACTCAGGCCTGGCAAATTCTAGAAAAGTCCGACATACACTATTATTATTAGATGAAATTCAGTAGGTAGTTATGTGGGCGGATAAGGGAATTTGTACCTTCCGGTATTAGCAATAGAGTCGAAACTCGCATGTAAGGTGGTAGATAAGTACCTACTTACGAGAATAATAATAATGATTTATGGCCTCCCGATCAGACCCTATTGTTCTAGAATGTCCTTGAAACGTCGGTATCGAGAAATGTCGATGGCTTCGCATATAAATACGGGCCCCCGGCTAGAAGCGAGTTGAGTTTGATTTTGTCAGCGATACAGAGCGAACTACCTAAGTGTGTGAAGTGATACCTAGCGACCTAAGCGATACTTAACGGAACTCTGAGTGTTTATAGTGATTGGTTATTTATTGATTGGACTAATTTGTCATTGTTTGTGGTTAATAAAGTTATCTGCTAGTAAACCGGCATTTAATTACTCACGTCCGTAACAACTGGTGTCAGAAGTGAGATGCCATTACTACAGAGGGACGACGAACAGGGACCACGAACAAGGAGGCAAGTGGAGATGGATGCTGCACGTCAACGTCTGGAAGCGGAAGATCGGGCTGGTATGGGAGCAACGACAGCTGCTGAGGCGCCAACGGGGCCATCCTCGGAAATGAACCTCGCCGCAGTGTTGGCCGCCATGCAAGCTAGTATGGAGGCTAACCAGCGTAAGCTCCAGGATCTAATCGCGGCTAACCAGGAAGAAGCCCGCCGCGAACAGGAAGCTGCCCGCCGCGAACAAGAGGCTAACCAACGTAAGCTCCAGGACCTAATCGCGGCTAACCAGGAAGAAGCCCGCCGCGAACAGGAAGCTGCCCGCCGAGATCAAGAGGCTAAGCAGAACCTGATCCTCGAAAAAATCGATCACGGCCTCGTCACGTTGGGCGAGAAAGTGAAAAATCTCACCTTAGAGGTCAAGGAGGTTTCCGCCCGAGCTGATAGCCTCGAAACCAGAATTGATGGCCACGAAGATCGCCTGCTGGACATCAACAAAAAAATCGTCAAGCTCGAAGCACGCGAACCCGTGGCTGTTAGCGCACCATCAGCCGCAAAATTTGATATGCCACGTTTTGATGGCACGTCGTCCTGGACGGCTTTTAAGTACCAATTCCAAACACTGGTCAAGACGAACCGCTGGGATGATGACCAGTCTTTCGCGGCGTTAACTTTGGCCCTACGAGGGGACGCTCTGCTGGTCCTAGAGAACCTTCCTCCAGACGGCAGGACGTTGGAGCGTCTAATGGAGGGACTAGACACTCGCTATGGTGACAAGCACCTCGAACATGTTTTCCGCGCGCAACTTCGCGAGAGAACGCAGAGGTCGAATGAGAGCCTGCAGCAGTGGGGAGTAGAGGTTGAACGGCTGGTCCGGCGGACATACATGTCGATGACACCGGAGACGGTGGAAGTAAATCTGGTGCAAGCATTCATCGACGGTCTACGGGATACTGAAGTCAGGGCTACGGTGCGACTCGGACACCACCAAACTCTGAAGAGTGCGATGGCCCACGCTTTGGAAGTGGAAGCCGTACGACAAGACTCACGTACGCACAGAGTTCGGGAAGTGGTGGTCTCACCTTCAGTGCAACCACGTCACCGAGAAGTGGCTCCGTCGGCAAAGTCCCGCTATATTCCGACGTGTTATGGATGTGGAGAAAAAGGGCACATTCGTACCGATTGCCCCAAGAGGAAGAGGGGAAGTGTGGACTCCGGAACTCAAGTTAACGAGGAGTCGTTAAACTAAATGTCGCCAGGGCCGCGGGGCGGGTGCTGGCTGGTCAACTAAAGGCCCCAACCATCACCATCAATCAAGTCCACAACGGAAATAGTTTGATCATCGAGGGAACGCTGAATCAACGTGCTTGCAATTTCACCGTTGACACCGGGGCGTCGCGGACTATTATAAGACCTGAGTTGCTGAAACGCACCATCTTGTGGCAAACAGAAACCCCAGCCTACCGACTTCAGACAGCCACTGGCCAGCCAGTCTCCGTCCTCGGTGATACAGAAATCGAGTTTAAAATCGGTGATCAAGTGTACACCCATTCAGCGTTAATTGCGAATATTACCGACGATTGCATACTGGGTCTCGACTTCCTGCGGAATTACCGATGTGTTTTAGATATCGATAAAGGAGTATTGAAATTCCCAGACCAAGAAGTCTTCCTGCAAGGAATTAACACATGCAACCTCTATTGCTTAAAGGATACCACATTGGCTCCAAGAACGGAAACCTTAGTCGAAGTTAAATTTCCTAAGAAAATTAGGCAACGCAGATGTGTTATGGTTGAAGACATTGGCCGGCACCCGGAACTTATCACCGCGAGGACATTAGTTATGACGAAAGGAAGATCCAAGGTCAGGATTGTAAATCTTGGGAAAAAGGAGATCCAGTTGAAGAAAAACAGTGTTGTTGGAAGATGTGAAGAAGTGAAGTATCTCCGCCAAATCAACACATCTTTAAAACAAGACGCAATAAAAGGTGAACCTGATCACATCCAGCAACTTCTGGAAAATTCTAAGAGCAATTTATCAGTTTCGGAACTACAGCAAGCCAAGGAATTTCTGCTACGGTTCCGGGATATCTTTGCAACGGGAAAAGATTGCGGAAGAACAGGTCTCGTCAAGCATGAGATAGATACAGGTGATGCTGGACCAATTAAGCAAAGACCGCGCCGCATACCCTGGGCTAAAGAAACTGAGGTAGCAGAAATGGTAAAGGATATGGCTGATAGCGGAATAATTGAACCTTCTACGAGCCCATGGTCTTCTCCTGTCGTTCTGGTGAAGAAGAAGGACGGCAGTACCAGATTCTGTGTAGACTACAGAATGCTGAATGATGTAACGAAGAAGGACAGTTATCCCTTGCCTAGGATAGACGACACACTGGATATGCTCAGTGGTATGAAGTGGTTTTCAACCATTGACTTGAAAAGTGGCTACTGGCAAGTGGAAATTAGCGAGAAAGATAAGGAAAAGACAGCGTTCAGTACAGGAATTGGCAACGGCCTGTGGCAATTTAAAGTCATGCCTTTTGGGCTGTGCAACGCTCCAGCGACGTTTGAACGCCTCATGGATAGAGTCATGGTGGGCCTTCTTGGTGACGTCTGTCTGGTATATTTGGATGACGTCATTATAATGGGCCGCACTTTTAAGGAACACCTGAGAAATATGGAGAAAGTATTTACCAGGATACGGGGGGCTAACCTAAAACTAAGCCCAAAGAAGTGTGCCCTGTTCAAGAAGGAGGTCAGCTACCTAGGACATGTCATCTGCGCCGATGGAGTGAGAACCGATCCTGAGAAGATAAAGGCTGTCCAACAGTGGCCGGCTCCAAAGAACAAAACAGAAGTACGTGCATTTCTAGGGTTGTGCACATACTACAGGCGGTTTGTTATGAGTTTTTCGGACATTGCAAAACCTTTACATCAGCTGACTGAGGATAAACGAGATTTTATCTGGGACAAGAACTGTGAGTCAGCATTCAACGAACTAAAGCAACGGCTATGTGAAGCGCCTATACTGGGGTATCCGAGCAGAGATGGAAGATTTGTCGTCGATACCGACGCCAGCAACACAGGAATTGGTGGAGTGCTGTCGCAGGTGCAAGAAGATAGGCAAGTCGTGATCGCTTACTTCAGTAAGGCACTTTCAAAACCAGAAAGGAACTACTGCGTGACTCGACGAGAACTACTGGCTGTTGTAAAAACTTTGCAACATTTCCACAAGTACCTCATAGGGAGACAGTTTACGTTGAGAACGGACCACGCTGCATTGAAATGGCTTCTACAATTCAAAAACCCTGAGGGTCAAGTTGCAAGATGGCTAGAGCAGCTGCAGGAGTTCAACTTTGTGACGGAACATCGTAGTGGAAAAGGGCATAACAATGCTGACGCCCTGTCGCGACGTCCATGTAATGAGGACTGTAGACATTGCCAGCAAAATGAAGCCCGGGAACACGTGAACTTAATTAGAGCTGAAGGCAACTTTAAGAAGTCCCAGGAAGAAGATGACGATATTCGACCTATACTGGACTGGAAGCGTAGTGGAACTAGGCCTCAGTGGAATGAAGTATCGTCACATAGTCCTGTCACAAAGAGTTACTGGGCACAGTGGGACAGTTTAGTCCTAGAAAATGACGTGCTTTGTAGGAAATGGGAATCGAACGATGGCAAGGAGGTGACCACACAAGTGATAGTACCACGACGTGAAGTGGTCCCCCTGCTTCAGGAGATACACGATGGCGCTTCTGGTGGACACCTGGGAATCAAGAAAACTCTACTGAAAGTGAGACAGCGGTATTACTGGCTCAATTGTAGAGAAGACATAGAGCAATGGTGTCGGAAATGTACAGCATGCGCATCCGTGAAAGGACCACAGACTAGGAGCAGGGGCAAGCTTCAGTTGTACAATGTAGGAGCCCCATGGGAACGCATTGCCATCGACGTTGCTGGACCTTTCCCAGTGACAGATGACGGAAACAAATACATAGTGGTGATACAGGACTATTTCACAAAGTGGCCTGAAGTTTTCGCCATACCCAATCAGGAAGCGACGACAGTGGCGAAAAAGGTGGTCGAAGAAGTAGTATGTCGGTATGGCGCACCTTTGGAGATCCATTCCGATCAAGGCCGCAACTTCGAATCTGCGCTGTTCCAGGAAATGTGCACTCTTCTGGGGATTTACAAGACACGCACAACACCTGCGCACCCACAGTCGGACGGAATGGTGGAGAGGTTTAACCAGACCCTGGAGAATCACCTGGCTAAGGTTGTCGATGACCATCAGAAAGATTGGGACCGGTATATTCCACTATTTCTGATGTCTTATCGATCAGCAGTGCATGATAGCACGGGCCATACCCCAGCAAGAGTGAATTTCGGCAGGGAGATGAGACTTCCAGTCGATACCATAACCGGCGTGCCACCTGACAAGACTAAGCCAGTTACGGACTTCGTAAGTGACCTCCAAGATCAATTGGATGAAGTGCATAAACGAGTGCGTGAGAATAGCCTGCACACCAGCGTTAAAATGAAAACTCGATACGACCGCAATGCCAACGCCAAGGGATTTGAGGAAGGTGCACTGGTTTGGCTCCACAACCCACTTCGACGAAAAGGGAAGTCGCCGAAACTTCAAGCTCGATGGGAGGGACCCTACACCGTGATAAAAAGGATCAACGACGTTACCTACCGCATCAAGAAAGGGTTACGAGGGAAACCTAAGGTAGTCCACGTGGATAGATTGGCGCCATATCACGGATCTAATAATGCTCGGGACGAGCATGACTAAGAGGGGGGCACTGTTACGCCGTGAAACTTGAGTACGCTATATCTTCGACGGAACCAAGGGTAGCATCAAATAATTAAAACGCATTGCTGTGCGAAGCTTCGAGAATAGGAGTACATACTCAGGCCTGGCAAATTCTAGAAAAGTCCGACATACACTATTATTATTAGATGAAATTCAGTAGGTAGTTATGTGGGCGGATAAGGGAATTTGTACCTTCCGGTATTAGCAATAGAGTCGAAACTCGCATGTAAGGTGGTAGATAAGTACCTACTTACGAGAATAATAATAATGATTTATGGCCTCCCGATCAGACCCTATTGTTCTAGAATGTCCTTGAAACGTCGGTATCGAGAAATGTCGATGGCTTCGCATATAAATACGGGCCCCCGGCTAGAAGCGAGTTGAGTTTGATTTTGTCAGCGATACAGAGCGAACTACCTAAGTGTGTGAAGTGATACCTAGCGACCTAAGCGATACTTAACGGAACTCTGAGTGTTTATAGTGATTGGTTATTTATTGATTGGACTAATTTGTCATTGTTTGTGGTTAATAAAGTTATCTGCTAGTAAACCGGCATTTAATTACTCACGTTCGTAACAATATTAAAAATCTGAGAACCTTCCGTCAAGAATTCACGTCGTACTAAGCGTTTATTGTGGTTTTTAGAGGTATCTTTGTGAATTTATTCTATCGAGCAAACTTTATCAAATCGTGTTTCCATCGTATATACGGCCTAGTATATATCCTCAATAATACCAACATATTTTCTTAGATTTTAATTTAATTACTTACTACTTCAAACAAGGGTTATAAAAACGTGTTTTTGTGTATAAAAAGCTCGGTGCCTTCTTAAGTAATAAACTAGTGCGCCACACCATCAACGATTGCATCACTGCTTACCATCAGGTGGGATTGCAGTCAAGCTAGTATATAATAATAATATAAATATAATAAATAAGTTATTACTATCACTTATTTTAAACTAGTGTTTATGGTATATAAAAAAAAAACTATGTCAAAATAATCCAAATACTAAAAATCTATGTCAATATTCTGTCTTGTTATAATATTGCTGCGCCCGACAGGGCCCATGTGTACTTGTTCGACTATTTATAAGATCTTGTAAAACACATACCTACTTAAGATACTTAGGGCGATGTTCACCGACACCAAATCGACTGTTTTAATATTAAAACGGCTGTTTTAGCAATATTTCCTGTTCCTTATCGTCGGTTATTGACGTTAATCAGATGGTTATCTTAAACTTATATCGGTGCACATGGCCCTTAATGCAATAACAAATTGAATAAAGTAACAAACAAATTCAGCTCACCCCTCCAGGGTTCTTGACGAAGTAGGACCCGCTGGATCCCTGGTATATCCTCTCCGGGAAGATCCCGTTGTCGATAGCCACCTCCGCCTGCCATACCAACTCGCTGAACTGCGGGTCATCTGCACAGGAAAGAGGAGATTAGTATGAGAACAGATTCTATGAATGAGCTTTTACATTTTAACAAGTGAGAGGAGATTACCGTCTGTTTTTTATACCCTGAGACTAAAATGACATTACAACACAAAAGAACTGGCATCATTCCTATATTAAGTTTGACATTAATGTGTCAATTTAGTCTCAGGGTATAAAAAACAGACGATAGTAGTAGAACAGGTCTTGTGAATGAACTTGTTCTACCTTTGATAAAGACAGGAGGAACACATGGAAAGAACGGGTTCCTTTGGCTTTTAGATTTCTGTCGGAAAGTGGGAAATAGCCTATACATTCTACCATGGTTAACGACAGGAGGCGCACATGGAAAAGAACTGGTTGCTTTGGCTTTTAGTTTATTGTCAGAAAGTGTGGAAAAGATTAGCCCTTTTTCAATTTATAGCGTTTTTAATTTACAAAAAGCGTCAAAAATTCAGCGCCGTCCTAGATGTTTTCATACGATTATGGTTGTCTTTTTCGTTTCGCACGGTTTGTATTATATTCATTTTTCAGCCAGCATCAAAGTTAAAAAAATATTTAGTTTTTGATACAACACAGTCACTTTGTCTTCCATAAGAATGCAAATGCAACACATTTAATGTTTTTGCAGTATTTCGCAATAAATGTATCCAGTCAACCTTCTCAGTAAGCTTCACTGAGGTAGATCAATACTACAATAACATTATCAACTGCATTTACCGAAATATCGCCTGTTTCTATGATCGCACCCACACATTGTCGAGCTTTAGATACTTGAAAACACAAAACTACACCAATTTCACATCACAATATACACTAGAAATCAATTTGCAAATAATTAAAACCACCACTGAATTTCAATCGAAATGATATCGCCAACCGTAAGACCGTTTTCACATTATCCGATCCGATATCGGTATCGGACGCCGATCCGATATCGGGGTAAGTAAAATGTATGAAATTCCGTGCTCCGATATCCGATATCGGGTCGGACAATATGAAAGACTGGTAAATATTTCATATATTTTACTAAGTCTAAGTCGCTACGTTATGCATTACCATCAAGCGATCGAACCTGAAGTAACGATACTTCATAGAAGTACACAATACACGTAGACGTAGAAGTATATAGTACAAGTATATAGAAGCATACACCACGTTCGTGGATTTCTTTGATCGTTTCTACGTAAAAGCGATACGTTTCATACGTTCAACCATTCCGAGAACTCAGCACTCTAAATTGGAGTAAACACATTCGTACATTGAGTACGATTTCTGATTATTTATTTGGTTTATGTTTGCGTTATATTTAGCGTTCCGTAAACGGGACTCTGTCTGTCCTTCTGTGACCAGGCTATATCTCACGAACCGTGATAAATAGACAGTTGCAATTTTCTCAGATGGTGTGTTTCTGTTGGCATTTTAAAAACAAATAATAAAATAAATATTTAAGTGGGGTTCCCACACAACAAACGCAATTTTTTGACAGTTTTTTTTTTGTTGCGGATAGTACGGAACCCTTAGTGCGCTGCGTGCTATTGGCTTTTTTGAGCTTTTCAACTAAGTAATCGTTAAAAATGTATTCTCAGAAAATTTATCAGATTTAATATTTTCCTCTTTTTTTAAGTGGGAAATCATGCAATGACTTTTCTGTTTTGCGCGTATCGGAGGTTGTGTCAGACTTTACTGACTAAAACCCACTCTTTTCTTCTTTGCCTTCGTTCCAGGGCCCCAGGGTCACTATGGAACTCAACTCACTCACATTAACTCATGGTACCAGTTTCCCTCTGAGACACACACATATTTGAAGATACAATTTTGCAATCATTAAATTAACTCACATTTACTAGCCCAGACTGCCTTATCTCAGGAACAGATAAAATTAATATTACTTTACTTTGTTTATAACGAGTTCTGTATGCACTAAAGTATTGGATTGACCTTATAATTATAGTCTTCATTATAAAAACTGTGTACTACTCATGTTTTCCGTACTTGATAAAGATTACTGCGTATCGTGTTGATAAGCTTATCAGACATGTCTCCGTGACTCAAACGATATTTTGCATTTTTGTTTTATGCGAATATTTATATGCGTGTGTCTAGCTTAAACTGTCCACGTGCGAAAGGTCCGATTAGTCAATTAGATATAAGTACATATAGAGAATGAAAACTAGACGGTTTTCATTCTCTATCAAATCTCAACTTAATTTTAACAGGTATGTATTTAATTTCTACGTGGTCAAAAAAATATTGCTAGGGAGACTACACATTTGAAGGATTGCGCTAAATCTTAAAGTTGTACTATTGTTCGCTCTATGGTTTAAAAGTAATAAATAACAGAAAAACCCTAAAGAAAAAAAAAACTATTAATAATATAAAACTTCAAAATTTATTGGACGGACAAAATTTGAGTTGAATAGACATGAGAAAAAGAAGAACATTCAAAATTGATAATTTCGTATGGGAATTACTTTTTAAAGGTCAGACGACAGCTAATATAAAATAAAGTGTTCGGACTTAAATCGAATCTGGCAAAAAACATAAATCTCCTTACGAGTAGGCATAATCTGATCTATTAACGTTTGAATCCCCAACCGGTCCTATGAGACCGCGCTGTTATTGTTTTACTATTGTGTCTCGTTTCGCGGGTATCTGAGTAATTAAAGGTCAGACGACAGCTAATATAAAATAAAGTGTTCGGACTTAAATCGAATCTGGCAAAAAACATAAATCTCCTTACGAGTAGGCATAATCTGATCTATTAAACCACCGTTTTTCTATAACCGACTACAGCTAAACAGATTACAAATTCATTAAAACAGAACTGACCTTTTCAGACCAATATGACTACCCTGACTACCGGACCAAAGAAGGGAATTTCGTCAGCGAACATTGTGAAAAGGTCACCTTGGATCGGACGGCCACCAAATGGTTTGAACGAGCTCTGAGTGAAAATAAGGGGGTATCGACTGCGTGATGATACCTACGTCTGATGCGACATAGCTACGTACGTTGTGACTAGGGTTGCCAGCTTTTATTTGGAGAAACAAAATATTTTTCATAAATCGTTACAAACAATAACGCGGCACATAAATTACTGACTGATTATGAGTAGACATAAGGTACTAACATAGTTCTAAGCCTTTTACTAACAATATTATATGGAATTCTGTTCTGACATAAATTAGTTGAACTGAAATGACAATCGTTGCTATGGTTACGCGTAGCTCCCCGCTCCCCGCTCTTCGATTGAGACACGAAAATCTGTTACTGCGCATTGAAGGTCATAGTTTGACTTACATGCTGTGAATAATACCTAGCACCTTTAGAAAAATATGGTACAAATTTACTTTAAAATTTTCGTTACACACATTTTAGACCTTAGAAGATCAATGGCCGACGTAGCCTGTAGAGATTTTTGCAGCACTGATCAAGACAAATGCTAAAACGAGTGAAGCTCCACATGCTAAGTACTTTAGTTACATTTTTGGAACTTTTATGCAGAAATAGGAATCAAGTTGAAGACTTATGCAAACAAGTTAGAGATTTATGAGATTTTAGAAAGCTAGAGCGAGTGAAGTTAGCTCTAAAATCTTTGCACACTTTCAAAGTGTTATTTTCGTACCTTTTTGGCATTGCATGTGATTTTAGCTAATAATAGTCAATATATGAATTAACAATAAAAATAAACTATTTTGTGTACCATACTATTATTATTTGTTCATAATAAAAGTTCAATCACAAAAATATAGTAGGTAGTAAATATGACAATACAAGTGGCAACCCTAGTTATAATGGATTTGATGGCACGGTTGGTGCAAAATCCGCGTAGAATTTCTGCGCTATACAAAACAATACAAATCCATTTTCACACGGAATCGTCGTGAACGCTTGTAAACATACCCACAATACTGTAAAAATATAGTGCGCGGCTATTGAAAGAAAAATATGTGTACTAGAGTTGTCAAAAAATAATAGGGCCGTTTTGACATTTGAAAAAGTTGCATGCTACTATAAAGTAAGCGCAAAAAGAATACTCGCAATACCTATATTCTATCATTAAATTAACGTTAAGGGGGAAGCGGCAGGGTAGCCCGCGAAATTAAAAATTTTCTTACGTTTTTTGCAATTGAAGTTAAAAATATCTGTTGCGACTGTAAAACGTAACTAGTTACATAATTACATATAACCATAAAAATCATCAATACAAGCCTTCAAGCTCACTTAGTTGTAGAAACGTTTTTGACCATGTTTGGTTCTATGGTATGGAAAAATGTGTCAAATTTCGCGAACAATACTTCGAAAAGCAAAATACAATTTTAAATAGTCATCTTGTGTCATTTCCTTGATTCCCGAAATTTTCAGTACCGCCCTCGCATTGATAATTTTAATGATTATTACTTCGTAAATAAATATGTGTCACGACCTCCAATCATATTTTAATCAGCATACAACATGACACTGACCTACGAAATGCAAATCTATACACATAAAAGGAGAAACTGACTGACTGACATATCAATGAACAGCCGAAACTACTGGAGCGTGAAATTTTGCACAAGGTTTCGTTTTACAACATAGACGAGCACTAAGAAAGATTAAGAATTCCCGAAATTCACCTCCTAAGATGATGAAATGGGACTCCAACGTTTGTATAGTAAAATTTACTTTCATACGGACGATGTCGCTGGCAGAAGCAAGTAAAGTATAACAATTTCACGAGATAAGTACTCTAGTTCTTCCACAAACTGTAACCTTAAAATTTGTCAGGATTTCACACTAGAGTTCGGCAGTTCCCGACTTGAAATTATTTACTCAGAAACCAGTCGGTAAATATCGATATTTCTAGCGGTCGGTCATTGTGGGGAAGCCCTTGTGGTAAAGAAGCCTTTCATTAAAGCCTTTTACATAACAACGGAGTTACAATGTTGAACCTTTAAGCATATAATTACTTGACTTCAATAGAAGACATCTTTAAATCGCTTTTACCGGTATGATCGCCCATTGAGACACCCTATTAATTATAAGACCCTAGTTTAAATTGTTTTCTGGTGTACAATACAGCTCAGGATGAGATAATAATAATATTCCACAACTTTCACACAACGCCATCTAGTCCCAAGCTAAGCAGAGCTTGTATTATGGGTATTAGATAACTGCTAAACATACTTGTATATTTCTAAATACACACATATTATAGATAAATTACAACCAAGAAACAGAACAAATGATCGTGCTCATCACACAAATTTGTCCTGTGTGAGAATCAAACCTACGACCTCTGGCATAGCAGTCAGGGCCACTGACCACGAGACCAACAGGCTAGTCACACAGATGGCGTGACGACTTGGACTCCTTGCTAAAGGATTGGCCAAAAACAGCTCAAGACAGAAAATAGTGGAAATGGAAGGGGCCTTTGCCCCGCAGTGGAACACAATTACACAACGAGCATATAATAATAATAAAATAATAATAAAGAGTATATATCTATCTATCATGCTGTACTAGGATTATCTAAGATAGTGGCCTGATAATTGGCAATAAAGTACATTGACTTTTCCTAATACGAGTATCTCAGCGTAAATACCCAAAAAAACAAACAATGAACAGTTTTCGATACCACAAAATGTAAAGGATGACCACAGATGGCGAATCAAATACAGCGTTATGACTATAATTTTCGTTTTTGTAATTAATAATGTCAGTTATTATCGCTATGTCAAATTTATGTGGCTCTATTTCATTTCTTCCTTATGAAAGCTTCTATCAGTAGATGCCTACTAACAGTACAAGACTTTTTTTAAAAGCTCCAAAGGAGGAAGTATGATGATCTGGACGACTAGTTCAAAACTCAAAATAACAAGAAGAGCAATATTTGTCAAAAAGAGTAACAATAATTCTACATTCTTCAGGCGTGTATCGCTCTATGGTTAGGCCTCCCACAAGATGGACCAAAGAGGGTGAGTGTTGCAGAAATCCGATGGATGCGAGACGCACAGGGCCGTTTGTGGCCACGCTTGGGGGAGGCCTATGTCCAGCAGTGGACGCCTTTCGGCTGAGATGATGAATTCATTATAAGTCTACACTATAAGTGTCAAAGCACACACTCTTAGGAGCCATCAGCAAAAAATGAAGGCACATTGACATTATCACATTACTTTTGCGGCACCTACTATATTGTATATTTGTAAAAACACTACTATATAAATACGTGAACCCACTCAAACGTAAACTGGTTGTAATAAAAACAGACAATGAGTCACACGTTGTAATCAGTTATTGTCTGAATTGACCCACTCATTATTTTATTACGCATGCTGTGTTTTACTCGTACTTTAAATGCGTCTGCAGTACCCTGTCTCCCGGACTGTCATACATTTTTTTCACCTTTGGTCGTAAAGAATACCAATAATAATCTAACTCCAGTCTTGCCATAAAGTACCGTGCTACCCCAGCTAATGAGCTGTGGAGGTCTGGTAGGCAGCCGCTCCTCGTAAAATACTGGTATTCAGCTAAATCCGGCTTGACTGGAAGCCGACACCAATATAGTTGGGAAAACGGTATTCTTCACGACCATCATCATCTACCCGATGATGATGGTCGTGAAGAATACCGTTTCGAAGGTTCAATCAGTAGACAGATAATGAAATCATCATCATCATCAAGATCAAAAGAAGGCCTCCCACAAGGCGGACCCACGACTTGGCGAGGGCTGCGGGAATCCGATGGATGCGAGACGCACAGGACGGGTCGTTGTGGCGACGCTTGGGGGAGGCCTATGTCCAGCAGTGAATGTCTTTCGGTTGATATAATGATGATGACTCAGTAGATAGATAATGAAAGAAAGAATACATGTTTATTTGGTACATCATGATTTCATGAACAAACAAGTAATTAATACTTTTTAGGGTTCTGTACAAGAAGGGCGCCCCCGGGACTCTATTATATGTATGCCTCTACTGTCGGTCTGCCTGTCAGTTCTTGCGTCTTTAAGCGGGTTGTATCTCATAAACCGTAAGAGATAGAGAGTAGAAATTTTCACAGAATGTGTATATGAAAGAATATTGTCGCTACAACGGCAAATAATAAAGATAAAAATTGAGGGCGGTTCCCATACAAAAAACGTTATTCTGTCAGCGTTTTTTTGCTCGATTTCAATATCGTAGCATATTTCGTGTGCGAGAACGACTCACACTTAGCCATTTTTTTGTGACGGATGTCATGAAATCCCAGAAAGGGTTCAGGTTAGACTTTTATGGGCTTGTAAGCCGCTCCAGGAGCGCTAAGTACATTTCGAACAATGGCACAGTCAAACAGACAATCCTTGGTGCACTTGGACCCTAACATACAACTGCAGAAGGGCTCTGATCCCCATAGATGACTCTGGCAAATACAGGAGTTTAGGTTTTAGCTATGGGCATCCATGAGGAATTCCTACTTCTGCCAAAACAAGAAACACAACTACATAAAAATGTACCTACGATCTGTGCCCATCTTAGATATATGGGTCGGACAATAAGAAGCACTGGCTGTACCTAACATACGTACAACATACAAAAAATATGCATGCTTGAAAAACTTTTTTGTGCGTCTCAGACGTTGATAACACAAAGGTATGACGTCTGAGCTGCCAGCTGCCCCAGGTACGGCTAAACCTGATTCACAGTCAGTGCACTCGAGATAAAGGAAGAAAGAACATGAAATCTTTCGTAAGGATTTGTTATTCTTATTGATATTGTATTCTTGAATACCTTTGTGTTGACTCTGAATTGAAAACGTCCTTTGAGAATGTGTAGTTTGAAATTGTAACTTACGGGTTCACAATATGATATTTGGGACTAGGGAATCCAATCCCGCATCAAAATCCCACTAGCCTGTAGAATTGAAGTCAGCAATCTAGCGGGATTGAGATGTTTTAAAAGTTTTTTAATTAGTAATATTTAAAAAAATCGACCACTTAATTTCAATATAATTATGTATTTGGTATCATTAACTGGACTTATTAGTCATTATACTAATTGCTAACACAATGCTATAATTAAAGAACATTTAATAAGGATTTCTTTTTATATGTTAACGTTTCCTTTAAGGATAACGATGTTGATCTGATATCGATTAGGTAATCGAAGAATCGATATTATAGCACCAGTAATTTTATATTTTAAATCGATTTTAAACAAAGGATCGACTCTGTGAACTTACGCGTGCGTGTGCGATCGAATCTATTTAGGACCATCATTATTTTTATAAATATTTTTTTAACACAGTTGCTCGTAAAGCTGATGTAATTCCACCGGTTTTAAATATGTAAAGCGGGTCATAAAACACGCGTGTGTTATCAAAGCAAATAGTTAAGTTATAGTCCATACAAATTCCATAACAGCATTATTTGCCATTTCGCGCGCGGCGATTAGTTCGAAATTTGAATAGCAAATTCAAATTTCGAAGTAATCGCCGCGCGGCGCCAGTCAGTAGGCAGCGATTTCACAGACAGATTCAGTTTATAAAAAAAAAAAATTCGACACACAAATTAAAAATCAACTTTATTTAGTAGGTATACGAAAAGTTTATCTAAAGAAACAGTTCGTAAATGTGCAGTCAGTAAAGTTATAATTAACTATTTTGACTGTATAGTGGTCCCATGACATAGATTTTCTTGCGTACAGCACAAATCATTTTCCTCATAAATAGTTTTTGTAGACATATTTATAAAATCGGCATTTTATTTTTAAATATGGCGGCAAAAAAATGACTTTTCTTAAACGCGCGCATGCGCGAAAAATGGCGGTCATAGACTAGCTATAGCTAGAGTAGCTAGTCTATGACCGCCATTTTGAAAAAATATATTGGTTTAGAAAAAATATGAATGAGGTTGCATATAAACAGAAAATACAAATTTGATAAAAGATTTAATTAGTTAAATATGTAAAGTTTTAAATAGTTTATTTAAACACGAAATTGCATGAAATAAGTGAGTAAAAAAAAAACAGTTTATTCGGTAATTTAAAAACTTGGCTGCATGGTCTCTAACGTCTTTGCCAACATTTTCACGCAGCTATGGCAGAAAATAATCCTCGCGCCATTTTCTCAAATTTTCTTTTCTTTGTACTTGTATTGTGAAAATATAAATATGACAACTTTCAATAATGAAGAAGAGCCATATATTACTTCAACTCCACCGGATATACTAACAGAAGCGCGAACCGCATGCGACAGCTTGCTGCCGTCAATATCCAAAGACAGTATCATTTTAATAATTGTAATTTCACCAACTGTTTCAATAATTAAAAATTAACAAAATTGTTTTTTTTTTCTGTTTCCTCGCAAATGTGTTAAAAAACGTCGTACAATATACGTGCGTATTGGTTATAACATGCTCGGCTCAGTTACGCCCTCGCCTTCGGCTCGGGCTGAAATTCCGCCTCGCATGTTATAACCATCATTACGCACTAATATCGTAATGTACTATAAACACGCATGATGATGCCGTTTTATTCAAAAGAGATACCGCGGCCCTAGAGCGCATGCTTTTGTCAATAAAATTCTGACACCCCACCCAGAGTGAAAGAAGTCATTAGATGGTTTACCACAACAACAAAAAACTGTCGATCAGCACATTCCGTATTACCGAGAAAAACAAAGGACGGTAATAATTATGTCATTCTTTTATGCTGCGGCCAGACTATGCTCCTCGCGCTGCTCATCGCTCTGCTCCTCGCGCTGCCGTGATTTGCCGCGTTGTTGCTCTCTCTCTCTCGCGCGCAAAGACCGACAAGATAGGGAGCAGTGGGCAGGACGAGGAGCATGACGAGTGGCATGACGAGTAACGTGGCCACACTATGTCTCTGCCTCCTTTCCTCGTTACTTCCCATGCTACTCGTCGAGTGTGTGGCCGCGGCATTAGACTATAATAAAATGATAAATAAGTGCTATGAATACCTAACGCATCCGATGACGCATCTCTCATTGATATAATCGCATAATTAACTTATGATAATGATAATGGGACAGGTTTTACCGCAAGCGAGGACGGTTAGACTAGTAAGATCTTAGAAGTTCTTAGCATTGCTCATGTCCAGGAACATAGATAAAACTAAAATAATTAAAAAAATTGAAAGCAATGTAAAAAAAAAACAATAAATAAAAAACAAGATGTTGAGAAAGAATGTGAAGAAAATATTCACTTATTGACTAAACACGGAATGTAGGAAACTACTATCTATAAAATTGAAATTTCCATCCTAGTCGGGAGGCCACTGTGTAAAATACTTTCTCATAGTAAAGAAGTCCACGCATAACTTTGGATATTCGAGTAAAACTATCACTTTTCTGCCCCTCATGTTGAAGTTGACTTTTAGCTACAGGCAGAATCTATGGGCATTTTATCATCTCCGCCGAAAGACGTCTTCTGCTCGTAGGCCTCCCCCAAGCGTCACCACAACGACCGGTCCTGTGCGTTTCGCATCCATCGGCTTCCCGCGACCCTCACCAGGTCATCGGTCTACCTTGTGGGAGGCCTTCCAACGCTGCGTCTTCCGGCACGTGGTTGACACGGGTCAATATGCCTGACATTCAATGGTTTATAATTTTTTTAAGCTGAATTTCAGGTCACGGTCTTTCGAGCTCAAGGCTTTTAATGTTTTACTAAAGTCAGATCATGCACCAATCAAGCAATCTTCTTCCTGCCTCACTCGTCAGGAGAATTAACAATTCGAAATACTAGTTACAAACAAAAATACAAATCTATCATCTTTATACTAATTACTACGTATTAGTATAGCTACAGCATAGCTTCCCAACCTTTTATGAACTACTGCCCCCTTTACAAGAAAGCCCCCTTCACATAAAATGTAGTTATACCAATTTGTGTTTATTCATTTATTTTTAACGCCCCCATTTGCCTTTGGTCCCGCTACCGCCCCTAAGAGTAGCTCCATGGCCCCACCAGGGGGCGGTTCCACCAGTGCTGGGAATCTATGGTATAGATAAAGATAAAACAACAAACAAACATACATACTACAACACAAACACAACTAGCTTATAATAAATTAAAAGAATCCTTACTTTTGGCTAACAACCGGCGCCACTTGCCTAAGCAGCGATGTGAGAAAAGAAAAAATATAAAATTAAAAGCATTGTACAATAAATAACTGAAGACTGAACACCTGCAACCTTGTGAACGTTTGCAGTGTTTTATTAACGAACAGATATTATTTATTTTGATGACCTAAAAGTTGCGAGGAGTGTGCGTCGGAATTGCATACATTATCTTAACTCCGCCAAGCCTCCCATCATCGGACCACCACGAGTACACATTGATTGTGCGTACAGCTAAGCAGTTGCATTCCCTGATGGAGTATGTGTTTCCTGATAGCTACAATCTGGGGATCTTTGTGTCAGAGTCTGGAGAGGGTGATAGGTTAATTCTAGGCAAGCGCATTAGGCCTATGTGAAAAATAAATAAGAATTTAAAATTAAAAAAGAACCCCGACTACTCTCCACCTCTCAGGTCCTGATGACCTTGAAGACCTGAACCGATTTCCACCAAACATATCTATGAACACTCTCGACTGATATACCTTTCAAACAAAAAAAACTCAATAAAATCGGATCATCCGTTAAATAGTTTGGGAGCTACGATTCCACAGACAGATTTTACACATTTACACACAGACACGTCAAACTTATAACACCCCGTCGTTTTTGCGTCGGGGGTTAAAAACCGAGTTTAACTTCATCTTCGACCACATCGTGGCTGTCCGTCAGATGAAATAAGTGATCAAGCGCGAGTCTATCAACAATAAAAAAGTTGCTTGGTTCTTTAATAACGTCTGTATTTGTTTTAATCAGTTGGTCGATGTAAGGATACAGCTCTAATAGATCTAAAACGAAAAGCATTTATTACAATTAAACCTTTACTTTATAGTCACTTTGTTGGATTGTCAAGGAACCGGCCCGTCAGAATGTCCAACCAATTGCACATTCTAAAGCGTGGATCTAAAGAGACGAACGTGCAAAGAACTTTATTGTGAACGTGTGAATCGGTGAACGAAGTGCATTATTCTTTTTTACAGCAATTTTAGCTTTTGTCTGGCAGTTGCAGTACTTTATGCGACCTAACTAAATGTTCTTTGGTATTGTTCGTGGAAATGTGAGCTCCTTACTTGGCCTAAATGGAGCTGTGTGTAAAAGGTTTGTTACTATTTTGGTGTACAATAAAGATTTCTTCTAAATGCTTGAATAGATCCACTCAAGTCTATATCGGACACCAACATGGTTTTCATAAACATTTGACTTGATTTGACTCATTTACTGTATGGAGTTTAATTACTCAGATACCCGCGAAACGAGACACAATAGTAAAAAAATAACAGCGCGGTCTCATAGGACCGGTTGGGGATTCAAACGTTAAAATAGACTTTCGACTTCTGAGTTTATTCCTGTGTTTCTTCTCAGAGTAGTCTAGTCAGTTAAGAAACACCGGCCTCATCTATTTTTTTTCGTATAATAGTACCTATCGTCTGTTCTATAAACTCGGAGACTAAACTGACACAAGTAATGTCAAATTTACTATAGGAATGACGCCAGTTCTTTTGTGTTGAAATGTCATTTTAGTCTCCGGGTTTATAAAACAGACGATAAAACATATTTGCAAAAGAAACACCATTTATCATAACTCCATGGGCACTCTTTTAAAGCATCTTATTGCAAAAAAAAGATAAAAGGGCACAAGGGAAGGGAGCAGGTAGAGTAATCGTTATCATCATAATCTAACTGCCATTTTTGGGACTTAATGAAGGACTTCTCAAGGTCGTTTAGGACGAAGCTCAAACAAATAATAAGGCTTCACAATTTAACTGTAGCCTTTGTACGATGATTTTAAAGGGGCATTGAAACCAACGTGACTTTGCCTAGTTTTCCTTAAACCTCTTGGAAATCTACTGAATATTACATAAACAACAGTCGGTGTTAGTTAATTCCAATTTCGGGATTGCCCTTTCAGTCCCAGACTGAATTGAAGTCACGTGGCCGCCATCACGTTTCGGAGTCGAAACTCCTTGCGTAGATACTAATCGGATACCCGTAGGAGTCCACGTGACGATTACATATAAATATGAAAGGCAGTCACGAAGTGTATTCATTTTGTTATGTTATTGGAATAAAGAAAGAGATGTAAGAAAAGACTGGATGGCTATTATATTGGTTATAAAGAGTTGGGGAAGACCAAGATGGATGGACTGTATGAAATTCTTTATATCTACCTTTTTTTGAGGTGGATCCATTGACTTCGATTTAGGGTGGGAGGTTGTGTCTTGACTAACTAAAACCACACCTGTGTCTAGGACCGTGGGTTTCCTTTTAAGAAATGTACAGTGGCCTTAGCTAGGTGTATCGGCCCTTACGGTTATGCTGGATCTCTATGCGTTGTCTACTACTCGGGCTCACCTCATTGCTTATCATCAGGTGAGATAGAGATCAAATGTTGAACCTACCAACAATAATAAAAAGTAACCTTGGCTAATTAGTTATTCATCATGGTATCAGTGATAGCATGACGGTAGAAAGGACAGGAAGGAAGAAAACAGAAGTGATGCGACGACCTCCAGTAAAATGAGACAAGGACAGGAAGATGAGATCAATCAATCAATCAAAGCATTTATTGCAAATAAACCATTTATAGGCACTATTGAATTGTCAAGAAGTCAAGAAAAATTATGCTAATGCACATTCTGAAGTGTAGTCTCTATGGAGAGGAATGTCCAAGAAACTCCATGAACATTCTTTCTAATCATGTTATATGATACAAATATCTCGATTACATATTTCTTGTCGTTTCGATTATGTGACAACAATGTAATAAAATCCAATCCAATCGGGAATCCGATAGATGCGAGACACACAGGACTGGTCGTTGTGGCGACGCTTGGGGGAGGCCTATGTCTAACATTGGACGTCTTTTGGCTGAAATGATGATGATGAATTTTAAAAAGTGAAAGGGCTGGCCTTATAACTGATTTCTCCTTAGCAAATTTTGTTAAGTTAATTAGTTAGTCAGCCTATTACCTATGTCTCACTGTTAGGCGAAGTCCTCCCTCTCCCTTTTCCAAATTTAGTTCCACAAAATACGTTATTATTATACACAAAAACATGCAGGTAAATCTGAATCGAATGCTGAGGCTATTTCCCAACGCGAATCTCACGTAATCGTGACGTGCGCTGTTCTCAATGACGCATGCAAGCTGAACAGAATATCAAAATTCAATAAAGCGTACGCACATTGTGAATGGATTCATTTTAATCAATAATGTAGTGATAAATATGCCTGTAAGACCTACTGTCTACTGACGCGAAGATTCATACAATCCGGTCACATTAACTTGACGCAACTCTGAGGCTGAGGCTACATTTGCCAGCGATTTGCGATGCGACTGGAAGAGCGAATCAAATATCACTAGTAAAATATGGCGTACAGTGTAGCCGTAATCGTGAATTTCCATTATTTGTTTTAATCGCTCATGAATCGCCAATCGCGTCGCGGTCATGTAGCCTCGGCCTGAAATGCGAGCATTCATGCTTCCCAGCGCATTCCCTTAGCTCACACGACAAGTGTCAGGTATGGCCAGCAACTTTGTTATCGATACGCGCGTCGATAATTTGGCTAGTTCTCTGTTGTTGTTATATTGTTTTTGGACATTATTTCATCGATACCAAGTGTCAAGTTAATGTGAGCGAGTTGTAGACGCGAATTCGTCATTATACGCTTAGTCTAAGCCTTCGTGGAGCTTGCCATCAAAAACACGGCTTGTAAAACTATGCCATCAAAAACACGGCTTGTAAAACTATGCCATCAAAAACACAGCTTGTAAAAAAACAAAGTCTCGCAACACAATTCTTCTACCGTAAATAAATGTGTGATCCATGTAATACCAAGTCCAAAAAATCTAAAATATATTTAAAATAAATAGGCAATGACTTAGCTTCTAGTTTTATCCACTACGAAGTTATAGGGGATAAAAGGAAGTACTCCTGTTTCGGCACCAAAATTTTCGTCTCCCAAGTTATCCCCGACTCGGCATTTTGGATTGGAATTTTGTATTGGTTACTACCATCCAAAATACCTATTGTTGTCGAATCGGGAATATCTTGAGTGCCGAAAATCTGGGTTGCAGAAAAGGTTGGTACGGTACGGCCGCTTTTTTGCTCGACTTGGTAGATGAAACTATCGACGAAGCTGCAACGACACGACGTCTACGAAGCTAGGCGTCTGTGGACGGTTACTGTCCACGGACGCGCATATAGACGTCGTAGGCCTAATTGCTTAAGTAGGCAACAAAAAAGATATCGGGATGTTATTTGTGGGAATAAATTCTTGATTTATGATCATGAATTAGTCATGCATACTATATGTCGTCGTAGCCATCTTTATATTACTCGTAGATAACTAACGAGACGCCTAGGCCGTTCCTTAAACGCTTAAATGGCTAAAGGACAACTAGCCAAATCATCATCTTCATCATTACTTCAGCCGAGAGACGTCGACGGTTGATAGAGGCCTGCCCTAAGTGTCGGCGTAACGACTGGTCCTGTGCATCTCACATCGATCGGATTCCTGCGACCCTCACCAGCAGGCTTCCAATAATTATATTTAATCAATTCAGTAATATTCTTTCATTTAGTTAGATAGCGTTTAACGAACGGCCTAGACATTCAATTAGCTGGCTTTAATTCATGAATCCCCGACCGGTCCTATGAGACCGCGCTGTTATTGTTTTACTATTGTGTCTCGTTTTGCGGGTATTTGATAGGTTAACCAGATGACTGCGAAAATAATTTAGGTAGCAAAACTACGCAGACGTGATTGTAAATCGAAAAGTACGAGAGGCCATTGACCAATCAACTTTAAAATCAAGAAAAGTTGTTAAGCGAAACTACACAGTTTCCAACCAACTTTAATTCATGAATCCCCGACCGGTCTCATAGGACCGCACTGTTATTGTCTTACTATTGTGTCTCGTTTCGCGGGACGTGATAGGTTAAGTCAAGAAAAGCTGTTAAAAGCGAAACTACACAGTTTTGCTAACTGTTGTGACCTTGTCATTAAAGGTAAGTAATGACTGTTATACACTACCTTATCATTGATAACTACCTTACTAGTACCGTGTAAGCTTGCACACTTTGTAACACAGTTAATTTAGCTAGAAGCCACTTTATAGGATTGCTTTCAACTAAGTAACTTTCCATCATGCAGGGTACATAGATACAAAGTATAATCTACTACTACCCTCTTTTTTTAGCTATCATAAAGCTGTTTTGGTACACAGTCAACCCTGATTGTGGTATTATTTAATTCATGAATCCCCGACCGGTCCTATGAGACCACGCTGTTATTGTTTTACTATTGTGTCTCGTTTTGCGTGTATGTGATAGGTTAAAAGAGTTACCGTAGCCCTGAAATGCATAGGGCAACTAAGAGAACACAGGTGGGTAAAAGGAAAAGTCTATCACTCCCTTTCGCTTCACCCAGAGCGTGAGAAGTCATAGTCATCAAACAATATGGGACAAGGGTACGAAGATGATCATATATTTTTCTAACAAATATATGTATACTCGTACAAATGCAACAGATTGAAGCCACATACATTTTCAAATAGCTACAAAGACAATAAATATCAATGAATACAAGACAATCAGTATGACTTTGCATGAGACCCGCATGTTGTTTACCTAACTGTGTCGTCAGCGGGGTAAGTGACACATAGCTATGTGGGTGCACTATTTGCATAAGTGGCAGTTATGGGTAGAAACTAAACTTGTTTTTAGATTCCACTTTATTTGAACTAGTTGTTATAGATATTGGTTTCACCTGCATGAAAGTAGAAAATTGTCCAAGAAAACACACCCCAGATAGAAGAAAAGTATCCTATGTGATACTCCAGGTCTTGGTCTACCAAATCCGTTCAGCTGTAATGAATTGGAAGGAATGGAGGGAAGACTTTGCCTAGCAATGAAGTAATACAGGTGTTAATGTTTGATTTCCAGATGATTTTTGGGAAATAATGTAGGTGCAGAAAGCACTTTTATTTCAGATTCATTTTATTTGACTAATGCCCGTTTTCACCAACAGCCCCTAAAATTTAAGTGTCTCTTACGCCAATATAATCACGGTTTTTGCATATTATAAAGTTATTATTCTGAATCAAAGTATGAAATCGAACACTTTTAAAGATGTCATACTTTAATTCAGAATAATAACTTATTAATAACTTGCAAAAACCGTGATTATATTGGCTTAACCTGTGGCGCTCCGTGGGGACCGCCATTATTTATTATTTATTTATTTATTTAATATTAATAAATTAATATAAATAATATTAATAAATTAATATAAATAATATTAATAAATTAATATAAATAATATTAATAATATAAACTGTTATTGCTCTGTTTCTGTTGCTTCTGTAATTATACTACTAGAATATAATTTTTATTCGGTCAGGTTTTGGTGGCACAATTTTTTTCCAGCGGTTCTCAAAGTTAAAAGGTAATTACTTGTTTACTGGCACGTTTTTGTGCCACGGGGTCCAACAGGTTAAGAGACACTTAAATTTTAGGGGTTGTTGGTGAAAACGGGCATTACACCCTTTGAATGACTAAGAGAAGTTATAAGAAATATTAAGTATTGAGGTAAATTTAATGCAGTACAACCTTATATAGGCCCTTATCTAACTGGCTAAAAATCACTAATTAAATAGCATTTAGTGATAATGCCGTGTATTTTTGAGAAAATTGGGTAACAGTAAGTAATATATTAAGCATAATTAGTGACCAAAAATGTGGCCCTACCAGTAGTTATGCCACATTAACATAGTAACCTGTTTGGTTCAACCTATCTTTGTGTTTAGCATAATAAGCGTAATAACTTTAACGTTTAAGTCCTCCTTTTTTAAACTTAACACTTGAGTTAAGAGAGCATAGGAAAAGAATGTCTGGAAAGATTTAGAGGATGCGTTTGCCCAGCAGTGGGATAGTAATGGCTAGGAAAAAATAGCCACTGGAATGCATATACGGTATAAAGAGTTACCGAACAAAAACAAGGTATTTTAAACATACTCTGCTATAGAACCTACAGTGTTAGGCTAAGGTTTTAAGCATAATTATCCTCTTAGGAACCAAAGCGGTATCATTTGACATTTTAGTTAATGTTTTATAGTATTCTCTCAAAAATATGTCAATTTGGGAAAACAAGAACAGGAAAAAACTCATTGCAGAAGTTTACAATCAAATTAATCAATTAGTAGCTTAATTTTCTAACTGTTATTACTGTTGTGAAGTTCTTAAATATAATATCTCTATTCTTTCATAATATGCAGGTGAAATTAGAAAGCTGTAAAATTGTAAATAAACATGAAATTGAGTTCTAGTACATTTTATGTTTTCAAAGATCCTATGACCAAATACACAATATTTTTATATCCTTTCTATATGTTTATGTATGTCTACATAAATTATTAAATAAATAAACAGCTGGAAGTTATGGATTGGGAGGTCTTTGCTCAGTTTTGAGACAATACAAGCTATAAGCAAGTATATATAGGAAATATATTTATCATAAGATTTTAAGTAACATCTGGGAAATCAGACAGTCAGCTAATTTTAAAGTTGATTGTCATTGTAAGATGGCCTAGTAAAATATGTTTTGTAAAAAAAACATATGTTTGTATAATATGTTTCCAATGCAATGCTGATAATAATGCAATGCTATGAGATTACTATCTTTAATATGCCTGTTTATCAAAAACACAATCTTGTAAATTAATTGTTATTATAGTGCAATACAAAGAAATCTTTCGTCACTACTTTTCAGTGCCACATAGCTGTACCAAATCTAACATATTTCAGCATAAGAAAACGCAACATGTACAAAAAATGAGTTTTAGCCTTGAGCCAACCAACCTCTTTACTTTATTTTAACTACAGACTTATAAAAAATATGTGCACGAAAAAGTTAACGAATACCGTAACGTCTCAAACTGTTACCTGCCATATGGCTTATCAGTAACAAGTGTTGCTAAACAATTTCCAAATGCAATTCTACAAAACATACAAGAGTGTGTAAAGATATTGTTTAACAAATACTCACTGCACTCAAAAGGACCTTCCATTTTTTTTAAACCAAAGAAAACATTGGCACTGAAACTACAGCACGGCCGTTACACTTCACTGAAAATAGTCTGTGGCTATATTCATACTTTTCTAGGTGTATACGTTTTTGAATTTAACTACACACTGAAGTTAGTTCAATCAATAACAAGGTACAGTAGACAAAAACATGCAATTTGGTAGGTAGGATAACATTAACACGATACAAATTTCTAATCACGCGCGATAAGTGAGCTATTACGGCGTCAAGGTAAACAATACGCACTTGTGAACATCTGTTATTTGCGAAAAGATTAACGATGTTCATGGAAGCCATACAACTTACTATAAGAAGTCTCACAAGCGTTTTCTTTTTTAATTACTCGACTAAATATCCTTGCTCGTGTTTTAGCACGAGCTAATAAATTTAGTAAACTCAATTATAATGGTAACATGAGTCAGTGCGACGTTCCAAGGGTCAAAACTTCGACTCACCTGGGAAATGATTAAAAGAAACTTCGAAGTCGCCGCGGCCGCCCAGCAGCGGCTGCGACTCCCGGTTCACCCCTGGCGAATCCACGTTGCCCTCGAACCCGACCTCTGGCACTAAACAAATCTCCTCCGAACTACTCGACAAAGATACCACACCGTCATCGGGCGGCGTAATTGTACTGTTTGGTTTGTCGAAATCGAGATTCAACAGAGTCTCTTCCGTACTCATGAGTAATGTTAAACAGTAAATCTCCACCGAGCCTCATTTATTTCGGATAAATCTCTTTGTTTCACAACCATTTAACACAAACACATAACTTCATTCAGCGATGGCGCAAAGACTATAGACCGGAGCGATGACAGCTGAAAATGACAAGCTGTAAATCACATAGACAAAACGACTTTTTAAGATAGTGTTGTCCACAAATATTTCTTACTAAATAGGCAATTACGGTTTTATTCTGTATAAAGACATAAGACTACGTCACGACGTATTTTCGACTTGTAGGTGTTAGAAGATGGTTGTAAGAATATTTGGAAATGATTTAACGTCCAGTCTAGATAATTCTACATCCTTACTTGACTATGATCTAGATTATATTTTTGACTCGATTTTTTAGTAAGATTAATTCGAGTGAAATTCAGTTACTATTCAATTACTCGCAATGCGAATAATAGAAACAGTCACCTAGTGAATATTGTAATGTAAAATTTTGGTACTTTTGTATTTCAAGTGTTTACTGAATATATGTGAAAATGTATAATCATTGAAACAGGCGAGATCCTGGTAAAATGGAGCTGATAATTTAATTGTAGTATTGACTACCACAGTGAAATTTCCTGAGAACACTGACTCGATACATTTGCTGCCGAATACTGCAAAAACATTAGAATGTTTTCCTTTTTTCATCCGTATTCTAAAGGAAAAAAATATGACTGACTTAAAAGACTTAGTACCCAAACTAAAAAACATTGTAATAAAGAAAAAAAGTATATATGTATCCGACTCAAGCCGCGAAATTCAAATGACTTTATCGGTGGATAAAAGTTTTAATGCTGTACGTTTGCGTTTTATATAAATCCATTCTTTGCTTGTAAAGAATGGATTTAGATATAATGGCACAATAAATGTAAAAATAAACTGGAGTTTGACTCGAGCACATCTATCTTCTTTACCCGAGTAGCAAAATAAGTTAAAACAAAAGTGAACTATGAAAGAGTTGACCTATCACATACCCGCAAAACGAGACACATTAGAAACAATAACAGCGCGGTCTCATAGGACCGCTTGGGGATTAATGAATTAAAAAGTACCGATTTTGATTTCAGTTGTTTATTATTAACATTTAAGAATTTTCGTTAGCAAACACAAATAAATAACAGACGACCTTAAAAACAACGTTAGGAATAGATCTATTATATAGATTTTAATAGATAGATTTGAGTTAAATAATTTTTTTCTAATTTCTAATGAACTTGTCATTAGAAATTAGAAAATTCACCGTCCAAGTCTTCATTATCTTCAAATTCGCTAAATTGTTTATCTAAGAAGCCTGTGTCTAAAGATCCTTCCTTGCCGTGAATGTCTTTCTCACGTTTATGATCGAAGCTTCCTTTCTTGTATCCTGCGCCAGCGCTTGCCTTGGTTCCTGTGATCTTTCCACCAGCGCCATTGACCGTTCCCTTCGTCTCATCAAATTCGTAGAAGTCTTGATCCTTCTTGTATTCATCTTTGTGGTACACTCGGTGGAAGCCAGTAGTCTTATTCCCTCTCGCAAAAGTCCTGGTGGCTTTGCCTTTGGTAACTGCTGCTGTTGCGGCTGTGGCGTCAGCACGAGCAGCCTCATCGGCATCGTCGTAAGCTCCTTTATCCCGGCCAGCGATTTCCTTGAAGAACGAACTCAAATCACCACTCTTCAGTGAAGTCTGAACACCTTTGTTTGTCTTCTTCGTCTGTTTCGTTCCTGACGTTTTCGCACTCGTTGTCTCACTATCCTCACTAACCTTGGGATACTTCAAAGGTTTCTTAGTCGTACCACCTAATAGCTTGGAGAAGATCGCTCCCCAGTTCTCATCTTGTTCGTATCCTAGGTCAGGATAGTCAACCTCGAGGTTGTCGAATTCTAAAGTGCCGACATTGGTAGGGGATGACTCAGCGAAGCACACAAGGGTCAATGTCAGTACGAGACACAATGTTTGCATTGCGACCTAATTTTTTTCCACTCTTGCGCAATCGAAGTAGGTTGCGACACTGACATACATGACTAGAACTAGGCTTATATAGCCTTTTGTTTATAAGTGGTAGACAAGGATGTTTTTTCTCTAGAGATGAGTGGTCGATCGCCAGCCACAGTCGATTAGACTCGTAATCGGTGCAACGGTTTGGATCGATCGAGTCAAGGCCTTCATGTTTAACTGCTCACACGAATTGGGTAGCTACGGCTACGTAGGTACCTGCTGAAAACTTTATCGTTTTCGCCATTTTAGAATCTAGATGCTTCCAGCTACTTCGCCCGCGCGTTATTGAAAACTGTCCGAAAGGAACATTGGTACTCTCGGAACAAAAAGCATCCTGGTGCTATTCCAGGAGATGGTCTACCTATGCACCATTGTTTTACCGCAAACCCTTCAGCCGTTCGAGCGTGAAGAAGTTACAAACGTATTCAATATAATAATAATAACACACACACTAGCAAATTTTTGCCTTATAATTTTTGTCTTGTTGAACACGAAGTCTTCCGGTGCCCGGTCGCCACTCCAGAGAACCATCAGAAGGTATCCTACATAGTGGGCCGATGTTCTGATAAGAGTCGCAGGAATGCGATGGATGCAAGACATGCAAGACGCACAGGGGGCCGTTAGTTTTGGCGACACTTGGGGGAGGTTTATGTCCAACTGTGTAGGTACGTCTTTCGGCTGAAATGATGATGACTTCACACAAAGTCTGATAAAGTAATTTGGTCTGAAACTGTAGTACAGCTTACCTAATCTAATCAATGATTCTAATTTAGATGACCTTCCTTTCTCTTCTTTTACGAGCATAGGTAAATCAACAAAGGTATCTTTTTCTTCTTATTCAGTAAAACAGTTTCCTTCATTGTAATACACGTTTATTTTACGAGGGTTAAATATACACGTAAAATACTGGTATTAAGCTAAACCTGGCTTGACTGGAAGCCGACCCCAATATAGTTGGGAAAAGGCTAGGTAGGTGATGATGAGATGAGGGGTTAATGTATCTACAAAAATCTGTGTTTGGTGAAAACCTATTGTTCCGAGATGAACAATGATTGGTTAACTTTACACAATTAAACAAAATAAACTTGGTAATTTTAACTTAGCGCGGTCTACCTATGAATTTATCATTCTTATAATAATCGTGAGAAAATATTTTTCAAACGGGACTCTAGATACATCTACTAAGTTTACTGTGGATTTGTCAGTCTGTCTTAATTAAGATCGAAATTATTATTAGGTAGATAGCTAGCCAGGTTCCATGGAGCGGGTTCGTGAGAGGGCCGATCCCGATCGTAGAAGGCTCACGGGCTCTTCTTAGAGTGGCGACTCTGGTCGCCCACCGAGTGACTCAAAATTGTTAATTTTGACAAGTTAACAATACAAGGATCGACAATTTAGATACAATTCTAATAGCAGACTTGAGGCCCAGGAAAGTCGATGACAAAGTAATCACATGCTGCCGTGCACAATGAAGCTCAGGGGAGACCCATCCCGTAGGGTCTCAGCAGGGTCGAAGTCTCTGGGGCCATGGGTTCGCTTCTGAAAAGAAAACCCAGGGCCCTGGAACGAAAGACAAAGACAGAACATAGGAGTGGGTTTTAGTCAGTAAAAGTTATTTGATCATTTTCGGACTTCAGAAAGAAAAAGATAAAGAGGGAAAGCGCCGCCAAGGCCTGCCAAGAAAGAGGTGGTGAGATGATCTGGATGCAGACCACGAGGACTGGTTTGTAAAGGCGCGGGAGAAGGTAGGGAAAGGACTTGGGGGAGGCTTTGGCCTAGAATTGGAACAATAATAGCTACTTAAAAAAGTAAAATACTAGCCAGAGCAATGTCGAGTTTACCACATTAACATTTTATTATGTTCTTGTCAATTTCAACAAAGTCAGCTGTCAACGTTCATAGCTTAATAATCAGACCGTAACTTTTTGCAGCCATCAGAGTTCATTCATTCATAATCATCTCAGTGACCTCTGAAATTATTCAACTTTGATACTGTTTTTATTCAAATATTGCTCTGTTGTTGCTAGTTAAATCAGTGCAACTGAATAATTGTTATTGGTGGCTTGGTTATTTATATAGCACTAGCGACCCGCCCCGGTTTCGCACGGGTGCAAAATTATCAGTGTTTCCATACTATATTATACATGTACTATACTTATAAACCTTCCTCTTGGATCACTCCATCTATTAAAAAAACCGCATCAAAATCCGTTTCGGTTTTTTAAAGTTTTAAGCACACATAGGGATAAGTATAAGGACAGATAAAGCGACAATGTTTTATACTATGTAGAGTATAAACGTGTAACGTTAAATGCGCAAAACCTCAGACACCCCAAATGATTTTTAACTCAATTGACCCTTGACCCAATACGGTGAGAAAAAATTATTGAAGGTTTTATGTGCTGTTTTAGTTTGTTTAAGACGGATGGAGAGGGAGAGGGAGGCCAAAAATGGATGGATTGTGTGAGAAGTGATATGGCAGAAAAGGGAGCGAGTGATAGCGTGATGCGCCGACCCAAATAAAACGGGACAAGGGCAGGAAGATGATGATGATCTGCTTGGAAATAAGAACTATAATATTATCCCGCGTATGAGAAAATTTAAATTGGATTAGGTAGAACCATATCTGTTTGTTTGCCTATTCCGTTAGATACGCCAAACTTAAGTGGCAGTGGGCGGTGCATATTGCACAGATTTAGAGATTGTAGAACAGATGGTCGCTGGGGCCAAAAGGTTCTGGAGTCAAGACCAATACGTACCGGAAGATGCAGCGTTGAACGGCTTTGTGGCTTGATTATTTGTATACTTTATATGCTAAGCCATAGCCTGAAAAATCGCTAAACTTAAGTGGTAATGGGCAGGGCTTATTGTTCGCAGAACAGATGGGCGATGGGGTCGAAAGGTTCTGGAGTCACGACCTCGTACCGGAAGATGCTGCGTTGGCCGGCCTCCCACAAGGTGAACCGATGACCTGGTCAGGGTCGCGGGCATCGGATGGATGCAAAACGCAATAAACTGGTCGTTATGGCGACATTTAGGAAGGTCTATTTCCAACAGTGGACTTTTTTCGGCTGAAATAATGACGATTAACTGAAAAAATAGGAACGTTTGAATTTTATTTCGAGACACCTCTTGTCCAGCTTAGGGTTTAAAGTTACCCAGTAACTGGGTTCTGGAGAACAGATAGGCAGTCGCTCCATATAAAATACTGGTGTTCAGCTGTATCTGGTTAGAATAGAAGCTAACCCTAACATACTTGGGAATATTGTAGATTCATTGGTCCAGTAGTGATAAGTTTGCGTGACTGACATCATTACAATCAGGTGGGATCGCGGTTAAGCACTAGTTTATATCAAAAAAAGAAAGGCTTCGGGTTCGTTGCTGGAACTGGAGCCGTAAAAGGACGGATGGAAGCCCCTGGCTTCGTCTCTAGAAGCAGCTTTCTAAAAACAGAAAATCGATTAGTTGAAAATAGAATCGGAATCGAATAAAAAATTAATCGATAAAAATCGAAAGAGAAAAAGAGATAACAAGATGATTGTTAGTTTATATTATAATAAGAATAAACAGAGTACTTACCTATCTGAAACCATTGTCTATTTATTACACATACCATCTATAGTTAAACTTCCTGAAATGAAAAATAACATTCCTATTGCTATGGAAAATTCTTGGAGGGTCTCAAAAGAATTTATAAATACCTAGTCAAGTGATGAATTGAACGCAGAAAAAATACGAGAGTAAAAGAAAAACAATTTTAATTATCTCTATTTTCACAATGACAGTTATTCTTCCGGTTAGGTACCGTAGTATTTATAAGCAGGAAAAACTGATAAAAGCTTGTGTTTGTGGACAGTATTTACGCGGAAACGACCTGTAGATATAGTTTTTTTATTGATTTACCTATAACACTAACCAATTTCACGATTTGACCAGAAATCCCCACCAACAAATCCCCATCAGTGGGGATTGATACTTTTTTTTCAGAAATCCCCATTAGCTAAACTAACTCAACCCAGTAGGGATTTTTGGATAAATAAGTAACAATCCCTATTAGATGAAATTGTTTCTAAATTATTAAACAAAAAATGCTTTTATCATTGTAATTATTTCACAATTGTTTATAAATCGTTTGCACAGCTAATATAGCAAAATTTCAGTCACCGGGTATTTGGTTTATCATTGCAATATGTATTCAGAGATTAAAAACATACACCATTCAAAAGATGAAAGTTATACTTAATATACGATTTCAAGGTTAAGCAACGCTTGCAAAGGTTGGTCTGTGGATGGGTGACCATCTTAACATAACGAGTTTCCTCCGTGTCTCGGAAAGCATAGGCTGCCTACCAGACCTCCACAACCCAATAACTGGGGTAACAGGGAACTTTATGGCAAGACTGGAGTCAGATTTACTGGCTTCTGACTATCCGTAACTACTGTAAATGACAGCCGGGACCTACGGCTTAACGTGCTTTCCGAGTTGCGTTCTATTACTTACACTGAGCCACCAAAAAATATTTACGCTGTGGTTAAAAACTTTTCCTGTATAGGTATACTTAGCAGTTTTAGAAGTCGTGTGCAGAGTAATTAAACAAAATATTTATATATATGTATGTATCCCTCTTAAATTTGGCTCATATTGGGGAAATCAGTTATTATTTTAGTGAATTGTAATCGTCTACTGAACGTAATTTGTAATATTAACAAAATGGAAGAAGGTTCTTCTAGTTGTATATTTGATTACATTCATAAACAAAACTGAAACAAAAATATATACATTATGCATGCGGGACATCAATACGGTTGTAAAAGGAAATATAAAAATGGTGCAAATATATGAAAATATACGAAAAATGTGATGGATCTGTTACCATTCAAGTAAGTTCATATTCTCTTTATTAATCTTTTAAATATATTTAAATACTTACATGTAAAACAAATACTAAAACATTAAAAAATATAAAAAAGTATAAGTTCATATTTAATACTATTATTACTAACATATTCAATCGTTTTTTTTTTTGTAATTTTGAAACAAATCTGGTGGGGATTGTCACTTATTTTTCTAAAAATTCCCACTGGCCTGAGTTCCTTTGGGTATTTCGTCGTTTCGCACCACGAGTGGTTCGGACCGCGGTGTGAAACGCCGAAGAGCTCTAGGAATAGGCTAAAAACAAAATATCAAGTCGTAACTGTTTTATTTTCATGAAACACTTTCCTACTTAACTGTACATACAAACTTTGAAATTAGCTTGCACCTGAACATAGTGGTTCGAATCGCCCCATTCCATCGATCGATTCACACCGTTCGGCGCTCCAAGGTCCGCCGCGGTCCGAAACAGCCTATTTTCAGAGCTCTTCGGCGTTTCACACTGCGGTCCGAACCAGTCGTGGTGCAAAACGACGAAATATCCGTTCCAAAAAAGTAAAATTCCTCACTGGTGGGGATTTGTCATTGGGGATTTCTGGAATAAACCCAATTTGACACATCTATCTTATACAGGGTGTGTCAGACATCGGCGCACAAACGAATACCTTGGATGCAGTAAATGATTCTGGACACCCCGGTGATGGAATTTTCCGTCGGGATCTACTTAATTAAAAAAAAATCGTATTTTTTTATTTATTAGAGAAAAAAAAAATCTTTTTAAATTAAAGTTTAATTTTTTTTTCCAAAAATGTCATCAGGGTTGATTAGAATAACGGTAAACAGTTTACATTTAAAAAAATCAGATTTTAGTTGAAAGAATTAGGAAAAAGCCGAAATTCCACCACTGGAAGACCAGAATCATGTACTGGATCCATGGTATTCGCTTGTGCGTCGATGTCTGACACAGCCGATATAAAAATCAATCGTTATCCATAATTTTTCCCAAACCGATTTGGATAATATTTTTTTAGGGTTTCGGTGACAGACAGACGGACAGAACTCAATAATAGCACAGTAAATAAATATACAGTAGGTTATCTAAGGCCGCCCGCCGAGTTATTAGCCTACTCTTGCGTTGATACCCAGGGTTGTCATTTTTACTTTTAGTTAATATTTTCGAACAAGCAGCACATGATCTAAATTTATGAAATAAAAAGCATATTATACATACATATACATGATTGAATATTTTACCAATTTATAAATTTAGTAAAAACAAAAAGTCTTTATTCACATAACATTTATTATACTAAGTTACAAATTTGATACCGAGAAAATTTTTCTCCTGTTTCTGCACGTCCGGCACGCTTTATTATTATTTGTTAATGTAAAGTAAATTCTCATTCTTATGTAAAGTTTTTGTAAAAAGCTTTTGGGAAAGCATGGACAGGGCATCTTAAATTCTATATCATTCAGTTGATGGTAATTTTTTCCCCTTTTTGAAGTCATACTCGTAATATTTACGAGTAAGTGGCCGCCGCCGGCGAGAGTTGACGAACGCAAGCGGTCATGTAGCGTACGCGCGTGCTCACAGTCGCGCTGCACAGCCCGCGCTTCCACCACCTTATTCCCCCATATATTATGCTAGCGTGTGCGTGAAATCGCGTGCCGACATGGCGCGCGGCGCGCACGCACACATTCAAACCGAGAGCGGCACGTTTGTATGAAGATGTTTTACTGTATATTTATCTACTGTGATAATAGGGTCCCATTTTTACTCAAAGGGTAATAAAAACGGAATCCTAATGCTATGATTCCGCTACTTATGTATCTGTCTATCTGTCATCAGGCTGTATCTCATGAACCATGATAGCTAGAGTTGAAATTAGGTATATTTAAATGAGACTCTCATACAACCAACGTGATTTTATAAATACCGATTTTGAATACGTTAGTTTTTGGTGTGTTGTGTTCGGACAAAGGAGTAGTTTAAAAGAAAAAAAGGCAAATCGCAAAGAACAGTTGATTTTTTTTATCAACCCGTACTGTCCCACTGCTGGGCAAAGGCGTCCCCAAACTGCTTCCAGGTATTCTTTTCTCGAGCCACCTCGAAACAGCTCGTGTCGTGTCTATCCACCTAGTCGCTATTGGGAGCAGTGGTGGCCCAATAGTAACAGCCCCGACTTACAAGTTGTAGGTCGTGGGTTCAAACCCAGCTTGGTGCATTACTTTGTGTAATTTAATTCATCACCGCTGCTCTCAAAACGGTGAAGAAAAACATCATGAGGAAACCTAGTCTGTTCTTTTTTTTTGTTTTCGGGGTAAAACCTTTAAAAGGCGCCCGGACTCTGGAGACAAGTCCGGGGAGTGTGGGATTTTTACCTCTCTAAACCACCCCGGTGATCACCATCAGCACATAGAGGGGGCGCCGTTCCCTCTTAAAAGACCGGAACCCCTTCTGTGCAACGCCTGTTAGGGCACATCCCTGAAGAGACTGTACAATAGCACGTAATCACTGTGCCACTGTCTTCCTTGGAATCACTCGATAGACGAGCAGAGTCCCCACTCTGAGCGCCCGTAGTTCCAAAGTCCCACTACATTGGATGATGTAGGCGGGGTTTCGGCGTGTTAGGCAGCGAGGCAGTTGCCGCCCCGACGCCTTCTTCTCCGAGTGGGATCGGCCCTGGCACGATCCCGCTCGGCCGCCTCCTTCTGGATCATTTTACGTTCTCACAGAAGGAGGCAACTTCCTTCCAGTTTTCTGGCTCCACCAACATCGCTCTCACTACTGCCGGTAGAGACCGAGTCCTGGTTGCCAGGATCTAGCCCGATCCTGGCAACCAGGACTCGTCGCGCAGTGTTCCACGCTGGACACTATTCCAACGTGTGCTGTGCAGAATCCATAGAAACTCCGCAGTCATTAATTAGTTCGCGGATCACACAAATCTCCGATTTTTTAGTTCTATGGCAAGACAGTTTCCTCATAAAATCCTAATCTTTTCCGTAATCATATAACCAATTAAAGTAACATAATTAATTAGACCTAAATCGAATTATTTTTTAATTATCCTATTGCATGTAATCATTGATTTTCATAGTTATTAAGGAAACTGACCGTCAAGGTGGTTGCCCGGTTGTATTTTTATAAATTGAGGTTATTTCGACTTGGTTGACTATTTTTGTTTAGGAGTTGAAGCAATGTCTATCAAAAATGATTAAAGTCCAATTTTAATAGTCTTTTATACAAGGAATAAAAAAAAAACCGGCCAAGAGCGTGTCGGACCACGCTCAGAGGGTTCCAGTAATAAGTATCCTCAATTTTTCAAAAACTGTTGGTCCCATCAAGTTCAAAATAATTTTCCTAGAAAGTCTTTATGAAGCTCTACTTTCTAGATTTTTTTCATATTTTTTAAACCTATGGTTCAAAAGTTATAGGGGGGGGGGGGACACATTGATTTTTGCTTTTGGAGCGATTATTTCCGAAATTATTGATATTATTAAAAAAATATTTTAGTAAACCCCTATTCATTTTTGAATACCTATCTAACAATATATCACACGTTAAGGTTGAAAATAAAAAAAAAGTCACTTTTTACTTTACACCCTACATGTAAAGTAAAGGCTTCCCTACTAATATTTCTTTTTCCAATTTTTATTTTTGCACTTTGTCGGTGTGATTGACATACATATCGGTACCAAATTTCAGCTTTCTAGTGCTAACGGTCACAGACCGTTAGCACTAGAAACCGCTACCGTTTTTGCCAATTGGCTACGGAACCCTAAAAAGGCAATTTGACAGTTTTGTTATAGAAATTATGACAAACGGCCATTTTAAAAGTTATTAAGCTATTGAAAACTCAACCTTTAACACGACTCAAATAAGTGTTAGCTAGAATGATGGGATTAAAAGCTACTACATAGTCCTTTCTATTTTGTTAGATATCAACAAACAAGCAACCTACCGCTCTGGGTGGAGCGAAAGGGAGTGTCAGACTTTTGCTGACTAACACCCACCCCTATTCCACAATTGCCGTTTGCGTTCCAGGACCACGGTAATTATTTCGAACAATTCTGCAGGTCTAGCAGAAATCAGGCCTAGTGGGCCCCATCTCTTTGCGCGCGTGGAACACAACAAGCCGACCAACACAACATAACAAGTCGACCCTGGCTTGGTCCTTACCGGACCGTGAGCTACCTATTGCTTACTATCCGCATGCCTGCCCTTACAGTGTTCTAGAACTCCCTTGCAATTCCCGGTCACCATAGGCGTGAGGATTTCCTCTGCCCCACGATTGCTATCACCTCATTCTCTCACATAACTGCTTTACAGAAGAAGGTAATTGCGAACCATTCCCTCTCATTCCTTACCATAACCTAAACCAAAGCGGAATGTAAGAGGTCGCTACCGCCGCGGATCGTCTTAACAAGGATACAGCAATGATCCACCCAAGCGGGGTAGACTGCCACCGTATGCTTAACAATGTCCTCCAAGCCCCCGGGGCCCTAGGAACGTAAGCATAGGAGTAAAGGAATGGTTTTTAGTCAGTTAAAGTCTGACGCGTCCTCCTGCTGCGTCCAAGAACGAGAAAAGCTATTTTATGATCGCCCACCTAAAAAAAGTGTCCAAGCAATCAGCACAATAGTAACACCGGAGCGTTTCCTCCCGTCCATCCGTGTCCACTGAGGACCTGTGTCAGGTAGAAACTGAGGTCATTGTGGCACCTCTCTAGCCACTCCTCAAAGAGGAGGAATGATCGCTGCGATTGTGTGTACCCTACCATATAGTCCTGTAAAATGGTTGTGGTTGTTGAGCCCTAATGTGCTTGTAGCATTAGCAAAGATTTGTTTTTAGTGATCTATATATCTTTAGGCATAGTATATTTAAAATATAAGTCGTTTCCATATCTATCTGTTTGTCCATGAGCTATCCCTATATCTTCCTGTAACTCAATAGATTTTAATGCGTTTTTCGCTAATAGAAAGACTGATAGACGAGAAATGATTGTGTTTATAATTTTTACCTGGGAGAAGCGGGTGGGTCGCTAGGTAAAAAAATATGCCCAATACATTGAGGTACTTTTATTTAACAAATGTCAAATACGTATATAATACGAGTATTAAGGATGGTAAATAATTAAGTAGAAAATCATTTCATTTCTAAGTCATTTATTCGCTTGTGATACAAAAATATTTACAGCGTCGTCATCGAGCATATCAAACATAACAAAATTATGAGAAAATTAAATAGTCAACAGATATTTACAATAACCACAGGACACGGAGAGCTTATTCCTTATCATCGTAATGAGCGTCATCGTCGTCATCGTCATCGCCATCGTCATCAGCGTAGGCGTACTCCTTGCCGTGAGCACTGCCACCCTTCTTGCCGTAGTCTCCTTCGTCATGGTAGTAGCTTTCCTTGCCTTGCTCAGCAGAGTGACCAGCATCGGCATCGTTAACATGACCCTTAGCGTGGTAGCCAGCCTTTCCAAAACCACCCTTGTTGAAAGCCGAGTCGTGATGACCAGCTTCCTTGTGTCCTCCCTTTTCAGAGCCGTGGTTTTCCTTTTGGTAACCATGCTTCTTGAAGTGTCCGCTCTTGTCAGCAACGTCGTAGAAGTCATGGTCCTTCTTGAACTCGTCCTTGTTGAACACTTTGTGGTAGCCGGTGACCTCCTCTCCCTTGCTGTGGTGCTTCTTGTGTCCGTGGTCTCCTCCCTTGTAGCTTTTGCCAGACTCGTAGTGCTTGCCGTGAGCTGCGGCCTCGTCGTGATGTCCTTTAGCGCCACCTTCAGACCCCTTGTAGTAACCTTGATCGTGCTCCTTGCCATAATGTCCAGCTTCACCCTTAGCATGGTGACCCTTGGAGACGTAGCCCTTGCTGCCCTTCTCACCATGAGCGGAGTGATGCTTCTCGCCGTAGTCGCTGCCCTCACCCTTAGCGAATTCATGGCCGTGGTCAATTCCTTCTCCACCGATGTAATCGTCAGATTCGTCACTGTCATCATCGTCATCGTCTTCAGCATCTTCAACAATGATGGGTTTGGCAGCCACGTAGGGTAGAGGAAGGGGTGCGAGATCGTAGGCCTCTAGGGCTTCGATTTTGGGCTGTGCGAGCGGTAAGGGTGCGGCGAAGGCGTCGTGTTCTCCATAGGCCGCGGGAGCCCCGATCTGCACGTAGCTCGCCGGGCCGTTGTTGTCGCTCCTGTAGATGTAGCTGGTGGCTGCCGGCACGAAGCCCACCTGCACCGCCGCCACCGCGGTCGCAGCCAGCAGAACGTATAAGGCTGTGCTTGCCATGTTGAGATGTGTATCGTACTGCTACTCGTACTGTTATAATTTGATAAGCCCGTTGCTCAATATTTATATCAAATCTAGAGACAAAGGTCCGTGAGTATGTTCGTAGTTTGCTACCTTTCTTGTAGCCATGTAACAAATTGCTTATCAGACGAGGTTATAGGTGACAAAGACGCTGTTAATGAAAAAAATTGGCTATTGTGCAATCTGTGGGCGAGCCGACCGCACTGGTAATGGGCGTGAAATGCTTTTTTTAATAGAAGAATCTACGCGAACCGCTTCACTCGATAAAAGGTAGCATTGACCTTCAATATTATGTCACTAATGTAATTTTGTTTTGACAATGAATGAAGCTTCGCGGACGGATTTTTTATCAGCAATTTGCTCAGCACTTTACTAGTAAGTAGATATTTTTGCTGCGAAGTCGTGAAGTTTGCATTCGTGGTTGCACTTGGTAATGTTAACATGTGCGAAAAGTATGAAACATCAACGACTTAGATTTTACCTTCGAAAGAAGATTGGCTTTGCCATACAGCGTGGTCATACCGCCAGTAGTCTTTTGGGCGTTCATTTACCAGTCGACAGATTTGTTTGTAAGTAAAATCTATACGGTTTTGTTTTTTAACACATCGTCGTTTCATGCGTGATTGATTTAATATTTCTGTTACAAACTTCAGCTTCATGCAGTTATTTAGACTTCCTAACATTGACTTTCCCTAAACATCTTCACAAAGCTTTATTTCCAATATCTTTTAACTATTTCTTTGCTTAGTTTTTAGTTTTGTTTGCTTTTTTACTTAAAAACTTTTTGTATGTCTTTCGGTTTGTGACAAATAATTGTACTTTCTTGTAACATCAGCAGGTAAGTATTTTTATGTTTCAAGATGCAAGCCATCATACGAGAGAGCTTTCCTGGTCAAGCACTCACTCACTCCTCACTTGATAGTTCCTTATACATCATCACTACATGGTATAAAACTAAGTCGGTATGCGCTGCCTGTCTGTCTGTCCCCTATGGTCACTATGTATACTTAGATCTTTAAAACTGTGCAATGGATTTTGGTGTGCGTTTTTTTAATAGATAGAGTGATTCAAGAGGATGGAAAGCATAGGCTGCCTACCAGACCTCCACAACCCAATAACTGGGATAACAGGGTACTTCATGGCAAGACTGGAGTCAGATTTACTGGCTTCTGACTATCCGTAACGACTGCCAAAGATCTACAAATGACAGCCGGGATCTACGGCTTAACGTGCTTTCCGAGGCACGGAGGAAACTCGTTATGTTAAGATGGTCACCCATCTACAGACCAACCTTGGCAAGCGTTGCTTAAACTTGAAGATCGAAATGTGTTCTATTACTTACACTGAGCCACCAAAAGAAATTTACGCAGTGGTTAAAAACTTTTCCTGTATAGTAGTAGCTTTCTGCTCCTATCCGTCGTATGATTATTTTATTCTGCAGGGTTTTAATTTCATAAGTAACTTCTCTCAATCTAGGATGGAGCGCGAAGTCAGACTTAACCGATTAAGACCCACTCCTGTTCCTTCTTTGCCTTCGGTCCAGGGTTCCGGGGTCTTTAGTTCAACCCAGGGCACCAGTAGGCTTCGACCCAGTTGGGTTTTTTAGGGTTGGGAGTTCGAGAGTGCGTCTTTTTTTTAAGGTAGAAAATCATCTAATGTCCTCTCCCGCTCTTGGGCAGAGCGGAAGGGCGTGTCAGACTTTTACTGACTAAAATTCACTCCTATGTTCCTTCTTTGCCTTTTGTTCCAGGATTCCAGATTTTACTTTCAGAAGTGAACTCATGGCCCCAGAGGCTTGGAACCGTAGGGGCTCCTACGGTTTTGATGCCATAATATCCTTGAGGCGCTGTCGACGACTTGGTCTTGGACTCGGTCCAGATGATTACCGGGTGATCGGATGGCGAGCTACCCATTGCTCACCGTCCCAATAGGATATAGGTAAAAAATCGAGTGGTGCCTATGCCAATCGTAAGAGCAACTAGCCAAATAGCGTTATTGGGCTCTTTCAAAAGGAATTTCAGTGTAGCATAGCGGAGTCTGGGTCCTGTATACTGCGCCGTGTATTTGTAGATCTTTGGCAGTCGTTACGTATAGTCAGAAGCCAGTAAATCTGAATCCAGTCTTGCCATGAAGTACCATGTTACCCCAGTTAATGGGTTGTGGAGGTCTGGTAGGCAGCCGCTCCTCGTAAAATACTGTTATTCAGCTAAATCCGGCTTGACTGGAAGCCGACCCCAATATAGTTGGGAAAAGGCTACGCAGATGATGATGATGATGATTATGTGTCACTGGCAAGAAGTGGCTCAAAGTCGGGAACGATGGAAGGAAGCCTTTGCCCAGCAGTGGGACAGTGTAAGTTAGGTATACCTAATAATTGCAGCATCGGTGGCACTCATTAAATCCTCCAAAGTGCAGGTGTCCTACTGGGCCCAAACAATTTAACGAGTTTACCTTCGATTCGAAAAGAAGAAGAAGAAGGTGAAAAATGTGTAACTTAATTAATAGCTGTAATTACATGGGGCTAAAATCTAATTAACTTCCAACTTAAAGACTGAAGCAATAATTGCCTTTAGAAGGCTGAACGTTAATTTTAGAGCTGCTTATTAACCAAAGAAAATTATATTAATATTTGAATCCCCGACCGGTCCTATGAGACCGCGCTGTTATTGTTTTACTGTTGTGTCTAGTTTCACGGGTATGTGATAGATTAAAGTAGCGACTGGACTCCGCAAGGGTGTCACAAATGATACTATTTTTCGGTTTTTCTCTACAAAAACCTAAACCTTCCTTCATGAACGGCATGAAAATCAGGTCAATCGTTTTTGAGGTTATCGCGGTCATACAGACAGACAGACAAAGTGGGGAACTATTTTATAATAAGTAAGAAAGGAATTCAATGTTCATTTAAAAATGCATAATTTAATTTAGACGTAAAAAAAAACTATAATGCTACTTTTCATACAATTACATTAATTAGCTACTTTATTCCTAAATAACTATAAACGTAATAACAAAACTTTGGTGTCCTTCAATCGTACTCTTATTTCATTCATATTAATTAATAGATTCAGTATAAAATGACATTTATTTTTGCATTTTTCAATTACATTAAATAAATTAACTTAATGAGAATATTTTCCTAAATTTTAAAATAGCTGTTAACATATTTGTTTAGCCAAGCGATAATTTAATTTTAAAATGAATAATTCGTCGAAATAGTCAGTTCATTGATTTAGTGAGACAAAAGAAACAAAACAAAAAGTAGAGGGTATGGCTTATCTTTATATTTACAAAACATTATTACCAAAAAGTCAACAAAAATATAACAAGGATCACCAACGTAAGATCAGTGCTTGACCTCATAACCGAAGCTCTTGCCCGCATGCTGTCCACCTTTAGCGCCGAATTTTCCGTCATGGTAGTGGTGGGACTCCCCACCTTCCTCTGCAGAGTGTGCTGCGTCATGCTCGTCTCCAGACTCCTTGGCAACGAATCCTCCCTTTCCGAATCCTTTCTCGTGATGCCCAGAATCGTGAGATCCTCCCTTCTCGTATCCTCCGGCCTCTGATCCGTGACCGGCGTGTCCATTTGCGTACTTGTGATGGTCTCCTTTGACACCTTCTCCATCATAAAAGTCATGGTCCTTCTTGAATTCATTCTTGTCGTAGACTTTGTGAAATCCATCGACCGCTTCTCCTTTGTCGTGACCAGCTTTGTGTCCGTGGTCATCGCCTTTGTACCCGTGCCCGTGAGCGAAATGCTTCCCGTGAGCGTCGGCTGTATCATAGTGGCTTTTGTCACCTCCTTTTTTAGATACTGAATATCCCTCGTGTTTCTCTGAATGGTAATTCCCTGCATTTCCTTTCTCGAAATGGTGTTTTTTCCCATAACCTTCCTGCCCTTTGTCCCCATAACCGTGATATCCTTTCGATCCGTAGTCTTTTCCACCCCCATATTCGTGGTAAATCCCGTGATCGAAATGTCCTAATCCATGCAAATAATCAGGAAAATCATCTTTGTAACCTGACCCGTATTTTTTCGCATATTCTTCAAAAATCTTGTCGTAGTCTTCGGCCGCTATCCCGTCGATGGGGTCGTCGTGTTCGTCAACGTTCTCTACAACAGGTTTGACATGCTCCTCTGAGGCATGTGAAGCAGCTTTGTCTTCATCCTCTTCTGCGTCTTGGAGCAATCCTTTTCCGGCAGGAGCAGATGCCTTGTACGCCTCAGACTTGCCATACATTTTAGAAAAATGTTCAATCACCTCACTTTCTCCCATCTTAACGACGCTGGCGGGACCGTCGCTTTCTTTTTTGTATATGTAGCCGGTGGCCGCGGGCTGAAGGTCAGAGCCAGTGGTCCGGACCATGACCGTCCGCTCGACGGTCTCCCGCATCTCCATGCAGGAACCGAATGCAAAAAGTAACAGCAGCGTGGCGATCTTTCGCGCCATGCTTTCGGCTATCAAGTCCACTATAATAATGACGACAAAGGTCAAGACTAGCATTTATATAGTGAACATAATACTGTATCGATCATTGACATTCATAAATGGACCGACTCGAGAGCGCTCTCTAGATTGGGCAATAGTCTTCTGTGTCAATGATAATGAAAAACCCTGTATTAATTTATACGCTGCATTGCTGCGCGTTCAAACTGACGCAGAGTATAAAAACGATATTGTATCGGCGACTGCACACTGGTGAGGTGGACACCAGCGACACGTGACTGTTGTAATAGCCTCACTTTAACTTTATAAAACAGCAGCACGATTTCTACTTATTGTTTCATTGAAACTACAAAACGGAATGCATGTTATCACCAAAATAAGCCTCCTGTAACTAGCAGGAGAACTCGCAGAAGTCAGGCCGCTGCGCGTACAATGCCAAATACAACCGTGATTCATCATATTACAAAATAAAACAAATATCGAATAAGAGTTTATGAAAACGATAATCATATTTATTTAAACAATTCTACATTGAATTGAATAGCAGGCCAAAAAAAAAAAACAAAACGTAGAACTTATAAAACAAATTGCGGTTTGCTTGTGAAATGACACCTTATTCCACACTGCATTGAATTGATTAGCATGACAAGTTACACACATCAGTAGTATTCATAGAGATATGAATAAGCGGAATCAAAAGTTCCTATAATTAGAGAAATTCTTCAACTTTTTACGATGAAGGGTTCCACCGCCATTCTTTTGGTTAAACTCCATGTTTTCAGCGTCTTCCTGAAAAGGAGTGATACGTAAGCGTTTTTCCTTACTGGCGACGTCTTTGCTTCCATTTTCTGTCTCCAGGGACCTCATTATCATAAATCCTTCTTGTCTATCCAATGTCTCAGGGTTCATTCTATAGAACACTGCGTAAGGTGTGGCCTCCTGTTCTAAACTTTCTTCATGACTGCCAATCCTTGCCAAGGCCGAATTTTGTTTCTGTTGATTACGTAAATCTTTTCCTATTTTATCTTTTCCTATATACTTCCTCATATTATCGGCCACAACACTCCGTTTGCTCTTTTCGTAATTTATGCCCAAGCGCTTTTCTGTATCACTATTTACGTAATCGCTTTTTTTGTATCTTCTGTCTGTGATTTTTTGCGTCATAGAGTCCAGAACTCGCGACATTACTTGCATGTTGTGATCATGTGCGATTCCATTTGTTTTATGTAGCGTTTTGTCCATCGTCATGGTAGAGGGCCAACGTTTATCTAGCGGTGTCATTACCGTCAAGGAGGTCGACTGGCGGTTGTTGTTATACAGTACTTTTTTCTGAGGGTCACTCGATGCCTTTCTTACATTCATTTCAACGTAGGCAGTTTTAGTGTCGTATGCAGCATCCCGAGTATGTTGACTGCGTGTTGCATCCTTCTGTCTTTGACTACGTCCACCATCCTGAGTTCTTTGACTGCGTTCTACATCTTGGATTTTTTTATTGTTTCCAGAATCCTGATTTCGTTGCTTCATCAAGTTGGTGTAGTCCACGTTGACGGCTTTAACTCTTATAGGTTGAATCTGTTTTTTGTTAGAAGATTGAGTTCGTGAAGTTGCTTCTTTTGGTTTAGAACCGTAATCGCCTCTTACAGGTGTATTGTTGGGAGTCTGCGTTATTTGCTTTGTGTCTTTTTGCTTAGAATTGGCAATGTTTGTCACCTGTTGATGTTGGGGTTTCTGCTGCCACTGTTTTGGCGCTTCAGTGTTTCTATATTCTTCGACTATTCTCTGCGCTTTAGTGTTTCCGGTTTCAAGGGATATGGGCTTTCCGAAGTCAAGTGCAGCGGGTGTAATACCCTGTTTCGTTGGAGTCTTCAAAACTTTGAAGTGAGAGTCAACCACATGTTCGTTGTTAATCTTCTGATATTTTTGACTACTGTATGATCCTGTAAACTGTTGCTTCCTGCCTGGCTTGCCTACACTCAATCCAGTTTGCATGAATGTTCCACCGTCGACTGATACGAACCCTAAGGTTGGGTTATCATCGTATATGTAGTACATTTGGACGGGGTATACAAAGTTAAAATAGAGAAATGCGCTAATTATGTTGAAGAGTATCTTCATCTTGACCGTTCACAAAGTAACTGCGGATGAATTATTGAATGTATTGATCTTATATTTGTGCTCAAATTACTGTTGTTTATTGGTGTGTACGAGTTGTATACAAATACTTATTTGTTTGATCCGTGAGATATTCAATAACGACATGTTTGTAGGGTTAACAGTAGCATGTTGACGGCTGCAAATATGTTGCAGTTACTGATAAATAAGGTTTCAATGAAAAAGATTATTTGATTTTATCTCATTGTACCTACGTATGGTATTGATCAAGTTTATTCCAAAGAGCTCAAACACGAGGGGGTTATCTTGTTGCGCTCAGTAGTTAATATGGCCACTATCCAACTCTATCATCAGAACACCCCTTGGTATGGTAATATTAATGCATTGTCAACCAAGTTACATAGGCCCTACCAATAGCTCTAAATGCGATTCATTTGACAATCTACATGAAACATAATTAACGCACATTCTCTTGAACAACTTTTAGTATTGTACCAAACCAGAAATCGAGAAAAAATTATCAGCTGTTCCATACATTTTGACGAACTGCAATGATGACACTTTTTACTAGCGGCCCAGAATTTTTGTGGCCCGGTGTTGTTACTGCGACTGCACTATGAGCAACTGGACAACGTCCTGTCAAATTCACATTGAAATAGATTTTTTTTTATCGTTAAGGTTTTAAATCAAACAAAAATCTTTATGCTAGCATCACAGTAGACATTGTAATAAATAATGGGTAGTAATAAAAGCTCCGACAAAAAAAGAAGAATTACCCTTACTCAAAATATTAAATCTACTGCCTAAAATACTTACTTTCCGACTACTTTTGTCCGAATAAAAATGACGAAACGACCGAATGAGATACTGAAATCTTCGAAAAATAAACATGACTGTTTATTGCTATAATACTTTTCTACCGGCATAAATTACGTTCTACCGAAAACTATGCTTTGTAATTTTTATCTATATTTGCCAACTATTAATTCATAAATTACCTTTCAAATTTCATAGACTGTGGTGCTGTTTTAACTGTAACACTATACTAAAAATATTATTCTGAGTGGTTATACAGAAACTTATAAAAAATATAAAAATGTACTTGTACAATAACTTTTGCTTGCATCGTATATCATGAATTTTACTTACTACGGGTATGCTTGGGTATCGTAGTATATAAGTAGTACCTATTTCAGGCGTTAAAAAGTTAGAACAGTCGTATTTATGCTTTAATGTACGACGCACGTACACGCACGTACACGCACGCGCGCACGCACGTAGACTTTGGTTTCCTAGAATATTTACGATTCGAAAAATTTATTTAAAGGCGTAGTCGATGGAGCCCCGCTGCGCGGGGCTCCTACTTCTGGGTGGTTTAAAAAAAAATAACCTCGAAGGAGGTGGCGGGGTCTGTGATCGCTCGCTTCGCTCGCTCACTACGACCCCGCCACCTCCTTCTAACCTAACCGAACCGAAATTAGATATTTTTTTATGTAACAGTAAAGAAATGATCACTATGTGCACAAAATTCTTTAGTTTGTAAGTTGTTGGCTAGCTATACGCTTTGGTGTATACTGTAAGTATAGCTAGCATTTGAAATAAATAAATAAATAAAATAAATAACCTGTCCGAGTCGGGTTGCCCCCAATTCTTGAGCTCGCTTCGCTCGCTCTTGCATCTTAAGTTGTCCTAGCAACCGAAGAAAAACGGAATGAATCAGAATAAAATATAGTAGTAAAAAATGTCTAAACCCGATCTCACGGGCCGAACAGTTAAGGTATTTTCATTATTATTGAGAGTTAAAAAATAATTTTGATAACCAACAATAGAAATTAAAACAGTTAATGCAAGTTGTAAAAATATGATTATTTTGACAAAACCTCTGTTGTCGGTAACTTAGTAATTTTGTCGGAGGTTCAGTATTCCATTCGGAAGTTTAGTTTTGTTATTCGACGACTCATTTTTTTTAGGAGGAGAAAAAGTAATTTGAACATGCTCTAATTTGTTGTTAAATTAGGTATTTTTTTTTTCGTTAATGTTTTGGGTTTTTGTCGGTAATTAATTATAACGCTGGTTAATTAGAATAATAGTCGGCCACAGATCGCTGGAGATTAATTTGTTTTTCGGAACCATTATTATTTCCCATAAAGAATTATGTAAAAGCGTAATTAATTGCCATACAGTATTTTTTGTATAAAGTAATGTTTCATTGTAGTTCATAAATACATATCTCTGATTTTTTTTAAGGTGGTGTGAAATCGTCAAAATGACTTCTCCCGCCATACGGAGCGGGAGAGCGTGTCAGACTTCTACAAATTAAAACCCACACCTCCTCCTTCTTTGCCCTCAAAAACTACTGAGCGCAAGAAGATAATTTCATCGTGTTTGAGCCCTTTTGAAATTATCGTTATTAGTAATAACGATAATTCCAAAAGGAATCCAAAAGGAGGAGCTCGTGGCTAGATAATAACAGCCGCACAGGTCGATCTTCAAGGTTAAGCAACGCTTGCCTAGGTTGGTCTGTGGATGGGTGACCATCTTAACATAACGAGTTTCCTCCGTGCCTCGGAAAGCACGTTAAGCCGTTGGTCCCGGCTGTCATTTGTAGATCTTTGGCAGTCGTTACGGATAGTCAGAAGCCAGTAAATCTGACTCCAGTCTTGCCATGAAGTATCGTGTTACCCCAGTTAATGGGTTGTGGAGGTCTGGTAGGCAGCCGCTCCTCGTAAAATACTGGTATTCAGCTAAATCCGGCTTGACTGGAAGCCGACCCCAATATATTTGGGAAAAGGCTAGGCAGATGATGAGTAATAACACCTAATAACACCGGACGACAAAAGGTTGTTTTATACTTAATTCCTTTTTTTTCTTTGGATCTTATTATCTTTTACAAAAATTCTGAAGAGTTTCACTAGCTATTATAGTTTGAATCTGTCGACGTAATCATGACAACTTGTGCACCTAATCCAATGTCAACACTATTTAGGTACAATGTTCCTTCTTTTCCTAGATTCTGGAAATATTCTTTCAAACTAATAAAGAATTTTGAAAATCTGTCCAGGAATGGCGTGGTCGAGTAATCGGGGAACATCCCTACATAAGAAATATAATAACAATTCTGATGAATTCAAAACCAGCTTGAAGTTGGTAAAAAATAAGGTCTTAAAACCAAAACTTAAAAGAAGCTTAATTTATAAAAGCTATCAATATGACAAAAATGACTAAAAGAATTCATTTTATTTACAATTAGTCACATTAACTTTGCAACGATTTCTTTTATTGGCGATGAATAGCAGTAGTAATAGTACTAAGATGATTTTGGGCTGTCACCACTGTGTACTATAACTGACTGTGTGACTATAACTTGCTAAGAGCAGAATAATTGAATGAACCACATAGGTGTAGGTATGATGCTTAAAGAGGTTAAAGATTTATATTGGAAACTGGACCCTATCCCCAAAGAGATATCATCAATCTCTCCCCTATAAGCAAGATAGGTACTATAAGGTTTGCTAGGCATCATCGTTCAGTTCAGCTCGTTAAATTTTAGTATACAATAAAGAATTACTTACATAAGACGGCCAAAACGACATGCACCCTTCACTGTCTCACTTTGACAATGGTTAAATTGTATGATGTGTACAAAGATCTTTCATCTGGCTGTTATGAAAATGTTATGAGAAGAAGCTATAGAAACGATTCTCACTAATGGTCAGGCGTTCTGGTAAAGTACGTAAATATTTATACGGGAAAAGATTCGATATAGAGATTAATCGAGAAAGATGTTAAGAAGCGATGCATTGACGGAATCAAACGCATGCCGCTAAACACAGCGAACAATACTTTTGTCGTTGTCATAAAATGATACAAGGATTTATGAAAGAGCTATTTAGATTTTACAAAGTAACTGAAACTACGAAAACTTACTATTGAAAATTGCATTCAATTAAAATAAAATATAAACTTATTCACAAGCGTTGAAACCCTACCATTTATCAATAATACAATCTTCCGTTGTTATCAAAATAAAATCTATAAGTCAGCCTATTTATTTCATCATGCATTGTTCATCTGCCCCTGTCAACATCATTTAAAAACATCTTGTAGTTTACATTCTGCATTGAATCACAATCATGTCTCTAGTTGATACTGTGACAGCCAGACGTTAAGTACACTACGATGAAACTGATATTGCTCGTCCTGATGAGTTTCACTTGTCGAAACATGAACGCTCGGCTGATAGAGAAAAATACCGAGCGAACATTGACTACCGAAACGAATACGACGGGTTCATCTCCACCAGTGCGGCTCACGAGGGACGCGTTTGACGAAGACTCGGTCGCTGGCTCCTCCAAGGAAGAGGCAAGCGATGAAGAACGACCCTACAACAAGAAAATGCGAAACTACTCTAAATCAAAACCAAAAACCGAATCGTCATCTCTCGTCCGTGTGATAAGAGAATCCCATGAAAAAACAGAGAAAACCAAGAAGAACACTACCGCACCTCACCATGTACCAACGAAGCAAAAAACTCTCGTGAAGAAACCCATACCAAAATACAATAACGAAATGGACTACGATGAAGACTTCCAAATGAAGATGAACCGATCTCCAGTGAGACTCATAGACTCGGGCGAGCACGAAGACGAAGATTTCAATGTCGATGACTATGAATTTGATGTCAATCATGATGAATTTATCGGCAGAGGTAAGCCTTTAGAACCGAGGTTGAAAAACAAGAATCAAGGTAACTCAAATCGGGCTCTCACAAAGAAAGAATCAAAGTCAACACACCATACAGGAGGGAAAACTCCAAGCAAAGCACAACAGTCGCCTGCATCTCATCGACCTATCTCGAACAAAAGATCAGCACCATATGTTCCTAAGAAAGCTGGAGAAAAAGAAGACTACTATGATGATACTACTACTGTTCAAAGCGTTACTGAAAAACAACAGGTGACACGTGATTCTGATGACGAATTCGGTGATGATAACGAAGATAGTAAAGAGTTCGAAAGTAAAGGTACTCCGAATGTAAGAACGATCAGGTCACCTTTTAAATTCAATACGTTTGTGGATAAATATAGTAGTGGTAACGCTGTTATGTCCAAAGTTCTTACCATTTTACCTATGTTTCCTGAAGTGCCCAAAACTGACGAACATCAGATGAATCCATCGATGAAAAGGTGGTATAGCCCCAGGAGGTCTTAGAACTGTTGAACTTCAACATTTAATTTCCAATGTTTAGATTTTATTGAGAGAGTTTCTATACTTATAATTGAGTTTTTTTTTTTACATTTAAGGTACTGAATTACTTAGTACATTATTAGAGTGAATCGAATTGACTAGTTAGGTAGATATATATTATATTAATTATTATAGCGGGATTGTCATACAATTATTCGACTTAGTTAACTAAGAATTTTTAGTTATGTTTATTTTCATTATTAAAAAATTAGTTATTTAAAGAAAAAATCTCTTTTTTATTCAATCGTCATCATTTGCCTTGTATCCTCTTATAGACTAATTAGATAAAGCTGAAATATTTATTTATTTATGTATATACAACATGTAACATATGTAATTAACGCACATCCTCTTGGGGGATCATTGTACTCATCATTATGAACAACTTTTAGTATGGGACCAAACCTGCAATCGAAAAAAAATAATCAGCTGTTCGATACATTTTGACGACTAACATAAATGTAGGGAACAGCTGATTATTTTTTCTTGTTTACTAAAACCAGACATCTGAGCTGTTCTGGTGTGAAGAGACAGCAGCAGATCTTGGTATCTTTAACAGGCTTCAAAAAGGAGGAGGTTGTATGTTCGGCTATATGTATTTTTTTTATATAAGTACTATGTTCATCGATTTCTTGAATTGTGGATCCATTCGAATAGGTCCCATAGAAATATTGCTATGATTTGATGATGAACTTCGAAGTTATGGAACTAAACTCCTCATAAGGCCGCTATCTCACGGACTGCACCACAACAACCGCACGCAGTTGCTATATTCAACTGCATGCAGTTGTACGTTCGACTTCGTGCAGTCATGACACCAACTGCACGCGGTCGGCTGCAGTCGAGAGAAGTCAATATACACTGTATGCAGTCGTGCTTTCAACTTCGCGTGTTCGGCTACAGTTGTGTAGTGTCGCCGCATGCTGTCCACCGCCGACCGCATGCAGTTAGTCTGAGTCCTGGAGCCGAACGCTTCCGTCAAATAATTTGGAAAATGGATTTCGACACCGACTTCTTTATTTCATTAATAAGAAGTAAAGTCAGCATATGGAATTATAAAGCTCAAGAATATGGTGACAAAATAAAGCGCAATAATGGGCTTGTGTATGCAAATCAATGATACCAAATTTTAGAGAAAAGAGTAATTAACATAGGATTAATCCATATTCACGTTGCTCGTTGCAGCTTTTTAATTCGATTGCATCGCTGTCGGTGGCGGATATTAAGAGAAGTAATGTCTGCTTCCATTTTGACGTCAAACCTAACACTGGCTCCAGGTCTAGATGCTTGGCGTCAATTACTTGAAGTCAGATCCGACTGCAGACAACTGCAATCTTCATCAAAATTGAATATAGCAACTGCTTGCGGTTGTTGTGGTATGGTGTAGGCCATGTGATAGGCAGCCTAAAATCATAGCATTCATAGCAGAAAGAAGCGGAGAGGGAGGGGGGTACCACAACTAAAAAAAACCGGCCAAGAGCCTGTCACGTTTAGTGTAGGGTTCCGTAGTTTCCCGTCCGTCACAATAAGTGTCCCCAACTTTAAAAAAACTGTTCGTCCCATCAAGTTCAAAATAATTTTCCTAGAATGTCTTTGTAAAGTTCTACTATCCAGTTTTTTTTTCATATTTTCCAAACTCATGGAAAGTTAGAGAACATATTGTTTTTTACTTGTGGAGCAATTATTTCCGAAATTATTAATATTATCAAAATATAATTTCAGTAAACCCCTTTTCTTTTTTGAATACCTATCCAACAATATATCACACGTAAGGGTTGAAATTAGGAAAAAAATACTTTCCACTTTAGATGTAGGCTACCCTAATAAAAATTTTTTCCAAGTTTTATTCCTGTCTTGGAAAGGAAGATTTTCTCCATTTCTTCATGTTTTTTTACCTCAGAACTCCTTAATTTTATGAACAGATTTGAAAAAAAAAACTTGAAAGGATAAGTACATCTAGATAGAACCCGTTTTCATTAACATCTAATTTAAATTAAAGGTATCTATGAGTAATTGAAAGAAATCTTTCAATAATATTATCATCAGAACTATTAATTTATTTGTAGCGTATGCTACAATCGAACTGGAAAATACGCAAGAGAACTCCGTAATAAAAACAACAATGCTTTTACAAAGTTTATTTAACCCAAAATTATAAAAAAAAACTTTATGGTACTATTTGTGTGTTTTGCTTACAACTATCTTAACAATAACTCAAGCTTGCATTGTAAATCAACATAATTATTAAAACATTTCTTGACATTAAAATCACCCATTTCTACACTGATCCAGACAGGTTTTCGTAAATAAGAATAAAAGAAATTATTATTAGATTAAATTCGCAATCCGGCGTGGTATAGAAAGCTAATGCTACTTCGGAGCGAGATATCTTGAATTCGTATTACACACATTTCTGAAAAGCTAAGAGTCTAAAGTTGATGACCTACTGAAAGACTATCCTCAAAGATAATCTAATCTAGGCAACCCATGATCTAAAACTGTATGAAAAAATAAACATAGATATTTTGATTCACCATACCCAACCCATAGGGCGATTCCCTATCATCCAAGTTAAAATTGCAAGTAATACAAGGAAAGTAACGAGATTATTCTGACAAATCAAATCAGAGTATACATCCTCACAGTGTGCACTATTTCACTGTACGTAAACAATTCACTGTAGTCTCACAGGGTTTTCAAAGTCTTTTTATCTTTCATTTAGTCAGGTGTTGTCTCCACTTATTTATGGTAATGGTCCTTGTAGTCACTATCTACGTAGTCTGCATTATTACTCTGAGCTGCCGCTTTCGCCACATTTCTGTATTTGTGTAACTTGTTATCTAACATATTATATCTGTCATGCCCTCTGTGACTATTGTCAAATTTTGCATCGCTTGTACTCCCAGCATTACTAGCAGCTTGCGATTCATTTCCTAATGCTGCTGCTGCCTGAGAACGTAAATATGCTTCAGATCCACCTAAATGTGCGTTAAAACCACCCTTTTCTAATCCTTTAGCACTGCTATTATTATTATTATAGAACTCCTTATCTTCCTGATATTCGTCTTTATGATAGACTCTGCGAAAACCTTTGTTATTTTCGCCTTTATCCTGATTCATTGAACGGATATAGTTAATATTTTTTGTGAGGTCTTCGGATCCGAATTTATTAGAAAAATTATCTAGAAAATCTTTAAATCCATTGTATCGGTTCGCATGATTTTCAAATCCAGTTTTAAGTTCAGCATTCTTCTTGGCACCATTTTCATGTTTGTCAAATGTACGGTCTCCCTTGCTATTTTTAATTGTTGATGATTCTAACTCCGCGAGATTTTTGTAAGCAGCATGATGTACTGTCGCGGGTCTTATTGTTGAGTAATAGTTGTTCCCTAGTCGACGACTTATTCTGTTGTCGTCTGGCTCGGGCAGGGAAGTATCGTGGTCGAAGTCATTGACAAAATCTAATCCTTTGAATATTACCGGATCATCATCGCCACTTTTTTCATAATAATCGTTCAGTACAAATGAAAAGAATGGCTCATCTCCTGTTATAGGGTTATCAGATCCTTCACGCAGATGTTTGGCTCTCCTATCATAACCTTGTGGATGATCGTCCTCTATAACTTCATTAACTGGAATTATGTGATCAAATCCATCTGCCACGTAACGTTTGTCTTTTGCTTTCTGTGTATCAAATATATCTTTATTGTGTTCATATTCATAAGGACTATGGTAGAAATAGGGCCAATTATCGTAATTTCTAGAACTGCTCCTTACATCGTCATCGTCCATACTACGATAGTCACTGATACCGTCATATCCCACCACATTCCTGTCGCTGTCCATATCTTGAGGCGGTCGATAATGCATCAATGATTTCAGTTTATCAAGCATAGTATCCGATGAGCTCTTTGAGGACTCGTACCTAGCATCGGCTGCAGATTTTGCTATCGCGTAGTCTACTTCACTCTTTAATGTGGAAGGTGTCGCATATGGCAGAGTTAAGTGCTCGTATCCTATTGGCGAGTCATGTCTAACTTTTCTAAAAGATTTAGGTTCGAATTGGTTGTTTACAACGTAAGGATCCACTGTGGGCTGTCCGACCGCTGAATGCACTCCCGGTTTATCAAACTGTCTATAAACATAACCGTCTCGAAGCGTGGGTAAATTCGATCTTGATTGTCTTGAGATGTGTTCCGAATACGTTTCGTGCCGAACTGTGGTGTATATTCCGGAGATCACACGCGGTATTAAACATAATATTATTGCAAGGCGACTCATATTAACTACATCTACGTGTTTTCAGATGCTCTCTGCAATATTAACTGGAAGTGCTTGTACCTAATCGCGACTATAAGAGTTGTTTGTTTTCTCCGCGGTCAACAACATTGTTCTGTGACAATGGATGGTGCCAGGTCATACGGCCATTGAGAAATATTTCCGGTGTCTACAACGCTAAATGGGTGACGAATTATGCTTGCCTACTATAGTTTACATTCACCTAGTTTTGGTATTCTTACAATCCAAAGGAATGCATTGTTTCTTTGGCAAATTAATAAATGTATAGCAGTACATGACGAACTTAATTCCTACAGGCATTCTTTGCCGAAAGATTTTCTTATAGATACATACTCTGACTAAAGGACCTGTGACACAAGCAAATGTGAAACGGTACAAACTTGTACCAAATGCACTACAAGCTACGGGTTGGGCTTTAAAGTTTTAGATCAAGATATTAGAGAAGTACGTAATAAAATTATAATAAATGCCAAACTGTGTCTGTCTGTTCCATTTGGATGAAACTCGGGACACGGGTAGACTACGCTCTGCATTAGGGCATATGATGAGACATTTTACCCCAGTAGTATGTTCCCGTGGAAAAATTATTGATAAATATAATTTGGTAATTAATATTTAAACAGTGGTGTAACGCGTCAGCCATATGGAAGCTGGAAAAAATATAATCTCACAATTGTCTTGCAGAGACATGCTAATTGGTTCTGATTGTAAGTAAGACATTTCTTCTTCTCACAAGATGTTAAAAGGAAAAGTAGGATAATAAACTATGAAACATACCTGGATTTTCTTTACCTGTGATCAATAACCTTCTTTTTTTACCTATTCTTGATGAAGTTTCAGAGGAGCTTCTGGAAATCTTGCTAGAAAGAGGAGTTCGGAGTATCTATCTAGCCGGCCAGGCGCTGCAAGTGGAGCTCGTAGATAGAATAATAAGAGTAGACCGAGGTTAACGTCTGCTAAAGTCAGTCTGTGGAAGGTTGACCGTCTTTCAGCTGAAATGATGATGATAACATTAACAATTTCACTATTCGTCTTTGTACCAATACGATATTTGTGGAATTTTTAACCTCCCACAAGATGAACCGATGACCTGGTAAGGGTTATGGGAATCCGATGGATGCGAGACGCAGAGGACCGTTCATTGGGGTGACATTTGGGGGAGGCCTTTGTCCCACAGTGGACGTCTCTCGGATTATACCTATGATGATGATGAGGATTCGTTCTTGTTAGTAACAAATGTTTGTATATTTGTATACCAGTAAATAGTGAAGCATGCGAGATCTAGTTCTAAAATAAGAACTTAAATGTATCTGAGATTTTATAATTGCCAATAACATATTCTATGCATTTCGATAACTTTACACAACGCCTGGGCGCTATATTAGGCAGTAGCTATACTTTCGTTTCTATTATAGACGAAAGTACTGATTGTGTAAATATTGTCTGTATAATAAATTCAATTACAATTTTTAATGAATGTCGTATTTGGAAATGTGGTAATTTACTTGCGTACCTTGAGATTTGATTAGTAGTAGTAGACACTTTTTCACCAGGACAGAGGGAAACACTTAACTATTGAAAAATACAATTTAATACAGAATTAATAAATGCATGAAGTACGGGTACCGTGTTACCCTAAGTTAATGGGTTGTGGAGGTCTGGTAGGCAGCCGCTCCTCGTAAAATACTGGTATTCAGCTAAATCCGGCTTGACTGGAAGCCGACCCCAATATAGTTGGGAAAAGGCTAGATAGATGATGATGATGACTGAATTAATAAATGCGCAATTATGAAAAGCATACCGCTTTACAATCTAATATAAATAAAAATAAGAAATTTAAATACTTTTGAATTTAGAACTCTTAATTAATTCATGAATCCCCGACCGGTCTCATTGGACCGCGCTGTTATTGTTTTACTATTGTGTCTCGTTTCGCGGGTATTGATAGGTTTTAAACGTAACTTAAACGCATTGGTACTTAGGTTCTTAAACGAGGACTGGTTCGAAACGGGGCGGGAGCAGAATGTCTGGAATGTCTTGGGGGACTTCTTTGCCCAGCTGTGGGACAGCAATGGTTAGTTAAAAAACATACTTAAACGTTAATTAGTTGTAAGTCAACAACAGTGACATACAGCGACCGGTCCTGTGCGTCTCGCATCCATCGGATTCCCGCGACCCTCGCCAGGTCGTCTGTCCACCTTGGGGGAGGCCAATGTCCAGCTGTGGACGTCTTTCGGCTGAGATGATGATGAACAGTGACATACAGGCAGTCAAAATAAGAAAAAACAAGCTTGTTCTCTTGCACATTTTATGCATTTATAATACTCGTAAGTAGAGTTGTTTTGATATTTGTTTGTTAAAGTAACACTGAGCGTCTTTGAAATCGGAATAATTTGTTACTACAAAACCGCACAAACAAGCAAAGCCAAAAAAATATAGAGAACTGCCGATAAATTATTTTAAAAACTAAACTGAAGAAATAGCTCTGCAATTATGTCTGCAATAATGTTTTCTACTCTTAAAATCACAGATCATTCAATAAATTGTAAAATTATAAGCAAAGGCCGAACAATTAGGTTAACAATCAAAATATTATGATCTCTCTAGTAACAGAATAAATAATTTAACTTCAGTTTAACTTTTCGCTCAGTAGGTACTAAATTGTAATAAAAATGTTTTTGATATTGTTTATTACCTGGTATAAAAGAAGCGTTCTTATATAAGGCTTATGTTGACCACCAGATTTAGTAAAAATGTAACAGAAAAAAATAGTAAATGATCAACAGAAATTGTCAATGACCACCAAAAATTTAACAGAATTTTAATATAAAATGAGATTTAAATATGTAACATCTGTTTATTCTATAAAAGTAAATTATCTCCAGATAAATACCTTAAATAATAAATAAATTCCTATGTAGCTGGAGGACCATCGACTACTTCCGAGTCACTTAAAAAAATAACCACGAAGGGGATGGCGGGGTATATTTCCTACAATCCCCTTCTAACCTAACCAATCCTAGTCGGGGCGCCCCATGTCACAGATTGCTAAATAGTTACTTCGTCCATGTCACGAAGTAGCAATGAAACAGTATAGTCAGTTAGAAATATCGTTTGCTCATCAAAATTTGGTGATCATTTAGGTACTAAATTTAGGGTTCAGAGTACAATTAAAGTGCAGTTATAAACTAAAATAAGTGATACCATTCTAGTTTTAGGTTATCATTTTTTGGTTATGGTTTATCTTTTGTTGATTGGTATATATTTTAGGTAATAGATGTTTTTTGGTCACGAAGTTATTTGGGTGGTCATTATAACATTAAGGGCCTATTTCACCACCTATGATTAAGTTTCGAGTATCTTACTTGACAGATAATTTCATACAAATTCTGTCACATTTTTGAATTTATTCAGTGAGTAGTGCCTACTCGGACATTGTGAAACAGGCCCTTACACTAGTCTATAAGAACATTGTTACTAACAAAATGGACACCATAGTCTGAAAAATAAATAAATAATAATAATTATATTTTATCCCCTTATAAAAAGATCTCAGTATTTACTAAAATTTAAGATAATTAGATGTATGTTGCACGATGAAAATAAGCTTTAGGGCCTGTTTCACCACCTATGATTAAGTTTCGAGTATCTTACTTGGCAGATAATTTCATACAAATTCCGTTCCATTTTTGAATTTATTCAGTGAGTAGTGCCTACTCGGACATTGTGAAACAGGCCCTTAGTAAAATACCTAAATACGAGATAAGGAGTCAGATACAATAGAAATTTTTACATGGTGGTACGGGAAGGCGGCGAACTTTACCAGGCTAGTGCGAAAAACAGTAAATTGCATGCTTAAAAGCGTAGAAGCGAGTTTACGAGTATTGATTTATAAAGGGTGCCGTGCCAAGAAAGAAATTTTTAGCGGGCATGACAAAATATAGTAACGAGAGCTTAACTAGACTACAAGACAAAATATGTGGAACAAATTACGCTAGTACTACATTTTACGCAAGATAAATATTTTGTTCCATTGTATTCACAAAAAGAATTTGGAATAACTACTCTGTCTCGATACAATTTGTCACACCTATTCAATTAATACTATATAGAAAAAAACACGTAGATAAATGAGCTATTGCAATTGGTCTCACTCCGTTTCCTTCAAACAACAGTGGTGTGACCTTCGATTAGTCGTGGTCGCAGCGGCGCGCGATTAGTCGCAGTCGCATAGCGCGTAGCCTGCGACTGTCGCAACTCTATTGTCAGACAGGGGGAAGGAAATAGTGCCTATTTTGCCGGGTTATGGTCTAGATTTTCTTTGCCAAACCACGGTTCGTATAGCTATGGTTTTTGTTTTCGTATTGGCTTCGCACTGTCTGTGCATTTGGCAAGTGTCAAGTTATAAAAGTATTTAGTTTTCAGTCACTTTGAGTTCCTTTGAGATACATATTCTAATGCTTCTGCAGTATTTGGCAGCAAATGTATCTATCTACTACTACTGTACCATTCTCAGCTCCATTTTGCCGGAATCGCGTAAGTTTCAATGGTATCACATTATACAAAACTACAGCAATTTAACATTGCAATATCCACTAGGAATCAATTTGCGAATAATTAAAACAGCCACGGAACTTCACTCGACGAAATCCCACCAAAAACTCTAGGGTTCCTTTATTGATTTCTGTGTGGGGCAATGGTTCTTTATTCAAATTTATTTATTGTCAGGTAGCGCCAGTGACTCAAAAGTTAAAAGGAAATCGTTTGACTTGGTATGGTCAATTGGTCATGTGAAGAGTAGGCATGAAAAGCTTGTTACTAAGTTCTGAGATAGATGGATGGATTGTGTGAGAAGTGATATGAAAGAAAGGGAAGTTAGTGATATAATGACGGGTGACAGAACAAAATGAAAGAAAAACATGTATTGCGCCGACCCCAAGTATGGGACAAGGGCAGAAAGAAAATTTAAGTCACGTTTGTGACAGTTTTTCCGGATCTTGAAGTTTGTGGTAGGTATGCGATATTATATCAGAGCAAAACACTTGTTTAATGAACATTTGCTATTCCAAAAACGGGTTTTAAAATAGGTCATAGACAATAGGTACTATCTATGTCGGCGGTCGTTGACCCTATAGCATCAAGCTGTGTGTTTCATATCCAACGATTTGTGTTCTCCCACTAATTTTCGCCAGTTCATTTTTAAATTGTGTTCATAGACATTACATTTTTTAAAGTGAGAGTTGTGTCTGTTCCTTTAGATCAGTTTTTATTTTGCCTGGTCCTTCAGGTCTGTTTTTATTACGAACGTGTCAAATCCACAGAACAAAGAAGTAGTAAGAACTACTTCTTTTTTCTGTGGTCAAATCATACTTAGGTAGGTACTTACTGCCTTCATTGAATTGGGATTCAACAACTGGTTTTTAATAAGTTCTTGGTTAAAAATCAGATCATTTGTTGAATACTAATAACAAAACTTTTCAAAATGACGCCTTTATGTTATAAGATAACCAATTTTTTTGTTTTTACTTTAATTAGGCCCCATAACCTGGACGACCGTGTAGTTTTAAATAATTTAGAATGAGCTTTGCACCGTTGAAGGGCCTCCCACAAGGTGGACTGATGACCTGGTTAGGGTCGCGGGAATCCGACGGGTGCGAGACGCACAGGACCGGTCATTGTGACGACGCTTGGGGGAGGCCTATGTCCAGCAGTGGACGTCTTTCGGCTGAGATGATGAAGAGTTTTACAAAATAAAACAACATTATTTTCTATCAATTTTATTTATTTGTATATCAATTTTAGAATAACCTTCAATATTACAAAAATAATATCCTCTACTTTTATTTTGTACAGATCAAGCCTCTTTGATCGTTTCATTCGTTAGGAGTAAAAGTAAGTAGGACATTGGGACAACCAAATGTGTCCGAAAGACAATACACTTCGAGCCACAAAAATGTATGAAGTTTCAAGTAAAATCCCTCCTTGCATATTCGTGCTTATACGTATAAAATTAACTTGGTTATAAATGTTTTTTTTTGTTATAATTTTCTTAAAATAACGTGAGTAAAATTCTGTAACAAAGGTAAGATAGACAACCAGGTTTGTTTCATTTTTAACGAAATTATAAAACGCACCCACGACAGACTTTTTGTAGGACCGATAATCGTCAAAAATTATAATCCTATAGTATATTCTGACCGACTTTTTGTAGGCCGTGTGTGTAGCACTATTGCTATCAGTGTGTTCTATTTTTCACCTATAAAAAGTCAGTCACCGATTATAAATTATCGGTCGTGGGCGGGCAGCTTATGGCATTGACGCATCTGAGGGATTGTTGAAGAGTTGCTGTGGCACTGGAACTGGAACGCAAAGGGCAACTGAAGGAAAGGGCTTTAGTTAGTAACACACTGACTCTGGCTACATCCAACGCAGGAGGAGTTGATCAGGCACCGGTCAAAGCGCTTACGTGTTTGTCATTAGTCAAAATTACGTTTCAAAAATAGTTTTAGAAAAACTATAACACTTTTAGTAAAAGTAAAACTTTGAGTATCGAGCATCTTATTGCTTTCTGGTATAGTAAAATACGGCAAATCTTTTCATCATCATCTACCTAGCCTTTTCCCAACTATATTGGGTTGGCTTCCAGTCAAGCCGGATTTAGCTGAATACCAGTATTTTTCGAGGAGCGGCTGCCTACCAGACCTCCACAACCCATTAACTGAGGTCTGGGAAACTTTTGTTAGGAGGGAAATCATTAAATAACTTTGGAGGTAGTCACTTTTATCGACTAAAACCCGAATAATCTCATAGCCCTGAAAATTCAACAAGCCTGGTTGCCTACTTATTCTCTTTATCTTACTACTTATTGTAGAACCAATCATAGAATTATAAACATGCGTTATAAATAGGTATAATTAAAGAACGTTTTTTAATCTCCGAGGCTAAAATGACATTACGTGGGTTGTCACACTTGTCACAACACAAATGAACTGGATTCATTATTATTGTAAGTTTGACATTTGCGTGTCAATTTAGTCTCAGGGATTACAAAACAGGCTTTAAGTACTTATTTTGTATTAGTTGCGTGTGTTCATGTATAAATGCATTGTAGACCGCATAATGGTAAAATAATGTTTCTTTTTAGACTGAGATTTTTGGCTAAAATCTTTGATTAAGATGGGAGCTACGTGGCAGAGGGTGACCATATTTTAACTCGATGGCGTTAAACTCAATATCATATAGTTAGAGACGTTTGAATTAGATGGACTTTGAGGCTAAAATTTGACTAAGGAAACAGTTCTCACTACGGATTCTCACCGCAACGCGACGCTCCAAGAGGAACGACTCAAAATGCATTTACTACACGGGCGGCCAACTGTGTTCCCGCGTTGTCGTCGTGATGTAGCTCTAGTTTGTGTATATCAAATTTCTTTAGCGTATTTTTCGAAAATAAATATCAGCGCCATCTAGCGAGAACATAGCCACCCTCAGGCGCATAGCTTTCATCTTGATTTCAATCAATCGAATTTATTCATTTTCTGATCTATTATATAAATAAGAAACAAGGTATTTTAAGCCACAGTTAGAGATAGGAGTACAGACAATTTTACATATTGAAGTTAATTATTTACTTTTTATTCAAAACTGCTATTTTAAAAAAAGAAAAAAGTATTGACTGCCTGCACACCTAACTCCGACACCATGTGTACAGAGGTAAAAAAATGAAAAAAAAAAAACTTAACAAAATGACGTATGAGAATATTTATTTATTGTAATGATACATTATTGTGTATATGGACGGTTCGATGTGAAACTGACTTCGCAGATATGTACATGTTATTGCACAGTTACTATTATTAAAAAAAAACATTACATTATTAAGAGAACGCTTTCACATGATTTTATATAAAATCAAAAGTGCATACATTTACGTATAGTATTGGTATAATCAGGTTGGTACGGCTGTGTAAAATACACGTCACACAAAATTTACAGTGCCCGAGCGTAAATAAAACATTAAAGTGAAAGTTATGGACCTTAGCGTGGCCACTAGATGGCGTTGAACTCGACCTTTTAAATTTATTTTGTTTTTTAATGTATGGGAGAAATATTAAGTTAAGAAAATAGTATTTATTAATATCGAACATTCCACTTTATTGGATTTAGTCAAATTATTACTTCAAATAATACCTAAATCTGACTATTTATGTCTCTAACTATAGTGCTTAAGTATATCGCTATATTTAAGCAACATAGAGACAGTTCAAAATAATGGAAGGTGTAATTTAAGCTAATACCACTTTCTTGACTTAATAATGCTCTACAGCATTTAAAAATAAATAAACTAAAAAAATTGTGTTCAACGCCATCTAGCGACAACATGACCACTGTTAGGCCCGTAACTTTCACTTTAAGAAACAGACTGTTATTCTGGTACGCGTGAAAGAGATGGCGCTATACAACGCCAAACAAAATGTGCAGTTTTTACGGACAGGTACTGTAATATTTCCCAAGACTGTCATACACAGTCGTGTTGTCTATTCTTGTTAAGGTAGGCGCCTGATAAATTTGCAATAAAGTACATTAACCTTATCTCTAACTAAGAACTCCAAAAACAATTCACTGTTTTTCATTACTAGAAAATGACAAAACATTCAAGACAGCTTCATGTCTTTATTTCCGTTTTTTTAAATGAAGAATTTCAATAAATGTGAGGGTCAATCAATGAACGCTATTGCAAATTTATCTGGCTTCCATCATCTACCATAGTAGTAAGTATAAAATCTCATTCGATCGGTAAGTAGTACATATTCTGTGGGCAGATATTTAAGCATGTTAAAATCTGGTGACGGCAGCGATCCTCAAACTTTTCTTGTAGTCAGCTGGCCTAGATGACACACAACTGGGCTGTCAATTTCTCACTTCTCATTAAAGTCAGTACAACCAACTTAATGCTGGTATCCTATTTAGTATAAAAATTACATTGCTTTGCTTCCTGCTAAAGCGGGAACTATATTAGACCAACGCACACTTGGGCCTCGCCTAGTTTATACGTAGAACGACGTCGCGTGACGTTACGTGGCGTGGATCTAATGTAGCTCTACAAGTCTAGTTGCCACATAAAATATATGGAGACACAATGTAGTTCTCTACCTTAAGACATTTTTGCGGCATGAAACAATATCGGGCCATACAAAATACCACCTCGCTGTCCTAGTATAAACAGGTTGTCCTAAATTCTAACGGGCTGCACCAACCTGGTTGTATGCAACCGATTGTCAAAAGTTTGAGAATCGCTGCCGCAAAATTATAAAGACTTCACAATTCAAATTAAAATGTACATTGCAAGGTACATTTGTATACAATGTTGTAGCATTATTCGTTGAGGTATCAATAATAAATGCTACAAGGAAGGCAGTTTTCTTGTCATGGTGCCTGTTTTGTGATGCAAGACATGCAAGAAGATGCAAGATACGCAAGAACGTGGTTCAAAACTTTTCTATTTGTTTTGTTTTCCTTGGTTAGTGCAAAGATTGGACGGTTGGCTATTTAGCTGTTGGCTGGGTGTCTTGTGTACGTCAGTTTACATGTGTGTGGATGCACCCAAGATACAGGATTTAAGTGTGGTGATAGGGAGAGGAATTTTGGAGAGGTAAAGGCAAAATAAAAAACGTGTAGATTATGAATGACATAAAAAAGGAGAGAGCATGCAAAAGTGATGCTTGATAGGACTGAATAGAAGAAAGTGCTGCGATGACCCTAATTAACATTCGTACATAAAATACTTTCTTACAAGCAAAATATGACATGTTTCACGTTTCATCATTAGTAAACTTTTAAGGAATTTACTACCCTAATAATAAACTAATTTATTTAGAATCTTGCATGTTCTTGCATCACATTTGAAAATACAATTATTTGAGCCAGTTTTTTGATTCTATATTGATTTTATTTTTTAGTCCCGAATAAAAAAATATCAGATCTTTGGCTGTAACATACTGCAACATTGTTTTACGTCAATTTCTTGTAACAACCCTTTTCTTAAAGATCAATAATAAATTATCTTTTATTTATTTTTGAAATTGTCCATATATATTAACATTTCTTGTTCTTATCTGAGTCTATGTTAGTGTGTTGCAAAAGTGAGTAAAGGATGATAGATTTTTAAAATTTGCCGTCAATTTCCATCAGGCAACAATGCCACAAGGTATATTTAGTATACAGTTTAGAATATAGTCTCTGCAGACTACCCCCTATTTTAAATTAATAGTCCATCCAAAGATTGTCTGGTAGATCGCTGTCAGCGATAAGACCACCATTATACTCAAAATTATACTTCTATTTTGATGTACAATAAAGTTTCTTCGATAGTCCATTTTCCTGGACTATACTTCAGAAATAAATACCTTTGATGTGTCATTAGATTATTATTCTTCACCCTTAGCTCACTTTTGCCGCTACCAACATTATAACGCTAACCACTAGCTGCCTACTTAATACGAGGCACAGTTACAATACAATAAAAACACATTGCTTTACATTTTTTCACAATTAAAAATACCACAAAACAATTATTTCGATATTACGCGATGGTGGGCAATCCGCGTCCATAGACACGCTTCCACCGCGTAACGTGTTAGTAGTATTTTCTCACCTTTATTTAACAACGACAACGGCTTTTTTCCATCGCCATATAATCAACTTCTATTTTTAAAAACATTTTCGATAATATTCGCGTTCCATTGCCTCTGTCCGTATCTATTCACATACTAAACATGAGGAGGTCCATGCTATACTACCCTCCTTCGATCCAAACGGAACGCTAAAACCATTTATTACTATATCATAAGACGCAATATTAGAGACTATTAATTTGCTAATAATTAAACCTACTTTTCGTCTAATAGAGTTAACGCAAAGAGGTTTTGAAGTCCGAGTGTTAACATACAACCAGACTAGATAATTAAAGGCACAACTCGAAACGAATTAAAAATATATTATTGCTATCTTTTGAATACCGAACATCACTTTATTTGAACCACAAGCGAGCGATGACTGATTTGATTTGAGTACATCAGTTATCGATAGTGACCGAGACAACACTATACCAAGCCGAACTTTTTCTAGAACGTTCTAGCCTACGGCAAATTAATGTCAAAGTCATATCAATCTTGTGTTTAAGAATATCTTGATACTTGAATATAAACACACAAATGCAAAGTAAACATTTGACATTCACTAAATTTGTTTTCATTCTTAAAACATAAACAGAATTTTATTTAAGCAACATGCATTTCTCATGCTTTTGACACACGTTGGTCGCAAGCAGATACGACGAATCGTTTAACAGACTTTATCATTTTATACAATAAAACTATATTAAAAATATAAAATAGATAGCTAAATAAATACTAATATTTGGTTTCTATGAATACTACAGATGAATACATATCACTTAGAGCAAAGTTTAATAATATGCAGTTCGAAATATTGAGTAAAAAAATCCTATTTTAAGACGATGATATTTTGATTGCGGGTTAATTTATCACACAGACAAGTAAAATAGTCGCAGGTAAAACAGATTTGAAAACATAAAACTTAAATATTTGTGACATGAGATTAAGTGTTAAAATTCAATTTTTTTATGTAATCAAATCGTATACACAATATAAGTACACGGTTCAGATGCATACAACCTCCTTTCTGTGAAGATGGTTTTAAAAAAAATCCTAAATAGGACACGCAAGCCAGTCGAGTCGAAAACAAAAATTTAAATAAGCGAACGTTAAAATATAAAATTTAAAGCTAAGCATTATCTGTACTTACATAAAGGACCAAAACCTCTTAGGCGTCGTATAATCTAATATTTCGCATAGAAAAATATCTATAGGTCTATAACTACTTTAACTTTAGTAAAACGAACGTTTTCTGTGAGAGCGCTATCGTGAAGTATTCGCGTTGAATGGAATCCGGCCCGCGTGGATAATCTGAAAATAAATATTATGGGGTAATTACTTTTTTTCTTTTAGCATTGTATGGATTTTGTATTTAGATAGTATAAAGTTTAAAAAATATTTGAAAAACAGAGTTCAGAGTTTTTTAACATAATGCAGATGTCATTAATTAATTTTAGCCGAAAGACGTCCACTGCTGGCCCTAAGCGTCGCCACACCTGTTACTAGTTCTGCCAAGTTGTGGTATTTTTGGTCAGAAGCTAAACGAAAATTTTTACAGCATTATTTACAAAATATTTAATTATTGCAGTAACTATGTGATAAGGTTGTTGTAAAACCATTAATACAGCTGATGTACAAAAATATTTTCAAACACAAAAAGATTCTCTCCGGCGGGGAATCGAACCCCGGTCTCCCGCGTGACAGGCGGGGATACTTACCACTATACTACCGAAGACTTGTCAATGTAGACGAAATTACTGTTCACTTCGTTACGAGTATTTTTGTAGTACCTACTTCTTAAAATTACTAAATGCTCGTAAGATTTTAGTGTCTATCATAAATACATCCGTTTTAAAATAAATTTAAAAATTATTTAAAATTTATATGTTTATAATATTATTAATTATAAATTACATATTTTAGTTATTCAAAACTCAGATGTTTTACTATAGTAAAATATACACAGCACAAAAATAACTGTAATTTTCTTTATTTTTAACACCACAAAAATAATAATTTATGTACATATGTATTTTGAAAATAGCTACACATTTAATTAATTAAAAATATCCTTATTCGTCTCGTTCAATCGCTTACTAAATGTGTTATTCACATCATGTATATTAAGAAAATTACCATAATTACATAAAATTAACTAAACGAGGTCAAGGAGGCAATTTGAGTAGAATAAAAGAATTTAAAAATACAAAAAGAGTCTCTCCGGCGGGGAATCGAACCCCGGTCTCCCGCGTGACAGGCGGGGATACTTACCACTATACTACCGAAGACTTACGAGAGATGGCGAAATCGTGGTTCCATTACTCACGACCATAGTGACTTGCAATTCTAGCATGATTCATAATTAATTCTTTTATACATAATATTTAATAATTATAATCCAACCCCTGCAGTTCTCTGACATCTTTCAAGGAGCACGTGGAACACTATTCGCCATCGACGCTCAGGCTCGGCCCTTATCAGTTGGGCGAACGGCGAGCTACCAATTGTTCGTCAACCGCAAACACGAGCCTGCGGCAGCCGGGAATCGCTCTGCGATTCGGGGCGTGAGGATATCTTTTACCTCACGTGTACCGCCATCTCCTTCGCTAGTATTACTGCTTCGCACTTCGCAGGAGGCGGATTCTTCCTATACCCATAGATTTAAGTTTCTGTACAATTTATAACTTCTTTTGGTGTACAATAAAGTTTATTCTATTCTATTCCCTCTCACTCCGGACCATGGTCTGAACCAAGGCCCGGTTGTTTTAAAGACTGTTTATGGGTAGACTGTTTATGCTTAGTTTAACTAATATTATGTTGGTGCACTGTTACCTCACGTGTCGACGGACTGGTTGGCGAGCGAGCCGTCCCAAGCCGCCTCCTTGTGTAAAGCCGCCTGCCGTTTCTTCTCTGGAAAACGAAGGAAAAAAACAAGTATTAGACGATTATTTTCACATTATTTTCACTCATATTAAGTTAAAGTTTCTGATTTTTGTAAATGATAATTTTGCAATTATTTAAAAAAAGTTTCTTTAAATTTCTAGTCTTATAGTAAAAAATAGAGTATAGCTAAAACACTGATTTTACACCTGACCGCGGCAAAGCCAAAAGGAAGGTCATGATTTCAATTATTATTTTATTATAACTAGCCTATGCTGTCCCACAGCTGGGCAAAGGCTCTCTCCATTCCTTCCATCTTACCCAACTTGTAGACACTTCTTGCCAATTCAAAGGTAGACCTCCAGGTCGTCCAATTATAAAAAAAAACGGTTTTGAAGATCTTCGCCCATCCTAGATTACTTAATTGCTGATTGTAGATCGCCATCTAGTTTTCCAAGCGGTGATTAAGTTAGAATACTCATTGCCGATTCACCATCTCGACTAACCGTGAAAGCTATGGGTCGGAGCGTAGCCTTATTTTCTCTAGATGGCGCTGTACTCGACATTTTTAGGTTATAGGAGCACTATAATTAAGCCACCAATCTTCGCTCCAAAGAACCTACCGTTTACCTAACGCATCAGTTCTAGAAGTACATTGGCCATCTAAGTGCCACTTCAGTTAGCAAATCTTATTCGCGGATAATAAGCCAAGAGATGGAACCAACAACAGCGTTTTGAAAACTGCTGTCAAACTGGACTTTAATGGTCTTAGATGACACCCGCGGTGGTCCTAGAAAGCTAAGGGCAACTGAAAGAGCACAGCTGTCGTTTTAGTCAATAAAATTCTGTCAAGCCCTCTCCCACCACCCTAAAATGGGAGAAGTCATAAGATGCTTTCGCACCTTTAAAAAAGTGTTTTTTTTTTTATTTATTTATCATTTATACAAAAGAATACAGGGACATCTTAAATAGCAACCAAAAACCACTAAGGTTTAAACATAGCAACCAAAAACCACTAAGGTTTAAACATAGCAACCAAAAACCACTAAGGTTTAAACATAGCAACCAAAAACCACTAAGGTTTAAACAAATAATGTTATATTACAGCTCAATTGCTCTCAAAGACAGGAAGCAAGCAAATGTTGTTAGTTATTCAATAATTTCTGACTATTTATAATGGTCGAATTATTAAGTTGATAAGCTCACCTCGTGCCAGGGTGATGAGTCTCCTCTCCTCAGCTCGTTCCTGCCGCGCCGTGCTCAGTTTGACCCCGAGCGCACCGGACACCAGTCGTCTGGCCAGCGCCGTGCATGTTTCAGGACGTTGTCTGAAATTTTATACAAATATATTAGAAATATAAATTTAATTAATTGAAGACGAATTACAAATAAATTGGATGGTGGTCCAGTGGTAACTGCACCGACTTACAAGTCGTAGACCGAGGGTTCAAATCTAGCGAGGTGCTATACTTCGTCATCATCATCATCGTTTCAGCCGGACGTCCACAGCTGGACATAAGCCTTCACAAGTGTCGCCACAACGACCGGTCCTGTGCGTCTCGCATCCATCGGATTCCTACGACCCTCACCAGATCATCGGTCCACCTTGTGGAAGGCCTACCAACGCTGCGTCTTCCGGCACATGGTCGCCGTTAAAATTAAATAGACACAACCGATTTAGTAACAGGATAAATTCAAATGCGTCAGTCTGTCTTATTTCTGTTCTCACAATTCTGTAGACAGACCAGCAGTAAACTAATTACTTTATACGCTTGACTTAATGTATTCGAGGCATGACTCAGCCATCACGTAGCGCTGTGGTCCGCCATTGTAACCGCTCTTAACCTTCAGCTCTGATTGTGGTCACGATCCATTTCTAATTTACCATTAGTATTAGCGACCTTATAAATATAATGTTCCCATTCGTTACGGATAGTCAGAAGCCAGTAAATCTGACTCCAGTCTGGCCATGAATTACCCCAGTTAATGGGTTGTGGAGGTCTGGTAGGCAGCCGCTCCTCGTAAAATACTGGTATTCAGCTAAATCCGGCTTGACTGGAAGCCACCCCCAATGTAGTTGGGAAAAAGGCTAGGTAGATGAGGTAGATGATGACTATGTTATTCTAACAGAATCCGGAATCATGCACTGTATTCGTTCGTGCGTCGATGTCTGACCCACGGGGTATATTTAGAAGGGCTCAGATATACTCAGTACTCACCTATAAGGCTGCAGGAACTCGGCACACTTCTTAGCTTTGTTCCTGGACTCGAGAGTGGCGGCGTGGAGCGGCCGACACCGCACCAGTGGACGCTGCGTCGATAGTACTTCTCCAGCTGAAATTTAAATGAGAATTCATGAGTTTTTTAACGATAAAGTTAGCGTTTCGACGCAGAAAATATGAAAAGTACATATGGCTGATATGAATACTGTATCTCCTATATCACGAGAACTTGAAATTTATCACACTAATAATATAAAGGCGAAAGTTTATGAGTGTGGGTGTATGTTTGTTATTTCTTCATGCTCTTAACGTTTGACCAGATTCCGGCACAAGGTTAGACAATGTTCTGAAATAGCATACAGGATATTTTTATCCTTTACTTTCAAGCAATTGAAGCTATTTACTGCAGCTCGTAAATACAAAAATATGCTATTGATATTATTATTTCTTTAATTACAGCGACAAAATACTGGTATTCAGCTAAATCCGGATTGACTGGAAGCCGACCCCAATATAGTTGGGAAAAGGCTAGGTAGCTGATGATGAATTACAGCGACAAAATTTGATTTCTACAAACTTTTCATTAATTTACACCATCTGTATGTGATATTATCATACTCGTAAATAGGTAAGCTTTTCAAATTATGAAGGAGAAAGCCCATTCCTGCAAAAAACGCTAACTGTCGCTTATGATGTTTTTCTTGAAAAGGGTCAATATTTTATCATCTTACGAAGTTTGTAATATTCCGGTAACATATAGGCGCAACTAAAATATTACACAACGAAAAAATTCCATAAATTGTAATGTATAAATGAATATTTACTGTCTTAAATTTAATTACTTTTATGCAATAAAAAACAAAAGAATTCGACCTCGTAAACGTTACAATTATTATTTAATTACGGATATTAAGTTTGCACTTAATTTAAAGTATAATATTCTGTAATATACTCATCTTATTTTATGAGCGGTTATTTATTCATGATATGTATACGGCCTACAACTTAACGATTTTATAACTTCAGTCTGATTAAAGTAGTCAAATTTATTTTTATGATTATTGTTCTGGATGCTAATTTATTTATCAGAATAGTTAGTCTGATTGATCTCTTGTTTTTAGCTTATCTGGCTGAATGAGATGGGCTTGAGTAACGCTAACAAGACAAGAGCAATGGAAAAGGCTATGCTCGGAGTTTCCTTGCGCGATCACATCAGAGAACTAAGGTTACCGACATAGCCCGAAGAATCGCCAAACTTAAGTGGCAGTGGGCAGGGCACATTGCTCGTAGAACAGATGGTCGATGGGGACGGAAGGTTCTAGAGTGGCGGCCACGTACCGGAAGACGCAGCGTTAGAAGGCCTCCCACAAGGTGTACCAACGACCTGGCGAGGGTCGCGGGAATCCGATGGATGCGAGACGCACAGGACCGGTCGCTGTGGCGACGCTTGGGGGGGTCTTTCGGCTGAGATGATGATGATGATGAACACTAACAAAAAGCTACAAATACACTAAAGCAGAGTGTCCACCTGCTACTTTCTTTAACATTCGGAAAAACTATAGGTACGATTTTTCCGAACAGAAATGTGGGATAGGAAAGAGTGGAACCGAGGAAAAGGTCAAGTATTTTCATCGATCTCGCAAGCCCTTTCCCAACCATGTAGATATCATCTTCCAGTCTAACCGGATTCAGCTGAATACTAGTATTTTATATGAAGCGACTGTCTATCCTTCACAACCTAGATATCAGGAAACACGATATCGCTTAGCAAGACTGTTAGATTTCCTGGCGTCTGACTATCTATAACGACTGTTAGAGATCCACAAATGATATCGACTGCATCACTGCTTACCATCAGCTGGGATTGCAGTCAAGCACTGGTTTATGTAATAATATAAAAAAAATGATAATCGGACCAACCAAAGACAAGAAATGGAAACTTTAACTAAATATAGGTACACCTAATCAGTATGTTTGAAATATTTTCAACCCATTTTCATAATTATTTTCCATATTTCTTCAATACACGTAATATAGTCTACATTTTTAACAGAAAAGCATCCGTTGGCCGCATTCCAGCCATAACCACGCAGATGTAATAAATGTTTATGCGAACTAAAAATGTATTAACGAGAGTAATACTCGTCAATATTGGCATAAACAAGTAAACATTCTTTTTTTTTTCTACATTATAGAACAGATTTGTTTATGGTTGGCTTTTAGTGACGTGTTTGTGATAGACTTCATGGGGCTTTAATTTTAAAGTTTAGTGCAATCGTATTTTTTTTTAGATGTGTAATCATCGAATGACTTCACCTGCTCTTGGGCGGAGCGGAAGGGCGAGTCAAATTTTATTGCCTATAACCCTCTCGGTTGTTCTTCCTCCCTTCTTTGTCTTTCGTTCCACAGCCTGGAAAACTGTAACTGTAAGGAAAACCTGGTTTTACTTACAGAAGCGAACCCATAGCCCCAGTAGTCTTCGAACCTGCTGGGTCCCTACGGTTTTAGTACAATCTCCATGGTTACCAGACCAGAATCATCATAGTTAAGACGCGATTATCACTTAGCTATGACTGTCACGTTCGTTACCTACTACTATCTACGGTTGTCGTCAATATAGCCATATTGTCGCCGTAGACGACATAGCTAAGTACAGTAAAGGCATGGAAATTGTGCTGATAAACTTGCAAATGAAACATTTGTGTACTTTTTCTATGTATTGTAATTTACTGGTAGCGTCTTGTCTAATGTTTCGTTCGATATCGTAATACTAATAACGTTGTATGAATAATCATCATCGGTATGCGTTCACATGATTCAAGGAATTTTAAATCCAATTTATTGTTTGTTTGTTATTGGAGCGTTAAGATTTATTAGAATCAATAATAAAATTAAACAGCACAGTAATTTAAATAATTAATGAGCCGAATATTATTAAACCTTCCAAAAGCAATACAATAAAAACTAAGCTCCAATGAAACTGTTAATTAATACAAATTTGTAATATGTATACAATTTTACTTCTAACAAAGCTAGTAAGTACATGCCTAAGCCTATACTTAATTATAATTTCAAGGCCTACACTATCAATACACAAAAAAAACAAACTTTCTAAAAAAAAAAACCAAGGTCATTACCAAAAATCGAATCAAAAACAGATTTAAAAACAAAACTTACTCCGTCATTATTTCATATTTCGAACGCAACAATTAAATAATCGTAATAAAAGCGCGCCATAATCGTTTGACAGCTTTGACGTTTGAGGTACAACCTACATTTTGGCGCGCAACCTCGCAAGGAGGTTCGATGACCCGCGTGACGCAACGCTTTGGCGAGCAAGTAGCACGACGCCCGCGCCACATTGCGTTGTAATAAGCAGCTCTTTGTGGTTGAGAAAGAAAATGGATTTGGAATCTTCTGATGGGTGCTATGTAGGGTGTTAACCACCTGACGACTTTATAAATAGGTAAGAGGAGAAACTTTATAACAAAAGTTAGGATAGAAGGTGAGGGTTCACGGATCAAACAGAAATCTGGATCACAGAATAAACAATGGATGGGACGGAAAAGCCGATGACCTGATGAAGGTCGTAAAAATTCCTTAGACACGGGAAACAGTATAGGAAGCTGTGTACGTAATCGGGGAAGCATGTGTCTATTAATCGAAGTTTGATGATGAACTAGTGCGTGTTAAAATATCAGGCGTGCGAGCAAGAAAAAAGGATGGAGCTATGTAGCTTTTTCAGTTTACGTCGTCAAATGGATTTCGTCAAGAGCTCGTGGTAGGGCTTCTGGTCACTTTTTGCTAGATTCAGCAATTGTTAGTCTCTGATTTTTATTGTAAGTTTCGAGCATGTTTGAGCAATAGTAAGTTCCAAAAACCTTCCGAACCTTTGTGTTCCACAAGATCTTTCTGTAAACTATAGTTTGGCATTAATCCCATTGACTTGACGAGTGAACTTTTTATACTTCTCACCGAAAGTAAGGAAATAAAAATCTCATACATGCCAAACTAAAAACAGAATTTCCGCTTCGCCCTACAAAAGGTAAAATCAAGTGCAATACACACGTATATGTAATATGAAAGTTGTCGTTACCAATACATAACTAAGTACATGCAAACTACTTCATATATAGGTAAAAACTGCTGCATACATATATGCAATATCATTACTGTGTGTACTAGAAACTTCGCTAATTAGACGAGTAATTAATAACCACGGAAAATAATAACGAATAAGTCGTTAATCAAAGAACTTGAAAATTATGAATGTAAGGTTATCGGCTTTTGTGTTAAATCAGCTGTGGGGAAGTGAAATTGACTGTACAAGAAAAGGTCGTCAGGTCATTGTCTTTGGCCCTGCAGATGGCGAGCAATGGGTAGCTCGCCGTCCGGTCGTCCGGAGTCGGCACCGAACGTGCGTAGTGTTCCACTTATGCCTCAAGGTGATGTTAGCAAAACCGGAAGATATCAGCAATACCGTAGGGGCCCTGCCTACTGGGATCTTGGTTTTTCTTCTGAAAGGAAAACTTGGGGTCCGGGAACGCAAGGCAAAGAAGGAACATAAGAGTGGGTTTTGGACACGAATTCCCGCTCCGCCCTAGACCGGTAGAAAAAAGACCCGCCTAAAAAAGAGGTCATTATCTTGCATTTTAAGCTTCCAATTATCATGTACTTACGCATTTATTTTGGGAAGAGTCACTCATGTCAGTGAGTGACATACTTTGTTTTTTTTTTGTCATTGGCGCCAATTACAGAAAAATTTACTAGAAGAAACATCCATGTTCTATCATAGAAACTTTACTCAACAAGAAGGTATTTGAAAATGAAAACATGTTACAAGAATAAGGTAAGTACTTACTTACAATTAGGGATTGCAATCCAGCGGCGTTTTCAATCCAGCTGGATTCTTGCTGGATTGACCTGAATCCAGCTGGATCCAGCGCGGATCCAGCAAAATGTGGAACGTATATAAAAAGACGATATTTTAAGACTTTTTTTACTAAGCAATTTGTATAAAACTTCTTACGATAATATAAGAAACCTTTCACTAATTTGCTTTGGTTTCGTAACCATTTGAGATCAAAAGAAACAACTTAAAATTAAATAACATATACCCTTATTAGCGACATCTGACGTCACAGAATCCTGCATCGCGCAAGCAAAGTTCTTCGCGCGATTTGAATAGATACAACAGCCCGAAATCATTTATCGGGTAGTTGCCATTACACAGTTGTCATCACATATATGACCATTACAGACGCAATTCGAAACTAAACAATAGAAATTGATACGTTTGCGGATCCGCATCGCTGGATCCAGCTCTGTATGCTGGATCCAGCATATTTAAAAAGGCGCTGGATCCAGCTGGATTGCTGTATGCTGGATCCAGCAATTGCAATCCCTACTTACAATTCTAAATAGGTAAAATCAATCTTCTATATAATCAAAAATCAGTTACCTAAATGTATTTTTGATTAAACACATTTACTTAAATACATTTTGGCAGTTAACTCTGAAATTCACAAGACCCAAATTCAAGAAAATAAAATTTTAATAAGCCTAATAGCCTCATTACAGTATTCAGCGGCGCGTACAATATGCATGCAAGATTAATTTTATAAATTAAATACGTACAACCCAGTTCGCGCCAAAAAGTACACGTAGGAAGTTCATTCAACCATAAAGTCTGTATTACGTAAGTCAAAACTCTTTGGTCACTAGGTAGCCAAAAAAATCTATGGTCACTAGCCAAAGACAACTTCAAAGAGGTGTAAAAAAAAAACAGATTTATGACATAAGTGTGTTTCAGAGAGTCTTGAAACTAGAGCAGATCTGTTCTGAAGATAATTTAGACAATTGGACAATAATATTACCTAAAAACGTTTCATTGTACTTACAATATAATACTTGAATGGTTGGTTGGAATTCTCAGATTTAAACAAAGAAGTAGGAATTGACCTCAACGTAATTATTATTATTATATATTATATTCTTTATTACACATTGCATCATCGAGGTAAATAATAGAGGAAAAAGTAATTGTCCAAGAAAACAAAAGAACAGATAAGAAGTAGAGTAAGTACCAGTTACCTAGTAATAAAATAATTTTGTTACGCAAAACCTAAACTAACTAAAATAAACAAAAAGTGCATAGATTGTTCACCACGCAGTCACAGACGGCTTGAAATATCAATTTAGACGTTGCCTCAATCTACCACTGCAATGATTAAATTGCATTAAATTAGTCTGACACTCGGGAAATGTAAAATTGAAAACATTAAAATCTAGTCCAAGATCCTTACAAATGTAGCGGTTTAAATGATTCAAATGTTGAAATGATAAAATAAATATGAAATAATGAAATTCAATCGAAGAAACAAACGTGTTGCGTCGATCCTAAGTAATATGGGTACGAGGGCAGGAAAAAGAAGAAGATGAAATTAAATCTACAGATAAAAGCCATAACATTGAACAGCGTCTTTCCCATCAAGAGAAAAAAAAAACAATCTTAAAAATACTGCTTTGCAAGACCGGTTATAAAAATAAATAGATGTAAAAGTCCAAATGGACAAACCTTCAATGGCGAAATGAGATAGCAGGGTGTAACCTAGTAAATCCAGTGGATTGCTTGTTTTCTATAAGAGTGACAAAGAAGCCTTACAAAAAGGGCAACTAAAGAAACACTGGGTTTTAGTCAGTAAAAGTCTGACAATCTCTTCAGCTCCACCTAAACCGGAAGAAGATTATTTGATGCAAAGACGCGTTGCAAAAAGGGCAAATAAAGGAACACTGAGTTTTAGTCAGTAAAAGTCTGACAATCTCTCCAGCTCCACCCAGAGCGGAAGAAGGTATTTGATGATCCCAATAACACGTCTAATCATCATCATCATCTCAGCCGAAAGACGTCCCCTAATGGACATCTAATACGAATATTAAAATCACGTAGTTCGCAGTTACTCAAGAACAACGGTAATGTATTTGTATTGATTGGACCGCCAAACGGTAAACGGGCAGTACAGGACAACGCCCTAACCAATACCATGACAATGGATTCAAAGGTTTATTGATATGTTTCATACTATTTTTGACTGGCCTGTTGGTTTAGTGCTTAGCGGCCCTGATTGCTATGCCGGAGGTCGTGGGTTCGATTGTCATCCAAGCCAAATTTTTGTGTGATAAGGTGTTCTGTGTCTGGGTGCAATTTCTCTATAATAATTATGCATACATTTAGAAGTACTCGTATATAAGTAAGTTTACCAGTGTGGATGGATGGAGAGGGAGAGGGAGGCCAAAGAAAAGATGGATGGATTGTGTGAGAAGTGATATGGAAGAAAAGGGAGTGAGTGATAGCGTGACGAGTGACAGGACAGAATGGAAGAAAAAGACGTGTTGCGCCGACCCCAAATAAAACGGGACAAGGGCAGGAAGATGATGATGACCAGGGCCTCAAGTCTACTTTTAGAATAGTATCAGAATTGTCGATCATTGGCTTCATAATTGTTGATTTTGACAGTTTGATAAAAAAAAAATCAAATCAAGTCAATGATCGACAATTCTAATAGCAGACTTGAGGCCCAGTTGTCTAGTCTTCATAGTCGTCATAGCACAAGCTCTGCTTAGTTTGGGACTAGATGACGTTGTGGAATATATTACCAGCCCTTTTAGAAGCCGTTTTAAAACCGAAGAGTATCTCTCAGGGACGTAATTAAGGTTCTACCCAGCTGTTAACATTTGCATACATCATTTTATAGCTCAATTAACCAGCAGATGGCACACAGTCAATTGCTTGCTGCATCCTTTGGATAAAAACCTGTTGAATTTAACGATACTCTCGATCAGGCATATGCGTTCATAGAACAGGTTTGCTTGAATTTTTTATACAAAAGGAAGGGTGGCAGGTGTTGTCCTTTACTTAGCTTTTGTGAACTATCTCAACTCGAATCGTAACTATTTTTTTTTTTCATCAATAATATAGGCTCGCATTTGACCACTGTCTCACCTTATGGTAAGCGATTATGTGACCAACGATGGAGCACGCTTGCCTAGAAGTAACCTATTCAGTCTTGACTTAAAGACCTCTAGGTTATAACTATCAAGAAACACAAACACCGGCAGCGAATTCCTCTCCTTAGCTGTGATCACAATGAACCTATTCTCAAAACGCTTTATACGCACTTTGCTCTTGGGGCGTCATCATCATCGTCTCAGCCGAAAGACATCCACAGCTGGACTTAGACTTCACCCCAAGAGTCTCCACAACGACCGGTCCTGTACATCTCGCATCCATCAGATTTCCGCCACCCTCACCAGGTTATGGAACACACCTGCCTAGAAGTAACCTATTTAGTCTTGACCTTTTGGTTGTAGCTATCAGAAAACACAGACTCCGGTAGGGCCATTTCACAGTTTAGTTGTACCCACAAAGAATGTATTCCCAAAACGCTTTGTACGTACTTTTTTATTATCTTAAAAATCCGCCAGGAAATCAAAAGATAACTAATTAGTAGCACATAACAATAGCACATAACACAATTTTTTTTTTTCGTAACTCAGTTGAGTTACAGTTCATTCAACAAGACGGAAGACATTTTTCTAAACGTAACCAACATGTAACTGTGCACAAACATTTAATAATTAAATTCGTGCACAACGGAAAGCATCTCAATTGTAAATACAATTATGAAGAAGGAAATAAAATGTTTTGTATTGTATCATTATTCATCACCAACACGAATAAAGGCGAACGCAGAAGACCAACAATGTAATGTGTGACTATAGTTGGTAGAAAAAGAGTCACCGAAAATATTATATAAGTCTCTTACATGTCATCATTATATCAGCCAAAAGATAGCCGGACATAAAACTCCTCTAAACAAACGATTACATGGACTAGTTCTATTTTCGACATATTAGCTAATGAAAATAATTTGGGATAAGGGCAGGAAGAAGAAGCTAATGATAAAATTAAGGCTAGAATCGGTCCTATCAGGGCGAGTTACCGAGGCCGTGGAACGGAAAGGGCAACTGAGGGAACACAGGCTGATTTTAATCAGTAAAAGTCACTCCACCCACAGCGGGAGAAGTTACTTGATGTTTTCCAAAAAAATCCCAGAATAGGTCATACTGCTGATCTTAGTAAAGGTACAGGTAGGTAAATGTTGGCAAGGCGTTTGCATCTTCTCACAAAATGGTTAAGGAAACGCACATCGTAAAAAAACAGACATTTCCAAGACCCAAACATTTCGTAGACAAGTGACATTCATCAATTGTGTCTAATTTTGTTTATGCGTGTGGGTGGTGCTACCCACTTCCATAACGCAGCATAGAGGGGGCCTGTATACCAATATGGGGAACCATTATGAGCCATTTATACTTATGATTAGCTTCTACCAGAGCTTTCATCTACGTCAAAGTAGGTTTCTCCATACAACCTTTGGACCCCCGTTTCATCGCCTTATGGCGGTGAATTTTGATTAACCGTCTCTTAGTGTTCACCTATGTCATAAACGGAAACTATAAGCCAAGTTTCACGCTACTAGTACCGATAGTTTTGGCTGTGCGTTGATATGTCAGTCAGTCAGTTTCTCCTTTTATATAAATAGATATGCTGTATCAAAAGGGGGCTACTATAGGAAATGCTATTATAGCATTCGAGCCTTTCTGTCGATCGTCTGCTACAGCACTTAACTGATGAAGTAAAAACTGTAACATAATCGTCTAACAACCAGCAGTTACCTTTTTAGATTTACACGTAAGTATAGACTTTCACGGTACTGTGATTGCGCAGTTACAATTAGTGCAGTTCTGGAAACTACTGGGAAGAGAATAGCTGTGCTTCAAGGAAGTGAAGTTAGGTTAAGTGCGGAACAATCACAGGGAAAGTCTTGGAGAAGTTTTAACTCAGCTTACAGTCCATTGCAGTGGCTTTAACGTTTGAATCCCCAACCGGTCCAATGAGACCGCGCTGTTATTGTTTTACAATTGTGTCTCGTTTCGCGGGTATCTGAGTAACTACGACTGCAAGAACAAGAAAGGGAAATGCATACGATGCTTTGCTGTTTTAAGGGCCTGCTTCACTACTTATTATTAATTTTGCGTTAATTAACTTGGTAGATAACTTTATAGTTCATCGTAAATCAGGCCTTTAATAAATCTGACTTTAAGACAAAATTTGCAAATCAAAATATAAAAGTCGAAAGGGAATGTCTAGTTATGGTTATGTGAAGACCAGAGATGAAAAGCGTATTACTAAAGGAGTTATAGGAGTATATACGCGAATGGATGGAGAGGAAGAGGAAGGCAAAATAAAAGATAGATTTTGTGAGGAATGATATAATGACAGGAAAGGGTGATGGTAAGACGGGTGACAAGATACTTAGAATGGTAGAAAAAAACATGTTGCATCGGCCCCAAATAACACAGGTGGGTAGGACAATGATGATGACTTTCAAATCAAAAAGCGATTTGGCAATTTTTGCTGATATGACTACTCGTATATGATTGAAACCAATAACTCCTGTATAATTTTCGAATTAGCATAGCTATAGGTTTCGATTAACTTGTTAAAGTCAACGATCGCTCATTAATTTGTGCGGTTGGTTAATAGAAGTACATTGCGTAACTCTAATTAAAAAAAATGTTTTGCTCATCACTTCTCAAGATTAGCTAGTATTGATTTCTAGTAGTTCCGTTCAATAAATTGTTCAGTTAATTACAAATAAAGAAATATTCGTTACTGAATGTAAAACATAATGTAATTTTAACTATAATGAAATCCAGTTGATCTTAAAATAGAACAATTTGAGAATTTTGATGTCCCCGACCCAACCATACACACTGAAGAACTAATTTCGCAGCAATTGGTATAATGTTATAAATATATTTCTCAGTGTGGGAGATATTTCAAAGCTATTTATAACACAATGCAAAGCAGCATAAATTAAGAACCAAGATGAGTGTTTTTTTTTTTTGAGATGGTAAATCATCAAGACTTCTTCGTTTCAGAGTTTTACCATCGTTTTACTGACTAACTGTTAGTGTTCATCGGTTGCACTTTGCGTTCCAGAGCCACGGAAACTCTTGCAAGCTTACCCGCGGCTTTAGTGAGCATCGGCCCTCGTAAGCGGCTACGGTTTGTTTATATCTCTTTAAGGCGTGCGTGGTACACTACGCGCACATTCAAGTCTTTCGGATTCCGTAAAACAGAATTTGAGAAAAAGACTTAGACAGAACGGACAGGCAAATAAGCTTGCGCTTGCTTAACCACTGTCTCACCTGATGTAAGCGATGATGTGGTCAACGGTGGAGCAAGCTTGCCTAGTAGAAACCTATTCACTCTTGAGTTAAAGATCCCTAAGTCATAGCTATCAGGAAACACAGACTCCAACAGACAACTTGCACTCCATAAAGCTCACAGAATTAATCTGCCCCGTAAGTAATAAGGAAGAGGAAGCCTTCAAATCTGAGCGAATTTAAGATGCAAATTCAATACCATTAAAACATTCCACGATCGACCTAGAATAGCTGGCGTGGTCAGCCCATTAAACACATTTACTTGCACCAAGGAACGATACGTAATCTGTTTTCTACACATTTCACCATACATGTGTGGTTTTGAAAGCATGTGTCGGAATGAACTCAAGTTCAAGGCAGCAATGGATCGCGTTCTGAATAAAATATCGATGTATTACAAAGTGGGACATGCTAATGAAAGCGAGAGTGTTGTGTGGTGCAAATGACTAAACAAATGGAGCTTCATTCATAAGCAGATGTTGGACTGAGTGGCTGTAATAGAGATTAAGAGCAATTCTGTTTTTATTATTATTATTTATGTTACACCAGCTTCAAATCTAACCTGGGTCCCGCCTAGACTTTGCCCGGGTGTAAATTATCACAGAAACCTTCGCCGTTTTTTTGCTTTTTCTATTACGGCAAGAGTTTTATCTGACAAAATAGAATTAGAGCATTTTAATTAAAGTCTTCAAGGTATTTACGTGGATTTTGATTGTTCGAAAGAGTTACTACGGCCCTAGAACATAAAGGGCAACTGATGAAACACGGATTTTAGTCATAGCTCTTAGAGTTCTTTACATTGATCTTTATCCTGAGCGTGATCCTACGATAAATAAACACAGTCGCGTATGTATCAGTTTTAGGTTTGAGCTTACATAATTATGTCAATCGAATCACATGCACAGGCGGTTCCTATGCTTTTAACCTTATTTGTAACTTAGAATCGTCATTAACTAGAGCGAGACAAAGAGTCTGAGTGTGATTGTGATCACACGTGGTATAATCGACAAGGCTCTACCAAAGACTCATCCCTTACTCTAATTAATTCACAAAAAAAAGCCGTCGCCAGAAAATCGCTTCCTCTCATCCCTTGCACCAAAACATCGTGACTTGCAAGATGCAGTTGCAAAACCATCTGAGCCATCCGATCTTGATCTCAACTGAGATTCTTACGTAACTACGGCTTTGAGCGTGTTTCGTGAGTCGCTGCAGTCAGTTGCAGGCTTGATGCAACCTTTTACTCAACTCTGGGAAGTTGCACGAAGCTCCGAAGATTATTTGCTCAAGTGACAATTAGTTTAGCAAATCGACTGTGACAGTTTCGTTTCGAAATTAGAATGAGGAACAAAAAAATACGGGCTAAGTGCGTCCGACTTGTGTGCGAAGGGTTCCGAACGTATTATTTATATTTTTTTAAATTTTTATAAAATATTCAAATATTAAAGGGTTTTTATATATCAAATTTAGAAGTAAAAAACTAATTTTCCGTATTTTTCTCAAGATTTTAGACGTAGCCCCGGAGATAAGAGAGTAATGATTAATTAATTTACTTTAATTTAAAAACTACATTTGAAACCCTCAAAATATTCTTATTTGCAACGCTTAAAGTAATCCCCACATTTAAATTTGTCTATTTATACGTTACATTAGTTCGTTTTGGTGTCACAAATACTCAAGTGTGTACAAAATTTCAAGTAAATCGGTCCAATAGATTCGATAAATGAGACCGACAGCTATACCATTTGATGTTACAAAAGGGTTTCTGTTCTATCATTCGCACTTTCGAAACCCTAAAAAAGGTTAGTTTTAAGCTGACTGAAAAAATATTTGATTTCGCGGCTTGGTTGAGCATGATACCGTCGCGCGTCGCTCGCTTTCGCAGTATTTCATTTGCAGTCCAGTTTTCTAATTAATTAAGAAACAATAATAAACAACTCACTTTATGCGCTTCACTTCCTCAAATGCACGAAAATAATTTATTCGATTGAATAATACCTACTGGTTAGTAAACATACTCTTATGAAAGTAAAAAAAAATACGAATGTTATATCATATACCATATTAGCTGAAACGCCTACAGCGTTTATATTTGGACGATCACCTTCCATAAGTGTACTACTAATCTTATTTCCAACAAAAAACTTCCTAAATGACCATAATTTTCTTGAGATTGCCGTCAAAATACCAAAAGTGAACATTACCTTAGCTGATCTAAATGTCATTGGTCGTAATAGTTTACGTGTAGCCAAGCTGTTTAGCGCCGGAAAGCGGACAGTAAAGGTCATATGAAATTGGTTAATGTGGCAACACTGAGAGACTTGTTTTTTAAGAATAATTTGCAATTACAGCGAGAGACTAGACCTTGCAGCATCAACCTTCATGTACAATTAAACAAGTGTAAAATATAAAATTGTATTAATTCATGAATCCCCGACCGGTCTCATTGGACCGCGCTGTTATTGTTTTACTATTGTGTCTCGTTTCGCGGGTATTGATAGGTTAAGAGTTTCCATTATTGTTTTCTTTTACATCTCAAGACAGTAATGGTATAAATAAATAACAGTTGTGTACAAGAAAAATCTGTAGTAGGTATCTATGAAGAGTACATTAATGAACTTATTAATTTTATAGCCGTTGAAGTGGTTGTCATTTAAAGATCTTTGACAGTTGTTATGACTGTCAGAAACCAAGAAAATTCTTGTTGAAGTGTATATCATGGTTGATGTTGCCGAAAGCCTTTGTTAAATCGACGAATACCAGAAACATGATACTCCTTAATAAGATTGATTGATTGATTGATATATACTTTATTAGTAAGATTGGTGTCTAACCAGTTTTACCCTTTTTTAAGTTTTTCCTGTTAAGGAAATTAGTGGGTAGTGGAGGTCAAATAGGCAGTGGCTCCATGTAAAATAATAGTGTCCAGTTGCATCCAGTTAAACTGGAAGACGACCGACCCCGAAACACTTGGGAAAATGCTAAACTTAATGAAATCAACAAATTTCAAAATTGAGCAGCCATTCAAATCACAACGAGATTGTACAAAACTCAATGCAGAATTACAATAGGCAAGCTAACAAGGCTTACTCAATACAAAACAATAGATGTGTTTCATACTGTTCCTTTAATATTGTTCTGCAACCGCCAATTACGTTTGTCATGGGCATTCTAAATTTTGTCTCCTCGACACAGATTTATGATTTCATCATTCGTAATTTTATTGAGTGAAGAGTAAAAGATACATCATAAGATATTAGTTCTTCTTCTTCTTTTCGAATCGTAGGTAAACTCTTTAATTGTTTGGGACCTGTTATAGCTAGCTACGTTAATTGCAGCATCGGTGGCACTCATTAAAGCCTCCAAAGTGCAGGCGTTTGGGCACTTGGGGCACTCCAACGTGTGGCTCATGTTAGAGATATTAGTTGACACGACAGACGTCCTGTCTTAGCAATGAACTATGAAACTGTCAAAGTGGTAGTTTTCTGAATTTCTGCACAAATGTCTTAATATTTCTTTCGTAAGACAACAGCCGATAGTAAACGATATAACGAAATTGGTGCAGCCTTTAGTGTTCACGCGTGACCAAGAAATTCATTTTTATAAGTTATATTATTTATTGGATAATCATAGAACGGAAATTATACTAGTTTCGTTTAAGATCCTCGTCTTGTTAACAGCAGCGTGTTGATGACGTTAATTAATTAAAACTTTATGCACAATTAAAACTTCTATATAAAGGCGAATGAAACCTATGGCATTTTTATAGTGGTGGAGACTTAGAATATTTGTATCTGAAAATTTTACAAATACTAGCAATCATCCCCAGCTAATAATATGTATGTAAGGAATAGTATTATCAATTAATGTTATAACTTCTTTATCATAAGAAACGAGAAGGATACATTCGTTTTGAATCAAACTATCTGCGAGCTTCATTCGGAGGACTGCCTTGGAAAACCAGAAAAGTTGATTTGGCCTGAAATTCTCAACATACAAACGCAAGAACTCCAGTCGCTTCCTTAACTCATTCTACTAGCGTCAACCACACATCTAACACCACCACATGACACTCACCACTGCCTACTACTGCTTACGTCATCACTTACAGCATGCGTAACGTGTAATTACGTCATTAGCTGATAACGTTCGCTTGATAAGCGGTGCACTCACTGCAGGGGCTTGCGTAATGAATGAGCTTGTAAACATAGTACGCAGTAGTGTGCTGATTACCTGGTTTTGTTATATTGTAAACTAAAGACGCTTGGGGGAGGCCTATGTTCAGCAGTGTACGTCAAGTGTGCTTGGGGTTTCATATACATTTTATTTTTCTTTCCTTGTCCCTGTCATTAGCGATTGGGTCTCTTTCTGCTGCAAGAGTCATCATCATCATTTTTTGTGTTATTCGGGGTCGGTCGGTGCAACACGATTTTTATTCCATTCTGACATTCATCCATGCATGGCCCAAGACTCTATAGTGTCCATAGTTTAAGCAAAAAGTCTTCCAAAGTGTCTCTCTTTATATTTGACCATCAAGTAATAGGAATGTTGTTTCTTCTTATGCCTAAATTAATTTCTCGGTAGCAGTTAATGAATCGAGTCTTATCGAGTATGGGTGTCCATTATACCATAATAATCAATGGTAAAGATGCCTTATTTCCTTTTAGAGGAAACCGGGTCAAGTATATTTATTACACGCAGTAATATTGCGCGTGTTTTCCCTTGGACAGCTAATTAATTAGAAGTTATTATACTAACATCAAATCCATGGTAATTCTTATAAGGAAACTCATTTAGGGCATACAGGCTTGGAAGCTTTATAAGAAATCCAACCGGATTTTTTCATATATTTACCCGTATGAAAATGGATACAGTGATCATGCACTGAATCAAAATCTCTCCCTAATAAATAATCTTTTCCTATCTATTCGTTTTGCTAAGGAGTGGATTTTTTGTTTGTTTTGTGTTTCTGTTTTATGTGATTAATTTTTGTTTGCTTAGTTCTATTTAAGTTGTTTTACGTCTTTTTTTGGCCAAACATAGTGTACTCGCTTCTTTCTATTTGTATATTATGTATGACACAATAAAAGATCGATTGCTAAGTTCGATAAAATTATCGGTTTTCTTGTGATATACAGTCCTGGATCTTTTATTAGTTTTTTATTTATTATTGGGCTATAAGCGTGTACTTTTGAATTTTTGTATCTTTCCCGTTCCCGAATCAGATAATTTTGCGTTCTGCCACCATTTCAAGCCGACCCGATCACAAAACTACTTACTACTTTAAGAAAAGCCATAACGCACGTACATCAAGTACCCATCTACCAACATGAGGCAACAGCGAACAGTTTGCGAAACGAATCAGCATGTTACTCCACGACGGCGGCGATCACTTCACACCTCCCGAAGCACATAGTAAATAATGATTAACTCTTACACAAACACTGTGTTTACATTGCCTAGTCACGAACTGAGATGGGTAAGCTAAGATACTATTGTTGGATTTAATCGTGTAAGTTTAATCACTTGTCATATCAACTGTGCAATTTAGAAAGAATGGTTATTAAATGAGACTTCTCCGTTGTGACTTGTGAGACTTGAGACTTGTCCTTACTTTGTCTAAAACACTGGTGGTCATCTGCCTAGCCTTTTCCCAACTATATTGGGGTCGGCTTCCAGTCAAGCCGGATTTAGCTGAATACCAGTATTTTACGAGGAGCGGCTGCCTACCAGACCTCCACAACCCATTAACTGGGGTAACACGATACTACATGGCAAGACTGGAGTCAGATTTACTGGCTTCCGACTATCCGTAACCACTGCCAAAGATCTACAAATGACAGCCGGGACCTACGGCTTAACGTGCTTTCCGAGGCACGGAGGAAACTCGTTAAGATGGTCACCCATCCACAGACCAACCTTGGCAAGCGTTGCTTAACCTTGAAGATCGACCTGTGCGGCTGTTATTATCTAGCCATGAGCTCCTCCTCAGCCTGTCTAGAACACTGGTGGTACAGCGACTCAAACCCCCATCATTGGTTATGCAATAACAGACCTACCAGCCAATACCGCCCTTGTTGAGCCAGATACTCAAAAATATAAAGCGTTCATAATTTAACAGTGATTGCAATACAAAATTTAGTTTTTAAATAGAAGACACCGGTATCGGGAACAGGTTTGAAGCTTCCGGGACCTCGGGCTCCAAAGACGGAAGTGTCCTCATATACGAGTCAAGGTGTCCAGGAGCAGGAACAAGAGCCTTCTCAGGTGTTGGCCGAGGATCCTGGCTGTAAATACACGACTATCGCATCGGTACAATGATTGCCGTCTCCACATCCCACATGTCAACCGCCTCGCAAGCCAAGTTAAAATTATACTAAATTGCTTGAAAATAAATTATTTTTCTTGTTATGGAAAAATGATCACTCTTGAACTCTGTTTAGATTCTGCAAGTATTTAGTTTTGTTGTTGAAATTGTTTAAACTTTTAAACGAGATGTGCATAATTGTCTTGTCACTTAGGTCGGATGGTGAAGCATAGTAGTTTTTTTTTAGGTGAGAAATCATCCAATGACTTCTCCAGTTCTGGCGAAGTCATTGGATTTACTGACTAAAACCCACTCCTTTTCTTTTTTTGCCTTCGTTCCACGGCCCCCCGGGGTTCATTTTCACATAACCTATGCGTTAAGCTAAACTATATGCTTTAGTTTACTCCGAATCGAATAGATTTAACCTCAGTCAATACCCAATAGAGCAATATTTATTGCACATAATTTAACGATGTGTTGAACCTTTGGCGCAATAAATAATGCTGATCGAATTCGATTTGTTGGTATAATGTAACCGTATCATGAATCCACTGGTTTTTGCGGTCAACAATAATAACAGAAATAGGTGTTCCGAGTACTATACGAATATGAATAACCACATTGATGATACAATCAGTTATTCAATTCTTGTTGCAGAGTTCTTAACGTGGTTGTTTTTACGACCTAAACTGAACTGTTAAGAAGCTATACAGAGTGTACAACTCCATCTCTCTTTTTCGCTCACACGCCTGTCATTTTAACACGCCATGATAAGGTCATCATCAGCCTAATAATGTTACTATTTTTAGAACTCAGGCCTCCTTTAGGAGAGCAAATGGGTCATATAATCCAGTGCGGGTTTGTTGTCTTCGATTTTTTGGTTCTAAGGCATGCCGATTTCCCCATGATATGTTCTTTCACTGTTTATGAATGCTATGGTGATGAACTGATGAATTAAATTAGTTAACTAAAGCGTGGCCTGCCTCAGTTTGAATCCACAACCCGTAGGTTCGTGACCGTTACCACTAAGACCACCAGCACCACAGTTCTTCAGTTTCAATTCTCATAACAAAAACATAACACAGCTCCAAGCAACATAACAAGACAATGCAATAACAGCCACATAACGGCCAGCCAATAGAAACGCTCCAATCAGGCGGGTAATTCGCACGCGCAGCGCCCGCGCACCTGCTATTACCATTTCGGACCCCCGCGGCCCCGTCCAAGCCACGATTCTCAGTCGCGATGCAAACGCGCGTCAGCAGCCCTACAAAAGTCGAGGGCCCTTGGACATGACGGTTTCCTTCACCGTTTTTGAGTGCTATGGTGATGAATTAAATTAGTTAAATAAAGCGTGGCCTGCCTCAGTTTGAATCCACAACCCGTAGGTTCGTGACCGTTACCACTAAGACCATCAGCACCACTGTTCTTCATTTTCAGTTCTCATAACAAAAACATAACACAGCTCCAAGCAACATAACAAGATAATGCAATAACAGCCACATAACGGCCAGCCAATAGAAACGCTCCAATCAGGCGGGTAATTCGCACGCGCTGCGCCAGCGCACCTACTATTAACATTTCGGTCAATTAACCGCAGTAATGAGTTTACATACTGGTTTGCATATTATGTACGTTTATGCAATGGTATGTAATGATTCTTAGGGTAGTCAACTAACAGCGGCCTCATTAAGTTTCTTTTAGGCTTCCCGCCCACGTACGATAATCGGTGACCGATTTTTGTAAATGAAAAATAGAACACACTGATAGCAATAGTGCACGCACACGTCCCACAAAAAGTCGGTCATAATATACTATAGGATTATAATTTATTACGATTAGGTATCTGTCCTACAAAAAGTCTGGCTTATTTGTTAATTTACACAAACACAGAGGCTGCATGGCGTCGTATCGCGAGAGAGGCGGTGGCGCAGGATTCGACGAAAACATGACCACGACCACTCTGTCAAGAGTGCACGACTAAGAAGATTTGTTAATGCACCATCGGCCTTTTCTTTTTCAGAGTTCCTTAGCCAAAGAGAAAAACACGGGGCCCTATTGCTAAGACTCATCTATCCATCCGACTGTCTGTTACCTATCTCATGTACCGTGATAGTTAGACAGGTGAAATTTTCCGACATATTATGTTATTCTGTTTTCTCAACAAGAAATCTAAATAGGGCTCACATACAAAAAACGTGAAAATAACAAAGTTTTCTTTACAACGGACGATACGATCCTCCTTGTGCGAGTTCAACTCGCACTTGGTCGGTTTCCTATCATTTTATTTATGGTCGACACTATATAGCTCAAGTAGCTGTCATCTTAGTAATCACTTCCTTTCTAGCCATATTATCTTTCACAGAATCAATCAATCTTTTTTTTATCTTCGCCTACTGTTTTACCGATTGCGCTCGCCATTAATACTCACAATAATAAATTCAATCAAAAATATTTTTTTAGATTTCATGTAGGCCTTTTTTACTAATGAGGAATTATCGAATAAGCCCTACTGCTCTAGGAGCGAGAAGGAAGGTCAGATTTTTGCTGACTAAAACCCGCCTGTGTCCTTAAGTTGCCCTTTATTATGTTCCAGAGCCATGGTAACTTTTCTGAACAATCCCCCAGCAATGGCAATTTCACATAGGCCTACATAGACACTTATAAAACGTCAAAATCTAGTGCACGGTTCCAATTGATCGTTTCCTATGTCACTGAACTGACAAAAAACTTCACAGTTATCATGGTCACCATTTATTGATTTATGGTAATTTCATTTTCACAGTGTTATGTTATCTCTAGATTTTATTACTCTATTGACATTATTCAATTAGCTATGGTATTTTTAAAGTGAGAAAGCATCCAATGACTTCTCCCGTTCTAAGGCAGAACGGAAGGACGTGTCAGAATTTTCTTTCTTTTGCAAGGACTTTTCTTGTGAGGACATCGTTCCATCACTCGTGACTGAGGCCGCTTCCTTCACGAGCATTACTGCTTCGCAGAAGGTATATAGGTTTACTTAGTATATAAGTTTAAATTGTATCCTACCCTCGAATATGTTTTCTCTTTGTAACTCAAAGGTTTGCTGGAAGAAAACTCATTGCTGAGTTAAGCTCGCCTTTGTACATTAACTATTTAATCACCATGTCTTGTAATGTTTATTTTTGTGTACAATAAAGAATTAAGGAAGCGGCCACTGCCCATTCCCCCGCGCTCCAGACCATGGCCAGTATCACTGTACCAGGGCCCGGCACGAGAGTTCTCCGCCACTGATCGCCCTCGAAATTAGCTATGGCTGTGGTGTTTATAACATGTATTGAGGGCTAGCCCATATATGCGTCATAACCTACAAACATACATACATAACAGCCATAGAGAATTTAATTCGCTTAGCTATCGGAATAGTTTTCATCAGTTGTGTAACTTTTCTGAATCTGATAACTGTTCACATGTGTTAACGAATAACTGACATTTATTTATAATCTTTATTTTAAAATGTAAGTATACAGTACATAGAACAAAGACAACATGAGGTCGTATTAGTGACATTCTATTTATAAAAAAGGGCTCATGCCTCTTTAGTTAGGTTGCGGCTGTATGTATAATAGTTCGCTAGAATTGCTGCGATCCTGGAACGCAAAAAGCAACGGAAACAAAGTCGGTTTTAGTCAGCAAAAGTCTGACACTCTCCCCCGCTCACTCAATGGGGGACCACTTATTCGATGATTTCACAACCGAAAAAAGTACCTCATTTAATGTATTAAAAGTACTGGACATACGAGTATACTGGGACTTCCCCGGAGGTGTCCTAATTTTATAGAGTTTGAAATTAATTACCCAAATCGTCAGAACTGACGAAATAAAAGTCTTTTTTCCGGGTCCGGGTTGCCGCTTTACCTTGAGTATTGGAATTTCCGTGAATAAACTACGCACTAAGACCTTTTCAGACCAACCGTCTACATTAAACCATTATTTACTGATCTTAAATAAGTATTTTTTTAGTTATCGATAGGCTCACGTTTGACCACTATCTCACCTGATGGTAGGCGATGATGTGGTCGACGATATTTTTTAAAGTAGAAAGTCATCGAATACATGTCAGACTTTTGCTGACTAAATCCACACCTATAATCCTTCTTTGCCTTGCGTTCCAGAGTTTCCCTTTAGGAAGTCAACCCGTGACCCCAGTATGCTTCGGCCCTGCTATACCTCTACGGTTTGTCTGAAATCTTCGGCTATGATGATATAGAGGCTTGCCTAGAAGTACCTAACCTATTTAACCTAATTGGCTAGATCCCTGGGTTTTGCCCTCAGGAAACAGACTCCGGCAGGGAAGTAGTAACAGATGTCCAACTGTAGTACGAGTTTGATTTTTATCAAGTAGAGTAAATACCTTGTATCTTTAAGTCAATATTATTGACAAGTGATAAGCACTGATAAATCTTGCACTTGAACATAGATTCACACATTTCTGCGGATTTTGTAATGGAGATAGCTATTTTTGTGCAGGCTGATAGCGAATATGAAGTGGGAACGGCTGAGCAGTTCTTTTTATCGTTTTAATTTAATTTGAAGTCTTAGCCAGATTTTTTTAAGGTTGGTCGACTCGCGTTTGACCACACTCTCATCTGATACTAAGCAATGATGTGGTTGACGATGAAACCAAGTAAAAATGTTTTGTTTATCTTGCCAGCTGCTTTGTAAGGGATTCAGATTAAAGGGTATAGAAAAAGATATCCTTGAAAAGTAACCTGCAAGGCTCAGAAGGTTCGAAGCCTACTAGGGCTATGGGTTCGCTAATTCGCTTCTGAAAGGAAAAACCGGGACCTAGAAACGCAAGGCAAAGAAGGAACATAGCAGTGGGTTTTTGTAAGTAAAAGTCTGACATCCTGCTCTGCCCAAGAGAGGGAGAATTAGTCATTCAAGAAACTGACGATGAGCGCTTCCGCAATCATGCTTGGGATCCGGGACTTTTATTTCTTTCTTTTAATGTAGTTCCCGCATATGCCCTGAAAGAGTTTCAAGGAAAAATCTTTTCAAGGCCTCAAAATTATCACTTTCACAAACTAGTACTTACTTATTTATTGACCGGTGACTTGGAATTGACCCCGGTCTACTGCCGAGGTCAACTTAACATACTCGCACTATTAATCAACACGACGATTCATTCTAGTAAGACTAGTTCTCAAGCTCTGAATAGATCTGACTTCTAAAGTCATATGAAAACTTCACGATGTTGTGTTTATTTTGAAGCACCTACAATACCTACATGTATTTACCTTTGTTATTTACCTATATATTTTTAGTAATCTTTTTCCGTAACCGTAAGGACAGATTTAAGATTCAGATCAAGATTGAAATTTCAGTTTCCTTCGACCTTCAAGTATAATTTTACCTAAGTTCGTCAGCCTATAGGAACACGATAAACATAAAACACCCCATATTCTGTGCCAGTCTCCCATATTATTTTTTACCTCGTATCTTTGACTGGTAAATAAGCTTGTAAGATCATTATGGTAGGCGCTAGATAAATTTCTCGGGTATGAAGAGTAACGCAACAAAGTTCATTTTAAATACATTGACCCGAAAATTTTAATGAACTGTTTTTCATTACTAGAAAATGGGAAGGATCATCACAGATTACTTTCGATTTTGAAATTAAGAATGTCAAATGTAAAAAGTTCAATGACCTATGGCAAATTTATTTAGCTCCTATCGTAGTTGCATATAGGGGCTATATAATTCCGCAAATCCCACAGGATCCACGGGTTTGATGACTTCAAACCCGAAGGCTTGCGGAATCGCGATTTTGATGCGGGATTGGATTCAAGTAATATTAAAAAGTAAAAATAAAGCGATTTACTGTTATAATCGTTGACCTAGGAAAACAAGTCGCTTGGAGGAAGTTGAACAACTCGTGTCGCTACTGGTTTTATTGATATTTATAGTACACAGCATAAACTGGTCATGAATTACGCTTGCACCTATACCAAGAAGTATTTATTATATCTACTGGTTACTTCTAGATCCTGGTTTAACTTCCTGTTCAGTTAAAAGTATAAGTGACTTAAGGTTTGCAGGAATAGTGTCATTGACCTTTGTACAGTCGACTGCACGTCGCGTCGGTGGTTTCAATTTGACCTTAAGTTGGTCTAGCGTAGAAAGGAATTTTATTGCAGACAAGGCCAGGTTATACTGGTTTTGTCACCTCGCATTTTATATGTTTATACTGTTTGTACTTTCGTTTTCGTAATAAACCAAAAAACTATTGGAATGATTTTGAAAATTCTTTCACCAGCAAATGCTACCTTATCACTAAAAAATTCTTTCACACAAGCGTAATATTTTCTATTAACATGCGGGCGAAGCCGCCGGAAATGAACTATAATATTAATCTGCCAAAGATCCGAAAAATTAACGATGAAACTACAGAATACATAGCAAAAACGAATTCGTTTTTGCTATGTATTCTGTGTATTCTGTGCAATCTTAAAGAAAAACTCAAATCAATTGATAATACACATTGATTGATAAAAACAGAAAAGAAAAACACAATTCAACGATAATTACCCGTATCGCACGTTTTCCTTAAAAGATAAAAATAAAGGAACAAAACAAACCATTATCTCTATCATTCAAAACCGTCGATAATATTTATGTTTTGCTCATCATTCGTAATTTGACGTCATTGAGGTCGCATTCGATGTTCTAATGTTGTTCGTGTCGGTCCGGTCCAACACGTTCCGATTATGTTATGTTACTCAAGCCAAAATAAAATAAATATAAGAAAAATAAAATATCACGATAATTAAGCGTTGTCGCGCATTTTCCGTAAGAGATAATAATAAAGGAACAAAACAAACCATTAGCTCTAACATTAAAAACCGTAATATTTATATTTTGCTCATCATTCGTAATTTGACGTCATTGAGGTCGCATTGATGTTCTAATATTGTTAGTGTCTGTCCGGTCGAACACGTTCCGATTATGTTATTTTAGTTAATAAAAGTCATCGGCAATTTCCTTGTCAACACGAGTTGATTCAGCACATTTTTTTGGCATATAAATTATTTCAGGCCATCCCTATTACTTCATCATCTACCTAGCCTTTTCCCAACTATATTGGGGTCGGCTTCCAGTCAAGCCGGATTTAGCTGAATACCAGTATTTTACGAGGAGCGGCTGCCTACCAGACCTCCACAACCCATTAACTGGGGTAACACGGTACTTCGTGGCGAGACTGGAGTCAGATTTACTGGCTTCTGACTATCCGTAACAACTGCCAAAGATCTCCAAATGACAGCCGGGACCAACGGCTTAACGTGCTTTCCGAGGCACGGAGGAAACTCGTTATGTTAAGATGGTCACCCATCCACAGACCAACCTAGGCAAGCGTTGCTTAACCTTGAAGATCGACCTGTGCGGCTGTTATTATTTAGCCACGAGCTCCTCCATCCCTATTACTTAGGAACAAAAAATATACACAAAAAAATATTATAAAAATCGGTCAAATTCTTTCGTAGGAGTTCGATAACGATTCGTAGTTTAACGTCATTGAGGTCGCATTCGATGTTCTAATGTTGTTCGTGGCTGTCCGGTCCAACACGTTCCGATTACGTTATGTTACTCAAGTCAATAAAAATAAAAGTTTATTACATTTCATTTTGGTTTACATTGCAAGTCAAGGATTCCCATCATCTTCATTTATGCCATAAATGCCAATTCTATGCATAAATGCTCTTCCAGACAATAAAAGTCATCAGCGGTTCTCTTGTCAATACTAGCTGACCCGGCAAAAGTTATGTTGCCAAATAAATTGTATCAGGCCATCCTTATTACCTAGGGGTATAAAAATTGCCTACGACCTATACTAAGACCTACCAAATTTTCAAAAAAAAAAACCTAAAAATTGGTCAAGTCCTTTCGGACAAGTTCTATAACAAGCCAAAATAGTAATGGCCTGATCGTGATGGAGTAACAAACACACATACAAACTTTTGCCTTTATAACATTAGTGTATCTAATTATTATAAACAAAAAACTCATTTAATTGATAGTTTAGAATAGAATAAATATCGTCGTCTAAAAGTGTTAAACTGCTAACTCCCTTCTAGCTAGAAGGGAGTTAGCAGTTTAACACTTTTAGACGACGATATAGAGACGCTGGTTCTAATAAATAAAGATCTTTAAACCTCGGCAGGTTATTGAAACAATCGTTCAAACTACCTTTTTAAGATCTGCAAGTACTAAAAACAGAGCATTAAAAACCTTAACCTGAAAGAAATAAAAATCAAAATGCAACTCACCAATTTTAGCGCTGCTGAACACGATCAACGCATGCGTATCGTCCACCCACTTAATTTCAAAACCCGTGTCTTTATATTCACTGAACAACGAGAACAAATCGTTCGTCTTGAACTCACTAGGAAAGTCATACACTTCCACCACATGGCCGAAAGTTTCATCGTAAGGACCGTTGAAGAGTTGCTGGCCCCGCGTCTGGTACTGGTCGTAGCAGTTCTTTGGCTTGCTTATATGAACCTTCCCGACAGTAGTCGTCAACTCTTCAAGCAAAGAAGGATCAAGGCATTCTCCACTGTCGTCGAAAACTGCATCCCAATCATTCTCTTCCCGTTTCAAAGAGACTTTAGCTTCTAACTTAGGTTTCGTCTTCTTCAACTCAGGGTCTTGCTCCTCTAATACCGGCTCGGGCTCAACCTTCTGTTCCGCCTCAGTCTCAACAGCATCCGATATAACTAACACATCAGAATGGAAGCTCTGTTTTATAATTCTTTTGCTACTCCTATTAATTTCTTGGGACGCGCGCTTCAACTCATTCTTCTCAACATCTTCGTCTTTAGCATACAGGTAATCGTTATCGATAATATTATTGCTTTGATTCGGTTCGTTCACCGCCATATTTTCGTCAGAATCATTGGATCTCGAGTCGCTATTGTCGGTCGCGTTCTCACGACTGTTCTCAGTGTACTCACTGTAATAGTTCGGACTGTAGAATCCTAACTGACCGTTAGCGAAATAATCTCCTATATAAAAATTCTCGCCTACTTCTATGTCGTCGTTAATAAAACTATTATCACTAAAAGATATTGCACTATCACTATTTGGCACTTGGAAGCCTGAAGGCACGGATTCCTTTGTATCGCTCGATGTTGGCTCGTCTATGCTCGGGGCCGTGTGAGATCTTTGATTCCTGAGATGCGGTGGTGTGTAAACATTGCAGTAGGTCTTGTCTATGGATTTCCTAGGGGTGGAGTGTTGTGATTTGTCTTTGGGCGCGGGTGACTTGGGACACTTGGCTCCCTCCGCACTGTGACTAGTTCTGCGGTGGTTGTTGTGTTCCTTGCCGTCCTCAGGTTGGGTGCTGTCCGCGGTCCGCAGGGCGCGCGGTACGTATACAGCGCGGTCTGGGCGCCGAGGTTTCGTGGAACCAGATCTGGGAACAATAAAGTCAATGATATCGCTTGATACGCTAAAGATTGAAAGGGAAACCCCAACCACTTAAGCCTACATAAAAATTCCGCAATCACATCTCGACATAGACGCATTAAGTACGAGGCATCTAATAGCCGAAAAGCCATCATCATCAAAAATCAAAGGCACACTTGTCACGTTCATTGTGCGCCAACTATTACGGCAGTCACGTAACCGCAAGTGGGGCAAGGCCAGCGAACGCCAGTCGAACACCGTGCCCCTCTCTCCGTGGCACACTTTCGTCCGTTTTCGGCCAGTCGCCGCCCGCCATCGCCACCGGTTTGTGTAATTGAATGTTGAATGCTGATGTTGTTGACATCACTAGTGCTTTGTCTGGACCCAGTTTGGTAATCGGATTTTGTAACATCGTTAGCGGTTTTATTGGCTTGCGATATGTTTTGATATTGAGTGTTTGAGTTTTTAGGTATATGATACATGATAAATTATATTCACGTGCAAGTTTTTTTTAAATCTGTTTGGTTTCAAAAAAGCTTTTGCACGTGATTTTTGTCGTTTTAAACTAGATAAGGCAGGTGCTTCCTACCTGACTAACTTAGAAGAAACAGATCAGTCTCTTTTAGCAAAAATGTGACGGTCAAATTATATGAGATCCATGCAGAATAGTGCCTTAGATGGTGTTTTGAGGAAAGAACCACACAGTTTTGAGTAGACTTGTCCTGTGATGTATCCAAGCGTGCATTGGATCTTTTGATGCATCTTTGAAAAGATAGAAAGAGAGAGTGATAAACATTTTTTCCCTGTAATGTGTAACCTCTAAGACAATCTAATACTTTTGGCCCCTATTAACACTTATTAATTTCCGTACACATGGGTTCATCCAAAAATTGTACACCCTGAATGCTAAAATTCAAACCTTTTTGGTATTTAGCTTTTCTTTGAAAACAAACGAGGTTATTACCAGATGGTAAGAGAATTTATGAATCATAATACCAACAAGAATGAGAAATGAGCGCAAATCGTCCAAGGACAAATTGCATTTACGCTAATTTTTGGGTTAAACACATAATATGAATTCGTAAAACTAGAGTATGTTGTACTACAGACAAAGATGATTCAGGTGGAAAAATGGAGACATCGCTTGGGCATACACTATGAAGGCTTTAGTGATCTCAATAACATTCATCACAACATTCTCTAAAATATTCATTGGATGGTGTACAATAAAGAGAAAATAAATACATAAATATTCGCTATTTTGATAACGTAAGGGTTTACGTTATCAAATTCAACACATTATTCAGTTTTACGTATTGAAATACCGATACAATGAATCTATAAGCAAATCGTTGGAAATAAACAAACGCTGAATGCACACTTAAATGTGAATGCGTGAAAAAACCAAGAAACAATGGTAACCGAAGTAACTGGAAGTTTCCATGTCACGGTAGAACCTTGCACATTAGTGTGAAGATATAGGCTGTTAACACCATCACTCATGTGTTGAAAGGCACAGCACTGGAATTTACCTTATTAGCTAAATTAGTCCCTTATTTGATGAGAAATGATCCAATGACTTCTCCTGCTCTAGGGCGAAAAGGGGGATAGGGAGGGTGTGACTTTCATTGACTTAATCCACTCCTGTGTCCCTTCTTTGCCTTCGTTCCTGGGTTCTTTTTCACACAAAATATGGCATTAGCTAACTTAATAGGAACTAGTCGACATCCGATCTTTGAAAACTCGTTTTCTTGAAAGAAATTAACCATTGCACTGTCTTATATCTTTGTGATACCTTTGTCCATATGCGTCAGAAACAAATTTCTTAACATATTATTTATTTAAACTCTTATATAAAATTTTGTCTATACTATGATAGTAAATAATATAATGAGAATCTTAAAAAAAACATACTTGGTCTTATCGCATTCCGCGATAATTTCTAGGCAACCTTGAATGGACAGAGATTGCCTGACATAACACATCGGTTTTTCCAAAGACTTAAGTTAGTAAAACCCTGAGCTAAACAGCTATTCTCTCCTTTAGAAAGGGCTTTATACTGGCTACTTAGACATTGCGCAAGAATTCCATTCTAGCTTTAGCCTACAAGTTGACTAATAATGCTTTCGTAATAGCTTAGTTTGAGAATGCTGGAAGCTGTAGGTGTTGCGTTACTATTTACGATTGGGCTTCGACTTATCTTATGAGGATACGGAAGCCTATTGTGTTACTTGGGAGAATTTCTATCGGTAGGCTTTGTGTAGTGCTTAAGACTTGGTATGGTCATGTGAAGAGGAAGGATGACACGCATGTTACTAAAACAGTTATGAGTAGATGGATGGGGAGGAAGGCCAAAGAAAAGATGGATGGATTACGTGAGGAGTGATATGAAAAGGCAATTAGTGATAGCGTGACATATGACTAGACAGAATGGAAGAAAAATGCGTGTCCCGCCGATCCCAAGTAATATAGGATAAGGGCAGTAAGAAGAACAAGAAGAAGCCAAATTCAAAGCAGTCGAAGTAAGGACCCGCACTTCGGCAGCGATGGAATGGATATGGAAGGCGGAAGGCACCAAAGAGAAGCATTCGACCGTCAGAGAACTACAATGTTCTTCTGATGGCCAAATTGGTAAATTGCGGATGCACTTAACAATCAACTATGACCAAAGAAAACATCGAAGAAGATAACATGACGAGAAAAGAAAATTATCATATCGAAGGCAAAGAACAAGCTCACGATACGAATAATATTGCTAAACTAATCCTACTTCTGCAGTGATTGATAAGAAGCCTAACAATCAAAACTGACTGCTTAATAAACAACAATACTGTCATTATGATTAAACAAACCTTAATTACACAGTAAATAATGTATCAATAGCTAATTGATCACTCATTTCTTCATCGCATCTGCAACCAGTTGATGCCCCTCATTTCAATACAATGGCTAGTGAAAGGACATATATCAAAACCGATAAATATTAGAGGTGCGCCAAAAAAAGCGGTCAAGTACACCACTATTGTATAAGTGGCTTTTTAACATTTGATTGATGACTTATACTTTTTAACAGATACACATAGATGTCGATAAAAAGGTTGAGTTAAATAATTTGAGATCAAAGGTCATAGTTATGAAATTATAGCTGTTGATGATGCTAGAAGAAAAAATGTATGTCAAGCCTAAGGAAAGACATTCATACCAACTAAGCACTAGGATTATATCATTACACTAACACATATGCCTTTTTATAGCATTGCTATAATATGGATAAATCTATCTATTACACAATATTGCATAAGATACAGAGTGCATCTTTTTTTCATACCAGTTTTAGTGTAGCTGAATTACCATTTTATAATGTGCGTATCATTTAATTCTCAATGGTGTTATAAATGTTGCTGTGGTCTGTGAATCATGCATGACAAAACATCGTTCTTATCTTTCTTGATATAGAAATTTCTATGATTTTAGTACTCGAAGGCGTATTATATGCATGCAATTACAAACTCTTTTTGATCAAAGTCAAAAAGGAGGTTGTGAATTCAACTGAAGACTCATGTTTTATTGTGTACGTGTCATTCAAGGTAATTTACCCAACACAACCTGTTTTAAAGCAATGACTATGCATAATGATTTTGCGTCATTATTCACTGAATTAGATATAAGTAAATGATCATTAGCTGGTATAAATTGTACATGTTTACCAATATAAATATTTCCATATTATTGCGCAGCTGTGCATATATTTTCCTCAATCGTTACCAATAAAGTGCTTCAAGGATTTTTATTATTGTTTCCTTCACTTTCAATTTTCTTTGTCAGTGTCGAGTTCACAGTAAATAATCTTTGATCGATTGTGATTGAGACTTTGATTGCAGTTTCAAGGTCAAAGGGTATTGTTAGGCCATATGGTAGAGAATTGGATGGTAGTGCTGAATTTATTGTCATTGCTGATGACCTCATTATTAGGACATGTTTGTCACATAATTGGTCAATTTAATGCATGAGTGAATACAAACCCTTTAAGCTACTGTAAAAAAATCCAAATCAGCTTACACAATTTCACTTTCAACACATCCAAAGGCCGACATACGACCTTTACACCACTAATTAACACAAACAGCACTAAACGGTCCACTTTATAAAAAAACACACTGATAAGATAAAGGGCTTAGCGCACGTCCGTCGTCGACGGGTAACAAACAACAAATGATGTAGGAAGTGTTGTTGATACCGACCTGATCTTTTCCTGAGGCTGCGCGCGCCGCGGCGCTTGCGCCGGCTTGAAACCTCCCACCGCCGCTGCGAAAGAGTGTTACATAAAGTCACCATGATTTCGTGATACCAAAGGATTGGTAAAATAATAAAATTTATCAAGAATGTATTTTGTTATGTGTTTTATTGAGTGTGTAATAAATTATACAATAGATATTAGTAACTTATGAGAAGTGTTTATTTCGCTGTTTTGTATGAAGCTTGATAAACATATGTTAGTGTTCTGCGGTAAAGGAAAAAACATGATAAGGAAACTGTCTAAAGCCCAGCAGTGGGAACATTTCATGGCTGACCGTATTAGTAAAAAAGTATAATCAGCCTAATAATGTTCCGACTGCTGAGATTTAGGTCTCCTCTTTAAGAGAGGGAACGGGCCGTAATCTATCACGCGGCCCCTGTGCTGTTTGGTGGATCACGTCTTCAAATTTCTGTTTCTAGGACATGCCAGTTTCCTTACGATGTTTTCCTTCACCGTTTTGAGAGTAGTTGAGATAAAATAAAGTACACCAAGCAATGGGTCTGACGGGGTTAGAACTCGCGACCTACAACTCGTAAGTCGGGATCGTTACCACTTGGCTACTAATATTCTATTATAGTATGTGTTTGAATGAAACTGATTTACCAGGTCAACACTCTAAAAATTCCATTCAGTATTACGAGATTTTATAGCAGCAATATTGCGTTGCATTCGTCTAATTAAGGTAAAAGTACGTAATTCCGTTAAGGTCCCAGTACCCGTTAACTAGTCAGTTTTTTAATTTTTGCGGCTTTCTATCAAAATCAAATTAAAGTTTGCAAATGGCATTTCATTCTTGGTACTATTTTATACAATTTTAATGAAAACACTCATCAAAAAGTTTAATGTTGTCAAAACTGTACGAGTTTAAAAATTCGTTATTAAAAAATTATCTGTTAGTTCAAAGTTCTGTCAGTGAACTACGAGACCACCCCGTCGCAGAGATCATCTAGCCGTACTTCGACGGACAATGTTAAGGTAAGAGTGTTAATATTTATAAAAAATTGTGTGTATTATTTAACGATTTAACCCATAAATTAAGATAAATCTCATCGAAAAGTAATTATTTTTGCATGTTACATCTATTGGTACTCACAAACCCCTACTTGACCTAGTACCCGGTAAATTCGTCTGTTTTTTGCCGGTTACTGGTACACTATCAACCTGGTAAAATACGTTGCACGGAAACCCGTTATTGTATCCTTATTGCTTTGAAATAGGTGTCATTTTCCTTTGAAACTGTAGTTTTTTGTTTTTTTATATTAACTTGTAGAACCCCGTGGCACAAAAACGTGCCAGTAAACAAGTAATTACCTTTTAACTTTGAGAACCGCTGGAAAAAAATTGTGCCACCAAAACCTGACCGATTAAAAATTATACTTCTTCTTCTTCTTCTGCCTGGCGTTAGTCCCGGCCGTTACCAGGGTCCGCCTTCCTGCTAAGCTTACTCCACTTTGCCCGATCTTCAATATCCTTCCCAGTAAGGCCATTGGCTCTCATGTCGGACTTGACGACGTCCAGCCAGCGCTTGCGAGGGCGACCACGGGACCTAGCCCCAAGAACAGCCATATCCATGCATCTCCGGCCGACGTACTCCCTAGGACGACGCATGATGTGGCCATACCATCGCAGACGACACTCTTGCAGTTTTTCCCCCACGTCACGGACACCAAGACTACCTCGGATGAATGAGTTGCGCACGCGATCGGATCGCGTTACGCCACACATCCACCTCAGCATCTTCATTTCCGTGACGCGAAGCTCCTGAGTGTGTCTGCTTAATGCCGGCCAACACTCGCCACCGTACAGGAGGACCGGCCGAATGATGCATTTATATATCTGCCCTTTGAGCCTCGGGGGCATTCTACGGTCACATAAAACGCCCGTTACCTCGCGCCATTTTGCCCAAGCCGCGCCTATACGTGCTTGGACATCGTCATCCACGTTGCCAGACTCATGCAGCACGGATCCAAGGTACCGGAACTTATCGGCCTTTGTTACCAGATCCGAACCTATTCGGATAGTGTTTGAATCCGTGCCGCCACAGGACATGTACTCGGTCTTCGCCACATTTAGTCTCAGACCGCCGTTTTCCAGCGTGTCCTTCCAAATGTTGACCTTGCGCTCAAGATGGGCTTTGTTCTGGTTAACGAGGGCGATGTCATCGGCATACATCATTAGCCAAGGAGGCTGGATAGGACTAATAATAACGATTAAAAATTATACTCTAGTAGTATAATTACAGAAGCAACAGAAACAGAGCAATAACAGTTTATATTATTAATATTATTTATATTAATTTATTAATATTAAATAAATAAATAAATAATAAATAATGGCGGTCCCCACGGGGCGCCACAGGTTAAATATTTTCTGCCGGATAATGGGACATGCATTAACAGATGCATTTAAATCCGTCACGGTTCTTATTGCCTTGAGTTAAGTATTATTTTCCGTTGACTCAATAGAATGTAGCTACTAGATATCTTGTTTGTTTTGTCACCTCGTGCATTTGGTTGCTTGTGGGTTTTGCCGTATGATTTCCCGATTTTTGTACAGTTTGCGTTACAGCTCTGCTGGTCTAAAACAAGTTTTTTTTTTTTTTTTTATGGGGCGCAGTTTTAGTACATTAATATGAATATTGACTACTGGGCAATATTATGTAGCGTACTTTAGAACGACAAACTTACATGATGTGAATTGGTACGTACTTGTTTTACGCGCGTAGATATTTTTTCTAGACACACTTGTTCTTTTCACCAAGCTGGCCTGTGTGTTTCACTACCATGTAAGGTTTTCTTGAGTTAGTCATTATCATTATCATCTTAGCCGAAAAACGTCCAGTGGTGGGCCTCCCCCAAGCGTCGCCACAACGAACGGTCCTGTGCGTCCCGCATCCATTGGATTCCTGCGACCCTGAGGTCATCGGTCCACCTAGTGGGAGGTCTCCCAACACTGCATCTCCCGATACGTGGCCGCCACTCCAGAATTTTCTGACCACTGCCCCTTCAGTTTGGCGATTCTTCGGGCTATGTCGGTAACCTTGGTTGTCTTGCGGATATCTTCATTTCTGATGTGATCACGCAAGGATACTCCGAGCATAGCCCTTTCTATTGCTCTTTGGGTGACTTTTCTGGACAAGCCTTCTGATGAGGCGCATTGTGAGCGACCACATTTCCGAGCACACACTGTGGTAATTTGGACGAGGAGATACCGTGCAGCCGAGTCAGATTCGACGATTGATCTCTTTCTCGAAGTTAGTCCTACCCCTTTGGACCGCCTGTCCCAGGTCGACGTAGTCGTCCACAACTTCGAGTGTAGAGTCTCCGATCTTGATAGGAGTAGGTGCTACATGGATATTTACTATGACTTTGGTTTTGTCCATGTTCATTTTGAGTCCCACTCTTTCGGAAGCCCTACTGAGATCACCGAGCATTGTACTGAGCTCCTCCGTAGTCTCAGCTATGACTACTACCTATATCGTCGGCAAACCGAAGGTGAGTGCCGCCGTTGACATTAATGCCTCGCCCATTCCAGAACCTTGAAGACATCCTCCAATGCGGCTGCGAACAGTTTCGGAGAGATAACGTCTCCCTGCCTCACACTCCGCTGTAAAAGGATAGGTTTTGAGGTCTGGTCCTGAAGTCGGACTGACATGATGGCGTTTTTGTACAAACATTTCAGCACTTCGATGCACCGATAGTCAATCTGACACCGTTGGAAAGACTGCAGTACCGCCCAAGTCTCGGTGTCTAGGCTTTCTCGTAGTCTACAAACGCTAAGCAGAGAGGCAGGTTATACTCCTTAGTCTTCTGTATAACCTGCCGCAGCGTATGTATGTGGTCTACGGTGCTGCCGCCTTTTCGGAATCCGGCTTGTTCAGGAGGCTGGAAGTGATGACTCTGGAAATCAACTTGTAGATATGGCTCAGAAGTGAGATGGGCCTGTAGTTCTTAAACAGGGCATTGTCGCCCTTCTTGAAGAAAAGTACCACCACACCTCTGTTCCATTCCTGTGGCGTTTTTCCTTCGAGTATGACGGAACCAAATAGCTTTTGAAGGGCCCTAAGTACCGGTTTTCCACCCGCCTTCAGAAGTTCGGTCGTAATTCCGTCCTCACCCGGCGCCTTGTTATTCTTAGGTTGTTTCAGAGCCATCCTAATCTCGTACAGGCTGACGACCGGGATATCTTCAATATAGTGTCGGGTCAATCTAGCTCTTGGGTCGTTCGCTAGGTTTGCCGTGGGTTTAGAGATAGATGTGTATAACTTTCCATAGAATGCTTCGATCTCTCCCAGGAGCTCCGATTTAGAGGATATGACTCTGCCATCGTCGGTCTTCAGTTTCGTGAACTGGCTCTGCCCAAAAGACAGATCTATCGCAAAGAGTTTGGAGCCCTTTTTCCGCTCTAGCGCGTCCTTACCCCTTTCGAAATTAAATTGGCAAAGATCGCGTATCACAATATCTGCACGCATCTTCTTCGAGTCGGATCCGAAAGCCTCTTGTTCTTATTTTTACGAGTACAAAACTCCAAGAGCTATCAGCTCGAAACTGATAGCTCTCGGAGTTTTGTCATTATATAAAAATAATAACCAAATGCGACAAAAATGTGAATAATTCGTTTCGGAAGTCATTGGTAATTCAATTATTTCAACATGGTTTTGGGGTTCAACAGAATAGTGGTCGTATATTTAGGCAAGGGCAAAAAAGGTCTTCTTCTATTTCATTTACTGCTTTGCAGCTTAAGACTTGACTAATGGTGACACTTGACCTGGTGTCTTTTCAGTACTAGTTTTATCTTCTTTGACAAAATTTGTTACATAAATATGCCTCATTCCATGTTTCTTCCAGTTTCATTTTCATTTATTAAGTCACTGAACTCACGTGAGTTCAGATTTAGGTGCAAGATGTCAGTCAGACCTGTGAAGTTATCCAGATGATAAAAAATCTAAAAAATAAAATAGTTGATAGGTACTAAAAATTGTCTCAAAATCGTAGCCATCGTAGAATCTGTCTAAAGGTAAATTATTTTGCGTATTTATTTGCCTCTAAACCTTGAATAATTTTTCGAGGCATCTATGGGTATACCTTTCGAAGTTGAACTTCTGGTGCCGTAAAAAGCTTCGAGCTTTTGCTTACTTGAGTAGAGCCATAGTAAAGTACTGCTGCTTTCCTGAACTAAAGCATGGGTTTGTGTTTAATTTTGGGCCAATCTGTGACCTACTACTTCTGGGTTGCTTTATAATTACTTCAAACTAGTGACAACTTGGTCTGTCATTATAAATACGTTTACTTGCTCTATTTTTTAAAACAACTGCTTGGCATCAACTGAAATTGAGAAAAAGGAAAAAAAGCTAGGTGATGTTTGTTTTTAAATAATGGAATTACCACAAAAATGTTACTATAGTCCGTCTAATGAAAGCGCGACCTGATAAAAAGAGGTTGAATCCAAAAAAATTGTATGTGGTATTACTAACTAGTAGGAGAATCATGTTTTGACACTTCCCCATTTTTTCATTTCCTGCAGTTGCGGCTGAATAATGTTGCCAATTAAATTTAAAAAAATACTCCAGGTCGTGCTCTCATTAGACGCACTCTAAATAGGTTTTGAAATTATATTTTTTTTTTACTTTTTCGTACCTATTGATTTCAAATCAGAAATTAGCAAATTGCCTGTTAATTTTCTTTCAGCTAGTCATGAGTGACAAACAGAAGGCCATACCAAAGATCATGGAGGCGGTTAGAAAAGGAGCCTCAATTTCAGCTGCAGCCAGGCAGTACAATATTCCACGGTCAACGTTGGACGACAAAATACGCGGTCGCTCGTCTATTAAATGTTCCAAAGGACCTGCTGCAGTTTTGTCAAAAGAAGATCATTTAAGGAGATCGAAATAAAAACTTATGTTTGCTTTTTCTATTTTAAAGATATAAAAAATTAAGTTAAGATATTTTTAAGGTTCTGTTCAAGATGAAACTAAAACATTACTATACTCCGTCGGTTTAGGTAGTTAACTAAAGGTAAACAATCTTGGCATGTCTTTTTATCTAAAAGTTGTCTATAAATTGTATGTAAAAATCTTTGCAAATAGGTATTTACCTAAATCGATGTTAGCTAATAAAATAAATTTAAATAATCTTTGTGTATATTATATACGACCTCTTTAATATAAAAAGACATACCAAGACTGTTTACCTTTAGTTAACTACCTAAACAAACGGAGTATAGTGTTAACCTATAATTTGTGTAACACAAATTAAAAAGAAATTAAAACGAAACATGTTTTTTTTTGTTAAATACAGACCCCAATTATTTTCACGACTCTATTTATTTGAAAATATTTTATTTCTATGAACTTTAACGTAAGGCAGTAGAGTTCAGATTCGCGGTTAAAATTACCGGATTCTGGGACAATTTAACGTTAACTAGTACAATTCTGCCGGATACTGGTACAACTAGGTGTTTTTGTATATTTTTTGTTTTATTGTTAATTAACATTAACACTAATTTATTAGCATTATAATATACTAAAAGTATATTAAATTATCTAACTAGTCATATAAAATTTATTTTTGTAACTCTACTAGTTTTAGTCTAGCGCGCATGCAAAGTCACGGAAGTTCAAAACTTCACGGTTACTGGTACTTTTACCTTATATTTTTTTCAGGCGTATCAGATTCTCAATTACATAACAGCAATTAGTACAATATGTACTGTCGGCTCAATACCTGACAACTTTGTTTACACTAACATTTTAGTTCAAAAACATCGTTTCAATATTAATTTCGTTGTTAAAAAAATAAATGTATCATAAGAATAATTTTACGCAATGGTTATTATTATGCTTTATTAGTAGTTAGTTTTAATTGTTTAAGGGATTTTTATTTTATTATAGTTTATTTATTATGATTAGTCAAGTATTTTATGCTGTAGGTAAAAAACAGTGTGTTGTAATTGGGTAGTTGAACCAATATTTTTATTATACATAATATATTTTTTATTTATGTTATATTTTTTTTATCAAAAGTAACTTAAACCAAAGTAGGTTCACGCCTCAAACCACCAAACACTTTCAAATCTGAGTGGAAGGGAAAAATGACAAATAACCAAATAACAGAATGAGGATGTACACGTTTGAATATGACGTCCACGCAAACAGGTTACGTGCGAACAAAAGAGGTACCGAGATGTTCCCTCCACGCTCCAACTGAGGAATATGCCATAATTTGAAATGGTTACTTCATTTAATGTTCGATCCCCGACCGGTCCTTTGAGACCACGCTGTTATTGATTTCGCGTGTATGTGATCGTTTCGCGGGTATGTGATAGATTAACAACCAATTTGATGAGATTTCACAAAAATAAGCAGACGAGTAGATTTTCCGGAAGACCAGATCAAAAACCCAGAGCAACAAGACCTACAAGAGTTATTAAACAAAGCGTTTTGGTACATATTAGTTATGCGTACAGCTAAAGACTGGAATTCCCTGCCAGCAGACCTAAGTCAAGAGTAAATAGGTTACTTCTAGACAAGCGTGCTTCATTGCCGGCCACCATTAGGTGATATAGTCGAAAAAAAAACTTGTAATACACGAACTGCTATCACAAAATCCGGCGTCTCTCACTGACGCGTGGACCTCTTACTATTACAACATCGACGCAACGCGGTTCCCATGCTAGCAACAAGCACGTTTTTGTACTTAGCGCTTGCACTGGGTTTACGACACAACAGCCATTTCAGGGAAGATTATCGCGTTATGCGGATACTTATCGGGTTCATCGTGCAAAAAGATAAAGAATACTTCCAGTGTTCCTTACAATGGGGGTTTAGTTAACTTCCATCTTGAACCAATAAAGACTTTTGGGCCTTTGAGGAGGAGTTCGCGTGGCCCATTCCCATTCCTGGAGATGACTCCTGAGTCCCAGCAGATTATAAGGCTGATTCATCATCATCTACCTAGCCTTTTTCCCAACTATATTGGGGTCGGGTTCCAGTCAAGCCGGATTTAGCTGAATACCAGTGTTTTACGAGGAGCAGCTGCCTACCAGGCCTCCACAAGCCATTAACTGGGGTAACACGGTAATTCATGGCAACACTGGAGTTAGATTTACGGGCTTCTGAGTATCCGTAAAGACTGCCAAAGATCTACAAATGACAGCCGGGACCTACGACTTAACGTTCGTTTCCTCATTATAAGGCTGATTATGCTTCTGTTATGTTTCTTTGACTAGCAAAGGATCTGACAGGTCCAGCTCGTATATGCAAGAAGGTGAGATTATTTGTGGTAAGAAATCATTTTTTTTTTCACTATGGATCGAGCGAGAGGGACACTACTGATTAAAACATCTCGTATTCCTTCACTTGCCTTTTGTGTATCTATTGCCCTGTAAGTCCTAGCGGCCCTGAAGCGTAAAGGAGAAAACTGAAGGAACACAGCTTGGTTTTAATCAGGAAAACACTCCGACCAGAGCAGGACTTGTTATTTGATGATTCCCTACCCAAAAACAAACCCTATTAGCCAGTTATTATCAGTCAATTTCAGTCAATTGGCCATGCGACTTGGGTAAGGTTGTATCCTTACCCAATTTGCATTAGGATGTCTGGTGCCTCTTTTACATAACACCAAACTCAAGAAGGCTTCCCACACATAAAATCCTTATATATCGCAACTCTGAAAGCGACATTTACTTGCGATACATTGAGCCATTTCTTTTGCAATCTCTATAATATGTACCAACTACCACACGATTGCACCATACGCGTGCAATCACGGTCTTATAAACTCCTTCTTTACAATCTATGTGTCTAAGTTAAATTTGGCAATAATATGGACATTATTCTTCTTCCATTCTTCTATCCCCGTTCCTTCGTTGCCTTCGATCTTGGGGACACGGGCTTACCTTTCGAAGGGCCCCTTCGAAAGGCAAGGCAACAAAGGAACGGGGTGGGGTTTAGTCAGTAAGAGTCTGTTTCTTCCATAATGTCCTGTCACCCGTCATATTATCACTAACTCGCTACTGTCATAAAATTGATATTATAATGTATTGCTAATAAGGAAGAGGACTTTTTTGTTTTGGTGTCCAATAAGTATATGGGTAGTAATAAAAGCTCCGACAAAAAAAGAAGAATTACCCTTACTCAAAATATTAAATCTACTGCCTAAAATACTAACTTTCCGACTACTTTTGTACGAATAAAAATGACGAAACGACCGAATGAGATACTGAAATCTTCGAAAAATAAACTTGACTGTTTATTGCTATATTACTTTTCTACCGGCATAAATTACGTTCTACCGAAAACTATGCTTTGTAATTTTTATCTATATTTGCCAACTATTAATTCATAAATTACCTTTCAAATTTCATAGACTGTGGTGCTATTTTAACTGTAACACTATACTAAAAAAATTATTCTGAGTGGTTATACAGAAACTTATAAAAAATATAAAAATGTACTTGTACAATACCTTTTGCTTGCATCGTATATCATGAATTTTACTTACTACGGGTAGATATGCTTGGGTATCGGTAAGTAGTACCTATTTCAGGCGTTAAAAAGTTAGAATTTATGCTTTAATGTAAAACCTCGTAGACTTTGGTTTCCTAGAATATTTACGATTCGAAAAATTGATTAAAAGGCGTAGACGACGGAGCCCCGCTGCGCGGGGCTCTTACTTCTGTGTAGTTTAAAAAAAATAACCTCGAAGGAGGTAGCGGGGTCTGTGTTCACTCGCTTCGCTCGCTCACTACAACCCCGCCACCTCCTTCTAACCTAACCTGTGCGAGTCGGGTTACCCCCAAGTTGTGAGGTAAAGCGTGGTCGACGGAGCCCCGCTGAGCGGGGCTCTCCTACTTCTGGGTGGTTTAAAAAAAAATAACCTCGAAGGAGGTGGCGGGGTCTGTGTTCGCTTGCTTCGCTCGCTCACTACGACTTTACTCCTTCTAACCTTACCTGTCCGAGTCGGGTTGCCCCCAAGTCTTGAGCTCGCTTCGCAGACGCTCAGATGAACCCACCCATAGACTCACCGCGCCAAGGGTTGCTTAACTCGCTAATCGTTTACCGATAACTGGCTATGAGTGCCTCTATATACTTTGTGTGTGTGTATGCATGTGTGTAGTTTTTATAATGTCAGCGAAAACAAAGACAAAAATAAAACAAAATTCAGTTTATTATGAAAATGTAGTTTTAATAGGTAGTAAAAAATGTCTAAACCCGATCTCACGGGCCGAACAGTTAAAGGTATTTTCATTATTATTGAGAGTTAAAAAATAAATTTGATAACCAACAATAAAAATTAAAACAGTTCATGCAAGTTGTAAAAATATGAATATTTTGACAAAACCTCTGTTGTCGGTAACTTAGTAATTTTGTCGGAGGTTCAGTATTCCATTCGGAAGTTTAGTTTTGTTATTCGACGACTCATTTTTTTTAGGAGGAGAAAAAGTAATTTGAACATGCTCTAATTTGTTGTTAAATTAGGTATATTTTTTATGTTAATGTTTTGGGTTTTTTGTCGGTAATTAATTATAACGCTGGATAATTAAAATAATAGTCGGCCACAGATTGCTGGAGATTAATTTGTTTTTCGGAACCATTATTATTTCCCTAAGTATATTATGCCCGCGTGAAAGTAAGTTTCTGCGTACAAACTTTGGACGCCCGTTTCATCACCTTTAAAGATGATTTTTGAAAAATCCTTTCTTAGTGCTCGCCTACGTCATAAAAAGAAATCTTGTGCAAAATGTCACGCTCCTAGGCCCTATAATTTCAGCTGCATGTTGATATGTCAGTCAGTCAGTTCTATGATGTGTTTTTTAAACCCTGAGACTAAAATGACATTACAACACAAAGGAATTGGCATCATTCATTTAAGTAAATTTGACATTACTTGTGTCAATTCAGTCTCCGGGTTTAAAAAACAGACCATAAATTACCTATTATTTACCATAGTTACGATATAGCTCATTTATTTTTTACACCCAGTCTTAATTGGCGCTAGGAAGTATCTTAACGACTAGAAAAATACTATGTTTACAACCTACGAAGCTCTACTAATTCTACAACGCAATAAAACACATGTAACTAATAAGACGAAAGGCTTCCTACATCTATGCTTGAAAACTAGCTCAAACTACAAACTACAGCAAGATCAGAAGGTTCATAGTTTTTTTTTTTATTATTGATGGGTCGCGCTTTACCACTGTGTCACATGCTTACAAAACCTTTTCATTCTTGTAGCTATCAGGGAGCATAGTTTGTTAAGATAGATACCTTGTAGGGTTTAATTATTTATTTAAAATCTATGGTAATATAGGCGGTATTATTTAAGTAATACTATAAGGCAATCTCAAGTATTTCTTTTTTGATTGGGAATTTGTCAAACAGCTTCTCCCACTCTGGATGGAGTAAGAAAAACCATCTGTATTTCTTCAGTTGCCCTTTGCTCCGCAAGCTCCCGCATTCACTCTCCTGCTCTACTTAGAACGATAGACAGAAGTCATTGGTCATCATCACACCCAATAGAAACAAAATACAAAAGTATCGATAACTAAGCATTGTAAATCTAGATTCCTAACATCGTACAGACCAGACCTACTCACAATTACTCATACTGTTACTCAATCGTAGAAAGTATAGCATAGTACCCAAGAATTTGCAAGTTTTTGCTGCAGACAGGAAGACTGACAGTACGAACAAGTCGCGGCTCGCCCTAAACGATATGCATATTGCGAATTCTGCGCCAACAGACACGAATGTGTTCCAAATACGCGAACACGTTTCCTGCACTACATTTCCTTTGGAATTTATTAACGAACTAGCTTCTGTCAGCGGCGTTGCCTGCTTGGAATGTACACCAAGGAAACACAGTCCAGGAATAAAAGGTTTCCCTAAGTTAACACTTAGTTATCTCTAGGACATGGTCAACCCGAGTGACAAATAGCGTCCAAATCAGAAGTGTAAAATAAGATGTACACGTTGAGTTTTGACAGTACGGTTGGCTCAGTGATAGCGACTGGCTATAGGATTGCTACGATTCTCGCATGGAAATAAAATTGTATGGCCAACAGACGATTGTTCCGACTCTACAACATTAAAAAAGCAGTATTAAACCCATGAAGGATACAAATTTGTTTAACTTCACAGAAAACATCATAACAAGATGCCCTCTGATGCTCCCTTTATCAATTTACAAGGTTCTCCAAATTTATTTTCATTTCTAACATCCCTTTTTTATTTAAATTTCTGTCTACAAGAATCGATGCCACGAACTGACTGCTAGTTAGAATCATTTTGGCCTAAATTAGACTTCAATTATACATTAGTCACATGGGCTACCCTAATTGGATTAAAGCGAGGCACGTGAATGTTCACGACCATTGCCCCCAGTTAGTTGAGGTGGGCTACGAAATAACGATGAACGTTTTAAATGAATTTTACGTGCACTATACGTTTTGTTTTTCATGAAAATGCATGTAAGGAATGTATGAATGTACCAGCTGTTGCCAGCGGTTTCGCCCGCGTGGCGTCAGAAAATTATCCCAAGGGAATTTGCTTCCGGGAAAAAGTGTAAAGATGTAACAAACATACATACTCACAAACTGAAAAGTGTTGAGATGATGGTGAGATGAAAAATTACTATTTTTTGCCACCGACACGCTTAGGAAAAAACTACAGAACCCATTCAAATTGAATAGTTTACCATACATTCATGCTTTGTCGAAAAAAGAGTTCACAATCTTCACTGTGTGTAGGTACATAATATGCTTCTATGCCAAATAAATTATTTTCTTTCTTTCTTTCAATCTCACGCGATTTATTACAAACTTACGCATATTTTCAATAACCCGGTGACATAGCCATCATCAGTTTTATTTTTTGCTAAGAACTATCACTTAGCTCTACGATAATCCGATACTTGTACTCCATTTCCTACATCATATATTAAGAAAACGATTGCTGCCGGCATCCCAACTAATTTGTGAGCTTTTCCTACCACGTAACAGCGAGTTTAAGGTTTTTCTACACATTTATAAATGTCAACAGTTCCATGTAGTGGGAATTAAAGATGGATGACTAACATAACATAGTCGTATGCCATTTCCTTACTATGTCAGAGGTAATCAACACTACTCAATGTTTTATTTTAGATGGAATATCATCAAAATTATGCTTCCGCTCCTCAGAGCCCCTTTCTCCTGTCGGGAGTCTCCGACTTTTACTAACTAAAACACATCTTTGGTCTCTCAGTTGAACTTCACAATTGCCTGAAAGCAGTAGTAGAACTTTTGTTCTAATTCAAGAAGTAGCTACTTTAGAAGAAGCTACTTTAGAAGAAGCTACTTTAAATCCTAATAATAATTTATTATTCCGCCCAGTAGGATTTAAAGTAGCTTAACTATTCCGTCCAACAGGACTATGCGTAAGAGTTACTGCGGCTCTGGACCGGGTAATTGGGGGTACATGGGTTGGGTTTAGTCAATAAAAGTCTGACACTTCCTCATTCCACTAAGAGAGAGAAGTATTTGATGATTTCACTAGAAGCAATACATACACAACTGACATACATAATGTATTTTGATTCATATTTTTTCTATTAAAAGATTTTTTTTAGAATAGAAGAAAATTTCTATTTTCAAATACAAAACTACGTCACCAATCCGTTCAACCACCTTTTCTTTAACATTTCTTCAACAAACAATACCAAATGATTCACTAACTACACAGAAAGGTCAATATCACACACAGCAAACAGTGCAGTATGGCTTGCTTTAGCGTCAGTACACACAGACTTATATTTATTTAAAGACTTAATAGCTTATTTGTTTTGTCTGCAAAGACCGCTTGTTAGACAAAGCGCTCGTGTCAAGGAAACTCAGACAATTGGCGTGAAGAATGGAATAAGTGGTTCAGGAGATTACACGCTTGGGCATTGTAATGGCCCATGGTCCAATGGGTGTCGTGATGGGCCAGTGATTAAGGCACCGGCCTTTTCTGCATGAGCTGCGGACTCGAAACCAGGCAAGTACCAATGTAATTTTTCAATAAGTTTGTCTACTTTATTGACGCCCCGTGCCTCGGAAAGCACGTAAAGCCGTTGGTCTCGGTTGTTATTTGCAGATCTTGGACAGCGTGACTATCATTCTATACAAGAAATGTCGTGTTACCCAGTAACTGGGTTGTAGAGGTCTGATAGGCAGTCGCTCCATGTAAAACACGGGTATTCAGCTGCATCTAGTTGGACTGGAAGCCAACATCAAACTAGTTAGGAAAAAGGCTCGGGAGATGATGATGTTAAGCTTGAGCCAGTGTTGTCTTCAGGATAAACTAGACCAGAATGAAATATACAACGACAGTAAGCAACTAAAATAAAATTTGCTGGGTTGCCATAGTAAAATTAAGAGCAAAACTTGGATGCATAAAATGAAGAAGAGAGATGAGCGTGAACGGAAGAACAACTGATGGAACTGGAACAAAGGCGGGTTTCAGTTGCACGGCATTCTGCTGCTTTAAGGTGAAGTTGCGGGCATTAAGTAATTCCTCAATAAAAAACTCTGATGAATTGGTTCTATAATCCTGAAACCCTGAACTTACCTAATCCCACCTATACCTGCACAAGGGTACATCATCACCCAGAAATACCCAGAGTACAGTCTAGCCAAACCACAATTGCATAGCACTTAAAAGCTCCGTAGCAAGCCGTTCTACTTTCACTGTCGGCGTTCCACATTCGCGGCCCGGTCATGCCGCAGCCGGCTAAGCGTTGCATGATTGCATCAGCGGTTATATCATTGAATTTCGCTGGAGCATTTTTGTTTACAACGGCATTGTGAAGGACGAATTGCTGAAGGGACTCGGCGTTTTTGTGTCCTGGATAATTTGTTTGTTAACTTTTTTGTACGTCATTTTTTTTAGGTGGGAAATCATCAATTGACTTCTCCCGTTTGAAGTGGGAGGACGTAGCAGACCTTCAGCCTTGCCTTCCAGGGCCCCCATGGTTCTTTTTCGAACAACCAGTAAGCTTCGACCCTGTGACCATGGAACACTACGCGCCGTCGACGACTTGGGCTGGGTCCGGACGGTTACCGCACGGCCGGACTGCAAGCTACCTATTGCTCGCTGTCCGTAAGCCCACGCTTTACATTGGATGAAAATCGCAGTCGGGATCCCGGCAGCTGGTGCGTGAGTGCCATTCGCTCGCGGCCGTCTCCTTCGCTAGCATTACTCTTCGCAGAAGTAGTCGTTCGCCTGTTATTTATTTTTCGCTCCGAACCATGGCAATTTGTCTCTTGCGGTAGTCCGATTATAATTTAGGTGCCTTCAAAGCTAGAGTAAATCGGCTCTTAATAAACTAGTACGCTTCACCTTCTACGATTGCATCGCTGCTTACCATCAGGTAGAATGGTAATCAAGCACTAGTTTATATTACTTAAAAAAAACAAATGGTTTATGATAAAGTGTGGTACCTAGTTGTTGTAGACGCTTATCAAAACACAAGTATATAATAACGTTATTTCGTATTAGATAACTATGCTAATTTATTGGCAACACAATCACATTGGGAGACAAGAGATTTTTTACACAATTTCAGTTGTATGCAACATTTCGCTCTGCTTAGTAATTTTTACCATAAATTAAATTGTTAATGTTGTTGCAACCTGTACGATAAAGTTTAATTTATGACCAAATAAACGAACTTTGAGTTTACTTTTTTGAGGTGGGAAATCATCAAATAACTTCTCCCGCGGTGGAGCGAGAGAGAGTTAAACTTCTTACTGACTAAAACCCACCCGTGTTGCTCTTCCGGTGCTCTTCCCATTCCCGGGGTCCTGGTTGATGGTCTAACTACGTACAACTAATTCAATAACTGAAGGAAAATTAGACCATCATCATTCTTATTTCTTTTAATTTAAAAAAGTTTTTATATTTAGTTCTGAACTATAACACTAGAACAGCTAGGCTCTATGTAAAGTGAAGTTTATTTTTATTGTTTTTGAGAACGAGAATTTGGAAGCTTGTTCCAATGCTAGTTTAGTATATGTGCAAAAGTTTGTAGTACATACAGATTTCAGCAAAAATATATTTATTAGTTAAGTAAATCGTCTATTTTGTTATGGTCATGTGAAGAGGAGGAAGGAAACGATGGATCGATTGTTTAAAGAGTGAAATGAAAGAAAAGGGAGTTAGTGATAGTGTGGCGGGTGACAAGACAGAATGGAAGAAAAATCGTGTGGCGCCAACCCCAAGTATATGGGACAAGGGCAGAAAGAGGAACCAGGTACCCACAATGAAATTAGTACAACAACAACAGAAAGTTGTACCGTAGCAAGAAGAATAGGAAGCTCCACTATTACCAATTATAGACTATGACAAGACAGATATATTGATTACGTTATTCCAAATACAACATGGATTATTCGTAAGAGCATCGCCTACGTATATTAGTAATCGATTTTCGACGTGTAGGTGTAGCTGATACATAAATATGATACACGAGGTGTAAGTACATGCGATGCCATCGAATCTTCTAACAATATAGAACTTTACATATAATTATGTAAAATTTCAACCCCGGTCCCCAAGATACAGGCACCGCCGAGTTAGGGGACCACCGTAATAAACTGCACAATTGAAGCCCGCCAATAGTTATAGACCTACACTCATCATCATCATCTACCTAGCCTTTTCCCACCTAGGGATATTGGGGTCGGCGTCAAGTCAAGCCAGATTTTTTTTTAAATTTAATTTTGAAATCAATAAGCTCAATCTGAATGTTTAGTAGACCAACTTCTCAAGCAGTTTGGAAATACCCTTCACTTCGGATATTTTGAAATCAATGAGTTCAATATAGAGTCGCTATGCAAGCAACTAGTGATCCGAAGCGACTTCAATCGGGTGCAAAAACCTTCCTCGCTGCTCTTTCTTAATATATGAAAATACTTAAAGATAGAACTACAATGGGGCCTCGTGGGTCACATACGCCGATCAGGGCACGTCGGTCTCCATACATTTTATATGGCAACTAGACTTGTAGAGCTACATTAGACCCACGCGTTACTTTTCTTCGTGATGCCCTTATCCCATTTTTTATTATTTTGTGCAACACCGTTTTTTCTTCCATTCTGACCTGTCATCGGTCACACTATCCCTAACTTCCTTTTCGTTCATATCACTCCTCACAAAATTAATCCATCTTTTATTTGGCCTCCTTCTCTCTCTCCATCCATCTACATTTATGTTTTCCGCTTTACTTTTATTTGAACAAAATAATTAAACAAACCAGTGTTCAGTTTTGACTGCACCATCACTGTCTGCCAAAATACCGATTGAGAGCTAAAATATTCGATTATAATAACATAGTTTATGCAAATTTTATTTATTTTGCATTTTTATGCTTATTCCGGAGTTATTCGCATATCATTTGCATATTCATCGCATAGTGTAATACCTAAAATGTTTGCAATAACTTTGTATTATTCAATAGTATTACCAAATGTTTATTTATTTTTAAACATTAGAGAACAGCACCTGTGCAAGAGAGTGGATAGAATATTTTTTGGGAGTCGCGGAAATGAAGGTTTATTTCCGCGATCTTGGTAGCTAGCCACCAAGTTACGCCCGTTTTCAATAAGCTATCTAAATTTGCAGCTACTAAAGATAAACAAATTTACCCTTTTGCCCTTACTTGCTTTCCTACAACCTACCGACGGTTAGCATTTCCTACCAAAAGTTGTGGATTGGATTGATAGATAGAATCTTACTGTTTATCGGGGATAGCTATCTATCTATAAACTGCGGTAGGTTATTGAAAACGGGCGTTATAAAACCCAAAGTTTTGACGACTTAGAGCCGCCCAGTCCGAGATATATTTCTATACAACCATTCTTAAACTCTCTTTTAGAAACAGATATCTTATAGACTTCGGTTTCTATTGAAAATTTGTGTAAAACTAATACAGTAAACACTGCTGGAAATCTGCTATTTTGCGCCAACATTGGCCCTTCATAATGTAATCGTATATTAAAATAGTTAATAAAGTATATCTATAGAAACCTTGCAGTTATTTCATAAGCTTCAAAGGTTAAAAAAAAACACATTTGGAAACAAGTTTTGTGAAATATTCGAGCAAATAACGTAATTACCGAATGCCAACAGAGCGTTCAGGCGTTATCTCTCTTTTTCCGCGTTGCCTCTTTACTAAACATTACGTTGGACTGCGAGGGACGAAACAAAAAATCTAAAAGCCATGGTCACGTTCACGATGGACGAGAAGGTTCTTCTTAACATCATCATCTGCCTAGCCTTTTCCCAACTATCTTGGGATCGGCTTCCAGTCAAGCCGGATTTAGCTGAATACCAGTATTTTGCGAGGAGCGACTGCCTACCAGACCTCCACAAGCCATTATCTAGGGTAACACGGTACTTCATGGCAAGACTGGATTCAGATTTACTGGCTTCTGACTATCCGTAACTACTTTATCTGCTTTTACTTCCAAATGTAAAACTTAAAAAAATACATTTATCTGTGTAACGTTACAAAAGGAACGTCTACGTAACATATTGGTGGAGGTTTTATGCAGATGCACAATCGAAGTTGTCTACTTTCTTCTTACGATTTGGTGGAACGATACAATACAGGTTGTTTGAAGATTTGCCAATATTTTCTATAACTTTTTATTTAATATATTTTTTTATTATAAAGTTTTAAAACTACGACTGTGACATGGTTTTACTTGGGTTAGGAATAAATTCAAATCTAGTGATGTTAAAATCGATTCCCTACGGTTAATGGTACTCTGTTTGGTTAGCAGTACACAGTACCTAGACCTTTTTGAGTTAAAATTTTTATGGTCCATCCCAAAGTTGTCTGGTAGATATCGCTTTCAGCGATAAGACCGCCATTGTACCCATAGATTTAAGTTTCTGTAAAATTGTTACTCTTTTGAAACATTATAAAGCTGCTCATGCTTATTCTAGTTATCAACACAAGAACAGCCTTGTGTGGCAGCAACACTTAGCGAAAAAACTACAATTACAAGTTAAATATTGTTTACCCTTTAAACACAAGGTTCGAAAATCTTTCCTGTGTCCGTTCAAAAAACACCCTGTACAACTCTAACAAAAAAAAATATCTCATCGAACACACGAACCCATTACATCAGCCTCCATTTAGGCATACACCGCAACTATCGTGCATAGCAAACGACACACAGACATGCGAACATTGGGCCGCCCAGGGAAAGTTGTGGGAACGCGTGCTCGCTACAGATATTAATATTATGTAGGGTCTTGTAATGTCCGGAAGTGGAGGACTGCATTCTACTGCAAGCTTGTGTAAGTGACCTAAAGTGGACCAACTTGGTTTAAACTTGAAATAAATATCGAAAATGAGAATGAGAATTATTTGTCGAGAATCTATATATAGAAACTCTGAAATATCAACGCACAACCGAAACTACTGCGACTAGGAGGGTGAACTTTTTCACAAGATTTTTTATTATTGATTCGACCCGCGTTTGACCACTATCTCACCTGATGGTAAGCTTTAATGTAGCCGACGATGGAGCACGCTTGCGCAGAAGTAACCTATTCACTCTTGACTTAAGGCTTCCTTTTGTCATAAAAGGATGCAGCAAACGACACACAGACATGCGAACATTCGGCAGCCCAGGGAAAGTTGTGGGAACGCGTGCTCGCTACAGATCATATTATTATTATGTAGGGTCTTATCATGTCCGGAAGTGGAGGACTGCATTCTACTGCAAGCTTGTGTAAGTGACCTAAAGTGGAACAACTTGGTTTAAACTTGAAATAAATATGGAAAATCTACTTGTTATAACGTGTAACGTTAAATGAGCAAAACTTGAAAATAGTTTGATCTGAACAAGGAAGAGAATCAATTGGATCACTTTTTTATAATAGGTCAACATCACGTGCGCAAACTCGACAAAATAGGTAAACAAACACAAATGATTGTTGTCCAATTAAAATTTTCTCATAAGCGGAATAGTTCTTACTTCAATTCAAATTCAATGGAGATACAAATCTTAAAACAGCGCTGGTTGAAATATCAACGCACAGCCGAAGCTACTGTGACTAGGAAGGGTGAAATTTGACACAGTTTCCTTTTATGACATAGACAAGCATGAAGAGAGCATTTTCCAAAATTTACCCTAAAAGAATGAAACGGGGTCCAAAGTAAGAATCGAGAAACCTACATTCACGCGTGCCTGCTACAGAAACTATTATTATGTAGGGTTTTATAATGTCCGGAAGTGGAGGACTGCATTCTACTGCTAGCTTGTGTAATTGACCTAAAGTGGAACAACTTGGTTTAAACTTGAAATAAACGTCGAAAATCTATATATAGAAACTGAATAAAAAAAATACAAGCCTACATAACTCTATCGAACAATATCGCAGAGGCTAGTTGCTCTACTAGATATCGATCTATTTGTCATAATTTTAATAATGTCAATCGCCCACAATGTACGATTGTGGTCGATTAAGTAAGCTACAGAACATAATACCTGCCAGCTTATACGTTTGTGTATTTCCTACAGTTGTCTTGAGATCTTTGCAAGGAATTCATGCTTGTCTACAAGTTATGTACATTCACTTGAGATTTTTTGCAGCAATACCTCGTAACAGGTAAGTGGTAACTATCGTAAAGTTGTCAAAAAATAAAAGGCCCATTTTGACATTAGAAAAAGACTCTAGAATGTAACTTGGAACAAAACTAAAAACGACAAAGTGTTTTATAAAGATATTTTTTTGGCGCCTTAAATAATATGACGAATATTCTAGTTTTTATTTGGAGGTCTGGTAGGCAGCCACTCCTCGTAAAATACTGGTATTCAGCTAAATCCGGCTTGACTGGAAGCCGACCCCAATATAGTTGGGAAAAGGCTAGGTAGATGATGACGACAGTCTAGTTTTTTATTTCTTCACTATTTTCCTCGCAATGAAATCAAATGTCAAAACGGGCCTTTTATTTTTTAGTGCCTAGTGTTTTCTCTTTCATAATTAAAAAGTATTTATGATAATTTTGTTAATAGGAACTATTTTAATAGATCAGTACTTGTATGAATAACAAATCGTATTTTTTTAAGTATAGTAGCTAATATTTTTAGTAGTAGTAGTTAGTGTAACTTTTTTTTTTAATTTGTTATAAACTAGTGCTTGATCGCGATCCCACCTGATGGTAAGCAGTGATGCAATCGTTGATGGTGAGGCGCACAATTATAATTCAATGTCTGTATCAAGAGTAACAGAGTTTATAAAAAAAATCTTGGTTTAAAACACGCGTTCGTCGCACTATTAAAAAAAGTGTCCCAATAACATTACATATTTTTCATATCTGTAGTTCAAAGAGGTTCTAAACTCCAAAAGAAAACACTCGAACACGCAGTAGGTAGGCAGTAGTGACCTATTACGTGGCAAGTGACCTTTCCATGCGGAAATCATGCCGAGGCAAGTTGTTCCCAGTACACTATCACAGTAAATACAATGTATAGGTAAGGCACAGGAAATGAATACTCTTCTCTTTGCAACTACTTGAAACTAACCTCCGCCTGAGGCTACACTAAGTTTTTTTTATTACATAAACTAGTGCTTGACTGCGATCCCACCTGATGGTATGCAGTAATGCAATCGTTAATGATGAAGCCTACTAAGTAGTTTATTAGTTCATGAATCCCCGACCGGTCCTATGAGACCGCGCTGTTATTGTTTTACTATTGTGTCTCGTTTCGCGGGTATAGGTTAAGAGCCTATTTACTCTAGCTTTCTTCTTCGAGCCTGGGGCAATAAAATCATCAAAACCTAGAACATTTTACTGAGGATGATACTTAATAAAAATATATTATATGTTTATTAAGAGCCTATTCACTATAGCGTGTTTCTTGGTTCTATTAGGATATATTTTTTAATTAGATTTAGACTAGTGCTTGACTGCGATCCCGTGTAATGGTATTTCCCAGTATACTATCAAAGGAGACACAATGTATAGGAAAGGCACAGGAAATGAATACTCTTCTCTTTGCACCTACTTGAAACTAGCCTCTGCCTGAGGCTACACTAAGTTTTTTTTATTACATAAACTAGTGCTTGACTGCGATCCCACCTGATGGTATGCAGTAATGCAATCGTTAATGATGAAGCCCACTAACATCACATTTCGGAGATAGAAAAACAAATGAAACAACAGAAAACATGATAATTTTTGTATTGTATCATTTGTTTTACAATCTCCAGTATGCCAAAACTGGAGATCGATAGGTTATTGGTTTCGGCCGTAAGCAGTTTATTAGTTCATGAATCCCCGACCGGTCTCATTGGACCGCGCTGTTATTGTCTTACTATTGTGTCTCGTTTCGCGGGTATGTGATAGACTACGAGCCTATTTACTCTAGCTTCCTTCTTCGAGCCTGGGGCGATAAAATCATCAAAACCTAGAACTTTTTACTGAGGATGAAACTTAATAAAAATAATATATTAGGTATATGTTTATTAAGAGGCTATTCACTAATAGCCTGTTTCTTGGTTCTATCAGGATATATTTTTTAATTAGCTTTAGACTAGTGCTTGACTGCGATCCCGTGTAATGGTATTTCCCAGTAAAGGATTAATTCATGAATCCCCGACCGGTCCTATGAGACCGCGCTGTTATTGTTTTACTATTGTGTCTCGTTTCGCGGGTATTGATAGGTTAAAGTAAATACAATGTATAGGTAAGGCACAGGAAATGAATACTCTTCTCTTTACAACTACTTGAGACTAGCCTCTGCCCGAGGCTTCAATTGCGCGAGAAGTGTGTGTTTTTTTGTTACATAAACTAGTGCTTGACTGCGATCCCACCTGATGGTATGCAGTGATGCAATCGTTGATGATGAAGATGAGGAACACTAATTTATCAAGAGCCTAAGCACTATAGTATATAGTTTTTTTTTTTAGATTCAACCTAGTGCTTGACTGCATTCTCACATTAGGTGGGACCACCATTAGGTAGCAGTGATGCAATCGTTAATGGTGAGGCGCACTAGTTTATTAAGAGTATTCATTCTAGCCTCTTTCTTTATTTTTTAGGATAATTTTCTTTAAGTTAGATTTAAACTAGTGCTTGACTGCGGTCCCACCTGATAGTAAGCAATGATGCAATCGTTGATGGAAAAGCGAACTACTTTATTAAAAATCTATTCACTCTAGCCTTGAAGATACCTAAATTATAATCCGGTGGCAAGACCGGTACAGGTAAATAATCTTAAGAATGTACGTACTACCGGAGTACAATGAGTTATTTAAAGAATCTACTAAAAATAAGTTTTGGTCAGCTCCAAAATGTAGTTTATCAGGAAACTAAATAGAAATAAACTTCTTCTTGTGTTCGGCAAAAAATGATTAAATTGGCAGCGGTTTATAAACGTGATATTCTATAGCCTTTAAATGATTGCGAGAGAAAATTAAATATATTACTCTCAGCTGCAATAATAGCAACATAACAGCATATTGAGATCGATTGGATTTTTTTATTTAATTTTATTTATAATTAAATTGCTATTTTTGGCATAGTGGCTGAGCGATTGGCTTTCCGGATCAGGGTGTCAAATACATGCGACCATTAGATACAGGAGTAATTTTTAGTGTGGATAACGATAAAAAAATAATAAGAACATATTATGTTGATTGCCGATTACTAACGAATACGAATACTGGTATTCAGCTAAATCCGGCTTGACTGGAAGCCGACCCCAATATAGTTGGGACAAGGCTAGGGCAGATGATGTTGATTGCCGATTGATCAGCCGTAAATGTAAAAAACGATAGTAGTAAGATAAGCTGGCGAAGTCCCACGGCATTGAGCTCCTTTTTTGCAGAGTTATGTACCTAACATGATAGGGATGACAAGGGATAGCGCACTAGAGTTCGCTAAAATACTCTACTAGTTTTGAAGTAAACTGGATGAAATTTTGAAATTTCAGCACCTATTTTATTGAAATATTTTTTGTTGTCTAAGGAACTACTGGTCCGATTTGAAAAAAAATTCTTTCAGTGTTAGATAGCCCATTTATCGAGGAAGGCTATAGGCCATAGGGACGGACGAAGTCGCGGGCGGAAGCTAGTAAATTATAAAGATATAGAGAAAGAAAATCACGGTTTAATTGTATCTCATCGGTAATCCTACAATTATTTTAGAACAACGTTTGTGACACAAAAAGTAACACAATTGACAGTGTACTCTTAGTTTTAACCTTCTAACATCAAATACTCTAATTCATCATCTGCTTAGCCTGTTTCCAACTATATTGGGGTCGGCTTCCAGTCAAGCCGGATTTAGCTGAATACCAGTATTTTACGAGGTGCAGGTAGGCAGCCACCAGACTTCCACAACCCATTAAATACTCTAATTCTTAATCACAAATCAAAGTCATAAAAAAAAAATGTTATAAATTAAAAAGCGATGCAACAAAATCTCAAGCTCGAAAACACGTGAAATACTACGGTATCGTGTGACTAATGTTTTTGGTGCATTTACCTTATAGCGGTAGTTTTTTTTGTCCCTCTCACTCCAACAGGAGTGTGAGCGGTACGGGAAACACCTGGCACTTAGAGTGGAATCTTATATTTCGATGGTTTATATTTCGTTTCGTACTTAGAATAAAATTTAGCCGTAGGTCCCGGCTGTCATTGATAGATCTTTGGCAGTCGTTACGGATAGTCAGAAGCCAGTAAATCTGACTCCAGTCTTGCCATAAAGTCTTACCGTGTTACCCCAGTTAATGGGTTGTGTAAGTCTGATAGGCAGCCGCTCCTCGTAAAATACTGGTATTCAGTTAAATCCTTCTCTGGAAGCCGACCCCAATATAGTTGGGAAAAGGCTAGGTAGAATAACTTAGAATAGAATTTATTCAACGCAGGCAATACAATGGCAACAACACAAAATAATAAAGGAGTATAGAAATACAATACAATATTGCACTGTGCGTGCCCGAACCAAAAGGGCAAAGGTGCTGTTTTTCTGTGTCCGCCGGCTGTCTTGGAAGACTAGCTTCTGCCAGCGGCTTCACCCGCTTTAAAGTCTGTTTCTCCATACAAACTTTGACCCCCATTTCATCCCCTTACGAGGTGAATTTTCGGAAATGCTTTCTTAGCTTACATCATAAAAGCAAGCTTTATGCACACTTTCACGGCCCTAGTCTCAGAATAAATGTCGAATAAAGAATAAATTGCGTGGTAAGAGATTTTCATCACCTGAAGAAGCTGTGGACGCCTACAAAACGGCCATTTTGGAGACCCCAACTTCCGAATGGAATGGTTGCTTCAATGATTGGTTCCATCGTATGGAAAAATGTGTCAAATTTCACGGAGAATACTTCGAAAAGCAATAAACAAATTAATGTCACTTTCTTGATTCCCGAAATTTTCAGTGCCGCCCTCGTAATATAATAACTTTTTATTACCTCAAAGAAAATAAACTTCAAGAGCTAAAATATGGTCCGCGAAACGCAAATTGCAAACTGAAAATTAATGTTGATACGAACGGATTTTAAGTTTCTATCAGGAATATTGTTTTCTTGACAATATTGTTATTTTTTAAGTAGTTAGTTTTTTAGTTGGTTAGGTTTTTTGTAATAGGTGTGCTGCAAGTTTTGATTCGAATTATTTATAGTTCGTAGTTGAATTAATTATTTTTGTTCGTAGTTGAATTTATTTCAGGCTTAGGGTACCTACAGTACGGCGTTATAAGTTGGCGAGTCTGAAGTTAGGCTCTGCGAATTTTGGCGCTTGAAATCTCGTACAAAAATAAAGGTTTAAAAAAAATGCAATTTGCAGTTGTTATTGCTGTTAAACATTTATTTTTATATACATAACGGCCGTACTGTACTAACAACAAGAATTCAAGTGGTCACAGATCATGAAAAGATTAAGAAACCACTGCAATAGACAAATAAGCAAGAGAGACAGTGCTGCAACTGACCTGCTTGTGAAATGGTGGCATCATCGCGTTCAGTCTGTGTCAGGCCCATGGCTGGTCGCGCGCAAGCTTCATCACTGGAAACATAATCTTACTTAGTATGCTAAGTTTAATCATCATCATCATCATTTCAACCGAAAGACGTCCACTGCAGGACAGGCCTCCCCCAAGCGTTCGATGGATTTTTTTTCGGTAGGCCAATCATCAGAATGACTTCTCCCGCTCTTGGGCGGAGCGGGAGGGCGTGTCAGACTCTTACTGACTAAACCCCTACCCCGTTCCTTCGTTGCCTTCGATCTGGAGGATACGGTGACAACCTTTCGGATTTTCCGTGTTCCCCAAGGAGTCCGATGGATGCGAGCATAATAAAAATAACAAACAGAAAATAATAATAAAAATAGAATACGATTTTTTTTAAGCACCAGCGATATTGTCTCTCCAGCACTCTAGGTTGAAGGGTAGAGAATGCTTAAGGCATTAAGGTACCTTTGGTTGCATGAAGATTAACAGCCAACACCAATAACCTATCTGTCACATATCGGAGATAGAAAAACAAATGAAACAACAGAAAACGTGATAATTTTTGTATTGTATCATTGGTTTTACAATCTCCAGTATGCCAAAACTGGAGATCGATAGGTTATTGGTTTCGGCCGATAGTAAATAGCATAGCATACTCGTAATCAGCCTTATAATGTTCCTAATGCTGAGACTCAGGCCTCCAGAACAGGGAATGGACCGAAATCCACCACGCGGGCCTACTGCAGATTGGTACACTGGCATGTCTGCAAATTTTCGTTTGTAAGACATGTCGGTTTCCTCACAATGTTTTCCTTCACCATTTCGAGAGCTGTGATGAAATAAATTACACAAATTGATAGTATTGATACACCTGTCCGTTTAGCGTGGAGTGCTGAGTTTTTGCTCAAGGCGGGCAAAAAATGCTATTGGGTTATTCAACTAACTTTAGTAATAGTTTATAAGCTGGCAGTGCGACTCTCGAGGCTTCGGAAAGCATTTAAAGACGTTGATCCTGCGCCTGATCTCTCCCCGGGTACGTATCGGATTGCCGTCCCGTCGGACTATGTCAGTAACGGAACAGAGAGCGCATATGTTTGCCTTGGCCGTTGACAGTCGCTTAAAAAAATTACTTAGGGGCTTCGATCACTTATCTTAGGGGTCATGTACGTAACAAAGTCCTTACATGTATTGTTACTATCATATTTTTAGTCAGAAGATAGATAACAAGTTTAATATAAAAAGGCAGTTTTTTTTCTAAGGCAGACATAAATTAACAAAATCTTAACAAGTTCTTTTGTACTCCTAATGAAAAAATAAATAGCGTGGTCAATAACCCCACCAGCAATCTCAATCCACATTTTTAAACAGTAATTTGACTCGACTATTTACGACTTACGCCTAACTTTTTGGAGACTTAATCAATCATTTTTTGCACTTAGTAACAAGAGCCAAGACATAGATCACAGACGTAAGATATCAGATAAAATACCGGTATATGTTCTAAGTGAGGTTAACGCGGCATTTCGCGTTGATTAATGTGCGTCAATCACGTAAGACTCGTAAAGGCATGCTCGATAAAGTTTGTTACGATTTTGTGAAGTAAGACTTTAGTTAAGATGATGTTGGGGCTAGAATCATTATAGCATTGGGTGGTCAGTGCACTTATAGAAGATCAATATTATATTGCTCCTAATATAAATATTTGTATGACTTCAAAGTCGAATACAGTTAGACCACATTGAGCAAAGCAAAAAAAAAGCAAAGGTGTGTCAGTAAAAAAGTAATTGCTTCTTATTTGAGCTTTAAAATACAGCATAGCCTTGCAAATATATTTGCAAAATCAATGATATAATAAATCAAGTAGCATAGCCATGCAACAATATACAAATTTTGTTTTCAAATAGGATTATTTCCTAACTTCTGAGTTACTATTTTATTTAATCTTTCATCATGAATTTTGAGTATTTTTTTAATTTTATTCCATAAGACTATTCTATTCCATCACAGAAGTTAACATGAGTTTATTTATTTAGACTTCATGCACAAAGGTATGAAACAAAGGCAGGCTTAATATCTTGGGGATTCTCTACCCTTATTATATTAGTGTACAAGTAGCAAACAAAAAGGAACTTAAATTGTTTTTGATCAAAAATACATATTACTCCATTAATGAGTTCCTGTTGGATTACGAGACTGACAATTACACTCTATCTTGTAGGTATAGGTAGAGCGCGTTATTAAATTTAAGTTCTTAGTAAATAATTATAGGTACTTCTTTATGTAAATAGTACAGTTGTGGTTGAGAGTAAGGCAACATTTTAATGTATATTGTTAATTGTGTTATTTTGTGTATTTTTATTATAATGTGTTTTTATTGTTACATGTAAACCAACACCTATGGTGTGTACCTATACCATAGATGTTACCAAACTTAGTAATATTTGTATGCCGCTTACTGTGGCAGCACACGGAGAAACTTATATTTTGTTACACCTAAAATTTACCTGTGTACACAAATAAACTCTTTGACTTTGACTTTGACTTTGAAAAAAGTATATTCTATCTAGCTCTAATGTCCAATTCAATCAATGTACCAATTATTATATTGTTGTCAAGTATCTATCTAGATACATTACCTCAGCAATCTCTCCTTGTAGCAGACGACAGTGCGGCGCTCGTCACTGACCCCAATGGAGAAGGTGGCGAGGTCTGCACGGCCCAGCTGTTCCACTGAGTTGTGGATCAGGAACCGCCGGTAGTTGCTCACTGGAGGAAACACTAGCACGCTGAAACATTGTGCTGATGTTAATTAATGTTATGAAGGATTGTATACTAGACCTGGATGGAAGCTGCTGGAATTGTTGGTGTGTAAGGGGGTCTTTGTCCAGTAGGGATGACAAAGGTTTATAAATAGTTACCAGTAATGTTTTTCCTTTTGTAAATTATGATGAAGTTTTGGAAATGGCTGTCTGTTCATTGGGTAAATTAATAAAATACTTTTATTTTGGGTTCTTCAAATTATACATATAGAGATAATTAATGAAAACTAGTTATTGTTAAAGCATAGGGCTTTGAGTGATCTTATGAATTAGATAAGTTGTCATCTTATTAAGAGGATATTCCATTTATGGATGTACATGGCAATGTAACAGTGGAATAGGTACCTGAGCTGAAAACAAACATGGGCTAAAAAAACGCCATACTGAAGTTGTTTTCAGAGTTCACTGTATAGAAAAATTATGTTTCTAACTAGGTACATCCGGAAATTAATTAGCATAAGTATTGGAACCTAAATTGAAATGTTTAACAAAAAATAATTAATTATCAATTACAAGAAAAAATATTGCGAAAATTTCAGCGTGTAGAGCACACTAATAAAGTCGAACATAAAAAAAATACAGCCGGCATGAGTCGTGTTGCGATACTGCAGTGATTTATAGCAAAGAAACTATTGCAAATTGCAGGCGTTCCCGTGCGTGCAATACACCGATAATTAGCGGACACGGAAACAGCATGTTGCCGCTTTTTTACCGCTCCATGAATATTTTATCAGCGTTCAAGGTGTCATCTCGCCTCGCATCATTTGATTTGCGACCTACGATCGTTTGCGCTTGACACATAATAACCTTGAAAATATTCAGCAATAACTGTGTTACACAGCACTTTTCAGCAGTCTCTACAACCTCGAACACTCAACAGTAAAGCACCAAATCACTAACTTATCGCGAAAATGCTTCTGAATAACAATAAAGATAAAATTGTTTACCTGTCAACTCTTCCTTCGGACAAAAAACATCTTAGGTCTTCGTTGACATCCTCGACAAAGTTGTCGTCTGCTAGGCTGAGGAACCGCTCTACCGTTTTGGCACCCAGTTTGACGGACAAATGATAATTACAAATAATTAAATAAAAATATCTATTCACGTGCCAAACGGGAATCTATCGGCCATCCATTTTCATTTTACTCACACACGGAGACTATAAATAAATACAATGGCGCTTACACACACATTGAAACATCAAATGTCAAAGCTAGTGATGTTCTCCATCGTATAAAACTAGTTTAGTCGATTATTGGTAAACCGATTCAATTGAATATTGTTAGTTTGTACTGTGAAATAAAAATTGATCACCAACTCTATGGTGGGAATTTTAATTTATAAACCGAAAAGAATAAATAAAGTTTTAAGATGATGAATTAAAATAGCAATAGAAATACACCCACTCAGTGAAACATTCAACTGTCTATCCTTTCTATTTATTCCTGAGATACGGCCTAGATAGTCCGTAGGATAAAAGATCCTTGATCCAGAGTGAATTTACCGCGAAACTTTACTCTGTCGACATTTCGCACGTCACGCATCATCGAGATGCTAAGCACCAATACATCGCATGAATTTAAAATACGCGCATAAATATATAATTCGCCAGACTCTCGATACTAAAGACGCCTTGTTGCGTCCAGTTGTCGCGCGAATTCCACAACGAACTTGAACATTTCGCATACAGGAAACATGACTACGAAATCCTTTGCAATATTTCGAAATGTTCACGCATTTGTAAAAACTCGCCCCAAATTAAAGTAAAATCGCTAACAATTCGCCCCAACCCCTACCGTTACGTTACAGCTAAGAGCTTGTCCAGCTTCGGCTGTAACGTAGGGGTTGTTTTCTTTTCTTTAGGTCTTTAAAGGGCTTTCTTTTAAGGGCTGAAACTGTGTAAAGCGGATGCCGGTCCCATATAAAAGTGCTCCGTTGCGGTGACCCGCGCGGGCATGCGTCGCGGAGAGCCAGGCCCCACATTTGTTTTGCTACGTAATAATACATTAAGTTATCCATCGACAAGACTACATGCACACCGTTCAAGTTGAACAAGCTTCATTGCGAGGATAATAATTTGGTTTCTGCGACGAGGACCGTCGGTATGAACACACGCGCTTTGTTACGCGACGGCTGCCCGTCGCGGTCGTCCGCTTTACACAGTTGCCCTTAGTGTAGCAATTTTTGATAATTTTTATTGTACAGTAAAACACCAAAATTAATATAATTCAGTTTATTAAATATTTGTTTCATTAAATCTAAATTACAATAACTCCATTAACTAATAATAACTAAAGAAACTTTAATTCGTAATTACTTTTACCCTTCCACGGAGATTTCTTTAACTATCCTAATTTTAGTTACCTTTTATAATAACGGAAGAGAAAAACTAAAACAAAAGTAACAAAAACTAAAAATATACATTTGTGGAAACATAATAATACATGAAATGAATTGAACTAATAAACAATTCAACTAAAATATTTTGACTTGAGGAAGGTAAATTTAAACTAATTTTAGATTTAAACTTCTAGGAATATTGAATACAGATACACACTTCATATCTTTGAGTCAATAAGCTAGACATCCATTGTATGGTTAATTAATTTATAATGAGAATTATTTACATTAATGCAAGACAGGGCCCAAAAAGTACTATCGTCTGTTTTTTATACCCTGAGACTAAAATGACATTACAATACAAAAGAACTGGCATCATTCCTATAGTAAGTTTGACATTACACGTGTCAATTCTGTCTCAGGGTATAAAAAACAGACGACAACTATAGTGGCGCCCTCTGGAAAACAAACCACTTGTAAAGCCTATCGTTTCTTTGAAACATATAAAATGAAAGGAAGCCTAGCTTATTCTGACTAAGGCTCGCTTCACACCGAAATGGCGGCAACCGGCAGCGACTACTCGCGGCTCGTTCTGTTCCAGTTTAGATTCTACATTTATTTCATGAATCCCCGACCGGTCCTATGAGACCGCGCTGTTATTGTTTTACTATTGTGTCTCGTTTTGTGGGTATGTGATAGGTTAACTCGTGTGTACTTGGCTGTGAAGAAGTATTTTAGATATTATTATTGCACTTATATTTGAAGAAGAGGACAGACAGAGTTGATTAAGAAAAATATTTCTTTTTGTTACACGTGGGTTGCGGGCGCGGTTGCCAGGATAGTGCCATCGGCCTCTCGCGACTACAAGAAGATCATCAAATAGACTTCCCCCACTTTGAGCAGAACGGGAGGGCGTGTCAGACTTCTACCGACTAAAACCCACTTCTGTTCATTCTTTGATCTAATTCTAAGGCCCTGGGTTTCTCTTTGGTCAACCTAGGACCCCAGAAAGCTTCAACTGTGTCGGGCCTACGGTGTTCTGACAAGAACTCTTCGCTAGCAACTTATTCATGTTTCTCAAGCGATACTATGTATTAGAATAATGAAAATAAAGTTTAAAATTACATGACACTAAAACAGCTCGCCGTTTCGCTGCCATCTCGGTGTGATTTGAGCCCAACAATAAACGGGAAGTGTTGAGTCGTATTTAGTGACACCACATATAAAAATAGCTATAGTCCGTCTAATGAAAGCGCAACCTGAGAAAAAGAGGTTGAATTCAAAAAAATTGTATGTGGTATTACTAACTAGTAGGAGAATCATGTCTTGACACTTCACAATTTTTTTTATTTCCTACAATTGCGGCTGAATAATGTTGCCAATTAAATTTAAAAATAAACCTCTAGGTCGCGCTTTCATTAGACGCACTCTATAATTGTTTACAAGTCGATCTTAGGTCTATACTGCAGTCGGAGCGGAGGGTCCCGGAACCGCCAGCGCGTCACATACACGAATTTTAATGTGTGATCCTTGCCTAGTAATTCGTCGTTGCATAGTATGTCAATCTGGAAAAAAAGAGTTTTTTGGTTAATATTTATTTAATTTAAACAGAACGCCAATTACACCAGCACAGAAACCAGTACAAAGAAGATAGAACAATAAAATATTTTAAAAAATGAAAAGCCTAAGTTGAGAGCAGTGCATGGTGGCTCAGTGCCCACAACCTACAAGTTGCAGGTTGTGGGTACCAAATGGAGGGTGTAGTTCGAACATCTAGCTGTCTCGTTTGTAACGTCACATTTCACTGTGTGCATCTTCTTTCTGTTATTTGACTGTTTTCCCTTTCACCAGATTTCTGGGTAACTTATACTATTAGTACTATATTGAACAGTATTGAAAAATTATTTCTATTTAATTCATGAATCCCCGACCGGTCTCATAGGACCGTGCTGTTATTGTCTTACTATTGTGTCTCGTTTCGCAGGTATTGACAGGTTAAGATAGTTAAAGTTCATTAAAACTAATAAAACAAAACAGTGAAGCAAATAAACAACTACTTACTTCTCTATACTTCTCCATGCCACTTAAAACCTTCTTAGCTATAAATTTCTTGAGGTGCGTGATGGTGGCCTGTGCTGAGCACCGGATGAAGCTGCGCTTTAGAGTCCGCAGGGACGTTGATATGCACTCCAGGCATACATTCACCTGGAATTCAAAAGAATTGCATAGTTAATCAATCTACATTTATATCTTCTTCTTTTTCCTGCCCTTATCCCATATTATTTGGGGTCGGCGCAACATGTTTTTTCTTCATTCTGTCCTATCACCCGTCATGCTATAATCAATCTACATTTATATAAAAGGCAAAATTCTAACTCATATTCATCAACACCCAGCCCAAACCTAGAATGCTGAAATTTTGACTTGAACTGATTCTTATGTTCCTTCTTTGTATTGCCTCATTTGTATCCACCTCGAATAACAAAATATACAACCGTGAGCAGGCATTAGGTAGCCTGTTGCAGCTAAACAAAAAGAATTGCCACCAATTAGAGAGGAGATAGACAGGCCACATACTACAAAGTACTCAAGAAAAGTGGAGCCTATTACAGAATGGTACCCCAGAGATGGTAAATTAGATAGACGAAGGAGGAAAGGATAGATGGGAGAATAAAATAAAACAAACAGTGAAACCCAACTGGAGAAGGGTTGTCAGATATAGTAGACAATGAAAGAGGTTAGAGAAGGCTTGCGCCTAGATATACACTAAGACATATCCTGTAAAACTTTATAATATTCTAACGATAAGCGATTGTGAAAAGGTTCGAACAACTCGATTGTTTCGTCTGACTCGATTGTCTGACCCTGAGCGCGTTCATTTGCGTGTTGTTTCTCGATGGTTTAGAGTTTCGAGTGGAGTGACTGATTCGAACATTGGAAAAGTAGCGATCGATTCCGTTGACTCGAAACAATCGAAAAACATCTCGATTATTTTTTAAAACGGCGAGTCGATGTTTGACTCAATGATTTATTTTTACAACTCAGATTCATTTGATTGTTAAAACATCTCGTAATCGCCCATCGCTAAAATATTCTAGACATATTAAAGTTTGGGATAAAAAGCTTATTAATTAATTGAATGTCCTGTTTTAAATATCACAATCCTGCTAATATTATAAACGCGAAAGTTTGTAAGGATTTACGTAAGTATTTTTGTTGATCTTTCAATCAAAGTATTTCATGCAAAAACTACTGAATGGATTTTGATGAAATTTCACAATAATATAGCTTACATATCAGAATAACACATAGGCTACAATTCATAAAGATATATCACAATTTTCTATCACCATGCGTGAAACTGCAGGGTGCAGCTACTAATAAAATAATCAAGATTATCATTCTCATAACAACAAACATACCTGTTCATCTTTCCTATGGCAGTCAGTATTGTCAGGTTGCTCTGGCTCGTCAGCTCCGGGCTTGTCAGCAGCCAGTGCCGCGTCCTTGGGGCAGGGCAGGTTGCGCGCCCGGTAGAAGTCACGCTCGCGTTTTATCTCATCTGGAAGTAGCAGAGAAAGGTTTGAGGGATTTTCAACAAAAAAAATACTTTCTTTGTTATTCTTGGCTTGATTTGAAGCTTACATTATGCTATACTTTGAAATGGGTGCTATTTGACTGTTTCTTACAATTCGTCCACTATAAGTTGGCGAGTGTGAAGTTAGGCTCTGCGAATTTTGGCGCTTGAAATATCGTACAAATGTAAAGGTTTTAAAAAAATTAATGCCAATAACTGTTTTTAACAGCAATAAGAACTGCAAATTGCATTTATTTTTTTAAAACCTTTATTTTTGTACGATATTTCAAGCGCCAAAATTCGCAGAGCCTAACTTCACACTCGCCAACTTATAGTGGACGAACTGTAATTTATTTTTGTTTTGTACTACAAAATATGCCTTTGTTCCACCAAATACACTAATTGTGCACAAAAAAATGATCTAATGATAGAGTGGTCAGTGAATGAACACATACCCCACTATCCCTGTACAAGGTTTACAATATCTGTATTACCTTGCTGTACATTATTGCATTTTTTCTTATTATGCATTGTAAAAGGAGAATGCCCGTTTTGTAAGGGAAGTTGGGTCCCAGTGGAAAATGCTTGTGCCCTGAAGATTTTTATTTTACCTAATAGTAAAAACATAGCATTTTCATAATTGGAAACCTTTTTTCAATGTGCCACCCTGGTTCAGGAGATATAATTATATTTCTGTTTTAAAAATCTAGGTTATAATTACAAATTAACAGACTAACCATCACCATGAGCATGGAATTATGTCTCTTTTACTTTAATTCCATTAGTTTATGAAAAATTATATCAAAAATAATTTGCAGTCAAAAAAAAATAATATTATTAAGGTTATTATTCCAAACAGGTACACGACAGCACAAAAGGGACCTGCCCCGTGACATTCTCCTTTACTTTACATAATAGAATACAATTGTTACCATCTAAAGGAACTGTTGAAAACTTAAAAAGTCAAATAGCTGGTGAACAAAAAACCTTGGCATTCTTGCAAAGGTGCGATCATGTGTGGAGTACTGCAGCCAAATATGGGCAAGCTAATTATGGGCTGGCTGCAGCAACATTTAACAAAAATCTATTCAGCAGATACGGGTTCCAAGGTACTAAGGTAACTTATGGCACTCAATTACTAGCTAAAACCCACTGAAGTACACATAACTAGGCTTTTCTATTGTAAGGCATTAGTAACACTAAATAATCTCTCTGTCATGATCATTTCATATAAAAAATACAAATATTTCCACAAGGTTTTCCCTATTAACACAATCACACAGCCTCACTTCAAGACCTTCCACTTACACAGCAAACTTCCTTGTAACGACACAATGCTAGTAGAATACTTACTGTCCTGCAAGTCTGGCACTAACTTATACACTATGTCCTGCATGGTCCGGTCGAAGCTGATATACTGTAATGGGTGGGACTGGTGTATCACTATGTCGCATGTTGGACATGTGTTGTTCTCCTCCAAGTGTTTCACTAGGCAGCTTTTACAGACTGAAAAGATGAAAAAATAAGGTTGTATAGCTACCTGGCCTCAATGTCTATTTTCTTTTTTATGCATTCTGGGTCAGTTAGATAGAGTTCAAAGATATTTTGTTAAGAATAGAATTAGAAAAAAATATAGCGGGAAATATTGATTGGTAAGTCATGATTTTGATTGCCATGACACTTTGATAGAACACATTCTAAGAAAGGTATGAAAAGTTTGTCTATACAATGTGTTGTAAAAGATAGTTGTTAAAGTTTACGTTTATTCAATTAGTAAACAAGAATATAATATTGATACTTACACGTATGAAGACACTCAGTGACCGTAGTCGCGTCGATGAAATAGCCGCGACATATTTTGCAAGTAATGTGACTGTTTAGTGCTTTTAACTTTATCCTCCTTTCCATTGTCATCCTAAATCTACGGTGGAGTCAAAAACATTAGTGTAACTAACTTAAAACAGGTTGAAAATAAAAAAATTAGAACATAAATGCAAAGTCTACAATCAACAACTCAACACTTCAAATGCGTTTAGTTTATTCGTTAACACTCAAACAGATTGACAGCTAACGCAACCATGGCCATTTCTATTTAAAATGTAATAATTATTCATTTGGATTTTTTCACACTACTTATGTAGTGATATAATCTTTTTAACGTTCTATAATAAATAGACACCGATAAATAAGGAAGAATTTTGATATTTGGAAACCAGTTTGTTCATAGTGCTGTTTTGATTGAGAGCAAAATCTAAACGTATAAAAGCGACCTTCACAATGGTGGCTTCTATCTTATTTCTCGTTTCTGTCATTAGAATCTAGTTCTTCCTGCTCAAGAATAGAGTTTAAAATAATAAACAATAGTGACGAATGAACTCTAAAGCAGGGCTGCCAGGTTTTAAAACCGAAAATCTGAAAAGACTATTCGAAGACAGATTTTTGGTAAAAAGTTTTTGACGTGAAACGTCTTTAAAATCGCGCCGAAACATACGGGTACCAGGTTTAAAAAGTGGACCGTAACGAAAAGGTCTATATCATCGTACCTTAATAATTAAAAAACTATTAGTCTTAGAAACAAAAATGTGGTGTGAATATTTCACTTATATAGTCAGCTCGCTGTTTTGACATTGAATTCGTGTAGGTGTCGAGCGGGGCGGCGGGGGAGGGATACCGCGTTAACTTTGCGAAACCGGCGCTCTCGCTTGTTTCTATTCAGTGTTACTCGTGACTCCGACTTTATAGCGCGGTGATTCTTTCGTGTGTTTGTCAAGTTTATTTAAACTGATTGATTTATACAAAAATTAGTGTAATTTGGACAGTATTTATATTTAAAATAACCAAAAAGTGATAATAAATATATAAACATTTGCTATGTCGGCCTCAGCTCGTGCAAGAGCCAGCCAGAAATATAAATCACGGCTATCGTTACAAAGAGGGGGCTATGGGCCACGCACAGGTACCCCAATGTCCGGCGCCGAGCGAGCGAGACGGTTTCGGGAACGTCGCAAAGCCGCTGCCGAAAAAAACACCGTCAATCTTGTTTTCATTTCAATCTTTTACTTTAAAAGCGATTCGCTAACATAGACGTTTCACGTTAAAACCAACGGCCGTGTGCCCCGGCACAGCCTCACCCGATTTTTTTTTGATATATTAATTTATCCAAAAGGGTGTTTTTTTTATATTTTAGAACTGGCTCCTAAATTCTTTTTGTTTGATTCTAAACCTTTACTGAATTAGTCGACAAAGTTTATTATTTCTATGAATCGCCAAAGGAAATATTATCTCGTTTGAGACTAGGCACGTCGACCTCGTTGCGCTGACTCTTGAATCTTTCGTCTTTGCTTCTGAAGCTTTTCGCACAACGTATCACTCGTAGGTGTGCGTGGCTCAGACTAAAGGCAAAACGTCCCAATTAGGTCGTTTTCTAGTCTTCACGTTTGGCGCGCTCATAACATATCTGTTTACTAAAATATCATTGTATACGTACATATGTATGAATAGGTAAAAGAAAACTTATCAATAATCTATGAGTAAACGACAGGGTCACGGCAGGCCGAGGAGATGGCGGGACGACTCGAATGTCTTCCTTAAGAACTGGCAAGAAGTGGCTCCAAGCCGGGAACGATGAAAGTAATGAAGGGAGGCCTTTGCCCAGCAGTGGGCCAATATAGGCTAGATACAATAATAACGAAATATAATAATGAGTTAACAAGAACAACGTAGGTTAACTTTATATTATTATAATACAATATATCAAGTTACTGATATTTTTTTATTTTATGGTAGGGGAATCATCAGAATGACTTCTCCCACTCTTGGGCAGAGCGGGAGGGTGTGTCAGACTCTTACTGACTAAACCCCTACCCCGTTCCTTCGTAGCCTTACTGTTTTGCACAAACTACAAATTAGACACTCTACCTTTAAAAAAAATCACACATTTTGTATTCAAATGTATATTATTATACACACTTCATTATCACAAAACATTATTTTATTTTTCTTTCCAATTGTACAACAGATTTACAACACAATATGAATTATAAATATAATGGTAACTAATGCTAAGTTTGATTGACACACGGCACGTGATAGTGTTAAAATTCATAAAATTATTTAGCACTTCCAGTTTCTCTACTATAGTCCGTCTAATGAAAGCGCGACTTGAGAAAAAGAGGTTAAATCCAAAAATGTTGAATGTGGTATTTATTACTAATTAGTAGGAGAATCATGTCTTGACACTTCACAATTTTTTTTATTCCCTACAATTGCGACCGAATAATGATGCCAATTAAATTTTAAAAAAACACTCCAGGACGCGCTTTCATTAGACGCACTCTATAAGCTAAAAAAGGCAACGCAGGTAAAATGGCCCCAGAGACAGAAAAGTTAAAAGGAAATTGTCTTGGTACGGTCATGTGAAGAGGGGGGATGAACATTTTATATAAGATCACATTGTACCCTGTGTTTCACAAAATTAATAAATGAATTGAATTGAATGAAACGCATGTTACTATAAGTGTTCTGAGTTTACACGTAGATGGATGGAGAGGGAGGCTAAAGAAAAGATGGATGGGTTGTGTAAGGAGTGATATGAAAGAAAAGAGCTAGTCTCGTCACACTATCGCAGAGAGACAGGACAGAATGGAAGAAATAAAATGTGTTGCGTCGAACCCAAGGAAGGGCAAGAAGGATTCTCTCGACTATAACGTGGCATTAATGATAAATAAGGTTTTGAAAAGGAATAATACTATTCGTCCTGTGCAGTTCCGTTTCTCTCTTACAATAGTCCCAGTTGTGCGCCACTGGTAACAGTTTTGGTTTTTGGCGCCCAACTGGGACAACGAAGTTATTGAATGTAGATTTACAACAGAAACAGAACAAGAGCCTTATTTCATTGATCTGCCCATTTTTAATTTCAAGTAATGACGATTCATATAAGTAAAGCAACACAAGAATGTTCTTGTTCTGGTTTCTGATTGCCTTATTTATTTATTAAAACTTTATGCAAAACAAATCTATAAAAGGCGAAATTAATGCTTTAGGCATTTTCTATTAGTCAACCAGGAGTGAAGCGATAAGATGGTTGATGCATAACAAAAAAATAAAGGAAACCAGGATACGAAAGGTGCCTATCATAGGTACACGAAGGTGGATAGATTACTTCTTCCTCTTAAATCAATAAATTAGTATAGGTATATTTATACAATCATAGATTCAAATTTTACAACATAAACAAATACACAATCACCGTACGTCAACCAAGGGTATGAATTAAATATTACGCTCAATAAATGTAGACACTTATTAATAGGTATACAAAACAGTCAAATGATATTGTACTGTTTCCTACCTTATATCAATAAATAAATAAACACTAAAAATGTATAAATAAATAACACACAGATTGCACAAAGATGAATAAATAAATTTGTGACGTAATATCAATCATTACATTCCGTACTCTCCGTTTGTAAGTATTGTACTTGATGCCATATACAGATTGTCCGTTAAAAAAATAAATGCCAATAACTGTTTTTAACAGCAATAACAACTGCAAATTGCATTTATTTTTTTAAAACCTTTATTATTGTACGATATTTCAAGCGCCAAAATTCGCAGAGCCTAACTTCACACTCGCCAACTTATAACGGGCGGACTGTACTTCTTTCAAACATTTGCACGTTGCGAAGTTTTGCCCTCAGTTCCGAACACAATAATTTTAAAATATAAACTAGCGTCATTAATTCATTACATTTCAATAAAATTAATTATGTATTTAATGAGATTTTCATTTGATTAGGGCCATTCCGACCATTATAATTTTCTTTTTTAATTTAAGAGGGTAGTTTAAAAATGATAAAATTAGTAGCTACCAGATCATAACATTCCGACATGCAGACTGTTGATTTAGTCGGGATACGTCTACGCGATTAGTGAAAACAAATTCTTTTACGAAATGATACAACTTTTTTTTTAGCATAGAATAATAATCGGTCTTGTAATATTCCCACTGCTGGGACTAAGACGTCTTCTCTAGGATGCCCCACGCAGGCCCAGTGCGGGTTTGTGGATGTCAGATGTTTTCGAAATTTGGTTCCAGGACTTGCTGGTTTCTTCACGATATTTTCTTTCACCATTTTGAGAGCAGTGGTGGAGAATTTATTATTATAACTGATATGAAAGAAAAGGGAGTTAGCGATAATATGACAGGTGCAGATGATTTTTTTTTATTGTTATAAACTAGTGCTTGACTGCGATCCCACCTGATGGTAAGCAGTGATGCAATCGTTGATGGTGAGGCGCACTAGTACTAGAATTAATTACACAAAGTAATGCACCTGACTCGGTTTGAACCCGCGTCTTACAAATTGTAAGTCGGTGCAGTAACGGGCCACCACTGCTTTCAGCTATACTTCAAGTTTTTTAAAATCATAGTTTTCATTTACGGGAATCTACAGGATATTATGTCTACTAAGTCAACAGTCTGTATTATTTAAATTCATCTAAAAAATATAAGATGATGATTAGTTGCTTTAATTCCTTCAAATAGCTGCCTTGTTGTTATTTAAAAACACTACTTGACCATTTCATAAAACCGTAAAACCGATAACTGTCAAAAATTGAGGTAGTTTCACGTCAACACAAAAAAAAAACTACAAACCACAAACTTTCGCTACGTTCCTTCACATTTGACATCACCATTCATATTCTGTCCAATTTTCTGTACCGCATTATCCAACAGATTAAAAACAGTTTTGTTTTCTGGCAACACTACTTTATAGTGATCAGATGAAGGCACGGGCGCGTTCGGTTTAGCGTGATCTCTTTTAAAATGGCGGCTTAAATGACTGGTTTGCGTGAATTTTCTATCGCATATTTTACATTGATATTTCTTTTCTCCCGTATGAACTACCCTGTGTTGTTTTAACGCGGAGGACGTGTAGAATGTCTTGCCACATTCACAGTGGTAGTCGCGTTGTCCTTTGTGCCTCTTTAGGTGCACGTTGTATGCGCTGCATGTTATGAAGCCGCGCTGGCATTCTTTGCATTTGTATCTGTAAATGAGAGGAATTATCTAGAATATCTTATAGCCTATAATATAGTGTACCTCTACTGGGCAAAACCCCGTGGCCCTGGAGCTCAAAGAACAACAGAGCACGGGTAGGATTTAGTCAGAATAAATTCTGATACACACTGGTTAGAGCGGGAAGAGTTATTTGACGACTTCCCATATACCGCCATTTCTGAAAATTAACACCAAAATAGTTGACAACTCTGATACAATCTTTATCCTATGAATGTACAACAGCAATGTCAATTTGACACTCTTGAATTATGGTGCAACTGCTGCGCATGAGGACCTGGGTTCGATACCCGGGATTACAACGTGTTATTTATTAGAACTTTTTCAATAATCTTCTTCTTAGCGTGTAGTAATAATAACTCAGTAACCGTTGGTGTTGTACCCCCATTCGTCGGACAGCACGTAAAGCTGTTGGTCATGTGCCTGATCTCTTCCCAATGATGTAGGGAGTAAAAAAATCAGGGAGTTAATCTGTGTTTGGACGCACGCTTGAACATAGTTAATATCTCCTGCGCATCAATAATAATATATAGGCTAATCTCCGTCGAGGTTAGCTACCGTGATCGAAATCCAATCAGGAGGATCCAATGAAAAAAAATGAAAAAACAAAAAAAAGAAGAGGAAAAATATCAAATGTACTAATTTTATGACATAATTATTGAATTCAAATATTTTTCAAAAGCAGTGCTTTAGACGTACTTTATTTTAAGTATAACAATATCCAAAAACATAAAAACCAAGAGTACTGACCTGACTTCCTTATTATGTATCCTTACATGTATGGACAGGTTCCCTGAGGTCGCGAACGTCTTGGTGCACAGGTGACACGAATAAGGCTTCTCACCGTTATGGGTCCTTTGATGGATTTTCAACTCAGCTTTGATTGGAAAACCTGTAGACGGGAAGAAATTTATTTCATAAAGTGCGTCTAATGAAAGCGCGAACTGGAGTTTTTTTTTTTTAAATTTAATTGGCAACATTATTCAGCCGCAATTGCAGAGAATAAAAAAATTGTGAAGTATCAAAACATGATTCCTACTATTTTTTTGGATTTGACCTCTTTTTCTCAGGTCGCGCTTTCATTAGACGGACTATATGCGTTTAGTATTCACGGCCTAGCCGCCAAGACCCTATTACCAGCCACCGTAGCGCGGGTTTGTGGACGACGTGCAATGGGTAGCTCGTCGTCCGATATTCGATCATCCGCGCCGAGTTCGAGTCGTCGACGGCGCGTTGGATTTCACGCGCAATTTAAAAAGTTTACTCAGAATCTAATTCTTCTTTTCCGCTCGTCTCTACATCACTGTGTGAAGTGTCTGAGTAGCGACGAATGGAAGAAGAAGGCGAATGTTGCCAAAAACGAAAAAAATACATAGAACCTCTTCCTTTTTAAAGTCACAGAAAACAGTTTTAAGTGTAATCTTAAGCTAATTAGATTAAATAGTAACGTTTTTTCGCCACTTAGATTTAACTAAGACTCGGTTAAACAAAGTAAAAAAACCAATCTTCATACGCAAATAAGTTTTCTTTGTAAACCATACATTTAAGGTAACATATTTGACACATAGACGTGATTAACGCTCCTATTCTTATTTAAATCGCACTGTACTGTTACTTACCCTTCCCACAAACTTGACACAAGTAAGGCTTGTCTCCTTTATGTCTCTTCATGTGTATCGAGAGTTGCGCGCTTTGCACGAACGTCTTGAAACAAATCTCACAGCTATACAACTTTTCCCCTGCAATAAAATAATGGCTCATTTTTATTTACTTTTATAGACACAGATTGATAATAATTTTTCTAATATTCAAAACTCTAGGAAAAAGAAATGATTGAAGCTTATATGCCTATTCCATAATTTAGAATTAATATGTAGGTATAAAATAACGGTGGCAACCCCATTGTAACTGGTAAAGTAGATGGTAAAAGGCCTCGCGGGCGCAGCTGAATACGTTGGTCCTGAAGTGAAGTGATGGTATTCCGTATAATAAATATACTTCCAAAATGTACCAGACGTATATGGGTGTGATGAAGCGATGAAGCGATACTAGCGATAGGCGATGAAATAAAATGCTGAGCGAAAGCGGCAGAGTTATATTGTAGCTATCAGATACAAAACAGTAATGAATGATCGTACAAATTACATCGGTATTTATAGTAAACAAGTTAGTTCTTATTAATAATAATAATGGTTCGCACTTGACCATTTTTGCGCAGGAGTCGCCGCCCACTCATTAGCGCGAACAAAAGCCGGGTGCGCAGCCATCTTGACTCGTTAGCGCCCGGACAAAAGATGCGCGGGCGCCATGTCCTTAAGGGCGGCGTTAAGTTCGGCTGACGTCACGAACCGGGCGGAGTCTTATAACCTGTTTTGCACACGGCACGCTCTGACGTAAAATCGCGTGATCCTGTGCTGCGTTGAGACGTGCGAGTGTACTTGCCTACTCGCCACACTACTCCCCCGACGAGACCGTGACTACGGGCGATAGTAATCAGGAAATCTCACTGTCCTGCCGCTTCTTGTCTTTCTGACTGTGTCCTCTGTTTGCCCTGGATCTGGAGTTTGAGGTCGACTTTGACCTGGTTCTAGATCCTCTCTCGCCATGTATGCTGGTTTTACACGGTCAATTGTCACCTTTTGTCTCTTCCCGTGCACTTCGATATCCACTGTCTTCTGGTCTCGCGCGAGGACTCGGTGTGGTCCTGTATATGGGGCCTGTAGGGATCTTCGACCTGGACCTTCGCGTAGGAAGACGTGGGTTGCAGTGGTAAGGTCTTTCGGGATGTAAAATGGACGGCTCGAGCTTGTATGCCATGACGTTGGTTGGGGCGTAAGCTTGGTCATATGTGCGCGTAACCTGTCCACCAGGTCACTCATGTCTACGACATCCTTTGGGGCCTCTGTCAGGAACTGTCCAGGTAAGCGGAGTGGCTCGCCGTAGACGAGCTCTGCGGTTGTTGCGCCTATGTCTTCCTTCCATGCGCTGCGGATGCCTAGGAGCACCCATGGAAGAGCTTCTGTCCAGCTGGAATTAGCATGGCTCATGATCGCGGCCTTCAGCTGACGGTGTAGTCTCTCAACAAGGCCGTTGGCTGCTGGGTGATACGAGGTGGTTAGATGATGAGTGGCGCCTATCAAAGTGGCTAGGCTCTTGAAGGTGCGGCATTCGAATTGCCTGCCGCGGTCCGTGGTGATGTGCTCAGGACAGCCGAACCGGGCGATCCACCCAGTGGTGAGAGCGGTGGCACATGTCTCTGCGGTAATGTCCTGCAGTGGGTACGCCTCAGGCCAACGTGTAGCGCGGTCGACGATCGTGAGGCAGTATTTGTAGTTGGAGGACAATGGTAATGGACCAATTATGTCCAGGTGGATGTGGCTGAAACGTGCCGTAGGTGTTTTGAATGGCTGTAATGGGGCTGTGGTATGGCGTGTCATCTTACTCTTTTGACACGCTTCACATTCTTTTGCCATTTGTCTGCAGTCTTTTCTGACTCCTGGCCAAACAAATCTCTCTGTGACTAGTCGAACGCTTGCTTTTCGTCCTGGATGGCTGAGGTTATGAAGGGAATTGAACACCTGTTTGCGGAACGATCTCGTTATGTATGGGCGTGGAGTTCCCGTTACGTCGCAGTAGATCTCAACGTTCGTTCCAGGTAGTTGCACCTTCCTCAGCTTCAACGATGATCCATCTCTCAACAGGTTCTGCAGTTCGGTGTCAGTTTGCTGTTCCTTGGCCAGAGACTGGTAATCTATGGGTAGGTGTAGCTCGTTAATGCGTGAAAGGGTGTCTGCAACCACGTTGTCCTTGCCGGCTATGTGTCTTATATCCGTCGTGAATTGGCTTATGTAGTCCAGGTATCTGAATTGACGGGGTGTGCAGTTTGAACGTGGGTGTGCAAACGCATACGTCAGTGGTTTATGGTCTGTTGTGACGTGGAATACGCGAGCTTCAACCATGAATCTGAAGTGTCGTATTGCTTCGTATATTGCTAGCAGCTCTCGGTCGTATGGGCTGTACTTCTTCTGCGAAGTGCTGAGTTTCCGCGAAAAGAATGCAAGCGGCTGCCATCCCGACTTGCCCCGTTGCTGCAGTACAGCTCCGATTGCTGTGTCTGAAGCGTCCGTCAGGATGTTGAGCTCTGCACAAGGGTCTGGATGCACCAAGAGTGTGGCTTCTGAGAGGCTCTGTTTGCAGCTGTTGAAGGCTTCTAGCAGCTCTGGAGTCGTGGTGATTGGATGCGTTCCCTTGACTTTAGGTCCTGCGAGCAGACTGTTGAGCGGTGCCTGTTTTGAAGCTGCCTCTGGGACAAATCGGCGGTAAAAATTCATCATTCCCAGGAATCGCCTTAGTTCCTTGACCGTCTGTGGTATTGGAAAGTCCTGGATGGCCTGGATTTTGCTGTCAAGAGGCTGAGTACCTGACGCAGAGACTTTGTATCCCAGAAACTTGATCTCTGTCTGGCCGAAAATACACTTGCTGGTATTTAATAAGACGCCGTATTTGACCAGTCGCTCGAACAACTGTCTGAGGTGTTGTTCATGCTGGTGGGTATCCTTGCTGAAGACCAGTATATCGTCAAGATATCCGTAGCAGAAGGGTAGGTCTCGCAGAACTTCATCCATGAACCTTTGGAAGGTCTGGGCAGCGTTCCTAAGTCCAAAGGTCATGTAGGGGAACTCGAATAAGCCAAATGGTGTGGTTATTGCCGTCTTGGGAATATCCTTTTCGTTGACCCGGATTTGGTTGTAGGCCTTTACCAAATCTATGGAGGAGAAGATGGTACTGCCAGCCAACTCGTGAGAGAAGTCATGCAGGTGCCTGATAGGGTAGACATCAGGAATGGTGCGTGCGTTCAACGCGCGGTAGTCCCCACATGGACGCCAGCCGTCGTTCTTCTTAGGCACTAAATGCAGCGGCGAGGACCAGGCGCTTTCCGACGGGCGCGCCGTACCATTTTGCAGCATCTCCTCAAACTCGTGCTTCGCTATCTTGAGGCGTTGTGGGTCTAAACGACGAGGTCTGCTAGAGACTGGTGGTCCAGGCGTGGTGCGTATATGGTGCAATGTATTGTGCTTGGGTACGCCTGGCTTGCCTGCTGGACGAGTGAGGTCTGGATACTCCTTCAAGATGCGATGGTAGTTGCTGTCTTCGGTTATGGTGCGGACAGATGATATGGCTTCAGCGGATTTGTACTGTGGTACTCGAGTTTCGAGCGACGTCAGGTTGTCTATGAGACGCTGGTTACGGCAGTCGACTATCAGATTGTAGTAAGCTAGAAAATCGACTCCGATGATGGGTTTGTTGACGTCAGCGACTATGAACCTCCAAGTGAATGCGCGGCGAAGTCCAAAGTCGAGTGTGAGGGGAAGAAAACCGTAGGTGCTGATGACTGTCCCGTTTGCTGCAAACAACTCGTACTTTGTCTTCATACGTGGCTCCCGAACAGCGGATCGTGGGAAGACACACAGGTCTGAACCCGTATCTATGAGATATTGTATCTTCGTGTGTCGATCCGTGATGAACAGGCGGCTTGATATCGCATGGCAGTCGTAGTCCGCCTTTACTGGCTGCCTTTGAAGTTTCCCTGCCCTTCCTTATAGGCGCAAGGTTGAGTGCATCTGCGGGCATTGTCGCCGAATCGGTTGTGATAGGAGCAGTACCGATTGTCTCTGGAACGGGATTGTGATCGGTAGTGATTGTGTCTGTACCTGCCTCTGGACCGGGAACGTGGTTGTCTGTGACGTAACTGCGCGCTCATGACCTCCAGCTTCCGTGACAGTTCAGCCACACTCTGGGTCAGCGCTTCAATCGTACTGGCCTGTGGGTCCGTTGTTGGTTGAGGACTAGCTACTTGCCCGGGCACTGGCATGCTAGTGGTGGCAACTTGCCTGGTTACTGGCACGATTTCGTTGACCTTGTCCACTAATTCTGCTACCTCCTCTAAACTGGAACTAGCTTGCATTGCGACTATGGTTTGCAGGTTCGCGGGTAGTCTGCTGGACCAGATGGATCTGATGAAATCGGTCGGGACAGTGGGGCCTGCCAGTTGTTGCAGGTGGCGGAGAAATTGTGTGGGCTTTCTGTCTCCCAGCTCCTCGTGCATGAGCAGTTGCTTAAGCTTGCGCTCCTGTGAGGCGGACAACCGTTTTATTAATTCTGCCTTCAATTTTTCGTATTTGCCGGTGGTGGGAGGGTTTACTATGAGGTCACGTACTTCTGCTGAGTGTTGGGGCTCCAGCTGCGCCAGCACGTAGTAAAACTTGGTGCTGTCCGTGGTTATGTTGGAGAGAACGAACTGTCCCTCGAGCTGCGCAAACCATAACAATGGGTCTTCGGCGTTGAAAGGTGGACTTCTAACCCCCACTCGATACGTCATGTAGAAATCTTTCTCATCCTCCTTCTTGTCCGTCATGACCGACGCTCACCAGGCTTCGGGCTTCTTGGCTTCTTATCCGGAACGCTTGTCAGTGGTCACCAGTGAAGTGGTGGTGACGTCACGCCGTGGTTGTTGCACGAAGGCTGCCGACGTTCTTTGTCGTGGGTCACCAGTGAAGTGAAGTGATGGTATTCCGTATAATAAATATACTTCCAAAATGTACCAGACGTATATGGGTGTGATGAAGCGATGAAGCGATACTAGCGATAGGCGATGAAATAAAATGCTGAGCGAAAGCGGCAGAGTTATATTGTAGCTATCAGATACAAAACAGTAATGAATGATCGTACAAATTACATCGGTATTTATAGTAAACAAGTTAGTTCTTATTAATAATAATAATGGTTCGCACTTGACCATTTTTGCGCAGGAGTCGCCGCCCACTCATTAGCGCGAACAAAAGCCGGGTGCGCAGCCATCTTGACTCGTTAGCGCCCGGACAAAAGATGCGCGGGCGCCATGTCCTTAAGGGCGGCGTTAAGTTCGGCTGACGTCACGAACCGGGCGGAGTCTTATAACCTGTTTTGCACACGGCACGCTCTGACGTAAAATCGCGTGATCCTGTGCTGCGTTGAGACGTGCGAGTGTACTTGCCTACTCGCCACAGTCCGACCAGATCCGCGCCGCTCTTAATTCCACGATTTACGATGCCCTTCACAACGCCAAACAGATGGAGGAACATCATAAGGGCTAAGATGATGAAGCAGGAAGGTCACGACCCTCAGCATTGAGGAATACGACGCAAGGAGGAGGGATAAAATGACAATTTATTGTGTAAGCAGTTGTTGGCTGACCAAGTTGCACACCTTACAGGGATTTATAGTGAGAAGCCTCTATAAATTAATGTATGTGGTTTGCAGCTTTTTTAAATAATATAAACTAGTGCTTGACAGCGATCCCACCTAATGGTAAGCACTGACGCAATCGTTGATGTTTAGGCGCACTAGTATATTAAGACCCTATTCATCCCCCTACAACTTCTAGTCTTAAAGACACTCAAATTATAATCGAACAGGAAGACCGCAGCAGGCAAATAATTGTTCCAGTCGTTCGACGTCTGCGGTATAAAAGACGAGGAGAATTTTGATGGAAAACAACGATTATTCTATATATAATAGTATGACAAAGTGTATATTAAAATCTTACCTTTATGCATACGTATATGGTTGACGAGTCCAGTTCTCCTGCCGAACTGTTTCGGACAGTAAGTACAGTGGTACGGGGTCTCACCCGTATGTACCTTCTTATGTTGAAACAGTGCACTGTGACCTCTGCAAAAACGACGTCATACAAGGTATTATTAAGTAATAATAAATCAAACAAACAAGTTTGCATGATGAGTATTAATAAGCAGTGTAGCTAGATGTGGGCGAAGCGGTTCCCTGCCCACGGCCTCGCACCCAAAGAGGCCCCGCACAAAGGGGTCTTTTATATGTGTGGTAATTCTCTCTGCCTAGCCTTTTCCCAACTATATTGGGGTCGGCTTCCAGCCAAGCCGGATTTAGCTGAATACCAGTATTTTACGAGGAGCGGCTGCCTACCAGACCTCCACAACCCATTAACTGGGGTAACACGGTACTTCATGGCAAGACTGGAGTCAGATTTACTGGCTTCTGACTATCCGTAACGACTACCAAAGATCTACAAATGACAGCCGGGACGTACGGCTTAACGTGCTTTCCGAGGCACGAAGGAAACTCGTTATGTTAAGATGGTCACCCATCCACAAACCAACCTGGGCATGCGTTGTTATTATCTGTTATTATCTAGCCACGAGCTCAAATAAGCTAGAGTGATGAGTATTAATATCCAGAAGTGTAGCTACGCGTGGGCGAACCGGCTATTCGCCCACACCCTCGCACACAAAGGAGCCTCTTTATTTATGATTGATAGGCTCGCGTTTGACCACTAGCTCACCTGATGGTAAGCGACGTTGTGATCGAATACTATTGCGTCAGTCGCTGTCTCGTTTCTCGAATTTATGAAAAAAAGGCCTCGCTAATTTGCCTTCGCCTACGTCTAAATTAGTCCACGCTACGCCTCTGTTAATATCTTATGATGATAATACAAAAACCGTGTATTTTGATGCAAATGGTTTTTTTGGAAGTGGGAAATCATTAAATTACTTCTCTGGCTCTAGGATGGAGTGAGATAGCTCGTCAGACTTTTAATAGTAACTGGAGACTGATTCATCTGTGTCCTTCAGTTATCCTTTGTATTCTAGGATTACGGCAGCTCTTTCAAAAACTCCCTGTGGTCGTAGTTGATGCAAATGGTAAACGCGTCGTTGGCATTACCCGCATGATTAAAGTGCGCTGAAAATTGGCTCCTATGCCTCCTATCGCATCGCTTGTAGGCTCGTGATGCATTGTAGGTACATATTTTACGCTCAGTGTATATTTCTATTTTGAAACTCTTGCAAATCCATCATAGTTTTTCTACTTGCATCAATATGTAGTACTTACGAGTATTTCTATAATCATTTCCATTAAGTAAAATAAAGTACCACACAACCCAAAGCTATTAACCCCATTATCACCCGCATTTACTTTTAAATTATGAGTTTATCATCGTCTTTGTGATGTTTACCCAGTATATTTCCTTTTTAAAAACCTCTTTTCAACAAAAACCTTTCAGATTACAGCAATGAAATTCCTTACAACGAAAAGCGCTACTGAATTAAATTATGTGTCTTACTGTTGGACGAAGGCCTCTTCCTCATCCTTCTAAACCTCTATATCAGGCTATTTCTGGCCAAGTCAGCTCCGTCAGCACGATCAGATCGTCACACCACCCTTGGCGTAGTCGACTTTGATGGCGTCATTCTCGCTCAGGACTTTAGCGAATGACAAACTTCACCCATCTGTCCGGGTGCCCCCACCCCCACTTTATCCTGGCTGTATTTTCATCGACATCTACTACTACTGTTATAAAACGTAAGAGTATTTGATTAAATTGTATTTGACTTAATATTTACTATTCCGCTCACCGGAAGACGCAGCGTCAGAAAGTCTCCTACAAGATGGACCGATGATGGTGTCGCGGGAATACGTAGAACGCGAGACGCACTAGATCATTCGTAGTGGCGACACTTGGGGGAGGCCTATATCCAGGAACAGTGTATGATTTTATTTTTTGTTCAGCCTATACTTTCTCACTGTTGGGCAAAGGCCTCCCCAACTCTTTCCGGGTATTCTTATCTTCACCTCGAACCACCGAAGAAGTGTTCTTACCTGAAGGTAGCAGGGCATTCAGGACACAGGAACGGTCTGAGATCAGTGTGGCAGAGCTTGTGAGCCTTGAGATTGCTCTTGGTGCTGAGGAACTTGCCACAAATATCGCACTGATGAGGCAGCTTGCTCTCTGGTAGGTGGCGGGATTCACCCTCGAGGTACACTGGAAGTAGGGAGATATTATTATTATTTCATTTACATCACTGCTTATCATCAGGTGGAATCGCGGTTTATAGCAAGCACGCGGTTTATATCAATAAAAAAAATGAAGCACTACATCATCATCATTTCGAAAGTAGTGGTGATGAAATAAATGAATAACAAAAATATTATACAGCTGATTATCTACATCATTTTGTTGCCCAGTTTCCAATTTAGTTGGTGCTAGTGCAGTATAGTAGAAAACAGAACAAGTACTACACATGGCATAGTTGTCAGGACCTCTGACCACTAGACCAACAGGCCAGTAAAAATATACCCTTTAGCTATTAAAAAATAATTTGTTTGAATAAAACAATAGGAATATTACTACAAATACTTATGAAAGCCAAGTTTGGTTTGGTTTTTGTCACAAAAATAACATCTTATAGGAAAATTACATACCTTTCTTTTTTCTACCTCTTTTCTTTTTTGGTTTATCTTCAGAATTTTCATTTTCTGCAAAAAAGCAAATATATAAAATCCAATACGAACACGATAAATTAAAGTTATAAAGACATTGTTTAACGCCCGTTTTCAATAAGCTATCTATCATATATCGGAGATAGAAAAACAAATGAAACAACAGAAACATATCAAATTTTTGTATTGTATCTTTTGTTTTACTGTCTCCAGTATGCCAAAACCGGAGGTAGATAGCATATTGAAAATGGGCGTTAATGTTGTAAATGCCTTAAACATTTTGTCCTACATCTCTTCGATATTGAGCTGGATTTTAAACATTTGAAATAATGGGCATGTATGGCTATGTTCAAATTGGTGCTAGCTAGCTCATGAAATCAGGTCTTGCAGAGAATGTTTTCAGCCTTTTGAATGTAGAGTTAGCCTCTACGCTCAACAGCTTTCTCGCCAAAAGGTTTGAATGGTTTTTTTTTTGTGAGAAATAAGCAGAATGACTTCTCCAGCTCTTAGGTGAAGCGGGAGAGTATGTCAGACTTTTACTGGCTAAAACCCACTCCTTTGCTCCTTTTTTGCCTACGTTCCAGGGGCCTGGATTTTTCTTTCAGAAGCAAACCCATAGCCCCAGAGGCTTCGAACTTGCTGGGTCTCTACGGTTTGTCTAACATCTCTTTGAGGTTTCATTAGGGTAGATTTTGAATATTGTATAGTAAAACGGGCTGGTATCCGCAACTCCACGACTAAAGCGCGTACTTTGCGTATGGGATCTTTGAATATTGTAGCAGACAGTTTATTATTTCCTCCTTTGAACTCAACTGTCAAGTCTTTGTAGAGACGCATGTTTGTTATAAAGATACAAAGGAAGATACAAAAAAAAGCTTCAAGTCACCTGTTTTCTTCACTTTGATTTCTCCGAGCAACACATCATCGTCAGCATCCCAGCAGCTGTCATTGCCATCATCATTCAGTAATGGTTCTGAAATTAACAGGTTTAATTTACAGTGAGTTCTTATTGTTTTGTAAGGCTAACAAAGAGATAAGCTTAGAGTCAACTTGCAAAGAACTACTTTAAAAAAATAATATTGTCACACTAATCATGATATATAAAAATCTTGTGTTAAAAGGGAATATTAAACCATATTCTAAAATAGAACACAAAATACTTTTTTTTTTAACATATTTTGCCACCTTGACATGAGTAAAACAGCAGAAACTAGTTGAAAAATATTCTCCTTTTGTAAAAGACCAACTTTATTACACCAACACTGCTCTGTGTGAATGTACTATCTCTTCTACTTAACTTTGTTTTTACACACAGGCATGTTTTTATATTATTTTATCATTGCTGCAGTAGGAATGCACAGTGAAAAGAATTAAATTTTGGTCTCTTAAAAGACTGAACTGACTGTACCTGGGGTATCCTCAACAAGTGTTAGATACAATCATTTTTAAGCCAGCAGCTAGCGGACGACTCCAGTTTGTAGCAATGGGCAGCAGACTTAAAGTCAGTAACAGTATTTTTTAACTAACAGAAAGATATTTAATAAAATACACTTTACCAAGTTTAATATCCTTGATATCTTCTTGATTATTATCGTCAGGAGTTGTCAAAAGTAGATCCTCGTTCACTTCACGACTATTCTCGAATTTCAGATCTTCAAAATCAAGTTCATCTTTGACAAATTCATCAGAACAACCATTTGTTTTATTGTCCACCTTTGTTAGGTTTTCCAACAAACTTTTCAGCCTGGTTTCACTCTCGTCGCATTGTAAATTAAAGGCGTACGTACGCTTAAGCTGCCGGCTACATTCTTTACATATTAAACGCGGCAAACCATCTCCTATTTCCGGCTAGAAATTGAATTCATAACAACACATTATTTTCAACTGTATTAATTTATACTTAGGTTCTTATGAACATATATAATGATATATACCTTTAACCTAGTGCAGAATATCAACATATCACTGTATAAAGTATTCTTTTTCACATAATAACTAGTGTAAATATCGTATGTTACTTTATTGGCTTCGAGACAAATTCGACATATTTTTGTAAAATCCAACGCCATTGTTTTATTCAACTGTGTGTGTAATGTAACGGAGATTGTATGAGATTATATAGAAATTGAGATTTTAATTAGGATAGTGTAAAAAATGCATTTTAATTAAAAAAGACAAAATAATCGTCCTTCGTCGATTTCTGATACAAACAAATAAAATGTCAGTGTCAAAATTACATCAAAACAGATGGCTGTCGGAGCGTTTAGTTGCATCGCGTTCAAATTACGTCTCAATCGCCAACTACTGCCTTAAAAGTTGTTTCGTTATAGCTTCTACGCGCCCCCTTCATACAGAACGTAGTGATTACATACTCTTTGCTTCATACCGCATTTACACGTTCGTGCTTGGTGCTTGCTATTCGCCTTTTCGTTCGAGAAAACGTTTTCAACGTGAGCTAGGCGAAAAGCAAGCGCAGTTTTTGTATGCTTGTGTAAGATTTGTCACAATATCAGGCCACTCGTGAAACGGCAAACCAGGGCGGTGAAACTTCCCTACATTGACGCAGCTCAAAAAATATCATACAAACTAACGCCATCAGGTAGTGGAGGTATCGAGTTAATCATTGAGTTGACAAAAAAATATAATAGATGGCAGTAGCTACAATAGGGAAAATATTGTTTAAAAATAATGATAATAAAAATATGTTTTAAAACACTGATTTATAAACAGGAATTAAAAATAAGTTATGCCAGTTAGATTAAATTATTTTAAATAATACCTTTATCAGTGATATTTTTTTTCACTACGGCAACCCAATGATATGTTTAGGGGAAATATAGTTCGTTTTTGAATGAAGTTGTTTGGTTGGTGGTATTGTGTGTGTTGTGTTGCTTTGAGATCATTGTGCGTTTATTGTTTTATTTATTACGACTTGGCTTGATTACGGATTTTCTGATCTTCTACGTGTTACGACTTTACCTGGCTTGTTACCTGGACCCCGGACTGATTGCTTTACTGATAACCTAGCGCTTAGCACACGGACTTCGTTCCTATATTTTTGCGGACTTGGTTTTGAAAATGCCGAAAACAACACAGTTGAAATGCTTTTTTGGATGTGTCATTGATGGTAAGTGTATTTATTATTAATTAGTAACTTATGTATGTTATAGGGAAGACAAAAATCGACTGAGAACTAGTTAACATTGTGACCATAGGTTGATTAAACTAAAATGTACCTATCTCTTTAATACTAGACTTTATTCCATTCGGAAACAGCTCAGCTTAGCCTCAGCTTCAACAGGCAGGCACTATAGTTTTGCCATGCAAGGGTCATCAGCTAAGTAGGGTCGGGTGTCTCACATTGAACCAGGCAGCTACATTGAACCACCGCCGAATCTCGAAAATGCGACATTGCCAAACCGCACTAATATGAGTGAAAGAGAGGTATTTACGTTCCGTTCCTGCCTACTAGTTTGCGTGGCGATCGCGTGCAAAGTTGTTGTGTGAGGAGTATTCGAAAGCAAACTGACTCAAAAAGTAAATATTTTTTGCCAATTTCATTCTTTTTTAGCTTTTTTCGTTTAAATAATATCAATTTATTTATATGTACACTGTTTTCTACGGTTATTTAGCAGTTAAAAGCGCTATAATTCGTGATTTTAAGACATTGATTTGCCGGTAAAATTTTGAGTTTAGTGATAAAACGTGGTGTGTCTCACATTTAACCACCTGAGGGTGTTACACATTGAACCACGGTTTACTATGTACATCCCAGTCGTTAAAGGAGTGTTTTTTTACAATTATTTTAATTTAATTTTAATTAGTTATATTATGGAAGGTACTTTTGTTTTTATTATTAAAATATGATAAGAATTTGACTGAAAAGGTTTTGTGATGTATAAAACTAAGACTCTCGGTTTAATTGCATATGATTTAAAGTGATTTTTATAAATATAAGGCTGATTTTTATTATTACTGTTTATTATTATTATTATTACAAAGTATTTGCCTTATAAATTGAACTAGAAGACATCGTTAATAAGGTGTCTCAATGTGGACGATACCCTGGTTAAATGTGTACCACCGGTGGTACACATTTAACCAAAAATCATTTTTCATAAAAACCTGTTTTACACCGAAACTAAAAGGAATATGAGAAATTAATGTTTTACAAAATTGAAGCTAAATAAATATGCTAACTATACACAAAAAATTAAAGGCATTGATTGAACATCCAGCCCACTATGAGACTTTGAAATTTACCTGGTTCAATGTGGGACAACTTACCATACATTAAAGTGAACATTTAGTTGTTAGACCTCAACAAGTCACGTAGCGAATATGATATATTGTACCCCATGAATGAAGTTTTCGTAAAATTCAAAATCACGAGCCCAAAGTTATGGCTCCATCAACAAACACCCGATGATTTTGCCAAAGTGAAAATGGTTGTTTTTTTTTGATAATACTACTTATTAGGTAACTTATCAGATTTATGATTATTCAGTTTTTGTATTGAACCCAAAAAAATAATTAAAAATGATTAAATAAAACAATAGAAAACACACTCACTAGCAGAGCAATCAAATATTTAAAAACATATCACCATAAATGAAAAAAAAACCACTAGAAAATAACTGCGTTATATATTATTATTATTTTTAATTCAAATCCAGCAGACGTCATGTATGTATAGTTCTGGTAAAAGCTGTTGTTTATGATGTCTAAATGTAGATAGTGGTTTTTGTTGATTGAATTACACTGATAATCCAGCTGAAAAGGATTGCATCACATAGTATGCATGTCATGTATAGAGTCATGTTAGTTTTAAAAACAAATTTTAATTTACAGGACCTCTTCATCGATTCCCCAAATGGGAATATCCTCATAAGGAGAAGTTTGAACAGTGGAAGTCCGTACTGGACAGTGCAACTCAAGAGAGAGGAAATAGCTACATATACAATTCAATTCGTATTTGCCACCGACACTTTGAGGATTATTTTAAGTCACCAAGCAGACGATTAACAGGAAACGCTATCCCTACATTAAATTTAAGTAAGTTCTATAAATTCTATTTTGAATTTTGCATACACTTCAAAATATTTAGTACCTACTTTAAATTCTTTTCTATAATGTTTCACAACAGTTTCTAAAACATGTTGACCAATTTAAAAAAAAATATTGTATTTATTCAGAGACAAGTCACAATAAATGATGGATCTTAGTTGGAGAATACAATGTGAATATTAACCACTTATTAAGTAGCTCATAATGGATGTAGATGAGGGTTGTTGTTGATGCAGATGTAGTAAGAATTTAAATATTTAATTTACAGCCTTGCCAAGAAGTGAACAAGTTATGCAGCCTCAGCAACTTAAAGAAGTGGTACCAATTACATCAGACACATTACAATTAGAAGCAGAGTCAACAACCTTACCAAGCGGTAAGTTAACTTTTATTTTAAAAAAGAGTAAAAAATTTAACATTACACTTTTTAATATTTTCGATAACGAGTTGGTTATTTTTATTTTGTAAAATGTTTTTTTAAGTAACATACAGGTTACATAAGAAACTACTTATTCACTTATTTTTATATTTCTTTAAAAGAATAAAAAATATATATTCAATAAAATATGTATTTGATTTGCAGCCTTGCCGCAAACTCAGCAGATTGTTCAGCCATCAACTGCGCAGTTTCCAGTGGAAGAGCCATCTACATCCAGTTTTCTACAGTTCGAAGTAGACACTGAGTCAAGAGCATTATCAAATGGTTAGTAAACTTTATTTAAAAAAAATCCTTAACAGTATTTATATGTTAATTGCAGTAGCCAAAATTTTGAGGTTGGCAATGTTAGTCCAAGCTGAACATAGTTTGGGGCTTTGTTTATCAATTCCAAAGCCAATAGAAAATAATTCGCTTAACGTTCTGGACAGCTACCTGCGATCATTGCAATGATTTGTTTTAACCGTCAGTTGCTCGGGACTGACTTGGGTCTAACAGATACTATGTTGGTCAACTATCGTCAGTCACATAAATGTTATCTATAGGTATTCTGTATCATATAATTACTTTGGCAGTATACTACAATTTAACCTTTATTATTCTATATATTACTTATAAATTTTATTACCACTGAATATAAAAGAACTAGTTTAGGCTGCACATTGCAAGACAGTGTTTTTATTAAATAGATTATGTTGTGTCAGCATTTTTATTAAATAGATTATGTTTTCTTTCAGCAGCCCCAAAAAAACGCTGTTCGAAGCAGGATTCTTCATCCAGTGCTGTCAATAGATTGACATTAAAACTAAACAAACTGCGTCAGAAATGCAGAACGCAGTCAAAACAAATAAAAGCAGCAATGAAGTGTGCAATGTCCAAACCATTTTTAGCTACAATTGAAAAATTACCTGCGACAGCTCAAACTTTCATGAAATTACAACTGAAGTGGAAAAAGACACCAAGAGGAAGACGATATACCATTGAGGAAAAAATTATGGCCTTGTCTATATTAAAACAAAGCCCTAAAGCTTACAAACTTTTAGAGAAAATGTTTGTTTTACCGTCAAAACGTAGTTTGCAAAAGCTGTTGAGTGCATTCACAATTAGACCAGGCATTAACAAAGATATTTTAGAAAATTTTAAAAAACTTGTTTTACGAATGCCAGAGGAAAAGAAGTTAGTAAATTTATTATTCGATGAAGTGTCATTAGCTCCTGGTCTAATATATAATGCATTTTCAAATGAAATAATTGGGTTTGAAGACGATGGCACACAGAAAACAGGCAATATTGCTGATCATGCCCTTGTCTTTATGATCAAGGGCATAAAAAGTAAAACTAAACAACCGATTTGTTTTACATTTGTCAAAAGTGGGACGAAAAAAGAAAAAATAAAAGCCCTACTACTATTACTAATTAAAGAAATAAATAATACAGGGTTAACTGTAGTTGCCACGGTTTGTGATCAGTGTCCAGCGAATGTTGCTGCTATTAAAGATATAAAAGAAGAAACACAAAAAAGATATGCTAACAAAGGATGGTTCTTCGAAGTAAATGGCAAGAAAGTGTTCCCATTATTTGATACGCCCCATTTACTTAAAGGAGTTAGAAATAACTTGCTAACAAAAAATGCAAAATTCATTCAAAATGGACAAGAGAAATGGGCAAAGTGGGAACACTTAAAAATGTTCCTGGACATTGATGTTGGAGATGACGAGATCCGATTAGTGAATAAACTAACAGAAAATCACATAATTAAAGACAAAATAAAAAAAATGAAAGTGAAGCTAGCTGCACAAGTTTTCAGCCAACGAGTATCATCTGCTATTCGATTTTCAGCAAGTAAGTGTAAATTTTATTATATACTCCCATGATCCGTTCTGTTTCTACATGCGTACCTAACGCTATGACTTCCACCATATTCTTATGAATGTGTCATTTTGATGCAAAATCTATATTAGGTACTGTAAAACTTCCAAAATCCGCTCAGTAGCTCTTGTTAATTGAGTAAACATCTTTATAAACTTCACATTTATAATAATAGTAGGATAATAGAGTAATTAATATGTGTTTTCTTTTTCAGGACATGGAATACTACCAGCAGAATGTGAGGGAACAGCAGATTTTCTTTTAATTTTCGACAGGTTATTCGATTCGTTTAATGGTCATTCCTACAAAGATGATTCGAAAATATATAAAGGCTGTATAAAAAAAAATTCCCCACACTTCCAACTGTGGGATGATTTGCTTCCAATTTTAGAATCAATCAAATTTGAATCAATAAAAATATCAAAAGGTGTTAATCAAGTAAAATATGAGTCGATTCCTTCAATTAAAAATTGGATTTCAAATATAAAAACATTTATTGAAATGTGGGAATATCTGTCAATAAATCATCAAATCAATAATATAGTAGCTAGAAATTTTAATCAGGACCCATTAGAAAACTTTTTCGTTGCTATTAGAAGTAATGGTGTTAGAAATATTAATCCTAATTGTAATCAATTTATAAATTCTTTTAAAACGTTGATTGTTAATAATTATAATTCACCTCATTCTGCAGGAGCCAATTGTGAAGAAGATTTTAATACAGTTATGCAATCACTGTCCCATCTGATCATAAACAATTATGATGATTCTCACACTGTTGATTTTGCATGTAACATTGATTCATTACTAAATGTTATGTCAGAAATTAAAAATAATGATTCACTATTGCATGTTGAATCAAAAAAATATGTGACAGGTTATGTGATTAAGAAATCGAAATCAAAAATTTTCAAAAAATGTTCCAATTGTCTTAATAATTTATGTAGATCTGGTATTGATTTTGATTCATTTAATTATGAAATTGATTATACTAAGAAATCACTATTTCATCCAAGCGACGAATTTATAAATTTAATGAATAATATTTATTATGTGATTGTTGCATGCCTTCGGGATAATCCAACATCAAAATTTATAAAAAATCAAATCAAATTTTTTATTGATTCTGCATGTGATTTTAGTATTATAACATGTGAGAAACATAGAGTTGATTTGATTAATTTTATTTGCAATTTATCTATTAAAATGATTGTACACAGTTGGTGTCTGGGGGTAAATAGATTATTAAATGGAAAAATCACAGTTTTTGATAGGAATGACCATGTAAAAAAACAGGCTTATGAATATTATCTCAAGAGAAAACGATGAAGATGAATCTTCATCGTTTTCTCTTGATATAATATCGTGGAAGTTTATAATATATTTTTAGCTCTTATCTACCTGACGTCGATCTTGAAGACACAGGCGATTTTGTTTTTTAAAGAACACTAAAGTTGGCGACTGCCATGAATATTCGCTACATTTGAGTACGTTACAAGGTGAATATTCGGCATGTCAGTACAGTGAGCCGAACAGCTCGTTAACGAGCGTCGCACCAAATTTTTATTATTCGATCCTATTTTATTGCTCATGTTAATCGCCAGCTTTAAAGTAGATAAAAAAACAACTGAAAGCTCAGAATAATTAAGTAGTCAACATAAATGTTCCTTTTGTGATTCTTGCATGCTATTTGCATACACAATGAATATCAGCAGTAAAAACTGTGCATTTATCCCTGTAACTGGTGAGTTTCAATATTATAACAACTGTGCTTTATACTTGTTCAAAAATATTGATGTTTTAGATATACGAGTAATAATACATTCTATGAGTTACTAGTAACTCCTAGAATGTATTACTACTAGGTTTTTCCTAAAATGTTATATATTATGCTAAGATTTTTATTTGCTTAGTTTAAAAACTTTTGAAGATTAGAAATAAAATCAAAATACAATTATGACATAAATATGTTTAGTGCAATAATTCAAAAAAGGGTCTTAGTTAACATTTTATTTGATAATAATGGCGAAATGTATCTATACGCTTAATATTATTATATACCATGTCTGAACCTACCACATTTTATGCTAGATTAATAGACTTTGATTTGATAAAATAAAAATTACAAGTACATGAAATTGGTGTTTTATTTTTATATTGAAATATCATGGTTTGTGTTAATAAATCAGTAAATTATTAAAAAGTACTTATTTGTGATAAATATTTATATCACAAATAAGTACTTTTTAATAATTTACTGATTTATTAACACAAAAAACTATATTCAGAAGTTAAAATATATGAGCGCCCTCTGGCGGGTATCTACGGAAACAAAATAGTAAATCCGCGCCATCTATTAGTGGAGGATACATAAAGATACTATTTTTGAACTCCGAGTGGCGCATCTATACCAGTATAAGTGTATAATCTATGCGGCAAACTGTGGCGCAGTTGTTACAAAATGAAACTTTTATACCTTAGTCCATTGTGATAACTCAATCAATGATACAAACGGCATCTTGAGGTGGAAAATCATCTAATGACTTCAATGACAAGATGGAGACAGGGTCTCTCATATTAATTTGTACTGACTAAAACCCACCTGTCCATATTTTCCCCTTCAGAACTTTTCTGTGATCCTATGGATCCTACACCTTCTGACTTGTGGTTGCTAACAATTCAAGCTATTTTTATAAAGAAGCAAGCGTTAGTCGATTTATTTTTCCGAAACGTGGCGGGTAAATTCAAATTATGCACCCAGTTGTGCGATTGAAATTGAACTATACTTTATTTTCAATGGTTTTTTATTATTATATTCTTTATCCTAATATAAGTTATCCTATAGTTAAGAAGATATAAATAATAAATAAATAAAATACCTATCGAAAATCTAAGTAGAAACGAGAAATAAGGTACCTACAAACGAGATATTTTGATCCTATCAAGACTAATTTTTAAACTGAAAGATGTCACGCTCTGCGCGCGCGGCCACACTTGACGTTCTTTCAATAAAAATACGTATATTATGCCAATATATTCTTTAATTCCATTTAATTATTGGCAAAATTGTGGTGTCTCTTCCGCAAATGCCATTCAATTCAATGAAGAGCTTAAATTGAAGATAGGGTAGGAGTTATAAAATGGTGCAGTGGTAACTACAGATGTAAATACAACCGTATTTATTTAAACAATTATTGTCGGACGACAACAGAGGAAAGGACTAAATAAGCAAAAGAGAGTAGGTAAGTATAGGCACACTTTGGTATCTTTTGGTTTCAGGTCAAGTAAAAAAATTAATCTTAAAATAATTGGAGCATTAGGCGGAGGTGTTCCCGCCTAAGTAGAACAACGTACCGTGTCTCGTCTCGTAGAGGCGATCAGTGGTGACCTCTAGCGCCCGGTCTGGGTCAGGTGATGGTCCGGAGCGAGAGGAAAAAAAGAGTGTAGCTTCGCCTCCTTTTACGAAGCAATAATACTGGCGAAGATTATGACTACAACCGTGAGGGAATTGGACGTCCTCACATTCCAGCCGTCAACACGGGAAACACTGCAGACGTCACTATACTCCATCGGTTTAGGTAGTTAACTAAAGGTAAACAGTCTTGGTATGTCTTTTTATCTAAAAGTTGTCTAAAAATTGTATGTAAAAATCTTTGCACATAGGTATTTACCTAAATCGATGTTAGCTAATAAACTAAATTTAAATAATCTTTGTGTATATTATATACGACCTCTTTAATATAAAAAGACATACCAAGATTGTTTACCTTTAGTTAACTACCTAAACCAACGGAGTATAGTCTCTAGGCGGTCGCCGGCCACCATAAGTGCATGCGGATGAAGACGTCCGGTAACGACCGAGCATTAGTCGTCGACGGCGCATTGGGTTCCACGAGCTTCAAGGCAAACCATACCGTACTGAAAAGCTTAGAGTAGGGAATTCTCTAAAGAGATAACGTGGTCCTGGAACAAAAAGGGAAAATTAAGGGCACAGGTAAATCAGGCACGCTCTTTCGGTCCGCCCTAGAGCGGAAGAAGTCAGTCAAAGATTCACCACCACACCCCCCATCCGGATGAGTACCGCCGTGTCCGCCGGGCCCTGGTCCGGAGCGAAGAGGGGTGGCAAGCGGTCGCCTCCTTCTGTGAAGCAGTAATGTTAGCGAAGGAGGCTGCCGACCGCGAGCGCGTGAGGGAATGGCCCTCAAGCCCGCCGCCGCCGAGATCCCAATCCCGATTTCCGACCACCGTAGGCGCGGGCTCGTGGACGGCAAGCACTGGGTAGCTCGCCGTCCGGCAAGTATTAATCTGGACCGAGCCCAGTCGTCAACGGCGCGTTCTGTTCCACGCGCGCCTCAAGGAGATGTCAGTAAAATGTAGGGGCCCGGTAGGGCCGAAGCCAACAACACGGAAAATCCGAAAGGTTGGGGAATACGGGAAATCCGAAAGGTTGTCACCGTCTCCCCCAGATCGAAGGCAACGAAGGAACGGGGTAGGGGTTTAGTGAGTAGGAGTCTGACACGCCCTCGCGCTCCGCCTAAGAGCGGGAGAAGTCATTCTGATGATATTAACCCTACCGAAAAAAAACCCCCATCCGGATACTACAGCTATTCTTAGTGTTTTTAAATAATAAGTACTCATAAAAATCAGGAATGAAGCATCGATATGTACCGAGAATACAACGATTACTTTGGCGCGCTTATAGTCCTCAAGACCACATTAGTTTGAGGAGCTTTTGAAGAAATTAGTACCAACCTACCTAAAATACAAAATAAGTGCTCCAAGTAAGTAGTTTGCGAAATATACCATGCCATTATGGGCTGATTGTGATCACTGTATCAATTTTTCGTTTCAAGATTTCTCAATTAAAAACTTGGGATGTGAGTAGATAGGTTGGCAGAGGTATTCCTCGAAGCGCACCAGTTTTGAGGCGCACCTTTTAAGAAAAAAAAAAAAAAAAACCTTTTTTATTCTTGGGAGCGCACCTTTTAGTAGCGCTCCCGATAGCAATGTTATCGAGAGCGCTCGGTAGGCACTCCTAAAAATATTTTAATAAAAACCATCAATTTTTGAAAGCACATACAGTGTAAACTCTATGTAACATCACTCGATTTAACGACAAACCATCTAAAGCGTCGAAATTAATTGACTTTGGTTGGTTTAGCTTGTCTACCATACATTGATACACTCCACATAGCATCACACCCACTCTCAATTACGGCATTTGAGTAATAAAAAGTACCTTTTAAGTTGCTAAAATTGATATAAACTGTACAGCTGTGTACGTTCGTTTGTGGCTTTGTTATCCTAGTCAGCAATAAACTGACTGTCGGCATATTGAAATTCATTCCTTTGTTTACAAATTGGGATTGTTTGCACGTGTTGACTGTTTAGATTATCAAGATTATCTATACGTTATCATTATTCTCAGTTGCTCACAAACTTACGGACTGTAAACATGACTAGTAATATTTTTTTTTCTGATTCGCGAGAGAACTAGTCTAAAATAAACTTTTACTATTCTAATTCTGTTTTTGCTTTGTCTCTATTTAACGACACCTCTCAATAACGCCATAAAATGCACAGTCCCTTCAGTGTCGTTATATAGAGTTTACACTGTATATTAATTTAAATGCAACATACAAAGATAGTTTTATTATAATTATGACTAGGACGTATATTTTAACAACGTTTTAATAAAAAATATTGTCAGTTCTTCAGCAGATTGCATCAAATACCTATCAACATTTTTAGCCCTACAATGTGTAAAGTCCCACTGTCCCACATACTTCCGATGAAAGAGGAGGATCCTTCGACCAGACGTTGCTATGCCTAATCCAGGCATCTGCCCTATACTTAGATGATTTCGGGCTATTCTATTTATTCAAATCACGCGGAGAACTTTGCTTGCGCGATGCAGGATTCTGTGACGTCATATGTAGTAAATGTCGTTCAGTAAGTACCTACTATACTTTACGATATTTAGGTTTTTTTTTTGGAAATATGTCCCGTTGGGGTCAGATTCATGACGAATACATAATAAAAGCAGATATATAGGTACTTAATCAAAGACGAGGTTGAAACTATGTGGGACAGCTGCATATCTTAAATATTCCTAAACCATTTCTTTGATGCAAACTGCTGCAATTCTGTAAAACATTTAAAATACTACTTGAACACTAATAATACCTGTATTACAATTATAACAGTTCTACAAAATACATGTGAATGAGTATCGAATTATTCTAAAATTGTATAGAATTCAACTAACGTGATTCTTTAGTAAACATAGATATAACATGAAAAATAAAAACAAAACGTAATGTATAATATAAGATCTATGTAAAAAGACAAGTCAATAGCTTTTTCAGAGGCCTTACCAATTACCATGACGTGTTTTAAAATATAGTTATTGCGAGCAAGAAAGACGGGTGGAGCTTGAAAAGTATTTAGTTTTTACAGTCACCAAGTTCTATTATAATGCGGATTTTATAAATTATTATAAAGATTTTATATGAAGACAGCAATACAACACAATAATATCGGTACTTAGTCATATAATCTACTAACAGCATTTGAAGGAAAATATATGTATGAAGTCAACTTTCTCGGAAATGTTCTCAGATCCTTTTTACTGTGATAGCACATGTTTCAATGATTCCACATATCGCCTCGAGTGTGAGCCCTCTCGACCCGCACGAGCTCTTGTGCATGTCGAGAGTGCTCCTTCTCGGGGTTATACTTATGACGGCTCCGCGAGCCCGACAAAGACAATACGGTCTCGTAGAGACCCTGGAGGCACTCATGGGCGGTGACTTTAGTCTCGCTTCATGTTTCCCGCCGACTCGTAAGGCGTTTTTGGGGTTCTGAAGCAGGTCGTTAGTTCCCTCGTGGCCAAATCCATCTGCACACCTGTACCCCTTCTTGGGATATTGTCAAGGTGCATAGACAATTGAGATACAAATTACATTAATAACATCAATATTCATAATGAATATATATATATTTAAGAATAAATTTATTCGAAAAATCCCTCCAGAATTCCATTTTACTATCAAGAGATTTGATACTATTTGTCCTTTCCTATGCAAATGGGTCTGCACATGGACCTCACGTAACTTTAAAAAACTTTAATATTTTCTAGTATAATACTAGTACAATACAGTCAGTCCGTATTATCTCTAGGCCTTCTAGTTAGTTTCATGTCCTGAATATATATTTTTTTACCGTCAGGTAATAAGTACAATTAATGAATTAGCCTTCATGATTCAGGAGGCCTTCTAACAATTTGACTGTATTCATTGACATCCCGCCCAACCAACTTGTAGTTGGTAAATATTCAATGTTGTAGTAACATTTTTCTTCTGTAGGACTTAATTTCAATACACTAAACATTATTTTCACTCCAAAGAGACCATCAATCATACCTTCATATCTTATTTGGCAATAGAATATTGGCATTAAATATTAGACAAAATAATTTTGAATGTGTTCCTGATATGCTTATTGCAATTATTTTCTACTAAACAGTTATTACAACAATGCTAGTGAATAGAATAAAAACATCAGTGAAAAGAACATCAACTATTTTCAAATAACAGATAATAATGTAATCGTACACAGAAAACTTGGAATATTTTTTTTAATGACATACAACATCCAGATTCTGTACTAGTCCGTCAGAAAGATTATTTCTGATGGATTGTAACATTTAGACAGTTCATATTGGTGAACGTTCATCGGTTCACTCATTCTCTACGAATCATCTTACTGATAGTAACCACAGAAAGTTCTTCTCACTCTCTTCACAGTCCAAATGGAACTCGTACATATCCTCGAGGTGTTCAATGCAGTTCCTGCACATGTAAGGAGGCAGGCCATCCTTTGGGTGCAGCTAAACAAAGATAATAAAAAAATTGTAAGTTATAAAGTTAACATGTGTTATTGAAATTCATGAATCCCCGACCGGTCTCATTGGACCGCGCTGTTATTGTCATACTATTGTGTCTCGTTTCGCGGTTATTGATAGTTTAAATAGACAAAAAAACAATTATTTTCATAATTATATTTAGTCAATATATACGTAACAGTCGCTCTGCGCGCCTTATAACAAGACCTAAAATTCAATCGAAAGTCTCGATAGAGAAAAAGACTTGCTACAGTATAAAAGTAATAGTTTTATACTCTATATAACACTGTCACTGCAAAGATAATTCAGGAGGTGAGAAATGAATACTTACAATATATTTTGTGCAATATGCCAGCATATCACAGTATAAAGTGTTTCTTTCCACGTAATAACTGTTGAAAATGTCGAACGATCTAGGATCAATGCGGAGACAAATACGACATATTTTTCTCGCTTCGGACCACAGTTGTTCATCCATATCCATGATTATGTAGTGAGAATAATCAGGTTATAATATAACGATATATTATACGGCAGACAGACGCCGCTACTACCGGTTGATTTTGTTTTAATCACTGATTCACAAGTTAATAATATTTTTATCGATCGATTTGTTATGATTAGACAATTGACAGCCGGACCAGCCGGATTTACAATTCCATAGACTTGCATAGACTACATACGGTTTTATTTAGCTCACCCCGTTTGTTTTATTTACGACTAGTGTCGCACAGTAGATGAAAAAAATCGATCGCTTTTTAGTCGACTTGCGTATATTAACGTCACAAAGTTCTAGGTAATTTGTTTCTTACCTGTGGTTTGGTTTTATTAAAATGTCGGAGAAGCGGGTCAATTTGTGAAATGAGTGACGGTGAAATGTGAATGATAACAGTATAAAAAATATAGTGGTCTATAATAAAGAAATAACATCAAGTGTGATAATTAAAAGTGTTTTGTTGATTAATGTTAAAAATGTCTGCTCTTCAGAAGACTATAATGAAAAACAAATTGCCGCCAAGATTTCCCAGAACTTCTGGTGTATCAAAGTAAGGGGCTCAGATTTTTAGGAATATAACTGTAATATTAAAACAGCTTTATCTGAAGCATACTCTCAATATATTACATTATAATAGTATTCCTTAACATCGATCACAATGGCTGTGTGATTGTTATAATTCGCAGATAATCATATGTGCATTGTTTTCAAACATTGGTATCATGCATGCATCATCAAAATTGTTTTACTTTCATGGTTATTGCACATACAAACAACTTTCAATTCCGACATAATTAACATAAATATGATGAATATAAACATGATTATCGTCACTGTTATTTCCTACGAATATATTATATTTAATTACGTGAACTTTCCGAGTGCAGTTGCGGAAAAAATACTAAGTTACATGGTATAGACCATTTCTATTTGACTGTAACGTAGCCACGGTTTTCCCACTGATTTGTTATCACCATTATCTATAGTTGTTTCATTTCAGTAAAGCAACAGGGTTCATTGGCCTTATCCTAATAAGTATCTCATTATATCTCTTCATAGAAACCTAAACAATTAATAACTAGGTATCATTTTACATCAGTAAAAATGTTGAGGATTATGATAAAAGACTGCAGATCTGTTTAATGTTTCATGTATTTATTTTTATAATAAATGTTAGTGACTCAATGACCACTATATCCAATCTAAAATGCAATAACATAACACAATCAAGTATATAATATTTCCACTGCTGGGACACAGAATACAAAATGCAACAACAATAATTAATGATTTTCAGAATGGCGCCTTTTGGTGCAGGTCGTCGTAAGGACTACACCCCAGTGTCATGGAAAGAGTATTTCCATAGGATGGTGGATGTGGAAACAGACGGAGGAAGCTTCAGGGTGTACCTGTCGCCGGAACCTGATCACCCAGACAGGCCACGGATAGTTACCCTGCACGGAGGCGGATACTCTGGACTTAGTTGGGCTTTGTTTACGGTGAGTTATTTACCTGACCTGTACAATAAATTATTATTGTTCTAATCAATAATTAATTATTGTTCTAATCAATAATTAATTATTGTTCTAATCAATAAACAATTATTTATTGTTATACCTGTAGAATAATTGAAATTCATGAAATAATAATATTTCACAAGATTCACACTACTCCATCTAGTCCCAAACGAAGCCGAGAATTTGCTATGCGTACTACACAACTGATAAACATACTGTATATTTCAAAAAAAATAACAAATGAAAAATAACAAAATTAAAACTTTAATAGTTTTACTATTGGTAGGCTAGTGCTCGACCACTATCTTATCAACTGACAACCGATGTGGTTGATGACATAGCATACTTGCCAATATGTTTATTTACCTATAAACAAACAGTGTGTGACCTCTACCAAAAACTTCCGAAATGTAATGTCCCTCTTCCAACCAACTTCCACTCCCTTCTTTCTCACTCTTCCCCTAAACTAATTAATTTCTTGGCCAAATTCCTCAAGGAAAATGATTTGAAATTCTAGTTGGTGCGTAACATATTTAAAATATTGTGTATTTGTGCTGTTTGTCTATGTGTAGTATATAAAATGTATATATAAACTTGTAAATTAGATTATATGTTCTACTAACCTTTGTGTTCGTCTTTTCAGCATAACTAACACCTACCACGAAGTACAAAGTTCGACGGTTGCTCTCACTGTGCTGCCGTCCCAACGTGACACTGGCAGAATAGTCGAAACCGGCTCAATTGCCACAAAAAAAAAAAAAAAAAAAACAGTGTCGAACTGCATAATAAAAACTAATCAATACCAGAGGTATGAATTCACGTAAGGGACATTTTTATGTTTGGGCAAAAGGCCCTTGGTAAAACACTCTTATGACCATAGTTGTAAGGAACACTTTTACAGTTTTGGCAAATGTCCCTTACGTTATTTCATATTTCAAGTATTGATTATAGATGTATAAAGTGCAGATAAGAGGTGTAGTTCTACCGATTATATCTTTCATCTTTTTTTACATGATCTGTTGTATTTTTAGGAGGAGATAACAAACATGATCCACTGTCAGGTGGTATCAATAGACATCAGAGGTCACGGGGAGACCAAAGCTGACAATCCTGATGACCTCAGCATTGAAACACTTGTTCAGTAAGTATTTATTTATTATTTATTTATTTATTATAACTTCATGTACAGTCAGCATCAAAAGTCGATGAACAGAATCAACATTACAAAACACCTGTTCACAATAAAATGCCATAAGTTATAGTCGCAACTAGGAAACAAAATAGCCTGTACACCAGAAATTTACAAAAGTCGTTAAACACGAGTATTTCAAAAGTACATGTGCATTAGTATTTCAAAAGTACATGTGCACTAGTATTTCAAAAGAACATGTGCACTAGTATTTCAAAAGTACATGTGCACTAGTATTCCTAAAGTCGCTGTACACCATCAATTCAAATGTCGCTGAACAACATTGTATCAAAGTCACTAAACAGCTAATTTCACCTGACTAAACTAACTACTACTAAATATAAAAACTGCTGATATTGTTATTATCTTTATTATAGAACAACATCATTGTATCAAAAGTCACTAAACAGCAGTAAAGACAAAATTTGGTTAACAAAGTATATTTTTAATGTTGCCGTGTGTTAATATACTTTTGACGCTTATGTTGTTCAGCTACTTTTGGGACAGTGCTTGCTTGATCTTAATAATGTATGTTAACATGTTAGTATCTATTTCAATACTTATTTACAAAGCAATTATACACTCGAGAGCAATAAAATCGCACATCATGACTTGTTATGTTAAGGCAGATTTTGTCACGAATTTGAAAAGATTTTGAAAGAAATGCATACACAAGTTTAAACACCATTTCATTATCTTTCTATGATATGAAATTCAGTGAAAAAAATACCCTTGAAAAGTTTTAGAGCACAATATCCAACATAAGGGTAAAATTACCAAATTTTGCTTAAGAGAGAATGACAGTCAAACTTAAAATTCTTGGTTAACCAGTTTATTAATAAAGTGTATTCCTTCTCTTAGCCTTAATTACAGCTGTTAACCGATGCCTTATGGACCGTATTAATTTTACCATGAAGTTGTATGGTATAACCTTCCACACCTCGTCAATGATAAATTGACGCTCTTGGAGTCGCGAAGAAACAAGTTTTTTGCTGTAATTCTTCTTTTAAGATCATTCCAGATGTGTTCAATTGAATTAAGATCAGAACTACGCACAGGCCTGACTATCGTGATGATTAAAATTTCAAAGTTTTCCATGTAGTGAAAAACGGTTCTAGCGACATGCGATCTGGTATTGTCATGCGTTAAGATTTTATTTTACCAATAAGCTACACCAGCAGCTTCACAGATTCACCGAGCATTTTTTTGACGTAACGTGAAGCCATCAACCCTCTCGATATCGGGCAGGTATTAGCTACAGTGTATGAATACAAGTCAGTTTTACTGTATAACATTATGCCACCCCGAAACGCCTCGAAAAGCAACATGATTTCTTATGTAGTATTGATAAAATTAGCCTGATGACTTTCTGTAAATCCTAAGAAGTCATGGGTGGTCATGGTCATGTAAGTCATTCTGAACTTATCAGAAAACACCATAGCCGGCCAATAGTCAAACACGTAATTTAAGTAATCCATGATAAATTGTCGCCGGGCTTGTCGGGGAGCTGTGGGCAGTTTGGTACCAATTGCTGGATGATATGCAGTCAGTCCTGCTTCATCCAGTCCTTTTCTAATTGTCCGCTGATTTATACTGACATTGCAAACTTCTAAAAGCTTTTGTCTCAGTTCAATCGCTTTCGATAGCCAATTTCTCAAAGTCCTTGTTAAAACAAAGCGACCATTACCCTCTGAACCTATGCGCTACCGGCCAGGTCCTGGTCGTCGAATGTACCCACTGGTCTTTTGAAACCTTTGGTATACCCGAAGATCGGGGAAATGGCCCAATTTTGGCTGTTGAGAAACTTCGTTTGTTTTATGGCCTGTTTTGGGCAAGGTAATAACTTGAAACAGCTTCTGCGGGCGTGGTATCCATATTTTTCCAGTAAATTCGTTTGTTTCCAATTGAGACGTTATCGCGTTGACGGAAACAGAGTAAAAATTAAAAAAAATACCCTTTTTGTAGCTTTGGGTAAAGGTGTAAGTTGAGAAATGCGAATGCGTGAATTTGGGGAATTGGATGTATGGTTGATTTTTGTGAATTACGTGAAGGTCAATGATCTTAATTTAATGTTTTTGCAAAGTTAACCTTGTATGCTTTAATTTTGCTTAATAATTTATACTCCATTTCTTTACATTTAAGGGGATATCAGCATTAAACTAAATTACAAGCCATGTGCGATTTTTTTGCTCTCAAGTGTATTTTATTGTCAGTAATCATACCAATCTATAATATGAAATAACATAAACATAACCCTAATGATCTACGAAGCGATTATTGTGACGGTACTTGTAATTTACTTTGCGCAAATCTTACAAAACCTTCCTTTAATTTTTACTTTTTGTAAAATATAAAAAAATAAAAAACCGAAAACTTGGTTTTTTGAATTTTTCACATAAATTCTGAGGTTATGTGAAAAAAGTTACCTACAACTTTGCCATTTGACTTTTTTCGATAGGACTTTTAGTTTTGCCGGAAATCGAGGAAAACCGTTTTTTACCCTTAAAAACTCACCCTCATCGGGAAGGAGATTCTCCTTCCCGACCTCAGATCGCCCGTAAATTATTTTTCCTTTCATTTTTATAATATTCCCCTTCTTTTCTAATGGGTTTCATCCTACTATTATTTTTTTTTGGTTTTAAAAATTATCGACCCTGGTCTATAAAATTATCACAAGTCACGTGAATAGAAATAATAAAGTAAAAATAAAAGGAAGGTTTTGTAAGATTTGCGCAAAGTAAATTACAAGTACCGTCACAATAATCGCTTCGTAGATCATTAGAGTTATGTTTATGTTATTTCATATTATAGATTGGTATGATTACTGACAATAAAATATAATTGCTTTGTAAATAAGTATTGAAATAGATACTAACATGGTAACATACATTATTAAGATCAAGCAAGCATTGTCCCAAAAGTAGCTGAACAACATAAGCGTCAAAAGTATATTAACACACGGCAACATTAAAAATATACTTTGTTAACCTAATTTTGTCTTTACTGCTGTTTAGTGACTTTTGATACAATGATGTTGTTCTATAATAAAGATAATAACAATATCAGCAGTTTTTATATTTAGTAGTAGTTAGTTTAGTCAGGTGAAATTAGTTGTTTAGTGACTTTTATATAATGATGTTCAGCGACATTTGGATTGATGGTGTACAGCGACTTTAGAAATACTAATGCACATGTACTTTTAAAATACTAGTGCACATGTTCTTTTGAAATACTAGTGCACATGTACTTTTGAAATACTAGTGCACATGTACTTTTGAAATACTCGTGTATAACGACTTTTGTAAATTTCTGGTGTACAGGCTATTTTGTTTCCTAGTTGCGACTATAACTTATGGCATTTTATTGTGAACAGGTGTTTTGTAATGTTGATTCTGTTCATCGACTTTTGATGCTGACTGTACATTAAAGGTACACAGGCGGACTAAATGCCGTAGGCATTCTCTACCAGTCAACCTAGGGTGGTGAAGAGAGAAGGTGGCAGGTGCATAAAAAAAAAATGAATAATTAGAAAACGAGTGTACTTACATAAGTACACTTATTGCTAAATAATACCTGCGAATAATCGGCCCCCACGTACGAGTTGTAGGTCGCGGGTTCAAACCCAGCCTAGGAGCATTACTTTATGTAATTTATTTCATCACCTCTCAAAATGGTAAAGGAAACCATTGTGAGGAAACCGGCATGTCCGAGGACCAAAATATTTGAAGACATGTGACAACCAAATAACCCACACTGGGCCAGTGTGGTGGATTATGGCCCATTCCTTTTCTTAGATTGGAAGCCAGAGTCCCTTCCAGCAGTGGGAGCAGTAAAGCTTATGCTATGCAGTGCCGTAACTAGCCTTTTATGCACCCGGTGCGAGCTTTCAAAACTGCGCCCCTGAAAAATGCTCTAACCAGGCTTAGTCTGGTCATTTCTGCGCCCCTCCAGGGTCTGCGCCCTGTGCCTGGGCACTGCTGGCACCGCCCTAGTTACGGCACTGATGCTATGCTATGTTAATAAAATAATCAATTGATTATTTCGCTTGGTCCAAAAAAAAAAAAATCTGTTTGATTTGTGTACACATAACATTAGCCATGCGCGATTGGGAGAGGTCTTATTCGATTATTCGAACATCTCGATGGTTTTCGATTGTTTCAATTCCGACTCGGTCTGTTTTTGCGACTGGCGCATTTCGTCTTCATTTGCGAGTTGTTACTCGATGGTTTAGAGTTTCGAGTGAGAGTGTCGATTCCATTGATTCGAAACATTCGAAAAATATCTCGATTATTTTATGGAACGGCGAGTCGATTATTAACTCGATGATTTATTCTAACAACTCCGATTCATACGATTGTTAAAACATCTCAGAATCGCTCATCACTACATAATGAGGTTTCGTTATGTACGAATGAATATGGAATGAAATGAAATGATGGACGATAACACATCTGTGACTAATTAATTACCTTAACATAGTTGCTATGAACTATTGATTCATAATTTTATTGATTAGATAAAAAAAGAAAAATAGCAAATGGCTGCCTCCTCTTTGTCATTAAATACCTATTGTATTTAATTAAAAATGATTTGTGCCAAGGGGCACTGTATAATTTAGGTGTCTTCAAGGCTAGAGTGAATAGGCTCTTAATAAGCTAGTGCGCCTCACCATCGACGATTGCATCACTGCTTATCATCAGGTGATCGGAGGATTGCAGTCAAGCACTAGTTTATAACAATTAAAAAAAAATGTCCAATGGTTTTTTGATATAGTTGCGCATCTGTCGCGATGTAAACGCAAAAATTAAGATTTTGTATGTAGATTGTTTTTTATTCACGCGCCATTCTCCCGCGCCCTCTACAATCGCGATGCAGTAGCGCGTTAGCGTCGCGTCTTTAGCGCGTTGCAAATACGACTACCGCGCGTTAGTAACGATACTGTCGTGCGTTCACGAAACGCGCGTCAGCGTCGCTACAAAGTCGCCGTGGGCATTTTCCATTTTATGAAACTTGGGGTGCCCGTTAAGCCGTATGTCCCGGCTGTCATTTGTAGATCTTTGGCAGTCGTTACGGATAGTTAATAAATAGCCAGTAAATCTGACTCCAGTCTTGCCATGAAGTACCGTGTTACCCCAGTTAATGGGTTGTGGAGGTCTGGTAGGCAGCCGCTCCTTTTAAAATACTGGTATTCAGCTAAATCCGGCTGGATTGGAAGTCAACCTCAATATAGTTGGGAAAAGGCTAGGTAGATTAGTAGATGATTATGGGTGCCAATGTTCTATTTGTCTTGTTCCAGTGATGTAGAACAAGTCCTCCACAAGTTGTTCACCGAGGGCATCCCGCCGCTGATCCTGGTGGGGCACTCGATGGGCGGCGCGGTGGCGGTGCGCGTCGCGCTGCAGCCCAGCCTGGAGCATGCCATACACGGCATCGCCGTCATCGACGTGGTGGAGGGTGAGTTATGTGTAGTACAAGTGGCACAGGTGGACTCCTACAAGGTGGACCGAAGAACTGGCAAGGGTCGCGGCAACTCGATGGATGTGAGACGCACGGGACCGGTCTTTGTGGCGACGACAACGCTTGGGGGAAATTATCAAATGACTTCTCCCGCTCTAAGGGTCAGTTCACACCGAGACGTGACGTGACGCGACGCGACGATGCAGGAAGAGGCCAGTGATTTCGCGCTGCGCCGCGCGGCACCGCGAGACGCATCGCAACGTTGCGAGACGCATAGTAAAATAGCTATGTCCACACTGTGCCCTTTCATCTTCAACTTTCGTCTTCATCTTTGTATTAAACTTTCGTTAGTTGCTTTCAACAATTGAATGCGTTATGGAACGCATTATCCATCTGACGTGGAATGACATGTATCACTGCGCGCACAACACTTTCAACTGTCATTGCACATGCGTCAAAGGCATGCCCGACTTGCGCTGTTGACTGCGCTATGACGCATGCCCTTGTTGAACAAAAAAGGGCACAGTGTGGACATAGCTAATCGTCGGCAACATGACGTCGTGAATGTAAAAACGTTCCGCTGCGCAGCGAGATGCCGCGCGGCGTCACGAGGCACAGCGCGGCATGAAGCGACGCCTTCTAAATTCTCACAATGAAATGTGTATCTTTTCGTGTAGTAAATAAAGTTCTATTTTGAATCACTTCATTAAATGTGAACGCAGCGTCGCGTCGCGTCGCATCTCGGTGTGAGCTGACCCATAGTCGTGACTAACGCCTACCAACTTATCACAGCAGGCTGGCGAACAACAATTTCGTCAGCTTTGATAAGTCTTCGGTAGTATAGTGGTAAGTATCCCCGCCTGTCACGCGGGAGACCGGGGTTCGATTCCCCGCCGGAGAGATTCTTTTTGCATTTTTTAAATTCTTTTATTCTATTCAAATTGTAACGCGTCGCGTCTCGGTGTGAGCTGACCCTCAGTGGAGTAAGAAGCTTCCTTCCTTCAAACAACTTGAAGCGAAGAACCTAACAAATCGTATTAAAGTAACGAAATGATTTTGTAACTACAGGCACAGCAATGGATGCACTGGCCAGCATGCAAAGCTTCTTGAGGAGTCGACCCACACACTTCAGGAGCCTCGAACATGCCATAGAGTGGTGGTAAGTTAACTTTCCATTATTTCTATCTAACTAGTGTCCATTTGCCATATTAAACAAGATTTTATCAGTAATTGCAATTTAACTTTGTTTTCAAACTACTCATTTCTCTAGCCTTTTTCCCAACTAGCTTTGGGTCGGCTTCCAGTCTAAACGGATGTGGCTGAAAATCTGTGTTTTATATGGAGTCTATCGGACCTCTAGAATTCTGTTACTATGCTATCCCACTGGCATTTTAAGAGGGTTGGCGTCTCGTCAATGTTACAACGTCAACGTCACGAACGCGTAACGTTATCGCTGGTAAATCTTCGATAAACGCAAACACTTGGAAATCGCACGTGGGATAGTGGCTTTAATAATAATTATCCGAATAGGCTAGTTGACTAAATTTTAATAACGGCTTAAAACATAAGCTTATTACCCATTTTATTAGAAAAAACGTTTTATTTATTTTTAATCGAGCGTTTACATTATAAATTTCGCGATTTAAAAAAGCAATTTAAATTTGGTGCCAAAACGCACCAGACTATCATGGCGTCTTCAATGACGTCACGCCGTGATAAACAAACAGAGTCTTCGTAAGATAAAGTTAGTTATTATCGTTTAAAATGAATGTTTCATATTATAAAAACTGCATAGTGCCCCAGAGTGAAAGCACATCTATAAAAACGCCAAACAAGTTATTTATATATGTTCCAAACAACAGAGAAATACGGAAAAAGTGGCTAAAACTTGCAAAAAGATATGATGCCCTTAATTTATCAACAAGTTATAGAATGTATTTATGTGAAGATCATTTTGATGTAAGTATTTCACACAACGCAGTCTATTACTTAGTTTGAGCAAATTAGATGAGTTTTATACAATCCCTATTTTCCTAATAATAAAAACAAGAGTTGAGGTTAAGGGATTTGTCACACTGGATGCGTTCTGCGGCCTGCGGTCCGGTCAACGTTGTCGGTCGGTCCCTCGCCTCCGCCCCGCCGGGCCAACGTGCGTTCTTTGGTTGTGCTCGCGCGGTCAGTCGCATTCTATATAAAATATATTAATACCGACAATGCTGTTCATACATAATGCGGGCTGCGTTCGCTTTGACCTGACCGCAGACCGCAGAACGCATCCAGTGTGACAAATCCTTAAGTTGTTTCACTTTAATTACTCAGATACCCGCGAAACGAGACACAATAGTAAAACAATAACAGCGCGGTCTCATAGGACCGGTTGGGGATTCAAACGTTAAATCTTGCAAAATGTATGTCAAAGTTATTGTAAAAAACTGAAATATTTAAGCTTATAATAACTATTCTATACTCTTGTTTACTTACATGGAAGTCTTAACATTGCGAAATTCAGATGAGCAGAAATTTATCACTGTTTGATGCGAAAAAGTTTCCAATCATATCTGAGTCGATTCTGGGCAAATTATTACTGTCGGCTTTGCTGAATCCTGATTCCATGGTTGATTCTTTGAAATGATTAACTAATAAACAGTGTATTAACTAGATATTCGTCGTTAATAACTAATATTTTGTTAGGAACCTGTAAAATACTATAAACATCAATGACAATAGTTGTTGTTTCCCACGGCGTGACGTAACGCTTTCTGATTGGTGTTCACTGTCACATAACTTTAGGTTTCGTTTTACGTAATTTATTTTGTCCAAATATTATTAATCTTTAACTCTTTTAACAATTAAAATTGTTTGTTAGTTTCTCAATAACATAAGTAATCATTTTAAACCATTATCAATTATATTTATTGTTAATGGACACAAGCCTATTGTAGTGAAAATGATTGCTGTTTCAATTATTTTTTTGTTTTCAGTGTCAGAAGTGGTCAAGTTCGAAATGTGGATTCAGCTAAAGTGTCAATGCCCAGTCAAATTGTCAAGTGAGTACAAAATTTTATTCCTTTTTGAGATTACGTTACTGAGAAGATGAAATAAACGAACTATTAGCCAATTTACTAGCCTATCAACGATGCTACCACATTGTTGATTAGCTAATAGGAGCTTATGAAGAGACGTAGTGGCCATGACTTTGCACAGCTGTATTTATCCATTTAAGCTTGTTTTAATAGCATAATCTGATGTAAATACGCAACAAACAACTATTGACCGTTTTTTATACCCTGAGACTAAATTGACACAAGTAATGTCAAACTTACAATAGGAATGATGCCAGTTCTTTTATGTTGTAATGTCATTTTAGTCTCAGAGTTTATAAAACAGACGGTTGTAACTGGGGTAGGTAGACACTGTCTAACAATAACGCATTAATTCATGAATCCCCGACCGGTCTCATAGGACCGCGCTGTTATTGTCTGTCTTGTTTCGCGGGTATTGATAGGTTAACATAGCATAGCATCAGCCTTACAGTGTTCCCACTACTGGGACTCAGACCTTCTCTCTAGGAGGGGGAATGAGCCGTTATCCACCATGCTGGCCCAGTGCAGGTTGGTGGATGTCACATGTCTTCGAATTTTTGGTTCTAGGACCTGCCAGTTTCCTCACAATGTTTTCTTTCAACGTTTTGAGAGTGGTGGTGATGAAATAAATTACACAAAGTAATGCGTCTGGCTGGGTTTGAACCCTTGACTACAACTCGTATGATAGGGCCGTTTCCAATAATGTGTTACATAAACTAAAATCAATCATTACAATCCGGTCACATTAACTTGACGCATTACTGAAATGTGAGTCATTCCCTTGCTTCCCTCCGCATTCCCTTAGCTCTCCCGGCAAGTGTCAGGACCTGACCTGGGCTGACCATATCAGCATCTTTGTTATCGGTACGCTTGTCGATAATTTGGCTAGTTCTCTGTTGTCGTTATATTGTGTTTGGGCATTATTTCATCGACGCCAAGTGTCAAGTTAATGTGACCGAGTTGTACATTCCATTTCCAGCTGCGAATCCGGTCTTCTAGCCACAAACGAGATAGATTCCTACACCAGCGTGGCGGACGAGCCCTTGCCTACTGCCACGCGGCACGCGCCGCTGCCCGACCGCATCGCGGAGGAGGATGATGACGCCGAGGGAGAGGTGACGCCGGATGCTGAGGCCGACCCGGAGCTGTTCCCCAAGGCCGCGCCCGTGGGAGACGCCAGCGCTAGTATGAAGTAAGTTATCAGCTTTTATTGTTAGCCTTTCTTAACTGTGTTCTGGTTACTAATTAGAGGTCAATCGTTCAATCCGTCTCGGCTGGGCAGCGTTCGGGAAGCTGCACGGTTTTTTTATTCTTCATACACAAATTACATAGGTGGACTTAATGCCTTAGGCATTCTCTATCAGTCAACCTACCCTAGGTTGAAGGATAATATGGTAGGTGCATGATAATATGGTGTGGTGTCCAACATACCACAGTGTTTCAATTTTAAGACTGTTGGAGGTGATGAGTGATGACATAATGGTTCCGAAACGTGGTCGCTCACAATTTATGGACTTCATCAGAAGGCTTAAGGTCACTCAAAGGGCTTTCCATTCCGAACATAGTCCTTTGACTATGCTCGGAGTTTCCTTGCATAATCACATCAGAAATGTAAAAAAACATGGAGTGGGAACGCGTTGCGCATCGGCGCGGCCTCTTAGGTGGACCAATGACCAGGGGAGGGCCGGGGAAATCCGATGGACGCGAGATGCACAAGACCGGTCGTAGTGACGACGCTTGGGTGAGCACTAGCCTATGTCTAGCAGTGGACATCTTTGGCTGAAATTCAGACAGGGTTGTTGTTTAATCCGACGTTTATTTGTTAGAAAAACTTCTGAAGCCTCCATGTCTGAGGCAGAATAGACTTAACTCCTTTTATGAGTAACTTATGAACAATTCGTTGTTCGATTCCCAGATACAGATGGCGTATCGACCTGTCGAAGACGGAGCGCCACTGGTCGGGCTGGTTCCGCGGCCTCTCCGCCGCCTTCCTCGCCGTCAGGGCTCCGAGGTTGCTGCTACTGGCTTCCATAGACGGCCTGGACAGGGAGCTTACTGTGGGACAGATGCAGGGTGAGTACCAGTAGTTCCGCGGCCTCTCCGCCGCCTTCCTCGCCGTCAGGGCTCCGAGGTTGCTGCTACTGGCTTCCATAGACGGCCTGGACAGGGAGCTTACTGTGGGACAGATGCAGGGTGAGTACCAGTAGTTCCGCGGCCTCTCCGCCGCCTTCCTCGCCGTCAGGGCTCCGAGGTTGCTGCTACTGGCTTCCATAGACGGCCTGGACAGGGAGCTTACTGTGGGACAGATGCAGGGTGAGTACCAGTAGTTCCGCGGCCTCTCCGCCGCCTTCCTCGCCGTCAGGGCTCCGAGGTTGCTGCTACTGGCTTCCATAGACGGCCTGGACAGGGAGCTTACTGTGGGACAGATGCAGGGTGAGTACCAGTAGTTCCGCGGCCTCTCCGCCGCCTTCCTCGCCGTCAGGGCTCCGAGGTTGCTGCTACTGGCTTCCATAGACGGCCTGGACAGGGAGCTTACTGTGGGACAGATGCAGGGTGAGTACCAGTAGTTCCGCGGCCTCTCCGCCGCCTTCCTCGCCGTCAGGGCTCCGAGGTTGCTGCTACTGGCTTCCATAGACGGCCTGGACAGGGAGCTTACTGTGGGACAGATGCAGGGTGAGTACCAGTAGTTCCGCGGCCTCTCCGCCGCCTTCCTCGCCGTCAGGGCTCCGAGGTTGCTGCTACTGGCTTCCATAGACGGCCTGGACAGGGAGCTTACTGTGGGACAGATGCAGGGTGAGTACCAGTAGTTCCGCGGCCTCTCCGCCGCCTTCCTCGCCGTCAGGGCTCCGAGGTTGCTGCTACTGGCTTCCATAGACGGCCTGGACAGGGAGCTTACTGTGGGACAGATGCAGGGTGAGTACCAGTAGTTCCGCGGCCTCTCCGCCGCCTTCCTCGCCGTCAGGGCTCCGAGGTTGCTGCTACTGGCTTCCATAGACGGCCTGGACAGGGAGCTTACTGTGGGACAGATGCAGGGTGAGTACCAGTAGTTCCGCGGCCTCTCCGCCGCCTTCCTCGCCGTCAGGGCTCCGAGGTTGCTGCTACTGGCTTCCATAGACGGCCTGGACAGGGAGCTTACTGTGGGACAGATGCAGGGTGAGTACCAGTAGTTCCGCGGCCTCTCCGCCGCCTTCCTCGCCGTCAGGGCTCCGAGGTTGCTGCTACTGGCTTCCATAGACGGCCTGGACAGGGAGCTTACTGTGGGACAGATGCAGGGTGAGTACCAGTAGTTCCGCGGCCTCTCCGCCGCCTTCCTCGCCGTCAGGGCTCCGAGGTTGCTGCTACTGGCTTCCATAGACGGCCTGGACAGGGAGCTTACTGTGGGACAGATGCAGGGTGAGTACCAGTAGTTCCGCGGCCTCTCCGCCGCCTTCCTCGCCGTCAGGGCTCCGAGGTTGCTGCTACTGGCTTCCATAGACGGCCTGGACAGGGAGCTTACTGTGGGACAGATGCAGGGTGAGTACCAGTAGTTCCGCGGCCTCTCCGCCGCCTTCCTCGCCGTCAGGGCTCCGAGGTTGCTGCTACTGGCTTCCATAGACGGCCTGGACAGGGAGCTTACTGTGGGACAGATGCAGGGTGAGTACCAGTAGTTCCGCGGCCTCTCCGCCGCCTTCCTCGCCGTCAGGGCTCCGAGGTTGCTGCTACTGGCTTCCATAGACGGCCTGGACAGGGAGCTTACTGTGGGACAGATGCAGGGTGAGTACCAGTAGTTCCGCGGCCTCTCCGCCGCCTTCCTCGCCGTCAGGGCTCCGAGGTTGCTGCTACTGGCTTCCATAGACGGCCTGGACAGGGAGCTTACTGTGGGACAGATGCAGGGTGAGTACCAGTAGTTCCGCGGCCTCTCCGCCGCCTTCCTCGCCGTCAGGGCTCCGAGGTTGCTGCTACTGGCTTCCATAGACGGCCTGGACAGGGAGCTTACTGTGGGACAGATGCAGGGTGAGTACCAGTAGTTCCGCGGCCTCTCCGCCGCCTTCCTCGCCGTCAGGGCTCCGAGGTTGCTGCTACTGGCTTCCATAGACGGCCTGGACAGGGAGCTTACTGTGGGACAGATGCAGGGTGAGTACCAGTAGTTCCGCGGCCTCTCCGCCGCCTTCCTCGCCGTCAGGGCTCCGAGGTTGCTGCTACTGGCTTCCATAGACGGCCTGGACAGGGAGCTTACTGTGGGACAGATGCAGGGTGAGTACCAGTAGTTCCGCGGCCTCTCCGCCGCCTTCCTCGCCGTCAGGGCTCCGAGGTTGCTGCTACTGGCTTCCATAGACGGCCTGGACAGGGAGCTTACTGTGGGACAGATGCAGGGTGAGTACCAGTAGTTCCGCGGCCTCTCCGCCGCCTTCCTCGCCGTCAGGGCTCCGAGGTTGCTGCTACTGGCTTCCATAGACGGCCTGGACAGGGAGCTTACTGTGGGACAGATGCAGGGTGAGTACCAGTAGTTCCGCGGCCTCTCCGCCGCCTTCCTCGCCGTCAGGGCTCCGAGGTTGCTGCTACTGGCTTCCATAGACGGCCTGGACAGGGAGCTTACTGTGGGACAGATGCAGGGTGAGTACCAGTAGTTCCGCGGCCTCTCCGCCGCCTTCCTCGCCGTCAGGGCTCCGAGGTTGCTGCTACTGGCTTCCATAGACGGCCTGGACAGGGAGCTTACTGTGGGACAGATGCAGGGTGAGTACCAGTAGTTCCGCGGCCTCTCCGCCGCCTTCCTCGCCGTCAGGGCTCCGAGGTTGCTGCTACTGGCTTCCATAGACGGCCTGGACAGGGAGCTTACTGTGGGACAGATGCAGGGTGAGTACCAGTAGTTCCGCGGCCTCTCCGCCGCCTTCCTCGCCGTCAGGGCTCCGAGGTTGCTGCTACTGGCTTCCATAGACGGCCTGGACAGGGAGCTTACTGTGGGACAGATGCAGGGTGAGTACCAGTAGTTCCGCGGCCTCTCCGCCGCCTTCCTCGCCGTCAGGGCTCCGAGGTTGCTGCTACTGGCTTCCATAGACGGCCTGGACAGGGAGCTTACTGTGGGACAGATGCAGGGTGAGTACCAGTAGTTCCGCGGCCTCTCCGCCGCCTTCCTCGCCGTCAGGGCTCCGAGGTTGCTGCTACTGGCTTCCATAGACGGCCTGGACAGGGAGCTTACTGTGGGACAGATGCAGGGTGAGTACCAGTAGTTCCGCGGCCTCTCCGCCGCCTTCCTCGCCGTCAGGGCTCCGAGGTTGCTGCTACTGGCTTCCATAGACGGCCTGGACAGGGAGCTTACTGTGGTACAGATGCAGGGTAAGTATCAGAACATTTTTTTTTTATTATGCATAGATAGGCTCGCGTTTGACCACTATCTCACCCGATGGCAAGCGATGATGTGGCTGACGATGGAGCACGCTTGCCCAGAAGTCATGAAAACATGCACCTAAATAGGCCATTCCAAACACCTGGCAAAATGGGGAAACATAAACCCCTGACCACGCCGATGCGCCTCCTACTGGAGTGGCTTAGGTGTCCCTTTTTTTTTAGTTTTCGGGGGAAACTCAAAAGGCACCTGAATTTTTAGGGACCAGGGAGTGTGGGATTCTTACCTCACTAAAACCACCCCAGTGATCATCATCAGAACATGGGAAAGGGCCCCTTGACCTTTTAAAAGTCCACCCCGGAACCTTCTCTGTACAACGCTTGTTAGGGTACGTACCTGAAGAGACTGGGAGGTCTCCCCTGAGCCAGGTTATGCCCGGCAGCATGTGATCACTGAGCCACCGTCTTTCCTGAAGTCACTCAACGGGCACACAAAGTCCATACTCAGCGAGCCCGTGACCTCGGAGTCCCACCTGCATTAAATATTGTAAGCGGGATGTCAGTGTTTTAGGCGTCAAGGCGGCCCAAGGTGTCCCTACATCTGCACTTTGGAAGACCTTAAAAACACCAATGTCGCCGCTATAAACGTAGTAACCTACTGGGCCCAAATATTGAGGGAAAGCCTGAAAATGAAAACATGAGTATGTGAATGATAGCTTGTATGTATGGCGTCCTAGAATCCTGCATCGTGCAGCAAAGTTCTCCGCGCGATTTGAATAGATACAAAAGCCCGAAATAATCTATCGGGCAGCCCACCAGACATAACATTCCGTCTGGTCGGAGGATTCTCCCATTTTAATGAAAGGATTTTACTCTCTGTTCCACATACCTCCTAAACGCCCAGCAGTAGGTTACCTTACCATGTAAACTGTAGTCCTACACTTTTGTCTAACATTGTTTTTTTTATGGTTACAGGTAAATTCCAGATGCAGGTTCTAACGCGGTGTGGACATGCAGTACATGAAGATACTCCTGGCGAGGTAAGTCCATAAACTGACGTCTACGGTGACTCTTGCTCCCCACTATGTGTGTAGTAGTGCAGTAGGCATCGCATTGCTTGCTGTATGCAAGTCCACGCCTACAGAGTCGGGATCCCTCTAGCATTATTACTGCTATCATCTTTCGCTAGTATTGCTGTCTCGCAGAAGGAGGCGACCGCCTGCCATTCCTCCTCGCTCTGAACCATGGCCTGTAGCAAGGCAAATGTTATAGATTGAATACTGTTTTATCAATAAATTGTTGTCTCCGCAGGTGGCGCGAGTGGTAGCCTCGTTCGCGCTGCGGCACCGCCTCACGATCGCCACGGAGAACGGAGAGCTCATGCAGCTCGTGCACGGCAGCATGCCAGGCTGCTGAACTCGTACTAACACACCTAACGCCCCATGTAACCTAACTTGTCACGGCGACGCGAGATACAGTATTCCAGCTCTCTGAAACCCTGATTTGTGCCTATACGCAGTTTCTAAAAATTCTGTAATGTTAGTGTTCAACAGTAACAATATAATACAACGTTCAGAGAAGGGCAACAAAAAATATCCATTACATTTGCAATCTATTCTACGAAAAGCGTCTTAAACAACTTGACCTGACACACTGGAACATTGACAAAAGGATAGGCTTATCGATCGTATCAATACTTTTAAATACACCTCAGTGATCACAGCAAAAGCAATAGCCCCATTACCTCTTAAAAAACTTCTTCGGAACCCCTTTAGTGCAACGTCTCCCCCTGAGATTCAGTAGCACTTAAGCACACTGGTTTTTATAGATTGCGGTTCTTCTTAAAGTAGATCGATTTTTGAATCGATTCGAAACGAATTCCAAAGAATCGATTCAGTAATAAATGAAGTTCTAAAAGATTGTTTTCTTAAAGACTGGGTTACCATGATACAGGTACTGACCACACTATCCATTTTTCTTTTGTCGTTTTTGCGAATAAACCTCCTACAAACAAATAAGAAATCATAGTTTGAAAGAGCTGTTGGCCTGTATTTCGTCTCAGCCAGTATGTCAAGTTATGATGGGCAGTCAACTCACTCTAAAATGACAACTGACCAATCATGATTTACTGTTTGACGGAGAATTCTATTGAAATCACGGCTTTGGCTTAATGGTGAATAATTTTTAAAATTATAGTGTACGAATGTTGTTGAAAATAGTGCTTCTTATAGTTTAGAAAAAACTAATGGTTGTGTATAAATTATTTGAACCTCGGTTGCCTTTTAGTTTTAATACAGGCAGTGGTAACTTGGCTTTTGGCCGATTAAATATTTTAGTTGAGGTCTATTTAGTATCAGTCTAAAACTGCTAAGAGCTCTTTCAATGACTTTGGTATAAGAGATAAGATGGTATAAGAGAGCTTTGGTTTTGGTATTGAGGAATGATGGGAATTACTTAGTGAGTGTAAGGCCTACTGTCGACGGACGCGTTACTTCATAGACATGTATACATCATTATAAGCCTGCGTGAAGCAAACTTAGAAAACTGAAACTCTGTCGACAAAGCTGCAATGATATTGCCGCGACCAAGCGTACAATGACAAATACGCGTCTATGAAGCTAGACATAGACAGTAGGCCTAAGTACCCAAACTAGTGCATGATAGGCATAAGTTAAGGCAACCAACTTGTAATTTAAAAAAGAAATGGGGCCAAATAAATACTGCATTTAAAGCGAAAGCGACTTCCCTAAACGTTGTCGATTTCTTGCTAGACGGCACTGATCTCATAATTTTTATTTGTTTTAGTGTAAGCGAGCGCAAGATACCATTTTCTTGATTTATTAATAAATTCAGAAAATGGTATCGGTGGAGATCGAACATTCTACTTTATCTAACCACCAGCTGGGGCCACTTAGCAGTCAATCTTTTCGTTTGAAAACTTACATTATGCGTCTAACGTTTGACGCTGACGTTGATTTCTAATTAAATGACATTAGACAACACAACACAAGCGTTTTGTCAGCTACCTGGACTTGACGCTTCAGTGCTGCCACCTGGTGAACGTAATTTTAGAACACCCTCTTTACACTAAAATCAAAATGAACTAAGAAGTTCGCTTTCACAGCCATCTAGCAAAAACGTTTAAATTTCATATTTGGGGCCATAAATTGAGATCCTACATGATAGAAGTTTACCTATGGGTAATGAAAAGCAGCTAATAACTAATGGTTGTGTTAGCATTATTTATATTCGCGCCCATTACATTGGACTGTTATAATTGCCTCATCTCATCGAACTATGAGAGTAAAGGAACAGAGAGTGCATCTGTTTTTGCGCACACTCTTGCCCACTATAATATTTACTTTATTAAAACTTTATGCAGAAGTAAATTACATACGGACTTAATGCCTCAAGCATTTTCTACCAGTCAAACTTGAGAATAGTGTAGAAACGACAAATATGTCTCTTGCGTGTTTGGCTAATCTCTGTTGAGATTGGCCACCATAGTCGATATTCGGTCGGGACAGTTATGGGGCTAGAAAAAGTTCACTTGAAATAGACCATTTAAAGGCACTTTTGAATTGTCAAAATCTCAGTGTGTCAATAAAATAGATCGTAGCGTAGATCTCTATGGAGAAGAACGTGTAAGAAACTCCATGGAAAGGATACTTAAATCATATCAAGAGTACCATAAATCCTGGTTACATAATTCTTGTCGCTTCTACTATGTGAGCACAATGTAAATAAATAATGAGGGGAAAAAGTATTTAAAATTCTTGGCAGATTTAATAGGGGTTATAGGCGTAAATTAATGTTGATAGTTTGTAGTGATTTCAAAAGAATTCTCTTTATAACAGTAAAAACGGAGACTAAAATATTTAAAGTCTGAACACTTTGAAGTATGTACTTACCGTTTTGTTTCGGGTAAGTGTCCACGAATGATGCTAAACATTAGTAATATCAATTTTATTGTCTTATTACGTTGATTGGCCAAAGCTGTATGAAATTACTCAATTATTTATTTTAGATCGTATTAAAACTTTCATCATCATTATTTTAGCCAAAAGATGTCCACTGCAGTACATTTTTTTTATTATTTTCTCACATAGCTCGTAGTCACAAAGTCGTCCACAATATGAATAATGACTAATTTATATTTCAAATTAATCTGTCGAATATTAATTTTATATAAGACAAGGTTTCAAAAGATCGGGAAAAGAGGCTAAACTGTTCAGCTTTGGCGGGTCATTGTGAAGTTAGAAAATTTTGTGCTTACATTGGTTGACTAAATTGGTAGGGGAAATTATCGGTATAGTTCAAAGAATCTTTTATTTCGCATAGACGTACATGACCACTATAAAACGCCGTTGTTTCTTTAAGGAAAGAACCGGCAAGACACTCCATGGTTATTCAAGATTGCTTTTACAATATTAGTATTAAATGTAGTACAAAGAACTGAGGTTATTTTTATTTAATTCTTTTTGGCGTCTCTCTCGCGCGGTCATATGGGCGTGATGAACTTTGACGTCAAAGCCTATGTCGGACTCTATCTTATTAGAAGTTTTGAAGTAACTTCATTTATATTCGATGTTTTTCTTTGCAACTGTTTTTACCCAACCAATGTAAACGCACTCTCAAAATGATCTAATATTTATCATTGAACGAAAATATTTTTCGAAACCAGTTATGTAATAATAAATAAAAATAATTCTTGTAATCTTAATATTTGCTCACAGTGAGTCTTTACTTTAATTTAGTTTTAAAATTTTCTATTTTAAATTGTGAAATTTCGTATTTTTAAGAAAAAAATCTCTAATTTTTTTCATTTGGTTAACTTTTATATCGCTACGGTCGTAAGCACATTGGCTTAAATATTCCCAGCGGTAGGACTATGGACTACACTTATTTAATTACTGTAAAGTTGGGTTACTTTGACCCCGAGGTAAAAGTTTAACCGAAATTAGTTTATCAATAGAGAAACACAGTAAAAACTTTGCCCCGTGTATAACTTATTAGTTAATACGTTTGGGCTATAGTTTGCCCCAGGGTCAAAGAAACCCCATTTTACTGTACGTTATTGAAATTATTATCTAACTCATAGTATTAAAATTATTTATTTAACTTAATAACTTGTATTTTAAAAGCACTATCAGTACTGAAATCATAAGATTGAAGAATTCCGACTGAGAAGTATCAAAACTCCACTATTTTGTGATGATCTTATCTTTATAGTTTTAATGTGAGAAGTCATCAAATAACTTTCAAAATGGAACGAAAAAGCGTGCATGCTTTTTTAGTCTGTGGGAAAATCATCGAAGGCTTCTCCCACTCTAGGGTGAAGCAAGAGAGTGTCAGACTTTTACTGACTAAAATCCACTCGAGGTCATACAGTTACCCTTTGCGTTCGTTCGCAGAGATTTTTTCATCCAATCCATTTCTAGCCCAGTTGTAGTTTTTTGAGTCAGTATTTCATTTAGTTTTTTGTTTTTATGATTAACTTTCAATATTATTTATTTCAATGATCATTGTTGAGACTGGTAGCGAAAAGCGTATCTCGTAACGGTCTAAAAGTTAAAAAGTTCCTTAACATTTCATTACCTTCTTCTTAATATCGATCTCAGAATCTGAAACTTATGTTTGTACTAAAGGTTAAAAAAAATGAAGTAGTGGAAAGTTGCGTAAAATGCTTATATAGGTGTGTTTGAAATCGACGCTCAAACGTATACCCTGGATCTAGTACATGATTTTGGACACCCCGGTGATAGATTTTTTCGTCAGCTTTTTCCTGATCATATACTGTGTATGTCCGAGGAGCTCGTGGCTAGATAATAACTGCCGCACGGGTCGATCTTCAAGCTTAAGCAACGCTTGCCAAGGCTGGTCTGAAGATGGGTGACCATCATAACGTAACGAGCTTCCTCCGTGCCTCGGAAAGCACGTTAACGTTTGAATCCCCAACCGGTCCTATGAGACCGCGCTGTTATTGTTTTACTATTGTGTCTCGTTTCGCGGGTATCTGAGTAATTAAGCCGTAGGTCCCGGCTGTCATTTCTAGATCTTTGGCAGTCGTTACGGATAGTCAGAAGCCAGTAAATCTGACTCCAGTCTTGCCATGAAGTAACGTGTTACCACAATTAATGGGTTGTGGAGGTCTGGTAGGCAGCCGCTCCTCGTAAAATACTGGTATTCAGCTAAATCCGGCTTGACTGGAAGCCGACCCCAATATAGTTGGGAAAAGGCTGGGCAGATGATGTGTACTGTGTATGTCCAGAATATTTATCCATGTTTTTTTTTTTGTTGTGTTCCATGGTATTCGTTTATGCGTCGATGTCAGGCACACCAATATTACTAAATACTTAAGCAAATAGTATTAAAGAACTAACGTTTTTCAGCTACACCTTTAGTGCCTTAGTACCTAATCATTTTGTGTCCTTGCTCGAAATATTTATTTTATGGTTTAACTCTTAGGGCTTAAACATGAAACGGCGATGCGATTTCGTATCGTAAAAATCTGCGACCACGCTCGATGCATCGCAAGAACTTGCGAAGTCACCTGAACCGATGCTTTGTCGCACGATATCGCATCGCAGCAATTCGTATCGCAAGGTTTTTGCGATGTGGCGTCGTATCGCAGTTTTGTGTAGGAGCCCTTAAGTCCCTGTCACACGGTCCATGTTTTTATTTTAACGCTTTGATCCAGTAGATATTTGTTCCGATCTAAACTGATTATGTGATAGGGGCTTTACAGATGATGTCTCAATTTGTATAGATTGTACAGATGCTATTGATGTTTAAATGAAATAAAGATATATTTGATTCAGATTTTTGTTTTATTTGTAATCGATTTTTGTCGTGAATGTGTATTCTTGCTGTCTCCATTGCCGTGTCCCCACCCTAAACCGGGAGGTCTAAGGTCAAAAAGAGCCTGAAGGGTGTAGCGTAACCAAAACTGAGGTCAAAAAGGGCCCGAGGGTCAAGGGTGTCTAAAACCAACTTTAAAAAGGGTCCGAGGGTCAAGGGTGTCTAAAACCAACTTTAAAAAGGGCCCGAGGGTCAAGGGTGTCTAAAACCAACTTTAAAAAGGGTCCGAGGGTCAAGGGTGTCTAAAACCAACTTTAAAAAGGGCCCGAGGGTCAAGGGTGTCTAAAACCAACTTTAAAAAGGGCCCGAGGGTCAAGGGTGTCTAAAACCAACTTTAAAAAGGGCCCGAGGGTCAAGGGTGTCTAAAACCAACTTTAAAAAGGGCCCGAGGGTCAAGGGTGTCTAAAACCAACTTTAAATAGGGCCCGAGGGTCAAGGGTGTCTAAAACCAAGTTTAAAAAGAGCCCGGGCGTCTAGGGTGTCTAAAGCCGAGGTCAAAAAGGGCCCGGGGGGGTCTAGGGTGTCTAAAGCCGAGGTCAAAAAGGGCCCCCGGGTCTGGGGTGTCTAAAGCCGAGATCAAAAAGGGCCCGGGGGTCTAGGGTACCATGGTTTTAGCGAAAAATAAATAAAAAGACATAATTTTTTAAACGTTTTTATTATTATCAGATCAAATGGCCGAATACACACATTCAAGCTAAAATAACACCATGATATAATATTAGTTGATACAACAATTATTTGCTATAAAAGTTATGGTAACTTTAAGTTGTAACAAACTATGTTTGTCACTTGTGCAATGACTAGCAACTTGTTAAGTAATTATTATACTGTTCGTTACATCTTTGAACTTAATAGCTCTCACTAACCAAACCGAAAATGTTTTTGTATCAAAAACACTAAAGTTGTCAAAAAATATGAGGCCAGTTTTGACATTTGTCATTGCGACGTAACTAGTGAAGAAGTACTATACTATGTTTTTTAATCTCCGAGACAAACATGACATTACGAGGGTTGTCACTCTTGTTAGAACCCAACGAAACTGGCATCATTCTTATTGTAAGTTTGACATTTTTCTGCGTCAATTTAGTCTCGGGGTATAAAAAACAGACTTTAGAATACTCGCAATATATTTAAAAAAGTTTTTACTCTTTTTAAAGCACTGTGATTAATTATTATTTTATTGTTTCTTTCAGTTTTGTTCCAACTTCATTCTGGAGTTTTTCTTAATGTCATAACGGGCCTTTTATTTTTTGACAACTTTATATAAAATAATTAAGAAACACAATTAAACACATGATTGTTTAAGTTACAATATTGATTAAATTAATGTTTGAGGGTCGATGTGCGAAGGCGAGAGGTTTTATTCGATTGTTCGAACATCTCGATGTTTCTCGATTGCTTCGACTTTGACTCGAGTCCGACTCGGGGTGTTATTGCGATTTGCGCATGAAACGCTCTCATTCGCGAATTATTCCTCGATGGTTTAGGGATTTGTCACACTGGATGCGTTCTGCGGCTTGCGGTTAGGTCAACATTGTCGGTATCAATATATATTGTATAGAATGCGATCAGACCGCGCGAGCACAACCAAAGAACGCATGTTGGCCCGACGGGGCGGTGGCGAGGGACTGACCAACAAAGTTGTTCATACATAATGCAGGCTGCGTTCACTTTGACCTGACCGCAGGCCGCAGAACGCATCCAGTGTGACAAATCCTTTAGAGTTTTGAGTGAGAGAGACATATTCGTACAGTCGAAAACTAGCGGTCGATTCCATTGACTCGAAACAATCGAAAAACATCTCGATTATTTTGTAGAACGGCGAGTCGATGGTTTAATATAACGATTCTTTCGATTGTTAAATCATTTCGCAATCGCCCATCTCTACTGTCATGAAGGAAAAATACCAAATGCAATGTCTCAGCGCGCTGGCAGAGTCTAACAACCGAACCCAATAACCTATATATCTATCTCCAGATTTGGCATACTTGAGATAGTAAAACAAAGGATACAGTACAAAAATTATGTTTTCTGTTGTTTCATTTGTTTTTCTATCTTCGATATGTGATAGATAGATTATTGGGTTCGGCTGTAAGACGACAGCTATAGTACATTCGACACCATTTCAATTCGCCAATATTTAGTTATAAATACTAGGTATATAATCTTTGAGCTCTAGTTAAACAATAATTATGTAAAAATAATTAACTTGTACATAGAATAGATAATCTCACTGTTGACAGTTTCACACATCACTGCAAGCTTATAGTTAGTAATAATAAGATAAAATTAATTAATAGAAAAAATGTGCAAAAAACAATTGTAACATTAAGTTTAGTGCAAAATAAGTTAAATATTGCTGTAATAATAAATTATATTGCTGTAATAAATTATGTGTAGAAATTGATATAATAAGTCATTAATATTAGTAGCAAGTTACCCGTTTAAAAATTTTAAGGACACATTTATTTTTTGTGACAACTTTTGTGATTGGCTGAATAAAAATATTTAATTTTAGTAAAATTAATTGAAAATTTTGTTACACAAAAATTAAGAGAGAATGTTCCTGATTAATAAAAAGATATTCTATACTAATTTCATAAATGTTATTATTTAGACTTTAAGCCAATATAGTAGGCAAGAATTTTAGGCCAAATTAATTATTAATTGTTATGATAATTTCTCACTTACATGTCTCTGCAGTTATCTTTGTTTTATAGCAACTAGTGAATATAAGTTGTTGCATTTTTTAAAGTATAATACAAACTAGTGCTTGACTGGAGATCCCACCTGATGGTAAGCAGTGATGAAATGGTTATTTTAATGCTATAAACTAATGTTTGACTGCTTTCCCAGCTGACGGTAAGCAGTGATCTCATCATACAATGCAACAACAGAACTATAGTTTTATCCAATTAATCCGCCTACATTTTTGTCAACTAAATTAGGGTCGGCTTCCACTCTAACAGGATACAGCTGAACACAAATTCTTTACATGGAGCGACTGCCTATCTAACCTCCACAACCCACTATTACTTGTTTAGCCTATACTTTCCCACAGTTGGACAAAGTCCTTAGTTAAGTTGCTTAGTTGCCATAAAGAAAAACAACTGCAGGTCTAAGGTAATATCTTCCTAATATGTCTAGTGTTTATAAGATAATAACAAGTGTGTTTAACGTGGAGATCTGAAATCGTCAGTGATAATGGCAACGTTACGTTGTTGTGACGGCGAGCTACACGGAGCTCTTCATCTCCTGCTTCACGCACGACTTGAACGCCTCCCATCCCTCGTTCTTCGCATAGGACTGGACAGAAAAGAGGAATAAGTATTATTATGATGACCCTACTAGCTGCTGCCAGCGGCGGAAAGTAAAAAATTGTAGTAATATAAAATGACACGGTCTACCCGTTTTTTTTTTTTTTTTTTTTTTTTTTTCCGGTAGGGGAATCATCAGAATGACTTCTCCCACTCTTGGGCGGAGCGGGAGGGCGTGTCAGACTCTTACTGACTAAACCCCTACCCCGTTCCTTCGTTACCATCGATCTGGGGGACACGGTGACAACCTTTCGGATACCGTGTTCCCTAGAGGCTTCGGCCCTACCGGGCCCCTACAGTTTGCTGACATCTCCTTGAGGCGCGCGTGGAACAGAACGCGCCGTCGCACGCTGGTCCGGATTTTCAAAAAGGTGGACATAGGATCGAAAATGCATATTTAACTTAACAAAAAATGGTTTCGTATAGGGAATTTGACGCTGATTAATACTTATTACAACGACTTTTCAAAAAACTGCTCCTTCATGTCGAAAAAAAATATTGAAAATAAAAATGTATGGGAGAAAATCTATTTTATTTTTTTTCTCCGTTCAGTATCAAAGTATAGCAACCAAGCCTTATATTTTGGTAAGTGCTTATTGTCCTTAATACGACGACATATAAATTGCTTGCGCATCCCTGCGGCCTTGGCGCCTACGATGCTTCTAAGTTTAAAATTTTAATGTTGAATTATCTTAATATCATTAACGAGTTTTTCAATTGAAATTAATCCAAAATATCATTTTTAATCAAAACAAACCCCCCGCGGCGCGCCCCATCCGTGTATTAAGCTCACCCCCTATTAGATGGGACTTAAATATATATAGGTGCTTTGTGAAGAAGCTCCATCGAAACGCCATTTACTAATTAACTTCAATCCTTCAGTTGACGAATCAATCTGGGTACCGGTAATTTGAAGAATCTTCTTGAAGCTTCACTCTGGCTCCTCTCTCAGTAATTTCTAAATCATGTGGATAGCATCTCTTTTTAGCTTCAAGGAGTTTGTGATACGATGGTAACACTGGAACTTCACAATCTAACAGCGCTTTCCTTAAACACAAGTATTTCCATTTTGACAGTTTCAATGATGTATAAATACCAAGAGCATGATCTTCATCAAAAGATTTTTTCCTATTTTTCTTAAACAATTTGGCTTGAACACTAGCAACACTATCAGGGTTCTTCGTTATATGTTCAATAACACAAGCTAAATCATTCTTCTGGTCTATCCTAAGTCTTTCGTCTAATGCAAAAGTAAGTTCTTCCGGTGAATAGTCCAAAAGAGACTCTGAACGTCTTTTCTTCTGTTTGTTGCTGAGGTCAACAAAAGGCTTCCTAATCTGAACTTTGGTAGATGTGCCCACAGTTGTTGTACTTGATGTCGACGGAATCACAGCTGCTGTAGTTGTAGTATCGATGTCAACTGAAGTATTGTCTGACGATATGTTTTCGATAACTTTATCTTGGGCTTGAAAAATCTCGGATAAATTAACAGTAGTGCGATTTGACCAACTAATATTCGATTGTAACCACTCAGCATGTCTCTCTATGAAAGTCTTCTGATTTCTAGCAGCACTTGCCCATCTGCGATTGATATTACTGATGTAGTTCTTCGAAAAGGTCTTGATTATTTCTAAATCTTCCGAACATGTTTCAACTGGGATATGTTGAATAATAGCTTCATAAAGTCGTGCCCAATTTTTCATGTCTCCTTCAACACGGACGAACATAAAAATGTCCAAGTTTGTAACAAATGCAACCATAACGAAACTCACTAAACTTTCACACAGCACGGATAATTAGATATGTTGCTTCCTCAAGGGTTGAGAAACAAGTACCTACTAGTACCTTTAATTGTTTCATGCACATACATTAATAACAAACACATGGTCGCAAGTAGTGTACTGGTCAAATTAGCACCACATCTTCAACAGCCAATCAGCGTAGTCGAAATCTCCGGTGGTGGGGGTAAATGATTATTTTATTACAAGAGTCGTTTCAGTCAGTTACAAATAGGCAATGAATCAGCACGTGTCTTTAATTACATAACTAAAGTTGAATTATTTTATTAGCATTTTTTATTAAAATGAAATAATCCAATACTTGCTAAATGCTTGAATGCATATGTCTTAATTCTAGTATAATTAAAAAATGATATTTTGAATTCAATTTAATTGAAAAACTTGATAAAAATTTAAAAAAATCCCAACTGTTACTTTTAAACTTTGAAGCATCGTAGGCGCCAAGGCCGCAGAGATACGCAAGCAATTTATATGTCGTCGTAATAAGGACAATAAGTACTTACCAAAATATAAGGTTTGGTTGCTATACTTTGATACTGAACGGAGAAAAAAAATAAAATAGATTTTCTCCCATACATTTTTATTTTCAATATTTTTTTTCGACATGAAGGAGCAGTTTTTTTGAAAAGTCGTAGTAATAAGTATTAATCAGCGTCAAATTCCCTATACGAAACCATTTTTTGTTAAGTTAAATATGCATTTTCGATCCTATGTCCACCTTTTTGAAAATCCGGACCAGCGTGCGTCGACGACTAGGCTCGGTCCAGATTATTACCAGACTGCCGGACGGCGAGCTAACGGTCTACCCGTGTGACCAATTTCATCAAAATCCGTTCAGCCGTTCAAATGTGAACAAGTAACACGTACACACACTCACAAACTTTCATATTTTTTTAAATTGGTATAAACTAGTGTGATATTTTGAAGGAAGGACATATTTCAATACAAATAATCTTTTGGTTAAAAAAAATGCAATTTGTGTTACATGGCCTGTTTTACCACTTCCGCTTAAGTACCAGATAACATATCTGACAGACAAATAATATTTATATTGTGGCCATTTTGTATTCAATTGACAGATTGTAAATCTAAGACTGCTATAGTAACGATAAAATGGTATTCATCCAGTAATAATTACAATTTAAAATATTTCTGAAAAATCTGAATAAAAAAAAACAACAAAAACTTTTGCTACGCAGGAATCGACACTACAAATTTTTAAATGCGAGATATTTTTATCTGTATTATTCAGCTATGTATTTCACCGCAGCTTTCATATGGCCCTGTGGCGCAATGGATAACGCGTCTGACTACGGATCAGAAGATTCCAGGTTCGAATCCTGGCAGGGTCGCGAAACACTTTTTGTTTTTAAGAGCTTTTGCTTTGATACCATACTTTTTATTTTTTCTGTAATAAAGCGCTATATTTTTTAGTACATAACGTGTACATAAAATTTATCCCAAAAATCATAGATTAGGGATTCCTTCAGTTTCTCACCAGACCCGCATTTAGTGCAGGAGTGTCTAAAAGTCTACTCCATTTATTTATTTTTTAATTTCCGTTACCGGTTATGTAAAAGTAAAAAAATAATCCGAACAAACCAGACGAAATAAATATTTATTGATTCAGTGAGTTTAGCGACATCTATGGCTACTCATAATAACTATTTAATCCTGCATCGCACAATTAAAATACTCCGCGCGATTTGAAGAAATACGACAGCCCAAAATCATCTATCTGACAATTGCCCAACAAACCAGACATAAAATTCAATTTTCATTCGCATATTATTTTGAAATTTAAATTAAAAATAGTAAAATGGGTTCACCCCTAGGCATTACCAAACCAAACACTTATTACAATTGAAAATAACCCCCCACTAAACTCCATGAACTAAAGAAGAAAAATCTACATCACTACAAAGTCGCTTTCTCTGTTCCTATATCCCTATGTATGCTTCTATCTTTTAAACTACGCAACGGATTTTGATGCGGTTTCAAGAGTAAGATTTATATGTATAATATAGTAGGGAAACACTGATCTAGTTTACAGTACATCTGTTGCCGAAAAAATTTTAGCTGTTGCTGATTACATATGATATGCTATTTTCAAAAATAGAATTAGAATATTTTTATCAGCTCAAGTTTCTGAGCTTTAGCTATGTAGGTATTAAACAGAAAAAAAACATGTATTTACTAAGAAAAACTTTACTAAAGAAAATAATTAATTATTGTGTTCTAAAAAACTACGTTTTAAAGCTCTTCTCCGATGTGTTGACTTTGGAAAATGACGTATCAGAGACCAACAATAGTCAGACATCATATTCGTATCCCAGAAACCCTGATAGCGCTCTTCCATGACGCGTAAGTCCTGATGCATACGCTCTCCCTGCTCTTCGCTCATATCTCCTAAATTTTCCGGAAACCTGTCCAGGTGACTATGGACTAACAGATGATTTCGTGGCTCTCGCCAAATAGTCGGTGATTCAAATTTAAAGGCACTTCTTTTACCACTTTTCCATAATCTTAAATATTCCATGCACGATTTACAAACACAATTGGGTGCCCAAGACTTCTCATTTTTATCCAAAAGCATCCCAAAATACTCAAAATAGGTATTTTTCACCAACTCTGATATAACTTTTCTACAATTGTTAAACACATATTCTCCGCATATATAGCAAAAATTATCTGGATTGTTTAAACAACGTCTCTTTGAACTACTCATGACGCAAAAACTTGAGAAACTAATCTTAACACAGTAAAATACGCCTGTTATGGATTAATATATACGCTTAAATGATAAAAATGAAAAACAAAGTAACTCGAGCTGCCCAAAAAATTTTGAGGGTAGATTTGATAAAAACAAGTCGTAAGTGAACATTATCAACCACAGAATTCTCGGCAACAGACAAAAAGTTTAATTTTGTAAACTAGTGATAATTTTGCACCCGTGCGAAGCCGGGGCGGGTCGCTAGTTCAATATAAAATTTCTGCTTCTGTACCTTGAAGCCCCGATGCAGTCGATCCTTCATGATGGCGATGAACTCCTTGTAGCTCAGCAGTCCGTCACCGTCCGCGTCGAAGATGGCGAACACCGTGGACACCAGGTGCTCCGACTGCGAGATGCCCGTGCAGATCTTCACGGCGCGGTGGAACTCGTCTGCGGAGAGGAGGAGGATATGATGGTGGATATGCAGAAAAAATCAAGTGGCACTACAAGATTCTGCTACAGTCAAGGAGAGAATAGAATAGAATAGAATAAACTTTATTGTACACCAAAAAGTAACGGTATTGCTTATACAATAACTTAAATCTATGGGTACAATGGCGGTCTTATCGCTGACAGCGATATCTACCAGACAACCTTAGGATGGATCGTAAGAACTGAAATAGTACAGGGGTAGTCTGCGGTGTACACAATAAATAAGCAAATATTTAAAATAATTATAAATCATACATTTAAATATATATATATATATATACACATATAAATACATATCATATAATGTTACACAATTACATTAGAGAAAGAAAAAGGGAAAAGAAAAGAATAGACTTGGTGGAAGAAATATAGAACAAGGATAACATTACAAAGAGAGGAAATGGTATTTAAGTAAATTTTTAAAAGAAGCTAGTGACTGGCCTGGAGAGATAAATGACCCCATTCTCCTTGGCTGAAACCTTCGGTAATCAAGACCACATTTATAGACGATTTAAGACTCTAACCAGTCTTCATTTATAGACTTTTTGCTTCACATCTAGCAAGATACTGCGTTGAGAAAACAAAAATATTTACTCATACCTTTCTAGTTTTGTCATTCAGAACTCACGAATTATTTTTTCCGTATAGTCACAAAGATCCACATGAAAAGCGATTTTATTTTTATTCAGCACCAAATCCATAAAACTAGGAAACTAGACTAAAGTGGCCAACTTTAACAGAGATTAGCCAAATACGCAGGAGATATTATAGTGCACAAGTGTGTGCGCAAACACAGATGCACTCTCTGTTTCTCGACCCCATAGTTTAATGGGACGGCAATCCGACACGACCGGATAGAGATCATACGCAGGACTATGGTTAGCTGACGTCTCTTTCAGGCGTGCGTGGAACAGTACGCGCTGTTGACGACTTGGGCCCGGTCGATTTAGACTCTAGGATCCGAAAACCTACCAACCTTTCGAGATAGGATGATCAGCAAGCGTATACATCCTCATGGCTATGGTGAAGTCCCGGCTGTCATTTATAGCCAGTTAATCTGACAGAAGCCAGTTAATCTAACTCCAGTCTTGCCTTGAAGTACCGTGTTACCCCAGTTAATGGGTTGTGGAGATCTGATAGGCAGCCGTTCTTCGTAAAATACCTGGTATTCGCCGACCCCAATATAGTTGGAAAAAGGCTAGGTAGAGGATGATCCGAAAACCCACTAACCTTTCGAGATCGGATGATCAGCAAGTGTATACATCCTCATGGCTATGGTGAAGTCCTCCAGGTTGTTGAGGAACTGGCAGAAGGTCTTGAACTCCTCGAAGGTGATGCCGTGCTCGTACTTGACGCGGTCCAGCAGCCGGTCCAGGTACATGTCGTACTCATCCGTGTCTAAGTACGTATAGCGGAGGAGAATCTTCGCGAAGTCCACTTCGGATATTGTCTCGTGACCTGGAATGTTAAGGTGACACTTAGCCTTCTTTACTTAATACCAGTTAAAAGAAGAGAAGACTGCTGGGTTTCGCTTTGTGTGGATTATTATCGGCCTTATAATGTTCCCACTGCTGGGACTCAGGCCTCCTCTCTTGGAGAGGGAATGGGCCATAATCCACCGCGCGGACCCATTGCGAATTGGTGGATGTCACATGTCTTCGAATCTTTGGTTCTAGGACATGCCGGTTTTCTAACGAAACTCGAACTCTCAAAACGGTGAAGGAAAACATTCCTTCACCGTTTTGAGAGCAGTGGTGATGAAATAAATTACCCAAAGTAATGCGCCTGGCGGGGTTTGAACCCGCGACCTACAACTCGTAAGTCGAGGCAGTACCACTGGGCCACCACTGCTCTTTCGATCGATTTTTTTCTTGTGCAACCTCGATAACTGCCGGGTACTCAATAGATTGATCTTTTATAACTCAATTTATTACGAACGATTTTTTTTACTTCGATACGAATCGATTCCAAATTCGCTTCTTTTGACTTCAATTCGAATCGATTCCAAAATCGATTCTTATGACTTCGATTCGAATCGATTCTAAAATCGATAGAGTCGTCATCCCTACCCAGGTAGGATACTTTTTATTGTGGCAACGCTTAAAGGGAGGGCTTTTGGCAGAGGTTGCTTAAGTCTTATGGATATAATAATAAATAATAATAAAATACAAAATATGATGATGATGATGATGATGAAGCCTACCTTTCGCAAACTCGTGGAACTCGAGCTCCAGCACCTCGGTCTGCAAGTTCTCCATGAACTGCCTGAAGCCCTCGAACTTCAGGTCGTTCGTGCCTTTCTTACCGAAGAAGTGAACCTAGAAGGAAAAGCATTTACTGTTACAAAAGTTAAGCTTAATGATCTATGGGATTGTTCGACAGAAGGGTTATGTTTTTCTAGTGTATGTTTTTTCCAAGAGATGATTTTAAAAGTAGTATTCGTAGGAAATTAATAGTTACAGTGTTGAAAACCGGATTGGAGAAACAACTGAAAACTTTGAAAGAAGTCTGATGCGAGATAGCGTTAAATCTCTGATTCAAAAAAATAATTTCCACCTAATGCAAATACTTACTCAAATCGATTGATCTTAATTTTTTTGCGATTGGTAGTTTTTGATATTATCATTATGTTCTTTCAAACACTAGCCTAGCACTATCTGTGTATGTTTGTACGTTTGTTATTTTTACACGCTCCGCGCTCGAATGGCTACACGAATTTGACCATGACCATTTCTTGAATTAGCCCATAGGACTTTTTATATTGGGACTATGTTACCTTGGGACAATTTTCTTCTTCCACACAGACTAAGACGGTAGTGGACAAAAACAATTAAATAAAAAGGTAATTTACGGACCTGCAAGAAAGTATCAACGTTGTGCCTCCTCTGCAAGCCCTGGTCGTCGTTCACATAGTTCTCATGGGCCTTGCCATCCGCCTTCAAGTCCCCCTTGCCATCCTCCTTGTTTTCCTCCTCCGTCATCCCCCTCTTGCCTCGCCACGCGAAGCTGAAGATCTTCTCCATCTGAAATATTTAGTTTAAAGTTAAAATGCTGAAGGAACCTTTCGTCTGACTGCGTTTGAAGTGAATTTTTGGTGATGTGAAGAATTAAAGACTGAAAGTATTATGCGATTGTTGAAATGTAAAAATCAATGTCTCCAGGAAATAAATTGGTAATCGCAGAAATCAGTTTTTCGATTACCGATTTATTGTACGGGTAAATAAAATTGGTAATCGAAAAACTGATTTCTGCGATTACTGACTTATTCCCCGGAGATGTTGATTAATGTATTGTAGGTGGAATATGTACCTACATGTGAATGTGCTCTTAGAGTAAAAGAAAACCCAAAAAAATCTTTAAAATATTGTAAAAACCAGTGAAAAATTTTCAAAAGAAAGTAAAGACATGATAGTTTTGTCAGTGAAGTACAAAAAGTGTCGTGTACGCAGTCAGACTGATTTTGATTCAAAAAGCGTGTTTGTAATTTGAAAAAAGATTGTGTTATTTGCATTGATGTGTTACACTACATAAATACATACATACAAAACTCCAAATAAACACAAATAAATTACAATACTTATAAATAAAATTATTATTAACGTTGTAGATAAAATTTACAATAATTCCGTGCAATTCTTAAATTATATTATTTAACAATAATAATTATTATTTAATTTTAATAAAGCAAATTAGTTATAAGATTACGAAAATTATTGCAAACAATAATATTATTACAATTTTAAACGAAGCAATGCAATAGCGAACCACTCAATTAATTATTAAACAAAAAAAGAGCAACAGCGTTTTTTTTACGGATTATCTTACAGTTTATATTATTAAAAAATATCTCCATTACCGGTCCACTATTGGCTAAAACCTTTACCCACCATCCAAGAAAAAATATATACATAAATAATCTAAATACAACCACAAGAGGAAATCCGTAAAACTTATAAATAAGACCATAGATGACAGATTCAAAGACAAAAAATAGAATAAAAAAACCAATAAAGAAGATAGAACATGACAGACATAAAAAAAAATACAAAAAAAAAACATGACGGACGACAGTAAAAACGGATGGACGTAAAGCGATGCCCAGTTAGGACTTACTCTGGACGGGCCCTGGACTTCAACAACACTTCGGTTCTTCATCGCACTTGTTGAGACTAACGTAAGCAGCTAAACCGCGGTAAACACATAATACACACACATAAATATTATATATTATTATTCACATATACTTGTATAAATGTATATTGTAAAAAACGAAAATTTAAAACAAAATGAAAAGCGAAAGAACACCTTATGCCGCTCTCGTAATATGGATTATTTTTCTGTAAATCAAAATTATAAAAAAGCAATTATCTTTTTAAAACAGTTTAGTCACAATTTATTTTTAATTACAAGGTTCTTTACATTAAAAATTATTTTAAAAACATACTATTGTTACTTGTCATTAAAAAAGGGGGGATTCATCAGTAAAACAAAATTATTTAAATTAAGTTAATATGGATTTGTCATAGATTAAACGTATATCCCAAAGACAACAAAAAAAAAACAAGGTTTTTTTTACAGATATTCACACATTAGAGCGGCATTAACACCTCTGATGGTGACGGTTAAAATTTTGATTCGATTTTCAAAAGCAAAACTTTAAAAAATAAGCATTACATTAGCATTATCAGCCTTGTAATGTTCCCACTGTTGGAACTCCTCTCTAGGAGAGGGACTGGGCCGTAATCCACCACGCGGGCCCAGTACCGATTGATGGTTAAAAAAATAAAAAAGACAAAAAATAAAACATATTGAACTGTCAAATCGAATCAAAATTCGAAGCCGTATATTTGAATAGCGAGGCAGAATCCCTTCCGCAAGCTGTCAATGTAAAACTCACTGCCTCTTGGCTCTTGGCGTCCAAATCTTTACGCTCCTTAAACGTACCACCCAGCAGGCGTTGGATCTAAATAAAATGCATCGCAAAAAAAGTTCAAAAAACCAAAATAAAGAGGAAAAATAAATAAATATATATAATAGGTACTTTTTGGTTCCTTGTCTCATAAAGACTTTTTTTCATAGCATGCTGTGCTTTTTTAGTTTCTACTAAAATCTGTGTTTGTGTAAAATCCACCGTATTAGTAGAATTCACATTATTGCAACGACTATGGCAGTTTTCAAAAGAATGAAAATCAATTTCGGTGCAGTAATGTGAATTGTTTGAAAGATTTGCTTTGGCGAAAAATAGTGATTGCTATGTTACAAATAATTATTAACATTTTTATTTCATATTTGATTTGTTTGCTAGCCTATTCTGTCCCACTCCTGGGCAAAGGCCCTCCACTCCTTTTATCTTTCGTGTGCTCGCACTTCCGCCTTTCTTTTTAAGTGGCTCTACAATTCAAAGAACAACTTAAAGAACACAGGTGTGTCAAACAGATCTTTTCACTCCACCAGAGTAAGAGAAGATCTTCGATGATTTCCCACACATCCCTAAAAACCCTCAAGCTTTCTTCTTCCGTTTCAAAGCATTCAAGAAATTATGTTGTCATAAAAACAGTATTGAATAATCTTTATCAACTTCCCTTCCCATAAACCATACTTCTTTCTCACGATTTTACCCCACAGTTATTGGAGTTTTATACTTTTTCAAGTAGGTATTCTAGGTATATACTCGTACCTTCCCGATATTACGGTATGTTACGGTGTTAACCCACCACCGGACACTAGTTAGTTACAAACACAAGTCCTACTAATATCTAACAAATAATTCCGCGACCGCAAATCTTCTACGCAGTTATAATCTAACGTGTTGTGCTTTAGCCGCTACATAGCTTGCGCTAATTTTTGTACAGTACGCCTACCGTATGGTGCAAGTGGCAGCGGAAAGCGATTATCAGAATATTTGGCTAGTAATAATAAAAAAATATAAGCTGGAAAACAGGTTTGGTTTTTAAAGATTGTAATAAAATAATGAGAGCCTGCTTTCTACGAAAAGGTTTAAACTATTTTTTTTATTAATATGCATGTTAGTGAGTAGTGATGCAATCGTTGATGGTGAGGTGTACTGGTTTATTAAGAACCTATTCACTCTAACCTTGAAAGCACACAAATTATAATCAGACGAGAAGACCGCTGCAGCTGCCGACTGAGCTTACTACTCGAATTATTGCTGCTGCTAGTGTACATCTTGATCACAAATATGGGTAGGTATTTTACATGTTTTACGCATGGAAAAAAGCTTGTGCCTTTCCACGAGACTTTTGTTTGTGACTTTTTTTTGTGTTTTTCCTATTTTCTCCTCCTTCCTTACTATCTACCTGTACTTAATTCACGTCAATTTTTCTCCTAGCCTAGCTAACTGGCTCAGCTCATCAAATCGCTCCCCGCTCGTCACACACACCGCTCCTCATATACACTATACTCACGACTAGAAATTCGTTCTTATCCACTCGCTGGTTGCCGTCCGTATCGAACATGTTGAAAGCTATCCGGAAGCCTGAAGCCGGCTCTGAAATACGGAATTATGTGCTACAGATAGCCAGCAGATGTGCTTACAGAGTTTACAATAAATGAAGGTGATGTAAACAAAGTATTTGTGGTTTTTTTTTGTTTGGAAACGTGGTAGTTGTTTTTGGGAAAACACGGTATGAGTTTTATCATTTGGGAAGAAATAGGTCAGATGATCAAGGAAAAAATATGTATACAGAGTGAATTTTTTATTGGTGTTGGATGTCCTTTGGAACTATGAAGAATAGACAAGAGAGAGCATGTTTTTGTTTTTGAACAGAATAAATACTCTTTGTCTTTCAATACCAGCGAAATATTTTTTTTAATTTTTTTTTGGCCTTTACTAGGCGAAGATTTTTTTGAGTATCTTTCTTCATAGTTTTTGATTTGTAAAATTCAACCGGCATAAAAATGAAAAAAAAAACAGCATTATTTTAAGAATTATATTATTGAAGCGTCGTACTTACTCGTTAAAATCGAGAGCAGAAACAGATACTCCGTGTAGGATATGATGCCTGAAAAAAATAATGAACAATGAGAAAAAAGTTAACTGTTGAAAATTATATTATTCTATTTTCCAGTATTTTTAATGACATAAACTAGTGCTTGACTCCACCTGAAAACCACACAATAACGGTAACAAAGGTCAGAAAGATGATGATGATAATTATTATTAGGTATAAGCCCGTTGTGTCCCACTGCAGGGCATAGGCCTCCCTTCTATCCTTCTATTTTTCCACTCTTTCCTGTTTTTAGCTACTTCTGATGATGGTAATACAGGTAGATTATGTTTATCACTTAACATCGTAATAAACCTGGTGATTCCAATTGAAAAACGCGCAATCAGGCCGAGAGGGTGAATCACCGCCGTACCTTTATTCCTCACGTTGCGGAACATCTGGGAGGAACCCATGTTCTCTGGCACTAATGGCTAATGGATGTTGTTAGTGGCTCTGTCAGGGCCACTAACCATTAGGTCAACAGGCCAGTCAAAATGGAATGTTATATATATTTATATAAATATTCAGCTGTTCCATACATTTGTGTTCGCTTATATCAAAATGTATGGAACAGCTGATTATTTATTTTTCTCGATTTCAGGTTTGGTCCCATAGTAAAAGTTGTTCATTATGATGGGTACAATGACCCCCCAAGAGGATACATGTGCGTTAATTATGTTACATGTTGTATATGTTGATTATGCTCATCACCTAACAACATATCAACTTGGTTAAAATTGACAGCCGCACAATTAGTCAGAGATGGTGAATCACCGTGTACCTACCTTTATCCCTCATGTTGCGGAACATCTGAGAGGAGCCCTTCTTGAGCGGAGGAGTGTGGTCGCGCAGGTACTCGATCTCCTTCGTAGTCAGCAACCGCCGCTTCAAACGAGCTGAAAACGATAACCACGCATTATTTCAGATTTGGGTTAGATTTGAGAAAGGATGGAGGTCCATAACTATTATTAACTATGGTTTAGAGTGAAAACCTCGTAACTGCAAAATACGTACATTTTCAGGAGGCATTAAAAACCCAGGGTGTTTCCTGGCCCTATAAATAAGGATGATCGCGTGTATCCAATTTTAGCATTTTATTATTTTAGAACATAGGTTCATTCAGGTCATTAAGTTTTTATTTAAATGATTTGTATTATTCTAGTAATTGTTTGCTCGACAGGGGTCTAAAAATTGCAAATTTTGCAGTTTTAGCCGAGTAATTTCAACGTTACTGTCGATACATTGCATAGCAAAAGTTGGGTATCTTCTTGCTTAGCTACCTCGCGGCGGCGCTTTTTCATAGCACATCTTACACACCCCGCGACAGAACTTAACATTAGTGGAAACGGTCACATACTTTCGTAGGTAAGCTTTCACATCTTCGCAGCAGAGTCTCATACCAAAACAATGGTGGAAAAGCAACCAAAGGTCCTAAGAACTATCAATGCAACGACTGTAGACGCATCATGCTTGATCCGGCGCACCAAAACGATTTTATTAACTCACTAAACTAAGGAATGATGAAAAAGGGTTCTGCGTTCTGATTGGCACTATCAAGGTCGGTATGACACACTAAGGATTATACAGGTTAGTTAGCCCGTTCTGTCCCACAGCTGGGCGAAGGCCCCTCTCTCCCTTTTCCACACACGCCTATCTTCAGCAATTGCAGGTTAAGCCCTCCGGTAGTTATCCAGCTCATCTCTCCACCTTCGCCTCGGTCTGCCACGATACTTTTTAATTATGCATAGGGTCGCGTTTGATCACTATCTCACCTGATGGTAAGCGATGATGTGGCCGACGATGGAGCACGCTTGCCTAGAAGTAACCTATTCACTCTTGACTTAGACACTTGTCTACTCACGCCTAGGTTCCTGCTCCACCACAGACTCGAGGAAGTCCTGCGGCGTCATGTACAGCTGGCCGCCGTACTCGACGCTCGCGAACTTGATGAAGCGCCTCTCGCGGGATGTCAGCTTCACCGATTTGGCCAGCTCGTCCGGCTGCAAGCAAGGAAAGGTTAAGTTAAATTAAAACATCACATTTAGAGCTGTATGAACTCAGGCGACTTTCACCGCCCAGGGCGTCTCCGGCAAGAACTATAGGAAGCTGGCGTAGCAATTACGTGATTGGTCGAAGGTCATCACAGATGAGCAGTGGTGGCCTAGTGGTAACTGCCCCGACTTACAAGGTGTAGGTCGCGGGTTCGAACCCAACCAGGCGCATCTCTTTGTGTAATTTATTTCATCGTCACTGATCTCAAAACGGTGAAGGAAAACATCGTGAGGAAACCGGCATGTCCTAGAACCAAAAATTCGAAGACATGTGACATCCACCAATCCGCACTGGGCCCGCGTGATGGATTACAGCCCATTCCCTCTCCTAGAGAGGAGGCCTGAGTCCCAACAGTGGGAACATTATAAGGCCGATAATGCTAATGCTAATAATACATCGGGAAGAGTGCAAGACTATAGAAAATAACCTAATTCTGAGTTGTTTTGGTTTAAAAGTTGACAGTGTCCTGATGATACTACGTGACCATCTCTGATTCTATAGACAACTGCAATTGCAAAGGTATTGTACAATAATTCATACTTTAACGATAAAGTTGATGGCTCATGTGCCTGAACTGAAACTGCGCTGAAAGTTATTTTTAGCAACAAATCCTGACTAGAAATGAATGGCAATCCACATTCAGCGTTTTAGTGTGTTGCTATTATTTATTGGTTAGGCGTTGTTTGGAGAATCAAGGTGTCGTTTCTTTCCGCCGAATCCCGACAAGAGCCTCACGAAACAACCGTGTCTGATGAGGAGATGAGGACTTACGTCTGGTGGAAAGTGAGGACGGCATGGCGGCTCTGTAACCACTCCTCAACAACGGGGTTGTGCCGTGTCGAATTAAAATTCATATAGGTATATGTGATGTCTTTTCAGCGGTCCCTAATACCATCAAATGGCTAGCAATGGGTGGGCCAAAAGCATTACGTTAAGTCGCGTTCCATTTACCAATAATATGCTACTAAAACCTTAACCAAACCACGTGCTAATATCCGGTAGTTGTGTGCGAAAACACAGAGTATTCATACGAGTATGTTCCGTGTTTTGGCACGACGGGCCCGATGAGTGAATTATGTGGTTGGTTAATATCATAGTGGGGTTCGATGCACTGCACTCGCTGTTGATATCAATCGATAGTACCATCATTTTCAACTATGAACTTGAGGTGCAGACGAGCGATTAAAAGTCGAAAGTCGCAAAATGTTTCGATTAACCTACACATACCCGCGAAACGAGACACAATAGTAAGACAATAACAGCGCGGTCACATGCGACCGGTCGGGGATTCATGAATTAATAGTAATGATGCGGCCGCGTATTGGGCACGTTTGCCTAGAAGTAACCTATTCACTCTTGACTTAAAGACCCCTAAGTTGTAGCCATCAGGAAACACAGGGAGGTGCTTTATGAAACTGTCATAATATTAATATATCCTTTATACTGTTACGAACGTGAGTAATTAAATGCCGGTTTACTAGCAGATAACTTTATTAACCACAAAACAATGACAAATTAGTCCAATCAACAAATAACCAATCACTATAAACACTCAGAGTTCCGTTTAGTATCGCTTAGGTCGCTAGGTATCACTTCAAGCACTTAGGTAGTTCGCTCTGTATCGCTGACGAAATCAAACTCAAAAACTTCTAGCCGGGGACCCGTATTTATATGCGAAGTCATAGAAATTTCTCGATACCGACGTTTCAAGGACATTCTAGCACAAAATAGTCGCATCGGGAGGCCATAAATCATTATTATTACTCTCGTAAGAAGGTACTTATCTACCACCTTACATGCGAATTTCAACTCTATTGCTAATACCGGAAGGTACAAATTCCCTTATCCACCCACATAACTACCTACTGAATCTTATGTAATAATAATAGCGTATGTCGGACTTTTCTGGAATTTGCCAGGCCTGAGTATGTACTCCTATTCTCGAAGCTTCGCACAGCAATGCGTTTTAATTATTTGATGCTACTCTTGGTTTCGTCGAAGATATAGCGTACTCAAGTTTCATGGCGTAACAGTGCCCCCCTCTTAGTCATGCTCGTCCCGAGCATTATTAGATCCGTGATACGGCGCCAATCTATCCACGTGGACTACCTTAGGTTTCCCTCGTAACACTTTCTTGATGCGATAGGTAACGTCGTTGATCCTTTTTATCACGGTGTAGGGTCCCTCCCATCGAGCTTGAAGTTTCGGCGACTTCCCTTTTCGTCGAAGTGGGTTGTGGAGCCAAACCAGTGCACCTTCCTCAAATCCCTTGGCGTTGGCATTGCGGTCGTATCTAGTTTTCATTTTAACGCTGGTGTGCAGGCTATTCTCACGCACTCGTTTATGCACTTCATCCAATTGATCTTGGAGGTCACTTACGAAGTCCGTAACTGGTTTAGTCTTGTCAGGTGGCACGCCGGTTATGGTATCGACTGGAAGTCTCATCTCCCTGCCGAAATTCACTCTTGCTGGGGTATGGCCCGTGCTATCATGCACTGCTGATCGATAAGACATCAGAAATAGTGGAATATACCGGTCCCAATCTTTCTGATGGTCATCGACAACCTTAGCCAGGTGATTCTCCAGGGTCTGGTTAAACCTCTCCACCATTCCGTCCGACTGTGGGTGCGCAGGTGTTGTGCGTGTCTTGTAAATCCCCAGAAGAGTGCACATTTCCTGGAACAGCGCAGATTCGAAGTTGCGGCCTTGATCGGAATGGATCTCCAAAGGTGCGCCATACCGACATACTACTTCTTCGACCACCTTTTTCGCCACTGTCGTCGCTTCCTGATTGGGTATGGCGAAAACTTCAGGCCACTTTGTGAAATAGTCCTGTATCACCACTATGTATTTGTTTCCGTCATCTGTCACTGGGAAAGGTCCAGCAACGTCGATGGCAATGCGTTCCCATGGGGCTCCTACATTGTACAACTGAAGCTTGCCCCTGCTCCTAGTCTGTGGTCCTTTCACGGATGCGCACGCTGTACATTTCCGACACCATTGCTCTGTCTTCTCTACAATTGAGCCAGTAATACCGCTGTCTCACTTTCAGTAGAGTTTTCTTGATTCCCAGGTCTCCACCAGAAGCGCCATCGTGTATCTCCTGAAGCAGGGGGACCACTTCACGTCGTGGTACTATCACTTGTGTGGTCACCTCCTTGCCATCGTTCGATTCCCATTTCCTACAAAGCACGTCATTTTCTAGGACTAAACTGTCCCACTGTGCCCAGTAGCTCTTTGTGACAGGACTATGTGACGATACTTCATTCCACTGAGGCCTAGTTCCACTACGCTTCCAGTCCAGTATAGGTCGAATATCGTCATCTTCTTCCTGGGACTTCTTAAAGTTGCCTTCAGCCCTAATTAAGTTCACGTGTTCCCGGGCTTCATTTTGCTGGCAATGTCTACAGTCCTCATTACATGGACGTCGTGACAGGGCGTCAGCATTGCTATGCCCTTTTCCACTACGATGTTCCGTCACAAAGTTGAACTCCTGCAGCTGCTCTAGCCATCTTGCAACTTGACCCTCAGGGTTTTTGAATTGTAGAAGCCATTTCAATGCAGCGTGGTCCGTCCTCAACGTAAACTGTCTCCCTATGAGGTACTTGTGGAAATGTTGCAAAGTTTTTACAACAGCCAGTAGTTCTCGTCGAGTCACGCAGTAGTTCCTTTCTGGTTTTGAAAGTGCCTTACTGAAGTAAGCGATCACGACTTGCCTATCTTCTTGCACCTGCGACAGCACTCCACCAATTCCTGTGTTGCTGGCGTCGGTATCGACGACAAATCTTCCATCTCTGCTCGGATACCCCAGTATAGGCGCTTCACATAGCCGTTGCTTTAGTTCATTGAATGCTGACTCACAGTTCTTGTCCCAGATAAAATCTCGTTTATCCTCAGTCAGCTGATGTAAAGGTTTTGCAATGTCCGAAAAACTCATAACAAACCGCCTGTAGTATGTGCACAACCCTAGAAATGCACGTACTTCTGTTTTGTTCTTTGGAGCCGGCCACTGTTGGACAGCCTTTATCTTCTCAGGATCGGTTCTCACTCCATCGGCGCAGATGACATGTCCTAGGTAGCTGACCTCCTTCTTGAACAGGGCACACTTCTTTGGGCTTAGTTTTAGGTTAGCCCCCCGTATCCTGGTGAATACTTTCTCCATATTTCTCAGGTGTTCCTTAAAAGTGCGGCCCATTATAATGACGTCATCCAAATATACCAGACAGACGTCACCAAGAAGGCCCACCATGACTCTATCCATGAGGCGTTCAAACGTCGCTGGAGCGTTGCACAATCCGAAAGGCATGACGTTAAATTGCCACAGGCCGTTGCCAATTCCTGTACTGAACGCTGTCTTTTCCTTATCTTTCTCGCTAATTTCCACTTGCCAGTAGCCACTTTTCAAGTCAATGGTTGAAAACCACTTCATACCACTGAGCATATCCAGTGTGTCGTCTATCCTAGGCAAGGGATAACTGTCCTTCTTCGTTACATCATTCAGCATTCTGTAGTCTACACAGAATCTGGTACTGCCGTCTTTCTTCTTCACCAGAACGACAGGAGAAGACCATGGGCTCGTAGAAGGTTCAATTATTCCGCTATCAGCCATATCCTTTACCATTTCTGCTACCTCAGTTTCTTTAGCCCAGGGTATGCGGCGCGGTCTCTGTTTAATTGGTCTAGCATCACCTGTATCTATCTCATGCTTGACGAGACCTGTTCTTCCGCAATCTTTTCCCGTTGCAAAGATATCCCGGAACCGTAGCAGAAATTCCTTGGCTTGCTGTAGTTCCGAAACTGATAAATTGCTCTTAGAATTTTCCAGAAGTTGCTGGATGTGATCAGGTTCACCTTTTATTGCGTCTTGTTTTACTGAAGATGTGTTGATTTGGCGGAGATACTTCACTTCTTCACATCTTCCAACAACACTGTTTTTCTTCAACTGGATCTCCTTTTTCCCAAGATTTACAATCCTGACCTTGGATCTTCCTTTCGTCATAACTAATGTCCTCGCGGTGATAAGTTCCGGCTGCCGGCCAATGTCTTCAACCATAACACATCTGCGTTGCCTAACTTTCTTAGGAAATTTAACTTCGACTAAGGTTTCCGTTCTTGGAGCCAATGTGGTATCCTTTAAGCAATAGAGGTTGCATGTGTTAATTCCTTGCAGGAAGACTTCTTGGTCTGGGAATTTCAATACTCCTTTATCGATATCTAAAACACATCGGTAATTCCGCAGGAAGTCGAGACCCAGTATGCAATCGTCGGTAATATTCGCAATTAACGCTGAATGGGTGTACACTTGATCACCGATTTTAAACTCGATTTCTGTATCACCGAGGACGGAGACTGGCTGGCCGGTGGCTGTCTGAAGTCGGTAGGCTGGGGTTTGTGTTTGCCACAAGATGCTGCGTTTCAGCAGCTCAGGTCTTATAATAGTCCGTGACGCCCCGGTGTCAACGGTGAAATTGCAAGCACGTTGATTCAGCGTTCCCTCGATGATCAAACTATTTCCGTTGTGGACTTGATTGATGGTGATGGTTGGGGCCTTCAGTTGACCAGCCAGCACCCGCCCCGCGGCCCTGGCGACATTTAGTTTAACGACTCCTCGTTAACTTGAGTTCCGGAGTCCACACTTCCTCTCTTCCTCTTGGGGCAATCGGTACGAATGTGCCCTTTTTCTCCACATCCATAACACGTCGGAATATAGCGGGACTTTGCCGACGAAGCCACTTCTCGGTGACGTGGTTGCACTGAAGGTGAGACCACCACTTCCCGAACTCTGTGCGTACGTGAGTCTTGTCGTACGGCTTCCACTTCCAAAGCGTGGGCCATCGCACTCTTCAGAGTTTGGTGGTGTCCGAGTCGCACCGTAGCCCTGACTTCAGTATCCCGTAGACCGTCGATGAATGCTTGCACCAGATTTACTTCCACCATCTCCGGTGTCATCGACATGTATGCCCGCCGGACCAGCCGTTCAACCTCTACTCCCCACTGCTGAAGGCTCTCGTTCGACCTCTGCGTTCTCTCGCGAAGTTGCGCGCGGAAAACATGTTCGAGGTGCTTGTCACCATAGCGAGTGTCTAGTCCCTCCATTAGACGCTCCAACGTCCTGCCGTCTGGAGGAAGGTTCTCTAGGACCAGCAGAGCGTCCCCTCGTAGGGCCAAAGTTAACGCCGCGAAAGACTGGTCATCATCCCAGCGGTTCGTCTTGACCAGTGTTTGGAATTGGTACTTAAAAGCCGTCCAGGACGACGTGCCATCAAAACGCGGCATATCAAATTTTGCGGCTGATGCACAGTGGGTGTGCGATGGCGCGCTAACAGCAACGGGTTCGCGTGCTTCGAGCTTGATAATTTTTTTGTTGATGTCCAGCAGGCGATCTTCAATTCTGGTTTCGAGGCTATCAGCTCGGGCGGAAACCTCCTTGACCTCTAAGGTGAGATTTTTCACTTTCTCGCCCAACGTGACGAGGCCGTAATCGATTTTTTCGAGGATCAGGTTCTGCTTAGCCTCTTGATCCCGGCGGGCTTCCTCCTGGTTAGCCGCGATTAGGTCCTGGAGCTTACGTTGGTTAGCCTCTTGTTCGCGGCGGGCAGCTTCCTGTTCGCGGCGGGCTTCTTCCTGTTCGCGGCGGGCAGCTTCCTGTTCGCGGCGGGCTTCTTCCTGGTTAGCCGCGATTAGATCCTGGAGCTTACGCTGGTTAGCCTCCTGTTCGCGGCGGGCAGCTTCCTGTTCGCGGCGGGCTTGTTCCATACTAGCTTGCATGGCGGCCAGCACTGCGGCGAGGTTCATTTCCGAGGATGGCCCTGTTGGCGCCTCAGCAGCTGCCGTTGCTCCCATACCAGCCCGATCTTCCGCTTCCAGACGTTGACGTGCAGCATCCATCTCCACTTGCCTCCTTGTTCGTGGTCCCTGTTCGTCGTCCCTCTGTAGTAATGGCATCTCACTTCTGACACCAGTTGTTACGAACGTGAGTAATTAAATGCCGGTTTACTAGCAGATAACTTTATTAACCACAAAACAATGACAAATTAGTCCAATCAACAAATAACCAATCACTATAAACACTCAGAGTTCCGTTTAGTATCGCTTAGGTCGCTAGGTATCACTTCAAGCACTTAGGTAGTTCGCTCTGTATCGCTGACGAAATCAAACTCAAAAACTTCTAGCCGGGGACCCGTATTTATATGCGAAGTCATAGAAATTTCTCGATACCGACGTTTCAAGGACATTCTAGCACAAAATAGTCGCATCGGGAGGCCATAAATCATTATTATTACTCTCGTAAGAAGGTACTTATCTACCACCTTACATGCGAATTTCAACTCTATTGCTAATACCGGAAGGTACAAATTCCCTTATCCACCCACATAACTACCTACTGAATCTTATGTAATAATAATAGCGTATGTCGGACTTTTCTGGAATTTGCCAGGCCTGAGTATGTACTCCTATTCTCGAAGCTTCGCACAGCAATGCGTTTTAATTATTTGATGCTACTCTTGGTTTCGTCGAAGATATAGCGTACTCAAGTTTCATGGCGTAACAATACATAGAATGCCACACCTTCTAGAAGCAATCTGATAAGACTGGGATAGAAAGTTTATTGCAATATAAGTAATGTCAGTAAGGTGTAGCTAAAGAAACCCTTCCTGTAACTGACTCGTAAGTAGCTTCCTTTGATATTATCAAAATGCAAAACTTCCCGCTCTGGATGGAGCAAGAGTGAAGCATAGAATTTTATCAACGAATTCCACACGAGTTCCTTGAGTGAATAGATTATTTCTAAGCAAGTACTCTCCTTCCGACCACATCGTCGGTTTCCATCAGGTGAGATAGAGGGAAATAAAGTAGTTAAGCGAGAACCAATAAAAAAGTTAATAATAACAGCTTAAAATTTCGAGTAAGATAGTGGCCAATCGGCGCGCGTTTGATCATAAAAAAAAACCTAAATTATTCAACGACTTACACCAGATTTCAGAATAATTGCTTTTAGTTTGGCTAAGGAAATAAATTGTACCAGTGATTTTTATACTTACCTTTGCCCCACATTAGGATTAATAACTCCAGCATCGTGGGTTTATTCACAACCATGAAAGCTCACATACACCAATCACTCAGACCTACCACCATACAAATATTTGTTCCTTTTAGGAATCGAACCCACGACACACATCGCAGGAGCCAATCACTCAACCACTGCGTCAATCGTGAAGTCTAATCAGATTGCTGTTGAGATAGGTCTTGCATTCATCTATTCCATGTATTTATAAAGGCATAAATTAATAGTACGACACTTTCATAAAGCACCTAGATTGTTCAACGATATTTAACGAGTACACCGGATCTAGGAATTACCTAACACTCTGCTTCTAGTGTCACTGTATAGAGAATTTATCTCTCGTGTCGGTGTTTTGTGATAGGCATCCGTTTTAAGTAACATTTCTCTGAATGATAAAACCAAGTTTGATTGGTAGAACTCTTACGAAAGATGAGCCAATCACGGGGTTAGCAATGTAAGGCCGTCTGTCCACCGCCGCCGTCACCGGGACGTCACCGAGAACGAGATTATTTCGGGCTTTTTTTGCATCGGCGGCCGGGATGACGGCGCTAGGGTGACGGGCGTGCGGTGGACACATCTCATCTGCCTAGCCTTTTCCCAACTATATTGGGGTCGGCTTCCAGTCAAGCCGGATTCAGCTGAATACCAGTATTTTACGAGGAGCGGCTGCCTGCCAGACCTCCACAACCCATTAACTGGGGTGACACGGTACTTCATGGCAAGACTGGAATCAGATTTACTGGCTTCTGATTATCCGTAACGACTGCCAAAGATCTTCAAATGACAGCCGGGACCAACGGCTTAACGTGCTTTCCGAGGCACGGGGGAAACTCGTTATATTAAGATGGTCACCCATCCACAGACCAACCTAGGCAAGCGTTGCGGTGGACACGTGGCCATAAAAATGTATGTCGCTAAATCGGCGCCGTCATCTCGTTCTCGGTGACGTCCCGGTTACGGCGGTGGTGGACAAACGGCCTTAGGATATAGATCTGATCTGATTATAGCCCGGAGTAAATACTAACTCTGTGGATTATACCCTCGTTTTATGACTGGCGGACGTGAAAATACTTAATTAGTTATATTGTGTAAGAGTTATTTGAATAGAGATTATTCAAATGGAACTTTCTATTTTACACTGCCTAAGAAGGTATATAACTTGCTGAAATATTTACGTCTATAAAAGAAGATACTATGTTAAGAGTTGTAAAAAATTACTAAAACGGTCATTGGCCCTCTGAAATTTATTGAAATATTTAATTTAAAAAACGGGAATAAAGGCATAAAACTGTCTTAAACAGGATCGCGATAAATGTCGCTATCCTTTACATTTTCTAGTAATGAAAACCGTTTCATTGTTTATTTTTCGGGTACCTATGCAGAGGCATTAAGAAAAGGTCAATGTACTTATTTACGAATTCATCTGGAGATTAGGCTTTTTTAAAGTGGGAAAAGGACCATTCGGACCGAGCCCGAATGGTCGCGCGCCTCAAAGAAATGACAGCAAAACCTTAGAGGCCCGATCCCGAAGGATCGAAGACTGGAGCCATGGGTTCTGAAAGGAAAATCCAAGAATGAAATCAAAGAAGGAACATAGGAATGGGTTTAAATTGTTTAAATAGTCTGACACTAGTTAGGAAATGCCTTCCCACTCCGCCCAAGAGCGGAAGAAATCATTGTATAATTTTCCACCTAAAAGAACGACTTAAAATGTTATGAAGCCCCCAAAAAAAGTCGCACGCCCACACAATCCGACTAACAACAAAATCAAAGCCAAAGTGAGGAAATCCAAAAATAACCGAAGTGGAACCAGTAATAAGATACGCGGAACAAAAGTATTTTCCCTCGTTCCGAAGCTTAAAATAATATTTTCGGTAATGTGCTGTAAGGCGAAAACGAATGCGAACGGCTTTCGCTAAATTCGGCATCACTATTTTCGTTTTGGTCTCCCGTGAAGGTGACCAGTTTATGTTGAACTGTTATGGCGGTGCATATTGTAGTGACAGCTAGGGACATTTCAAGGTCTGTTTTAGGGTCGAAATTAGTATTGTATATTTCTATAATCACTCTTCCATTCCCCTTTCTAAAATCATATAACTATGCCTACTCTATTTCTTCGAAAAATATATGGCAGCCATAATTCGAATAAGCACTAACGCCACTAACACATATAAGCATTAGCATTATCGGCCTTGTAATGTTCCCACTGCTAGGAATCAGACCTCCTCTCTAGGAGAGGGAATGGGCCGTATGTCACCACGCGGGCCCAGAGCGGATTGATGGATGTCACATTATTCCGAATTTTCGATGTTTTTCTTTACCGTTTTCAGAGCAGCGGTGATGAAATAAATTACACAACGTAATGTGCCTGGCTGGATTTGAAACCGCGACCTGCGGGCAGTGACTCTGGCCCACCACAGTAGTAGAGGCCGACATTTTCTAGCAATTGAAAGATTGCCCTAAACAAACATACATACAAACTTTGCAAGTTCAATAAAAGCTTGTAAAAAGACCCACCGCCAGCCAACGACATTCGAACCATATTCTAAAGTTTAACATAAACTGGTCAGTATATTTTGGGCTTAGAAAAGTGGCAATGGCTTTGCCCCGTGACACTGTATTATCTCTCTTAATGCAGTGTTTTCTGAATAGCGTGTTGACTGCTCGCGACATTTTATCACTAAAGATGCTGTTTGTTTTGATAATGTCACTGGAGTTAAAATAATGGGAATCCGAACGTTTTTTTTTCATTATTTTTGTTGCTAAGATGGATGTAGCTCTGTGGAGGATTTTGAAGTTAACAAAAGTGAAGTTGATAGTCTTTTTTTCGAGTCGATGTTTAAATTCTTAGAAAATTTGAGCCCAGTAGGTGGCCAAATTAATAGCGCCATCATTTTCATTTGTTCTCACCATTTTCATGTTCAGTTGGGCCCCAAAAGTGCAGATGTACTACGCGTATGTTAAGGTTAAATCGATATGTGTAGCAGTAAGTCCTATTTTTTTCATTTTGCCCATGCATTCTAAGGCTACGGCAACTATTCCCGCAAGTAAGTAGATACTTAGTTTGCAGACGGATAAAATGTAATATCTATTTATTGTACCTACATCGAAATTGTAACACAGCTCTTAATATCGCTAATTTTAAGGAAACATTGGCATTATTATCGCTGATAGTCTAGACAACGGTAGGTAGCAAGTAATGCTGAAGCTTACACGACGCAACTGATAAACTAATTCCGCATTTTAGTGGAGTTTCGAAAAGTCACCTCCAAAGATAAGTCGCAAGGTATAAAGTCTGTACGTATCTTATTCCGGGCTTCATTTACATATATCGGAAGGAAAAGTATCGATAAGACTAGAAATCACTAAAATAGGGAAATATATGTGATTTCTAAGTTTGATTGTGTTGTTTACTTCAATTTATAAGATATAGTTGACATGGCTACTGCTTGAGACAGTGATCATTAAAATAGTAGACACCATAATCAAAACAGTATTACTCTGCGTCGAAAAACAGGGTTTCCAATCAATTTCTACGAAATTTAAACTCGGAATTATATTTCAGTTAAACCATTCATTCTCAACCAAGCACTTTTGAATAACCAAAAAGTATGTCAATCAAAAAAGAGAAGCGAAATTTAAAAAAAATTAGAACAACTAATAACAAAGAATCAAGAATCGAATAACCCATATATAGGCGTTTTTCAGTGCAGTAGCATCACTTTTTACACAATTGCAAACAAAGCGTAGATCTCTATGGAGAAGAATGTGCAAGAAATTCTAAGGATTACAACGATATACAATATAGTAGTCCAGCCTGTCAGCAATCATGCCCAGGATGCGAGACTGGCTCGCACCCTGCGCACCAGGGATGCACATTTAAAAAAAAAAAGCATAAAAGCAATCAACACGCATTTTCGCAAACATCCTTGATGCGCTACAGAGGCGAGACAGCCCCAACAACATTTTGAAAGCATTATTATACTGTACGCAAATCGCACTGCACCATCTTTTCGTTTTTGGGGCACATGGGTATTCCGAAAGGTCGACACCGAGTCCCCCCCCCCAGATCGAAGGAACGGGGTAGGGGTTTAGTCAGTAAGAGTCTGACACGCTCTCTTGCTCCGCCCAAGAGCGGGAGAAGTCATTCTGATGATTCCCTTACCAGAAAAAAAAAACATCTTTCCGTTAAAACGTAGAACTAACCAAAAAACCAGTCTCTTAAAGCCACAGCAACACTAAATCTTTAAACAAATAATTCTCTTATCGCATGAATAAATCAGGGTAGTTATAAACCCAACCCCTAAGTAATAGCCGCTTTGTCACAAATATAGCAATAAATTTTACAGAACCACCCCCAAAAGGAGTTATAAATCTTTACGAAGGAGTAAAGTGTGTGTTTAAACAATTTATGTTTTCCAAAGGGGTTGTTTTTTTGATGTGGGGACAATAGATTTCATGGAAATAAGCGCCATAGGAATTTGGATTAATAGGTGTCAAAGAACTAGCCGCTTCGGTTAGCATTAGCATTATCGGCCTTATAATGTTCCCACTGCTGGGACTCAGGCCTCTCTAGGAGAGGGAATGGCCATAATCTACTGCGCGGGCCCAGTGAGGACTGGCGGATGTCAAATGTCTTCGAATTTTTGGTTCTAGGACATGACGGTTTCCTCACGATGTTTTTCTTCACCGTTTTGAGAGCAGTGGTGATGAAATAAATTACACAAAGTAATGCGCCTAACTGGGTTTGAACCCGCGACCTACAACTTGCAAGTCGGGACAGTTACCACTGGGCCACCACTGTTCTTCGGTTGGAAACTGAGAAACAAGTGCCCTAATGAAAGATGAGAGTTAGATGAAACATGGTACACGTATGAGATATAAACTTGCTTTGAGTTAGTTGAGTATTCAGAGGATATAGAGCAAGATTTTTAACTCTGAAAGCTTAGTTCCGAACTTTGAAAGGGTAGTGTAGGATTCAAATGCTTTATACAGATCTTCAAAGATGCAAGAACTAGTATGTATGAATTAGAGCTTTTGGCTTATTGCAAAGTTTGTTCCATATCACTGCAGTAAATTATACTTCCTGTTACTGTAAGAAAAGAAAAGTTGTGACCTACTAAAAACCACTTAGAAGAACAATAAGAACAAAACATGTAAAGCCGTTATACTCGTAAGTGCTCCCAATTACATTTTTCCTTTATAATATTATTGTGATTAGTGAGCTCTGATTTGAGTATTTAGGAACTATAAAGCAAGGTTTTTAACTCTGGAAGGTTCATTTTGGATTTTGAAAGGGCGGTGTAGCATTCGAATGCTCTAAGATCTTTAAAGATGTAAGAACTTTGGACAAGAACTTTTGAAAAAAAAAAAGAAAGAGTTATCGTAGGACTGGATTAGATTCCCCTTCGCTCCACCCAGAGCGGGAGAGGTTATTTGATGACTTACCGCCAAAACAAAAAAGAAGCTTTTGGCTTATTACAAAGTTTGCGTTCTATAACGTCGTTCTTTAACTGTCTAAGGACCAAAGTTGAGATCTAAGCACCACTTCAAAGACCAATAAGAACATAATAACGCAAGAAACTGTTATTATTGTGCTTATAAGTGTCCCCAATATTTTCCCAACTTTGGACTACATTTCACAGGAACTTTTCCACTTAACACAAAAAAGGCGCGACCAACACAATACCAACCGCAAACAACTTTCTATATTAATGTTTCCTCCGATGGTGATATTAAATCACAGGCTCCATGTATCAGATAGTACACAATATTAATTCTATTTAAACTGGTAGCCATTAGGAACAATTTAAAGGCATATTATCCGTTGCGGACATTAATAAATACTGTTTGTTTTGAACTAGCTGTGCGCCCCGGCTCCTGTCGTGTAGTTAGTTCGCCATGTGATGTAATGTGAAGTGCTGGGCGATTTAATGTCGATGCTCGACTTAATATAGTTAATATTGGAGCTGGTGGGCAGAAAGATGGTTTAGCTGTAGGTACTGGTACCGTTTTGAAGGCTATTTGCAATGGAAATGTTCATTGAAGACTTAATATGTCTAGTAATATTATGATGCCTATGGCTAATCTCAAAGATATATAGTCCTTGCCTCTTAGGTCCTTATAAATTTGGTATTTGAGTCTGCTACAGCTCTTACACTATTTGGCTCTAATATTATGGTGAGGTACGATGTTGCGCCGACCCCAAATAAAATGGGATAAGGGCAGGAAGAAGAAGAAGAAAATTATGGTGAGATACGAAATCTTAATACTACACAAATTTGACTGTACGTAAAATAACATCCATACCAACCATATTTCAGAGTATACATATATTTCTACTTCATTAGGTGAAGAAAATGCAGTACTACACCTGTAATAGAATTTCCATCTCCATAATTCCTGCCAACACATTTCTACCCATAAAATACTGAGTGACATACAAACTGAAAACACCAATTTGCATGCTATTGAATATGTAGTTAATTTGACATAAGGTCACATATATACATGGGAGCTTGTAGCAACAGGTTGAAAGACGATAATTGTGGTAACCCAAGCTAATGAGATGTTTATGAGGAGAGGCCATCGCGATAGCCCCACAACCTCTAATTGTTCTGAAACATGTGTTAGTAGAAAACATCAATGATTCATGATGTGAATTTCTTCATGATACGGATCATGGTGTAAAGGTATCCGGTGGATGTGATTAAGGGGATCTTTCTACAGATTTCTCCCTAAGTCTACTAGCTTGTCCTCTTGACCTATAGTTATAGCCTATCTTGTAATCTGACAAGGCTTTGTTGATGATAGGTTCCGGCCTTTCTCATGTAAGGCTGCAAAGCATATGTGATTTGCCATTGATTGGAGATATAAGTGCACAAGGTGGAGCCCTAATTTGTCGTGAACAGTTTAAAGTTTCTCGTTTGTCGTTGAATGAAAATTTTGGTGTAGGGTGGAGCTCTAATTTGTCGTGAACACTTTGAAATTTCTCGTTTACCAAAGGTACGTTATGCTTTCGAAATATTTCTCCAAAGAGCAATTCTGAAGATTGTTGAGATTTGAATCGCCAATGGACATATTCAACATTATACAGTGCAATTAAAGGTCAGGATGATTTGTTAACTTGTTGGAGATTTTCTCAGTTACAATGTCGGATTTTGCAAATTGCTCAAGTCGTATGGTATTCCATTGGAATGCTGCAATTAATGTAACAATTACAAAGTCAAGATATCTTTATTACCTTTTAAGTGTAATTTGATATTCGCATCCGGTTAGATTCGAAGTCAAGTTAGATGATTCTACATACTTGTTTGTTCATTATTTGCCAAATAAACATTTTGTCCTTCTTTCTTTCTATGAGTGTTCTCTGGTTTATCTGGTTTTATTTTTTCATTATTTTTGAATGCTGTAAGTTGTTGTTTTTCCAAATCAAGCTTTTCATTACTTATAGTCTTCATTGATACAAATTATTGTTTTGTGCGTTTAACTCGTAAAGTGAAAATTTATTTCTAAAGTCTGCGTTTCCTGATAGATCTTAACTCTTTTAAGTCAAGAGTGAATTACTTTTAGGCAAGCATGCTTACCATCAGGTGAGATAGTGGTCAAAAGCCTATGAACAAAGAAATTAAGATCCCCAAACGCTCTTTGTCGTTCTGTTCTCCTCAATACCCATCCCATCAATTAGCAGAATCGGGACTAATATATGCAAGCAATTCTCACGCTCATTGGCTTAGGTTTAGTTCCAGCAATGAGGTCTAGTATCCTATGTACTAATGTAACAAGCAACAGCACTGATTAATCGGCTCGCTTCGCCGATAGAAATCGTCATTACGCTGTACATATTTTACTAAGGACGGGTTACTGGTGGTTTCACCGTTAGCTAGCATAATTTTGAGTTTTGCTTACACAGGTGGTTATTAAGAGCGGTTTAATGAATGGTGGTCGGTGGTTGGAATGTTTGTTTGAGTGAGGGTGGTCGTGGAAGGTTAAGTGGTTCGTTTTAAAGGGGGGCAGTTTTGTTATGAAAATGTTGAGAATATAGGGTATAAAGATAGGCACAATATGACTTTGAAGTGTTTAGAAGAGACACCTCGTAAAGAAAATGGAAAAGTAGAGTCGGAAAAGATAAAAAAAGGTTTTCAGAAAATGATAATAAGATCTCTGATTGATTCAATCACAGGATTACGCATAAGCTTCTGCCTAACAAAAAAAGGGGGCCACCTATAACATTTATGTAAATATATAAAAAAGATAAAAATCAATAAGTACATGGTATATCGTGTATTGATTTTTAAAGCTTTTTTAGGTTACCTACCCGCAAGATATTCCGGTAGTACAATGCTGTAGCCATCTCTGGTGTGCTGACCAATTGGCCGGAATGAAGTCAATAAACAAGGCATATTTACAACACCATAGGCTTATTTCATGCAGATTTATTTTCATTTGCTATTCTGTATCGTAGATGCCTTCACAAATATGTAAACTCACAGAAAACCTATCTGTACAGCATACAAAAATTTGTCTCCTGCGAAGATCTATTTCACAGTATACGCGCAGCAGCCAATAACTCAACACTGCACCAACCATACCGTATCTTTAAATTTCAATCGTCTCAACATTATTTACTATTCAAAACTCCAGTTCATTCATAAAAGCGGTACCACAGGTTCATGCCATCAAGTCTTCAATGGAGAAAAAGCGTGAATGTCCCAGCTACGCTCCAATTAAAACTGACATCGTTATCTATCAATACTTGCTTTGTGAGTCTGTACCTACGCCTTAACGGCTTGATATCTGTGGACTGTAGCATTTCATTTACTTGTCGGCAACAGGGTTGGTCGTCCGGTATTTGACTAGGTTATTGATTTATTTATTATCTATTCAAATCAGAACGACATTCGTCAGATACTGTATTAAACATTTCTTCTAGCATTCCAACTGTATCAGCAAACAGATCGAGTTTATGAGTGGATAAAGATAATTCCATTTGCACAGTGAAGAGCAATGCTATCATATTGATGTGGAGTGTGGTGAAGCGTGAAGCTCAAAACCGCTGACAAAAGTGAACTACTATGGACGCCCTCTGCCCTAGCTAGGGCATATAATCTTAAGTCAGTTAAAGTATAGGCAACAAAAGTATATTGATTACAGCGATTAAAATCAAATACAACACTTAACACCAAATTAGGATTCAAAAAGTTAACAAGTTAGGGATAAGTCCTTTAAACCAGGAAAAAGGAGCGGCCAATGTGAGGTTACTTAGACGAGGTATATGTCCAGAAAGACATCCTCTTTCAGCTGAAATAATTTTTCTTTTTGAATTATTCTGATGCTTTTTTATCGGCTCGTTATTGACCACTATCTCACCTAATTGTAAGCCTGAGCTATGATCAGCGTCTGTTCATAGCAGAACCAATATAAATTATAATGAAAATGTCCTATTGCCATTTCGATCTTTGTGATTTACCTTATTTCTTGCTTGACTTAACAACCCTACTTCTCTGCCTAAAGGCCTACGGACTCAGCTTTCAATTTTACCCGACGCGGTAAATATTGTTTCTATCTCTTCATCTGTGTGAATGAAAGTATGACCGATTGGCTCTGGAGTGCGGTAGTGTTGGGACACTGCTTTAAATGTGGGTAGTTGTTGTTTTGTAATAGAACTAACAAGTGTTAATGTTTAACTAAGAGCGCGGAATGGGGAAATATCTTGTGATGCAAACAAATTGATTCAGACACGCTTCCTGCAACCCCATCTGTGGAGAACGCTGTTGGTGGTATATTTGTATAAGCTCTCACTTTCTAGTGACTTATTGTTTTATAACTAGCTTATTCTCGCAAATTCGTTCCTTTGGCGTATCTTGCAGAAATTTTGCATTTTTTCTGATGAATAGAATTTAAACCATGACCCTCTGGAATATTGTAGTTTTCTATGAAGAAAAGGTACTTTGCAATCAGATTAATACTTTTAGAGATTACCCTTGATCAATTTAAAGAAACTAACTTGCTAATAAAATTTAACTACATATATTAATTTTTAAAAGTATTTGAGTCATATTATGCGTAATTCCATCAAAGAAAACAAGCGCCTTCTTCACTTGAACACTGCGTTCCTAACCTTAACGTTCTTAATGTCTTAGTAATATCATCTAATTTCCCATCTAATTAAAGGATATTACTACTAGCGACACCGTTTGTATGAGATATGCAGAGAACTACAATTGAACCTTGAATGACGTGCAATCAAACAATGGCTTTATTGGCCAGTTTATGCTACAGCATAATGCGTTTATCGATTTCAATAACATTGATCGTCTCATGTCCTTGATACTTACTTGACTCCTCAATAACACACGTTCCTTTTAATGCTAGATATATTGATTTTAGCATCGCTTTAGAAATTTCTCACTACCGCATTTCCAACCCTATATGGACATGACTCATAAAGCAAGTATTGATCTAAAATTATTACGTTTCCGCCAAGATCACATTTCTTAACCGCAATCATTCAATTATCTCTTCAAGCTTACCTTCCGCTAATTCAATATATCAAACATTTGAACTGACTTTAACGAATTACAACACGGAACCAGCAAAAGTAGATCACATTCTAAAACCGGACATATTCTGCAAAAAAACAACAACATAAAACTTCTGTACCACCCATTTATTCTAGTAAATGTCAGTGCAACTAGTGCAATATAAAATTGGTCGTATTAACTGAGTGGCCATTATAAAATGAAACTTCAGGACAGCGCTGATTGTTAAGACCATTGATATTCATCTATCAAATTTCAAACATCTAGTCTAAGTTCTATAATTTGCCGTGTGCCAAGTTATATTGGATATCGTGGATATGGCTGCGGGGATTCGTAAAGTTATAGTTGTCTATTTGATAGTTGTGCAATCTTAAATCTGGGTTTAGGTGACATTCAATGATGTTTCTGTCCGTTTTAGAGATAGTTTAACGCTGTAAGGAAAGATGATTAGATACCTGTGCCCACGTGGGTAGATAAGGTAGTAGTACTTTTGAGCATAATTGCATAATACGACTGCGGCGAAATTTCACATTGCGTTATTTTAAAAACTTAAAAAAACATAGGACTACAAAAAATGCAAGATAAATTTATTTCCAGACATCACAATTAACATAATAAAAATCAAAGCAATTTACGTTATAAAGATTAAAATTATCAACAACCAAAAGGATTGTAGTTGATGTAGCCATGACTGTTGTTGTTAACACTAAAAACAAAGGAGACTGAAATCATTTTCAAAGGAGATCCTATTATCCATTTAGACGAGCTTAAAAGGAACATTTATACAAATAATGAAAACACCTTTGCTATTCTAACGCCGTTAAACTCAGCAAATTTTGCAAATGCAAAGCACGAGGAAAACCGTAAAAACAGACAGACAGTAAAACACAAATAAATCTTTCTGGTGATAATTGAATAGAATGAAAGTCTATCTTCCTCGAGGAACATATAACAAGAGGAATTCTACATTTCCGGGTTAACTCTAGATTGGCGACAAGATAAATTTACGAAGAAGAAATGGAAATTGGATTGGAAGAGTGTATATTAAAATGCCAAATCCAATACAAGAATAGATAATACAAATACTGCAGTGGGCATATTTGCCAGTCAGCTGTGATCGGGGTGAGAGATATCTCTTACGGCCAGTTTTTTCATCAAAGGTAACAGCCAAAGTAACGACATAAAGTAATAATAACGATTAAATTCGTTTCTTCACAATTTCAACCGTTGGTTTGACTGTTACTGCTCATTGAGGGGCTGTTAAAGCTATAGTCACTGTCATTTTGACAAAATTGTATTGGTTTCACTGCGTTCATTATGGATGCGTTCAAACACATTTTATTTTAAAGTTTTTTTTTTAAGAAATAGGGTAAAGGCGGGAATAAATGCTCCGGTGGCATAGATGCCTTGTTATCAAAAAATGACAAACGGAAACGGAACCCTCAGTGCGCGAGTCCGACTCACACTTGCCCCCTTTTTTATTTGTAATATGTACGAATGTAGCAGAACCATGCCATGAATATATAAAAGAAAGGAAGGAGTGCGAGTTCGAGTAGAATTTTGCATTAGCATTATCAGCCTTATAATAATCCCACTGCTGGGACTCAAGTCTACTCTCTAGGAGAGGAATGATCCACCACGTGGGCCCGGGGTGGACTGGTGGATGAGAGTATGTTCGAGTTAGAGTATGGAATACAGAGCAATTACAGTCAACTTTCGAGGAAATGGACAGAAATACCATGGGGGGTTAAAATTCTAAAACCACAAATGCTTTTAGAATTTTAAAAATAGGTCCAAAATATTTAAAGGATTAAACTAGCTAGCAATATATATCCCGCTTTCACCCTAAAAACAAATGACATTTGACTTATGGCACTACTGGACAGTGATGTTGCGATGTTGTCATGAGTAAAAAAAGCTCCCCACGTGTTTTTGGGGTAATTACGACGTTTGCGTAGCGGCAACTCTTTTGACTTTTAGTTTAGCTGTTATTTGGATGAAGAAACACATTTGCCATTATGACAGCTATGGTCAAGTAAATGTTAATGGTTTTACTGATAGTTTTAGTTTTTGATGAAAAAACTAGCCGTTAATAATGTACACCAAGAGAGATATGGTGGATTCCGATAACGCAGTAATGGAGATAGTACGGTTATTAAAAATATAAATAGTAGTAGTAAGGCGACATAGTGGCAGACCGAGAGCGAAGGTGGAGAGATGAGCTAGACAACTACCGAAGGGACTGGCCTGCAATGGCTGAGAGTAGACATTTGTGGTAAGAGAAGAGGTAGGCCTTCGCCCAACAGTAGGAGACAAAAGGCTATTAAAAAAAAAGTAAGCCGATGTTTTATTCCCACATAATTGGGACTCTCCGTAACTTGTTATGATTCTAAAATAATTCGTATAAATCAGTCCTTAGATTTTAATATAGTCTGATAAGAAAATTAATTTCAACTAAAGTTGTTACCGACGTAAACCAGCCGAGGAAATAATATGAAATTGTATACATTAACATAAACAGCGCGTCGCGTCGTAGGTGCGTGCGCAGGCGCCGCCACTGACGCGTACAACGAGATGGATTTGTGAGAACCGACCGGCTACAGGGACTGATTTACACGTTTATTTTCATAACCATAAATTGTGGAGATAGTATGATATGTGTTAAGATTTTTTAGAACTAAGGAGTAGTTACTGCAACGTTTTTTATTTATAGACTGACTGTAGTATATTATACCTATCGTAGAGACTGTGTTTTCAGTTTCAACTGCTTTATTATTATTCGCGTGTTCTTATCCTAATTTATTTGCGGTTGCTGCTACATCTTTTTCTTCTTCATACTTCACTATTACTCTTCTCAGTTCGGCTTTATCTACGAGTGATTTCACTTTTTCAGTAAATTCATCTTTAACACTGTAATCACAATTTATTTCTACACCAAACCTTTCTTTATCATTCATCTCTAAGTCCACCCCTGTCCTTCTTTCCTGGACGTCCCCCATAAATCGTGAAGCGACAGTTTTAAACACTCTATTGTACAAACATTTGTATCGTATTAGCCGAACATGTCCGAACTTAATGGCTGGGCTCGCGTGATTTACCGGCCTTGTGTTACACACCTCTGACATGCATTGTGCGAGAGGTTATAGTAGGGGAGCCCCAGAAGGGATCTCGGGATTTACTAAAGCGCGGCAGATTAATATACAGGGGGATTCCTTGCACCCGGTTAAGTACCTCCACCAAATATGAGGCCCATATATAAAGCCGCCCGTGAAGAATACAGGATCAGATTAGTAAAAAAAAAATGGCCATCAGACATTCTCGAGCGCGTCAGATTAAGGTAGGGTGAGTTAATTACATCTTAAAAAGTGTATATTCCACTAATCTGACAATTTGAGAGTGACGTAAAGAAAGGGGAGGGCAGCAAAGTTGTAAAAAAAAAACGTCATCTCGACATTCTCGAGCGTAGCTAATTTTTTTTTTATTTTGAAGGAAATAATTCAAGAATAATGAAAAATATATAATCTGACGATTTCCGCAAGCCGAAATAACAAAAAATTGTCGATAAAGTTAAATGCGTGCAGTTGTGTGATGGCTACATTTCCTTCTCCGGTTTTCTAAATAGTTCCCTCAAAATTAGATTTCCTGGAAATTTGAACTGATTCGGACCGTTAGATTTTGAGAAACTTGGAAAAATCTCAAAAAATATTAGTTTTTTATTTTGAAAGTGGTTTTTTTTAAATAACTTTTAAACGGCTTTATCGATCAACTTCAAAAACTAATCCGCTTTTGAGCTTAAAAAACCACGTCGATCGCTACCAAGCTGGTCAAAATCGGTTGATTCGTTCGAGAGATATCGTGAACGAAAGAAACCCGAAAAAGTGATTTTTCGGAATTACTCCGAAATTTCTGGTTCGATAAATTAAAACTAGTAAATAACTTACGAGGATGATAAAACTGCGTCGAATGCCGCCAACCGCGTGAAAATTACTTGATCCATTCAAAAGTTATTGCGGTTTGAAAATTCCAAAAATAGTGTTCTATGAAACTTCTATCAGACTTTCGAGCTGGGAGAGCTCAAATGCATAGAAATATTATTTCTTTGAACTCAGCGTGCTCAAAATATCACATAAATTATATTTTGGGTTCAATAATGATATAAGTACAATTTTAAGCACCCAGGAATGGAATTAGCGGGAAGTTACAGGGGTTTTTTTTGTCAGATCAGGCGAATCCCTCTAGATAATTGTCAGATTATGAGACAGTACGTTTAGAACATAAAGATGAACCAAATATATCTTAATCTGACGCGCTTGAGTATTTCAAAATAGCGAATTTTTTTTGCACTTTATGAAGATGGCCGCGAGTTTGCGTCCCATCGAAATCGTCAGATTAGTGAATGAGAGCTTTTTTTTGGTGCACTTAACACTCCCTTAGAAAATCTGACGCGCTCGATTAAATTATTTTTTTTTCCATTTTCAACCCTTCCATACAACCACCCCCATCATGCAAACGATCAGATTAACATACGTACATTATTAAAAATACGTAGGGCATTGATGCTATCAATATCTGACGCGCTCGAGGATGTCCATGCTACAGTTTTTTTTTACATATTTAAAAATCTATAGCCCCTTCCCCCACCGATGAAAAGGTATAATCATATAACATTTTTTTCTTCTTATCATCTAAGCTTTGCAACCCAATAGGTCTCTACGACGCTCGAGTAAATCCCCATTTAGCATCGTGGCCTCCCCTACTATTAAGCGTCCGTGTGTATCTTGTGCAATCGTTTTGTTAGGCAAATGTTATTGATATGATTTTTTTATTAGAAATTGTAAATTAACTTTCTCGAGATGGCGCTGGTGAAAATACGAGGTGGGTGGTCGTTTTTATGAGGCTGAGGCAGATATAGGAAAATATGGATGCGTGAGAGATGACAATGACAAACTAGGAAGTGGAACCTGAAAAGATAACTATTAAAGAAGTATAACTAGATGAATATAAATACATTAGGATGGCGGTAGAAGGCAATGTGTATAAGAAACATGGACATAGTGTAAGACAGGCCGTACCATTTACTAGAAGTGGAATTCCCCGCCGGAGTCTGTGTGCTTACAGTAGCTACAAACTAAGGGTCTTTAAGTTAACAGTCTATAAACCTATCTTCCACCGCTACTTTTAAATAGTGCCACGACTAAATAATATGTAATATTTAATAGTCGTCATACGCGAGTCTATAAATTGCGCAGAATCCAGTATTAGCAGACAGTATTACAATAATAATGTTGACAATTATCAAAATGTAAGCTAATTGCCTAATACATATAATAGAATACTAATAGTATGGTAGGCAGCCGCTCCTTGAAAAATACTGGTATTCAGCTAAATCCGGCTTGACTGGAAGCCGACCCCAATATAGTTGGGAAAAGGCTAGGCAGATGATGATGATGATATAATAGAATACTAACTTTTGCCAGCGGTGTCGCTCAAGAGAAAGTTAAAAATGAGGAATTTCAGAATTTCACCTAAATTCGTTCAACCGTACAAACTTTTGCTTTTATAACATTAGTGTGATATCTTCAAATGTTTATAGTAAAACATACATAAATATGCCCCTCAATTAGGTAAATAACGTTTATTTATTTCTTCGTATTAAACAGTGTTTAGGAACACTATCACATACCTAACACGTACGAGAGTAATGTTCTGTCTATCCCTAGTGATAATTTTATCACCTACCTTTACGATTCCATTTGTACTTAAACCTTGGCTTTTGTTACGAATTTCTTCGATCAGGTAAATTTTCGTTTTAATATAAACTTTAATTCTAATGTTTACATTGAAATCGTTAAATGTTTCAAGAAGGAATTCGTAATGTTAGCTTTATTTAACATTTTATGTGTTGTATCAGTGGTCAAATCTCGGAATTTCGAGCGTTTGGGTAATTTGGATATGTGTCAAATTCTTGGTATCGAATCGACGAAAGAGGAAAATACTACAGCTAGGTTTTAGGTAGAGACCTTCCTCATACTGCATAGATTTGAATCGATGCATTCCGATATCGATACTCGATTCAGAACGATTAAACGCACAAATGTAAAGCTGTCACCACTATTTACAGCAATTAACGCAAAATCGTACCGAAAAACTATTTCTAAACACTTAGATACTTGTTCACATCAATCAAACTTTCCACCTGGCAATAAAATAAGCTATAAAACCTAATCGATTAAAGATAACGACTCACATAGTCACAATACAGGAACAGAAGAACCAACTTAACTTGATCTACGGCGAAAAAGCGAACTAAAATAGTGTACTGAGATTTAAAAACGGGATACAATTGCCTAAACAAACAACGCCAAGTTATAGTGTCAACGTAAAGTGGACGCAATTGCTACGTTTTCATACAAATCCGATACAGAGCATGTTTGTATTTAATTTTATTCTATAATTTCATTTCACAATATTTGATCGGGTTGGTATTCCGATATTTTATTTAGACTAGTTATGTACGGAATGTGACCGGCAAGACTTTATTACTTTACTTATTTATTATATATTTTTTTATACGTTACTTTGCATAAAGTATAGTAAGTTCAAGTCGCATGGCTTCTTTCTGCTTCAAGATTTATTTTGCTAACAAAGAAAAGGTTAACTCGAGACTGACTTTACTTCGTTTACTTTTTGACGGAGGTAGCTTAATTTAAATTTTCATTACAAAAAAAATTACATCTTCTATTACTATTGAAATTAGAAGGCTTAATATCTAAGTTCTATGAAAACGGGGGCCGATTACTCAATACTCAGAACCTTTTAGAAACTTTTTTTTTTATTTCTCTATCCCTGATAAAAAAACATTTTTAACTATGTATATTTGTATAGGCTCGCGTTTGACCACTATCTCGCCTGATGGTAAGCGATGATGTGGCCGACGATGGAGCACGCTTGTCTAGAAGTAACACATGAATAATTGGATATGTATCATAATCTCGTCTATTACAAGTACATCTAACACCAACTAGTATGTCTGTTAGTCTTATTCAGACTCCGAATGTTTCCGGATGCTTTGAAGCGTGTCTGTTTGTTTGCGGCTTCACAGCGAGGCGTCAGATTATCTGAATACTTGCTAAATAGACGGAGATAGCGATACATATTACTTGGAGATTAGTATAGGCGTTACTGATGTGTGAGTGACTCCGGCTATATCGATTCGTATCTTACTCACACGTGGTTGTAAAATAGGAAACTTGGCGCCACGTACAATGTAACACGATTGTATATTCGCAATGTTAACGGTGAAGCATTAGGAGAGGATAAAATATGGGTGGAGGATAAAACAAAACATAATTCATGTCAGGACCCCTTGAATATAACAGGATATTTAAAATATCTTAATTTGAAGCCAGACAGAAACTCGAGGGAGGCATACGAAGCGAAGAAGATTAAAAGGCTTAAAGAGATTAAAAAAGTTACATTTCGAACGTAAACTTGTAATGTTAAGGGCAATAAATTGTATAGAAACATGAATCAATTTTGATAATATCCTAAATACAATAGTCGATACATATCTATAGATATGAAATAGTAGACATTCACAAAACGTCAAAAACGACCTTATCGTAGCAACCAGACCTACAGCAAAGCCAGTAAACAACAGATTTGCATGTGATCATTACTTTAAGCACTGTTACTTCACAATCTAAACTTATACAATACAAATAACATTGGTAACTATTGATAACAATACCCACAGAGACTTTATTGCCTATAAAAGCAGCTAAATACAAAGTTAAACAGTTAGACCCTGACTACTTAGACGTAATATTTTCGTCAGCACAGTTATAGCGAAACTGGACCTAATTTATGATGCTATCAGGTAGCCAGTGGGGGACATTCCCTTAAAATAGTTTGAGGACTCTTATAGTAAAGATCTGAGAAACAATGTGGATGTGGTGTCTCTAAAAATTAGGGAGAGTACTGCAGTTAAAAAGAAGCTTTAAACATGTCTGAATGAAAAAAGAATTGGAATGTCTTAAATTTTATGTCTCGTTAACACGACTTGTAAGTGTTGCTTGATGGTAATATAGAAAATCAAGATCTGATCAGGGAAGATCAGAGACCCATAAATAGAAGTAACTGTAAGCGGACATCGTTGAATACATCATCGCTTACCATCAGAGGGATAGTGGTCAAACATGAGTCTATTAACTAGTAATTTAAAAAATAATTAACTTTAAGAACAGTAGCAGCACAGATATTAACTCGGGTGACATACTGAGACTTACTACATCGATAACAACTATAACATAACAAGTTTTTCTGTCACTTTCAGGCTTTCAAACTGGATCTTCGACAGATTTACTAAGTGAAGTATATGAAGTTTAAGGACAAATAGTTCCATTTCTTCTTCCTGCCCTTGTCCCATATTACTTGTGGTCGGCGCAACACGATTTTTCTTCTAATCTATTCTGTCATGCGTCTTGCTCTCAGTTACTCCATTTCGGTTACTAAAATGTTTGTGCTTACTAATGCATCTTCTAGGCTTAGTAAATCCCCATTCTCAACACTGCGCCGGCGCCCTTCGCGTGCATAGTTTTATTCGACATATTTCCGCATTCAAGGTTGTGACATCAAGTCCCATGTAACGCGTTCTACATTCTCCTCTGACGGCTGCGCACATTTGTATCGGACATTTGGACATTTGTTTACGAGAGAATGTTTGAAGACAAGCGCTTTGTTTGGTTCTCAGTAAAGTGGGCTAAAGGTCGCCGTTACATACTTTTGTTTGGATTGACGTGTCCCAGTAGCTAGAACTTCGTAAATATACCTGACATAGAGAAACGGTCTTAACTGTCTTAAGGCACTTGTTGTTGTTTCATTAGAAATGTCTTTAGATAGGAATTCATTTAAACCATGAGAACTGGCTCTAGATGGCTGTAGACCTAGGGAAGGCCTTTGCCCAGCTGTGGGACAGTAATGGCTAGAAGAAAAATAAAGTTATGCATTGGATAGCATTTTATTTTAGTTTCATCACCTACATTACAGCCGAAATATTCCACAGCTGTAGATAATTTAGCTAAGTGCAATTTCGTTTACAAGTCAAATTGTACGTACGACAAGTTTTTCCTATTTCAGTCCTAATACTCAAACATATATCTTGGCAAGTAATTCAAAATTTTGTTGGAAAATAAAACGCTTCCCAACTAAGGCACTATAAGACTTTCTTTGCCCTCCGATCTATTAAGGTAATCGGTAAAGGTAATAACAACACCTCTCGATAGCTTACTTATCTCGATATTACCCTCACAGCATCTTCATCATGTACCTCGGTACAAACAGGTTGATATACGATAAATTCTCGTCGCGATTACAAGCGAGGATGCCGCGGTAATGGCGGATTATCGGCGCCCGCGCACCTTACATATTGCTATAAATATCGACGATGAAAGTGGAAGTGCTGGAGTTCTTTGAGAATTTCGTGCGGAATGAGGCAGTTAGGTTTATGGTGATTGTACTTCATGATGTGGAAGATAGGAGTATCTGTGCTTGGAAAAGAGAATTGTGCGTTTTGCATAATAGCAGATTACATATACTGTACTTGTATTATGTCTTGATTTGTTTCAATTAATGCTGGTCTGTAATAATTAATTAATTGGGTGGACCGATAATCCGGTGAGGGTCGCGGGAACCCGATACATGCGAGACGCATAGGACCGGTCGTTGTGGCGACGCTTGGGGGAGGCTTATGTCCTGCAGTGGAGACATCCACTTCGGCTGAAATGAAGATGATGATTGTAAAATGGAATTGTTCTTACTAGTCACATTTGCTGGACACTAGATATGTTTTTAACTGAGTATAGTATAGTCTAAATACTGCCAGTATTTACCTCAACTGAACCAAGAGAATCCACTTGCGGGCTTGTTTTTTATTATTATAGATAGGCTGGCGTTTGACCACTATCTTAGCTGATTGTAAGCGATCATGGGATCGACGATGGAGCACGCATGCCTTAAATCAACTCCACCGGGAGCCGGAAAAGTTATTGACGATTTCCTACAGACAAAAAAGACCGTCCACTGCCTTGCAAAAATACCGACCCACCTTCAGATAATGCAAATCCGTCCTAAACGATCAGTTATATCACCATTACCCTACATAAACCGGCGTTAACTATAGCTTGTTAATAAGACAAATAGGTAACAACCACCGGTTACCTATCATTAGCTTTACTAGCTAGTCAAATGGACGTATTAGGGTCGGTTCACATCTGACGGAAAATGCGTCGCGTATTATCGGTCGCGTAACGCCAAAACAGACAAATGTATAATAAAACATTCAACCGTTCACACCTAACCGATGATGCGTTAGTGCGTCGAGCGTACAGCGTCTGTTCCGTTTCCGTCGGTCGACGTAAGAGCCTGTACTGCCCATTAAGCGACTTTTTCGCTAGATCTTGGTTTAAATTATCTGTCCAGCGACAAAGAAATCTGGCGACTAATCTAACGACTTCTATTTCTAGAGTTTACAATAAAAATAAATAAGTACCACTCTGTAGATGCTGAACGGACAAACTGATTAGACGCTTAATCTTCTTCTTCTTAGCGTGTCTATGGCAGAACTATTCAAATACCTACCTTGCCTGGCCCAGTATTCGGCCACGGCAATGTCGTCCACTGAACTAATGTGAAAGGTCTAATTTGACGGAATAGACGCGACCGATAATACGCGACGCATTTTCCGTCAGATGTGTACCGACCCTTAGCGCTACTAGCTAGGCAAATGGACGTATTAGTACGTGACACTCACTATAGTTATGGAGTGGGTGATTTATCTTGCTGGACAGTGTACAAGAATCATTAGAATCAACGTCTCGAAGAGCAAATATGGGTAGTTTAGATACAAATTGCTTGTAACTAGATAAGGAAAATGTGGACTGTATAGTTGAGCTTTGATGATCTTGTGTCGTTATGATGTTAATTACTTATTGGCGCCTGTGTTAATTGGTCATCTATACTATATTTCATTCGCAATATGATTAGACATTTGAACGAAGCTTTTTTATTGTTCGTTCCATCGATTTTGTCTTCTATTGCGTAAGTTTTTCAAGAATACAATAGCAGTTATGCATAGTTATGAATACAAATTAATATAGTATGCAAACTTTAAAATCGTTTATGTGCAAACTTATGTTCCGACTGTCATTAATTTATTGTAAAATGACTGAAACATACTTAGCTTCTACTAGGCAATACTAGCTACTGCCAGCGGCATAGCCCGCGCTAATAAGGTTTCTCCATACAAACATTAGACCCCCTTTCAACACCTTAGGAAGCGAATTTTGGAAAGTTTTCTCTTAGGGCTTTACCATTGGGGGTCTAGGATCATGTAGGTACTTATTATTTATTTTTCTGCTATGGGAATCATCAGAATGACTTATCCTGCTCTTGGGTGGAGCGGGAGGGCGTGTCAGACTCTTACTGACTAAACCCCTACCATGTTCCTTCGTTCTGGGGGGGACTCAGTGTCAACCTTTAGGAATACCACGTGTTCCCCCCAGAGGCTTCAGCCCTGCCGGGCCCCTACAATTTGCTGACATCTCCTTGAGGCGCGCGTGGAACAGAACGCGCCGTTGACGACTGGGCTCGGTCCAGATTATTTCCAGACTGCCGGACAGCGAGCTACCCAGTGCTCGCCGTCCGCGAACCCGCGCCTACGGTGGTCGGAAATTGGGATCGGGATCTCGGCGGCGGCGGCGTGAGGATCGTTCCCTCACGCGCTCGCGGTCAGCAGCCTCCTTCACGAGCATTACTGCTTCGCAGAAGGAGGCGACCGCATGCCACCCCTCCTCGCTCCGGACCATGGCCTGAACCAGGGCCCGGCGCGAGAGGTCGCCGCCCCCGATAGCCTCCACGGCGGTGCTCCGCCAAGCGGGGCACACTTCTACCGTGTGCTCCACCGTGTCCTCCGGGCGGTCCACACAGTGGCGACACCCGGGCGTCCTCTCCTGCTTGATACGATGCAGGAACCTCCCGAACTTACCGTGTCCGGTGAGGACCTGCGTCATGCGGAACGAGAGGACGCCGTGACCAACCACTCCTCAAAGAAGGGACTTACCGCCTCAATGTCGGCGTGCCCAATCATGTAGGTACTGGATTCATGATATTCGTTTGGTTTGTATACTCGTATAGTAGTGTTATAGTGAAACAGCGATTTATTTAACACAAAAACTGTCTACGCCGTAAAACAGTCATGGTCTACTAGTTCACCATAAAATATAATTAATTTTAGATTCAGCCACTAGAACAATGCTCGCAATTCTCAGAAAGGCAAAAAACGTTTTTGGTAATTACAAGCTACAGTTCACCAAACAATTTCAAATTAGTGTTGATGAATCAATCGGTAACAAAAAATGTTGGAGCGGAAAATCCTGAATCAATTGGATTAAGTTTTTTGCCTTGCTACGGTGAAGAACCTTACCGTGGTAACAAAAGGTTTTTTTTTTCTGTTGCTAGGGCAAGGTGGAGTTACTTGAGGTAGCTGTAGGCTTAAATTTGGCGTAGAGTACCGTTTTGTTTGTATGGGTTCGGTGCTTGAGAAAAACACAATAAAATGTTTTGATTTTTTTAAATGAAATGTTTTTTTCATTTTGGCTTCGCAGTGTTTTGCAATCAGTGGTTAAGTTTAGAAATTAATTGGTTTTTGATTCAGAGTGTGATTATCACTTTGTTGATTAGAATGTGGATTTTTCTTCTACCTATATTTATAAAAGGAGAAACCTGACAGATACGTGAAATTTTAATTTTGTGCAGCAGGGTCGAAGTCTACTCAGGAAGACACGGGGCCCTGGAACACAGGGCAAAGAAGGAACATAACAGTGGGTTTTGGTCTGTAAAAAATTGATACCCCACTCCGCCCAAGAGCGGGTGAAGTCATTGTAGACTATTTTTCACCTAAAAAAAAGGTACACAGTAGGATCCTGTAAACAAAAAAATGATAGTACCCACAGGGCACAGCCAAAATGTAAACGACATCGTTCTAAAAAACACATTTCTTGATTCCCTCTCCCAATAAATATATGTAAGGAGAGCTACCAAGTACCATTACAAAATATGTCGCAAATGGAAGGTTGGCAGTAATAACATTTACATAATTATGGTATATTAAGATGGTGAATATACGATGCAATATAATATGGCAGGCGGTCATTTCATCTCTGGGTGCTACAATGTTGTACTTTCCTAAGGTCCATTATTTTGTCAAACTTAGGCACCAATACCAGTCCTGTTAATAAATTGGTGTTTGATATCCTTACATGTTATTAAACAAAATTTCCCATCGCATCTGTTCGCCTGTCAGCCTGTTTGCAATAAACTCTAAAACTGATGAATGGATTTTCATGTGCTTCTCAACAATGGATAGATTGGTTTATGAAAAAGGTTAAAGTGATACAAGTATAAATATTATTGATAAAAAATGTCAAGAATTTCAAAAGTTATATAAAAAGAGCTATTTGTAAGTTTGTCTGTAGGGGAAGTAATCTCTAAAACTACTGAACCTGTGTCGATTGTTATAGTGAAAATTTCAACTGTCTAGTTATTACGGTTCATAAAATACAGCCACAGACAGACAAATAGATAAATAAATAATTTTTTTTTTTTTTTTTTGTATGTATTAATGGTGTACTTGCAATAAAGCATATAATGAATAATAAATAAATAAATAGCAGAGTCTTAGCAATAAAAATAAAAAAGAGGTTATAATAAACTTCTTTACACATCGTAATGTTCTGAGAAAGAATTTCTAACCGATACGGAAACGCCTCATTCAATTTTACCGTGTTGCAACACACATGATATTTGACACGCCACCACTCCGTTAATTTTAATGTGAACAACACTCTTATAGCAATGGAAGGTAAAATTTGTCTAATCATGTCTAATCTGTGCCGTTTATCACTTCTAACCGGCGTCCAGCCTCCAATCCAGTCCCATTCATGTCAAGATCTTCAATCATGCACTAACCGACCATTACAATCAATCTCTGTTTCTAACTGAGCTGCGTTTGGTGCGAACCACCATTATTTCTGCCTGTACCATTTATGTTCGCTAGATTCTCGCCTAGACTAAGGAAGGCCTCTTTTACATCTACCTAGCCTGGAAGGAAAAGGACTTACAGGAAAATGCGTAGTTCTTCGATAGCTGCCTTCACAGTGCGCCGGTTCAGGCGATATTTCCTCCAAGCTTCACGCGAGACGAGGGTTTGAGGTGTTCATCACACAGCACCAATATTTTTCACTTTTTTTTAGAGTTTTTGTTTAGAGGGAGCGCGGGCGCACGAGATATACGTGTCACCAGTTTGAACGCACAGGACAGAGAGAGGGAATGAAAGGAATGAATGGATTTTGGATAGGAAATCCTTCTCGAATGAGTTATTGAGTGAAGTGTAATATAATGTTGCAAGTATAATAAGGTACAGATAATATAATGCGAATGGCGCAGACAACTCCCCCGGCCTAGAGGTTATCCTCTAAATTACAATTTTATGAGAATTTAAATTAAAAAAAACGAATTTAATTAAAAATAGAGTTAAGCGCAATTGTAAAGTAATTATTGAGTAGGTAGACGACAAAGCCGCACTACCGGGCGTATGTAGGAACCGGAAGCAGTTCTAACTTTCACAGTCCTAACTATATTATCCTTTCCAGGATAAGTCGCATCTATGACACCTAAAGGCCAACAAAGCGGGTGAGCGTTGTTGTCTTTGATAACAACAATCGTACCTACTTCAATAGGCTTAGACGGTGTGTTCCACTTTTCACGCTGTTGCAAGGAAGTGAGGTACTCCTGGCTCCAACGATTCCAGAAGGAATGAGTTATTTTATTAAGAAGTTGATAACGCGATAAGCGATTGTCTGAAATGTCTGTGACGTCTTCAGCAGGTAAATACTTAAGCGGAGTTACGTTTAGAAAATGATTAGGCGTTAAAGCACTAATATCAGACGGGTCGGAGCTTAAAATGCTTAGAGGTCGATTGTTTAAAAGACATTCAATTTGAACAAGCACGGTACTAAACTCCTCGTAAGTTAATATTTGAGAACCAATTACTTTAAAAAGATGAGTTTTGACACAACGAACAGTAACTTCGCTGAGTCCATTAAAATGAGGACCGTATGGCGGGCTATGTTTAAATTGTATGCGATTTTCAGCTAGTTGATCACCTATGTAGTTTATATGAGATTTGGATTGAATTAGGGCGTAAATTTCATTCAATTTGCGCTTTGCGCCAATGAAGTTTGTGCCTCCATCACTATAAATCATAGCAACAGGACCTCTACGAGAAATGAAACGCTTAAAAGCGGCGAGAAATAAATCTGAACTAAGGTCAGTGACTAACTCTAAGTGTACTGCCTTAGTTGTTAGACACACGAACACACAAATGTAAGCTTTGTGGCTCTTAATTCCGCGTTTTCGGATATGAGTAATATAAAAGGGGCCACAATAGTCCACAGCGGTATTAACAAACGCTTTCGCTTGTGAAACGCGAAAGTCGGGTAGATCACCCATAGGAGGGTAAGTATTTTGAGGTTTAAGTTTAAAACATTTGTTACAACTATGTACGCGTTGTCTTACAATATTACGAGCGGATAAAATCCAAAATTTTTGTCTAATGATAGATAATAAAAGAGCGGGACCTGTATGTAAATTAGTTACATGATAAAAGTCAATTACGAGTTGGGTAAAACGTGATTTAGTTGGAATTAGAATGGGGTGCTTTTGACCATAATCAAGTTGAGAATGAGTTAACCTTCCACCTACTCTGAGAATATTATTTGAATCCAGAAAGGGGTTGAGTTTAGCGAGACTTTTATTTATTTTTTTATTTGATTTCAAAGCGTTCATTTCTTCAGAGAAATATCTACCTTGTACGTAACGTATAAGGTGTATTTCCGCGGCTTCTAAATCGGAAACGGTGATGGAACCATGCGAAGTTAATATTTTGCAGAAACGTAATATTAAAACCAGGCTACGTAGTAAAATAGAATATTTAGAAATGCGATCAATTAAAGATTGAATAGGTTGAAAAACTTCTTGCGTAACTTTAACTGCGAGAGCGATATTTTTAGTTTCCATTACTTCCGAAGTATTTTTATTTAAATTGACCTTAAATGGCTTGATTGGCCACTGATTTAAGGGGAATGAAAACCAATGCGGAGCGTTAAACCAAAGAGTTAAATCTAATAATTGTTTAGGCGTTACGGGACGAGAAACTATATCAGCGGGATTTTCAGTTCCATCGATGTGAAACCAATGTTTAGCAGGTAATTTTGAATTAATTTCAACAATGCGGTTTGCAACAAATGTATGAAATCTATGCGAGGGCGAGTGGATCCAGGTGAGCGTGACTGTTGAATCAGAAAAAGCAAAAATATTATTAATTTTGCAGCGTTTACTTAAAATTTCTACAACTGAGTTAATTAAATTTGCTAAGAGAAGAGCAGCACATAACTCGAGGCGAGCTAAGGGCGTATTTTTAAGCGGAGCGACGCGTGATTTAGAAGTAAGTAAGAGGACTGATCCGTTATCTTCGTCATTAGAACTAACCCTTATGTAAACAGCGGCACCATAACAGCGCTCACTGGCGTCTGCGAATCCGAGGAGAGTGACATGAGAAACCGAGGTGATACCTACATGTCGCGGGAATTTTATTTGTTCGAGATAGGAAAGTTCTTTGTGAAATTGATTAAATTTATTTTCAATGTAAGCTGGTACAGCGTCGTCCCAATCAAGGTCATGCTTCCAGCATTCCTGAACTAAAACTTTCATGAACGCGGTAACTGGACCTATAAGACCTAAGGGGTCAAACAGCCGTGCGGTTGCGGACAAAACGGTACGTTTCGTACATTTAAGAGAATTATAATTTATTTTAAATTGAAAAGAGTCCTCTACAGGATTCCACTGCATACCTACAATTTTAGTATTATTATTAGCGTCAGCGTCAAATTCAATATTTTGCGAACTTAAATGAGTTGAAGGAATTTTATCTAAGAGTTCGGAACTATTAGAGATCCACTTTACAAGGTTGAAACCGCCTGACCTGAACATGGCGACCATTTCTTGATATGTAAGCTCAGCTATTTCAACGCCATCTAGCGAACATATGTAGTCATCCATATACATATGGTTTTCAGCCTCGTAAGCCGCGAGCGGGTAATTATCCCGACTATCAGATGCGAGTTGGCGAACTATCCTCATAGCTAAATAAGGTGAGCTTGAGACACCGAAAGAAACGCGGTTAAATTCAAAAGTTGAAATCTCAGAATCTTTATCGAATCTGTATAAAATGCGTTGAAATGCGTGATGATCTGAATGAAGATTAAGTTGAAAATACATTTTTTCGATGTCTGTAACTACAGCAACGGAAAACATGCGAAGATTAATTAATAAATCAAAAATGTTACTTTGTAGATTCGGACCTACGTAAAGGAGATCATTTAGCGATTTACCTGAGCTAGTTTTACAGCTAGCGTCAAGCACGATGCGAGTTTTACTGGACTGTTTATCCGGGCGGTAAACAGCACGGTGCGGAATATAATAATGCGGGATATTGAGAGAGGGATCTTTGACCTTGGCTAAATAACCTTTGTCAAGATAATCTTGAAGCGTAGCGTTGTAATTAGTTCTGATCTCGGGATCAGAATCTAACTTTTTTTCTAAATTAATGAGGCGACGCATCGCCGTTGAGTACGAATTTCCTAAGTCGGTACACGGAGCCTTAAATGGTAGCTGCACTGTGTATCTACCTGTTTCATCGCGAGAGTAAGTTGAATTAAATATTTGTTCACACGCCTGATCATCAGGACTCATGTGAACCTTATTAGGGACGCTTTCCAGCTCCCAAAAGCGTTGCGTTAGCGTGTCTAAGCTGAGCGTGCTAGTAGCACACAGAAAAGTTTGCTCGCTTTTATTTTTATTTATTTGAGCGGGGCGAGAGCGCGAAGTTATGCGAGGTTGACAATCAGCCCGACCCATGGCTATGTAACCAAGAGTGGTTTCTACAGCGACGACCGCGGAGCCAGGTAAAGTTACCTTTCCACTTCCCAACAAAAGCGGGAAAAGTTCATTGCCGAGGAGGCAATCAATCTCACCGGGAACATGGAACGCGTCATCAGCCATAGGTAAATTACGTAATGGAGAGAGATTTGTGATATCTACTAATATGTTGGGCAAGTCGTCAGTAATACGATCTAAAACCCGAGCGTGAATTGTATAACAACAGCGGTGATCAAAGCGAGAAAATATTTTAAATGTTGTAGTACCATACGTGGGTATTTTTGCGTGACTTATACCGAAAATAGAAGATTTGTCAGGAGTAATTTCTAAGTTTAAACGTTTACAGCAAGCCTTAGTAATAAAATGACTCATTGAGCCTGTATCAAGAAAAACGCGGAGAGTATAAGGTTTATTATTATTATAAGCGTATACGGAAGCGGTAGGCAACAAAACAGTTGTATTATTTTCAACGCTCGAAGTAGCCGAAGTCAGTGATAAATAAGGAGCGTTTGAATTTTCGCGCGCATTGTTATCACCTGTCAATACACGTGGCGAGTCGAGTGTCGCGGGAGTGGCAGTCGGCGAAGGCGCGGAGGCGGGCACGCGGGGCGCGCCGGCGCCGTCCTCTACCGACGGCGGAGCGAAGCTATGATTTTGTTCAACTACCCGATTGTTGGAAAAGTTAAAGTTGTCTAGATGTAATAGCGAATGATGTTTACGGTGGCAAATCGAACACGTATTTGATGACTTGCACATTTTAATATTATGAAATCCTAAACAGTTACGACAAAACTTATGTTTGTTTACTAGATCTGATCTATCTTTTACGTTTTGATTCATAAAATGAGAACATCTATAAAGTGGATGTGAATCAGGGGATCCACATACCTTGCAGGAACGCACTGGGGTGTTCTGATAGGTACTCGCGAAGGCTTGACTGTTTCTAGGTTTAAATGAGGATTTATTATTTTCGTTATTATTACGAACTTTAGAGGGATTAGAGTGACTACGAAGCGTTATTATTTTACTTTGTTCTTTTAGAAATAGCGAAAGATGATCGAAAGTAGGTATTGTAATATGCCTATGCGATTGTTCGAAAAGGTTAACGACCTCTTTACCTAGCTTACTGAGTGCAATATCAGTTATTATGAAATCTGACAAATCTTTTATGTCTAATGCCTAGTTCGCACTAAGCTAGTAATTTAGTCTATTAGCGAGTAATTTAGTAGCTAAACGCATCTGAACACCAAAAATTTAGTCGACTAGATTAATAAGGAAACTAAATAGCTACTAAATAACTCGCTACTAAACTAAAGTACTAGCTTAGTGCGAACTAGGCATAAGCGACGTAAAGCGGCTTGTGCCGAATGAAATTGCTCGAGAAACGAATCGATAGGTTGATAAGGTTTAAATTGAATCATTTGATGTAAATACATGGAAGCTTGTACGCGCGTATCGTGATATTTTTCTATTAAATCATTCCAAATGAGTAGGTAATTATTAGCGGTAGGTATGATACCTGAGCAAACAGTTAATGCTTTGCCCGATAAACAACTTATTAAATACTGAACCTTTTCGGCGTCAGTAAGATGCGAATTATCATGAATAAGACTTTTGAAGTTTTCATGAAAAGTCGTCCATTTGCTGGGCGTGCCATCAAATGAAGCAAGTTTTAAAGGCGGTAGTTTACGATTTAAAAACTCGAATTTATTACTAGTGCTATCATTACTCGTATTTTGTGACTTCTGAATGTTAGATTCTATTGCTTTTATTTCACAATAGATTTCATCAAATGCGGATAGTGAGGAGTAATTCGGTTTTGTCGTCGAACCACTTTCTAATAATGCTAAATTATAAGCATCAAGAGTTTCCATAAAGTTTGTTCTAATTTGCTCAAGGGAGCCAATTCGAGCTAGAAATTGCGATTTTAATGAACCATTCACGGAAACTTGTAGGCCGAGATCGTAAATGGATTGCACCATATGAAATAAATTTTCTTTTTTAGACTCTAATAGAAGAACTTTGGGATCTTCATAGGATTCTTTATCAGATTCCCTACCCTTACTACGCGTAGAAGTCATTTTTAGCGTTAGGAAGTACCTACTCGAGTTTTTAACCGTGTAATAAAATAGATGAGTGAGTGAATGTACGCGAGCGTGCGTGAGCAAAAATGGACTCGCCCGTGTGCGTTATATTTTGAAAAATATGCGAAAATATGCGTGAGATGACTAAAATATAATTATAATACTTTAGATAATGCGTCTTTATATTGAAATACGATGCGTTTTTGTAAAAACAACTAAGCGTTGATGAGATTGAGCGGGAAATGTGCCCTATTGGGCGCGCCTCGTGTATCACGTAGACGAGTAATGGCGGATGCGTAATTGTGCGTTTTTATGCGAATAAATGATAAATATGATGTGTGTGATGAGTGTAGCGTAGATGCGTAGTAGAAATTGCGTTTTTTATTGGGTGAGAAGGACCAGAAAACTTGGAAGGAAAAGGACTTACAGGAAAATGCGTAGTTCTTCGATAGCTGCCTTCACAGTGCGCCGGTTCAGGCGATATTTCCTCCAAGCTTCACGCGAGACGAGGGTTTGAGGTGTTCATCACACAGCACCAATATTTTTCACTTTTTTTTAGAGTTTTTGTTTAGAGGGAGCGCGGGCGCACGAGATATACGTGTCACCAGTTTGAACGCACAGGACAGAGAGAGGGAATGAAAGGAATGAATGGATTTTGGATAGGAAATCCTTCTCGAATGAGTTATTGAGTGAAGTGTAATATAATGTTGCAAGTATAATGAGGTACAGATAATATAATGCGAATGGCGCAGACATAGCCTTTTCCCAACTATATTGGGGTCGGCGGTAATCCGGCTAAAAAAAGTAATCCGGCTTGACTGGAAAGTCAAGCCGGATTTAGCTGAATACCAGTATTTTACGAGGAGTACAACACATTAACTGAGGTAACACGGTACTTCATGGCAAGACTGGAGTCAAATCTACTGACTCCGTAAGGATTGCCAAAGATCTACAAATGACAGCCGGGATCAACGGCTTAACGTGCTTTCCGAGGCACGAAGGAAACTCTAGTTGGTATGTTAAGATGGTCAGCCATCTACAGACCAACCTTGGCAAGCGTTGCTTAATCTGGACGATCGACCCGTGCGGCTGTTATTATCTAGCCATGAGCTCCTCTAAGGCCTTTTGTACACGGCACGTTTTTCTAACCGTACGGACGCCGTCGTTTGTGTCAATAAGCTCTCTCAGTGATCCATACAACACTGCGCGCCGTGCTTACGGACGGAGAATTCACCGTGTCTACGTACGGAGTAAAACCGTACCGTGTACAAATGGCCTTATTCTAGGGAACCTGCTTCTAATTAGTTGGGATGGCCATCAGGTAAGTCTGGATTGTAGATTACTTTCGTAGTATTAGAAAATATTGTATTTAATTAATTAAGGTTGACAAGTCTATCAGGTATTTTTGCTTCATTTTGTTTCGCACAGTAATTGGAAACATTGGAAACGTTTACTTGGTTGGAGAGAAAATTGTCTATAAGGTTCCCACGGCTGGGACTCAGGCCTCCTTTCAAGAAAACGGAATAAATAAGCAATCCACTTCGCGGGCTCAGTGCGATTTGGTCCATGTCATATGTCTTCGAATTTTTAGTTCTTCTACGAAACGTTTTGTAGGAGTTTATTTCATCGTTTGAGAATAGTAGTAGAATTATTTTGTTTTTTTATTCACTTGCCACCCTTCCTCCGTCCTCTTCCTGACATGGTCGCGCGTTTGCAGCGCTAGAGTCGCGATGCTGTAGCGCGTTAGCATCGTTTCTGTAGCGTGTTGCAAATGTGACTGACGCGCGATAGTACTACAACAAGTAGTAGTAGTCGTAGGCGAGGGCCCAAAGAGTTCTCCGCGCGAATCCTTCGAATAGGTGCCGTAATTAGAGACATAATAGAAAGACATAGGTGTGCGGACGCTGGTTACCACTCGGGGCTCAACAGATTAAAAGATATACAACAGCCTGAAAACACACAGTTTCCCGGACCAAACACAACTCCCGTCTGGTCGGAAAAGCAAAAGTCCCACAATCCGCTGTCCCTGTAAGGTTTATTTATTTATACTTTATTGTACACCAATAAAGTCTTGTGTTGTTTGTGGGACTCTATTCCACATAATCATAAGATTTTATATTATTTGAATTGATCCCAAAAAAAACGAATTCCTAAACCGAGTTTCCATAGTACGACGGTGTCGGCGCAAACGAGGCAGGTTCAGCCAATCATTATTGAGATACCCGCCGTCATTAAGATACCAGTATGTTGGTCACCAGCCCAACACTTTACTAGCCCGTAATCTATGGTAAACGCTTGTCCATGCGTGGATGTTAACACTTCCTCAATGAAGTATTTTTATGGCAGAAGTAGGAAGGAGGATTTTTAATTACAAATACTTATAGGCCTTATTAGAAAAGATTATACATATTTAAATTATCAATAAATAATATTCGTAAACAACAAAGTTATTAGCGTTTGTTTCTATCCCAAAATGATAATCAATTTATGGAAATATTGTACAGCCTAATCATCTGACTCCAGTCTTGCCATGAATTACCGTGTTACCCCAGTTAATGGGTTGTGGAGGTCTGGTAGCCAGCCGCTCCTTGTAAAATACTGGTATTCAGCTAAATCCGGCTTGACAGAAGCCGACCCCAATATAGTTGGGATAAAGGCTTGGTAGACCGTAGGTGATGATGATTGTACACTTACAGCCTAATCATAGTAGCTTTCATAGTATTCATTAATCATGCAATTGAATCGTCTAGTAGTAATCGTTATAATGATTGATTCAATTATGAATTTACCATTTATGACAAATTTTCGTGGACAATTTTGAGTTTTTTTTTATATAATAATAATAATAACTTTATTATCAGGCAACTAAGGCCCATAGAAAACAATACACAAATAGTCTTACATAATTATAAACTAATACATATAAAAAATAACTATTAAGACTAGAATCGCCAAACTTAAATGGCAGTGGGCAGGGCATATTACTCGTAGAACAGATGGTCGAGAGAGCCGAAAGGTTCGAGAGTGTCGGCCGCACACTGGAAGACGCAGATTTAGAGGGTTTTGACAAGGTGGACCGATGACCTGATGAGAGACCCGAAAATCTGATTGTGACATGACGCACGACCGACCATTTGGGCGACTCTTGTTCAAAAGTGGAAAAGACGACCATGATGATGAGGAGAGGATCGTTTTATTCCGTCTTTATGGATCACTAGCTTTTGCCCGCAGCTTCGCCCGCGTATATAAAATATAGTCTATATCACTCAGGAATACAGCAGCTTTCTATTGGTGAAAAAATTTTAGCAATCGGACCAGTACTTATGTTGCTGGCAGTTTTTTATGAGACATTGATAATTTTTGAAAATTGATTTTGTTATAGTCGATGTCACTTCATATATTGACATGTAAGAAAAGAAAATTGAATACAAAAGATTTCTAAGACAATTTCAGTGTTTTTATCTGAAACAACTGGTCCTTCGAGCCGGATAAAAAACAGTGCACGACTAAATGGATTTACCGCGACGAAGTGAAAGATTAATAAAGAAAAATAAACCTGTTCCCGAACTTAAACAAGTAAGCCCGAATCCTACTATGACCCCGTCATCGCTAAAGCCCGCACGATCTAATAATTCTAGTGCATCACAGCGGCGCATTCTTGAAGCTCGCGCCGCAAAAGAATTAGCGGAAATTGATCTGCGGAAGCTAGAGGTAGAGCGAACCCTTGTCGAGGCCAGACTCGTCGAGGAGACGGCCCTGTTGGAAGAGGATGCGGCGAGCCACGTCTCCGCTGTATCAGAGGCTGTGAAATCGGTTCAGGTTCAGAAGTGGGTGGATGAGACTTGCAACGCTGAATGTGAGGTAAAGGCAGATAATAAACAGGAGCGAGGTCACCAAGACTACCGCACCGCAGTTAACGACTACCGCAGCGGTCACGACAACGACATCGTAAACCTTACGCGTGCCATCACAGAAGCGCTGAATAAGACGACGACGACTACTAACAGCACTCCCACCACCGATAAATTACTAGGCCGTATGTCAGCAAAGGATCTACCAACCTTCACGGGCGACCCGATCGAATGGCTGAGGTTCAAGAATATATACCAATCTACGACTAGAATCGGCCAATATTCAGATGAGGAAAACGTAGCACGATTACAACGTTGTCTCCATGGTCCAGCCTGGGAAGCGGTAGCCGCCAGACTCATCACCGTCACCTCTGCCGACGAGATTATCAAGACCTTGGAAATGCGATTTGGTAGACCTGACCTCGTGCTACACCGACTTATAAGCGAGGTGAGGAAGATACCCAAGCTGACCGGGGTACGCACGGACCTAGTATCACTAGCAACGAAAGTGGACAATTGCGTCGCGGCTATAGAATCCATGGATCATATCGGATACCTATACAGTCCAGATCTGATGACAATGATTATCGACAAATTGACGGAGCCAATATTCTTCCGCTGGTTAGATTACAGCAAGGGTCTCACCTCTCGTGACCCACAGCTGCCAGCATTGGCCAAGTACCTGATGGAAGAAGCTCATGAAATCTGCTTAAGAGGAGCCTTGGAGTCAGCACAGACTAAGACCACCGGCACCAAGCGTTCAATATTATTGACAAATGTGGGGGAGGAGGAAAGCCACCCCGAACCTGACAAGGAATTAACAAACGTTGTGGTGCCTAAGACAACATGCAAAACACCCACAGAGAAGGAATGCGCGTTTTGCTCAGATAAGGGCCATGGGATTACAATTTGCCCCAAGTTCGCAGATGAAGATATCAATCAACGATGGGATTGGACATGTAAGCGCCGATTATGCTTTAGATGTCTCAAGTCCGCTCACCGCCGCGAACGATGCAAATCCAAGGTCAGATGTAAAACGTGCAAGAGAGGTCACCACTCGCTTCTACATAGACTTGACTGGGACAAGCCCGAGACTACAGCAAATACATGGTCTGTAAAGAATAAGGTCTTTCTGAAGGTGCTGCCGATTGAGATTGAAGGGCCATCAGGAAGTGTTACGACCTATGCACTACTTGACGAAGGATCGACAGTAAGTCTGATCGAAAGCGATATCGCCGAAAAGATCGGAGCTTCTGGTCCTGAAAAAGAATTGAAGATTCATGGTGTAGTAGGCCTAACAAGCAGCGCATCAAGTCAGATGGTAACGTTGACGATACGAACTCCCTGGGGTCTTCATCAGCTAGATCGAGTACGAACGGTTAAAGCGCTAAATCTGCCCTACCATACAATCCCTAAAGAACAGATCGAGAGCTTGGACCACCTGAAAGACATTCCCCTCTATGCATTTGAAGGTCAACCAGCTATGCTGATCGGCCAGGACCAATGGCCCCTAATCGTGAGCAGAGCACTAAGGGAAGGCGGTAAAGGTGAACCTGTCGCGTCGTTGACAAAACTTGGATGGGTGCTCCATGGTGTTTGTTCTTCCATAGCATCCAATATCATGCCTGAGTTTGCGCTTCATGGACGCCTAGACGAAGACAATCGGTTGGACGAACTAGTGAGAAACTACTTTCACTTGGACAGCCTTGGTGTCAAGTGCCTTGACAGGCCCAGATTATCCCCAGATGAGAAGAGAGCCATTCACATCCTAGACACGAAGTCCCGAAAGATAGGGAATAGATGGGAAACCGGTTTGTTATGGCGGAGCGACGACGTACAGCTGCCTGATAACCGCCGAAATGCTGAACATCGACTACGAAGCACGGAGAGAATGATGGACGCTGATCCTATAGCCGCCGCTGATTACGAAAAGCAGGTGGTCAACTTCATTGAGAAAGGTTATGCAAAAGAAGCTCAAGAAAAACCTACTGGTCGTGTGTGGTATTTGCCGCATTTTGGTGTCCGCAATCCAAACAAACCTGGCAAGCTACGACTTGTATTTGACGCCAAAGCTACAACTAATGGTATTTCTTTGAATACAGAGCTACTTACTGGACCTGACTTGTTGAACAACCTGCTAGGAGTATTGCTGAGATTCCGAGAACGAGCTGTCGCTGTAACAGCGGATATAAGAGAGATGTTCCTCCAGGTGAAGATAAACGCAGACGATCAGAACGCCCAGTGCTTCCTATGGCGAGGAATGGAGCGAAAGCAACCACCGCGCATTTACAAGATGACTTCTATGACTTTCGGAGCCACGTCATCGCCCTGTACCGCAACGTACATCATTCGCCGCAATGCTGACGAATACGCTACTTCTCACCCAAGAGCCGTCGAAGCCATCAAGAAACGACATTATGTAGATGATTATCTTGACAGCCTTGATGATGAGGAGGAGATGAAGCGACTTGTGGAAGATATAGTGATGATACACAAGACGGGCGGTTTTGATATTCGAGGATGGGCATCAAACCGGCCAAATGTTCTACCTAAAGAAGCAAAAACAGAACCTGTCATGTTACTCGGACGAGACGATGAAGTCCAAAGAACCTTGGGCTTGAACTGGAGACCATCTTTAGACACCTTGGGTTTTGATCTCAGCATGAAGAAGATTGACAAGGACGTTGTCAATGGTGTTAGAATCCCTACTAAGCGTCAGATGCTGCAAGTGGTGATGTCAGTCTTCGATCCGCTTGGAATATTGAGTCCCTTCCTGATTAGAGGGAGAATAATGCTGCAGGAGTTGTGGCGGACTAAGACAAAGTGGGACGAACAGATAAATGACGATCTCGCTCAAGTATGGATCAAATGGCTTCAAGACTTGAAGAAATGTCGGTTATTTTCCATACCACGACACTACGGGTTCCCTGCAATGGACAAATTTCAATTAATAATCTTTGTTGACGCATCTGAGCAGGCCTATGCAGCGGTAGCCTACCTGCGCCGTGATACACAAATTGCCTTTGTCGCTGGAAAAAGCCGCGTGGCCCCATTGAAAGCAGGCACGACGATACCACGCCTGGAACTACAAGCTGCGTTGCTTGGAGCACGCTTGGGAGAGACAATCAAGCAAGAACAAAGCATGACAATCTCTCAATGCATCTATTGGACTGATTCTTTGACAGTGTGGCGATGGATACAGAACAATCCACGAAAGATAAACGTTTTCGTTTCTAACAGATTATCAGAAATAGACGAACTCACAAAACCTGAAGAGTGGAGATGGCTGCCTGGAAACATGAATGTCGCCGATGAAGCCACTAGAGCTAATGTAGTCCTCGACATGGACAAGTCAAGATGGGTGTCGGGACCTGACTTTCTTCACCTCTCAGAAGATGCATGGCCTAAGTTCAAGCCGGCCGAAAACGAGGAGGAGATAAAGCCACCTACAACTATTTTGACCGTCTCGGAAGCTATAGTGCTTATTGACCATACTCGTTTTTCGAATTGGCGCCGACTAACAAGAAGTTTTGCATACGTTTTGCTTTTCATAGATAGATGTCAAAGACTTGACACTAGAATGTCACCGGTGTATGAACGTCGTTCTCAAACTCATATTATCCGACAAACACAATGTGAGTTATTTTATGATGAAATCGCTACGATTAAGAATGGCAATACGATAAAACCGCAAAGTAAGTTAAGAAAACTTAATCCGAGACTGGACGACGACGGTGTGCTGCGAGTTCAGAGTCGCTTGATAGCTGGCAGAGAGTTGTCGCTTGAGTTAAAAAAGCCGATTATACTCGACGCAAGACACAATGTAACTAAGCTTATTATCGAATACAAGCACCGACTATTAGGACATTTCGGTACAGCGACCCTGGTAAATGAGCTTCGACAAGATTACTACATATTCCGTTTACGGGTGGCAGTGCGATCATTAATTGCTAACTGTGTTATCTGTAAAGCGCGGCGTGCGCGTTGTGAGCAACCAATGATGGCAGGATTACCGACTATGCGCCTCGAACACCACTGCAGACCATTCACGTACTGCGGTGTCGACATGTTCGGTCCAATGACAGTGACCATAGGGCGACGACAAGAAAAACGATGGGGAGTTATCTTCACTTGCATGAATACCAGAGCCGTGCACATTGAAATAGCATCGTCATTAAACACTGATTCGACTCTTATGGCGATTAGAAGGATGGCGGCGCGACGTGGATACCCCAAACGACTCCACTCAGATAATGGCACTAATTTTCGATCTGCAAACAAGGAGCTACTGAAGATTGATGAAGAAGTGATTAACAGGACTGCGGACTTGGGTATTGAGTGGACCTTTAACCCCCCAGATGCACCACACATGGGAGGTGTATGGGAGAGGCTCATTCGATCAGTAAAGACGGCCCTCTCAGCGATCCTTCACTCAAGAGCGCCCAAGGAGGAGGTCCTTATCACTCTCATGGCTGAAGCTGAAAACGTCGTGAATAGCCGGCCTCTTACAGACGTGTCTCTCGACCCCGACGAGGAGGAGGCACTGACACCCAACCATTTTCTGCTTGGATCTTCAAACGGGCTGGGTAGACCAGGAAGCTTCACAGATGCAGACTTGAACCTAAGAAGGCAGTGGAGGATAAGCCAAAGACTGGCGGACCATTTCTGGTCTCGATGGATGCGCATTTCTTAGGTAAGTGCGGTGGAATGGCGGAACGGATTTTCGCCATTGATTGCGATTTCATGGTTCTTTTTTGTTAAGTTAAATAAAACGTTGCTCTACAGCCGACACCCAGACTTGAAAAAAAAAAATAGTTAAATCTAATTAAAACAGCTGGTAATTATTCGCTAATTGATTCCTAAAGAGATTGTGACGGAAAATTTATATAATTTTGTATCTTAAGAGTCTATGCACATCTGGACAATGTATGGAATCATTGAAACACGCGCGATCTTTGATTATTAAAATTTAGCTAAGAATATTGTTTTGACCACCTCAGCGAATTTCACCGAGAAGGCTCTCACTTTTTTTTATGTTGTTATAAACTAGTGCTTGACTGTGATCCCACCTGATGGTAAGCAGTGATGCAATCGTTAAGCAGTAACTCAATACATTTGCTGTCAAATTTATACGACAAAAACATTAGAAGTATTCATAAGAACTCCATTTGAAGACATGGCATAAAGGATTTAGTATCCAAGCTTTAACCAAAAAAAAAAACACTGAAAAAAGGCGACAACTTAACTTTCTAAATTGGTTTAGTTCACAAAGTTCACAACCAAAAATAAATTTAACCTCACAGATTATCCTTCCGTAACTAAAAACAGGTTAACAGTTCCCATCTATACCGCTCACCGTTTACATATTAAATAATAAGATAACAGTAGAAAGGGTATATAAAACCCTTATTTACTGTGTGTTTATTTCCTCACCTTTGAAGTTACAAGTAACACTCGCTAATGTGGATATTACAGAACACTTTGGCTTATCTAAACACAGTTAAACTTTCGCGAGGAAACTTGAAAGTTCAGAATGTTTTGATTATTCAGTCTTTATTGTAGGGACTGTAAGTTGTGGGGTTAATAAAATGAAGATTCCTTTGAGTTCTGGGCCTGTTTCGATTTAGGATTTGAAAGGTACACGGAACTTGGAGTTAATTTGACTTTGATTTGTCTGATATAAATGTCTGAGAGACCGATTTTAGAGTTCCTCCTATCACATAACCGCGAAACGAGACACAATAGTAAGACAATAACAGCGCGGTCACATGAGAACGGTCGGGGATTTATGAATTAAACGAGTTGTTTTAAGGGGCGTCCATTAATTACGGGTGGTGTTTAGGCGCGGGAGGAGGTCAAGTCAAATGTTATCCATTGTCATTTGCGAGAGAAAAAACTACGCAATACTGACCGATATACCTACCCCTGAAAAAGAAAATTGTTAAATTCCAAAAAGCTCGATTAATTTGAATAAAACTTTACCAAGGCATAAAATTTATTATACCTAATTAAACAAATTGTATTTTATTTTATATCAAAGGTAGCCAACGTAATCAAGCATAATTTTATAGATACTAACACTAAAATTACGAGATCAGGGGGCAAGGAGGCGTAGAGCTCATCGCACAAATCTCACGACATCTCACTTTGGGCAGAGTGGTCAAAATCGCCAAAATTACATAATTAATGGACGCCCTCTTAAAAGCTTAGTGATAATCTAAAATGTAAAAGATAACTTTGCGGTAGGTAACTCAAAAACATGTGAAACAAAAGCGCGATACCGATTTCAAAACAAATGACAGTCGCAAAACAAAAAAGTAATCCGACATTCGGTAACCACATTCCGCCCCATTGGGTCCAACTTGGTGGCACTTACAGCCAACGTTTATTGGGCCAACGTTTGTGACATCTGACAGTTGCAATTAGGAAGGTCCCTTGGGAGTCCCAGTGGGGAGCGAGACCACAGAATAGATAGATGCAGAAGTCGCACTAAGTTGTCTGGTAGATATCGCTGTCAGCGATAAGACCGCCATTGTACCCATAGATTTAAGTTATTGTATAAACTGTACCGTTACTTTTTGGTGTACAATAAAGTTTATTCTATTCTATTCTAAGTTGTCGTGTTGGTCTAGTGGCCTTAACTGCTATGCCAGAGGTCATGGGTTCGATTCCCACCCAAGACAAATGTTTGTGTGATGAGTACGCGCATTTGTTCTGTTTCTGGGTGTAATTTATCTATAATATGTTTGATTGTATGTATTTAGAAATATATAAGTATGTTTACCTATCGTGCCCGACAGTAAGTATAAATTCTGTAGGGGCCCGGCAGGGCCGAAGCCTCTGGGGAACATGGGAAATCTGAAAGGTGTCCACCGTGTCCCCTAGATCGAAGGCAACGAAGGAACGGTGTAGGGGTTTAGTCAGTAAGAGTCTGACACACCCTTCCGCTCCGCCCAAGATTGGGAGAAGCCATTCTGATGATTCCCCTACCATAAAAAACAAAGTATAAATTGTAATATACGGTCACAAAGTCATGTTCCCTTACTCGGCACGGGGTTGTACGCCGGGATGCTCACCTTCCCACCCACCTAACTGTTCTCCGTAGGCGCGGGCTTGTGAACAGCGAGCAATGTGTAGCTTGCCGTCCGGCAGTCCTCGCACTCTCAAAGAGATGTTAGCAGGGAAGGCAAAGAAGAAACAAAGGAGTGAGTTTTAGTCAGTAGAAGTCTGACACGCCCGCCCAAGAAGTCATTCTGAAGATTTCCCAAATAAAAAAATTTCGTGCTCGCATTGGTTTTACGCCCGTTTTCAATAAGCTGTCTATCTACAGTTGCGGCTACTAAAGGTAAACAAATCTATCCTTTTACCCTTACTTGCTTTCCTATAACCTATCGACGGATAGTATTTTCTACCAAAGTTGTGGATGGATAGATAGAATCTTACTGTTTATCGGGGATAACTGTCTATGTATGAACTGCGATAGGTTATTAAAAACGGGCGTTAACCAGTCCGAGATATCCGTTCGGTCGTTTTGCACGGACGTGGCGCTTATTTCTTGCTGTTTTTTTTTGTTGTTAACATGTTTTGTAAATTTGCCACTGTTCAAGTAAATAGTTTTTTTTTTCTTTCTTCTATAGATATCGTGTCCATGAGCAGTATCTATGCATGCGTTGCTCAAGCACTTTGTACGTACATAGCCTTCTGTACCTACCTCTTCTATGACGAAACCACCAATATAAACAAATGATGTCTGACAGCCAACAGTAAGGGCTTTTACAGTAATTGTCACGTCCGTTAATCTCAACGATACACCCTTTCGTTAAAGTTCGGCTTGTGGGATTATTTCTGTAATTAGATCCGTCTGAGGAGTGTCTTTGAGGGGTTGGCGTTAGGAGTACCCTTGACATGAAGTGCTTGAGGTAGCGCTTATTGCGATGATATGTTTGTCAAGAGGGATTTGGATCGTGTTTTCTTAATTGAATTGTTTAGTAGGTGTCTTAAGATGATAATTGTTAGATGTATGATGTTTCTACTCGTATTGTCTCTTTCTTCCCATCTTAATGACTAAACAAATTAAGAAAACAATTAGCAGACTGGTAAACCATGTCCTGTGAAAGGACCCAGGACTATTTATATCCCAGGAGTATGTGTTCTTTTGATTTATAATTTTACGCAGGCGAAGCCGTCGGCAGAATCTAGCTTTTAATAAGGAAGGATCATCTGAAACTTTTGTAATATTGACAAATGCTAATGCTAAATATTGACATATGTAGACCCAGCAAAATCATCTAAAAACTGTGCAAAGAAATAGTACATTTTGATTAAGTGGAGAAAGTTTGTCATTGCGACCACAGTGCAATGTTATAGAACCGAGAGCTGCAATGACTTACCACGTGTATCAAACGAATTTTTTAATACACTTACGAAGAAATAAATAAACGGGGGTTGATACACCGACAACTCGTAGGGTCGCTTAGCACCTAGCCTGATCCCATAAATACAATTTTCTATAGCGGGGGCGAGTTCGCGCATTTTGCCGCAGTAGTGTGAATATTAGTAAAGCGTTAAGAGTGGGTTATTGATTAATTCATGAATCCCCAACCGGTCCTATGAGACCGCGCTGTTATTGTCTTACTATTGTGTCTCGTTTCGCGGGTATTGATAGGTTAAGGGTATTAAAAAAATATTTATCGTTCCAAATCATATAAGCTGCCTTATATTTCCAGCAAAACATTCCTCAAATACAACCGTCTCTCCCGATCAGTCACCCGAACATTACCATTCCCAAAATTCTTATACATATCACTCGAAGCAAGAAACAGGAATGCCCCCAAACGATTCGTGACACAAGGAATGTTGAAAATGCGTTCGATTCAAAGATTGAGGCAATTTGCTTAAACAGTGGCCCACAAAGGAACAATTATTCGCAACTATGTGCCAATTTGTGATCCTTTTAAGAACAATTAGCGTTTGACCAGCGGAATGGAAAAACAAACAGGACTTTTAGGATTCCGTAACTATGATAATGGACCCTTTTAAATCACCAGAGTTTTGAGTGTTGGTTTTACAACTGTATATTTTTGTAAGATACAAGGGCTAACACTTATATCCTACATCATGACTCAGGATCGGGATGACTTGAGTTTAAGGAAAAGTGATGATTAGAATTTTTTGTTGAGTTTCTCGTAGAGATTCCTCAGCATTGGACAAGTCATTGTTATTTAAGAAATTCTTATTTTATTCGCTAAACGATTTTCCTCTACTGCAAAGACCATGTCATCTGCCTAGCTTTTTCCCAACTATATTGGGGTCGGCTTCCAGTCTAGCCGGATTTAGTCGAATACCAGTATTTTAAGAGGAGCGGCTGCCTACCAGACCTCCACAACCCATTAAATGGGGTAACACGGTACTTCATGGCAAGACTGGAGTCAGATTTACTGGTTTCTGACTATCCGTAACGACTACCAAAGATCTACAAATGACAGCCGGGACCAACGGCTTAACGTGCTTTCCGAGGCACGGAGGAAACTCGTTACGTTAAGATGGTCCCATCCACAGACCAAACCTAGGCAAGCGTTGCTTAACCTTGAAGATCGATCCGTGCGGCTGTTATTATCTAGCCACGAGCTCCTCGACTGCAAAGACCATGTATACCACACATAAACCTTCTTCATTGGTGAAAACTGCATGAAAATTCGAATAAAAAATGAAAAATCCGTTTAGTAATTGTTGAGTTTATCTCGAGCATACAGATCCGATGAATGCGAGATACACAGGACTGGTCGTTATAGCGACGTTTGGGGTATGCCTATGTCCAGCAGTGGACGTCTTTCGGTTGAGAAGATGATACAGACAAACAGACTCGGTGAGGGGCTTGGTTTTATAAATTCATTGTTTTTTCGAATACGGAACCATTCACCACTGCTACGCGTGGCACGCATGTCAAGTTCCTACGCGGTGGCGCCAGACAATGAGATATTGTAGCGAAGTGGAACGAGGCTGCTGGATAAGCAAACGTTGTTCTTGTGTTTATATAAACAGGGATTCTCGCTTTATGGATTAGCTTAGGGGTTCTCAAACTTTTTTACACCGCACCTCCATTTGCATCTTCTTCTTTTTGCGACGTCCTTGTAAAGATATTTAATGGGGTGTTCACTCCAGTTTATAATTATTTAAACCGTAAGCAGACAAACTTAAAAAATTACATATTGTGAGTTCCCACGAAGACACTTCAGTTGGTCTACTTTAATATGTATAGGCAGCTATACCACACCAGAGTGCGAGTGGATGTGTTACGTTATTAAAAAATCAGTACTAGTACGAATTAGTACGAGTATGATAATGTTGGGAATTTGGATTAAATTCCAAAATCGGATGACTTTGACTTTTTTATCGTAGTCATTCAAACAGCTGTCTCTCCTTGACAATTATAAGTGCCTGCGACCAAAACGTAAAGGTTTCTAGGAACCCCGTCGCCTCGGGGACTCTAGACGTACAGTTTGGGAACCCCTGGATAAGCTAATTGAAACTATTCGCTTTTAATGGCGGAAATTCCGGTTGGTACAGTGATCGCTACTTCATTGATCAAATAATGGGTTATGAGGAAACGGATATGAACGAGTCATCATTTTGACTTTTAACGTTTTCCGACATAGTTATTAAACTGTTTGGATTGCAGTTGATAGCAATCAAACGATTGTGGAGTTAGGTAGGCCGGTACAGCCTTGTTTATGAAATTTCGAATACTGGGCTTGCGGGAGCTCGCCGTCCGGCTGTCCGGTAATCGTCCGGACCGAGCCCGAGTCGTCGACACGTCGAAAGGGAACTTCGGGGTTCTGGAACACAAGACCAAGAAGGAAAACCAGAGTGTTTTTTACTAATTCTCAAATACCAACCCTATTAATACGGAATTTGGATTCATTTCATATAGAGTTAGATCATCATCATCATCATCTATCATCATCTACTTAGCCTTTTCCCAACTATATTGGGGTCGGTATCCAGTCAAGCCGGATTTAGCTGCATACCAGTATTTTTATAGAGCTAGATATCGTCATTAATTTTGGTTGCGACGACGTAACGACTATACTCCTTTGGGGGTCAAATGCTTGACCGTATAAATTGTTAGAGCAAATATTACAAGTACTTTACAAAACAAGGTACTTACTGGTATTTGCATACCACTTTATTGTAGTACCTACTAGTTATAATAATACCGTGAGAGAATTCTTCAGACGAAACAAATCATCGTCTCGTAGACAGTTAAGAAGTTAGGAGTGCAAATGTAATGACATATTGCAAATATAATGTATGACATCAGGCTCTTTTTTGTTGGAAATTCCCGCTCTGTGTGGAGCGAGAGGGAGTGTCTCTCCCTACGATAATCGGGCACTAAGTTCCAAAGGTACCTTACTTTTAGTATGGACGTAAACGTAACGAAAATATCAACCATAATGCAGCCATTCAGAGGGGTGATAAAAGGGAGCAATCTATTTTATCACTGTAACTCCCTAACGTTTGTACAGTCCAAACTTGGACATATTATATTAATTTATGAATCCCCGACCGGTCTCATAGGACCGCGTTGTTATTGTCATTGTGTCTCGTTTCGCGGGTATTGATAGGTTAAAGGAGAAAATGACATACCAAAGGCTTGTAATTTTATAAATGAACTAGGGTAAATAACCCAAACGCTAGCACTGCACCAAATAATCAGCACTCCGCATAAATAGTACAATTGTAAGGTTTTCATCAAATAATTTGGGTTATCATTTTAATAGATAAATAAGCAGATGTTTTTAGAATCCTACTTCTAGAAATAATAATACTTTCCAACTTCAAACTTGCGGTAATTTAGTGAAGAAACGTTCGTGTTCAGCAGTTGCTCTTATTTTTGCCTGTTCCTTGTGATCGAAGGTAAATTCACGTGTTTATCTATATATCTATATATATAAAAATGAAACCCGTTTTTCGTTGTCACGACATCACATGAAAACGGCTTGACCGATTTGGCTGATTCTTTTTTTAAAATGTTCCTTGAAGTTCAATGATGGTTCTTACGGAGAGAAAAATTAAAAAGAAAAAAAGTTAGGTAAAGTAGGGTAGACGTAGGGTAGTGTAGGGTAGTTTAGGGTAGTGTAGGGTAGTGTAGGGTAGTGTAGGGCAGTGTAGGGTAGTGTAGGGTAGTGTAGGGTAGTGTAGGGTAGTGTAGGGTAGGGTAGTGTAGGGTAGTGTAGGGTAGTGTAGGGTAGGGTAGTGTAGGGTAGTGTAGGGTAGTGTAGGGTAGGTAGGGTAGTGTAGGGAAGGTAGGGTAGGGTAGCGTAGGATATGTAGGGTAGTCATTTGACGGGAGCGAAGCCGCGGGTAAAAGCTAGTATTTTATAATATTTTAGTTCTTTTAAGGGCTCTATACTGAAACTTTTGATTTCTCTGATTTCTTAGATAGTTTATGAGGATAATTTGAAATTAATAGTTTGATGTTATGGTAATATATTGGTAAAAAATGTGGTGCTGATATATGGATCTAATATTTTACAAATTCTAAATTATCAGCACTGGAGCTGATAAATGATAAATATTACGTAAACACTAGTTCCATATATTTTTTTGATTAAAAACTGTGTTATTTTATACTTAGGTAGATAGAATTCACTATTTTTTTGGTAAAGGTAGTTTATATGTCTTCGGAATACAAATCTTAGCATGCTGCTGAAACCGCATTTGCAATTTGGCAGCAAAGTGCTGATAATGGATCAAAAGCATGCTGATAATTTGGTTCACGTAGCGTTTCATCATTTTTCCTTTTTTCAGACCCACCTACCTACCATGAAACCAAAGGAAGTAAATACACCAAATGAAAGAAAAAAAGTACACAAACGAAAATTTATAAAAAAGATTATAATTATTGATAAATATCGTTTTTATTTCATATAATTTCAATACCACTATCACAGTGCTGTTAATTGGTTCTCTGTATGCTTGTAATTGGTGGTGATGGTGCTAGTAAATGGTGCAATAGTCATTTTTTACTCTTACCCATCTAAAAAGAAATTGGATAAAGATAAACCTTTCTTTTTTTCAAATATCATCTTTCTGATTAAATATTAAAACTAGCAAACTCGTCATAACGGGTGAACGAGTATTTATAAATGAGATAAACGGGATTAAGTTAAGACTAACTCTTAAAGTGCTGATAATTGGGTCCTTACCCCTAAATAGGCAAATTAGAATAGTGTATTTCGGCGAATATTTACAGTAATTCATGTACTTTGCAAATCATGCTAAAATACTGAGATATCAAGCAAAGGGGATTTCCTTAAATGCACTTTACAAATGCCTTGCCTTATCAATGCCGATGACAAACTTAAGCGAATTATCACTTCACTTAAAGATTACATCATCAGGACAATTATTATATAATGAACATTATGCAATTTTGCAATTAGCATAGATTTCCTAAAGAGCAACTTAGGGCGCTTATACACACTAAGAAATTTCACCGTAGCTGCGGCAGATAGGACCAATTCATTCATCATCATCATCTGCCTAGCCTTTTCCCAATTATATTGGGGTCGGCTTCCAGTCAAGCCGAATTTAGTTGAGTACCAGTATTTTACGAGGAGCGGCTGCCTACCAGACCTCCACAACCCATTAACTTGGGTAACACGGTACTTCATGGCAAGACTGAAAATCATTATGCACACGCTAAGAATTTTGTCTGATCTAGGCACGAAGATGTATCGTGGCACCCCCTCACCTACTCCACTCCCCTATCGTATCATAGAAACTTCACGCGTCGTACAATACGGCCATTATAACTTGGCGAGTCTGAAGTTAGGCTCTGCAAATTTTGGTGGTTGAAAAGTCGTACAAAAATAAAGGTTTTCAAAAAATAAATGCTAATAACAGTATTTAACAGCAATAACAACTGCAAGTGCGGCCGTATTGTATCTAGCACAGACAAGATTTTTTTCTTGGTCAGCGCCAAAGCAGTGCATACAGTTCGTATATAAAAACGACACGAATTGTTGCATACGCCCGGCGATTTTTCTCAACATGTACACGCGGCCTTAGGAATAATATCAGGAACTTAGATGAACAACATCGTTTGACTTCTAGATATCTAGTTTGGAAATGTTTTTCGTTATCAAAATGACATAATCATAACGAGAATCAAAGTACAGGATATTTCGTTGAAAGGGATCAAAGCTGTCGTAATGGCTACTTGTACCTTAAATTCTCATTTCTTACGATTATGATCTGCTACGACAAATTAGGTAACCGCTTAATTAGTAGCAAAGTAAGCCAAATAGTAAATACTCTTTCTAAATATCTTTAGCATTTTTTTTAAGCATTAGCGGCCTTTTTTAATGTTCCCACAGCTGGTATTGGAATTGGTAGATGTCACATGTCTTCGAATTTTTGGCTCTAGGACATGCCGGTTTCCTCACGATGTTTTCCTTTACCGTTTTGAGAGCAGTGGTGATGAAATAAATTACACAATGTAATGCGCCAGCCTGGGTTCGAACCCGCGACCTACAGCTTATAAGTCGGGGCAGTTACCACTCGGCCACCACTGCTCCCAAATATCTTTAGGTATAATATGTAATTTTTTTCTCTACGTTTATTTGTCACCTATCTTCTCCCAAACGGCTCGGTTGATATGACTGAAACTTGGTGTGTGTTCAAACCGTATAGGGACCCACCCTATACGGTTTGAAAATAAAATTGGAGAGGTGACGCTGCAAAGAACCTGTCTTAATGTTTTTCCATGTGATTTCAAATAATTCAATCTCCAATTTACCATTTTTTTTATATCACATAAACCAGAGCTTGACTGCAATCCCACCTGATGGTAAGCAGTGACGCAGTCGTTGATGGTGAGGCGCACTAGTTTATTAAAAGCCTATTTACTCTAGTCTTGAAGACACCAATTCAAATCACTTGTCAAAAAACCCGTTTTTCTATAAATATCTTATTGCAGAAGTTTCAAATGGCTAACTTTTTCGCGGCAGCGCGCATTCGTTGTTACGTGTTTCGGATTAATAAACTTACGGGGACGTGTTATTCGATGTTACACTTTTCGAAGTCATGTAGCACACTCTACTTGCTTCATAAAATCAACAGACTAAACGAAAATATCATTCTTCCACGCAAGAGCCCTACTTAACAGTTGTTTACGCTACGTCTCTCGTACGTTTGATGTGTTGACACGGCTGTCTCCGCAATGTCGTGATATTTATACTCCACGTTAACTGGATTTAACATTAGAAGAGATTTAGAACGAGTGCTTCCAAATCTTTTCATATGGTACGTTACGTTCATGATTTCGTAGGTGCGATTTTCCCTTAGCGGTCCGTTTTTTGGACCTTGGCAATGAAGGAATGGAGGTTTTTTGGATCTTGGAATGGAGGAAGACAGTTCAGTTCAGGTCGTCAAATGAATCGCGTTATGAGTTCGTGGTTAGGCCTCAGTCCTGTGCTTTTCGTATCCAGCGATCTCCAGCGGCTCGTGACAGATATAAGTCCACGTTTCCACAAATCAAGTACCTTCATTTTTCTTTCTAGATTTCTTAATAAGAACTAAACAACCACTACATATTTGTGAACTTATTTGTAGACTTTGGGAAAACATCAGAAGGCTGATGTTAATGCAGGGACTGCGAGGTTTTGTGAAAGACACGCTGATTGTGTCGAAAATTGAAATTCTAGCAAATTATATTCTCGTTTTACAAACTTGACTAGACTATTCAATACAATACAACCCATTAAAAATGCAAAATAATTTCTTCGCAATTTCGAAAGGCCTGCATTGGTTATAAGTGGGCTGTTTTTTTTTCTTATCAATATTTATTAAAGCCAATGACTTGAGAACCTTTCTTTTTTCGAAAGCGGAAAAGTTTATAAACGCGCGTGAACAATTTTAACAATTGTTCATTCAACTTCCGTACCTAAATCCGTTATTCCTCACAAACCACCCAAAAAAAAATTTCACCCCAAGACAAATTACAAATATAACGTTCTCCCGTTTCACACACAAACGATCGCATTCTTCATTTGCCTCCGTATATATTAATTACTAGACTGGTATTAATGTTTGTGTGTTCGTGCTAAATCACTCAAAGTCGCGACGTCGGCGCGTGCGCACGAGACAGGAGTAAGGGACAGGTTCACGCTTGGCTTATTATAATAATCTTTTACGCATCTTTTAGGGTTTAGTCAGAGTTTATTAATTTGTTGGTATTTGTATTTAGGGGCTTAAAGATATGTAGTTACTCAGATACCCGCGAAACGAGACACAATAGAAAAACAATAGGACCGGTTGGGGATTCAAACGAGCAACTCCTGTTTCGGAGGGTATTTATTTTATTTTTTAGGAGTATCTGATTGAGGAGCTCGTGGCTAGATAATAACAGCCGCACGGGTCGATCTTCAAGGTTAAGCAACGCTTGCCAAGGTTGGTCTGTGGATGGGTGACCATCTTAACATACTTACCGAGTTTCCTCCGTGCTTCGGAAAGCACGTTAAGCCGTAGGTCCCAGCTGTCATTTATAGATCTTTGGCAGTCGTTACGGATAGTCAGAAGCCAGTAATTCTGACTCCAGTCTTGCCATGAAGTACCGTGTTACCCCAGTTAATGGGTTGTGGAGGTCTGGTAGGCAGCCGCTCCTCGAAAAATACTGGTATTCAGCTAAATCCGGCTTGAATGGAAGCAGACCCCAATATAGTTGGGAAAAGGCTAGGAGATGACGATGATGAGGAGTATCTAAATATTTCATGCAATTTTTCTCTAATGACAGTAATGACATATGACTCGATTTTTTTCTGTCAAGCCGTTACCTGCACGGCTGAACCGATCTGTTATATGTTTGTAATAAACATACACACAAACTTTCACCTTCATAATAAAGTGTGATACCGATTTAAAAATCATTAAAATTAAAACCATAAATTTTGACTGCTACAAAACACCTCCACTTTCATTTAAACCATAACTTATCCAATCCATATTGGTTATGATGACACGTAAACCACTAAATCTTTCATCACATAAAAATATTTAACCTACCCACGTTTTTATTAAATTACATACACTGAGATTACACCACGATCTAGTAATGGGTGATTCCGAAATGTTTTACGAATCGAAAGAATCGAAATCGTTAAAATAAACCATCGAGTCAACCATCGACTACCTATACTAAATTTGTTATGGGATGGTTTCGATGACAGCTGTCACATACATACAATGTAGCTGTCTATCCTTTTCTCTCATCTTAAAGATGCATATTTTTGTCCTGCTGTCACCAAACCCATGCTATGTAAAAAAGACTATAGCAGTTGTACAAAATAATCAAGATTTTCTTCGATTGTTTCGAGTCAACGGAATCGATTGCTAGTTTTCGATTGTTCGAAACAGTCATTCTCATCTCACTCGAAACTCTGAACCATCGAGGAACAACTCGCGAATAAAGGCGCCATACATAAGGAGTGAAACAAACACAAATTGACTTAGAAGGAAGTTAAAGTCATATTATTTAGACATGTTGTAAGTTATAATTATTTAATTAATTAACTAGTACATTTAAGAATGTTCAGAGACTCATTGACCCCACAGTCAAACCATTGCAAAGGTTTTGTGGGGCTTAGTTTATATGATAAATAAATAATAATAATGCGGGAGTCGCAATAACAGACTGAGTCGAACTCGATTTAAAATCGAAACAATCGAGAAGCATCGAGATGTTCTCACAATCGAATAAACCTCTCGGCTTCGCGCATCGCTACCACGATCGACGTCGATGGACGATCTATTAGTCGTTACGTCACCCGATCGTCGATAAATCGTGGATGGTGTTGAACGCGTCTGCGCAAGGCAGCCGTCAGAGCCACCGGCGCGGCTAACTCAATCAAAATTCCTACTATCTAACGCCCACTAATGGTAGTTTGCTGAGTATTCTAATCACTTCCGAGCTACTGTATCGTTGATTACTGGGTTTTGAAGAAAATTTAACATTTCGTTTGGTGTAGGGAAGGTTATCTTTTCTTTATTCTTATCTCTCCACGAACCTTTTTCTTGAAGTAGTATTAGCCTTTTACATCTAAACCAACCTTTTATTTTTAAAAGGCAACTGAAGAAACAAAGGGGGGGCTTTGTTTCTTTAGTTGCCTTTTCCAACACCGCTCATTCCACGACTCTAGGTTGACTGGTAGAGAATGCCTAAGGCGATAAATTAAGGCTTTGTTACTATTTGTAATGTTATGAGACTTTTTTCTTTACGTTGGCACACACAGTGTTTGAGAACAATATGTGGTGGTCTGCAGTTGTTCTATACAACTTGATTACTCACGATACAAGAATGACGCATTTTCAAACCGAATGTTTTTTTTTATGACCTATCCTAGGTGACGGTGCTGAAGCCATGGGAAAAGGCTAGTTTAACTAGAATACACGAAAACCAAAGAGAAATTGCATGAACATTTTTGGCCTCCATTGACAACCTCCCCTTCAATCTCTTACAAATAGTTCAAGAGCTAGCAACCCTAGCTTTCCATTACGGATTCATTTGGCAGGACTATCGGCCGGCACCTGTGGGGAGAAAGTCTGACACTGACAGTGACGGCTGCGAGGAACCGGCCGCGGTGCACTATCGGACATCACCCGTGAAACTTATCCGGACACAGTTTCGTGGGAGCAGTGCTACAACTCTGTGTTGTCTTTCAAATATATTTTTGGAATTTCACTGTTGTTAATTTTTAAAAAATATTTTAATTAATATAGTTGCTACTCAAGTATGTCATTTGAGCTACCAACGAATAAAGTGCTACAAAATGTCTAGCAGAAATGGTGGTGTGTGTATTAGTGTTGAGTGTCTTTTAATCCTGAAGTTTTTAAACTATGTCGAGGTAGAAACCACCCACCATCAACCTGGTGGTCAGAGAAAGTCATTCTCAAAATTGACGATCCAAGATAAAGCCACTTGGCACAGTAAAGTGAGGAGACCCAACCCGACAAAATGGGCCCAAAGCTAGAAGAAGAATGGGTTTCTGTAAATAAAATGTTTTCTTTATTTATTTTTCTTTCTCTGTTTCTAATAATACAGTTGACAGTACCCTGTGTAAGGAGGTTCCTATACAGCCATGTTCATTTCTTAGAGGCTCAATAAACGCCACAGTGTTTTCGCTCGCTTTAAATCAGACTTTATAGAACTGTTACAGTCTTGTACTGAACCCATTACAATACCAAGGTTTTGTTCGTTTTTCGTAAGAGGTTTGACCACTTACTCTGTGTATGTGAAGGTGGATAATCATGTAGGACAATAAAACGCGGTTTAAAGGACGAGTGTGAATTGTCGCGGTAAATTGCTGCGTGTAGCTGAGTTAGCGGGTAAAGATTTTTTGTTTACATCTGTTTTTTTCTCCAGTTTCACACTAGGAATAATAACTCCTGTGTCGTGAATGCGTTCACAACCATGTAAACTCACATATATACAAGACACTCAGACACGGAACACGTCATATGTAGATATAAATATTTGTGCCATGCGGGAATCTAACCCGTGACATGCAGTGCCAATCGCTGATGAACCACTGCACTAAACGTGTTGTCATGTGCCACGTTGTAAAAGTGTTTCTAAAAAATTCCTCGAATAAAACGGCAAGCATAATATAGAAAAATCAGTCTTATAATGTTCTCACTGCTGGGACTCTGGTGTTTTCTCTCTAGGAGATGTAGGTAATGGGCTGCATACACTACTCGGGTCCAGTGTAACCACAGTTTAAATTAGAAAAAGTACCTATAGATTTTTTTTATTAGGAAAAAGCCGACGAAAAGTTCCACCGCTGGGGGGTCCAGAATAATGTACTGGTTTTTTTTTTTCCTGGTTGTACTATCAGAATGACTTCTCCCGCTCTTGGGCGGAGCGGGAGGGCGTGTCAGACTCTTACTGACTAAACCCCTACCCCGTTCCTTCGTTGCCTTCGTTCTGGGGGGGACTCGGTGTCAACCTTTAGGAATACCACGTGTTCCCCCCCAGAGGCTTCGACCCTGCCGGGCCCCTACAGAATGTACTGGTACTATAGTATTCGTTTGTCCGTCAACGTCGACACATGTAGATAGTGTAATCCTTCTCTAGTCCTAAACAAACAAAAACTGATCTACTGCACAGCACTCAACTACTAACACCAGTTATCTAAGAATCGAAACGATTTTCTTTAAGAGCAAGCGAGAACTCGTTGACAAACTGCGCGCCGCCCGATTATACCACAGATTAAAACTAAATTAATTCGTTTCGTTTACACAACCGTAGTTTAAGTTAACCGTGGTTTCATGTTGACTGTAAACGATTGGGTGTCGATCGGAGATTAGCTGCGCATGCGACGACGCGACGCGCAATTAATAGGTTGGTTGGGGGAAAAGTGATTGTAGGTGGTTTTACTGTTTTGAGTGTGAATGAAAGGGGATTTCGCTGGTTGGTTTTGTGCATTCATTGATGGATATAAAGCACTTAAAAAGCGCTGCTTATGGTGAAGGTGAAGTTTTGCGACTGTAGACTAGCAAAAATTTAAGTTGATCAAAAAGTAAGGGATAGAATTTGGAGGAGACTAACAGTGGGGCAGTGTTGGTGAATTTAAAAAGATACAATAACAGCGCCTTGTTTCGAGTTTTTCAGTTATTTTTTGTAGCCAAGTTTTCCGAAAATTTGAAGCGTCCAATTTTTAAATTTCCCACATTTCCCCCACAAGACTAAGTCAGGAATACATACAATTCGGCGCTAAAAATCCTCCATTTTATTTTTTGCAATTCTGGCTAGTGGCAGAATGTGCAAAGTAAAATGGTTGGGAAAAGGTAATATTTAGCACTACATGAGGCAATGTACCTACTCACAAAATTGATAATCCGTAAAAAATAGCCTTATTCTCAAAAGACAACTATGTTGTTTACAAAAATACAAAATCAAATCCACACAAAACCATAACAACCGCGGAAATGAAACCAAACCATCAATTATTTCCGAAGGCTTTATCTTTAATTTATACAGCACGTAAAGATACAAAGATACAGGATGATCACGATTACGTCGAGCCGGCAAGTGGGGACGCCGGCGCCCTGTATAATACAGATCTAGATTACAAGCCGGGGCTCCAACACGTACCGCTCGCACTTGACCGAATTGTGTAAAGCTTGGATGGAAAATATTTGTTGGTGAAAGTGTTTTTTGGAGGAGGCCTATGTCCAACTGTGGACGTATTTTGGGTGAAATGATGATGATGATGATGAAAGTGTTTTTAAATAATAATGTGACTTAGGAGATCTTTGGCAGTCGTTACGGATAGTCAGAAACCAGTAAATCTGACTCCAGTCTTGCCATGAAGTACCGTGTTACCCCAGTTAATGGGTCTGGTAGGCAGCCACTCCTCGTAAAATACTGATATTCAGCTAAATCCGGCTTGACTGGAAGCCGACCCCAATATAGTTGGGAAAAGGATAGGCAGATGATGAATGTGACTTAGGATGGTTACTAGCCTCGGATCTACACCGGAAAAACGAAAATGTCAAAAGCTCACGTAGTTCACGAATTTTCTCTTTTACAATAGGGCTTTATTCTCCTCTCATACTTATATCATTTTCAGGTGGCTGATGATAACATACTGCGAACACTATGGTTCACTGAAAAGAATCTGTTTTCTGCAAGAATACTGCTTATGAAAGTAGGGACAGTGTTATAAACCGGATGGTTACCTTCCTGTGTAAGGTATTTAAAATGTATGAGGAATAACGCCCATTTTCAATAAGCTACCTATCTAAAGTTGCAGCTACTAAAGATAAACAAATCTATCCTTTTGTCCTTACTTGCTTTCCTATAACCCACCGACAGTTAGCATTTCCTACCAAAATTGTGACATTGACAACTAGAATTTTACTGTTTATCGGAGATACCGCAGGTTATTGAAAACGGGCGTTAGAAACCAACTGCTAGCTATCTATACCTCTGTGTTCACATGGCACTTAAAGCTCAGGTTTAACTCTTTGTCTGCCGTTTTTGGGTAATCATCATATAACTTCTCATCCTCAGGGTGGATCAGAAGGGAGTGAATTCTTTCAGGTGGCCTCTACGTGCCAGAGCCATGGTAACTCTTTCGAGCCATTTTCTCTTTCTCATACATACCAAATTACCATCCGGATACAGCACACAAGTCACCGATAGCCAATAGAATTTCTCAATAAGTAACAAACCACTTGTCAATTAGTCCTAATTATACTAAAACACATTAGCACTGGGGCGCCGCTCATGATTGCGATGGCGCCAAAGATAACTGATCGAGATTATACTGTAGTTAGAAGGAAACAGGAGGTATCTGGTCAAAATATAAAAAAGAGAGAGTGTTATCAACATTAAAGACAATCTCCACAGATGGAGGTTCTCAGACGGTTCTAGACGTCTACTCTTTTTCTCCGAAATACGAAGTTTCGACCGAAATTTCGCGTGTTTCCTAGGGCTGTATCTATGGTTCGACGTTTCGAATCTCTAAACCTAATCTAATTCGTATCGTTAGATTATTCAAAATTTTAATGTCAAACTGAAGAAACTCGCGAAATTCATGTCCCACCTTCTTTCTTGCATCATTTGCCCTGTCACCTGTTCACGGAAGGACCTAATGACAGCATCAGTGGACGGTATTGCCGTGGCCGAATACTGGGCCAGTTAATTAGTTTTGCTTGCCATCGACACGCTAAGAAGAAGATCAACATCAACATTTTAGTCAAAAGACGTCCACAGCTGGACATAATACTCCTCCAATTGTAGCCACAACGACGGGTCCTGTGCATCTCGCATTCCCGCGACTCTCACTTGGTCATCGGTATACATAATTATTTATTTATTTAAACTGCATGTACAGTGGTGGGAATTATAAAAATGGATCCCTATTTATATTCGTCACGATTTTTCAGCGCACAATGAAAATGGATAGACCACTAAGTCTAAAAGGGTAGATACACCCGTGTTTCTTTGTGCAGCAGCATAGCTAATCGAGATTAGATGTCGAGGCTGGCACGAGGCTCGCACTTGACCGAATTACAAGCCGGTTCAGCTTTAAGGATTCGTTTGATGGCTTTTGTAGGCCGTTTTATTTATGTAAGCTCGGTTATTGGTCGTAAATGTTCGGCGTCGAAATGGGAGTGACCTGACATTGACATAATAATGATTATTATATAACATAGGCCTTAACAAACTATAGGAAAAAATAGTATTTTGAATTTTTAAAATAAAAATTAAGCGTGTATGTGTTTATACGTGCACAAACATAAGATTGCTTCAAAAGAGGTACAAAAATACCTACTGTGTATACCATGCCAACCATAGTAGCTACCACTACGCCACCACAATGAAATTAAAACATAAAATCCTCCCAGTATCTGAGTTTTCCACGCAACCAGTTACCCAGACAAGACACAAAATCGTCTGTTCGAAGGATCTTCACTTTTCAATGGAGGTATTGACTTTGCACCCATGCATACCTCTAAAATGGTGACCATTGAATATGAAACGTCAGCGAAGCCATCGTGCACTATAACATCTTGACATCATTGTCAAAGAGAAACAAAAGACTATTTATTTGAATTAAGCTTGTCATTTAATCGAAAACCTAGGTAAGAGAAAGAAAAAAAGAAAGTTATGTGTTTGTTTGCAGAGCTAGAATATAGATTTTGTGTTGCAGGGTTCTTCTTCTGGAACGTCAAGGGCAACTACAGAAACACAGAGGAGGAACACGGCAAGAGTGGGATTCAGTCTACAAGTCTGATACTCTCTCGCCCCCAACCCCCAGAGTGGGAGAAGATATTTGACGATTTTTCACCATCAAAAAAATGTACTGTGTACGATAAAAGCTAAACATAGATATTACAATGTGCTATCCACAAGTAATATTATAATACAATATACATAAATTCCAACACTTGTTTCGAGTTTAAAATTTACATCGTGCCGAGGAATTTTGTGCTCATACAATTACGCCGGAGAGGTTTCAATTTAATCGAATAGAAATTCTAGGTTTTACTGTATTTCAATAAGAAAACAGAACAAAAGCGAACTATTTTGAACACAATACGGGTGAAAGTTCACATGAATGCGTGCCATTGAAGGCTGGTTCGCAAAGATGGCTGTTTTCATGAGAATCGTAAATGTTAAAACTAAATGCCATTACCGTAAAGTAAGATGAAGGAATAACTATTTCGTCAAAGGTAAAGTTTTGATTTGCTGTATCTGTATGTACAGGGATTATCAATAATATATTGCTTACTAGCTTTTACCCGCGGCTTCGCTCCCGTCAAATGACTACCCTACATATCCTACGCTACCCTACCCTACCTTCCCTACCTACCCTACACTACCCTATCTACCCTACACTACCCTACACTACCCTACACTACACTACCCTACACTACCCTACACTATCCTACACTACCCTACACTACCCTACACTACCCTACACTACCCTATACTACCCTACACTACCCTACCTACCCTATTTTACCTAACTTTTTTTTTTAATTTTTCTCTCCGTAAGAACCATCATTGAACTTCAAGGAACATTTTTTTAAAAAATCAGCCAAATCGGTCAAGCCATTTTCATGTGATGTCGTGACAACGGAAAACGGGTTTCATTTTTATATATATAGATTTTATAGCTTGCTGTATTCTAATAGAATGTAATGAGAGAAAAGTGCAAGAAAATGTGTCATTACTATAAGTTACGGTACTTATAGTAATGACACAGTTTCTTCCACTTTGACCAGAGATTTTATTATTGGTATTGAACCATTATGCCTCAATTTACACAAAACTTTGGAATCGGCAAATGATATAAGAGTAATGGGACTGCAGAGTTTCTTAAATTTTGAAAAATTCCTAGGCCTTCATCAGATCTTCACACACTTTAAATTCACTACCAAACAAAAGAAAAAGAAACAATCAGAAAAATCGGTAAACATTTGACGAGCATAAGTTTTTTTAAATTCAATTCGATAACCTTCTAAAACACCCTTTTAAAAGGCGATTAAAAATAAGATTAGGTTAGAATGTACTGTACTTGTAGCTAGGTAGATAATTTAGACAGTAAAGAATACTGACGAAAATAAATAAACAGTCTACACGCCAGATGCAACCGCACCAGATGACGCTAAATTCCTCAAGCAACATAATACAGCTCTAATCCCATTCTAGGTCAAACAGATCAAACAAGACACTTAGCTTCAGATAGAATCACACCAAAACAACGGCACGGTTACCCCTTACAACATAAACGACATTGGCAAGCCGTGACTGCACAATAATGCAGTAACAAATAAACAAACAGAATACAATTACTGTAACCTCCAGTGTTATAGAGTTGAGAACCCGTTATGATAGTACGGTACAGAAATGTAACACGTCGGAGTCCTGGAGTAACGGCGAAGGAGTGGAGGCTCAGCAGGAGGTGATTAACAGACGCATCTATCAGATAAACACACGTGAGGTACTCGTTAAAGATGAAACGATGATCAACAAGAAATTGTTTTGTGTTTACTGATTTGTTTTATTGAATTATGATTTGATATCTAAGGTTGGTGATTTCAAATTACATGTAGAGGAGATGTGTGGTGTAACGAGAACGGATAGAGCGAGGAATGAGTATGTTAGAATAAGTTTGCAAGTGATGCCATTGACTGAAAAGATGAAAGGGAATCGTTTGTCTTGATATGGAAAAAAGAAGAATGAAATGCATTTACTAAAAGGGAGAGAGAATACTGAGAAAAGACTGAAAAAAGTGCTCCTTAGAAGTGTTTAAATATAACAAACAATAAAATCCACTTTAAGTTTACTTATGTGTCAGAAATCGTAAGTTATACATTTGGCATATTCCTAAAGAGACTAAAGAGACAGACTACACAGAAGACTGTGTAGTGTGTATGTGTGTTCGATTTTTACGGCACAAAACTTAAGGCTAATCTAAAAACCATTCACCATTTAGCCATGAAAGAAGAAGCAATATTCTTAACAAATCCATAGACCACACAGCAAACTTTAAATTCTATCTGCCCGAAGGAAAAATCGGTACAAAATAATCGAAAGTCCCCAAGGAACACACGCATGAATTTCATCTAAACACCAGAACTTCGAGGGATTTTCTCAGATACGTTTAACAAAATACACTCGAGATACAGTCGATATTAGAACTATTCCCGCACCAGTGCACCATTAGACTTGTAGTAACCGCGAGGAAGAAATTAAAGGATGAGACATCATTGTTTGATACTGCAAAATGTGTCTTGAATGAGAAGCAGATTTTCTATCGATCAAATTTGGAGGGTGTGCTTAGAATTTGCATTATTTATACCTCTTCAATCATTGGGCCATTAGTCATACGGTGATGCGTCACCGGTCACCGATATGTTAGACATCCCACCCATACGCACAAAACGTTTTGAGAATCCATTGTGCGTACAGTTAAGGAGTGGATGGAAGTCTGTGTTCCTTATAGCTACAACCTGGGGGATATTTAAATCAAGATTAAATAGGTTACTTCTAGATAAAAAACGACGACGTCGACTATATCGTCTCTTACTGTCTTTGAAGCTTCGACGATCCTTTCAATGATCCTCTTGGCTCGTTTCTAAATTGACTCAAGTGCATTAAGCTAGTATCTGGTAGATCCTTCCTAAAGAGGTGAGCAGGCGCCTTACTATTATATATTAAAACTAGCTGTCCCCTGCTGTTTCACCCGCATTTTTCGTTATTGCTCCGCTCCCGTGGGTCGTAGCGTGATGGTATATAGCCTATAGCATTCCTCGATAAATGATCTATCTAACACTGAAAAAAATTTTCAAATCGGACCAGTAGTTCCAGAGATTACCCCCTACATACAAACTTACAAACCTACAAACTTAAAAATTTTACCTCTTTATAATATTAGTATAGATAACAAGCGTGCACGCGTTAAAGAGAGTACTATACATCCTTTATGGCTCCATTCCTTAAGAGTTCAATTTTTATCGTCAAATGGATCGCATTTTGAATTCGAGGATAGGCCTCAGTATTCCTCAGTATACACGAACTTTTGCTTGCTCAGTAACCTTGTTTTGGAATTATTTTACTCATCAGAAAACATCTTCATCCGCCTAGCTTTTTTCCCAACTATATTGGGGTCGGCTTCCAGTCAAACTGGATTTAGCTGAATACCTTTTTTGGATTCATTTTACTCATCACAAAACAATAATTCTAAATACCACCGCAGGACATCGACTACCGCATCCAAACCCCCAACAATTCCACATACACACATACTTGCGATCGTTAACACGAGGCAACATCTTCTTCGAGCTCGTAACTCCCAAGATACCATCAATTGCTCGCGTGGGCGGCACTCGGGAGGAAAGTGCACCGCGATTGAGCCGCAAACTCACAGCCCTGACAGAAACATGAGCACGGAGTCGGCGACTTATGACACCATGTATGCCATGTAGCTCCAATAAATTTCCGTATGCGATAAGGAAATTTCGAGGTTTCGTCGACTCTAGCCATTGATGTAGCCTTTGATATACGAACGACAATGGTAACCTATTTCCGTGTTGGTGGGCAATATCTGAAGAATTGGAGAGGAAATTGGTTGTTTTATCTCTAGATTTTCTGGTTACGGAAGTAATTACAGCATCCTTGTGCCTGTGTAGACATGAGAGCTTTGGAAAGAGTGACACTCAGACAAATGTCGCTGAACATTTACTATATTAAATTCGAGAACCATATTATAGTTGAGTAAATAAATATAAAAGCATAATTGAAAGATGATTCATGTATAGTTTAATAATTTTAATATCCATGAGCTATGGTATCCCTATAGGGAATTTTCTGTTCTTTAAAACAATTAACCTGTCACCTGCGTACTTTGTAAGCTATCTATAAATTTCTTGCACATCTTATTTTTAAAAGAACAATAACATATGGAAACTATACAGCAAATTGCATATTATTACCATTATTATGCCCTGAACTCAGCATTATGCACATCGCAGCTCGCTTCGTTGATAACTTCAATAAGAGAAACTAAATGGACATTAAGAGTAGGCGCATAATTGCGAATATTTTGTCTCATGGCAGCTTTATCTTAAGATATGAATCGAAAACAATTATAGTCGCACTAAACAACGATTGTAATAATTGCAATTGTATGCTTAACATGCAAATGCGTGGATGAGACGATGAAAATAGTTTGCATAACCACAAATTGAAAAAAAGGTGGTATTTTAAAATGTTGGTTGGTTTAAAAGTAATGGAATAGTAAGCTTGAAATTAAACGCATTAATTTACTTCTTAATTTATTTGAGACCTTTTATTATATATTTAAAGCACCCCTATTTTCCATCTTGGTGGTCTTTTAGGTGAATATAAAATATCTACAATGTCTGTGTTCTGCAAAGAGTTTGCCTCGACAATACAGAGATATAGACATTCGGAAGAAAATTGTAGATTAAGTATTTACCTATAGACTGGGTTCCAAATCTTTTCTTCAGACACTAACAGATCAACGTGCAGGAAGAACTGTTGGAAATGACAACGGATTGCACATTAAAACTAGAACTTTTTTATTGTTTGTATCAACTAGCGCTAGACTAGTTTCCTACTTGAGCACGGTAAGCAATCAAAAAGTCAAATAAAGTTTCAGAAATTCATTTTGAAAAATTTTGGCTATGTGCAATTTATGGCATGCTACTGCATTACTTTTGCCATTTGCAACGACCTGTTATGTGAATGAGATATGTATGGTGTACGTCTAAATTTTTTGGATTTTTTATGCGTACCTAGCACAAAAAGTTTGGGGAAAACTGTACTAGTATGTTATAATAAGTTTTGCAATACTTTTCTCATACTCTATCTGGCTACCCGCTAACTTCGCCAGATTAGAACCAAATTCCAAGCCCACCCATAATCCGTATGAACATTGAACCTGAATGCGTGCCCAGAAACAATCTCACTCACATTCGATCGCGTGCGTCCATCCTTTATCTTGCTACAAGGTGTTAACTCGGGTCAGAGTCATGACCGACCTTAAAACACCTCATTACCTTTGAAATACTAGTTTCAGCTTCAACGGTAATCTACATTTAAGGGTCGCGAGACAAGCCTAGCGTAATTTACATTCATGAGTGTGTCGTATCATGGGTAAGGTTATCATGTGGCCCCTTTAGGTATGGCGGTATTGCAACGGTGCCTTAAGTCACGAGATTGGTCCTTTGTTATGCTGGGTTAGTGTAAAAGCGAGTAGCGGATTTCGAGTTGTCCAAAGAGTATTTCTGTTCCAAAGGGTATTTAGTGCATTATGATTTGCCCAAAGGGTATTTAGTGCATTATGTTTTGCCCAAAGGGTATTTAGTGCAGTATGTTTTGCCCAAAGGGTATTTAGTGCAGTATGTTTTACCCAAAGGGTATTTAGTGCAGTACTTTTTTTTCGAAAGGCTATGTAATCCGTTTTTTTTTTGAGTTATCTTGGGTCAGTCATGACTGACCATAAAATACCTCATTACCTTTGAAATACTAGTTTCAGCTTCAACGGTAATCTACATTTAAGGGTCGCGAGACAAGCCTAGCGTAATTTACATTCATGAGTGTGTCGTATCATGGGTAGGGTTATCACGTGGCCCCTTTAGGTATGGCGGTATTGCAACGGTGCCTTAAGTCAGGAGATTGGTCCTTTGTTGTACTAGGTAAATGTGAAAGCGGGTAGCGGATTTCGTGTTTTCCAAAGGGTATTTAGTGATAAATGATAAATGATATTTATTTTGCAAATAGGTTTCACGAAACACTTTTACACGTCAATTTTTTTTTGTCATAATTATTAATCTAGATGAGGCCGGTGTTTCCTAACTGACTACCCTGAGAAGAAACACCGAAACAAACTCAGGGCATTATGTTTTAGTGCATTATATTTTGCCTAAAGGGTATTTAGTGTAGTATGTTTTGCCCAAAGGGTATTTAGTGCAGTATGTTTTGGCCAAAGGGTGTTTAGTGCAGTGTGTTTTGCCCAAAGGGTATTTAGTGCTGAATGTTTTGTCCAAAGGGTTTTTAGTGCAGTATGTTTTGCCCAAAGGGTATTTAGTGCAGGATGTTTTGTCCAAAGGGTTTTTAGTGCAGTAAGTTTTGCCCAAAGGGTATTTATATTTTTTTTTCTAAAGGTAGCCTTAAAACACCTCATTACCTTTGAAATACTAATTTCAGCTTCAACGGTAATCTACATTTAAGGGTCGCGAGACAAGCCTAGCGTAATTTACATTCATGAGTGTGTCGTATCATGGGTAAGGTTATCATGTGGCCCCTGTAGGTATGGCGGTATTGCAACGGTGCCTTAAGTCAGGAGATTGGTCCTTTGTTGTTCTGGATTAGTGTGAAAGCGGGTAGCGTATTTCGAATTTTCCTAAGGGTAATTTAGTGCGCTAGTTTTTTCCAGAGTGTATTTAGTGCAATATTTTTCCAAATGGTATTTACTACATAGGAGGGTATCTAGTCCAGTTTTTTTTTCCAAAAGGTATTTAGTGCAGTTGTTTTCGGTATTTTGTACAATATGTGATATAATACACGCACATCTAGAAAATATTATGTTTAGAGTCGGCTACTGAAACGATTTTAGCTACTTTTAAAATAGTAATAACTTAATTTTCTGGTATAAGGTTATGCATTATGTACTAATGCCTTTCTTAAATGTGTACCTATAGTTTCGATATGTTAAGTACGAATTACTTTGGAGTAGTAGTAAGATATATTTTTCAAAATAATCTGCCTATGTACCACTGCTGTGCATGAAGTTATAAACAGCAATGGTATATGGCGTTGCATAAATAATAAATAATTTCAAGGATGTTGTATTCTAGGGTATACTAAAGTAGATCAATGGTTAGTCAGAAGAACCTTGGCTAGAAACCGAGATAACGCATAAATGAAACATCGTGAACAATAGCTGTTATTGCAAGAATATTTTTATAAAACTAACTTATTGAAATAACAATAAAAAAATAGATTTTCTATTACGTAACTTTTTTATTATTGATAGGATCGCTTTTGACCTCTATCTCACCTTATGGCAAGCTATGATGTGGTCGACGATGAAGCACGCTTGCCTTGAAGTAGCCTTATTCACTCTTGACCTGAGTTTGAATCTCTGGTTGGGCAAAATCTATTATTAGATTTCTATTGAGAATTTTTCAGGGTTGTGTGTCGAAAGTTTAGCTCGATGACCCCAGATTAAATGCAACGAAGGAACGGGGTGGGGTATAGTCAGTTAAATTCTGACAAATCCTCCCGCTTCGCCCAAGAAAGGGAGAAGTCGTTCTGATGATTCCCCACTAGAAAAAAAACCCATTCTTTTGGATAGCTCGTAAAACTGTTGGTCCTGCACACGGAACAGTTTTACTGTTCCGTGGTCCTGCACCTAATATTTCTCCGGTCGTGCCGATGCCGTCCCATCGGATTATGAGAGTTAGTACGCCAGTATGGTTTCAAAAGCTTGTTATTTCATCTAACGCAATACAACGTAATATTTGATAAAGAGGCAACGGGTAAAAAGAGATATCTCTTGAAAACTATGTAGGCACTCGGTAATTTCGTCAAATCTTCGTCGCTTAAATCTCGATTAAATGTACCTTAGGACCCTACGATGTTTCTATAGATATGTTTTTAAAATTTTGTATGTACATACAAAATAGGTGACTTGGACTAGGAGAGGTCTTTTGTTTTGCACAAATGTATGGTTTCATTTTAGCAGAAACTTAGATAATATCCATAAAATATGTGTATTTTTAAAATATAGAGTAAAAAATATAGATCTAGATAAATATGTATACAAATAACGTCAAAATCACGTAAGAGCGGTTGTATGAAAATCACTGGAAATTTATCTCGGGTGAGACCTATGGGTTGTACGCTGTTAAGAAATTACATTGGTGTATTGAATATTCAGATATCCTTAATGTGTAGTAGGTATATGAAGCAATAGGTCCCAAACAAAGGCATGAGTGTTGGTCACGTTTAACCAAATTAATGTTTTATAGGAAATTTATGTAAATTAGCAAATGCTACGTAATTTGGCCTAAATCTTAACCGCGTTAGAAAACATTTAATTATTGTTCTCATTATTAGAGTTCCGTACCTAAAGGTTAAAAATGGGACCCTATTACTAAGACTTTACCGTCCGTCTGTCTATCACCAAGCTGTATCACATGAACCGTGGTAGTTAGATAAAATTTTCACAATGATGTATTTCTATTACCTACCACTATAACAACAAATACTATAAACAGAATAAAACAAATACTTAAGTGGGGCTTCCATCCATACAACATACGTGATTTTTATTGCTGTTTTTTTAAGCCGACGGTTTTTTTTCCAAATGGGTAGTCATCAGAATGACTTCTCCCACTTTTGAGCGGAGCGAGAGGGCTTGTCAGACTTTTACTGACTTAACCCCACCATTTCTTCGTTGCCTTCGTTTTGGGGTCACGAGTTTCCCTTTCTGAACCCAATCCATAGTATGTGGAATGCAATAAAAAATTGTCATCTGAAAAGTTAACCCCAAATCGATTAACCTCTCGATACAAACACAATCGATAAACCTATCACCGTTATCGAGTCGTCAGTGCTCGTTTTAGCACGATCATGATAGTGCAAGAGATGGGTTCATTCGATGCGCGTGTCGACTGCGATTCGGTTCATTGACGAGGTGTTCTACCATCCATTGTGTAAGATAATGCATTGTTTGGCCGGTCTTACGTCAGGTGGCGAAGTGGACGGATGAATGGGTTTATATGGAATTGTGTCGTTCCCGTGGTATGTAGGTTACCATTAGATGACTGATTATCATCTTTACCACTATCCCATTCTTTTTTGTTATCAAAGATACTATACAGTTAATGGGTTGTGGAGGTCTGGTAGGCAGCCGTTCCTCGTGAAATACTGGTATTCAGCTAAATCCGGCTTGACTGTAAGCCAACCCCAATATAATTGGGAAAAGGTTAGGCAGATGATGACTATACATGCAAATACTAACTTGTGCCAGCAGCATCACACGTATGAAAGTCTTAAAATTATAGCAATGGAACATACTCGCAGGATAAAATCTCTTTTACGCTTCTTATGTGGCTGAGGCAGATACAAGAAAACGTGGAATATGTGAAGGATGACAATAACAAGTTAGGAAATAGAAACTAAAAATGCCGTTAATAAAGAAGTACAATTAGATAATAATATAAAGATATAACAGACAGCGGTAGAGGGCAATGTGTGTAAGAAACGTAGACATAATGTAAGACAGCAAGCATTAGATAATAAGGTCTTCTGCCATAATGCCAAAAATTGTGCAGAATCCAGCTATTAGCAGAGTGCATTAAAAAACGAATGTTGCTAATTATGAAAATGAAACCCATTGGCCCAATACATATATTTGAATACTAGCTTCTACAATCGGCAACACCCAAGTGAAAGTAGAAAATGATTCCGATGACCCCTCCTGGGACAATGTATTCAAAATTTCATCCAAATCCGTTCAGCCGTTTGAGCTTGAAAGAGTAACAACACATACACAATTACATACCTACATAGAAACTTTCGCTTTCATAACATTAAGTCATCATCATCTACCTAGCCTTTTCCCAACTATATTGGGGTCGGCTTCCAGTCAAGCCGGATTTAGCTGAATACCAGTATTTTACGAGGAGCGGCTGCCTACCAGACCTCCACAACCCATTAACTGGGGTAACACGGCATTTCATGGCAAGACTGGAGTCAGATTTACTGGCTTCTGACTGTCCGTAACGACTGCCAAAGATCTCCAAATGACAGCCGGGACCAACGGCTTAACGTGCTTTCCGAGGCACGGAGGAAACTTGTTATGTTAAGATGGTCACCCATCCACATACCAAACTTGGCAAGCGTTGCTTAACCATACAAGCTTTCATAACATTAAGTGTGATACTCATATAATTATTATTTACGTTACTAACCCAAAGGGTGGGCCGGGCCATAGAATTTAATTCTCCTTGACTACACCTAGTATTTCTAAAGAGAAATTTTAAGTTTACGATACCAATTATATGGTTGTTCTGTCATAGTTTCTTATACATCGTTATCGTTCAAACGGAAACTATAAATGATATTGTATGACGACCCTTAAGCTGTGTCGGCGCTGAAATTTATTGGAAGACGTAGAATTGGCACAAGAGAGAAGAATATTCATCATCTTCCTACCATTGTTATATGATACTTTTCTTTTCAGTAGGTAATCAGGTGGAGTGAGACAGCGTGTCAGACTTACTAAATAAAATTTATCCTGCGCCTAGTTGTAGTCCAGTCAAAATAGACTAAATTATTATTCAAGTTTGCATTAATTCCCAACAAGCTGGATTTTTGTGCAGGCCTTGAATACGTCATTACGAATGATATGTCAAAAGTCCCCATCGATCCCGCTTGTGCGTTGTTTTTTATTCGAGGTCAAAGGTCACAAATTAGCGTTTTTTGCGTGTATCTCTGAAACAACGAGGGCTATCGAAAAATTGTTCAGGCAAAGTTTGTAGATCGTAAAATTGTCTACAAAAAAGATCCAACATTTTTTCTTCTACGATGCACTGTTCTCCAATTATGGCTATTTTAAACATAGAAAATACGAATATGCACTCATGCTAAGGGATGATGGGTTCAATGAATATTTGAAGAACAAACCATCTGTAACGATACATAAGCAGTGTCGTAAAGCATACACCCGGAAGGGCAGCATCGCTGCAGCTAAAAGACAGCGTGAGGCGGAGATAGCTACCACATCTGGGATTAGTCCTCCTCGTACTAGCACGAGGAAATGAATCGTCTTTTTGACGAAATACTGTTTGTTCTGTGGCAATGAAGCAAATAAAACGGCTGAAATAAAAAAAAGCGCAGCATCTTAGACCTAGAGTGTCCTAAACTTTCAACCCTTGACTTCAAGAAAACCATCTTTAAGGAAGCTCAGACTCGTTCTCATGAGCTAGCAAGTAGTGTCATTGCTAGATCGTAAAATTATCTACAAAAAAGATGTGGACACTTTTCTTCTATAAAGCATCGCTTTCGAGATATCGTGACTTTAGACCGCAGGAAAGTCGTATTTTAAGTGTAACAATCACTGTAGTACTTAGCCTCAGCAGCAACTAAGTCATATTCATACTGAATGCGGGCAATGACACTACTTGCTAGCTCATGAGAACGAGTCTGAGCTTCCTTAAAGATGGTTTTCTTGAACTCAAAGGTTGAAAGTTTAGGACACTCTTGGTCGAAGATGCTACGCTTTTTTTTATTTCAGCCGTTTTATCTGCTTCATTGCCACAGAACAAACAGTATTTCGTCAAAAAGACGATTCATTACCTCGTGCTAGTACGAGGAGGACTAATCCCAGATGTGGTAGCTATCTCCGCCTCACACTGTCTTTTAGCTGCAGCGATGCTGCTCTTCCAGGTGTATGCTTTACGACACTGCTTATGTATCGTTACAGGTGGTTTGTCCTTCAAATTTTCATCAAACCCATCATCCCTTAGCATGAGTGCATATTCGTATTTTCTATGTTTAAAATAGCCATAATTCGAGAACAGTGCATCGTAGAAGAAAAAATGTTGGATCTTTTTTGTAGACAATTTTACGATCTACAAACTTTGCCTGAATTATTTTTCGATAGCTCTCGTTGTTTCAGAGATATACGCAAAAAACGCTAATTTGTGACCTTTGACCTCGAATAAAAAACAACGCACAAGCGGGATCGATGGGGACTTTTGACATAACATTCGTAATGACGTATTTAAGGCCTACACAAAAATCCAGCTTGTTGGGAATTAATGCAAACTAGAATGTCTATTTTGACTGGACTATTGGTCCTTCTTTGCCTTGTGTTCTAGGCCCTAGGTTTTCCTTTTAGAAGTGAACCTATGGCCCCAGTACCGCCCAAGTGCAGAAGTAATTGCATGAATTCCCGCATAAAAAAACACGCTTTTCGCGGCCGCAGATGCTGCAGGCACTATGCATAGACTTCCGTTATAACCCCGATTAAAAAACACCATCAGGTGGGATCGCGGTCAAGCACTAGTCTATAACAATAAAAAAAATCGAAATCGAACTTCAGTAACGTCAATACTTTCACAGCGTCCACGCTTTCACTTCAACTTTCAGTAATTATATTAAAAAAAGACTATACAGCCCTTTCCTTTATTTTGTCCATAAACTATGCCCACATAAAAACAAAGCATTGCCTTGTTAGCACAAACTAAAATAAATGAACTTTTGTTTTAATACATTAGGTTCGCGTTCTGCTATTTCGCTGATATTTCTTTTCCCTCCCCCCATTACTTCCATTATGTGTTATTTTACTTACAGAATAACCCCTTACGCATCGTTATGTTAAAGTTCTAACTGAATCTATGGTTGCCATGAGCAATATAATAGTTTTTTGTATACCTTGATGTGTATGTGTTAAGCAATTCATCATTTCAGCCAAAAACGACCACTGCTGAACATAGGCCTCCCCAAACGTAGCCACAAACAACGACCGGTTCTGTGCGTCTCGCCTCCATCGCATTTCCACGAGCATTTCATCTAAAAGTACATCATATCCCGATTTCCAAGCAGATCATATGCAACTTTTCTAATATTCTTTTCTATTATTTCTAATATTTATTTTTCGTATAATGCTTGCACAAATTTGCCTCTTCTTCCTCCAGCCCTTATCCCATATTACTTGGGGTCGGCGCAACACTTTTTTTCGTCCAGTCTGTTCTGTCACCCGTCATACTATCACTAACTCCCTTTTCTTTAATATCAGTCCTCACACAATCTATCCATCTTTTCTTTGGTCTCCCTTTTCCTTAAGTCTAATCAAACTCAATTCATTTCATACACAATCATTTTCCGTGAAAGAAAATGCTGTTTTGCCATATCATTTTGTATTCGCCAATCCGCCTTTGGCATGCGTCATTCTTCACGCTCCTATTAATGTTGATAAACGAAAATGCAATTAGGTATTTAATGAAAACCGACATTGTGTTTTCATAAAACATATATTTTTCAGGTCTACTAATTTAAGTAGGTTACACTGAATTTCCAATTCTGGAACCAATATCTAAATGTTATCTGAAATTAGTTAAAGCCAACAAGATAAGCCGAACAAAAGCTCTGTGTAACCATGACGATACTAATGTAAATAAGTACGGCGCCATGGCGGTGCCTGTGTTACTTTTCCCTCATCATCTACCTACCTAGCCTTTTCCCAAATATATTGGGGTCAGCTTCCAGTCAAGCCGAATTTAGCTGAATACCAGTATTTTACGAGGAGCGGCTGCCTACCAGACCTCCACAGTCCATTAACTGGGGTAACAAGGTACTTCATAGCAAGACTGGAGTCAGATTTACTGGCTACTGATTATCCGTAACGACTGCCAAAGATCTACAAATGACAGCCGGGACCTACGGTTTAACGTGCTTTCCGAGGCACGGAGGCAACTCGGTATGTTAAGACCTTGGCAAGCGTTGCTTAACCTTGAAGATTGACCCGTGCGGCTGTTATTATCTAGCCACGAGCTCCTCCAATTCTGGAACCAATATCTAAATGTTATCTGAAATTAGTTAAAGCCAACAAGATAAGCCGAACAAAAGCCCTGTGTAACCATGACGATACTAATGCAAATAAGTATGGCGCCATGGCGGTGCCTGCGTTACTTCTCCCTAATATTGCGAAAATCTACATAAGAATAACATTAATATTTCTGCACAATCAACTTTTGAAGGCACTTACAGGCACTTACTTATGTTTTCTGACAGGCTGGATTGTTGTGTGGTAAATCTTTGTTTTATTTATTTTATTCAAACTTTACGCACAAGTAAAAAACAATGTACAAATGCGGGCTTAATGCTTTAGGCATCTTCTACCAGTTGACCTAAGTATTTCATTTGGTTAAGAATACAATGATTATAACCACACGGTTATTGGCTGAATTCTTGACCAAAAAAATACGATGTGATTGTGATTTGTGACGTTTCTCGCTATATCCCCCAAAACTTAAAAATCAAGATAGACGTAGTCTTATTCTATTGAAGAATTACACATGTTCAGAGGAATTTCTCCTGCATCGAGAGTGTAAAAAATAAAAACACTAATTTTAGAGAGAGCAGAGGTGGCCCAGTGGTAACTGCCCCGACTTGCAAGTAGTAGGTCGCGGCCCGCGGGTTCAAACCCAGCCAGGCGTATTTTACTTTGTGTAACTTATTTCATAATCGCTGCTCTCAAAAACGATAACGGAAAACATCGTGCAGAAACCGGCATGTCCTAAAACAAAAATTCGAAGACACCAATCCACACTGGGCTCGCTCGTGGTGAACGGAATATCCCCCCCCCCCAGAAAATGACCACTGACTACTATTGCAACTCCCTCACTTACCTCAGCTCAAATCCCAAGAAACCTTACACACGGACACAGCTCACAAAGATCGAAGACACCACCTCCACACAAGGAACACAATCAATCATCCGAAAACTAGAACAGCTCAACAAAAAAATGTACATAATCGTGTATGGAATTACACGCCCGGGGCGGCGATTAAGGCGCAACTCTATGGCGCGGTCAATTAGAGGACGTTTATCGTGAAAACGTCTCAATTAACGACCACTGTGTGTTGGGGCTTATATGGTAGGTGGTGGGATTGCGACAGGGCTGTCGCTGGATGAAATGATGATGAGAAAGGTCCCATGATGTTCAAGGGAACATCTACATTGGAGGCGAATATACTCGTAGATGTGTGGAAAATCTAAAAAAGGAAGCCAGAGTTGATTTCAATTGCGGGCTTGAGGATGGTGAGTTTTGTGTAGCTCGTCGTCCGGCCGTCCAGCAAGGACCAAGCCTGCGGTGTTCCACGCGCATCTCTAAGACGGACCAGTTAAAGTGGACGAACTTGAACTGCCATGCCATCGTTGCATCTACATTGGAGATCCTTCTCCAATGTAGATGCAAGGGGCTTTGGGCTTCCATGCTGTTACGTCTACATTGGGGAAGAAAATCGTTATGTGGAAAATGTACATAAGGAAGCCAGAGGTGACTTCAATTGCGGGCTTGCGGACAATGAGTCTTGGGTAACTCATCGTCCGGCCGTCCGGCAAGGACGCGATGTGTTCCACGCGAGCTTCAAAAAGGGATCAGTTAGGGTCAACGCCTGCGAGGGTTACACATTGCTCGAAGAAGTTACCGTAGCCCTCGCAAGAAGGGCGACTGGAGGAATACGGGTGGGTCTGACACTTCCTCTCACTGCACACAGAGCGGGAGAAGTTATTTTGAAGATTTCCCACCCAAAAACTAGGGATACAAAACATGAATTCCATCTTGTGTCCCCTTTGGTCTAGTAGACCTGTAACGACAGGAACAGTCCGAAATCAACTATCGGATAGTTGCCTGGACTCCCATCCAGCCGGAGGACCCTCTCTTTTCAGCCTCCGTTGATCCGTTTCCAGGACTTAACACACCGCATACCCTCTAAAGTCCGTTCAAAAAGATGCGTAACTAAAAGCGGTGTTCATATTTTATTGCTTCTGACACCCCTACATCTCCCATACAAGGCAGGGTGCCCGGGTGGTGCAAATAACACGCTTCCACCACTTTGATGTATGGCCGTACATTCAGTTTTTCGTCCCGATTTCCTGTGATTACTCGTACCTTGTCGTAGCGATAATAACTTGGTCCTATATATGTAGGAAGGGTTTCTTGCTTTCGGTCTACTCTTTGATTAAGTCTAGTTATTATTTTTATTATGGTATAATAGTATTCCGATAATGAGGTGTGAAAAGAAAATATTAGAATTAAGGATCGAGGAATGGCTAGTCTATTGCACTAAGTGCACCCGTAAGCAAAGTAAGGCCACGTTCTCACATTGTCGTAAGGGTTAATTTACCGTCGGAAGACTAGTCGTCTCTTAACTGTTCCCATTATAACGACAGTTTACAGCCACGACAGATAATCGCATCGACGACACATGATATAATAATAACCTTATTAGCAACTCAAATTACAATTTACAAAAATAACAGTGAAACCACATTAGGCAGAGCCTGAATCGTGGCTATCAAACAAAAACGATTACACTAATAATAGTAAAAAAAAATCTGCATTTACCGTCACGGTTGACATAATTTTTATCGTTTTACCACTGTCACAACAATCTGTTATCACTGCAAAGACAGTCGTAGACTACAGTTAATCGTGTCCTATATTTATTTATTTATTTAAGCTTCATGTACAGTGGTGGTACATAGGCGGACTTAATGCAACAAGGCATTCTCTACCAGTCAACCTATATGTGAGCAAGGTGCTCACATATAGGACACGATTAACTGTAGTATTTAAATATATAAGCCACAACACTTAAAACTACACGACCATCTATCGTCACGACAAAGGGGAAACGCGGTCTGAAGAAACTGGTATGTCCTAGAATAAAAATTCGGACATTACATGGGCCTACACTAGGCCCACGGGATGACTTATTGCCCATTCCCTCTTTTGGAGAGGAGCCGCTAAGTCATAGCGGTGGAATAACCTATCGCAGGTTTATTTTATCGTGCGAATTCTTTACGGCATCTTTAGTATATTTTAAGTTTTTAGTAAGGAGTTGGGTTAAAAATGGGTTTGGGTGGGTCATTTCAGCGTCATGCATACTGACCGCTGGGCTGTCGCCACACCGTCGAAGCCTACCTAGAAAGACTTGGCGAGATAGCGTACCACGAGTATCTAATGGTTCGAGATGGCACAGGAAAAGATCTGGAAGGACTTGGGGAGGCCTGTACCCATCAGTGAGACAGTAATGGCTGGGACAAAAAAGTAATTATTTCTTACTTTTGCTTACTTAGAGAACTTTAATCAAGTTGCAGGAGCCAAAAACAAAAAGCTTAACTAACTTAACGTGTGAATCCCTGTAACGAATCCGAGGACCGAGGTACGTTCACACTAATTAGCCGCATATAAAAATTAGGCCGTGGCAATTAACGTTTTGCCAGCAATTAATCACCTTTGATGGTTCGCCGACCAAGCCTTTACCGAGACACCGGGCTTTTTAGATAGATCGATTAAGTTTTTCGAGGTTCGAAAATCGATTTGAGCATTCGACCCAATTATTGCTTTGTTTGGCCGAATCGAAATGGGTTTCACAAGCGTACGGGTTGAAAAGGAAAGTATTTTGAAATGCTTTGTTGAGGTTTTGTTTAGGTGATCATTTTAAAAGAAAGTATTGCGTTGTTTATATTTTTGTTGGGCCTTTGTTGTAATCATAACAATTGTATGAAAGGCGTCTTGGAAACTTGTAAGTAATCGTGAAGGCTCTTTACTGAGTTAGAACAACTGAAATTCGATAAATTTTCGTTTTTGATCGCATCAAAATCTGTGGTGCGGTATAAAGTAGTTATTGATCCTATTACGTTCACAATCAGTTAAGGTTCAAGTGTTTTCTTCTTCCTTCCCGTGTCCTATATTACTTGGGGTTGGCACAACACGTGTTTTTCTTCCATTCTGTCTTGTTCCACCCGTCACACTTTCACTAACTCCCTTTTCTTTCATATCACTAGTCACGCAATCCATCCAATTTTTCTTTCGCCTTTTTCTCTCGCTCTCCATCTACATTTGTATACTCATAACTCTTTTCATCCTTTCTCTTCACATGATCATACCAAGAAAAACGATTTCCTTTCAACTTTTCGGTCACTACTGTCAATCTTCCTCTCATATACTGATTTCCCACTTTATCCTACTATCATTCAATCACAAATAATTAATTTCTTCTTTTTCCTGTAGGTTTAGGACCAGAGTGGTAATTTCCTCCAGAGACTATTATGTAGGTGATTAGTATTAGATAAGGAGCAGTAAACAACTATTCCAAATCACGCCACCGATTTCCATGCAATCGGAACTCTGCTCTGCTCGGCACGCATGAAGACCAACTTATACTCTGACAAAGTGATGTAATGTCATCACCGTCTGGGCGCCTACCACTCCTGCAAGCTTCCGCACAATCGCATTGGCGTCTCCAATATATCTCTTACTTTTATGGCTCTCTAAAATCTTTTATTAATTAAGAAGCAAATAAATTAATCAATTAATCATTTGTGTAATAGACTTAAGATTGACGTAGAGTTTCATATAATTATCTTGTTTAATTTCATTTAATCAATTCGGTATTTAATACCACCATAAACTCAAACTCGATACATCAGAAATGTCACCGACTAAATATATGTTACGTAACTTCTTAATGTAATAATTTCCAAGTTGGGCCCACGCTTCCAACAGATCGCCGATACAACAATTTATATCTAAAGCTTACCTATCAATATTCAGTATTACCATAATTAAAAAATTGTTTGAACGTAAATTAAAATGTTACCAACATTTTATTGGGAGGCGCTTCTATTAATAATCACGTGTTGAAAGTTGTCATTTGTGTTAAACGCGTAATTAAATACGGAAAGGTTTTTTATTTAAGTGACTTCTTCTACTCTAGGGCAGATCAAGAGGGCGTGCCGGATTTTTACTGACTAAAACCCACTCTTATATTCCTTTATTGCCTTGAGTTCCAGGACTCCGGGATGCGTGAGACCACGACCGCCTCTTTCGATAGCATTACTGCTTCGCAGAAGAAGACGATGGACAGCCATTCTTCCTCGTTTTGGACCCGGGGGTGCTCCATTCAAGCAGAGTCTACTTTCCAGACAAGATGACAGAGAGCAATTTCGCCAACAAATTATACCAGAATACACATTTTTTATCTAGCCTTTCTCCCAAAAAGGCTAGGGAGATGATGACACATTTTTTTTTACGTTGATAGATAATCTACAGTCTAAGCCTATTAACAATAATGTTCCACTCATTCTACTAGTAAAAGTGTAAGATCTAAGCATGGTGGCATCAAGACATAACACAAGATGTAGAGATAATGACCTGGTGCCGGACGCACATGAACGTGACAATAATGGCACACGACGATATTCCTAGGTAATGAATAAATAATCTGATGATAGCCAGTCTATCTAACAGCCAAACGCAGTTGGAGGACTCAATGAGTCTACTGGAAACTACAGTCAAAAACTAGTTCAAGGCACTTGATAATTGGCTGAAATTAAATGATGCTGATGTTTAAATGGAGATAATTCAATGGTTTTTTTGATTCTATAGATACTTTTTGTTAGTTAAGCAAAAAACAAAGAGAAATTAAAAAAAAATAAGTAAACCAGAATACAATGTTTCTTATACTAGATAGGTATTCTGTCCTCTAAAAGTAAGTATATTAACTAAGTAATAAATTAGATTTTAATGAATTGAGATAATTCAATAATCTAGATTATAAAAGAGTATCTTTTCTCAGAACAAAAAATATACCAGAATATACACATTTTTTTGAATAAAGTAATTTCTCTAAGTATAATGTTTCAGTCATTCTACAAGTAAAAGTGTTAGATCTAAGCATGGTGGCATCAAGACATAACACAAGATGTAGAGATAATGACCTGGTGCCGGACGCACATTAACGTGACAATAATGGCACTTGACGATATTGTTAGGTAATGAATAAATAATCTGATGATAGCCAGTCTATCTAACAGCCAAACGCAGTTGGAGGACTCAATGAGTCTACTGGAAACTACAGTCAAAAACTAGTTCAAGGCACTTGATAATTGGCTGAAATTAAATGATGCTGATGTTTAAATGGAGATAATTCAATCGTCTTTTTGATTCTATAGATACTTTTTGTTAGTTAAGCAAAAAACAAAGAGAAATTTTCAAAAAAATAAAGTAAATTAGAATACAATGTTTCTTATACAGATACATAGATAGGTATTCTGGTCCCCTAAGAGTAAGAATATTAATAAAGTAATAAATTAGATTTTGATGAATGGAGATAATTGAATAGTCTAGATTATAAAGGAGTGCCTTTTCTCAACAACATAAAATATATCAGAATACACTCAATTTTTTAAATTGATAGTTAATTTTTCTAAGCATAATGTTTCAGTCATTTAACGAGTAAAAGTGTTAGATCTAAGCATGGTGGCATCAAGACATAACACAAGATGTAGAGATAATGACCTGATGCCGGACGCGCATGAACGTGACAATAATGGCACTTGACGATATTAACGTAATAGAAATAATAATAGTGAAAGTAATATACAGAACGAACAGGGAGACGGATGGAGACGAGTTAGGAGTAATGATTTTTGATTTAGTGTTATACTCGTATAGACTATTGTGGTATTTGGTGATAATAATTAAATAGAAATAATATTGAAGGTATTATGTGAATAGAGGAAAGTGTGCGGAAACTGCAACAAAGATTGAAAAGAAAATTACACTTCACATTAATATTATAGTCGAAAGTATGTAAGTGTGTTGTGTATCTTTTTTACTATTTGACGCTTAGTCAGGTGAAAGAATTTAGATAAAATTTATAACACCATGTCTTTGTAGACTATGTCCTGGAATAGCCTGCACATAAGATACTATTTACTTCTGAAGTATGTTCGCTTGAGATATTTTTCAACTAACACGATGGCGAAGCTGTTGGCAGAAGCTAGTAAGGGGGAGCGGTTTTTGTTGCATCATTTTTCGTATTTTTTTGGATTCTATGATGTTTATGAAGGATTATAATTATTACATAATTACATATGATTTCTTCTCTCACGTTCTGTCATGATTAACATGTTCACGAGAAATTAAAAATGGCTCCAAAAAGAATTTACTCGTATTTGTTTGGAAATTCATTGTAAGCTTGTGATTTTCGAACATAAGGCTTACAATATACGTTTATGCTAAAATATTTTAATTGTTATTTTATTTACTAAAACCAGATAATTCTATTCATCATCTGGCTAAAGTTGTGAAAGACAGAAAATTAGATACACATAACAAACTGAGACCACTCCACTAACTTCTCTGTCCTATTTGGATCCCACAGCGTGGAAAACGATTCGATTAGGCGAGGAGACGCGGGCAGTCGCTTTATTATCTGGTGCTCGCATGATGAATGAGAGGCGACCGCAGACTTGAACAGGTATGTTGTGACTGGGCTCAGCAGAATATCAGGTGACGCACTTAGTTTTAATTAGGGATTAGTATTATTAGACTGGGTTGCAAGTGCAGCCATTAAAGTCAGAAATTAGATAGCATGTGTTAGCAGCCATGTACCGGAAGATGTAACGTTGCAAGGCCTTTCTACAACGTGGACTGATGACCTGGTGAGGGTCGCGGGAGTCCGATGGATGCAACATGCTCGCATGATGAATGAGAGGCGACCGCAGGTTTGAACACGTATGTTGTGACTGGGCTCAGCAGAATATCAGGTGATGCACTTAGTTTTAATTAGAGATTAGTATTATTAGACTGGGGTGCAAGAGCAGCCATTAAAGTCAGAAATTAGATAGCATGTGTTAGCCATGTACCGGAAGATGTAACGCTGCAAGGCCTTTCTACAACGTGGACTGATGACCTGATGATGGTCGCGGGAATCCGATGGTTGCGAGACGCTCGCATGATGAATGAGAGGTGACCGCAGGCCTGAACAGGTATGTTGTGACTGCGCTCAGCAGAATATCAGGTGACGGACTTAGTTTTAATTAGAGATTAGTATTATTAGATCAGGGCCTGTTTCACAATGTCCGAGTAGGCAGTACTCACTGAATAAATTCAAAAATGGAACAGAATTTGTATGAAATTATCTGCCAAGTAAGATACTTACTACTAAACTTAATCATAATTGGCGAAACAGGCCTTGAGGTGTACAGCTATTAAAGTTAGAAATTAGATAGCATGTGTTAGCAGCCATGTACCGGAAGATGTAGCGTTGAAAGGCCTTTCTACAAGGTGGATTGATGACCTGATGAGGGTCGCAGGAGTCCAATGGATGCGAGACGCTCGCATGATGAATAAGAGGCGACCGCAGTTTTGAACAGGTATGTTGTGACTGCGCTCAGCAGAATATCAGGTGACTTAGTTTTAATTAGGGATTAGTATTATTAGACTGGGTTGCAAGTGCAGCCATTAAAGTTAGAAATTAGATAGCCTGTTTGGCGACTGCGTACCGGAAGACGTGGCGTTGGATGGTCAAGGTGGACTGATAACTTCGGATGGTTTCGAGAATCCGAAGAATGCAAGACACACAGCATAGGTGGTTGTGGCGACAGTTGAGGGAGGCCTATGTCCAATTTTGATAATGTATGTTTTTCTGCTGAAATGTTCATGATTATCTAACAGACAGGCCGATTGGCAATTAAATAATAGATTCTCAATACGAGATCTCTCATCATCATCATCTGCCTAGCCTTTTCCCAACTATATTGGGGTCGGCTTCCAGTCGAGCCGGATTTAGCTGAATACCAGTATTTTACGAGGAGCGGCTGCCTACCAGACCTCCACAACCCATTAACTGGGGTAACACGGTCCTTCATGGCAAGACTGGAGTCAGATATACTGGCTTCTGACTACCCATAACGACTGCCAAAGATCTCCAAAATGACAGCCGGGACCAACGGCTTAACGTGCTTTCCGAGGCACGGAGGAAACTCGTTATGTTAAGATGGTCACCCATCCACAGACCAACCTAGGCAAGCGTTGCTTAACCTTGAAGATCGACCTGTGCGGCTGTTATTATTTAGCCACGAGCTCCTCCAATACGAGATCTCTACATATCAATTTTGTCTTTTGAGAGGACCTCTTTTTAGAGTTAAGAAATCATTACATGACCTCTCCCGCTCTAGGGGTAGAGCGAGACTTTTACTGACTAAATTCCACCTTCAGTTGCCCCTGTGTCCTTGTTTGTGTTCTGAGGTAAAGGGCCTAAAGGTAACGCTGTCAAAGTTTCCCGGAGCCATTAAGATGAAAGAGTGAGAGAGAAAGGACTACAATTCATGACACGTTAGCACAGTATAAATATGGAAACGTCGTAGTTTAATGCCTGAAAGATTTATCTAGACTAAGCTAAGAGTAGCAATTTGACCTAGTTGGATTGAGAAGGTAAGATGAGTCATTTGCATATAAAGAATAGTTAAGTATTAATTCAACCACAACTTGTAAGACTGGTAGCCGACCCTAACACTTTGTGGTTTGGCAGATGATAATATTTGGTTACCAGTATAGCTCATCTTCGTCTGGCTAGCCTTTTTAATTGTGTAACATATAACCGCCTCATGGACTATGGCTATATTCATATGAGTTTGACCATTTTATGTATACAATATGGACTTTAAAGAGAGCAAAGGAGACTTCGGTGGTCCTTCTCAGGGTCATCATCTGCCTAGCCTTTTCCCAACTACATATATTGGGGTCGGCTTCCAGTCAAGCCGGACTTAGCTGAATACCAGTATTTTACGAGGAGCGGTTGCCTACCAGGCCTCCACAACTCATTAACTGGGGTAACACGGTACTTCATGGCAAGACTAGAGTCAGATTTACTGGCTTCTGACTATCCGTAACGACTGCCAAAGATCTACAAATGACAGCCGGGCTTACAGCTTAACGTGCTTTCCGTGGCACGAAGGAAACTCGTTATGTTAAGATGATCACCAATCCACAGACCAACCTTAGCAAGCGTTGCTTAACCTTGAAGATCGACCTGTGCGGCTGTTATTATCTAGACCACGACCTCCTCAGTGTTCCTTCTCAGATATTTAGGTAAAAAGACCCATCTCATCTAGTTTAAATTGACGAGTAGGTACTCGTATATTGTTAAATGTTATTTGTAATCAACTCTTCCACTAGAGGCTTCGTCCGCGTATATGTTGTTATTACTTGTTTTTAGAATTAACCCCAATTCAACAATTTAGGGGAGTTTAAAGATTGTACGGAGGATTTTTATTTCTTGGGTATAATAAACTTGAAGCTCGGCACAAATTCCAATCAAAATGAATATTGTAGACTTTTTCAAAACTAACTTCAAAATACGGTTTAAGGAATATTAGCGTTTTTTGAAAAACATTCTCGTGAACGAAGTGCAAACGTTGGGGTAGTGTTAATAATATTCTATGACTTTTACATTATACCTAGATTGCCCTCCTAACTAACAATTTCACCCGCTCTGGGCAGAGAGCAAACAGAACTGGAGAAGTAATTTCAGGAGAGAGCTTTACTCTTTTTCTGACTACAACCTCGCCTGAAGGTCTCTCAGTAGCGCTTTACGTTCCAGACCGACTGGTGACGGTCGCGAGATGAATGCAAGACGCATAAGACCATTCGTTGTGGCGACACACAATTCGTCAATTGTCGACACACTGTCGTATTTACCTGCTGTTAATGATTAACTTTTCGAGACTATTACCATTAATACTAAGCGCAAAATAAACAAGGTATTTTGCTACTGCTTATTTTGTTTGACGAACTTTTTGTGAATATTCTTTTATGAACCTAAGTAGTATCACGCGAAATTTGAGAAGTTAAAGCCTCAGGTACACTAGGGGATTAAATGTCCCCCAACATGACGCGGCAACTCTTTCGAACAATCCCACTGCACATTTTCCTTGAACAAGTCTAGCAATGACCACGAAACTATGTATGCCATATTTGTCTCGCTTTACCAATCAAATCTCCTACTACTGAATACATTTATCACTTAGTTATCGCTCGTAAGATCTCAAGTGAGACACTGTCGGCACTTTGTCACTTAAATGACGAGTTGCGACCGACACGATCGAGATAACTTTAGTTATGCCAGTGTTTCCTCATTGCGTACGGTTATTTTAAGTTGTGGTATTCTTATTATGGAATATGTAACATTATCTTTAGAAAGACTGGTCTAAGTTTTACTTCATTCATTGATAGTGCAAGAATCCACTCTTTCGCCAGCGATTCAACTATGAGAGAAAGATTGATGCAACTTTTATATGTATAGTTCATGCATTTTGCGATTGATCATAGCGATTTGAATCAATAACATTTATAATAGTCAATAGATGGGGTACGTTTGTCACAGTGGTTGAGCAATTGGCAGCTACATGTGTAGCGGGTTTGGTTCCAGCACCAAATTAATATTTGTGCAATATTTTGCAGTAGGTATACGTATTGTTTAATTTTGTTTTTGCGCTGAAAGTTAAAAAAAAATGACATTGCGTTCACATACATATAAATTCACATAAGACGTCCGTAACAACTATCTCTAGGCACAGCAAATGTTTGTTCCGTGCGGGAAGCGAACCCGCGACGTTGCATTGCTGCCAATGGGTTAACCAAGCCGTCTTCTAGTGACGCAATTTCATTCAAAAACCATCGAAGTTTGATTATTTTACCGTCAATTGAAGAAGAAAACTGACCATCTTAATAAATACTTTCGCCTAAAATAACAGTTTATCAAAGGCTAACTCAACAATAACCTAACTATCTAATATTAGGTAAGCACATCAAATCTAAATAATCCAGCCATATCCGAGATTTGAATAAAATCACATCTAAATTCAAATGTCTCAATCTGTTAGAACAAAAAAAGGAACAACCATCACGCTATGGGCACACTGTATAATGGTAACAGAAGGCCCACTAACCATAGTCCATAAAATTTACTCTAATAAGATAATACGGACAATAAACATATTATCTAGTATTGGAATAATAAACTTCTACAAAAGAAAAAAAAGTAAATATTAAATCACCGTGTAAATCTGGATTATTATGGAGTCGAGGTGTCAGTCATGAACTTATGACCGGTTGAGAGGTTTCTTCTGTATTTACCATAGATATCAGGGGCTTTACCATAACCTGTTGAAATGTCAAGCGTGCTAGCGAGAAAGAGGGATACATATACAATTATACTCCTTAAATAGCTCCATCCCTTTAATAGTGCAATTTAAGTCATTAACTGGTTAAAAGCTCGTGGCCTCAAGATCGGACCTAGGATTTCTCAAATATGCGTCTACGAAGCGATGCGTTCGTGGACAGTAGGCCTAATTCGTCACTATCTCTAAGAAATGTGAAAATAGCGCAACCGATAGCACCCATACACATAGAAATTACAAAACAGAACACAAACACATAGGAATACAATAATCATTCGGTTATCGGTTCGGGTTCGGTTCGGTTGGGTTCGGTTTCGGTTCGGGTTTCGGTGGTTTGGATTCGGTTCGAGTTCGGTGTTGGTGGTTTCGGTTGTTCGGTTAAATAGTCAAACTTCTGACCTCATCTACCAAGTGACAATATTTAGGGGGTGTACAGACAGCCATAACGGAACATAAAGCGTTTTTATATGATAGCTTTATTATTTTATTAAAATGTAAATGGTTGACAAGTGATGTTTGTGTGACGGTTCGCCCCAGGCGTAAGAGAGTTATGAACGATCCATTTGAATATAACACGAACGAATTGTATGTGAAGGCAGTTTTGTGGGTAGTCCGGAATGGGGTCGAGACTTGTGAGTAAGATATTTCAATTTTTCTAGCAAGTAATTGCTTTTGTTTTTTTGGTGGACGTCATCGAATAACTGTGTGGAGTGCGAGGGAGTAACACACTTATATTGGTTAAAATCTACCTGTTTTCTTTCGGTGAGCAAATGGGTAGCTTGCTCATTCGGTAGCCATCCGGGCCGATACTAGGTCATCGACGACGCGTAGTTATTTATCCACGCGCGCCTCAAAGAGATGTCAGCAAACCGTAGGGGCCCAGCAGAGTCAAAGTCTACTGAAGCCATGGGTTGTACGAAAGAGAATCCCGGGGCCCTGGTTCGATATTTGCCTTCGATCGAGGAGTGGGTTTTAGCAAGTAAAAGTCTGACACGCCCTTCCGCTTCACCCAGAGCGGAAGAAGACATTATGATGATTTGATTGCTATTTATTTTGATTGCTTTTTCAGGACTGTGGTAATTCTTTCGAACCATCCCACTAGGTTAAAATTTCACTGTCGGAATGACTTATGAATGATACAAACTTAACATGACTTTAAAGTTGACTAACATTTTCTAAAAGGAAATAATGACGAAATCCTTTTGATTTCCGACGCGATGTGGACGATAAGCCTTTGGTTTCTATATCAACGCCTTTCTTTGATTGAGTTTACGATAAGTTTGATTGAAAGCACTTTCTCAAATGCGACAACTGATGTAATTAGAGCTTAGAGCTATTGAAGCTGCACAATGGGTAGGAAGCTTTAAAATAAGCTTTACAAATAAATTACAAGTATGAATGTTTTACTTACAACTTGTGTTTGTTTCTGTTATTGTAGTCATTAATTGGAAAAATAAATATAATAATAATAATAATATATTTTTAAATGTTTTTATATTATCTTTTTGTATTCAAATATTTAAAAATATAATTTATATGAATTTAGTGCAAATAAAGAAATAATAATAATTTTATTTCAGGAAGTTATTCCCATATATAATAATGTCTAATGTCATAAATAAAATCCCATACATAATATGAAATAAATAAATAAGTAATCTGAAAACATAGACTACCACAACACAAGAGGTGAAAAGTACGTTAAAAATATGTTCTGTTAGCTACTTTTGAACTTGGCGTTCCGAATTTTCGCGCATAGTCGAAAACATACGCAAACAATACGCATTCGCCATAATTATGATTCTTAAAAGAATTACTGCGCAGTCAGTTGTCCGAAGTTTGGACTATAATAGAAATTTCTATTTAAAAATGTTTGGGTGCCTTCAATCAAGTAAGAGAACTAGCTGTTACCAGCGGCTTCACCCGCGTAATAGTAGAAAATTACTCTGAGGTGACGTACTCCCAGAATAAAAAGTATCCTATATGCTATTCCAGGACATAGTCTATCTGTAAACCAAGTTTCCTCCAAATCCATTCAGTACTTTTTGCGTGAAAGAGTACCAAACATCCATGCATACAAACATTCACATTTATAATACTAGTAGGAAGAAAAAAACATCCACATCACCAGATTCCTCACATAACATCAAAATTATTCCACGGCGATTCGATATGGACATTCAAAGTGGAACAATTGTGTTGTTTGTTATGATAGCCTAGTCTATGGGCCATGGGGCCCAACTCCAAGCAGTACTTTTTTAGTTTAGCCCGGACATACAGACAAACAGACAAAAATTCTAAAAACTATATTTTCGGGTTCGATATCGATTGTAGATCACGCCTCAAGTATTCTTTTAAAAAAATATTCAATGTACAGTTTTGACTTTCCTACGATTTTATTATATGTATAGATAGATGCTGAGCAACTAACAAATTATAATTATATTATAAAGAGTACCAAACATCCATACATACAAACATTCACGTTTATTATATAGATGGGATAAAAAACTATCCACATCATCAGATTCCTCACATAACATTAGAATTATTCCACGGCGATTCGATATGGACATTCGAAGTGGAACAATTGTGTTGTTTGTTATGATAGCCTAGTCTATGGGCCATGGGGGCGAGCCATAACTATCGATTTATTGCCATGGCGCTTGTCTATGATCAGTTACGCGTTTCCACTAAACTAGAACTAATTGAAATGAGTCATGTGTTTATGCTTTGTTTTTATTCGTGTTATTAATATTTTTTGGCATTTGGATATGACACTACGACATTAAATGAAAACACTGGCAATACTCGTCATTATGAATAACTTTTAGTATGGGACCAACCCTGAAATCGCGAAAAAAAAAAATCAGGTGTCCCAAACATTTACGTTTGCATAAGTCGACAAAATTGTGGACAAAGCCAGTGTTTTCATTTAATGTCGTAGTGTAATTTCATTTTATCATCATGTCTATTTCGTTAATCACCATCACACTTAACATGAAACAGGATGGCCACTCTACCCATGCGCATAGAATTCCCATCTTTCTGACAGGTAAAACCCAGGAACATTAAGTCAAGAGTGGATAATGTGGATATGTTATTTCTAAGCAAGCGTGCTCCAAAATCGCTCACATTAGGTGAGATAGTCGTCAATCATCATCATCATCATCTACCTAGCCTTTTCCTAACTATATTGGGGTCGGCTTCTAGTCAAGCCGGATTTAGCCATTAACTGGGGTAACACGGTGCTTCATGGCAAGACTGGAGTCAGATTTACTGGCTTCTGACTATACGTAACAACTGCCAAAGATCTACAAATTACAGCCGGGACCTACAGCTTAACGTGCTTTCCGAGGCACCGAGGAAACTGTGGAGTTAAGATGGTCACCCATCCACAGACCAACCTTTGCAAGCGTTGCTTAACCTTGAAGATCGACCCATGCGGCTGTTATTATAAGATAGTCGTCAAACGCAACCCTATAAATAATAAATTTAAAAAAATACCATTCCTTCAATTCCCATTCAACTTCTTCAACACAAACGCGGCTCGAACTTGGCGGTACGTATCTAGTCCACGATTTATGTCTGGCCAATGAACGGCTGTGATATATCGCTCACGTTTATCCCTTATGGGGTAAACAGCGCCCCGGGCGATATTAATATTGTGAAGGCGTTTAGCAGGTTGATCAAAGGTTGAAATAGTGCGCAGTGACGGGTTGCTAAGCGACCTCCTGTGTCGCATTTTCCCATTTTGCACAACACCTTTAGTTTTTTTATCTAGTTCGAAACCCATTTTTTACACAGCACCTCACACCTAAAACTAATCATACAAACACAAAAAAAAAATTACAATAATCTTTAAAAAACTTTGCGTCCGCCACAAATTACAGGTTAAACACGTTACTACTAGATAATACTAACTAAGATACTGATTTGGTGGATAATCGCTCATTCCCTCTCCTAGAGAGGAGGCTCCAGTCTCTCCACATTGGGAACATTTCAAGGCCGATAATGCTAAGATACTCTGGCACTGTAATACTCGTAGACTTTTTCAAAAGCTGTGCGTCCAGTTCGGCGTACGTGGCCCACGTGGGCCCAATGTACAACCTTTAGAGTTGCCATACTGCACATGAACAAGGCCACTAGTTTTTTGATCTAGTTTCTAACCCATTTTTTACAAAACACCTCACACCTAAAACTAATCATACACCTACGAAAAAAAAAACACAATAATCTTCTATCCGTCAGCTAAAAATTACAGGTTAAACACGTTACTACTAGATAATACAAATTAAGATACTCTGGCACCGTAATAGTGGTCCATTTCAAAAGCTGTGTGGTCCCCCGCCCACAAGCCAGACGTCAGGGTCTGATGATTTAGAGGGTACCGCGAAAGCCTTGATTATCAGTTTGCGTGGCTAACTAATTAGCCAACGAATTGATTGGATACAACAAAGACTGAGCAAGGTTTCTCTACAATTTCTAAAGGAATAAATTAGTTTAGAGGAAGTGGATGGCTTGACGGAGAATTATGCGATTGTTATTCTAGTACTCACAGTTAAAGTTGAAAAGAAAATTGCAGAGCAAAAGGAAATTGCTGCTGGTGTAAATGAAATGAGAATTTTGTTAAAAAAAATCGTTTTTATTTTAATTACTAACCCTGTATCGTAAATTCGTTCGCAAACATATAAACTCACATATTTACACATGATACGCAAACCCGGAACAACTATTTATATGCCGTACAAGTTTTAGTTCCAAGCGGGAATCGAAAGTACGGCAGCGCAACAGTCAATAGCTCAAACACTGCGCCAACCATACTGTTTGAGTTCGCAGATACAGTTTTAAGACTGAGGTGATGGATATAGACGTCAGAAGCTTGTTAGAAGAAGAAGAGATACTGTCGGAATGAAAAAATATCCTCTGAGCTATTCCAGGACCATGGTCTACCCGTGTGCCAACTTTAATTCAAATCCTTTCAGCCAAAACCAAACATGACACACAAACTTTCGCTTTGTAATATTTTTCTTCATTTTCTCATGTCGATTTGACTCAAATATTGGTTGAACAAAACCACTATTTAGCCACCTGAATAGCTCTGTCGTTGGCCTCGTAAAAGTTATCAACACTAATTTGACTAAACTAGTCAATAATGTCACTGAACTAGCCTTTCAATCAGACCCAATAGTCCATCAAGAATCACATGATTTCCCGAACGTCCCTAATTCATTTTATGTCTCTACTATCGTTCCAGAAAAACACATGTACAAACCGGTATACAGCAGTCAAGATATCATTGCACCCATAAAATTCTTGGCAAAGAATAATGAGGCCGCTAAAATAAAACAATCAGTCGCAATTATTTGGTTTTACAATCGCATTTAACACTGCAATCAGGTCTGATTGCAAATCATACGTTTATACAATATACATATATTACTCTTTTTATACAACTGTCTTTACTTCCTTAATTATGAAAAAGATACCAGTAGGATATATTCCACCTTCTCTTTCGCACACCCGATTTTAATTTCATGGTCTTTCAATGTTTTTTCACTGATCATTTCAAGGAATCGAGCCTTTTGCTTCGAGCTATACAATACAGATTCTAAGAATAAATCATTCGCATAATATTAAACGTTAAGCTAAATAAAGATTTTTGGTAACATTTGAATAAAATGGAGAATAGCAATAAGATTTAGGTTTATAACAGTGTTGTATTAGATAAGGGAAAGGGAGTTAGTGGTAGCGTGACGGGTGACAGGACAGAATGGAAGAAAAAAATGCGTTGCGTCGACCTCAAGTAATATGGACAAAGGCAGGCAGAAGAAAAAATGTTGGCTTACATATGTAACAATGAATTAAAAGACAATTTGAGGTAAGTACAAAGTTTGATAAAAATTGACTAATTAATTATTAGAAACTGATCACGATACAGCTGAATATATCAAGTTTATTATTGCAGCTCATAAAATCAATGATCATCTATCAAATTCTACAAATCATGACGAACACTACATCAATTCGCTGGAGTAACAAACATCACGTAGAAATGGTTATTTTTTTTGTCCATGAAGTTGTTAGTCACACTTCAACTTCCAATGATAGATTACAAACTTTTTTATGGACTGTATACAAATGATATGACAGTAATAGGAATGTATCTGAGACAAATATGCCAAAAGTTCCGGAAGCAGGAAAATACACGTATCAATATATAGCTGAACTACAACTTCTTACTGAAAGCAAATAAAAAAGCACTAAATAAGTTTCTTACTTATTTTGTCATATTCGGATTGGTGATGGGAAATACAATTGTAGAAACAGCAAATCCACCTTACATGTGAGTCAGGCTTGCTGATACCTGAACAATACCTTTCAGTATATTAATGATGATGACGATTATGCAATAAACAGATGACCTTGACAAGCATGGCAAAACAAATAAATACTTCACTCATTCACTGTAAAGTTAGTCATCACACTCATGCCTTCTTCGAACGTTAATGATAATATAACATACCTATTTTCAATTCAAATCGGGTCAAGTGTAATACCCAGTAACCTTTTACGACATATACCACGTCATACTGCAAAAACATTGGATCGGCCTTCAAAGGAGTCCAATAAAAATTTGGCATGCTGTAAATTTCAATCAGTTCATATATTACTACGTTGTTACTTAACAGTGTCAATGCAAATTAGAAGCAGGAGAGCAATGAACTCGTCAATTATATTTATTTGATGGCTATTGTAATGTTGGCGTCATAAGATCGTAATAAGAGATGAGTTTTATGATTTGAAGTTATTGAGGAAGATAATGTTAGTATCATTTGTAAGTTAAAACTAGTTGAGCTTATAACCCTACAATAACAACCTAACATAGACAGAACAGCTGTACATACTGCTGAATATACCCCAGTGCTAAAAATCACTATGAATGCACCGCATTATGCAATATGTTAAATAAATCATATCTTTATCAACATCAGTTTTAATGTCCATAAAATTAAAATCAATGTATTTGTAGAAACGAATAAAAAATATTGATAGCTGTAACAGCTTTGGTGATGGTAATTTTAAACAAATGACTACACAAATCAAACTGCTCCAAATGCCACCCAATAAGAATTTATTGGAACAAATTGATTATAAATATACGACCTTCGAAATCATACACGTATTGTCAGTTTATAAGTTATTTCCTGAGCTCTCATTAACAAACGCTGTACTGCCCCGAGCGAAACACATCAAACGAATTTGCTCATTATATGCTTTTTTTATGTTATCGACTCCAACATCTCATATCTTCGATATGGTTCAATAGCTATTGACATACACACAAAAACTTTTATTACACATATGAACATTGATAGCCATTTGCGATTAGAACAATAGCTTTTTATTAGGCTTAGATTTCTTAGAAGCTTTCAAAGGCTCGACGAATAATGGCTCCAAATTGATTTGTCATGTCTATTTATAATCCTCGTAAACTGTCTACAGACGTAATGATGAAATAATCATTTTTTGTGATCCTTAAACGGTAGCTAATAGCTGACAATAACAGCGATAATAATAGAAAACTGGGTGGCAGTGGCAATCACGTCGATTGACGAAAATGATGGCAATTTAAACAATGAGATGGCTTTACGAGGGGCAGCAAAAAATCCCGAAGCGAGACTGTAACTATCAATTTTCACTGATAAAGTCATCACACGAACTAAAATACAAGTTTGAACACATCGTCGCCGCAGTGATTATGTTAAAAAGCCGCACTGAACAAACAACGGATAATGAAGTGGCTCACAAAAAACACGATAATGATATAGTAGGACCACCGGTAATTTCTGTAGAAGCCCATTGACTTAATGGCTGAATTAACATAATATCTCTGTTCTACCATTAAATTCATCCACGCGATTTAATTTCGTCTTGTCTTTATTTTTTACTGAATCCTAAATATTAGCAAAGGCTATGTTTAGTCGGCGAATGGTAATATTTGAAGAGGTAGATCTCCATGTTTTTAGGTCTCCAATTAACTATGATTTGAATGCCTAACAACTATGATTTTGTTAAAAGTACATAAAAAACGTACTCTTTAATGTATATAAATATATTGTCTAAGTATATGTATGAGCATATGCAACAAGCAGTTAAGGTTAAACGCAGTTTTAGAGAAACTACTAAGTTGTTAGCGTTCAGAATATAACAAGGGAAGTGCTCCAATTCTGTTCATGTACGCGAGAATTTAAATACTTAAGTCCATAAATCCAATTACTGTGACCGAAAGCGGTATAGGAAACATTCAATGCAATGCGAACGAGCCCCTAAGCGATTCAACAGATCTACTTAAATCTCCATCCACTTATAAGAAGACAGATGTAGTAAATATCATGCTCATGCAATTTTAATGACCGATTATTCAAATCCATTTCAAAAGCTAAATTATGGGCTCCAATTAAATCAATTAACATAACCAAATGAGTGGGAGGATCATTTGCAAAAATACATTAGTTAGAGAACGATGCGATGACGACTAATAAGATAGCATGCAAACCTGTAGTAACGGACAAGTGGTTTGTGACGAACTAATTATTTTATCTGATCCATACATAGATGTGTTTGCGGCCAATTAAAATGGTATATCAGCTTTAAGTGTAGGGCGTAAGTTTGGAAATGAAGTGATGATTGCTAATATTGAAACTAATACAAACATTGGTATAGTTACATCAGTATTAGTAATCATATGAATGACGTGTGTATCGGCTAATGAATTATCACGTATACCCGACGCTGTGGTATCGAGAATGTGTTAACATGCTGTGGTTATTCAAGTATGTGGTCTAGTTGCGTCATTGTGGGAAATAAATATGACACTCAAGACAAAAGCTTACGATGAGAGAAATCGTGTAGATTAATAATTTTGACAGGAAATCAGGGGAGATGATGTAACGAGCCGTCTACGGAGTCGTTTCATTGACTTTTTAATAAGCTGAGATTAAGTTGGAACTCGACAAACAACGATCAGGGACACGTGTTGGAATATGAAAATAATTATAAGAAAATACTAAGAATTGCATCTTTATATCCGTATTTTTGTCATAAACAGATTCATGACTTAAGTAATAAAAAAAGAAATCATAAAATATAAGGTAACCGTATATGCCCAAAACACACAGCTAATAAAATAAAATGATGAGAGAATAAAATAGTTTAGAACCTGCAGCAACAGAGTAGACATGAGCAATTATTATAGTAATATCTGCCTCTAGTATACACTGTCACTTCGCAGGGTTAATTATAAAAGACATGAAGATCATAATCAAGATCAACTCAGGAGAGTGGAGACCAACTTTCCATCTGGTCATTAAAAGTTACGACTATGGTTTCATTACCTATACCTCGTAAACTATCAAACGAGCCAAAACTAATTCTGAACACTGTCTTTGTAATTAACTGTATAGTCTACATGAATCACTGACTTTCCCTCGAGATATACAAACATTGATTTATCATTGAACAAGATCAGAGGGCTTAAAGGACCATCAAACGTTCGATAACAATAAGGCCTTCTTCCTCTACTATCAATAATTCATCCAGCCAATTTTCAGGGCGTTCAACATCTTATTGTCCGCGCACCCTTTATTAATTAAAACCATTCTCCCTTCAAAGGATTGACGCTATCTTTGTTTGGCCATTTGAAGATCTTTTCTAAGTTCCATTGTGAGGGGCTACCGATTCTCATAAATAAATTAGACATTGTCGCCGCTCTTTTTAGTCGTGAGACGGGACGCATCGGGAATGTCGACGTCGATTTACTAATTCATTTCGGCAAGTCGGCTCTTTAGAGTTTGCGATACGATTCCGATGTGACTGAGTCGTAAGATAGCTGCGAGATCGTTATCAAGTTTGCGTTCACTATGTTTCTGAAGTATAACTAACTGGTAACAAATTGTGTAGTACAGATGCTTCAATTCAAAAGCAAGCTATTAACTTGATAAAATCTAGAATTGTAACTGCGAACAAACAGTCCTAATAGACTGTGAGGTTTAAGTGACTTTTGAATCTTAAGCGAAAATTAGTTCTTAATTTATCTATGAATTTTATTTCCTATCTACTAGGCTACGACTGATTTTAAAATATGACCAGACAAATCGCGAGCTATAATGGCTCCTACATCTAACGGTATCTCGTCTTCTGTACCTATATTTAAGTACTAGCTCAGTGGACCGAAGCTAGATATTTTTTGTTGTTTTACCCGAGCCTGGTTTCTGAGCCAATTTTAACACTTCTAACACCCAGTAGCCTAAATAGCAATAACGCGTTTATTTTATGCTGTGAACATTTCTATACTGCTTTCATATTATATTTATAATTTAAAAATATTTTTAATATCGTACACTATTAGATTATTTTCTGCTTGCTTTGTAGTCAAATATTGATAGATACTATTGTAGATATTTTTTGTGATCTTCGTTATGATGATCAATATTAAAAACTAGGCTTAAACATTCAGGCATATCAAAATCGTTTAGATTAAATCACTGGATTATCATTCATTTGGTTGCGAGACAAGCAATATTGTTCTTCTGTTCAAACATAACACATTGAGATTTGTTTTTCGTCTCAACCTTCAAACTGACTCTCAAGCCAATAGTCCCTAAGTCAATTGTAATGCTCCACTCCAAATTGCAACAATGATGAGCAGTCAATCCCCAAACACAGTTCAAGGAGGGTCATAATAGCATGATTGTGCGATCAACATACGTGGGATTTGTCGCCTTTTGTAGTACACCGCATTGTAAAATTGTTTTATGGCTTTATAGCTTCTGATACATAAATTGCTGTCTAATTTCGGAGCGTCCGTGTTTTGACCGGACACAAAAAGATCTTCGTTCGACATGTTGTGACATTCCACACGACTATTGTGCTTAGAGAATATGGAACGATTATCTGATCTAAGGAAGCGAGGCCCTTAGTACACACATTTCGATACAGTTCGAAAATTGTAAATACGTTCTTCGACATGTTTTGTATCTCTTTATCGGTCTAACTGTAACAGGCTTTTCGACAAGTATAAAATGGATTCCTTTGAAGTCAACATCAATTCGGACGTGTACTTAGTTTCTTAATAGATACCTTAACCGGTCCATTTGCATACTCCCATTCTAACAGTGAAAGCTATTTGATATTTATTAAGTGAATTCTTTTCACCCACACAACTAGAATTGACTGGTGTACGGGATTCATTCTCTTTTATTTGTTTAAATATTACGACATTTCATTTGTTTGAAGGGTGTTTAACACATTTTGTATACATGGTATCGACAATAAATCTATTTTATTGACTTCACTACATATTTAAAACCTCATTCAGTCGGAGCTATGGAACGGTCAAAATCTCTTCTGAATTTGATTTTCTAATGATTGATCGAGTTTAGCCATACACTCAATTCTTGAATCACAATCGTTTCGCCGCAAAATGTCATAAACAGAGAATCCCTCATCAAAGGGATACACAACAACAGCAACGAGTTCATCAGGGTCCTTAGAACCACAAGAACTGTTTATGTACCAACATGGCAAAACATGGGTTTTGTCTCGCTGTCAAAGCCGATGGCGATCGATCAAAAACGGCTGTCTGTCACGGGCCAATGATTGAGAGCGACAGTGTGTTCCCATGCGCGGTCGCATCTGCCGAATTTGGCGCGTTGCAACCTGTCAAAATTCGTGTTCAACCGCGAATGCATTCCGTTTATCGTCTGCTTGACTTTTTCCCACAACAATTAGTAGAATTACGCTTTTCTTAACTTTTTAAACTGCATTTTTATCCAATTTTGTCATCTAATGTCTTGGTTTTTATCGAAGTTTTAGGTTTTATTGTCAGGTCTTTTGATCAATTCTTTAGAATTCTAACTGGGTACCTAATTGTAATTGTTCTTGGATGGAATAAATGCTTAACTGCCATTGTTTATTCCACTTAAACGTTAGTCCCTTGCTGCCTTTTCTCAAAATTTTAACGACTAACAGCCGAAATTCAATTATAAGACCACAAAAAACATTTCTGACTCCAGTTATTAGTTCACACAGCTCCGCTGCCAATTTCCAAATGATCTTAACGTCGTTTTGGACATGATTTGTGACGACAAGAGTACAATGGTCCTTCTTGTTATTAAAAAGGTATGGTTTTTATTGCGTTCGCTTCGAGACGCCCGCGCCGTAAATGTCACCTTTGGACGTCACTCGATGTTCTTCGATGAGTTTTTGGGTGTTGCAAGTGACAGTTGTTGTCTTATTCATGTCTATTGTGGCTCGTTGGTTGTTTTGGCGTTTGTTGATGGATTTCGAGTTGGGATTAGAGTGGAAAGACTGGCTCAAAAATAGTTAAAGTTTATTTTATCGATCTTTTTATGTTTATTATCTAAAATCTTTTGAATACTCTATTGATTTGAATGAAAACCTAATAATATGCTCATGGATGTAACGTATAATTTAAAATTCACTGTTGGCAACATCGTGTGGAAACCGATATGTTCTACAACTAAAAATTCGAAGATATAATATAACATTCATCAATCCAAACTGATTCTGAGTTCCAGCAGTGGGAATTTACTTATGCTATTCCTTAATAAAATTCTCGTAATTTTATTAGGGAATAGCATAAGTTTCAATCGTAAAACAACGCTAAAATGCAAATTCCAGCCCCACAACAACAGGTGAACCTTATTCTAAAAATTAAACTAGACACAAAACTACATTAAAATAGCCTCACACGGGGGTCCTGTTGTGGTAGACATGACAGATGGGAGCGTGACCGACCGTCGCAGAGCACGCCGCCATTGTTTCACTCTCGACGGCCCGCGCATGCACTGTGCAGGATTTAATACGACACAAATGTATATGGCTGATAGGTAACGTAGGAAAAAATATCACTTTCGATTGCTTGGGGATCGTTACCTGTCTTCTTGTAATTATTTTATAACCGGTGCCTTTAATGTGTTCATTGTAAAGGAATATTTTTAATCGAGGTTTATTTTTGATTTTGATGGTCGTGCCCATGTACTTGACTTAAGTTCTTGTTTATATAGCCCCGCGAATGATATTTCCTTTATTTCTGTTTCAATAAAGAACAAATATTATATGTCTCTTCTCATATAGAGAAGATTATCATCACGCTCGCTGAAGGCAGATTTCTCTTTCCTTACGATGTTTTTAATTACCAATGTCATCGATGTTAACGATGATTTTGGTCAATAAAACTACGCAACTTATATTCCTACTAATATTATAAACGCGAAAATTTGTATGTATGGATTGTATATTGATTGTTGGTTATTTTTTTACGTAAAACCTACTAAACTTATTTCGGTGGAGCTTGATACACGGGTAGACCATGTCCTGGAATAGCACATAGGATATGCACTTTTTATCCCGGAAGTATATTCCCTTAGGATAATTTTCTGCTATATGTACGAAGCCGGTGGCAGTAGCTGGTAAACTACATTGATCAAGATTTAAATTGTCACTTACGGGATATCTTCCGTGAAATATCGGGAACTCAAAATAATGGAAAATCACGGAAGATATCCCGTAAGTGACAATTTAAATTGTGAAACAAACCGTGATAGCCTAAAACAGTGTTTACATTGATCAAGTTTCATTTTCCTTTCAGTAACAATGGAAGTCTAGAAAAATAAAACGACGGAACTTCGTGACACAATTGGTTTGAGTTGGAAGATAATTTAGAAAATATTTCCTCTGAACAGAGGACCCCTTTGCCAATGTATGTCTCAGTTGATTGATGGATGGCCACCGGAAACAATGAAAAATTTAAATAGAAATCTTTCAAAGAGAGTTTCGATTTGTGAATCGTTTGTCAGCATTAGGGCCTGTTTCACAATGTCCGAGTAGGCACTACTCACTGAATAAATTCAAAAATTTGACAGAATTTGTATGAAATTATCTGTCAAGTAAGATACTCGAAACTTAATCATAGGTGGTGAAATAGGCCCTTAGACTATCTATGCTATATTTATAGTTTTTATACCTACATATAATAATCTAATGCAGATTGGTGTACGTTTACACGTGCTTATATATCTTTAGAACTACCAGTCGTATTGGAAAAAGTCTTTCGGTATGGGGTAGCCTGGTTCATGATAAGCTAGAGCGACTGGCTGCTGCGCTGCTAGTCGCGGGTTCGATTCCTGCACGGAACGAATATTTTTGTTACCAGATGTGATGTGAGTTTACATGTTTGTGTACGCACCCACGATACAGAAGTAATCCCTAATGTGGAACAAATTTTTTTTAAAGAAAAAGTATAGTGTGCAACATAATGCTACGATTTAAGGAAGCGAAGCAATAACCAAAGACGCGGCTAAAATTGAGAGAGACAGCAACTCCTATACATATTAATGGTGACGGTAAATTCTATAAATAGCAGTTCACGATTACAACATATACATTTCAATAAAGCATTAAAAACGCACGTAAGATATTTTAAACAGCCGCCATTCACGTCGAAACACTAAGCTGGGCCATTAACTAAGCGTCTTCTATTAAAAACTACTTGTCTTGTATCAGTCCAGGGTCTAAATTCCCGTCTCCGGCCAATAAATCTGGCGTAGCGTGCACATAAGTCGGCGAAATCAGGGCATTCTGAGGAAGACCGGTTTCTGGGATGATTTAATTCGATCACTTGGCCAAGTTCAAGCTTAAGATGAGACTGTATTATGTCGTGCTGTGTGTGGCGTTCTTTATACTTAGTGTTAGGTTTGATAAGTTCGCTAAGCAAGGTCGTTTTTTAAGTAGCGTAAGTATGATCTGTGCTTTTCTTTTCAAAGGAACATTTTTATGTATTTGCTATAGAAGTTTTATGGGGAGGACCAATATGTTGTATGATCTACAATGATTTCTTTGGTTGGATAGTTCGAGATCTGTCAATTGGAGTTTGCTTGTCGCACTCAGTCGATGATGGACCATTGTACATGATCCGTAGCAGCCATCATTCGATGGGCTTCATTCAATTTAGTCTAAATCTCTTCAGAAGCAGATTAGGCCTATTGGTTTGTACAGGACATCTGTGCCTATAGTTCACATCATGCATATTTCAGTGACACCCATGCATTCATATGCACGATTGTTTCCTCCATCGCCATTCCTCTACGAGATCCATTCGTTATGCACCAGTAGTTCAGCATTTTTTATTACTATTCCTGGTGACCCCGTTTTCAATGAGTTGTTTAACCAATTCTAAGCCTCTGCATATATTTTTTCTATCGCAATCTCAGGTGAGTTCACAACTCCGCAATAATACCCGATACCGTTTGTTCGTATTCATCCCGTTAGAAGGATCTACCGTGAAAACGGAGCTTAATAATTGATATAGAAGCGACACGTTGATAGCTCTGCTTGTCAGCTTGTTTGGAGAACCGTGGTAATCACGTTAGCCCTTGTTATATAACTGTTATGGGGACTGGCTGGGGAGAATCTGCGTTTAACTGGTAAGTAGGATGATACAAATCAAGGGACACCAGTTAGTGATAGTACGACGGGTGAATAGACCGAATGGAAGAAAAAAACGTGTTGTGCCGACCTCAAGTAATATGGGATAAGGGCAGGAAGAAGAAGAAGAAGGATGATACAAATCAAATCTATCAAAGCATTTATTTCAAATAAAGCGTTTACAGAGACTTTTGATTTGTCAATAAATCGGACAATCAGAAAATATGATTCTGATTGCACATTCCAAAATGAAGATCTGGAGGACAATGAGGCGCAAAGAAACGTTCCTTTCTTTCTTTTTCTTTTATTACCTTTCAAATCGATTGGAAAAAGATGAACGTAAGCTACCTTTCGTCGTTACAAAACTGCCCAAAATTTTCTGTTCCTTTGTCCCATTGACGCCTTAAAATAAATTATAAACAGTCGAACCGTGATAAGGCTGATAGGAAGCCTGCGTGCCTATAGGCTCATAGTGATTTATGTCACATATATCGATCCTATCGCCCAATACATCATTTGTAAAGGCGTATTGCCAAGCCCTAGTTTTTGGTTCTTTTGTACGATATCATGCATGAGAACGTGTGGAGATGTTGACTCGTAATAGACGATTATATCTGAGACGTTGTCTATACAATACATATCGTCTACAAGTACAGAAAGATATGTTTAAAAAAATGAACATGTTTAAGGTCAGTAGGTTTGACCCAGCTTTTGGTGTTGTCTTGGTTTTTAATGTTTATTGCCTCTCTTTAAATTATTCGGTGTCAAATCTCGTGCTGATCCACATTTAGATTCACCTTTCTTCATCTTAAAAAGTGATTGTAAAATTTTAATCAAGCCTTGTTGTTTCTACCTCTTTTAAAACTATATCATATATTGCGCCAGCCATTATATACGTAGTATTTATGTTCATTGTCTCCTATCCAATCATTCTTTATCAACTCGTTTATTGAATCAACAGTTAGATTCATCTTCTTTCATCGTAAAGCGTAGGCCTTCTTGAGTATTACTATTTGCCATTTTCTGAATGTAAAATTACATTGTATCTAGCACTTACCATCCTCCATATTCAACACTAGAATTTCGTATGTATGTTTGTTCTATTTATAATTCAGCTTACCTGTAACAAAATTTAAAAGTGCTTTAGAATTTCAATATGACTAAATGATTTAAAGAAATCTGTATCAAATTAAATTCAATAACCAAATGTGGGCGATATTTTAATTATGGATTTGATTGAGTATCACCAAATAAGGTAGCATACTAAATTGTGGATAACAACATCAAAATAATTGTAATTACATCGCCGATTCTGTGTACAGCCCACAGTAATGATACGAAGATGAATGAAAAAAAAAATTAAGAATGTTATTAGAAATTAAGAAGATTCAAAAATTATAATACGCATTGCTCATAAACACATTGACAAGATTCAAGTTCGTGACGTGACAAGTTATAATAAAGACACAAAGTATAAAAAATATCACCTTTGTACAGTTACACAAAATGTAATAAGCGATACAACAACCGAAGCCGCAGGCAAAACCTAGTTACCTATAAGAGCAGCATTTAAGCATGTGTTTAACTGTCTCGCTCACATTATCTCCGAGACAGAACTAACTGTATGCAAATTGAATCACGATTATATCAGATAGTTTAGCGTGAAACACTTACGGCGTACAATGACGGGCGGTGTTTCACGGATTAAACTCAAGAGGTCTCGACTAAAGGAATTATAGTAATTAGATGTCTGCGTATGTTATTATGTAGGTATCCTTGTGTGAGATGATAGTCTTCTGTTTATGTCAACAGATTTTCTAATGGTGAGTTGCTAGAAGATCGTAACAGATTGATCAAATGACATTTGAAGCAGAACTTTGGCAATCAAAGTGAATTATTATGTTAGGTTATTCAGGAAGAAGGTCGATGCGGCAGAAAGTTCTCGAGCAGCGATCGCGTACCGGAAGATACAGTATTGGAAGACTTCCCACGAGGAGAACCTATGCCCTGGTGAGGGTAGCGAGAATCAGATGGACGCGAGATGTACAGGACCGGTCTCTTGAGGGAGGCCTATGTCCAAAAATGGTAATTTTTCGGCTGAAATGATAATGATGAGGTTCAGAAAATGATGTCTACTAAAAATTAGTAGAAGCCTTTGCCTAGCATTGGGACAGAGTTACATAAATCATAAGAAATTCTCAATGTTCTACTAAGCCAAAAATAGTTCATTTCAAGAGGGCAACTAACGATGACATTGATTACAAAGGCCATTCTTTAGAGTAAACATAGACTAGGAATAACCTAAGACCTAATAAAATAAATACACATTTGCAGATATGCCATATATGTATTTCAAAAAGAACAAAAGACAGGAACAAATCTCTAGTCCCTACCGATAAGGACAAAGAGAGGGATCGGTACAAAAAAGACCTAGATCGACTTGCCGACTAGGCTCCCGAGATTGCAGCCGTGTGATAGGATATGCTTCTAATACTAAAGATGCGTCTTTATGAGCAATAGTATTTGCATCATTTATCATAATAGTTTTTTTTACTGTACACACAAAAACTTAATATTATAACAAGGTAATTAGACAATTCATGTACGAAGGCAAGCTTAACTCTACAATGAGTTTTCTCCCCGCAAGCTTTCAAAAAAAAAACTGCGTCCATAAGGAGTTTTTTATATTGTTATAACCACAGACTTATATTGGTAATAACTGAATGAAAAATACTATTGTTCGGTAAGTTGCTAGAACAATTTAATTTCGATTAACCTATCACATACCCACAAAACGAGACACAATAGTAAAACAATAACAGTGCGGTCTCATAGGACCGGTCGGGGATTCATGAATTAAAAGTAGCACGTTGTCTTATTAGAAAATGCGTGTATTTTATTGGTACTTTTTACCTAACAATTCATTACTATTTCGTCGTTTTCTTGAAATAAATGTGAATTAACCTCAAAAGATAAGCAGAAACACTTTGATGTTACGATCACCGATTCGCCTGTCAATTCTGATGATTACTAAGCACACCACTTGAACCAGGAACATCAAATAACCAGTGACATATTGAAGCTGATTCGCACGTAAGTAGAATTAATAATGATTGATGGCTAACTCGTCACCGACGAGCTCTCGTCAATGTCCAATTTGTCTCAGTTGACAAGCTAACTAGCTTCTGACAGAGTCTATTTATTTATATCATTAATTCATAGAAGACTGCAAAAAAAAATTAGACTTATGATTGATGGTTTGAAATTAGCACCGTCACCTACATTTTGGGAATTATGAATGTCAACATCATCATCTACAGTCCGACTTTGACTACTACTGGGCCTTTCATTTCTTGTGTCAATCTAAACGATCTCATGCCTGCTTCAAAAATAATCTCATTTGAGTTTGTCTGTGAATCTGCTTCGTACAGATCTATTAGTAAAAATAATTTTACTGGCATAATAAGTACGCACTTGATTCATTCCAAAATTGCTTCTACATTAACAGACAAGGACCACACAACTAATTAAGTATTGAACCTAGGAAGGATCGAAGAAATATTGGAAAGTTCAGCTACCAGTCTGGACGAACCATTACAAAACACTTTCAAATCCTCTTCAAAGGGCTAATTTTAAAATAAAAGGACAGGTTCATTACCACCGCAAATCTAGTTATGTAAGCTATCATCGGCATCTCCCGCCGACAGTCGACCGACCAATCATATCGTATCTCTCATCTTGATTGAGATTTATTAGTCACAACTTCTCAGTCTCAGTCGGCTTGCTCTATATAAATCAGCCTTTATTCCTTTACAAACTTTATTTTGCGGCTAATTTCTTTCCCTTCCTTCCCATGGGATCCCATCTTTAAATGGTGTATCGGTTTTGCCAAGTGTAAAAACTTCTTTGTCTATCGGTAATGGAGCCCATCTTTCCGGTTTAGGAACCGAATCTTCTGATGATTTGTTTTGACCATTTGTTAGCGCTTCTCATCCTGTCCTAATTGTTGTGTGGTCGTTTTACTGTGTCCTACTTTTAAAGGATGATATTCCTCTTTCAAAGCCTTGATTTTGCTGCTTTTAGTAAGCCAATTGTATTGATTGCTTGGTCATCATTCTAGTGAGTATTATTATTATAACAACAGACATGTATGTTTTCTGTTTAGAGTTTTATGAAAGTATTATTTAGTTGTCTCAACTGAAGGTCTGGTAGCAACAGTATAGTTGAATCGTCCAATATATAATCCATGAGTGAGTCTAATATGGCTTCTTTTGGTGCTTTATGGTCAATTTTGCAACGGATAATAGAATTTATGACCAATATTTTAGTTCAAATCGCTATTATTTTTTGACGACACATACGTAGTTTTTATATAGTCTTATTGAAATAATCAGGTACTCTAAATTCGAAATTATTATATATGCACCAGGAGATAACGCCCTACAGTTTAAACATTATGTTAAACCTTTAGAAGGCTGAAACACTTCCCTATTTAATAGTCTATTATCCCACTATTAGCCATTCCCTATGCACATGAATTATATCTTTGCTCTTATAATAATAGAGTTTATATTCGTGTGTATACGTTTAGTCCTTTTATGAGGGTAGGTCGTGGTAGTGATTGACGAACAAGATGTTTATCTGTGAACAATGCGTGTGGCTGCGCGGGCGCAGGTCAACGTGTTCTAAATTTGAAGTATCGATGTATGAACTGATTTGACAATGCATATGAATGTGTGAGAACTGTCGCACGGTAATATTTTTAGACCACGAGGTTTTTAAATTGCTTTTAAAAATGTACTTCAATGTTGTAAAAGTATTTTTGGGAACATGTTTACTTACTTATTGACTGGCGAAGTTGGATTTAAAAAAATTAAGAATTCGTTTCAAAATATTTTTATTTCACATAGACCCTACATGGGCACTATAAAATGTCAGAAGCCAATGCACGCATCATGGTTACTCTATCAAAAGCATTAGTCAAATCTACAAACTTAAATTCCAGTAAAATCAAAAACGTGCTCTACGTCGGAAGCAACGGAATACGGAAGAGCGAATCTATTCCTATATTAAACAAACAACGCTATTTAACTCCATTTGAAGAATTTGGACCAAACGAAACTTCCAATTTAAGATTTGAGTAGAAAACACGAACCGTTTATGTAAATATAAATTTAGAAATAAAGGAAATAGAGATGAAGATAATGTACTAGATTAAGACCTTTAAGATAAAGTAAATTAATTAATCACAGATAAAGGGGTCCCAATTAAAATGTTTCGTAATATAATTTTTTTTAAACCTTATCGAGAGCAACAGATATAAGCAAAGATTCCACAATCCGAACAGCTTCCGGAAGTCACCGGTTTTAACGGGAAGAAATACCTATTACAGTATCATAAAACAAATTATTATTTCATTAGGGAATAACTGTTCCAATAACAAGTTATGAAGATATTTACGACCTTACAATTCAGAATATATTAGAGCTATATACTTAGCAACTGGCTAAGCGACAGTGGAAGTTGCATCTTGCTACATTATAACTTTTCCTGTATTATCAAAACAATCAAGTTTAAACTAAAAGGCGTCCTTATCCATCCTTCTTAACTCTTCAAGCTTGTTAAGGATGTGTTTACCCTCGACGACGCCCCTAACAGATTTGTTTCAATGACCGCCATAACCTATTGTACGCGCCATTTCGCTTTTTTTCCACCTTCCCCTACTCCTTCATTGAACATTCGACCGAAGTAATCATGAAATAGAGATCAATGTTATCTAGCAAGATCTTTATCACCGGGGTTCTCAAGCGGTCCCACTGTGAAACGAATTATGAAGTCACATGTTTGTGGTTGATTGAAAAATTCCAAAAGGAGGGGATTAACTTGAACGTTTTGTTTTGTCAGTGACATTTCTAGGGGATTCTGTCCCCTTGCGATTTATGTCGTGCGCTGTATCCGGTAATGGGGATTTTACCGAAACTATTTTCAGACTTTTTCTGAATACGTGACCGCGTTCGTTCTGTGTCGATGCCAAAATGCATTCTTGGATCAGCTTTGCTAAAATTGTCGAACGTTATTCTAATTGCACATTCACAAACATCTACCGTGTGAAATGTAGTCAAAGCATCGCTTTTGCTTTCGAGTTTTCTGAAGAGCTATGGTACTAGATATGAGAAAAAACTTTTAATGTAATGTAATTATGTATATCCAATTGAACAGCTCATAACTTTGTTTAACTGCATCACTTAACTTTATAGGTGTTGTTAAACGATAGTTAAGTTTAATTGTTGATGATAATTTTAATAACATAATTAAGCCATTTTACATAACGTAGCATTACTAGTGACACAGTAGTTAATCTTGACTTACAGGATCACAATTTCAAATCCGATGATTTCTCTTAGCAGAATATTCGAGAACAACAACACAACTACCATAAACAAAGTTCAACAGATAGGTAAATAATTAACGACACACGAGCTTAGGGGACCCTCAGAAGCAGACGTGCAGAGAAACAATCAATTACACTCGAGCCAGGACCTCTAATCGTCTGCGAAACGAAGGCTAAATTAGCGGAGACACTGTCACTGATGGGGAACCGAATAAGTAGGGGAGAATGTTTATTAGACTGGCGATAGATTAATGAAAAGATTAGGGTGAGATTTTCGGAGGTATTGTTGATGTAGACGGTAACAGAGGTGATAATGAAAGTGAAATCAGGGTTGTTGAAAGTTCGAGAATATTGAGGGCGGTTGTAGACTCTTTATGGCGATATGTATCTGATTTTGTGGAAGCATTATCTTTGCCTTCTCGTGATCACTTAATTGACCATTTATTTGATTTTAGCAATCCTGAGAATAAACTTGGGTGTGCACGTAAATGAATATATTACCTATATTTAAAGGAACTTTCTTTTTTTTATTGTCGATAGGTTTGCGTTTGACCGCTATCTCACCTGATGGAGATCACACACGATAGAGCACGCTTACCTAGCAGTAACCTATTCAGTCTTGACTTACAGACCCTTAAGTCGTAGCTATCAGAAAATACGGTCTCCGAGAACGTAACTTGTATGGTTTAATGCATTGCTCATTTTCATTATAGAGATCTTTCTCCCAACAACTTACTTAATAAACTGTCGTCAGTTTCACAATGATACGTCTTAATAAGAGTCTACAGGTGTCACGCTGTATTTATGAGGTGAGAAATCAGTGAGTTAGCACGATCAGCATCAACATACAATCGCGCATTTTCCCGTCTGACCATAATATCAGCGTCTTACCTTCCCACATCTCGTTAAAGCGGAATAATGTCTTAACATTTGTAAACGACTTGTCAAGTACCAGCACTTTCAACAAAATTGTGGCCAACATGGTTTTAAGTAGGCAGTTCCGGGAGAATTTCTAGTGTAGAGTGAACATATTAACACATGAAATTAGTATTAACAGTTTATGCTCATGAAGATTATTTCAGATTACGCTATAATCCTACTAATATTATAAATGCGAAAGTTTGTGAGGATGGATGTATGTTTGTTACTCTTTCACGCAAAAACGGCTGGACCGATTTGGTTGAAATTTGGTATGTAGTTAGGTTATACCCTGGATTAACATATAGGCTATAGGAAAAAAAAGAAGCGTGATCTTATTTATTCTTCGATTTTGTTGTTGCGGGCGAAGCCGCGGGCGGAAGCTAGTATAAAGTATAGCTAAGTGTTAACGTGTTTTAAATAACTATTATAATGCTATCCAACCATATAGTTATGACCAGTTATGACCAGACCAGAGTCTGTGCACAAGACTAGACTGCGTCTAATGAAACCACGACCTGGAGTTTAAAAAAATAATTAAATTGGCAACATTATTCAGCCGCAATTGTAGGAAATAAAAAAAATGTGAAGTATCAAGACATGATCCTCCTACTAGTTAGTCCGCCGCTTCAACCGCTTTTTCTCAGGTCGTGCTTTCATTAGACGGACTATATTATATTATAGCGTAGTCTGAAATGAGCTTGAGGAGCTCGTGGCTAAATAATAACAGCCGCACAGGTCGATCTTCAAGGTTAAGCAACGCTTGCCTAGGTTGGTCTGTGGATGGGTGACCATCTTAACATAACGAGTTTCCTCCGTGCCTTGGAAAGCACGTTAAGCCGTAGGTCCCGGCTGTCATTTGTAGATCTTTGGCAGTCGTTACGGATAGTCAGAAGCCAGTAAATCTGACTCCAGTCTTGCCATGAAATGCCGTGTTACCCCAGTTAATGGGTTGTGGAGGTCTGGTAGCTAGCCGCTCCTCGTAAAACACTGATATTCAGCTAAATCCGGCTTGACTGGAAGCCGACCCCAATATAGTTGGGAAAAGGCTAGGCAGATGATGAGTCTGAAATGAGCTTGATGTCGTTTCTGTGGTTTATAATATTATAATAATAATATTCCACAACTTTCCCACAACGCCATCTAGTCCCAAGCTAAGCAGAGCTTGTGTTATGGGTACTAAACAACTGATAAACATACTTATATACTTCTAAATACATACATATTATAGATAAATTACACCCAGACACAGAACAAATGATCATGCTCATCACACAAACATTTGTCCTGGATGGGAATCGAACCCACGACCTCCGGCATAGCAGTCAGGGCCACTAACCTAGACCAACAGGCCAGTCAAAAAGGTTTATCCGACAATAGCTGTGGATTTTAAAAGGCATGATGTAGCTGCATTTTAAGGGTACCAATGACACTCAGCCATAGTGTGAGGTTCCTAAAATCGCATGAGTACTTCCAGAGATTGCTTTTTATAGAAATACTAGCTTCTGCCAGCGGCTTTGCCCGCATAAAAGTAGAAAACTATACTAAGAGATCATATTCCTGAGATAAAAGTCTATCTGTGCATGTTTGTAACTCACACACGCACAAAAATAGATACAAACTTTCGCCTTTATTCTATCAGTGTGATATTTAAACTACTTTACCCTTTATTAATTTGTTTTGAATAAGCTACTTAATCAGGTATGGAAGAAGTCTTGCTAGGAGAATTTCAATGATAATGAGATAGAGGCAGGACAACAATACTGTCTGCCTAGCCTCTTTATCGAGGTTGGTTTCCAGTCAAACGAAAGACGACTACCACCCCACAACCCAGCAATCTGGTGTCAAGTTTTTTGGCTTCTGACTATCCGTAACGACTGGTAAGATGGATGGAGAGGGAAGCTAAAGAAATGGGATTTAGTGATCATGTGACAGTAAACTGTATGGAACATGGATGGGACAGAACGGAAGGAAAAGTGTGCTGCTACGATTCCAAGTAATATGTAGATCCATAAATGACAGCCGGGACCAACGGCTTAGAGTACTTTCCAAAGCACGGAAAAATATCGTAACTTGACTGATAATACTTACCTCTTCTCAAAAAGTCGATTGGCAGCATATTATGATTTCGTCTATATTATGCAATACCACATTGATTGGTCCCACAGTTATTTTAATTAGTAATAATGCAGCTGTTCGTTACTAATCATAACTTAATCAAGTTTTATATGCCTCTTCCTACGGTTCTTTTGTATTAACGACTTCAATAGCTAAGCTGTCACATATGATATGAAGTATTAATTGTTCGCAAGTGTTATAAAAAGCACTCTTAATATTTTTTGCTACTTGACCACAATTGTCTTGGACTAGGCCGATTGTATGATTCACTCTTGCGTTCTTGCTACCTAATAAAGTATGCTACTCAACTATTTTGAATAGCTATTGTTATAATCAGATAATATTTTTTTAATAACTCATATCAGAACTTGGGTTTACCATTCATAGCTTCAAATGGTCTTGGTATATTGTAGAATGATCAAAATAAAAAGGCGCCAACTCCTTTTTTATCCAAACACCAACCCCTTCGTTTTCCCATAATGTCACAACTATTTAACTTGATCATAAATATACAAAATCTACGTCCCATACTTTACACATAGCTAACAAAGTTACAAAAGGATTCGACAACAAATTATCTCATTATATCACTAGACAACGACTATTATAAAGGATGACAAAAAAGTGATACAGTGACCAATATTTGGAAGAATTTGGAACTGGATCATCAATGGCGATGCAGGTGGTCCGTTCTCAGAAACACCCTTTACTAAATGGGCACCGGACAATAATATGGTCCCGTTTAATAGGGGGTTGCTACAATTTAGGGTTAAACCGTTGAATAGCATCGACTGATTTACTTTTAATCGTGAGTTTGATATTATCGCGCGCCATTCAAGTATTTTGTTACGAGCAGGCCTGTGTGCCCTACCATTTGTTTCTGTTGGCTCTCTGTTAATAATTGATGGCAGTCGTGAGATGGTGCGTGATAAGGTTTCGAGAATTTGTTACAATTATTGAAATAGTTTGCTGTAAGGTTGATGCATCAATATAATTTTAAAGCAATCGTGAGATAATATTCTTCTTCTTTGCCCTCGTTTCTTTCTATTACGCAGGGTCGACTTTCTTATAACCTTTCGGCGACATTACCTCCACTGGTAAGTACCATCATCTATAACGCCAAGATGTCGTGAGATGTCCATTTGTATACCAGAGAAAAAAATATGTAGCATTAATACTTTCACCAAATACTAAAGAAGTAAGTATACTATGTCAGAAACACAGATACTCAACCTAAATGACGATATCATTTTGCAGATCCAGGCCAGTATGGAGGAATAAGTTGGCGCTTACTGACAGGATGGACCCAGATTAGCCCCAAAAGACAGGATTGAAAACGAGAACTTGAGGTCTTTTTACTGCAGTTAAACATAACAGAATAAAATTAATAATCTAAGAACGCGATCAAATTCAGTAAATCACGAACCAATAGTAAGGGCTCCGGACAGTTTAGTGCGACACAGTGGATTGTGTTACTTCGACAAGAAAAAAGTAGTCGACTGAGAAACATGGGTCTCGTCTGCTACAAAACAAAACGTTTGATGTACAACTTTCTCATAGAAGTAAAAAAACTAGCATGTATACAATTTCGCTAGTCGCTTTGTAGGTGCGGTGTTTGTAGCATCGGACACAGAGGTGTTTCTTTGGCTTTTTTCTTCTTTACTGTCCATGCTAAATTTTGCTGTAAAGGTTCTTCATTCAACGTTGGCTGTTATTGAGCTTTCCTAGTCGTCTCCTAGTCCGTTGTTTTCCGATAAGTTTGCATGATTCATCATATTAATATTATGAAGGCGATAGTTTGTATACGGATGTATGTCTATGTTTGTTATTCCTTCTTGCTCAAACTGCTGAACAGATTTGGCACACGGATAGACCATGTCCTAGAACAGGACTTAGACTTACTATTCTTTATTCTTACAATACTTTCCCAGGAGTATGTTCCTTCGGATAATTTTCTGCTTTCAAGTGGCTGAAGGTAGTACCAAGTTTTGCATATATCCCGAGGGGTTTTTCATCCATACTTTCTTCTTTATATAAGAGCTATCTCATGCTTTGATTTTAAACGTCTTATTTATGGGCAGCTATGTTGTCTCAGCTAAAGACTCGCGGCTCGCTCGAACGCATCTCCTGGAGGCTTTTTTTACTATCTTTACGGTACTATTGATACATGTACTCAGTTCTCAATCACTTGAACTTTAATTGTCATTCCCATACATTTCAAAGACATTTCTCATCTTTCCCAATCCAATATTGCCATGCCCGAGGTACTGATTAGCGTGCAAACGGAGACATTGAAGTAACACTGGACGTAGGTCGGTAATCTATTAGGGAACTTTGCAATATTGCTTAGTGATAAGTTAATATACCATCGCCCACGATTTCAACCCATTTCCCTTGGCTGACTCATAAATGAATAGGTTTCACTTCACGCTTAACTAATAGGCCTATAATAATAATTCAAGCCAAAGTCAGAGGCCGAAATACGTGACGAAAATGCGACAAATTATGACATGTGACGCATCTAGGATATAAACCAAAGGCCATGGGACATTCCCAGAGCCTTTTCTTGCTTGTGGTCAGGCACTGAGGCAATATAAAGTATTGATTATACGAACGCGATTGAAATTAGACCACAGAGTGTCAATATGATGGTGTAGTGACGCTACTTGTTCCTTGATAGGCATGGAACTATTTGTCTACGTGACTTGTTGAAGCATATCATGTATAATGTGTCATACATGATGGAATCGTTTGACACATAAAAGAAGACCTTCCGAATGCTGTTAAAGTTTGATTGTTATAAATTGAACTTTTATTGTTATTGAATAAGATTGAGACATCGATAATTTGGCATACGTGTTGAGAGAGAGATACGCTGGCTATGGTAGGCAGTGGGCTGGAATGGTCTAAATATTTTTAGTGTTGTTTATTCTAGTTTAATGTTTCTTATACTCTATTAACCTTTTCTCATTCGCTGATTCTCTAACGGCCGTTTTAAATACCCTACCGCAGTTCATAGATAGATAGATATCCCCGATAAACAGTAAGATACTATCTATCAATCCACAACTTTTGGTAGGAAATGCTATCCGTCGGAATGTTATAAGAAAGCAAGTAAGGGCAAAAAGATAGATTTGTTTATCTTTAGTAGCTGCAACTGTAGACAGATAGCTTATTGAAAACGGGCGTTAGACACGTCTTATTATTCGATTGTTTTAACAAACGATTCGTCTGGCATTTTTATTATTTGTTCTGATCTTGAAATATAACTGCATTGTATGTATGTCAAAGATGTCTGGTGCAGACATGCAAATCAGCGTCATACATAAAGATTTTGGATCAAAGCGCCAAAATCGAGAATAACCTCATTACTATTGCCCACAAATCACTAAGAAACAATAGAACAATGCCAAAAATTAACATTTTCTTCACTTTTTGTTTTAATAGGAAATCCTGCAGAACCTCGTTCTTTCGACCGTGAATCATGAAACGGCGCCGGTGTTTCATAGTGTCATAGTATCATTATAGAAAAGTAGGCACAGAAGGTTGACTCTACTGAGTCAATTGGAATGAATTAGTGAAAAGGCGTCACTTCATCAAATCTGTTACTGCAGCATTAATGACAACTCCCAAGCCGCCTAACACAGAGCTACATGGCGGTGTATTCGGTGTATATATATAGAGAACTACAACCAAGAGGTAAAGGTCAAGAGTATACGACTTGGAAGATCAATAAAGGAATGAGAAAATATTTCACTACTAGTTGTTTTTAGGATTTTTTCTTTATCCATTAATTGTTTTGGTTTTCCTGATTCTTATAGCCATTCACCACTATTCTTAAAACTTCGAACCTTCTGTCCTTATCTATTCTATGCGTCCCATGTCATAGTATTGTTTTAGTTCGTTCAATCAATTTGTACGCCGATCAGTATGATCTGGGTTAGGTCACCGCAGAAGCATTCGAACTGAATTATTTATTAGAATGACAAATCATATTATTTGTAGACTTTCCTGTTCACACTTTGTACTCGTAGACGTACGACGAAGCTTATATCGGTTACAGTTATCAGGAAAGCTATTGTTAAATGCATCAGGGGGTATTTTGATGGGAAAGTTATGGTTATTTAGAGGTGTCTTTACTGAGAAAGGATTATAAGAATTGCAATTGCTGCTGTAGATTTTCCTGTAAGGAAAACCTCAAAAAAAGCATTAAACATTTTCTACCCGCAACCTTACAGTGGTGCAGAAACATAATATGGCATATACACCTAAACCTTTCTCATGAATAACTCTGTCTACTGGTGAAAACCGCATAAAAATCCTTTTAGTAATTTTTGAGTTTATCGTTTTGAAACATGCGGTAGGGGATTTTATTTTACAGTATATAAAAATAGTATAGTTCATTCGATATTTTGGGTAACTAGAGGAATTTTGAAGATTCACAAAAATGTAAAATTTAACCGCTTTTATGGTGTGAATTTTACGCGCACGCGTGAAAGTACGTTTCGCAATACAAACTTAAAACCCTGTTTCATTCCCTTAGAGGGAAGGAAGAATTCGTAAAAATGGGAAAAATTAAAACTTTATAGCCAAATCATCCAAAAATACATTCAAAAAGCATTTCTTTGATGGCGGTCCGTCATTAAGTAGCAATAAGATGAAATAAACGTAGTATTTAAGCCAGGCCTGTCACATTACGAGGTGCGTATGAGTGGATATTGAAGAGCGGCGCCGACGCAAGAGGTTTGCTTCAACCACACGGCTCTTATTACTTGGCTTTAGTGATGGGACCGGATTTGTCGAGTTTGGACGCTGTATTGCTACATTTTTGGTTATGGATAGGTACTAGTAATTTTCATTAATTTCAGCCGAAAGACCTCCACTGTTGGACATAGGCCTCCGCCAAGATTACAAATAATAAATAATATAATTCTTTACTCAGGCCACAAAACCCAAAAAAAAACAATATCGCATCAATATAAATATGTACAATCCCTTTAAACAGAATAAAATAACTAATGCTTTGGTAAGTTCGATTTGGGAACATTGAAATCGTCAGAATCTAATCTGCCATACACGACTCAAGAAGATGTAGGCAATATCGTAGGGGCCAGCAGAGCCGCAGCCTACGGGGTCATAGGTTTACTTCTGAAATGGAAACCCTGGAACGCAAAGGGCAAAGGAGGAACATAGGTGTGGTTTCAGTCAGTTAAAGTCTGACAAGCCCGCCCGGTTTGCCTAAAAGCGGGAGAAGACATAAGATGATTCACTAAAACTTTCACTGGTGTGTTTAATAATAATTTAAACAATATAAATTTCGCCACGAACTTACTGACCTTTCCAAATGAGCAAAAACATAAAGGTTATTACAAAAACATCTGTTGTGTACCTACTTAAACACCGCCAAATTAATAAATTAATTCTTTTAAGATTTCTGTGTTGGACACACATATCAACACCGATAGTGCTGACTTCAAAACTGTGTCAAGAAAGCCCATTGTGTGGTCTCAAGCAGACAACAAAAGCATTAATCTTTATAAAGATTTATTTAAAAACCCTCAAATTGACACACTTCCTCTTAATCGACATGATAAAGCGTTTATCGACGGTAATTACACTCTCCATCGCGGCTTCGCAGCAATACGCGCGCAAGCGCAGAGATAATGATAGGATTTGCGAATAAAGATGGCGCCATTCGTCAATATAAGTACTTTTTTTATTATCGATAGGCTCGCTTTTGACAACTATCTCACCGGATGGTAAGCAATGATGTGGCCGACGATGGACCGCGCTTGCCTAGAAGTAACCTATTTACTCTTGAACTAAAAACCCCTAGGTTGTAGAGTTGTAAGTATGCTTACTTGGACATTTAGTACCAACAAAAAATATAGAACTTTCTTAACACATTCAATGGAGATAATTTTATTTTATAGACCAAATGAAGAATATAAGTAGAGCAGTAGAGCCAATGCGTGTGTCGTCCTAGACCGCAAAGGGTAATTAATTGAAAGATACTGGTGGGTTTTAGTTAGTAAAACGTTGACACTTCCTCTTCCTCCACCGCTCGCCAAAGAAGTTGTATAAGATTTCCGTACCAAAAACAATGTGGGTGTGACAAAAGTCTCTGTGTAATCGTTCACAAAAACAGAAATCATCGTTATTATTTACCAGCACTTGGAGGTTCCGACTGTGGATGAGGAAATAAAAGCCAAGAAAAGCGTCTACCTAGAGCGACTAAGACATCACTCCAATCCACTGTCACGTGACTTAATCCAGGATTCAAACAGCCCTCGATAACCAGACATAAAAAGGGAAACGGACTAAAGCATAGTTTCCTAACTTTTTATGAACAACTGCCACGTTTCCAAAAAAAAAAAATGTCAACGCCTCTATATAATATTTAATTATTGCTAATTTAATTCATCTGTCCATTATCTATTAAAAAACAAATTAGAAATTAATTCTCTCTCTCTCTCTCTGTAATCGTGCTACTCGTGGTCGTGGTTGAAGGCTGTGATTATGAATTATTTTTAACGCCCCCCATTTGTTTTTTTAACCCACTAACACCCCCGCGAAAAGCTCCAGCATCAACTATGGAGCGTCACCACCCTCGTTGGGAATTTATGGACTTAAGATTCTAGAACCCCATCGCCAATAAGCATCCACTCACTTGCTTATAGTCAACAGACTGATTGCAGGCTAAAAAAAACAGAAAAACGGACACTTATTCTTTGACGGAAGACCACCAAGCCTAGCATAACATAATAATAAGCGTCCTTCAACAATTAATCGTTCAATTACCAACGCTGCGCTGGACGCCAGCAATGTACTCGTATAAACTAAAAAGTCATCACAACCAGTCGATCATTGCGATATCGATCGTATCCTGCGCATGAGTTGAACTGCGAAGCGCGAACAGTGATCCACAGAGCATGGAACGGCGTTGACAGTGTCTGGAGATGGCCATCTTTACTAATAAATAAATTAGGTTCATGAGAAAAAAAATACAGTGTACATAGAACATGTCCTGGGATAGGACTTTTTATCCCGGGAGTATGTTTCCATGGGATAATTTATAATATCACACGGGCGAAACCGCTGGCAGCCAGTAGTTTAACATAAAGATAAATATAAGTTACGTTACATAAGTTCTAAAACCACTGGCCAGATTTTAGGTACCAGTGTAGGGCAATTATAAAAAAAAATCAGATATTCACAGACTTAACCTCACCTGTCTTCCTTCAGTGGCCCTTTGCGTTCCAATCTTACGGTACGTCTTTCGAATAATAACGCAAAAACCTCGACAGCCTGCCATTCTGTTAAGTCATTAACACGCTTAAGTCGTTGACAATTTCTGACAACGCTGTCTCTAGCAGTGTCCGCAGGAACACTTCTGTGGTCTGTGGATTGATCCGATTAATATGGCCTTTGTTTAATATATGTCACTCATAGTTAAATGGAGTATCGAGTGCTGGTGGCGAATTGAACCTGATTTTTTATGAGCTGTGATATTATACTACACTAGCTCAAACCAGCGTGTTCGCTCCTGTGATATTACTAATATCCTTCACATCTTCATAAGGCGACTTATGGGGAACGCCTATTTTCAAAATTTCTAATTTATAACCTTGTTTTTTTTATTGTTGATAGATTCGCGCTTGACCGCTATCTCAACTGATGGAAAGCGACGATGCGGTCGACGATGAAGCACGTTTAAGCGACGATGCGGTCGACGATGGAGCACGTTTAAGCGACGATGCGGTCGACGATGGAGCACGCTCACCTAGAAGCAACCTATCACACTTGACTTAAAGATTCCTAGGGTGAAGCTATCAGGAAACACAGACTCCGGCAGGGAATTCCACTGCTTAGGGAGTTGTAAACTTCAACTGTTCTGTTTTTGTGGGTTTGCCTATACTTTTTTAACTACTTCTACAGTAGAGCGTACAAAACTGAATAAAATATTCAAAGCGGTCTAGTCCCTAAGAGCGCATACACACGAGCGGCATGTTGCCAACGGCAGAGGTAACTGCAGCTGACGGCACGGGACGGCGGCAGCCGTCAACACTTCCACGGCAGCCGTCGACGCGTCAGCGGCAGCCATCGACGCGGTAGCAGCAGCCGTCGACGCGTTAGCAGCAGCCGTCGACGCGTCAGCGGCAGCCCTCGACGAATCAACAGCAGCCGTCTACGCGTCTGCAGCAGCCGTCGACGCGTCAGCGGCAGCCGTCGACACTTTAAATACACGACTGCTGCCGCTGATCTTCGAAGTTGAAATGTCGACGGCTGCCGTCGACGCTTCTACGGAAGCCGTCAACGCGTGTCGACGGCTGCAGTTACCTCTGTCGTTGGGAACATGCTGCTCGTGTGTAAGCGCTCTTAAACAAACCATTGCATTTTAGAGCAGTGAAGAATTTTCCTTCCTGAAAAGAGTGCATGTTTCTGTTGATAACTGGCCTTAACGTTTAAAGAACTATAAAAATACTGGTATTCAGCTAAATCCGGCTTGACTGGAAGCCGACCCCAATACAGTTGGGAAAAGGCTAGGTAGATGATGATGAACGTTTAAAGAACTATAATAATTTATATAGAGATCATTTAGAAATAAGCTAAAGCATATATTTAATGTATTACAAAAGGAGAAACTAACTGACTGACATATCAAGACACAGCCAAAACGACTGGGACTAGGAGCGTGATAACACACACGGGTTCCTTTTAAGAGTTAGACGAACAATTTCGAGGTGAAGATTATCCAAAATTTACCGCCTATATGAAAGAAAGAAGAAGAAAGAAAGAAAAATTATTTATTTACATGAACAGTGGCAACAAGGATATGGGAAAAAAGGATCCAAAGTTTATATGGAGAAACATATTATGTAATTTTACGCGGCCGAAACCGCTGGCAGAAGCTAGGTAATGTATAAACCAACACACATTTCAGTAATAAATGTTTTATGACAATTCAGAAATAAAGATTTTTTCTTGCTTTGGTACAATCAGTGCTTCTTATTGTTTACCCATATTTCTCTCTTTATATTTTAAAGATGGTTCAGTCAGGTAACATAAGGCACAGACCGTACACACAGACTTAAATAACAGTACGAATACGGTACGAATACATCTTTGGGCCAAATTCAAAGTTTCACACACCCATTTTCCAGCTTATACTGTAAAGTTTATAGCGTATTTTAATATCAGTGGGAACAAGGCAAAGAGGTTACATTCACCTCACAGGTCCTAGGTTCCTATACATCACACGATGGCTAATCGGCTTAGTAACATCGTAACGAGTACAGTTGGCAAAGGAGACAAGTCACCAGCGCCGTCAGATATAGTTGATATTTCCATGGAAACCGCTGAATGGATATGAATAAAATTGTAGTTTTATTCATATGTTGTTTATTTTTTATGGCTCTAGGAGGACCTCGTGGCTATATAATAACAGCCGTGTGGGTCGATCTTCAAGGTTAAGCTACGCTTGATAAGGTTGGTCTATGGATCGATGACCATCTTAACATACCGAGTTTCCTCCGTGCCTCGGATAGCACGTTAAGCCGTAGGTCCCGGCTGTCATTTGTAGATCTTTGGCAGTCGTTACAGATAGTCAGAAGCCAGTAAATCTGACTTCAGTCTTGCCATAAAGTATAATGTTACCCCAGTTAATGGGTTGTGGAGGTCTGGTAGGAAGCCGCTCCTCGTAAAATACTGGTATTCAGCTAAATCCAGTTAATATAGTTGGGAAATGGCTAGGCAGATGATGATTTTTTATGGCTTCAATTATGTTTCATTCATATCCATACATCGGTTTCCATGAAAACTTCAGCTATGTCTGACAACCCAGGTTACTTATCTATTTAGTTGACTGTACAGTATGGTATTATCTTTTCTAGTGTTTATAACGCGTTTCCCTCATATGTAGGCTAAGTGGACCTAGGGCGGGCTGGTACAAAGCCTGAGTTATCACTAGCTAAATTATATTTGTAAAAGCTTAGGTCTCTTATCCAGGTTATCATTACACGATTAACGTTTTATGTGCTTCATTGTCACTTGTAAGCTTAATCTGTTATTCTAGTTTTATTTAAGTGCTTGGAAAAACCTTTTATCCTATTTTTTTATTCATTCCTTTCCATGGTGACGATGAGCAATGGGTAGCTCGCCGTCTGGTAGTCTGGTAAAGACCGAGACCGAGTTTCAACGACGCGCAGTGTTCCACTCGCGCCTTTAAAAGACGTCAGCAAAACTATAAGGACCTAGCCACGGGATATTTTGAAATACTTAACATCATCATCTGCATCATATGCCTAACCTTTTTCCCAACTATATTGGGGTCGGCTTCCAGTCAAGCCGGATTGAGCTGAATATCAGTATTTTACGAGGAGCGGCTGCCTACCAGACCTCCACAACCCATTAACTGGGGTAACACGGTACTTCATGTCAAGACTGGAGTCAGATTTACTGACTTCTGACTATCCGTAACGACTGCCAAAGATCTGCAAATGAAGTCGGGACCTACAGCTTAACGTGCTTTACGAAGCACGGAGGAAACTCGTTACATTAAGATGGTCACCCATCTACAGACCAACCTTGGCAAGCGTTGCTTAACCTCGAAGATCGAGCCGTGCGGCCTAGCCACGAGCGCCTCATGAAACACTTAACGTGCTTCTGAAATGTAAAGTAGCGATGCACGATCGCGAGAGATTTTATTCGATTGTTCGAACATCTCGATGGTTTTCAATTGTTTCGACTTTGGCTCGATTCCCACTCGGTCTGTTATTGCGACTGTCGCATGGCGGGTTCATACGCGAGTTACCTCGATGGTTTAGAGTTTCGAGTGAGAGTCCGATTCGTACAATTAAAAACAAGCGGTCGATACCGTTGACTCGAAAGATCTCAACACCTGTGTTCCGTCAGCATTAAAGCTTTAACTTTGTCAGCAAAGAACAACCAATATACTTGGATACATTGTCACAAACTACAAACTACCCACAACAAAACTTAAAACACTAACCTCCTTTCTTGTCCAAACAAAATAACCATAAACTTCTAATACAATAAATTACGAGTAGATATAAGATAAATACAGATCAAGTATTCCAATATTCTCCACATAACATATAACTGTTTACCAGCAGTTTGTTTAGAAAATATTCTTGTCGTAAGCTTATCAAATATATCTCTAGAGAGATGTTACTCGAAGGTTCGAATCTGATTGCGGAAGTTCGTATCTTCCGATTGTTTTAGTTTTTGATTAGTTTTAGCTGTGTGACGGAATTGCCAAGCCCGTTTTATAGCTGGACTATCAGACGTACGGCGATGCACCATCGGTAAATAGTGAACAATGAACATCCCACCCATAGCACAAAACGTTTAGGGAACACATTCATTGTGCGTACAGTTAAGAAGCAGTGTTTCCTACCAAAGTCTGTGTATCCTGATACCTACAACCTAGTGGTCTTAAAGTTAAGAGTGAATAAGTTACTTCTATGCAAGTGTGCTCAACCTTTGGCCACATTATCGCTTACCATTAGGTGAGATAGTGGTCAAGCGCAATCCAATCAATAATAAAAAAGGTGTTTCATTTGTTACATCTACCTCCGCCACCGATTCCAACAAACCTTAAAGAACTCCGCTTCCACACACAGTTCCGAAATAACCACTTCCGTTACATCCCTAACTTTAGAGCCATAAGAAGCCGTAAGATATCAATTTGTCCGTATCTGTTTGAACCAAGGTGGCCCTAAGTAAATGTATTGCGATCTGTCGTTATCCTCAATAAGGATGTTAGGTCTTGAGTACGGCGTTTGGTGTTTTATCGTATGTGGAGCTATAAGGAAAGGCTGGTTAGAGCGAAAATGAAGCGCTTGAATACTAAGTTGGGGTGATATCAAAATTCTTGTTCTTTGGACTTTTTATTACGAAGTGTTTAAGGTATGCCCCATACCTATACATATAAAAAAGAAACGGACTGGCTGATATATCAACGCAGAGCCGAATCTACTGAGCGTAGGAACATAAAATTTTGCACAAGGCTTTGTTTTACGACGTAGGCGAGCACGGGATTTTTGGAAATTCAACTTTTAAGGAGATGAAACAGGGGTTCAAGGGTAGCTATCAATCCTTTTCTGTCATCTTAAATATGCATATTTTCGTCCTGCTGTCACCCAACCCATGCTATGTAAAAAAGACTATTTCATCAATAACACAAGCGTTTAGACAGGTACCTGACGCCTCTGTGCTGCCACCTGGTGAACGTCAGAACAACCTCATTGGAGTCAATCACGTCATGGGCGTTTCCGAGTTTTAAGAAGTCGGAGAGGAGAATCGGAGTCGTTAAAAAAAACCAGCGACTCGCCGTTGCACAAAATAATCGAGATGGTTTTTGGATTGTTTCGAGTCAACGGAATCGACCGCTAGTTTTTGAATGTACGAATCAGTGACGTTCATTCGAAACTCTTTGCTATCGAGGAACAATTCGCGAATGAACGAGCGATACGCCATTCGCAATAACAGACCGAGTCGGACTCGAGTCAAAGCCGAAACCATCGATAACCATCGCAATATTCGTACAATCGAAACAATTGACTAAAAGCTCCCGCCGTTACGCGCATCGATAATTGTAATTGCCGTTTCAGGGATCCTTAACCACCTCTTCAACCACATGCCCAAAAAACTCATTCAAATCTATACATAACAAACGGTCATACTCAGAGTCCAGCTAATGGTTCATTAGCGTCCCTAATGTCCATTAAAGTTAAGTATCGTCAAACCTTAACTGAAAAACTGTGTAAAACTGTCAATGTGACAATTTCTTGATAGATTGTTTAGAAGTAAAGTAATGATTAACGTTAATGAATGTCCCTGAGTGCGGCCGTACGACTATTATTAAAATCAACACAGACTCATTATAAAAAAAAAAAACAAAACAAAAACCGGGAACCCTTAAACGATGACAGCAATTATTCTCCTGTCTTATTAACACCACCAGCCCCGAAATTCATTAACTCTTTAAACACGTGTTAAAAACTAAAAAAAAAACTAAAAACTCGCCTACCGAGTTCTCACACGAAAGGTTGGATATTAATCGATTCCATTAGTATCGAAACTTAGGAATTTAGGAGTATTTATCATCGATGAGTCGCGGTAGTTTTAAGGGTGTGAACTGGGCGACAAAATATGTGTCTTGGTGTGAAGATGTCGATTTAATGAAGGCAAGCTGTGCTAGGCCATTAGGGGAAGGCGAAACTCAGTGGCGGTTTGCGAGCGTCTTTAATTCATGAATCCCCGACCGATCCTATGAGACCGCGCTGTTATTGTTTTACTATTGTGTCTCGTTTTGCGGGTATGTGATAGGTTAAAGCGAATCGTATGCGCTTCGAATACGTAAAGATGGGTACTGACCAACGTTACGAGGTGTAGTGTAACGTATTACACAGCGAGCATTACTGCAGTCAGTACCTACGTCGTGTTACGGGGAAAACAAGGAAGCAACGAGTCGCTCGTTGCTCGCTTTGAGTGCTCCACCCGGCTGTCGGTTTTTTGGCGAATCCTTTGACTGTTACGCGGTTCAATACAGAGTTTTGACGTGCATAATACCTACACCGATTTTAGCATTACAGCGTAATATGCTCGATGCGAATGTTACGTTACACCTCGTAACGTTGGTCAGTACCCACCTTTACGGGTGCGCAACGAACACGTCGCGAAAACGCAGTGAATTTGTTGCGGAAGCGCAACGAGAACAACCAGCGGCGGGACGCCATTTGGTGCTATCACGTAAAAACGTCAGCCAGTTCCCCCCGCCTAGAAACACGCGACGAAAACGTTGCGAATTCGCCACGCGTTCGCGACATCTTCGCTGTGCAGCCGCGGCGTGTTCGCGACGTATTCGCTGCTCGCCCGCCTCTCCCCGCTGCCGCTCGCAAATCGCTGGTGTGAAACGGCCCTAAGGGGTGGCGAGCAGGGCAACTATATCCATTCTTCCACTTTTTACTGATTTCAGCTACATTTGGCATTAGTCAACTTGTACCAATATCTTCTGGGTATGTATTTCGCATACATATTCCTGTAGTACCTCCCTAACGCCTCAGTCGCCGGGATCCCGACCCTGATTTTCAGTCACCGTAAGCATCAGCTTACGGATGGCGAGCAATGGGTAGCTCACCGTCCAGCCGCCCAGTAACCGTTCGAACAAAGCCCAAGTTGTCAATGGCGCGTAGCCAAGCGCGCCTCAAGATGTCAGCAAAATTTCAGAGGCCCAGCAAGTTCAAAGTCAACTGGCTTCTGAAAGGAAAACCCGGAACCCACAGAACGTATCGCAAAGAAGGAACGTAGGAGTGTTTTAGTCAGTAAAAGTCTGACACTTCCTCTCGCTCCGCCCAAGAACGCGAGAAGTCATTGGATGATTTCTATAGTCGTAGTTTCCTACCTAAAAAAGTATCTATCGTTTGTTTTTTATACCCTGGGACTAAATTGACACAGATGATGTCAAACTTACTATAGGAATGGATGGCAGTTCTTTTGTGTTGTAATGTCATTTTAGTCTCAGGGTATAAAAACAGACGATACCTATATAATATCGGTACACCAGACATGTACTGTGACCACAATGACGATAGTAAGGAAGGTAAACGCTAACAGTGATGATGTCTCCGCAAATCTAAATACCCAACAGCGAATTGTCATTTTCCTGCCGCCAAAAACACGTACCTACAGTACGCTCAGTATATTCCAACCACTACCGGACTCGCTCGACTTAAAATAATAAAATCGCGATGATTTTACAGTATTTCAAATTGTTTAAAATGCTAAAACAAAAATACGGTACTTAATTAAATTGATTTAAATACTTTTCCAATAAAACCAGTTTGATAAAACCTGATAACAACACGCATTTCAGAACGTGCGCTCAAACGTCAAATTTCGGCAGAGCTATTTATAAACAACCTCCCGACGATATCCCTTGGATATTAAAAATTATGACATAAACTAACCTTTTTGCAGGCAAAACCTAGCAAGTATCAAAGAAAAGGTGTACTCAGACATTATAGTGGATCGATAAATGCAGAAATCTATGAATAATTGATCAAAATACGACTAACCTTCGCCTTGAGAGCGTACACTGTATTCTTCCTCCCATATTTATTTACAGCATAAAACGCCGCAGTACCACCTGCGATGCACACACAGGTCGTCAAAACCTTTTTTAACGAATTATCACTTCTCACATTACTAAAATTACGCGTAATAACAGGTGAAAACTGTATTTTTCTAAATAATTTAGTCGAAGTACGGCTTAACGTGGCCATGTTGGTAGAACGGCGGATTGACGTGTGCGAGCGAGATAGAGATATAATATGAGAGAAACAGCATAAAAAGTCAAGTAACGCATGCGCGTATTTTGTCCAAGTTTGATACTGAAGCACAATCAAAAATAAGCCTTATTTTGTACAGAATAAGAGTTTTACATAGATAATTCGAAAATATTATGTTATCACATTCTTAACCAGTAGTTTGCGGATAACACTGTTTTTGCTAAATTCTAATCACACATAGATTACTTTAGAAGCAATAGTTTGGATGTCTGGGTGTGTACGTTTGTTGCTTCTTCACACTCCAAAGGCTGAACGGATTTGGATGAAATTTTGCAAACGGATAGGCCATCTTCTGGAATAGAACATTCACAGTCCGACTTCGCTAACTGATGAACATAGACCTGTCTTTTGTGCCAATCTTCACTTTACTCTACCGGTCACATCGAAGTTTACCAGGATACCAGGAAGTGATCAGAGTAGTAACAATGTCATCTACCCATCTCACACAAGGTCGTCCGTACCTACCTGCTCCACACACGATGGAACTTAAACTTGAGGTCGAGCACCTGTACCGCCGTGTGAAATACAGTCAGGGTAACTGAAGAACACCGGTGTGGTTTTAGTCAACAGAAGTCTGACATGCCCTCCCGCTCCGCCCAGAGCGGGAGAAGTCATTAGATGATTGCCACACTTAAAAAAACCCGATGCATCCCCAACTTTTTGATAGTGATTTGAGCCTTTGCCTCGATTTCATGGCCAAAGTTGGGGGTAGTCAATCAAGCTTAAGATGGCTGGGTCTCAGCACGGTTACAATTCGGACTTTAGACGCGGTTAGAATTCGGATTCTCTTGTTTCCTCCCAGAAAATACCCAAGAACTTATCTCTGTAAACGGTAATGAAACCCCAGTTAGATCCCTACATACATACCTATATAATATACCTACATAACTTGAGCGCTCGCTAAGCCCAGATGGCACAACATCCACAATTAGTATTGTTTAACAGCTGTAAACCATTCTCATCTAAATTACCTTAGGTACTAGTTTACCGCGTCCATTCCATCTATTTAGTTGCACAATTAAGTTGCATCCTGAGTTGAACACCCGACCCAAATTCTTCACACCATCTATTTGTCTCTGGTAACGTCATATGCACTATGCTCTATGTAGGGTTGCCAGATCTTTAAAACTAAAAGCCGGACAAGCCAGCCCGTTTAGCCAGACATTTGAGTAAAAAGGCCGACATATTTTTTTTATCCGATGCACAGAAGTGTTACTTTTTACATTGGAATGAAATAATTAGTCATTGCTGGACTGCAAACGCTTGCAATTGTAAGAACACATGAAGAATCTAAAAAATAGTCTAATTTAAAAAGCCTAACAAAAGCCGGACAGGCCGGACTCTGTCTAATTTGGCCGGACACAAAACCAAAAAGCCTGACAGTGTCCTGGCTTTATCCAGACGCCTGGCAACGCTATACGCACTCTGCTCTATGGCCTATGCAATTCATAAACAGCCTAGTCATTAAGACCATGAACTATGAAGGACCAATTTATGAGATCTTTATCGTTGATTACAGGACCAAGCCGCATTTGACCTGCGATTGTGCTTCATAAATGAGTGTTATGCGCCGTAATGTTGGTAGTGTTGGTGAATTTAAGTTAATCAAACGATAGTGCATCAGTTAGTATCATTTTGTGGGTTGTTAGCTGTGATTTGATGTATCATAACCTATCAATACCCGCGAAACGAGACACAATAGTACTTAAAACAATAACAGCGCGGTCTCATGGGACCGGTCGGGGATTCATGAATTAAATATGATTGTAGCTTCTATGAAAATTTCCCGGGACCCTGGAACGAAGGCAAAGAAGGAACGGGGTGGGCTTTAGTGAGTAAAAGTCTAACACGCCCTCCCGCTCCACGCAAGAGCGGGAGAAGTCATTCTTTATTCTTTATTGTACACAGATATTTACATTAGTTAGAAATAGGACAGGTGATTTTTTTTTTTTTTTTAGTCCTTATAAACTAGTGCTTGACTGCGATCCCACCTGATGGTAAGCAGTGATGCAATCGTCGATAAAATAAATAATAAAATAAAAAATGTTTTTATTTTACATAGGCCTACATGGGCACTTATAAAAAGTCGAAGCTAGTGCACGGTTCCAAATTGGTCGTTTCCTATGGAGAAGAACCGGCAAGAAACTCCATGGTTACTCTTTTCAAAAAAAATGATTGGGTTTACAATATTTTCACATTACAAAACAGACACATATGCGAGGACAGTGTAGACCAATCAAAATTGTAACCCAAATAAAAATCGATTCAATCAAAAACTGGGTTGAATTAAGTAGTAATTAAAATTCGTAGTCTACAGTGTTCTCTCATTCACACTTTAAGAGAGAGGCTATATAAATATGAGAGAAAAGAAATCAAACCTATCAACAAATTAGTTTTTATCAAAATGAAATCACGACTTAATGAAATTAAGGTGATTAATATCCAAATAATATAAAAATATTGCAAAAGCAACGTGTTGAGTAAAAAATAAATTTATGAGTGAAAGAAAACATGGAGCAGTTAATAGACAAATTTACACAATAATGTTACCAGGGGGCCACATGTGCAGAAGCAGTTATTTCCAAACAAGCGCGTCTTCGACATAGTCTCTAACCTTGTAATATGCTTTTTTGGTTAGGACACGCTTAATATGGGTTTTGAACTTTCCCTCGCTAAGTTCAATAACCGACTTGGGCAACTTATTATAAAAGCGTATACTATTGACAAGGAATGACTTACTGGTCTTAGCTAGTCTCCATTTTGGTAATACGATTTGGTGTTTACTACGCGTATTTTTGTCATGTAAATCGCTTCTAATTTTAAAAAGTCCTAGGTTTTTGCGTACATACAATATACTTTCCAGAATATAAAGCGAGGGCAGAGTTAGTATATCAATTTCTCCGAACGTATTTCTAAGGGACTCACGGGGACCCATTTTATAGATAGCCCGGATTGCTCTCTTTTGCAGTATGAAGACCGATTCCACATCAGCGGCAGACCCCCACAATAAGACGCCGTACGACATAATACTGTGGAAATAGGCATAGTATACTAATCTAGCTGTAGCTACATCTGTCAATTGCCTTATTTTTCTTACTGCATACGCAGCTGAGCTTAATCTACCTGAAAGAGTTCTAATATGAGTGCCCCACTGAAGTTTAGAATCAATAGTTAAACCTAAGAATACAGTTTCCGTAATAGTATCAAGTTTTTTGCCGTCAAGCATTAAATTAAGGCCCACTTGAGGAACATTTGGTAGTGAAAACTTTATACATTTAGTTTTGTTCGCATTTAGTAAGAGGTTATTAGCTGCGAACCATTTCGAAAGAACAGCCAGACTTTCGTTTACATGCAAGACATCCGCATCTTTTCTGTCTACTTTAAAAATAAGAGAAGTGTCGTCAGCAAATAAAATTATATCAGCTAAACCAGCCATCATGTAAGGAAGGTCATTAATATAAACCAGGAAAAGGAAAGGGCCAAGAATTGACCCCTGGGGCACGCCCATCTTTACTAAAGACCCCGAGGACGTCGCCCCATTAATGGTTACCATGGATGGTGAGGCGCACTAGCTTATTAAAAGCCTATTCACTCTAGCCTTGAAGACACCCAAATCATAATCGGACGGAAAAACCGCAGCAGGCAGATTGTTCCAGTCCCTCGATGTACGCGGTATGAAGGACGAGGCGAAACGCTTAGTCCGGACCGTAAAGGTTTGGACAACGTAAGGGTGGATACCCGCCGTACGACGACTTGTCCGATGGTGGAAAGGGGATGGCGGAATCAATTCATGTAATTCCTGCGCACACTCTCCGAAATGCATCCTGTAAAAAACCGAAAGGCTGGCTACCCTGCGCCTGTGCTCAAGGCTTTGTAGATTGGAGTTAGCCAAATCTGGATCCCCGATTAGCCTCTTTGCACGCCTTTCCACTGAGTCCAAAGCTGCCAGGTGGCATTTTGCAGCTCCAGCCCATATGTGGCTGCAGTACTCCACACACGATCGGACCTGTGCTTTGTATAACATTAGAAGCTGTCCCGGTGTGAAGTACTGCCGGACCTTTGCCAAAACGCCGAGTTTCCTAGCAGCCATCTTGGCCTTGGACTCAATGAACCGCCCAAAGTTCAGATCGGAGGAAATTTCAACTCCCAAGAGCTGAAGGCGGTCGGTGCATTCCAGGGATACATTCCGGAAAGCAGGAGCCAAGGTGAACGGGCTCCTTTTATGTACACAGGCGAGCTTAACCCACAATTGACCTAAAAAAGCTTCAATGAAAACTTGTGACGGGAGTACCGACACATGGACTTACGGAAGTATATAACTGATGTACACATTTCGACTACTTTTACCTTTTTCCCACTTAAATTCCCATTAAGGTCCAAGATCACATTTTGCTGACGGAGTACGGACTTTTGTTTCCCATGCTGTCGATTGTGTTGCGGCATTTTTCGAAAGAGTTACCGCGGTCCTGACAAGCAAAGGACCACTGAAAGGACACAGGTGGGTTGTAGTCAGTAAAGTCTGACAGTCCCTTGAGCGTTAGAAGTTATTTCATGCCTACAAATGCTATGAATAGTTGCACTAAAGTACACACATCAAAAGTGTCTAGGGATCAACATATATTTTTGCAATAACTTTTCTCCTGATTGATATTAATTAAAATTTTCTTTAAGGATTCATCAAATAAAGTGTTTTCGTTTGTCACAGTAACGATAAACCAAGTCACCTTTGCATTAATAAAGAAATTTGCCATTTTCCTAATAAAGGGATTTTTGACATTTGAACCACTAACATTAAAGTTCGAAAAAAAGACTGAAATAACAGTTTTCTTTAAAATTTTATTGGGTAACTTAAACAATTAATAATCCGTGTTTCTACCGCGAACACTAACAACACAAGAACATCGGTTTGGCATACTCAAAATGAGTTCATCCAAATCACGCTGTGGAATGGCCGCCCATGTTCGTTGCAACAACAAAAAAAGGTCTTCTTGCGACTGGATACCCTCCATATTCGGCAGAGCTCTTCTCTGTAGCATATCCCATGCATGCTCAATCGGGTTCAAGTCTGGCGACTGAGCAGGCCAGGGCAGGACATTGATGTTAGCTGCGGCGAGAGTCTGTCTTACAACTCTTGCGGTGTGCGGTCGTGCATTATCATGCATTAACTGAAATAAGGGACCGATTTGCACTTGTAGAGGAACGATGACGTCTGATACAATCGTCTCAGCATAAATTTGAGCGTTGAGGTTGCCTCTGATCCAAATCAACTCAGTTCTTCCGCCGATCCAAATACCCGCCCATACCATGATGGTTCCACCACTATAAGGATGGACTTCCTGGCAGGATTTTAATCGCTGTTGGCGTCCAGGGGTTCTCCAGTGTCGTATACGTCTTGTATCCGGTCTCATACCAAAACGAGACTCATCAGAAAAGCACACGAAACGCCATTGTTCTTCTGCCCAATTTCTGTGTTAAAGAGCCCATTGATATCGAATCCTACGATTGTGCATTGCTATAGGTGGTACCCGTAGCGGTCTTCGGGAATGAAGGTTCACTTCATGCACGCGGTTTCTGACTGTTTGGTCGCTAATTAAGTTCCCTGAAGAGTGATGAAGCCTCACGGCGAACATCATGGCGGTTATTGTTGGAGCTCTTCGAGTTAAGATTTGAATGTATCGGTCTTGTCTCCGTGTGGTGCAGCGATACCGTCCTCCATGGCGCTCAGCCACGGTACCAGTGCTTCGGTAACGTGTCCAAAGTCGACTGATAAAACTCTGACTTGTATTCAGAGCTAAAGCCACAGTACGTTGCCGGGAACCAGCTTCTATCATTCCCACGGCTCTGAGCATTTCTTCCCTGCTTAAATAACGTCGCCGCTCCATAATAACGTTGGTTTTAATCAGTAGTAGGGAAACAGTAGCACTAATAATGTCTTCAATGCGTTGTATGTTTTTATAGGGAAAATATTGACAGCTGATTTTCATCTTTTACTCGAATTTGATTCACAGTTCCTGATTCAAATTATGAAATGCACCAAAAAGGATCCATATAAATTTATAAAATCATAATAGTACATTATGATACAAGTGTGTAATGTGGGTGGTTACCGTCGCGGTGGTATTAAGACCCGAGCCGTGCGAGGGTCTTAAGTGAACCAAGAACGGTAACCACCGATTACTCACGTGTATCATACGACGTTTTTCGACACACTTGTGAAGAAAATAAATTAAAAATCAACTTTATTTAGTAGGTATATGTAAAGTTTGTAAATGTGCAGTCAGTAAAGTTATATTATAATTAACTATTTTTGACTGTATAGTGGTCCTATGACTTAGATTTTCTACTTGAAGGCGTACAGCATAAATCATTTTCCTCATAAATAGTTGTTGTAGACATTTTTGTAAAATCTGTATGTTATTTTTAAATATGGCGGCTAAAAAAACTACTTTTCTTAAACGCGCGCATGCGCGAAAAATGGCGGCCATAGACTAGCTACTCTAGCCCTTGGTTTAGAAAAAATAAGGTTGCATATAAACAGAAAATACAAATTTGATGAAAGATTTAATTAAATAAATATGTAAAATTTTAAACAGTTTATTTAAACACGAAATTGCATGAAATAAGTAAGTAAAACACAAATTCATGCTTTTGAACGCAATAACAAACTTTATTCTTTTTTGTCCTAAAACTCTTTTTGACAAAAAAGAGGTTAAACAAAAAGGTTTTAAGGGGGATGTTCCAGCTTAGCCCGCGAAATTCAAATTTTCTTACGTTTTTTGCAATTTGAAAGCCAGTGATAAGTTGTATAAAGTTAAAAATACTTAAGCGGCTGTAAAACGTAACTAGTTACATAATTATAAACATAAAAATCATTAATACAAGCCTCCAAGCTCACCTAAGTGTAGGAACGATTTTTTCGAGGTCAAAAACGTTCTTGCAACTAAGTGAGCTTGGAGGTTTGTATTGATGATTTTTATGTTTATAATTATGTAACTAGTTACGTTTTACAACCGCTTAAGTATTTTTAACTTCATACAACCTACCACTGGCTTGCAAATTGCAAAAAACCTAAGAAAATTTGAATTTCGCGGGCTACCTGAAGCATTCACCTTAACTACATTACCGCACATGTGCATAATAGTAATCAAAATGTCACAGGTTGGTAACGAGCCCCTTTATATACCTAAGTACAGTGCAATAACGGCCACTTTATGAGCAAGTGTGTCGAAAATTTATTACAAAGCCACATCTCAATCTCAAGAAATCCGCATAAAAATGCTTGATCCCTAGACACTTTTGATGTGTGTAGTTACAAAGAATAATGGCAAAGATTGAAACGATTCAGATCAATTTGTACCTATGTTGAATGGTTAGGTAGGTACGCTAAGTTTCAACTGTCAGCCAATCAGCCTGTATGATTCCATAGCTGGGTACCTAACAGTTGGAAGTCATAGCGTAAGGACTTTTAGTTGTATTGGGCCAAGAACCAAAGCTCTACCTGGGAATGATATGAAGATTCGAATGACGTTCCTGCGACGCGACGCACGCTATTTCGAAAAAAATTAACTCCCCAGCCTAATAGAGTTTTGCAAAAGTAATGCTGAGTTATTCGAGATGGTGGTGAGGGTCGCGGAAATCCGATGGGTGCAAGACGCAGCGTGTGACGACGCTTCTCCCTCAAGCATCGCTACAACGAACGGTCTTAAGTCCAGCTGTGGACTTCTTTTGGCTGTAATGATGATGATGATGTTCGAGATGACACTAACCTGATACCTACCTAATGTAGACTACCTATAGTCTTTTTTACATAGCATGGGTTGGGTTGGGTGACTGCAGGACGAAAATATTATGCATCTCTAAAAGATGAGAGAAAAGGATAGATAGTTACATTGCATGAATCTGACAGCTGTCACCGAAACCATCCTATAGATAACAAATCACTATGGTCTATCGGTTTAGGTACCTAATTAACTAAATGTAAACAATCTTGGCATGTCTTTTTATTGAAAAGTTGACAAAAAATTGTATATAAAAATCTTTGCAACTAGGTATTTACCTAAATTGATGTTAGCTCATAAACTAAATTTAAATAATCTTTGTGTATATTATGTACGACCTCTTTAATATAAAAAGACATACCAAGATTGTTTACCTTTAGTTAACCACCTAAACCGATAGACCATAGTATAGTGGATAGTTGATGCAATAGATAAAATTAAAATAAACTACGTAGTCGTTCAAATTTTTATGTGTGTAATATTTCACAAATTAATAACACTTGAATGCTGCTTTGGCGCAGAAATATAAAAGATGGAGTTCCCTGCCACTTTTCCGGGATTTCTCCTAATCCTGTTTACCTATTACATTTAACAAATTTTACAGTCAATTTGTCTCAGTCTGTAACAAAAACATTATCAGTGCGATGACTCCGATGTGTGATCGTAAAAATAACCAGAAACTATGTTTCTCTATGTTTTCACGTGATTTAGAAAAGCGTAGGCTGAGTCACGTAGGTTATCACGTACTGAGTCGATGAAACTTTTCTTTTACGTAAATATCTGGGTCTGTTATAAATAGATAGGTAGATACAACCTACGTGTGTAAACATAGGGGTTTTTTTAGGAAGCGGTATCGTCAGAATGACTTCTAACTAAACCCCATCCAGTTCCTTCGTTGCCTTCGATCTGGGGGACATGGGCTTACCTTTTGGAATTTCATAGGGTGGATATTTCGATAGTAGGTACCTACTCGCCTAGGTCCCTCTACCTACTCGCTCAATCCCGAAGCTCTGGCATGTGTATACATGCCAGAGCTTCGGGATTGAGCGAGTGAGTCACTGTTGCTCTGGAAAGCAAAGGGTAACTGGACACTGATTTTTTTTCAAGTGCGGAATCGTCTGAAAGACTTCTTCCGCTCTTGGGCGGAGCGGGAGGGCGTGTCAGACTCTTACTGACTAAAACCCACCCCTTTTCTTCGTTGCCTTCGATCTGGGGGACACGGGCTCACATTTCGGAATGTCCGTGTTCCCCACGGGCTTCGGCCCTCTGGGCCCCTACAGTTTGCTGACATCTCCTGGAGGTGCGCGTGGAACAAAACGCGCCGTTGACGACTAGGCCCGGTCTGGGTTATTACCGGACTACTGGACGGCGAGCTACCCAGTGCTCGCCATCTGCGAGCCCGCGAACTGAACACTGCGGGTGGGTTTTTGTCAGTCGAAGTCAGGCATGCCCTTTTGTTTTTTCCCCATTCGCTACACCACGAGCGGGAGAAGTTATTTATAGATTTCCAAACATATTACGTACAAAACGGTTTGGGAACACATTTAGGTATCTTGCGTACAGCTAAGGAGTGGAATTCCCTGTCAGTCTGTTTCCTGATAGCTACAACCTAGTGAAGGTAAGCGTGGTCCATTGTCGGCTTATCTATAAAAAAATTGTTGTTTCTACTGCATGAACCTCCGAGCTTAGAGGCCTCCTCTCTATCGGAAAGAATGGGTTGTCAATCTGTAATTCACCAGAAGGGCTGTCACACATATAGGTATTATCTACTGTTTTATTTTTGATCTGTGGATTCAGGTCATGTCTTCGCATTCCGGTTTCCTAACATTTTATCAGTCACCGATTGAGTTGAGATGCTTTAAGGTGAATGCTTCAGGTAGCCCGCGAAATTCAAATTTTCTTACGTTTTTTGCTATTTGCAAGCCAGTGGTAGGTTGTATGAAGTTAAAAATACTTAAGCGACTGTAAACCGTAACTGGTTACATAATTATAACCATAAAAATCATCAATACACGCCTCCAAGCTCACTTAGTTGCAGGAACGTTTTTGACCTCGAAAAAATCGTTCCTACATTTAGGTAAGCTTGGAGGCTTGTATTGATGATTTTTATGGTTATAACTATGTAACTAGTTACGTTTTTAAATTGCAAAAAACGTAAGAAAATTTGAATTTCGCGGGCTAACCTGGAACATCCCCCTTAATCAGTGTTTGTCAGACTTCAAACCCACGATCCCGTAACTCCAAGTAATCTGACGGTACGGTGACGGTTGATTGTCTGGCTACTGCACTGCGTGTCGCGGGTTCAATTCCTGCACGGAACAAATATTAGTATGGCCTGCCTAGGTATAAGTAGATAGGTTTTTCGGGTTTGTCTTTTGTAATTGCACATGTTTATGAACTCATCCACGATACCTACAGGAGTTAATCGTAGTATGAGGTCATCATCATCATCATCATCTGCTTAGCCTTTTCCCAACTATATTGGGGTCGGCTTCCAGTCAAGCCGGATTTAGCTGAATACCAGTATTTTACGAGGAGCGGCTGCCTACCAGACCTGTATGCGTATTGCCAAACTGTATGCTGACCCAGACACCCATTGTCTGTACTGAACTACGTCGTGCTCATTGAAATCACAAACAAATTGGAGCAAAGTACATACGAGCTCAGAGCATTCTGAGATTGTATGCACTTTGCTCCAATTTGTAATTTCGGTAAGGTAATAACCCAATTGAGTCGATATGATAAGCGATTGGTAACAAAGTAAATTAATAAAAGAAGATCAGAAAATGGCGTTTTGCATTGAATGCCAAAAACAAAAACTCAAATAGGATGGCGTCACGCCACGCATTTTGTGCTTTATTTCCCAATCGAATATTATAAATACCTAGCACAAATATAAAAACGGAGAATTAAAAAAGGAATTAAAAGAATTTAATAGGTAAGTAATTTAAACCGATTTTAAAACTATAATTGGTTTGGTTAATTAATAACGCAAAAGTGTAAATTATATATTACAAATATCAGTAAATATTTCAACTGTTTCAAATATCAATGTTGGTAGAAACCAGCATAATCGTACTGCAAACTAGTCATGTGACAATCTTATTCCAATTATTAAGGCTTACATCGATCTATAAATAACATTTTTGAAGTCGGTTTTTTTTTAAAGTAACTCTATTTTTACACTTTATTAAATGAGGACCCATTCTCTCCGTGTACAGTACGCGTCAAATAACTATGCCGCTCTGAATCTAGGCTTTCCTAACAACGGCGCAGGTACTATCGCGTAAAAAGTGTTCACTGACGTGACAATTTTTAAATTATTTTATTTTATAATGAAAATAAATAGTGTATTTTTTTAATCACCTGATTTTATATATCTAAGAAAATGAGAAAGAAAGAAAATAGTTCGTAATTATAAGAATAAATAACAAAAAACAACAAACTTAAAACAGGTAGGTAATAATTATACGCGTAGCACTTTTCGCATCGACGATCGTGCGAGCGGAACAAAAGCTGGTATCGGACGTATACGAGCGACTGAGATAGAAAAATAACGCATGCGCAGTGCTGTCTTTTTTCGTAAAATTGATTACTGCGCAGTGATTTGTAGCCAATTTCAGAGGGGCAAAGTTAGTTGAAGCGAACTGTAATTAGCAAATAAAATGTATTTATAGCCCAGTAGATAGAGGGTTATTTATAGGGCTATGCAAAAAAAAAACAATTACAGGGTAGTTTTTGAGATATAACCCTAAAAAAATCCCCGCCTACTTTTGAGGTCGCAAACTTAGATTTGGCATGTCCCGACTGCATTTTGCTCTAAATTATCAATGCCATATTTAATATGGCATATTACATACTACACCAGACGCTGGACGTCTGGATTCGTATGTATTTTGCTCTAGTATTTTAAAGCAAAATGTATTTTGATTCAGACACTCTCTGAATAGGTATACAGTTTGCTCTTCAACTACAAAGGCAAACTGCGATCGAACTCAGAGCAACCCCGGTCTGGGTCAGCATACAGTTTGGCAATACGCGACCTGTATGAGGTAGTTTAAAAAAAATCGAGGTCGTTACCACTGTTTTCATTAAGACCAGGAAAACACTAAAAACGAGAAAATTTGATGTCATAATCCTGGGTCAAGAGTTCTCGGTAAAAGTGGCTGCATAATTTATTCGAGTGGACTATGCACTAATAAATGTGTAAAACGTACCTATAATTAAAATAAATAATTATCTAGTAGTTATACCTAGATGCCTACCTACCTGTAAAAGACATCTATACCTATTACCTAACTAGCGGTCCCGACAGACGTCCGGGCCGACAGCTATCTTTTAAATTTTGCACACGGTTTCTCTTCATGATTTTATAGACGAGCACTAAGATGGGGTTTTTGGAAATTCAACTCCAAAGGGGGAAATTCGTTTTTAAGCAAAATTTTATACCTCGGTCCCTTAAACTTGAAACTGCATAATCAGTAGTCAGTACCAAGTAAATAGAGGTTTTCATTATTCCTTTGTCAAAACTACCTATAGGTACCTTTAATTACTCAGATACCCGCGAAACGAGACACAATAGTAAAACAATAACAGCGCGGTCTCATAGGACCGGTTGGGGATTCAAACGTTAAAAGGATGAAAAAGGTTGTATGGAAGAATCATAGGTACCTATTCCTTGGGTAAAAAAAAAAACTTGGCACAAATTCTTATCAAAATGAAATTAACGTTTGAATCCCCAACCGGTCCTATGAGACCGCGCTGTTATTGTTTTACTATTGTGTCTCGTTTCGCGGGTATCTGAGTAACTACGACTCATTGTTAGTTATTCAAAAATACCCTCAAAATACAGTTTATGGGGTGTTACTAAAAAAAATCTTGCGAACGAAGTCGCGACCAAAGTATTAGTTTTAAGTAATCAAGTCAATTGAAAAAGTTTACAAGCAGCATAGTTATACTATAGTAGTCTTGTTTACAAGCTAGAAATAAAACACTTTTGAATGATTTCTAATCAATTATTACCAACCTTTATATTATTTTATATTACTGAGAATTGGTACCACTAACTAATATGACCTTACTGATCACACTATCAAGAATTTATTCTTATCAGCAATTTTAATGTTTCTATGTTCTCAATGATATAAAGGCAGTTTAAATAAAAGTAAGACAGTGACTTTGAACAAGCTTTATTTATTATAATAAAATGTAACCATTATATTGCCCTAATTAATATAGATTATGCCATTAATTTACACCTAACTCTGCTTCATTACTTTGGATAGGATCTTCTCTATGTTCCACAATTTCTTCCGCCTGAACCGTTTGCACTTGAGTTTCATATTCTACTGTAACTGACGGTTCTGGCTCAGGTTCGGGATTCTGTATTGAGTACATCAGCACCCTTTTCACGGCCTCAGCATTATCGTACAGTCCGTACTCGGCTTGCCATAAGATGGTTGTAATCAATTGCTGTAGGTTTCCCCGAGTTCGTGGAGTTTTAAACTTCCTCAGTTTATTTGCAACATACTCTCCGAATACAGAGTATTCATCTTTTTTCTGTGAGTCTTCGTAGATGACAGTCTTTTCTGCTTTGGGGGCTACGTAAAAGCCAGGTAGGCCTGTCGGTGAGGCAACTTCACGTTTGATCTTCCTGTACTTCATCTTCTTACGCTTTGGCTCGTAGGTCTCTATGTGTGTGATTTGGTATGGGTCGTCCTCTAGCCACTCCTCGTCTGTGTTCCCTCCTGCATGCATTTGGCGGACTAGGTTTATGGTGTCATTTCCATCCTCTCTTTCTACGTCAGAGTCTGTATTTTCTAAGACGTCCACCTGAAAATAAACTAAGTTTGAGACAAGTATAATAATGAATGGTCCGGTCACTTTGGCCCTGAAATATAACTTTAGCTCAAGCTCGTTAACCAATAGAAACATAGAAAACAATGTTCCGTGTTGCTATTAGTAAATAGGTTTCAACCAAAATTACAGTCCAGGGCCAAGGAACCCGAATCAACCTTATTAATTTTTAATGTAGGTACACCTAACACAGACATATTTTGTTAGAAAATGTTTAAAGTGCAAAAGAAAACATCAAAAAAATTATAGATAAGAAAACTAGTATACATTGGTAACCATAATGAAATACAACATTTATCTAACAAGACTCACTGAATGCAAAACTCTTTTTTAATTTTGGCGGGAGTTAACCTATAAACATGTCAGAAACAAACTACCAATCATAGGAAGCTTATCCCTGTAACAACCAATGAAAACTAGTATTTTACAGTGCTGTGTCACTTTGTAATTGGCTGAAAAAATCTTTCAGCTCATTTGTATCCACAATAAGCCCTACAAACAAAATTTAGTAAACAAGAAAATAAGTGGCGTCATAACCTTTAAACACCTTAAAGTCATTTTTCCAGAGCATCAAATCGATATTAATCTTACCACGATACTTTTAAAAGATACACTTTCAATCTACCATATTTTTTAAGAACAACTCAAATATTTTAAAAGCTCATGCACAGCAAGTTTACATCAACACAACAAACAAAAATCGATTATCAGTTACGTCATGATCATTATCGATCGAACTTGTTGAATCGATAGCGTGGTGTTTTATCAACAACAATGTTACTCTCTACCGTGGACCGCTAATCGATATTTTTTAGATAGCAGACACAGCTTCACAACTGATAAGGAAAATATAACCTAATTATAACAATATAGGTACCCGTTGTATTTCGATTTTAGGCATAGCACCCATTCCAGATGAATCTTCGTTATTAACTGATACTGAGTAACGTACGTTTTTATCTTTGCGAGCCCTCGGCGTATATTTCCTTCGTTTTGGCGTTGATGTTGATTGATTTGTATCATCATCTTCAATTCTGAAATGGCTTTCATCCAATGTTCCATTCTGCGATAGCTCCCACTGAATTGGATGTTTGTTTATTAGGTGAGCCCTAAGATTTGTCGTATTTCCAAAGTATTTGTATTGAGTTTCACATAATTTACACAACACTGAAACGCATCTTTTGTTTTCTTCTATTCGTTCAAAAAACCTCCACACAACCGACGAACATTTCTTCATTTTGTATCAATACTATATTGATAGTCAATTTGGCGCCGAAAATCAGATGGTTATTGAATCGACGAAACCGATTATTAGGCCTAAGTCTGAATCGAATCAAAAGTATTACGAGTTGGAACACCTATACAAAATGGCGATCGAATGAAGCATCGAGCGGCGAAGCGAGCGAGCGACCTTCATTCGATATGCAGTGACGCCACCATTTCAGACTGAACGCGTACCAATTTTTCAAACAAACAAGATACACAATGGTGAACCTTAAGGCACTGCTTTTAGAGGCTAATAGAGCGCAACAAATAATTTGCTGTTCGTCCACGTGATCGTCGCTTACTACCTTTCTCTTTCGCACTCACCAATAAAATTGCTATACTTGTCTCTCTCACACTTATTCTCATTGGCCACCTGTCCGTCAGTTCGTACGTAGTGCTGCCAACTTCGTAAAAATAGGAGCGATCAATGGCTGGCGCGTTCCATTGACAAGTTTCTAGGTATTTCATTCATTTCGGTCTGAGGGTAATTTCTTATGCATTCAAAATTTTTATTTTGAACTATAAAATGTTAAATGCTACGCTAATCCCTGTGTGATATTATTTTTTATTTGTTATTCTAAACCTAAATTATCTCAGCCTGGTGAAACTTAGTTGTTCACCAAGGGTTCCTATAATACCCTAGTTCGTTCTATCATTCATCATAATTTTTCATCCAAAGGGTAACTTGGTAAAAATGAAATTTTAATGTAAGATATTACAATTGACGATAAGTTGGCATGATAGGTTTTTTTTTAGAAAAAATAAAGAATTCCATTCTATTTTTTAATTTTTCATGATAAATGGGCAATTGCATTAAAACAAGAAACATATTGTAAAAGAACTTTGTTTATATAAAATTCTATAAAATTATGATTTAAAATCATAATGTTGAAGTTAAACATCAAAAAGATTTTTAGATGGTGACGAAATAAAATACAAAAAGATTCTCTCCGGCGGGGAATCGAACCCCGGTCTCCCGCGTGACAGGCGGGGATACTTACCACTATACTACCGAAGACTTATCAGCGCTAACGAAATTACCGATTGGTTATTAGAGACTTCGAGACTTAGTTGTTTTGACTAATACCTATAATTATTTTTATTTTTAGTTACGTATTGAATGTTTATCTAATCTTGATAAATACTGCTATGGTAGGTATTATAAGCCGTCAATAATTGTAATCCGTGGTTTTCTCCTATACCTACCGTGACCAGATCTTAGATTGGTCACGCCATGATGCAAACGAACATTTCGTGAAATTAAACCTTTTCACCAAAGTTACAAATGATTTTCTGTTGTTAATTTTCTTAAGCCCTAAAGGATTTGGTGAATGAATACCAACTTATGAATCAGAAATAAGGTGATAATGATAATACATACATATGTATTTCAGGCATCCGGGTAACCTACTTCCTGCCTCTCCATTTATTTTATCCTTTTTTTTTGGGTATCATTTAAGCTGTCGCCAATTTAATTCGTTTTGTGTTTCCTAAATATTAGCTTTGTCCTCAAAATAGTAGATTTGTCGCCAAAATGTAGTCACCAAACAATGTAAAATCAATTCTCCAATAAATCATCTAAAATCATGGAGATATAGGATCTAGTACCAAATAATTGTTTTTGTACATATTATAATAGGTTTGTCCTAATAAGTGATCACCAATAAACCATATATTGTGTTACCTACTAGACCGGGCGCCGGTCGTTATGGTTTTTTTATTTTCGTTAGGGGAATCATCAGAATGACTTCTCCCACTCTAGGGCGGAGCGGGGAGGCGTGTCAGACTCTTACTGACTAAACCACGACCCTGTTCCTTCGTTGCCTTCGATCTGGGGGACACGGTGACAGCCTTTTGGATTTTCCGTGTTCCCCAGAGGCTTCGGTCCTACCGGGCCCCTACAGTTTGCTGACATCGCGTGGCATCGTATGATCATCGTAGGTAGTTACGAGTACCTACGACACATCGTTGAGGATGGAAAGCACGCCAATTTGTCTCCGCCTCTTTGAACATATTTTCAACAAAATTATAAATTGATGTATTAAATTGGTAAGGAATACTATTATTTTAATAACCGAACGAAATAAAATGTAACTACTTTATTGGTGACAAAATAACAAATAAAAAGGAGTTGCAGTCAGGGATTGATATTAATCGATTTATTTGGCGACAGATCTACCATTTTGGCGACAGATCTACCATTTTGGCGACCGATCTACCATTTTGGCGACAGATCTACCATTCTGAGCACAAAGCTATTAATTTTGTAATAAAACTATTATTATAAGAACGAAGTTTTATTTTATTGGTGATCCATCTCTTATTTTTTGATAATTCATACCTGGATACACTTTTGGTTTATTTGAGAACGAAAATATTTCGTGGCGATAGATCTATTAATTAGGTAATACAACTTGATGACAAATATAAAGTTTGATGACAGAAAATATATTCCCCTTTTTTTTAATTTATAGGCTTACGCTTGACCACATTTCACCTGATGGTAAGCGATCATGTGATCGACGATGGAGCACGCTTGCCTAGAAGCAACCTGTTCACTTTTGACTTAAAGACCCCTAGGTTGTAGCTATCAGGAAACACAGACCCCGGCAGGGAATTCCACTCTAACTCACACTCTCTCTTTTTAATTCTTATGAACTAAAGCTAGACTGCGATCCGACATGATGGTAAGCTGAGTGAAGCAATCGTTGATGGTCATGCGCACTAGTTTATTGTCTGTTCACTCAGTTCACTCGACGGATGATGGGGTACATTGCCTGCAGATAGCTGGTCCATGGGGTGCTGTGGAGTGGTGACGCCGTACCCGAAGACAGCGTTGGATTGCCTCCCACAAGGTGGACCGATGACTGGGTGACCCTTCACAGGATTTTGATGGACGGTACAGGATAACAGGACCAGTCGTTTTGGCAACGCTTGAGGGAGGCCTATGTCTAGCAGTGGCATATGTCCAGCTGTGGACATCTGTGTGCTGTCTTTTAAAATTATTATATGTTCCACAACTTTTTACACAACGCCATCTAGTCCTAAGCTAAGCAGAGCTTGTGTTATGGGTACTAGACAACTGATAAACATACTTATACAATATTTCTAAATACATACATATTATAGATAAATCACACCCAGACACAGAACAAATGATCGTGCTCATCACACAAACATTTGTCCTGGGTGGGAATCGAACCCACGACCTCTGGCTTAGCAGTCAGGGCCACTAACCACTAGACCTACCGGCCAGTCAATATAGAACGTTGCGACATTAGGAATTATTCCAGTATCGTGGGAGCGTTCAGAAACATGTAAACTCACATACCTACGCAACACCATATATTTGTTCTGCGCGAGAATCGAACTCACGATATGCACGATAGCACAACCAACCACTCAATAACTTCGCCAACCGGGCCGTCAAAAAATCATGATAGAATACTATAAGTACTTATTATTTAGCTTTCTGTGTACTATACCTACCTACTGTACGATTGGTATGAGTGATCTGTTATGGTATGCGGTATGCCATATTGAAATGTGCAAACAATCGAATGATTCGCTGTCGCTTATATTTTCCATTCGAATAGACAATCGAATCGCTTTTCAGCTGAACAATCAATGGATCATTCGATAGAATAGAGATGTGCGATTGCGAAATATTGTTGCAGACCTCAAGAGTTTTATCCATTTTTTTTTTCATATAACATAAACTAGTGCTTTACTGCAATCCCACCTGATGGTAAGCAGTGATGTAATCGTTGATAGTGAAGCACACTAGTTTATCGAAGTTCTAGTTTTGAAATGTTTTATTTTTTTTCTTTTAGTCATTTATTATAGTCGATTACTTATTTATTTTTTATTTAGGAGTAAGTATTATTACCATGGATATTAACGCCCGTTTTCAATAAGCTATCTATTAACTAAAGATAAACAAATCTATCCTTTTGCCCTTAGGTACTTGCTTCTTTCCTATAACCTACCGACTACCGACGGATAGCATTTTCTACCAAAAGTAGTGGATTGATAGATAGAATCTTACTGTTTATCGGGGATAGCTATCTATCTATGAACTGCGGTAGGTTATTGAAAACGGGCTTAAGTCAATTGTGGTGTGCCAGTGTGGCTGCTGTAAAACAACTAGACCCAAGTTTCGTGTTACCTACCAAGTTAGTGTATCGTAGTCCGAAGGGCTGACGTGCAGTGCAGACGCTCCATGTTATACTCGTATTCTGCTGCACTCGGTAAGACTAAAACTGACTGGACTGGACTTCGTTCGCCTACGCCACATTGTACGGTGGAAAGGTAGGTGCTATGTAGATGAGTATTGCCAGTTTTCATATGTCATCTCCACATTGTACGGTGGAAAGGTAGGTGCTATGTAGATGAGTATTGCCAGTGTTTTTATATGTCATCTCCACATTGTAAGGTGGAAAGGTAGGTGCTATGTAGGTAAGTATTGCCAGTGTTTTCATATGTCATCTCCGCATTGTACAGTGGAAAGGTAGGTGCTATGTACGTGAGTATTGCCAGTGTTTTCATTTGACATCACTACATTGTACGGTAGAAAGGTAGGTGCTGTGTGGGTGAGTATTGCCAGTGTTTTCATTTATCATCTCCATATTGAGCGGTGGAAAGGTAGGTGCCGTGTAGGTTAGTATTGCCAGTGTTTTATTTGTTGTTGTTTGTTTTCATTTATCGTACAATGAATAGTGAAAAGGTAGATGTTATGTGATTTTTCTGTATGTGCTGGGAAGGTGAGCCGCAAGAAAAACGCAGAGATTATAGAATCATTTTTATTTATTTGTCGGTATAAGAGGCTGTAAAAAGTTATTGTCTAAAAGTTTCGATCAATCTTTCTTTTGGTAGAACTAAGTAGGTAAATAGGTAAATTTTTAAATTCTACTTTAGAAAAAACATCTAAAGATATTTATTTTTACATTCAAAAACGTTTAAATTATTCAGAATTATTTTTTATACGTACATATATAAATGCACTAAGCAAACACGAACATTTTTAAAGTATGTAATTATTGTAAAAAGGTATCGAAATTAATTAAGTAAGTAATACTGTTTGACTCCTCTTGACATTCTTATATAATTATAATTTTCGAGAAACAAGGGGTATTTACACCACGTTATGAAAACAGTTATTAATTATATTTTATCTACAATTTTATATATTGTCCTTTATTGGCCATGGAGTGGATAATCCCCTTATTTCTAAACAATATTGACATTATGTACTTGAGTATAGCAACTGCGTGAAAATGAACAGTGTTTATTGAATCGGTAGGCTAACCCAGAGGGCAGTATTATGGCACATGGGCATTAAATTAACATAACACTCATATTTTTACACCATCATCGGTACTTTGTTAAGCAAACTCACGGACTCTCGCATAATTTATTATAACAGACTGATAAATTACATTTATTTATATTTTACTACTTAATAGGCTGAATATGACTCTTATCTGGTATTAAAAGAATAAAAAAAGAACTGTCTATGCTTTTTTTTACTTTTTTTTTGTAGTGCGAGATAGAGTTTGTAAACACGGCACCTGTATTATAGCTTGCCAGTAACATTACGTATAGGAGAACAAAATAAAATCAATTGTAGACATCTGCTGAAGTTTCTTACAATCTCTATTCAATATAAAAACTACAAAAACTAGATACTGTAACGGAGAACCATTTTTTACAATACCGAAATACTGCTTCTACACTAACATAAAGATCGATTGGTATTCATTTACAATAGCGAGTCAAGTATAACGAATCCGATAATCGAATAATTTATTGACTTATACGAAAACGACAAGGAATCGGTACGATCGTGATTATTTTATATAAAAATGTTTATAAGATGAGTAAATGCTTTGTTATGTACGTATTCCATGTCGCTTTCATGTGATCCCTAAAATATTATACATACATATAAATAAATTCAAAATATCATTCGTATAACATACGTAGGTACATTCATAAAGCTTGCTGCATATATTCACAAAAAAACTCCTGAAAATCTTAGCCAGCGAACATTTTATTTTGTGCTTGACATATTTATTTTCCGTGTTTAGTCTATGGCTGAGTCGTACCGGTACTACCAACCTGTTCAATCGGTCTTGTCATGGTTTGGAATTCAAGAGAAATTCGAAATTCGAAATAGATAGACGCTAATTATGAACTAAAACTGAGAGTGGGACACCCGTTTTGCATAATTCATGAATTAATCAAACTCTACTTAACCTCTTCGGGGAGTAGGTTACACTTACACGGGAAACATAGTGTTGCACGTTAAAAAAATGTTCGCTGACGAAGTACAAGATATTATACACCTGCTACAAAATCTGCGCACATATTCAGAATGCGAGGGACATCACTAAAGAGAATGTAATCGTGTAAAATCCATTCAATCACAATATTTGCAAATGCATCAATTACACACTATACAAAACTGCATACAGAGCACATATTGTTACCGAAAGGACTTAAAAATATAATACAAATAATATTGGCTCACTAAAAGTACAAGCGTATGACATCCTACACATCTACAATCGGTTGGATCTAAAGGGGACGAGAGAATAAAAAACATCAACTAAAACGTTAACAAAATACGACTTTCTCTATGGAAAATAAATAAATTTACAAATTAGATACACGTTTTAGAACTACTTACTAATAGTCACTTCGTCGTCGTTAATGTTTATCACTACATTTTTGGACGAGTCGAAGCGAGCGGACCTGTACTAGTGATGCGCATTGCGCAATTATAATTATCGGTTTATTGGTTTTTTTTTTATTATTTACCAGTTCGAACTGGTTTCGTCCTCGCCGCGGGGTGTGTCAAGCATGTGTCACCAGCCCTCGGCACGCGTGGGAATACTATCCATGTCGATTATAACTTCGAAGACATTAAATACACGCCCGCTCGCCTCCAACGCTCGAATTAACTTAGAATAGAATACAGAAGCATGCCGTCCGCCGCACTACGTTATCCTATCATAGCCTAGGCCGAAACCAACATAAACTACATTACTCAGTCCAATTTTCAGTCAATTTCTTATGAAATTACACCTCAACACACGTATCTAAGTACAAAAACGTTTCGGAATTTCTTCTCTTCGTGTTATTGAAGTATTCGGCTGTGAATAGTGATGGAAGCCGACGATGTTTTAATTTCGATGATAAAATATTTTAAAGTCGCGTTTTACGTTTACGACATTGACATATAAAAGGAATAGAGCGTTAATTTCTTAATTTGAATACCTAAGCTTTTCGAGCACTTTGTATATGTAGAAAATTACGAGCATTTAAGATATCTGGACACTTAAAGTTTGTGTTCGTAACGGAGCCGAACGAGCTCCGATCAAATCCATTAACGAATAACTTAAGCTTAATTAAGGAAACATATTACACGAATGCTACTTAATGACTTTTTAAAGATACACCAATTAAAGAAATATTAGATATGAACATTGATTTTATGAACGTGATTGAAACGATGCTCGTCCGAGAGAGGGATTCCGAAACGATAAGTATTTAGGCTAAATTTTAATTGACAGGAATCTTTTGCCTTCTCCTAACACAGTTCCACCTTACCAAACGATAATCTCGACGTAAAAAACAATCAATGTTTTAGTCATTATCGAATAAAGTTAATTTATCATCTACGTTAATTTCTTGATAAGTAACAGTAACTAACAACTGGAATCTTGCCGATAAACCTACGTTTTAAAGCGAACTAGGAATATAAATTGAGATAGATAATTTCAGTAGCTTTGGTAGAATAATATCATTCGTTTTATGTATCGACTTTAACGGCAACACCGCCTAACTCAACATTGAGTATTATGTTTCGTACGTACTACTAGTAAAGGAAAACGAAGTTTAAGTTTCGACAAACATCGTTATGAACGCGTCACGAGGTTCAACTGTCTCGATAGTTAAATTGGAGCGCCATTCGTAAGAGAGCAATGCTACTTTGTCGCAATATTTCACGAGCCGTTCCGTATATCAATCGGAACGGCACTAAATAGGAATGATACAGAGATTCTTGCACGTGTAAGTGTGGAACGGTGCTAGTGTGCGAGCGCGACGGCTGCCCCGACCGCGACCAGCGCCCGACTCACGCGCGTGCGACCGCCTCCTGCGCGGTCGCCGACCGAAAAAACTCGGCGTCTGTCGTAGACATGGTCGACATCGTCGACTCGTCCCACGTCACTTCGGTCGTGGTCGTCGTCCCGTTCTCGTGTTTTCTCCTCGTCTTCGGATGCCGCTGCTTTTTCTTGGGATTGTTAGCCTTCTTGTGCTTCCTCTTATGCCTCAAATTCGCTTTCTGGAGGCGTATGTGGCAATTCCTGTGTCGCGGCGGAGGCCGCTTCAGCTTGCCGCGGTGCCGGCGCGGCGGGCAGTGCGTCTGCTTGGGCCCGTCCGGCGGGACCGGCCGCGTCAGCGTCAGCGCGTACGGCGACAGGTTGCCGAGCGGCCGACTTACGGGGATCTGCGTCCGTCGCGCTCTCCCCCTGTTGTCTAGCGCCAAGAAGGTTTTCTTCCCGTTGCGTAACCGCGAGTATGTGTTGTAGTTGTTCTCCTCTATATGTTCCTCGAACACGCAATCGTCCGAGAGATCCTTCTGAAACAATGAAAAAGATGCGATTAGTTGTCAAAGTAGGCGTGATTATAGGGACTGTTGTTGTGTGAGTGTGTGTTCCAGGGTAACTGTCGCAATCGGGGTCAGCAATGTTGCCGTGACCACTGCCTGGAATGGAGCCACATTCATTTGTATTGTGTATTGATTCAAGAATCGGTGGCCGTAGCCTACAATTATACTATCAGAACACAATTTATCACTCTATAAATCCGCTACAAACTCCCTTTTATGTGCGGAGCGGGGCACAAAGCGGCGTACAAGGAATTAGTTTGACAATTTCAACAAATTGGGACTATCCTTTTAGGAGAACCGTATTACCCCCCGGTAGTAGTGCCGTTACGGCTGCAGTTGCCAGGTGCACGAGGCGATACAGATTGGTTGTTTTATTCATAAACATGTATAAGTGAATCGCTGTAGGGTGTACTAATGCCTCTTAAATTGTCCCAAGACACATAATATCGAGGACATTAAATTCAATCTGCGATGGTTTGCGGGTTACTGCGGCCGGTGGGTGAGAATTATTGCCCCATAGATTTATGGTGTTAGCAATTTGTCCTATCGGAAGTTCTTTAGTAAAAGCCGTTGCCATAGCAACCAGCGATGACTTGTGGTTTATGGAGCAGCTATTAATGTCTGAGTTTAGTAGTGAACCAGATGTTCAGATAAAATGAAAATAATATTTTGTAGATTTAATATGATTGATGAGAAATTTGTTGTTTCCCATATAGCACCTCAGTTACTTTTCCAACTTGTTATAAGTCTAAATGACAGTCTCCAAAGACAGCTATAAATGGTTTATGAATATGCGTATTCAATTATCCACGGTGTTGTAGCGCATATAAATCATTTTTTAAGAGCTTTCCTTTCATTGGACGTGTAGTAGAAACTTCTTGTTTCCTGGGCGGTACTTGTTTAACTGCTGTGGAAGTTGTGGTTGTGCATACATTTAGGTAGGTGAGCTGGAGAAACGTTTGGTCTTTTAACTTCTGTTTTCCTGGGTAACCCGAAAGCTCAGACGCTGAGACAGATATTTGAAGAACTTGATTGATACTCGTAGTGTTGTTATGGGCTATTCAAAATGTCTATGTCTCTTAAAATATCTTTAAGATAGACATAGGCCGGTCTAAAGAAGGGATATTATCTTAACATATCGATATTCCTCCGTGCCTCGGAAAACACGTTGGTCCTGCTTGGGGCATATGTTGGGGCTGTCATTTTGACTTTTGACGGTCGTCAGCATCAGAAGCCAGGAAATCTAACAACAGCATTGCCAAGGCGTATCATGTTATTTTACTCAATTACTGGATTGTGGAGGTCAGATAGGCAATCGCTCCCTGTAAAATAATGGTATCCAGCTGCATTAGATTGACTGGAAGCTGAACTCAACATTGTTGGTAAAAGGTAGGCCGATTGATTGATATGTATATTCTTAGTAAGAAGTTGACTAAGATCATGATTTAGAATTACCTAATTCTAAATCATGATACCGTGACAGAATAATATTTGAAATGTTTTTTTAATGTGAATAGCCAAATTCAACTAAAACAACTGATTAACAGAACCTTACAACTAAAAGACTTTCAGATATCAAAATGGGAATATCTCAAATTATTGTTAAGTCAAAAAGGAAACGTTTAGGTAATAGGTAACAGTGCTTGTCAAAGTAACAACCCACCAAGTCTTAATAAGGACTTCCTTACAGTCTACTTCACCGAAAAATGCTCTATGGTTTGACAGCGCTTGTCAAAGCAAAAACCCCACCAAAGTTCAAATTAGGACTTCCTAGTCTATTCCACCGGCAGCTGCTACCCTATTGTCACAAACTAGGTTACATATGTAACTAAACGAAAACTCCTGTAACCATGCTCTAAATACTTCATCAAAGACAGTTACGTTTAGTAACTGCTCACACAACGCATTTAAATCTCAGCGTAGTTAACTAAACAAATGGTCTACATTAAATTTTACTGGCGCTCTCGACAATTACAACCTGTTTGGTATAGGAAGCGGGAGCTGTATGAGAGATAGATCAGTGTTCGCGTACTAAATACGCAATGGAATGCAATCAGTTTGGAGGAGTCGCTATTAAATAATGCGTGCGGTGTGCACTGTATACCACCCATGGAGTTTAAAGTTCCAGGAGGTGTGCTGCTAAGTTTGTTATAATTAAGTACGTATTAGGATTAAATGTGGTAATGGCTATGGTTTATTACGGTCTAGTGTAAAAGGGATAGGTTTAAGCATTAGTTTTTTTATTATTATTGTTACACTTCAGATTTGATTTAAATTTGCGAGGATAGCACTTAGGCACTTACTATGATATGAAACATTATTTTGCAAAAAATATAGACTGTATATGGAAATGAAACTTTTACCATACATAGCTGGCATTTTTTTTTTCAGTTCGCCAACAGTGAAACCTTGCCTGTACTTTAAAGGACTTTATGAGATATCAATAGCAAAAAGAATTCAAACATTTTCTACTCTAGGTTTCATTCAGGCGAAAAGAAAAATGTAAATCATACCAACAGTTTGCAATGGCTTTTCTCTAGAAATCTTTAAAATATCACCGCCCGTTCAGTTCACATTAATTTACTACTCTCCACAAAATGGCGTTCAAAACGCGCGCCAAAAATATTCCCGCCAATTTACAGCACGGTCCTGTCACGTAAACCATAAAGTTGGCAGCACTGCACATTGTAACCTCATAATAGACCACTAGAGGTCGCCACGTACCCTGGAGCGTAACTAGATGATATTAATATCATCTCTATGTACCGTATGCGGTTACTATTTAACTGTTAATCGTAAAAGACATATAATTGCGTGTAAAACGGGCCTAAGGCTTTTAATTATGAGCTGAGAAAATTATTGGTGGCCATTACAGAGAGTGGCCGTAATTTGTATTGGAGTGTTTTGGAATTTTAGTTGTTAATATATGATTATTGTTTTAGTGCCTACCTTAATTTGTTTTGTTTGGTGAGTTAGGCTTATTGTTAGTCAAGACTATGGTATAGTATTGATAGAGTGCGTCCAATGAAAGCGCGACCGGAGTTTTTTTTAAATTTAATTGGCAACATTATTCAGTCGCAAATGTAGGAAATAAAAAAATTGTGAAGTGTCAAGACATGATTCTCCTACTAGTTAGTAATACCACATGCAATCTTTTTGGATTCAAACTCTTTCTCTCAGGTTGTGCTTTCATTAGACGGACTATAAATGGTTTATACTTATAGAAAAGCGTCGGTGAAGAAGAATAAAGCACGCTTCCGAAAGTAAGAAGTTATCCTATTCCTAGATAAAAATACTTGACTTGAATGTCCTTGATAAGAAATGACAATAAACTCTACGTTTAATTTTTTAACTTAAAAATAATTTAAGACAAATGAGTGTTACACAAGATTTAATTAAGAAATCTATTACAACAGAGTCCTTTAACTTAACTAAAAACCGTTTTTTATTCCCCAATCACATCACTATCAACCACAGATAAATATTAACCGTTACTAATAGTTCAATTAAGGCAGGTGGCACACGTTATTATCAATTAAATCGCACCTACGAGCCAACCGTCATAATATATGCTATCTTATCTCATGTGGGACCCATTTCCAAAAATAGTAACAGGATTCGTTTAGAGAATTGGAGCATAGGGCAAATGGTGTGAGAAGTAGGCATAGATAAGGATACTCTAGAGATTGATCGGTAGCAATTCAAATATCGATAAAAAGTAATTTTAATGATAAGATTAATTTAAATAGAAAGTTATCTAAGAGGAAATTACAGCGGTCAGTATGCCAGAGCTATAAGTTTTTATTAAATGACAGTTTAGAGTTACGATAACATAAAGTCGCATCCGCTAATGCAGTCAAGTTTATTGCGATGCGGACCGTATGAAAAAGATATAAAAACACACTTATATTAGTAGTAAATATACCGCACTTACTTTATACAATTTGGCCATAAAATAACCAGTCACACTTTGATAACTTTACTTGCTGTCCGTTTATGAAAAGATTCGTAAGTTATTCAATAAGACTGAATAAAGGTAAGTTCCTAACCGCGAGTTTATGTGAAAGCATGCATAATACATGCATGCACGCATGCAATTTAATATTTCAAACTTAAGTTACGCGTTTTCAAACAAGACTAACAAGATTATTCTAATTCAATGATTCCCTGCAACATGTAAATATTGATACTCATAATATTTACATACATTTTCTAATCGATAAATCGTGCCAACCTAAGGGTCAAACATTTTACGATCGTGAATTTATCGATACCGATGATCGACTATCGATAGTGAATAGGCGACACGACACTAACATAGATAGGGTTATCGCGTAAGATCTTTATGGACCAGAAACAATCGCCAAAGAAGATACGTTGTTTCGTGTTCTAGAGGATAGAAGGATATAATATGACGAAATTAAATTTTAGTGTCCTTATTGACATGTTTGTTGGTTTGTCACTTACAAAGTAATAAAATGAAATCTATGGTTTTTAGTTTTTTTTTGTGTGCCTAACAGTATCCTTTGACACCCACTATTTGGGTTATTAGGGTGTTGGCAACATTGTAAAGACGCTTGTTTTATTTGAGACGGTGCGTATCAAAAGCATGACTATCCGCTGGCTCCTTTTATGATCCTGAGAGATTCTTGTTTGAACATTTTTGGAATGAATCCATCTTCTAGCTGCAACGTTTTTATGAAATAGTATCTTGAGCACACTCTTTATGTGCCTACATCCCGTTTTTTTAAAAGGGGAAATCGTCATAATTATAGGTAGTTACTTCCACTCAGTGTGGAGCGGGAAAGCGCATCAGACTTTCACTGACTAAACCAGCGACGCCCTAAGTCGAGTCGATGCCTTACCCCACAGGTGGCTAGTGTGTGGTCGCTTAGTTTTAATTTAGTTAAGTAAACCCTGGCTGGAAGATTTCATTTTTTTCAAGGCCCCAACGACCATGTAAGGCCCCAACAGGCAAGTTCGGTGAAGCAGTAGACAACCTGAAAGGTTGACCTGCGACAGACCACACATAAAAAAAATGTTTCTTCAATTGCCCTTTACGTTCCCTAGCCACGGTAACTTTTTCCAATATTCCTTTAGTCCATACAATATACATACTGGTTTCAATTCTACAGAAGCCACCCACAAACTTACAAAACAAAAAAAGAAAAGAAACGCAACACCGTAGGAAAATCTCTTCTGAAATCGGATAACAGTAGATGGCAATGTAAATGTTAAATTAGAAAGCTCTGAATCCTAATTTACGCGTCTCTAGAGTTATTTATTCTGCAATAAATATGTCAATTACAGTAGTCTAGTCCGGACAGATTTATACAGGGGTGTCACTCGTGTTTTAAAATGAAGACTTTTGCGTTAGGACTTTTTAGTGCCGTAGAGTTAAAAGGGATTTTGAATTTAGAAGGTTAAAGAAAGTGTGGTTACTCATCTTTGTGTGGCTTTGATGAATGGTGGTATTTTTAAAATTGGAATTCCTTATACCTATGATTTTATGATACGGGCGAAATAAGATTTGTCTGTTTTTTATACCCTGAGACTTAATTGACTCAAGTAATGTCAAATTTACTATAGGAATTCAGTTTTTTTGTGTTGAAATGTCATTTTAGTCTCAGGGTTTAAAAAACAGACATTAATCAGAATTTTTGTGACTTATTTTTTTTCAAAAAATATAGAGTTTTCAAAATATAATAGGCCAGTTTTGACATTTGAAGTAATTGCATGCTACTATAAAGTAAGCGTAAAAAGAACGCTCGCAATATATCAAAACGCTCCGCCCTAGAGCGGGACAAGTCGTGGAGATATCCCAATTTTAAAAAAATATTGTCCGTTTTATATTTCATATAGAACTGGGATATACCTACCCATTGGCAGCCCTTATGTTACAAAATAAGTGAAAATAAACGCGTATGCCAAACCAAAGTGGAACTGGGCCGTCCATGTTTGTTGCATGCCTGGTATATGGGCCAAATGTTGCATTATACTAGCTTCTGCCAGCAGCTTCTCCTGCTTAATCTATCACATACCCACAAAACGAGAAACAATAGTAAAACAATAACAGCGCGGTCTCATAGGACCGGTCGGGGATTCATGAACTAAAAGTGTCTCTATTCAAACTTTGGAAGTTTGGACCTCCATTTAATTCCAGTAGGGGGTTAATTTTGCTCGCTTACATTATAAAAGGAAACCTGGAGTAAAATTTTATGCTGCTAGTCCTGGAAGTTTCGGCTGTGCGTTGATATGTCTGTCAGTCAGACTCTCCTTTTATATATAATTATAGATTATTCGGTATTACCGTTAATAACAATAATGTTTCTGAAAAAACCCTTTCTCCGGAATATGGAGAGTTTTTGAAGATTTTTTTACGAATTTAGAACTTATTTTTTGATTGGTTTAAATAGTAATTACAACAGTGTCATTTAACTTTGTGACTCAAATCAAATGAAAAAATACTGTAAATAACAAAAATTGACCCAAAATAGATAATAATTGCTTTAACATCTTATTTGATTTGCTTAAACCATGTCAAGTGAACTAATCTCAGTTTATAGTAAACCACCGAGTTAATTTAAGACACAGGTCGTAAAACTATTAATAACGTTGTAATAATGGCACCTATGTATTTTAACACTTCAATTAATACCATCTAATATTGAATCGTTAAAATAATAAAAGCGTCTGTCGAAGTGTGTTATCTTCATTCGCTGAATATGCTGATATACCTAGGTTTTTGGCCTCGTAGAGCTACTATTTTATTTATTTTTTTATATTGAATTTCTTATTTTAACTTATTTATAGCTATTTGTTTTTATTCTTGGTTGTCCTGTGTAAGGCACAAATAAATGTTTTTCTTTCTTTCTTTATTAGGATTTAGGAAATGACGTTTATCAAAGCGACAGACGACGATTTGCTGAAAAAGATACCATTTACGTCATTCTGCATTTAAAATCATAAGTATACGTATTTAAGACATTTGAGCTTTAGGTATGGCCAACATAACAAAAAAAATAAGAATGCACAAAAATGACTATCACACACGCAATTGACTTCGAAATTTGAATACCCAAACACACTGGCGCCCTGCCATAGTTAACTACGTCACTTGACATTTGTTTCAACAATAAATAGTACCCTCAGATGTACAAGTTATGTGCGACAGGTACATAGCTAATAAATGGTCGTAGACCTAGATTCGTTGAGTTATGGCCTATCCAAGTGCCATTGAAGTTAATACGTCCTTAATGAAAGGGTCTATGATCATGACCGTCATCATATCAAATTGTTTACGACTTCTGCTATAGAGGACTACCTTTCTTCAGTAACGGATGCAATAAAGCAAATTGTTATTGAAAAAAAAGCAAAATATAACTTTGTCTTTCTGTTACTCTTTCACGGTTAACTTTCTAAATTAATTTTGATGAACCCATACTGAATAACTGAACCCCATGGATATAGGCTACTTCGTATGTTGCTTCGACTTCGCATCTGTAATAGACAACATTTTCACAGACGGAGTCGTGAGGAAAAACTATTATAGTATAATATCTAATGGATATTTAGTCAATAACGTAAACTGAGTGAACTCTAACTCTCAAGCATATATTTGAAATAAACCATTTACGGACAGATTCGAATTGTCAAGAAGTCGATTAGTCAAAAAGATATAGCTAGCTAATTGCTCACTCTAAAGTTTAACTTGCACTTTCAGCACGCTGTCTAACCTGATTGCGTACTTAGCTGTCCTTTTATACTTATTTTATGGAAACCATAACTTGCTACCTCACCGCAGAAACGTATAATTAATTGAAATATACGATTGCAATGGAACGGTTTCTAATACCTATATCAGATGAATACTTAAACGCCCTAGGGCTGAAATAATATCAACATAAAGTTTAGTGACGGGGTGGTCTTATCGTCGCCAAGACCACCGGGCAAAAGCACACAGCATTATGCCTCCAAAGCGACCTGCTTCCATATTACTTGTCAATAAACTATCTAAAAGGCCAAAGAGGTTGACTACACATAAACCTAATGTCCCCACATTTGTATTTAAGATAAACATCAACAATTTATATTTCGAATGCAAATTCAATAATCGAATGTCAGTCAAGTGAATGCGCGCCACGCGATGCATTCGCGGTATGTAGATAGTTTCATGAATGCAGCCGCTGAATTTACCGATATTTGTACGGGAAGAGACATGTTTAGTATCTATTGTTAACAAATATAAAGGCTTTGCGTTACAGGATGAATGGTTGAATTCAAAAAGGATTTTATTGGAAAAGTAAACAGGAAATCTATTTACAGTTTATTTTTTGCCCTCGAAAATTTTAGATTGGACTTATAGCCAACTTAACGAAACAAAAAAAAAACATTTCCTAATTGGCGATGGTCGGCCCCGAAAAAACACGAACGTGACACATCGTAGGGTTACCAGCAATCGTTAGTCGATTCCCCGAAATCGTTAATCGCGATCAATAACAAGATGGATGCGGTCAGAATACATCACTTCCAAGTATTTTGATGGGATTCCGTCAAGCCAAAAACTAGGGCTTTTTCAACCTGTCGTCTGTGAATCTAGTGTTAATTTATGCGATGGCGGCACTTATAATAAAATTTAATGACGTGTTTTCGAATAGAGACTAAAGTATTTAAAATTTATTTCGTGATTTTTGGAATGGTCTTTCCTAACCATTGGCTCGAGATCGCTAGAATTAATGGCTTCATTCTTTCTGTTTTATAATTCCTAAGTTTTAGAAATAACTAAGACAAAATGAGAGATGTAAACATTAGGGTGACAAATCTTAATAATCAACTATGCCAAATCGATTGCAAATCAGAATGATGTATAAATCAAGTCGATCGAAAATTGATTTGACTCACAACCGTGTGTCTAACTTCCTTATTCAAAAATATTGTAAATACCAAATGCATTTTTGCAAAAACTTTACAAAAACTGGTTAGTAAGTACCGATCATATTTATTCCCACGACAAACACTGATTCCAACCTAGATAAGATAACAACCTAATTTAAAATCAACGTTCCATAATTAAAAACTTAATGAAACGTCTAGAATAAAACCTAGACCAATACAATCGGAACCATAGATCGTGGGATATATTTTTTTAATAATTTGTTTCACTGACATTTGCATATCGTTTCTTGTTAATTTTTTAAACAGATTAAACGTTTTAATGAAGTTGTGTTAACATAATTACTATGGCTAATAATATTTAATGATATGGTTTCAAAACAAATATTTTAGCTCGGAGCTTCGAATGGCCTTTGAATTATTCTTTTGAATTTTATGGCGAAATATCACGGTCGTTCCAATATAATAATCTAATTTTTATTTATGTGTGAGATTTGTGAAGACCGGATTATATAGACCAATTCTTATTAGTGGAATTTTTAGTTTGCTCTAATTTAGTAGTTTTATATTATAGTTATTTTTAGAACTTAACCACTTATTATGTTAAAATAAGACTTTTATTTCAGGATTAGGAAATGTCTGCTCTACTATTCGACTGAATATAAACTCAGGAAGGCCTGGATATTAAAAGGAACTGTTACCAATAGGTATGATCACCGTTAAATAAAAATCCCATATTAAAATTAGCTCGACAAACATTCTTATTCACAAATACTTCCCAAGCCTACACCTTCGTCACGCGTCCCATAAAATAACTTTCCAAGATAAAATCGCTTGATATATCTGTGAAACAATATAAACAGACAAGAAAACTTATAATACCAATATTAAAGATCGTTAAAAAGCTCATAAAAATAAAATCGGCCATCGGTCAGGGCTTGTTAGCCTAATTTATCAATACGTTGAGCATCCAATAATACGACATCTTGAATTTATGCTCTCATAGTAAAGATATAATGCTCAGTTAAAATTTTTATCGCGTATATTGTATTTCTAAAAATATAGGGAAGATATTCTATATTTATATCAACTAAGACGTTTCGTAATTAAATTAGTTGTAACAGCTGTTTCCAAGTTCCAACACTGTTATGTATATCAAATAATTTGTTTAATATTTCAGTTAACAAAGTTTTTAGCATAATACTTCTAGTAATAAATTAATAACAGTTTATTTTTCAGGGTCTTGTTTATTAGTAAATAACAAATAAAATAAAATAAACATAAGTGATATTTCTTGCACGTAGAGTCTCCATAGAAATTTTCTGTTTGGAACATGCAATTTAGCTTCACATTTTTGACTTGCCTACCGAAATTTTGGCAATTTAAAAGTAAATGGTTTGTTTTTAAATAAATGTTTGGAAATAATAAATATTGATTAATCATTTGTAAACTAGGTACTTACATAGATACAAAAACAAAATATAATATTTAGGCGTCCAAATATTCCCGCACGTTGCGGTATCATTGTCATTTGAGTACGCCGGAAATGTGTGTAGAAGACTGGCGGCGCGGCGTTGCCAACGCGTTGTATGGAAATTTTAATTCGTTCGGCAAAAACGAGACAGTTCACCATTCGCAGTGTTAATGAGTCGGCAAAATTTTGTTTATGACATATTATCTAATTTGGACGTGTGCATATCTACCAAGTCCTGGCGATTTTTAAATATAGAAGTGCAAAGATACCAACATCAGAAAAATAAAAATAGAGTACAAAAAATTAATTTAATGGCACAAACCAAAACACAAACAGCCTAATCAAACCATCCCTTACCCTACAAAAGAATCGACTAATTCAAAATCGATTCGACTATTTCCAACGCCTCCACTTGAAAGCAATTACGATTGAATGGAACACTTAGCCAAACGGTTTATATTGATTGTGTTCACGTTAAAACAAAGGATATAAAAAGGAAATAAAGAGGAATGAAGAGATAAAAGTTTACGATCCGTTACCTCATTGTCGTCACTAACCTCTTCGGTTTATGGGAGTTTAAGAACTCCCATATTGGTTTGCTACGAGGGAATAGGGATGCGAAGAGCGGTTATAGTGTGTTCATATTTTTTTTATAGTCATAAGGTTGGGTGGCAAGCGGTATAGTGGTCAATAGTGTAGCGGTGGGAAGTGAGCCAGAATTTAGTGACAGAGGATTTAGTGCACTATGCCATTTTAGTAGTCATTTTCTATTGCCATTTTGGCTTGAACAAACAATATTGTCAAATAAAATTGTACCTACTTAGTTCGAAACTAGTTTCTGCCAGCGTTTTCGCCTGTAAGAAAGTTGGAAATTATTACAGTAGAATGTATCCCGGATTAACGTTTGAATCCCCAACCGGTCCTATGAGACCGCGCTGTTATTGTTTTACTATTGTGTCTCGTTTCGCGGGTATCTGAGTAATTAATGTGTATTCAATATCCAAGTTTAACCTATCTAATACCCACAAAACGAGACACAATAGTAAAACAATAACACCGCGGTCTCATAGGACCGGTCGGGGATTCATGAATGAAGGTCCTAACTATTTTTATAACTAAGTTCATCGAAATTGGTTCAGTAGTAAACTGACTATGAAAAGCGTGACAATTTAACAATTCTATAATCTTATTTTGGATTTTTGCGAAATCTGGAAACTGATTTCGAAATGTACCTACTAAAAGTCATCGCATTTTTATACCTGAAGTGTTGATGTCTTTGGTCCGGAGTCTTTTAAGATTTCTGTTAAGCATGCGCGATGTTTGTAAATAACAATAAATCACACCTACTGAGTATTGCGTATGGTCATGACTTCGGCAAACAGACCCTGCGAGGATAATACCGCACAAATTGGTTTCGCAAAATGTCGTCTTATACACCCGTCTGATATTTTATGTGAGTGCAGTGTTCCTTTTTAGAACATAACTGACCTACATTTGCTTATTAAAGTAGGTACGAGCTCTTAAAACCAATCCATTTGATGACCTAAACTGTACCGTTAAAGCGAATAGCTTTGTCCCTCTTTCTAGCTCGCTCACCTGTTATTTTAAAACGTCATAGTAAGGCCCTTGATGAACAAAACTGGCGTTGCTTTTAATATGGTTATTTAGTCCAAAGTATTTAAAAAAATAACCATTGACTCGAATGAATAAGACCGCAGAAATTATGTTTGAGTTATTATAGATATTAATAAAAATACAGATTTTTTTAGACACAAGTCCTCTCCATATTATCCCTGTGCTTTCATCACAGATTAACAATAACCGAAACGTTTCAAATAATTTGTAATCAAGCAGCTCCACGGTACTCAAAATCGAAATCTAATTCGATACTCCAAAAGTCGATATCATTATTAATCATTATTAAATTTATATCGAGTTATAATCTCCCAATCTCTGGGACTCGTAAACCGCCCCTAGTCGTCCTTTTGGGAATTCCATCGACACTAAAAAAGCAGTAAAATATGTGATTGTCGATATGTATACACAGGTTTTTAGTAGTTTTATTTAAAAACAAGCTATTTCTTAATTATTTACGAGCGTCGCGAGACACCGTGTGATCTAGTTTAGGCACCGCCATGTTTTAACTTTAAAGTTTTATTCAAATAAGGAACGACATGAACGGCGTGTGAAATGTTTCGAATGTGTTTTCGAACACCGAAATAAAATCTTTGTAGCTTAAAAACGAATTCGAGACTGTTTTTTAAATGAAGCATTAATTTTAGCTCTCTGTAAGTTATTAATAGTTCTGTCTGTAGTAATAAAAATACGTAACCACTCATATAAATTTACGTCTGCATACGAGCATTTAATAATAATTAATACCAATAAAAAATTTAGCTTAACAATAGAGATAATAATATTTATTACGCAATAGAAATAAATATTGTTTGATATATTGCTTAGAATAAACTGGCTATCAGAAGGAATCTTCAGCACTTAGAAGAGTTTTAAAACAACCCAATCGCATCAAAATGTCGATACAAACTACCCTATAAATTAAAACATCCCCATAGAAAAAATAAAATTCCAACAGTCTGAATCAAAAAGCCATAAATATGGCGTCATATTAAAACATAAAATAGGGTAAACAATCGTAAATAAAAATTACAACGAAAACACACAATGGGGTCGTTAATTCAAGTATAAATTATGTCTATTTTGTGGTCCGTTTTACACTTTTTTCTGTTGTCCTTGAATTTTTTGTCGTGACAACACGAGCGGCGCCTGTGGCGCGGCAAAACCCTTTAGTCCGAATTTAAAAGTGGAACTAGTTTTATTTTTAAAAATGTCTTTTTATAAGGCTATTTCGGTGTTGCTATCTTCTAAGCAGGTTATTAATACTCTTCTAGTCATTATCTGAGAACGCTTTATTTCGTTAAGCGGTGCCTATTGTCCGTTTTAGTCGATTCGTTTTGTGTCCTGTAATGGAGCCATAAATTCTTAGCTTACTGTCCCGGGTGTCGCTCGCAATTTGCCTTTTAGACACTTTAAACGACATTAAAGTCTCCAAAAACGTCGAGGCTTGAATTAATTGTAACTTTACTTCAGATTATGTATTAGATAGGATATCTGCATAATCCAATGTTGCTGATTTCGTTAAAGGTTATTTGAAATATTTATTTAAGATTTTATCTGTTAATTTAGGTTTGACATTATCTACAAAACACGTATTAACAGTCAAATTACAAATAAGTATCATTAAAAGTGAGTTTAAATATGTAGAAAATTTTGCTTAAAATAATCTTTGTATATAATCTGTAGTTAAACATCTTGTATAATTAGAAGAATATTTTAATAATGCATAGAGTGGCCGTACCTACTAGGCGGTATGGAGTGCATTGCATTGCATTATGACAGGTAATAAATTAAAAAGTTACAAAACGGACGAGTGATGGGCTTATTATTACGTGTTTCCGGTTCTAAGATGGCGGGAAACGGTTGCAAAGCTCTTATGATAAAATTATTGGGTAATTATATTAATATCGTGTAGTATTTATTTGAATGTCCATTATAACAGGCATCTGGTTAGACTGGCTGCCATCGGTTCAGTTTGGGAACAAGTTTAGATGACAAAATGTTAAACGGGAAATATCAGGAAATTCTAGTTATATATTTTTTATTCTTGTTGATGTCTTTTTTTTATAGTAGTTAGAATTAGAATGACAAAGTTTCCCTAGAACCTTGGATTTTTTTTCAAGTAAAGTTTAGAGGCTGTTTTAATTCTTAGTGGATATTCTTCTTCGCTTGTCTCATATGACTTGGAGTCGGCACAATACGATTTTTTCTTCCATTCGGTCCTGACATACGTCATACTATCACTAACTCCCTTTTCTTTCATAAATCACTCCTCACACAATCCATCCATATTTTCCTTAGCCTCCTTCTCCCATTTCATTTCTAGTGGATATTGTGAAGTAAAATTGATGTAGTTTTGTATCTCAAAAGTTCTGTACACCAAACAACTCAAAATTAATTGCAAAAGAATCAAACCTCCAACCTATTCAAGCAAAATCGACGTAATATCAAAAGTTATCAAACGCCACAACCATTTACGCAATGACATTTCAAACTGTCACTATGGCAGTTGTAATATCTACATTATCTATGGTCCATTCACGTCATAACCTATTGAAAACGGTTGAAACCGACCAAGAAGGAAATAGTGGGACAGGTTTGATATGCAGCTATAATCCTGACGGCCTAATGATTCTCACGGTCATATCTGTAATTGGATTAGATGGTAAGCTGAACTTAACTTAAGTTGGCGGTTGGTGAACTGATTTCAGTATGATTTTGCTTTATTAATAGTAATGGTCATTTAGTGTTGAATTACAGGCGAGTTGGTAGTTAGGGCAATGATAATGCATAGGTATATAGGTAGATACTAATGTAATAAGGAGGTATTTGTAAGTTTATTTATTATCTTCTTCTTCCTGCCCTTATCCCATATTACTTGGGGTCGGCGCAACACGTTTTTATCTTCCATTCTGTACTGTCATCCGTTACACTATCACTAACTCCCTTTTCTTTCATATCACTCCTCACAATCCGTTCATCTTTTAAGTTTAGGGGGAAATTTCTGAAACTAATGAATCGATTCTGGAAATTATTTTACTAAGATATTTTTTTGTGACAGCAATTGTACTGTAATCTATACTAATATTATAAATCTATACTAATATTATAAAGAGGAAAGATTTGTACCTATTTTTGTATATTTGTAATGAATAGGCTCAAAAAGTACTGGGCCGATTTAAAAAATTCTTTCACCAATAGAATGCTACGTTCTTTCAATTTGACATAGGCTACATTTCATTTTGAAAAAATTAGGGATCCTTGGTAAAATTTGAACAATGTAACCGAAGGTGTAGAAAAATGAGTCTTAAAATGTCTTTCGTCGAATGCGCTGCCGACACTATTAGCGATAGAACAAAATAATGTACAACAATATTGAAGAACATCATAATGTCTACTAAAAAAGTGTTTTATATCCAAATGTCCAAAAATAAATAATTGTCTACCCCGTGCGAAGCCGGGACTGGCTGCTAGTATACATATATGTAGCTGCATCATCTCTGTGTGTTATAGGCTATAAATAATTTTCATGTCATAAGTTTTGCGGTCAAAGTTGACAGCAACTTGCCAACCAAAAGATTTTTTTAGAATAGCAAAAGGATTTAGCGTGGTGGATTACGGCCCATTCCCTCTCTTAGAGAGGAAGGTTGAGTCGCAGCCGTGGGAACACTTTAGCTTTAATGATGATGCTATGTTAAAAGGATTCTTCTTGATAACCTATTTTGAAATTGACAAAATTTCACAATAGTATTGAAAATCGCGTAGGATTACTCGAGCTGTCGGAATATTTATATTATTATGGTAAGGAGAGATTGATAGTGTTTTCACTAAGCGCGGAATATGTAAGGGGTTTAAAGGTTTTGTCTGTCAAAGCAAATCCCATACATAATACAAAACCTTTCCCATTGATAGCAACAATCGTAGAAAGTGCTTGAAACAAATCCTGCTTAGTTTCGTATAATATTATATGCCTCGTATCTACGAGGCATATAATATTATACGAGATATATAATATTGTTTCCAACGAATACGGAGATTAATCCCTAGAGATACGGAACATTCCTTTTACTAATAAAATCCAACTGATTACTGGCACTGAATTCCCGCTCCAGTGCTTAAGTCAATAAGAAAGTTACCTTAACGAAAGCCACTAGATATGAATGATGGATGCTCCTCGCTCCGTTCATATCGTTTGTTTTAATAGCTATCAAAACATTCTATTGGTCTCCAATTAATTTTGGATTCGGTAGCGTGAAAGTTGGACATTCACTTGATATATTATCGGGATGTCTGTCTTCCGTTTTTGGAAGTCCAGTTAGTTCCATGGCATGTTATGGTTTCGGCTTCCGTCCGTTAGAAATTGAATTCCATAAATTATGTGAATTGGTATTTGATGTTTCTAATAAGCAGAACTAGGGCAAAACAAACATATTAAAAATTCTATAGGTTTTTTTTAATTCTTATAAACTAGTGCTTGACTGCGATCCCACCTGATGGTAAGCAGCGATGCAATCTTTGATGGTGAGGCGCACTAGCTTATTAAGAGCCTATTCACTCTAGCCTTGAAGACATCTAAATTATAATAGGACGGGAAAACCGCAGCAGGCAAATTGTTCCAGTCCCTCGATGTACGCGGTACAAACGACGAAGCGAAACGCTTAGTCCGAACCGTAGAGGTTTCGACAACGTAAGGGTGAATACTCGCCGTGCGAAGGTTTGTCCGATGGTTAGATTATTTTAGACCCTGATTAGAACGTTAGGGCTTCCTCGGGTATCACTACTCGGATCATCTTAAAGACATAGCTAATGTCTACCCCGCTTGGGTGGCACTGCCGTGTCCTCGTGGCGGCGATTGGCTGCGGCGAACTCTTGGGCCCGGCCCTAGTTCAGGCCATGGGTCAGGCCATGCCAATGAGATGGCCAAAAACATGCCTCACGCCAAAAAGTAGTTATAACGCTATAAGGTTTTTAAGTTTTTCAGATAACTCAGCCAGTTTAAAAATGAAAGAAAACTCACAAAGACTAATCTAATTTATAATCTGACGAAAACACAAAGAATTATGTGTTAGACCTTTCCAGTAAGGTTTTAAGTACTATAGAAGCTTTTTAATTAGTTTTAAAAGAAGTTTAAAGGTTCGGTCCCCTTTCCTTTGCCTCGGTGAAAGTAAATTACCTACCTACCATTGAAATAGTCGCACAATTTCTGGTGATTCTTCAGCTATGTCAACTATGTCCTTGTATTCGCTTTGTAGTCTTCGCGTAGATTAACTAAAGTACTGGATAAGATTTGAAACTGAACTTTGAAAAGAAAGGAACAAGAGAAAAGCAAAAATCTTCGTCTTCGTCGAATCTTCTAATTTTCCCTTGTTAAGTTGCGTCCTTATCAATTCACTTTTGGCAACAATTTAAGTGATAGATACTTACTAAAATAAATTAGCATTAGCATTATCGGCCTTTTAAATGTTCCCACTGTTGGGACTCAGGCCTCCTCTCTAGGAGAGGGAATGGGCTGTATTCCACCACGCGAGCCCAATGTGGATTGGTGGACACAATAGATATTTGCTAGTTATAGTTGTACCTATAAAAATATTCTAAAGAGTTCCCGCAGCCCTGGAACGTAAAGGGCAACTGAAGTATAACAGATATTTTTTTAGTCAGTAAAAGTGAAACGCCCTCGAGCTCCTCTCTTGTGTGGGAAAACTATTTAATGATTTCCGACCACAAGATCTCCCTTAGCGACGATTGAGCACGCTTGCCTAGAAGTAATCTATTCACTCTTGACTTAAATACTCCCAGGTCATAGCTATTATAAACGCAGACTCCGGCAGGAAATCTCACGCCTTTAATAAAAGCTGAATGAATGTGTTCCTAAAACGTTTTATGCTATATTTTTAATCAAAACTAATAACTGATTACAAATCGTCAACTTTTGAAGTCTTTCTTTGTTAATTAAGCTACCATTTAAACTTAGATACCTAAATGATATACATATTTTGCAAATAGGTTTTCACAAACACTTTTACACGTCAATTTTTTTTGTCATATTCTAGATGTGGCCGGTGTTTCCTAACTGACTACCCTGAGAAGAAACACCGAAACAAACTCAGGGACTCCACAGTTCCGATAAAAGCGGAAAAGCATCCCATATTCTCATTAACTAAAACATTAGGGATACATTTAATGACGGAAGCGTCTAATTACCAGCACCTAGGACACTCAACATCACATTAAACATACTTAAGAGGTTTCTTATCCAATGTTAACATTATCTTCGTCTGTCCTCAGTCGTAAAGACAGGCACTTTAAATTTGTACGCCTTTTACTCTTAGAATTTCTTGCGTTCCGTACATAGACGAGGGTTCAAAGGCGCTTTAAATGCCTAAAAAGGTTAAGGGTAATAAAATAACTGAGTTCTAAATTAAAAGTTGCTGAAGTAAGATTAATTTTGGGCGTAACTTCGAAAAGAATTTCGTTTTAATCGAATTGTTTGCTGAAATCGAATAAAGGGTAAATTCTGTCTCGTCCATCACTAAGATTGTAACTAAATTGAAGTTTTAATTTTCTCACAAAGAGCAAACAATCTGCTCTTGATGGATAAGCTTTTTAACTAGATTTTCCAGCAAAATCATATTAGTTTCAGCTTCAAAAACAAACATAATTCATCACAAGCTCCAACTAAATGCAGCAATATTTTTCTTACATATTCCATGCATCCCTAAGTACAACAAACAATCTCTACACCCCTACTCCATCATAGACAAACACAGTTATCGCACCTAAACAATTTGCCCCGTATCTGAGTCGCATCCCTATGACAAATCGATGCTCGCACTGCGCGTTAATGAATCGAGAACTCGCTGATTAATGGTGTCACTACATCCTTATCTACCCTACGTTAGTGTTGCGCCTCCTTAATGGGATCACCCGGGCGTTAGTCGAGTAGAAAAATGACCTATCGATTAGCTATTCGAATCCTTTATTGTTCAATTTAAATTGGGTGCTACGAGTGTGGTAAGGTTGGCATTACTGGGAGGCCATGAGCGTATTTAAATACAGGCTAGACACGTTTTTGACCGAGACCTTTTAAACCTTTTCGAGTCTTTCTAAGAGTACAAAGATCTTGGTAGAATACTAAAGATCTTGGTAGAATACTAGCAAGGGAATATTTTAAATTTTATGTAGCTATTTTGGATAAAAGATACAAACAACAAAACACAACATTTTTTAAATTAGATAATTAATTTCAATTTTTTGTAGGTACATTTCTATTGTGTTTCATAATTCAAAGCCACCACTCTGAAGTGGGATTGGGCCGGACATATGAGCTGCATGTCCGATGAGCAGGGGGCAAAAAGATCCACTTTTTGGGTCCCATTGAATGTAAGGCGACATCGTGGCAGACCGAGGCGAAGGTGGTGGGACGAACTGGACGATTACCGTAGGGTCTGGCCCATAATGGGTGAGGATAGACGTGTGTGCAAAAGGGAGAGGGAGACCTTCGCCCAGCAGTGGGACACAATGGGCTAACTAACTTCATAATTCTATTTAGAATACCTATTGCGTTAGTGCTCAATATTATTCGAAAGAACGAAAACAATCATTTCTTTATGTTTCTTTATGTGTTTAAAATATATTTTTCCCTTTCACAATCCCGCTACGCTTATGCCAAGGCTGTATCCTAAAATGTCCTCGCCTCTACGATTAGCGGGTGTCGCGTTCGATTTTTGAATCGCGCTCTATTTTACAAAGCGACTCCTTTGGAGTGATAACGTTCGAGACGCGTTGACAGGGCGTTGTGAGTGTTCGAGATGGTTCGAGTAGTAACTGTAATAAATTCTTCGATGATAAATGTTTTTTGATATTAAAATATAAGTAGGTACCTAGTCAGGGAGAACATTTGAGGAGAAGTGGATGTTACAGTGAGAGGAAGATGAGAAACCTGCCTGGGCCTGTGTGTGTGAGTGTGTAAGTCCGCCTGTGTACCTTTAATGTGCATGAAGTTATAATAAATAAATAAACTTGCCCTTCAAACTAGAAAAATCATTTATCTTGGAAATTAGTTTTCTTTAGACATGACTGACAAAATTTTACGTTTTACAATTAAGTAAACAAAGTTATTTTAAAATAATTACGAAATCTTGTAGGTACCTACTTCAAAGAGATGTCAACAAAATCGGAAAATAGGGCCGAAAATTGTCAAGGCCATGGGGAATTTCTGGAAAGGAAACCCGCGGTCTTAGAACGCAAAGGGCACCTGAAGGACACGGTAGATGTGGTTTTAGTCAGTAAATGTCTGTAACGCCCTTCCACTCCTTCTTAGAGCGGGAGAAGTCAACAGATGAATACAATTTTTATATAAGATTACCAATTTACTAACAGCAAGCTGTCGAAACACAAATCATTAGTCATTCGTCCATATTGAGTTGTCGCTCCCCACGAGTAAGGGTGCGAGTGAAAAATGTACAAATTCTGACAGCTGACGTTTAGCAATACATACGTCAATAACTTATTGAGTACTGTTTGCCGTTCGATGTTATGAGTCATTTGTATTGTGTGAAAGTGATTGAAAAACTTGAGTACGTGAGTTTAAAATGTTTTGGAAGTAAAATTTTATGTTACATGTAAAAAAAAAAATACCTATTAGTATTCGACCAATGATATGGTAAAGAAGATAACGTATGTAGCATATACATATGTTGTAGTGTTTGACTATTTCATATTTTCTGTTTGAACTTCAAAAGAAACTGACTTCTGAGTTTGTATGTAAAAATGTTTTTTCAAAATTTATTTACAAAATAAATATAAATATAATTGTTGCTAAATAAATATAATATCTCAATAATTGGTCAAGTCATATGAAAATCATGCAGATTAATGTTTGATTTGGTCTATAGAGGTAACTAGCCCACAGATTTGAGTAGGTAGACTTGTCCATTCAAACTTTAATTCATAACTGGTTATGGAATATTATTTTATCTCATAAACAATCAATTTATTCAATGAACAAAAGTAATAATGTCTATTAAATATTTTCATGTAAATACTAAAATTACATGTTAAATCAAATCCCTCGTTATGTCACTTAAGTATTACTAATCTGTGAACGTGTCTTCGTGACTGATACCGACTTCTAGTTATTATTGCATGTCGGCAATGAATATTCAGAAGCAACATTATTCAGGATATTAAGATTCAGCTTTGTGAATGTGTGTGGATTATGCAGAAAGTGTCTTATTGCGTCAGAAAACCTTTAGGCTTTATATGAATTACTGTAATTTAATTTATTTATGAAAGTAAATTCTAAGAGATCTAAGAGCATAAGCTTTAATAAATAAACAGGGGTTTATTGTTATTAGCTAATAGGGCAAAGATTTATACTATTACACCAGTTTAGATATTAGGTAAACTCAGAGCTTTACCTAAGACTGAATGTGTTTTTTATAAACATACGGTAATGGCTCATAGCTGCGAAATAGGTAAAATCTTGCTAGATTTATTGTGGCAAGGTATACAGGTAGGTTTTAGTCAGTAAAAGTTTGACACTCTCTCTTACTCAACCTCAAGTTATTTAATAGTAATTTAATGATTATGTCATAAAAATATTATAATAATATATTTACGTAGGTACAGGATGATCTAAGAAATTAGTACATTTATTTCAACACACTCACACACTCTGAATTATTTGAAGTTCAACATTAGAGTTGTTGCCCATATAATCTCAATGTATATATTACTAGCAGTCCCCTGCTGTTTCACCCGCATTTTCCATTACTGCTCCGCTCCCGTGGGTCGTAGCGTGATAGTATATAGCATTCCTCGATAAATGGGCTATCTAACACTGAAAGAATTTTTCAGATCGGACCAGGAGTTCCAGAGATTACCCCCTACATACAAACTTACAAATTTTACCTCTTTATAATATTAGTATAGATTTAGGTATACTGACTATCGTCTAGTTTGTGGATCACCGTTCCAACAGTGATGTATGATCTACTTGATTATTAATAAACTTATTACTATAGATTCCTATCGACACATGCAAAGGCGGTAAAACAACAAAGATCCATTGCTACAGATACTTTCACCTGCTCCAGGATAGCGATCAATCACACATTGATCGATAGATCGATAAAAATCCCTTTCACGAACATATTTATTGACTTCACACAATACTTTTGCTTCATAATATTACTGATAATGAATGACGCCTACATATAGTCTGGACAACACTGCTTTTGAAGCCTCAAAAAATTATAGTCAGCTTTATTGTCATTATAATAGGGTTCAAAATTGTTTGGTTTTGGTTTTTTTTTACGATTTTGTGGGTAGTTCTATATCAATAGTAAGAGCTATTGTTAATTGAATCGTTTCAACGTTTGATCTATTTAGTCAGGAGTCGGTTCTGGTTTGTGGGTGGCATTTTGTATGTACTGTAGGTGTTCCCGCATTGTCGTGGTGACACTATCGGTTTGAACGTCACCTTTAGTTTGTTACAAGCCGTAAAAGAGATAATTTGAGACGTCATTTTTGTATATGAATAAAGAGTGTGTTCCTAATATGGAGCGGACATTAAATTTAATAGCTCTTTTAAATAAACGAAAACTTTGTGGGTGTTGTGCAGTATAGGATTTTAGTTTTTATGTAATATTTCGTTGTGTTAAGACGATAAGAAATACTTAATTGAAAAATATTCATTATATTCAAAATTAAGTCTTATTTATGTTATTTGTGACGCTGAGTTTTATTTACAACAAAATAATCTTTTTTTTTTTTTTTTTTTTTTTTTTCCGGTAGGGGAATCATCAGAATGACTTCTCCCACTCTTGGGCGGAGCGGGAGGGCGTGTCAGACTCTTACTGACTAAACCCCTACCCCGTTCCTTCGTTGCCATCGATCTGGGGGACACGGTGACAACCTTTCGGATACCGTGTTCCCCAGAGGCTTCGGCCCTGCCGGGCCCCTACAGTTTGCTGACATCTCCTTGAGGCGCGCGTGGAACAGAACGCGCCGTCGACGACTAGGCTCGGTCCAGATTATTACCAGACTGCCGGACGGCGAGCTACCCAGTGCTCGCCGTCCGCGAGCCCGCGCCTACGGTGGTCGGAAATCGGGATCGGGATCTCGGCGGCGACGGCGTGAGTTCCGTTGCCTCACGCGGTCGGCAGCCTCCTTCGCTAACATTACTGCTTCGCAGAAGGAGGCGACTGCCTGCCACCCCTCCTCGCTCCGGACCATGGCCTGTACCAGGGCCCGGCGCGAGAGGTCACCGCCGCCGATAGCCTCCACAAGGACACGGCGGTGCTCCGCCCAAGCGGGGCACACCTCTACCGTGTGCTCCACCGTGTCCTCCGGGCGGTCCACACAGTGGCGACACCCGGGCGTCCTTTCCTCCTTGATCCGATGCAGGAACCTCCCGAACTTACCGTGTCCGGTGAGGACCTGCGTCATACGGAACGAGAGGACGCCGTGACCTCTTTCCAACCACTCCTCAAAGAGGGGACTTACCGCCGCAATGACGGCATGCCCAGCACTGGGTTGCGACAGTCGCAGTCGCCATGCCACCCTGAGATCCCGCCGGAACAACAAAATAATCTGCTCTATCAGTTAAAAATATATGTAAATCGCTAAAATAATGACCAAGATTACTTAATAACTGTTTTTTTTTTATTTCAAAGACCTCTTTTTGTCTTGTTACTACCCATGTAACAACACAATATGATAATTTTCATAGCAAATCTTCGTAAAATCCCAAAAGTTGTTCGCTGCTAAGAAACGATCATAAATTTTGTAAACGACCACTCGTACCCGTGTTTTACTTAAGTGTTGCCTCCAAATTGGATTTATGACTCAATATTTAAGTTTTTACTTTAGTGGCAACCCCAATGTGTCAAGGGAGATGGATGTAAGTCGGTGATGTATGAGTTTGCATACGTTAATAACCACCTGTGTTTATCATGATTAGTAGAGTTAAGTATGAAAAGGTAATACTAATAACTGTCATTCCTATTTGTTTGATGGTAGTTAGTTCAGTTTGTGTTTATTGTCAGTAATATTACTAACAATAAACACAAGTTCAAAGCAATACTTTTGAATTGTCATGAGTTCAGTGAAACAGAAAAATGAAACGAGTGAGTCGATCGAAAGCGTAGATAAAGATTACGGAAAACTTTCAGTTTTCACTCTTTTCTTGCTATTTCTTTAGTTAATTTCTCCTTATTCCTACCTTTTCTTCCGTACAAATATTTAAATGAATTCTGGTGAATTTTAGGTATTACTAGCAGGTATTGACAGTGATCAATGTAAGTTTTAATGTTATTAGGGTGTTGTGTAACATATATCACTGATAAAATAATTTAGAATTTGCGTTAGCACACTTATGCTTTTTCCGTGTCGGGGGATTTTGACTTCTGATTTCTACGTTAAAAATAAAAAAGCAGCTACGTTAGAAACTTGGGAGCTGTGTTCCTTGTCAGTGTTTTCCTAGGCCAGCCAATGAAGACGGAGATGAGGAACAAGATTTCGAGATATCAGGTCCGGGGTCACTTATGCCCAACAGTTCGCCACAATACTGCCCAGCGAATTGTATCTTTCTTAGTCTGTCTGATCATCCTAGGCATGTTACAGAAAAATAAACTCTACAGTTACCGATCTAGGGTTTATTTGAGTGCGCAAACCCCAGTACGACGTCAACGTAAATACAGAAATAAATTAAACAGAATTTTAATTTAAACAACATTTAACTTAATTTAAATTTATTCTAAGTTTATTTTCTATTCCTTTAGGCTTAAAACCAGAAGTGAAACTGCAGTAATTGATACCAGAGAAAAAGTGTTACTAAATAATTAGATAAATTAAATACGCTTTCGCATGTTCTTTCGGGGTCGTCTCCAATTACAAATCGATAAACAAATTGATGAACTTTCTTCTCGAGTTGAGATTAGCTTTTATAGGTTAAATAGCCTCTTTTATAGGAATGATAGTTGCTAGACGCTTATTACAATGAAGGTGTTTTAAAATATATGTTCACCAGGTAGCAGTATTGTAGCGTTAGGTCTAGGCATTTGCCAAAACGCTTATGTAAATGACGTTAGTTAGGCATCAAAATGCCCCTTGGATAGACTCAAAAATAGTTGAAAGTTAGACTGATGGTCAGACGTTCGGGCGTCTACCAGTAACGACTGTCCAAGATCTACGAATGAGCACCGGGACCAACAGCTTTATGTGCTTTCCAAGATTACGGGTGTCAGTAATGTCCTAGATAACATTTATATAGTAACAATTTTTTTTTATTCTCTCAATTACACAAGATCTTAACAAAATTAATCGATTTACCTCAACAAGAACCTTAATTACCAATAAATCTTCCATTTCTCCATAATTACTTCCAATTACCCCATCATTAGCTACTTCAAATTACCCCATCATTAGGTACTTCAAATTGCCCCAGATTTACAATTACAATTAATCTTATTACCCCAATCTAGGTAGCGCGATTAGTAACAAATCTTTCTTCATGATCGGAACCGTTTTGTCTAATTTCCTGCGCCATTAACGCAATTAGTACTACTGTAATGGTATACAACTATACTGATTAGTGATTGGTTTAGCGGTAGGGAACTTAAGTGGCAGTGGGCAGGGCACATTAACTTGACGCTTGGCGTTGATGAAATAATGTCCAAAAACAATATAACAACAACAGAGAACTAGCCAAATTATCGACGCACGTATCGATAACAAATATGCTGACCATACCTGACACTTGCCGGGCGAACTAAGGGAATGCGGGAGGAAACTGGGGGATGCTCGCATTTCTGAGATGCTTCTAGTTAATGTGACTGGATTGTACGTGGCAGTGAGTAGGGCACATTGCTAGTAGAATAGATGGTCGATGGGGACGAAAGGTTCTGCAGTAGCGACCACGTGCCGGAATACGCAGCGTTGGAAGTCCTCCCACAATGTAGACCGGTGACCTGGTGGGGTTCGTGGGAATCTGATGGATGTGAGACGCACAGGACCGGTCGTAGGGCCGACGCTTAGGGGAGTCCTATGTCCAGCCGTGGACGTCTTTTGACTAAAATGATGATGATGGCGTCCCCATATGGCGTTGTACTTTTTCTTAGAAAAAAGTAAACTCCTCCTCTTCTCCCTCCTTTCCTTCCTCCTCCTTTTATTTTAGGGATATGCAGGAACTCCATACTTAATACTATCATCATGCCCCACTTATTAAAAAAAGTACAATTCAACTACATGTTTTTATTAACCATGTCCAAACCCCCCTCTAAGCCCCGCAATTTGCTAGCAGCTGGCAACACTAACAGGCGCGTGCTGCGCAAGCGACGACAAGCGGGGACCACGCCGCGTTGAAAGAAACATCGTTTGTTTTAATGATCTATCAACAAAATGGTCGATATTTTGATTCGGCGTCTGGTTTGAAAAGGGAAAAGGTTGAATTTGTTCTAAAGAACTCTGAGAAGTATTGGTGGTTATAATCAAGGACAATATACGGTAAAACCTAAGAAATTAATTTCCTAATGATTATTACAATAAGCTCCCGACAGTTTTTCAATTGAAATATCTGTGTTACTGATCAATCTCAGCAACCTAAAACAACAAGTTAAAACTAAAACTCGAATACGGAATTATTGTACCTTATCAAATTGAAATGTGAATTATATATCACACACTCGATAAATATTTAAAAAAAAATCGAGTTATGGTTAATTTTTATTAACTTCTTACAATTTAGCTCCAAAAATCCGCTATTTTGTCTGTGTGTGACATTGTTTACTCACAGAAATTGACAGGCCGTGGCAATTCTATCTATGTCTACAGAATTTTTATACAACGCACATTGCGTGTCCATATACGCAGTGGGCAATTCCGTAATTGCCCACTGCGAATACAGACAATAATAGAGTAGAGACTCTATGATTTGTTCGTCCTACGTGATGATGTACGCCATTCTGTCATCTCTGATTGTATTCAAGAAAGCTTTGAAATGATGTTGTAAGAAGCGGCATCTAAAATTTCAAAGGGCCGTTGAAATGTTTTTACGCTTTTACAGTTCGACGTTCCTTAAAGATAAGGGCTTGTTGAATTAAATTTGAATAGCCCTAGACTATCCAGAGGCTCTGGAAAGTGACATTCAGGGTAGACCCTTCCGTGGGTAGACCATATCCTGGAATAGCATACCTATCATCATCATCTGCCTAGCCTTTTCCCAACTATATTGGGGTCGGCTTCCAGTCAAGCCGGATATAGCTGAATACCAGTATTTTACGAGGAGCGGCTGCCTACCAGACCTCCACAACCCATTAACTGGGGTAACACGGTACTTCATGGCAAGACTGGAGTCAGATTTACTGGCTTCTGACTATCCGTAACGACTGCCAAAGATCTCCAAATGACAGCCGGGACCAACGGCTTAACGTGCTTTCCGAGGCACGGAGGAAACTCGTTATGTTAAGATGGTCACCCATCCACAAACCAACCTAGGCAAGCGTTGCTTAACCTTGAAGATCGACCTGTGCGGCTGTTATTATCTAGCCACGAGCTCCTCAAATAGCAGCTCCTGGAATAGCATACCTATATGATACATTTTATCCCAGGACTACCTATATGCTAAAAGCCAATACTTTAGTTCATGAATCCCCGACCGGTCCTATGAGACCGCGCTGTTATTGTTTTACTATTGTGTCTCGTTTGCGAGTATATGATAGGTTAAATTTTTCACCGTGCGTTCTCATTCTTAAAGAAATGTAGCTCCTTCCTATTTGGCACGTGGCAGAAGTCAACCTGGTTTTTATTATTGATGGGCTAGCTTTTGACCATGCACTATCCCACCTGATGGTAAGCGATGATGTGGTATTTGATGGAGTACCTATCTTTTTTTTTCCCGTGATGCGACATTATATTAAAGTAAATGTGTAGTGTGTGTGTGTGTGTTAGGTATGTATGTCAAAGAGTTGAGGGTAGAAATGTCGACGGTGTACTCACATGAGCGTACTGGAACCCGCAGGCATCCATACAGAGGTAGAGGCAGGTGGAGACCCCCTGGATCGTCAGGAGGCCGACCTTGAACGTCGCACGCTGAAGTATCGCTGCGGACAAACAGAAACACTTATTAGTTACTAGTACTACACAAAAATAACGAGCATAACTTTTTTTACAGCTTTCACACAACGTCACCCAGTACCAAGATTTCCAGCATAACAGTCAGGGCTACTAACCACTAGACCAACAGGCCAGTTAGTATAGTGAGAGAGTTAATAAATTGCATTGAATATTGTGATCAATATTCATAAATCGAGCGAAGTCCCTCCCTTTTCCCTCGTTTTAGAAATTGACTAGGGTGATAATCGTTTTTGGCAATCAGTGTCTTTACTCTCGGCGATTTTTTCCTTTTCAAATAAATAAAATATTAAAGACTTGCTCCTGCCAGCTGAAAATAGAAAGTAAATAGCCTATGTTGCTCACAATAAAGAAAAACAAAATAATCCTCTATATGATAAAAAAACAATCAATACCTCGATTAAAGCCATTTGACTCTAATCGATCACAATAGCTATTATCGATACATCAGTATTGATTATATAGGCGATTTAAAACATGATCGCTCACAAAGCCTAACTAGGAATTAAATATGTCATAAACACGCCATAAAACGCGTACAATTTAGTACTACGAACATTTATACGCCATTTAAAAACGGTAAAAGCGCCATATCTTCTCAGCCATCTGCACTTACAGTAATATATGTTCAAAATACATTTATTCACAGTCGTTTACAGATATCTGATTGTCAAAGACGCGACTAGCGCATCCCGTTTATATTTGTCGTGAAGAAACGAAGAAATTCCAGCTTCCAACAAGATCTCAGGTCAGTGGCGTAGTTAGGTGACCAACGGTCCTAGGGTAAATAAAATCTGGGACCCTGTATTTTATGCGGAAATTCACAGAAAGAAAGAAAATCACATTATTTACGCGAATGACGCAACTTTAAAAGTAGCTAATTACCACTATCAAAAAATTAGAAAAACTAACAAACAAATAACAACAATAAAAAAAATCTTCATCAAATAACTTCTAGAGCTCTCGACTGGAGCGGGAGGGATTGTCAGACTTTTATTGAGTAAACCTAGTTGTGTTGAAACCTATTTTATTAAGATTTTGGAGCGGGATTTTTTACTAGTTCAAAAAGAGGTCTGTTAATAATTTTTTGGGCCACCCCCGATCCTAGATGCCCCAGAGTATCACCCAGTCTAGCGCTTTGGTATCTACGCCAGTCTCTAAGGTTCGAGACATTTCCTTATAATAAATATTAAAAGCAACCACAAGGAAGCGAACCACAAGACCTGCTTGAATGAGCTCATTATGAAAAACCATAACTGTCATTTCATACAATCGAGTAAAAACAAATCGGAACATCTCTCACAAAACTAAATGCGAGATAATCTTAAAGTCTAAATAAAACGCGGTCCACACTCATTGACTCGACTAAAATGGCAATCTTAATAGTTTGCTATTTGCATGACAACACTATTCATGCGACTAATGTTGCTAGTAACAAATTCAACGCGTTTCAAATGCTCTCCGTAAATATGGTAGGTTTAAATGGGGAAAATGAAAAATATGTTAAGGTCAAGACTTGCATTCCTTGAGTAATTTAACATAAGAATATGTAATTTATGTCATGTGCCAATGGCCCTAAGAGTGGTTCTTATAGGTCGTGTAGTGTACAAATATATTATGGCGGAATGTCAACGTTGTCTCTCGAATGACGAGTCATGCCTGTAACTTAGTCTTTAGGTTATCTTCCCAGACCTAGACCGCAATATAGTATAGTTATTCAACATACTTATTTTTACAAGCACAATTTGTTAACTCAAAGAGCGCTACCAACATTTTCTTGTCGGCTAAAAACAATTACGTTTTTACCATTGAATTTTATGCATGCGGGACGCACACAGGACCGGTCGTTAAGACGATGCTTGGGGGAGGCCTATATCCAACTGTTGACGTCGGCTAATGATAGCATTTTTTTTTAGCATTAGCTGCCTTATAATGTGCTCACTGTTGGGACTCGGGTCTCTTCTCTAGGAGAGGGGATGGGCCGTAATCCACCACGCGGGCCCAGTGCGAATTGATGGATGCCACATGTCTTCGAATTTTTGGTTCTAGGACCAAAAATTCGAAGTCCTCTCGATGTTTTCCTTCACCGTTTTGAGAGCAGCGGTGATGAAATAAATTACACAAAGTAATGCACCTGGCTGGGTTTGAACCCGCGACCTACAACTTATAAGTCGGGGCAGTTACCACTCGGCCACCACTGCTCGATAGCACTTTAAGTCACCTAAATAAACAGAAAAGTACATATGACTTGTAAAAATCACATTCGTACTTGCCCGGTTTCGAACCCGCAAACTCATGCAGGAAAAGTGGCACAACATACACATTAAACGGCACATAATATTATGGAACTTAACTCTATTTCAGTAACTTCTAACACGGTATACTTTGATCATGCCTATTCATCATTATCTACCTAGCCTTTTCCCAACTATATTGGGGTCGGCTTCCAGTCAAGCCGGAATTAGCTGAATACCAGTACGAGGAGCGGCAGCCTACCAGACCTCCCAACCCATTAACTGGGGTAACACGGTACTTCATGGCAAGACTGGACTTTATTCTATTTCAATAACTTCTAACACGGTAACTTTGATCATGCCTACTAAACTGACGCTAACACCTGCAGTTCCACTCGGAAACAAATGTTTGCCTTCACATCTAACTGTGAGTAATATTTGTCAATCTTCTTGAGTGCACACTCGTTAGTCTGTTTGTATTTCAACGTTAATCCCCGAAACTACTGGACCGGTTTCGGTATAGCTTTGATTTCGGTAAACTGTTGTAACAGAGATGTGTGAAAATGAAAGTTAAGATGACTGTTAATTAGTATAAATATTTATGTCTTTATCACGTTTATCTTAGAACGCTTCATTCAATATTCGGCCAATAATTGGTCTAGGTTCGTCATCAATTATTGCATGTTGAGTACGAAGTAAGAGAATCAAGAGAATCTCAAACGCCGCAAATACTTTATTGATTAAATTATTCATTTTTTGAGCCGTTTGGGGTCGAAACGCTTGAGTTTCTGGTCTGAGTGCGCATCTCTTTTTTAAGGATATTTCCGATTTAGTTTGATTAATACAGCAAAATGATCAATAAGAGTGGAAAAAAAGTTGATTCCTAAGTTTATATTTACAATAAGTCCTTGCTTAGCAGTTGCATTAAAACCAATGAGGTTAGATCAATTACATTTGAAATCTTCACATTTAAAACTTAATCTTCCCCTTATCCCATATATTGCACTCAAAGTTTAAATGCAACAGTTTTATCGCTCAGAACCCAAGATAGCGTCCGACAATGCGTTATTAGTACTCCAGCATGTGAAGATGTTACCCTAAACGACGTCCTCGAGCTACCGGGCCATTGTAGCCTTGTTTACTATATCAGAAAATATAATAGGGTTATAAAGGGAAGTATATTTGTAGCAAATTCTGAAGTAGATTAGATTAGTTCTGCAGAAATATTTGAGTACAGAAATCTCTACATGTAACTGTGTAATATTGAAGTTATGAATTTTTGACGGAGATGAAATTAGACGAGTGACAGATACAAGAAAGAATAATTTCAGCAAAACACAGAAAAAGTGAAAGTTAAAAATAGTAAAAGCCAAATAAATAACGCACAACACAACACGAATAACAAAACAGGACAATAATATCCGCTAGGATATTATTGTTGTATTGTGTGTATTTTTGATATCTTGTCACAACGACATTGTTTCGTGGTTAAAGATAGCTCTTTAACCACGAAACAATGTCATTGTGAAGGAAACTACTAAAACTATTTCTAATATTTAAATGACCTGACCAAACCGCAGTTAAACCACAGAACCAAACGCTCCTAATAAACGCTTTCTATGTGCACTCAACCATCTGTGAAGAACGATTGACTTTGACTCAAACAAATCTTCCATAACTCAGTCCCCAACATTTGGTCTAGACATCTGAAAATAGAACAAAGCCACAAACAGGAACTGTAGTAATTAACGCCAAAGGAAAATAAACAACACTTCATTTTGTAATAAAGATGCACCGGCTATCTCTACTTGGCAATCTCAGTACTGAGACCACGCAGAATTTACAGAAGTTTCACACACATGATAAGTAAAATAGCTTTTAATGCACAGGCGCCTGGCGCCGAACGAAAATGAAAATAATCACCGAATGAAAGCAAGAACCATTGAGGTAGCTTCCTTGTATTTGAAATCATGTGCTGACTGAAGGATGGCAGAATTGGAATAGTAGAGATCCTTTTGAAGTAGCTGCCTGAGATAATAAGAACGCCGATCATACTGTTTTTGTCGGTTAAGCAAACTGATGTGAAACTATGACCGAAGATGCAACTATGGATGACTGCGTAAACGATAAAATGGATAGAATGGCAGACTAATGAAGCAGAATAGAGGGATTCCTTTTGCTACTAATGAAGACAAGAGATTGACTAACAACCTTCAGACATAAATTCGATAACCGTTGAGTCAGGCGTGCTCTTGATTGATTTCGAATCGGTTAATGTGGTAACGGGAATGGTAAGAACGAAAGATGGACATATCGATGATGAGTTGTAGATGAAAGAGAGTGATTAAAGATTCAGCTTAGTAATTGATGCGTTGTAGCAAAAGCTAGTTTGCAAAGAATTTTTGAAGACCAATGATTTATATAGACCCTGTTTTGAGGCTAACAGGCATGTGAGCATATGTCAGCTAAATCGATGATTGTATAAAGTGGATCTTTTAAAACATTTACATAGTAAGAGATCAAAAGATAGCTACAGGGGATGTTTAATTTAATTGTTATTAACATTCTGATGTAAGTGACCGAAGTCGTAAATGCTATCGGGATCTGAATCTAGGCGATAAAGTATGTTTGAGAGGAAGTGAATTGTATTATTCTAGTGATAATATCTTTGTAAAAGAGACATAAGACGATTTGTAAGTATTAGTGTCTGTTTAATGATGATTATGTTCCGGTTTAAACAATATATGTGGGTTACATTCAGTTCTTAGGAATAAAATTGCTGGTACTACAAGGTCATCGAGTATATATTGTAGTAGGTGATTTTATTCCAGCATTTGCGTAAAGTTATGATGAAGTTTGAGTACAAAATTATGAAAAAACTTATCAAACGTGTCCGGAACTCTCTTCTGCATATCGTTGACCAATATACTCATAATGAAATTTTATTATTTTTAAATCCAGGCCCAAATATCAATCAATAATTGAAAATATACTTCATCTTCTTCCTGCCCTTATTCCATATTACGTAGGGTCGGTGTAATACGTTTTTTTCTTCCTTTCTATCCTGTTACTCGTCACGTTATCAGCAACTCTCTTTTATTTCATACCACTCCTCACACAATCCATCCATCTTTTCTTTGCTCTCCGTCCATGTATATGTCTACTCATAACTCTTTTATTAACAAGAGTTTCATCACTCCTATTCACATGACCCTCCCAAGACCAACGACTCCCTTTTAACTTTTCAGTTAAAAATATAGAAACAAAAATTGTCCAAAAAAAATAAAACATTTTTCTTCCAAGTAATTTTGAACCATTCTATGTAACTGTATGATCGCAATAATGTCTTCAAATAATTTATGAATAGCTCATTAGTAGTGATATGTACCTGTTCTATTTAGCGTATAATTAGTGGGCGTGTTAACACTGCTTTTAATTACTGTTGTCACGCTGTTTGCGCTTGTTATAGATACGTGTCTTGATTAGAATCCCAAATTATTATTGACAATAGAAACTATAGGTTTTTGTTTGGTAGCTATACTATATACTCATACTTCTTCGAGCGATTATTTTTTTTTTGAGTTCTCATCATCATCATCTTCCTGCCCCTGTCCCGTGGTTGTGGTGTTGTGTTAAGTTGTTGATGGTGTGTGTTGTGTTGTATTGTTTATTTTCCAATTCTTCTAATTGTTACTATTTTGGTGTACAATAAAGTTTATTCTATTCTATCTACTTATAAAATCGTTAACCTGTAGATGCCATATTATTATGATGCTGTCAGTAATTCGCCGTGGTAATAAACCGAGATCATTCGTGTCAGGTGTCCTAACACGCATCAAATTTTGTTGAATATTCATAGAGTAAACTTATGTTAACGAAATGTTTTACTTATGGGCACTTCATTGTAATGTATTCTTATGGTTCTTGATTGGTGTTGTGTGGTACTTGATTTATGGCTAGATTATTCCTTGCTTGAGTAATATTTTAGTTGTCAAAGTTACTAAATTATTTTAGATTTAAATTGATTTCTTTGACTCTTCGTCTTTGTCGCAGTTGGTCGCATTTATGAGACGCCCCTACCCTAATATTGTTCTAAAAAAGGGTTTATTTTCTTTTATTTTTAATAAGATTGAAATCGAAACTGTTGAGTAAGTTGACAATAAATTCAACAATATTGTTGAAATTTCGTGTATTTATTCGGTTAACATTTTGAGATTTGACGACATTCCGTGTTTTACTGCCCCCACCCATTGTCTGACAATCTAACACTTGATCGACTCTCTCCGTACCTCTTAAAGTGTGACGTACTTTATGGATAGTTCCTAAGCATTTACTCAAAATCATTATCATCTGCCTAGCCTTTTCCCAACTATATTGGGGTCGGCTTCCAGTCAAGCCGGATTTAGCTGAATACCAGTATTTTACGAGGAGCGGCTGCCTACCAGACCTCCACAACCCATTAACTGGGGTAACACGGTACTTCATGGCAAGAATGGAGTCAGATTTTACTGGCTTCTAACTATCGACGTAACGACTGTCTTTGGCAGTCGTTACTGATTATTCAAAATATTAAATGAATAATTTATAACCAGATAAAATTCGCATAAAGCCAAAAAAAGGTGCGACATGGGATGAACTTAATCAGCTATGATAATCACAGAACCTTGTGTAAACTCACGAGCAGGCTGACAGAATTTTGAAAATAAAGCTATTGTTATAAGATAAATAATGGTTATTATCATCAATATTCATAGCTCAGACCACACACAAACCATAAATGTGGTATCAAATGAAATGACCCCACAAATAGTCTTTTGGCTAAGAGGCATTAAGACAATCATGTGATGCTTAAATACGGAAATATATTAACAGTCATACGAGTATATTGAGTAATAATGTACGAGTGTCTATATTGACTTCTCATATCTAAAAATATGGGAATATTGTAGAAACACTCATTTTTAGGGTTCAGTACCTCAAAAGGAGAAAACGGAACCCTTATAGGATCACTTTATCTGTCTGTCTGTTGTGTTGTGATTTTAAATTAAAACCATATACGAGTATACAGGTCTGCGGTCCCTTGAAGCTGTGCAAAAATCAAACTTGTAAGTGAACGAAAAAAAAACTATCATGGATATTTACTGACCTGCAAACCTTCTACTTTAACTTTGAACTTTACCTCAAGGGTAAAATTCGGAAGCTGAATAACCGAAAACAACAACACCATATAAAGCAAGTTGAGCTTGGTATGATGACGAACAGTGTCACGACTCTAGTTCATAAGTATCGGCGCCCGCGGCGTTTGTCAGAGACACAGGCGCCGATGTCAGTACAAGTTTGAGGCAGAAGGTGAATTTTGTAAAGTTTGTGAAACAAAAGCTTTTGTTATGTAACATAAACTAGTGCTTTACTGCAATCCCACCTGATGTTAAGCAGTGATGCAATCGTTGGTGAGGCTTACTAGTTTCGGTATCTATAGTTGTTACACTACCTTCTGATATATGACTGTGTTTTTTCTCTCTCTAATCTGTAATTTAAAAATTATCTGTGCGATAATTTTATCCAAATCCGTTCAGCCGTTTATGCGTGATAGAATAACATCATATTGAACTTTTCCTTTTATAATATTTAGTGTGGTAGTTTTTAGATTAATTTAGTCAAAATCATTACTTCTAGTTGCCGTGCAGAGTTGTGTCTCGAGCTCTTCACGGCATCTATTTAACGACCTAAACTGAACTGTTAAAGGGATGGAGCTATATAATTGCATCCCTCTTTCTCGCTTGAACGACTGACATTTTAACACGTCATGGCTCGTCATGGTAAGGCCTCTGATTAGATCGCAGTGTGGATTTTCGCATGAATACTGCATTTTTACTTTACACATTATGCAGAATACAAGAAGGTGAGAAAATTATAGCCAGTATTTGTAACTTCGAAACTAATATTACGTAATTTGTTAACCATAAACGACTTTACCAAGAATCATATTGCATCATAACTTTTTACAAGTTGATAAAATACTCCTTGTTAGTACTTATAAAAGTTGCCATATAAAAAAACCGGGCAAGTGAGAGTCGGCATGTCGATATGCACGATTTTTGTGACATAAACGGCCGTATCTTTTTTTCTTGTTGACTTAGAAGTTTTCACAGCTTCAAGGGCCTGCAAAACCGAGTATATGATTTTAATTTCAACTCGATACCTCCACGCGTTCCCGAGATAAAGGGTCTTGATAGACAGGTAGACAGACGGACAACAAAGTAAGGGATCACTTTCTTGTCTGTCTATCTATCTCTCTTATAGGAATAGATAAGGGTTCCGTTTTTCGTTTTGAGGTACGGAACCTTAACAATAAGTACCTGAAATTCTGCCATTCATTTTTATCGTATACTTTACAAAAATTCAAATGGTGACGATGCAATATTAAACAATTTGTCGGACATGTAACTTTTAAGACTATCCGTTTAGAATCTGTACGTTTGTTTTACGTTTTTTATTGATATACACAAATTATGATCGTTTTTTAATTAAATTAAGTCGTGTTAGAATTAAAAAACGATACTGTTCGAAGTTTTTTTTTATTGAGAATGATATTGAGTGTGTTTAAGGGCAATCCAATGACGATTTGTTGCTCAATATTTATTAGCAGAGTATTATTATATTAATTTAAATGACTAAATATCTAATTATCACGAAAGGCTTCAACGGATACATTTTTTTTAAAATTGATTCAGCCATTCACTATTTATGGGGTTGAAAGTCAAAATGAACAAGTTTGTAAATATGGCCAAGTGTATAAAATGTACTTTACAAAACTGTAAGATAATTTATAATATTAGGAGTGAAAGGGCAAGTTGTATAATATAAAAAAAACTAAAACCAGAAGTTTAGATTAGTAGGAAGTTTTTTTCTATTTTATTAAACTGCAAGACAACTTTTCAACATTCACTAAAAAAGCATTAAAAATGTAGGAACATCTTATCCTTCTCAAACCAAAAAATAGTCATGTAACCTAGTCGATAAACACAGACTATCGATAACTAGAGCTAATTTACGTTAAACAGCCGTGAATAGGGTGTCTTGTGCATGTGCAATTTGCCGACTTTGAGCGGCAGTGAGTGGCCAAGATCGTAATGAGAGCGATTGACGGCTAGTGAGGGGATGTGCTCGATTATTATACAGATTAAATTATCGATTAATTAATCTGTTACTTGATTTTATGACGAAGAAAACTAGGTTAAACGGATAAAGCTTTAGATTAGATTATGACATTGTAAAAGTAGTTTGAATGTTAACGAAAGAAAGTTTAGTGACTTGAACCATCCATTAGGGCTGCGGGATTGTTTGGAAGAGTTGTTGTGGGCCCGGGCTCAGACTGCAGAGGGTAACTAAAGAAACAGGTGTGGTTTGGTCAGTAAAAGTCTGACACCCTCTCGTCAAAAGCGGGATTGATGATTTCTCACATAAAAAGTGGCTTAAAACATAATTATATAAAACTATCGATGCATAATTGTGCGGAACAAAATGGAGAATGTTAAATATATGATTCATAAAGATTTTGAAACAATTGTAATTACGCGATAGTAATATATCGTTTCATTTTATCGATACCTGCACTGTACATTCAATTTGCCCTCGAGGTGTAAATCACTAAATCGATACAAAATCACCCTTAAATACATACGATCGATGCTAAGTGACGCTAGTCGACTAAAATAACAGACTTTAGTCGATGTTAAGTGAAAATAAAATGTAGTTCGGAATTGATTTAATAAAAGAGTCAGATTCCAAGAGCTTACTGTAATGACTTTGCGTTAAAAATGTCGATTGTACCGGTTTAAAAGTGTTGAAATATTTAAATGAAAGTTTCATAGGGGCGAAAATGATATCGATCACCAAAATGAATAAAATCTCCATAAAACAATATTTTAATAACCTATTCTAAATAATAAACGAAGAGAAAGTTCCAACACACTTCATTGATGCGCCGTGAAACTTACTATAAAAGACGATTTCACAGCCAATAATTGTAAAAAACTTAATCATAGATCACGTCCACTAGATGGCACTAGTTGCGCAAGCGCGTAATAGCGGTCAGTCACGCGACGACCACACACGAGTGCGGACGTGTCAAGAGCAGAGCAATCACTGTTATTTATCTAATTAACGCTTGGATAAAGCGGGCACGAGTGCTGGTCATTATTGTAGGGTAAGGTAGGTAATGAATGACGTGCTTGGAGAAGACGACTTGGTATTTATTTTTAATAAATATGCAGCATGTTAAGAGAATTATTTGAAGAATTTTCCTTATATAGTTTTCTTCTTTAATTTTTATTTTGGGACGCTGTTCTGGATGCTACTGGAAAGCTTATAAACTAATCTTGAGATATTTTTGGTACAATATTATTCATTACTGGCAGGATTGTGTCCAGGTACAACTCATTAGCAATAAAACAGATTGTATACGGGTCTCTAAACAAGTATTTCAATATATTACGTAGTCCACTGATATTATCTACATAATATGTTAAGACTGAAAGTCAAGTTGAGAAACTATTCTATAGTCAGTACACAATACAGGCATCCGCCTGCATCACACCATCATTTTGATGAGAACCAGCAAATCATATTTTCCGTCAAGTTCCAAGAATTACGAGTACCATAGTTTGAACTTTTTAAACACCACATATTTCAACAATCCCAAACGCGTACCGGCTGTTTATAAACAATATTTCAATCAGCTTACTCAACACTTTGGAGCTATCGAGTAGCCATTAAATCTTATAATTATACCAAGATTAATAGATTCAAACGGCCAAACCCGATTCCAGATCTCATTTCCCCCAGTTAATCTGCTATGGCATCTTAAGTAGTCAGTGTAAATATAACGGGAACTTTTTATCAGGTAGTCACCTCTTCACCTTTTTCTATCAGTGACTGTGACGTATAACTGTCTCATTTTTACCGCATTTATCTTAAGATATCCGTCGGTCTTAGGAATTAGTTGTGTAGTAATGTTAAACGGGAGATTATTGCTGTAAGAATTTAATTAGGAGGTGATGCTTTGACCCTTTGGGATGAAACATTTTATTGATGTCTGATATTGAAGATGGAAGACAATTGTTGTTTTTAAATAGTTATGTTAGAAGTCACTACACCATTGTTGGTGATAAGGATTTCTATTGGCAATGCAGTCGATTTAGCAGACTTTCTGACGTCATAGTTATATAACATAGCACTGAAAAACTAAACAGCTCAACAAGAAAAATAGTTGAAACTATTCCAAACCCAATCGATCAATGCTCCCGCAAAACTGAGTCATCGAACCAACGACGTCAGAAATTACGTCACGAATCTCATTACAAGAAAAACATTAAGCAACTTAATGCCAGGTTAACAAAGATAGATAATAATGTATCAAGACATGTCAAGTAATGAAATTATAAAGTGTAAGATAAAACCAAAGCTGGTATAAATAATAATTACGGAGAAAGTTGGTAGCATTGAGGTGTACTAAGGCCGGTTTGAGGCCACCGCAGCGGCGATTAGATTATGACTGAAAATATTTGGTCAGATGCTTTATTAAGTAGTTTGTCATTGGCATCTAAGATTATGAGACCCTAATCTAAAGATGCTGGGACATTTGAGATAGTAAATGATGTGCCTCTGGGAATGAGAAAAATATGGACTTTAGCAGGTTTATGGTCCTTAATTAGTTGTAAGAAAGTGGGAAGCTGTAAGTTTAATAGCAGGCTTGGATAGAAAGCTGGTACGGTACTACTGTTTAATAGATTCTTTCGTAATTATCACTTCTGTATTGCTTGGGCTTTGAAGGCGTGACGGTGACTTTTCTTGATTAATACCCGGTCCGGTACTTTGGATGTTATTTGTGAATATTACATACAGTATTATGATTTATTTTCTTTATCCTGGAGTACATCTAAAGGGTTGGTTTTTATTACATTTTCATTGTCAGTTTTATTACCATCTTGCATTGTATATTGATTAATTATTATTTTAATTATATCCTAAATTAATAAATTGTCTTTACTAAGAATGTGTCCAAAGGCGTTTTTTATAGCCTCTTTAAGGGGATACACTTCATACTTGTGTTAATTAGGTAGCACTTGAGTAACACAACACTAATACTAAGTCGAACAGTTTTGTTTTTATTAGTCTTTTTACCATATTCGTCTGGTTTAGAAGCTGTACTGCTTCAATGATCAAATGCTGATGAAGTCTCTTTCTTTTCGTGAGCTTCTGTAAACTCTTTGCTCTGTTGATCGATGAACTGAGTTAAGCTTATTTAAATGTTATCACCAGTTTCGACTTTTTGACCTCTTTACCGATGAACTGGCCTAAAGTGTAATCATCACTTTCATTAGATAATTAACTATAGTGCTATTTTTACATTAGCATGTAACGTTAACAGCATCTGCTCATAAAATAGCTAGACATATGAATCACTACTAAAATTCGGAAAGTGTGGTCATAAAACTTTGCCTAATATTGTTGTAGCATTGTCGCGACAGCTTTTACGAGATTGTCCTCATCAAACCGCTAATGGCTACTATCAATTGATTTATGTTCATTGCAAGAGACAGATACAGCGCAAATTGAAAAAGACTATCAATTCCTTATACCACTGCTTCAATTGTGCGCATAAATCACACAATTTTGTAGTTTAGAAGTCAATAAGCTAGATTTGGTAATGAATATTTGACATTGGAAACTTTTGTGTACTACGTATCATTATTATCATTTCAGAGACGTCCACTGTTAGACATATGCCTCCCTCAAGTATCACCATAATGACCGGACTTGTGCGTCTCGCATCCATCGGATTCCCGCGATCCCTCACCAGGTCATCGTTTCACCTTGTGGGAGGCCTTCCAGCGCTGCGTCTTCCGGTACGTGGTTGCCATTCCAGAATCTTTCATCCCCATTGACCATATGTTTTGCGAGCAAGATGTGTAGTAGGTATATCTGCTATAAATGATAAAGTAGTATGACATTTTTTATCTCGCGTTAACGCAATTACAATGCTAATATTGGTTTATGGCTGCAATTTAATGAGATGCTATCATAGAACTGTTATGAATATGTAATTATAGAAATAACTGCATTAATTTATATGAATTAGCGTTTAAAAACCAATAGGAATAATAAATATTAGATTTGCATTAACGATGACTCGATTGAGAATCAATTAAGTGATGTAATAGAAGAAGTCTTATATACGATAAATATGTGAATTTGAATAGATTGTTTGTTTGGTTAGTTAAACGCGCTAATCTCAGGAACTGCTGGTTTGAATTGAAACTTTTTTTCAGCGTTGGATAGCCGATTTATTGAGGCATACAGCACTACGATACTACTCACGGAAGCGGAACAGTAACCAAGGAGGCGGATAAAACTGCAAATTATATTATTACTACTGTAAGAACATGAATCTAGATTCTATTTCCAGTTATCTTCTGGCGAAAGGTTAGCCAAATGCATTTAATAACATTCCCAGCACGATTAGAAACACATTATCAGCTGTTCATATGCTGTGAATCACATGATAATACGCCCACAGATATCACAAGGAACTGCACGTGACACTCTCACACTTCTGTCACTTTGTAGGTTCTGAGGTCGACGTTCGGCCTTGTTCGGCGAATTTCGCGCAGCTTCGGCCGTGACGTCACTACCACAGTGACAACGTGCTCCCGCGCACGTATAGCACCCCACTAGTGACGTACGCATGCGTAAATATCGATAAACACGGAACTGTTTATGTTTGATTGTGGTTTCGTCATATGTATGCTTAACTGTAAAACAATTGATTTTCTCGTGATTGTTGTAATTTATGAAATGTTTGCAATGATAATTATTGGTATGGTTAACGTTTATATATGTTGTGTGATTTTTTATTTACTTTAGACACAAACTAGGAAGTCGGTAATTTATGGCTGTTTCACAGTTCTGTTAAGGAATAGATCGAAAGCTTCGGTTAACCTCTGATGTGGATTTTGCTACTATTTGATCAACTGGTTTGAAATCGTGGCCAAGTTTCGTACAAACATTTGTGTAATTTATCTACATGAAGTTATTCCCAGCACTAATCAAAGAGTTTATTACATGACAGTGCGATTAGTAGATGTCTAGGACAGTTATACAGCGTCGGTTTGATAAGAATAGCGCCGTTAGATCTATTTTAACACGAGGCCGAGACAAAATGTCGTTTGTAATCGTGAACGCCAGATGACTCACAATTAGTCGTATTTACGCGTCATATAATATTTCGCGGGCACGCGTGGGATGAATTTATCGATATTCGTGATCTACCGAACCTTTGTTGTCCCATCACTAGAATTTCGTTTGTATATTTTTGACTAAATATTATCAAAAGTCTGTCATTTTGTTAATATTTTTATGAATGGCTAATTTATTAGTTGCTGAGTATTTTCTTCAGTGAAAATGAATAAATTATGTAGATGAGAAGTGTGTTGTGCGTATAAATGTATGCTGTCACCGTGTGAGTTTTGTGTGCGTGGTTTGAATTCTTTATACGCATGGCATCTTGACCCAGACTCGACTGTCATGGTTGATAGCGTGGGTTATTGATGCTGACGGATTGCCCGATAAGAAGAAGACTTGAACTCTAAAAATTTGATGATAATAGTATTATCTGGGTTTTTTATGTCTATTCCTGAGAAAACTATTAGGTATCTTGTATTCTAGTAGACTTTTAATAGTGTTTTCCTTGGGCCTTCATCACTTTGATGTACCTAATCGTTACAATCGGTACAAGTTCTAAATTTTTTCAGCTAGATAGGCAGTGAACATTCAACTATTCAGCTTTTTCTATAATTTTCTATCGATAACATTGCCAGCACTAAACAAACGTTCCGCGTCATTTTAACTCGTGCTACGCTTCGAGACAATTATATTAGTTCCTATGTATAGAATTACGTTATGTCGTTATTTACTTAGCTGTAATACACAGTAATATATATTTTATGTTCTTCAGAAGGCCAATACAAATTTAGCATAGTACTTTGTGCACAACTAGTTTCTTTCAGTGGCATCGCTTCCTGGGGTGTCCCACATTTCAGATTTTGTGACAAAATCTTTTATATTTCCCAAACAAACATTTCATTATGATTTCTATTAATTGGGTTTAGTTGTATTTTCTGTAATTTAGTTTATTTATCTATGTATTTTCTTCATTAACTAAGCAACATTTACGCATAACATGAGTTTAAATGTCTTTTTTATCTATTTAAGACATTTAACTAAGAGAATTCGGTCTGTCTATCGCAATTTCTTCAGAACCGTCCTTCTGCGTAAACATTAGTTTTAAAAATCAAAGCTAATCTTGAATACACCATTTATAGGCAGTTTTGAAGGGTCAAGAAGTCAGTCAGACAGAAAAATGATGCTACTATCACATTCCAAAAGCGTAAGTATATCTCTAAGTATAAAGTTTTGAATGGTCCAGAAGTCAATTAGACGGAAAAATGATGCCTATTGCACATTCCAAAAGCGTATATCTCTCTATAGAAAAATGTGCAAGAAACTCCATGAACACTTTTAAATTCTATTATACATATATTACAAAATAGTCCGAGGAGCTCGTGGCCAAATAATAACAGCCGCACAGGTCGATCTCCAAGGTTAAGCAACGCTTGCCTAGGTTGGTCTGTGGATGGGTGACCATCTTAACATAATGAGTTTCCTCCGTGCCTCGGAAAGCACGTTAAGCCGTTGGTCCCGGCTGTCATTTGTAGATCTTTGGCAGTCGTTACGGATAGTCAGAAGCCAGTAAATCTGACTCCAGTCTGGCCATGAAGTACCGTGTTACCCCAGTTAATGGGTTGTGGAGGTCTGGTAGGCAGCCGCTCCTCGTAAAATACTGGTATTCAGCTAAATCCGGCTTGACTGGAAGCCGACCCCAATATATGTAGTTGGGAAAAGGCTAGGTAGATGATACATATATTACAAATATCTCGCTTAAATATTTCTTGTCGGTACTGTTATGAGATATTTTATAGCTTTTGTTGAATGTTATCATTATTACCGATGCTGCAGATGGTGCCAAGTAAATATGATTCTTGTAATATCGCTGTTACACTCATAGTTCCCTGTTGTCATGCGATCTACAAAACGTTATTGGGACTAGTTACCGTCACCATGGATCGCAATCGGCAATGGAAGGAACACAGGTGGGTTTTAGATAGTAAAAGTCTTTACATTCTCTTTCTGCTCCATACAGAATGGGAGGAGTTAATTGATGCTTTTTCATCTCCAAAAAAAAAAAAAAAATTGGCATTTGGTGGTTTGTGTTAGTGTTGGATAATCCATTTATCGAAGGCTATAGGTAAATCCGCGAGGTACAGCTAATATTCCCTGTATAAAGCATGTTGTCCATTTCGGCGTTTGTCCGTTCTGTGAGAGCCTTTTCAATTCACCAAAATACGCTTCTAGCATTTTATTACACTAAATTTCTTTTTGTTGAGCTCTTAAATGCTGTGGCATTAGATTTATTACCTATTAATATTGATAAATAGATGCTTAAATGATACCCATTAAGCATTTTGTTTCTCTAAACACCTGGACGCTATTTCTTTTGATCATTGTTAAGCAATTATGTGTATTTAGTTGTTTTAATTCTGAGCAGCTAATTTATCAGAATTGTTTAATGGTTTTAAATTAAATATGTATTTTTTGTTGGTCTATCGCTCTTATTATTTGCTACTTAATTTATTAATTTGTGTTATCTGTTTCTTAAAATATATTGGTAAGGTAGCAACACTGTTTTACGGTCATTTTCTTTTCAATATTCTGAGGTTTTTATTGTTTTAATTTCTCGCAAATTGATTCCTAGTAGATTTAATGGAATTTTTGAAGTAGAATTGGTGGGATTATTTCTCTCTGTATCTCTTAAGTGGCAGTGGACAGCTCGTAAAACAGATGATCGATGATGACGAAAGTTTCTGAAGTGGCGATCAAGTGCCGGAATACACAGCGTTAGGATTGGTACTAGAGTAAAGAAAAACATCATTGTAGTGTACTCAATAAGCTCCATATATCTCCTATACAAGCCATGTAACAACATTTAATTCTCAGCCAAGGACTTTATGGAAAACTAGTTTTTTTTGGTCAGGGTTTTTTTGTCCCAAGCTAAGCAAAGCTTGTGTTATGGGTACTACACAACTGATCATCGTGCTTATATATTTCTAAATACATACATATTATAGATATATTACACCCAGGTACAGAACAAATGATCGTCCTCATCACACAAACATATTTTGTCCTGGGTGGGAATCGAACCCACAACCTCCGGCATAGCAGTCAGGGCCACTAACCACTAGACCAACAGGCAAGTGTAGGTTTATTCCAGAGCTAATTTTTTATCCCAATCCATTTAGCCATTTGAGCATGAAAGTGTATCAAACGTTCACACAAAATTTCGCCTTTATAATATTGGTGTGAGGTGATAAAAAACTTAATTCTATTAACACTAATTGTGTCTGATACCCCAATTTTCTAAATGTCAATATATTCAACGGAATGCGTTTGTTATCGCACCGATGTATTTTATTATCTGTTCTATTATAATATCGTAAATTAACACAGGAAATCGGCTGATTTAAATACTTTTGTGTCTGGCTTTAGAAAGAATAAATTAGTTATATCTATTCAAAATAAATTTATGTTTAGACTAGCTCCTGCCATCGGCTCCGCCCGTCTTTAATTCATAAATCCCCGACCGGTCCTATGAGACCGCGCTGTTATTGTTTTACGATTGTGTCTCGTTTTGCGGGTATGTGATAGGTTAAGTAGGTAGGTTTCTCTATACAAATTTTGAACCCCTATTTCATCCCCTTAAGAGGTGAATTTTGAAAAATCCTTTTTATCCCGGGAGTATATTCCTTTCGGATAATTTTCGACTTTTACGCAAGTGAAGCCGCTGGCCGCAGCTAGTAATATAATCAAATGATTGTCCTTGGTCGTTGCCATAACTATTTATAGCATTTTTACAATTCATATCTATGTAATTAAAATACAATCTTGTACCAGTTTTACGATTGGCAATATGAATACTGCTGATCTCCTTATCAATACTAAGATCAATAGTAAGTAGATAGTAAAATAGCATTTAAAAACTTTGTTTCTTTGTAAATTGTTGTAGAAACTACATAATATTTAGCATTTTTTGTTGTAAAATGCCATACTTGATAGGTATTTAGCATTTTTTAAATAGGTACTATTCTCTATTCTTAGATTTATGTTTAGTTTTCCCACAGGCCTTCCATCGTTTATTATTGTTTTTTTATTTATTTAAACTTTACCCCATACTTAGAATTGCATTTGTATTGTGGGTGCCTTCATAAACCAGAGTACACAGTTGGGGTCATGGATCGGATTTCCGGAAGGCAACGAAGGAACGGGGTGGGGTTTAGTCAGTAAAAGTCTGACACGCCCTCCCGCTCCGCCCAAGAACGGAAGAAGTCATTCTAATGATTCCCTCACTTGAAAAAAAGAAAAAAAATAAGAATGCACAGTGCGTAAGTGCACCAGACGTGTGATGTTACGCTACCAGTACGTAGTAGTCATGGGTTATAAATGTGAATGAACCCCGTGGCCTAGGAACGAAGGCAAAGAAGGAACAGGAGTGCGGTTTAGCTTTAGGCTCCGCCCAGAGCGAGAGAAGTCATTGGAAGACATCCTGCCTACACGCACTAAGTGTAATGGAAACTCAATCATTAAGTCTGATTGTGTATTGAGTGAGAAGGAGTATTAGACTTAAGTTTGATTGTCCGATTATAATCTGGGTGTCTTCAAGACTAGAGTGAATAAGCTCTTAATAAACTAGTGCGCCTCACCATCTACCACCGTATCACTGCTTACCATCAGGTGGGATTGCAGTCAAGCACTGGTTTATGTTATATAAAAAAAATCTGTTTTATTTCACATAAATGAAAATATATTTTTTTTAGTGGTTGAAACCTACCCGTGCACCTTTCAAATGCCTTCTACGTTCCAGGACAACTGTGCAACAGTGTCGCAACTGTAACAGATTTAGAGATTTAGGAATTAGGAAAGGTTTGTTAAAATGTTTTAACAACAGGGTCTGTTTTGCAAACAGTGAAAGTAGAAGAAAACACAATACATTTAACACTGGACCTAAATCTCCTGTTACAAGCCAAACATTATGGTCCCATGTCGTACTTCTAAGTACAACTCCATTTCACAAGTAGCTCTCAACCCTTTAAAAGGAAATTCGAAGGCAAATGGGATCTGTTTATTTGATACTTTGTTTAGGGCTAAACATATCTCATAATATGAAAGTGTGAGGTGGGAACGCACTGGGTATTGAAATTGCGGCGTCGAAATCGCTGCATATGGATGTTTTACTTTATTTAAGTATGCGTATTATTTAGGTAACGTGTATCATGACCATTATATTTTACACGGCAAAACGGATTAGCATCCGTCACGTCAATACCTCAGGTTCAGTTGAAAATCAGCGTCAGGCATTGATTATTTGGCATTTATTTATGCTTACCTAGACGTATTTTGGCTTAGCTGTGAAGCACACTATTTTATAGTTACCTTTTTCTCGTTTACACCTTTAACTAATTATGATTATTCGTCACTATAGTCTGTCAACGAAGCGGCAAAGCCGTGCCATTGAGAATTTGCCGTTTTGCCGATAGAGTTTCATAGTACAATACGGTATTATCAGACTCTAAGTAAGTAAGCTTCACGCAGGCGTACACGAAGCGTATAATGACGAATACACGTCTGTGAAGCCACGCGTCCGTGAACATTAGCCCTTAGATATTACAACGTAAAACGCTCAAAAACTGCAGCAACTAATCTACCCAGTGCGTTTTCTACCTTATTATCTTGAGTGTCGTCGTAAACTTAGTTTTGTACAGGCGTACCCGCGGGCAGCAGTATGTTGAGACTTGGAATAGAACATAAGTTACACAAAGTAATGACCTAGTCTGACGCTAAAGTAGAGACTGTGTGTGTAGTGTCGAAGGTTTTCGCTTAAGTATACGCATTAATTTGTCGATGGCTAAATATTTTGCAAGTGTTTTTTTTATATTTGTGTTAATTAAGAGATTGTTTGTTTAGATAGTAATTTATGCTGGTTCAACAGGGAACCTTAATCTTTATAAATTAAGGTAAACATTTATTTTTATAATTCTTGTTGCCAGCGGCGTCACCTACACAAAAGTAGAAAATTATTCAAAGGGAACCAACTTCAGGAATAAAGAAATGTTCTATGTTCTATTCCAGTACATGGTCTACCCATGTGTCAATTTTCATCCAAATTCGTTTTGCTGTTCAAGCGTGAAGAAGTAAAAAACATAAGTAACACCATTACAAACTTTCACCTTCTTAAACCACACCTTTACTTATTAAATTTTAGTGTGATTGTGTGATATAACGATCTTATAGCTGTACGAATATAAATCTTATAACAACATAAAATACACTACTAAAGAGTGGAATTCCCTGCTGGGGTCTGTGTTTCCTGATAGCTATAACCTAGGGGTCTTTAAGTCAAGATTGAATACGTTACTTCTAGGCAAGCGTGCTCCATCGTCGACCACATCATCGCTTACCATCAGGTGAGATAGTGGTCAAGCGCGAGACTATCAATAATAAAAAAATATACCAGTATCATTCGGAACATGCCTAGAAAACTGTCAGCATTGTTAATTAATATTATTTGGGCAAAGAATAAGCCGAAAAATGTGTTGCTAAGCCGATGAGAAATATCATTGAAAAGGAGATTACACTCGGACCCAAGCGTTTTGACCCCAAACGACTCAAAACTGTAGCAATATAAATAATCTTATAGACAATTCGAGAAACATCATCATCTACCTAGCCTTTTCCCAACTATATTGGGGTCGGCTTCCAGTCGAGCCGGATTTAACTGAATACCAGTATTTTACGAGGAGCGGCTGCCTACCAGACCTCCACAACCCATTAACTGGGGTAACACGGTATTTCATGGCAAGACTGGAGTCAGATTTTACTGGCTTCTGACCATCCGTAACGACTGCCAAAGATCCACAAATGACAGCCGGGACCTACGGCTTAACGTGCTTTCCGAGGCACGGAGGAAACTCGGTATGTTAAGACAATTCGAGAAACATTTTCTATTTAAAATAAGTGCTTCAATCCACGGTTCAACCAAGCTCTCCATCAAAAATTCCACTAGCACCATTAAGTTTCCCGTGCCCAGTCTGACCTGTCACATTTGGAGCACATCGAATACTGTATCAACTGCGCGTCGGACTAGAGAACCGTGACACTCGGCACTAATCGCGATTTTCTGGGAAAATCTTGTGCTACGAGTTTGTTAGACGCGAATATTTATTGGTTGATCTGCTGTAAATACGTGATTTGTGAGTGCGGGAATTTAGCGATGCGCAATGCGAGAGGAAAATTTATTCGATTGTTCGAATATCTCGATGGTTTCGACTTTGATTCGAGTCTGGTTTCCATGTAAACTACTGTATTAGCAACACACGATGGCTTGATGTTTTATTCGTTTGTTTCGATTGTTTGAACCTCTCGATTGCTGCGACTTTGACTCGAGTACTTGGTCTGTTATTACGACTGGCACATGGTGCGATTATTGTCGAATTAGTCCTCAATGGTTTAAAGTTTGAGTGAGAGTGACTGATTCGAAAAATCGAAAACTAGTGGTCGATTCCATTGACTCGAAACAATCGAAAAACATCTCGATTATTTTATAGAAAGCCGAGTTGATGGTTGACTTGATGGTTTATTTTAACGATTTCGATTCTTTCGATTGTTAAAATATCTCGGCATCGAGCCCATCGCTAGGTGAATTATAATATAGTCTAGAGAGGATGAGGTATTAGAAAGGTTGCTATAGAATCCAACGCACGAGTGCAGGGCCGAAGCTTACTGTGGCCATGAGTTGGAACCCCGGGGTCCTGGAACGCAAGGCAAAGAAGGAAGATAGGAATGGATTTAATTCATTAAAACTTTTGCCCTCCCACTACACCTAGAGAAGGTGAAGTCATTGGATGATGTCCGAACTAATAAAAAAACTATGAGTAACTATTCTGAAATATTTATTCTTAAATTCTCTGCTGATACGACGTCCACTGCTGGATATAGACATCCCCAAGTGTCACCGAAACGAACGGTGCTGTGCGTCTCGCATCGATCACATTCCCGTGACTTTCACCAACTCATCGGTCCACCTTGTGGGAGACCGACATAACCGAACAATCGACAAATTTAAGGTGCAATGGGCAAGGCACATTGCTCGTAGAACGGATGGTCAATGGAACCGAAAGGTTCTAGAGTAGCGGCCGCGCACTTAAAGACGCAAAGTCGTTTTCCTACTATCAAATGACAGTAATAAAAACCTTTTTATCAAGGAACCCTAAGTTTAGAACGATGCAGTAATGTCACACTACTTAGCACCATCCAATGATTTTAGCTTACCTAGAAACTGTATTTAGCTCTTAAAATAAGGAGATTATATTTAGCAAGATCCTGGTAACTGTTTTAAAATACAAAAAATAGGTTCAATGTATATAGCCGTTGCGAATTGTACTAATATAAAAAGGTTTCAAGCTTTAGCTTTAGCTTTACTATTTATAGTGTTCATGGAAACAAAATTTAAGTGGTTTTACTAATGCTTATTAAACTTAAAATTGCCGGTTACAAAAGAATTAAGAATGCCTATTTTGTTATTCTTAATTATTCTTGGCATTGGTTTGAATGTTTATTTTTAGACTAACTTTAGCCCGCAGCTTCGCCCGCGTACATAAAACCTAGCCTATGTCACTCAGGATTACAGCAGCTTTCTATTGCTGAAAAATTTTTAGCAATCGGACCAGTAGGTACTTCCACAGATTACCTCATACAAACAAAAAAACAAACTTTACCCCTTTATTATATTAGTATAGATTTGATTTGATTGCTGGCTGGGTAATTAAAATAAAGCACACTTTTTCTTCAGTTGCGTTTATTTTTGTGTGGCTGTAGTGGGTATGGCCCTGCTTTTACACCACATATGACATAGCCTACAGTTTTCCTATCTACTACCTTGAGAAGACATATCGAAAGAAACTCAAGAGTCAGTCTCTTTTAAAAGCCATCTCAAATATGGTCGATCGATAACTATTCTATTCTTTATTTAGGTGGGATATCATCCAGTGACTTCTCGAGGGCGTGTCAGACGTTTACTGACTAAACCCCACCCCCTATGTTTCTTCTTTGCCTTACGTTGCCAGGACTCCAGATTTTCCTTTCAGAAGCGAACCCATGACCCCAGTATGCTTCGAACCTGCTCATCACTACTCACTCCATAGTACAAAACGAAGTCGCTTCCCGCTGTCTTCTTGTGTGTCTAAGTATGCTTGGATCTTTAAAACTACGCAATGGATGGATCTTTAAAAAAACGCATCAAATTGATGCGTTTTTTTTAATAGATAGTGATTCAAGTGGAAGGTTTATATGTATAATACATGCATAATATAGCATCTGTGCGAAGCCAGGCGGGTCGCGAATTCTATTCTAAAATAACGTTTCGTTATCTATTAAAACACAGAATTATATAACATTCAGCGATATTAAAAAAAAGACCCATATGTCAAGGCAGAAAGAAAATATAAAAAAAAACACTATCAATACTTATCAACATTTCCTTAATTAATAATACAATGAACTGTATGTTTAATTAAATAATTAAGATGATATCTTAATTATTTTTGTGGGGTCAGTGATATGGTAAGCAGAAGTGTAGGTCAGCGTGTCAATGCTAAGGACAGTTTTTATAATTTTATATTTAGTTTATTTCAAATATTCTTTGTTTGAGCTAAAACGTGATCGGGAGTTCTTTGTATGTGTTATGTTATTTGGAAGGCTAATAGATTAGGTAGGTATATATTTTTTAGGGTTACGTATCTAAATTGGTACAAAACGGAATCATTATAGGATCATTTTGTTGTATAAACGGGCAGATCTGTTTGTCTAGATTCTTTTTCTTAGGAACGCGTAGCTAAAGCTGAAATTAATATCAAATACTCAGTCTGAACACTATGAAGTAGTTACGTGTAGGTACGTCACAAAAATACTTTTTTTAAGATTGGGGAATTGACGCATTTACACATACTTACATGTGTAAACGCGTCACTTCCCCAATCTTAAAAAAAGTATTTTTTGTGACATATACGGAGCTCTCAGTGCGCGAGGGATTTTTTTCTTTTGGCTATAAGGTTTGTATAGTTTTGTCTACATAACAGGACAGTATGAGTAAGTACGAGTATATAATTTTTGTATTGTCACTTTTCCATTAGAATGCAGGTGTAACATATTTCTGATGATTTTGCAGTGTTTGGCAGCAAAATCAGCTTCATTTTATTTTACCGAGTTCGTTGCTGTCAGATTTTTACTGACCAAAACCAACGTGTCTCCTTTTCCATCCTTTCAGTAAATCATCCTCCCATCTTTTGGTCTGACTTGTCCTTACTTTTACGTAAATAGCCAATCAGTACCACGAAAGTGTCTCACATAATCAGCGGTTGACAATCAAATCGTTAAAGTTTAACGATCCTCCTTGCTCAAGAGACTGAAACATTATATTCATAGTAAATTCTATTACCTACCTTTATTTATTGCGTTTAACTTATAAGTACGGAGATCGTCTCGTTTGTTTACATGGAAGTTATGTTATCAAGAGGCTTGCTAACTAGGTGGTCTTATGTCATACATCCAACCATATTAAATAGATGGAGGCTTCTTCAACAAACTGGGGTAGCTACATACGGGCTAAGGGCTTGGGGACCTCCACCTCGGGGGGACCCAAACATGATAAAAAAAAACTATTATTGAACTAGCGAAAAATTCTCCCAATATAATAATAATAATATAATAATATTCCACAACTTTCACACAACGCCATTTAGTCCCAAGCTAAGCAGAGCTTGTGTTATGGGTACTAGACAACTGATAAACATACTTATATATTTCTAAATACATACATATTATAGATAAATCACACCCAGACACAGAACAAATGATCATGCTCATCATATATAAATAAAGTGTGTGAATTAATTATGGCAACTCGTTTTAATTAGTAAAAGTCTGACCGCTCTACCCGGAGCGTATAGCTACAGAGTAAAATTACCAATCTGTAAAAAAAAGTCAAGAGTGAATAGGTACATTACTTCTAGACAAGCATGCTCCATCGTCCACCACATCATCGCTTACCATCAGATGAGATAGTAGCCAATGGTCAAGCGGAAACCTATCAGTCATAAAGAAGGCCTCAAAAATTACAGTCTAAGACCCGTATCGCACTAGAAGTTTTCCCACATCTGCAGCAGAACTCGATAATCACATTCCCTACCTCATAACGCGCAATAACTGTTCCTGGAACCAGCCAATCCTATAAATTAACAGGGATATAAAACGTTATTTATGTGACGCTTATTGAGTGTTGCCAGTTGCCGATACAAGGCAATAACGGATCACTTGCAAATTCAATTTTGCTAGAAACTTACCATCAAGTTTCTAGTTTTACATTAATCAGGCAAAAATGCTATCGTTAAGGTTAGTTTATACTGGTGTAGCTACCGAAAGGCTAGGGGCCCCCAAGATCAGGGGGGCCCTGATAAGTAAGCCTCTTATTGAACTAGCGAAAAATTCTCCCACCTTCGAAGTCTAAATAATAAGAGGTTGCAATATTACTTTAATCATGGCAACTCGTTTTACTCAGTAAAAGTCTGCCGCTACCCCTCGCGGATATTTTCCAATTTCAATTTGATTAAATATTATATTATTTCCCACGTAACAGGAGCCCCATTTTTTTTGGCCCAGGGCTGTTTGTCACCCAGCTACGTCGCTGTCATACTGGATTGTTCGAAATAAATTATAAGATGCTGGAACTCAAAGGGCAGCTGAGGGAACACCACTGGTAGGTTTTAGTCAGTAAAGATCTGATACTACCTCTCGCTCCACCCAGAGCGGGAGAAGTTAATTGATAATTGTTTACCCAAATAGAAAAAGGTGCGTTGGACAGTATGTCCAAGCTTTATAGGGAACTTCACCAACGACAAGAGTAGAAATGAAACTCGTTTGTTGTAAACAGATCATTTTGTGGTTTGTGATCTATTTCCTAGAGCCGCTCCCGTAATCTGTAATATAAGACGATGTCTAGGTTCGAAGACTAAGAAGTTGATGGTTGGTCTTTGACTGTATCAAAAGCTATTCCGACAACTAATAAGGGCCATTTTAGTGAAAAAGCATTTATTAATTAAAGTCCAAAATTAAAACGCAACCAAAAAGATGTCGCGTATGGTCAAAACTAGATGTTTCCAGTAGGAACAACTTAAGATAAATAATAAAATATATTATATTATTACATTATTTCCGAGTTCCAATGTAATCTGTCATTTTTTAGGTTAAAAAATGGTCGTTCAGGCAAAATTTTATATATTTAATTTTATCATGGCGGATCTCAGCAGAGTATAATAAATTAGCGATGGGGGAGATATTATAGTGTATAAGTGTGAACGCAAACACAGGTGCACTTTGTGAGGAAAAAGCCCTGCAGGTAGAATAGCATTCCTAATAATTCCGATGTATTAATTTATTGCATAACATTTATGTAATATCCCTTATAATTAACGATATCGATAGCAATACCGACGAACATCGATATAACAGCCGTAAACGGTTTACGACTAGTTACGTTATAGCCGCTACAGGACGGATTAACGTTATTTCTATATATTTATTATAAGACTATAACTTTTTGTCGGTGGATTTTGAATGTTTCAATATCCTAAGTAAGTTAGTGACATCTTTTATTATTGTTAATGGAATGACTATTCCTAAGCGGGAAATATATTATGTCACTTATGATCTTTCCTTAAATTACGTTGATACTAAAAACCCTTCTAAGCTCGTGGCTAGGTAATAACAGCCGCACAGGTCGATCTTCAAGGTTAAGCAACGCTAGCCGAGGTTGGTCTGTGGATGGGTGACCATCTTAACATAACGAGTTTCTTCCGTGCCTCGGAAAGCACGTTAAGCCATAGGTCCCGGCTGTCATTTGTAGATCTTTGGCAGTCGTTATGGATAGTCAGAAGCCAGTAAATCTGACTCCAGTCTTGCCATGAAGTACCGTGTTACCCGGGTTGTGGAGGTCTGGTAGGCAGCCGCTCCTCGTAAAATACTGGTATTCAGCTAAATCCGGCTTGATTAGAAGCCTACCCCAATATAGTTGGGAAAAGGCTAAGCAGATGATGACGACTAAAACCCTTCTACGTAGGTACCTACTTTAGGTCCATGTTGTTGTGTTTTTGTTGTTATTTGTGTTTTTGTGTGTGTTTGGTCTATTTCATTGAAAACTACTCGTGAATAAGAAATAAAAACAATGATCTATCATTTAAAAATGGTTAAGCTGACAAAAAATAAAAAGCCCGTTTTGAAATTTGAGAAAGATTCTAAGATTAAAAAAAAATAAGGAACAATATAATAATAATTAATTACATAGTGTTTTAAAAAAATACATACATTTCTTGCCCCGTTAAGTAATATAGGAATGGATTGATTGCGTGTAGTATTCTATTTCTTCACTAGTTGCGTCGCGTTGACAAAAATCAAAACGGGCTTTTTATTTTTTGACAAGTTTACGTATCATCAGTTTTGTGAGATGAGTGTAAGACTGTCTGTCGTGTTCTATCCCATTAATATTTTGTTCATATTTTATACCAAAAACATGTCTTTAAATAATTTATAATTGGCTTGTGACCGTGTAATGTTAAAGTAAAATATATCGTAAATTAATACAAAGTAAACACAATAATCAACCATGAAAAATATATATATCATCAGATTCAGAACACCAAAAATAATAAAATCAAAACCAAACAAATGAAGGGACAGAAGTCAGTAGTATCAATCAACTTAGGGTTGTCACTCACGTCCAATTATTATGAAACAAGTTGACAGTCCCCATCAGGGCTGTCAGATCCATATTAATACGGCCCCACGGGCGGCGCAAGTGTCCCTTTTCACGGTCGGTTCAACTTCAATTGTTTATATTTGAATGGGACGTTCTTTTTGACGTTTCTTTTTTTTTGACGTTTGTGACATGAGTGTTTGTTTGTGGCGTTTTTTTTTAAATAGGTTTTTTAATTGATATTGTTTAGTGTGTTTAACAGTGTTTTGAGTTTTATTTAGTAAGTAGTTGATAGGTTTGTGTATATCTTTTTTTTATTTGTATAAACTAGAGCTTAACTGCGATCCCTGATCCTGATCCTGATGGTAAGCAGTGATGATTAAATGGAGACATTTAATATTCGTAAGAAATAGTTTTTTAAATTGAGCTAGGTATGTGTCATAAATGGGTAGGTATTCTTTGGCATTTTTCATTCATTAAGTACACAAATAGATACCTACACAGTGGGTGATATGATAATTTTATAAATGTTAAAACCATTAAAATATTACTCCAAGAATTAATGACATCTTTACGATCTGTTATTTATTTGTTTTATGATTTATGTACAAAAATCCCCAATACGATCTACGTAAATGTTCTTACAATGTCGATTTAATATTTATTTCAACAAAAATACAACCGCACACCAAGATATCGACTATAAATAAATTTTATTCTTGTTAAGTGATACATTAAATTATTGCAACCCAATAAAAATGTCTACAAAGAATCGATCGAGTAATTTAAAATGACATGTTTGAATTGAACTAGCGACCGCGCCGCGGGTTCGCTTGCATCGATCATCATTCATCTTCTTTTTATAAGCATTCGATTTTAAACGATCTTTTAAAATTGTGAGATATTGTCGCCAAACGTTTTTATTTAAAAAATCTGTCTTTTTTTTTAAGTTTTTCGCGATTTTTTACTTTGATTCGTGATTGTGACATACCTACATATTTTTTTTAAAAAACAATCTATCGAGTAGTTATTAAATTGTTGATAAAACATCACTGTTTCTTGCTCGACCGATGGTATCGGCTTAATTTTTCGCATTGTCACGATATCTTTTTTATCTTTTTCGGATAAAATTGATCTTTTATTTAACGATGATCGACAGGTTGCACATTGGATTTATATTTCTAACTGCTGTTCGGCTACTTAACAAAAAATATGTAATTGAAACAGAGCAATAAAACAAATTGGGTCTTATCTGCGTTTTTGTTTGGCTTAAAAAGATTTGCAAAGTTTTACTTACTAAATAATATCGAATTTGAAGGGCGTAAAAACCATTTTAGACAAAAACTTTTTGACGCACTCTTACGCAGTTTTTCACGCTCTTTTAATATGACCATTTCAAATTGTATTATGGTGAAAAGAAACTTTTTACTACTTAAAATGTATGAGCAGGCCACACCTGCCGCATATCTGACTGAATCCCAATAAGCAGCAGTCGGCGACGCGGCAGGCCCATGAGAGATGGTATGACGATTTGGATTCCTACCTAAAGGATTAGCTAGAAGTGGCTAAGGCCAGAGAAAAGTAGTCGAATGTGAAATGGGAGGTTTTTAAACTGCAGTGGACACAACAGGCTCATAAAAATAAATAAAAATCTTTAATATTCTCAATCACTTGATCGCAAACTTTATCGTTTTTAGCTCATAGTCAAAAGCAAGATAGTCGAAATGCCGCGGAGAGGGTCGATATGTTGGTAAAACCAATTGGTCACTTACAAGTGAGTTTCCTACAGTAAATCGTCGTTTAGTTTCTCGTTAGCGAGAGATACGACTTCTCGAATGAGACAAACGGTCTTTAGATAAAACTCTGAGAGTTTCCACTTGTCCCCTTTGAAGTTATATTATTTGTTGCAACACATTCTTGTGACGTAAGTACGGAACAGAGAAATTATCTAGTAAAAGCTTGATGTCTTTTTCTTAAATGCGAATAAACTGTGACAGTTATTTGGTAACATTAGGTTTGATAATATTTTAGGTTACCTTTTCTAAGACAAGACATAAAAGTTGAGCAAAGATCTGTCTAAAACAGCTGGCTTTTATCTAGGACAGAGGATAAGCATTGCCATACAGCGTGGAAATGCCACCAGTCTTTTGAGCAGATTACCAGTCGACAGCGATGTAGAATAGTTTTTTGACGCCGTTTGACAATTTAGGGTATTTTTTTATTATAATTTAATTAAAGTAAATTAGAATTATATGACTATAAATCTACCATTAAAAAAAGATATTAACATAAGTGAAGATGAATGTTTAAAATAAAATGTCAATATCAAATAAGAATCGTATATTTCTATACTTTTTTCTTTATTATTATGTTTTGTTGCCTATTGTAATACCTGCGTCGAATAAATGATATTCTATTCTATTTTAGGTAGGTAAGTCAGGACGAATAAAATATTTATTTACCTACCTATCTATCTTTATCTTTTCCTAGTGAATTCTAAAGACAAACGACCCACAGTACTTATAAACAAATCTACGGAAAAACCGCTTGGAATTTAAATTGCGTAAGATTGCCAACACGAAAACTTTTAACGAGCACTAAAGTCTACACAAACGTTCTTCAGAACTTCTAACTGAAAAACCCAACTAAATAGAAGCTTATAGCGAAATGGTTGATTTACAAGGCACTAAACAAACTAGAGACTAGACATAATAATAATAATGCCTACAGCAGCTATCCAGGACATGCGGCACTTGTTATGCTGTCCATCATCAGATCCTGCACAACCACCTGTACTTTGCAGGATTTAAACGAGGCCAATGCCAAAGCTATACAGGTTGCCAAATACTGGGCAGAAAAAGTTTAGTGAGAGCATCGATACGAAAAGAAGAAGAATAATGCCTCGCCTCGCCGTTTATATCGAAGGACTGGAACAATTTGCCTGCTACGGTTTTCCCGTCCAAATATAATTTGGGTGTCTTCAAGCCTCGAGTGAATAGGTTCTTAATAAACGAATGCGCCTCACCATCAACGATTGCGTCACTGCTTACTATCAGGCGGGATTGCAGTGAAGTACTAGTTTATGTAACATTAAAAAAAATGACAAACTCTACAAAATAACTATGGATTTGGTCTACCGAAATGTTATTAACAAAAACATTTAGCATTTGCGATAATCGTCATCGCCAATATAATGTAATGTGTAATAATAAAGTATGTTTGCTTAGAGACCATTAGTAAAAAAAAAATTTAAAAAGAACGAAAAAAAATTTAAAAAACAATAATTTTAACAAACGAAAAACTAACCGATACACCACACAACAATCACCAATCAAAATGGTAACCCTGCCGCCTAGGGTTGTCACACCATCATATTACAAAAACGAAAAGAAAAACATTCTATCTACCGTCATTATCTTCATAATGGGCAGAGGTCCCGACTTCATAAATTGCTTGTATCACAGTTAACATCTTAATAAATAAGGATCTTTCACTAGAGATGCTTGTATAATATTTTGTGTTATTTATGTTAGGCCAAGCCTCTCTTTGTGGTACCGAACTTATCAGATGTTTTAAGGATATAATTTTAAACTGTGAACTTGTCACCCCTTGTTATGTCCTTGTAGGGGTGACACTGGCAGGAAAATATACATCTGATTTCCTAGTAGTATTTTATTTTACTAAAAGTTTACTAACAGGGTTAGCGAAGGCATTAGTTAATTAGAAGCTTTTTTGTGTAAATGTGAAATCTGTAATGCTGGTGCATACGTTTTTTTTTTTGGGAGTGGGATTCCCTGCCGGAATCTGTGAATCTTGCTAGGAAGGTACAAACTGGGGATATTTAAGTCAAGTGTGAAAGTTATTTCTAGGTAAAAGTGCTTCATCGTCGACCACATCGTCGGTTTTCTACAGTTCTGTTTCTACTGTTCAGCCTAACAAAATTTTAAAAAATTATAATTAACTAGGCAATACTGCCAGTCTTCAGGACACGATATCGGCAATGTGGATGAGGTGTTGGACGTCTAAGTGTATTCGTTTTTCTATGTATATTATTGGTCTAAATATAACAACGTAGTTAGTTGTTTAAGTCGTTTTCCACAAATATTTTGTAAACTTCCTGATCAATAAAAAGAAAAATATTTAAATACATACAAGACGCTCACAAGCAGACCTCTTAGTCTAACGAAGACATAAGATATATTTATAGACCAAAAGTATTTTCCTTGTGTTAAATTTGGACTTGCACACTTGTGAAACACTGGCTAAAATTTCACCATCGCCTAATAGAATGTAAGCTATGATGCAGAGAGCCAGTTTTAATACGAATATATGGCGAACCTATAAACCTTTCATTATTGGAGTAATAATCCCGAAGCAGTTTGTCACCAAGTCATTGTGAAATCGGTAGCCAGAAACTATAAATGCAGAGTCATAAAGATCACACGCAAATTATGGTGCACAAACGCTTGTTACATTTTCACTTCTAATATTTATCTGGTATGCAATACTAAAAGGTTGCATAAATTGCTGATATCTTTCTCTTTTAAAAGTAGAAATGATTTATTTTAATTACTGTCTAGATTTTTTTTGTAGGTATAGGAGGTAAGTATATAATTTAAATACTCACCACTATTACTATTTTTACTTGCTTTAGTACTATTACGTACTTTTGTCTTGTTTAACCCAAAGGTTCACTGACAAAGAATGCCATGTTACATTAGGTTCGACTATGTACCACTACTCTACATGAAGTTTAAATAAACAAATAATATAAGTACCTATCAATTTTATAAATTACACAAATTTCTGAATGTCATAAATCAAAAAAATTATCTAACCGATTTTTAAAAATCCTAATTATTGTGACGTGACAACCCTGTACCGAACCAAGTAAACTAATCCTACGTCAATGATCTTAGGATAATATGTTAAATATTATTTATTCTAGAGCTCTGAATATTTGTAGGGCGACCTCTGGCGGCCAGTTAGAGTCATTGAAATTAACCGCTCCTCGCCTTACTGAGTTACAACGATTTTATTAAATTACTGTACATTCTTATTAGAAGAATGTGTAGGATTATCATGTTGTTGGCTACTTGGAACATGGGTAAGGCATTGAATATATACGGTCAATGTAAAGGCAGTATATCTTATGACAGCCTGATGGATGGTTGTAGAGTAGGTAAAGCCATATAGGTGCAGGCTTGCGAGCGGCGAGCAATGGGTAGCTCCTCGCCGTCCGAACGCCCGGTAACAGTCCGGACCATGCCTATGTCGACAACGTATTGTCATTGTCACAACGATTGAAAAGTACACGTTTAGGTAGGTAACAGCAAAATACAGAGTTGAAATGAGTTGGAAGAAAAACAATCAAACAAAAGGTTTCTTTTTGGTAAATGTTTCATAAAAAGTTATAGAGAAATAGTTGTTGTTTATGGTGTCAAATGATGGTACAGTCCTGCAAGGTTGTTAGTGTTTTATACTGTATAGTTCTATAATAATTTGATATTTCTGGCTTCTATGCTATATTTTTCCCTAACTGATACACTTGTCGAGAATCCTCTGAGGCCGTTATTTTTATTGCATCGCCAACAATGCCATTTACGACAAAACCGTAATATTTTGACCGCAATTCAAGACACTATTCCCGTTCAACTTATAAGTCAACCAAAGGAAGCACGAGCAACGAGATGACACAGTGTCCGTAGGTGTTGAAATAGTGATCTACCTGAATGAAGGTGTAGCGTTTCATTCAGTGTTTCATTCACGAATGAAATGAACGAGGCAATTCGTTCGCCAACGCGCGAACTCGAGATGACAGTTTGTAACCGTTGGAGTAATAACCGCCCATTCATAAAAGCGTGAGTAAGCAGGCTTATAATTTAGTGGTCGACAATATGAACTTGAAACTTTGAAACGTTGGAAAGCCAATAATGTTGACTTATGACCTGATGAAGGCTGCGGGAAGCCTCTGGATGTGGAAAGTACAGAGGCTGTACCACGAGCTCTTAACGCGATCCATTTGACGACCTAAACTAACAAACAACAAAAGCCCTCTTTCTATCTCGCACGTTTTATATTTCAGCACAGATTGGTAAGGCTCCTGATGAACACTGCATCGATGTGTCGACGAGTCGGACGTTTTTCGGTTGAAATGCTGATGATAGGTAATGAAACTTGGACCAAGGTGGACCGATGACCTAGTGAGGTCGTGGGAATTTGATGGATGCGAGACGTACAGTACGGGTCGTTTTGGCGACTCTTTGGGGAGGCCTATGTCCACCAATGGACGTCTTCGGGTAAAATCATATTTACACCTGAAATGATGTCCTTATTTCGAATGTTAGTCATCCACCATATTGAAAGAAGAACGAAGTTTGGTCCTAAAGTACAAAAGTCAATACTGAAAATTTCCCAGAATCACCAATCAATAAAAAGAACGGCAAATACCATCAATATAGGTATTTAATCCTAAAACAAATATGTTTGTTAACATTCGCATTAAGAATCGGTTTAAAAATAAGAAAAGAAATACATTTTCAAAATGCATTGCCAATACCGAACCGCTGAAAGAAAACAAACAGTGTTGTGCAAATAAATATCGATAAATCCGTCGATGTCGAACTTCACACGATAATCTCTGCAGATATACTGTGCTAATTTATTTATTTAATTTTATATTTTATGAGAAAAATTTGGCTGAGTTTGGCTGTTTGTTGTGTTTTTCAGTAATATAAATGCAAATCGAGTAAACTGTTACGATTTTTTTTTAATTTGATGTATAATCTATTGCTTGATTGTGATCACCATGTGGTAAGCAGTGATGCAATCACTAATCATTTAGTAAAAAATTACATTAAAAATGTTGCTTTACGTCTATTGTTGTATTGTTGTTGTTGTTATATTGTTGTTGACTTCATTCACAGTCTGAAAACTTTTACTTTCGTCGCAAGCAAAGTTGCTGCCAAAGCTTAGTATGATAAATTAATTCATCTTTAAGTGGCTCAGCCTTTAAAATGTGCATTTTATTTCGGATTTGATTGAACATTTTTGTTGAAATGAATCAATACCTAAAGTTTTTATGATTTTCAAACAGAATCATAAAAACTGTTTGTTTAATTTATGAGCACTTTCCATTTCGATTAAGTGCAAGTGCAAATCGTTGATATTTCAATGTTTCTTGATGAATGTGAGTTCACGATGTTTTTATGTGCATACTTATAACGTTTTGATCGTTTTATCGTACTATCGTATGGTGCTACACTAGTCATCAGGTAGCGATAACCACTGTAGCAGCCATTACAAATTATTCAAGAAATCGTTCCAAGTGAAAGTTAGAGACACACTATTTCTTCAGTACCACCTAGTTCTCATTGTAGAACAAGTTTGTAAATTCGTGAAAACTAGTTATTTCCTTGTATATTATTGTGTACACTTGACATTTTCCCGATAACACAATAAAATTACCGTCCCTAGACTAAAATAACGCGACAAAACAAAACGATATCGATATAGGCCAAGAGGTACAACACTATAGTTACAGGAAACTTATTTTATTATAGCAATGGGGTACTACACTACTGAGAAATGATTGTTATTGTTACTACAATTGTAAATAGCGGCGTTAGTTTCGATATAGTTATATTTCAACGTTATTTATCCAACAATTAACGTTATTAGGTTAACTGTAACGGTCTTATATAACGAGTTGTTGGAAAGCTGATATTGATTGTTGATTATATGGATTAGGAGCAATTGATGGAAGTGCAGTTGCTAAATTGCAGTGTGGGACCATTTGGTGGTGAGAGAGATCAATGTTGATATTTTAGCTGTTAGTAATCTTTGAAAATCACGGTTCTTCTCTATTTTGGTTTGAATATTTTATGCATTTAAACTTTGTCCGTAAATTATTCGGTCTGTTGTTAAAAATTGTATGAAAATCCGTTCAGTAGTTTTTGACGAACAGGTAGATAGATAGTCACACGGGGAACTTTGTTTTAATAATTTATAAAGGATCTGTTTAATTCAGTAGTCGTTTATATTTAAAATTCTTCGTGGTTTTGTGGTGTTGGTAGACTGGTAGTAGTCTCTTCTTGTTATTGTTTTTTTTTTTCTACTATTTTTATTTACCTTTTAGCGGTTTTTCTCAGCCAGGTACAACATCTCTAACACCTGTACCAATTAAAAAGGTGTTCCTTGTAATAATATTTGTAATCCACGGTAAAGTCTATAATTAATTTATGAATTATTTAATTTAGTCGGTTCCGTAGTTTATATTAGAGGCACGTGCTTGGGTGCGCGGGCGCAGGCCGTCTACTGCGATCGAACCTAGTTGATACTTTTATTAATAGAATAGAATTTATTTTATTTCGGACACAAAAAGATCCTTAAATTGTTAGTAACTTAATAAATAATTTACTATCTAGTGTTAGTACCCTTTGCAAAGAACATATTTTTTTTCAAAATAAAATTATCTCTTTTGCCTCATACCTATATGATTGAAATGAAATTTTCTGCTCAATTTTTATGTACTTTAGATAAACTTATCTTTAATATTAGCATTTCGAAAGTGCATTGAACTGCATTGCTATCAGTTAGGTACACTGATATTTTGTTTCCAGTACTTCCGTGTTGTAAATTTTATCTGATAGCAGTTCAGACTGTGATAAAACGAAATCATTTTCTGATTAGATATTATGAATGTTACAAAAAAAATATGCAAGTGCAATGCATATAGGTATACAGTAATAGTGTCTCTGCTTAGTTTTCACTTTTTCAGTCTTAGGAACTACCTAGTTAGCATCTATCTGTCTGTTCGCTTTTAACTTTAACTGAACTAATAAAGTTTTAACCAATAGACAGACTGATTCATAAGTAAAGTTTATAAAATACGACAATTTCAAAGTTTTCTTACTCCCGTACGATACTGTGACGGGTCTCTAGTAAATTCAAAAGTATCAAGACAGTTAGTCCGTCTGTTCAATGGAGTGTTGAGTGGCCCCAAGTGGGCGAAACACTCGAAAGATAATTTTAACTTAACAGCTACTGTGTGGCGCTAATAGTTACGTATTAATCTGCTGTACTTTGAGAGGGAATGTGGATGAAAGTACTCCTTAAGTACCAAATTTAGTACCTAATTAGGGAAGAAAGTAAAATTTGATGTCTTGCTTTACGGCTTTGTTTAATTAGACTGTATTTTAGCGCTGAGAAAGCATTCAATCTGTAAAGATATATTGGGGAAATTTTAATGGAAATAAATGTCAAAATAAATCAATGTTTATCTAATGTTTATAAAGGTAAAAGTTCATAGTTTCGTTTCTTATATACATGAACTATTTACTAATATATCTACATATAGCTTCGAATTTTTGGTTCTCAACTTGTAATTCGAAGGCGCTATACTACAGTCTGTTCAATAATTCCGGAGACTAAAATGACATTTCAACACCAAAGAACTGGCGTCATTCCTATAGAAATTTTGACATTACTTATGTCAATTTAGTCTCCGGGTTTATTGAACAGACCATAGGCTACCACTGAACATAAATTAACAAAAATAAACCCTTTACAATAAAAATGTGATGATGATACATCACTAGATCGCTTACTTATCACCTCTGTTATTTTTTTTAATTAATAGAATTTATTAGGATTGCATATAAAACTTATCTAAACGTCAATTGAAAGTCGAAAGTATCAAGACCACATGTCGCCGTTAGGTGTCAACGTGTTGAGTGAGGGCACTTCTTGAGATAATTTTAACTTAGCGGCTTCTGCATGGCGCTAATAGGTACATATGAGATACGTTGTGTCACAACACTACTGTTGTTTATGGTTGTGTGGTATTTTTACTTATGACAATCGTGTCTAGTGCAATGTGAAGGTTTCTTTGTTTGTAATAGTGTGTAATTATTGGAATATGTTGCAAAAGAAATAGTGTGAGTTTTAGTTTCGACGTCTTACTTTTCTTTATTCTAAAAGACGATTGCGCGCCAAATAATGTAAGAAATTGCACTGTTGAAACCTCTTTGAAACATTTAGCTGGTTTAAAACTAATTTGTATATGTATGTATATGCATGTAGTTAGATCTAGTATAAATAGTAAGTTAATATTAAGTTTCTAATACTATTTATTATCTTATTTTTTTCATAAAACGCAAGGAATAAAATCAAGAGCATTTTTTTTTTAAATTACGAGATATTACAGTTTGTCAAATTACAAATATCATAATTGTTTTTCTTAAAACACAAAAACAAGTTATCTTTGAAATAACACACACATGTCCTGTTATCGTATATTATTAGGATACATGGTGTTAATAAAAAAATATCGATCGACTTAGCCCTTCGTTACATACAAATATATATTCATAAATTCAGCATAGAGTACATTCTGAACGTAACATAACCCTTTTAACCGTCCACAAGGTAAGCAGATCTTGTATAGATCGGAATGTATGGTATTCTAAATACGGTACTGCGGCGGTGAGACCGATATAGAAATACTTAACTAGGTTACAAGTTAGCTTAGAGCTTTAGAATAGCCAGGACGCCAATACATGGGTTTTCTTACATTATTTTCAAAGGAAATGTTTGTGTACGTAACTTATTGGATACGTAATAGCAATTTAGCTGACTGTTATGCATAATAATCTATACTAATATTATAAAGAGGTAAGATTTGTTTGTTTTTATGTAGGAGGTAATCTCTGAAGTACTGTGTTACCCCAGTTAATGGGTTGTCGAGGTCTAGTAGGCAGCCGCTCCTCGTAAAATACTGGTATTCAGCTAAATCCGGCTTGATGGAAGCCGACCCCTATGTAGTTGGGAAAAGGCTAGGCAGATGCAGATAAAATCTCTGAAACTACTGAACTGATTCTGCAAATTCTTTCACCAGTGTAATATTAAATATTTTCTACTTGTACTTCAGCGAATGTAGTGTTAAACAACTGGGTTACTTAAGGTTTTAGTCTATAGGGACTGACTAAAATCCACTGGTGTTCAAACCTTCAATTGCCATTTTGCTGATAAGAGCCGGGCTGCTAAATTGTTCGCTGGTGGCTTCAAAGGGCAATTGAATTTTTTTTTTTTTCCTGGTAGGGGAATCATCAGAATGACTTCCCCCGCTCTTGGGCGGAGCGGGAGGGCGTGTCAGACTCTTACTGACTAAACCCCTACCCCGTTCCTTCGTTGCCTTCGTTCTGGGGGGGACTCGGTATCAACCGTTAGGAATACCACATGTTCCCCCCAGAGGCTTCGGCCCTACCGGGCCCCTACAGTTTGCTGACATCTCCTTGAGGCGCGCGTGGAACAGAACGCGCCGTTGACGACTGGGCTCGGTCCAGATTATTTTCAGACTGCCGGACAGCGAGCTACCCAGTGCTCGCCGTCCGCGAACCCGCGCCTACGGTGGTCGGAAATCGGGATCGGGATCTCGGCGGCGGCGGCGTGAGGACCGTTCCCTCACGCGCTCGCGGTCAGCAGCCTCCTGAAGGAACACAGGTGGATTTCAGTTAGTAAAATAATAAAAAAAACAATACTTCCTCTGGCATAATTGAGTAAAATTTGACATAATTTTTTAATTGGGGTATGTTTATTCCAGTGACATCCATATATAAATTTCGTAGCACGGAGTTTGTTCTCAAACTCCTCCTTAGTTATTTTTTACTCTCCTACTGTAAGCCCTCCATTTTTTTTCTTTGTTCATTTATATGAAACGTTTGCCGAGTCAGTCTCTATAGGTATAACAACTACAAACGCAGCAAAAACCTCATTGAAAATAACCTAATGCTACTTTACACCTCAAATCTAGCAGCAATCATGATAGATTACCCCACCTGAGTCCTTCCGCGGCCAGCCACAATACCACCCATCCCTTAGGCTAACAGTCCACCTAACAGATGACTCGCATAACTCAAGCGGTAAGTCGGCTCTTAGAGTATTAGGCGTCTTGTACACTACACGACTTGTTTCTCCGGACGAAATTCTCCGTCCGTAAGTAAGGCGCGCAGTGTTGTATGGATCAGCGATGCTATTCTCTTTGACAATGATAGTTCTTCATACATTTGCTTTCGCTGTTCGACGGCTGTCTCGACGACGAGCTCATCGCCATTTTAGAGAATAGCACCGCAGTAAGCTTGTTGACACCAACGGCGACGCTACGGAATGGCGCCATCGCTGTGTTTCATCAGTGTTGTATCGCAGTCTATTGATATGAGGAGCTCGTGGCTAGATAATAACAGCCGCACAGGTCGATCTTCAAGGTTAAGCAACGCTTGCCTAGGTTGGTTTGTGGATGGGTAACCATCTTAACATAACGAGTTTCCTTCGTGCCTCGGAAAGCACGTTAAGCCGTTGGTCACGGCTGTCATTTGTAGATCTTTGGCACTCGTTACGGATAGTCAGAAGCCAGTAAATCTGACTCCAGTCTTGCCATGAAGTGCCATGTTACCCCAGTCAATGGGTTGTGGAGGTCTGGTAGGCAGCCGCTCCTCGTAAAATACTGGTATTCAGCTAAATCCGGCTTGACTGGAAGCCGACCCCAGTATAGTTGGGAAAAGGCTAGGCAGATGATGATGATGTATCGCAGTCTATTGACTCATGTACACAGTACGTTTTATTATGTACCTACGTACGTACGGTTACAAAAACGTTCCGTGTACAAGGGGCCTTAGTGTATTAGTGACACGATGTATGGCTCGCCTCCAGGCTATGTCTGTATTAACACGGATTTTTCATGTGCAATATCGCATTAATGTCTTTGTGAATTACCGCTTAGGGAATGAAGGTGTAAGTCAAAGTGTCTTGTTTAGATAATTGTGGTGATTTATTTTGTTAGCGGTTTTGCTCGTGTGAATGTGGGATAAAAAGTTATCTATGTGCTTTTTCTGCCATGAAGTACTGTGTTACCCCAGTTAATGGGTTGTGGAGGTCAGGTAGGCAATCGCACCTCGTAAAATACTGGTATTCAGCTAAATCCGGCTTGACTGGAAGCCGACCCCAATATATTTGGGAAAAGGCTAGGCAGATGATGATGTGCTTTTTCTGAACATGGTGTATAACATGTATGTATAGATATAGATGACACACAGATAGTTGTGTGTAAGTGTCACCTAAATCTGTTTTAGCGTGAAGGAATAGACCAACATTCATACAAACATACGATATTTTGCCATTATCATAATAAAATGATTGTGGATAACTAGGTATATAGGGCTAGGTAATGATACCTAGCATATCAGGTAAACTTAGGTATGAGAGTCTTTGAAATAAATGACATACAATGACTTCTCCAGCTCTTCGTGTCAGACTTCTTCTAACTAAAATCCACTATTATTCCTTCTTTGCCTTCATTCCAGGTTCCCGGGGTTTTCTTTCATTCAACCCAGGGTAAAGTTATCCATTCTATTAACTTGAAAAACGATATTAATCCAACCTATCATCTTAGTATTAAACAGATATAAATAAGAAAGTCTATACGCAATCAAAAGACGCCTAGACATATAAGAACACCGACAAAGTCAATATTTTCTTTTAATATTAAGTACTCTTCACTTAATAACTCTTTAATCCCAGTTAATCTTTTAAGCTCACATTTTAACGAACGCTGACTTCTAGACGTGTGTAAACACTTTCTGACTAAATATTATTAATCCCTAGGGATTTGCGCTATCTTTTAGATCGGACGCCATTTTACAATGGCGGGCTGTCAGAACGATTTCAATATGCTCCGCTGAAAAATGTAATTGAAAATGGATTAAAAGGTTTTATTTATAACTTTATAGGGTTGTGTTGGATGTAGTGTTGGAAGGCCTCCCATAAGGTGGACAGATGACCTGGTGAGCGTGTCTATGGTAGGGGCTTGGGGAAAGCCTATGTCCAGCAGTGGACTTCCGTCAGCTGAAATGATGATAATGAGGATTGTGTTTATTTTAAAAAATAAAGATTTAAATGTACTTTCAGACTATGAGCTCTTGACCGAATGATTGTTCGCTAGTGCGAACGTTCGGCAGAATGAACATTAGCTCTTACAAACAGCCGAATGATCGTTCGCCGGAAGAACATTCAGCCGAATAATCATTCGCTCGACAGAATGTCCGGCTGGACGGTCATTCCCCTTAAAAAAATTCAGCCAAATGATCGTTTACTCCCAGCAAGTTCAGCCATATTATCGTTCACCGAAAGGACGTTCGGCTCAATGGTCATTCGTTCTAAAAACTTTCTGCTGAATGATCGTCTGCTAGAGAGAACATTTGGTCGAATCATCGATCACTCGAAGAATTACGATGGGTTTTTAGCTTACTTAAATGCAAAACAGAACCGTTACAGAATGATTTCGTTGTTCGTTTGTATATCATTCTGTCTGTATATTTGTCACAGCCATGTTTTAAGTGAATGTAAATTAAATTAGTATAACTTCGATTCTAAATAGACAGTAAATTCGATCCATTACTAATTTACGATTTCCTTGTATTTATAGTGTCATAACTTCGGCCACTAAACGCACAATATTTCACAATTAGACCTAATAGATACATTTATGAGAAGATTTGCTCAATTCACACGAAAGATACAGTTATATACTCGTATATTATGAAACCAATGAACAAATTAGATATATAAATAACTCAATTATAATAATTAAATCAGCGAGCATCTCCACGGGACGCCATATTACCTTCCAACTTGACGTTAAACAACGTTAGTTCAAAAACGTGTAAATCGGCTTATAACTATAAATAAGTTATGTTTAAGTTGTAACTTAATGGCGAGGCGCTAGCGGATGTTCAGCTGTTTCGTAGCTAAGCACACATAAACATACATGCGTGACAAGTTACATCTTTCTCGTGAACGTGTGTTTGCAAATGGAGGGAAACTAAGTTTAACTTATTGATTAAGTTTAGTATTAAAATAGTTGTTTAACGATCGCTATCCTGTCGACATCACACCATTATTATAAAGACGAAACTTTATATTTACGTGTGGGTGTATAACTGTATAATGTATATGTGTATGTTTGTTACTCCTTCACGCTCTCAAACAGCTGCACAGATTTGGGTGAAATATGGTACACTGATATACCATGTCAATTTTATTCTTATTTTAAATATTTACTGTAAGTTTGTATGTAAATGCAAATATTGGCAAAACATAACGCACTCTAAATTTATAACTAGGTAAGAGCTAAGATCTGTAATACCTATGTTTTCTAACCAAAATGAATGATTTTATTATGATTAAACTTTGGAATATTTTTATAAAATTATTATTATGTGATATTTTTTTATTTCTTCTTGATCCTGCCACCTGTCGATTGGATATTCAACGCGAAATTAAGTTAAAATTAGTTTTTTTTTTGCATAGAGCAATTAATATATGCGCGTTGAATGATTTATTTTAGCAACTTATGTCGATATAAGATCCTATGGTGTTCTTCGCTTAAATCTTTGGAATGTTATATTTGGGAATGTTATGTTTGTCCATCAAATTATTTGCCAGGTGGTTTCGATGCATTAGCTTCGCTTTTTGCAAGTTCTGAGATATATTATGTGATATATTATGTGATGTCTACAGTAACTCTTTCTACAATTATGCAGAAACCATTAAAGCCCAATCTCCTCCCTACTTCCTGAGTTCGCCATCCACTGCGTGCTAGATACACCACGTCGATACAATGACAAGGGGCGAGCGGTAATGAATGCGGCTATCGCTACCGCCATCTTTGATGCGCCTGCGCCGCGATCCAGCGCGACTTAGCACATTAGGATCGGTTTGTGTAGCCCCTACTAGTTGGGTTGTAGACAAATTACTGAACAGAAAATACTAGGAGGCACTAACTCTTTTTTTTAGGTGGGAAATCATCCAAGACTTCGCGTTCCGGGCGGAGCGGGATGGCGTGTCAGACTTTTATTGAGTAAAACACTCTCCTGTTCCCTCTTTGCTTTCGCTCCAGGGCCCCAGGGTTCACTTTCACAAAAACCAAAGCCCCAGTAGGCTTCAGATAAGGTGGGAAATCATCCAATGATTTCTTCCGCTCTGGACGGAGCGGGCGAGGGTCGCGGGAATCCGATGGATGCGAGACGCACAAGACCGGTCGCTGTGGTGACGCTTGGGTGAGGCCTATGTCTATCAGTGGACGTCTTTCGGCTGAGATGATGATGATGGACGGAGCGGAAGGGCGTTTTAGACTGTTATTGACTAAAACCACACAGGCTATGTTCCTTCTTTGTCGTTTCCTTCTTTCTATCATTTAAATTAAGAAAAACTGTTATTCCTTTTAGAACTGATATTTTCTTAGTACAGTTCTAATCGATTACCTAAACAGAATTTGATAGATTTATCAATAGTGACATATCAATAGAAATCTTACTCGGAAACGATTTATAAATCCAGATAATTATGAGAAAAAATGTTTCCAACGGAGCTCTACTGTCACTGATTGCTAGAGAAACATGTAATGCTCCACTCCTGCGCAATTAATAAATCTAACGCCATTAAAAATTACGAAAGAATCTCTAAGTTAACAAGCAATTACATTTCTATCTGATTATCTGTTTCCGACATAGACTAGTTAAAGTTATAGAGGTACCTAATAAATCAAAGTTTTGTATATACACTTCTTCTTCTTCCTGCCCTTATCTCGTATTACTTGGGGTCGGCGCAACACGTTTTCTTCCTCCATTCTGTCCTGTCGCCCGTCACACTATCACTAACTCTCTTTTCTTTCATATTGCTCCTCATACAATCCATCCATCTTTTCTTTGGCCTCCCTCGTCCTCTCCATCCATCTACAATTCTACATGTAAATTCAGAACACTATGTTTTTTTTTATATAATATAAACTAGTGCTTGACTGCAATCCCACCTGATGGTAAGTAGTGATGCAATAGTTGTTGGTAAGGCGCACTAGTTTGTTAATAAGTTCCTACTGTAAGTTTGTATGGTGAGAATGTATGCAATGTATGTGACGTCATTCTAAATGCAACATGGCAGAACACCCAAGGCGTACCTACTAGTTATTTTTATTTTTACTACAATATGGAAAAGGGCTTGCTGAACATAACACAGAAAAAGCTTTTATTTCATATAAATTGTGAAGTGACGTTGCAAGTGGACAGTAAAAGTTTTCAGGACAAGTTTATTTAAATTTTTTCATGGTTTTAGGATCCAAAATAATAAAAAGTCTGTCTTATTATTTCGAATTATAAAGAATCAGAAAGGAATATTCCACACACAACTTTGTAAACAAGAATCGTCAATCAGATTTGATCAGAAACGAATTTGGACTTCTCTGATACTTTAGTCACTCTGTGGCCACCACCAATAATAATTTACGTATTAAGTAAGTACGTCTCAAGCGTATAATTACAATATAATTAATTACCATCATCTACAGCCTAAGATAAAGCGATTATACCGTAATTAGACCATAAGATCTAATGATCATAATTAGTTTTATCATTTAGATATTAGAAGTGTATCAAGGAAATTGAAAAGAGATATTAAACTGAATGGTATCGTACCTTTATTTTAATGGAAGGCAATATTTAGGTATCAGGTCTTAATGTTAACTGTTATAGTTAATTTTAACGCTTACTGTCCATTTAAGGTTGTGTTAGAAATAAGATATGAAAACATTAACTTTGCATTAATTGTTTCAGGCAGAAGGGAAGCTAGATTTTAATGTGTATCTGGTTGTTATTTTAACGTTGTACTTTATTCCTAGATTGAAATTTAGTCTTGTATATATACATAGATACAAGACTTAATACTAATTTTAAGCTCCTTGTAAAATTATTTTTATGGTGTACAATAAAGTATATATCGATCAATCAATCAATCATAGTAGTTGTGTGTGTATTGAACAATTAATGCATATGTTCTTACCTATTATAAAACAAAGTAACCCATTGTGTCTCTCTGTCTGTTTGAACGCGATAAACTCGAAAATTACTGAACAGATTTTGATGTAGTTTACCGATAATAAGTAAAGGAGAGTGGATGTCTTCATTTTTATGATGACAAGACTGCGGCAACTGAAGGAACACAAGTGGGTGTTGTCAGTAAAAGTCTGACACTCTGTCGCTTCACCCCGAGCTATTTTAAACCTTCCCACCTCAAAAAAAGCATTCTCTACCAGTCAATCAAGAATGGTGAAAAAATAACATGATGTTATTAAACAAACGAACACCACAACGCTTCGCAACCAAACATCGCCTTTAGCAACAAATAGTAGGGGCTCATAAACAAGGAAGAACCACCAACCAACAGTTCCCCTCGACTAGTACAGAATAGTTTCAGGATGCTGTTAGTGGCACAAGTGATTAAGCCATGATCGCCGGGGGTCTATTAGAGGCGGCTTCACGCCTTCTCGGGACGCGTGTTAAGCGATCATGAGCCTTGACGGAACGGATGTTACGACACTTGAGGAAGTTACAGGAATAGTACGCGAGTTGTTCGTGAAAATTGTGCGTTGGATTTTATTGGATTGAGTATTGTTTAACGTTTGAATCCCCAACCGGTCCTATGAGACCGCGCTGTTATTGTTTTACTATTGTGTCTCGTTTCGCGGGTATCTGAGTAACTACGAATTAGACATTATAAGTCAAATCGCGTATTTCTTTATTGGTCATGTGATCAAACATCTGTTTTTATAACTAAGCTATGGGAAAATGAGATAAGCATCAACTAAAGTAATTCGTCTTTTTTACAACGTCAACTAAATATTCTTAGTCAGAGAGTGTGCGATGCGGAATTTTAGGGTATTCCGACAAAGATAGTTTAGGCTAGTATTCGTAGTATTTTTTTTATAACAATCCAGAACGTGGCTTAATTATAGAAGATAGTGGCTAAGATATTATCATTAAAACGCTCGTTAATTGTGGTAAAAACTTAGTAATTTAGAAAACAATGCAGATTTTTCGAGGCGAATAATGTGGTCCTTAAAAGACCGAAAAATCAGAGAACATAAGAAAATACGTACAGTCGAACGTACTCCTCCTTTTCGTATTGTTGGAAAACCTTAGCCTTACAAATTTTCTTCGTCATTAAATATTCCCCTAATTAAAACAGAATTAACTAGCACCAACCAATACGCATTCACCAACCGATGTTCTCATTAGTCTCAACCAATTAACATCAATTTGTTTCACTAAATAACATTGTAAACTTGTGGAAAGTCGTGTTTAGACCAGGATAAGTTACTGAGGGCTAGGTCAGGTATTGGAAGAACATCTTGGAAGCTAATTGTGACGAAGAGCCTCTTCGGATTCTTGTAAGGAGTAGTCGTGACTGTAGTGCAAAGTCTGTGGGTCGGAGATAAATTTTGGAGGGATTAGCTTTTCGAATTAGCGGCGTTGCAGTTGTGGTGTTAGAATTAATGGGCATGAAGAAAGTTAGGTGGGATCTGGGTCAGGAGGGAGAAATGGTGAGAGATTTTGAATAGTAATGCTCGTAGTTTAATGTTTTGGAGGTGGTATAATATGGCTTGGAAAAATCTTGTTACTGCGATTGGATTGGCTACAGTACTGCGTATTGCGGTGTCTGCGGATAGTTGTTACACACGGTACATGAAAAGGTCCTAGAAGAGGAAACGTAAAAAAAATCGACTGCTTTTCACGCTGAATTTCTCAAGCGACCGAAAGTTAAGTGTAAAACTCCAACGGACATTTGTGACTCATATCAGTCAATATTTATAAACTAGGAATTTTTGGTTCTAGGACTTGTAGGTTTATCAAAATTTTTGCCTTTGCACCTTGCTGGGTTTGAACACGTGACCTACACAACTTGTAAGTCGGGGCCGTTGCTACTGGGCCACCACTGCTCCCTAATACATGTGACATCCACAAAACCGTACTGGGCCCGCGTGGTGGATTACAGGCCCGTTCCCTTTCCTAGAGAGGAGGCCTAGAGCTAAATCCCAGCAGTGGGAACATTAGAAGACTGATTATGCTATGCTATACTTATTTATGAACTGCTGACAAGCCTCTTGGCTTAACCAGACTTACAACTTTGATTCAAAAGCATTCAAGAACATTTTGTTTTCACTTTCCTGGCTTCAAATGTTATTTTGCAGTCAATAAAGCCTTCTGGGCTTGTATGTAAATATTTGGGAAAGTCCAAACGATTTACTAACTGTATGGAATGGAATTGAACGAGTTAGGGTACTTTTACATCTGAAATCTACACTAATATAATAAAGAGGTTTTTTTTTTTTTTTTTTTTTTTTCCGGTAGGGGAATCATCAGAATGACTTCTCCCACTCTTGGGCGGAGCGGGAGGGCGTGTCAGACTCTTACTGACTAAACCCCTACCCCGTTCCTTCGTTGCCATCGATCTGGGGGACACGGTGACAACCTTTCGGATACCGTGTTCCCCAGAGGCTTCGGCCCTGCCGGCTGTAAAGAGGTAAAGTTTGTTTTTTTGTTTGTAGGGGGTAATCTGTGGAAGTGCTGGTCCGATTGCTACAATGTTTTCACCAATAGAAAGCTGCTGTATTCCTGAGTGACATAGACTATATTTTATGTACGCGGGCGAAGCTGCGGGCTAAAGCTAGTGTGTTATACAGTTATACTTCGAAAACGTGAAAGGAAAGTTGTTAGCTGAAACTAATATAAACCATGTGCATCAAACGACTGGAACAATTAGCCTGCTGCGGTCTTCCCGTCTGATTATAATTTGGGTGTCTTCGAGGCTAGAGTGAAAAGGCTCTTAATAAACTAGTGCGCCTCAACATCAACGATTGCGTTACTGCTTACCATCAGGTGGGATTGCAGTCAAGCACTAGTTTATATTATAAAAATTCTCTATTTCCACTAATGCTAAGGCAAGTCATAGTGTCGTTTAGGGTGCGTAGTGTTCAACGTGCGAAGCGCGAAGCGCGCTTCAAGGATCCCTCCCGCACCCAAGAGCGGGAGAAGTCATTCTCATGATTCTATTTAAAAAAAAAATGTCAACATGGGCCAAAACTTACTGAGGCTATGGATTCATTTACAGAAAGGAAATATACAGGTGTGATTTTTGTCAGTAAAAATCTGACACCCTCTCTCTCTCCGCCCAGAGCATTCAAGTAATTTTGATGATATCCCACCATAATAAAAAAACTTATTTCTAGTAGAAAACCCCTCTTAAACGTGTAGGAAGTAGTGTAAACGCAGAAACTCGTGCGTTTAGTAATAAATTGTAAACTCGCTCCGAGGACAGCTTAAAGCTATTTATCAGCCTAAGTTAAACCAATTGGCGCAATGTAAATGTGGACGGTGATCGTGATTAATATCGTCGTCTTTTTGTATGGGTGGCTGGCGATGGCGTGGACGTTAGAGAGTTCATCTGTTTCTGTTAGGTTTTCTAATAGAATTAATTTGTTGACTGGTCCATCAAGTCTGGTGCAGGGTGGTTTGAAAGAGTTAATGTGGCCTTTGATTGCAAAGGGCAAGTGAATGAATACGAATGGGTTTAGTCAGTAAAGCATGAATGAGTCATTTGATTGTTTCCCTTATAAAGAGAAAACGTGTCTTTCAACACGAATAATATTGTTGTGCTATTCATTACAGTATGTTGAATACAGTCGCATGAAATTTTTTTAAAGAGCCGTGTATTGTGTCTGGTCCAGGCAACTGTTCGATTGTTGACTTTGGACGGTTGCATATGTTCCGTTTACACGAAGAAGACTGATATCGCGATGTAGGATAGTTTATTTATGGTGTCTGTGTGTAGATACATATTTTTTTTATTGACAGTTTGAGATAGAGGATCTCACATGACGGTAAGCGACGATGTAATCGACGATAGTGCACGCTTATCTAGTAGGAATACCTATATGCTCCCTCGATCTAAATTATCTACTTTCACGGGGGTAAAGTCCACCAAATTATTTCACAAGTCAAGCCTAAAACGTAGCTCAGAATCCACACACTGTAGTCTAGATCACTATTAATCTAATCACATATAAACACCCGATACCCCGATACCATCCAACAAAGTCCCAAGCCTCCAATCTTCCCGTTGTCCTCAATACACCACAGAACAGATAAAGCTGACTCGATTGAGTAGTTCAATTATGCAATCGCCACATCTCGTGGGCAGGTCGTAATGATCGAGTTAGGCCCAGCTTGTTCTCTGTTCAGGCCAGATCGGAGATATGACGGGGAAAGGATTTGCATAGGACTATTCCCGTTACGGCACCCAAACTATTCCCGATTCCGCGGATTGGGATTTTATTTATTTATTTATATACTCTTTATTGTACAACCAAAGAAATATTTTTTTAACAAAGAGCTTAAGATTAGTAGGGGTGGTACAATGGGCGGTCTTATCGCTAACAGCGATTTTGTATGGGTTACTAGAGTGCGTCTAATGAAAGCGCGAACAGGAGTTTTTTTTTAATTTAATTGGCAACATTATTCAGCCGCAATAGAAGGAATGAAAAAAAAGTGTCAAGATATGATTCTCCTACTAGAATAGAATAGAATAGAATAAACTTTATTGTACACCAAAAGAAGTTGTTGTTGTTGTTGTTGTTTGTTAGTAATATCACATACTTACAATTTTTTTGGATTGAACCTATTTTTGTCAGGTCGCGCTTTCATTAGACGGACTATACCATCCAAAATACCTGTTGGTACCGAATCGGGAATAGCTTGGGTGCCGATACTTTTGGTGCCGAAAATCTGGGTGCCGAAACAGGAATATTCCTTTGCATAGGGAGTAAGCTGGGATTGGAATGGTCCTTGGAGACAAAACGGTTGTTTGTAACTTTCAGAAAACTAAGGAACTTTTTAAAGAGACTCAAGGATAGCTTTTTTCTTTGACGAATTTAAGATGATCAAAATTTTAGGTTTAGTATGTTAATTTGTACGGGAATTGATTGTGACTTTTCTTTAGATTTGATTATTTTTATATGTATTTTGACGGCTATTTATTTGTTCCTTTTGTTTTTCTTTATAGGTTTGACACTTTTTTTTATTGATTTTTAAGCAGTAGTGCAATCGTTGATAGTGAGGCGCTAGTCTATTAAGAACCTATTCACTCTTAGCCTTGAAGGCACCTAAATTATAATCGGACGGGAAGACCGCGGGCGAATTGTTCCAGTCCTTCGATGTTTGTCTGTTATCTACTTCAAACTATGCCTCTGCTACCGCACTACAATTTCAAGCGTAATTTTCTACTACTAACTATAGTGTTATTTTCTAGGAAAAGTATAAAAGTAAAGGTAACGACTGGTAATGAGGAACTGTGAACCAAATACGTGAAAACCTTTTCGATAAGCGCATTGTTTGCGGTATCAGCAGGACCTGTGCAACTGAGACCTTACCATGACGTGTTAAAATTTCAGTCGTATGAAAGAGAAAGAGAGATCGAGCTATACATCTTATATAGCTCCATCTCTTTAACAGTTTAGTTAAAGTCGCCAAATGGATCGCATTAAGAGCTCGTGGTAAGCATTCAAGGGCCTTATTATGACGTGTTAAAATGTCAGTATGTCAGTATGTTTTTCGGTCATACGACCAGGGATTGGTACATCCTATACACACCCTACATAGCTTTATCCCACGCCTATCGGCGCCATTGCTATTTGCACGTGTATCAATAATAAATTTTGATACGTGGAGAAACTTTCTGCAAACGAGGCGAAATTCATCCGAGCCGAACAGATGAAGTTGTTCTGGAGTCGAGTGGTGCAGTGAAAACCACGCGTGTCAAACGACATTTTTCAATATTTCCTCTGAAAATTACAACTCCTTTTTCTTTGAGTTGCCATTCAAGGCACATAACAACACAAAACAAACCGCAATGCTACCATTTCGCCCCTGACACTGCAAACGGCAATCGCAGGGAAAATTTCCATATAATTATAGGCATTACAATTAAAGCACATTCCGTGGTGTGAAGGTAGCATATCCCAAGACCTCTGGCCCTCGGAACAGTTCTCAGTCATTAACAGTTAGTGCGGGAACGCGATCCTATCGCGGCGGATCTGAACCTAATATATCTGAACTTGCAACTCTAAGGGGCCTCGCCCACGGCGACTTTTTGAAGCGATGCAGTAGCTGCTGCGTTACTAACGCAATTCAGTCGCGATGATGATTGGGTACATTATTGACTGGTCTACTCTGTTCCTCGCATATGTGTCTGTGTTGTAGTATGGAAGTATTGTAAAACCAACAGTTTTTTTTAAAAGAGTAACCATGGAGTTTCTTGCCGGTTCTTCTCCACAGGAAACGACCAGTTGGAACCGTGCACTAGCTTCTAACGTTTTATAAGTGCCCATGTCAAATAAAAAAAAAATACTTGATTTGACTTGACTGTCTTGATGCGGTCGCTAGCGGCTTCTCCCCGCCCGCGCCACGATTCTCAGTCGCGATGCAAACGCGCGTCAGAAGCGCTACTGCATCGCGACTTGTAGCGCTGCTAACGCGCGACCGTGTATCGTTTGTATGTAGATTATTTTTGTTTTTCATTCACGTGCCACCCTCCCTCCGTCCTCTCCCCGCTGTCGTCTGACACGGTCGCGCGTTAGCAGCGCTACAGTCGCGATGCAGTAGCACGTAGGTAAGTAGCGCTTAGAGCTGTAGACGCGCGTTTCAAATGCGACTGTAGCGCGTCAAAAAGTTGCTGTGGGCGAGGGCCCTATATGCAAACCTCCGATATATATTGGAGACCGTTAATCCAGTTAATGTATGGCTGGGTTTAAGGTTAATTATGTTTTAGGTGCCGTGGAGCCTTCTCCATACAATGGGAAAGTCGCTGTTTTCGTATTATTGTTACGGTATTTACGTATTCTAAAATCAAATGAATGCAGTTTTGTTTGCAATCTTTTGTTTCAACACACAGCCGAAACTACAGAGACTAGGAGCGTAAAATTTTACACAAAGCTCCTATTATGTCGTAGGCGAGTACTAAAAAATAATTTTCCAAAATTCGCCCCCTAAGGGGATATTGTTTAATGTTTGAATCCCCGACCGGTCCTATGAGACCGCGCTGTTATTGTGTTACTATTGTGTCTCGTTTCGTGGTTATGTGATAGATTAAGTATATTTGTTAGGTCTAAGAATAGCTCATAGGTTTTTATACCTAAGTGACACGGGTGGCCTTCTCCAGAAAAGTCATTTGTCTGCTGATAAGAAAAGTTATTTGTCTAAGCTTGCTGAAAAGCAAGCGTCACGTGCGTAGTGTTAAAATAGCATCTGAAGAGGATCTTAGCAAAAGTATAGGGGCCCAGTAGAGTCGAAGCCAGGAAGCCTACTGGGGTCATGAGTTCATTTCTGAAAAGAAAACCTGGGGCTCTGGAGCAAAGTCAAAGAAGGAACATAATAATGTTTTTTGGTCAATAAAAATGTGATACCTACGCCCTCCGAAGTATTTAGATGATATATTTAAAAAAAATAGAGGGATGAAACGCATGTTACGAAAGCAGTTATGAATTTACATGTGGACGGATGGAGAAGAAGAGGGAGACCAAAGAAAACATGGATGGATTGTGTGAGGACTGATATGAAAGAACAGGGAGTTGATGATAGCATGACGGGTGATAGGACAGAATGGAAGAAAAAAACATGTTGCGCCGACCCCAAATAATATGGGATAAGGGCAGGAAGAAGAAGAAGAGTGGTTGACTGCCTTCCCACCTGATGCTAAGCAGTGATGCGATCAGTGTGTTGTGTGTGATTATACCACGTATAAGAAAAACTCATTCAATTCCCACCATAATTACTTGCAAATAATCAGGCTCCAACCCTCAATACAATAAATTATTCGGATGAAATCTATTGGTGGGTAAGTGTCGCTTTCTCGGGAGCCCTGGCCGCTAGCTGGTGCGAAGGCCTGTAAATTAAGCCGCGCAGATAGCTCGATAGCAACTGCCATGTTTGTTAAAGTGCCATTGAATTAAACTGTACTTTAGAAGTTATGCTCATAGGCTGCGGATTACGCCAATTTATTGGTATTTAATTGGTTTTTGCGGCTAAAAAATAAGTGATTTTATGGACTTGGTTAATTATGGAAAATAATCAGAGATTTTATGAAGTTTAAACTTCATAAACTGGAACTGTGACTGTTTCAACAATGATTTTTATGTTACATGTGGAGGCTTGTAAATATGCTGTTTTGGTATAATATGCTGTTATTTCTAATAATGTAAGCAGTAAGCCACCCAAAAACAATAAAATAAATAAACTTCATAAAATCTATATCTCTATTAATCTCTATCTAATCTCTTTTATTATTGAATGTAGTGCTCTAATTTGACTGGAAGAGATCGCGGAACTCTATGAGTTCGCTTATTGTATGTGATTTAGTAATATTTTGTTTTTTTCTTCTTCTTCACACATATATTTTTACAAGTTTTGCTTAATTTTCATAGTATCTCACTTTCTTAAGTATACTGTTTTAAGTACAATAAAGCATATCGTCTATATTAATATATATATGTATATGTATATATATATAGTCAATTAAAATAGTCCTCTGTTGAATATAGCCTCCAAGGCTCCAAAAATGGTAAATATAGTGGTTTTTTGGAGACTAAAAGATAACTCAATCTGACACTCTGGCCTAGTTCAATTTCAAAATTGGTCCAATACATCAAAAGTTATAATTGGACTTTCACGCATTTTCCAGGAGTTCAAACTGACGCTACTTACACCAGTCACCGTAACAGCTTCTTCATCAATCATTACTCTTCAAAAACTGGTAATAAGTCAACGTCTTAAGGCGACTACAAATGCTAGTGAATTTTAAACATAAATATGGACGAACGCTTCACAACGAGTGACTAAAAATTCAGTCGATAGAACAATCTTTCACATAAGTTTTTGACTTTAAAATAAAAAACTGTACTTACATAATTTTTTTAATTTGATTTAAGAAATTTTGAGTTCTTTTTCTTCCCCTTGCACATAGTAATATTTTCAGTTTCAATTATATTTTTTAGTTAAGAAAGTTACTTACACGTTAGTTAAAATACGTAACTTTTGAATGGATCATAAATATAAAAACTTAGATAATTATATCCTTTCTAATATAACGAAAATATTACAACAAAAAGCCACCAAATGTGTGCCGATGTTTTGACATATTTACAGCCGCATCTGACACAGTTAAAAAAAAATAAAGTACCATCAGGTAAGATAGTGGTAAAGCACGAGCATATCCATAACAAAAAATGAATATGTCAATGACAGAAACTAGCACAAAATTCGTCGAACCGTAATATTTATTCTTAAAATAAAACATATCAAAATATTAAAGAAAAAAGGCCCTCAAACGCACCCATCTGCACCTTAAGGCGCGGTTACACTTCCCAACAATGTGATAAGCTTCTGCGAAAGCATGCAAACCGCCCATTAACTGGTGATGCGGCCGATCGGCCATTACGTCCGCGTATTCATTAAATTATTCCCTCCAAGTGTTAAATTAATTTAATTGCGATTTGGCACAGCTTTGTCTTATCATCGAGGCGGTTTCTCTGGGGAAAGCGGGATTTGTAGCTTCTACGTTTCTGTTAGAGGTATAGACTAGAGTATTTAGTTTCTTATGATTATGATACGCGTTTTGTGCTTTTGTTACAGTTTATTGAATCAATAATTACACTAATAAAGTAGTTAACTTTTTTATTATTTGTCTCAAAAAGTATCTGTATCCAAATTCACAAATACTGTAATGTCTTTAAATCTAGAGGAAAGGGAAACTAACAAGTAAATGAATAATGATGCACATACTAAAATGGGACGTCATCGCCATTACCTAACCTAAAGTGTGTACATGAGACAGTGAGATGTTCCCACCACTCTTCCACCTATTCGTATTTGCAATGTTTCACTCAATAACCAATTTTGCTGCTATTTCTGTATAAAGTTTTGTCTAATTAATTTGTGATTTAATTTAAAATATTGCACAAAAATAGAAAAATTTCCACAATCTAAACAGGTATTGCAGCCTCCTGGATGAGCAGGTAGTAAATATTCTATGAAAAATGAGTCATATGAAGTTGATGGAATTTACATCAGATCAATCAAAGATTTGACGCCATCAACTGCACCAGACTATTTAAAATGTCTTGTTTCGAACTTTGTAATCGATTTTCGCAGTCATATTTTTTGACATGTCAACTTTTTTCCACTGATCGATTGTCTGCAAAACGAAAAACGACACATTTACAGAAAACTTGTCATATTACAACACACCCAATTTGTTCGCAGTTAATTCTTGAAAAGCGTATGACAAAACGGTACTTTAATCACGCGAATATCCCTTGACTTTCATTTTGGATCACGTCCAAATAATGACAAATTATTTCATGATATAGGGCGCCATTTATCTCGGTAGATGGCGACACTAGTGTTTGTCTTTTTCGTTGTGAAACTGATTTTAATTTTGAATTGGATCGTTAAATATAACGATGATTTTATCCTTCGTTGATAGTTTAATGGAAGAGGTGTGAAAAGTGAAAACGGTTTTGCTTTATGCATGAGCGATATTTTCGCATCTTTTTGTACTTTCAACCACCTTCACCTGTTCTAATTGGTGTTCCGTTTTCTATTCTATATACTAAAACCGATTGTTTTTTGGATCTAAACTATAATATTTTTTGTTGTTGGTGATGTTGATGACTAAACACAATGATTATTAGACTAGCTTCTGCCAGCGGCTTCGCCCGCCTCATAATAGGTTTTTCCATACAAAGTTTGGAACCTCTTTCCATCCTTTTAGAAGGTAAACTTTAGGAAACATCTTTCTTAGTGCTCACCTACGTCATAAAAAAGAAACCTTGTGCAAAATTATTGCTACAAGGCCTAGTTTTGGCTGTGCATTGATATGTCAGTCAGACAGTTTCTCCTTTTATTATAATAGATAAAAGATTTCAACAATCAATTATTCACCAATATTCCCACAATTTTACTACAAAAGCCAAATATTTAACATTTTTAATGACCCGCTTATTTCGGCGCCTCACCTACCCGCTTGATCGAGTCCGATACGATTTTCGTAGTCGTAAAAGGTTAAAATTGACGCGGTACCTTTGTAACAACCTCCGGTTAACTGAGAAACACATTAAATACACTTGTTTGGGCATAAAGTTAAGACGGACGGTTAGTGATGATAGGCAATGATGAAGCCGTTACTATAACATAAGCACTGATGATGAAGATATTAACGTTTTTAACGACTTTTGTAATGTTCGGTCGGATGAGTAATTTTGAGGTTCGATATTGTTTTAAGAAGTACGCTAACCTCTTGAGAAGGGTTTTACATTTAGGAGTCCGTAACTCAGTATAAACAGATCCCTCGTGAAGCTATCAAAACCCATTTTCGTAGGAATTCGTAGAAGTGTTAAGCTAAAATTGATATCGAATACTCAAATCTGTAAGAAGTTTAGTAATTACTTTAACTAACGCTGATTACTTTAAACAAATCCTAAATATTAAGTATTTCTCGTTCACTTATTACCTTAAAATTAAGCAAGAAGAAGACGAAAAAGTCAGATAACCATAATCTGTATCACAAAATAATTACTTTTTTTGCGATTACTTACGAATCGAATTAGCAATTACTTACGAAGCTTAAAGCATGCGGCCTTCATGAGGATTCCATACTTACCTGTAACAAAATGAAAAATTAAATCAATTTGTTTAAATGCAAACATTTCATAGGTTACGATATGATAACAAGAAACTAACGAAGTTTACAATCGAAAAGACACCTGAAAAAAAAACGTCGCAAAAACCGTATATTTTTATACTCTCAAGTGAATCAAAATTCATAGGATACTACGTTGATCTAGAATCTTGTTTGGCATGAAGAAAGATTTTAGAATACAAGGAATAAACCTGAAAATGTAGTTAAATCCTACAAAAATCATCATTCATAAAAATCTTGATTCGGGAATTAAACTATGTAAGTATTTATATATATAAGATAGGTAGTTTGTACTGAACCTTTAGTGTGGGGCTCAGACTGGCACTCGCCCAGTTTTTGTCTTTTTAATGACGTTGCTTATAAAAATTGAAACAAACAAAATTATTACAATTATTTTCACTTATAAAGTGCAAGATTCCAATTGGTAGTTTCCTATGAAAAAGAACAGGAAAAAACTACACGGTTACTCTTTGAAAAAAATAGTCATTGTTTTTACAATATTGCCATACCTACTACAATAGATACTAATAGGTACAGAGTTGAGTCATATAAAATAACTTAGCATGTACAACACGACCACTATCTAGCTACTTTATCTATATCAATAAGTAGAACACATGTCAGCTATCTGTCTGTCTGTCCGTCAACAAACTAGATGTGTCGTAGATGATCTATAGCCTATGTTATGGGATCCTGGTATAGAAAAACAAGCTGACGGCCTGGATTTTATAATCTATTTGTCTAGAAAAAGAGTTGATAAAACCAATCTATTTTATAGATATTTTGTGGAAATCATGGCTTTATTTTTGTTTTTTGATTAAGATTGATCTGTCTGAATCCATTGTTTGGTTTTGATAATAATAATCCTCTCGTCCGAATTTAGATCATGGTGACCGAGTCTGAATAGAGATTAAATGGATACGCAGAAGACACTATAGTGCTAAAGTATATGTGCCTTTTTTGCCTTACAAGTTTTATATTTTATAGACTCGTAGACAACACATTTTTTTAAATTAACTATTTTACAAACTACACTTAAATTAAAAATCCTAACTTTGATCTGTATTTCGTTCTTTTCGTTTTTGAGTGTTTATGTTTACATAAATGTTGACTTGACGTAGGATACCCTTACGTACCACCTCAGTTTTATTAAACCGATTGAAATTATAATTATATCCCTATACTAATATTATAAAGAGGAAAGATTTTTTTGTTTGTTTGTTTGTTTGTACCGAATAGGCTCCGAAACTACTGGACCGATTTCAACCGTTTTTTCACCAATAGAAAGCTAAATTGTCAGGAAGTAACATAGGCTATAATTTATGTTAAAAAAAATTAGAGATTCATAAGAAAATTGCAATAATGAATCCCAGAGTAGCAAAATGTTGCCTATGAAATTCATTATTTGGCGTGCGCTGAGAAAACTATTGATGAAACATAAAAATTATGTACTACATGATTAAAGTACTCATTATTACCTACATAAAAGTCCGCGATGGAATATATCTAACTACCATAGTTAAGTCACAATAGCAGCTATTGTGTTCTAAAATTTAATTAAATCGCCGGTAGAAACAAAAGTTGGTTACATTCGTATCGTAGTATTAATTCTTATTCAAATAAATAGTTTTATAATCAAGGGCATTTATGTAGCAGTAAAATACTTTTTAATTCATTCGAATCGGACATTTAATTTCGAAGTTATAACAAGTATAAAAATGCAATACGCGAACCGTTCCACGCGTGGGCGTTGCCGAGGTGCGGGAGGGGTTACGTATATGAGTAAGGTACCGCGCGCGCGCGGTTATTAAGAAATTTAAACCCTCCAAGCCTGTGTAATGGTACAAGAGTTTTAATTAAAGAACTTCGAGACAACATCATTGTAGCCACCATCATCACCGGGCCCGCAGCCGGACAGCTCGCACACATTCCGCGTATTCCAATGATACCGACAGATTTGCCAATATCATTTAAGAGGCTTCAGTTCCCGGTTAAAGTATCATTTTCTATAACAATTAATAAGTCCCAGGGACAAACATTTTCACTGGTCGGCATCGACTTAAGAAAAGAGTGCTTCTCTCATGGGCAACTATACGTTAGCCTGTCTCGCGTGGGATCTCCGGAAAATCAATATATTTTGCTTCAGACGAATAGCACGTCTATTTCCACGGAATCGAAACTTACGCGGGTGAAACCGCGGGGCGCAGCTAGTCCCTATATAAATCTACAACAACCCACACACAAATACCACATAAATATCACTTAAAATGCAAAATACAAATCAATAGAGATAATTTATTAAAAAATCAGCTTCCTGCTTCCATAAATTCTAAAATTAATAACTTCATTATACCAACCTCATGTAACAAATAGTTTAATAATCACAATCTTTCAAAACATCGATAAATCTTATCGATAAAATAGTCGATTGTTCTTAGTATAAACAATGTAGGCTCATTTGAAAAGCTGTATCGGATGTCGATTCATTTGCAATGCATATTTGAACAATTTCTCGTTCTTTATGACAATTTAAAGACTTTGCCAGCGATTTATTGTAGTTTGTTTGAAATATGTGACAAGGGCTAGGGTACACGAGGCATTGAAGTGAATAAAGTTCCTATATACTATGAGGTGCATACGTATAGAACTTAATATCGATGGATATAATATGTACAAATTTTCAGTTACAGTATTTAATACCCTATCTTTTGAATATCTAAGTATTTTAGTAGGTCAAATATTACGTCCAATTTTAACACATAAGGGGCCCAAAATTCTACAAAGTTTAAGATATAAATAACCACACACGTCATATTTTACATTTATCCACAATTCTTGAAATCCCTGAAACATCTGTTAGTTGGACGTGAACTGCAGTGGTTTATATGAAAAGCATTTAATCGGTAATAGGTAGGCTGCTGTAAACTCAACTTGCCAAAATAGGGTTTTGTAGACCTGGACACACAATGATAGCGTGGAAAGGCACTACACTCTTATTCTGTGTCCTGGTCTATAAAACCTATTTGTATTTGCAGCGGCCTGCCTGAGTGCGTAAATGGTTTAGTGATTTTCAGAACATGAGCCACACATTGGACTGCCCCAAGTGCCAATACACCTGCACATCGGAAGACTTACTGAGTTCCACCAATACTCCAGGTAGCATAGCCTACTGGGCTCAAACAGTTTAACGAGCTTACCATCGATTCAAAAAGAACCTGAAAAGAGTTGAGTCAGAGAAGACTATACACGGAGATATGATTCAACGGCAATGTAATTAATCAAATTAAATAGCTCAGTTTACCATATCCACAATGACATAACACTTATCATAATTCAAGATCTTGTACCACCCACTTAACGTCTCCAATCGTACGATATAACTTTGCATACGGAAGCCGATACAGCATAACAATTAGATGTAGTCAGTGACACCAGTCAATATGATCGATTGTGGCAATTAACAGGTCCCTTAGTAATTTGCCTAGAACATAACATAATAATTTCCTTAAAGGCTTAAAGTGCGGTAAGGCGCCAGCTATGCAAAGTATTTCGCACGTGTAGGAAACACGGCTCGTTGATTCATTAGGCTAATGGTATGATGAATATCATCGTGGTGTTATTTATGTTGGTTATTTGCATGTGTAATTGGTCTAAAGGTGGTTGTATGATAATGCTGCAGACGGATTGTGAATGGTTGTTTACTGCAGTTTCAGTTGAAATTCTTCATTGTCATCATTTCAGCCAAAAGAAATCGACGGCTGGACATAGGCCTCCTCCAAGCGACGCCACAACAACTTGTCCTGTGTGTCTCGCATCCATAAAGTTTCCGCGACCCTCACCAGGTCATCGGTCCACATTGTAGATTTTAATTTTAGATTGCACTTAATAGAACACATAGTGACAAGGTATAATAATACAAAGACATGGCTTAAAATACAAGTGTCCAAACTCAAACAATTTAAAAAAGGACCCTCCAATGAATTGCAAAAATCCAAGTAAAAAAAAAACAATTTAAAAAAAGAACAGCTAACGAGCATAAAACATGTATTGGAAAGCATAATTAAAAATAAAACAAAAAAGGTTCCTTCATCGCGTGTTCTCCCGTATTCGCATAAGGAAATGAGTCGGGAATCGAACGGGACAACTCTGTTAATTGCTGCGATTGATTGACACTGAACCATCCGGATAAACGAGGATACTCCCGCCCTTTTTGTAGACATTACGAGACATCTTCAGTCATTATAGACAAGTAGTCTTGTGCTAAACTCAGTGTGAGGGAATAAGTAATTACATTAGTTGTTCCGAGGAATATAACTGTAGTTATATTGCTTTTATTTCTTAGATTTTTATAGGTATGAGGAACAGGGAGGCTTTCTTTCACACAATCCATCCATCTTTTCTTTGACTTCCCTCTCCTTCTTCTGGCCAAAATCCTTGTGTTCCTTCAATTCCCACCGCGTGATTACGAAGGCCTATGTTAACCTTCTACCGTACACTTCTTTCGATCAAACTAATTCCAACGCACCATCTTGCAAACTTGTGGGCTTGCAGAAGATGAGCAATGGGTAGCTCGCCGTCCGACCGTCCGTTAACCGCCCAGAATAAGCCCGAGTCGTTGACTAGTGCCTCAAAGAGTATCAAAGAAGCCGAAGCCTACTGGGGCCATGGGTTCACTTCTGAAAGAAAAACGCGGAGTCCTGGAATGTCAGTAAAAGTCTGATAAGCCCGAGCTCCGCCCTAGAGCAAAAGAAGTCATTACATGATTTCTCTCCAATCAAACTCGTCTTCTTCTTCCTGCCATCCCACCATACCACTTCCCATATTACTTGGGGTCAGCGCAACATGTTTTCTTCTTCCATTCTGTCCTGTCGTCCGTCACGCTCTCACTAACTCCTTTTTCTTCCATATCGCGCCTAACACAAAAACTACTAACCAACATTCCAACTTTCACGCTAAAACACAACACAAAACCAGGAAACACTCGCCCAATATTAATAACCGGGCTGTAATCGAACACTGTATAACAAATTAGCGAATAACATGTATGAATAAGCTTTGGAATTTAAACAAACTGCCATTAAGTGGGCCGTGGTATTGCGCCCGGGCTATTTCAGGTCCGTTGTGCAATCGTCGATACGAGTGTCGCGTATCGCTGGCTAGCTGTGTGTGGCGAATTTTCGGGGGTTTGAGAAGAGAAGAGAAGAGAACGGTGCCTATGTAAGGGGTCTAAGAAGGCTCTCTTTCGTCAACGTAAGTATACTTAAAAAGTTTGTTGTTTCATCTAACGCAATGTTTGATAAAGAGGCCATGCGAAAAAAGAGAGAACGCCTAAACATTGACATTCAGTAATACCGCACCAGATGTATAAGACTATTGTTACATGACCTTTCAGGAGAGCAGGTCTCTTAAGCTTCGAGCTTTAGAACAATTGGAGAAGAATTTAAGAGTAATGGAGTAAGGCTACCAACATAGCCCGAAGAATCACCAAACTTAAGTGGCAATGAGCTGGGCACATGGTTCACAGAACGGATGGTCGATGCGGTCAATGGGTTCTGTGTGCGGCAAGCGCCCACTGGAAAACGCAGTGTTGGTGTGCCTCCCACAAGATGGACCGTTGACTGGTATAGGAAAATGAGAGATACAAGCAATACAGGATCAGTCTATAAAAAATAAATAAATCAAATTTTGACTTTTTTTTATTATTATTTATGATAGGCTCGAGCTTGACCTGTTGGTAAGCGATGATGCGGTTGACGATGGAGCAGCCTTGCCTAGATGCTATGAAAATCCAGTAATTATTTGAATTTCCAGTTGAAATCTTGGCAGCTTTGATGAATAAATATTATTTATTTATTTTGCACTGAAATTGTGGGGCAGCTTTTACTGCGAAATAAATCGCTGAAAGCATTCCCTTGTCGAACGCAGCTGGCTTTCCTTCAGCCTAAATCTTCAGACACATTTCCTCATGTTCCCAGAACTATCCTATCCTATATTTATTGTTTATACTCAATCCTCTTAATATGACAGCACGGTTGGTGTAGTGGTTCAGCGAAAGGTTCCAGCGTTGCGTGTCGCGGGTTCGATCCCCGCACGCAACAAATATTTATATGGCCTACAGACAACTGTTCCGGGATTGGGTATCTTGTGCATGTGAGTTTATTTGTGAACACACACGATAAAGGAGTTAACCATAGTGTGGGGTCTCTGTTAAGAAATACAATAAAGAATTTAGATAAATAATCTAACTTTGACCGCCAAACAAATCTTGACAGCAGAACCTAAATGCATATAATCAAGTAAACGACTAAATATCGTTTAGTTATGTCCTACAAGGCTCGTTGGCTAGAATATATCGCCGCCAATCATGAGACGTGGTAATGACGAGATAATTGGACCGCTTATTAACGGCGCGAGCGTTTGTCTATGTCTGCCAGTCTGCCTAAATAAGGAGTGTTGATGTGATGGAAATTATGACACCATCATAACCCCCTTACCCTCGACAGCCGGTAGACTTTCGAGGAGCATTTCCGATGTCTGGCTCCCAAACTGGACAGGACTGGGGCTGCCCTGAAGCGGCTCCTGTCTAATCTAGGGAATCCAGATACCCCCTGCCGACACTCTACGCGGGGATCGTTCAGAACGGAACGACCCTCGTTCCGAACGATTCCCTAACTCCGGACTAAACCTCGGGGTTTAGTCAGAGAAGACGCTCCCACATGGTAGACCGATGACCTGGTAAGGGTAAGTTCTAGAGTGGAGACCGCGCACCGGAAGACGCGGCGTTAGAAGGCCCTTCAAGGTAGACAGTCGACAACTCTGATGAATGCGAGACGCATAGGAGAGGTCAAAGTGGCGATACTTGCGGGAGGCACATGTCCAGAAGTGGACGTCTTTCAGCTGTGTGAATGATGATGATGATAACCATAACCTCTGGACCTCACTTCCATCTAGCATCCACATTACACCTGCAAAATCTGTTTAAAACTCCAACCAAAAAAGACAAAGCCTTCTTTCCCAATAACCATCTTGTAACATACTCAAACACGAAGTTGCAGATAATTTTGAAGTAATCCCTCTAAGGAGCCTTCTGAAGTGGATACTTAAGTACTACCTAAGACGCGTAAATACGCAACCGACAGTCGCCTGGGCAATCTTTACACGACATGAGCTAATCTTATGAAGCTCGGTCCGACAAAGAAGACATTTGCAAGTCAGAAACACGTACTAACGGTTCCGTACCAGTAAAAGTAAAGTAAGAAACTTAGAAACAAAAATAATGTGTTTTTTTTAATTAAAAAGAAGCTTTTTAAACATTTTCCGCCATTTTAGATTTATTGTTCTTTCGTGTTCTTCTCAACAAACACTTTAATTTGATACCTATATCATAGGGGTCGGGGCCGAAGCCTACTGGGGACATAGCAACTTAAAAGTCTGATGCGCCCTAGAGCGCGAAAAGTCATTGGATCTTCTTCTTAGCGCGTCGATGGTAAAACTAGAAAAGAGAAGAATAAATAAATAAATAATGCGTGTCTTTCCTTCCTTAACAATTGGCAAGAAGTGGCTCAAAGCCGGGAACGATGGAAGGAATGGAAGGAGGCCTTTGTCCAGCAGTGGGACAATAATAATGCCATCCACTGATACAGGCAACAGGGCACGTGATGCGGGATGGCATGTGGAACATGGTCTGTGAAGAGATGCCGCACAAACTCTGAAGATCATGTGAAGCGGGATGGAAGAGGTGAACTCACGCTTGCAATAAAACTTTTACGACTTTCATACGAGTCATTGGATGGTGTAGCACCTTAAAAAAAGCTTTAGCAAGAATATTAAGCTCAATCCACGCTTCAATAAACAAACTAATCACCTTACTTAACCTACACTTAATCCTAAGCACTGACATAACAAAATCATCAAACCACTCGTTACAAATCGTTCTTACGCACATTAAACTCGTTCAAAAAGTTCCTGTTTCACTCCTATTGCCACTTTATAATATGTATCAATGTTTTTTACTTATGGCAAGTAATTAGCGCCTTGAAATGGCGAGCCATATTAGCGTATAACCAATAACCAGTCGGGATATTAAAATGCGACTTGAATTGTGGGGGGTTAAGTTGTAAGAACATAGCGGGGGAAAACTTTTAATATGGTACGTTTACTTTTATACGGTTAGTTGGATTTTTCTGAGATTTGAGATTGTCCAAAAGATTGCAAGAATGGTTGAAAGAGTAATCGTAGCCCTGAAACGCTAAGGACAATGGAAGGCCAAAGTGGGTTTTAAGAAAAGTAAAAGACCAGGAGAAAACATCTTTGATTTCCCACCACAAAAACAAAACGAGTTGGGACCTTACCGTGACGTTTTAAAATGACAGGCGTGCAAGCGAGTTAAGAAGCGAAAAAAAGTAAACTGAACTTTTCTTCGCTCTTAAATGGTCGTCAAATGTATCACGTAAAGAGATCATGGTAGGGCTTCTGATAGTAAATGGGATCAAGAGAATGATAAATAATATATAGCTTTTTTATTAGGGAAATTATCCAATAACTTCTCCGGTCCAGGAGTAACGCAGGAGCGAGTACCAGATTTGTACTGACTAAAACCGCCGCACAGTGTGTTCCTGCAGATGGAAAGCACCATCGAGTCGGCCTAGAAAGAGGTGGTCTGGAGGCGCACTATGAGGACTGGTTCGAAACGGCGCGGGAGAAGAATGTCTGGCACGACTTTGTGGAGGCCTTTGCCTAACAGTGGGACAGTAAAATATAGCAAAAAAAAACATACTTACATAATTATGTTGCATCAATTGGCCGTTTCATTTTAGGACCAAAAGTATTTTGGAGTCAATTTTTACAAATAACTACAATTCCGTAAGTCGTGACCTCTCATGCCTTAACCCCCAAAGCAAAGGCGAGCAAAAAACTGCTACCAATCATAACATCTGTCAGAGATCAGGCGGCGCTGGCGCAACAATCAAAGCGTTACCGCTAACGTTTCAATCTGAGATTAACGACAACTGACAGTTAACCGCAGTAGGATAACTACGCGTTTAAACGTTAAAGTTTGAGGATTAGTGTTGGAATATTATCGGTTTTTGATCTGTTGTAATGGTGTTATCGATAATGTGTCGTTTGTTTTATGGTAAGTGCTTGTATGTTATTGACATATTCGATTGTCCAGCATGGGACAATCTGTCAAGTTTCTCGACTGCCATAGGACGTTTCTGTAACTTCAGGTGTGGTGAGCTAACCTTATTCAATGACTTTTTCATGAAATCGCCATAGTTGAGGTGTAATTGAAGGTGTGGTGATTGTTAAACCACAAAATAACTTTCACAGATTCTCAGGTGCAAAGAAAAAAGTTATCTGCTACGTTGCGATGTTATCAAAATTGCAGTAATTTATTAAAAACAACGAGATATTTCTTATGTACAAAGGATTTGTTTAATAAGTTTTTAAATTTGATATTTTTTTTTTGTAAGGTGGTGGAGGAGCTCGTGGCTAAATAATAACAGCCGCACAGGTCGATCTTCAAGGTTAAGCAACGCTTGCCTAGGTTGGGCTGTGGATGGGTGACCATCTTAACATAACGAGTTTCCCCCGTGCCTCGGAAAGCACGTTAAGCCGTAGGTCCCGGCTGTCATTTGTAGATCTTTGGCAGTCGTTACGGATAGTCAGAAGCCAGTAAATCTGACTCCAGTCTTGCCATGAAGTACCGTGTTACCCCAGTTAATGGGTTGTGGAGGTCTGGTAGGCACCCGCTCCTCGTAAAATACTGGTATTCAGCTAAATCCGGCTTGACTGGAAGCCGACCCCAATGTAGTTGGGAAAAGGCTAAGCAGATGATGATGATGATTTTTTTTTGTAAGGTATTACAATTTATCATCAGAAAAGCGTAAAATTATAGATGCTGTTAATATTATAAACGCGAAAATGAGATGTATAGATATTTTTTACTCTTTCACGCAAGAAATACTGAATGGATTTCGACGAAATTTGGTACACGTGTAGACCATGTCCTGGAATAGTACATAGGATATTTTTTATCTCAAGAGACTATTATCACGCGGACGAAACCGATGGCAGCAGCTAGTATAAAATATTATTCACTTTGCACCTGTCAAGATGGAAAGTAACCCATTTTTTTAGGTGTCTTTAAAAAATACTTCTCCCGCTCTGCTGACTGGCTGAGCAAGAGGGCGTGTCAGACTTTTATTGACTAAATCCCTCTCCTAATCTTTCTTTGCCTTCGTACAAAGGTCCCAGGTTCCTTTTCGAAACGTAACCCATAACACCTGAATGTTTGACACCCATTCAAGTCAAAAACATTCCTTACATTTCAAAGACGTACCTCACTAAACCTTCTACACACCACCACATATTGGCAAAATGTTTTTGCCGATTCTTCGTTTCCACCCAGCAATATTACTGGCCGGATTACCCAGCTTACGTTTGGAATCACTCCATCTGCCATTACTGAGAAACTATATTATAATTTGGTTTTTACACGGTGATTAGTAGAAGATGGATTGCTTTTCTGTCCGTCTGTTTTGGCCTAATTTCTGTCTATATTTGGTAGTGTTCTAGTTTTGATTTGTGTGTTTGGTCGTGAGAATATTTAATTTTTTGTTAGAGTTGTGTGTATATTTGAAAATTATTTTAATGTATCCAGCTCGCACTGGGCCCACGTGGTGGATTACGGCCCGTTCCCTCTCCTAGAGAGTAGGCCTAAGTCCCAGCAGTGAGAACATTATAATGCTGATGCTATGCTATTTTAATGTAGGCAATATATTTACCATTTTTGCTTTTTGTTTTTTGCGTATCGTTCTGAATCTCTCAGATCATGGGATACTCGAGCACATAAATTATAAAAAAATCTGTCCTGTGTGACCTTTGTTGACACTTTGCGTGACCCTACTTGCAAGCTTTTACTTTAGACTTTAGACCATTAATTCTCCTACTAATATTGTAAATGCGAAAGTTTACATGTTTGCCACTCTTTCACGCTAAAACTACAGATTGTATTTCTATGAAACTTGGTATACTGGTAGACGATATGCTAGAATATAATGTGTGTGGAGTATTTCCCCTTGGGATAATATTCTTCTAGCACGCCGGTGAGGCCGCTGGCGGCAGCTATTGCTATATAGAGCAAGCTCAAATATGGATTCATATTTAAAATTATTCAAATCTATTTGATTCAACAGTAATTTTTGAAGTAACATCTCCAAATGAACTTTCCAAAGCTTTCCACAGAATAATATTAAAGAATGGAGTGTTACTACTGAATATAGTATTGAGCAATTTACTAAAGCATCAAGATATATTACAAATAGGGAGTAAGCAGACAACTTTATTACAATATAGAGATCATAACACAAAATTTATAAATAATCAAGCCTTGTGTGAGGAACTCATTTAATAATTTCATCTTGATCTCCTATTAAGGGCAGATTCATTTGCAGTCGAAATATGTATCCATTTGTAGTTAAGTTTTATTATTCAATCATAGGATTCATGGTCAATGGGAATTTTAATTTAGTCTTCCAATCTTTTATTGAAAAGTAATGAGGTTGATTGATTTGGTGGGTGGAATGAGCAGTCAATGATGATAAATTATATTCTTAATTAAGATATTATTCAGATTAATTACTAATATGAGGTATTAATAATATTCTTTTTAAACTTATAGCCTGGTAGCTTTTACCCGCTATTTCGTCCATTTGGAATAGTCACTTTAGGCAGTATTTTAATTTTTTCTTATCTCTGTTGTTTTACCCAAAACGTCTAAGGATTTAAAAAAAGAACACGCGTGTTTAAGCGAGGTTCCCATACGACAAATGTGTTTTTGCGCTTTTTAAACTAACTACTGTCGTTACGGAACCTTTCCTGCGCGAGTGTGTTTCGCACTTGTCCTTGTCCGGTTTTTATAAATCAATTCAAAATAGACCAATAAGTAAAGCCACTTTACAAAATCAGCTACACTCCATCGATTCACCATCTTTAACTCACTGTCAATTCGCATTAACTCCAGTCACTTACGTTGACAATAAAGTAATGTGGGCGAAGAGATAGGAAAATAAATAGAAACGTCATTATGCTGCTGTGGGCTGACTATAAATAAATATCGAGTTAGGCCGACGGGGGTGGTGCCTCTGTATCTGTAATGATCTGTGACGGGTATACTCGACTGTTGACGGTTCTGCCTCTTTACGTGAGAATTTATTGCAGTTGAGTATACTCATTCCTGGGTTTGGGGCTATTTTTTTTTGTTGTTGCTTTAGTATTCTTGAAATTTGTTTGCACTTTGTTTTTTGCAGTGCAAGTATTTATTTTTTATTGGTACCCATTTAAGACAGTGTCTAACCTAATGGTAGATGATGCTGGAGCAAGCCCCTTGAACATAATATGGCTATGGTTCGAAACGAGATGCAATGAGGAACGATCCCCCTTCCCTTTCGCAAAGCAGAGCAAGCAAAAGAGGTGTTTGCAACCGTGAGCAACGGACATCTTAACGCTTCTGCCACTGTTACAGGAGTCGCGAACTCCTGGTCACTTTAAGAGTGACTTTGTAAACTACAAGCAATGGCTCACCGTCTGCCGTCAGTTTCTCCTTTTATATTAATTGATAGATTAAGTACTTAACAATTAAAAAGCTTACTGAAGCGCAAGAGAAAAAGAAATGATACACTTATTGTCAGTAGTAAAAGGTTAAATCCAAATAAAGATATAAACTCTCAACCACATTGTCGTATACACACCCTACTACAAGTATACCTGTATACCGGTATACCTCGTCAGTTCATCACACAATGCAATGTATTAAGCAATTCGCGACGCGCCGCCCTCGTCAACGTCACGCTTTAGCAGCAGCTGTCCTTTTCTGTTGTTTTATTTTTGTGGAGACAGAAGACGTATATGAAAGAGAATGGATTGATATACATTAAGGGCCGATTTTTCAATAGTCGGATAACTTTACATTGAGGAAAAGTAGGCCCCCAATCCAGATGCACACGAATAAAATTTTCAATTTTACAGTTTTTGCATATAAAAACAGTCATATTTATTCTTCTGATAAAAGTTATCCTACTATTGAAAAATCGGCCCTTAATGTTTGAATCCCCAACCGGTCCTATGAGACCGCGCTGTTATTGTTTTACTATTGTGTCTCGTTTCGCGGGTATGTGATAGATTATTCATTCAAACTAATGGTCGATTTAATTTTAGTGGCGAATGAGGGTGTTCAAGAAAATACACACCACTAGTTGGCGCCACTAAGCCGTCAGGTCTTTTCCTTAGAAGACGTTTACATGAAGTTGACGTCTATCGTTTGACATTGTCGTTAATATGTAATGTCATTAACATAGTGTATTGACAGATGCCTGGACCTGACGCTTCAGTGCTGTCATCTGGTGAATGCCATTTTGGAATACCTGCATTGATATTTCCAAGGAAAAAATTATTGAAAAGTGTAGTTTTCAAAAATATGTTTTCTGGTTATGTTTGCCCAATGTGGCCATTATCATAATTGACGAAATATGATTGATTGATTTATTCATTCCAAAACATTTGTTTTGCCTGCGAATATTAATTTGAAGCTCGAAAGAGGCCTATGTCCAACACTGGGCACTGGACGTATTTCGGCTGAAGTGATGATGATGATTAATTTACAATCATTAAGGTCCTTCGAAGTGCAGATGTCCACACCACCCTGTACTGGTGACACTCGGGCCGCTGCGACGGCGACGTATGGTTCATATTCTGAACATGGGCACCGCAGACCCACTGGGTCAGACGGGTGTATAAAACCCGCCATATAACCACAAAGATTACCTCATATTAAACTCAACACGATAAACAAAATAATAATAAATAACCATATTAATTAATTCCTATATGCAATAACAATATCCTATTGTTTCTGCATATTATTATAATAATATAACAATTAATATTGTTTTATTAACACCTCCTGTCTGTAGGTATATCGTACCGTAGATGCCACAGATCGTGTAATGTGGAAGATGTGGCAATTCACATTTATTCTTTTTTCTGGGATAGGATATCTGACACCAGTCTTTCGAAGGGATATTGTGTCACCCAGTAACTGGGTTGTGAAGGTCAGGCAGTTGCTTAGTGTGTAATCACAAGTCCTAGCAGAATAACAGCGCTGTGTAAATTTTTCTTAAATATCGCAGCATAGAGAGCAGTCTTTTTGGCCTCGCACAGGTTTTTTAGTTTTTTTTTAATTATTGTTGGGCTCGTGTTTGAACACTATCGCATCAGATGGAAAGTGATGATGTGGTCAACCACATCGTCGTTTTGGAGCACACTTGCTTAGAAGTAACTTATTTACTCTTGAATTTAAATTCTCCACACTTACTCATATACTGTTTTGCATTGTGATTCATATACTGTACATGATATACCTAGTCAACATTTTTTTTCTGTTTTTTTTTGTCCTACAAATAAAACGTTTGTTTACAAGTCTCAAATAAACAGTTTTTCTTTCTTTCTGGGTGTGGGCGGGTGGAAAATAGAGACAATGTCACCACGTTTAGCATATCAACCTACCTCCCATAAACATAGCATATTATTGCACACTTATCTCACGCAAGGATGACCACAATTAATTATTCAGCCAGTAAGCAAACAGATCGTAAAACATAGTTGTCATTAGTTGGCGTGTAAAATGATATTATTGCTCAAATATATTGTACATTTAAATTTTATTAATATTATACATAACCACATAGTTGGAGTGTTTAGAGCGGGTGCAAGTTGTAGGCTTAAGTCGATAACTACTGTAGGATTGTTCGAAAGAGTTGCCACCATAGAACGCAATAGAAAAAAACACAGGTGGATTTTAATCAGTAATAATTTGACACTTCTTCAGGCTCCACACAAACCGAGAAAAATTTATGTTTTATTTACACTCGTCTATGCGTCACGTAAAATACTGGTATTCAGCTAAATCCAGCTTGACTGGAAGCCGATCCCAATAAAGTTGGGAAAAGGCTAGGCAGATGATGCTGTGCGTCACTACAGCTGAAAACTAACACAGGGTGTCTGATACCCAGCAAATGCTGAGGTGGTCATGCTTTCAGCATGGACACTCTCGACATATTCTGTACTTTTCTTCTCTTTTAATTTGTGTTTAACTGTTGTTGTTAACCCTAATAAAAACGTTCCTATTAACTATTCTATTCAACGTAATTTGACGATGATTTTACCCAAAAAAAAGTCCTACGAATATATCAGGGCATGGTCTTCCTTAGCATCTTCAGGCTGTTTCAGCTACTGGAACATATTGCCAGGATAAAAAGTATGCTATGAAAGGAAAACCCAGGGCTCTGGAATGGAAAGCAAAGAAGGAGCATAACTTTTAGTCAGTAACACACAGTGACACGCCCTCCCTCGATGATTTTACACCTTAAAAAACTCGTTAATTCACGAATCCCCGACCGGTCCTATGAGACCGCGGTGTTATTGTTTTACTATTGTGTCTCGTTTTGTGGGTATGTGCTGATAGGTTAAGACGTGAAGAGGCAGACAGACAGACATATTGAGTTATTTTTATATTCATAAAATTATACAAAATATTTGTTTATTTTTAAGCACTAAATGGACCATTCTTTAGGAAAAAAATAGACAGTGATAAATAAACAAGCAGCAATATTTCTAATGCTAAAAGCTCACATCTTGTACTGCACTAAATAAGTGACCGCATTGACCTGCTTCTGGCCAAACTAAAAACCACCGGTATCGAGTTGCGATACATTAGGATACATTGACAGATACAAAATGTTCTTTAATTAATTGATCTCTTTGCCTACTTCTGTCTCTTGTTACGTTAGTATTTATCTATCTAACAATATTAATAAAATAGACTTGAGTATCAACGCTAAGTTGCCTAGTCTTTTGATTTCTAGTAGAAACTTTCTACCGTATGCATTTCGGGGAGTGTGCATTAAAATTGCATAGCTTAATTCCACCAAGCCCATTCATCATCGCATTCCCAAACATACGGCGATGGAGAGCTGAGTAGCGATTTCCTGATAATCGCAAAAAAAGTTTATTTTGATGGCTATGGTTTAAAAAGCATCTGTGGATGGGTTACAGAGTTTCCTTCGTGGCTCGGAAAGCACGTTAAGCCGTAGGTCCCGGCTGTAATTTGTAGATCTTTAGCAGTCGTTACGGATAGTCAGAAGCCAGTAAATCTGGCTCAGACCATGAAGTACCGTGTTACCCCAGTTAATGGGTTGTGGAGGTCTGGTAGGCCGCCGCTCCTCGTAAAATACTGGTATTCAGTTAAATCAGGCTTGACTGGAAGCCGATCCCAATATAGTTGGGAAAAGGCTAGGCAGATGATATTGTTTAAAAAGCAGCCTTGACCATAGAAAATGGATAACCTATTTAATATGCATTTACGTTTTTCCATCCCACCGTTACGAAGAAAACGTTTCGGGACAATGTTCATTGTGCGTATAGCTAAAGAGTAGAGTTCTCTGCTGTAATTTTTATTTCCTGATAAGTACAACCTTAGGGTCTTTAGGTCAAGAGTAAATAGATTACTTCTAAGCAAGCGTGCTTCATCGTCGGCCACATAGTTGTTTTCCATCAAGTGAGATAGCTGGGATCGGACTATTAGAATAAAGCATCCCATCGGTCTATGAGAGTAAAGGAACAGAGAGTACACCTTTGTTTGCGCACACACTTGAGCACTATAATATCTCCTCCATACTTGGCTAATCTCTGTTGAGATTGACCACCGTGATCGAAATTCGGTCGGGGAGGATTATTACTATTATTACTTAGCAATTTCACGCCATTTTTCCACAAGGTAACCCCAACTATATAAGGGTAAAACAAGCGTTGGTTAACTTTTGACCAAGCGGGTCAATTTGTAGTCGATTTGCTTACAAATCGGTACAAATTAGTTATGGCGTCAAAATGGTTTGTAAGCCGATAATTAAGTTCTCAACGAGGTGGGGTAAGTCATTACTTGGACAGGCGATAACTTAATAGTAGCCTGACGAGATGTCAAGGAAATATGAGAATTATTATAGTGTATCGATTTCAATTTGTAAGTTTACTTGGCGTTTTATGAGTGATACGATTGGTATGCGATAGAACAAACGACAGAACAGTAATTTCTTGAAAATAATAAAAGTAATAGTAACATAAATACGTTTCTTTTAAGTATTTTAAAATACAAAACCTTACTGAATCATATAGAATAACCATAGTAAATTATTTTTATTCTATAGGGTTAGCTAAACTGAGAGCGTGATTTTAGGTGGGAAATCATTTAATGACGAGCATTGAAGGGCGAGTCAGATTTTAGTGGCTAAAGAGGTTATGTTCCTTCTTTGCCTTGTGTTTTAGGACCCCGGGGTTTCCTTTCAGAAACGAACCCAAGAAGAAATATAATAGTCCCAGTAAGCTACGATCCTGCTGGGCCCCTACGATTTCCTGACATCTCCTTGAGACGCGCGTGGAACTATACGCAACTTGGACGACTCGGGCTCGGTGCGGACGGCTATAACCGGCGGCAGATAACTTGGCAATGCGCAGAAATCCTTTTTTTAGGTCTATTTGGTGGTCAAGCGGGACGCGGGGTACGAGGTAGCGCCGATCCGGCGCGCGATTGGTGCAGCATTATAATAGTAGTTTATGATTGGTGCGTTAGACGACTTTTGCCTTTGCATTGCGTTACGTCCTGTTCGCTCATTGGCTGTTTTGTGCACCATGCGCGAAACTTGCCAACGTATTTGCCGGGTATTATACCAGTCGGACGGACGGCAAGCTAATCATTACTCGTGGTTCACAGTCCCACGTCTACGACGGCTGGAAATCGGGGTCGGGACCTGCTGGGGCAAGGGACTACTGCTTCGCAGAAAAAATGATATTTTTGATGTCATATTTCAAGATATTAGCCGACCCCAATATATATAGTTGGGAAAAGGCTAAGCAGATGAAGATGATGATTTCAAGATATTAAGTTAGGAGCTCTTGTTATTTACAAAATTAACTTCACAAGTAAGATCCCAAGGTTCAGCAAAGACCATCTATTATTAAAGACATTCTATGCATATTAATAAAGCAATTATTAGAATTACGTAACCTCATCTAAAAAGTGATGGAACACAACTATACGACCATTCGTTGAGTTTACTTTAAAATGATTTATACCGTTATAGTCTTGATTACGCGATGCATGCACTGATTGCAATAATAATCGTGTTTATTAATTAAAATTGACGGATTCATAACCTTGGGTGCCATTTAAATCTGGTGCATTTGATGGCAGCACGATTCATAGAATCTGTATTACTGAATGAGTTCACTTTTCAGGAATGTTTGAATAGTTATTTTGGACAAATATTACATTATTTTGAAGTTTGAAGGAAAAGCTTCTTGTCTTGGAAATTACGTTTCCTTTTTTTGACGTGGGATATATCCTTATGGGTACATAATTAAAATTAAATAATTTAATAATAATGCATGTAACATGACGACCTGGCGAGGGTCGTGGGAATCCGATGGATGCGAGACGCACAGGACGGGTCGCTGTGGCGACGCTTGGGGGAGGCCTATGTCCAGCAGTGGACGTCTTTCGGTTGAGATGATGATAATGAATGTAACATAATTAGCCTAATAATTTTCACACTGCGGCCTCTTCTCTAAGAGAGGGAATGTCCCAAAACCCGCCACGCGGGGCCCATTGCAATTTGGTACATGTCACATGACTTCAATTTATTTGGTGCTAGGACTTGCCGATTTCGTCACGATGTTTTCGTTCACCGTTTTGAGGGCAGTCGAGGGAGGCCTATGTCCAGCAGTGGAGTGACTTGCGGCTGAGATGATGATGATACGCCTGACTGGGTTTGAACCCGCAACGTCTTAGGTCGGGGCCGTTACCACTGGGCCCACCACTGTTCTCAAAACAGCCACCTCTGTCCAATACTACTGTAGTCGTGATCTTTTATATTAATGTAGTAGGCTTTTCAGGCTATTTACTTAACCTAAGAAATGGCTAAGGACCTCCGAAACCTGTTACTAGCGGTGTCTCGCCAATCGCATATCGTTACTAGAGCGATCAGCCGCAAACATGCGGTTGACTCGAATCGTACACCGATCATACTAAGCATTCGAATAAAGGGATGGAGTCGCCTTGTGTTACAAATTTTTCTGGTAAAAATATTTTTGGTTTTGCTTAAGAACTTTAGCTCCTCATAGATAACAGTATTCTGTTTTTAATACCATACAGCTGCTTGAGTACAGTAATTTATTGCTGTTATAAAGATACTGCCCATAACAGTAAGAGTAGCACTTTTAACAATTATTTTGCTGCCACTTGTATGTAAGTATCTATTATTGGTAGTTTCGTTTATTCTATTTACAGTTTTCAATGTTCCTTTCTCTTCTGCAACTAAATTTTTTTAACACATAAGGCGACTCAATAGTTTTCTACTAACAAGCGGACAATTAGGTGACACAATTGCACTGCGGTGAGCAGGCGCCGGGCCCGCGACTTATCAACCGTCAACAACACTTGAAAATAATAACAGAAGTATTAGGCACTTTTAGTCTAGAGCCTGGAATCCACAGGTGAGTTTTAGTACGTAAAAGTCTTAAACCCTCTTTCGTTCCATTCATAAAGGAAGACCTTATTAGGTGATGATGATAATGACGCAAAAACCACCCGCGGTTTCACCTGTTTCTTTGATAAGTTGTAGTTTACAGCCCTTCTCGATAAAAGGACTAACACTACTCGTAAAAGCATTTTTCAATGCGAATTAGCAGTTCCTGAAAAAACTACTGATTCGAAAGTATTTAAAATACGAGTATAAACAAATACTAATATTAGTAACGATGAAATGTCTAAATATTTGTGTAGATAATTCATTATTAAAGGGTTTTTTACACTTATAGGTACAGGGGAATTTTCAAATGGTACGCAATTGGAGTTTGGCGATTCTACGGGCTATGTCGATAACTTTGGCTTTCCTGCGGATATCTTCATTTTTGAAGGGATCACGCAAAGAAACTTCGAGCTTAAAACATAAAACCCTTGGTCCTGCCTATGAACTATGAGAGTAAAGGAACAGAGATTGCACCTTAGTTTGCGCACACTCTTGAACATTATAATATCTACGTTGTATTCAGTCGGGAAGATTATTATTATTACTATTTAGTTAATTTCACACCTTTTCTATATTATGTAAGGATAGCTCCAGCTATATAAGGCTAAACCAAAATTGGTTAACTTTTGGCAGATCAATTTGCATAAAAAATTGGTACAAATTACTTATGGCGTCAAAATGGTTCCGAGATTAGTTAGGGAGCTAATCTGAGACTGACCGAGATTAAAATAGGTTAGCATAGCATAGCATCAGCCTTATAATGTTCCCATTGCTGGGATCCAGGCCTCCTCTCTAGGAGAGAGAATGGACCGTAATCCACCACGCGGGCCCAGTACGGCTTGGTGGATGTCACATGCCTTCGAATTTTTGCTTCTAGGACATGCCGGTTTCCTCATGATGTTTTCCTTCATCGTCAAAAAAGGTTCGACAGGAGGATTAAATAAAATGGTCCTTCTGTACGTACCTTGAGTTGTGACATAATTATAATTGTATAAATTGTTTGGTAATTATCGTCAATTTATACATTCCTTCATTCGTTATCTTTATTGAGAGCTTGCCTATGTTTTGCACAATTACGTCAGTAATGAACGTTTGATTTGACAACTCGATTTTGTATATTATAATTATTTTGTAATATTTCATAAGGTTTGTATGATCGGGGTATTTATTTAATTTAATAACCGACAGCATAAATATATATTCACATTTAAATTACTGAGCTTAGGGTCTTGAGTTTTTATTAAAGGCTAGGAAAAAATATGTTATTGGCTTTTTCATAAGCAATTACTCTACAAAAGCTCAGAGTTTGGAAGCTGGTGGTGTAATAACCCCGTGCCAGGGATAGTACGCACAGTTAGACATGGGCCTTCAACAACTATTGCCAATATGATCAGTCCTGTGCATCTCTGTCATCTATCGGATTTCCGTGACCCTCACGGGGTCATCGGTCCACCTTGTGGTAGGCCTACCAACGCTGCATCTTCAGCATCTTTTGGGCCCATCGACCATCTGTTCTGCAAGTAATCTTCCCTAATCACTGCCAAGTGCGCGCTCCATCGTCAACCACACCATCAAGTGAGATTAGTAGACAAACGCGAGTCCTACCTATACCAAAAAAAAAAAGTGTTACGTGATAAGTCCATGGGCACTTCCTAAACTCTGCCTATCAATCGTCACGTATCTTCCTAATGACGGTCAGACTAGACACCGGTATTAACATTTTTACAACTTTATATTAGTCAGAGTTTCTTGGCGAAATGCCAAAATTTTTCGACCGGCTGTTAAGGTGAAGTATCAAATATGATTGTTCGTGTAACAAACAAAAATCATGTAGGTATCTTTATAGATTTTTCTTTGAAAACCAATCTGCTGCGATGATCAAAGATATCACGTAAACCTGGGATGTTGATAAATAAATATAAACGCGTTTTTTACATGTGATAGGCAAATTGCCACGGCGAAATTACTTCTATATTAAATTTAAATGGGGTAAGTACAAATATAGAAAATATAGATACTAATAATTACAAGGGTATATGACAGGTAGCACCTATCTGTACATCTCTTTTAAAGACAGAAAGAAAGAAGAAAATAATACTTATTTGGCAACAGTCACTGGTAACATAGAACAGAAATAAAATAAAAATTGTCAGTCAATAAAAAAACTCAGAGTTTGTCTCGCGGCTACGCTAAAATGGTTCCAATGTTGCCAGACTGAACCTGTCTGCCGCTTGTCTTCCAATGAATCTTTAGTGACGAGTGATGAAGGGAACGGTTTCAAACATTAAACCATATTGAATAACGCGGTCGCGGCAGACTAAGAAGGAGATGGTGGGACGACTTCGATATCTTCCTTAGGAATTGGCTAGAAGTGGCCGGAAGGATGAAGGTGAACGATGGAAGGAATTGTGATAGGCCTTTGCTAAGCAGTGGGACAATATAGACTAGATATAAAAATGATATATACTTTTTTTTTTCTATGGCAAAATTTACTACAGAATCAACTAATCGGGAAAAACCAAATAAATTCTCGTAACACTTTATGCGTGCAACGGACTTTTACTTCACACGAAGCATTGGCCTTGTGTCAATACAGTATTGTAAATACAGAAATAGTTACATACTAGACAAATAAATGCAAATCACGTTCTTACTCAAAATTCGCATGCTTATCGTAGTTTCAATTCACCAACAAATTATCACTGATTTGACATCCGGTTCGAGACTAAATATTGCAACAAAAAAAAAACATGCAAAAAAATTTGCTGTGTCTAAATTTAGTGTTCAAATTATCGTCTATACCTTAAGTAAATAGGTGTGTGGTCTCAATATTAAAAAAATCTAGTCAGTGGCTAAATAAATTGACGCTAAATACAATCATATAACATTATAAACGATTGACTATTAGTTAGTACTCACTCGGTTTTAAATTATAGATACTAATCAGTGCGCAGTTTATTTTTCTCATTAACCCTGCTTTCGTCATTTTTGGATATGGTAAGTGAACAACAAGGTGTGAATTTAAAAAATCATTATTGAGACTGCAATGCACTGGATATTATGATACAGTATACAAACATGTGAGTAAAAATATCCTTATTCTTAATACCTGTAATACCGAAGTCCCTCACAATGTTTGAGTGCCTGTCGGTTCTTATAGATAAATTATTATAAGCTACAAAATGTAAATTCAAGCGGTTTTCATCAATATAGTTCATAAGGAAAGTGTAAAGGTATACATATACCTATAATACACGCATAACAAAGTAGAGAAAAATCGAAAATTTCAAAGATTTGTAACGCTAGCAAGTTGGGGGAGAGTCTCTATTAAAAATATAAATGTTAACGGAACATTAAAGAGAGGCCAAAGAAAAAATTAATGGATTGTGTGAGATGTTATGCCGATCCCAAATAACATGAACAAGGGCAGGAAAAAGGTAAAGTATATATTACTAAAGAATGTAAAATACGCCTTTGAGTTTACATCAAATAAATATAAGAAAAAGTACCTAACAGTTGATAGACAGTAAGCATATATCTTATGCTTTAGTGTAGGCAGGTGATTAGAACAAAATACTAGCTAGTTGAGATGAAATGTAAGTATATTTATTTCTTAGCACCTAGATATACACTCCGACACCTGTTTGTGTTTTCAAATTTAGTCAGAATAGATAAATAAAACTTCATCTTGTATTCTACGAAAAGTGAAGAAACTTCTAAAATATACAAACCTTTTCTTTTAAATTGATTTATAAACTAGTGTTTAACAGCGATACCACTTGATGGTAAGAAGTGATGCAATCGTTGATGGTAAGGCGTTCTAATTATTTAAGAGTCTATTCACTTGCCTCGAATACACCTAAATTATAATTGGACGGAAAGACCGCAGCAAGCAAATTGTTCCAGTCCTTCGATGTACGCGGTATAAACAACGAGGCGAAATGCTTAGTCTGGACCACAGAGGTATCAACAACGTAAGGGTAGATACTCGCCGTACGATCTACTATGATCTAGGTAACATTTGAAATATGTGGCGTTTCAACAGCAAAAACTGATTATTTTAAATAAATAGTTTTGCTAACGTAACATAATGTAGATTAGGCCGACAAGAAAAGAACGAAGGCAATGAATATAACAAAAACATATAATAAAAACTGTTCAACCACAAAACCCATCTCATCATTTGAATTGAGTTTATTAGCTATCCCAAAATATAAATTATAAAGGAAAATTTTATACCGGTACTTCGCGCGGCTGAAATATTTTTTTCGTTGTAAAACTAGAATATATGTGACAGAAGAGATCAAATGTTAGAACAAACATTTTATCGTATGTGATTATTTTTATTTCTGAATAATTCACTTACTGAAGGGTTTCTCTTAAAGATCTGAACTGCTTACGAACTTACCTGTAAAGAAATATTACAAATTAGTAAAACGGTTCTTCAATATTATTTGTTTGAAAAATTTTTAAAACGTTATTATAAGATAAAGAAAATTATAACACAAATACAGCAAAAATTTTAACCGATCCTTTGTGTAATACTAATATTAATTTTGAGTTATTTTACTAGAAGTAATTATATTACTATTATAAACTTAAAAATAATATAATTTAAATTTTTATTAAAGCAAATAATTCGTTCAAGAGCAAGTTTTAATCGCCTTTAATATCAATGTGATCATTAATGTTTTAGCCAATCCTTGTAATCATTGTAAAATCCTACATTACTGCCAATTTTATTTACCATTAAGAGATCCACGTGTAAAGCGAACATGTCATTAACTTAAGACAACGTAAACAGTAAGCTCTTTGTAACAAAAATAAATTTGTAAACATGTCTTAATATTAGGAGTCCAATACTTCGAAACAGATAAGAATAACTACTGAATGAAGTAAGACAATAAACGTACAGTTACGACTTAACGATGTTAACGGAAATAGAATAGCAAAGATAATAGATACCACGAGAGCGGCCATTATCGAAGCATCCACATTCCCAACATCAAAGAGAGATATAAAACGGTTCACTGATAATGATATATTTTCGCGACACACTATTTCTATAAATACACAATTTGGCATGGAATCGAAATAACATAACGCAACGGGTTACGCACCTGTTGAGGAGATGCTATTGAGAATAAATCATGCCGGCAATATCTTTCAGCAATATACCTATCTCACTCTAACATAATAAAGCTCTGATAACGCCATCTCTTTCGACAGACGGCCTTGCCAAAAAGGTGAATACCCCGCCAACTATGAATTTTAGTATAAAAATAATTCTAACAATAACAAGAGTTATGGAAATTGAGAGAGCTTAGGAAGATGGCGATAGAAAAAATCTGTATTATAAACATTTTGAAACTTATGCGTCAGACTTCGTCGTTCGACGTTCTAAATTCGAATCGTGTAGCCTAAATTACCGAACACAACTGTATCACAAAATTGCAACAGTACTATTTTAACTGTTTAATAAAAAAATATTTTAAATTTTACACATAGGGCGCAACAATTATTAACATTAACTTTACGACTGTTTAATGACCAGAGCTCTTAATATCTGGGATCTCTTAATATCTCTTATCTAGGATCTTCATCCTCATATAAAAAGGAACCACGTCAGAAATCTATAATAATAATAAACATGTTATTTTCAGCTTTACAATTTAGCAAGAAGTAAAATAGCCGTCCGTACTTTAACTTAATTTAAACATAAAGGTAATAAATTTTATGTTACACCTCTGATACTCAATCTAAGATTGAACTTGCGTAATGGGTTTCAGCGGTCTCTAAAAATTTACACAGGAGTTTTATCTCGTAAATAAACATCATGGGTATTTAAAAAAAAAATTGTTTTTAGTTTTACAGTCAAAAAATAATTGATGACAGCAGAATCTACAAGTGTCATTAATGAAGAAATGACGTTGAAGGCAAAGCAGAATGTACAAAACATTTTTTTATTTTTCAAGCAAGATTTTGCCTCGCAAGGTTTTTACGACCACTTTTCGGAGCAGTCAATCAATTCATCAATCATCCTTATTATGTTTGGCAGCAAATTCAAATGGGATGATTAACCTCCTTTAACTTCCATATGGCTGCCGATCAGCTAATGAAGAAATCGCCTGTCAGTACACAATTAACGGTTCGTAAGTGGCTTCATCGACTGAAGCTTTGGGAGGTTTTGACTTTGTAAATGTTAGTATTGGACGCTTTGCAGCTTTTGCTGTATCGATGTCTTCATTTACTGTATGTTATTTGTCATTATTGAATTTGACTTCGTTTTGGCTATTTTTGTCATTCATCCATTCATCATTATTGTTAACTGGCATTGTAACTGCAGTTGTATAATGCTGGTATTTAGCTGTATCCGGTTAGACTAGTAGATCTAAAATAGTTGGAAAAAAGACAGATTTAATGCTAGCATTAAAACAAAGACGCCCGGATGTATACCCAAATATTTTTCTGGTGCATCATAGGCACAAAACGTTTCTTCTAGGTTAAACGATATACAATATACAGACAGGTAAGTATGTATTAATATAATCAAGGCGAAAGTTTGTATGTATGAGTGAGTTTATATTTGTCACTCCTTCTTGCTCAATGCTGAAAGATTTTGAATGAAATACCAGGACAGTTTATATCCTGGATTAACAGGTTATAATTTCTACAGGCGGAAAATACTGATTTCACGCGTGCAGATTATATATAGTCATTGGTATTTAAAGATCATCTACTGAAACGAGCAAAAATTTTACATGTTTTCCAAATGTCTATAAGAGAGAATGATTTCTTAGTAATACTTTGTATACAGACTCGTCAGTTAATAGCTCATTGGAACCATTGTTAACCATTACTTACTCCAGATACTATTGGAAAACCAACTAGAAGATGTTTATGTCTGGTTATGACGCGTTAGCTTTCATATTCAAGAATTATCTCATGCATGAACTATTAGCAGATGTAGTGTAGGTTGATGCTTTGAAACAAACTGGCATGAGACTATTACTGAGAATGTGTTACATAAATATATTGTCTGGTTATTTTATTATTTATTAGAAACAGAAAAGAGTTGCCTACTATATTAAAGTAAGGAAACTTTAAAAAGTGCTACACACAGCATTGTCCACAGATTAATCGAAAACATGAAGAAAGGAAACAGATTAAAAAAAAAATTGAATTAACAATTAATTTATTATGAACTGAAATTATTAAAACTAACTATGTAAATATATTGAACTTGAGTCATAATTAAATGAAATATGTAAGTGTTAAAATTCAATAGATAACATTGAAACCCTAAAGCAAAAAGAAAAGACAAACGGCGAAACGATGTCTCAATTTTGTAAGTTCTATCGTTTTGGCACTGCTAAAAACTTATTGAACGCTATTTTCACTCTCATCTACGTCGAAACATTTCAAAAAGAAATAAGATGTTTACGTAAAGCCATTATTGTTTTTATAGATGCTCCGATTTCCGAGCTCTTTTCGTAGATATGAATAGAGGAGTAGAAAAAATTCCATGCATATATCGCAGACTCTATGTCTGCATACGAGGTGCTTGACCGAAACCATTATAAAAAAAACATTGGCATCAGACCAATTTGTCACCGCATTTTTAACTACAGATGTGGGGTAGTGCGCGTTTTAAATCGCATATATTGTCAAGAATCATTTGTGTATCATTCTCTCAAAAGCTTACGTTAGGTTTGCAAGACTAAAGTCTTCGCCAAGGCATTATTTGAACAATCACTACAAAACAAAATTATTGTTAATACGAGTATGTAAAGGGAAGCACAAATGTAGAAAGAACAGCAGGCTCTTCAAATTCAAGGAAAAAGAAAAGTAGGCGAGGATCTTGTTATACTGGTTAGTTGTATGAATAACGCCACAATCATTCGGCGTTACATATTTTAGTACTGATGAAAAGAAATGTCTTATCAAAATTAGGTCGAAAGTGGGCGTGGTGCGGATAGCACTGTCCATGCACTTGTCAATGAACGCATGCTTGGTGTCTTTAACCGAATTAGAACCTGGCAGGAAGCCAGAATACCATGAGGATCATAGGTAAGAATGACAGATATGTTTTTAAATTATTTGACTTGTTCAAAGATATGACGCGGTATAGGCCATTCAATCTTCATTTGGTTCCCAAATCTATAGAGGGAAATATACAAAATCTAGTAGTAAGTCAGTATACCCTTTATAAATAGATAGGTTCATTAGAAGTCACACTTATATTGCCGTTTGTAAAAAATCGATGAATTAAATACATCACTAAAACATATGTATAGCGATACAGACAAAAATAATATTAAAGGAAAACTAATTCATGATCTTTCTAACAACAAACCTCCAACACAAAAAGCCACTGTACTTGTAAAAGTCACCATCCTCAAAAGAATACTTCAAAGTGTTGAATTTTAATCCCACAATAAACAATTATCCTGGTATCTCACATCCGGTGAGAAAAGAGATGTCTTCATAAACACTTACTGTATTTTTTGTCAGAAGACGCAATGCATATCTGCCTTTGATAAGAGTTCGTTGACTCCGCGAATCTGGTCCGATAATACGTAATCACGATTCCAAGATATGTCTATTTGCTATGTACATGGCGATAATGTTATTTGATTTCGCTTTGCGTTCGTCTCTCTCAAGGCCAGTGGGCCTATGTTAGAGAGAATTGCTGGAAATTCTTGAATCTAGTGCGAATTTAGTCGCAAAATTTTGTTTGTTTGTATCTCTTGGATATACGGGTGACTAGGTTATCTATATTGACGTTGCATACAAAATTATTTAGACTTGGAGTGTTTTGGGTATGACAAAATAAGGCAGATCTTAAGTGATCTAAATTACGCGACGTTTCTCGTTTCTTGATCCTTTTCCATGATCAGAACAGTTTTATCATTGACTTTGTTAATTTTCATCTATTGTCATATTTATATCTCTTTTATTTCGAATATTATATTTATTTTAGCTTCAGAGATACTTTAAGAATCTGAAATAAATTATCAGCATACAAATTAATTAGTACCTTTAGTAACTAAACAGTTGCGATATAAGCCGAATCTAAGCAATAATATTGATTGCAAATGTAGGCCATGTCGCTAAATATATGAAGTCACGCACATTATGTACCCAAAACATAAAGGAGATAAGCATATACACTTCGTTATATAACCTTACGTAACTTGTCATTACCGATATTTGTACAATTATAAAAACGTAACTAAAGTTCTGCTAGACTAACATATTTTTTTATAGATTCTAACGTGACGGAGAAAGATAAAGACTTTATAGGATATGGTAAGGACAGACTAGATGCCATAATCGAAAAACCTACGGTAAAAAAATATATGGGAGAGTCAGAATTAATTCGAGGAAGATATTATTTACCCAATTCGATTATCGAGAGGCGAGCAAGCAAGAAGATGTCAGCAAAACCATAGGAAAAACCTGGGGCCCTGGAACGGAAGGCAAAGAAGGAACAGGAGTGAGTTTTAGTCAGTAAAAGTCTGATAGTCTCCCTCCACCCTAGACCAGAAGTCATTGGATGATTTCTCAAAAATTTTTGAAAAAAAACAAATGATTATAGTGAAGTACTTTCAAATTATAGCTCAGCGGTTGTATTTTACAAAACATTGTTAGTTCTAAAGCTCATATTTGCGAGTGCCATGTTGTCGTAAAGTCCGAGTATGCACGTGCATCGTGTCAAAGATTGCGTGCGTTTACGCACATGACAGTATTATTTTACAATGATGTGTCTAGGACGGGGCTTAGTTATAAGATAAGCGGGCTCAATGTGCAAGATATTTCTACGAAAAACGGCGGAAATTACCGCTTATATTAGCAAAAAACAAAAGAAAAAAAGAAAGAAGGATGACAAATAGAATGAAAGAAAAAAGGACAAATTTTATTTCTTTTAAATTTTTTCCTTTTTAATATTGTGTGGTTTCCTTATATTCTTTCCCTTTTCCCCCTTTCCTTTTCCGTCTTATGGGTTCTAAAGTTAAAACCAAATGATTACGTCAGGTGTTCAAGAGTTATGGGTAATCGTATCTAATATCTTATCACTACAAATAATATCGTAAGACCTTATCTAATCTTTCAATATGCTTATATCCGGTAGCAAATCAAACTATACTTCGGAAGCATTTCGGAAACCATTTAGCAAAGTGACTGTCAGTTATATAGTATTGGTTTCTCCAAGTAAATGATAACTTCTGGATTCTAATATCCCACGAACGGTTCCAAGCCAATAAAGTATAAGTGAAATATATAGCAAGTTAGATAGCAATTGACAAGTGTAACTTAATGTTACAATTCAATTTATACTCGTAATGGAACGTAAATAGTTACAGGGTTACTGAGTGAGAGGTTATCTCCAGTAATGATTATGCTGAGGTAAATATATCTTTGAATACCTACGAGTTTTAGATGGCAACGGAACTAGAGTATTCATCTCTTGTTCTGAAAATTATATGTGTAGGCAACCAACGTAGTGAACGGAGTCTGTTGGGTGCGAGAAATACAGACTGTTCATTGCGACCAAGTTTAGGGGAAGCCCGAAACCAGCTGTGGACGTCTATCGAATGAATTGATGATGGTGGCGATGAAGAAGGAAGACCACATGCTGATGTGGACAAACCGGACCTTGACATCAGAAATAAAAGGAACAATGCAAAAATATTGCCATTTGAAAAGACAAAGCTGTGCTATGAGTGTTGTAACAAGAATCGAAATTTTCAAATAACTTTTGAATATGATCTTTGAAGCTAGGCAGAGAAGTATTGTTTGCATTTAGATGACTAATATACATATTATCAGATGATAAATTTTAGCTTGAATATAGAGTGAGAATATCGTGCCAGAAACAATATGACTCATCAAAGATCCAACTAAAGACCTATGGGAATGACAATGTCGAAATGACACTAACGTGTTGTGTTTAAGCAAAAAACATATTGTAAAAATGTTAAGGAAAGTGATAAAAAAGACACATTTCGAGACGTTCACAAAGTATGAGATATTTTTAACGCAGTGTCGCTACCGCTTTATTCTTGAGTCACAGGCTATGTATAATGTAACCTAACACTAGATGAAGCGAAGAAGATGCATTTTCTAAACCACCATGTTTTTACCTGGTAGCTACGCGGATTTTTTTACATAAAATAGAGCGTTCATTCTTGATACGGTTATTATTAAAATTATCATGGGGTAAAAAAGCACGCAAAATTTCAACTTTTGAATGATTATGAACTTATATAATTACAAACAAAACTTCGAATTCTAAATGAAAAAAGAACTGATAGATTATGTGGGAGAAATCCTGACACTATTTGAGTTAGAAGCAGAATTAAAGCAGCTGCCTTTAAAATTTAAGAGAAGTAAAACTTAGAAAAGGACTAAGGACCGCTAAAAGAATGAAGGAGGAATGATTTAATAAACGTCGCCATTTCTAAGACAACATCAAGTAACATAGGTGCATATCAAATCAAAACGCCAACCATCATCTTTGTTTATTACACTCAGAATTATTACTTGGCCTCTGACATCAATTAACCTAACCTTACCACAATGCACTTGATATTACGATAAATCTTCCACTAAGTAGTACATTGCCAGCTTTGCTTTACTTTACTCGATAAAATAGATCAGAAACGACCACCGAAAAGCATTGTACATCATTATTTGCAATACGTACTAAGTCTTCCTTTGGAAAATTGGTATCGTTTGCAATGAAGAGAGTTCCTTTGGAAGCCGGATTTGGTTTTGGTGATATTAAAGTAACCTAATTAATAAGTAACTGAGGTTATTATGTAATTAGTTCTGCGTCTTGATTTTTATTATCAATTTGCATAAGTACCTATGTTTAAGCAAGTAGATGAGAATTAAGAAGTCCTAGATTGTTAAGTGAGTTTTTAGAGTCTTTCAACAAGAATAAAATATACCGATGAAGATTTATTCAAATTCGATGAAATCAGAAAAAAGTTAGTATTAGCAGAAACCATAAAAAATATAGTATTAGCAATGTCTATAAATGGAAAAGGTAGCAACAATGTTTATGTTTATCTTACGTGCCTTAAGTGAAGAAGATGTGACGTGTTCACATACAAAACCAAAAATAAATAAAGTTACTTAATCCATTTATTTTTATTGCCATCCATTACCTTGCTAAATGCCGGTGGTGGCAAGCGATCTGTCGTAATAATGTCATTCAACCTTCAGACTTGGCCAGAAACACACATAAATCAACCGGAGACTTGCAAATTTATTGTAAAGTGTATTACTTTTCTTACGTTTTTAAATTTGTTTAAAATGGAAAATTTTTGCACAGGTGATATTGAAATTCAAAGCTTTAAGTTGATTAACTGCTTTATACTATGTAACATACAATCACGCTTATGCTTCATAAAATGTAGGGCAAGCAAGGTATCTACATCATATTTCAGGCATATCTGCTTTGTAAAATATTTAGTATCTAGATAATTTTAAACAGCGGTTTCTGAATTGAATATTTAGAATTAAGCACTTGTCAAACAGTGCTTAAATGCCAAATGACAGCTTTTAAGTTAACGACGAATTTGAGAAATACTCAAATTTACAACTTTAAATGCTTATATCAGAAATTGTGGTCTTTGGCGGCATGCTATGATATTTTTTATATTTAGTGGCACGTTTCCCATAAAGGGTTGCCATCCCTCCTATATGATATAGTTCCACTTTTCGTAGTAGGTGAGCCAATGAACTAAGCAGAAAACCTAATTTCGGGAAGTGCCTGGACTAAATAATACCTCGAGATAAGCATTCTTGCTCTTTAATGGGCTCTAAATAATATTTTATCACAAAACAATTACGCAGTAACATTGTTGGACACCAATAAAATTCGCATAAATTGACTCGAGCTAATTTCAAATTGTTAATATCCATATAAATTTTGCCCGACTAATTAGTGTACTATAAAACACCAAAAGAATTTAATGCAAAGGCCTACAAAATGATAAATTCGTAACAGTAACAAAGTTCAAAGACCACGGTTCAGTAAAAAATTTAATGGAGGTAAAAACAACAATGATATTTAAAATTTGTTCTACCCACCTCAGCTATAAAATTGAAGGAACGCTGTAAAAGCGAAAGTTGAACGACCAACAGGCAGTTTTGAAACGCAATGAAAATCAGGGACAGTAAGCCGGAGACCCCGGGAACACCGCTTATTTATATTCATGAACCCTCAACGAGCCTATTACCTCTCCCGCTAAAATATTCAATTACCCTCTCAAGTACTTTCACCCCCAGAGTTCAGCGACATTTTAATATGAAAACTCAGCAAAAAAATCTACCGCACACGTTCTCATTTTGCAAATTATCATCAAATTACTGACTAAACACACGTCTACCGTCGTCGGAGGTCGGTCTTCGTATGAGCGTAGCGTTCGAAATTCAAACGCGGGCGGTTAAAACTGACGCATGTGATTGGTGGTCGTTATTTTCTCTGCACTATTATTATATGAGATGAAGTTATCAAATTTTGAAACAGAAAATTGTGGGGTTTTGGACTTTCGCTCTCGTCAGTGTTTGCTTTTCGTGCGTCGGTATAATTTTATTAGGCCTTATTAAGTCATCTGTCGGACATGTACGTTTGCATGTTCGTGTGTTTAAGAGCATTATATATGGAATTATTATCGTGTTATAAGAGATTTATTAGTTACTCGCTATGTGTGACGTCATGTTTGATTATTGGGTTTAGTTCCCTTAGCTTTTCAATCATATTTGTACTTATTAATAACTTATTACTAAGAGGCAGGGCACATTTCTTGCAAGAAAGATGGACGAAGGAGACGAAAGGTTCTAGAGAGGCGATCACGACGAAGTAGCGTTTGAAGGAAGGAGGCCCCACAAAATGGACCAATGACCTGATGAATCCGATGGATGAGATACGCATAGGACCGGTCGTTATATCGACTTTTGGGGAGACGTACTACCAACATTAGACGTCTTTCGGCTAAAATGATGAAGATGAATATTACTCAAAGAGATTTAAAGAGAAACTTATTTAATGTCTCTCTTATTACTTCAGAAAACAATATTTAGCGGTACAACAATAGATTTTCCGTACACATTCGCACATTAATTTTCTATTCGAATATATACGTATGAAGTTTAAGCATGGTTTATGGCTCATGTGCCTGATCTATGTTCTAAGTCTCGTTTATAAGTTATAATAATAATTGCTCAAGGTTTTGTAATGAATACTCACAATATTGGCTAGCAAATATTATTACTTTGTAGTTAAGATAAAGTGCAGAATCTTCGAGCGCAAGATTTACGTTTCTGGGTCAGAGAATCGCAGTTTGATTTAGTTTTGTAATTATCTAGACCCTCTGTTATGTTTGTGAATCGTTTTATTTTGTTTGAAACGTATTCTATTACTAGGTTTTTAAAGGGATTTGATTAAAGTTGCCTTTTGATAATCCCTTAAAGAAGATTAAATAATAAGAATAAAATTAGAAAAAATAAATCTAATAAAATAATACAGAAGGTGAGAGTGGTCACGGCCCTGACTTACAGAGTTAAAGATCGGTACAAACATAGGCAGGCACATTACTTTGTGTAATTTAGTTCATCACCATCGCTCTCAAAACCGTGAAGAAAAACATCGTGAAGAAACTGGTATGTCCTAGATCTAAAAATGCGAAGAAATGTGACTACCACCAATCCGCATTACTTATGGCCCGCGACGTGGATTATAGCTCCTTCCCTCTGTTCTAGAGTCCTCTCTGTATGTGTCCCTCCTCACAATCTCTGGCTCATTATGCTATTTATGTTATATATGAGTAAAACTAGTGGTCTTATTACACAATACTATAGGTATAAGAATTGTGTGTATCCATGTTTCTTTTCGACCAGTTGTTAACTTTTTAATTTAAACCCTAAGTTTGGATATCTTATCAAACGACAATAAAATGTTGTAAATAATGGAAAGAATTTACCAAAAATTCCTCATTCCTCAACTAACGATAGTAAATTTTCTGCCATATTTTTCTTACACTATCCAAAAACCTATACACTCATCGGCAGTCCCAAACAACTCAAAGAAAAAAAAATCGTTTGATGTAAAACAAAAACAAAGATAGCTTGTTCCTACAGTAGTTACTTACATGTAAAACATTTGACTTATTTCACCTGCGCAGGCGTCGAACCTGCGCTGCAGTCTAATAACAATAAACTTAACGCACGTTAACTATTTGTTTAGTTACGGCCCGTTTGTTTTCTTGATCACATAAAAGACGCTCGGATTACATACAGTATGATTGAAAAAAAAATGCGTTTTGACTTAATAGGTTATGTTTTTTTTTATTTTAGTTGGGGATATTATATGAATGACTTCTCCCGCTCCTGAGCAGAGTGGGAGGTCGTCCCAGACTTTTACTGACTAAACCCCAGCCCGTTCCTTCTTTGCCTTTGATCCAGGGTCCCGGGTTTTCTTTTCTAGTGTAAGATATGGTTTATGTCCGAGTAATTCGGTTAGGACAATTTTGTTACACGTAAAGAAACTAATGCACAAGACCGGTTATTGTGGCGTCACTTAACAAAGACCTACGTCCAGCATTGGACGTCTTTTGGCTGAAATGATAATGAAAGAAAAATAGATTTACCATCTTTAAAATTTTTGGCCATAAAGAGATAAGCCAATTTCAGTATGTTCCGTTGTTTTTTTCTTAAATAGCCTACTGAGGTCTAGACTAGGATAGCGTATATCCCGACAACAGCATAAACAACGTACATATGTGCTAATCGTATGCGCAAGCGCAAGTAAGAGTCAGTTTCACTTTCCCATTTACATATGTATTGGTAAACAAATGCTTTAAAGATGCATGCCATGTTATTAAAACATGCTATATTTTGGGTAGTAACTACTAAAAATCTAAAACAACCTATTACATACTTCCAGGATTTTGAGTCAACCATCATCATCTCGGCCGAGGTCGGCTTCCAGTCATACCGGATTTAGCTAAATACCAGTATTTTACGAGGAGCGGCTGCCTACCAGACCTCCACAACCCATTAACTGGGGTAACACGGTACTTCATGGCAAGACTGTAGTCAGATTTACTGGCTTCTGACTATCCGTAACGACTGCCAAAGATCTACCAATGACAGCCGAGACCTACGGCTGAACCATTTTCTAATTATTATTTATATCCTCAGCTGGACTTAAGCTTCCCCTAAGAGTTGCCACAACAAACAATCCTGTGCGCCTCGTATCCATCAGATCCCTGCGACCCCTACCAGGTCATCGGCACCTAGTTGAAGGCCTTCCAACGTTGCGTCTTCCGGTGCGCGGTGGCTACTCCAGAACCTTTCCACCCTATCGACCATCACTTCTGCAAGCAACATACACAGGGCAACTTAGGTTTGGCGATTCTGTAGAAATGTAGCAATTAACATGATTATGGCGATATTTGTATTTGGTAGCATCAACAAAACTGAAATATTACTCACTGAAAAACCCACATACGAAAGCGAGCTTGATATACCAGTGTCTCAAAACACTTTTTTTTCAGTGGGAAGTCATCAAATAACTTCTCCTGCTCTGTATGACCCGATAGAGAGTGTCAGCCTTTTACGTACATTTTTTTAAAGATGTAAAATTATGCAATGACTTTTCCCACTCTAGATAAATTGGCACTTATGTTTTTTTTTTTAATTATATGCTCGCGTTTGACCACTATCTCACCTGATGGTAAACGATGATGTGGCCGACGATGGGGCACGCTTGCCTACAAGTAACTTATTCATTCTTGAATTTTAAATTGTTGCTGTTGTGTCTTTTTATTCGCCCTTTGCTTTCAAGCACCTGACTCTTTCAAAAAAATCCCTCAGTCTGACAACACCCTAAGCATCGTATACGGGCGTGCCACGCATTGATTCCAATATCGATTAGTAAGTTATTTGTGTGCACCCGCCCTAACGGTGAAGCGGCTCCTCGTAAACAAACATAAACTGATTTTAATTTTCTACTTATGAAGCGGTAGGTTGGAATAAGCGGGACGTGATTCCGTGTTTGAGGAGTTTTTGTTGTTGATTTCCTTGTGTTGTTTTTGTTTTGTAAAATCGTAAGATACGAGTGCGTGTCTGATTTTGACTGGCTTGAACCACAACTGTGTTTTACGGACTGGCAAACGGCGAGCTACCAATTACTCATCGTCCGCAAGCCCATGCCTACGGTTGCTGGATATCGCCCTTCGACTCTTCCCTTTAGGCGTTTCCTGGGATGTGAGAATGTCCGTTCCTTCACCCTTGTGGCGATCTACTCTGCTAGCAATGCAGCTTCGAAGAAGACCATGGTCGCATCCCATTCCCTCCCATTCCAGACTATTCGCCCGTGTAAACATTGAAAATTAGCCCAAAGGACAGCGTGAAGAAAATTTACATACATTCAAACTTTCGCTTTTATAATATAACTGTGATGCTTAGATACAGTATATATAAAAAAAATACGGAATCCAAAATGAGTAACCCTATCTACTAATGGTTTAATTATTATATCTAGGTAAGAGGATTAAGAAATAACGATTTCCAAACCAAACTTATGACTTAAATACTAATTTTATTACTTTGGCGTATCTTCGTAAAGTATTTGCTCATTATATGTTACCGAAACCGAATATATTACAGGATAACATTGACATAAAAGTTATTGAAAGGTTAAGCAATAAGCAAAACTAATTAACAACTTATTTTATTGCACTTACAAGAGTTTTAACGACACATTTTAATAGTATAATAATGAGTTTTTAAAAATGTTAAAAACACAATAAATAAAATGCCTACCCATTTGGCAAAAAGCTCTTAATTGGTCGTAATATTAATGTGGAACAAATAATATATTAAATTTGCATAATTTAATAATGTAATAAAAATATTTGTTTGGATTCCAATGTCTGTTTCAAAAATATTGTCGTCATAAATGTCATCTTTAGCAATTAAAAAATAAAATAAACATCAAGTAATTTGACCCATTCATGTTTTTAAGTATCATAAAAATTATTATAAGGTTACCTATATGATATAAAAACACCTCCTTTAACATCTGCCTAGCCTTTTCCCAACTATATTGGGGTCGGCTTCCAGTCGAGCCGGATTTAGCTGAATACCAGTATTTTACGAGGAGCGGCTGCCTACCAGACCTCCACAACCCATTAACTGGGGTAACACGGTACTTCATGGCAAGACTGGAGTCAGATTTACTGGCTTCTGACTATCCGTAACGACTGCCAAAGATCTCCAAATGACAGCCGGGACCAACGGCTTAACGTGCTTTCCGAGGCACGGAGGAAACTCGTTATGTTAAGATGGTCACCCATCCACAGACCAACCTAGGCAAGCGTTGCTTAACCTTGAAGATCGACCTGTGCGGCTGTTATTATTTAGCCACGAGCTCCTCCAAAAAACACCTCCTTTAACAATTACAAAAAAAAATACTTTTCCAATTTTTTTTCTTTATTTTAGTTTACAGACGAATAAACCAATTTTCTCGTCGGAGTCGAAAATCTAGTGTATATTACCAAATTGCTAATTACAAGCCTCCACACATAGATAAAAAAGACGATAAAAGGACACATAAATCAATTAATTAGTTTCGAGAGAAGTAAGAATTAATTGAAAACTGTCTATGCCATTTGACGCCGTACGGCCGCCACATTAGTGCAGAAAAAGTCGACATTGAAGTCCCCAGCATATCTATTAAAATGAAGTGCTCTTAATTTAAAAAAAAAACAAAAAAAAAACTTCTGCGATATTCTCGACTGTTTATAATTTGGGCGTCTTTAAGGCTAGACTGCTGCTCTTAATAAACTAGTGCGTCTCAACATCAACGATTGCATCACTGCTTACCATCAGATGGGATCGCAGTTAAGCACTAGTTCATGTCATATAAAAGAAAACATACATACACATTCCATCCCATACCAACAAAATAGAACAAAATAATTCACACAAAAAAAGGATTCTCTCGATATAGCCGTCTCAAGTCGTATCCACACCATCCTTTCGTTCAGAAATCACCCTATTAAATCAAATAACAAGAAAATATTTGTATTTATTAGTAGCATCACAATCTGGGGTGAGTTATGGTTCTGTCGTAAAGTCGGGTTAATGTCGTATTACTGTTTAGCAGGGGCCACCCGGTATGTAACCACGCGAGAGGCCCCTTTTCATCTGAGGAGGGTATCTTCAAAGGTATTGGCGTCAATGGTAGGTATGTCATAGAAAGGATACTTTTGAAGAGTGGTCTTTGAAACAGTAAGTTTGTAAGTAGAAAGAATTTATTTATTAGGACTATGCTTATTGTATAATAAACCAGTTCCGACTTTTTAGTGTTAGTGGAATAAAGGATATAGATACTACTATAGGTATTCATACACAGACCTATTGCACAAGGTTGTCTGTAACTTTCTTACAGACAACCTTTAGAAGGACATCGAGAGGATATTTTGGGCTGTCAGTGAACAAACATCAGAAATAATGAACCTGGTACTCCAAAAACCACTAAAAGATCAACCTGGATTTAAGTCAGTAAAAGTTTGACACTCCCTTTCACTTCACCTAGGTATAGAATCTTATAGACATAGCAGAGATGCTATTATACATCATCATCTGCCTAGCCTTTTCCCAACTATATTGGGATCGGTTTCCAGTCAAGCCGGATTTAGCTGAATACTAGTATTTTACGAGGAGCGGCTGCCTACCAAACCTCCACAACCCATTACCTGGGGTAACACGGTACTTCATGGCAAGACTGGAGTCAGATTCAGAGACGCTACTATACATGAAATTGTAAATTGAATTTTAAATTATTGGTATTAATATGGAACTGAAAATTTAAAGATGCCATATTAGTGTCAGAGGAAGCCTTCAAAGTTAAAAATAACACAGAACATGAGTTACGACATGTTTTGGGATTTAGAACTAATAATTCTGACTGGTCCCAATAAATAAGAGTTTTAAAACAAATCCGACAACAGGCCGTTTGTGTTGCTAAACAAACATGCTACAAATTATTTATAATGTATGGAAAACGTTACATATAATCCATTGATAAAATATTGCCATGTTTGATCCCGGTTATACAAAAAAGAAACTTTAATTTGGATAGATAGAGGAACCTTTAAATAGAGTAAGAAATACTATTTGTATTTTTTTCTGATTTTTCATCTTCTTGGTTGTTGAGAACCAGAATAGAAGACAGATTCAAGAAATGTGTTCATGGAGATTCTTGTACATTCTTCTCTATAAAGATCTATGCTTTGGAATATGTAATTGGCATCATTCATCTGACTGATTAACTTCTTAATAGTGCAAGTGCCTGTAAATGGTTTATTTGAAATAAATGCTTTGCGTTTGAGTAAGATTAACACAACTTCTAATATATAAATGTAAAGTTTAAACATAAAGGTTGCGATACGAACAGAACCGTTCATTGTGGAGACTCTTGGCCTATAGGAAGCCTATGCCCATACGTATTTATGTTGAAATAATAAAAAAAAAAATTAAGCAGATTTAGAAAGTATTTATAAATCGCGAAACCAAAATAAAGAGCTGTTTCAAATTCCAGATATGCACTCTCTCAAGAGTGCAAACGTAACCGAGAATCTTAAACCAAAATTAGACAAGAACAATAAAAGAACAAAACCGATTGTTATCAATAACAAAGATTTATAATCCGGTGTTTCTACCTGTAACGGCTGTAACGTGTGTATCTAATGAATGCGGTGCGTTTGCGCAGCCACACGGAGAGAGGAGGGGAGGGGGAAGATAACAGATTTGTTAATGGAGACTTTAAAGAAACGAGTGGATATGCCAGAGAAGAAATTTTGAATACAGGTTCTTCCATCCACTTAGGCGATAAAATTAACTGCATAGGTCCCTAATTAGCAAGGTAGGTACTAAACATAGCTAAATTTATTATGATAGCGTTTGTAGTTTCTTTAAAATCACTCAGAGTTATGAAAAATCATATCTAATATTCGTTATTTCGGATATAACCTCAAAATCGGACACATTTTTTGAAATATTTCTATTCTAAAGCTAGTCCGCTAATAAACTAAGATCCTATAAGAGTTTACTAATGATAGAGAACACACTAAATCACTTTCCGTTGCTCTTGGCTCCAGGGCCAGCAATGTTTTGGCGAAGAGCAATGTCCTTTACCATTTAATTGCGGTGATGAGTAAAGGAACGTAAAAAAATAAATTTGAATAGTTAGACCAAATGATGCACGGATAAGAATTGAAAGCTAAAAAGAGTAACAGAAAAAGGAGAAGGAAGAGTCACAAAAATGTTGGGCCGTCCAATAATAATATTCTAGTGACGCTACGGCCTGACTAAGAGTGATCAAAGTGGCCCAACGACTTGATTGGGCCACCTAGATTATAGTACAGTCGCTCTTTTCGAAAAGATTCCTGAATCCCAGTAGTGGGAATATTATAAGGCTAATAATGTTGTGTTATTACGTAACAATAACCATAAAAAACGATGGATCCATGAAGGTTTCTGTGCCTAATGTTGGCGATCGCCGGGCTCTCCTAGCAACGCTAAGGGTGTCGACGTGATGGACGGCGCCGCGTTGGGTGCTGGGTGACGTCACGGTTTCGGCATGCGAGTTCAAGAGCTGCGACACCCCGAGCCCCGACAAAAAACATTACAGTTACCTCTTGACTTAAGGAGCATGCGAACTTTAGCAAGCCCAGAGCTCCCTCAAATATTAATATTATATTCCTGCAGTCTTAAACTAACCTTTGTGTAAAGCAGTCATTGTAATTTGTATTAATATAGTCTTGTTCATGGCCCAAGTTCTTTCACTAATGTACTTAGTTAAAGAATAGTTAATACTAATATTCTACAACTAGTACTAAACTACTAAATTACTAACTACTTTAGAACGAGTGAGATATACTTCATGACCGTTCAGACGTATACATGTAGAGCATTTACTATACTCCGTTTGTTTAGGTAGTTAACTAAAGGTAAACAATCTTGGTATGTCTTTTTATATTACAGAGGTCGTATATAATATACACAAAGATTATTTAAATTTAGTTTATTAGCTAACATCGATTTAGGTAAATACCTAGTCGCAAAGATTTTTACAAACAAGTTATAGACAACTTTTAGATAAAAAGACATGCCAAGATTGTATACATTTAGTTAACTACCTAAACCGACGGAGTATAGATCAAATAGAATAAATGCTATGATTTTAAGCTAGAATTTGGTTCCGTTACAAAAACTTACTAAACTTAATTCAAGTAGAAAAATAGTTGATTCAAATTAAAAGGGTATTTGAATAGTAATTTTGTTGGTACTTAAGTACAGTTGCGAACATTAAAGTAGACCTTAAGTGTTAGTAATTGGTAGCTTATGTATTGGATTTCTTTTAAAACTTCCGTTCGCAAGTGTACTTATGTTTTTAAATTTGAAATCATTGCTTTTTATTTCCTGTGTATTGATAAGTTAATTTTCTTTAATATCGCTAATTTCCGTCGTGAGATAAAAGATTCTCCATGTTTATACATTTTAATGAATATAAATGACACCTTGAGGAAACTTCAAGTGGAGACTGGAAATTATAGACGGGTAAATTCTTAATTACAATATCCATGTAACACAAACGGTGTTTTTGATTCAACTTTAAAATCACAACAGACAATTTTGAAAATGTTTGGTATATAATCCTGTATTCCATCTACACATCTTGATCGTACTTCAAACGAACATATCAAATTAAATGAATTATCATTTGTGGGTAAAGCTCGCCTGTGTACATAAACTGTCCTATTTTTATAAATGTTGTATACATTCAACAATAATAATAGATTGTTAAGGAAACCATTTTTTTTAATATGTTCTATAATACACATTCATTTCGCGACCTACAGGGGTTTATAAGTAAAAAGAGAATAGGTTACTTCTAGACAAGCGTGTTCCATCGTCGACCACATCATCATTTACCATTAGGTGATATACTCCCGATTTTTTATTTAATTACACATTTGAATATTTCTTAAACTAACGTAAAAACCTGTAAAAATTTGGCATAGATTTTAAGACGAGCCTAACTCAATTCTGAAACGGATAATGGTCAAGCGCAAACCGTCCAATTTTTTTTTTTAATTTACTCTCCATGCGCAAGAGTTCCGCCAGTCTCATCCACCTCATCCCAACATAATATATTATTACGAAATTTGTTTGCCAAGCGGAGTGTGAGTGGTTTACAGCCTAAAGTTGTAGCGGCTGATAAGAATGGACCTCCGTCTGCAGCCGCCCTAAGCTTAAACACAGGGGTGCCACTTTTCAGAACTTTTTTTTTGGAAATAGTTCTTAAAAGTGAAGCCGCCTTTTTTTAATTTTTTATAACTTTTTTTTTAGACGTAGCTGTATTTAAAAATGTTATCAAACAAGTTGTTTGTATATCACACCTTCATAGTTATGAAGGTAAGGTGTGATATACAAATAATTAAAAGAATGTTTCTGTGATCACGCAAGGAAACTCCAAAAGGTGACTTTAAGCCTTCTGATGAGGCCCATTGTGAGCGACCACGTTTCTGTCCCATAAGTCATCACTGGCAACACACCCTGGTCATAGACTTTCGTCTTGAGGCACTGTTGTATGCAATATGAAATGATGATGATGATAGTAAAAGAAATAAAAGAGTGACCGTGACTCTAGAACATAAAGGGCAAGTGAAGGTAAACATATTTGTTTTTTGTCTAGAATGAATGCAGTATTGCTATTCAAACAATTATGCCACGCAACGTTTTTCATTACATTGTATAGGTATTATTTACATTTATTCTATTAAAATGCCAAAAAGGTTACGTAAGTTTAAAAGGATACGCCGCACCGCATCAACGCATAAAGTAACGAAATAGTATTTTGGGGTCGCATATAGAAGATTTTTTTTTTTATAATTTAAATAATTGTTTATCATCTCTTCTTTTTCTACCTGGCGTTAATCCCAGCTATTGCCAGAGTCCGCCTTCCGATTGAGCTTCCTCCACTTTGCCCGATCTTTTACTCCGATAACAGTCATTCCATTGGCTCTCATGTCGGACTTCAAGACGTCCAGCTAGCGCTTGCGAGTGCGCCTACGGGACCTAGCCCCAAGGCCTTTTTTATTATCACTAAAATAATAAAAAAGCTGAATTACTTTTTTATAAAAGTGACATCCCTAATAAAAGTGTCACGCGAAACCTAAAGTTTTGTCGCTCGTTTTCCGCCGCGTCGTAAGCCGCCTCGTGTAATTAAATATTTTGGGACTCACTTTCTGAGATGGGTTCGTAATCACGAACCAACTTTGATAAGTGAGAGAACGGGTATAGTATTTTAAAATACTTTAATTTAAATTGCTTGTTTAATTCGATTTTTATTACAAATGATTTGGTTTGGATTAGCTTTGCATTTTTATGTTAATTTTCTAAGGTATTGACAGTTTTTGGGTTGACTGATAAGGCTTTTGTGAAGTCTTTCGGCTTCTGTAAGGATATCAATGTAGGTTTGTTAGATTTATCTTAAGAGTATTGCGACTCTAGAACGCAAAGGTCCACTGAATAAACATGGGTAGCTTTTAGTCAGTAAAAGTTTGACACTTTCCCTCATTCCACCGAGAGCGGATCCTCAACAAAAAGTATATATCTATATTATTAGCATTTGCATTAGCATTATTGAACTAGGCTATACCGACAAATTACAATGTTTAATAGGTTAGTAAATTAAAGGGAGAAAATAAATGAATAATTACCGACTTTGTTCTGAAAGAAATTTGCATTTAAAGGAGATTGACAGGGTGTGGACCAAGTGCTGCCCAGAATGAAGACCTAGTGCATTTTTTTCCTCAGGCCAATACTAATCATTAAACCGAAGCGCATCGAAATCGGCTCCTGGAGTCAAGAAAAAAAAGGGTTTTTATAACCTAACCTAACCTAAGTTAAAGATCTTTGTGTGGAAGTTTGACCAAGTGCTGCCCAGAATGAACACCTAGTGCATTTTGTTCCTCAGGCCAATACTAATCATTAAACCAAAGCGCTTCAAAATCGGCTCCTGGAGTCAAGAAAAAAAACTGTTTTTTTAACCTAACCTAACCTAACCTATGTAAGTTAAAAATCTTTTTGTAGAAGTTAAACCAAGTGCTGCCCAGAATATACACCTAGTGCATTTGGTTCCTTAGGCCAATACTAATCATTAAACCGAAGCGCATCAAAATCGGCTCCTGGAGTCAAGAAATAAAAAGGGTTTTTCTAACTTAACTTAAAAATCTTTCTGTAATCACACCTCGGACCAATACTAGTAAGTAATAGTAGTATTTTACTGATTAGTATTGGCCTGAGGAACAAAATGCACTAGGTGTTCATTCTGGGCAGCACTTGGTCCAACTCCCATACAAGGATTGGCAATGTCCTTTGGCTTGATTTTTAAGTTTTTAACACTAATTGTGACTAAGAATTTTTTTGTGAGGGGAATCATTTATTACTCCTCCCACTCCAGAGTGGAGAGAGATGGCGTATCAAAAACTCACCTGTATCTTTCAGTTGCTCTTAGCGTTTCAGCAGGCATCGGCCTTACTAAACTTCTACGGTATTACGGACGACTCGTGCTTGGTCCTTACCAGACAGTTGGACGGAGAGCGACCCATTACTCGTCGTCATCTTCAAATTTAATATTTTTACATGAAAATTAATCTTCTAACCTTCACTTACTCCAGTACAAACAACACAGTAACAGCGAATGCCAAAAAGATAACCCAACCTACAAGGTTAAAAGCTAGTGCTTTTTAAGTACCCATCGCCACTAGAAGATGCACTTTTAATGCACTGATAAATATTTACTTCTTAGCCAATGGAGTAATATAGTAGCAGACGAGTAACCGACATTAAACACACGGGCGGTATGAAAATAGACCACAATGACCAGTCGTAAAATTGTAATGCTTCTTGTAAACATCAGAAAATATGGGCGTTGTCCTTTTTTATTGTGTAGTTACGTGTATATTAGTCAAGATTAAGTACTTAGTAATTTTTAGGGTTCCGTATCTATTACTAAGACTCCACTACTCGTGCGTCTGTCACCACGCTGTATCTATGAACTATGATAGCTAGACAGTTGAAATGACGTTTTCATAGATGATGTATTTTTGTTGCCGCTATAACAACAAATATCTACTAAAAACAGAATAAAATAAATATTTAAGTGTTGCTCTCCTGCAACAAAGTTGATTGTTTGCCGGTTTTTGCTACAGACGGTACGGAATCCTTCACGCACTAGTTAGCCTCGCACTTAGCCGATTTCTTTTTTCATTATCTGTTAAAGTAGTTTTAACGTATATCATATATCAGTCCCCTTCTATCTAAACAATTGTACTTTCACTGCACTTGTGACATCTTGACGGGGTCGAAGTCATGAATTTGAACCAAACTTTCGTATAGTTGATATTTGGTTGGTATACAACTGTATGGAACATGTCATGGCAATTCTGTTCAAATTCAGGACCCTTTCTAAATTATTTCTGCTGGCCTCATACTGAAAATTATCCTTTAATAAATGTAGGGCCTCAACAACTCTACATTTCACGAGACTGGATTGACGATAATTAATAGGCGTTTTTCTTCATCATGAAAACATTTATTAATTATTTTTCTACTATCATCTTCATAATGGTAAAATGATTACAAAGAGTACGATATTTAATGGAAGAAAAAAACATGTTGCCCCGACCCCAAATAAAACGGGACAAGGGTAGGAAGATGATGATGAGTAGGTACGATATTTATTTAGTAATATGATGTCCAACTGTTCAATGGAACACAAGTTTACGTATGGTGCCAAAAGTATAAATTACTTGCAGTGCTACCATTTCTCTTCGGTCGTAAATTATTAAATAATGGCACCCACTCAGGGTGGAACGAGAGATAGTGTTAGACATTTATTGACTAAAATCTACGTGTGCTCCTTCAATTGTCTTTTGTATTTCAGGGTTTTTTCTATTCTTTTTTTCACCAATATGACTTCTCCCACTTTTGGAGGAGCAGGAGGGCGTGTCAGACTTCTCCTGACTAAAACCCACTCCTGTTCCTTCTTTGCCTTCATTCCAGGGTCCCGGGGCTCTCTTTCATTCAACCCAGGGCCCCAATAGGCTTGGATCCTGCCGAGCCCCTACAATTTGCTGATATTGTCTCTTTGAGGCCCATGACTCTTGCGAACATAAAAAATCTGACATTCGCTCTGGTTCCATCTAGAGCAAGCGAAGTTATTTCATGATTTCCCACATTAAAAAAAGGACTTATCCTCTATCTCAGAACATCCTTTTTGCGACCCCATTAAACACTATATTACAGAACATAAAAAAACAATTAAAGTACTATTAAAACAATATCAACAAATACAGGACATTAAACATACCGACAGACGGAGAATGATAGCATTTTACTGCTTTATATATCTCATCCTTAGGCGGGTTTGGGCGGTCAAAAGATGATACGGTTCATAAAAATTTTACTACTGCCTAATCTAAATTTTTGCCTGGATTCGCTTTGAACACTTGGAGGCATAAAGATGGCTGTTCAACGAGCGATTAATTATTGGTAATGTCCGATATATTTTTTTATGAAAATCATTGCAAACAAGCAAACTCTTCAGCTTTATAATATTTATAAAGCTTAAGAGTTTGCTTGTTTGTGTGAACGCGCTAATCTCAGGAACTCCAGGTCGGAATTTAAAAAAATATTTTAGAATTGGGTAGCCCATTTGTCGAGGAAAACTATAAGCTGTAAAGCATCACGCTATGAAAAGGAGAAGAGAAGTAATTAAAGACGCGGTAGAAATTGCGGGGAACAGATGGTGTAATATAATAATAAATTGATCTTTATACAAAAAAATCTGGGTACAACCCCAGCCCAGCACTACATTGTGATTTTATTTTTTGTTCTTACAGAAAAAAAATATGAATTCAGTCGGAAACGGAGTCAAGTGCTAAAATAGATACGTGCGTTTTGTGTAAAAACCCAAGACTAACTTTAAAATACGCACACAAGTAATATTACGTACCATATGCTAAGACTAGACACTACTGGCACGTGCTAAAGTTTTTTATTCGAAAATATTTTTATAATTCAAATAAAAAAAAACGAATAAAAAAATAAAAAACCAGTTAGCCTAATCGTAAATTCGCCGATTTCTACATAAAAGGCTATGACTGGTTTTTTCGATATCTCTACCTACGCAAGTCGCAAACGACAAAAAGATAATACCTCATCAAAAGTAGCCAAAAGGTCGTAATAAATATATAATTAAGCTCTTGATCGGCTAATAATACGTAGAGTAATTGATGGTGAAAAAAATATTTCCAACAGAATGGAAGAAAAAATTCGCATGGCGGCGTTCTCATTTCAATAAGACTTTTGATGGGCAGCTGTCTTTAAAATTCTTTATTTGAATAATTTTCTATGCACGTGTTGAAATACCTAGAGAGATTTGTGAAATACCAGTTTTATGTGCGGTGTCAGCAAAAAAAAAAACTTTTTTTAGACCGCGTTTGACCATTATTCCACTATCTTACCTAGTGGTAGGTAAAGCGATGCTATGCTAGACGATAGACCACGCTTGATTAACTAGTTTTTGGGCAATAATCACCTCTTTGTCCTTGGAACTACAGACAGCCACTCTGCAGAGCTTGAATGGAAAGCGAGACAGCTCATCTACTTTTAAACTGCTGCGTGGTCGCTGGGTTCAAAGCAAAATATTACCACGAAAACTACCCTCCATGAAATGGTCAGGGAAACCAGAGTGCTATTGGATTACTTTGAGAAATTGGATAAAATAACACAATTATCCCACTCATACGTAAAATATGCGCTTCGGACATGGAGTTGAGCTTGGAGTTAGAGGAAGAGAAAAAATATTTCTTTTTCTTAATTTTTTTTTTCCTTCCTTCTTACAATTAGTCATTTCAAAGTAGAAACGATCACATACCTACTACATACCTACGCTAACATTATAATTTTCTATAGCTTTTTTAAACCATAAATTAAATTAAAAATACCGAACCTTACCTTAACATTGATTTCAAATCGCTCGTTTAAAAACCGCGCCTTCCATAGCCCGCTTTAAGGTTATTAAAAAGTTTACGAGGACCGAAATAAAGGATGTTGCTCGACAATTTTAACGTTCTGTTTATCGAGGTGTTCCTCATCTCTCTATTTTATTGCTATGAGAAAAGCGATAAGTGACTATAAACCATTTAATGAGGGGAAAAATTTGATAACATACCCTTTCGGTCTATTTTTGCGGCCTAACAACAAGGCAACGGAAAGTTCCTTTAAAAACTATTATCTTTTAGTGAGATATAAAATGGAACAATAGAAATCAAACACTTTGGTAGCTTGTTTTATTGCTTGACGCATTAAATGCATCGAAACTATGTATGAATCGTATAACAGGGCTTTAAATGTATTGAGTACTTATCGTATGTAACACATAGACAAGATAGCTTGCTTTTTCCAAGATTCACTGATCCACTGCTAAACCTAGGCCCCTCCCATGTCTTTCTAGACTTAAACCAATTACCAATTAAACCTTATGGATGAGATGATTTACAGCCGAACCCAATAACCTATCTTTCACATATCGGAGATAGAAAAACAAATGAAACAACAGAAAACATGTATAATTTTTGTATTGTATCATTCCTTTTACTATCTCCAGTATGAGAACTGGAGATAGATAGGTTATTGGGTTCGGCCGTCAGACGCGTAGTCTGAATCATCTCACCACCTCTTTCTGGGAGGGCCCGACGGCGCTTTTTCTCTGCAAGAACCAACAGCGTGGCGACTGATATACAGCGGTCACTTTGCAAACGGCTGACGTGACCTACTCAATCCTATTTGAACCTGACATCCTATGATGCCCACATACTATTCCGTATTCCTAAACAGCTATAAACCTTTAAACCAATTCAAATAATCACAAAAATGCCAGAAAAAAAAACGAACAATAGCTCGCACTAAATAACTACACTAAAACTAAAACCATTACTTACTTCGTACGCAAATTACGTAATTATTACCCAACATCTAAATTGGTTAAACTCAAAATAACGGGTCGTTGACTTCAATCAATCGGGCTATAGCAAAAATAAACGGACCGCAGTTAGACACAATATTTACAGCCTGTTGACATACCATAAACATACAATTTCTCTAGGAAACCAAGTGGTTAATCATTGGGTGGAACAGGTGGTACATGATACATGTAAAATAAATATCGAAAATAAAATGCAAATATTGCAGTGCTGACAAGTATGGTTGAAGTAAGGTTGAGGACACACCTAGTTGCGATGCAACAGTTTTTATTAAGATAGCGATGCAATTATGAGGCATCTTTGGCTTCTGCCAGTGGCTTCACTCATGTAAAAGTATGCCTAAGGAACATACTCCCGGAAAAAAATATTCCAGGACATGGTTTGGCACAAGTATGCCAAATTGAATCCAAATCTGTTCGGTCATTTGTAAAAAAAATAACAATTTTACACTAATAAATACATGTGAACTGCCTTTGTAGTATTAGTGTGATATTTACATACTAAAAGATATACCTTTTTTAGTGAGAAATAATACCAAAAGGACAAAATCGTATGGTGCTGGTATCTTTATGCACTTACTGCGAATCACATACATATGCATCGCAACGCGAACTAAATCTCCTCTTGAAGCATCGCTGCATCGTCGCGTCTCGGTATGAAATAGCCCTTAAACACTGCGCTTGCGCACGGAATTCCGGAACGGTTTATTTTCTTTCCTTTGTCTGAAGTTCAGGATATGGCAGCGCTGTGTGAATGGATATTGGTTACGTGTATTGGCTTCCGTTTACATTGACATACAAACATTTGAAGATCTTTTTTTGGAACTGAAATTGATTTACGAACTTTTATGAATGAAGTTTTCGTGGTTAAGAAAAAGAAGATCACGATTTTGCCATTTTTTCCCGTTTTTGATCGAGCGGCGTGTGAGAGTGTATCAGACTTTTACTGACTAAAACCTAATCCTTCTCTTTCTTCGTTCCAAAGGCCGGGGCTTTGTTTTCACGGTTTAATTGCCAAACTAACCACAGTTAAGTCTAAGGAAAAATTTAAATAACACAGTACAATCGAATGATACTACATAAATAACGCTTTTAAAAAAGCCAATCCTCTTGAGTCCAGTGTTTACGATTTGTTTGTATACCATCAAAGTAAAAAACACTTTACTCAAGGATATGTTTACGTTAAGCGTGTTTTCAAAAACAACAATATTTTTTCAATCGTCCTACTCACTAAAACTCACTTTTATAAAAGCTCTTGGGTTCTAGATAAAATGGCTTTTAATTAGCGATAATGATGCCAGAAGATATATTTAAGTCTAACTTCTGCCATGATTTAAAGTAAATAAGAATAACCCAAGGACACATACTTCCAAGATATGGTCCAAAATCAGAAACATTTATTTCAAATAGACCATTTACAGACATTTTTAATTGTCAAAATGTCGGTATGTCAAAAAAAAAACGAATATTATATTGCACATTCCAAAGCGTAGATCTCTACAGAGAAGAGCATGCATGAATATCCATGGATATTCATAAATCATATTATGAGTTACATAAATAGTGGTTACATATTTCTTGTAGCTTCTATTATGGAAGCACAATTTAGATAAATATTGAAACAAAAATTGAAATTAAAGTAAGCCCCTGGTAACTAAGAGATGACACACGATGCCCGTTCACGAGCATGATGCGTGCATTAGTCCCACGCAGCTCAAGCATACCCGTAGATTTTGCCTTTTATCCAAATCTGTTCAGCCGTTTAAACGTGAAGGAGTAGCAAATATACGTACATACACACACATTGCACATGCATACAAACTTTCGGCTTCATTATATTAGTTGTCATTGACGTGACATTTCAGTCTCATCTGTCAATCCAATTCATCTTACGCCCGTTTTCAATTACCTGCCGCAGTTCATATATAGCTATCCCCGATAAACAGTAAGATTCTATCTATCCATCCACAACTTTGGTAGGAAATTCTATCCGTCGGTAGGTTATAGGAAAGCAAGCAAGGCTAAAAGGATAGATTTGTTTATCTTTAGTAGCTGCAACTGTAGATAGATAGCTTAGTGAAAACGGGCGTTAAACTTTTTCACAATCGATTTTATGAAAAAACATCACTTAGTCTTCTCTGCCAACACAATAGTCTATGTCTAAAAATGCAATCAGCACCAATAAGGGCTACATACACACGTTTGGTCCAGGAAAAGGCGAGTATACACATAAAAGGCGTTAGTTTCACGTCCTGGGCGCATTCATCAATCTTCATGCGTTTGCGCAGAACAAAACGGCATTATTAATATATGAGGATGCATGCGGAACTTGTCTTGAAAGATTTAGTGAACTGTTTGTGGTCTACTGGGGTTGGTAAAATTGATGTAATAAGTATAATATAGTGTGTAATAATATTTTGATGATTGGCTTTTGAAAATCTTTTGTAAAGTGAAACTTAGTACCTAACAATCATTATTAAATAGAATCAAATTAAAGCCGCTTTTCTTAGCTGTCTGTAGCCTATAATTCACAAAATTTCAATTTGACGCGCCCGATTGAAAAATGTTATGTTATTGTTATAATGTAATAATAAATAATAATAATGCGGCTACCATATATTTTAGCCAGATTTCAATTTGGCTGAAATTAAGTACGTCGCATTGAATGCGCACGCGCTTTGCGATTGTTGTTTATGAAAATATTCATTTTTTTTTCACACGAATTAATAAAAAATGCTCACGCACTGGTATCGTTCAAGTGAAAATAAATAAGTGAATTACTTTAATACGTCCTATACCTTAAACCTCTCCTGTTAGAAAGTACCGCATCAAGTCAAAAGTATACATCCCATGCATCTCGATTTTCTGATTTCACTTTCAATAATTTAAAATAAACAAGGCATCTTTATTTCACAAAGAACACATTAACCTGCTTCAAGCCGTTGATTGTCCTCATCAACTCCTTCATTTTCATTCAAGAACAGACTAATATAGAAATCAATTAAAAATATTTCAATAAACACAGAAATATTGACACTTAAAGTCACTACTTCTGTAGTGATGTGCCACGTTTTCTCGATAAATCGTCGATCGAATTACAAACGTCAACGATATGTTGTCATCGCAACGCTTTATTGAAACTTTATAAGCTATATTTTTATTCGTAATCATCATAAAAGTAATAACGTTTCGGGCAATGGTATGGCCCATTCAAAAAGCTCGTATTATCGTGAGATATTTGAACGAAATGAACCAATCAGTGTTATTGAATGTAAGGGTCTTGGAGTAGATATATACGAAGTTATTTGAATGATTTTAGGGAAGATATTTACTGTATTAGTAATACTTTCTGTAGGGGGATGCCTTCCTGCTTTTGAAGATCATTTGGTTATTTTCAGTAAAAGCTGTGTATTTTTCATTTAGCTTTGCACGTTTTTGTACATATAGCCAGTGTCAATTTTTGAAAGTAAACATTACGTTGACAGGACCACTAGGAGAAGTAGAAAACCTGTCTGCCCGAAAAGATGCACAATAAAAATATGTCAATCTGTCATGCAATGAGTGCATCAGGCATAACTAGAAATTAATTTGCGAATAATTAAAACAGTCACTGAACTTCAATCGAAAAAATCGCACTAAAAACTGCAGCTTTATATTTAACTCATTGATTTTAAGATAGACGGGCGGTCATTGCGAAATAAATCACAGTTGAATAGCATGTTCGCTGTTATGTTTTTATGGGAGATGGGAAATAAAGAAAAAAGAAAATTGCTTTATTAGCATTACAGCAACAGAAAACTCCCAAAAATTAAACAAAAAAAAAACAATAAGTAATCAGAGTTTTACTGATAAAAATCCACCAGTCATCTTGTCAGTTCTTCTGAATAAGAAACTGACAAATTGGAACCGTGCTTTAGCTGCAGACGTTTTTACCCATGTGAAATAAAAACAATTTCATTTTTTTCTCTTTTGCGTTCTAGGACCCCAGTACATGGGTTATGGAGGTCTGGCAAGCAGCCGCTCCTCGTAAAATACTGGTATTCAGCTAAATCCGGTTTGACTGGAAGCCAATCCCAATGTACTGCGTTCTAGGACCACGGTTTCTACTTTTTCAAACGCCCCAACGTGCATGAGCTTGTAAGGTTTTGAAGATATCAGTAGACCAATGGTAGATATATTGCTTTCTTAATCAAACTCAACGCATTTCTATCAAATAAATCATCAAAAGATAGTTTTTAATTGTCAAGAAATCAGTCAGTCAGAAAGATGATGCTACTCGTAATTGCACATTCGAAAGCGTAGATCTCTATATAGAAGAACGTACAAGAAAGATACTCCATGAACTAAAAATAAAATTAAGGACAAGTAAACTTAATGAAATAAAAGAAAAAATATGTTGAGTAAATCATCGGTGTGCGTAATTTGAACAAAAAATCGCTAATAATCGTCAGTAGCAAAAAGTTTGTGAATACGTTTTTGCACAATAATTTCATAATGTGCTAATTCTGCACAAATGCGAATAGACATTGATGAGCGGCATTCATTTTTTACAAAAGTTAATTTGTTACTATTAAGATACGATGATCATTATTTTCAACACTTTATTTTAGAATTAATTATTACTTTAATTTTTTTTTTCTTAATTGATTTAAATTAATGCTTGACTGCAATCTCACCTGATGGTAAGCAGTGATGCAAACATTTTTATTATTCATAGTATTTTAAGAAAGTCTACAGCAGTGTTTAATTGTGAAAGCGCACTAGTTTATTAAGAGCCAATTCACTCTAGCTTTGAAGATACCTAAATTAAATTTTAAACAAATAATGTTGTAAACTTTATTTTTCTGACTAAAGATACTTTATTGACACCTGTTCACCATATTTTTAGCTTAAAATAAGACACGCTGATATTTGAAACACAATAATACGAAAGCTCTAACTTAATTTTTATGCGCCCCACTGCGTTAGCAGGGTCAGAATAAATTATAAAATTATAACGTCATAAGACTTAATTAAATACACAAAACGGAACAGAAGGCTCAAAAATTAAAAAAAAAACCGTAAAAGAATTAAAAAAAACAACCAATTTACCGAAATTCATTCAATATTGTTCACCCCATCGCGTGATAAAAGATTATTAAAAGCAAAACCGATAAATCAATAGGAATTTTGATTAATACGTTGGTACCTTCGTTCCGATGCATTAGGGTAATATATTTGTTTAATCCCCTAGAAAGGGGCGATGCTACATTTTTTACGGCTTTTAAATATCTAATGAGCTGAAACGTATGGGTATTAGAATAATTGGAGCTTTTTTTTCGTAGAGTTCATTAAAAACATATTTTGAGTTATGCCAGTTTAGTTTACGAATGCACGGCACGCGATTGGTCAATGATTTAAAAGGTTGGTATTTAAAATTAAAAGTTTTTAATAATTGAAGTGCGTATTATAATAATTTGTTGTAATAATCGCATACAATGTAAGTCGAGGGCTGGCAGGAAAATTAACATTTAAGTGTATTGATATTTTAAGTGCACCGTTTTACACAAAATTACTTTGCAATAAACGTAAAACTAATGGATTTGATTAAAAGCTTGCTATCTCTGCTTTCAAATCAGAGAATTATCTTAGAGTTTTGCGGTAGGTAAGATACAAGTAAATAAGACAAAATTATTATTAACACTAAGCTTTGCCAAGTACGCTAATCATTGAGACAAATGCTTTTGTTTTAATATGATTGGTTTTCATAGTCGTAATTTCAGAGTAATCGTACTCAAAGTTGACAACGCGCTATTTAATTAATTATTAAATTATTTATGATAGACTTGCTTCTGACAATGATGATTTGATGATGAGCTTGACGATGGAACACGCTTGCCCAGAAGTAACATATTCTTTCTTGACTGAACTGCTTGACTGACTGGGGTTTCCATTGCAGCATTGTAGTTATCAAGAAATGCAGACTCCAACAGGGTTTTAGTCAGTAGAAGTCTGACATGCTCCCGCTCCGCCCAGAGATTGGAGCAGTCACTTTGATGACTCCCTAACTTAAAAAAAAGGCAAGTTGCACTTCTTAGCTGAGGCACTGTTTTAAAAGTTAAAAGATGAGATGTCTATCATGTACCGTTGATGCAAAACCGTACTAGCGGTCATAGATACTCAAAACTGATTTACATCAGCCAGATTTTTTGTAGCTGTATCCATATCATCTTATGCATATGGCATCAGCATGACGTATCACCTTGATCGACTTTTGACGCACATTGCTTATGCAACGAGTGCGTTGAACCCAACGTTTGTTAGTATATGGAACGTCGCTAATTCTCAAATATTTGCTTTTCATACTTACCTGCAGTTTGCTATGCGGCCGTAAAGTATTTTTAGTCAATTTTATCGATCGGTTTATCGCTCGATACTGAATTTGAATGAGTTATTTTTGTGTTATTGTTTTATTTTGGTCCAGTTGCAGTGGAGTTGCTTTCTGCTGTGATTCATTTGAATTTTTGGTAAATTGTTGAAGTGACAATAATTATATTTTTTAGTAGGTGCAGACCAAGAAGGAGATGGCGGGACGATTTGGATGTCTTCTCTAGAAACTGATAAGAGTAGGCTCAAAGCCGGGAATTATTGAAGGGATAGAGGGAGGCCATTGTCTTCGACGATGCCTGAGTTATACGTAAAGCTCTGCAAGTCTAGTTGTCATGTAATATGTATGGAGACCGAACGCATCCAGATCAGCGTATGTGGCTCACATGGGTCTTGTTTAGTTCTTTACTGAATGACACTCATTTATGTTTAGAACATACGGCATTCTAGGTACACGGCTTCCCTTTCGGTGAGATGCAAACACGTAGGTAAAAAAACATTTCACATCCTTGTAGATATTAAAAGGAACCTTTAAAAATGATCAAGATAATCGAATAATATTTGTCTGCTAATAACATACGATTACCGATAGCATCGGAGCCTGTCTTGTAATCTTAATAAAATATATCCTTTTGTTCCTCCCGCTTCCCGCCCGCGTGTGAGGTGCAGCCGCAATCTCGGCGCGAATGAGGTCTGTTCCCGGTACATGCAACATCAATCCTACTCAGTAAAACCCAAAAACTATGTATATACGAGTATAACCTAATAAAAGAAATTCTGAAAGTCGTATGGTCAGAATCGGCTACTGAATACCTAATAGTTATTTTTGAAATAGGCATTTTTTGCTAAAATTATTCATGAAGTGTGACAACACACACACTTTGTTCACACTTTTACATTAATTAAGTTTGTCGTACATAACGCAAACAATAAAAGAATAGAAAGATAAAAAGAACACGATGATAAAAGAATTTCAAAGTGGCTAGACCGCTTGATCATGAGAAGGTATACTCATACAACCAGATGGGTATTTAAATGTAAGAAAAGAAATTAATATAAATGTACATAATCTATGTTAAATAATTATAATAATTAATCAATAAAAATCTTGTAGATTGCAATTTTTTTTTTATTTGTGTTGTATAGATCTATTACAACCGATAGCAACTTACTATCAATATCACCCGATCTATCAAAATTCTTGTTTCATATTTTTTTGGACCCAACAAATTTTTTACCTACAAGGAACACACGAGATGAGTTCAGTAGATATCCGAAGATCGCGTCTGCGATAAGAGCTGACATCTTATTTATACCATTTATCATCATTCATTAGTCTGAACGCCCCGCCCCGGCTGCGTTTTTTCAACTAATGGGGAGATATTGTTAATGATAAGTTCACTGGCTTTTAAGCCACACTGTTTAATCTTTTATACACTACATTTTTTTATTAGTACTAATACTTAAAGGGCTTATTTAGTATACACTATAATTTGTTTATTAGTACAAGTGCTTAAAGGGCTTATTAGAAAAAGTCATAATTATTATTATATTATGTAAAGTCTCAATCTACACTAATATAATAAAGAGGTAAAGTAAGTATGAGGTAATCTGTGGAAGTACTGGTCCGATTGCTAAAATTATTTCACCAATAGAAAGCTGCTATATTCTTGAGTGATATTGGCTGTACTCGTATTTTATGTGCGGGCTAAAGCTAGTAAATAATATTCATAAACAGAAAAGTTATTAGCGTTTGTTTAGGTCCAAGAATGTCACTCAATTTATGGAAATATTGGGTTTTCATAATTCTGTATACCCATAAGTAAATGGTACACAAAATGGAAAAGCACTGCGTATAGTATTTTTAAGTAAAAATTGTTATGAATGATTGATTCAATTAACAATTTACTAATTAAATTATGACAACTATTTTGGAATTTTGTTTTTTTTACTTTTGACTACACAAATATGATTAGTAACGGGTACGGATAGAACCCCATTTATTTGTACTAATTAAAAATTGTGGTATTATGAGTCTTGATTTAAGACGAAAAGTCGTTTCATCTCTGGTTTGATTGCTTTGCTAGGAATGTCATTACATGGTTATAATGGCGACGGTAGCCATTTTGTTATCATAAATCAAAATGGCGGTCATCCTGTTGTCGTCTGTAACTCTAACTCAAGTATAATGGGAAAAGGACTAGGTTTATTTGTGACAATGAATTTGATTTAATTAACATAACCAATCACCTAAGTAGAGATTAGGTTCCTACCTAAGTAGGTATAGGTATATCGAGTATCTTATAAAAATGTTTTAAAGTAGGATAAGAAGGTACTGGACGTCGTCTTGCGAGTACCGAGGTTGTGGGTTCGAGTCAGAAAGCTAAGCTAAGCAAATTAGACTTTTTAATGTTCCTACCACTGAGACACAGGCCTGAGGGATCTTTCTGTAAGTTACTACGTGGGCCCAGTGCGGTTTGGATGATGCCAAATGACTTAAATTTTTTAACTATTCTTACGGAAAATCGTCCAACTAAAATAGCACTATTGTGTTATCCTCATCAACAAAATTTTCTTTTAACGTATTTTAATAAGGTTTGCTGTAAGAAAACCCAATTGTGGGTTAAGCTCGCCTATGTACATCGCCTGTCCTACTTTTAATGTATGTAAATTATCTGTGTACAATAAAGAATAAAGAATAGCAGTTATTACTTTGACGACGGGTTTGGGGCAGAATACGAAGGAAATGGGGCGGGAAGACTTAAAAGTCTTCCTTAGGAATTGGCAAGAAGTGGCCCAGAGCAGGCAACAAAATATAAAGAGGTTTTGGTCTAGCAGTAGGAAAGTACAAACTAAACATAATAATAATGATATTATAATATAAGACTGTCCAATCCGCCTTCAAAGCAAATCGTGCGCAGATTAGTAACATTATTATTAAAGTCAATTACAATTTTCTCAAACAAAGCCGAAGTAGGTACATGATTCGCTCTACAAAGAACAGTTTACATTCTAATAACTATCATTAACATACCGATTCAGCATATAATCTACTTGAACTTTGACAACAAAAAACATATCGGCTTAGAAACCTCTTTCATTTTTTGGGGTTCCGTACCGAAAGCGTAAAACGTGACCGTATTCTAAGACACAGCGAAGTGTCTGTGTGTTTTTTTATGATTTGTAAACTAGTCCTAAGATTGCGTCATTTTCCGCAAGTAAAATAGAAAAGAAGAAAAGAAAGAAAAATAATTTGTTTGCGTCCGATATGACGCATAACACGAAAAAAAATTACAATAACAACACAATACGATGTGGGAAATGTTTTTCTTTCTCTCTTTTTTCTTTCTGTCCATCCGTCTGTCTTGGCTGTATCTCATGAAACGTGATATCAAGACGTTGAAATTTTTACAGATGATGTACTCGTATTTCTGCTGCAGCTATAGGTACCAACAAATCTTAAAAACACAATTAAAAAAAATTAAGTGGGACTTCCATACAACAAACGAAAGATTTTTTTGTCGCCTTTAGCTACGGACGGTACGGAACCTTTCACGCGCGAGTTCGACTCGCAATTGACCGGTTTTTTTTACGAGTTATAAGTCTTGCGCAGATCAAAATATTGCTACAATTATAATTGACGATAATTCTAACACCGTTATGTTCTACGATAAATTACTTGAGCAATTAGTGAATTGTAATTGGTTAAAGTTACTTGTAATTAAGCCTATGTGTTCAATTTAATTGTAATTTTAATTGTTGTGTTGCGTAACTTGCTAATGCTTAAGAGGTAAACGGTACTGTAATTGATGGTTTGGTGTGGTAGTGCTACTTATACCTTTTTTTGTCCCGGACTATTACTGCCGCGGCAAAAAGCTTAGGATATTTGCTGTGCCTCTGTTTCGCAGTGAGGATGTTCCCACCTGCAGTTTTCAGGATCTATACGAGGATAATAACAGAGCCACACATTGTGCTAGTTTTGCCATGAAGTACCGTGTTACCCCAGTTAATGGGTTGTGGAGGTCTGGCAGGCAGCCGCTCTTCGTAAAATACTGGTATGCAGCTAAATCCGGCTTGACTGGGAGCCAACCCCTTTTCCCAACATAGTTGGAAAAAGGCTAAGTAGATGATGACATTGTGCTAGTTTGCTTATTTAATTTTATATTGTTTGTTATTTCTACATTTCTTTCTTTTTTTGTTTCATATACTCGTAATACACAAGAAATAATAAACATATCTACTTTTGCTTTCAAAAGAATTCTGGCAGAAGCTAGTATTGTAGTAATTGTTGGCAGAAGCCAGCAATGTAGCTCGCCTGAAAGTAGAAAACTTTCCAAATATATATTAGTAAAAGTAAATGTCAGCAACCAAGTGTATAAAATGTTTCTCAATTTGACTGTCGCAGGTTAAGCAACGTACAAAAGTTATATTATATTTTAAGTAGGTGAATACTTTTTTTTTATTCCAAAATCTAAAGCATAATTATATTGCGGTGTCCATTAAAAGATTGCAACTCTTTATCAAGGATGCAAAGTAAATAAGAATGAACACTTTCAAGCAGGATTTTACGAAACCCTGACGCACGCCTCCATTGACTATTGGACAATACATACAAAATAGACGACTTTATGTATGGCGCAAGTCAGAAGAAAAAACCGTTCTTACAATTGGGTAGTCAACTATTTTTGTTTTAAATAACTGTATACAAAAATTGCAAATAGGAAGAATTTTCAAATGAAATAACAATTCAAACAACAATTCTAACTTACTTAAAATTTAGAAACCTTTTAAATCTGGTGGAAGAGGAAACTGACAATTTTATTACTTATGCTATATGCGATTTCTATAACCAATCTAATATCTTTACGTCACATGTTTCTGGTTACTTTTACCTTTGTGTCTATACCTTTCTAGGTAGGAATTTCTCTAGTATCCTGAGTACGTTTACAAACATATAAACTCAAGCACTCAGACCCATAACAACTCTCAGTTTTCTCAGTTCAACATCAACGATCTTCGAGGTTAAGCAACTATTGCCGAGGCCTGCCCATGATGACTATCTTAACAAAGCGAAGGTAGAAAGTAGTTTCAGTCAGACAGTATCGCTGATCTCCTATCTCTTACACAGCTAGTACAAGTAACACAAACAGTATATTAAACAGAGGAGGACTTACTTAAGACAGCAGGGTACTGACAACCTCCTCCATTGCTAACTTTGCGAAAGATCCCGTGTCCAATGTCTTCGGACTTCACTTGTCACGTCACAAGCAATTGGGAACGGTTTTTCTGTGAATTTTGATACGGTGGTCGTTACGGATAGTCAGAAGCCAGTAAATCTGACTCCAGTCTTGCCATGAAGTACCGTGTTACCCCAGTTAATGGGTTGTGGAGGTCTGGTAGGCAGCCGCTCCTCGTAAAATACTGGTATTCAGCTAAATCCGGCTTGACTGGAAGCCGACCCGAATATAGTTGGGAAAAAGGCTAGGCAGATGATGATGTAGACGATAAGGTGGAGACTAATTTAGACATTCTCTAAACATGTGTTGAACGTTGATTTTAATTCTATAAATAACTGTCTAGATACTACATACAGCTTGTAAATCACCAGAATAAGTAAGTAAGCAGTATTTAACACACATTTAACCAATGTCTTCCACTTAACTTGGCGGTTTGTTTGACACTATCTTAGAAATATTAGCATTTTCAGGGCTGTTCATAGTTTAAATTTTATTTAAGCTAATGACTTCTCTTCTTTAATTTATGAATCCCTGACCGGTCTCGTACGACCGCGCTGTTATTATCTTACTATTGTGTCTCGTTTCGCGGGTATGTGATAGGTTAATATATTCTAGATCACGTTCTCAACAAGTAAACACTGTCATTCTATTATTACTCATTATTCAAAAACCCCAAAAAACCTGATCTCATAACCCCTTGATTCATTTTAGCACCCAAAATTGTTTCGCGTTGACTCAAGGAATGTCTTTCAAGACCTTGCTCAACAATGACTACTGTTTGCTTAGCTATGCCGTGACGGATGAGACAGTGCAAACAAACGCATACAAATATTGGTTACTGAACATAAAACTCCCTTCATTAAGACTTTACAATGCAGACAAGTAAAAAAACAAGGAATATTAACAAATAGTTCAAGTTGTATCTCTTGAAATGTGGGTTATTGTTAATGTACAGGGTTAATAATAATGATGCACTGAATTGTTTAAGAAAGATAAAATTCATCATAACTCTTTTAAATGAAAGAAGTCGAGTGATATAGGCAAAGAAGAATTTAGAAAAAATAATTTCTTTTTGTTCAATTTCACTAACGCTTTCAAGGTCTAAGTGTAAGTCTATGTAATAATTTAATCTTATACTAAGTCTAGAAATAAGATTATTTTTCTATTCGCTTTAATGTCAAGTTTAGAAATTATTTTTGATACGGCTTACAATCTCTGGATTTAGCATTTGAATGCGAATGTTACGCATTGCAAATCCATCAAATCAGACTTCTTGATAACTTTCGCTAAAGTAGTTGATTAGGCGGTATGAGATTTTCAATTCTATTTAACCGAGATCGTCTGTTTTCAATTATTCCACATATTTTCCAGTTGTGTGAAAACTCGCGACGTTACTATTACAACTAGCATAAAATTTAGATCTGTATCTATTACCCTACAGCCCATAACTTAAAATGACACATAAAAATAACAGAAAAAAGAAGATATAGAATCAAAAATATAGATTCCGTTACCGACTCTCGGAAAGACCGTAACTTAAATAAACTACGAAATCTAGATACCTAATCTGATTCGTTGTAGCCACCAATCTTACGGTAACGTTATTAAAACATCGAGTGATCAGGTTACCGATTCCAACACGGCCACCAACATTATCTTCAACACCACTAACATTATCATCAACATTACTAACATTACCATATCAAAGTCACCGGTTACCGTAGATAATAATTAAAAACATGTCACATTTGTTCGTTGACATAACGTCTGTGAGTGAAGTTTTCAAGGAATCTTAAGTTATATGACTCTTTATTACTTTGTTAGGTCGTGTGGCTTTGAAGGCAGCGATTTTTGGAGACAGGTTAAATGAATTTTTCTGGTTTGTTTTCATACGTTGTAACAAACTCAAGTCTATAATGTTTAGTGTGTGGCAGGTTCAAATCGAAGCAGACGCTTTATTTTGTGTTATTTCATCATCACTGTTTGATTGGTGGTGATTACGTACTCACTATTAACAAAAACCTAACAGTTTTAACTCAGTCATTTACCAGAACAAGCATATTCCTATCTTCAACTAAAGAGTATTCTTCGCTAACCAAATCGAAACTATGTAGTTCCTAGTCTATTGTAGATATTCCGATGATTTGCTCATTATTATGCCAAACTACCTGGTATTTCCTATTCATTTGACCAATCCTATTGACTGCTGTCTATCTAGCATTTATATCGTTGTTAATAATATGAACATCTTTCTCTTCACAACCTAACACATCGCTACAATCCTCTTTGAATCATACCCCGCGTATCTTATTGCCTCGCTTTATCGACATCAAACCCAGCACTGCCTCAACATTTTCTCCCTTGACTGTCTGTATGTCAAGGCTATAACTGTGGCCTTGGACACCGTTATAAACATCATGTATGAGATAACTGATGCTGTCAAACGTTTGTATGTATGAGATCTGTTCCTGGTTTGTATTGGCAGAGCGAGTCTAGATGTAAGAAGATAATGTCTGATGATACATGTGATGAATTTCAAGTAATTCTACAGTTTCGCGTTGGATTAAAAGTTATTGCGTAAATCTAGTAATACTTTAATTTTACTGGTGTTTGTTTTTAATGCGACCTTGTCACTATTATTAGGCGCTTCAGCAATACTGATTGACTCTTTTTAATATTTTTTTAACATCTCCGTGCAACAAGAGGAAGTGTCAGACTTTTATTGACTAAGACCTACCCATATTCTTTTAGTTTCCCATTTCATTTCAAGACCGCGATGACTGTTTCAAAAAATCTCGCAGACGGCTCATTTGATATTGTGCAAATGACCCGTAAAATCTTGCTTAGCTACCTTTTTTGACATCAACCGACAGGTGGGTCCACCTACTCTTAAGTTGAATAAAATAGAATCAAACTACCTATATTACAAGCTGTCTTTGTTTTATCTTTAAACCATGTTATCTTTATCTACATTATCTACAGAATGCCGCAAAGAAAACCGGTTAAGTCGAATGTATAATAGCAAAATATTACCAAACTCACTTTTGTGAACAGGAAACGTATGGACAAACAGCCGTGCTCGTGCGTAAGCGCATCACAATACAGACTGTGTGCTGTGTCTGCGTGCGCAGTTGTACACACAAAATACAAAAGTGTGTGTTGGTAATGTCATCAAGGCGAACCGGTAGAGTGCAAAACTGATGAAATATTTGACATGAAAAAAATTGCAGATGATTTTTTTATTGCTGTAGACGTAATGATAGATGTTTCTTGTTTGGTCTTAAAAGGATTAACCATGACCTCGTCTAGAATAACATAGATTACTATATCGCAGATATACGACGAAAAAATATTTTTTAAGAAGCCACAATAATTTTGCGGTAGCAATGAAATCACAAACATCTCAGAAGTTACAACAATAACTTATAATAAACAATACAGATACTCTGTGGTTTCTGAGCAAATATTGCAAAATATGTGGGTCGTCTGAAACTAGTGTATAGTTATAAATCATTGGAAACTGACGGTAAACTGTGATTTGGTTGCTTCTCAAGTATTTGTGTTATCTTCAGTAGCACGCGATCTTAAATCAAAGATAGTAGAAAATATAGACAAGATACAGGGAAACCTTAGAAAAACAAGTATGAAAACACGCACGAAGTAAAGTGGGAAGTTTTATGAAGTAGGCTTTTACTATATTGGTTAAGTCCGGAACGCCGGTGATGATACCATTAAGTGGACCAAATAATCTAAAAAGTTAACAATCAACATAGTTTTAAAATTTTAATGCATGTATTTAGTAGTACAAATTACATAATAACTAAACTTCTTGCTAATATGGGAAAGCTCAATAAGATAGATATTGACTAACGTAAAGGAATCTACTTTTGGAAATACAGGAATATAAGCTATTGTGTGGGCATGGTATAGTTCATTTAAACCTTCCAAAGACACCTACTTAGCGTTGTCCCGATAGAAGTTAAGCAATACTTAACGAACGCAAACAATATTAATCATTGTCTTGTTACAATTACAATCAAGAATCAAATAGAACAGGTATTTTAACGTGGGCAGCCCTTACCGTTCCGTAATATCTTCATAACAAGACTGGAACAATTAAATACAGGAAAGACTGGGCTGGTGCAAAAATCGCCCACACAAAGAGTCGCTATCTACGTCTCAATCGGACCTGTCCGGGGGCTGTTTTGAGATATCTCTGCTCTTAAAACTAATATAAATAGTATTTGATAGATGATCATTGATTTGATAAATGAAGATAATAGTGACTGCTGCTTGCAAAATGAAAATTGATGACTGCGAGTGGGTTTAAGACAGTAAAAGTCTTACATTCCCTTTCGGTCCACCCAGAGTGGGAGAAGATATTTGATGATCCCTGTGGCCTTCAGGTGTCCTTTGTATAGGTCGTTATGGGGATACTTGGGGGAGGCCATGTCCAATTATACAAAAGTGAACGGTATTACAGCTGAAATGATGATGATGCATATTTGCTGTTATACCTGTTCCGAAGTAAATCTGAGGTGGGTATAATGTAAAATATGTCCAAAGATGTCTAAAAATATATACTTAAAAATGCGATTAGCGACATCCTGTCTACAGTCTAGACTATATAGTTAGATGGATACAAATATTTATTTTGTGATAACTATACCGCCTACAGTATACCCAGTATCCAAAAATGTTAAAGCTATTGATTTTCATATCTACAGCTAAATTAGTTTTCGCCATATTTCAAAACTAAATAAATACTTAAAGAAAATCGCAAAAGGCGATCGGTTATTTACTATACAAACGTTTTAAGATATCCTTATTTCGATTTTTAACCGATAGGCTTATTTTGTTGCCTATCTTTATTGCCAATTTTACTTTAAACATTCCTATTTTGGGTGGAAGCTACTCAAAATACCAAAAATTTTAAAAGTACTTGATCATATTCGTTTGTAATTTGACATTCATTACTTTTACTCTGCTCACTGCTTTTAGATTTCGATCCATCTCTATCATGTCAATCTTTAAGAACTCAAGCCATATTTCATCTGTACTCTTGTATCTATCTTCATCTCTCACATCTTTATCTTTCTCTTCCTCATCATCAATAACAGTCGATTTATTTCATACGCAAAATAGCTCCGGTACATCTTGTTCGAGCATCCCTATTATAGCAGTAGGGACCACTGTATTAGCAGCGGCTGCACCGGTGGCGGGCGCCTCAGAGTACTGTCAACTGTCAGTGCGCAGGAAGCTGCACCCACGCAACATACGAGGAAAGGTGCCATGTTGCGAGAGAATGGCGGTTTGGAGATTTGAATTTTGAATGGACAAGTATGGATATAGTTCTATAGTATTTGAAAAGCTGATTGTCCGAATGGCTTGAATTTTGTCAAGCTGGTATTTAATTCATGAATCCCCGACCGGTCCTATGAGACCGCGCTGTTATTGTTTTACTATTGTGTCTCGTTTTGCGGGTATGTGATAGGCTAATTTAGTGAAAGGTATCAATGCGCTAAAAACAATTACGATGTAGTTCTATTTTGGGAATCCTTAAATAGCTATAGAAGCTATTGTTTTTCTTGAGAATGAAATCTTCGATATTATTGCTAATATATTTAGTACTAGATTTCACATAGGTCTAACAGTATGACGGGTGACAAGACAGAATGAAAGAAAAATAACTTGATGCACCGACCTCAAGTCATATGGGACAAGAGTAGAAAGAAGAAGGAGAAGAATGTCATATAGCTAACTAACGGTCCAAAAAACCTTTATGATACCAATAACTGAAAAACCGATATAACCGCAATTCCTAAAACCCGCTAACATCTTTCTTTTTACACTAAATCTCTATAATTGAATCAACGTCCGCCAACATTGATATATGTATGTAAGGGAGATACGTGTACAGATTACTAAATTAGCTTCTAAGATTTATCTGCAGTTCACTTCCCATTCAGGGTAACACGCATCCTATCGTCGGCATAGATGAACATCGCTGAATTTTGCAACGGAAATAGTGGTGTCGTCAGTCTATTAGATGGTGCAAGTTGAATAAACTCCTGGAGCTAGTGGTCTGGACTTCCTTTTGCTGTTGCCGACTGATTTAAGGGGTTATTGGAAGTCTGAGTTATTAGACGCGGGTTTACTTAATTTATTGCCATGTAAGGAAGTTTGAGGCTATTCCAGGGTTTTCTGGATTGTTTAGAAAATCTACCAGAGTCTAAGGAACGTGAATGACAACTAAAAGATTTTAGGGCAAAGTAAATAATAATCTCTTCTAAATAATAGGGATTATTATCATAACCACGGCGGATTAAAGACACATGCGTTGAATGCAAAGATCTTTCTATCTTCTAAACCTATGCTGGCTAAATTTATTAAAAATTTCGCATGAGCAATCTTGTATCGAACTATGAAATTTGGGTCCACCACGAGAACGAATCTTAAACAAAGTCTTAAACAGCGCAGTAGCTTTGCCCGCGTAATAATAGATAATTATTCCAAGGGCACTTTATCCTGGGATAAAAAGTATCATATGTTAGCATATACTTGTATAGCTTTCAAGACAAATCATCACACTGAAAAACTTCGCCTTAACAATATTATCAAAACCATTGGTTTTGATCACATACTCAACAGCAAATACAAACGCGGAACTTACAAACTTACGCAGAATTCCATACAACATTGCAATCAGCAGTTCAAATTTCAATCGGAGGTGTCATGGTGTGTAACGGTGTTCCTGTAATGTCACATTGTTGGCTCAACTGTCACGGTTCACGGCTGCAGACAGACGGCAGACCTGCCGGATCGGGTTGCGACATCCGATATTATTACCGTCTTTACAATTTGAGTGCGTCTTGTCATGTTTGAAGACGAATTGGTTACGGTTGTTGCGAAAATGACAAAAGAAATTAGTAATTTTCGTGAATTCAACATTTAATTGTCTTTTTTTCTTATTCTTATTCTTTATTGTACACAGCTACTTCTTAAATACATTAAAATAGGACAGGTAATGTACACAGATGAGCTTAACCCACAATCGGGTTTTCTTACAGCAAATCTTATTTAAATATGTACAAAGAAATGCTGGATTTGTTTTTGGTCATCTTAATAGCTTATCTATCTATATGTACAAAAGGAGAAACTGACTGACTGACATATCAACGCATAACCGAAACTACTGGGACTAGGAACGTGAAATTTTACACAAGGCTTCCTTTTATGGCGTAGGTGAGCACTAAGCGAGGATTATCTAAAATTAGCCCCCTATGGAGATGAAACGAGGGTCTAAAGCTTGTAAGGAGAAAACTACTAATTATAATTATAATAAAACAAACGACTTATCTTGCTTCGATATCAAAATAATAAGGACAAACCATTTGAAATTGCGATGTAAACTGAAAAAAAATGGTTACTTTTTACTTACAAAACTCCAAAACAACTTAATTTCCGTACTTACCTGTAACAAAAAAACAACAAGGAATTAGAGCAAGTTAAACATAATTAATTAGATATAATTGAAATTAATTACAAACATCTTATTGCAAACACCAACGTGTCTCAATTTCACGCCTAATCACAAAGAAGATTAAGCGTGTCATTTATTTGAACTACCTTACGATATATCATTCAGCTAAATCCGGATTGACTGGAAGCCGACCCCAATATAGTTGGGAAAAGGCAGATGATGATGATGACCTTACGATATATCATGATGTTATCCCACGTTAGGGAGCTTGGTTTTGCGGGGGTATATCAAAACGGCAATTAGGATTTTTTTTTTAAATTCCTCAATTCTCAATACTCAAATTTTTATTGCATTCCACAATGTAGGCTTAGATGTTAAACATTTGCCAAAAGAAACAATTATGGACCCTTTCGGGCACAGCAAAAGACGGATACAATTATGCGGATTTTATATAGTAAAAAGTAATTTTATCTAAATTCTTACAACGTATTATTAATAAAACGTAGTACAATATTAGTAAAAACTTAGAACGTACTTCTAAGTAGGTAAGTTAATTTTTTTTTCAAATATGGTGGGAGGGGAAATTGACAGTTACTATTAAAACTTTTATATTATTAAGTATAGAATTATTATTTTATTTAGTTTTTTAAAATATTGCCTCTCACTCGGAATTACTGCTGTTTTATGTGTATGGACATTCAGACCTGGAAATCAAATCCGCGGCACGTAGCGCAGACTTAGCCGATCGCTTAAGGTAAAAGCGTCAGGGTAGCCCGCGAAATTCAAATATTCCTATGTTTTTTGCAATTTGCAGGCTAGCACTAGCTTTAGGAAGTTAAAAATATCTTTTGAATTGATGATTTTTATGGTTATTATTATGTAACTATGTTACGTTTTACAGTTGCAAGAAAATTTGAATTTCGCGGGCTAACCTGACGCTTCCCCCTTAACTACTACGCTAACCGTATCGAAAGTTTCCTAGGTTTCATAAACTGTGTTATACACCAGATACTACTGTAATAAGAATTGTTTGAACATTTTACTGTTTAGTAGTCTTTTTATAGTTTTAACTGGAATCTCTCTTCAATTCTAAGAGCACGTGGGTGTTAATTTCCTTCGTCAAACAGTTTGCATACATTTATCACAGAAACAGTAAAACAGGTGTATTTTATTGTAACATTAACATAATCTTTACATGTGGTCCAAATTGGTCTAAAGTGACATTGCGTCGCCCTCCCCGCTAACTGTCGTATCTCACAAACTGACGTATCTGCACTAACATTACCTACGCGTTCTTAGCTATATTTCGAATAAGTTCTCTTTAATCGTCGTATCTGTATCGTTTACCGTTTAGGAGATAATCACGTATTTGGTTTTGCGAGACGTAGCTTCAAATTAATATGAATAAATAAATAGATACCTTAGGGCTTTAGGGCGACTACTAACTTAAAGAATAAGCCAAGAGCTATATAAAAAACTTTTTATATAATTGATAAAGCCACAACTATCGCAACTACAGTAATAAATTGACTGTAACGCCCGACCGAAAAACAGTTGCCCTGGAAAAACATCAATTGCTAGTTAGGACAGTTAGCCGGGAGGGTGACGATTGATGGGCCAATTTATTTGGCCCACCACAGAAGTGAATAATAAAATATTTATGTTAAGAAGATATTACAGTAATAAAGGCCCTTGGATAAAGGTCGTTGTCCACTTTATGGTTAGCGAAATATTGTAAACAAATAATAACAAGGAAAATCTTTGAAGGACTAGATTATGAATATAATATCCTTCTATAAGTATTATGCCTCAATGTACCGAATGTTGTACCGTGTTACCCCAGTTAATAGGTTGTGGAGGTCTGGTAGACAGCCGCTCCTCGTAAAATACTGGTATTCAGCTAAATCCGGCTTGACTGGAAGCCGACCCCAATATAGTTGGGAAAAGGCTAAGCATATGATGATGATGTACACAATGTGATACCCGAAGGCACTGAAACCTTGATTATCTAATAGAAACATAATTCAATTCAGGTTTTTGTTTTTGTTTAGGTTGTTTCTCGTACTGAGAAAACAATATATTTTTCAATTGGAATATGTGTTGTTTTTATGTGGTGTTAATTTTACCCATCTATAGTTCTTACCGTTCTTAAACTTATCTTACACCTTTTAGATCAACTTTAATTTCATTGAAAAAAGAAACATATTTCATCAAAAACAAATAAATTTGCAAATGGCGACAATAGGCCGACACAGAAAAATGTTTTGTAATAAATTACAATCAGCGCGTAGGCTTCAAACGGCTGTCACTATCAAAAGTATAGAATAAAAGGTAAATGAATCAAATTGAATTAATAAATAACAATATCCATTTCTCATCGTCTTATTTATTATTATTATAAAAATATACCAAAATATTTAAATATGAATTCGAAAAAGAATTTTGCCCGCCAAAAAATGGCAGTAATGGTTTTTGTATTCAAAATTAGGATGTATAATTAATATACATACATATGGTTCACAAAATTCAAATAAAATTTACGTATCAATATTTCCATATGAAAAGTGAAAAACAAAAAACAACTTTTATTTCTGAAGTGTTTTTGGTTTTTCTCATCATTATTTAATACTAACTCCCAAAATGTAAGTTATATTTGTACTTTTCGTAAAACAAAATCTTTTAACTTTTTTTTATTTTATTTAAATCAATTGTATATTTTGTTTACAGTTTTTTTCTGTTACGTAATACTACTCAGCTGTACAAAATTCTAAGCTCTTACTATGACGTTCATACATTATGTATACATTCGGGCTAGTCAATTTGTTCGAAAACAATAATCACATATCACTTGGTCTCGCATGCCTTGTCAAATGTAAATTAACGAAACACGTTAGCGATTTGTCTGGCAATAAAATTAAAAAAACGAAGTAGTAATTAGAATTACCATTTTAGATGAATGTGAGAAAAAAAGATATTTTTGTAAAAATTTAGTCGACGCGCGACGCCATGGCACGTTTACTTTTTTATAATACCAGAAAAAAACATTATTAAAAATTCTAAAGGAGAATGCCATGTGGAAGGTCCCTTTTGTGCTGTCGTGTACCTGTTTGGAATAATAACCTTAATAATATTTTTTTTTGTCTGCAAATGATTTTATATATAATTTTTCATAAACTAATGGAATTAAAGTAAAAGAGACATAGGTAATTCCATGCTCATGGTGATGTTTAGTCTGTCAATTTGTAATTATAACCTAGATTTTTAAAACAGAAAAATAATTTTAATATACTCTATGAAACCTATACCTATCAAAACCTTCCCAATAAAATTCTTAACATAAAAACTCCAATCCGCTTCTGACCTACACGACAGATAAAATTCTAAACCTATTCAGTTCACAGGCCTACATTTCCTGAACCCTCAATGTGTTTCCCGCACTCGGCCTACAATGTAAGGCATCCATCACCTTATCTCCTGTTTGGCGAAAGATAATCCGTCGGCGCAGTCGCGATTTACAACCAACTCAGGGTTGCCACCTGACAGCTTTCCCTACAACCACAACCGTCTCGATAAATGTAACTCATAAATATATTTTGTAACGCGCACCGCGATTATATTTAAGACCAGGAAAGCACAAGAGAACAAGACCAATTCCGGTGTAAACTCGAAATGTTTGTTCTAACAGTTTCGGAAATCATATTCGTAGAAAGTCCCCGATGTTTAGGTGCGGACATAAATTGCGATGTCTGGGACACTAGTGTCACGATTTGTCTCGCAGACTGTCTCTGTAATTGAATGCCATGCTTATGTGATGACAAGAAATGAAAGGTGCTAAGATACTTGTAATAAATGTGGGACGGGTTTACATTATCCTCAGAAACCAAGCGGTGGTAACTCAATCAAGTTAGTCTATTATATAGAAAACTATGATTTTGCTGGAAAATTATTTCCGTCTTCATGCGAATTTAAGTCTTTAAAGCGTACTTTCGAAACAACTTAACATCGTTACTTAGTAAGTACCTAATAGTAATAAGTTTTATTTGCTATTGTTTGTTGCTCATCCTCACATCGGAACGCCTTACAGCAATTACACCAATGAGGCCATTTTAGTTTATATAGAATCTGCTGCTTTCCAATACCATGTGCGCGGTGGAGTCATCGGTGGGAGTCACGTTCGCTCACGTAGCATCGGGCCAGCACTCCTCCAGGATCTACATGTACCAAATCCCACAGATTTGTTTTAAAGCACTTTTGATCAGATTCAAAAGAAACTGTTTTAAATCGAAAATAAAAAATTAAGAAAAAGTTACGGCTTTTTCAACAAGTCTGCCTGATGTGGAAAGTTTCAACTTTCTTGATGAAAACAAAAACAGGATTTACGAAAATTTGAGATACAGCTTTTGTGCTTCCGAGTTTGCATGTAAGGTTTAATGTCACTGGGATTTATACACTCATTACTTTTACGTATTCACAAACTTTCACATTTATTTCATCAGTCTTTAAAAATCCCTTTCGTGGATTTAATGCCTTAGGCATTCTCTACCAGCCAACCAAGGGTGGTGAAGAGAAAACATGGCACGATTCTTGATTGGTTCATGGCACATTTGATGATTTTCTAGAGGAACAATTTTGTTTCGTTATTCACGATACTGAAACATCATCAACAAGTGACGATCAATGTCAGCTTTCAGACATTACTCGATTTTTTTGACAGCGTTCTATATTTTTTCTTAGTGGCAGCCCTATTAAGACGTCTCATTTTGACGAGAACACTTCAAGTATTTGCTTCTGCGGCGCGACGTTACCTCTGCTTACCTCTTGAAGTCACAGCGAGATGATGGAGCGGTTCGAAAGAACGTTGCCCTATTTTGAAGATGCTCGACGATTATGATAATATTTTGAACTGTAATTTCTTTGAACTTACGAAAATCAGACGGTTTTGATATATCATGCATTTGGACTGTATTTTTTTGGATGTGTGTTGTTGTCGCTTATTAGGCATTCAAATACTACTGAGAAATGCAAGCCTGGTCCAATATTTACAATTTTATGTACCATATTTTCAAGTTAAAATCAACATTTTTTTTAATAGAATGATTCTACGCTACCCGATTTACACTTAAATAATAATTACAAAATGACAACTTTCACAACCAATTCATTATCGAAATATGTCTTTAGTCTAAGTGGCAGCCCTATAAGATCTTCCCAGGATAATGTTATCAGTGGACAAGGAAGTGCAGGTTTACAGGTGTTTCGCGTTGTTCCAGGGGAACAGATGACTTGTCTAGCTATTGTATAATCTTAGCAATTTTATCTAATGGCGAGAAACATTAAGGATGCGTTTGAATTTGATCTTAAATATTATGCTGTGATATGATCGCGCAAGGAAACTCCGAGCATAGCCCTTTCCATTGCTCTTTGGGTGACTTTAAGCCTTCTGATGAGGCCCACTGTGAGCGACCACGTTTCTGAGCCATATGTCATCACTGGCAACACACACTGGTCATAGACTTTTGTCTTGAGACACTGCGGTAGGTTGGACGAGAAGATACCGTGCAGCTTCCTGAACGCTGCCCAGCCGAGTCGGATTCGACGATTGATCTCTTTCTCGAAGTTAGATCTACCCAACTGGACCGTCTGTCCCAGGTAGACGTAGTCGTCCACAACTTCGAGTGTAGAGTCTCCGATCTTGATAGGAGTGGGAGCTACATGGATGTTTACCATGACTTTGGTTTTGTCCATGTTCATTTTGAGTCCCACTCTTTCGGAAGCCCTACTGAGATCACCGAGCATTGTACTGAGCTCCTCCGTAGTCTCAGCCATGACTACTATATCGCCGGCAAACCGAAGGTGAGTGATGTACTCGCCGTTGACATTGATGCCTCGCCCTCTCCATTCCAGAACCTTGAAGACATCCTCCAATGCGGCCGTGAACAGTTTCGGAGAGATAACGTCTCCCTGCCTCACACCCCGCTGTAAGAGGATAGGTTTCGAGGTCCGGTCCTGGAGTCTGACTGACATGGTGGCGTTTTTGTACAAACATTTCAGCACTTCGATGTACCGATAGTCAATCTGGCACCGTTGGAGAGACTGCAGTACAGCCCACGTCTCGATCGAATCGAAGGCTTTCTCGTAGTCTACAAACGCTAAGCAGAGAGGCAGGTTATACTCCTCAGTCTTCTGTATAACTTGCCGTAGCGTATGTATGTGGTCTACGGTGCTGAAGCCTTTTCAGGAATGAAGATATCCGCAAGAGAACTAAGGTTACCGACATAGCCCGAAGAATCGCCAAACTTAAGTGGCAGTGGGCTGGGCACATTGCTCGTAGAACAGATGGTCGATGGGGACGGAAGGTTCTGGAGTGGCGGCCACGTACCGGAAGACGCAGCGTCGGAAGGCCTCCCACAAGGTGGACCGACGACCTGGCGAGGGTCGCGGGAATCCGATAGATGCGAGACGCACAGGACCGGTCGCTGTGGCGGCGCTTGGGGGAGGCCTATGTCCAGCAGTGGACGTCTTTCGGCTGAGATGATGATGATGATGATGATGATTATGCTGTGCCTGCTTTAAATTGCTTGGAATTCGTCGAAAGCTTCTTCTCTATTGTTCTTTTGATGAATTTAAGCCTTCTAAGGCCTGAGGAAAATGAAAATATCCGCAGTAATCATTTTCTTAGGAAGGTTAATAATTAAATCACTTCTCCTATTTCAAATGGAGCAAGAGAGCGTGTCAGTTGACTGACTAAAATCTACCTGAGTTTCTTTAGTTGCTCTTTACATTTCAAGGTCATGGAAACTCTTCGAAATATTGCTGCAACTCTACAGGAGGACCAGGTTAAAAAATAGAATAGGTATAAAATAAAAGTAGTGTAATGGGCATAGAGTTAACATTTTGTGAACATTTACACTGTATGCATTGTTGACAAACTCATTGAAGTTTTCCCGTTTCGGCACCCAGATCTTCGGCACCCAAACTATTCCCGAATCGGCACCAATAGGTATTTTGGATTAGAATTTATTATTGGATACTAGCTGACTTCGTATTGCCGATATTTTTTCGAATTTTTCTCACCTTTTTAACCCTTCCTAGGCCTTGACGAAAATTTCAAGACCAGGGTAAGATCAATCCGTTCAGCCGTTCTCGAGTTTTAGTAAGACCATCGAACAGCAATTGATTTTTATATATATAGACTCCCATCCAAAATAACCTGTTGGTGCCGATTCGGAAATAGCTTGAGTGTCGAAACTTTTAGTGCTGAAACGGGAATACTTCCACTCATATATTTAGCAGCAGTTAGGCAAGTGTCACTTTTCCGTGATAAATAATATCAATAATGGTTTCATTGGTCCCGAATCTTATCAGTTGATTCAAGTGACACTAGCCAACCACGTGGATATGCAAAATCAGACCGAAATTGTGTTAGCAAATACGTGTTATCAATAAGTTGACTAAGTTATCAATTATTAGGTATTTTGCGACAGCCTGAGAACCGCCTGGGTGGTCAGATTTTGCACTTAATTTTAAACTTTAACTCTAATGTATAAAGTTTAATTTGTGATGCAGTTTTCTGTACCGAAATCGCATTTCACACTTAAATTAATAAATTTTTTTTTGGTGTAATACTAAATAATAATGTTACTAGGTTCAAATTGTTGATAAATACTGGGTTCGTACAATTCAAATTTCTCTTCCGTTTTTTTTGGAATTCTATTATTTTTAAATTCATTAAATTGGCCTTTGATTACAATCAAACAGATAATAATGCGCATAACCCTTTACAAAAAATAACTAAAATATCAACAATTTTATTTTATATTGCCCATACAAGATAGATAATGCGGCTTACAATCATGCACAATCAATTTAATAGGTAAAATATTGATAGTGTTAAAGAGAATTAAGAGATTATATCAATTTATTAGGCTATCACGTCGTTTTAATTATGTTAATTAGACTAGCGGCACAAAGTATTCAAATATTTTTATAACCGGCCTACAACCTTCAACTTAATTATACCTTACCAACACGTGTTAAAAAATAGCTTGGATGCCGAAAATGTTAGTGTCAAAACGGGAATACTCCCGTCTGCCACCAGACTGTATCTCATCATCATCTGCCTAGCCTTTTCCCAACTATATTGGGGTCGGCCTCCAGTCGAGCCGGATTTAGCTGAATACCAGTATTTAACGAGGAGCGGCTGCCTACCAGACCTCCGCAACCCATTAACTGGGGTAACACGGTACTTCATGGCAAGACTGGAGTCAGATTTACTGGCTTCTGACTATCCGTAACGACTGCCAAAGATCTACAAATGTCACCAGACTGTATCTCATGAACTATACTTAATAGTTGGACAGTTGAAATATTTACAAATGATGTGTTTCTGTTGTCGGTACAACAACGAATATAATATTTAAGGGGGCATACAACAAAAATGTTATTGGACAGTACGGAACCTTTCATCCGCGAGTCCGACTCGCACTTGGCCAGTTTTTTACGTTGGTCTATAACTTATCCCATACGCCTGTTATAACTACAGTTAAAATGCCATAAATCCAACATTACTTAATATTCAATCCATCATAATCAATACCAGAGCTACATGACCCAAATTAACCGACTTAAAATAAATGGGTAATGTGTTTAATAATATTTCCTTGACACCGGCCAGTACACACATTATCTATTAGTTAATCTGCATAAACTCCGCATATATTATGGACGGTTATAAATAGATTCAAGACAATGTCTAGCCTTCACTGATTGGATAAGCACTAAAATCTGTTGACTTGGATATGGGTTTAGTTATCATCTGCCTAGCCCTTTTCCCAACTATATTGGGGTCGGCTTCCAGTCAAGCCGGATTTAGCTGAATACCAGCATTTTACAAGGAGCGGCTGCCCACCAGACCTCCACAACACATTAACTGGGGTAACACGGTACTTCATGGCAAGACAGGAGTCAGATTTACTGGCTTCTGACTATCCGTAACGACTGCCAAAGATCTACAAATGACAGCCGGGACCAACGGCTTAACGTGCTTTCCGAGGCAGGGAGGAAACTCGCTATGTTAAGTTGGTCACCCATCCACAGACCAACCTAGGCAAGCGTTGCTTAACCTTGAAGATCGACCTGTGCGGCTGTTATTATCTAGCCATGAGCTCCTCTGGATCTGGAAGGGTTTAGTGTTTCTTGATAGTGACCGGTGACTGTCTGGTTTAGAAATGGGTTATCAACCTGGTTCAGTCCTGATTACTTACTGTACTTTGAATTTATAATTCATAATTCCCTTTTTACACCATGTCATGTGAAGAGGAGGGATGAAACGCATGTTACTAAAACATTTATTAATTTACATGTGGACAGATGGAGAGAAAGAGGGAGGCCATAGAGACTGACTCAGGCCTCACCTAGAGAGGAGACCTGAGTCCCAGCAGTGGTAACAGTATAAAGTTGAATGTTATTCTGACCCTGTCTGATAGTTCAGACCGATTTCAAAAAGTTTTTACGAGTGTTTGAGTATAATGCTACCTTACCACTTAATGACATATTCTATTTTATTTTTTAATTACATATTTTATTTCTACTTTCTCGCGGGCGAAGACACTGACAGAATCCAGTTTCAAAATAAGAAAAAAAGCAAAATGTCACCTGGGATTTGCTTGCTTACATAAACTGATGGTTTAATAACATAGGGTTTAACTGCCTTATCAATCTAGTTCTGCCCACCTTGACGGTACACCTTGATGATGATGACGTTGTAATTAAACGGAAGGTTCGGACCACCAGGCAGATCTATTTGATTTTAAATTATATGCCTTAAGCTAAGTTGTTTTTTTCTCTATAGTAAGTAATTTTAAAGTTAAACGCAATTTTTACTCGCAAAACCTATTTCATTACTGATTAAAAAGTCAGAAAAATTAAATAAAGAGATAATATTAATAAATTTATTGTCTCCCAAAAATACAAAACATAAAATTAATTGCCATGCAAAGGCGCGCAATTCTGTCGAAGTATTCCTGTTTCAGCACCCAGATTTTCGGTACCGAAAGTTCGCGAATAGTTTGGTTGCCGACCCAAGCTATTCGCGATTCGGAACCAATAGGTATTTTGGATTGAGATTTTGTATTGGTTAATACCATCAGAAATACCTATTGGTGCCGAATCGGGAATACTTCTTTCTCTCTGGTTGTCAAAAAATGCTAGTACCTAGTGCGGGGGCAATGATACGTGGCGACAATAGGGATGTGAGCATTCATCGTCTAACTTTTATAGTTAAACGGTAGGCACTAAGTACACATAAAATAAGTAGAATTAATTAGTTCTGACCTTACAAACTATAGGCATGTATCCTGATGGATCAACTTGTCTTCTATTAGTGAACAGATTTTGTACATTCTTGAATAAATTAGCACTTTTATAATAAGTCGATTACAAACCTATAAACGAAACTACAAGACAAATTAATTAAAGAAATCTGAATATTAGGCTGATTAATATTCTTTTAATTTTATCTCATCGCTTTTGCAACCTATAAGTGATATTAAAACCTCTACAATCAAAACGTGAGGAGTTTTTCGTTTAAGAGATTATAAAGGGTAACGACCGCTTTACAAAACTGTGAACTATGGGCTTGAAACAAGAATAGGTAAGCTAGCAGAAAGAATATACACATAGACCATAAATAAATATCGTCATTCAGTTCATCATGATGTCAACTAACATTAACCTATCACATACACACAAAACGAGACACAATAGTAAAACAATAACACCGCGGTCTCATAGGACCGGTCGGGGATTCATGAATTAAACGCCAAAATTTCCTGTCATTTGATGCCTCCATATTTGAATGCATTCAAAACTGTATTTTAAAGGCGCGTTTAAATTTAGCGAATGGATTCAACATGACATATAGAAGTTCGATGGAACTAGTTTATCACAAAGTTATATTTTATTATATTTTACTTGATATTCTGAAGAAGACCTAAACTGAACTGTTAAAAGGATGGAGCTATGTAGGGTGTCCCTATCCCTCTTTCTAACTTTCATTATCATTTTGGAGTATTCCCGTTTTAGCACCTAGATTTTCGGCACCAAAATTTTAGGCGCCCTAGCTATTCCCGATTCGGCACCAATAGGGTATTTTGGATTGGGTTTTTGTATAGATTATTACCATCATATTTTGGTGCCGAAAATCTAGGTGCCGAAACAGGTATACTCCGACAGACGGACGGACAGTAGAGTCTTAATAATAGAATCCTGTTTACCCTTTGGGTCCCCCTCCTCTTTGCGTCGTACTCCTCAATGCTAAGGATCGTGACCTCCCTGCTTCATCACCTACCTACCTACCCTTTGGGTACGGAACTATAAAAAGTACATTTAAAAATAAAACGAAGAATCTTCAATAAGTAATATTTAAATTAATTAAACACTTGTCGCCTTCTAATTAAAAATAAACCGAAAAATAATTAATCACACAATCTTGATCACTTCCGCAATAAATAAAAGTTCACTACATAAAAATACTAACGACATGGTTAAAAGCTTGTTAACAAGGAAAAAGTATGTTAATTAAAATACCATTAATTCCTATAGAATCAATATAAATAAAACAAAATCTTACTAATTACTAGTTTCACGTGTCACACCTCTTTTGACATACCTATTTATCACTCTAATATTATGAAGGCGAAAGTTTGTTTGTTACTCCTACACTCTTAAACGGCTGTACGGGTTAAGTTGAAATTTAGCACACGAGTAGACCAAGTCCTGGAATAGCACATAATATGATCTCTCATCCAACTCTCCTGTCGCAGGTGTACTGGAAGATTTTTTTTTAGAAATAAGCAACATCTTTATACTATTCTATTTGTGTTTATTATTTTTGATTTAAGTGTTTGTGGCGTCAAGGGCTTTTTAACGTTTGAATCCCCAACCGGTCCTATGAGACCGCGCTGTTGTTGTTTTACTATTGTGTCTCGTTTCGCGGGTATCTGCGTAATTAATACGAGAATATGTTCCTTTCAGATAAACTCTTTCAAGTAGGTAAAACCGGTAGCAGAAGCCAAATTTAGTCGATTCATAAATCGAATAAACCGATTCAAAGTAAAAATTAGTCGATTATTTTCTAAAAACAAAATTCTTTTGCAGTTAAAGTCTCATTTAGAACGTTTTCATTGCTTATTAAAAAGACGAATCGTATATTTTTATCGCTGGTTTATCGAATAATAATTTAGTCGGATAGCAAGTGTCAATTAGTAGAATTTCAGTAATAATTCATGGTTAATGTTGTGTTTTACGGTGTTTTCGGTCTGTAGTAAAAGTAATTAATATAAATGAGATGTAATGTCTAATTAGGTAGTGGATAAAATTGATTGAGTTTTGGGTTAGTGAATTGAGTAGTGTTTTAAAAATAAAGTCAAATGGCACTTTGTTACTGTTTTCCTTACCTAGTCAACCTGATCGTCTATTAAAACAATTTATTTACGCGAAATGTCACAATCATACGACTAGCTACAGACGCTAAACGGACTATGAATGTCATACAATTTGTTTATGACAATACGAAAATAAATAAAAACACTGGAAATACTCATCATTATGAATAACTAATAAATTTCATGTGTCGCATACATCTACGATTGCATTAGTCGACAAAATGTACGGTACAGCTGATATTTTTTCGCCATTTTAGGGTTGGTCCCATACTAAAAGTTATTCATCATTATGAGTATTGGCAGTATTTTCATTTATTGTCGCATTGTCATAAACACATTGTATAGGGCAAATATAATATAAATTACTTAAAAAATATTTTTTTAACCAAACTATTTAGTACACAAAATATAATAATATAATTCTTCTGTACTTGTGTTTGGCACCTAACTCTACCTAAACGGCTTCTTCGTGCCATCCAGGTTTAAAAACATAATTGGACCCCGTAGATGAGTCTGTTGCAATCGAGTTCTCAATTTTTTTTCTGACTAAAAGCCAGTTTTCAGGACAGGACAACGTCTGTCGAAACCTCTATTGTTTAATACATATATTATTATATTATGTATTGCATTTATGCTCTTGGATCTGTTACAGAGTAATGTCGAGGCATCATTGTTGTACCTTATTGATTTTAAAACCTGATCACCTACAGGCTCATGCATAAATATTAGATTAGAAATAATCTTGTAACCCGGTCCAACTTCCTATTTAAAACCGATACAGTAGACGGACTTTGAATGTCATTGAAAATTTGATACAGGCAAATCAGGATCGAAAGACGAAGCGTTGGAAGGCCTCCCACAAGGTGGACCGATGACCTGGCGAGGGTCGCGGGAATCCGATGGATGCGAGACGCACAGGACCGGTCGTTATGGAACGCTTGAGGGAGGCTTATGTCCAGCAGTGGACGTCTTTGGGCTGAGATGATGATTCTGTGCTCCATTGTAAATCACATCATCACTTACGATATAGTGGTCAAACGCGAGCAGGAGGTGTTTTTTTTTCAATTAATGAAACACAAAATAATACAATACGAAACAAACAATGCTTCCAAACAAATTATTTCGAATAGTAACAGTAAAAAAACTGTTAATTACGAGTACGTTACATATTGTGCTCCAATAACAGGTACAATAAATATATAAACCTCATTACATAAATATTTATTGGGTGCGTAAACTGGACTATTAAATTGGGCCCAAATTGGACTACCATTTTTATTACGATCGCCATCAAAGATGGAATGATAAAAGATAAAAAAGATTACGTTTGTAGGGTAATTTATTCTTCTTCTGCCTGGCGTTAGTCCCGGCCGTTACCAGGATCCGCCTTCCTGCTAAGCTTACTCCACTTTGCCCGATCTTCAATATCCTTCCCAGTAAGGCCATTGGCTCTCATGTCGGACTTGACGACGTCCAGCCAGCGCTTGCGAGGGCGACCACGGGACCTAGCCCCAAGAACAGCCATATCCATGCATCTCCGGCCGACGTACTCCCTAGGGCGACGCATGATGTGGCCATACCATCGCAGACGACACTCTTGCAGTTTTTCCCCCACGTCACGGACACCAAGACTACCTCGGATGAATGAGTTGCGCACGCGATCGGATCGCGTTACGCCACACATCCACCTCAGCATCTTCATTTCCGTGACACGAAGCTCCTGAGTGTGTCTGCTTAATGCCGGCCAACACTCGCCACCGTACAGGAGGACCGGCCGAATGATGCATTTATATATCTGCCCTTTGAGCCTCGGGGGCATTCTACGGTCACATAAAACGCCCGTTACCTCGCGCCATTTTGCCCAAGCCGCGCCTATACGTGCTTGGACATCGTCATCCACGTTGCCAGACTCGTGCAGCACGGATCCAAGGTACCGGAACTTATCGGTCTTTGTTACCAGATCCGAACCTATTCGGATAGTGTTTGAATCCGTGCCGCCACAGGACATGTACTCGGTCTTCGCCACATTTAGTCTCAGACCGCCGTTTTCCAGCGTGTCCTTCCAAGTGTTGACCTTGCGCTCAAGATGGGCTTTGTTCTGGCTAACGAGGGCGATGTCATCGGCATACATCATTAGCCAAGGAGGCTGGTCTTGGATGTTTGCCGTAACTACATCAAGCACAACGTTAAACAAGAACGGGCTTAGAGCCGAACCTTGGTGAACGCCAACAGATATTGGAAAAACACTGGATTCGCCAACAGCGGTCTGGACAGAGGACACGGAATCACGGTACATGTCTCTGATAATGTCAATATAGGCCTCGGGAACACCCTTGAAGCGGAGTGCCCACCAGATAGCCTGCCGAGGTATACAGTCGAAGGCCTTCTGCAGGTCTAAAAAGGCCATATGCAGAGCTCTCCTTCTCTCTCTGTAAGCCTCAGACAGAGTCCGTAAGGCGAACACTGCGTCCATGGTGCTGTTACCCGCCCGGAAGCCATATTGACACTCAGAGACAGTGCACTCGCTACGGAGCCTTGTGTCAGTTATGCGCTCGAAGAGCTTCATGGTGTGGCACATGATCTTGATACCGCGGTAGTTACTGCAGTCCTGTACGCTACCTTTGCCTTTGTAAACCGGGATAATCAGGCTTAGTCGCCACTGGTTTGGCATTTCCTTGGTGGTCAGGATGCGGTTAAAAAGATCTGTCAATAGGTCCACACCATGTGGGCCCATCGCTTTCCACGCCTCAATTGGCACATTGTCAGGCCCGACCGATTTCCGGTTTTTCATGTGGCGAAGAGCAATGCGAATTTCGTCGGGGGAAATAGGGGAAATAAGTCCAAGGTTAGGAGGCGGTTCGGGAGGAAGGTTATGGGGATGCTGTTTGTTGGACAGCTCCGTGAAGTACGTACACCATCTCTCCTTAACAGAGGGGGCATCGTAGAGCAGCTTACCCTGGGCGTCCCTTACACAGAGACATTTACTAATGTCCCGTGTTGCTTTTTCCCGGGCACGCGCCAGCTTAAAAATAAGTTTTTGCCCCTCCGCAGTTTCCAGCTTGTCGTACAAGGGCGACAAACTTTTGCTGCGGGCTCTGGCTACTGCTTTTTTGCAAGCGCGCTTAGCCGCTCCATATGCCTCCCTGTCCTCCGGAGAGTTGGACCCTTGCCACTGTTTAAATAAAACCTTCTTCTTCCGAGTCACCTCCTGCACCTCGTCATCCCACCACCACGTCTCCTTGTTTATGGTGCGGCCACCACGAGAAGTGCCAAGGACGCGCTTACCCGCAGCGGTGATTGCTGAGTGGATCCTACTCCAGATATCTTGAGCAGACTCATGCGGAGCACTGATTTTGAGATGCTCGACCTCCGCGATGAAGTCTGACTGCTTAGGCCCACTAAGCAACCACCACTTAGTGCGGGGGTTGCGTTTCTCGGTCACTTTCTTCTTTGGCCTGACTGCCAAGTCCAGGACCAGAAGGCGGTGTTGAGCCGTTAAGCTTTCGCCTGGGATGACCTTGCAGTTGGTAACCTTGCCAATGTGGCACCGTCGCACCAGCAGGTAGTCAATTTGGGTTGAGTAGGCACCACTACGGTACGTAATGAGATGCTGGGGCTTCTTCTGAAAGAATGTGTTCACGATGGCTAGGTCAGACACCGCGCAGGTCCTGAGTATACTGACTCCCTCTGCATTTAGTTGGCCATAGCCAAAACCACCGTGGACACGTCCGTACTCTCCAGCAGACTGACCTACGTGGCCGTTGAGATCCCCCCCAACCAAAACATCTTCGGAATTCGGAATAGCGCGCATTACGTCCTCGAACTCTTCCCAGAAGGCCTCCTTTTCAGACTCACAGCAACCAGTTTGGGGAGCATAGGCGCTGATTAGGTTCGTAACCGATCCTTCAATCAGCACCCTAACTCTCATCAAGCGGTCGCTGTATCGGTCTACTTCAAGGAGTCCATCCTGAAGGTCCTTAGACAACACGACGGCTACTCCGTTCCTACCCGACGGTGATCCGGTGTACACTAGCTGGTACCCCTGCCCGATGTCACGGGACTTATTCCCCTTCCAGCGCGTCTCCTGAAGGAAGGCGCACTGGACCCGACGCTTTGCAAGTACGTCCGCGAGTTCTCTGCAACGTCCAGTTAGAGAGCCAATGTTCCAGGTGGCAAAGCGGAGCTTCCCTTTGTTTGTAGGGTAATTTATTGTGTTCCAATTATATGAGGAATCTCAATGTGATATTTAAATTAGTGTAAAGGTGGTCACCCACAGGGGATAGTTCGAAATATATGGAACGCAAGGTTAGCGCAGTGGTTGAGAGATTGGTTGCTGCGCTGCATGTTGCACGGTAGACTTCCGCCCAGAATAAAATTCGCATTTCCTACAGATGGTCGATGGACATGTTTGTGAACGCACCCACGATCATCATCTACCTACCGTTTTTCCCAACTATATTGGGGTCGGCTTCCAGTCAAGCCGGATTTAGCTGAATACCAGTATTTTACAAGGAGCGGCTGCCTACCAAACCTCCACAACCCATTAACTGGGGTAACACGGTACTTCATGGCAAGACTCTCATCTCATAAACCTATACAGTAACATAAAAGTATCGAGTAACATTGAATGAAATGTTACATAAGATGAGATCTCAGAATAGAGGCTTGAATTAATTTTAGAGGTATCACCAACAATAGCACGGGGAGCCTACAAAGGCATAGTATTGTTTCTCTTTAAACAAATAATAATTGGACAATGCTACTGGCCATTTACATAAATTAAGACATTACTGTTGGTTTTAAATAATGTCCCATTTCTTATAAGGAAATGAATTTATTTTGTAGGGCTGTCATCTGCGTTTTGATTATATCTAAAAAATCCTCCGTTTTTATATAATGCTTAGAATTTTTGCTTGACTATGATCTTACCTGATGGTAAGCAGTGATGCAATCGTTGATGTCGAGGCGCACTAGTTCATTAAGAGCCTATTCATTCACTCTACCTTTGGACCCACCTAAAGTAATGAATATTATTTCCCATTTAAAAAAAGCCTTACACTAGGATTTAATCCTGTATAATGTGAACACACGCACATTTACAATCATAATAAAAATATCTCACACACAAAACACCCAGACCCAGAAAACGTATATGTGCGTCTATAGGGCACACAAAAATTTATTTCGGCGGGAATCAAACCTGCGACACGGAGTGCAGCTGCCAATTTTACTGCGCCAACCGTATAGTCAAAATAATGTATGTTGTTGGCTAGCTACGAACTTTGGTGCATACTGTAAGTATAGCTAGTAATTGAAATAAACAAATACGTTTAGGAAAATTTCGTCCCGTACCTTTACAGTGTAACTGTAATTTTCATCAGCACTCAACCCTAAAATTAAGCCCATATAAGCAACCGCGACACGTGTAAGATAATACATACATGTGCATCTGTAATGCAGTACATCGCATTGTACCTGCTGCACCATTGTTCGGGAGAAAGCACTTCGATTTGAGCAGTGGCACACTGCACCTGAATAATTCATTAATATGATAACAGAAAACGATATAAATAGATTTGAATCGATGAACATTGTTTAATTTTTTTAGGGGCCCGTGTGGATTGAATGTCGTTTTTTACTTAAAAATCACTAAGGGCCGGCGCACATTATCGGCATCGGCTAGGAAAAGGATCCTTCGGCAGCATGCCATGGCGTAGTTTCCGACCGTGTGCACTTGCATGTAGAGATACCGAAGGATCCTTTTCCTTGCCGATGCCGATAATGGGCGCCGGGCCTAACAGTTCTGCAGGTTAAAGTAACGGTCGGGCTGCAGCATTGTTAGAATGATTTATTGTGGCTCTGGAACGCAAAAAGCAACTGGAGAAACGTAGGTGGGTTTAAATCAGTGAAATTCTGACACTCCTTGCCAGCCAGAGCTGGAGAAGTCACCTGGTAATTTTCGACCCCAAAATAAAAAAAAGTTACTTAAAATTGCAAATGCATTTCTTTCTCTATGTTCTACGGTCATTGATTGAGTTGTAACTCGCTCAATTCCATTAAAAAACTGTTTGCGATTCATATTTAAAACCCCAATATTTTTTGGGACTTTTAATTTTGTAGGTTTATTATTGTTTACAAGTAATATTTACTCCAGTTAAGTGTCATCATTAAGAGAAAAAATAAGTCCTAAAACAAGTTAAGCTCTCATTGGTATAAGATGCACGACAAAATAACTGCAGTAAGGTGAATGCATACAATCTATTCGCGTGATTTGATCACTCCCAGTCATTTCTATGCATTATGCATTTGACTTGATGCCGCTTGCAGATTCTCTGTCCTTTACAGGCAAATGAGCTTGAAGATGGGTTATAAAAATGATAACATCATTACACAGCCTCTAGGTACAGCAAAATAACTTTATTGTACGGAACCCTGTATTAAAATCAAGTCTCAGACAATATATAACTTTTATTTATCTAATGATGAAAGAGATTCTTTGAATATTTTTCTTCTCATCGATAATGCAGTCTATTGAATGCGTAGTTCATTTGTTAAACGACAATAGAATTTTGATAAGTGCATCGATGCGTTACCAATATCATGATTTATGCTTATCTGGATTGCCACATTTTTTGAAGTTTAAGGTACCAATGCTTTAAAGAAAACCTTGACCAGATGAAAGATAATATGAAAGAAAAGAAGAGGTCAGTTAGGTTCTTCGGACTGGAGCAATATGCCTGCTGCGGTTTTCTGGTCTGGTTATAATTGTAGGTGTATTCAAGGTAAGAGTGAATAGACTCGTAATAAAGAAGTGCTTTTCACCATCAACGATTGCATCATTGCTTATCATTAGGCGGGATCGCAGTTAACCTATCAATACCCGCGAAACGAGACACAATAGTAAGACATTAACAGCGCGGTTCTATGAGACCGGTCGGGGGATTCATGAATTAAGCACTAGTGTATGTCATTAAATAAAATTTGAAAGAAGAAGAAGAATGGCAGATTGGTCACAGAATAGATGCTGTGATAGGTATAGAGGAGTGGTGACTGCATACCGGTTGACATAGCGTTGGTAGGCCTCCCATGAGGTGTAACTTGGCAAAGACAACGCGAATCCATTAGATATGAAAAACACTGGAGCCATGTGGCAACACCATAAGGAGGCTTAAGTTTACGTTAGACGTTTTTAGGCAGAAATATCGATAGTAAAAAGTAGACCTATATCAATCACCAATACTTCTACCAAGAAAGATGATTATAGCAATATTACCTTACAAGAAGCCTCTGTAGCAGGAAATTACGCCCTTGTTCCCAACTAGAATATTACCGGTCGATACGATACGAAACATGCTCTACATACGAGATAAATCAATAAAATCGAAACCCAATTAAATTATCAAGAAATGTCGTCCGTTTTAATTATCCTTTAGATAAAATAATTAAATTATCTTCTAACTAGTTATCCTGTCAGTGGCGTAATTATGCGTCTTGTCTGTAATATGTACTTGATTAGAATGACATGTCTCGACCGGGAACGGTGAGTGGCATGTTGCCACTGTAAAAAATTATAAATGTGTTTGAGCTTATTTTTAATTGAAGGAAGTGTGTATGGAGGTATTTATTGCTTGACAAATCGTTTGATGATTTTGTCGCCTTTTTTGTAGATAGTAGTTATCCTTACTTTTTTGTAGGATTGATTAAAGTGTGTTTGTAAATCCAAAAACGGTAAGTTGTAGATACAGACATCGTTATCAATAGCATCAATCACTAATAGTATTTATTTATTTTTTTGTAAAAAATAGCCATTTTTTTTCAAAGAACTGATGGCTTACAGACAGAATGGAAGAAAAAGACGTGTTGCTTCCGTCCCAAGTAATATGGGACAAAAGCAAGAAGAAGAAGAATAATATAATATTCAATATTTTTTAAGTATTACAAATTATGCCAGACATCACCCACGACAGACATACAGGAAAAGGCTTTGTCTAGTCGTGGCACACAATATAGGCCAGTAAAAAAAAACTTGTTAAAAAATCATTTTTTACTCAAATTGACCGCTCATTATTTTAAGATTATCAACCATTCTTTTAACTAATTACATGTTCACAAGAGACCTTAGACCGACTAATTAGTATTTAATGTCTATGACAAATAAAGGACCTCGCTATGAAGATTGATCATCGCGATCATATCTATAATGTGTAATTTTATTCAATTATTCTTATAACGATCACTATAAATTAAAGTTTACATGATGGTTATTATAATGTTAATTGTTAATTTACAAGATATTAAGCATGTGTTTGTGTTGTTTATTTCATGTTAGGTTTCGCAGAATTTGGCTTAATTTTTTTAGGATGCTTAAATGATATTCTAGTGAAGAATTTATTTTAAAATGTAGCGAGTACGTGAAAAAAATATAGAATTAAAAGAAGCTTAAAAATCAGCATAATGCCGATATTTGAATTATTTTTCGAAGAGGGTAGTCTAAAAAAATAAGAACGTCCCAAACGCTACTCTCGCCATACATAAATCCAAACCGATATTACACTTCAAGTACAGAAAACAAGACCACAATTACTGGTGAAACATAAATCATCATTGTACGTCCAACTCGTTATGTCAAACACATTATACCCCGGAGCGTGCAAATCGGCTAAATATATTCCTAATACACTTAAACTATACTTTATGGAGGCACTGACAGACCGACAAAGAGATGTGCCTAGATAGACTGGTTTAACTTATAGAGTTAGATAAGGCTGGGTGCTGACTTAAGAGATATCACCGATTGCTGAGATCTGATTTACGGCCGAGTTTCAGTTTTGCGATTGTATCCGATTTTGTGATGTTAGGAGAGAGCGACTATGTTGTTCTGATAATAATGTGAAAAACAGAAGTGATTTCTAACAGGATCTGGTAGAAAAGAAAGTTTGATCGCTACAATAATGAAAAACCAAGCTACAATAAAGTTGTAGATGATAAGTTCCATTTCATCGAAGGACTGGAATAATTTGCCTGCTGCGGTCTTACCGTCCAATTATAATTTGGGTGTCTTCAAGGCTAGAGTGAATAGACTCTTAATAAACTAGTACGCCTCACCATCTACGATTGCATCACTGCTTACCATCAGGTGGGATCGCAGTTAAGCACTAGTTTATAAAACATTTAAAAAAATAGGAACGTCTAGTTTCGAGAGTGAGGTCAATTTTCGAATCTGACTTGACTAGGCAGCGTTCAGGAAGCTGTGAGGCAATTTCTCGTCTCACTTATTACAGGTCTCAAACGAAACTCTAATGACCAGTGCAAGTTGCCCTTGCCAGTGATGACCTATGGCTCTGAAACGTGGTCGCTCATAATGAGGGTCATCTGAAGGGTTAAAGTAAATCTCATCAGAAAGATTAAAATAACCCAAAAGGCGATGAGGACTAATGTGAATAGTGATCGAATCAGGAATGTAGACATATGCAGAAAAGCCAAGGTTACTGACATCTGTAGGGGCCTGGCAGGGCCGAAGACTCTGGGGGGAACACGTGGTATTCCTAAAGGTTGACACCGAGTCCCCCCCAGAACGAAGGAACGGGGTAGGGGTTTAATCAGTAAGAGTCCTCCCGCTCCGCCCAAGAGCGGGAGAAGTCATTCTAATGATTACCCTACCAGAAAAAAAAAAAGGTTACTGGCATAGCCCTAATGGCAATGTGCAAGGCATATTGCTCGCAGAACAGATGGTGGATGGGGCTGAAAGGTACTGGAGTGGCGACTGCGCAGCCGAGGACGCATCGACCGGTCATTATGACGACATTTAGGGGAGGCCTATGTCCAACAGTGGACTTTTTCAGCTGAAATGACGACGATGATGATTCCTCTTTTTTTTACTAACACAAATAGTATGATAATTAAGAACTTTTTGAGTATACTTATTAAACGTATTTATAGAGATAATAAATTCTAACTTTTCGGTTGCATTCGGGCAATCTATCGATTAATCTACACTTATCGATACGAACGCGTCTTTTTTATCGATATTCACCGAGTCATGAAGCTCTCATTTCCAAAAGTAGGTACAAAATTCATAAAAATTTGAAAATCAAATATTCGTTTCGACAATTTACAATATTGGTACTCGTGTAAATTAATTATTTATTTATTTAACATTGTATTCAAATAATGACACAGAAAAAGGTCATGTTGTGTAAGAACTAAACAATGAAACTGAAGTATTATGGTGAAAAAGGAAATACATTACCTACAAGTAAGATGGAAAAGAATGAATACTACAAACTTGAGAGGTCTCTTGTGTCTGATAGAATATCAAATCTATAATAATATTATAAAGCTGAAGAGTTTGTTTGTTAGTTTGGTTAAACGTGGTAATCCCAAAAAACATTAGTTCGAATTAGACATTTCTGGTAGATTTGGATAGCTTATTTATAGAGAAAGGCTATAGGCATTTCTAAAAAGGCTGTAGCATTAAATGAAGATGAGGGCGAAACCGTGGGGAAGTCTAGTCACAGATAAACAATTTTAAAAAAAGACAATGAACAATGGGTAAACAAATAGTTGATTATATAACTAATCAAACAATCGATTGTAAATAATACGATTAAAATAGAACTACTTTATAAAACACAACATATCATTTATTACACTAATAGAAAGCTCATATTGGAAAGAAATTCTGTATCACGATAGTTTATATCGTAGATCAAAAAATAATTTATAATGGGCTGAAATACCAACTCCACTACTAAATGGTAACTAACTAAATGAAAATAATGAAAATGAGACTAGTGTAAAATAAATAAACACTGTTTCAACCACCAAAGCCTTCAACGACGAAAACTATGAATGGCGATCTAATCGCTAGTCTACATCTGACTTTACACCACCCACCGTAGATCCACAACCGAGTCTTTCCGAGTGTCTCCGAGACATCCCGATCCCTGACGTTCGTTAGCCAGCTACCGGGAACCGAAGAACTTTATGTACTTTACATAACCGTCATAATATAACAAGTTGTTAGTGTAAATGTTGGGATAACGGTGAAGGCAGAGGCAGCGGTATGGATTGTAAATAACAATTGAGTTTATGAAGATAAAGGGCTGTTAGATGTTAGAAGTGACAATAAGAAGTAAATAGAGCCCAATTTTAGGAGGTTTTATGAATGAAACAAGACTTCAAGACAGACATTTTGAAATAAAGGCAGCTACATATATGTTGTAAAGGCTGTAGTTACTTATTAGTAGGACATAGGTTTCCTGATAGTTGCAGCCTAGAGAGTAGAGTAAAGAGTGAATAATTTACTTTTGGGTAAACGACGATGTGGTCGACAATGAAATCTACCACATCGTCGCTTACCATCAGGTGAAAAGTCAAAGCCAGAGTTACAACTGTTTCAATTATAACCGAGACATTTTCATTTTAAATATAAAACAAAGATAAGCAAAGAGCAGTTGGAAATAAAACAATATAAAAAAGGAGACATAATGTCACGTAGAGACATCAAATTGTATCACAAACTATATAATCTGATGGCATTATAATTTCCAAAACGATACCTCTCATTAAAAACACTAATTATGCACATACAACAACATTGTAAGGCGATACTTTGATCTCATGAATAATTTATATCGATTTCTGTACAAGATTCGAATTATTCAATTCTCAAGGTCGGAGAGAAGAGAAAAAAGTTATAATGAACCTGACTACCAACAAAATTGGTGCCCTGAAATCACAAGACGAGATCGCGGCTGACCACGAAGGAGGTGGCGGGAATACTTAAATGGAATTGGCAAAAACTGGCCCAGAGTCGAGAACAATGGAAATAGAGGGAGGTTTTTGCCTAGTAGTGGGAGCTAGATATAATGGTAATATAACCTGACAACTTTATTTGAGTGAAAAAGAAAGCGTAAGTAGGTAGTATGAGTATGAATATGGAAGATATGGACTAGGGTAAAAACAAAAAACAATGGATAGATTGTGAGGAAGATGATATTTCGACCGTTAAGCTCACGACTAGTAAAGTAGTATTGACAAAGAAGATGAAAGAGAAAAGAAAGAGAATGATGATGAAAAAGAAATTAAATTTAGATAAAGCTTTTTACAGTGATTTCGACATAAAAACAATATATCTACTTTTTTGGGTTTCTTTTTCTATGTAGGACATAACTGGCAAAACTAAAAATATACGTCATATTATATTTTTTTAATGATTGAATTTGGTAAGCGACGATGTGGTCAATGGTAGAGCATATATAGTCATAAAAACTATTTAAACAAAAATAAAAAAGCGCCTATATGAAATGGAAACTACATTCCATAGCAAAACCTTTGTTCCCTGACTACTCCGAAGGTCAAACAGCAGCTCCTCATAGAGCCATAAATTCGCCATAACATGGATAAGGAAGTCATTATAGGAGCTCAAGTAATAATATATCTTGCTAATAGAACCATGTTTTACAAGTTAATTTCTTATGAAGCTTATAATTTTTCAACTAAGATAAGTATCGCGGATCTTTGTGGTAATCAGCAGGTGTATGATGGCTATCTTTGATATCTAATTGGTGTTCCTTGATGGTCAGTTGCGCAACATCATTTGTATTATGAGGGTTGTAATCTAGGGCTGCGGATTTCTTCGATAAGTTACCGGGGCAAAGGGCAACTGATGGAACACGGTTAGGTTTTTAAGAGCAAATTCAGTATTCAAAAAATTTTGTATTCAGCCGACAGTTTCCAGAAAATCAGCAATTCGCAGTAAGAACTTGCTTACTCTATACTAATATTATAAAGTGGAAAGATATTGGTATTTTTTTAGGTTTATATTTTTGTTTATAACGAATAAACTCAAAAACTACTGGACTGATTTAAAAAATCCTTTAACAATAGAATGCTACTTCATCACTAATTGACATTTTCTACTTTCAGACTGGCAAAGCCGCTGGTAGAAGCTGGTAATCAATATAGTGCATTCCAACAAAGATGTATTTGAAAATATATGACGCCTTGACCTAGACCTAGAGCAGGAGAAGTTATTTTATGATTTTCCATCTCAAAAAGAAAGCGGTGACTTTTTTGATCAAAACTGCAGCTCTGGTAGGCGATGTGTTAGTCTTACGTATATTTAAACTCATTGCAGGCTTGGCAAGATCCTGGATCGTCAGCCCTGTATCCATTTATTTCTCCTAACGACACAATTTGTTAGAGCATCAATTTTAATTAGCATAGTTAGTTAAGAAATTTTCTCAGACTTTTACAGATGATCCGTTTATAACCTTGTCAATGTGTGTAGTTTAATTACTTAAATATGTTTTATTAACTAGAACCCATTTGTCTTTCTATAATTGTGGTGATCGAGAGCCTTCGACTGCGACAGGTATTTGTATTGCTTTACGAACTGATAGCCTGGAGGCTTTAAGAGTGCTCTTCCTGATATGACTAGTATATGTACGAATTCAACTATGATCTGAATTTTGACAAATTTATATCTCTAAAATCCTGACGACACGCGCCATATCTATTAAAACTTAGTAAGATGTTTTAACACCTCTGAATTCTACTAATAAACGACTTAAAGCCGTACCTGAACTGAAGTCAAAATCTTCCTGTCCTTGTTCCCCCCTGATCCGTTTCATTTGGCGTCGGCGCAACACGTTTTTTTCTTCAATTCTGACCTGTCACTCGTAACGCTATCACTCATATTACACTACATTTCATATCACTTCTCAAACAATCCATCCATCTTTTCCTGAACTGCAAGACTTATTTTTATAAAAATACCTTGTAGTTAAGTACTGAGTGAGTACAGAGAGAGCAGAAAGGCATGAATCCTACTTTTAACATTTGATCCTTATCGTAGAGAAACAGCATTCTTGTCTATGCCTTATCAAAGCATATGATTTTTGATAAACTCCTCATTTACTTCAGAACTATGCACCTATGCTAATAAGTTTCATAGATTATTAAGTCTAGACGCGACACGCGCCAAGCTTTCTCTTTCTGCCTATTATTTATGGGCGTAGTCACGCTACTTCCTTATGATATAATTATGAACGTGTAGTCAATATTAGAAGGGTATGGATATTAGACAATATAGGAATTCTTTAGAGAATGGCAGTCGTTACGGATAGTTAGAAGCCAGTAAATCTGACTCCAGTCTTGCCATGAATTACCATGTTACCCCAGTTAATGGGTTGTGGAGGTCTGGTAGGCAGCAGCTCCTCGTAAAATACTGGTATTCAGCTAAATCCGGCTTGACTGGAGGCCGACCCCAATATAGTAGGGATAAGGCTAGGTATCTACCTAGCCTTATCCCTGATGACTTCTTTAGAGAATAAATTATTTTAAAGCATGAAAAAGATATGCTTAATAGGAATGCAGTGTTTTTTTTAATAAGGTAGTAGAAGTGTAAGTAGGAACTCATCAAAATGACTTCTCCTGGTCTGGGCGGTGAGGGAGTGTGTCAGACTTTTACTGACTAAAAAGGATAAGGCGCTAATTTCTTCCTTTCCGTTGACAAAACGAAAACGTAACCCCACATTAGAATTACTCCTGTATCGTGGGTGCGATCATAAAAGAAAACTCTAGAACGCAAGGCAAAGAAAAAATATAGTAAGAGTTAGAGTCAGTAAAATTCGGACACTTCCACTTCGCACTAAAGCGGGAGAAGACATTGGATGATTTCCCACCATTTTCTTCTACCACTACACCTAAAAACCGCGAACAACGACTCTACAGATTTTTAAATTTCAAAGTCACTTTTGACAACAATACTCGTTGGCATTCTCATTTTCTGCCTACAAGCCAATAAGCAAAGCTACAAACTTTGAAAATTGAATAAGTACCTTCGTAACTGGTACAATACGTAACCAGATTGGCCGCGGTACACCTGTGTTAATAAATACAAGATTGTCTTTTAGTACTTGTTAAATGGTTGGAATTTCAACTCGGGTATATGTTATGTGGCGTAGACTGATAAAATAATATTGAGTAGTATACCTAACCTTTTGGTCTATGAATTTTTGTTTCTTCTATATTTTTGAGTAACAACCCGTCTCCAATTCGCACGCGTGTCAGAAATCTTAGAAATTCGTGAATTACTGGTAGGTATGCCAAGTTACATTGAAATATGTTCAGTTCTAGCGAAAAAGTGCTTCTAAATTATACATATTACTATACAATTATACTAACTCCTGGCTAATGCCTCATTATGTTCCTTCATTTTATTTTAGTAAACCGTGTAACCTGATTGGGATCCACCTGATGGTAAGCAGTGATGCAACCATTAATGGTGAGGTGCACTAATTTATTAAGAGACGAATCTGTTTATTAGTCAAGAATCTCACAATATCACTTTAACAGACCTCCTTAAACAAATGATCAATTTCAATATTAAAATAGACCTGAATCATGATGCATGAATGCTAAAGATAAATTCTAAAATTATAAACAAATCAACATGCGTGCAACTTAGTCGTTAGCAACAATATGCTACAGTTACACCATTCAAGCTGATTCGTTCAACTCATACACATTGTATGTCTATAGATAAAACGATAACCTACCGCAAAAATATACGTAATATTCAATTACACGCAAATCATATCAATTATGACACTAATTTATTTGTGTATCTGGAAATTTATTCGCGATAAAGTTGGAATACTCTCACTTTCCTGGTAGGTATGTGTTTAGTTTACGATGTGTTACTTGTAAGAGTAATAATAATAATATAATAAATTGTTTATTTATAGCATAAACACATTTACAATAAGGTACGAGTATATTAAAGAGTATGTAAGATTGCAGACAAATATATTTTTGTCATTGATAGGCTCGCGTTGGATATCGCAGTTGACGGTAAGACTACATCATGTAGTCGACAGTAACTTTGGAACACGCTTGCTAACAGGTAAACTATCCACAGCTATCAAAAACTTAAATTGTATGTGCTATGTTTGAAATCGTCTGATATACGCAGGAATTTCTAAAAAAGTTATATTTTTTTGAACCTTTAGTGAATTTTGGAAACTCATTATAGTGCATGTATGCATGTACAGCAATTTAGGCAAAAGCACTTAATTCAATTATTCCGCCTAATATTATTCTAATTCCTGAATAACTTGCACTTGCAATTACGATTAACAGTTCCATAGGCCTGCAAGAGTAAACCTTGTTAGAGCTGCTTTACTTCAAGCTATATAAAATTATGGGTTCTAAACGAGAATAGAAATAGAAACACCCATTGCAGCGGCCAATCGCTAAAAATTTTTTTGCAATCTACAAAGAAGATTGCGTAGATGTAATACTACAGATCAAACAAAATAATTCAATAAGCAAGCCAAATAAATCATCTATAAAACTATAAAAACAAAATTTTTATCATAAAACCATTTTGCGAGAGATGTTAAAAAAAATTGACTTACGACATTTCATAATCTAAATGTGTTTGGAATTCGATATGTAATCTGAATTATGATTGACAGTAACTAGTCTGTAGGCAGTAATGTTACGCATTTAGACATGCATTTAAAACTGTGTCTTAGTCGACTGCTGTGAAAACCGTATAGAAATATGTAGGCTAGCAAAATATAAATTATATAGTTTGTACAGAATCACTGCCAGCTGCTTCTTTCGATGCGTAACGGAAGTCTTTTGAAGCTTTAGCTCTTTGGTTTTTAGTGGCAATATCTTGAGACTACGTTGGTCATCTGCAAATCTAGTTTTTACTTCAAATACAAGTAGTTTTTATAGAAACAAAGACATCTCTATTATTATATTAGCGACATCTTTTAGTTTCGCACAGAAGTCAGAATTTTTTAAATTCTCAGTTTTTCTCTACTAGTATTATATGTATGCGTGTTAATTTTTTTTGTTCATACTTTAAGTATGTAATATGTAAAATATAATATATCCAAAGATGATGAACAAGAATATAAGGTTTCATAAATTTTCGGAGTCAAACTCATCTACATATTTCCGCAATACCAATAAATTGCAAACATCTAGTAACCCACTACACACAACTGACTGACACCGATTTTGTGTAAAATTAACGCAGAACAGAATTCTAATTCTGGCACATTTAGAGGACAAGATAAGTGTGACAGAGCTATTAAACACTCGATAATGCACTTAGACAAATAATTGCGTCGTGACTGAAATCTGCAAATAGCTGATAAAAATTGTCCTACATTGCTATTAACATCATCTATAACGTTTAGTATTAATGATGTTGTCACATCAGCAATTGGTAAAATTATATGAGTTTCCTAATTTATAGGTCACCGCTGAAATAATTAAAACGTAAAATTACTCTATCTAAATTTATATCTAAAAAAAGTAAAAGGTAGCTCAAGATCTTTTCATCATCATTATTGAAAAAGATTAGATCTTAAATTAATGAATGTATCATAACAGTTTGCAGGCACTTGGGCCTACTAATTCTATGTTCCATTCATCTGGATTGTTACGGAATGTACCTTATACAACTGAAACAAGGGTGGCCCACAATTAGCTGTAGACCACACAGAACCAATTATTCAAACCTGTAGACACAGTTCCGTTCAAAATTTGTTCAAGTTGACACCATCCATTATCCGAGTTCTAATCGTGTTTGCTTTAGAAAGTCACAGTAGTTTTCTCACACAGGGTGTATTGTTGGACCGCCTGGTACAATACTGGCTCAGCCTAGCAATCTGACTTCGCTATTCAGTTCTTCTACTTTAATATGTCTTAAGTTGGGGCTACAATGGTGCATATTAATATTTGCCGTCTCCAGAACCACGTCGCTTGTGAAATTCTGTGTGGCGCTAAGTTTACTGAACTTTGTTATCACAGTTTCATGTTTCCTTGTTGTTTCAACATGTGAGGCATCAGTAGCATGTATTAGTTCAGGATTTTAGGATCAAGTAGGATTGCTCTTTTACTTTAAAATCAAATAGTTTTATAAAGTCAACATTTTTATTTCTTTACGAAGCAATTTCAACCTGTTTCATCTTTTACATCATCAAATTAATAACATTTATTTGACACCGAACCATTTAAATCTGTCCCACTTACTCTATGACAAATTTTATAGCAATTCGATACTGGACATTCTCAATGTCATGGCGACCAATAATTAATTAAAATTAATAGTTACATGGCCTTCATAAGCACCTAATGAGATCGAAAATGCAATCGTTTTCGTGAAACGTGATATCAGTGTAAAAAATAACGGTCTTTTGATGGGTCTTACCAATGATGTTAAACTATTTGATTTCTGTGGAAGCACGCGTCGCTTACTGAACTATTTGGGTTAAGGCTATAGTTTTACATAGGTATTAGATGAACAGAACATGTTGCTTGGAAAAGTGGTCGCTACCTAATTAGAGCAATTCATATTTATGGCTAACTTTTAATCTTTCTACAGGTTTATTAAGACTTTCACCCATAATGTTATTGCCGATACGTACTATGTGATTTCCACTACGGAAAAGAGTATCGAGTAGAGTAAAAGGCTTTGATAATAATCATTCGTGTATTGCCTCACAAAACCTTGCCACCTAATTCCCTTATCAGATTCCTTTAACAAGCAATTCTAATCTCTAACAAAATCTCTTCACTCTCTAGAAAATCTTCTTCACCCATCAAATCATTACATTTAAACCCAATTTCGTCACTTAAAGTAATGCCAACGATTTAAACGTCAGAATCGATTACAATATCGATTGAACTCGGTACTGAACCGAAATAAAGATATCCAATGGTCGGAGGCGGTTGCCCATTAACAAATCTAATTGAAATGCAACGATTATTCGATTAAGTTTCGATTTCGAGTAAAAATTCGTGGAATGCAGTTAGGTAGTTAAACTCGTTCGTTACTTGACCTTTAAATTGTTGCTTATTTTCCACATGTTTGAAGATTTTTTTAATAATATAAGACGAAATTTAGTTTTGATATGGGCATCACAGGGCCCCATGATAGCCCGACCCTACGCTGTCTGACTTATAGAACACTGTTTGTCTGACTATTACTAATTAAAACCACACGTTGTTTTGCACGGGCTCTGGAGCGCCTGCATATTTCATCACGCTCTCCCGTCCAGGTCTTTACACGGTCCTATTCATGTGGTCCTCGTGGCTCTCTTCGGCTATATACGCGCATACAGATACAATTTAACCTCTCCGATCATAGACTGGACCACGTTCAGAATCGAAAAGTTATCCACAGTATTGACCGCCCTGTGTACCTCACATCGCTACTATACTCAAGCTGGGCATTCCTCCATCATGTACTGCGCGTCATCGAGGCAGTTGCTGCAATGATGGCAAAAAGGCATCGGCTCCAGGCTTACCTATGGATCTCTCATATTAGGTGTACCACTATTATATTTCATAATGATTACTTCCATTTTTTATTTGTTTATTTATGTGCTTAGTTTTGTAATATTATCGTGGTTTTGTTGTATTGTGTTGCATCAAATAAATGTTTTATCTAACTGACAGTTTTTAGCAGATTATAATCACCAATCCACACAGCAAGTTTAATGAAAGTATAGTTAAACATAATTACAAAGACAGACAATGAGTAATTGCAGGCCATTATCACCTTAAGTTATCGCCACATAAAATCAACAAGCAATTTTGAAATAAATTAGAATAAGAATGCAGGTACCAAAGATAAATCAAACAACATCAAAGAGCTGTTGGTATTTCAAGCAAATATGGTTATCTGGAAGATTTACAACAATCTTGTACATACTTGGAAGAATAATGTAACCGGCAAATAATTTAAAATTCAAATCACAAATTGGATTTTTTCTCACACCAGAGATAATCGTTTGGATGATGAAGATGTTGTATAAGGAAGCTGTAAAAGCATAACAGGTGTAAATTGCTATATTAAAAGAGCGCGATCAATCTTACTGTCTTCACCGGCGCGGGCGCACGTCCCATGCATATGGATGCGTCGTTTAGCTGCGAAAAGCTTTGCCAATTTCGTCCTTACAATGTCACTTTATATTTTAGGTCGATATATTGATTTCTTTTGCAATATTTTTGGTAAGTAATAGGAGTGTTGAAATTTTCTTTAAATTTATTACAATAGTCCAATACTCTTTATTTAGCATTTTTTTGACTATTGATAGATTCTCATTTAAGAATCGAATAAGGGAGAGGGCGGCCACAGAACAGATGTGGATTGTGTGAGAGGTGATATAAAAGAAAAGGGAGTTAGTGATAGTGTGACGGCTGACAAGACAGAATAGGAGAAAAAGACGTATTGCGCCGACCAAAAGGAATATGGGACAAGGGCAGAAAGATGAAGAAGTTAGATTCTTATATGAACAGTAGGTACTTTAGTATATGATCTACAAATAATAATCTAAAAATGATACGATATCACGAATAAGTATTAAGAATATTCAATATTCTTAAATATACTATTAGTAGGCACAATAGATAAAAAAAAACAGTAGCCTTCACATTTTTATTATTTGATAGATTCCATTAACGAACAACGATATAGGAATATAAGAAGGTAATAAAAACCAGTAGTAGATATTAGAAGTTATAAATTTTACCAATATTTTTTTCCCTCTGTACATTTATAAATAGAAATGAGTCATTGGTAATGGTAAGCAATATTTTACTGTCATCATTCTTATTATATTTTACTAATTGCATTGTCGGTGTTATGTTGTATCAGTAATTATTGAGTGAGCTGGGTGTTGATAGGATAATAAATAGCTTCATTTATAATTTCGACAATTGTGTGGTTGTAAATAAAGTATATTAAAAGAAATTAAGCATTATTTAATCATAGGTCTTATAAAAAACTTACAGCGAATAAAATTGGTTTTTATATAGTTCCCGTTCTGCATGAAACTCACCCCCCTCATTTACGAGTTGTAGGTAATTTATTTCATCACCACTGCTTTAAAGCGGTGAAAGAAAACATCGTGAAGAAACTGGCATGTCCTAAAACTAAAAATCGAGAACATGTGACATCCACCAATCCGCAGTGGGCCCGCGTAATGGACTACGCGACGGCTCATTCCCTCTCCAGAGAACAACGACACCTAGTACATTTAAGTACAATATCAGTGCTTGAATTATGATTGTAACTTAACTTTCTAATTGGGATCTTTAAAGGTGTGCAATAAGTACTTGTATATCTTACTTCTCTCCAGTCAAGCCATGAAGTACCGTGTTATCCCAGTTAATGGGTTGTGGAGGTCTGATAGGCAGCCGCTCCTCGTAAAACACTGGTATTCAGCTAAATCCGGCTTGACTGGAAGCCGACCCCAATATCGTTGGGAAAAAGCTAGGTAGATAATGATGTCTTACTTCTCGTGCCTGAATGGTTTCATGTAAAAGTCGCAAGTGGAACAAACCTCGCTCCGTACCAATACCAACAAGCAGGCAGTTTGTGACTTGTGACTTGTGCCTTCTGTCACCGACGCGACAAGTTTCAAGTTCAACATTTAAATGAGATCCGAGTTTTCGGACAACCCCTGTTTGTTAGTAGCGTAATGATACCGCTGTCAGCTTGTACAAGGCTTGTATGGAAGTTTTTGTACCCTTTTTTTGGGTCGGATATCTTTGGTGCGAAAAGGATTTTAGAAAAATAAGAGGTGACGTTTTGTAGCTTGGTTTAAATTAGGGATTATTAACAAGCTAAATTGTAGAATAAAAAATCGAGTTTAGGATCATTTGGAAAATAATGTTATATCTATATGGTAATCAGACTTACGTAGCTACTTATTTCTATAGATTGCATAATTATGACTTTACCAAAACACTGTCTGCACTACTATGTTACACAAACAAAATTAAAAAAAAAACCTTAAGTTTAGGACCGCATAATGTAACGTTAAGACTTAAATAGATCATATTCAACACCTATCAAAATCTGAATAATCTTTTCTATTATAGTATTTTAAGAAGCTCTGCTAAATTATGGCAATTCCCACGCAAGTCATTAGACACAACTTAGAACTTTACTGTGACGCCCAAGTTCGGAAGCTTTAAGACAAGAGTGAATATTTTACTTTTAGTCCAGCATGCTTGGTGAAGCCAAGCATGCTGGCTAATCATCATCTGCCTAGCCTTTTCCCAACTATATTGGGGTCGGCTTCCAGTCAAGCTGGATTTAGCTGAATACCAGTATTTTACGAGGAGCGGCTTCCTACCAGACCTCCACAACCCGTTAACTGGGGTAGCACGGCACTTCATGGCAAGACTGGAGTCAGATTTACTGGCTTCTGACTATTCGTAACGACTGCCAAAGATCTACAAATGACAGCCGGGACCTACGACTTAACGTGCTTTCCAAGCATGCTGGCTAATGATGATCTGAAAACATACTTTGGCTACATTTCCTACAATGACTGACCTGTTGGTCTAGTGGTTAGTGACCCTGACTGCTATGCCGGAGGTCGTGGGTTCGATTCCCACCCAGGACAAATGTTTGTGTGATGAGCACGATCATTTGTTCTGTGTCTGGGTGTAATTTATCTATAATATGTATGTATTTAGAAATATATAAGTATGTTTATCAGTTGTCTAGTACCCATAATACAAGCTCTGCTTAGCTTGGGACTAGATGATGTTGTGTGAAAGTTGTGGAATATTATTATATTATTATTTCCATGTTTTCTAATTTTGATGGAACCAGTATCACTCTCACAATTTTGGTCTTACGTTGGGTTAGGGCTCACGAATGACGAGCAAACCTGGGGTACCTTTGTTTGCCATCCAGTTGTCCTGTAACCCCCCAGACCGAGCCCGAGTCGTTGATGTCCACAAAATCATAGGAGTAGTAGGTTCTAAGGCTACTGGGGCCATGGGTTTATTTCGAAAAAAAAAACCTTGGTCCTGAAACGCAAACGGCAACTATGAAACTTAAGCGTGGTTTTAGTCAGTAAAAATTTGAAACACCATCCCGTTCCGCCCTAAAGCGGGAGAAGTCGTTGAATGAATGATATACCTTAAAAATGCATACACACAAAAAATAAATACATAGCAGTCGGGTGCAAATAAAACATTTCTGCACACTGTAAACCCACCTGAGTAGAACTAGTTACAACGATATGGTAAACGATACCATTAAATACTATGATTTGTAGTAATTCTACACGCTGCTAGTTATTAGATGCGGTCCTAAACGATATCTACCCACCTTCTTCTCACGAGAGAAGCCTGGTAACGATATAGACGATGTGTTATTATCTACCATTTAATATCTGCCAGTTACTTGATATTGTCAAAGAAAAATGAAGAACAGAAGTGCTATTCATTTTTATTTAAAAGGTGCGAAATAGTCGTAAAGCTTCTCATGCTCTAGATGGAGCGACAGGGAGTGTCAAACTCATCATCATCATCATAATTTTCAGTCGAAATACGACCACTGACACCTCCTCCACTTGTCGCCACAAGGACTGGTCTTGTGTGACTTGCATCCATCGGCCGCCAATTCACCAGGTCATCGGCCTACCAACGTGTCTTTCAGTGCGCGGTCGCCACTACAGAAACACTTTCGGCCCCATAGACCGTCTGTTCTACGAGCAATGTGCCCTACTCATCATCATCTGCCTAGCCTTCTCTCAACTATATTGGGGTCGGCTTCCAGTCAAGCCGGATTTAGCTGAATACCAGTCTTTTACGAGAAGCGGCTGCCTACCAGACCTCTACAACACATTAACTAGGGTAACACGGTACCTACTTCATGGCAAGACTGGAGTCAGATTTACGGGCTTCTGACTATCCATAACGAATTCCAAGGATCTAAGAACACTTCATATTTCTGTAACACGAAACTTCAAGAAAATACAGCATTTAAATCACACACATAAAACGAATCACCGCCCTCAATCACCTCCTAATGTGCTAATCCAATCCAACATACCACCAACATACGACACCATTAATAGATTTTTCTTGTTGACCACATTATTAACTTTTCTCGACCCGTGTGGGAACAAAAACGGGTTTAAATTAACGGTTTGGTTAACCTAACATGACGTAAGTCGTTAATTAATATCAATATTAACATGAATAATGGTACGCGTGTAAAGACTTGTGTAAGAAGTTGGATGGGTTGGATGCTGGTTCGAACCAGATTGGGAGAGGGATAAACCAAGTCCGGTTTAGAGTGGAAACCTTTTAGGTTAGTTTTTAACCCTCGATGCAAAACGAGGGAAGTTATAAATTTAAAGAACTGAATGTTTCCGAATATAGTCAAGCGGAGTATCAATGTATATAGTATAAGTTATACTCGTATATAACAAAACTGCAGGCTTGAGATGTTTTTTTTTGTAGAGCTCTGTTCGGAACATGAAAAAATGCCGAGAAATACGTGTGTTTAAAGCGATTTAGGGCTTGTTTCATAACCTCTAGATCGGCACTGTCTATCAAACAAACTCAACAATTATCGATATTGTTAGATAATTGGAAATAGATATCTTACAACAACATTTGACGCAGTAATCAGAGAGCTGCGCTGGGTGTCATCGCGGGTTCGATTCCCGCACAAAACAATCATTTGTATGGCCTACAGATAGTTATTTCGGGTTTGTTTGTATTATGTTTGTGAGTTTACAAAAAAATTAAAATCAACAAAACAAAACAAAACCATAACAGAGATGAGTTAATCGAAGATTAAACAAAACACGATGAAACAGTCCGTCAAAACTACAACAATACGTTAACAAGTCCTGATTGAGTACAAGATGTAGAGCACTCATCCTGTTAAGATGCTGCGTTCACGAGTTGAACTTGAATAGAACCATTTATGGTCTTGCTGTATGAACTACTGAACTCGTTGTGACCAACAGGTCAGCTTCGGTCAAGGTCAGAAGTTTCAATTTAGATTTGGTTCGAATAGGTCCAAGGTCTCTGGACCAAGTCTTTTATTATTATTATAACACTATATTACTGTAGCGACATCTACTACATATTATGACGTCACAGAATCCTGCATCGTGCAAGCAAAGTTCCCTGTGCGATTTGAATAACAACAGCCCGAAATCATCTATCGGGCAGTAGCCCACCGGACATAACACCCGTCCGGTCAGAGAATCCTCTCTTTTCAATGAAGGTTTCCTTCTGCACCTTATTCCCTCACAGAGATATCAGCAGAACTGTAGCGACGTCTACTGGAGCCATGGGTTGACTTCCAGAAAGGAATATCCGTGGTCCGTGAACATAGGTGTGGTTTCTGTCAGCAAAAGTTTGACACGTCCTCCCAGGAGAAGTCAATAGATGATTTCTAATCTTAATAAAAGAAACCTATCAGGAAACAGACTCTAGCAGAAAATTCCTCTCCTAACAACAATTCCTAAGTATCACACTATCAGCGGTAACGCTGTTTAAAAACTTTAAAACACATGGAATTGATTCCGAAACACCACATAAGCAAACAATCTCAAACGATTGTGTTTCAAATTGTCTAGATCCACAACATAGGTACCTGAACATTAAAATATATATATTGTATACCGTCGTCGCTCCTCAAAAAGACCAAAACTTCTCCACAAGCATAACCTGCGATTCTAAGATTACAAGCAGCTTCTATTCAGTCCCTATACGCACAATGCTTTCAAAATCACACATGACATCAAAAATTCTTGCGGCCTGCTCATAAAACATTCTTAGCTCCCTAAAACAAAAGAAAATAAGCTAAACAGCGAAACCAAGAAACTGACACCATTGTCCATGTATTGTTCTACCCACACCAAGATGGCGGATTACACTCATATACAAATCGCAGGCGAATCTGATGACTGATTTATACCTTAAAGATGGTGCTGGACGATTCGAATTTTGAGATAGAACTTGCCCCTGTCTGATAGCCCAGTTAAAAGTTGCATATTTAGTTTTTGCGTTTTAAAGAAAATGTGAGAAGCGAAGGATGTGGCGACGCTTGGTAGCAGAAATGAAGATAATAATGGCAGCAAAATCTGGAGCCGATTCACCGATTGTGTAGGCAAAAATGCTGACTAATTCTAGAGATACTAACGACGAAGGAGCAGTTTTCCAGATCAAAACCTGTCGATACTAACAAATCATTGTTAAATAAACTTACAAGTTCTAGTTACTCTAATGAAATGTCTACTAAAATTATGGTCAATATTTTGGTCAGATGCGCCGTTTTAGTTAAGACGACAGTTTAGTACATGATCCTTGAAATTTAAATCGAGCATATATACTCATATGTATATTTATTTTGCAACTTTAGGCGTACCATGAGAATGAAACCTTGAACTCTTTTGTAAAACATTGTAAACTTGTCATCAATTAACAAGGCAAGGCGTAAAAAACAATTGATAACATATGCAAGCCAGCCTGCTATGTATTAAAATAATATTGCTTGTATTATTACATAAAATACGCAGTTTGTCTATTTTTTTGATAATATTTTAAAGATAATGTTGTTTTTTGCTAGGCCTTGCAATGCAGATGTGTGAAGTTTAGGTTCATTGAATCAATTAGCTCTAAATTCATCGCCTTGAATCGATAATTTGTGTTTAAGTATATTCTATGCTTTTAGAAATAATTATTATAATACATTGATCTGAAAGGCTTTATACACCCTACAATACACCTTCAGTTTAGTCATATCTCTATCGCCTGTTTTTTATATCCTGAGACTAAAATGACATTACAACACAACAGAACTGGCATCATTCCTATTGTAAGTTTGACATTACATGTGTCAATTTAGTCTCAGGGTATAAAAAACAGACGATACATCCACGTCTCTCGCTAAAGCTATAACAACCGGTCGGTAGTAATAGCTTTAACGTGGTCACGTTAAACGCCAAAACTGTGTACTATAATATTACTTAAACTTAAAAAGATTAAGCATCAATAGTGATTACCCAACCCGGAAGGTTAAGCAAGACGATCATAATTGAAAGAATAATCTTCTCGTATTTATTACAATCTCTACGGAACAAAACCTCATTTTTTGATGTTGCAACCTTGTAGCCGGTGCTTCAGATGTAGTCAAGAATTCTTTCTATTTGTTCTGCATCTACAAAATAATAGAATTTAGATCTCCGATACAATGCAATGGCAATCTGTGGTACGATGGCTGCCAAATCACCCTCAATAAAGAAGTAATTGATATAATCAGAACAGTAGATTACACGACAAGGCCTGACCACCACCACTTTACAAATTCACACAGTTTTTCACAAACACAGTTCATTTCTCACTTTAACAGAGGAAATAGAGTTCATTTTAGATTGATTGGAAGTTTGTGAGCAGTAAATGTAAGTTGGTTTTGAGACCATGTATAGCGGGTGTGGACTTAAATGTTGCAATCTGGGGAAATTGCTACCAGGAAGTTGAGAAAGGTGAGTTAAATTTTTTGTGGCAAATAATATATTTTGATCTGTATAAATATTATTGGAATATCTGTTTGCACTTTGTTTTGAAGATTTGGAAGAATTTATTGTCTTAATTGTTTTCGTGTGGAAAATGTAATCTGAAAAAATAATAAGACAATAAAACTAAATTCAGTAGCGCTTTTTGTCGCTTAGCCTTTTCCCAACTATGTATATTGGGGTCGGCTTCCAGTCAAGCCGGATTTAGCTGAATACCAGTATTTTACGAGGAGCGGCTGCCTACCAGACTTCCACAACCCATTAACTGGGGTAATACGGTACTTCATGGCAAGACTGGAGTCAGATTTACTGGCTTCTACTATCCGTAACAACTGCCAAAGATCTACAAATAACGTGCTTTCCGAGGCATGAAGGAAACTCGGTATGTTAATATAGTCACCCATCCACAGACCAACCAAAAAAATATACCTACCAGAAAAAAACATATTCTCAATAATGAACTACTGGAAACACTTACTATCTCCATAAAAGGTATATCAATATATCATTCTCACACAATATAAAGCTTGGGACACATCATTTCTTAAGAGCGAACGTAAGGCATTGATCACACACGCGCCGGATGAACTCAACGGAAGACACTATTCATAAAGTAATTATAAAGATTTGAGCTTGACTAAGTCGACTGCCACGGTGAATTATATTTAAGATATATCTCTAAATTTTACATGAGTAAATAATTATTTATTCTACTAGAGCGTAATATTTTTAAACACTGTTTTAGGCTATCACGGTTTATTTCATAATTTAAATTGTCACTTCGGGATATCTTCTCAAAACAAAAACCAATCACGGAAGATATCCGGTAAGTGACAATTTAAATTACGTAACATTTTTGTTATAAAAAATTATATATAATATTAATTATATCGCACAATCCACTTTTTATTGCTGTCTATACTTATATTTAAAAATATTTAGTCTTAAAAAAAACACTGTCGTTTACAAACATGTGTTAACTCACAGAAACAACACACCCAGACTCAGAACCACTTTTTTATTGTTGATAGTTTCGCGCTTGACCGCTATCACACCTGATATAGGTAGTATGTAAGTATACCATACAAATATTTATTCCATTCAGTAACCGAACCTAGGACCTGCAACGCAGCAACCAATCGCTCAACTACTGCGCCACTGGTACCATAAAAAATTAATCAGTTTTCTATAACAATCAGCAGGTTGATTGGCCTGTGAACAATTAAGTTACAGAACAACTAACCATTTGAAACGGTTTCGAATTTATAGCACAACGAAGTGTTTTTAATTTTTTTTATTAAACCGCCGTGAAAATTTATGTTTTAATTAGTAGGTGTGTTTTACACCTAGAACATTGTACATACACACACTCACACGTACACACACTAGATAGTACGTGAGTCTGATAAGCTGTTTCAACAAGGTTTTTTAAGAAAAGAATTTGGAACATCACTTCATTATCATCATCATCTCAGCCGAAAGACGTCCTCTGCTGGACATAGGCCTCCCCAAGCGTCGCCACAACGACCGGTCATGTATGTCTAGAGTGCGTCTAATGAAAGCGCGACCTGGAGTTATTTTTTAAAATTTAATTGGCAACATTATTCAGCCGCAATTGTAGGAATTAAAAAAAATTGTGAAGTGTCAAGACATGATTCTCCTACTAATTAGTAATACCACATACATTTTTTTTTGGATTTAACCTCTTTTTCTCAGGTCGCGTTTTCATTAGACGGGCTATATCATCACTTCACTTACCATAAATAATGGGCATCCCACTTCTACGCACAATACGCTTTAGGAACACATTTATTGTGCGTACAGCTAAGGAGTGGAATACCCTGCCGAAGTCTGTGTTTACAGATGGGTACAACTTAGGGATCTTTAGACAAGAGTGAATATGTTCCTTCTCGGTAAGCGTGCTCCAACGTCGACCGCATCATCGCTTTCCACAAGGTGAGTTACCTAGTCGACAAACGCAAACCTATCAACAATACGAAAAAAAATGTTACCAACAGCAATAGTTCAAAGCTTTTTTATTGCCGACTGTACCTAGTTGCTATTTGGTTAAACTTTAAAGTTCATTTTAACCAAACTATCTGCTAAATTAAATTCGATATTTATCATACTTAATGACTTCCAAATATATTTATGGAGTGAATCATATTTTAAATATTATTATTAACTTAATTCGCATGGAGCAAAGCTTAAGACAATTTTATTGTAGTATTTCACGGAGATCAGTTTTTGCAAGGAAAAAAAACTTTGATTGCGTCCGCGCACGGTCCGTATTACGTGTCGCGATGGAAATTATGCGATGGGCGAAATTCCTTTGATGTTTCTTGTTTGGCGGGATCTTTATTTGGTTTCGATTTTGGATCAAAGCTGACCGTGTAGTTATTTTTTTGTGCGGCATATTTTCAAGTTTAGTTTTAATTTATTCAAAAGTTTACAAAGAATTTTGTATTAATCTTTGCCGCCACGAGTAACGGAAAACTAAGGCAATCTCCGTTAGATTGCTATAAAATTATTAATTTTCTGTTAATCAAATGTATTCACGCAATAAACAGATTGATACGCGTGTAATATTTTACAATCAGCCGTCGCTGAGCTCGGCCTTAATCTCATAACCTGGTGAACACGTCAACATCGAATCTTTAATTAATTTCACAGATCATTAATTTCGGCTCACTTACCCACGCATTATGTTACGAAATCGACATACTTGTCGTTAAAAACAAACAAAACGACTTCGCCTACCAGACTACTCGATAGGAACAGTCCACTATCGAAGTACAAAATCTCTATTTGGAGTCTTTAAAGATGTTATTACACTTTTACGATCTCAATCTTATTGGACCACCGTAGCTAACGCTCGGGGCATTCCAAATGTTCTTATTGAGCCATTATCACAATTCCGTATAACTGATTCTGAATACCAAATATATAATTACGATCTAGATTAAGAGTGATATTAACATGTATGGTGTTATTACGGAACTGTACCAGTCTCTTTGAGGACATGTAATTAAACTGTCTCTATTATTTTCCTATGTAAAAATGGAGCAGGCTTGATTAATGTCATTCGTTCAAAACTGGTTCGAGTTATATAACCTGCGTCTAGGAGTCGTCTGGGTTGTATAGTGAGTAACATTGTGGGAGCAAAAACACTGGAAAAAAACCTTCCATAGATACTAATTTAGTATCCGAGAAAAAAACGTAGCTCATTTATAGCATGTCATTCTACGCAAATGCGCCTATATCAAGTAGATTGTGAAATCTATAGTTTTTTTTTTCGCTAAGCTATCTTGAAATAACTTCTACTTCTTCTTGGGTGGAGCGGAACCCACCAGTAGTTCTTCAGTCACCCTTGGCGTTTCAGGGCTGTGGTAACTCCTTCAAACATTCCCACAGCCTTGAAAGCTACTTCTAAGGCCACAGTAACATTGATCGAACAGTACATAACACATTTTTACGTCGCATTTACATTACAGCTCATATAAGTATATATATTATTGATTTTACCAGTGCGCTTGCAGCCTTAGAAATGGTATTCGATTGAAACTATTTTCCTCAATAGAATTGATAATCTCTTACTATTCAATTTCAATCATTCTTCTGTACATGAGACTTTCAATGTTGCTTATAATTTTCGTAATTCTTATAACCATATAGGAAAAGTCAGGGGTGAAGATGGTGTCAAGAATCAACTTGATACTGCGTAATCATTTCATTGAAGTACGTATTTATTTATTATATCATACTACTATAGTTTTTGGTCAAAACCCATTTAAATATGGCAAGGACATGTTTTTGACACAAAACCACAAAATAACCGGTAATAATTCACTCATCTCACCTTAATCCTATACCACCTTAATTATTTAAACTTTGACTAATTTTTACTCTCTTAAAAAGGAGGTCAGAATCCCAACAGTGGGAACCTGGCAAGGCCGATAATGCTAATGCTATGACTAATTTTACGGCAGATATGGGAAACCAGTATCCAAACGTTGATAAAAATGTTTTTGTAACCTTAGTTTTATTAAAACCCTAAAATATACTGACAACTTAATGTGTACCCAAATAATATAACCGAACAAAATATAACTTATCAATAAAATCATATGATTGATTAGATATTTACGGATTACAAAACTTCTTCGGTTAAGATCGGAACCTGTAGACTCTACGCAATTTATTTCCCGTTTATTTTAACGACATATTGTTTTAACTACATTACGAAGTTACAAGTCTTGCAACATGCTTGTAACTCGTCGCGTGTTGTTGGTATTTATTTTCATGTTCTTTTACGTATAAAGTAGTTCCCGTTTAGGGATTTGCATTAATTTGACCGGTTATAATGAATTTAACGCCATGATTTGTCTAGAAAGATAACTTTTTAACGAATTAAACTTATTTATTATTATTTAAAACAACAAATTAGCCATTGCTATTAGAATTTTCATTCAAATTCGATTAAGTTGAGTATCAGAAAATTTGTTGCTACTACATATTTTGAATTTCCGTAGAGAACTAATTGTTACGGACATAATGTCTCAGTCAACTTAGGGTGGTAAAGAAACAATATTGTAGCTGTATAAAAGAGAAAATGTTAATTCAAAAAAAAGGGTAAAAAATACATATGTACTTGTAGAATTATCTTTATCTTCATTAGACACCAATGTTCATCAGTCCTGTAGAGTTTCACTTAGCGAAACTCTAACCACGAATTTAAAAACTGACCGAAATAAATATTTGCATAGTCTAAAAGTTCATGATCCTTGTGACAAAAAAAAAACTATATTATGACTACGCGAGCACCTATGAGTATTTAACTTATTTGACACAATGACACTACTGAACAAAGCCAGACTTGATTATTGATAGAAAAAATACAAACCCTTTATGTCAAGGATAAGATTGCGTAAGTCCCGAGTACACTGCCCCTCGCAGTTTTATCATCTGCGTTTAAATATTGACTACGAGCGTAAAATAAAACCTTTTTGTCTGACGTAAAGATATGCGAAATATTTTGCATACAAGGAGTGGCTATTCACTATAAAACAATATTTATAACTACAAAAAAATCTTAGTTTAAAGAATTGTGTACGTGATCACTCTGCGGGAATATTCCAAAGTTACCTTGGACCTAAAATGCAAAGAGAAACTGAAGGAACACAGGTAGGTGTTTGTCAATTAAAATTTAATTCCCTCTCGCTCCACTCGAGCGCGATGAGTCATAGGAAGATTTCTAACGTAAAACAAAACTGCGTAATCACTAGCTCGCCTATTACAAAAAGTCTTAGAAAATAAGACAAGTCGAATATTTTCACAAAGCGCGACTCGAATACAGAATCGTTTACTACATAAGAAAATGTTTACTACCCGATTTAGCAATTACATGGTACTCTTTAAACATATCATAGAAAAGTGAGCAAATGGTATAATGACACGCAAAACGCGAATATCCGCAATCAAATTAGATTATACCGTTCATCCAATGTCGGAATCTTCCTCCTCTCTAAATCGCCATTACTTCTGTAGCTAACATACAAATCGAACATACAAGTACTGCTAATTACCACGCAACAATTGGTTTTTTTGCGGAAATACCACCGGGCAATAATGTTGTAGGCACGTGCAAATTCGCAGAGCAAATAAACACAAAAGACTTCAGTGAATCAAAAGGAATAAAAAAAACAATTGATATAATTGGGAGCACTGTCAATGTACCGCTGTGATCTTGATATTACGTGCCGATCGGTGACGGAACAAAAAACTACGAGGCACACGCTTTAGGTGTTGTGAAATAGCCTGTAATGTAACTGTAGAAGAAGCTGAGTCAAGTACAAAAACGTTTACTGAAAGCAGACTTTGTGGCTGCTGTATGTGCCGCAACAGATGTAGCACATGAAAAAGAATGTAATTAGTATTTTATGCTGAATAAATGAGAAAACTTAGAAATAGTACTCACTGTAAACGCTGTTGTAATCTGTGGTGCCGTTGACTGTGCCATCCGGCAGCAGCTGCAGATAGCGATTCTTGAGGAACATCTGTATGGTGCGGGAGGTGCCTGTTATGTGGCTCAGGTTGGCGGAGCGCTGCGCGCGCGGCTCGGGCGCGGGGGCCGCGGCGCAGGACGCCAGCGCCAGCGCCGCCAACAGCAGCCGCAGCGGGCGCGTGCGCGAGCGCATGGCGCGCCGCGCCCATGGCAGCCGCCCGGACGCCGTCACTGCACAACACCGCTTCTCATACCTCGCTCAACCCACCACTACTTCCACCACCCAGTTTGAATGATTTTTCCTTCTTTATTTATAACTCAGTTCGGTTGACTCTCACACGCATCATACCCAACACCTTCATATTACTTTTATTGCACCATATTATTGACAGCTTCTCGGTTTACAAGCGCCGCAGGCCAGGTTGTTCACACGATCTGCAACAAAATAATTTTGTGTTTAATAATAGAGTGTGGTGGACAAATTGGTAACTGATATACCACATCGTCACGTGAACAATTGTTTAATACAGACATACAAATAGATTTGAGCTAACAATGTCTAGACGTCTCGCCGTTAAGAATTTCATATGTAACTTTCAATTTTGGTATGGTTACTTTTTTGGATGAATCACTGTTAAGTGACTTAACAGTGATTTCATCGCTCTTCACCTGGGATATGTATTTAAGGAATAAAAACAAAAAAATACACGATGCTGACACAACTTCTTAAACGTAAATGACGACTGACATTATATCTGTTGACGATGCAGCAGACGAAACGATGCCTCTTGCAACGAACGACGTGTGAAATTCAAACAGCTAAATTGTTTAAATACAATGTGTTCAAACAAAAGGATGAGAAGATCGAGAGAGCATAATGAATCCACTAATTAATTGTAAATATTAATTAGCCCAAGTCAAAATTAAATCACCTTGATGATGATAGTGACTACAATGAACACAATGTATGACAAGCATTATTCGTCTCATTGACACAGAAGAGCTGATGCTTTTATTTAACATTACAATTGCAACAGTAATAAATTATGAAAATCTATGGCACGTACGAGTATATACACACATTTAAAACGATAAAAGTAGAATTACACCATTTGGACAAAAAAAAAGCTGCAGAAACAAACGTAGATTATTAGATATTTATAACAGGCCGGTGACAACATTTAAAAACAAACATTTTGAGGTTGGACGAAAATAAAAAAATAAACTTTTGAATACAATTTATTCGGCGATGGTTGCCAAGGAAAGTCGATAACGTATAGCTACCGATCGGTAAAATTGTAGGTCGACAATCTGTCCGACTTTCAACATTTACATGCGATCCGATCGCCGGCCGTTGAGGCAGTCTACCACTCAAAGATAAGGAGCCAGTAACTGTCTTTATTTGTAGACCTACTCTGGTTCTAACTTCTAACGAAGCTATCTTAGTTTTAGTATTGGACTCAGTCTTGGTCATTTTCGAACACGTTGGTCGGGAAGAAAACATTTCCAACGGTACAATCATAATTTATTTTAATACATCTTACTTTCAAGATTCAATCGTGATACTTGACCGATTAATCGGATGTACTTCTTTAAATGATTCCAAAAATGTATTTTCCATTTCGTATTCATCGCTTTTTTTCAAAGAATGCGACAAATCACAGCTCTCACTGGCTGATAACCTTTCAGATTGGCTTTAACTGTCACCATGTTGACTTTTACGTACACTAACAGGTTTTATTCGAGCAGGTGTTTAAGTAACCAAATTTGGGTCTACCTGTCCCTGGATGATTAAAATCAATTATCATTTTGACCCTTGCTATTTAATATCTATTTAAAACTTTTCCATTCTAGTTCGTTACATTGTTGTTACTCGTAACTTTACGATGTTTCTGTTCCACATACTCAATTATTTGATGATTTTATTGATTCATGCCACTTGAGTTTTTGACGTGATCGAATCGTAAAGAGTAATGATTGAATCTGATTGTTAATGTCCATGATTCCAATGCATATAAGTAGACCGGGTCATAATTGTTTGGTCCCCTATTGATAAAATGGAAACATCATTGACAAAATCATTTGATTTATAAGATTTTTATTATTTCTAGAAACTATAAATATACAGCTAGCTATAGCACATTGTTTCATTAGCTACGTTAGTATTGGTTGTAGCGTAATGTTATTTTGTCTACCCTACCATGTAGGTTTCCTTGATAAATGGATTGAATTCCTTAATTATAACCTAAGATTAAAACCATTTTTTTTCAGATCAGATTAGCGTTTTTGACCAAACAAAATAATGAACACTTACGGCCGAAATTAATAATCAATCCATCACATATCGGAGATTGAAAAACAAATGCCACCATACAAAAATTTTCATTTTTTCTGTTGTTTCATTTGTTTTTCAATCTCCGATATGTGATGGATTGATTATTAATTTCGGCCGTTAGTCATCTTTATTATATTGTTCTTAAAAAGTGTATCTTTTACTTCTTCTTGGTTAATTTCCATGTAATTTTCAACATATATAATGGTATAAGATATATTTTTATATATCGTTGAAAATTACACAAAAATAGCTTGTAAATTCAAAATTGTTCGAATCTGCCTAAGATTTTTGATACAATTTTCCTGTTATCTTCAATTACTCATTTAAAATCTTCTTAACTATAATAGCTTTCTCTTCGGGTAATAGTATCAGGCAATCCAGTAACACAATCTGGTCTCAATTTGTCAACCTGTTCCATGTAATTGAATGGAGCGAGAAACTCGCCGACAATGGATAGAGATTGCAAATGGTGCAAATTCTATTCCTTATTTTATCAACTTACTCTAATTGCTTGCATAGAACTCTTGGCTAACAATTTTAGATTATGTTCTGATAACGGAAACGTTGTTCTAGATTCGTGTACTTCTCGACGATAAAAATACTTTGGCAGAACGGTAAAATTTTTAACAATGTGAAAATAATCATCAATATAATGATGATGATGATGCTCATTTGCGATTGAACTAGTTACTTGTTAGTAAATGAATATGATAAAAATCATAAGATAATTATTAAATCCACTAGGCTTATCAATTGACACCAGATTATTGCCGAAATATCTAACAAAAGTGAATCCCATCGAAAGATTAACGACCATGTCTTCTAAGAACCATTGCAATGTTTTTAATGCCTTTTCAAACGCACTTACATCTTATCAAAATAAGATCAGTTGCTTTTAGTAGTTAATCATCACAGTTTTTGTCATATATTACTGTATCATCTATGAACATCAGATTATGATCATCATTTTCTACTTCTGTCGCTGTCAATCATCTTTTATCATCGTATCGCGCTTCAGTTGTGATGACGTTAATACGGATTGGTGAACAAGATAGATTGATATTGTTAGAAGCTGTTTCATTACCTGCACTAATTATGGTTGAAAAATTGCAAGAGTGGTTCTCCGCCTCACTATCATTTTTGTGTTTCAATTTGGTACGTTGACATTTCGATACTAAACGATTTAATATTTACAGCTTTTTCCTATTCTCTAGCGTTTAACAAGAAAATCATCATTTTATATTTACAGTTAGATACAGGTCAAATGTCAATGAAATGCATTTTTTCTGCATCACGGTTTTCAATAGCGTAATCTTTCTAAATTACTTTCCGAAACTGTAAAAACCGTAACAGTTAGCGCTTTCATCGATTTTTCGCGATTTATTTATATTTTATGCTCTTAACATAAAGCTATTAAGTAATTCCAAAAACTCTAGATTTCATTTCGATTGATTTTGTTTGATTCTTTCGTGCGGGAATTGGACGACACGCAGTGAATCAGACAACCAGTCAACCACTGCGCCAACTGTGGAATCAACTAACTCACTCTAAACACTAATTTTGTTATAAAAAAATTAGTTCATTCCGTCTGAGATCTGTATCTACCTATATATTGTAATAATCAAAATCCTGTTTCTACTATAATTTCAATCATTGATACGTTCGTCTGCGTTTAATAGATACTCGTTTCATGAAATCACTTTCCTATTATCTTAACTTATTCAAGCTGCTATTGCGTCAACAAACGCGTTAAGATTAGGAAAGATTCATGCGATACATTCGATTACAATAAGCTTTCTATGGATCTGAATTGTAAATTTTCAGAGTTCCTTAGACTTGTACGTTTAGCACACATTTACGGAAATTCTGAAACATTTCGGAAACACTAACACAACTAATATACTTTGAATTTTTGTATTTTAAAGAAAATAATATGTTTGCTGACGGTACCTCGGAAATGCTGTATGTAGTCAATCTATCTAATAGCTTTTTAGTCACCCTGTAATCTAACAGGTTAAGTAGCTAGCTTTTCCAAATTATGTCAGGGTGGGGTTCCAATCTCACAAGTTATTGCAAAATACCAGTATTTTACACGTATCGACTCCCGTCTGACCTCTGCGACCTAACTACTTGCACCGGTAAATTCCATCGGCATAAATCGATGTACGGAACCATTAAAGCTTCTCTACACACCTTCACCCGTATTCCCGTTCTTATCTTGAGATAGAGTGCGGTCCAACTGAGCAATCTATCTTTATTGCTGTGTAATCTATTGATCGGCATTGTAATTGTTTGATTTTAACTCCGGAGTCAATATTACAACACATTTCTTTCGAGTTTCCGCCTTAAGTCATTTGCTAATTAGTAAACTATGTTAAGAGCCGATTGTGTTTTGTTTTTTTTTTTCAAGTTCAATGTCTATTGGAATATTCAATCCAAATACCAATTTTAATTCGTTGGTGTTTCATTGCTGGTGGATTAAAATCTTATCTACGTATGCATCCTTCTTGTGTCTTTGTTGGCTTCTTGCCAGAGTCTGCACTGCTTGGACACATATCGGTCATTAGTAAGAAATGATAGCTTCATTTATATAGTTGACGATGGCTTGGCGTATAACGTCAACGACCAAATTTCTACTTGGTCTAAAAATTTCAATTGTAAGATCAACTAGCTCTAAACCTGGCCATTTCTCATCATCGTCTACCAATAATTTCCTATTATGTTCAATGTTGGGGTCATCAACATCCAATTTAAATGGATATGGCTATGTATCATAATTTTAAATAAAGCAACTGACTTCTGGCCTTGGAAATACAACATCCATTTAAATGTGAAAGCTCAGGGTAATGATAGTCTTACCCTAAGCTTGAATTAAAGATACTGATAAAAGATAATTGTATATGTGGTGTTAGACTTGTTCGTGTACTCTGTATGCTCAAACATCCTAACAGAACACAACTAAGGCTTAAAGTAAGACGTCTCAAAATATGTATGTTTTCACAAATCCAAGTTCGACGAACTTTGCAACACAACTCTTATTCGATAAATTAATCGTACATTTCAATCGAATACTCATCCGAATAATCTAAGAAAGATCATTAGCATACGATTAATAATGTCAAAAGCCCCGACTGGTTCCATATAGCTAATTTAATATCATTTCAATGACCTTGACATGCATACAAATGAAAATATTTAAGGTCATAACGATTCATAATCGAGATATAAATCGATATAATGCTAAATTATTCAATTTTTCTAAATCGATAAGAATCAAAGAAGTGTCAAATCAATTTGGTGAATCTGGGTGGTCGCAGTTAAGTGCGAATGCGTCTTTGAATACAGTTAATCAATTGAAATGATTGGACATATGTTTTTAATTTTTTCAATTGGTTATAATGTTTCGAAATAGGATATTAAAACCGTATAACTAGATAGTGTACAAAGAGACAAAACACATTTTCGCGAAACCAACTGAATTTATTAATTTCGTAATCAATCAGATGTAACAATAGAACAGAAAGAGAAAGAAAATGTTATAACAAATGTTATTTACAACACACGAACTAATAAGATGTTTATGACACGCTACGTTGACACTGATAAAAGGGGAGTGTGAATGGAAGAAAAAATAACAATATGGCACGGACTTAAACGATAAACAAATAAGAATGAATTCAATAAGCGCGGTATTATCTCTGTGGAGGTGTCAGTTGACAATGACAGGCGAGAGATAAACTATGACATTATTGAATAATTGCCACGCGCCCTTCTCGCCTGCGAGTACAGGGATATCTCTGTATTCGCAGGAAAATCCCCTCAGATATTGTATATCTGAGCGGTTTTTAAGGAACATGATGATGGTAAGCAAGACCTTGGAGAAGTTTTTGATAATTGATTGAGAAACCAGGAATGATAGTTCGATTATATTATATTAGAGTGAATAGGCTCTTGATAAACTAGTGCGCCTCACCTTTAGCGACTGCATCACTGCTTACCATTAGGTGGGATTGCAGGCAAGCACTGGTTTAAGTTATATAAAAAAAATAGTAATTGAAAATCTTATTAGAAACTCGAATCTATTTAAATTGCTGCTGTTTTATTTAAACAGTGGGCAGTTTTATTTCAACTACACGCATGTTTCTGGAATAATTGGTTGTGAATGATATCTAAAATGTAACATTATCACAGCAAAAGAAGCATTTAACACACGTTCCAACGATTTTTATATTTATTTAGACAAATTAAAACTTAACCATTGGCTTAATATACAAATACCTGGAAACGTTTGCCCCAAAAAACGCGAACAGGAAAAAGAGGTGTTAAATTCAGCGTAAACATATCGTTTAATTTTATAGAGCATTTACTGCTTCGAAATATTGTTATTGGCTTTAAGGGACTTTTAGTTTCTTGAAAACACGTTAGTGAATGAGCATCTTCAGAAGTTTTAATTTATTTGAACAATTCGAAAACGAAAAGAGATTTAACGACCAACAAAAATTAAGATAAATTGTCTTCCGCAATAAACCTGTAAAAGCACACCCTGTATCTTTTTTTTTTACTTCCACTAGTTATCGTATTTAGCGGACATCGAAAAGGGCATCGCATATTGTTTCATATTACGTTTAACAAGCAAACATACATTTATACGAGTATTTTGTTGGAATTACTGAGCGCACCTCAGTAATTCCAGCTGAAATTAGAATATAGCTTTCTTTTTTTAGTCGGATTTACGCGAAAAATGCAGGTACGAAGCTCGGAAATACTCCTAAATACCACCCACGAATAATAATTTAGACCTAGGTACCGTAACCTGCCACCGTCACTGTATCCACATGAAGCTGCAGATCATCGTACATATATAAAATACTAATCTTATTTGTTGAAAAGTCAACAATGAACCGAGCCAGTATTGCTTTCTTGTTAACATGTGTTACTGTGCTGCTCACGAGCCGGTTAAACTGGGTCATTGGAGTTTCACGGCACAAAAGATGCATAATGTAGCCTATTAGAATATTTTATTGACAAATGTTGATGCTTGTAGAAAGACAGACTGCGACTAGAGTGCATCATGTAATTCACGTATTGATTCTGAATTCTCGTCATTCTTTACTCCTAGTGGTTCTTCTCTGATATTTCATTTGATCGTTATATAGCTTTCTTCAATTAATGGGTTCTCCAATACTAAACAGTGTTTTCAATTAAACTAGTGGTCCTACATTTGTTCATCCAAACAAACTCTAATTCAACGAATACTCTTATAAATCTAAACAGTAGACGCAACTCCGGTCCAGAACCCTTGAAGAGACACTTAATGTGCGTAGAGAGATATCAATAAACTAATTTGCCTCCGTTGAATCATGCGACGCGTTAGGCATGATTGGCAGGTAGCCCTGTGGTCTTTAATAGGCTTGTCTATTTGCTATTAGACTATTAAATTGACAGAACCGTATTGGCTGAGGAGTTATTGCTAAATGAAGAACCACAAGCGTCTTAACTAATTAATCCCTAACAATCACTAAGGCTATTAAAGGTAATAAGAGAAACAGAGATCCATTTGTAAATATAGTTTTCTATGAAGCTATAAAAGAGGATAAAGTTCTAATATATTTAGAACGAGGACGGTGATTTATGAGTTGTTGACCAATAGAGAGAAATAAAGCCAGAAAATGATGATAATGAAGAAAAGGCAAGCACCTCTGCTCACACTAAAACTTGACTCGCAATTTAACTGGTGATATCAGGAAAGCATAAAAAAATTATAATAAGTGCTCTTGACTGAAAAGTTGAAAGCAATCGATTGTCTTATTACGGTTATATGAAAAAGAGGAATAAAACGAATGTTACTTACAAAAAGAGTTATGACTATACATGAGAATGGAGGAAGGCCAAAGAAAAAATATAGATGGAATGTGTGAGGAGTAATATTAAACGAGATTGAGTAAAGTAGAGTGATAGTGAGAACTAATACTAAACGAAGAGTAGTCAGTGATAGCGAGACGGTTGAAAGCATAGAATGGATGAAATAAAACGTATTGTATCGACCCCAAGTAACAAAGGCAATGGACGGCGAAGATGATGATTTAGTAAGAAATTGGCGTAGAAGGTAATGGGATGCAAACTGATATATCTAATCTCTTAGAAGAGGGGAGCAAAACACCAAACCAGGATGGCCATAATCAAAAGTGCAAACTATTTTTAGTAACACAAGTAGCTATGTAAGTAAGAAAATAAAATTATTCAACCGAAACACGAAGGTAGATCGTAAAATTTATCGCAAATGCCGATTTGTGGCCATTTGTGACTTGGCGACGTTTAAGAGCACGCGTATGGTTTTACTGCCTCACGCATCGGTGACGGTGTAAATGTACGCACCTATTCGTTTGTTGTAACCTGGATTTGGCGTGAATTCTGTAAGGAAGTATATATGTATTGGTCAGGATAGAATGAAAGCGACAAAACGTCGTGATGTTAAATCATTTTTGTATTTCATCAGTTCTTTACTTTCGAAAATGAAAAGGAAACAGCAGTCACCCTGTTTTAACCATATCTTCAAATTAAACGTCCACTTATAACAATACACCACACGAAGCTCAAAACATTTCCTCAAATTGCAAGAACCACGGAACAACACAGATGGCCATGTCAATAGATCAAAGCTAGTCGACCATCTATAACGGGAGCCGTGCAGCTGCCAAATCTTTTGCTAAAAAATGAGGGACGCAAATAGTACACACTTCTAATTGCCGAAGTTTAGCTTCCCTTCGCTTATTTCTGGCTAAGACGTCACGAGGTCATTGAACTTGCGTTATCTTAAGTATTGGAAAAGGGTTTCATGTTTCTTGAAAATTGTACTTTCCAATAACTGCTTTCTGACTATCTTTAGGCATGCCTGCTTCAAAGATTTCATCGAATTTAAAAAAATCTTTAGTTCAGCAGATAATGATATAAAAATCCGTCCGAGCTACCTAGTGCAAAAGAGAAGATTATACAATGTAGGTACACCATAAGTTTAATATTGGAGTATATCACTCAGCCCATACGGTTATTATTGACCATGGCATTGGCCTGACCTAGTAGCTGCACGCATAGAAGTAGTCATAAATTTAAATAATGTACATCATTAATGTGCTTTGTAGCTGTAAGTTCCATTATTATATCAGGAAGAAAAAGTCAGCTCAGCTGTGGAATATTGAGAGTTGTATAAGTACCTATAAGGAGAGTTAAAGTATATGACATCTTTCCATAGAATTTGAAATGGCGAACGTCTATTAAATATCGTTTAAATAATTAAACAGCATACTTGACCCGCATCTAAATCATAAGACCCAATTCCAAATCCTAGTAATAAAACTAAAATACAATAACACTCAAAGATCCTCAAAAACAGGTTACGAATTAAAATAGCTGGCGAACGTTAGACCGAAAACCAGAAGTGGTAGCGACAACGGACAATGCATAACTTCGGTCTGTGTACAGAATTAGCATCGATATTTTGCGAGCGCGCAGCATCGGAACCACAAACACGTAAAGAACAGAAAACTCACTCTACACAACATGATAAAAGTAATACTGAAACACATAGTTGATGTAGTAGAAAAAAAATTAGATCAAATAGGCCTTAAAACACTTGATACAGAAACACCGTTCGCAGTATTTTTCTTTAGAGAAGAGTTAAAATTGTATGAGGATACTGATATATCTTATACCGTGATCGGAACTATTCTAGAGTAGATCATGAGTTCACCCTCACCCGATGCGGTTCATTGAGTAAAACATTTTGTTACGTAACTATTAGCGCCTGTATAGTATCGAACCGAAGCACTTACAGAATGTTTAGTACCAATCAGGTTTTTTGATGATCTTTTATCGTTTTTGAGGATTGATTCAACTTTATTTGTCTATGTTTTTAGTGAGTTAGCTGTTTCAACGATTGTTTTCAATTAATTATCAAGTTTATTCTTATGCATCTTTTTTTCTGGTAGGGAATCATCAGAATCATACCTGTGTTTTTATCCGTTGTTTAAGTTTAGCTAAATTGTCAGCATTCATGATATTTCTACATTGGTCTGATATAAAATGCCCTACATTGAAGTTAATTCTATTATCACGTCAATGGTAATATCAGAAAGATAGTGAAGCTTTTTGTTTTCTTAATTTTTAATAACAATTAAAAACTCAGTGCTATAGCAACAAGAATATCACTATTGTAGTTGCTATTTACACTGTAGGCGGTAGTCTAGTCTTTACAAAAGCTTTAGATAAATCTACGCCAAAAGTGAAACTGAAATTCAAAAATTAGTATTACGCTGAATACCTAGGCTTAAAATAATTGGCATCTATGATTGTGGTTGAGCATCCAAATGTATTTAATGATATTAGTGTGAATGTTTTTAAATGATTTCTGAAAACTCTTTTCAAAAGCATAGCTTTCTAGAATACGACTTAGGGTTTAATTATATTGTTATATCAGATAGTCGTCTTGTCAGAGCTTTTACCGTGCTTTATGTCATCACATCTTCACATTTGAAAGGATTTTACCACTGCTGAATCAATAATTTAATTATGTATTGTTTATAACATGATTTTTGCTTAAATCCTTCTCAAACCCTTTGAGAATAAAAAGGTGTATTTATATTTTTTCCCTATATTTCTTCCCCTATGGGATAAAATTCCTAAGATCCGACTCCTTTATTTAGGGTACCCTAGTGCATATTTCTACGTCTAAAATCTAGTCAGTAGTTTAGATTACGCAATGTCTATCAATGAATAATTTTAAATGTTTTATGAAGTAGACTTTTTTGTCTACCTTTTCTATTAATAGCATCACCCAGTGTAGAATATATGAATGTAAAATTTAACAAAATAAAACTCAAAGACATGGATTTAAGGTATGTTATCGCATCTCCAGAAACTGTAATTTATTTGGTGCAGATTAAGACTGCAAACAACCCCGATAGGTGCATCTATCATCTTCATAAGATAACATGTTTCCCACACTATGAGATAAGAATATAATTTATACATGTAATCAAAATGTTTACACCTACTTTTTCACTTTATTTTTACACTTATTATAGTATTATATATCATAATTAAAACTAATCGTTGTGAATTTGAATTACCTACTTAAACAATATTATTTAATAAAATTTCTAGATATGCCTTTTAATCTGATGTAGCAATCAGTGTTAATAGTCTGGCAATATAATAATATCCACGATAATGCTTCGTAGAAATCAAGGTTTAATGCACTTACTATAATTTTGAATGATAATGTGGATGTAAAAGTATATTATAGCATTGCTTATTATGTATATATTTTTCATTTTGTAATACTTTCAAAGTGATAATTAAAAAAAATATTCAATAAATATGGCCTCAAAATTTGTTAGGTTCAAATAGCTTGAATGATATTTTATACACATCTAGAATGCTAAACAATACACTCAGGCTAGCTGGTTGGTACGGACCTAGATTTTTTGCCTAGATTTCTACGAGGTTATAGACCCTGTTGACATACTCAGTTTATTTTGCTTTATCATTGAAAATACCTATAGTAGTAAATACTACGAGCTGACTACAGTTGGAATAGATGAGTAATGCAATTTAGCAGTTGAATAGTCAATCCGGTTCTTAAGTTGCGATCAGGAAAACGTGCTTAGCGTCAAGTATGCAACGAAATTTTAACAAAATTTGTGATGTGTGTGATGCAAATTAGTCATGCTCTAAATTTTCCGAATATCTTTTTATTAATAATTTTCAACATCAAAAAAACCTGATTGAAAATTCAAAGTGATGGGTACAACTAACATCTTCAAATGTGCTTCATCTTGCAGAAACATTCAATGGAGAATAAATAGATATTTGTGATGCAAACTTTAAATCATATTGTCATATTTATCTAGTAAACGGAAAACCTATCTGTAGAAGAATTCGGAACATGAACGGCCATGATCCAAGCAGGTGTAGACAAAAACAAACCGCACCGTACGCAAACGCCAAACAAACACCATCGCTAGTAAAAATAAACTAAAACATTATGTTACCAGACGGTTCCCTACGCAATTTTTTTCAAATATTAAGAAGAGAATCTTTCAAGATTGAATGCCTACTTACATCCCATAAAATACTGTGAAGACGACTAATATAATGAAAGAAAAAAATATATCCAATCCAAAATAAACTAGCATATAGGCAAAGAAAATGATAATGACTCACGATTCAATAAAAGCAAAAATCCATCAATATAAAGGAAAAATAGAGAGTCTCTGCTGCTTAGCCTTTTTTCCCAATATATTGGGGTCGGCTGAAAAATAGAGAGTAAATAAATAAAACATCGTACTCATGGATAAAACTCCGAGTTAAGAGTAAAGAATAACAATGCAAATGTATGTACATAAATAGCTACGTGAGTAGCTCTAACAGTATAACTATCAACATAAATGTCTGCTTTCTGTCTATCATTGATGCCTAGAGCAACGCACAGCTCTAAATTGGGGCACGCGGTTTAAACTGGAGGAAATCTGTATTCTCATCTTCATCACTCCTCAAATTGTCTCAATAAGTTTCTATAGAACTTGTCACTTTTTAAATAAACCCAATTGTAGTTTATAAGTCTAAAGCACTAGACCAAAATGATAACTAATAGTACTCATTTTTGTCAATTTATTGCGTGGACAATTGTCTTTAATGCCATACTAAAAACTTTTATAAATTTTACGATTGCCACTTGAGTCTGGTACCAAATTATCTACGAGTATATCCTAAATGCTGTCCAGATGTTTCTAGGCTGATGTATAGTTTACGAGTTGTTCTAATGAAACTTGCAAGCTCCTGAATCCCACGGGAATTAGCTTCCTATTGACACATTGATGTCACCTTTCAGTCTTTATTAAGTCTCCCAGAAATGTGGATAATTATCAAGTAGGTATATTGGACGTTGTGACTATCAATTTGGAAAAATCTCCCTTATTCTGTTGAAGATCAAGATAATGCCAATTTTTTAACGTTCCGTTACTCTTTCACATACATACCTATAGGTGTCCAAGTCTACGTTTAAAATTGTCCCTAAACTGTCTATTTTTAAAATCATTGTTCCCCTTATAACAAAGGAAAGAATTTAATTTTGATATCCAGAAAGTCTTCCGGATTCAAAACATTCCCACAAAAAATAGCTGCCTTAAGATTTATATCGTTGTTTCCTTACGTTTCACGATCTGTGATAGAATTAAATAATACTGACGTAAAATTGTACGAAAATAACTAACAGGTGGAAAGGTCAACGGATTTTCGTAGTTCATTCAATTCACTGAAATACGTATCATGAATATTAAATAGCAGTATTTGATTTTACAGTGTATTTCGTGTTTAAGACTGCTGAAAAAAAATCATTAAATTCGTTTTACAAAACATACATTTCAAGTTCAAAGTGTTATTTGATTTTTCCATTAGGAATTTTTCAACAGCAATCTTGCAGTTTGGAATTTTGTGAGATGCTAACCCCATACCTTGGAAAGTACGTATAGTCGTTAGTCCTGCATCTGATCTTTCTCCAGTCGTGTCTCGATTTTCATACTATGAGAGTAAAAGAAAACTGAGTGTACCTGTGCAAGCACACGCAGAAGATATAATTGTGCACAAGTGTGTGCGTGCCTGCGTACACACTTGTGCACAATAATATCTCCTGCGTACTTGGTTAATCTCCGTTGAGATTGGCCACCGTCATCGAAATTCAGTGGGTAGGATTTAGATTCATTGAACCAACCATTAATGCATTGATTTATTTTGCATTGTGATTAATACCTACATCTTTTCAATCATTATTACTACAGATTAGTGATTGCAATGTGTCATTTATAATATCAATGATATTGGTGCTATATTCAAACAGCCGACTTTAATTAGCATCCTGAACTTTAGCGGTTTCTAAATCTGTCTTATTCACAGCTCTGAAATTAAAATTATTATTAACTGCGTTAGAAATGTCACTGCCAGAAGTGTCTGCTGCGGGCAGTTTATAGCATTCTTTATTTGGTCGCTTGGGAAGAGATGGATTGGATTGTAAACGTCTTGAGAAAAGCTCGCATTATTTAGATATCATAATAAATCTTGCGGAAGAAAACTAACAATCTCGAACTTCGCTATGCACTCAAACGTCCAATGAAATACGGTCACCTATAAATTGTAATTCATCTTAGTGAAAGAAAATCGCTGTCGGCTTTTAAAGTGTTATTCAAATAAGCTGATATATTATCTACACTAATATAATAAAGAGGTAAAGTTTGTTTTTTTTGTTTGTATGAGGTAATCTGTGGAAATACTGGTCCGATTGCTAAAATTTTTTGACCAATTGTAAGTCTTTCAGCTTTTGTTAACTCAAAACAAAACTTTAAGTTAAAAACGAAAGTATTATTAGGAAAATCTTGGGCACGGGTCAATTGAAGGAACACAGGTGGGTTTTAGTCAGTAAGTCTGACAACCCAAAACAGGAGTATCAAATCAAACCTAATTTCATCAAATGACTGAGTGAATGAACAAAACTGTACGTAATGACATAATAAACATACAATGAACTAGCTGAGTAATTCCTTAGTAAACTAAGTAGTTTACTAAGGAATCCCTCAGCTAGTTTCATTGAACAGTATCATAAAACTATACAAATAAAGTCGTCTCGGCTCCTAACATCCCTAATGCAAGATACACGAGAACACTATATTCTGCTAATAGATGTTTGGGAGATTTTGGATGCCGACCCAATAGGGCTGCCACTCCAATATATTAAGAAGTTAACTATTTGTTTTTTTTGTCTACCCAAAATATCTCGTATAAAGATACTACGAGCGGATAAAGACACTACTAGCTTTTGCCAGCGATTTCGCCAGAGTGTGAGTAGAAAATTATCCCTAGGGAACATACTCGTGGTATGCAAAGTATTTTGGAATATATTACCGGGATGAAAATTCTATTATTGGCTTTTCTAGAACGAGACTAGACTTTATTAATATGCGATATAGTCTGATCTGAATACTCACACTCTACAAACCCAAACTTGAGGCAACTTTCAGACATCTTTTCACAGTTTTAAATCGCTTTCTCTTCTTCAATCTTTAATTTAATTGGAAGACTTGTCATTAGTAAAAAGTGATAGGACAAAAACAAAATCGCTTTTTTTTAGTAGCTAGGTAGGTTTAACCAACATTGAATGGGTTACCTCCAGATAATAAACTATATATTATCACCTCTTACCATCAGGAGAGTCTGCCAAACACGAATCTATTAAATAGTGGTTTAATTAAAAACATCACAAAATACAATGCTCTTCATACCGCCAGAGTCAGAGACAGATGGAGGAACATCATAAAAGTTAAAGTGATGAAGCAGGGAGGACACGACCCTCAGCATTAAGGAATACGACGTAAGGAGTAGGCAATTAAAAACATTAAAATAACGTAAAATGATTGTTAAATATTCAAAATCCTCCTATCTCTCATACATTGTATCAATTGTATGTTATCGTGGATCATGTGTATGCGCCGTCGATTTGGGAACGGGCAATAAACCTACATTAAACATTACCAGACTGATAAGAACGATTTTTATCATTTGCTGGTCAAAGATATTATCTTTCTTTATCCTCGAAATCAACTTTGTAATAAACACAATGACATGTTTTAAACATATGACTAATATGCAAAATAACTTCGATAAATCTCTTTAGTACCTTTAATAATAAATACCTGCTTTGTATATAGACTCTCTTATTAAGAAATTTATTGTACAGTAATGCCAAGTTTAAAAATCTTGTGCAAGATGGTTCATTAGTCATTGTGGCCTTGGATAGCAAAGAACAACTGAAGGAATACGGCTGGGTTTTAGTTAGTAAAATTCTGACAAACCTCGAAAATAGTTTATCTGCAGACCGTTCATAGCGTCTATAGGGGCCCGGTAGGGCAGAAGCCTCTGGGGAACACGTGGTATTCCGAAAGGTTGACACCGAGTCCCCGCCAGATCATAGGCAACGAAGGAACGGGGTAGGGGTTTAGTCAGTAAGAGTCTGACACGCCCTCCCGCTCCGCCCAAGAGCGGGAGAAGTCATTCTGATGATTCATGATTTCATGACAAAAAAAATACAAACTCCTTAGTTTACGCACAATACACGTGTTCTCACAACGCTTTGTGCGTATGGGTGGAATGTTCATTCTAGCGGTTGCATATCGTTAATTTTACTTTAAAATCGTAACCCTAAAAGTTTATTTTACAAAAACCGTCTTTACTCAATTTTTCCCCAATAAATCAAATCTCGTTACTTTTCACTGCTTCCAACATTAAACAGCTAATAAAATGTACATTTTTAACTACCGTACCAGCCCTAGGTGAGCGTTGAAATACATCTTCACTTAACTAAGCGCAACCATTACCATCAGATTCAGTTTTATGAGTCACGCGTGACATCGTAACTATAAACGAGTAATTTAATGTGTGAGACACTGAAAACTATAAAAATGGTGATGAACGCCTTTTGAATTAATTTTCTGTCAATTACTTTACTAAGCTGCATTTGTTGTAATTATAGTAGTTCGTTTGGATTTGAGGCCCTAGTCAGAAGTCAGTAAATCTGACTCCAGTCTTGCCATGAAGTACCGTGTTACCCCAGTTAATGGGTGGAGGTCTGGTAGGCAGCCGCTCCTCGTAAAATACTGGTATTCAGCTAAATCCGACTTGACTGGAAGCCGACCCCAATATAGTTGGGAAAAGGCTAGGCAGATGATGATAATGATGATGTTTAGATTTAATGCCCTACCACGAGCTCTCGAAAACCCCGTGTTATTTCAGTTGCTATGTGCGTTATAGGGCAGCGATAGGTAACTGCCGATTACAAAAGTAAAGTATAAATGGATATTTTTTATGAATATTTCATTTCGTAAGATTCAAGTTAGATTGATTAAAGATTCAATTTTACAGCTGCACAGTTAGAAATGTCATAATATTCAGTAATTGTGGGTAGTAAAATAACATCGCTGGATGTTGTAAAACAAAATTCCGGCACGTTCGTAGAAGTTTTAACTTATCTTACGTGCAGGCTCATATTTTAGTTATAATTGGTTGTGAACTAGTTGTAACGACTTTGGATCCAAATGATTAAGTTTGGCCACGTTTAAAGTTTCCATCGCTTTTCTTCCGAGAAGTGAACAGATAAAATGAGACTTGTCTTAGAATTGACGAAATCTGAGAAAACAGACTGGGTGACTGAATGAGAATAATAATATATGTAATAATGACCATGTGTCAGACATGGACGCACGAACGAATGTTTTAGATCCAGAACCAAACATAGACAAACTTCAAAGTTAACAAAGTATTTACGAGTATACTAAACCTAACATAAGATACTTACACAAAAACACAAGGTATCGCTGTATTTGACAATGTTACAAGCAAATTTTATTTACTTATTTAAACTTCAAACAGTGGTACATAGGCAAACTTAATGCAACAAGGCAAACTTAATACATTCCTTAGTAGTAAACCTTTGAATTAAAAAGACAATACTGTAGTAGGTGAGCACAATAAATAAATACTAGATAAAAATATAATATTTAAAAATAGAATGACGTTTCAATTTTGACCATAGAGGATAGTGCGCTTTTCCATAAACGATTGCATCACTCACAGCTTAGCAACATGCGTGATTGCAATCAAGCACTGGTATATATTGTTAAAAAAAACATCCAAGAACAAACAAAACAAACACTATTGTAACATCTTACAAATAAACCACTTTGTATGCACAGTAGTGCACCACACTAGATGTCAGGGCATCAATCAATAACAAAATTTGCTGATAATAGAATACAGTAATAAAACAATTATGTTATGGCCGAAGACACGTCGGACATTCCAATTAGTGGTCAGACACGTTTATTGATGATAACGTACTTGACATGTGGGAAAAGGGCTGGTACAGTACTTTTGAATAATATGACTACAGTACGTACATATCAATTAACGCCTCTTGGCAGCTAATGACACTGACATGGTCTGGGTTCTCGTCAATTTGAATTGAAGATTACCTATTGTTGATATTACCTATTGTATTGTTGAATTAGAGTTTTCTTCTTCTTCCTGCCCTTGTTCTATATTACTTGATATCGGCGCTATACGTTTTTATTCTATTCTGTCAGGCCCTTTTCTTTCATAACATTCATCACACAATCCACCCGCCTTTTCTTTGGCTTCCCTCTCCCTCTTCATCCATCTACATGTTTGCTCATAAGTGTTTTAGTAACATGCGTTTTATCCCTCTTCTTCACATGACCATACCATAACAAACGATTCCCTTTCAACTTTTCAGTCACTGGCGCCACTGTTATACTTCTTTTAATATATTCATTGAATCCATTCTCGACACATCAATGGATGTGACGAGAATGGATTTTGGACTTTTCACAGTCCATTAAATTAAATTGGAGGAGCAGATTTCTTTATTATTAGGGATTTACCATGTCATATTTTCCTGACTTTTAAAATCAACATCAGACAAAATATCGTTTCCTAACCTAACCCAACCCAGGTCTATATATTTGTTGATACTTTGAGCTTTCACGAAACAGATTTTTTTCAAGAAACATCAATAAATGGTATCTACGTCAAAAATAGAAACGTTCTATTACATCCTCATTTGCATCGTCATAAATAAAGGGCCAGATATACTAATAATAACTACAAAAGTAGGTAAGTATAATGTTGCACTTCAGAGATTAATTTAAATAAAATAAATAATCATTTAGCATTCGTATTTAATTGACATCTAGTAGATTTATTGTGCTAAGATTTTATCAATATAATATACAAGGTACACAAACGAGTTTTAGAACACCATATTATATTCTCATGCTAAGACAACGGAGTTTTAATTACATATCTCAAAGTAATATCTACAAGCTCGATTTCTGTAACGGTGTCAACAGATTTTGAAGTAGATGGTTTTAATAAACTAAGAATTGTTATTTAATCACTATATGTGATATCCTTAAACCATTTATTGGTTTCAATATTATTAAGTATGGTCTATTTCCTGATAGCTGTAACCTGGGGGTCAATAAGCCAAGTACTTGTACGTAAGCGTGTTCTATCGTCGACTACATTGTTACTTACCATCACGGAAGCTGCCTAAAGTGGTAGAAAATTCTGGTTAAGCAAGATTCCGAAAGAAAACTTACTTTTTGTATAAATTTATCAGCAAGGTCTTCTTCAAAATGTCAAATATCAACTTCTCTAATAGAGGTATCTGCACAACTCACTACTGTACATCGACGGCATTAATTTTTTACACAATTTACTATGGAACACCGTGTCAATTGATTTTATCTCCAATCAAGTCTATAAAGGAATCAATTAACAAGTAATTAAGAAAACAAACATATCAATTAGCGACGGGGGTCTCGAGCAATTTCATAATATTTATCCCGAACTTAGCTATCTTAGAAATCTATCAGACAAACATAGATAGTGATCAGTAGTTGGAGACATAGTTTGAAATTATGGTTGATTAAACTTAAGTTATTAACTTGCCTGTTATTCTTACTGACGAAATAGGAAGAGTTTAAATATGGGTATACTACTAATACTCGTACTAGGTACTTAACTATGTAAATACTCTCCAGTTTCTAATAAATATAGAAAAGTAAGTATAGGATGAAAAGGAAAGTATGAATCGCACTATGTACCATGCTTAGATGAAAAAATCGATACCACGTAGTATACTCGTTCTGAAGTGTAACCACAATTATTTAAAAGTTTAAGAAAGCTTAAGAAGAAAAGTAGGAAAAAAATCATTACACTATTCGATTATAACTTACGCTTATAACCGTAATAGAACAACTACATAACATATATAGTTACCACCTGACTACAGAGCCGTGTCCAGCAGGACCACTTTCTGAATCAAGCACTTGATCAAGCCGCTTAATAAAGTCCTAAGCTGTTTCGCGAGGCTCCAGGCTATTTTACAAAACAAAAAAAACCACTTAGTGTGTTAGTGAAGAATGATATCCGGTCCATATATTAGTAACTAAATACTAACAGCATTTATAATTGCTATACTAACGCTTTCTAATAAATAAGTTTTAACTACAGAAACAGCTAAAAACCAGGTAAATAGGTCACGAGATTAACTAGCTTTTGTTGAGGTTAGTTTAGTTTTGAACAACTGATTCTAGGCTGAACTGATAACAGACTAGAACCACCTTGAAGTTGTAGAAATAATTGCGCTCTTCAACATTCTAGACATTCCTTAGGATATTGATTTAAAATTGAATAGATTTACAATCCAGAAATGTTTAAACGAAACATAGACGAAGAAGAAGATAAAACATCATAGAGAGAAGACATTGTATTGGCAAAGCTTTAAAAATGATTGTTTTGTTAATAAACAATCATTGAAAATTTCACGAGGTGATTTGTGAAAAACACGTTAAACAGCAAATGTTATTTTACAGGAATAATGAAGATGCAAACAGAGTAAGTAATTGATTTGCTTTGTTTGAAACAAGATTTTTCTTGAAATTTATATCTTAGTACAATACAATTTTATTGACGTTAAAATTTATTCGGGTTCAAACAGATGGTAATTTTCTTTTATTTGAACTTTCAAAGTAATGATTTGGATGCTTTCTACAATATTTGAAGACTTATATGGTGAACAAAACATACTTGACATACAAAAAGTTTAATATACCAAAAATGTATAGTCAAATACTCAGAAAGAAATATTTATTGATGTGATAACAAGAAACTCAAACAAAGCAATGTTATCTTGCGAAGCTCTCTCAAACAACTATTAAGTTTGACATAAAATCCGTTAAATCATAAACCAGTTCTAACGTTCCTAAGCTTTCGATAAACTTGGTACTATTTGGATTTAGCATTCCAATACGACTTGTCCTAAAAGATTAGGCTTTGGACTATAATGATAAGTATGCGGTCGTGGATCTTGTGATTGCAAGCAAAACTGCTGAAAGTTAGGTCTTGGAAACCGATTGGGTCAGGCAAAATATGTTCATTGTCAATAGTAACCTGGAGTTTGGAAGTTAGGGGTGTGTAACCTCCTGAGACTCAGACGCATCGACTTACAGATCGTTCTGGGCCTGATCACTCTCAGGTCATGTCAAATTACTATCTCACTTGACTATTAAAATAAAAGAACAAAAAATGCAGCTCTGTTTGCACATACGCACATTGTGCATTATAAAATCTCCTGTGTACTTGGCTAATCTCCGTTGAAATTGGTCACTGTGACAGAAACTTAGTCGAGAAGATTATTCTCTTTATTCATCGTATTTATACAGATATATTTACATTTTTAAATATTCTGATGTGAGAAGATTATTATTATTACTTTGGTAAAGTTTAATAACTGATAGGAAGTCAAAATCATAAATTCTGTGAAAATCTTAGTAGTCTTAAACTAGACACTGCCTCAACTCTCAACTTAACTTTTATCATCATCATCTGCCTAGCCTTTTTCCCAACTATATTGGGGTCGGCTTCCAGTCAAGCCGGATTTAGCTGAATACCAGTATTTTACGAGGAGCGGCTGCCTACCAGACCTCCACAACCCCTTAACCGGGGTAACACGGTACTTCATGGCAAGACTGGAGTCAGATTAACTGGCTTCTGACTATCCGTAACGACTGCCAAAGATCTCCACATGACAGCCGGGACCAACGGCTTAACGTGCTTTCCGAGTCACGGAGGAAACTTAGTATGTTAAGACAATTCGAGAAACATTTTCCATTCAAAATAAGTGTTTCCATCCATGGTTCAACCAAGCTCTCCAACAAAAAATCACTTGCACCATTTTTCCCGTGCCCAGTCTGACCTGTCACATTTGGAGCACATCGAATACTGTATCAACTGCGCGTCGGACTAGAGAACCGTGACACTCGGCACTAATCGCAATCTTATCTCAACTTAACTTTTATACTCTAGGTAAATACTACTTTTTTACGGTTTCTACGGTTGATGGTATTAGATGGGTCTAGGCAGTCATCTCATGTTCAATAACGTTTTATATGATTCAAGATTGATGGTCAATCGTAAAATTGTTGACTTAATCTTTTGCCATATGTAATCATTCAAACATCCTTATCCTTAGCAACAGATTTCTATTAATCAACAGCACTAAGCTCAAAATAAGAAACCGGTTCTACCAATAAATCATATACTTCAACCGTTACTCTCACCTTGTCTACCGTATGTCTACTCGATCTTCAAACACGTGAATATTTGCATATTGTCATATACATTGCTGTTTTAAATCAAGATGACATTTTTATTCTGCAAAAAAACGTGACGTGTATTATAAACCTGTTTGGTAAATCAACAGTGATGCGGTCGCGTGTTTAGGCACAGATTAGCTGTTTCGGTATGATTTTAGACTATTGCCTATTTGAACGTTTCTTTATTGACTATTTCAATTTATGCCTTTTGTAAAACTTTGTCTGCCATATATTGTTGTCCTTGAATAGTTTTTCGGTCACAAACGTCTTCAATAGTAACGAAAGCATCGAGCAATATCTTCTTTTTATGTTCATTTGACCTTTTCTCTGCTTATGTTAATATCAGCTTTGCTAATAGGTATTATTTGTCTTTGCTGCGATGTGTTTATCATCTATCTTCCTGCAGTAGACATAAGATTTCCCTTATCGATTATTTAAATTTATTCGGAGTCATTGCTGCAGGTCTGCTTCTTTCATGCATCTCTCTATTTGCAGTTATTACATTTTCAAAATAGGTTAGGCGAACTGATTCATTACACCGATATCACCATAATTGCAAAACGTCTTATGTGTCCCCCAAATTGCTGAGTCATTAGACTTTTTAATTGTTTTTATCAATCTCCTATCGTTCAGATTTGATTGGTGAAAGTGACATTGTCTAGGTTAGAACGATAACGCTTGTGTCTCGGCTATGCCCACAGTGTTACGTCAGGTGCGTTACTCAGCCGTTGGCAATTAGCCGTGGCACAAACGTCTGATTACTATTTTTGTTTGCTGTAAACATGCATAGGCATAGACAGCGATCGAGTCTGGCTGGTCGGGATGATCGAAAAAGAAATGTCGCGGGAAAGACTGATGCAGACTTTTGTTGGAATTTGGTTTTTAGATCGGCCTGTTGTAGTCTGTTACAGCCTGTCCTGAAAATTGAAGATAGTGACACATTCCTAACTGTAGTTCATTTTAACTTTCACTGGTTTTCTGCTAAATAAATATATTTGACCCGATACTACTCTGAAATCTGTAGTAGTATTTGTTTTTTCAAAATATTTAGTTTATTTTTTTAAGTTTTTCGTCATTTTTTAGTTGCTAAGCCTTTATTAAGTAGCACAATTTTATATATGATTTGTATGTTGTCTAGTATGGATGGTACTGAGAAAATAATGAAATACAATTAAAATTAATTTTCGTAAGTTTATGTGATAATTAAATGTATTAAATCTAATCAACACAAAGCGATACTAAAAACGACGCAACACAATATGTAGGCTGTTTTTATGACAGCATTTATTATACATAGATAAAATTAATTTTAACGAGATAGCATTCAGTCGCCGACGCAGCAACAGTTAAAATATATTCGTATCTTGATTAGAGGAGCTCGACGAAAGATTTGCAACGTGCCTCTACATTCTCTATGACATTAAACATTTTTAATAGTCATGGCTGACGGAAGCTTAATTTTTAATGCTTTAAGAACCTCTTAATTTAGCATCCATATTTGTTTTTTAATTAGTCAGTTAGAAACGGTATGTTAACTTTCCATAAAAAAAAAAACTTTTAAGATAGTGTTTGCAGAATCAATGGTTATTTCTTTTTCATTTGGCACCTTTAATTAAATATTAACTAACATTTCCATTGGAGTCCGAATGATGAAGATGTCCATAGATTTATTAAGAAGATTTGAAAGAAGCTAGACGCCTGTAATTTAAAATTTTGACAAGTGTACTCTGTAATGTGTTTTAAGTAGTGCACTCTGCAATGAAGCATTCAGTAATTCAGTCTTACCTTCAAACAGCCAACGAATTCTTTTTTTGAATTTGGCATCTGTCTGTTCGGGGTTCTTACTGGCCAGTGTCTAGTCAGGAAATGAGGGTCATTATTTCATGTAGAATGTTTGGCATTGGCTGAAAAATAGTGTAGAAATAATTGTTTTTTTAAATGTTGCATAAAAACGAGAAGTGACATTTCTTGCATTCTACAATTGTGTCATTAATCTATGCCCGAATGTTGACAGTTAGACATTTTGTTGACTTGTAAGAATGAAAGATTAGGTAAAAATGTTTTATTCAAAGTATGTACCTACGTTCTAAGCTCACATTATTAGTTAAGCACATTTTAATGTTGCGTTTAGAGTAATATAAATTTTAATAAATATCTATTTATCTAATAATTTTTAGTGATGTTATCTTGATTGAGAAAAGAAAAAATACTAATTAATTAAGCAAATATGCGATTCAAAATTAATTGGATGCGTCGTGTTAACTATTCAAACAATTAATTATGCATTAATTAAAATATTTTCCCTCATAATTCACAAAATAAAAACAGACAAATCTTGAACCCGGTCTATGTAGAATATTTCCTACGAATATGAATCCTATACTCCGCATTCTTAATAAATGAATGAAAATCACTGCAATAAAAAAAATAACATATTATGATTCAAGTTTTAGTGTACGATTGAATAGCTTATATCCTTGTTTTTATTTATCAGCTAAGTATAAAAATAAAGGCCAATTTCCAGTGTATAGCTATAACGCTATCTAGCACAGTGTATTACTTTAAAATCGAGGAAGTTTCATCGCATTAATGTTAACTGATATACTTATAAGTAGTGAAAGAAAAAATATGAGATTTGGAAGTATACCTTTATTTATAGATATCTTGAATCTAGATAGATAGTCCGTTAAATTGGTCTAGATTTTGAAACGTATTTACCTACTGTTACATTTATTCATTTAGATCCCTGACTAACTAACTGAATAAGTTTAGCAGTAAATTACTTTAAGTTTCATTCAAATAAAGGTCCAAAAAATATTAGCATTATTTTCAATGTCTTACGTGATAAGTTTGTATGGGTGCATCTAGCGCTGCCGGGCGTCCGGATAAAGTTAGGCTTTTTGGTCGTGTGTCCGGCCAAATTAGACGGAGTAACACCTGTCCGGCTTTTGTTAGGCTTTTTAAACTTTATCATTTTTATAGATTTTCATGTGTTCTTGCAATTGCAAACGTTTGAAGACCAGCGATTGCTAGTTATTTCGTTAGAATGTAAAAAGCAAAATTCGTCTTAAATCTGCTTGAGCTTGCGCACTCGTCATCTCCTTTGATCTAAATTGTTTTCATATAACTATATCTTCTTATATGGGTACTTCATGGGTACTCTAACTTGAATTATTTTGCTCATTTAGTACTCTTCCGCTCTAAATTTATGATATTGTCAATTAGACCTGTTTTTCGTCAAGATATTAGGGTTGTTTAAAGAGATGGTACCTGATAAGATTGATAAGCTCACATGTAGGGTCATTTAAGTACATCGTAAGGACTTTGCTACGCCCACTGCTGAGCTTGATATCATTGTTACCGCAAGATTGGCTAATCGTGAAGGAATTTTGCTTGACATATCAAAAGATTATTTTTTCTATGTTACAGGGCAAAGACCTTTCTTATTTCTTGAACTGCGAGTAGCTATACTGTCAAGATTAGACAGTTGAAGATTATCAGGTATACGAGTACAATGCAAACGATGTACATATAAGTATACACCTGTATAATTTTAATCAATAAATAATATCAGCTAAGCCGCTTAGGATCAAAGTTTTACTCAAATTCAAAATCAAATTAATTTTGAATACACCATATACATATACAGTAATTTTTAAATAGTCAAGACGTCAGTCACATAAAGCTAATTGCACATTCCAAAGCGTAGATCTCTATACAGAAAAACGTAAAAGAAACTCCATGGACACATACTAACGATCTTGCTCAAGTAGCATAACTCACTTCGATCGATAGATCTTTTACTTTCACCGCACTCTTTAGCAGAAGCTGACCCCAGCCTGGTAAAAGTCTCAAAAAAGGTACTTCTATTTACCCCTCATAAGAAACAAGTCACAAACAAGTGCCACAAAGTTCAAAGGTTCTCGAAAAACACGGTCGAACCGACCCCTAAGTGCATCGACTATAAAATAGAAATGAAATCCGTGTCGACATGTGTAGTGTCGGTCTCTCAGACCATTAGATAGTTGTTACCGTCCCGATATTGTCTGGGTGTGGTCCAGTGTACCCGCTAACTTATCGACGTGTGATCGAAACTGGTAGCAGTATCCTGCTGATATAGTGACTTGATACGTGTGCTTGCTGATATACTTCAAAATTGTAGTGTCGTTTTTGATATTAGGTATGTTGTAACTGTTGTAGTTGTAGCTGTTTATTTTATCATTGCATAGATTGGGATTGTGAAGTACAGATGGGTCATCTAACGATTTTCGATTTTATATTTGTCTGGGCACTAATCCTGTGTATTACAGATCTACACTCATTAGCCATGCGATAGACCTTAAACTGCTCTTACTACTTTAATTGACCGAAAATATATTATTAGCGGTCAATTTAATTATTGCTTCACTAGCGTGGTATGTGTGTTTACACACATTATAAATTATAGCCTATATATTATTCAGATGTATGTACATATACTATGTTACTGTAAAATTTCATGCAAAAATCTGTTCAGCCGTTTGAGCGAGGATGTGTTACAAACATACATACAAATCCACGATACCGCTATTAAATGTTGAACTCAAAATATCCAATCTATGCTAGGCCATTCATAATTATTCAAAAATGAAGATACAAACGAAATATAAATAAAAATTGAGCACGAACCAAATGCAGAAAAAGGGGTGCCAAAAACGCAGGACGTATCTTAAATTGACACAATTTGCAAATTACAAGGGGGACTCTCTAAATTGCAATTTAGAAATCAGGTTCAACGCATTTAGAATCTAACCGCATTTCACTGTCGCTGAACTCGGGCATAAATGCCATATGATTCGAAGGCCAACCTTTTAAAAACTTTCAAAATCTTGTCGCGTTCTCATCTCAGCGATATCAATGTCAAAATTTTATTTAAAATACAGAAATACAATTGTAAAAAAATATTCAAATTCAAATATTATTGTTAAATTCTTACCGCTAACAATATGTCACTACTAGCCACGTTTCAATGATTGTTTCTTACACTTTTTCGAAGTAAACAATCTTTATATAACTTCTTATGCTCTGGTTTTAGCGGGTGTGTCAGACTTTTACTGACTAAAACCTAGGTGGTTGTTCCTTCAATTGTAACTGTCATATCCCCGCAGTGTTTTCACACTAACATTAGCTTATCTTTATAGCCTACTGTCTCGAGCTACTCGCCTTAAAACGGACTATACTAAATTTGTTATATGATGGTTTCGGTGACAGCTGTCAGATTCAATATAATGTAGCTATCTATCCTTTTCTCTCATCTTAAAGATGCATATTTTCGTCCTGCTGTCACCCAACCCATGCTATGTAAAGTAGACTATAATTGCACTCGCCCCTCCTGCTCACTCATTTCCAACTTACACCTAACCGATTAAGCAATAATTGATGTTAGATCAAACGGGCCCCGTCCAACGCCTGTCTCGTTAAAGACTCTTTGTTGAGATATATCACTAAATAGTTTCTGAGCTAGAATATAAATATGTGGGACAGAAATAAACTGTGCTGGCTAGTAGCGTAGCTGGAATTATATTTGTACGTAGCGAAATGACGTCGAAGTACGTGGCTTTCTCTCTGTATCTCAGAATATTGTTTTTCTTTTTAAGTTTTTGTTACCGATTTTTCAATCATCAGAAATTTTTCAGGGTTCCGTACTTTAGTCGGAAAAATGGAACCCTATTAGAATCACTTTGTTGTCCTTCTACCAAGACACATTTTCTAAGAGGCGTGTGAGATGTTCAGATGAAATAAATTTCAAATACTCGGCTATCAATCTCCCTAATAGTTAGCTACGCCTTGAAGCGATGAAAAAATTAAACTTGGAAGTCAACGCAATCTAAATCTTAGCACTCGAAAGAAAATCAAAACCCGCAAGTTACTTCCCGTTGACCTAGAATCCTGAAATTTGGCAAGAAGCCAGGTTTCATAGCACAAGTAAAGGAAAAAGTTTGAAAAATATAAATTTTTAGTTAGTTACGTCACAAAATAATTACATTTTAGCGATTCAGGAAAATCTATGAGACTTAATTTAAGAATCGAACTATTTACACAGACGCAAGTCCGACTCTCCTTGCCTAGTTTTTTTTATTCAATACGAACTAAATCAGCTTCCTGTTTGTTTAAGTATTTTGGTGTTCAAGGTCTGATAAAAGGAATATTGATCGTCCAGCACACGAGATGGGAAGACGAAATTGTTGCCATCGCTTGTAGACTGGAATGAGGATGGCACAACATGCGAGCGGATTGGCCCAGAGACTGACACGAGCTCTTTACGCAATTCATTTGACGACCTTAACTGAACAGTTAAAGAGATGGAGTTATATAAAGTGTATAGCTCTCTTTCTCGCTCACACGCCTGACATTTTGACACGTCATCGTAAGGCCCCAGGAACAGATGAGCCTATACTTAGCAGTGAACGAAGTGATAGCTCAAAACAATTAGTTCTAAAATCGTCTTTATCATCATTATAGCCGACAGACGCTCAATGTTGGACATAATAGGTCTCCCCCAAATGTCGCCACAACAAACGATCCTGAGCGTCTCACATCATCGGATACCTGCAACCCTCACTAGGTCATCTGTCCACCTTGTAGGAGGCCTTTTTACGCTGCGTCTTTAGGACCGCGGTCGCCACTCCAGAACCTTTCGGCTTCAACGGCCATCTGTGCTGCGAGCAACTAAGACCTAGTCACGTTTAAATCAAGCTCAAAACTCAAAGGTTCTAAGAATTCTACGGTACGAAGGTTTTATTACATGTAGCGTGTGTAGGACACTAAATTAAAGAACTAAAGTAGTCATTATAAATCTACGCGGGACAGTTAAACCGCTTGGATTAAATTGGAAGGTGGACGTATATAATGGTTGTCTGCAACACATTATGTGTGTACTAATTTAGTTAAGCATATTTATTAGATTTGATTTTGTCTTGCTAGAGACAGCAAAAGAAAACTGTCATACTTTGTTTATAATAATAGTACCTTTTGCTAGCAGCTTCGCCTAGGTTTCTCCAAAGTAACTTTGGAACCCCATTTCATACCTTTTTTTTTTCCTATGAGCCTGTTTTGTCCCACTCCTGGGCAAAGGCCTCCCTCCACTCTTTCCACCTTTCGCGAGCCCACGCCTCATCTTGCCAGTTCTGGCGGAATCTGTCCAATTCGTCGCGCCATCTCCTTTGTGGTCTACCGCGACCCCGTCGTACTGTTTCAGGGCAGCAACTTTGTGCTACTTCGGCTACAGTTTGTCGGGCATACGGCAGACATGTCCTGCCTAGTCCCATTTCATACCTTCAGGGGGTGAATTTAGGAAATTCCTTTCTAGTGCTCGCTTACGTCATAAAAGGAAATCTTGTGCACAATTTCAGGCTCCTAGTCCCAATGCGTTGATATGTCAGTCAGTCAGTTTCTACTTGCATCCCTATGCGTCTCGCTTCATCAGATTCCCGTGACCTCATTAAGTGATCGATTCACCTTGTGCGAGGCCTTCCAACATTGCGTCTTCTGGTATCCAGGACCACTTCAGAACCTTTCGAACCCATCGACATCTGTTCTGCAAGCAATGGACACTGCCCACTGCCGCTTAGGTAAGTTTGACGCCATTACACAAAATGCAGTGTAAAGTTATTCAACAATTGTCTACGATCGTTTTTCTTTTTTATTACAACATCCAGACGGAATATTTATTCGTATTCAAAACTGAAATTTTCGTTGAATAATTTATGAAACATTTTGTATGTATCCGAATCGTGATTTACATTGTATTATTATGGTTCACGCCTGACATTGCCTTGAATTTTCAATGTTCAATTCTTCTAATCTAGACTGTTGAATCTTTTGGAAACATACGGTAAAGTTTTATGAGCGTGTCTGTCGCGGTTCGGACCATTGTCTTCTATTATATTAATACAATGTAAGCAAAAAAAGTGGTTTTCAATACACCAAAAACAGCTTAATTTCTCATAAGGATATTATTTTTTTAAAATACCAATTTTCCAAACTATGAAGCTTACTGTAATATAAAACCATAAAAAGTTTTAATAATGACGTAAAATTCTAATAAGAAAGAATGACCTGGTAGGGCTTACCACGAGCTATTAACGCGAACCATTTGACAACCTAAATTGAACTCTTAAATGGATGGAGCTATACAGGATGTATAATTCCATCCCTCTTTCTCACCCACACAACTGTTATTTTAACACGTCATAGTAAGACCTCTGCCATTTGTTAAAGAAAGCAACTTTACACAAGCTCTGCTTAGCTTGGGACTAGATGGCGTTGTGTGAAAGTTGTGGAATATTATTATTATTAAAACTAAAACGAGACACAAACGCGTAACAAAAAGCTCTTTCATAATCCGCTACCGATTCAAATCTAAACTAGCCACAACAACAATCGTAAAACAAACAGATAAACGTGTGGAGGCACCTCTTCATAATAAATAGTGCGTCAAACGTTGCCCGTTACTCTATTATCTAAGGTAATGCAACAAACAGTTATATGTTATGCGTTTTTTGACTGGGCGGCGCGGCGGGAGCTCGGGATTGGCTGCCGTATGCCAAACAGGCCAGTGGCCCGGTCCGGTTAGGGTTGCTACTGGTATATTATTTAGTAACGACCGCCCTAACTCCGTCAGGGTGTTGGAGAATAGAATAGAATAGAAAAACCTTTTTTCATTTTTTTTCACTTTTATCTATTAAAAATCCATTCTGCTGTTCGAGCGTGAAGAATTAACTAACATACATACACACACTCACTGACAAACTGTCAATCATGTGTAGTTTATTTTTAGTTTTAAGTATGATTTCATTGCTTGTTTTTTTTTATGCATTTAGTATATTAGTTATGTGTAAAATTTATTTTTATAATCTATTTTTAATACCTAAGTTTTGCTTTTAGAAAACTCTATTAAGTATGCGTTAAGCTCGTCTGTGTCCATCAGCTGTCCTATTTTTTGTACAATAAACAATAATTTCTAAAAATACATTGTGGATATGACACTATGACATTAAATGAAAACACTGACAATACTCATCATTATGAATAACTTATAGTATGGGACTAAAACTGAAATCGTGAAAAAAAATCAGGTGTCAGGGTCCAATACATTTATGTATTCATAAGTCGACAAAATGTATGGAATCAGCTAAAACATTTTTTTTTATTATAATATAAAATATTAATGTACAGCCAAAATTACTGGGACTAGGAGCGTGAAATTTTGCACAAGATTTTCTTTTATGACGTAGGCGAGCACTAAAAGAGGATTTCAAAAATCACCTCCAAAGTGGATGAAACGGGGTTCCTATGTTTGTATGTTGAAACTTTGGTTACTCTATGACGTGGATGACGCCGCTGGCAGAAGTTAGTTGTTCATATAAATACTGCTCGAATGGCATAGCTGCTATTAACCTATCAATACCCGCGAAACGAGACACAATAATAAGACAATAACAGCGCGGTCGAGGATTCATGAATTACAATATTTTCTTACGGAAGAGAAAACCTATTCCGCCAAAAAACACCATTGCCACTTACAATTTCTACCTGAAAAGGCTTGATATAATTATTATGTCAGAAACACGTGTATCTCAATTCAGAACTTCAAAGAGCTCACAGATCAAATATAGTTTTTTATCGGTACTTTACAAATAACGATAAAAAGTATAAAAGAATTTCATTTTGACACTTTTTTGTGTGTGTCGTGAAGGTAGTCAGACGTTTTATCGCTCGGTGACCAAAAAATCACTTAGCTGGCTTTTTACAGTAATATTAAGAATTTAGGTCGATCCACAGCCACCAAAGAACACCTGTTTACGTTAAACGGTTATTTGAGAAAAAACTTTACTAAGTACCGGAACTTTTTAATCCGAAATATTTCTTCGCTACTCAGACGCTTATAAAAATTATTTAGCTGAGATACGCAGCTAAAACGGAAAAAAAGAGCTCGTGAAATAGAATAATTTAGATTTTGAAGTCTAAGGAAAAATGTGTTATGAATAATATGCATACACAATTAATTGTATACCTACTGTACTAGTTTTTTTGACCAATGATAGATAGTTGCCCACTGGTTTTATGGCACCTTATTTTATTTCATTCTATTTATTTTATCATCATTGCTAATGAAACTATCTCGTAAGGAAACTGGCATATTCTAAAATAAAATATTGGAGACATTTTAAAACATAATAAGCGACATCCACCAATTGGGATCACGAGGTAAATCATTGCCCATCCACGGTCACAAAGAAAAAGGTCTGAGTCCCAGCAGTGGGAAGATTAGAGGGCTGATTACGCTTATACTTTCAAGGCATATCTCACAAAAACTTTACACCTAGCTTATATCCTTCTATTATTAAAAGAATTTTACCTCCTACAAAGAAATAAGGACATTGACCATCCATGTAGGGGAGTTGAACCTAATGTTGCTCGGAATGGAAACATAGTGCATTATGTTCCTTACACATACTAAACTTTAAACGAATGCTCATTAAAATCCCTCCAAAAGGTTTTGAGAAAAACAGAGCAAAATTCATAAATTATATTTGTATTATGCAGAGCAACATAGCCACACTGTTTTTTTTTAATAACAATTAAACGCACTTAAGCCCTGTTGAAAACCTGACAATCCTATTCTTTCATTTTAAATCCAATTCTAAATTCTCATAACACGTTAAAAGCAACCAGAACTTGAAACCTGAGTTGAACTTGAAATAAAATATATTTTTTGTGAAGAAATTAAAATAATTTATTTCAAGGTTGAGGGTTCGATTTTATTTTTTTATAGTTCGATTTATAGGTGTAAATTAATGTTTGGTACCATTTGAAGGTATTGTCTGTCTAATGAAAGCGCGACCTGAGAAAAAGAGGTTAAGTCCAAAAATTTTGTATTCTGGTATTACTAACTATGTAGTAGGAGAATCACGTCTTGACACTTCACAATTTTTTTAATTTCCTACAATTGCGGCTGAATTTGCCAATTAAATTAAAAAAAAAACTCCAGGTCGCTCTTTCATTAGACGCACTCTAGTACCAAGTCTGGGCTACCTTCAGTTGAAACCCTTTCCTTTTTTGGTCAATATCCTTTACGTCTTCACAATATTGGTCCAGCTTATTTGTTATAAAACCCTTTTAAAGCCTAATTGACAGCCCTACGGACTAGTTTAGAATGTCCTACCGTTCTGTTCACATGTGAATATGTTCTACTATAGTAATAACGAAATATCTAGATAACGTGACGTAAGACACTTTGCAAAGATAAGCGAAAGGTTTTTAGGCCAACCGTTTAGGTTCATACTGTTCTACGATTTGGAGCCGATGCTCAGTGTCCTTGTGTGACCTAATCGTAGAAATAGGTTATTTTATTCATTATCGTTGGATGAGATATGGATTATTGAAGAATTAAATTACTGTGCGTACTAAGGAGAATTCTCTGCTGGAATCTAAATTTCCTAATAGCTACACCATGCAAAATTTAACAAATAGGTTAGGTACTTCTATATACCCACCGAACATATCGTCCCTTAGCATTAGGTAGGTGGACACTCGTAGTGGTCAAGCGTGATGCGGGATTGTGGACGACGAGCAATGGGCACTTCGCCGTCCAGCCGTCCGTTAAGGAATGGGCACCAGACGTTCCGCACAAGATAAGTTCCCTCAGCTGCGTTCCAGAGACACAGTAACATTTGCTACTGAACTGACGATTAAATCAAGAAGTACGAAAGATAAAACGGGAAAGATTATAGTTATTATTATATTATATTATTATTATACCTAGCCTATGCTGTCCCACAGCTGGGCAAAGGCCTCCCTCCATTCCTTCCATCGCTCCCGACTTTGAGCAACCTCTTGACAGTTCTTAAGGAAAACATCCAAGTCATACCGCTATCTCTTTCTTGCCCCCCCCCCCCCCCCAATAATAGTTACAAAAAAAGAAACAGTGTGTATCAACGCACAACCGAAACTACTAGGAGCATGAAATTTTGCACAAGGCTTTATTTTATGATGTGGGCGAGTACTAAAAACGGATTTTTAGAAACTCAACCTTCAGAGGGGTTAAACGGGGGTCGAAAGTTAGTATGAAGAAACCTATTTTTACGCAAGCGAAGTCGCTAACAAAAGCTGGTGGGTTTACATAGCGACACGAATAAACAAAAGACGTTTAAATCTGCGACAGATTAGTTCAAGAAAATGGCCGGCATCCTCTTGTTCGGTGAAACAACTCGCGATCACCAATCCATCATGCGTAGTGATAAAATAATGGCAATAAATCCTCTAACCTTTATGCAGCGGTCAGTTGAGAGCCAACGTGAACAACTTAGTAGGTATTTACATAATTCATGAATCCCCGACCGGTCCTATGAGACCGCGCTGTTATTGTTTTACTATTGTGTCTCGTTTTGTGGGTATGTGATAAGTTAACACGTCGACAGCAGCGCTCTTTTTAGTATTAGAACCATCACTGCGGTACGAGGCGCATGTAAACTATCATTATTACAGTAAGGGGCTTATTAGACCCCGTAACTTTCAAGAATCTAAAAGACCGACCCGATTATAATTTAGATGCCTTCAAGGCTAGAGTGTATAGGCTCTTAATAAACTAGTGCGCTCCTCATCAATGATTGCATCACTGTTTACCATCAGGCGGGATCGCAGTCCAGCACTAGTTTATAGTATTAAAAAAAAGAAATGAAAAACCCTTTTCTTGGTTAAATGCAGTATGAGGTCTTTTGATCTCGTACTGAACTTAACCAAAAAAAAAGTATTTTTTTTCTGAGAGAGATTATTTTAAGAAAATAGCCGATATCCTCTTGTTTGGTGAAACAACTCGCGATCACCAATCCATCATGCGTAGTGATACAATAATGGCAATATATCCTCTAACCTTTATGCAGCGGTCAGTTGAGAGCCAACGTGAACAACTCAGTAGGTATTTACTTAACACCTCGACAGCCGCGCTCTTTTTAGTTTTAGAACCGTCATTGCGGTACGGGGCGCATGTAAACTATCATTATTACAGTAAGGGGCTTATTAGACCCCGTAACTTTCAAGAATCTAAAAGACCGACCCGATTATAATTTAGATGCCTTCAAGGCTAGAGTGTATAGGCTCTTAATAAACTAGTGCGCTCACGATCAGGCGGGATCGCAGTTAAGCACTAGTTTATATTATTAAATAAAAGAAATTAAAAACCCTTTTGCTATCATTGCTTCACTATGAACCACTATGCATGATGGATTGGTGATCACGAGTTATTTTATCAAACAAGAGAATATCGGCCATTTTCTTGGAGTAATCTCTCTCAGAATAAAAAGAAAAAAATACTCTTTTTTTGGTTAAGTTCAGTACGAGGCCAAAGTGACCCCAGATTTAAAGTAAATACACCACTGCGTTCTGTTGGCATATAATCATCTCTTTTCTAATCTAAATCCGATTGAAGTTATGACCTTCGCACGGAAGAAAAGACAATTTTTTTCGTAACCACCTCAAGTAAGATACTTACGAGGTTTATTAGACCTCGTACCGCGTTGAACGTGTTAATAAAGTAACGCTAACATTAAGTAACAACTAGGCACTAAATATTTTACCAAATTCGACTTTACATGTCGGCCAATGCACCTTTTTATCACAAAACATATGCTTGAGTAAATTATTATAGTTGCTAATTTTATCAAGAAGCTTATGAAACTTAAGAATTTATCTACATTTTTCCCGCGTTATCATATCTTTAAAAAAAAAACCTTTTTTTTGTAAATTACCAAATAACCCTACCAGCTCAGGACAGGAAGGAGTGTCAGACTTTTACTGACTAAAACCTACCTGTGTGTGCTGTGTGCCCTTTGCGTTCCAGAATCGATCGCAGTAACTCTTCTGAACCATCTCGCAGGAAATTCCTTATATATAAAGTTCTGCTATGATAATAAGGATTCCTAGGTCTTTTTTCATGTTGGAAAAAAATGATTTCTCCCGCTCTAGAGCGGCGAAGGAGAGCGTGGTAGGCTCTTACTTACTAAAACTACACCTATATTCCTTCTATACCAGACCAATATTCCTCTTTTATCCTTGGACCACAAGTAACCCTTTCATAAGGGTCTAGTGTAGACTTAAAATATGTGACTACCTATATCAGCTAAAACGTTGAACAGGTGTACCATAATTTCGTCCTTGCACAGGTGTTCACATTATTGCAAATCAAAAATACACGAAAAGGCCTATTACACCACTCGTTTTTACGAACGGTCTACGTAGACTGTCTTTGAGTCTACCGAGTAGTAAGACCGTCTTACCCTTATGACACTACGAGACGTAGACTAAGACCGTTCGTAGAAACGAGTGGTGTAATAGGCCTTTAAGGTTTATCTAGGATAGTAGAATTACTAGCGGATCTAGTAGGCAAGTCGTGAATGAAAGCGATTTATGACAATCTACATACATGCATAATTATAAAACAAAGTACCTCTCTATCTGTCTATCTGTTCACGATAAACGCAAAAACTACTGAATGGATTTTCATGCGGTCTTCACCAGTAGACAAACTGAAAGATTTTAGTGTTTAATACATACAATCATGCATGTATTAAACACTGAAACTTTCCTATTATAGTAAAGAAAAGCTGAGAATTTTAGAGATATTTAAAACCCGTGTGAACCTGGTTTTTTTAAGGTGGGAATTCATCAGAATGACTTCTTCCGCTCTTGGGCGGAGCGTTAGGGCGTGTCAGACTTTTACTGACTAAAACCCACCTCGTTTCTTCTTTACCTTCGTTTCAGGGTCCCGGGTTTTCCTTTCAGAAGCCAACCCTTAGCCCCTGTGGCTTAGACCCTGGAGCCCTACGGTTTTGCTGACTACTCTTTGAGGCGCACGTGGAACAATAAGCGCCGTTGACGACTTGGGCTCGGCCCGGAACATTATAATATTGTAGATGCTATAAGCATTAGCGGCCTTATAATGTTCTAACTGCTGGGACTCAGGCCTCCTCTCTGTGAGAGGGAATGGGCAGTAATCCATCGCGCGGGCCCAGTGCGGATTGGTGGATGTCACATGTCTTCGGATTTTTGGTTCTAGGACATGCAGGTTTCCTCACGAGGTTTTCCTTCACCGTTTTGAGAGCAGCGACTCACTGGGTTTGAACCCGAGAACTACAACTTGTAAGTCGGGGTGAATGCTATAATATCTTCTTCTTATCGTGTCGATGTCTTCAACTATTTTTTTTCCGACCAGTATTTAGCAACCTGTACGGCTCTATCATTGGCCTCGCATAGATCCCGAAAAGTACAGGTGGTTGTGCAGGATGGACTCAGCTCAGCAAGTGTCGCATGTCTTGCATAGCGGCTCCACACTGGCACTGTGTTAAGGATGGGTCGAGGAAGCCCCATTTAGCCAGATTGTATTTACAGCGGCCAACCTGGGTCCGGAGTCGGTTTAGAGATTATAATATTATGTTATCGCTTTCCCCGCTGGTATCTCCGCTACCCGCTGCCACTGAGGACTCTCGGCCCCACGGCACTTGCAGTCCGATTCGATTTTAGGTCGTCGCCTTACATAACAATTGAATAATAGCGAACGCATACCGTCCGGCCGCTAACACAAACTATACACAGCTGTGCTTGTGATACAACTTTATGTATTTACTCATTATCTCTCGTAAACAGAGAAATACTATTTTACTACGGGAAGCGTCTGTTAGGTATATTTAAAACCCCGGAAGATTTGGACGGGACTACATAGAGTTTGTTTGAGAAAATAATAATAATAACCTATTCCCGAAACCGGTGGGCTACTATTTTTCATATTTTTGTATATAAATGTTTTTATAGAGTGTGCACATTTACTGGCCCAAGGAAATGTGCAATCAGAACACTGAAGTGAAACGACGGTCGACCAACAGACCAACAGATCAAACACAGCAATTGGAACTGACACGGCCAAACGCTGTGAAGGAACCCTGGACCCTGAACATATACCAAGCCTTACACTCAGATCTTTAAGGAAAGCATAAACGTGGTCGCTCTAAACCAACCTGGCGACGAACGGTCATCGCAGAGGCGAAGAGGAAGACCTGGACCGAAATCAAACGCGAAGCTTAAGACGGACGGATGGTGGTGCACTGTGGACGCCCTCTGCCCAATCTAGAGGACACAGGTATTTAAGTCAAAGGACCTAAGTCAAGTCATAATAACCTATCATAATCAACCTTATAATATTCCCACTGCTGGGACTCATGTTTCTTGTCTGCGAGAGAGAATGGGCCGTCATACATCACGAGGGCTCAGTGTGGTTTGGTGGACGTCACGTCTTCGATTTTTTTGGCACTAGGACATGCCAGTTTCCTCAAGATGTTTTCTTTCACCGTTTCGAGAAAAGTGGACTCTTAATACACAAGTACCCCTCACCATCAAATTGCATCACTGCCAACTTGATGGTAAAAGTGGGATCGCAGTCGAGTACTAGTTTAAGTTAGATAAAAAAAATAGTGGTGATGAAATAAATTACACTAAGTAACGCGCCTGGCTGGGTTTGAACCCACAGCCTACAAATCGTAAATCCGCTACCACTACCACTGCTCTCCTTAATGCTCATCATCATCATCTCAGCCGACGTCCATTGCTGGACACAGGATAATGCTCACGCAACTGATAATGTTATAAGGAAATTTAGAATAATCTGTCGAGACGTGACCGGAAATTAGCAACATCCTAATGTTATCCGATGCATTGGCCTTGCCAACTAGGTCTTATAGTGCATTAATCTTTGTAAGCGAGAAGATTTAATGCTGCTGTGTATGAGACATTGCCAAGCGTGGCAGTTATGACACCTCGAAAGACCGTTGGTTTGAGAATATTCGGGAGCTCATCAACTAGATGTAGGTTCTAGAAAGCTAATATAATAGTTATACTCCCGATTATAGTTTATGTGTCTTCAAGACTAGACTGAATAGGCTCTTAATAAAATAGTGCGCTTCACTATCAACGATAGCATTACTGTTTTTCATGGGGCAGTCAGATAGCAGTCAATTAGTAATGTAAGTGTAACATTATGACAAAAAATTTTCGGAATTGTTTAAGTATCTTTTTTTTTGTGTAAGTGAGTAGATCACTCACAAAAAGAAAGAAAGAGAAGAGGAATGCCAGATTTTTACTGACTAAAACCCACCCCAGTTTTAGTGTTCTCTCAGTTTCCCTTTTCCTGAGGGATACCGTTCTTTAACCTTTTTTATCATCAATGATGTGGTCGACGTTAGAGCAGGCATGCCTCGAAGTAATATCAGCGTACTATTTAACACACACTGTTATACAAACTTATTTAGGCAAAGAATGGGTAAGTGTGGGTATATGTGTGTGTTACATTATAGAATAGACAAAAAGGGACCAATTAAAGTATGTGGTTAAATGCGTGCGTAAGAATTTGGCAAAGAGTTTTTCAGTCTCATCGTTCGTTTCGTCATGTATATTTTTAGGTAAAGAATATACGTTACAAATTTCGTTTATATGGTGTTATAATGTCCACTTAGAACACCCGATGGCGCTTCCCGCAATACGCTCCTACCGTACAGGGTCAAAACATGCAAACCCATAAATTTCCCATTCAATACTCTTGTCCACAAAGCTGTCTCCGCTTGGCTACACTTGTTCCCATAACCTATGGCTTGCACCATAGAAAGTCCATTCAATTCAATGTTTCAGGGGACAGATGCATGTGTTTAGCGGTGCCGTTACTCAGATATTGTCGGACAAATCGTGGACTAAAGATCATGGGAAACATGTCCATGCTTGGAGACAACTTCACTTGCCGTGTTCAACATTGTTGACTATAAATAATGTTCGAGCTTGTAAGAGAATGAGGCTTTTATCGCCGCTAGATTGAGTTAGGAACTTTCGATAGCAGTATGTCTTGTTGCGAAAGTTTTACTGCGAGAATGTTATTGTGTGGTCCTGTTGTCAAATGATTGATATTTATTTCGCAATTATGTTTACAAAATAAATGTTGAGATGGATGTGTGGAGTGTAGAGAATAGCGAAGTAAGAAATAAAGAATTTTTAAACTGGAGCCGGTGACTGAAAAGTTGAAAAAAAGTTGAAGAGGAGGGATGAAACGAATGTTAAGACAGGAATGGAAAGGACAGAGAAAGGGAAGCCAAATGCAAATGCTAAGTGGGGAGTACCATATCACCACTCCTTGAAAAAAGTCAGTAAAGTCAGACACTGTCTCTCGCTACACTCAGAGCAGATTGATTGATGATGTCCGACCTCAAAAAAAGATCAGACAGTAGTTCGTTGAATACATTTTAAACACGACGAAAACATTTGATGTTGATCAGAATTTCGATTTCCACAAGAACACACTATAGTTTGCATACTGGTAATAAGAAAACATATTTGCTTTACGCTATGTCTTAGCCCTTATCTCCAAGCCTATTGCTATACGGAAATTGGCTGGTTTTGGTCACGGGTACCTATAACCATCATCTCATCATCTACCTAGCCTTTTCCCAACTATATTGGGGTCGGCTTCCAGTCAAGCCCGATTTAGCTGAATACCACTATTTTACGAGGAGCGGCTGCCTACCAGACCTCCACAACACAATGTTGCGATGACGTTTCGCGCGGTCGCATGAGACCGCACGGGATTTTACGGGTACGTATGTGGTTTTTGATTTTAGGTGTGGTCAACCAGGCATAATTGCCCCAGTCGGCCCCACTCGCAAAACTAAGACACTCATTGAAAATATTGTGCTTATTTGAGCCAATTTGTTTAGTTTATAAGTATGACGGCGAAGTAAACTATACAACGCTAGTAAGTTTAACTTGCTTAGGGCCTGTTTCACCACCTATGATTAAGTTTCGGGTATCTTACTTGACAGATAATTTCATACGAATTCTGTCACATTTTTGAATTTATTCAGTGAGTAGTGCCTACTTGGACATTGTGAAACAGGCCCTAAGTATACTTTACTAATTATTAGTTTACGTAATTTTAAATACGTCTCTTAGTTTTACGTATCTTAATTTTGCGTATGCCTGTTTTACCGTACCTATAGTTTTGTGTGATGTTTACACAATTTTATCTTCCCGCAGAAGTGTGTTGTTTTAATTCATGAATCCCCGACCGGTCCTATGAGACCGCGCTGTTATTGTTTTACTATTGTGTCTCGTTTTGCGGATATGTGATAGGTTAATTTCGGGTTATTCCCGGGTTGAAGTGATATTAGTGGTTTTTATGACATACTTTCGTTGAAAGGAATACATTGGATTTCCCAAGATGGGATACCGAGTTACTAGGTAGGCAGCGGTCTTCCCGTCCGATTAGAATTTAGGTGTCTTTAAGGCTCGACAGAATAGGCTCTTACCATCAACGATTGCATCACAGCTTACTATCATCAATGTCAAGCAATACTTTACATCATTAAAAAAGAGTTTTCCAACTTCAACGTTTTTTATTGAGTTTTTCGAGTCGTCGATGAAATCTTATAGGTCAGTAAAAGGTATTTTTACGTTGGAAACCATTACAAATAAAGTTTATCGCTTACTCTTGAAAACTTCAAAATTAATGAAATAATATGAGCTTATTTACGATTTCTTATTACGTGAATTACCGTTAAAACCAAATTATGACGACAGCAGCTTAACGTGGCGTAATCTAAATACATTACTACTAGAGTTGTCATAAAATACGGTTTCCTAGTTAACGTTTAATCGTCAAATTAACCAAAGTTTTTGATAATTGAAGTTGTAAGTTCGGTTGTAAATAATTTAATTACGAGTTAGTGTCTATGAAATTGATTTTAAGAGTAGAACCAGACTGCGGTGCGTTTGAAAGAGGTTTCCAGTCAATTTGTTGTACTGGTAGGTGGCATTTGAAAACCAGGACATTGTTTTTAATTTATTTATTTATTTGCACTAGCTGTGGTCGAGGGTTTTGCATATTGACTACGGGAATTTGTTGCTAAGTTTGTTTTACTTTACGCTCAAACGGCTGCTACATAACGGCCCGCGTGAAATGGTTTTTTCCTCACTAACTTTGGACCTCAAATGTCCTGTTAGGGGATGAATTATAGATTTTTTTTTTTCTGTATATGGATCATAAAAGTCAACGGGACCAGTCACAGGGGTACCTGTGTGCAAAATTTCATTATTCTAGGTCCAAAGGTTTGTGCTGGGCGTTGATGAGTTAGTAAGTCAAGACTGCCTTGTGACTCGAAGCCGGGAGCGAAAGGAATTGAAGGGAGGACTTTGCCCAGCTGTGGGACAGTATGGGCTAGGTATAATAATTACAATAATGTAGGTAAAAATCAAGAGCTGCTGTCAAAGCTATTCAACAATCAAAGTGAAAGTAGTGGCCTGTCCTCAACAACACAAGCCCTGATAAAAGAGCGATGCCTCTATACATCTCCACTATGATATATTGAAAGAGATAGTGATTAGTGGAGCAATCAGACGCACTATTTACAGCCAGATATAAATACACGCCACTGTGATCTGTTGTCACTAGTTAAACACGATGGCCGATTGAGAGCGATGTTGTAAGTAACCTTGTGTACCAAAATGACTTGCTTGCAAAACAAACAGAAAAAATAATCGACTAAATTTTTGACATCCAAAAATCGACTATGGAGTTTTTACGATAACATTCGGTTTTCGATTCGCAGTACGTTTTTTTCTCGCTAAATTATAACTGGCTGAAAATGATTTCGAAATTCGAACATCGAATCCAATTCAAAATTTTTACTATTGAATTTTTTTCCGAACGAAATACCGTTCTCGAAGACACTTATGCAATAATGAAATCAAAAAATGTCAGCCTTTGGTAACGAGATCTCATTTTAGGGGTCATCTTGTGACGAGAATTACGCGAAATGCAAACCGGAACATGTGGAAGCCGGTTCGGCAGGTTGGTGCTCGACTTTTTAAAATATTTGGACTGGGACTTTTTTCATTCATTTAATGAGTTACGCATGTATTTAGTGTGCAAAGAAGATTTGTTGCAACGTCTCAATAAAACACTAATAAGGGCCTTGGGGCCAATGTTTGGAGAGGTTAGGTTTTCATTCGCAGTTCAATGACTCTAGCCGCAGATAAGTCAAAATTATTATATTTTCATTTATTTCAAGCAATATAAGACTCATAGAATTCATAAACTTATTTTTTTGTGTTAAGTAGTGCTTGAGCACGATCCCATCCCATCTGATGGTAAGCAGTGAAGTAATCGTTGATGGTGACGCGCACTAGTTGTTTAAATGGTATTCAATATAGCCGTGAAGACACCTAAATTATAAACTCATATACCATAATAATAATTAGGTAGGTCATAATATTGATATTATTAAAAGTAATTAATTAAATTGCATTAGACTATATTTTTTTATAAAATTAGTTATAGTAGTAAAAATTAATATAATACTTAAAGCACTACTACTACATGAGCAACTGTAAGAGTACGAGATCTTCAGTCATTTTTATTTTAACGTGCATCAAATTTTCTGCTGCGATAAATAAAGGCCAAAATATTTCAACTTACAATGAAAGCTCAGTAGCCTTCCAATAAAATGTAAAACAATAAAATTTTCAATAATTTATTCGCCTTAAGGCAAAATACTCGAAAACCGAAGCCGAATTCACGAAATGTTTCGGCTTATCGACGAAGTAATCGTGCCGCGCCGCACTTGATGTCGTGAATCATTTTAATTTTTTATAATAATATGAATTCAATGGACACATTATTTTGTATCGGCATTTTGGGCTTACTTATTTTAAAACTTATACGTTACATATTTTTATTTTTTATTTTACAATTTCACGCGCAATTTTTTTTAAGTGCTTTTGTTAATTGAAAGTTTTATTTTCAACTTTTATTTTTCAATATGTTACTTTCACTATCTTGAATATTTAAATTGCAAGTAATTTCTGTTAATTAAAATAAAATAAACAACATCAATAGATCATAAATCTAAATTTCAACTGATAAACTAAAATTATTCAAGAATTTCTTTGTTGAACTAATTTTTACGGGAAAATGGAATGACAACATGTTACTCGTATTTCCAATGAGTCGTAACCATGTGTTAATTTGTAAAAAAATGCCATTAAGTGGCTTCATAAACCTGTTTTTTTTTTGTGTAAATTAATCAAAAGCCTATACAGTGTATACAATTTATTACAAACTAGCTTTAGTCAGCGGCATTGCCCGCGTGAAAGTAGGTTTCTTCATGCAAACATTAAACCCCCATCCCCCTAAAGGCAGAATTTCGAAAAGTCCATTCTCAGTGCTCGCCTAGGCCTATATTATAAAAAAAAAAACTAAATCAAAAGTACATTAATAATAAATAAAATATTCCGACGAATTGAGAACCTCTTCCTTTTTTTGAGTCGGTTAACAACAAAGAAATAGGCTAATAAATGAAATAAAAATAAAATATTTTTATAACTATATAACACAAACGTTAGTTGATTACAGAATTATTTAAAAACCAAATTAAAATTGAATAAATGTATTTGAATGCATAATAAATCAAATTGTTCCACTTTGCACCTTAAAGCTCATTAGGAAAAATTCCGAAAAATCACTAAATTATACAACGTATTTAGAGCCCTTCATTGGGTCCGGTTGTTAGTTTATACGAGAAACAGTCGTTTGTATAACTTTCCTAACGTTTTTATCTCAAGTTTAAGACGCGCGAGCGCATTCTATAACTTTTTGGCAGCTAAAATGCTGCTGTCAGAATCATATTCACGGTCTAAATTAACTATGGTCTATCGGTTTAGGTGGTTAACTAAAGGTAAACAATCTTGGTATGTCTTTTTATATTAAAGAGGTCTTATATAATATACACAAAGATTATTTAAATTTAGTTTATTAGCTAACATCGATTTAGGTAAATACCTATATTCTGTTCAATAAACCCGGAGACTAAATTGACATAAGTAAAGTCAAAATTTCTATAGGAATGACGCCAGTTCTTTGGTGTTGAAATGTCATTTTAGTCTCCGGAATTATTGAACAGAATATAGTTGCAAAGATTTTTAAATACAATTTTTAGACAACTTTTAGATAAAAAGACATGCCAAGATTGTTAGCCGATAGACCATAGTAAGTAATAACGTGATGAATACTGATTTTTTTAAATGTAATTTAAACTAGTGCTTGACTGTTCCCATCTGATGGTAAGCAGTGATGCAATCGTTGATGGTGAGGCGCACTAGTTTATTAAGAGCCTATTCACTCTAGCCTTGAAGACACCCTATTTATAATCAGACGGGATTTCCGCAGCAGGTAAATTGTTCCAGTTCTTCGATTTAAAACAGCATTTCTTTAATTTTTTTTTAATCATTAATATCTTTATTTAAGTAAGTAAATACAAACAGCGGCTGTTGACCCCGTAGTCAGCAGTTATAGTAGCATAAGTTTAATCAGTCTTATACAATGTTCCCACTGCTGAGACTCAGGCCTCCTCTCTACGAGAGGGAATAGGTCGTAATCTAACGGGTTGGTGGAAGTCACGTCTTCGAATTTTTGGTTCTAGGACATGCCCGGTTTCCTTACTATCTTTTCTTTTACCGTTTTGAGAGCAGTGGTGATGAAATAAATTACACAAAGTAATATGCCAGGCTGGCTTTGAACGCGTGACCTATACTATTCGTAAGTCGGGGCCGTTACCACTGGGCCACTACTGCCCTGACAGTGATAGTAATTAATATGGTTTTGTTTTTTTTTATTAACGTTTGAATCCCCAACCGGTCCTATGAGACCGCGCTGTTATTGTTTTACTATTGTGTCTCGTTTCGCGGGTATCTGAGTAATTAAATGCCGATACACATTCGGGTAAGGAAATCCACAAATTAATTTTTATTACTTATAAGAAAAAAATAGCATTTAAAAAATTAATATTTTATTACACGACTCGTGTAAATTGATGTTTTCATTTCATATATTTGTTAATTTGCCATAAATAGGTGAAAGCTAATAATCTAGGTATCACTATTAAATATGAACCCTGTTTTACTAAGTAATAATGCACTTGTTGTATAAAAAAATAATGTAAGTTAGTGGATACAATTTTCTACAGTTCGGTCACACGAAGAGAATTAACTTAGAGAATAACAATAAATGGAGCAAACAATTATCTTGAAAGATAGTGAAGAAAAATGTTAACCTTGAGACGTTTTAACGACCAATTATAACCGCATGTGTGCTCACGAATATAATTATAAGGAATCTTTCATAATAATCATTTAGAACATAGTTTTTTTTAATTTTAGGGTTCCGTACTCAAACGGTAAAAACGGGACCCTGTTACTGAGACTCCGCTGCTTGTCTGTCACCAGGATGTATCTCATGAACCGTGATAACGAGACAGTTGACATTTGTCCGTAACCATAAGTATACAATATACAAAAATGAAGAGAGAAAAAAAAATATGTACTAGAAGCGACGGATAAATATACCAGTCTCCCTCAAAACGATTGTGAGTGAAAACATACTTCATATAAAACGTCCTAGTCTTAGTCAATAAAAATAAAATACCTGTCTTTATATGTGAATGAAACCGTAAACGCTTTTACGATAATCTCTTATATTTTTCTTGACGCCTGGTAGAACGAAAACATACAAGGATCATAGGATCAGCTGCTAATCCCACGCAAGTCGTTTCTAACTTAGGAAAATGTTTACTGTTGTTGTAAGTATAAAGATAAAGACGATGTTTCTACCATGTTCAATTTTATCTATCTTAACCATCATTTGCATGCCAAGTTTGAAGTAAAAGTGACTCTTTTACATACATTTAATTTATGTTTCATTTATATTCGTTCTAACAGACCAGACGAGACAGTATCACTGTGTTTTGTGTTTTCGACGACGATTTTATTTCCGGATAAGACGTTTAAATAATCTATATCTGCTTATCTTAACTAATAAATATTATAAAGAGGACAATTTTTTTTTGTAATGAAAAATGTCAAACATTTCTGGACCGATTTTAAAAATTCTTTCACACATAAACTATATATTTTCATGCGAACGTATCTGATTTGTGGCTGGCAGTAATTTATGAATATAGGTACTCTTCTGTTCTAGTCCTGGGCAAAAGCAACCCTCCCCCCTAATCTTACGCGAGTCCGCCCTCCTTTCTTTTACTTACGGAGAAATTCCGATAAATAATAAAATATGATAGAAATAAAACGAAAAATATAAAGGTAAAATTGACCGGTCGCTGTGGCGACGCTTGGGGGAGGCCTATGTCCAGCAGTGGACGTCTTTCGGCTGAGATGATGATGATGATGATGAAAGGTAAAATTACTGAAAAGATTAAAAAAACACGTGTGTCTATTATACTTATTGTTATTTACGCAAATGGCTACTTTTGATGACGTACTAGTGCTAACGACATCCGTGAACTCGGGAGCTATTTTACGATTTTTAATGACGCTCTTTGAGGTATTTGACACTTTCCCAATGGTTACTAGTTTTCTTGAACTTCACCATCAAACTAGTCTTTCTTGAAGCCCGCCCAATGCACGTGGAACCAATAAAACCATCGTTCAATCACTATTAATACGCTATTCGATCATTTTAACAAATAAATCGACACTCCTTAAATGTGTTATACAATAACCCGTTATTGCATAAATTTTATAAAATATAATATGCAATAACCCGTTAATGCATATTATACAAGGCTAACTTTTGCTTGTATCTTTACCCGCGTGAAAGTTGAAAATATATATTATAGCCTATGTCACACTAGTGATAACGAAGCATTAGGTATACTGGTGAAAGAATTTTTGAAGAAAATGTTGAGTTTATTCATTTCAAACAAAAATATTATCATCATCATTGTTGTTCATAGGCCTCCTAAAGTGTAGGTGCAATGAACAGTCAAAAAAAATTATTTCTACTATCACCGTGCCGCCGCGCAGTCAGTATACAGCGTCATTTTAGCGGCCTTCCCAAAATTAAGGTTAATTGACTTTTCGTCTAACGTTATTGATTTTAAAACTGTCTATTTGTTTGTTAAAATAACCGAATAGCGTATTAATAGCGATCGGATGATGGTTCTCACACGTTAAACTATACAACTTTAGGGAGATACCGTGTCGTGACGTGCGTATCAATCTTTCTATAACGATTGAATTTTATTTTCCGTGCTGCACTTCTTTGGGCCGGTTAAATTCCGCATGACGTTAAGCATATGCAAATGTACATTTTTGACATGGAAAAGAAATATATGTTATTTGTTTTTTTAAGTAGTAGTTTGTTTTTTATTGGCTTTATTTTTATTAAATTGATTTTTTAATGCAAGTATTATAGTATTGGTTACTTTGGACGAAGTGATTTTTAGTTGTAGTTGCTGAGCACTTTACAATAATAATAAAAATTGAAGTATATGTCAAAGATGCTAAGATGTTATTAATATAAAGCGAGAACAAAGTATATATAACTAGCTATTTTATTTACAAGATAACTAGCCTAGGACATCACTGACCCATATCTCTTCTTATTGACTTACTACCGACTGATACGGGGCTGATAGATAGCTTTCCATTCATTACTGACTGCTTATATAAATATAATGTAATCACAGGGCAGTCTAGCGTTCTTGAGTCCTGCTCAAACCCCTCCCCTTTTTTTCAATCATCATCAAAATGATTTCTCCTGATCTTGGGCGGAGCGGAAAGGCATGTCAGACTTTTACTGACTAAAACCCACCCCATTCCTTTCGTTGCCTTCGTTCTGGGGTCACAAGCTTCGAGCTCTTCGAGACCAAACCCACTTTATTTCACTTTTCGGGTAACATCTTTGGGTTTTGGGTGGGAAATATCAAAGGGTTTGTCCCATTCTGGGTAGACAATTTAATTACGCCAAGTCTGTTTCATCAGCGGATCACGTGTGGCGTTGCGCCACGGTTACATGGTGCCTTCAGAATTTATTTAGGTATTATAAACAAAAACCTATACCCGCCCGCTGCCACTTAAGTTTGGCAATTCTTCGAGCATAGATCAATCAGAACAGAACAGATAGGTAACATCTGCCTTCTTAACCTTCTCACTTTACAGACCAGTCTGTGTCAACTGTTGGTATTATTGTCATTTGAAAACTAACATCGCATTGTCAAGGTTTCCAGAACATTCTGAGAACGAATTTCTACGTCATTTCTAGATACCCAGACTGCATAGTTTAGGCTAAAGTACTTTACGTCACTAGAGACAAAATATTTGCGGACATGCGTGTCGCTTCGCTGGCGCGTGCCCCGCCAACCCTGAACTGTTGTACCAAGCTTAATATAAATAAAATTATCATACAATTTGTCCCAACATCAAACGAGAAAGTGGTCAAGGCCGAATCGCTTCAACAATAGAGTTCCCCAACCGCCACAGAATCAACAAGTCGCCCAGTGCGCACACTAACAAAAAAAATTAGAAAAAAATCCGTCTCAATTTTGTACATCCCGGAATTTCGGCGAGACATTTTAAAAGTAATCAATCAAACCCAACAACGACTACCGTCACATTTTCGGTATAGATATCACGAAACGGGGCAAAAGATAAGTAATTTATATCTGGCCACTATCGTGCATTGTATACTTTCTTCGGTTTATCGTCGTAATCAAATCAGTGCCAGATACCGGTAGGCGTGAAAAGAGATAACGAAACGAAAAATTCCGTGCGATTCTAAACTTTATGAAAAGATCCCATCATGGCCGATTATTTTTAGTTTTGAAGAAAATTTTCATTACGAGGTCATTGTTTTACTGACGGTCGCAGACGCTGTTTTGTCTCGCCCGCAAATGAATATATTGCTTATGTGGCGTTTACATAATTTGTCATTTTTATTACTGAAGTATTGTATAAACTGCTTTGTACTGGACTGTGTGTAAACTCGGATATTGTATTAGTCTTTCAACATTTCGTAAGTTTGATATTCGTGTGTAACAATGCATGAGGGTTATCTCATTATGCAGATATCAAGTAAAATGTTGAATCGCATGCTTAACTATAAGTTAGGATTAAACAGAAATCACACAATACGTATATGGTGAATTTACCTACAACACATCCATAATTTTTTAATTAAGATGGCATGCTACAAAAAAACACACTCGATAAAAATAAAGAATCGATAAGTAAAAAGTGTATCGACATTCATAGAAAAAAAAATAGTCAAAAACTACTCTATAGAGTCACCGAGATTGCTTGCCATTAACACTTTTTTTTCCGTACCCGGAACCAGGAAGATACGATAAAACCTGCACTTCTCCGATACCTTGTCGATACCCCACCCACATCAGTTCGCACATCGTTAGCCTTTAATAATCTTGATCTGCAACATTGTTTACTAATAGCTTATAAAACTTAGCTAAAACACATAAATTCAAAAAAATATTAGCGTGCAACCAATAAAATAGCTGTTTAGCCAAAAGAATTATGCATAAATGCTAAGTGGTTGCAAATAAGCTATTAAATAAGATCATGTTTTTCGTGTAATAAAAAAACCTGCATTGTAGCTGGTTTTAGAACGAAAAAAAACTGTCAACGATACCATGTTTGGCCCGTAGTAAAGTTTTTTTACCTGACTCAGGCAATGGTGAAGTTGAGCAGCCGGGCTTATATAGAGAAAAGTTAGAATTTATTGAGTTATAAGTTCCCGAGTTTTAATATGATTTAGACAAGTAGTGTATAATAATGGACTTCGTTATCTGTTTAAATGCGTTCGAAAAAATATATAGGAAAATGTTATCCAGAAGTGATTCTGGATAGCATTTTCCTATATATTTTTTAGGTGGGAATGGCTTCTCCCGCTCTACGGCACAGAATGAGAGGGTGTCAGACCTTTACTACCTAAAACTCATTCATATATTCCTTCTTTGCCTTGCGTTGCAGGACCCCGGATTTTTCTTTCAAAAGCGAACTTTTAGCAGTTTTGTTGACATCTCCTTGGCGCGAGTGGAACACTACGCTCCGTCGACGATTGAGATTCGGTCTGGACGGTTACCGGATGGCCAGACGGCAAGCTACCTATGGCTCCCCTATAACTATGTCGGTTTCGGTCTCGCCAACTGCAGCAAAACACCAGAATTTTACATGGGACGGCTGCCTATCTGGGATCCCAGTAACTAGTAAATACGATAACCTTTTCATTTTGAACTTTTGACTATCAGCTAGCAGATAGACCTCTTATAGATTTATTCAGCCGAAAAACGTTACTGTTGGAAATAATCCTCTCCTAAGCGTCACCACAACGACCGGACCTATGCGTCTCGCATCTACCGGATTCCCATGATCCTCACCAAACCATCGGTCCACCTCGTAGATCTTATAGATAGGGGAAATTGGAGTACCCACGAACGTGCGATTATACATTTTACAAAAAATAAAATATTTAAATGAATGGACGAATGTTCACTGACATGTAATCTAGTACGATAAAGTATGAATTGATAGGTTTCAATGGCGCTTGCTCTGAGTCTGCAATCGTTGAACGCAGGTGACATCTGCCTTGACAGGCCGTTGGCCCAACGCCTACTACGCTCATTATGTAATCGCTTTCCTTCAGAAATTAAACGAGACGTTTAATGGGCAACATATTGAAGTTCCTTTTTAGGTTTTCGTACGCAATGGCTTCATAGTCCGTCCATTTGTCTGCTTGCCTGTCTGTCTGTCTGCCGCCAGGCTATATCTCATGAACTGTGACTGCTAGACAGTTGAAATTTTGACAGATGATGAATTTCTGTTGTGACTATAACAACAAATACTAAAAACAGAATAAATCAAATATTTCAGAGGGGCTCTCATACAATGAAGTGGTTTTTTTGCCGTTTTCGCTACGGACAGTACGAAACCTTTCATGCGCTTGTCTGACTGGCACTTGGCCGGTTTTTCTTCTCTCACAATTTCACGATTTTTTGCATCTATGAGTATTTCAACATTATCTGTCTAGCTAGCCTTATGTCATCTATAGAGGAATCGGCTTTCAGTTTAACCGCATCTAAGAACTAGCATTTTACATATAACGTTGATACAAAAGAGGGGCTTTCCTTAAAAGGGGTTGTTGTACTCATCAATATTGAAAGACTTTTACTATGCGACCAACCCTGAAATCACAAAAAAAAAATCCGCTGCTCCATACATTTTGTCAAGTTATGTGAACATAAATGTATGGAGAGGCGGATATTTTTGTTTTGTTATATAGTGACTGTCTATCTGACGTTCGGCGATAATTGGTAAGAGCTAACTATGATACTTGATGTTGTCCGATTTTTGGTTTCAGACTACTCATAACGACTAATAAGAAAATTTCAAAAATGTTAAGACGAAGGTTGACCAATGACCTGGTGAGGGACTCCGATGGAAGCGAGACGTACAGGACGGTGATTATGGGGACGTTTGGTTGAGGCCTAGTCTAGCAGTATATGTCTTTTAGCTGAAATGATGATGATGATTGGGAGACTCGGACTCGACCAGTGTCTCACCTGATGGTAAGTCATGATGTGGTCTATAAATCACGCTGGCCCAGACCTCTTCACAATTAACTTAAAGACCTCCAGATTGTAGCTAGCAGGAAACACAGACTCCAGCTAAACGAATAAATATGTTCCCAAAACGTTTTGTGTCCAACATGTACCGGTGGCGCATTGCCGTACGCCTGGTGATCCAATGATGGAAATTTAAGTCACGCAATTCCGAAGAATACTTCTAATAATGCACCTTACAGAAAAGTGACCTATCATGCGCCGCCCTAGGGAGTACGTCGGCCGGAGATGCATGGATATGGCTGTCATTGGGTAGTCCCAATGACAGCCATATCCATGCATCTCCGGTCCCGTGGTCGCCCCCGCAAGCGCTGGCTGGACGTCGTCAAGTCTGACATGAGAGCCAATGGAATTACTGGGAAGGATGTTTTCAATCAGGCAAAGTGGAGAAGACTTAGTCGGAAGGCGGACCCTGGCAATAGCCGGGATTAACGCCAGGCAGAAGAAGAAGAAGACAGAAAAGTGACCTATCAGCAACTCAACGTCGATGCTCAACTCTTTGAAGCTTTGATTCGACAATTGCAAAAATTTGTCGATTTTGTTAATTATGATCAGTCAAAATAAACATTGCATAAAGACCATAGATCCAAGAGAAAATAGAGAGACGATAGTTAAAAGATGGTAGTTGCCATATATTTAAGTTTATGTAAAAAATATGTTACTTTTTTAGTGTAGGTACAATAAAGTTTATTCTACTCGTATTCTATTACGGTAGGTTTTTTAAAAAAGTTTATATTGCAATTCTAAAAAAAATATTCAACTAGCATATTCAATGTTAGTAATTTCAAACGAAAGTGAAATTACTTTAATGAATATTATAAGGGTTGAAATCAATCTCAGGTTATATCTACGATTCTTATCTTCTAATCTAATCTACGATTCTTATCTTGGTGTTTCAAAAAACGAGATGAAAAAATATTTTTGGGAAAAAAAATATTTTACTATACTTCCCTGCTGGTATTTTACAGTATACTGTAAAATACTGTAAAGCTTATAAATTCATTGCATCAGCCTTATAATGTTCTCACTCAGGCCTCCTCTCCAAGAGAGGGAATGGGCCGTAATCCACCACACGAGCCCAGATCTTCTAGCAGAATGTAAACCCACGACCCGCAGTGCCAAATCCAACCTCTCAGCTACAGAGCTGTTACTCATATTTAACATTTTTAAAAACCTCAATTAACATTTTCAAAACGAGGCCTTTTTCAGTAAGTATATTTTTTCTAGGTTAATTGGTGATTAGCCCACTATGCTTAAAGTAGAACAATATTTTAGAAAATAATGTAAGTATCCTTTTTATATTGTTAGCATACACGAATAAATTATAAGAATTAAAAAATATTTTATACTGAAGGAATTAATATAAGATATTTTATTTTAATGATTGGTACTGAAGAAATAAACATTAAATTATTTATTTAAATTACTTTCTGTATTCCTTCTCTACAATTTCTGCTCACCAAATTCTACGTTTAGCTCGGCGTGATGATACGAACTAGAATGTGTATTCGTATGAACACGTGCCATTAGATTTGCTCTGAAATGTCTGCCTAGTAGTGCCAGTAGTGGACTATTTCTAAAATAACGCCTACCTTTTAGTGCTAGTTGATGATACAACATCGTCTATAAGCTATGCACCGACTATAAATACAAACAGATTTATATTATTAAGTGCGACGAATGATGCACTCAGTAACTCACTTTCTCCAACTCTTCACTCACACTTTTTTCTCAAAATATCCTTTTTACGACTTACGCCAGTTTGTCGGAGCCCACAACACTTTAAAACATTTATGAACCGCTAAAAATTTGAATTTGATTATTTTATATTTCTCTATATGAGCGCACTCCAAATTTGAAAACAGTTCCGAGTCGTAAAATAACGATTTCACTACAAACTAAATATGAGATTGGTAAAGAGAAGAAACTCACCTGTTTAAATGTCTACAGACACTGCCGGGAACAGATGTAGCACATTCAAAATGATTCAACCGATAAACTGTTACACTTTGAATTTTTCTCCTGAAACCGAAGTCACACTTTCGAAATACGTTAGTTCACACAAATGGTTGTTTTTCAAAACCGCGTGAGTTTCCCAACGGCGTGTCACTTTCGTACAGTTTCCGAACAGATCGTGTTCACTTGTGGTTATTGTAACTCTAACTTGAATAACTCAACACTCGTATTATTGGTGCAAATAGACATCACACAGGGAAGGTAATTGATACTAGTAATATTTCCCACCGACGTTTCTCTGCGAACTGAAAATCACGCACATTATTAGCTAACACATGAACTACTTAAAAATACACTTTTGTAATTTCGGCACTAAAATATCATAGAGTAATAAAACGCCAGTAGCGTCATACGAGAGAAAACAAAACATATTAAAAATAACCCCACACTGTCAATAAGAAAATTAAAAGAATCGATAAAGGACGCGATAAAACGTAGAAGTCAGCAAATGTTTACTCAAATAAATTGGTGCGCTGCCGCCATGCAATATATGTTCAGGCGCAAACTTACAGCGCGCCTCCGTGCCAAAAGAGATTTTGTCAAGCAATTAGCAGATAACTGTCGTCAGATGAGAAAAAAAGTTTTTCTTTTTTCGGTAAGAAACTGTTCGCCCCGAGCGTTTTGTAACAGGCCAGCCAGCGCACAAGTCGTTACTCTGAAATCGTCCCAAATCAGCGATCACGTACGCACGTCGCGTGGAAACAGACCACCTAGGCACTCAACACTAATTTTCACCTGTGCGAAATGATAAAATCAACTTTTCCACGCGGTCCGGCCTTCGCTGCATTGTTATGCAATTGCAAAACGCCGGACCGGCTGCCAAATCGCGAAACTAAGGTTTTCGAACGCACGAAGTTGTTCGGAAAAACGTTAACCGGAAAAATCCTAACCTCAAATAGTGAAAGCCGCGGAAAGTTTTTGGTGATACTTTGAGGTTATTACTCTATGGTATTTTGTGTTTGCCGATCACATGTTGGTCAATTACCGGCTGCGATTTTTCGTGAGCGTGTTCGGGAGCGCTCGGCCGACTTCGTGGTGCGGCATAACGTGACCGGCGCGGGCGGCAACTCGCGCGATACTGAGGCCTCGCGCTCAACTGCTATCTGGACTCCGCGGCCCGATACACTTTACTTACGTCTTCAAAAAAGCTCAACCTAACGTGCTAGCGGTACCGTCAGCCACGAAAACTGGTATACGAATGTACGGTCATAAAAAAAACGTGGACCTCGTGTTTTGGCCATGTAGTATAATGGAACATGACGACACGTATAGTTCGGGGAACCGATGCATCATCAATGACAAAGTTGTAAAGAGATTTTTGTCCTGAATTCGACATATTAATTTAGAGATACAAAGATTAATTAAACAAACCGGTTATCTAAGTATGCACTTAATAATAATTATCGGACCGCAAGAAGATGTATTTACATAAAATTGTTATTTTATGACTTACCTACTTTTTGCATGAGTCAATGGATATAATGATATTTTTATACTATATTTTATCAATTAGCATGTCAAGTATATTGATCACGAGAATAATGACCACATAATAATGTTGTGTTAGTGTGAAAAATGTCTGACTTCTTAACCTAGAGATAAAAAAATAAATAATGAAGATATATTAAACAGGATATCCCCTGGTTTTACAATAATAAAGATTACTATAAAGAGTTAGTGATATCCATTGGTATTGCCAATATTGACGAAATACATATATTAATTGCTTTAAAAAAGATATCATATAAATTACATAATCACAGAAAAATTGAATTTTTTCCTTGTTTCAATGATGTTTCAGTGTCACGATGGCCCAGTGTTAAGGCATCCGCCTCTCATGCGTGAAATGGCGGGTTCGAAACCAATGTGATTTTGTTCAATTTATATCCAAATTCTTAGTTCATTGCTGTACACAAAACTCAATATAGTACACAGAAGTTCGGCAATGTATGCACAAAGGCGAGCTTAACTCTACAATGAGTTTCCTCCCAGAAAACCTTGAAGTGGCAGAGATTCGAGGGTTAGAATCCAGTGAACAATATAAAACTAAGTCATCATCTGCCTAGCCTTTTCCCCACTATATTGGGGTCGGCTTCCAGTCAAGCCGGATTTAGCTGAATACCACTATTTTACGAGGAGCGGCTGCCTACCAGACCTTCACAACCCGTTAACTGGGGTAACACGGTACTTCAAGGCAAGACTGGAGTCAGATTTACTGGCTCCAGTCTTGCCATAAAGCCGTTGGTCCTGGTTATCATTCATAGATTTGTGACAGCCGATACAGGTCGGAAGCCGAAAGTGACCGATTGATCTATCCAAGTAGTATTTTTATGATCAGCTATATGCTATTCTCTAAAAGCCATTTTCATGGCTGTAGGCTGCGACGAGCTCGACGTCGAGACAGCCTTCAAACAGCGAACGCAAATGTATGAAGAACTGTCATTGTCAATTGCACTAGCGCTCATGGCTGTGACAACTGTGAGTTGACAATGACAGTTCTTCATACATTTGCGTTCGCTGTTTGAAGGCTGTCTCGACCTCGAGCTCGTCGCAGCCTATGAATAGCATAGCAGGAACTAGGTTGTGGAGGTCTGATAGGCAGTCGCTTCATGTAAAACACAGGTATTCAGCCGCCATATTTCTCCTACAGATTGTAAGTATTAAAAGCTTTTGATCTATATTTTGCACACGTACGTAGAGATATCTCAAAGTCTTTCCTAAAAAACTCTCTTTCAATACTTTCGTCTTTATAATATGTATTATCATTAATTCATGAATCCCCACCGGTCTCATAGGGCCGCGCTGTTATTGTTTTACTATTGTGTCTCGTTTCGCGGGTATTGATAGGTTAATGTGATGTTAATAGGAACTATAATAGATCAGTAGTTTTATAAATAAATAATACATCTTAAGTATTTACAAAAGTAAAAGCAATTGTCATTTACGATGTTTGAGTTTTTCAGCTCGCCGTCCGACCGTCCGCTAACCGTCCGGACCGACCTAGTCGTCGACGGCGCGTATGGCGCATTTTCACTGGTCGTTAACTCGTTCGGTATACCGCATGCCCCCGCATGCGGTATACCGAACGAGTCCCCGCATGCGAGTCCCCGCATGCGAGATAACAATGAAAGTAACATGTTCGTTATACCGTCTGCGGTACCCCGAATGCGAGCCATGTGACACGCGTTCCAGTAATCTATCGCACCCGGCATGCATATCGACTAATGAAAACTGTTCCCCGAATGCGGGCTCTGTGGCATGCGTTCCAGAAATCTCTCGACCCCGCATGCGGGCCCTATCGACTAATGAAAATGCGCCAGTAGTGTTCCACGCGTGCCTCAAAGAGTTAGTGAAACCGCAGGGCCTAGTAGGACCGAAGCCCACTGAGGCCATAGGTTGATGTCCGAAATGGAAAGCCGGGGTCGTAGGACGCAAGTCATAAATATGGCATAGGTGTGGTTTTAGTCAGTTAAAGTCTAGCAAGCTCTCCCGCTCCGCTCCAGAGTAAGAGAAATTATTATATGATTTAAACAATGGTGGGAGTACTGGTGGCCCAGTGGTAACTGCCCCGACTTGCAAGCTGTCTGCTACCTGTAGATCCATATTTGTAAGTGAGAAGCCTCTCTGTGAAACACATAGCTTAAATCAGTGTTACAATAACGATAGTTTAAGATAGCGTCCAACACATTAAACATAAAGCACGCTTTTTTAAGGGTGAACATGGCTTGAAGGTACATTTGGGAAAGAAGCATAAACCCCACAATGTACCTTCAACGTGTCCACCTATACACACACCCTTTACCCCTGATCCTTCTCCTCAGCCCTTTTGGAAAACTCTCTCAAAATTAAAATCATCAACTCCTGTTCTAAAAAGGTAAACGGTGCGAGAGCAACCGTTGCTTTAAGCCTAGCACGATGTGTCCGCCTCGCCGCCCGGGAGAACTCTCTTAGTGCTTGGGAACAACTACTCACCTTCCCGTTTAGGATTCTACATGTGCAAAAAAATTTGGCAACAAAAAGAACTTTAACAGCTCAAATTAAAGATAACTGTAATATTTCGGCCCTAAGTTTCGAATCTAAATTAACATCGCACTTCCCCCAAAGAGGGTTATTGCATCATGTAGAGTCTAAAATAGGCGAGGGTGACATCCGAGGTGCTGCTAGGATTATCTTTAGCAGCGATGTGGTTGCGCCGGACTCTCCAGAGACACTTACGGCTCTGGAAAGCAAACACCCGACCCCGGCGGATGACCTCATCTTCCCTGATCCTCCCAATTCAGAAACCAATTCCCTCCAAATTTCAACCCAACAGGTATGTGCGGCCGTGTGCTCCTTTCGGAGTGGCTCTGCCGGCGGTCTCGACGGCCTGACGCCTCAACACCTCAAGGACCTAATGTGCGCAGGCGCCGGGGAAGCTGGCGAGTCACTTCTGAAGGAGCTGACGGCCCTCATAAATCTCATGCTCTGCGGCAATGTGAACGAAGCCGTCATTGATGTCCTTTACGGCGCAAACCTGTGTGCTTTGCGCAAAAAGGATGGCGGCATTCGTCCCATTGCCGTAGGGTCTACTTACCGACGTATCGCAGCCAAAATTTGCTGTGCATTTTATAGAGACGAACTTGCCAGTAAATTCCAGCCCCTACAGCTGGGTTTCGGATCCAAAGGGGGCTGTGAGGCTGCGGTACACGCCCTTTCCACCTACCTCAACAGCAACGAAGGTGAGGTCATTCTTAAGGTTGACATTAAGAATGCCTTTAATTCCGTGAATAGGGACACCTTGTTGACAGAAGCTCAAAAAGAAATACCCAAAATTTACAGTTTTCTCTACCAATGTTACAGGCACCCCTCTAAATTACTTTATAAGGAAAATCTATTAGAATCAGCAGTCGGTTGTCAACAGGGTGATCCTCTTGGGCCAGTCATTTTCAGTTTGGCAATAAACCCAATCATTCGGCAACTAAATTCTAAATTCAATGTCTGGTATTTGGATGACGGAACCCTAGGAGGTGATGTAGACACGGTCTTAAAAGATTTAACTTTTTTGAAAAATAAATTTGATTCTATTGGTTTACAACTCAACCTCTCAAAATGCGAAATTTACCTCACCCGATCGACTGACAGACAGACGACTTTAGCAAAATTTGACTCAATAGCACCAAATATCCAAATTACTGATAAAAATTCTCTTCACCTCCTGGGCTCCCCAATTTTCGATGAATCTTTTCCAACTTTCATTGAACAGAAAATACAAAATTTTAATGATGTCTCGGAAAGACTTTTTAAAATTAACATGCATTCGGCTTTCACACTCATTCGATACTGTTGTTTTGGGCCAAAATTTACATATACCCTCCGCTCCTCTCATCTTTGGAAACATCCACAACTTTTGGAAAAAGTCGATCAAATTATTAGAAACACTCTTTCTTCGATTCTAAATGTGGCTTTGGACGACCGAGCATGGCAGCAAGCCACGCTTCCCATTCGGCTGGGTGGCCTCGGCGTCCGCAAAATTTCGAGTATAAGTTTACCAGCATTCCTTTCCTCGGTGCACGGTACTGAAACTTTAACCAGGAATATTTTATCTTCCTCACTGGTTAATGATGAGGTACCGTGCTTGTCCGATGCATTGAATGCTTGGAAAATGGCTTGTCCCAACACGGATTTGCCCGACAACCTATCCTCGCAGAGACTGTGGGACGTGCCGCTCTGCAGTACTGTACGTAAAAACCTATTAAATACATCGTCAACTACTGCTGAGCGTGCGCGTCTGCTGGCTGTGGGGGAATGGGAGTCGGGTTTGTGGCTTCAGGCACTCCCGTCATCCACCGTAGGCACTATGATGGATGACGCCTCGTTTCGGCTCGCTATCTGTTTACGCTTAGGCGCCCCTTGTGTTGCTCCACATCGGTGCCACTGTGGCGAAGCTGTCGACAGCCTCGGACACCATGGCCTGTCCTGCTGTAGGAGCGCAGGCCGCATAACACGACACGCTAGCATCAACGACATTATCCGTCGAGCTCTTGTCACCGCTGGGGTACCTGCTGTACTAGAACCTAACGGCTTGGTACGTGACGATGGGAAGAGACCAGACGGTATGACGTTGGTGCCATGGAAGGTGGGTAGGCCTCTGGTGTGGGACGCAACCTGCGTCGACACCCTTGCGCCATCCCATGTTCCTAGTTCGGCGGGCTGTGCCGGCGCTGCCGCCGCGGCTGCTGAGTCCCTCAAACGGCGCAAATACTGTAATCTTATTGGTAATTACAGTTTTGAGCCGTTTGGGGTTGAAACTCTTGGGCCATGGGGTCCGAGTGCGCGTTTTCTTTTTAAAGACATTTCACGCCGTCTGATCGACACTTTGCGGGACCAGAGGGCTGGCTCGTTCTTCGCCCAAAGAATTAGCATTGCCATACAACGTGGCAATGCCGCCAGCCTTCTGGGCACATTTCCAGATGACAGCGATGTGGAGGAGTACTTCGACGCCTGAGTGTATATTTTATATTTGTATTATATGTACATAGCTAGGTTTAACTTAAGTTTTTTATTTAAATTGTTAGTATTTGTATATAATTTATAATTGAATGTCAAAGAATAAACCATATCATTCTAAATAAATACATATTAAACATAAAAGTATATAAGTGTGGATAGCTAAAAAACTTATTAAATGATTATCTTTCCCAATATAACATCAACTAAGATTTCAAATGAATCATCAAAACCGAATTATTTATTTTAATTTATCAAAAACTGTACTCGTAATTAATGAATGAATCATAAAAATAAGAGTGTCTTATTTTTTGTCTACCAGTTTATAGTATATTTGTTTAAGAAGTTCCAGATTTGTTCTACAATTGTGTTATGTCAAGTATAAAATCCTGTGATTTTTATTTATCGAAATATCAGTGTGATCCCTCAGTTCACGCGCACATATCGTGAACCTATCAAGAATAATAAATTAATAATCATAACCATTCTGCATCGATTATTTTAGTCTATTGACTTATTTATCTAAAGCGTTTAAAGCCTTTTTATTAGCATTATCGGCCTTATAATGTTCCCACTGCTGGGACTCAGGCCTCTTCTCTTGGAGAGGGAATGGGCTAAAATCCACCGCGCGGGCCCATTGCGGATTAGTGGATGTCACATGTTTTCGAATTTTTGCTTCTAGCCCAATCCGGTTTCCTCACGATGTTTTCCTTCACCGTTTTGAGAGCAGTGGAGATGAAATAAATTACACAAAGTAATGCGCCTAACTGGGTTTGAACCCGCGACCTGCCTGTAGTAGGTCTGTAAGCTGTAGGCTGTAATGGTACATACAATGGGCGGCCTTATCGCATTCCGCGATCTCTTCTAGGTAGTTTTTTCATTGGAAACTTATTTATATCCTCGTATATAGGCTTACTAGTAGGTATATAATAAGTTTTATAAAAAAAATATAATATAAGCCAACTTAATATAGGTACACTGTTGGGGTTAAGATTCAAGCATCATGAAGATACTGAATCCAAGATGATGTCAGTTGTAAAAAAAAAAAATCAATAAGTAGGTACACTTTCTTTTTGAAAAAAAAATAAATCTTAATAACTTATTCAATAATCAAATAGAAAAAAATGCTTTTCGTTCTGTACTTTCATTTCTTCATAAATGTTTTTCGTTTTTATTGTTATAAACTAGTGCTTGACTGCGATCCCACCTGATGGTAAGCAGTGATGCAATCGTTGATGGTGAGGTGCACTAGCTTATTAAGAGCCTATTCACTCTAGCCTTGAAAACACCTAAATTATAATCGGACGGGAAAACCGCAGCAGGCAAATTGTTCCAGTCCTTCGATGTACGACGAAGCGAAACGCTTAGTCCGGACCGTACACATTCGACAACGTAATACGTAACGACTCACCGTACGACGACGCGACGGTTTGTCCGATGGTAAATGTGTTGAAAAACGACGTTTGATTCACGTGGAAAGACACTGCAGCACTCTGCTCCATAAAACCTTCGCCAGCGGCTCGGGTGATTTCCGCCTCGGTCACTCGCAATGACATAGTTTCATCACTTGTGTCAAAATGTACTTTTTCAATACACTTACGCTCAGAAAGTGATTCTAACTCGCTGTACTTAGGTAAATAGTTAGTAAAATAATAATACTAGTTAGCTTGAAATAAGCTATATATATGCAATTGTCGTCATTTTATGCAGCAAATTATTTAAATACTATTTAATAAATAAATCAATAATTCTAATAAAATTTGTTTTTCTTTGTCGTCTTTCCCCGCCATTTTAAGACGCGCGGATTTTGGTGTAATTTTTTTGAGTTAAATACTATAAAATTAAATACTACAAACCTTTAGAAAATGCTATAACCTCATTCTATTGTTACTACGAAAGACATTATCGTAAAAACTTTTTACGCAAGAAATCATAAATGTAAAACTAAGCATTATGATCAAAAGACTTTGGCCTTTTCCTTTAAGGCATAAGAAAGCACATTTAATTTTTTACCGCCATGACATCTTTTTAGGGTTCCGTAGCCAAATGGCAAAAACGGAATCCTTATAGTTTCGCCATGTCTGTCCGTCCGTCCTCGCTTAATCTCTGTGACTGTTAGCACTAGAAAGCTGAAATTTAGAACCAATATGTATAAGAATCACGCCGACAAAGTGGTAAAAAAAAAAATTGAAAAAAATGTTTTATTAGGGTAGCCCCCCGACATGTAAAGTGGAAAGTGTTTTTTTTTAATTTCAACCCTGACGTGTGATATATTGTTGGATAGATATTCAAAAATGAATAGGGGTTTACTAAAATTATTTTTTGATAATATCAATAATTTTGGAAATAATCACTCCAAAAGCAAAAAACAATGTGTGTCCCCTCTAACTTTTGAACCATAAGGGGGATGTTCCAGGTTAGCCCGCGGAATTCAAATTTTCTTACGTTTTTTGCAATTTGAAAGCCAGTGGTAAGTTGTATAAAGTTAAAAATACTTAAGCGGCTGTAAAACGTAACTAGTTACATAATTATAAACATAAAAATCATTAATACAAGCCTCCAAGCTCACCTAAGTGTAGGAACGATTTTTTCGAGGTCAAAAACGTTCTTGCAACTAAGTGCTACCTGAAGCATTCACTATAAGTTTAGAAAATATGAAAAAAATCTGAAAAGTAGAGCTTTATAAGGACTTTCTAGGAAAATTATTTTGAACTTGATGGGACGAACCGTTTTTGAAAAGTTGGGGACACTTATTGTGACGGACGGGAAACTACGGAACCCTACACTGAGCGTGGCAGGACACGCTCTTGGCCGGTTTTTCTATTTTTGGGTACTGTTGTTGTAATAGTTAAATAGTTTTTCTTCACAAGTGTACTGAAAAACGCCGAATTATACAAGTGATTAATAGGTGAATAGCGTTCTTGGCTCTCTTAAAGCCCTCAGCACGGTTCGGTTCTTAATACCGCCTCGACGGTAATCACCCACATTACACACTCATATCTACTATTACAAACATTTACATTACACATCTTAATCTATTATTACAAAATATTAAATTATCTACTAACAAATAGGTATATTCTTTACTTTATAGGGCCTGAAATTGATAAGAGACAGAATACAAAAAGTGTTTCAAGTATGAAATATAATTACTAGCTGTCCCCTGCGGTTCCGCATTTTTCGTTACTGCTCCGCTCCCGTGGGCCGTAGCGTGATGATATATAGCCTATAGCATTCCTCGATAAATGGGTTATCTAACACTGAAAGAAAGAAGGGTTCAAATCGGACCCGTAGTTCCAGAGATTACCCCGTACATACAAACTTACAAATTTTACCTCTTTATAATATTAGTATAGATAAGTAAGAGTTAAATAGTTTAACACTCAGTTGGCAGGGCTGATGCGTCGAGTGTCGCGGGTTTGATTCCCACGCGAACAAATATTTGTATATCCTACAGACATGTGTTCTGGGTCGAGTCTGGATGTTTGTGAATGCAACCACGATATAGGAGTTATCTATATACTATAATAAAGAGGTAAAGTTTGTTTTTTTGTTTGTATGAGGTAATCTGTGGAAGTACTGGTCCAATTGCTAAAAATTTTTCACCAGTAGAAAGCTGCTGTAGGTATTCCTGAGTGACATAGGCTATATTTTATGCACGCGGGCGAAGCTGCGGGCTAAAGCTAGTTCCTGATGTGGGACAACGTTTGTTCAGATCTGATGGCCGTCGGAATGCGCCATCACCCCCAGATAACAGTAAGAGGGGGTTTACATCAGCGTCAGGTCAACGACGAAGTACCTGAAACTTGTCCTCGACAGCCGGTGGACTTTCGAGGAGCACTTTCGACGTCTGGCTCCCAAGCTGGTGCAGGCCCGGGCTACACTCAAGCGCCTCCTGCCCAACATAGGGGGTCTAGACGCTTTCTGCCGGAGCTTGATGTTAATATATAATACTAGCTTTAGCCCGCAGCTTCGCCCGCGTACATAAAATATAGCCTATGTCACTCAGGAATACAGCAGCTTTCTATTGGTGAAAAAATTTTAGCAATCGGACCAGTTCTTCCCTAGATTACCTCATACAAACAAAAAAAACAAACTTTACCTCTTTATTATATTAGTACTATATAGATAATATTTTAGACTAGATTATACAACCAAATGAACAATAGAAAAAAACCGGGCCAGTGCGAGTCAGAATCGCACACTGAGGGTTCCGTACCAAATTACCTATAGAAACAGTTCAATTCCCGAATCGAGTCTTTGTCAGTTCAGGCTTTTTTTCTATATTTCTGACCTTGTTTTTTATGCCAAATTTCACGATTCTAGATCAACGAGAAGTAACGTACCCTATGAATTTTGATTCCCTTGAGAGTGTCAAAATGTACGTTTTTTGCGACATAAACGGCCGTAGCTTTTTTTGTTAACTTACAAGTTTGATTTTTGCACAGCTTCAAGGGACCGCAGACCTAAATAGGTATATAGTTTAATTTTAACTCGATACCTCCACGCGTTCCCCAGATTAAGTTTCTTGACAAACAGACAGATGGACAACAAAGTGATCCGATAAGGTTTCTGTTTTTCCTTTTGAGGTACGGAATCCTAAAAACTGTCAAAAAACCTAATGGCAAAGTATCAAAAACAACAGACAAACACAGAAAAACTGAAAGAACACAGGTGGGTGCGTGGTGGGTGTGGGTAGGTGCGGGGTGGCCTGTCACTTTCCTTACTCATCCAGTGCGCTTATTTGATGATTCCCGACAGTCACAATCTAACAGTAAGGGTCAGTTCACACCGAGACGCAACGCGTCGCGACGATGCAGGAAGAGGCCAGTGACTTCGTGCTGCGCCGCGCTGCACCGCACACCCGCGCCGCGCGCCGTCGCGAGGCGCAGCGCTGCATGAAGCAACGTATTCTAAATTCACACAATGAAATGTGTATCTTTTCGCGTAGTAAATAAAGTTCTATTTTGAATCACTCTATTAAAATGTACGTGCAGTGTCTCGTCACGTCGTGTCTCGGTATGAGCTGACCCTAAAGTACAAGTAATAAATTACTCTGTGGAGTGTGGACCATCTAAAAGACATGGTAGAGTGTACGGTGGGGTGCTCCCGGTTGGGTAGCGGCTGGAGCACCGCTGTGTCCTCGTGAAGGCGATCGGTGGCGGGGACTTCTTGGGCCCTGGTTCAGGTCATGGTCCGGAGCGAGGAGGACTGGCAGACGGTCGCCTTCATCCACAAAGCAGTAAAGAGGGTGAGGGAACGGACATCGTCACGCTCCAGTCACCGCGACCTCGGCCACGTCTATAAACCAAGGTAAGCGCGAGCTTTTATTTCAGATATCCACATAAATTACATTCAGAACATGTTTAATCAATTCAATACATTTAAAATAAAATTCAAAACAAAATTAAATTAAATAATAATCCCAGTACTAATGGCGCAATTTCATTAGTCGATAGGGCCCGCATGCCGGGTGCGAGAGATGTCTGGAATGCGTACCACAGGGCTCACATTCGGGGAACCGTAGACGGTATACCGAACATGTATCGACTTGGTAACTTTCATTGGTTGTTATCTCGCATGCGGGTACTCCCCGCATGCTGTATACCGAACGAGTTAACGACTAATGAAAATGCGCCATAAATTTAGATCGCGTTTTGGAATAAAGCGGTTAGGCTCAATTAAGACTACGCTATAATATACATTATAGCATATAGTTCATAGCATAAAAGTATACAATAAAAATAATATGGTAAAGCAAAGTGTCAACTTTTTCTAAATAAATGCACGGCTAGGATATTGTTCTGCTATGAACTATACGCCATAAGCTTTTATATTATTGAGTAGTGTGAAATGAGGTGACGCGCCCTCCCGCTCCATCCAAGAGTGGGAGAAGTCATTCTGATGATTCCCCTACCGGAAAAAAAACAAGCCAATTACTGCAGTAGTACGGAACCTTTCATAAGTCTCCCACTTGACCGGTTATTAATATTTGTTTTAATGAAATATGTATTTATTCTTATTGTAAATAAAATAAAGATTAAATGTTGCTATGTATTTGAGATACTGGCGCCCTGGGGTCCTGGATCTTTGGAAGACATTCGAAGAGTGAAAGCCAACTTTCAGAGGTCTGGAATTACCTGCACCTCTAAGCACTTGGTCTACTATGTGTTGTATTGGCAACCAACAGACTATGGGTTTACAACACCCATAGCAGTTGGCTATGGGTGTCGTAAGCCCGTAGTAGAAAGCTCTACAAAGTTCCACCGGCTGCTGAGGACCAGTTTCAGGTATTTTATCGTCAACTCGAAATCGATATATAAAAACCTATTTTACTGTTATTTGGGATCTCGATGTTAGAACGTTCCGTGGGTCATCATCATCTACCTAGCCTTTTCCCAACTTATATTGGTGTAAGCTTCAAGTCAAGCTGAATTTAACTGAGTACCAGTATTTTACGAGGAGTGCCTGCTTACCAGACCTCCACGACCCATTAACTGGGGTACTTCATGACAAGACTGGTGTCAGATTTACTGACTTCTGACTATCCGTAACGACTGCCAAAGATCTACAAATGAGAGCCGGGACCTACTGCTTAACGTGCTTTCCGAGGCACGGGGGAAACTCGGTGTGTTAAGATGGTCACCTATACACAGACCAACCTTGGCAAGCGTTGCTTAACCTTGAAGATCGACATGTGCGGCTGTTATTATCAAGTCACGAGCTCCTCCTGCAATCGTAGATGGTGAGGCGCACTAGTTTATCTGGTCTGGTCTGATGGTTTGAGTCTTTCTTTCAAAGAGCAACTGAAGTAAACGAATGGGATTTTAGTCACTAAAGGCCTGATTTTACAGGTTTTTTTACTTTGAAGTATTGACCGAAAGAGTTACTTGCTGTGGCCCTGGAACGCAAAGGGCTACTGAAGAAATACCAGGTTTTAGTCAGTAAAAGTCCGGTACTCCCTTTCGCACCGCTCAGAGTGATAGGGGTTTTTTAATGACTTTCCCCAAAAATTATGTTTTATGCTTATAACGCTGAAAACAAGTTTCACCTCATGAAGTCACAACTTGTCGATTAGTAACAGAATATTGTGAAAGTTTATTTTGCTAAACAACATATTATTCACCTATCATCCCTAACAGGTAGTGCTAATAAGCCGGATATTGTGGTAATAAAATAAATAGATTAGCACAATAATGATGATAGTAGCGACATCTATGTCACCACATAAGAACTAAAATTTAAAATCTTGCATCGCGGTATCAGTTCTCCGCGTCTACACATCGAAATCAGCTATTGGGCAGTTGCCCAGACTAGACCCAACACCCGTCTGGTTGAAAGTACCGTAAAATGGGGTGAATAGGGACAAAATCGAACTTGTCACTGAAATTAATCGATGTTGTAGGACGAATGCAATATTGATAACTCTTTCCAAGGGTTTCCGGCAGTTAATACTTTTCGTAAATGGTAAAAATATCCCCAGAATTAGTCAAAATTTATATATTTTAACAAAAATATAGGCTGTCCCTATTCATACTTGAAGTGGGGTGACCTGGGACGAGACATGGGTAACTTGGGATAAACTAGTAGGGTTGTCTCACGATAATTACGGAGTAATAGCGCCACATACAAACCAAACAAAAAACTTTTTTAAATCATACAAGTTCGTACCTATGTATCTCTTATTATTTCTCATTAGTTCGCCTTGTGCGCATGCTTGTATACAAGTTTAAAATAAATAAAATGAAAATGCCTTATTTTAATAAAAAGTGAAATCCTGCAAAACAATGCAATAAAATGTTCAATTCATGATGTAGCAGCCCTGACCCTATTCAAACTTTACCGTTCCTAATCAACTTTCATACGTCCCTATTTACCAAGTATAGGCGACTCTATTTGTACTTTAACCGTCCCTTGTCACCCCGTTACCGTATTTATTCACCTCGAAAAAAATAAACAATCCCAGAGGTTCTAAAGAAAACGATTTAAACAAAAATTATGTAAAATCTAGACTTACCTCTTTTTGTGTAGCTTCTTAAAGATATTATATCGTCGTTGGCTAACTCCACACGTTTTCAAAAAAACTAGAATTTCCAAAAACTGTCAACTTAAGGGACAATACCGCAACCTCACATCTAGTCTTATTTGAAAGAAGATTTTTGACACCTTTTACTAACTTCACAACGCTTCGGTGCTGTCAGTTAGAAGATAATATAATCTACTTTTAGTAGAAAAAGAAGGTAGCAATTGGAAGTTCTTGTTTTTTTATTTTGTGGCTTCGAAACTAGATTCCTCGATTTGACCCTTTTCACCCCTGAGTCCTTATTCACCCCGTTTTACGGTACTTACTTACGTAGAACTTTACACCCTGTTCCGCCAAAAGTATTTACAACTTAATATTGAAGACTTTGTTGCCTTTATGGATCAATAGCCTGACAGAAAAGGCCTTATTTCTTGATACCTATAGTTCGCGTGATGAAGAGATTCCTGTCTCTGGAGCTGTAGGTAACTACCGGCGGCTTTGGTTATTAATTTCGGCCGTTAGACTACCTCGGATCCTAGTCCAATATTCTTAATTCTTTATTGTACACAATAACTTATATCTAAATACAGCGATTCGACAATTCATGTACAAAGGCCCATCTAAGTACCTATGCAACAAGCATAATATTATCGGTTGATTCGGCGATTTCCAGCAGTGAATGTCTTTCGGCAGCTTGTTATAAAAAAACTGGTGACGCCATCTGTTAGTTAATTTAGTAACAACTACTTTAAACGTTTGCCGGCATTGTAGCGCCATCTATGTTTTAGAAGTAATAACTCTTACAATAAAACTTTTCAACGGAAATCTGCTTCGTGAATACAATTAAATAGGTATATCAATTGTAAATTTTTTATGACAAAATTGTTTTGTCGCATAAAATCGATTGTATAACCCTGATAAATTTTTTAGTCGATTATTAAAACCGTTAGCTTGAGTAGGGCCTTGTTATAAAAAGCTCATGAGCAAAAAAGTTCAATAATTGTCTATGCAATATTACTGAGTTGCCATCATAGTGGAATTTTCCGGTAAAACTGGTGGTTTCGCCCTGTCCATTACTGAATAAATATTACTTTTAGTGGCTAATGGCATTCTCCTTTTTTTTATTATCTAGTTGTTCTATTTATTTTATGTTATTAAAAACTTAATCTCTTATTAACTTAATCTTTTATTTTCTGAAATACTTTTATTCATAGGATCAATAAGCGATAAGACCGCCCATTTTAATATCGTACTAATCTGCTCATTGTAAAATTATATTGATAGTGTACAATAAAGAAGATATAAATCAATCAATGGTTTTTTTTTCTGACTTTCATCCAATTTTTAATATAACTTGTTTAATTTTTTTTATGGAAAAAATTATAAGCTTATAAAATAAATTTATAAAAAAAAAATAAAGTACCATGAAGACAGTACATAATGTACTTTTAAATGAAGCTGTGATAGAAATGGTATATATTTTAATTGCTGCTTTGACACACAGAAATTAACAAAATCTTCAATAATGTCATAGAAAACTTCTAAATCATTACGTTATTACGTTGGTGCTTTTAAAACTGGAAGTTGAATATATAAAGGAAAGCTAAATTAAACTTTTGGCAACACTGGCTCAACAATTTATGTCCTCCTCTATGAACTTAGTCGATAGCGCATGAACGTCACTAGGCGCCATTTCATCACGGCACGTCATTGGTCAATTTGGCCGGCCATTCCATCATCCATTGGCGTTGGTGCCGAAGTGGTAAAAACGCTTGCTTGGAAAGACTTGGAATTGACGCACGAGAAATTGTAAGTACACGCTGCTTTTTAGGCAATACGAGTAAATGTTTAGAAAAGTTTTATGTACCATTAGTGGTATAGCATATTGTAATTCGCCGCACATCAACTTTGTAAATCAACGTTTCTTCACCCAGTCAAGAAACATGAAGGTGGGATTATTTTGTCTACTTACTCGTGATCTACTAACATTTCTATCAGTTAACCTTTCTTTAAGTTTTTCTTGATTTGAAAATGCGTGTTTCTATAAAATAATCATGTAGCCATTTTCAGGCGCCATTACAGCGTGAATTTCGAATATTTTGATTTTCGTTGTGAGAAACCATGCGAGTGTTACTTAATATGTTGATAGTTAATTCCTATCGATTCTGGCTAAAAAATGCGTAACCTCAGATCTCATACTTTTGGCGATGAGTTTAAAAGGTAAAATTCTCGCGGGCATCCATGTCTTGCCCGCGAACGCTAGGTAGAGCTTCTAGAACATTTTGTGTAGTAAATATTATTTGTAAATATGTATGTAGCGTGACTAACTGAGTACCTAAGAGAGCATGAAAACGGTTTTTTTCATGTAGTGCATGAAAATGTGTGTTGATATCATTAAAATAAATGTTCAATATTGGTATCTATGCCCTTTGTAGTTTTTCCCACTATGTCAAAAATGTGAAACTAATGTTTTTGAATTTGGTAATAATTAAAATAAAACTTCTTGATAGGATTAACAATCAGGTGGACCTTTAAAGTAAAGCAAGCTACCATGTTTGGCCGCATTTTTTTTTGTTTTTGTGTGTCATCAAATGAGGTTGTCGGCTTTTAACCTATCACATACCCACAAAACGAGACACAATAGTAAAACAATAACAGCGCGGTCTCATAGGACCGGTTGGGGATTCATAAATTAAACCGGCTTTGCTTGTGGCGGCCTCAATTAAAAATCAAAGCCTACAGCCAGGGCTTGCTGATTGGCCGCATCTGTGGGTCATTGTTTATATACCTAAATGGCTAACTTTTGTGGCATGGATAGCACATTATCTCTTGTTTTTGGCAGGCATTTGTTGATTTTTAACACCAGATGCCCTAAGGGGTACTATGACTTTGTGGTCCCAGAGACTAACTGTGTATGGTAGATAAATTTGCCAGAGTTACATATCCACAACCAAATACTGTGTATACATGTTATCAGCTCTTCGGTCACCTGTGGTAATTGAAAAGCTAATTGAGATGTAGGACCTAGTCATATAGACAACCCTGCCAAAATTGTCACAAAAACTTGTCATACCAACCCATTGCCCTATAGGACCCTGTAGGGCAATGGGTTATAGGCATTTGTTCCATGTAAATTACTTATACTCAGTAACATCTGGTTACATAAAGCAGCACAGAACTGAAATAAGACATTATTTGGCTTAAACATTTCATTTTTATTTTAGATCGGAACTCACGATGGTGTCTTCCACTGTGACGAAGTGCTTGCATGCTACATGCTCAAGCTTCTACCTGAATACAAAGATGCAGTCATCGTTAGGACTCGGGATACAGCCAAGCTGAAGGAATGTGACATTGTGGTTGACGTAGGAGCAGTCTTTGACCATGATAAGAAACGATATGACCATCATCAGAGGGAGTTTAATGAAACCTTGAGTTCGTTGAAGCCGGAACTTGGAGAAAAGTTCAAAATTAAGTAATGTATTTTTTTTCTTATTTCCAATATTTTTATTGTATTCCATTCATGCACACTATATTATTATTTCACTATCAAAGGAAATTCCTGACCCTTAATTGTTCTAAACATACAAATCTCAATAAGAGATTTAAGTACAGTAAATATTGAGATTTGATATGCTTAGAAGACTATTATGTTGAACTATCAAAATGAAAGGAATTGCTATTTTGTTAATTTGTGTGCTACCACTGCCATTATCAAATGCAAGGATTTATTGAAATGTTTGTTACATGACAGTTTAACCTATCACATACCCGCTAAACGAGACACAATAGTAAAACAATAACAGCGCGGTCTCATAGGACCGGTCGGGGATTCATGAACTAAGAAACAATCTAGCATTTTGTGAAATGATGAGTAGACCTTGCTTTTTGTTGCTGTAGGTTAATTATTGTAAAATTGTGTCATAGTGAGAAGGTCATTAATAACTAACGTAAATACCTAGTAGCGGACTTGACAGACATTATCCAGTCTTTTTTATGAACTTTCAAATGCATGATGATTCTAGTTTTCTGTACACTTTTCTTTCCTTATGAACATTCTCTCAAAACATAAAAAAAAAATTGTATTTGAAAAAGTTTCTTTCAAGAAAAAAACAATTTTCTGATGCTTGTTAGTAGGTTAGTAAGGAAACTAAGCAAGTTAGGATGAAAGTAATGGCATAACCTATGGAATTAGAAATTTACTGTTATAGGTGTGGACACCCTGCTTTTCATTATTGTATTAACTGAATATGTTGTATATTCAGTTCATTAACTAATACTGACTTTATTCAAAGTTTTGTACTTGCAGTTAATGAGTCCTTAACGTTTGAATCCCCGACCGGTCTCATGAGACCGCGCTGTCATTGTCTTGCTATTGTGTCTCGTTTTGCGGGTATGTGATAGGTTAAATCTTGAACTTCATTGGATGCAGTAAAAATGTTTTTGATGATTGATTTCTAATCATAGTAATTTTCTACCCTCAGATTAAGTTCTGCGGGCCTCATTTACACTTACTATGGTGAAGAAGTCCTAAAGCAGTTCATCCCCAAAAATGCTTCTCTGAGTCCAACAGATCTTACTGTAATTTACAAGAAAGTCTATCAAAACTTCATTGAAGAAATTGATGCCATAGATAACGGTGTTCCAATAGCTTCTGAAGAACCTAGGTACAAAATACGCACAAATTTAAGCAGTAGAGTCGGACGATTGAACCCAGAATGGAATTCTAAACAAACTGTCAATTTGGATGCAGTATTTGAGAAAGCTATGACACTTGTAAGTGATGAGTTTGAATATACTGTCAACTATTTCATTTCTGTTTGGCTTCCTGCAAGGGAGTATGTTAGGTCCGCATTGGACAACAGATTTGAAATTCACAAATCTGGACAGATTCTCGAATTTACTGAGAGGTTTCCCTGGAAAGAACACTTGTTTGATTTAGAAGAGGAAATGAATATTGGGCATGAAATTAAGTATGTACTGTTCAATGATAAACCTAACTCCTGGAGAGTGCAAGCAGTTCCAGTTAATCCTACCAGCTTTGTTACCAGGTGAGTTTCCATATTATAAAGTAGCTTTTTTACATCATTCTGTTCTTATGTAGCCTATCCCATAAAAAGTACATCCAGCAAGTACGTGTTTTAATAGCTACAACCTTGAAATGGTAATGAATGAATAGGTGACCAGACAAGTGTGCTCTATCGTGAACTACATCATCCCATACCATCAGGATATGGGTTGTATACTTTATATAATTATATAAAGTGCAATATTTATGATACTCAATATTTCATGAATAGAGCCATTAGCCATTATAATTCGTATGAGTCTTTCTAAGAAAAAAGAGTATAATTTTATCAGATTTAGGGCCTGTTTCACCACCTATGATTAAGTTTCCGATACCTTACTTGGCAGATAATTTCATAGAAATTCTGTTCCATTTTTGAATTTATTCAGAAAGTAGTGGCTACTCGGACTTTATGAAACAGGCCCTTAATGTAAATATTATTTATTGTGAATTTTGCGATTAGCCTCTGAAATGCACCAAAGACAACCTGGAGAGGATTGCGAGAATCTGATAGATGTGAGAACCACAAGATTGGTCATTGTGGTGATGCTTGGTGGAGGCCTATGTCCAGCAGTGCCGAAACAAGTGCATTCAGAGATTGTTTCCAACATGTACCAAAATTATACAGGTTGTTTGGTTCATCGTGTGCCAAATTGATATGGTCGACTGGAGGGGTCATCTGCTATCCTTTCAGACCCCCAAACATTACCCATGTCCAGTAGAATTTTTTTCATCGACTTTTTAAAGTTTTTTTAAAAAAAGACCCGATTTTTACATTCAAATATAAATATAACAAAATGTATAAGACGTAGAGCCTCAATTTTAATTTTATTAAGACGTATATTGTACAAATGTACTTTTGAATACAAAATTAGCGATATCAGCCTCCTAGATTTTTTAAAATTTAGTCGCAAAGTTTCGAACTTAAATTAACGCTATTCGTGTTACAGCTATTTACATGGCTGCAAAAAAAGAACTAAAAGAGACTGGGATCTTCTAAACTCTCTCAATAATTCTCTTATCTATCCTCTTGCTAGTGATGTGCCATATGTCATAAAAATCTTACTATAACTATGTGAAATCGATAGTTTTGTGAGTCGAGTCACATAAAATTAACATTCAAAATTATGATTTGAAAAATTATTTATGCTTAAATGGTACCTGAAGCACCTATTTAATCTGTTTAATCACTCATATAAAGTAAAACCTGCTTCGTAACACCCTCTTTTTGTGGGTTTTACTCGAAATAAAAGAAAAAAAAGCATCTTTTACAATAATTTCATAATTTTTACAAATCCTTCTCAAATTTTAGCCTCTGTTGCAAATACAGACCCGACACCTGTTCCGTATTTTGACACTCAGTTTTTCTAGGTCTACACTTGTACGAAGGGTCTGGGGAACCTGCCAAAGAGCTGGTATACGCGACGGAGGTTCCAACTAGGGAAGTACTAGTTTAAAGCATTGGAACGGCTTTGAATACAATTAAAGAGGGAAAATGACTTCGTACAACAACTAAGTGACGAAATACAAAACAGATGTCGGGCCTGCACTTGCAACAGATGCCAAAATTTGAGCAGTATCTGTAAAAATTATGAAATTCTTGTAAATATGGAATTTTATTTTTTTGTTTCAAGTAAAACCAACGAAAAGTGATATACGAGACAGATTTCACCTTCTAAGAGTGATATAACAGATTAAGTAGGTGTTTCAGTTACCATTTTAGCAAAAATAATTTTACAATTCATAATTTTGAATGTTAATTTTATCCGACTCGATTCACAAAACTGGCGATTTCACATAGTTGTAATAAGATTTTTATGTCATGTGGCACATCACTAGCAAGAGGATAGACTAGAGAATTATTGAGAGAGTTTGAAGATCCTAGTCTCTTTTGGTTCTTTTTTTGCAGCCATGTAAATAGCTGTAATATGAACAGCTTTAATTTAAAGTCCGACACTTTGCGGGTAAATTTAAAAAAATCTAGATGTCTAATATCACTAATTTTGTATTTAGAAGTACCTTTATACAATATACGTCTAGATAAAATTAAAATTGAGACTCTACGGGCCTATTTCACCACCTATGATTTAGTTTCGAGTATCTTACTTGACAGATAATTTCATACAAATTCTGTCAAATTTTTTAATTTATTCTGTTAGTAGTGCCTACTCGGACATTGTGAAACAGGCCCTAAGTCTTATAAATTTTTTTATATTTATATTTGAATGTAAAAATCGGGTCTTTTTTTCAAAAAACTTTAAAAAGTCGATGAAAAAAATTCCACTGGACATGGGTAGTGTTTGGGGGTCTGAAAGGATAGCAGATGACCCCTCCAGTCGACCATATCAATTTGGCACACGATGAACCAAACACCCTGTATAATCACAGCTACCAGTAAAGCCACATCACAGCTCTCAGCACCACAGTCCATGCCTAACTAGCATGTCTTAATAGTCTTGAACTTGTAATATGCTTTCTTGATAAGGAAACACTCCCACATTAAATGTTAAGTTTCGAACTTTCTAGACTGAGTGCAAATAGTTCAAGAGCTATTGAGGAATGATTGGTTTCTTTTAACTTTTAGTGAATTTCCGTTTGGGTATTATCACATGACTGTTTCATAAATTGTACCATTATTTTCAGGAAACCTATTCACAAGAATTGGTGGGGAGTTAGAGATGAAGTACTCAGTGATGTAGCTGGGATAGAAGGATGCATTTTCTGCCACAGCACTGGTTTCATTGGTGGCAATACTACGAGAGAAGGTGCTTTAAGGATGGCTGTAGTTAGCTTAGAAGCTGAGGCATAAATATTTTACTTTGTAGTACAAAAACTGACAATCAAGTATATAATGTTTACTTCAATTTTATGGTTTTTTTTCTCAACTATCTTATAAGATTATATAACTCAGTATTCTCGCCACCAGTGGTTAAATGAGTTTAGTAGTTAGTAGGTTTGAAGTTCGTGTGAACTTAAAAATAATGAACAAAATTAATACTTCCAATGTAAAATGCCTAAGGGCGGATTCGACCAAACTTGTATAAGTCTTATCCTGGGAATAAAATCACTAATTACTCTTGAGTTAGAGAACTTTTCGTTTTACCAAATCTTAACCCCGGAATAACTGACTATCCGAGAGTAAATCGCTATACCGCCAAAATGCATCGAGTAACCAAGTTATCCGAGAGTAATCTAATGGCCGCTCGCTACATTACCAGCTGTTTTCAACCCCCGACGCAAAAACGACAGGGTGTTATCGTATGCTTTGTTGAAAAAGTTCACAACAGCCACATGTTCACAGTTGAGCGCACGTGGATAATTTCTAGTAGTTTTATGATTTGAAAGGATATTTTTTTAATAATGCAACGTTTACGAAATATGATCGAAGATTCTGACAGTGATGAAGAATACATTCCAAGGCGTCCACGATGGATTAGAGAAAGGAACAATTACTTCGAATCGTTTTACGATCTAGGGCATCTCGCAGTTCAGCTCGCTACGGCTGTTTACTGCTTAACCGGACAATCCTGTGGCTGCCGAGAGAGTGACTCTAAGCCTCCAAACAGGGCAATCACTTCAAATATAAAATCGTAAGATTTTATATCTTACTCCGGCAAAATTATGTGGACATAAAATCTTACGTTCCGCTTCATAAACAATTGCATTTCCATTTTAGTTGGCTATATGTATATTGAGTGAACATGTAAGAATGAATGAAGTTTTTATATCAACTCGAGAGTAACAATACCCAGTATTGGCTACTCTACGTATATGATGGAAAAACGCAAACGAAGTTATCTGAGAGTAAAATCAATGAGTAAAATTATTCAAGGGTTAGTTACTCTGGTGTAACATGGAATTTGGTCGAATCCGCCCTAAGGCATTAAGTCCGCCTATTTACTTTTTGCATGAAGAATAGATAATGAGTCATCTTCTATTAAAATAATTTAAGATAATTCATTCATTAATTAATTCATCATCATCATCATCATCTCAGCCGAAAGACGTCCACTGCTGGACATAGGCCTCCCCCAAGCGTCGCCACAGCGACCGGTCCTGCGCGTCTCGCATCCATCGGATTCCCGCGACCCTCGCCAGGTCGTCGGTCCATTAATTAATTATGAAGGATGTAACTAAAGTAAATAATCAGGTTATGTGCCTGTTTTAAGATACATGTCCGCATATTATTATTTAATTTTTACAGGTAAATTTTTCAATCATCCAAGACTCTCCGTCTTGGATGATTAGCACATCCACTTGAAAAATTCAGCCTGGATTTCTTGGGTATTTGTTGTTCCTACAGGCATTATTGCATTTTATGTTTAACCTTTATTTCCTTTCAGTTCTGAATAATGTTTGCATAGAATTGGCGATTTGGCAATCATAACCAATGTCGACAAAGTTATAGGTTTTTAAAGTAAAGACTAGAGGTCCTTCGAAATTCTCAATGTAACTTATTGTTGCACACCGTTCTGGTTCTATTCCAGGCTATGACTTACTGTCAGCTGTTGTTGTTGTTGAAAAAAGATTGTTGTTCATTTGGTTGTTTGTCTATGCTATTGATCTAGTTTGTTTTGTTGTATCTTCGAAATAAATGTCAGTAAATAGAAAAAGTGCTTTGCGTAAATGTTATTTTGAAGTAGGTTCGCCGTAAGAAAACCAAATTGTGGTTTACTTACTCAGATACCCGCGAAACGAGACACAATAGTAAAACAATAACAGCGCGGTCTCATAGGACCGGTTGGGGATTCAAACGTTAAGCTCGTCTGTGTATACACCAGGTGTCCTATTTTGATTGTTTTATAAAAGTTGTATGTACAATAAAGAAAAGGCTTTTTGTGGGTAGAAGTTCTTTTGTCTGGTGGATTTGTGGTAAATCACCACACAGAAAAATTTACATATGGATGTCTCGTTTAGCTAACACAAAATATAAAAAAAAAATAAGTACTTTGTCAAGTCGTAAGTGGTTTTGTCGTTATCAAAATATAAAAGGCTTTTATTATTATTATTTTATTTATTTATCTTCTATACCTACATATTTATTACATTTGAAATAAATGTACTTGGATATCGAGTTTCGCTTGGGTTGTTCGTTGTGTTTGAATGACTCGTTATGGTCCTAAAAATATTGGAATAAAAAAATATTGTTTAAAAAGGGTAGATATTGGTCGTCGTCCTTAAGGTGGATCCACACATTGCGAGCATGCGCTCCGCACGGCGCACAACGCATGCCTCGGCTTGAGGCGTGCGTGTTGACAAATTATACCAACGTATGCTCGGGTCGAGCCATCGCGTGCGAAGCAAATGCTCGAGGCAAGCAGGCGCGCAGACTTGGCAAGGCATGCGCTCCGAACGGCGCACAACGCACAGCGCGTGTGCGCCGCACACGCGCTACCGTAAAATGGGGTGAATAGGGACAAAATCGAACTTGTCACTGAAATTAATCGATGTTGTAGAACGAATGCAATATTGATAACTCTTTCCAAGGGTTTCCGGCAGTTAATACTTTTCGTAAATGTTAAAAATATCCCCAGAATTAGTCAAAATTTAGATATTTTAACAAAAATATAGGCTGTCCCTATTCATACTTGAAGTGGGGTGACCTGGGACGAGACAGGGGTAAGTTGGGATAAACTAGTAGGGTTGTCTCGCGATAATTACGGAGTAATAGCGCCACATACAAACCAAACAAAAAACTTTTTTAAATCATACAAGTTCGTACCTATGTATCTCTTATTAGTTCGCCTTGTGCGCATGCTTGTATATAAGTTTAAAATAAATAAAATGAAAAGCCTTATTTTTATAAAAAGTGAAATCCTGCTAAACAATGCGATAAAATGTTCAATTCATGTTGTAGCAGCCCTGACCCTATTCAAACTTTACCGTTCCTAATCAACTTTCATTCGTCCCTATTTACCAAGTATAGGCGACTCTATTTGTACTTTAGCCGTCCCTTGTCACCCCGTTACCGTATTTATTCACCTCGAAAAAAATAAACGATCCCAGAGGTTCTAAAGAAAACGATTTAAACAAAAACTATGTAAAATCTAGACTTACCTCTTTTTGTGTAGCTTCGTAGAGATATTATATCGTCGTTGGCTAACTCCACACGTTGTCAAAAAAACTAGAATTTCCAAAAACTGTCAACTTAAGGGACAATACCGCAACCTCACATCTACAGTCTTATTTGAAAGAAGATTTTTGACACCTTTTACTAACTTCACAACGCTTCGGTGCTGTCAGTTAGAAGATAATATATTCTACTTTTAGAAGAAAAAAAAGGTAGCAATTGGAAGTTCTTGCTTTTTTATTTTGTGGCTTCGAAACTAGATTCCTCGATTTGACCCTTTTCACCCCTGAGTCCTTATTTCACCCCGTTTTACGGTATTCACTGTGCGCCGTGTGGCCGGTGGCGGCCGGCTCATTGCGAGCAGTGCGTTGCGTTTGGATGGTTGTGTCCGCCTCGCTGCGGATGTACGCGCGCATTATGAACGATAAAGAAATGTTAAGCAGTTTTATTATACGAAAGTAATAGATTATTATGGGATCCAAAACATAATCATTATTTTAATAAAAATAAAAGGGAAGACGTATGGCGTATAATCGCGAACGAAGTAAATGTAACCGTCGCTGAGTTGAAAAAAAAAATAATTCTCTTCTAGGATCTTATAGAAGGGAAAAATGTCGAGAAAGTAAAAGCAAGGTAACTGGATCAGGTATGTATAATCAATTATTTCTGAACTACCTACTACTATCAGGCCTCCTTTACTAGGCCGTACTTGCAGCGGTAAATACCTATTACCTAGACTTTCGCGTGGTGCCGTCGTAATCGCTGCTAGCTGGTTTAGGCATTGCTCATTTCAATTACTTGACGGATGTGTGTCGACACAAGGAGACGACAGATTTTTTTTCGTTAGGTACCTAGGTCGCTGCAGATGAGAAAAGGAAAATTATCGTGTTGTTCACAGAAAACTTCGATATTTTTTTATTGAATTATACCTACATAGTTATTATATAATACCTACATATAAGGTACCTGGGTCGAATATGGCCACCTTAAGGTTTGGTATGCTTTTTTAATAATAATAAAGCTAAGACAAGAAAGTTTTAGCACTCATTTCTAAAGAGTGGTTATTTATCTTTACAATAAAGGCAAAAAAATGTAAAGACTTTAAATGATAAAAAAGTATTTGCAACATTTTTAAAAATATAGAAATTGGCCATATTTCCGACGGGGGAGGTAAATATGCCCATACATGTGGCCATATTTACTGTATGAATTAGTTAGTTTAAAAAACTTCTAAATAAAATGAAATAAAAATAGTTCCGTGAAACTCGCCATCTTTGGCCGGTTTTTACACATAATCGGCTATAACTTTGAAAAAATATAAGACAAGTATCAATTTTTTTCTTATTTACAAACCAAGTGCAATCTCAACTCTTGATATTTAACTCGAAACCTGCAAAACTTATGACTATTTATACCCAAAAACGAATTCTAATAGTCAACCAAAATTAACTCTTGGATTTTTGCTTTTACAGTCGAATAATTAAGAATGACGATAGGAAACTGGTTAAAGTTGACGGTTAAAAGATAATAATAACAAAAGGTTACGAATTTAGCCGTACCGCGCAGTGGCCAATGTTACCTACCCAATATTTTTATTAAAAATTCATACAAATGATTTTTAAACATAGGGTTGTCTAAAATCAGATAAATCGATTGGATGTTTTTTTTAACAGAAAAACATGTTTTAATATCAATCACTTTTATTAGGTACCTAAATGCCTGTCGATACCTACTTAACGTAATTATAATAATAATAATAATAATATATAATAAATTTATTGTTCTCTCTTCACAAAGGTTTCCTTAAACTAAATAAGTTTACTATAAATGAGTAACAAGCTCCTTTGCGAGAGACTGGAGTCCGTGCTAGGGAGACCCTGTGTTACGGATCTCCAGGCCCTCACCCTAAACGAATACAAGAATAATTAATAGTCTACAGATCGATGGGAAACATATGAGATTGGTATACAAATACTGTTACGACTTACTTTAGACTTACGTCTGAAATACAGAATTTGAATTGAATTGAATATAAACATATGAAGGAAGCACAGAAGAGACGAGACGTCCATGCGTGTGGATTGTGATCGTGAATGGGTGTAGTGGCAACGTGTAGTGGTATGTGTGAGAGTAAGGCTAAGACAAGATCATAAGCAGCTGTTCAGTACTGTCATAGTCCAGTCTTTGCAGCCACTTAACTAGTTTAGCCTTACATGATTGTTTGGAAAGGGGGTATAAAGTCAATACCTTGTTTATTTTTGTGTAAAGGTAGATGCTTAGGAACATGTAGTGATGGCGCGCGAATTTTGTGTGTGTTTTTACGCGCGGACACACCTCATACTTACGTCGCTTGCTTTGAAAAGCTGTGGGATTATAATTAAGTTGGGAGTGTTTACGGAGGATGACATTCAAAACATAAAGCTGGCGCACTGTCAAGACACCAGTGAGCGCATAGAGGTCTTTGGTGGGATGTAAAAAAGGCAAGAAGTTACCAACCTTCAAGACTGCCCTGCTGTAATTATAAAGGTATAAAAAATAGCAATTTTACTTATTATATATAGGTAACAATACTTATAATGGCTAAGCCAACTAACCTAAGTAGGTAGATACAATAAATGGCACAACCTTTAAGAAGATTTCGAAGTACTTTACAATTACAAATATCACCTGTTTTAATAGCCTATCAAGCTTCTGAAAATAATTTTAGCAATCAACTTTTTTTAGTAAAGGAACTTATAGTACCTATTTTATTAAACGTATATAACAATGTTTAATAGTTAATTAACAGTTATCAATATTTATAAATTTTACTTATTAAATACTAAATAGGTAACAATAGGTACTTATAATGGCTTATCTAAGTAGTTAGGTACAATAAATGGCACAGTCTTTAAGAAGATTTCGAGGTACTTTACAATTACAAATATCGCCTGTTTTAATAGCCTATCAAGCTTCTGAGAGTAATTTTAGCAATCAACTTTTGTTTCGTAGGTAAAGGAACTTATAGTATTTTAGTAAACTTATATTTAATACTTATGTTTAATAGTTAAGTAACATTTATCATTTTTGGCATAACTAATAAAAAAACATAGCTTAGGAGCTTAGGTTAGGTAGTAATGTAAATAGCACAATTACTAAAACATTAGTCAGCTATAAACGCTGCCTAAATGAAAATCGTTATGATCGGAATGGACATTGTTATGACAACATACCTAAGTATAAAATTTCTAAAAGTAAATAACATCTTCATCAGATATTAAAATGTACTCTTCAGGACTTTCATTAAATTGTAACATTTCAATAACTTTAATGATAGAATCTTCAGCGACCGCAATATCTCGATCTTGACGCTTCGGTTTTATAAATTTTACGTTATTATTTTTTTTGACACATTTATAGAACGATACATTGAAAGTTTCTGTGTCAAAATTAATGTTTTCTATTATTCCTATGTAATATTTCCATTTGTTTGACTCGTAGTATCTAACCAATACTTTGTCTCCAATATCGTATTGTATTTTTTCGGTTAAATTTTCATTATTTTCACGAGAATATTGTTTTTCTTTCACATTCATTATTTCTTTAACATTGTATGAAATTTTTTGTAACCCTTCTTCTCTGTCAGCAGTCATTTTTTTTATTTTAGTCTTTTGTTTATCCATTTCATCCTGTAAGCTTTTTTCTTTAATATCTATATTCCTTTTTTTGTTTCCTGCTATTTTCTGTAGCTCTTTCTCTCCTTTATCAGTCTCATATTTTACTTTTCTATCTTGTGTTTCAAACTCTAATTCTTTTTCTCCGTGTTCGTTCAGTTTTACATGTAACTCTTCCTTTTTAATTGCGGTCACTTTCTGTAACTGGATAGCTTTCTTATTGATCTTGGACAACTCTTTTCCTTCATCATAAATATTTTTTTGCAGTTCTTCTTCATCCAACTCCAACTCAGGAAAGGACGTACCAGTGAAAGAGTAATCACATACTATTTGTGATTCTTTTTCCAGCTCATGAGGTTCATTACAGAACAAGGACATTGGATTGAGCAAGAGTTTTTTTTTGGTAACACCTCAACACCGGTTTTTTTGCACAAGTCGAAATTGGTATCAATTTCTTTCAAATTTAAAGCTTTAGTTTTATAAATAAAAGCAGTTTTCTTCTGAAAGCCTTATATCGGACAGAACAACCACCTTTATCGGTCTGGCTGGATCTTGGCTCGCAATCACGGATGACTCAGTTTCATATTCGTTAGTATTATCTGTTATTTCCATAAGACCCGTTTTCTCATTTAAAATAAATTTTGTTTCATAGTCATTCTCATTTTCATTAAAATTGTCGAGCTGGTCATATGCGGCATGTTTTTTTTGTTATTGTCGTATTATTCTTAGATGGTTTATATTTTGAAGGCTCGGGGCCATTTGACTTGGGAGCCTGTACAAAATCATTGACTGTAACTGATTTCCCTGGTTTAGTTACAATTTTTTTGTTTCTTTTAATATCCATTGGATTTGGCTGTCTGATTCGTTTCAAGTAATCAAGCAATGCTTTATCGATTCCGTACGATCCTAGATCTTCTTGATATTCTGGTAGGCGTTTTAGTACTTCCCTTGGATTGTATGGGTAGATTCCAGTAGCTTTAAAACCGCTTTTGATATTTTTAGATTGATTTAACTGGATTTGTTCGACTAAAGACTAATAATTTTGGAAAATGATTTTTGTTTAAACTATTTTGGTTAGGATTTTCCATTTTGTACTGAAGCAGCATTGCTCGCCACAGTTTTTTAAGTGGTGCAAAAAATGCCACATCAAGGGGTTGCGTTATGTGTGTTGAGCTCGATGGAATGAAAACAAACTGAATATTATGACGCTCGCATAATTCGATAACATTCACATTTAGATGGCTTGACAAATTATCACATATTACCTTTTTACCAGGTAAAGAGTTTGCCCAATCCAAAACAATTGTCTTGAAATAATCTTCAAAAACAGTGGAGTCAAACCATCCAGATCTTGTGCGGTTAAATCTTGTATCGCGCGGTCCACCTTGTATCCACTCAGAATACAAATGCTCTGCTTTGTATACGACATAAACAGGTAGGAGCACTCCGTCTGCTGCTCCGGAGAACATCAATGATATGGCACCTTTTGTAGAATTTAAAACCCTTTCTGGATATTTGAATCCTGGATCATCTGTTAAATTTGTCTCGTCAAAATTAAGTATATTTGACGGAGGGACATCTTGTAAAGTATGTTGTAAATTTCTGAAATATTCCATAAACTCTTCAACACCTTTTTCAGCCCTGGTTTTTTTTTATGTTCTGGGTACTGCGTACAGTTAAGTCGGAAGAATGTCGTGACAAAAAATTATCAACCCATGCTTTTCCAGGCGGTTTGCCGTTGAAAATGTTCTCTCGTCCATTTTTTTTCAGGTATTCGAATACCACGAGGCGAAGATCTAATTTACTTAGAGGGCACCCAAATTCTCCAGCAGCAATCAAAACTTTTATGAATTTAGTTTCTTCATTAGCAGAAAGTCGCGTAGGACATCCAACAAACTTAGTATGAGAGTTGTTTACCTTATTAATTATAGTTTGTTTAGGAATTGCAAACTGTCGCGCGGCCTCCCTTGCAGATAACTGTTTTTTCTTTACTAGATCGATAGCTAATTCAAGCATTTCACTTGAATAATTTTTATAGTGCCGGGCACCTAGACGCCTGCGACTTTTTCTTGCCTTTTTTCTTGATTTCGGTGTAGATGTATTCATTCTGTAATAACATAAGAAAAGTACCTAAGTAGAAAACTCTAAACTGACCTGCGACGTAGAAGTACCTACTTAATCTATTTCGACGTCAATCAATTACGTGAGGAGATTTTTTTTATCAGCCCCCTCTTCCTTGGTGATATTTGGTAAGATAGGTATAAAAGAAAGTGAGTAGGGGCAGCCCTAGCACATGTTTGTTGGTGGCCAAAGTTGACATCTTGTGTTCGCAGAAAGTGATGGTAACATTGGCCGCTAAATTTCTAAGTTCAAAAGACTCGTTATGATTTAAAAAAGCGCATCATGTTATTATGACGAATTCGTCCAAAAACATATCAAAAAACTACTCACCTTGGCAAGTTTTTACGCTCACTATAATTAAAAAACACGAAGCACAATTTGGTACCACTCAAAACGACGTCTTTTTGACGACCGTTGACAGCCAACTGAGTGAACGTAGCAAGTGAACTAGCTATCAGTATTGCCATAAATATAACCTATTTTCCCTAACAGACAGTAAAATGTTGCCATTTGAGAAAATATTGTCGTTACAACTTGTTTTACTTATTTTTGGTAACTGGCCATGGCCAATGTTAGGCTTGAAAATCAAAGTTGGCGGATTTCACGGTTATTATATTTTAATAGAAGATTTATTTATTTGAGGAGCTCGTGGCTAAATAATAACAGCCGCACAGGTCGATCTTCAAGGTTAAGCCACGCTTGCCTAGGTTGGTCTGTGGATGGGTGACCATCTTAATATAACGAGTTTCCTCCGTGCCTCGGAAAGCACGTTAAGCCGTTGGTCCCGGCTGTCATTTGGAGATCTTTGGCAGTCGTTTCGGATAGTCAGAAACCAGTAAATCTGACTCCAGTCTTGTCATGAAGTACCGTGTTATCCCAGTTAATGGGTTGCGTTAATCTATATATATTGTTTTCGCGTTTATAATATTTAGCAATAATTTCCTCTCGTAAATCATAACCATTATTTAAATTTAATGATTCTGTGAGTAATTGAATAAATTCTCTAATTAAATTGCTTGCGCATGTATTAATTATTTTTTTGATATGAACGTTTTGCTTGTATGCAAATGCTACTAAAAAGAAAACTGAATCAAACGCACATGTATTAGTAAATTTCATACTTTTATTAATAGAATTTACTAAATTCCCATTTCGCAAAAACAACACTGAGATATTCTTTGTAGAATATCCCTCTCCCCCCAGTTTTCAGTATATGATGGCTTTACTGTAAATATGGAATCAGAAGAAAATGATTGTTTTGTGTTCATTTTAATTTTTTTACACTGCATTTTGTTTTTCGTTATTAACTTCCTTTTTCGGCCCTTGTTTGTTTGTTTTTTTGATCTTTCTAGAGTTACGTTAAGATTTTTCGCAGCTATTCTTGTCTCCCCTAATATAAAATTGTAAAGAATTTTTATGAATTCATCCACGTTGTACTTATGCAGACGTGTTTCAAATAATAAATGTTTTAGTGTTTTGAAATAGCTTTCAATAGCTGAAGATGTTGGCGACTTGTTTTCCGATTTGTAAAAAGGACACATGACATTGCTCCACAGAGGCAGTTTAATCATTAACCTTTTAAGAGTTGACACTAGATTCGGTAATAGTCATTTGGCTTTTCTGTTTTGTCCTTTAATTCTTCCAAGATTTTTTCTTTGTTAACAAGCTCATCAAACCAACCTATGATATCGTCATCGTCAGGTATTGTAACATAATAATAATAATCGGAAAGATCTTTTTTGTCGTTTTCTTCTACTGGGTTTTCTGTATTGACCAACAAAGATTTGAGATACTGCATGGAAATTTTACAAGTTTCATTGCTTGTGAATGCATATTTAAATGTGCAAATTTTAATAATATGGCCAAGTACAGCATTTATTATTTTAAAACTTTCACACTCTTTAATAAATAAAATACTGCGAATGTAAAACATTTTAATGTTTAAATCAACGTTATCGAAGCATCGCAAGTTGTATACGTTTTTGACAAAGTGACTTGTGTCTAATCTTAAGAAAACTTCAGGCATATCGTTACTTTTACTCATTAAAACTAAAAAAGATTGTCGTAGATAGTCACGGACTGTCTGAAAAGTAGTAAAAGCCTGAACGTTTGCTGCTATTAACGCAGAAGAATCATCAGTTACAATTTCGTGAGGGGCAGTACGTACTTCGTTGTGCCATCTTTTTAACCATGACAATATAGAGTCCGTTGTGTGGTTATCAGTTATCAATTGGCAAATTGCTGTTGACTTAATAGTTGAAGATGTTACCATGGCAACATAGAGGAACATCCGTTTCGTTAGCAGAGATCCATCTGGAAGTTTGAGCGTTCGGAAGAATGATCCAGTTGCATCTACAGTCATTGTAACACGAGGAATTTTCTCTATATACGCCTTGTAGTATTCCATTTGTTGTTCACACCAATAGCACAAATGAAAGCTCGGTACTAAAGTGAACTCTCGGACGAAATTTTGATATGTTGCCATTATCGACATCATGAGAATACTCATGATTGGATCAGAGTGCAATCGATTAATTTGCCTTCTTTCGTGTTTCACTTTCCTATAAGTTTCCAAGGTTGGTATCACTGGACAATTTACAGTGTCATCATCATTTATGACTGCACAAGCAATTTCTTTTTGAACAACTGTTGCGGGTTTATATTGTAATTTTTTCGCTAGTTGTCGTCTTTTGTACGGTGTGAGCTTCGTCTTCTTATTTGGATTGTGGGGTATATTATTATTGGTTTTAAATATATTGCAGGTTATTGTCACTATTTTGTCTGTCGCTGCTTTGCTCGTTATTTCTGAGATGGAACTACATTGTGAGCACTTTCCCTTGATCAGCACATTGTGGTCTTCATCGATCCGCTTGGTTTTGAAAACCCATATGCATGGAAGCCTTGTAGATTCCCATAGTTTCTCTCGTAGTAAGCAGGACCACTTATACTTAGGTAGTGTTTTGTACTTTTTATGTGTTGTAGCAACATTAGGATCACGCCTGACGTAATTAACTGAGAGGGGTTCAAATTTCTTCCAGTCATATATATCCAGTAAAAAAGTGTACTGATCAACACTTTCTACTTCGTTTGTGGTGCATTTCACAGGTGAAGAAATTGGGCTTCGACATGAAGGCGAAGATGAGGTGCTTTGTGTGAGTGAACTTTCTTCATCATATCGTTGGCCAAATATCGTCTTGAAATTTCTTTTCAATCTCATGAATAACGAATACGGCGTTATTTCATTCTTCAGTTCTTGAGCGATAGTTGTAAATATAGGATTGTTGTATGAAATTTTTTCATTTCTGCAAGTAGCTGCATATTTACGAAATATATTATTCATTTGCGCTGTATCAATTTTTGGTTTTCTATCTCTTGCCATGTTTCTGTAACAATACAATATACTTAAATAATATTACTGTGCTGACGAATTCATTGGAATTTCCATAGTTTATGATTTGAAAGTAATAAACTTTTGTCTTTTAACAAAAAAATCACGGACACATGTTTAACTGCTACCGCCTTCTTAAAAGACGCCATCAAACAAAAGAAGAATTATTAAAATTTTCTTTTGTTAAACGGCTTCCTTTAAATCTTTTGTTTTTATACATATTTGTTTAACAAACGTTTGCCGTAACCTAGATCCGGGTTAGTAATCTTCATCTTGCTAATATTATAAATGCGAAAGTTTGTGAGAATGTATGGATGGATAGATGTTTGTTACTCTTTCACGCAAAAACTACTGAACGGATATGGCCTCCGTGCGCGAGTCGAACTCGCACTTAAGACTTTTTTTTTGTAATAATTTCAGGGGCGTAGCTTCCGCCGTATATGCTGTATCAATTATATGGGCCCCCCGGACCACGGGAGCCTCCAACGTACCTAAGAAAAAAAAAACTTCCCAATATTTTTCAGAAATTGCAAAGGTCAAAAAAAGCAATTTCGTTTTACCCGAATAAAGCGTCAGTTCAAAAGTTGACAACACCTTTCGATAATATTTATTTATTGTAATGGTGTATTTTTAAATTGTAATACAACAAACAATAATAATATTGTACTTCTGGTTTTGTAAAAAATAATGAGTGAGAGGAAAAGAAAGAGAGAGATTTTACCAGTGGAGTTACAAAAAAAAACTGGGGAAGTACGAGTCGGACTCGCCCATGAAGTGTTCCGTAGTAACAAGCAAAGTTTTGCTCTTAACTTTGTTTTTCATAGTGTTTGTATGAATTACAAAGTTACGTGTGCGGTTTTTGAAATTGTGCTATATCTCAAAAACTTATGATTGTATCTTGTTCAAACCAGTTTTCATTGAAAGTTTTTATTGACATATACATCAATTTTTTTTTCCAACTTTATTATTTCAAAAGTTAGAGGCGGGGGGGACTCATTTTACGACTTTGGAAGTGTATATCTTTCAAATGATTGACTTTAGTTTTTTTTAGTAATTTTTCCATTCATATAATATTACGCTTAAAGTAAAAACAAATATCTACATCCCTGCTAGTTATGATTGTACTTATTTAAAAATGTGGAATCAAAATGATTTACAATCATTTCAAATGTTCTAAGTTAAGTTCTAATTACCTATATGATTTAATAAAACATTAAATAATAATAATCCAGCCTATTATTGTCCCACTGCAGGGCAAACATTATATATTATTATTATTTTTGTTAGTTATTAGATAGTTTTTAGTATTTCATATAAGTTCATATACATAAGATTGTAAATATTTCATAGTAAAATATCTTAACTACACGGTCATCCATACAAATAAAGAGAGAGCTCTAACATAATCATAAAATATTTAAATGCAACATACCTTAATCACTTCTGCTGAATTGTTCACATAATTTACCGAACTGACGTTACACCACAGTACAACACTTAATCGTAATTACACACGAACTGAACATTTTAATAATCAGTAGATCACTTTTTTATCGTGTTAACATCACAACGACACACTGATAACGAAACTCTTACGCTTACGTCGCTGTACCACAGAATAATAAGTACTAACGGCTGTACGCGTCGCACTGACCTGCGGAGGCGCGCGGGGGTGGCGCGTGTGAGATGCAATAGTGTGCATTACCAATCACATAGCTTAGGGGCGGAGTTGCGTCATTTAAACCAATCTTAGGGCTAGTTTTTCGTAAGTCCACGCGGACTGTAACTGTATTATTGACTTTTCAAGCAATAAACATAATTGTTTTTATATTTATGGTTTCATTTTAATTTTATTTAGAATCCTTGAATTATAATTTCTGTAACAATAAGTAGAAAGTATTCTGTAAACAATAAGACATGGTCACTCTATCGCACCACATACTGATAATGTTCTACAGCTTCTGAAATATAACCTTAAGAATTTTTATTGTATTTTTACTAGTTTTGACAAATTAAAATCTAGGTATTACAAAAAACTCCAGACCTCTGCGATGCTTTTTCAGCGAGATACAGGCGAAATAACGTTTTATTCACCGTTTCGATGGCGTGGCCATATCGTTTTAGTCTTATAGCTCCTGAAATATAAACCTAAGAATTTTTGTTGTATTTTTCCTAGTTTCGACAAATTCAAATCTGGGTAATTACAATAAACTACACACCTCTGCGATTTTTTTTCAGCGAGATACAGGCGATAGCGTTTTCTCCACCGTTTCAATGGCGCGGCCATTCGGTTTTAGTGTTATAGCTCTTAAACTATAAACCTGAGTATTTTTTTTATATTTTTACAAATTTTTTACAAATTAAATCTTGCATTTGCGTAAATTTCAGGTCTCTACAAGGCTTAGTTTTAAAGATCTCAGTGGCCGCGCGGTTCGCCGCGTTTCAATGGCGCGGCCATGTTCAAACCCTTATAACTTTTTAACCGTATCTTTGACAAATTTATGGTTTTGGGAATCAACTTTGACAAATTTTTACAAAAAATTGACATGGTTTTTTTTTAAAAAAAAAAACGCTATGGCCGCGCGGTCGAACTGGACACCTTCTAACATGAACCAGAAAAGACGTATCCAATTTTTTTTAGTTGACTTTCTACCAATGGAGTAAGAAGATCTGAAGTGGTCGAGTCTGTCAACCCCACCCATACATTTGGTATATTGTTCGATTGCCAATGGGCATGTTATTGGGGCTTTGGAACCATCTTTCTGAGTACGTTGAATGGTCACTACTGCTTTAGGTTCAAAAGCTGTTGTGCAGACGTACACGTCTTTGGTATCACGCCATTTTATTACAGCAATAGGAGCAGCATACTGCACCATAAACTCTCCGGCTTTTAATTTGTTTTCATTTTTGTCACCCTTTTGAGGTAAAAGACGTGGTGGTAAGCCTTTTCTATTTTGTCTCACAGTGCCTACAGAAAATATACTTTTCTGATGAAGCATCACCATTAGAGGTAGGCTAGTAAAAAAGTTATCAAATGCTACTAAGGTACCACTTTCAACTGTTCTACATAATTCCATAACTACTTTATAGCCAAGTCCTCCATCACCATCTTCTTGAGTTTCACTTTTGCCAATGTAAACATTAAATTGGTATAAATATCCAGTTTCTGAATCACACCTGGCCCAGACTTTGTATCCTCGTTTAATTGGCTTTTGTGGCATGTATTGCTTTAATGTGCTTCTTCGTTTAAATTTGACCATACTCTCATCTATAGATTGTGTATGGGTTCCAATGCAATTTTCTTGAAAGCTTTTGTTCAAAATATCCATAATTGGTCGAATTTTGCACAACTTGTCATACCCTGGTTGGGTACGTGGTGCTTCAGTGGCCCTGTCACTCAAATGCAAGTTCTCTGTGAGTTTTTTAAAACGTTTGCAAGGCATTACTGCAGCGATGATAGGGTTGTGACAAAAGGGATCAGAAGACCAATATAATTCCAGTTCTGACAGAGGATGTAGGCCCATCATTATGATCATGCCCAAATATGCTCTTATTTCAGTGGCATTCGTTGGAGTCCAGTTCAATGACTGCATGAATGATGCATATGAGTTTGTATTCGCTACAATAATATCAAATATTTCACTAGGAAACATATCCAAAAAGTAGTGTATTGGAAGACTCCTGTTATTATATGTTTTCTTAGACTTCAATTTTCGTGTGAAATTGGGAGCAGCAAATCCTGTTGTGTTTTCAGACCAGTCCCTAACCTTGTCTATTAATCCTTGCAATGTCACATGGGCTGCCGCTGGAGATGAAGGCTGTTGGGCTGCCATTAAAAGTGAGGGCGGATGGACTGCCACAGGAGATAAAGGCTGTTGGTCGCCCATTGAAGATGAGGGCTGATGGGTTGCTGTTACAGATGAGGGCTGTTGCGCTGCTGCTAGAGATAAGTATTGATGGGTTGCAGCTGTAGATGAGGGCTGTTGGACTGTTTCTGGATATGAGGGCTGTTGGGCTGTTACTATCGATGAGCGCTGTTGGGCTGCTTCTGGAGATAAGTGTTGATGGGCTGTCGCTGCAGATGAGGGCAATTAGGCTGCTGCTGAAGATGAGGGCTGATGGGTTGTCGCTGCAGATGAGGATTGCTGGGCTGCCATTGAAGGTAATGCCTGTTGGGCTACTGAAGATAAGGACTGTTGGTCTGCCGCTAAAGGTGAGGGCGGCCGGGCTGCTACTGAAGATGAGGGCTTATGAGGTGTCATTACAGATGAGGGCTGATGGACTGAAAGTCTAGGCTTCTTAGCAACCGGAGGTGTAATTTGTAAGGGCTCAGATAGATATGAGGGCTCATGTTCGACAGCTGAAGATAAGGTGTCCACTGCTCCTGCTAGAGGAGTGAGTAAGGGGGCAACTGATTGCCAGGGCACTGTTACTGCTGGAGATGTAGGCCGTAGGGTATGTGAAGAATCACCTGCTAAGACGTCCAAAAGGTCAGCCTCCATTACATTTTGTAAGCTATCCAATGACCTGTTGATATCATAAGGTGGATAACATAAAGTACCTGAAACCTCTTCCTCCTCTGATATTTCATCCTCCGATGATGCATACATTTCTTCCAAAGCTCTTTCGATTTCATGTTCGCAAACAATTCGATTTTTATGTGGTCTCTGCGTGTTCTGAAATGATGAAACAGTGTTTGTATGAGATTTTTGTATGGACTAATGGGTTTAGCATATCAACGATTAATTTACCGTGATCTCATATAACCCTTAATAATTATGTAGACAACTAGCAGGACAGTGGCCATATATAGACCACATTTTCTTTGTTATCAATGGGCAGAGGTTATATGTGGACCACAAACTTTGGGAGTAAATATTTCACAAAAAAACAAATATTGTGATAAATCAAATAATGTCACAGATGAATAAACTAGTATACTATCATAAAGTAGTAATAAATAGCACTTACCATATTTTTTTTCGGCATAATCACATTTATAATCAACACAAACACACGAAAACAACCGTTTTTAGCAAGAGTAGCATTTGACAATCAAAACGTCAAAAAGAATGTTCCGATGCACGTACTTTTTTTTCGTTCAGAAATCGACTGTTTCATAGACAATATAATAATGACATTTTGTGGTCCGTATACGACATCGGCTCGTCACAAGAAAATAAAAATCTATGTGGTCGCTATGTGATCACTGCCTGGCTAAGGGTTAAACCGAGATGCTGTGGCACAAAATCTTGATTTAGGATTTCTCTAACTTTCCCCATAAGTCTTTCTAGGGTACTCCTTGGTATATTTAATAATGTTGATATTCTTTGATCGCTATCTCCAGTTCTCAATTTCATTAAATAAGCGGCAAGACCAGTTTTGCCTCTATGCATTGTTCCTAGTCGTGGCACTTCTCTGATTATATTTAAATATTTTCTAATGATAGGCCAAACCAATAATGAACTACGGAACTGTCCATATTTTCAAAATCTAAATGAGCTGATTGTGGCTGTTTTATTAAATCAGTATATTCTTCTATTTGCTCTGCTGAAAATGTATGGATTGGATTTTCAACTGCAATAAGCTGATTATCAAAAGTATTTATGATAATTACATCGACTTATCCGTAGAATAAAGTCCGATGTGTAGGGTTGATAGTTTTCAGTATAGGTTAGTGAAGTTGTTGACTTATGTAACTTTTAAACGGTGAGACTTGACATTTAGATTTTTTGTTATGTTGTAACAATACCCCAACCTAGTTAAATGTTGTGTGGTGTATATGTCTTATCCTTTTATTTCACGAGATAGTGAGTTCAATATCAACATAAAACGTTTTATGGGGGAAGAGTGGGGGGTCTGTATTAAACATTGTACATTATTTTACGGACCCGTCTGAATTAAGTGACGTTCTATATTGACATGGATCATTTTTTGTTGAAATTACCCATCCCTTATGAGTCCTTTGTGACTAACCACCTTAAAACAACTAAACATAAGGTTAACCATACGATGACGGATAGTCCCATCAAACTAAATAAAATTGTTTTTTTTTAATTTAAAATCGTTTACTAATTCAAAAAAATCTTAAAATAGTTAAGTAGTTAGTCTGTATGGTAGAAAATTGTTACACCGACTGTCAAGTGGGTCAAAATTACCCTGAAATGTAGAAGCCTTTATTTTGTTGAACTTTAAATATATAATAAATATATGAGTATATTTTAGTTAGAACACTAATTTTAAGGTTATGGAGCAGAAATAAAAGGCAATTTAACTAATCGTAGCATCTTTGTTTGAGTTATGAAAAAACATACAAAAATAATCAACAAAAATAGACATCCTCAGTCTCGTTACTATAAAATAACATAAATGTTCACTTATAATCTTACAATTATCGTTTTGGTGTAGTTGAAAACGAGATCTTTCAAACTTAAATCAAAATAAAAATAAAACAGTCCTAAGTTAGTCTCATTCTTGCAACATATCACAGCACTCTTTGCAGTACGGAACAATATGTTCGGGACAAATAAACTTGTGACAGTTTGTGCATGTATGCGTCGTTTTGCGATCTTTTTTGGCTGGGCAAACTTGACACCTTTTCCGTACACCTTGTACTTTTGCAGGTGGCTCCTCAGATGGTTCTCCAAGAAAATCTCTGATTCTCTTTCGCGTTTCTCTCGGCAACTGCACGACGTCTTGGCGAGTATTCAAGTGGTTATTTACGAGAGCAAGGCCTAACTTTTTGAGGAATTGGCGCCGTTTTACAATATGATTATTATTTTTATTATGTATTATATATGCATTTATTGCAGACATATTCAGCACAGCATAAAATATTGTTTTAGGCCATTTCTTCGTGTTACGGCTAACGTTGTATGTGGAACAAAGTTCGTCAGCAACATCAACCCCGCCTTTAGTCATATTGTAAAAGGTGTTAATTTCAGGTTTACGCTTTTCTGCTGTCGACTCATCAATTGTTGCATCATGGTGAAGACTGGACATAAGTAATACCACTTTGTGTTTTTTAGGGATATGAGATACAATCGTAACATCATTTTGGAAGCCAAATGTAGATGAATTAATTTCTTTGCCCCGAGTTTTTGTGAATTCAAGAGGAATTTGCCTTTTATTTTTGCGTAATGTCCCCACAGAAGTCAATCTGTGCTCTTGTAGTAAATGGAGAACTAACTCGTAGCTTGTAAACCAGTTGTCGAACGTAATATTACGATTAGATTTAGAAACAGGTTGCACAATGCGATCGACAACATCAAAAGGCTTATTGCTCACAAAATATGGGCCAGCTGGCTGGGTTCCTGCGTATATTTCGAGGTTCACAATATAGAAACACTTTGCATCAACCAAAGCTATTATTTTCAAACCATATTTGGCGGGTTTGGAGGGTATGTACTGTCTGAACCTGCATCTCCCTCGAAACGCTATAAGCATTTCGTCAATTGTCAAATATTCACTTGGATTATAGGCACCTTGACAATTGTTGACAAATGCATCAAAAAAATTGCGGATAGGGGCTAAATTGTCTACTACTCTTCTTTCTCCGCGGGTCAACTTGTCATCAAAGCAAAGGTGACTTTGAATAAAATGGAAACGTCTTTCAGACATTGTCATTGTGTGCAAACCAGCTATACAGGGTGTGGCGTAAATAGTGGTCCACCGTTAAGGATTCGATTTACCAGATAATTTACTATAACCTACTAAAATTTTAACCATTTTTACCCAAGGGTTCCGGAGATATATTTCTTTTTCCTTTTCTTAATAAAATTTCTACATTTTGTTATAAATTTGGTTTTATTAAAACAAAGAAACATCTTTTTCTTGTTCTGATTTCTGTTAATAACTGCTGAATACTAGAGCTATCGTGAATAATTGTCTTTTTTTAAGTACATTTCGAGAATTTGAAGAAAAAGCAATTCTTCTCTATTTTTAATCCAAATTTTTTACATTATCTGCAAGTTCAAGAGCGATTTCTGTAAAAAAAATGTACTATACTCTCAGTGCCCATGAATTATAAAATATGCCTACTAAATACCAATTCTAAAAAGGTATCATAATAGCAGATCCTATTGGTGAACAGAAAGATATTCAGTTTTAATCTAAGAAAGGAAGATTTTCATTAAAATACATTTTTAGTTTTAGTTACGTTATTACTTACGATTTTCATTAAAAAATGACTACACTGCAATGCCAATAACATTTTTTCACTATTGTTGCAATCTGATACAATGCACCCAACCTTTTTAGCCAAAGCAAAATAAAACAATTCATACTTGTCATCATTTATTGAAATCTTAAACATGGTTAAACAATATTAAATTTAAACACAAAATGTTCAAAATGGCCCCCATTCGCAGCGATAAACGCTCTGCAACGTCGAATAAATGAACGTTTAATCCTTCTAGCATACCCGCTCGCGCTGAATTCTCTAACTGCTATTTGGATTCAAGTCCTTAATTGCTCAATACTTCTTCTTTATAAACTTTTTCCTTTAGGCAGCCCCAATAAAAGAAATCCAGGGGATTTAGGTCTGGCGAGCGCGGTGGCCACAATATTGGACCTAAGCGCCCTATCCACCTATTTGGATATGTCGTAGGATAATTTGATACTTCGAATCTTCGCGAAAATCCTAGGGGTTTTGCGAAAACGCGGATAATTAGACATAGGCGAAAAATTATCAAATCTTACTGGACAAAGTCAAGATTTTTGCGAAAATACTCGTTACTATAGTGAGATTTGATGTGCTCAACACTGATTGGCTACAATTTTGCTGGCTGACTTCTAATTGGTTCCTAGTTTGCCGATGATTAACTTCAAGTATTGTATCATAGAGATGACAAACAAAACACCGCTAAACCAATCTCGAAAGCATTGTTGTTGTTGAGTGGTTGACTAAGACTTTTATGATATACATATGACACTATGTACATCCGTGTAGCACTTTTATTTACCACTTTATTTAAGTCCAAGTAGGTACACTATTTACGATAAAAAACAAAACACTTCTGCAATTTAACTCAGACACAAACGTAAACAAATAACGTGCGGCAACAAATGATTGACATTTAAGACGTCAACCAATCAGAGACGATCTCTTATTGAACGCGCTGACCGACCAATCAGCGCTCTTATTTCATAACAGCCAGCGTTTCGTTTCGCAATATTGCTATAATAACGAGTATTTTCGCAAAAATCCTGACTTTGTCCAGTAAGATTTGATAATTTTTCGCCTATGTCTAATTATCCGCGTTTTCGCAAAACCCCTAGGATTTTCGCGAAGATTCGAAGTATCAAATTATCCTACGACAGATACACCATATTCAAGTGCTCTCGTACTGCACGAGCGTCGTGTGCGGGACAGCCATCGTTTTGCAGGCACATGTCTTCTTGGACTTCAGGAGCGACATTTTCCAAAAGCGACGGCAAGTCGTTACGCGAAAAACTCAAATACCTCTCCGCATTTAAATATTTCTGGCAGCTCGTGTGGGCCAATTATCTGTCCATTTATGATTCCGGTCCATAGATTTATTTTAAATTGATATTGTGATCTATCTTGTCTTATGAGATGCGGGTTTTCGATCTGCCAACGATGCAGGTTGTGCAAATTCAAATAACCATCTTGCGAATGGGGGCTATTTTGAACATTTTGTGTAATTTTAATTTTGTTTAACCATGTTTAAGATTTCAATAAATGATGACAAGTATGAATTGTTTTATTTTGCTTTGGCCAAAAAGGTTGGGTGCATTGTATCAGATTGCAACAATAGTGAAAAAATGTTATTGGCATTGCAGTGTAGTCATTTTTTAATGAAAACCGTAAGTAATAACGTAACTAAAACTAAAAATGTATTTTAATGAAAATCTTCCTTTCTTAGATTAAAATTGAATATCTTTCTGTTCACCAATAGGATCTGCTATTATGATACCTTTTTAGAATCGGTATTTAGTAGGCATATTTTATAATTCATGGGCACTGAGAGTATAGTACATTTTTTTTACAGAAATCGCTCTTGAACCTGCAGATAATGTAAAAAATATGGATTAAAAATAGAGAAGAATTGCTTTTTCCTTAAATTCTCGAAATGTACTTAAAAAAAGACAATTATTCACGATAGCTCTAGTATTCAGCAGTTATTAACAGAAATCAGAACAAGAAAAAGATGTTTCTTTGTTTTAATAAAACCAAATTTATAACAAAATGTAGAAATTTTATTAAAAAAAGGAAAAAAAATTATATCTCCGGAACCCTTGGGTAAAAATGGTTAAAATTTTAGTAAGTTATAGTAAATTATCTGGTAAACCGAATCCTTAACGGTGGACCACTATTTACGCCACACCCTGTATATAGAAGACCAATAAAAGCCATAAATTCATGCAAAGTACATTCCTTCATGAAGCTATATTTTGATAGATCTTGGCATGCTTGCATTTTTTCTCTTATTTGGGCGTTTGTATGACTCAGAACTCTTTGCAACATTTCGCTAGTAAAAAAAAGACCCCAGCAATCTATTTCTGATAAAGCCGACTTGGCTTGTGGCTGTACTCCTGGAGGCACTGTAATAATATTTTCCATTCTTGTACGTCTATTTTGACGAAAAGGTTGCTTTTGCCACTTAGTTCCGTCTTTGCCAACATAATATTGTGATCTTTGTACCTGTAGTTCACTTAGAGGTGTATCATCTTCGTCACTGCTAGAAGGCGCCTGTTCTGTGTCAGTCTCTTGACTTTGAACACTGACACGATCCTGATCTTCCTCGCTTTCTGACGAAATTCCACTTTTCTCTAAATCAGATTGCTCTAAAATTGCTAAAATACGCTGCCGCTCACATTCATCACGATCCATTTTAAATTATAACCTACAAATAACAGAATACGGAAATTATAATCTTTTTACACTAACTACTAAAATGGCGCATAATTGTTACATTGACTGTATAGTTGGGTCATATTTACCTTTTTGACGTTTGCGCACGTGTAACTCCCGGTGCAGTCGCACGACAACTAAACTGTGGCATAAAACAAGAAAGGTGATGTCTTAACTCCAGCTACTGAGAAGTACGGCAACGTCGCGTTCGATTCTTAAAAGATACAAACAATTGAAAATTGCGCGGGTCATATTGACCCAACCATACAGACGCCGCACATACGGGTATTTGATACAAAAAACTGGCCAAAACCTTTTTTTGGTAATTTTGGGTCAATTGTGCCTCCTAATTATTTTTCATATTAATTTTAGTATAACCCAATCATTTCTATACCCTTTTCTCCAAAGGGACTTACGTGTGAAATAAAATCGAAATAAAATAAAACATTATTTTCTATTTCAAGCATTATGGTGATTTATTTGTACAATAACTAATAAAAAAAGCATTTAAAAATACACAATGATTTAAAAATAACGCTTACTTTTTACATAACCTTACAAAATACATAAATGAAAAGCTATGTACAAACTGTAATTTACATCGAAATAAAAGTTAAATATACATTTTCTTGTAATATTTACAGAGAAACTTATACAGCTAATATTCGTCAGACTCGCTATCGCTATCTGCTTGATCAGTACTAGTGCCCGGGTCAGCATTATCAGTGTCAGTGTCCGCGGGACACTCGTATTCAACTTTAAGAAATTGTAGAATTTCTTGCGATAGTGGTTTCCTGTTCCTTTTGAATTGCATTCTGCTGCTGCTACTAAGAAAGACATCAGAGGTCAGAAGAAGGCGGTTCATGACATCTTGGAGGCAATTCTTTCGCGAAAACTTTCTTGCAAAGTTTTGCCTGTATAGGCGGAAATGTTTATTCCGCGACTCAGCTGCCTCCTCTGATAATTGTCCAATCGGCAAAAGAGCATGTTTGATTACCAAAGCCCCATGACACAAAACTTTATGCAAAGTTGGCGTCATGGGGTGCCAGTTGTATAACTGCACATATAGTTCGGCTGTTGACTTCAGAAACACCGAAAAATTTTCCGTGTCAATAGAGAACCCACTCGAAATAACTTCTAGAATCAACTTGAGGTTCTTAAGGAAGTTTATATCAATCCCTGTTATTGAGGCAGTTGTTACAGGATCGGCAAAGAATCTCCTAGAAGTATTTCCATCGTTAGTATTTCCAAAGCCAGCTTTCGGCACGTCTACAAGCAAGCCCATTTGCTCTCGAAAGGCCTCTTGAATCTCTTTCTTTTTATCTGCCGAAAGCTGCTTTTCCTCCTTGTTAAGCCTCCATTTTTTGATAGGTAGTTTGTAGGCTATATGGAGACATGTTTCGAGAAATCTAATCCGAGCGTGCAATATTGATAGTCCAAATTTGAGCGAGTTCGAATCTATCAAACTTTCGTCGGTTTTAAGATTGTTGAAATCTTTGCTGGTCTGCTTGCATATGTAGCACTTCATTGTTGACGTGGTATTAGTTGCGGCATTGCACACTTTACCATCTACCATTGTAAGCACAAGTGTGTGCGACACCTTTATGACTTTATTGTCAGCCTCAACTTCAGTGGGGTTTATGTTTTGTGCCTGGTTTTCAATGTGTGCTATTTCGGATCGAGTCACTTCATTATTTTCATGCACAAACTGAATCCTTATAGGACGGCAAAATCGGCAAGATAAAGGAGCTGGATTCTGCCACCAAATCTTCAGTTGGCCATTCACATTACTTGTCAGTCGTAGGGGTACTAATGAGCTTATAAAAACATGGGCATCGGAGCCTGACTCATCTTGGAATTTTTGTTTAAATTCTTGTGCTTTCGAGCCATCACATCCCCATTTGCAAATGAGTTCCATATTCTGCCCTTCAATTTCTGTTGCTGTCATTAACACTTTCTGGAGGTACAGGCAAAGGCGTTGAGTGGTGTGGTCAAGAAGATCTTGTAAAGTAATTTCTGCTATCGATTCGGAGACAATAGATTTAGGATAGCACTCCGTTTTCGCTCTCTGTAGGAGAGAATAACAGGGGTATATATCCTCCTGCCCATCTCTTATCACATTATATTGTTTGCGCGTTAGGTCGGCTTCCACGTATTTAATCAGTGCTTGTGTTATCGTTAACTTGCCGCTTTTTGAACTTTTGTCGGCTGAACTTATGATTTTGCGGAATCTAGTGGCTCGTCTCGGAGTCGCTGAAGCCTGTTTTATTATTTGAGACAAATCATTGTTGCCTGCGGCTCGTTCACTCATCACAGCAGCATACGTCAACTCTTCATGCGATATTTCTGATCTCACTTTCTCTGTTTTGCGCCTTTTGCTTCTTTCACTACATTCTTGGAATTCCTTAAGAGGTCGGCCGGGTTTATTGTGTCGCCAAACAGGTAGAGAAATTTTTTCTTTAAGCCATTGTTCATTCGTTTTTCGGAAACGACATTCTTTGTAGCTTGCTGAGGTCCATTTTAGCTTGTAATGATGTTTAAATGATTTTAAGCAATGGCGGAGTACTTTAGTTTTGTCCTCGGGGCATTTGGTCATTTCAATTAGTTTATGCTCAAGAAAGTCCAGTTTTTTATCTAAATTTTTGTAGTCGCACTGTTTTATTACGTTTTGGGGGCCGAGTCACCCGCGTCCGTAGGAGAATACCCGAAGCGAGTCCCTACACGTGGTCCCCGGGTGGTGCTAATCAGGTGACATTAACTGGTGGTAGGTTTCGGCCGTTGGCTTGCGACCACCCACTGAGCAAAGGCATACCGCCAAGCGGCCTAGCCGTGTTCCGGTGTGATGCTCAGTGTAGCCAAGCTAGAGGAGTTGGGTCGAAGTAGTTGTTCCAACGCATGCAGATCAACCTGGCTCGTGCCAATATGGTCGTATTTGGAGACTAGTCGCGGAGGGTAGCGGGATCCGAGGCACGGTGCACCGCTGGCCGACCGCAGTTAGTTGGGGGCCCAAGTAATGTGCCAGCCACACATGAAAGGCTGCCCCGCCAACTAGCGAAAAATCCCGGAATGCGCCATCGTGCTGGTTGGCGACCAGACGAGAGGGCCCGATGGACATTCCCGGGGGGGCTCGGGCGTCCCCGCAGTCTCCAGACTAGTCCCCTAATGATATCGTCCTTTCGGTGCGAGCCTGAAGGTTAGCAGCTTGGAACCTTACTTCACTTCCTTCTCCTCTCACCCATTCACTTCACACATACACATGAAAGGGAATAAAAAGAGTTTTGCAAAACAGCGGCTGCACTCCCTCTCTCACAAAGTGCACCTCACTAACATACGAGGTCTGCACTCAAATATCGTCGCAGTCCACCACCATCTTGAGACGGAAAAACCAGCTCTCTTATTCCTTTCGGAGACGCAGATCAGATGTCCGTCCGACGTGTCGTACCTTTTATACCCAGGGTTTACTTTGGAGCACAACTTCAAACCACGTGCGGGTGTATGTATGTACGCCCGGGACGACATCTGTTATCGGCGTCTCCGTAACCTTGAGGACTCCAGGTTCTCTACGCTTTGGGCCTTAGTGGACACAGGCCTAGATAAAATTATCTACGCTTGTGTCTACCGCTCGCACAGCGGATATCAGGAGACAACCGGGCTCACACAGCATCTAAGTGAGGCGGCGGAAGCGGCTCAGCAGCGGTACCCCTCCGCCCAATTAGTGTTACTGGGGGATTTCAATGCCCACCATCAAGAGTGGCTTTTCCCGTTCCAGTGCACAGACCATGCTGGTAGAGAAATGAGAAAGCTAGCTTTAACATTAAATCTCACCCAGCTGGTCCAGGGGGCAACAAGGGTACCGGATGTTGATTCGCACACGCCCAATTGCCTGGACCTTCTGCTGACAACAGATCCAGACCGCTACTCAGTGTCGATATCGGCACCTTTAGGTAGCTCCGACCACTGTCTGGTGAAATCTGTATCCGTCTACTCCCCGCCCGATCCCAGCCCCAGAGGCACACGGCGGATGTGGCGATACAGGTCGGCAGATTGGGATGGCATGCGATCTTTCTTCGCGTGTTATCCTTGGCAGCCCACTTGCTTTTCTTCTGAAGATGCTTCGTCGTGCGCAGATGCCGTGACGGATGTATTGCGGCAGGGGATGGAGTACTATATTCCATTCTCTGACGTATCAGTGTCTGGCGGGGCTCTACCATGGTTTAGCGCCGAGTGTGGTCGCGCTAATGCGCTCAAACGCGCGGCGTACCGAGCTCGGGTCGACTCTCGTACGCGCAACTCGCTCGACGTTAGTGAAAAGAAGAAGGCCTTCAATAGGGCTGCCAAGTCCTGCAAGAAGGTGATGCAGAGGGCTCGGTTTGACCACATCAGCCGAATAGGGAACAAACTTGCATCATACCCAGCAGGTAGTAAAGCTTTTTGGTCCCTGGCAAAGTCGGTTGAATCGAACTTCTGTCGCCCCTCACTGCCTCCATTGCTGAGACCAGATGGGTCGCTGGCCCACACCGCAGAAGAAAAAGCGAACTTGTTTGCTTCCCTTTTTGCGGAATCTTCGCGTCTAGATTCTGGTGATGCGTCGCCCCCGGCGGCTCCTGATGGTGGAGAGACGAGTATGTCGGACATTCGTATCCATTAGAAGGACGTCCGTAGGGTACTACGTAACCTTGACGTGAATAAAGCTAGTGGCCCGGATGGGATACCAGCAATTGTGCTTAAAACTTGTGCGCCTGAATTGTCTCCGATCTTGACACGCCTATTTCGTCTCTCATATGAGACTGGAAAAGTGCCGAATGCTTGGAAGCTGGCTAACGTGCAACCAGTGCCCAGAAAGGGCAGTCGAGCTGACCCAGCAAATTATAGACCCATCTCTGTAACGTCCATCCTATGTAAGAGTATGGAACGTGTGATAAATAAGAAGCTCCTGGCATACCTAGAAGCTAACGACATTCTAAGTGACCGACAATACGGTTTCCGCCAAAATCGGTCTACTGGGGATCTTCTAGCGTATGCCATTCACATCTGGAGCGAGGCCATCGAAAGGCATGGGGAAGCACTTGCTGTCTCCCTTGACATCTCGAAGGCCTTTGACAGGGTCTGGCACGAAAGTCTTATAGCTAAGCTTCCTTCCTTCGGTTTACCCACTGGTCTGTGTAATTGGATTGCGGACTTTCTGAGGGATAGGTCCATTCGAGTGGTCATCGACGGCAGCTCGTCCGGTCAACTGGGTGTCAATGCCGGAGTCCCCCAGGGGTCGGTGCTCTCGGCCACTCTGTTCTTGCTGCATATTAATGACCTTCTTAAGCCCGGTACCTTTGGGTATGCAGACGACAGCACTGTGGGTGAGAGATACGTATCCGACGCACGTGCTAGTGGGTCACAGGTCCAGTCTCTCCGAGAGGCTATGGTTGGGCGCTTGAACTTGTCCTTGCAGGCGGTCTCCGATTGGGGCGATGCCAATCTGGTCAAGTTCAATGCTGCTAAAACTCAGGCGTGTCTTTTCTCTGCTAAACGGAGCCAATTCCACCCAGCTCCATCTTTTCGGGATGTGACCGTACCGATTACCGACCATCTTGAGCTTTTTGGCGTAACACTATCATCCACTCTCAATTTTGGTCAAAATTAACTTGAACCACTTTTCAAAATTAAAGGCGTCCATTTCAGAGTGGTAATCTCCATCACCTTTCTTTGCATCAAATATTAATGCAGCATCCGGTAAAAATCCTTCAGTTGATCCTGTGAAATAAAATTAATACAAGTAAATTTTTCCGTACCCCATGGCCATGTATAATTTTACTTCTGGTCAAAGGTATAGGTTATATAATAAAGTAGAAACAACATTTATAACTTTTAGTTCGCTTTGCATGTGTTAATTCCAAATACAATAACATTACTTAATTAATAGTCAATGACAAATGGGTATTCATTTGTATTAACAAATGGTGAAGACAGTCAACAAAATATATTAAAAGCAATTTTAAGTAAATCAAATACATCGGCTGCGCTACGGAAAAACAAAGTAATTGCAGTTAAGCAAGATTGTCAGGAGGAGCAAAAAACCAAAAATCACAAATTTAAAACGTACTGGCGACAACTTCAGTACTTTTGTTATTTCAGAATTCGTAAAATTATAATTAGTACTATCTGAATCAAAGCAATTTTTTAAGTAATTTTTGGTAACTTTTCTTTAAATTGAAAAAAATATTTTTCTATTGACATAAAATTAATGTTAAATAAATAAAAAAAATCAGTAAGAAAGTAACTCAGTCACTTTGTTTTTCAAATAATTTAAAAATAGATGGACAAGTTTTAGTTTTAATAACAAAGCAAATGCATTTAATTGTTTTTAACAAAGACAATGAAGCCATTTAAAAATTAATATATCTACTATAAGATTTGTTGGCTTTTGCTTTTTATGAATCACATAATTTGTAAGAATTGTAAAAACTAGTTCATCTTAGGATTTATTAAGATATTTAGTTTCACTCAAGGAATAGGGCAACGGTTTCTTATAATAAATTAAAAAATCATAGATATAAGTTGTAATCATTTAATAAAACAAAAAATAAGATACAAAGTACCTACATATTAATCAAAACAAAAAAGAAATAGGTGTTAGGTTTTTCAATTGTTTTATGACATCTGGTAATTTATTGTAGATGCGCGGAGCCATGCCTAAAACACTTTTTCTCATTAAGGCTGTCTTACAACGCTGATTGCTCAAAGTATTTGCATATTGACTGCGAATTGCAACATCACGCAGTGTTGACACTTTTTCGAACAAGCTCATGTTTGCTTTAACGAAAACACAAATTTCAAAAATGTATAAAGAAGGTAAAGTCAATATTTTCAGCGATTTAAAGAAAGGTACACAGCTGTCATCCATTTTCAGACCACACATTGATCTTATGCATCTTTTTTGTGCCTTAAAAACCATGTCTTTATCCGTAGAATTGCCCCAAAAAATAATGCCGTAACGCAAAATTGAGGCTACTAAGCCATGATATGCAACTAGAAGAGCCTCCAAATTTATTTTCCTAGCAATTTGGAAAAGTGCGTATGCTGATTTATTTACTTTCTTACTTAGGTCATCTATATGGGCCTTCCAGTTCAGTTGGTCATCAAGTAATAAACCTAGGAATTTAGTTACTTCAACTTCTTCAATATCACAATAAAAATGATATTACGTATTTTCCCTCTTAAATGTAATCTAAAATAAATCAAATCAAATCTAAAACAAATCTTTGGTCATTAATCATTATCTTCCGTAAACGGTCGTGTTACCAAATCTGGAGAACCATTACTAGTTTGCAGGTTTCGCCAAAAAAATTGACGATTTTCTGGCATATGAGGAACCAATTTTTGAATTATCGCTTCTTTTTTCGTTGGGTTGATACCACGTCGCATAGCCACGCGTTCCGGTAACTTAGTTATATCGAATCTTTTTTGCAAAAAATCTAATTCATTGTACTCTGTTTGTTGCATTGTTTGATAAAACATAGTACGCGACCCCTTTCGAAATTGTACACTAGTTACCGAAGATATAAGAAAAGTCTTTTTTTCTTAGCCCAATTTAATTTATCTTCTGAGGGGTCGATTTCAAGGATTTTCATTTTGCGTCTGCTGCTCAAAACCACGTCTTTTAGGTCGTCGAAATCGTACACATTTCGAGCTTTTATCAAGGCTCTCTCAATGTTGCCATGGACACTATCGGCAGCATTGTGGGTATGGCCCTTTGTTAGGTATTTTATTGTAATCGTTTCTATTCCAGATTGTGGCATGTTGACGATTTGCACAAATGCAGTAAACAAGAACCAGTTCTTATTCTGAGCCGTGCAGTTATCGGCCCAGAAGACGAAGTTTTTGATATCTCTTTCTTTTTTCATAAATTTATAAAAAGCATCTATTATATTTCTCGCTTCTCTCTCAGAAATTTCTTCGTGCCACAGTAAACAAGTCGCCTTTTCTCCTTTTTTTAAAGGCGCAAACGTTAAATTAAACGAAACCAACCTACTTAAAAAAACAGAATCCTTAAGACCAGGCATCATTGGTATTAAAAACACTTTCTGGAAGTCCACTGCAACAACTTTTGTATCGCTTCTATCAGCTGCTTTTACTACATCTTGTCTGTATAATTCTGTAGCACACTTAGCCTTGAGTTTATGAACTGCATGAGAGGCCAGTTCTTTCAATGTCAGAAGATATTTTTTGTATTTGTGTTTAAATATCTCACAATCTCCACACATATCTGACTTAGGTGTATGCAAAGAAACATTCATTGTTTTCATAACCTGGCGATAAATTTCCTTACTATGGTGAAATTCAGGGTATTTTTCAACATAATTTTGATACATACTCCGTAATGTTAAGCCATGAGGAAGATATTTGACGTATGGTGCATTGTGACGTCTGTAGTGTGATTGGAAAGGATGGTAGGAGTTTATGTGCATTATTATTTTATCGGTTTGTAAAACTCTCCTTTTATATTGACCTCTGTTTTCCTTCACACCACCATCACATGGTGATAAAGCTTTCGCTTAAAAAAGACTTGTTATGACTGCATCGGATAAATAGCCCAATGTTTTAAAAAAAAAAGATTTACAGACCTTCAGCATATCCTTAGTCTGGGGATCTTCTATGAAGTAAACTCTGGTTACTGTTCTGTTTTTGTTGGCAGTGGTTGTAATTCTTTGTACTGATTTAGTAGACACACATTTTGAAAGCCATTGTCGGCGTGTAATATAACTACAGTTCCAAAAGTTGTCCCATATGACCCTGCGTTTGTCTTCATCAATTGCGTGACACATGTTTTTGGGATTTACTGACAAACATTTGCAAGAGACTGGTAAAATGGGATACTTTTCTTTGTTTCTCTTAACTTTTTCTATTTCAGTTAAAATACACCTCTTAGTAACTTTCTTCGTTTCGGCTTTTCAATAACTGTTGGAATAGCTTCTTCAATCGATGACTCACTTTCAGTACTAAGTATATGCTTATTGAACCTAAAAGTCTTCCTCCCACGCCGTTGACTAGAATCTGTATTTGAAATATAATCTGGATCGGCGCAACTGTCGTCAAAAACGCTACGATCACTGTCAAGAAAGCTCTTCTGGAATCTTCTTCTATTTCGTTCTAGAATTTAAAAAAGTTGAAGTTTAAATTAAAAAAAGCAACAAAATTCCCTTAAATTCAAGATATAATATATATTCTTTAAAATAATAGATTTTATACCTTTTTTCCTGTGTCAATACCTATATCTTCTGGTGTAATCAAGTCTCTGAATTTTTTTTTTATTATGATTAAAAATGACTAACATACTAATTAATAACTAGATAACCGCTCTTTTCTTTCATAATAATAGTAGTACAATAAGACAGTTCTTAATAATAAGATCTATATTATTCAATAATTTTTTTAGCTATATTTCATTATTAGAATGACTATAGGTTACTTACAATATTTGTGGAGAAACTTCAAAATCATTCTGGTGGTCTGAGTGGGACGAGAAACAGTTTTTTGAAGTAGATGGTTGAGCAATAATTGTGTGATGCGACGTAAGGTTATCGTCAGGTATGGCGTCAACAGTATTGGTCTCTTCTTGGAGATTCTTGGGTGATTCGGAGGTCCTAAAAGAAATCATACCCTTAGGACGTTTGTGCACTACAAGGAATTTTACCGTCCGGCAGTCCGATTTCTTACAATAGGGTAGTTTCCAGGGTCAAAATAACTACATTTTATTTAGTCCGTATTTTAGATTATAAAAAAATATTGGACACGTATTTTTTCTTTTTTCGATTAAACAAAAAATAACAAAGATATAGCCCATTAAAGTTACGTGTGACGTCACCCTGCGCGAAAAAATGCAGCTCGGCGTGACATTACACGTAACTTTAATGGGCTATATCTTTGTCATTTTTGGTTTAATTTACAAATAAAAAAATACGAGTCCCTTATTTTTGAATAATCGAAAAGACGGACTAATTACATTTTTTACGGCAACTAGCCTATTGTCAATTAATGTCAATGAATTCTTTATGAAAGTTGATATAAATCTGACTGCCGGACGGTAAAATTCCGTATAGTGCACAAACGCCCTTATTGGTAATACAAATATCTAACAAATTGATTAGTATTTCATTAAGACAACCAAATCAAAATAGAAAAATAGGTACTACTTCATGTATGCCTACGATATATTTCGTAAATAGGTATTTACGAAATGAAAACACACAATACAAATAATTAGACATTTGCACTTACATTTGTGCTAACTGCACCATAGTTCTCGAACGTAAACTGCGGCTATTTTGCATTTTAAACATTTTCCAAACAAAACACACAAAATCACAGCCTCGGCAAACTTATGACACGAAGTTGTAACTGACTTTTTATTGTGAGAAAAGTGACATTTGAAAGGTGCGTTCAGAAATGTGATAAAACCGAGTAATGTCAAATAATTTAGACATTTGAAATTTTGAAATAAACGACAGCATATCAAAAACCGAATAAATGGGATATAGTTATAGCTTGAATTGATTTACAATAAAGAAACAAAGCAACTGTTATTCAGTTGCTTTGTTTTACATTTGTCATTTTACTTGCTTTATTTTTACGTTGACAAATTTGCCATTTTGGCCATTTTTAACAATTCAAAAACAAAGTAAAGTGGTTTGATTTTCTTATAGCTCGTTTTAAGGACTTAAAAAGAAATTTATATCAAATGAAAAGACAATTAAATCATTTCACAACGTAAAAACAATGTAATCGACGTGCAATTACTTTGTTTTTGCTTAGACAATGTGGTTTACTTTGTTTTACCGTAGATATGTTGGACAAGTACCTGCAGTTACTTTATTTTACAATTTTTTATCTCAAAAAATAAAGCCTTTTCGATGATTCTGTGAATGTAGCAGTGTCCGTTATAGGCAAAATGTTCCAAATATGTAAAAAAAATGATTTTGAAAAATACGTTAGTTGCTTTGTTTTTCCGTAGCACAGCCGACATACCAATATGACCAATGATAAGCCGCCTTCCTTTTCCCGTTGGGTTCTTTAAACCAATGGATAGACCTTCCCGATGTGCTTCTTTTGAGGACTTTATAGTAGTGTCTTGCCATACAAAACTTTTCGTGTGACCTGTATGTATGATAAATGGTTATTAATTTAAATATAATATTCAAAAAACAAATTCATGAAATTATGTTGTACTTTGGTGCATAAAAAACTGTTAAGAAATATTAGAAGCACTGTACCTTCATTTAGCCAAGTCTCGTCTAAATAATATATTTTTCTTCCTTCATTCCTTAACGTTTTTATTTCATGGAGATATTTAAGTCTCCATAGGACGATCTTCTGCCTGTCGATGAGTGCACTTTTTCTGCTCCGTTTAATATATGTGAACTGTAATGTGTTTTTAATTATTTTATACAGACTGCTTCTCTTAAAATCAGGCAGAGAGTCATCACTATTTACTGCTTCCAATATCTTATCCAAGGTGGACATCTCGTTTTTGAAGAAGAAGGAATGAATTTTCCTCCGTATTTCATTAAAGGTTATGTCATCGTAATCATCATGTTTCATGTGCTGCCGTTGGCGGGGGGGAGATTTCAGGCGACCTTCTGTATTGTACTCTTTTAGTATGTTGTATACAGTAGCCCGAGATACGCCTATAAATAAGAAAATATGTTTAATCACAATGCACGTTGCTTACTTTCAAATATTTTTATAGTAATAATTTTATGAATGATTCTTACCGGCAACTTTTGCGGTTTTCTTTATCATCTCGGTCTTATAACAAGGAGTACCTGCAGGCCAGGACAAGTTAAATTCCTTAAAAATATTGATAACTGTTTGCTTTTCTACAGCACGAAGTGGAGTTTGCTTCATTCTCTTTTTCTTGGGAGACATTATTATGTCTTCGTGGTCAACTTTTGGACCTCGTTTTTTTCGCCGTTGGCTTTGGTCAGGAGTGCGATTCACTAAGGCAAAACATTTTTACAACCAAGAAATCATCGTTGAAACATCTGATGTAAACTAATCGGTATTCTTTAGTTAAAACTGCGCGGACGTAGCGCCACAACGATGTCGACGGCGCGACATATAACTAAAATATGGTTCCGAACGTATGAAAAACGGTATTCAGAAACACAAAACATCCTCGCCTTCAACGACAACGACGCCTTCGCCTTCTATTTTAACTGTCAAAGCGTAAAGCTTGTAAATTGTAGATGTTTCCTTGGTTGTAGACAATTAAAATGTGAGTAAAACAAGTTATTTTTTAAATAATAAATGCTTAGTATTGTGTTTTATTGTTGTAATGCTTAGTATTTGTTGTTGTTTACCGTACTTTAATTCCTGAAAAGTTTATGCCTATTTATAATGTTTTAGATGGCAGTTCGTCTTTCCTGTATGATTTTTTTGTTGGAAGAAGCTAAGCGTCGAGATAATGTAGAAAAAAGACGTCAGGCACATGTGATACGTAATATGGATCTCCTTACTACTGATATAGACTATATTAAGGTATTCAGGTTGACTGAAGAGCTAATTAAACAATTGGAAGAAGATATTTCACCATTCTTAGCAAAGACGAAACGTCAAGGAGGAATTTGGAACCGAACCAAGGTATTACTACTACCTAAATCAATAATAAATCACTATATAATGAAAAAATGTCTAAAACTTACTCTCATTCCAGATTTTATGCACTCTCGCATTTTTAGCTAGTGGGAGTTACCAAAAAATATTATGTGAGAACGCAAGAACCTATGTCTCGCAAGCATCTGCCTCGAGGGCTATAAGATCCGTAGTAGATGCCATCAACCACCCAGTTATTATTAATAAGTACATAAGATTTCCTCAAAATACAAACGAAAGGCAAATTCTCAAAGAAAAGTAAGTATTTGTTATGTTTCACACTTTCGTTTTATTTTTACTAATTAGATTCTTTCATGAATCAAACCTTAAGGCTATTTATTTTTATGTTACCTACATATTTTTTAAATTGTCTATATTTTTATAGATTTTATGAAAAGTTCAAAATCCCTGGAACCATTGGTTGTGTTGATGGTACCTTGGTATCAATGTTTCGGCCCAAAGAACATGAAGAAAGATATTATTGTAGAAAAGGGTATCATGCTCGAAATGCTGTTATTGTAAGTTTTTTTTACTTCATTTAACTTAAAGTACGAACAAGGAACATCTGTTTCAAACCATATTTTAATCTTTTATTTTTGCCATTTAAGATAAATGATCCAGACTTAAATATAATGCATGTGGATGTAACTTTTGGAGGTGCAACACATGACAGCTTTATATTTAATAATTCAGTCATAAAAACACATTTGGAGCAGCTAAATAATACAGGAGAAACAGTGTATCTGCTTGGTATGTATTTTAAAATGTTTCTTTACTTTTTCCATCAGAAATTGTACCTGTTTTCGAGGGTATTATTATATAATAAATTAAGTTATTTTCATTAACGCAAAATCAAATTAAATTCCTGTTTAATTTATTTCAGGGGACTCCGGTTTTGCTCTTAGACCATACATGATGGTTCCATGTAGCAACCCTGAGCCTGGATCAAGGGAAGAATTCTATAATGATCTGCAGGCCACTGCAAGAAATACTGCAGAGCGAACCATTGGCATACTTAAAGGCCGTTTTAGGTGCCTTTTGGTTCATCGTGTTCTTCACTATGATCCAGAGATGGTGGGAAAAATTATTAAAGCTTGTTGTGTGTTACATAACATTTGCAATCAAGCCAGAGTTCCTACAGTAGAATTACCAACTCATATACAGAGACAAGAAGGAAGTATGATCCGGTTACTACAACAAGGAAGCCAGAACTCTATCAGTGATTTGGATAGTGGACGTCTTGCTAGAAGTCGTCTAATTGATAGACTGTGGCGTGGACGAAATAGTTAATAATAGAAGTAAATACTAACAATAGACTTAAGATAATTATTAGTTAGTAACTCAGGTTTTAAGACAGTTTGTTTATTAAAAATTATAGTGTACTTTAAATAGTAATGTATATTGTTTGTCATAAAATAAAGTGGATGTTTTTTAAACTTCTTATACAGGGTGTAAGGAGAACGCTTCCGAAGCCAGAACGTAGATTATATACAACCTAAATGCAAACGAATACCAATAACCTTTCGCTTTAAATTGATTATTTTCAAAACTTCATATTTCATAAACACGCAATGGAAACGAAAGTACAAATGTGAGGTCACTGACACGCAAGGCAACGTCGCGCCACTGCGCGCCCGCCCTTATCAGTCGCCGAGCGGCCGCCGAGCGCTCGGCCCGAGTCGCGGGATTTAATACGGAATTTACAAACATCACTTTCAAAATGCCTAGGCCGCCGCCCCCTACAACCCTTCATAAAATTATGAATTTTAATCGCAATTGTAGTCCATTGTAAAAAGCTGACAGAGGCATTTTACGTACCTGTCTAAATCCTTTGCGACCTTATGAGGTTTGGCTCGAACTGGGCTCCATCCATTTCAATACAAAGGCGGGCCCGTCGCTGTGTCGACTCATGAACACGAGGCATTAGTGTTGGATCCTCAACACATTCTTCACGTAGCTTATTAAAAACGCTCACTATTCTGCCCCGCATTTCATCAGCACTATCACATTCCCGATCAAACACTCTTTCTTTCACATACCCCCACAAAAAGAAGTCCAATGGCGTTAAGTCGGGTGAACGAGCCGGCCAGGCATGCGGCCCCAGCCTTCCGATCCAGCGGTCATTAAAAAGTTCAGTGAGACGCTCGCGGACGGGACGCGTAACATGCGGAGGAGCGCCATCGTGCTGGAACCATGCTCGACGATATTCAGCCAGCGACACATTGTCTAGCATATCATCTAAACGTCCATTTATAAAATTAAGATATGCTGATCCATTGAGGCGCTGCGGTAGAAACACTGGTCCTAAAATTTTCCCATTCAAAACACCAGCCCATACGTTGACGGACCATCTGGTCTGATGGCCGGTTTCTTGAGTGGCGTACGGGTTAACGGCTGACCATACATGGGCATTCCTCCTGTTCCACATCCCGTTTCTCGTGAATGTGGACTCGTCCGTCCAGATAACGTGCTCAATGAAGCCAGGCGCACGCTGTTGTTGATCTAGCAGCCAACGACAGTACGCACGACGACGAACGCGATCATTGGGCAGCAAAGCTTGTACTTTGTGTATTTTGTAGGGCCGCATTCTGTTCCGGCGCAAGACTTTATGAACTGTCCAGTGAGAAACTGTCGGTAAACCCCGTCGCCGCTATAATTTCGCCGCACTTCGTGTGCCTAGGCGTGGATTTTGGCGAATCACATTTAAAATACGCTCCTCAGTCTGAACATTCACTTGTTGTCCACCACCTGCCGCCATCGGAGCAATCGGTCGATTTTCTAAGACTCGCTGAAAAGCTGCCGTTATCATGCGAGAATCAGACGGATGCCGGACATTCGGAAATCTGTTCCGGTAAATTCTCAACGCTAGAGATGCATTCCCAAGGGCTTCTCCTAAACACATCAACATGTTGCCGTATTCACGAGCACTGTACACGTATGCCTGAGGCATTATTTAAAACAACAAAAAATAATAACTAAAAAAGAATAAAACAGCACTAAAAACGTAACAATAATAACTAAACACAAATTTAAAACTAACAAAACAATAATTAATTACGATGCAATATCGATCGGATAAACGTAACGTACGTTAGCTCACGAACCGAGTCGGAAAGGAACTGACTAGATTACTATTATTTACTAAAGAAGTACTATGAAGATCAAACGACGCGCCGCACTTGCAGGTGGCCGGCCGACAAACGTTACCGCCGCACGTGCCACGTTGCGATGTGCAAAGACCAACAATTTACAGAGGCGAAAATGTTAAAAGAATAATTTTAAATGTTAGGAAATTGTACTTATGCTATTACAAACTGTTTTCATTTTCTAACTTTTAAATAAGATTGAATCGGTTTCTTGGATTCAATTAATTTAATTATTCACTTTAAATTGGTTTACTTACTAAATGAAGGATCCAGTTCTTGCAATAAACAAGCGCGCATCGTGTGACTTTAATTACATTGACATAAAGTTCAAATTCAATTGATTCACGCGCTCTGGTTGCTTTAAACTGTACATGCGATGAAAATTTTTTAGTCAATCACAGCTGATGTCGACGATCTTTTAATTTATTTCATTTACTATCGATTATCGACATAATACAAAACTGTTAATAAATGCACGACATAGTGCATCATTTTAAAACTGTTAACGCCTCTGTAATGTTTCTTTTTATTTATTTTGGCGGCGCTTTACAAAGGATACTTTGACCACGCCGCGCCGGCGGCGCCGCGCAGCAGTACAGTTCGTCCGCTATAAGTTGGCGAGTGTGAAGTTAGGCTCTGCGAATTTTGGCCCTTGTAATATCGTACAAAAATAAAGGTTTTAAAAAAATAAATGCAATTTGCAGTTCTTATTGCTGTTAAAAACAGTTATTGGCATTAATTTTTTTTTAAACCTTTATTTTTGTACGATATTTCAAGCGCCAAAATTCGCAGAGCCTAACTTCACACTCGCCAACTTATAACGGACGAATTGTAAGTAAGTACGTAGTAACGCGACTCGTTATTTTTACCGAATTCACAAAAACGAGGAGGTACTTTTTTTGTATTTTTGTTCATCGATTACTCAGCCGATTTTTTTTTTGTTAGAAAGTAGATAGTTCTGAGGTGGTCCCACTGTCACCAAGTTAGGATCTGATGATGGAATCTTAAAGAAATCTAGGGGAAACCCTCAAATTTTATAACCTCACTTATTGTTTTTCGCATATTTTATGAAGTATCTCGTGTATTTGCGTATGGTTGTCACCATCTCAGGTGGCGTGGCTGATGATGGAAGGTAGGTACAACTCCTTGACAGTAAGAAGTTACTCGAATAGGCAAGGACTGTTTATTTAGTAAATTGTTTTGATGTTCGATAGGGTATTTACCATTTGGTCTCATGATCATCAAGTCATAACCTGATGCTGCAGTCAGGATAGTCTGCAGAGTACCTAACTCCTCGACAACTAACAGCAGAAATATCGTGTTTAGGCTCATTGAAAAGGGTTCGATGTGTGGATAAACGTGCTGTGTAAACACCGAAGTACATAGCGACCTGATGCTGAAGCCAGGAGCTTCAGAAAAAGTACAAACCTCGAAATTACAGCACCGTAGTCGTGTTTGGGCTCATTTTAAACAGGACTAAACTAAAAGAAAAAAAAACCTTTAAAAAACACAACCGACTTCAATTAAAAAAAACACCGACATAAAAAAAAAAGTACAAAATAACTAGTTTTGTCTCTTCATTATTTAACACCGACTTCCGAAATTAAAGTTATTTTGTATTTTTTAAGGTGTTTTTTTTTTTAAATTGAAGTCGGTTGTATTTTTTTGCAAAAAGTTTTTGTTTCGATATTTATTGTTAAGTTTGCCGATATGAAGTCATTGACGCCAGGTCTAGAGATAATGTCGGGATGTAGGTTGGTAAACATTTTAGTTTTGTTGCTATGCAAAATTTTAGTGACGGAATGACAAGTTTCTTGTAAACTCAATGTCTTTGTACATAATCAAATTTTTAAACGTTTCTTTCTCAATCACAGTAGTGAGTAGGTAGCTAAGTATCTTCGTTATGGGCCTCAAGGTTAAGCAAAGTAAACTGGATTTTTCTGACTTGTAAGTTTAAGATCAAAAAATTTTAACCCTGTTCAAGGGGAAAATTACTTAATTAATTAACATTACGATCCTTGCACGAATGGAACCCGAAAGCAGATATGCCACTACTAGGTAGAAGTGAACTGAAAACACATTTGCTTCCAGCGATCGAGTAAAGGTTAGTAGTTTAGGAGCGCACTACATAGTCAGCCGTTGCGTCGTACGTTGGGTCGCGTCGGCTGCGCGGCTAGCGGCTGTCGGCGACCGCGCGCGGTCTTTGAACCCGAGGTCATGCGCGAGCGTCAGATGATTTATTTATTTACGAATACATTGCTTGTTAGAGTTTTAAAGAAAAAAAAATTGTTTAATCGCAAATAATGGTTTCATTTAACTGTTCCCACAGCATAGTGTATGAAAAATGATAAAAAAAATAGGTAAAATTGTAAAAAAAAAAAACTGATTTTTTGATGGTATCGTATCGAGAATCACTAGCCTTATCACCTGTCTTCGTTTTCGGAAGCGTTTCCCTTACACCCCGTATACTTAATCATGTTTAATCTAAAGATAAAATTAATATAGTCTAACAAAATAGTATAAATAGTATGTACCTAGGAAAAGTCATTTTAATATAATCAATTAATAAATAAAACAATGTTTTAGCATACATTTAATTTTTATTTATATAATCTTGAATTGCACTACTTATGTTATTTAGAGCCTGAGCCATAGCCTGATGGCCCTCCGCTTGTTGACTGATTGCTTGAGCAATCAAGAGTTCTGCTTCTGCTCGGCGTTCTTCGATGGCTATGAAACGCTCTGTGATGCTAACCATTTCAGAGCGGCGTTGTGACGGAGGTGACCTTCTCAATAGTCGCCGGCGCGCTGCGGATTGACGCGGAGATAGCTGGTGAGTGCGTCGGCGACCGCGTACTGTCTCTCTGTGCACACGCCGAGTAGGAGCTGCAATTAACATATTGTACTTATTATAGTTATTCTTAACTTATTAACCCATCGTGTCGTGATATGAATATTATTTTATAATAAATATTTGGTTAGAGAATGCATCATACTTTGACTGCCCCTTTCCAAAACATCATTTGGGTGTGCCGCAGGTCTTGTTACCTCATTATAAGAAACCTGAAAATAATTATAGTTGTTGAATAATTTTTTCGTTTATAAAGTATAGTTTAAATCATAATTTTCAAAATCATACCCTGTTTTCTTCAGCTTCTGGTGCTGGTTCAATTATTACTGGCTGTGGTATCTGTGCCAGATTGTCTTGCACACTCCTTTCCTTCTACTAGGCGTTAGTCCCGGCTTTTGCCAGGGTCCGCCTTCCGGCTTAGCTTGCTCCACTTTGCCCGATCTTCTACATCCTTGACAGTAAGGCCATTGGCTCTCATGTCGGACTTGACGACGTCCAGCCAGCGCTTGCGAGGGCGACCACGCGACCTACCGCCAAGGACAGCCATATTCATGCATCCCCGGCCAACGTACTCCATAGGGCGGCGCATGATGTGGCCATACCATCGCAGACGACACTCTTGCAGTTTTTCCCCCACGTCACGGACACCAAGACTACCTCGGATGAATGAGTTGCGTATGCGATCGGATCGCGTTACGCCGCTCATCCACCTCAGCATCTTCATCTCCGTGACGCGAAGCTCCTGGGTGTGTCTGCCTAGTGCTGGCCAACACTCGCCGCCGTACAGGAGGACAGGACGTATGATGCATTTATATATCTGTCCCTTAAGCTTCGGAGGCATTTTGCGGTCGCATACAACGCCAGTTACCTCTCGCCATTTCGACCAAGCCGCGCCTATACGTGCTTGGACATCGTCGTCCACGTTGCCAGACTCGTGCAGCACGGATCCAAGGTACCTGAACTTATCGGAGCTTGTGATCCGGTCCGAACCTATTCGGATGGTATTTGAATCCGTGCTGCCACAGGACATGTACTCAGTCTTCGCCACATTTAGTCTCAGACCGCCGTTTTCCAGCGTGTCCTTCCAAATGTTGACCTTCCGCTCAAGTTGGGCTTTGTTCTGGCTAACGAGGGCGATGTCATCGGCATACATCATTAGCCATGGAGGCTGATCTTGGATGTATGCCGTAACTACATCGAGCACAACGTTAAACAAGAACGGGCTGAGAGCCGATCCTTGGTGAACGCCAACAGATATTGGAAAGACTTTGGATTCGCCAACAGCGGTCTGGACAGAGGACACGGAATCGCGATACATGTCTCTGATAATGTCAATATAGGCCTCGGGCACACCCTTGAAGCGAAGTGCCCACCAGATGGACTGCCGAGGAACACAGTCGAAGGCCTTCTGCAGGTCCAAAAAGGCCATATGCAGAGCTCTCCTTCTCTCCCTGTACGCCTCAGTCAGAGTCCGCAAGGCAAACACTGCGTCCATGGTGCTGTTGCCCGCCCGAAATCCATATTGACACTCAGAGACAGTGCACTCGCTACGGAGCCTTGTGTCAATTATGCGCTCGAAGAGCTTCATGGTGTGGCACATGATCTTAATACCGCGGTAGTTACTACAATCCTGTACGCTACCTTTGCCTTTATAAATAGGAATAATAAGGCTTGATCGCCACTGGTTCGGCATTTCCTTGGTGGTCAGGATGCGGTTAAATAGATCCGTCAGAAGGTCCACACCATGTGAGCCCATGTCCTTCCACACTTCGATTGGCACATTGTCAGACCCGACCGATTTCCGGTTCTTCATGTGGCGAAGAGCAATGCGAGTTTCGTCGGGGGAAATAGGGGAAATAAGACCAAGGTTAGGAGGCGGTTCGGGAGGAAGGTTATGGGGATGCTGTTTGTTAGACAGCTCCTCGAAGTATGTGCACCATCTCTCCTTAACAGAGGGGGCATCATAGAGCAGCTTACCCTGGGCGTCCCTTACACAGAGGCATTTGCTAATGTCCCGTGTAGCTTTTTCCCGGGCCCGCGCCAGCTTAAAAATAAGCTTTTGCCCCTCCGCAGTTTCCAGCTTGTCGTACAAGGGCGCCAAACTTTTGCTGCGGGCTCTGGCTACTGCTTTTTTGCAAGCGCGCTTAGCCGCTCCATATGCCTCCCTGTCCTCCGGAGAGTTGGACCCCTGCCACTTCTTAAATAATACCTTCTTCTTCCGGGTCGCCTCCTGCACCCCGTCATCCCACCACCACGTCTCCCTGTCCATGGTGCGACCACCACGAGAAGTGCCAAGGACGCGCTTACCCGCGGCGGTGATTGCTGAATGAATCCTACTCCATATCTCTTGAGCGGACTCATGCGGAGAACTGATCTCGAGGTGCTCGACCTCCGCGATGAATTCCGACAGTTTAGGACCATTAAGCAACCACCACTTGGTGCGGGGATTGCGTTTCTGGGTCACTTTTTTCCTTGATACGATCGCCAGGTCCATGACAAGGAGGCGGTGTTGAGCCGTTAAGCTTTCGCCTGGGATAACCTTACAGTTGGTAACCTTGCCAATGTTGCACCGTCGCACCAGCAGGTAATCAATTTGGGTTGAGTATGAGCCACCACGGTACGTAATAAGATGCTGGGGCTTCTTCTGAAAGAACGTATTCGCGATGGCTAGGTCCGACACAGCGCAGGTCCTGAGTATGCTGACTCCCTCTGCATTTAGTTGGCCATAGCCAAAACCACCGTGAACACGTCCGTACTCTCCAGCACGCTGACCTACGTGACCGTTGAGATCCCCCCCAACCAAAATATCTTCAGAATTCGGAATAGCGCGCAATACGTCCTCGAACTCATCCCAGAAGGCCTCCTTTTCAGACTCACAGCAGCCAGTTTGAGGAGCATAGGCGCTGACTAAGTTCGTTACCGACCCTTCGATCAGCACCTTAACTCGCATCAACCGGTCGCTGTATCGGTCTACTTCAAGAAGTCCATCCTGGAGGTCCTTAGACAATACTACGGCTACTCCGTTCCTGCCCGATGGTGATCCGGTGTACATTAGCCGGTACCCCTGCCCGATGTCACGGGACTTATTCCCGTTCCAGCGCGTCTCCTGAAGGAAGGCGCACTGGACCCGACGTTTCGCAAGTACGTCCGCGAGTTCTCTGCAACGTCCAGTTAGAGAGCCAATGTTCCAGGTGGCAAAGGGGAGCTTCTTTTTGGGTACTAACTTCTTTAGCCGTGCCCGTACTTGACACGGTAGCCCTAGCCCACTTATCGCAGGTTTAAGGCGATGTGCCTGCGCGTCGTTGTTCGGCGACGCCCTAGCCCAAGTACCCACATTATTCTTTGCCATTCCATGTATATGTGACTGAAGTTGGTTTTACGTGGGGCGACCAGCCGTCTGACCCCCACAACCCTACGAGAGGGAAACCAGGATCGCCAGAGCCTCGTCCGTTGAACAGCAGGGTGCACCGCTAGCAGGTGAGGTTGGCTTGGGTCCTTAAGATGTAAACGGACCCCAATCACCCCTGTAAACGGACCCCAATCACCCCATTGTCTTGCACACTATCGGCATCAAAAGCAGCAAGATTAGACTAGAACAGAATGTTTTGCTAGGTTCTTTTAATTATTCAAGATAACATTTAAAAATTACACTTGCAGCCCAAAGTGATACCATGTCCAGTATTTAGCACTATAGGGTTAATCCTATTTTATTTATTATAATTATATACTTGTATTGATCAAACAACATGGGTGTTATGCACCTTAGTGGAGAGGTTACTTATTATTAGAGGTTTATGCATGCTTAGTGGAAAAATCCATCAATAAAAGAATAAACAAATCTTATACCCATTGCATTTCATTGCCTGGCTCATGTGTATGATCATCACTTTGGTCAGCCTGCTGCTCATTTGGAGGGACAATATTCTGAAAATAGAATGTTTACACAATATTATATTAAATTATATGTTAACTCATTAAACTGACAAAAAAAAAAACAATTAAAACTTACGATTAAAATGCTGGGAGACTCTTCACTTTCCACGGTTCTACTCAATGGTTCTTCCTAAAAATGAAAAAAATATTGTATTACTTATTAATTTCAAACAAATCAATAAATTTTTAAAGGTCTATAGCCTTGAAAACTACAAACCTCAAAAGGATTTATTTCCAAGTTCTGATCTCCGCAACCAAAACTTTCTCCTCCCATAATGGTTTGGATTTTCAATTCTATCTCACTAAGTTGTGGCAAATCTTCATCAATGCCACCACCAGTGCGCCGCCTCGCGGCTGCAATTAAGCTGGACTTCCTCTTAACTGCTCCTTTTTTGTCCTTCCAGTACTGCAACACAAGTAGGAATTTTATGATGTATTAAATAAATAGAACACCTATTTGCTCGGTTTGGTTTAACTTTCCGTTGCAATTTTAAATGCTTTTATAATTGCTAGTTACCCTGTTGTCTACACTAATATTATAAAGAAGAAAGATTTGTATTTTAGTGTGTGTATGTTTGTAATTAATAAACTCAAAAACAACTGCGCCCATTTCAAAAATTCTTTCACCATTAGAAAGCTACATTCATCCTGAGTAACAGGCATAGTAACATATGTTTTATCCCCGTACTCCAACGGGAACGGGAACTAGGCGAGTGAAACTGTGATATCCGCTAGTTAATATTAATCTAGTAATAAAGAACATACACAGGGGGCTGTCAATGCAAAAAGATACTATACCGTAGAAGGCTACCTACTCAATGCAACAGTATACAGGGCGAAATTGAATAGATGCGACAAAATTAAATTTACAATAATGTGTTGTGAAGAAAATTTTGAACATGTCAAATGAAATATTAATTAACTTTTATTAGTGTTACGAAAAACGTTAAAATAATTAAAGTATCAAAGAGTTTCGCGTGCATTACACGATTTAGGTACATTCTCGCTATGAATGAATACCGCTTGCGCGGCGCGGTGGCGCGGCGCCATTCATACTTTTCTCGGCTTAGGACGATCAAAAATACAATAAAAGTAAACAGTAAAATAATTTTAACGTAGGTATAAACTGAACACGTATGTTCAACACAACCAATCAATTATTGTATTTTTGGCGTATTTAAAAAGTTGGTATTTACAATAAATCAAATCTTACACGGTACACTTACGTGTATTTTAATAATTGTTCAAAATGTCCACCTCCGTTTTGTAAACATAATTGAGCACGGCGCCGCAAATTGTCCTTAAGTTTAATTAGCACTAAAGTTTGTGATTTCACAGTTTCGAATGCACTCACGATTTTGTTTTTTAGTTCGTCTAAAGTTTCGGACTCGCCTTCGTAAACGCGTCTTTTTATTTTTCCCCACAAATAAAAGTGTAAAGGTGTGAAGTCCGGGGAACGGGCCGGCCATGGTACGGGTCCGCCGCGACCTATCCACCTATCACCGTATTCACCTTGTAAATAAGCCCGCACTTCACTGAAATAATGAGCCGGAGCTCCGTCCTGTTGGAAGTACATACTTGCAAGATAAGACTCGGGCACGTCTTCCACCACCCCTGGCGTGTGCCGGCACATGTACTACACTAGCGAAATCCAGCATATTCTGAGTAATTCTTAAAATGAAATGAAGGTGGAGTGACATTGGGATATTTTACACGAAATCTTCACTGCGTTTCGCGTAGATTTCTTACGGTATTGTACCACACAATAATATCGACACACTGTACGTTGGTAAACGGTTCACGACTATTTCGTCTCGTCCTAGCCATTGTTATGATTATGACACAAACACAAGACAACAAAACAAATTATTCGCGATACGTAAAGTAGGATTTGCGGAATGCGCGCGCGACGTGACGTCCGTGACCTACATACGTTTTGGGGAGACTAAGGGTGAGCGGGCGGTGCCGGCGGCGGGGCGGTCGCGGGAAAGGGATGTCAGCGCTGGCGCCTAGCGAGGTTTGGCAACGTCGCGCGATATTGCACTAGAAAGTAGGCAAAATTGGGTAAATAACCGCTATGAACGGCAACGTTTAATAACATGAGTACTCCTCGACGGTCATTGAACACTGCGATGAGTCGGACGAGATTTTTTGATATTTTAATGTTCCTTATTTATTTTGCATATTAATTATTTTTCTGGAATGCCGATAATTCGTACTTAAATGAAGATAACAACGTCAATGGACCATTTTAAAACGATAATTACGTAATTTTTTTTAATGATTTAGATTTTAAAATAAACAGTTTCAAATTATTATATTGCTGTAACTGAAGCTCCTATTTCATTTTGTCGCATTTATTCAAAGTCATCCTGTATACATACAATACTTATAATCACTAACCTTACACCACTGTTCCGATGTTTTCGTACACCCACTACCATCACTGTTCAGGGCTGTTGTTATTTTGGACCATGCCTGACGACTGCGAATGCGAGCATTTGCAGTACGAGCATGGCCCATAGCCAACCATGGTTCGTTTTCCAAAAAGCTTACTAGCTTTTCCAGCTGTTCTAACGAAGGAGCTGCGTTGCGAGACACTAAAAGATAAATATTTTGGTTACTTATATAGTTCCAGAAACTGTGCTATATTTATTAAATAGAAATGTTACTATAAACTTACTTTCGATAGGTTTGGAACCAAACTAAAACACAGAACAAGTAGAACGCCATTGGGTTGGGGTGCACAATTTTTTTAAAGTCCACTTAACCACTTAAAACCACTTAGAACTTTGGAATTTCGTATTTTGATAAAAAACTTTCAAGATAAGATCAAGTTGTTTGTTTTGAAATACGTAACCTATGTACAAATAAAAATGTCAAAGATTTGGTTTTGTTTTATTGCTATAAACAAAAATTAATTATTTTCCAAGTCTAAAATGAAATAATTAATTAAACATTCGTTGCATAATAAATATAACGTGTTTTATACATACGTATTGTGAATTTGTATTAATTTAAAATGACGAAATAACTTAAAAATAGGTTAGTCGAGATTTTCTCGATTATACTCTAGATAAGTCTAGATTAAACATAGCAACACTGCCAACATCCTACTCATCATCGTTGTTAGGCAGTTCGTCGACGAGCATATGTAGCTTAGCGAATACGGTTTTTATCAAAGTTGTTTTTAGAAGCGATGTTTACGATGAAGCATCCGTGAACTCGTCGATGTTAACATCTATGATGAATCTGTTAGTGAATCGCATTGCAGACTCCGAAGTTACATGTTGTAAGCCACTCGGGCCCGCACCGGCATCACCCATACCACAACAGAATGTAACAAAATAACCAATTAACAACACTAATAACGATAACAAAACAATAACAATGGAAAAATAGTAACAAATAACAACTAAATCACGAATATTCGGCAATAACAATAAACAAGGCGTAGCATTCACAAGTATTCACAAGTGAATGCCATTAGTGACATGACAATCGCAGAACATTTCCGTCAATTTCACAGACGACATAAACCGGTAAAATTAGAAAATCCCGGCTGTCACAGCTTATGAACGGATTAGGTGACATTTCAGATTTGATAGAATTATAGTGAAACGAAAAACGTTCCCGGTATTGTTCACTCCTGCTTCTTTTAGGTTGTTAGGATTGACACTTTAATTTTAAATCGGAATGAAATTATATAACTAAATGAAAGCCACTTCCTTAAAATGAATATTGAAAACTATAACAATGAAGTGTGACAGCTGTTATATAAATATATTTTAATAAATTTGGCCTCAATCGTAACTGTAACAAGTTGTTAGAAAGTGTACAGTAAAAATAACCTTTTTTAACTTCTGTCTAATGCTATTGCAAATGGAGTATAGTTACTTAATTACTCAGATACCCGCAAAACGAGACACAATAGCAGCGCGGTCTCATAGGACCGGTTGGGGATTCAAACGTTAATTATAACAAAATATAATAATAAAAATATATATAATATATGCTTGTATTATAATTTATAATTAATACAAGCCTCCAAGCTCACTTAAGTCTAGTAACGTTTTTGACCTTGAAAAAATCGTTCCTCGACTTACGATATACAGTCGAAAAAGATATTTTTAACTTCATACAACCTACCACTGGCCTACAAATTGCAAAAAACGTAAGAAAATTTTAATTTCGCGGGCTACCGTGACGCTTTCCCCTTAAATGTAATAATAAGTTTTAAATAATAAAAAAAAAAACACTCATCCGGTTTCACAGTACAGTACGACCGGTGTAACGTGGCGAGTGTGAAGTTAGGTTCTAGCAACTTTAACGCTTTTGTATTCGCTAAAAAATAAATGGTTTACAAAAATAAATACCAATAACAGTTGATTACAGCAATAACAATAGCTATTGGCATTTATTTTTTTAAATCGTTTAGTTTTTTAAGAATATTAAAGCTATTTATTTGCTAGAGCCTAACTTCACGCTCGCCACGTTACGCCTATAGTACTGTAATTTCCTAAATAAAGTAAACTCCATCACAACTTTCATTTTTTAAGTAGTACTGTTTCGAACTAAATGTTATCAACTTTCTTAACATCATTTGATGCAGGAACTATATCTCTGTCGACTTTTTTTGGTTTTACAAATTTTAAAGGGTTATTGACAGTTTTCAAAAAAATTATACAATAAAATGTCTCAAGCTCTTCATTTGCGACGTTTTCAATAAAACCTACATAGAACTTCCACGATTTTTTTTCGTAATATCCTAATAACACTGTCCCCTTCATTATTTTCAACGTTGTTTGTTTCTTTTTCAATGAAGATTCGTGGTTCTTTTTCTCCTTCAGTTGTATTACTTTCTGTTGTTATAATTCTGTTTTCTTTTTCTATTTGAACTTTATTTTCGCGTTCTTGTTCGGTTTGGTCCAATACTTGATTTTGATTTCCCTCGTTTTCGGTTATATTTTGCATTATTTCTGATTCATTGTCATAAAAATGTCTCGCAAATTCTTCTAAAAGTTGTTCGTCATCGTAAACACAGTAGTCTGAAGAATCGTGTAGGGAAAATATTTCATCATCAGTGTCTGTAGTATCATCATTGGAGGCAGGCTCTTATCTTTTATTTTTTTTAGGATTATTTTTGTTTATCTGGTTGTGACAATAGCGCCCTGCACACGCACAGTTCGGACCGCGCATCTTGGACTGCGTTCCAAACCGCAGTTAGATCTGTACGGTTTGGACCGCGGATCAAACTGTTTTGCTCATTACGATTAAAAATGCATTCACGGTTTGGAATGCGGACGAAACTGACATAATCTAGACAAACGTTCCGAACTGTGCGTGTAAATTGATTTTCAAGAGTTTGGACTACAGTTTGGACTGGCGCGTGGAACGTTATAACTTTTAAAAGTTTTTTACACAGTAGTGAGAAAAATGGACGATCGTTTGGTCATAGCGTTAGCTGGATTTGTAGTTAGCTTAAATAGCCGAAAAAAACGATGAGTGTGGGTAAAGGAACAGAAAAAGATATGGACATTTACCGATGTTAATGGAATTACGACAGTGTCATCCGGAAGATTTTAAAAATTACCTAAAAATGGATAGTGATGATTTTAATACGGATGTTCACGGAACAAACAAATTAACGTGATAACTTCGACGCTCCAAACCGCCATTCTTGTAATTTACATTTACACGTGATGCGCGCATAAAACTGTGAGGCAGGCGCTCGCGTCGATGCGCCAGATAGGACTGTTAGACCTGCACATCTACACGTACAGTTCGGAGCGAGGGATGGCACGGCGCGTGCTGTTTCCCGCGGTCCAAACTGTACGTGTGCAGGGCGCTATTCTTTTGACGTTGATGGAATTGGATTGTCATAAATATTGTTAGTGTTTTTATAATTTTTACAGTTTGTTGATACATCATAATTTTTTGAAATTTCTTTTACCTCAGGTCCAAAAAAATTAGTTAAATCCATAAAGCCTCGGTTTTCCGGTAAGAGTGTAACATCGGATAAGATTGTGACTTTATTTTTATTACTGACATTTTCTTTATGTGTTATTTTCGTTTTTTTCAATTGGTTTCTTTTCTGAGTTATTGTCTCCTTTTCGTTTATTATTCTTGAGCTCTTGTTTATTATAGCACATGCGATTTGATATTTAAGCAATTGCAGAAACCTTTAAAAGTTTCTGTAGTTTTATTGGAACAAAAACAACTAAGGCACCGGAATTTGATACTGTTATGTAGTTCTGATGAATCTGTATTGTTGACAATTTGATGCAGACATCGTTTGAGGTACCGGTATTAGGTTTTCCTTTACAGAGTAGGTTTTAATAGCGTCTTGTGATATATAAAAGATTAATATTGTAGTATCCGATTTCTGCAAAACTTCGTAAGCCGTTTCGGCATTTGGTATGTCAACGCCTTGTGAAACAAAATTATCAAGGCGTCGTTTTATTGCCGCGCCCACTCCATCAGCCGCTCCTTTTCCATGCGACGCCTCGCTGAAGTTCCAGGTAGAGTAAGGAAATCCTTTTTCTTTAGTGAGTTTAGAAAACAAGTAAAAATTTTTGTTTATATTGGCTTGTTGGGCCGGCCGAAAAGAAGTGAATCCCTTTAACACCCGGAAATTCTGTTTTTATATAAGCTAATACCGGCTCTAAATGTGCACAAATTGCTTCTGGGCCATGCTCGTTATTGGGCGAAATAGACGCAAATGTCTGAGGCTGCCTTTCTTTGGTGTATAGGACTCCAGTATGTATGGTCAGTTGGGGCTTTGATGCCCCCCAGTGCATAGACTGCACTTCTTTTGTAAGTTTGCAGGTATAATTTTCGGAGAAGTCAATATGGACTACGACTTCATGAATTGTTAAATTTTTTATGCAAGTTAAATACTGTGAATATTGATGTTTAATACACACATCAAAAATGTCTAAGGATCAAGCATTTTTATGCGGATTTCTTGAGATTGAGATGTGGCTTTGTAATAAATATATGATTTTATAAATTTATATGGATCCTTTTTGGTGCATTTCATAATTTGAATCAGGAACTGTGAATCAAATTCGAGTAAAAGATGAAAATCAGCTGTCAATATTTTCCCTATAAAAACATACAACGCATTGAAGACATTATTAGTGCTACTGTTTCCCTACTACTGATTAAAACCAACGTTATTATGGAGCGGCGACGTCATTTAAGCAGGGAAGAAATGCTCAGAGCCGTGGGAATGATAGAAGCTGGTTCCCGGCAACGTACTGGGGCTTTTGCTCTGAATACAAGTCAGAGTGTTATCAGTCGACTTTGGACACGTTACCGAAGCACTGGTACCGTGGCTGAGCGCCATGGAGGACGGTATCGCTGCACCACACGGAGACAAGACCGATACATTCAAATCTTAACTCGAAGAGCTCCAACAATAACCGCCATGATGTTAGCCGTGAGGCTTCATCACTCTTCAGGGAACTTAATTAGCGACCAAACAGTCAGAAACCGCTTGCATGAAGTGAACCTTCATTCCCGAAGACCGCTACGGGTACCACCTATAGCAATGCACAATCGTAGGATTCGATATCAATGGGCTCTTGAACACAGAAATTGGGCAGAAGAACAATGGCGTTTCGTGTGCTTTTCTGATGAGTCTCGTTTTGGTATGAGACCGGATACAAGACGTATACGACACTGGAGAACCCCTGGACGCCAACAGCGATTAAAATCCTGCCAGGAAGTCCATCCTTATAGTGGTAGAACCATCATGGTATGGGCGGGTATTTGGATCGGCGGAAAAACTGAGTTGATTTGGATCAAAGGCAACCTCAACGCTCAAATTTATGCTGAGACGATTGTATCAGACGTCATCGTTCCTCTACAAGTGCAAATCGGTCCCTTATTTCAGTTAATGCATGATAATGCACGACCGCACACCGCAAGAGTTGTAAGACAGACTCTCGCCGCAGCTAACATCAATGTCCTGCCCTGGCCTGCTCAGTCGCCAGACTTGAACCCGATTGAGCATGCATGGGATATGCTACAGAGAAGAGCTCTGCCGAATATGGAGGGTACCCAGTCGCAAGAAGACCTTTTTTTGTTGTTGCAACGAACATGGGCGGCCATTCCACAGCGTGATTTGGATGAACTCATTTTGAGTATGCCAAACCGATGTTCTTGTGTTGTTAGTGTTCGCGGTAGAAACACGGATTATTAATTGTTTAAGTTACCCAATAAAATTTTAAAGAAAACTGTTATTTCAGTCTTTTTTTCGAACTTTAATGTTAGTGGTTCAAATGTCAAAAATCCCTTTATTAGGAAAATGGCAAATTTCTTTATTAATGCAAAGGTGACTTGGTTTATCGTTACTGTGACAAACGAAAACACTTTATTTGATGAATCCTTTAAAGAAAATTTTAATTAATATCAATCAGGAGAAAAGTTATTGCAAAAATATATGTTGATCCCTAGACACTTTTGATGTGTGTATTATATACGTGTTTCTTTAATGTGTTTAGGTCATTGTTATACAAATTAAACATTGTTTTACTAATTTCTTTTTTTACAATTTTTTCGGTACTTTTGCTTGTTCCATCACTTTTATCCACATATTCGTGTTTTTCACGCACAAATTCTTCCCAAGTCACCACTTCATCGCGATTTTGAGCATTCCAATCAAAAATAATATCGTTATTGCGACATGTGGCACAATCTCCATAGGCGCATTCCTTTGAATTAGGATCACACACTATTGTAATGATTTCGTTGAAATTTTTGGGTGTCAATTAATCCTAAAGTGTCCCGTTGGTCCCGGCTGTCATTTGGAGATCTTTGGCAGTCGTTACGGATAGTCAGAAGCCAGTAAATCTGACTCCAGTCTTGTCATGAAGTACCGTGTTACCCCAGTTAATGGGTTGTGGAGGTCTGGTAGGCAGCCGCTCCTCGTAAAATACTGGTATTCAGCTAAATCCGGCTTGACTGGAAGCCGACCCCAATATAGTTGGGAAAAGGCCAGGCAGATGATGATGTATAACTTGTCAGTTTTAAATTTGAAATTTTCATGTTTTATGCATCCGCATGTGTCCCGAGCCGAAAGTTTTGGACGTAACACATAATATGGTTTATGTTTCTTTAATGAAGAGAATTTTGCTTTACCGCCTTCGTTTTTATATTGTTGATAGATATCTTTTAATGTTTTTACCTTCTCTGTCTTTTTATTTTCTTCGAAGTTTTTACCTTTTTTTTCCCGCCGTAGCTCTACTTACATCGTCTCTTTCGTAAAATTGCTGTATTTCTTCCACCATTTTTTTGTATCTTCGATCTGTATATGCTTTATTGCGCCGTACTCTTCCTTTTAATCCTAGTATAAATGTTAATTTACGCCTTTGCCTATAATTTTTCACAACTTTGCTTTCTGTCATTTTTTTTAAAACATTACGTTCCTCATTGCTCTTTGCGTCTTTAAGCATAAGCATTTTGTATCATATTTGTCAAAACATTGTGCTCTAAAAGAAGAACCCTTTTCACTTTGTCTTTTTCTTCATTTGTAATATTTGGTAAATTTTCTTCCATAAATGAGCAAGTTTTGGATAGAGGTGTTACATTTTGATTTGGTTTTGGTATCGTGTTTTTTTCTTCCTGTTCCAGGTTATTAATGAACAATTTGCCTGCTGCGGTCTTTCCGTCCGATTATAATTTCGGTATCTTCAAGACTAGAGTGAATAGGCTCTTAACCCTTTACCGCATGGATTTTCTACAACCCTTGAAAAAAATATATATCATTTATTTGCCAAAATAAGACTTGAAAAAAATACGAAAAAAAAATTCAATTACAAATGGAAAAAATATTTAAAAAAAACTATTTGTTCCAGATTTGGGACAACATGCATTAACGCTTTTATTTTAAGTAGTTCCTAATTCGGAACATTATGCAGAAATGTGTTAGGAAAATAAAAAAAAATAATAATTCGCATCTTTTAATAAATACGAGAAGTACAATAATAATTGACGACGTAGTTAGTTATGAAATTGTGTGTAGCAATTGCGGTCCTTGTCAAGCACAAATAAACTTTGCACTTTGTACACATAACTTGTGACTTTTGTCCACATCCTTGCATTTTGCACCGTTGGCGATCTAATTTCCACTCAGGCCAATGATTAATGCCATCTTCGGCTACTTCAACTGGAGGCATATCTAACCGTCGTCGCGTTTTATTTTTTATAATATTCTCAATATTATCTTGATTTAATGGACGCCCTCGATTGCGTGTAGTAGGTGTAAAAACTTTGGCCTCTTGGTGCATTAGGACATCTGCTAACATTAATTTAAAATCAAGTAAAGGTAGATAAATATTTTTGTCTTTCATGCTTCGTCTCCATAACAGCCAACTGTTGACACAAACTAGATCAATAAAATGAAAGAATAGCCAGTGGTACCATTTCTTACTTCGTATCTTTATTCTGTAAAATCCTAGCATCGAATCTAGCAAATCCACACCGCCCATATATTTATTATAGACCATAATTGATTTTGGGCAAGGGACATCAATTTTAGTCCTCTTTTTTCTATCAAATCGTTTTACCATCCCCATTGGTTCTTTGCCCACATATGAAGAACATAAACTAACTGCTTTATTATCAACCCATGTAGTAAGTGATAATTTAACATCGTCAATAATTGTAGATTTTTCTACGCAGTAGCCACGTTCTTCTTTTAGCAGAGCCTTTTTTTGCAAATTAAGATCTCGTGCCCCATTTAGTTGTATCGTCCCTAAAGGAAGAAAACCTTTTTGATGTAAGTGAGACATGAGGGGCAAACTTGTGTACCAATTATCCACGAAGATTTTGTAGTTCAAGTTATTTGGAACTGTCTGCAATAATCTTTGGACAATTTTGCCAGGGACTCCTAAATCAGGGCAATTTTCAGGTGGGCCAGAATGTTTTCCTCCAAAGACTTCAAAATCGTAACTGAACCCACTGCTTCCACTCAGCACATAGTTCAAATACCCCCACTTATGGGGTTTTTTGGCGTTATATTGCCGTATTCCTGATGTGCGAGCTTTAGTGGGAATCATCTGCTCGTCAATTGCTAAATATTCTTCTTTTGGAACTTTTAGAAATCTTTCGCGTAATATATTTAACAAAGGTATTTTTAGAAGCTTATCAAAATTTGGGTCATCAGGCTTCAATTCTTTTTTTTTATCATAAAAATACAAGAACCTTTTGATTTCTTCAAATCTGTTGCACGTCATTACAGAAGCCACCTTTTCAATATATCGCACCTTCGGTAGAACAAGAGCACAATTGTCAAAAATTGCAAAAATGAGTTAAGTATACAGAAATGCCTTAAAAATGCTATTTGAACTGGAGGAACAAAGACAGTCATTTAGCAAAAACTGCAATTATGCCCTTGTTCTACCGAAGGTGCGATATGTACCATCCTTCCAATAATGACGTGTGGTTGGCAGGCGAACAACTGACATATAAATCAATATGCCAATAAATTTACGAATGTCTTCATCTGTTACTTCATTAAAACCTTCCGGTGCTATTTGAGCGGCATAGAGGTTGCTTTCCACTTCTATTAAATTAATTGCTGATGAAGGGAAAAGATATTTGAAAAAACTGATTGGTGTTTCTAGTTGCAATATTTCTTTTGGGAGATCTTCACATCCTAAAAAAGTAATATGCGACTCATCGTATTCTATGCCTTCGTCTGACCACAACAAATTATCTTTCTTGCTTTTTTTCGACGTATTTGATGAAGAAGGCTGATTGCTCAATAAATTTTCCTCTATTATTTCATATTCTGGTTCATCATACATCGCATCATCACTACAGTCCTCGTCGCTTTCTGGGATGTACACTCGTTCCAATGGTGTTGGGACTCCATATTCATCATCATCTGATATATTTTCGTCATCACTGCTATCGGGAATAATGTTCAAATGTCGAGCCCGAGTAACCATATTATCTGTAATAAAATGTTTAGCTATACTGCATGAAGTTCCAAATTTGGCACACCACTTCAATTGATGATAGTAAGATGATGCTTTTGTCAATACTTCCGTGTTTTACCATAAAAACGCTGGGGATCCATTTTTCTCCAATATTAATAACAAATATCTCACAACAACTCGTGAAAACACCAAGAAAACCTTTTTTGAATAACTGCACACTCGAACTCAGTGAAAATGACCGTTTCGACGGTTTTACCCACCGATTTCTGTTATTATGCAGTCCTACACTAGCGACATCTCTTATGTCATTTTGTAACACACTGTAAACAAGGTTATTAGTACAAAACTTTTAGTGAAGATGGCGCAACTAGTTTTCTAAAGCGAATGATTGTAAGTGTTCCAAATTCGTCACAGTATGCGGTAAAGGGTTAATAACTAGTGTGCCTCACCATCAACGATTGCATCACTGCTTACCATTAGGTGGGATTGCAGTCAAGTACTAGTTTATGGTATATAAAAAAAAAACTTGGATATCGAGTTTCACTTGGGTTGTTCGTTGTGTTTGAATGTCTCGTTATGGTCCTAAAAATATTGGAATAAAAAAATATTAAAAGGGTAGGTATTGGTCGTCGTCCTTATATAGCTCGCCTAAGATTCAACAGGGAAGTGTGTATTTACTTTTTGGGTTTTAGATAATAAAACTCGAGTCATGGTCAACCTCAGTTCTCTTGGCAATCGTGTATTTATAACACGCCTTGGCACATGAGGCACCACAAGAAAACGCGCTAATTTTTTTTGGAAATCTCCTCTCTCCGCAGCTTTTGTTTGGTGCATGTTATATAAAATGTACGCATTCATGGCACTCAAGTCTAGGATACGATATAGCATCACCATAAGCCATCTCCTTGTGCGACGGCTACTGGAGTAAATCGAGCATTTTTGTCAGCTTCATCGACGCCTCCTTTAGTTAAGTTATAATACATGATTATTTCAGGTTTATTAGTTTTTTCATCTATCTGGTCACTATGATGCATGGAAGATACAAGCATCACAGCTCTATTCTTCTTTGGCACGTATGAGCATAACGTTTTTGTGCTAGTAAATCCAAATAAAGTAGAATTTACTTCTCGATCTTTCTTTGGCAGAAATTCAATCGGGATTTCCCTCTTGTTCTTCTTCAGCATCCCTACATACGTCAGCTTCCGTGATGATAGTTCGTCTACGAGCTCTATGGATGAGAACCAATTGTCAGCCGTAACGTTGCGGTTGGTTCCTTGGATGGGTTTTGTGAGGCGTAGGACACACTGAGTTGGAACTAGAAACTTTTTTTCTTGTGCTGACAATCCTATACCGTCCGAGTCTTTTCCAGAGTAAATATACCCATTATAAAAATAATAGTTATTAGTATCACATAGTGCTCGTATTATCAATCCATATTTACCAGGTTTTTTTGGCATGTACGATATCATGTGACTTCTTCCTCGAAATTTGACGAGCATTTCATCCACTGTGGCACATTCGCTCAATTCATACAATTGTTGAGAATTACTCACAAACTTATTGAAAATAGGGGATATGGCAGCCAACTTATCAGTCTTCATTCTCTCTTCACGATCATCTGGGTTGTCACATCGTAGACACAATAATAAAACCAGAAATCTGGTCTCTGACATTCCCCTCCTAAATATCTCACATCCTGTGCCATCTGAAGCAAACAAGTAACTCGTGTTTTCATCATTTGATTTCAAAACAGCTGAGTAAAATAAAAGACCAATAAAAGCTTTGAGTTCAACCATGTCCAAGTCATTCAATTCAGGTCTGTTATAACGGACAAACTTGGTTCTGTAACTAGAAATTCTAACATTGGTCCAAGTTAGAATGCACAGAAGCATTTCTTCATCAAAAAGCTTATTCCAAATACTGTAGTGATCTTTACCATCTTCAGGAGTCAGTTTCGAAGAACCTGCTCGAGATGTTATAATATTATGTTGAGGGGTACGTACCCTAGACGAAGGCGGCGTCTTGGCCCATTTATACCTGTTTTTGCCGTAGTAATAGTTAGTTCGCACTAACTCCGATATTGGAATATTGTCCGAACTATCACTACCCGATTTTTCTCCCAGGTCCTGGTCCTCATCTTGGTCCCGATCTTCATCATTGTCACTTTCATGATTTTGTATCAGTTCGGACTCCAATACAAAAAAATCTTCAATATTCTCTTCATTGTCAGACTGATCCGAAGCTAACAACAACTCACTCACTTCTTGTTCGAAAGATAAATCACCTACACGCAAAGTTTTTCGGGGAAGCCCCTGAACAGAACTCGTAGATGGTCGTTTTGATTTAGAACTACCGGTTTTACTGTTTTCTGACATTCTGTACAAAAAAATCTGAAACAAACATAATCGCCCTTATAAAATATATCATAGGGCAACAATGGACGTGTAGCCTGACAGGCGTCGGTCAATATTTTGATGGTCATTACTTACGTGACATTCATCGGAAGAAGCAACCTCCTCCCTCGTTGGTAGTTTTACAACTAAAACAAAAGCTACTGAGCCGCTCAATCGCGGGGAGTGGGGAGAATTAGGTGAAACTAAGAAAACGAAAACATCGAGTCCTGTGAGACTCCACGTCCATACTTAAAGGTTAAACTACCCGTTTTACCCCATGGGGTGCCTAAAACGGGTATGGTATTTGGGCATAACGGGTATAGAGTAACTATCGAGATCAATGGACATTACAAGGAAATTTTGTTAATTAAGGTCAGGCGGGGCAAAGGCGCCATACTTTTTGCATAGATGATTTCGATGCAAAATATTTTTTTTGAATGCTGACATAAACGTGCACATTTATTAAATTGTCAATATTTGGAATGTTGTTGAATGAATGTTGTGTTGCAAGAAACGTCGATTCGATCAAATCTATCAATATTTTCACGATATTTTTTATTAAATAGAGAAACATGGATATAGGCGCACTTGCCCCTGGAAACGGGGCAAGTGCGCCTATACAAAAAAAAAACGATAAGATCGTATGCTACCAGAAAAACAGATAATTTACTTAATAGAACCTATACAAATAAACGCATTACTCTTGGCTTCTTTTTAATTTACTCGTCTTATAGGCGGCTACGGCAGCTGGGTAAATAAACTAAATTTGATTCTACAGTGTAGTTTTTCATATATTTTTTTAAGTAGTATTTAACGAGTTTTTTACCAAGTCTAATGAATTATAGACATAAAAATGTGAATTATATGTAAAAGACACCCCTGTTAGATGTTTTTTTAAAGAAATATTGTATTTTTTAATTTCTGGCAGTGATGGAAATGACGACAGTAGGAAGGAAATGATATTCTCATTTCTGGAAATGACATGACATGACTGGCAATGACATGACATGACTGGCAATGATTTGTTGTAACAAGTATCCGAGTTGATACAAATGTTGTACAAAGGATTAATCGATAATAATTCAGGGTTTATGAATAAAATATCATTATAATCAACATGGGCTTTATTTCTTTAAATATTTCAATAATTCTTTGGTAAAATCAATCATAGAAACATAATCAATCTTGTCAATTTCGTATTAATCTCTAAACAATATTTGGGTTAAAAGTTAAAATGATTAAAAGTAATATGCTTTCGACACTTAACCTCGATCTAGGAACTGTATATCAATACTCAACACTTATCATTACAATAGTCAAATAGTAAATAAGAGTTAAACTCTAATCTAAATCTCTCTAATTTACACTTAAATTGTTTATTCTTTTGGTACAATATTTCTTCTATCATTGCTGACATAATTAAAAGTGAAAAACTCATCAACCCACGTTTTAAAGTATTAAGGCGACTCAAGTCAACATTTTTTCCATACAAATTTCGGGGGGGTTTTACTCCACTATTTGACCATGTACATCCAAAGTTAAACATGATATCGTTTTGTCTCATTATTAATTTTGTCTGTACGGAAGCAGAATTGTAAAATAATAAGCCAATAAAAAGTTACGAGCTTCTAAAGTTTCGTTTTTTTGGCTAATTTTAACACAACTTTGAGCGTAAATTAGAAATAAAAGAAACATCAAATTTCAAAAACGAAGCCTGTACCGACACCACAAATTTATCGAAGAATTTAATACATTTTATTTGAAATTGATTGATGCAGTGGTTTTTTCGTAAAACCCCTTCTTCCAAAGGCCTTTTTGTATTTTATCACGCACGCCTTTTACTCAGAACTATCGTGCATCTCACTGAATTAAGTTACCCCCGGTTGCGGTGCGGGGGGACGACGTGTCACAGCGCCGCGCGCGGCTGTCTGAGTTTGGTTCAGTCTACTGCGGCCTATATCGTTCGTATGACGTGTATGTTGACTACCTATAATATGTAAGCTTTATTAACCGACTTCAAAAAAAGAAGGAGGTTATCAATTCGACTGTATTTTTTTAAGCTATTGCATAGCTTCTATCGCGGGAATTGAGCGTGGGGACCGAACCCAGAAATTCCGTAACGAAAAAACCTAACACCCTCCACTCCGACCGCCCAATTGAACGAGACGGGTTTTGTGTCTGGTCCGAGCAACTGCCCAATTGAGCGAAACGGGTGTTGTGTCTGGTTCGGGCAACTGCCCAATTGAGCGAGATGGATGTTGTGTCTGGTCCGGGCAACAGCCCAAGTTTATTTTGTTTAGTCTTTAGAGTGCATCTTGCGACCAGAGAGTTGTTATGTCTGGTCGGGCAACTGCCCAATTGAACGAGACGGGTGTTGTGTCTCGTCCAGGCAACTGCCCAATTGAGCGAGGCGCGTGTTGTGTCTGGTCCGAGCAACTGCCCAATTGAGCGAGACAGGTTTTGTGTCTGGTCCGAGCAACTGCCCAATTGAACGAAACGGGTGTTGTGTCTGGTTCAGGCAACTGCCCAATTGAGCGAGATGGATGTTGTGTCTGGTCCGGGCAACAGCCCAAGTTTTTTTTGTTTAGTCTTTAGAGTGCATCTTGCGACCAGAGAGTTGTTATGTCTGGTCGGGCAACTGCCCAATTGAACAAGACGGGTGTTGTGTCTCGTCCAGGCAACTGCCCAATTGAGCGAGGCGGGTGTTGTGTCTGGTCCGAGCAACTGCCCAATTGAGCGAGACAGGTTTTGTGTCTGGTCCGAGCAACTGCCCAATTGAACGAAACGGGTGTTGTATCTGGTTCAGGCAACTGCCCAATTGAGCGAGATGGATGTTGTGTCTGGTCCAGGCAACAGCCCTAGTTTTTTTTTGTTTAGTCTTTAGAGTGCGTCATCCGACCAGAGAGATGTTTTGTCTGGTCAGGCAACTGCCCAATTGAGCGAGGCGGGTGTTGTGTCTGATCCGGGCAACTGCTGCTGCACAGCACGCCGGTCATGTGGCCCGCGTCCGCGGTCAATAGGAAGGTGAACTCAGTGCGGCGCCACAGCGCTATGTGAGGTGAGGTACACGACGCGGCGCGCGACCAGACGGGCGTTGTGTCTGATCATTATTGTGCAGTAGAAGGGTCTCAAAATAAGAAAACAAATGAAAATTTGTCTTTTTTTTTTTGATTGCCGAGAAACGAACAAAGGTACGTAAGAGCGTTTTCACATTATCCGATCCGATATCGGTATCGGATGCCGATCCGATATCGGAGTAAGTAAAATGTATGAAATGCCGTGCTCCGATATCCGATATCGGGCCGGACAATATGAAAGACAGGTACATATTTCATACATTTTACTTACCCCGATATCGGATCGGCGTCCGACACCACACTGATATCGGATTGGATAATGTGAAAACGCTCTTAGGTATTATTTTAAATCTTTTGTTTTTCGAATTCGAGCGGCACACACCGCAACAACCGAAACGGTATGACATGTGTGCATCGTGTAATTTCGTTTTTATTCGGAATGGTTCGGAGCGCTATGTGCAAAGCAGACGTCGCGTCATGCGTGAGGACTAGCGTCTAACCGCTCATCACTGATACTATCTCTTTTGGGCACGATGTCAAGTGAGACAGCGTGCTTTATGGCCTCGCCCGCCAGTGAGTTCAAGCCCGCGCAAAGTGGGACCTTAATACCTTATTTATTTAAATTAAAGGAAACCTTTTTGTTGGACAAAATAACAATATTTTTTGGAATACTAGAAATTATATTCTTGTTAGGGGATGTATTTGTTATATTAGCAAGAATACGACGAGATTTCTTAGTCCTAACGAGAGGTGCTACGTATTCAGGGGTATTTGAGTCTCCAGAACGCGACCCAGGTTGTTCTTCTTCTTCAGTTGTACAGGAGTTGAGAACTTTCGAAAATCCTAAATGTTTATCGTGATCACAAAAATAATCACAGTCAAAACAGCTAGCCTTCCTGAATACGAGATTAAAAAGATCTTGTTTCCATAAAACTTGGTGAACATTTAACGTGCCCTGGAATGGTTTCAAGTTTTTGGGAAGTAGAGCTTATTTGGCTAAAACCTCATCTTCAGTGATAGTCATAATCGAAATATTTTCAATGTTCTGTTTTATAACGTTTATGAACTGATCAAATGTGCTGACGTCTTGACCAAAAGTCACTAGATTATCTGCAGTCCGTTTTAGCACTCCTCCAATCCCATCTGGGGCACCCTTCCCATGTCCAGCTTCACTGTAATTCCAGGTTATTGCCTTAAGTTGTGGAAAATCCTTACAAAGAACTGAAATTATGTAGAAGATATATTTATTGCGGTACTGGGAACTTGGAGAATCAGATTGGAAATGGATTGTATCTATAAAAGGATTTATCTCTATAGCCAGTTTAATCATGGGTATTAGGTGCGCCCAGATGGCAGCGGCGTCGTGTCTCAAGCACTGGCTAGCTGTGCATGCACAGGTAGTGCCAATGGCACTATGATGGAAGTCGTAGGTATATATGACGCCAGTATGTAAAGAAATCTCTTTACGACTTGGTCCAAAATGAAGACTCTGCACTTCTTTTCCGTATTTGAGACCAAAATTTACTGAAAAATCTATATGTATGAATGCTTCTGTTACAATTAAATTATTCTTCTCGTGTTTCATAGAGTTATATTGTACGGTTATAGTAAATGTATGTTTAAAGAAGTTTGGTAGCTGGTAATCTAATTTTTCTATTACTTGTAATGGGGTCATTTCACTTGCCTTTTTAGTAGTTATGTACTGTGTTTTCACACCTTTCTTGGTCTTCACAGATTCTTGGCAACGAACCCACTGGTACAGTGTTAAGGTTTGATCGTTTGAAAATTCGTTATATGCTAAAACATTATCTTTACACTTGAGGCAGTTTCTTTTTAAACATTGATCATTGTATTGAGAACAACACAGGGACTCCAAAATCTGTTCAAAATTAGTCTCCTTTATTATATTTGCTTTATGCAGACATAGAACTGCCAAATCAATATTACTATGAATTATGCAGGCACAAGTTTCTCTAAGTGCTTTGCTAGGAAAAACTACCCAAAATGGGCGATGTCTACAGAAAAATCATAACTAACAGGAATTCCATGCTCTGATATAAATTTGTTATGTAGTTGTTTCAATGGTAATGTTAACTGTCGTTTATGCATTACCTCATCAGGAAAGGGTTGAACCCTCACTTGAGGAGCGGTCTGGCCAAAACCAGGCCCCAACAGCGCCAGAAACCGTGTATCAGTGTCGGTCAGATTGATTGCCCGAGGAGGCCCTCCGCCAGTGGCATGGGCATCTATGTTTATATCAGCAACTATCTTTTTAAGTTTGCTCTTGTAGTTGCTGATATACTGAAAGCATTAGGAAAACAATTATTACATACTCTATTTTATTTTTATGCTTAGAAATTAAAATTACAAATTAAAATAAGTATGTACTTACAACAGACCATTCCTTAGCTGATTTTGTGGTGCCAGACCCTTCTGCATTTAAGAGGTTGGCCACTTCTTGCCACAAACGGAGTGCTTCGGCTCTTCCCCGAGCACTATTGTTGTAGCCTCGTGCCCGGGCCAAATTAGGGTGAGATTCTAAAAACTCCATCAGAATACCCCACTGAGCCTCGGACACTCGGCTTGGTACACGTCTTCCTTCCATTTCTAAAATCATTAACAATATTAATTAATAATTGTTATTATAAACTATTGGGAAACTGTAACACAAAGGTAACAATGGCTAGAATGTATGAAAAATATGTATGAGTAATATGTATGAGTATGTAAATTTGTAGGTACTTACAGCCAGTGAGTTGATTTATTAGAATAATCTAAAAATGTAGCGACTCTTAGTGATGTAAACTTGATGTGAACACTGACACAAAATCAACGATCATTTCGTATAGCCCCTCCAAGAAATCGAGTGGATATTCGTTTCCATGTAAACCGCAAAAAATACATTTGGAATTTGTTTTACTGTAAAAAAAATCCACTAAAACCACATTTCGTTTAAACTCAAGAACTCAATGCTCAAGTGTTTGGTTCCAATCCCAAAGTTTCAAACTTAATCTATTTACATAAATTAGGTTTGTTATGGTCGAAGTGACATCTAAATTGTTGCCAGTCATAAATGATACTATAATTAACTTTTCGATGTTCGTAATTCGTACTCTACTTAATATTTTAACAGTCTTAAGCGTTTTTCATTATTTAATTTCAACTTATACACGTTTATTATAAAATTTTACGACTTAAAATGGTTAAAAAACTTCAAAAATAAAAACCGACAAAGATCGGTTTTTCTTTATTTGCGTATGGCAACATAACACCCAATGGTGAATCACGCGGTGAATTGAATTGTAGCAATTCTGCTAAATTAAACAGCCATTTTATGAAAATTTGAGGAATTGCTTAGGATCTGCGACGAATTCTGGAAATGAATTGCGTTTAGCAATATTGCGTTATTTGGCCTTTTTAGATCCCCTATACGTGATGTGCTGATGTACGTGCTCTCACACCACAGGTGGTAATATTTGGCCAGCCGCATTTCCGCACATCATCAAACTAAAAGCAGCTTTAGTGGAATTTTTGATGGCTTCAGGATATTTCGTTCCCCGTTTTGTTAAAATCTTCTTTTTTCCGGGGTCGTCAACCAAATTAGTCTCATCTTAATTATAAATTGATTCAGGTGGAACTCCTTCTGTTTCAGTCTTAAGAAAATGGAAGTAATTTCTGATGATTTCTTCGTCAACAGCAGCACGAACACGTTTTATGTTGCAAGCGAGTCTTTGTGATAGCTCTTTTTTGTGTCTTTTGAGAAACATTTGAGCCCATGTTCGCCCTGGGAAATTATTTTGAAACTGCGGGATCTGAACGCCTTTTCTGTCTAAATATGTTTTGACCACGCATCTTAAATCAAAAATGGTTACGGGAAACCCATAATGACACATTGCCATTACGTGATCGACGAAGACAGTTTCTTCATTTTCACTAAAACACACTGGCGTCCAGGAGGCCTTATAATGTTGTTTCTAATAGCTTTAAGTTTTAAAATTATAGAACTTCGTGGAATGTTGTACTTTTTGGATGCTTCCCGCTGATTTAGTGTCCTATTTCTAATATCAGAAAGACATAATTCCATTTGCCGATCTGAATAATATTTGTAAGATCTGGCTCCAGGCTTCTTCCTAGACATTATTTTCAAATCCGTGATGCAATTCTAAAACAAAAGTTAGTTTTTAATTATGGTCCAAAAAAACCGTTGGACTATTGTTGTGTGCAAAGTATGAATATTAGAATAAATTTGACTTCATATTAAAATAATTAACTGATGTAAAAAACAACACTAATATTATAAAAATAAACATACACATACCAATTGATAAAAACAAGTTTTAGGACTGGACAACCACTTTTACTTATTTTTTTGAATAAAAGTGAGCAGAGTTTTGTAAACACGTAAAAACAGGTTCATTCGGCACCGCTCGCTGTTGATTGCACATACTCGCCATCTATCGGATTTGCACTAAATTACAACGACTACAATCTATTCTAGCAAATTGTTGCCAAAAAATATACTAGATGGAGTTACTTTCCCAATATTAACACGAAATGTCAAAGTATGGTAATGGACCATAGTTGTTTTACAGGACTATAGTTGTATGATTTTACGGTAATGCATCTTTATTTTATACTTGCTCTATTGTTATTTTCAAAAACGCAACCTTACAACCAGTTTTAGTGTTATTTTGATAGATATAGTTAGGTACACGATTTTTCGTCAGGTTGGAAATGATGTTAGGTGCGTGTTTTGTTAATTTTCAATAAATACGTAATATTCCCGGACAAAATATTATTGGCGCCTTTGAATATAATATAAAAGACACTATATGAGTTTGTTTTAAATGACTGAGATCTATAAATAACGGCACAATGATGAAAAACTTTTTTTTAAAGCGTTTAGTTTATTTACCCAGCTTCCGTATGTTATTTGGGGCAAGTGCGCCATAGACTAGTAATCAGGGGTTCTAAACATTTAATGTTGTTTTTTTTTTGTAAAAAGTAAAAACTGCTGAATAAAAAAAATTAGTAATATAAAGGTTTGGCTGGAATGATAGACATCTTTAATAAAACTAGTTTGTATTAATACAAAAATAGGTAATATTTACTCCTTTGACGTCATATGACGTTAATACTTAATAATCTAGTGAATGGCACGCGAGAACTTAAATGGTAAAATAGAAAATATTCCAGTCTTTATTGGGCTTAAGTATTTAAAAAACTTAACACATTAAAATCAAGCAAAAATAACATAAAATAGTCTGTAGTGAAATAATCAAGGCAATTAAGTACCTACTTAGTAAAATCGTATTAAATAATCTTGTTAACTTTGGTCCAAATTATAATTATCACAAAAACAATTACCTATCTCCAAAAATCTTGTTACAATCATAATACACTTAATTCTATAAGAAATTACTGTAAATTAAATTTACCGATATTAATACTGAAGGATATTTGGCCACGACGTGTTATTGTAGGTTTCGGCAAAACTGACACAATATCAGTAACATGTTTCAACTCACATATACAGGGTGTCCGGTAATGAATGGATAACCTTGAAACGCCTTTTGGTATATCTTATGGCCATTCAGAAAAAAATACGAAAAAAGATATATCATAAGTAGTACCTAAGTTATGATTTTTTTTTTAAAGAGTAGTTTTTGCCTTATATCACTTTCATGAACACTACGATCAGAAATGAATGGATTGCATAAGTTTTTTCTTGTTTTATTATTATACACTAACTATGCTAATAGATAGACAGTAAATAGTATGACTAGATATTGCGATTTTTTTATTAAAAATCAGCAAATTAATTTATTTTAGAAAAATTGTGCATAATTTATTTTTTCATAATGTTTAAACATCTTGGGTATAAAAAAAATGTATGAATACATGAGTGGCCAATAATTTTAACCCTACACTGCATGATTTTTTTTTTTAGAAATAAAAATCTTACTAGATCTTATTTGTGGTCTAGAATACGGGAAGTACAGGTAAAATGAAAAAAAAAAACAAATAGTAATAGAAAAAAAAATGTTTTTTTATTTAGTTCCACATATCGTCGTCTAAAAGTGTTAAACTGCTAACTCCACTTTTGCTAGTATGAAGGTTTTTATGTCGATGGAAAGAGAAAAAAAATACCTTTCAACACGAAAAGATGCTAAATACATCCAAAATAAACAAAACACAAAAAAACCACGCAATCAAAACTGACAAGTACAGCGTACCAAATTTCGCGCGTAAAAAATGACAACTCCGCCATTTTGTTCGTGCGTCCGAGCAACTACAAAGTGTTTGCGATAATTTATTGTAAAACAAATAGTTTTTGGTTATCAAACTTATTTTTGCATTGATTTCCTTGCAAGGTGAGTACATTTTAATGTTTCTTACTTATAAGTTTATAAAAAGAAGACTTTTGAACATGAATAATTCTCACCTAATGTGATCGCTGGAACGGGTGGGAGAGCAGCTCTTATGGGGTCCCTAGACGATCAAAATTGCTTGACAATCATTTACGTGCTTGACAAGCATGCTTGACGAGGTCACGACATCAAAAAACATTCTTGTCAAGCATTCGCATCATTTTGTCGGATAGTGTGACCCAGTATTGAACTTGCGCTTAAAACAGAAACATTTGCAAAGTAGTAGAATCTCTCTAGATGCAGATATGGCTTTTCTTGCTCTCACAATTGCTTTGTTGAAGAAAACAAAAAAGAAACGAACAAGACGATGGTCTAAGCAGTGGTATTTGTTAAGAGATAGATTTACCCATGAGCATTTGCAAAAGATTCTACAAGTGACGGAGCCCAACGATTTCAAAAAAAAATTGAGGATGGATAATGAAGCATTTGAGACATTATTGGAAATGGTTAGGCCAAACATTGAAAAACAGGACTCTAACATGCGACAGGCGATTCCAGCTAGTCAGCGATATCTGTGACTTTAAGATTCTTGGCTACTGGCATGGATTTGGAAGATTTAAAATTTACTTGTGCTATTGCACCTTACACATTAGAAGGTATAATAATGGAAACTTGTGAGGCTATCATAGAGAAATTAAAAGAAAACATTGCGGTAAGTAGAAATTAACACTTTATTTAGGTAGTTATCTTAATTAACAAAAGTATTAAGGAATTTTCTTAAAAAGATGAATATGTTCTAAGAAAATCGGCTGCTGTTGTATCTTCGTTGTTGTATTCCTCCAATATATTGGACTGATTAGAAAGGAATTGAATTTTATTGGAAGCGGAAGATTGTTGGACATTGTAGGACTGAGTAGAGGGCGACTGATAGGGCAGAGGTGATTGAATGAGAGCGGGAAATTGCTGAATATTGTGAGATTGATGAGATGGTGATTGATATGGCAGAGGTGATTGAATGGGAGCGGGAGATTGCTGAATATTGTGAGATTGATGAGATGGTGATTGATATGGCAGACGTGATTGAATGGGAGCGGGAGATTGGTGAATATTGTGAGATTGATGAGATGGTGATTGATATGGCAGAGGTGATTGAATGGGAGCGGGAGATTGCTGAATATTGTGAGATTGATGAGATGGTGATTGATATGGCAGACGTGATTGAATGGGAGCGGGAGATTGGTGAATATTGTGAGATTGATGAGATGGTGATTGATATGGCAAAGGTGATTGAATGGGAGCGGGAGATTCCTCGGAAATATAAGAATGGTTGGAACTAGGTGAGTTATATCTGAACATTGGCGATTGAGATGAAAGTGGACTAGGCAAAGGATTTTGTAAAAAAGTAACACCATGTCTAGTTAATGTGCCCATTTCTCCTTCAAATAAAACATCGTTAATTATCTTCTCAGCATATCGGAGTTGATCTGCAGCTAATCTTCTAATCTTGACAGCCCAACCTTTTGCGATGACAACAGCGTCATCTTCAGTACGATTCTTGAAATAGGAAGTAGCAGCAGAAAATAATTCTGGTGTTTCACAACTATCTTCTTTTTTTTTCTTCCTTGATGTGGTTGGTGGTGGCATTTTCTGAAACATATTTTTTATTTAAACCCAGATTTTCAGAAGGATGGAAAAAGATTGCAAAGGAATTTGAAACTCGATGGAATTTCCCTAATGTGATCGGGGCTGTGGATGGAAAACATGTTCGAATACAGAAACCTTATAACTCCGGATCATACTATTTTAATTATAAACAAACACATAGTATTGTTTTAATGGCTATTGTAAAAGCTAAATACGAGTTTATAATGGTGGATGTTGGAGCAAATGGCAGAATATCTGACGGAGGTGTTTTAAAAAATACAGAATTTTGGTCAAAATTCACCAGCATTGACAATTGTTTGAATCTACCTGAACAGTCAGAGTTACCATCAACAAATAAAAAAAAGCCATACGTTTTAATAGGCGATGAAGCATTTCAATTAACTCCCAATTTCATGAAGCCCTACAATAAAACTGTTTTAAACAATGAAGGCAGAATTTTTAACTATCGATTATCACGTGCCCGCAACGTTGTGGAGAATGCCTTCGGGATTTTATCATCACGTTTTAAGATATTTAAGCGATCTGTTAATTTAGATCCACAAAAAGTCAGTAAAATAGTTTTAGCATGTTGTCACTTACATAATGATCTGTCAAAGTCAGAAAAATACATTCGAAATAATGACGTTGATTTTGAAAATATTAATACAGGAGAAATTAGGCCAGGCTCGTGGAGAACAGAATCACAAGAGTTGATCCCTACACCAAGGTTAAGGGGAAATCCTTCTACTGAAGCCAAAGCAGTCCGAGATGAGTTTTGCGAATATTTTAATACAACAGGAGCAGTTCCATGGCAAAATAGATGCTTGAATACTGCGTAGTACATAATAGTGTAACATGATAAGAAGGGGAACTTACTTGTGATCCTTCCGAACTGATTGTTGGCGAGATTTCCGTTCCGTCTGCTATGAACATTAAGTCGTTGTAATAAAACAATTTTGGGCTATAAACTTCACTTGCTCCCATTCCAGACTTAATAGAATTTTTATATTTTGTATGTTCTCGATTAAAAGTTCGTAAAAAATAAATTTTTTTCTTCAATTCCTCAATGCTGATATTACTCTTATATCTTTTTAAAATATCCACCATATTCATGAGAGCCATATTCTTTTTATTTTTGTCTTTATAGTCCCGAGCCTTAATGTCCCACAATATCGTCGCATCTTTGTATAATGATATCAACAACAAAGTAAAATCACGATCACTAATTGCGCCGCTGCCGCCATCATCACCGCTGGCGCCGGCGCTGTTCGTGTCGCGTGGTCTCTCCATAACGTTCCGTAGTACACTGAATGTGTTGCTTGACAAGCATGTTCTAAACGATCAAGCATGCTTGACAAGCATTGCAAAAATATAATTTTTCATCAAGCATCGAGTTTGCTTGTCAAGCACATCAAGCTTCGTTCTAGACGGTCAAAATTGCTTGACAAGCACGTTAAATTAACGTGCTTGTCAAGCAATTTTGATCGTCTAGGGACCCCATTACTTTTAACCCTCCGTGAACCACGTCACACTAAAATCCTTGTATCTCTTTAAAAATTCGTGAGGCGTTTTTGACGCTCTAGGTAGCTGAAGTTACGACGTTGCCACACTGATTTGTGACAATAGTTTTGTTATTTCGTCACCGATATAGTAAATAGACGTGCGTAAAGCGCGTTCGGGTCCCACAGACCCCACGTGGTTCGGGACGTCGTCTAAAAAGTAAGTTGTGATTTTGTTGTAAAATGCTGTAATTTTGGAATATTTGTGTTAATTTCGATTTATTTCAATAATAATCATATCTTTACAGCTACAAAGTTTATAATAGCTAGGGGAATGTGTAAATTTTGAAATATCAGAAGCTTTTATGGCTGAAAGTGACTGTAATATAGATAAGGGTTTTTCTGAAAATGAAAGTGGAATATTGAGAATTTTCAAGATACTTGGGATGTAATAGGAGAAAAAACTCGGAGCAGGGCTTGGTCCGGTCGGTTACCGGACGGCCGGACGGCAAGCTACCCATTGCTCGCCGTCCGCAAGCCGACACCTTCGAAAGCTGGTAGTCGCGGTATCGGCGGCTGGAGCGTGAGGATGGCTGGTTCAACAAGTGCAGCCGTCTCCTTAACTAGCATTACTGCCTCGCAGAAAGAGGCGACCGCCATCCATTCCCTCTTGCTCTGAACAATGGCCTGTAACTTGGTACATGCTATAGTCCAGAGCAAGGGTAGGTGTAGGTGAACTAACTCATAATTGCTTGCCTGGGCTAGTGCCCAGGAGGAATTTTGAGTGCTGTGATATACCTATATACTTACACTTGTAAGTCATCAGCCTGAATGTCATGAAGATTGACTTAAAATCAAGCTATTTTTATAAATTCAATATGCTCTACACTCTTAATTTTCAATATTTAAGGTTATTAAAAGTGTTTCATTACTTTTTTATTGTAAAAGTTAGACCAAAGGAAAGGTGAAGTTTTAATTCATAAAAAAATTACTATATTTTTTTCCTCTGTTGTAAAATAATACAAATCGTGATTATTTTACTTGGTTTTGTTTTATATTTACTCTTAAATAAACGAAAATCAATATTTTGAAGTAAAACAAACAATTAATTGAAAACTACACATTCCTTGCCCCGAACATTATTGGAGTCTGAGAGACCCCACGTGGTTCACGGTGTAACTTTTATGCACGTGGTTCACGGAGGGTTAACTCCCAAGCACCCAAGCAAATGTATTAATGGAGATGGCATGTTTTATTTCTTATTTACTTGAAATTGGGTATTATTGTGGCAATGATGGCTATGAATGTTGTCTGTTAACATGAAATTAATACCTGATGTGTTATAATACTTATAATATAACCTTATATATCTATTGAAAGAAAGAAAGAGAAAGAAAGAAAGAAAAACGGTTTATTCGCGCGGAAAAACGCATACATGATAAGAAAAAAAAAGTATAAAATAAAAAAAAAGGGGTAAATATGCGTCAGAAACCGCGCAAAACGGCCGAACGCTCAGCAGAATGCCATGCCCTCGTACATAAAACGACGAGGGCACAGCGCTGGTTTTCAGCGTTGGCCGGTCACAGTATGACAAAAAAAGACGTCGGGCGGTGTGGTACGCCAATTGATTCAAATACGAAAAGGCAATAGAATAAATAAATAAAAAATAAATTCATAAATAGATACACAAAAAATGTGAAATAGAAGATAATATATATACATAGTGGCAACACCACGACGCGTCCATAGCGCAATCATGCAGCTTGTCTGTATAATCTGTGACAACAGACGCTGATACGCGATCGGCGATTGGACGCGACGCGATACTGTTGACACTAACAAAGGAAATGACAAAACAAGATGGGACTCGGAAATTTAAAATAAATTAGTGCAGAGTGATAAATATTTAATAAGTATTGTGTTGTTTGCGCGTTATAAATATTAGAGATAAAGTGTGGATCAGATGAACTGCAGAAAAGCAATACACGGCGACAGGAAAAGTTGAAATGTTTCTCACATTGCTTATGAAAAATTCCAGGAATAGATTCCACGAAAACAACAGGTAGTGATTTTGTATGAGATTGCTTTAGTGTACAATCAGTGAATTGCGAAGTCAACGAATAAAATAAAATAGTATGGTTTTGGTGTATCATTAAAAGTTAAGAGCATTGTATTTATATTTAACGCAGAAAGTTTAACTAATAGTGAGTACTTTTATTTGTAGGGTTATAGTACTATGTGCTAAGTTAAAGCGAAGAAAAAAGTATGCCGATAGCACCAAGGCACGTCACAGGGATTCTAAGAACCAAGGCACAGCGCTGCTGAAGATCAAAACCCAAGACTGCGGGCCATGACCCATACGGTGAGTGAAAGTCTGTTACAGTGCAAGTTGTTCATGCAACAGTAACTTTTTGTGATTGTATTTAAAACATTGTAATGATTTTAGGCCTCGCATTGGTGGTGGAAGATCGTTCCAGCAGCGCGTGGCCGCAAACTTAAACGAGCCCCTGAATGCTGCGGTTTTGTGTCGCGGTGCCGTCAGCGGACCCACCACTGAGCGAAGACCATACTTGAAATGTGTTTGACGCCAAGTAAGTTTGTCAAATAGGTAGCGTGGTTTATGGGTTGTTATAACGCCGAACAGTAGACTAGCCAAATGTAGTTTACGCCTAGCAGCCATTTTTAACATTCTGAGCTCATTAATGTATGGAGTTACATGACTCCTTCGTGGGACATGTACACAGAAGCGAACACATGCATTCTGGATGCGCTGAACTACTCTGTCAGTCCTGGCAAGCAAACATGGCCCATAGACAGTGTCGCAGTAATTTAATTTGGAGAGAATTAGGCTGTCAATCAGTTGCTTACGAAGTGGGACACTAAGGTATTTCCGTATCCCATACAGAACCTTTAGCCTGTAGAAGCAGTTCCTCAGTGCGCTTTTTATATGGGCCTCAAAGCGCAACTCCGGATCCAATATTAAACCAAGGCTACATGCTTGCTCTACACACTCTATCACCTCTCCCCCAATCATGAGCTTAGGCTTGGCTAACCGTATAGCGGAAACCTGTCTTCTTGTGCCCAGCACCATGAATTTGGATTTCAGCGGATTTAGAACTAGAGAGTTTTCCTCAGACCAGTTCACCACCCTAGCCAGGTCCTCATTTACCTTCTGCACAGCCAGTGTCGTGTCGTCTCCCTTAAAGGATATGTATAACTGGATATCGTCTGCGTACATGTGATATTTACAGTTCTTAAAAGATCCAGTTACATCAGCACTATAAAGGATGTACAGAAGAGGACCCAGGATTGATCCCTGTGGGACTCCTCTTGTCACAGGAAGGGGGGGGGATGAAATGGTTGAGCCATCTTCCTTATGAATTTCCACGTACTGAGATCTATCAGATAGATAGCTATTAAACCAATCCACTGCATCCCCGTCAAAACCGTAGTATGATAACTTAGACAACAGCAGATTGGTATTAATAGCATCGAAAGCACGCGAGAAATCCAGTAAGACCAGGATTGACCCCTCCCCCTGATCACGTGCCTCTAGGATATTGCCCACAACATCAGCCAGGGCTGTTGCAGTACCTCTACCTTTCCGAAAACCTGACTGGAGGTCTGGAAGAATATTATTTACTTCAAGATACTCTACTACTTGCAGATATACGACACGCTCCAGGATCTTCGACAGGCAGGGTAGAATGCTGATAGGCCTTAGATCTTTCGTGTTGGCTGGGTCGTTGGTCTTAGGGATAGGGCGCACCATTGCACGCCGCCATAGTTGAGGGAATTTGCGCGTCACAATGGATTTGTTGATGATGTCAGTGATGGCCTGCAAGGTAGTTGGCAATGTGCGAGATAACATTTCCAAACTGATACCATCAACACCCTGAGCATTCGAGCCCAAGTTCTCCATTATTTTTAGGACTGTCTCCTTATTGGTGGTAGTGAGTGAAAACTTAGCCGGTCCGAGTCTGTGAGACTTAAAGTAACCTATTTTTGAGGTATTATCCCTGCAACTTCCAGGGACATCCAGGAATGCAGCATTGATGTTGTCTGGGTTATCAAAATGACTCGGTAAAAATTTCTGCCTGTGATCTGGAAGCACATCTGTCTTAAGATTCCGCCACAGCAATTTAGGGTTATTTTTTTGGTCATTAATATTTTTCTTAAAATATGCAGTTTTCTCCCTCACCAATGCAGCGGCGGCTTCATGCTTAAGATCTAGATAGTACTTCCTATGTTTCGGCTCCCTAGTCACATAATGCCTGGCTCTAGCTTCATCTCGCAATTTAAATAACAGGCGTATATTGCTAGTTATCCATGGAGTAGGCGGCTTCCTGAAAGTCCTACGCTTAATAGGAGCATGAAGATCATACAGCTGGACCATGTAGGAGTTAAATGTTTGCACCATGGTATCAACATCGCCCAAACTCCCTATACCTGACCAAGGAATCATATTCAGATCAGCAATAAACTGATCCTGCAATATGTCAGAAAATGGACGAAATTGTACTAGTCTAGGCTTGGCCTTAGGTTTTCTAAAAATAGCCTCACATGTGATAAAAGAGTGGTGACTGAGCTCACTAATGTGATCCACCACAACATTTCGTATTGTGGCGTCGGAGCATATGATATCAATGAGTGAGCTACTGTCCCCCACAAAGTGTGTTGCCGTTTGAACAAGCTGGATGAGGTTGGAGTAATCTAGAAAAGCTGTTAGTTGCTTAGTTTTAGAGCTGTTTACATGCAATAGGTTGACGTTTAGATCACCCAAGAGCACCAGACTGTCATAAGGGGCCAAGGCACTAATACTGGCAGTTATAGCGTCGAGAAATTCCTCCAAGTCCTGCCAAGGTGGACGATATGCGGTACCAATGAGAAGCCTTTTCCTGTTTATGGTTAAGCCCAACCATAGTTGCTCCACATTAGGGTGCTCAGGATGTGCCTTTACCCTCGCGTTTACCCCATCCTTGATGTAAAAAGCTACCCCCCCTCCACGCCCACCTCGAATAGACACAGGTCGCGGTATGTGTCTTAGCTTATACCCAGGTACGCTAGGAGCTCGATCCTCTTCCCCTTTACGTAGCCAAGTCTCATTAATAGCCATGATATCCACAGAATGATTGCCCATGGCTATCAAGAACTCATCCTGATTTGTGCCCAGAGAACCCGCATTGAGTAGACCAAGCTTAATACACTTACTAGGAGCCATGAGTGTAAGTAGTTGTATATATTACTATGCGTGCATGAGAAAGAGCAGCAAACCCACTGGTGTATATAATGTAGAAAAAATATATTGTAAGTGAATATAGCCATGTAATAGTAGTAAATAAATGTAAGTGTGATACATGAAAGTGTTGTTGGGCAGCACATTCACCTGTAGACTGGTAAAAAGTTACAAGAAACACTGCCACTATTGTGTAGAGATAATTGGCATAGTAAAATTTTATAGTAATTAGCCAAATTATGTGTACATAACTTGATTTATGGAGAATAAGTGTTGATAATATTTGTACATATATTGCGAGTTTATGATAATTGTATATATAAGTTTGTTTATAGAGAATAAGTGTAGAAAATATTTGTATATACGAGTATGTTGTGAGTATAGGTGCATTGTTACAATGATGTAGTAAAAATGTAAATTGTACATATAATGTAGGTATATTAGGTATTAGTGTAAAAGTGTGTATATATGTAGTAGTAGTTAATAGGCATATGAAGATGTAAAATATTCAAATCCCTTGGTCCACACCATCCGCATCGCCACAACCTGAATAGACGATCGTGAGGCATATTTCCCCTGGCTAGAATTAATCCAACAAAGAAATAATTAAGCTGTGTCGTTTGCAGAGCCAAAGATCCGGGATAAGTCCTCCTCAGTGCGGATTCGCTGCGTCCTGTCTGCTGGCGTCTTCCTGGCGAGGATGCGGCCTTGCTTGGTCCACACAAACCTCCAACCATGGAGATTAGCTGCGTCCCTGGCCCGACGAAACAACTGGCGGTTAGTTTTAGTCAGCCTTTCGTTCAAGTAGAACCGCTGAGCAGGACCTGGCAAGTCCAGATCGGCAGTGGTCGCTCCCCGTCGCACTCGCGCGCTCGTCAGCAGCTGGTCGCGCAGATCACGTCGCGCGAGCCGCACCACAACGACACGCGGACGCGCCTCTGTCGCTCCGGTTGGGCCCGACACGTTGAGCTGCCTTCCCCCCACACACTCCGCGCTGACAATATCGCGATCCTCTATGGCGACTCCAAGCTTTCGACCTATAGCCAGAACGATGTGAGCCGTGTTCTCCGCCTTGTGCTCCGGCAGATTGGACACCTCTATGTCATTGGAGAGGAGGTCCTGGTCCCTGTCGTTTAGCTCACGCCTCAACTCCTCAACCACCCGGTCTACACTCGTAGCGGAAACTGAGCTGGCTTGCATCTCCAAGACGTCCACCCTTGCCTCCAAGCTGTCTATACGGGTGTTACAGGTGCCGAGAGTGGATTTGAGCTCTGCCATCTCCACCTCCAGCTCCTTCCTGAACATGTGGATGTCCTCTCGCAGTGCCCTAAGCTCCTTTATGATCTGCCCCAAGTCAGAGCCAGTGACCGGCGACAGCTCCACGGTGGAAATTTCAGCTCTTGGCGATGCTCCAAAGTTGCTGGGCGTGCTAGTAGCCTCCGCAGCTGGATCCTCTTCGGCCTCTTTTGTGGGACTCTGGATGGAGCCCCTGACTGGGGTGTCCGGCCTATTGTCCCTGACCACATTCTTCTTGCACTCAGGACAACGCCAATTAAGTGCAACATTCGCCTTAGTCGGGACGCCAACACATGCCCGGTGGTACACCATCTGACACTTCCCACATTTGGCGCCCTCTAGCGTCGATATGAAGCGACCGCAACCTCCGCACTTGGCTCCCGGCATTGTGACCCGCAATCAGACACGGCTATCGACTATGTAGCTAATCTAGCTGGCGATTTATGTCCGTAAGGATTGAGGAGCCACATCAGATTTTTTAAATCTGATCTCACCATTATTTAGCAGCAGTGTAGATTATTTTGCAGCACGAATTCTAGATTTAGCAGCAAAATATATCACTAGTTATTTTAATGCAAAGGTGGCTCCTCAATCTAAACGTCTGGATTGAGGAGCCACCTGAAAACTTGTTAAGTAATGGATGCACATTTATGAAAATTTTGCAGCATTTAGCAGCTATTTAGCACATAACCGTCTAAAAATTTCGCTTCTGTAGCACTAAAATGAAAGAAAATACAATACTTTTAATATGGCTCCTCAATCTAAACGTCTGGATTGAGGAGCCACCTGAAAACTCGTTAAGTAATGGATGCACATTTATGAAAATTTTGCAGCATTTAGCAGCTATTTAGCACATAACCGTCTAAAAATTTCGCTTCTGTAGCACTAAAATGAAAGAAAATACAATACTTTTAATGTGGCTCCTCAATCCTGACGTTCTAATTATATATGTTTGACTGTAGCCACCTGAAATCTCAAGGTAATCTAAAGCCAGATATACTAACATTTAGCAGAAATTTCTGCTAAATATACCAGTACAATTCAGCAATGTATATGCTTTAGATTCTGAAAAAACCATCATTAACTATTTTCTTGTAAATTCAGTGTGTAGGGTGACCACATTCTGGGGGTACCTACAAATTAATATTTCACTTACGTACGTGCATACACACAATAATATTTAGTAAAGGTTGACAGGATATAATGGAACAATAAAATGCGTTTGTTTCACCGCAGTGCTTGCTCCGTGAATGCGTTTATTCCACCGTACGGTAGAATATACGCACCACATTCCACCAAAAGTGCTAGGCCCAATTCTTTTTCGCAGCCTATGTACTCCTTATAACATATCAGCTGTTTCCATCAACATCAGTCCAGCCGTTTCGGAAATAAGCTGGAACAGGCGGAGACTTTCATATTACAAAGACGCTGCATTTAATTCTTCAGACGTTTTATTTATATGTAGATAAACAAATTTAAAGAAAACCATTAAAATATTAAAATCCTTAAAGTATTTAAACCGGTAAGTTAATATTTGCAACTTGAACAAAAAAGAAAGTACTTTCGATAAAAAATAATAATTAAAACTCTGTTCTAAGTTTTATAAATTACATCGTCTAGTAAAAAAATATAAACAACCTAACACAAAGTTGGTACCCTGAAACATGAGTGCGACAGAACAGGCTAACAAAAAAAAAAACACCATTGTTGACATTTTATTTTAAACCTTATTACATACAATTAGATTTAATTTTGGAATAAATAATTATGAACACATTTAAAAATGAGGTTTGAATTTCGAATGTCATTTTTAAATTGAATGATTCTACTATTTCTACTTACTATTTAAATATAGAAGGTCTTAAATACAAATATAACGCAAACGATATTAAAGTTTATAATTGTTCCATAAGATTTATAATTAAGTAACAGAAGTTAATATTGTTATTTTATAACTTTTTTTTTATATAGGTAAATATGTTTACGTTTAGCATTTTGGTCCATATATGCGACATGGTTTTGTTCTCAATCCTTAATGTACGAAATAAATAATTAACTTGGATTTCTTATATTATAAAGTTAATCATCATATTTCTGTCATCATAATTAAATTGTGGGGATAATAATATCGTGCAGTGACTGAAAGTGCAGTTTGATAGAGTGCGATTAATGAAAGCGCGACCTGGAGTTTTTTCTTTTCAATTTAATTGGCAACATTATTCAGCCGCTTTTGGCGGATTGACTTTGGTTTTGTGTCAGATTTGAAATATTATTGTGTGTATGCACGTACGTAAGTGAAATATTAATTTGTAGGTACCCCCAAAATGTGGTCACCCTACACACTGAATTTACAAGAAAATAGTTAATGATGGTTTTTTCAGAATCTAAACCATATATATTGCTGAATTGTACTGGTATATTTAGCAGAAATTTCTGCTAAATGTTAGTATATCTGGCTTTAGATTTCCTTGAGATTTCAGGTGGCTACAGTCAAACATATATAATTAGAACGTCAGGATTGAGGAGCCATATTAAAAGTATTGTATTTTCTTTCATTTTAGTGCTACAGAAGCGAAATTTTTAGACGGTTATGTGCTAAATAGCTGCTAAATGCTGCAAAATTTTCATAAATGTGCATCCATTACTTAACGAGTTTTCAGGTGGCTCCTCAATCCAGACGTTTAGATTGAGGAGCCATATTAAAAGTATTGTATTTTCTTTCATTTTAGTGCTACAGAAGCGAAATTTTTAGACGGTTATGTGCTAAATAGCTGCTAAATGCTGCAAAATTTTCATAAATGTGCATCCATTACTTAACGAGTTTTCAGGTGGCTCCTCAATCCAGACGTTTAGATTGAGGAGCCACCTTTGCATTAAAATAACTAGTGATATATTTTGCTGCTAAATCTAGAATTCGTGCTGCAAAATAATCTACACTGCTGCTAAATAATGGTGAGATCAGATTTAAAAAATCTGATGTGGCTCCTCAATCCTTACGGACATGGCGATTTTGCAGTAAAACGCTAGATGGCTCTGCGTGAGTGATATTCCTCGCAGATCAGCAAGTGGTTCAAAACGGGCAGGACAGATGGCGCTGATATCCAATAAATGAGCCCAAGCAAATACAATCGGCGGGTAACTATTTAAGAGATATACCACTTTTTGCTAAATTGTAAACAGTTTTGTTGATAGAATGTTTGCGATTTACGACCCTTAACCGCACTATTTATTATCACCATAATGTATGTAAACTGCACTTGAACAAAGTATGTAAATATATAATTATTTTACATTAAAACTCAACGTTTTTAATTTTACTTGGATAAAAATTGGGCAGAGTCACACCGATACCGACGTCAAACGTCAAACTCGCACTATACTATATTGCACTTATACCTACGACACATAATTATGTATCTACGTATGGATTTATAGATATTTATTCGAATGTATGGATGGTTCAGTGTACGCTTTGTTACAGCTCTTTCACTACAAAATTACTGAAATGATTAACCCTTTGGTATTGGTTTGCTTTAGCTTGGTTTGCGGGCTTACTTTGTGCTGTTGCAGATGAGCAAAAATTTTAATTCTCGAGGGAAACGAATTGTTGAAATGAGTTTGAATAAAAATGCACTTGATGTCATATCCAACAGCTCATCAGCTTTATCTGCTAGCATACCTGCTTTTGCTTCTCACGATACTGAACCCTGTTTCTTTGACAGTGAACTACAAAAAGTTTTACCAACTACCCTTAGTATTGATCCCAACTCAAACCTCGTCGTTTTAACAACACCTACTAATAACAATGATTGTGACATGACCCAATGCAATAATGAAGACGCTCAGATAGACATAAGAAGTTTATCGGTAGTTCTTGAAACTTCTCTCGCCACTGAAAGTTGTCACGACACGGTTGCTTTTTCCAACACTGGCCCTTCCACTATAGAATTCACTAATGACATAAATAGTGTATATTGGGCTAATATGGATTCAACACTTGGAAACAGTCTATCTAGTACTATTAATATCATTGGCGCTGATCAAACCTCGAATATGAATGTTCAAGACCTACAATGCACTACAGAACCTGATGATCCTATGCCTAGCATATCTACTGGCATGGATTTTACAAGTACTATCTGCAATGTCGAAAGTTATGAAGGACACAACAGCGACAGTTGTTCAACTACAATTAGTACGAGTAATACTTCATTGAATTTGATTTCGAATCAGCAACATAAAAACCTTAATGAAAATGAAACCATTGAGTCTGAAGTAACAATTATAAAAGAATCAGAAAATAATATGAATTTGGTACCGTATTCAAGCTCATCTGATAGTGACACTGAACTACCCATTAAAAGTAAAATAAGAAATAAAAAACACATAGTTGATCGGAAAAATTGGTTTGCAGTTAAGAATAGAAATTTAAGAGAAACTGGGTCCAAATACTATGGAAGAGTAAAAAAAGATTCAAAGTGGGTTTATGAAGTTGAAAAAGAACCAAAAAAAACTGAAGGAACGTTGCATGTGTAAAGGATCAAAACTATTAAAGTGTGACAAAATAAAAAAAAATGTGAGGAAAGAGACTTTCGTTAAGTTCTGGAAGAAATTAACTTGGGGTGAAAAAAAAGTATACATTGATGAACGATGAAAGTATACGTAATATCCTTACCAGTCAAACGACAAAGAGATCGTAAACATGTAAATGAATCCCGGAGAACACAATCTTTGGTCTACTACTTGCCTGGTGAACCCGGAGAACCTAAGCTAAGAGTTTGCAAAACTATGTTTCTGAACACATTAAATATTGGCAGAATGGACTGCCAATATTGCAATATTTTTGCATCCAAGTACTGACTTGGATGGAAAAAGAAACTTAATGACGGCAGCAAACCTAGCGAGCAACGTGTTACGTCACAAAATGTTCCCGTCTTTGATGAAAGACAAACTCATATTACAGATTTTTTCTACGCTTTACCTAAAATGGAATCGCATTATTGTCGAGCGTCTACTTCGAGGGTTTACTTACTACCTGAATGGCAATGCAAAAAGGCCCTGTATGATTTCTACGTTTAAGACTGGTGCGCTTCACGCAATATAAAACCGTTCTCAACGACAACTTTTTACAAGTATATGGAAGATAGTAACATTTCACTATTCCGGCCAAAAAAAGACGAGTGTGAAAAATGTTCTCTATACAAAGCAGGCAATTTAGAAGAAAATGAGTACCGTTTACATACAATTAAGAAAGAAGAAGCAAGGAAAGAAAAGGAAAAAGATAAAGAAGATTCATCGTGCATCGTGATTACCGCAGATGTGCAAGCTGTTTTGCTTTGTCCTGTTTCCAAAATAAGTACCCTTTATTACAAAACGAAGCTCCAAGTCCATAATCTTTGCTTCAAAAATTTAAAAAATACAGCTGCGTTTTTCTTACATCTGGAATGAAAGTGAGGGAGGCGTAAATGCCGAAGAGTTTGCTTCAATTTGGATAAATTTTTTAGAAAACGAAATAATCCCTCTGTTATCTTCTGAATGCAATAGGATTGTCATTTTTACAGATGGGTGTGGCCACCAAAACAGAAATGCTGTATTATCAAATGCTTTGCTTAATTTTGCTGTCAAACATAATGTGTCTATAGAACAGAAGTATCTAGAAGTTGGCCACACCCAAATGGAAGTTGACTCCATGCATGCCGCAATCGAGAGAAATCTAAAAAATAAGATTGTCAATGTCCCAGCTGATTACATAAATATTATTAAAAACGCACGAAAGGAGCCTTACACGGTACAGTATTTAACACACGATTTTTTTAAAGATTTCAGCTGCGTTCAGGCTTATAAAAGTATTCGACCAGGACGGTCCGTCGGTGATGCAAAAGTAAATGATATTCGTGCACTACAATACAGGCCTATAGGAGAAATATACAGGGTGATTGGAAGATCGATGCAAAGCTTTAAAGCGAAGATAGTACAGACCATTTAGAACCATTTAAGCCATGATTATGTTCGGCGAAGTTTTATCATTTTTTTTTAAACCTACTTTTAAGAATTTTTCAAAAATTCCCAAAATTTTATGTAAACTGCATATTTTTAGCCAAATTAAATGATAAATGAATTAACTTTTATTTAATTTAATTAAAGTAACGTCTAAGCAACCCGAAAAAACATGTTTTAGGCTTTTCTGTCATAAGTCAATTTTTTTACGGACATTTAAAGTTCAGCGGAAAGGACCATGGGGGATTTTGTATGAACCCCGTCCCCACCCTTCAACAGTCATGGGATGTGTCTTGATTTGTTCACTAGGACCCAGAAAAGTCTAAAGTACCTGTGTTAGTTTCAAAATCAATTGGGTTTATTTAAAAAAAACATCAAAAAATATATTTTATTTTTCAACTAAAATCATTTTTTTCTACAAACTAAAAGCATATTTTCACGTAAACAAATGACGATTCTATACAAAAAAAATATATTTGGTTCTCAAACGGAAAATCTTTGAGATTACTCAAAGATGTTCCTTTGAGAACCAAGTATTAACAGTATTTAGTTAGGTAATTAATATACATTTTAACTTATTAGTAAGTGCATTTAAAAGCATATGAAACGGTACTCTACTATCAGAACTTAAGTTAAGTTCTGATTTTTATATTGCGAGTTCATATATTAAAATAGTCGCCCTAACCACATATACCATACAATGGATATAATGTGCGCACAACTTCCCACAGTGCGATTGCCTGTAAGGCAAGGGCAGTACCAATAAGCAATAGCACGACTATCAGGCAAATCGCAGTCTATTAAAATATATTTTTTTTTACATTGATTATTGTAACTCGTCATATTAGACATAGAAAAAAAAGATTATTTACTCACCTCTATTAGACCATTTTGTGAAATATAGTCAGCCACCGTTGGTGACCTTTGAGGCAAACTATCATCCCAAATGTGTCTTCTCTGTCTTAGGACAGAGCGCGGACACATAACACATCGGCGTCCTATATCCATAATTGTGCCAAAACGTTATCAAAATCAAAGTCCTTTAACATATCTTTGCGATTGACCTTTGCAGTCAATCGCAAAGATATTCTCACAGTCCGGTAAACAAGCAAAGGTCGTAGGTAGTAGCTAGATCTTTCAAAGTAGATTGGCAGGGTGTGGACCAAGTGCTGCCCAGAATGAACACCTGGTGCATTTTGTTCCTCAGGCCAATACTAATTAGAAAACCGAAGCGTTTCAATATCTGCTCCAGGAGTCAATAGAAAAAAAGATTTTTTCCAACCTAACCTAACCTAAGAAATCTTTTTGAGGAAGTCTGACCGAGTGCTGCCCAGAATGAAAACCTAGTGATGGTATAGTGTTCATTCTGGGCAGCACTTGGTCGAACTTCCCTTAAAAGATTTCTAACTTAGGTTAGGTTAGTTTGGAAAAACAATTTTTTCTCTCTTGACTCCTGGAGCAGATTTTGAAACACTTCGGTTTTCTGATTAGTTTTGGCCTGAGGAACAAAATGCACCAGGTGTTCATTCTGGGCAGCACTTAGTCCAACTTCCATACAAAGATTGGCAATGTCCTTACACTTGTTTCAATTCTGTTGGATGGAAGGTACGTTTCCTTTAATTGAAAACATTATTATGATCGCCATATTCTAACCCTATTTATTGCACACTAAGGAAATGTGTACATAAAAGAGAAAAAATATATAAAAAACAATATATTATAAAACCCTATAAAACCTAAACCCCACGCATTTGACATATGTCACCATAGTAAAAAGTTCTCTATTTTAATAGATCTTTCAAATGACACGTGTTTCGAATCTGTTGGTTGGTGGGGACGTTTCTTCCCATGGTCCTTTAGAAAAAATTAACAGTACGTTTTTTTAACCTTATTAAAAAAATTACGAAGGGTGCTCTTTTTGTTCAAACCTTTTTGAATACATGTTTGATAAGCGTTCTTTCTTTTGAGGTATCATTAACGCGGATATCTTACAAATTATTGAAGTTAGGACCTAGAAACCAATTAGAGGGAGACTTTTTAAAATTTCGGTAGACTACCTAAAACAACATTTGAATTAAAATTATTTATTTTTCATACATAAAGCTTTAAGGCGAAGATAGTACAGACAATTTAGAACCATATATGATATGATTGCCTAAGACAAAGTCTTACCAATTTTTTTTTAACCTACTTTTGTATTATTTTTCAAATATTCTCAAAATTTTAAGTAAACTGCTTATTTATGGCCAAATTAAATGATAAATGAGTTCATTTTTATTTTATTTATTACAGTAATGTGTAAGCAGCCTAGCAAAGTATGTCTTAGATTTTTCTGTCGTATTGATAAAAAAATTAAATTTCTACTGAACTTTAAAAGTATGTAAAAAAATGTCCAATGTTAGAAAAACCTAAGACATACTTTACTGAGTTGCTTACACATTACCGTAATAAATAAAATAAAAATGAACTCATTTATCATTTAATTTGGTCATAAATAAGCATTATACTTAAAATTTTGAGAATATTTGAAAAATAATACAAAAGTAAGTTAAAAAAAAAATTGGTAAGGCTTTGTCTTAGGCAATCATATCATACATGGTTTTAAATTGTCTGTACTATCTTCGCCTTAAAGCTTTATGTATGAAAAATAAATAATTTTAATTCAAATGTTGTTTTAGGTAGTCTGCCGAAATTTTAAAAAGTCTCCCTCTAATTGGTTTCTAGGTCCTAACTTCAATAATTTGTAAGATATCCGCGTAAATCATACCTCAAAAGAAAGAACGCTTATCAAACATGTATTCAAAAAGGTTTGAACAAAAAGAGCACCCTTCGTTATTTTTTTAATAAGGTTTAAAAAACGTACTGTTAATTTTTTCTAAATTTCTGCTGATCTTTAAATGTCCATAAAAAAATTGTCTTATGACATAAAAGCCTAAAACATGTCTTTTCGGGTTGCTTAGACATTACTTTAATTAAATAAAATAAAAGTTAATTCATTTATCATTTAATAAGGCTAAAAATATGCAGTTTACATAAAATTATGGGAATTTTTGAAAAAAATCTTAAAAGTAGTTTAAAAAAAAAATGATAAAACTTCGCCGAACATAATCATGGCTTAAATGGTTCTAAATGGTCTGTACTATCTTCGCTTTAAAGCTTTGCATCGATCTTCCAATCACCCTGTATTACAAGATAAGCTTTAACGATCCTTGGACTATTGTGCTGCAAAGGAAAATAGTAGTCCCGAATTTTCTGTATGATGAACTGCCAGTTTTGCATCAGAACCGTTTACCTATCAAGGAGAGAAAGTATCAAGATTTGCTACAAATCAAGTTAGTTCTCCCGGTTGACTATCGCGAATTTTACGACAATTTGCCCCACTAATTTTTGAAATAAATAAAATATTTTTCCGTTTTTCATAACAATGTTTTTAATTTCTATACCTTTTCTTAAAAATCGTAAATATGCTAACTCCACATAATCATTGATATATTTGTGATAACTTGATAGTAATCCTGATAACTCCTTTTTTTTTGCTATAACTTCTTCAAAATGTAATAATTTATATCGATTGTATCATAAACAAATAAGTAAAATTAATGTTGACTAACGGGATTTTCAATTTTCGGCTGTGAATCATAAAACGAAAATTGTAACGTTTTATTGTTCTCCTGAAAATTCTTACGAATGGAGTTAACAGTTTAACGGTTTTAAACGACGATATGGCACAATATGCAATGACCCACCCGAATTCGCTATTAGAGGTGAAACAGACGGAAGCAGTTTTTATCCTTGTTTAAACAAAGTTCGACTCTGCATTTTTCGCACACAACAAACGACTTTCCTTTGCAGCCAGGATTCTTGCATCGCTGGCGTTTCTGTCCCCATATAGGAACGTGTTCGACTCCATCACACCTGACGCCACGAGTAGGAAGAATCGCTACAATGGCCCTCCTTCTTTTTGCCTCTATTGGATCATTACTTGCAGAAGATGGTCGCCCTTTTTTCTTATTCATTGATGAACCACACATACAGAGGCTCTTTGCGACTTCAAACTTGAAGTCTTTCAACTTCAGCGGCGTAGCTCTTTGTCGCATCTCACCAACTCTTCTGTATAGCAACCAACTATTTATGGTAGATATGTCAAGGAAATGGTAAAACAGTCTCAAATACCACTTCTTTGTCCTCATTTTTATTTTGTACTTTCCCAGAAATGAGTCGAGCAAGTCGACTCCCCCCATAAGCTGATTGTAGTTGCGTACAATTTGAGGGTAGTCGATATCTATATATTTCTTTTGTTTTTTACAAAACCTCCTTACTTTTTGTGTAGGTTCTTTTCCAACAAATGATGAAGACAACACCACTGGTTTATTGTCATACCACATTACCGTGACGATATCTGTGCCATTTACATTGCCTACCCATTCCTTTGAATATCCTCTTTCCTTCTTGCTACTTTTTAGATCTTTCAATGATGGTATTTGTATAGATTTGCCTAGTCGTCCTTTGTTCACGGTTCCCATAGCATATATTCCTTCATTGGCAAGATGCGTAATCAATTCAGGGATTGTGTAGTAGTTATCAAAAAATAACTTGTAAATTTGTAATTTTTATCCCTGGGAATAGACCTTGCAAGCCGGATAACAATGTTGGCACTGGCGCCTAAATCAGGCTCGTTAGGAAGCCTCAGGTCTGGGTTATTCTCCATTCCAGAGTATATTTCGAAGTCTTACGCAAATCCTCGATCATCACACAGCACCAAGAGTTTATACCCCCATTTATGAGGCTTATTAGGTAGATATTGGCGCAGCATGTTAGAGGCCTTAGTAGCGCACATCTGCTCATCTACTGACAATGCTTCTCGTTTGGGTATAGCTTGACATTTTTTTTTTAGGGTTTCTAATAGAGGTCTGATTTTATGAAGAGGATCGTGTCCTGCAGTACCTGCTGGTGGCTGAGTGGTATTGTCATTGAAGTGTAGATATTAGGGCTTTCAATACCGTTATTGACTAGCCAATACCGTGATTACGGTATTACAATCTTTAATATACAGGTTGTTTGGGTGCGGGTCAGAATGGCTGGTTGTATGTGGCGTTGGTCTATGAGAGTGGTGTATCGTGTACCAAATTAAAATGGTTGACTGGAAGGAACATCTACTATCCTTTCAGGACGCCTAAACTCTACACATGCCTTGTGGATTTTTTTTCATCGACATTTTAGTGTTTTTTGAAAAATGGACCAAAATTTTACATTTAAATTCGAATATTAGAAAATGTATAAGGCGTAGACTCTGAAATTTTAATTTTATTTAGACGAGTACTTTTAAATCCAATTAAATCAGTAACATTAGTCATCTTGATTTTTTAAATTTACTCGCAAAGTTTCGGACTTAAATTAAAGCTGTTCATGTTACAGCTATTTACATGGTTATAAAAAAAAGAAACAAAAGTGACTGGAATCTTCAAACTCTCTCCAAAATTCTCTAATCTATCCTCTTGCTAGTGATGTGCCACATGCTACAAAAATATATTTACAACTTTGTGGATTCGCTAGTTTTGTAAATCGAGTTACATAAATTTTATATTCAAAATTATGACTTGAAAAATTATATTTTTGCTTAAATGGTACCTGAAATACCTAGTTAATCAGTTATATCACTCTTTTTTTAGCATTAGCATAAAATTTTGTTTTTAATAGAGTCCGACCGAAACTAGTTTTCCGACCGAAACCGAAATCGAAACTGAACATTCGGCCGTGGCTTCAGTTTCGGCCGAAACCGAAACCGAAACTCGCGTGGTCAAGTATAAAATTCCATTATTCTGCTTTAGGACTTGATTAGTTTTTAGTTCTTCTTTTTTTAACAATGAAACAAAGTTACTGACTCAATATTCAACTACTATTTATTAATCATTCAAATACAGAAAAAAAAATAACTCTTAAGAATATTTGCGTCAGGCGATAACGCACTAAGTTGTGGTGCTACAGAGCTATCCAAATAGCGCATTGCCGCGAGAAACGAAGTTAGGTAAGCGTGCACGACTACTTCCAAAATCAGAACCGAAACTGCCGCCGAAACTTGATTTTTGGCCGAAACCGAAACCGAACTTTCGGTCGGACATTAGTTTTTAACCAATAATTTCATTATTTATTTAAATATTATTATGATTCGAAGAAGAAGAAGCTCTAGTTTAAAGTTTTTAAAAAATATATAAAAAACTTGAATTCAATACCGTGATCACGGTATTGAACTATTCCAATACCGGTATTGATACCGGTATTCAAAAAATCCGGTATTTGAAAGCCTTAGTAGATATTGCCGAATTTTTTCAAATTGGTTTACTGACATAGTATTTCTTATCAATGGCAAACCTAATTCAGATTCCCAGTACATTCTAGTATGCGGCAGTGGGGCAATGCCCATTATCAGACAGATACCTATGTACTTTTTCAGTTCTGTAACGCTTGTAGAAAAAGGCTTTGATGGGTTTTTTTGTACACTAAATGGTATAGCGGTTTGAGAAACCTCTTTATATTTGTGACTATTTTTATTTAGTGGACTGTATTTGAAGGTACGCTAGTATCGAGGCGAGAAATAAGCGGGACAATTAACTCACGGATTAAATCGGGCGATCTGTGATGGGATTAAGGAAAAGCACGCCTTACCTGATGGTCGAAGGTATCCCACGTGCCGCGAGGACCGGCGAGCTGGTATTCTTCTATACCAAAATGGCGACGGCGATAATCACACTTCACACACAATTGTTTTTACATCCGCGAAGCGGGCAATAGACACAGTTAAATAAGGTTCTCAGCAATCTAACGAGTTAGATGCATCAGTCTTCAGCCATGTGATCTGGAGAGCTGGCGGTGAGACACGGGCACCGTTCACGTTGAAGTTTCGGTTCGTTCTGACGACCCGTGTTGAAGGCGTACTTAATAGGAAATGGGTGAGGAAGGAATGAATGAGATAATTAGTTCATTCATCGATCGCCCGCGAAATCTTAAAAGCGTTTAACGACATTTATTAGAGATGGCGTTACCACTAAACTTATGCATTTCTTCTACGATATGGCTCAGAATATCATTATCAAAGAAGTACAAGAAATATTGCAATGGAGTTTCAAATTCAGTAATAGGTGGCTCTAGATCGGTTTGTCCACAAAACTCACGGTTTGTTGGATGGAAAGCTTTTTTTCCAGATGATATTTCGCTTTTTTCTGGCAACGGAAGCAGCAGGTGTAGGAGCAGCGGCTATTGGTGCAGTAGACGTTGTAGATTCAACTCTTGATTGACGTGATCGTGAAGCAGTTGATCTAGATGTACTTGGAATAGCAGGATTCGAATCACTAAGATTTGATATATATGCTGCTGCATATCACCACCATAGAATATTGATGATAATTGGTGCAGAGGAATCATACCTGTTCGGTGAAACAAATTGATCTTCATCATCCGTATCACTAAACGTTTCACATAGTTTGTTGACAGTAGATCGAATTACGGCAATGTCATCGTCACTTTCAGCGCCTGAGGAGTCTTGATCATTCTCACTGCCTAACGGTATTGACAAGTAATTTTGAATTTAAGCGCTGGATAAGGATTTCTTTGCCATTATCACATGAAGTGTGATACATTAGCCACATGAAGTGACACATCGGGTATATACAGTAATTGTGACCATTTAGTATAAAAACACGGCCAAATCCAAAAAATATACTTACATTTGTTTAGTTCACTGATATTTCGATATAAAAACAATTTTTCCACATTCGCATTTACTAAACCACTATTATTTGTTAAATTTTCAAATTGAATACGCACGGTACGCGGCTAACATTCAAAATTTTCGATTGAATGACTGGCTGAGCGAAATAGTGTTGCCATCTAGTGGCAAGGAATACGCTAAATATGTGCTATGGATTGTAGTCACTTTTATTACGTAATAATAGATGTCGTTACTTAGTTTAAATCAGGAAAAATATCGATTATATTGGATGTCACACATATGGGACTGAATGCAGTGTAGGGTTAAAATAATGTCGGTTTTATGTAGATTTTATAATGGTACAATTCATAAATGTATCTACAGTAAATAGTGAATTATTGCTAATGATGTACAAAAGGAGAAAATTTTACTAAATAACAAAATTTGCAATATGGGATCATTTTTTAAATGAAATTGCTCCTGATCACTGAGAATTAAAAAAAAACAATATGGAACATTAACTACTTATTTTTTAATTTTTTGTCTTTTTTTAATTTATTTTTTCTTTTTTACAATAAATGTTCAAACTGTTGCCCTCCCATTCTTATGCAGGCCCTACATCTCCGGATAAACGATCTACGGAGCAGTCTTGTGTACCGTCGATCATTTATTTTTGATGCGGCTGCTCTGACACGGCTGCGTAATTCTTGTAAAAACCTTATAGGCTTACGATATACTTCCTCTTTGAGGCAGCCCCCCAATAAAAAAAATCGAATGGATTTAGGTCCGGTGAACGTGGAGGCCAAAAAATTGGCCCTAGACGCCCGATCCATCTATCTGGGTACGCGTTATTTAAAAATGCACGGACAGACACAGCATAATGCGCAGAACAGCCATCATTTTGCAGCCAATATGACTCCCTCAGCTCTTCGGGCACTTCTTGTAATAAATTGGGAAGATCATTTTGGAGAAACTCCAAATAACGGCGCGTACACATAGAACATCCGTTTTACAGGATCCTTTTTAGGGTTCCGTAGCCAAAATGGCAAAAACGGAACCCTTATAGTTTCGTCATGTCCGTCTGTCCGTCTGTCCGTCTGTCACAGCCGATTTACTCGGAAACTATAAGTACTACAGTGATGAAATTTGATGGGAATATGTGTTGTATGAACCGCTACAAAATTATGACACTAAATAGTAAAAAAAAGAATTGGGGGTGGGGCCCCCCATACATGTAACTGAGGGATGAAAATTTTTTTTTCGATGTACATACCCGTGTGGGGTATCAATGGAAAGGTCTTTTAAAATGATATAAAGTTTTCTAAAAAACATTTTTCTTAAAGTGAACGGTTTTTGAGATATCAGCTCTCAAAGTCGTAAAAAGTATGTCCCCCCCCCTCTATTTTTATAACTACGGGGTATAAAATTCTAAAAAAAATAGAGGTGATGCATGCTAATTAACTCTTTCAACGATTTTTGGTTTGATCAAAGTATCTCTTATAGTTTTTGAGATAGGTTGATTTAACTGTAATTTTGGTTAAGTTATTATATTAGTTAAAATTAATATTCATACATAAAAGTACAAGGCAAAATATCGGGAGAGTTTAGGCTCCATTCACCAGGTGTATAAATTGACATAATAAGTTTATTATATTTGCTGCTACGGAACCCTTTGTGCGCGAGCCCGACTCGCACTTGGCCGGTTTTTAACTGATCCGTCGCTACTGGAGGTAATATTCACACAGCATTTACAGGACCGATTTTAACAGATCCGACGCTACTGGACTTTCGTTCTTCAGTGTATCGCCTACTTTCTACGAGAATGGACGTTGTCGTGTTGTATTGGTACTATCGTCGTCTGCGGCGGAGGAAGCCCCGGCGTTATTGGATACATCCACTATTAAGGCAAAGATTTTGTCGTGGTGCTGTTGTGCGTCAGCTGAAAGAAGACGAATCTAAATTTTTTACTTATTTCCGAATGACGACTTCTACTTTTGATGACCTTCTTAAACGATTAGAAAAGGATTTAAAAAAGAAAGACACAAACTGGAGGAAAAGCTTGTGCCCTGAAGTAAAACTAGCGATATTTTTAAGATAAGAACTTTAATTTTTGTTATTATCAATTAAAATTTAAAATGACAAAAAGGTTTACAAAAATGAAGATTTATTTCAAAACATAGACAGATCTGGCAAGTCTGACTCCTGGCTGAATGTAGATTCTACTGATGGCGAACCTTCTACTGATGGTGTAGAGTCAAGATGATGTGGCCTACTAAAATAACCTTGGGTGTGGTAGTGAGGAGTGCTAGAACTTTGTGAATATGGAGGCCACTCGTGGTTGACTGACCATATCTTCTACTTTTAATATTTTGTAAAAGGTTTATCACTCCAGACTGAAATTCTAAAATTTGATCGCCATTAAATGAAGCCAGTTGCGGCAAAATACCTTTGAAGAACGATAAATTGGGATCTTCAAACTCATTTTTACTTTTTTTTAACTGATCATTCATGTATTCAATCATTTTGGCGTCTACTTCATTCACATTTCTTTTGATTGCCTTGCGTTGCGGCGGGGCTAAATTTTGTCTTTCCTTTTGTCTGTCACTACCACTTTGTTCCGTAATCTGATCAGGTTCATCTTCGTTGTCTTTATTACTTTCTACTGTTTCCGTGATGTTGTCATTAGCAGGGACGTTCTCGTGTGTATCACCTGGGGTGACAACTTTTTTCAAAAATAACATTTGATTGTGATATTTGTAAGGCTTGGTATTTGAGGCAGCAGCTCCAGATTTCTTCAATTTCTTTTTCTCACTCAATGTTCGTATCCAGGCATCTCTAGTCGAATTCCATTTTTTTATAACATATTTTCCTGAAGCAAGTAAATAATAATATAAGATGGTTGTCAATAGCTTAGTACGTGAAAGGCGAATAAGAAGGTAGAATAGACTTGTCAGTAATTAATTACCATATTGGTCAGTGGATAAGTCAAATTGACAGTGCAAGAACTAATCGGTCAGTAAATAATGGGAAGCAAAAAAGTATTACTAATGTTTAAATCAATTTATTTTAATTAGGTAATTTTATAATTTAGTTCAGTTCAGTTTAATTTTATTTTATTTATGTACTATATATATATAAGTATGAGTTTTGATTTACGACTTTGCTAAAAACTCTCATAAAAATTTCGACTTTCCATACAAAATTTGTTGGTCACTATAATATTTTATAGTTTTATAATAAAACAAGACTTATTCATCAAGCCATCTTTAATAGTCTGACCATAGAGAAGTACCTCTACGAAACATAGACATATACATAATCAGTAATAGACAAAATTAACTAAAACTAAACCCTTACAGTCACTAACGTTACTTTGTATGGGAAGTCAATATATGTGTAATAATATAGTAATTGATTATTTTTTTTTTTTTAGGTATGCAGCGTCTGGGTGTGTAGGAGCTCGTGGCTAAATAATAACAGCCGCACAGGTCGATCTTCAAGGTTAAGCCACGCTTGCCTAGGTTGGTCAGTGGATGGGTGACCATCTTAACATAACGAGTTTCCTCCGTGCCTCGGAAAGCACGTTAAGCCGTTGGTCCCGGCTGTCATTTGTAGATCTTTGGCAGTCGTTACGGATAGTCAGAAGCCAGTAAATCTGACTCCAGTGTTGCCATGAAGTACCGTGTTACCCCAGTTAATGGGTTGTGGAGGTCTGGTAGGCAGCCGCTCCTCGTAAAATACTGGTATTCAGCTAAATCCGGCTTGACTGGAAGCCGACCCCAATATAGTTGGGAAAAGGCTAGGCAGATGATGATGCAGCGTCTGGGTGTACATTTCAAGAACTTTATTACGTCTTTCGTGTCGGTGTGTCAACTATAAGCAACATTATTAAGGAAGTTACACGATGCATATGGAACAACTTGAATGACGAGTTTATGCGACTTCCTACAACAGTGAGTGAATGGGAGCATATATCAAATGGATTCGACACAAAAGCAAATTTTCCCCACTGTTCAGGAGCAGTGGACGGTAAACACATCAGACTTCGAAAACCAGCAAAAAGTGGCTCAATGTACCTAAATTACAAAGACTTTTTTTCCATCATATTATTAGCGATGGTAGACTCTGACTATCGTTTTCTATATGTTAGTATTGGGTCGTATGGAAAAGAATGCGATTCATCAATATTCAAGGAGTCGACATTTTGGAAAATGATGCTAGATGGCAGTTTACAAATACCAGAACCTTGCCCATTAATAACAGGCTCAGAAACGAGAGTTCCCTACGTCATAATCGGCGATGAAGGTTTCGGTTTACACGAAAATTTAATGAGGCCATTTAGCGGGACGCATTTAGACGTAAATAAGCGAATATATAACTATCGTTTGACCAGAGCTAGACGATACGTTGAATGTACATTTGGTATTCTTGCTAATAAGTGGAGAGTATTCCACCGGCCTCTAGACGTCAACAAAACAACAGCTATATGGATAGTTAAGGCATGTACCGTTCTACACAACTTTGTAAGGGAAAAAGAGGACTTAAAGGATGGAAACACATCCGAATCTGAAGCATTTCATTTCAATAGCCTACCTGATGATGAAACGCTACGAGGTGGTGGAACTGCAAATTCAGTTCGAACGGAATTCGAAAACTATTTCGTGTCCGAATCTGGGTCAGTTTCTTGGCAGAATGAAGCTATTTAAAATAAAAAACAATGTTTCCATTACAATATAAAATAAATACTTACCAAATTCTTGTCCTTCTTTTTGTTCCATAGCTTCAAAATCCTCCTTTAGAATACCGCATATTTCGCGCCAAGCTGCGGTTTTTGCAATTTTATCTTTATAAATCTCCAGTGTTTTGTCCCAAAGAACTGGTCTACTTTCAACACAATTTATCAAAACTTCTTGCTCAACATATTTTTCAAACGCCTTGCTTGCCATGATTATGATAGCACTGGACACGTGCACTACTCTAGGAATGAAACCGGCAAATGGCGGCTGTGTGTAGCACATCGCACCCCGCGCACCCCCGTGCAAAGCCTCGTGCGGTTTCAATCCGATAAAACGGATTAGTATAGTATTACTGGATCCGGAATACTGTATGAACTGGCTCATACAACTACATTCGCTAATAACATATACGTTTAAACGGACCTGTAAAACGGATTGCTGCTTATTTTGTCGGATCAGTATTTTTTACTGGATCCGGAATACTGTATTCTGTATGAACTCGCTCATACAACTACATACGCTAATAACATATACGTTTAAACAGACCTATAAAACGGATGTTCTATGTGTACGCGCCCTAACTTTGTCCTGTTAAATTCCCTTGTAATTCGAAGGGCCCGATTATTTTTCCATTTAGTATTCCAGTCCAATAATTTATTTTAAACTGGTGCTGTGACCTATCCTCACGCATAAGATGGGGATTTTGTAGTTGCCAACTAAGTAAATTATGGAGATTTAAGTATCCATCTCTTTTAAGTGTTGACTTGTCGCTCCACAGAATTTTATTAAAGAATTGCGGGTCTTCTTCCATTTTTGCCAGCATTTGTAGGCAAAAACGTAATCTAGCCGCATAGTCTCTTGGTTGAAAAGTTTGCACGCGTGTAACATGGTAAGGATGGAATCTATTTTTTTTTCAAAATATCATGCACGGTCGATTTCCCAATACCTGCATGTTGAGCTATTGCTCGCGTAGATGTCGAAGGATCATTTTCTATTTCTTCAAGAACCAGTTCTTCTACGTCAAGACGAGCGTTTCTTCCACTGCTTGTACCACCGACACCACTACCCGGCATTCTTCCTTCGGAGTAACAACCGTGGACACGGATAAATACGCGGTAGTCTGGGTGGCGCGCATTAGGGTATCTCTCCCTATAGAGCGCTGCTGCTGCATTCGCGTTACCTCTACATTCTCCGTAAATGTAATGCATGTTTGCATATTCCTGTGCCGTATACGAACGTGGCATGTTGTGTATTAAACACAAAAATTCCAGTTCAGTCCAAAAAACAAGCCAAATCGTCGCAAATGTCACCAAACAAAACAAGTCCAAATCAGTAAGCAAAACGAGTAGTCCAATAAAATAGCCTGGTGGTCGTTTCAACACTGATCCAAAGTTAATCACGATAATGAAAAGAAACAAATACATGCGAAGTCGAGCAAGTCAAGTAACGCACTAAGTATGAGTACTTAAATGTTTTTTTTACATTTACTTCTCTCTCTTTCGCACTTTGCCAATTAAGCCCTCTCTGTCTAACATAACACAAAAGATGGCCAGTATGGCGTGCACGCAGGTAGCAAAAAAGGTCACATGACCCTTTAAGTATCTTAACTATTTGAATCATTAAGAGTGTTGAATTAGTCAATTTCTGACAATTTAGTTTCAATACGCTATTTTTATTAACTAAGAATTCCATAAATGTATTTTTTATTAATCCTCAGTGGTCAGGAGCAATTTAATTTAAAAAATGTTCAGATATTGCAAATTTTGTAATTTAGTAAAATTTTATCCTTTTGTACATTATTGGCAATAAGTCACTATTTACTGTAGATACATTTATGAATTGTACCATTATAAAATCTACATAAAACCGACATTGTTTTAAAATTATTGGCCACTCATGTATTCATACATTTTTTTTATACCCAAGATGTTTAAACATTGTTGAAAAAATAAATTATGCACATATTTTCTAAAATAAATTAATTTGCTAATTTTTAATAAAAAAAATCGCAATAGCTAATAATTCTATTTACTGTCTATCTATTAGCATAGTTAGTGTATAATAATAAAACAAGAAAAAACCGATGCAATCCATTCATTTCTGATCGTAGTGTTCATGAAAGTGATATAACCCTTAACCAGGCCTACCGATTTTTTTTCTTTTGAATACTGATTTTGGTAGATTACAGGGTTATAACAAATATAAATTCTTATTTTTTTTTTTTTTTTGATTTCCTGAAAAATAACCCCTGTGGTCTCTATGTGACCACTGCCTGCTGCCCATGCAGACATGTGGTCTGTATGTGGCCACTGTCCTACATGTTATCTATGCAACATTTAAGGGTTAGACTATGTACTGTAAATGAATCCTAGACATAATAAAACCACACTTTATCTAAGAAAACTAGTGTTTATTCATTTTAATAGTGAAAATCATCAAAGCAAGGTGTTGCACACAACGGTACTTGGCAGATCTTGCACATTATTTTCGACCTTTGGGGTTTTTGTCTTGTGCTGCAGTACCGACATCGCTTCCTGGTTCCCTCACAAGGCATGTGAACCCCAACATTATTAAGCCTTATATCATCCGACACTCCGAACTGGCCACCTTTTTTATTTTTAAATATTGGTGGTCCTCTAAGTCTAATGGTGAAATTGTCTATTAGGCCTCTGGCTAACTTTAGCCTGAAATCACGATGGCTGCTGCTCGTTTTATTATGGGTTATATTGTAAACGATATACGCATTTATGCAGGCTACTTCTAACATGAACCAGAAAAGACGTATCCAATTTTTTTTAGTTGACTTTCTACCAATGGAGTAAGAAGATCTGAAGTGGTCGAGTCTGTCAACCCCACCCATACATTTGGTATATTGTTCGATTGCCAATGGGCATGTTATTGGGGCTTTGGAACCATCTTTCTGAGTACGTTGAATGGTCACTACTGCTTTAGGTTCAAAAGCTGTTGTGCAGACGTACACGTCTTTGGTATCACGCCATTTTATTACAGCCATAGGAGCAGCATACTGCACCATAAACTCTCCGGCTTTTAATTTGTTTTCATTTTTGTCACCCTTTTGAGGTAAAAGACGTGGTGGTAAGCCTTTTCTATTTTGTTTCACAGTGCCTACAGAAAATATACTTTTCTGATGAAGCATCTCCATTAGAGGTAGGCTAGTAAAAAAGTTATCAAATGCTACTAAGGTACCACTTTCAACTGTTCTACATAATTCCATAACTACTTTATAGCCAAGTCCTCCATCACCATCTTCTTGAGTTTCACTTTTGCAAATGTAAACATTAAATTGGTATAAATATCCAGTTTCTGAATCACACCTGGCCCAGACTTTGTATCCCCGTTTAATTGGCTTTTGTGGCATGTATTGCTTTAATGTGCTTCTTCCTTTAAATTTGACCATACTCTCATCTATAGATTGTGTATGGGTTCCAATGCAATTTTCTTGAAAGCTTTTGTTCAAAATATCCATAATTGGTCGAATTTTGCACAACTTGTCATACCCTGGTTGGGTACGTGGTGTTTCAGTGGCCCTGTCACTCAAATGCAAGTTCTCTGTGAGTTTTTTAAAACGTTTGCAAGGCATTACTGCAGCGATGATAGGGTTGTGATAAAAGGGATCAGAAGACCAATATAATTCCAGTTCTGACAGAGGCTGTAGGCCCATCATTATGATCATGCCCAAATATGCTCTTATTTCAGTGGCATTCGTTGGAGTCCAGTTCAATGACTGCATGAATGATGCATATGAGTTTGTATTCGCTACAATAATATCAAATATTTCACTAGGAAACATATTCAAAAAGTAGTGTATTGGAAGACTCCTGTTATTATATGTTTTCTTAGACTTCAATTTTCGTGTGAAATTGGGAGCAGCAAATCCTGTTGTGTTTTCAGACCAGTCCCTAACCTTGTCTATTAATCCTTGCAATGTCACATGGGCTGCCGCTGGAGATGAAGGCTGTTGGGCTGCCATTAAAGGTGAGGGCGGATGGACTGCCACAGGAGATAAAGGCTGTTGGTCGCCCATTGAAGATGAGGGCTGATGGGTTGCTGTTACAGATGAGGGCTGTTGCGCTGCTGCTAGAGATAAGTATTGATGGGTTGCAGCTGTAGATGAGGGCTGTTGGACTGTTTCTGGATATGAGGGCTGTTGGGCTGTTACTATCGATGAGCGCTGTTGGGCTGCTTCTGGAGATAAGTGTTGATGGGCTGTCGCTGCAGATGAGGGCAATTGGGCTGCTGCTGAAGATGAGGGCTGATGGGTTGTCGCTGCAGATGAGGATTGCTGGGCTGCCATTGAAGGTAATGCCTGTTGGGCTACTGAAGATAAGGACTGTTGGTCTGCCGCTAAAGGTGAGGGCGGCCGGGCTGCTACTGAAGATGAGGGCTTATGAGGTGTCATTACAGGTGAGGGCTGATGGACTGAAAGTCTAGGCTTCTTAGCAACCGCAGGTGTAACTTGTAAGGGCTCAGATAGATATGAGGGCTCATGTTCGACAGCTGAAGATAAGGTGTCCACTGCTCCTGCTAGAGGAGTGAGTAAGGGGGCAACTGATTGCCAGGGCACTGTTACTGCTGGAGATGTAGGCCGTAGGGTATGTGAAGAATCACCTGCTAAGACGTCCAAAAGGTCAGCCTCCATTACATTTTGTAAGCTATCCAATGCCCTGTTGATATCATAAGGTGGATAACATAAAGTACCTGAAACCTCTTCCTCCTCTGATATTTCATCCTCCGATGATGCATACATTTCTTCCAAAGCTCTTTCGATTTCATGTTCGCAAACAATTCGATTTTTATGTGGTCTCTGCGTGTTCTGAAATGATGAAACGTGTTTGTATGAGATTTTTGTATGGACTAATGGGTTTAGCATATCAACGATTAATTTACCGTGATCTCATATAACCCTTAATAATTATGTAGACAACTAGCAGGACAGTGGCCATATATAGACCACATTTTCTTTGTTATCAATGGGCAGAGGTTATATGTGGACCACAAACTTTGGGAGTAAATATTTCACAAAAAAACAAATATTGTGATAAATCAAATAATGTCACAGATGAATAAACTAGTATACTATCATAAAGTAGTAATAAATAGCACTTACCATATTTTTTTTCGGCATAATCACATTTATAATCAACACAAACACACGAAAACAACCGTTTTTAGCAAGAGTAGCATTTGACAATCAAAACGTCAAAAAAAATGTTCCGATGCACGTACTTTTTTTTCGTTCAGAAATCGACTGTTTCATAGACAATAATATAATAATGACATTTTGTGGTCCGTATACGACATCGGCTCGTCACAAGAAAATAAAAATCTATGTGGTCGCTATGTGATCACTGCCTGGCTAAGGGATAAAGCAAAAAAATCAGACTACTCTTTAAAAAAATCATAACTTAGGTACTACTTTTGATATATCTTTTATCGTATTTTTTTCTGAATGACCATAAGATATACCAAAAGGCATTTCAGGGTTATCCATTCATTACCGGACACCCTGTATATCGTCCACATTAGGATAGACAAAAAGCAAACCTCTTTGTTTTGTTTGAGTTTTTCGTACGTATTTTATAGTAGAAATGTCATCATTAATATTAATAATTTGCCCCACATAATGTTTTACGCTTTTTTTTGTCGAAAATTTGACTAAAACCCAATCACCTTTCTTTAATTTGTTTGATGTCTTTTCATAATACTCAATATATCGGTGAGCCCAAAATCTGTACATATGTTTTCTTCATCATTTGATTTATTTTTTGTTAGATAAATATTACGGTAACCATAGATGAGTATAAGTACTGACGTATAGATAGCCATCTCTCGATTTTGTATTTCATACCGCCATCTAGTTCCCAGACCCCGTACTACTTACTAGCAAATACACACACACACATACGTGTCTTACTATACTATGCTGCCTACACAGACAGGACAGGATGACTTTTTACTGTCGGGAAAATAAGCAGAGTAATTCTAGACTTCAAATAAGGTACCTGGGTCGAATATGGCCACCTTAAGGTTTGGTATGCTTTTTTAATAATAATAAAGCTAAGACAAGAAAGTTTTAGCACTCATTTCTAAAGAGTGGCTATTTATCTTTACAATAAAGGCAAAAAAATGTAAAGACTTTAAAAAAGTATTTGCAACATTTTTAAAAATATAGAAATTGGCCATATTTCCGACGGGGGAGGTAAATATGCCCATACATGTGGCCATATTTACTGTATGAATTAGTTAGTTTAAAAAACTTCTAAATAAAATGAAATAAAAATAGTTATTATATTTTAATAGAAGATTTATTTAAAAGATATTCTTTGGGCGATATTCATTACAAATAAGGAACTAAGTACCTTTACAAAAATTTAACATTTGTTCCCAACGAGTAACACCCTCAAATGTCACACTGTTACTCGACGGGATTTTTTTCTGAAAAAATTCCCAACCGGTCACACTACCAGTCACACTGTTACTCGATGGGAATTTCTTCAGAAAAAAATCCCAACCAGTCACACTGTTACTCGATGGGAACACACTGTTACAGAACTTAATGAAAATAAGAATTAAATCGGTTTTTTAAATTTTTATTAAAATCAACAAAATAACAACATTGGTAAATACAGTTACTTAATTATGGACGTTAAACGTTAACATTCGTCATATTGCTAGTAATTCTCATTTTAATATTTTAGTCATAGTAACAATATCTAAACACAATCGGCCTTATATAATATAACAGAGTAAATCATCACATTTTACAATAATTAACAGTCCTTATTTCTAATATTAATTTGAACCTTTAAAGAAGAATTTTCTAAATATAATCAGCCTTATGTTTGTACCTATATGATAATCAGCCTTATGTTTGTACCTATATGCATGTATCAATTAACAGTTATTAATTCTAATGTTAATTTGAACTTTAAAGAACAATTTTCTAAATATAATCAGCCTTATGTTTGTACCTATATGATAATCAGCCTTATGTTTGTACCTATATGATAATCAGCCTTATGTTTGTACCTATATGCATGTATCAATTAACAGTTATTAATTCTAATGTTAATTTGAACTTTAAAGAACAATTTTCTAAATATAATCAGCCTTATGTTTGTACCTATATGATAATCAGCCTTATGTTTGTACCTATATGCATGTATCAATTAACAGTTATTAATTCTAATGTTAATTTGAACTTTAAAGAACAATTTTCTAAATATAATCAGCCTTATGTTTGTACCTATATGATAATCAGCCTTATGTTTGTACCTATATGATAATCAGCCTTATGTTTGTACCTATATGCATGTATCAATTAACAGTTATTAATTCTAATGTTAATTTGAACTTTAAAGAACAATTTTCTAAATATAATCAGCCTTATGTTTGTACCTATATGCATGTATCACAGTAAATCATCACATTTTACAACAATTAACAGTTATTAATTCTAATGTTAATTTGAACTTTAAAGAACAATTTTCTAAATATAATCAGCCTTATGTTTGTACCTATATGCATGTATCACAGTAAATCATCACATTTTACAATAAGTATCAGTTCTTAATTCTAGTGTCGTAAAATCTCCAAAGCATGGCCAACTGAAATAAGACCTTGTGTTAATTCCAGCTGCACTTCCTGAATAAACTCGTCTCTTGATATAGATTTCTTACCCCGTTTTCTTTTTGACGGTTTGCCTTGTTGTTTCAGAACATTTCTGACAGTATTCTGAGAAGAATCTTCTTCAATTGTGTGCAAGAAATGCATAATATTCGGGTGTTTTGTTCCAATGGTCTTATTTAGTTTATTATGCCAAGATTCGAGTGCATTTGTTGTGCGATGGGCGTCACCAAAAACGCACCACACTTTTAAATATTCCTCACGGAGCCACTGTTTTTCCATGTAGTTAATGAATTTTTTTGTGCCTGTACCTTCACTATCTCCGTATCTAGCAATTATGTAAACCCATCCATTAATTATCTCGTTTTCGGGCAATAATGGAAGAATCGCACTAAGTTCAATTATTCGCACCTCCTTCAAATCTTGTGACGTTCGTGAGGTCATATTCAGGCTTTTTCCTTTTTTAAAAATGGCTTTGTTGTAATGATAATAACAACCTTTTATTATGACTGTTGGAAAGACTTTGATAATGGCATTCATTGCAGCCTTTTCATAATCAAGTTTAAATTTTGTTGGATTCCAATCCGGCAACTGCGACTTAATCATTTGAAACAGAATTAAGTAGCTCTGCATTGTTTTGTTGGTCATTAAAGCATATATCACAGGGGTTATATTTGTGTGGTTTATTGTACTACCAGTATGTACATGAATTGTATACAATTGCACGAATGGAGAAGGGCAGCTTCTGAATGTGCCATCGCCATAAAATTCTTTTGATTCACATGTAATTTGCCTTGCTTCCACCGAGGAAAATACTATTATTCGTGTATTATTAGTTTTATTTGAGTAGTCTGCTAACAAAAAGTTATTATATCTTGGTGGCACTTCGACTTCAAGAGCGTTTTTAAATAACATCTTTGAAACTCCAGCTTCTTTGTTCCGTTGTCTATACAGTGTACTTTTAACGCTAGTAAATTTTGGTATGTTGGATACAATATTTATACCGGCGCATCTTTAAGGTTGCCTATCATGGAATTGTATTTTTGTGGAATGTTAGGAAAGTCCGGTTTGTACAATTCAGTCTTTAATTTATGGATTGATTCATCAATTTCGTTCTTCGCAAAGTCTGGAGCATGGCTATGAGCAGTCTCGTCTAGTATTCGTTGATCCTATAAATAGAAAATAGCAACAATAATAACAGGAGTCAAAGCTGTCGTATTAGTAATATTCGTCATATTGTTTAACCCTGCGTATGATTAAAACAAGTTGTTTTAAAACACGTGTTTATAACAGTTCCAAATAAATCGATTAAGTGTTTATGCCGCGTTTGTGTATGACGCATCTACTACTACTTAGCATACATGTTGAACGTCACTTGTCGCGCGCCTAATGTTGTCTTATAGTGTAAACTCGGCTTTATTAATAATACATTTTGAAACAAGTTTTAAGCAATTTTAAAAGCCTTAAGAAAAAATGTTTTAAGCCGCTTTTAATAATAGCGTATGCTTGGAAGAAATGAAAACGAATAAGTATTTAGGACTTTAAGTAGCTTCAAATAAAACAAATCTATAGTTTTATGAAAATAATGCAAAGCATTCATTCACAAATAAACGTATTGATTAACAAACAAACCATAGGTTTATCAGTAAACTTTATTATATAGGTACTTACTTTTATTCTCAAGATTCCTTTGCAAATGTTTCGTTTTGTGCACGCCCACACTATTAATCCGCTACTATGCTTTCGTCTAGCATAAAATTGATGTCCACTTCGTAGCAAAATTGTCCCACCATTCCTTTTAATTAAATTTAATGGCACTTGACCGGACGAACTAGATGCGGTGGGCTCTGACATTGTCGACAACGTGCACTTTGCTTCGTTGCACTGCTCTGACTAATTCATTTTGCGTCCCTCTCCCCCACTTACGACACGTGGCCGCCGCCGCCGGGGCCGCGGGAAGAGGGATGCAAAAGTATTTTTACATTAAATGTGCATAGAAAATAACCGCCATTACACACTCGCGATAACTGATGTTGCCGGCTTATCATAACTTTATTTTGCTATACATAATTTTAATTGTCACAACATACTTATGGCTAATTATATGTATTTGGAAAATTGTTTAAAGTTCAAATTAACATTAGAAATTAGAACTGATAATTGTTGTAAAATGTGATGATTTACTCTGATATATTATATAAAGCTGATTGTATTTAGGTATCTATGTATGTATGTATGTATTTAGGTATTGTAATTTTATTTAATTATTTAAGAATAAAACGTTCAAAGGAGAATCACCAGCAATATGACGAATAAATGTTTTTAAAGTAAAAACCGATTTAATTCTTCTTTTCATTAACTACTGTAATATTGTGACTGGTTGGGAAATTACTAATAAGAAGTTCCCATCGAGTAACAGTGTGACTGGTTGGGAAATTAGTAATAAAAAGTTCCCATCGAGTAACAGTGTGACTGGTTGGGAATTTTTTCTTAAAAACATTCCCATCGAGTAACAGTGTGACATTTGAGGGTGTTACTCGTTGGGAACAAATGAAATTTAATTAAAAGATAAAGTCAGAATGAGACTCAACAAGTCTTTCTTAATTTTAAACTTATAGAAAATCAACAAAATTATCAAAAATAAAACGTAAACTTTGAGATCCTTGATAGATAAATCACATTGATATGTTTAACTAGAAAAAAGTAGGTAAATCTAATGAAATAAATATTTAGAATTAGTTCTGACTGCACCGAGTGCAAATAAATTTATCAGTGTCTTCTTTTGTTAAACCAACACAGTCTTCATGGACGTATGTTTGACATAAAAAGCATATTCTCATATCTGCTATTCTATCCTCATCGCAAACGTAACAATACCAAGAGTTTTTAGATTTTTTAGTATGTCCTTTGCCTTTTTGATTAACCTTAGAAGTGACTGCTTCAGTCTTGTTCATTTTAGTAGAATATTGTTTCCTTTTTTGAGAAGACGCTCTCGATGGACCTGGCTTATTTTCAATTTTTTGTTTACTTGCATTGGATGGTCCTGGTTTATTATTTTTCTCTGTAAACATTGATTTTGTTAGCTCCTGTGCCAGACTATTAATAGCTTTTGCTCTAGTTTTAGTTTTTGGACTTGACGTCTTCTCCGGGGTTTTTAAAATTTCACAAAAAGATGAATATGACTCATTAAGTGTAGTGGAGCAGACTTTTGATTCAGTTTTCGAGTCTCTATTATTCTTGTCCTGTTTTAACTTAGATAAAGGAATCTCTTCGCTACTATCGAAATCATCATAAACTCTTTTTACTTGAGTTGGGTGCTTTGAATTATTATTAGAACGATTTGCAGTGTTTGGCAATAGATGTCCACGTGTCTGGGAATCTTTTTGATCTGGATGCAGTATAGGCACCGGGTTTTCAACAGAGAAGGAATGATTTCCACTGACATCAAAACGGGTGCTGTCATTGGGATTATCATTTACATGAGCAGGAATGACTAGATTTTTGCCAGCAACAGCATCATTGCTTTCAGTGTGATCGTCATTTCTTTGAGGACTAATTAAGATACTTTCGCTAGCATTAGTAGCATCGCTGTCAAAAGGATCTTCATTTCCACGAGAAGGAATCAACACATTTTCGCTAGCATTAGTATCGTGGCTGTCAATGATATCTTCATCTTGTTGAGGAGGAATTGACAAATTTTCATTAGCATTTGTAGCATCGCTGTCAATATTATTTTCATTTCCTTGAGAAGGAATCAACAGATTCTCACTAGTAATACTATCGCTATCATTGGGATCATTATTTTCTTGATTTTGAGAAGGGCCAGGTATTGTGGAATCAAAGGTAGGTATGCTAGGAGCGTATGCCTCTTCGGGTATCCTTTCTGGATTAAATGGGAAAATTCCGGTGGCTTCAAATCCAGATTTGATATTAGCAGGTGTTGCAGCTTTATCCCACGCCTTGGAAAATAACATCCCAAAACGTTGTTTTGTTATTTTCCTGTCTTCGTGTACTGACCAGTAGTTTAAGACTTCCTCGTCCCAGTAATATTCAAAGGATCGAAATACCGATTTGTCCATCGGCTGTAATTCATGCGTGGTGTTACTAGGAAGGCAAAAAAGCTTGATTTCAAATTTTTCTGCTGCTTCCACAATCGAATAGTCCAGGTGGCATTTGGCTCCATCGAAGATAAGTAAACAAGGTCCGGGCAATTTAAATATAGAAAAATGATGAATCCAGTTTACAAACGTTTCAGAGTTCATGCTTCCTTTGGGTGTCATTTGGGCTATTGAGCTGGTTGGTAAGGAATCTATCCATTCTGGCTTCATGCGTTTGCCTTTGAAGAGAATCATAGGCGGAATCGCATGGCCTAAGGCATTGCCACATGAAAGTATTGTAACATTCTCGCCGTGTTCTGATGCTACTAAATGTACTCTCTTAGATCCACGTTCAGCCAAAACTTCTGGTGATTTGTGCAATTTAAGTTGGCAACCTTTTTCGTCAATGTTAAATATGCGTTCCGGTTTATTCATAATGTCATTATCTTCCAAGACTTTTTTTAATTTAGCAAAATAATCAGAAACAACGGTTTTATTCAACTTTTGCGCCCTTGCGGGATTTAGGTTTTGTGCCTTCCGCTGCTGATATTCTTATGACGTTTTAAAAATCCTCTCAGCCAATCTCGTCCCACCATCGAGTCTCCATCTGACGCTGAAATGTTATTTCGATCACAGAATGTCTTTACGCATGTACGTAGTACACGTTGTGTCAATGGGTATCCCACATTGCACAGACGAATAATACGGGATGCTAAAATCTTCTCTTGTTCAGGGTTAAGAAGCGGTTTCCGACCCAATGTAGATTTTGTCTCCTTTTTCTCTAGTAAATAACGCCTCAAAGTACGTCTTGGCACATTATAGTGCTTTGAAGCCGTATATAGTTATTTTCGCTACACTAGCGACAATTTATGGTCGTGTTCAGGTTACTATAATATTTCGTATTTGAAATAATGGCATGTGGCCATATTTTTCGGCTGGCCATATTCGACCCAGGTACCTTACAACTTTTTATTTTTATTATTCCCATAGAAAAAGTTGTATTTGAGGTCTAGAATCACTCTCCTTATTTTCCCGACGGTAAAAAATCATCCGGTAATTATACACGAATATCGAAGTGATTTTAGAGGTACTACTAGTTGTGTATTTAATAATATCCGGTTTACATGTTATATATTATTTGTATACATAAAGAAATTAAAACTGCTTATTATTAAATGCACAATGCGTTATCTATAGGAAATAAATTATTATGAAAGAAAGAAAATATTTTTTTTTTTCAGAAAACATTTATTTATTTCTAATTTTATGCCGTACATAATAATTGTGTGCTAATGCTTTAATTGGGTCATTTTCATCATGAACTATGGTTTTGCCACATAACAAATTACTGACATCTTTGCACCAATTAAAAATGACCAAATGTATGAATTTTTTTAAAAGGAATTCTTTTAATTTAACTTTGTGTTGGTCACATTCAATAAAATCGAGAGAAACAAGCGTGGTGGTTACTAATTCTATATAATTTACTATTTGTTTGGATACACAATTCGTTTTTAAAATTTCGATTGTAATAATTTCTATGTTCATCATACATTCCAGCAAACATTTACTGGGATAGCGAAGAATACTCTCTCTCTAAACATTACTCGTATTTCTTTTTAAAGTAATGAACTTCTAAATAGTATAGATATGTTTCTTCACTATCCTCTTCTAAAGCTTTTTTACATTCCATGCAATTTTTCGATTTTTTTTTATATATTAAATTAATGACCCAGCCACAACAATACGCTACTGCTGCACATTTCTCAATTTCGCTTGGTATTTCAAGAGATAATATTAAATCTAAACTTTTTAATTCGATATTTAAATGATTAAAATTAATTTCTATAGGTTTAGGTAGGGGCTTGGGAATATTATGAGTTATAATATATTTTAAACTCTGTAGGCAATGACTGTCGTCACTTTCACAATTAGCCCCTACCGATTTAGGTAACACCATATTGTTTATCAATAAGGCTTTATATGATACCTCAAAAGACACAAGATTTGGCATAACATTTCGTTGCCCATGAGCTCGTATAGCACCAAAAAAATTCTCCAGCGGGTCTTGGTTGAAATTGCGCAGCAGTATAGATCGCAAGCCTAAGCCATGTAGTCTTTTAGCTGAAATGCTTGAATTGTTTTAATCCAACTAGAAATAGATGGAACCAACCTTGCTCTATCACCAATAAATTTCATTGTTATTAAAATTGGTAAGCTCTTATGCCATAATTTGTGATGTGGCGATTTTGGCGAGACTGCCGATCGATAAACTTTGCAATTTACAATTTTACTAAAATTTCCATTGACGGAATCAAAAAGCCTATCAATAAATAATAAAACTTCTGCAGTCTCAGTGCTTTCCTTAGGAATCCGGCCAATTTCTGGAAAAAAAGATTCATATTAGATTTCTCACATTAATTATTACATACAATTTACTCACAGTGGTACTAATCACATACGAATTCCTACTTTAAAAAATAACTCCTACTTTAGCCTTAATATCAAGGAAATTACTTTTCTAGTCTGAATTGTCCCTGGGCAAAGGCCTCTCCCAATTCTTTCCATTTTTTTCTAATATGTCCTGCCAGCCTTTAGTAGTCCTGTAGCCAGTTCTCAGGGAAGCCATCCACTACTACCGTTTTCTGCACGGTCTGCCGCGACTCCGGCTGTGTTAGAATTCCAATCTTGTGACATACAAGCCAAAAACCAGGACAGCATCTGGCAGGAAAAAAGAGTAAAAATGTTAAATGTTTACCTGCTGTGAATCCCATTGCTACACTGACAGTCTTACTGAATAAGTAAAAAAAAATATTCCAGACAATTATCACAAATATCGGGGTTTAGTGGTGCAAGTTTCATGATTCCAGTTATGGTAACGCACACATTGTATCCAGTCCACTTTTGGTCCTTTCTTATCGTAGTAATTTCGCCCACATTTCGCACAATCATTTTCTTTGTCTTCTGAATCGCAACTCTCCGAATCGTCAAAGACTATGACTTCTTCTTCTTCAGTCGACTCTTCGCCGTCTTCAATTTTTATCTTTTTCTTATTGCGTGCTGTTTTATCAATAAGTTTCTTGTTTTGTTTAACATGAGTTGTATTTAGGTTAGTTATTTTTTTATCTTCTGTTTGATCGGTTTATTTAATCGCAATGGAACTTTTTTGGGTTGTTTAGCTTTCTGCTGGGATATCTCTAAATTATTTTTATACGGAGAAGATGTCAATTCAACAGCTTTTCGAGCGCCTCTGCCTTTACTCGGTAAGTTATTCCTGGGTAATGGGGATAAAATATTCAGGCTACTTTTGAATTCTTCTAACTTTGACGGCTCAGTAACCTGGGATGTGGAGGGTACATCGTCTTGCATATTAGAAAGTAGTGTAGAAAATTTTGGAGAATCATTTTGTTCAACATTACTGCCCTCGTAACAGCAAATGCAGTACTTGCAAAATGGCGGTTTCGAGAAAAACGCTTCTAAGTGTTTTAATTAAATCTCTACTTTCACTAATACAAATCTCATGTTTTCTTCCCACCATAGAAAACAATAAAGAAAAAAAATTACATATAGCTTGAACTCTCCATATGTAATTTATGATAAACGGAAAGTCGTCAAAATGTCGATTACTGCATTTGCTGTTACGAGGGCAGATTAGAGATCAAAGCTTCAGCTGGTGCAAAATGATGATCTTGAAATATGTTCCGGTTTACAGGCCAGGTACCAGTTGCTTTAAATCCATTGACAACGTTACCGATTGTGGCTGCGCGTTCATATGCCTCATTGATAAGCCGGCTTACTTGGTACTGAGTTACAGCACTACCAGGATGTGAACGCATCCAAGATTCGATGGCTTGGGTATAATAAGTGCTCATTGGCTTGAAAAATGAGACGTCAAGCGGTTGCAATCTGTGCGTAGTGTGTCCTGGCAATTGTAGCAAAACGATGCCGTTCTCGCGTGCAAACATCAAAGCGTCAAGGTTTTTGCTGTGTGTCGTGTGCCCATCGAGCAACAGCAAGACCTTATCTTCCTTTGTTGGCTTGACGACTGAAGCAAAATGTTGCAACCACTGACAGAACAGCTCACGGTTGATGTACCCGGAATCCGAAACGGTTATCAAGCTTCCAGCTGGAGCTCCCTCTTTCAATTGATCACTCATGCGCATTCGTTTAAATATTATCATTGGCGGAATAAATTGACCAGCTGCACTTACACAGGCAACCATTGTTGTATTAACACCTCTTTCAGCGCTGGTTAATGCTCCAATTTGCTTTTTTCCCTTGCCACCTAAAACTTTTTGGGGCTTCTTTAGCACTGTTTGGAATCCGCTTTCATCGACATTAAATATTTTGTTAGCATTCAGCTTGTTAGTGTCAACTATTTGCTCATAAATATCAAAAAAGTTTTGAATACTTTCCCTGTTAAACCTTTTAGCACGGTTTGAAGATGTTGCTTCAGGTTGTCGAAGACTAATCTTGTCCTTATGCCGTTTTATGAAAGCGTAATACCACGCTTTCCCAGCCATTTTCTTTGTACTATTGAAGTTGTTTCAGTCCATTTTTCTCGGCAATTTGGTAAGCAAGTCTCCTGACATCTGTGATAGTGAACCCGAACATGTGTTCCTCTAAAAATAATATGTGCTCTACTAGAACATTTTCAAATTTTCTGTCAAATACCGTTGGTCTGCCTTTATTAATTTCAACAAGATCTTCTGAATCACTTTTATCTAAATGTCTTTTCAATGTTGCTTTAGGAATCCTGTGTAATCGTGCAAACTCGTTCAAACCAATATCTGAATTCTTATAGTCATATATAGCATTTTGTAGATCTTCTATTTTCCATTTAAAATAATTTTTTTCAGTCATCTGTAACAAACAAGAAAGTGTTCGATAAATTGGACCAGTCCATTTTAACCGACTATGTGCGGTCCATTTAAACAAACCGTTTACTTCCATAAAAAGAAAAAAATGACAAGAACATAACCTACTTAAGCCGGTTAATGTTTATCACCAGTTAATTGTTGATGAATAACAAATCTAAATTTAAAATATAAATATAAAAAGCTTACCTTTGTCCTAATTACACCACTAGCAACGTACACCAAAATTTACATTAAAAACAATGAATTTCGTTTTTCGCTTATGACAACTAGCGACGCTGTTTTATTACAAATTCAAAATGGCTGATGCGTAGTGAAGTTAGTTGATTGACGATTGGTGTTGCCAATTATAAATTCAATAAACTACTAAACTGTTATTTGATGGTGGTCCAACTTAACGAATGGTCCAATATACCCAACTTTCCCCTAGTATCGTTGATTTCGAAAAATCCTTCTTTGTATTCTTTGTTATTTCTCAAATAATTTTCTTTAGTCTCCTTAATTAGCAAATTTATTGCTGCTATATTTGAAGTACCTTGGTCGCATGTTACCGAGACTACTTTTAGCCCAGTTTCTAAAATTTTTGTCACAATTAGTTTAATTAGATTTTTTAAACTTATTGTGTTTGTACTTCCAGCACAAAATGTGTAAGCGACTGGCTGTTTATATTTTTTAAATATTCCTCTGACCATAAAGACCAGTGCATGGTCAGCAAAACATTTTATTTGGGTACTGCCATCATCGCAAAATCCTTTTATTTGGTCATTATGTTGGTCATAGGTCAAATTGGCAGCAATGGCCATCTCATCAAATATGACCGTACAATATTTGTGAGTTTCGGGCATTTTATCCACCCGTTTCTTTAAATGTTTAAAAATCACGTTGTTTGGTCCAGGCAACAAAAATATATTTTTCATTAATTTATTTAATGTGCTTTTTTTGGTAAAACACATATCTGACTTAGTAAGCGATATGCTTTTGGACTCGGTTTATATAACGATACTCGTCGGTGTATTGTCAGTTCGTCCCAGTTTATAGAGCGAATCCGTTTTTGGCTCATTTTTAATATGTAAGTAAAAATATTATTAAAGATGGATTAAAATATATTACAGAGTATTATTTTTTCGCCGGGAAATCAACACGCAACAAACAAACAATTTCTTGTGATGTCACGCTTATGTCAGGTTGATAGTTCTGTCATTCATTTCTTTTTCGATTACATTCAATAGTTCACTTTTTTACTTTAAAAATAAATGTGTTGCCAGAACATTCGTAATAACTCCGGTGTAACGAATGTATTGTTAATCCGAGGTTACTCGTAGTTTATTAATAGTGTTTCATTTACAAAGCTAATACTTTATTACTCTCGGAGTAACAACTCCAAATGTAACGTCGGATTAGCTTTGGAATAGGCGATTTTTATTAATAAGACCGTAAGAGTTTAGAGAATTATTATCAGTATTATTAGGTATACTAGATAATACTGATTCGTCACTTAACCTAATCTCAGTTAAATTGTTAATAACTGCGTGTATATTATAAGCTAACAAGGTAGCCAATACATGTCGACTGTTTTTGGGAAGAAACATATGTTCCCGAATCAAAACAAAATCTCTAACAAAATTGTTAGTATCAAAATACAATAAACGGTCACTATGACGACATGACAAAATATGCATTGTATTATTTAGAGTAAAAATGTATTCATTTTCATGATCTAGTAAGCTATTTGAGTAGTGGGAGTGGGAGTGCACATAATATTAATTTACAAAGTTTTAATTTAAGCAGGGTTTCGATACCATTAACAATGTCTCTTTTTGTTATATTAAGACTATTTCCAACCATAAGTACCACTGTGGTCTGCTCGTTCATTTGTGTGTTTTTTATTTTATAAACAAGCTCATTAAAAATAATAAAACTAATTTTGGAATAATGATCCAAATCACTTCCATAATCAGTTTAATATCTACGCAAGTTTTTCATATAAAGAGTGACTAGGTATGAATAATAAAACTATTTAATTTTTATTGAGGTACATAATATAATTGTGGAGAAAAAAAAACAAAACGAAACGTTAACTGTCTTAACAGAACTAATCCTCTTCAATGTCAAAATCAAGGGTCCCAAATCCGTCAACATCATCAGTTATCTTTTTGTTCCCTTTTAAATTTTTGTAGAAATTTTTACAGTCATCTGGGATTAAATGCATCATAGACTTGATTTCATCCAGCTTTGCCTGAGCTATCTCTTTCCCATGCGGCCATAATGAACCCAGATTCTTTTTGTCAATTTTCATGACACGTGCTCCTTTTCCAGTTTTTTTTTTAATGTCGAGCTCTTGAAACTCTTCGTCAAAACCGCTTCTCATAAAAATTGAGTAGTGGTGATCCTTTTTTAAGAGAATTTCTTTCGTCGCCAGTCAGTTAACTTTAGTTTTATTTACAGATCTTTCTATAAACTATATACTTCTCAATATCACTGCAGCTTAAAAACAAATTTGACTTCATTCTCACTACCTGTAACGGATTTATTAAAAGTTTTTTAACTTAATTGGATAAGGATTAATGCTGTATTGTTTAAAATCATTTCGCAAATAACCATTTTTTAGTAAAGGATAAAAAATGGTTATGGTGGGTTATCCCTAAGAGATAGACGTATACCACCGCGGACTTTTTTGTTGAACTTTTTAAGGTGAACAATACTGTAGTACATTATTTTGGTCTATCTCGTAGGGTACAGCCAGCGTTTGCAATATAAGCGCAAAAAAACGTGCTTATTTACGACATCACATTAGAAACCTCTAAATTAATCAGTGTTTCTCTGCTATATTATGCATGTATTATACATATAAACCTTCCTTAAGAATCACTCTATCTATTAAAAACCGCATCAAATTCTGTTGCGTAGTTTTAAAGATCTAAGCATACATAGGGACAGACAGACGGCGGATAGCGACTTTGTTTTATACTATGTAGTGATAACAATATTGTTGAAAATTCTTTTTAAATGCTTACTAAAGTTACTATAATCATGTATGGTTTCATCATCAAGGAATGCCAACATAATGTCAAATATATTTTTGGAGTTGGTTTTAAAACCATCACAGAACTTCATAATAAGGGAGTTGCTCAAATTCCTTCTAAGACATTGTTCCTGAAATTCAGTTAAGACAGTAGTGTCTTTCGGCTTTAAGTTTTGGGATCTTAACCTTTGGAAAAATATCTTTACTAGTAACTGGTCCTGTGCTTGCACTTGTAAGAGAAGGTTTGTTCTAGTAAAGGCGCGTACGCACGTACGAACACGAACATAGCGAACACAAACACCAGACCCGAACATTGGACGGCATATTCGAACACGAACGCAAACATAGTTCGAGTCGAGTTCGCGAACAACAGTCGTGAACTCTATCTTAGTAGCCATGACGGCGCCGTTGGAAGTGGTCGATTGTGAAGTAGCGGAGAATTTTTTGATGTTCGCAGTGATTCACGAAATGTTGTTTCCTAAAGCGGATCCTAGATGGTGGGAAACAGTATTGTACAAAAAACGAAATGAAAATACATTACTTTTAGACTTAAAATCACAAGAAATAAGTGGACACTACAAAACTGCTAAAAATGTCAAGTACAGATTTTGAATGTCTATTAAACCTAGTTGGGCCAAGAATCGTTAAAAAGAATACGATAATGAGAGAATCCATATCTGTGCAAAATCGTTTGGCAGTGACCTTGCGCTTTCTGAATAGTGGTGATTCGTATACTAGTTTGCAATATTTATCTAAAATATCGAAACAAGCACTCAGCGTGTGAATCGGTTACGTTATCGGTTACGTTCCTTGAGTTATATCCATAACTACGACCATAATTATTATTATAATATTCGTAATATCCACTGTCCGCTTTACGAAATAAATCAAAAATTTCGTACTGAAGCATGAAATATTTGGGTATTTTTTGAGTATTTTTCTAACTTCGATGCGATAAATTTGCAAAAATGTTGTACTTCAGGGTCACTTCGCTCCTCCATAGTTTTTTTCAGATGATTTTTTTAATACACCCAACGCTTGTTTTAATAAACACAGACGTGGAAATTCCTTCTTGGTTCGTTTAGCAGATGTCTCGCCTTGATCAGACAATTCCAATTATTGCGATTCCTCGTTTTCCTGTAAAAATGTAATAAGTATGATTTTTTCCAGATACCATCAACCCAAAGCGAGTGGCTGAAAATATCGGAAGAATTTGAACAATCATTGAATTTTCCTCATTGTGTTGGATCACTGGATGGGAAACATGTTGTATTGGAATCGCCTATTAATTCTAGATCTGATTTCTATAACTATAAAGGAACGTACAGTATTGTATTAATGGCCGTCGTAGATGCAAGTAAAAGATTTATATTTGTTGATGTGGGATGTCAAGGGAGAATATCAGATGCAGGAGTATTCAGAGACTGCAAAATAAACTCTATGATGGAAGAAGGTACTTTGAATTTACCTTCACCAATACCATTGCTAGGCAGAAGAGTCAATTTGCCATATTTATTTGTAGGTGACAAAGCCTTTCCATTAAAAGAAAATTTAATGACGCCATACGTTGGTACACATCCCAGGGGCTCACAAAAAAGAATTTACAACTATCGTTTAAGCCGGGCTCGTATTACTGTCGAACATGTATATTTGGTATTATGGCATCTGTTTTTAGAGTTTTGAAGAAACCAATGCTGTTGCAGCCACACAAAGCGCAAATAGTTTTGATGGCCATTGCACATTTGCATAATTTTTTTAAAGAAAAATCTGAATTGTATCATACATTACGTCCGAACGAGACCGAAGAGTATACTCGTTCCTGGTTGCCACTTCGCCCTATGGCAACAAGAAATATTACAACACCCAAAGAAATAAGACATGAACTCTCCGATTACTTTATGAAAGAAGGCAAACTTGAGTGGCAAAATAAATACTGTTAATTTTACTTACAAAATCGAACTGTGTGCATTGCGCAGAATCTCGCCGATTTCGTGGTTTATCACGATCCATCAAAAAAGACATTGCTTCATAAGCATACCATTTACTTTTATAAACTTCAGATGCTCCTTTAAAAAAGAAAAATAAAAAATGAGTGTATTAATTACACACTACTAATAGTAACATTATAATATAACTACCTACTTATGTGATAATTAATAAGTACAAAAAAAAATTACCTTTTCCAGTACCTTTGCCTTTCTTGGTTTTATTTTTCTCCCTTCTAAAAGCGCTGAGAAGTGAGGTCATTTTATGTTTGCAACTTTCCACATTTGTGTTCAAACATTTTGCTATTTCTGACCAGGCATAATTTTTCAAGTCATTTTTATAATAATTTATATCAGTCGGATCCCATAATATTGGCTTTTGTTTATAACAATCTATAAACAAAATTGTGTACTCGACGTTCCACTGAAAATTTTCTTCGTCGGCCATGACTGGGAAACTTAGGGATGTTTTTAATAATAAACCTAGCACGAGAATAACCTTGACGGCTACTCGTCGAGAACTGAGGTACGGGTAGGACCTCTGCCGCCCGCCCGCACCCCGCTCAGATCTAGGTATACGAACAGTTTTGTTGCGTAATATTTATTAAAGCTCTTCGAACACCGTCCATACAGAACACACTACAAGGATCACCGCGAACATGTTTGACGAACAGAGTGTCCGATGTTCGATAGTGGTACGCTCGTGCGAACCAAGTTGTTGCGTATCATGTAACGCAACAAATTTGTTCGTACGTGCGTACGCGGCTTAACATTGAACTGCTAACCAAAACAATAGCAAAAGGGAACACAACCACCTGTAAAAAACAAAAATCATGGTTAATCAAAGTTTGAACAAACGGTACCACCATATCTAATTTAAAAGTTAATTATAAAAATACCTGCTGATGCTGGACAATCTTCACATGTTGCATTAATAATATTATTATTCTGTTCATCAATTTTACAATTGACGTTATACAATTTCTTGCTTATTCTGTGTTCAGGCACTACTTTAGCACTGCTATGCAATCACTGCCTGTTCGACTAACTTTCACGTAGCCCACAGCGGTATTGAAAGAAAGAAAAAAAAAATGTTTTATTTGGCACACACAATTTATACACACAGGTTTTAAAAAATTAGGTACTTAAAAAATAAACATAAATAAAACCAATTAACAACCTATCAGATACCCGCAAAACGAGACACAATGACACAATAGCCTCTAGACAATAACAGCGCGGTCTCATGCGACCGGTCGGGGATTCATGAATCAAACACTGTGTGTCACACGGTTGCGCCAAATAGGTCCAGTTCAACAATAATGTCAGAAAACTACATGGTAGTTGACTGTCGCTGGTTTTCAACTGAACCTTATGTAGAGTGGACGGATAAAATCGGTTAATGTATTAGTGGCCAATATTAGGTGTGAAGTAAATATAAATATATATATCGATACCTTAATCCGCAAATCAGCCAACTCCATTATGCTATAGTTTACAGGAGACACTTAAAACTTTCTAGTTTTTATTTTGAATAAAATAAAATAAAAAAAAAGTCCCGTTGGTGCATTATGTCACAAAGTTTAATATTTTACTAGGTTTATTACTTAATAACTCTTCATTCGCAAATTAAAGCGTTATTTTGGAGTTGGCCCTTTTGCTAAACACTGAAAACATACCAATCTGTAGTTTTCTGATTTTACTGCAATAGGTAAGTAATAAAAAAGGTTGTTTTCTTTAAAATAATATTTATTAAAATAGTATTAACATTAATACTATGTAGATCAAGGTATGTTTATTCTTCATAAGATAAGTTGTCATAAAAATTTCGGTAGTCTTCAGGCATCGTATTTTTTAACTGTTGCAAATCTAAATACTTTTTTTTTGTTATTTTTCTGCGTTCAGTATGTAGCTGTGGTATGTTTTCAAAAGGAGTTTTATTTAATGCCTTATTTCGTCGTTGATTAAGTAATGCGAATTCATCACGAAATCGAAGCTTATAGAACACTTGACCATCCGGATCATACTTCAGAGATCTTATATCGGTCACCCTTTAGTTATCAATGTAGGATCAGAATTTACCATTTTTGCTATCTACCGTTCACCCTCAGTATACAACATAAACAACTTTTGTGAATCTTTAGAAGTCCTCCTTGGCTCCTACAGTGCATCATCCATGGTAATTATAGGCGACATAAACGTTGATATAAAAATGGGCACAGAAGACAAACGTGCCAACGAATATCTCTTCGGTTTCTACCCTGGACACCAATATACGACCCGTGAAAATTCTTGTCTTGATCATGCGTTAGTAAAGACTAAAAAAGCCACTAAAATTGTTGTATGTCAATCTTCAGTTACCGATCATGATACAGTGCTGGTAGGAATAAGTACAAAATCTTCAAATCAAATATCTATCTCTGGGCAAACTAAATATAAGCTAAAATTAGACTATCCTAACATACTCAATGAAATCGAAAATACAAATTGGCAACCTATTTTAAACACTGATGACTTGAACGTAGCAGTAACTATATTCACTGATAATCTTCGGAACATCATAAACCGTCATACCAAAAACCGGGCAAATGCGAGTCGGACTCGCGCACTGAGGGTTTCGTACCAACCTACCTATAAAAACAGTTTAATTCTCGAATCGAGTCTTGAAGACTTTTCAATTTTTTTTTCTTGACGTAACTAGACATTTTCAGTTTTCAGACTTTTCCCGATATTAGTGCTATAATACCTTGCTTCGTGCCAAATTTCAAGATTCTAGGTCAACGGGAAGCACCCTATGAGTTTTGATTCCTTTGACAGTGTCGAAATGTACGTTTTTTGCAACATAAACGGGCGTATCTTTTTTTCCCGTCAACTTACAAGTTTGATTTTTGCACAACTTCAAGGGACCGCGGATTTCAATATATGGTTTTAATTTCAACTTGATACCTTCACGCGTTCCTGAGAAAAAGGGTCTTGACAGACGGACGGACGGACAGACGGACAACAAAGTGATCCTATAAGGGTTCCGTTTTTTCCTTTTGAGGTACGGAACCCTAAAAAGAAATTTTGCGCAACTCTAAAACCATTAGAAGACCCTGGATGACAAAAAATTTACTGAAATGCATACGTAAAAGAGATATACTTCACTTAGAAACAAAAAAGAAGAAAATAGAGATAATTACGCTCTGCAGCAAAAATATAAAAACTACAGAAACCACTGCAATAATATTATCCATAACCTTAAAACTTCCCACAATAAAGGACTTCTGGACAGTTGTAAAGCAGATAGTAAAAAAACCTGGGCAGCAATTAAAACAATCTGTGACCTAAAAAATAAAAAATCAAATAGCTTAACCCTACTTAATGCAAATCCTGATCCGGTAGTATCACTGAATATAGCGAATACATATTTTGCTGATGTCGGAATACAACTTGCTGAACAATCTTTGGCTCAACTAAAAAAAACAGAGATTGAATTAGCCAATTTAGCCCTAACGCTGGATAACGCTGATTCTTCACTCTCACAGTCCTTCTTTTTGAGTCCAACCGACGAATCGGAAATTAGTGCTACCATATCCAACCTTAAAACTGATTCAGCTCCTGGCTGGGATGGTATTCCGAATCGTGTTTTTAAACTAGCTCAACATTGTCTAAAGTCCCCGTCACAAGAAGCTATAAATTTTGTAAACAAATGTTCAGGAGTTCACAACATTTGGACCAAAAAAAAAATGAATTTGTTTAAGATTTAATAAATTATTAAGTAACAATATTAATTAACATATATCAGTTTTATCAATCATCTCATCGATTTATAACAATAACAATCAGATCCGCGATATATGCAAAGCAATGAAACAAACTCGTACGCATTCGAAACTCGAATGACGCGTTTATTTCAAAATGGTGTCCCGATAGTTTACAATCCCTGCGACGGACCAAGAAACAAAAAACGATAGCACTTTGCGTCGTTAAAATATGATCCGACTAAATTAAAGAGGTTGTTACTTTCATATAACCCGTCTCTATTTCATGTCGATTGAAAATGTTTATTAATGTAAAACGTATGCGTAGAAAGCCTAAGTGGAACAGAGCTCTCTGCAAACTTAAATTTGGCAATAAATCTTACTCAAATATAGGACCATACCTGTACGAAAAGGTTAACAATAAACTGAAAATCCTCTCACTAACAAAATTTGGGTGTAAAAAACAGGTTCTGGATTGGTTGCTCTTACATAGTTATAATGAAACGGAAAATCTTTTATCAATTTCTAATTAATTATCTTATATTAAATCTCTCATAAAGTCAGTCATTAAATCTTTCATACATTTGTTATTAGTCTTTAGCATAACTTAATGAATGGTTCTGAAACTCTTACTAGTTACCTTCTTAACACTAAGTTATATTTTGTCGAGAGAGACTAGATCCTGCGACACAGGGTATCCTAGTGCAGGATCTAGTGTCCCATATAAATTATGTAAACCCTGTATATTAAGAACAATAAACTATTATTATTATTCCATTTATTTTTCATTATAACATATTTTATACATTTTTAAATATTTTTACAAAAACTAAAAAAAAAACATTTAAAAATATAAAAAATAGTGGCCCACCGGCATCGGGAACAGGGTCCAAGTTACCGGCGGTCAGGGCTCCTGAGAGAGGAACCTCCGGACAATTCGCGCCGTGTCCAAGAGTGCTGCTTTCTGGATCAAACCCTTGATCCAGCTGCCTAACGAGAGCCTCCTCAGGTGTTCGTCGAGGCTCTTGGCTATTAAGCCATTGGCCGTCACGACTATCGGCACAATGATTGCTGTGTCCACTTCCCACATGTCGACAACCTCGCGAGCTAAGTCAAGATACTTAGATTGCTTTTCCTTCTCAGCTTTCACGAGGTTCTCGTCATGAGGGACCGCTATATCAACAATCATTGTGCGACGCTCTGTTCGATCTATCACCACTATGTCAGGCTTATTGGCAACAATAGTCCTATCAGTGATGATAGATCGATCCCAATACAACGTGATATTGCCATTGTCGAGAACTGGGTCGGGCACATACCTATAGTACGGTACTTCTGACTCCACAAGATTGTATTTAAGAGCAAGTTGCTGGTCTATGCAAATAGTCTCCGTTAGCAAGATGAGAACACCCAGAAATTATGTGTCGGATTGATTCTCCGGGCAGGTGGCATGCCCGACAGATGTCAACCGTACCATCCTTCACAATGTATTTCCGGTAGTTGTTCGTCATCATAACTTCATCCATAATTGCAAAGACAAAACCTTCGGTTTCTCCAAAAAGATCACCAAAGCGTAACCAGGATACGGACGCTAATAGATCAACATCGGGCCCATGTAAGGCCCGGTAAAAGCGTCCGTGAAGCTCCTTACTCTGCCATACTTCCCTGCGGTCATTAGTATCCAGTACTATTGGTTTGCACCAGTTCTCCTTAGCCAAGGAGAGCGGGGTTAGGCCCTTGTCCACCGCCACTACAGCGCGATGCATACCCACGTCCACAGCCAGGAAATATTCCCTGAGACTGCATATCTCGCGGTTATGCAGGGTCTTGGCATTTAAAAAGCCACGACCCCCACACTTCCGCGGGATGTACAGCCTCATCACCGATGACCGTGGGTGATGCATCCGGTTTGCAGTAAGTAGTGAACGGACCCTCCTATCCAGGGCGTCGAGTTCCGTCTGAGTCCATTTAAGTATGCCGAAAGAGTACATCAATACCGGCATGACCCAACCGTTGAAGGCGCGCACCTTGTTCCCGCCTGATAAAAGACTATTCAGTACTTTATTCAGGCGGCCAAAGAAGCGCTCCTTCAACGATCGCTTCACGTCAGCAGCATTGATGCCTAACGCTTCCGACATACCCAAATACTTGTAAGTTTCGGTTGAACAGAGGGATCTAAGGTGTATGGAATCCGAGAGTTGGGTTCCCACGGATTCCACAATCTCCCCTCGCTTTACATGCATGACTGCACATTTGTCCACACCAAATTCCATCCTGATGGCACTACTGAAGGTTTCAGTTACCTTCAGTAGCTCCATCAGTTGCAAGTTGTTGGGGGCAAAGAGTTTCAGGTCGTCCATGTAAAGGAGGTGAGATATGACCTGACCACCTCTTTTCAACCGAAAGCCTAAGCCCGAACCCTCCAGCAATGTGCTGAGTGGGTTCAAGGCCAGACAAAACCACAGTGGACTCAGACTATCGCCCTGGAATATGCCACGCTCGATCCTTATCGGTTCACCATTCTCTTGGATTTGTCGACATCCTGGATAGTGAAGAACCGTCCTCCACTGCCGCATACACGACATCAAGAAGGTGCGCAGAGTTGCATCAACTTTATACAGCTCCAGCACCCTCATGAGCCATGTATGCGGCACTGAGTCATAGGCCTTCTTATAATCTATCCAACATGTCGACATATCCTTTCGAAAACGACGAACCTGTTGGCTAATGGCAATATCTATGAGGAGCAGCTCCTTAGTACCACGGGACCCGTTCCTACATCCATTCTGAGAAGCAGACATAATGGAGTTTGTCTCAATATGACTATTGATTTTGGCTCTCAGAATGGATGTAAGAACTTTATAGACCGTCGGTAAACACGTGATCGGTCTATAATTTTTAGGTTCCGTGGTACTACCTGATTTATGGAGCAGGTGGGTTATTCCTGTCGTTAGGAACTCGGGTAGCACTCCTGACTCTAGGGCAGACTGGAACTGAGAAGCCAAGCGAGCGTGCGATCCTGTGAACCATTTGATCCAGAAGGTGTGCAGCCCGTCCGGCCCTGGAGATTTCCAGTTAGGCAACGGACGGACTGCACGAGCTACATCTTGGGGGCTGATGGTAATTGCCCCCATTTCTGGCACAAGATCACACGCGCGCTCGACTTCCTGGATCCAATCACCCTCGGTGTGACTGACAGGCACCGACCAGATGTTGCGCCAAAATGAACTCATGGCTTGATCATCCGGTGGGTGAGTATCAATCACACGTTGGACAGGTCGCTCCCAAGCTCTGTAAACCCACCTTTCGTTGCTTTGGAACGTGCGATTCTGGGTGTACCGCTCCACTCGCCGCTTGTACCGCCGAATACGGCTCGCCCATGCATAGATTTTCTGCTTCAGGAAGTCGATACGCTCTGTGATGTTGGGCAGATAATCTCGAGGACCAATATTAGTCCCCGAGAATGCCCGCCTCACAAAACGCATCACCCTAGGGCGAGTGTTGCCCTCCCTGAAGCAGATAAGCTTGCCGATGAGTGCTCTAGCCTCACCGATACGACGCTCGATCCTGCACTGCCAGGCTGGTACAGCTGGTCGTGCAGCTCTGTCACTATTTGGGAATTTGACATGAGCTACACGACATGCCGCTGCAGCCGCGCAATACAAGATCGAGTGGGTATCAGTAAGGTCTTTGCTACTATCAAAACAATTTGATAGTTGCGAATCTAGAGCACACACCAGCGCCCTATTTTTCTTGTGCATGGGCAAGCGAGGTAGACGAGGTCTAAGCCCAGGCGGTGTGGAGCGGTACTCCCGGAATGCATCCTCCAAAGCCCTCCTCAATTGTTCATTGCATTGGGTACTCACGGGTATAGTCGCGTCATCATCAGCTTCACTAACCTGGTCGTGTCGCGGTGAAGCACTTGATTGAACTTGCACCGCGGCCGGAGGTGCAGCTTGTGAGACGCGACTACTCCGTGATTCGAGGCGAAGTCTATCAAGCACGGCGTCATCCAACATACGGTTACGCTGGATGACGCGTACCTGATCCGATAGTCGCTGGTCCGAGACGTTGACAGCTGGCTCAAGCACCTGAAACAGAGAGAGCATCCGACCACGGTACGCAGTCAGGTTAGTTCCCCCCTCTGTAGCCCCGTAGTATGAGCGCATGACATTCTCATTCATGGATCGTGTCCATCGCATGCGCTGCACACTTCCACCGGTAGCTGGGACCCTGTCAGAGGCCGGTGGGCCTCGAGGTCCTAAGCCTACCGGTGGCCGGCGTCCTCCCCGTCGACGCGCAGGTGGTGGTGTCGTCGGCGGCGAGTAGTACTCGTCGCTGGAGCTCGACGCAACTGCCGCGGCTGGTGTCACAGCACTCACGATGGCTCTGGTCAACATCTTCTTATATTTTCTCTCTTATATTTCCCATTTTCTTTTTGGGATTTGGTTTGAGTTGTGACAGCACATGTCACTGCTATTGTACTGATTTTTTCGATATAAGATAAAATTATTCATAATATATATGTGTATTTTTTGGCTCTATTTATTTTACTTATTTATATTGCTATTGGTGAATGAAAAACTATGTTTTGAATAAATAAATTATTATTATTATTATTACCTGGAAAACGAAGAGAAGTACGAGTAATTAGATTAAAGGCAAATAGGTTCATTTACAAAACGATAAGTAGGTAAAAAGCACATAAAGTTCTACCCCACACCCATCTACCCACTTCTACAATGGTATGGTAGGTATAATTTGAGCTCGAACTTGGTTTGGTACAGTTAGTCGTTTTTGTTAAATAGGATAGGGTAGGGTGGTGTAAGATTGCGCAATTTTTAATCAACGGCTCATAACATAATAAATAATAACGTTATCTGGATAAAACATTTATTTATTTAAAGTTATTCTTATGGCAACAAATCAACATACTCATTATTTAAAAAAATATATAGTAGCCTCAACAATTAAACAAAAATCACAAATTGGGAATTGCGCCATTTTACACACCCTAGTGTGTAAAATTGCGCGTCGAGATCGATAAGATTGCGCAGCTATATTATTTGCATAAATCGCATAAAACATAAAATCAACATACTAATTATTGCAAAAAATTAACATTCGCCTGAAAAATTAAGTGAAAATCACATAATAGAAACTGCGCAATTTTACACACCATGTAGTGTAAAATTGCGCGTTGAGATCGATAAAATTGCACAACTATGTTATTTGCATAAATCGCAAACAAAAGCTCCGGAACCATTATAGTCTGAACAGTTTTCATGCCACCACACCTTACATTTATCGCACGCAATCCAGTCTTCTTCTATTGGCTCTTTATATATTTCGCTGCAACCTCCACATCTCCAAATCTTCTTTGTGTTATTAATCTTTGGTTTCTTATATACTCTTTTCATCTTTTTTGCTTTTGGTGCACCTTTAGACTTATTTTTCTTATTTTTCTCTTCGTTTTCTTTCTCTAGTTGAATTTTATACGGTGAACTTCTGATTTTTTGTGTTTCCTATTAAAACTTCTTTTTTGTGTAGATTTTGGAAATGGAATAATGTCCGACAACGGTGATGAACTTATCTGAAGAATAGACCTTGCCTCCGTAACAGGTAATGGCTTCACAGAGCTAGGAGACCGAGGCTGTGGTTCAGAGCGAAAAGATTCAGGCTGAGGTTCAGAGCGAAAAGACTCAGGCTGCGGTTCAGAGCGAGTAGACTCAGGCGTTGGTTCAGATCGGGAAGACTCAGGCTGTGGTTCAGAGTGAGAAGACTCAGGCTGAGGTTCAGAGCAAGAAGACTCGGGCTGTTCAGATCGAGAAGAGAGATGCGGTGGATCAGCTTCAAAGGTCTTATTAGGCACGTCTGCTTCTTGTGCTGAAGAAACGATCGATGACGTAGGGTCACGTGAGACGCTTGTTGTTGAACTAAATTGAAGATCAGACTTCGCTTTCACAACAAGTGTTGCCGGTTTTTCAAAACAGGTTGATGTAGAACCAGAAAACCCGGGCTGTGGTAATTCAACTTCAACGGTCTCATCAGACACAGTAGGTGCTTGTGGTGCTGAAATAATCGATGGCGTATCCTCACACAAGTCAATCACTGCAGGAACTAATGGCTCTTGTGGAAAAGACTGAGAAACAGGATTATTTTCTGGGTCTTCCCTTTCAGTAACTTCGCTTGCCAGGAAGTCAGCGTCAGTAAAAATGTCAGGATTCCACGGCACAATACCAGTGCACTTGAAGAGTTCTATTCCACGACCGGTAGTTGCAGCCTGATGAAAAGCTGGTGTGAAAATCTCAGCCACCTGGTAAACCGTTATAGATCGCCCTGGGTGATTTCGTAGCCACTTTTCACACTCGCTGGAATAAAACTTCTTCAGAACTCCGTGGAAACCTCTGTCAAGAGGTTGCATTTTGTGACTGCTGTGGGGCGGTAATGTCAATGCAATATATTATTCTGTCGGTAAAACTCCACAGCTTGTATTGTGCAATGTGACACGTGATTGTCTAATATCAAGAGTACAGGCTGCTCTTTCGTCGGCTTTGCATGGTCTTTAAAATGGCTCAGCCAATCCATAAACAAATCTGAGTTTATAAAACTTGATTCCGAGGCCAAACCGATACATCCAGGTGGTCCAGCATCAAAGAGTTTTTTCTTCATTTTCTTCCTTCCAAATATAAATGCTGGCGGAATGAAATGGCCGGTTGCAGATACAGCATTAACGATAGTTACGTTTGTGCCTCGTTCTCCGCTGGATATCTTGTTGACAGAGCGTTTTCCCTTTCTTGACAGTACTTTCGGCTGTTTGTTAGGCACGGTAGACACACCTGTTTCGTCCATATTATAGATGGACTGTGGTGGAAAGTTATATTTGTCCATTAACGCAGATAAATTCAGGTAAAATCGCTCCACCTGTGGTCTGTTGAATCCTATTGCACGAGCAATGCTTGTGGAGGTTGGCTGTCTAAGTGAAATATCAGGGTGGCGTTGCAAAAAACCACGCAACCACTCCTTTCCTGCAACTTTGGTTTCCTTGTTGAATCTATGAGGTATATTATGTTTTTCTGCATACTCGTACGCGGCACTCCTCAACCTTTTTGGTGTTAAACCATAAAACATATCATCTAATGTCATCAAACGGTCGCAGAAATCTTTTTCTACCTCAGGTGAAAATGTTGTATCAAATCTGCCTAATTTTGTAGCACAATGAGGTTGTTGCAAACGAAATCTTAAAGTTGACTCTGCCATCCCTAAAGATGCAGCCACTGCTCTTTTGCTTTCGCCATTATCAATTCGCTTGCGAGCCTCCTTGATAGTCTCCTCAGAACAAACTTGGTGATCTGTTTTCCTTTCTCTTCTTGACATTCTAAAAACAGAAATACATAATGTATTGCAAGACCTTAAAGACCAATTAATAACCTTAAGTATATACAATTAGAAACAAAAATCAAAAAACGACTGAACAATTAAAAGGAAATTCGAGATTGAACACCAAAATAATGACGAGTGTGTAAAATTGCGCGCGCAATCTTACATTTACTGAAGGTGCGCAATTTTACACACTGAGGCAATCTTGCAAACATTGTACTAATACTGCCATCTCTTAGAAAATATTTGAATTACTTCTCAAGTGGCTTTAACCTGGATGATTCCGCCGCGACAAAACAATGATGAATTAGCAAAATTACTACGTGTTTTAGTACAGTAACACATTGAAAATAGTAAAAAATTAAATCAAATGTGAATAAAAACTTTGAACTCACGTATTTCGTTGGTTTTCCACTCATTTGCAATATTTTTTCGGGAGCACGTTCCTGTTGCGACCGAGAACAAAATACAACTGAAGTTGGCTACTAACTTCACTCCGTTGTCCTTTTACGACGTGTGCGCAATTTTATCGACCGCGCAATCTTGCACCACCCTACAATGCTTACTTTTGCATCTCCTTTTAGTTTTCCCGGTCTTATTGATCTGAAGAAACTGAGATTTTTAAAACTTTTAAAGTATGTGTGGGTTAAGTATTTCACATGGTAAGGTTTTGTCTTCTTCGCTTTTTGGCAGACAGTTATGTACTCAGCTGGTACATTGATGGTTTTATTTTTTAATTTTTTTTCAATAATTGCGTGCATACTATCGACCTCCATCTGCGTATGGCCGACTTCTAAATATTTTTGAATGATTGTCACATTTATACAACATTGCTACATTAGAAAGGGCATTCGCTAAGACAGTGTTCCTATTTTGGTAACAGCAACCATCGGAGAATAAAATAATTTCACGATTGTTATTGCCCATTTTGGGAATAACAGTTTCTATAAAGAATGTGGCTATTAAGGTGGCGAATTCGTCTGAATTATAATTAAAAAAGGAATAGTTTATTACCTGCAGCTAATTCCAACAAATCCAGCGTTGTTTGTTCTGCTTTATTGGATTCTGCCCTTTCAGCAAGCAATTTTAGCAGCTTTTGTTTAATTATGGGAAACTTTTCTTCGAATTCGTGGTTTGCTTTTGGGTACACGGCCTCAAAATCAGTAGTGAGCTGTAAAATAGTAATACACACATCAAAAGTGTCTAGGGATCAGTTCATTTTTGGCGATAACAAAATATCTTACTGATTAAAACGAAATTTAATGATTGAAATCTATACATTAATTAATTTCCTGTGTTAAAATTAACATAACTACCCACTAACTAACAAAAATAAAGAAAAATGGAGAGTTTAGCAAATGTTTGTAAAATTAAAGAACAATGCCCACCTTCCATACATTTAAAAACCTGATGATGAAAGTATATGTATAGTTATAAGATATAGTAGAAAATAATACTTCCCGTAAGTTTAGAAAGTAATGTCTAATAGTCATTTCGGCAATTTAAACGCCACGAAGTTCAAAAAATATGAATGTTTCTTTTTAGGTTAGGATTTGCCGTCACCAGAATTAATGAAACAAACGTGCATGAAATAATAACGCTCGTAGTTTACTCTTAAATAGGAATATTTAGCTAACTATGGTCTAAAACATCTTTTTTACTCAGTTAATTCCTTGAAACTAACTGCCCCTGGCTAAGTCAATGCTAAGACTCCATGATTGTCACTATAAAATGAGTGTCGAGTTGAAAACTGCATTCTCCAGTACTTACTTACAAATTATTTATTTTCTAAGACTAACATTTGGTTACCTACCTACATGCTGGCTAACACCACATAATTTGTACAATTTGTGGTTAAATAAGTACATTGTTATCACACTAATAATTGCTTTTAATTTAATTAAGTATACCTAGGTATATACTAACTAGATTAATTTATTTATCTTCCCAGTATAATATAACATTACAGTATATTATATAACTTCCCAGTGGCGTTCTAATGGATAATAACACAGCAGTACAAAATAGTAGCAGGTACCTTCTCATAAGTACTTACCAACGTATATTTTATTTTTAGTACCTATAAAAACGACACCTTATCTAGTCAGATAGGCATTTCATGTTTTCAAAAATGATCACTTATTTACCAACCTACATACCTGTTGAATGAAACGGGGAAAATAAATAAAACACTATGTTACAGTGGAATAGTTTATTGATATTCATCATTTTCATCCAAATCTCTTACAACTACGTCATCCAGAAATTCTGCTGGAGCAGATATATTGTTTTCGTACCTAGCCCATCCAAGGTACCACACTACCGTCATCACGTGAGCGCAACATCCAATAGTTCGTCGAGCTACCAAACAATTGCAACAATATTCAACTATCCCGTTTCTGCCAGGCACATTATTTTCTACTAAAATATAAACATAATATTGTTTTCTTGAAATGCGCCTGGACTTGATTTTTCCTCTTATTAGAGTTTTATCACCACTTCCTCTAAGATTATATTGAGAAAAGTCTTGTGTATCCATACATACTTCTATTCGATATGATCCGTGAAATCTTATAATTATGTTCTCCATAATATGACCTTGCTTGTCTTATTTGGTAAGTACCTAGAGCAAATAATATTAATTCACTATAACTTAATCTAGGAAACAAAAATAAATTATCTCGGTCAGCAGTAATACTCTGAAAAGCAGTTGATCTTCTATTCATGTTTAGTTGTTCAACTAATCTGGCTAAATTATTTTCAAAATTAATTCTCTCTCTAATAATTGTCACTATTTCATTAGCATCATTTCTATCCTGAAAACGAACACCAAATCTGTTTAGTAAACTGGCAGCTATTTGAAAATTCTGCATCATGTTCGGGACTGATTTATTAAAATAGTCTTGCCTCAGGAGCTTAAAGTCCCTTTTAAAGTGTCCATTTACTGCATCAACTACCCAACGACATATTGTTACACAGCGGCTTCGGTTGGCCTGCTGTGTTGTTAGTTGGTGTTCGCCTTCTAATAGAGATTCAGGCATGTATGGCCGGTAATTGCAACCTTCCAGCATTCTTATGGAATCACGGAATCCCCTATCCAATATGAACACATCGTTTTCTTGAAAATATAATCTAAGAGGAGCGTTTTCATAATCTAAGAGGGAAATCATTATATCGGCATCGGGTGTGGTAGCCTTGTATGGACCGAAACAATCGAGGATGTAACCATCACATGCCACAAATAAAAATGGCTTTAATAGATTTTTATACTTATGTAATGAATATGTATCCTTTTGGAAGGAGTAATTGGAACTTTAATTTATATTTATGTATGTACCGTTACAAATAATAATAGCATTTGTGAAGTTTTCATTGTATATGTTACTGTAAAAGCCCGAACCACGGTAAATCTGAGGTTTTACCAGTAAGTCTTAGGATTTACCAACACGAGTCGGTAAATGTAAAAAAGAAACGATTTTATCGGGCTTTTACCATTAGAATTTGGTACATGCTAGGTCTTACGATGATCATAGAACGGTTCGGGCTTTTGCCATTAAGAGTTGGTAAATCTTAGCATTTACTGGAAAATCTTAGGATTTACCGTAATTTGGGCTTTTACAGTAACATATATACCATTTGGTATTGTCAGATTATGATCCATTAGACTTTCTCTCGATATGTGAGTAATACCTTACAATATAATTATCTTACAATATTATTAACAATTTCACACACAGTCAATTTGAATATGAAGTCCAAAGATTAATGAATACTAGGTAGCTCTAGCATTCCATAATCTTTGGACTAATATATCCCTCGAGTTATCTGCTGCAATTGCCTCAACTCTTGGTACCTCTCTGAAGACTTGGCTCTGTTGGTCATTGTCAACATCATCACTGTGAGGCTCGGGCATTGGAACATTCCGTGACTTGGCTATGTTGTGTAGAACAACACATGCATTCACTATTTTAGCTGCTGTTACAGGATCATAGTGCAATACCCTGTGTGCTAACAAGCACCGCCAACGTCCTTTTAGAACTCCAATGCAACGCTCAACAGTGTTTCTGACTTTACAATGAAGTTCAGTATAGTGTTCTTCTGGTGAACCCGGAGCCGCGCCTAAGATAGGTGTCATCATCCAAAGGCGCTGTGCATATCCAGAATCACCTAAAATAATAATAATATGAATACAAATATTTCAAATTAGTTATGTTTACATTCCACATACCACAGCCAGCCAAAATAATATACCTAATAGCCAACAGCGCTCTCTATTCCTTTCCAGTCTTTCTAAATGAGCTTTTAAATGGCATTGATTTCAGAAATAAGAATCATGAGCTGCACCACCAAATGATGCATCAACATGCAGTATATTTAGGTTGGAATCACAAATCTGAAACAAGAGTTTTATTTTAGTTTCTCCATATAAATTTTGGTTAAAAACAGAAAGTTTTGTTAGTTTTGTAATATTACTTACTATTAAAACATTCAAAGAATGATAATTTTTTCTATTGAAAAATGCCTCCTCGTGGTCTATTGGTCGTATCAAGGCCACATGTGTACCATCAATGCACCCAATAATGCCAGGAAATCTGAATTTTTCCATAAACCTGGAAATCAAATAGATAAGTTAAATATTTTTAACATTTTTAGTATAGGTTCATACTGTTTTAATTAAAATGCAAATATGACTTACCCTTTCATAATGTTTTCCCTCTCTTGCTGAGACTTAGGGAACTTTATGTACTTAAGGAGTACTTCCCTGACATTTAGTGCATCAGTCACTTCATGTAGGCACTTACTAAATGTGGGCTGGGACATATTGCATAAAAAGGAGGCACCTACATTGCGTTGATATGACCCATTGGCAAAAAAACTTAAGGCAGCCAAGATCTGCAATAAAAAATGAAATCATTAGAATTCCCAGGCAAGAAAACTGACCTTATACTATTATATTTTCACAACAAAACAAGAAGGGTAAGTTAGTAATGGTACTTACTTTTAGTTCATTGCGAACAGCCGTTTTTCGTTGAGCTTGTGGCAGATATGGACAGAGTTCTTCTAATACCTGTTGGAATCCAGCTTTACTCAAACGAAAATTCGCAATAAACTCTCTCTCTGGCAACTGCAAGGGATTACTAGCGTCACGCAAGCGGCGCCTCTCAACTCGCAAATGGTTTTGTTTTCGCTGCTCTTCAGCATGTCCCAACAATATTAGACGCGCCATTCCTCTTTACTAACACGAATAACAATAATTTAACACTAATCAAACACAAAAAAAACTTTTAACTCTAATTAACCCAACACTTGGCTTCGGTGTTAATCACTAGAATCCATAAAGCACTACCCAAGTGTAGTGTCTTTCACGAAAATTATGACAAGTTACGTGCTTATCAATTTGATGTCCACTCTAAGCATTAAAAGCTTACACAATCGCAATCTTACGTTTATCGATACGTTTACATCTGTCAAAATGTGTTACGGTGGCTATCAGCGATACTGGGTGCTCATGACGTCATCTTTGTTGATCACTGAAGATAGTCAATACGAAACTAGCTGTTTGACAGTTAATCTTTGAACACTTTGCCTAGTGATCTTCACTATGAGCTGTCAACTGAGATACGCAATAGCCCTGCTGGTACAACTACCAACTCTGTGCGTGCGTCTGAACAGATCCCTCCCCAAACCATAACTGATCCACCATGGAAACTAACGGTTTGTGTGGTCGTAATTGGTAGAAACCTCTCCCCATGCCTTCTCCACACACGTTCGCGGCCATCTGGAGCTCTTAAGGCCACTCTACACTCATCTGTCCACAGAACTTTGCTCCACTGCTCTTGAGTTCAATTGGCGTGTTCGCGAGCAAATCGAAGTCGAGCTACACGATGGTGCCGGAGCAGTTCTGGACCTCGAGCTGGTCTTCGAGCACGCAGATTCTGTTCCTCCATTCTCCTTCTTATTGTCCGCTCACTTACGTTGACCCCTCTTGCCGTTTGTAGTCGCTGCCGTATTTCAACCGCAGCACAGTGTGGTATTTTGAGAATCTAGCGGGACAAAATTATTTTGTCCCATATTTATGTGTTATCAGGTGGTAAAATATAAATGAAGGAATAAAAAAAAAATAGTTTTAAAGTATAATTTAACAATAGAACATATTTTTACATCAAAATCAATATAAAAGTAAATACAATAAAAAAGTTATACAAAGTTTACTACAATTAAGATTAAGTGGACGAAACAGGTAGTGATTGTTCAGAATCTTCGTCGGATTCATCCGAGTCTTCAGATTCTGATTCAGATCCATCAGAATCTCTATCTGTTTCGTCTACTGGTATCTCACGTTCAATAGGAATTCTTATTTCTAATAGCTCATTTACCTCAGTTTTAATTTTACCACGCTTTGTTTTTGAAACCGCACGCAAACTAGCAATATACGGATCAGATGAAATTAACAATCTATTCAGTAAATCTCGATTTGTATTCATTCTCGAAGATTTTCTAGTAAAATGTTCCCTGAATCTTCTGTTGTGTTTGTTTCGTGCCTCTTGAGCTTCTTCAGACATTTGACCTATTGGTAAAACATATGCAGAAATTATGTCTTTCCCATGAAATAAAATTTTATGTACGCTTACTGGCATTGGGTACCATGAATACTCGTTTAAATACAATTCTTTTGTTGCCTTGGAGAATTCATGGAATTTTTCAACATTTATGTAATACCCGCTATTTATGGTCTCTAATATGACATGGAAGCGTTTGATAAGCTCAATATTGACACCAGTAATTTCTGCTGACTTTTCAGCATTTTGGAAAAACTTACAGGCTGTATTTCCATCATTCGTGTTTCCGGTTTTTTGTTTTGGCATATCTACTAAATAAAATTTAATAAAATAAATAAAAAAATAAATTTTTATTCAAAATACAATGTTTACAAAAATTAACATAAGCCTTCAGTAAAACAATTATCTATAACATTATTTTGCATAAGAATAAAGTAAATCTAATATAATATTAAAGGTGCAATGAATACGGTTCGAAATTGCAATAGTTAATAACGGACCACCCGAGCTAGGTTAATTTAAACCTGTGTTTCAGGCCATCGCATTACTTTTAAAATTAATTTCGTTGTAAAATATTTAAAATGACTACTGAACTAACTATTATAAAAATATAGTCTATGTTTAAAAACTATATATAATAATATATAATATAATATAATATAATATTCCACAACTTTCACACAACATCATCTAGTCCCAAACTAAGCAGAGCTTGTATTATGGGTACTAGACAACTGATAAACATACTTATATACTTCTAAATACATACATATTATAGATAAATTATGAAAATAAGCTTATGGTACAATAAAACTTAAGAATATATCTATGAAATTATACAAAAATAAACAATAACGAGGGGATCAGTTAACTTATGGTACAATAATACCTAAATCTATGTCTATAAAATTATACAAAATAAATAATAATGAGGGAATCAGATAACATTATGTCAATATTTCCAGTAGTTGTTCTGTGTCTGTGTAATTGAGTATCACTAAATGTTCCGATAACATCTTACTACATTCTTTATACCTTACATTATAGATGCTTAGTACCTTGTTGAGCCTATTGTATAGAAAAGGTCCCAAGAACACGTAAAAGCGTTTAGCAAAAGCATGTTTAGTTTGAGGCTTTATGCAAACCGAGTCCTTCCTTCTCCTGTCAGAAGACCCAATTCGCTTCTAAACTTTTCTTGTAAGTACTTCTTTTTTTCAGCCAGTTTCGTTTTACTTTCGGCTCCCCTAGCCTGCCAGGTTTTTATATCCAGACGGTAAGATATGTGCAAGATGCATTCAAATAATCTAATCCAAGAATGCAGAGGTGACATGCCCAGAGATAGAAATTCACTTCTTACAGTCTTTTCTAAAATAAGTTCTTCATTATTCATTTCACTGGGTTTGACACCACATATGTAGCATGTTTGTGTGGATGTACTATTAAGGTGCAGCCGAACGTTATCACTTTTAAAACAAAATCCCTTGGACAGATGACCAAGCCTGATTTCCGCCCCCTTTGCTTTAACCAATAACAGTGGAATAATAAAAGTCGAAAAAAGTAACGGCAATTTTTTACTTAACATTTGGTTTTTTGAACATTTGTGCCATCAACCCAAAGAACATCTGGACATTTTGGGTTTCTTTTACCTAATAAACAAAAGGACTAGAAAAGAGAAAGCTTATTATATTACTAAATATCTAGGGATCTAAATCATTTTATAAAAAGGAAGGTAATAACAAGAAAGGTAATCAATCATTAGTATCAAATACCTGTAATCTAATCAGCACACTCTGGGCACTCATCCGGGGTAGCGTATATGGAATTTATACCTTCACTCAACGCTTGTGACGTCACAGGCCGTGTTGTCGTCGGGTATATTTTCAAATCCAGAAAGCGAACATTCTTCTTATAAAACCTACCTTTACGTAACATTTAGGACGTGTTGACTTGGGGTATATTTTCGATTTGGAAAAACCACACGCGATTTATATAAAATATACCCGAACGTAACGCAGCTATCGCTGGCTGCTAAACCTCATTTCAGCAATATGTTCAAGGGATATTTTTAAATGCACATCTGTATAATTTATCAGCACACTAGGTGAAAAATATGAATTGTTTATCAAAAATACTAACTTGCACTGTAACATTTTGCAGTGGGTGAAATAGGTTAGGTTAGGTTAGAACTGCGACCAAACGCTACTTCTCAAATTGTTTTTTAGAATATGTTCCTAAAATTAAATTAGGTGATGGTTTTCCTTAAAAATGTTTTAGAATGTTTGTTGAACAAAGAAAATTTTAGATATACTATTTTAATAATTGTTATCGTTCGGTAAAACAGTTCTGCAAATTAAACAGTATATTTTATTTGATTTGTGTAGCGTGCATAATTTGTGTGTCAGTATTTTTTATTTAACTTTGTAATATTTCGTTCGAAAAAAGGGAATATCGAGGGTATAGTGCTCAAACCCAATAAGTACGAAATTTACACTTTTGAGATATTCAATATTTAAGTTTTATGGGCAAAAATACCTATGTTATTCAAATAATATCATTATAATGAGTATTTATGATAAAAGTGGATACGTTGAATTAGTGTAAAACAGTATTATTAAGTTTCTGAGGTAGTCCATTTTGTAGTAATAAAAATATAAGTTACAAAGGGTACCGACTTATTGGGTTTTAGATCTAGAGAAATTAAACATGGTATGTACTTTACCTATTTCGAGGAGCTCGTGGCTAGATAATAACAGCCGCACGGATCAATCTTCAAGGTTAAGCAACGCTTGCCAAGGTTGGTCTGTGGATGGGTGACCATTTTAACACAGCGAGTTTCCTTCATGCCTCGGAAAATACGTCAAGCCGTAGGTCCCGGCTGCCATTTGTAGATCTTTGGCAGTCGTTACGGATAGTCAGAAGCCAGTAAATCTGACTCCAGTCTTGCCATGAAGTACCGTGTTACCCCAGTTAATGGGTTGTGGAGGTCTGGTCTGGTAGGCAGCCGCTCCTCGTAAAACACTGGTATTCAGCTAAATCCGGCTTGACTGTAAGCCGACCCCAATATAGTTGGGAAAAGGCTAGGTAGATGATTGATGTACTTTACCTATTTCGCCGAAATTCATTTTTAAAAGTTGGACATACTTCATACTTCACACGTCAGACAAATATACACCATAAATACTGGGTAAATGAATAAGGAATTTAAACCCTCCCGCAAATTTTTTATGAGTGCTGTTGTAAACAAATACGACGTTTGTAGTTTTTGAATTCGTCTACGATCTTGCGCTATCAGTACACGTTATCCAGCTGAAGGTTGGTGTCCCGATTTTTTTCTTTTATTGTCTTCTGCCAAAAATTGTGTAACTCTGCAGAGAAATGTTATCGGAGCTAAAATTCTTATGGAAAGTAACTCCGTCAAAAGTCTCGCAGTCCTAGCAGACATCGGCCGTAGAGGACCTTATCATTTGCTAACTTCACTTGGAATCACACCGTTGACTTGGGCTTGCTTTCACTCGACGGCTTGATGGCACCATCACAAGCCCGTGCTTGCGTGCTTGGGAATCTCCCTAAAGCTTGACACCCGGAGCATCACGAAGCGAGAGGATATCCTATCCCTCATATTTACAGCTACCTCCGTCGATCGCATTAGTGATTTATTGAATGAGATGACAGGATGACATTTTCTCCGCCTTTGTTCCAGGGTCTCAGGTTTTCCTTTCAGAAGCTAACCTGTGGCTCCAGAGGCTTCGATCATGGTGTGCACTCAGCTGTACAGTTTTGCTGACATCTCTTTGAGGCGCGTGCCGATGACGACTTGGGCTCGGTTCGGATTATTACCGGACTGCCGGACGGCTAGCTACCCATTGCTCGCCGTCCGCAAGCCCACAATGCTTATTGGAAATTGGAATTGGAATTCTGGCGGCAGGGGCAGGAGGGCCTTCCCACTCGCGTGCGGCTGCCTTCTTCACCAGCATTACGGTTTCGCAGAAGGAGGCGACCGCCTGCTACTCTTTCTCGCTCCGGAACTTGGCCTGTACCAGAAAACCAGTGCGAGAGGTAGCTGCCGCCGATCGCCTTCACGAGGATGCGGCGGTGCTCCGCCCAAGCAGTTCCACCGTGTCCTCCAGGCGATCCACATGGTGGTGACATCCAGATGTTTCTTCCGCTTAAATCTGATGCAGGAACCTCCCGAACTTACCATGCCCGGTAAGGACTTGCGTCATAAGGAAGGTGAGGACGACGTGACGTCTTTCCAACCACTCCTCAAAGAGGGGACTTACCGCCATAATGATGGCATGCCCAATAGATTAACTTAACCCTTCACTAGGGTTAAGCAGAAACGCCAACTGCTACGACCCTTGCAAAATACTCTTTCTGCTCATTGACGTTCGTACATCTGGTCGTAATGCATTAGTACACTACATGTTTCCTCTTGGTAATTTGTGTTTTTTCTTTTAAACGGTTTTTATCAAAGTTAAATTAATAATTTCGATGCTTTCGGAATGAATTATAAGCACAGATTGATAGGACTCTTTTCGAACTTAACGCGGACAAAGTCGCGGGTAACAGCTAGTACCGTACCATATAACTAGACATAACTTTTTACTTTTGAAATATAATCGAACAATAAAACCCGACAAATACATTTGTTTTGATTTAGCTTTTGGTTTTTGTTGTTTTTTTTATCGACGTATTTAAAGGTAAAACCCGATAAATACAGATAGTGATTATTACCTCGAAGCCGTTGGGTGATTTTAGTTGAAATTCTTGAACACTCAATGCCAATAATCTTTATGTGGTTTAAGCGTGAAATAAAAATATTATTTAACAAGATAACACGCTTTATAGGGTACTAGTTTTTAAGTATTGGCTAAACACAGTGACTTTATTGGGTTATTACCTAACGTAACTTTGTTTCTACTGCGAATTCCACTTATTGGATTAGACCACTGGAAAGAGCGTCAAAAATGCATCAAGATGCACTAATAAAACGATTTTTGATTTTTCGACACTTATTGGGTTTGAACACTATACCCTCGATATACAGATATCGATTTAAATACATGCCATATAAAAATAACTATATCCCTTTTTCTGTCTCAGAGTTCATTGAAAGGCACTTAATAAAAAGGGTATAGATTATAGTGTAGCAAAATGAAGTGTCCTTCTTGAAAGTATACCCCAAAAAAATGTTGTAGGCGGGTATACTTTGAAATTTTAATACGAGCGATATACAATTTTAATGTATATGTTACGGCTAATACCCGAAGTGCGGCTACACCTAGTTTTAGCCGGCTAAAACTAGGTATAGCCGGCCACATGCGGTTAAACCTAGGTGTATCCTACTATCTTCGGTTAGAACTAGGTTTAGCCATCATCCTAGCGGCTAGAACTAGGTGCAGCCACACACTGGTGGTTAAACTTAGGTGTACCCTATTTATCATCGGCTCGAACTAGGTTTTCCGTAAAGTTATGCATTTGGTGTTGTGTTTAAGACTCTTATTTTGCATTTCCAGATTGATATGATTATATTATACAAAATTAAAGACTGTATTTAATTAAATGTATTTTCATGTGAAGTTTCTCTGTGGTAAAAACTAAATGCGCGCTACAGTAAGTAGGTAAAGCAGTCGGTATTTTGTGAAGTTATAAATATTAATTAAGCAACATACTATTACTATTACATGAAGCTCATGCGACTGCGAATGTCGCAACCCAGTGCTAGGCATGCCATAATTATAGACGTTACAAGTGCCCTCTTTGAGGAGTGGTACTTCTGCAAAGCAGTAATGCTACCTAAGATGGCAGCTGCACGCGAAAGGGCATGGCATTTCATGCCTCAACTTTTCGGGAACTTTTCGGGATCCCAATCCCGATTTCCAACCACTGTGGGCTCGGGCTTGCAGAAGGCGAGCAACGGGTAGCATGCCGTCCGGCAAATCGGTAATCATCTGGACCGAGCTCATTAACGGTGCATAGTGTTCCATGCGTGCCTTAAAGAGATGTTAGCAAAACCGTTGGAGCCGGTCAAAGCTTCAGGTTTGATTCTGAAAGTAAAACCCAGGACCCTGGAACGAAGGCATAGATGATAGAAGGAACAAAGAAGTGGGTTTTAGTCAACAAAAATCTGACACGCCCTCCCAATCCGCCCAAGAGTGGGAAAAATCATTCTGACGATGTCCCATATAAAAATCACATAATAAGTTTGTTGATGTCTTTTACATCTGAAGAGAAAATTTATGATATTTAGAGTTACTTATATTATAATTATAAATGTAACTTCAACATCATTGGCTTTCATTTATTGCAATATAATCAAATCAATTCGGACATGCATGCGATGAGAATCTCAAACACAACACCAAATGCATAACTTTACGGAAAACCTAGTTCTAGCCGATGATAAATAGGTTACACCTAAGTTTAACCACCAGTGTGTGGCTGCACCTAGTTCTAGCCGCTTGGATGATGGCTAAACCTAGTTCTAACCGAAGATAGTAGGATACATCTAGGTTTAACCGCATATGGCCGGCTACACCTAGTTCTAGCCGGCTAAAACTAGGTGTAGCCGCGCTTCGGGTATTAGCCGTAACATATATACGAACTCAACACTATGGAGCGTTGTGTGAAGGTATAAATTCCATATACGCTCCGGGGTATAGTGGTCATTTATACATGTTCCACAATTATAACACAATATACTTGCTTCAATCAAGTCTGTTATGTCTATATTTACATTGCTAATAAAATGGTGTGTGTCTCTAGCTGGGATTAGTTCACCACACACAAAGCACTCCTCTTGCAATACAAAATGGGTGTCCGGCCATGGCCATATAAGGTCCTCAATCAAAATGTTAATAAAATCGTTAAAAGTAAAAATATTGTACGTATCCACAAATGGCATTATAATAGAATTTAAACTACACTACACTAAACTACACTAATAATATAAAACTAAAAAATATACTCCCTATATGTTCCCGCACATGGCTTCCACCAAGGGTTTTGTTCGAATGACATTATTAAAATCACGAACTGTATGTCTAGTTTACTTTATTTATACTAGCCCTTCAGGCCCAAATTGTTTAGAAAATTTGAGATCAATTTATTATACCGCATATGCCGAAAGCTGAAACTAAAAACCCTTTGAACGCCCGTCGAAACAATGATAAAAGAACTTACGGTCTATATTAGCATAAGGTTCATTTTAACCATCTGACTGTAAAACTGTGATTTCGTAATTTTGTATTTACTTATCTCATGTCCTGTTCATCAAAAAGACAACACACACGCACACATAGAGTTGTTTTAACCTTTAAACAGTCTAATTAACTTAACAAATTTTATTAAAAAATATAATACTTACTTACCTTCAAACACTTTACACATAAAGCTTGAGATGATGAATCTTATTTATTTGACACAATTGTTGTAAAAAAAGAAAAATTCCCCGTGAGTCAAATTCCTTTCAAAAGCAGGCCTGCTTACTGAAATCGATAAAAAACTATCTCTGTGAGAAGCTAAAGAAATAAACGTTAATTTCAATAAAGCATCCTTAAACAAAATATCGTCCCGAAACAAACATTTGTAGAGAGTTGGTTTCCGTTTATTTTGTCGATGTTTTCAAATACAATTAAAAAAAAGGGCTCAGCAAAAACTCGCTGGGTTGAACGATGACGGCTGCTATTGGTGGATGAGGAAAGAAGGCACTTCTGTATCGGCCGGGCAGTGCAAGCAAAAATTGCCCATAAGGTGATAACGTCCGGCTGCACCTTATAGTACAAGAAGATACTTACTGCATTTCATATTTTGCCGTCTATCATACAGAATATCAGTGTTGACTTTACTAATACTTCCATGTCATTTACAATAATTTTAGTAGGTACCAGTAATGTAGCTTGTTCTTTGATTTTGTCAACTTCGGTCACGATCAAATTTGGAGTTTCTTTGGCAAACACAAACTTTATGGGTCGACAATATTTAGTTGATGACGTCGAAGGGTTTTGCCAAACAATTTGTTTACTACTTTGTCCATTCATTGCATACATTTGTATTGGCACCATTGAAATGCTGAACAAACTTTCATCACTAGAGTGTGATTCCGAAAATTTTTGTTTGTACCGATTTTGTTCTGCTCCATCACAACCCCATTTAACAATAATATCTAGGTTTCTTAAGTCTTTTATCGTTTTCAGGACCTCTTCTTGCACTTTGCATAATCTTAATATAGTGTGATTAATTAAAGATTGAAGTTTAACTTCGGCATGTGTTTCTGAAACATTAATTTCACTTGGATAACACAAAAGTTTTGCCGCTTTCACTTTGTGGTATGGTGGATACATTTTGATTTTTTGATTAATTTTGATTGCTTGCGTATGATACCATATTGGTGTGTCGACAGATTTGCATCAACCATTAATGCCAGAGCTTGGTCATTCAAAAGCCCACTTTGCGTTGGGTTGATTAAACACCTTGTTTTATTTATTTCTGTACCTCTTCTGGGTGAAAATAAGCAAAGCTCTTTAACAGTAGCTGCTGAATCCCTTTTTCCTGATTGGCGAAGCTGTATTTCGTTTGCCATCGATATCTCTTCTGGACACGTAGTTTCAAGAAGATGACGAATTCGACGTCTCTTTGTTTTTTCACTGGAAAATTCAGTCTTTCGGTGATCTTCCGGCTCGCTTACTTGTCCAGGTAGTGAAACAACAACGATTGTTTCACTGACAATACCCGTAAATGATATATTCGCTTCTAACCATGAAAAATTCGTTTTCAGGAAGCGTTCTCGATGTCTTCCTGATTTTGACCATTTATCGTGAATTTTTTGACTAACCCTACTGATTGTTGCTTACAAACTCTTCAAAATATCATCCGTAACGAACTGGACACCAAGTTCTTGTAAAATATAATGTAACAAAGCATCTTGTCTTGATTCTTTGGCGTTAGCAAACCAAACGTCAAAAAACGAACGACGAGAAATTTGTTAAGTCATTCTGAAAATAAGAAAATGTTGTATGAGTGTCGCAAACTTTCGCAAGCAAATGAACATTTTTCTTGTAGTGAATAAATATACCTTTCAGAAAAATATACATAATGCACAGGGAAATGCAGAGAAATCAGCTAAAATCTTAGATAAAACTAAAGAAGTACTGTTTATGATTAAATAAAAACCTCACTCTGTTAATTTCATATTTATGATTAAATTAATATACATACTAACAAAAATATATATGAAAATTTACCTTGAAAGTCCCACAAAAACGATAACCACACAAAATCACCACTAGCACACAGAAACACAGTGTATTCATCGAGCGAACTCAGACGAATGAAACCATAGCAGCGAGCAGTCGGTCGGTATGGCTCAGGTAGCCGGCCGTCCCGACCTGTTTATACCTGCTATTGTTACGCGTGGATTCCCAGAAAACGTACTACATTGTAGTATAACTTGTTAGCTTTGAATTTATTCCGTTACAAGGATCTTTTAAGACATGTTCCTAAATTGACTTCTGTCCGTCTAGATTCTCAAAATTCCACACTGCCGGTCGTACTTGCCGGCCGCCTCCCAGTGAAGTTTTTACGATCGGTTGGTTGTCCAGCAATCGTTGAACAACTCTCGTGAAGATTCGCGAATCCGTGGGCTGATGCGAGGTAGGATGCTCAATTCTGTACAGTCGCAGGGACGCATTAGCATTTTCACGAGCCATACCGTAACAACAAATCATGTTTATGTACTCACGCGCAGAATAAACATAAAAAGGCATCCTAATTTCTTGTGAAAGGTAATCCTAAACTAACTAACCTACTACCTACTAACTAATCCTAAAAATAAACACACTCAGAAAGACACAAATACTCACAATTTACCTACACTAAGCCTATCATTCTATCACATTCACTACTATCAGTCTATCACACAATACAACACAAACAGCTAATAAACGTTATTCGTAATAAAAAAAACTACAAAGTGCATGAGGCATGAAACCGGACTAATAAAAAATAAATTCGCAATAAAATTCCTTTTTTGTTTGCGGGTTGCGGGAGGGGGCGAACTGCGCGGGCGGCGTTTTTGACATGTACTTTAATTTTTTACAGAAAAGCGAAAAAACTAAATAACTTCTCCTGTACTCATCAGATTTGTGTCTGAACTCTTACCTATTTATAAAAGTGTATTAGGCAACTTATATACTAATATTTAATAAATCCAATCAATATTTAGCTACAAAATACACTTACGCTGTTTTGCATTTTATAAGGCATTCGCTATTTGAGCTTTTTTGGCATTTACGCGGAATCGGAGGGAGAATAAAACAGAATTATATTAATAGAGAAAAGTTATATTTACTTAAGCAGGTAATCACCGTCTGTTCCAAGGTTGTAGACAGTGAAATTATGCACTGCTAATTTGGTTTTGAAATATAGAGCACTAGCCGTCAAATAAGGACATAGTTTTACAGCTTATAAATCAGCAGTCACAGTGTGAATGTTTCCATTTTTTGCGGCTAGTTTATCCTTGCTCTTTTCTTCTCGAGCCATGTTCTTGAGTTCAATGTGACGCTGATAATCTTCTTCTAACACATTGCCCACTTCATATGCACAGCAAAGGTCGCAAGCGTCTTTTTTATGTTGGAACAAACCTATGTTTTCTTCTGCTAAAATGTCACAAAAAAGCTTCCTTGAAGCAACAGGTTTGGATGATGAGGATGCAAATTCCACGTATAAATTGTAAAGCTGTGATTTGGACTGAATTAAAGGCTCCAAATATTGCTTTGTATCGAGTACAAAGCAATATTTGGAGCCTTTAATTCAGTTGCGGCAATTCGTTTGTGACAATAATGGGATGGTAACTTCGGCAAGACTGATAGATAGCTTTTAATTGAATCTCGCTTACTCTCTGTGTTAACTAATGCAGACGTGTTCACATTTATCTGTTTCTCTTTGTTACTTCTATCACCAAGCCAATAGCGAACCGTCCATTCCTTTATACCAAGTGTATTTATAAATGTAATCAAACAGACTCTTTCTTTTTTGCCTTCTATTTGAAAATAATACGCTTTGGTACTTGAACGTCTAGAGTCAGTACCTATGGTTTTCCTCTGAGTCTCAGTTTTGTCCACCATAGAAGACACAAACATTTTTTTTTTCCGACCACGACATACACCAAAATTTATTAAAAATAGATAGTCTCATCTCTTGCGTTAGGTGTGAGCAAAAAAATACTTTGCTACGAGCACAAAACTGTGAATTGCATAGAGGACCCATAGTTCTTTTAGGCTTATTTTCTGTTTGACGGTATTTATTATCATTCTTTTTGTATCCAAGATATTCTTTCCCTAACATTCGATTTTTTCTGTTATGTTCTCTTTTCCATGTTAATCGGTCAGCTTTTCTTTTTCTCGATCTTGACAATCTCCCAACTTCTGCCTCAGTATTTCTTTCAGGAAACCATTCAATATGATCTGATGATTCGAAAGGTTGTACATTTGTAATTTGAGATAGTGGAACATAATCATGGTCAAGAACAGAGTCATCTGACGAAAACTCCAACACTGACTGAGTAGCAACTTTCGGAAGACCTGATGTGCTAGGGACAGATTCTAAAACTGTGGTCAAAGTATCACAATCAGCAATAGAGTTTTCGATATTCGTATCTGTACACGTTTGTTTGACAGGTTTTTTAAATGTAAGTGGATTACCCGCACGCATTTGATCTAAAATGCGGTTCCTTTTCTTTAAAAGTACCTGGCGTCGATTGTGAAGCTCTTGTATAGTGACAACATTATCACTGACGTCGGCATTTTTCCATACTACAGACTCGTCGTCACTTGCCTCTTCTTCCATGGTCGTCTAAAACAAAAAGAAGATATTGAGAAACACTCGAAAACTACCCACAATTTCTAAATAAATAAAATACCTATATACCTAGCAGGCACTACTTGTCTACCCTAGAATTAAAAATACTTTAAATCAAAAATATCTTCTAAGTAAATATATTTAAACACGAATGAATTATTTATCAAAACAAAATCAACAAACACGCGTAAATAACTAAAACATCCAGATAAACATACAAATTCAAAACCGCGGAACTACTATCACAAGAATAAGTGCAAATTTTAGTTGTTAAACAAGTGAATTTACAAATTCTACTAAGTAACTAAGTTGACTGAGAAACAAGCAATAAAAAAATATTAAAAACTTATTGATCAGCTTCGTATTACTATTAAAAAAACTTATTTTCCGGAGCGCCACACAAAAACAATACGTCTTCTTGTTATGATCGCATAAATGCGCGGTATTGGTCAAATTATTTTGACAGGCTCGCTCACGCGGTTTTAACAAGTTGTGATTGGTCGCATATTGAAGGAGCTATTGAATGAACTGTGAATGTGGTCCGTTGCCAATCGGCATCCTTAGCTCATTGTCGCCGAATCTAAAATTTGATATTTTTGTATTTACGCGGTATTATCCACTGGTATTTACGCGGTATTGCAGTATCAACGACGTTATGTAACTTTCTATTGAGAAAAAATGGAACATTTTAGCTACAGGACTTCGGAGATATAAAGTTTCTAAGTTTTTTATTACTTTCTATGGAAATAGGGTTGTCACAAAAAACTTGTGTTTACTTAATACATTTCTATACGATATTGTTAAATAGGATACTTGACTATGTTATTTAGGTATGTTGTACTTAATATAAGCATTTGTGGAAAAAAAAAATAACTCCCGAGATAACAATTTACAAAATTCAGTTTTTTTTTTAATTTAAATCGTATTATTATACATGATAGAATAGAATAAGCTTTATTGTACCAAGCACCAAAATCAAACACATACCAAATACAACAGGTAACGTAATTAACGCACACCCTCAAACACCCCAATTAGAATATTATGTCAAAATCATTATACATACACTGAATTTTTAATTAATAATGTATATGCATTGTTATTTATTAAATTAGATAAACTAATTTTTGGAGAACTTTTTAGTCATACTACGCACGCAACGCACACAGTCACACAAGCTGTTATCGCGCCGCTCGACTCGACGCAACGAAACTACGGAAAAAGCCGACATAGTTCGATTCACGAGTTATGGCGGGCTTGAAGTAAGCCGCTAGCAACTTAACACTTGTGTGCTTGTTAAAAAAATAATGGTTTAAAAAAATAAATGCACATAACCGTTGATAACACCAATAACAACAGCTAATGGCATTTATTTTTTATACTATTCACTTTTTTACGTGTACACAAGCGTTTAAGTTGCTGGCGGCTAACTTCAAACCCGTCATAACTCGTGAATCGAACTGTACACGATTGTTTACGCTGAAGAAATGAAATATTAGGTAACCGACCACGTCCGAGAAAAGAATTGTTTATCTACAGTCTGTGTCTAGTAAACATTACTAATTATGTTATATGTTGTATATGAGGATTTATAACATCACAGACCCACGGGACAGAAGCAGAACAACCCAACCAAAAATGCGGATAAAACTGCGGCGGACAGCTAATATTAAATTTTGAGTTTATGGAAAGAAAGGTTATTTTAGCATAATATAAAGCACACACAAGAAGCAGAATAATTATGTAAAAACAAAAGATGATATGAAAGTTTACGGAATACTTAAGAGTTCGTCTGAAGTTAGCTCAACTTCTTCAAATTCAAAATTAGAATCTGGTGGGTAATAGCGCACATTGTCCGTTGTAACTTCTAACAGTGAAACAACTTTTTGGGGCAAAGGTTTTTTCGGTTTGTGTCGTTTGCTTTGGGATATCGAAGATAAATATGGATCAGAGGATTCGAGTGCACGGTGAAATAAGTCTGTGATCGTTGTTTTTCGATCCAGCTTACGTGTGTGATGCTCACGATCATAACGCCAGAATTTGTTTCTAGATTCCCCGGCTTGCTCCGATAACATACCTACTGGTAAAGTGCTGGACTCTATAATTTGCAGACCGTGCATTAATATTTTGTGCAAAGTAACAGACATATAATGCCATTTGTATGATTGCACATATCTTGTAGCAATAGATTGACAAAGTTCATCAATTTTTTTTGCCTTGATCATCAACCCGCTGGACAAAACCACTAGAACTGTGTGCAAATCTTCCGCTAACCATGGTTCAAGACCCAAAATTTCTGAAAAAGTTGCACGATGTTGATCAGACAGTGCAGTACGTGCTGTGTTTCCATCGTTCGTGGTTCCTGAATTCGGACGAACTACATCTACTAAGAGACCCATTCTGCTTCTTATTTCAAACTGAATATTTTTCTTTCGGATCTCTACAACTGTGGCCTCAAAAGTGTTTTTGGTCACACGCCATTTCATCACTGCTGGATCATTTTTGTATCCCAAATGGAGTAAAAACTCAAAAATACGTATCCAAACATGCAGAGGGCTTAATCCGTGGCGTAATGCTTCGGGGTTTATGGGCTTTTTTTTGACAAAATCAAGATTATTAAAATTTGATGCTGATGTCCCGCAACATGCACAACGAAGCTGGGAAGTTGTCCGCGTAATTATATTGAAAACCTTACCATCGATAATGGAAAGGTGTAATTTGGGTTCAGCAATTATTATACTTTGCCCTGCGAGAGTTTCTGCATAAAGTGGTGATAATGTTTTAATTTCGTCTTCTATCCGCGTTTTTTCTTCCAAAATAAGTTCTTTGCTCTCTTCTCTGTATTGGATTTTTAAGGGACGGCAAAACCTGTATGACTGTGGACTTGGGTTAGACCACAACACAAATCCGTCATTTGGTTTTAAATACAAAGGAATGTATGTGGTGGCAAATAAACAATTTTCATTGTCATCATTCCCACTTGCAAAGTTTTGTTTATAAAATGACTGCCCAGTGCTGCTGTCAAAGCCCCAAGAACCCTCGAAAACACAGTACACAAGATCTTTATTACTTTGATTAAAATATTCTGTTATATTTGCATTACACACTTTTATAATGCAACGTATTGTGTGTAACAATAAACTATGTAATGAAATACTAGCTTCTCTCTCTGTAGTATGTAATTGTTCATCTGGATAGCAAATTTTATTGGCGAATTGTAATTGGCAACGCACAATTAATTTTACATCATGGATGTCACCTTAACCTAGGAAACATCTGAACAAAAATTTCAAAATCTATTTAAAGAAACCAAAAAAAAATTACGACCGCTAAAACTTTTGGGGAATACTTAGACGAAAACCGTAAAACAGATTTTTTTACTTGGACCTACCGCATTAGTTTCGGTGCAAATAATACCTTCAGGGTAACACCTTTTCTTTGCTTCAGTTATAGTCTCATAATTAGGATACAAACTGCAGTTCATCTCCATTGCTGAAGTTCGTAAAGTGTTGTACTGAAATTTGGACAACTGTCCTTCAATCACTAACGATAACTCTTTGTCCGACGAAAGGCTCGCATGTGTTTTGGGAACTTTAAAACTACTACTTAACTGGCACCAGCTAGAGTAACTGGTTTGACAATCTTTGATGTATGGATATCACCACGTGCACGATATTCTACCTGGGCTGCAAAGGCCAGTTCTTCAGGTTCTAATTGTTTCCGAACACCTTCTGTCTTTCTACTTTTTGTGCGTGCGGTACATTCTTCAAAGCTCTTATAAGGTCGGCCACCAACGCTGCCACTTCTCTTTCGAGTATGAGTCGCAACAGGAAATGTAATTTAGGTATCGAACCAGTTTTTGTAGGCGTTAACACACCGAGAAAAATTTCTGTGTGGTTGAAGAAGTTTTGTTTTATAAACACTCACCAATCTTCTTAGGGACCCCTTTATTTCATCTTTCAAGTTCATTTACTTTCAGAGCACATTAAACTTTTTTTTCCAAATGATACATTTTATATTGCTCCTTTTTGGAAGTTTCCTCCCTATAATAGCCAATTAGTCTTTCTGCTAAAGCTCACTTCTTCGTCAGTTGATCCTAAAACAATATCAAACCAATATTTAGCACCAATCGTGTAACCGATTCCAGACAAAACATTATTTTATTTTACGTAGACTACGAGCTATACACAAGTGGGAGACTATAAAGACAATTTTGTTAAAGCGTCGCATATAGTCGCATAAAACTGTGATTGTTTATTGAAAAACAAGTCCATACTCTCTAAAAATACTAACGTCAAAGCCGGATCTCTCGGGAAGTTACACTATAAGCGCAATACACATTGAGCATGCCGCAACTCTTTGTCGGCGGCTTGAGATGAGAAATTTATGCAGGGTCGGTACGGAACCCTAAAAAAGATTACGACGAATTGAGAACTTCCTCCTTTTTTTGAAGTTGGTTAAAAATAATAAATGCATTTTTACTTACAGATTCGATCGTGGCAGTAGGAGTATTCTTGTTTTGCAAAAAACTAAATTATTTATATGCAAACCACTTGCTCTGATAAACGCAATCTGTACCGCTACCCGACTTTTTTGAGTCAGTCAGTTTTTTTTTTCTCTATAATACTGACTTGTCAAGTTTTTAATTCTAGACTCGGAAGCCATAAGAACTTAAGTCCAATCTTTGCACACGCAAAAATTTTACAGGAGAAGGTTTTATTCGATTGGTGTGAAAAAAATGTATAGATTGATTCACGAATGATGACCACGGCGCAGAAGGCATATTTTAGGTCCCTTTGGAGGTGCGCGGAATGATAGTATTAAATTACAATATTACATAAATTATTTTACTAACATAAAAATAATATTTTTTCTTATTTCCTTCATGAGTATACTCGTACATGCGCAGACGGCCGCCATTTGTGGTCATCTTTCGTGAATCGATCTGTACTATGGTTTTTGTTTTTGTTATTTATTATTACATAATTATAAACTAGTTACATATCAAAGTATGGATATTAACAGTCTCATTCATAAAAATCCTCTAAAATAGGTTTAAAATACTTATTAGTTAAAATGCTCATTAGTACTAATAAGCCTTTTATAAAATTCTCTATTCATAAACGTTCAATAAACCCTTCATAGCTATGTTCTCGTTATAAGACACTAGCGTTGTTATGTTGTCGTTCTGACGAATCCATAGATGAAAATGACAAAACCACTGGCAAAAAAAAAGTCACCTAAGACATTTGTTTGTTTGTCAATATTGCTTGTTTCGTGCTGTCGTGCAGTGGTTATTAGATTAGTGTTATTTTTCGAAGTCTTCTATAAAAATGGAAAACGAAAAAAAATAAAAGGAGGAGGCAGAGAAGCGACAATTGGCTTAGAGGAAGATAAGGTTAGTTCAACAATTTTCGTTACGATACACGTGTGTTTTAGTTTATATTATTATCATCATTTTAGTTGATAAACTGATGGCCCATATTTATTTTTATAGAATTTATTGATGGATTTGGTAAGGGAGCGTGTATCCATCATCGAAAACAAAAACACGGATACAAATACGAATGCAAAAAAAAACTGGCAGCTTGGACAGATTTGTTAACCAGGTACCTACTTACTTATCTTACTATACTAATCATTAAAAACATGTATTTTGTAATTTAGTGTGTAAAACCGGGCCTTCAACCAGTTTTAAATAAAAAAATCAGTCTCAATTACTACATGCAGGCCGTCATTCAAGAAATACAACTCCTAAATAATATGTAGGTAATTATGCATATATTTGTGTAAAGCATATCCCTCGGATTTGCTTGGGACATGGGCCATGTTGAATTTAGAAATGTTAATTATATCAATGTTAATTTTTATTGTGCTTTATTTCCAGTTTCAATGGTATGGAGCAAAGGTGGCATGCGATCCCTTACACAATTAAAGTCTCAATGGAGCATAATTAAAATGTCGAAAAAGAAAGCAAAATCTGAGGAAAGGAAGAAACTTCTCCTGACTGGTGGCGGTCCACCCCCACCAACAAACCCCGAAAATGCAGATGACCGATGATGTTCTTGGCTCCCTAACGAATTTGTCATTGTAGACTTGCGACCATACTTCACACCAATGTAACAACAAACTTCCCCCTTTTCCAACCAATGTTGTAAAGCTTCTGGACTCTTCAAATGGACACAATTACTTGCTTCACTCGCTCGGTTGACAGTAAACCTTTATGTATTTGTATACTTTCAGATCAATGTTGGAGTGCCATTGGAAAAAATAACATTAATGTGGATAAGTAAAAAGGAAGCTCAATAAAGGGTGAGGTGAGGTCAAGTTTCAATAAAGTTTATTCATATTCATTTATGATATTGTCTCCCCTTTAACAGTGGTCAAATAACAGTTTATATGAATTTTCAGTATGTAATTGCATTAAAAGGCATACAATTGAACATACCAGATGAGACTCCAGATATTGTAAGTACCAGTAGTGCTTTTAGGAACTAGATAGCCCTCTTGTTTACAATGTCTAAGAATAAAAATTTATTTTTGGTAATTGTTTTTTTGTTGTAGGGCACAAAGAGTCCAGTGATAGATGTCGCTCAAGAACCACTTCAGGAGATCCAAAATACACCAAAAGTAAGGCAAACAAATGTAGTTTTAGTGAAATAATACAGTCAATTTAAAGTTGTTTATTAATTAAATTATAGGAGATTTAGATTATAGGACATATAGGTAGATACAAAAAAAAACTATAACAGGCTTCATTTTTTCAGGTTGTGTCCACTGTTCACCATTCATCAAAAAACCACCCTCTTAGAAGAAATCTAAAAATAAAGAAAATGTGAACAAGGTAAATCCTTAAATCTAGGGTGTTTATTTACCAAATTGTGTTTTTATAATATGTTAAGATTAATTACGGAATTACTATCTTCATGACTATTTTATTTCAGGTTTCAGCAGCAGAAAATATAGCAACTGTGGAAATTGCGTGTAGGAAACAACTTCATGAAGTCCAAATGGCAAATGAGAAAAGGAAAGCCCGAAATTTGGACAAAAGAGTCCTTATTAAAATTAAAAATGGAATTTTTCAGAAAAAAAAATTCAATCACTTGAAAACTGTAAAGAATAAATAAAAAATTATAACTAGATAAGATACCTACTTATTTATCTAAAATGCCTATCAATAAATGCTCGTAAGACAGCACTGTTTGGGCCTCTTCCTCTGTCCTCGTTAACTTGTGGTGCAGCAACAGTATCCTGTAACTCGATCATTCCGTTGTCTTGATCTGAAAATTTAGTTTTGCATTGGCAGACAAATTTCATAATTTTATTGAATTAAACCACTTTCATTATGGGACAATTTGTGTAAGTGACCTGGTACCAAGTCCTCATGTCCTATTGCAATATTGTGTAATACTGCAAGTGCGACAATGGTTGGCTTGATATTGTGCATGTGCTCTGTTAAACCATATAATAAACATTGAAACCGCTGTTTCCACACACCAAAGCAACGTTCAACACAGTTTCGAGTGGCAGTCTGAGCTCGATTGCATCTTTTCTCACGTTCATTTTGAGGCCTTAGTATGGGTGTAAAAAGATATGACTCTAGTCGGTACCCAGAATCCCTCAAAAGCCTCCCTCTGAACTCCCCTCGTTCAAAGCGTTCTTTGAGAGTGGACTCATTAAAAATTCTAGAATCATGAGTGCTGCCTCGCCAACTTGCAACAATGTCTCTTATTTTTAGTTTGGCATTACAAGTTACCTGAAATATGGAACACAACATGTTTAGGCAGAGGTTAACTTATGGAAAAGAATTGGTTAATAATTTATAATACCTATTAGGTAAGAACCCAATACTACAACCAAGCTTTGGTGGCTCAATGGTTTAGAATGCAGTGTCTAATCATGGAGGTCTGAGTTCATACCCTGCCACCAATGACTATTTAAAATTTAATTACATATTAAGTATATTTTTCTGCCTTACTTGTACATTCAAAGAATAAAATCCTTTTCTATTTATATAATATTGAGCTGCGTCACCACCATATTTTTTAATTTTTATATAGGTGCAATCAATACACCCCAAGACGGACGGAAATTGTCTTATTTCTGAAAATTCCCTTATAAGGGTCGATTTCACGACACGAATTTGACACTTTTCTCTCGCTATCTACAAATACTCGTTTTATTGCTAACTGGCGGTTTATAACGTTTACTTTAATGAAGTTATGTACGCAAATGTAAAATTACGGTGCGCATTTACTTACAAGTGACAACAAATCAAGATCAAGGTAACACGAATGAAATTCTTATTACACGAATGAAGTCTGCATGACACTAATGATATTGGTTAAACGAATCACATAATTAATGATTAAGATAATGATTAGGTTTTATTAATTACTTATGCAAAAGAAATATTTAAAAGATAAGTCAATGTTTAGATGAGAAATGAGTACAAAAACAAGAATATGTACTTTTACTAAGCTTTTAATCAAAATTGGACATTACAAAAAAATACAAAACAAATATCAAGAATAACACGAATAATGTAATATTTTTTTGTGATCAACAAAATGAGTAGGTAGGTACTCGTATCAAACTTTTTTTTTCATATAAAATCTACTTTTTCTTATTTAATCAGTCATTTTGTACGACCGTTTAATTGAGACCATTCCTGAGACAGCTGCGCGGTGCGGGAGACTGCGGAGACGACTGTTATCATAAGTTGACGTGTCGTGATCAGTCAGTTCGCACGTTACCTACGTCCCGCACTGCGCAGCTACCTCAGAAACCGTCTCAGACAAGCGGCCGCGTTACATTTTTGGTTTTCACATTTATTTATTTAATCTTCATGTACAGAAGTGGTACATAGGCGGACATATTCAATCTTATTGTTTATTAATACTTTGATTATTTTCCTATTAACTTAATTTAGTAATCAGTCTTGATCATGTTTAAAGTTTCAATCACTTTTTCTTCTCTTCTTTCATTTCTATTCTTATTCTGTATTCTCAAAAGACCGTTCATTAATAAAGCGGAGGAAAGCCTCTTCATGCGCACTGGATACCTTGTGTTGGGTGTTTATAAATGTCTGATTTGTCCAGTCAAATTTTACATCTTTAAGTCTTTTTACATTTTCTTTCTTTCTTGATTTTATAATTTTGTGTGTTCCAGCAGTTGACAGATTATTGTTACGATTACAATACTGGATCGATACATCGCTCAACACTGTAATTCGTTTGCTTGGTGGAATAATTTTTATATTTTGGACAGCTGATTCGACGACACTCTTATAGATTTTATGCAATTGCTCCTCTACTACTCTTATCTCAACATTTTTAACATTTTCGCGAACCACTGCAAGGAATGTTGAGAAATCCCCGACGTCACGCCCACATTGGGCGTGACGTCGGGGATTTCTCAACATTTCTAACTTGAAGATCAGCGGTCCGCTTAACCACAGCGCCAATGCCGTCGGGGGCGCCTTTGCCATGACCACTTTCTTGATAATTCCATGTAACCACAGAGTACTTTTATTATTTATATGGAATAGAGGTACAACTCTGCGACGAAAGTGAGAAACGTCAAATGTCGCCCTCTGTACGCGGGTTTTGGAACTAATGCCAACGTGGTATAATAATACCACACACACTCATACACACGTGTGTATGTGTTGTATACGTATCTACGTAGACAGTTTACTATTTGAATGTTTTTAAGGTGGTTTAGGGTACTTATGTGAATTACATAATCGCTTGCAATTATGTAGAAAAGCGAAAAAGTAATTCACATTATTAAACAAAAAACAATGATCTACAATTTAATTTTTTATTTCTTTCTTTTAAAACACTTCTTACTAAGTTTCTTTGCTTTAACTTTATACGAATCCGTATCATCATCACACTCCCTCTTATTTATTAGTATATTATTTATTTCCTTGCAATAGTTGTAAATAAAAAATCTGCAGGATATTTTTATTAAAAAATCTGTCAACTTTTCCTTGTGTATTCGGCATTTTACGAATGAAAAATCTACAGCAATACAAATCATCGTTTTTATTCTCTTAAATTTTGTTTGTATAAAGGAGAATGAGCAAAATGGTACCCGGCTCCAATAGATATGGTTGTAGTGTCGTATAAAAGGTCTTACCAAGATGAACAATATTTACTATAGCCGCCAGTCTCAAATCTGATTGCGTTTGGAGATAAACGACAGTCTTACTAACTAATAAAAAACCTATTCCTTCGGTTGCCATTTGCGTTCCCGAGTTACGGTAACCTGTTTAGACAGTCCCGTGCCCCCGGCGATAAACATACATTATACGAGTATATTAGGTACCACATAATCTACTTAAAAAAATGAGTAGGTACCAAGGTAATATTATCTGTATTTTTCCGTTCATGTTTTCTATTAATAATGCTTTTACGTAAGACTTCTCCATGCACCCGGCCTCCTTTTAACTCGAGCCCCGCTGCTCCTGAGCGCGGGGTGTGCGCAGGAGCAGTGATGCGTTGGTGGCCGCGTCATTTACATAAATAAAAGCTCGAACTTTTTATTCCAAAGATTGTCCTACAGTTTACACAAGTTTCAGAATGTACTGAAACCTTTCCTACTTGTATGTACTGATAGATACATATTAGATGTAATGGGTCCATAACTCCATACGCTGCAACAAAAACAGATGCGCAAATAATGAGCGACATTATGAATTATGGACAACATTGGTTACTACGAACAAATGATGCTTTTATTTTAGATCGAGGTTCTAGGGACAGCTTGGACTTCATTGATGAATGTGGGTATGAATCCTATGTCCCACCAACAAAGAACCGTTAAAAGACACAGCTGACCACTGTACAATCCAACGCTATGCCGGTGGGTTGTGGAAGTGGTAAACGGCCGGTTTAAGCGTGATTTTAAGCTCTTGCGGCAAAAATATTTTAATAAGTCACTGCCCAATATGTTCACCGATTTTAAGATAGCCGCAGCTATGACGAACCACTTCCACCAACCCATCCTGGATAACATACATGCAGACGAATTCGTCAATATTATAAGGCAGAAAATAGTTACCCCGAATCTTCTGCATATGTTTGTAGAGAGAAAACGGCTTAATCACAGAAGAGTAGATTTTCAGAGGATAGAAGCGAGCCAGATAGAAAACTTCCCTTCAGTGACGGAGGAGGATATAATTCTACTAGCGCTAGGTACATACCAACTCAAGCTGGCAAGGTCTTACTGTGCCGAGCATTTATCAAATGGTCTGTATATAATTGGAACGTACAGAGAGGGAGCACTTAAAGATCTGCCAGACTATGGTAATACACGAAGATGCCTGGCTTTTGCTTGGACGAATCCAGTCGCGACATGTCTGTGTAAAAACATATTTTTGTTACATATTGATCAACAGTGCAAATACTATTGTCCAACAATATTGCACATGTTAAACCGGGCGACGTACGATGGGCACTTGTGCACACACAATGTCCATCGTATTGTACCTAGGCTATGCGAGGCATTTTTTCCTTAATGCTGTTATAGTTGATGGCGATATGTAATGTTTTAAATCTACTCACTTATTGCTAAAATATATGATTTTTATTTGAAGAACGCTTGTTTTCTTATTTCTTTTAATAATATAATCCTAAGTGTGTTATATCGTCGTCTAAAGTCAATCTTATCCTAGCTTTCTTTTACTGATATAAATATTTTTTAGTAAATTCTCATTTATAAAACTTAGTGAGATTACTGCTTCCCAAACGTGAGTAGCGACAAGCGCCATGGTAGACGTTTTTGTGCATCAAAATGTCTTTTCAATGATATATTAATAATGACTATTGGAGCGGGTACCACGTCCCATACATTTTGCCCATTGTCCTTTTCTTTTAATATTAAGTAATTTATATCCTGCAGATTTGAGATACAATTTAAGAGGGAGTCGCTTGGACTGCAAAGCCACTTTTATTTGCGTATTCCCGATATTTTAAATATTCATGCTGATTTTCAGATATTAAATTATTTTTACATTCAACACACCCCTTAAAAATTTTTTTTTTTGCGCTTTTTACAAAATATCCACTGACATATTGTAAGCGGGTATTACACGTGGGTCATTTTTTTCTTCAAGGGGTGTGAATGTAATATCGGGAATATTACTAAGTTCACAATTTGTTTGCTCTTTGATGCCCCCGCTTGTGATGAGTACTTCATGTAAAGTTTCACAATTGTCACTTTCACAGTTAGCTCCAGGAGCATGGACACTAGAGAGGCTGTTGACTAGTAATGTCGTGAATGCTGATTCGAATCGCTCTGGTGTTGGGTTCACGTTGCGGCATCCGTGGCTCCTTATGGACCCAAAAAAGTTTTCTATTGGGTCTTGATTCAGATGCCGCAACCAAACTGATGTTACACCATATTTTGATTCTATTTTTTTCAATAATAATTCAAATCCTTCTAGTGTCCATACCCAATTGTTTATTGTGGGTACATATTCATCGTTCGATGTTTTGTTATTAATAAATCTCATGTCTTTCATCATAACTTTACACTCCTTCCAAGTTTTATGATGGATAGAAGTAGGTGTCGCAGGTCCTAGTAGAGGTATGCCGTGTTTTTTGCGTTTTCCAAAGCTTCCGTTCATGGAGTCAAAAAGCTTGTCAAAGAACAGTAAGATGTCTGCTGTGTCTTTGGCTTCTGCAGGAAGTATACCCTTATCTGTGAAAAAATATAGTTTGTTAATGTGATATGTCTGATCTGTGTAATGTAAAACTATATTAAGTATTTAATATTTGTATTTCATTGTAATCAACAGAAAATAACTAGTCAAGACAATATTGAATTGTGCAGACTGATGAAATTTACCTGCTAGATAGCCCATATTCGATGCCACAGTTTGGCTGAAACTACTTGTGTAGCATTTTTTACTTTCATACGGGGAATTTTGCTTGGGTCACAGTGGGCATCTGTCAATTTGGGCACCAATCGGATTCCTTTGTACCCTGGGTTTTCCTTGTGTAAGGCCATGACATGAGCCCATTTTGCCAATTTTACTTCCCCATTTTTTTATATTTCAAAGTTTTTGAAATTAAATTAATTCGTATGCATTTTATTAAATGGGGTGGGTCATACAACGGTATAATTTCTTGTTCAATTATAATATAAACGTTCTCTCGCATCTCTTCTCCCTTTCTCAAAAGGTTACCCCTTGTCTCTTGCAGAAGATGTTTTATGCAGTTTACATTATTTGTTCCTTGGTCGCACACAGTTGCTACTACAATGAGACCTGCATTTTGTAATTCTGTAATTACAGCTTTTAACCACTTCGCAAGCTCAGGCCCCTTTGTTGCAGCTTGTGAGAAAGTGTATGCAACAGGTTGTTTGTAGTTTTTTAGCAGGCCTCGTACCATAAACACCTGCGCATGATCTGCATAGTCAGGTTGTGTCTCCAGGCCATTTGTGACAAACCCACAAACTTGGTCCTTGCGTTCGTTGTATGTCACATTGGTTTTCAGTGACATTTCGTCAAACAGGACAATACATATTTTATCATTTAACTTCATTTTTTCAGTAGCTGTCTTTATCTGCTGAATCATATTTTTGTTGATTCCTGGATTTATATCCGCCATATTAAGTAACTTTAGGAGAGTTTGACGAGATGGTAAAATTAATATTTTCCTAAGAAATCTGTACCCCTTCGGGCTCTGTTTCAGGAAGGACAAAGCAATATTTTTTTCCTTAAGGGTGAAACGACGGCCTTTGTTACCTTTCTTATGCTCTCTGAACTGTAACAATGTCAAAATTTTTGATGTGCTAGGTAATTCGTCGAGTGTTTTCAAAAACTGAGGATTCGTCATTAAATTTTGCATTGCCTTAATCTTTTTTGCCTGATTTTTGACCTTGTTGCGGCACTTACTTAGTTTTACTCCAACTAGCATAAGTTTTTTATATAAAGCATGCTCAGATTGACTTAAAGCAACGCGTTTCACCCGCCTTCTAGTAGCGACAGTTTGTTGTTGCTTCTTGCGATGTTCTGTAATGAAAGAATACACTTATTATTACTGAAAAGGATTTACTTATTTACTGTGATGTTCGCATAACAAAATGAGTTTACCAAAAAACTGAATAAAATGAATAATTTTTAGCTGGCACAATTCCTGGTTGTAAGCTTGTTAAGAAATCTGTTAATGGTTTTGTTTCTTTTTAAAAATAAAGTAATGTTTCCTCGTCATCTGTATTCCTTCTTACATAATGTATCTAATTTCATAAATAAAAAGATAATTAAGGAAAAATACTTATAATTATGATGATAATTAATTATCTTTACTTACCAAGATTTTGGTTAATTTGTACATCTTCCACAGCAGCTGTAGCATGCATAGGCACATAATCTCTAGAAACTGTGGCACATCTATGTGTAGTAATAGGATCTGGAATGAAAATTAATGAATTCATTATTATAGTTCTAAATTAATGTGTAAATAATAATAATAAGTTTATTAGTGCGTAACAAAAACAACAGGTTATCAACTAGTACATCCTCAGCTAATATTGAAAGTATTTAAGTTGAATTGCATTTTAATATTGTTTAACCAAGTACCAGTCGACGAGAAGAGATTCCTGATCCTTCTAAAAAATCACGGGCAGGTGTACAGGTCCTGCCCTCCACTGACGTACGTTACGATCGTGTCGGTCATGAGAAAAAGGAATAAATGTAAATATAAAAATTGTAGAAAACTTACTTCATGGATTTGTATAAAATGACTGATGATGAATGATTCTGTATGCGACAATAAAAATAACAGATGTTTCTCATTATTTCATACCTAACAACATTATTTGTTATTCCGGCTTATACAGGGTGGGCCAAGAATTCGTTAACATTTAAATGTAACTTACCGCGCAAACTATGGCCGCGAGGGGCGCGGGCGCGGGCGGGGGCACTAGCTCGCTTCTTGGAAATTTAGTCGCAATGGATCGCTTCACGGGGCCGCAACGCGCTTACTGCGTGAAACAGTTTTATTTAAACAACTTTTCGCTCATTACTGTGAGACGCTTATTTCGCGTTGAATATGGTTTACACGACTTAAGTCAGTGTCCAAGTGCTCCTTAAATAAAGAAATGGGTGAAGAAGTTCGAAGAGACGGGATCTACACTAAATGTGAAACAAACCGGCGGCCCGCTGACTTCTCGGAGCGAAGAGAACGTGCAGCAAGTTTCCGCTTCTGTTCGACGTGATCCAGATTTATCGACACGCAAACGTTCGGCTGAATTAGGATTATCCCGCATATCATTACGCCGTATTTTGAAATTACATCCATATAAGATCCAGCTAGTGAACTACACACATCAAAAGTGTCTAGGGATCAACATATATTTTTGCAATAACTTTCCTCCTGATTGATATTAATTAAAATTTTCTTTAAGGATTCATCAAATAAAGTGTTTTCGTTTGTCACAGTAACGATAAACCAAGTCACCTTTGCATTAATAAAGAAATTTGCCATTTTCCTAATAAAGGGATTTTTGACATTTGAACCACTAACATTAAAGTTGGAAAAAAAGACTGAAATAACAGTTTTCTTTAAAATTTTATTGGGTAACTTAAACAATAATCCGTGTTTCTACCGCGAACACTAACAACACAAGAACATCGGTTTGGCATACTCAAAATGCGTTCATCCAAATCACGCTGTGGAATGGCCGCCCATGTTCGTTGCAACAACAAAAAAAGGTCTTCTTGAGACTGGATACCCTCCATATTCGGCAGAGCTCTTCTCTGTAGCATATCCCATACATGCTCAATCGGGTTCAAGTCTGGCGACTGAGCAAGCCAGGGCAGGACATTGATGTTAGCTGCGGCGAGAGTCTGTCTTACAACTCTTGCGGTGTGCGGTCGTGCATTATCATGCATTAATTGAAATAAGGGACCGATTTGCACTTGTAGAGGAACGATGACGTCTGATACAATCGTCTCAGCATAAATTTGAGCGTTGAGGTTGCCTCTGATCCAAATCAACTCAGTTCTTCCGCCGATCCAAATACCCGCCCATACCATGATGGTTCCACCACTATAAGGATGGACTTCCTGGCAGGATTTTAATCGCTGTTGGCGTCCAGGGGTTCTCCAGTGTCGTATACGTCTTGTATCCGGTCTCATACCAAAACGAGACTCATCAGAAAAGCACACGAAACGCCATTGTTCTTCTGCCCAATTTCTGTGTTCAAGAGCCCATTGATATCGAATCCTACGATTGTGCATTGCTATAGGTGGTACCCGTAGCGGTCTTCGGGAATGAAGGTTCACTTCATGCAAGCGGTTTCTGACTGTTTGGTCGCTAATTAAGTTCCCTGAAGAGTGATGAAGCCTCACGGCTAACATCATGGCGGTTATTGTTGGAGCTCTTCGAGTTAAGATTTGAATGTATCGGTCTTGTCTCCGTGTGGTGCAGCGATACCGTCCTCCATGGCGCTCAGCCACGGTACCAGTGCTTCGGTAACGTGTCCAAAGTCGACTGATAACACTCTGACTTGTATTCAGAGCTAAAGCCACAGTACGTTGCCGGGAACCAGCTTCTATCATTCCCACGGCTCTGAGCATTTCTTCCCTGCTTAAATGACGTCGCCGCTCCATAATAACGTTGGTTTTAATCAGTAGTAGGGAAACAGTAGCACTAATAATGTCTTCAATGCGTTGTATGTTTTTATAGGGAAAATATTGACAGCTGATTTTCATCTTTTACTCGAATTTGATTCACAGTTCCTGATTCAAATTATGAAATGCACCAAAAAGGATCCATATAAATTTATAAAATCATAAATTTATTACAAAGCCACATCTCAATCTCAAGAAATCCGCATAAAAATGCTTGATCCCTAGACACTTTTGATGTGTGTATGTGTCAGTCAACTGAAAACTCACGCGGCAAGACACGTGCCAAATCCTACCGATAAAGGCCCTTACGCACCAGCGGTTGGCCACCAGGCGGTTTATTTGAGCGGTCCAACCGCTTAATGCGGTTTCTTCGCGTTTTTCTTCGCGGTTAGCGCCATAGCGGTCAGCCGCTATGAAACCGCGTTCAGCGGTTGGACCGCTCGAAGGAATTTTCCAAAAATATCTACTAATTACCATTGTTTCCATTTTAAATCTCTATTCCTATAAACTGCTCCTTCACAATTCCAAATAGCTTCTCGTTGTTGAATTTCCACAATGAATTTCTCTGTGTCAAAGTTCATGGCTGCGCAACTGAAAACACGTGCATACTCACCGGCGGCTCGCCGCAAACTAACCGCCAGTGCGTATACACAAGATGGCGGCTAGCCGCGAAGCGGGCCGCGGCCCTGCATTCAACCGCCGCGGTTGAAATTTTGTGGCGGTTTAGTGCGTACAATCATAAGCGGTTGCATATTAAACTGGAAAAGCGGCTAGCCGCGCGGTTAGCCGCCCCCGCGGTTAACCGCTAGTGCGTTAGAGCGCTAAAGGCCCTTACGCACCAGCGGTTGGCCACCAGGCGGTTTGTTTGAGCGGTCCAACCGCTTAATGCGGTTTCTTCGCGTTTTTCTTCGCGGTTAGCCGCCACAGCGGTCAGCCGCTATGAAACCGCGTTCAGCGGTTGGACCGCACGAAGAAATTTTCCAAAAATATCTACTAATTACCATTGTTTCCGTTTTAAATCTCTATTCTTATAAACTGCTCCTTCACAATTCCAAATAGCTTCTCGTTGTTGAATTTCAACAATGAATTTCTCTGTGTCGAAGTTCATGGCTGCGCAACTGAAAACACGTGCATACTCACCGGCGGCTCGCCGCAAACTAACCGCCAGTGCGTATACACAAGATGGCGGCTAGCCGCGAAGCGGGCCGCGGCCCTGCATTCAACCGCCGCGGTTGAAATTTTGTGGCGGTTTAGTGCGTACAATCATAAGCGGTTGCATATTAAACTGGAAAAGCGGCTAGCCTCGCGGTTAGCCGCCCCCGCTGTTAACCGCTAGTGCGTTAGAGCGCTAAGGAAGCTCCCACGGTCACGCAAACACGCGACAACACAAAAGAAAGGCCCCGCCCCTTTCTTTTGTGGTGTCGCGCGCCCGCGCTGCTTCAGTCTATGCGAATGCACCGCTACATCCGCATGCGTAATCTTGCGCTTCCGTGTATCGTAAAAACAACCCCGCTTACTTCGCGATAAGAATGTTCTTTCGTAAAAACTAAAAATGTCTTATCAATATTCCAATGAAAAGTATTGGGATATGGTTCGTGCCTACATACTCGCTAATGACAGTGTGCGAGGAGCCATTAGTTTGTATCGGGAGATGTTTCCCAACCGCCAAATTCCGTCATACAATCTGATGCTAGGTCTCAACCAACGATTGCGAACATACGGTCAGTTCACCGTACCAGTGCATGCCCAAGGACGAGGAAGGCAGCCATACCCCGTGCACCTACAAGAAGCGATTTTAGAATACTTCGAGCACCACCCTCAAGAAAGCACTCGAAATGCTGTAAGACGGTTCGGAGTATCGCATGTTACTGCGTGGAAGCTGCTGCATCAATAAAATTTATTATTATTATTAAATATCCCCATACGCGTAAACGTAGCTTCGTCGGTAAATAAAATGTTTTTATCTAAATTAGACAAAAACCAGCGGCAAAAATTCACCCGTGGTTCGTGGTCGTTGACCCCAAGTTCTTGCACGGATCTCAAATGATACGGGTGCATTCCTTCTTGATGCAGCAGCTAAAAAAAATTAAAAGTCACTCTCTTCTGAAACGGGTAAATCTGGATCAACATCCTTGGTATCGTCTGCGGTTACTAAATTTTGGTAAAAATTATGAAAACATTCTGGTATGAAACTTAAAAGTGATATTATATCTCGTTTTTTTTCAACACTTATTGGTACTGGCTTGTCTGTAATCGGCAGTAACGTAAAGTCTTTATTTTTTCTCGTGTTTCGTTTAAAATTAATTCTTTTAAATGAGTCATCTCTAGAAAGAGACGTTTTGAATTTTATGACGCCGTACTCAGAGTCATAACTCAGCCACTTCACATCATGCCACTTGAAAATGTTTTCATCATCGTCTTTTTTTCGGGCCAGTAAGGGTCCTTTCAATAAACTAGCGAAATCAAAGAAATCTTTTTGGCGCATTTCTCTAACGGAGTTTTTTTTGCTACTTGATCTCGGTAGCTGCATCCAGTCATGTGGGTGATAAATTTGTATGTCGGTTTTTTTCTTTTTTTTTTCAATAATAGCATGGTCTAAGTCAACCTCCATGTGTGTATGACCAGGTACCATTAACTTGTGACTTATTAACTCAATGGTCGGTTTTACAGTCAACAAGTAAGTTAACATTGCAGCCACGTGATTGTTCTTGTTTTGTCCTCCGCAAGTATCAGAGTACAAAATGACTTCTGAGATTTCTTCTGGTAGTTCTCGTAAATATACAAACAAACAAGAGCACCTCGACCCGAAATATCTTCATGCCACATGTGGTGCGTTGACATTCCAGTTGCACTGTCGTGTATTGTGAGATTAAAGGCCCATAATTGTCTTTTATAAAAGGCTACAGATGATTGTAAAGCTGCGGTTGGCAAATATTGCTGCAAGTCAAAAGTTAAGCATTTGATTCTATTACTTGAAACAGCAATATTTTTATCATACTTCTCTTCGGTGTACGCTATATCAGCTGCTAGCAAATGAGACTTGCGTTCATTTTCGAGGGTTAATTTTGTGATCTCGTCCGTTGCAATTTTTGACTTCATTTTAAATAGGTCGCATGTGTGACAAGTATCCACTTTTGGTTTTTTGAAACTTAAATTCAATTTATGAAATTCTTTACGGTATATCTTGTCACTTACAGGACTTTCATTTTCTGAATACAGAGAATACATTTTAGATATTGTTAAATGCGATGGTAAATATTTCCGGGTGCTTTTACGTCTGGTGTAATGGCTTTCATATAACGGAAATGAGTTTATATGATTAATCACCTCTTGAATTTTTTCTCCGGAATGTTTATTTGCTGGTGTTATCTTTCCCCGTTTGTCCGTTGGTATGATTCCACTCGAGCTCCCACGTTTCTTTAAACAGAGTAGTTTTACAAAAGTATCACTAATCGACAGGGTTTTCAGGAAGCAACCTTGACACACTGAAATTTTTTCACTGTTGACATTCAAATGGTATTTATAAGTCCACTGCCTATTTTTTCGTAAAGTAGGATCTTCGACCCGACGACGCTCGGTTTTTTTCTCTTGAATGTTAATCAAAGATGAAATGAACGCTGCCCATAAATCGTAAGATCCGAGATTCCATGTCTTGGTGAATTATAGCTCGTTGCTCATCACTTATTTTTTGATTGCACTTATTTCGACAATTAGGTAATTCCTTCATTTGACGTTTAGCGATAGTTTTCCCAGAAGCTGACACAGAGGATTGCCCTAAATTTCTTTTTCTTTTCTTATCTTGCTTTGTTCTTCTACATGACACAGATTGGTTTTGTTGTAATGATGACGTACTATCTTCAATAATTTTAAGTGTATCATTTTGTGGCGCTCTCTGTTCATCTTCTGATGCACCATGAACAGTGGTTTTCATCTCATCTTCGTATTGTGTTAGCAAGCTAGGACTGCCTGGAGAGTAGGTAGGATCAGCAACAGAATCATCACTAGAAAAATCACTGGTGATTTCAGCATGAGTAATTTGCTTGAGTTCCAGATGTACTTGGTTGCGGATTAGTGAATGGGTCTTCATCGCCTGTAAAAAATTGAATTTTTATTATTTAATTTCGGCACATATAAAATACATTTTTAAATATATATAAAAAAATATAAATAAAATAGTTGCCCACCGGTATCGGGAAAAGCGTCCAATCTACCAGCGGTCATGGCTACCCAAACCTCCGGACTATCCGAAATTGTTGTTATGGATTGTAAATAGGTCAACTACCTACAGTTATTATGTATATCTATCTATATATATAAAAATGAAACCCGTTTTTCGTTGTCACGACATCACATGAAAACGGCTTGAACGATTTGGCTGATTCTTTTTTTAAAATGTTCCTTGGAGTTCAATGATGGTTCTTACGGAGAGAAAAATTCAAAAAAAAAAAAGTTAGGTAAGGTAGGGTAGGTAGGGTAGTGTAGGGTAGTGTAGGGTAGTGTAGGGTAGTGTAGGGTAGTGTAGGGTATTGTAGGGTAGTGTAGGGTAGTGTAGGGTAGTGTAGGGTAGTGTAGGGTAGTATAGGGTAGTGTAGGGTAGTGTAGTGTAGGGTAGTGTAGTGTGGGGTAGGTAGGGTAGTGTAGGGTAGGTAGGGAAGGTAGGGTAGGGTAGCGTAGGATATGTAGGGTAGTCATCTGACGGGAGCGAAGCCGCGGGTAAAAGCTAGTTGTATATAAATAACAGGAACACGAACAAAACTTACTTTTATTCTCATTATTTAAGGCGAGATTTACTAACTTTCTGGCTCTTGAATCCATTATGGATACAGTTAAAATGAGTGTGCTCGTTTTAACTGCATCCATGCAGGCATTAAAACTCATAATTAACCTTATTAGGTTGATTATTGAGTTTTAATGATTGAAATCCGTACATGCTCTCATCTACTTCTCTAAACATTGGTTGAAGTGAATTCATCTCTTTGGATGTTGCTTTGCAGATAAAGCACCTCTGTGTTGATTTATTTTCTGTTACAATATTACAGACTTTGCCGTCAATCATTGACATAATCAAACCGTGTTTTATGGGGATGGCTACACCCTTCACTTCTACGCGAGTTGGTTCCAAGTCCATTATTTGCTTTTTAATTACTTGGCACTCTTCTTTGATTAATGCTTCAGTGTCTTTCTTATAAATAAATTTTATCACTCTTGCAGAATCTTGGTGATGATGGACGAGGGTGTTCCCATATGATCTTCTGTTTATCATTTACGAGTCTTATTGGAACCAACGAGATGATAAACATGTATTCATTTGTGCTATCTGGATCTTCAAATGGTTGCTTGTATAAGCTATTGCCCGATGACCCGTCACATCCTCATTTTTATATTAAAGTGGAATTCAATACATTTATGTCTAACATTTCTCCGATAATATCTTTGCATATTCTCAATGCAGTATGGTTCAAAAGAGCATCCAGTTTCACTTCAGCTGATATATCCGTAACATTTATATTTTCAACAGAAGGATAGCACTGCTTCTTCACTTTGGCCACATGATCATAGCAAGGATATGCATTGAATCCCCTTTCTTTTGCTTCTTGCTGAATATTTTTGTAATTTTGGACTGTCAAGTTATTTGATATAAAAAAGGCTATGGCTTCTCCGGAGTATAAGGTCTTTTTCTTTTGGAGTATTAAAAATTTTGCGAGCTTATACTTGGTGGCACGCTTTGGTGAGGATGTAGACAGCTCCTGTATTATTGTTGCAGCATCTCGCTTCCCACTGGCACTAACACTTACTTGCGTCGCAAAAATTGACTCATCGCTGCTGTATTTTTTTTAAATAATATTAATATTCCACAACTTTTTTTAATAATATTAATAATAATAATATTCCACAACTTTTTTTAATAATATTAATAATAATAATATTTCACAAGTTATGTAACAAATGTTGCACTTTTATTTATTTTTCGGAACTTTAAACTTTTCTGTGGTCTACCACCTCTAGTGCTTGGTTGTGATAAGTCTCCAGGTGCCACAAGCATATTGAAAGTCAAATCTTCGTTCAACCAATCTTCGTGATCTTTTAAAAATAATATAGTGTAACCTTCTTTGTTTGCGAACCATTTTGACGCGAATTTTTTAACATTCTTTTTTAAGAATGCTTTTAATTTTTCGTCTTGCTCTTCGTTTTGAACTAAAACACCAAACTGCTTTTACCCTTTACGAAGTTAATTACTTCATTTAATCGATCGTTTGCCGGAGTAGAATGCCAAAATTCGAATATCGATTTTCGCTGCATTCGGGCATCTATGAAGGAAAATTAAAAATATATTATAATCGCAAAAAATCGCTAGTAAAGAGTACCATATCATCAAAGTATAATAAACAGGTAATCTATTAAGACTTATCACAGCTTGAGTGCGTTTGATTACCAAGTAAAACTCCAATTCAAAATTAAGTAGAGGAAAAAAATAAGAAATCTATGTATTTTTACACAAACGCCACACATTCGTCAAAGAAAAATATTGGTTATTTTAATATCTTAATAATTTGCGGAAGCTATCTATAAATCTTGGTAAGTTATACATACGAGGGTGGTCCGATAAGTAAGACTTACTTATCGGACCAATTATGTGTGGAAGGTTAAGTAGCCTACAATAGAAAAATTAAAAAATTGGAAATTTGGCGATGTATATCTCAACATAGACTCCTTTTAGCTCGATTCACTTAACCCGTTGGTGCTCCAATTTCTTTAACCCGTTTTCCAGAGGTCTGAAAAAAAGGATTATTCCGATCTGTCACCCCGCTTTGTCCCCTTAGGGATTAATTTTCAAAAGTAATGCCACACATACTGCAACATTACATTAAATTAAAGACTAGTGGTTTAGGTTTATAATCATCTGTATTTAAATAAGTTACAAACAGGGGGATATATCGGAAAAAAACTTAGATCTATCCATCTATTTTTTTTTTCCGATATATCCCGCTAAGGGGACAAAGCGGGGTGACAGATCGGAATAATCCGAAAAAAAGGCCTCCGTGGCGACGATAATCTCCTAATTCGGTTCAAATTTTTGCCCAGCGAGTAGCTTTTTCAAGTTTGGAAACAAAAAGACGTCGCACGGGGCCAAACCTTAAGAATAATAAGATAATTGGACCAGTTTGGCCGTGGTGACGGAGGAGTCTGAGCCGGTGTGTTGCCATTGTGGAACAACACTTTTTTCGTCGGCAATTGTTTTTCCTGGAATCCGGCGTCGAATCGACCCAATTTTTCGGCATAGTAGAGTCCTTTGATCGTATTGCCCTTCTTCAGGTAGTCGATGTAGATCACTCCTTGCGAATGCCAGAAAACGGTAGCCATCACGTTTCCGGCCGATAGGACTGTCTCACCTTCTTCCGAGCACGTTCGTCGGGTGAAATCCACTGTTTCAACTGTTTCTTAGGCTCTAGTGTGTACCAGTGGTTTCATGCTTCCCTGACAGTCACAAAATGATGATCGATGGTCTACCAATACGAGATCATGGATTTTTGCCACTTTATCTTCCGTAGTAGCCGTTTTTGGGGCATCTGGGCGTGGCTCCTCAAAAGCTGACGTGCGCACACAATGTTTACAATGGGGATTGTAAAAATTGATTTATTGTAAGGTCAATAAATCAATTTTTACAATCCCCATCGAAAGAGAAGGGTCACCGTACACAGTATTCAATCACCGACCGATATTGTTCAATTCCACTTTTTTTAATCCGTAGACACGAGTTTCCAGACGCGGTAAAAAAAAAAACTACGAGTCCGATTCGACTGAAATTTTGAAAAGAGCTCTCTAAAGGAATGTACCACATGATAAAAAAAAATCCTTGTGATAGTGGTGCCATGGAGCGGTGAGGCTAAGTATTTATCGGACCGCCCTCGTATTTACAAATCCTGTGTTTTCACTTAAATCACTACAACAATTTCTTAACCAAGTTATAATACTGCCTTCTATAGCCAAATTGTCCTCTTCAAGTATACTGTCTTCTTGAGAAGTACCGTCTGTAATATCAACTGTTTTATTTCTAAAATCTTTTAATTCCGCTTTGGCTGCCTGCATTGCATTTGCTTATTCTGCCGTCCGTTAATTTTCTGTTATTTTTATGAAGTGCTACAATAATTAAATTTTTGATGATTGACTTAGCTGTTGCATAACTTGTACACGATTTCAAACACAATAAATATATCTTACATAGAAATGCTTAACACGTGTATCTACGAATTTAAAACATTGTAAACCATATATTTTTTTTACAATATGAGAGGTATCCAGTCACTAAACACGTAAGATTGCAGCGTGCTTGCAGTTCCAAAACTTCGTAACTATGATTTAAATATTGCCGTGTTGTTGTAAATTTTGTGAACGCGTTCACAGCAGCGCCTATTAAAGCCGCTGAGTCATAGCATATACTCGTAACTTGTGTTGGCCGTAACATTGTACCAATCCATTTTCTTAGCCACTGGTATATATTATCCATAGTCTGAGTGGCTGAAATCACTTGCACAAGAGGGACAGAACTATTTATCAACTTTAAAATAATGACATAAAAAAACAAATGTTTACTTTCGTATGTATTCAAGGAAGGGATCAGCAGGAGGATTTTTTTGAAAATCGTACCAGTCGCGTCTAGATACTTAAAATAGCCTGTGAGTGTAAAGAATGTCGTTTAAATAGCTGCAACTGCAGCTCGGTCCAATAACGAACAAAAAATGATTGATACAGCTGTAATTACTTCTTTATACGGGTATGTAAAGGACATCATCCACAAGGATAATATAACAACTTTATGAAAGCGTTTCTTACTCTCGTTTCGGTATTTTATATTTTAAAGAGATTTTAAATTGGGATTAAAAGGTGGATCCCGCGTCTCATTCTGCATCTCTTCTCTTCATCTGATTTGCTTATTTCTCGGTCTCGGTTACTGATTTTGTAATTGTGGAATTAACAGATTTTTTTTATGGCTGTCAATTTGTTTTTAATTTAAACACTGTGAATCATATCTTTATTAACTCCATCAAACAAACATTTGAGTAAAACACTCCCGTAATTTCTTCTTGTAATGATAAGTATTTTGCCATTACATACTTTACAGGTACCTCTGCACTTTACATGATAATCATCGGTAACAGAATTATTTTTGAAATTCCAAATGCATTTATTAGTAGTCCTTTGCCAAATCCACTCTTGAAAGGTACTCGTCCATTTAGATTTAGGCAGGTACTCGTATTTATATTAACTGATTAATTATTATAAAAGTAAGATTCATATTAACCTATTTCGTAATCATCCACATGTGCATCAGGAACTCTCATCTCTGATAGTCGAGAAATTTTAATTTAATTACAAGGTAATAAAAAAAAAACAGTTTTAAAAGTTAGTAGCTAACCCGTTGAAACCCTGCTTCTTCCACTTTGCCAGTAGCTGCTTAGTTAGTTAGCCCATTGTGTCCCACTGCTGGGCGAAGGCCTCTCTCTCCATTTTCCACACACGTCTATCCTCAGCCATTACGAGCCAGTCCCTACGGTGTAGCTGCTTGCAGTCCAATTATCTGCATGACTCGATTTTCTAAATCGGTCAAGGTAAATTTGAGTGCTGGCCCTCCACCACTGCCGCTAACGGCCCTATTAATTTTGGCACACTTCTTCTTGCAATTATTTTTGTAATCACTCCACACCTTGAATTAAATAGCAATAATTTAAGCAGGAATTCCAAACAAACTTACTTGACACAAAGATATTGGATAAGTACATAAAGCAGAGACTTAAGAGTGGCTTTATTCAAGTGTCCCAACAACAAAAAAAAAAGCGTCACTTGAGTTAACATACCTTGCGCCATTTCTGCTCAGACCTAGATTCGCCTTTGCCCTCACTATTTAATTTATTTGTTAGTTCCTTCCATTTCATTTGTATGAAATTCCGACCTCGTAATTGCAAAGTCGACGACAATCTCTCTTTGACATTGAGTTCTTTCAGGATCGAAATATTGGTTCAGGGCACGGTCCATGGTATTCTAAGCAAGCGTCTCCAGCACCACATATCCAAAGCGTCAATCTTGCGACGGTCTCGCATTCTCAGCGTCCACGTCTCAGCTCCATATAGAAAAATTGGAAAGACTAAGCACTTCATTAATCGAACCTTTGTGTTTCTGGTTATTCTGCGGTCTTTCCAAATTTTTGTGAGGTTTCCAACTGAGGATCTCGTCATGGTATGCCATGACGAGATCCTCAGTTGGAAACCGTCTCCGAATTTCAGCTTCGCAGCCTCCGTCGTTTGTGATAGTGGAGCCCAAGTATATATAACTGTTAACCACCTCATATCCGGCTATATCTTTGACGTCTGGTTGATTACTGTCAGCACGGTCCACAATCATCACTTTGGTCTTATCGTGGTTGATTGCAAGTCCAAAGTCCAACGCTGTAGTTTCCAGACGGCCGAGAAGGGTCTCAATTTCGTCTCTACTTGACGCCAGGAGGGTAGTGTCATCCGCATACCTAAGGTTTGATAACCTGCGACCTCCTACAGATATTCCCTTGTCCCAGTCTTCGAGAACAATTCCCATGATGTAGTCCGTGTAAATGTTAAATAACAGAGGAGACAATATACAGCCCTGTCTGACACCAGCCTGTGTTTTTTAAAACGTTCAGAGTCAATACCGTCAACTCGGACTGCGGCTGTGCCATCTTCATACAGACGTCTAATGAGGTGACTAAGGTGTTGTGGTACACCCATTTCCATCAGGACTAGCCAGAGTTTCCGCCACTTGACGGTATCGAAAGCTTTCCTGAAGTCAACGAAGCAGACATAGAGGGCGATGTTAAACTCTCTAGCATTCTCCACGATTTGTCGCATTATGAGTAGCTGCTCTCTTGTGCCTCGGCCCCTCACGAAACCAGCTTGCTCGGAGGCGATTTCTCGGGACAGGTAAGCATGGAGCCTCGTATTAATAATATGGAGCATAATTTTACTAGATTGGGATATGAGAGAAATTAGTCTGTAGTTACTGCACTTCTTTGTTGATCCTTTTTTATGGGGTGGAATAAATAACGAGTGCGACCAATCACTCGGCCAGACTCCAGTGACCCAAATTCGTTGACAGATAGTGTGCAGTATGTCTACTCCGATTTCTCCCATGGCTTAGCATAATAAAAGCATTGCAGTTTAAAATACTTCAGAAGTTTATGCCACTCAAACTAATTAAAACTGTTTACTCACGCTTCCATGAATTCAACCATCATTTCATACTGCGTCTGACTAGTTCTCATAATTATTTATTCACTTAAAAGCACTTAATTATTTATAGAAAAGAAACAGAAATACTTTTGTTGTGGACGTGTAGTAAAACTTAACCTAATGGGTCGATTACACCTAACGAGTACAGTGGTGAGTCAGTAAATAAGCTCTCGGCCGAGAGAGTTGCCGAATCGAGTGGGTGTTTACACGTATTTTCACCAGTGGCGAGTCAGTTCAGTTTTGATCACGACGTCTGCAATGGATCGAAAAAAAAAACGAATTTAAACGGGTTGTAGTTACTCAGATACCCGCGAAACGAGACACAATAGTAAAACAATAACAGCGCGGTCTCATAGGACCGGTTGGGGATTCAAACGTTAAATCGGCTGTTACCAGATATTACTAACGATTTGTGGGATTTATTAGAAGAGGAAGATCAACGAATTTGGACCAGAAAATGGATTTTAAGGCGAAATGCCCTTGGAGCAACAAATAGCCTGTTTAATGAATTGCAGTTAGAAGATCCCAAAGAATTCAAGGCACTTTTGAGAATGACTGTAGAAAGCTTTGAGACATTGCTGGAGAACATAACTCCATATATACAAAGACAAGATACTATTTTGAGAGAAGCAATACCAGCAAAGGTTAAACTGCAAGTAACATTAAGTTATTTAGCAGCTGGGATAAGCTATCGATATTTGCAAGTATTTTATAGAGTGTCACGAGCTGCCATATCATTATACCAGAAGTACTGGACGCCATCATAAAATATTTAGAATCGTATGCGAAGGTAAGTGGTTTAGTCATATTTAGATATATTGCCAATAGATTAGAATTAAGGGCAAGAATCAGATTTGATTTAGCTTATGCTTTTACTTGTGTAATGATGATGAGCTTTGAATTCTGTGTTAAAAGGTTTCTAATTTAAATTACTAAACAAAACATAACAAATGGACTTAAATAAAAAAACTAAACTTTGTTTCAATCAACGTTCATATATTTATGTTTAAACAATTTGCATAATGAAAATCACCATGTTTAATTATTATTAAGTCTTTTATCTTCTCTTCATAAGTAGGTTACATTAAATGCAGTAAATATTTGAAGGCTGCGCCTTGTTTACAATGAAACAGCTTGTTTCATTAATCATACTAAAAAAAATCTTAACAGCAAACAGCAATTAACATATCATACAACTTTGGTAAAGTTCTGAATAACAACCTTTCTATATATCTATTTATTATATTTTAATATAAATATTATTATTTATATGTTGAATATTTTTTATAAAAAAAATAAGTAAAAAGGCACATTAAATCACAGCTTCAGCAATATGTAACTTAAGATAACACTTGGAAATAAAAATTATATCCTAGACAGTCTTGATCTATTCAAATAGCAAGTAGTTTTATGAGATCAGAATATAGTATAATATGCCCAAAACCTTAATTATGTACCTCTGCAAAAGTACAGGGTGGGCCATGAATTAGGGTCAATTCCCACTGAAAGAGCAGCGGCCGGCAGCGTCTTTTTGAGGCAAAATATTGCAAACTATTTTGAATCTTATATACGTGATTAAAAAGTTCATAGTCATTTGAAGGTAAAGGAAGGGTCGCGAGGCTGCGTGAGCCTTCTACCGACTAGTCAAAAGAGGCGCCACGCGGCCGATCGCGTCGCCGCCGCTAGCTGACGTGCGGCCGACCGCGGCGCAGCTGACAGACGCGCGGCTGCGCGCGAGCGAACATTTCCTACCCGCCCACCCTGCCGCTTACGCATTTCGCGTCATTTTATTAGAGGGTATCAAGTTAGAACGTGCTACGCTCCGTGAGAAAAAAGAAAACAATGAATATTGAAGAGAATTTAATTTTGTTTGTTACTTCTTGTTCTTCTTACAGCCAGTGCTATGATACATAAATCCAAATCCACCATATTTATTGCCACACAACTTTCCTTGAGTGAAGTAGATCGCACACTAGTTTTCAAAGCTCCCACTCGGAGGATCATTGCGGTGCCTCGTGATGCCGCGCTGCCTCTCGCGGCGCCGCACTGCCTCTCGCGGCGCCGCACTGCCTCTCGCGGCGCCGCACTGCCCCGCGCGGCGCCGCGCTCAGTCACTTGCTCTTACGGCCGCTGCCGGCCGCTGCTCTTTCAGTGGGAATTGACCCTTAGTTAACATTTGAAAAAATCGTATAAAAAAAACCATTAAACATATTTTAGAAATCGTTTATTTACGAGAAAGCTGTATTATATTTAGTTGTAATTTTTTTTTTTTAATTATTTCGTCTAAATGACCATTCGGTTTTTGCACTCATCTAAGCGAGTCCTAAAGTTTTCGAATACTCTTCTGCAAAGAGGCCGCGAGATCGCCGACATCTCTTCGATGATTTTTTTTTAAGTTGACGCATTGTATTCGGTTTATCAATGTAGACACGACTCTTTAAATAACCCCATAAAAAGAAGTCTGCTGGTGATAGATCTGGACTTCTGGGTGGCCATGGGATGTCACCCTGTCTGGATATCAGCTTTTCCGGAAACATGTCTTTGATCACCGGCAAGGACTCGTTCGATGTGTGATACGTGGCTCCATCTTGTTGAAATCATGTGTTACGATTATAGCCAGCAAATTCCAGTAGCATCGGTGCTAAGAACTCCCGTAACATTTTCACATACTCGGCAGAATTAACAGTAACTGAATGGCCTCGAGAATCTTCAAAAAAGTAAGGTCCGATGGTTCCTTTTGCTGAAATTGCAGCCCATACAACCTTGGGAGAGTGAAGTGGCCTCTCATGTTTAGCTTTAGGATTTTCGCTGCTCCAATACCTGCAATTCTGTTTGTTTACATGTCCATTTAGGTGGAAATGGGCTTCGTCAGATAATAAGATGTTGTGAAAATTACTGAATCGAGTTAACATTGCTTCGGCATATGACTTACGCAAATTTAAATCATTAGGGTTTAGTTCTTGCATTAGCTGGATCTTATGTGGATGTAATTTCAAATCTAATTTCAAAATACGGCGTAATGATGTGCGGGATAATCCTAATTCAACCGAACGTTTGCGTGTCGATAAATCTGGATCACGTTCCTCCAAAAATATGACACATTTTTATTATTATTATCACATTTCGTTTAATTAGAGATCGAAACTACTACAAATAACCAAAAACACAGTACTAAATCCCAATTACTGATAATCACCCAAGTAATCAAAATACACAAGTACTTAAACTATTGAGACATATTGCTACTAACAGAAGCAGCCTGCATAGCTGAGAAAATGAGATCATTCGTGGCAATATTTTGTGTTAATGCTTCTGTGTCTTGGACAATATAAGAATAAGCAGCATTACTATCCCCAGTACCAACTTGATATGTGTCGGCCTCGGCCATCAGTCTATCATCGTTACTTGATTAGGTAGATGCCGGAGTCGCAACTGACTCGTAACTGTAGGTAGAGATTGATGAAGTTGTTCTTGTTCTCTCCCTATAATCTGTTATCCCAAGGTCGGTTAAAATGCATTGAATTTTCTGTTGTGCCCTTAGCGCATTTTCCACTGACATTTTTTTTAATTGCATTGCAATACTTTTACCAAATACATCGAATGGCGTTTCTTCTTCTTCAGCGTTTACTTTGTTGTGCATCGTCTTTAAATCATTAATGGCTTTTACAATTTCTCTAGACCTCTTTTTTGGCCGTGAGGGAGTAGCAGAAGTGCCAGTCGATGAATTATTTGTAGCATTGGCATCAGTCACTGTAGATTGTGAAGAATTTTGAATGACAGTAGATGAATTTATTGTAGCATTGGCATCAGTCACTGTAGATTGTGAAAAATTTTGAAGTTGAGACACCAATTGAATCTATAATTAACAAAATTAAATTGTTTCAGATACCAGATCATAATGAATGGCAAGATATTGAAGATAGTTTCAGAACTAGGTGGAATTTTCCTGGATGTCATGGGGCAATTTGATTGATGCACCTCCAAATTCTGGAAGCGATTTTTTTAATTACCAGGGCTCTAATCGTATTGTCTTACTGGCTGTAGTTGACCATGATTATTGTTTTCGCTATTTAAATATAGGAGCAAACGGCAGAAACTCAGATGCAGGAATTTTCAGACAAAGTTCACTACGCCATGGTCTCGAAAATAATTTATTACCAAAGGGAGGTTTTTTAGTGGGTGATGATGCTTTCGCATTAAAAACGTATTTACTTAAACCGTACAGTGGCACCAATCTTACAACGACGCAAAAAAAAATTAACTACCGATTATCCAGAGCGCGCAGAATAGTTGAAAACGGATTCGGCATTCTGGCAAGCAGATTTAAAATTTTTCAAAGGCACATACCAACCGATGTCGAGACAACTGATAAAATCATACGAGCCTCATGCAGTGATGCTCGGTATTCAAATACAGCGGTAAATAAGCTGATGCTTGTGATAGGTGGCTTAGAAACTCGAGAACTATGTGTATATTCGGTGATAATCGAAGATCTTCTTTGCTGTCAGTGTTTCTTTTCTTCACGTTAATTACTCAGGATTTCGTGAGTTAACTGTGGGTTATTAAGGTAGCCTTCCGCTCTTATGTTTTTCAATATGTACACACAATTTCGGACGACGCAGGTCATGTTTCTCAGTTCGACGCCACTTTCAGACACACGGGGCAGACATCTTATTTTATTTAATGCTGTTTCTAATAGCAAGTTGGGGTGACCGAATTCCTCTTCTAATGCGTTTATCACATCTGTTGGGTCGGCGGACCCAGTACGCAGTAGATCTTCAACGGCAGACTTTTCCGCGCCACGCAGTGATGCTTGCAGTCGTGCGATATTCTCGAACATACTATACGTGGCCGCGGTAGCTTCGTAGGTACGTCGATAAGCAAGCCATTCTGCCGGGTTACCATCAAACACGGGGAGATCGTAATTATGTCGTGGTCGCATCGACATGTTCTTGATAATCACGTCGGCTAGATGCGTGATGTGAGAGGCCGTGACGGCGCCGGCGGCGGGGGGCAGAGCGCCCGGCGCCGGCGTGTGGTTCGCGTCGGTCGGAGAGGACGCCGCTTTTGGCGCGAACGGCTCGCGTCCGGTGGCCCGCGCATGCGCGGCGTCGCGCGCGCTCTCTCGTTCAAGGCCTTCGGTCGGTTGCGGACTCGCGCCGGCCGGCGCTCGCAGCGCTGACGGTTTTTCCACGTGTTCGCATGGGGCATGAATCGTACTTAACCACTCATCCACGTTATTATGACCACTGTAAACACTCATCGCGCGATTCTCAGCTTCTTCATCTTCAATCTCGGCGATTTCTAAAGCTAGTTTTTTCTTTATAAGCTGTTCCTTAACTTTGGCGAGTTCTTCTTCGGCTTTGTACTCGGCACGGAGGCGAAGCGCTTCGCGGCTGAGGCGGCTTGATCGCGATCTGGAGGACGTGGCGACAACTTCACTACGCGGAGCCGTAGTGACACACGTGGTATACGCACCAGGTCGTTGCTCTGCTTCAGCGTGGGCTCTGCTCCGTGTCACGACACCAGTAACTTTTTCACTCATTTGACTCATTGTGATCCAAGCTCGAAGGACCAATGTAAAATAGGGCGGGATTTGTACACAATGAGACGCAGTTACTGGTGTAAATGGAGTGTATTCACTAATGCACAGATGACACGTAAAGTTACAGACTTATAACAACGGATAACACAAAAAAACTAGGAGTCACTTTTGGCGGGAACGTGGAGCGTTTTTGTACACGCCCGCTCGCGTCTCGGATTTGGCAGCACCCATCGGCGTCCGAACGACGCGCGGCGCGGGCGTAGCTTCACCGTTCATTCGTACGGTTCATTCAACGGTTCAAACATGTGCGCGAACACAAAACGTAACCGCCATTATTGTACCTTCGCGCGTAATGAACAAACTTAAAATTTTACAAAAATATACTTAAATACTAAAAATGAGTTGCCTAGATGCACTGAATGTGCATTTTATGTCTGATCATAATTAATTGTGTTTGGAGTAATTATGCTCATCCAACGGACTTATACCCGAGAGATTGTCATCTTCCATATCATCATCGTCATCAGAAGTGTCGCTAACCTCTCCCACTTCAATTATAAACCTGTCCATCTCACTATCAATAGCAGGACCGTCGGCGTAATATTTTTCTACCACTTTTTTCACGTGCTCACATTCTTTCTCCATTCTTCTTAGGTGATCGTTGCAAAGGCTTCTTCTGTGATTTGGACGATTTTATTTGCTTCTTGACCCACGTTTTTTTCAGCAATTCGTCTTTTTAAGACACTCCATATGAGCTCTATAGGGTTTATTTAGATCGCAGTGGTAAGGTGGAAGCATTACCACTTTATGCCCATGCGCTTCCAACATTACATCGGCTTCATAAACGGGCGGCTGTTTGTGCTCATTTATTATTTGAAATAACTGGGCTTTTACCATACTTGGCAAGTAAGAAAGACCATTACTTGTGATCCAATTTTTGCATTTCTGCCTTTCTGCTTTCCATTGTTGGTACTTTGTTAAGCTGTACTGTGTGGTAGGAGGCGTTATCCATCACCACAATTGATTGGAGAAGCAGATTTGGTATAAGTTTTTCACTAAGCCATTTATTAAAATTTGTTTTGTTCATATCATCGTGATAGTCGGCCGCTTGTGACTGAGATCTGAAGATCAGTTGAGCATTGGGTATGAAACCCATAGCACCACCCGCGTGGATGATAATCCAACGTGGACCTTTAGAGTCTGATGTTAATATACCTTCTTCTTGTTCACTTTGCCAACATTTTCCGGCGCAATATGTTGCGTGTATATACGTCTCGTCCAAATATACAACTGGGCGCTGGTTTTCAAGACGATTATTTCGCAATTCTTCCAGGTATCGATAACGCCAGGCGACAATATCGTATCTCTCCATTAGGACTTTCCTTTTGGATCTATATTTTTCAAAATAAAACCATCTTTGATAATTCTCCACAAAGTGGTACGACTTCCTTTGAATTCTATCTCGTTTCGCATTTCATGCAAAAACTTTGTTAGAGTAGGCGATTCCTTTTTTACGGCATAAATTCATGTATTTTATGCCTTATAGCACACCGTTCGAAGTCATCCAGTTCGATTCTTTTAGGCCGGGGACAACTTTTGCGTGATGTTGAAACCTTAGTCGACGTGCTGGCTGCAACCTCACCTTCTTTGGTGATTTTAGATACGGTTTCTTCAGATACACCTAAAACAAATATTTCGTTTCATTTGTCTATTATCACAGTCACACATATACCACCCATCGCAATCATAGTCAATAAAAAAAATGGCAGTTTAAGTGAAGAAATTATTATCTGCTACTGGTAACCCTATTTGACTTAACTGTAATGGCGGTGACGCATATATGGAATTTATACCTAGACACAACGCTCCATAGTGTTGAGTTCGTATATACATTAAAATTGTATATAGCTCGTATTAAAATTTCAAAGTATACCCGACTACAACATTTTTTTGGGGTATACTTTCAAGGAGGACACTTCATTTTGCTACACTATAATCTATACCCGTTTTATTAAGTGCCTTTCAATGAACTCAGAGACAGACAAAAGGGATATAGTTATTTTTATATGGCATGTATTTAAATCAATATCTGTATATTCCCTTTTTTTCGAACAAAATATTGCTGAGTTAAATAAAAAATACTGACTATCACACAAATTATGCACACTAAACAAATCAAATTAAATATACTGTTAACGGTATTTGCAGAGAGCGTGGAACCCAATACAGAAATACGCTTGTACGATATGAGTATATACAGAAAGCACAGTTAATATAAATCTCTATTCCTAGACAGCACGTTTCGTCGAAAACTTTGTTGTTAGAAAACATTGTTTGTAGTAATCTATTAATCGCGCGCGGGTATCCAAATTGAAAATATACCCCAAGTCAACTCGCACCAGTGACGTCCTAAATGTTACGTAAAGGTAGGCTTTATAAGAAGTATTTTCGCTTTCTGGATTTGAAAATATACCCGACGACAACACGGCCTGTGACGTCACAAGCGTTGAGTGAAGGTATAAATTCCATATACGCGGCGGCGACACGAGCTTGAACACATTTTAAAGGAATTAACGGGACCTCATTACGTTTTCACGTTCACAAAAGTTCTTCACTCAAGTTTTGGGCATGATTTCAGTCAAAAATCTAATGAAATTAAACAAAATCTGCGGGAGCGTCTTCTCGTATCATTGATTTTGACAGACGGAGTAGGCAACATAACGCCATAGGAACTATTCGGTGAAACGCACTATATTTTTGAAAGATGATAGGTTCTGCAAGGTGTCGTTTAGAGAGTCAGGTTTATATTCGCGAAAGAGGGGGATCGATATACAGCTAATATTACAAATTCTGTTCCGATTTTAACCAACAATGTGCTACAATCGTGCATCTTTGGTCCTACGACAGACACGTTTAGATCTTTTGATCTCTTGCATAAACTATCACCCAATCGTTCTGATTGGAAGTTGAGCTACTCTTATACATACAATAACCCGGAATTGGTGGTATATTATATTGTTTATCAGCCAACATTCAGTTAACACAATAATGTCACAAGTTATGTCTAGACGTTTTAGAAAAATGCTAAAATTATCAAAATTCTTAGAAACACTTCGAATGTTTTGGTTTGTTATTATGGTTAGTAGATTAGCGTACGAGAAGAGATATTGCTTGCAGTGTTCCACGTCACAAACTTGTGATTGAGATACAGAGAAATTATCTATGTCACTAATTAAATGGTTAATCACATTTGAATATTATCAAAAATTAAAACAAAGGCCAAGAAGAAACTTAATTTACAGCGCTCTTAGGCGCCTCCATAATCAATTTATATGCCTATTTTCTGCCATAATGTTCGCCGGACAGTCCGCTGCACTTGTCATATGATTGCTTGGCTTTTTGAAGTGCATGCAAGTTAAGCCGGGTATTCATTAGGCAACATTTGTTAATAAACTGTTTATGACGGGTTTATTAACAAGTTTACCGTAAACACTGTTTCTGAAACTTGGCAGTCCACACTTCTCAGTTGTTGCCAGGATGTCGCCCGAGGAGGTAGTGATGCTCTGTGCTGCTTATATAATATTACATAAGAGTGCTACTAGAAAAAAAAAGAAGAAAAGGTGGTGGATTCGAAATTATCTTTTAAATAGAAGTTATGTATTTCATGACCTTCGTGGATTTGATGGGTCTTTTCAAAATTTCACGAGAATGTCAACATCAGATTTTGAAATTTTACTGAGATTGATTGGACCAGCCATAACAAAACAGGAAACGAAATTTCGGCATCCTATTGAGCCCCAGAGAAGACTAGCTATAACTTTAAGGTTTCTTGCAACAGGTGACTCATATGGTTCACTGTCATATACTTTTAAAGTATCAAAACAATTAATCAGCAAGATTATACGAGAAGTTTGTCAGGAATTGACAAAAGTTTTAAAGGACTATGTAAAGGTGAGTAAAATAAAATAAATTCAAATCACTCAAGTAGGTATTTATCAAATATTTAAATCAAATCACATCAATTTATTTATTGTGTGTCATCTTCCAACTGGGAAACTATTTCGTCAAGATTACTAAAGCGCAACTCGTCACCAGTAGCAGTATGGACTTGGGGTTCTGGTGTCTGCGTTGGTGTAGATGCATCAGCATATGTCGACGTTGATGATGTGGTGCGGTATCCGTCGCCATAGCCGAGCCATCCATCTCCATAGCCTTGATATCCACCAAAATAATTACTATCGAAATTGCCCATTCTCGCTTGTAGCAATATATTATTTATGTATGATCAAGAAGGATAGTAGAAAATGTGTTTGGCATATTATGTGCTGTCTTTCGCGTTTTCAGAAAAGCCATACCTCTTAAGCCTGCTACTTGTAAAATTGTAACAATGACATGTGTATATTTGCATAACTTTTTGAGGCGCAATAAACAGTCTCGGGCTATATATACTCCACCAGGAACATTCGATTATGAAGACTCAGAATATAACATTATAGAAGGTTTTTGGCGAAGAGAAATCGGCCCTCACAACAGCATGTTGGATTTACAACCTATTGCAAGACATCCCCCACTAGCTGCTACGGTTGTAAGAGATCAATTTGCTGAATATTTCATTAGTCCAGAAGGTAGTGTGCCGTGGCAAAATTCTCATGCATAATACTTAAAATAGTAGGTACCTATGTACCTACCTGTTTTTTTCCAAATAAAGTTCTGATTATAATTTAGAGTTTTGTGTTTGATTTAAAATTTACTAACCCGTTACCTTGAAAAGATGAAAAAATTACATTAATATTATCAACTTAGCAAATAATATAAAAATGTAGGTACTCACCGTTCCCATTGTATCCGATGTTCCAGATGTCGTTGCACCACGTAATAAAAATTGTAGCGGATCATACCACTGCCATCTGCTTTTAAACACTTCCTCGGCACCGCTTCCAGTTCTTTTTGATGACTTAAGTTTTTTCTTTTCACGAGAAAATTGTGAGCGTAGAATATGCATCTTTGTTTCCACTTCCTTTTGCGACATATTCAATTCTGCAGCAATGTCGGCCCAAGCATCATTTTTTTTTAATTTATCTTTATAATCTTTATTTGAAGCATCCCAAAGTATATTACGCTGTTGGTAAAGCTCTATGAGCATCGAAACCTGGTTGTTGGACCACACTACTTCCATGTTTATAAACTCGCGCAACACACGTCCACACCTATTGACTTTTGCTTATAAACTAGACGTTTCGTCTTGCTCTCCACTCGAAGTGGGGAGCATGGCAACATGTTTAATAAACAATGTTGCATCACCTTTGTATATAAACTGTTTACAGAGATGATGAAACATTGTGAAACACTGTTTATAAACTGTTTATAAACAGTGTTTATAAACAAATGTTGCCTAATGAATACCCGGCTTTACGCATTTTGGTTCTTCTGCCTTCTTAGTGCATTCTTTGATGGAATGACACAATTGACCACAGTGGCCACACGTGTAGGTGGTCTCCCGACATGATTTAGCCGCATGTCCGTACTGCTGACATTTGTAACAACGTGTGACTAGGGTGAAGTCTCTTACTGGGCAGAAAGACCAATTTACGAATACTCTGTCTTTACATATCAGGGCTCTGCGTATCTGTGCAGATACTTCTATTATAAAATTACAGGTGTCAGCATCTTTCTTACCTGACTTGTGGCTCAGCTTAATGGAGGTCAAAAAGGTTTCTAGGCTGCAATCCTGAAGTTTATCGTCTAGATTTTGATTGAACAAACAAATAAAAACTTCCTTCTCTTGCATGGATGAGGGCACTCCAACAATTACGACTATAGGTTTTCTTTTCTGAGGTTCACCGACTGTAAGACCTGAATTTGGTACTGCATCGACTTTTTTTCAAATTACACAAAAAAAAATTGTTTAAAGAAATGTGACACTAATTGGCCACAACAACATTTTTAGGTTATAATGAATATTATAACCTAAAAATATATATATTTTATATGATTGCAGATACTGTACTACATTAATTGGTTTTCAAAATGTCATGTAAAAAATATGTGCTGTCTTAATATACACACATCAAAAGTGTCTAGGGATCAAGCATTTTTATGCGGATTTCTTGAGATTGGGATGTGGCTTTGTAATAAATTTATGATTTTATAAATTTATATGGATCCTTTTTGGTGCATTTCATAATTTGAATCAGGAACTGTGAATCAAATTCGAGTAAAAGATGAAAATCAGCTGTCAATATTTTCCCTATAAAAACATACAACGCATTGAAGACATTATTAGTGCTACTGTTTCCCTACTACTGATTAAAACCAACGTTATTATGGAGCGGCGACGTCATTTAAGCAGGGAAGAAATGCTCAGAGCCGTGGGAACGATAGAAGCTGGTTCCCGGCAACGTACTGTGGCTTTAGCTCTGAATACAAGTCAGAGTGTTATCAGTCGACTTTGGACACGTTTCCGAAGCACTGGTACCGTGGCTGAGCGCCATGGAGGACGGTATCGCTGCACCACACGGAGACAAGACCGATACATTCAAATCTTAACTCGAAGAGCTCCAACAATAACCGCCATGATGTTAGCCGTGAGGCTTCATCACTCTTCAGGGAACTTAATTAGCGACCAAACAGTCAGAAACCGCTTGCATGAAGTGAACCTTCATTCCCGAAGACCGCTACGGGTAACACCTATAGCAATGCACAATCGTAGGATTCGATATCAATGGGCTCTTGAACACAGAAATTGAGCAGAAGAACAATGGCGTTTCGTGTGCTTTTCTGATGAGTCTCGTTTTGGTATGAGACCGGATACAAGACGTATACGACACTGGAGAACCCCTGGACGCCAACAGCGATTAAAATCCTGCCAGGAAGTCCATCCTTATAGTGGTGGAACCATCATGGTATGGGCGGGTATTTGGATCGGCGGAAGAACTGAGTTGATTTGGATCAGAGGCAACCTCAACGCTCAAATTTATGCTGAGACGATTGTATCAGACGTCATCGTTCCTCTACAAGTGCAAATCGGTCCCTTATTTCAGTTAATGCATGATAATGCACGACCGCACACCGCAAGAGTTGTAAGACAGACTCTCGCCGCAGCTAACATCAATGTCCTGCCCTGGCCTGCTCAGTCGCCAGACTTGAACCCGATTGAGCATGCATGGGATATGCTACAGAGAAGAGCTCTGCCGAATATGGAGGGTATCCAGTCGCAAGAAGACCTTTTTTTGTTGTTGCAACGAAAATGGGCGGCCATTCCACAGCGTGATTTGGATGAACTCATTTTGAGTATGCCAAACCGATGTTCTTGTGTTGTTAGTGTTCGCGGTAGAAACACGGATTATTAATTGTTTAAGTTACCCAATAAAATTTTAAAGAAAACTGTTATTTCAGTCTTTTTTTCGAACTTTAATGTTAGTGGTTCAAATGTCAAAAATCCCTTTATTAGGAAAATGGCAAATTTCTTTATTAATGCAAAGGTGACTTGGTTTATCGTTACTGTGACAAACGAAAACACTTTATTTGATGAATCCTTAAAGAAAATTTTAATTAATATCAATCAGGAGAAAAGTTATTGCAAAAATATATGTTGATCCCTAGACACTTTTGATGTGTGTATTTGAATTTAACTTACCAGTTTATGCTCCAGCGTCACGAAATCATAAATCACAAAAAGACCGTTTTTGTTAATTTATTTTTTTATATGGCAATTGAGAAAAAGATCGTTACACCTAGCGGAGTTTAGTTGAATGTTTTTGACAGCTAATAAAAGTGTTGCCAATATTATTTTGTTTATCCTACTTTTATTAACACAGTTGGTAGTTTTTTTATTATTAAATTATAATTTATTTATAATTAAATTATATTGAATAGGCCAAATACTATCTGGGAGCCAATAACTATACCGTTTCACCTATATCACTTCTTTTTGTAGGAGTTGGCATAAAGACCCCCATGGCACATTAACTGCCATGGGGGTCACCGGTGACCGGCACTGTTCTATTCCATTTGGGCCGCGACGGCCACCGGTGCCCGGCAAGATGGACCGATTTTCGATTGAGCTCTGTTCGTCGCCGGTCACTCGCACGTAACATTTTTACATGTAAAGTGACCCGCGCGGCGCCCAGGAACATACCTTACCACTTGGTTTTAAAATTTTCTTCATAGCTTTTGATCAAAAGGAAGAAATGAGGGTAAGAATTATTTTTACTCACAGAATTTTAAAGAGCTATTTATTTTTATTAAATCACTTTCACATGTCTATCACAATTACATCTTATTCACAATAATGTAAAAAGTATTAAAATGAAATAAAAATTAAATGGACACAAACTGTAATTTTTGAAAATCTATATATATAAAAATGAAACCCGTTTTCCGTTGTCACGACATAACATGAAAACGGCGTGACCGATTTGGCTGATTTTTTTTTAAATGTTCCTTGAAGTTCAATGATGGTTCTTACGGAGAGAAAAAAAAAAAGTTAGGTAAAGTAGGTTAGTGTAGGGTAGTGTAGTGTAGGATAGATAGGGTAGTGTAGGGTAGGTAGGGAAGTTAGGGTAGGGTAGCGTAGGATATGTAGGGTAGTCATTTGACGGGAGCGAAGCCGCGGGTAAAAGTTAGTTTATAATATAAACGAGCTTATCCGAATTAAGTTCAAAAACACAATATTTATCAAGAAATAAGTGCTTAGACATTACAACAATCAACTAATACCGATGTTCCCGGTTGAAACAGGTCAAACAATAATGTGGCTGTGATGGACAATCGGAGCAAAAAGTGTTTTAATCGTTTTTTATGCGAATTACGTAAAAACTGTATGTAACTGCTAATCTTGCCATATTAAACACTTATTACTTATTAAAAATCACTTAAAACGCAAAACAATTTCTAAAAAGTTACACTTTTGTTATTGGAAAAATCACTATCCACAAACAATCCAAACTCAATAATGACGTCACTGACTTAGCGCACGCAAAGCCCAATCCTGATTCCACTTAGTTCTCCAAAATAAACACGCAATTTGTAACGAAAATGGCGCTAGCATCGAACTCAAGAGTACGAAACATTCAAATTCCAATGTCGATCGATCGGAATTAAAATCAAGAGTAAGCCTTTGCTTTCTCCAATTCTCTTTGTATGATGAAGGACTACAGCTGCACCGTATCCAATATTTTTTTGATAGCTTCATGCCACATAAAACATGTAACTTTTTTGGTAGCTAAATTATATACCGTTAAGTTTAAGGTAGACAACTTTCTTTTATAGTAAAACACACATCTCCATTTGATGTTATCAACACTTTTTCAAAACCAAAAGTAGCTGCCTTTAACTTCTTCATTTGGATTTGCTTCATCTTTATCGCGTCGCGCAGCTATTTTTGAAGCTTAATGTTTTAAAAATCTAGTTTTTTCTTCTTCTGTAGGTAATTCTTTACTTTTATATATGTGACAAATATCACATTGGTCTTTCTTAGGTTTATGAAAGCCACTATTAAAATTAGCGGTATGTTCCTGTATTGTCTTTTATTTGCTTTATTATTATATTTTTCAGGATATAAGCCATACATGCGAGACGCACTATCCACACCTTCTAAATATAATTTCTTTGAGTTTTTCTAATGCAATGTGACTCTACCAATAGAAACGACTTGACATGATCACACACGCTTCTAGTCATATCTTCATCTATAATCCGATTCTTATGCTAATATTTACCACGTTGATCTTCTGCCACTGAAATTTCTCCTTCACATTTTACCCACGCTATAATGATAATGCGCTCATCAGCAGATATTGTATTCAAGAACATTGTTTTGCACACCTGAACACTTTGAGCATTATTATACATATTGGAAGGAAGTAATATTTATTTTTGCGATTGTGCTTTAGTAGTTTACGTTATTTGGCGGCGTTTTGGCATTTTTTTTTGTGAAATGTATAACGAATTCCCACTGACGTTGACGGTCCCCTAGATCCCAGAATTTCTTGAAAATTTTGTTACGCTGGTTTTCGTCAAGCTTATTCGAGAATGACTAGGGACACTCTGAGCATTGATGTGACAGATATTAAACAAATGTCCTGCTTGCTGAATAAAACTCCGACGCACCAAATCGCCAAGAGTCTCGGTCAAAGATGCATAAGCAGATGAGTTGAAGGATTCATTTGCAGAATAAAAGGAAACATCACCAGATATCATAAATACAATCAAAACAAAATAAATAATGAGAGAACTTAATTATTGCTAAAGATTAAGCCTTACGGTGCAACACCATCCACTATCCTTTCACCACCCACTAGCAGTATCAGTATAACACAGAAAAATAGTATTTGTTCAAATAAATGTCACAAGATGGCGCGACATGTATAAATCTGTGATTGAAGTGTGTATAATTTTTAAGTTTTTATTTTTTCTGTCTTTATTAAGGTTTATTTATACATAATCAACTCTTATACACACAAAATTATGGAACAATGGGCTCTTATTTCAAATTTTCATAGATGATTGGAATGGACAGTTAATATTTGATTTGGATTTGGATTTGAAACTGGAGTCAATAAATATCGGAAATAAAGAATGATTCAGTTTTAAAAAAATACCACATGGTACATAGTAACTATAGTTTTACTGTTTATGAGTATAATATATTATTTACCTAGTGCAAGGGTATCCTACATCTGCAAGTAACACCCCATCAATTTCATGATTGTGTAACCTTATATTTAGCCATGAGTTTCTGAAGATTTGGCTATCAACGTATTACTACGAGTATATCATGAATCATCAAATTGGGGTCACCAACTATGTACTTGCACATTCAATGAAAAATATCCTTTTCTGTTCCGGTACTGCTCCGTATGAAGAATGCCTCTAGGTTTGGTGATTTTGATGTGAGTGCAATCGTTTGCGCCTACAATGTTTTTCAGTCCAGATGCTCTGCCAATGCAACCAAGTTTTTCAAAGTCGTCTTTTGTATTCCTCAAAATTGAGGGAAACTTAATAAAATCTGGCATTAGCAATGCCAATACTCGACTTACTCTTTTTACTATATGACGAATCGTCGAATGAGAAATATACATGATATCTCCACATACAACTTGAAAGCTTCCAGTAGCATAAAAACGCAAAGCAGTAAGCAACTGACACATTGGAGTTCTAAGAAGCAGTGAAGTTACGAGTTTGACATGCAAACTAGTCAACAAGCTTCGGAGTGGCGCCTTCCAACTGAACCGAAACCGAAAAAAGGAGAATTCGCGGCGAGAACTGAACTCAATTCCGGAAGCAGCGTTTAAAAAATGTTTTGATGAATGGATTATTCGATGGCGCAAGTGTATCGTTTCTAAAGGAGCATACTTTGAAGGTGATAAAATAAATTTGGATGAATAACAGACATTTTGTGTATTATTGATTAAAAAACAATGTGTGTGTGGTGTGTGTCCCTCTAACTTTTGAACCATAAGTTAAGAAAATATGAAACAATATTGGAAAGTAGAGCTCTATAAAGACTTTCTAGGAAAATTATTTTGAACTTGATGGGACGAACAGTTTTTGAAAAGAAAAGGACACTTATTGTGACGGACAGGAAACTACGAAACCCTACACTGAGCGTAGCCCGACACGCTCTTGGCCGGCTTTTATATTATAGATTACAAACATAAAAAGAAATTTTTGACATATTGATTTTCTTAACAATTTAAAAAAAAAATTAAGTTAGCTTGGAACATTTTCCAAGCTAACTTAATTTTTTTTTAATTTTGTGGTTAAACATCATTATGTTAAACCACATAATTAATACCTTATTATATTGCCGCTGTGGGCTCTTATTAGGGCTTGAATACGTCTTCTCATGCTTCTAATGACACTCTCAATCATGTCCTGGGGCAAATTGACCCACTCTTCAGTCAACGCCAATTTTAACTCCTCAACATTCCTTGGAGGTGGAATTCTCTCCCGCACTTTCTGTCCAATCATGTCCCAAACATGCTCTATCGTATTCATGTCTGGGGATCGTGCTGGCCAGTCCATTTGAGTGATTCCGATTTCATTAAGGTAATCGCGAACCAAGCGAGCAGTGTGGGGCCGTGCGTTATCGTACATAAACACAAAATCTGGGCCTATACATGGGGCAAAAGGCATTACATGGAGTTCCAAGATCTTTGTTATACTTATATCTGTGTGCAGTCAAAGAACCGCTATCAATGATGACCAAAGCGGTTAAGGCTGTTAAAACTGGCTAGCCGGTAAAACTGGCTTGACGGTACCTTTCTCCTCGATACCTCTACGTCCTTTCCCTCCCGTCGATGAAATTTACACAAAATCTGCTTTCGTCAGAGAATAAAACACGACCCCATTCATCGAACCAATCTTGGTGCTGACGAGCGAACGCTAATCTTGCAACTCAATGACTTCCCTCAAGTTAAGGCGACTTCGTTTAACCTTAAACCAACTTCGTTTAACCTTCTTCTTACTGTTCGTTCACTTCGCATAAGAAGGATCGGTAGCCGCAGCACGATGCCCTCCAGCAGGGACAGCTGCTGCTGCATCTGCTACTGTAACTGCTCCTGCTGCCTTGTTATCTGCTGCCGGAAAGCAGCCAGCTCCTGCCGCACCACGGTCAGAACCGGGTTCTCCGGCTCGGGCTGGGGTTGGGGCTGCTTTTGCCCCTGCACCTGCGTGCTTCCCTCCTTTGGAGGCTGCTGGGAGCTGGCCGCTTTGGGGGGGTTGGGGCTTCCAGGAGCCTCCTCAGGATCCTCGCGCCCTCCTTATCGAAGGCCCCGTTCATGGCCTTCAAGAGAGGGGGCTCGCTCCCCGCCCACTGGTGGGGATTTTTCGAGCCGAGCCCTTAACACTATCGGACTCTTCGTCCGACTTTAGGAAGCGCTTCCGGGAGAGACAAGTGTCTCTTCGGGTGTCGCTTTCCTCTTCTTCGGCCTCCGAGCCCTGCGAGCTCCTCTTGGATGCCGCGTCGGACTCCGACCGCGCATCACTCTCCATCTCCTCGTTATTGGGGTTTTTTAAATTTTTCTTTTTCATTTTTGTTCCCACGAGTATTATCTTTGGGTACCGGCTCAAAAAAGGTGGTCCGCATTAGAGACTAATTTAGCTACTCATTCGTCAAGCTAACAACCCTCACGGGGCGTCGCTGCTTGGAGGTTTGGGGTAATTTTTTATAGAGGTTGTCTTTCTCGCGGCCCGGGCGGTTAAGCCAAGACCCTCGACCCCCATCAAAAGTCAGAAACATGACCTTAGACAATTGGCAATGGAATACGAGACTAACGAGAGTAAGTGCACACCGGGCCCGCTCTTGCTTCGCCACTGTGCTGCAGCAGAGGGACACGCGTTGAAACGCTCCTTCAGACAGAACATTCGCAAAGGGCCATCGAGGCCCCTTAGGCAGAAGTCCTTGGCCGCCTCCCAGGGTGCAGCGTCCCGCGAACTGGCCTTCACTCCAGACGTATCCGTTACGGAACTCGAGCCCGCGGGCACACGCGGAGGTTTTCTGTCGTGGCACCCCGAACACCAAACTGGATTCCCACTTTTGAAATTTAATAATAATGACATGGTAGAAAGTATTCCTGTAAGCGACTCGCTACACTTAATTGATCTTGGTATTATGGAACGTTTGCTAATTGAAGAGATGGAAATATTGGCAAATATCTCACTAAATGGTGTAGCAGAGACATAGAGAAAGTGAACAACTTTTTATCCAACTGTCGTATGCCAAAGGAAATTCACAGATCTGTTAGAAAACTTAGCCCACTGGAAAGGATCAGAATATCGCACTTTCCTTTATTACTTGAGTTTTGTTATTCTTAAAGGTATACACACATTGCCGTTTCAAGCTTATTACCATTTTTTGCTTTTATTTTGTACAATTACAATTTGTTGAAACGAATATCATTTTAAATTTCTATCAATTGCGGAAAAAAAATTGGTGAAATTTGTTGAAATTTAAAAAAAATATATGGTTTTGATTATATGTCTAGTAACGTACATAATTTAACACATCTAGTCAATGAAGTAAGAAAATTTGGAATACTACAAAGTTATAATTATAACGCTGATCTTTTCGAAAATAAACTATATGTCATAAAAAATCTTATTCGACAAGGAAATAAGCCACTCGACCAAGTAGCTAGAAGATTAAATGAAAGATTTCATTTAAACGTGGAAAATATTGAGCAGAACCAAACAAGATATCCCGTTTCCCGTCGCCCAAAAATGGCATAACAAAAGTGAATCAAAATTTACTGATTTCGAATCCTTTATGCTTTCGCTAGAAGAGCAAAACAAATTGTTCCTAAGCAATGAAAATCCTGTTATTGAATTGCAATCAATATTAGTCAAAAATAAAGAAGATGACCAACATATTTCAATACACGGATATGGTATTAAAAACATTTGTGACGTTTTTGTTGAGCTTCTTAAGTCTTCATATTTGAACATTTTTAAATGCAGTGATTATAATGACCACAATAAAACCCCTTACTGCATGAATTATGAAGGAGATGAAATAAAAAATATTTTTTTGCAAAAATGTGTTTATTTTAGCTTAATTAGTGAGATCAAATCAACAGAGGAGCTCGTGGCTAGATAATAACAGCCGCACAGGTCGATCTTCAAGGTTAAGCAACGCTTGCCTAGGTTGGTCTGTGGATGGGTGACCATCTTAACATAACGAGTTTCCTCCGTGCCTCGGAAAGCACGTTAAGCCGTTGTTCCCGGCTGTCATTTGGAGATGTTTGGCAGTCGTTACGGATAGTCAGAAGCCAGTAAATCTGACTCGTCTTGCTATGAAGTACCGTGTTACCCCAGTTAATGGGTTGTGGAGGTCTGGTAGGCAGCCGCTCCTCGTAAAATACTGGTATTCAGCTAAATCCGGCTTGACTGGAAGCCGACCCCAATATAGTTGGGAAAAGGCTAGGCAGATGGAGTGAGATCAAAACAACAAAAAAAAAAATTAACTTATAATTCAAAAGTTAATAATCAACGCCATATGTGGCTTCGTATGCATTCTAGCTATATAAGCTTCAGTCAAATATGGCTTCGTATGCATTTAGCTGAAAAGTATTTTATTCCTCGTGAAATTCTTGGTAACAGTTGCGTTTGTCATTATAGCACAAATAAACATTGCATTTTTCACATAATGTAAAAGAACGAAATTTAGAACAATTTTGGCATATTTGTCGGGCATTCTTCATCCAAATCGGAAAATGGCTAATTCCATCGGTACGCACGGAGTCCAAAGGCAAGTCTTGATGTCTAGCTGGCGTTTTCCGTGTCTTTTTTGCGGGAACTGGAGATTCAGGAATAAGAGAGGGGGTGCCACCCCGGCTGGATGTCGGAGTTCCAAGAATGCTCGATGGACGACCACGTTTCTTGGTCATAACAGCTTTTCCTGCTTTTCGCATATGTTCGGAAACGGCCAGTTTGAAATCGTATAGTGGCATGTAAAAGTCAGCATTAATTCGGCGCCATTACAATCAAGCATTGACGAGGGACATGTCCACCATGTGAAAAACATCCTCTTGTACCATTGACGAGACCGCAAATGGATTCTATAATAATCCAGCATAGAATCAAGTAAATCTACTCCTCCCATATGCTGGTTATAGACATCCACAGCTTGGGGTGAAGGTATGTAAACATATTTTTTATCTTGTCGAACGTAACGCCGCTTTGTTGTTGTGGGTTCACTTCCAACGTAGGCTGAAAGAAGATTCACATTCTTATTATCGAACCAGGAAACCAAGCTCAACTTCACTTTGTCTATGACTGCTACTTTTTCTGCCATGCTACCGCATCCTCGCTTCTTTAGTTCCTTTTCAGAAGGCATGTTGGAGTTTGGAACACGATTGAGTCGCACAGTTCCTAACGGAAGTAAACCTTTTTTGTAAAGATATACTTAATGAAGAATAATAATAATAATATAATTAGAGTGAATAGGCTCTTAATAAACTAGTGCGCCTCACCATCGACGATTGCATCACTGCTTACCATCAGGTGGAATCGCAGTCAAGCGCTAGGTTATAACGATTTAAAAAAAATACTTGAAGATTTGGGCTATTGAACCTGTTGTCGAAACAAATTTTGTAATTTTGATGTTGTGGAACTGTAGATGTTAATCGTGTGACAACATTACACCAAGATCTGGTGCATCTGAAGGGTAGGAATTACTTTGGTCCCCAGCAAATATATCAAAGTCATTACTTAAAACTTAAGGGATAATTTGCTCATCTACGGCTAAAACTCTTCTTTAAAGACTAGCATCAAACGTTCGCGAATCATATTCAATAAAGGCCAAATTTTAAATAATCGGTCATGTCCATCTTGCCCTCGGGGTACAAAGTTCTCGTTATTATTGAAATGTAAAAATATTTTTATTGATTCAAATCGGTTACAAGTCATAATTTCGTAGACCTGCGTCTGTCCAACTTCTTTTGACCAGTACTTTCTGGTTGCAGGTTACTTTACGCAGGACATATAGATTACGATTCCTATAATTTTTTCGATTTCTTCGTTCGTAATCATAGCTGGTTTGTTGATATTTTCTTGAATAGATTTGAGGTTAGACTGCTTCGTAATGAAATTAATAATATCAGCTGTGAACAAGAACCCGAATACATCTGGCGGAGAATCCAGTTGTTTTTACATAGAAATGTTTCAAAACTTATAAGGAATTGTGAGCTATCAATTTGTTTAGCTACAATCTTAGTTTCACAGCAAGTCCCTACATCATCCAACTAAGTATTCTCTATTCGACCTGAGTAGGTATCAAATTAACCTCAATAAAACGTTGAAAATGTTGGAAGGTGGAACCTTCACGGTATACCCGCGAAATTCAAGTTCTCTTACGTTTTTAGCAATTTGTAAGTTAGTAAGTATTAGGTTTTATGTTGATTAAAGTATGATTCGCGGACGTAAGAATTATATATTCTCAGAATTATAACCATTTAAGTCAGAAATAAAACTCCATAGAGCCAGGTAACCCGACAGAAAAACTGTTTTATGAAATCTTAACATTTTAAGATTACACCGACTTATGGACTTATTTTACTGATTTTAATTCTGAAAATACATAATTCTTAAAACTGCGAATCATACTTTAATCAACATAAAACCTAATACTACTGACTTGCAAATTGCAAAAAACACAACAAAAATTGAATTTCGCGGGCTACCGTGGAGATTCTACCTTAGGTATTTTGTTTACAACAAAAAATCTGTTTCAGACTCATCACTACTTGGTAGATTCTCAGGAACTAAGTTTTCCTTAGAACTGGAGGTTTCAGTCACTTTTTTTTCTTTATGTCGATTTCTCTTAGTGGATGTCCTTATTTGTTTGCTCTGTAAACGTTGTCGAGAATTTTTTCAAAACCGTTTAAAAGAACTTTTGCTTGTCAGGCTTAGTAAAATCTGGGTCTGATTCATGAAGAACGGACAAAAAGAAATTCAGAGTTTTTGTAAAACTTTTTAGACAAATTTTAGTGTCACTGGATTTGGACCCGCCAGCCCATGGACACTCATTCAAAAACCTTCTTGAAAATAAAACATCAATTAGGTTGGTATCGTTATTGGTTCCCATGGTAAATTTTCTAAGTATTGTAACTCCTTTACGTTATCAACAGGCTTTATGTTGGGTATCTGGTTTTGTGTTGGTGACTTAAAGGACTCTGCTTAATATATTCCTTATACACAGTTGTGTTTGAATTTCTGAGAGTTTCAACATAATATTTGTCTGATTCTGAAAAAGCGGTTGCTGGTTTTGGGTAATGATTTTATATTCAGCTTTATGGTTTTAACATCTTCTGCAGTACTGTAAATTTTTGTTAAGACATATGTCATAGCTTCGTTTATATCAATCACTTTCGTTACAGTATTCGGTTGTAGTACACTGAAATTTTCTACCGTAATATGTTCTATATTGGTATGCTCTTCAATTGTTATATAGTAATAGGTCTTAACCTATGAAATTGCCGTTTTGTATGAAAAAATATAGACGATTTTGTATCTTGTTTCATGTATTTTTTATTTGTATTAATCGAAGTAATTACCCATGCAATCAATGCATCTTTGCCAACGCAGTAGCAGTTTATTGATGCCCTTAAAGAAGTCAGCTGGACGGGAGGCAACAAATTCTTCAAACGCATTTTGTACTGCCTCTCGGGTATTGAATTTTTTTCCCGCCAAGAAGTTATCCAAATTCTGGAAAAAAGCAGTAGTCTGTAGGCGCAAGGTCTGGTGAGTAGGGCGAATGACGGAGAGCTTCCAACCCCAGTTCTTGCAACTTGGAGACCGTCTGCTGTGTAGTATGAGGTCGCGCGCGCGCCACTGGGGAAAGAATGCCATGTTTTTTGCTATTTACTTTCCCCCTAAGAAGTGGGTCTTCTTCATTTTCAATACTTTTATCCAAAACATATTCATTAATATTTTTTTTATTAATACTTCTAATGGATTTGGAATATCATTATCTAGTTCTTCCTCGCTTTCACTTGAGTCCATCATCATTTTCATAGTCAGTCTGAAAGACTGGTACTGGAGCCCAAGTTGTCATTATCCTGATTCCTTATTTTAGGAGGCTTTGGCTTTGAACATGACGGCAAACTTAAGTCCTCATCTCCAAGTGAATCTAAAATATTTTTCATGACTTGATCTTTTGTTAAAGGATTTTTGAAGAATTTCGTTTTGTATCTAGGATCAATAAACGTTGCTGTAGCAAATAATATGTCGTTTTCTAAGTGAGAAAATCTGTGTCTCATTTCTTGTTTTAAAACAGTTCCTAATGCACTCGTCAGATGCATTGTATTCTTCATCAATCACCTTTTCCAGAGTGGCCAATAACGGAATCACAGATGATATGGAAACATTGGCTGCACTTAGTTCTCGAGTTAAAAAATAATAATCAGCACATTTCTCTGACTGTTCACTATTTGACGCCATTTTCTGTTCAATTAGCAAAATTTTTTTTCTTTCACATTCAATAAGGTCATCTCTATAATATGATGCCGATTTGTTGCGCTTTGACGCGTTTGTGCGACTGCTGCAGGTTGATGTACCTGGGCTCATTATTGACTTCTTCTTCAAACTGACCTCTATAAATACCACTGCACAGGCGGCTGTTATAGTGATTCTGTGTCCAATTGATAATCGCCATTTTGGCGCTGTTGTACTCAGCGAGTGTCTGTGGTACTAAAACTAGTGATGTCGATATCAGCGAGCAAATATCGATAACTTTTGATAAAAAGTTTTTACATTATCTTATACCTAAGTAATAGACAACAATGTACAGAGATCACAAGAGTGTGCGCAAAAACTAAAACGGAACGAACGTATACGTCAAAATTTAGAAGTGTAAAATATGGAGTGCCTCAAGGTAGCGTGCTTGGGCCACCTTTATTTCTCATTTATATAAATGATTTGCCAAAAGTGACGCAACAACAAATGATTTTGTTTGCAGACGATAGCACTGCTATAGTTAAATGTAATGACTTGAACACTTATCAATTTGACATTAATAATACTCTTACTGACATAATTAATTGGCTTAATATGAATAATTTATTAATAAACCTTGAGAAAACCAAAATAATGCATTTCCACCAAAGAACTGAAATCCCTAAAATTCGTGTCAATTATAATGGCAACGAAATAGAAGAAGTAACAGTGAGTGTATTTCTAGGAATGTATATTGATAATAAGCTAAATTGGAAACCTCACATAGAAAATCTTTGCAAGAAAATAAATAAATCTGCCTATGCACTTTTTCAACTGGCTAGAAAAGTAAATATAGACGCGTTACTTGTTGCTTATCACGGTCTAGTAGCCTCACTTCTACGGTATGGAATTATTTTCTGGGGTAATTCTACGGATAAGGAATTAATATTCAAGGCGCAGAAAAGGTGTATTAGAGCCATGTGTGGTCTGAAAACAGATGACAGCTGTGCACCGTACTTTAAGTCTCTAAATGTACTTACGCTACCGTCGATATACATATTAGAAATTAGTGTATTCGTCAAAACAAATCCTGACCTTTTTGACAAAATGACTAATGTACGAAGTGTTCCAATTCGTAGTCAGTACAAAAACTCTTTGAGTAATTATAAATGTAAAACTGCATTGGTAAAAAAAAGTATCTTGGGTATGGCACCACGCATTTATAATAAAATTCCCGACGCCATAAAAGAATTAAATTTAACACAATTTAAAAAGAGGATGAAGCTGTTCCTAATTGATAAATGTTATTATACGATTGAAGAATTCTTAACTGACAAATTCACATAGTTTACTATAACAATTTTGATATTTTTATTATATACCTACTTATAATTATTTGGACATTTCATTCTCTTGACATTTCATTTATTTTGACATTATAAATTATTTTGACATTTTATTCTTTTGACATTCTAAATTATTTTGAATTTCTAATTATTTTGACATTTTATTCTTTTGACATTCTAATCATTTTTACATTTTAATTATTTCGACATTTTAACTATTTAACATTTTAATTATTGTGACATTTTTATTTATTTTGTAATTATAATAGTTTTGCAAATATTTTAATTATTACGACATTATTTTTTGAGACATTTTAATTATTCATTTTTAAGTTTGATATAGAATATTTTTTTCCAATTGTATAATAATTTTGCATGTTTTTTTTTTTATGTAGTACTCGTTTCTCGTCAGCAAGTATTGCACACCATATTTGTACGCCTTCAGGCATAACATAGCGCTCTATATATAAAATAAGATCTGTATTGGTTACCTATGTTAACAAATAAATAAATATTATTATTATTATTATTATTAATAAACGTATCATAATAATTATTACTCATGTTATATCAACAATTTACAGGGAATAATTAATTTATTAAGTAACAGTTGAAAAGGTAAAATAAAACACGTTTTATATATTTAATTTATATTTTTAATTACTGACGTGCCCAAATTATTTGACGGGTTAAAAAATTTCTTATACTTTGACCTGTAATTGACAAGGAGTAATTTTTTGTTGTTGCATACATTCTAACATCGATATACTTAAATATAATTTGTTTAATCATTACATCATAATGACTATTTAAAGTTTCAAACATCATTGTTTCCAAAAAATGAACGCGTAGTTCTGGAAACAATTCATTTGATTTTGGTAGCAATTCTTTCATCACTTTAGCTGTGAGAACTGCCGGATTTTTTTTTCCTCCGGCGCGGCGGCTTCCCATTGGTCTTTTTGCATGCTTGTCGAAAAGATTCCACTAACTAACAAGCTTGTAGTAACGACGCTTTGTGATGGAATAGTTAGTCCACCTCTATTTTTCTGAATAATTAGTGCGATACCGTTTCGTCGATTAGATATGGCATCGGACGGTATTGATTCACAAGCGCTCAAACAATCAATACATATAATTTTGTGCTTGATAGATCCAATCACAAAACCTGCTATGTATCCCACACATAGCTTCGATGTTTCATTTACATTGTTTGGAACAGCCCAACCAAAATGTTAAAAGTCTTGCAGTTTATCATAAACAGATGGTTGTGTATTTTCAGATGATTCTTCTTCTGAGGGCTTCTTCCCATTTATCTTTCATTGGCTTCATCGTGCTGCAGTCTAAAGGCTGCACATGTGACGAATGTGGAGGTAATTTTATAATGGTAATACCGTTAGATGCTGCTAGTTCCACCACATTTATATCCACATGGTTAGAATGCCCATCGTATATTATCAACACGGGTCTTTTGACACCAATCGCTGGAATAAATACGTCTTTAAAATATTTTAAATAAATTATCGTCTCCATCCATCCTTTTTGGCTAACTGCATACGCCGTTTTGATATTATCATTTTGATACATTCACACTCATTCCAGAGATATTTCCCCTGAAATATAATTAATGGTGGTCCTTTACACCATTGGCACTGATAGCAAGCAAAACCGTTGTATTTTCGCGTCCAGGGCCGCTTGTTGTTCTAGTAAACTGGTATCCGGTTAAACCAACAATTATGCTTTTAGACGGGTCAGAACAAAAGCTTGTATCATCTAAATTGAAAATTTGTCTTGGTAGATCCGTAAGATGCAACTCTTGCATGACCTTTTCAAGTATATCAAAATATTCAAACACAAATGGGTTGCAGGCCTTTTTGTGGGCCATTTCGACGGACTGAGGTTTTTTGTACGACTGTTTGTCTTTTACGGAAAGCTAAGAACCACTGTTTTCCTGAAACATCATTTGTGAAGGGAGTTATAATTCCATTACGTCGAATATATTCACCACTTTTTCTTCTTTTTAAATGATCTTTAAGATTCTTAAAATGGATAATTATCTAAACTTATCAATTAAATAAATTATTATTAATCAGAATCTTAATTTCTCTAGACAATGTCCAACTGAAATTAAACCATTTTTATAATCTTCTTATTGTGTTTTCGATTATATTTCAGCATGTTTTTGATGATTTGAATAACCCATTTTTACTCTAATTTCGGCATAATTATTGCAATTTTTTTGGAAACAATCTAAAGGTTTTGCCAGATTTATGGCACTGTTTTTATTGAAAATTTTATTTAATTCAGGGTAATGAGATTAGTTTTATTTTTTACGTTATAACACGACATTTTTGTCATGCCATAACTTATGTTCAAGCCACTGAGTTACAATGTCATCGTTAAATCTAGAAATACTTTCTCCTTGAGGACATTCGCTCATGATGTAGAACCAGGCCTCATCCAATTCTTCCAGCGGTAAATGTGGCAAAACCGCACATAAAGCAACATGTTTTCTATGTATGCTATTCTTATCTAAACCTAAGTCCCTAGATTTTTTTTATTGGTTTTTAAAAATGAAAATAGCATCCCATTATCTGTGCGTTAGGAAATACTGCTGTAAACCTCCTGACGGCAGCTTCCTCAAAATCGCTTGTGAAAACATTGACTTGCATTTTGGGTATTGTTGTTTTTAATAATTAAAGTAATATTTTATAGGTCGATTTTTTTTTGTTATGTAATAAAGCATAGGCTAAAGGTTTAACGATATTTTCAACCTCACCGTGGATGCTGTAAATTTGTAGAACAGGTTTAGGCGCGCATTTAAAAGTTCCGTCGCAGTATACAACATGTAAGATAATTAACGCACATCCTCTTGGGGGTTATTATACTCATCATCATGAACAACTTTTACTATCGGACCAAACCTGAAATCGAGAAAAAATAATCAGCTGTTCCCTACATTTATGTTCGCTTATTTCGTCAAAATGTATGGAACAGCTGATTTTTTTTTATCGATTTAATATTTGTGCCGTTATCGCAATAGATCGCATAGGGTTTACCGCGCCGCGATATGAACCTGCGCAAAGCATGATAAGAATGCTTCTGTTGTCAGATCACTAACCACTTCTAAATGTAGAACCTTAGTAGCTAAACAAACAAATATGCATAGATAAGCTTTAGTGACTCGGCTACCTCTTCCTTTTTTGATGAAATCATGAAAGGATCTGCAAAATCAATTCCACATGAATTAAAAGAAAAATCTATACTGACCCTGACAGCAGGTAAATCACCCATAATAGGTTGTACGGGTTGACCTCTAAAGAAACAATACATTTCTTGGTAATGAATCGAGCTAAGTTTCTACCACCAAGTGGCCAGAATATTTCCCGAACTAAGGCTAATAGCAGTTGTGGCCCTGAGTGAAATAATCTTAAATGTTCATATTCCATCATCAACTTCGTTAAATGGTGTTTAGCATCTAGCAAGATAGGGTGCTTCTTATCATATTGAGATTCAGATTGACTTAATCTACCTCCTACCCTATCAAACCTTCTGAATCTATAAAGGGATTTGGAGGTAATAACTTGCTTTTATGATTTAAGTCAATCAAGTCAATGCCCTCCGCGACTCGGCCGTTAGAATAGTTCGGGTTACGGAGCCGCTGAGCCGTGCAGAAGGGACCTACCGTAGCGCATATGTTCTCATGCGCTGGCTCCATTTCGCACATCTTAGATAAAGGTACGACGAGCTGTTCCGGTTCGGTAGACAGCTGGGCATTTACGGAGATCGTTTCGGCTTCCCTATAAAGGGTCAGAGCTCTGCGGACCACCTCCTGAGTGCAGCTCATCAGGTGTTGAATAAAGGTATCTACGTTGTGGAAATTTGCTTCCATTAGCGGATCGCAAACCATAAGGGCCATGTTTATTGGCGCCTCAATATCGTGCTCATACATGTTGTTAGCTTGTTCAGTAGGACAGAAAGCGGTGTACCAATTCTCTCTGTTGTAGCTGTTCACCGATATAAAGAATCGGAAAAGACGATAGGCGCATAGGTCCATTACCGATTCAGCCCCCGCCAATGGGGTTCTCATTCCTTTTCCCCTGGCCAGACATGCAAGAAAACGAATCACACTGTTCTTTGTGTCCCAAGCGGCATACTGCTCAGAGATTGTCTCCTTATCGAGCCCCAACAGGTCGTCAAAAGGGGTTACATAGAGGGGCCTAGGTTGGCATTCTACTAGGGATTGCAATTGCTGGATCCAGCATACAGCAATCCAGCTGGATCCAGCGCCTTTTTAAATATGCTGGATCCAGCATACAGTGCTGGATCCAGCGATGCGGATCCGCAAACGTATCAATTTCTATTGTTTAGTTTCGAATTGCATCCGTAATTGTTATACACTTGAGAGCAAAAAAATCGCACATGGATTGTAATTTGGTTTAATACCGATATTTCCTTAAATCCAAAGAAATTGCATATAAATTATTAATCAAAATTAAAGGATGTAAGGTTAGCTTTACAAAAACACAATATTAAGATCATTGACCTTCACGTAATTCACAAAAACCAATAATACACCCAATTTCCCAAATTCACTAATTTGCATTTCTCAACTTTCACCTTGATCCTGAGCTACAAAAGGGGTGTTTTTTAGATTTTTCACTCATTATCCGTCAACGTGATAATGTCTCTACTGGAAGCAGATGGATTTACCAGGAAAATATGGGTACCACGCCCGCAGAAGCTGTTTAAGTTATTACCTTGCCCAAAACATGCCATAAACCAAATGAAGTTGCTCGACAGCAAAATTTTAGCCGCTTCCCAGATCTTCGGATATACCAAAGGTTTCAAGAGACCAGTGGGCACATTCGGCGACTAGGACCTGGCCGGTAGCGCGTAGGATAAGGGCGTGATGATCGCTTTGTTGTAACAAGTACTTTGAGAAATCGGCTATCGAATGCGATTGAAATGAGACAAAAGCTTTAAAAAACTCGCAATGTCAGTATAAATCAGTGGACATTTAGAAAAGGACTGAATGAAGCAGTTCTGACTGTACATCATCCAGCAAATGGTGCCAAACTGACCACAGCTCCCCAACAAGCCCGGTGACAATTTGCCACGGTACAATTAAATTACGTGTATGACTAATGGCAAACTGTAGGATTTTTTGATAACTGCAGAATGACTTACATGACCATGATAGACGCTTTAGGATTCACAGAAGGACATCAGACTAATTTTAACACTGCTGCATAAGCAATCATTTTGCTTTTGGAGGCATTTTAGGGTGGCATAATGTTGTACGGTAAAACTGACTTGTATTCATACACTGGGGCAAATACCTGCCCGATATCGAGAGGGTTGATGGCTTCACGATACGTCAAAAAAATGCTCGGAGAATCTGTGAAGCTGCTGGTGTAACATATGGTGATTTTTTTTTCTTAATGCTCGATAACACTAGATCGCATGTGGCTAGACCAGTTGGACACTACATGAAAAACTTTGGAATCATCGTGATAGTGAGGCTAATGCGTAGTTCTGATCTTAATCCAATTGTTCATGTCTGGAATGACCTTAAAAAAAGAGTTAGAGCAAAAAACCCGGTTCTTCGCGACTCCAAGAGGGTCAATTTATCATTAACGAGGAGTGAAAGGTTATACCATACAATTTCATGGTAAAATTAATACGGTCCATGAAAAATCGATTAACAGCTGTAATTAAGGCTAAGAAAGGGAATACACTCTATTAATAAACTGGTTAACCAAGAATTTTAAGTTTGACTCTCATTCTTTCATAGGTGAAATTTTGTATTTTTACTCTTATGTTGGATATTGTGCTCTCAAACTTTTCAAGGGTATTTTTTTACACTGTATTTCATATCATTAGAAAGATAAAGAAATGGTCTTTCAACTTGTGTATGCATTTCTTTCAAAAGCTATTCACATTCATGACAAAAACTGTCTTAACATAAAAAGTCATCATGTGCGATTTTTTTGCTCTCGAGTGTATGTGATGACAACTGTGTAATGGCAACTGCCTGATAGATGATTTCGGGCTGTTGTATCTATTTAAATCGCGCGGAGAACTTAGCTTGCGCGATGCAGGATTCTGTGACGTCAGATGTCACTACAAGGGTATATGTTATTTAATTTTAAGTTGTGTTCTTTTGATCTCAAATGGTTAAGAAACGAAAGCAAATTAGTGAAAGGTTTCATAGATTATCGTTAGAAGTTATTATACAAATTACTTAATTAACCTATCAATACCCGCAAAACGAGACACAATAGTTAAACAATAACAGCGCGGCCCAATGAGACCGGTCGGGGATTCATGAATTAAAAAATATAAATGTCGCCTTTTTATTTGCGTTCCACATTTTGCTGGATCCGCGCTGGATCCAGCTGGATTCAGGTCAATCCAGCAAAAATCCAGCTGGATTGAAAACGCTGCTGGATTGCAATCCCTACATTCTACGTACTGTTAGAAACCGACCGAAGATTCACTTAAAAAAAAAAGAAAATACTTTGTGCTGTAAAACTAATAGACTTTAATTAATATTTATCACGAGTGCAGCACATGAGTGCACTGGATAGAGGATGAAAGACGACTGCCTGGAAGAGTAGGATGGGTGTGTGAGGAGTGGAAGAGTGATGTGTCAGCACTCTTGACGGGATTGCAGTGTAAGCTGCTGGGTAAGGTAAAACGGGTACATTGGAAAGGTATAACAGTACGGACAGGTAACGTTGGCGTTGCCGTAGCGCATGCCGCCAGACTCTCGCCAGCCCGCGCCTTCGTCAGTGGTCCGCAGCGAGTCGAACAATTCGAGCTACGAACGCTGGTTAGGCCTGGTTCCATTTAGCGGAAATACTGATAATAATATACGATCGCGTGACCCTCAAAGGGGTCAAGTACTCCAGTTGAGGTGCCAACACGTGCTATCGCCGACTCTACGTCTCTCACTGAGCTGTCAGTGAGGAATTTTGTTATAAAGTTTGCTTCATGAAGCAATTATTTTTTGCATTCAGACATAAGGGAACTTTCCATTTGCTGCAAGACCACTGTGTACCCTTACATAGAGGAATTTTGCATCTTAGTCTATTCGAAAATATAGGCCAGTGACCAACGCCGTCTTTTCGCACATCCATAGACGGCAAAGGACGAGATGAGCCTTTGGGTTTTTTTGACTGTAAACTTTGTTCTAATGAGCCATTACTAGGCCGACCTCTTTTATTACCATTATTATAAGATCCCACATTGCAAAGAGAATCAGCCAAATCATTACGGAACTGACCAAGATTTGGAAGTTGTTTGCTTAGGATGCCTTTTGCAATAAGGTTTTTCTTCATACGTATCCATGAATTTATCACTGCAAGGTCCAATTGATGATAGGCGGAGGTACCATTTGCGGCTTTTCACTCTTATACGATAGCGACCTAAGTAGCTATCCATCAGGTCCACTCCCCCCATGTGCATATTATATTCCTGCACTATTTTTGGACAACAGATATCAATATTTTGTTTTAGCCGCTTATCAAACCGACACATAGCACTTACGGGTTGCGAGCCAATATAAGTAGACAACAAAGTAACCAACTTGTTATCTTTCCACACCTTCTCTCTCTCTCCTAAATCTGGCTCATTTACTAGTCTGTTTCTTTTTTCTTTCTGTCCAGAGTACACTTTAAAGCGGTAGGCATGTCCCATGAGACTACATAAAACATATAGCTTGTAGCCCCATTTATGGGACTTATTTGGTAAGTATACACTTTAAAGCGGTAGGCATGTCCCATGAGACTACATAAAACATATAGCTTGTAGCCCCATTTATGGGACTTATTTGGTAAGTATTTTTTTAGGAAATGACCGATTTCAGTAGAACACATTTGTTAGTCTATCAAGAGGCATTGGTCTATCGGAATAGATAAAAAAGTTTCGTTCAGGTGGTCTATTACAGATCTGATTTTGTGTAGGCGATCGTGGTTTGGATAATCTCTCGGAAGATGTTTTTGATTATTATCGTTGAAATGCATTGCGGCATTGCGTCTTTTTTAAGTTCGTAGCCAAACTTTTCTTGCCAACAAGAACGCACACTAGGAAAATGTTGAACAGACATAAATAATAATATTCCAATGTTTTTTTTAGTTCGCTAACAGTTATCACAAAAGAGGTCGCTGGGTTTGTTTGAATGGCATAGAGATTGGTTTCACCTACAATTTTTTGAAGAAAATCTGGAGTAAAATAATGAAGAAAACATCTATACGGTGTATCGAGGTTGGCTGTAGTGATGGGAATTAATGCTATTGCGCATAAATTTCATTAGCATGCGAATTCGTAAGTCTTAGCATGTTAATTGCTATTGCTATGCTATTTGCTAATACGTATAACGATAAATTATAATAAACATTTATATGAATTTTGTTATTATACGAATTAAAAACGCGTTCGTCAATAACGTGCGTTTAGTTTGCTCGCCGATAACGTTTTATTTCTGCTAGCACACTTGCATTATGTTGTGATTAAGATAATGAATTAATGATCATATTTTCGCATCTACATTTCATTTGCTTAATGCTAAATGAGCATTCGCATGCTAACAATGAATGCTAATGCTAATTAATTCATCACTATTTGGCTGGGTTCGTAAATTAATTTAGAAGCATCATAAGTAATGTAATCTTTATCCAAATAAGGCTACGTCTATCTATCGGGTTTACTAAGTTATGTTGCAATTCGTCATGAACAGATGGCTCAGGATTGTCGACTTAATGTGGGTCGCTATGTACTTTGGGTTCGCCTAACGTTTAATCTTCTTCCATCAAATCTTGGATAATTTCTCGAGTGCTCGTGTAAAATTGATCCGCATCATCATTCTCATTCTCTAACCCATCTTCCGAAACATTACCGTCTTCTAAAGCAGCTAAGAGTTGTTCGATATCCTTATTTTGCAGGGACCGAGACATTCTGTGAAAATATACGCGTAAAGTCGTAAGAATTTAATGTGAAAATAATTCAGCCTCATTGTAATATATATATAGAAATAATAACATAATAGCTTAAAAAAGAGTAATAAATACGTATACAATATCAGATAAGAATTTTAGTTTTAGTAAACTTGGTAAGCCGATTTTGCATACTGATGTACTTCTACATCACAAAAAAAATGCATTTTTCTTACATAACTTTATCAATAAATTGAAAAATATAAATATTATTTCTTAGTCTTACCTTGTTTCTATCCAAAAACAATTTATCTTCTACGTTTTTATTACTTTAATTTAAAACTAGCTGTCCCCTGCGGTTTCACCCGCATTTTTCGTTACTGCTCCGCTCCCGTGGGTCGTAGCGTGATGGTATATAGCCTATAGCATTCCTCGATAAATGGGCTATCTAACACTGAAAGAATTATTCAAATCGGACCAGTAGTTCCCGAGATTACCCCCTACATACAAACATACAAACTTACAAATTTTGCCTCTTTATAATATTATAGTATAGATAATCGTAATTCATAACCCACGCCGAAGTGAAGTTTTATTCAGATTACGCGCCAACAATGAAAATTGTCACAGATAAAAAAAAACTGTCAAAGATTTCACTTGTAACTTGGAAACGATAAAATAGTTTTAGAAAAGTGAAAATAATAAAAAAAAGTCAGCTATGGTTGCTACATAAAGAGATAAAGAGGTTTTAAATATACGATGCCGATCTACATCGCTATGCATTTAAGGTTACTTTAGGAAAACAGAGTGCGGCTTCAGATATTATGAATAAGTGAATTTCCCTGTATTACTACTTCATTCGAGTCAACCCCAGTCTTCAGAATATCATCGATGTTAGTCTCAAGATCTGTAACCAAATAATTTAACATTTTGTAAGTGAAATCAAATATAGCCTGTCAAGCCAGAGATTACTGACAAAAGACTATTAATTGTGTCTGGGACTCAAAACTCCACCTGGGCTTCAGTTCCTAGGCAGTGTGGCCATCCACGTCCATAGTAAAGACATTGGCTCAGAAGTTGAAGAGGGAAAGTGGCCCATTCATTGCGTCTCCGTGCCACTGACTAGTACAGCACTGTATTATGGAAGTAGCAAAGGACAATTTAACTGTGAGATATACCTTTATTACATAATGCTGGTTCCTCAGGCAAAATAATTTCAGCCTCATCAAAAAAATTAGCTTCTGTGTTTTCTGGGGCAACATTATCGCTGTCAAAATGGTTGAAAAGCCCAACAGCACTTGTTTTAATCAAAGATATGATTTTAAAATGTAGGGGATCTTCCTTTTTAGGATTTGCTGGTCCGCCACCTAAAATAGTACAAAATTATTAAGTTATGTATGTAAAAGTAAAATTATAAGCATAACATGTCCGTGCTATTGTTGTGAAGATGTTTCAACAATGAATGCCAAAAAGAAAAGTAAAAAACCATCAAAGTATTTTACCTACTAACAAGTAATAATAATGGTACAAGACAAACCTGTTTGGATTCTATGCATCCTGTTGAATGTCTCATCCTTTCTGGCATTTTTTTTTTCATATATTCCCACTAATTTTTTAGCATCTCTGCTGAACGCGAGCAGTTTGTTGTTTGACTGTTATATTCGTAAGATATAATTTGCCATTCGGCAAGTTTTTGTTTCATCGTAATACCGTCTGTTTTTTTGTTTTCTACTTTAGTGAAATGATTTTCCACTAGTTGTACAAACAGATTTTTCTCAGAAGGTAACCAATTTGGGCTACGTTTCCTTTTTCCACCAGACATGTTATTTATTTTAAATTAATTCAACACAACACAAAAATCAAGATCTCCAAACATAACCTCACTCAACAATGACAACTCGTGTGAATATTCATTGACAGCAAAGTTGAGACCATTATAAACCGGCAAAATTATGTGGACATAAAATCTTACGTTCCTCTTCATAAACAATTGCATTTCCATTTTAGTTGGCTTACATGTATATTGAGTGAACATGTAAGCATGCCATTTTAAGACCTCATCTTCCCACTTATCTTTGCTGCATCTGTGCTACAGTCAAGAGGTTGCAATACATCAGGGGAACATGGAAAATCTGAAAGGTGTCCACCGTGCCCTCCAGATCCAAACACGTCGTGTGCTATGGTATGTATGGGCCTAAACCCGCAGCCGTTACATTTTGGTGCGGCAATAAAATGTGTAGAAGACCAAAGCCACAACAAACCAAAGCCTAAACACGTTTTGAAATCCTCTACGCAAAAAATCTGTTATATCCTTTGGGATTTTCCTTGTCTGAAGACGATGACGATGGCGTTGCCGATATATCTGTCGCAGGTTTTTCATAAAATTAGGTTTTTGATCAAAAACCGGAAGATGACTCATATTAAACTCAATTTCATCATAAACCTGCATCAATCCAGATTTTTGATCAAAAACCTGAACTAGTTTGGGTTTATGATAAAATTGTTGTCAAAACCACGGTTTAGCTTTGTTTTATGACAATTTAAATGAAATAAATAAATCAATCCATCATCATTTGCAACTTAGTAGAAAGAAAACAATTATTTATTTATCAAAAATGGTCCAGAAGAACGATATTTGAATGGAGTTTCGAGGCATCCAGTCTTTTAGAACCCCTGCAGAAATATCAATTTGGAATAAATCGTTCTTCTTATCAATTACCTTTCTATCACGTTACTTGCATCCAGTGGCCCTCTATTTTTGGCATAAAAACTAAAATTGTAGCACCAATATCGATTTCTCCAAATTTTTCTAAAGAAGCTGCCTTCATTTTTTTTGCTGACATTTTTAAATTTTCAACGGCATGTTCCCTTTCAATTGTGTAAAATGTTTTGTTCTTTTTGACATAAATCACACAGAATCTTTGATCCCATACCCTTCATTTTCTTCTGATAATATCTTCCCGCAAATTTGATGAACTGGGTTGTTACAAACACCACAATGATGTGCTCCAGAGGATTCCTTTCCACAGACAAAGCAAAATATTCGTGTTTCATCAATAAGCATTTCTTCAGTTTCAATTATTCTACTTTCTGATTGATCATACTTCCGTGTGTTCGTTCGTTCCGTTTCTCATCATCATCTACCTAGCCTTTTCCCAACTATATTGGGGTCGGCTTCCAGTCAAGCCGGATTTAGCTGAATACCAGTATTTTACGAGGAGCGGCTGCCTACCAGACCTCCACAACCCATTAACTGGGGTAACACGGTACTTCATGGCAAGACTGGAGTCAGATTTACTGGCTTCTGACTATCCGTAACGACTGCCAAAGATCTCCAAATAACAGCCGGGACCAACGGCTTAACGTGCTTTCCGGGGCACGGAGGAAACTCGTTACGTTAAGATGGTCACCCATCCACAGACCAACCTAGGCAAGCGTTGCTTAACCTTGAAGATCGACCTGTGCGGCTGTTATTATCTAGCCACGAGCTCCTCGTTCGTTCGTTCCGTTTCTAATGTTGATATATTTTCTTGTATGAGAACTGCAGCTGTTTCTATTTCTTGCTGAGAGGTTGTGCCTACTTTGTCTAATTCAATTCTGATTAGGGGATTTAAATCCTTATTTGAGTCCATTTCTAGAGAGGATTCGATTACTTCAGCAACATTCTTTGAGTTCAAAAACTTCTTCAAGTCCCCTTCCGTAATAAGTTTGTCTAACAAGCCTGTTGGAATGTGTGTTTTCAGTCCTATTCGAGGCTCTGTGCTAAACAAAGCCTTATTTGGTGTCCTTTGAATGGTCCTACGAAAGGAAGTTTTTTTTTGGAATTGGACAAAGTACTATCTCATGGACCATTTTTGATAAATAAAGAATTGTTTTCTTTCTACGTTGCAAATGATGATGGACTGTTTTATTTATTTCATTTAAATTGATTTATTTGTTATAAAACAAAGCTAAACCGTGGTTTTGACAACAACTTTATCATAAACCCAAACTAGTTCAGGTTTTTGATCAAAAATCTGGATTGATGCAGGTTTATGATGAAATTGAGTTTAATATTTGTCATGTTCCGGTTTTTCATCAAAAACCTAGGTTTATGATCAAAAACCTAATTTTATGAAAAACCTGCGACATATCTACTGTTTTATTATCAATTGTTGCTGAGGATGTATCATATGTCAATTTTTATCAAAAATGTTATGGGTGGGCGGGCACATCCTCGATATCTGCTAAGCAAACTAAATCGCGACTAGTAATCATATCGGCAACAGATGTACGAGTATCATTAGAAACATTGTCAACGCCGTTTAATGATAATATTATATTGGAAACAACGCCAACCTCGTCTATTGACGATATTACATTGGGTATATCAACCGTTGATGATCGCGAAATTTCAAATGTGTGTAATTTCGGATTGAAACAAAAACAATCATCCGTACAAAAGCAACTAAGTATTCGATGTTTAGATTGATTATAATTTAAAGTAACAATTTGGTGAATTGATCGTGTGCCCGGCACAGTTTTGAGTACCGGAGGTAATAACTTTGAAATTTCGTCAATATATTCTGTTTTGATGTAATATTTTGTACATTTTACAGACTTCACTTGACTTACTTGACTTAATGTCCTATGTCCCCTAGATGGGGCAGAGGGCGTCCACAGTAATCCTCCATCGCGAACGGTCTTGAGCTTCCCGCTTCACCTCGCTCCACGTCATACCGTTGCCTGCCGCTTCTGCCAGTACGGTGCGACGCCAAGTTTGGCGGGTACGGCCACGCTTTCTTTTTCCTTGGGGGTTCCAATCCAACGCTTGTTTGGGTATGTGATCGGAATCCCTTCGGAGCGTGTGGCCAATCCATCTCCACTTGCGACGCTTGATCTGGAGGTCGATCGGGCTCTCGTGGCATTTTTCTAACAGCTCTATGTTAGATATAGTCTCGGGCCAGTAAATTCCGAGAATGCGACGGAGACAGCGGTTGACGAAAACTTGGATCTGGCGTGAGATATCTTTCGTAACCTTCCATGTTTCGCACCCGTAGAGCAGTACAGGTTTAACATTGGACCCGAAGATCTTGAGTTTTATCCTTCGGGTCAATTTACGTGACTGCCAAACAGGTCTTAGCTGCGCGAAGGTTGCTCGGGCTTTGGCGATCCGTGAAGTGATGTCCTCTTCACTACCTCCGGTTTCTGTAACGACGCTTCCTAGGTAGGTAAAATTGTGTACGCGTTCCACTACCTCTGAGTTCAGCATCAACGGTGAGGGATTCTTCACACCAGTTCGCATCTCTTGCGTCTTCCGGATGTTAATTTTAAGGCCAGATCTTGCAGCCTCCTGACTTAAATCGTCCAACTTAGCCTGCATGTCGGAGTGGGTATGGCTCAAGAGGCAAAGGTCATCGGCGTAATCTAGGTCCTCCAAGACGTTGGACAATCCCCACTCTATTCCGCGGCGCTTGTTGTCGGAGATACGGAGCATTATTCCGTCAAGAACCACAAGAAAAAGAAGCGGCGAAAGTAGGCAGCCCTGGCGGACACCAGCGTGCACCGTGATGTCATCAGAGATGAGGCCGTCGTGCGTTACCTTACAAGAATACTTCTTGTAGATAGCCTCCAGAAGGCGAACAATTTTGGGTGGTACTCCAATGCTCAACAAGCGAGACCAGATGCTGGACCACTTCAGCGTATCAAAGGCTTTTTCGAAGTCAACAAAAGTTAGATAAATCTCCCTCTGCCATTCTGATGCCTGCTCGAGTATGATACGGAGAGTGTTGATCTGGTCGGTGCATGAACGGCCAGGGCGGAAACCAGCTTGTTCCTCGCGTAGGAGAGGATCCACGGCCTTTGACAACCTATCCAGGATGATCTTGCAAAACACCTTTGAGGGAATTGAGAGCAGCGTAATACCTCTCCAGTTATTGCACTGACTGAGATCACCTTTCTTCGGTACATTGATTAAGAGACCTTTGTTCCATTCATCCGGGAGCTCCTCGGCGGTCCAGATCCTTTCAATAAGGGGCGTCAGAACATCGACGGCAGAGGATAAGTCAGCTTGTAGCATTTCCGCCGTAATCAGGTCGAGTCCTGGCGCCTTACCTGTCTTCAAAGAGCGGACCGCTTTAGCAATTGCAAAGGCTGATGGTGGTTCTGTATCGATATCGACTGACTGACTTCACACGTACTAAAATTATTTTATATACATCATCCGCGTTAACTACATCTTTACCGTAAACTTCTTGTCTATCTAAAGATCTTCTAACTACCCCTCCAATTGCATCGGCAACGCCTTTTCCATGGCCACTCTCAAAGAAAGACCAAGTCATTTTAAGATGTTTAACAGTTGCAAAACGATAAATTAAAAAAAAAGGTGTTTTTTGGCGATACTGCGAGCTTGGGCCATCTGAAAGTATATGAATAACTTTTAGGTCGGTTCTAGAGATTGTGCTAATTCTATTATTGGTAAAAGATGTGCCCATATCTATCATCGCACTTGGATGATAGAGATATATATTTGAGGGTGAAACAGTACAAAAAGATTGTTTTTTTACCATTCACGAAAAGCACGCTGGTATGTAAGGAAACATGATTTTTACAAGCACCGAAGTGCATTGTTTGTACTTCGGAACTTAATTTACATTCATAATTTTGGGAAAAATCACGTGAATGGCTGCTTCTCCGGGATTTAGGTTATCACAACATTTATTACGAGTCTTCTTCTTCTTGCCCTTATCCCATATTATTTGGGGTCGGCACAACATGTTTTTTTTTTCTTCCATTCTGTCCTGTCACCCGTCATGCTATCATCAAGTCCCTTTTCTTTCATATCAGTCCTCCTCCAGTGAAATTTAAATCGCTTAAGATCATTGCCAAATGTATCAATTAAATGAATCATAGTATTCTTTTTAAAGTTTTCGTCATCGCTGCGGACTGTCCGTGGTGTCGTCTCGCTCGCGCTCGCGCCGGCACGGCTCGCGGCCGGTGGCGGGCGCGACGAGGAACCTGTTAGGCTTCATACGCACTATGCGGGTAGCCGCATTACGGCTAGCCGCGCGGCTGACCGCAGGATGCGGTTGCGAATGCGGCCAGCCGGATCGCGGGCAGCCGCATTCGCAACCGCAACGTGCGGTTGAAGAACCGTTGCGATTTGCGGTCATGTCGATCCATTTCAAAGATGGACGTGGAAGAAGTTGCAGCTATTTACTACATTTACACACGTTACGTAAAGAAGAAAAAACAAAGAAAGAAGTACTGGGTGCATCATGATTTGCAAACACGAGATGAGAGCAAGCATTATGCAATATTATTCGAAGAACTAAAAAAAAATGAAGATAAGTTTTTCGGATTTACTAGAATGAGCATAAAGACGTTTGAAGAATTATTGAACATTTTAGAAAAATTGCAAAAATGCACACACTCACTCAATGGCGGGCAGCCGCAGACTGAACCGCACAGTGCGTATAGCAACCGTCCGGCTGGCCGTCACTCGGGCCGCAGCCCTCCGAGCGACCGGAGCGGTCTGCGGGTAGCCGCATTGCAGTGCGCATAGAAATGAATATTACGTACATAATTGTGCTTGCGGTCAGCCGGACGGCTAGCCGCAATGCGGCTACCCGCATAGTGCGTATGAAGCCTTACTCTGTATATATAAAATAATGCGGTTGTCCGCATCACTTGTTTGTGGCACTACTACAACCTCGGTACAATTTTAGTTTTATAGTTATGTAAGAATGTATATGAGTTAAGTTTATAAATTAAAAAAATCTTGGAGACTATCATTGCTGTCTTGGTTCGATGTACGTGTAGGTTCTGGTGATGATACATGTCCTGGTGATTGAACATCCGCAATAGGAGAACATGGGCCCGTAATATGTTGAACAGGGACAAGTATTGATGAATAATGTGTATCTCTAGGGCCTACAGATAAATTCGTTGAAGGTGATCTAAATCAACACTATCCTCATTATCAGTTACATTCGGAGGTGAGGCTATTATATTCGTACCCCCCGATCTGTGTTCGGGAATATTGTCTAGGAACGACAACTGCTGGTACCTTTTGTCTTTTGCGTTTTTTGCTGCGGCTGACCCAGTACCCGCCTTATTTTTTTTTCTATATCTTGTATAGGAATCGCGTATCATTTTCCATTTTTTCTTGCAGTCATCACCTAAAACCAAGAACTTGATTAAGGTATGTTGTTCTGGATTAGTGTGGTGTATTGTACAGATTTAAATACATAACTACATCAGACTATACTAGTATTGTTTAGATATTTAAATAAAGTTAAACAATCTTGACTTTTTAAGCAAAACATATTTCTAACAAATAAACTACTGCCTAAACTATTGTGGTACCTATTAAGATTGGTTTTTAGATGCATTTTACTTACTGAGCTTTTAAAATGAAAAAGAATAAAGAAACACATCGAGATTAAAGTTTAGTTAAATACCTAAACAAAATGAGTAAAGGATTTCATCATGTCTCTCACTTTGTTAAATCATTACTATTATAATTATTCTATATATATCAAAATAGTATTATGATTTTTACAGGTTCATGGCCACCGGTGAAAGTTTCAGATCTTTATCGTATTCATACCGTATATCTGAGAGCTATATATCACGTATCGTGAAACATGTATTAAAAGTTTTAAGGCAAGAACTAGTACCTCTCCTAATGAAGCCTCTGGAGGAAAACGACTTAACAATCGTTGAAACATGTTTTTAGCATAAATGGAATATACCGAATTGCGTTGGAGGAATCGATGGCAAACATGTCCGTATCAAAACTCCAAAAAATAGTGGATCCCTCTTTTTTAATTATAAAGATTACTTTTCAGTTGTCTTGTTAGCTATTGTGGATGCAAATTACAAATTTATAGCCGTTGATGTAGGTGCTTACGGCAAAGAATCTGACAATGGCATTTTTCAAAAGTCAAGAATGGGCAATGACATAGCAAATGAAAGATTTCATATTCCACCACCTAAGAATTTGCCTGGAACAAATGTATTCTGCCCCACTTTTTAATTGGGGATGAGGCGTTTGCTCTTAGTAGCTTTATGATGAAGCCATACCCCAGAAGAACAGCGAGATTGTCTAGAGACAAAGAAATTTATAACTACAGATTATGTCGAGCTCGGAGATTGACAGAAAATGCTTTTGGTCTTTTAAGTCAAGTTTTCAGAGTTTTCTATTCGCCTATCGGTATATCGACCGAGGTGGTTGATGACCTTATGTTAACAGCTTGTTGTTTACACAATTTACTTCGGGATTGTTACCTCTAAGAAAATAGCATTCCACATTATCAAACAAATAGTGAAAATCTCCCTGACCAAAACATAATAGATTTAGTGGCTTCGGGTAGGTTTTCGAATAGCAATGGATTCGAAGTCAGATACAAACTAAAAGATTTTTTCGTTACTGAGAACGGTTCAGTAGGCCAATCACGAATATCTAACGAATTCGAATCAACAATGTATCGAGGCCTCGATTCGAAAACAGAGTCTGTCGATAGTAGGCAGCACGAAGCACATTCGAAGCACTATCGAACACTCGATTCGAATTTGAAGGTGACGTCATGCTAATGTAAATAGGGACGCGGCCATAGTGAGCAAAATGAACGATTGTTGAATGAATCGTTGCGTTCGAAAACTAAATCAAGTTGTTAATATTTTTTTCTCCTTTGATTAAACGTTTTATTATTATGAAATTTAAATAAAAACTGAATGTTTTATAAAGAAGAGACCCAAAGTTAATTATTAGACATTTTAAAGTGGCATTATCTTCAGTAATATAACATAGTTTCGGAATTTTATTTAAAAAAAATCACGGGTACCGAACGCACCCACTTGACATTTTGAGGGCGCCAAGCCAAGGCTAAGTCTAAAATTTGTTTATGTTTTACTACACGTCCACATCAACTTTTAAGTGAATAAACAATTATGAGGACTAGTCAGACGCAGTATGAAATGATGGTTGAATTCATGGAAGCGTGAGTATAAGGAGGCATAAACTTTAATGTGAAGTATTTTAAAGTACAATGCTATTTCTATTCCAGAAATGGAGATTTGTCTAAACCTTCAGGCGGCCCACGAGATCGGAATTTCATACAAATGAAATAGAAGGACCTGACAAATAAATTAAATATTGAAGGCGAATCTAGGTCTGAGGAGAAATGGCGCAAAGTATATCTCAAGTGACGCTCATTTTTTTTGTTGTTGGGGCACTTGAATGAAGTCATTCTTAAGTCTCTGCATTAAGTACTTATCCAATATCTTTGTGTTAAGTAAGTTTGTTTGGATTTCCTGCTTAAATTATTGCTCTTTTACCTATCAATACCCGCGAAACGAGACACAATAGTAAGACAATAACAGCGCGGTCCTACGAGACCGGTCGGGGATTCATGAATTAATTCAAGGTGTGGAGCGATTATAAAAATAATTGCAAGAAGGAGTGTGCCAAAATTAATAGGGCCGTTAATGGCACTGGTGGAGGGCCAGCACTCCAATTAACCTTGACCGATTTAGAAAACCGAGTCATGCAGATAATTGGAGTGCAAGCAGCTACTGGCATGGTGGTGGAAGAAGCAGGGTTTTAACGGGTTAGCTACTTACTTACTTTTAAAATTGTTTTTTTTATTACCTAGTAATTAAATATTGTTTTTATTTCAGGAAGCTGCAGAAATGTCTCAACCATCAGAGATGAGAGTTCCTGATGCACATGTGGATGATTACGAAATAGATAAATATTATGAATCTTACTTTTATAATAATTAATCAGTTAATAGAATAGAATAAAAAAACATTTATTCGGGACAGACACAGCACAACGATTACAAACAAAATAAATTAGAAAAAAAAGTACAGAATGCGTCGGGCGTGCCCGTACCGAAAGGGTCACCACCTCAGCATGTGCTGGGCGTCAGACACCCAGCGCTGGTTTTCAGTTGGCACCCCGCAGTGACTCACGGACGACGGTAAACAATATATAATTACATTAAATATTTTATAAAATACTCTCTGTTCACTAGTGTATAATTTTATATAAATAAGCAAAATACGTAAATAACTATATAATAAATAAGTATATAATATTAACAAACAAAATATATGCCACATTGCTAGAAAAAAATGAAAAGACTAAAATAACGCGATACCCACAATACTCTCAATATTACAATAAAGTACGATAATATGCACACCGGCCGACGCGCGTCGCAACGATCCACGCGATGACGCATACGACGAGACGCCGGCCAAGCAATTAGCCGTCACCTAGGACTAATATCTACCAATAAATAAAAATAAGAAGCCAGTAAATCAAAAACTTTTGCCTTCTAGAAAATATTTCCAAGTTCCAAGCCAGTAAATCAAACTTGCAAGAGATTTGAAAACAGTTTCTGCCTGTGTGTGTGTTTTTTTTAAAAGCAATTTGAAAGGGATCGACAGGCAATAAATAATTAATATAAATATGTTTAGTGTCTTGTGGTTACCAATATTTGCTGTGTATGTTTATGCATCCCTAAATTACATAAAAGCATCATAATTTTTGTTCAATGTCAAATCTTGAAAAAAGATTATTTATACATAAATCCCAATGTACGCACATAAATATCACATTAAATAGTAAATGTTTCTGTGAGAACTCAAGTTTCTGCTAATAAGAAAAAGGACTAGTCTAACCAACATTAATAAATGTTTTACAGATTGGAATATTCCGGGCACAAGTAGTCAGCCAACAGTGGCTCCTCCTCCACCACCGAGTCCACCAGATGAAACCCCTGCTCTCCCATCAACTGAGGCTGATCCTCCATCTCATCAAATACCAGGAGAAGAGACGTGGAAACCACCACCACAAAAAAAGGCAAAGGTCAAAGGGGAATTAGGAAAAAATATTTTAGAAGCGGATAGAAGGGCAAGGGAGTATGCTAGAGAGCGTGATAGGGCCGGGCCTATGAAGAATTAGAAAAAGAGAGCTTGCGGATTAGGACAGAGGAATTGAGAGTTAGAGAATTAGAGATGCAAGAAAGGGTGAGACAGAGAGATGATGAATTGCGATTACAGGCTAAATGGTTGGACTTTATGAGAGAGGCTATGGAAGTTTTTGTAAGGTTTATGGAAAAAAAGTCTTAGATTAAGGTTATAATTAATAAGTATATTCTAGTTTTAAACATTATTAATTAAAAAGTAAAGTTATGTGTGTAATCTATTAATTCTATCTACTAAAATATTCCTCATCACCCTTCCCCTAATTAAGTCATTTTCCTGAAAAAGATGGTCAGAAAAAAATAAAGGCATGTTTTGGAGTTCTGCTGGTTCCGGTTCAGGTACGTTAAATTTTAGGGCTAAATTATGCAACACACTGCACGCTGTAATCATTTTTGCACATTTTTCGGGTCCATAGTGGAGTGTGCGATCTTTGCATAAGCAACGCCATCGGTTTTTTAATCGGCCAAAAGTATTTTCAATAGGCACCCTCGTCTTTCCATGGATTGCTGTGTATTTGTATGCTGGAGTCCCCTCAGCAGCATCCGGAAATGGTGTCATTTACCAGGGGCGTTGTGGATAGCCGGAATCACCTGTAAATATTGAAAACTTTAATTTCCAAATTGTTTTTATAATAGGTAAACTAGCTGACCTAGCGAACTTTGTGTCCCCATATTTTTTTAACCTATTTTTTTTATTATTTTACTTTAGTAAAAAACGTGTTCTGACTAAAACGAATACAACAAACAAAGAATTATCCAATTTAGTATTAGTATAGTCGTTTTAAAATTATGCGTCTACATTAGATTAGAATTACATTCGGCAAATTATTTTTATTTATTTATGTAGATGGATGAATTTACTAACCTAATAACCATACATGTTCATTATTTCGATGTAACTCCTGCATGTAGTTATTAGCTAAGCTATTTTCCCATATGAAAGCGTCGTGGGTGGCTCCTCCATATTTAGCATTCACATTTAAAATTCGGCAGTCACTATCACATATCTAAAATAAAGAGTAAACCATTAGTAGGTACACTGATATACCATAGTAAAGTGGTAGAATACATAATGCTATTATGTAATTAGTTGTGCACAGTCACAAACTTAGTTACACAAACTAAATGCTTACCATTTGTACATTTAGTGAATGAAAATGTTTTCTACAATAAAATAAATGTTCAATTTCTTTACTGGGTGTAAAAATATGGAAATGGCTTCCATCAATGCATCCTATCACTCCAGGGAAACCGTACTTCGCAAAAAAGCTGTAAGACAAAAATAAATATATTAAGTTAATAGACAATCTTATGGTAGTATTAGAAATGTATGCTACAATAGTATACTAAGTATAACATTATGTCTTAAACATAGTTCTACAAAAAAATACTTAGATTAATTTTCCCTAACAGATATTGCAATGTTCATACCAGTTATTTTATATACTTGTTTGGTAGCAGATATTTATTTAAGAAGACTCCTTTTATAATTTACATATTATATATTTGGAAAAACAGTGACAGACAGTTAACAGCTGAAAAAGTTAACATAGTGGCCAGGGTGTACTTATTAGAATAAGAAGGTTTCAACACCTCCCCGTAATACGGACACCCTGTATATGGAATAAAATTTACAGAGAATTTACAAAAAATAAACATCATATCAAAGTTTACTGTACACATGACACTAACACACAACAAAAATTCTATAATATATATACAAGAAAAAAAAGAACATCCTGTACACACCTACCTATCACTCACTATATGAAACACAACTAATATACATACCAACAAATTATAAACACTGTACAAAACCTACTCTAAAGTAAACCTAAGAGATTTGCACATCTAGCATGCTTAATTCTTGGTAAAGGTTTTGTGAGAATATCGGCAATGTTATCATTACTTGGTACATATTTCAGGGTTAGGTTGTGATGTGCAAGTGAGTCTCGAATGAAATGGTGTTTGATGTCTATGTGTTTAGTGCGTGCGTGATATGTGTTATGTTGGGCCAGTTTAATTGAACTTTGATTGTCTGAATGAATGACGATAGGATGAATGATGGCGAATATTTCTGAAATGAGCGATTTTAGGTATATTGCCTCCTTGCAAGCTTCCCCGAGAGCCATATACTCAGCTTCTGTTGAGGAAAGAGCGACTGTGCGTTGCTTGCGCGCTTCCCATGAGATGGGAGCTCCACTCATTAAGAATATGAATCCTGTGAAGGATCGCCTATCTATTATATTATTCCCATAGTCCGCATCGGCATATCCTGTTGGATAGGACTGACCTTGTTTGTATGACAGTTTGAGGTGTATAGTCTCCTTTAGGTATCGAAGAACTCTCTTAGCGGCTCTCCAGTGCACCTCCCCGTAATGTACGTTGAATTGAGACAAGTACGAGACAGTATGTGCAATGTCTGGTCGTGTACATATGGAAACGTACATTAATGAGCCGATAAGTTCTTGATAGGGGACTTCAATATTTTCCTCTTCTTTGTCAGGTAACGAAAGTTTAAGGCCAGGTTCCATTGGTGTAGTCACAGGAATAGCGTCATTCATGCCAAACTTGTTTACTAGTTTTTGTATATACTCTGTCTGATCTAGAGTTGTGAAACCTTCCTTTTGGATAACTCTCATTCCGAGACAATCCTTAAGAAGACCTAGATCCTTGACAGAGAATTTTTTCTTCAGGTTATTCTTGAAATTCTCTTTTAACTTCGCATTATTGCCAATCAAAAAAAAGTCATCAACAAAAACTGCGACAACGAGGAAGTCATTGCCTTCTCTTTTATAGTAGAGGCAGTGTTCTGTAGTGGCTTGTGTTAGGGATAATGTTTCCATCGCTTCACACACCTTTTTGTTCCATTGGCGTGGAGCTTGTTTAAGGCCATAAATGGACTTCTTGAGAAGACACACTTTTCCTTTTGGATCTGTTGAGAAACCCTCAGGTTGTTCCATATATATCTCCTCCTCTAAGTCTCCATTTAAAAAGGCAGTCTCCACATCAAGGTGTTCTACTTGCAAGTTGTTTTGGACAGCAACTGCTATTAATAGCCGTACTGAAGACAGTCTAGCAACAGGAGAAAGTCCACACCTGCTACTTGGGTGAATCCTTTTGCTACTAGCCTGGCTTTGTATTTAGTTATCTGTCCACTTGTGTCCTTTTTAATTTTAAATACCCATTTACTCTTTGTAGTTTTCCTATCGGAGGGTCGGTCAACTAGGATCCATGTTCCATGCTTCATCAAACAATCATATTCAGCCTTCATTGCTTCGAGCCATTTTTCTTTTTGGGGGTGATCTGTAATTTCTTTATAGGTCTCCGGTTCGAGGTCTGAAGTCATGAAGAGACCACACTGACTATATCGTGTAAGAGGATGTCGTTCTTGAGTAGGATATCTTCTTTCGATGGTTGGTTCTTCACTGGGTTCAGCTTCGGGAGCGCCTGGTAATACTTCAGGCGTTACAGGATCATGTAGAGCTTTCGGCTGATCAGAAGATGACATTTCAGGTAGTGTCTCTTGCTGTGAATGATGCTGCGCTTGTGGAACTAGTTGCTCCTCATCTTGAATGGGTACAAGGATTTCTTGCGACTGTGGCGAGGGTAGCGTTTCGCTGGAAGAAGAATTTTGTAAATCTACCGGTGTCTTGTTCTCTATGAAGACAACATCTCTAGCGACTATTATCACTCGAGGATTTACGGGATTTATAAGACGGTACCCTTTGCTTTCTGTAGCATAGCCAACGAAAACACACTTTTGTGTCTTAGAATCCAGTTTGGTACGTTTTTCTTTAGGTACAAGAACGTGAGCTTCGCAACCAAAAATTCTTAAATGAGATAGGTTGATTTTGTTGCCACTCCACAGTTCTTCTGGAATTTTGTTGTTCAAAGCTTGCGTTGGTATACGGTTCTTAAGATAGATGGCCGTATTTACCGCTTCTCCCCAATACGCCATGGGTAGTTTTGAGTCTTGGAGCATTGATCGAGCTTTTTCGATTATTGTCCGGTTTACTCGTTCGGAAACTCCATTCTGTTCAGGTGTGTACGGTATCGTAGTTTGATGCACGATGCCATTTTCCTTAAGAAAGGTACACATATTGTTATTAACATATTCGGAACCATTGTCCGAACGTAGGACTTTTATTCTCTCACCGGTTTGATTCTCTACTAAGTGTTTAAACTCTAAAAACTTTGCAAAAACTTGGGCTTTTGTTTTCAAAAGATATCCAAAAGTTTTGCGACTAAAATCATCAGTAAAAGTTAATAAATACAAAGCTCCGCCCCATGAATGCGTACTCATAGGTCCACATAAGTCCGAATGGATTAACTGTAGGACTTTGCTTGATTTAGTTTTAGAGTTTTTAAACGGCTTTTTAGCTAATTTACCTTGTAGGCAGGGAACACACTTTTCAGTGTAGCTACCGTTGTAATCTAAACCGATTGATTTATTTCTAAGTATATTCATACTTTTTGCATTTAGATGGCCAAGGCGCCTATGCCACAGCATTGCAGACTCTTTGGTCGAAGAATAAAACGCTTGGGAACTGCTCAGATCCAACCTGTATATTCCGTTATGGTTTGACGCAGTAGCAATGACAGATCCTGTCACTTGACATCCGCCGTTTTGGATGATGCTTGCGCCTTTCGATGTAAACAAAACATCGAAGCCTTTTTTTACTAAATTACTTACAGACAAAAGATTTGTAGCGAGGCCAGGCATATACAGCAGAACATCACTAATTTTATTTACACTATCGGAAATATTAATATTTACAGTACCTTTACCATGGCTTAGTAATTGCTCCTTGTTAGCAACTGTAATAGGGGTGACATGGGAAGACATGGTTGCGTACCAATCTTTCCTGTTGCTCATATGGGAAGTTGCGCCAGAGTCAATATACCAGTCTTGAGAACCTGAGAGAGGAATGTTAGAAAAACAGGATGAAAGTGTGAATTCGGATGTGTAATTTGTAGAAGTGTTAGCCGAAACATTTTTGCCTTTCTTCTGTCTAAGTTTTCTACATTGCGACACTACATGCCCTAGCTTTTTACAATAGGTACAGAACTTTTTCTTCTCGTCCTTCGTTTGTAGCGCTGCGTTGTCAGGTCCTTTGGTGGTAGTAGCTGTTGCGGTGCGCACGTCCTCTTTGAGAAGTGCTGTCACCACATTTTCCGATGATATCTTCGTGTTGGAATGTTCAAGAGCCATGACAAGTGGACGAAATTTTTCTGGAAGTCCAGCAAGTATAATAATACCAAGAAATTCATCGTCTACTTCTGCTCCTATTCTCTGAAGTTCTTGCTGCGTTGATAACGCCTTGTTCACGTACTCTTGTATGTTTCCTGTGTAAATATTTCCTAGGAGACTTTTCATTAAACCTAATCTCCTTGTGAGCCCGCTGTCTGCGTAAGCCTTCTTTAAACAATTAAAGGTTTCGTATGCGGTTTTCGCTGACCTGATTATTGGAAACACCGACTCGTCACACGTGAGGCAAATCTTTGCTCGTGCTTTCGCGTCTCTGCGCGTGGCGATGGGATCGGCGGGATCGACCGCTTGAATCACAACGTCCCATAAGTCGACGTCCGTCAGATAGCACTCCAAACTAAATGCCCAAGTGTTGAAATTGTGACCATTTAGCTTACTAATGCTTATTGCATTTGTCATATTGGAAGAATTTGTTACCGCTGTACTGGAATCCGTTCCTGATTTCTGCACCGTGGTGGACGTTGAAGGGACCATAACCAGTTATTTTATATACTTGTTTGGTAGCAGATATTTATTTAAGAAGACTCGTTTTATAATTTACATATTATATATTTGGAAAAACAGTGACAGACAGTTAACAGCTGAAAAAGTTAACATAGTGGCCAGGGTGTACTTATTAGAATAAGAAGGTTTCAACAATACCTACTTACTTGCTTTTTATTAGGTCTCTATCAGCTCGAGTACTTGGGAATCTTATAAAGGTGTTAAGGATTGCTGGAGTTACAAGAGCATCAGTGACTTCCTTCACACATTTGCTCACTGTTGTTTGGCCCAAATATTTAGCCATTCCTACTATTCGCTTATATGACCCAGTGGCATAAAAAGATAATGCAGAAAGAACCTGTAACATAAAATACTTATTTACTTAATTCATGAATCCCCGACCGGTCCCATTGGACCGCGCTGTTAGGCTAAGAACTCACGGAGCGATTTTCGCCCGCGACCGCCGCAGTCGTGGAGCTGCGGTGTTATTTCAAAACTCACGAGAACGATTTTTTGCGTGGTTACGCAGCCGCCGCGGTTGCAAAATAGTGTTGGATTTCTGTACCTCCCGCTACCCGCCGGCCCCCGCGGTCGCCCGCCAACCGACCGCAGAGAGCGCGGGCGCCACCCGCCGCGGCTGCGGGTAACCGCGCGATTCTACTAGTTGTCCGCCGGTACAGCGGGATCCGCATACAACCGCGTACACCGCGGGCGTAAAACGCGTCGTAAAATGTGCTTTAATTTTTTACATATAAGTATCTGCATTCTACAGAAGCTGCGGGCCCGCAACCGTGGCGGACGCGGGCGAAAATCGCTCCGTGAGTTCTTACTATTGTGTCTCGTTTCGCGGGTATTGATAGGTTAAGTATTTGATTTTTAGGATATAACCATTTACTATTAGCTTTATAGATACCTATAACGCACGGGTTGAGGAATAAGTTCACACACGGCTCGGTACCTATGTACACAGTCTATATTGTTCTCACAGCACAAGTATACAATGAGTCCTTACAACTACTATTTACATATTACATCAAGTATCTATGTAATGGCGCGTCGCACGATTGTCGCGTGCGCGGTGACATAGTGTTAGCTCTGTAGCGGGGCCGACTGCAGTGCCGACGCGAGCGAGCGCCGGCGGCGGCGCGCGGCGGGAAGCGTGCGAGGTAGGTACATATCCTTGCAGCGCGCAGCGGCGCGATTAGCGCACGAAATAACTTTGGCGCGACGGTGCGGACGCAACACAGTATTACATACCTATTTTGTGACATTAAATACTAAATAAGTTGTAGTTAGGTATCCACTTCTATTTCAATACTGAAATAAAAGTAGAAGATATTGAATAGATATAATTATGTAGCATCAAAGTGGGTACCTTAAGTTCTAGACTAATTCTAGAACTTGATGTTAATGATGTTTTTTGTTGAAGTTGCTCACATTGGAACATAAAAGCTTCTTTATTTAGGCGATATCTATTTTTTAATTCGGGTTCATTTATGTCCAGTGGGTTAATTTTATTCCTAAGTTTTGCTCTGCGCGTAATTTCTCTATAATGATAAAAAAAAAACATATAAGCAAACTCAAATCTTTTTCAAACACATTAATTCTATAGGTACGCAAATAAATAAAATATGATTTAAGTAAGTACTTACCTTGTTTCTCGTGATTGATATCCATTTCCATAATTTTCTAGTAAAGCCGCCAAAAAATAATACATGGTACTATGTTCATACAGTGGCGGTCTTTGCATTTTAAATTATGTTGGGGCTATTAATAATTGTTCCAATAACTTAACAATAATTTTAAAACACTTTTATTCACAAAACTTTAAACAAAACATAAACGCGGTTAAAACTTTAGTTTTATACTTTTCGAAACCTTTCTCACCGACTATTTTCAAGTGAAAAATGTTTCGAGCATACTCGTTAGCCAGCCTTCGAGAGTTTACGTTACCGTAAGTGAAAACTATGTTCGTGCTATCAAAAATCTCACAATTGTTTATAAGTTTCGAGTTTCGTTTACCATGTCGTTTCGATTTCGATTACCAGAGCGCGCTAAAATCATTCGTGCTGCCATATTTTGGTTCCTTTTACGCCCGTAGGGGCGCTGTACAATTCTCATACAAATGTTACTCGATTTCGATACGAATAGCTTTTCGCAAATATTCGTGCTTGGGCTACAGTTTCATGGCAAGAAGCAGCTATTAGTCGAATATAATACATTTCAAGCAAAATACATTTTTAACCGATCTCCACAAAAGGAGGAGGTTATCATTTCAACAGTATTTTTTTGTGGTTTTCTTTTTTCTGCGCTGCGGTTATTCTTTTTTAAAAAGGTGTGTAGGTCAAAACATTCCACTACTTATCTACGTATATTATTATGTACCTACACTAACAATGAAAAAATAAACCTTTTTAATAAAAAAAATAACCGACTTTAAAAATGTGAGGGTACTGATCTGAGCAGGTACTGATCATTTTCTACAACTACCCTCTTATTCATAAACTTAGTTATTTATTTTTTGCTTTTTAGTGCAGTACTTAACTATTTTTTATTTGAAGTCGGTTCAATTTTTTCATAGAAAAGAAGTAAAATACTTGTAACTATTAGGTACTTAATCATGTAATTAAAATAATGTTGGTAAGAACATTTACTCACTTGTTTTATTGATTTTGTTCGATATATCCTTCCATATATTTTCTTTTATTAAATTATTACGATAATTAGTATGACTGCTATCGTAAAGGGCTGGATATAAAGTCACATAGTTAATTAACTGTTCCTCTTCTGAGTCAGAGAAATTCATCCCTTTGTTGTCAATTTACGTGTCAACATTCAAGTAGGTACTCTTGCTGCGGCGGCAGACGCGTCACTACTGGTCTGTCGCGGCGGTAGGGCGACACTGACGCGTAGCAGTGCTGCCGCTACATTGCTGCCGCGACATTGCTGCCTAGCTCGGAATGTAATCTCATATAAGCCAATAGAAATTGTACGGGGACCAGTAGTGTCGCGGCAGCGTGGTTCGGAATCGTACCTTAAAGCTAATTGCAGCCATGTCTGTACGCCTGGGATCTCGTTCAAAGTACTCCAGGATTTCTTCGTCTAGTTCAGCTGTGCACACTGCTTGGCGGCCGAGGCCCTTTGCGTGTGTAGGTGTACGGAATTGTCCGTGATCTAACAAACGCTGCGCAGCCGCCACAGTTGTCTGACCGGACTGGACTTGAGGGTTGGGAATACCACGCAGACGCAAAGATTGCAAGTGGTTTGTTTCGCCGTAGGGACGACGAGCCGCTTGCACATTAAAACTCGCGTTCGCGCAACAAAGACGCTCGTAATCACAACACACCGATGACGTCTTAGGAGCACTGAATTGTTTACATGACGTGGTCCTGCGCTGCATTGCGTGGGGGGCGCGCGGGGAGCGCGCCGTTTTGGACAGTCAATCAAATGAGGTTTGGGTGCGGGGTTGGTCTAGGCTTGGCCTATTTTTGTGAATCACGTTGATTGCTGACTTATTATTACTACGCGTCTTTGTTGTTCGTACCGAATGTTGACTACTTATGGTTCGCATTACTTTTTCACTTAGGCGAGAATTCATTCGAGTTTATATAAAAAAAGTACTTTATTTTTTTATTTTATCTTTACAATTCGATAGAGTTTCATGGACCGGATCGATATTTCACGGGATTTAAACGATCAAAAAGTAAGGTTGTATAATTTTGTTGGTACTAGAGCCAACCTCATGCGTGTCCCAGAGTTACTATAAATATGTTATCTCGTATAATGTACCAGCTAGTGCTCTATCAAACGGGCAATGTTGTCGGGATTCCATTCTTGATTTGATGTGATGGGCAGACTCTGACCACATACAGCACACATTAATGAAGAATGATCACCTTCCACATGATCAGTTGAAAGGGGTTGAATGTCTTCTACTGGTGAAGCAATCCTCGTTCTTCTAGCTCTTAGACAACATAGCACACAAGCTTCATCTTCAGAACGTAGCTAAAAAAAAAACATAAATAAAGAAAAGCTTACATTTAAACATGCATGGGAATAGTAGGAAATAATTTATATTATTTCATTTCTTAGTTTAAATCAAACAAAGGTAATTAACAATAGTTACAGCAGGTACAGGTTTTTTATACCTCTCGTGGTTGGATCCAAGTAGAAACTGTAGTAGTCATTCAATGTTCCTCTTCATTTACCAATAAATATCCTGCTTCTACTAATTCTTAGTTTGGATCGTCCACATACAACACACACTTAGATGGCCAACTTGTCTTCTTGGCATTTTATCAGATGCATGTGAATGAATAGCTAGCTGCCAGCATGCATAGCAAACATGGTCAGCAGGTGTTATCTGAAAATAATGAGGTGATTTGGAGTACTGTTCAACATTATTTTATATACTTTCCTCTCCTTTTCAGCAGTCATCTTACTCAGACTCTCGAGTAATACTAGAGAGAAGAGAGATTAAGTTTTAGCAGGCATACATATTTTACTGTGAAATGGTGGTTAAATGATTACTTTTCAACACGTGAAGCTTATTACATAGTTTGTCACTGATACACTCATATACAGAATGTTATTCGTAAACTTACATATCTAGGATATATTCATCGTTGAATAGTGTTGACGAACTTCACTCTCAGCAGATAAAAAGTGCCTTCTTATTCGGGACAAGCGAACGTTGTAATTAGCACACTGCAAACTCGTCATTTTAATTAAATCACGTACAGTCACTCCGCACAGTTAATAAAGCGTCTTTTCAAGAAACTATTGCTACGAAGGAGCAGATGCAGCCACTATCCACCATCCACCATCCAAAACATCAGTAAAGAACTGAATTGAAAATTGACAGATTTTCCTACCTGTCAATAAATAATTGCCATAATAATATGTGAACAAAAAAAAATATTGACGACAAAAATCATTCCTATGATGAAATAGTTAATTATTATGTAACAATTATGCATTCTTAGTTACAATATAATAAATGTCCAATTATATCTGTCATTTCTAATTAATTCTCATTTCGATAATTCTGTTATTTTACATATGGCAACTTCTAAAAACATAACTGTGTTTAGTTTACGATCTTATTACGTTTAATTCTCTCATTCATTAATAATATCTTCAAATCTTTTTATAGATATTATTAATGAATCCAAAGCTCTAAAAATACTACACTAACATAAAAATAAAAGTTAAGTTGCCTAAAAAGGCTTAGTTGCCTTAATCATCATCATCATCTGCCTAGCCTTTTCCCAACTATATTGGGGTCGGCTTCCAGTCAAGCCAGATTTAGCTGAATACCAGTATTTTACGAGGTGCGGCTGCCTACCTGACCTCCACAACCCATTAACTGGGGTAACACGGTACTTCATGGGCAAGATAGGAGTCAGATTTACTGGCTTCTGACTATCCGTAACGACTGCCAAAGATCTCCAAATGACAGCCGGGACCAACGGCTTAACGTGCTTTCCGAGGCACGTTAAGCAGTTAGTTGCCTTAATTACTCAGATACCCGCGAAACGAGACACAATAGTAAAACAATAACAGCGCGGTCTCATAGGACCGGTTGGGGATTCAAACGTTAATAAATGGTACAAAATTCATAACACAACCACAAAAAAAGTATGTTGAACGAATCCTGCTGTTCGTCTTTATTTGTAAGGCTGTGTGATAAGCTAAATAAAATATTATCAAAATAAAGATCATGTATTTAAAAAATACAAATTTACGAAAACAATATCTTGCTTACACCATGAAATTAGTTATCACATAGAACTTAGTATGTACTTGCTTTATTTAAAATTATAAGGTAACTAAAAAAATACTTTTATAATAAAAAAATCAAAATGGCACCCAGTTTTATAGTAAAGTGCGTTTTCGCACGCACTTTACTAATTATTTAGAAATTCAAAATAGGAACATTACCATCACCCTTTATAAATATAGAATCACAAATTCTCTTAATAATATAAATAAAATATTAATAAAAGCACAATAATTTTAAATACAGCAATTAAATATTTCTTAATTCTTATTACAACGATTCATAAAATGGCTTGTGGTATCTAAGAATGAGGTTTTTATTTACCAAGTCCATGAGATCAGCTTTTTTTCTCTCTGCTTGTTCAGGTTTTTGAAGATAAGCCTTTTGTAAATCTAAATTAATGCTTTGATTATTATGATTTCTGTTTTTTTCACCACTATAGCTTTCTTGAATAATTCGTCAACGTGTTGATTGTTTGAAAAATATGGCTTCGGGATCAGAGCTTTGAACTTTTATCATCTTCAGTCCAGCCAGTTTCACAGTATTATTATTGTCTTCATCTTTCATTATTGCAAAGTTCATTTGAGTGCATATACTTTTCCAATAAAAAAAATCATCGAAGCACGTTTCATTAACATAAAATGGCTCGCTTTTTTCCCTGCCGCCTTTATAGCCCCGATAAATGCGTCAGGTGTTATTGGTTGCACAAGGTTGGTCTGTGGGTGGGTGACCATCTTAACATACCAAGTTTCCTCCGTGCCTCGGAAAGAACGTTAAGCCGTAGGTCCCGGCTGTCATTTGTAGATCTATAGCAGTTGCTACGGATAGTCAGAAGCCAGTAAATCTGACTCCGGTCTTGCCATGAAGTACCGTGTTACCCCAGTTAATGGGTTGTGGAGGTCTGGTAGACAGCCGCTCCTCGTAAAATACTGGTATTCAGCTAAATCCGGTTTGAACGGAAGCCGACCCCAATATAGTAGGGAAAAGGCTAGGTAGATGTTATTATTTTCATTTCGTCATCACTGTCATCATCGCAAAGGTGCTCTTCATGTTCACCTGAAGAATTTTCTTGTAAATTTTTTCTCTTATAAGGTTTATATTTGATCTTATTTCCTTTGACAACTTTATTTAGTCTTCAATTATCACCTTTTCCAGTCTTATTCCGTCTTATTCCAAAACGCCGACTAAATATAGTATTGGGATTAGTTCTAGGTTTAAAACATGGACGAAAAAAACCTTATTATAAAATGAAGTTTATCACTGATCCTTTTACTATCTATGGTACTAAAGATAAACCCGCGAGACCCCTAGTTTATCCATGGTCTAACGGTACTATGCATGTCAAATGTCAATTTCTACAAAAAATTGAGGTTACCGTGGCTTTCATTTTCTGGGTTTATTGTTTTTATATCGTGGAAAAATGGATATTGATATGATTGACTTGATGGACTTAGAAGATATGGAGATGCTTGAGACTTCTCGTCGATCTATGATACGTCGTCATCGTGGAAATCCATTTGAACTGAGTGACGAAGATTTTAGATATAAATATAGGTTCACAAAACGTTTCGGTGAAAAAATTGTGGATCTTTTACGTGACGATTTAGCTCATGATCCTCGAAGATGCCCCTTGAGCCCTGAGCTCCAAGTAGTTTGCGCATTGCGCAACTGGGCTCGCCATGAACTAAGTGCTATTTGTAATCTTGGTCATTGTTTAAATAACGCTCAGCTCATATTCTAATACATATTATTTGTTATTTGTAGATTCAAGATGATACAGCTGACTTATATGGGGTGTCTCAACCAGTTATCAGCAAAACATGTAAAAAGGTGGCAGAAATTTTATCACGAATATCACGACGATATACAATGTGGCGCTACAATGGCGACATTAATTTAACACACGGGTAGGGCTAGTGGCCATGAACCACATAAATTATGATAGGTTAAAATAACTCGTAAATACAAAAAAAAATATTTTCAAACAAACTAAATAATAAAAAAGTGACTACAATTGGGAACACTCTGTGCAAAAATTCATTCATGAAATTACTTACCTAGATGGACGTTACTTGTTTACGTTTACTAAGAGCGGCAACGCGTCGCTTCGCGCGCTGGCAACCGCACAACGCGCCTTGTACTCCTGCGATCCTTTGGCGGCATTCTATCAAACAATCCGACCGGCACAAAAGTACCTACCTACTGCGGAGCTGTTTAGTCAAACACTTATTCACGCTCTCTTATTACTATGAGTTATTACCACTGTCGTCACGTCACTAATCACTAGGTACTTTTATTTAATTGTCTTTATTTTAAATTTTCTTAATTTCAATGAGTCCACCTTGTTGACGAATACAAAGGGCCAAACGGCGTTTCATATTTTCCCGCACTTTTGAAAATAAATTGTCACTTACAGCCATTCCTCTCAATTTCTCAAACGCATTTATTATTCGAAGACGTAGTTGTTCCACCGAGTCCACGTTCTCCGCGTACACATCGTCTTTGATGCACCCCCACAAAAAAAAGTCTAGTGGCGTGAGGTCTGGCGATCTTGCTGGCCACCTACGAGGGCCGAATCTCCCAATCCATTGTACTCCAAAGGTGTCATTTAGCCACTGCCTGGCAGTTGATACCGAATGAGCCGGAGCGCCATCTAATTGGTACCACATCTTTTGGTATCGGTGGACGCTAAGGTTCTCTGTGTATTCTGACACCGTATCATTTAATAGGTTAACAAACCTTTCCCCGGTCAACGGGCCATCAATGAAAACTGGTCCGATGATGTTGTCTCCATGAATAGCTGCCCAAACGTTTACCGAAAATCGGTACTGATGGGCTGTTTCCCGCCAAATGCGCGGATTTTGGTTTTTGGGTGCCCAATGGTGCAGATTGTGCTGGTTCCACATGCCGTTTCTGGTAAATGTGCTTTCGTCAGTCCAACAAATATGGGAAAGAAAATCACTGTCTTCTTCAATTTTATCGATTAACCACTGACAATAATTCACTCTTATTTGTTTATCACGCGTTAACAATGTGTGAACTTTTCGGGTGCCACTTTTCGCGCTTTAAAATCCTATGGACGGTTTTGTGATGGACTTGAAAATGTCTAGCGCTCTGGCGGAGGCTAGTTTTGGGTTGATTTTCGAAATATTGTAGCACATTTTCAGTTAGCTGGATTGGGTTTTGTAGTGTAGGCGGTCGATCTAGGCGTTGAGACCTAGGATCCACTGGTCGGTTTTCACGGATACGCTGAAGAGCTCCAACAATAGTTCGAGGATTAGAAGGGCATTGCCTTGAATGACCATATCTTTCGCGATATGTCCTTATCGCAAGGGCGGCATTTTGATGGCCTTCTCCGTAAATTAGGATCATGTCCGCATATTCAGCTGCTGTGTAATTCGGATGCGTATTTACATAATTAATTCACAAATAATAATTTCCTTAATCGTAAAACACTTAGGTACTATGTAGATCGGAAAACTAACGAAAACAAAGCAAAGCGTCTTTATCGCAGTACCATAATCTATTTCCTATACTAATTACACAAAACTAAATAAATAAAACAATAAGTAAGCGTCTTTTTCGCGAAACATTCACAATACAATAATTACACGACGTAATTATGCGCACGAGCGTAAAGATGTGTGTCAAGGTAACGGGTCCGGTTAGCACTAGATAAAAAAATAGAAGGATTCGGGTGCGGCGGGGGAGAAAGGGAGAGCGCGCGCGCCGACAAAAGGATAGAAGTATTGCTTATTCTTTTCAATTTCATTGATGCGATCGTATGATCCGTGACCCCGGCAAATGACCGCTGCACTATGATTATTTTTGTACAGGATGTTCCAAAATGCTTATTTCAATTTTATTTTAATTTTTAAATAAATCAGTAAATAATGACGTTTTATGGAAATAAAATTACTAATTAAAACGATACTGGGAAAACGTATACGTGTGTTAAATTAATGTCACCATTAAAGCGCCACGCTGTATTGTAATGCCTACCACATTACATGCACAGGAACAAGCAATACAAAATTCCGTAGTATCGCAAACTTCCCAACTGTCATTGGCGTAATTGACTGCACTCATCTAGGAGTGAAAAAAATAAATGCCGATGGGAGTCAATTATATATTAACAGAAAAGGATATTCGTCAATTAATGTACAGGTAATGTTCATAAAAACATTTAAATCCAAAGTTGTGATTGTCTAATAGTTAAATATTTGTTACTAACTTTGATCCCAATATATTAGACCAAATATAAAATCATTTATTTTGCTTTTAAAGGGCTAATAAAGAAACAAAATGTTTAAAAAGTGGTAACTTTTCACGTGGTTTGTGATGCTGCCCTGAAAATAATGGACATTGTAACCAGGTGGCGTGGTAGTGTCCATGACTCCCGAATTTTCCGAGAATGTAGATTAAAACAAAGGTTTGAGGCTGGTGCGTTCTCGGGAATATTACTGGGAGATAGCGGCTATCCCTGCACTCTATATTTGTTTACCCCACTGCTGAATGTCTCTACACCACAAGAGGAGAGATACAATAGGTCCTATATCGGTTGGTCCTATATCATACTCGGAACACAATAGAAAGGTGTTTTGGCTTGTGGAAGCAAAGGTTTCGGTGCTTATTGAGGGGTATGTTTGGAGACATTGAGACGGCAAAAAAAGCTATTGTAGCATGTGCTGTCCTCCACAATATTGCCATAGATATGAGAGAAGACTTGTTTCCTGGTGAAAATGATAGTGCTGAACAAACAATATCTAGGGAGGCTTTAGTACAACACTATATTCCACCTCCATCAGTTAGGGGAAATGTTAGGAGAAGGCAGTTTATTGAAACCCATTTTAGTACTTAACTAATTTTCATCACATTACTTTACATCACAGTCTTATAAATAAAATACTAATAAAAACAATTTTCAGCAAACAAGTACCTGAAAAAAATAATTTCATGTATCAGTCTTCAATCTATCTTTATATATTATATAGTTAGCAATTTTAGTAAAAAATGTGTAGTACATAGGTAATTGTACCTTCTATTATATATTTAAAGTGCAATGAATATACACGTATTGTACATAAACCTTACAGAAGAAAAAATATTGTAAATGTGGTAGCATTTAATCTGATTTTACTAATTCATGAATCCCCGACCGGTCCTATGAGACCGCGCTGTTATTGTTTTACTATTGTGTCAAGTTTTGCGGGTATTGATAGGTCAATGTGTTTACTTACATTTTACTCTTGAGTATTGCTGTTTTTCTTATTTTCTAATATACCTATTTCTAATTCCATTTTCCTTATTTTTAATTTGGCAATTTTAATATTATAAGTATGTTCTATTTCCATCATTTCAAGCTGTCGTTTTTTGAAGTCAGTATTGCTTTCTAAAATAGTTAGGCGTATTTCCTCACTTCTATAAAATCAAAGAGAATCATTTATTAAATAAATAAGAAGAAGAATAATTTAAAGAATAAATAAGTAGGTGCATTATAAAAGCAAGTTACTATGACAAAGGTACCTATTATTTTTTGTTTTGCTAAATCTTTTTATTTGTCTTTTTTACTGGGCTTTTTTTGTCAACAGTCTCCTTGTTGGTTAATATTTCAGCAGTTTCTGTAAATTAACATGTAACAAAATTAAATATGAGTAAGACTTAGTTAAACTTGTGTATTGGATTGTAATCCTATTTATTTCAAACTATTGACCTTGCACCCCCACAACAGTTTTTTCTGGATTTATCTCGATTATTATTTCTCCAGTTTCTTCATAAATGTCATTGGATATTGCTGAAATTAATATGTAAAGGAATTAAATATAAATATTTGAATAAAACTTTCAACTTGTGTATTGGTTTTTTTTAAACTATTTACCTTGCGCCCCCACCACAGTTTGTTTTGGATTTGTTTCCCCACTTTCTTCATAACTGAGTCCAGGTTTTGGGACAGCAAACATATTTTTTGTTTCTGTAGCCACCATAGTAATTGGAATCTAAAAGAAATAATAAGTAAATTCATTTTCACCACATGTTGCACATTGACATAATAATGGAAATCAAGAGGCTATTTTTAATTTATGTACACACAGTTTTACAGATAAGAAAACAATTAAATATAGAAATATGTACAAAACAAAGGTACTGCTTATTTCAATAAGAAATCTCTACCAGCAGACCTGCGAAAGAGAGATTTTGTGAGATGTAGAAGTTGTGTGCAAGAAAAATAAAAGGAAAGCGTATGGAAACTTAAATTAAAGTAACAAATACATATATCGGGTGATTTTTTAAGAGGTATGGATTTGATTAAAAAAAAAAACAAAAGATTTGAAAAATTTGATGAAATCTTTATTGGAATTGATAGAACGATCAATATAATTTAATGTTTGAAGGTGATTTCATGCAAATGCTGGCCGCGGCTCCGGTTTATTAAAGATAAGACGACAATGGCCGAAACGTTACTGTGAATGGCGCGCGCTACTTTTACTTTCGACTGGATACCCTCCATATTCGGCAGAGCTCTTCTCTGTAGCATATCCCATGCATGCTCAATCGGGTTCAAGTCTGGCGACTGAGCAGGCCAGGGCAGGACATTGATGTTAGCTGCGGCGAGAGTCTGTCTTACAACTCTTGCGGTGTGCGGTCGTGCATTATCATGCATTAACTGAAATAAGGGACCGATTTGCACTTGTAGAGGAACGATGACGTCTGATACAATCGTCTCAGCATAAATTTGAGCGTTGAGGTTGCCTCTGATCCAAATCAACTCAGTTCTTCCGCCGATCCAAATACCCGCCCATACCATGATGGTTCCACCACTATAAGGATGGACTTCCTGGCAGGATTTTAATCGCTGTTGGCGTCCAGGGGTTCTCCAGTGTCGTATACGTCTTGTATCCGGTCTCATACCAAAACGAGACTCATCAGAAAAGCACACGAAACGCCATTGTTCTTCTGCCCAATTTCTGAAGAGTGATGAAGCCTCACGGCTAACATCATGGCGGTTATTGTTGGAGCTCTTCGAGTTAAGATTTGAATGTATCGGTCTTGTCTCCGTGTGGTGCAGCGATACCGTCCTCCATGGCGCTCAGCCACGGTACCAGTGCTTCGGTAACGTGTCCAAAGTCGACTGATAACACTCTGACTTGTATTCAGAGCTAAAGCCACAGTACATTGCCGGGAACCAGCTTCTATCATTCCCACGGCTCTGAGCATTTCTTCCCTGCTTAAATGACGTCGCCGCTCCATAATAACGTTGGTTTTAATCAGGAGTAGGGAAACAGTAGCACTAATAATGTCTTCAATGCGTTGTATGTTTTTATAGGGAAAATATTGACAGCTGATTTTCATCTTTTACTCGAATTTGATTCACAGTTCCTGATTCAAATTATGAAATGCACCAAAAAGGATCCATATAAATTTATAAAATCATAAATTTATTACAAAACCACATCTCAATCTCAAGAAATCCGCATAAAAATGCTTGAACCCTAGACACTTTTGATGTGTGTATTTACTGCAATTTTAGTAGATTTGTCTTCTATAATATGAGCTGACTGACTAATCAGTTGCCGTAGTATTTCCTATTGTAATAAGTAGATTCACGTTAATCTTTATCGAAATAGGAATAATACAAATAGCAATAATACAAAGTACTGCACACTTTACAATATTTCGATGTTATACTAACTTTTTCTTCAGGACTCCAATTTTCACCCCTTTTTTTCTTTTGTTGTTCCATTTTTTCCTGAATTACCTTTTCTCAATTTTACCATACAAAACTTCTCGCACAGAACCACAACAGCAATACAGTACAATATAAGGAACAATAAATAAAGAACTGTTTATTACAGGATGCAATGCAATAACATAAATATTTGGTTGGACTGTCACATTCGCATCTCGAATTACGCGCCGCGAAACTGTACTCCATTTCACGTTCGTTGATAAAAATATAACTTGATAAAAAAACGCGATATGTGTGTTTGTTGCGCTCGTTCAAGAGGTTGGAACATGGACAAAGAAATTAAATGTTATGTTTGTTACGAATAAAGAGTTATTATGCATGTAAAGTATGTAGTTGATATCAACATTAGGAAAAACGGAATGCCATATTGACTGAAGCCAGTGTATAAGAATGAATGATTGCCCTTTTTTATCTGTGTATAATAATGATCTTTGGACTGATTGGTCTTCAGTTGGTCTTAGATTTGTAATATGAACACATTTTAAGTCCAGTAGTAACTTTAATATCGTAACAATCCTAGACTATTTAGTCCCATGTTTAAACTAGTACTAACTCAAACTTTTGTATTAAGACGGATTGAGTTTCGCTATTTTTTTTTTTACTTCATCCTCTAAAATAATTTTCATAGGAGTTGCACTTAGGGATTGCAATTGCTGGATCCAGCATACAGCAATCGAGCTGGATCCAGCGCCTTTTTAAATATGCTGGATCCAGCATACACTGCTGGATCCAGCGATGCGGATCCGCATACGTATCAATTTCTATTGTTGAGTTTCGAAATGCGTCCGTAATGGTCATATATGTGATGACAACTGTGTAATGGCAACTGGCCCGATAGATGATTTCGGGCTGTTGTATCTATTCAAATCGCGCGAAGAACTTTGCTTGCGCGATGCAGGATTCTGTGACGTCAGATGTCGCTATAAGGGTATATGTTATTTAAGATTAAGTTGTTTCTTTTAATCTGAAATGATTATGAAACTTAGCGAAAGGTTTCATAAATTATCGTTTTTCCGCGCTGGATCCAGCTGGATTCAGGTCAATCCAGCAAGAATCCAGCTGGATTGAAAACGCCGCTGGATTGCAATCCCTTAATACTTCTGTGGAATGCGCTTCCTCTCGACATCAGGTCGGCTACCGGTCGGTATGCATTTAAGCGGAGATTAAGGAGTTATTTTCTTCACAAATAGCGGAGTCGTCTCAAAACCCCTTTCTTTTACTTTATATATATATATACATATATATGTAGGTATATGTTATATTAATATTTGTGTATGTTTATTGTACCTATATTTAGTTTTTCTATCTTAATAGTTTTTTTTTTAATGCACCTACCACGCTTTCTCTTCACCACCCTTGGTTGACTGGTAGAGAATGCCCAAGGCATTAAGTCCGCCTTTGTACCATTATGTGCAAGATGTTTAAATAAATAAATAAATAAATCCCTAGTTGCACTTAATACAGTAGATCGTTGTTTTCGATTTTTTTGGTTTAGTTTAGAAGATGATGCAATAGTTGGTGTCGTTACAATAGCAGCAAAAGGTACCGGCGTTCTTTACTCATCAACAAATTCTTGGTTACAAGCAACTGCCAAAACAGATTCAGAGCATTGATGTTTATTTGATGGACATGCCAAAGGAGATGTATGTCCTGAAATCATTGCCATACGATCAGACTGCGCATCTTCAAATTTCTGGACATTTGGGTCTTGATTTTTAGTGATTTGCTCTGATTCTTGTGCCATCAACGAAGCTGTCACAAAATCTTGATCGGTGAAAAGCCGAAGCCGAAGCGCATCAAAATCGGCTCCTGGAAGCCGATTTTGATGCGCTTCGGTTTAATGATTAGTATTGGCCTGAGGAACAAAATGCACTAGGGCTTCATTCTGGGCAGCACTTGGTCCAACTTCCATACAAGGATTGGCAATGTCCTTTCCGTGACTCGGAATCCTGATTCTGCTTAACTTATATTCGCAACTTGTTCATATGCTTTACTAGCTTTAGCCCGCAGCTTCGCCCGCGTACATAAAATATAGCCTATGTGTAAAAGACCTGCAGCATCGTATGGAGTTATTTTAGACATTAAATGTGTCTTTATGTGCCTGTTGCATTTATGCATATAAGCAGCTTTCAGCGGTCCATAAAAAGACACATCCAGCGGTTGTGTTCTGTGTGGTGACTGTGTCGAGGAATGGAAAGCATGACGATGTAGTTTTCCTTGCAGAAATTAAAAGCATCTAGGGAAATGTGGCTGCTGTGAGTGTCTAGGACTATTACACAGGTGATTCTTGGGTAGGCTAAACAAATGCTTTGAAATGTTTGAGCCAAGTGACAAATAACTATTAAGTTTATCGAGCCATTCTTAGAGTTGGTATATAATACACTAGCTGGTCCATCTTTTTCTAATAAAGGTGTCATTCTCCGTCTGGCAAAAATAAATATGGAGTGGTATGAAGTTCCCGGGTTATCTTTTTCCGGGTAAAAAGGAATCCCTGTGAATTTCGTTATGATGTTTTCAGTAAAATTCTTTTTTGGTATCCTCTTGTTTTTCTTATTATTATACACCATCCATGCATACTATAGCTGTTCCAAAAAATAGTTCCATCATCAATTTTCGGAACCACTTCTTTCCCCTCTTTAAGGGGCTGTAATAAGACGACGTTTGGTCGCTATAATCAATTCCCTTTTTGCCGTCATTGTCGCCTAAATCTTGTTTTCGTTATAAGTTTTACATCATGATTTTTGCATGAAGTAATCATTAAGACCGCTCTTTTATCCACCCACTTTATAACTTTTACACCTATTCTTCTCATCTTTCCAATCACTTCACCCTTTTTTTATCTTTTTTGCCACAATAAACTTGGGTAAACCCCTTCTGTTTGCTCTGAGAGTTCCACACAAAAAAGTTTTTCTCTTTAGTAGTTCTTCAGCTAGGTCTACGGTATTGTAAAAGTTGTCTGTTATAATTAATAATCCTACTGTTTTTGTCCAAATATTGTATTAACTTCAAAACAGTCTTCATTTCATGATCCTTTTCCCGTCCATACTGTCCTTTTCCTGTATACACTATCATATTACAAGTAAATCCGTCAACAGTACATAATTTGTAAAGCTTTACTCCGTATTTTTGTGTTTTTTTTATGGGCCTCATCAGAAGGTTTGAAGCCACCCAAAGAGCGAAAGGGCTATGCTCGGAGTTTCCTTGCGCGATCACATCAGAAACGAAGATATCTTCAAGAGAACTATGGTTACCGACATAGCTCGAAGAATTGCCAAACTAAGTGGCAGTGGGCAGGGCACATTGCTCGTAGAACTGGTCGATGGGGACGGAAGGTTCTAGAGTGGCGGCCACGTACCGGAAGACGCAGCGTTGGAAGGTCTCCCACAAGGTGGACTGACGACCTGGCGAGGGTCGCGGGAATCCGATGGATGCGAGACGCATAGGAACGGTCGCTGTGGCGACGCTTGGGCCTATGCCAGCAGCTATGTCCAGCTGTGGACGTCTTTTGGCTGAGATGATGATGATGATTTTTTATATATTGCCGAAATTGTATTTCTTCCGCGCCATGACACCATGGTCTCATCAATCACTAGGATTTTACCTGGAACGATAACTTTCTTGAAATAAGCAAGAAGCACTTCATATACATCACGTCTTTTATTTAGTTTATCAGTTGTCCTATCAATGGTGTCATCACTAAAATGCCAAAATTTTAAAATTGCAGTGGATTGATCTCTACTCATAACTTTAATGATATATTCGTTTCGATACATAATAGTTTTGGACCAGTAATCATTGTAATGCGACACACAATATGATTATTTTCTCTTTATTTTCACTAAATACCATATAAATTATATTTTTAAATATTTGAATACAAAAAACAAGAGTACCTTATAGACTATTGTCCAGATGTACGCAAACGCCTGTTACGTCTCTTAGCAGGTTGTATATAAAATCAGTAAAGCGCGGCCCAAGCTAGGCAACTGCGGTCACTTTGTCTACGCTTATGAAGGTACTCTTACACGCAGCAATTTTAATTGTAGTGGTTGGTTTCTTATGTGTCTCTGGTCCTTGCGGGAGGTGTCTTCGTAACTGGGATGTAGGTGAGGTACCAGGGGCCCGAATCCGAAGCTGTATGCTTTTACAGGTACATTAATAACATTTCCTGATAAACTATGCTGATATCCTAATCCCTGGTCTCAACGAACTATTTTCAAAAATACGTGACGGGGAATTACTAATCTCTCCTCCATTGAAATTAATTCATTCAAAACATCCGGAATATCTGTAAACTTCAATCTATTAGCTATTGCCAGTCGTGGCATTCGCCTTTGAGTTAATATATTTAGCACACGTACAGCAAAACTCTGCCGATGATTAAAAGGATTTGAATTAAGTACACTCAACGCGAATTCTGCATTATATTTAGTCGGAATAGTATGAAACAGAATTTTTGTGCCATAATCTACCACAACATGAACAAGGATGATTGTACCCTTCCTTGGTGTTATCAAAATATTTTTGTTTTACATTAATCCCAATCATTTATAGAATTACAACGCGCCGATTGTTGAGCTCTGGTATCTTTAGCTCGTTCAATTTGTGAATAATGTGGATCTTGGCAGGCTATTTGGTGATCCTGGGTATTACGCTGTTGCTCTATATCACGAAAGACTGGGTGGCTCCCAAGCTATGCAGTGAGCCTGCGTGTTTCGCTTCCCGGAAAATAGGGTTTTCACAAGCTGCGCGGTGAGTCTGCGTGTTGCGTTATTGCTCTGCCTTTCTAATAATGATGGGAATCTGACGAGTGGCCCTGTGGCTTTGTCCGTGTGTAATCAGTATTTTTTCTTCTACGTTTGGCTTGGCCGAACCCAGTATATTCGTTGTTGGCATGTTTTAATGTAGGACTTGGATTTTCTTGAGTACTATTCGTAAGTCTTAAACACCCAATGGTCTGAATATTATTAGTCGGACTTTTGGTTTTCTGTGATTCATGAAATCAAATGTTGGACTTTCAATTTTCTGCGTACTACCTGTAAATGTTGGGCTTTCAATGTTTTTCTTGTTAGATAAGTTTTGACTTTCAGTTTCTTGAGACTGTGTCTTTTGAGACCTTTTGTTTTTTTCTTGTTGGGTTTTTATTATTTTCTTCGATGTTATTAAACTTTGTAGAAAAATAATATCTAATATGTTATCGGTGAACCAGTTGTACATGTACTGGCCATGTGATGTGATGGCTTGATGGTATATTTAAAAAAATAAAATGTCAGTTCTGTTCTGCACCAAATCATGTTGTTTTATTATAGGTTATTATGGGCCCAGAAAATCAGTAAAAAGTTATGTTTTAACAAGTATTTCGTTACGGTACGAGTGTTAAAAAGACTTTTTCGACACGCGTTTTCACTGTGTTGTGAAGATTGGCTTGGACATTCGTGGAATAAAACTTTTATTCGGAATTACGATGGCGGCCAACTACTTAGTAAATGTACCCAAATTACGTGGACGGGAAAATTACAGCGAGTGGTGCTTCGCGGCAGAGAATTTCCTAATCCTTGAAGGCATGAAACATTGTATAAAGCCAGAAGTAGCGAACGTAGGAGGGAAAAAACCCGGGCAAAACTGATTATGACAATCGACCCGTCTTTGTTTGTACATAGCGTTACCGTCCGTCATCACAATAGCATTGTTTATTTATTTAATCTATCACATACCCGTGAAACGAGACACAATAGTAAAACAATAACAGCGCGGTCTCATAGGACCGGTTGGGGATTCAAACATTAATTCATGAATCTCCGACCGGTCTCATAGGACCGCGCTGTTATTGTCTTACTATTGTGTCTCATTTCGCGGGTATTGATAGGTTAAACACTGTTTTTATATCGATGCGCGTGCTAGGCAGTCCGAGTATGGATCATTGAGAGTTGTAATGAAACACTAGGATAGATCAAATGCACGACTATTTAATATCACGACAAATACAATACTGAAGTGCTGTGGGCACAGTACATCCCACTTCAAAAGCAAAACATAATATCATTGGGGTTAAAATATACAATATTTGTAAAAAAAAAATACAAGCGAATACAAACCGATATCACTAGAAAAACTTTTCTACAATTCTAAATTACGAAAGAAAAAGGGTACTTATAATGAGTGATTATTACTTATAATTACTTTTATTAGAAATGGGTACTTATAATTAGTGATTATATTGACTACACATTGATTTTACACATTGATTTTTTACGTTTATTCTTTAACCGAGTTCACGCACAAGTTTGTCACAGCGCACTTTGATCGAATACGTGTACACAAAATTACACTAAATTATCACTCGCAAAGGTTGTGGAGGCGGCCTGCTGTTCGAGCGATGATCACCTCCCCGCAACTGGATCATTGGCTGATCGCCTAATTCGCGCCTCATGTAACGCACGTAGTTGACCTTACAACGCTTCTACAGCAAGTACAGCATCGCAACCAAGATGCAGGTGATGATGAACAATAGATTAAACTCGTATCTTCTGTACGTCATTTGCTGTTCAAACTCAAACGCAGCGGCGCTATTACCAGCATCAATTTTGGGCAATCACAATGTGTTCCTCCTGAGGCCCACTTTGCTGCTTACCCATTATGTTGTAATTTTTAACAGTGCAATAATTAAAAGATGATTATGATACGAACCGAACGACAGGTTTGATAGTGCATCCGAATCTCGACACTCTTGATGCGTTGTTTATATTTGCACTTGTTATATTTGGTGTCGTCGTGCATTCTACAGTACGGCCGTTATACGAGTAAGTTAGCGAGTGTGAAGTTAAGCTCTGCGAATTTTGGCGCTTGAGAACTCGTTCAAAAATAAAGGTTTTAAAAAAATAAATGCACTTTGCAGTTGTTATTGCTATTAAAAACTGTTATTGACATTAATTCTTTTAAAACCTTTATTTTACGGCCGTACGGTACACTTTTGTTAAGTGCAAACGCTGCTGGCTTCAACCGATCTATACTAATAATTTTCTCCGTATCCTGCTGTATTATTTTATAATAATTATCTGTCTTGCTAATAACTTAAACGTTTTTTTACCTTGTCAACGCGTACAAATACATGGGTGCAATCTTTAAGATCCGGGTGAACAAATATCTTCCCTTGATGTGTCTCCTTCTTAGGTACCGCTGCTAAATAAGCTATCTTTTTTCGTAACTCTTGTAAAAATGTACTTTTATCAGAAGTTGCTCGCTGTAAAGGCTCAAAGAAATCTCCCGGTAATCGTATTGGTTCACCAAATACCATTTCTGCTGCACTTATCTGCGTATCATCTCTCATACTATACTCCGTCGGTTTAGGTAGTTAACTAAATGTAAACAATCTTGGCATGTGTTATTATCTAAAAGTTGTCTATAAATTGTATGTAAAAATCTTTGCAAATAGGTATTTACCTAAATCGATGTTAGCTAATAAACTAAATTTAAATAATCTTTGTGTATATTATATACGACCTCTTTAATATAAAGATACATACCAAGATTGTTTACCTTTAGTTAAGTACCTAAACCGACGGAGTATAGCTCGTAATCCAAACAATACAGAAGGTAATTCTGATACCCAATGCTCTGTGTTTCCTCGGTTTTTACCTTTCCACCAGTCCATTTGACTGTGGGTGGTATGCCATGGTTCTGAATTTGGTAATGTCCATTCTTTTTGCTAATTGTGTAAACAAAGTAGATAAAAAGTTTGAGCCTTGATCAGTAGTTAACAAGGGAGTTTCAAATCTCGTAATCCATCCCGTGTAAATGATATCTGCAATCGGCTCTGCTGTTATATCTTTTACAGGATAAGCTTCTGGCCAACCAGTGTTTCTGTCTATCGTTGTTACAATATACCGATACCCTTTACAGTACGTCAATGGACCTACCACATCCATTTGCAAATGATCAAATGATCTGTGTGCGCAAAATTGCCATGAGATGCAACTGTATGTCTGTAAATCTTGGACCTTTGACAGTTGGTACATGCTTTGGTCCACTGTGTTACATCTTTATTCATTCCTTTCCAAATATAGTGCTCTTGCATCATCCTACGTGTCTCGTCATCATCATCTGTGGTCTCATCGCTAACAAAGAAAATTTGGGTAAAATAAATGTCACTAGATGGCGCGACATCTATTGATATGTGGTTGAAGTGTGTAAATTTTCAAGTTTTTTTTTAACTTTCTTAAGGTTTATTCATACATAATCAACTCCTATACACAAAATTATGTAACAATGGGCTCTTATTTCAAATTTCATAGATGCCTCGCCGCGAATAATCCTTTATGTCTTCTATCGATTGAAAACGGGTGCAACGAAGTGGTAATTTGAGTTTAGGAAAAAGAAAAAAGTTAGCAGGAGCCGTATCTGGTGAATATGGTGGTTGCTGGATGGTATTTGTTGAGTGTTTGGTCAAAAATTCGTTCACAATGATAGCCTTGTGCGAAGGCGCATTGTCGTGGTGCAAAATCCAAGAATTTCCTTTCCACAAATTTGGCCTTTTTCGTCGAATTCGCTCTCTTAAACGCCGCATAACGCTCAAATAATATTTTTCATTTACCGTTAGACCTTCCGGTATGAATTCAGAGTGCACAACACCGCGATAGTCAAAGAAAACAGTCAACATGAGTTTGACTTTTGATCGACTTTGGCTGGTTGTTGCTTTTTTTTCGGTTTCGGTTCAGTTGGAAGGCGCCACTCCGAAGCTTGTCGACTAGTTTGCATGTCAAACTCGTAAACCCACGTCTCGTCACCAGTAACTGGGTCCGAACTGACTCGTTCTAGCATGTCCTCAACGACTTTCATGCGATTGAGTTTTTGGAGAAAATTCAGATCTTTTGGGACTAGCCGAGCAGCAACATGTTTTTTACCCAAATGATTAGTTAAAATGGTACGGATCGACTCGTGAGATACAGAAAGTTCGGCAGCTATCTCTCTCAAAGTTGAATGGGGATTTTCAGTCACAATTTTCTTCACTTTTGCGATGTTAACTTCAGTTGCAGACGTTGACGGCCTACCAGAGCGAGGCAAATCTTCCATCACATCTCGACCGCTTTTGAACGCTTTGAACCACTCATAAGCACGAGTTTTTGATAAAGTCGATTCACCGTAAGCCTTCTGTAACATTTTCAGTGACTCCGAACACGAAATTTAAGACAAACTCTTTGTTGGATATTTTTGTCCATTATGAAATTCGCAATACACATATGATATTACTAAAACCAGCACTATATTAAATATAAATAACAGATGCAACTCAAACTCCGCGCCAAAATGGAAAACGGTTGTGTCAATCTAACAACTACAAAAAAAAATTGAATTTGGAACCATAAACAAATCATCCATTCCCGATACTTTTTTGACTAAATGTAATACTTAACAAAGTAAGCATTTATGTCAAACATTAATAATAAAATCTTAATTAAAAAATGACAAATTGTAAAGTAAAATTAATCTACAATGTCAAATTGTAATAAATAAATATCAAATTGTAAAAAAGTACAATCGAAAACAAAATAAAGTAAGAAGATAAGACAACAGTTGAAGTGCGTACTGGAGCGGGTCAATCCCAAGCCTTTACGTCCTCAACGTAGTCCTTTACAGTGTAAAAAGCCTTTTGGCAGGCCTCCGTCACTCCATGTACTTGCGCGCTATAAGTGCCTACCGCCCAGCCGAGCGGTCTCGGTCCGCTTGCGGATCAAATTCGGTGCGGTTTTCGCAAGCGAAGCGCGCGCACGCCGTTCAATTTTAATAGTGCTGTTCGTTCGTACCTACGCGTATTACGATGCCGTGTGGTGCCTTATGTGCGATGAGATGGGTGTAAATCAAGCAAAAGAAGGGATAAACACCTAACATTATGCCCTTTACCTGTCAAAGAACGACGAAACTTATAAAATAAATATTTTATAAACGATAGAATTTTAAACTGTCATCATCATCAGCCTAGCCTTTTCCCAACTATATTGGGGTCGGCTTCCATTCAAACTGTAATTAGTTATAAATAAATTGTAACTATAAGTCAGAACATTCACAGTTCTGAACAACATAAACACAAAAAGTCATGTTAATTTAATTTTATCGAAGAGGCAGCCCTGCGATTGCTGCGGGTTCGCGCGGTGCGAAGCAATCATAACTGTACGCTTGAGTATTTAGGCACATTTTAGCATGCAGTGGTTGCTGAGGCGACAGAGTAGGCTAATAAAGCAGTAGATATTGTAATTTTTCTACTGAGTGAAGTATCTGTTACGTAGTAACTATTTAGTAATCTGTGCTTTTGGCAAAGTTTTCGCTTAACAAAAGATTTAAACTTATTAATGCTTAGTTCTTGCGTATGATTAGGACGTAAAAGCGTATACATTGATATCTAAATGAACTCCCTATTTTTTTGAGCCTGGTTGCAGGAACAACGAAATTATGTTTGTTCCTAGTATTAAAATTATGAATATCACTGTATTTTTTAAACATGTTTTTGTTTTTGTGGGCGTACAAGATCATCATCTGCCTAGCCTTTTCCCAACTATATTGGGGTCGGCTTCCAGTCAAGCCAGATATAGCTGAATACCAGTGTTTTACGAAGAGCGGCTGCCTACCAGACCTTCACAACCCATTAACTGGGGTAACACGGCACTTCATGGCAAGACTGGAGTCAGATTTTACTGGCTTCTGACTATCCGTAACGACTGCCAAAGATCTACAAATGACAGCCGAGACCTACGGCTTAACGTGCTTTCCGAGGCACGGAGGAAACTCGTTATGTTAAGATGGTCACCCATCCACAGACCAACCTAGGCAAGCGTTGCCTAACCTTGAAGATCGACCTGTGCGGCTGTTATTATCGAGCCACGAGCTCCTCAGCCACGAGCTCCTCTGTGGGCGTACAAAATATTTTCATAAATATACTGTGAAGGCACAGTCATTAAATTAATTTCTTTAAAGCTTTAAAGCTGCTATACGCCTCAACAACTGGCTATGTTTACGCCGTTATCCCATTTTTATTTAAATTCGCGCTCTTTAAGTGGAATGTTATCCCTTCCTGTCCTTTTCCCACTCACACGCACCACCAAACGCCGAGCGAGAAGGGGACAGACAGCGCGCGGTCACCGCGCGACTGCAGCGCCAGCAACGCATCTTTTCAAAAGGAAGAAAACTCTTTAGTGTGTGAAAATCAGTGTCATGTCTGCGTGCACGTCTTAATCTTAACCGCAAAAAACCTTAAAAAAAGGAACTTCCATGTAAAAATTACTAATCTAATGTTTACATAGCCGGCCGGCAGTGAATTTATTAATAAAATCATGTGAGTACTCTCTGTATATCGTGATACCTACGCTCGCGTTCTACTACGGGACGCTGATGCTGGAGAAGCAGGTCAGAAACGAGCTACAAGACTGGTGAGTCCTTCTTTTCCTTTCTATATCTCCCGCTCCACCCGCTCCGCATAATACAGTCCACACCATCCCGCTAATAACATATCATTGTCCAAACAATTTTTGGTCCTTCGAGCCGGATTACCTCCCTTTCGTTCTCATTTTAATTGGTGTTAATGTAAATTCAGATAGTTTACAGTTACACGTATTCAAACCGCTTAAATTCATATCGCATAGGTGCTAAGTTCCGATAGCTTAGCACGTAATCAAACCGCCATTTTATAATTACCTACACGTGTCGATCTCCCGCGCCGCTAAATATTATTACTAAATTGTCTTAGTTCGCTATTTAAGTAGTAACTCAAGCCAGTTATAACTAAATACTTACTTATTTTATTGTTTTCACACTACAATCGTGATAGAAAACGTAGAATTTCACCGCATTATATACATAAGTGCCTACCTAGGTACTTACCTAGCTTACGTCGTAATCTACCGACCATACTTACTCAGTAAATCGACCTACGTGTATTTACTCGAATATTCAGGTATTTACCTAGACAACCTAATACTTATCCGTATTATTAGGCATATTATAATATACGTCCTGCTAGTGTATAGGTACTTACCCACTAAATCAATCGCTCACTGACCGCTTGATAGGTACCTACCTAACCTAGGGAAAGTTGCATACTTATTTAACTATCTGTTCCTACCTACGCATCATTTGCTCACCATGGCAGCTAAAATAGCAGTATTACAGGCTAAAAACAATGCAATATTCGCTCGTTTAACTAGTCTCAATGACTTAGCGAAGAAAATAACTTTATCCACCGCAGATCTCCGTTCCTCGGAATCATTCATGGCGAAAACCGAAACATTACCGGTCATCCGTCAGGATTTCATTTCTAATCTAGACTCCATTAATGAGCTAGGCTTTGAAGTTAACTCTAAGTTTGCACCTAATTACGAACCTCTCAATGCATTTGAAAATGTTTATACTAGAATACAGAGGGTTCGTTCCAGTATTACTGAGAATTCGCCGCATCAAAACTCGCACACGTGCGAAAATAAAGGTGGGTTTCCACCGATTAAATTACCACCGATTAACATTCCTTCGTTTGATGGAAAAATGGATAGTTGGCCAATATTTTATGAGTCGTTTAAAGCTAATATACATTTAAATGAGTCGTTAAATGATTCTCAAAGAATCCAATACTTAACAGGGAAATTGACTGGTCCTGCGTTAAAAATAATTGCGGGCATCATTCCATCAGGCGAAAATTATTCATCTATTTGGGAAAGTTTAGTTGAAAAATACCAAGATAAGAGAGCTTTAGGGTGACATTACATGTCTATACTTTTTAATATCAAACCCGCGACGAATAATTCTTCGTCTTTAAATACATTCGTTGAAACTTTCGACGCCGCTGTTTCAGCATTGGAGCAATTAAAACTCGACAATTTTTGGTCCTTCGAGCCGGGCGAAGTTTCGCATTGTTATTATTAAGGTGCGGTTCCACCGCCGAGGCAGGACCGCGGTTTGATTGTGATGACGATGAAGTACGATCTAGTATTTTAACAAAAATAATACCGCTTGCACGTTGCAAAATATAAACACCGCTACCTTCTTCACGTGTTCTAGTGGCGTGAAGATGCGTGATAACTACGATGAACTTCATCTTGATAAAACATTGACCAAGTTTTGGGAAATGGAGGAAGTGCCTGTCAAGGGGTTACTAAGTCCAGAGGATAGTCAATGTGAAGACATTTACACGTCTACCGTATCACGTGACGCGACTGGTCGTTACTGCACCGCTTTACCTTTTTGCCGAGATCCATCCGAGTTAGGGGACTCTCGCTCCGTCGCTGTTCGCCGATTGCTCTCATTGGAACGCAAGCTTCAGGATCCTGAGCTCCGAGCTAGTTATAATGAGGTAGTACAGGATTACATAGAAAACGATTATTTGTCCGAGGTCCCACCTGACAGCGAGGATTATTCGCAAGGATATTTCATTCCGCATCATGCCGTCGTTCGTCGCGATAAAGAGACTACTAAGGTCCGTATTGTTCTCGACGCTAGTGCTAAATGTCATAACAACATTTCACTCAATGATATTCTTCATACAGGACCGAATCTCCAGGCTGACATTTTTGTTTTGCTACTTAATTTCCGCTTGTTTGCAATAGCTCTAGCTGCAGACATAAAACAAATGTATCTCAGAATTCTTCTTCAACCTGAGCACCGCAAATATCAAAAGATTTTATTCCGCTTTGACCCCGCGCAACCTATACGCGAATTTCAGTTTAATCGAGTCGCGTTCGGTTTAAAATGCAGCCCTTTTTTAGCTATGCGCACTGTGCGACAGCTAGCGATCGACGAACGCGATCGTTTTCCGCGAGCCTCTGATGTGGCGTTTCAGGAGCTATACATGGACGACTTAACCACTTCCGTCCCTACAGTGGACGAAGGAAAATCTTTCTCGCGAACTCATTGACTTATTTAAGCCTGGTGGGTTCCATTTGACTAAATGGGCCAGTAACTCACCTGAGTTATTAGACGCGGTGCCCCAGTCTAACCGCGCCGCAATAGAATTTTCAGATAATGAAAACCTGAAGGTGTTAGGCCTTAAATGGTTACCCGCGCAGGATATATTTACCTTTTCAACCGCTCCTATAAAGGAAACATATACCAAACGGACAATTCTGTCAAGCATAGCTCGCTTATGGGACGTACTTGGGTTCGCCGCTCCAGTAATATTATTCGCCAAACTCTTAATTAAAGAGCTGTGGCTACTTAAAGTCGATTGGGACGATCCTTTACCCGACGATATACTTTCTTTATTTATAAAGTTTAATGAGCAATTGCCGCTTCTTTCTGCGTGTAAAGTCCCACGTCATCTAGGTGTAACCATCGGTTGCTCTACCAACATCGTCGCGTTCGCTGACGCAAGTCTGAAGGCATACGGTTGCGTCGTGTATCTCCACGTCACTGACGGAGAGGGAAACGTGCATGTCAATTTAATATGCGCCAAATCCAAAGTCGCCCCTGTCAAAGTCGTTTCTTTGGCAAGATTAGAATTGTGCGCTGCAGTCCTTATGTCGAAACTAGTCCGTCTGATTAATGAAACGTACAGTGCTCGTACAAAAATTGATAATATATTCGCATTTTCAGACTCAAAAATAGCTCTTTCTTGGATTAATTCCTTACCGCATAGATGGGATATTTACGTTAGCAACCGCGTCGCGAAATTTCAAGAAAATCTTGACTCGCGTCATTTCTATCATGTCAGTGGGATAGAGAATCCCAGTGATTGTCTCTCTCGAGGTCTTTTGCCAGAGCAATTACTCGCTCATCCGCTGTGGTGGCAGGGCCCTCCTTGGCTTTGTGCTCCTGTATCAAGCTGGCCGATCACCCCTTTCCTTCCAGAGGCAAGTGAGACCTTACCTGAATATAAAAGTAAAACATTCGCCTGCTTGACTTCCAAGTCCGCTCCTGGGTTTCTCTATGACCTGACGCAAAAGTTTTCATCGTGGAATAAAATTATACGTATTATCGCATATATTCTGATATTTGCTAAAATATTACCACGTAATAATCGAATATCCGCTTCTCAGCTCATAATAGCTGAAAGGTATTTAATACGCGTTGTTCAGGGTTTTCACTTTACTCAATTAATTCATGACTTAAAAACTAATAAAGTTATTTCCTCACCGCTCAGAAAATTAGACTTATTTATCGATGAACACGGAACGGTACGTGTAGGAGGTAGACTTTCAAATAGTAACTTGCCATACGAAGCTCAACATCCCGCATTATTGCCTAAACATGACCATGTTACTCACCTTTTAATTGACTACTATCACCGCATGCATTGTCACACTGGTGCCAATGTTTTGAGTTCTTTATTGCGCCAAAAATATTGGATCTTAGCGTCAAGGAATGTGATTAGACAACGTGTTCACCTTTGTAATTTTTGTTTCAAAAATGCTCCATCTCACCTTAATACGAAAATGGCTGACTTACCAGCATACCGCGTTCAAGAAACCAAAGCCTTCGTTCATACAGGCGTTGATTACGCCGGTCCCATAAATATTACTCTATGCAGACGCCGAGGTCAAAGAAGCCAGAAGGCTTACATTTGTTTGTTTATCTGCTTAGTAACCAAAGCAGTTCATATCGAACTAGCTTCCGATCTGTCATCTGAAGTTTTCATTTCCGCGTTTAAACGCTTCATTTCGAGGCGTGGCCCGGTTTCTCATATGTATTCCGATAATGGAACGAATTTTGTTGGTGCTAAGTCTCAGATAAACGAATTACTTACCGATCATCGCATCGAATGGCATATGATCCCTCCCCGCGCTCCTCACTTCGGAGGACTCTGGGAGTCTAATATTAAAAGCATGAAGCTTCATTTATACCGCGTCATTGGATCTCAGTTACTTACCTATGAAGAACTGTTAACTGTTTTGACTCAGGTCGAAACCATTTTAAATTCTAGACCGCTTTGTATTTTATCAGAGGACCCACATCCTGAGCCTCTTACCCCCGCTCATTTTATAATGGCTTCGCCCTTAACATACCTACCTGCCGCGCCTGTTTCTGAGGAAACTAAGACTCTGCGTCATCGGAAAGAACTGCTAGATCAAATGGTGCAGAGTTATTGGAAAAGATGGCGTTTAGAATATCTTAATTCATTACAAGTGAGACAAAAATGGCTTACTAATCCGGATAACGTTAAACCCGGTACTATTGTATTGATACATCAAGATGATGTTCCCGCGCTTCGCTGGCCTTTGGGCATTATACGGGAGGTTTACCCGGGTAAGGATGGTAGAGTACGCGTCGCCTTAGTTAAAACTCCTTCGGGCACATTTAAACGACCTATCGTCAAACTTTGTCCACTGCCCTCTCAATAGAATAATAATAATTCAATTTCATAGTTTAGGTAGGTAATTACACATTAGGTATTTCATAAAATTTGTCTTTTTAAATTTTGTCCGCTTTTTTTTTCGATAATACTACGTATTATCAAAGCCGGGAGGATGTTTACGCCGTTATCCCATTTTTATTTAAATTCGCGCTCTTTAAGTGGAATGTTATCCCTTCCTGTCCTTTTCCCACTCACACGCACCACCAAACGCCGAGCGAGAAGGGGACAGACAGCGCGCGGTCACCGCGCGACTGCAGCGCCAGCAACGCATCTTTTCAAAAGGAAGAAAACTCTTTAGTGTGTGAAAATCAGTGTCATGGCTGCGTGCACGTCTTAATCTTAACCGCAAAAAACCTTAAAAAAAGGAACTTCCATGTAAAAATTACTAATCTAGTGTTTACATAGCCGGCCGGCAGTGAATTTATTAATAAAATCATGTGAGAACTCTCTGTATATCGTGATACCTACGCTCGCGTTCTACTACGGGACGCTGATGCTGGAGAAGCAGGTCAGAAACGAGCTACAAGACTGGTGAGTCCTTCTTTTCCTTTCTATATCTCCCGCTCCACCCGCTCCGCATAATACAGTCCACACCATCCCGCTAATAACATATCATTGTCCAAACAGGCTACATGTTGCTTGTTTTGCCCATACACTGAATCTTATAGTCCAGACTTCTCTTAAAGAAATTAAAAATATTATAATTAAAGTTAAACACATTGTGGAGGTATTTAAGAGAAGTCCTCTTGCATCAGCGAGGCTCAAAAACATGCAAATGAAGCTGGATGAGCCTCAATTAAAATTGAAACAAGACGTTTCCACACGTTGGAATTCGACGTGTGAAATATTCGAGCGGATTGTAAAAATAAAAAATAGTGTCATGTCTACGATAGCCATAGACTATCCAGACACTGAAAACATGACACTGGAAGACATAGAGGTCCTAGATTCGGCAAGTCAAATCCTTAGCCTCTTCAAGGACGTTACTGAGGAGATGAGCTCTGAAAAGAATGTAACAATTTCAGAGGTACAATGATATTTCAAGTTATATATAGTTTTATTATCCTATTGATGTAGTGAATATAATTTCTTTTATTACTTTCAGGTTATACTTATATCAAATGCCCTTAAAAAGAGTTGCCTGATATTTTTATCTTCTTCACACCCAAATGTGTTCTGCGAATGACACAAGTGCTTTTAAATGAAATAACCACACGATTTTCAGGTTTAGTAATAAAGTATTTATAGTTATATTTAAGTTTGCTATGTAAGAAATGATAAAATTTATATCGTTACAAAATAAATTTCAGGCATTGAAGAAAATAATATTTTTGCCGAAAGCACAATTTTAGATCCAAGATTTAAAAAATATGGATTTGGAAATAAGTACGCTTGTGACAGAGCGTGTACTAATTTAAAAGCCATGGCCGGACGAATCGAAATCCACAGTGGTCACACAGATCTTCCGGAGCCATCTTCTTCGTCACCGCCCCGTAAGCGTAAACGAAGCTTATGGGACGAATTTGACGAGCAAGTCGGGATATTATTGAAGAACACCAATCCAACTGCCGGGGGTATTATCGAGGTTGACAAATATCTTGAAGAACCCTTACTGCCAAGGTCCCAAGATCCTGCCAAGTGGTGGTATTCCAAAAAAGAAGCCTATCCAAGGCTGTATAAATTATTTTTGAGACGGCTTTGTATTGTGGCTACGTCTGTGTCCTCAGAGCGTACTTTTTCCAAAGCGGGCCAAGTACTTACTAAAAGGAACAGGCTTAGTGGCAATAAAGTTGCTAAGATATTATTTTTAAATTGTAACCTATAAATATTTTTTTCCATTTTTTTTTACCTATTTTTTATCTATTAAATATTTTAACATGATTTGTTTATTTTTTTTACCTACACAAACTCTATTTTATCCCTCTATTTTATCCATTCTTCATAATTTTCGATGCAATACATTATCATGTCATAAAAATCACACTAAGTGATAGTATGACAAACCAACACAGTAACATCAAATATCATATTCGTACTAGTTACTTCAAATGTAGCGCCGGGCTTCAACAAGCCTCGCCTCATTTGAAGTGGGACAATGTACCGCCTCAGTACAAAAAAGAGGCTACTCTTACAAACTCTTTTTCAAGTCGTGTCCTATCCAACCCTAGTGGTGGCTAACTTTTTCTTAAACATTGTGGATGCAAATGCAAAAGTACGTAACCGAATGTTTCCTTTTGTGTTCATAATAGTTGACAGATGGTGATAAAAGCTGTGTTAGATAAACGTGCGTGATTAAATTTTTGTTTTTATTGCTTTTTCTGAAAGGAAGAGTGTTACTAGACTTACTAGATTATTAGTATTACTAGATTTCGAACTGATATAGAATGCCTCGACCATTCGCAAAACGGTCCATTGTGTGGGCATTTTTTGATGTGGCTGCGGATAATAAGACCATAACATGTAAACTGTGCAAAAAATCTTATCCAAATCACGGGAACACATCAAAATCAAAGGACCATTTAAAATGTATTCACCCTATTCAGTTTCGTGCTGAAGAAGACCGACGAGCTGGATCAGTGAGACAAAATCTACCATCTACATCTGAAAGTCCTGGAACCCGTCAGTTAGTTCTACGCAAAATGAAAATAATCAACACGAAAATGTAAATTTGATGCAGCGCGGCAGCGAGGTGAACAACCAACTAAGCATCAAAGGCAGCTGCTTTTATGTGCAAAAGATGGGGTTCTAACACCAGAGCAAGCCGCAAGTTTTGATGAAGCTGTGGTGGAAATGATTGTGAAGGATTACCAGCCGCTTTCTATAGTCGAAGACTCCGGTTTTCGTAACTTAATACACAAATTAGAGCCTGGTTACACAAAGCTCTCCAGAAAAACTTTAAGTGAAAAACTTTTGCCCGCTTATTACAAAGCTCATGCAGAAGCTCTTGGAAAGATTCTCAAAGATATTGAACATATGGCGATAACATCCGACTACTGGAAAGCGAGCAATGACAAGACTTTCCTCAGCCTTACTGCGCATTATATCCATGATAATAAGGTAACTTCAAAAACACTAGCGGCCCAGGAAGTACTCGGATCGCACACAGCAATCAACACCGCTGCGGTTATAACTGATATTTTGTAAAAATGGGATGCTTATGGAAAAATGGTGACAGTTGTTACTGACAACGCCGTAAACATGAAGAAAGCGGTGTGTGAGAATCTATGCAAACACCACCATCCCTGCGTAGCCCACACCATGAACTTAACAGTTAATGATGAAATATCCCCGGATTTAGCGACGTTACTCACAAAATGTAGAAGCATTATCACCCATTTCAAGCAGAGTTCGGTTTCAGCTTACAAGTTAAAAGAAAAACAAGATGTCGCTACTAGGTGGAATAGTATTTATATTATGCTGGAAAGACTTGTAGAAGTAAAATAGCCATTAACACTAGCTCTGGCTGATTTAACTGACAGAGCGCCTGAAAACTTAACAGGTAATGAATGGGCAACAATTAAAGACTGCTTGCAAATTTTAAAGCCATTCCTAGAATTGACTGAAATTATCTCTGGAGAAAAATACATAACCGTGCCCACCATAGTGCCTTTAATAAGAGGATTACAATTTTCACTGAGAAACGTTTTGCCAACAACACTGATCGGTACTGCACTTCAGATGTCACTACAGCACATACACAGCCATGCACTACACACAGCCTGCGAGACACCATGTCAATGCAGGCTTGGGCACCTGGAAACAAACAAAATTGTAGCTAAAGCTACTTTTCTAGACCCACGGTTCAAAAAAGCAGGATTCGGACATGACGATAACGCAAAAAATGCCCAACAATGGGCGTTTAGTCGTATAATGCCTAATTCGCAAAATGGCACCCGATTCTCAAAAGGGCCAATTCGCGAATGGACTAGTTCTCGAAAGGACTAATTCGCGAAATGGCTAATTCTCAAAAGGACTAATTCGCGAAATGGGTAATTCTCAAAAGGACTAACTCGTAAAATGGCTAATTTTCAAAAGGACTCATTCGTGAAAGAACTAATTCGTAAAATGGCTAATTCTCCAAATGGCCAACTTTTACCAACTCATTTCATGAATGAAATGATATGAAAAATCTAAGTTAGTTTTCTAGATTATGTTATATTTTATACGAAATGCAAACAATAACTTATCATAGATATTAAAGCGAAAAACAACGCATCTTACAATGTGTCATACAACCAACTAAAAAAAACATTATGATTATTATGGCGAAAAAGTATTAAATCAACAAAGCACCTTACAATGTGTGTCATATAACAAAAAAAAACATTTTTTTTTTACCAAATAATCACACTGGAAGCTCAAATTACAATAATAGTTGGTATTAAATTATCTTGTGAAAAAAATATTCAACAGATATTTTTTTAGCTTTGTTAATAATTTGTTATACTGTGTGTCAAATTTTATATCTTTATTTCTACGATTTTTTCTTCTTACTGTAAAAAGATTATTTTTTATGAGACATACTCATGAAAAATAATCTTGAAATGTTTGGATTCTTTCTTTAGTTCAGTCATCAGTACTTTCATCTATTATTATCGAGTACGGAAAATCTGCAATTTTTTCAACCAATGCTTCGAGCATCGATGGACCAAGAACATTTTTTATTAGCATTGAACACTTAGTTCGATGAATTTTTAGGTTTTTTAGAGCATCTGATGATGGATCCAATGAGGTCTATCGCGTATGAAATCGCCGCTAGGCGCTTGTGTAGCGTGAGGTCTTCGAAACGTCATATGTCACTGTTTGTTTACGAGTTGGCTACGCGCGCGCTTTTATATTTCTAATTAAATGAATATTGCGAGTATTAACAATACTTTAGATTCATTATGGCAAATACAGATTACGGATCTATGAATGTCAGTGCTTTAAAAGTGGAGTTAAGAAAAAGAGTTGCAAAATTAAACGGTCTGAAAGAACAGCTAATTCAGAGGTTAGTTTTTTTATATTTACAAACAATTTCTTGCCTAAAGTTGGCTTGTTTATCTAGATTACAGCTGTGTTTTTCTTTTTACAGGCTTCAAGACTATGATAGAAATAATAATTTTATTGGAAACATAACAGATGGAATAAAAAATGACGATTTGGCGTATACTGTTGAGTGGCCTTCGGACAGTTCATACATTAGCGTAACATCGAAAAGTGTATCATCTGACTTAGATATAGTGAATATTTCTACTTACTTTTTAGAGGTTTACAGAGACAATGTGGGTATGACGGAGTGTGCTGCAGTTCATAGAAAAGGCTATAATATGATGATAAATGAATATTTGGTGGCTCTAGTGACATGTACACAAAATAATTTGCATTTTTATAGGGGACAAGTCCACTCTGAAAACACGAAAAGCATTGTCATATTTTATGAGCATTGCTTTTGAATCTGATGGAAAAATTGTTCAAACCATGTGTGAGTGTGCAGCTGGTATGGGACCAAAAGCAGTGTGTAAGCATATACCTTGTGTATGTTATGCAATTTTACGATTTAACCTATCAATACCCGCGAAACGAGACACAATAGTAAGACAATAACAGCGTGGTCCAATGAGACCGGTCGGGGATTCATGAATTAAAGAGCATTCTGAATGGCGTATTAAGAAAACACCCACTGAAAACAAACAGATATGGCATGAGCCGAAAAGCCGATGGTATGATCATGTCAGGAACAATGTAATCAACTATTGTTCTTCAGAGAAAATACGCTTTGGTATAAATGGTGTTTCTGAAGATGCTTCCTTGCATGGAATATCTAATGACCATGATTAACTTAAACTACCTATCCTGGACCAATATATCCTGAATAGAATTACTGTGAGTTATAATACATCCCATACAGATTATATTAGGTACTAGTTGCCTGCATGCAACTAAGTTCGCTTGATGTTGATTCCCGTGGGAACCTGTACTTTTCCCATGGTAAAATATAGCCTTCCTCGATAAATAGGCTATCCAATAGTAAAAGAATTTTTCAAATAAGACCAATAGTTTTTGAGATCATCACGTTGGTACAAACAAACAAACTCTTCAGCTTTATTATTAATATAGATATACATACCAGTTTGGTGTTAGTGAAACCCCCGAACCAAAGGTTGCAGGTTCAATCCTATTCATGATATCAATGATATCAATCCTAATTTGTATACATGAACATGTCTGTTTTTACCGTGGGTGTTTCTATTTATATTAAGTATGGATTTACAAAAAAAAGTATGTTTATCAGTTGGCTTGTATCCATACATATTTTTTCATTCCATTTCATATAGCTTCGGTGCCAAAGGTTTAATACTTACCAACAACAAACATATTTGTTCTGTGCTTTTGTTATGTGTGAATGTATTTTGTATAAGTCTGCACTCTGTACATATTCCCATGGTATCCTAAACTTGGTGTTATCTATTTTGGGATCAGTTGAATATGTTTGTGATGTCCCAAAAATTATTAAGTATTTTTATTTATTATAATTATGTTATTATATTTCAGATTTCTCCAGAAGAAGCACGTTTGATAGAGCAGCAAACAAGGGAACAGTCACAAAATAAAATTTGGCATAATGAACGAAGTCTAAGGATAACTGGGTCTCACGTTTTTATAAAATAAACTAGAGTTGCCACGAATAGTGATTTGGCCGAATACCGAATACCGAATATTCGGCAATGCTGTCGGCCGAAGCGCCGAATATTCGGCGGCCGAATATTCGGCACTAAGTACATGTTAGTCGAGCGCGTAAACACTAATACGACAGGTTGCGACCTGTCTTCAACGTGCGCGGGCAGTGTGCGGGCGGCTAGGTTAGTTGACTGTTTCAATTGCGAGTAAATCACGTCACGGCACGCATTGTCAGATAGAAAAGTTTGTTTTAGTTCTTTTTCAATTGTTTGTTCATTAAAAAAATGACATCAATTAATAAAAAATCGGCCATATGGGAATATTATGAGATTTGTAGTGAAAATAATAAATTGGCCAATTGTTTGCTGTGTAATAGCAAGATCTCAAGGGGTGGAGAAGGAAAGAAAGCAAGTAAGTAAAAACTTGAATTAATTTAACAACTCGTTACGTTATCTAAGTTATTGACGATTCGTCAAAAAACACGATACGTCATACACATGACGGTTGGCCGTTCATTGCGTACGGAAACGTTAGGTATATTTCACGATTCGTCAAAATGTGTTAATTTTCTAAATCTTGTTTCGATGTTTCGCACAAAAAGTTTTTTTTACCAAATGTGATTTGAGACCTGCCTGTCATTTTTCACGATGTGTTACCTATTGTATGAATGAACACGGGCATTCATAAACGTTATAAACAACATAAACAAATCGTGAAAAAAACATAGTAGGCGTGTGAAAAAGCTGTAAAATGGTTAGGAAATTGAAATTTAAAGTCAAACAAGGAAAATGAAATAAGTAGGTAAATGCATATATAAGTGAATAAATAAATAAATAACTAAGCGATCTTCTAGTAAAGTTTCGTTTTTGTAGTGAATAGAAAATTTTAGTGCATAACTCAGTTACGTACTTGTAATTCATTTTAGTTTATTTTTTATTTTCAGCTACAACTTCTTTAAAAAACCATCTTAAATCCAAACATGCCGAACAGTACGCTACTTTGACTGATGTTCCTTCGACAAGTGGCAGCAACAAGGGTGGTACTTCTACTTCCACCGATTCCAAGATACCTGCAGTTCCTGGAACGTCCAGATCAAGAGACCGACAGCTAACCCTAAAAGAAACATCTGAAAGGAAATTGATATGGGACATTAATGATCCGAAATCAATAAAATATCACTACTTGATAGGTGAAATGATTGCTTTAGACAACGAACCATTATCACTTGTTGAACGGGTTGGATTTCAGAGGCTCATGGCAACAGCTGTGCCCCATTATAGAGTACCTGGTCGCACTTACATGACCGAGAAAGTTGTTCCTGACATATACAACAGAATTTGGTCGAAAATACAAGTCAGTATTTCGCAGGCAACAGCAGTATCAGTGACATCTGATATATGGACATGTCAGCACAATAATGAGAGCTTTTTGAGCTTCACTGCGCACTGGATATCTGAAGAGTTCAATCTGGAACATGGTGTTTTAGCTATGAAACCGTTTCCCAGCTCACATTCTGGTACCAATATTGCAAAAGAACTTAATGCTATTACTGAAAGATGGAATATTCCTAAAAACAAGATCCATTTACTTCTTCACGATAGTGGGGCTAATATGATAAAAGGTGTGCGAGATGCAGGATACGATTCAGGCAGGTGCTTTATTCATTCATTGCAACGAGCTATAGAGGAATCGCTTAAATCTCAACCAGAAGTACTACAGATGGTAGCTGCTGCTAGACGAATTGTTACCCATTTTAACCATTCAGGCTTAGCAGAGCAGAAACTTAAATCCATTCAACAAGAACTTAACTTGCCTAACCACCAACTAGTACAAGATGTGAGCACACGCTGGAATTCTACGTATTATTTAATGGAGCGATTATTAGAACAAAAGCGAGCTATATCCTTGTACATAACAGATCATCATGACACTTTAAATAATCTAACACATGCTCAATGGGAACTAATGGAACAATGTATCAAACTTCTCAAACCATTTGAAGAGATTACAAAAATAACCAGCTCAGGTATCTCCTGCATCTCTGAAGTGATTCCACATGCAGTTACTTTACTAAAATATCTGGGAAAGGCAGAGACAGCTCAGAGAGTACCAAATTTAGTGACAATGAGATCTTCACTACAAACTGAGCTTGAAAAGCGATTTAACTTTGATGAAAACAACAAATATCTAGTCGCTACGTTTCTTGATCCACGCTTCAAAACAAGTTTCCTAGATTTTGTTCAAGCAGAAAGAGCAAAACAGAAAATTCTTCTAGAAGCTCTGAAACTAAGTTGTAATGATGAGTCTAGTAGTACTGATGACGATTCTTCTCCACGTCGTAAAAAAAGAAACATAAACGAAAATGATATTGAAATACACGACAGTTTCTGGAACTGCTTCGAGGAAGTCGCTAAAGATAATATGCGAAATAGTAATGATGAGGAGAACGTGGAGAAGAATACTGTGGCAAATGAGATAGACTTTTATTTGAAATCAAATCGCCTAGATCGGAAAGCTAATCCTTACAAGTGGTGGTCAGCAAATGAAAAACAATACCCAAACCTCTCGAAATTTGCTAAAGTTTATCTTTCTTCTCCCGGGAGTAGTGTGTATAGTGAGAGGTTATTTTCTGAAGCTGGTACCATTTACGACGAAAAGCGTAATCCTTTGCTACCGTCAAATGCTGAAAAGCTTGTTTTTATCCATCACAACTTACCGTTGATTAACTTTACTTATTAAAATATTGTAATTTGATAATAAATACATATCTTGATTAATATGATGTGGTTTTTTTTCCATGATTTGGTATTCGGTATTCGGCCGAATAGTACCTATTATTCGGCCGAATACCGAATACCAAACAAAGTGGCCGAATAGGCCGAATACCGAATAGTAGCCGAATATTCGTGGCATCTCTAAAATAAACTTATGTCCGCCTTTCTTTTCCGAGCAAAACGGAACTGCGCAACACTGTGGCATGGCCAATACGTTTAAATTTTAGTTCTAGGGTATTAAATATGACCTAATATAATCATCTAATGAAGATACAAGTTTTGGCGCTCGTAATACGAACTTTGACAGCCGTAGTTTAGGACCTCACGCTACAGTGGCGCCATCTGATGAAACAAAAAACGATAGCCCTCATTGAGGGAGTATACTAATTAAATTATCTACAGTTAACAAAGAACAGTGCTCGGCAATAAAGGCAGTGATTTTCAATTCGGCAATTTTCGTGCTTTCGGACATGACTGTTTTAAATACTTCAGAAATAGATTTACACGCTTTTGCTGATTTTTCCCAGGCTGTCGCTTTTTTATGTTTCTCAGTTTTGGCGTGACTAACCAAATCTTTTTTGTGGGCTTTTAACACAACACGGCAATATTTACAGGTGGCCAATGTATCACTTGTAAGATCTGGTGCAAGCCAACTTGGTTGAATTATGAATTGAATGACACATGATAATGTATGTAAATTATCTTAACATTTGCATTGTATTGTTATTTAATTGTACAATAAAGGGTATATATATGTATAGGAAGTAAAACCATACTTTACAAAAAAAAAAACACTTTGATTTTGGTCAAAAATAGGGAACCAAAATGTATATGGCAACACCAACACCACTTAATGAATTTCACTTGTTTATGTATGCATTATGTCCAAACTCGAAATTAACTATGAAAAAGCCGTAGCATAACAAACATCACTAACACTATTGACCGACTCATCCACTCCAATAACTACCTATATACCTAAATAAAGATACCTTTAAATTTTATTGAAGAACAAGTACTGCCGTAGTTAGATGACGCCGATGATACTGTTGTAAATAATCATAAATTGAATTGAATTGTGTCTTGATCTTTTTTTAAATTACAAAAATGCTATGAATTCTAATCTAGATCTGTTTCCCAAATCTTCGTGTACTTCTGAATGTAGGTCTTTTTAGATTTATTTTCCTTAGGCATCATTAACACGTTTCTTGTCGACACACAATACAAACTATTGTGGTACAAACAAACCAAAATCGAATTAACAATCGTCGTCGTAAGATTAGTCTATTTATTTTGCGGTATTTAACCTGTAGAGCCCCGAGGGGCCGCCATTATTTATTTTTATTTAATTAATATTAATAATATAACCTGTTATTGCTCTGTTTCTGTTGCTTCTGTAATTATACTACTAGAGTACAATTTTAAATCGGTAGGGGTTTGCTGGCACAATTTTTTTCCAGCGGTTCTCAAAGTTAAAAGGAAATACTTGTTTACTGGCACGTTTTCGTGCTAACATAAGCTAATGTCAAACATACGTCGTTTGGATGCGCGACCATGGACTTAAAATGGCCGCACTATGTGCACGACACAGACAATAAAATGACCGCCAGTGGTGCCATTATTACCGCAGTCACCACAGAGTGGTTTGTACGTAATTAACTTACTAGATGTCGCTATTATATAGACACGTCCATGCAATAATATCGTAACTCAGTTTTTGTCCAGAAATTGAGTTACAACGCTATTATTATGTAAAAAAAAATGCATTTTTTTTGTACTATCTTTGTAATTCTATTTCCTTTCGTTTTTAAAATAAACCAACGTCAAAGTATTGTAACTAATCCAAAAAATATTTTTTGTCAACAATATAATTGCAACTTGATTTACAATTTATAGAAAATATTATGAGTAGCTTGTTTATCAAGTAAAATTGTAACATTAGATACAATGACCACAAAAATAAATTAACTACAAAAAATCTAAATTGTAACTCAGACATACATCCTCGTAACTTATACGTCATTTATGTCATTTCACTATTTTGTTTTTCACGTAAGTCATGAAAACCCATGAAAACAATTTTTCTTTTACAACTTAACCATACCTATTTATAGTCCGCCTAAACTATATTAAATACAGCCAGCTTCAAAAATTATACGGCGTGTTTTGAGTTTGCTATAATTTTTCAAACTTTAATATCGCTCTCCTGTAAATCACAAAAAGTGAGTTACGATGTTATTTCATGGAAGTGTCGATATGTCACTAGGTCAAGAAACAAATATTACTATAAATTCAAAAATAATAAATAAGTCCTGAAAATACCCCTAAAAATTACAAACCCCTAAAAAAATCCCATCGCACTTATTTACCCCCTAAATCTGGGGTGAAAACCCCTAGGTTGGGAACCGTGAATATAACTTCACTTGGTTCCTGGATTGGCTTATTTCATCAAATTTTCAGTGAGACCTTGTTATTATACACACATCAAAAGTGTCTAGGGATCAACATATATTTTTGCAATAACTTTTCTCCTGATTGATATTAATTAACATTTTCTTTAAGGATTCATCAAATAAAGTGTTTTCGTTTGTCACAGTAACGATAAACCAAGTCATAAAGAAATTTGCCATTTTCCTAATAAAGGGATTTTTGACATTTGAACCACTAACATTAAAGTTCGAAAAAAAGACTGAAATAACAGTTTTCTTTAAAATTTTATTGGGTAACTTAAACAATTAATAATCCGTGTTTCTACCGCGAACACTAACAACACAAGAACATCGGTTTGGCATACTCAAAATGAGTTCATCCAAATCACGCTGTGGAATGGCCGCCCATGTTCGTTGCAACATCAAAAAAAGGTCTTCTTGCGACTGGATACCCTCCATATTCGGCAGAGCTCTTCTCTGTAGCATATCCCATGCATGCTCAATCGGGTTCAAGTCTGGCGACTGAGCAGGCCAGGGCAGGACATTGATGTTAGCTGCGGCGAGAGCCTGTCTTACAACTCTTGCGGTGTGCGCTCGTGCATTATCATGCATTATCATGCATTAACTGAAATAAGGGACCGATTTGCACTTGTAGAGGAACGATGACGTCTGATACAATCGTCTCAGCATAAATTTGAGCGTTGAGGTTGCCTCTGATCCAAATCAACTCAGTTCTTCCGCCGATCCAAATACCCGCCCATAACATGATGGTTCCACCACTATAAGGATGGACTTCCTGGCATTATTTTAATCGCTGTTGGCGTCCAGGGGTTCTCCAGTGTCGTATACGTCTTGTATCCGGTCTCATACCAAAACGAGACTCATCAGAAAAGCACACGAAACGCCATTGTTCTTCTGCCCAATTTCTGTGTTCAAGAGCCCATTGATATCGAATCCTACGATTGTGCATTGCTATAGGTGGTACCCGTAGCGGTCTTCGGGAATGAAGGTTCACTTCATGCAAGCGGTTTCTGACTGTTTGGTCGCTAATTAAGTTTCCTGAAGAGTGATGAAGCCTCATGGCTAACATCATGGCGGTTATTGTTGGAGCTCTTCGAGTTAAGATTTGAATGTATCGGTCTTGTCTCCGTGTGGTGCAGCGATACCGTCCTCCATGGCGCTCAGCCACGGTACCAGTGCTTCGGTAACGTGTCCAAAGTCGACTGATAACACTCTGACTTGTATTCAGAGCTAAAGCCACAGTACGTTGCCGGGAACCAGCTTCTATCATTCCCACGGCTCTGAGCATTTCTTCCCTGCTTAAATGACGTCGCCGCTCCATAATAACGTTGGTTTTAATCAGTAGTAGGGAAACAGTAGCACTAATAATGTCTTCAATGCGTTGTCTGTTTTTATAGGGAAAATATTGACAGCTGATTTTCATCTTTTACTCGAATTTGATTCACAGGAAGATTCAAATGATGAAATGCACCAAAAAGGATCCATATAAATTTATAAAATCATAAATTTATTACAAAGCCACATCTCAATCTCAAGAAATCCGCATAAAAATGCTTGATCCCTAGACACTTTTGATGTGTGTATTTCCTTACAAACAAAGCTAGTTTGATTCATCGATTTGTTGAATGATTCATTGGGCCCAGGGATGTATGGAGTCATCCCCTTCTCTTTTTTGTATTTTTTCCAAAATAAAAAAAAATCACAATAGTAACTTTTTATACAGGGTGTGGTGCATCGTGTGCCAAATTGAAATGGTCGACTGAAGGGCTCGAAACTACCCATTCCTTGTGGATTATTTTCATGGACATTTTAGTGTTTCTTGAAAAATACACCCGACATTACGTACATACATATTACATCAAATACAAATATCAAAACATGTGTGTAAGGCACTTTTAATTTTATTTAGACGTCTCCAAATTTTCGTTTCCTGCAACAGGTATATTTTAGTAGTTGAGTTTGAAGATAATCGAATTGGGAAAATTTTTCCTCACCTGAATCCATCTGATGTTTACCCATTTTAAAATCGTTCCTTTTGTGTTATTTTGAATGATCAAAAACCTCAACAGTGTATAGATTATATTTTCGAGCCAATCGTATCACATTTAGCCAGTCTTCGGAAACATTGATTTTGGAGTACTTTGAAGCTCTTTCTATTGTGGAATGCATGTTGCACATTCCAAGTGGGTGTGACCTGATCTGGGTCGAGAAACTTGTAATAAATAATTTTTACATTTGTTTTGGAGATGAATGAAATGCTTCTTCGGTAGAATTTAGGCGTATAATCATGAGAATATGTTTTACAAAAAATTGCGTGTGCGTTTCGATTACCGGTATAATGGCGGAATGACAGTGGCGGCGCGCGCGGAAGGAAACGGAACTAAACTCTGGGCCGTCCAATCGTAGCGGCTCGCTGGGATGACGATGCGCAGACAACATTATTTTCTGGAAACATCATTACATATCTTAGCATTGTAGCAGCTGCTGAAGTTCGATTCTGTCCCGAGCAGCAATCGGAATAAAAGAGACTTCATGTGCCCCTCTGTTCCCCTCGTATTCTGGCGTAAAGTAACAGTAGCTCTGTTTGCTCACTGCATTACCTATGTATTGGGCAATTCATACAGCCCAATTTCTTTTTATAAAACACAGGTTTACTCAAAAGTCATGAACAATATAACACTGCTTAGAAATCAAAGTACGTATAGGAAGAGTAGGGTCAACAATTGCCTTTATCTTTTCTTTGGCATATTCTTTCCTATTAACATGTTCTTTATACTCTCCGTTTTTCTTTCTGTTCTACATCGGATAACGGCTTAAACTTTACACCGACATTGGTCTTTTCTCGGCTTGTGAAAATGTATATTTTTTTCCAGAATTAATTATTTTTATGAAGTCTTCCAGATAGGAACAATGTTATTCTCCATGCAATTCTTCATAGACTTTGGCTTTGGTCACCGAAATTTGGCCACATGTAAATTTCACGATATTTTGCACTAAACTGTATTTTTGACATGCATTCAGTAGCATTATCGGCCTTATAATGTTCCCACTGCTGGGACTCAGGCCTCCTCTCTAGGAGAGGGAATGGGCCATAATGCACCGCGCGGGCCTAGTGCGGATTGACATGCCGGTTTCCTCACGATGTTTTCCTTCACCATTTTGAGAGATGAAATAAATTACACAAAGTAATGCACCTGACTGGGTCTGAACCCGCAACCTAGAAACTTGCAAGGCGAGGCAGTTACTCTACACTGGGCCACCACTACTCTACACTATCAATTTAAAACACTACATAGAATTTAATAAAAAACCTAAATTTGGTTCATGTCGCTACGTTTTAGTATCGGGTATTTCCTCCTCGAGCTCAAATAACAGCCCCCATTCGATCTGGCATGCTTTGAATGATGTTTCTGACATCAACAAATCAAATCAAATCAAAATATTTATTTGCTAGAATATGGTACATAAGGTGTTACAATACATTTGTTTCAGCATCATCATCATCATCATCATCTCAGCCGAAAGACGTCCACTGCTGGACATAGGCCTCCCCCAAGCGTCGCCACAGCGACCGGTCCTGCGCGTCTCGCATCCATCGGATTCCCGCGACCCTCGCCAGGTCGTCGGTCCACCTTGTGGGAGGCCTTCCGGGCTGCGTCTTCCGGTACGTGGCCGCCACTCTAGAACCTTCCGTCCCCATCGACCATCTGTTCTACGAGCAATGTGTGTGTGTGTGTGTTTCAGCATATCCTGCCATAACATGGCGTGCAAATATATTCACAGTCAGTGTCTTTCATCTGTTCTGTGGTCAGTGTTGTCAATAACTATAACTTACAAATTATACATTCTATTGACTTGTCTTCTAAATAGTCCTTAACAGTATAATATCTTTTAAATAACAACAGATTAAAAAGATTTTTTTTAAACTTTATCACGGGTAAGTCTTGTAAAATATTTGGTAAATGATTATAAATGATGATCGACATGCAGTATACATTTTTCTTAAATAATTTTAGTCTCATTTGTGGGAGCTTTATGTCGTGATCGGCCATTTGGCCTGTCAGTGTTTGTCTCGAAAAGATTGTAGTTTTTTTTAACAAAAACACATATTTCAAAAATATATAAACATGGTAATGGTAGTACTTTAAGTTTGTGAAATAGTGGCTTACAGCTGTCTAAAAAGTGAGCTCCACAAATGGCTCGGATACATTTTTTTTTAAGCTTTAAAAACTCTGTCAAAATCTACTGAGTTACCCCATATTACAATACCATATCTCAGTACGGAGGATACATAGCCGTGGTAAGCCAGCATTGCAGTATCACAGTTTACCGTTTGTCTAATTCTTTTTAAAACGTATATAAAACGGTCTATTTTTGTTAGAATTTTGTCTATATGTGCTTTCCAGTTGCAATTTTTGTCGATCGTTATACCCAAAAATACACAATTGTCGAGAGATGTCAAGTGAGAATCTTTATAATTAATGTCAAGTTTGTTTATGTTTGAATTGTATGTCTGAAATTGTATGATGTTTGTTTTAGCCATATTTAAATTCAGGTTATTTATTTCGAGCCAGTCTATTGCTTTATCCAAAGCCTGGACGATTTCATTTTCCAAGTTTTTGTCAGTGTCACTCTTAAGCATTATTGTCGTGTCATCAGCAAATAGTATGCAATCTTTGCCTATCGCCTCTACAATGTCGTTGATGTACACTAGAAAGAGTGGTGGGGATAATATACCTCCCTGTGGGGTGCCAAAATTATTTTGTTTATATTCCGACCTATATGTTCTTTTTTCATTTTGAGCAATTTTTGTTACTTCCACGCTCTGTACTCTTTCAGAAAGGTAACTTTTGATCCAGTCGTTGGCCTTACCCCGGATTCCGTAATACTCAAGCTTTGAGAGTAGTGTTTTATGGCAAACAAAATCAAAGGCTTTAGTCATGTCTAGGAACACGCAACTTATTTTAGATTTTTGATTAAGACATTCAGTTATGTATTTTACTAGCGAAAAACATGCTAAAGAAGTGGAGCTGCCTTTCCTAAAACCAAATTGTTATTTTTTAATAATATTACATGTTGTTAAAAAGTTCTCGATTTTGATACACATAACCTTCTCAAATATTTTGGATAGAATTGGGATTAAAGTTATTGGGCGATAGTTGCTCATGTCAGTTTTTACACCTTATATAGAGGTTTGACGATTGACTTTTTCAGGCGTGTTGGGAATACTCCTTCTGTTAATGACAAATTTATTATATATGCTATGGGCGACACTAGACTCCTGGCACATATTTTTAGCACTTTAGTGCTCAAGTCATCATATCCAGTCGAGTTAGTGTTTTTTAGACTATGAATTATTTTATAAACGTCTGATTTATCAACTGGTGTGAGAAAAATGCTTTTAGGATTTTGAGATGTCATAATTTTTGTGTCATGTTGAATGTTATTTTGAGCTGAATTGGTCCTCTTTGTTTGGGATATATGAAAGTCATTAAATAAGTCACATATTATATTTGGACTGTCATAAATTTTACCGTTAGCATGAACAGCGTTAATGTCAGAGTTACTTGTCATATTAATTGTGTTGGTTTTAATCAAGTTCCAGGCCGCTTTACTTGTATTTTTGGCTGTATTAATATAGTGTAAGCTATTAATCTGCTGAGCCTTGTGTATGCATTTTTTCAGTATTCGATTGTAGTTGTCATATTTTTTTTTGTTTTGTTTTTTATTATGTTTGTTGAGATGGTATTTTAAATATAATATTCGTTTTTTTATGCAGCATCTCTTTATACCCTTGGTTAGACCTCTATTTTTCACTTGCTTACAAGTATTTTTTATTTTAATTATAGGAAAACATAAATTGTAGAAAAGAGTTATTATGTCGTATAATCTATCGAAGGCGTCATTTGTTGTTTGAACTTCGTACACTTCGGAAAAAGAGAGGCTTGAAATGCAGTTATTAAATTTTACTATATTTTCGTCACTGAGCTCTCTCACATTTATGAACCAAAAGCTATGACTATCTTTAGCTTGAGAATCAGTTTGTAAGTTAACCGTTATTGATTGTGCTGTTTCGTGGTCTGAAAGCGCTAAATAGTGAATTGCAGACTTAGCATCGTGTATGTTACTTACTATTAAGTCCAAACATGCATTTTTTCTTGTTGGCAGTTTTATGTGATTTATTAAATTATTATTACTAAGTATAGACTTTAAGTCATCGGACTACTTGCGGTATGCTTTCCCAAGCAGTCGACGCTGCATTTCGAACTTGGTTAAGAGTTTCTGGCGGGTACGAGCTGGACCTTACCTTTCTTTTGAGCATGTCCCAGATATGCTCAATCGGGTTTAAGTCCGGACTACGAGCTGGCCACAGCAATTTTTGAATACAAACTTCTTGAAGGTATTCGTCAAAGCACTGTGCAACGTGTATTATGAGGTCGAGCCCAATGTGTTCCGAATTCACTAAAACATGTTATTGAACTATCTCCTCGATGTATCGGGCCAGTTAGCCGGTTATCGACGATATCCAACTCTGTACGACCATCAGAACTTATTCCTCCCCAAACGATGACAGAGCCTCCATGGAAACTCAGTTTGTGTGCTGGTAATGGGTAGAAATTTCTTTCTTCTTTCTTTCCACAGTCGAGCCCATTGCTCGTGGGTCCAGCTGGCGTGTTCACGTGTGAATTGAAGTCGAACTACTCGGTGATGTTTGACGGGTTCTGTACTTCGAGCTGGTCTATGGGCTTTTAAATTCACTTCCTCCATTCGTCTTCTCACCGTACGCTCACTAAAATTTACGCCTCTTGCAATTTGGAGCTGCTGGCGTATCTCAACTAGACATGTGTAAGTAATGCGAGTGATGCATCGCGCGTAATATCACCCGAGCGCGTACTGTAACATGACATATTACTCGACTAAAATAAGCATCTGGTGAGATGGTGGTCAAACGCGAGCCTATGAATAATAAAAAAAAAAAAAGCATCACACCATTACACTAAACATCACGCGAGCGGTAACAGCGCGCTACTCCGCGCTAGCACGAACCGAGTCGTGCGGTTTAGTCTCAAAACGTTCAAGTTGCAATATAACATATGGTAGCAAAAAGTTCAAATCTCATAAGACCCAAGTCTCGAAACATCCAAGTTGCAAAATAGTCAAGTATCAAAACATCCATGTCTCATAAAATACATTTTTTATTTAAGTGGATTTGTAAGGGGTGTTTTTTATATTTTTGACATCGACTCAAGTTGAAGGGTAAAATCTATAAGTCCGTGATAAGAGCTGTCATACTGTATGGATCAGAATGTCGGGCTGTGAAAAAGATGGATGAAAACTTCCTCTAATATACTTGTAGCGACTACGATCATCGACATCTACACATGACGTCACAGAATCCTACATCGCGCAAGCAAAGTTCTCCGCGCGATTTGAATAGATACAACAGCCCGAAATCATCTATCGGGCAGTAGCCCACCGGACATAACACCTCGTCCGGTCGGAGGATCCTCCCTTTTCAATGGAGGTATGTAGGACTTTACTCTCTGTTCCACTGCCACCAAACTGGTGACTCTCGAACATGAACGTCAGCGCAGCCTTCGTGCAGCAACCACGTCGTGACGTCATCTTCACTTCCTCAAGCTTTCGAGCAGCGAGCCACGCAGCCAGCACGGCACTGAGGGTATCATGACCACCAGCATGCCCACCTGGTCATACCTGGTCATCACCTTCAGCCTCATCATCGACCTTGGCACACCGCACCTTCGGCCAGTCACATGAAGAGCTATGAAGAACCTCTCCTGGTCGACGCCAGCAATCAAGCCCTACGTCGCACAGTCCGGCTCCGACTCACTGGAGCCAGCTGCATAACTCCGACCCACTGGAGCCTGCATCATCACCCCGACTCACTGGGGCAACATCATCCCGACTCACTGGGACATCATCACCCCGACTCACTGGGGCAACATCATCCCGACTCACTGGGACATCATCACCCCGACTCACTGGGGCATCACCGCAGACAGTTTCGACTCACCGAGAACTATGCGGACACTGGTTCCGACTCACTGGAGCCAGCAGCATTACTCCGACTCACTGGAGCTTGCAACATCGTCCCGACTCACTGGGACGACACCACCCCGATTCACTGGGGCATTACCGCAGTACAAAAGTTCAGACAGCAACCCACTGTGAACTATGTGGTATTGGGTACCAACCCACACAAAGCAACCTACCGCTGGCCTGGCACGCATCATAAGAAGCATCAAGGACTATCGATCTCCGATCTCCGGAGGGGAGTGATGTAGCGACTACGATCATCGACATCTACACATGACGTCACAGAATCCTACATCGCGCAAGCAAAGTTCTCCGCGCGATTTGAATAGATACAACAGCCCGAAATCATCTATCGGGCAGTAGCCCACCGGACATAACACCTCGTCCGGTCGGAGGATCCTCCCTTTTCAATGGAGGTATGTAGGACTTTACTCTCTGTCCCACTACCTCCAAATACTCATTTCTCACTTTATCCATTCTCGTCATACCAAACATCCATCTCAACATTCTCATCTCCGTTTTTTTTTCATCATTATTTTATTTAACTTTTCTTAGAATTCGAAATGCAATGCAAAATGCAAATATTGGGATGTTTTTTTATTTAAGTAGTTTGTTTACTATCGCGGTCAAGGACGCGTCTTTATTGAAATATTAAATTTATAAATTAAATAAGTATCTCAAATGTGTGATAGTGAGTGAGTAATGTGTGATAGTGATATAGGTAATTACTTAAAGGTATAAGTGTACCTATATATAGACAGGATTGGACTGTGAAATTGTGAACATTAAATGTGATAAACTGTAAATTAATAAATACATTGGATTGTGAATGTGTTTCTGAACACTAAAACAGTAAAACTAAATGTGGTTAACTGTAAATACTAAATAAATAAGTAAAAACATTAGACTGTAAATGCTGAACACTAAAATATAAATGTGCTATACCTACTCTAAATAAAGACATGAGCTATGCCTATATGTATATGATAAGTTCTTATACATAAATGTAAATAATTATATAATAAGGAACATTTTAGCTTGTAGTTTAGCTTTTCGTTTTATTAGTTACCCATTATGGCAAGTAAGAGAAAATATAGCCCTCTCTGGAATCACTTCGATGAAGTTGAGCCCAGCAAAAAGGCGAAATGCGGTTATTGTTCCCGTATATTGTCAGTTTCGTCCAGCTCGATAGGAAGTTTAAGCCGGCATTTGAAAGCCATTCACCCCACGATCCAGATTAACAGCAGCAGACAAACAGCAACGGTTGCAACTAGAGCCCGTGTTTCGGACAGCGATACGGACAATGTTCAGGTACCACAACCTTCATGCAGTACACAAGCTGATACAGCTACTACTGAATTATTGGTTACACAGAGGCAGGAGACAGGTCACCAGGTACCTACAATGGCAGATTATGTTCAAACAAAAAAGTGTCTTCCTAGAATCCGCATTCAGCAGCTTGACGAGCAGTTAGTTCGGATGATAGCAAAAGGCTACCACGCTCTTCGCATGGTCGACGAAGTTGAGTTTAGGAAGTTTGTCGAAATGCTAAACTCTGGCTATACTTTACCAACTCGGAAAACACTATCACAAAGTATTCTTCCTTAAGTTTACAATAAAGTATTAGAAAAAGTAAAAGAACAAATAATAAAAGCTGCCGCTATAATTATGCATTACCACGGACGCCTGGACATCGTCTGTGCAAGATGGATACGTGGCGTTAACTGCGCACTTTATTGAAACTGAAACACACAAATTATGTACCGTAAACCGGGGTTACTTTGAACTACGGGGTTACTTTGATCGAAACTTCATGTTCACTTAAAAATGCTAATTGCGTAAAACGGAACTATTTTTGGTTATTTTTTTTTTGGCTGGCAGCACTGATGAACTGTCACAATCTTTTTTGCGGGTGCGCTGCTGATGTCACGTTGTTTTATATAAAAAAGGTAAGTTTTCTGAAAATATCGATTTTTAGTAGAAAAACTGTGTTGTAAAACTTCATACACAGCTTAATACGTGTATGTATCATGAACGTTTTTGATAATTTCTGTTTAGAAGCATACACTCGGAAATCCAAATAAAAAACATTTGTTGTTCTAACCTCAAAATTTTCGTAGTGGCGTCGGTTAAATTCTTGCGGGGTGTCATTGATAGGGTACATGGTGTGAGATTGATCAAATGATCAAAGTTACCTCAGCTATTAATACAAGAATTTAAATTATGGTTTATGTTAATTTCTTTTTTATTTTTTTGTTTACCAGGACAATGCCGCGAATATATAAAAAGAAATTAGGTACCCGTGAATACAGAAACTACTCTGAAGCGACAGTTAACGAGGCTTTAAGTCAGGTAGTGGACGGCAAGTTGTCCATCAGAGGTGCATCTGAGCAGTATAATATACCTTATGGAACTATTTATAATAGATATAAAGGCACGCACATGAGAAAACCTGGTGCTCAAACAGTTTTCTCAGAATCTGAGGAAAAGGCTATCCTGAAATCAGCTGCAAAGTGTTCCGATTGGGGATATCCTCTAACATTGCTAGATTTGAGATTTTTTGCAAAAGCTTTTCTGGATAAAAAAGGGCGAGTGGTTACTAAGTTTGAAAATAATCTGCCTGGAGTTGAGTGGGCATATTCCCTTTTACGTCGCCATAAAGACGAATACTCTCAAAGGGTGTCATCGAATATTAAAAAAGCGAGGGCAAAAGTATCTCATGACAGTATAAATAAACATTTTGACAACCTTACACCAGTTATTAAAGATTTGCCACCATCCAATATATTTAATTATGACGAGACGAACATGAGCGACGACCCGGGAAAAAAACAAGGCATTTACAGGCGGTCAAATATCCAGAGAAAATTATGAATTTCTCCAAAAGTGCCACTACAGTGATGATATGCGGGTCTGCTGACGGTGTTCTGTTACCACCATACGTGATCTATAAAAGTGTTCATCTTTATGATACATGGAAAGAAGGGGGACCAAAGGGTACACCGTGTTGTCAGAAGACCTGCTGTTCCAGTGGATCACGATTTAACAGAACCAATAGTGGCTGGATTGATAGTATAACCTTCCGTGATTGGTTTAGGACCTCTTTCTTGCCGCATGCTAAAGCATTACCAGGTATAAAAGTTTTTATTGGGGACAAGCTGTCCTCACACATAGATGTTGATGTCCTCAATGAATGTGAACAGAATAACATTGATTTTGTCTGTCTGGTGCCAAATTCTACACATCTGTGCCAGCCATTAGATGTGGCATTATTTAGGCCGATGAAAGGCGCTTGGAGACACGTGTTAACTAACTGGAAACTGAAAAATCCTCGATTGTCGACTGTTCCTAAAGATACATTTCCACGTTTGCTCCAAAAGGCACTAGAAAAAATAGACTCAGTCCAAGCTAAACCCAACTCACCTTTTGAAAATGTCACACAAGGAGTAAAAAGAAATTTACTAAGTGCCTTTAAAGGCACTGGTATATTTCCTTTATCGAGAGATCAAGTGCTTAAAAGACTGCCTGCTGTAGACAATGGTGACCCTACTAATGAACATTTCGGAATGCGGGCGTGCTGGACTCAGGACGGCGTCGTCTGTAAAAAGGCTTCCGACGGTTCCCGGAACAGAATAACATCCATCGACGAGCTCAAGCCTTTGATAGCCAAATACCCCAAGGCAGCGGCTACAAAACCGCCTACGAGTGGAGGAGGTCCGGGTGTGGCTGTGAACCAGAAGACAACACGTAAATAATCTTGTTGTTTGTTGTTTTCTCTTCTGTTTATGTGTTTCTAACCTCTTCAGTCTTATTGTTTTGTAATAATTACTAACCGTTTCGTAATTTTTTCTATCTCATACTCACGCTTCTATTAGTTAGTGTCTCACTGTTTACTCATTCCAATTTTATGTCGAAGTATAATTTGTTATTTGTTTAGATTTGTTGCTTGATACCCTCAACACTTTACAGTTCATCATTTGTTGAATATTTTTTCACTGTTGGCTGTCAATGTCAAGTTGACGTAACGAATGAGTTTCACATTTTTAACAAACGTTCAGAAACATGTGATAAGCGGTGAGCCACAATTTTGTTCTTTGTCTGTATTATTTTTCGTGTGTGAACTTCGTATTTTGTACATGTGATAGTCATTTTATTTTAAGTGCTGCATATTATATTGTTTGTCCTATAGTTCTCAGTGTTGATGTTTGCTGGCGGGTGGTGCATATTTGCGCTTTAGTATTTTTATTTTTATCTATAGCATTCTAATTTATATATATTTTTCACTCAGTATCTCTTATTTATGTCAGATAATGAACTTTATTTTTCTGCTGACGATTCGGCTGCCTCATCAAGTGACCCTAGCTTTTGTTCGCTAGGTGACACCCTTGGTGACTTTCTTCAGCGTAATTTTAATGAAGGGTCTAGTCGACTGATGAATGTGTGATAATATCTTGAGTGAGGAACAAAAGGGATTCAGAAAGAATAGGGGTATAAATTCAGCCGTTTATGATCTAATAAATGTTATAATTAAGAATATGGATAAAAAAATACCAAATTGTGCGATTTTTACAGACATGACAAGAGCATTTGACTGTGTTGATCATGAAACACTTATCAGCAAGCTAAACATAATAGGCATCAGAGGAAATGTACTTAATCTCCTAAAATCATACCTTTCCAACCGTAAGCAATACACAGAAATAACCAAAATATGTTTGAGAACTAGGTGCGAAAAGAAATACTTGTCTGAGGAAAGATTTATTAGATATGGCGTACCACAGGGCAGTGTGCTGGGACCTTTATTATTCTTGCTTTATATTAATGACCTGCCCCGCTGCATTGACCATCCCATGGTCTTATTTGCTGACGATAGCACTGCCTTGATTGAATGTAATGACATAAAAACATATGAACAAGACATAAATAATACTTTAGTTGACATTATACACTGGCTTGACCAAAACAATTTGATTATTAATATACCGATGACTACCGTAATGCAATTTTATCAACGTATGTTACCACAATCACTAAATTTACATTATAGTGGACATAAAGTAGATCAAGTACTAGTCGCAAAGTTTCTAGGCATAATAATTGATAGCCAATTAAATTGGAAGCCACAAGCCGAAGAAGTTTGTAAAAAATTAAGTTCAGCTGCGTATGTGCTCTTCAATTTATCCAAAAAAGTGAACATGGCCACAAGATTGGTCGCATACCATGGTCTAGTCGCATCAATTTTGAGATTTCGGATATTTTTTGGGGAAATTGTAGTCTAAGAGAACAGGTGTTCAAGGCTCAAAAACGATGTCTCAGGGCAATGTGTAACCTGAAAGTAACGGATAGTTGTTCTCCTGTATTTAAGTCCCTAAAAGTACTTACTTTTCCATCACTGTACATTTTCGAAATTGCGGTTTTCGTGAAAAGCAATTTGCATCTCTTTAGTATAATGTCCGAAAACAAAAGGGGGCCAATAAGAAACCAGTACAAAAACATGCTACGTGTTGGTGGTCATAACACTGCCTTAATGAGGAAAAGTGTTTTGTGTATGGGCCCGACAATATTTAATAAAATTCCCGATGACTTTAAAAATGGTACCATGGCACTATTTAAGAAGAAATTGTCAGCCTTATTAATTTCAAAATGTTATTATTCTCTCGATCCCGCAAGCTTCTCCATATTATTGAGTCGCCTAGTCTGCATGTCTTACCACTCCAACCAACTCACCATAACATAGCGGGTGACGACACCTGGCTCGACCTCATCCTAACCTCAAATCCTTCCCTCGTTTCTTCCCATGGTCAGCATGACGCTCCTGGTTTTTCTCACCACGATATGATTTATGTCTCCTATATCCTTAAACCTCCGAAACCTAAACCGAGGGTTCTGTACAGGCGTTGTTTTGCGAGAATGGACGCTGATAAACTCAGGCAGGATGCATCTCGGGTTGATTGGAACGAAATGACGGAGGCCACTTCAGTGGATGATAAGGTTTCAATCTTAAATAATGTTGTTGTCAGTCTATACGACACTCATGCTCCAGTCAGAAAAGTGAAGTTGAAACGTCCTCCAGCGCCTTGGATGACGACAGACATACAAATTGCCATGCGACGCAGGGATCGCGCGTTCCGTAAATATAAAAGGGATCGTACGGACGAGTGCTGGTCGCTTTTTAAAGCATCTAGGAATAGATGTAACCAGATGATACGTAATGCCAAACGCCGCCACATTCTTGAAAATATTTCTTCTTCCTCCTCTGCCGATATTTGGAAATTCCTTGGAACACTGGGTATCGGCAAATAGCGACATTTAGACCCGCCAAACTCTATCAACTTAGACGATCTTAATCACCATTTCTCTACTGTACCTACTATGGATCATCTAGCAAAACAACATACACTGTCTCTGATTTCTGGTCTAACGCGTCCTAATATTAGTCCTTTTTGTTTTGTTCCAGTTAAACCAGGAGAGATCAGAAAGATCATTCTCTCCATCAAATCAAAAGCGGCGGGTTGTGATAATATCACTCGTGGTATGATCGTAACTATCCTGGATCACCTTCTACCTGCTATTACCCATATTGTCAATTTTTCCTTATACTCTGGTATTTTCCCCTCCTTGTGGCGTAAAGTCTACGTTCGTCCACTACCTAAAGTTTCCAATCCCACGCTTCCTACCCACTTCCGTCGTATATCAATCCTTCCCTTCTTATCCAAAGTGCTTGAGTCCTGTGTCCACAAACAACTCTCTAGGTTCGTGCACTGTAATGCACTAATTAGCCCCTTACAATCTGGGTTCAGGCCCGGGCACAGTACTGTTACCGCCCTCCTTAAAGTGACTGGCGATATAAGATCAGGTCTGGAAGACACCAAAGTAACTGTACTAGTGTTGGTTGACTTCTCGAACGCCTTCAATACCGTCAGTCACGATATCCTGTTAGCCATTCTGTCTTATTTGATGGTCTCTCCTGAAGCACTGGAATGGTTCACTTCATACCTTCAGGGACGTCAGCAGTCGGTTCACGTTGGAGACACTTCTTCTCGTTGGTGTAATTTGGATGCTGGCGTTCCTCAAGGCGGCATTCTTTCTCCACTTCTATTCTCTATTTTTATTAATCTTATTATTTCCGAACTTCAGTGTGCGTATCATCTGTATGCAGATGACCTACAATTATACTTCCAGGGGAGGGTCGACGAGTTGCCTGACATTATTGGCAAACTTAACAGGGACTTGATAGCCATCAAAATTTGTCCGATAGATTTGGTGTTGCTGTGAACCCCAACAAGTGTCCGGCAATCATCGTCGGCAGTCCTCGAAGTATCGCCAAATTGGATATCACAACTTTACCACCTGTTCAGTTCGACGGTACGGTTGTTCCTTTTAGCGCTGACGTAAAGGATCTGGGGTTACACATCGACAGTACCTTGAACTGGCGTACCCAAGTCGCTAGGGTCAGTCAAAGAGTTACGGGAACGCTGCGAGCCCTGTATCGCTTGAAAAATTTGTTACCATCGACCACGAAAGCAATGCTTGTGCAGGCCCTAATTTTTCCAATCATCGATTATGGTGATGTGTGCTACTATGACCTGAATGCAGATCTACTCAACAAACTTGACCGTCTTCTAAATTACTGCATTCGATTTATTTTCAATCTGCGCAAATATGATCATGTCTCTGCGTATCGATCGCTTCTTAACTGGTTACCTATACGCCAACGTAGAGAGCAAAGAGCGCTTACTACCTTGTTCTCATTTTTAGTCTCACCCAATTCACCTAGTTATCTTACCCATTATTTCCAATACAGTTGCGCAAATCACAATAAAAATCTACGGTCCTCACATAACCGTCTACTTCATTGTCCTACTCACCGTACTGACTTCTTTCACCATTCTTTTCATGTCCAAGCTATTTCTCTCTGGAACACACTTCCCCAGGAAATCAGGATGGCACCCAACCGATTGACCTTCAAACTGAAGGTTCGCGAGTACATTCGCAAGAGTATGGCAGCAGTATCGTCACAGCGTTAATTTGTTTTCTTTTTATCTGTCCACATCGTATGTTTACTAGATCGTGTATATATATCTTTTTAAAGTATATTTTATATATGTTATATAATATATTGTATTTATAGCTTATGTATATATATATTTGTATAACGCAATGTATTTTCGTTAATTTTTAATATTGCACCTACCACAATTTGTCTCTGTATCACCCAAAGGTTGACTGGTAGAGAATGCCCCAAGGCATTAAGTCCGCCTCTGTATCTTGTGTGCATAAAGAATAAAATAAATAAGTATCTTAGTATCCCTATAGTCAATTGTTATTAGTATAAGGGCCTATTTCACCACCAGTGATTAAGTTTTGAGTATCTTACTTGACAGATAATTTCATACAAATTCTGTCACATTTTTGAATTTATTCAGTGAGTAGTGCCTACTCGGACATTGTGAAACAGGCCCTTAGACTTTGCTTTTTGATAATTATATTGATTTTTTTATCTATCAAATAACTGACTTAATTAAAACGTGTAGACTGTTTATTTGGAGTGTTTTATTTGAACAATATTACCCCAAGGATTAAAAATGGCAATAACCTTTTTTCCTGTTGATCGATTTTTTTTCTTTTTTAATAGTTGTTGGGGTTACATTCAGATTCCATAATAAAAAAGAGGGGTATCAATGTAACCCCAAAATCATTTTAACTTTGATCACGCTGTTTTTCTTTTATTTGTTTTTTAACTTATATAGAGAGATCTATAAAAACCGATTACTAGGTTTTTTTTAATAATTTGTAGAACCACAGATTGAAAAGTTACAGAAAATTGAAGTTCAAAATTGATCAAAGTAACCCCGGTTTACGGTACAGTAATGATTGGATGCGTGGAGTTCAACGAGAGACATACTAGCATAAATTTAAAAAAATTTTTAGAAACAAAATTTTCAGAGTGGGGCATAAATCAGTATGTTAATGTGATCGTCAGCGATAATGCTGCAAACATTTTAAGTGCCGTACGATTAGGCGGCTGGCGCTCTTTGTCTTGTTACGCGCACACCATCAACTTAATCGTGCAGCCTAGTATGGACGCAATATCTGACACAAAACGTAAGGTTAAAGACATCATTGAATACTTCCACCGTAGCGCACCCGCAAAAAAAAAAAATTGGCCGAGATTCAAGAGCAAATGCATATTGCGCCGTTGAAACTGAAACAAGACGTGGTTACTCGTTGGAATTTTACTTACGTTACGACTCACTGCAAAGATTACTTAAAATAAAGGAAGCGCTTATCGCTACCCTCGCGATAATGCGCCCTGATATAAGCCTATCTCACGAAGACTGGCAGACGATTGAGAAGGCGACAGATTTACTAAAACCTTTTTACGAGATAACTCTTGAGATCTCTGGTGAAACATATGTTTCTGCATCAAAATATATAGTATTTTGTAAAATAATTAACCGGGCTTTAAATAAGTACGTGCCTGGTAACGATAAAAAAATTCAGCAAATGCATAATTTACTTAAAAGTCAGATGCAACATAGATTTGGAGAAGTGGAAAAAAAATACACTCCTTTGCGAGGCCACTTTATTGGATCCTCGTTTTAAGAAAAGCGGATTTAATAACCTCCGCAATTTTGATAGAGCTGCTTCAGATTTAAAATTAAGGATTGGCTCAGATCGAACACAGTTTCCGCAGGAATCAGCTGTAGAAGAACTAGTTCCTCCTCAACCGAAAACTGGGTCCATATGGGATGATTTTGATGAAGAGATTGCAACTCTTGTTCCTCAAAACCCTACTGCAGCCGGTATTGTGGAATTTGACAAATATATGGAGGAACCACTAATTAAAAGGCAAGAAGATCCACTGTTGTGGTGGAAAGATCGGAATGGCGTGTATCCGCGATTGTAAAAGTACATGCTGAAACGCCTCAATATTACAGCCACTTCAGTACCTTGCGAGCGTGTCTTCTCGAAAGCTGGGTTAATTTTAAATGAGAGACGGACACGACTCAAGACAAAAAAATTATCAGAATTAATATTTATTAGCTGCAATTAAACATCAATTTAAAAAAATTGAAATTGTATATAAAAAAAAAGAAAAAAAAATGTTCATAAAAAATGTATAAAGGGTGTAAAAAGACCCTTAACGAAAACGAAAACCCCATATTCTACTCATCACTAGGATACTTTTTTTCTTCTAGACCATACCTGGGAATTCACTGGTTCTGGAGATATTGAAGGTCAAAGTCAACATTTTTTTTTCGTTTTTTTTTTCAAAATCGTATTCCAAGTATCATTAGTAAACTTTCTTCCGAACAAAGGTTATCAAAATTATGAATTGTTCATAGTCAATTACGCATTTGAAGTTACTAAAATGCATTGAAAACTAAACACAACGAGCGCCTCACACACACAAGCCTGCGGTCGGTTCAACGACCAAGCGCGAGCGGCCGAACGCGCCAGCTGATCGGAATTATTATTAATTAATTATTTTTTAAAGATGAAAAAAAAAAGTTTTTTCCCAGCAATATTTTTTGGTTCAAGTTACTTAATTACACGTACAGAATGTGTAGTTATCGGCTTTGTGATCGGTCTTTTTACACCCTGTATAATTTGCATAATTATTTAACTTTTATTACAAAAACGTGTAATCATTGTACATAAAGTTGATTTTTAAATACGCCAATATGCATGGGTCCTTGACTCCTTTCACTTATATAGATACATTTAATCCCACGCCTAAGAGTAAGATAAGAATATTGCCAGTCCTAAGCCTGGAAACCCGTTATTTGTTGATTTAGGGTATAAGTATGAAGGAAAATCAACTTTGTATCATTTGTATTTGTATATTTAAATCATAGTGAGTAAATCACACTGTTACAATGCTTTGTTACTATACTATTTCAATAACATGTCCTATTACACTAGAATATTGCATTACATTAGGTATAACACGCGATGGTGTGCTATCACATGGCGCTACATCATAACATCACGCGTGATGTTTGAAGTGATGGTGAAATGTAATATTACTCGGCACGAAATGTAATGACATATAACATTACTTCGTGATGCACTGTTTTGCGCATGTCTAATCTCAACAACGGTCAGGTAGCGGTTTCTTAAAATTTCCAGAGCAACGGCGATTTGCATCTGATGCCTCATATGGTCTACGGGAATAATAATAATAATAATAATTTATTTACTATCAGGAAATTATTTCCATATTAATCAACATTACAAACCATTATATAATCACAACATTACCAAAAAAACAGACTTATTAAAATTATAACAATTACTGAAAAAAGTCATAAATTAAAATAAATAGAAAATTTAAAGTCAAAACATATTAAAGCAAAATTAAATTAAAGGAAAAAAAAATTGAAACTTATACAACATGTAACACAATTAACGCACATCCTCTTGGGGGGTACAGTCAGCATCAAAAGTCGATGAACAGAATCAACATTACAAAACACCTGTTCACAATAAAATGCCATAAGTTATAGTCGAAACTAGGAAACGAAATATCTTGTACACCAGAAATTTACAAAAGTCGTTAAACACGAGTATTTCAAAAGTACATGTGCACTAGTATTTCAAAAGTACATGTGCACTAGTATTTCAAAAGAACATGTGCACTAGTATTTCAAAAGTACATGTGCACTAGTATTCCTAAAGTCGCTGTACACCATCAATCCAAATGTCGCTGAACATCATTGTATCAAAGTCACTGAACAGCTAATTTCACCTGACTAAACTAACTACTACTAAATATAGAAACTGCTGATATTGTTATTATCTTTATTATAGAACAACATCATTGTATCAAAAGTCACTAAACAGCAGTAAAGACAAAATTAGGTTAACAAAGTATATTTTTAATGTTGCTGTGTGTTAATATACTTTTGACGCTTATGTTGTTCAGCTACTTTTGGGACAGTGCTTGCTTGATCTTAATAATGTATGTTAACATGTTAGTATCTATTTCAATACTTATTTACAAAGCAATTATACACTCGAGAGCAATAAAATCGCACATCATGACTTGTTATGTTAAGGTAGATTTTGTCATGAATATGAAAAGATTTTGAAAGAAATGCATACACAAGTTTAAACACCATTTCATTATCTTTCTATGATATGAAATACAGTGGAAAAAAATACCCTTGAAAAGTTTTAGAGCACAATATCCAACATAAGGGTAAAATTACCAAATTTTGCTTAAGAGAGAATGGGAGTCAAACTTAAAATTCTTGGTTAACCAGTTTATTAATAAAGTGTATTCCCTCTCCCTTCCCTTAATTACAGCTGTTAATCGATGTCTCATAGGCCGTATTAATTTTACCATGAATTTGTATTGTATAACCTTCCACACCTCGTCAATGATAAATTGACGCTCTTGGAGTCGCGAAGAAACAAGTTTTTTGCTGTAATTCTTCTTTTAAGATCATTCGAGATGTGTTCAATTGGATTAAGATCAGAACTACGCACAGGCCTGACTATCGCGATGATTTCAAAGTTTTCCATGTAGTGAAAAAATGTTCTAGCGACATGCGATCTGGTATTGTCATGCGTTAAGATTTTTTTTTACCAATAAGCTACATCAGCAGCTTCACAGATTCTCCGAGCATTTTTTTGACGTAACGTGAAGCCATCAACCCTCTCGATATTGGGCAGGTATTAGCTACAGTGACAGTTTTACTGTATAACATTATGCCACCCCTAAACGCCTCGAAATGCAACATGATTTCTTATGTAGCATTGATAAAATTAGCCTGATGACTTTCTGTAAATCCTAAGAGGTCATGGGAGGTCATGGTCATGTAAGTCATTCTGAACTTATCAGAAAACACCATAGCCGGCCAATAGTCAAACACGTAATTGAAGTGATCCATGATAAATTGTCGCCGGGCTTGTAAGCGTGAGCTGTGGTCAGTTTGGTACCAATTGCTGGATGATATGCAGTCAGTCCTGCTTCATCCAGTCTTTTTCTAATTGTCCGCTGATTTATACTGACATTGCAAACTTCTAAAAGCTTTTGTCTCAGTTCAATCGCTTTCGATAGCCAATTTCTCAAAGTACTTGTTAAAACAAAGTGATCATCACGCCCTGAACCTATGCGCCACCGGCCAGGTCGTGGTCGTCGAATGTACCCACTGGTCTCTTGAACCTTTGGTATACCCGAAGATCAGGAAAACGGCCCAATTTTGGCTGTTGAGCAACTTCATTTGTTTTATGGCCTGTTTTGGGCAAGGTAATAACTTAAACAGCTTCTGCGGGCGTGGTATCCATATTTTTCCAGTAAATTCGTTTGTTTCCAATTGAGACGTTATCGCGTTGACGGAAACAGAGTAAAAATTTAAAAAAATACCCTTTTTGTAGCTTTGGGTAAAGGTGTAAGTTGAGAAATGCGAATGCGTGAATTTGGGGAATTGGATGTATGGTCGATTTTTGTGAATTACGTGAAGGTCAATGATCTTAATTTTGTGTTTTTGTAAAGTTAACCTTGTATGCTTTAATTTTGATTAATAATTTGTACTCCATTTCTTTACATTTAAGGGGATATCAGCATTAAGCTAAATTACATGCCATGTGCGATTTTTTTGCTCTCAAGTGTATTTTATTGTCAGTAATCATACCAATCTATAATATGAAATAACATAAACATAACTCTAATGATGTACGAAGCGATTATTGTGACGGTACTTGCGCAAATCTTACAAAACCTTCCTTTAATTTTTACTTTTTGTAAAAGATAAAAATAAAAAACCAAAAACTTGGTTTTTTGAATTTTTAACATAAATTCTGAGGTTATGTGAAAAAAGTGTAAATACAAAAGTTTTAGACCTTTTTATTACCTACAACTTTGCCATTTGAATTTTTTCGATAGGACTTTTAGTTTTGCCGGAAATCGAGGAAATCCGTTTTTTACCCTTAAAAACTCACCCTCATCCCCTTCCCGATCTCTGATCGCCCGTAAATTATTATTCCTTTCATTTTTATGATATTCCCCTCCTTTTCTAATGGGTTTCATCCTACTATAATTTTTTTTTGGTTTTAAAAATTATCGGCCCTGGTCTATAAAATTATCACAAGTCATGTGAATAGAAATAATAAAGTAAAAATTAAAGGAAGGTTTTGTAAGATTTGCGCAAAGTAAATTACAAGTACCGTCACAATAATCGCTTCGTAGATCATTAGAGTTATGTTTATGTTATTTCATATTATAGATTGGTATGATTACTGACAATAAAATATAATTGCTTTGTAAATAAGTATTGAAATAGATACTAACATGTTAACATACATTATTAAGATCAAGCAAGCACTGTCCCAAAAGTAGCTGAACAACATAAGCGTCAAAAGTATATTAACACACGGCAACATTAAAAATATACTTTGTTAACCTAATTTTGTCTTTACTGCTGTTTAGTGACTTTTGATACAATGATGTTGTTCTATGTATAATAAAGATAATAACAATATCAGCAGTTTCTATATTTAGTAGTAGTTAGTTTAGTCAGGTGAAATTAGCTGTTTAGTGACTTTGATACAATGATGTTCAGCGACATTTGGATTGATGGTGTACAGCGACTTTAGGAATACTAGTGCACATGTACTTTTGAAATACTAGTGCACATGTACTTTTGAAATACTCGTGTTTAACGGCTTTTGTAAATTTCTGGTGTACAGGCTATTTTGTTTACTAGTTGCGACTTTAACTTATGGCATTTTATTGTGAACAGGTGTTTTGTAATGTTGATTCTGTTCATCGACTTTTGATGCTGACTGTACTCATCATTATGAACAACTTTTACTATGGGACCAAACCTGAAATCGAGAAAAAATAATCAGCTTTTCCCTACATTTTCATCATGTTCGCTTATTTCGTCAAAATGTTGAAAAACAAAAGTAGGTATGATCTACTTAAATTTCACAGTCGTGCCTTACTTAGGTAGGGAATATTATTACCAAATATCAAACAAAATAGCTACATTCCTTGACATTGAATAGTGAAACGAGCTCATTTATCTAGGTATTGTAAATAAATAAAAAACAGTTAACTAAATTTTAGTTTATTTTTGATTTTTACCCACGCTTTTGCCCTTTTGCGTGGGTCGGGACTCCTGTGCCAGTTCGTCGGCTCCTACCGGATGCACCGCCTCTTTGGTGACGGATTCTTGTCATCCAACAACCCGTTGCACTTGGCAGCCCGCAACAAGCACGACAAGCTCGTTTTCTCGGTGACCGGAGAACTGCATATCAGCTAAAAAATTGCAGCTGCACTTGACAGCATTATCTGTTTTGAGCTACTGCCGACACCTAGACGGCCGTACCAGAATTTTTTTTACGTTTATACGTTTACGTCTAAACAAGCATTTTTTCTTAAATATTGTAATGTTAAAGTATAACTAAAAACAGATCAAATATAAGCATTCTGATGCAGATTGTGGCAGGTATTTTATTGCTGTTTCAGATTCGACATAGACATATGCATGCATGCCCCAAAAAGGTAGCAAACGGACAGTGTGACTTCCGGATTTCTCTATAAATATGAATGTATAAATATATTAGGTGTAATAGGTACTGATTTAAATAAAACTACAAAGTATACGCAATCAATCTTTAGAATTTCCTCACGATAAATTAATACTAATAAGAACTATATGTATATGCAACCAATTTCAACCGTAACTTAATTTTAACCTAATATTTTTTTATTTATTTTTTCTGTATCCTGCTTAGCACAGCAATCTGTCATGGAAATTTAGCTATTCTATGGTCTGAGCTATCTTTGGGTAGTTCTTTCGTAGAGCACGGGGAGTAGCCCATTGACCACTCTCCCTGTTCTTTGGAGAATCGTGTTTAAAATTAATTTAAATAATGGTAATAAAAATTATAATAAAATAAAAATTATATAATATTAAAATTATATTATCATTATTAAGATTCTTACTATAACTAAAACTAATAGTACTGAAAATTATATCATTCTAACTTTAAATATAACTTACACTAATGCACACTAAATAATACTAATCTTAAGCAAAACTTAAACTAATACTAATGAAAATCACATAATACTAATCTTAACCTCACTAAATTTAAGGCAATAATTTAATTTATAATCTATATCTATTCTTCTGTAGCCAGGTATTTTGAAAATAATGGTTAAATTGCGCTGTTTTATCATCCTTTTGTATATACACCCAATACATAAAGCCAAATATCAGAAACTTCAATATTTGGGAGATAAGCCAACGCCTCTCGTGAGCCCAGACATTTTTGATTTTTTGTAATTCCAAATAAAAGCAAATCTTTAAAGCTATTCCTTGCGTTGCTATAAGAGTTTGTAAAGTGCTTTCTATAGTATATTTTAGCTGAAAGAATAACAGAAACCTGAATGTATGTAAATTTGAAATTTTTAAACTATTCTGAAAAAAAATCATAGTCACTGTGGAGGTTGTACAAGATTTCAAGTACGGGAGAAGAAAAACGACAAATTATAGTCATATAGTCTGTCTAAAGAGTCAAATGACTCGGAAATTTTTAAAGGATTTAAAAAATCTGTTAGAATATTACATACTAGCTTCTGCCCGCGGTAAATTTCTTGTTTTAACATAAGATTACACTCGATTAATATTACTGTATTTAATTTTATTAGTAAAATATTTTTTGGAATCAGATCAGTAACTTCAAAGATTACCGAAGTTCTCTTTTCTGCTCAAGGTAACTTAACCCTTAGTCGCCTTTTACTTATTTAAGTTAGGTATCTATTTAATTTAAAGCTTCTCTATATACAATGTTTGAGGTTGTTTTATTTTCCGGTAACAGAATAATCTGCTTTTCGGATGATCCCACTCTTGATAGACCAACATATAATTGCCCATGGGAAAGACATTCTTTTCGTAGGTCAATGCCAACCAAAGAGAATATTTGTCCCTGGGGCTTGTTAATAGTCAGAGCAAATGATGTTTTTATTGGAAACGAGAGTCGTTTAAACGGTATGGGTAGGTCCGTCGGAATCATTGGAATTCTTGGGATGTACGCCAACTGGCCAGCTCTTGGGCCGATGAGAATGGTCGCCACAATAAGGTTGTCTTTTAAATCTTTTATTAGTAGCCTTGTGCCATTGCACAGGTTAGGTGGGCTTAAAGTTCTTAAAAGCATAATAGGCGTTCCGGATTTCAACAGCAGTTCGTGAGGTGGCAGACCAGATGGTTTAAGGGAATTTAAAAATTACTGCGAATAGTGGACTGCATCCTCGATATTATACACTGTATCAATTGACTTGAAGATTTTACCATGGCCGGGAACTTTTTGTAAAATTAGATTATTGATTTCATTGACTGTATCGTTCCTTGGTGAGACGATAGCCCTTGAACAAAACCAATGTATGTCTCTATCTAGTAAATATTCGAGGTCAGAATATACTGCATCTATAAGATGCTGCAGACTGTGAACTATACGACCTAGAGTCTCATTTATAACGATTTCCGCAGAGTTAGAGCCCAAGGTTCGAGATGAAAAAGACTCTTCTCCAATTTTGAGCAGCTGTTGTGGAAAATCGTTATCCATATTTCCGATTATGTGGACTCTCATGTTCGTACGTAAAGTCAAAGTTTGGACTTTATAAGGGCAATGATTTTAGACATGCCTTTATGATATCCACACGTGTCCCTCTTGTGACGACGGGAAGTGTCTGACGAAAGTCACCTGCAAACACAAAAGTGACACCTACCATGACAGCGACTGAGTTTCTCAAGTCCTTAAGTGTTCAATCCACTACTTCAACACGAGCTCTATGACTCATGGTACATTCGTCCCACATTATAACGACGTATTCTGTAACAATTGACCAATGGGCCCATTTTTGCGTATCGAACATACCGACTGTTGCTCCAATGAAACTGTCAATGTTTGAAGGTAGAGGGAGCAGTTTTACCGTCACTCAATAAAGTAGCCTCAATCCCAGAAGAAGCCACTGCCAAAGTTATTTTTCCGGATTGCCTAACATGTGCTAATATTAAATTAGCGAGGAATGTTTTCCCTGTGCCTCCTGGGGTGTCTAAAAAAAGATTTTTTTTCCTTTATTATTCGTTACGCTATCAATAATTTCATTAAAAGCCAGTTTTTGGTCTGTGACTAATTTGAACAAATTTTCATTTACAAAAGTAGCTAATTCACTGATGTTGTGCGGATGTACCAACATTTTATCTATTGCATCATTTACAGGGCGAACTGGAGACGGTAATCCAAAGTTACTCAATGTTTTATCATTCAATGCTAAAAGTTTGTTTTCAATTTGTATTAAGCCGGGTATCCACTTAGGTTCGCCGTGGTTTGCGAACACTGTGTGCTCCGCGAACGTGAACGTGTACAGTGTACACACTTAGGCTGCAACATCAGTGCTTAAACTGCGCTCCCCTTTGAGATCGCGCTAAAAACCGCTTCCCGAGCGCTCCGCCGTGCTCCAGTCGCGCTCCGCGATCACGACGTATCAATTCTGTTTGAATGGCGAACCTAAGTGGATACCCGGCTTTAAACCTTCATTGTGCATAACATCATTAAAAGGCATGGTAAAGTTCTGATTTTGTTGTCGAATTCTGTCTGATATCTTCACAAAAATTGTCTTTGAAGATATCCCATAGTTTTAACGGTTCAGATGGCTGACAAAATAGCAGTATCACCACAAATAACTCCCTAAGTTTCACATATAATATATAATAATTCACAACTTGCTTCATTAATCACAGTAGACATTAAAAGGTCAAGAATTTTTCTTAAAACTATATATGTATATTTGCCAGTAATTATCGTCAGTTGGTACAAATTCACCTACTAAAAGGCCGAAGTAACGCAAAAATGACAACATTTCTGAAGCCGAGAGACGAACGTTACCTTTGGAAATATCTTCCATGCTCAATGAACACGGTTTGCTCGTACTGTCTGAGCCGTAATCAAAATTTTCTATTCTGTCATTTAAAATTTGCAAAGTAAAATATTTGAGATCTCGTGTGTATTTTAAGATGAGGAAAGCAATAACGTATTTGGCAACTCCTTCGAGTATGTCGTGCATGATATCAACTCCTACCTGGTCAAATAAATTAAAGTTTTTAACAGATAGCCAAACACATTTTTCTTTAATGCCTGTATTACTGGGACAGTTTCTCTCCAGCTGTTCGACATAATTATGCATGTTTCGGAGCAAAATTTCCTCTTCATAATACTGGGTTTTCATGACTTCTTTAGTTACATTACAAATTCTACATGGAAAGTGATGAGAACGTTTCATTAAACCCTATAATAGAATGAATACCCAGATTATCGCCAATATATAATAAGACAAAGCAAAATACAAACGACCTTGAAATTCAGGAACTTTAATGTCAATTCCAGTTCCAATCAGAAAATTCAACTCTTTAATTAAAGGTTAAAAAATAACGTTATTGCCGAATGCTACTCTGTCTGATGAATGAAATTAGAGAGCTAAAAAAATATTTGTTAAAGCTGAAACCCTATCCGGAGGTACACAACCAACGGAGACATAAACTGCTCCTAATTTGTGTATGCCAGAATGGCTACCTAACACGTTTCCACTTTCGTGATCGTCAAAAAATAGAATTAACGGAAACACTAACTTGTCCTTGTGATCCCTGATGAAATTAGTCCAAAATTTACCCTGCATCAAATTAGACATGTGACTATTTAAGTTTGTACTAAAGCCATTAATATACTTCAATGTTTCTTTTAGAACGCAGTCAAAAGAGAAAAAGTTTTGAAGAATATTTCTAAGAGGGATAAATTGCTACGTACATTCTACTGATACCGATTTTAGAACACCGTGTTTAGTGGTAGAAGTTCTTCTTTGTCCTATAACTATGCCTTTAGGTGGTATGTAAAAGCCTTTACTTTCAAAATATTTAAAGCGCTTGTGTTCAGTGTTTAATTCTTTGATAGGGGAGTTAACAGTAGATACAAGCTGTAGCTTAAGCAATTCAAAGTCTGTTCCTGTCATGTTAGGCTCAATTATTTGGGTGAAAACGTTTTCAATAGTGTGGTCTAACGTAATACATATTATGTTCAATACATCTACAACACCATCTAGCGGCAAAAGGCGTCCCCATTCTGCTGAGTGAATATCGCTGCGGGCAACGGGCTTTGGCGCGGCGGCGGTGTAGGTGGCAGCATTTTCGCCAACTTCACTCCACTTCGAACAGATTGGTCGTTCCATTCGTAGTCTCTCATCACGTTCTTTTTCGTTTCTAATGAGAAGTTTCTTTTTTAACTATTAAAAAAAAAGTAGTTTCCAAGAACTTTGTTGATGGCGTTGAACTGACTACGTTACTAGGTGCCAAAGCAAAAAAAAAACATTGCGTTTTTATATGTCAATGCGTTTGCATCACGCCATGACGCTCGTTGACGATTGATGTTGCGTTGACTGACACTTTCGTTTGTTTAGGCTTCCGAATATAACCTAGTTTTCTCGCGCTTGCGCTTTGTTAAAATTCAGTTTTGTTTGTTCGTTGTTTTCGTTAAAATTTTGTTAAGTTTTTGTTTTGTTGTATCATCATTTTTTAATATTGTTATTGTTAAAACCTGCCTGCGGTTTTTCACCATGAGCAAAGACCACGAAGACTACGGCTCTTGGTTCGTGGCGGACCTAAAATCCGAGCTTCGCAAGAGAAACGCGAAATTGACAGGAAAGAAAGCTGTTCTCGTACAAAGGTATGTACTTCTTTAATTGTGCTGCATATAACCCTTTTATATTTTATGTTATAAATTTCAATAGGTTACATTGATATCTGCAGCACTCATGTAGAAGAATGCAAATAAATGTAAATATTATGGATATTAACCTTTTAACCGCGTACGTCGGATTAATCCGACAAATATTTTCGGGCTCATTTCGCCAGAGTCGTATATTTACGACCAAAATATCACTGCTCGTTTAATCAGCTTTTTTATTTAATTACGCTGTATTCTAACAAAAATATGTTTATATTAGGCAAATAGTTAACTAAGTAATCATTTACAGTTTAATACACTTAAGTCTCTTAATTAGAAGTCCTAAAAATAATGTCCAAAGTTAGATAAATTACTAACATTATTTTTAGAAAATTGTATTGATGTGCAACGCACGCACGATAGGGACGGGACATATGCCAAGATTTACCAATACAAAAATAAACATAAATCAAAATATTTCTCGTTATACTAATTAATTTTAAAACAAATACAGAAATTGTTAATAGTTATTTTGACGTGACAACGTCTTAAATTAGGTTGCGGCTGGGAGTCACTTATGAAAAAGTTAAAACGCTCGGTAACGTTACGATGAGTCACCGAACGAGAGAGAGGCCCGCCGAATGCCTTGCGTCTCTCTCCCACTCAACTATGATCGGTCTGCCGCGCGCGCAGCACTAGAGAATTTTAGTAAACAAAATATATTTCTATAGTTAAAATTTGTGCAATTCTTATTTTCATTCAATTCCTTGTTCCTATTGTGCAATTTAATTATATTCATATCAATAAATATTCTACCGAGAAAAAGACGTTGTCACGTAAAATCTTCGCCCGTAAAAACGACTTTACAGGCAACCATTTTTTTTTACATAAGCAGAGCTTGTGTTATGGGTACTAGACAACTGATAAACATACTTATATATTTCTAAATACATACATACATACAGTTTTTGAGAATGTCCTGCACGATGGTATTTACAGTCAAGTGAAACAGCATCTTTGCAATGAGCAGCATGGCTTTCGCACTAAAAGGTCAGTCAACTCTAATCTGTTGACACTTGTTGACTCTATTTCCACTAGTCTTGATCATGGACGTCAGGTCGATGTCCTCTACTTCGACTTTCGAAAGGCGTTTGATAGAGTCAACAATGACGTCCTGCTGTCAAAGCTTAGTGCGATAGGTGTTGCTCCAGGACTCCTCCGGCTTCTTGCAGACTATTTAAAAGATCGACAGCAATTTGTGAGGCTAGGACTATACGAATCACGTCCGTATCATACTCGCTCCGGAGTAAGCCAAGGTTCGGTGCTTGGCCCTCTCCTCTTCATTTTAATGGTCAATGACCTACCTGACGTCATTAAATATGCCAAATGCCTCTTATATGCCGATGATTTAAAATTATACTTTGAAATAAATTCTGAGTCTGATTGCCTGGCCCTACAAGCTGATATAGACTCAGTGTATAGGTGGAGTCTAGATAACCAAATGGACTTTAATACTTCAAAGTGTTATGTAATGACTTTCGGTCGAATGCGGCGCCCATTATATTCCACATACAAGCTTGGCAACGATCTTATCGCACGTACTGATGCTATGAAAGACTTGGGAGTCACATTTGACACGAAACTCACCTTTCACAACCATATTACATCCACCGCCAAGGAGTCATTCAGGCGTCTTGGTTTTGTCCTAAGGAACTGTCGCGATTTTCAAAGTCCCCATGTCATCAAACTTGTTTTCGGTGCATTAGTCCGTAGCAAGCTTGAGTCAAGTGCGTGCGTTTGGAATCCGTTTGAACATCACTATACGCTAACTTTAGAAAAAGTGCAAAAAGCATATCTTAGAAATCTATATAAACGACTTTATGGTTATTATCCTTTTTTATATCCCACGAAATTCTTGCTGGGTTGCTTGGGTTTCAATTCCTTAGAAGCTAGAAGGTCACGTGACCAGATGATTGTGGCATTCAAGATACTCAAGGGAATGATTGATGCTTCTGACCTACAAAACCTTATCTGTAACTTATATGTCCCAAACAACTACAGACGTGGCAGGAAACATCGGCTCCTGGCAGTTCCAACGTGTCGCACAGTTGCGCAAAATCACCCATACCTCGGACTCTCTCTGCACTTAATGCTCTCCTAGACCTAAACACAGAGTTTGATATGTTTACGGAGGAATGGAAGACGATACTGTCAGAATGTACGAAATTTTGTGAGATGGATGTATGAATGTGTATTATAGTATTGGAAAGTCCTGCGCGACTTACGATGTGTCTTTTTTTATCATTTAATTTTTGTTTTACTCTATTTACTGTTTCTATTGTTGTGTTGTGTCTTCTGTACTTGTTTCTCTGTTTAAATGGTGTAATTGGCTTCGGCCGTTCTGTTTAAATTAAATAAATAAATAAACATATATTATAGATAAATGATCATGATAATGATGAAGGACCGAGACACAGAATAAATGATCGTGCTCATCACACAAACATTTGTCCTGGGTGGGAATCGAACCCATGACCTCTGGCTTAGCAGTCAGGGCCACTAACTACTAGACCAACAGGCCAGTCACAAAATTTAACAAACATTTGTTTACTTTTTTAAAGATATAGCGAATCCTTTTTTACAGCCCTTACCTAAGCCTCAGTGTGCCGTAAACGACGCGAGGTGCAAACTTAGCTTGGTGAGATGTAGTTGTTAGTTAACCACGCTCGCAAATTCAAATGTCGTTAATACGACATACGACGATACGACGATAAAACGAAATATCGACATCGCAAAGTTAAGTATTTCACATCCCTCTTTCTTTTAGGTATTTAATTTTCGATTCACTGTGCCGGGCGCTAGGGACACGCCAACTGTTCTGAAGTCGGGCGGTTAAAAGGTTAATAACTTTGATGTCTTACTCCTAACTTCTTTATTGTTGCAGACTTGAGGATTACGATAAACTGTTCGGGCCCCTCATCACTGACCCAGAAACAGTGTATAAAATTGCACTCCCACCACCTCAACAGTTTCAAGTTGTGACCAGTAGTTCACCAATGCTATCTTTAAACAGTGACTACAGTGAGGAAATGGAAATGTTCTGCCGTCTCACAGAAAGGGAATATATTACTACTTCACGTAATATGTATGATGAATACTTTTTGATGTCATGCCGATAAGCTGAAGAACATGGTGATTACTATGTGACCGGTATGGTTTCATCAGAATTGAGAAAAACTATTGTGTACAATATAGTTGTGAAATTGAAAAACCACCTTGTACTAGAAGCACAATGTGAATGTGCTGCTGGAATGGGGCCATATGCTCAATGCAAGCACATTTTAGTTGTTATTTGTGGTATAATTGACATGCATGAAAATAAAAGCATCAAACTCAATGGAAGTGTGACTTCCAGCCTGCAGACATTCTCTCGTTCCGTATGACGCAGGTCCTCACCGGACACGGTAAGTTCGGGAGGTTCCTGCATCGGATCAAGGAGGAAAGGACGCCCGGGTGTCGCCACTGTGTGGACCGCCCGGAGGACACGGTGGAGCACACGGTAGAGGTGTGCCCCGCTTGGGCGGAGCACCGCCGTGTCCTTGTGGAGGCTATCGGCGGCGGTGACCTCTCGCGCCGGGCCCTGGTAGAGGCCATGGTCCGGAGCGAGGAGGGGTGGCAGGCAGTCGCCTCCTTCTGCGAAGCAGTAATGTTAGCGAAGGAGGCTGCCGACCGCGTGAGGCAACGGAACTCACGCCGCCGCCGCCGAGATCCCGATCCCGATTTCCGACCACCGTAGGCGCGGGCTCGCGGACAGCGAGCGCTGGGTAGCTCGCCGTCCGGCAGTCTGGTAATAATCTGGACCGAGCCTAGTCGTCGACGGCGCGTTCTGTTCCACGCGCGCCTCAAGGAGATGTCAGCAAACTGTAGGGGCCCGGTAGGGCCGAAGCCTCTAGGGAACACGGTATCCGAAAGGTTGTCACCGTGTCCCCCAGATCGATGGTAACGAAGGAACGGGGTAGGGGTTTAGTCAGTAAGAGTCTGACACGCCCTCCCGCTCCGCCCAGCCTGCAGACATTCCATCAGCCAAGAAAGCCGCATACTGGAGAGCCCGTAAAGGCCCAAGATCTTGCATTAAAGGTCAAAGATAAAAAGTACAGCGAAATTATATCTTTTGACCCAAGACTCATTGTTGAAACTCCAGAAGATTTTACCAAAACTTTTAAAAATGCAGTCGCCAACTTCTGTGGCCAGAGTAACCAATCTAACGTCATGCCAATAGCACAGATTATCAAACTAGCTGATAAGCAAAGTATATATGCAGACCATGATTATCTTCAACTGACTCCTGAACAAGAATTTTTAGAGTAAAGAAATTTAAATGAGGAGGAAAGACATGCCCTTGAAGAGAAAACAAGAAAAGACCACAAATTATGGAAAAAGGAGCGACTAATGCGGATCCATAGCTCCAATTTTGGCAGGATTTGCAAAGCAACCAGTGGTGAAAAAAATATTGCAGCTTCTCTTGTTAAAGCTTCAGATTTGTTAACCCCATCCATTAAACATGGGGTTAAGTATGAAGATGAGGCTGTGCGTGAATTTGAAACAAACATGCAGATATCGACTGATAGGTGTGGAATTGTTGTGCACAGTGAATATCAATTCTTGGCTAGCACACCAGACCGGTTTGTAGGCTTTGACGGTGTACTTGAGGTCAAATGCCCATACACAGCAAAAGAAAAGAAAATATCCCAAGAAACAGTGCCATATTTGTACTTGTGTGAAAAAGAAGGGTGTTTGAAACTTAATGAAGAACACAATTATTATTATGAAGTGCAAGGCCAGTTGTTATGTACTGGAAGGCAAACGGCTTACTTCTGTGTGTACACAATTACAGATTTGAAAATAATAATTATTAAGAAAGATGATACTTTTATGACAATAATGTTGCAAAAACTGATAAACTTTTATAATTTACATTTAAAAAAAGTTCTTATAGATAGATATTTGTACAATACGAAATAATAAACTTAACTGATTTTTAATTTCTCATAAGATTACCACCCAAAGTATTAACTATTCAATCGGAATCAGGAATGGAACCATTCACACCAATAATACGGTAACGTTTTCAATGCTACATTACGGGGCACAGGGTGGTTTGTGCAGAGCTTAAGGCCTCGCGCGGACGGACTATTACGATGATTCCAAAAAAATAATACGATTACAAAAAAAAAATTGTAATCATCGTAATAATCCATCGACTGCACGAGGCCTTATTCATGCTATACTCTATTAGGGCTTTACTATGATTTATAAAATGAAAATACATTTTTTGCCAGCTTATGCATTTTTACTAACAATACTTGAGCGGAAATTAACTATTCCATAAGCCAATTATCCTTTCCACATGAATTCTTTTGCTGGCTACTTTCCGCTTTGATACTAGTGTTTGCGGACCGATTTGATTCCCTTTCTTGAAAAACGATGGCATATTAACCTTAACTCCATATGGCACGAAAATGTCTAACTGCCAATTTCTTCACCAAACGTAACAACCAAAGTAACAGCCAAAGTAACGTCATAAAGTAATAGTAACGGTTAAATTCGTTTCTTCACAATTTTAACTGTTAGTTTTGTCCTTAACTTTAACTGCTCATTGAAAGGCTGTTAAATCCAAAGTCACTGACATTTTGACAAAATTGTATAGGTTTCACTGCGTTTATCCCTACATTTTATTTTAGTCGACTTTTAATTTAGCTGTCACTTGGATGAAAACATTGACAAGATGACAGTTGCTATTGACAACAGTAATGGTCAAGGAAAAATTATTACTTTAGTTTTAGTTTTAGCTTTTTTGAAGAAATTGGCCGTAAGACATTTAGGCCTTTATCTACCATTATTTCATAGTTGTAATCAAATCTGCTTAGTATAGAACTTCTTTCTATGATTTGCCTGTCAGTGGCCGATCCACCATAACATGGAGACGCATAACTTATCATGCCACTGGGAGTAATCCCAATAAGAAACTTAATGGTATTTCTATTTTTGTACATAGAAAATGTTACTTGTTGCGCAAAGGGGAGTTTTGTTTTTTTTTTTTATTGGACATTCCGTAACATCTATAACAACCCGTGTTGATGGAAACTTATCATGAAAGTCTAAAGGCATGTATGCTCTGACACTATCTTTATCAAGCCAGAGATCAAAGTTTTTCCACTGAAGTGACATAAATATAAGATTTACCAAGTTATGAAAATATTATACACTTGGTTTATTGTGATAACAAACATCATTGCTATTTCCTCAAAGGGTTTATGTCTTCTAAGGATTAAAAGAGTTATAAAAAACTAGCTTTTGCCCGCGACTTCGTCCGCGTGAAATAATAGTTCCCGTTCCCGGGGGATTTCCGGGATATAAACTATCCTATGTCCTTTCTCGGGTCCTAGGCTATACCTGTACCAAATTTCATTCAAATCGGACCAGTAGTTCCAGAGATTACCCCCTACATACAAACTTACAAACTTGCAAATTTACAAATTTTACCTCTTTATAATATTAGTATAGATTGTTCTAAACCATCAACTTTCTTTGGAGGCTTTTCATAAAAATATTTTAATTTATTTACGCATTGCCCTAAAGTTTGGAAAACAAACAACAGTTTTTTGAAATTCTCAAGACCTGTGTAAAAATGAATCGCTTTGTCATTGTTCTTGATATAATGAATGCTCAGCATGCCTTTATCTTCTGTTTGAGTAGAACCTATGAAGGTTCCCAGGAACCCATGAGGGTTTGAGTAATAATGCTAATATTCTGGGTTTGAACATATTTTTATCTCCTCACTTTGAACAATCTCTAAGTATTCTGCGGTGTTCAACTCTCCCATTTCTATATCAGTATTGCTAACATCTTCTGAATATGGTTGCTGGTCAGACTCGGCTTCTTCAATATCACATTTTAATGGATCCTCACTTGACTCATCATAAGGCATGGTATTGAAATAAATGTGCTCTTCTACAAATGATGTTGGAGGAGCTGAAGAAAAGAAGAAATGTTACCTACATATTATTTTCTTATTGTTGTGTCTTTGGTGCAGTAAGTAAAAGTATATAAAAAGATGCGTACTGCGTGCATGTGTTTTGAATTTACGAGAAGTTGAGAGTCAGTGACTCTTGATGATCATCAGGTTTTGGAGCAGTGTATGATGATGAATCTTGATCTTTGAATGTTATGGGAGGTTGAGATGCATTTTCCATGGAAATATGGACGGATTGGCTGTTTTCTTCAATATTTTTGATGCCACATTTTAAAATAAGTTAATTATTAAAATATAATTTGAGATAGAATAAATATAATCTCTGCTTAAGTTAGAACATATGAAAGTAAGTATCTACAATACTGAACTATGATGAACTTACTTAGTTGTAACACTGATAATGGCGTTCTTATAAAATCATTTTATTTAAAGTGTGCTGAGCATATGTGCGAATGCTTTTTTATGGTACGTCCAGGCTTAAAATGTACGATGGCTTGTACCCATTGTGCTGTACGACTTTCATCTTTAGGAAAAAGATGTATGCCTTCATTTTTGCACAAATCCACGAGGCACAGACTTCTTTTCTTTTTCTCTTGGGACATTTTCTTTCTGGCGTGGAAAACTCATAAATTAAAAAAGACTGTTAAATGAATATTTTTTCTTTTTCCTTGTTGTTATTTACTTTCAAAATGTCATTGGTGTAATGTGATGTGACTGACTATGACATGACATGTACGTTTCGTTTTACGATCTCAAAATTACATCCAAGTGAAAAATATCAAAAATTTACGTGACGTTCCGTTCACTGCAGTAACATACCAAGTTCAGCGCCATCTATCTATAGACGAGAGAAGGTTAAAAAAAATAAAAATAAAATCCCTCATTGTAATATTGCAGAAAATATACCTTTATATTTCCAAATATCAATAAAACCATTCATTGAAGATCCCTGCCCTTCATATAAGGAAGAGGTCGAAACATTTGGTCCTTGACGAGTCGGATATACGAAGTTACGAAGAACCACGCGGCCACGTGGTACGTCGCAGCAAAAAGCATTGGAGAAGATAATTATCCAGGGTTGTCACAAGTAGCACACGGCCGGTCAGGTTACCAAGCCCATCCTCCTACTCCATGTCCAACAATTTGCGTTAATATCGTTATTTTTACATTTTAGTTGTTCGTCGTTGTGCGGTGCTGCGCCGGGGTGGTACTGAGCGGGAAACTGTAAGTACTCGTGCTTTCTACAGCCTTCCAAAATGAGTGACGATGAGGGTTCCCAATTTGCCTCCCTTTAGGATCCCGGTAAACAAGGAGAAAGGTTTAAATCTCCGCGTGTAGATATTAGTACTATGCCAAATAAGCGTCTCGTTGATTTAAAAAAGCAGCGAGGCACACTGGAAGGCAAATTACAAAATTAGATAAATTAACATTATATTCCAATAGCAAAACGGGAACTAGATTTGCGAATACAGTCAACTTGCATTATTTTTAAACAATGATATTCAAAGTGAAATTGAACAATTAGTCGATGATTCCGATTTATCCACTCAATTAGAATACCGCGAACTATTTGAACATCAGTACTTTTCCATCATGGCTGACGCGAAGTGCTTAGTGAATGTGGATATGTTAGAAATGATAAAGTCAAATAACAAAAAGGGTGTTTCTTCGTCTAAACACAATAAAAATGACTCCGTTAAATCGAATTACAACCAAAAACAAAAGATACGGTAATAAATCAAACAACATAAATTCGCAATCGGTCACACATTCATACGTAGGTAATTCAACTCAAAATAAAAATAATTCGGGTATTAATAAACAAAGACGTATTGGTGTGGGTGATCCCTCATTATTTGGAGGTATCCACCGCTGTCTTTCCGAAAACGCATTTATTTAAATTAATAGTTATACCAAACTCGTGTAATCCATTGAAAAGCGCTCTTAAGTGTAATTTATGAATTTCGTAATTTTTAGAAGCTAGCAAAATATCGTCGATGTAACAAAAAATTGCTGACTCAGCGTCTTCATCCGACACCCCCATTTGTTCTATACCTTTTAAAACTTGTTGGTCCATGAATCTTTGGAAAGTTTGCGCGGCGTTTCTTAATCCAAAACTCATACGGGGAAATTCATAAAGGCCAAACCAAACGTCGGCCATTCACAGTGTGGGATTTGACCTTAGTTGCGGACATCCAGTTTTATGCGTTTTTCTGAGAGATTACATTGAAACAAAACTCCAATTAAAACCCCCATTGATGTATCTGTCATAGTTTTGTAGAAATTCAGAAAACAATAAAAAATCCATAGAAACCATAGAAACAATTTTTCTACTTTCTTTTATGTTTTTTTTTACTAAATATTTATTGGTTTGATAGCAAATGTATACTTTATGAACCAACCAATCCATCAAAACCTAAAATATTGCGCTATTCTAGGCAAAACAATAGTTTTTCTATGATTTCATTTTATTTTTTTATCTAGTCACTATTTACATGGTCGCGTTTTTTTTCTGTGTCAATATGTTAACTACATTAAATTACTATTATCATAAAAAAAAACCAGATGCGACAGACACACGATAACAGAAATATTGAATTTTAAAATTTTATGTTAGGGTTGCCACTGACAAGCGCCTACTATTTTATAACATGCAATATTTCAAACAAGCATTACTTAGTAGGCGTTTAACGTTTGAATCCCCAACCGGTCCTATGAGACCGCGCTCGCTGTTATTGTTTTACTATTGTGTCTCATTTCGCGGGTATTTGAGTAACTACGTCGTGTGAAAAACAAATTTAGATAAGTTGGCCGCGTAATGTAGTAGAATGTACTTATGTCTGAAGCATTATTAATATTTTCTGATTTCAGTTTTTTCCCTTAAAATTGCGTTTGTGTTTATTTTAAGCAATGAATAATAGTGTAAATTCTACATATTATATATTTCTAGAAATCTAAACATAAAGAACTCTTGCATCTTCTTATCGTGTGATGGAATGGTCCATCTAGTGTCAAGAGTTTGTGCCGCCTTTTAAGGCCTCTGTCATAGCTCAAGTTATCTTCGATGAAGGATACTATGTGGCATTGGGAAGGGGTCCGCCCTCGTCAGGCAAGTGCTAAAACCCAATGACTATACATAGTATCCGGAGAAGCGGGGGTGAGGTGTCATGGAGCCGTCAAAGACCCATGGCACTGCTTTGCCTCAGCAGGCACTGACCTGCTGGGGGATGTCCTTCTGGGCCCCGATCAGAGGACTTAATGCTAGGGGGGCATGAGGGCGCCAACCCTCATGCTGGTCAGCGAGAGGCAGCTTCAACTTCTGACGACCAAAGCTTGAATACGGATCCGATAACGCTCACGAAACTGGAAATGTATACCATATTGGTAGAAAAGGCCCGTTTACGCAGTTCAAAATGTAGACCTTTAGATCTCGAAGCTAAAGAACGGACTATGATGGTTTTGAACGCTCTATATCCAAACGGTATTCCTTCCAATATAGATAGTCAAGACCAACATTTTGTTGCGAAAATTTCAACATTCGTTAGCAAATGTGAAAAGCTTTATAATGACAGCGCAAGAAAGAAACGTTTTTGTAAGAAAAATGAAAAGTGGCTCGCTACAATTTTCGATCTTGAATTACCGAAAGCAAATATGGACGAAAGGCTTATTCTTCCAGAAGATACTAAAGAACAGAATGCTATACCTGCGATTGACTTATCTATTGAAACATCCGAATATTTCATTACTGAACCGAAACCTGGAACATCTTTTGACGTTCAACCTTCTGAAGCAACATCATATGAGGACCTAAGCGACCGTCAAAAGCGTCGTGTACGGAAGAGATTACAAGAATCGCTGGAAGATGAACCTCCCCATAAAGTAGTGAAAGTGCTACCCAAAATTGTCATTGACGAATCGGGAGAAAAACTTCCTAAAAGCTTTGCTCGAGAGTTCGAATTTGTTGTTAATGAATGCTTGAAGAGCCCAACTCGATCTTGTAATGTTCTTAGCCGCAAGTACGAGAAATAAAACACCGACACGTCCGTTCATTAGCTCTGTATTCTCAAACTCATCATATACAATATTTGCGCCTACCTACATACATCACACTCCTCCACAACAAGCTTTTACATAATATTGATAGCTTAAAAATACCCAACACCTCTTACAACTAATTACTAACTAGATCTTATAATTATGTTTATTTTTAATTCTACATTGCCTAACAAGGCGCTCTTGAGGCTGGGGCGACACTACACTCGGCAAGGCATCTTGAAATTCCGGGGAGGGTGGCGCTGCCGGGGACACAGCCTCGGCGACCTCACCCAGTTCCCGTGCCGGAGGCGGAGACCTCAACCCTGGCTCATCTGTGGACTGCGCAGACTGAACCCCCTCACGTAATACAGACGGCTCATTTCCGCGGTCCAAAACCGGATTAGCGACCACTTGCTGATCAATTTCTGGAACGGACATTAACGACTGTCTGACTGATCTTCTCTTTATTTGATCGATGTGCCTGTGAACTATCTCTCCCCCGCTTCCCCTCACTTTGTAGTTACTAGGCCCGACACACTGTACTACTTGCCCCGGTACCCATTTTTCCCCCTTCAAAAATTGTCTGTACCATACCTCCTCATCCGGGCCTACTTCCCTGTGCCCCCCTTTTGCTGCCTCTTTTTGTCGTTTCTGTGATTTAGCGACTGAAGTTTCCCTATCCGGTTTTAACACATCTAACTTAGTTCGTAGCCGTCTGCCTAACAATAACATAGCTGGGCTTTCCCCTGTTGTTGAATGTGCGGTGTTCCTATAATGTAACAAGTAAGTCCATAATGCCCTATCTATGTTTTGTTTACCCAGTGCGGCTTTCTTTATTACCCGTTTAAAGGTTTTCACTGCGTTTTCCGCTAGGCCATTTGACGCCGGGTGATAAGGGGCTGTAAAAATGTGTTCTATTCCATGATTGCTTGCGAAGTTATGGAATTCAGTGCTGGTAAAAGGTGGTCCATTGTCTGACACAATTTGTTTGGGAAGCCCAAATTTACTGAAAAGTTCACACAGTTTATCTATGACCGCGCCAGCCGTGGTACTTGTCATGTTAAAAACTTCTACCCATTTAGACGTGGCATCGACTGTAATTAAATAAGTTTTACCAAATATGGGTCCCATGAAATCTAAATGTAACCTAGACCACGCACGATTCGGCCAAGGCCACATGCACGGCGCTTGCCGCGGCGGCGCGTCGGCCTGCGCTGCGCACAATTCGCACGCACGGCACATGCGCTCCACTGCTTCGTCTAAGCCAGCCCACCACACATAACTACGCGCCATAGCCTTTGACTTGACTATCCCCATATGCGGCTCATGGAGCAAGTGCAAGACCTTCTCTTTACAATTCTCCGGTACCACTAACCTATGGCCCCACAAAACGCAGCCCAATTCCTCATAAATTTCCTTTTGTCTGTTAAAAAATGGCTGTAATGACGTCATATTGCACTCAGTAGGCCAACCATCTCGTATGTAACTCAAAATTTTAGATAGTAGTGGGTCCTTTCCAGTTTGGCGTCTGATTTCCTCGTAATCTAACAATAAAGCTTGTTGAATAAAATGTAAATACGTTTGTTCGGGCACCGCGTGACTCATTTGTTTACGTTCGCTAATGACGACCGGTAACCGCGACAGTCCGTCGGCACCGTTCTCATTCGTTTTCACGTATTCTATATCGTAAGTATAAGCGGAAAGAATTATAGCCCATCTTTGCATGCGACTTGCCACCATAGTCGGAATGTCCGTATGCGGTCCGAAAATGGATACTAGCGGTTTGTGGTCCGTTCTCAACACAAAACGGCGGCCATACAAGTATTGATGGAACTTATTGACACAGAATATTATAGCTAACGCTTCGCGATGAATTTGTGAATAGTTTTTTTCCGCGTCACTCAGAGTACGCGATATATAAGCTATCGGCCGCTCGCCGCGGCCGTCCCGGGCCGGCTGTGTGAGGACCCCCCCTATCCCGCGCGCACTCGCATCGCAAGTCAAGATAAGAGGGCGGTCCGGCTCGTAATGAGCTAATACTCCTGAACTAACTAACACCTTCTTAATGTTATTAAACGCTCGCTCACAGTCGCGCGACCAATACCAAACCTTTCCCTTCTTGAGTAACTCATACAAAGGCACTAACCTAGCACTCATATTCCGTATAAACTTGGCGTAAAAATTTATCAATCCTATAAATGATCGTAACTGGGTGACGTTGGTAGGCCTAGGTATCTTAGTTATGGCCTCCAGTTTCCTAGGGTCGGTCTTTATACCTTCCTTTCCTAAAATATACCCCAAGTACTGCACTTCTTTTACCAGAAAAACGCATTTATTAGTTTTTAACTTAAGTCCCTTTTGATGCAATCTACTAAAAACCGTTTCTAAAGCCCTCATGTGTTCCTCTTTACTTTTCCCTCCGATTATCACGTCATCCAAAAATACCTCCACATTAGGAATATTACTCAACAGATTGCACATTATACGCTGGAAAATACCGGGGCTAGACGCGAGGCCGTAAACCAACCTATTGTACCGGTATAAACCCCTATGAGTATTTATCACCGTATATTTTTTTGTATCGTCTAACTCAATTTGGTTATAGGCTTGTGAGAGGTCTATTTTTGAAAAATATTGCGCCCCACTCAACCTAACTATGACATCATCAATTTTTGGTAAAGGGTAACGATCTACAAGCAAAACAGGGTTTACGGTGGCCTTGTAATCTGCACAAATCCTTAATGAGCCGTCCGCCTTATTTACCGGTACCAATGGAGAAGCCCAGTCTGAACAGTCGACAGGTTCGATGACGCCATCGCGCAGCATGCGTTCCAATTCTGCGTCGACTCGGTCGCGCAGCGCATACGGTAGCGGCCGCGCGCGATGGAATACCGGCGCCGCTCCGTCCCGTACCCGTAATGTTGCCTTGCCTCCTGTGTATCGGCCCAAACCTCCATCAAATAACTCCTTATACCTGTTTAGTAACAATTGTATTTCGTTATTGAATTGTACGCTATCCACTTTATTACAGCTACTAAAAATAGGTAATTTTATATTTAATTCCGACAACCATTGTCTCCCTAACAGTGATGTTGTTCCACCTTCAATAACAAACAAATCTAGTTTTTTCTCTACCCCCGCATATTTTACTTTTGTCTTTATAATTCCTAACGGCTTTAACACAGACCCATCATAAAACTTAAACCTAACACTTGCTTTTTCTAAATTTAAATGCCTAAAAAACCTCTTATACGTGTCACTGTTGATACAGGACACCGCTGTGCCTGTATCCACTTCCATATTTATCGTATTATTCTCGATAGAAATTGGCAAACTAACCGCTCGGTAATCGTTGAGGCATAAGTGATGGAAGTCCTCTTCCTCCTCCCAGGCCATCTGCCCCACTCCCGATTCCTCCACATTCGCATAATGCATAGTGCGTTCTTTCTTGTCCGCTAAACCCGCGGCTCCCTGCTCCGGGCACACTCGCCGCAAGTGACCCTTCCGACGGCACCGGCTGCACTCGTATTCCCGAAACCGACAGGTCTCGTAACCATGATTGGTCGCTCCGCAGCCCGTACAAGCCCTTATGCTCCCGTTATGCATTCGCTTTCCCTGCATGTTCCCGCCTGTTGACGCCGCGCTAAGCGCTGCACCGCGCGCTCCGCGCTGCGCCTGCGCGCCTCCTCTGCCGCGCCGGCTGCCTCCGCTCGCGTCCGAGCGCCGCCCGCCGCCCGCTACGGCCATGGCATGCATGTCTCCGAACTGCGCCGCGCTGTCCCCTCTGATGCTAGCCGTCCCCGCTGCATCTACCACCGCCGCGTTCCGCTCCGCAGCTTCTAACGAAGTCGCCAGTTTGACTGCGTTATTATACGTCAGAGCGTCATCCTCCGCAAATAGTCTTTGACGTATCGTGTCACTTCTAAGCCCGCAGACGAACTGATCTCGCAGGTTTTCGCTTAGGTTGGAACCGAACTTGCAAAACCGCGCCAACCTTTTCAATTCTGCGACATAACAGGCTATAGTTTCTTCCGCCCCCTGTCGCCTCTGTCTATATTTGTACCGTTCCGCTAACGCTGACGGTGCCGGCTGTAAGTGTTGTGCCAGGAAATCGACGGCTTCTTCGTACTTCAACTCCGACGGCTTACTAGGACTTGCTAGATTCACTAGTAATTCGTACGCTTCGTCCCCCATAACCGCGATCAATGTAGGTAGTTTACGCTCACTTTTTACCTCGTTCGCCGTAAAGTACATGTCCAGTCGTTCTATATACGACGACCACACTCCCGTCTTTACGTCAAATTCGCTCACTTTGCCGATAGACATTATCTAACACGATGTATAGGTAACAGTTCAATACACGCAATCCAACCACTCGTCGCCACTGTAATGTTCTTAGCCGCAAGTACGAGAAATAAAACACCGACACGTCCGTTCATTAGCTCTGTATTCTCAAACTCATCATATACAATATTTGCGCCTACCTACATACATCACAGATCTGTGAAAATTGCGTCCGCCATAAAATCAAAAGCTCAACAAGTAGGACCCAAGCCCTTTACTCCTGAAGAAGCCCTGTGTTACATAATTGATCGAAAGTTTACTGTGGAAGATTACACCTTTACGCAAAAAGATTTAAAAGAAAGAGGTTTTCCCGCATATCCTCCATACTATAAGTAAGGTACAGATGGCCAGACAAATGTGTTACCCTGAAGAAGACATAAGAGTAACCGAAAGGGAAGCAAGTGTATCGCTGCAAGGATTGTTCCACACACACACATTCCGACGGATCATAAAATTATGTAGTGGCAACATATCAGAATATTGCAGGCAAAATAAAAAGGACCAAGTTAATTGTACCTTCCAGGGATCCTGGGGATTTGACGGCAGCACAGGTCAGTCTTTTTACAAACAAGCGTTTAAAGAAGGCCAAAACCAAAATGAAAACTGTTTGTTTGCAACAACATACATTCCTCTATATCTACAAACAAGCGACGGATTCGTATTATGGTCTAATCCAAGTCCACAATCCTTTCGATACTGTCATCCTCTGAAGATTCAATACCGCGCAGAGAATAAAGAACTAATTATTGAGGAGAAAATGCGGGTAGAGGACGAAATAAAACAAAAAACCCCACTATATGCTGAAACAGACGAAAACCAAATTGTTATCGCTGATCCGCAATTACATCTTACCATTATACGAGGGCGGTCCGATAAGTACTCAGCCTACGAAAGAAACATAAAAGCTTAGTCTTCCTTATAGCTCGATTCACTTAACCCGTTGGTGCTCCAACTTCTTTAACCCGTCTAAAAAAAATATTTTCTAGAGGTCTGAAAAAAGGGCTTCCGTGGCGACTATAATGTCCTAATTCGATTCAAATTTTTGCCGAGCGAGTGGCTTTTTCAAGTTTAGAAACAAAAAGACGTCGCACGGGGCCAAACCTAAAGAATAAGAAGGGTGGAGCAACAGTTCATAGCCTAATTCGACCATTTTGGCCGTGGCGACGGAGGAGTGTGAGCCGGTGTGTCGCCATTGTGGAACAACACTTTTTTCGTCGCCAAATGAGGCCGTATTTTCTGCAATCCGGCGTCGAATCGACCCAATTTTTCGGCATAGGAGAACCCTGTGATCGTATTGGCTTCTTCAGGTAGTCGATGTAGATCACTCCTTGCGAATGCCAGAAAACGGTGCCCATCACGTTTCCGGTCGATAGGACAGTCTCGCCTTCTTTCGAGCACGTTCGCCGGGTGAAATCCACTGTTTCAAATGTTTCTTGGTCTCCAGTGTGTACCAGTGGTTTCATGCTTCCCTAACAATCACGAAATGATGCAAAATCTCCTCCGTTTTTGCTGGAACAGCATCAAACACTACTCTGAAGTGTTCTTACGGTTGAGGTTGTTATATGAAATTAACAAACGCGGCAGCGATCACGCAGACAGCTTTTTCATGCCCAATAATTCATGGAGGATATGACCTATGCGGTTTTTTGAGATGCCTAATATCTCAGCTATCTTGCGCACCTTCAATCGATGGTCTACCTATACGAGATCATGAATTTTTGCCACTTTATCTTCTGTGGTAGCCGTTTTTGGGGCATTTTGGCGTGGCTCCTCAAAAGCGGACTGGAGCACACGTTCAGCTCAATAAACCAATTTTGACAATCGCCATCGAAAGAGAAGAGTCACCGTACACAGTATCCAAGCGCTCTTTGATTTTGCTGCGCGACTTCCCTTCCAAAAATAAGAATGGAATCACCGACCGATATTGCTCAATTCCATTTTTCTAAAATCCGTCGACATGCCAGTTTCCAAACGCGTTCAAAAAAAAACTACGAGTCCAATTCGGCTAAAATTTTGAAAGGAGCCCTCTAAGGAAATGTACAACATGATAAAAAAAAAATCTTGCGATAGTGGCGCCATGGGGCGGTGAGGCTAAGTACTTATCGGACTGCCCTCGTAGATGGCAAAGTCTTTAATGTAATTACAGGGACAACTTCCCAGCAACGCTGTGCTTGTTGTGGAGCTACATCCACAGAATTTAACAACTTGGATCTTATTAATAACAAGCCTGTCAATCCAGAAACTTTGCGATATGGTTTAAGTCCTCTACATGCATGGATCAGAGTTTTTGAGTTTTTACTGCACTTGGGCTACAAAAATGATCCAGCAGTTATGAAGTGGAGAATAAGTAAAAACTCACCTGAAGTCAGAATTGTAGAGGAGCGCAAGAAGACAATACAGGATAAAATAAGAAACAAAATGTCACTGTTGGTCGATGTCGTTCGTCCTAATTCAGGGACGACGAACGACGGGAACACCGCGCGAACAGCGTTATCGGACCAATATCGGGAAACATTTGCAGAGATTTTAGGCGTAGAATCGTGGCTGGTAAATGACCTGCATACTATTTTGGTAGCACTTTCAAGTGGGTTGATTATCGATGCCGAAAAATTTGACCAGCTATGTAAGTCTATTGCTACAAGATATGTGCAAACATATAGGTGGTACTATATGCCCGTTACGGTACATAAAACTTTAATACACGGTAAGCAAATCATAGAATGCTGCCAATTACCAATAGGCATGTTATCTGAACAAGCAGGTGAGTCTCGAAACAAGTTCTGGCGGTATGACCGTCTGCACCACACTCGGAAACTAGACCGAAGAACCACGATTTTAGATTTATTTCACCGGGCACTAGAGTCATCAGACCCGTACATATCTTCTTTATCGCTTAAAGATCGCCAAAAGCAAAAAAAAAACCACTGTAAAAAAAAGTATTAAATATATTAAAAGTCACAACAGAAAACGTACGTTATGTCGAATTTGAGTGTGAGCATAATATAGAAGATGATGGAGATTCCCTTTGTTTAATTACAGAAGAAACTTTAACACAATCAGATAATGAAGATGATTTGTAAATGTAGGTACCTACTTACTGTATGCTAAATCAGTACTATATCTAAATTTTCTTTTTGTTAACACAGCGACCGAATACCTATTTAAGATGATATCTATTCCAAAATATGATGTGAATATGAGGACTATGTGGAATATTTCTTTTTTTTTCCGTATGTTCAATTATTTTGAGGCATGTCTGGCAGTTTGAGTATTTCTGCGGCCTACCCAAATGTCCCTTCTTTGGCATTGATCGTCAAATCGTTGAGCTCCTTAGTTTTCTTAAGTTAAGCTATACGAATACTGACAAATGCTTGCACTGACTGGACAGGTCCACTCAAATCTGTATGGTTCTTTCCTCAAAAGACCATCTCAGACACTAATCTACATTGTTCTCATATGATTTGACTATTACATGTTTGCAAAATGGACTTTAAAAGAGACTTTGACCCCTGAGTTTGTTTCGGTGTTTCTTCTCAGGGTAGTCAGCTAGGAAACACCGGACTCATCTAGTTTAAACTGACAAAAAAAAAACAAAAATGACGTGTGAAAGTGTTGTGAAAAACCTATTTACAAAAATAAATATCATTTATGATTTTAAAAAATCAACAAAAAAGTTCTAAGTTTATGACAACCCTATTTCCATAGAAATTATAAAAAACCTTAGAAACGCAATATCTCCAACATAGCGCAAGCTAGTTATATGGATTTTTGTCACGATTTAGTAGAAACATAACCCTATTAAATTTTTGTTAAAAAATGCGACAATAACATAGATCATTTCTATTTTTTTTTTTCAAAATTTTAAAATTATTTTTTTTCTCTCGTTTCTCACTCTCGTCACTTATGGGATTGAAATTTTCACACTAGTAGCATTGTAAACTAGTAGATGCAATTTTTTGACAAAGAGAAATATCACTTTTTTCGGGAAATATGACTGAAAACGTTTTTCGTAGAAATCCACGACTTAAATGAAAAAAAAAATATATCTGCAAATTTAATTGGAATTTTCAAATAAGTATTACTTTAAATGGTCTAGGATGACTAGGCCTACTTAAATCCAACATAAAAAGATAGTGTCCGCAACTAAGGTCAAATCCCACACTGTCGTAGTAATGACAGTTATCTCAACGTTTTCTGGTGCTACAGCTATATTATGATAAGCCCTATTTAAATCTAGTCGTGTATATACGCGTTTACTTGGCAATATATACGTAAATTCTTGTAATCTAGGTATGGGATATCGGTCCGGTTTCGTTATCGCGTTAAGGGCCCTGTAGTCTCCGCTGGGACGTCTGTGACCGTCTTTTTTGGAACTACGTGCAGAGGGCTAGCCCACTCACCTTGCCTTGGCCTACAGATCCCTTATCGGTCCGGTGGCAGCGGACGCGGACGCGCATATACCAGTGGACCAGAAGTGATATGAAGATAAGAAACAGGCTTTGTAATGCTTGAGAATTCTTCTAATAGGTCACTATACGGATTATTATTTAATATACTCTTGATAGAAGCTTCATCGCACCGTACGATAGACCCATCCGTGCGCAAAGGAGACGGGGACTTCTAGGCCTAGCATAGTAAGGGGTTGAAGTATGGTTTAAAAAATTAGTTATTATTTTCTATTTAAAAATACAAAAATAACTAGGGATATGCGTGCCAGGAAGAAGAGATATCTAAAAAATAAGTTTTAGTCGTGAGTAACCTATTTTAGGTTAACAGTCAGTTACTACAATTGATAAACAGTATATTCCAAGGAGCTCGTATACCTGGTTTATTCTAAGGTATTTTTTTAATTTGTGATGACACTGACATATACAACGTGTAACGGATTGGGTATATCCACCCGAACAGCGTGGCTTCTTTGTCTGATAAGAAACGATATTGCGAGGGTTTCAGCTCAAAATAAAATACTCTAAGAATTGATACCAAATTTCCGGTTTCATATGTTCCCTAAATTCAAATCATAACAAACGTGTCACCGCACTACGCGGGTCAATAACTTTCCATGTTACAAGTACAACGCATAATATCACGATAAATCTCTTCCGTAATTCTGCGCTCCTAGTATCTCTTACTAGCCTCCTGCCTACCGCACTGGCGGCGTTCTTTGTTGTTTGACAAAGGCGCCGCCGGCGCGCGCCGCTAAGCGAGTGTGTGTGCGTGCGCGCCATACACACCTACTTACTTTACCGTGATGTAAAAATAATTGTAGTAAGAATTAATACTTATTACGTAGGTAATTATTGATTTACATATTTCCAGTTATTATTGATTTAAAATTTCAAGACAGAAATTTCACGTAAATACTGAGTTATGTAACAAAACTTACGTAAAAAATCAAAACTTAGCTTGGGATAACTAGTTTCATCCCTTATTAATACCTACTTAAACAGTAAAATCTTAAAGCTTTGTTTACTCTAGTAAATTGACTTACATTTTAAAGATGGGGTTCAATGTGGTGACCTTGGTATTGTATGCACAAGGCCGCTCGGTTGTTCAGGGACACCTGGACAAACGAGCGTAGCGTGTCTGGTGTTATTGTCCTGAAAGCGGCATCAAACCGCACTTTTATTTGGTCCACTGTATCACACTACACTGCGTACACTATGTTTTTCATGTACCCCCACAATAAGAGTCCAACGGGGACGCAGACTATGTACCATCCGACTAAAACACGCCAACGAAGGGAACGGGCGACGTTCAGGATCTGGTCTACCTTCGCGTCGATAAAACGATGACAGTACAGTTCTCGGGCAGCTCGGATATTCTGCTCCGACACACAACATCATTTCGTAATATTCACCACGACAAATACATTTTGCAAAACACGCACGAAACAATATGCGGGTATCACACGGATAGAAACGATTCTGCAGTCTGCACTACACGCGGAACAGTTGACGACTGACAAGGTAACAATAATTGCAAAATAAAGTTATTCCCTATGTTATTGAATACTATTGGATATTGCTAATTTTATTCAAAGAAAAAAAGTCCACCGTTCTTTTCAGCAATATATTGACCAATCATGAAAAATAACAAAAGAATAAATATAGAAAATAGACAAGACGTGAAAAAGTATAAAAACATAAGCAATATAAAAAAAGGCTGCTATCGGCCACATGCTCCCCTTTTTTAAAGAAGAACGACTTTCCTTAATGGCCGTCTCAAAATGCCCGCTTGTGTCCGAATATCCACCACCCGTACCACCCCATCACGGCCCGGGTGCAGAGCAGCGACTACGCCGCGTGGCCAGGTTCCCCTCGGCAAGTTCCCGTCACCGATGAGAACCGGGTCTCCAACTTTGACGGCGACATCTACACCCGGCACGCGACGGGGCGCCAAAGTGGGTAGATATTCGGTGACCCAACGACTCCAAAAATGATCACACAGCCGGAGTGCCCTTCGCCAACTGCTCCGGCCAATTAGTGCGGCATCCGTCAGGTCTGTAGTTGGGAACGGACGGCCCGATGAGTCTCCTAGCAAAAAATGGTTAGGGGTAAGCGCCTCCGGGTAGTTGCTTTCGGGGGAGATGTGCGTCAGTGGGCGTGAGTTTACCACCGCCTCGGCTTCGACTAGTAAAGTTGCCAGAACCTCTTCTCTTGGAGCTCGTTCTCTCAATGTTACCTTCAGAGCTGACTTCACTGACCGAATCAGTCTTTCCCAGGCCCCTCCCATGAAGGGCGCCGATGGGGGAATAAAACGCCATTTTATTTTTTCATCTGCTGCAAACTGTGGAACGGCGGCATCATAAAGAGCCTTTAGCTGTCGGTTTGCTCCCACAAACGACGTCCCGTTGTCGGAGAATATTTCACTGGGCGTACCACGTCGAGCGATGAAGCGTCGAAAGCACATAATGGCAGAGTCTGCGGATAAGCTGGCTACGATCTCGAGGTGGATAGCTCTGGTTACCATGCACGTAAATAGGGCGACCCATCGCTTCTCCCGCCTGCGTCCCATAGAAACTAATACGGGGCCGAAATAGTCCACACCTGTATAGGTGAAAGCACGTCGATGATGAGCAAGTCTCGCCTCTGGCAGATCTCCCATGGGTGGTTGCATGGTTGTGCTTTTCAACAGTTTGCACAACTGGCATCTACGGACCACTGACCGCACGGCGTTCCTCAATCCGAGGATCCAGTACGACTGCCGCAATTCATTAATCACAGTTTCTGTATTGGCGTGAGCAAACTTGACGTGGTAATGGCTGATCAGAAGACGTACAGCTGGCTCCTTGCCATCTAGAATAATGGGCTGCCTATCAGAAACAGCAGAAGTTCTTCCTGCGAGATGTAAAAGTCCGTCTCTTAATTCTGGGGACAAAATGGCTAGACGACTTTTCTTGGGAACGGGCTGCCCACGTTTCAGATAAAGAATTTCCTCTCCGAAGGCGCTAATCTGGCTCCTCCCCAAAATGTGCCGTTCCGCGCGGATGATGTCCTCTGAGACTAAAGGCGCTGGAGCAGTGGCAGAAGAAGAATCAGGCCGCGAATCACGCTCCGGCGCATTTACAGAATCATAAATTTCCCGAATCCAAAAATTTTGAAAATTATGACCCCGATGTTTAAAAATAGAGGCAATGAATTGATGAGTCCTGGCTGTTGCCCTGACCAGCTTAATCCAAGAACTAAAATGCGTGATGTCAGCTACAACTGGTAAGGGTAACTGATGTGAATTGATAAAATTAATACACTCTGCGACACGTGATGGATGATTTAATGATTTTGAATGACGAAGAGATGGCTTGAGCTCCTCCTCTGCAAAAGTTACTGGCGTTGCGACTTTGGGCTCTGAGGGCCACTCAGAATTGGGAGCTAGGAGGAAATTTGGGCCAGATACCCAGCGTGGTTCAATACTGGCTTTCCCCCGCGTCGCATCGTCAGCCACGTTAAGTTCGGTTGGAACCCAATGCCATTCATCTAAACTAGTGCATTCTAAAATCTCTCCTACGCGATGAGCCACAAAAGGTTTATAGTTTCTCGCATCGCTGCGTAGCCACCCCAGCACGGTCATGGAATCACTCCAGAAAACTCGTCGGTTAGGCTTAAAACGATGGGCCTCGCAGATCTTAGCGGCAAGTCGAGTGGCTATCAAGGCGCCTTGGAGCTCCAGGCGTGGGATCGAAACTGGCTTCAAAGGAGACACACGTGCTTTGCTAGCTATTAGTGCAAGTTTCACGTCACCGTTGGGAAGCACAAATCTCCAGTAAGCAACGGCGGCGTGTGCCAGTTCGCTAGCATCACAAAACATGTGCAGCTCCAGTTCTGAGAAACCGCATAAATTGTAGCACCTTGGAACTCTCAATTCCGAAATCGATTTAAGGCATTCGAACCATTCGAGCCAAGTTTCCTCATCAGTCTGTGAAAGCCTCTCGTCCCAGTCAAGGTTCTTACGCCACAAATTTTGAAACATAATCCTACCTCTCACTACAATGGGGGCTAAGATACCAAGTGGATCGTAGATTCGCATGACCTGGGCTAAGACTACGCGTTTTGTGAAATAGCCTGAAGTGTCCTTGAGGCCCGGGTTGAAACCTATGAAGTCTTCAGCAGGTTTCCAGATCAAACCCAGAGTCCGTGTTGAGGTGGCCGAGAGTGGTAAACTACCCAACTCTACACTAGAACGATTGGCTAGTGAAACGTCAGACAACAGCTCGTTTGGCAATCGATTGAGTGCGCCAGGATTATTTGATACCCAACCGCGCATCTCGAATCCTCCACGCTTATGAATCTTAACAATATCGGCTACCAAACGAGCTGCGTCCTCCGTGGAAACATCTACACTTCCGATAAAGTCATCCATGTATGTATCGGACGTAATAGCTTCCACAGCTTGTGGGAACTCGCTTATAAATTCCGATGCGTTTCGGTTGACGATATAAATAGCCGTAGATGGGCTGCAGCACGCCCCAAAAATCATAGAAGACATACGATAGGTCTTTATTGGTCCCGCAGGATCATCGCGCCAAAGAAATCGCTGAGCGTCTCGGTCACACTCTTGTATTTTCACCTGCGGGAACATCTCCCTGATATCGGCGGTCAAGGCAATTTTTCCCTCCCTAAAACGCATCAAAATTCCTAATAGTGGTTGTAAAAAATCAGGACCCGAGAGAAGCATTGTATTTAGTGATACATCCTGTACCTTAGCAGCCGCATCGTGAACAACACGAAGTTTTGTCGGTTTGTTGGGATTTACCACACCAAAATGCGGCAAGTACCAACAAACCGATGTGGGCGACTGTCTACTACACTCCTCAGCATAACCCTTAGCTAGCATGTCTTGAATATTGAGCTTGTAACGTTCGGCGTATTTAAGATCCTTTAACATTTTCAGTTCGAGGCTTTTATACCTAGAAAGTGCCAATGGATAGCTCTCAGGAACAGCAAGGTCATCCGCCTTCCACAATAAGCCGACCTGGAAGTGCCCATTTGGTAGGCGTTGGGCTGTATTCTCTAGAATACTAAGAGCGCGCTGATCGCCTGCGCTGCGAGGTTCATGTTTCGTGATACCAATCGCGTCTAACCTATATTGTTCCTTTATGAGGACTTCCAGGTCATGCTGCGGACGCTCACGTAAGGATACGTGGCAGGCAGTCTCCACTAAAGATGTCCGGCTGCTTGTAAATCCGAACAATACCCACCCTAGCAATGTTCTAATGGCAACAGGCTGGGTCTTCGTGCCTTTCCTGACCTCGGATGCTGTTATCAGGTGCCAGTTGTCGATACCTATCAAAAGTGTAGGCTTTGCTTCGGGGTAACACATCTCCTCAACTATACCAGACAGGTAGGGGTAGCGACGTAAAGAGCGTGGCCGATTGGCTTTGCAACCCTAAGTTTTTAATTGCCCTTGCCCGCTGGAAATAAGAAACTCTGTGAGGCTGATCGGCCTTTTATCTGAAAGTCTACAAACTGCACGCTACTATCCCTAGATAGCCCTCCCACACAATCCAAATGTAGGTTGCCCTCGGGACCCTCGACACCAATTTTGAAGGCAATGTCGGCATCTATGAAGGTAGCCGTCGAACCGTCGTCCAGAAGGGCGAATGTGTCTACGCTCCCAGCCGGCCCGGAAACTGTGACGGGTGCTACTTTTAATAGTGGACGAAGTGTAAGATCAATTTGAGTGTTGTTGATAGCTACGAGAACCTGATCAGTTTTTTCAGCATCAGTTTTAGGCCTAGGTTCAGGTTCGACTTCCTCCTTCACATGAGCAAATGCTACAAATTTATCATTATGCAAAATAGTGTGATGCCTACGATTACAATCAGCTATTGTGCAACTAGCCTTATTTTTGTTACAAAACCTAAAATTGTGTGGAACTTTTTGAAGACAACGATAACAGACTTTGTTGTCTTTGACGAAACTCCATCTGTCATCGACTGTCAAAGATGTGAATGTCGGGCATTTTGACAACTGATGTTCACCTTTGCAAAATAAACAAACATTTTCCTGATTGGATGTTTTTGCAGGCTTTGTTTTAGAATTCTTAGGTGAAGCCCCCGCTCCCGACTCTGAAACGGCATGCGCTCGCTGTTTCTGTGAAAGGGTTGGTGAAGATGATGTCACCTCGAATATGGCACCGAATTTCATCACCAAATCGACCTCACGGTTTAGGAAAAGCGACAATAATTCCACTCGAGCTCGGCTTAGATGCTCATGATTAGCAGCGAAATCTAACCACCGCGCGCGCAACAATGGGGACAGTTTACTAAACAGCACTCCAAATAGTTCAGGAGAACGCAAATAATCACTGTGCTGTAATAACTTAGCAACTTCGACACAATTGTTCACACGGGTGGTGAAAACATGAAGATCTCTTACCTCCGTCCCAAGCTTGGGCAGAGCCTTGATTGCGCTCACCTCCTGTAGTACAATTTGCTCAGCCCTTCCATAGCGACGATCCAGGGCTTCAATAACGTCGTTGGCGTGAGGTGCCAACACTAACAGCATGCTGACAGCTTCACGCGCCGTACCTTTTAGGGCTTGGTTTAGGCGTGCAAGGTTTTCCGCATCTGTGAAAGAACCTACCGTATCCTGAAAGGCCCGCTTAAACATAAGCCAATCAAGCGGAGATTTACCATCAAAACACGGAAGTTTTATAAAATTTTTATTGTTGTTGGGGCCGTTACTCTTCGCAAGTGCCTTTAGGGCCCCCACTAACTGCGTAACGTCTTCTCGGTGAATATCAGTGGCAGCAGCCCTGTCACCCCCGCTAAAACTGTGCTGAGGTAATAGTGCAGGACTCTGTGCTGCGATACCCTGAGAAACGACATCATCGTTACGTAGTGGAAGTTCCTGAGAACACAAGATAACGGTAGCATTATTAGCCCCTACCTCACATCTACTGTTAGATTGAAAACCTTTTACAGATGGCTCTCTCTCTTGATGCGAAGGTATTTTAGTAGGCAGGGCCGTACTATCTAACCATTGTTTGACACTGGCGCGGCTCCACCCACTGCGAGAACCGTGGTTACTACAATCTGCTTCAATAGCAGCGAGCTCAGCCCGATATTCCGCGTCGGCAGCTTTGCGGTCTAATTCCGCCTGCCTAGCGCGCATCTCTGCCTCCATTTGGGCAATTTGTAACTGAGCCGCCTGCCTAGCGCGCATCTCTGCCTCCATTTGGGCAATTTCTAACTGAGCTACGCGACGAATGTGTTGCGCTTCCGCAGCTGATTTTCTGGCAGTGATCATCACGGAAGTGCGACTGGCACGGCTATTGTGTGTGCCGACAGAATGAGCGCTCGAGCTAGGCTCTAACTCAGAAGAACGTACCTGTGAATTCCCTGTGGTAGTATGTGTAGGGGGTTCTGGAACTGCCTCACTACTAGACTGGGTAGGTATATCTGAGTCATTTTGTGGTAGTTTTGTCTGTGACCTTGTCACAACCATTTTAAAATTACTGTGGACTAGTCTTACTAGACACTAGTTCGATAGGTAGAAGGACCACTTATGTTACTGAATACTATTGGATATTGCTAATTTTATTCAAAGAAAAAAAGTCCACCGTTCTTTTCAGCAATATATTGACCAATCATGAAAAATAACAAAAGAATAAATATAGAAAATAGACAAGACGTGAAAAAGTATAAAAACATAAGCAATATAAAAAAAGGCTGCTATCGGCCACACCCTACTATCCTGGTAATAGGGTGGCTGTCCCAATTTGTGTCCACTGACATTAAAAAATATTGTTCAATATTATTTCATCTTAATATTATTCAACTAAATTCCGATGATCTTTTAAGTAAATCACATACCAGAGCATAAATAAAACAAGAGTTAATTACGTACTTAATTCAAAAATCATTAAAGATCATTAATGTAGTACATTTCATCATATTATTATGTTGTACGTTTATTAATACGTTAGAATCGGAACCCGAGAGCTTTTATTTTAAAATAACATAAATTAATCTTTAATCAAAAGACATTGTTATATTGAAATCTAGGATTTGAAGTTTTATTTACTAGGAGTAATCTAAGCTACAGGACAACAACTGGTACGCGCGCCCTAAACCTACATCACAGTTATAACACACTATGACGAAATTATAATGTGTGTGTAATCGGGGTTCTGTGATCAAATGATTTTCAACTCGGCAATATTAATTCCTGTTACTCATGCAGTCCTAGTACTTTTATTTTATTTCTTTTAACAGTTCGGTACATTTTTACGACATTCTTTTGCAACTCATTGAAAAGAGACTGAATAAACGTGCTCAAAGGCTCAAACCATTAAAATAACCACCACCGCCAGAGCGACCAGAGCGTAAACTTCCGGTAATTCTCTCGGTTAGTCTTTCAGACAGATAGTAATTATGTGTGTGTGTATTATTTTTTAATTAAAAAAGTAAACTTTTTCCATCATTACATTACGAATAAGAAAAAAATATTACGACCTTATTTTAAAAATTATGAACGGAACCCATTGTGATTTTATTTATACTAGGAGATGCATAAGTTGCCTAAAGATGTTAATTTGGGTTCAATTGGAGATAAATTATGTTTCTAAATCCTTTTTCTATTCTTAGTCTAATGGAAAATAATAATGTTTATTTAAGCAATTCCTGGTAGAATGCACGTAACGATTTCATTTTATTATCAATTCAATAGTATACGAGCTGACGATTTTTCGAATTACTTAATGTCATTGTTATTTTAACCGACTAAATCTGTAGGTACCATCTGAATGAAAATCATTGAATAACGCCGGAAAGGTTATCATTTTTTTTTAAGTTTAAACCTACCCGACAATTGAAAATATCACAAAATAAGGGTTTGTTATGAGTCGTTTAATTTATTTTATTAAGATTGTTTATCAATTTTGAGAAGATCGAGTCAAGAGTATAATTCCATGCTGCACGGGATAAAAAATCGATGTAAAACAAAACATCGTTTATCCTTATGACCAGCAAAAAAGGATAACGTTCGTAAATTTACAGGAATACTGTTATTAAATTAGGTAGGTATTTACTGTGTACGTTGGTAAGGTGGAATATTAATTACTATGTAGATAGGTACCTAAATATTATTTCGTTAATTTTGATACCTAGACAAGGTACGTATTGTGATTTGTTCACAAACATAATCTAAGTTTAGGAAAAGTCAGTATTATTTTGTAAACAAAAAATAAACATACGGAACCCTTTATTCAGAAATACCAGGAGTAAGAGGTTTATTTTTACTCGCAAATAGTTCGTTGACACCGATCAGCTGACTTATTGCTAGTGATGTATTTATTTCCATTTTAAAACATTCGGTTTCTGGTATCTGTTTGTTAAAAATTCTCATAATTTATGAACATGTAGAGATAGGATTAAAAAACCCTTGCAATATCGTTTGTTATCATTCAAAGACCCCTTGGAATTTTTTTGTATACCCCCTTCCCGTTACAGATTGTATACTCTTTTGACATATAATTCAGTGATTGAGCAATCACATCTTTCGTCTATTCTCTTTGAATTCTGTTTCGTGCATTTACGTTTTGAGTGAATTTTCTATTCTAAGTGATTTTTTAAGAGGTATAGGATTTGATTTTCAAAAAAAAACACAAAAAAATTGGTTGGAATCGATAGAACGATCAATATAATTTAATGTTTGAAGATGATTTCATGCAAATGCTAGCCGCGGCTCCGGTTTATTAAAGATAAGACGTTACTGTAAATGGCGAGCGCTACCGTGTGATGATTGGCGACTTTTTTTTGCCTAAAATGGAAGAATTGGACATGCCTGACATGTGGTTTCCACAAGACGGTGCCACATGCCACACGGCACGCGAAACAATGGCCCAATATTTCATCAAATTTTTATTTTTTTTGTGTTTTTTTTTTTTGAAAATCAAATCCTATACCTCATAAAAAATCACCCGTTATTTTACTGATACTAAAGTATATCTGTCGACCTCAATTTTTCTTTCTTCGGACTTCCAATTCAGTTAAGTTTTGTTTAACCCTAGAACCGTACCCTGGGGTACAAACGAAAAAAAAATTAGTAAATTTGCAATAACTTTTTTTTTACTCAACGGATTTTTTCGCGCTGCCGTGTCATTGCGTGGGGTAGGGGGTCGCGTCGTCAGGTCAATCAGGTTGGAGTCCTGTTAGCATGAGGTCGTGACAAAGCGTGCTTGGGGTACACCAGTACCCCTGGGTACAGTTAAAGTAAGTATCTTAATAATATTATTTACTAAATAATGCATGTTATTGTGCTGTTTGGTCCATGTTTGTTATTTAAAAGTTTATTTATTTGTATAATAAGTTTTAACTTATATTTTATTAAAAAAAAAAAATGCCATTATTTAATATAATTATAATTTTTTGTTTATTTTTGTTGTTTTGCATTTTGTTGCATGTTACTTGAATAAAACTTTTTTTTTAGATGGGTATACGTCAAAATTTATCACACGATGATATTGAAAACCTTTCTTTGGACACTGACAATGAAGAAGAGGTGGTGCGTGGCGATGAAGTTATCTGAAGACTCTAGCTTTTGACCTTATAAAAACTCACTTAGAGCACCGATTTTTATACAAAACTTTGACGATGCATCTCCAGATAAGTATTGGAGGTATCTTAGGAAAACAGCGTTCTTCTGATACTCCAACCCCTTCTAATTCCAATTCTGGAAGATGCTCATTTTGTCTCAGGACAAAAAACCGTAAATCACGCACTCGTTGCGATAAATGTAAAAAATTCATATGTTTAGAGTACCAGACAAAAAATTGTCAAACTTGTTAAAGAAAACTTTCTTTTATTTTGCCTAATTGATACTATTGAGCCTGGAATAAGTGCTTTAAAAGTCCTATGTAAGTTAATTCATAATAAATGTTTATTCTCATTTGAAAATGAGGTTTTATTTACAGGGGTACACCAGTACCCCAGGGTACTGTTACTTAAAGTCTAATATGGGTACGGTTCTAGGGTTAAGACAATCGAATAATTTAAACTTTGACTTTGGTGCAGTATATTGGATTTTACGGGCGACTTATCGAAAGGATAATTATATTATTGATACCATAAATTGTCGTATAAATTGCAGTATAACTGCTGCAATGCACTAAACCAACAGCGACGTGATGATGAAACTATACTGTCAATGATGTCTCTCATTGACAAGCGCCACAACCTGTAAGTAGGTATATTTAACCTACACTTGAGAGCAAAAAAATCGCACATGGATTGTAATTTGGTTTAATACCGATATTTCCTTAATTTCAAAGAAATTGAGTATAAATTATTAATCAAAATTAAAGGATGTAAGGTTAGCTTTACAAAAATACAATATTAAGATCATTGACCTTCACGTAATTCATAAAAACCAATCGTACACCCAATTTCCCAAATTCACTAATTTGCATTTCTCAACTTTTACCTTGATCCTGAGCTACAAAAGGTGTGTTTTTTAGATTCTTACTCATTATCCGTCAACGTGATAATGTCCCTACTGGAAGCAGATGGATTTACCAGAAAAATATGGGTACCACGCCCGCAGAAGCTGTTCAAGTTCTTACCTTGCCCAAAACATGCCATAAACCAAATGAAGTTGCTCGACAGCAAAATTTTAGCCGCTTCCCAGATCTTCGGATATACCAAAGGTTTCAAGAGATCAGTGGGCACATTCGGCGACCAGGACATGGCTGGGGCGTGTAGGATATGGGCGTGATGATCGCTTTGTTGTAACAAGTACTTTGAGAAATCGACTATCGAATGCGATTGAAGTGAAACAAAAGCTTTTAGAAGTTCGCAATGTCAGTATAAATCAGTGGACATTTAGAAAAGGACTGAATGAAGCAGTTCTGATTGCACATCATCCAGCAAATGGTGCCAAACTGACCACAGCTCCCCAACAAGCCCGGTGACAGTTTGCCACGGTACACTTAAATTACGTGTATGACTAATGGCAAACTGTAGGGTTTTCTGATAACTACAGAATGACTTACATAACCATAATGGACGCTTTAGGATCCACAGAAGGACACTGCTGCATAAGCAATCATTTTGCTTTTGGAGACGTTTTAGGGTGGCATAATCTTGTACGGTAAAACTGACTTGTATTCCTACACTGGGGTAAATACCTGCCCGATATCGAGAGGGTCGATGGCTTCACGATACGTCAAAAAAATGCTCGGAGAATCTGTGAAGCTGCTGGTGTAACATATGGTGTTTTTTTTTTCTTAATTGTCGTTAACACCAGATCGCATGTCGCTAGACCAGTTGGACACTACATAGAAAACTTTGGAATCATCGTGATAGTGAGGCCAGTGCGTAGTTCTGATCTTAATCGAATTGAACATGTCTGGAATGATCTTAAAAGAAGAGTTAGAGCAAAAAATCCGGTTCTTCGCGACTCCAAGAGCGTCAATTTATCATTGACGAGGAATGGAAGGTTATACCATACAACTTCATGGTAAAATTAATACGGTCCATGAAACATCGATTAACAGCTGTAATTAAGGCTAAGAGAGGGAATACACTCTATAAATTACCTGGTTAACCAAGAATTTTAAGTTTGACTCTCATTCATTCATAAGTGAAATTTGGTAATTTTACTCTTATGTTGGATTTTGTGCTCTCAAACTTTTCAAGGGTATTTTTTTACACTGTATTTCATATCATTAGAAAGATAAAGAAATGGTCTTTCAACTTGTGTATGCATTTCTTTCAAAAGCTATTCACATTCACGACAAAAACTGTCTTAACATAAGAAGTCATCATGTGCGATTTTTTTGCTCTCGAGTGTATATTTTATTAACCAGCGTCTACTACCATTCACCGTTCTTTTTTTCCGTTGTCATCATTATCTTCCATGCCCATATATCGTTTTATTTGGGATTGGCGCAACACGTTTTTTTCCATTTTGTCCTGTCACTTGCCACGCTACGCGCTATAACTCCCTTTTCATCTATCTCACTTCTCATACGATCCATTCATCTTTTTTTTGGCCTCCCTCTCCCTCTATACACATGTAAACTCATCACTCTTTTAGTAACATGCGTTTCATCCCTACTCTTTACATGACCATACCAAGAAAAATGATTTCCATTCAACTTTTCAGTCGCTGGCTCCATTTTCAAACTTCCCGAAATATACTCTCTTCGGTTATATTAAGAAAAAATAAAAGGACCAAAACTGACGGAATGCTAGTTAGTAGGTCATAATTTGTTGAATAAACTAATCCCATGTTTCAGGTAATCAGCAGTAACAATATTTGCCCAACTTGCTGATATTTGGCTCAAAGATTGAATCAAGACAACTTGGCCACCGTTGTAGGTATTTGTCTCTGCAGTGGTCGTTCTCTTGTATCGTGAATCAGTCTCCTACTTCACCACGGTTTGACTCATGAATTGAGAATTTGCAATATTACTTATTGTTTTAGTTTACATGCCGTTTATAAATAATAAATATTAATCTAAAAACCGGCCAAGAGCGTGTCGGGCCACGCTCAGTGTAGGGTTCCGTAGTTTCCCGTTCGTCACAATAAATATCCCCATTTTTTTCAAAATCTATTCGTCCCATCAACTTCAAAATCATTTTCCTACAAAGTTTGTATAAAGCTCTATTGTCCAGATTTTTTTTTCATATTTTCTAAACTTATGGTTCAAAAGTTAGAGGAAGGAATGGGGGGATGCATTGTTTTTTATTTTTGGAGCGATTATTTCCGAAACTATTGATATTATAAATATAACAAACCATTGGAGGAGATATTTTGAACATGGACAATCAAAAGATTAAGAATTATCGTAAAGTGTGTGATCGCCACTTCGAAGAAAAATATTACACAAGGAGTAATAAGGCTTAGTGCTAATGCTGTACCAACTCTTTTTATACCAGGTCAGTAACTAAAATAATCAATTAGTATATAATTAAATGTACCAAAATAAATACAAAAGTATCAATATTTTTGTAAATACTTATAAAGCAAATAGTTTTGTACAGGTATTTTAAATCAAAATTATCCCCTCAGAAATGTAATAAATACTAATCAAACTATAAAATGTTAAAAAATATCAGTAATGTCAGCATAATTATAAAAAATGTCACAAGTAAAATCAAATCAAAATAAAGCATCCAAATTTTTTATTCAAGTAATTGGTCTTTTGTGTTATAACAGTAAATTATGTCCCCTGTTTCAGGATTCCGCTTTGCTGGTCAAAGCCGTGACAATACTGAAGTGCCTGTAACTTCTACAGTTACGTCTGGCATTGAAGATAGCATTTTTCTTCCAACTCAGGAAGTACAAATACAGCAGCCAACCATTTGTACAGGTATGTTTAGTAGTGTCTCTACTTCTATCTCTGATAATACACCAAATGCTTATGGGGCGTACTGAGGCTACTTTGGCCGTATAGCTTAAAATTATTTTTGTGTTTAATTGAAACTTACAAAAAAGGAAAATGATAAAAGTAACAACTTAATTTTTTTACTTATTGTATTATTTAAAAAAATAATGCGTTCCATGTTAATTCTCAGTTACTATTAGCATAATATTCATTTTATCATAGAATAGTAAGTATGTAATGTAAATATTGACTTTTAATACAGCTTTTTCAATTTCAGAGTCTCGTAAAAGAAAATTGATAGGTGATATTAAATTGAGGGTGATATTACAAATACCCAATTCACCAATCCTGAACCTTCAACTTCTGCTGGAATTAAATATGTCGGCAATATAAAAGCAGTAACACAACAGACAAAGACTTCTATAGGTATATACTATACATTAGTTTCTAAACCGGTCAAATACAAGCAAACTTGCCAGTAAATAATCTTTATGAACAAAACCATTTTATGTATAAGATTTAAGATTTTTCCTTTTTTTTTATTTTAACAGTAGTTAGGTTTTTATGTTACCAGTGCCGGCCGACATATTTTTTTTTCACTGTGATATCAATTTTGGTTAAAAAAATATGGTATTTCGACGTTAAAAGGTAAAAGCATGAATGTCGAATGTTGTAAATATGGCCAAATTTACCTAAAATAGAAAATAATATAGAATTATCTATGACAACTGAGGCCAGGTCAAGATGCCAAAGTGATGTCAATTTGATCTCTGTTATAATTCTTTGTCCAGAAAGCATAAGCATATTAAAAAAAACAATAGCTACTATAAATTATGCTCACAAACAAATTATATTTAAAAAATCTATCAGTATCACATATTATATGATAAATTTGAAAAAAATGTGTTCAAGTTGTTACAATTGATGGAATATTTTCTGCATTTCTGCAATTTTATTAGAACTAGTATAACCCCTCTGATGGCAGTGCACCAGATATTTATAATATATAACATGATTTAAAACTGAACAAATATCTCGGTTACATGTGTGCTCCTATTATTATGTGAAAATGATGTAAATAACCATATAACTACAAATAAGCCATAATCAGCTAAAAGATGATCAGTCTCAACAAAAGTTCGACCATAAACAGACACTGTCAGCACCAGTTAGCTAAACCATTTTATTTATTATAACATTTCAAACAGTACCCTATGAAAAAAGAGTCTACTTTTGCTAGCCATCAGTTTTAATCATCTCTAATATCAAAATATGTAAAGTTGCTTGTATTTATTTTCTAGGTCTTGGCTCCAAAAACAAGCAGACGCAATCATTGCTGCACACCACAAACACAAGTTTCCTAACAAGGAAAATCTGTTGCTTGCAAAAGGCAAATGAAAGCTACAGCAACAGGCTTAAAAAAGCCTTAAATCTAGCTCAAAATACAACATTCCAGAGAGCATTGCAAAAGTTTTCATTTGCTTTAATTTTTACTATGCTACAATTTAGAGAAATCAATAAAAAACAAATGGGACGAAGACTCACTAAAAATGAGAAAATTATGGCATTAGCATTGTATAAACAAGGGCCTAAGGCGTATCGATGGTTAAGGCGTATTTTTGTGCTGCCATCACCATTAACTTTAAACAGATTGCTTTCAACAGCAGCACTTAAAGCTGGCATTAATGAAAATATTTTTAAAAATTTAAAAATAAGAGTAAAAAGAATGAAACCCACTGAGAAATTATGCATTTTGATGTTTGACGAAATTGCATTTAGATTATAATAGAAGAAAATATGAAATAGTGGACGTTTTTAATATAAAAAAATTGCTGATCATGCTTTAGTCTTTATGATTCGAGGAATAATGAAAAATTATAAACAGGCTGTAGCCTACACTTTTTGTGTTGGAAGCACTGAAAAAATAGAGTTGGTCCGCCAGATAAAGGAGGTAATCCGAAAATTAAATGGAGCAGGACTAAAAATTTTGGCAACCGTGTGTGACCAAGGTGCTTCTAATACTAGTGCAATCAATTATTTGGTAAAAGAAACCAAAGGGACATATTTAAAAAATAACAGTGAGTGGAACAAACACACATTTGAAATTGATGGCAATGAAATTGTGCCCCTGTATGATGCACCACACCTGATAAAAGGTATAAGAAATAATTTGTTATCCAAAGATTTAAAATATATAAAAAATGGTCAACAGAGAATAGCAAAATGGGATCACATTATTAAATTAAATTACAAGCGGAGAATCCTTCATTTATGGGCTTAAGGATGTTACCTAAATTAACGGACCAACATGTGATGCCAAATAAAATAAAAAAAATGAAAGTAAAATGTGCAACTCAGGTCTTCAGCAAATCTGTTGCAATAGCTATGGGATATCTAGCAGGTGAGTTTTCTCTAAATACACTTACTTAATAGAATGTTTGTTCTGAGTCTGAAATTGTTTAGTTAATAACAATAGGCTGCCCCCCTCCCTCCTATTACAAGAGACTTAAACATAATTTAGTTAAATAATTCACAGTTGTATTTTTATGTTTCAGAAAAAGGAATTTTGCCTGAAGAAGCTAAAGAGACAGCAGAGGCTTTAATTTTTTTTGATGACCTCTTCGACTCCGTGAATAGTAGCTTCGAAAATTCAAAGAAGCGCTCGGTGAAGATTTTATTACATGCAGTAACACCAAACTCCATTCATATGAAATTGTGGAAAGAATCTAAAACTGTATTGATAAATATGAAATTTGTGTCAAAAAAAGGCAAATCTTGTGCTGTACCATCTATAATTAACTGGATTCTAACATAAGATAATTTTGAATATTTGACCAGTAAATTATTTCAGGAGCACAAGTGTAAGTCCGTATGGCTCTGACATTTTAATCAGGAAAAACTCGAAAATTTTTTTGGTTGTGTTCCTAGCCATGGGTCAAGAAATACTAACCCCACATGCACAGGATTTGAGAATTCTTTTGCTGCTCTGTTAGTCAATAATTTAAATAGTGTCCACTCTGCAGGTTCCAATTGCGAAAAAGACAGTTGTAACAACAATATGTTCAAAACATTAAGCCGATTATTTTTTTAATAACATAACATCTTGTGCTCCTGTCGAAATTGATATCAATCATTTTAATAGTGATCATATTATATTAAATTTTGAAAACAAAATAAGTAACGTAAAAATTAAGGCGCAAACGGGTATGTTATAAAAAAACTAAAACATATTTTTAAGAATTGCAAATTATGCAATACTTGTTTTTTTACTAAAAATAAGGGTGACTTAGATTATATTCAAATGCGAGATTACTCTATTAATAATAAATTTTTGAAATATCCTTCAAAAAAAGCCATGGAATGCTTTTCTGAACAGCAAGATATAATCACATATATTATAAAAGACAAAATCAGTACTGGTCAAATAAAAGAATACCTCAAAACTATTTTGTGTGCAGTTTGCAATTACAATTTTATGAATTGTTCTGAACACAAAACTCAGGTGGTGGCAGAAATGCAAGATTTGCTGTGTAGATTTTTTTTGTATAACTGGTGTAGGGACACAAATAAAATACTAAAGGGATCAGATTTTGATCGAAACGATAAGGTGCAAGAAATGGCTCGGGAATATTGTTTAAAAAGAAATAAAAAATGATTTAAAATAATTATAATGTTCGTTTTCTTTTACTTATTATTGTAGTGAAAATAGAGTTAAAAAATACCATTGAACAGATAAGTACGTACGTATAGCTAGCTATAACCCGATAAATTGTCGAGAGATGACGCTGCAAACAAAAAGTGCGACTGAGGACTCTATGACGATGACGACTCCATACGTACGGTTATTAGTCAGTTAGCTGACGAATTAGCGAACGGTAACTCGAAAGGTTTGGCTGCGGACTACGTAGTTGAAAAGGGAGTTTTATTTAGAAAGATTAATAATAATCGTAACAACTTAACTGTCCTATACAATACAATTTACAACTACCCCAAGTCCATCGTGTTTTCTTTTTTGATAGGTTAATAACGTTCACATTCTCGTATGTAAATATAATTCATAAAAATAATTGGTGTTTTTTTTTTTATTTTATTGATTTTATTTATTTGCCTCATATATGACTCATGGACGTGGGATAAAATATTCCCGTTTGCCACATTCTATGAGTCATATGTGCACACACCAACTATTGACAATAAATTGACAAATTACGAACTGTCACTGCTCTAGAAAAAGTGTATTGCTATTTGAGGTTATACTCGTAATTTTGTTTTCATTGGATATTTACTAAAATGGTTCGAAAAAATTATACTACGGAAGAATTAGTGCGTTACTTAGAAAATTCTGATAACGACGAAGACCCATTCAGTGGAGGCAGCGATGAAGAATACCAGCCCGACGAAGCCGATGTAGACAGTGAGGATACAGAGGTAATTGCGAATTTCATAGCGAGTACTTCAAGTGCAGTATCACCACAACCGCCAACTCCAGGTTCATCATTTGAACCTGAGCCTGAATCAGAATGGAAATCTCATGTTTTGCCGATAGGCAGGGAAACCTTCACAGGCAGTCAAGGGGTACAAAACATGGACGTAATACTTGATGATGGACAGGTTTCGTTGACAAAAATATATGAATATTTTGTACCCGATACCTTGATTGCCGATATGCTAATTCATACCAATAATTATGCTCATTTATTGAAGCAGATACGTACAGCTCAGTTTAGCAGGATGAAAAGGTGGAAAGACGTAACTAGAGAAGAGATGAAGACTTTTTTTGGTGTTATAATGTACATGGGTCTCAATCCAAAACCTTCTATTGAGCATTATTGGAAACTAGATGTACTGTACTATAACCCGCTCATGCACAGAATCAATATGTCTTACAACAGATTCACTACAATACTCAGGTGCTGGCACTTCACTGAAGTTGATATAGGTGCTATAGGAGCACAAAGGACACATAAAATTGATCCACTAATACACATTGTTGTGGATAATTTCCGTAGCCTCTATGTACCTGGTGACGTTATAGTTGTGGATGAATCCATGGTAAAATTTCATGGTAAACTGATAATTCGAACTTGCAATCCTACCAAAACCGACCGCTACGGCATGAAGATACAAAGCTTGTACTGTAAATACTTCTGAATGCCGGCCGTCTTATTGTCGCCGATAATTACTATACCAGCGTTCCGCTGGCAACGTACCTCAAAGAACAAAAAACTGACCTTTGCGGTACCTTACGTAAAAACAAAAGATATCTTCCAAAAGACGTGATTCAGAAAAAACTGAAACGGGAAGAGCAAGTGGCAAGGCAGAAAGACAACCAGTATACTGTTCTAAAAGGGCGTGATAAGCGAGAAGTTCTGATGATCTCGACCTGTCATGGTGATAGTACATCAAAGGTTAAAACGAGGAGAGATGTTATAAAACCCGACGTTATAATTGACTATAATGAAGCAAAAAAAGGTATAGACATATCTGACCAACTAGCATCTTTTCACTCTCCTTTACGCAAAAGCCTAACCTGGTACAAAAAAATCGCCGTTGATATTTTATTCCAAGTTGCTGTTATAAATGCTAGGTGTATTTATAACGAACTGGCACCAGAATTGTCTGTTTTGAGTGTTCAGGAACATTTAGTTCGGTATTTTCTCGGGCCAGCAGCGTGGACTACAATACCTAACGTACCTCAAATGCCTTCGCTTTCTCTAACTCCCAGATCTTCAGCTACCACTTCTTCATCTGACCATTGTCTTCAAGAAATTCCGCGAAATACTACGAACAATAAGTTAGTACGGAAGAGATGTACTGGTTGATATGCAAAATTAAAAATTCAAGGGAAGTTGGCTCGAAAAGCCAAGTAAGTGCACACAGAGTGCAAAGCATGTAAAAAAGCATATTGTTTGGATTGCTACAACGAAAAACATGTGTGACTGATTGTTTTCTGTAATTAACATAAGAAATTTTGTCAATAAACATTTTTATTTTATTGTTATTTCTGTTTTATTTCGTACTAAATACAAGGCCTGATAACATTGATACAAAAAAAAATTGCGAAATTTTATTTTGTTTTCTCATAGGTTAGGTTTTTTGCTATACGTTCACGTAATTATAATTATAATATTACTCCACGCTCATATCAAAATCATGTGCCAAATTTGAATAAAGAAATGAGTCACCTGTGACTCTTGAACTTATTCCAAAAGTTCTCCGTGAGTCATATGTGACTCATTGGACAGTTAAGTTGGTTGTTGTTCCAAAACAATGCCGTTGGTCTCTTGTGCAGACCTTCCATGATAGTAATGGTCATGTTAATTTTAAGACTTACGATGCAATTAAGAGTAAGTATTGGTTTGGAAACATGCGTCGTTTTATTCATAAGTACGTACGCAGCTGTATTTCGTGTCAATACGCAAAGAAGCCTACGGGTCGACTTGTTGCCTTTTCATACTGTGCATGTCGATCACCTTGGTCCCTTTTGCAAGAGTCCTTCTGGGAAGATTTATATTTTCGCGATCATAGATTCTTTTACTAAGTTTATATGGATCGAGGCAGTGCGAGACTGGAATATACCAGAAGTCTCCTATCAATGGGACGTGATTGATCTAGAAGAGTATTAAACTAGCTAGCGAGCGAGACGGTTGTTTTATTTCCCTACAAACACACCATTTGGCGACGAGGATGGCGAATTTCTTAGGAAATTTAAATGTATTCGATCACAAAATCCACGAGTGGGACGTTTTTCAAAGTAAATTAAAACAGTTTATCAAGTTAAACAAAATTTCTGACGATAATCAAAGTGCAGTGCTTTTAACTTATTTGTCAGATGAATCCTATCGTCTGATTCGGAACTTAGTGCATCCGAATAAGCTCGAAGGAATCGCCTTTAGTGAGCTAGTGAACGTACTCAACAAACATTTCACGCCAAAAAGATCAACGTTCGCCGACAGGGCGAAGTTCTATGAAGCTATCAAATCCGACGGTGAAAGCATCGAGGAGTGGGCTGCGCGGCTGCGAGGGTTGGCCGTGTACTGCGATTTTGGCTCGGAGTTGGACAAGCTTTTTCGTGACCGCTTTGTGCTTGGCTTCAAAACGGGCCCGGAGCGTGATAGATTGTTTGAGTGTGACTCCAAGAGCCTGACTTTTGAACAGGCGCTGGAGGTGGCCCAGAAAGCGGCGTGTGCGCGGCAAGCGCGCGCCGAGCTTGTTGTCAAGGAGGAGCCGGTGTCCCACATGCATGCTGGCGGCCGCCGCGAAGCGCGGGGCTCCGCTGCCGCCGGCGGCGGCGCGGGCCATCGCGGACCCGACGACGGCGATCAAGTGCGTTGCACAGTGTGCGGTTTAAAAAAACATAATGCGGCTCCAGTGTAGATTTAAGAACTACAAGTGTCTTATTTGTGGGCAAAAAGGCCATCTAAAAAAGTTATGCGCAGTTAGAAAGTCAAATCTTAATAATATCGGTGCGGAGGATACGGAGACGGTTCAAGAAAGTGACTGCAAAGAGTATGAACAGAGCCTTATATTTAAACGATAATTATGGACGCTTACACAAAACTTTTACAAGGAAACCAATTGTATTCTATCGATGTAATAGAGCAATTTGGAAAAAGGCACCCAAAGTGGTAAACAATGAATGGAAGAGAAAAAGAGGCACACCTACTACATGTAATGATTTGCATGCTCTTGTGCAAAAGAAAATAAGGTCACAAAAGAACCCCAAGAAGAGGAAAGCAAAAGATAGCACTGTCGACAAGAGCAAAGTTAGAAAAACATTTGAAGAGCAAGATCGCCTAGAAGGCACATCAAGGCAGTTTGAGTCGACAATTGCAGTCAATGAAGGCCATTCTGTCTCAAGTGGTGGCACAACTACTACAGAAGATGATGTGACCATGGAAGGGGATGGTGAAACTGATGAAATGGATTACAGGTTCAAGATGCTCAACCACATGCCAATGAAGAATTAAACTTTAAAGGAGATTTGCAAGGAATGGAGTATACCAGAAGTCTCCTATCAATGGGACGTGATTGATCTAGAAGAGTATTAAACTAGCTAGCGAGCGAGACGGTTGTTTTATTTCCCTACAAACACACCAGAGACACTAGTTGTTCTAATGTCCTCAAGACTCTAGACCTGTAGCCCAAGCACGAATATTTGCGAAAAGTTATTCGTATCGAAATCGAGTAACATTTGTATGAGAATTGTACAGCGCCCCTATCGGGTATAAAAGGTACCAAAATATGGCAGCACGAATGATTTTAGCGCGCTCTGGTAATCGAAATCGAAACGACATGGTAAACGAAACTCGAAACTTATAAACAATTGAGAGATTTTTAATAGCACGAACATCGTTTTGACGTACGGTAACGTAAAGTCTCGAAGGCTGGCTAACGAGTATGCTCGAAACATTTTTCACTTGAAAATAGTCGGTGAGAAAGGTTTCGAATAGTGTAAAAATAAAGTTTTAACTGTGTTTATGTTTTATTTAGAGTTAGTTTTGTGAGTAAAAGTTAGTTTTGTGAGTTAAAATCATTGTTAAGATATTCGAACAATTATAATAGCCTCAACATAATTTAAAATGCAAAGACCGCCACTGTATGAACGTAGTACCATGTATTATTTTTTGGCGGCAAATTTACTAGAAAATTATGGATATCAATCACGAGAAACAAGGTAAGTACTTACTTAAATCATATTTTATTTATTTACCTATAGAATTAATGTGTTTGAAAAAGATTTGAGTTGCTTATATGTTTTTTTTTTATCATTATAGAGAAATTACGCGCAGAGCTAAACTTAGGAATAGAATTAACCCACTGGACATAAATGAAACCGAATTTAAAAATAGATATCGCCTAAATAAAGAAGCTTTTATGTTCCTATGTGAGCAACTTCAACAAAAAACATCATTAACATCGAGTTCTAGAATTAGTCTAGAACTTAAGGTAGGTACCCACTTTGATGCTACATAATTATATCTATTCAATATCTTCTACTTTTATTTCAGTATGAAATAGAAGTGGATACCTAACTACAACTTATTTAGTATTTAATGTCACAAAATAGGTATGTAGAACTGTGGCGCGTTCGCACCGTCGCGCCAAAGTTATTTCGTGCGCTAATCGCGCCGCGCGCTGCTACAAGGATATGTACCTACCTCGCATGCTTCCCGCCGCCGCCGGCGCTCGCTCGCGTCAGCAGTCGGCCCCCCGCCACTGAGCTAACACTACGTCACCGCGCACGCGACAATCGTGCGACGCGCCATTACATAGATACTTGATAATTATAATGTGTAAATAGTAGTTTTAATTACTCAGTGACCCGCGAAACGAGACACAATAGTAAAACAATAACAGCGCGGTCTCATAGGACCGGTTGGGGATTCAAACGTTATGGACTCTACTTGTGCTGTGAGAACAATGTAGACTGTGTACCTACATACCGCTTAAAGTTACCCAAAGAGCAATGGAAAGGGCGCGATCACATCAGGAATGAAGATATCCGCAAGAGAACTAAGGTTACCGACATAGCCCGAAGACTCGCCAAACTTAAGTGGCAGTGGGCAGGGCACATTGCTCGTAGAACAGATGGTCGATGGGGACGGAAGGTTCTAGAGTGGCGGCCACGTACCGGAAGACGCAGGGTCGGAAGGCCTCCCACAAGGTGGACCGACGACCTGGCGAGGGTCGCGGGAATCTGATGGATGCGAGACGCGCAGGACCGGTCGCTGTGGCGACGCTTGGGGGAGGCCTATGTCCAGCAGTGGACGTCTTTCGGCTGAGATGATGATGATGATGACATACCTACCGAGCTGTGTCAGTGTGTGAACTTATTCCTCAACCCGTTCGTTATAGGTAGGTATCTATAAAGCTATTACATCCTAAAAATCAAATAGGTACTTAACCTATCCTTGACTGGTCGGGGATTCATGAATTAAGTAAATATTTTATGTTACAGGTTCTTTGTGCATTATCTTTTTATGCCACTGGGTCATATCAGCGAATAGTAGGAATGGCTAAATATTTGGGCCAAACAACAGTGAGCAAATGTGTGAAGGAAGTCACTGATGCTCTTGTAACTCCAGCAATCCTTAACACCTTTATAAGATTCCCAAGTACTCGAGCTGATAGAGACCTAATAAAAAGCAAGTAAGTATGAACATTGCAATATCTGTTAGGGAAAATGAATCAAGTATTTTTTTGTAGAACTATGTTTAAAACATAATGTTATACTTAGTATACTATTGTAACATTTAATTTCTAATACTACCATAAGATTGTTTATTAACATAATATATTTATTTTTGTCTTACAGCTTTTTTGCGAAGTACGGTTTCCCTGGAGTTATAGGATGCATTGATGGAAGCCATTTCCATATTTTTACACCCAGTAAAGAAATTGAACATTTATTTTATTGTAGAAAACATTTTCATTCACTAAATGTACAAATGGTAAGCATTATTTAGTTTGTGTAACTAGGTTTGTGACTGTGCAAAACTATAGTACATTACGATATTAGTGCGTAATGATGGTTATAACATGCGAGGCGGAATTTCAGCCCGAGCCGAAGGCGAGGGCGTAACTGAGCCGAGCATGTTATAACCAATACGCACGTATATCGTACGACGTTTTTTAACACATTTGCGAGGAAACAGAAAAAAAAGAAACATTTGACCTCACACAATAAGTACGCAGCAATTTTATTGTGTGAGGAACATCTTAGTGTTTAGCGCCAAAGAAATCGAACGCAAATGTTGTTTGGTAAATGACAAAATGACAAAAATTACAAAAAATGACGAAAATGACTAAAAATGACTGAAATGACAAAGAGTGACAAAAAATGACAAAAAGTTACAGAAAATGACAAAAAGTAACAAAAAATGACAAAAAGTGACAAAAAATGACAGAAAATCACAAAAAAACACAAAAAATGACAAAAAGTGACAAAAATTACAAAAAGTAACAAAAAATTACAAAAAGTGACAAAAAATGACTGAAATGACAAAAAGTGACAAAAAATGACTGAAATGACAAAAAGTGACAAAAAATGACTGAAATGACAATAAATCACAATAAATCACAAAAAGTGACAAAAATGACAAAAAATGACAAAAAGTGACAAAAAATGACAAAAAGTGACAAAAAATGACAAAAAATGACAGATATGACAAAAAATGTCAAAAAATGACAAAAAGTGACAAAAAGTGACAAAAAATGTCAAAAAATGACAAAAAATGACAAAAATGACAAAAAATGACAAAATGACAAAAAATGACAGAAATGACAAAAATTACAAAAAATGACAAAAATGACAAAAAATGACAAAAAATGACAAAAAATGACAAAAAATGACAAAAAATGACAAAAAATGACAAAAAATGACAAAAAATGACAAAAAATGACAAAAAATGACAAAAAATGACAAAAAATGACAAAAAATGACAAAAAATGACAAAAAATGACAAAAAGTAACAAAAAATAACAAAAAATGACAAAAAGTGACAAAAGGTGACAAACATTACAAAAAGTTGCAAAAAATGACAAAAAATGCCAAAAACTGTCAAAAAGTGACAAAAAATGATAAAAAATAAAATGATGAGGCTATTCAAATTTCGAACTAATCGCCGCGCGCGAAATTGCTTAAAACCTGCTTACCATCACACAGGTGGGATCGCAGTCAAGCGGTAGTTTATAACCATAAAAAAAAAATGGCAAATAATGCTGTTATGGAATTTGTATGAACTATAACTTAACTATTTGCTTTGGTATAACACACGCGTTTTTTATGACCCGCTTTACATATTTAAAACCGGTGGAATTACATCAGCTTTACGAGCAACTGTGTTAAAAATTACATAATAGCATTATGTATTCTACCACTTTACTATGGTATATCAGTGTACCTACTAATGGTTTACTCTTTATTTTAGATATGTGATAGTGACTGCCGAATTTTAAATGTGAATGCAAAATATGGAGGAGCCACCCACGACGCTTTCATATGGGAAAATAGCATAGCTAATAACTACATGCAGGAGTTACATCGAAATAATGAACATGTATGGTTATTAGGTTAGTAACAATCAAGTAAATTCATCCATCTACATAAATAAATAAAAATGATTTGCCGAATGTATGTAATTCTAATCTAAGGAGGAGAGTAATTCTAATCTAAGAGAAGGAGCTCGTGGCTAAACAATAACAGCCGCACGGGTCGATCTTCGAGGTTAAGCAACGCTTGCCTAGGTTGGTCTGTGGATGGGTGACCATCTTAACATAACGAGTTTCCTCCGTGCCTCGGAAAGCACGTTAAGCCGTTGGCCCCGGCTGTCATTTGAAGATCTTTGGCAGTCGTTACGGATAGTCAGAAGCCAATAAATCTGATTCCAGTCTTGCCATGAAGTACCGTGTTACCCCAGTTAATGGGTTGTGGAGGTCCGGTAGGCTCCTCGTAAAATACTGGTATTCAGCTGAATCCGGCTTGACTGGAAGCCGACCCCAATATAGTTGGGAAAAAGGCTAGGCAGATGATGATGTAATTCTAATCTAATGTAGACGCATAATTTTAAAACAACTACGAGGGGAGTTCAATGTATTCTCGGTATAGGTATGAAGGAAAAGGCGGAAAATTCTGAATAAATTCTATTTTTCAATATACTCCCCTAACATCTCAATACATTTATTTGTTCGTGAAAGTAACTTTTCAATTCCCTCTGAAAAATATTTTTCTTCATGGCCCGAAAAATGTTCGTTTATTGCTCCCTTCAACTCTTCATCGTCCGAAAAATGCTTTCCACGAAGGTCTTTTTTAAGATTAGGGAATAGAAAATAATCACTAGGGGCCAGGTCCAGACTGTAGGGTAGATGATTGATTTCTTCTAATCCATACTCCCGCACAGCAGCCTGGGCAAGGCGCGCCTTGTGAACCGGCGCGTTGTCGTGATGCAGCAACACACCTGCGGTTAATTTTCCACGTCTTTTTTCTTTAATTGCCTCCTTTAAATTACGCAGGGTGATTGCGTATGATGCAGCAGTAATACTTTGACCTTTTTTTGTGTACTTGATTAGCAAGATTTCCTTAGAATCCCAAAACACCGTGGCCATGAGCTTTCCTGCGGACGGAGTGACTTTGAACTTCTTCGGCGGGTCTGATCCTTTTTTGTGCCACTGCATAGACTCTTGCTTGCTCTCAGGGTCATAGTGATGAACCCACGTTTCATCACCAGTAACAATCCGATCGAAAATACTTTGCGGATTTTCACCACAACGGTCCAAAAACTCCTTACAACAGTCAACTCGCACTTGTTTCAGTAGCGCGGTGAGCATTCGCGGCACCCATCTTGCACTGACCTTTGACAAATTCAGGCGCTCATGAAGGATTGTGTGAATGGAACCCACGGATAGCTTAGTCATTGCTGCTAATGTTTTCACTCTTACACGGGCATCTTCAAGTAATAATAATAATTAAGTAAGTAGTAGTTTTTGTTCGACTAATTTGACCTTTTCTTCAGTAGCGGCACAAATTGGCCCACCAGCGCGGGGGTCGTCTTCAATGCTCTCTCTACCCCGTTTAAATTCACTTGACCACTTCTGAATTGTAGATAATGAAGGCGCAGAATCTTGGTAAACAGCCACCATTTCTTCATGGATAATTTTTTGAGTTTTTCCTTGTTTTGTGAGGAATTTTATCACTGCGCGATGCTCGATTTTTTTCATCATTGTCGAATCAGTCATCATAGTTGTCTTTTCGCAAAGATATCTTGAATACTAATGGTGGCAATTAAATGAAATTTTGTATTTATACCCTCAAAGAGTGTCATTAACTAATGAAATAATTAAATTACCCTTATTATTAGTATATCACCTCGATACCGAGAATACATTGAACGCCCCTCGTATACTAATACTAAATTGGATAATTCTTTGTTTGTTGTATTCGTTTTAGTCAGAATACGTTTTTTACTAAAGTAAAATAATAAAAAAATCGGGTAAAAAAATATGGGGACACAAAGTTCGCTAGGTCAGCTAGTTTACTTATGATAAAAACAATTTGGAAATTAAAGTTTTGAATATTTACAGGTGATTCCGGCTATCCACAACGCCCCTGGTTAATGACACCAATTCCAGATGCAACTGAGGGGACTCCAGCATACAAATACACAGCAATCCATGGAAAGACAAGGGTGGCTATTGAAAATACTTTTGGCCGATTAAAAAACCGATGGCGTTGCTTATGCAAAGATCGTACACTCCACTATGGACCCGAAAAATGTGCAAAAATCATTACTGCGTGCAGTGTGTTGCATAATTTAGCCCTAAAATTTAACGTACCAGAACCGGAACCAGCAGGACTCCAAAACATGCCTTTATCTTTTTCTGACCATCTTTTTCAAGAAAATGGAGGAGATGACTTAATTAGGGGAAGGGCGATGAGGAATATTTTAGTTGATAGAATTAATAGATTACACACATAACATTACTTTTTATTGAATAATGTTTAACATTTGAATCCCCAACCGGTCCTATGAGACCGCGCTGTTATTGTTTTACTATTGTGTCTCGTTTCGCGGGTATCTGAGTAATTAAAACTAAAATATACATATTAATTATAACCTTAATCTAAGACTTTTTTCCCATAAACCTTACAAAAACTTCCATAGCGTCTCTCATAAAGTCCAACCATTTAGCCTGTAATCGCAATTCATCATCTCTCTGTCTCACCCTTTCTTGCATCTCTAATTCTCTAACTCTCAATTCCTCTGTCCTAATCCGCAACCTCTCTTTTTCTAACTCTTCATAGGCCCTATCACGCTCTCTAGCATACTCCCTTGCCTTTCTATCCGCTTCTAAAAACATTTTTCCTAATTCCCCTTTGGCCTTTGCCTTTTTTTGTGGTGGTGGTTTCCACGTCTCTTCTGGTATTTCATGAGATGGAGGATCAGCCTCTGTTGATGGGAGAGCAGGGGTTTCATCTGGTGGACTCGGTGGTGGAGGAGGAGCCACTGTTGGCTGACTGCTTGTGCCCGGAATATTCCAATCTGTAAAACATTTATTAATGTTGATTGGACTAGTCCTTTTTCTTATTAGCAGAAACTTGAGTACTCATAGAAACATTTACTATTTAATGTGATATTTATGTGCGTATATTGGGATTTATGTATAAATAATCTTTTGTTCAAGATTTGACATTGAACAAAAATTATGATGCTTTTTTGTAATTTAGGGATGCATAAACATACTCGTACACAGCAATATTGGTAACCACAAGGCACTAAACATATTTATATTAACTGATTAATTATTATAAAAGTAAGATTCAGACTGGCCTGTTGGTCTAGTGGTCAGTGGCCCTGACTGCTATGCCGTAGGTCGTGGGTTCGATTCTCACCCGGGACAAATGTTTGTGTGATGAGCATGATCATTTGTTCTGTATCTGGGTGTTATTTATCTATAATATGTATGTATTTAGAAATATATAAGTATGTTTATCAGTTGTCTAGTACCCATAACACAAGCTCTGCTTAGCTTGGGACTAGATGGCGTTGTGTGAAAGTTGTGGAGTATTATATTATATTATTATTATTCATATTTACCTATTTCGTAATCAGGCACTCTCATCTCTGATGGTAGAGAAATTTCTGCAGCTTCCTGAAATAAAAAAGATATTTAATTACTAGGTAATAAAAAAAAACAATTTTAAAAGTAAGTAAGTAGCTAACCCATTGAAACCCTGCTTCTTCCACCACCATGCCAGTAGCTGCTTGCACTCCAATTAACTGCATGACTCGGTTTTCTAAATCGGTCAAGGTTAATTGGAGTGCTGGCCCTCCACCAGTGCCATTAACGGCCCTATTAATTTTGGCACACTTTTTCTTGCAATTGTTTTTGTAATCGCTCCACACCTTGAATTAAAGAGCAATAATTTAAGCAGGAATTCCAAACAAACTTATTTAACGTTTGAATCCCCAACCGGTCCTATGAGACCGCGCTGTTATTGTTTTACTATTGTGTCTCGTTTCGCGGGTATCTGAGTAACTACCACAAAGATATTAGATAAGTACTTAATGCAGAGACTTAAGAGTGACTTCATTCAAGTGCCCCAACAACAAAAAAAATGAGAGTCACTTGAGTTTACATACCTTACGCCATTTCTCCTCAGACCTAGATTCGCCTGTGCCTTCACTATTTAATTTATTTGTCAGGTCCTTCCATTTCATATTTATGAAATTGCGACCTCGTGGACCGCCTGAAGGCTTAGACAAATCTCCATTTCTGGAATAGAAATAGCATTGCACTTTAAAACACTTCACATTAAAGTTTATGCCACTCAAACTTATTAAAACTGTTTACTCACGCTTCCATGAATTCAACCATCATTTCAAACTGCGTCTGGCTAGTCCTCATAATTGTTTATTTACTTAAAAGCTGATGTGAACGTGTAGTAAAACTTAAACAAATTTTAAATTTAGCCTTGGCTTGGCGCCCTAAAAATGTCAAGTGGGTGCGTTCGGTACCCGTAATTTTTTTTTAATAAAATTCCGAAACTATGTTATATTACTGAAGATAATGCCACTTTAAAATGTCTAATAATTAACTTTGGGTCTCTTCTTTATAAAACATTCAGTTTTTATTTAAATTTCATAATAATAAAACGTTTAATCAAAGGTAAAAAAATATTAACAACTTGATTTAGTTTTCGAACGCAACGATTCATTCAACAATCGTTCATTTTGCTCACTATGGCGCGTCCCTATTTACATTATCATGACGTCACCTTTAAATTGGAATCGAGTGTTCGATAATGCTTCGAATGTGCTTCGTGCTGCCTACTATCGACAGACTCTGTTTTCGAACCGAGGCCTCGATACATTGTCGATTCGAATGCGTTAGATATTCGTGCTTGGGCTACTGTTTATAAAAGCGTTTGGTATGCCAAACAGAATTATTAGCGACCGTGGAAAAGCCTTTGATTGTCACGAGTTCAAGAAGTATTGTACTGAGCGTCAAATAAAACATGTAATGAACGCCGTGGCGAGTCCTAGGGCTAACGGCCAAATTGAAAGGTATAATCGCACAATACTTGATGCACTCGTGGCTTATGTTGGTGATGACCAAAATAATTGGGAGATGTACTTACCTAAAGTTCAATTAGGATTGAACTCGAATATTAATTATACGACTGGGAAGTCGCCGTTAGAGCTGTTGTACGGCTTCCGGCCTCGTTTAGCCGGTGACTTAGTTATACCTGTTAGATCAGACTGTTTTGACAACTTACGTGAGTCTGCTACCACTAGAATGCAAACTGCTGCTCAGCAGTCGAAGCTAAATTTCGATCGTAAGAGACGTACTGAGGCGCCTTTTAAGGTGGGTTGGGTCAGTTGGTTCTAGTGCAACGAAAGGTATTTAGAAAGGGCCTTAGAAGCGGCAAGTTAGTGCCACGTTATGATGGTCCATTTGTTGTAACTAGAGTGCTCCCGCATGACAGATATGTTGTTAAGGCTAGCAATAAAAGTCGTAGTTCTTATGAGAATGTGTTGGCTAGGGATAAACTGAAGCCGTTCCATTGTATGTCTGATTCAGATTAAGAACCGAGTCATTATTTTTTGTTCTTTTAATTATTCAAAAGAACCTAATTTATTCAGATTAAGAACTGAATATCTGTTTAAGTTTTGTTCAACTGATAATTTTAAGAAATATTTTGATCTCATTGTATTAAGATAGTGTGAGGTTTAGATTAAGACCTGAATTATTATTTTATTTGTTCTTTTTATTATTTTTATGGAAATATAACTAAACTTCTTCATATTAAGAACTGAATAACTTAATCTTGTTGGTAAAGATTTTATTTTGACCTCATTGTATTAAAAGACTGAGGGCTGTGACTGATTATATTAGTTATAGTCAAGTTATTTTTCATGAATACCATGGTATCCTTATGTTCATGTGATTTAAAGTATATTGTTTATGGCCTAAATAATTGTCTTATTTAACGGACAAGTATATAGAGATCTCTGTACTTTTGAAAAGTACTATGCACTGACACAGTGTTGTGAGCATGAGTTGCTCGTATATTGAACCGTATATTGCATGCATGCCACCTTTAAGAGGTTGAATCATGAAGACTTGTACAGCGGACCATGACTTTCGGGGATACCTTACATGCAGTAAGTGTGAACCGAACTGCTGAACGTAGATCCATGTGAGATGGGTGGACCGTCAGAGCAGTTGAAGGTCTTAAGAGGCGGACCATCAGACTTTTAGAGGTCGGGAGAGACAAGTCAATGCTTGATCTGTTGTATGTAGACTCATGATATGAGTGGACTATTCATAGGCCTTAAGAGGCGGACCATCGGTCTTTGAGAGCTGCCGAGAGAGAGAGAGAGTCAAGCCCATGCTTGACCTATTGAACGTAGACTCATGTAATGGGTGGACCGTTTGTAGGCCTTAAAAGGCGGACCTTTATTGACCTTCAGAGGTATTGTATTGTGATTGAAAGGCGTAGACTCAATTAGTTATGAGTGGACCGTTTATTCAACTGATAGTCCGTGAGAGGTGGACCCTGAAGCTATTTGGCAATTTCACACCCTATTAAGATAGGAGTACGCCTTAAGAGGTGCTATCACTTAACTTTAAGAAGTTAGTCGATCTTCCCAGAGTGGCTTGTTGAAGGTAAAGATGCTCGACCCGGTAGAAGTATGATGCCAGTCCACAGGCACGGCGATTTGGAATTTTCAACACCGGCTTCCGTTGGTAGGTACTGGTAGATTTCGTCCGGTGTCGACGATGTCCTTCGAGTGCCCTTGGCACGGGAACAATCTGAGTGGTTTTTAGCTTCGATCCGATGATTGTAGGTCCTGTCACGGTCGATAATTTTTGTTTAAGATAAATTAAACAAAGTATTTTTAGAATAAATAGGTTTACTAAAGACCTTACAATATTTTATAATAATTTGTCCAACGTTGTCCACAGATGTATGATTGGTAATAAACGAATGTAGGTAGGAATGAACAATGAAGGTAAATGAATGAAGTAAAGAGTGAATGTGTCGTAGACATTCATTGTTAGTTACAATTAATTCAATATGCGAATAATCATCGATGGCTAGATTTTCTTCATTAACAGGTCTCAATAAAGACAATGCGGCTGGTGGCAATGGGATTTTTTTAGCCTTTTTTTTTCTCTCTAAGAGGTTGTAATCAGAGATAATTGGATCCGATGAGACTAAAGCAAAAGGTCAGACATAGTTGCTTCACGAGTATTTTTTCTGGTATGGTGCTCTCTGTCAAACCTCCAAAATTTGTTGCGTGACTCAGCCGCTTGTTCAGAGAGCATGCCAATAGGTAAATTTGTTTTTTCTATTATTTTCGACCCGTGTACTAAAATTTTGTGCAGCGTGACAGTCATAGGATGCCATCCATACTTCGCAACATATTTGTATGCCAACTCTTTGCAAAAACTTGCGAATTTTTCAGGATCAATTGGCAGATTGCTAGACAAAACTGTTAAAATAACAAATAATCCATCTAATTTCTTTCTTTCTTTCTTTCTTTCTTTTCTTTCTTTCTTTCCACTGGTCAATATTCAAAATGTTCGCAAAAGTTCCTCGATTTCTATCTGAAAGAGCAGTGCGTGCAGTGTTTCCGTCGTTAGTGGTCCCTGAAGTTGGACGGACAACATCTACTAAAAGTCCCATTTCTTCTCTGATTTTAGCCTGGATTATTATTTTACGGTCCTCGACTAATCGGCTCTCTTCTGACCTTTTAGGGATCCTCCATTTTTTAACCTCTACTTTATATCCCAGGTTTAATAAAAATTCTAAGACCCTTATCCAAGAATGAAGTGGACTTATGCCATGCACCAAACGTTCTTCTATGACTGGCTTGGAGAATGCTAAATCTAAATCGTTGAATTGGGATGAGGTCAAATCGCAATATGGATAACGTAACTGAGATGGCGTACAAAGAATTGCATTCAGGACTTTCCCATCAATAGCTGCACAGTATAATTCATATTTAACCACTTTTATTGTATGCCCTCTCGAGGTTTCAGTTATAATGGGGGGTAAGATTTTGTATTTGATCCTGAATAGACTGTTTCTCTAAAGTAATTAATTCTCTCGTTTCTTTTTTATAGTGCAAGTGTAACGGTCTACAGTAACGAAAAGATGACGGTGCAGGATTTACCCAAATAACATCATTGCCGTCTTTAGTTGCAACCTGCAATGGCGTAAATGTTCTGGCTTCTGCATCTGAGAATGATTGTTTATATAGCGATTGCCCCGTGCTCCCATCAAAGCCCCAGTTACCCCTTAAAATGAAATCTACTGCTTGAATGCTTTTTTTGGTGTAATATTTGATGAGGACATTGAGGACTTCATCACATAATTTAATCACTTGAGTGACGGTGTGGTTCATTAAATTTTGAACAGGCACAGAAGCTTCTCTTTCAGACACCTGAACCTGATCAGGATAACAGGTTTTTTTAGCCTCTTGAATTTTATAATACGGAGGGTATGCATCAAATCCACGTCTTTTAAGATCTGATTGAATTGCTCTGTATGTTTCTACAGACATATTTCTGTCAGTTATCATAGCCAGAGCTTCGACAGGTGTGTATGGTTCTGGAAAAGTCTGAACTTTTTTCAGAATTTCTGTTGGAGCAGTCTCAGATTCTAGACATAGACATAAAAGTGTCTCTAAATCTTTAGAGGATGAATGTGGCAGATTTTGTCCTCCGATTTTAATAGATCGTACAAACGCTTGTATTTTCTGAATATTTGGTTCGTTGTCTTAGGCTTCCGAAAGTTTCCGCTTAGATCTATATTGTTGGCTTCTGCTTAAAGCCATAATAAACCTCTTGGACTTCGGAGAAAATAGAGATTCATTGTTAGTAAATGTTGCTGATGAAGTTTCATCATTAACAGGGACTGATTTAAAATGACCACTAACAAGAGTACCACTGAGCCAATCTCGTTTTTTTCTCTCTTTGATAAAAATCCGGAAAGTGTTAGTTTCAACTCTTCGCCAGTTTGTGAAAGTTGATATTCAGAACCAAAATAATTGATAATCATACTCACTCGTGCGGAAAGCGGCAGCTGCTTTGATTTACCCTTAAAAAGCTTAAAGGCTTCCATTCGAGTTAGTATTTTTGTACCAGAAGAATGTCCTTCACTGTCATCTGTCTGTTGATACGCATCGTTAGGGCTCTGTTGGTTAGTTGACAACATCTCGTCATCTGAATCGATGTCAATTGGCAATGCTATAGTCGTCTGTGTTGAAATTACAGGTTTATTTGTTAGTTTTTCATTAGTTTCCATTGTTGTTCCCAAGAGTAGGGTCGATAGAAGGTCCACCCCCGGGTGATGCCCATTCCGGGGGTAAGGCTACATACTACGGAGGTCGCCAGATCTCCATAGGGTTTAAACGACTTCGCTGTCGGGTTTTATAGAGTGTTCCTTCTCGCGGGCCGGCCAGTTAAGGCAAGCCCCCCGGCCGTAGTTCTTCACGACGTACCTCAGTCACGCCTTACTGAGGTTGTTGAAGTGCAGAGTACGGTTACGTTATAAAGGTTGACTGGCGTTCAGTCCCCTGAAATTGTTCCAACTCCAGATGGAACAACTATTGATTTTGCTTTGTAGGGAAGACTACACTTTCATAAATATAATTCATTTAATTCATTTAGATAAATAAAATACAAAACACATTATTAAAAAAAATGTTATTTTAACACAAAAGGTGTAATTAAATTGATTTTAAAGAATTGTAAAATATAAAAAATGTACTAAAATTGATTTAAAATAACTTGTAAAAACAAAATTGATTTTAAAGAATTGTAAAATATAAAAATGTACTAAAATGGATTCAAAATAAGTTGTAAAATTAAAAAGTAAAACAAAATTGATTTTAAAGAATCGTAAAATTAATAATTAAAAGAAATTTATTAAAAAAATATTTAAAAATTGTCAAAATGTTGATATATTTATTACTCATGTTAAATATTGATTAATATGCTTATGAAACATCGGAAAGGATTTTCTTCTATTTACAACTAGTTGAGTCTTTTGGGTTATAATTTATAAACGGTTTCCAAAAAAGGTGTATCAATCAACATGATACTAATTTCTCCATTTGTTTTTTAATTTCCTTTATAAAATTACTCAATGTGTGCCACTTTAAGTCACAAAACAATGATATCTTTTTTTGGTCGTGATAAGAAAAATAAAACTTAATAAAAATAAACAAATTATGTTTTGGTTGAAGTGGCAGCCCTAAGTGCGGATATTTGGGATATTACTAAAATTTCCAATAACTCCTGGAAACCAGTGAATTAGGTTTTGGAAAAAATACTACACATAATAGAAAGTATCAGCAATTTTTTGATCTAGGAATGACCACCTACTACGGCGGTTTAGATGAATAAAAAAATAAAACGAAAAATAAGAAAAAAAATCATATAGACTCGAGCCATTCATAATAAAACAACAGAAATTGGTTGGAAAGATCGGCTATTATTCCTTTTTTCGAAAGAATAAATAAATTCTGGAATAAGTACTTCCGTTAAATTATAATGTATTTTTTTTTCGTTTTTCAAAAATCGGATATTCGGAAACTTTGGCAAGTACAATTCTTAGCGAACCCGGAGTTCTACTCTAATCCTCAGAATTGTACACTATCGATTTATTCAATAAAAACATGATGACACAAAAACCGGCATCATATCACACTGTGAGACGCTAGCAACGAAAAATGGATGCGTTTGTTGGAACAACAGAACCGCAATTTTCTGACGCTGATTCAAGCCATGAAAACACCTACTACGTCATCACATGGCTTTCGTTTACCGGATTTCGACCCTGAAAAACAAGATGTGGGAAGCACGCGCTTGGGCGATGACTGCAGAGATGTGCTTGACGGACCAAGACCAACTGTGTGCCCCGCTTATGGTCGCTCCAAGCCGCGCCTTGAAGGGAGGAGCTACTACCTGTTATACTAATCCACAAACCGATGTTATCGTATCTACCTCTGAAAACCTTGTGGATGAAAATAATTTCCATTCTGCTGGACCTTCATCTGTTGGATCCACTACATGTTACCCTTATAATACAATACCTAAAACAATTAAGTCTCCCAAGTTAAAATTGACGCGCTATTTTAAGCCTCTCTCTGCTAAAAAAATCGAGCTGTTGAATAGGTATTTAGTAGAAATTATATAGAAAAATTACCTGCTGTTTCGCTTAGTTTAAAGTGAATCTTTAAAAAACTTTCTGAAAGGGCTGAACTCTCACTACAGTTTACCGTGCCCTAAAACATGATCTAATGCTGTTTTACCAAACTACTATAATGTTGAAAAATATAGAATCCAAAAACCGCTGGAAGAAGCTGACTTCGTTGCGATAACAACTGATGGATGGTCATCTAAGCCAAATGAGAATTCAAAGTCAGAGTCAAAATATTTTTATTTCACATAGGCCTAAATGGGCACTTATAAAACGTCGAAAACAAGTGCACGGTTCCAAATTGGTCGTTTCCTATGGAGAAGAACCGGCAAGAAACTCCATGGTTACTCTTTAAAAAAAAAACTATTGGGTTTACAACATTTCTATATTACAACACAGACACTTATGCGAGGACAGTGTAGACCAGTCAATATTGCACCCAAAACCACAATAAAGATAAAATTAGTCAAAAACTGGGTTCAAAAAGGTAGTCATTAAAATCTGTAGTCTACAGAGCCCACTCATTCACATTATACGAAAGAAGCTATATAAATCATCATCTGCCTAGCCTTTTCCCAACTATATTGGGGTCAGCTTCCAGTCAAGCCGGATTTAGCTGAATACCAGTATTTTACGTGGAGCGGCTGCCTACCAGACCTCCACAACCCATTAACTGGGGTAACACGATACTTCATGGCAAGACTGGAGTCAGATTTACTGGCTTCTGACTATCCGTAACGACTGCCAAAGATCTACAAATGACAGCCGGGACCTACGGCTTAACGTGCTTTCCGATGCACGGAGGAAACTCGTTATGTTAAGATGGTCACCCATCCACAGACCAACCTAGGCAAGCGTTGCTTAACCTTGAAGATCGACCTGTGCGGCTGTTATTATCTAGCCACGAGCTCCTCCAAAGAAAGAAGCTATATAAATATAAGAACAAAAAAACAATTATAAAACTTATCAACAAATAAGATGTTAACACAAAAAAAAAAATCACGACTTAATGAATTTAAGGTGATTGAGATCCGAATAATATAAAAATATTGCAAAAGCACTGGCTTGAGTAAATAGTAAATAAATGAAATAAAACAAACATGGAGCAGTTAATAGACATGTTTACACAATAATGCAGTTAATGAGTTACCAGGGGGCCACATGTGCAGAAGCAGTTAATGCCAAACAAGCGTGTCTTCGACGTAGTCTCTAATCTTGTAATATGCTTTTTTGGTTAGGACACGCTTAATATGGGTTTTGAAAGAGAAATTGAATGTTAACTTTATGACTTTTGTTCATTTGTTTCACGGAACTTCAGTCTTGCATGTTAGAATCATTCATGTTGAAGAGATATATCGTCATACCGCTGAAAATTTGAAGAATGAGATTACGCGAATGTGTGATGATTGGAATATCATAAAAAAAGGTTATTGCTGTAACTAGCGACAATGCTAGCAATCTTAAAGCTGGGATAAAATTACTGAAGTGGAAACAAATAACCTTGCCCTAAATGAAATAAAATTAACACAAACTAAAATAAAAACCATAGTTAACCATTTTAAACGAAGTGCGTTAGATACACAACGACTCAAGGAAATGCAGAAAAAAATAGGCAAAAAGGAATTAAAATTAAAGCAGGATGTAGTAACTCGGAATTCCACAATTGTAATGTTCCTAAGTATAATTGTCAACAAGCGAAGCCTGATGTCGCTTATCGCTAGTTGATATAGAGTTCAGAAAAAAAGTGACAGTATCCAAGATCATTTTAATTTCTAATGCCCTAAAAAATCAGTGCTCTCATTTTTTACTAAAACCCTTCCTGACAAGAATATGGCGCGGGTTTTACTTGCAGAGCTAACAATCAGATTTCATGACATTGAGGATAACAACATTCTAGCCGAAAGCACACCCTTGCATCCTCGATTCAAAAAATATGGCTTCCAAAATGAATTTTCGTATACTCGACCCTGTTCATCTTTAAGACGATTGGTTGGTTAAGTTCGTGTAACACTAGACGAAGCTGAAAATCCAATAAAAGTGAATTAGACGATGCCTTCATCGATTCGAAGCGCAGTATTTGGGGCGACTTTGATTATGTAGTGGCAAATATTGTCAAAAATACTAACCCTACAGCGGCCGCTATAATAGAAGTGGATAAAGGTGAATGAGATACTCATACAAACTTATCAAAATCGCTTGTCCTGCCCAAAACTACCTCTTCAAGAAGTATATCCCATCTGGTCGAAACTAAATTAGGAGAAGGTACTATATGGTTAACCTAATGCTCTTGGGCAAAGTGAACGAGGCCATCATCGACACTGTGCAAGGTCAATTTATATGCTCTACGCAAGAGAGAGCCTATCATCGTAAGGCAGCTAAAATTTGCTGTAAATTTTATGGAGTTTGTTTTCAAAAAAAATCAGGGCGTGAGGCTGCCGTACACATTTTGTCGACTTATCCGAATTCTAACTTAGGAGATGTCATCCTAAAGATTGACATAAAAAACTTTGCTGGCAGAATTTAAAAAACAATGACCCCAAAAATTACTACATTGGGACAACCTTTTGGAATCTGCTGTTGGTTGTGCTCTCGGGCTAGTGATCTTCAGTATTAACCCCAATATTCGACAGTAGAATTGCAAAATGAACATTTGGTATCTTGACAACGGAACCCTAGAAAGCGATGCGTACGCTAGACATGGGTAGCTCTTTAATTTCAATCTAGCTCTCAGACCGTTTTCACATATTCCGATCCGATATCGGTATCGGACGCCGATACGATATCGGGGTAAGGTAAATGTATGAAATATGTACCTGTCTTTCATATTGTCCGGCCCGATATCGGATATCGGAGCACGGCATTTCATACATTTTACTTACTCCGATATCGTATCGGCGTCCGACACCGATATCAGATCGGATAATGTGAAAACGGTCTTAGTCGCTCAGTCATTCACTGAATGGCTCACTAGTTCATTTAGGTCAATGTGTAATGCATTGGCTCTACATATACTCTGCGGCTTTGCGAGTTACGATTGAGTGATACCGACGAAACGCCGAGAGCGGCCCGACATCCGACAATACCCGAACAGGGCTAGAACTTCCCCGACGAACAGGTGAACGATTTCGCAATGTTATGTTCTTCGGCTCAATACTTCATTGTAAAATAACTCTTAAATATCAATTTGACTTAAGTATGAAAATCCTGAGGGAATAACAGTTTGTGATTTTGTAAACAAAACAAACATCGTTTTTAATTATACGCTAAACAATATTTAGTGTTTCAAAGAAAAAAGACTTTGCGTGCAAATATATAGGTATATTTCTTAGTTAAAAGTTTATTATTAGTTGTAGTTAGTTTAGATTAGTAATAGGTAGTGTTATAAGCTAAATAATATTAAGCGTTTTCGAAAAAAAAGACTTTGTGTGTAAATATAAATAAGTAAATATGGCCTCTCAAAGAAAAAGAAGTGCCCTGTGGAATCATTTTGAGGAAACTGAACAAAAAATAGCCAAGTGCAACTATTGTAATCAAAATATTAAAATATCGACAGGAAATATAGGAAATTTAGGAAGACATATGAAAACAAAACATCCCTCTGTATCCCTTGTTGTTGAGAGGCAAGTTTTGATTACTTGAACACAAGAGCCAGAGCCAGGGGTAAGTGCTAGAATAATAATAATAAAAGAGAATAAAATATATTTAGTGCCCGGTCCTTCGACTTTTCAATTAACTTAATTACACAGCCCTCAATCAGAGAGTTTGCACAGCCAATGAAAAATATACCACCTCGTAGGGCTGAAAAATTGATAAGCAGTTAATGCTGATGCCAAGGGATTTTATCCCTTTAGTATGGTTGAAGATAAAGAATTCCAGAAATTTGTAAGCATACTGTGTCCAAGATACTCGTTACCAACACGAAAAACGTTGTCAGAAATCCTATTGCCGAAAGTGTATATAAAACAAAAAGAAATAGTACAATTAAAATAGAAGGAAGAATTAGAAAAACCTAACGCATGTTTCACCACAGATAGTTTGACGTCAATAAATAATAACAGTTATACTGCAATGACGGCTCATTACATTGATTCAAACATAACGGAAACACAATTGAAATCCGTAATTATTGGATGGACATCGAATACTCGGAGCGGTATACACGTGCAAATCTCGTTGACTTTTTTAAAAATCTCCTTAAAGAATGGAAAATCTATACTAATATTATAAAGAGGTAAAATTTGTAAGTTTGTATGTCGGGGGTAATCTCTGGAACTACTGGTCCGATTTGAACAATTCTTTCAGTGTTAGATAGCCCATTTATCGAGAAATGCTATAAGCTATATACCATCACGCTACGGCCCACGGGAGCGGAGCAGCAACGAAAAATGCGGGTGAAACCGCAGGGGACAGCTAGTCAATAATAAAGTAAAAAGAATCGTGGAAGACTTCAAAAGGAGCTCTCAAGCACCAAAAAATTTGAAGAAATACAAAAACAAGTTAATATGTGTCTGTGTTGTAATATGGAAGTATTGTAAACCCAATAGTTTTTTGAAAAGAGTAACAATGGAGTTTCTTGCCGGTTCTTCTCCATAGGAAACGACCAATTTTTCCAAATTGATCTTTTCCTATTGGCCGTGCAGTTTTTAATGTTTTATAAGTGCCCATGTAGGCCTATGTAAAATAAAATAATTTTGAATTTGAATAATCAGCCACAATTAAAACTAAAACGAGACGTACCGACTAGGTGGAATAGTACCTACGACATGCTGTCACGAATTTTAACTTTAAAAGACGCAGTGATAGCAACAGTTGCACTTATTAAAAGTGATGTAAATTTGACTGGTAATGACTGGGACGTAATTGCAGCCGCCGTGCCTATTTTGAAGATGTTCTACGAAATAACAGTAGAAATTAGCTCAGAAAAAAATACAACGTTATTAAAAGTTATACCACTTCGTAAAATCATATCGCAACACATTAAACACTTAATAAGAGACCCGCAACAAATAAACCTGGCAGAAAAGTGTTTGTAAGAATCACTTAATAAAGAAATAGGCCAGCGCTTTGCTTACATCGAATAAAACCAATTAAATGCAGAAGCTACCATTTTAGATCCTAGTTTTAAAAGAAGGAACACATTAAAACTTAAAGTTGGCGCAAGTACAGAAACATGTGTTCAGCTTATTGCAACACCAATAGAAGAGTTGCAGCAAACGCCGACGCCTAGTGCGCCGTTTGTTTGGAAGGAGTTTGACGATGAAGTGGCAAAATTAACTTTTGCAAATGCAACAGCGAAATAAGCTACGGTAAGCAGCTAGATAAGCTGCGGGAATTATATAACTAAACAATTATATACAAGAGCGACTGCTACCGAGAACAAAAGACCCGGTACACGGTGGCACGAAAGGCGCTCCATATATCCACCTCTTTTTAATTACGTGCAAAAGCGACTAAACCTTGTAGCTACGTCTGTTCCCTGCGAAGGAATCTTTTCCAAAGCAGGTTACACCCTAAACGAAAGACGAAGTTGTCTTACTACAAGCAAATTGTCGCAGTTATTATTTATTAACTGTAATTCATATCATGGTTTTCTCACGTATGAAGGAAAGGCTCCTACGTACAATGATTATGTAAATAAAAAGTATTGATTTGTTTGTCCATGCACAATTATTGTAAAAAGCCGCTGATTTTTAAATACGCCAATGTAAATGATATTCATCCATTCATAATACCTACTGTCAATTAATTAGCTTTTCAAATAATTATTCATCTAGATTGACAGTCCTAAGCCTGTTCAAGTATGAAGGAAAATCATTGGCTTTCATGATTTTTTTTACCTTCCAGAAGAATCATATCGACAAAATATTTGAATAAAATCTACAACGATATAAAAAAAGAAGTGAAACAAGAACTCGATACCGTAAACTATAATATGCATCTTCAATTGGATGGATGGAGTAATATAAACAATGAAGGTGTTATCATCTTTATTATTTCTAAACCAGAACCTTTCTTTGTTGAGAGTTTAAACACTGAACAGAATCGCCACACAAGTGAATATGTTCGTGAAGAAATTTTAAAAGTCATGAGAATATACGGCGTGGATAAAATTTTTGTTGTTATTGGTGACAACGCTAGGAACATACAAAAGGCTTTTCAACTAGTAAAAGAAGTACCACCGCATATTGTACCTCTAAACTGCGCAGCACACACTATTCATTTGTTAACTCATGACGCATTAAAGTGTGAAGGTTTCAACAATTTTATTAAACTCTGTATTGATGTCATAAAATCTATTAAAAAATCTCAAGTGTTGGTATCGAAGCTACAGCAAATTGTTAAACAAAAGAAATCTGGAGAAAAATTAAAGTTGCCATGCTGCACAAGATGGGGAACTTATCTAATATCACTGAAAAGTTTAAAAAATACGAAAGCTGCTTTACTAGCGTTGGCAATAGAAGAAAATACCGTCATGTCAATTGACATAAAAGCAGCTTTACTTGATGATAATTTCTGGAATTACGTAGACCAATGCATATCTGTACTTGAACCAATAAGAGCGCTTACACACGAGCAGCACATATTGTACGAAAAGTGTTTGACTAAAATATTTAATTTTATTATTTTAGACAGATAATTGTTATCCTAGGATTTATTATAATGTTAAAAAAGGAGATCACCCATTTAGTAGGGCGACACGGGCTAAAAAAAAAAGTTGGCGGCCAAGAATGAAATACATTTTATTTGAAAGGTTACAGGAGTAGAAATAAAATTGTATGGTGACAACGTTATAATTAATTTAGGGACAAAGATATAGAACGGTCTTTAAAAAATAAAATCGGGTTTGTTCGAACACTTTAACTCGAGAACGGCTGGACCGATTTTCATGGTTTTTGATATTCATAAAATAACAAAATGGAAAGAACATAATGCAACGGGCGGCCTTATTGCTTGGCAGTAATTTCTACCAGGCAACTTTTGGGTTAGGAAAAACAGCTAAAAAAATATACATTTTGAATTCGATCCCTATTTTTTATATTTTATGATCACAACACTGCTATCTACTAACCAACTACATATACACTCACAGGCACAATTAACCGCCCACCTTGTATTTCCTTCAGTTTCCGGTAATCGTCAAATTTTGACCACATTTGATGGATGTTATGATAAAAACAGCCATAAAGGATAAATAAAATCACAAAAGTCTTGAAAAAACCCGTTTATTTTAAAAAATTATGCCAAAAATCGATTTATCTAAAAATTTACATAAAAATGTTACGAGTTTAATTTTGAAAAAGTCCTCGGATTTTTGTTAATTTAAATTTTAGTAAGGGGTGTTACCACCCCGGGTCCTAATGACTTCTTGTAACCGGTTTGGTAATCCTTCCATGATGTCTTGAATATCCGACTGAGCGATATTGTGCCGCTCCTCTACCGCAACCGTCTTGAGCTCACCTAGGGTCGTAGGAGCTGGTACTCTTGCTCGAACACGTCTCTTTAGGTTGTCCCAAATGTGCTCGATTGGGTTAAGATCGGGACTGCGTGCTGGCCATGGCAAAACTTGAATCCCGACCGCATTGAGGTATTGAGTAACGAATTTTGCGGTATTGCATCGAGCATTATCGTGCATTAATCTAAAGTTGTCTCCAATAAATGGTGCAAAAGGTACAACGTGGTCTTGTAAGACTTCCTCCACGTATCTTTGAGCATTCACACTGCCTGTACCAAACACCACAAGATCGGTACGAGTTTCGCAAGTTATACCGCCCCAAACCATTATGAACCCTCCCTGATAACCCACGGTTTTGATTATTGCGCATGGAGCAAACCGGTCATTTTGGCGCCTGTATACACACTGATGTCCATCTGGACCTCTTAAGGCTATTCTGCTCCCATCTGAAAACAGTACGCTCTTCCATTCGTCCATAGTCTAATCAGCATATTCTCGCGCAAAGGCAAGTCTAGCTCTACGATGCTGTGGAAGCAGTTGTGGAGCGCTAGCTGGACGAAAACCCTGAGATTACTCTCAGCCAGTCTTCTGCTAATGGTACGTTCACTTACACTAACATTTCTCAGCACAAAAAAACGTATACGAGCTTCAGTAGCAGTGGAAAAGGGATTTCTTAGGACGTTACTGACAATAAAGCGGTCATCCCGATCCGAAGTGCACCGATGTCGGCCTTGACCTGGCCTCCTCGTGTATGAACCAGTCTCCCGAAAGCGTCTGATGGCATCCCGTACCTTAATTCGAGGTACACCAAGCGTACGAGCGATTCGACGCTGGCTATACCCAGCGTCCGCTAAAGCCACAGCCCTAGCAGCACCAGTTGCATCCAGTGGCATTTTTTTCAGTTGCAAAAAATAATCAAACACTAAAAACTCAAATTTAAACAATATTCGCACACGATGACAGAAAAGAACAAGATTTTTTTGCAAGGTAACGTAACTGCAACAATGTCAAGCAGCGACTAAATTCCAAAAAAAATGTGGTGACAGCAGTTTATGAATTGGAATAAGGGTATAAGTGTTTAGTTTATTGCTAAAGTAGCCACTTAACAAAAACCAAAACAGTAGATAAGCCACTGTTCACATAAACAAACGGGGTGACGAAAAATATAAATGGGCGGTTAATTGTGCCGGTGAGTGTATATAATATGCGTTGTACGGATTATAATAAAACAAAGAAAAGGGTACAAAAGTATCAATTTATTGTTTTTTTTATACGAATTAAAACGAATTGTTGTTTTAATTTTTACATGCAACATATCTTCGAACCCAAATTGTTCTCGTCTTTGTAAAAAATAAAAATAGGTAAAAAAACTTTTTAAGTTAAACGGTTTTATGTTAAACATACATTGCAATGTATAAGATAAATGTACTAAAAACCAAAAAATAATAAAATAGATACAGTCGTGGGAATTATAAACATTGCATAAACTAGACTAAAATAAAACCGTGGGGCACGTCAATTGTCTACAAATTATCGACTTAATGTGCGATAGAATGCAATAGAATTCAATTGACGTGCCCCACGGTTTTACAGCAGCGACCTGGTTGACGTCCACGCAGATTCAATATCGGTGTTTGTCAAAAACTTGAATATGTAGTTGGAATTATGTTGATAATTAGTGCAAATAGAATCATTGTAAAAACAGAATTTATATTTGAGCATTTAATTTTTAATTAGCAGGAGCATTTTGCATGTGGTTTTGCCTGAAATTGGTTGTACAGTTAGATTTAAGACACTTATTACTTGTAAGTTCCTATCCAAACCATCTGTAACAACTGTTGGTAAACCTTAATAAATAAAATAAAATAAAAAAAAAATTTACGTCAAAAACTCCACTATCTAAAGAGTCATCTCTCAGGCGAAGCAGAACAATTGCTTCGACATATTCCTGTGACTGCGTCTAATTATGATGATTGATGAGTGTTGGCCGATTCTAAACAAGCGATTTGCCAACAACAGGTTTTCAGTTAACTGCATGCTCAAACGGCTTATCCATAAATCGCAGATTACTGAAAAAAGTGTCAAAAATACATTTATCATGTTCTATGTGTGGAAGTCGATTCGAAATAAACACTTGTGAGAGTAAACGAAATGAATTGGACGTTAACCATAGCGCAGTTTCGGGTATAATTAATATTGGCTGTGGTAGGGCCAACTTGAATGAGTTAGCAGCTTCCATTAATTTGCCTTTTATTAGCAAATCGACTTACCAGAAATGTATGATTGGTGGAAGACTACACCTGAATCATGTATGATTGTTGCCTGTAAAGAAGGCGTGAGTCCATCAGGTATACCATGCATATCGGTAACAGCTGAGGCTGCTTGGGGGGAAACGATCCTACAAAACAAACTTTTCTTCTGCAACAGGTGTAGGGGTGATAATAGGAGCCAAAACAGGTAAAATATTACTCGTAGGAATTAAAAATAAGTATTGCATATGCATATGTTCTCATGCAGCAAACAAATTTGTTACACCTCCGGTACATTTGTGCAATGCAAACCACTCGGTTTCATCAACAAGCATAAAAAAGCAGTAATTGTTGAGGGATTCCTAAAATCCGTGGAAAAACATTATTCAGTTTACGCAAAACTTATAGCAGATAGAGATTTAAGTACTTACAAAAATATTTTAGAAAGTAGGCCGTATCCAAAAGTAATAGTAGAGAAAATAATGTTCAAATCACCCAATGCGAAACTATAACGGTAAAATTTAATTTTAAATTTAACTAAAGATACTTCAGTTCCATTAAATCAACGCAAGCTGCTGAATGCTGACCGTGTCAGACATTTACATATTGCTGCAAAAGCAGCAGTATGTTTCAGAAATTACATATCTCCAAAAAGACATTGTAAACAGTCCTAAGCATATATTTGGAGAACACTCTGAGTATGAGGACTACTACTGTGGTGACGAGAGGATATCAATTATGCCTGGAATGAAAAATCAAATACAAAAACTAAATGCAATTGCTTTAGCATTCCATGCGCGAAGTTTACTGCACAATTTAAATAATAATAGAGATGAACAATTTTATTCTATAGTAGCTAAAGACGTGGGTGATAAGCGCATCAATCATTCTTTAAAAATATCATATGCCTTGAAGTGTTATGCTGCGGTCGTAGCCTTTAATACTGGAAAAACCATTTGCCAATTTCTTAAAACCATTTTGAACATGAACAGTAGTCCATCAAAAGCAACAAAAAAAATTGAGGCGCTAAAGTGCAAGGCGAATCAAAATCCAAATAAAAATAGTAAGTCGGTATTTTATAATAGCAATTTAGACTACGGCGTTTCGTGCCAAAGGCCTGATATGTTAGAAGAGCAATTTTTAGCGGCAAAGGTTTTGTTTCTTGAAAACTTAAAATCCCAATTGGAACAAAGGAACGACATAGAACGGAAGCCCATATTGCAGGTGGAAAGCGCGTTATAGCTGGAACTTCGCAGATCTCTTCTGACGGCTTCTTAGCAAAGTCTACAAGCGGCGGAAAAATATACGTTCTGCCAGTCTTATAAAAAAATTGTTTTACAAATATTCCTTTGATCACGTCGCAGCTATTCGTCACGGAAAAGATAATGAAAAGAGTGCATTGGATCAGATGAAAGAAAATCTTGTTTTTCAAAAATGCGGTCTGCTTATCGTCGACGAGCACTTTTTCCTTGGTGCAACTCCAAATGCATTATTTGAAGAAGGCATTGTCGAAATAAAATGTCCCATCTCGGCTTTTAGTTTCAATCCTGATGACGCTATAAAATTTTTGGATAATTCAGAATAATGAAATAAATATAAATCACGACTGGTGGTACCAAATTCAAGGCCAACTCCACATCACAAAAAAAGATGTATGCCTTTTTACTGTATGGACAGGGCTTGGGCTGCCACTAAAACCGAAAAAATACATAGGGACGACGAGTTTTGGAAGATGTAAATAGAAAAAGGCTTGTAGATTTCTACAATACGTGTCTTTTACCAGAAATAATAGATCCAAAGAAAACTCGCTCCATGCCACTGAGGGATACAGCATTTTAATAAAGTCGTCGCTCATTTTAACTTCTTTTGTATTTACAAAATGTTGAAATGTTAATTGCAACACTAATTTTTATAATCTATGTCTTCTAGAAACTTGTCCTTATCACTTGTCAAAAGCTCACTCAAATCACTTGTAAGAAGTTTAAGTATTAAAATATTTATTTTGCTCAGTTCGTATTTTGTATTTTCATCAAATATACTTTCGTTAACTATCAGGTTATGGGCTTTATATGTCCGAAAGTATTTACAAAGTAAATCGAAACAAAAAAGCCACGATTCATTTAGATTCAAGAAAAAATTTACAACCGACCATTAGGGCGTAGACGTCATTTTTTTTCAGCATAGTTTTGAAGAAAAAATCTTTTAAAATGGCATCACAAATTACAATGGGCACGATTGAGAAGCTCATTGGAAGAGAAAACTACCAAAGCTGGAAATTTGCCGTAAAACTATCTGAAACATGAAGAATTATGGCAGGAGATCGAACCTGACGCCGGCTATGTATCTGACAAAAAAAATATTTGAAAGCAAAAACGAAGATAATACTGTTGGTGGACTCAGTTGCTCGTAACTATGTCCATGTCCTGGAGGCTACAATAGCGAAACAAGTTTGGAGCAAACTTGTAGAGGTATTTGATGACTCAGGGCTCAGTAGAAAAGTAGGTTTCGTAAAGGATCTGATCAACACCAATTTGGAAAATTGCTCGAGTGTCGAGGAATATGTTGATAAGGTAATGTCAACAGCACATAAGTTACGGAATATCAATTTTGTAGTAGGAGACGAGTGGCTTGGTACACTGCTGCTCGCTGGCCTCCCTGATTACTACAAACCGATGATAATGGCTTTTGAGAGCTCTGGTGTGAATATTACTTCTGATTATGTAATAAAGTCGTCATTTTGTAGATCCAAACATAATAGTATAAGCTAACAATTAAAAATTTGTTTTTTTTAAATAGGTATCAAACTTTAATAAAAATCAAATCAGAAATAAAATTAAAACAAATCAGCCATATATCCATGAGGGCTAGTCAACGGGTGATGCATCCTCATAAAATACCTACACAGATTATACAGGGTGTAAAAAGACCGATCACAAAGCCGACAACTACACATTCTGTACATGTAATTAAGCTACTTTGACCAAAAATTATTGCTGGGAAAAAACTTTTTATTTTCATCTTTAAAAAATAATTAATTAATAATAACTTCAATCAGCTGAGCGTTCGGCCGCTCGCGCTTGGTCGTTGAACCAACCACCCGCTTGTGTGTGTGAGGCGCTCGTTGTCTTTGGTTTTCGTTGCAATTTTCTAACTTCAAATGCGTAATTTGTTATGAAATCATGATAATTTTGATAATGTTTGTTCGGAAGAAAGTTTACTAATGATACTTGGAATACGATTTGAAAAAAAAAACGAAATTTTTTTTTTGACTTTGACCTTCAATATCTCCAGAACCAGTAAATTCCCAGGTATGTCCTAGAAAGAAAAAAGTATCCCAGTGATGAGTACAATATGGGGTTTTCGTTTTCGTTAAGGGTCTTTCTACACCCTTTATTAGGTGTCATGGAGGCGATCATATTGCTATTTACGTGGAAAACTTCAACTGAGTTGCGAATCGAAATTTTTTATAATTCTCAACAACAATACCTCAAAAATTGAACCTGATGTCTCATCTCATGATTGAAAGTCGAATATGCGATCACCAACGATATTATCATTTTTTTTTATTTCTTATAAACAAATTTGTAATGCTATTCTGTTTAATTTCTGCTTTTGCTACGTGCAAGCAGCGATTAGTGTCAGTGATCAGCCGGCCCATCTGCCTGAGGATGAGATAGAGCCACCGGCACCTATGCCCAGTAGTAGTGCACAGACCATTGAAATAATTGTGCCCGATGTCTAGCATACGACACCCATCCCTGAAGCGCCTCAAATACCAAATCCTCTGCCTGCAACTCCACGGCGAAGGCGCTGTTTGCTTGTAAGCGAAACTGATGCAAGATTAAAACGCACCTTAACAAATATGCAACAGGACCAAGCATTGCACGAGTTAAAATGCTAAATTGAAATTGGTTTGTTAACTAAACAGATTGGAAATAAAGTTTCTTTATTGCGAAATGTCTGAAATTATTTATTGAATATGACGGGATATAAACGTGCGTCTAAAAAGTAGACCTCTGTTTTGTCCTCTTGACTGGAATATTTGTTATAGTTTGCTGTGTATTTCTCTCATTTTCAACGTGTCCAATAGCACCACAAACTCTGCAAATATTATGTTGTAAGGAGAATCCTGTCTTACGTCAGGATAACTACCCTATAAAAGCAAGGTGCTGGGCCGAAAGGTACCAATCGCGTACTAAGGATAAGCGCGATTCGCGTAGTAAGGATCGTTCGCGTAGTAATATTGACAATAGAAATCGCACTTATACTCGCCCCCGGTTCAAATGAGTTCCAAAAAAAAAAAAACCTATAAGAATAGTGAGGTTTTGCAAAAAGCTAAGGAGCCCAATAGTCCTTAATAGGTACGTCGGAACGACAGCGGTCTATGGAGTCTAGTGCCCCTGGCTTCGAGGTATCCACTCTCGCTCATGCCTCAACCAGCAAGATCACAGCACTACTATGTGTCGAACTTTGACCCATCAATTAACAGCATCGAAACATGATGCGACAAAATGGATCGTGCTAGAGAAGCTAGGCTACTTGCCTTGAGGGTGACCCTAAGGTCTGGTTGAGGGAATGGGTGACGAAAGATAGGACGTGGTCCAATTTCGTACGCGAGTTCAAACCCCTTTGTCCGAGTAAATTAGACTACGCCAATATTTTGTTTGAAGCTATGAATACTACTTTCGACAAGTATTCAACTTACTTAGAATACGCCCGTCGTACCTTATTGCGTTTGAGTATAGTCCAGAGGCTAAGTGCTGAATTACGGAGCTGTGAATAGAAAAATGACTTATGTTCAAAAGTTGAGATTTCTTTTCAAAATACTTTCGTTTTTAGTAAAAAAAAGTTTAAACAATAGGTAGGTAGTGATATATTTTTTCATAAATCTTAATCATTTTGTCTATTTGAGATCGCTATGTGTTAAGTTTAAAACATAACCTAACTTTTTTGAAGACTTGTTTGAAATGTTGTACACGCTATAAGGCACTACTTATAGAACGGCACAGTGGAACACTTAACATCATTTTTTGGCTGATTTTACAGAAGTCCAGAATGGTGAAACACCGCGTCAGAAAAAGTAACAGGGGATTTCACAGCGGAGCTAATATGCGAGAAGCTGTAGAACTCGTAAAAAGTGGTATCAGCTTGCGTGCTGCTACTTAAATAAAAAATGTCAAATAACAACACGTAAAGAACACGTTGCATCGATATAACCAAAAGAAGTTAGCAATTGATATCCAAAAAAAGTTGCAGCAGATGATGCAGAAATTCGTATGATACCTAACTATGCAGTAAATAAAGTATTTTCAACTGACCTTGAAAAATCATTTGAAGGATATTTAGTGATTTATTCCAAAATGTACTTCGGTCTCGACACTTTAGAAACAAGACGTTTAGCTTATAGTGATGGCAAAGCATCACAATCTTAAAATTCCCCAAGCTTGGGATGAACGGCAAATGGCTGGTATTGACTGGCTTTACGGCTTTAGACAACGTCACCCCGAAATAAGTCTTCGTCAACCTGAAGCTTGCAGCTTGTCCAGTGTGTCTCCGCCTCCACTCCGCGACCCCCTCGGTCGCCCTCGACGGTCCGCATCGAACGACGTTCGCGCGCGCATCCAAATTATTTTCTCGTAACTGTAACTTACTGTAACTTTGTACTTAATTTAATGGGCTACTTACTTTTAATAGGCACAATGTGAAAACATTTTTTGATAACCTCTTTACTATTTTACAGAGGTATCCAAGTTTTGGGGATGGTACCCGACTGTTTAGTTTCGATGAAACTGGGACAACCACAGTTCAAATTCAAATTCATTTATTTAGTCTGAATGTGGTACATAATATGGTCTTGAATCTTGATGGTCTTTTCACAATCTGCCAAGTGTGGCGTGGAAATATTTAGTATGTACATATTTTTTTTTTTAAATGAAATAATTCAGAAACCTAAAAGAGTTTTTGCGTCAAAATCATCTAGGCATCTAGTGGTTAGTGGCTCTGACTGCTATACCGGAGGTCGTGGGTTCGATTCCCACCCACTAACACTAACTAATCCTCCTTTTTCAGTTCAGATAAAAAAAATCTCGTAGGGTTTTGTAAATCTGTTGACACGTATCTTTCACAATTCCAGAAATAGTTGAAATTCCATGTTGATAAGAATGGTGCAATTCAGTCATACTGCAACCCTGGGTTGCACAAGTTTGGTTGCACAGTGCATAAACATATCCTTTATGAGAATCAAGGAAGTGTTTTGCATCAGAATGTAGTGACCTACCTACCTACTACAATAACATTGATTGTAGCCATAATGTTACCTAATATAATTATTATTAAAACTAACTTAACTTTAATTCATAGAAATTGTTATTAGCATCAATTAGTTATAAACATAAACAGTAGCATTATATAAAATCAAAACTAACACTAAAATCACATAACATATAAGTTTACATTAACATAATCACGTATTTAATATTTACAAACAAACGTACACGGACAAACTTTAGCATATTAGTTAAATGTTAGCTGATCAGTGAGCCCACAACTTCTGTCGTGCGAGCTAGCTATCACTGCTTCCGCTTATCTATCGCTTAGCTTTCCGCCGCGCTTTTTTATGTTTATATGTGTCTTTCGCTAACCGCTTGTACTGTCTGCTACTCTATTGAACTTTCACTCCTTGTCTCGTGAACTCTTCTGTGTGTGTGATTCTGTGTGTATGTGGAAATAAACTTTATCCTACCTTCCACAAACAATCGTGTTATTTACGGACCTTCATCATCACCCCACACGTTCTACAAGAATACTACAAAACTGTGCATCACGTGACTACGTCACTGCCCACCGCGTTCGAAAAGAAAATATCAGCGAGAAAAACATCAACATTCGGCTAAGATGGCAGTTGACAACAAAACTGCATCAAGAGTTCTGGAATAAATGGTCTTCCGATTACTTGCAACAACTTCAGCTCAAGTGTAAATGGTTGCACAAAACGGAAATACGATTTTTAAGAAAAAAAAAGAAAGAAAAAAATAAGTAAATCTGCACTTAGCACATTTACCTTCTAGACCATCGATATAAGTGGCACTATTAAAAACAAATAAAACATACAAACAGCGGACTAAGGTTAGCAGTGCTTTTTTATATGTACTAAACAATCCTTTAGTTTAAGCAAACCACTTAAAATGTGTGACGAATCTTAGTTTATAAGTGGCACTATTAAAAACAAATAAAACATACAAACAGCGGACTAAGGTTAGCAGTGCTTTTTTACATGTACTAAACAATCCTTTAGTTTAAGCAAACCACTTAAAATGTGTGACGAATCTTAGTTTAAAGTGTGTTCCTTAATGTCATAAATATCTTATTGAAATTTTACGTTAATAATTACTCAATTCTCGACAATTAATAATAAGAAAATGGATTTTTAATGTAGTTTGAAAAATACATGTGATTTAATAACAGCATTCTTTATTCTTCTTCTTTATTCTTCTTTATTCTTTATTGTACACACAACATTTACAAAAATACAATAGGACAAAACAACAAATGTACACAGGCGAGCTTAACCCACAATTGGGTTTTCTTACAGCAAACCTTGGAAACATTAAAAGAAATTTGTAAACGAGGGTAACAAAACTAACATTAACATTATAAAAGTATTAACAAAAAGCACTTAAAACTAAGAATAAACTACATAAATATGTGCACAGCACAATATATAAACATACTATATACAATACATAAAACCTATACATATATATGGGTCATGTTGACAGGAAATGTTCCCTAATTCTTCCTTTGAAAACCTTTGAATTTTGTTAATTGTCTGATTGTAGTATTTGTCTGACAAAAAAAGTTGCAGCACACCGCTGCTAGGCGTAGGTCTGGTGGTGGGATGGAGGATGAAGTGGAAATACCTGAGCATGAAGAGAGAATTGTTGCTTTATGTGGCGGTGAAAGCTTTTCAACAGGAGACGCACATTTAGGCATGCACCCATTTCCGGTAAGAAAGCACAATGTGTCAAAGTGGTCCGAGTAGCCAATATTCAAGAAAGATTGTTATGGTTGGTCATAGCTGTAGGCGTATGACTGGTAGTGGAGTGGAGGACGAAGTAGAAATACCGGAGCATGAGGAGAGAATTGTTGCTTTATGTGATGGTGAAAGCTTTTCAACAGGAGACGCACATTTAGGCATGCAGCCATTTCCGGTAAGAAAGGACAATGTGTCAAAGTGGTCTAAGTAACAAATCGGCTGCCCAAATTTAAAACCTAGTAACAGGTGATTTGAAAAAAAAAACAGTTTTTGGCATCTTTCGACTTACTAGACAGTATCAAAATGATGTGGACCTTAAAACACCCAGTTTTATTCGTAATTTTAAAAATATAATTTAGCAAGTCTAATTCAATTAGCAATCATGGTCATTGTACTGATGGTGTTATTACCGAGCTAAGTAGAGCTTTAAAACGGAAACCCTTTTACGAATTAGTTAAAGACAATCGAGGTGGTAAGAAACCTAGACTATCAAGAACACCAATCGAAGACTATATACTAGAGCTATAACCCGGCATTGAGCCACTACAGGAGAAACAACGCACCGTTGCAGCGTAAGCGTTCGTGGCAAGTACCGTGTTACTTGCCACGAACGCTTACGCTGCAATCTATGCATACTGACTTCATATCGAAAAATCCTGATGTCAAATGTTCCATTTAAACCTACAGAAATACTATGAAATCAATGAAAGTTTCCTTAAAATATCCCAAAGAAGACCAATGTGTTGATTGCGGAGTATTCGTGGAAAAGATTAAAAATGGAAGTGAGGCTTCAGCTGTGGAAAGTTTACAGAATGATTTCGCTAAACACAAGGTTAAAGCTGAAAAAGCTATAAAAAATTACAAAGAAGATGCGAAGAAAGGCAACGATACTATGGAACACTATTATTCTATGGATCTTCAGAAAGTGACATTATTGCCAGATATGCTAAAAATTAAGGATTCATTTTATTTGAGCCGTCTTAGTGGCTTTCAATTTAACATTTGCACCACTATGTAAAGATGCAAAGATAAACAGCAAGTGTGTTGTGTGGCATGAAGCAATGATGGTTCGAGATGCTAATAAATATAATAGATGCATTGATGGCTTTTCTTATTTCGGAAAGAGATGTGAAAAAATTAACACTGTGGTGTGACAATTGCACTGGACAAAATAAAAATTGGTTTTTATTTACAGCGCTGGTAATGCTTGTTAATTCTGAGTGCATTAATATTGTTACGCCGTGAAACTTGAGTACGCTATATCTTCGACGGAACCAAGAGTAGCATCAAATAATTAAAACGCATTGTCACGCATACTCACGTTCGTAACAATATTGATACTATCACTCTGAGATTTCTCACTAAAGGCCATACCCATCTGCTGACGGCGTACACGGAAATATAGAAAAAGAGATGGGGCGTCGAGATGGAGTTTATGATTACGAGGACTACAAGTCTATTATAGCGAACTGTAGAAAGAACATTGACGTTATCGAAGTGCAAAAATCATACCAATGAGTGAAAAAGAAACGAGTTCCACGGCGTAACACAAATGACGATTCAGTCAACCTCGTTGCGCAATCGCCATTTAACGGGTGTTGACGTGCAACAAGAACTGAGACGTGTACGAGGGGTGGCTGTTAGCGAGTGGACAGTAAGAAGACGCTTAAATGAAGCCAACATAACTCCAAAAAGGCCTGCGACAGGCCCCAAATTGACTGCTGGTGCCCGACAAGCGCGGCCGCAGTTTGCTCGAGAACATGTCGATTAGGAAATAGCGCAATGGCGGTCAGTCTTGTTCACTGACGAGTGCAGAATGGGTCTACATGAAAGTGACAGAAGAGGCCGGGTCTACAGACGTCCGGGTGAACGATTTGCAGTGTTAGTGAAACAGTTGCTTACGGAGGAGGTTCTTGCATGATGTGGGTTGGGATCTCCTTAGAAGGAAAAACCGAGCTTGTTTTTGTGCCTGGGGGAGGCCATGGGGGCGGGCTAACGGCTGATCGGTATATCACCGCCATATTGCAGGACCATGTTATTCCCTACGCAGGGTTTATTGGCGAAGACTTCGTTTTAATGCACGACAACGCCCGTTGTCACACGTCGCGGATCACTCAACAGAGTGGCACGGCATTCCTCAAGAGACCGTCAAAAATTTAATAAGGTCGATGAAAAACAGGATGCAGGCTGTAATTAGAGCTAGGGGAGGCAATACCATTAATATTGATTAAATAACTTTTTTTATGTTTTTCCAACATTTTTTGTTTTATTTGTAAAACACCAGACCCTCAACCCTTTGTCCTAAATTTCCCATTTTGCCTACACTTACATTTAGACATTATTAATTTAAAAAATTATGGATGGATGTCAATTATAATGACAACAAAATAAAGTGCAAAGGGCATGCGCAGTCTTCAATTTAAAGGTCTATTTGAAGACGTGCGGAGTGAGAGGGGCGGGTGCGCGCCGACGGCGACTCGTTATTGGTAGGTTAGTCGCTCTTCAATTTCCTCGCTGCATTAACGCGTCTCGCGCCTCTTGGGTTTGCGTACAGCTTGTGTTATCGTATTACTAATACATAGTGGTAAAAAAAATGATTAAACATACAATTTTAAAACGCCAAGCTAGAAAAATTATATATTATTTACGACGAGAATTGTTACATTAAAAAAGAAACAAATGTAATCGTGGGAAAGTTAAAGCAGGTTAAAAATACAACTGCAGCAGCCACAATATCATTGCAGTAAAAATTGGCCACACCTATACAACGGTTACAACTGTTTGCAAATAGAACAACGAATGCCACTGACAAGCGGCATCCGTATTAAATGTATATCACATTAGAACAAATTCGAGAAGACTGTGGAAACAGACACAACAAATTAAAATATTTTATAACAAATTATGAGTAATTTGAAACAGGAACGAAAAAGAACAGCACTGGCAACCGATACATCTGTGATAACAGTCAGGAAATTCCGAGTTTTTGACGGTGCTTAGAATTCATAGTGTTACGAACGTGAGTAATTAAATGCCGGTTTACTAGCAGACAACTTTATTCACCACAAAACAATGACAAATTAGTCCAATCAACAAATAACCAATCACTATAAACACTCAGAGTTCCGTTTAGTATCGCTTAGGTCGCTAGGTATCACTTCAAACACTTAGGTAGTTCGTTTCTGTATCGCTGACGAAATCAAACTGAACTGCTTCTGGCCGGGGACCCGTATTTATATGCGAAGTCATCGAAATTTCTCGATACCGACGTTTCAAGGACATTCTAGCACAAAATAGTCGCATCGGGAGGCCATAAATCATTTTTTATTGCTCTCGTAAGTAGGTACTTATCTACCACCTTACATGCGAATTTCGACTCTATTGCTAACATCGGAAGGTACAAATTCCCTTATCCACCCACATAACTACCTACTGAATCTTATCTTATAGTGTATGTCGGACTTTTCTGGAATTTGCCAGGCCTGAGTATGTACTCCTATTCTAGAAGCTTCGCACAGCAATGCGTTTTAATTATTTGATGCTACTCTTGGTTTCGTCGAAGATATAGCGTACTCAAGTTTCACGGCGTAACACTAGAAAGAAAAAACCGTGCGCAAAACCAATAACGGGTATTGATAATTTTGACCAAGGAGTCATAAAAAGATGTATTCATAACTTTCACTTAACTAATAAAGAAATTCCCACAATTGAAAAACTAAAACTAAGTTACAAGAAGATATAAACTTTCAAAGCTTTAAGGCTGATTTTAGTCTTACGCCGACGGCACGCGTACCGTCAGCGCTGATGGCTACGCGGCCGTACGCGTCGCGCGTCGGCCTCGCGTAGCTGTCGGCGCTGATGATCGCACGAGCGCCTCTGCGTTCAGTGAGCGTTCTTGTGTCGAGCGGAGCGGAAGTAGTCAGCGCGTACAGTCATGGCAAATCGCGAAGCGGATACAGGTCGAGTTATCGATGAGGTACGCCTGAGGAAGATATTGTGGGATGCATCCGATCCACTCTACAAAAATAAAGATGCAAGAAACAAAGCCTGGGAGGATATTGTGGACGCATTGTTCGAAAATATTTCAGGAGAAGAAAATCAACAACTTGGTTTACTAGTCTTCGGCAGATTATTAAATGGAAAAAGACCGAAAATACAGGAAGATTTTGATATAAACTACAAACATCCAAATGAAACGAATGGAGTACCTAAATAAAATAAAAAAATATCGTGAAGAAGAACAAACAATAATTTACATGGATGAATGGTACGCGGATTCATCACACTCGAATCCCAAAGCTTGGACGAATGGTTCAACGAAGAACCTAAACGCCTATTTCTAAAGGACAACATGAATTACGAGAACTACGAAAAATGGTTGAAAACCCAACTTATTCCTAATATTGCACCCAATTATGTTATCGTGGTTGATAACGCTTCCTATCATAATAAGCAGTATGACAAAACTTTGGCTGAACACAATCACAACATTCTGAGACCGCCTCAGTATTACCCTGATCTCAACCCCATCGAAATGCCATGGTTTATGATTAAACAGTATGTGGGTAGCAAAAACGTAAAATGGAATCTTAATAATGCTATTGAGCTTGTCAAACAAAAAGTTAATCTAATGGGAGTAAGAGAGTGGGAGATCTTGTGTAATAAAATCAAATCTGTAGAAGAAGAATACGCAAAAAGTGTCCACATCATAGATAAGTAAAGTACGTGAAATTATAAAATTCATAAAACGTAGTGTTAATGCGAGTGACGAACTGCGTAAAAAGCAAAGAGAAAATGGAATAATGGAAGGGCAAACAAAAAAACTCTGTGGCCTGGTGCTAAAAGGGCCAAAGTGCGTTTTTGTAGGAAACGATATTTTAATGCCAGTTTATTGTGAAAGTGTGATACTTTTTTGTGCTAAAAGGGCGTTAGTGTATTAACAATCTTTCAAAAATTACTATGTAAAAAAGGCCAATGTAGTGTGCACTTTCGTATAGTTGAGTAAAAAAAAAATGATAAAAGGGCTGCAATATACTTTATTAGCCGGTAAGAAATCATTATTTTTCACTTTCCTAGTAATAGAGTAAGAACTAAAACGATCAAAGTTAACATAAGCCCTTTTTGTGATAAAATTTTAGTCTGCTACTTTATTTACACACATCAAAAGTGTCTAGGGATCAACATATATTTTTGCAATAACTTTTCTCCTGATTGATATTAATTAAAATTTTCTTTAAGGATTCATCAAATAAAGTGTTTTCGTTTGTCACAGTAACGATAAACCAAGTCAACTTTGCATTAATAAAGAAATTTGCCATTTTCCTAATAAAGGGATTTTTGACATTTGAAAGTTCGAAAAAAAGACTGAAATAACAGTTTTCTTTAAAATTTTATTGGGTAACTTAAAAAATTAATAATCCGTGTTTCTACCGCGAACACTAACAACACAAGAACATCGGTTTGGCATACTCAAAATGAGTTCATCCAAATCACGCTGTGGAATGGCCGCCCATGTTCGTTGCAACAACAAAAAAAGATCTTCTTGCGACTGGATACCCTCCATATTCGGCAGAGCTCTTCTCTGTAGCATATCCCATGCATGCTCAATCGGGTTCAAGTCTGGCGACTGAGCAGGCCAGGGCAGGACATTGATGTTAGCTGCGGCGAGAGTCTGTCTTACAACTCTTGCGGTGTGCGGTCGTGCATTATCATGCATTAACTGAAATAAGGGACCGATTTGCACTTGTAGAGGAACGATGACGTCTGATACAATCGTCTTAGCATAAATTTGAGCGTTGAGGTTGCCTCTGATCCAAATCAACTCAGTTCTTCCGCCGATCCAAATACCCGCCCATACCATGATGATTCCACCACTATAAGGATGGACTTCCTGGCAGGATTTTAATCGCTGTTGGCGTCCAGGGGTTCTCCAGTGTCGTATACGTCTTGTATCCGGTCTCATACCAAAACGAGACTCATCAGAAAAGCACACGAAACGCCATTGTTCTTCTGCCCAATTTCTGTGTTCAAGAGCCCATTGATATCGAATCCTACGATTGTGCATTACTATAGGTGGTACCCGTAGCGGTCTTCGGGAATGAAGGTTCACTTCATGCAAGCGGTTTCTGACTGTTTGGTCGCTAATTAAGTTCCCTGAAGAGTGATGAAGCCTCACGGCTAACATCATGGCGGTTATTGTTGGAGCTCTTCGAGTTAAGATTTGAATGTATCGGTCTTGTCTCCGTGTGGTGCAGCGATACCGTCCTCCATGGCGCTCAGCCACGGTACCAGTGCTTCGGTAACTTTTTCAATTTCTCAAATCTCTAGGTATTGGCGAAGCTGTGGATGACAGCTCACCTAATATCGATCTTAACGCCATTAATTCTCATTTCTCCAAATCTCCTGTAGTTCTGGACGATAACGTCAAAGCTTCCACTCTTAGTCTCTCTAAGCTCTCGCTGCCAACTTGTGCTTTGTTCTCTTTTCATCCAGTTACGGAGGGGGATATCAAAAGAGCCATTTCATCTATATCCACGAAAGCGGTGGGTGATGATGGTCTTCAACTTCAGATGTTTCTTCCTATCCCACTAGTTTACAAATTTTTGTTTTTTCTCTTACCCATTCCCAAAGAATCTTGGCGAATTCATAGCTGAAATTTATTGGAGTGTCTTAAAGTGACTTATATACGAAGGCATTTCTATTATTTTTCTACGTTTTTTCAAAGTATCACATTCACTAGTTAAAGCCGGATAAAAAAAATATTTGAAATTAAAGTTATTTATATTTATTCTGCCAAATGACAGTAATTAATGACGGGCAAAAAGACTATTATCCCAAATAAAAAAAATATAACTTGGTTTGACTTTGACAATTGTCGATTGGTTTTACTCATGTCACAAACGCCTATCATTTATGCATATAAAGCAACTGACGCTGAAATTATGTCCGGTCTATTTTCTTCTGGCAGTGCTCATATTTCAGAGAAGATGATGTTGTGTTCATTCTGGATAGGGGTTTTAGGGACGGTATAAGTTTACTAGAGAACGTGATTTTAAAGTTTTTAGGCACGAGTATTTTCATCGCTTTCTACCACACATGATGCAAACATTTCAAATCACGACAGCTCTTTTGAACAAGTTTGGTGTTCGCTTTCAAAATAATGAATATGCTAATGAAATACTTGAAATAATTAGAGAATGGATGAACTTACCAAACAATCTGGCAAATATGGTGGAAGCCTTAAACATGAATAGACGAACCTCACAATTTCGTAGCATTACCGCTGATCGCGATAATGTTTTATGCTTCCCAACCCTGGAATATAGAGACTTGATTCTCTTCGCCCTGGGAACGTACCAAATAAGACAAGCTCGCTCATATTATGGCGAGCATATACGTTTCCACGGTAGGTACAGAATCGAAGTTTCCAGTGAAAACATTGATTCCTCTGAATATAATCTTAGAGGCACTGGCGTGACAACACCAACAACCTAAGGGCGACTGGTAGTAAATGCCTAAGGCATTAAGTCCGCCTTTGTACAATGTTTTGTGCATAAAGCTTTAATAAATAAATAATTAGAGGAAAAATAAAGTCACTTCACGTATCCAGGAAGCAATATTATGTTTATATTGTTATAGAAAATGATATTCCTGGTAGGACAGGAATCAGCGAGTATTGTTGTAGTTGTTTAGTTGGTCGGCGCACAGGATGCTGTGCTCATGTCATGACGCTAGTCTGGTATTTGGGATGGGCCAGACATCAGCAAAATATTTCAGCACCTGCAGAATTTCTGGATGAAATAGTTATAAGAGAGGATTACGAAGAATAAATAATAATATAAAAAAACTTGTTTTATTGATTCTTATGAACATACTCAATATATTCCACACGCATTCAAGGATTTTGTATACTTAAATACTTATTTATCTGAAAAGTTAGCAAGTATTTATAAAATCCCGGAATGCTATTATAGTCCTATTGCTTCAATATCTACCTAAAACAATGCTGATGGTGACTGGCAGCCTCAGTCCTATTGTACACAGCCACGTAGTAGGTACGTAGTAGATAAGTATACCTAAATAAGTTAACCTATCAATACCCGCGAAACGAGACACAATAGTAAGACAATAACAACGCGGTCCTATGAGACCGGTCAGGGATTCATGAATTAAGGCCAAAGAGTAAGTATTTACACCTTTTACAAAGCATTGCATGCTAAAATAACGGGGTCAGGAAAATAATAATGTAATATTGCCCTTTTAACTTCCTCGAATTGATATTACCGTAGACATAACCTACAAAACTTCATGACTGAATTTCTATTAATTCCGGCCTTTTCGAACAAAAATTTTTGCACCAGCTAATTCAGAAGTTGACGCCGAGTTTAATAAAATATTTTTCATTTAAAGACGCTAGAATTTAATCTCAGCTAATTTAATGTATAGGCGGCTGCCATTGTTCTTTATACCAAACCTGTTTTGTCTAGTGTTCTTATCACGAAATTGTATGTAAAATATTTTTATCACGTCAAGTTTTTTAATTATACAAGAAGTTATTTAAACTACAATTTTGGGGCGTATCGCTTGCATCAAACGGTATAGTTGTGTTAAATTTGTAAAATTAGTTACCAAAAAATTGTTAAAATGTCCCTAAGAAAGTGTTAATTTAATTCGAATAACTTTTGCTATGTTTGTGGTAAAGTTATTTTGACAAACACGACGACACCGACTAGAGAGGGAGTAAAACAAGCGTATTTTCAATACTTCCAAATTCCCGTAACAAACATTGAAAATATTGGTTTCTGAAGTAATATGTGTAAATAATAGAAGCATATTAACTAACTGGGCTGCAGGGAATAATATAAACTTGCGTTTCATGCCCGTCATTGCTTGCAGTTTAAGTACAGAAAATAAATCAAAGCACATGGACTTGTTCATGAAATTTTGCATATTTAAAAACCGTCTGTCCCAAACTCTCTGAGACTGAACTTAAAGAAGGAATTCATGTAAGCCGACAAATTAAAAAAAAAATGAATAATAACAATTTTGATTGCCACTTATTTAGTGTTGAAAAAGATGCCAGAACCAGTAGTTTTCCTTTCTTGGGCAACAATAAAACTGAGGAATATGAATAAATTGTATCTTACTTCATCATCATCTAGCCTAGCCTTTTCCCAACTATATTGGGGTCGGCTTCCAGTCAAGCCGGATTTAGCTGAATACCAGTATTTTACGAGGAGCGGCTGCCTACCAGACCTCCACAACCCATCAACTGGGGTAACACGGTACTTCATGGCAAGACTGGAGTCAGATTTACTGGCTTCTGACTATCCGTAACGACTGCCAAAGATCTCCAAATGACAGCCGGGACCAACGGCTTAACGTGCTTTCCGAGGCACGGAGGAAACTCGTTATGTTAAGATGGTCACCCATCCACAGACCAACCTAGGTAAGCATTGCTTAACCTTAAAGATCGACCTGTGCGGCTGTTATTATTTAGCCACGTGCTCAGTTTAGCATACTGAATCATGGAACCAATGAAGGCAAATAATAAGAAGGGAGGACAACGAAAGCAGACGAAAAGGTCAGGCAACTTCAGGGAAAAGAAGGCTGAAGACTTTCATGCTAGCCGCGACATTTACATCAGAGAGCAACTCTTTGTAGGATGCTCCAACTCGGAGGGTGCACTTCCATCGGTTGGCGAAGTAGTGGCCAAGGAAGCCATAGCAATGCCGATCTCCACTAGGGGAGTTGGTACAGCTGCAATTCACATGGCTAAAACGGTCAGCAAACTAACCCCGACTATTGAAGTTGACGTCCGAAGCATTTACCGAGCAGGCCTTGGTCTCGTTGAAGCGAGGCTGGCCCGTCAGCAGGGCATGTTTAACAGGCCGAACCCTTTAGTGGGTGATTCCCATGATGTTGACGTCTCAAACCCCCTTATCCAAACCATCCGCCACATTCCCATGGTACCAGAGCCATTCTTTCGGTTAGTTAATTGTATTGGCGTTCTCAAGCACCAGGGCGATGTTTATCTTCCAGTGCTCCCGAAAGAGCTTCATGTGCGAGGCGCCTTTACTCCACGCAGTCATACGGTTTTATTGTCAAACCTAAGGCGAACCGTTGAAACTTTAAGTAATCCTAGAAAATCAAGATTAATCCGTGAAGAATTTTATCATCACTCACCAATACCAGGAGCGAGATGGGAAGGTCGTCGCTTGATGAACCCAGACGCTATCATTCCACCGGATTATGACAACGTAGCCTTTAAAAGAGACCTCGACCATCTTAACGATTTGGCAATTTACTTAGAGCGTAACCTACCCAAGATGGCTGGCGGTCCAGTGGACCTATCATCTCCCGGAAACCAGGCTCAGCTGTTAAGCAACGACCTCGAAAATCTAAAGGTTCCGGATTATACGCAGGAAACACTAGCACAATACATCAGAGGAGCGGAGATCCAGGGCCAAACGGAAGTTGAGGGCCCCTTCAGGATACTAGGCGCTCTCTGTATCTTACTTAATTCTACTACTATATATACTTCTTAATCAATAAGATTAAATATTTCAAAATGAGTGTACACATGTCATTGAAACTTTATTTTTTACATTCACACTTAAATATTTTTCCTGAATACCTGGGAAGCGTGAGTGATGAAAATAGCGAATATTTTCATCAAAATTCAAAGTTATGGAGAGAGGTTTCAAGATTTGTAGGATGAAAATATGTTAGGCGATTACTATAGGGGTACCAAAAAAGAAACTGACACTAATTAGTATGAAAGTTGTGCCAGTTATTATTTTTTTAAGTAGCGGCTATGTAAGAAAATCGAAATATAAAAATATTAATAATTTTAAAACTTGACGTGCTAATTTTTTTTTTTGCTTCCATATCCAACTAAGGGTTAAATACCCTACCCATTCTCATGGGTTTCATGTATGGGTATAAAATCTTGTAAACTTGTGTCCTTAATAGTAGGGGAGGCCACGATGCTAAATGGGGATTTACTCGAGCGTCGTAGAGACCTATTGGGTGGCAAAGCTTAGATGATAAGAAGAAAAAAATGTTATATGATTATACCTTTTTATCGGTGGGGGAAGCGGCTATAGATTTTTAAATATGTAAAAAAAAACTATTGCATGGACATCCTCGAGCGCGTCAGATATTGATAGCATCAATGCCCTACGTATTTTTAATAATGTATGCATGTTAATCTGATTTTTTGCATGATGGGGGTGGTTATATGGAAGGGTTGAAAATGGGAAAAAAAATAATTTGATCGAGCGCGTCAGATTTTCTAAGGGAGTGTTAAGTGCACCAAAAAAAAAGCTCTCATTCACTAATCTGACGATTCCGATGGTACGCAAACTCGCGGCCATCTTCATAAAGTGCAAAAAAAATTCGCCATTTTGAAATACTCAAGCGCGTCAGATTAAGATATATTTGGTTCATCTTTATGTTCTAAACGTACTGTCTCATAATCTGACAATTATCTAGGGATTCGCCTGATCTGACAAAAAACACCCCTGTAACTTCCTGCTAATTCCATTCCTGGGCGCTTAAAATTGTACTTATATCATTATTGAACCCAAAATATAATTTATGTGATATTTTGAGCTCGCTGAGTTCAAAGAAATAATATTTCTATGCATTTGAGCTCTCCCAGTTCGAAAGTCTGACAGAAGTTTCATAGAACACTATTTTTGGAATTTTCAAACCGCAATAACTTTTGAATGGATCAAGCGATTTTCACGCGGTTGGCGGCATTCGACGCAGTTTTATCATCCTCGTAAGATATTTTCTAGTTTTAATTTATCGAACCAAAAATTTCGGAGTAATCCCGAAAAATCACTTTTTCGGGTTTCTTTCATTCACGATATCTCTCGAACGAATCAACCGATTTTGACCAGCTTGGTAGCGATCGACGTGGTTTTTCAAGCTCAAAAGCGGATTAGTTTTTGAAGTTGATCGATAAAGCCGTTTAAAAGTTATTAAAAAAAAACCACTTTCAAAATAAAAAACTTATTTTTTTGAGATTTTTCAAAATTTCTCAATATCTAACGGTCCGAATCAGTTCAAAATCCCAGGAAATCTAATTTTGAGGAAACTCTTTAGAAAACCGGAGCAGGAAATGTAGCCATCACACAACTGCACGCATTTAACTTTATCGACGATTTTTTGTTATTTCGGCTTGCGGAAATCGTCAGATTATATATTTTTCATTATTCTTGAATTATTTCCTTCAAAATAAAAAAAAAATTAGCTACGCTCGAGAATGTCGAGATGACGTTATTTTTTTACAACTTTGCTCCCCTCCCCTTTCTTTACGTCACTCTCAAATTGTCAGATTAGAAGAATATACATTTTTTAAGATGTAATTAACTCACTCTACCTTAATCTGACGCGCTCGAGAATGTCTGATGGTCATTTTTTTTTTACTAATCTGATCCTGTATCCTTCACGGGCGGCTTTATATATAGGCCTCATATTTGGTGGAGGTACTTAACCGGGTGCAAGGTATCCCCCTGTATATTAATCTGCCGCGCTTTAGTAAATCCCGAAATCCCTTCTGGGGCTCCCCTACTATAATGAACTCGCTCCAGTCATCCTCCACATTATCAACTATTCCTTCTTTACTGGCTGCTTTCCTTTTGCGTGGAAGAAAGCACATGTCCTGCCTCTACCCAAAGTCTCGAATCCTGTGTCAGTTTCCCAGTTCCGTCCAATTTCCATACTTCCAATCCTATCCAAAGTCCTTGAGAGTGTTGTCAATAATCAACTGTCTCATTTCTTTTCCTCAAATAGCCTGCTGAGTCCTTATCAATCTAGATTCCGTCCAGGGTCACAGCACTGTATCGGCCCTCGTTAAAATAACTGACGCCATCCGACTGGCCATGGAAAACAGGCTTCTGACGATATTGATTCTACTGGACTTCAGCAGTGCTTTTAATTCGGTTGATTTTGACATACTCTTAGGTATCCTATCCACTCTTAATATATCTCCTTCCGCGATTGCATGGTTTGATTCCTATCTTCGGGGTCGCTCGCAGTCGGTTCGCTCAGGTGAGGATTCCTCTGACTGGTGCGACCTTACTGTGGGTGTTCCTCAGGGTGGCGTCCTTTCTCCTCTTCTTTTCTCTGTTTTTATTAATGCTATCACTAGGGTCTTATCATCACACTTTCATCTCTATGCAGACGATTTGCAGCTCTATCGCCACTTTAAGCCTGAAGAACTCACTAGCGCTATCGAAGCCATCAATAATGATCTTAAAAATGTCTGTCAATGGGCTAAAAGTTTGGACTTTTAGTAAATCCTACTAAATCACAAGCTCTCATTAATTATTGGTGGCAAATATTTCATAAACTTATTAAACAGCCAGGCTCTACCACCTATTTTGTACCTGAAGAACCTGTCTTGGAATGTTCACATAGCAGAAGGAAGCAGGAGGGTATTTTGCTCGTTTCAGTCTCTCAAACGTCTCCAGAAGTTCTAGTAGTATACTATAAATACTCATTTGATGATGGTGAAGAATTCAAAGTGCTAAGTTTAAAAAGAAACCGAAATATGACACGTTCACAATCAGAAGATACTGCACTAGTAGCACCTCTTATGCCCTTAAATCAAAGACCTATTAAACTCCCTGCACCAAAAGTCAGAGACCTGCAATCATTTCTGGAGTACCTCCAACCGTCTAGCCGTCCATTTTATGAGTCTTTAGAAGCTGGCCCTGAAATGGACGATATTGTGTCATGTTCTGATGAAGAAAATTAAAAATATTGTTATCTTTCCATAATAAAATTTCTTAGAAAAACAACATTGGTCTTTTTTATTTGTAACAATGAGTTTATTTGCTTGTGCTTAATAATAACAAGACGAAACATTCTTATTAAGACCAGGCTATATGATTGTTTCAGGTGACTTCATCAGACCGCATTTGTCATTCCTGTTGGTTGAGAGTTAAGAGAGTTGTAACACTCAATATGCAGAGAAATATAGAACAGCAGGCAGAACCGGAGCCAGAGCAGCTGGAACAGGAGCTAGAACCAGAGCTGGAGCTGCGCATAGAGCCAGAACCACAACTCCAAGAACCCCGAAGTTCTTCAAACACCGACCAGCTAGCTGAAGAGTTGCCCAGGATAATTTGCTTGTCGCATTATAAACGAGCACCTAATACTGCAGCAAATTGCGTCTTTTATGGTTGCCAAAACACAGATTTACATAGAATTTCTGATCCTCTAAGAGCAACAACTCTCAGCAAACACAAGTATTATTTGCCTATAAATGCTCGTATATGTGTAGAACATACATTCAGTACTGATTGGGATATGTTGTTCAATTCTGAAAATAGTATTAGTACATTTACAGTTGAGCAACTGGAACATGCATTGTCTTTTATAAATGCTTTTAATACATTTCTTGATTTCTCAAGTACGGAGAGTGTTGAAAGAATTGATCATTTGTTTCATTATTGGCTAGGAATGAGTAAGCTACAATTTGAAATATTATATGAAATGCCACGTCTTATAGAGATAAAAAGGGGCATTTTGGCTTTGGGTGCTCTTCTAATGAAGATGCGAACTGGTGACTCGGATGACCGGTTATCCCAGCTATTAAGGGTTCCAAGACGAACATTAGAGAGACTAATGGATAAGGCTAGGGAAATCATGGTACAAGAATTTGTCCCTAGAAATCTGGGACTTCAACATATATCTCGTGAACAATTGTTACAACACAATTTAATGATTCCAAATGCAATTTATAATCAAAATAATGAACATACTATAATTATATGTGATTGGACATATATTTATATAAACAAAAGTTCTAATTATATGTTCCAAAAGGACACTTACTTAACTACACTTACTCGGCGACCCAAACCCGAACCAAACCCGAACCAAACCCAAACCCGACACCAAGCCGCCGGGGCTGTGTCGGCGGGTCGGCGGGTTTGGTGTGTAGACTCCTTAATTCACTGCATAAGTATAGAAACTTATTAAAAAGGCTTGCAGCTACAAAACATACATGCCGGAATCCCTGCTTGAAGGTTAACATCAGCTCACTACTGAGCAGGCTAATAGGAGCCGCTGCGTTACCATATGCCGTTGGGTGGTGGAAGTTGTTGACGGATATTTTAAACGAGATTTTAAAATATTCCGGCAAGATTTTTTTAATAAAACTGTCCTACATATGATGCAAATGTTTTCCATAGCTGCAAGCCTTTTAAATAAATTCGGTGTTCGATTAAGAAATAGGAATGATGCTGAGCAAATCATAAATGTGATTAGGGAACGATTTTCATTAAATAATAATTTGTCTGATTATGTAAACACCATGAATATTAATAGACGAACATCTGATTTTAGTAGTATTACAGCTTATTCAAATAGAAATATTGTATTCCCCCGTCCAGAATATAGTGAAGTTATTTTATTTGCTTTGGGAACATACCAGATCCGACAGGCAAGATCCTATTATAGTGAACATATCCGGTTTCATGGAGGATATCGGATAGAAATAAGCAGGGAAAATATAAATGTAACAGAGTATCGTTTGAGAGGAAGCGGTAATAATTCTCTGATAAGAGGCAAAATCAAATCCAGACACATTTCTAGAAAATTATATTATGTTTATATATTAATTGAAAATAATTTTTCTGGAAGCGACGGTATAACAGAGTATTGTTGTAATTGTTTAGTTGGTAGAAGAACGGTTGGGTGCTGCGCACATGTTATGACGCTCGTGTGGTATCTAGGATGGGCCAGGCATCAGTCAGCAATATCAGCGCCGGCAGCATTTCTTGATGCTGTAGTTGTAAGAGAGGATGATGAATAAAAAGCATTTTGTCTAGCCTATTTCTTTTATACTTAATACTCCAATATCCTACCATTACGCTTCACATACTACTGCTTAACCTATTATTACTTTATTTTTCAATACCTATGCATCTTGATGAAAACTAAAAGGCAGTAGGCATCTATCGACCAACTCTCTTTAGCCTAATTGAAGTGGTCGAACCGTAAAAAAGCCTTACTTCACATTGTGCAAGATAGTGTAGTTTTCTTTGAATTATTTGTCAAAATCTGTTATCGACCCGGACCCTCGAGTCAGCTTGACGGATGTCCTATTTTTTGGCCAATTCTCTGAACGAAATCGTAATAAATAGAATCTGTATCACCTCCTCGTTTATCGCTAATTACATTATTAGGCTACGAGTGCTACGCCACAGTCGGGTAAAACGTATTATTGATTCTAACCTCAAAAAGTATTGACGTTATTATAAAAAAATCCTGGCCCTTTAAGTACGATTTACAAAGATGACGGTGCTTACAACATAAAAACAAACTTATTTGACAATATTTTGATTTTGTACACGAAAAATAAAAGTCTAGTCCAGCACCTATAGAATATTGGCCATTGTTCTTTTAGCTGCTGATATTAAGATGACTCTTCTCAAACTTCTGCAAAAGGCACCTTGCTACGCCATAGCACTCGATGAGTCATGTGACATTACTGATGATGAACAAATGACAATTTTTGTCAGATTTCTTGACATTGAGTCTAAAACTTTTAGGGAAAAGTTGCTAACAATATTGCCGTTAAAAGGTAACACTCGAGGAGAAGATTTATTCAAGGTAATTGATGAATTTATTACTAAATCTAACATCAGTTACGACAAAATGGTGTCTCTTTCTACTGACGGGACTCCAGCAATGATTGGCAAAGAAAAAGGTGTCGTCAAGAGAATTAGGGATAAAAATTCAGGCCTAATATCATATCAGTGCATAATCCACCAGACAGCCCTTTGTGAAAAACTTAGCGATACACTGAAAGAAGTGATTCGCCCGTGATCTCTGCCGAGAGTGGACGTGTTACCGATTTTAATAAAAAGTTTTAAATAGTGCACTTCGCGACAGTAAACCGTTAGGGCAAAGTTATTGAGTTTAGTTTCCTTAATTACAAGTAATTTATATTTCTCAAAATCTTCCATACCGACGCGCTCGCCCGATAGGCCACGCCCCCGTGCTGGACAAAGATAGTGGTCATAATTGCTGTCCCGCTCGACCTCTAGCGGCCGCACCAACCGTGACCTTGGGTCGTCTTGCCGTGGCCACTCGCTCCTACTATCGGGTGCAGGTGAACTAAAGCTTACGCTCGACGTCCGCTTGCGCTATACGATGTCGCGTATGCAGCGGTCCCCGCCGATGAAGCCCGCGGGTAATAAGGACAAGAATCTAATGCAAGTATCCTCGGATTCAGACATACCGCAGTCGCTCTCCAGTAGTCCATCCGGAAATGTGAATATTTCTTCAAGACACAAGCGTCCTCGAGGGGAGTCATCACCTCCAGGGGCGCCATCACCTTCCAACGAGCTGCAGGACCTCAAAGACGAGGTTCTCCAAATGCTAAAGAAGTGGAAAAATTAACAGGAGTCCCATTTAAAAAAAATCCTGGACAGTCAGGCCTCATCTATGACGAAACTGGCTTCCGACATTGCAGAATTAAAAAGTCAAAATGCTTCTATTCAGAAATCAAACACGGAGATCGTAAAGACTGTCAGTTTTATCAGCAAACAGTACGACGACATACTGAAACAAATGGAGATTTTGCAAAAAGAAAGAACTATTTATAAAGATAGCATTCAATCGCTGGAAATTAAAATGCAAGATCTTCAGCTCTCCTCGCGTTCATCCACTGTCGAGATCCGCAACATTCCTCCTTCGAAAGAGAAAGAAACCATGGCAGAATTAACCAACATCGTTATCAAAGTGGGAGCCGCAGTTAACGTACCCATTAATACCATGCATATACGAGACATATACAGGCTCCCCGGAAAATCGGGATTCGCCAGGCCGATAGTTACTGAATTCACCAGCGTACAGACTAAACTCAAACTCCTCACATCAGTTCGTGATTTCAATAAGCAATTGAATAAGGAAGAGCGTCTAAGCACCCATTCCATTGGTGTCGCCGGTGACCGTTGCCCAATATACGTCGCCGAGTATCTCCCTCCGAGTACCCGAAAGCTATTTTTTGCTGCGAGGCAATTCGCTAAGCTAAAAGAATTTAAGTTCTGCTGGACCAATAACGAAAATGTTTTTCTGCGGAAAATTGAAGGCGGTAAACAGATTCTCATTAAATCGGAGCAAACTCTGCGTGATATGGAAGTGAATCAATGACTATTTATAATCTTAAAAATATTTAGTTCATTCTATACTTTTTGTTTATTTTTTAGAATAAGTTTAACAATCTACACTCACAACTACACACGTAAGTTTTTTATTTATTATACAAATGAGCGTTTTATAATACCCATGCACTTTTTTAAAATCATATTTATTTATTTATTTTTTAACTGTCCGTTTCTGGCCAATTTCTTTCTCATAAGTGAATGCCTCCTTTTTTGGTTTCTTTATTCTTTTAACAAATGGCGAATCCAAATAACTTAGATAACGAATTAGACTCACTCAGTGTCGCCAAATCATACAAATGTGTTCCTGAAACGTGCTTGCGGTGTATTGCTTATCCTAATAGAGGTTTAAAGATACTTCATCTTAATATCCGGAGCATTCAAAAAAATTTTGATGAAGTCTCTGTGTTAATGGAACTTTTGGGTTTTCACTGTGACGTTATTGTCCTATCTGAGTGTTGGCTCAGCAAAATATCACACCTACCTACTTTAAATGGTTATACTTCCTACTGTACAAAAAATACTTTTAATCAAAATGACGGATGTGCAATTTATATTAAATCTTCCATTAAACATGATGTAAAAGAACCCAATTTCGCCGATGCTAACTGTCTTATCTGTACCATAGACACTATTTCAATCATTGCTGTTTATCGTTCTCCCTCCTTTAGAAACACAACTAACTTCATCGATAGTTTGGACAAAGTTCTCACGCTCTCCACTCAATCTGTTGTCCTGATCGGCGATATTAATATCGACATCAAGAACGGTAATAATGACACCAATTCAGACGAGTATCTATCCTGTGCCGCCGCACACGGTCTACTCCCGGCACACCTATATCCCACGCGTGCTTCAAACTGTCTTGACCATATCCTTTTAAAAACCAATTTATCCGCGTCAGCAATTGTCATTGAATCGTCCATTACAGACCATGAACCCCTATTACTATTTCTGCAAGCCAATAATAAGAATCGCAACCCATCTCATACCAAGTGCAAATTGGATCGAGACTCAGTCATAGAAACCATAAACGGCCATGACTGGTCCCCTATTCTAAAAATGACAGATGCTGACTGTGCTGCGGAAGAATTGATTGGAAGTCTCTCTAAAATAATCAAGGACAATACTTACGAATATAAAATACCCAGAAAACAAAGAACCCTTAAGCCCTGGATTACTCCCGGTTTACTAAGGTGTATTCGAAACCGCGACCGCATGCACGTCAAGCTAAAAAAATGTCATGAAAACGAAATTCTGCGAATCACGTATAACCGTTATCGTAATCACTGCAACTCATTATTAGGAAAACTCAAACGCGCGTATGAGAAAGAAGAATTCTCTAAAGCAAAAAATAATATTAAGGCAACTTGGGATGTAATTAAAAAGGTGGCTGATATTAATTCTACTACAACTCCTCCAGTCGAACTGTTACATGTTTCCGATTCTCCACGACTCTCACTTAACATTGTGAATGACTACTTTGCTAGTATTGGTAAAAGTCTTGCATCCAAAATAAAGCCTATATCCCCTACACCTACTGCAGCGTCTTCTATATCAAGTGATTCCATGGTTCTCCTAGAAACCACAGAAATGGATGTCGAAGGCATAATTTTGACCCTCAAGCCTGATTCTGCTACAGGTTGGGATGGCATCCCCATAAGCATAATCAGGGCTACCACCACAGCTTTAGTCCCATCATTACGCACGTCTGCAATCTGGCCATTTCATCAGGTGTTTTCCCAGCCGTATTTAAACGGGCTGTGGTTCACCCTATTCATAAATCTGGACGCAGAGACGATGTAAATAATTATAGACCTATCTCGGTCCTTTCCGCTATGTCAAAGATATTAGAACGAGTATTAAACAAGAGTCTCCTCTCATTCCTTGACGCCAATAATATTTTATCTCCCAACCAATATGGTTTTCGTAAGGGAATGAGTACCGAAGATGCCGTTCTAGCATTGACCGAGCATGCTGTAAAGATTCTTGACAAAAAACATAAATGTCTAGGTATCTTTATCGACTTATCTAAAGCCTTTGACACTGTCTCTGCGCCAGAATTACTGAAAAAAATGGAAAGCGTTGGAATCCGGGGTGTAGTTCTAGAAATATTTCGAGACTACTTGCGGAATCGTACGCAAATTGTTAGAGTCGGGCAGTACGACAGCGATGAGCGTCTAATCACGTACGGTGTTCCACAGGGCAGCATTCTGGGTCCCAGTCTTTTCTTGATATACATCAACGAGCTATGTCAGTTACCAATCGATAGCTGTAAAATAATTTCATACGCAGATGACACTTCTCTACTAATTGACGGGGAAGACTGGGCCCAATGTTATCAAAACGCAGAGATGGCGTTGAGGTGTGTTATGGAATGGCTTTGTAATAATTTACTGACGGTGAACGTAAGTAAAACATTTTACATGCCGTTCACCATTAGATCAAATTTTTCTCCACCTGCATCCTATACACTAAAAATTCACTCTTGCACACCTTCGACTTCCTGTGACTGCCCCACCATCGCCAAGTCACCGACTGTGAAATATCTAGGCGTTCATATCGATCAACATCTGAACTGGCATAAGCACCTCGACACACTTGTGAGTAGAGTTCGCAAACTGATATACGTTTTTAAAAAACTACGAAATTCTGCTGATACAGACACACTAAAAGTTGTGTATTTTGCTTTATGTCAATCGATTTTGGCGTACTGTATTCCAGCTTGGGGTGGAGCCACTGAAAATGTTTTCTTACGATTGGAACGAGCGCAAAGAGCTGTACTGAAGGTTCTTCTCCGTCGGCCGCGGAGATTTCCAACAGTACAGTTATATGCGGAATCAAAAGTGCTGACTGTAAGACAGTTATATGTTTTCCAGACCGTACTCCGAAAGCACTCCAGGCGTCCACTAACAGAGCCAATCGGTAGAGTCAAACATACAGTTTTTCCCATGAATTCATGTAAAACATCTTTCGCTAAAAGGCACTACTATATCATCAGTTCGAAACTTTACAACCAGTTGAACAAATTATTAAACATTTTTCATAAAAATAAATATCAGTGTAAATCAATCTTACGTGAATATCTTTTAAATCTCAACTATAGCAACACCGAGAATCTTCTTACGGGAAACTATTCAAATTCTAATTTTATAACTTAAATTTCATATGGATTATAAATAAATATAAAACCTTCTAATAACCATAGGTTATTTCATACCTCGCTCACACTCATTCTTGCATACAAATACACTTACACTTAACCCATATATACGTCCACATTTTTACCAACAGCCACACACACACACAGTATACACTCACAACTGTTAAACACTATTTTTTTATTATTATTATTTTTTCTCTTTTTGTTTCACCAAAGTCATAAAATATTATTTTAAATCTTGCTACATCAAAAATTATTTTGCCCTGGATTAAGCTTACATTGTTTTTGTATATATTTTTGCATTTTTTAATTTCTTCACTATTACATTGTGTCCTATCCGGTAATATTGTACTTTTTATACTTATGTGCAATTTCGAAGGCACACTGACTTCTAAGATACAGGTAATTCCTAGTTTAGAAGTCAGGGTCTTTTTGCTCCAGCCCAGTTAGCTATTGTGCCTTAAAAATGTAATATTTTGTGTATATTTTTGGAAAATAAAGATTTATTATTATTATTATTATTTCATTTATTTTTCATTGTATCATATTTCTTACATTTTTAAATATTTTTACAAAAACTTAGAAAAAAAAAAAAAAACATTTAAAAATATAAAAAATAGTGGCCCACCGGCATCGGGAACAGGGTCCAAGCTACCGGCGGTCAGGGCTCCTGAGAGAGGAACCTCCGAACTATACGCGCCGTGTCCAAGAGTGCAGCTTTCTGGATCAAGCCCTTGATCCAGCTGCCTAACGAGAGCCTCCTCAGGTGTTCGTCGAGGCTCTTGGCTATTAAGCCATTGGCCGTCACGACTATCGGCACAATGATTGCTGTGTCCACTTCCCACATGTCGACAACCTCGCGAGCTAAGTCAAGATACTTAGTTTGCTTTTCTTTCTCAGCTTTCACGAGGTTCTCGTCATGAGGGACCGCTATATCAACAATCATTGTGCGACGCTCTAATCGATCTATCACCACTATGTCGGGCTTATTGGCAACAATAGTCCTATCAGTGATGATAGATCGATCCCAATACAACGTGATATTGCCATTGTCGAGAACTGGGTCGGGCACATACCTATAGTACGGTACTTCTGACTCCACAAGATTGTATTTAAGAGCAAGTTGCTGGTGGATAATCCTGGCCACTAGGTTGTGTCTATGCAAATAGTCTCCGTTAGCAAGATGAGAACACCCAGAAATTATGTGTCGGATTGATTCTCCGGGCAGGTGGCATGCCCGACAGATGTCAACCGTACTATCCTTCACAATGTATTTCCGGTAGTTGTTCGTCATCATAACTTCATCCATAATTGCAAAGACAAAACCTTCGGTTTCTCCAAAAAGATCACCAAAGCGTAACCAGGATACGGACGCTAATAGATCAACATCGGGCCCATGTAAGGCCCGGTAAAAGCGTCCGTGAAGCTCCTTACTCTGCCATACTTCCCTGCGGTCATTAGTATCCAGTACTATTGGTTTGCACCAGTTCTCCTTAGCCAAGGAGAGCGGGGTTAGGCCCTTGTCCACCGCCACTACATCGCGATGCATACCCACGTCCACAGCCAGGAAATATTCCCTGAGACTGCATATCTCGCGGTTATGCAGGGTCTTGGCATTTAAAAAGCCACGACCCCCACACTTCCGCGGGATATACAATCTCATCACCGATGACCGTGGGTGATGCATCCGGTTTGCAGTAAGTAGTGAACGGACCCTTCTATCCAGGGCGTCGAGTTCCGTCTGAGTCCATTTAAGTATGCCGAAAGAGTACATCAATACCGGCATGACCCAACCGTTGAAGGCGCGCACCTTGTTCCCGCCTGATAAAAGACTATTCAGTACTTTATTCAGGCGGCCAAAGAAGCGCTCCTTCAACGATCGCTTCACGTCAGCAGCATTGATGCCTAACGCTTCCGACATACCCAAATACTTGTAAGTTTCGGTTGAACAGAGGGATCTAAGGTGTATGGAATCCGAGAGTTGGGTTCCCACGGATTCCACAATCTCCCCTCGCTTTACATGCATGACTGCACATTTGTCCACACCAAATTCCATCCTGATGGCACTACTGAAGGTTTCAGTTACCTTCAGTAGCTCCATCAGTTGCAAGTTGTTGGGGGCAAAGAGTTTCAGGTCGTCCATGTAAAGGAGGTGAGATATGACCTGACCACCTCTTTTCAACCGAAAGCCTAAGCCCGAACCCTCCAGCAATGTGCTGAGTGGGTTCAAGGCTAGACAAAACCACAGTGGACTCAGACTATCGCCCTGGAATATGCCACGCTCGATCCTTATCGGTTCACCATTCTCTTGGATTTGTCGACATCCTGGATAGTGAAGAACCGTCCTCCACTGCCGCATACACGACATCAAGAAGGTGCGCAGAGTTGCATCAACTTTATACAGCTCCAGCACCCTCGTGAGCCATGTATGCGGCACTGAGTCATAAGCCTTCTTATAATCTATCCAACATGTCGACATATCCTTTCGAAAACGACGAACCTGTTGGCTAATGGCAATATCTATGAGGAGCAGCTCCTTAGTACCACGGGACCCGTTCCTACATCCATTCTGAGAAGCAGACATAATGAAGTTTGTCTCAATATGACTATTGATTTTGGCTCTCAGGATGGATGTAAGAACTTTATAGACCGTCGGTAAACACGTGATCGGTCTATAATTTTTAGGTTCCGTGGTACTACCTGATTTATGGAGTAGGTGGGTTATTCCTGTCGTCAGGAACTCGGGTAGCACTCCTGACTCTAGGGCAGACTGGAACTGAGAAGCCAAGCGAGCGTGCGATCCTGTGAACCATTTGATCCAGAAGTTCTGCAGCCCATCCGGCCCTGGAGATTTCCAGTTAGGCAACGGACGGACTGCACGAGCTACATCTTGGGGGCTGATGGTAATTGCCCCCATTTCTGGCACAAGATCACACGCGCGTTCGACTTCCTGAATCCAATCACCCTCGGTGTGACTGACAGGCACTGACCAGATGTTGCGCCAAAATGAACTCATGGCGTCATCATCCGGTGGGTGACTATCAGTCACACCTTGGACCGGTCGCTCCCAAGCCCTGTAAACCCACCTTTCGTTGCTTTGGAACGTGCGATTCAGGGTGTATCGTTCCACTCGCCGCTTGTACCGCCGAATACGGCTTGCCCATGCATAGATTTTCTGCTTCAGGAAGTCGATACGCTCTGTGATGTGGGGCAAATAATCTCGAGGACCAATATCAGTCCCCGAGAATGCCCGCCTCACAAAACGCATCACCCTAGGGCGAGTGTTGCCCTCCCTGAAGCAGATAAGCTTGCCGATGAGTGCTCTAGCCTCACCGATACGACGCTCGATCCTGCTCTGCCAAGCTGGTACAGCTGGCCGTGCAGCTCTGTCACTATTTGGAAATTTGACATGAGCTACACGACATGCCGCTACAGCCGCGCAGTACAAGATCGAGTGAGTATCAGTAAGGTCTTTGCTGCTATCAAAACAGTTTGATAGTTGCGAATCTAGAGCACACTTATTATTAGTGATGGACAGCTTGGTGAAGTTAATAAATTTTATAAGATCTCATTCCGCTCTTCAACACCGACATTTCAAGGAGTTTCTTTTTGAATGTGATTCAGCGTATTCTGACTTACTGCAACACAACAATGTTCGTTGGCTAAGTAAGGGTCAAGTTATTGAACGTTTTTGGTCAATGAACAAGTAACCGCAGGCAGCTAAGAAGAACTTTAAGTTCGTAACAAATAAGCACAATATGTTGGTTGTGGCTTTTCTAAAAGATATTTTGAAATATCTAAATGCGCTCACTCAACACAGTGTTACAAGGAAATGGAAAATTAATATTTGATCTGATACAAAGCGTGTCTGCTTTTCGTCGTAAGCTGGATATCTTTGAAAAAGATATTGCATGACAAGAATTTGGAATATAATAAGGAGAACTCTGAAGAAGACGTTGCAGTGTTTACAAAATTTTTGGCCGATCTTAGCAACCAATTTGCCACAAGATTCCAAGACTTTGCAGAGATGGGCAAGCTATCTGTTTCTTAAGTCAACCCTTTGAAGTTGATGTAGCAGCCGAATGGACAGATGTGGCTGCCAAGTAGAGATGGGTGATAAATAACTTCACAGTGAAAAAATCACCGTGATCCGCTAACTAAAGTGATCACTGTGATCTGTAACGAAGGAACTACGTTCCAAGTAACGTATGTCGTTCTACGTTACGTGTCACTGACACCGGCCAATCGCGCCTGCCCTAACCCGCGCTCCGGCTGATCACAGTGATGGCGATTGGCGTGACGTCCGTTATTACGTCACTCGCGACTGGCTCGCTCGTACGGAGTCGGGCGCGCTCGGTCGGCCATTCAGCGCTTCGGCATTGGTCGGCAGCACTCGGCATGACTGGCGGCCGTAGAGTAATTGCGATAAAAAGAGACAGAGCACAATAACACTACAGAGCTAAGTTCTATTAGAAACGGCGGATTAAAGACCAAACGCGTCATGATATTTTAATTTAGGACATACATTTTAATAAAACTTAAAACTATTGAAATAACATTGTTGGCTATTTCAAGTTTCATTTATTATAAAATCAACCATTGAGTTTTATTAAGTTATTATTAAATTGGTATAATAATAATTTATAATAAAGCACAAACTTAAAACTACACAAGGAAAAAAATAATAATCGGTTAAATAAGTATTATTCATATTTTATGGTATATAAATAATTAAATACCGAGAATATTAATCAAGTATAAAATATTTTTGAGTCTTGTGTACGTGTCTATTCTAGCTTAGGTCTGTCAGTCGGTTTGCATTTTCCGCGAATTATTCGAATATTTCTAGGAAATGCATCGAATATTTCTAGGAAATGCATTTGAATGCAATTGATTAAATAAATTCGCCTTAAACAGGTCAATTTCGTGTTTATTTGCTTGTGTTCATCTGATACGTGCACGTGAATTAAGTAAGTATTAGAAAGTTTATTAAACGTAGAAAGTTAGCAAAGTTCTGAATTTCGACAAGAAGAAGTGAAATAAAAAAAAGTGCTGTGTAAATATAGGTAGTTAAACATATGTAAATAATATATTTTATGACTGGTGTGATAATATTGACATTTTCTTTTCATTACATGCATAATAATATATATAAAAACAGTGAATTAAACTTTTTGTGTACATAATAAATTTAAGTTAGTGATAGGTTCATTTATTTCATATTGTATAAAATAATACTATAAAAATAAAAATAAAAAAGTACTACCTATAAAACTCTTGATAGCCATGGCAGATTCACGGAAAATGAAGACCAGCAATTTATGGAATTGTTTTGACGGTGCAACAGATGTAAACAAAATAGCTATCTGTAAGATATGCCAAAGTAAACTAAGTTATAAGTCCTCAACATCCAACTTAAAAAAACATTTGGAAAGGAAACATCCTACCATACAATTTGTTACGTCAAAACCTACATCATCCGATTCGTCACAACCATTAATCACTCAACCATCTACATCGACATCCGTTCCATCAACATCTACAACCATTCCATCGGATTCCACCTGTAGGTCCAATGATAATGGACAGCCATCGAACTCGACCAACAATGGTGACGGCGGGGAACGCGCAAAAACATCATGGCCTTTAATTTTCGCTCCTTCAAAACCAGCACACCTTAATCCTAATCAAAACATAACAAGATACATCAATAGAAAACTAACACCTAATGAAAAAAAAAATTTGGACCGTCTATTAATGCAGCTATTTATTTTCGACTATCAACCGTTTTCGATTGTACAAGACAGGGGATTTAGAGCTTTTGTTGCCGGTTTAAATCCATCATACCAACTACCGGACAGAAAAGTCTTATCGAATAGTCTTTTGCCAGCTCTATACGAAACATGTCTGGCACAGACTAAAACAAAAATTGAAGCAGAAGCAGAGACTGTCTGCTTAACTACGGACATTTGGACATCAAGTGTCAATGATGCATACCTGGGAGTCACAGCCCATTACATTGATAACACCTATAATTTAAAATCTGTGCTGTTGGAGTGTGCACCTATGTGCGGCTCACATACAGCCGAAAATATTAAAAACATTGTGGTCCGCATAGTACAAGATTTTAAACTGAAAGAAAAGGTTTTAATAATGGTTACCGACAATGCAAGTAACATGAAGAGTGCTGTGGAGAAAATGGGCTTCAAACATTTTGGGTGTTATGCTCACACTTTGAACCTTGTAGTCAAACACTGTACCACTGAACATACTGCTGACAAAACCGTGCGTGACTTAATAAATAAAGTCAAAAACATTGTGTCTCACTATAAAAAAAGTGTAAAAGCCACCGAAAAATTAGTTTTATACCAAAAACAAAACGGTGTTACCGTGCCGAAAAAGGTGCTACAAGATGTATCCACGAGGTGGAATTCCACATTAAAAATGCTGGAGCGCTTTGTCCTTCTTGAAGACGCCATTAAGGCTACTATGGCTTTACTATGCGATGAAAAATGGGACACCTTGACACCAGAAGAATGGCGCATTTGTCGAGAAATGTGTATTGTACTGCAACCGTTCGACCAGCTGACTGAGACAATGAGCGCGGAGAAATACGTGTCAGGGAGTCAAATTCTAATCCTTACAAGAGGCCTCATCTCTGCGCTGAACCGGATGTTAGAAATAACAGATGGTCATCTTGAGGAAGATTTCGTTGACGGACTACACGATTCTTCGAAAAATTTAATCATTTCCTTGCGGTCAGAGACGGAGAAAAGATTCCCTAATTTGGAAGCCAGCAAAACAATTGGAGTTGCTACCTTACTAGATCCGCGCTTCAAACTCAACGTTTTCCGGAACCAAAATTATGCTCTGGACGTAAAAAAGATGGTGACTGAACTGGTCGCTGGAAATATCAAAAAACGGAAGCCAGATCAGCAATCCGCAGACGATATTGAGCCCACTGAGCCTCCGCCCAAAAAAGCCAGGTTCGATATTTGGAGCGAGTATGACAGCATAATAAATACTGCGCGGCCCGAAGGGACCCCAACATCGCAAGCTGTCATAGAGGTGCAGAGATATCTGGAATTGCCTATTTTGGGAAGAAAGGAGAACTCCTTGGAGTGGTGGCGGACTTTCGAGCACAGCTTTCCAAATTTAGCTGTTTTAGCGAGAAGAAGGCTCAATTTCCTCGCAACGTCGGTGCCATGTGAAAGACTATTTTCCAAAGCAGGAAATATACTCAATGAGAGGCGCACAAGGCTTGGCGTACGGAAAGTCCAACAACTTTTATTTTTAAATTCCAATTTCGAACCTTAAAACTACTAAAATAAACATAAACAAAAAAAAACACATAAAATATAAAAAAGAAAAAAAACTCTACTTGTAAAATATGTAAATAAAAAACCATTATACATTACCATGTATTAAAAAATGTAAATAATGTAAATTTAAAATCATTGTAAATAGTTGATTCAAAATAATAAACACGCCGCATTCTCTTTTTTTTATAAAATGAAAACACAGCTCTCTCTGACGATTTAGTTCAAATCAAATTATATTTCCACTAAATGGTCAGAGAAAACATACATACGAGCGTAAAAGGATCTCGCATCAGTTTCCATCTATGTACATAGTATATTTTATTTGTTGAATATTCAACATTGATTTACAATGCGACAGTCCTAAGCCTGTAAAAGTGTGAAGGTTATTTTGAATTAATATGCGCTCTGTCTCTCTCTTGTATTTTTGTATTAGTCTTTTAAAAGACATAATAGCAAAGAGAAAACCTGAAACCATTACCGAATGACAACAGCTAACTGAATCGTGTACCTAATAGTGATCCGAGTGATACAGTCATCACTCCGATCATGATTAGTTATACGATTCAGTTGACGATAACTATCTTAATAAAAGTAATTTATTAACCTAGCCGTACTCAGTAGGGAACTTAAAAATTATCGTGACTTTGTCACGTCGGTCACTCGCGGTACAATATACTACATATTGTGTTGGTAGTCCGAAAGTGACCGTCGTGACAAAGTCACGATTATTTTTTAACGTTACTTTCAAGTCACAGGAACGACAGTCACGGTGACTGGAAAGTAACGACTTCGCACATGTCTACTGCCAAGTTATTTAATCTGCCAAAGCAATTAGGCAAATTGTAAACAATGCCTGGCTTCTGTATCACGATGGTAGAGACGTCAGACAAGAAACCAAAAAAGGGAAGTCGCTAAAATCATTTTGTATTGAAATATTTGAAGGTTTGAGAGAACTGATGCGGGCAATACCAACAAAATCAGTGGAAGCACAATCAAAACCATACGTAAACCAGTTGCCAAAAGACCTCCCATCCACCAGAGGTTGATGTATGTTTTGTACCAAAGAGAACACTAAATTGCTTTGCCTAAAATGCAATACGACAATTGCAACAACAAACAATTGCAATATCACACAAAGATATAAGTTTTTGTGTTGTGATATATACTATTGAAAAGTTTGATATCTTAGTATTAATATATTCGTGATTGATCTCATTTTTCCAAAAATTTAGATGTAAGTAAATATAAGCTTTAACCTTTCAATAACGAGCCAGCGAAATGTCAAAAATTTGTGACGGCAGGGGCGCCATAAACAAAATGGCGGCAGAAATATTACTGTTTACAAAAAAAAATTATAACTGCATTATAAAGTGATATTTTATCATTCTACCAGGCATGAAAATCAAGTGATCAACGATACAGAATATTTGCTGTACAGGTTCAAAATTTAGAAACCAGGCTGTCGAGTAAATTTCAAGAAATATATAAACAAAATCCGAACTAGGGCCTGGGTTATCTAATTATGTAAACAATTTGACTAAAGAGCTTGAGATGTTTACAATAACACCACTTGAAATTCGACACGCTTCTTCTTTCAAACTGTATTGTGTGTTAAAGGCTGATATAATAATTGTTGACTTTTTTTTAACAAAATAATTGTTGTATTATTTAAATTATTTCACATTAGATTGTTTCATGAATTTTTGACTTTCATGTGGAAAGCCTGGCAATGTGGCAAATATGATACATATGCATTATAATGTTGATTGTTGTTGATCTGGCAATGTACATTGTGTTTCTGTCGGTGATAGTTCAGTTTCAGGTTTTAATTCATTAATTTTTAAAAAAGTAATTAACAACATAGATATCGACCGATTCTTCTTCCAAGACGATATCGTCTTATATTTTTTTATTATAAATGGCTGTGAGCCTGAAGTTCCTTTATAGTGTGAGAAAGAACATGTTTATGTTAATGTTTGATTATTTTTCTATTAGATTATGAATAAATCTTACAAGTCTAAGGGCCTGTTTCACAATGTCCGAGTAAGCACTACTCGCTGAATAAATTCAAAAATGGAATAGAATTTGTATGAAATTATCTGCCAAGTAAGATACTCAAAACTTAATCATAGGTGGTGAAATAAGCCCTAAGTTTGTTATAATTTGCCCAAGGTTTATAATGCTAAATACGTTAAATGAAACAAAAGTATGATTACTGAAGTAGTTAAGATTATAAATGGCTGTAAGCCTGAAATTCCTCAATAGTTGAAGTGAAGAAAGAAAAAGTATAAAGCGAACGTCCGCGACGCGAACGTTTTCAAATATTCGCGCCACTAGCATTCGAATACTCGCGTCAACCGCGCGCTCGTGGTAATCCGCTGTGCTTCGTCCTCGGTCGGCCCCGCTGCGCCGCGCCGCCTCGCCGCCCGCGTCCCGTGCACAGCCAGTCGCATGCGATCTCGTGCCGCCTACGCGTCGTTCGCGCCAAATCTCTCTATGTTCCACGCTTCTTCTTTCAAACTGTATTGTGTGTTACTTTAAATGTCTATAGTAATAATAATAATATAAATAAATCATGTACCTATTTAGAACCCTAATCGAAACTCTGAGGGCTTTCAACGGCTCCGGGAAACCACAGACATCGACGCCAACGCCCGACACCCGTCCGCCCAGCGCCTACCCGTCCGCCGTCACAGGTAGGGTTGCCAACCGTACTCTAAAATAGAGTATTGTCCTCTATATCATGTGGTCGTACTCTATAATCTATAACACTAATAAAGTACGCTAAAATACTCTTTTTTACAAAATGTTTAGTGCACGTCTGTAATAATACGCAAAAACCTTAATCAGAATAAAAAAGCCCATTGTGACTTGTTTTTTGTTTGTTTTATCCAATTTGATTGTTTAAAAAAAAATATTAGCTAGATATATACTCTCTGTTCCCGCCACTTCAGCATTTACAGAAAGAGTCTTTTCGGTCATGAATGTGAAGTGGCGAGAAGAGAGAAACAGAGCTTCATTGAATTTAATCAAAAATGAGCTCTTGATATATATAAAGGAGTTAGAATGTTTAGACTCATTCAATACCTTTAAAAATAATGAAAATTTGTTGTGTGATGTAAGAACTACCAAAAAATGCCTTTTTAAAAGATAAAAATAAATGATACTCTTTTTTATAAGTGCATACTCTTTATTTACCTCCTTTAAAATCAGATATACTTTATTTCTGCTAAAAAAAGTTGGCAACCCTAGTCACAGGCAACTTCGCCAAGTGCACTGCACGTGACGCGGAGGTACTGGAGGCGTTCATCGACGCGGTGCAGGTGTACAAGGAGTGCGCGCGCGCCTGGCCGGACGCCGTGGCGCGCTTGCGTGCCATGTACGGGATGCAGCTGCCGCCATACATACAAAGTGCTACGGGAGATCGTCGACACGGACCAGAAAGACTCTGAACGTGCAGAAGTGTTTGTGTGTAGAGTGCGATCGTTGTTTGCTAAATAACCTTGCCGCGGTGCGGTAAGCATGGCGGTGCCAATGTGTATGCAATTAGATCTCATTTACGGCCTTTTACATCGACGTGTGAGAAAGCGATTACCTAGAGATCATGTTAACGATATTGATATTATGATAGAAAAGGTGAGAGCCATAGAAGATTCTATTGTCGAATTAAATCTTCGTACGTACGCCGCGAACCCGATCGTTTCTACGACGAAATCGGTAGGTCAAAACTTGTCGCGATCGCAAGACGCGCCGCACGACCGCTCGACCGGGTTCGTGAACTCGAGTCGGGCGAACGCGAACGTAGCGTTACCACGAGTTCGTGCGGTACTAGTGTCGCGAAACTCACTCTAAACTCGAACGAGAATGTGAAACGTGATAGCGCGTTCGATGTTTGTTCTGTAAATTGTATTGTCACGTTCGTTGTAACAGATTGTCGCAATTTCCAAAGTAAAATTAATAAACAACAACCAACTAGCGTGCTTTTCGAGAGTAAAAATACCAGTAATGGGGCTAGCAATTTGCTTTGTTACGGATGGGGCCAACCCGGTGTTATAAAGTCCAAATGCGAAAATCATTTTGAATCAAAAGAAGTGTTTTTATATAAAGATGATGAAATTAAATTTGTATATGTTAAAAAGTTGGCCGCATTACAAGAAGAAACTGGTTTGCATCTTGCTAACCGCCTTACAAAAAAGCATATTCAATTCAGAAACTCCATAATGAACGTAAAGTTAGCAAACCAGCTTCTTAGCAGAAATGTTTCTGTAGCAATTGAATTTTGTAGACAAGAGCTAAAGCTGCCCGACTTTTTGGAAAGCGAAGCAACAGAAAAGTTTATAATGATTATGAATAATATATGATACATTCAATTCTAGGAACTTACAGGCACATGGTTACAAGCATCCATTATTTCCTGGTAATAAAAATGAAGTGTTTGCTATGTTAGAAGACGCGAAAGATTTAATTTTGAATCTAAGCCTAAAAGAATCCAGAAAAAGGACATATAAAGAACAGCAAAAAAAACTGGTATTAAAAGGCTATGTACCAGTTCTAAAATCTCAATCATTTACTGGATTTCTTGGCGTTCTGATTTGCATAAATAGCTTAAAATGTTTGTATGATTCTTTAATAGAATCGAAAGTACGAAATATTTAACCACGTATCGCATCTGTCAAGATCACGTAGAGTTACTTTTTGGTGCGATATGGATGCATGGGGGCTATAATGATAACCCGAATGCTCGCCAGTTAAAAGGCATTTACAAAAAATTACTTTGCCATATGGAACTTAAATCTGCTTCGTCAGGAAACTGTGTGCCACTGGAAAACATAAGTATTCTAATGTGTTCTTCATCCCTTAAATGCATCAATGCGACAGTTCCATCGTTCCAAAGATGACGACGAGGACGAGAGTGAAAATATCGTCAAAATGTTTACTGCTCAAGACTGTAAAATTAGGCTATTAGATGATTCGCAATTATCTGAATACACACAGTAAATTGTTGGATACATAGCAGGTTTTGTTGTTAGATGTTTACGTAAACAAATAAAATGTGTCGCTTGCATTGAAAGTCTAATATCAAATGAACCTTTGCAATACCATAAATTGGAGATAAAGGTGGACTTATTTACGCCTCTCATGATGTATATTCTGTATGTAAGACTGCTGAAAACGTTTTAAGGAAGTTTATTAAACAAGATTTTATAATGACGCCCATGTGCAAAAAAAAATTAGAATTTGATAAATCTTACCTGGATTGTTTTGATGACGATGATGCTGAAACTTTATTGCTGAATGAAGCGTTTCCATCGGAAGATTCTAATTCAACATGGAGCGAAGACTCATCTGGTGATTCTACATCAAACACTTTTAAGAAGAAAAACAAGAAGAGAAAAGGAAAGAAAAAAGAAAAAAAGAATTTTATAACCAAACAGGAAACTATTAGTGAGCTGAACATAAACAAAACAAAAAATAAAAAAAAAGATAGTTAAAGAAAACAAAGACTTCTTCAGGGATTTCTTATACTAATAAAAAAGGCTGTGATATGCCGTCTAAAGCTATGAAGCTGAATCCTTGTGCAACGGCAAAATGTAAAAGGAACTGTGGAGACATAACAGAGGAAAGGCGTTTACAGATTTTTAATTATTATTGGAGTCTTGGGAGCCTTCAACGCCAGAAGGATTGGATCGCAAAAAGCGCAATAAAGAAGCAAGTAAAGACTCATACTACAGAAAAAGGTGAATCTTCAAGGAGGAATTGCACATATGAATACTATATAAACGAAGGAGAAGGCAGGAGACAGGTATGTCAAAAGTTCTTATTAAGTACATTAGATGTAACACAAAGGTTCATATTATATATGTTACTGTAAAAGCCAGAAGTACGGTAAATCCTAAGATTTTCCAGTAAATCTTAAGATTTACCAACTCTTAATTGTAAAAGTCCGAACTGTTCTATAATCATCGTTTATTTCGGACTTTAACTACCATTCACTTGGTAAATCTTAGGATTTTCCTCAAAGACACAGTAAATGTTAAGATAAACATTACCAAAAGATCTACTAATGAGTCAAATCGTTACCTACTACTGTAGTACAATTGGTGTTTAATAATTATGCATTGTTCTGTAAGACTATGGAGTCCATAGTCTTACAGACAACTTTGTTCTTGCTGCACATTAACAATCTGCTTAAGCTTGGTATAATACCCGGCAAATACGTTGGCAAGTTTCGCGCATGGTGCACAAAACAGCCAATGAGCGAACAGGACGTAACGCAGTGCGGAGGCAAAAGTCGTCTAACGCACCAATCATAAACTACTATTATAATGCTGCACCAATCGCGCGCCGGATCGGCGCTACCTCGTACCCCGCGTCCCGCTTGACCACCAAATAGACCTAAAAAACGATTTCTGCGCATTACCAAGTTATGTGCCGCCGGTTATAACTTTGGGTATGCAGACAGTACTGTTACTGAAAGATACATCTCCAATACACGAACTAGTGGGTCACAGATCCAATCTCTCGAAATGGCTATGGTTGAGCACTTGAATTGGTCCTTGGAGGCGGTCACTGAATGGAGCAATGCCAATTTTCCGCTAAAAGAAGACAATTCAGTTCTCCTATTTTCCTAGGTGCAACCGTGTCGATAACCGACCATCTTGATCTTCTTGGTGTTACGTTGACGTCGACTTTTAACTTTGCTCCATATATTAAAGCAAAGGCTCAACTGGCTGCTAAAAAGCTAGGAAACCATGCAAATTACCTTTGCAAGGTAACAGTACTTCACACCAGAACAGCTGCTCACACTTTATCAAGCGCAAGTTCGATCATGTATGGAGTACTCCTCTCATCTTTGGGATGGATCTGCCCGATATCAGCTTAAAGCGCTTGAAGCTATTGAAACGAGAGTCAAGAAGATCATTGGTAATGATGCATTCGTTTAGTCGAGGCTTCAAAATCTTGAGCATCAACACCTTATCGCTAGCCTGTCAGGTTTCTACCGGTTGCATTTTGAGGAGTGTGCGAATTGCATAACTAGATAATTCCTACTAGCCCGTTCCATCATCGGACCATCAGGCGTACGGCGATGCGCCATCGGTACATGGTAGATACTCTTTTACGCGCAAAACGTTTTAGGAACACATTTATTGTACGTACAGCCAACGAGTAGAAATCCCTGCCGGAGTCTATGTTTCCTGATAGCTACAACCCAGGAATCTTTAAGTCAAGAGTGAATAGGTTACTTCTTGGTAAACGCGCTCCATCGTCGAAAATACAAAACCAACATTTACCAACCCTCACTGCTAAAACCTAGCATGTACCAAATTCTAATGGTAAAAGCCCGATTAAATCGTTTCTTTTTCTTATATTCTTACATTTACCAATTCGTGTTGGTAAAACCTAAGATTTACTGGTAAAACCTGAGATATACCGTGGTTCGGGCTTTTACAGTAACAATGCTACTGGATTTATTGAATTACTGCCTTTAGTACCGTCACACTATTGCAGGAAAGATTCTACTCGACTTTATTTACCAAGTGAGTTTAAAAACATATCAAATCTTTACCGCATTTACACTAAATATTGTGACGATGGAAATGTAAAAACAATGTCCTTCAAAGTTTTTTCCAGCTGGTTAAGAGAGAATTATAATATTGGATTTCACGTTCCGAAGAAAGACAAATGTACAATATGTACGACCCAAACTCACGACGTTAAAAATGAAGAAGATATGGCTTTGTATAATAATCATTTACAGGAGAAAGACGAATCATATAAAAGATTTATTTTTCATCAAAATCTCAATGCTGTAGATTCAACTGTAATATGCGCCAGTTTCGACATGCAGAAAGTGCTAAATACACCCTATGGAGAAAATATGGCGCTTTATTATACGAGAAAAATAGCTGTCTATAACTTTACAATATATGAGAGCAATACTCAAAAAGGATATTGTAATCTATGGACCGAAGTTGATGCACACCGAGGTGCTAATGAAATTGCCACATGTTTGTATAAATACATTCAGGAGGTAGATCAAAGACAGAACGTCAAGAAAATAATTTTTTATTCAGATTCTTGCTTTGGCCAAAACAAAAATAAAACTATATTAAGTATGTTATGTTTTGAATCAATCCAATAATTTAGAGGTTATTCAAATAAATTATTTAATTTCCGGGTACACTTTTATGCCCGTGGACAGTATGTATGCCACAATAGAGCGTGCTGTAAAAAAAAACACTATATGGGCTCCTTCTTTATGGCCTACGGTTATAGAGGCTCGCAAAAACCCAGCTCCATACATAGTTTCTGTTTTAGACGGCAAAGACTTTATTGGTTTTAATAAAATTTTAGACGAGTCTTTTAAGAAGGTTAAGAAACTGCCAATTTCTAAAGTTTGTATGTACATTTAAAAAATCTAGTTCACACAATATGTTTATAAAGCATTCTATGTTACCAAATGCTGATACCACAGAAATAACTTTGGGTAGTCTGAACGGTGCAGAACCAAAGGTCTGTCTATACCCAGCAAAATTACCTGTTTCATTACAAAAATATAATAATTTAAAAAAGCTAGTCGACAAAGGAATAATTCCAAAGGCATACGCCAATGAATATTTAAAATTAAAATACGATAAAAAAGCTAAAGATTCGCTGGAAGAAACAGATGATGAAGATGAATAGTAATCTCTTTTTTAATTTTCTATCGTTGTTAGAATTGCCCTCATTTTTATTTTGTTTACATACGTTTTTGTTCAGATTCACTATTTTAGTAAAAATTGTTTAGGAACAAATTATAAACAAATTAAAATTGTTTAGGAACACTATTTAGTAAGAATTGTAGTAGGTATTAAGTATTTTTTTTATTTTACTGTTTGCATTTTATTTTTGTTTAAAGGGCTGAAATTTCGTTTTTACTTGTTTGATTGTATTGAATAAATACATTGTCTAATATACAGCATTTTATTTGTGTTCCACCATAATATGTAATAGTACTTACAACAAGTAGCAAAAATATGAAAAAGAAATATATCCATTTAAAACAAACAACTGTCATCAATAAAACTGATATTTAGATACAGCAACTTTGATACCAGTCATTTTGAACAAGTTACTGATGGTCCAAACATTTGTCTTTTGAGATACAGCATATTCCAGGTTTATATTTAGAAAATCAAATGCTGTATCTAGTATTAAATCCAGTTACATTAATCTTAGAGTAATCCTAAGAATAGCAACTGGAAGGTTTTAATTTAAAATGTTATCACTGAAAATATGGTACTTTTATGTCTACTAGTTATCAAATTATGAATTTTTGAAATAGTTTTTTAGCTCTGGTTCAAAGTTGCATATTTCGAGATACCACAAGATTGTTTTCTGCCGTCGATATATTAAACTAATAACTCAATATCATTACAGAACCTGTGCCCCTACATATATATTCACAAAGTTCAATCGGAGATGTACAAATAAAAGAGAATCTTGGTGAGTGATCCTACATACAAGCTTTTAACCAGCAATTATATTATTACTGGCGTCCTGTTCGGACCACCATCTTCTTAATTTGTATGTAATATTCACATATTTCTTAACGAATATGTTAATTTCTTTTCAGAACCTGTCATTTCACAATCTCAGTCTATACAGAGTGATAGACAGTCTCATAGTGAAGGAGAAAATGTATTGGTGGTGAAAGATCTTGGTAAGTAATACAATTGCATTCAAACTTAGTATAATAACTGCAAATCTGAGTTTGCTTGTTACGCTTTCATGGTTTAAAAACAACTGATTTATTACATGTAATACATATTTTGATGATTGGATAATTTGATTCACAACTAGCTCTGATACTATTTAACTAATATGTACTCTTAAATATTCTGCAATTTTTATTCATACGATACTTATTATTTTTTTCAATGCATCGCAACATACACGTAAAATGTGTTAGTAAGAAGCTGGTAAAACAGGTTCCTGTTACAAAAACTGAGCGTGCTCTGTACCAGAAAATGTTGCAAGTTGGTGTAAAACTCAGCAAATGCCGTTAAAAAGCAGGCAATCAAAATCAAGGCCCTGCAAAATATTACCACAAATCCTCAATTTTTGTAAACTCTAGACGAAATGTGCAGTACATCCAAAATTTTAACTTTGCTGCAATTCAGGGAGCATAAAAAGGAAAAAAAGGCTGGCGTTTCACACTAGAGGAAAAAATTGTAGCTTTGACTACTACTCAAACAAAGCCCAAAAGGATACAGATTCCTGAGGAAAATCTTTATCCTGCCATCACGTCAAATTTTAATAAAATTGATTAATACTGCAGATATAAATGCTGGCATCAATAAAAATTTGATGGCGCAAGTAAAAAAAGCCGCACAAACAATTAAACCAGAACACAAGTTATGTGTTGTGCTTTTCGACGAAATGTCACTTAAACCTAATGGTCTAAGATCCAAAGAAGAATTTTATACCTCATCTGTTATTTGATTATAATTCAGATTATATGCTAGATAATGTATTTATTGATGCATTGCGAATAGGTTGCCGAGCTAAATTTGGTGCAAAAGATGTTAAAAAATATTTATTGTTCGCCATTTAATTACGTAATTAGAATTTGAAAATGAAACTTTTAATTTGATAACTTATTAACTAAATCTTTGAGTAATTAGTTTTGATCTAACCAGAAAACGATATTATAGTAATAATAATTCTAGTTAGAATCTTATTGGAAAAGATATGGCAAGCTTTGTGTTCATAAGTATGGTCGAGTTAACATTTTTACTCAATGATTTTCCAGAAACTTTTTTATATGTAAATTAATGTTAAATGTTATTATTTTATATGAAAGTATATATTAAAAGGAACATTTTTATGTATATATTTCCATGGTTACATAAAGATTTGAATAAATAAATGCGTCAGAAAAGAATCGACAGAAGTAAAAGTAAACGTAAAAAGGGTCTTAAACAAAATACATGGTCCCCAATAATAAGGGAACTTAGCCGACTATTAAATTGTTTAAATGCTGTAAGATTAAAGAGGAACCAATTTCGGTACGATCGTAAAAAAGTTAAATCAATAAAAAAAGTTACTAAAACGTGGTAACATCCTAATAATGACCAGTGTATAGAACTAAAAGTTAGAATCAGCACGATACAGACCTATCAAATGTTTGTTGGATATATTATTTCTTTTTGTATACCTAAATAAAAATCAATTTTTATATGTTTGTCCTCTATGCGTTCCTAAATCATTGTTCAGATTGTGGACGCCCGAGAGTATTCCTGGTCCAAAAAATGAACAAAAATAAAAATGGTTCCCGGGGTAGGGCATCTCCGAAAGGTTGGAAATGCGTAAGTAAGGCTTATTTTAATTTTTCTGTGGAAATGGAATTTCAAACTACGGAATACGTCTTCAACATAGTTAAACGAAAATATCGGGACTTTCCTTGGGATAAGTTTGTAGTAATGAGTAATATAAGCTACTTTTTTAGGGTTTCATAGCCAAATGGCGAAAACTGAACCCTTATGGATTAGTCAAGTCATGTCTGTCTGTCTGTCCGTATGTTATAGCCACTTTTTTCCGAAACTATAAGAACTATACTGCTGAAACTTGGTAAGCAGGTGTATTCTGTGAACAACACTAAGATTTTCATACAAAAATAAAAAACAACAATAAATTTTGGGGATTTTCCTTACATAGAACTGAAACCCAAAAAGTATTTTTTAATCAAACCCATACGTGTGGGGTATCAATGGATAGATCTTTAAAAAATATATTGAGGTTTCTATATATACGATAAAATTTGGAATTTGTATCTTAGAATTAGTTGTGTGTGTTGTAATTATAAATCGAAATGTCTGAAAGATTCAACATTAAATATTCCGCTAATGCGAGAAATGGACTGCCGTACTCACTCGTTACGCCTGAAATGGCTGTGGCTCTTCGAAACAACGAAAAATCGATGTTCAAATGAAGCTCGTAATAATTGGTTAAAAGAGAATCCTGGGAAAGTTCACCCACAGGAAACTAGATATCAACATCAGAAAAAGGCATTAAATTCGATTTGTGATTATAATTCTAGATGTTAAGTTTGGGGTAGCGTCCAAAACTCAATTCGCATTAAGTTGCGAAGGAGTCTGAGCTAAACTTTTATTCCCTATGGTTTGGGAAATTTTATTTCTTTCTTTAATTATTTCTTTATCATTTATTTTAAAAATTTAAAAAAATAAATAAAAAAAATAATACCATTTTTTTCTAAAATGAACAGTTTGCGCGAGATACACTTCAAAAGTGTTATTTTATAGTTATTTTACCATCTTCAATTTAGGCAACTATGGATACGCACCATTTTTGGTAAGACAACTTATTACAGTTGAATTAGGAATAAAATAACCTTTCATTTGGTATATAATTCGATTAAATAACAGATGAGGTATATTTATGCCCAAAATGTAATTGCAAATTTAATTGTTTAACACCTTTTGCACCAAATTTAGCTCGGCAACCTATTCGCAATGCATCAATAAATACATTATCTAGCATATAATCTTAATCATAATCAAATAACAGATCAGGTATATTTTCTCATACATTTCGTCTATCGTATCTCGTACTATAATGTAGCATACAATCAAAGAAAAGATCGAGTGAGTGGGTTCGTAACCAATGGGCAAGAGACAGTTCCTGAATATGCCGATCATGCGCAGGTATTTATAATAAGAGGACTCATCAAAAATTTCAAGCAACCTGTTGCCTACACCTTTTCTCAGTCTGCAACAAAGGGACCAGAACTGGCAAAGCAATTAAAGGTCGTCATCACAGGACTTCCTAAATGCTGGTCTTAATGTGGTAGCAACAGTGTGCGACCAAGGAACAAACAATGTAAACTGCATCAAATACCTGTTGCAAGAGACAAGAGGTATTCTCTTAAGAAAATCTGAAGAACCTGAGGGAAATATTATTTTAGTAAATAACCAGGAGATCATTCCCTTGTACGACCCACCACATTTGATGAAATGTGTAAGAAATAATTTAATAACAAAAAGATCTACAGTATAAAAAAGACAACAAAATTCTTATGGCAAAGTCGGAACACATAATTGCACTGCACCAAGAAAAACCAGGCTACAAAGACATAAGACTGGTGCCAAAATTGACAGACTCCCACTGCATTCCCAGTAAAATTCCGAGGATGAAGGTGAAATTTGCTAGTTATCTAGTACCCAAATTACAAGCAAGCAATACTTTGGGACTAGATTACGTTGAGAGAATGTGTGAGGAATATTATTAATAATTTATTCCTTTGTTGCAGAAAAAGGAATAATCTCCGAAGATGCGCAAAGTACCGCGGACGTCATCTTGTTTTTTGATAATCTTTTCGACTCGCTGAACGGAAGCTATGGAAAAAGGAAGAAGCCTCTTCTGGGACCTGCGACGCCTAACTCTGTACATCACAAAACCCGGACAGAGGCCAAAGTATTTAAAAAAAATATGAAATTCGTAAACGCGAAAACCTCAAGTGTCGAGTATGTTCCCACATTAAATAACTGGGTATTGACACTAGAAGTTATTGAACTGCCTCTCAAAAAAATTGCTGCGAAATACGGAGTAACATCGGTTTGGTTGCGGCATCTGAATTAGGATCTAATAGAAAACTTTTTCGGATCAATAAGGAGCCAAGGATGCCGCAACGTAAACCCTACTCCAGATGGGTTTGAAGCGGCATTTAGCAGCTTATTCATAAACAGCTTATCTAGTGACCATGCCCCTGGGGCAAATTGTGAGGTTGATAATTGCCACGCTTTGCATGAAGTACTCATCACAAGCGGGGGCTGCAAAGAACAAATAAATTCCTGATATAGAATTTACACCCCTTGAAGACAAAAGTGACCCCCGAATAGTCGGGGGGCTACAATATGTTAGCGGATATTTTATTAAAACCGCTAAGAAGAAAGTCTTCAAGGGTTGTAGTGAATGTAAAAAAACTTGAAGTCCAATCAGGAACATGAGTACCTAAAATATAGAGAATATGCAAATAAAAACATGGCTTTGCAGTGCCAGTGACTCTCTCCTAAATTGTGTCTCGAATCTGCAGGATATAAATTACGCAATTATTAAAATGTGTTTAGAAAAAATATATTTGAAAGAGCTAATTAAAACAGTCATATTTATGCACATCCAATTTGACTTCATCAAATGTGAATTACACAAAGAAAAATTAATTAAGTAATATATTTTTTAATTAACATAATATCCTGCAGATTCTACATATATAATTACTGTAAAGAAATAAATAAAATATTAATAAATAGGAGAGAGTGTGATGATGATGCGGATTCATATAAGTTGAAAGCGAAAAAATTATATATGAAATGTTTCAAAAGAAAAAAATAAATTATACTAAAGGTTATCAGTGTTTTATTTATTGAAAAAACATTCTATAATAATTAAATAAAATAAATAAACAAAAAGCAACCTAGACCCAGTGACCATCGCTATGTGTAGGTATGTATATATTGACGAATAGTTGCCAAAACCTGCGTCCAGAGGGCGCCACTTGACTTACTCAATTTGGTCGTCGAGTCGGACCTCTATTTTATATAAAAAAAAGTACTCTGTGGTCTCAATTTATGACGCTGGAGACAAGATTGTGTCCGAAATGTTGAAACATAGTGACACGGACGATGAAATTACAAAACTACAGCCACGACGTTCAGAAAATAAAAAAATCTTACAAATAAAAAAGCTTTAGTTGACACTGTAAGTGTTAATAACGATCCATAGGTGCGTTGTTTGACACCATTGCCTTCATAAGGAAACTGCCTAACTCAATAAGCTTCAGTTAAATTATTTTATTACAGGTTATAACTAGATAAAGGTGTTGTTCGACACTCTAGAAGTATCTCGTGTTACTAAACGCTTGACGAACTCTATTTTATAACCTGTGCCTGCAAAAATAGTCAACATAACACCTTAAGGTATACAAGACACTTCATGGCAATAACTAAGCAACAATAAGAGTTAACAGGTATCAGCGAACACTGTTGTTAAGACTTGGGTGTTGCAGAAGGGTTAAAGCTATAGTGTTACAACAATAAGTGTTAACAGGTGTCAGCGAACACTGTTGTGAAGACTTGGGTGTTGCAGAAAGGTTAAAGCTATAACATCCTAAATATAATTGCTGCAACTAACTCTATTGTAACTCTCAAAGTTGTACTACATCTTCCATTAAAGTTCTTGTGACGCTGTTGGGGCTAATCTTGTTTGTTGACACCTCTATATCACCTTTAGTTAGAACTGAGATAATTGTAACTCTGTAATATCACTTAAACTCTTAAAAATACCTGTAACTCACACCAAAATGTTAGTTGGGTTATTATTGTAGTTTGCAGTTGTTCTCAATATGCCAACTTGCCATGCCATGACAAGTTAGTTATATTAAAAAATGGAACTAGTGAGGAAGTAACTGCGGTGCCGGAAGGATGGGTCATGGGAACATACCTATACTGGCCTCGTTTACTTAAAAAAAGTGAAATTGAATTACTAAGAAGCGATGAAAACAGCAAAGCCAACAAATCATGAAAAAAAAAAATGCAGAATAAAATTAGGCCATATTTCTTCAAGACACAGAAGATGAGGAAAGGTTTATAAAATTGTAGTAGTAGCATATTTTTTATAAAATAATTTTATTCAAAAGTTGAGGAATCCTTTATTTTAAAATTGATTTTAAGCTAGTCATGGTACATCCAACATGCGCTCCCCTATATTGGATGTACCGTAGGTCGGGTATACAGGAAAAGTTTTTAACCAGTGCGCAAATTTTGACATGATAAACTTGAATACATTTTAATAAACACGTATTTTTTACTTTGATATGTGTTCATAGTAAAAAATTAAGTTATCGCTTACGAGACTTGTTTACTCAGAAACTTATTTTATGGACGTCGCTTGCCAGTCCGTAGACCGGTCGCCCGACTCGCGCTTGCCGCGCATCGAGCCGTCGACTAGTCGCCCGAAGCGCCAACTTCTATTAGCTAAGTTGTAGTAGGTACCTACGCGATTCGATCACTGACCGAGCGAAGTTTCGCGATTCTTTTTTTAGTTTAGATTGTGTTAGTTGTAAACGTAATTCCAATTTTTCGTTTATACTTTCATGGGCTTAGGACCAACCATCAAAATGCAGAATAATATTATACCTACAAATAGAATACTAATACCTACGTAATTTAGGTATACTTACATGATACAATTTAGATAGAAACAATTGCATACAGGCGTATTTAAAAAAATGGAATCAGCTATCTTACAATTTCTAATCAAAAAGAACCTAACACACTAAGATTGTGTATAATTTCTTACATTACGTTAATCACTAATCACAGTTCAAGGTATTTTGTTCGAAGTGACCTCCTCCTTTTATCGAGACATAAACGTGCATGTTTAAATAAGTCCGCATTTAGTTTATTTAGGACACACATCACTTTTCACTTCATTGAAAGCATTGTTTATTTTTCTCTCAAGTCATCTAGGCACTGAGCCTCTTCTACGTACACCCGGCGCCCATACGAGTATTGGCATAGAAAACCTAGCCATAAGTCTAAATATTCAATGTGTGGCTTTACTCAATGCAACCATCACTTTCGGACAGCTAAATAACCTGTTCATAACGTAGCGCACCCCCCGCGCCCTTATCCCTTCACCGCGCTGCACACAGATAGTCGGAACTCAGTCATCATCCAGTGTGGTCCATTGTTTTCTCAATAACCTTTTTTTTGTGATCCTAAAATTTGCTGTTTTAGTCGTTTTGTTAATAGTTTGTGGGATAAATACGACGATTATGGAAGTTCAAGGTATGTAACAACATAAGTAATATAATTTCATGTAGGTTACAGACTCATAAATGTTTTTTTTTTATTTCGCAAAAGATACCAAAATAATCTCTTTTACTATTAACGTTTGAATCCCCAACCGGTCCTATGAGACCGCGCTGTTATTGTTTTACTATTGTGTCTCGTTTCGCGGGTATCTGAGTAACTACAAAAATAAAATCAGAAGCGGTTTTGTATGTGTTCCGATAATTTCCGAGTATTGATCTATTACTTTAAATAAAGCTTAGACTCTCCTAAAGAGCATTTTGAAAGAAAATATTCCGCTTTATTCCGCCATTTTGTTTAGCACTCGTTCGAACAAAATTGACAATTATTTTAAAACAAGATTATTTACAGTAAATTCTCTTTTTAGGGTTCCGTAGCCAAAATGGCAAAAACGGAACCCTTATAGTTTCGTCATGTCCGTCTGTCCGTCTGTCCGTCTGTCACAGCCGATTTACTCGGAAACTATAAGTACTACAGTGATGAAATTTGATGGGAATATGTGTTGTATGAACCGCTACAAAATTATGACACTAAATAGTAAAAAAAAGAATTGGGGGTGGGGCCCCCCATACATGTAACTGAGGGATGAAAATTTTTTTTTCGATGTACATACCCGTGTGGGGTATCAATGGAAAGGTCTTTTAAAATGATATAAAGTTTTCTAAAAAACATTTTTCTTAAAGTGAACGGTTTTTGAGATATCAGCTCTCAAAGTCGTAAAAAGTATGTCCCCCCCCTCTATTTTTATAACTACGGGGTATAAAATTCTAAAAAAAATAGAGGTGATGCATGCTAATTAACTCTTTCAACGATTTTTGGTTTGATCAAAGTATCTCTTATAGTTTTTGAGATAGGTTGATTTAACTGTAATTTTGGTTAAGTTATTGTGCTTACACTGAAAGTACAAGGCAAAATATCGGGAGAGTTTAGGCTCCATTCACCAGGTGTATAAATTGACATAATAAGTTTATTATATTTGCTGCTACGGAACCCTTTGTGCGCGAGCCCGACTCGCACTTGGCCGGTTTTATTTTTAGATTCCATTGGGAATTTTAAGAACATGTCAAATAAGCAATTATATGATATCGTGCAAGAATGCCCGCCCTGCCAATAAAATTGATGCTAAGATGCTGTACTTGGAAAAAAAATTTATAGAGATAACAAAATGTCCAGACAATGAGCTAGAGACATTAAAACATACGTTGAGTCATTTCAAATGTGAATTCAAAAGAAAATGGGTAGCAGCAAACTACAAGCAAGACCGCTTTCTAAAAAAAAAATGAACAATGGCTTCAAAATAATCTCAAATTCGTTCTCTGGACCATAGAGAAACCGGGTCGTCCTTCAAAGGAATTCGGGGAATCCAGTGATAGATCCAAGCGAAGAAAAACAAAAGGTCTACGAGATACTGTATCGACAGAAGAGTTGACTTATGCTGCTCAAATGAGTCAACGTGCCGGAGAAAATAAGGATGCATCTAAATTAATAAAAGACATCACTGACTCCAACAAAAGCTACAAAGGTTCGAAAAGTAATTTCTTCAAATAAGCAAAGTAAAATAAAAAAGCATTCACTATCTGAAGCCTTGGCTATTTTCGACGAAGGAGATTTTAGTAGAAGACAGTGGGAAATTTTACACAGCGCAAATAAAAATATATACCCTTGCTACTCTTTGATAAAAAAAGCAAAAACCGATTGCTATCCAGTAGAACAGTCAATGAGAGTTACAGAGACTTGTGCGGAAGTTGTCTTACAAGATGTACTCGACCATACATGTTTATGGTTATGTAAATATTTAGATGTTATATACAGCTGTACTGAAGAAGAAAAGAAAAATTTTCTATTAATTATAAAATGGGGCTGCGATGGTTCTCAACAATCGCAATATAAGCAGTTTGAAAATATTGCGGACAGTGACTCGAACATATTTCAGAGTTCTCTCGTACCATTGCGATTAGAAACTACTGATAATGGAAGAAAAAAAATTATACGGCAAAATCCACTGCCTTGATCTCCAAGATTCTGCAGACCTATTATAATAAGATTTATTAGCGAAACCAAGGACATAACTAATGACGAATTTGCATACATAAATAATCAAGCAAAAAATGTTAACAAAAACAGAAATACCAACAACCAGTGGAATAATTTACGTAACACATCAATTACTACCAACAATGGTGGACACCAAGGTATGCAAAGTAATGCAAATTTTAATAATTTAACCAGAAGAAAGGAAGTAGACCCAGAAAGTCTAAAATTTGGGCTATCGATTCTCCACGCAAGAATACGTTTCTTTGAATCCTTATTGCATGTGTCTTACAAACTTAAGGTTAATAAATGGCAAATAAGGTCAACGGAAGATAAAAGAATTGTAAAAGAGAGGAAAGAAATGATACAAAAAGCATTTCGGGAGCAAATGGGCCTTTTAGTGGATATGCCGAAAGCAGGGTTCGGGAACAGTAATGATGGAAATACATCGAGAAGATTTTTTCTGATCCCGAAACAGCATCTACAGATTCAAAGTAATCTTGGAAGCAATTTCAAGTGGACACGCGATTGATGCAAAGAAGTTTGAAGCCTACACGTATGAAACTGCTACTTTATACGTGCAGTTGTACGAATGGCACCCAATGTCGCCTACCGTTCATAAAATTTTAATGCATGACGCAACAGTCATCAAAATCAATATTACCAATTGGGCAGCTCTCTGAAGAAGCTGCCGAAGCTCGGAATAAGCACTTCAGGCTTTACAGGCAAAACTTCTCCCGAAAATTTGATAGAGTTAAATGTAATAGGGACATTTTAAATAGACTTTTGCTAACGTCTGACCCATTTTTAAGTAGCACTAGAAATTCACCACGAAAGAAAAGGAACCCATTCTGTTCGGAAACTATAAGTCTCTTGCTATGACGCAGAAAATTCATCAATAGAAAGCAGTGACGAAGAAAGAACAAATCAATACAACAGCAACAGATGAATCAGATTTCGACGATTCATTTTTTAAATTTATTTTTTACGAGTAATTACAATAAACGTTTGAAAACTATATTAATTTATTTATTTTATACTTCCCACGTCAAAAATGTCACGAAATAATATTTACCAGGTTTTTAGTACAAATACTCCTATGTGCGGCGTTTCACTTTGGCGATTAAGGATTCCCCCTTCGCTTCGCGTTTTCATTCATACTCATTCCACTATTACGATTTAATATGCCCATGTTTTGCTTATTTCAAATTGGGACCAGGTAGAAAATGAGAAAAAAAAGACAAACTAAAAATGAAAATGTGTTCTATTACTTACACTGAGCCACCAAAAAAAATTACGCAATGGTTAAAAACTTTTCCTGTATATTGAACTTTTGTTAAAAATAGGTAAGATTGTTTGGTATGGGTACAATCATCCACCTACGGGATTTAAATGAGCAAAAAATAACGATGTTTAGATGTACCTATTATGTTTGTCTATTTTTTGTTATGAGTGTTTTTAATTTTACTTTTGACATTCTGCAGGTAGGCCAAAACAAAAAAATAAAAAAACTGCTAACATACTGTTGATGTTGTTACTTGATGTCAATTCGGACTTTGATATGGATGAAAATTACTTACACAAGATGAAAACATTTCTGATGAAGTCAAGGCAAAACCTGGTGAAAATATTACCAAAAATTTAGAGGAAATCAACGTACAAGTACTAAGCAGCAATAATCAGAATAATACTCAAGTTACTTTAGACGATGTTGAGCTGCTTAAAATAATTCACTTCAAACTGAAAACAGAACCTTAAAAGAAGAACTTCTACGGTAAGTTGAATGTAAGTTTTAGGTTTTTGATTTAAAATTAAATTAAATAAATGGAAGTTGGCACTCACATAATTCTGTCACGTCCATCGATTTGATCATGTAGCTTAGTCATATTATTTCTTTACATGTTTATGAATGAATCTGCCTGTTCTCAAGCTCAAACAAGACGTACAAACCCGCAGGAATTCGACGTATGACATGCTAAAACGAATAGTACAAGTAAAAGATGCTGTGATTGCTATGGTTGCACTTCTACACCCCGATTTAAATTTAAATGACAGAGACTGGGAGGTTAAAGAAGGAATTTTACATCTACTTTCTACGAAATAACTGTAGAAGTGCCGAAAAAAATGTCACGTTGTCCACAAGTCATTATTTTTTTAAATCTACTTTTTACAAAGCATTTTGCAAAATTATATCCCAAACAATACAAAAATATTTACTGTGCAATCAGTTTTAGGGAAAGCCTTGCACGACCGATTTAAATACACATAAAACTATATTTTATACGCTGAGTGTACTATTCTCGACCCCCGACCTCGAATTTAAGACGTGATGTTTTAAAAACCAAAGACATCATCCATCATCTATATTCGTAATTTAACAATTAGAAGACGGATTAAAATAAATTACTAAAATAAGTAATAACATACGATCTGACTCGAATAAGTCATGGTGTATTGTGATGTAGTATGTAAGTACCTATAATATCTATGTGTGTAACCAATATATAACAAATGTAATGACAGAAATAAAGCAGTCTTGTACCACATTTTGTGATGTTTCAATCAATCTGACACCCGACCTTATATGGCGACCCTGCCACTAAACAGGGCTTGAATCATGTTCGTGGTTAGTGTAGACTTTGCGCTGCGTACGAATTCTTCAAGTGAGTGCAATAACAAAAGTGACTTTCATCATGTGTAACTCAAAAGTAACCAATGAAGAGGTATTTCTCAATCAAAATAGCGCTAGTAAAAACGCCGCCACGGTGGAGGAATTTAAATTTCATTTATCGGCTATAAGTATCGTGTTAACAATCATTTGCACGATTCTATTCCTGGGTGCGCTATACTTCATGTATAGAATTTACAAGAGATGTCATGAGTCTTGGGCGCGAGAGCAGATAACGAGACATATCTTCAGGCGTTCCTTGGATCGATCCAGAAGGTACCGCGGCGGTGCTTGTAGCATGCCTGCAAGCGAGGAGTGTCGGGTCCATGCTTCCAACAAGGGTCCGTGACAACGCGAAGATATGCCACAAACTCTACGATTCAGCTAGTGTTCTTGTGAGTTCTGTGTTTTAATAAACGTGTGAAAGTGCGGCAATTCAAATTTGGTCTATGTGCGCGTGCCCTAACAGTGAAGACGTAATCGTGAAATAAGTATGAACTATATAAGTATTAGGAACAGTAATGTATGAAGAGTTACAACAGTTATACAATGACCTTGGTAAGATAAGAATATATTTAATAAAAATAGGGCCAAGTAGAAGAAAAGGTGAAGTTATTTTGAAAAAGTTAAAGGAGGCCGATAACTTACTAAGTACTTTCAACGAGAGTTTAGAACGTTTTAGTTTGCTAAAAACTGGATTAAAAGACGAGGAATTATGTAAAATAGATAAATTAAACAAAGATTTTGTTGGCTTGTATGACAGTGAAATTATTCATAGGTTACAAATGCGTAAGTGATAGTTATTATAATAGAGGTTTTTTTTATAATTTATACTATTTGTGCCATATGGATCTAACCTGTAAGTACATGATACTAGAAAAAAAGTATAAAAATGTTGATTGAGTGTTATTAACATCGTTTTAATGTGTCAAGGAACGAGGGGGCGAGGGACGGGTACGCATGCCGCCCCGCGCAGTGAGTCTTCTAGAGCCGGCGAGAGTGTATGTGCAAGTCGTGCGAAAATTACACGTAAGTAAAATTTTAGATGTTACTTAGATTAATACCCGTTTTCACCAACAGCCCCTAAAATTTAAGTGTCTCTTAAGCCAATTTAATCACAGTTTTTACATATTTTTAAGTTATTATTCTGAATTAAAATATGAAAACTTTAAACTTACGTGTTCGATTTCATACTTTAATTCAGAATAATAACCTAATAATATGCAAAAACCGTTGTTATATTGGCTTAAGAGACACTTAAATTTTAGGGGATGTTGGTGAAAACGGGCATTAGTCTCATTGTTCGATTTTTAAACTTACGAAGCATAATTTCTCTGTATAAATGGTTAGTGGTATTAAGTTTCACGTAGTACCATTGTTTTTTTGTTTGTGTCACTTACTATTTCAACATAACCTAAAACAACAGTCCACCTACCATTGGGGCACAAAGGACCGCGGTGGACCTTTAAGCCCCACGGACTATTTTGATTCTATGTATTCATTTCTATTTTATTTTCAGAATGCGGAATTATAACAAAACCACAGCGTGGTACGAAGTCCGTTGAGTTGATGAAGCGAGCAGCTGATTTAGTCGCAAATGAAAAGAAATCACTAAGGCAAGTTTGTCGTGACTATGAGATTAGCAGAACTTCATTGACGAGATTCATGGCACGGTTAAACGAAAATCTAGAGTCGCCAAAATTTGGCTACGGCACTCCCAGATTAGTGTTTAACCAAGAACAAGAAACTTCTCTCTGCGAGTATTTACCGACACTTGCACAAATCTTTCACGGTATAGGCCCTAAAGATGTTCGTCGCTTTGCTTATGAATGCGCTGTAAAATATAATTTGAAGATTCCTGAGATATGGCACACAAATAAGATGGCTGGAAAGGACTGGCTGACGGGATTCTTGGCAAGGAATGACCGTCTCTCTATCAGGATGCCAGAGGCTACTAGTTTGAGCAGGGCCACCTCATTCAATCGAACGAACGTTTGTGAATATTTTGATAAATTGGCACATGTGATGGATCGTCACAAATTCAGAGGTTCGTCTATATGGAATGCTGATGAGACTGGTGTCTCGACCGTAACTTAACCTTCAAAAATAATTGCAGTCAAAGGGAAAAGAAAAGTCGGATCTGTCACATCTGCTGAAAGAGGTACTAATGTAACATTTTTGGTTAGGTTGGCATTGATGATTATGATTATTATGAAGACTGATCTAAAAATGAGTATATACCTATTTTTTTTATTAGCAAACCCTAGTAAGCAGCAGCTGCATCTACCTAAAATGGTCCATTTAGCACTTATGATAATTTAGCAATTCTAGTTTCACTAGTTATGGCTAGATGACATCTTTAGGGTGCTGCTATATTAGGTAAAATATTTTTGATAGATGATTATGTTAACTTGTAGAACCCCGTGGCACAAAAACGTGCCAGTAAACAAGTAATTACCTTTTAACTTTGAGAACCGCTGGAAAAAAATTGTGCCACCAAAACCTGACCAATTAAAAATTATGCTCTAGTAGTATAATTACAGAAGCAACAGAAACAGAGCAATAACAGTTTATATTATTAATATTATTTATATTAATTTATTAATATTAAATAAATAAATAAATAATAAAAAATGGCGGTCCCCACGGGGCGCCACAGGTTAAATCTTTTATATTTTATTGATATTCTTACTACATTCAATTATTTTTTTTATTGTAAGATATTGATGCTATTGTAGTTAAAAGTATCTACTTTGATGGACGAAAAGACAAAACACTCATAAACGATAAAATAGGTGATCGTTACCACCGTAAAGGAGTCTTGGAAGAGCACATTTCAATTCTTAGAGCCGGGATCGATTTATTTGATACACACGACGCCAAGTCGTGGCACTGCCAAAGCGATCGTCACCTCTATCATATCTTTGTTAGAAATTCAAGGGTTGAACTTGGAAAATGTGATCTGTGTAGGGTGCTATGATACTGCTACGAATACAGGTTGGAAAGGAGGTGTCATCCAATACCTGAATTATCTGATAATTTAGTGAAGGAACTCAGCACGGATCAAAAGTATCTCTACGAAATGTGTCATGCTGTGATGGCTGGTTCCTGTTCTCCTGAGCTAGCAAGCCGCCAACCTGGAAAAATGGCACATTCGAGATGGCTCACTACTGCCAATCGCATACTCAGACTTTACGTAAGTACTATTTCGCCGTCAAATAATTTGCAGTTGCTTGTGAACTATGTGGTGAAAGTCTACGGTCCTGTGTGGTTCCCCATCAAGAAAAATCCATCATTTAAAGACCCCAAGCATATTTTTGAAATGATAAGGTACTCTCAATTTTTGCCTGAAAAAGAGAGATCTATTATAGATGCAGTAATCGAAAGAAACGCTTTTTTGCGCACCCCGAAAACTTGCTAATTGCCATGTTATTCGATGATAGAGACCATATTCGAGAGCTTGCATTTCGAAAAATATTAAAAGCTAGAGAAGCAGAAAAGAGCAGCTCTCTAAGGGTATTTAAAGCACCAAAGCTTAACTTCTTCGCACAAGATTATATTGATGTGATATTTTGGCAAGAGTGTGAGATATGAGCTCCACCGATTCTGCGAAACGTCTCTAACGATGAGCTAAGAATTAAGGCAAAAGAGCAAAGCCTCGATATTGTTGACTTTCCTTGACACACACAGTCAGTGGAACGGTGTGTTAAATTAGTGAAGGAGGCTTCTCAAAGCGTCATGGACGTCAAAGTCCGGGATGGGTTTATTAGGAACACAAAAACCAGTTCCATTTTTAAAGTACTTGTGAATTTTTTTCATTTTCGGCAATTGTAAACCTTGATGTGACTCATTTTGTACCGTTAAATTTAATAAAAAACCTTTCAATTTTTTTTTTTTGTATCATTTGTTGTTATTGTTAGGAACCCCTAAAAAGTACACATTTGAAAAACTTCAAGGGCTGGTAGAGGCCTCAAGATGGCAGATATCTAATAAAACTAAATGATAATCGTAATCTACGTGTCAAAACGCAACTTTTGATACCTCTTGGGTAGACGTAGCTCAAAAATGTTTTTTTCCCATACATGGACGGGACACCCTACTGAACAGTGATGGTAGTGGATGTACGAAAACATCGGAACAGTGGTGTAAGGTTGGTAATTATAAGTATTGTGTGTATATACTGTTGCATTGAGTAGGTAGCCTTCTACGGCTAAATCGGCGGTTTAATCTTTTTGCATTGACAGCCCCCTGTGTATGTTCTTTATTACTAGATTAGTATTAACTAGCTGATATCACACGGTTTCACTCGCGTAGTTCCCGTTCCCGTGGGAGTACGGGGATAAAATATATGTTACTATGCCTGTTACTCAGGGTGAATGTAGCTTTCTAATGGTGAAAGAATGTTTGAAATGGGCGCAGTTGTTTTTGAGTTTATTAATTACAAACATACACACACTAAAATACAAATCTTTCTTCTTTATAATATTAGTGTAGACTACAGGGTAACTAGCAATTATAAAAGCATTTAAAATTGCAACGGAAAGTTAAACTAAACCGAGCAAATAGGTGTTCTATTTATTTAATACATCAAATCATAAAATTCTTACTTGTGTTGCAGTACTGGAAGGACAAAAAAGGAGCAGTTAAGAAGAAAAGTCCAGCTTAATTGCAGCCGCGAGGCGGCGCACTGGTGGTGGCATTGATGAAGATTTGCCACAACTTAGTGAGATTGAATTAAAAATTCAAACCATTATGGGAGGAGAAAGTTTTGGTTGCGGAGATCAGAACTTAGAAATAAATCCTTTTGAGGTTTGTAGTTTTCAAGGCTATAGACCTTTAAAAAATTATTAATTTGATTGAAATAATAAGTAACATAATATTTTTACATTTTTAGGAAGAACCATTGAATAGAACTGTGGAAAGTGAAGAGTCTCCCAGCATTTTACTCGTAAGTTTAATTTTTTTTGTCAGTTTAATGAGTTAACATATAGATATAATATTGTGTAAACATTCTATTTTCAGAATATTTTCCCTCCAAATGCGCAGCAGGCTGACCAAAGTGATGATCTTATACATGAGCCAGGCCATGAAATGCAATGGGTATAAGATTTGTTTATTCTTTTATTGATGGATTTTTCCACTAAGCATTAGGTCACTACCTATGCTTATACCTCTAATAATAAGTAACCTCTCCCATGTTGTTTGATCAATACAAGTATATACAATATATAAAATAGGATCTACCCTTTAGTGCTAAATACTGGTCATGGTATCAGTTTGGGCTGCGAGTGTAATTTTTAAATGTTATCTCGAATAATTAAAAGAACCTAGCAAAACATTATATTCTAGTCTAATCTTGCTGCTTTTGATGCAGATAGTGCGCAAGACAATCTGGCACAGATACCACAGCAAGTAATAATTGAACCAGCACCAGAAGCTGAAGAAAACAGGGTATGATTTTGGAAAATTATGATTTAAACTATTCTTTATAAACGAAAAAATGATTCAACAACTATAATTATTTTGAGGTTTCGTTTACTGAGCTAACAAGACCTGCGGCACACCCAAATGATGTTTTGGAAAGGGGCAGTCAAAGTATGATGCATTATCTAACCAAATATTTATTATAAAATAATATTAATATCACGACACGATGGGTTAGGAATAACTATAATAAGTACAACATGTTAATTGCAGCTCCTACTCGACGTGTGCACAAAGAGACAGTACGCGGTCGCCGACGCACTCACCAGCTATCTCCGCGTCAATCTGCAGCGCGCCGGCGACTATTGAGAAGGTCACCTCCGTCACAACGCCGCTCTGAAATGGTTAGCATCACAGAGCGTTTCATAGCCATCGAAGAACGCCGAGCACAAGCATAACTCTTGATTGCCGAAGCAATAAGTCAACAAGTGGAGGGCCATCAGGCTATGGCTCAGGCTCTCGATAGAATAAGTAGTGCAATTCGAGATTTGATAAATAAAGAAAAATAAATTAATTGATTATATTAAAATGACTTTTTTTTTTTACAGCACGATGTTGCATGTGCAATAAGGAATATTAAAGAAGACAAGGTAATAATCTACTTTGCATTATTGATGAATGACCATTTTCTATAATATCACGCTGTTTTCCTTCACAACAAAAATGGAAAGATACAACTTGTTTTCCACAATTTATTGTTTTTTAGATTGAAATGAACAAGACGGTGGTGGTTTTTGGAAGCCAAAAATGACTGATAATGATGCAAAAGTCTTGGCTATTATACAGGACCAGGTGGAACCATTGTGTAATCCATACGATAGTGCATCAGGTTTCTTTAAAGGTGTACAAGTCTCAGTACGGTTCATGTTTTTTTCTTTTCATAACAAAAAAATATTATTTTTTTTTGCTTCTTCTGTTACTCATAATTAAACTCATTTTATAGATACTGATGTCATTACTGCTGCTAATATTAATGGTATTATACCAATACCGGCTTATGCCTCTACATCATGTCCACCGACACAGGAGATTATAGTAATAGGTAGGTGTGTGTACAGTACTACAGTTCCAAAACGAATGCAAAATAACAATATTTGATACCAGGATGCTTGCATTTTGTTTCAGCTGAAGAACGGCAAGCTTCTGACAGTTTGACAGCAGAAATAAATTCTACTCCAATAATAGCAGCTACTCCAAAGCATCACAATTTTTCGAGTAAGAAAAAAGTTAAATAAAAAGTGATAATTATGCAACTTATTTTTTTATGTGGTATAAAGATAAAAAGGTAAAAAGAAAAAAAGGTAAAGGTGCCCATCTCTCGTATAAGAGGTTGTAGGTTTAAATCCGGGCAAGTATCAATGTGACTTTTTCAAATCATATGTATTTTTTTTAGATATCACTGACATCCCGTGCCTCGGAAAGCACGTATAGTCTGGTTGTCATTTGTATATCTTTGACAGTCATTACGTGCAGTTAGAAGCCAGAAAGTCTCGACAATCAATCTAAACAAGTGGTATAGTGTTTCCCAGAAACTGGGTTGTGGAAGTGTGATGGCAGTTGCTCCATGGAAACCGCTGACATTCAGCTGCATCCCGTCAGACTGGACCCCACATAATTGGGAAAACGGCTAGGCTATAGATAGATAGTATGTAGATAAATCTTTATGTACTTAGATATTTGTTGTTTCAGCATTCAAGCAAAGCAAAATTTTAAAACCTGCATCAGCTGAAGCATTGAAGAAATTATATTTCAAGAAAAAATGCCAGAATACAGATTTGAAAAGAAAGAAGTTGATGTTAGAAATTTTGCACATGAAAAAGAACATGCTTTGAAAATGGAAATTTTGAAAAATAAAGAAGGCCATACCGAATCACTGAATTTGGACTTATTGTATACATCGCTCCACTTCAGTATTAAAGACAGAATACCCCGAGATACCGTCGCATCTTTTGATGACTTTCTAACGAAGCGCGAAAGCGAAAGCCCGGCAAGTAGAGGAAGTAATGACAGAGAGACAGGCAAATCGCTCTAATGCCTCTTCAACGAAGAGATCTCGGTGTACTTTCTGGCAGATCGTATGGCCATTTTGAAACTCACTGTAGGAAAAAGTCGGCTGAAAAACAAAGATCCGCGGCATCGACAGCACCCACTGTGTCAGAAGAGCCACCATCGAATACTTCCAACAAGAAGGCGATCCCAGTACGTCGATTCTGTAAAATTCAAACAACAACTCGCATTCACGTCGCGCGTCGCTTTTCACTCACATTTCGCATAATGTTCAAAATGGCCTTGATTTTGCATTCTGTAAACTACACTGTGTGTAGGCGCCTTGAGCATCATCTAGGCACTTGCGAAATGAAGTGAGCTCCGGACCAACCAATACTGTACTAGTGACTACCATACTCAACAAAATGTAAATCGATATTTATCGGTTTTTTATTTTACCAGTTTTTTACACAGAATTTTAGATATTATGATGTTTAAATTAAAATTTCTTATTTTAGGGAATTTGAGGATAAGCTTATAAGTAAAAAATAACATAAAACTCGTAAATTCGTGCAGTGAATATAATCTATGACAGACAATATCATTAGTAATCTGTGGACAATATTTTCATTTCGTAACGTTAAAGAGTGCGTTGCATTGCATTGTTTTGTTTACGTTTTGCTTGTATCGTTAGTGCCGATAATAATTGTGAAATAATCAAGAAGTAAGTTTATATTTCTGGTTGTAAAGTTCAAAACTAATATTAATTAAAGAAGTGTTTGTTTTCTAATCCAACAATAATGTTTCAGTCCAAATGAGACTCGTTCCTCTCACCCATCGTCGGCTCAGGTTGAAACTCTGGTAGAGTTTATGGAAAGAAACCCTGGCTTGGCGAAGGGTTTCTTAAGAACTCAAAATGCCAGAGAGCGAAGTCGACGCCAGTAGGAAGATCTAGCCGTGCGCCTGAATAGTATGGGTGGCACTATCAAAACTTACAAACAGTGGACCTTTAGTTAGCTGTGCTTTTTTTTACATGTTACAAGAACCACTTAACATTCTTTAAAGCAAACCACTTAAAATGTGTGACGAATCTTGGTTTAAAGTGTTTTCCTGTTTCATGAATATCTTGTTTTAATTTTACGTTAATAATTACTTACCTACCTACTGAATTCTTGACTATTAATAATAAGAAAATGGAGATTTTATTGTAGTTTGAAAAATACATGTGTGCAATTTTTTATAATTTCTTTAACTAAATGTCTAATTGTAGTATTGGTCGGACAAAAAAAGCGCCATAAAAAAAAAGTTGCCGCACGCTCTGCTGCTAGGTGTTGGACTGGTGGTGGGGTGGAGGACGAAGTGGAGCTATCAGAGCTTGAAGAGAGAATTGTTGCTTTAGCATTTTATAAAAGACAACTATGGGTCTTTAATCTGACAATCTACAATTTTACGACTGATTACGCATATTGCTACATGTGGCCAGAATGTAGTGGTGGTAGGGGCTCCAATCAAATAGCTTCGTGCTTGTACGAATTTATCACTATGAGACTTCCGTTGCTTCACTCAAATGCTAAAACCTAATCATGTATTCAGATTCATGTTCTGGACAAAACCAAAATTCTATTATTTGCACAGCTTTAATGCAATGATTTCAACATGCCATGACGCTAGTATGCAAATGTCTTCGGGATATCAACCAAAATTGAAGCCGAAAGTCGTGCTCTATTACAACGAGCGAAAGAAGGGCATAGATGTATCTGATCAGCTTTCAAGTTATTATTACCCTAAAAGAAAGTCTGGCATGGTACAAAAAAATCGCTTTAGATGTTTTGATTTGTGCATCAGTAACAAACGCTACATTTTTGTATCAGAAACGACATTCAACTACTAACAGAAAATAACGTAAATTACTAACAGACGCAGCAAGAAATTATTAGAGAGTTCTTGCAATTGAACAATGCATCCGATGCGAGTGCAAATACATTGACTAATAGTCCAAGACCGTCGACTAGCTCGATCGCAAGTCAGCACTTTCTAACTAAAATTCCGCGGAAACAGGACAATAAAATTGTCCGAAAACGATGCCATGGATGCTACGAAGACTTGAGAAAAGAAGGTACAAACTGGCAAATTGCTGCAAAAAGAGTAAAACGAGTGGATACTGAGTGTTTGCAATGCAAAAAATCGTTTTGTTTATGCTGTTTCCAAAACAAACATAATAAGACATAGTTCAGAAATAATTTGTAATTTCTTAGATAAATAAAAATATTTTTTCTTACGTCTCGGCGTTTTTCTTTACTTTATGATCGTAGCAATACGTCCAATGCAGAAACAGTAAAGTTCCAGCACGTCCAGTGGAATTATTCGCTTTAGAAGTTGTATATGTCTCCTGACGCACATATGGCTCAGGAACGTATTAGTGCTTTTCAAGTGCACGTTTCCTGAACCATATGTGGCTCAGTGGACAGTGAACGTGTTATTATAATTGTCCACTCAAGCGTCCTAGGTGACTACAGTCACCAAAAAAACTTTCGATGATTACGTCCATGGGGACTACAGTCACCGAACGACATCTATCGGTTTAAACGTGTACAGCGTTATAGCCAGGTGATATTAATGTAGTTGAATAATACTAGATGGCGCGTTATGAAGTTTGTCATCCGTGAGTGTGATTTTTTTCTGTGCAATGGCAATACAAAATTAAAAAAAAAAAAAAGAAGTGTCAGTTCGTCGTTTTGATAAGTGACTTTTTTCTGTGTGAAGCTCTTAGCAAAAATGTGGTAAGTTTTTTGTTTTACACATTATTTATATTGTTATTTTATATCAAAATAAACGTGAAGAAATTTCCTTTACGAAATATGTATTATTACGATAATTTCAAAACGTTTACATGGTATAATCTAATTGGAAAAGTTATATGATCACTACACGATCATCGTTTGATAATTCTCCATTGTTTACAGTGAATTCTATTGGTTGTTTTTGTTAAATACATGCAAAATATACGAGAATCCTTCACTATTAGCACGTTAATGGCCATTTACAAACGAAATACATTGACATGGGGTCTATGATGATTGAAATGTAAGACGTTATTCATGATTTTAGTGTTGGTGAGCAGAGTCCCCTTGGACAAATCTACTTACAACGTAAATAATGGTTTGTTCACACGGAGCGTTTTATGATCAATTTGGGAATGTTTTGTGGTTTTTGGCTTTGTTTATGTATCTACTTGGCGTGTAATGTCTTGGTGATGGCATGTTTTTTTTTTTATTTTTCCTTACATTTCACTTAAAACGCACTCGAAATAAGCATTTGCACGCAAATACGCAAATGCTTGTAAGCCAATTTTTACTAATGATCTTTTTACAATGACTTTTTTTTATTGGCTTTGTCTGCTACTGCTAGTGTGCTTCCATGTTTCAACCTTATTAGTATTACTCAGGTCGTAAGGGTGAAAAGTCGGCTATCATTGAGCATTTCACACACATTTTGCACATTTCTTTATGGTGTATTGTATGAAGATAAAGTGTATCAAGTACGTGTAATAACATGATAATAATTTATATTACAGTGACGAGACTAACCAAGTAGAGCCGCAGCCGTAAGTACATATTGTATTTACATACACCTGCATAAGATATAATGTATTGCAACAATATACATTAGAAACATTGATTCTAGATCGACCAGTCGAGGAGGCGGTGGAGGACGGGGAAGGGAACGCGGTCGTGGACGTGGTGTGCCTAATAGCCCGGAAGAGCCTCAGCCGTAAATATAACAATTCTGTTTTTTAAAGTAACATTTTCCATTAAATATTGCAACAATATACATTAGAAACATTGATTCTAGATCGACCAGTCGAGGAGGCGGTGGAGGACGGGGAAGGGAACGCGGTCGTGGACGTGGTGTGCCTAATAGGCCGGAGGAGCCTCAGACGTAAATATAATTTATTATGCTTTTTAAAGTTTCATTTTAGGTTATATTACTGGTAGCATGCTATTTATTGTTTTTATCTTAGTTCAACAAGATCAGTGAATGTAAACAAAGACGTGTTTTGTGTCTAGATTGTTTTCGTGTCATTAATATGTTATTTTATTTTTGCAGTCTCGAGTTTGTGAGGGCTGAAAATGCGCTCACTAAGCGCCGCATTAACGCGTTGCCCGTTGAAGTTCAGAGAGAACTAATAGGTCGCAAGCGACAAAATGAACTTCAACGGGTCCCCCTGCCTGATGCACCCCCGCGCAAAAGACAAACACGGTGATTACTTCCTAGTGATATCAATGCGTTCGATATTCTTGTTCAGTTACTATGAATAAGATTTATATGATAAAATTATTTTGCAGGCGGCCATCCCCAGAGCGTGAGGCTTGCCCTTTGGTGGAGGTACCGGAGGTTGCCGTAGGGGAGTCTGCACCTGAGCCAGCGCCTGAGGTTGTACAGCCAGCACCTGAGGTTGAACTCGAACCCGAACCTCAGCCTCTTGAGGTGGATTTCAATGATATCGGTACGCCAGAAGCAGACACAGTCTCGAATTCGTATAATATCGTTCGCCTAGTCGACTCTCAACGGCGTTAAGTTTAGAGTGGGCTTCACGGACACCTAGGAAGAGGCAACATCATTCTCCATCGTCTTCCGATTAAGATGTAATACACACACAACAGCTTACATAATCGTTCATGCGGCTCACTTACGCTGATATTATATGATAATACGTTTTATTCTTTTCTAATAGATGTTATCATCCTGGGCAGCGAAGTCGAAGCGGAGATGCAACCGAGCACTTCAACAAGAACGTCAACTAGTAAGACAGCCGGTACTTGACCACAAATTTTCTACACTATACATGCCTGCCCAAGAGATAGCCATTGACGAGTCTCTCCTCAAGTGGCACGGGCGATTGAGCTTTGCTCAAAAAATTGCCACCAAAGCCGCCCAAGTTGGCGTAAAAACCTACGAGCTTTGCGAGTCTCGGAGTGGCTATTCTCTGGAAGTTTTTTGTGTATGTTGGAAAACACAAAACACTCAGATTGCCCCGACCGATGACCTACATACTGAGGACGAGATGGTTGACCGACCCCATGACGAGACGATTGACGAACCCGATGACGAGACTATTAATCGACCCGTTGATCAGATAATTGACCGCCCAATAAACGAGACTCTTGACCAACCGCAGGACGAGACTGTTGACCGACCACCGACGCTACTGACCGATTTTGCACGTCCCACCAACGCTACTGCTAAAATAGTATTTGACTTGTTGGAGCCACTACTTCACCGAGGACACACAGTGATAATTTAAATTATAAAGTAAAAGTGATTTGTGATATTCATTTAAATTGAAATTAACGATGGCTTCGAAGAGAAGTGTCGCAAGGGACCATTTTGACGATAAAGGGGACTATAAAGCACAGTGCAAAATTTGTAAAATGAACATTTCATTTAAGGCATCAGTTTCTAACTTGACGAAACATTTAAAGAGACGAGATGGTACTATACGTTTAGTGCCTAGAGAAAACGAACAAGTGGAACAGATACAACCAGAACTTCCAGAACCTTTACCATCAACTTCAGCAACTACTCAAGAAACCGGCTCTGCAAACGTTTTAGGTAATTCATTGAAAATTATACGAACTACCACAAATATTACCTCATATTTGCGGAGAGATTGCTCAAAAATAAAAAAAGATATTGATCGCTACATTATGAATTTATTCATATCGGATTTACAACTGATTTCTATAGTGGAAGATAAAGGTTTTAAGAAGTTAATTAACTTTGCGTTTCCAAATTATGTGATTCCTTCTCATAAATATTTTGCAAATAATATGATGCCTTCCTTATATGAAGAAACGAAATCAGAAATCAAGAAAATAATTGATACTGAAGTAGAATCGATATGTCTCACAACAGATATATCTTGTGTAAATGACTGGTACATGGCCGTAACAGGTCACTTTATAGATAAGAACATGGTCTTAAGACCTTATAGCCATAGTTTCTTATTTAAAAAAAAGCACTATAGGCTGGGATAAGTTAAAAAAGTATCAGCAACAAGTTGGTAAAGATGTGAAAAGACCGCTACAAAACGTATCAACTCGCTGGAACTCGACATATTATATGTTGGAAAGGTTCATTGAAATCAAAGAAGAAATAAATAGTTCCCTGTCGAATCTTAATCCAGGTTTGAGTTTATTAACGCCACACGAATGGGTTGTTATTGAAAAGTTACTTTTAGTATTGAGACCTTGCGAACAAGTTACAAAAGAAATGAGTGGGCAAAAGTATGTAACGGGCAGCGCTGTGATTCCCATAACCACCGCTTTAAAATCTTCGTTAGTGGAACTAATATTGAATGATGCCGAGCCCCTTCCTGATGATGTTGAAAAAGTGAGAACAGATCTTTTTGGCGAACTGGTGTTAAGATTTTCGTCATTAGAAAATATCCGGACATACACAGTATGCATGTTTCTCGACGCTAGATATAAGATTTACTTCGAAAACGAGGCAACGGCAGATAATACAAAAAAACATGTGATAGGATTAGTGACCAACCTCATAAGAGAAGCTGAAGCTACTACTGGAAGAGACAATCAAATTGATCAACCAACAAATGAAGAAAATTACGAAAGAGGCATCTGAGGAAGCATTACCACAAAAAAATGCAAAACATTCGGCCAGCTGGCACTGCTTACTCCAGGGCTGTTGCAGAAGTACCGTCAACTGCCCTGATTTTGCCTCGCGTCATGTGTTTGCCTAAAATAAACAAGTGGTAATATCTTTTGCAAATTACTAGCTTGGCAATCGACACAATTGTCAGTTTTTAGAATTATTATCTGGTAACACTAAATTGGTGACGTTATGTTGGTAACATGCATAATTTTTGGCAGAAATGTGTCAAAAACTAGAGAGAGAAAAGACTGTTATTTTTAGTGTCGGAAAAAAAAGTAGTTAAAATGTGTATTTTTCTATCTTGTTTTGTACTTATTCTAAACTCTTTTGCAAAAAAAAACGGGCACTTTAGATTTTTTTTCTCTACTTCAATGAAGAAGAACAAGAAATAGGTTTTGTTAATTTGACGATGTATTGGCATGTTTTTTGAAGCATCCTGGCACGATTCTTTACGTTCCAAATTAAAAATTTGAAATTATTAAAAGAAAAACAATGATTATTGTGGATTATTCTAAAATTGTTTTACTAATGGCGCGAATGGCTGAAACGATTTTAACTGATTACGATATTTTAAAACTTTTTGGATATTTTCTGCAAATTAAACAATTTAATCTTTTTTTTTACATTAAATACCACTTTTTGATATGAGTGATAAAGCGATAAGGGCCGGTAAAATTATAGCCCTAATTGAAGAAGGTTGTTCGCAAACTTACGTGTCTCAGCAGCTAAATGTGAGTCGTTTAACTGTCTTGTTGTTGCTATTTGTTGACTTGGCAACGGTATCAAGAGACTGGTTCGGTCAAAAGAAGACCCGGTTGGGGAAGAAAATGATGCACAGAACAAGAGATGATTGAAGAAGTAAAAGGAGTAGAAGTTAGCTTGTGGACGGTCAGGAGGAGGCTTTTGGCTGCCAATATTAAGAGTTACCGCCCAGCTCGGGGCCCTAAATTACTCCGTGAGCACCGTGTTGCTCGACTTTAGTTTGCTCGGAACTGTGCTTCATGGACTCTGGGAGGACTGGAATAAAGTATTGTTTTCTGATGAAGCTAGAATCTCTAAGTGTGGAGAGTGCTGCGAAGACCACGGGAACGCTATGCGGAAGTGTGTTTCGAAGAAATCACTCCTTATGGCGGAGCCTCTGTTATGTTTTGGGCAGCAATTAATTCGACGGAGCGTACGGAGTTAGTTTTCATAGAAAATGGAATATTAAATGCACACGGGTGCATAATAGAAGTCCTAATTCCATATGCACAACCCACATTGACTGCACTTGGGGAAGATTCCATTTTTATGGACGATAATGCTCGCCCGCACCGTTCTGGCGACGTGGAAGCGTACATGCAAGAAGTTGCGGTCCGTCGTTTAGATTGGCCAGCTTGAATTCCTGACCTCAATCCAATTGAGCATGTGTGGGATGTTCTAAAGAGACGGGTAAGATCAGTGCAACCTGCTCCCCGAAACATTAGGGAGCTAAAAAAAGTCATTGCAGAAGAGTGGGAACGTATTCCTCAAAATGTTATTAAAAACATCGTGGAAAGCATGCCCAGAAGGATTCAAGCTGTGATTTTGGCAAAGAGGAAGTCACGTTTATAGACCGTTGACAAACACGTAATCGGTCTATAATTTTTGGGTTCCGTGGGACTACCTGTCTTATGGAGTAGGTGGGTCATGCCAGTAGTTAAAAACTGAGGTAGCGACCCAGAGTCTAAGGCTGACTGGAATTGGGATGCCAGGAGCGCGTGTGAGCTGCTGTACCATTTTAACCAGAAGTTGTGCAGTCCGTCCGGACCTGGAGACTTCCAATTTGGTAACGGACGGACTGCTCTGACTATGTCCGATTGGTTAATTAAAACTTTTTCCATTTCTGGTACAGCTGCGCACACCCGCTCGACATCACGCATCCAGTCATCCTCTGTGTGACAGACGGGCACCGACCAGATGCTGCGCCAGAATGCATTCGTGGCGGCATCATCCGGCCGACGTACGTCAATCACACTTTGTTCAGGTCGCTCCCAAGCTCTGTACACCCACCTTTCATCGCTCTGGAACATGCGATTCAGCGAATATCGATCGACCCGACGTTTATACCGCCGAATACGATTTGCCCATGCACAAACTTTCTGCTTCAGGAAGTCGATGCGCTCCGTAACACGGGACATGTATTCTCGAGGACTGATTCCAGTTCCCGAGAATGCACGCCTCACGAAGCGCATCACACGCGGTCGTGTATTACCCTCCCTGAAGCAGTATAGTTTACCGATGAGTGCTCTGGCCTCATCAATACGCCCCTCGATCCTGCATTGCCAGGCTGGAGCGACAGGCTTTGGTCGAGTGGCTATGTCACAACTTGGAAATTTGACATTAGCTAAACGACATGCCGCAACAGCCCCACAATACAGGATGGAGTGCGTATCAACAAGGTCCTCACTGCTTTCAAAAACATTTTTAAGCAGCGAGTCCAGAGCACACACTAGCGCCCTATTTCGTCTGTGCATAGGTAACCGTGGTAATCGGGGTCTAAGTTCAGCCGGAGTAGATCTATACTCGTGAAGCGCATCCTCCAGCGCACTCCTCAATCTTTCGTTGCACTGGCTACTTACTGTGTCAACCCTATCATCTAACTCATTCTCACCAAGATGAGACCGCGGCGAGATTATTTCCGTTGGCGGCAGTACTGCGGTCTGTGTCAGAGTCGGGACGATAAGGTTGCTCAGTACTTCTGAGCGCAGCCTATCAAGTGCGGCGTCATCCAACCTATGATTGTGTTGGATTACCCGCACCTGATCCGCCAATCGTTGTGCCGAGACGTTTACAGTTGGTTCTAGGTCCTGGAACAGAGACAGCATCCTAGTACGGTACGCAGTGAGGTTAGTTCCCCCCTCTGTAGCCCCGTAATATGCGCGCATGACGTTCTCATTCATGGATTGAGACCATCTCATGCGCTGCACACAACCACCGGCAGCGGGGACCTGGCTCGGGGCCGGTCGGCCCCTAGGTCCCAAGCTCTTCGGTGGCCGGCCTCTCCCCGGCCGACGAACAGGTGTTGGCGACGACGGCGGGGAGAAATACTCGTCGCTCGAGCTCGACGCGACTGCAACCGCCGGTGACACTGGTGATCCGGGGTCCGGCGGCGGCGAGGCGGAGCTGAGCGGCGAGTCCGGGGGTGGTAGGCGTGCGCGACGGGCAGCTGCTCTTGTTAGCATATTGTTGTTAATTTCTCACTCTCATCGTAATTTTTTGCAATTCATTTGTGACATATGTCAACTGTCGGTCTAAAAGTTGTGGTTGCTTATTTTTTCTTTTCATGGTTGTTTAATTAGCTATTTTGGTTATTTGAGTATTTACATATGTATTTGAGACAATTCTATTAATATTTTCAGGTGAAATTGAGCCCAAAAACTGTTTTAGGAATTCAAAATTACGCAGGAGGATAATGCGACGTGTTGACAGCTGGTGTTGCCAGTTATTATGTCCCTTTCTCATTGCAAGAAAAGACATCAGAATTCCTAAAAACTGTGTTAAGAGCAAAAGTAGATATCCCTGGACAAAATGATTTATTCATAGCTGTGTTTTACAATTTCACATATGGGGGACCACAAAAGTCATCATTAATGAACTTAGATAAGATCATGTTTGCAAAAGAAGCATTGAATTTGAATCTCCAAGAAGGGATTGTGAGTACTTCACCAGATGGTAGTTTGTTTTGTGGAGATGAACTTATAGTTTCCGTAACAAAAGATGTGAGGGAAGATAGTGAATCAGTGTGTGCATTGCTACCAAGCTTTACTATAAAGAGGGTAACAAAATTAAAGAAGGGCATTGACACAAGATCAATTTCATGGTTAAATTCAAATGCTAAAGATATTCCAGAAGGTTATAGAGCATATACCATCTTTCAAACTGGTGTATATGAAGTGAAGAAAACATCTGTTGTGAAGATACAAACACTAAATACATTAAAAAGACACATAAAGATAGGTATTGAGGAAGACACTAGCAATGAGTTTTCTATTATTTTTTATTATTATTATTATAGTTTTTTGTACTACTGATGAAGAGGTGTTCGAATCACTGCGCTCAGAAATAGAAAAAAAATACGATTCAGAAGGGCTAACATGCTTTTCGGGTTACTACGACGGATATCAAACATTTTATTGCCATTTTGTTATTGTCGGGATATAACAATGTATCGAGATACAAAATGTGTATTGGGAACAAAGAGTTGATTGCAGTGTGGAGCGGAGCAACAGTGGCTGCTCTTATGTCGAGAAATTGATTTGAAGATTTGTAGCGTTCTTTCCATGTTGCCGGACAGTATTAATCTTTTTGGAAGTTCATTGTTTTTATTATAGATAGTACTCATAAATAGAAAGTTTTTTTTACAAAATATTAAGGTGCGGAGACTCACAGTTTTTCAAGATATAAATTTTTAAAGTTTCATGTAAATCGAAAAAAACACGACATTTAGGTTAGATAAATTGTCACTGTAGATGTCAAAGTTGACGTTTGACGTTTCTGTAAGTGTGGAGGTGTGTTTCATTTCACTTTGTCATATATTTTTTCAAATAAAATGATATATTTTTTAAATATAATTTTATTTTCACATATTAAATTTGTCATTTAATTAATGTGGACAATAAACCATGCTGTAATAAGCAATTACAATGACTTTTTACACAAAAAATTACGAATATACGTTTACACTTTGGAAAGGAACGGAACGTGAAGCGACGCCATTTTGTTTTATTGTTGTCTTTTTAGTCATCGTCCGTTTGTTACCCTTGCAAGTTGCGTTCGTATGACTATCATGGCGTCCCCGAAGCCCTATGCTTCCGTGTCTGAAGAGTCGAGTGATGTGCAAGTGTTGGACTCTAATGAGCCGCTTGTCACGGTCTCATCTTCTGTGCCTGTAAGTAGTGCGCGAGTGTTGGACTCAATAGAGCCGCTTGTGCCTACTGCGCGAGTGCAAGTTGGTCAGGTAATCTTCAAGTAAAATATTTCAACCTTATTGTCTATGGTTCACATATCTCATTTGACAGTTCCTTTCCCTCCCTCCACCTCCCGCCTTCCAAGGTTTGAGACGCCATGTTTGTTTTGTTGATCTGTCAAAACTTTTGAAGTTTCAAAACTTTCAAATTCAAACAGTTTTAAAGTTGATCGAGTGAAGTTCTGCGTTGATTTATTTCCGTAACTTATCCTCTCAATTTCTGAAACATTCTCGTGCAACATGTACAACAAGTGTTGTATTGTGACTTGCGCTAGTAGACGAAAGGACGTCAGTTTTCATATGTTTCCAAAAAGTGATATAGGACTCAAAAAATGGTTACAGTGCATTAACTGTGATAAACTGCGAAGCTTGAGCTTCCAAAAACTTCGCAAGCAATTTGTGTGTCGGAATCATTTCGAGAAGAGGTTTCTTTCAACAACTCGCGATAGAGTTCGTCTTTGCCCCGACGCTTATCCAACGTTGTTTACTGCTCGCGAGATAGCCAGTGGTATTCCTCAAACCGATGCATTGATACCCGACAACTCTAGTAAGTATAATACTTATATGATAATAATGTTACTTAGGTGTAGTCAGTTTATATTACACTACACCTTCTAAACTTTCACCTTTTAAAGTGATTTATTTAAATTAAGATTTACATTTAATAAATTTGAAATGTTTTTTCAGGGAGTGTCAATACTGATCATGACTATCTAAGAAAAAGAAGACATGTGGATCACACTTACTGTAAACCAGAAGTTGTGGAAAAACACTCTGAAACTGACATTGTTGCTAACGGTAAGTTTCTATTTAATTGTAATATTATTATCAAACTTAATAACTCACAATTTTTTTTTTAAAACATCTGGAAGAAATTTAAATATTTTAATATTCTTCGGAGCTCCTTCAATGCATCTTAAATACATGTTTATTTTTTATTATTGTTAACTATTAACTAATGAGCATAAATTTACATTTCAGAATTGGAAGCGGATGTAATTTCTCCATTACAACCTACGCCTTCTACATCTAGATGTATACAGGAACCAATAGCAGGTAACAAATACAAATATATATTAGATATAAAAGCTGAAGATTTTGTTTGTTTACTTGAACGTCGCTAATCTCAGGGCTTACTGGTCCGATTAAAAAATGATTTCAGTGTTAGATAGCCCATTTATGGAGAAAGGTATATACCATCATTATGTAATGAAAATTGTGACGCAGACAAAGTTGTGCGGGAGCACAGACTCTGGCAAGGAATTCCACTCCTAAGCTGTATGTACAGTGAAAGTATTCCCAAAACGTTTTGTGTGCATGATTATCTTGTATGCCAAAGTTACACAATTATATGCATGAAAAAAATTTAGGAATGTATGAATTGGCATGTTACAAGTCTGTAAATGTTACAAGTCAGCAAACTTATAAAAATAAACATTTTGTGAATTTCTATTTATATTCATATTCATTTGTAAGATTATAGAAAGACGACCTGATCTAGATTATTGGTTGTTTTTAAGACATATAGGGCCTGTTTCACAATGTACGGGTAGCCACTACTTCCTGAATAAATTCAAAACTGGAACAGAATTTGTGTGACATTATCTGCCAAGTAAGACATTGGAAACTTAATCATAGGTGGTGAAACAGGCACATAGTATAGTAAAATATCTAAATGGAAACAGTTTAAAGGGGAAAGTATTTGATGTGGTAATCAATTATTTTATTTATTTTCAGAAGTTTTGCATTGTACTCCATCTTCAAAGAGAAGACCGCGTATTATACACACAAAACAGAAGCTATCGCCGCATTGTTCTCGGCTTTACAAGGAATACACTAAGTCAAGAAGGCAACTTAATTTCAATTTACGAGCAAAAAAGGCACTGAAATTTTCAAAAGAAAAGTCTTTTGAAAAGCTCACAGAAAAATTGAATCCAATGGCAAAAGCTTTTTTATGGATGCAGATTAAGCAGTGCACTAAAAAAGCCAGGGGCAGGCGATTCTCGGATGAAGAAACATTGATAGCAATGGCAATAATGAAACAGAGCCCTAAGTGCTATAGATTCCTTCACAGAATATTTATTTTGCCATCAAAATATACGCTTAATAAAATGATTTCTAAATTAAATATAGAAGCAGGAATCAACTCTCAAATATTTGAAGCTGTGAAAAAAGAGGTAATACTCTAAACAATCCATAAGCTACTTTATTTCTTTGTTGCTAATTTTTTTTAATGAACGAATGAAAATAATATTTTATTCATTATATTATTGCTTTCAGGTTAATACCTGGGATGAAAAAAAAAGTATTGCTCCATACTTTTTGATGAAGTGGCTTTAGAAGCAGCCTTGTCTTATGATAAACATAAAGACATTATTAATGGGTTTGTGGAACTAAATAAAAAAACTAATGATTTTGCTGACCATGCCCTTGTGTTTATGTTACGGGGAGTTGTTCACAAGTGGCAGCAACCTCTGGCCTTTTATTTTTGTAAAGGAGCAACTTCTGGGGTTGAATTAAAAATAATTCTGAAAGATATGATCACAGCTGTTGGAAACACAGGACTGAAACCTTTGGCGTTGGTGTGCGACCAAGGCACAGCATTTCAAGCTGCCCTGAAGAGTCTCCAAGAAGACACAAGGCGACTGCAAATAATTGCTGGTGAAAATATTGGTGAGTAGGTCTCTTTATGTGTATGCTTTTGTGACAACATTTAAAATGTCCCACAAATGTTTTTATGTTTGTTGTAACAATATCATTTTAATGTTTCAGATGGTGTTATTGTAATTAACGGACAGAAGCTCAGTGTGATTCACGATCCACCACACCTTATTAAAGGGTTAAGGAATAATTTCCTAACAAAAAACATATCCCTTAATGGACAGATATCAAAATGGAATGATATTGTGGATGTGTACAAAACCGACTGCAATCATGCTCAGTCGCGACTCCTCCATAAGTTGACTGATGAACATGTTATTCCAGAGAAAATTAAAAAGATGAAGGTAATTAAATTAAGTTTAATTAAATCACACAATATTTACAGTGTTTTACTACGTATACATGAGCTCTGTTACTTGTACAATTCTAATTTAATTTAATTTATTTCAGGTAAAAAATTGCACAACAGTGTTCAGCAAGACAGTAGCTGCTACATTGTCATATACTGCTCAGTTTTGTAAGTTGCTATACTGATTGTTTTGTTTTAAGAATATTATTTTTGACCTTAGTATTGAGTACATTAATTATTTTATTTGTTTTAGCTCATTATGCTGATGGAACCCAAGTGAGCTCGACATTAAAGAATACAGCAAAAGTGGTTTCATTCTTTGACGACCTTTTTGATTCTGTCAATGGAACAGGCTTCAACAAGACTTCCAAAGGGAAGCCTTTGAGACAGGCAGTAACAGAAAATTCTCAGCACCACGAATTTTGGAGGGAAGCAATAAAAAAACTGGAACAGTTAAAATTTGTCGACAAGCATGGCAAGGAAACATCTGTGCCATCGTTAAAAAATTGGATAACAACATTAAAAAGTTACCAGAGAGTGTGGCAATACTTACACGATAAAAATATTAAAATTATGCGCCCGCGATATTTAAATTCAGACCCCATTGAAAATTTTTTTGGACAAATGCGGGCGTATAATTTCAGAACTACAAATCCAGATTGACATGCTTTCAAAAGTACCTTCAAATCATTGCTAATCACAAGGTTTATAAAGTTTCACTCAGATAGCTACAATTGTGAAGAGGATTCAGGTAAACAGTTATTAAAATTAAAGTCACTTTTTAATACAGAACAAACTGACTCAGAATCACTTCACAGTCACACAAGTGTATCACTTGCGGATTCTGAGTTGGTTTGTTTACCTGAGTCCTCTGAGCTATCAACCTGGGTTGAAACTGAAAGCATTCAAAGCTCTGCAAGGCAAGAAAGACTTCACACACATTCACGTGCGTTTACAGCTGGGTGGGTCATAAGGAAAATTTTGCAAAAGATAAAGTGTCTCCATTGCGAGGAAAATCTAACTAGTAGGGAATCCAGTTATGATAAAAATACTGTTAATAACTGGATTTCCTTTAGGGAATTCAAAAGCATAAAGCAAAAGAAATTGACCTACCCTTCAGAAAATGCTGTGATATTTTTCGGAAATATTATGGAAGAAGCAAACAAATACTTAGAAAGTCAACCTGAACGAAGACCAGTTATAAAAAATATAAAAAATCATATAAAATCTAAGTATTTGTTTGACTTTATAAATTGTGAATTGCATAAGGATGCTGTTTCTGAATGCTTTCTTGGTTTAACCTTAAGATTGGCAGTATTTAATTGGTGCAATGTAATTAATAAAATATTAAAAGGCACAGATGTTTTCAGGCTGGCAAATAAAACATTGCCTCAGATGTAAGCAAAAGCTTTAAATAAATTTAAATCGAAACTAAAAAATAAAAAGAAATGAAAGTAATAAGTGTCTTTTTTTCTAACATTCCTCTTTCTAAATTATTCATAAAACATATTGCAATAATTACATTAACATAGCAATTATTGCAATATACTTTATAAATTATGAAATGATTATTATCCCAGCATGGCGCAGCAGTAAAAATTGTTAGGCTGAAGCCGATCACGCCCTTGCATAAAGTTCTGTACCAGAAGTAGTGCTATATTAAAAAAAAGTTTACGTCAAATGCAACCCTACATTAAAAAAAAAAAACTGTCAAACATGATATGTGAACCTTAGACAAGTCGAATTTTACTCTATGAGAGTGCCCTGTCTGAGTCTATGTGGTCTGTGGATGGACTCAGATGAGCCACTTGTGCTCCCGTGTGTGTCGTCAGCCGTCGACGAACCGGTTGCTGGTCCCAGTGGATTAGCAGCTGGCTCTTGTGGTAGCTTACCAGCTATCTCGGAGGACGAAGACGAAGAAGACGACGATGTTCCTGCATTGCCTAGGCCTACTGGGTCAAGTGGCAGAAGGATGAATCCTAACTCGGATGAGTTAAGGTCAGTTCTGAATTATTGTATATTTGTTACTTCTAATCAGATATTCTGCAGATTAAAACTCACATAGTAGATGAATCCTAAATCGGATGAGTTATGGTCAGTTCTGTATTATTGTATATTTGTTACTTCTAATCAGATATTCTGCAGATTAAAACTCACATAGTTTATAGAATATCTGATTGAGTCTGTTAAGGTGGAAAATATTATGTTTCAAGTATTTATATTAACCTATCATATACCCGCAGAACGAGACACAATAGTAAAAAAATAACAGCCCGTCTCATAGGACCGGTCGGGATTCATGAACTAAGTAGCACTTTCTTATTTGTTTCAGATCTATGTGGAACTGGAGGAAAATATTTCTACAACTGGGATCTCATGAACAATGTCTACAGTTTGCGGAGAAGAGAGGGCTCATACCCAAGACCAAACTGTGTTCCTACCATCGGTCACCGATGTCGTTGACCAAGGAAGCCGGGCAAGTCGGCAAATTTAGATGCCGGAAAAGTAATTGTCAGACGAGAACAGTGTCCCGCTCTATTGGGACATGGTTTGAAAACGCACGTCTGTCACTAACATTGATATTTCAAGTTATGTATGCGTACAGCGAGGGACTCACGTATCGTCAAGCCAGAAAAGAGTTGGCCAATGAAGCTGTATTATCATCACGCACTGTCGCCGATTGGTACAGCTACTGCCGTGAAACAGTAGCAATTTTTGAGCTGGAAGGGCAAAGGGCTCAAGGGAAAATAGGTGGCCCTAATAAGGTGGTTCAAATTGACAAATCTAAATTTGGGAGGAGAAAGTACAATCGCGATCGACACATCGAGGGACATTGGGTGATCGGGATGATAGAAGATGGAAACGATGATTTGCGGTTAGAGGTGTGTCTCGATAATGATAGGTCTACTGAAATGTTGGTGCCACTGATTAAAAAACATGTTAAGGAAGGCTCCATTATTCACACTGACTATTGGAGAGCATACCTGAGCCTTCCTCAACATGGATATATCCACAAACGGGTCAATCATAGCGACCCGACAAATAAATTTGTCAACGTATTGAGAGTCAGTGGAGGGGTTTAAAACAAAAATTTAGACAACATCAGAATAAGCAAAACTTCACAGACTGGCTGTGCGAATATTCCTGGAGGCGTAGAAACTTAATCCAGCATTTGGATCCATTTGAGCAATTGATTAATGCCATAAAGCATGTGTATAAATTTTAATAATATACTTAAAATAATATTCCTTGTGTTTTATTCAAACTATCGAACCAGACCCCGAGCCTCCTCTCATGTCAGTAAACAATTTTGGTTGGGTTACATTAGAACTGTGACCATTAACGTTTGAATCCCCAACCGGTCCAATGAGACCGCGCTGTTATTGTTTTACTATTGTGTCTCGTTTCGCGGGTATCTGAGTAACCCAGATCCCCTTCTAATGTTAAAAGCCACTATGATTTAAGCCCCAAACCGCCCCATCAATCGATCGAAATTGTGTTCTATCCTAACATAACCTCAAACTTTAAACCTGAATATCTCCATAACCATGGGGCTCCGCGGTGTGGGAGTGGTACAGGGGGGTATCACTTTAGGGGGGTAGGTCCATAATGGAAATTTTTACCGGTAGCTACAGTTTTTATTTCGATAATTTTTTAACATCATTATCGCTGCTTGAAGAGCTTCAAAAAACGCGTCACGATGGAACAGGGACTATACGAGCTAACCGAACTGAGAAAGGAGGATCTGATCACCAATTTACTGATATAGTATCTAATATCACTCTCGTTAGATATAAGGACACTAACATTGTCACAGTGGCCTCGACTCAATGTGGTTCAGAACCCATAAGCAAAGTCAAACTCTAAAGAAATGTCAAACAGCAATCAAAATACCAAAACAAAGAAAGTGTTTTGTGAATTATTGCGATTTTTGGTACATATTAACCCTAGATTCATAAACATACGTCTCGCATACACCCATAAGTAGTAAAATACTCGCAGCGCGCAGCGCGAAAGAGATAGAAATACGTGCTTCTCAGTACCTTCATACAACGACTAGAGCTCAGTACGGCCGGCGCCAGCAGTTTCGGCGCGTCGACGTATAGTTTTGGATATACCGAGCACGAGGTGTCTGAAGGTGCGTACGGATAGCGCGTTCCTGTGTTACGCGTAGTTGGGAAACACTGTCCACGCGTACATTGGATACGCGTACAGCTCCTGTACGGACCGCCGCGAACCTGTACGCGAGGTCAATCGATCCAGAGCGCTCCGCGAGCCCCAGTCATTCGCCATGACTCCGACAAACTTAGCGGTTGCGTGCACCACGACTGCTGCGGCGTTAGTCATTATTCAACACATTTTAAATAAAAAAAAGAGAAACCTTGAGATACGTGTGTTTATGAATAGTGTAACAACTTTATATAGTGGACGGTTTTACTATTTGACTAATAAAACGAAAGAACGAACAGATTTTTTCTTAAAAAAGGTATGTATTTATTCTATTATATTTCACGACAGTAGTTGTTAGTGTGAAACAATGTTACCTATTGTCGTTGTTTTAATTTTACTAATTAAACTGTTTTGCTATGTATCAATTCGTAGTTATAAGTATTTTTTATTATAGGCTTTTTTGAAAGACGATGAAATTGATGCAATATTATCGCGAGAGGATAACGGGGAAGAAATGGATCTTCCAAATGATTTGGATAGTGAAGTTGAGGACATTTTAGAGACACATAGTGAGTATCCTACAGATGTTTCAAGCGATTCTGATGACGAACCCATTTGAGCATCGAATATTCGTCGCCGTCGCCGTCGTCGTATAAATTCTTCTGATTCATCAGATAATGAGCGACCTACGCGACGGAACAGATAAGTTCAGGCGAACAACAACAGGCAGCTGAAATAATTTTCCCATCAACTAATAATTTGAGAGGTAAGAATGGTCATAAATGGTCAGCACAACCTTCCGAAGATCGCACTAGCAGAACACGGTCACGAAACATTGTTCATATTGTCCAAGGATCCAAGAACGAAGCGAAAAATGCAATGACTCCATTGGAACAATTCAAATTGTTTATTTCGGATGCAATGGTGAGTATCATTGTATTGCACACGAACGTGAAAATTGCTACAAAAAGAGAAAATTACGCCGCAAAAACGGCAACTGTTAGTGATACTTGTGCTGAGGAAATATATGCTTTGATAGGATTGCTATTGTTAGCCGCAAGGAAGAAAGATAACCATCTGACAGCCGCAGAGCTTTTTGATCCATCTGAAAGTGGGACTAAATATATTTCGGTCATGTCTAAAGATAGATTCGACTTTTTGCTGAATTGCCTAAGATTCGATGATAAGTCAACTCGTGAAGAACGAAAAGCTACGATAAGATAAGTTTGCACCTATTAGGGAAATATGGGAAATGTTAATTGCTGTATTAGTCCAGTCAAATTAGCTCAATTAAGGTAAGAATCTCGGAAAACGAGATACCCAGCTGTAAGTTTGTAAATAGTTGTATATTGACACCCTAAAAGTTGTCTCAAAACCTACATATGGTAGGGTGTACGCAACTATTAAATTTCATGATCGGGGGTCACAAAAATCTGGTTTTTGCGCTTTTTTTTGTAAATATCTCATTTCCTATAGGTTATTTGCTATTTGTATATTTAACAATATTGTAGAATATAAAATTCTCTACAATTTTTGTTCAGAAAACTTTTTCCTACGGTGAACCGTTTTCGAGATATAGGGCGGAGACCGCGCGGTCACAGCATCACTTTAGGTCAACTAGTGCCTCCGGTCGAAAACGCGCCATATTATAGTTAATGAACTATCGATAAATCAATGATTATAAATATTTGTCTGAATAGTCGTGACTATTCGGAGAAAAATACAAAAAAAAATATCACACTAATATTTTTTAAGTAATAAGTGAAATAACACAAATAAATTCTTTTAAAATTTAGATCTGTTGTGATATTTTCCTCTTCCATTACCACAGTTGTTTAAATATTGCTGTTCTTTTTTTTGTAGCGACAACCTGAATAAAACTGCTATCTACTGCTATTCTTAAAAAATCCAGAATTCCTCTAGATTTTTCACAAAAATGAATGGAACTTATGTGATTACTCAAATTTATTGAAGATTTTTACTTTTAGCCAACTTTAGCTTGTCCTGGTGTAAAAAAAAGTATGAACACTACTATGGCAAGTTTTTTTAAAAATTGGTGCAACTAATCAAGATTCCAAAATGGTATACTACTTTATTAAAACCAGCCACAAAAAAATAATATCCATACAAGTTCAAAACAAGAAACTAATTTCTTAAATTATTGTTAACAGTAATCACTTTTCCTACGTGCCCAAAATAGGTTCTTGCTACAATTTCTATTAATGAATGACATACCCTAGTTATTTACTTTGAAAATTAAAGCAAGATAGAGATATTTAAGTCAAAAAAAGCATAGCATAGTAAGAGAAACTAATTATTCTCAGTAAGTGAGTTCAGTTCAGTACGCACTGCTCCTTTCCATCGTACATCCGTTCACAAGCCCATGCTGGCGACGGCGGACGACGAGCAATGCGTAGATCGCCGTCCTGTCGTCCAATTACCATCCGGATTGCGCTCAAGTCGTCGACGACGCGTAATGATCTATGCGTACTTCAAGAACATTTCAGAAAATCGTAGGGGCCCAGCAGGGTCGAAATCCACTGCGGCCATGGGGTATGTGAAAGGGTACACTGACTGGGGCCCTAGAACAAAGGCAAAAAAAAGTGAGGGTAGTCCCTAGACAAACACAACAAATTTTGAGCTTATATATTTTTAATTAATAAAAAATAATTAAAATAACTTTTTAATGACAGAACATAGTTAAACCAGTACATAAACCTCCGGTGCACTCAGTCTGTTAATCAACACTCCTTCACAACACTTCTGTACACTGCCAGCACTCAATTACCAACAATGGACCTGTACTCAAAGCTGTCAAGCAGTATGGAAGAGCTCTCATCAACATTTGCAGCGAGAATGGCCAGGTATGAAGAGGACCTCAAGAACGCCAGCGGTGATGGATCCCACAAGTCAGTCTCCAGCCTGTCTAAGGATTTCACAGAGTTCAGGAGCCTAATCTGGAAAACACTAGGTGCACTGAAATCCCGGATGGAGTTACTTGTTGTGGGTCTGGACAGGCATGAAATGGCTTCTCGTGGCAAGGTTCTTTTGCTGCATGGACTATCCGAGAACAAAGAAACCAGTCCTGTCACTAATTTCCTTGGAGTAATGTCGGAGCATCTGAAGGTGGTCAATGTAACGCCGACGGATATAACAGCCTGTCATCGCCTCGGAACTAACACCAGCAAGCCGCGTCCCCTCTTGGTTCGCTTCGAAAGTCGCATCGTGCGGAATGAGGTATGGCGAAACAAGAGCAAGCTGAAAGGCTCTGGTCTGACGCTGTCAGAGTTCCTCACAAAGCCCCGGCATGAGATTTTTATGAACGCGCGGAAGCAGTATGGGATTCATAAGTGTTGGACGTCCGATGGCAAAGTCATCATTCAGGTCTCCGATAAGACGCGGAAGAAGATTGAGTCGGCCTTGGAGTATCGGGAACTTGTGGCTCAGTTTCCTCCCGCGGAGTCCTCAGTCGCATCATCTAAGCCAGTGCCAGAAAAAAGGACTCGCAAGCCAGTAAAATAATGTTGCAGACTCAGGCTACCTCCAATCTTCTGAGTGGTATTTATGTTTGTTTCGTATGTCGGTCACTCAATTTTATGTTTTTATGTTTTAACCTTTTTGTTTTGCTGTTTTAGAATGTTATTTGTCACTGTCATTGTCTATCACGTCTTGACGTTCAAAGGTTTCGTTCGGAAACACTTTTTCGGAAACAATAATTGTTACTATCTGGTTTGGCCCACGGGCTTTTCACAATATTTGTTTTTTTTTTTTTATAATAGTATTACCGGCGAGTGAACCGAGGTTTGATTACTCAAATTGTTTTTTTATTTTTTTTTTGTTTTAAGTTTTTTATAGTTAATTTTTTTTTATTTTATTTTATTTATTATTATGTCAAATGATCTTATTAATGATAGTTTCTTCTCATGCTCTTCCTCGTGTCCCTCAGATCAGAGTTTTGCCAGCGCGTTCAGCGATGACGATTCTCTGAATCTTCGGGACCGCCTTTCTTCTATTTTTTCAGATTGTCGCAAATTTTTCAACGCAGTGCACATTAATGCTCAAAGCATTCCCTCTCATTATTCTGATCTGTTATCATCCTTCGATTCAGATCTTGTTCACGCTGTCCTTGTTTCTGAAACTTTTCTCAAGCCTGCACTTCCATCAACGCAATACTCTCTTCCGGGATACAAGCTTGTGCGCAACGACAGAACTGGCAAGGGATGTGGGGGGGTTGCCATTTATCTCCGTGGTGATATCACCTACAGGATTGTTGATCAGTCTCCAAGTGGCTACTCAAAGTCTGCTGAACACCTATTTATTGAAATCAACTTTCAACACACGAAACTGCTGCTAGGTGTTTATTACAGCCCGTCCTGCCAGATTGACTACTTTTCCTCCTTTGAGGCCAAATTAGAAAATCTTTCTTCAGTTTATAATCACACGATTATTCTTGGAGACTTCAACACCTGTTTGCTCAAGGGAGACTCACGTAGCCGTAAACTCCAATCCCTTGTCACTTCTGTCAACATGCACTTGCTCCCGCTAAATGCTACTCATAAGGCTCCTCACTGTACTCCTTCTCTCTTAGACCTCATTCTGGTTTCTGACCCTAATAAAGTAGCCACACATGGACAGCTGTCTGCTCCTTTTTCCTACCATGACCTCATTTATCTTTCCTTCAAGATCCGACCCCCTAAACGCAAGGCCAAATTTCTCGTACTTCGCAGTTTTAAAAACATTGATTTGGAGCGTTTAAGAGCTGATGCGGGTGGGATCGATTGGTCCCCTGTGTTCGCTTGCGAGGATGTGGACACTATGGTGTCGGTTTTCACCAGTACTTTACTGGGTTTGTACGACGCACATGCACCTCTTAAAAAGGTGAGAGTGAAGCATCTTCCTGCGCCTTGGTTATCCCCAGATATAAAACTCCAAATGGCTAAGCGTGACAAGGCCAAGCAGTTGTACAGGAAGCGGCCCACTGAGGAAAACTGGGATTTTTATAAGAAGATGCGAAATCGCTGCAGTCGTTTGTGTAGGAATGCGAAAAGGCGCCACATTCATAACTCAATTGACAATTTCAATCCAACACAAGTATGGCAATTTTTAAAAACTCTTGGTATTGGCAAAGCCACTAGTAAGAGTTCTCCTGATAAGTTGGACCTTAATGCACTTAATGCGCACTTTTCTAAGTCACCAATTACACTTGATGACGATGTTAAATCTTCCACTCTCAATGATCTCTCTAAACTTCCATTGCCTGCAATTACTTCTTTCTCCTTCCACCCAGTTGCTGAGTCAGATGTTAAGAAATGTATCCTATCCATATCCACTAAAGCGGTAGGCGACGACGGCCTACAACTCCAAATGTTCCTACCTATTATGAGTGAAATAGTCCCTGTAATAACCCACTTAGTAAATTTTTCCCTGTTCAATAACTCCTTTCCATCTGCTTGGAAGAGGGCCCACGTCCTACCACTTCCTAAAGTTTCAAATCCCTCCTCACCATCCGAGTTTCGTCCAATATCTATCCTCCCAATCCTTTCCAAAGTCCTCGAGAGTGTTGTGCAAAAACAACTGTCTTACTATTTGTCCTCTAACGGTCTGCTGAGTCCTTACCAGTCTGGTTTCAGACCTGGCCACAGCACTGTAACTACTCTCGTTAAAATTACCGATGACATAAGACTGGCCATGGACAATAAATGTCTAACTGTATTGGTTTTACTGGACTTCAGCAGTGCCTTTAACTCGGTTGATTTTGACATCCTCTTGGGAATCCTTTCCTCTCTTAATATCTCTCAGCCAGTAATTGAGTGGTTTAAATCTTATCTTCGGGGTCGGTCGCAGTCCGTTCGGTCAGATGGGGACTCCTCCGAATGGTGTGAGCTGGCTGCGGGTGTTCCTCAAGGTGGCGTCCTTTCTCCTCTACTCTTCTCAGTTGTTATAAACGCTATCACTAAGGTCCTAACTTCTAACTATCATCTCTATGCAGACGATTTGCAGCTATATCGTCATTTTAAAGTAGGTGAACTTGCTGGGGCTGTGGCTGCCATCAATGAGGATCTTGAAAATATCAATAAGTGGAGTAAGTGTTACGGACTGTTGCTGAACCCAAAAAAATCTCAAGCGCTCATTATTGGTGGCAGATACATGCTCAACCTATTGGATGATCAGTCGCTCCCACCGGTAGTGTATGATTCTAAACCAATTTTATACTCCAAAAATGCTAAAAACCTTGGCGTCCATATGGATATTAACCTCTCATGGGAGGTTCATATTGCTGATGTGAGTAAGAGGGTATTTTATTCGTTTCAGTCTCTTAAACGTCTCCAAAAATTCTTGCCGTTTCATACAAAAGTGGCTCTTGCTCAATCTCTTCTTCTACCGCTCATAGACTATGCGGATGTCTGTTTTCTAGATGCTACAGAGGTACTCCTTAACAAACTCGAGCGACTGCAGAATTTGTGCATCCGCTTTATTTTTGGCCTCCGCAAATACGACCACGTGTCGGAGTTTCGGACCAGATTAAGGTGGCTGCCAATTCGGCGTCGGCGAGATACCCACATTCTATCCCTTCTCTACACTATCCTGCACAATCCCAACGCTCCTCAATACCTTCGGGAACGCTTTGAGTACTTCGTCCCGAGAGGAAAACCCTGCCGCACTTCCAATTCTCTTCTCCTTCGTACTCCACGTCATACTTCCAGCCGCTATGATGGCTCCTTTTCTGTAACTGCAGTTCGTCTCTGGAACTCTCTCCCACATTCTCTTCGCGACAGCCCTTCCCTGGTTATCTTTAAGAGGAAAATTAAAGAGCACTTCCTTTCTCAATTGACATAATATTAGTATATATTGATATTTATTAGTATATGTATTATATCTATATAAATATTTATTTATTAGACGTATTTATGTAAGTTTATGTTGTACACTGGACTCTACCCTCGAATGTTATCTCTCTCTGTCACTCAAAGGTTTGCTGGGAGAAAACTCATTGTTGAGTTAAGCTCGCCTTTGTACATGAATTGTCCAATTAATTTTTGTAAATAAGGTATTGTGTACAATAAAGAATAAAGATTTGAAAGAAGGAACAGGAGTGGGCTTTAGTCAGTAAACGTCTGACACGCCAGGTAAGTGTTGTTAAATAAATTAATACTGAATAAAAAGTGGATAGGTTAGAAAAAAAAAAACATGAAATATAATATAATAGTTAATAAAAATTGACAAATATTTATAATCATTGATTTATCGATAGTATCAACTTATATGGCGCGTTTTCGACCGGAGGAACCAGTTGACCTGAAGTGATGCTGTGACCGTGCGCTCTCCGGTCTCTATCTCGAAAACGGTTTACCGTAGGAAAAAGTTTTTTATGCAAAATTTGTAGAGAATTTTGTATTCTACAATATTGTTAAATACACAAATAGCAAAAAACCTTTAGGAAATGAGATGTTTACCAAAAAAGCGCAAAAAAACGATTTTTGGGCCCTTTGACCTTGAAATTTCATAGTTGCGTACACCCTACCATATGTAGGTTTTGAGACAACTTTTAGGGTGTCAATATACAAGTATTTACAGACTTACAGCTGGGTATCTCGAATTCCGAGGTGAAAGTACTATAATGACTGGACTATATGTAGAGATAGTTACAATCCTGGCTCATACGTAACAGTGGATGAACAGCTACTAGGATTTCGTGGACGTTGTCCTTTCCGTATGTATATACCATCAAAACCTGACAAATACGGTATAAAAACTGTAGTTCTTTGTGACTCTAAAACAAATTACATGATAGATGCAATTCCATATATGGGAAAGGGTACAAACACAGATGGAGAACCCTTGGCATCTTTCTTTGTGAAAAAACTTACCGAATCTATTCGAGAAAGTAATCGTAATGTGACCATGGACAATTGGTTGAAAAGAACTATTACAAGATCCATATATCCATAACAATTGTGGGTACAATGAGATCCAACAAGCGCGAGATTCCTTCACAACTTTTGCAGCCAAGACAAACAAAATCGTAAATGTTTTGTTATGACGGAAACTGTACGTTGGTGTCTTTCAGGCCAAAGAAAAATAAAAATGTTCTGCTCCTGTCCACGACACATGGAATTGGCACTTTAGCACCATCTGGTAAGCCAGATATTATAGAATTCTATAACTCAACTAAAGGTGCAGTTGACACGTTTGATCAGATGTGCCATAATATGTCGTGCAATAGAAAAACTCAAAGATGGCCGTTATGCTACTTCTACAGTATGATGAATATGTCCATGGTGAATTCTTTTGTCATCCACGTCCATAATAATGTTACGCCGTGAAACTTGAGTACGCTATATCTTCGCCGGAACCAAGAGTAGCATCAAATAATTAAAACGCATTGCTGTGCGAAGCTTCTAGAATAGGAGTACATACTTAGGCCTGGCAAATTCCAGAAAAGTCCGACATACACTATTATTATTAGATAAGATTCAGTAGGTAGTTATGTGGGTGGATAAGGGAATTTGTACTTTCCGGTATTAGTAATAGAGTAAAAATTCGCATGTAAGGTGGTAGATAAGTACCTACTTACGAGAGCAATAAAAATGATTTATGGCCTCCCGATGCGACTTTGTTGTTCTGGATTGTCCTTGAAAGGTCGGTGTCGAGAGGTTTCGATGGCTTCGCATATAAATACGGGTCCCCGGCTGGAAGCGAGTCAGTTGATTTTCTACAGCGATACAGAGCGGACTACCTAAGTGTTTGAAGTGATACCTAGCGACCTAAGCGATACTAAACGGAACTCTGAGTGTTTATAGTGATTGGTTATTTGTTGATTGGACTAATTTGTCATTGTTTTGTGGTGAAAAAGTTATCTGCTAGTAAACCGGCATTTAATTACCCACGTTCGTAACTATAATATGAATAATCAACAGAGACCACTGAATAGACGAGAATTTATCAAAGAAGTGTCAGATTCTTATCTGACACTTCTTTGATGCCTTGGTTACGAAGGCGACGCGAAACACCAACTTTGAGGCGATGCCTAAAACGGAACATCTGCATCGATGCTATTTTAGGTGATACTTTGCCTGAAGCACCAGTCTACCCTGAAAATCAATCCAGAAAATTATGCAACTTTTGCTGTTATAAAAAAAAAACGTGTGACTAGATTTATCTGCACGTCCTGCAAACGTTACATGTGTATGGAACATCGTAGTTTGTGCCTAGAATGCTCGGATTGATATTTTTAAAAGGTTTTTTTTATGTTTTAATACTTAATAAAAGTTCATTCAAAGTAATAATTTTGTTTTTTTTTGCAATAACCCCCATAACAATTACATTAGGTGACATTAAAAGTAAGGTGTATCGGAGACATGTATTTATGAACTATGTAACCAAAAATATAGTTTATGAATCTAGGGTTTAACGTTTTAGTCAGTGAATCGATATTGAAAAGGGCAAGACGATAAAAAGTGATGCCAGAGAAGTAATTTACAATATTTTTAAACGATGTTTGGTGGAGTATCACAAGTCGGAAAACGTCAAACCGATTTAGACGATCTTTCCTAACGCGTTGCCGATATGACAGGTATTTATTCACTCTAATTTTGTATAATATACAATACACAGTTTATGATCCAAGTTACAGTTAACGCCAGTTAGGCCTTTAAAATATTCCATATCAGACGTTGTTTTTACGGATTTAACTTTAGAGGTTATGTTTACATAGCGCGATTGCAACCTTTGATCCTCACGCACGTCATCCTACAAGAATGTTTTATTTTGATTCCAATAAAATCAGAAAGCACTGTCCGACGCATACCTAATAAACGAAGGCAATTAAAACGATGGCAAATTTACAACACCAGCTAAGCATAGAAAAGGCCGTCCAAAAATTGAGTTGGATGTGTGCGATTGACTCGGTAGAATATTTTGATAATGAAAAATAATTATATTACAATTATAATAAAGACGTTTAAACTTTCCTAAGCGTTTTTATTTATGGAGGAAGCTCGTTGGCGTAGGGAAGCGGACGCGAATGGCGGCTTTTTTCCTGTTTTTTGTGTAATAAAACGTGTACGTGACTCTGTAACGATACCTATCTTGAATAAGAGAATTTAAACTTTGGAACCAAGGTATTATTTCCCACTTGGACTAACTTAGAAAACTATAGAAATATTGCATCTAATTTAATGATCTTTCCTATTCTGAAATTTAAAAAAAAACTTTTAGTATCAAGATCGTTTATGTGGTATGTAGTATAATTTAAGGTCAGGTGGGGTAAGAGGAACGCCGCGCCGGGTAAAGAGAAACAGTAACTCATAAATAGTAACTATAAATCCCAGCTCTATGATTACTCCGTCGATAAAACAGTATTAGGTATAGTGTTAACATTTTTGGTTAGATGGCGCTACAACACAATAAGTATGTGAGCAAAACAGAAAGAATAAAATCAGATGGCAAACTTTAAAATTGTGACCTAGCGGCGTTTTTTGTGTCCGATTTTTTTTACTTATTAAAAACACCAGTGACACGGAAAATTTTGTTGGTAAGTGTATTACTAATGTTTAATCTTTATTTTCCGCATGTTTTGTTGTTTGTAGCATGTGTTTTAGTACATTTTCGATGTCATAAAATACATAACCTACAAAATACCAAGCCGGGAAAGAGAAACTACCATACTGGTTAAGAGAATGTTCCTCTTTCCCGGTTTTAGGAATAACAAACACTTTGCAAGTTGAAATATCACCTATCTAGATATACTAACCTAAGGTATATATCGTTTAACTTATGTTGGCGCGCGGAGCTATGTGAGCATGTGCGGGTAATTATTATACAGCTAGTTGTCCCTGTAATTTATTTTTGCGGTGGGTATGTACATTTATTTAATGCTCGCGACACTATTAGAGCACTAGAAGAAGGTTGCCTTTCTGATTTAGAATTATCTTCTGATGAGGAAGGACCAGTCGGACCTACGTCTGAACGGGAGCTACGATGTGTCCGTGTGAGAGCAGATGTCATCAGTCGGAACCAACGACAAATACCGTTTGATTGGATATTGATTTGAGTTTGGATGATGATGATGATGATGAAGACGCTGGCTCATCGTGGGTTGAAATGAGTGATAACTTTTTACCAGAAGTGCCTTCCGCCTCTGAAGATACGCAATTACAGAATATTACACCGAAGCATAGTATAAGGTGGAGACACAAGGAAATAGTAAACACAATTTCACCAGCTTGGTTTCCACCCATTGCTATTGATCCCAGAGTTGAAAGCCAAATTATAACAAATACGTGCCTAAACAATTATTTCAGGTTATGGCTGAAATGACAAACTTAACGCTACATATTCCAATAAAGTAAGGTTCTACTACTGCCAAGCAAATAGAAATATTGTTTGGATTGCATTTGGCCACAGGAATATTTGGATACCGTGTTTGAAAATGTATTGGGTCCCTTGCCATGTTTTCAGTGAACAAGGGATTGTTCACTGAAAACATGGCAAGTGACCGATTTTTTGAGCTGCGTAACAATTTACATCTATTTCATAATACAGCAATACCAGGTAATTCTAAAGATGCGTTTATCAAAGTGTGAATAATAATATTATCAACATTGAGGAACTAGAAACACCAAGCAAATATTTGCAAGAATCTTCGCCGGTGCCAATTGTTCCGGTTCCATTCCATAAGAGGGGAAAACAATCAGCTGCAATTTTAAACACAAAAGAAAATATTGAAGCGAAGAAATCTAAAGTTAAAGGTAAAGCAACTCCAGGAATACGTTGTAAAAATAAATGTCGAACAGCTAAAGCTGATGTACAAAAGAAAGTGTTACGACCTGTAGTCAAGTTTCCAAAGAAGATTCCAGCCAAATGTATTAAGAAAAGAAAAGGCATTAGAGAATCAAGTGATGAAACTACCATCTCGGATATTTCTAATGAATCTGGTTCAGACATTGACCAGGAGAGACCAGATGAAATTGATCTGCATAAAAAAAATCGGAGATGTCAAGCTAAGATTCAGAGTAAAGTTCCAGCAAAAATTAATAAGAAAAGACGAATAGAATACAAGGAGTCGAGTAATGAAATATCGATCTCAAATAATTTGGATGAATCTGAGACAGAGGCATACAAGGATTAGGAATGCAAAGAATGCTTTGAAGAATATAAGAAGACCAAATCAACTACAGATTGGATACAATGTGTAATGTGTAAAAAATGGGTACATGAGGATTGTACCATTTACGGCGACTATTGCAATGAATGCGGTAGGATTAAACAAATGAATACGAAAAAAACACCGTAGGCTGAACCGTCGAAATACTTTTTTTTCTGAAGCTGATTAATATAAGAACTAATACCTAATAATTATGTACCAAAGTGAAGAATTTTTACCAAAGTAAAGAAGATAATATGCCGAGAAGACAAGTTGGCCATCTAAGTGTGTGTGTTGTATGTGGACGCTCCATACTAAGAATTACTCGACGCAGGATTTTGATTCTTCTTCTTCTTCTGCCTGGCGTTAATTCCGGCCATTGCCAGGGTCCGCCTTCCGACTAAGTCTCCTCCACTTTGCCCGGTCGAAAACATCCTTCCCAGTAAAGCCATTGGCTCTCATGTCGGACTTGACGACGTCCAGCCAGCGCTTGCGGGGGCGACCACGGGACCTAGCCCCAAAGACAGCCATATCCATGCATCTCCGACCAACGTACTCCCTAGGGCGGCGCATGATGTGGCCATACCATCGCAGACGACACTGTTGCAATTTTTCCCCCACGTCACGGACACCAAGACTACCTCGGATGTATGAATTGCGCATGCGATCGGATCGCGTTACGCCGCTCATCCACCTCAGCATCTTCATCTCCGTGACGCGAAGCTCCTGGGTGTGTCTACCCAGTGCTGGCCAACACTCGCCGCCGTAACGAAGGACAGGCCGTATGATGCATTTATATATCTGCCCCTTGAGCTTCGGAGGCATTTTGCGGTCGCATACAACGCCCGTAACCTCGCGCCACTTCGCCCAAGCCGCGCCTATGCGTGCTTGGACATCGTCGTCTACGTTGCCAGACTTGTGCAGCACGGATCCAAAGTACCTGAACTTATCGGACCTTGTGATCAGGTCCGAACCTATCCGGATGGTATTCGAATCCGTGCTGCCACAGGACATGTACTCAGTCTTGACCACATTCAGTCTCAGACAACCGTTTTCCAGCGTGTCCTTCCAAACGTTGACTTTGCGCTCAAGTTGGGCTTTGTTCTGGTAAACGAGGGCTATGTCATCGGCATACATCATTAGCCACGGAGGCTGGTCTTGGATGTATGCCGTAACTACATCGAGCATAACGTTAAACAAGAACGGGCTAAGAACCGAGCCTTGGTGAACGCCAAAGCAACGCAGGATTTTGATTGAAGGGGTAAATTAAGAGGTACAAAGACTGGCTACTGCAGTTTCTACTTGAATCCAACCACAAGAGGTATAAAAACATCTACCTACTATTCTATACCTATTGTTAATTACCTTTTTTTTGACTTAAACTAAGAAATAAAATAATATAAATTATTTCCCACTATCCATGCTGTTTAAATGTAAGCTTTTCTTAATTTATATTTTTTATTTTAGCTACGTTCTGAAGATGAAGCTTGTATGCCATGTTGGCTAAGAGCTAGAAGAACGAGGATTGCTCCACCAGTGGAAGACATTGAACCCCTTTCTTTTTCTTTCTTTCTTTCTTTCTAGATCGTTATCACAGAAGGTCGAATTAAGAACGGCTACCCTATGATTGATGTTTGCGTTGACGGCTCATGGTGTGCTAGATCTTACGGCACTAATCATAAAGCGTCATCAGGCACAGCAGTCATAATCGGCAGAAAAACAGGTCAAATTCTTTATATTGGAATAAAAAATAAATATTGCTTGGTATGCGCTGAGCACAAAAATATCTCACCAAAGTAACTCAAATGTTTTAAAAATTATGAAGGTTCTTCAAGCTCCATGGAGACGGAAATAATTGTAGAAGGTTTCAAATCGTCGATCACAATGTATGGCATCATATATGAGCGAATGATGGGCGATAGAGATGCATCTACTTATGCTGCAGTCCTCAAAGCCAGACCATATGAGACCGAAAATGTGACCGTCGAAAAAATGTAATGTCGGAACCACGTACTAAGAAACTTCTGTAAAAAATTACGTAATCTGATTACAGACACAAAATATGTTTTACTGCACCGTAAAATGCTCAATAATATAAAAATTTTGACTATGCGGAAATCGATAGTACAATGTATTAGACATCACAAAACCTCTGAAGGTGCTCGCAATGTAGCAATATCAAATGTTCATAGGGATATTATTAACTGTGTAGCACATGCTTTCGGTGACCATAGAATGTGCCAAGAATATTATTGCAATAAAGACAGAAATGACAACGAAGAGCTCAAAAAGATCCAGAATTCCACATTCATTTTCCAAATAAACACGATTGTTTCAAGCGTTGCTGCAAAATCACGCAGCTTAATCGAAGACGTTGACACAAACACTGTTGAGTGTTTTAATAGTGTCAACGCTAAATTCATTGGTGGAAAACGAATCAATTTTTAATTAAAAGGAGGTTATCAAGGGAGGTGCTCAGCAGCTGTTCTTTCGTTTAACAGCCAATCGGGACTTTCAGCCGTCCAAAAAGCTTTTTTAAACAAATGTCCTAAAGGCAGGATCAAAATTATTGAAAGACGGAGAGCTCAAAAACGAAAGCTAAACTTCGAGCATCCCGTAAAAAAACGTACGGAAATTAAAAGACGGCAATCAGAAGCAACATGACTATGGTCCAGCGAGCACAGCACTAGATATGTCTCCACATGAATTAAAGAAAGCTTAAGAAGAGTTATTAAATAATTTAAGAATGCTTACTTCTGATAGGCAGGCTATCGAAAGGGCTACAATTTTGCAACAAGATGGCAGTGAATGGTTGGAAACACGGACAAACCTAATCACCGCATCAAATTTTGGGCAAATTTGTAAAAGAAAAATTAGTATAAATACTGCCCTTTTGGTGAAAAACATATTATACCAAAAAAAGTAGACATGTGTAACTACTGTTGCACACGGAATAGAGCACGAAAGGCAAGCACTTCAACAGCTTGAAAAGCAACAAAATATAAGTATTATGCCTTGCGGTTTGTTCATTGATAGGACTTATCCATTTATTGGAGCCACTCCTGACGGATTAATAGGCGATGATATGCTAATTGAAATAAAGTGTCCTTTAACTGCTCTAAAAAAGGTCTAACCAGTGCAGTACAGCAAAACAACATACAAATTTTAAAATACGACAAAAAGACTTGCACAATAAATAAAAAATCGAACTGGTTTTATCAAATACAAGGACAGCTTCACGTTACTGAAAGACGATTCTGTCTGCTCGGCATCTGGGGTGGAGAAAATGAACCCTTGCTTACATAACGTATCGAGAGGGACGATAATTTCTGGAAGACACAAATGGAGTCAAAGCTGGTAAAATTTTAGATGTAGGTACCCAGAGGCACATATCATGAAAACGTAGCCTCTTATGAAGGCACAGAATTTTCAGCAACAAGCTGGAAAGACAATAAGCAAGTTTTATTGCTTTCCACCTACGTTGGTGCTGAACTAGCAGACTATAACCCGTTACGAAAAAAAAACTAAAAACGAATATCCAAGTAGCATGTCCTCGGGTCATAAAGGAATATAATGCTCACATGGGAGGCGTTGATCTGATGGACAGCTTCATTGGTCGATATCGCGTTCGAATAAGGTCGAGAAAGTGGACAACAAGGCTTTTTTATCATCTCTTGGACATGACTGTAATAAATGCTTGGGTGCTGTACAAAAAGGTTAGTACAGTGAACAGGAAATCGCAGAAGGATATAATGAAGTTAGCCGACTTCAGAACCGAGCTTGCTGACACTTTATGTCGATATCAAATTCGGTCAGATAATAAAAGGGGAAGGCCAAGTACCAGTCGACGAGAAGAGATTTCTGATCCTTCTAAAAAACCACGGGCAGGTGTACAGGTCCTGCCCTCCACTGACGTACGTTAAGATCGTGTCGGCCATGAGAAAATGTTTTTAGATTCTAGGAATAAATGTAAATAAAACAATTGTAGAAAACTTAATTCATGGATATGTGTAAAATGTAAAGTTTCTTTATGCGACAATAAAAATAACAGATGTTTCTCGTTATTTCATACTTAACAACATTATTTGTTATTCCGGCTTATATATGGCCCTAATGCCTGAAGTATCAAAATTGATACCAGTTTCTTTTTTCGAAATATATAATATGTTTTTTTTTAAATATTTTTCCATTTATCTAGCTCCTGCAGAGAATACAATGATATTTTTTTAATTAATTTGAAAAATCAGGCTTCTAAGGGTTAAAAGACAATATGCCCGGTGTAGATTGGGCGCGAAATTGGTAAAAATTTCCATTATGGACCGTCGATTTAAGGGAGGGCGTGGGGGGGAGAGGGGGGGGGGTGAAGTGCTACCCCCCTGTACCACTCCCACACCGCGGAGCCCCATGGCACAGACAGGTATTTGGCCCTAAAAGTCGGGTGAAATCCATTTTTTTTGTTTTAGTTAAACGCCTTTCATATTATTCCTCGAAATACAATGGTATCTCCTCCTACCAATAGCGTGAACCCAACGCGCTAGACCCCTTCCCCCGCTCCATACGCTTAGTTGGAAATTACCGTTCGCTTGCCGTGGTCGTGTAATTATTCGATACGCTCAAATTTCATTGTTTTTCAATATTAAATTTATGGTGAAAAAGTCAATTTCTTTTGAATTTCTACTATGGATCTTACACAACCATGTATGTACTTATTGTTTTATTTAGTTTTGTTATAAAAAGAGGGAGTTTTCGTACCTTCAGCTCCATTAGTAACTGATTCTTAAAAAGTCCTATAAAATACGCATTCCAAAAAACTTTAAAGCCTTTTAAAGTATTTCTGAGCATTTCGAAGTAATAATTTATAGTTTATTTTAGAATAGACTCTATAATATTATAAAATACGAAAAACAGCCACCCTAACGCACCCCTCTATTTTTGTAAATTTTTTTTTTGCATGAACTCATAAAATCACGTATTGTTTCTTTTTATGAAAATTAGTTTATTTTGTTTCCAGGTTCTTCTGGGATGCGGGTATTAACTAGAAACGATTTACTAACTATCATGGAACGTTCCAATGCTTCAACTTTCTATGAAAAGTTGGAATTTATGGAGTTGGAAATTCTCCATCAATACTCTGAAGATGACCCTAACATTGCCGATGCAAAGCACAAGTTGTCAATTATACGTCACCAATTCAAGCAGAAATGGTCAGCTGCCCACAATACCAATGCCAGATTCCTAGAAGCGAACAAAGAATGGCTCAAGGGCACCATATCCCTACCAAAAGCAGGTACCTACATATTTACGTTAACAATTCTTTTGTTTTGATCTTTATTATTGTTACGAACGTGAGTAATTAAATGCCGGTTTACTAGCAGATAACTTTATTAACCACAAAACAATGACAAATTAGTCCAATCAACAAATAACCAATCACTATAAACACTCAGAGTTCCGTTTAGTATCGCTTAGGTCGCTAGGTATCACTTCACACACTTAGGTAGTTCGCTCTGTATCGCTGACGAAATCAAACTCAACTCGCTTCCAGCCGGAGTCCCGTATTTATACGCGGAGCCATCGACATTTCTCGATACCGACGTTTCAAGGACATTCTAGAACAATAGAGTCCCATCGGGAGGCCATAAATCATATTTTATTGCTCTCGTAAGTAGGTACTTATCTACCACCTTACATGCGAATTTCGACTCTATTGCTAATACCGGAAGGTACAAATTCCCTTATCCTCCCATATAACTACCTACTGAATCTTATCTAATAATAATAGTGTATGTCGGACTTTTCTGGAATTTGCCAGGTCTGAGTATGTACTCCTATTCTAGAAGCTTCGCACAGCAATGCGTTTTAATTATTTGATGCTACCCTTGGTTCCGTCGAAGATATAGCGTACTCAAGTTTCACGGCGTAACATTATAATTCATGGAATATTATCAGTGACTAAAGATTTATCTTTTGTTAAAGGATTAAGTCCAGGTAGACCTCAAAAGTCGTTTTCAGACTTATGTGAAAGAAATAAAAGGCGAAAAACTGAAAATCTTCGAACAACTGACTTAGATGTGCTGGCATACGCAACACAAATGAAATTGCGAGAAACTGGCGAAGTCGAAGCATCAAAAATCGTAAAGGTGCTTACCAGAAGTCCCCGAAAGGCAAAAAAATATGCAGAAGCGATAAAAGAACAAGCAGCTGAACAAGAAAAATAAATTTCAACGAAATTGGCACACCTTCGTTCCCTGTTTATGTTTGTTGAAGCTGGGCTTACCCAGGCCCAATACAAAGTGGTTCGAGACACTAATCCAGGCTTTTACCCATGCTATTCGATTCTAAAGAAGTTGAAGAAAGAATGTTACCCCGAAATCCACTGCATAACTGAGACCTGTGCCGAAGTAAAGGTACAAAGCTTAATGGATCACACCATCAAGCGATTATTATTGCATCTTAGTAGGAGGTCTTGGAGCAACTGACTGAATCTGAAAAGCAGTCCTTTCTGCTCATCAGCAAATGGGGCTGTGACGAATCTCAGCAGATCCAATATAAAATGAAATTTGCAAATGAGACTGATTCCGACGCCAACATTTTTCAAAGTTCTGTCGTTCCACTCCAACTAGTCTAAGGAACGGAAAGAAAAATTATGTGGCAAAACCCAACTTCGTCATCACCACGATATTGCAGACCAATACGCATACGATTTGTGAAAGAAAACACTGATGTGACTAATGAAGAAATCGAGTACGTAGAAAATCAAATTATAGAACTGAGCAAGACCAAGATCGACGACATATTGGTCAAACATAAAATAGTTTTTACCATGGTGGACGGCAAGGTATGTAACGCAGCAACCCATACCAAGTCAACCATGAGATGTTACATATGTGACGCCACATCCTCCGATTTCAACGACCTTACAAAAGAAAGGCCCTGCAATACGGAAAACATGCGATTTGGTCTATCTTTGCTGCACGCTCGAATAAGATTTTTCGAGAGCATACTGCATGTAGCTTATAAATTATATACCAGTCATGAAGTGGAGTGTTCGCTTGCCGTGGTCGTGTAATTATTCGATACGCTCAAATTTCATTGTTTTTCAATATTAAATTTATGGTGAAAAAGTCAATTTCTTTTGAATTTCTACTATGGATCTTACACAACCATGTATGTACTTATTGTTTTATTTAGTTTTGTTATAAAAAGAGGGAGTTTTCGTACCTTCAGCTCCATTAGTAACTGATTCTTAAAAAGTCCTATAAAATACGCATTCCAAAAAACTTTAAAGCCTTTTAAAGTATTTCTGAGCATTTCGAAGTAATAATTTATAGTTTATTTTAGAATAGACTCTATAATATTATAAAATACGAAAAACAGCCACCCTAACGCACCCCTCTATTTTTGTAAATTTTTTTTTTGCATGAACTCATAAAATCACGTATTGTTTCTTTTTATGAAAATTAGTTTATTTTGTTTCCAGGTTCTTCTGGGATGCGGGTATTAACTAGAAACGATTTACTAACTATCATGGAACGTTCCAATGCTTCAACTTTCTATGAAAAGTTGGAATTTATGGAGTTGGAAATTCTCCATCAATACTCTGAAGATGACCCTAACATTGCCGATGCAAAGCACAAGTTGTCAATTATACGTCACCAATTCAAGCAGAAATGGTCAGCTGCCCACAATACCAATGCCAGATTCCTAGAAGCGAACAAAGAATGGCTCAAGGGCACCATATCCCTACCAAAAGCAGGTACCTACATATTTACGTTAACAATTCTTTTGTTTTGATCTTTATTATTGTTACGAACGTGAGTAATTAAATGCCGGTTTACTAGCAGATAACTTTATTAACCACAAAACAATGACAAATTAGTCCAATCAACAAATAACCAATCACTATAAACACTCAGAGTTCCGTTTAGTATCGCTTAGGTCGCTAGGTATCACTTCACACACTTAGGTAGTTCGCTCTGTATCGCTGACGAAATCAAACTCAACTCGCTTCCAGCCGGAGTCCCGTATTTATACGCGGAGCCATCGACATTTCTCGATACCGACGTTTCAAGGACATTCTAGAACAATAGAGTCCCATCGGGAGGCCATAAATCATATTTTATTGCTCTCGTAAGTAGGTACTTATCTACCACCTTACATGCGAATTTCGACTCTATTGCTAATACCGGAAGGTACAAATTCCCTTATCCTCCCATATAACTACCTACTGAATCTTATCTAATAATAATAGTGTATGTCGGACTTTTCTGGAATTTGCCAGGTCTGAGTATGTACTCCTATTCTAGAAGCTTCGCACAGCAATGCGTTTTAATTATTTGATGCTACCCTTGGTTCCGTCGAAGATATAGCGTACTCAAGTTTCACGGCGTAACATTATAATTCATGGAATATTATCAGTGACTAAAGATTTATCTTTTGTTAAAGGATTAAGTCCAGGTAGACCTCAAAAGTCGTTTTCAGACTTATGTGAAAGAAATAAAAGGCGAAAAACTGAAAATCTTCGAACAACTGACTTAGATGTGCTGGCATACGCAACACAAATGAAATTGCGAGAAACTGGCGAAGTCGAAGCATCAAAAATCGTAAAGGTGCTTACCAGAAGTCCCCGAAAGGCAAAAAAATATGCAGAAGCGATAAAAGAACAAGCAGCTGAACAAGAAAAATAAATTTCAACGAAATTGGCACACCTTCGTTCCCTGTTTATGTTTGTTGAAGCTGGGCTTACCCAGGCCCAATACAAAGTGGTTCGAGACACTAATCCAGGCTTTTACCCATGCTATTCGATTCTAAAGAAGTTGAAGAAAGAATGTTACCCCGAAATCCACTGCATAACTGAGACCTGTGCCGAAGTAAAGGTACAAAGCTTAATGGATCACACCATCAAGCGATTATTATTGCATCTTAGTAGGAGGTCTTGGAGCAACTGACTGAATCTGAAAAGCAGTCCTTTCTGCTCATCAGCAAATGGGGCTGTGACGAATCTCAGCAGATCCAATATAAAATGAAATTTGCAAATGAGACTGATTCCGACGCCAACATTTTTCAAAGTTCTGTCGTTCCACTCCAACTAGTCTAAGGAACGGAAAGAAAAATTATGTGGCAAAACCCAACTTCGTCATCACCACGATATTGCAGACCAATACGCATACGATTTGTGAAAGAAAACACTGATGTGACTAATGAAGAAATCGAGTACGTAGAAAATCAAATTATAGAACTGAGCAAGACCAAGATCGACGACATATTGGTCAAACATAAAATAGTTTTTACCATGGTGGACGGCAAGGTATGTAACGCAGCAACCCATACCAAGTCAACCATGAGATGTTACATATGTGACGCCACATCCTCCGATTTCAACGACCTTACAAAAGAAAGGCCCTGCAATACGGAAAACATGCGATTTGGTCTATCTTTGCTGCACGCTCGAATAAGATTTTTCGAGAGCATACTGCATGTAGCTTATAAATTATATACCAGTCATGAAGTGGAGGGCTCGCCTGACTGCCGAAGAGAAGAAACTAGTGGAGACAAGAAAAAAAGAAATCCAAACCAAGTTTCGCGAACAACTAGGATTATTAGTGGATATTCCTAAGGCTAACTTTGGAAACACGAATGATGGGAATACCAGCAGGCGATTTTTTGATGAATACGAGAAATCTGCAGAAATAACTGGGATTGACCAGAATTTAATCTACCGATTAAAAGTCATCCTAGAAACCATGTGCTGCGGGATAAAAATTAACATCGAAAAATTCGAAATTTACTGCAAAGAAACTGCTGAATTGTACGTTTCTTTGTACAAGTTTCACCCAATAGCGGCCCATCCACTAACGTTCATTCTTGCCGGAATCTACAATCCTTACGGAATGAACGCCAGTGGATTTGCAAGAGCCATCCATCCCGTCGCGAAGGACGCGACGCGCTCTGTGATCAAGTTAGTGCCTGTTTATTTGTCCGGCGTGATTGAGCGCTCGTTTGTAATCATTTTGTGTTTGTCTTCGTTCCGGAAGGATAAAATGGATTCCCAAGAAGTAGACGATAAAGGTGACATTAGAAATGTGCCCAAGCACATAATAAAATAATTAATTCAATTCAATTCAATTCATTTATTTGTCAGACACAGTGATCCATAATTTTGTTAGTAGTACACCCTTAAAAAAATAATGTTAGTAATCCAAAAATCAGAGTCAATAAATTCACACAACACAATACTATTATTATAAATTTAGAATTTAGAATTAAAATAGTACATAAAATGTATAAAATGTATTAACACAATAATTTTCAATGTCCAAAAATAAATTCAAAATTAAAAAAATTAACAATTATAAAAAATAAATAAAATAAAATATAATAAAATATCAATCACATTAAATAGATTCTACTAAAACTAATTAATTAACTAATATAAATACTAATAATACGCCTGCCTCTGAGTCATTTCTTTGTTTGTCATTACATTAACCATATAACAATGGTTAATGTACTGACAATCAAACCTGTTCGCAAATACGCTCAAGATGGTGCTGGAGGTGGTCCGGAGTCTGCGCCCCAGAGATGTGCACCGCTTCCGCATCGCCGTGTAAAAACAGTCAACACGGGCGTCGGCGAACATCCCCGACGCGCTGCAGTGCCGGGGCAGCCCCAACAGCACCCTGAACGCATTATTATACTGAACACGGAGGGCGTTGTACTGCTTCTGGGTATATGACACCCACAGGCTGGCCGTGTACAGGGACGTACAAAACGCTCTGAAAAGAGTTAGTTTGACGGCACCCGAGCAACGAACAAACCTGCGGGCGATCATATTGGCCCTCACAGACAACGCCCTCCGCTCCCTATCAATGTCTGCATCGTCCCTCAGGTCAGAGGTCACGATATGCCCCAGATATTTAAACTGTTGAACTGCTTTTAACTGGACACCGTTTAATCTAACAGGTGGAACAGAATCCGGGCAGCTCCGACCCCTAGCCCGAAAGACCATGCATTCACTTTTATTTGCGTTATACAGCAAACCGTGATCCAGAGCGTAACGCTCGCAGATGCCCAGCAACCTGGACAGGCCACACACCGAGGCGCTCAGCAGCACCATGTCGTCCGCGTAACTAATGTTGTTGACACAAACACCGTCAATATGGCAGCCGACACGGGTACTGCTGAGCTCCTCTATCAGTGCATTCACGTACAGGTTGAAGAGCCTCGGCGAGGTCAGCCCTCCCTGTCTCACCCCGCACTCCAACCTGTACGTCTCCGACAGCGCATTCGACCATCGAACGACGTTGACCTGGTTAAGATACCAGTACTTGAAGATTTCTATCAGTTCGTTAGGTATTGAGATGTTACTTAATTTCTGCCATAAGATGTCATAGCTAACCAGGTCGAACGCTTTCGAGAGGTCGAGAAAACAGGCATAAATAGGTGTGCTCCTATCGGAGTAGTACCTGACAGTTTGCTTCAAACACAGGATAGCTGACTCAGTAGACAGTCCTGGTTTAAAACCAAATTGGTTGTCATGTATGTTTACGTACTGGTCAAGCTGTGTATTAAGCAAACTGTCAAGAACCTTAGAAAGCACCGTGGCTAGTGAGATTGGCCTGTAGTTACTCGTGTCGCTTAGGTTACCGGTTTTACTCTTCACAATTGGTACCACCACGGTCCTCATCATCTCTGCAGGTAAGTACGCATGTCCTATACAAAATGAATAGAACATGGCAAGAACTCTGGGCAGGTGGACGCCGGCATGCTTTAAATGTTCAATGCTCAGGCTGTCATGGCCAGGAGACTTTCCACGCGACATTGACTTTATAACTCGTCGAACATCCTTAGCTTTGAATCTGGTGTTTATCTCCTGTCCATGTGGCCCTTCCACGCAAAATGACCGTGATGGTCCCAATGGCGATTACACCATAAAGTGATCCTTAAATAAGTCCGCAATACATTTCGGTTCACTGACCCCGTTAACGCTCACGGGTAAGCCCGGCTTATTATTTAGCCTATTTGTTGTTTTCCAGAAGTTACGAAAGTCATGCTTTGAAATCAATGTCGTGCGGCAGTAGCCAATGTTCTTGCAAGGCAATTATGTGGGATGTTCGACATAACTGCCGCACATCATCAATTGAGCGCTTCACATTCTTACAATTGAAACTTATAAAGTTGTATAATTCCCCATTTGCCATATTTATTTTTGTTTTTGATCGGACACAGCGCAATCTACGTTCGTACTTCTCTGTTGAAAATGTATAAATCGTCTAAATATGATTCCTTCTGGCCATAAATTACCATCTAAGAACAAAGATAGCTTCTGCTCGGATACCAGAAACTTAAAAGCTTTATGAGACTTCTCTTGTTTCATAAAAATTTCTTCCAAAGTTATCATTTCCTTTGTCTTTCTGTATACATGGTTAATTATGTCTTTTTCTGTCGTATCCATGTGAATCCTTGTTATAAATATCGGAACCTTTCTGTCAGCCGCTCTGAAGCCTCCTTCTATATCTCTCGAAATTCCAGATTTCCCATGATAACGATACTTAAATTTCTTGCGTCTCGAAACGGTCTTCCAGCCTTCATTCTCATTCGGTTGCGATTCACCTACTGTGTTTATTGCGCTGTGACGCTCGGCTCCTCTCTCAGCTGTTGTTACGTAGTTATCGGCGCACTGCCTGGGGGACGCCGCCGACGGCGCAGGTAGCGGTGACGTCACCTCGGCTAGCCGCTCCACACCGCTCGCCGTTGTATTCTCGCTTCCATTTAAAACCGGTGACCGTTGTCTCGGCACAGCTGATTTTCGCGCACTTTGTTTTAAGTTTACCCTCAAAATATCACGGTATTCTTGTAAATTATCACCGGTACAGGTTTTCTGGTTATTTACGGCCTTAATTAACGTGGAATTGTTTATAGTGGACTCATTTATATCATGCGAGAGACCAACTGGCCCACTATCATTCAAATGCCATGCTCCGCGCCTTATATTCACGTTCTGTGGAAACACAGTTGGTAATGAGTCATTTCTCAACTGTAGTAACTCAGATCTGCACTCACTCAGCTGCTCTTTTGTAATGTAGTTAGCTTTAACTAAGTCTAGTTCACTTTGCACTTTCAGTAGATCTTTCAGTAATTTCGTGCAATCAAGATGATCAAACAAAATAGGGGGTATAGATGTTTTATCTCACGAAAGCGGGTGACCCATACTTGAGTGTGTAAGTGTACATGCACACTGTCTTTGTGTGCGTAAGCTCGGGAGCGCTCAGTCGCGGCCGGGTCGCCGGCTAAGTCAGTAGTGCTTCTTGGTTCGCGTCAAAATAATTTATCGAGTACCGTCAGCATGCAAGGTACGAAGAAACGGAGAAAAGTTGCTCGTAGTGCGATAAGGCAACTTAATGTTAATGTTTCGTGTGTATTTATGTTGTGTGTATTATATGAATGTATTTATTTATTTTACTTACAGTATGCATCAAAGCGTATAGCTAGCCAACAACTTACGAACTAGAAAATTTGACACAGATATTGATCATTTCTTTACTGCTATATAAAAAAAAACGAATTTCGGTTCCTGAGCAATCAGGGCGTTCAGCAGATTATTTATGTGGCGTAACCATGGTAACCATAAAAACCATCGATGGAGCATCGACGCGCGCACCCGCGCCTGTCAGTCCGCTTAGCTCACAGATGACAGACGCCACGCTCTTACTTGTGCTGTGTTAACAATATTAGTGGTGAGAATAAACTATTGAAAAAGAATGTGGGCCGTTTGATTGTGTTCCACCACCACAACACATCAACATGTTAAACGATTTTATAACTGTTTTGTTTATTTAGGCTCGTCAAATGATTGCAAATATTTATAATTTGTTCAAAGAAGAATATTAATACACGGAACTTCATCGAGAACCAAATTGTGTTTTATCATATTTGCGTAATATTACAAAACGCACTGCAGCAGCGACAGCGGAGTAAGTGAAAGAACAGTGCAAAAAACTAATAAAAGAAGGAAGAGATGTCGCAAGTACATCTTCGAATTTTATGTCACCCATGATAAACCGAAGAAAGAGAGAAAATAAAGATGGATTTACAGGTGACGTTGTACAGAGCACAATACAAAATTTTCATATCGTACTAAAACAAATTCCAACAATAAATCAAATAAAATAAATAAATTGTTTATTTGGTCTCAAAAGGTTACACTACAAGTGTTAATGAAACAGCCCCAGTAAGTTATTATTAATACTTGTGTTAGGGTTATTTCGTTCCTTCCCTTAATTGTATAACATTGGCAAAGCTAAAGTCAGTTTTGAATGAAAAAGTTGGTTTCGATGGATATCTCGTAATGCTGCGTAAGTTATTAAATAAATTGGGCAACAAGTGGCAACTTTATTATTTTGTTCAATAGCGATGAGCTTGCTAACGCTACCTGTAGTTACGCACACAAGAGCGAGTGTCTATACACATCACAACTACAAGTATGGCTCACCCGCTTTCGTGAGATAAAACAACTATAGTTTCTCCAGCTCGCGAGCCACAAAAATAGGTATAAGATCGGGCTCAGTCGATTTAAAGAGGCTCAGTATATCAACTAGGTCTCTTCCTTCCTTTCCTTTGTTCTTCCGATTTGTCTTGATTTTGTCCGTAGGAACAGATTCGAACAATAACGACTTAGCTTTTTTAATTTCTTCGCTCGTAAATGACGTTGAACATATTCGCACCAACGTTTCCTCGTCTATTATCGAGATTTTGTTCTGAATATAGGATAAAAGCTCGTTGATCACTATATTACACGAGTTACACTTGATAATTTCCGACATTTTGACTATATTTATCAACGCGGCACACGGAGTACGCTCACATCGTCCGGCACTGAGTGATGCGCGCGCGCGACTCAAACTAATAACTGCCTATAAATCTCATCCTGCCTTATGGCAAATAAAAAATAAAGATTTGTACGGCAACAGGACTTTAAAGTACAAAGGACATCAAGCTTTGGTCAATGTATGGAAAAAATATGATGAAGACGCCGACATTAAAATGGTAAAAAATAAAATTCAATCAATGCGTGGGTCCTTTCGAAAGGAATTAAAAAAGGTAAGTGTACTGTGTAACGTTACTGACTTTTTTATTACCTATTTCGAAGGTTTGCGTTTGACCACTATCTCCGTAGATGGCTTAAATGTTCACCTGATGATTTCGGCGTACGGTCACTTACGACTCAGGGTGACGCAGCCCCTCCGCCGTCGGCGCCAGGGTGGCTAAGCCACCGCGCCGCGCGCCGGCGGCGCCGCCGCCCGGCCTAAGTTTCGCGCTAGGTGTAGGTACTACGGCCCATGTTTATCGACATTTTATAAACCGAATATAATGCTTCAACTTCAACACTGTGATCTATTAAATAGGTATTGTATTCGGTTGATTAAATGTTGATGAATACTTTGGTACCTACCTATAAATTACGTATCTATTATTATAGCTTTAAAAAAAACCGGCCAAGAGCGTGTCGGGCCACACTCACTGTAGGATTCCGTAGTTTTCCATCCTCACACACACACGCTTTGTTTTTTACTTTTGGAGCGATTATTTCCAAAAATATTGACATTATAATGGCTCGATTTGATCCTAACATCCAATCCCTCCCTTGTTTGCTCTCATGGTCAGTATCCTGCCCCTGGTTTTTCCCACCATGACCTCATTTTCCTTTCATATATCCTTAAACCACCTAAACCTCCTCCTAGAGTTCTGCACATGCGTTGTTTTGCCCGTATCGATGTTGAAGTTTTACGTCAGGATGCGTCAGAACTGGATTGGGAGGATCTAGCTAAGGCAATGACCGTAGATGACAAACTTTACATATTTAACCAAACTGTTCTCGGTCTCTACGACAAACATGCACCTGTAAAGAAGGTTAAACTCAGGCGTCCTCCTGCTCCTTGGATGACAACAGCTGTTCGTGTGGCGATGAATCATCGGGATCGGGCCTTTAAGAAATATAAAAGGGATCGCTGCGAAGTGAATAAAAATCTCTTCAAAACTGCAAGAAATCGGTGTAATCAGGTGATACGCAATGCCAAACGCCGCCACATTCTTGACAATATTTCATCTTCTTCCCCTGCTGACACCTGGAAATTCTTAGGAACTCTTGGTGTCGGTAGGGCACGTAATGTGGATTTCCCTAAAACTATTGGCCTGGATGATATCAACCGTCACTTTACAACCACTTGTCATTTAGACACACACATTTTATCTCAGACGGTTGATTTCATCTCTGGCCTACCTGCTCCCATCATAGAACCATTTTGCTTTACTCCAGCCACCTTGGATGAAATCAAAAAGATTATCCTGTCTATAAAATCCAAGGCTGTAGGCCACGACGACATTAGTCGTCAAATGGTCACCCTTATCCTTGACCATCTTCTCCCACCGATTACTCACATAATTAACTTTTCTCTCGACTCTGGACAATTCCCATCCCTGTGGCGTATGGCCTATGTCCGACCACTTCCTAAAATCCCAAATCCCTCCCTGCCCAACCATTTTCGACCCATTTCCATTCTCCCTTTCCTATCTAAAGTACTGGAGGCTTGCGTTCATAAGCAGTTTTCGGGCTTTGTTCACCGACATAGCCTTATAAGCTCATTCCAGTCTGGATTTAGACCTGGCCACAGTACAACTTCCGCTCTCCTTAAAGTGACTGGCGACGTTAGAGAGGCGATGGAGGATACCAAGATATGTGTGTTAGTACTGATTGATTTCTCCAATGCCTTTAATGCCGTCAGTCATGATATACTCCTATCGATCCTTTCCCATCTTATGGTTTCTCCCGAGGCGCTGGAATGGTTCTCATCTTATCTTCGGGGACGTCGGCAGTCGGTTCGCGTTGATGAGAGCTCGTCGAGTTGGCGTGATCTTGATGCTGGCGTTCCACAAGGCGGTATTCTTTCTCCATTGTTATTTTCCATCTTCATAAATTTTATAACTCACTGTCTTCGGTGTTCGTATCATCTTTATGCCGATGACCTTCAGTTGTATACAGCTGCGCGGGTGGAAGGTTTGTCAGACGCTATAGACGATCTAAACCGGGATCTGGAAGCTATCAGTAGCTGGTCTGATAGGTTTGGGGTGTCTGTGAACCCCTCAAAATGTCAGGCCATTGTTATTGGTAGCTCACGCACGATGGGTAGAGTAACGGTTAGCTCTCTACCTTCTATTATTTTCAATGGTACCGTCATTCCAATCAGCCCTAGTGTAAAGGATCTCGGTTTGCATCTTGACTCGACGCTTGGCTGGCAAAGTCAAGTTTCTAGTGTCTGTCAAAAAGTCAACGGGACTTTGCGCTGTCTGTATCGTCTGAGAAACTTTTTACCTGCTAAGACGAAGATAATGCTTGTGCAGACTCTGATTTTCCCTATTATCGACTATGGTGATGTGTGTTACTTTGACCTGAACGCAGTTTTGCTGGATAAGCTTGATAGACTCCTTAACAACTGCATCCGGTTCATATTTAACCTGAAGAAATATGATCATGTGTCGAACTTCAGGTCTGAACTCAAATGGTTACCTATTCGCCAGAGAAGAAGTTTGCGCGCTCTGACTACACTTTTCTCTCTACTCCACTCTCCCACTCCTCCATCCTATCTCATTACTCACTTTCAATATCTATGTTCTTCACACGCAAAGAATCTGCGTTCTTCCAACAATCTCCTACTGCTCTGTCCTTCTCATACTTCTGATTTTGTCCATTCTTCCTTCTATATACAGTCCATCCTTCTGTGGAATGCGCTTCCTCTCGATATCAGAATGGCCGAAAGTCGATATGCATTCAAGCGGAAATTGCGGAATTATTTCCTACACTGATAGCTGAATCGTCTCAGAATTATCATTTCCTAACTTCATATTAATATGTATATATTTATATATATATATATATTGGTATTTATTATATTGAATATATATGTATGTTTATTTTAACTCTATTATATATACCCTTTATACTTACTTTTGTCTTCTAGATTACATTGACTTTTTATGCACCTACCATATTGTCTCTTCACCACCCTAGGTTGACTGGTAGAGAATGCCTATGGCATTAAGTCCGCCTTTGTACAATGTGTTGCATAAAGAATAAATAAATAAATAAATAAATAAATAAGATTTTAGTAAACTCCTATTCATTTTCAAATACCTATCCAACAATATATCACACGTTAAGGTTGAAATGAAAAAAAAAAATCCAATTTTTATTTTACCACTTTGTCGGCGTGGTCGATATACCTACATATTGGTACTAAATTTCAGCTTTCTAGTGCAAACAGTCACTGAGATTAAGCGCGGACAGACGGACGGACAGACATGGCGAATCTATAAGGGTTCCGTTTTTGACATTTGGCTATGGAACCCTAAAAAGGGATCTTGTATCAATAAAAAACGTACTAATTCTAGTAATATTAGTTTATTGTTATTAAAGGTACCTATGTTGGTTGGTACATTAGGTTGATAGCTGCATAGGTACAAACTTATTATAGATTAGGTAGGTACATAAATTTTGTTACAATAATAGGTAGGTACTTGTCTCTGTTTATATTTGTAGATCAAAAACTCTCAGAAATCAGGAAGTGGCACTGAAGAGATATATATATAAGTCGCAATTATGGTACTTCCCAACGATGACCTTTTTAACCGATCATGAACAGCCAACGGGCAGTTCGGATAATTTAGATGAACAAGAATTGACACAAGAAGCAGTAACACGTCAAGACAATGATATTGAATGGACTGCTGATGATGAAAAGGTTAGTACTTAAGTACTATCTTTATATAAGTACAAAAATCACGTGTCAAGTTGTTTGGACTCCTAAACTACTGAACCGATTACGATGAAAGTTGATATGTAGATAGCTGGAAACCTGAATCACTGTAAAGGTATACACGTAGTATTCTGACTTCATAGAAACGGACGAAATGCGAGTTATACCTACGCGCTGCGATCTCTGGGAGCATTCCTTAGCATCGCGGTCGTTCCCCCCCCACGATGCTAAGGAATGCTCCCTGAGATCGCGACGCGTAGGTATAACTCGCGTTTCGTCCGTTTGTATGAAGTCAGAATACTGCGTGTATACCTTTACTGTGCCGTGGGTGAAACCGTGGGGCGCAGCTAGTAATATATATTTTTTTATTTTCAAATGGCCGATTTTTTTATTTTTGCCAAGTTAACCTTCCTTTGTTACTGAAATAAGAAACATATCGATCTCTATTTTCCCTTGGAAGAAAAGGTGGACGACCATGATTAACATTTTGTAATTCGACCAATAGAGGCACGTTTTCTTCGTACCTCCATTCGGCAGTGTGTCGGATTTCGCCAGTTCGCTTGTCGATGCTATCAACAGTCTGTGGTGATAAGTAAAATTTGCTTCGGCGACACAAATAATTGTGTAATGCACAGATCGCTAAAACAACTTTGTTTACGTTTTCCACTTTAATATTCATTGGTGAATTCAGTACTCGAAACCTGGAATTTATAATGCCGAACGCATTTTCGACGACATTGCGCGCTCTAGAATGGCGAGAATTATATCTTTCATTCATAACATTAGAAACACTTTCATTCTGACTGAAACGTTTTAAGATATGTTCATGTGCGGGAAAAGCATCATCGGCCAAGAATACGAAATTCATTTTTTCAACATTGTCTTCACGTTTAGGGATATGAAGCCCGTCATTTGTTAGCATCCGCCAAAATGAAGTGTATTCAAATACTCCTCCATCAGAATTCCTTCCATTTTTTCCTACATCTGCGAATATAAATTCATAATTGGCGTTAACTATAGCCATGAGAACTACGCTGTAAATTTTTTTATAATTGTAATACAGTGCTCCAGTATCAGCGGGGCATGTAATTCTTATGTGTTTCCCATCAATTGCGCCTCCGCAATTGGGGCATTGCCATCTCTCATCGAATATTTTGGCTATATCCAACCATTCACGCTCAGAAGTAGGGAACTGAAAAAAAAGAGTAATAATCTAGGTATATTTAACGTGTCGTCACAACTGATAAAGGTATATTTTTTCAGAGTGCAGAAGCTACTGATATTATATATGGTGATAAGCATGTGCCCGTAAAGAAAAAAAAGAAATGCTTGCACAGCTGCTTTAGGAAATAATGAAACAGATAATGACGCGTTTGGGAAATTCATTAGTAAGAAATTAGAAAAAATATCGAATGCGGAGCAAAGAATGTATGCGGAATCATTAATAACAAAAGTAACGAATTATGCTATACTCAATAAATTGACCGAGTTAACGGATATCATCGGAAATTATTCTCTTCTACGTGATACAAATACCGGCTTGAGCAACTACTCTTCTTCTACGTCAGTTTCAGTAGCTTATCAGCCTACAACGGAAGTTCCAACAGCTACTTTGCCAAACACATCAGCGAGTGAATATTATGAAAATGTTGGATCTTATGAAACCATCGACTGATAATGATTAGTTTATTTTACGAAGTTATTTTATTTTTCCAAGTTGATTTTCAAATACTTACTTAATAAAATTGTACCTACTACTTATCAGTGTTTTCATTTTTATCAGATTATTTTTATTTTTTCAAAATCTTTAGATAGGTACCTATATATTGAATATTTTTTATTTTCAATAATGGCGCTAGTTGGCGTACGGCAGTGCCTTAATAAATAATAGAGGTTTAAATAGGTATGAAATTGTACTTACTTTGAAGAAGTTATTCTTTAATACGTTAAAAATTACTGAACATGTGCTTTGCGGAGATATACCATAGCTAAATTTAAGACATTCATAACTTCTACCCGTAGCTAAAAATCGCAATGTTACTGTAAGGCGTTCTTCGGCTGTAATGCAATTTCTCATTCTGGTGTTTTGTTTTTGCAAATACGGTGTTACCATCTTGAGCAGTTCGGTAAAAGTCGAGATATCCATTCTCAAATAGTTCTTAAAATCATCTGGTTCATCGCATGCCAGATCTTTTAAAAGTCTTATATCACTATATTTCTCCTTTTCTAATAACCACTTTTTTACCCACATTCTATGTCTTCTTTTAGGTTTAAATGGATATTCACTCGCAATGAAACTAAAAGCAACAGCAATCTTTTGCTTACGGGTACCGCAGAAGCTGCAGAAGCCCGCAATAAGCACATCCGAGCGTTTCGGCTAAACTTCGCCCGAAAACTTTCGAGAGTAGCCTGCAACACAGACGTCTTAAATAGGTTACTCTAGACATCAGACCCCTTGCTGACAGGAATGAGGAATGCTAAACATAAAAGAAAGAGTCCTCTTTCAGCGGATACGTTGAACCTTTTGGAGGAAAATGATGTTTGCAATATTAGTATTGAAAATGAGTCTGAAGATGATGAAAATTAGAAATAAAATTTTTTAAGAATAATGTATGCTGTTTTTTTACTAGGTAAGTATATTAGACCTCAAAGTAGAACGAAATACTTTAATAATACTATAAAACGCAAAAAATATTTTTGTCCGACTTTTAGGGCCAAATACCTGTCTGTGCGATGCACGTAAGGCAAAACGATCGATTTACGACGACAAAAGCATTAAAAAAAATCATTGAAATACGCTAATTACTTACGTATGGTGTTCTCTATCCTTCAATGGTCAAAAATCAACAAAAGACTTTTTTTTTGCGAGCGAGACCCGTTTACAAATGCCGCTATTGTTCGACTCCTCGCTTACGCGCTTATTGTTAGGCGTGCCGTCAGTATTTTACTAAACTCGGTGCGAATACGTTGTGTAGATGTGCAGTTGTTTTGAAGTGAAATCTGGTTTTTTAATATGGATCCATTACCATGAAGTAAGTACTTCATTTTAAACCTATTATTGAGTTGTTTCAACGCTTTAAACATAGAGAATAATCTAAATATATTGATAGACTTACAATAATCTTGTTTTGCTGTAGAAAAATAATTCGTGGAAGCTTTTCTAAAAAGTTCCGACGAGTACCGGTTTAAATTTGTTTACTATCAATAACTCTGATTGTTGTTATTACGAGGAAACTGTTTTAGCTGCACATATGTACACATTTCTGAGTATCCGTTGTTTTTGTTTCAGGTAGTCGAAGTGATAACGTGGAAATGCGAAGTATTAAAAGGCTCGAATTGTATTATGTTCTAAAAAGTGAAAGTTTTTTTAAATTTTCTGTGCCTATATGTATTTAACATTTATTTAAGTATATTTTGAACAAATTAAGCATTGTAAAATATGGTGAAGACTTTGAAAAATCGGTCAAATTGAAAATGAAAGTGTTTGTTGCAAAGTTATTTGCAAAATGAAAACAATGCCATCGCATCCATGACCGATTGATTAAAAATCATCACGATTGGTTAAACGAGGAGTTCAAAATGCCGAACATACAAGGAAACCAACGGACGCATAGTAAGAAACCGGTTTCAGGACGACCAAAGAAGGATTTTGGGATCTCATCGCTGCGTTCTAAACAAAGAGCTGTGGAAACTCTTGTGAAAGGTCTTTCTCCGGAACAACTTTCGTTTGCAACTGAATCCAGCTTAGTTGTATCGGGAAAACGCAAAGCTGCTAAAGTGATGAAGTGTGAGCAGTCAAAAAGCAACAAGCCCTCTTGCACACCATATACACCAGCAGTGCCGTAACTAGCCTTTTATGCACCCGGTGCGAGCTTTCAAAACTGCGCCCCTAAACGTTTTTGTGACATGTTGTTTGTTATAGCTTGCGTAAGGACGCAAGCTATTACTAGTTTATCAACGAACAACAAATCAACAATAACCTTATTCACTCTCACACACATTTTACTTTAAATTATAATGACAATATTTGACAAAACTATCAATAACTATAACCTCCGCTACGGTCGGCTATCTGAATGCGTAATTCGCGATGTATCGGGGAATCCCCGAACATTGGGACGGCGGCGCGGCGCGGCAGGATCGATGCGTTTTTATATTGGAGGCGTTCCTAAAAGGACAAGTTTACATAGTAACTATTTAGTAATCTTTAGTTTAGCTCTGTCATGTGTTTTACTTGTTATTATTTTTTATTCTTATAAAAGAGAAAAATATTTTTATTGGAGATTTATTTTGTTGTGAGATATCATTGAAAATAACGGTATAAGTAAGTACTTACTTTGGCTTGTGTATGTCATATTGCCAGCAAGACTTAAGGTGGGTATACATTTGTCTGATGTATCGTGACGTGACGGCTGACGTGTCAGAACTGTATCGGTTCCATACATAAATAAACCATCACAACACATTACGCACTAGAGTGTGAACGTTACCATACTAAAGTATGAAACCGATAATCTACCTTTACATGTGTTGTTGTTTCAAGATTGCTTGAAAAATGCGATATAGATATAACTATAGATAGTACAGTAGGGCGCGTCTACACCATGTTCGCAATAAATCAAAATGTACCTACTAGCTACCATGCATGAGATAAAACTAGATACTAGTCTGGTCATTTCTGCGCCCCTCCAGGGTCTGCGCCCTGTGCCTGGGCACCGCTCGCACCGCCCTAGTTACGGTACTGTACACCAGTGGAAGCGCTAGCTCTTATTGTGTTATTGTCTAGTATGACAAAAGAAGATTATATAAAAATACAAAGAAGAACTAAAGCTAGAGGTGCTAATATATACCCTGCCTATAATCAAATCTTCCAGATAAAGCAAACTTGCTACCCCGAAAATATTACTGTTACGGAGATCGAAGCCAGGATTCCTATGCAAAACTTACTTGATCACACAGTCCGAAGATTATATGAAGTGCAACAAGAAGTTATTTCTCTTCATCTTCCTCCAGAAGTATCCGAAATAGATATATACTATAAGTGGGGGCTGGATGGTAGTGGTGGGCACAGCATTTATAAACAGCAATTTGCAGACAGTCCAAAGTACTCCGATTCAAATATTATATTAAGCACTATTGTTCCTCTCGAAGTTTCTATACTCCATGAAGAAGAAAAAAAATTATTTTGGAAAATCCCCAGTCCGTCATCGACAAAGTGGTGTCGCCCTATTGGTTTCAAGTTAATTAAAGAAAAAAATCAGACCATAAAACAAGAATTCGATGCTACTGAACAACAGCTGCGAGCTGTTACATCAACAACAGTAAGCCTCCAAGAAAAAATTGTCACATTTAAGCATATTCCAATTTGTACAATGATGGATGGCAAAACATGCAATGTCCTTACACAAACTGCATCGTCTCAGGCATGCAACATTTGTAACGTAACTCCGAAGGACATAAACAACTTGGATAAGGTCTTACAACGATCCTGCGATGTTTCTGCCTATAAGTACGGCATATCTATTTTACATGCCTATCTAAGGTGTTTCGAATATCTTTTGCATATAGCATATAAAATTGATATTAAACAAAGGCAAGCTAGGGGCACTACATTGAAGAATCAAGTAAAAGAGAAGAAGAAATATATTACTGACCTGTTTTACGAGAAGATGAGTTTAGTAGTAGACCAACCTAAGCAAGGAGGTGGAAACACAAATGATGGCAACAAGGCACGGAAATTTTTTGAAAATCCGGAGATAGTTGCTGATATTACTGGAATTGATAAAAACTTAATAGAAAGGTTTTCAAATATTTTGAAGACAATTTCCAGTTGTCATTATATCAACATTAACACTTACAAACCATATTGCATGGAAACAGCAAAAAAATGCGTTGAACTTTATGGATGGTACAAGATGAGTGCGTCAGTACATAAATTACTGATCCACAGCAGCGACATCATAAGTCAGCTACCTTTGCCTGTGGGTCAGCTATCCGAAGACGTATTGGAAGCTTCTCAAAAGGAATACAAAAACATACGACTAATGCACTCACGAAAAACTTCGAGAGTTACATAATACTAACACGGACATTTTACACTGGTTATGCATTAACTCTGATCCCCTGATAAGTGAACATCGACCAGTGAAAAAAAAACCAATGAAAGGTTTTAATGATATAATTAAGAATATGCTCACAATGCCAACATATTTAGGTAAAGATCAGAATGAGGAAGACGATGACGAAGAAGATGATTAATAATGTTTATTTTTTTTAATAATACAAAGCTTAAGATTTATTTTGAGTTGTTTTATTTCAATGCAAAAATTTAATATTGAAATAAAATTTCAATATGTAGCGGGTTTGTACGAAACAAACACAAGTCCAACTGAACGTTGTTTATTTTTAAAAGAAAAATGACATAAAACACACAAACTATGGACTTAGTATAGTATAGGGAGCGGGACCCCGTGCGGCGTGCGTGCGTCAGCGCGGTACTGGTTCTCAGAGCTGTCCGAGCAGGGAAGTCGAAGCAGACTGAGAGCGCAGTGAACACTGGCTGCGCACACGCTGGTCGACGTCTTATATACAGGCCGGGACGGCTCGGCGGCGCACGGTGGGGCGCTAGCGGGGAGGCCACGCCCCGTATGACGTGTTGATGGTACCGCGCCTCGAGCGCTCGGGTGTGATTGATCTGTTGTTGTTGTTACAATCTCCCCCTCTGGATTTGAAGTCGTCCCGACGAAGATCCAGCATCAGCAGAGTTAGTCTTGGGCCTGCCGCGCTTCCTTACTTGTACCTCGTCACCCACAAACTCGGGCTGTTGTCTTCGTGGCCGCCCTCTCTTTCTGATAGGCTGGACGGGGGCTGGTAGCTCAGGACAGTTTCCAATATAGGGTACCAAAGCGGAAGAGTGGTACACTCCAATTACAACATCAGGTTTCTTGGGATCGGCGAGTTCGTAGGATGACGGGCCATGTTGTTTTTTGATTAGGTAAGGTCCATCACGTCGCGGCGCGAATTTACTACTTACACCTTTAGTGGCATTACTCAGAAAATGTAGTGTGACGAGTACGAGGTCACCTGGTTTGTAACCCGGGTTCTCTCGCCGACGTTGGTCCACATATTTCTTACGTCTCTCTTCAGATTGCTCTTGTACTTCTCGAGCTTTTTGTAGATGATCAGCTATTTGCATTAGCTTGGGTGTGATTTCGGGAATGAAATTCTCTGATTGTAGAATCTCCCGAAAGTCATGAGATGTATCATCTGGCGTTCTAAGCTCCCTCCCGAACGTCAAGTAGGCCGGTGTAAATCCTGTCGATAGACTGTTCGCTGTGTTCATTGAGAATCGGATACTAGGAAGGTGTTCTGGCCAAAGTCTGTGTTTGTCTTTGACTAGGATAGCGAGCTGGGGTTTCAGATCCCTGTTCTTTCTCTCTACGGGATTGGCTTCAGGATGATACACGGGTGTGAATGAATGTTTGATATTTAGCGAATAAACGACTTGTTGCATGATGGAGCTAACGAATTGAGGTCCGTTATCACTTATCAAACGTCGAGGTAGTCCGTAGCGAAGGAATACCTCGTTGATAAGCGTCATAGCGCAGGTCTCTGCAGTGGCCTGTTGTAGGGCAAACAGTTCCACCCAACGAGTTGCCACATCTTCCACAATGAGGATCCATGTTTTCCCCTCCGGGGATGCTGGTAATGGGCCAAATAAATCAAAAGATATGACTTCAAATCTTTGGCTCATCACAGTAGTTTGAAGTAGTCCTGCCGGTTTCTGATTTGATGATTTGTACCTTTGACATTCTAAACAATTCTTCGTATAGCTATCAATATACTTCCTCATCCCAGTCCAATAATATCGCTGACTGATCCGCCGATAAGTCTTCTCCGGACCATAATGGCCCGCTAAAGGGTCATCATGATATGTCGCCAGTACGTTAGCCCATTCGTGTTCTGGTACCACCAACTGTGCCTCCTCAGAGTCTGAATGGGGGCTGTGTCGATACAACATTCCGTTATTTAGTAGATACCCCTTGTTACTCCAATATACTGCCTTCTCATCGTTGTCTATTCCTTCCAAATCCTTTACCACGGGTTTTATTCTTTCGTCCTTTAACTGTTCTTCTCTAATTTCAGCTGTACTACGTAAAGGCATGTCTACGGTCACTGTGCAAATGTCACATGCTTGATGTGTTTCTTCATCACATGGTGGTCTAGAAAGACAGTCCGCGACAGTGTTTGTTCTACCAGGAGCGTATTTGATTGTTATGTCAAATGCTTGCAATAATAGTGCCCATCTTGCAAGTCTTCCTGTCGGCGTTTTCAATGACATAAGCCACTTCAAGGCTTGATGATCTGTTACTATGGTAACAGGGAGACCGTCAATGTAACCACGGAACTTGGTTACTGCCCAAACGACAGCAAGCGCCTCCCTTTCTGTGGTAGAGTAATTACGTTCGGCTGATGTCAGAAGACGACTAGCAAACTCGACCGGGTGCTCGTCTTCTCCCTCCCCCTGGATTAATACTGCTCCAATTGCGTAAGAACTGGCGTCACTTTTAATTATGTAGGGTTTGGTTTCATCGGCTTGTCTGAGTATTGGGGCAGAAGTCAGACGGTTCTTCAGTTCGTGGTAGGCATTCTGCTGGTCCTCTGTCCATTCCCACTTAGCATTTTTTTTTGTTAGACGCGTAAGGGGTTCTGCAACCTTTGCAAAGTTTTGGATAAATCGCCGATACCAGGAGCACATTTGAAGAAAGCTCACTAGATGTTTTAAGGTTTTCGGTGTGGAAAGCTTCGTGATCGCAGCTGTTTTCTCAGGGTCCACTTGCAGCCCTTCCGGCGTAATATAGTGACCTAGGTATTTAATGATTGTACAGCAAAAACGACATTTCTCTTGATTTACTGTTAGGCCAAATTCTGTAAGCCTATCAAAAACTTTTTTCAGATCTTCGAGATGTATTTGAAATGACGGTGACAGTATTATCAGGTCATCTAAATATGCGAGGAGCTTCACATCAGGTAGACCGACTCGCATTCTATCAATCAATCGTTGGAATGTGGCTGGAGCATTACGTAGACCGAACGGCATGCGAGTAAAATGGAATATGCCAAACGGCGTAATGAATGCGGTCTTCTCTTGGTCTTGTCTGCGCACTCCAACTTGCCAATAGCCTGCTTTCAAATCCAGTAGTGACATGTATGGGGTAGGCTTGGCTTCATGCAAGAGGTCATCAATCCGAGGAATCGGGTATGAGTCGGGAATAGTAATCGCATTCAGTCGACGATAATCCACGCAGAGCCGGATATTTCCGTTGGGCTTTGGTACAAGAACTACAGGCGCGGCCCAAGGGGACGATGAAGGTTCAATAATACCGTCTGCCAGCATAGCGTTGATCTCACGCTGCAGAGCTTCTTTGCGAGGCGGTGAGAGTCTGTATGGTGGGACCGAGATTGGTTTATCGTCTGTAGTTCTGATGCAATGCTCAATCAGCTTTGTTGGTTCCGGCTTGGCATTGAACACGTGCCTGTTATCTTGTAGAAGCCTGTCCATCTGCTCCTTCTGAACACTCGTGATGTTTGTTTCGACGTCAATTGAGTCGATTCTTATTTCCCAATTGTTGGCGTCAAAGAGACTGGCACTTTGTGGAGATAATTCGATGTCTTCCCGGTGAACATTGATTTGTGCGTCACGTAGCATGAAATCCGTGAAACTGGGAGAATGGCCATCGAACAGTCGTGGCTTCTTCTTTGCTGGAGGTGTGCTGGAAAGATCTATCGGTGCGAGCTTATATGCCACGTTATCTACTGGCTGATTCTTTGGTGTTGACGGAGGTTCAGGTATTTCCATCGGTGGAGGTGTAGGTGGTGGAGTGGGTGCAATACTTGTATTATCTTCGCTGTCTGTTATTGTAAGCGAAGTTATTGGGCTTGGCAAATCCATCATTTCACCTATGACAGTGGTCTCAAAGATAGCAAATTCTTCAGAGTATAGCTCGTATTGTTGTTCTGGCTCGTCAATAAAATTCCATGTATACTGCGGTACGTTAATGACCATACCCGCGTCCCGCAGAAAACCAACCCCCAAAAGCGTGCGGTTCTCCCTTGCTCCAGGTAACACGATGAAGGTCGTATGCACCTTTCGCCCTAGTAAGTCAACCTCGGCTCTGCACTTTAGCACTCTTTGACTTTTTGTTATACCGTCGGCTAACGTTAAGTTAACTGGCTGTTCCTCGAACTTGCATCCGCATTTGACCAGCGTTAAGTACAAGGAGTACGATGCGACACTCATCTTTGCGCAAGTATCAATGTAGGCAGTACCTTTTATTCCTTCGACCTCCACGAACACAACGGGTCGTGAAAGTGCATCCCAATGCACGTCGATGGCGCAAAAATTCACGTCTTCCTTCTTAATGGGCGACGACTTCTTACAGGTGGTACAATTGCTTCTAAATACCCCGGGTGCGCCGCAACCATAACAGGAAAATTTTGGTTTAGAAGGAGATGGTGCCTGTGTCTGCATTTCAGCAACCTCTTTCGCTGCCACCGAGACTGTGCCTTCAACACGCTTCTTCTTTCGGCAAACGTCCACCGTGTGTCCCGGGTTTTTACAAAAAGTGCATCGCTGCTTTCCTTTTCGCATCTGAGTTGTAGGTGTTTCGGTATGTCTAGCACCATGTGCATATTCTTGGAGAGTTTCTTCTATACCGCGTGCCGTTTCTAGAAGTTTCCCGAAAGTTGGTACCGTATCTCGCGGCATGCGGTTTCGTATTTCCAGCCGTATGAGCGCGAAGACCAAATCTATTTGCTGGGTTTCAGTTAGTGCGGGAGGGGGAAGCGATGCAAATAATGCCCGCTTCTTGGCAATAAATGCTTCCGTGGTGACGTCAGATTCTTGGACTTCGTGTGTGATCTGGTGGTAAATCATAAATGCTGGTCTCCGGGGAGCGAACGTATGGCGCAGCTTGCTACAAAAATCTTCCCACTTTTCTACGCCGTTTTTCACGCCTTGCCACCATACCGCTGCTTCATCACGTAGAAGGAGTGGAAGCCCTTGAAGCGCGTCCGAGTCACTCAGCTTTTCCACATTTTTGTAGGTGGTCGCTGCTGCTAAAAAAGCCTCAACTGCGTCCGAGTCCTTTTTCCCACTGTAGGTGATGTTGCAGGATGCGAAAGTTCCCTGTTTGGAAGCCATGACGGTCTGTAGGAACATCTGGAACTGTTCGTTGGACATCGCCATTTTCAAAGTCCGATGTGGGAATCTCCGTAGATTTTCTAACTTGATCCCTGGATTCGGCCCCACGTTGGGCGCCAGATTGTAGCGGGTTTGTACGAAACAAACACAAGTCCAACTGAACGTTGTTTATTTTTAAAAGAAAAATGACATAAAACACACAAACTATGGACTTAGTATAGTATAGGGAGCGGGACCCCGTGCGGCGTGCGTGCGTCAGCGCGGTACTGGTTCTCAGAGCTGTCCGAGCAGGGAAGTCGAAGCAGACTGAGAGCGCAGTGAACACTGGCTGCGCACACGCTGGTCGACGTCTTATATACAGGCCGGGACGGCTCGGCGGCGCACGGTGGGGCGCTAGCGGGGAGGCCACGCCCCGTATGACGTGTTGATGGTACCGCGCCTCGAGCGCTCGGGTGTGATTGATCTGTTGTTGTTGTTACAAATATATTAAAAATCAGTAATTATAAGTCCGTAGGTTTAGTTAGAACACGTCAAACTGCTTAGTATAGGTAATAGCCACTCAAAAATTTGTTTAAATAATTAAATGTAAAAAATTTTCGTTACAAATATTTTTGTCGCCGTAAACCGATCGTTTTGCCGTACGTGCGATGGTAGGAACACAGTTTGGTCCTGGGTATGAGCCCTCTCTCCTCCGCAAACTGTAGACATTGTTCATGAGATTCCAGTTGGAGAAATATTTTCCTCCAGTTCCACATAGATCTGAAACAAATAAGAAGTGCTACTTAGTTCATGAATCCCCGACCGGTCCTATGAGACCGCGCTGTTATTTTTTTACTATTGTGTCTCGTTCTGCGGGTATGTGATAGGTTAATATAAATACTTGAAACATAATATTTTCCACCTTAACAGACTCAATCAGATATTCTATAAACTGTGAGTGTGTAACATGTGAGTTTTAATCTGCAGAATATCTGATTAGAAGTAACAAATATACAATAATTCAGAACTGGCCTTAACTCATCCGAGTTAGGATTCATCCTTCTGCCACTTGACCCCGTAGGCCTAGACAATGCAGGAACATCGTCGTCTTCTTCGTCTTCGTCCTCCGAGATAGCTAGTAAGCTACCACTAGAGCCAGCTGCTACTTACTCCACTGGGACCAGCAACCGGTTCGTCGACGGCTGACGACACACACGGGAGCACAAGTGGCTCATCTGAGTCCATCACTTGCACTCGCGCAGTAGGCACAAGCGGCTCTATTGAGTCCAACACTCGCGCACTACTTACAGGCACTGAAGAGGAGACCGTGACAAGCAGCTCATTAGAGTCCAACACTCGCACTACACTCGACTCTCCAGACACAGACACAGACACAGGCACAGAAGAGGAGACCGTGACAAGCGGCTCATTAGAGTCCAACACTTGCACATCACTCGACTCTTCAGACACGGAAGCATAGGGCTTCGGGGACGCCATGGTAGTCATACGAACGCAACTTGCAAGGGCAACAAACGGACGATGACTAACAAGACAACATCGTCATCATCATCATCTGCCTAGCCTTTTCCCAACTATGTTGGGGTCGGCTCCCAGTCAAGCCGGATTTAGCTGAATACCAGTATTTTACGAGGAGCGGCTGCCTACCAGACCTCCACAACCCATTAACTGGGGTAACACGGTACTTCATGGCAAGACTGGAGTCAGATTTACTGGCTTCTGACTATCCGTAACGACTGCCAAAGATCTCCAAATGACAGCCGGGACCAACGGCTTAACGTGCTTTCCGAGGCACGGAGGAAACTCGTAATGTTAAGATGGTCACCCATCCACAGACCAACCTAGGCAAGCGTTGCTTAACCTTGAAGATCGACCTGTGCGGCTGTTTTGGCTTTCGAAAGTGTAAACGTATATTCGTATTTTTTTATGTAAAAAGTCATTGTAATTGCTTATTACAGCATGGTTTGTTGTCCACATTAATTAAATGACAAATTTAATATGTGAAAATAAAATTATATTAAAAAAATATATCATTTTATTTAAAAAAATATATGACAAAGTGAAATGAAACACACCTCCACACTTATAGAAACGTCAACTTTGACATCTACAGTGACAATTTATCTAACCTAAATGTCGTGTTTTTTTCGATTTACATGAAACTTTAAAAATTTATATCTTGAAAAACTGTGAGTCTCCGCACCTTAATATTTTGTAAAAAGCTTTCTATTTATGAGTCTTTCTATTTATGTCTCTCCTGATTGTATCATTAATTATGATGAGACTAATCTCACTGATGACCCAAGCCATAAGAAATATTTATTTAAGAGAGGTTGCAAATATCCTGAAAGGGTAATCAACACTACAAAAACATCTATTTCTTTCATGTTTACTGGCACTGCCGATGGACAGTTATTACCCATATACGTTGTTTATGGCAGATTATTTATGGCATCAATGGCTAGAAGGAGGGCCTGAAGGGACGAGGTACAACCGATCGAAAAGTGGTTGGTTCGACTCTACACGCTTCGAGGACTGGTTTAATACTGCTTTAATACTATGCAAGAACAAAACTGGCCGAAAAGTGATAATTGGAAACAATTTATCTTCACATTTTTCCGAATCCGTATTAAAAATTTGTCAGGAGCTTAATATTATGTTCGTTTGCTTACCTCCTAAAACCACTCATTAACTCCAGCCGTTAGATGTTGCATTTTAAGCACCTTTAAAAAAATATTGGCGCGATGTATTGATACACTGGAAGAGGACTGAAGGACTTAAACATAAAACTTTAGTAAAAAGTTCATTTCCTATATTATTAGGTATATAGATTGCAGAATAAATTGAGAGGAAAGGGTTCAGAATCCAGCAATTTAATTGCCGGGTTTAACAAATGCGGTTTATATCCCGTTAATTCTGAGCGACCAAAATCTCGGGCACCACGCAGATTCACCAAGTCATTGCTAAATCATTTGGCATAATTCAGTATCGACCGCTATCTTGTTTTTGCGGCTATAACCGAGGGTTGTGCGATTGTTTTGGCTTATATACCCACACTTATGGAAAGTCAACTAAAAAACTGAATTAAATTGCAGTAATTTATCCAATAAAATTATAGTACCAGTTGAAGTTCATAACGTGCCAATATCTAACAAAAAAAAAAATAGTAACCGTGACTTCCACAAAACAATATTTTGAGGAAAATGAAGACATTATAAAACTAGACATAGAAAGAGACGAGGAAAAGCATAAAAAAGAACAAGAAAGAGTCAAAAAGATTTATGATGCGACATTTGAAACCAAAGAGGAAGACAAAATCAGATTAGAAGAAGTCAATGATGGTAAGGGCTAAGATACACGGGCGGTTCTCCCGCCGCGGGAATCCGCTCGACAAAGCTCCCGCAAACCAGCAACCAACAACACAGGACGCGGTTTACCGCTGTTTTGTGTTCATTTTGACGCGTCCGTAGCCAGCCACGCAAGCGCACACACGACGAGCGAGCGAGAAGGTCCCGCGCACAATGACGCAATAGCGGATAAGGGACTACACACACTTATTCAGCTCTATTCGCGTTTCGCTGAACGATTTTGGTCACACTTATACAGCTCTACTTCTATCAGCCGCGTACAGCGGCGTAAGAGTGTTATCTCCGCTAAAATGCTTCTATCTACTACGTACGGCGATGAATATGCTGCGAAGACGGTCAGCTACTCAATTAGTATTGTGTCCTCAACATGGATGGTTCTATGTGCGATATTTTTGTCGTTTCGCTACTTGTAGAAGAAATAGAAAAAAATAACCGTACAAAATTACAACGCGAACAACAGTGGGTCGACTCATTTTGGGTAAATAGAAATTTGGTTGGAGAAATCGCGATATTGGTATCCCAATTAAAACAAAATAATATTAAATTTAAAGAGCATTTTCGGATAAATCTAATCTATCCAGGAACTATGCAGGTCGCAACTTGTTGACAAGGAGTTGAGAACCATACGTGTGCAGCGCTGTATTGCCGCATTCGGCGTCGAACGCGGCGGGACAACGCTGAACGCGGTGGAACAGCGCTGAACGCAGCAGAACAGCGCTGAACTCTATCTAAAGCACTCGCATGATAAAAACACATTTGTTCTCATTTTATACTTGTTTGCCGCGAAAGCTGAATAAACGCGGAAAGCTGAATGGATGCGTACGCGTCTCCATACAAAATCGTTGTTTTCTATGGACATAAGCTGAATAGAGCTGAATAAGTGTGTGTAGTCCCTAACCGCCCGTGTAGTTTAGAACGGCGGTAAACAGCGGCGGTTTGACGCTGCATGCGGCGGTCGAATTTCTCCCGCCTGCAAACCGCGGCGGGAAACCGCGCCGTGTAGTTTGTAGTATACATTGTCCATAAGAATTGAGTCTAGTGCGGTTCAGAAGCGGATTCCCGCGGCGGGAAAACCGCCCGTGTAGCATAGCCCTAAGAAAGTTGGCTCTGAAGATAAAGAACAAGAAAAATTGGGAGAGATCAATAACACGGTTTTTGATTCTATAATAATTCCTTTAGATAATAACTTAGTTGATATAAATAATATTGAAGAATTAATTGATACTAATTTAAAAATATTTGATAAAACAGAGTTAAATTTCGAAGACAACAAAGTTATTAAATGTAAATTAGATGACCGTTTCATCCTGTAATTTTAAATGCTAAATAAAAAACATTGCTATAACTTCAATCTTATACATTGAGTTGGTTGTTGCATCAATGTTTGACTAGAGATTAGTCATGAGTTCATGTATGTATGTAATTCCATAAATAATTTCTTCATGATTTGTTCTAGCTTCAAAGCAGATTAATATGGATTCAGTTGATCTAGAAACAATAAGCCCAAACAGACATAATAATACCCCAGCTAACTCTTTTGTAGATCCTGAACAAATATTATCAGATTCTGACCCTTTCGCTCAATCAGATTGTTCAGGACATGATCCATGTTATATACCAGAATCAGAAACTTCACATTACAGTGATAGTGAACCTGAAACAGTACAAAGAGAGCAAGAGTATTTGAGAAATAGTAGCCAAGATCTTGAAGAGGTTGAAAATAGTAATAGCGAAACAGTGGAAAACATAAACAGCCAAGAAAATAATACCCTGACATGAAAAAGGAAATGTGAACCTCAAACATGGAAGAGAAATAAATATAAAAAACTGAGACTGGAAGATAAATAACATATTTCTCAGTCGGGTAAAAAAGTGAGAGCAAAAGCAGTTAAAGAAGTACCCTGTAAGTGTCATTATAAATGCAATGATACATTCACTTTGAATGATAGACAGAAGATATTTTCAGACTTTTTGACTTTAAAAGAAGATAGAGCCAAATGGGCTTTTATAAACAGCTCAGTTCGTAAACAGCTACCAAAAAGAAGGTACAAGTCGAAAGACTCTAGTTCAATGGCTGTTGATGTCCCTAATAGAGAAATTATACTAATGTTTACTCTTTGAAGTTAAATAACAATGTTCATCAAGTATGCAAGATGTTTTTTCTTGGTACTTTAGATATATCAGCTAAAAAAGTTGAAACTGCTCTCAAAAAAAAATTGTATAGTGGTGTTACTGAGCATGACAAACGTGGGTTGAACCCTGCACCAAATAAAATTTCTGAGAAACTGAAGAATAATGTCCAAGATCACATCAAATCCTTACCTGTTGTAGATTCTCACTACTGCCGAAGTTCATCTAAACGAAAATATTTGCCATCTGGCCTGACTGAAAACCGCTTGGTTCAAGACTACATCAAGTATTGTGAAGAGAATGGAGCATTACCTGTATCATCTTATTATTATAAACATATTTTTACTACTGAGTTCAATTACGGCTTCCATAGACCAAAAAAAGACCAATGTGATTACTGCGCTCAATTTAAAAACAAATCACCAGAAGACAAACTCCAGGAACAAAGTAACTACGACTTACATTTAACCAGAAAAACAGAAGCTAGGGAACAGAAAAGAGAAGACAAGGCAAGAGCTAAGACTGATCCAACGTTTTGTGCTTACACTATGGATTTAGAAAAAATCTTACTTACCCCACAGTTAAAGATTGGTCAATTGTATCATAAGAGAAAATTGAAAACTTTTAACTTTACCATTTATGATCTTGCTAAAGGCACCGCAATTAACTTCATGTGGCATGAAACTGATGGTACAAAAGGGGCATCTGAGATAGCCAGTGATAGGAATAGGTAGTGCCTATTTGCCTAAACTTCGAAGAACAGAGACAAGAAACGGGGACTTCCTTAGGACTAAATTTTTTCCGAGATTCCCGAAATTTCGAGACAACACTTAAATTTTTGTAAATGTTTTTGAAAATTTGGGGATACTTATTGTGACGGACGGGAAACTACGGAACCCTACACTGAGCGTGGCCCGACACGCTCTAAGCCGGTCTTTTTAATGATAAATTATTTCTACTATTAGAGAATAAGTCGCAAACTTTAGGTAAATATAGACGAATTACTTATTCCAAATAACTTTTTTTTTAAATGTATGTAAGTGATGTCTCGAAATTTCGGGACAAATGTCTCGGAAAAAATTTAGTCCTAAGGAACTCCCCGTTTCTTGTCTCTGTTCTTCGAAGTTTAGGCAAATAGGCACTACCTATTCCTATCATTGGAGATAGCCACATGTATTTGGAAACTCCTTTCTGAACTAGCACCAGAGGTGACAGAAGTCACATTTTACTCTGATACTGCTTCAGGACAAAACAGAAACCATATCATTTCTGCTATGTTCATTAGAGCACTTTGTTTTTTTCCAAATCTGAAGATTATCAACCAAAAGTACATGGAATCTGGACATTCCGAAATGGAATGTGACAGTGTTCACTCTGCCATTGAATCAAGAGGTAGAAAGATTAACATTTTTGTCCCAGACGGGTGGTATACAGTAGCAAGAACGGCAAAGACTCTCCGGGAGTGTCCGCAAGTATGATAGGAAAATGTGAAGCTGTGGACAGCGCCGCAGCCGGCATTCCTCCCTGTCCGGGAGTGTCCGCAAGTATGATAGGAGAATGTGAAGCTGTGGACAGTGCCGCAGCCGGCATTCCTCTCTCTCCGGGAGTGTCCGCAAGTATGATAGGAGAATGTGAAGCTGTGGATCGCGCCGCAGCCGGCACTCCTCCCTCTTCGGGAGTGTCTGCAAGTATGTTAGGAGAATGTGAAGCCGTGGATCGCGCCGCAGCCGTCACTCCTCCCTCTCCGGGAGTGTCCGCAAGTATGATAGGAGAATGTGAAGCTGTGGATCGCGCCGCAGCCGTCACTCCTCCCTCTCCGGGAGTGTCCGCAAATAGGCAAGGAGAAAATGTAACACGCTTGACCGTTTATAACGCTTTAGTTAACAGAAGCAAACAAAAATCTAAATACGGAAGACCAACACATTTAAGCATCAATGAAAAATTTTAAGTTATTACATCTTTTTTTGGCGAAAAATTAAATCCAATGTCGCAACTAGATGCAGAAACATTGCTTAAAACCAAAAACACAATATCATCTTTTATTAATGTGTGTGAAAATAAATATAAACATTGCAATCGGCACACAAAATTGTTTGAAAATAAAAATAAAGAATATTTATTAAAGCCATTTTTAGATGATTTGCCTGAAAAAGCCAAAGTTAACAGTTTGTCTCCTAGAACTGCCAAATATGAATTTCTTAGTAAACGTCAACAACAACGAACAAGAAAACGATTAAAAACAACTTTGGAACAAGAGCCTCCAAAAAAATTGGTAAAAGTTTTCTCTGAAACTGTTATGGCCTCTAGGTAGGGGGCAGAACGTCAAACTCGTAGTACAACTGCCCGGAATCTAGAGTTGATAATAAATATTTGCACTGAAAGTCCGGAAAAGTCTATAGAGTTGGTGCAAAATCTCTCTACGTAGTCGAAACCAGTTCCTTACACACCAGAGGCATTGGCTTTAATTATTGACACAAAATTAAACATCCAAACTTATAATTTGCTAAGAACAGATCTTTCAAGTAGAGGATTTCCTGCATTCCCACCCTACTACAAAGTCCTTGAATATAAAAAGGAATGCTACCCGTCTTATGGAGAAAATATCAATGTAACCGAGATTGAAGCGTCAGTGTCTTTGGAAAGTCTTATTGACCACACTTTTAAAAGAATCATACAGACAGGTGGAAGGTGTTAACAATTTTTGTGAAGAGAAGGGTTTGTCTCAGGTAGGGTGCTCTTTCGAAGGTTCATGGGGCTTTGATGGTAGCACTGGCCAATCGCTTTACAAACAAAGCTTCCAGCAGTGTGAGGATGCATCGATCGATGAAAATAGTTTGTTCGCGACGACATTTGTGCCTTTTCAAATTTCTGTTGGCAACAAAGTTATATGGGCAAATCCTACTCCCACATCATATCGTCTTTGCCGACCGATACACATTCAGTTTCGAAAAGAAACCAAAGAGTTGATTTTGGGTGAAAAAGCATTTATAGAGGAACAAATAAAAAGCCTTACTTCATCAACAGCAGTCACATAAAAAAATGTTGAAACGTGTACTAGTACAAATTTGTCGTTGTGCATGATTGATGGAAAAGTAGTCAATATTATTACGAACACAAAGTCACAAATGAAATGCCCTACATGCAGCGTGACAGCTTCAGACTTCAATAATTTAGAGCTGATTGATTCTCAGGAAATTAACGTGTCAAATATGCCATACGGCATAACACCTCTACACAACCTGGATCAGAGTCCTTGAATTTCTATAAAACTTTCTTACAAAAACGATCCATCTGTGAGAATGTGGGTTGTTAGAAAAAATACGCCTCAATATCGTATTGTAGAGGACAGAAAGAAGAAAATCCAAGATCAAATTCGCAAAAAATTTGGCCTTCTTGTGGATGTTGTAAAACCCAACGCGGACACAACAAATGACGGGAACACCGCTCGCATTGCCCCGATTCCCTGTTATTCGCGCTCCATGAAACATATCTTATTGCTTAATTAACGCTTTCTTTTATTCTTTCCAACTGACCTATTTATTTGTTACTAATCAAAATCACTGTGGGTACTAATTTAATAAATTTGAATTTTAGACTAGTAATCCGCGATATACGCGAGTTGCCGGAGGACCGCGGCCTCGAAATGACCTTACATCCAAAAAGGATGCGCATGTGGCAACCGTAAGCAATTCTATTTTTTTTTTTAATTTTTAATTATTTACTAGCAAGTTTTAATTTTGTTTTTAAATGTCCATCTAGGACCGACGCCGAACGAGAAATATGTGAAATACCACAGCCATCGTTTGCACCAGCACCATCCTCACTATTGCCAGCAGTATCACCATCCCCATGTGCGCCGCCTTCGCCGGCAATGTAAGTAAGCGACTTACGTTATTATTACGTTACGGTATAATACCGTAACGTAATAATACGGTACGGTACGGTAAAATTTTGGGTACTTCAACAGTGTTTGTTTTGTAATGTTGGACCAACAACTCCATGTGCCGATCCGTATGAAGTCTTCACACAAATATGGGATCGGCAAATTATGGAGCACATAGTCTCGGAGACTAATAAATATGCTCAGCAGGTGGTATCCCAGATGCTCGAAAACCACAGCCTCCATCCCAAAAGCCGCATCTGCAAGTGGCGTGACACCACTGTAGATGAACTTTTTGTGTTCTTCGGCATAATTTTGGCGATGGGGGTTGTGGTTAAGACGAGGTTAGAGGAGAATTGGGCCTCCGCCAGTCGCGTGCGTGTAACCTAGACCCTATGCAAGCCCAAGAAATCTAGACTAACCCTGATGCCATTGATAAGAAAAAAAAAACACGAGTAGGTCATATAGCCGCGGAGGATCTTAACACCGCGATTCAGGTTAGTGACGTAATAGATCAACGCCATCTATCGAGCAATTAAGAACTAATATTTAATAGAGTCAACTTAAATGTACGGTTGTACTGCCATCTATAGATTTTTTGCGGCAACCTTTGCTTCGCTACAATCGCGGTCATAACAAATTGCATCGTTTGAGCGCCATCTAGTGTAAACTAACTACAAATTATTTACGATATTGATAATATTAGTACTTACAATGTAAACAAGCAGTTTTTCTTCGTTTCTTACCACGAACAGATAACAGAACACACAGAAGGCACATTATAGTTTATTTTGATTTACTTTATAGGTACATGAATTGAAAAAATACTTTTTGAATTCTAGTTCATATTAGGCACTTATCTTTCTTTAAAAAAGATGTTACATGAGCGTGACGATGAACGTTTTACATCAATTTATCTCTAAAACTTGATAGTATTTATTATGCCAATTAGTAAAGTCGTTACTCAGTCACACAGTTCACACACTTTGATTTCCAAATGTCTTTAAACATTCTTTCACATCGAACATTACACGCGTTTCCGAATTCATTTCATAGATTCATTTCATTTCAAGAAACTTTAGTTAGTTCAAAACCAAGCAATTTACACTTTACAGTAAGTAATAACTAAACACAAAACTTTAAACGACTGAACTTTTAAAATTGAATAAAACAAAACAAACAACCATTAATAGCAATTGAAACTACATTGAAGTTAGCAACATTTCAAAAACGTAATTTGCGCAAGTTTACTGCGCATGTCATAGTAGACACTCGTAATTTTCGTGAACTTACAAATTCTCATTCATTAAATATCTGAAGTCAGGCTTATCCGCTAGAACAAATTTAAAAATTTGTACTTGCACACAGTATCAAATTTTACCCACACTCAGTCACATTTTTACGTTTTTATAGAACAGACAGAGATGGAATTTAAGCCATATACGGAAGCCAGTGTGTCGTTTGAGACAGGAACACACTGGTGTCTTGTGGTTGTGATCTCTTTCTAATTTTAAGTGTTAGAGTGAGATGGGAGAGAATGCTCAAGGCGGCAACATTGCATAATTGAATGAATGAATTTCGTATTGAACACGAATTGGCAACTAAGCGTAGCCGCATAGGCGCGCGAAGTTTAAAGTTTTGATTTAGATTGCGCGCGAAGTTTAAAGTTATGATTTTTAATAAATTAATTTATTTGTTGTTTTCTATGCTTTAGGTGTTAGGTATCAATTATTTAGCCATTACAAGCCGGGCTTATTTACATGTATTGGCCTTCCGCCTCTGGCCTCCGCCACTGACATATTTTATACTCCAGGTTTTAGCGCACACATGTCTATCTATAATGTTTACACTTTAGCGACAACGAAGACACGTGTACGCTAAGACTGGAGTACTCCGAGGCCAGATTGTACAAAATACAGCCGATATTGTCACACCTGAACAATAAATTTCAAGAGATGTATCGTCCAGCGCAAAACCTCGCGCTGGACGAGTCTATTGATGTGGAAAGGCTGGCTAGAATTTAGCCAGCCTTGGCATAAAAACATACGAGATTTGTGAATCTGATATTTTTCGGGCCGTTTTTGAAGCAGCGATCGGTAATCTAGTACATTGTTGATCGAAGCATTTTTCGCTTGTTATTTGTTATTTCAACGAAATATAGATATTCCAAAGTCGATCTAAATGAAATAAAACCCAACTTAATGATTTTTATTTTTTTAACCTATTTTTACGCGCCTGACAAACTTTTCAAAATTGCCCATAAGATAAAACTGCAAAATGGTCGTTTTATTGCCTCACATGCATGCATTACCTAGTTAATAAATACATACCTACATCAATGTTACCCAGATTGATAAAAATAATACTTATTACTACTTTTTTATGCATGGCTCTGTATGTGTCAGTTACCTATTTTATGAATGTAACTTTGACAGGGCACAGAATTGAGATTTTCTACTATATTGGTATGTTTTATATCGAGCCTTATCAGGAAGAACATCGTAAGCGCCAAAAATCTCAAAACAGTTTTTTTGTCGCCGCTACATGATCAGGCGAATCTACACTCTTTGCACTTACTCCTAAATCTTAATTCAAAATAGGACAACTGTTAATATAGCAAGAAGTTTTCATCGTAGGTATAGAAAATAGTCACATTAGCCCCAAACATTACGAAACAATCTTTTAATTTGATCGGCAGGCTGATTATGTATCTTGCAAAAGCCGAGCGATAGCAAAAATTGCACGAAAATTGCTCTTCAATCGCTAATTCGTATTACGTATTAGCGAAAACCACGCGATAGCAATCTAGCGACAGTGCTGCCTCTATGGAACAATCGACTAACTAAAATGTGCATTGTTGCACTCGAATCCCTAGCGATAGCGTTTTACTTCGTATTACGTATGGTTTTTGACAGCGATGCGACAGCGATCGGCAAGCAAATTTAGCTGTCAAATTGCGTTAACCATTTCTTTGATTGTTGATCGCTTGCTTATCGCTCTCTGATTGCCAATAGAAATTAGCTTTCTATATCGAGTATTTTATTAGTTAAATTGTGTAGTTATATCTGCAGCGTGTGTTTAATTAACATTTCAACTTATTGGGTGTGCTTTAAAAGACTTTATTCAGTGCCAACATATTATACATTTGCCTATCTTAAGTTTCCTTAGACCTTGAACCAAGGCCAACACCTTTGACTAAAGTGGTATGTTCTGCCAGATAGTCCAAAAGCTCATTGGATTCTCGGTTGGTCATTTTATACTGAAACAGGATAAATTACTTTTACTCTTTAAAGTAACTTTATTGCACTACACATATAAAATAAAATAATATTATTTTAAAACTTGTTGACATAGCAACAGTTCGACATCTTTAAATGGCTGTAAGTTTTTAGGGTTCCGTAGCCAATTGGCAAAAACGGAACCCTTATAGTTTCGCCATGTCTGTCCGTCCGTCTTCGCTTAATTTCTGTAAAATTGTAGCTCTAGAAAGCTAAAATTTGGTACCAATATGTATGTCAATCACGCCGACAAAGTGCAAAAATAAAAATTGGAAAGAAATGTTTTATTAGGGTAGCCCCCCTACATGTAAAGTAAACAGCGATTTTTTTTTTTAATTTCACCCCTAACGTGTGATATATTGTTGGATAGGTATTCAAAAATGAATAGGGGTTTACTGAAATAAAATTTTGATAATATCAATAATTTCGGACATTATCGCTCCAAAAGTAAAAAACCGTGTCCCCCCCCCCCTCTAACTTTTGAAAAAATCTGGAAAGTAAAGCTTTATAAAGACTTTCTAGGAAAATTATTTTGAACCTGATGGGACTAACAGTTTTTGAAAAGTTGGGTTACCCTACACTTATTGTAACGGACGGGAAACTACGGAACCCTACACTGAGCGTGGCCCGACACGCTCTTGGCCGATTTTGAACTCGTAGTTTGACAATAAATTAGTTCTCCAAATTGTTACTCAATTGCTGTTGGCGCTAGGGTCGCAGCAATAAGTGCATAGTAACAATCGGCGAGCGATCAGCAATCCATTTTTAGATAATACGGATCTTTTTGACGTTAAGCGATTGATCGCGCGTCGACTGCGCGATGATTGCGAATTGTTTGCTGATCGCTGTTTCATAGGTAATCAGCCCGCGGGACTGTACTAGTTCAACTCGGAGAACATACCTGCGTAAATTTCACACTGGGTGACATGTTCTTCGATTGTGAGCATATAAACTACAAAAATCAATGAGTTAGTTAAATAGTCGCATTTACCCCAACATGGGGCTAATGTAACTTTTCCTAACCGCGTGGATCTTTTAATAAGGTTCTAACTAAATATTATGGCTTTTTGACATTATTTTATATTGAAAGTAATCTCAGATATATGCTTATTTATATAGATTTAATAGATTACCCCAAAAAGTCAAATGTTCATTTTTGGTGAAGGTTCAAGTTTCAACATGTTTTTTTTAGTTACAATAGCCTCCATTGACCTTACAAGCTTTTTTGACCAAACCAACGTTTTTTAAAACAAGACTGTACAAGCGTTTTTTTGACCACAGTAACGTTTTTTCAGACAAGACTACAAACTTTTTTTCGACCAAAACCAACGTTTTTTCAGACAAGACTGTAGTAGTTTTTGTTTACCAAGCCAACGTTTCTTCAGACAAGACTGTACAAGCGTTTTTTTTGAACAAATCAACGTTTTTTCAGACAAGGCTGTACAAGCTTTTTTTGACCAAACCAACGTTTTTTCAAACAAGACTGTTCAAGCGTTTTTTTTTTACCACAATAACATTTTTTAAGACAAGACTACAAGCTTTTTTTCGACCAAACCAACGTTTTTTCAGACAAGACTGTACAAGCGTTTTTTTTTTTACCAAACCAACGTTTTTTCAGACAAGACTGTACTAGCTTTTTTTTGACCAAACCAACATTTTTTCAGACAAGACTGTACAAGCGTTTTTTTGACCAAACCATATTTTTTAGACAAGACTGTATAAAACTTTTTTATGACCAAACTAACGTTTTTTCGAGTAAGACTACAAGTTTTTTTATGACCAAACCAAAGTTTTTTCAGACAAGACTATACAAGCTTTTTTATGACCAAACCAAAGTTTTTTCAGACAAGACTGTGCAAACGTTTTTTTGACCACACCAACGTTTTTTCAGACAAGACTGCAACAACTGCACTTTACAAGCTTTTTTTTCATTTTGTCCAATCTAACGTTTTCCATGATAAGACTGTCCAACTATTTTCTTTTGACCAACCTAACGTTTTTCAGATAAGACTGTACAAAATTTAATTTTTCGACCAATCTACCAATTTTTCAGACAAGACTGTACAAACTTTTTTTTACCAACCTAATGTTCTTCGATTAAAAACCATAGAAGCTCAAATAGTCCGGAAACATAACAGCAGAAAATAGTATTTTGCAAATGACATTATACCAGTATAAAATAATAAAAATGATTTGCACTGCGAATTGGCAACCCACCGAGTCGTATGCGAAAGAGAGAGTTACAGAGGAAGACAAGGTCTGCAGAAACTATCCCACAAGAGAGACACCTGTAAATGAAATGAATAAAATTAAATATGCATTTAATTTGTTTTGAAATATTTCTCAGCCATTTATTTTAAATGCCCGTCTGGCAACATCTTTTATAATACCTATTGCTATTAGATAAAGAATATAAAACAATATCTAAGGTCTACTTATAAATACCAATTTTAACACATTCTTGCTTGTCCTTATGAACAAGAAACTTAATATTCTTACAAATTTAAGGAAATCATAAAATTTGATTGTTTTTACTAGATGTCACTGTCTTACTGCATTGGTATATTCAAAATAGCATCGGAACTCACAAACAGTAAGAGGGCTGAGGAAGCTTACTATCAAACTCAGCATTTATGCAGTTGTTTTAAGTTAACACATTGCACAGCACCAAACCAAGCTCCATTTTGAATATGCTAATGCCATAATTGTTGAGTACCTATATATTTTACAATTACTGATTACTTTTATTGTTAGCACTATCATCTACTAGAACACTTTCACTTATTGCACTGTCTTTAATTTCAGATTCTTCTACTTTATCTTCTGCAATGTTACCACTCTTTTCACTAGACTCAACATAACTAACTTCTATTTCGGGTGTTTCGTTCTTACTTAGATTTGATCTAGCATCTATGTTGCTGCTATCTTTGCTTTTTTTATTCTGATCACCTCCGTCATCACCAGCATCGTCGTCATCATCGTCATCACCACCAGCAGCTAGCTCTTTTTCATCAGGTTTCTCAGGAGATTCTTCAGAGGGTTCATATGAATGTTTTTGAAGTTTCTCAAGCCATGTCTCCATAGACTTGCCTTCTACTTCGCCCTTTACAATAACGGGGTATATGTGTTTATGAATAAACTCGTGAATTTCATCCTCTACATCAGACCAAGTCAAACTGTCGTGGCTTTCTTTAAATTTAGCGTCGTATCTGTCGTAGTGGACCTGGAATTAGAAAGAATATTAATTTTGGTTTAGAATAAGGCACTAAGGATTTTTTTTAGGGTATGAAATCATCAATACGACTGCTCCCCCTCTGGGCAAAGCGGGTCAGTAGAAGTCTGACACACCCTGTGTCAGACATCTACTGACCAAAACCCACTCTTGTTCCATCTTTGCCCTCGTTAATAGACTATACAAGACAATATGTTGCAATAGAATTCAGCCCACAATATTCTGGTGATGGCCTAGTGGCTAGTGCGGTACAAGTTAGAATGTCAATACATGAAATAGACAAGTAAACCATATGAAAGATTAAGTATTTGTTCACCCACTGCAATAATGTGCTAGTTGGCAATGAAAATTTCTTGAGTCGCTACAGTAGAGCATTTCGTAAACGCGCCACTGTATCGCTACTTTGGGCTGTACGACGCATATGCAACGCATCAACGCAAACAGCAACGTCAACAGTTAATATTGTATAATCAATTAAGCGCAAGACTGTATTTATGCTGTATAACGTCTGTAACCACGCTGTATCAGTAAAGAAGAGATTTAGAATACAGGATACGCTGACGAAGGAACAACATCGCGACTCACAACTCAATTCCAACGAAAACTATCCACACTATCCATTCATTCCATCCAACCATTATTACTCAGACTATCAGAAAAACAAATTGACGAATTAACAATAAGTTACATATAGACCAGGGTAGATAATTTTTGAAACCAAATAAAATTACAGTAGGATGAAACCCATTAGAAAAGCAAGGGAATATGATCACAATGAAAAGAAAAATAAATTACGGTCGATCCGAGTTCGGGAAGTGGGAGGGGGTGAGTTTTTAAGGGTAAAAAATGGTTTATCTTGATTTCCGGCAAAACTACAAGTCCTATGGAAAAAAGTTAAATGGCAAAGTTGTGGGCAATAAAAAGATCTACAACTTTTGTATTTGCAGATTTTTCACATCACCTCAAAATTTAGGTGAAAAATTCAAAAAACCAAGTTTTCGGTTTTTTATTTATATCTTCCTCAAAAAAAATTTTTTTCTGCGAAATTTGGTGAAAACTTACCTTATTATGTCCCAAATACACTGAAATTTATTTGATTAAAAATATTTATTTTTTCGCTTCATTTTAATTTAATATCAAAAAAGCACCCTAATTTTCAATCAAAAATTCTGACGTCAAAATATCAGCTTTTTTCAAAAAGTTTGGGGGCTTTTTGTTCGTTGAAATATCTACTTTCTGATGGTGTAAAGAAAAATATACATTACTATAGGAAATATTCTTAGAAAATGCAAAAAATTGAAAAAACCTCAAATTCGAAATTTTATTTTTAATCATTATGTACAATTTTGAGGTATTTATTATAATAATACTTCCATACTGGTAATCTGAAAAGACAAATATTTTTAATCAAATAAATTACAGTGTATTTGGGACATAATAAGGTAAGTTTTCACCAAGTTTTGTAGAAAAAATTTTTTTTTTTGAAAAAGATATAAATAAAAAACCAAAAACTTGGTTTTTTGAATTTTTCACATAAATTTTGAGGTTATGTGAAAAATCTGCAAACACAAAAGTTGTAGATCTTTTTATTGCCTACAACTTTGCTATTTAACTTTTTTCCATAGGACTTGTAGTTTTGCCGGAAATCAAGATAAACCATTTTTTACCCTTAAAAACTCACCCCCTCCCACTTCCCGAACTCGGATCGACCGTAATTTATTTTTCCTTTCATTTTGATCATATTCCCTTGCTTTTCTAATGGGTTTCATCCTACTGTAATTTTTTTTCATTTTTTACCATTTTTGACCCTGGTCTAATAGTAAAACGTTTAATTACAAAAGTATAATCAGGCTTCGACAATTTTTTTTATGTAACAAATTAGTGCTTGACTGCGATCCCACGTGATGGTAAATAGTGATGCAATCGTTGATGGTGAGGCGCACCTTATTCATAATAATATAAATAACGGTGGGCTACTATTTTTTATATTTTTAAATGTTTTTTTTTTATTTGCGATTAGAACATGAGAGTCGTGGAGACCACATTGTTTTCACATAATAGTGGCAACAAGAAACATGTAACCAAGATATTTGTAACACATGATTGAAAAGAGTGTCCATGGAATTTCTTACACATTCTTCTCCATAGAGATCTACATACGCTTTGGAATGTGAAATTAATCTCATTTTTTCTATCTGACTTCTTGACCTTTCAAGAGTGCGGTTTTACAGCCCAGCTTACATCTACACTAATATAATAAAGAGGTAAAGTTTGTTTTTTTGTTTGTATGAGGTAATTTGTGGTCCGATTGCTAAAATTTTTTCACCAATAGAAAGCTGCTGTATTCCTGAGTGACATAGGCTATATTTTATGTGCGCGGGCTAAGCTGCGGGCTAAAGCTAGTACATGATATATACATACCGTATCAAGCACCAGCCCGAGGCCAGGCGCGGTGGGTATCATGACCTTCTCCTTGGCGAACACCTTCTCAAGTATGGAACTGTCAGTGTGACCGCGTACCACTGCTATCGCCAAACCAACCATCTTGCGTATTTGATGCAACATGAAGCTCTGACCCTGTATTCAAAAAGATATAATTTACAAATGTTGCCAACTTTCCATGGTTGTTATTCGGATCCTTATCCGAAATCAGCATTATGTTGTTCCTACATATGGGTGTAGGATTAACATTATACCGGTTTCGGATACGATTACGGGTATGTAATTATTTCGGAACATCTGCTATGGTCTATCGGTTTAGGTGGTTAACTAAAGGTAAACAATCTTGGTATGTCTTTTTATATTAAAGAGGTCGTATATAATATACACAAAGATTATTTAAATTTAGTTTATTAGCTAACATCGATTTAGGTTTTTAACTTTATTATTTAGGCTAATATCGATTTAACTTTTAGATAAAAAGACATGCTAAGATTGTTTACATTTAGTTCATTACCTAAACCGATAGACCATAGCTTCGGATAGTTCTTGTAAGGTGTATAGCATAGCATAGCATCAGCCTTACAATGTTCCCACTGATGGGACTCGGGCCACCTCTCTGAGAGAGGGAATGGGCCGTAATTCACCACGCGGGCCCAGTGCGTGTTGGTGGTATTACATGTTTTCGGATTATTGGTTCTAGGACAGACCGCTTTCCTCACGATGTTTTCCTTCACCGTTTTGAGAGCAGTGGTGATGAAATAAATAACACAAAGTAATGCACCTGGCTAGGTTTGAACTCGCGACTAACAACTTGTATGTCGGGGCAGTTACAGCTGGGCCACCACTGCTTGTTACGTGTATTAGAATTTTAAAATTCGAAAAGTAAAATACAAATAGCAAGATTTGTTTTTAGGTTTTTTTCTATACTCCATTTACTGTAAGATTAGAAAGAAGAACAGGCAAAAAAAACCCAGACCCGACAGAAAAGTAACATACCTCAGTTTTTTTGTTATTATTTATATAATCATATTATATAGTTTTTATATTCAAAATCAATGGCTAACACAAAAATATTGCCTTATGTTTTTGTTCAGGGTTTACGCTAAAAAAATACAAAATGCCTACTTATCTACACAATACGTAAGATATGTAACTAAATGACGATAAATAGTTATGGGATGTACCCAGGAGACCTGGAGATACAGCTGTATTATATAATTTTTGAACTCCTAGTACAACATTCAACTTAGGACTATTTTTTTTAAGGTTGTTTAAAATCATCTAATGACATCTCTCGCCCTTGGGTGGAGCGAGAGGGCGTGTCAGACTCTTACTGACTAAAAAATTCCACCCCGTTACTTTTTACTTCTGGTACTGGGGTCAGAGCATGCCCTTCTGGATTGACCCTCATCTTAGGATTAATTAAAATCGTCATATTCGAGGAATTAGATCGGATTATTCCACTAATTCGTTGACGCCAGTTCGAGCTTATATCGGTGATTAGAGAACTAAAAAGTTCATTAATCACCGTTCCGATAATAGGTATTCGTATTTTTATTTTTAACGCAGCCGGTATTAGTGGAATAATCGAAAAGAATGATCTGATCGTAGATCAGTGATTTAGGTAGCTATCAACGGGGTTCTATCAAAAATAAAACCAATATGTCGAAATAAAGTTTTATTGTATTTCTATGTCCCTTAAAACTGGTCAAAGTGATCTCGATGTCTAGGCAAAAAGGAACGGGGTGGAATTTTTTAGTCAGTAAGAGTCTGACACGCCCTCTCGCTCCACCCAAGGGCGAGAGATGTCATTAGATGATTTTAAACAACCTTAAAAAAAATAGTCCTAAGTTGAATGTTGTACTAGGAGTTCAAAAATTATATAATACAGCTGTATCTCCAGGTCTCCTGTAGGCCAAGCACGAATATCAAACGAATTCGAATCGACAATGTTTCGAGGCCTCGATTCGAAAACAGAGTCTGTCGATAGTAGGCAGCACGAAGCACATTCGAAGCACTCTCGAACACTCGCTTCAAATTCGAAGGTGACGTCATGCTAATGTAAATAGAGACGCGCCATAGTGAGCAAAATGAACGATTGTTGAATGAATCTTTGCGTTCGAAAACTAAATCAAGTTGTTAATATTTTTTTACCTTTGATTAAACGTTTTATTATTATGAAATTTAAATAAAAACTGAATGTTTTATAAAGAAGAGACCCAAAGTTAATTATTAGACATTTTAAAGTGGCATTATCTTCAGTAATATAACATAGTTTCGGAATTTTATTAAAAAAAAATTACGGGTACCGAACGCACCCACTTGACATTTTTAGGGCGCCAAGCCAAGGCTAAATTTAAAATTTGTTTAAGTTTTACTACACGTTCACATCAGCTTTTAAGTAAATAAACAATTATGAGGACTAGCCAGACGCAGTATGAAATGATGGTTGAATTCATGGAAGCGTGAGTAAACAGTTTTAATAAGTTTGAGTGGCATAAACTTTAATGTGAAGTGTTTTAAAGTGCAATGCTATTTCTATTCCAGAAATGGAGATTTGTCTAAGCCTTCAGGCGGTCCACGAGGTCGCAATTTCATAAATATGAAATGGAAGGACCTGACAAATAAATTAAATAGTGAAGGCACAGGCGAATCTAGGTCTGAGGAGAAATGGCGTAAGGTATGTAAACTCAAGTGACGCTCATTTTTTTTGTTGTTGGGGCACTTGAATGAAGTCACTCTTAAGTCTCTGCATTAAGTACTTATCTAATATCTTTGTGTTAAATAAGTTTGTTTGGAATTCCTGCTTAAATTATTGCTCTTTAATTCAAGGTGTGGAGCGATTACAAAAACAATTGCAAGAAAAAGTGTGCCAAAATTAATAGGGCCGTTAATGGCACTGGTGGAGGGCCAGCACTCCAATTAACCTTGACCGATTTAGAAAACCGAGTCATGCAGTTAATTGGAGTGCAAGCAGCTACTGGCATGGTGGTGGAAGAAGCAGGGTTTCAATGGGTTAGCTACTTACTTACTTTTAAAATTGTTTTTTTTATTACCTAGTAATTAAATATCTTTTTTATTTCAGGAAGCTGCAGAAATTTCTCTACCATCAGAGATGAGAGTGCCTGATTACGAAATAGGTAAATATGAATAATAATAATATAATATAATACTCCACAACTTTCACACAACGCCATCTAGTCCCAAGCTAAGCAGAGCTTGTGTTATGGGTACTAGACAACTGATAAACATACTTATATATTTCTAAATACATACATATTATAGATAAATAACACCCAGATACAGAACAAATGATCATGCTCATCACACAAACATTTGTCCCGGGTGAGAATCGAACCCACGACCTACGGCATAGCAGTCAGGGCCACTGGCCACTAGACCAACAGGCCAGTCTGAATCTTACTTTTATAATAATTAATCAGTAATATAAATATGTTTAGTGCCTTGTGGTTACCAATATTTGCTGTGTACGAGTATGTTTATGCATCCCTAAATTACAAAAAAGCATCATAATTTTTGTTCAATGTCAAATCTTGAACAAAAGATTATTTATACATAAATCCCAATATACGCACATAAATATCACATTAAATAGTAAATGTTTCTATGAGTACTCAAGTTTCTGCTAATAAGAAAAAGGACTAGTCCAATCAACATTAATAAATGTTTTACAGATTGGAATATTCCGGGCACAAGCAGTCAGCCAACAGTGGCTCCTCCTCCACCAGATGAAACCCCTGCTCTCCCATCAACAGAGGCTGATCCTCCATCTCATGAAATACCAGAAGAGACGTGGAAACCACCACCACAAAAAAAGGCAAAGGCCAAAGGGGAATTAGGAAAAATGTTTTTAGAAGCGGATAGAAAGGCAAGGGAGTATGCTAGAGAGCGGGATAGGGCCTATGAAGAGTTAGAAAAAGAGAGGTTGCGGATTAGGACAGAGGAATTGAGAGTTAGAGAATTAGAGATGCAAGAAAGGGTGAGACAGAGAGATGATGAATTGCGATTACAGGCTAAATGGTTGGACTTTATGAGAGACGCTATGGAAGTTTTTGTAAGGTTTATGGAAAAAAAGTCTTAGATTAAGGTTATAATTAATATGTATATTTTAGTTTTAATTACTCAGATACCCGCGAAACGAGACACAATAGTAAAACAATAACAGCGCGGTCTCATAGGACCGGTTGGGGATTCAAATGTTAAACATTATTCAATAAAAAGTAATGTTATGTGTGTAATCTATTAATTCTATCAACTAAAATATTCCTCATCGCCCTTCCCCTAATTAAGTCATCTCCTCCATTTTCTTGAAAAAGATGGTCAGAAAAAGATAAAGGCATGTTTTGGAGTCCTGCTGGTTCCGGTTCTGGTACGTTAAATTTTAGGGCTAAATTATGCAACACACTGCACGCAGTAATGATTTTTGCACATTTTTCGGGTCCATAGTGGAGTGTACGATCTTTGCATAAGCAACGCCATCGGTTTTTTAATCGGCCAAAAGTATTTTCAATAGCCACCCTTGTCTTTCCATGGATTGCTGTGTATTTGTATGCTGGAGTCCCCTCAGTTGCATCTGGAATTGGTGTCATTAACCAGGGGCGTTGTGGATAGCCGGAATCACCTGTAAATATTCAAAACTTTAATTTCCAAATTGTTTTTATCATAAGTAAACTAGCTGACCTAGCGAACTTTGTGTCCCCATATTTTTTTACCCGATTTTTTTATTATTTTACTTTAGTAAAAAACGTATTCTGACTAAAACGAATACAACAAACAAAGAATTATCCAATTTAGTATTAGTATAGTTGTTTTAAAATTATGCGTCTACATTAGATTAGAATTACATCATCATCTGCCTAGCCTTTTTCCCAACTATATTGGGGTCGGCTTCCAGTCAAGCCGGATTCAGCTGAATACCAGTATTTTACGAGGAGCGGCTGCCTACCGGACTTCCACAACCCATTAACTGGGGTAACACGGTACTTCATGGCAAGACTGGAATCAGATTTATTGGCTTCTGACTATCCGTAACGACTGCCAAAGATCTTCAAATGACAGCCGGGGCCAACGGCTTAACGTGCTTTCCGAGGCACGGAGGAAACTCGTTATGTTAAGATGGTCACCCATCCACAGACCAACCTAGGCAAGCGTTGCTTAACCTCGAAGATCGACCCGTGCGGCTGTTATTGTTTAGCCACGAGCTCCTTCTCTTAGATTAGAATTACTCTCCTCCTTAGATTAGAATTACATACATTCGGCAAATCATTTTTATTTATTTATGTAGATGGATGAATTTACTTGATTGTTACTAACCTAATAACCATACATGTTCATTATTTCGATGTAACTCCTGCATGTAGTTATTAGCTATGCTATTTTCCCATATGAAAGCGTCGTGGGTGGCTCCTCCATATTTTGCATTCACATTTAAAATTCGGCAGTCACTATCACATATCTAAAATAAAGAGTAAACCATTAGTAGGTACACTGATATACCATAGTAAAGTGGTAGAATACATAATGCTATTATGTAATTAGTTTTGCACAGTCACAAACCTAGTTACACAAACTAAATAATGCTTACCATTTGTACATTTAGTGAATGAAAATGTTTTCTACAATAAAATAAATGTTCAATTTCTTTACTGGGTGTAAAAATATGGAAATGGCTTCCATCAATGCATCCTATAACTCCAGGGAAACCGTACTTCGCAAAAAAGCTGTAAGACAAAAATAAATATATTATGTTAATAAACAATCCTATGGTAGTATTAGAAATTAAATGTTACAATAGTATACTAAGTATAACATTATGTTTTAAACATAGTTCTACAAAAAAATACTTGATTCATTTTCCCTAACAGATATTGCAATGTTCATACTTACTTGCTTTTTATTAGGTCTCTATCAGCTCGAGTACTTGGGAATCTTATAAAGGTGTTAAGGATTGCTGGAGTTACAAGAGCATCAGTGACTTCCTTCACACATTTGCTCACTGTTGTTTGGCCCAAATATTTAGCCATTCCTACTATTCGCTGATATGACCCAGTGGCATAAAAAGATAATGCACAAAGAACCTGTAACATAAAATATTTACTTAATTCATGAATCCCCGACCAGTCAAGGATAGGTTAAGTACCTATTTGATTTTTAGGATGTAATAGCTTTATAGATACCTACCTATAACGGGGATTGAGGAATAAGTTCACACACTGACACGGCTCGGTAGGTATGTCATCATCATCATCATCTCAGCCGAAAGACGTCCACTGCTGGACATAGGCCTCCCCCAAGCGTCGCCACAGCGACCGGTCCTGCGCGTCTCGCATCCATCGGATTCCCGCGACCCTCGCCAGGTCGTCGGTCCACCTTGTGGGAGGCCTTCCGACCCTGCGTCTTCTGGTACGTGGCCGCCACTCTAGAACCTTCCGTCCCCATCGACCATCTGTTCTACGAGCAATGTGCCCTGCCCACTGCCACTTAAGTTTGGCGATTCTTCGGGCTATGTCGGTAACCTTAGTTCTCTTGCGGATATCTTCATTCCTGATGTGATCGCGCCCTTTCCATTGCTCTTTGGGTAACTTTAAGCGTACACAGTCTACATTGTTCTCACAGCACAAGTAGAGTCCATAACGTTTGAATCCCCAACCGGTCCTATGAGACCGCGCTGTTATTGTTTTACTATTGTGTCTCGTTTCGCGGGTCACTGAGTAATTAAAACTACTATTTACACATTATAATTATCAAGTATCTATGTAATGGCGCGTCGCACGATTGTCGCGTGCGCGGTGACGTAGTGTTAGCTCAGTGGCGGGGGGCCGACTGCTGACGCGAGCGAGCGCCGGCGGCGGCGGGAAGCATGCGAGGTAGGTACATATCCTTGTAGCAGCGCGCGGCGCGATTAGCGCACGAAATAACTTTGGCGCGACGGTGCGAACGCGCCGCAGTTCTACATACCTATTTTGTGACATTAAATACTAAATAAGTTGTAGTTAGGTATCCACTTCTATTTCATACTGAAATAAAAGTAGAAGATATTGAATAGATATAATTATGTAGCATCAAAGTGGGTACCTACCTTAAGTTCTAGACTAATTCTAGAACTCGATGTTAATGATGTTTTTTGTTGAAGTTGCTCACATAGGAACATAAAAGCTTCTTTATTTAGGCGATATCTATTTTTAAATTCGGTTTCGTTTATGTCCAGTGGGTTAATTCTATTCCTAAGTTTAGCTCTGCGCGTAATTTCTCTATAATGATAAAAAAAAAACATATAAGCAACTCAAATCTTTTTCAAACACATTAATTCTATAGGTAAATAAATAAAATATGATTTAAGTAAGTACTTACCTTGTTTCTCGTGATTGATATCCATAATTTTCTAGTAAATTTGCCGCCAAAAAATAATACATGGTACTACGTTCATACAGTGGCGGTCTTTGCATTTTAAATTATGTTGAGTAGCTATTATAATTGTTCGAATATCTTAACAATGATTTTAACTCACAAAACTAACTTTTACTCACAAAACTAACTCTAAATAAAACATAAACACAGTTAAAACTTTATTTTTACACTATTCGAAACCTTTCTCACCGACTATTTTCAAGTGAAAAATGTTTCGAGCATACTCGTTAGCCAGCCTTCGAGACTTTACGTTACCGTACGTCAAAACGATGTTCGTGCTATCAAAAATCTCTCAATTGTTTATAAGTTTCGAGTTTCGTTTACCATGTCGTTTCGATTTCGATTACCAGAGCGCGCTAAAATCATTCGTGCTGCCATATTTTGGTACCTTTTATACCCGATAGGGGCGCTGTACAATTCTCATACAAATGTTACTCGATTTCGATACGAATAACTTTTCGCAAATATTCGTGCTTGGGCTACTGGATACATCCCATAACTATTTATCGTCATTTAGTTACATACATTACGAATCGTGTAGATAAGTAGGCATTTTGTATTTTTTTAGTGTAAACCCTGAACAAAAACAGAACGCAATATTTTGGTGTTAGCCATTGATTTCGAATATAAAAACTATATAATATGATTATATAAATAATAACAAAAAAACTGAGATATGTCACTGTCGGGTCTGGGTTTTTTTTATATGGGCCGTGACCGTTCTTCTTTAAACAAACATGTTTTACCGTCTGTTCAACCGATTTTGACTTATATTGCATTGATGACATGCCAAATGACGACTGCAGAAAAAGTTGGTATTGTAACCACTTTTTTTGCTTTTAATGTCATCCTTATGTCTATGGAATGGAAGTCAAAATCGGTTGAACGGACAGTAACACAAGTTTCTTTTGTTTTCTAATCTTATTGTAAATAGAGTATAGGTAGTTCTGATATTAACAATGATATTACATACCTTTACTAACAACACCGCAAATTCCATATCCGAGTCAACAAATACTCTGTCTAAAGTGAAGCCCATCATGAATCTCAGCGATGAGGGATCTTGGAAATGTCTGCAACAAATACTCTTGTTAATACTTGCACTATCCCGCACAACGAACTAACCATTAATGCCTGTACACACCACATTTGTTAAACGTGCAGTTAACGCGCGTTTTTGAAACGCGCGACGACGTCACGCTTTTATCTTACAGGTGTACAAGCTGCGTCTGCCTCGCGTCTGTATCGCTACAAACGCGCAACAACAGCGCGTTTAAAAAACGTGGTGTACACAGGCACTAAGATTAAAGGACGAGTCTACGCTTGACCACTATCTCACCTGATGGTAAGCGATGATATTGTCGACAAATGAGTAAAGTTGCCTAGAAGTAACCTATTCATTCTTGACTTAAATATCCCTAGGTTGGAGGTTGCAGCTACCAGAAAGCAAATACACCAGCAAAAAATTCCATTCGTTAACTGTATGCTCAATAAATACATTCCCAAAACATTGACATCCATAAGCACTCATCTAAGCTTTGTTTAGGCAATTCAGAGAAACATTCTCCGAAACAAAACCAAGAGAAAACCGACAGGTAACTCTACCGGTAACCAGGGGTTCAGGAAACTACATATAGTTTTTTTTTTAATGAATGAAGTTTGGAGGGCTTTCTTTTTTGTTTGGAGAGCTTAGTATAGGAAATAGGTTACACTCACACAGAAACAATGTGCCCTCACTACCCCCTACATGCACATCCAAGTCCAACCAGCCTTCTTGAGATAGAAAATGTATAAAGTTAGAACTACATTGCGCACACATAGCCACGTATGCCGATATGGGCGCGTCGGTCTCCATACATTTTATATGGCAACTTGACTTGTAGGGCTACATTAGATCCATGCCACAACTCTGCGTACAAGGTATCAGGCGAGCGCGTTAACATAAATAAAAAAGCATCGCCCTAAGTATAATTCAATCGAGGGACTGGAACAATTTGCCTGCTGCGGTCTTTCCGTCCGATTACAATTTGGGTGTCTTCAAGACTAGAGTGAATAGGCTCTTAATAAACTAGTGCGCCTCACCATCAACGACTGCATCGCTGCTTACCATCAGGTGGGATTGCAGTCAAGCACTGGTTTATGTTATATAATAAAAAAAAAATTATATAATTATATTTAAACTCACTTCTTTTCCGTAAAGTTGTGATAACTCTTGGTCCCCTTATAAACTGATAGAACCTTGTTTATTTGCTCTTTTTTCTCTTCCGTTATCCTGTATTGCCGTTTCTCTTCATCTGTGACCAGACTAGGCTCCAACACATATGTGGGAAGAGTGTAGCTGTATGTTCGAGCATTGCACTTTGATTTAGAGTTGAATTTATTTGTTACCCTCTTCACACAGAAAACTTTTATAGATTCAGGCAATCTTTTATTTATTTCTGCTACATCTACTTCGAGAGCTGTGGACAAAAAAGAAAATATTGTTATAAAAAGAAATCACATCTCATAATCTTGAAGTGATCCATTTTGTACAAAATATTTAATCAAGAATAAGATGTGCAATCTTGAAGTTGTGTTGATGTCTACCACTCAACCGCTCACACGAAGATAGAATGTAACAGATTCTAAACCAATTTGTGCTCCAATGGTGTAATTGCTGGAAGGCTTTCCGTTGTGAAAATAAACAAATAAATTTTGCGACACCTGTAAGTTGTATAGCTCCGTCCCTCTCGCACTGCTCAATGATCGACCATTCTGACACAATTATTGTGATAGCAGACTAAGGCCCCTGAACTGTTGTGTTAAGTTATACACCCTATATGACTATTGTTTGTTTTTATACCCTGAAACTAAATTGACTCAAGTAATGTCAATCTTACTATATGAAATGTCAGCAGCCGGTTACTGACTATATAAATATAGCTCTTTCGAAAATAATACACTAGTTTAATGTAAATAACCTATACCTTGATGAAAAAAAAAACAAATATAAAGTTTACCATGCCTCATGTTAGGCAAGTACAAACCAGTGTGCTAGTACAATGTAAAGAGTTGAGTCCTGATGTATTGATCAAATCATATGCGAACCAACATATGATTTGACCAATACATTGAGTATGGACTTTAAAAGAGGCCCGACAGTTTCGGTGTTTCTTCTCAGGGCAGCCAGTAAAAAAAAAAAGTAAAAAAAAAAAATTGATGTGTAAAAGTGTTTGTGAAAACCTATTTACAATTTAGGAATGATGCCAGTTCTTTTTGTGTTGTAATGTCATTTGAGTCTCAGGGTATAAAAAACAGACGGTACATCCCTATTTCTCTCTGGCATGACTGCCATTTTGACATGTTCTGGTAAGTCTCAAGAAGCCTGTGACATGACAGTTTTAGTTTTTTAATGAGAAATCATCAAATGACTTTTTCGCCTTGGGTGGAGCTTTCACGGTAGTGTCAGACTTACTCACTAAAACCCAGTGTCTGTTCAGTTAACATTTGCGAGAGCCATGGTAACTATTTGTAACATCTAAAAATACTGATTTGATGTCTCTCATAATACACACCATATATTTTTTTTATGAAATCGAACAATCAATTTCAAAAATTTAATTAATTTATCATGTTATTTATACATCCTAACAATGAAGATCATTCCTTGGAGTGTAAGCCGCCATGGCCCACTAAAGACTAAGGGCCTGTTTCACAACGTCCGAGTAGCCACTACTCGCTGAATATGAAAAAAATGGAACAGAATTTGTATGAAATTATCCGCCAAGTAAGATACTCAAAACTTAATCATAGGTGGTGAAATAGGCCCTAAGTGCGGAAACCAGACCATAATATACAACGTGTAACGGATAGGGTATATACACACCAAGAGCAAGGCTACTTTGAATGATAACAAACGATATGGCAAGGGTTTCCGCTCAAAATAAAATACTCTAAAGAATTGATACCGGTTTCATATGTTTCTTAAATTCAAACCATAACAAACGTATCACCCGCACTACGTGGGTCAATTTTCCTTGTTACTCGCATAATATCACGACAAATCTCTTCCATAAATAATAATTCTGCGCGCCTAGTACCTCTTAATAACCTACTGCCTACCGCACAAACGGTGTTCTTTGTTGTTTTTACAAAGAACACGAGTGTTGGGAATCGAACCCAACACTCATCGAGCACGCCTGCTGCATGCGCAAACGGCGTGTCCAACATGCACGCGTCATCGGCAACCGTGCAGGCCTATTTGAAATACAGTCCTCTTATATCGGTTCACACCCTTAACATAAAGTTAACAGTTAAATCTTAAAGCTTTGTTTAATTTAGTAAATTGACTTACATTTTTAAAGATGGGGTTCAAAATGGTGACATTTGTATTGTATGCACAAGGCCGCTCGTTTGTTCATGGACACCTGGACATTGCGTAGCATGTCTGGTGTTATGGTCTTGAAAGCGGCCTTAATCAATACTTTCATTTGGTCTACTGTATCACACTGTACTGCGTACACTATGTTTTTTATGTACCCCCACAAAAAAAGTCCAACGGGGTTAGGTCTGAGGACCGCGGAGGCCATGCCACGCTTCTACTACTACGCCCGACCCACTGGAGAAAGCGTGCATCTAAATACTGGCGCACTTCCCGCCTGACCTAAATGTGCCGCTGGTGCCCCGTCGTATTGAAAAACTAAGTTATTCCTCATCACAAGTTTCACACTACCTTAACTTATAACTTGACCCTGGTAGCTCTGTGGGGACATTGTCTAATTCATTCCTTAGGAAGCTTAAATAATTTGGCCGTTTAAGCTTTGTGGCAAGAAAACTGTTGAAGCATGCGGGTTTGTGTGAGACCAAACATATTTATTGTGAATGTTACTTATTCCCGCTCTCGTGAAGGATGCCTCATCGGTCCATAGCACTCTTGAATCAAAATCTGGCGAAGCCAGGCCTCGGTTCCACTCGCAAAAGATCACTCAAGGCAAAAAATCTGCCGGTGTCAGCTCCTGGGTGCGAACATAACTTGAACATGAATTAACATTATTCAACTAAAGTCCGAAAACTAAACATGCGGAACCCTTTATTCAGAAATACCAGGAGTAAGACGTTTATTTTTACTAGCAAATAGTTCGTCGACACCGATTAGCTGACTTAGTGCTAGTGATGTACATATTTACATATTTCAATTTGAAAAAATCGGTTTCTAGTATCGTTGGTATTTTTATGTGTTAAAAATTTTCATTATTTATGAACATGTAGATATAGGATTAAAAAACCTCGCCATATTGTTTTTCATCATCCAAAGAAGCCTCGCTCTTGATGTGTAAGCCTTATCGTTACACATTGTAGAAAGATAGAGGATCATTCTTATGTCACATTTTTGGTGATTGATGATTCTTTTACCTATACTTTATTTTTCACAAAAAAAATATAATATGGATGAGTCTTTCTGAATACATTCACAATTAAATATCATTATAAACATTTTATTATCTTTGTTCTTTTGCAATCAGTTAAGTAGTAAGTCATTTAAAATAAAATGTGTGTCAAATTGTGGTAAATCCTGAAGTGGGTTGTTATCATGGTATTCAAGCCACTTATAATGTGTTAGTGATAAGGTCCTGTCACAGTAAATAAATATACAGTAGGTTATCTAAGGCCGCCCGCCGAGTTATTAGCCTACTCTTGCGTTGATACTCAGGGTTGTCATTTTTACTTTTAGTTAATATTTTCGAACAAGCAGCACTTTATCTAAATTTATGAAATAAAAAGCATATTATGATTGAATATTTTACCAATTTATAAATTTAGTAAAAACAAAAAGCCTTTATTCACATAACATTTACTATACTAAGTTACAAATTTGATACCGAGAAAATTTTTCCCCTGTTTCTGCACGTCCGGCACGCTTTATTATTATTTGTTAATGTAAAGTAAATTCTCATTCTTATGTAAAGTTTTTGTAAAAAGCTTTTGGGAAAGCATGGACAGGGCATCTTAAATTCTATATCATTCAGTTGATCGTAATTTTTTCCCCTTTTTGAAGTCATACTCGTAATTTACAAGTAACTCGCCGTCGGCGTCGCCGGCGAGAGTTGACGAACGCAAGCGGTCATGTAGCGTACGCGCGTGCTCACAGTCGCGCTGCACAGCCCGCACTGCCGCCACCGTATTCCCCCATATATTATGTTAGCGTGTGCGTGAAATCGCGTGCCGACATGGCGCGCGGCGCGCACGCACACATTCAAACCGAGAGCGGCACGTTTGTATGAAGATGTTTTACTGTATATTTATCTACTGTGGTCCTGTTGACCAATAATTAAATCCCCGAATTATTTCAAACAGTCAAGAAATAGAAAAAAATATGAAGCATACAAATGTATTCAGAAAACCATTTCACAAGTTGGAATAAAAGTATGGTTTAGGTAAAAACAGACCTAGATATCTGATCATTGATCATGCATTATTCTTCTTATTTTTCCTGCCCTTGTCCCATATTACTTGAGGTTGGCGCAACACGTTTCTATCTTCCATTCAGTCCTGTCACCCGTCATACTATTATTAACTCCCTTTTCTTTCACATCACTCCTCACACAATTCATCCATCTTTTCCTTGGCCTCACTCTCCCTCTCCTTCCAACAACATGTACACTAAAAACTCTGTTAGTAACATGTGCTTCATTCCTCCTCTTCACGACACCAAGACAAACTATTTCTTTCCAACTTATCAATCACTAGCACCACTTTCAAACTTCCTCTAATATGATCACGGGTTATTAATGTGAAGAATACTAACGTAGCTTAAGAGACACAACCTGTCTGGCAGCAGACACTCCCTTGTCCGTCCGAGAACTCCTTTGAAATTGGGTATTCTGTTGATTATTGAAGTCATCCTCTGTCACATATTTAGCCTCCATTAATGCTCTTAGTAAGTCTTCCTCTATAGTTCGTACACCAGGATTACTGAAAGAAAAATTATATATTTTAAAAAATACCCCTATCAAGATTTTAGGATGTGATTGGGTTTATCAAGAGTTTTTAATAATTTATTGTTTTTATTTCACAAAGGCCTACATGGGAACTTCTAAAACGTCAGGAGCTATACTCCGTCGGTTTAGGTAGTTAACTAAAGGTAAACAATCTTGGCATGTCTTTTTATCTAAAAGTTGTCTAAAAATTGTATGTAAAAATTTGCAAATAGGTATTTACCTAAATCGATGTTAGCTAATAAACCAAATTTAAATAATCTTTGTGTATATTATATACAACCTCTTTAATATAAAAAGACATACCAAGATTGTTTACCTTTAGTTAACTACCTGGAGTGTAGTGCATAATTCTAATTGGTTTTTTCCTATAAATAAGAACTGACTAAAAACTCCGTAGTTATGCTTTAAAAAAAAGAATAGATTGATTTTAGAGTATTTCACTCAATGTGGGTTCTACATAAATCTAGTAAGTACTGTTTTTGTTTCATAGCACAATAAAACTATTTACTTTTTTGTTTAAATAGTCATAACATTAGTGTAAACCAATCAATATTGTAAACATATAGTCAAACAAGGCGAATAGGGCTGCAAGGGTGATTAGGAACAAAACTTTGAAGAGGATTTTTAAGTTAATTTAACAATTCTTCACAGCATTTCAGAACTCCTTTTTATTCACTAAATGTAATAAAAATCGATATTCTGTTTGAAATTAATAATATAAATATACACCAATCTGAAAATCTTAATCAAAGTTAGGTTCACCCCATTTGACAGTAATTACAATAAAGTCGATCTACTGGTACCGCTTGCAACAGAGGATTGAGAGTAGAACTCACCGTTGCATGCCATAATAATCAACCCCACAGTAACCTAACAGAAGAACCACTTTCTTCTTCTTAATCCGTTCGACAGGCCTCTCACAGACTTTCTTCTGCTCCGTTTCCCCATTCTGATTTTCATTATCAGATTGTTGCCACTGCCGTTTCATAAAACGTTTCTTGAATCTCGTCAAGTTTTTGTTAGGAACAATTTCTTGTGTTTCTTTAGGACTTTCCTCTGCAATTTTGTTATCTACTGTTGCTACTTCCATGGCTGATATAGGACGCACTTGCAGTGCTGCAAAGAACAGGTTAGATTAATATAAATGAACTACCATTTTGTAGTGGCCACATACTGAGAGATAAGACAGCATTGGAAGGTGGTCCAAAGACCTGGTGAGGGTTGTGGGAGTCCGATGGATACAAAATGCACAAGACCGGTTGTTGTGTCAATGCTTGGGGGAGGCCTATGTCCAGCAATGAACGTCTTTCAGCTGAGATGATGATGGCCATTTTGTATGCTTTCTTTTTTCGACTAAGGAACAGTTCGCAACACATACATTCTGTGGTTTCAAGGTAAAAGGAGATGAGTTATAAAATACCCCTAGTTAGCTTATACCTCTTTTTACTTTCTTAGTACTTTGCTGTATACTAGTAAGACTGGATTTGTTTTGTTCTTTGAACCTCTTCAAATAAAATACTATCAATTGACTATACAAAATATTCATATTTAGAGTAACTCATTTTTCAATATATTGGAGTCATCCCCTTTTACCATAACACCACAATAAATAAAAGGAGAAACTGATTAACATATCAACACAGCTGAAACTACTGGTACTACGGACATGATATATTTTACACAAGGCTTCCTTTTTAAGAGAAAGGTTAAGAAAATAGAGGTATAGTTTGAAATATGATGGAAAAATTATTTTTTTGTGAACTACAGGCAAATTTTGAAAATAAAATTTTCATTCTGATGAAAAGCAAAACTAAGTACAGTACGGCCGTTATAAGTTGGCAAGTTTCAGACTTTTTAGGTTAGGCTCTGCGAATTTTGGCGCCTGAAATATCGCAAAAAAATAAAGGTTTCAAAAAAATAAATGCAATTTGCAGTTGTTATTGCTGTTAAAAAATTCGCAGAGCCTAACTTCAGACTCGCCAACTTATAACGGCCGTACTGTAAGTACCTACGCATAAAATTATAACTTGTTCTATTGGGCGATAATAGTTCATTTACTTTGTAGGTGCTGACTACAATGTAAGTTTTTAACTAAGGAGATCAAAGAGGTTACCTTTTTGTACCACTTTCTCCAGGCTATTTTTTTTAATTAACAATAAGCTTACGGCACAAAGGTATTCAAAGACACGACACATAACGTAATAAATAACATGAACATTTTACAACTAAAATGCCGACAATTCCCATGTGAGCGTTTTTTTACCTGATCTAATGGGATGTCTCGGCAGATTGTGTCTCAAAGAATTTACGAATAATCTGAATATCGTGGCGGACATACCTACAAACGAAAATTGTACTGTTAATTACAACTGACCACATAAAAAATCACTTTTATTAATTTATTCTAAGGTTTGTGATTCCTTCACTACCACTGACAGCCATTTTGGTTAACGTTTTACTAGTGGTGTGATTACAGATTATCTACTAAACTACTTGGTTTTAGTACATTAGCCATAGACATAATTTACTTAGTCACACCTCTAAACCGTATCTATACGGGTTTTTTAAAATAGACCTTAGAAGAATTTAAAGAATACTAGAATTTATTTTAATTTCAGTCTAGTAATTTGGTTATTTTAAACTATTAACAATAAAAAAAATATCTTTAATGGTCTTGCGTCTTGCCAGTCCACTATTTTATGAAAAGCCTTTGAAACAGGGCCTGCGTGGCTTATCGGAGTTTTTACCAAATAATATTTTATTTTTCGTATCACAGACAACATAAAATGCAAAATTACTGCAATTATATACATTATAATACTACATATTATATGCAAATATAAAGAATCTTGACCAAGAACAACTAACATACAGCGCATGTTTCGTCCTGACTTAGCGCATGCGTACTTTGACAATGTATATGGGGCAAGGCTCGCAATTCAGCATGGGTTGACGCAGTGCTCATAAAATGAGGGGTGGAAGTTCGGAACGTTTGGTCGTACGCCCTTCTCGCCGAAGAGGAGAAACGCGTGCCAAACTTACGCGATACATCACCGTTATACTAGCCACTTTGTTAGGTGGTGGCGGCTCTGCTTTGCTCTTTCTCGTCCCGCTGTACGCTGATCCAGCATTAAGTGCCCTAGCAGCTGATTTCGATCCAGTGCCAGCTGAGTGCGTAACTGAGAGGCGTGATGACAGACTCGGCTTGGACAACTGCACCTGGGCTTCATGCCGAGAAGGGTGTACCAGCGACGCGTATAAATGTACACAGCTACACGTGAAGTACAAAGCTCACGCTGAAGAATGGCGTCCGGCTGTGCTGTTTGTCAATATAAAAGGATGTGGCTATCCACCTATGGTTGACTGTGAGAATTTTACGACGAGCTACGGGTACGTCGGTGCGAGATACCCATGTTTCTGGTCGCGAGCTGATACGACGGTGGTTGTGCCGCGTTGGTCGAGAGGAGAGCAAGTGGCTACGGTGACGAGGACCTTGGCTGTTCCGCTGTTCATTTCTGGTTGTGCTGGAATAGGCCTGTGTGCGCTGCACTGCGAGTGCAAGCCACGCCGCCGTCGCCGCCCTCCACGTCGCCCCCCGCGTTTGCCGACGCTTTCTCCCGATGACACATCAGTCTACCGATTAGCTTAGATAAAAAAAAAGTCAGCACAAATTATATTTTCGATAGTGGGAATGTAAATAAAAATAAGTATATATGTGTAAATATATATGAGAGCAGCTGCCTGCTACCGATATTTTATTTCATATTCATCAAACAAATTTTAAGACTAAGAGAAATGGCAAATCATTGACAATTTTAAATATTTATTGTAAAGATGCCAATAAAAAATAAAAATTAATATAAGCGTTTCCTTTTCCTACTTCTTTTTTTTAATAGGTTTGACCAATGAGCTCTAGCACTTTGTACGTGCGATTAAAAATCTAATGTATTGTCATTCTATGTTGTCATTGTATATCACTGCTATAAGCAGTAATACTTATATTTAGTTATCGGATGAGAGGTAAACTAGTCGACGTTACTAAAGTAGTGTCGTCCTATATTCCTTCGTCATACTACTTCCATCAAGGTACAATTTGGGAGTTGCCAAAGAAAACCAATAAATAAAGAAGTAAAATATTTATTTCAAGGTTTATAATGTGTCTTTATCTTAAGTTTTTAGAGGTACAAAATAATTTTCATATTCAGTTCAGTCCAGTGCCAATGTATACTACATATCCTTCAGTCTTCGAACAATCATTAATTTTCTACATTGATAAACATGTACTTATAATTTTATAATAACATTTTGAAGCTATGTATTTATTTTATGAACCATAGATAATTTACATTGCGTATCTTGGAAAGGTGTAGGATGGAAAAGCAATGAAAATTTTCTATTATTTTAAGCAGATTTATATTTTTATAACATGTGTAGACTCAATTATTTGTCGATAATTTATTTAATTAAGAAACTTAGGAACATCAATGTTATTTTATTACCTACTATACATAAAAAAGACACTTGATCTTAAAAGGAGCTAGAGCTGCGAAAAATGTATTTGTTTAAATTAAATTATCGACAAATTATGAAATCTTAAGGCAGATTTAATTAGGAAGCTCAGTTTACTAGTACCATCTACATAATATTACATTTTGAAGGAATAACAAATACGTGTAGCGAATGACGATAATTTAAATATAAAAACGAGCATTGTTTAAATATGAAACACATAAAATATTCAATAATAGTTTTGGTAACTTAATTTCATTAGGCCTTCGAGTCGATTACAAAGTGAGTATATTTATTATCGTATGTTATAGATCACATAATACCAAATTCTCATCGACTATGAAGCCTCTAAACGCCGCATAACTGCCGATTGATTTCTGCGCTGAGTGCGAGTAGCTTTTACGTTAACGCGATCGAGACGTTTCCCGTGTTTGGCTCTCTGTTGAGTGAAGAGCTTGGAGCGGGCCAATCAGAGCGCCGAACATGATAAACGTGTCGATCGCGTTAACGTGAAACAAACTTGCACTAAGCACTATGTTAACAGTTGTGAATATAATGTCACCTTTTTGAACAAAGACAAAATTAAAAATACTCGCGTCTTGATCTATGGTCTACACTTTGTTTACTAACTTTAGATAGACACGTAAGTAACGCTATTTGCGTCTCTGTCTATCAATCGGCAGAAAACGAAAAATATCTATAATTAGCTGCATCGAAGCCAAATAGTTGATAGTCTCTTCTTTTTGGACAAATATTAAGAGTAATTTTCTAAACTTGAAGTAATCACGAGACCACTTATAAACCCGCATAAAAATTACTTTTCAATAGCGAAGGGAATACTTTCCGTGATCTTTTGAGGCAACATGAATAATGAACGCGCTGTCGCTGCTAACACCTAAGTATGTTTGTAAAAGGGTTTACATAGACTTTTTACTTATTTATGCTGTGTACGCCGAAGTTTATATGTGACAAACTTTAATAAAAAGTGTCGTATATACTAGTATGAGGGCTACAGAAGGCGCTCTACACTTTTCTCAAACTCAATGTCCCTTATTGAATTGCTAGATACAGTAACATACATACCTAAGGCATAGTCAGTGAAGCCTGTACATTATCGTGCCCTTGTTAATTGAAGATTTAGCCGACATATTCTGATCACAACTCCAATAATTATGACTATTATAATGACGGTTACAAAAGTGTACATCTGTATCCCCTGTTCGCTATTCCAAGATTCTAACAACCCTTAAAATAAGGTATTGAACTAAAATAATGCAGAGTCATATGACCAAATATGCGATGAACCGTCGTATAAATAAACTCAATATTATTGTCAATAGAAGTTTACGAATCGAGTGACAACTTTCACTAGTTGATTAATACGGGTTTAATATCACATATTTTGTCATACACCTAACAGTTTTTACAAAAAAATTGTGAACATGGAACGGAATCTTAGAATTCATCAATAAAAACATTAAAAAAAAAACTTAAACAGTGCTTTATAAATGAGCAATAAAAAAATGTTTACAACAAGATTCTATTCCATGCCACGAACCGAAAATTCTTTCTGCTTATAAAAGTTATCTATGCCTCCGTAAGATTCTAAATTCGAAACATAATATATGGCGGGAACAATATGGCTTCTCGGTTCCAAACCGCTTTCGTTGCAGTAATTATAATAAGATTTTTAGTGCTTGCGCAATGTGGACGTTTACATTCTGCATTTTTAATAAAAATGGCTTTATGAACACGCGATATAGCGTGTCCGACTGTAGCTATGTGCAAAATAAATAAAGTCTACATAACCGTAACGTTTACAAGCAGAAAGAAATGTACAATATAACAATAATTTAAAAAGTACGTAATCACAACCGCTCTACACCCAAAACAGCAAAATAGACACAATCAAATTAATTTATTTTATAACACGACTTTCATTTAAAAGAAATTGGCATAATTAACTATAAAAATTGCTATTTCGGATACAGTATTACAAAATATACTTTAAATTAGATACATTAGGTGAAATTGCGTTTCAAGACGGAATGTTTTAGACAATGATTCGTAACATGGATTTTTGTTTCCCTAGTTTTTGATTGCATTTTCAATTTAGGGCATGAATTTTTTATACTATCTGGATTGATTATGTCAACCTCAAAACGTACCCAAAAGTGCTATAGAAAAGGGTATGTTATCTCTTTCTACCAGTGTTTTCATAGACTAGTAAAAAAGGGCCACACTACCTCTTTCTCATTGTCTTGCTGGGTACATTTTTTTACTTTTTCTTGTCAATAAGAAATATGAACTTAACGGCAATGAAAATTAAGTACACTTCAGAATGTGTCATATTGCTTCGTGATCAATCCAGGGTACACATTATCATTGATTTAGGGTCGATTTTCCAATAGTCGGATAACTTTTATCTTTCGAAAGAATAAAATATAGGACACCTGTTAAACCACCATTTTTATTTCTCAATTATAATAATTTATCTAACAAAATCCAGTTGTAGCTAGTACTTCTATTTATATATTATGTACCTATTTGATGTTTTAATATTTATTCTGTATTATTTTATGTTTACAAACAAAAAATGTTTTGCTCCATTTTTAGCATGATGGTCAATCAATGCCATCGCTACAAAAATTGATCTATAAGTTAGGTACATGACACTATTTTAGATCATTTCCACCTCATACCTTAAAATTGGAAAAATCATTTGATGTCCATCGATGGAGCCATAGCCTTAAAAAATTGAATTGAATGACTATTGAAAAATCGGCCCTAAATCCAACGTCAAATATCGGCTATTCGCGGCTATTTGACAGCATATTCACTCATCATTCGGGATAATGCTCTCAAACCGGGCTCCCACGAATCAACTGTCCTTATAATTCCACAATTCCATCATTATAACAACATATACTAGACACAAAAGTTCTAACTATCATAAATTAAGAAAACAATGATTGTCAAAGGTTGCAACCACGTAAGTATTATTTAAGGCAGTCATTATACAATACCAGATTGACTAGACATGGCGGAGTAGCAAAAAACCTCCTGTTTTGAAGTGGAACAGAATGTGAACATTCTATTTCACATCAAATCCGAGGGTTTCTCAACTCAACAAAGTAGGCTTGCTGAAGAGATACCGTGATACCCAGTTACTGGGTTGTGGAGGTCAGGCAGGCTGTCGCTTTATGTAAAATACTGATATTGAGCCGCATTTGGTTGGACTGGAAGTCGACCTCCACACAGTTACTAGGCTAACCAGAGTGAAAATATAGCCACCTACATCCACGCATGTCATGACAACCATATACATCATAAGATACGTCAAAATCACCATTAAAAAAATTAAATGCTAACCGTGCGCATACCTTGCGTTTAGTAGCTAATTCGAGATTTGGTGATCGACCAACAATTTCTCACTAACTAATTTAGGAAATGCATAATCGAGAAGTTTTTACTTGAAATTAAAATTATTTTACAATGTTGAACTACTCTCTGAGACAAAAACGAGTTATTTGGAAGGATTTTAAAGAATTTCTTATATTTTTTGTTCATATTTTGTTATAATTCAGTGGTCCTTAGTGATTGGTTGATTGAAGTTTCAGAAGTCAATCATAAGAGTCTGTGTGCCGGATAGCATTTCAGAAACCGAAGCAAAATTACTATTTATGCATTTTTTCTAAAGCTCAACATTTCAATTTCAACAGTACTAATCAAGCAATATTACTTAACTTCTCAATCATTTATTGCTATGTGATAATATAATTTATTGCATTTGGACATGATATTATAGTTTAATTTAATAATGCACTTGTCATAGATAGCATATATGTATATTAAAGATAACTTAAGAGAAGGGATATGATAAGTGAGCATAATTGATACTAATGCCACACTAACGAAACACCATAACTGTTGGACATAGGCCTCCCCCAAGAGGTCCTGTTCATCTCGCATCCATCGGATTCCCGTGACCCTCGCCAGGTCATTGGTCTACCTTGTGAGAGGCCTTTTAAAACTGCGACTTTCGGTACGTTCTCGACAAGTTTCAGTCTTTCATCCCCATCGATCATCAGTTCAGCAAGCTATGTGTTTGCCCACTGCCACTTATGTTTGGCGATTTTTCGGGCTATATCGGTAATGATAGGCTTTTAGGTGTCACTGCCACTTATGTTTGGCGATTTTTCGGGCTATATCGGTAATCATAGGCTTTTAGGTGTCTTTGTAAATATACGAAAATGTTTAATACGCTATTTAATGATAAAAGTCTCGTTAGTGCTAGACGCTTGGACCAAACCACATCCCAATCTCTTTTGAAAATAGAAAATGATCATCAAACATATAATATTATGTCCAGTTGCGGTATAGTAAAGCATACTTGTAATAATAAGCTACGCTTTTAAATAACATATTCTGGAATATGCATACTAACCTATGGTATTGTCTACAAATACTTTCAATTCCAATAATAAATAAGAGTTATTAAGTATAGAAACGTACATTATTAAAATTTAAAAGCTAAAATCAAAAGTATTTGCAGTCAATTGTCTGTAGTCATGAATTTGTATGACTTTTGAGTCTCAGCACTAATTTTTTTTGTACACATAAAATATGAGTACTGATTATATCATTTACTACTTCGTTGGTCGGGTATTCGCAATGCGAGGGTGTTTGAAGCCAAGATCGGGAAATAATCCCCGCGTTCCGAGATAAGACTTCGTAGTTAGCGCGTCAAGCAATTGCTGATGTATTACAGTCACTCGGAACGATAGCTGGCACGCTAACATAAACGTTATCGTGACTTGGAACGAGGGATAATATTAATTAAACACTGTTTTAGGCTATCACGGTTTATTTCACAATTTAAATTGTAACTTATGGGATATCTTCCGTGATTGTTTTTTATTTTGGAACTCAAAATAAAAAACAATCACGGAAGATATCCCGTAAGTGACAATTTAAATTATGATAATATTAATTATTTTTTAACGGAATATCTTGAAAGTAAATTCAGTCCCCAATCGTGCTGTTTATTGCATTTTTTTTAAACAACTTCCATTTTCTATGATGTTTACGATAGTTGTAAAACAACAAAAATCCTACAATTCTTGAGTACAGACTTAAATAAAGACTAGACATGATCATAGAACCACTTGAGACATCTGTGAGGTGAGCCGATACCTCTTGCGCTCAAGCTCTACATTGGTATCTAGACCACGTTTCACAGCCATACTAGTCGACGGTTGGACGTCTAAGCTAGCTTCTACAAGTCTACGGGACCTACAGTACCTGTAGTCAGCCGCTGTGTTCACCCGCTGCAGAGTCATGTCGACTGCTGTTGGTAATGTGTAGTAGTCTTGAACGTTGGTTTGAGGCACGTTGGATTCTTCTAGATCTAAGACTGAATAGTTCGTGTCTGGTCGTCGTTCGACAGGGCGCTGACGGTACGATGTGTCGACGTTCAGATGGCTTCGCGAGGAAGTGCTGCAAGTACTCGAGGCCGGAGACACGTGGAAGCTTGGCGATGTGCACGGAGTCTGGTTCGGAGATGTTCGAGCGCTGCTGTAGCCTTGGTCCAAATCCGACTCCACCGATGTCTCGCGCGACTTCAAAATTTGCATCATCCTGTAATTTAAATTTTATTTTCGTTACTTTTTTTGTTGTCAGATAAATCGAAAGTGGAGTTTTCGAGGCAGTTTTCAGGTATTCGCTTCGGTGTTATAACCAAGAAGGGACATCAACCGAAAGGGATATCGACCTTGTAGCTCTTGTGAGCGTCTTTTCGGCCTTTGATCATCATTAGAGGGCTACTACAACAGTATATTTGGTGACATTTAGGAGTCTATACGCGTAATCACAGCTTCTATTTTTTAAGTGAATCGTTCATTTAGGTGTATGATATCGATCGTCGCCAGCCACGCCGCCAGCCCCAGCGCGGCACAGCACTAGTACCACGTGTGCGTGTACACTACGTACCTCTGCAGCAGACGCGCGATGGGCGCCACGGCGGCGGCCTGGCGCGCCGCTCGCGCCGCCAGCCACGCCGGCCACGCCGCCAGCCCCAGCGCGGCACAGCACTAGTACCACGTGTGCGTGTACACTACGTACCTCTGCAGCAGACGCGCGATGGGCGCCACGGCGGCGGCCTGGCGCGCCGCTCGCGCCGCCAGCCACGCCGGCCACGCCGCCAGCCCCAGCGCGGCACAGCACTAGTACCACGTGTGCGTGTACACTACGTACCTCTGCAGCAGACGCGCGATGGGCGCCACGGCGGCGGCCTGGCGCGCCGCTCGCGCCGCCAGCCACGCCGGCCACGCCGCCAGCCCCAGCGCGGCACAGCACTAGTACCACGTGTGCGTGTACACTACGTACCTCTGCAGCAGACGCGCGATGGGCGCCACGGCGGCGGCCTGGCGCGCCGCTCGCGCCGCCAGCCACGCCGGCCACGCCGCCAGCCCCAGCGCGGCACAGCACTAGTACCACGTGTGCGTGTACACTACGTACCTCTGCAGCAGACGCGCGATGGGCGCCACGGCGGCGGCCTGGCGCGCCGCTCGCGCCGCCAGCCACGCCGGCCACGCCGCCAGCCCCAGCGCGGCACAGCACTAGTACCACGTGTGCGTGTACACTACGTACCTCTGCAGCAGACGCGCGATGGGCGCCACGGCGGCGGCCTGGCGCGCCGCTCGCGCCGCCAGCCACGCCGGCCACGCCGCCAGCCCCAGCGCGGCACAGCACTAGTACCACGTGTGCGTGTACACTACGTACCTCTGCAGCAGACGCGCGATGGGCGCCACGGCGGCGGCCTGGCGCGCCGCTCGCGCCGCCAGCCACGCCGGCCACGCCGCCAGCCCCAGCGCGGCACAGCACTAGTACCACGTGTGCGTGTACACTACGTACCTCTGCAGCAGACGCGCGATGGGCGCCACGGCGGCGGCCTGGCGCGCCGCTCGCGCCGCCAGCCACGCCGGCCACGCCGCCAGCCCCAGCGCGGCACAGCACTAGTACCACGTGTGCGTGTACACTACGTACCTCTGCAGCAGACGCGCGATGGGCGCCACGGCGGCGGCCTGGCGCGCCGCTCGCGCCGCCAGCCACGCCGGCCACGCCGCCAGCCCCAGCGCGGCACAGCACTAGTACCACGTGTGCGTGTACACTACGTACCTCTGCAGCAGACGCGCGATGGGCGCCACGGCGGCGGCCTGGCGCGCCGCTCGCGCCGCCAGCCACGCCGGCCACGCCGCCAGCCCCAGCGCGGCACAGCACTAGTACCACGTGTGCGTGTACACTACGTACCTCTGCAGCAGACGCGCGATGGGCGCCACGGCGGCGGCCTGGCGCGCCGCTCGCGCCGCCAGCCACGCCGGCCACGCCGCCAGCCCCAGCGCGGCACAGCACTAGTACCACGTGTGCGTGTACACTACGTACCTCTGCAGCAGACGCGCGATGGGCGCCACGGCGGCGGCCTGGCGCGCCGCTCGCGCCGCCAGCCACGCCGGCCACGCCGCCAGCCCCAGCGCGGCACAGCACTAGTACCACGTGTGCGTGTACACTACGTACCTCTGCAGCAGACGCGCGATGGGCGCCACGGCGGCGGCCTGGCGCGCCGCTCGCGCCGCCAGCCACGCCGGCCACGCCGCCAGCCCCAGCGCGGCACAGCACTAGTACCACGTGTGCGTGTACACTACGTACCTCTGCAGCAGACGCGCGATGGGCGCCACGGCGGCGGCCTGGCGCGCCGCTCGCGCCGCCAGCCACGCCGGCCACGCCGCCAGCCCCAGCGCGGCACAGCACTAGTACCACGTGTGCGTGTACACTACGTACCTCTGCAGCAGACGCGCGATGGGCGCCACGGCGGCGGCCTGGCGCGCCGCTCGCGCCGCCAGCCACGCCGGCCACGCCGCCAGCCCCAGCGCGGCACAGCACTAGTACCACGTGTGCGTGTACACTACGTACCTCTGCAGCAGACGCGCGATGGGCGCCACGGCGGCGGCCTGGCGCGCCGCTCGCGCCGCCAGCCACGCCGGCCACGCCGCCAGCCCCAGCGCGGCACAGCACTAGTACCACGTGTGCGTGTACACTACGTACCTCTGCAGCAGACGCGCGATGGGCGCCACGGCGGCGGCCTGGCGCGCCGCTCGCGCCGCCAGCCACGCCGGCCACGCCGCCAGCCCCAGCTCGGCACGCGCGCACGCCACGCACGCGCAGCCCACGTCCACGCACTCCACGACTTTGAGGCGCACGTCTAGAAAAAACAACATCATCTATATCATATTTATATGTGCTAGCTGCCAGCGGCTTTGTCCGCGTGAATGTAGATAATATTGTCCTAAGGGAACATACTTCTGCCTTAAAAACACTATCGTATACACATAGCACATAGCTATGTGTATTCGAGGACATGGTCTACCCTTGTACCAATTTCAGTCAGTCGTTCGAGCATGAAACACACTCACAAACTTTCGCCTTGACAATTTTAGTGTCATTAATACTTCTTTTCTCGTATAACCACGAAGCCCACCAAAAAGCGTATTTTAGTCAGTAATAGTCTGACACTTCCTCCCACCCCACCCAGAGCTTGCACCCCGAGCGGCAAGACTTATTTAATGAATTACCTACTTTGGAAAAAGGGCTCATATTATGCTAGTTATATCTGTCATCAGTACAAAAATAGAAAGCACATCAACATTTCTACCGCTCCACCATCGTACATGAATTTTAAATAAATAAATAACACTTACCAGACAAAGTCAAGTCCAAGTAAGCCTCCAATAGTTTAGCCCCATCTCTCTTGAAACGCCTCACAAACTTGGGATGCCGCGTCGTCAAGTCGCTGTCTGTCACCACATATTGGGCCAACAGCGCCGCATACGTCACGGGGGTTGGCGCCAACAGCCTCCAACGTACGTGTTGGCCCACCATCCATTCCAATTGCCTGAATGTTTTACCACACAATTGGACCCCACTGATTTTGGACAAAGTTTTTAATGTGGGCGCCCGACTGAATTTCTCTTCGCTTTTTGCTGTGGACAAATTGAATAATAGTTAGGTACTATTATATTATATTTTTGGCTTGGATACTAAAGCCCTTAAAGCCAGAGATTACACAGCCATGCAAGGAGTTCTTTAAACTATCTTATACTAGCTTTTACCCGCGGCTTCGCTCCCGTCAAATGACTCCTACCCTACCTTCCCTACCTACCCTACACTACCCTACTTTACCTAACTTTTTTTTTTTTTTTAGATTTAAACTATCTTATCTCTCAAGTTGGATCGAACTGCACATGGTGTGCGAATTTTATTATAATCGGTTAAGTGGTTTAGGAGTCCATTGAGGACAAACATGAGTGACACGAGATTTATATATATTAAGATAGTTTTTGGGGGCAATTTTCCGGTTGAAGTTCAGTAGCTGTTTCAAGTATTCGCAAATTGATTCCTAGTGAATATTGTGATGTAAAACTGGTGTAATTTTGTATCTCAAACCTTTATATTCTACACAGCTGGACAATATGTGAAACCATTGAAAACAGGCGCAATTCCGGCAAAATGGAGGTGAGAATGTTATAGTACTGACTACGCCAGCGAAGCCTACTGAGAAGGTTGACTATTGACCGATACATTTACTGTCAAATGCTGCAAAAACACTAGAATAATTCCGAAGCCAAAATCCAAAAGAAAAAAAACGCGTACGTACCTGCTAAACTCAAGCAAGCCAGAGCGACATGCGTCAGTCGGTCGGCCCTCAGTCTATGCGCGTCCATGAACAAGTCTAGTTGTGCTACGGCCGAGTGTAGGGTCGCGATGCACAGCCCCAACTTCTTGGTCACATCGCGGAGTTGCTGTACTAAGGCGCCACGGAATTCCAGCTGGAAAGGAGAGAAAATCTTTGTAAAATAAAATATGATGACGACGTCATAGTTTGGGTCGAACAAATTGGGAACCTGTGTCGTAGTAGACCTAGAAGCAGATGAGGAACCAATAGACCTACTTACTGACTGGCCTATTGGTAGGTCCCGGCTGTCATTTGTACATCTTTGGCAGTCATTACGGATAATCAGAAACCAGTAAATCTGAGTCCAGTCTTGCCATGAAGTACTGTGTTACCCCAGTTAATGGGTTGTGGAGGTCTGGTATGCAGCCGCTCCTCGTAAAATACTGATATTCAGCAAAATCTGGCTTGACTGGAAGCCGACCTCAATATAGTTGGGAAAAGGTTAGGTAGATGATGACTGACTGGCCTATTAGTCTAGTAGTTAGTGAACCTGACTGCTATGCCGGAGATCGTGGCTCCGATGTAACGAAGTACCTATGTTTATCAGTTGTCTCTCACGCATAGCATAAGCTCTGATTGGTTTGGGACAAGATGGTTTTGTGTTAAAGTTGCAAAATATGAATATTTATATTATTACTTAAAGTATATTAACTACACAAAAGGCTAACAAAAAAAACGGAACCCTTAGGACCACGTTGTTGTTGTATTATTATAGTTTTTCATTAGATAGAGATTTTGTTTTAAATCTACCTAGCCTTTTCCTAACTATATTAAGGTCGGTTTCCAGTCAAGCCAGATTTAGCTGAATACCAGTATTTTACGAGGAGCAGCTGCCTACCAGACCTCAACAACCCATTAACTGGGGTAAAATGGTACTTCATGGCAATGACTGAAATCAGATTTAAGTACTGGCTTCGGAGTATCCGTAACGACTGCCAAAGAACTACAAATGACAGCTGGGACGTACGGCTTAGCGTGCTTTTCGAGGCACGGAGGAAACTCGGTATAACATACCGAGTTTTCTACCTTGCTTCAGATGGTCACCCATCCACACACCAACCTTGGCAAGCGTTGCTTAACCATGAAGATCGACCCGTGTGGCTGTTATTATCTAGCCACGAGCTCCTACGAGATTTTGTTTTAAATATGAACTTAAAAAAAACAATGTTCATTTTCTTTTGGTTAATCAGTCAACAAATTCAGATTTCATGAGAGTAAGTGAACTAGTTTATTAAGGCTATCAGTGACATCATTTAGCACATTGTGTTACCAGTTCAGGTTACTAAACCATGGTTTACTTTCGTGACATTTCAGACGTAATGAGAGCAGGCTAGTTCGTTACTTTAATCCCCCTAAGTAATTACAGCCTTAAATTTAGGACATGGGTGTATTTCTTTTGATAAACGTTCTTCGTTAAATATATGGAAATGAGAGGAAAGTTTTACAGATCACATTAACTTGACGCATCTCTGAAATGTGAGCATCCTCCTGCTTCCCCCGCATTCCCTTAGCTTGCCCAGCAAGTGTCAGGTATGGTCAGCATCTTTGTTATCGATACGCGCGTCGATAATTTGGCCAGTTCTCTGTTGTTGTTATATTGTTTTTGGACATTATGTCATCGACGGTAAGCGTCAAGTTAATGTGATCGATTTGTAAGTATGAATTTGAACGGCTATAACTGCGAACCCAGGTTGGCCGCTGTAAAAACAATCTGACCAAATGGGGCTTTCCTCAACCCATCCTTAACACAGTGCCACCAGTGTGGAGCCGCTGCCCAGGATATGCAGCACTGGCTATACCAAATAAACTGGTATGAGAATAAGCGAATGACGGTGATTAATCAACCCTCGAGCGCCTATCATGTTTGATCAAAAGCAAAACAAAACGGTTATGATTCGGTCACATTTTGAGCGTTTCTCTTTTGATCCTGTCCCGATTGTACTTCGATGTACGCCAAGACTGATTTCCGCCCCCTTTTGCATCAACCAAAAAAAATAAAAAGAAAAAAAAAGGTCGGAAAAAGTAACGGTATTTTTTTACTTAAAGTACTTACTACATTTATAACCTTATAAACAGTACCTAGTAGTCCATAAGAGATGCGGTCGCGCCAGACAACAAAGGCGGTGGAATATATTTATAAGTAATAACATATACTTAATTATAAATTACCAGACTTCATGCTACAAAGAATTCCCTACCAGTCAAATCGGGTATGCCGAAGTTCTTTTAATCACTTTCAACCTATATTAAATATCTGCATATTTATACATATTACAAAAACACGTTACAAAACTTGAATTTTGCATCTACACGATAACACCCTTCTTGACGACTGCAAAACGAATATAGGGTTCAAGAAAAAAAAAATCAAACGAATGTTACGTTTAAGAAACTACCTGAACCAGTTTGGATTTGACAAGATGGGTACATACAAATTGTATTGTTATCGTCCCCTCATTTCGGTACCCTAGCAAAGATAATATAATTTCTTTTTAAAAGAAGCAGCAGCTGGCATAAGGCATACTGTCTTGCAGAACGCGCAGATATGGCAAAACCTTTTTTTTGTTTCTTTTCGTTGTCAAAAGACATTTTTATTTGCTTTGGCTTCATTGTAATATTTCGAAAAACGTTTTTGCCTTGGGGGAGAAAGCATAAAAACAAAATCATGATCATCCTGCTCTAAAATAATTCCAATCTATACCTACTAATATTATAAAGCGGAAGAGTTTGTTTGTTTGAACGCGCTAATCTCAGGATGTACCAGTCCGATCTGAAAAATTCTTTCACCGTTAGATAGCCCATTTATTCAGGAAGGTTATAGGTCACGCTATATAACGTCACGCGAGGACTAATTAGGAGCGGAGCAGTAACTAAAAACGTGGGTGAAACCGCGGGGTTCAGCTAGTCTGAAATAAACCCAAAAGAACTAGCAGTGAAGTTGACCATTCCGAAATCAATACTGAAAAGGCGGCTATTTTGGTAAAGGACAGCTGCACATTATTCAATTCACACAAAATGTTTTGTGCACACATTCGACGCACAACTAAAGAGTGCAATTCCCTGCCAGAGCCTTCCTCACAAAGAAGTCTTTAAGTTACCATAATATGTCTTCTCCTATAGATGCTTCTCTATAAGTCTTAATTCATGAATCCCCGACCGGTCTTATGAGACCGCGCTGTTATTGTTTTACTATTGTGTCTCGTTTTGTGGGTATGTGATAGGTTAAGGCGAAATCAGACGGTCAATTCGTAAGAATGTGTACTCGAGTACCTATGTAATTAATTTATCATTCATTCCATATTCGCTGGAATGATATAGCTATGACCATTCACCTGCTCTTTTCTTTCAATATGTCGTTGAATGCCGTATCATGCGTCTAGAAATTAGTTGACTACAAGACTTGAGACGAAATGAGTGAACCTGAGTGAACGGTCTCCTTGTGATCAACCCGTTCACTTTCTTTCAATCAGAGTGAGAGTGCAGAACGCCAAAATCAAACATTTTGGATCAATTCATTGCTCAATTAACTTCCTTTCATTCCATGTTTATATCTTTCACTTCGATAATGAAAATGAACCGTCTGAATCAGCTTAATTCATCTCAATAGTCAACCCCATTTTAAACTTAACCTATCAATACCCGCGAAACGAGACACAATAGTGAGACAATAACAGCGCGGTCCTATGAGACCGGTCGGGGATTCATGAAATCGTTTCTTTTGTCTCCCTCTACTTATAGCCCCCAATAATCATTATTATGTTGCAATACTTTTAAAATCTATGCAATCGTAATCGATGCAAGCGACTTTAATCTTTAACTCCTATAGCGTAAAAGCGAATGTAGTATGGGACATTTGCATGATGAAATACGATGGTTGAGCAAAACATAGTTGATTGATATGAATCATGTAATTATATTCAATAAGTTGCAATAGTTTAGTTACCTTTCAATGGTAGTAAAAATGTCCTTGTAGACATAAGTAACTAATTGTTGGCATTGCCTCATTGTTTTATTGTGTCCCTTTTTATCGAAATAAATTAATTTATTTCTTGACTGCGATTCCACCGGATGAGCAGTGATGCAATCCTTGATGGTGTGGCGCACTAGTTTATATAGCCTTGAAGACACGTAATTATTGTAATCTGACGGGAAGACCTCAGCAGACAAAATGTTCCAGTCCTTCTATGTACATACGCGATATAAACGACGAGGTGAAACGCTTACTCTGGCCCGTAGAGGTTTCAATAACATATGGGTGGATAGGTGGTAGTATGAAAAATATATTCTCTTTAGTCATGGAGTAAATACCTAAAGAATATAATTGCAACGACAGTAGGTACAACGATTGAGGAAACTATAGAAATCTGCGAACAAAATGCGTCTATTTGTGGTTGTGGAATTCGTGAGTTATTTTATGTACCTAAACTTTAATTGTATTACCGTTTTCAATGCTCGCTTGGATGCTAAATCTGATTGTGACGTTTTTGCGGATGGATGCAAGCCCTTGTCTGTTTTTCTGGATTGTTAAGCATTATCAGCCTTCTAATGTTCCCACTGTTGGACTCAGGCCTCCTCTCTAAGAGAGCGAATGGGCTGTAATCCGCCACACGGGCAGTGCAAAGTGGTGACGTCTTTGAATTTTTAGTTCTGGAACCTAACTGCGATAAAACGAGTTTTAAGAATTACATGAAATGTACCAAATTTTATGTAACCTAACCTGTTGTCCTAATTAGTGATGTTTGCAAATTTTAATTTCAATGGTAGACACAAAATAATCGTTGACTTAAGGCCTTCAGCGAGTAAAATCGCGGTCTTATGGCTCACCGTAAAGCTCGCCAGTGCATCATTGCAATTGTTAGCATTATCGGCCTTCTAATGTGCCCACTGTTGGGATTCAGGCCTCCTCTCTAGGATTGATGACAACGGTGTTGCGCCATCGGTACACGGTGGACATCCCACCCATACGTACAAAGCGTTTTGAGAATCATTATGCGTACAGCTAAGGAGTGGAATACCCCACCCGAGTCTATGTTTCCTGATAGCTAAGACCAAGGGGTCTTTAAGTCAAGAGTGAACAGTCGTCGCCCACATCATCGCTTATCATCAGGGGAGATAGATAGTGGTCAAAAGTTATGCAAAATAAAAAAATTAAAAACTCCTCTTCCGAATTCCGTTTAGATACCTATACTTAACTACGTCCGTTACATCCCTATGGTCTATCGGTTTAGGAAATTAACTAAATGTAAACAATCTTAGCATGTCTTTTTATCTAAAAATTGTATGTAAGTAAAAATCTTTGCAACTAGGTATTTACTTAAATCGATGTTAGCTAATAAACTAAATTTAAATAATCTTTGTATAAATTACGACCTCTTTAATATAAAAAGAAATACCCAGATTGTTTACCTTTAGTTAACCACCGAAACAGATAGTCCATAGTTTATAGCATAGTAGGTGGAAAGCATCAAAGCAAGGTTAAATTAATTATTCAGTAAATACATATCGATTTTACTCATGACTTTGTTTTAAACACGTGTCGACATGTCTGTTTATTGAGTAAATAACTCTATTATGTGTTTAGAGTAAAGTACCTTAACGTTTGAATCCCCAACCGGTCCTATGAGACCGCGCTGTTATTGTTTTACTATTGTGTCTCGTTTCGCGGGTATCTGAGTAATTAAATTCATTATGCCTTTGATAAATGATATTATTTTTCAAGTTGGTTTTTAGAAACTCTTTTACACGTCAATTTTTTCGTCAGTTTATATTTACTAGATGAGGCCGGTGTTTCTTACCTGACTACCCTAAAAAGAAACACTGAAACAAACTCAGGGGTCAGTCTCTTTTAAAGTCCATACAAAATGTTTGGAATTGTCAAATTATATGAGAACTATGCAGATTAGTGCCTTAGGTGGACTTTTGAGGGGTTCTTTCCTGAAAAGGCCATTTCAGGCACTGCATGCTGATTTGATTGTTCCCGTGCGAAGCCGGGACGGGTCACTAGTAATAAATATTCTACAACTTTCACACAAAGCCATCCAGTCCCAAACTAAGCAGAGCTTGTGCTATTAATTACTCAGATACCCGCGAAACGAGACACAATAGTAAAACAATAACAGCGCGGTCTCATTGGACCGGTTGGGGATTCAAACGTTAATACTAGACAACTGACAACCACTCTTATATATTTTTAAATAAATAAATATTACACCTAGAAACATCATCATCATCTGCCTAGCCTTTTCCCAACTATATTGGGGTCGGCTTCCAGTCAAGCCGGATTTAGCTGAATACCAGTATTTTACGAGGAGCGGCTGCCTACCAGACCTCCACAACCCATTAACTGGGATATATTACACCCAGAAACACAGAACAAATAATATGATCATGCTCATCACACAAACATTTGTCTTGGATGGGAATCGAACCCACGACCTTAGGCATAGCAGGCAGGGTCACTAAACACTAGACCTACAGGCAAGTCAGTTAGTTTAGTCTAGGCAATTTTGCTCATCACACAAACATTTGTCTTGGGTGGGAATTGAAGGCAAAACATTTGGTATAGCAGTCAGGGCCACTAACCTAACATATGACTGACCTGTGCATCTAGTACTATCAGGCCAATCATATAATTATGTTACATTCATGTGTTGGAAATACTTCCAATAATACACTATTTATGCATTGATTACATTTGTTTACAATAACATTTAAGTGCATGTAACTCATGATTATTTAATCAATGCATTATCTTTATAATCTGAATACTGATTATATCAAGTGATCATCAAGTTTACATATTATAATGCAATAAATTTATCTACATACATATATCTATGTGTAAAACTGACTCGCATATCAGCGCAGTCAGAAGTCAGAACTACTGCGACTAAGATTGTGAAATTTTGCACAAGGTTTCCTTTTATTACGTAGGCGATCACTAATTGTCAATTTTCCAGAATTCACCCCCTCTAAGGGGTCTAAAGTTCGGTCCGGGTTATTACCGGACTGCAGGACGTCGAGCTACCCAGTGCTCGCCGTCCGCAAGCCCGCGCCTACGGTGATCGGAAATTGGGATCGGTGGCGGCGGCGTGAGGGCCGTTAGCTCGAGCGCTCGCGGTTGTCAGCCTCCTTCGCTAGCATCAATGATTCGCTGATGGACGCGACCGCCCGCCACCCCTCCTCGCTCCGGACCATGGCCTGTTCCAGGGCCCGGCGCGAGAGGTCACCGCACCCTAAATAGGGCTGACTTGTGAACTCTTAATAATTTTAATTTATGAACAGACTTACCTGTGGTGATTGCAAGTGGATGGTTGGTTTCTCAGCTTCTTGTTCCAGTAGATTCTTCCAAATTTCTTCCTTGTATTCACAGTGATACTCCTCATCTTGATCTGTGAGAGCCTGCAAAGAAAAGTTATGCTGTAGTAGGTAGTTTTAAATAAAAACCTGTCAAAGCAATATAGTTATGATAGACAGAAGATAATCTTTACTATAACAACCGGATTTGGTTATTCAATTGTGTCTTTTTGTGAGAAGCATAAAATAAATACAAATATGAATGTAATCTGTATGCCTTATTGATATTATGGATACCGTTTAATTCATGAATCCCCGACCGGTTGCATGAGACTGCGCTGTTATTGTCTTACTATTGTGTCACGTTTTGCGGGTATGTGATAGGTTAAACCAGACATTACAGCACAGTTGATGTTGTGAATGAATGAATGACTGCTGTGTAGCATCTGAACTTTATCATGTAAAGAACAGTGGCTGTTTTAATTTATTTGCAAATTGGATCATCTCCCTACTTTGTTCCCAACTAGCTTGGAGTCAGCTTCCAGTCTAACCTGATGCAGCTGAATACTTGTCTTTAACATAGAGTGACTGCCTATCAGAGCTCCACAAACCTAGTAACTGGCCGACCCGATAGTCCTTGGATAGACCCCCCTCCCGCTCTTTGCAAATTGGATATTGTAACATAAAATTGATGTAGTTTTGTATATCCGGTTTTAGTAATTGTGAAAGTACTTTTCCTATGTAAACATAACCTCTTATTTTACGTTAAATCTGTAAAAAAACGTCGATGATATAGATTTTTTTAATGCCTAACTGACTGATAAACAAATGGACTATATCTCAAAATATTAAAACGGGCATATAAAGTTGTTTTTCGTTTTGTAGTATTAGCTACCTGAGCAAAGCTTGATACTGGCATTTATCACAAACCGTGCAAAAGCAAAAAAAATTGGGGAGACTAAACGACACACAATGTATTGAGTGTAGAGAATGTAAAGTCATGGGTAATGGCAGCTTGCCAGGCTATCATAAAACTTCTAGGTACATGAAATGACTCATGTTTCTTTGTCTTCTTCATACTGAGGAAATTCTATCTAGCTAAATTTGAAGAGACTGAAAATTTTATTATGTTTAATGAGTTTTCAATACATAAACAATAAACATGCAACTAATTAATTTTAAAAAAGTAAAAGTTTGAGAATGTATGCTTTAAACAGATGGATTTGAATAAAATTTGGGCCCTGGGTAGACCATTTCCTTGAATAGTAAATACTATTTATCCGAGGAAAATGTTTTCTTGGGATAATTTTCTATTTTTATACAGGTACAAAAACATGTTCACGAGATGTTAAACGGGTATTCAGTTTGAATTTTTTAACCTGTTGATTAAAACCAAGCAGGTGGGAATAATGATAATAATCAACTATCCCACACTAAAATAATATCTAGAAAAGTTCTCCTGAAGTGTTTTGGTGCATGATGTTTACAATGACAATTTTGGCTTAACAACTATTATAATATTAATCTTTTGTCAAAATGTTACTTCTTTTCCTCATTATTTTTAAATAAAGGATATTACAATAAGCAAATGTTGCAAAATCCAACTTTCTTAATATTATAAAACCAAGTTTCCGATAGTGTTGCACTAACGGTATGTGTGCGATAAACTCAAAGACAGACTGAACAAATTTTCAGGGAGTTTTCAGCGAATTTTCGATAACAGTTGTGTAGAAAAATCAAGATTTCTGAAAATTTGTAACACCCATGCAAAGTTGAGTTGCTAATGTTGAATAATTATTAGATTTACATTAACCTATCACATACCCGCAAAACGAGACACAATAGTAAAACAATAACAGCACGGTTGCATGAGTCGGGTCAGAGATTCATGAATTAAATAATGTTAGATATTGAAATGATGTAATATTATAATTTAGTTAAATAAACCAGTGACTTCTATTTATCAGAATGTGGTTTTAAGTTTGTGGTAACAGAATAATAATTGCAATATTTTCCTTATTATTCTTGCAGCGTTTATTTAGGGCAGCTAGAAATTATATAGAAAAGTAAATACTAGCTTTTGAAAATCTAATCATGAATAGAACTGATGGAGTCTAGGAATTAGTTAGGCTCTTAGGTTTTATTTATGATAACACATGTTTGTTCCATGTGTTGTTTTAAAGCCCCCGCAGACTGCAGACTTTCTATCGGCCGATAGTTTGGTCGGCTTCTTAATCAGTATGGAGAGGTATGCATATGCGCACATTATAGCGATTCAGTATCGGCCGATAAAAAAGTTTGATGGGCTTCCCGATTCCCTTCAAACTAATCTGCCGGCCAACTATCGACCGACTGCTAAATCAGTACGACGCTCTTCCACGCGCGCACACGGCGCCGATTGTTTGATCGGCCGACTCAGTTCGCTCCGAGCTCGGCGAAGAGATTTTCATGTTCTCTATACTAGCAAACCGTGCGAGAGCAATCGGTCGAATGCTGGTTGGTGTGCGCGCCTACAACCAACTCGACGGTTTAGTTGGCCCCGTGTGCGCGCTGCCGGCCCAACCCGATCAAACTATCGGCCGATCAAAGAGTCTGCAGTCTGCGGGGGCTCTTAGAGTTGAGTTTTATTCCTAAATAAGAAGATTTAATAAAAATGAATATTTCAGTTTTTTTATATTTTAAATTAAATAGGGGACTAAACTTGCGATTATTATAACTAGATATTATCTTATCTATCAATTCAATTCCAAAAGCAAAATGTTTTGTAAAACAGCTGTTTTATGTCATCATACTAATACCTACTTATTGCACTGAGTTTGCATCATCTATTCAAAACAATCATGTTTTTACCTCTAACTTAGCAATTTACCACTTGCTCGGTAAAAAGACCACAAGACAATATTGTCACAAAGTATCAAATATATTATTGACATCTTTATTTGGTCATGAAAAATGATCTGATTTTAGGATATTGAATCTCATGTAATTTTGACTACATGCTTTCAAAGTTCTGAAATCAAGTTTTAGAAGTTTTACCTACGAAGTAGCATCAAGCTTGATACTGTTTAATTTAGCATTTACAATATTGAAAAGATTTTACAACACATGGTATTTTCTTACATTGGTTTTGAACTTTTCTTCAGTCCTTTCAAACTTCACGCCGTTGTCCTGGGAGCCTCGACTCCTCCCGCTGTACAGGTTCAGTTTCGAGATGTTCAACGACTCCATTTCTTGTTTAAGATACGGCCAAGAACTTTAAATTCTATGTAGAAAATTAACACGTCGACCGATTATGACGTGAACCACGTGGAAACAAGTGTCAAATAATAAAGCCGAAAAATGCAACAAAAGAAATTCTGTTGTAAAAATATAATGTACCACACGCAAGCATCACTCTTCCCATTCAAGTAAAACACTAAAACACTGAATAAATATCACAAAAAACTGTATTTTAATTTAATTTCGTCTCATGGCAAAGCGAGCTCGTTCGTAGCATTTTTGACAAATAGAAATGAATGAATGCGAGCAAAATTTTTCGTTCTAAAACAGGTTTCAAATTGGTGGATCGCTTCTGCTCGCTCGTTTCATAAGCAATGAAGTGTCTGTTTACCATAGACAAGAAATCGACTAAAGATGACTCTGATAGAATAAAAAAAATCGTTTATTAAAAAGTTCTTGGCATATACAAACAAGGAAAAGATGATAATTTTAAATGATACCATAAAATCATAAGACAAAAAGCAAAGTATCAATAAAATATAAGAAATTGTTACAAAATGATCGGTATTCCTCTGCCCATATATGGTAATATCAATGGGCGACAATTGTGCCAACTTTACAAAAAAATATTATTATACGTCATTTTTTTGGTAGGCTATGGGACATAGCGGCTGACTGTGTTTCTCTAAAAATTATAAAAAGTACTGAGTGACCAGTAGTTTTAGCATTATCGGTTTAGTGATTAGTTAGCAAAGAGTGTTTATAAAATGTCTTATTCTCATAGTAAGTTCTAATTTGAATCTTTTACGGGGCAGCATGGTAGTTGTATCTAGTGGGTGAAACATGATGATAAATCGGTCTGTGTATAAAAATAATAGTGATCAGTGGTTTTACAGTGTGGTTTTGTGTCCGCAGAATATACTTGGGCGGCTTTACCGAGGACCGCGAGAGGTACACCGCTAGTTTTAGGCGGCGATCCGAAGGGCAGAAACTTCCTGTATACCAATGGCAATTCCGTTATCATACGAGATATTGAGAACCCCGCGATCGCAGATACATACACTGAGCATTCTTGCCAAGTGAATGTCGCGAAATACTCCCCGAGTGGATTCTACATTTCTTCAGGAGGTAAGGTTATGCATTTCTTGAGTAACGATTTTGATTCTAGAATGTGAAACTTGTTGCTGTCAAGCGCATAAAATTTTATTTATTTACGTGCATAAATGAATGCTCTTCCTCATACTGTTAACTCATGTATGAATGACGTAAAACCTCATTAGTCACAACTTATAATATTTTGTGATACACACCATACTACCACCATATTCAGGTAGGCGCGTATTTGGACCAGTTTTCCTCAATAATCGGCTTATTTGTTTACTCAACTCTAATAATAGTAAGAAACATTCTTTACTGATCACTTATTTACTAAGAACTTGTCATCTCAGTTTATTCTTTAGCTAAATAAAATTTCATTTTCATGAAGTTCAGTGACACTAATAAAAAGAATGAAACCTACAATGCATGTAATACACACTTTCACTTTGAATTTTTACAGTAGTTAATTTTTACAACTTAACTTAAAAATTATTTAATCACTTTCTCCAGCTTTTGAGAATTTTAGGTATTTCATTTTATTTTTGATAAAAATAAGTATACCTATAGACGAGGATGTATTGAAGAATTCCTCAAAAGTAGTTGACATCTAATGAAAATAGGTACCTATGATAATCCTTCTAATATTATTATACTATTTCATGCTAAAACTACTGAATGTATTTTAATGAAACTTGATATAAAGTTAGACCATACCCTGGACTAGCATATAGGGTAGTCTTTATCCTGGGTGTATGTTCCGTTGGGATCATTTTCTACTATCATACGAGCAAAGCCACTGGCAACAGTTAGCAATTTGTATTTTTATAGTTTCATATAATTAATTAACGTATTCTTAAGCACTAAGCACATAAATTGAAGCCTTAATCTGGGCCTGAACACTAATTTAGTTTTTACCCAATTAGGTTTAGGACTTCTTTTAATCTCATTAAGGCACATATCGGACTCACCAGTTTAGTACTCGGCATGTCACAAGTCAACATATCTGCCACACTAATAAATTAAGAATGCAGTAAGGATGGCTTTTCTTTTAAATTGAATTACACATACATTTGAATTCCTCGCATTACTGCATTCTTAATTAGTGCCTCAGATATGTTATGGGTACATACAACTCGGTCACATATAGACGCTTGGCATTTATAAAATCATGTCAAAAACAATATAACAACAACAGAGAACTAGCTAAATTATCAATGCGCGTATCGATAACAAAAATGCTGACCATACCTGACATTTTCCGGGAGAGCTAAGGGAATGTGGGGAGAAGCAGGGTGATTCTCGCATTTCAGAGATACGTCAATTTAATGTGATTGTAAACATTTTTGATTTTCTCAGTACTAAAAATGTTAACAGAAGATAAAATCCGATATGAGCATCCAATATGAGACATGTTCCAAATTTCCCTTAAAATTTAATCTGTTGAGGCTTGATATAGAAATAAACTTCTGGTTATACATTATAATAAGTCCCGGAATAACAATACTTTTAGTCCCAGGCTTATGTTTTTTGAGATAATTTTAAACTCTCACTTGTGGGAAAAAACTGGCAAAAACATAGTTAGGCTAGTAAATACAATATAAGAAGTACAAGATACTTTCTTAATTGCTAACTTGGCATTTTGGCATTGACTTTGAATGAGATAGCAATGTAACAATGTATTTATGTAACTGATAGTGACTCATTATTAACAAAATACATATTTGATATTTATCTTGGACTTATATGATTCATTATATCACAAACTGATAAAGGCACTCCCAATGAAAAATATTTCACTAAAATAACTTTTTTTATGACAAGGTAACTCTTTTCTTATAACTAATATAGGTAAAAGTCTGAAAACTTAAAATTTGTAGTTACATACATATTTACTATTTTAAAAATTTAGATGATCTACTTTTCCACACTCTGGAATATCCACTTGAGTAATGGCAATAGCTTCAATGGTTCTTCATTAGTAGGACCACAGCTTGTTTACCCAAAAAAAAGTCTACATTCCAGCTGTTTGATCAGAAATCAGAAATGTTTATTAGTTGTTCAGAAAAAATACAGCTAAATTACATGTTCTTAAGGGTAGACCTCTATGGAGAAGAATGTGCAAGAAAAAGTAAATCCATGGACACAAATCATATTATGAGTAACATAAATGTTATTGATATGTTATTGTAAGTACATCATTCTTGTTGTTTCTATTGAGTGCAACATAGATAAACTAATGAAAACAATTATATTAAAATTACATAATAAAATACAACTATTCATACTAAACCTACCTGGGTGTTTTATCCTATTAATTTAAAATTCCACGAGATTTGAAGGGTTTCTAATTTAATATAGATCGGATTTAGAAAAATGTTTCTTTTTGCAATTTTGGATAATGGCGAATCCAAAAAAATTTAAATCATCAATCAGCAAATAGAAACTTTTTTATTTTCGAAACAAATAATAAATAAAAAATTATGTCAGCTATCCAACTATAATATCGTCATTTTCGGGTTTGCTTTCTATTCTATTATTCAGACGCACCAATTGCATAATTATGTAAAGTATGATAATTTCGTTTCGATGTAAATTCGCCTTCTCAACGACGTAAATTATTTAAAAGTAAATAAATTGCTGAATTGTTAAAGTACAACTAAAAAGCATCCGAATTGTAACTGTTACTCAAGGGATTGGATTCTGAAGTGATTTCAAAGTGTGCCACCTGATATGAATCATCAAATACTGATCAATCTGTTACAAACTGATTGTCGCAGCTTAAAAGGAAATCTCTCGCAATTTGGCGACTGTGACTGCAGCCAATTTGCCTCCTGCGGTCTCCCCGCCCGATTATAATTTAGGCGTCTTCAAGACTACAGTGAATAGGTTCACCTATTACATATCCGCGAAACGAGACACAATTGTAAGACAATAACAGCGCGGTCTCATGCGACCGGTCGGTGCTTCACTATCATCGATTGCACCTCTCTGCTTAGTATTAGGTGGGATCGCAGTCAAGCAGTAGTTTATAATTAAATAAAAAAATAAAACAGAATTAAAGCGAATCAGTAACTTTTTTTGTCATCATTATTATAAAAGAAACCAATGAAGCAACTTCCTTATTGGATTTTTAGTTGCAAGAAGGGTTCCTAGATTCGATTAGGAGGCGGGTCGATCAGTGTATGGTTTTTCAATTTCTCATCTTTTTTTTGACGTAGGAAATCAATAATTAACTTCTCCTACAGGAGCGAGAGAGAGAGTTTTAGCCCGTTTTCCTTCAATTGCGTACCAGGGTCACGGTAACTCTTTCGAACAATAAAGCAGCCCTAATAGGTATCGGCCCTGAAATCTCTTTGAGGCTCGCGTGACAACGCACCGCGCGCTGTCGACTCGGGCTTGGTCTTTACCGGATTGCTGGACACCGAGCTACTCATTGCTCGCCGTCTACAAGCCCGCACCTGCAATGGCACAATAAAGACCCTCGACGCCAGTCTTGCATTAATGCTTCGCAGAAGGAGGTGTCCGCTTCCCATTCCCCTTGGCCGGGACGACAGGGCCTCTATGAGCACACCGACTAAGCGAAACAGACCTCCACCGAATGCTTCACCGTATCCTCTGGGCGATTCTCATAATGGTAACACCCAGGTCTTTCTTGCGTAACGTTGAAACCCTGAGCCTAAATTTCTGCCCGATTTCTGTGACATGGGTCTTGGAGAAATGGGTGTGATTCATGCTTCTGGATTTCGTGAAATACAAACGCTATGTTGAAACAATAGAACAGCTTCGCGAATTCGCACGCTATTTGTTCTCTGAAGCCATTTATCACCCAGCTCTGCACGTCCAATAACTATTTAACGACCAACTATTGTAGCAAGAACTCGTCAAACAAATGAATGGTCTGCCAAAATCTGTTACGATTCGTTTCCTTGTTACCGAGTCGTTTAGAAAATAAACAAATGTCTCATTTAAATAGAAGGTGAAAGAACTCTTGCTAGTATACTTTTTTTTGTAGTTAATTAATTCTAGATTGTTGCCAAGGTTTTTAGCTTAATTTTCTCTTTGACTGAGTTTTTAAATTCTTTACACAGTTTTTATGTTTTTGTTGTGAGAAAGCGACTTTAGATCTCGACTTTTTGTTTTAGTTTTACCGTTTTTTTAATAGTTTTACTTTTTATAAAAGGGTGACGAGTGGATAGGACGTCGCTTTTCATGCTGAAGCGTGTGGGTTCAAATCTGTAGAAGTGCCAATGTGACTTCATTATAATATGTCCGGGTACTTTTTGAGTTAATTACAGACATCGGCCTCCCACAAGGTCGACCGATGACCTGGTGAGGGTCGCGGGAATTCGAGGGTTGCGAGACACACAAGACTGATCGTTGAGGTGACCCTTGGGGGAGGCCTATGTCCAACAGTGAAGGACTTGTGAAATGATGCCGACAAACATCGGTGTAAGAAAACATTTGTGTGTAATACTCGGAATTAAAATTAAAATGTTAGTTTGAAAAACCATACTGCCTTCAGTAACCATGGTGATTGGGCCGCTGGAATGTTCGAAATATTGACCGTGGGCTTGAAACGTAAAAATCGACTGCTTTTCTTCAGTCGATTTTTACGTTTTTTTCGGGCGAGTTTTTAGTCAGCAGAAGTGGCACGCCTTCCCGTTCCACTCAGAGCGAGACGATTTACTTATGGAGTTCTCATCTCAAAAAAAACTTGCTTTTACGGTATAAGAAGAAGCCTGGCCATCTACTCTCTTTATCGGAACGGAACATTATAAATTAGAGTATGTTTAGAGATTCGAAACGTCGAACCATTTTCGTTCATTCAAAATTTCGGAAGCGAATGGAACCGACCGAAATTTCGCGTGTTCCCTACACGCGTAATTTCGGTCGTAACTTCGTATTTCGGAGAAAAAAGAGTAGACATCCTTTATTGCCCTTCAGTAGGAAAGTTACGGCCTGGCTTACCGAGTGACTCGTATCTGTATATAAAAGTTTCATTCCCATCTCACAGTTTAGTTAAAGGTTACTTCGGAGACGATGCCCTTCGCGATAAGACATATTACATTCCTTTTACCTATACATAATGTTATAAGTATACAAGTAACATAATGCAATGGTACGCAAAATTCGCGCTTTAGTCGTGGAGTTGTGGATACCAGCCTGTTATACTATACTAACATAATGTAACGTTTCTCGATAAAAATCTTTAAAAATGTCGTGCGATTCAAATCGATTCAATTTTGCGACTAAATATCAAAGCATTACGGAGTTATAACGGCAGATTGCATCGCTATTACAACTACCTAGATCGTGGAATGGACTAGATAAGTCAGCAAATGTACTGAGTATAGGTACGTCTTCATTATATAGTGGTTCTCTTTGGTATTTTGTTGCGAAATCGCGAATGAAATGCACGGATAATAAATACGCTGCTTCCTCAGTGTTACGAAATAATTTCTCGGGTTTCGGTAACTTTATTGTCAGTTAAATTAGTAAGACTCTGCGGTTACTCTTTTTAAGTTTATTCTATTCTATTATGGTACTTTTATGTCACTCTACTGGCCTCTCAGCCTTTATTCTTCTTCTCTATGTCCTTAAGTAGAATAGAAGAAGAAGAATAGAAAAACTTTTATTCGGGACAGACACAGCACAACGATTACAAACACAAAGTAAATTAGAAAAAATAAAAAAGTACAAAATACGCCGAGCGTGCCCGTACCGAAAGGGTGACCACCTCAGCATTTGCTACCTGATCTACCTAGCCTTTTCCCAACTATATTGGGATCGACTCCTTCGAAACCTTCTTTTCTTAACACATTAACTGGGGTAACACGGTACTTCATGGCAAGACTGGAGTCAGATTTACTGGCTTCTGACTATCCGTAACGACTTCCAAAGATCTACAAATGACAGCCGGGACCTACGGCTTAACGTGCTTTGAACAGTTAAGCAAATTTTTATTTTTACTTGCCTATTCTGTCCCACTCCTGGGCAAAGGCCTCCCTCCACTCTTTCCATCTTTCGAGGGCCCGCGCTGCCTCTTGCCAGTTCTGGTGGAATCTATCCAGCTCGTCGCGCCATCTCGTTCGTGGTCTGCCGCGGCCCCGTCGTTAAGCAAATAATAATGATAAAAAACTCAGAAAGGAATTAGTAGAAAATTCTACTTTTTTTTGTCTTTAGATATATTGCGGATTGTGTGTGGAGTGATATGAAAGAAAAGGGGAGTTAGTGATAGTGTGACGGGTGACAGGACAGAATGGAAGAGAAAGACGTATTGCGCCGACCACGAGTAATATGGGATAGGGGCAGGAAGAAGAAGAATATGTATATCTGATCAATACTTTTCGTTATCCACTTGGTCACGCCATTTCTTTGTGGCTCTACAGTATCGCCTGTTGCGATTGTTCAGTAACATCGTGAAGAAAACCGACCATTGAAATCAAAAAGAAAATAATTAAACACCAATAAAACCGCATACTTTTATGTAACACTTCTCCAAAACTTGTAGGTAGTATGCCATCACCAAGATTATGAAAACATTCGCAACTAAAACATTTATGATTTCTCGTATAATAGCACTGCTTGGCGCCAAGCCAAGGCTCGCGGATCACTCCAGAATTAAACTGTGAGACTCTGTCCACGTTGTATTTACTAAGTCCGATTTTCTACATTATGTTGACACTTTATAAGATATTCTGGGCTAATTTTGACTAACGGAAGATGCCCTGATTTTAACGTTTGAATCCCCAACCGGTCCTATGAGACCGCGCTGTTATTGTTTTACTATTGTGTCTCGTTTCACGGGTATCTGAGTAATTAAGAGTACCTACCGACCTTTAGATCGTTTTTTTTTGTTCAAGTTGTAAATCATCAGAATGACTTCTTCCGCTCTTGGGCGAAAACCTTTAGATCGGTAAGGTTTTTGTCTTGTATCGGGCCGAAGTACCTATATCTACTAGAATGGCTCATTAGCTATAGCGTATATTAGCGTGGTTAAGATCATACCCTCTCCAAGAGAGGTGGCCTGAGTGCCAGCAATGTTAACATTATAAGGTTGATTATGCTTTGCTCTCTAGTAACATTCCAGGGTGCACCGAACAGTCTTACCAAGGGTATTGTGTTAACCAGGGCTGAGGGTTTGTTCAATAGAGTTACCTGATCGATGGAGTTTCTTGCTGGTTCTTTTCTATAAAAAAAGATTAATTGCAATCGTGCACTAGTGTCTGACATTTTATAAGTGCCCGTGTAGGCCTGTGTGAAATAAAAATATTAAGTTTTAACACTGAAACTCAAAGAATAACTGAAGGAACACAGATGGGTTTTAGCCATTACAAGGCGGACACTACCTCTCGCTCCACTCAGACGGGGAGATATTTGATGAATTCCCATTCAGTGTTACTCAGTAACTTTTTCTTCTTCTTATCGTGTCGATGTCTCTAACTAAATTTTTTCCGACCAGTATCTAGCAACCTACACGGCTCCATCATTGGCCACCATTCACCATCACCATTGGACTCAGTAACTGTATCGTAGAGGTTATAAATTGAATATGGTTACTCAATCTAAAAATATTGATTTTAACTGCATTCTATTAGATAAAAACGGACCCCAACATAGTTGGGAAAAGGCTAGGCAAGACTTATAGATACGGGGCGAGCCTACGAGCGAGGGGACCAAAATAGATACAAAATCGACAATCTGGGCCCGTCCTACACAATAAAGATTTCTCGTCAATCCGATTGCCGTGGCTTAACACATTGATGCACGCTATTTAGCGTGCGATAATGTCGTAAAAACATGTGTGGTTCACCTACATACATATGTAAATGCCGAGGTTTTCTTATGGTCGGTCGCATCATTTAAATACGAATATGGTGTTTATCCTTTAAACGTAGATGGTCTTGAAAAGTAGTAAGCTGTGAGTCAAAATGACACTGTTGTAAAGTTGCCAAGCTACGTTTGTTCGCATCATTATCATCTCAGCCGAAAGACGACCACTGCTGGACATAGGCGTCCCCCAAGCGTCGCCACAACGACCGGTCCTGTGCGTCTCGCATCCATCAGATTACCGCGACCCTCGCCAGGTAGTCGGTCCACCTTGACCACTAAACACACACACAACAATTTATACACTATCGTCAGTCTTTTAATTCATGAATCCCCGACCGGTCCTATGAGACCGCGCTGTTATTGTTTTACTATTGTGTCTCGTTTCACGGGTATGTGATAAGTTAAACAGAACCAGAGACTAAAATGACATTACAAGACAAAAGAACTGGCATCATTCCTATAGTAAGTTTGACATTACTTGTGTCAATTTAGTCTCAGGGTATAAAAAACAGATGATAAATACATGCAAGCTGGAACAACATTAGAGAGACGTGGGTCACGCCTGATTTGTACGTAGAAGTTACTACTACAGACAGAGTCGAAGCCTACCGGAGCCATAGGTTGTGCGAAAGAGAACATCGGGGCCCTGGAACGCAGGCAAAGGAACAACAGGGTTTTAGTCAGTAAAAGTCTGACACCCTCCCGTTCTGCCCTAGAGCTAGAAGAGTCATTGGATGATTCCCACCTAAAAAATTGTTTTACCACTTTGGCATGGCATGTATAATTTCTACTTTCACGCGGAAGAAGTTGCTATCAGAAGATACATTTGATTGTCAGTATTTCAAAGTCAATTTAACTTATTTATTTTTTAGTACCACAAAATAGCTTTTAAGTGCTAAAATTACATAAGTAAATTAATCCTTTCACTTTTTCTTCTCACTGAACCGCTTTCTAATAATATTGTCTTCCAATCGTCAGCAAACAAATCCAATCCAGGGTTTTTTTCTAGTGGGGAATCATCAGAATGGCTTCTCCCGCTTTTGGGCGGAGCGGGAGGGCGTGTCAACTGACTAAACTCCACCCCATTCCTTCGTTGCCTTCGATCTGAGGTCATCGATCTTCCCTTTCGGGTCCGCGATCCAATCCAACCCAGGGTTGGTCTACACGAGCGCGTTAAGCATCGATAGCATACGTAAAGATAAGCTATGTTTCTCAGTAATGTATGGACTAATCAATAATCCGCTCGTGATATCTGATTAGTACTTAAGTATTATAAATAAAATCAAGAGATAGCGTTTGGCATTGACATTGAAACGGCTATGTAAGCAGCAAAAGTAACACGATGAAAATAGAAAAACTTATTTATAGTCGGCTAACGTAATTATTGGCCATTACTCGAGCCAAACGTAGTTACTCAGATACCCGCGAAACGAGACACAATAGTAAAACAATAACAGCGCGGTCTCATAGGACCGGTTGGGGATTCAAACGTTAATGTCAAGTGCATATTTTAAGAAAAATGTGGAATCCGTATTTGTAAACTAGGTTCTGCTGCCAACTTTGCCTGCATGTATATCATCATCACCTGCCTAGCCTTTTCCCAACTATGTTGGGGTCGGCTCCCAGTCAAGCCGGATTTAGCTGAATACCAGTATCTTGCGAGGAGAGGCTGCCTACCAGACCTCCACAACCCATTAACTGGGGTAATACGGTATTTCATGGCAAGTCTGGAGTCAGATTTTACTGGCTTCTGAACATCCGTAACGACTGCCAAAGATCTACAAATGACAGCCTCAACGGGCTTTCCGAGGCACGGAGGAAATTCGTTATGTTAAGATGGTCACCCATCCACAGACCAACCTTGGCAAGCGTTGCTTAACCTTGTAGATCGATCCGTGTGGCTGTTATAATTATCTAGCCACGAGCTCCTCCTTTGCGTGCATGTATATGTTTAGCAGAAAAAGTGTGGAGAAAACGTCCTTAATAAAAAATAAACTATCATGTTCTTGTGAGAAATATTTAAATATTCGTTCGTCATCGTTCATCAGGTGGGATCGCGGTCAAGGACTAGTTTATATCAATTAAAAACCTTTATAAAATAGGTCGAATATTCTTTTCTTACTATTATGGACAGGCTCGTGTCCATCAGGTGAAATAAGGGGTCACTCTTATCTCACCTGATGGTTAGCGATAATGTGACCGACGATGGAGCACGCTTGCCTAGAAGCAACTTATTTACTCTTGACTGAAATACCCTTACGTTGAAACTATCAGAAAACACCTCCGGCAGAAAATTCCACTCGTTAGCTGTGCGCAGTAAATGTGTTCCCAAAAGGCTTTGTACTTATTGATGGGATGCGCAACACCACCGCTGTACATCTAGTGGCCTAATAGTGGACTCGTCTGTGTAAAACATAGTTTCCCAAACTTTTATGGACTGCCGCCCCCTTCACAAGAAAACAAAATTCTAAAGCCCTCTTTTATACAATATTTAAACCAATTTTATATGTTTGTTTATTAAAAATCACAAATTATTTTTTCTCTCTTTGGTAGTGGTATTATTTTTGCCGTCAATCATTTTCCTTTGACACCGCTACCGCCCTCTACGAAATACTCCAGCCCACAAGGGGGCGGTAACACCCACAAGGCGACTGGCCTGTTGGTCTAGTGGTTAGTGACCCTGACTGCTATGCCGGAGGTCGTGGGTTCGATTCCCACCCAGGACAAATGTTTGTGTGATGAGCACGATCATTTGTTCTGTGTCTGAGTGTAATTTATCTATAATATGTATGTATTTATTTTATTATAATATATTATTACAAGGGGGCGGTAGCGCCCCAGTTGGAAATCTATGTTATACAATGTTTCGCCCGTCACTTAATACTTCAAACAATTCCATTTCAGATGCGTCCGGTAAGATTCGCATTTGGGACACCGTGAACAAGGAACATATCCTCAAGAATGAGTTCCAGCCAATCGGAGGTCCGATCAAGGACATCGCGTGGAGTGCCGACAACCAGCGCATGGTCGCTGTCGGTGAAGGCCGCGAGAGGTATGTTTGTTTTGCGATTATGAACCTTATTAGCTAAAAGTATAGTGCAGTTTTTATTGCAGCTAGAATTGATTTATGACAGTATGTATAGTTTTTAGGGTTCCGTAGCCAAATGGCAAAAACGGAACTATAAGTTTAGAAAATATGAAAAAAATCTGGAAAGTAGAGCATTATAAAGACTTTCTAGGAAAATTATTTTGAACTTGATGGGACTTACAGTTTTTGACAAGTTGGGGACACATTGTGACGGACGGGAAACTACGGAACTCTACACTGAGCGTGGCCCGACACGCTCTAGGCCGGTTTTTTTTAAGTTGAGATATCATAGAGAGTTAGTAATGGTGTGACAGATGACAGGCCAGTAGGTAAGTATGAAAAAAAAAAACGTGTTGCGTCGACCCCAAGTAATATGGGATAAGGGCGGGAAGAAGAAGAAGGAGATCATCAAAATGATTTCTCGCGCTCTTTTTATGTCAGACTTCTACTGACTAAAACCCACTCCTGTTCGTTCTTTGCTTTAATTCAAGGGTCCCGGGTACCTCTTCCGTTCAACCCAGGGCACAGTGCTTATGTATTATTAAATTTTGAACTGAGTATAGTGACTTCGCTCCCGTGACCTGCATAGAAACTGTAAATTTCACCTCTGCCTACAACTTTTTGATTTATAAGTTACATTGATTAGGTACCTACTTAATTTATAAAATCATTTAAAAAATCATTCATCTTTCAATCATTTAAACAATCAATCATTTAAAAAAATTATCTACTTATAAACATATAAGTAGATAATTTTAGCCGACCCCAATATATTTGGGCAAAGGCTAGGCAGATGATGATGAAAAACAAACTAATAATTGTCATAGCTTTTTAGGTATATACGTTTAATTATGTATATGTTCCTAGCAATCTGTATAATCCAGGTATTCTGTACTGTCTTAATTCAAAACATGATTAGTCTTGTACCACATTTTGTTCAAATTCGTTCAGCCGTTTGAGCGTGAAGGAGAGTGAGTATGTAACAGACATACACACACATATATACATAAAAAAGTTCGCCTTGGAATATAGCTGTGTGATTATAAAAAAATATATAAAAATAAAAAATAAAAATTATAGAAAAATTTAAATATATAAAAATTTAAATAAAATAAATAAATAAATAAATTAACGTTTGAATCCCCAACCGGTCCTATGAGACCGCGCTGTTATTGTTTTACTATTGTGTCTCGTTTCGCGGGTATCTGAGTAATTAATAAATTATGTTTAGCCTATACTGTCCCACTGCTAGATCCATTGTTTTTCTGCTGCCTAACCAAATGTTTCTTCCTTTCCTTTGTATTGTTCGTCAAGTCGTTGAGCTCCTTAGTAGTCCTGAGTTGAGCTTTACGACGAATGACAAATGCTTGCACTGACTGGACAGGTCCACTCAAATCTACATGGTTCTTTCTTTAAAAGGCCATCTCAGACACCAATCTGCATAGTTCGTATATGATTTGACCAATCAATTTTGTTTGGATTTATTTTTTTAAAAGAGACTGTGACTGACTACCCTGAGAAAAAAAACATCGAAACAAAGTCAGGGGGAGTTTGTTTCGGTGTTTTTTCTCAGGGTAGTCAGTTAGGAAACTCCGGCCTCATCTAGAATAAAATGACAAAAAAAATTGACGTGTAAAAGTGTTTGTGAAAACCTATTTGCAAAATAAATATAATTTATCATTAGAGGGGGTAAAACAAAAACATTACCGTTTAAATCGTGAATCACGCCAGTTGACAAGTCCAAGGTTTTTCGATTACAATTTTGCTACAGTTCAAGGTAACTTGCACCGGAAATTCAAAACTTGTATTTTAAAATGTATTGTGCTACAACATTGATGCACTGATTTGCTCCGTCGTCATGGTTACGGTCGATGGGCACTAACAAGTTGATCGTGATCATTTTTTATCAAACATCAGCATTTTTATAAAATAAATAAAATTAGCTTAAAAAACAAGCCGGGTGAACATCCATAGTATAACAAGCTTCTGACAGCAGCTTCGCCCGCGTGCAAATAGGTTTCTACATACAAACTTTGGACCCCGGTTCATCTCTTAGGGGTACATTTTGGATAATCCTTTCTTAGTGTTACGTTATAAAAAGAAACCTTGTGCAAAATTTCACACTTCTAATATACTGACACACTACACAGTAACTAAATGTGTAACTAACTGGTATTCTACTGTTTCACGAATCTAGCGCGGACGATAATCATATATAGGCAACTAATACAGAAATATGTGTGCCAAATTAAATAATTTTCTTTATACTACACCTGCTCGGAAAGTACCTTGATACTTTATCAAATTTACGGTAGAAAGTACGTCATTGCATATCGAACAAATATGCAGCGAGAAAACTCATCTGAGCGGGAGAGAAAAGTGTATGAAAATCTATTTATTACGTGGTTTTTCTTTTTTAATTTTGGGTATGACTATGCGCTGGTAACCTAAATATCAAAAGCCCAAAAGTTTTTACAGTGAGTTTTTATCTCCAAGTTCGCAAAATGACACTGGCCACTAGCTGTGTGTTGGATGGTGTCAAACAATTTGAAAAAAGAACGTGTGAAAATTGCAGACGCCATTGGCGCCATTTTCAATTTGTGTGTTGTTTGAGGATTCAGTTTTCGTAGAATTTATTTTCCTCGTAGGTGTAGTATAAAGCACTATGTATCACTCGAGAGAAAGTGCGATTCCCGATCTCGGGTGTTTTAAAGCCCTCGCCTACGGCTCGGGCTTCAAACGATACCCTCGACGGTAATCGGTCACTTTCTCCTCACGGTGAACAATGTACTATTCATTCCTTCCTTCTTTCTTAATAAATAAATATAATCCAAATATTTATCTCCTCAGATTCGGCCACGTCTTCATGTCGGAGACTGGCACTTCAGTGGGCGAGATCAGCGGCCAGTCCAAGCCCATTAACTCCGTGGACTTCAAGCCGTCGAGGCCGTTCCGCATCGTGACCGCTTCGGAAGACAACACCCTGGCCGTGTTCGAGGGACCCCCCTTCAAGTTCAAGTGTACTAAGCAGGTGAGGTTTTGCTATAACCGGTGGCACGTAACTTGGCAAGAGTCGTTAGTTGCGCAGAAATCTTTTTTAGATCTATTTGGTGGTCAAGTGGGACGCGGGGTAGCGCCGATCCGGCGAGCGATTGGTGCAGTATTATAATAGTAGTCTATGATTGGTGCGTTAGTCGACTTTTGCCTCCGAACTGCGTTACGTTCCGTTCGCTGATTCGCTTTTTGTGCACCATGCGCGAAATTACCCCCACTACGTCAATTTCTTGCCAACTTATTTGCCGGGTGTTATACCATAACTTTGTAACATATGTATAAACTAGCCACCCTCCCCGGCTTCGCACGTGTATATGTATAATACATGCATAATTAGTAGAGTAACACTAATAAATTTGCACCCGTGCGAAGCCGGGGCGGGTCGCTAGTATATTATAAAGTAACTCGTGCTTGACTGTAATCCCGCCTAATGGTAAACATGCAATCGTTGATGGTAAGGCGCACTAGTTTATTAAGAGCCTATACACTCTAGCCTTGAAGACACCCAAACTATAATCGGACGGGAAGACCGCAGCAGTCAAATTGTTCCAGTCCTTCGCTATTGAACTGATAATATTTATTAATTTATTTATTTAGTCTTCATGCAACTCAATGTACAAAGGCGGACTTAATGCCATAGGCATTCTCTATCAGTCAACTTAGGGTGGTGAAGAGATAATATGGTAGGTGCATAAAAAAGAAAATGTAAATAGAAACAGAGTAAGTATAAGGAGTATACATAATAGAGTTAAAATAAACATACATATATATTTAATATATTAATTTGATGTTTGTCGTACAGGAGCACACACGCTTCGCTCAGGCAGTTCGCTACAGTCCCGATGGCAGTCTCTTCGCGTCGGCTGGCTTCGACGGCAAGATCTTCTTGTTCGATGGTGCTACTTCTGAACTTAAGGGAGAGGTCAGTTTTTTACTATAGCCTGAAGCTACATTTATGGTGTCACATAGGAACTGGGTGTGATTTATCTATAATATTTATGTATTTAGAAATATATCAGTTGTCTACTACTCATAACACAAGCTCTGCTTAGCTTGGGACTAGTTGACGTTGTGAGAAAAAAAATACTACGAATTCTGCATCGTGCGATTTGCGTATATAAAACAGCCCGAAATCATCTATCGGGCAGTTGCCCACCAGACATAACACCCTGTGCCTCTTACAACAGAGTAATTCGTAATGGAACTGTAAGTCTTTATAAAAGTAAGTCTTTATTTCTGTTCTTGAGATGAAAATGTCAGTAAAAGTCTATTATTCCATATTTTCCTGACCTTCCATTGCGGTCAACTTCAAGCCATCGTTCTAATTATATTAACTTTGGTGTCTATCGCACTTACAATGCGTAACCCAAAGAGATATCAGCACACCCAGTAGGGGCCCAGCAGGGTCGAAGCCTAGGGCCATTGATTGGTTTCCGAAAGGAAAATCCGGAAAGGAAGGGTTTAGTTAGTAAAAGTCTGACAGGCCCTCTCGTTCCGCCCAAGAGCGGGAGAAGTTCTTCTGATGATTCTCCACTTGAAAAAAAAGGAAAGACAAAAGTAATACTTAACTAATGGTTTATCATTTTCGTCATTTCTTCTCAGATCGGCTCTCCGGCGCACAAAGGCGGCGTGTACGGCATCTCCTGGTCCCCCGACGGCAAACAGCTGCTGTCGTGCTCCGGAGACAAGACCTGCGCCATCTGGGACGTGGACACCAGGGAACGGACCGTCCTCTTCAACATGGGCACCGCTGTCGAGAACCAACAGGTATTATACGAGCATTTATTTATTACTATGGTCTATCGGTTTAGGTAATTAACTAAATGTAAACAATCTTGACATGTCTTTTTATCTAAAAGTTGACAAAAAATTGTATGAAAAATCTTTGCAACTAGGTATTTACCTAAATCGATGTTAGCTTATAAACTAACTATTACATATATTATATACGACCTCTTTAATATAAAAAGACATACCAAGATTGTTTACTTTTAGTTAACCACCTAAACCGATAGACCATAGCTTCTACCCGCGCCTTCGTCTGCGAGGACTTCAGAAAAAAAAAGAATCGGGATAAAAAGTATGAGTTCCAATCCACCATCTTGCACAAACCTTGAGAGAGGAATTTTAGCCTAAATGTGTGTGATTCCAAGTACGGTTAAGCGTCACAACGCAGTGGAACATAACGCCGATATTACGTGTCTAATTTATTATCCAACTAGCTTCTACCCGCGACTTCGTCTGCGAGTTATTATTAGTTTAATAAAAAAGAATCGGGTTAAAAGGTAGCCTATGGATCGAATAACACTTTTGTCCCACCCATACGAAAAATAGTCGTGGAGTTGCGGATACCAGCCCGTTATACTATACTATACGATATGGTAGCCTATGTTCTTTTCCAAGTCTAAGGCCATATGCATGCCAAATTTCATCCAAATCCGTTTAGACGTTTTTGCGTGATTAAGTAACAAACATCCACACTTTCACATTTATAATATTAACTTTCACATTTATAATATTAGTTACGATCATCATCATCTCAGCCGAAAGATATCCACTAGGTACTAGACATAGGTCTCTCTCATTAATTTATTTACTAGAAAATTATCCCTACGGAACATACTCCCGGGATATAAATTATGCTATTCCAGAACATGATTTCCTCGTGTACCAAGTTGAATCGAAATCCGTTCAGTAGTTTTTGCGTGACGCTCTGACACGCCCTGCCGCCCCGCCCAATTGCGGGAGAAGTCATTCTGATCCTGCCATAAAAAAGAGTAACAAACAAGTACCATACACATACACACAAACTTTCGCCTTTATAATTACAGTGTGATCATATGGGACGTTATACTTTTCTTTAGATAATTATAATCAAGCAGTTTAAAGAAATGGTAGTCACTTTAAAACTTTTTTTTTTTTATGAGCCTATTCTGTCCCACTCCTGGGCAAAGGCCTCCCTCCACTCTTTCCATTTAAAACGTTTAGTAAGTAAAATTTGTGTCTTCTCTGAAACGACTTGACCGACTTTTATGAAATTTATCGTATACTATAATATTTGGTAGGTCTAAGAATAATTTTTTTGAACTCATAAACCCCACCTCTGATAGTCTATATGGCAGAACAACGTTTGCCAAGTTACCTACTGTCTAGCCTTTTCCCAACTATATTGGGGTCGGCTTCCAGTCATGCCGGATTTAGCTGAATACCAGTATTTTACGAGGAGCGGCTGCCCACCACACCTCCACAACCCATTAACTGGGGTAACACGGTACTTCATGGCCAGACTGGAGTCAGATTTAGATTTTAAGTTACCTACTAAATATAATAAAATTCTTCCGCAGGTATCATGCCTCTGGCAAGGCAAGCACCTCCTCTCCGTGTCCCTCTCCGGAGTCATCAACTACTTGGACGTGGAGAACCCGGACAAGCCGCTGCAAGTGCTGATGGGCCACAACAAGCCCATCACGTGCCTAGCGCTGCATCCTGACCGGCACACCGTGTACACTGCTAGCCATGATGGCTGCATTACGGCTTGGAATGTTGAGACTGGTGAGTCTTTTTTCTATTCAATCAAATCAAAATTACTCGTATTTTATTTTACATAGGCCTACATGGCCCCTTATAAAAGGCCTCCCCTTTCTCCTTCCAAACCTCTCTGTCTAGGGCGATCTCTGGCCAAATTAGTCCCGCGAAATAATCAGATCGTTGCACAACCTTCGCCGCGGTTGACGTCGATGGCCTCAGACTATTCCCTTGGCATAATAGGTGCCTAGCGAATGATAGCGTTTATGTATAACTTATATATTTTGAATGTTTCAGGCGAAGGTCGTCACATCCTGGGTCAAGGTCACGGCAACCAGGTGAACGGCATGCGAGCCAGCAAGGACGGCTCGCTACTGACGTGCGGCATCGACGACACGCTGCGCCGCGCCGCGCCGCAGGCCGAAGGTAATATCCTCATGGATATCCTCCAATTGAGGGAGAAGGGAGGGTTTTATCGAACTCTTTGTTAAAAATTTACAAGCTACTACCACTTTCACAAGAAAAGAAAATTCCAACACAACAACAATAATATTTAATTATACCAATTTTATATGTTTGTAGATAATAATTTATTTAAAAAAAGTTTCTCTGCTACTCGTTGTCGTGATATTAGTTATTTTTAACGCCCCCATTTGTCTTTGCAGATATTTGAAATAGATATTCTATCGTTAAATTAATTGAGTTGTAAGTGCCTGATCTCTACATGATCACGACGACGTATGGTCGTCCCATCGCACTATGACAGTAATGGAATAGCGAGTTTGCACACACACTTGTGCACTATTACAACTCCCGCGTACTTTACTAATTTCAGTTGAGTTTGGATAGTTTTCAACAGTGATACTGTGTTTTCAGGTGAGGTACCGACATACACTGATGTGTCGATACCGCTGGGCTCTCAGCCTCGTGCCATGGACCACATCATTGAAGATGACACCACCATCGTCGCTACTGTTAAGGAGGTTAGTCACAGTTTTAGTAACAATAAACATTTAACAGCTTATTTAAAGGAAACAAATGACTTATCAACGAAGCAAGTTTCATTTAAACGTAAGAGTAAATAGGCTGCTATACAACACTGATGAAACACGGCGTCGGCGCCGTTCCCTAGCGCTGCCGTTTGTGTCAGCAGCTGAATGCTGAGGTGGTGACCCTTTCGGTGCGGGCACGCTTGGCGCATTATGTAACTTTTCTACTTTTTATTTTTTTCTTGTTTACTTTGTGTTTGTAATCGTTGTGCTGTGTCTGTATCGCAATAAAGTCTTTCTATTCTATTCTATTAACCGTGCCTAACACGGCGAAAGAGGTGCCGTGTGCTTAAAAGCGATGGGTACAGGTGCCAGGGTTTACGTTAAAGGTGTTATAAAGTATTTTTAATAAGCCATTTTCTCCCCGTGACAGTTGGCGGTGGTGATCGGCGCCAGCAAGCAGTCGAGCCTGCCGCTCGCGTACGAGCCCACGTGCGTCAGCATCGACACCAAGTCCAGACACGTCGCTGTTGGCGGTAAGTCGCCCTTACAATGTGTTTATGACAATACGACAATAAAAGAAAACACTACAGTCTGTTCAATAATTCCGGAGACTAAAATGACATTTCAACACCAAAGAACTGGCGTCATTCCTATAGAAATTTTGACATTACTTATGTCAATTTAGTCTCCAGGTTTATTGAACAGACCATAGACACACAGCTGTCCCGTACATTTTGTCGATTTAAGCACACTTTATTTTTGGGTTTAAATGGACATATAAATCTGTTTTTCTTAACATTTCTTTTTAGCTGGTTTCTGCACATAAACCTTTTAGATTTGAGCATATTTTTTTTTGTTTTGAGCATTTTTCATGGAATGGCACCCAAGGGCTGCAGCTGAAAACCAGCGTCAAGTGGTGGCCTTGTGTTACCATTACGCATTATGCTGAGCTGAGGTCCTTTTGGCATTACTAAATTTTATTTTTTCTTTAACTTTTAAGAAGTTTTCTCTAGCCGTAATGCTAATAAATGCAATTTTCTTTCTTTCACACCTTAATGTATGGCACACCTGATTTTTTTTCACATTGTTAGGGTTGGTCCATACTAAAAGTTATTCATAATGATGAGTATTGCCAGTGTTTTCATTTTATTGTCGAATTGTCATAAACACATTGTATAATACCTCCTACGCATAAGGTCGTTTAGGTGTAAAGCCGACGGAGAAAAGAGGCCTGCTTCTGTACGGTTAGCAATTTTAACTACAAACTCTGCTCAGACTCTGTCAAGCAGTGAGATATATCCACTGACGTATGTACCTTTATCAAGTTGGCTTCAATACAATTGTCTTCACCGACACATTTATTTAAACTTCATGTATTAAGTGGTGGAACATAGGCGGACTTCATGCAACAAGGTATTCTCTACCAGTCAACCTTTGGGTTTAAAAAAAAACAACACGTGGTAGGTTTGCATAATGAACAAATAAAATCCAGAATAAATAAGTTGCTCATAATAACAAAATACATATATTATAGCGTGCCTACAGCGCTCCACTGTGCGCGTTATCGCTCCTTCCCCTCACACATGTACAGCGAGGCGGCGCACGGCTCGCACACACGCGCGCTCGGCTATAGTTGCGTCTCACTCAACCGAGGAGTCCGCGCCGAGAGCCCGAGCGGCATACACATGCGCGCCGCGTCGACCGCGATCGATAAAGTTATCATTATTATCTTTTTGGTGTTACCTGTGTTTACAACGACTTTAATTACGCTTACACACCACCCCTATAATATACACAATACCTATATTTATCTGGTTATTTTGGCAGGAGCCGACAACAAAGTGCACCTGTACACGCTGGACGTGCGCACACTCACGCCCGGCGTGACGCTGGAGCACCTGGGCGCCGTGACGGACGTGCGCTTCAGCCCCGACTCGCGCTACCTGGTGGCCAGCGACGCCAACAGGAAGCTCATCCTCTACTCCACTGACGAGTACAAGGTAACTTGAGGCGCACACTCACGCCCGGCGTGACGCTGGAGCACCTGGGCGCCGTGACGGACGTGCGCTTCAGCCCCGACTCGCGCTACCTGGTGGCCAGCGACGCCAACAGGAAGCTCATCCTCTACTCCACTGACGAGTACAAGGTAACTTGAGGCGCACACTCACGCCCGGCGTGACGCTGGAGCACCTGGGCGCCGTGACGGACGTGCGCTTCAGCCCCGACTCGCGCTACCTGGTGGCCAGCGACGCCAACAGGAAGCTCATCCTCTACTCCACTGACGAGTACAAGGTAACTTGAGGCGCACACTCACGCCCGGCGTGACGCTGGAGCACCTGGGCGCCGTGACGGACGTGCGCTTCAGCCCCGACTCGCGCTACCTGGTGGCCAGCGACGCCAACAGGAAGCTCATCCTCTACTCCACTGACGAGTACAAGGTAACTTGAGGCGCACACTCACGCCCGGCGTGACGCTGGAGCACCTGGGCGCCGTGACGGACGTGCGCTTCAGCCCCGACTCGCGCTACCTGGTGGCCAGCGACGCCAACAGGAAGCTCATCCTCTACTCCACTGACGAGTACAAGGTAACTTGAGGCGCACACTCACGCCCGGCGTGACGCTGGAGCACCTGGGCGCCGTGACGGACGTGCGCTTCAGCCCCGACTCGCGCTACCTGGTGGCCAGCGACGCCAACAGGAAGCTCATCCTCTACTCCACTGACGAGTACAAGGTAACTTGAGGCGCACACTCACGCCCGGCGTGACGCTGGTTAGCTACAAAAAGTCGCTCAGGGCGAGGGCCCTAAGACATAGTGGAATTGCGACCTTAGTCTGTAAAGTTAACCATTACTTTAAAACACCAAATAAAACGTGTTATTTTCTATCTCCCCAGCTGGCCCACAACAAGGAGTGGGGCTTCCACACGGCGCGCGTGAACTGCGTGGCGTGGAGCCCCGACTCGTCGCGCATCGCGTCCGGCTCGCTCGACACCAGCATCATCATCTGGAGCGTCGACGCGCCCAGCAAGCACACCTACATCAAAAGTAACTATATACTATCTGCATAGCCTTTTCCCAACTATATTGGGGTCGGCTTCCAGTCAAGCCGGATTTAGCTGAATACCAGTATTTTACGAGGAGAGGCTGCCTACCAGACCTCCACAACCCATTTACTGGGGTAACACGGTACTTCATGACAAGACATACATCGAAAGTAACTACTCTTCTTTAATCCCAAGACCACCTGTCTCCATAACAAACACATAAAACAAGATATTTTGAACTTACAGCTTATGAACTTACAGGTCTCCCAAAGTGATAATGCACATAGAAATCTTCGTCGCTGTTCGGCAATGGTCGTATTTCCCGAGTGTCGGAAGATGTTATGTATGTCGTAGGATAATTTGATACTTCGAATCTTCGCGAAAATCCTAGGGGTTTTGCGAAAACGCGGATAATTAGACATAGGCGAAAAATTACCAAATCTTACTGGACAAAGTCAGGATTTTTGCGAAAATACTCGTTACTATAGTAAGATTTGATGTGCTCAACACTGATTGGCTACAATTTTGCTGGCTGACTTCTAATTGGTTCCTAGTTTGCCGATGATTAACTTCAAGTATTGTATCATAGAGATGACAAACAAAACACCGCTAAACCAATCTCGAAAGCATTGTTGTTGTTGAGTGGTTGACTAAGGGCCTATTTCACCACCTATGGTTAAGTTTCGAGTATCTTACTTGGCAGATAATTTCATACAAATTCTGTCAAATTTTTGAATTTATTCAGTGGGTAGTGCCTACTCGGACATTGTGAAACAGGCCCTTAGACTTTTATGATATATGACACTATGTACATCCGTGTAGCACTTTTATTTAACACTTTATTTAAGTCCAAGTAGGTACACTATTTACGATAAAAAACAAAACACTTCTGCAATTTAACTCAGACACAAACGTAAACAAATAACGTGCGGCAACAAATGATTGACATTTAAGACATCAACCAATCAGAGACGATCTCTTATTGAACGCGCTGACCGACCAATCAGCGTTCTTATTTCATAACAGCCAGCGTTTCGTTTCGCAATATTGCTATAATAACGAGTATTTTCGCAAAAATCCTGACTTTGTCCAGTAAGATTTGATAATTTTTCGCCTATGTCTAATTATCCGCGTTTTCGCAAAACCCCTAGGATTTTCGCGAAGATTCGAAGTATCAAATTATCCTACGACATGTATAAAGAATGGTTAAGCGCATTTTCTTCATGTATAATTTAGTAGAATTATTTAGTTTTGATTCGGGTGTTTCCGGGAATATGACAAGTAGCGAAAATCTGCATGCGCATTATTAATTTAGTCTGTTTTTTATTTTTTTTTTATCTCGAAGACTAAAATGACATTACGTGGGATGTCACACTTGTCACAACACAAAAGAACTGGCATCATTACTGTTGTAAGTTTGACATTTGCATGTGTCAATTTAGTCTTAGGGTATAAAAAACAGACTTTACGGTGATTAGCTTGTCAGCTAACCCATAGGTTCATAAAAAGACTTGAAAGACATTTCAGACGTTTTTCATAAAACATTCCACAAGTTAAGAAGACCTTTCTCGGACCTGTCTATCGTTAACGTTTGAATCCCCAACCGGTCCTATGAGACCGCGCTGTTATTGTTTTACTATTGTGTCTCGTTTCGCGGGTATCTGAGTAAATACGACCAATCCAATCAACATTAACTTGACGCATCTCTGAAATGCGAGCATCCTCCCGCTTCCCCCGCATTCCCTTAGCTCACCCGGCAAGTGTCAGATATGGTCAGCATCTTTGTTATCGAAACACTTGTCGATAATTTGGCCAGTTCTATGTTGTTGTTATATTGTTTTTGGACATTATTTCATAGAATAAAGAATAAAACTTTTATTTGATACAACACAGAACACACACCAACGCACAAATATTTTAAAAAGTAAGAACACGAATACAACACAAATAAAAAATAAAAAAAGATTAATAATGACACATGTAGGTACGCAAAAAAAATATCATCGGCGCCAAGCGTCAAGTTTATGTGACCGAATTGTAGGTATAGATACTAATACTTATTTTTGCTAATTCCAGACGCTCACCCGCAGAGTCAGATCACAGGGCTGGCGTGGCTGGACGACGAGACCGTGGTGTCGGTCGGGCAGGACGCCAACACGCGCGTGTGGAGCGTGCCTAAGGCTTGAACCCTCCTCACACTCACGCACTTGGGGGAATATCCTTTGACTACACAAGTATCCCACCAGTGGAAGTTAAAGGCATGAAACACTGTGTATTCATCAACTCGTTTACAATTTTTTTAATAAGAATCTTCCAGTAAATTGAAGTTAAAAAATTTAATTTGGTGTTTTAAAACGTAATATCAAATGCATAATAGTCGACTATATTAACACAAAAAAACATAATGATACTTATTAATGGTTCTCGCGGGTCGTCATTGCAATAAATGGTTTTAAAATATAACCTTATTAACGAAAAAATATATAAAACAGAATTTTTAATATACTTTTTAAATAATAAATAAAATCTAGCTATGTTCCTTCGGTTGTCCTTTACGTTCCTAGGACGACGCAACTTTTTCGGACGGTCCCGCAAGACAAAGATACTTATCCTGGTTATCATTATTTAAAAAAAAAATACATACATCCGAACATAGGACCTCCTCCTTTTTGAAGTCGGTTAATAAAATACAGATAAATCATTGACGACCTTTACTTTTCATCAAAAGTTAACGTAACATGCCTATAATAAATTCGAAAAACCAATATTATTTATTGTAACATACAAATCAAAAGAATATTCCCCCAAATGAGTGCAATAGTTATAAATAACTCAGATTATCTAGCATATATAAGAAAAATACTAATGTATTTATTTCGCTTACTACACTTAAGTTATGAACTGTCTCCGTTAGATAACAACAATATGATTTTTGTTACTAACAATGAGTGATGTTGCTCGCATTTAGAACTATGGACTGGTTTAAAAAAAAATAAAACCATAATAAAAAGTTTGGAGTATTTTGAATTAAGAATGTGTCAAATTCTACTTGAATATCGTCGTAATTAAAAAAAAATGAAATGCCCTGTGGTTCGAATCCTTACATACTGTTTTGTCGTCTAAGATCAAAGCCAAAAGAATCAATATGGATGCTGGATGCTAGTTATTTATTAAAACAAAGTAAGTTATTAAAATATCCTGCATTTATTTCTAGTCTTATATCGGCATTCATAGTGAAAATATATATTTTAAAAATAATATTCAAAGTTGAATTCTAACGAAAGTTATTCGATTCAAATTGACTGATCGATATTCGCTCTCTAATAGTCGACTACTTAAGTATGGGCAATAATAAATCGTTGCAAATACTGATCATTAGTTGTACTCGTACAATGACGACCACTGCCATCTCAACATTCACGTTGATAAAATAATCGAAAATCCATCGATTAAGTCATCGATTTTATTTAATCGATCAAAATGTGAAATCGTCGTTTAAGTTCTAACACCGCATACGTCAAAGTCGGATTCTTTTCAGGAGAGAACTTATGCGACGAAATGTCAATGTCAATTGAGTTTAATAAACTCGTGTTTACGAATAATATATGAATACAAATTCGTTTCTCCAAATCAGTCCTACTTCTATGTGAGCATTGTGATTTTTGTTTTATATTGAACTTGGTGCGATCTGAATGGTCCTTTTTATACCTGTCGTTGCATACTAACGGTGTGAAATCGCATTTATCATGTCCTAGTGAGAATTAAATATTTAAATTATTTGGAAAGATTAACTTATTTTTAATTGGCTTGGCACTCTGAAATGGACCGCAAAGAATATCAGAAAACGAACTAAAATGTTGTATCAATAGTAAGAACATTTTGATACAATTAGAGAAACTGTCATTGTGATAGAGGCTGAATGCGCCCGAGCAGCAAGCGAGGGTGTTATGGACAAGAGTGCTGAAGTGACATACTTCCACGTGCATCAAACATTTTTCATTACACTTACGAAAAAATAAATAACTACCGCTTGGAGGCAAACGTTGTTCGTAATTTGTAATAACTTTTTATATTCATTATTTGCGAAGTGCAAAATTTAAAAAGGTGTAAAATATTGATAAAATTGTCCAGTATTAGAAATATTAAGACGTCTACAATTTAACTAAAAATCCTATTGTCAATGTAAGTTCTGTAGGGGTTAATAATTATAATAATCAATCACTAATGTGTAACTAATTTATTTGTGTATCATAGAAATGATTAAATTTAACGTATTTCGTAAATTAAATGGGTTTTTATTTGGCTGGATCTCAATTTCGGACTCTACTTTCTACGAAGTAAAAAATTAGTAATTTTTAAATCTATTGATGTATTTTCTGAATAGATTTTTATACAGTTTCACGTTATCTTTCCAAATAATACGTTCAAAAAACTTTTTCAAAACAGTATTTTTATACTAATTTCTGATGTACTTTTTATTAGTTTTACGCGATTTCTACTAAAATGATGTATGATATAAGATGATAAAATAAACTTGTATACACTTGTAAAATGTATTTTATTTACGTACTGATTAGCTACTAGCTGTTGTAAGTGGCTTCGCCCGCGCGACATTTGAAAATTTACCCCAAGGGTACATATTCCCAGGATAAAAGGTATCGGCTTTCGATGAAACTTTCGGGCATACCGTGTACCCACCAAGTTTCATAGAAATCCGCTCAATAAAAATATACACTCACACACACAAACTTCCGCCTTTATAATTAATGGTGTAGAGGAATTTAATAGAGGGTCTATAATATTGCCATGAGGAGGGCCGTGAAATTGATAGGGATATCAAAGAAAACAACACGAAACTTTTAAATATTTATTAAGAATTAACTAAATTGTCTTTTATTAAATAAAAATGTCTTTTTTAAACTAGCTTACGCTAAATATATGGCCTATAAACATGACTAGAACATGGTATTAACAAAATGTCACTCCAATACTTTTGATGCAGTCTCCGAAAATAATTTTGTTGGTTTGTAGTTTCTATAATAAAATTTATACTGATCTGTAGGACATACATAAAAAATTCAAACTACAAAACAATTTAAAATGGAGCGACATAGTAGTATTCTTGAGGACCAAACGACATAATTTAATCTTACTATAGTGCTAAGGCATCCATCTTGCATTTTTATTTGACCACCATTTTGTTTTTGCGTGACTTGGCGCCAAAAATATACGTCACGTGTTGTCGTTTGTCGATAACTCCTTTTATCACAGAATAATATAAATAAATTGAACATTAATACACAACACTCCTATAAATATATTTTAAATGGATAATAAATACAGAGTAAAAATAACTAGCATTGTAAAATTGTTCTAGATATACGCACTTGTGCGCAAAGGCTATTCACCATTGAAAATGGTTTTACAACCATTGTTTGTTATTCATGAGCATAGCTAAACGAAATTCCAAAATATATCAGGAAAATTAACCTTCAAATCCTATAGAAAACTAAGCTACGCCCATTTTTTAGGTGAATAACATTGAAGAAATAGAGAACATTACACTAACATTTAAATTGTGTAAACCACAAAAATGTAACAAAAACGTCTTTTTTGTGTTACTTTGGTAATATACCGTCGGTGGGTATTCAACAGTTTGTCACTTTTATCTAAACTTAGGTTCAATAATAATTATAATGTAATCAAACGGGTTAATGGCAAATTGTCCACCTTATAGGCAATCATTTGTCAGCCATCTTTGTAAACTTGACAGAGATTTCTGTACAAATTACCATTATAATAGGACCAGAAGAACAATTAGTTTACCTATTTTTGAATATTGTTCTCATCCCTGTGAAACGTATTTTTTTTTTAATCGGAAGGGAACCTGCTTACCAGACATAGAATTGAGAACTTAGTTTTTTGCAACGATCATGCCTTTATGCGTGGATAGGAAACGGTCATTCCAGCGTAAGACACTAGGTGCTTTAAAATTGGAAGCGAAATTGGTTCCTGTGTGGAGAATTCTTTTTGCATTATGCTTGCCTTAATTTAGAAGGTGCAAATGGGTAAAATATTTCATTATTTATTTTCCGTCTTATTAGGGAATTTAGGGTCGACCACTTGTGTTATTCTGTAAAGATTACTCGTATCTTACTTAAAGTAAAAGTCATAGACAGAACTTTGATTGACTGCGCTAAGTACCTGCCTAACAGTCTAATATGTATTGAAGCTTTAGTTAAATATTTAAATTCCTTTGAAGCGCTTTATTATAATCCTAATGGGCAGGTACGAAGATTCATTTTCTTAAGTATCGCTTACTTTGCAAATTATCTAAAGTTTCTCTCTAGACTGCCCACAGTGAAAAATAGTATAATTAGGTAAGTATGTAGTGGTCATTTAGATACCTACCTAAATTGAAAGTTCCTAGCGCATTCTGTTTTTGTAACAAATCCTTATACCAGTGTGCTTAAAATCGTCGTTAACCTATCAATACCCGCGAAACGAGACACAATAGTAAGACAATAACAGCGCGGTCCTATGAGACCGGTCGGGGATTCATGAATTAATTTCAATTTGATCGATCTCGAAGTGATCTTTACAGAATAAACTGCTCCAGTGGAGTTATACAAATGAGTTTTCTGTTTGCGTTCCTGCGTATATCAAAGTATTCTGTAGTTCCCGCCAAACGCTGTACAAAAATAATTATCAATGACTAATACTAAGTCTTTTGAGCCTAGTTTTCGTATGAATACTTAATTTGTTTACCATTAGAGGATGGATGTTACATCCATTCTTCTAATATTTTTTAGTAGTATTTGGCAGCAAATGTATCAGGTCAACCTTTTTGGCAAACCTAGCAGAGATTGTTAACACTACAATGAAATTCTCATCTCCATTATACCGAAATTGCGCTGTTTCAATGATTCCTTGTCCATTTATGTAGATACTTGAAATAAAAAACTACCCCAATTCTAAGTCACAATATCTATGGAATAAATTCGCGAATAACTAAAACAGTCAATTTCACTCGAAGAAATTCCACCAAAAACTACGTCGAAGCCACATGACTACTGTCCACAGGTAATATCTTTGGCATATTTTTTACTTATTAAGGTTTGACGGGAACGCGGAACGCTAACAGAAAATTCATTTATCTAAACCCACAGGGCCTCAAGTCTGCTATTAGAATAGTATTATAACATTTTGTAGACTATAGTCTTTTTTACATAGCATGAGTTGGGTGACAGCAGGACGAAAATATGCATCTTTAAGATGAGAGAAAAGGATAGATAGCTACATTGTATGAATCTGACAGGTGTCACCGAAACCATCCTATACAGTGCCGTAACTAGCCTATTATGCGCCCGGTGCGAGATTTCAAAACTGCGCCCCTAAAATGCTCTAACTAGGCTCTGAAAATAAAATGGACAAATGTGAATACAAATAAATCTACCGTAGGGGAATCATCAGAATGACTTCTCTCGCTCTTGGGCGGAGCGGGAGGGTGTGTCAGACTCTTACTGACTAAACCCCTAAACCGTTCCTTCGTTGCCTTCGATCTGGGGGGGACTCGGTGTCAACCTTTCGGAATACCCATGTTCCCCAGAGGCTTCGGCCCTGTCGGGGCCCGGGGAACTCCCCTACAGTTTGCTGACATCTCATTGAGGCGCGCGTTGACGACTGAGCTCGGTCCGGATTATTTCTAGACTGCCGGACGGCGAGCTACCCAGTGCTCGCCGTCCGCGAACCCGCGCCTACGGTGGTCGGAAATTGGGATCGGGATCTCGGCAGGGGCGGCGTGAGGACCGTTCCCTCACGCGCTCGCGGTCAGCAGCCTCCTTCACTAATATTATTGCTTCGCAGAAGGAGGCGACCGCCCGCCACCCCTCCTCGCTCCGGACCATTTCCTGAACCAGGGCCCGGTGCGAGAGGTCACCGCCGCCGATAGCCTCCACAAAGACACAGCGATGCTCCGCCCAAGCGGCCACACCTCTTCCGTGTGCTCCACCGTGTCCTCCGGGCGGTCCACACAGTAGCGACACCCAAGCGTCCTTTCCTGCTTGATCCGATGCAGGAACCTCTCGAACTTACCGTGTCCAGTGAGGACCTGCGTCATACGGAACGTGACCTCTTTCCAAACACTTTTCATAGAGGGGACTTACCGCCTCAATGACGGCGTGCCCAGCACTGGGTTGCGACAGTCGCAGTTGCCATGCCACCCTGAGATCCCGCCCAAACTCTGTCCGCCATACTGCGATTTGTCGTGGCAGCGGAGTTTCGCCCCGGCGTTGCATCTCCACGCGCAAATCGTGCATGCATGCAAGGACTGTGGCCTCCAGATCCCACGGTGGCAGGCCAGCAAGGAGGCTCGCTGCTTCGAGGGAGATCGTGCGGTATCCCCGCACCATCCGGATGGCCATGATCCTCTGGCAAGCGTTCAGTTTGGCCGCCGGTCGCTTACCTAGCGATGGCGCCCAAACCGGCGCTCCGTAAAGGACCATGGACCGAATGATCCCCGCGTAGAGCCTCCGGCAGGGGGCGTCTGGACCCCCTAGGTTGGGTAGGAGCCGCTTCAGAGCGGCCCCAAACCTGTCCTGTTTGGGGGCCAAACGTCGGAAATGCTCCTCGAAAGTCCACCGGCTGTCGAGGACGAGTCCCAGGTACTTCATCGTCGACCCGACGCCGATGTGGACCCCCCCTACCGTTATTTGGAAACCAGGTGGTGGCGCGGTCCGAGGGCCATGAAAGCACATAGCCGCGGACTTGTGCAATGCCACCATGAGACCTAGTTGCTGGATCCTGTCCACGACTGTCGCAACCCCGCGTGTCGCTGTTTCGGCCGCCGTCTGGTACGACTCTCCCCGGGATAGATGATGAACCTATCCGACAGGTAGGCCTCGATCACACGACGGAAGTAGGCGGGCACCTCATGGTACCGAAGTGCTGCCCCGATGCAACTCCAGGGCAGGGAGTTGAAGGCATTGGCGATGTCCAAAGACACCGCCAAGACGACCCTGCCCCGAATCACCGCATCCCCCGTCGTGAGGGCCCGCACGCGCGTGTTGGCGTTCACCGTGGAACGCCCCCTGCGAAAGCCGAACTGACCGTTCGCGAGATCCGGCCTCATCCGGCCCCACCCGCGCCAGATGCCCGACGAGGCGGTCTGTAATTACTCTTTCAAAGAGTTTGCCCACCTCGTCGAGCAGCACGATGGGCCGGTACGCGGACGGAGAGTCCGCGGGGCGCCCCGGCTTCGCGATGAGGACCAGTTTCCCGTTCTTCCAGCGAAGGCGGAACTGGCCTCTCTCCATGCAAGCGCTAAAGAGCCCTCGCAATCGAGACCCGAGAGCCTCCATGGCCAGGACCCTTCCGGGCACGCCGTCGGGTCCTGAGGCGGTGTTCTTGACACTGAGTCTTCGTACCACCGCCCTCATCTCTACCTCTGTCACCTCTGGAGCGTCGTCCTCGTCGTCACTGGTGTGGTCCGCTACGGGCACCGCAGGTGGCGGAGCCGTGGGCGGGGGAGAGTGCTCCTCTCGCTCAGGGAACAGATTGGCCACCACACCCTCCACAGCCTGGGGCCGGAGACTCTGAGTCAGCGGGGGAGCCCATGGGCGGAGCTTGTTCCGCACCACCTGGTAAGGGCGTCCCAGTTCAGGGTCCCCAGCCACACATTGCGGGCCTCAAACTTGGCCCGCTTTATCTCCGTTCGGAGGGTGCGCCTTGCCGCTCTGTACCCTTCCTACAGCTCCGCCTCTCTGGCCTCCGCATCCGGCGGGCGGGTGCGGCGCCTGCGGAACCTGGCGTACCGGCGCCGCGCGGCGGTGCACGCTTCGCGCAGAGCCGCAATCTCCGGCGACCACCAGTAAACCTGGCGCCGAGCACGTCCTGGATACCTTTACATATGTTGTTGTTTCAAGATTGCTTGAAAAATGCGATATAGATATAACTATATATAGTACAGTAGGGCGCGTCTACACCGTGTTCGCAATAAAACCAAATGTACCTACTAGCTACCATGCATGAGGTCATTTCTGCGCCCCTCCAGGGTCTGCGCCCTGTGCCTGGGCACCGCTCGCACCGCCCTAGTTACGGCACTGATCCTATAACAAATTTAGTATAGGTACTAAACTTGTCAAAATCAACAATTATGAAGCCAATGATCGACAATTCTAATAGCAGACTCTAGACCCAAACCAGACGTTACCCCACAGTTCACAAGTCCCCTCTCCCCGTCCTATGCTGCGGCGGCGCGTGTCTGTAAGCCACATGTTTCCTCAGCGCGTCTCGAGACCTGGACACATGGGAACAGGCCCTGCAGGCGTGCCTCCGTCCCGCGTGAGTCTCCATATGCACCCGCAAGTTGTACTGGTTTGACAAGCGTTTGTTGCAGATTGTACATACTGAGCTGTTCATTCGCCATTTTCTGTCATAGGCTTCTGGTGGTTCTGTAACTGAAGTGTAAAATGGTGTTATAATGGGGTATTTAAGTATTCTAATATGGAAGAAACATGGTACAAAACTGTTGCGTTGATTCTACTATGGTCTATCGGTTTAGGTTAGGTAATTAACTAAATGTAAACAATCTTGGCATGTCTTTTTATCTAAAAGTTGTCTATAAATTGTATGTAAAAATCTTTGCAACTAGGTATTTACCTAAATCGATGTTAGCTAATAAACTAAATTTCAATAATCTTTGTGTTTATTATATACGACCTCTTTAACATAAAAAGACACACCGAGATTGTTTACCTTTAGTTAACCACCTAAACCGATAAACCATGAGTGCTAGGTGACCATCGGCCCTTCGGTGAAAAAATATCTGGAGACCCTTTTTTTCGTAAGAAATCATCAAAATAATAACTTCTCCTGCTCTGGGGGGAGTCCATCTCATATCTATGGTGGAGCGGCAAGGTGTGTCAGACTTTAACTGACTAAAACGAGGCGTCATAAAGAAAGTAGCAATGCAATATATCTTTTATTTGGATTACAAAGGCGGGAAATTTTTTCTTTAATTCAAAAAGTGGTGGGCTAATTAGGTTTTGGGGCCCCTTCTGAGTTTAATACTCCTGAGGCACTACCCCGCCTAGCTCTTTGGTAGCTACACCACTGCCTCGTGCTTCGGAAAGAACGTAAAGCCTTTGGCCGCGGTTGCCATTTGTATATCTTTGACAATCATTACAGGTAATCAAATGCCAGAAAGTTTGATCCAAGAAGGATTATTTTTTACCGTGCAGAAACATTACATGGCAGGCATCTCCCATTCACTTATCTCCTATTTACTTAATGACGAAAACGAAATTAAGTTTTAGAGGACTAAATAAAATATAGGGCCTAACTTTAACTGAGGCTAAATTGGACCATGCCAAGTCCCAGGATTAACAATAAAATTCCACTCCTCAGGTTTTGAACGTCATTAAAAGTGTTACAAACAAGTGAATTAAAAACTTTCAAACTTGTCTAGAGACACTAAAGAGCTTCTTAAAATCCTAACTCTATATTTTTATATGAAATTAATTTCTAATTCCACTAATGGAATAACAAACTGCAATCTATTTAAACCATAATGTGAAAGTTTGGGACTTTTGGGCTGAGTTCAGTAAATAACAAAATACGTTAGTTGAGTAGATAACTACATTATATTGTAACTAGCTTCAGCCAGCGGCTTCGTCCGTGTCAAAGTAGGTTTCTCAAACAAATTTTGGATGCCAGTATCTTCCTGTTAAGGGGATAATTTTGGACTTTCTAGTGCTTGCCTATCGGCCGAACCTAATAACCTATCTATCACATATCGGAGATAGTAAAACAAATGATACAATACAAAAATTATACATGTTTTCTGTTGTTTCATTTGTTTTTCAATCTCCGATATGTGATAGATAGGTTATTGGTTTCGGCTGTTAGTCATAAAAGAAAACCTTGCGCATTTCACGATCCTAGTTCCAATAGTTTCGGCTGTGTGTTAATATGGCAGCTAATCTGTATCTGCTTTTACGAGTATATACGAGTATGTATATGTCGCAGGTTTTTCATAAAATTAGGTTTTTGATGAAAAACCGGAAGATGACACATATTAAACTCAATTTCATCATAAACCTGCATCAATCCAGATTTTTTATCAAAAACCTGAACTAGTTTGGGTTTATGATAAAGTTGTGTGTTTATGTCGGAATCCTCTGGAGCACATCGTTGTGGCGTTTGTAACAAACCATTTGAATGGAGTTTCTAGGCAGCCAGTCTTTTAGAACCCCTGCAGAAATACCAATTTTGAATAAATCGTTCTTCTTATCAATTACCTTTCATTTTTTTTGCTGACATTTTTGAATTTTCTACGGCATGTTCCCTTTCAATAAGTATGTTTTGTTCTTTTAGACATAAATCACACAGAATCTTTGATCTATACCTTTCATTTTCTTATGATAATATCTTCCCGCTAATTTGATGAACTAGTTTGTTTTTCGATTACTTCAGCATCATTCTTTGAGTTTAAAAATTTCTCCAAGTCCTCTTCCGTAATAAGTTTGTCTAATAAGCCTGTTGGAATATGTGTTTTCATTTCTATTTTAGGCTCTGTGCCAAACAAAGCTTTATATGGTGTCATTTGAATGGTCCTATGAAAGAAAGATTTTTTTGTAAGTGGACAAAATAACATCCCATGGACCATTTTTGATAAATAGATAATAATTTTCTTTTTACTAAGTTGCAAATGATGATGGATTTTTTCATTTAAATTGATTTATTTGTCATAAAACAAAGCTAAACAGTGGTTTTGACAACAACTTTATCATAAACCCAAACTAGTTCAGGTTTTTGATAAAAAATCTGGATTGATGCAGGTTTATGATGAAATTGAGTTTAATATGTGTCATCTTCCGGTTTTTCATCAAAAACCTAGGTTTTTGATCATAAATCTAATTTTATGAAAAACCTGCGACATATACCTAGATGATAATATGAGTTTCATCAGGCTTGAAGTCACTCAAAAGGGCAATGGATAGGGTTGTTTGCAGTTTCGTTGTACGATCGCATCAGAAATGAAGATATTCGCTGGAGAACCAGCGATACAGACAAAGCCCGAAGAATCGCCAAACTTAAGTGACAGTGGGCAGGGCTCGCAGAACAGATGGTCGATGGCGGCGAAAGGTTCTTGAGTGGCGACCAGACGTTCTGTCGCACAAAGTAGACCGATGATCTGGTTATGGTCGCGGGAATTCAATCGATGTGAGATGCATTGGACTGGTAGTTATGGCATTTGAGTAAATATAGTCAGTCTAATGCAAGCGCGACCTGAGAAAAAGAGGTTAAATCCAAACATTTTGTATGTGGTATTACTAACTAGTAGGAGAATCGTGTCTTGACATTTCATTTTTTTTTATTTCCTAAAATTGCGGCTGAATAATGTTGCCAATTAAATTTAAAAAACAAACTCCAGGGCGCGCTTTCATTAGACGAACTTTACCCTAATTATTTTACTTTGAAATAAACTTCTGCCATGTGCTTAGCCACGTGAAAGTCGAAAGAGAATATACTCCCTAAATTGGTTTCTATATCCTACGACCTACTCTACGTCCCATGTACGAACGACCCAAGCACCAACGAATTTATCGAAACGAAACCCATTCACAATTTCTCCTATAAAATTCAAAGTTTGTGTTTCCTGATAGCTACAACATATGGGTCTTTAAGTCAGGAGTGAATAGGTTACTTCTAGGCAAGCGTACTCCATCGCCGGCCACATCTTCGCTGACCATCAGGTGAGATAGTGGTCAGACGCGAGCCTATGCAAAAAAAAGTATGTTGGATAGTGTTTCACTTACCTCCAGAATTAACCAGTGGCGCAGCGGGTGGCGTTCCAATCTTGTGGGTACTGTACAAATTCTGCACAATCTGGTCCAGCTTACTCAATCTATCCTTCTCGCTCTTTCCCATAAAATCAGACACGTAGCTTCCGTCTTTCTCGTTCGTTGGTGACAGTATGTCATCGTAGTTCAGTTTGGAGCTTGAGCTGGAATTGTCGTTGATGACCAGCGGTTGTTGAGGGTCGTTCTTCGTCTGTAGGTTGACAGGGGTATTGAATTCGTCAGGGGTGAGTTCGGGTTCAGTCGGTGTTAATGTTGAATTCTGGAATTCAAGTAAATCGAGTGTTTAGAAGATCTTCTTCTTCTCGATTCGACGGTAAACCAGCATAAAATTTTGGGCCCGGTAAGTGGCCACGTTAATAGCTGCATCAGTGGCGCTCATTAGATCCTCCAAAGTGCAGGTGTAGGGGCACTTGGGGCATTCCAACATGTGGCTGTTTTGGACCGGAGCACCGCACTCACATTGAGTAAGTATCCGACGGGTCTGTAAAACCCCACCTCGCCAAATTCAATTTGCAGCGGCCTACCTGGTTGCGCAACCTATTATATTTAGTGCTTTCCATACAGATCACTGCAAATCCCGCCCAGGTGGGAGATGTTCTTGCTGTGTTTAGAAGATATAATGCGTGAAAGAGTGGTAGGTACACTGGATCTGATCGTAATAGTGTTTAAATAACATCTTTAAAAAATACACTAGTGATTAACTGATATCCTACCAATCTACCTGAATAATATACGAGTATGTAGGTTAGCCGTTATGGCTATAGGAATATATAAAAGACTTACTGTGGCTCTAGAACGCAAAGGGCCAATAAAGGACCAGTGGGTCGGGTTTGTTCTAGTTATAGTTTAATAGAATTTCCTCTGACTTGTCGTAACACCAGAGTTGCGTCCCGGTGTCGCATCTCCGTGCGGCTGAACTAACAGTGTGGTCTTCTTGGCTCATTTTTTGGATTGTAATAATAAGAGCAATACGCACTAGCGGCCAGTCCGCAACGGCCAGGTCGCGGCGGCCATCGAGATACATACATTGGTATGAAACCGCCATAGAGCGCGCGCACCCGGCCAGCTGCCACAGATGTGCGCTAGTTCGCTATTGGGGTAATAATAAACACCTATACTCCTGGACCCAGTGCGTAGGAGATTCCTCTTTTAGGAGCCCTAGCCGCGCCTAGGGCTAGATGGAAAATTTCTAAAACCTCTCACCGTATCGGCATCAGTGAGGCCCGAAACCTTCAAGGTCTGTGCGAGCCGCAGCAACGAAGGCAGGATCTTCTTGGAGGCGGTCACTTCCCCGGTGTACATGAACGTCAGCAGGAGTCGCAGTTCTGTCACGTCGCAGCCGAGGACTACGACCAGGGTGTTGTTCTCTGCTTCCACTTCCTGCAACAGGTGTTAAAGAATCAAGTATCAATGAGTTTTTGAAAAGAGTAACCTTGGAGTTTCTTGAGAGTTTCTTGCCGGTTCTTCTTCATAGGAAACGACCATTTTGGAATTTCTTGCCACTCATCGATTGGAACCGTGCACTACCTTCTGACGTTTTATAAGTGCTCATGTAGGCCTATGTAAAATAAAAACATTTTTGATTTTGATTTGAACGATCACTGACATGATCTCATCATGCTCAACTAATATCATGGCAAAGTAGAAATTTTTGGTTATGTGAGGTTTAATTTTACCCACCACCGGTTTTTCAAAGTCAAAATGTTTATTGCGAACTAAGAGTAGAACCATTCGAAAAGATATAGGTTACGCGCTTATAAAAGGGTTGCACGTGTAAAATATACCTTAGCTTTAAAATGAAGGCAATAAACAGGAAAATACCTATTTTGCTGAAGTAAAGCTACATAATCGCTTCAAGTCAAAGGCTATTTATTATTTCCGAGTTAAAAAATAATAGCTTAGGGCAATTGTTTTCTTTTACGTTGGATATCATCACACAGAGTTTTCCCGTTCTGCCTGGAGCGTGGGGAAGTGCCAAACTTTTCCTGACTAAAACCCACCTGTACTTCTTTAGTTGCCCTATGCAAGGGTCATGGAAAGTTTTCGAACAATTTTTAGGTATTCAAATCGTCTAAACAACTCATTTTTCTGTCAGATCTTTAGGCGAAGCAAAATGGACTATCACATTGTTACTGACACTTGCCCAAGTGACAGATAAGCAGAAGAGTGACGAAAATGGACGACTTTAAATGCTGTGTTAAGATGATCCGACTGGCCTGCTGGTCTAGTGGTTAGTGGACCTGACTGCCACGCCAGAGGTCGTGGGTTCGATTCCCACCCAGGACAAATGTTTGTGTGATGAGCTCGATCATTTGTTCTGTGTCTATAATATGTATGTACCTATTTAAAAATATATAAGTATGTTTATCAGTTGTCTAGTACCCATAACACAAGCTCTGCGTAGCTTGGGACTAGATGGCGTTGTGTGGAAATTGTGGAAACCTCACCTTAAAAAGTTGAGCGAAGTACTGGCTGCAAGATGCCAGCACAAGTCTGTGTGCTTTCACGGAGGTCCCACTGGCGCTCAGGGTGACATCAGTCAGGGCTCCAGTACTCAACATGCGACCTAGGGCTCCTATCAAGCTGTTCTGTTTAAGTAAAATTGCCATTTTAGTTCTTTGATCTGCAGCAGCTTTTTATTGGGAAATCCGTCAGTGACTTATTTCTTGTCTATACTTACTACTGTCAATAGATAAATAAAAATGTTTTGTAGTTTTACAAGTCTTTAAAAAAGTCTAAGGGCCTATTTCACCACCTATGATTAACGTTTGAAATTTGAATCCCCAACCGGTCCTATGAGACCGCGCTGTTATTGTTTTACTATTGTGTCTCGTTTCGCGGGTATCTGAGTAACTACGTTGCCAATATCTAACTTGGCAAATAATTTCATACAAATTCTGTTCCAATTTTGAATTTATTCGGGAAGTAGTGGCTACTCGGACATTGTGAAACAGGCCCTAATAGAAATATCAATTTAAAAAAAGTCTAGTAGGTACTTAAAAGTATCAATTCTTTAATCATCAGGGATTCTGAAATAAGTATTTTAAATAAAGAACGAGCCCAACCCAACTTTGACGGTCAATTTTGACAGGTTTGGCTGGAGTTAAAAAAATAATAATTTTAATTAGTTTAGCCAGAAATGGGTGGTTAATATAACAAATGTTTAAAAGTAAAAATCGGGCTGTAATCAAAAGACAATGCTTGACAAAAGATAATATCTAGTCAATAAGTGGATTTTTCCTCTAGTGAAAATAATTAGGTATTCATTATACAGGTCAAAAGAAAGATATCAAATTTAAAAAAAGGTTTCATCAAAATCTAGAATATTGTCTACTAAAAGTAAATGACGGATTTCGACCAAAAAGCTGCTGCATTAATTAAACTTATTAATTTTAAATCGATGTTAGTTGTAGCAATAGTCGATTATTTGGTGTGCGTGTGATCTATTAGTAACCTCCTTCTTAGTGTCGCTGGCAAAGGTAATAAATACATACAGGCTAAGCAAAGGATGCTAATATTTACATTTATAAATTATATTTCAGCGCCAAAACAAAATTAAACAAATTTACAATCGAAATTAAAATAGTTTTACGCGATTTCTGGTAAAGTTTTAAGCTTAAAATGACAGTAGCAATTTTCATATTATCAAAACAGTTTTTCATTTATTTAAATAAATTTAATAAAGCATGTAAACTACAGAATAACTACACAGAACTTCAAACAACACGACTAAAATAAACGAAAGAAAAAACACCGTTTCATTTTACACTACGTATCACTATTTTTTTTTAAACAGAAAAAAAGGTCAAATTGAAACGCAAAGGCTTTATGACTGAAGCAAAAAAAAGAAGAAAATATTTCCAAGGAAAAAAAATTGTAAGTGTACCTGGTCATCTGTAGTGGGTGTGTTGATAAAATAAAATATTACTCACCTACCTGATGATTGTGCCAGCGTAAAGAAAACTGTTGTACATCCTCATCATCCATTGCCACAATTTACTTTATAAAAACCCACTAACAAACTTCTTACGCTCACTAACTAGTTCGATGCACGTACCAAGTGGAGACAATTATATTGTTAACGAATCCAGGCTGCTTTATTTTAGGTCGGTACGCCTGGAAAACCTGTAGCCACCTATTTCTGGAGCTGATTGTATTTATAAATCCAATGACATTCGGCGTGTGACGCGGCTGACATACCAAAACTCATCCAAAAACAGATTTAGTTCAGTCGAGCGAGATGATTGGCGTCATTGTTCGACTGTTTGCGCTAATTGATCGTTTTCATGCATTGTGATCGATTTCGAACATTATATTCGAGAGTTAAGTCCTATAGTACCTATAGAGGCTGTATGCCTTGTCGTCATTGCCTCGTTTTAATGACTTAAAAAAAATTACAGCTTTTTTATTTGTTTTCTTTTTTTTATTGATCCGACTTTAAAACTTTACTGCGACTATTTGATTTGTTAATGTAATCTATCTCTTGTTTTATTTCGACATAAACTACGTAATAACATAATCTACTGACAAAGAAGTATGCTTGTCAAGAAAATTATTTTGAGAGCCGTAATTACGGATACTTACCAAGTTTTAGACAAAGTCCTGTCTTGTTGGCGACATTTTAGAGATTATTAACTGACATTGATTAAATAATTCTGTTTAGTAAATTATGTGATATTAGATTGATATTTAAAGGGCTGAGTTTATTTACTTTACTTATCTTGTTTTAAAGTAATAAGTACTTACGTTTTCTTTATTAGAAATATAAAATTTTTAGAAAAAAAAAAATGCTTGATTCTATTTTTAATACGGTATAATTTTAACTCACTGTTATTAAATTTCGAACAGTTTCGGTGTTAAAAACTCTTTCTGGCTGTTTGTCGACGATCGCGTGCAATCGTTGACCTAATTCTGATTTTAAAAAGTTCCGTACATTTCCCGCTCCGTTTGCGTTTCCGATTGTCAAACTTTTTAGGGCGTCGAGTTAAAATCAAATAAAGTTTTATATTTTGTGAAAATATTCCGAGATTTTGTTAGTGTTTATTAAAACATAATCACGTTCGTCAACATCACGTTCGTATTTTAATTTGTAAATGCCATAACTAATGTTTTATTTGTACCGTTTGTTTGGACAACATTCTGCGTTCGTTTCGGCAATTATTCACAGATAACAAGGCCCTCGAAATTAACTGAATAATACATAAGTTTGAGTAGTTGATATCAAAATACAAACGGATCTCTATACTTGGAACAGTTTCTAAAATTGTTCTCATAAATGGAAGCTGTAAGTAAATCCGCGGAAGATCTGCCGGATCCCGATTTCTTCAATAATATTAAAACTGCAATCGAGAAGGAACTCGATAAAATGAAGAAAATTGTCAATAATATAAACCAAATGAGAGGTACGTATTGTCTATAGGTATTGCTCTTGAGATCTAGAATTCTTTCGGAACTTCTGTTAAATCTTAAATAAATTATAAATAATTTATTTCTTTGCAAATATGGGTGATTGGTACGTAGATGTTTTATATAGGTAATTAGCTCCTCCATATTCTACCGTCTTGTGGGCATTGAAAAAAATGTTAATGTGCTTATTAAATATTTGCATTCCATTATTTAGCCAAAGCTTCGATCAACAAGAGCCAAAGCATGTTTGCTCATACTTGTATTTATGTTTTTTAGCAAACAAAATACCTGTTTATTATCATCAAAAAACCGAGGATTCAAACATTTTACTACCAAATTCAAATCTTGTTCTAAATTTAAAAAAATTAAATTTACCTAGGTATTGGACCGATTAGCCAGCATGCTAAAAAGTTACTTTCTAATGCGATCTCCTATTTAAATATCAAAATATAGGAAAAAAATACTAGAAATTAAAAGTACTTAGGTAAATAGTTTACTTTAAAGTATTATACTTTATTCAGGTAAATAAATGAGAAGATAGGAGTTTTGGCGGCAGTTTAACGAGTGTAGTTTAGCGGTTGTTTTAATGATTCCCAAATGGATTTTTGGTGGGTATTGCTAAGTAAAATTGGTGAGGTTTTGTGTTTCACGTGTCTAACCCGGACAATATGTGGGATCATTAAAACAGGCGAGATCTCGGTGAGAATTTTACTGTAGATGTTTTCTCAGTACCTCAGCGAGGCTTTCCTAGAAAGCTGACCCGAAACGTTTGCTGCCAAATACTGTAAACACACTAAACACATTTATCATCATCATCTAAGCCGAAAGGCGTCCATTGCTGGACATAGGCCTCCCCCAAGCGTCGCCACAGTGACCGGTCCTGTGCGTCTCGCATCCATCGGATTCCCGCGATCCTCGCCAGGTAAACACATGATTAGAATGTTGTAGTTACTCAGATACCCGCGAAACGAGACACAATAGTAAAACAATAACAGCGCGGTCTCATAGGACCGGTTGGGGATTCAAACGTTAAATCCATATTCTAATAGGAAAGAGTCTGGAGTCTGTTTCCTTATGACTACAACCCGGGAATCTGTAAGTCAAGAGTGAATAGGTTACTTCTAGGTAAGCGCGATTCATCGCCGACCGCATCGTCGCTTTCAATCAGGTGAGATAGTGGTCAAGCGCTAACCTAACCAGAATAAAAAAAAACATAGTGATAGTATTCTGTATCAATAATTTGACACTGGCTAAACGCATAAAACAGCGCGATAATAAAAAAAAGGCAGCCATAATACATTTCTTGTACCAGATAAGTATGCCAACTCGATTTCAAAAAACTTTTTTTTTTGTTAATGATTTTTCGATTTAACGTTTGAATCCCCAACCGGTCCTATGAGACCGCGCTGTTATTGTTTTACTATTGTGTCTCGTTTCGCGGGTATCTGAGTAATTAATTTTGTTCTGCAGTGCAATAGGTAACCGGGTAACCGATATTTTCTTAGCAGAACATGTTTATCATTAATGAAAATGACCCCAAAAAGTTAACCGCCAACCTTGACCCTAATTATATTTATAACCCGCGATATCTTAATGCCTGTTGTCATAATAATGAACTTATAATGGAACCGTAACGATATAATGGAAATCAATTAGTGCTGTTACCCAGTAACCAGTAACAACTATAGATTTGGTTTACATGTGTCTTCAAAGCTAGATTGAATAGGCTCTTAATAAACTAGTGCGCCTCACCATCGACGATTGCAGCACTGCTTACCATCAGGTGGGACGGCAGTCAAGTACTAGTTTATGTTAAATTATAAAATAAGTATAGACTTTCAGGTGTTTCCTACGATAAAGGTAGAACCCGTAGAACTATCATCATCATCTGCCTAGCCTTTTCCCAACTATATTGGGGTCGGCTTCTAGTCAAGCCGGATTTAGCTGAATACCAGTATTTTACGAGGAGCGGCTGCCTACCAGACCTCCACAACCCATTAACTGGGGTAACACGGTACTTCATGGCAAGACTGGAGTCAGATTTACTGGCTTCTGACTATCCGTAACGAATGCCAAAGATCTCCAAATGACAGCCGGGACCAACGGCTTAACGTGCTTTCCGAGGCACGGAGGAAACTCGTTATGTTAAGATGGTCACCCATCCACAGACCAGCCTAGGCAAGCGTTGCTTAACCTTGAAGATCGACCTGTGCGGCTGTTATTATCTAGCCACGAGCTCCTCAGAAACCCGTAGAACTATATTGCACTAAATTGACACATTTAATGTCAAACTTACTATAGGAATGATGTCAGTTCTTTTGTGTTGTAATGTCATTTTAGTCTCAGGGTATAAAAACAGATGGTAGGCGCGTCGGTCTCCTTACATTTTATTTGGCAACTAGACTTGAAAGTAGAAAATGTATGAGGAGCTCGTGGCTAGATAATAACAGCCGCACAGGTCGATCTTCAAGGTTAAGCAACGCTTGCCTAGGTTGGTCTGTGGATGGGTGACCATCTTAACATAACGAGTTTCCTCCATGCCTCGGAAAGCACGTTAAGCCGTAGGTCCCGGCTGTCATTTGTAGATCTTTGGCAGTCGTTACGGATAGTCAGAAGCCAGTAAAATCTGACTCCAGTCTTGCCATGAAGTGCCGTGTTACCCCAGTTAATGGGTTGTGGAGGTCTGGTAGGCAGCCGCTCCTCGTAAAACACTGGTATTCAGCTAAATCTGGCTTGACTGGAAGCCGACCCCAATATAGTTGGGAATAGGCTATGCAGATGATGATGACTTGAAAGTAGAAAATAATCCTAAGGAAACATACTCCTGAGATAAAAGTCATTTTTGCTACTGTAGGATATGTTCTGGTTCCAAATTTCATCCAAAAATTAGAGTGTCAAGGAGTAACACACGTACCTACATACAAACTTTCTTCTTTATAATATTAGTGTGATATTTTACCAAGCCAAGGTAATTTTTAAAATTCCTAAAGTTGAATAAAAAATGCAAAAGCTAGAGATCTCGTATTTTCAGTCAAGAATCTAGAAGTACATTACGTTTAAAGAATTTCGAGAACGCTGAAAATTCTGTTAACCTAGGCAGGTATTTGAATAGATCCAGTGTTAAAATGGCGCCGGTCGCATTTCTTTCACATCTTTATGTCCTGACAAAAATTGCCTTTTCTATACACATAAAAAAGAAAGAAGGAAAGAAAACGTTTATTTGTACCTCACATAATCGTACCTACACAATAAAAATAACATTAAAATCTGTGTGAGGGCCAAAAAGGCTCCTACTCGTAACTCAGCATCATTATTTTATTTATTTTTATACGGGCTTAATTCAGAAATCAATCTGGCACGACTGGTATTGTTAGGAGATTTTTTTAATAGTAACTTTCTTTTTTTTCTTTCTGTAAAAAAATAATTAAAAATCTGATTTATATGTTTCGACGATAAATAAAGAGAATAATAATAAAAAACCTTTATTTGAAACATTTTAGGAGGTTTTGTTTTTAGTTGGGATATCATCAGGATGACTTCTCACTCTCTTGTGCGGAGCGAGAGAGCGTGTCAGACTACTGATTGAACCCCACCCCGTTCCTTCTTTGCTTTCGTTCCAGGGTACCGGGTTTTCCTTTCAGAAACCAACCTATGACCCCAGAATTTTTGGAGGATGGGGAACAGAGAGTGAAGTCCCACATACATCCATTGAAAAGGGAGAATCATCCGACCAGACGGGTGTTGTGTGGTGGGCAACCATAGATATAAATTTTTTACCCGATTCCGTGGGGTAAGGACCTGGTGATCTGTAATACAGGTTTATACCTATAATAGACACCAGCTCCGCACATACACTTGACTGAATTTGTTTTTTTTTTGTTACTACATTTTTAATCGTCCATCCGGCTTGCCTGGAAGCCGATCCCAATATAGTTGGGAAAGGAAGGCTCGGTAGATGATGATGATTTTTAACCTATCAATACCCGCGACACGAGACACAATAGTACTTAAGAAAATAACAGCGCAGTCTTATGAGACCGGTCGGGGATCCATGAATTAATCGTGTAAGTCTTGTTTTTTTTTTGGTAGAAATAAATAAAGATATTATTACTATTTCTCGATCCTTTTCAGTGGAAGCCGCGTATTTAGAATCGGATCTGGTGTTGATGATCGATGCTCCTACATGGGAAGAAATATCCGAACTCATTGGTATTGGAACCTCTCCTATGACGATGGATGACGTTACTGTAAAGGAAGAAAATATATAAAAAGTACGGATATAAATACTGCTAGTTTTATTTTGTTATCATACTCCAAGTTTGCTGAGGAGCTCGTGGCTAGATAACAACAGCCGCACGGGTTGATCTTCAAGGTTAAGCAACGCTTGCGAAGGTTGTTCAGTGGATCTGTGACCATCTTAACATACCGAGTTTCCTTCGTGCCTCGGAAAGCACGTTAAGCTGTACGTTACGGATAGTCAGAAGCCAGTAAATCTGACTCCAGTCTTGCCATGAACTACCGTGTTACCCCAGTTAATGGCTTGTGGAGGTCTGGTAGGCAGCCGCTCCTCGTAAAATACTGGTATTTAGCTAAATGCGGCTTGACTGGAAGCCGACCCCAATATAGTTGGGAAAAGGCTAGGTACATACTTGATGATGAATATCATGTTTATTTTATTTTTGACTGTCATAGTCCACTGTTTCGCTATACTTCTCACATCTTCGGTAGTATAGTGGTAAGTATCCCCGCCTGTCACGCGGGAGACCGGGGTTCGATTCCCCGCCGGAGAGAATCTTTTGGTCTATTTTTTTAGTTTTGCTGTCCTATAAATCAATAATGAGTTTCTCGACCCCCAATATGACTCCTAGTTTGCTACTTATATAATTATGTATATGAACCTAATAAATAGTAACTGATAATTCTTTCAATGCTCTTAAATGATGTTTCGTTTAAATTAATATTATACCTAAAAAGATAAAACTGTAGATATTTTGATGTTTGTGAAGGATTTCATTTTATTATTTCTGAAATAAAGTACTTACCATCTACTCTTTTTGAGTTGGTAAATCATCAAATCGCTTCTTCCACACTAGGGTAGAACGAGAGGGCGTATTCGACTTTTACTGACTAAAATCCACCCTTTCCTTCATTTCCCTTACCGTTCTAGGGCCACCGGTAACACTTTCATACGTTGACGCTGTAGAGTATCAGTTTAAGGGCGCTATTACAATTTTTCTTAAATTTGAGCGTTTTGACAGAAATGCCATTACAACACAAAAGAACTGGCATCATCTTATAGTAATTTTGACATTTCCTGTGTCAATATAGTCTCAGGGTATAAAAAACAGACGATAGGTAAATTAAACGACGGGCGGCAGCAGTCGCGCTCGATTTTTGCATTGCATACAAAAATTATTTAAAAATATTATTTTAGCCCAATTTATTTTTTTCAAGATATATAGAAATACCACCTTAGTTGGTTAATTTTTTTTATTTGAGTTTGGATTATAATTTTGTAGATAAAAATTGTAGTTTCGTACGGAAAACTGTCAGTAGATCTTGGTTTTACAGAATTATTTTTGGTGTATTACTGTATGAATAGTAATAAAGTGGTTTCAGCACTCCGATGTAGAAGATACAGTTGTATCATAGACATTTTTATAAATGATTAAACTTTAATATCTTCGGTGCACCAAGGCGTCAAAAGATACCCAAAAGCAACATTTTATAAAACATTCTTTGCGGAGACAAGGATTTTACTGATGTAGGTAAACAAATTCAAATATTTATTTAAAGCACTCCCAAGATAAGTTATCAAACTTTCTTATCCATATTTTTGTTTTTTTTTTATGGCTATATCTAAAGCATCGTCACACGTCAAAAATCGGATAAAACGCTGAAATTCATCAAAAATTGCGACAGCCCTCTTAACGTTTGTATCCCCAACCGGTCCTATGAGACCGCGCTGTTATTGTTTTACTATTCGATGGTCCCTAGGTAAAGTATCGAAAGTGAAAATCGCTACTTTGCAAGAGAGCGATTTAAAGTTTATTTTTTGCATAATTTTGTCACGGGTGATTAAATCTTTATAAAAATTAGGGAAACGAAGTTGTATTAAAAAATATCCTTTAAATAGAGCTCAAAACAGTAATAATAAAAAATTGCTATTTTTTTGATTCGATACTTTACGTAGGGACCATCGTATTGTGTCTCGTTTCGCGGGTATCTGAGTAATTAATGAGTTCAAGAAAATTCACACCCCTAGTTGGCTCCACTTAGCCGTCAGGTCTTTTCCTTTGAAAACGTCTACATGACGTTGACGTTTAACGTTTTAAGTTGATTTTGATGTCTAACTAATGTCATTCATTAGCAGAATTCATAAAAAATAGAATAGAATAAACTAATGTTATTAACTTCATTGATTGCTAACCTAATCAATGAAGTTAAAAAAACAATGTACAATGTCAATGTATTGTGTAAGCAGTTGTTGATAACCAAATAAATAAATAAATACTACTAGTCTATAAGTTTATTGAATGTATGTCATATCTTTGTTTAAATGTAGTCAATCCTTGGTGAGCCAAATAAATAAAATAAAATAAATAAAATAAAATAAACATTAGTTTTTTGACAGGCGCCTAGACCTGACACTTCTTTGCTGTGAACACCTTCATTAATTGGACCCGCTAGGGCCGACGCCAGGGTTGTGGAATTATTTGGAACACTTACCGCCACCCTGGAACGCAAAGGGCAACTAAACGAATATGGGTGAGTTTTAGTTAGTAAGTTTGAAATTCATTCTCGGTCCATTCAGAGTAGAAGAACTGTTTGATAATCTGTATTCGAAGACTCAAATGATAGACTTTATTTATAGGTACTTACGTTTATTAATTTATTATGTTTACAATTATAAAGACGCCGCCGTAATTAAAACATATTTTATTTTATGTTTTTCCAATGTGACGCGCCTGACATCACTACTTAGCGTAAAACAAAGTCGCTTTCTCTGTTCCTATATCCCTCTAGTTAGATGCTATCTTTAAAACTACGCAACGGATTTTGATGCGGTTTTTTTAATAGATAGAGTGATTCAAGAGGAATGTTTATAAATACGTATAACGCATGCATAATATCGCAGAGGAACACTGATAAATTTGCACCCGTACGAAGCCGGGGCGGGTCGCTAGTTCAGAATATAATATTCGAACTAATATTCTTTTAAATCCAGCCAGATCATTTGAATAAGGTTGAATTTCACCTTCAATCCTTACAGTACATACATAGGCTTTGGACATTCCAAAACAACATGGCTGATCCTTTCTAACAAAAGATTATTAGATCAAAACATGATCCGTTTGAACGTAGTGAAACAAATCTATTATTTACTTTGTCAGTGGCCATCCGATTGAGCAAATCCCTTCCGTGTAGGTAGTATTGGAGCGAAATAATCTTGTTTGGAAGGATAGCATCATGAAATATACAATCACAGAAGCTTAGTTTAGATCTGTGGTTCTCAAACTTTTTCTGACTGGCGAGCAGTTTGGTTTCTGTGTTGCAGGGACTTTAACCTATCACATACCCACAAAACGAGACACAATAGTAAAACAATAACATCGCGGTCTCATAGGACCGGTCGGGGATTCATGAATTAAGTTTGTGGGAACGTTTGAAAGAGTTACCTTGGTCTTGGAACGCAAATGGCAAGTGAAAGGACAGGTGGGTTTTATTCAGTAAAAGTCTGATATACAATGCACTACCTTGTTCCACCCTAGAGCGGTTAAAGTCAATTGATGATCTCCTACCTCAAAAACCAGAAATTCAGAAGAAAGCTAGCATGTTTTTAAAACTAAAAAAAATACGCTATATATTCAAAACTTGATGTGTACTATTCTTTATTGTAAATTACAACAGTTTCGAAATAAAATTTGTTACTTTACAAGTGGAAAATTTGAAATTTAACACGAACCACATTTTAACTTTAGCTTTAGGGACCACCAGTGGTTCGAGAATCACTGTTTAGGAACCACTGGTATAAGATGATACCGGCAATGGCAAACGAAATATGATAAAAATATTCTGTTTATCCGATATGGAAAAGGGTTGACTGGTGACTGTTGAAATCATTGATAGAGGAATATATGAACAATCCATGTTGCTGTTTAGTATTTAATTAAAATTAAGTAGTCTTCTTTTTCTTCTTCTTTTCGGATCGATGCTCTCATCAAACTTTTCTGCCCAGTATTTGGCAACCTGTATGGCTTTGGCATTGGCCTCGTTTTGATCCTGCAAAATTAAGTAGTGTAAGTATAAAATGTGTAATTTATTTTCTTTTATGTATTTAGGCGTTTTATTTCAGCGTTGGAAGGCCTCCCACAAGGTGGTCCGACGACCTGGCGAAGGAATCCGATGGATTCGAGACGCACAGGACCGGTCGTTGTGGCGACGCTTGGGGGAGGCCTATGGCCAGCAGTGGACGCCTTTCGGCTGAGATGATGATGATGATGTAGGGGAGAGGTAGCATGAAAGGGACGCGTATTGAAAGGGACAAGACGAATATCTTGTAAAATAAGAAACTTCTCGAAAGGAGAATATTTTTGTTCTGTGGCAACCCCGAAGCCCAACCATTCGTACCTAACGTCCCGCTTCTATCATTTCAAACATGGCGACAGCGAGCAAGTGTTCGTAATCGTACACAAAAGTAAATTTTTCGTTATTCTGTCGAAATGTTTTGTAAAGTGTTATAATTAGATAAGTATTGTTTTACCAGTGTTTTCGATCGACTTAGTTATCGACAAATACGAAAACAAAAGGTCAGAAAACTTTTATTAATTGGTAGTAGGTTTTAAAGTCATTTTTGTTATTTTTGTGTCATATTTATGAAAGGGACACGAAAAATGGTTATGAATGGGACGTCCCTTTCATAACTCTCCCATTCATAAAAAGTACTTTAATTAGCCAATTAGTACACAATCTCTGTAACACCTAGAATCTGGCTAAGGAATGACTAGTTTTAAGCTTTTCTTATCATCATGTTTTGCAATAAAAAGTATTCTATTTATTTGTTTATCTATTTTGTTGATTTTATAGTAATTTTTTTGTTATTATTATTTTTGCAGTATAAATATACCCAGAACACTTATAGACGTACACAAAATAGAAGAAGTTGTGAATGAAACTGTATATTTAGCATTATTATTGTCCTAGTCTCTCTTATATATCTTAGTTGATGATTAAATGTAACCAAGAAACCAAATAAGTTAAGACAATTGAGTAAAACTCATATAAAAAATATAAAAACTTAAGTTGTTAAAAAAAACAATTATAAAACGGTTAATTACTGTTTAATTTCAGTTTCAGTGTATTTTCTAAATATTTTTAGTTGCTATTAGTTGGTTATTTTTTTTTTTGCTAGTTGCATTACTAGTGATAATTTTACGATTAGCACCAAGTGGATTTATGTTAGGATAGCCAGATAACCAAACTTTAAGATTGTTGTTTGTTTGTAACTTAAAAAACTAGATTTTTGAACAATACCAAACTAGTATTAATATATTGTAAAATGATTTTACATGGATTTTATGTACTGTCCCTTTCATAAATGAATCCGTCCCTTTCAATACAGCTCATTTATGAAAGGGACAAAATCCTCATTTTTTTAAATCGCTAATATGAGTACCTAAGAATAAGGATATATTCATTATTTACTTTTATTTCATTAGAAGATGAACGTAGGTTTCTCATTCAGGTTCAACCTATTTAAAATATTATATAGAGCGTTCACTAGAGCCACTCGAACAAAAATGTCCCTTTCATGCCACCTCTCCCCTATTTAGGACTAGAGTTTTTGTGTGTTAAGGCCAGTATTAGGTATAAATGCAGTAGGCATGTGTACACTTTTTTCGTCTGTCTGTCACCAAGCTCTATCCCGTTAACCGTGATATCTAGACAGTTGAAATATTTACAGATGATGTATTTTTGCAGCCACTTTAACGATAAATACCGAAAATAGAATAAAATAAATATTTAAGTGGCCATACAACAAACGTGACTTTTTTGCCGATTTTTCTAAGGAACCTTACGTGCGCGAGTCCGACTCGCTATTGACCGGTTTTTATTGTTATAGCATTGTTTACAACTATGAAATCCTGATTTTTATTTAACAGTATGTATGTACTAAACGTCTTATCTGCGTTGAAAGTATAGAGAATACTTCTCATGCGCAAGAAACTCTTTACCTTTTCTAGACGTTCACGCTCTCTGAAGATTATGACAGACAGCCGGGGTCTACGAACTGATTTAATATTCTTATATCGCAGTAGCATTCAACAGCATTCACAGTAAATAAAATACCAATTGTCAACATCAAATTCAATTCGATTTTTAGTCGTTTCACTTGGAAAGAATTTCGTTGGCGACTGTCGTAAAATAGCTCGGTACTGTCGCCCCGTCGACCGTTCCCGCGCACTGAAGCTCTGAACCGAATAATTCACGAGAGTTTCCAACAAAACTCCAACTGCAATCCTTCTACACCTTATCACAGAGACACAAGATCCATTTTAGATTGCACAAATCATTGTTAAGTTGGCAGAAACCGGCTCCGGCAAGCAGCCGCATCGAAAATCCTTTTAAAAAGAATTGAGCGTCCCTCGCTGCAAACCTTTGCACAGATAAAGGTTTATTTAAAAATATATTATATAGTAACTATATTAGTTTTAAAATATGTACCGCAATATTTTCTAGCATATTACAAACTGTATTTTTCATAGAGGTGAGAAAAACCGTAACTTGACATTGTATTTACGGTTATTGCTTACGTGTGATTTAGGAGAGTTGCGGTTTTAGACTTTATTGGTAATTTATTTATAAAAGTATTACTACGTTGAATTGATTCGGTTTATAGCTTATTTAATTCCAAAACAAGAATTTATGCTGCTTCTTACTTAACTAAAAAGCAAAACTTATTGGATTTTTTTTTGTTAGTTGTATGGACATTTATTGTGTACATTAGAACGTTTAAGCGTCATTTGTCACACGGGTGTACAAACGATGCTTAACGTTTTTCAATTTTAAAGGTCATTCAAGTTGTACAAATGTATACAATCGGCGGCGGCGTTCGATGTTCGATATTACAGCGATTTGGGTCTGGTTGGTATGTTTGATCATTTCTTTACCAGTAGCACATTCTTTAACTTGTGTAACGTAACTGGTATTAGAAGGCGTCGTACCTCGTCTTCCAAGGTCACCTAATGCATGTTCTACGGAGTCAAAGTCGATATTTTTTACGGGTTGCAAGCATCCGATGAATGTGAGACGCACAAGACCGGTCGTTGTGGCAAAACTTGGGAGAGGCCTATGTCCAGTAGTGGACGTCTTTCGGCTGAGATGATGATATTTTTTACGGTACGGTTTGAGCAGTGGTTTGGTATGTCGCAAGTTTGATCCCAATGATCAAGCCAATTTTTTTTAACAATAACAGTTCGGTGTAAAACAAAACCGGTAGCGCAAATAAAACCTCTTTTGACTTTCCTTCGATATCGAAGGAATTCACATGAGTTGGTAGCTTTTTTATTAAATTCCTCGTTTTATGATCATGAATCACAAATATTACTTAGATCAAATGATATTTGGTTTTTTTAACTGTACGAATGAGAAATGGCACAATGTTTAACCGATTGACTACTGCGCTGTGTGTGGGCTCGACTCCCGCACAGATAAAGTATTTATATGGCCTGAGTGTCTTGTGTAGGTATGCGAGTTTAATTTTTTTGTGAATGGATCCACGAGAGAGGAGTTATTGCTAATGTGAGAAACGTTTAAAAAAAACCGCTCTTCCGTAAATTAATACTCATATTTCAGAAGATTCAAGATCCGTTTGGAGACTATGCATAATTAAATTGAAAGGAGAAACTGACTGACATATCAACGCACAGCTAAAACTACTAGGACTGATGGGAGCATTAAATTTTTCACCAGGTTTAATCAGGTTTCCTTTTATGACGTAGACGAGCACTTAGAGAAGATTTTTCAAAATTCAGTTGAAGCTAGTTTTTTATACATAATATATTCTTTATGCTTGTTGAAATACGCGTAATGTTATTTTTAACCCGGAATTGTGAAAGGCATTATACCCAAACAAATAATCGTCAAAGGCTATCCCGGTTTCATTGGTAGGTAAACAGTAAAGCAAATACCTATCCACAAATATACAGATTTGCAAACCAAGCAAATATAAATATAGGCCATCGTCGTATTAATATTTGCACTAAAGTGAAAATTAAATAGATTCTACATAAGCATTAAGGCCCTAGCGCCCGATCAGTGCCATAAAACAGTAACTTTCTGAAGCCTACTCTTTATTAACGGCTTGGTTAATCGGTTTAAAAAAAAAAATTATAAACTCATATGCAACATTTTTTCTTATGACTAATAATTTTGCCTAAAAACATTTTCACACAACGATATCATAAATTTTATCACTTGTTTTCCCTAATACTTTCAAACATCTTTGAACTTGAGAATTGGTTATCTTTTAAAACGGTACATAGCATATTTAATTAAATCCATCAATATTTCGCAAAATGCATTTAAAGGTTAGTGGGGCTCTATCCGGGCGCTGCTGGTCGGAATTAAATGCACAGATGTAATCGTACTGCTGCCTAGGCAGTATGCGAGTATGTATTATGTCCATTTAAGTCCGGCCAGGTGTTCAAGGGACTATACGCCTTAAAGGTTTTCAGTACCCTTTGAGCCTATTATCAATGTTACGTTAGTTTCCATTCCGAACCCGAAAGGTCCGGGTTTTTAGAGGAAACAAACAGAAATCAAAAACATTTACTTATTTCTAATAGACCATTTGCCTGCCTGAGTCCCAGCAGTGGGAACATTACAAGGCCGATAATGCTAATGCTAATAGACCATTTACAGGCACTTTTGAATTGTTAAAATGTCCATCATCATCTGCCTAGTCTTTTCCCAACTATATTGGGGTCGGCTTTCAGTCAAGCCGGATTTAGTTGAATACCAGTATTTTACGTTTGCCTACCAGACCTCCACGACACGGCCCTTTAACTGGGGTAACACGGTACTTCATGGCAAGACTGGAGTCAGATTTACTGGCTTCTGACTATCCGTAACGACTGCCAAAGATCTAGAAACGACAGCCGGGACCTACGGAGGAAACTCGTTATGTTAAGATGGTCACCCATCCACAGACTAACCTTGGCAAGCGCTGCTTAACCTTGAAGTCGACTTGTGTTCTATTACTCACACTGAGCCACCAAAAAAATTAACGCAGTGGTTAAAAACTTTTCCTGTAGTTACCATAAAACTACAGAATGTAGGATAAACATTGTAGATACGATTAAATTTCATTCTACCATTTTGAACGATCGGAACTTAGCTAAGAACATCGAAGGACTGCAATAATTTGACTGCTACGATCTTCTCGTATGCGCTTCCCCAGCAACGATTGCATCACTGCTTGCTTTCCATCACGTACTATCGAAGTCAAGTGAATGAAACAGAGGTTCAGAGTTTGTATGGAGATACCAACTTTCACGCGGGTGAAGCCGCTGGTAGAAGCTTGACAATCCATATAAATAATGTATAGAGCCTTCTATTTTAAGTTATTAAACTCTGCATGGCTCTTTTTGTATCCGAAATAAAATATTTCTATTCCTCAATTCAGTCTTAGGTAGGGCGAGGAATCAGTTAATAACTTCTCCCTCTCTGAATGGGGCTGGAGAGAGTATCACAGTTCTACTGACCACTTGTGTTCCTTCAGTAGCCCTTTGCACTCCAGGGCCGTGATTCTACCGAACAATCACGCAACCATTTTGTTTTTATTCCCAGTTGTTGACCTCATCTAAACTCTAGAACGAAAATAAACAATGTAACTACATTGTTAAATGATTTTATTGCTTTCATTCTACACGTTGTCACGTCTACACCCGCTGCCGTGTCGACAACCCCATTTTTCTTTATATATAAAGCAAAAACCTAGAAATTTCTAAAGTACAAACTCTTTGTACATTGTAAGCATTATTCTCAGAGTTTGGATCAGAAAAGTTTTACATTTATGTGCTTAGCCCAAACTGGATTCCTGATTGCTCTTTTTTGAGGTGTGTAATCATGAAATAACTTCTCCCGCTATGAGTGGAAATAGAGTTGCCAGATCTTCAAACCGAAAAAAGTCGGACAAACCAGCCGGTTTAGCCAGAATTTTGGCCGGACACACAACCAAAAAGATTGACCGTGTCCGGCTTCATCCGGACGCCTGGCAACGCTAGGTGGAAAGAAGGAGTGTCAGACTTTCACTGACAAAAATCTTGTGTGTTCTAGGGCCATAGTAAAGCTTTCGAACAAAGTCAAAGTCAAAGTCAAAATATTTTTATTTCACATAGGCCTACATGGGCACTTATAAAACGTCGAAAACTAGTGCACGGTTCCATATTGGTCGTTTCCTATGGAGAAGAACCGGCAAGAAACTCTATGGTTACTCTTTTCAAAAAAACTATTGGGTTTACAACATTTCCATATTACAATACAGACACTTATGCGAGGACAGTGTAGACCAGTCAATATTGCACCCAAAACCACAATAAAGATAAAATTAGTCAAAAACTGGGTTCAAAAAGGTAGTAATTAAAATCTGTAGTCTACAGTGCCCACTCATTCACATTATACGAAAGAAGCTATATAAATATAAGAACGAAAAAAAAAACAATTATAAAACTTATCAACAAATGAGATGCAAACACAAAAAAAAGAAAAATCACGACTTAATGAATTTAAGGTGATAGAGATCCGAATAATATAAAAATATTGCAAAAGCAATGGCTTAAGTAAATAGTAAATAAATAAAATAAAACAAACATGGAGCAGTTAATAGACATGTTTACACAATAATGCAGTTAATGAGTTACCAGGGGGCCACATGTGCAGAAGCAGTTAATGCCAAACAAGCGTGTCTTCGACGTAGTCCCTAACCTTGTAATATGCTTTTTTGGTTAGGACACGTTTAATATGGGTTTTGAACTTTCCCTCGCTAAGTTCAATAACGGACTTGGGCAACTTATAAAAGCGTATATATTGACAAGGAATGACTTGCTGGTCTTCGCTAGTCTCCATTTAGGTAACACGATTTCGTGTTTCCTACGCGTATTTTTGTCATGTAAATCGCTTCTAATTTTAAAAAGTCCTAAGTTTTTACATACATACAATATACTTTCTAAAATATAAAGAGAGGGCAGAGTTATTATATCAATTTCTCCAAATGTATTTCTAAGGGATTCTCTCGTAGCTCCGCAAAGCTGTAAATAATCTGAAAAAAAAACTGCCGTTTAGACAACCCCATTTTTCTTAATATCTAAAGCAAAAACTAGAAAACTAAAGTACAAAGTCTTTGTAAGGTTTTCGAAAACAAAAATAAGGCTGACTATAAAGCAGCCTCGTGTAAGATAGGCCAAATAACACGTCAGTGCGGTGAAGGATTGAAAATTTATACGTTTAGGCTGCTTCCGACGGAATAATTCCCTTATTTTTCACGATTACCCTCCCGAGTTCTGACAAGCGGTGAAGTAACAATTTAGATGTGAAAGTTTTTAAAGGAAATATTCTTATTACTTGTTTTTATGGGAGATTTATTTAAATACATTCCGTTTAATATGCTTTCTTGTTTTAAGGAGTTGGGAGGGGTAATAAATCTATAGTCTATAGGGAATGAGCGGAGGCTAAGTTTAATACAGTCCGTTTCAGGTTAGGTTCATTCAGTCCTCAATTGGTCAATTGCCTTTTACTTAGCAAAATAAGCTATATAAAAATCCTTCTGCTGGGACTCAGTTATTTTGTATAAAAGAGGGAATAAGCCCTAATCCACCATGTGGGCCCCATGCGCTGTCACATGCTTCAAATGTTTAGTTCAACGCATCAGTTTCCTAACTATATTTTCCATTACCGTTTTGAATTTTTGAACTGTGTTAGGTGGGCTATTAGTTTAAGTAAATTTAGTTTAGCTTAATAGCAGTATTTTCCATGGACCGACTTTTTATCTTCAATTCAATAAACGAATGCGTTGATAAACCTTGAGAGTTAGATTCGATGACTTCTGATTACTGTCATTTAATGTCTTATGTCCCATAGCTACTGTGAACCAGTAATCATTTATCGCGAACGGGCTTGAGTTTTACGCTTCACCTCGGTCCACGTCATTCTGTTGTTTTTCGCTTCTGCCAACACGGTGCGACGACGTGAAGTTTGACGAGGACCGCCACGCTTCCTTTTCCCTTGAGGATTCCAGTCTAACGCTTGCTTGGGTATGTGGTCTTAATCCCTTCAGAACGTGTGGCCAATCCATCTCCACTTGTGACGCTGGGTCTAGCGGTCGATCGGGCTCTTGTAGCATTTCTCCAACAGCTTTAACCTAAAAACATACCCGCAAAACGAGACACAATAGTAAAACAATAACAGCGCGGTCTCATAGGACCGGTCGGGGATTCATGAACTAAGTTGGATATTGTCTCGGGCCAGTAAATCCCGAGGATGCGACGGAGTCCGTGATTGACAAAAACTTGGACTTGACGTAAAATGTCCTTTGTGACCTTTCACGTTTCGCACCCGTAGAGCCTAAGCAGATGTGACGTAAGACCCGTCGATTTTAACCATTATCCATCGGGTCAGTTGACTACGAATGCCAAACAGGTCTCAGTAGCGTGAAGGTAGCTCTGGCTTTGGGCTCCTCTTCACCTCCACCATCTCTTTACCGCAACGATCTACGGTCCGGATAAAGCGTTTCGAATCGTCGTTTATACCGCGTACATCGAAGGACTGGAACAATCTGCCTGCTGCGGTTTTCCCGTTTAATTATAATTTGGGTGTCTTCAAGGCTATAGTGAATAGGATTTTAATAAACTAGTGCGCCTCACCATCAACGTTTGCAACACTGCTTACCTTCAGACGGTAGCACTATTTTATGTTATATAAAAAAAGACTACTAAAGATACTTCTGACGTGCTATAAACTCCTCGTTAATTCAAATAAAACACCAAAACTCTGCACCGCAAAGATCTTCAATTCAATCATAAAATAAACAAGCTAACCGAAGTTCGTTACCATTATGGTAGTAAACTTAACTTTAACTGCGAGCTCTGTTCATCTCTTCCAGTTAGAACGTCATAATATTATACCAGTCATTGGTATATGACGTGAGGGAATATACTGCGGTAGACTATTAACTGGTTTGCAGAGCTTGGAGGCACTAGAGAAGTCTATAGTCTTAGATTGTGTTCTTCTAACGCCCGTTTTCAATAAGCTATCTGTCTACAGTTGCGGTTACTAAAGATATACACATCTATCCTTTTGCCCTTACTTGCTTTCCTATAACCTACCGACGGATAGCATTTCCTACCAAAGTTGTGGATGGATAGATAGAATCTTTCTGTTTATCGGGGATAGCTATCTATCTATGAACTGCGGTAAGTTATTGAAAACGGGCGTTAGCGTGTCGATGGCAAAATTGATCAAATAACTTCCCTGGTCCAGTATTCGTTCACGGCAATGCCGTCCACTGATGCTGTCAATCTGTCATTAGGTCCTGACGTAAACAAATAACAGGGCACGTGATGCAGGTTGGAAAGTGGGACATGGTCTGCGGGGACACGCCGCACAAACACTGAAGATCTGAACCGTCCGGGAACCGTCGTAGATTGTTAGCAGGCTCCAAGGTTTGTTGATGTTAAATCACTGATGATGATGATGAAATCCCTGATCGTTCGTACACACGGATGTATGGTGTGTACGGTGTCGTTAATAAAAAATTTCCGAAGTACTACCCAAAACAAAACTTACAAAAACGTCGTCCTTTGGGGTATTTAAGTAAAAAACACACAACGACTTAAGGTTTGTGGGAAGGGTCTGCTTACAGACGGGTTATGCAGTCTGCTGAAGTCCAAATTCCCTACCATCATCTGACTTCCTGAAACCCTGACTGCCTAGGCGGGATTTGCAGTGGTCTATATGGAAAGCACTAAATCGGTTGCGCACCCAGGTAGGCCGCTGCAAACACAATTTGGCCCTACACCTGAACTTTGGAGGATCTAATGAGCGCCCCTGATGTTGCTATCAACGTGGCCACTTACTGAGCCCAAAAAATTTAGCGAGTTTACCGTCGAATCGAAAAGAAGAAGAATTAAGCAATACATTATTGGCAAGACTTTCTATTCGAACTGAGCTATACAATTATGATCAATACTTTCAATAATAAAAACTAAGCACATCTGTGGGCTGCGGAAGTATTCGAAAGAGTAACCGACGCCTTGGCGACCGCTGATATAAATGGCTTTAACAATAGTCGCCAAGATGGTTTCCGTACTCTGTGACCGTTCTAACCACAAAAACGTTTTAAAGCACTGTGGGGACTCGCGGGAGGAGTCTGCTAATGTATGTAATATCTTGCTGTTTTGAATTAGAAGTTTCGTGAATTAAAATACTTATAAGTACCTACCTAAGTATTTTTAGAACTAAATTGGGAAAATTTGTTTAGCAATTTTAGAGAAATTAGCGTACAAAAAAAGTTCAAAGGAACAAAAACTTAAAAAGCCTTTGTATGGCAAAATTCATCAGGTTCAAAACCTATAGATAAAGTAAAAAGTGAATCTTAAACAATATTTATTAAAAAGACAAACAATGTATGCACCTTGCGGTCTTCAAGTGACGGAGCAAACCACCTTGTAGTAACCTTCAATGCTGCGTTTCGAGAACGAGAACCACAGTTACCGACATAACCCAAAGAACCATACTCCAGACGTAAGAATAGATGGTCGATGGGGCTGAAACGTTCTAAAGTGGCGACCGTGCAATGGAAGTCGCAGCGATGGAAGGCCCACAAGGTGGCATCGGTCCACCTTGTGGGCCTGGTGAGAGTTGCAGAAATCCAATGGATGCGAGACGCACCGGACCGTTTGTTGTGGCGATACTTGGAGGAGGCCTGTGTCCAGCCGAGGACGTCTTTCGGCTGAAATGATGATGATGACTTTTTGATACAAACAGTTAGTTTTAAACTATTAGAATTCGGATGTAACATAGTTGACTGTTATTGCATTATTCGACGGCCAATGTATCGAGATAGCCTTTTTGGCAAATTACACCGAGGCATTCAAATGTCAAATTACATTCTCAGCTCCATTTTATCGAAATGGCGCTTGTCTCAATGATTTCACATATTGTTCAGTTGCGTAGAAACTTGAGATACAAAACTAAACTAACTTTACATCAAAATATCCCCTAGGAATCAATTTGAGTATAATTAAAACACCCATTATACATATTCGAAAAAAATCCCGCCAAAAGCTAGGTACTATTTGACAGAGACTGTCAAACTGACAGATGCTCCTAATGCCAAACTTTTTTTTGAATTCAATTTACTTGTCCAAATAGGTACTGCAAGAATAGTTTCCACTCGACATGCTTCCTATATACTAAAGTTGTAAATAAAGTAAAGAAACGTATAACATCTATACATATAATAAAATCGTAGGAAAGTCAAAACTGTACATTGAATATTTTTTTAAAATAATACTTGGGGCGTGATCTACAATCGATACCGAAGCCAAAAATATAGTTTTTAGAATTCATGTCTGTTTGTCTGTGTGTCTGTTTGTCTGTTTATCTGTATGTCCGGGCTAAACTCAAAAAGTACTGCATGGATTTACTTCAAATTTTGCATGAATATTACTGAGAGGTCGGGAAAAATAATAGGCTACATATTATCACGCTATCACCTACGGGGGAGGAGCTGTGAATCTTTATTTTTCTTACGCATTATGTGGCAGCGTGTAATCTAACGACGCATATATAAATGTTGTTTTTCAGTAAGCCATGCTATTATTTAGCTTTACAATATAAAACCTACGCCATTTAAGTAACTTGGGCAGAAAAATATAATATAAATATAAAGGAAATTTTAAAGCACATCTATGACATTTCATAAAAATCAAATCAAGTTACATATTAACACTTTTTGGAAATTTATAATTAAAATTTTATCATGTTGGCGAGGTTAGTAGTTAGTTATGCTTAAAATTCATAGATGGCATTTTGCATTTTCTTCATAACAGTTGTATCGTATAGTTCGTTTGACAAATACAAGTTCCAACAAAACCCTTAAAATCTTGAGCAGAGTTGAGGAAGACAATTTAAAAAAAATGCGGTGTTAAGTATTACAAAAAAGTGATGTTCATTGATGATGAAGTGACATTGAAGCTCATTTATCGCAAGAACGTGACAGAATCCAAGAGAACAGCGTGCGGCACAAATAGAATAAGATCGCCTGTGTCGTGCCATAAATCAACTTTCGACATCTGATGATGAATCCACGGTTTACGATATCGAAGAGCAAACGGCTAAGTAAAGAAGGAAGTGGATTTATCTACAATATCGTGATTAACCTCGCCGCCCATGGAGATATGGTTGCCTTAGAAGAAGTTTGTACCCACTGCCAAGTCCGCAAATGGAAAAGGTCCAGCCATTTTTTTAAATACATTCGAGCTTATAACAGCGCCTTCCAGATAACTTCGTTTGGTGAACAACAAGCAAGTGTTGAAGTAGACACATCCTCAATTTGGTCTGGTCTGTTCAAAGGATTGCAAACTATGTCGCATAACGTTAATCCGCAAATTAGCAACTTCAAAGCAGCCCTCGCGTCGGTGCCTGAGAACGAGCGCAACCACTTTAAGTTTGTCATCAGAGCAGATAGAAGGCCGATCACAGCCCATCCAGGGTGGTATAATGCTCCAACAACGAATGAGGTAGCTGTTGTGTTAGTCGATCAGGAGTGTTGATAAAAGAGACATCGTTTTACGCACGCATGATGACCGGCTTCGAAGGATCAGCGAAACTCACCGTGCGTACGATTCTCTTCAATATCCTCTCATTTCAGTTCTGTCGCGGAGAGGTGGGCTACCATTTTGCCCACTATAATGTAGACCCCCAGACAGGCACCCCAAATCATAAAAAAAACCATCCACCATGCATTTCTACAGCTTCTTGATCCAGCTGAGGGTAAACAATGGTTCGTATCTCCGCCATTATCGTACGCTCTTTACTCAGTTTTTAGGACATGTACGCCAAAATTGAGACAGAGCGTTTGGTATTTATAAGGTCCAACCAAAGAAAGCTCAAAGCTGAGAACTACGTCTATCTCTATGCAGAATAATACAAATGCTTATTCATGGTAATTCTCCCCTCCACCTTCACAAAAGGTCCGTGGTACATGCACGAGAAGACCCAAGATGCATTTTGTTACTTGCGAAAGTTTGGTCGCCCGGACCTCTTCACTATCATCACTACCAACCCAAAATAGCCTGAAATAACAGCTCAACTCCTTGCAGGATAGGCTTCGTACGACAGGCACGACTTGATCTCTCGCGTATTCCACCTGAAGTTAAGTTCAATTAGAAATGCTAATTTTTAATGCTCAGCTTGGAGACAATGCACGTGTTCAGGAATTTTACGATGTCCTTCTAAGTCATGGCAAACGCACACAAGAAGAGAGAGGTGGACAGGTGGTGCTGCTAGAGTCTCTCGGTAGAGTGGTACACTCTCTTGGTAGAAGTACAGAAGCGGACTTAATGCCTTAGGCATTTTCTACCAGTCAATCTTTGGGTGATACAAAAAATAGTATCCAGCTTAGAAGAACTCATTCGCTGTGTGTATGGGGATGTCAGTCGTATACTGCACCAGTAGAATTCTTGGGTGTGTGAGTAGGCCATTTAGATGCCCATAAATGATCAGGCTGCAGAAATTAACGAATGCATTCTCTGGGAAATTGAGGGGAATGATGTGGTCTACACCTCGATAAACACTGTTGTCGAGCAAGATAACGCTACACATTATCCCGTGGAATTTCTGAACACCCTGTCAGCAAGTGGACAGTGCATAATTATCATTCAGCAGGTCAGTGTCCCAATTGTGCTTCTTTGGAACCTATCTCCTCCAGAGCTGTGTAACGAGACTCGCCTTAAAGTCGTCTCACTCCACAGACACACCATTGGAGCAGAAATTCTTATGGTTGTGGCATCGGCGAGGCAGCATTTATACCACGCATTTCCCCCCTACCTTACAACTTCCCGTTCCAGTTCAAGCGCGTACAGTTCTCAGGACGAACTGCTTCTCACAAAGGCAACTGTACGGTGCTTGCTCCCGCGTCACCAGTCCTGATTCTCTTTACATTTTGGCACCTGGCAACGTAATTTATAGGGAAGTGTTGTAAGGTACGATATCTTTGTACGTATTTTACACTTTTGTGTCCTGGAATGGAATACATTCCACACATACATCACCATCATCATCTGCCTAGCCTTTTCTCAACTATATTGGGGTCGGCTTCCAGTCAAGCCGGATTTAGCTGAATACCAGTATTTTACGAGGAGCGGCTGCCTACCAGACCTCCACAACCCATTAACTGGGATAACAAGGTACTTCATGGCAAGATTGATATTCCACACATACATCATTTTCTCTATTTCCTTCAGTCACAACTTATGACTGAACTCAGCAGGATTCCCATATAATTCTCTAAACTTGCTTCGCTTGCAAAAAAAACATGTATTTTAATGCTATTTTAAAAGTTGTTTACTTATAATGCTATAGCGACATCTTAAATATTTTTGGTGCTGTAGAGCCTTCACGCAGACGACGTCGCGGGCAGCAGCTAGTTCACAATAAAAGGTGAATTTTATGGCTTAGAGAATGTCTCTTTGTTTTTCTTTATTCGATTTGTTGAGAAATAAATGTGTTCTGTCGCACTTTACGATCGGAGACCATCCGTGATTGCTACTTCATTGAATTCGCCCTTTTTTGTCTATTCCCAAATATTTTTTGGAACATAAAGTTTGTTTTAAGAGATTTATTGGGTGGAAGATGTTGCCAGCGATTTAGTTTGCATACCGTTTACATTTTAACACTTCTTATTCGGTTGAGTTTTGAATAACTTTTTCATAAGTAGTGCCTGTAAGCTCTTAAAATATTTAAATGAATCTCAACTTTAAAAAAAAATTATGAAGAGGTTTTTTGACTTAATGATAATTTTTTCGTCAGTTTGAACTAGATGAGATAAATTGGTTTATTTGTTTTGTAGTGCTTTTTCGAAGTGGCTACGAATTCTGATACCTAATTGTTCAACGAATGTTTGGAAGGACTTGGGGGAAGTAGTGCGATAAAAAATAAAATAGAAAGTTACGCTATCGCAGAGAACAATGGTTACGCTGTTTATACTGGAAAAATATATGATTTCTGTGGGGCTGACAACAGTTGTGGTAACTGTTTGGAGAACATATTAATATCTTCCTCTTTTAAGTTCCAACTTTGATAATATCAGTGAAATAAAGATGCCATGGATTCTGTCCACGGCATTATAAATGTTTTTATTTACTTTATTGTAATGATTTTAAGTCCATGGCCCCAGTCTTTCATCTCCGGAGACTCCTAGAATATTTCTAATTTGATTTGATTTAACCTAACAATACCCGCGAAACGAGACACAATAGTAAGACAATAATAGCGCGGTCCTATGAGACCGGTCGGGGTTTCATGAATTAACACTGTCCTCACATAAATTGCAACATTTAAATGAAATATGGTAAAATACAATCTTTCTTTTAAGGAGTACCGAACTATCCGTATCCTGCCGGTTCTTCAATAGGTCAAATATTTTCGATTTAATTGAATTTCGAGTAAAAGAGACTGTGACCCCTGAGTTTGTTTCGATGTTTCTTCTCAGTGTAGTCAGAAAACACCGGCCTCATCTAGAATAATATGACAAAAAAATTGACCATTGAAGACCTATTTGCAAAATAAATATCATTTATCATTTCAGTTATTTATGAATTTGTTTGTACATTATGAAATAATGAATAATGCTTGGCTTTCCTTATTTTCCTACATACCCCTGCACCACGTGTACCCTCTAAGAGTGACAAGGTGAAACAATTTTCCACAACATGACTCCTTTCCTGTAGATATAACGAGCACGTGTAACCTTGTCAAACTAATTTACATTCAGTACTAGATAACGTTGTAGGAGGACCCAACAACGCGCTTATCGCTGTTTTAGGCGGGACTTTATAGGGTTCCGTAGCCAAAGTGCAAAAAACGGAACCCTTATAGATTCATCATGTGTGTCTGTCTGTCTGTCCGTCCGTATATCACAGCCATTTTTTTTCCGAAACTATAAGAGCTATACTGTTTACACTTGGTAAGTAGATGTATTTTGTGAACCGCATTAAGATTTTTATACAAAGAACCCGTAGATTTTTATACCCGTAGAACTGAAACTCATTTTTTTTGTTTCATCTAACCAATACGTGTGGCGTAACTATAGATAGGTCTTCAAAAATGATATTGAGGTTTATAATATCATTATTTTCTAAACTGAATGGTTTGCCCGAGAGACACTTCCAAAGTGGTAAAATGTTGGCCCTGTAACTTATAAAGTAAGAGAATGAAAAATCTAAAAAAATATATGATGTAGACTACTATGCAAACTTCCACCGAAAATTGGTTTGAACGAGATCCAGTTAGTAGCTTTTTTTTAATAATTCATAAACCGTAATTAAGTTGTTACGGAACTCTCGGTGCGCGAGTCCGACTCGCACTTCGAGGGATTTTAGGGTTCCGTAGTTCCTTATTTAAACGACTTCTAACATTTCTTAAGTCTTCCTCCACTCGTATATTCATCCTAACTCTTAAAACAAAAAACCTGGTACACCAAATTTTCTTTCATCAAACTTTTTTGTTTGTTCTTGAAAAATAAAAACAAAACCACTTTCCCACGCATCTTTGATAAAAGTAACACCACATAAAATCAGCATGACCCAATTAACTGCAAATTACAAAGACGATAGCTTACAAATATCCCCAGTAGGTCGGCTATCGAATCCGTGACTTATCTGCGCCGAGGCCCGGTGATCAACCTTCGTCACCCGCCACCTAAGGCCACTGAGAACACGGGACGAAGAAAGTCTACTTCAAACAACGTGGATGGATGGAGAGGGAGACAGAAACCAAAGAAAAGATGGATGAATTATGTGAGGAGTGACATGAAAAAAGGAGTTGGTGATAGCGTGATGGGTGACAGAAACTGAATATAAAATTACAAAGACGATAGCTTACAAATATCCCCAGTGGGTCGGCTATCGAATCCGTGACTTATCTGCGCCGAGGCCCGGTGATCAACCTTCGTCACCCGCCACCTAAGACCACTGAGAAGATGGGACGAAGAAAGTTTACTTCAAACTGCTTTTAAACAAGGAGGTAGAGTCCAAAGAAAAGATGGATGAATTGTGTGAGGAATGATATGAATATATCCCCAGTGAGTCGGCTATCTAATACACTGAAGCCTGGTGTTCAAACTTCGTCACCCGCCACCTAAGGGTAATGAGAAGAGGAGACGAAGAGAGTCTACTTCAAACTACTTTTAAACCATTTGAATCAAAGGAGACAGAGTCCCGAGAAAAGATGGATGAATTGTGTGAGGAATGGTATGAAAATATCCTCAGTGGGTCGGCTATCAAATCCGTGACTTATCTGCTCCGAGGCCCGGTGATCGCCGGTAAGGCTACTGACAAAATGGGACGAAGAAAGTCTACTTCAAACCGTTTTTAAACAATTTGTATGTATGGAGAGCATAATGAAGAAGGAGACTTAGTCCAAAGAAAAGATGGATGAGTTGTGTGAGCGGCGCTCGCGTAATGCTTTGCCAAAGTGCAGTGCGTGTGTAGCGTGAGCGCCACGCGTGCGCTGTTTTCGCGTCACGTTCTGTGAGAGAGAGAGCGGCTGCTCGCAACTCCATCGCCCGCTGCATTCGGCAAACGCTACACGAACGCCACACGTTGCTTACACGCTCGAGGAACGCGCACGCCTAATGTGGGGAAAACCTTAAAATGGTCCGTGACAGCAAAAACTGTAAGAAACATTACATACTTACTCTACTGTAAGCAGGCCAGAAGTTAGTTTTTGTCCTTACCAGCCACGGTACACGCGGGCTTGCAACGGGTAGCTCGCCGTTCGACTGTCCGGTAATCGAACAAGCCGAGCCCAGTCGTCAACAGCGCGTAGTGAACCACGCGCTCCTCAAAGAGATGCCAACAAACCGTAGGGGCCCAGCGGGGCCGATGTCCGTAAGCTAGGACCACGGGGAATTTCTGAAAAGGAATCCCGTAGTCCTAGAACGCAAGGGGCAACTGAAAGACAAAGGTGTAGTTTTAGTCAGTAAAAGTCTGACACGTTCTCCCGCTTCGCCCAGAGCGCGAGAAGTCATTAGATGATCACCATACCTAAAAAAAAGTTAGTTTTCGGCCTGAAGTACTAAGTAGATACACTCATCATGTATCTGCCTTTTCCCAACTATACTGGGGTCGGCTTCCAGTCAAGCCGGATTTAGCTGAATACCAGTATTTTACGAGGAGCGGCTGCCTACCAGACCTCCACAACTCATTAACTGGGGTAACACGGTACTTCATGGCAAGACTGGAGTCAGATTTACTGGCTTCTGACTATCCGTAATGACTGCCAAAGATCTACAAATGACAGCCAGGACCTACAGCTTAACGTGCTTTCCGAGGCACGGAGGAAACTCGTTGGGTTAAGATGGTCACCCATCCACAGACCAACCTTGGCAAGCGTTGCTTAACCTTGAAGATCGACCCGTGCGGCTGTTATTATCTAGCCACGAGCTCCTCGCCAAGTAAGTATCTACTTACTTGGCGAGGAGCTCGTGGCTAGATAATTGATTGGTGATTTAGTTTGTAGTGTATCTACACTACAAACTAAATTGTAGTGGGATTTCTTCCTATTCCTGTGGCGTGGTATCCGGATGAGCCGGGTAGATTAGGTGATAGTAACGGTTCGTCGTACCGCCCCTCTCATTATAATAGTGCAAATATTTTCTGAAATTCATTAGGGTTTTTGATTATATTTTCCTTTATAGGAAATTGTATGCTGCTTCAGTTATGTAGCTTCAAGATTAGTATGATTTGATGCCATCAGACTGATGAAACAACTAATTATTTTTTTAAATCCCTGGTTTCTGGAAATAATCGACGTGTCATAAATTGAATGCAAGTCAAGCGATATGGCAAGGCTGTTCTAAATTAATTTTAAATCAAACAAGAATGGCACAGTTACAGTCTACGGTCCGGACCGGAGCGCTTCGCGTCGTCGTTTATACCGAAGGACTGGAATAATTTGCCTGCTGCGGTCTTCTTTTGGGTGTCTTCAAGGCTAGTTAATATAATAATAGTTAATAGGCCCTTAATAAACTAGTGCGCTTCACCATCTAGGATTGTATCACTGCTTACCATCAGGTGGGATCGCAGTCTAGCACTAATTTATAAAACATAAACAAAAAAAAAGTTGCCGCAGTTGTTTAACGATAGAACGATAGGCTGCTGCGCTGCGTGTTGCGGGTTCGATTTCCACTCGTATTAAACATTAAAAAAATTATGGCCTGAAGATACATTTTCATGTCCGGGCGTCTTGTGTATGTAAGTTTACATGTTTTTGAACGTATTCACGATATAGAAGTTATTCCTAGTATGGGGCAAAGTTTAAAAAAAAAAATCCAGTGGCTACAATGCGTTAAAAATATTCGCATTTGCGGTACGGGCGTAATCTTTAAAACCATAAACCGAAGAATCTACTGGTATAGCTGGTGTCCGGTAAATGTTGGTAGTAATTATCCTTTTTTTTTTCAAAAGAAATGGAATTTTTTGCCGTTTCTTCTCTATAGAAAACGACCAATTGGAACCATGCACCAACTTCTGACGTTTAATAAGTGCTCACGAAGGCCTATGTGAAATAAAATATTTTGAATTGTCGTGAACACTTCTTGAATGCTTGTAAATTTGTCAGTGTTCCTGCAAATAAGAGGTTTTTCTTTCTTTCTTTGCAACACTAATTTTTCTCTACCCCCGAACTCCCACATAATTTTAAACAATCATAACTTCATAAGTTTCACATAAAGAATGTTTAAGAACACTGCAATGCGTTGTACAAGAATATAATAAAATGGCCCGGGTGTGCCCGGTTCGATGGCGCAATTATAATAAATTTAGTACGAGCTTGTGCGGTGGGTGGGTAAGTTTAGTTTGGCTGCAAGAGACTTATATTGTACGGGCCCCTGGGGAACCACTGAGGTTAAATGTACAAGCGAAGACAGAGGTCTTGGACGGAGAATATTTTGACTAACGTATTCTGTCATATAGTCCGTCTAATGAAATCGCGAAATCTGAGAAAAAGAGGTAAAATCCAAAAATTTTGTATGTGGTATTACGTATTACTAACTAGTAGGAGAATCATGTTTTAACACTTCACAATTTTTTTTATTTCCTACATTTGTGGCTGAATAATGTTGCCAATTTAATTTAAAAAAAAAACTCCAGGTCGCGCTTTCATTAGACTCACTCTATCAATAAATTGTTTTGTTTTTCGTCAGTGCTGTGCGCTTCATTCTGACCAATTCACTATGCCTAAAACTGTATGTGTGTTTTTTATTGTGTATGTTTTAGTGAGTAATTCGTAGGTCTAGGTGCCTACTCAATAAATAAATTAAATGGCGTAGAACGGTTACGGTTACTTGAAGTAACTGTTCTACGCCATTTAATTTAAATTTTATTTCAAAATCACTGGTGAGCCAAATCATGAAGGCCACTGACTAGTTGGGCTGCAAAACCTATTGTTAAAAAAACAAAGTAATGAAAATCTTAACGAAAAAAATTTATAGGATTTTACAGTACGTTTTCTCATTTCTTGATATTGTATAGGCGGGTTATGGGACATCTCGCCCAAGCAAAAACTCGCCTGTGGGCGAAATGTCCACTTTTTTAAATGTGCATGGGTAGATTCGCCCGGACGAGTCTAGTAAAATGGGCCACATGTCTCCTGTTAAAAAGTAAAGGGATATTTCGCCCAAATCGTATAATTATTAATTAAATAGCCAATAAATCTGAAAATCATAGCATCAAATGACATCATCATAGCATCAAATGACATCATCATCAATGAAACCAGCCGTGTCCAGTTAAAATTTAATGTTAAACGAAGTTAAAATATCTGTTGAAACATTAAAAATAGAGCAGGAAATCATGATTCAGATTTTGTCATATTTTGGCTAACTCATTATCGATTCAGATTTACTAGACTCGTCCGGGCGAATCTACCCAACAACAACAACAACTGCCTAGCCTTTTCCCAACTATATTGGGGTCGGCTACCAGTCAAGCCGGATTTAGCTGAATACCAGTATTTTACGAGGAGCGGCTGCCTACCAGACCTCCACAACCCATTAACTGGGGTAACACGGTACTTCATGGCAAGACTGGAGTCAGATTTACTGGCTTCTGACTATCCGTAACGACTGCCAAAGATCTACAAATGGCAGCCGGGACCAACGGCTTATCGTGCTTTCCGAGGCACGGAGGAAACTCGTTATGTTAAGATGGTCACCCATCCACATACCAACCTAGGCAAGCGTTGCTTAACCTTGAAGATTAACCTGTGCGGCTGTTATTATTCACGAGCTCGAATCTACCCATGCACATTTAAAAAAGTGGACACTTCGCCCACAGGCGAGTTTTTGCTTGGGCGAGATGTCCCATAACCAGTATAGGCAATTAAAACTTTTGGCAATTGCGTATAAAATTCGAACATAAATGGGTATCTGATTCTGAATCTCATTAACTGGTACCTGCAAGTTGCCCTCCACTCTATGTAGTGCTATTCTCTAAGAAAACAGTCTTGGGTACAGCGCTGCCGCAGCTGCAAAATTCAAATTGGTACAGCAGAGTACGGCCGTGTACTCTAAACTGTCAGAAGCTACACTAACGCAATTGACAATGACAGTTCTTAAGACATTCTGCGTTCGCTGTTTGAAGGTTTTCTCGACGTCGAGCTCGTCCCAGCTTACAGCCATGAAAATTACTTTTAGAGAATAGCCTAGCTGATAGCAAACGGTTTTTAACAAATGTTTGTGCTCATTACACAAATATTTGTTTTGGTCGAGAATCTAACTTACGACCTCCAGCATAGCAGTCAGGGCCACTAATCACCAGACCAAGAGGCCACTCAAATCTATGGTCAGTAGTTTCAAATGTACACTCTCTCAATGTCCCATTTGGTAACCCTAACACTTCTGTCCCCGCCGGTACACCTCCGTTCAACTTAAATTAACTCTGCGTATATCAGGTCTTCCGTTAATCTGACATCTACATATGTTGTTGAAACGAAGAAATCGTCTTCTGTCCTCTTCTAAAGCCATTTGTCCTTGTCTCACTTATGTAGATATATCAGATGGGAGAAGTAATTCGAGCCGATTCAAACTGAACGAGTTTTACAGCACTTTAGAGTTGGGCTGTGGCTTGTAGAACATTTTGTTTTGAATTTTGGTTTTATCTTAAGGTTGTGTGGGATTGGTGATTTTGGTTTTAAAGACGGATTTTTTTTTATTGTTATAATCTTGTGCTTGACTGCGATCCCACCTGATGGTAAGCAGCGATGCATTCGTTGATGGTGAGGCGCACTAGTTTAGTGTAGAACTTGCTGTTTAACTAAATCACCTAGCAAACGTTCTGTCATGTAAATTGTCAGAGAAAAAAAATAGGGTGGGGGGCAGGAGAGTATAAAAAAGCTTACCAAATAAACACAATACAAAAAATCATAAAAATCGACCAAGTCGTTTCGAAGGAGTTCGATAATAAATACTGGGACTCGATATTTTTATACAAGGTGCAGTTTTGAATCTACTAAAATTTCAGGAGGCAATTATGTTAGTGTTCTTCGGCTAGCTTTTGCCAACGGGTTTGTCCCAGTGAAAGTAGTTTTCCCCGTATAAATTTTGAAGCCCCGTCAATTTGGGGGTGAATTTTGGGAAGCCCTTTTAGTGCTCGCTTATGTCTTAAAAGGAAACTTTTTGCAAAATTTCACACTCTTATTCCCATTAGTTTTGGCTGCACTATGATATATTTCAGTCAGTTTCTCCTTATACAGGTATATCTTCTAACTAGCTTTTTCCAGCGGCTCTGCTCGAAAGCAGGTTTCTCCATACAAACTTTTAAAGTAGTTTCTCCTTTTATATCTATATAAGAAAGAAAAGAAGAAAATATTTTTTAGTTTACCACCATTACATGTACAAAATGTATTGAAAAAGAAAATGCGTTAAGATATCCTACGAATAAAAAGCCAGCACATTTTAGAGAATACTGTGTACTTTCGTATAAACCGCGTCTAGAGCGTAAATCCATTACCTCTACTGATCGGCACCTCCATTTTGCACGGCACATGTTATAAATTCCGCATTATTATAGACAGCAACTTTTCAAGTAAACAGTGCCCTATTGTTCGCTAATTCGTTTGAGCGTGGTACAAGGCGTAAACGACTGGCGGATCCTTGAAGATTTGTTATCGAATAAGTTCAACTTTAAGATTGTATTTATCTTTTTCTATTAGAATTCATCATCATCATCATCATCTGCCTTTTCCTAACTATATTAGGGTCGGCTTCCAGTCAAGCTGGATTTAGCTGAATACCAGCGGAGCAGCTGCCTACCAAACCTCCACAACCCATTAACTGGGGTAACACCGAACACGGTACTTCATGGCAAGACAGGAGTCAGATTTACTGGCTTTCTGACTATCCGTAACGACTGCCAAAGATCTACAAATGACTTTTATCTATTAGAATTATTCCTCTCAAACAATAAAAAATACAAAACCTTGAGCACAGGCGTAGGGTAGCCAGCCTTTCATTATTTTACAGGATGCATTTTGGAGAGAGTGTGCGGGAATTGCATGACTTGATTCTACCATCGGACAAGCCGACGCGACGTACGACAATTATCCACCGTTAGAGCGTTTCCACATTATCCGATCCGATATCGGTGTCGGACGCCGATACGATATCGGGGTAAGTAAAATGTATGAAATGCCGTGCTCCGATATCCGATATCGGGCCGGACAATATGAAAGACAGGTACATATTTCATACATTTTACTTACCCCGATATCGGATCGGCGTCCGATACCGATATCGGATCGGATAATGTGAAAACGGTCTTACGTTGTTGTTGAAACCTCTACAGTCCGGACGAAGAGTTTTGCCTCGTCTTTACTCGTTTACCGCGTACATTGAACGACTAAAATAATTTGCCTGCTGCGGTGTTTCTGTCCGATTATAATTTTGGTGTCTTCAAGGCTACAGTGAAGTCTAAACAGTGCGTCTCACTATCAACGATTATGCAATTGTTAAATCTGCTTACCATCCGGTGGTATCGCAGTCAAGCACTAACTTCTCGTCTAACTAACTTCTCGATTATCCGTGGGCTCTTAATAGTGTCAAAGAGTAGTTCCCAATTTATAGACCAGGAATACTTTAATGACATGGTCTTTTTGTTTATCCGTTTGATTGTGAACACACATATATATACAAAATTTCGCCTTTATAATTTGCTTCTATCAACGGCTTCGCCCGTATAAAAGTGGGTTTTTCCATACAAAGTTTGGAACCCCTTTTTATCCCTTTAAGAGCTGAATTTTGTGTAATCCTCTCTTCATGCTCGCCTACGTCATAAAAAAAAACACGTAGAAAATTTCACGACCCTAGATCCAATAGTTTCGGCTGTACGGTGATATGTCAGTTAGACCAGAAACCAATAACCTATCTATCATATATCGGAGATAGAAAAACAAATGAAACAATAGAAACATGTCAAATTTTTGTATTGTATCAATTGTTTTACTGTCTCCAGTATGCCAAAACCGGAGGTAGATAGCTTATTGAAAACGGGCGTAAATCGACTTTCTCCCATAACTTGGACCACCCAATACATATCGCCGAGTCAGCGGCGCGAGCTATCTCGCGGCCGGGACTGCCGGCAAATTCCTGGAAAATTCCCGGGCAATCAGGCGCAACGTCCCCCAAGAGGGGGCAGCACTAGTGTGCCCACAATCATATGAATATTTTAACTGTATCCGATTTGAAAGCACTTTCGAATATTATTCCGTATTGCAATAGAAATCTTTTGTTGTGTAGTGGATAAGTTTTAGATTTGGAGTTTTGGGTTTTCGGGGTGCATATTTCAAGTTGGTTATGTTAATGGGGGCAGTAGGTATATGGGATAGACACTTATTTGTCAGTCAGAAGAATGAGAGAGCAGTAGTAGCTCAGTGGTAGAATTAAGATTTAAGGGTCGTGGGTTCAAACTCATGTGGGCACTTTATTTTGTATAATTTATTTTATCACCACTGCTCTTAACATGGTGAAAGAAATCATCACAAGGAAACTGGCATGTGGTCTTCCCATCCGATTATAATTTAGGTGTCTTCAAGGTTGAGTGAATAGGCTCTTAATAAACTAGTAAGCCTCACCATATACGATTGCATCACTGCTTACCATCAGGTGGCATCGCAGTCAAGCACTAGATGAACTAGTTAGAACAATTCAAAAAATATCCTAGAACCAAAAATTACAAGACATGTGTCATCTAAACACTTAACAATGGTTCTTTTTAAAGAAAACTATCCCAATAAAAACGACTCCCTAGATAAAATCTATCCTATGTGCTATACCTGGACATGGTTTATCCGTGTAACGCACCAAATTTCATCGAAATTCGTTCAGCCATTCGAGCGTGAAAAAGTAATAAACATACACAAACGAACTCACAAACTTTCGCCCTTAATTCTTTTTTTTCTTTCTTGTTTTCTTTTCTCTCGCCTTTATGATATTAGTGTGTTTATTGCTATTAATTTAACCATTAATAATAATCATCCAGCCAAGTACACCAGAGATATTATAGTGCACAAGTGTGTTTGCCAAACACAGGAACATGTATCCAATGGGACGGTAATCCAACACGACCGTTCAACAATCGCGCTTGACCGCGAGCCTAATGATACCACTAACCACAACCAGTAATTGTGCTGTGGATGTTAGATATCTAGGCCAGTGTAGGCGCGGGCTTGTGGACGATGAGCGATGTGTAGCTCGACGTCCGCTCGTCCGGTAAGGACAGAGGAGGAGTCTTCGACAGCGCGTAGTATTCCACGCGCGGCCCAAGAGATGTCAGCAAAACCCAGTAGGGCCAAGTAAGACTGATGCCCGCTAGAGTCAAGGGAATTTTTGAAGAGTTAACGTGGTCCTGGATTGTTAAATGTTAAAATTAAACATTTTGACGATAATGATTAAACTTAATTTTAATAGTCTTAAATGTTGTTACGTTTTACGTGTAAATTTCAGAAACATTATTTTCTTTATAAGTTTGACTGAGTTAACTTCACCAAAGTCAAGTTGTTGGTATTCGTTCGGAATGAAAATAAAATATGATTTCAAACAAATGCCAGCGGTAATGATTTTTGGTATTATAATGGAATAATTCCTATAATGGTTTAATTTTTATCTCAATATAAATACGCCTTTATTTAGCAGTAGTAGAGATGGTTCTGTGGAGATGACGTTACTATTTTCTTGACGTGAATACGGGTTCTTCAGCAAATCTTATGATTATATCCCAGATACAAAAACCATCATAGGCACACTACAAGGAGTAAAGCATCTGTTCCACACTAGTACATTCTTGAAGGTTCCACCGCTGCACTATTTTACTTCTGTCTTCGATAACGTACGTACGTATTTAAACGAATCATTCGGGCGATTTTGTACTTTGAATCCGGAATACTTTGTGTACTGAGTACAAGTATTTATTATTTCTATGATAGTGTTCCAAGTCTAAACGATGTTATTTAACGGAGACAGTGTTTCCTGATAGCTACAATCCGAGAATCTCTAACCCCCCGTTTTCTATAAGCTGTCTATCTACAGTTCCAGCTACTAAAGATAAACAAATCTATCTTTTTGCCCTTACTTGCTTTCCTATAACCTACTGACGGATAGCATTTCCTACCAAAAGTTGTGGATTGATAGATAGAATCTAAGAAAGGAAAAGCAAGTAAAGCAAGTAAAAAATGAAAGCAAGTAAGGGCAAAAGGATAGATTTGTTTATCTTTAGTGGCTGCAACTGTAGATAGATAGCTTATTGAAAACGGGCGTTAGAAGACAGAGTCGCCATGCATAAGTGGCTCTAATGGCTGTAATGGGTAACTCGCTTTTGGGCTGGACGCCGCTAAGGAACCGAGTTCGAGTCTTCAACAAATTGTGTACCACTCGAGCCTGAAAGAGATGTCAGCAAAACTGAAATAGCCTAGCAGGGCCGATGCCTGCCAGAGCTGCAGGAATGTCTGGAAGAAATACTGTGGTGTGTAGCTGCAGAAATGCCCAGGAAAGCTCCGCTCATCGCCCGCTCCATCCAAAGAGGAAAAGTTACTTGATGATTTCACACTCAAAAAAAAAGGATTGATTTAAGAATTTCTTTTATTTTACAAAAAAAAATTTAAAGTAAAAAATAAAGAAAAATACAAAAAGATTCTCTCCGGCGGGGAATCGAACCCCGGTCTCCCGCGTGACAGGCGGGGATACTTACCACTATACTACCGAAGATGTGAGAGGTGTGGCGAATTAGTGGACTATAGTAATAAAAAAAGTAATGTATGAAGCTAAAATGTTATAGAGAAGAAAAGTTTTTATAATTATTTTTGTTTGTAATGGAATCAATTCAAAACAGAACTTATTTAAAAAATGTCTTCATTAGTAGGTATAATGCTACTTTATTACTGAGTGATATAGGCATATATTAGGTCTTTAATAAAATTAGGTGAATTGTGCGGAATTCACCGGCTTTTGTTAGGCTTTTTAAATTTGACTATATTTTAGATTTTACATGTGTTCTTGAAATTACAAGCGTTTGCAGACCAGCAATTGCTTGTTATTTTATTAGGATGATAACATCCGCGGAGGGCATAAAAAAAATTTTTGGCCTTTTGACGTTTGTCACGTCTTAAATTAGGTTGCGGCTGGGAGTCACTTATGAAAAAGTGTAACGCTCGGTAACGTTACGATGAGTCACCGAACGAGAGAGAGGCCCGCCGAATGCCTTGCGTCTCTCTCCCACTCAACTATGATCGGTCTGCCGCGCGCGCAGCCCTAGAGAATTTTAGTAAACAAAATATATTTCTATAGTTAAAATTTGTGCAATTCTTATTTTCATTCAATTCCTTGTTCCTATTGTGCAATTTAATTATATTCATATCAATAAATATTCTACCGAGAAAAAGACGTTGTCACGTAAAATCTTCGCCCGTAAAAACGACTTTACAGGCAACCATTTTTTTTTTTACTTAAATGTCCGGCTAAACCGGCTGGTTTGTTCGGCTTTTCAGTTTGAAGATCTGGCAATCCTACCTGAGGCCATACAACGAGCTCTTAACGCGATCTATTAGATGACCTAAACTGAACTGAAAGGGATAGAGCTATACATACAAGCTGTATAGTATATAGCTCCATCTCTCTTTCTCGCTCACACGCCTGTCATTATTGTTGGGTGTTACACACCCATCGTTCGTTTGAGTTGGCAACTATACTCCGTCGGTTTAGGTAGTTAACTAAATGTAAACAATCTTGGCATGTCTTTTTATCTAAAAGTTGTCTATAAATTGTATATAAAAATCTTTGCGAATAGGTATTTACCTAAATCGATGTTAGCTAATAAACTAAAAAATAATCCTTGTGTATATTATATACGACCTCTTTAATATAAAAAGACATACCAAGATTGTTTACCTTTAGTTAACTACCTAAACCGATAGACCATAGCAAACAATCAGTTAGGTGGTAGATGCATAAAAGAAAGAAAATTTACTTTAAATGCAAGAAACTCAAAATAATATTTCAACATTTATAGGACAGTAAAACTAAAAAAAAGGATAAAAGATCCTCTCCGGCGGGGAATCGAACCCCGGTCTCCCGCGTGACAGGCGGGGATACTTACCACTATACTACCGAAGATGTTACAGAGGCTGTAAATTACGCAAATGTATTTTGAATCATCTACTATGAGTAAGCTAATCTGTTGATTTTTTTATGTAATCCTTCATTAACATGATCTAACTTCCATAGTTAGATGTATTCTTTGATAAATACCAAAAAATTATATATCCAAGTGGATAAATATTTTTGCGCGGTTTAATTGATGATTTCACCCTTCAAAAAAAGGATGAATATATCACAAAAAAAATCACAAAGCTGAAATAGCGTCGAGCATACTTATTGCCCATACCAGGTCATTATTTTCGGGTGTTACACACCCATCGTTCGTTTTTAGTTGGCATCTGCCAACCCGCAGAGACAGCCAATGATCTAGGTTGTAGGCACATAAAAGAAAGAAAAATTACTTAAATTTTATGCAGAATTTCAGAACGATATTTCCAACATATATTAACAAGTATACAAGGATAGAAAAACTAAAAATAAATGTCAAAAGATTCTCTCCGACGGGGAATCGAACCCCGGTCTCCCGCGTGACAGGCGGGGATACTTACCACTATACTACCGAAGACGTGAGAAGTGTAGCGAATCAGTGGACTATGACAGTCAAAAATAAATTAAAACATATACAAGTATAAAAACAATTATAGAGGAAGGATTTGTATTTTTATATTTTGTGATTGTCACTACATAGTATAAAACAAAGTCGCTTTCTCTGTCCCTATATCCCTATGCACGCTTAAATCTTTAAAACTACGCAACGGATTTTGATGCGGTTTTTTTTTAATAGATAGAGTGATTCAAGAGGAAGGTTTATATGCATAATATTGTAGAGTAACACTGTGCATAATATAGTAAATTAGCACCCGTGCGAAGCCGGGGCGGATCGCTAGTAAATCAATTCAAAACCGATTTAAAAAAAACTATCACCAGCTGAATGACATATTATATTAAAATCAATATAGCCATATTACTAAAAAAATAAGGAAAGACAAAATCGCTCATTGTCCATTGCCCATACTTGAGGCACTACCATGTGACGACCTGAATTGAACTGTTAAAGTGATCGAGCTGTATAGGGTGTATAGCTCCATCTCTCGCTTGCATGTCTGACATTTGAACACATCATGGTAAGGGCCCACGTAATTATTTTCGGGTGTTACACACCCATCGTCCGTTTTTAGTTGGCGTCTGCCAACCCGCAGAGACAGCCAATGATCTAGGTGCATAAAAGAGAAAAATTACTTGAATTTTATGCAGAATCTCAGAACGATATTTCAACATGTTCTTACAAGGATAGAAAAAATAAAATCAAAAATATAAAAAGATTCTCTCCAGCGGGGAATCGAACCCCGGTCTCCCGCGTGACAGGCGGGGATACTTACCACTATACTACCGAAGACGTGACAGGTACTGCAAATTTTGCCAATGGTTGTTGAATCAGTTACCCATTTAAGCGATTGAGCTGTTTGGTAGAGTGCGTCTAATGAAAGCGCGACCTAGAGATTTTTTTTTAAATTGTCAACATTATTCAGCTGCAATAGTAGGAAATAAAAAAATTGTGAAGTGTCAAAACATGATTCTCCTACTAGTTAGTAATACCACATACATTTTTTTTTGGATTTAACCTCTTTTTCTCTCAGGTCGCGCTTTCATTAGACGGACTATATTAATTATTATATGAAAATGTATCAAGTAACATAGTTCTGAAAAGGAAACCCGCAGTCCTAGAATGCAAGGGTAACTGAAGGACCTAGGTGTGGTTTTAGTCAGTATAAGTCTGACACACCTTCCTGCTCCGCCCAGAGCGGGAGAAATCATTAGGTGTCTCCACACAAAAAAAACAAGTAAAGTGGTACTGGTAATATGGAGCTGGTCTGATGATGGAGTCAGAGTGCTTTACTGCGATCCCACCTGATGGTAAGCAGTGGTGAGGCGCACTAGTTTAATAAGAGCCTATTCACTCTAGCCTTGAAGACACCTAAATTATAATCGAACGGGAAAACGGCAGCATTTATTATTACGCTCAATAGTCGCTATGGCAACTATCCGACTTTTTATTTGTTTGCATTGCATTGTATGTATTTTGTTAGTATCTATTGTATATTCACCGCTGGAGGCAGCTAGTTTCTATAAAAATACCTTTGATAAATAATGATGTCAGGATTTCTATGAAATCTAGGCCCACCTTCGAAATACTATGTAAGTATGTTATTTAGGTAATTTTGGACTAATTAAAAGATACTGTGGCACTTCCTTTATATGTTCTGTGTGTGGCACCAAGTCCCAAATCTAAGTTCACCTAGAGTTACTTAAAAGCTTTTTTCGAATAAAACAATCAAAAACAACAACAATAAACAATCTGTATCTACACACTACGTGTATAAAACACAGTAATATTTACAACATTACAAATAAATAGAAATGCATGGTCATTGGCAAAACTAACATGTTAAACAAAGAAAAACTTTGAACGGACTAAGATTTAGAACTAGGTCTAGGGTTGCCAGATCTTCAAACCGAAAAGCCGGACAAACCAACCAGTTTATCCGGACATTTGATTAAAAAGGCCGACAATTTTTATTTTGACGTCGTTTACGTAAATTTTACTTTTTACATTCTAATCAGATAACAAGTAATTGCTGATCTGCAAATGCTTACAATTGCAAAAATACATGAAAATCTATAAAAATGATAAAATTTAAAAAAGCCTAACAAAAGCCGGACATGCCTTACTCCGCCTAATTTAGCCGGACACACAACCAAAAAGCCTGACCGAGTCCGGTAACGCTAACTAGGTGCTATAATAACTTTTATTCAACTCAAAAATACAAACAGCTATTATAGTCCAAGAGCTACTGAACCCTGGGAGTAACGGTCTCCCTGTAAGGTTAGAAATTTTTATACTTATGATTTATGGCATGCTAAGAGCAATAGCTTATTGTAATCGCCTGTAATTTTTTTTTTAAGATGTACAATAAATAAACTTTATCCTATTAAATTTTCAAATTTACAGAAACAAGTTTTGAAACTCAATTTACTTAACAGTCCAAAGAATAAAGGGGTTGATGACGTGCAGGGCTGACGCCTGCCAGAATAGAATAGAATAGAATAGAATAAACTTTATTGTACACCAAAAAATAATGGTACAGTTCATGGCCAGGTCATGGCTATTGCTCTTAGCATGCCATAAATCAAAAGTATTAAAATTTCTAACCTTACAGGGAGACCGTTACTCCCAGGGTTCACTAGCTCTCCAGCTATTAGAAGGTAGGATCATAATTTGCATCCTCCTTAAACAAGATATTCCATTTAAATACAGTCAACTGTTTCTCAAAACCATGTCCAATTAAAAACCGGATAAGTTCAAGATAAAAGCATTAACGTTGGATCCTCTATTATTACAGATTAAATAGAACCCGAGCTTGGCATTACGCCAGTTTTCAACAATAACTTGAACAAACCTTACTTAGTTCAATGTAGGACTTTGGACCAAAAATTGGCTATGAATTCGAGTGGATTTTTATTTCAATAATACTTGATAACTGTCTGGTATGTTCGTTTTAGTATTTATTGTAGTGTTTATTTATTATTATTGAATGTTTAGACTAATAGAAAATATATACATACGTAGGGAATACGTTAATTATAATCTTCCATTATTCCATATCCTTGACGCCGTACCGTACAGTAACGGCTTCTTATAGCCGTTTTACATATTGCGTTGCGAAAAATTTCGCCGTTGTGTAAAGCGGCTACATCATATTCAGCCGGATTTCAATATAGCTGAAATAAAGAACGCCGCATTGAATGCGTTTTACGCGTTTGTCAAAGCGATAATTTATTGAAGGTATAGCATATAATGTAATTATTGTGGGATTGCGGACGATGAGCAATGGGTAGCTTGTCATCCGGCCATCGGTACCCGTCTGAACCGAACCCGAGTCGAGACGGCGCGTCGTGTTTCAAGCGCGCCTAAAAGAGATGTCAGCAAACCGTAGGGTCCAGCAGAGTCAAACCTATGCCATGAGGTAACTTCTAAAACGGGAAACCTGTGGTCCTGGAACGTAAAGGGCAACAGAAGGACGCAGGTGTGGTTTTAATCAGTAAAACTCTGACACGCCCTCCCGCTCTAAAGACATAAAAATTTGGGTGTCTTTAAGGCTAGAGTGAATAGGCTCTTAATAAACTAGTGCGCCTCACCATCAACGATTGCATCACTGCTTGCCATCAGGTGGGATCGCGGTCAAGTACTGGTTTATAACAATAAAAAAAATACTTACTTATTTGAATGACAATGCGATAGAGATAGAAACAAGTTGCCGGGCAACTAAGCTTGGTCATCCTCTTTAAAAGACATATCATAACTTAAAGAAAATATTTTTCTTATATACAGGAAAATAGGATTGTCTTCTGATGCGAAATAAGTGGTCGACGTATTTTCCTCATAGATTTTCTTATAATATTTTTTAAGAAATGATATTTATTTTGCAAATAGGTTTTCACAAACTCTTTTACACGTCATTTTTTTTGGACTTTTTTTTTGTTACTAGATGAGGCCGGTATGTGTATGTAAGTATGTATAAGAAACATACCTCGTTTGTTTGGATCTTTTATGAAAAATAAATCGTGTATGTGTATATTTTGGTTTTTGATGGGTAATCATCTAATGACTTCTCCTGCTCTTGGGCGGAGCGGGACGTGCTAGACTTTTACTGACTAAAACCGCCTCGTATGTTCTTTCTTTGTCGTTCCTTCCAGCGTTCCAGGATCCCGGATTGGCCACATACCTTACTGCACCGCATCTGCTAGCCATGCTGTAGGGGCCCAGCAGGGTCGAAGCCTCTAGGGTCATGGATCGGATTTCCGAAAGGTAAGCTCGGTGTCCCCAGATCGAAGGCAACGAAGGAATGGGGTAGGGTTTAGTCAGTAAAAGTCTGACACGCCCAAGAGCGGGAGAAGTCATTCTGATGATTCATCATCATCTGCCTAGCCTTTTCCAACTATATTGGGGTCGGCTTCCAGTCAAGCCGGATTTAGCTGAATACCAGTATTTTACGAGGAGCGGCTGCCTACCAGAACTCCACAACCCATTAACTGGGGTAACACGGTACTTCATGGCAAGACTAGAGTCAGATTTACTGGCTTCTGACTATCCGTAACGACTGCCAAATATCTACAAATGACAGCCGGGACCTACGGCTTAACGTGCTTTCCGAGGCACGGAGGAAATTCGTTATGTTAAGATGGTCACCCATCCACAAATCATCCTTGGCAAGCGTTGCTTAACCTTGAAGATCTACCTGTGCGGCTGTTATTATCTAGCCACGAGCTCCTCTAATTCTGATGACACCTGAAAAAATACATCTGCTAGCCATGTGAATATGTTCACATTCGTTTTAAAGTTCACTGCTCCAGCAGTTGCAAAAGTGGCTGTCAAGCGACAAGTACAAGATTAAATTCCCGGGTCAAGTGTTTCTGTATTAATTTTCACGTGGAATATTTTCTGTAACAGTTCTGAAATTCAGAGCTACGAATAAAACTACTACCAAAATTACAGCTATATGTAATAGAATAGGTATATCACACTTCATACCAGGTATACTAAATTTGTTATAGGATGGTTTCGGTGACAGCTGTCAGATTACATCATTGCATTACCTCATGGGGTGGAGCAGGTAAAACATTATTACTACCAATCGAAAGAGCTCAAAGAGCGATTCTCAAGGTGTCTACTTGCCGCCCTTTCCTTTTTCCCACTAACCAACTCTATAAAAATTGTGAAGTACTAACAGTCCGGCAGTTATTCATAATGAACATTGTACTAAAACAACACGCATCCCTCCGCTTCAGCACTGAACTTACTAAAAAGAGACGAAAAGACATAGTTTGTCCCACAAAAAGCACAAAACATGCTTTTACAGCAAAATTTTTTGTTTTTCTGGGACCACTACTCTATAACAGACTTAATGCAAATGCAAATATTTATTCCCTAAATTATGTAAATTGCAAGAAAACTCTGAAGGAAACGTTACAAAATTTGTCCTATGAAGATACAGAAAAGTTATTAGTTGTACTTAAATAAATATTAATTTCACTTTTTATTATGATTAGTTAGCTTAGTTAATATACAAAGATTTTAGCAAGTAAGATTTTTATACTGTTTATACCTATTAGTTGACTATTTTACCTTTTGTGTATGATGTGATTATTGTGATTACTTAGATATAATGTTTTACCTTATCTCGCCTGAAACACAGGATGTCCTAGTTCAGGCATGTAACACTTGTGAACTTTACATAGAATTAAGAATAATGTGTTTACTGTATTACTTTATTTTTTGAATAAATTTTATTATTATTATTATTATTATTAATGTAGCTATCTATAAGGCTGGCGCGAAGTGTCGATTTTCCATACAAACGTAATACCAAAATCATTTGCAGTTTAAGCATATTTACACCATAATATGATATTATTCGGATACAGACAATAATTATCTAGGTTCCTACGTCGTCTTTTTGTTGAAAAACTTACCCCAAACGAAATTTAAGCGAATTTAATTTTGCACATTTTCACAGCGAAAATGTCATGTTTTTATATAGTTTTTTCTATATTATAAACATCAATATTTCAAGATATCTCCCCGCAGGAACACAAATATTATTATCAAGTTATAAAGAATTGAAAAGAAATTGGAAAATCATTAATTTTTCATTCATCATTTTTGGTATTACGGAATACATCCAAATTTCTCCCAAATTTTCAATAGTTTTTATTGCTATCGCAGCAAGCAAATGTCAGTGTGTGGGTGATGACATCTCCAGTCAGTGTGTCCAAGAATTGTTTATACTATCTGGATTGATTACGTCAACCTCAAAAACGTACCCACAAAAGGGTATGTTGTCTCTTTCTACCACGGTGTCCATAGACGAGTAAGAAAGGGACACGCTACCTCTTTGTATGCTCCGTCTTGCTGGGTACATTTTTTCCATTTTTGCTTGTCAATTTAAAATATGAACTTAATGGCAATGAATTTTAAGTACACTTCAGATTGTGTGATATTACTTCGTAATCATTCCAGGGTACACAAGGTCCTTGCGTGTGTGTCGCTCCTACAGGGTTACCTACTTATCTATCATAGGTTCATATTTGATCGAATTTCATTTCCTATAAAACTTTTCAACAATTATCGTTTCGTTTTAAGGATTCCGTACCGCAAAGGGGAAAAACGAAACCTTTATAGGATCACTTTGTTGTCCGTCGGTCTGTTTGTCAAGACCCTTTATATCGGAAACGCGTGGAGTTATCGAGTTCGAGAATAGGCCCGCGATCCCTTGAAGCTGTGCACAAATCAAATATATAAGTTATCGAAAAAAAAAGATACAGCCGTTTATATCGCAAAAAACGTACGTTTGATACTCTCTAGGTAATCAAAATTTATAGGGTAAAAAAGGTCTTATAGCAAATATGGGAAAAGTCTGAAAACTGAAAATTTGTAGTTACGCCACTAAGAAAATCGGTTCCCCTCCTACAGGCTTTCACACTAGCGTATTGGTCATATTGTACAAGCGGTTTGCGAGCGTTTGTTACTTATATTATTTAGATCTTAATCACCTTAAATGACATGGCCGGAATTGGTAGAGAGCTTTGCCCAAGGAAAAAAATATCATGTACACAGACATAAAGTACCACGTATTAAAGCTTAGAATTATGGCTTTACAATAGTTTAAGTTTTATGATCAGAAAAGAAGCGAGAGACACTATAAATAACATCCAAAAAATACCATAATTGTCATTCAAAATGCGACCATTTTGAATAACAATTATGTCGCTATAGTAACACGTTACGTTACACACCAAGGATCTTGTATACCCTACGTACTAACTGCATTAATTACGAAGCAATATTATACATTCTAAAGTGTACTTTATTTTCATTTGTCGTGAAGTTCATAATTTTTATTCACAAGCAAAAGGGAAAAAATGTACCCAGTAAGACAACGAGAAAGAGGTAGTGTGTCCCTTTCTTACTAGTATATAGACACTAGTAGAAAGAGGTAATACGTTTCGGTGCGTTTTTGAAATTGACGTAATCAATCCAGATAGTATAAAAAATATCTTTGACTACACAGACAGTTTTGACAGTTTAGTTTAAAAAGCAGAAACGCCAAAACAACTTTAAGACGTTTGGATTCACACTCGTGAAAATATGGTCGATTCTTAATATGTAGCGTGTGTCATCAAGACGCGTGGCAGTTCGAAAAGTGTTGTTGGCGATAGTCGTGGAATCATTACCCTTTTAAAGGTTAACGAATACTACCTTAACGACGAACCTTAGCAATACAATTCTGGTATTCTGAATTCAGAACCTTCCGTCCCCATCGACCATCCGTTCTACGAGCAATGTGCCCTGCCCACTACCACTTAAGTTTGGCGCTTCTTCGGGCTATGTCGGTAGCCTTGGTTCTCTTGCGGATAACTTCATTTCTGATGTGATCACGCAAGGAAACTCCCGAGCATAGCCCTTTCCATTGCTTTTTGGGTGACTATAAGTCTTCTGATGAGGCCCATTATGAGCGACCACGTTTTCGAGCCATATGTCATCACTGGCAACACACAGTGGTCATAGACTTTCGTCTTCAGACACTGTGGTATGTTGGACGAGAAAATACCGTGCAGCTTCCCGAACGCCACCCAGCCGAGTGGGATTCGACAATTGACCTCTTTCTCGAAGCCAACCTACCCAACTGGACCGTCTGTCCTAGGTAGACGTAGTCATCCACAACTTCGAGTGTAGAGTCCCCGATCTTGGTAGGAGTGGGTGCTACATCGATGTTTACCATGACTTTGATTTTATCCACGTTCATTTTAAGTCCCACTCTTTCGGAAGCTCTACTGAGATCACCGAGAATTGTACTGAGCTCCTCCTTAGTCTCAGCCAAGACTACTATGTCATCGGCAAATCGAAGGTGAGTGATAAACTCGCCGTTGACATTAATGCCTCGCCCTCTCCATTCCAGAACCTTGAAGACGTCTTCTAATGCGGCCGTAAACAGTTTCGGAGAAATAACGTCTCCCTGCCTCACACCCCGCTGTAAGAGGATAGGTTTCGAGGTCTGGTCCTGAAGTCGGACAGACGTGGTGGCGTTTTCGTACAAACATTTCAGCACTTCGATGTACCGATAGTCAATCTGGCACCGTTGGAGAGACTGCACTGCACTACAGCCCAAGTCTCGATCGAATCAAAGGCTTTCTCGTAGTCCACAAACGCTAAGCAGAAAGGCAGGTTATACTCCTCCGTCTTCTGTATAACCTGCCGCAGCGTATATCTGTGGTCCACAGTGTTTGTACTGATACCTTTTCGAAAACCGGCTTGTTCGGAAGGCTGGAAGTCGTCGAACCTGCGCCCTAGACGATTCGTGATGACTCTGGAAAACAACTTGTAGACATGGCTCAGAAGTGAGATGGGCCTGTAGTTCTTAAGCATAAGGGCATTGTCGCCCTTCTTACAGAATAGTACCACCACACCTCTGTTTCATGCCTGTGGCGTTTTCCCCTCGCGTATGACGGAATCAAATAGCTTCTGTAGGGCCTTAAGGATCGGTTTTCTACCCACCTTCAGAAGTTCGACCGTAATTCCGTCCTCACCCAGCGCCTTGTTGTTTTTGAGCTGCTTCAGAGCCATCCTAATCTCGTACAGGCTGACGTCCGGGATATCTTCGGTATAGTGTAGGGTCAATCTAGCTTTTGGGTCGTTCGCTAGATTTACCGTGGGTTTAGAGATAGACGTGTATAACTGTCCATAGAATGCCTCTATCTCTCCCAGGAGCTCGGATTTGACATCCATTGTCAGTCTTCAGTTTCGTGAGCTGACTCTGCCCAATAGACAGATCTCTCACAAAGACTTCGGAGCCCTTATTCCGCTCTATCGCGTCCTTAACCCTTTCGGAATTAAAGTGGCGAAGATCGCGTTTTAAGGACTTCAAAATCGGTCTATTGAACTGCCGGTATCCGCACACATCATCTGAAGACTGCAAAATCATCTCGCGCCTCTTCCTCATCAGCTCGAGAGTTTTATTAGACAGCTTCTTGTTCCTATTTGTACGGCGGGTCTTGAAAAACTTAGACCCAACCGCACCGGAAGACGTAGCGTTGGAAGGCCTCCCACAAGGTGGACCGACGACCTGGCGAGGGTTGCGGGAATCCGACGGATGCGAGACACACAGGACCGGTCATTATGGCGACGCTTGGGGGGGGGGGCTATGTCCAGCAGTGGAAGTCTTTCGGCTGAAATGATGATGATAATTCAGGAGTGTTTTATATTTTTGTCTGACCTTTAGGCGTACTACAGATAAGCACAGTATTTTTATTATGCGTGTATCCAAACGTAGATTTGATTACAAATCAACCATGATTGCAATGACAGCAAACGACCCAAAAAACAATTAACGCACATATTTTTTTGAGATTTTTTCTCGCTTCCTCTAGAGAAATGTAATTGATGCAATATATTTTTATTTATTTTAGAAGTAATTTTCATATAATAATAATTAATGTACATTATAAATTCTAAAATTGGGCAGGATCCGGCCATGTCATTCATTAATTTATGAATCCCCGACCGGTCTCATTGGACCGCGCTGTTATTGTTTTACTATTGTGTCTCGTTTCGCGGGTATTGATAGGTTAAGTCGTGATTTATTTTTGTTAACATCTCATGTTGATAGGTTTGATTTTTTTTCTTATATTTACATTTTCTCTTATGGTGTGAATGTGGGAACACCGTAGACTACGATTTTGATTACTTACTAGTATTTCGACAGTTTTTTGATAAAAAATATTTTTATTATACTTTTGGGTACAATCTTAATAATCTGTCTGTTAATATAATATTGTAATATATACTTATAATACATTTGTAGAAGTACAAATTCTGTATATTGAAAATATCAAAAAAATTATGGCAGAGGGGGTGTTACGAGACCGATACCGAACCCATTTTTTTTAAATTAGTTAGGTACTTAGGTTTACTTTTATAGGGCGCAGACCGTGTAGATTTTAATTTCAAGTATAGGTAGTATATTTGATAGTGTGTAGGGTATTTTTAGTACTCTTAGGTTTTTTTTTTTTTTTTTTTTTCCTGGTAGGGGAATCATCAGAATGACTTCCCCCGCTCTTGGGCGGAGCGGGAGGGCGTGTCAGACTCTTACTGACTAAACCCCTACCCCGTTCCTTCGTTGCCTTCGTTCTGGGGGGGACTCGGTATCAACCGTTAGGAATACCACATGTTCCCCCCAGAGGCTTCGGCCCTACCGGGCCCCTACAGTTTGCTGACATCTCCTTGAGGCGCGCGTGGAACAGAACGCGCCGTTGACGACTGGGCTCGGTCCAGATTATTTCCAGACTGCCGGACAGCGAGCTACCCAGTGCTCGCCGTCCGCGAACCCGCGCCTACGGTGGTCGGAAATCGGGATCGGGATCTCGGCGGCGGCGGCGTGAGGACCGTTCCCTCACGCGCTCGCGGTCAGCAGCCTCCTTCACGAGCATCACTGCTTCGCAGAAGGAGGCGACCGCATGCCAACCCTCCTCGCTCCGGACCATGGCCTGAACCAGGGCCCGGCGCGAGAGGTCGCCGCTCCCGATAGTCTCCACGAGGACACGGCGGTGCTCCGCCCAAGCGGGGCACACTTCTACCGTGTGCTCCACCGTGTCCTCCGGGCGGTCCACACAGTGGCGACACCCGGGCGTCCTCTCCTGCTTGATTCGATGCAGGAACCTCCCGAACTTACCGTGTCCGGTGAGGACCTGCGTCACACGGAAAGAGAGGACGCCGTGACCTCTTTCCAACCACTCCTCAAAGAGGGGCCTGACCGCCTCAATGACGGCGTGCCCAGCACTGGGTTGCGACAGTCGCAGTCGCCATGCCACCCTAAGATCCCGCCGGAACTCTGTCCGCCATGCCGCGACTTGTCGCGGCAGCGGAGTTTCGCCCCGGCGTTGCATCTCCACGCGCAAATCGTGCATGCGTGCAAGGACTGTTGCCTCCAGATCCCACGGTGGCAGGCCAGCGAGGAGGCTCGCCGCTTCGCGGGAGATCGTGCGGTATCCCCGCACTATCCGGATGGCCATGACCCTCTGGCAAGCGTTCAGCTTGGCCGCCGGTCGTTTACCTAGCGACGGCGCCCAAACCGGCGCCCCGTAAAGGGCCATGGACCGAACGATCCCCGCGTAGAGCCTCCGGCAGGGTAGTACTCTTAGGTAAGATTAGTAATTCGTATAGATATTAGTTTTTAGGGATTTTACTTATTTATTGATATACATACAAGAAAAGTTTTTAACCACTGCGTAAATTTTTTTTGGTGGCTCAGTGTAAGTAATAGAACACAAGTCGACTTCAAGGTTAAGCAACCCTTGCCAATAGGTTGGTCTGTGGATGGGTGACCATCTTAACAGAACAAGTTTCCTCCGTGCCTCGGAAAGCACGCTAAGCCGTAGGTCCCGGCTGTCATTAACAGTCGTTACGGATAGTCAGAAGCCAGTAAATCTGACTCCAATCTTGCCATGAAGTACCCTGTTACCCCAGTTATTGGGTTGTGGAGGTCTGGTAGTCAGCCTATGCTTTCCGAGGCACGGAGGAAACTCGTTATGTTAAGATGGTAACCCATCCAAAGACCAACCTTGGCAACCGTTGCTTAACTTTGAAGATCGATCTGTGTTTTATTACTTACACTGAGCCACCAAAAAAAATTTACGCAGTGGTTAAAACTTTTCCTGTATAAGTGTAGATACTACACTAAAAACTTATTGATAAGTTTTTTCATACACGCAACGAAGTCGCGGACACTAGCTGTGTCCGCGACTTCGTTGCGTGTATGAAATATTGTAAACCCAATATTTTTTTGAAAAGAGTAACCATGAAGTTTCTTGCCGGTTCTTCTCCATAGGAAACGACGAATTGGAACTACGCATTAGATTCTGACGTTTCATAAGTGTCCATGTAGGCCCACGTAAAATAAAAATATGATTTCAATTCGATAGATTGATCACTACAGAACACTGTCTTTTTTTGCATTAAATTTATTTTTAGGATAACATTAAAAGTGACGACCCTATTACTTCAATGGAGCATAGGTAATCTGAGGGCACGGTAGTGTCACACCCACCAAGTCGCGCAAAAAAGTGCCATCCTTATCTCGAAACATTTCGAGCCATTTTCAACTTCTTATAAATCCGTTGTGGACGAAACTAGATCAAGCAGGCTTCATAAAAAGACTATATATTTCAAATTTCATTAAATTTTCTAAATTTTGTCACTCACTGACTGAACGAACATAAAAAGTCTAAGGCACTTTTAGCAGCAATAGAGACAGAAGTTTTCAAATTTTGATTACATTTAGTATTTAGTGTACAAACCAAGGGAAAACTAAAATATTTTGCAATTTCGACCTAGTTTTCTAGATACACCAACTGCATATATAACTTAGTAATCCCATATAAATGTATAGGATTACAAAGTTACATTTTTAAGATTTGACTTGGTAATCGCACTAAACGATTTACTTAATTACTTTTGAGATACATTGTGTTTTCATGCGATTACAAAGCTAAATTCATTTATTTAAAACATACAAGATATTTTGACTTGGAATAACATGGATCTCACATATTTTTACGGTAGAAGAGTAGTGTTGCGAGACTTGAGTTTTTTTACAAGCTGTGTTTTTGATGGAATTATTTTGTCAAGTTCAAAACTGTTCTATATTATGCTGTGAAGATTGTCCGACTCACACGTACACACACATATGCAATTTCCCATTTGTTTTTGCCAAACAAAGATAGCAATATACCGCGAACGTATTTTATTTTCATCTCAACTCGAAGTAGCGAGCGATCTCCGCTGGATCCTTAATGCTGTCACCCAACTCATGCTATGTAAAAAAAACTATAAAATGAAAAAGGCGAAAGTTTGAGAGTTTGTGTGTATGTATGTATATTTTTTTAATTTTTCAACGTTGGCGGACAGACAGACAGACGGACAGCGATGTCTTAGTAACCACTTTTATCCTTTGGGTACAGAACCCCAAAAAAGTATTCTAATAGAACCTCTGATAAGCTATTTTTCTTTGAAAAACATTTTTTCATTGGCAACACTGAAGCATAACAGTGACTAACAGCGGTGTAAGTTCGTCAGTGAGAAGTTAAAGTTCGCCTGTAGTTCTCTACTTTTGCTCTGGTGCAGTTAATTGCGTGTATATTTGATGAACAGTTCGTGCCAATCAGCTGGAGTGTGCAATTTTAAATGATTTGGTTATAATAAGCCGCGATAAGAAATAGTTCTAGATAAAGTGTAAATTATCTTCTGCTAAAGCTTCTGACACTGGCTTCACTTGCGGGTAAGTAGATTTCTCCATAGGTTCTTTGGATCCTTGTTTCATCCCTTTAGGGAGTGAATTTTGAAAAAATCCTCTCTTAGTGCTCGCCTATCTCATAAAAGGAAACCTCGTGCAAAATTTCACGCTTCTAGACTATACGATGATATCTCAATCAGCTTATCTTATACCTATATATAGATTCTATGAACTTAGACTAAAAACACATGTTCAATATTATCTTACAACAACTAAACCTTACAAGAATTTCAATTTATTCCCGCAATATCAACGCGAGTCTATCTCAAATGTTCTCATCTGTGTAAAAACAGGGAGCCAATTAAACCAGATCCTTATCACCAAAGATTTGTAGCGGGAGACTCGACACGATGCTTAATTACGACTCCACTGTCTTACCAACTTTCTAAATAAAACTCTCGATATTAGACTTTTTTTCCTTCGAACTTTTTGGAGACAGAATTTGAACTTCGAAAATTGACAAAGAAAAAAAAGTTTAGGTGTGAAATTTAATGTTGGCACGCTTGATTTTGTAGTGCTGCGACACTTAATTGGAAACTTGTGTTCGGTTTTCAGATCCGGAAAATTGGTATTGGTTTTGTTTCGTATCAAGAAAATCTAATCAAAAGCTTTGTTTTTCAAATTGCAGAGTAAAAGTAAGGTAGAAAATTGAACAATCATCTTTCGAATGGATGTTTATTTCTCTTATTTTACGTTATAAAGCTCGTATCTCGATTTAACCGCGACACGGCAGTTATGAAACAGAAACAAATTACACTTCCATCTGATAAACTACTTTCAACCAACATAGAGTTCTCGTTTGTCTATGGTTTATTTTTGTTTGACTAGCCAAAAACAAACGAATAACGGAGCTCTATGAACGAGCAGATTTTAATTGAAAATGTTCAACAGCTAAACTTTGAACGTGTTAGATAAAACGAAATTCTAATTTAACAGATTGAATGAACGAACGTATGGGCACAATCGTACTTTAATCCACACTAATATTACAGATGTGAGTGTAACTCTGTCTGTCTGTTCGCTTTCATGGTAACTACTGAACCGATTTTCTTGAAATTTGGTACAGAATAAGCTTGAACCTTAAGGAAGGACATAAGAAGGAAGGACAGAAGGACAGGTAATGGCAATGGCAGGCAATTCTGTCCATACTTGGTTATACTCAATGCTTTATTGTATTCCATAATGTTACATAGTTGGTACGAGTATGTTGTTTAAAATATTCAATTATGAACCCTGTCGGACACAGCAAACTGTTTTTTTATAGTAGGGAGAATGAAACCTGGAAAAGATCGCAGAATGCGATAAGCCCGAGTATTGTACCTAGATAAGTATGTGTATTAGTTTTTTTTTTGTATGAATAATAGTGTACAATAAAGTACCTATATTAAAAAAATCAATTTATATCTGACTTCGACTTTGACTTTGCATCACGTGGCCGAAGCAACTGGCAGTAGCTAGTATTATAGTAGCTATAGATAATATAGATATGTATAAATCTGTACTTATGTTTGAATGTTTGTTATTCGACTAGCTCGAATAACAAACTTCCAACCACAACGGCTGAATAGATTTCAGGGATCATAAACACGACTACCAGTGTGAAGATATTATAGAAAAATTATAAAAGTTTTTTTTACAAATGACAACCGGGACCTACGGTTTAGTCGTTACGGATAGTCAGAAGCCTGAAAATCTGACTCCAGTCTTGCCATGAAGTACCGTGTTACCCCAGTTAATGAGTTGTGAAGGTCTGGTAGGCAGCCGCTCCTCGTAAAATATTGGTATTCAGCTAAATCCGGCTTGACTGGAAGCCGACCCCAATTTAGTTGGGAAAAGGCTAAGTAGATGATGATAAAAGTTTTTTTACAAATTCTACACTTCCCACGCTTTGCGTTTTTGTAATTGTTTAATTTTATTTGCGGTATGTAATCCGGTTTGATGTAATTAGAAATAATAATATTTATTTTACGTTTTTACAATACAAGTTTAGGATCGAAATATACGTAAATTCTAATAAAAAAAATTATATCTCTTCATTTTACAACTCTCCTTTCGCAGGTATGGTTATGGTGGAAGAGATTTCTTATATTTGTGTGTGTACCTACATAAACTATTAATAAATAAATAAACATAAAAGAGAAAACTGGCACACAAATAAAAAATACTGAATATTGTGTATTCCAGTAGAACGTTCCCATGGGACAATTCCCAGGCAAATCCCCTGCAAGAAACAAGTCCACAATAATTTGCTGGAGTGTTGAAATTTAGCGGATCGGTAAGAATCTCGAAAGATTTCAGTATCGGAGCAATGTGGTAGATACTGCAAAAGTGGATGGAACCAGTAACTGAGTACAATAACAATCCTTTTCCCATCGACTGGGGTTTGCTGCAGGCGACCGGGTATCTCCCACCCCGCGACCGGGTATCTGCCACCCCGCCTAATCGAGTTTTTACGGCACCAAGGCTTGCTATTTGTATTGCTGTGCAACTTTATTTTGTTTCCTTTCCGAACTTATGTCGAGTGTGATCATATTTTACGGATTATTATTTTGTTCCTGTATTTCAGTTGTTTTGTCATTCGTAGATCTTTGGCAGTCGTTACGGATAGTCAGAAGCCAGTAAATCTGACTCCAGTCTTACCATGAAGTACCGTGTTATCCCAGTGTTAATGGGTTGTGGAGGTCTGGTAGGCAGCCGCTCCTCGTAAAATACTGGTATTCAGCTAAATCCGGCTTGACTGGAAAGCCGACCCCAAATTTGGTTGGGAAAAGGTTAGGCAGATGATGATTTCAGTTGTTTTGAAACTGATTTGTACGCTAAAACTAATTGAAATGTAATTATTTGAATTGCGATACTTATCAAACCGTGAAAGAACAACATAATGCAGTTTATTGGTTTAAAATTGCGGGAATGTTTGAAAGAGTCACCGCGGCTCTAGGACCCAAAGTACAAATACTATGTTAACTTATCTATATCGAGTAACTGAAAAGAAAAATTAAAACTTTAAAAATAATAAAAGACCAGTGCGAAGCTAAAAAGCTTCTTATCTCAGCATATGAAAAAAAATATGTAAATAACATGACGTCCCCAGGGACAGCACAAAAAAACAGAAAAAAAAACATAATGTCAACGAATCTACATAATCATATCGAATAACTTAAAATAATAGAACAACATTAAAAAGAGGCCTATCTCAGCATATAACTACTGCGATAATTAAAAAAACAACGCAGCGCTTTGGCAGTAAAGCACAAACAGTTTAACTGCTGTAGTAGAACTGAGAACTGAAAACGTTGCTTTCATTTCAAAAGCCGAACCTCGTAAAGCACACGGGTAATTTCAAATAGTACCTAGGTCTGCTAAACTTACTGCTCTCACGTACCTCTACATTATCTAAATGCACATAATTTACGAACAAAACTTTAACATTCGCATAGTAATCTTGGCATACTTTCAGTCTCAAAGGAAACATTTATTTTTAGCTAAAAGGTAAAAAGCCCACCTGACGATAAGTGGTCATTCAAAAGGGCTCGCTCTTACCGAGAGATGAGCGGGAATGAGCTGTGCTAGGTACCGAAGCGAGGTGAGGTATGGTTCGAAACTGTAGTCGCGTTTAAATCCGGTTCAGTTGCGCATTTATAATGTAACAGAGTGAGAGTTTCGAGCTTTTTCGCTAGGCTTTATTTATCCTGGAATTTTGTAGAGGGAATATCATCAGATGAAACTAGAACGGGACTAAAATTATTGGTATTCATGAAAAGAGGTGGTAAAAAGGGCGTAAACGTTAGGTGAGTAATGATAAGTAAAATGACGATTGTAAACTTATTTAAAAGGCCTGCTTTTAAAAATATTTAGCAGTCCAGGTAGGAAATTGGTTGATGTGGCATGGGAATGTGACGTAGAGGAAACAGGAATGTGTGAAGACCATTTTAAATATGATTGTGATTGATAAATTAGGGCAGAGGGATATCAAAGAAACAATGGGTGGATTCGGTGGTAGGTGGTTTTTTTATGATGCATAGGCTAGCGTTTGACCAGTATCTCACCTGATGGTAAGTGATGATGAGGCCGAAGATGGAACACGCTTGCCTAGAAGTAACCTATTCACTCTTGACTTGAAGATTCTTAAGTTTTAGCTATCAGGAAACACATGAATAGTATGAATAGAAAAGAGAAATGACGGAGAAAAAGAGATGTTTCGAAGGAGAAGTCTTGAGAAAAAATATTGAAAAGGTGTAAGTTTGTAAACATGTGAGTGTGTTTGATATTCCTTCGAATCTGGATGACTCTTGGCGAACGGGTAGACCATTCCCTGGAGTAGGACAAAAAGTAATTTTTATTCTGACAGATGAAACCTGACCCTGAGTCCTGAAATGATTTTGACACGGCATTTGAACACGGCAAAAATCAAAATGGTTCTTACCTGACACCTATGAGAAAATAAGAAGTAGAAAAATAAGAAGCAGAGAGAAAAAACTGCTCTAAACACAGTTCATCTTACAGTGTGACCGTGGTATATGCAAAGACCAGCCGAGTTTCTCACATGTTGCCTTTAGCCGAGTACTTGCTTAAAAGGCTCTTTTACTTAGCAACGATTTCGTTAGTGACTTTGTCCAAGATAGATGCATAATACATTTTCTTGTGTGTCTGAAAGTCGGTTTAAGGTGCTCCGTTGATGCAAATTGGTGGAGGCCATCAATTCGGTATACTTACTGCCCTTTGCGCAAAATGTTTTTGGTTATATTAATTTTATTTCCCAAAAAACATATAGTTAGTAGCCCTTGTTTAATTTACCAAATGAATAAATTAGCAGACTTTTATTTCGCGTTTTATTCAGTTGGTCCAATACATCTTTTGGCTACATTTTACTTTGTCAAGTTTTTTAAATCAAACGAAAAATGGTTTATTAAGAAACGTTTTTTGGCAAAAATTATTGCAAATAATTTAATCAGAATAAGTGAAGCGTCACAATGGACAACGGTGTCACAAGAAATTGAAATTAGTGAGTCCTTCAAAAAAGTAAGTCACGGACACCAAAAATATATTTGTATGTAAAATAGCAGAAGTCTAATCGACAGTATATTAGTATACATTTTTATTACGTTTGTTAGACTCGCGTTTGACCTCTATCTTACCTGATGGTAACCGATGATGTGGCCGACGCTGGAGAATGCTTGCCAAGTAACCTATTCTCTCTTGAATTTACCAATAAAGTAGTAATTTCATCAATCCCGACATTATGTAAGTTTTTGCTTGTTGCTGCATGCAACACACCACATATGAGATAGATTTTGACTGGCCTGTTGGTCTAGTGGTTAGTGACCCTGACTGCTATGCCGGAGGTCGTGGGTTCGATTCCCACCCAGGACAAATGTTTGTGTGATGAGCACGATCGTTTGTTCTGTGTCTGGGTGTAATTTATCTATAATATGTATGTATTTAGAAATATATAAGTATGTTTATCAGTTGTCTAGTACCCATAATACAAGCTCCGCTTAGCTTGGGACTAGATGATGTTGTGTGAAAGTTGTGGAATATTATATTATATATTATTATTATATTATATTCTGTGCAACACACTGTACAAAGGCGGACTTAAAGCCATAGGCATTCTCTACCAGTCAACCTAGAGTGTTGAAGAGATAATATAGAAGGATTTGGAAGGTCAAATGATATTGTGTTTGATGATGAAGATGATCATCTCAATCTTGTTTGGAAAAACTAAATGGTTGGCCTTGGACTAGGCCCTTGTGTTTCTTTTAATGTTACAAATATTCCAGTTCTCAAAAGTCTTTTCAAAATTATAATATTTTTCTTTGAAATTGTCCTACATAGGCACTTATGAAACGTCAGAATTTTAGTTTTTCTTTGAGTCTATTTTATATCAACTCTATTTATTTCACAAAATATTTATCCTTACATGTCAAACATTAGCGGTATAACCGCCGTAAAAAAAAACAAATTACATCAAAATCCTTTCATATTTCTACTTTCAATATGAATACACTGCTGTACGAATATGTATCATAAACTAAGCATATACGAAACTTCTAAGAACTCTATAATAAGCACAATGTCAACATTTATACTATGTAGTGGATATTTTAATAATATTTTTCAGCATGATTCAGAAGCTGGTATATTTTTCGTGTGTAACTCAGATGTCATGCCTCCATGGAGAGTTCTCGTTAATATCTCTCTGTTGTAATACAATCGTGTAATAATTCTATCTGTGGAAGCGAGGGACTTATTCGGATAATGACTAACGGAATTACGTTAAGTTTGATCTTCATTTTGAGGCTGTGTTAATGTTTTCCTCAAAAAGAAGAATTATTCTAATTTAATTTATTATCTTCACGCATTTACTGGCCCCTGCAGGTGTAGGCTTGTGGACGACGAGCAATGTGTAGCTTACCGTCCGGACCTAGTCCGAATCATCGGCGGCACGTAGTCACCATGTCAGGAAACTGTAGGGCCCAGCGGGGCAGAAACCTGCCGATTCCATGGGTTTACTTTCGAAAGCAGCTAAACCCATGATCCTGGAATGTCAAGGCAAGGAAAGAACATATGTGTGGTTTTGTTCAGTAAAAGTCTGAAACGGTCTATCACTCCGCCTACGGCGGGAGAAGTCATTACATTTTAAAGAAAAACAATCCAAGAAAAGAAAGTAAATGTCTATGTCCAACACACTTCTCAGTAGAGGATTACTTAAAAAATAACCCAGAAACTCTGAATGGTTAAATTCTTAACTTGGGTGTTTACTCTATTTTCTTTTTAAAGCAAAAGGTTTTTAAAGTTTACAGCCAACATAAAACGGACTTATGAAAGTCACAAAATGTGGAATATGCGTGGCCGGGACTCTCTCAGACTATTTCGTGAAACTACATTTTTAGAGACAGTGTTTTTAAGGGGTTTTTTTCCAGGATATGGGTTTGGTTTCGTAAACCAAATGGGTAAGAAAATGGTTATTTTTTTCTCGTTAGACATTGTCATGGGAAGTCTGGAAACCTGAACCAGAATATGCCAAAATATTTCCTTCTATCGGTCGGTATTCGTAAAGTTGTATGGATACAACTTTACAAATATAATATTATAAATGTGAGACTGTCTGTCTGTGTGTAAGTCTTCTGCCTGTCTATCTCCCTGTTACGGTGTCACGGTTAAACTACCAAACCGATTGGGATGAAATTCGGTACGGAGCAAAATTGAACTCCAAGAATGGACATAGGCGAAAAAATTAAAGAAAGAAGACGGAAAAGAAAGAAAGGAAAGAAGAAAGAAAAGAAAAAAGGAAAATATAGACAGAAAAAGAGCAAATGAATTTATTAGCCACAAACAATAGTATGGTAAAAAGATGGATGGATTGTGTAAGGACTGATATAAAAGAAAAGGGAGTTAGTGATAATGTGACGGACGACAGGACAGAATGGAAGAAGAAAACGTGTTGCTCCGACCCCAAGTAATATGGGATAAGGGCAAGAAAAAGAAGAATAGTATGGTAATCACAAATGAAACAAAAACACAATTGTGTGCCTCACGGCTGCACCAAAACAGTCCAGTTCAGCATGAACGCCAGACAACTAGTGCTTAACTCACTGGTTTTCAACAAACCTGTTTAAACAAACTTTCGCTCCCATCCACCGTAATTTCTTCAACTATTTACATTTTCTCCGATGTGAATATAGCTTCGATAGTAGAATTATATCACATTGAGCGCTACGGAATACAACTCCTGAAACGAGTTGAGGCTCATTAAATTTTCAGCCACTACCCATTTCACTGCGAGCTTCAGCAGACGAATTATTAATTAATTGGAACAGTGAAAACCTATTTTTCTTACCTTCCATCTAAGGTTTCGAAGGAAGTTTTGTAGAGGAGAATAGTTGTGGTGGAATAAAGGAGTTTATAATTATTTTTCTTGTAAAACTAATTATAATTTAGTATCGTGAGTCGTAATCGTATCGTGGAGATCTTCTTCTTCTTCTTGTCGTGTCGATTAACTCAAATTTTTTCCGACCAATATTTAGCCACCTGGACAGCTCTGTCGTTAGCCTCGCATAGGTCGTTAAAGGTGCAGGTAGTTGGGCATGCTGGACAGGAAAGAAGATGACGCATATCCTGTGAGGGGGCTCCACACTGGCATGATACTTGCGATGGGTCGAGGAAACCCCATTTGGCCAGATTATCTCTGCAGCGACCAACCTGAGCCCGCAGTCGGTTTAAAGATTTCCAGGTTGGCCACTGCAGTTCGTGTCCCGGTGGCAGATGTTCTGCCGGGGAGATGAAGTTAGGAGGAGTGGGGTGTCTTTCCCTCCACAGTTTTCGTCTTGATGAATTGAGATGAATTGGTCACACGCTTATGAGGGATTCCTGTAAATAAAGAGTTTTTCTGTCTTCTTTCTTTCCTTCTTTCATTCCATTTTTAGCGGTACCTCCGTTGAAAAGGGAGGATCCTCAGACCAGACGGGTGTTATTTCTGGTGGGCAACTGCCCGATAGATGTTTTCAGACTGTTCACGCACGGAGAACTTTGATTGCGCGTCGCAGGATTCGTAGTTTTTATTTGACGTCACAGGCATTGGACTGGAATGCTCAAGGGAAAAGGAAGCGTGGCCGTCCTCGGCAAACCTGATGACGCAACGTGCTGGCAGAAGCAGCTTGACATCTATTGACAAGATTGGTCTATAAATTGGCCTAAATCAGGAGGAATGGAAAGAAGAAAAGAAGGCAATTGTCGTGTTTTGGGACGGAAATGGTCGAAAACAAATAAATTATTGTAAGTCTGTCTACTCACTTAGTATTATAACCAAATAAATAATTTTCGTCGTATTTCCGCTCGTCCTATAAGGGCCAAATGCGAGGCGCCACACGCGCCTCAAACTGATGTCATGACCCCTTAGGGAAAATATTATGATGAAAAGTATGAAAAGGATAGGTACCTACTCGTGGTTCTACAACGCAAAAGCCAACTGAAGGAACATAGGTTTGGATTAAGTCAGCAAAAGGCTAATACGCCCTTTTGCACCAGTCTAGAGCGGGAGAAGTCTTTAAAAGATTTCCTACCGTAAAAAATCGTCATCGTGCACCGTTGACAACAGAATGGAAAAAGAAAGCCATACATTTTTATAACAATGTTTTTCGTTGTATTAATATTTTTCACGGTATTTTTAGTAAAAAACCTTATTTCATGTTATAGTGAAATAATAATAACTTAGTAGTTCGGAATATTTTTTTCAATATGACATTAATTGGTTATTCTGAGAAAAGACATTATTATTTACTCAAAGATTTTTATGCTTCGTTGGAAAATACATCACAGGAGAAAATATATACTATCATCTCGTTGGAAGTTAGAAAAAATCTCGGAAGAGATACAAAGGAAATAACCAGAACAGAGCCTTGGAAATGTCGGAGGAAAATATGAATTTGTATTTTTAGTTTCGAAAAATTTTCATAGTTAAAGCCCTGTTTTTGTGTGTAAAATGGCGTATTATTTTAATGCCTTCCGGCTCTTTGTGCCCTTTACGACGAAAGGGTTATAAAAAATAAAATAAAAAATATAATTGTTACATTCAATTTAGTAAGGTCAGATGAACTTGAAAGTTGATAAGGAAAAGCCAAGCCGTAAAATTCTACACAATTTTAACTATAAATTTCAAAGACCACTGCCATCATAAGGCAGTAGAAAATAATTTATGATGGTTTAAAATAGTCCCACGCTGGGCGCCAAAACAAAAAAAATCCAACTACCCTCCAAAACAAGAAAAACAAATAAACATCAACCGCCTCCGGGTAAACGCATAGTCTTTCTAAAAAGCGTAGTTGTACTAAAAAAAAGGAGTTTATCTGGCGAAAATCCCCAAAATCCTGTAGCATTACCAACTACTACACAAGATTACTGAGTCCATCATGAAGATGGCTTCGAGCGTCTCGAAAGAACGCGCGGATATCCCTCAGTGTTTACCCGCAAACAAGTAACAACTGGCGATATTACTTCAATTTCTTCGACGGCTCTTATCTGCGGATACGAAGTTGGACTTACTGATGTTTAGGAGTTCCAGCAATTTTTGATGAGCGAGTCAATTTGTAGAAGAAAAGCAATGCATGAAGCAAGGCAATTTGGGGTACTTATGTTTATCATTATCCAAAGTGTATGAGAAAAACATTTATGATTTTTCCTGGTTTATCATAATAAACCAGGAAAAATCATAAATGTTTTTGCAAAATCATAAATGTTTTTGAAAAATTCTAAAGTAGCATACTACTTTAGAATTTTTTAATTACATAATTTTAGGTATATGGAGCAGTGTAAAGTCTCGTAAACCTCCTTTGAAAAAAGAGAATCCTCCGACCAGACGGATGTTATGTCTGGTTTTCTGCAACTGCCCAATACGTCATGATTTCAGGCTGTCGTTTCTGTACAAATCACGCAAAGAAATTTAGTTGCGCGATGCAGGATTTCGTAGTTCCTATTTGACATCACAGATGTCGCTACACACTTAATTTCATCTTGAATCATTACTTACTAATAGCGTCATTACCATAAATTTTTTTTAGGATTGGACAAGGATTATTCTTACCATCAACCCATCCTACTTTTATCCCGTATCCCACATGCCAGTAGATTCTATTACTGCCTCTTCACCAAAAATAAAATTAGCACAACTTAGCTTTCCATCCTTCCCGCCTGTATGTCCGACAGCTAAGGGCAATCTCAGAGTAGGGATGCGATACGAAATGCCCGCTGTGCCCAAGGGATCTCTGTCTGAAACCTCGCAAAGATATATAGGCCCACAGGAAAATATTAACATGATTCGTTGGTAGCTTCCTCGTTGAGATTCTACCAACGGAATTAGGTCCCAAGCTCAAAGATCCTATCGTGAGTGTAGGATGTGCTTGATTTTTGTTATTTTTTCTTAATAAGATTTTTGGGGCGTGCTTCGTTTTATTGGGAGGATGATTCGATGTGTGTGAGATGGAGATACTTTGAATATTTGGTTGTTATTGTAAGGACTTTGATGTTGTAAGTTTTGAGTGAATAAAATGGGTTTATAAGTTATGATGGTTTTATTTTCATTTTAGTGGTAAGAATTTATTTTACACTAGCTTTTGCCCGCGACTTCGTTCGCGTGGAATAGTGACTTCCGGCAGATTTTTACGGCTTTAACGATTAACGGCTTTAATGACATTCCGTCCTAAATAGGTTACTTGTAACCGTGTGCCGTTACATAGCCTTGGTGGATCTAGGTTTCTCATAAACATCACAGGAACTCCAACTTTCAGCCTCAACTTGTGAGAAGGCACTCCTGATAACTCTAAGGAGTTGAGAAACTATGTTGGGTAAGATGTCACTTGCTCGGCATCCACGACGTTTTCTACTGATAGATACTCGATGACATCTCCCTCTACGTCAGACATAATTTGGTCATTTATCCGGCCTACTATTTCATTTGTTGGCGCCAATATCACCCTTTCGAATAACCATTCCCGATTTTCGATATTAGCGCGTAAATCCGGATAGACACTATTTTTTAAATTGTATGTGCTATCCAAAATTTGGCATAATTCGCTGCTCAGCGTGATCATACTCTCGGAGTCGGTAGGCATGCGATCCTCGCCGATCTTCAGAAGAGCAGCAGCATACTGCCCGGCTTGACAATCATTATGGAGTAATACTCGCATATTCGTCGACAGTGAAACTTTTTCACAAGTGTCCATAGCACAGATGCTTTTAAACAGGCATTGATTTCATTTGCCGGTGTGCCCCTTGCTATAACCGGCAGGGTCTGCCGGAAGTCACCGGCCAATAGAACCACCATTCTTCCCATAATACCTTGATTGTTTTTAATGTCTTTCATCGTGCGAAGAAGTGCTTCGATTGTTATTTTTTTACGGGACATCGTACGTTCATCCCAAACTAAAAGTTGTATTATATTATATATTTCATACCTTTTTACTATTTATTTACATTTTTCCGATGAATTTTCAGTACTGAATTGATGCCGACTCTTAACCAATAGATGGCGCTGTATGTCCGGAATAAATTTTATTTTTTATTTTACTTTTTATTTTATTTTTTGTAATAAAAACTATCCTATGTCCATTCTCAAGTTCCAAACTATGTCTGTACCAAATTTCACACAAATCGGTTCAGTAGTTTAGGCGTGAAGCAAAGACAGACAGAGTTACTTTCGCATTTATAATATTAGTTTGGATTAAAGATTATGTGTAAACAAATCAATTACAGGCGTACTCATCATTCACAGATTACGACTACTAGATTAATTTAAAATGGGATATTGGTTAGCATTGGTTATTTTTTTTGTACAACAATCTTTAACCATACCTTATGTTAAAAAATAAACGTTTTTATTATTATCAAGATATATTACTATGAATTAATAACAGTTCAAATAATATTATCCTCAATCTATACTAATATAATAAAGAGGTAAAGTCTGTTTTATGTTTGTATGAGGTAATCTGTAGAAATACTGGTCCGATTGCTAAAATTTTTACACCTGTAGAAAGCTGCTGTATTCCTGAGTGACATAGGCATAATAACAGCCGCACAGGTCGATCTTCTAGGTTAAGCCACGCTTGCCTAGGTTGGTCTGTGGATGGGTGACCATCTTAACATAACGAGTTTCCTCCGTGCCTCGGAAAGCACGTTAAGCCGTTGGTCCCGGCTGTCATTTGGAGATCTTTGGCAGTCGTTACGGATAGTCAGAAGCCAGTAAATGACTCCAGTCTTGCCATGAAGTACCGTGTTACCCCAGTTAATGGGTTGTGGAGGTCTGGTAGGCAGCCGCTCCTCGTAAAATACTGGTATTCAGCTAAATCCGGCTTGACTGGAAGCCGACCCCAATATAGTTGGGAAAAAAGGCTAGGCAGATGATGATAGGCTATATTTTATGTACGCGGGAGAAGCTGCGGGCCAAAGCTAGTAAAAAATATAAATGAAAACAGATAATAAATTATAAATCATTACCTGCCTAGCCTTCTGAACTATGTGTTTACGGCTCGCCAGCACACAGATTACCTAACACTGAGCGTGAGAGTATTTGTTGTACGGCAAAAACAATTCTACTTTAGATTAAATCATCATCATCACCTCTTCAGACAAGGCGTCCACTGTTGGACATAGGCCTCCCTTAAGTGCTGCAAAAAAACGGTCTCCCGCATCCATTGGATTCTCGCGACCCCCACCAGGTTATTGGCCCATCTTGTGGAAGGCATTTCAATGCTGCGTCTTCCGATACATGGATAGATTGGGGTGATTGGGTGAGATAAACTAACTTCTAACACTCTAGGTGGAACGAGAAATAGTTAGACTTTTACTGACCAAAATATCTATATCTTTTTTTTTTTTTTTTTTTTTAATTGTTATAAGCTAGTGCTTGACTGCGATCCCACCTGATGGTAAGCAGTGATGCAATCGTTGATGGTGAGGCGCACTAGCTTATTAAAAGCCTATTCACTCTAGCCTTGAAGACACCTAAATTATAATCGGACGGAAAAACCGCAGCAGGCAAATTGTTCCAATCCCTCGATGTCCGCGGTATAAACGACGAAGCGAAACGCTTAGTCCGGACCGTAGAGGTTTCGACAACGTAAGGGTGAATACTCGCCGTACGACGGTTTGTCCGATCTATATTATCCTATAGGTATCTTTAAGGCTAGAGTAGGCTCTTAATAAACTAGTGCACCACACCATCAACGATTGCATCACTGCTTACCATCAAGCAATTTCACATAAAACTGATGTTTGCCGTTAGACCGTTTTCACATTTTCCGATCCGATATCGGTATCGGACGCCGATACGATATCGGGGTAAGGTAAATGTATGAGATATGTACATGTCTTTCATATTGTCCGACCCGATATCGGATATCGGAGCACGGCATTTCATACATTTTACTTACCCCGATATCGTATCGGAGTCCGATACCGATATCGGATCGGATAATGTGAAAACGGTCTTACTGTAATCAGGAGAGGGAGACGCCCAAGCACCTTTCGTGTGAATGTGGGCCCCTTATCCACAAACGCAGTGTTCATCTGGGCCGACATATATTAGTATTCTAAATTTCTTAGAAGCCTCCAGGGTAAAAGAGTTACTCTAGCAACGTGGCGAGTCACAATAGATCATTTTGGTCGCAGTGACTACATCCCCTACACTATGGGTGATGCATAGCTCCTTTTCTCCAATAATAATAATAATAACACCATCAAGCAGGATTGCAGTCAAGCACTAGTTTATGTTATACATAAAAAAACACCTGTATTCCTACCATTGCGTACGAACTACCCGCAAGTACTAAAAGTTCATGAGAAAGACTTAAGATAGATATACCAGAAATAAACTTAAAAACCGTCAGACAATTTCATCTTCACAATGAAAACGTAAAGAATATCTATGTTACCCCAGGGTTAAAGTTATTGAAGTAACAAAACTTTCAATATGATTCAAACTTCTACTTGGCAGCATTTTTCGTAAACCTTGGCACTTGGCAGTATTTTGCAAAGTTTCTACTGAAGGGATTAAGACTTGTAACGTTTGAAAGTAAATGGCGCGTAAAAATGGTGGTCGCGCTTTAATATTCCTTTCTACTCGATTTAGTCGTGATCAAATGGTGGAAAATACATCTCAATTTTATATGCAGAAGCTTGGGGAATGGGGGATGTTATTAGGTCATTATCGTGGTATTTATAGTGGTAGTGACAGTTACATATTACCCAATAGTTGCCTGATAGAAAGTGCCTTGTTTCCATAAGGCCGCCTGTGTACCACTACTGTACATCAAGTTTAAATAAATGTGTCATAAAACTTGTTCCAGGAAATATGTATTTAATTAAAAACCTCAAAAGTTTTAGGAAAAAATTTTTGTCTATCAGAATGTTGATTTAATGTGCAAGGTTTCTTATATTCTATTATTACATTATTCTATTATGATATTCTATTATTGGGACCGCGTGGTGCATTCGGGCCATTCCCTCTCCTAGAGAGAAGGCCTGAGTCCCAACAGTGGGAACATAACGAGACCGATAATGCTAAATAGTGCCTTTTTCAGCTTGTATGTTATTTAAAATATGATTCTATGTATATTAATAACTAGTTTCTGCCGCGCTTTTACCCTTGTGAAAGTATGTTTCTCTATACAAACTTTGGATCCCGTTTCAAAACCCTTTGGGGTGCAGGTTATGTCAGACATCGTCGCACAAACGAATAAATACTATGGATCCGGTACGTGATTCTGGATCCCCCTAGTGGTAAAAAAAAATAGGCTGTTCCATTTTTAAATCCTGTACTTTCCGTGTCTAATGTTTGACACACGGTCATCATCATCATCACCTCAGCCGAAAGACGTCCACTGCTGGACATAGGCCTCCCTCAAGCGTCGTCATAACGACCGGTCCTGTGCGTCTCGCATCCATCGGATTCCCGCGACCCTCGACAGGTCGTCGGTGCTTAACACACGGTGTATAAGAATAATACAAGAACAGACAAAAAGAACCTAAAAAACTTCCAACTCATAAAACCGAATGAAACGAACTAAAAACTATTCCCTTAACGAACACCAGACCGCTTTAAATAAATTATGAAAGTTATTTCACTTCTTACGTTAAATTATACAATGGCAATCAATCTAAAACTTAACCGTTAGAGAAATTAAACTACAACAGTTAACTCAAGCCTTAATTGATGGCGTCTCGGTTAAATTTGGACGGTTAAACAATGTTCGCGAATCTAATTTGCGTTCGGGATAATTTATCAAAATTAACTATGTTATTCTAGTTAGTTCAAGTATGTAGTGCTATGTAAAGTGTTCGCGGTCGTGTTATGCTTTCGGTTTGTTTAAAAAAAATAGGTGGAAATCATCAAATAAGACTATACTGACTAAGACCCACTTGTATTTTTTCAGTTGCTTTTGGTTTGTAGAGCCATGGTAATTCTTTTAAACATTCTCGCCGCTCTAGCAGGCATTGGTCCTACTGGAATGGACCTGGTACACGGTGACAACCTTTCGGATTTTCCGTGTTTCCCAGAGGCTTCGGCCCTACCGAGCCTCTACAGTTTGCTGACATCTCCTTGAGGCGCGCGTGGAACAGAACGCGCCGTTGACGACTAGGCTTGGTTCAGATTATTATCAGACTATCGGTCGGCGAGCTACCCAGTGCTCGCCGTCTGCGAGCCCGAAATACTTATATCTGGAGTGAGGAGGAGTGGCAGGCAGTCGCCTTCTTCCATGAAGTAATAATACTGGCAAAGCAGGCGGCTGCACGCGCGAGGGAACGGCCCTCACGCTCCAGCCGTTAGTATCCCGATCCAGATTCCTAGCCACCGTAAGCGTAGGCTTGCGGACGACGAGCAATGGGTAACACGACGTCCGGCCGAGCTTCCATACAAAAAATGAGCTTGTTTTGCTACGAATTTTACGGAACCCATCCTCCAACTCACGCTTGACCAGTTTTTCATCTAAGAACCCTAAAATTCGACTTCAATCCAGCCTATTTCAAAATCGATTTAGACGGAAACAAATCGACCGACAAAAGCGACGATTAAAAATAGGTTCGACTTTTAAGCTGAAAAGTTAGCCTTCTACTGTGCCATAGATATGCATGAGTGTTGAATATTGCGGCGAGAATTAAAAAAGTTGTGAGTTAGCCAGTTGCAGGAGCGTAGCTAACGCTGTACCAATTAAACAGGGCCCCCACGTTTCAGCGGCAATCTATACTTCTATACTAATATTATAAAGAGGTAAAATTGGTAAGTTTGTATGTAGGGGGTAATCTCTGGAACTACTGGTCCGATTTGAAAAATTCTTTCAGTGTTAGATAGCCCATTTATCGAGGAATGCTATAAGCTATATACCATCCCGCTTCGACCCACAGGAGCGGAGCAGTAACGAAAAATGCGGTTGAAACCGCAGGGGACAGCTAGTATAACATAAAATTCTTCTCTTCTTCGAAGGTAAACTCTTCAGATTGTTTGGGCCCAGTAGGTAGCTACGTTAATTGCTACATAAGTAGCACTCATTAAATCCTCCAAAGTGCAGGTGTTTGGGCACTTGGGGCACTCCAACGTGTGACTCATGTTTTGTACAGAAGCACTGCACTTAAATTAGGTATCCGACGGGTCTTTGAAACCCCATAAAATTACTGTCCAAGAACTCAAATTCTTACTTTATATTTTACTAGCTGCGCCCCGCGGTTTCACCCGCGTAAGTTTCGATTCCGTGGAAATATCGGGATAAAAAGTAATAGCTGTTGACCGATTGCGATCTTATAAGAGAAAAAGTTTTTTTTCAATTAGACGTAACTTAAAAAAAAAAAATGTTTTGTAATAACTTCAAAAAATAAAGGAATAGGGTGTAGTTTGAAAAAGAACTTTTTCAATTAGGTGTAACTTTAAAAAGAACTGGTTTGTATTTCAAATCTTATAAACCCCCCGCACTTCGGCAACGCCCACGCGTGGAACGGTTCGCGTATTGCATTTTTATACTTGTTATAACTTCGAAATTAAATGTCCGATTCGAATGAATTAAAAAGTATTTTACTGCTACATAAATGCCCTTGATTATAAAACTATTTATTTGAATAAGAATTAATACTACGATACGAATGTAACCAACTTTTGTTTCTACCGGCGATTTAATTAAATTTTAGAACACAAAAGCTGCTATTGTGACTTAACTATGGTAGTAAGATATATTCCATCGCGGACTTTTATGTAGGTAATAATGAGTACTTTAATCATGTAGTACATAATTTTTATGTATCATCAATAGTTTTCTCAGCGCACGCCAAATAATGAATTTCATAGGCAAAATTTTGCTACTCTGGGATTCATTATTGCAATTTTCTTATGGATTTCTAATTTTTTTTAACATAAATTATAGCCTATGTTACTTCCTGACAATTTAGCTTTCTATTGGTGAAAAAACGGTTGAAATCGGTCCAGTAGTTTCGGAGCCTATTCGGTACAAACAAACAAACAAACAAAAAAATCTTTCCTCTTTATAATATTAGTATAGATATAGATTGTACTTAGGGAGGAGAGAGAGAGGGAGGCCAAAGAAAAGATGGATGGATTGTGTGAGAAGTGATATGGAAGAAAAGAGAGTTAGTGATAACGTGACCAGTGACAGGGCAGAATGGAAGAAAAAAATGTTTTGCGCCGACCCCAAATAAAACGGGACAAGGGAAGGAAGATGATTCTTTATTGTACATATTTTTTTTACAATAAATAAAAATAAGACAGGTGATTTACACAGGCGTGCTTATCTTACAATTGGGTTTTACTTACTAGTGTGAGGCTCTCAGGCTATTGTCCTGTCTAATTGTCGAATTGTAAAGGTGCTATTTGGGTTTTGTTTCTTAATAAAAACATAATATAAAAGGGACTTTGATTTTACTACGAAATACTTAAACCCTTACTAGCACTGGGTTTTACTGCAATACCAAAATTCGCCACAGATACTGCTTCTGTATTCGTTACTGTGACTGTCTGAAATTACGGTTTGGGCACACGAAACGCAAGTGTATTATATGTCTGTACTTTTTTTTTGTTATTTGGTTTCCCAATGTAATTAATGCCTTTAACGAGTAAAATATCATCATCATCTGCCTAGCCTTTTCTCAACTATATTGGGGTCGGCTTCCAGTCAAGCCGGATTTAGCTGAATACCAGTATTTTACGAGGAGCGGCTGCCTACCAGACCTCCACAACCCATTAACTGGGGTAACACGGTACTTCATGGCAAGACTGGAGTCAGATTTACTGGCTTCTGACTATCCGTAACGACTGCCAAAGATCTCCAAATGACAGCCGGGACCAACGGCTTAACGTGCTTTCCGAGGCACGGAGGAAACTCGTTATGTTAAGATGGTCACCCATCCACAGACCAACCTAGGCAAGCGTGGCTTAACCTTGAAGATCGACCTGTGCGGCTGTTATTGTTTAGCCACGAGCTCCTACTAACGAGTAAAATATATTCTATTGTATTCAATCAGATAAAAGAGGGACCCCGATTTTTTAAATCATACGTGGCCCCTTAGGGAGCTACGCCACTAGCCAGTTGGCTCCAGGATTACGTTGATAAGGGTGCTAATAGACTGGCTTCAGAGGTCATTTAGACGGACAGGACGATTAACAACTTTAATTTAATAAGATAGAGATCAAAGAATGTCAGGTCTTTGAGATCAATTAATTTTCATTCTGATATTCAGAAACGAATGAAGCTTTAATGTATGTGCCAAGTTTGGGATTTTTATTGAGAGATACTAGCTTTTGTTAATGGCTTCGCCCGCGTCATCATCATCATCATCATAATTTCAGCCGAAAGATGTTCACTGCTGGGCATAGGCCTCGCACGCGTCAACGTAAAGAAATATTTCAAAGCAATATACTACCGGGACGAAAAGTATCCTATTATATTGCAGGATATTGTCTACCCGTTTACCAAGTTTCTAGGAAATCCATGTTTGAGCGTGCAGAAGTAACAAACAGACATATTCACAAACTTTCGTCTTTATAATAATTATAGTGTGATCTGAAAGGTTTGAAATTAGTAAACATCTATATATATAAAAATGAAACCCGTTTTCCGTTGTCACGACATAACATGAAAACGGCTTAACCGATTTGGCTGATTTTTTTTTTAAATGTTCCTTGAAGTTCAGTGATGGTTCTTACGGAGAGAAAAATTGTAAAAAAAAAAAAGTTAGGTAAAGTAGGGTAGTTAGGGTAGTTAGGGTAGTGTAGGGTAGTGTAGGGTAGTGTAGGGTAGTGTAGGTAGAGTAGGTAGTGTAGGGTAGTGTAGGGTAGTGTAGGGTAGTGTAGGGCAGTGTGGGGTAGTGTAGGGTAGTGTAGGGTAGTGTAGGGTAGTGTAGGGTAGTGTAGGGTAGTGTAGGGTAGTGTAGGGTAGTGTAGGGTAGTGTAGGGTAGTGTAGGGTAGTGTAGGGTCGTGTAGGGTAGTGTAGGGTAGTGTAGGGTAGTGTAGGGTAGTGTAGTGTAGTGTAGGGTAGTGTAGGGTAGTGTAGGGTAGTGTAGGGTAGTGTAGGGTAGTGTAGGGTAGTGTAGGGTAGTGTAGGGTAGTGTAGGGCAGTGTAGGGTAGTGTAGAGTAGTGTAGGGTAGTGTAGGGTAGTGTAGGGTAGTGTAGGGTAGTGTAGGGTGGTGTAGGGTAGTATAGGGTTGTGTAGGGTAGTGTAGGGTACTGTAGGGTAGAGTAGGGTAGTGTAGTGTAGTGTAAGGTAGTGTAGGGTAGGTAGGGTAGTGTAGGGTAGGTAGGGAAGGTAGGGTAGGGTAGCGTAGGATATGTAGGGTAGTCATTTGACGGGAGCGAAGCCGCGGGTAAAAGCTAGTTTTAATATAAATCAACATGCTATTCCCTTCATTCATTAAAAAAAACAGAACTGAGTTGCAGGATGGTTCGACAGAGCTACCGTAGAAATTAAAAGAATTATCTTAGTCAGTCCGACACTCACTTTTGCTTCACTAAGAGCGAGCAATATTTGATGAATTTCTTGCCATAAAAAAAGAGAAAAATCGCTATTTATGGTTACGTTTCAGAGTTTTTTCAAGAACCCAATAAAGTCTGTGTATATCTGTCTTCTTCTAGCTTTTTCCCCTACACATTTAATTGAAAAAACATCATCAAAAATCTTCATAAAAATAGTACTCTGACAATTTTTTACACCGCGGCACAACCTCTTACAAAATAAACAAAAGTCTTCCATTAATTGCGGCATAACTGCTTTAATTAAAAGGTAAATATAAGAGAGTACATTGTAAAAATGTTGAGTCGCAGCGACAAAGTAGCGAACTCCGTAGTGAAACTCTAATTACCGACGCCGAGCAGTTTCGACCTTATGCAAGAAAGGACACGGTCTTGTAAGGAGTGGATGTGGTACTTTATGGACTAATTTATTCTTTCATTATTCTTCGTTTTTTGATCCTGTTTCCTTGAGCAGGAATGAGTAATAAGCGGACTATTCCAGGCCACGTAACTGATTTATTATATACCACACTGTCTCAAGATGAAAGTCCAAGCCAGTGTGTGTTGCCAGTGATGACATATGGCACTGAAATGTGGTCGCTAACAAAAAAGCCTTATCAGAAATCTTAAAGTCCACTTGGGTGGAAAAGGCTAAGCTCGGAGTTTTCTAGCAAGATTGTATCACGAAAGAAGATATCCGTAGAAGAAGCAAAATCACCGTCATAGACTAAAGAATTGCCAAACTTGTGGCAGTGGACAGGGAACATTGCTCATAGAACGGATTGTCGGTAGGACCGAAATGTTCATAGATAAGCGACAGCGTATCAGAAGACGCACTGTAGAAAGGCCTCTCATAAGATGGACCAATGACATGGTGAGAGTTGCGGGAATGTGATAAATGACGCATAAGCTCGTTCATTGTTGTAGTACTTGGGGGTGGCTATTTGAGTTAAAGAAGTAACGAACACCCACACACACAAACTTTCGGAGGACTTTATAGAAAGATGAGGGCAAAAGATCACGTGGACATGGTGGATTGACCTCATCAAGTCGGTTACACACTGCGGCATAAACTGCAACTCCAAGCCGCTAATAACATAGCTGCATGGCGTCGTATCGCGAGAGAGGCGGTGGCGCAGGACTCGACCGAAACATGACCACGACCACTCTGTCAAGACTGCAGATATGTACAATGATTAGTGTGAAAACAAGGTTATCTGGAATTATACATAATTATGTTTGAGCCGTTTGGGGTTAAAAAACTAGGGCCGTGGTCCGAGTGCTCATCGAGTTCTTCATGATATTAGCAAGCAGCTAGTCGACTCTTCACGTGACCAGAGGGCTGGGCTGTTTTTCGGCCAACGAATCAGCATTGCCATCTAACGTGGCAATGCTGCCAGCGTTGTGGGCACTATTCCTGTTGACATCAACGTGGATGAATTTTTTGATGCCCAGTAAATCCCTTTTTTATAGAATATAAAAGTTTGTAGTTTAATTTGTAAATATTTGTATAAACAAAATAATGCTTTTGTGTGATATTGTAACTTGTAATGCACATCCAAACCTTCCTTCCAACATCCGCACTCCCAACGACGAACAAGAAAATTAACTAGCTACAAATTCATTCATTGACATAGAGATAGACCGTATCGTCGGCGCCACTTAATTTAAACGAAACCATATCAGAATTAATGGAAAAACTCTAATTGGACCTAAACGGAACCTGTTCAGGTTTCCTGGAGTTAATTTTGATACTATTCCTGGATGTATTACGAAGAGCTTTAGTTAGGTTTTCGTTCTTTGGAGATTTTTTAAATTTAAGTACCTACTGTATCTGTTGAGGCCCAACCACGAGCTCTCAACGCAATTCGTTTGACGACCTAGACTGAATTGTTAAGGATGGAGCTTTAAAGGGTGTGGAACATATATCTATCTATTTCTCTTCTCACTCGCACACCAGACATTTTAACAAGTCATGGTAAGGCCCCAGGATTTTACATTGAATTTCAAATTCCGTTTTACCATGACTGCGATGTTTTAGGTTACTTTCTTGGAGTGTTAGGTACTACTAGCTCCTATCAGTGATTTCATCGTCGTGAATCATCATCATCATCTGCCTAGCCTTTTCCTAACTGGGGTAACACGGCACTTCATGGCAAGAATTTCATCGTCGTGAATATAGTTAGAAAAGTACCCGAAGGGAACTTATTTCGGGGATAGAGATGTGATATTCCAAAACATGATGTAACTATATGGCCATCCAAATCCGCTCAGCCATATGAGGGTTTTTTTTTAAGGTGGTAAATCATCCAAATGACTTCCGTTCAGAGCGGGAGAGCGTGTCAGACTTCTACTGATTAAAACCCACTCCTATTTCATTTTTGCTTTAATTTTAGGATCCCGGGGTTCTCTTAGGGTCAGCTCACATCGAGACGCGTCGCGACGCTGCGTGCACATTTTATTAGAGTGACTCAAAATAGAACTTTATTTACTACACGAAAAGATACACATTCCATTGTGTGAATTTAGAATACGTTGCTTCTAGTAGTGCTGCGCCTCGTGACGCCACGCGGTGTCGCGCTGCGCCTTGTGACACCGCGCGGCATCTCGCTGCGCAACGTAACGTTTCTACATTCGCGACGTCGTGTTGCCGACGATTTTACTATGCGTCTCGCAACGTTGCGATGCGTCTCGTGGCGGCGCGCGGCGCACCGCGAAATCACTGGCTTCTTGCTGGCGTCCCTTCCCTCGTCCCTGTGAACTGACCCTTACCGGTGCATTCGGATGTCCATGACCGCCTCTGAGCCGTTTGAGGGTCAAATCTACACAAGTATACACCTTTGTCCCTTGGGACAATTTTCTACTTTCGCACAAGCAAAGCAGCAGCTTCACTGACAGTGGATAGCAGCTAATTAAATAAATACTGGACTGGGCATTTTAAACATGTAATGAAGAAGAACATAAAAAATGGGCCAAGTGCTAGTCGGATTTGCGTACGAAGTTCCGTACCGTCCGTAGCAAAAAAGTGTGTGTGTGTGTGTGTGTGTTGTGCTATCAAGCCTGCCGGCAATCATCGCCAGAACAGTATTGGAGCTGCCCCTCACCCTGCGCACCAAGGACGCGCACCGCTTGCGCATGGTGGAGTGGAAACAATCGAAAAAAAAACAATAAAAAGACAATATTTATTTTATTCTGTTTTTAGTATATTTTGTTGTAATTGCAGTAGGTACTTTCCCGTAGTTTTGATAGTATTGAACTTCTATAGTGCAGCTATAATAGGAGAAATCTGAATGAAAAACAGAATTCTAGCAAGGTTCATGAGTAACGTTTCATCTTGTTAAAACTTTTACAATAGAAAAGTTTTTTAGCTGTTCGAGTCGCTTGCAGAGTTACACATACACTATACCTACCTACGTCAATTTAATGGAATATCAAACTTCGAATGTTAGTAATACATTTAAATGTGCTAGAGAAACATTTTAATGGATCGAGATGAATTTTGATACATAGAAAGAAAAAAAAACGTTCATTCGTGCCTCACACAATCGTAAATACTTCTTCTTCGTTTCGAAGTTTTAAATAAATAAATTTTTAACAAAATTTTCTCCGACCAGTGTTTGGCAACCTATCATTGGCTTCAAACTCATTGTATAAAGCAAAAATACAGAATAAAAAAGGAAATTATAATAATAGAAAAGTGAGAGGCCAAAAAGGCGACTAACTCAGGATATGCTGCGTTATATAAAACGATAAATAACGCAGTGTTAGTATTCTGGAAGTTCGTAATAAAGGGTGTAAAAAGACCCTTAACGAAAACGAAAACCCCATATTTTACACATCACTGGGATACTTTTTTTCTTCTAGGACATACCTGGGAATTCACTGGTTCTGGAGATATTGAAGGTCAAAGTCAACAATTTTTTTTTGTTTTTTTTTTCTAAATCGTATTCCAAGTATCATTAGTAAATTTTCTTCTGAACAAACATTATCAAAATTATAAATTTTTCTCAAAAAATTACGCATTTGAAGTTAGGAAAATGCAACGAAAACTAAACACAACGAGTGCCTCACACACACAAGCGTGCGGTCGGTTCAACGGCCAAGCGCGAACGGGCGAACGCTCAGCTGATCGAAATTATTATTAATTAATTATTTTTTAACCTGTAGGTCCTCGGTGGCATGAAAACGTGCCACTAAAAATGCACTAAAAATGCATTATCTTTTAACTTTGAGAACCGCTGGAAAAAAATTGTGCCACCAAACCCCGACCGATTTAAAATTGTACTCTAGTAGTATAATTACAGAAGCAACAGAAACAGAGCAATAACAGTTTATATTATTGAAATTATTTATATTAATTTATTAATATTAATTATATATTAAAATAAAAAAAAATAATGGCAGCCCCCCGGTGCTCGACAGGTAGATAAAAAAAAAGTTTTTTCCCCGCAATAACTTTTGGTTAAAGTTGCTTAATTACATGTACAGAATGTGTAGTTATCGGCTTTGTGATCGGTCTTTTTACACCCTGTATACTAATATGCTTTTCAAATAAAGAAGTTTGACAGGTCCTTTTGTTCTATCCTAGCAGAGGGGAAGATGACTTTCTACCTCAAAAAAAAATTAAATGGTAAAATAATGATGCAATTTCTTTATATTATTTATAGGCTAGCGTTTGACTAATATCTCGTCTGATGGTAAGCGATGATTGTGGCCGACGACGGAGCACGCTTGCTTAGATATAACCTAAACTCTTGACTTAAATTTAGAAATTGACTTAACTTTTCTACTTGACTTTTAGCGAGAGCCGCTACTTACTTACCTTTTTTGTTTTTGGATGGGAAATCATCACAATGACTTCCCCAGTTCTTGGGCGAAGCCGCAAGGCGTATTAGACTTTTACTGACTAAACCCTACACCGTTCTTTCTTTGCCTTCGTTCTAGGGTCCCAAGTTTTCGGTTTCGGCCCTGTTAGGCTCCTACAGTTTCCGTAAGACCACCTGGGGTCAGACTAAGTTAGGAGACTTCACACTCAATCACTGCACAGTTTTTGCTGGTCCCCGTTAGTTGATCACTGCTTTGGTCGGCAAACTTTGGCGGGACCAACTGATTTATTTACTTCCTAGTTTTGAAGTGAGATGCTAGTGTTTGAATTTGTTGTTTTTTGTTAATTTTGTGCAGTGAGAAAACTTACATTTTGCGGTGCACTTTATGTAGGGATTATAAGTGCCTCTTTTGGGTATATAACCAGTGGACATCGTATTTTAGATGATTTTTAGTTCGTTTAAATTAGTTGTAAAAAATTGTTTTAGTGTAGCTACAAGTATATCTACTCATCATCTACCTAGCCTTTTCCCAACTATATTGAGGTCGGCTTCCAGGCAAGCCGGATTTAGCTGAATACCAGTATTTTACGAGGAGCGGCTGCCTACCAATAATAACAATATCTACTAATGGTCTATTTAATGGTATGCAGGACAGAGAGTAAAGTCCTGCAAACCTCCTATGAAAAGGTAAGATCCTCCATACAAACGGATGATTGATCTGGTGTGCAAATCGCGCGAAGAACACTAATTGCACGATGCAGGATTTTGTAGTTGATATGTTGCATCATAGATGTCGCTACATTTAGACCTAAACAGTATGTAATAAAATGAAATCTAAATGAAAATCAATAATGATGCTTCATTCTATTTTAAATATCTTTTTATTTATTGTGCACACCTATCTCTGTGTAGTCTTTTTAATCCAAAAGTTGATTGGCAGAGAATGTCTACTTATAATAAAAATATTTTTCTTATTGACTGATTTTTAAAACATCAACTTATTTGACAAAATCCTACCGTACCTACTTTAAATTAAAATTCTAGATACCAAGTCCCTTTGGGACGTTAAACTTATGATCAAAATCTAATAAACTAAGTACGACGTACGTACCAAAAAACTTCGAACCAAAATTAATTTAATCACCCCTATTCAAAATCGGAACTTTTTATCTCCAATCGAAAGCTCTGGAACATCGAAAAGGTCCAATAACTCGGGAGTAACTCCCAAATCGCTCGCCGGTTAGTTGTCGAAACTTGGTACTGATAAAATTAAACTCCGGAGACAAAAGGCCAACTTTTGTAGATAAAGACCGACTTGATATCGTAGGATACGTATTACGGGAATTTGGCGACGGTAAACTGGAATGAGCGAGGGGAGAAAACTGTCGAGATTTCTCAAATGTTGAGCCAGTTTTGAGTGATCCATGGTTTTATATGTCACGGATTTAGCTGAGGCATTCGATCATGGAGGGTAAGTTGTTGCTTCATTTTGCGAAGGTATACTCAAACTGATCACAGTTTGAGTATACCGATATGGCCTGTAGAATCCATCCATCTGCCTAGCCTTTTCCCAACTATATTGGGGTCGGCTTCCAGTCAAGCCGTATTTAGCTGAATACCAGTATTTTACAAGGAGCGTCTATAATAACCAGACCACCACAACGCATTAACTGGGGTAACACGGTATTTTATGGCAAGACTGAAGTCCGATTTACTGGCTTTTGACTATCCGTAACGTCCGTAATGGCATGTAGAATCACCAAACTTAAATGATAGTGGACAGGGTCCATTGCTCGCAGAACAGATAGACTATGGGGAATGGTGACCACATACCGAAAGACACAGAGTTGGAAGACCTCCCACAAGGTAGAGCGGTGGCGAAAATCCGATGGATGCAAGACGCACAGGACCGATGGCGGCGTCGGTATAGCGTTACTGGGGGAAAACCTATGTCCAGTAATGGAGTTGCATTTAAAATAAAACTCCATGATCTCACACAGTTTTCTGAATAACAGTACCTATCTACAAAATCTACCGGATAGTAGGTATTATAATTTACCGGATCATCTTACCCAGAAATGCAGAATGCGTTGTTTCACCCTCTTGTTTAAAGCTCAACGGATTTGCATGCGAATGGACCACAAGGGATCTTTCCAGGAATTTTCCTACGCCCGGTCCAAAATTGTTCAACAAAAGAATAAGAAAACGCTCTTTTGTGATTGAAAACAGATTTATCATAAAATATGACAGCATTGTAAGCGAAAGATCAAACACATCTAAATCCATAGACTAAAGAGGTGTCTTGGAGGGCACTGGTAAAGACAATATTGTCAAACTAAGTGTGTTTATGAGACTAAAATTTCAGATGTCATCATATACCTAGCTATATCCCAACTATATTGGGGTCGGCTTCCAGTCAAGCCGGATTTTGCTGAATACCAGTATTTTACGTGGAGCGGCTGCCTACCAGACCTCCACAACCCAACTGGGGTAACATGATACTTCATGGCAAGACTGGAGCCAGATTTACTGGCTTCTGACTATCCGTAACGACTGCCAAAGATCTACAAATGACAGCCGGGACCTACGGCTTAACGTGCTTCCCGAGGTACGAAGGAAACTCGGTATTTTAAGATGGTCACACATCCACAGACCAACCTTGGCAAGCGTTGCTTAACCTTGAAGATCAACCTGTGGGGCTGTTATTATCTAGCCACGTTGGACAATTTGACAGCGTGACAGTTTATGAGAAGGTGTATCTGAGGTTTTACTATTTATTTGCAGAAATTAACTCCTACCGGAGGCGTCCTAAGCGTCGAGAAACGCAAGATAACTAGCTAACTTCGGATCACCGCTGGCGCAGGCTCGCAGACCGCGAGCAATGCTTGCCATCAAATACGGAGCAAGTCCTGGTTGACGGCACATTGTGTTCAGCAAAATCTACGTCATGAAGTACCGTGTTACCCCAATTAACGGGTTGTAAAGGTCTGGTAGGCAGCCGCTCCTCGTAAAATACTGGTATTCAGCTAAATCCGGCTTGACTGGAAGCCGACTCCAATATCGTTTGGAAAAGGCTAGATAGACGGATGAAAATCTACGGAGGACATCTCGAGCCTCTGATTCCGTACTCTGTGCCTAAATCCAATATTAAACTAAGACGGAATCGAGTAAAAATGGGTAAGTCCTCACAAACAGATAGAAAAGCCTTGCTTTGACAAACAATCGAGTATTTCGTCTCGAGATAAGATTAGCGTTTTGTCTCCTACTGCGGTTTTGATAAACAGCCGCAAAACATGGACGAGATTATATTGTTAGGAAATAATTTGTTATCGCTTAGTTCTGGGCCTTTAAAGCCGCGATATTATCTGGTAGGGTTAGGCAGAATACACACAATTATCAGAAAATGCTTTTCTTTCTGGTTTTAAACGTCATCATCATCATCGTCTGCTTAGCCTTTTCTCAACTACATTGGGGTCGGCTTCCAGTCAAGCCGGATTTAGCTGAATACCAGTATTTTACGAGGAGCGGCTGCCTACCAGACCTCCACAACCCATTAACTGGGGTAACACGGTACATCATGGCAAGACTGGAGTCAGATTTACTGGCTTCTGACTATCCGTAATGACTGCCAAAGATCTACAAATGATAGCCGGGACCTACGGCTTAACGTGTTATTCGAGGCACGGAGGAAACTCGATATGTTAAGATCCCATCCACAGACCAACCTTGGCAAGCGCTGCTTAACCTAGAAGATCGACCCGTGCGGCTGTTATTATCTAGCCACGAGCTCCTCAGTGTTTCTCTTATTACTATATTCGAAAGGCTAAGCGGCTACTACATTAGACCGACGCACACGTGGGCGACGCTTGAGTTAGTTAATAACACTTCGCGTGGCGTGGATCCAATGTAGCTCTACAAGTCTAGTTACCGTATTTAAATGTATGGAGACCAACGCGCCCAGATCGGCGTACGTGGTCCGCGTGTGCCCAATCTAGTTCCTACTTTTAATGACTTCTCCCGCCCAGGGTGGAACGAGAGAAAGTATCTGACTAACGTTTTGAGAACATATTCATTGTGCGTATAGCTAAGGAGTGGAATTCCCTGCCGGAGGTTATGTTTCCTGATGGCTACAACCTGGGTATCTAGTCAAGAGTGCATAGGTTACTTATAGGTAAGCGCACTCCATCGTCGACGGCATCGTCGCTTTCCATCAGGTGAGATGGCGGTCAAGCGCAAACCTATCCACGCCAGCGCCACCAGTACCAGCGCTGTGGACTAGTCGCACTATGTGTGTGCCTACAGCATTACGCTGAGCATTTGGCCGTTTTGCACGGACGTGGGCCGTGGCGCATATTTCTTGCTGTTTTTTTTCGAATGTTTGTAAGCTGGCCACTGTTCCTTGCAAATGAAGAGTTTTTCTTTTTTTTCTTTCTTTCTTTCTTTTTTTATCGGTCTTCTATCAGTTGCCTTTTGCATTCCAGGGTCATGGTAATTCTTTGGAACAATTTCGCAGTCCCGATAGGCATCGGCCCTACGGGGCTCCGTCTATTTTGCTGACATCTCTTTGAGGCGCGCGTGGAATAATACACGCCGTTGAACCGCGCCTAGAAGTCTCTGGCGGAATCCTGGAGAAATACGAAATAGTTATCTATAAAGGTACCCAATTCCTTTTCAAATTATTTAGGTTACGTAAGGGTTAGTCCTTCTAGGAAATATAAGGCGTAGATCAAAAGAAGGTCTTTATTTCTTAGGCCTTCACTGTCAGTAGAGGATGCTTAAGGCATTAAATACGCCTTCGCACCTTTGTTCTTATCTAAATAAACAAATAAATACCACCTTTGTATTCTGCCAATCATTTTGATTACAGCTTTATAGGTTAACGAGAGATTTGACTTAAACTGATGTCGTTCTTAAGATTATGGTAGCGAGTCTGTTTGGTAATCTTCGAACTTAGCAACCGCAAACTACTTTGGAACACATAACCGCATCTGATTTTAAGAAGGAATTAATCTGGTTTTGGTTACAATAACTGTATCAGCCATGCTCAGCAGTGGACCTCTTTCGGCTGAGATGATGATGATGATGAAATGTATTAGTGTAGGTGAACCAACACGTCGCCCTACAATCCTTCGTCTATTGTGAAAGAAAAATATTGTTGTGAAGTTGGGAGATGAATTTCACGATGAAATAACTATTTTGGTAAGAGACTTTTATTGACTAAAACCCACTCACGATGTTCTTTCTTTGCCTTTGTTCCAGGGCTAAGTCATGGCTTCAGTAGGCGTCGACCCTGCTGGGCCCTCATGGTTTTGCTGACATTCTCATGAGGCGCGCGTGGAACACTACGCGCTGTCGGCGACTCAGGTTGGGGCCGGGCGGTTAGTGGGCGGTCGGACGGCGAGCTACTTATTGATCGCCGCTAAGATGGGTAAGATTACGTCTTTTCTTAAGAAGAACAATTATAGCAATTCGCACTAAATATATTATAGGCTAGTTGCGGTACTGATCCTACCCCGTCCACCTATACGCTAAACGTCAAGATCCGGTTCAGCAGTTTAAGCGTGGAGTAAGAAACATCCTGATACGCACAAACTTTTTCCTAGTGTGATCAGATATTGCCTATATCTGGAAGCATAAGCAAGCGATACAACTAAGATCCAACCAAAACTAAACATTCAAAATCTCCATAATACTCCTTCGTAAACTAAAAATGTAGCTACCCGCATGGCCCCACCTCGGGGTAATTAATCCGCGATGTATACTAGACAATGGGACTCGAGTCCCGGCCTTAGGTCCCGGTCTAACAAACTAGTTCTGATAACGTACTCGCGAAGATTTCGAGAGGGTATCTGTAAAACAAGACTTGGAGCTAGTCGGGGCCGGGGGTTGGTTAGAGATGCTTTATAGTACCTTCTATTTATTTAGATTTGTTGGAGTTTTGATAGTGGTTTTCTTTAACGAATGTTTTTGAATAGGGTACTGGGCATATTTCTACCTTATGCTTTACCGCGTCCTCCGGGTGGTGCATACCTAGGCGTTTCTTCCGCATGCATCCGATGCAAGAACCTTCCGAAATTACCATGTCCAGTGAGGACCTGCATCATACGGAAAGTGAGGACGCCGTCACGTCTTTCGAACCGCTCCTCCAAGAGGGGACTTATTGCCATGATTATGGTGTGCCCATGCTTATGGTCTTGTATTATTGAAAAAGTCTTAGTCATACTATCAACGGACGCGTAGTCGACCAAACTATGAAACTGTGACGACGAAACCATGAAAATCCACACCTATGTCCCATCTTTGCCTTGTACTGCGGCTTTAGGTCCCGGTCTAACAAACTAGTTCCGATAACGTACTCGCGAAGATTTCGAGAGGGTATCTGTAAAACAAGACTTGGTAGTCGGGGGTTGGTTTGAGAATCGAGATGCTTTATTGTACCTTCTATTTATTTAGATTTGTTGGAGTTTTAAAAGTGGTTTTCTTCAACGAATGTTTATGGTTTTGCATTATTGGATAAGACTTAGGCCTACTGTCAACAGAAGCTTAGTTGACGAAACTACGGAGATGACGGGACGACTTGGATGCCTTCCTTAAGAATTGGCAAGAAGTGGCTCAAAGCCGCGAACGATGGAAGGAATGGAGGGAGGCCTTTGCCCAGCAGTGGGGCAATATAGGTTAGGTATGATAATAATATAATAATAATATATCCCATCTTTGCGAATGTCAGGGTTCCGGAACGCAAGGAAGGTTCGGGTTTTTTAAAATAAATGACAAAAAATAATGCATCTGGCTGGGGTTGAACACGCAACCTACAGCTTGCAAGTCAGTGCAGTTATCACTGGGCCACCAAGAAATGAGTTATTTATTTACTATGAATTAAAATTCAATATTCTATATAACTTGTCCACCACAGCTTTCAAAATGAGTTGTTTATTTACTATGAATAGAATTCTGTTTCATTCAATATCCTACCATAGGTTTCCATGAAAAAACAAACTTCATCTATGTATATCTGACGAGCCTTTTTACTTATTCCGTTTGTCGACTGTACATACGATAAGTGATTGAAACAATGCTATCCTTTTTTCTAATTTGCTGATTGAACAGTAAAGCGTTTCACACTTATAACCCTACTTACCCTTAGGGCTATTACGCACTGCCGACTAGTCGCCGGCGACTCAGTTGTCGACGACTGTAATATTGTATAGTTTAAATAGGTGTTTACGCACTAGTCACCGGTTGCCCGGGCGACTCGGTGACTCGCCGCGCAGTGGCGACGCACAGGCAACTGCCGGTCGCCGGCGACCAATAGGAGCACGGTTTCAAATGAAAACATTCACACTGCGAGCAACTGTCGTAACGACCGGACGGCCGCGCACAATGAGTTTTGACACTGAACGAATGTACTTGGAATACTGTCGCTCGGCTCGGTCTCCGGCCCTAGTTTCTCATGTTTCGGTCGCCGAGGGACTGAGTCGCCGGCGACTAGTCGACAGTGCGTAATAGCCCTTAGGCCCCTCGCCCACGGTCTTTTTGTAGCGATACAGTCGCGCGTTCTCTTCGCTACAGTCGCGATGCGGTCGCAAGCTGTCTTTTTTCTCTTTCTTTGCTTTCCGCTTTATTAGGCACTATCATCATCATCTACCTAGCCTTTTCCCAACTATATTGGGGTCGGCTTCCAGTCAAGCCGGATTTAGCTGAATATCAGTACTTTAAGAGGAGCGGATGCCTACCAGACTTCCACAACCCATTAACTGAGAAAACACGGTAACGAGTTTATTACACAGCGAGTTTATTACACACTACGAGTATATAAGTAATTTAAACTTTTTTTTCACGCCTTCTTACTTGGGTTATGAATCATTGAACGATATTTTATTGAGTTACTGCCTCCCAAGATAAAGGTTTTTTACCTATTTTGGGATACAGCAGGCTATGTATTTTTAAATGAAATGCCCTTGTTCTTAATTTTAAGACTATAATTTATGATTGTGTTCCAAATAAATTAAAATTGTTATTACCCAAACCACGATTCTCAGTTGCGAAGCAAACGCGATACAGTCGCGCTTCTATCACGATGCAAACGCAATTCAGTAACGGCACAAAAATGTGGTTTTATTTTTTAGAACAACCCTCCCTCCCGATGTCGTCTGACACGGCCGCGTGTTTTCTTCGATACAGTCGTGATCCTATAGAGGTTAGTTGCAAATGCAACTAACGCGCTTTAGTAGCGATGCTGTCGGACGTTTAAGAAACGCGCGACTGCATCATCATCAGATGCTCTTTTCCCAACCATATTGGAATCGGCTTCCAGTTAAGTTGGATTTTAGCTAAATACCAGTATTTTATGAGGAGCGGCTGCCTACTAGACCTCCACAACCTATTAACTGGGGTAACACGGTACTTAATGGCGAGACTGAAGTCAGAATTACTGGCTTCTGAATATCCGTAACGACTGCCAAAGATCTAAAAATGACAGCCGAGACCTACGGCTTAACGTGCTTTTCGAGGCACGAAGCATTCACAGACCAACCTTGGCAAGCGTTGCTTAACCTTGAAGATCGACCCGTACGGCTGTTATTATCTAGCCACGAGCACCTCCCCTCACGCGACAACTTCGCTACAAAAAGTCGTCGTGGGCAGGGACCCTTATGTTGTTAAGTAAGTGTTTCAAAAGATCTGGATATGTATCGACACTGGTGGATGAAAACGTAATTCCATTTATTGTAAAATTGCCTTTTATTCGAAGACTTAGCTTTTGCCTTCGGTTTCGCCCGCATAAAAGTAGAAAATATACATATATACCTATACCACTCAGTGGTAAAGTAGCAATCTACTCTCTCTTTGCCTAGCCTTATCCCATTTCATTTGGGGTCGGCTCTCCTCGTCATTTTTGCCAGTCATTTCAATTCTGGGTCATCGAATCATTAACTGGAACGACTAGTATAGCTCAATATGTAGAGCGGTGCTCCGGTCCGAAATATGAGCCACATATTGAAATGCCTCAATTGCCCCTACACCTGCACTTTGGACGATCTAATGAGCGCCACTGATGCAGCTATTAACGTGGCCACTTACTGGGCCCAAAAAATTTAGCGAGTTTACCGTCGAATCGAGAAGAAAAAGAAGACTAGTATAGCTTTCTTTAGGTCATTTCTGATTACAGACATCCAAGGGGTCTACCTAGTCATATGATCTTCAGACCTTCTCATTACATGACCATACCACCTGAGTCGCGTCTCACTGAGTTTCTCTCCAATTGGTGAAGGTAGTATTCTACTGGTGAAATGTTTTTTTAAAAGCAGTCCAGTAGTTTTTACATTTATTTATTGCAAAATATGAATCTTTCTTCTTTATAATTGATAGAGGAGAAAGATATTATTAAGAATAGAATTACAGATAATGTAAGATTCTATTTCAAAGATCTTTCAGCACGGAAAAAGAAAGTTGATTCAATTTTATTGTACGTAATTAAACCGAAGATTAATGGAAGCAAGGCATCTTGTTTTTAATAGAATTAATTGTAATACCATGTTTTATTACGATGTTGTATATTCTTAAGAGCTTACAAAGAATGAAGTGCTGCAAACAAATATACTGGATCAAAAGTAACTATTTCTTATCATACTAATATTATAAAGATGATAGTTTATGATTGTGTGTTACTTCTCCACGCTCGTACGGCTGAACACACATGGATAAAATTTGACACACCGGTAGACCATATCCTGGAGTAGCATAGCATAATCAGCCTTTTAATGTTCCCATTGCTGGGACTCAGGCCTCTTCTGTGGGAGAGGGAGTGGACTGTAATCTATCACGCGGGCCCAGTGCGGATTGCTAGAGGTCACATGTTTTCGAATTTTTGGTTCTAGTGCATGTCCTATCGGTGGGTCCTGGAGTAGCACATAGGATTTTTTTTTATCCCGAAAGTATTCAATTACCCTTTTTCACGCGGGCAAAGCTACTGGCAGCAGCCAGTTATCCATATTAGCTTTTCCCCACCATCTAATCAACATAAGAGCCAGATACAATTCCGCAAAATGATTCCAACAATATCTACAATTCAATCTGTAAGTACCTCGTGCCAGAGCAAAAACACAAATAGATCAATAACTCAGAATCAACATGAAAACAGCGAGTAACATCTATCAATGAAACTAATATGGCCTGTTTAAACTTGGGCACAATCTACCGAACAGGCTGTGTTTATCAAAGCAAATGATTGTATAAATACAAAACTATGTTTTTGTTGAGTAGGTAGTGAATGGAGTTCTAACTTGAAAGATAAGTAATTGATTTGAGCAATGGTTTGAAATGAGTAATTTGTGTGTATCGCCAAATTTATTGAAATGGCTGCATTTCCGGATTACCGTTTAATGTAACTACATTTTCCCAGTTAAGTCTAAGTCCTATGTCCCAGGTTTACACGAACTGTCAAACGCAAACGTGGTTACAAATCTGGACTCGAGATTGTCTGAAAGCACAGACCAACTAAAAGACCACATTTCACCATAGATCAGGACAAGAACCCAAGCCACACGGCGGGTTGCTTCAATGTCTCTTAAAATTAATAATGTAGTAAAAACCACTGTAAAAAAGCTTCGAATGACACTGTTTCTTGTTTTATTACAGTAGATACCTAGTTGCTGGGTAAATATCATACAACTCACTGACTCAATGATCGTAGTCATGTCAGTACAGACATGACTACGATCATTGAGTCAGTGAGTTCATATCATCTGTGAACGCATGACCCGAGGGTTACCTAATCCTATTTAGAGTCGATTGAGAAGCAAGACAAGATTATTGGAAATGATTCACTTGTCCAGTCAAAACTCCAAGGTCTTGGCGCAAGTCTTAACACCGAGTTACTATATAGCCTGTCGTGCTTTGACGTGTGCGTCTAACGTGCTTTGGATTTGAGAGTTTGCAAATTTAATTCTGCCAAGTCTGTTCCATCATATGATACATGGTGAAAATCCCACCCATACACACAAAGCGTTTTGACAGTATATTTATTGTACGCACAGCTAAGGAGTGGAATTCCCAGCCGGCGTCTGTGTTTCCTGATAGTTAGAATCTTAAAACCAAGAGTAAATAAGTCTGGATAAGTGTGCTCCATAGTAGACCACATCATCGCTTACCATCAGGTGAGGTTGTAGTCAAATGTGAGTCAACCGGTAAAAAAAAAATCAACCTCTAACCAAGCACTCCATTTACTTCCTACTCTGTGTCCTTACAGTAATGTATAACAAACCATTCCGCCATGTTCGGGATTCAGTTTTGTAATGAAACTAGTTCACTGATTAGTCAATAGATCTTCAGCTGAGTTAGATATATTGCGAAGTGACCGGTGGAAAATGTTAGTCATTAATGATATTTATTTTGGTGTGACGAGAATGGATAAAGTGAGAAATGAGTATATTAGAGGAAGTATAGAAAAGTATTGAACTTTCAAGTAGGACAATTTTTTTATCATGCAGAGAAATAATAAAAACACTTAAATAATTAAAACTACATATACACTAACTCTTACTTTAAACTAAAATATGGCGTCAAAAAATTCCTCCGCATCACTGTCGACCGGAAAGTATTAGAAGCAGTTAACGTAGTCACCTATTGAACCCTAACGCTTCAATTGGCGAATTTACCATACTTTCGAAAAAAAGAACAAGTTTGAAAGTAGCGTCAGTGACTAAAAAGTTGAAAAGAAATCATTTCTCTTGGTATGGTCATGTGAAAAGGATGGATGAAACGCATGCTACTAAAAGAGTTCTGAGTTTGCATGTAGATCGACGCAGAGGGAGAGAGAGGCAAAAGAAAAGATGGATTGTGTGAGGAGTGATATGAAAGAAAAGGGAGTTAGTGATAGTAAGACGGGTGAAAGGACAGAATGGAAGAAAAAAACGTGTTGCGCCGACCCCAAGAGCAAGAAGAAGAAGACAAATGATTTTTATTTTGCCAACTAGGTTAAAATAAAACACTTTTACACATACATTTACGTAACATTTTTAAATGAATCGCCTAAAAAGAAACACCGACACAAAGTCAGGGGTCAAAGTCTCTTTTAAAGCCCATTCAGCAAACATGTAATGATCAAATCATATGAGTAACATGCAGATTGGTTTCCGAGATTGTTTTTTGATGAAAGAACCACACAGATGTGTTTACTTTCAACATAGATAGCTTCGTGGTTTGTTTTTCTAGTAGGATGGTCAGGAGCGTAGTACCTTTATTCAACACCAGCTACTCTATCCCGTTTGTCTCGTGGTCAAAAGCGGAGAGTTTCAAGGCTCGATAACCGGGTTGAGCAAAACGTACTTTACAGGTAAGCTGAACTGTAAAATGTAAATGTAAAATGTCAGCAAACAGGGGTCCAGCAAGGCCATGCCCTTAAGCTAGATCCGCGGGGTATTTCTGAAAAGGAAACCCGTAGTCCTATGTAGGACGTAAGTGGCAACTGAAGGACATTAGATGATCACCACTCTTAAAAAAAATGGGCAACTAATTGAACAGCAAATGATTCCAGCGCGTCTCCTGAAGGAAGGCGCACTGGACCCGACGCTTCGCAAGTACGTCCTTACGTTCGTACGTTATTCTATTTCAATGTAACACCACAAAATTACCTAATATAATATACCATTCAGTTAGACAACGTTCAAGAATTAGTGTTCATTTGTACTGTCTATTTTACTTTTGATAGGCTCGCTCCATCCTCCATCAGGTGAGTTAATGACCATTGGATGAAAGCCTGATGGAAAGCTACACTGTAATCGATAATGGAGCACGCTTGCGAAGAAGTAACTTATTCACTCTTGACTTAAAAACCCGCAGGTTGTAGCTATCAGAAAACAAAAACGGTGGCACGTAATTCCACTCCTTAGCTGTACAACTAAGGAGTCATGTGGGGCAATATATGTACTCCTAAAACGCTTGTACGTACGAGTGGGATATCCACCATGTACCGGTGACTTAACGCCTTACGTCTAGCGGTCTAATGACGGAATGGACTAAGCGGAATTAAATTGTGCAATTCCAAAGCACACTTTCCGAAAGTGCAGGTTAATAACACAATAAAGCACAAGTTTATAACAAATAAAAAAAAGTGTAAACGATAGAATATCCGACAGGCGTCGATGTTCAAGACTTTGGAAGTTTGTCTCAACAAGTGCATCGTTCCAGATGATCTGCAGAATCCAGCAGGGAATTCCACTTATTTGCTTCTTTAATGAAGAAAATAGTTCAAAAAGCCATTAAAACGAATGCTACAAAGTAATCTTTTTACTACCATTTAAGTAAAGCAAGCTAGTTAGGGATGCGCATGACATTTCGAAGCTATTAAATAATATATAGTTGCCGCGCTGTTTGATCGTGATAGGTCCCATTATGTGTCACGACAACCGTACAGTCAGCGACATCGATTTCTTGCTTTAGCAGACTGCGACAATGTCTGTTAACTTGCTGTGTTATAAAAATAGGCACTTTTTCAAAAGATCTTTTTTTGTTTTGGTGTTTCTTCTCAGTTTAGTTAGCTAGGATCGCTAGGATACACTGACTTCATCTAGGTTCATCACCTAGCCTTTTGCCAAGTATATTGGGTTTTTTTTCCGGTAGGGGCATCATCAGAATGACTTCTCCCACTCTTGGGTGGACCGGGAGGGCGTGTCAGACTCTTACTGACTTAACCCCTACCCCGTTCCTTCGTAGCCTTTGATCTGGAGGACACGGTGACAACCTTTCGGATTCCGTGTTCCCCAGAGTTCCCTATGTTAAGATGGTCACCCATCCACAGATCGACCCGTGCGGCTGTTATTATATAGCCACTGACTTCATTGATATGGTCAGACCAATGTACATTGTACGTATTCTAAAAATAAGTTCTTTTAAATTCCGTAACGAACTGTACTTCAAACTATTCTTAAGTGTAGCGAAAATCGATGATATCAACTTAACCTAATCGAATTTGTTGAAATATTTCTCGTGACCTTTTAAAGTATAATTACTTTAATTGCTTGACATGATAGTATTGTTAATCAAGATAGTCGTTGTCGATAAAATGGAGTTCCACTTGAATTGGAAACTCATTAGTTATGGAATACCAAGTAATTGGACGAAATTAAGAGCAATCTGTCTATGTAAATTGTGGCCTTTTGCGGTCTGATATCTTGAACTTAATGAATAGTGATTCATCATATAAAAGACTTTCTTTTTATTACTAAGTTGAGGACTAAGAGAGGATTCTGCAAAATTCACCCTCTAAGGGCACCAACGTAGGCGTGGGGTTGCGGACGGCGAGCAATGGGTAGATTGCCATCTGGCAGTCCGGTAATAATCCGGACTGGGGCCAAGTCGTCAAGGGCGCGTACGGGCCCTCAAAGAGAATTCAGCAAAACCGTAGGGGCCCAGCATGGCCCCAGAGAGGGTTGAAGCCTCTTCATCCCCAGAGAGGGTTGAAGCCTCTCTGGGGCCATGGGTTGGCTTCAGAAAGAAAAACCCGGGAACGAAGGCAAAGAAGGAACGTAGCGGGTTTTAGTCAGTAAAAGTCTGACACCTACTCCGTCTAAGAGCGGGAGAAGTCATTCTGATGATTTCACACCTTAAAAAAAACTCTCTAAGAATGTGAAACGGGATTCTAAAGTACGGAATCTAGTAATTTGTATGGCAGAATAATGTTTGCAGAAGAAAGAAAGAAAGAAAAAAGTAACTAAACAAACATAAAATCTTTCCTCTCTATATTTGTATTAGTAAAGATACCAATCTGTAAGATACGCAAAAAACTCGACTACAACACAAAATTCTAAAACAAAAGCATACCTACAAAGTACTACTTAAGTACAGACCAACAACTCGAGTTGAAAAACTCATTGCTAAGCCGCAGTAACTCATAAAACGATAAACGAAGAAAAAAACCGTACTTTTCCAACGTTTCGGTATACAAGTCAGCGTAAACACAACATTAGAAGCTAAGCTTTCTATTTTAGCATGCAATGGACGTCGAACAAATAATCGTAACCTACTGGTGTAAACATCGCTTAGTTTTATGCCAGTGGTCGTAAAAGTGTTTTATTTGTAGACTCGCGGTCCGTGGTGTGTGTATATGGCCTTATTAGGAGGGGCTTTACACTTGTTTTTGATCCGGTTTTTGGTTGGCCGGTAAAGTTTTGACGGTTTATATTTATTTATTTATTGTTAAGAATGCTAACGGCATATTCGCAAAAGAATTTACTTTTATTTGTATTGTACAAATATGTCAATTACAGCTTGTACTATTTTCTATTAGCTAATATTTACAAGTTTATAATATTTTCAATATTTACAAAAAACATTTTATTTTATTTAATAAAATGTTTTTTTACAGAAGTACCAAACTAGTATTTTTACAGAAGTACCAAACTAGTATATAAGTATCGTATTTTTTTAATACTATTTAAAGTTATTTTTACCATAAAGTGTTTCTGTGAGTAAATCTCACTTTAAAAAAAAATCGTTCCACACTAGGAATTACTCTTGTAACGTTGGTACGAGTATGTTCACAAACATTCAAAATAATATACACAAGACACCCAGACCCTAGTTCGCCGTCCGGCCATCCGGTAACCGTCCAGACTGAGCCCAAGTCGGAGAAGGCGCGTAGTATTACGCGCGCCTCAAGGAGATGTCAGTAAAACCGTAGGAGGCAGCTGGGTAGAAGTCTATTGAGGCCATGGGTTCGCTTTTGAAGGAAAACCCGGGGCCGTGGAATGCAAGGCAAAAAATAAATATATGAGTGAGTTTTTGTCTGTAAAAGTCAGACATCCCTCTCGCTCCGCTCAACAGCGGGAGATATCAATTTATTTTATTTATTTATTAAATTAGGTTCACCAACGATTGTTCACACTGAATACAGCAATATAACACATACACAAACTTAAACTTCAGCGTGACGATCACTTATAGGTAAACACCACATGCGTTGAAATAAATAAGTTATAGCAATAAACTAATATAAAATGTCCTTCGAACAAATAAAAGTTAATTCTTTCATTAAAATTCATATAAAATTATTAAAAATGGTAAAAATTAAAAAAAATCACGTAAGTAAATTCAAAAACGACACAACAAATCATAAATCATAAACATTCACACAATTCATAAAAAATCATAAAAAAAAAACGTACAAATCATTGGATAACTAACATTGGGTCAATAGATGACTAACCACCTAAACAAAAACCTTAAGAAAACTCCTCATCACATAACGATACCACAACACAATGACTCTATAAATACGTTCTAAAATAAAATCAAATAAACTATAATCCATTCCACAGAAAAATATTTGGAATAAAAGTCACAGCAGAATGAGAAACAATGAAAGTTTACGTTCAATTAAAACCAACTTCAGAACCAATACAGAAAACAAAAGAAACGAAACAACCACATCCATACCGTTTCGATCCACATCCGGAAACAAAACCGTACAATACTCGGATGCAATTGTGTCCGCTCCATAGAACCGGGTGAAACCGGGTACATCTTAATCGCATAGTGCTTTCATGTCTCTTGATAATAACCGGGCGATGTTCCGTCTAGTGGCAATTAGCCCGGACCATGCTGACTCGGCTAAATCGAGTCTAGACTGGAATCGCAATCTAGATTTTTATAGATTAAGATTCATTGGACACGGAGTAGATTGGTTCAGAAGGCTCTGTGCTATGAGCGAAAACAGATACACAGTTAACCATCTTCTTTAGAACCAAGTTTGCGATCATTAATATTAATATATATGTACATCATCATCATCTACCTAGCCTTTTTCTCAACTATATTGGGGTCGGCTTCCAGTCAAGCCGGATTTAGCTGAATACTAGTATTTTACGAGAAGAGGCTGCCTACCAAACCTCCACAACCCATTAACTGGGGTAACACAATACTTCATGGCAAGACTGGAGTCAGATTTATTGGCTTCTGACTATTCGTAACGACTGCCTACTTCCGACTTTATTAATATTAACATGACTAATAGTACTTTGGAGGATTTAATGAGTGCTACCGATACTGCAGTTCACATGACCACCTACTAGACCCAAACAATTTAACGAGTTTCGATTTGAAAAGACGCACTGCATCACAATTTAGTTATTGTAAAATCTTTTATTCTATGGAAGATATCCTGTTTTTTTTTGCCTTAACCTAAGCCGTATTTGTTGATTCTGAGACACATTATTGCGATTTATTTTGGAAAATGTTAAACTTATCTTGTTACGTTATGGTATGCCAGCGAGGTATTTTTTGACAGATGTATTTGAGCAATTCGGTGTGATATGTTCCAAGAACTGCACAAGTCCAACCCAATATAATTATGGTTCTTTACTTAGGTAAACCGTTCGGCGAATATGGCCGCAACTTCTTAATCAGTGTTAATGGTTTCGTTGTAAAAAAGAGATAGTATTATTTGACCTGCATAGCGACATCTCTCTCACACATTGGAACAATGGTGGTTTCATATAACCGTATAACACCACGTATTTACCGCGTCTACGGGTATATGTATATGTGCACCAGTTTGTTATAGATGTATGGAGTAAGCCTTCTGTGTCTCTGATTCTGGACGTTTGTTAGTCTTGAATTAAAGATCTTTTTAAAAACTGAATTGATAAGCGACGAGGTTTTAATGAAATGGTTTTCGTTCCATCTCTTCCTATTTTTAAGTTAGTTCGTTAACTATTTGTGAAACGCGCAACTTGGATTTTTTTTTCTGGTTGATGTTAATTTAATAAAAATTAAATACTTTTCGTTGGTAAGGGTAGTCCTTAAGGACGGATGGACTTGTCAATTTTTTTTTTTGGATAGTATTTTTTTCATAACTAGCTGCTCGTCTCGCGTGATTGTAGAAAATTACCCTATATGCTATTCCAGGACACGGTCTTCTTGTATTTATAAGAAGTTTCAGTTTTTGCGTGAAAGAGTACCAAACATCAACACATAGAAATTTTCGCGTTTATAATATTAGTAGAATGTTGTAATAGTCCCAGTGAGGTGCTTTTCCCGAAAATTTACAAGAAAAAAAAAACAAAAAAAAATATTTTTTCTATAGTACTATTAAATCCACTTATAAAATCAGTTGGACAGAACAACATCTCATGGAAGAGCTACTTTTAAACAAACGTTTGCAGTGCTAAAGGAGTTGCTCATGCGTTGCTAACATTTTTCACCACTGCACAGTGGTCTGAGCCACGCGAATGTCCAAGATAAAAATCCCTATCCACAATTGGTTAATTTAGGCCTATAACTGTCACGGACAAGTGGCTTCATAGACGCGTATTCATCATTATAAGCTTGGTGTACGCCTGGTGAAGCTTACTCGTACATACAAAAAAGCCTGAATCTCTGTCGACGACGATGACGTTTTTTTATGTTTATGTTATCCTATTTTCATGACATTTTACATATTTTAATGAGATAATTTTATAATTTGATATGCATGTTACTTATCTTTGACATTGTTAATTCTTTTTATATACTTACATGGATAAGTTCTACTAGACACTAACTCTATAAGATTGATTTTGTATGCCTGACGGCGGGAAATGGTTTGTACAATTTATTTATTTTATTTTAATAATAAGTACAGTGACAGACTACAGACTAAGACAGTCAGAACATTTAAAACAACAATGAAAACTTAAAATATTATAAAGGTTCACCTATGTTCACAAAATTAATCTGAATCTGACGAAGCTGCAATGACGACACTGCTGCTACACCTAGAGTATAAAGACGAATATTCGTATTCCATTTATTAGAGAACGTGCTTCATAGTTTTATTTAATATCTTTTATAATTTTTACTTTGGTAGGTAATCAGTTATCAGCATTATTATGTAACTTTCTGAGTAAGTGTGTGCATTGCTATTATCATTGTGTAAGTGATTCGTCGATTGTGTTGAGTGTCTAAATTATAGACATTAAAACCGTTTTTCTTACCAGATTGCAATGGATATCCAATAAAACGTATGTAAGTAGGTAGATATTTTTGTATTTAATTTACCTTTTATAATATATTTATGCTAGATGGATTGCATTAGGAGAAATATCAAAGAAAAGAGAGTTAGTGATAGTGTGACAAGACAGAATGAAAGAAAAAAAGTGTTTTAGGTAAATGACACTTAAACAAATACATTACTTTTCAACCAAATATTTTTGGCCACAGCTCAATACAAAATACACCACAGTGTACAATACCAAGCCATACCGTGTGTAAAACAAACTTACACACATAATTCACCAAGCTGGCTTCCTTGAAAACATACATACATGTTACACAGTCTTTATGAAGGGTAAAATGAAAACATAAGTTTCCACTCTTGCTGAAGAATTTTGGTAATAAAATGGCGTCAAAGTTATGTAATTATTGTCATACATTTACACGTACCTGATGGGTGGATAGATGGATTGTGTTAAAGACGATGTGGCAAGGAAGGACATAAATAAAGTGGGAACTAGGAAGAAACATTTTTGTTTTTTTTTTAATTATTGATAGGCTCGCGTTTGACCACTATTTCACCTGATGGTAAGCAATGACGTGGTCGACGATGAATGAATGATGATGATGAGGACTTCTAGGCAAGCGAGCACGCTTGTCTAGAAGTAACCTATTGATTCTTGCCTTAAAGACCCGTAAATTGTAGCTATCAGGAAACACAGACGACGTGTAAAAGTGTTTGTAAAAACCTATTTGCAAAATAAATATCATTTATCACAGACTCTGACAGGGAATACCACTGTTTAGCTGTACGCATAATAACCAATATAAGAGAAGAAGGAACATAGGAGTAGGGTTTATTTAGTAAAAGTCAGAGACGCCCAGAAAGTATGTCAATGGATAATGACCCGCCTAAAAAAGTAGTGGGAATATTATAAGGCTGATTATGCTTTATGTATTTTAGTACAGCCAAATAGCCATTAACACTAAAAATACTTTTCACTCTTTCTTCTCACAGAACCGCAAACAACATCGTCTTCCATTCACCAGCAAACATATGCATTCCAGGGTTGGTCTCCACGAGCGCTTTGAGCATCGTTAGCATACGCGGTCTAGCGGAGATGAATCGAACTACAGTGTGACATAAAATAAATAATTTATGCTTTCTAAAGCGATTGTAATTATTCGCTATGCTATACTAACATCACTTAACATCTACCTAGCCTTTTCCCAACTATATTGGGGTCGGCTTCCCGTCAAGCCGGATTTAGTTCAATACCAGTATTTTACAAGGAGCGGCTGCCTACCAGACTTCCACAACCCATTAACTGGGGTAACACGGTTCATGGCAAGACTGGAGTCAGATCTACTGGCTTCTGAATATCCGTAACGACTGCCAAAGATCTACAAATGACAGCCGGGACCTACGGCTTAACGTGCTTTCCGAGGCACGAAGGAAACTCGGTATTTTAAGATAGTCACTCATACACAGACCAACCTTGGCAAGCGTTGCTTTACCTTGAAGATCGATCCATGCGGCTGTAATTATCTAGCCACGAGCTCCTCTATACTAACATCACTTAACCTAATAATACCCGCGAAACGAGACACAATAGTAAAACAATAACAGCGCGGTCCAATGAGACCGGTCGGGGATTCGTGAATTAACGTTGAGAAATAAATAATTAACAAGACCAACACATACAATAAATAACCTTTCATACTCACTACGGTGACCATATAATAAGGATTTAATGTACAAAATATTTTCGCTAAAAATATGAGCGTAGTCGCGCCGGGGCATCGAAATATTAGGTTTGGGTCCAAATGGGCAATTTCCGAAATGTCCCACGTTTCGCGAATTGAATAACGGTGACACTAACGTAGTTAGTCGGACGAATCCGGATGGTTTCGGACGGTTGTATGGTCCGGTTTTTTTTCTCATTTACGGTGCAAGGGTCTGAGTTGTGAATAAGTAAACGGTTCTTGAATATTGGTTTGTATGGGGATTATGTGGTTTAGAGAGTAAAGACCCACATACTTCCTTTGAAAAAGGAGAATCATCCGCCCAGACGGAAGTTATGTCTGGTGCGCAACTGCCCGGCAGATGATTTCGGGCTGTAGTTGTCGAATCGCGCGGAGAACTTTATCTTTAACTTTTTCTTTACTTTATTGCCGATCTTATTGGGCTGCGGTCTCTTGGTCGTTTGCCATCAATCATGCCTGATAATATAAGCTAGTAATAAAATTTAATGATGGTTAATTAAAAGAAGCCGTACAAAAGAATAAAAATAAACTTTCAATGAGTACATTGAAAATCTAACTTGCAATGTACTTATTACGTCCATAAAAATAGACCATCAATCATATTAGGTTTTTTTTTAAGGTGGGAAATATCGAATGACTTCTCCTACTCTTGGGCGGTGCAGGAGAACTTTCAGCCGGCCATTTCTGACTTTTAGTGACAAAAATCCATCTCCTGTTCCATTTTTGCCTTCGATTTAGAGAGACGGGATTCTTTTTTCGCATCACCTGTGGCCAAAGTCAGTCAAAGACCTTGCTGGGTACATTGGTTCACATAGGAGTGGGTTTTAGTCAGTAAAAGTCTGACACGCCTTCCTGCGTCCTATAGAACAGATTTTCATGCAATTTTCACCAATAGACAGTATAATTCTTAAAGAAGGTTTAGCTATCCATATTACAGTAAAGAAAACCCAAATCCCAAAGATTTCCAAAACCCATGCAAAGCTAGGGCAGGTCGTTAGTACAATTTAAATGCAGACTATACAGGGGGATAGTATACAGCGTGGAAACTACCGCATTTCGACACAGCTCGTAAAATAGCCTCATTATAATAACGGACTCGAATTCAGCTGTAACCTATTATTGCTGCGAGTTATTGTGGCGTTTCGTGAATTTGCCGCTTGGTGTAGTGTTGCAAGTGAAAAATATTATTATATAATGTGTAGCTTGAATAAAGCTGGAAGTACTGTAGACCTACGCAGACGTGAGCGACGCCTGATTTGTACGTAGCGTTGCGTCACGTGGGAGGAGCTCGTGGCTAAATAATAACAGCCGCACAGGTCGATCTTCAAGGTTAAGCAACGCTTTGAACGCTTGCCTAGGTTGGTCTGTGGATGGGTGACCATCTTAACATAACGAGTTTCCTCCGTGCCTCGGAAAGCACGTTAAGCCGTTGGTCCCGGCTGTCATTTGGAGATCTTTGGCAGTCGTTACGGATAGTCAGAAGCCAGTAAATCTGACTCCAGTCTTGCCATGAAGTACCGTGTTACCCCAGTTAATGGGTTGTGGAGGTCTGGTAGGCAGCCGCTCCTCGTAAAATACTGGTATTCAGCTAAATCCGGCTTGACTGGAAGCCGACCCCAATATAGTTGGGAAAAGGCTAGGCAGATGATGTTGCGTCACGTGGCGTGGGTCTAATGTAGATCGAAGCGCCTAGATTAGCGTACATGGCCCACGTTACCATCCATATTGTGTTTTGAACTTAATCTATCACATACTCGCGAAACGAGACACAATAGTAAAACAATAACAGCGCGGTCTCATAGGACCGGTTGGGGATTGAAACATTCAATAGTGTTTTAAAAGAAACTAGTTATCTTCACTATCTACGCATGCACACACAAACACTTTATTTACGTAATCAAGAATTATCATGTATTCATAAATATGTATAAAAATTCAATGTTGTGTCTTAGATTTCAGTCAGTTGTTTAATTATTTTCAATAGCTATAGTCAATAGCTATTTATAAGGAAAGAAATATTATTTTATACTAGTGGCCTCCCCGGTTTTGCACGGGTGGAAATTAAACAAACAGTCTTACTCGTTTATTACTCTTTTTATTCTTAATTCATGAATCCCCGACCGGTCCTATGAGACCGCGGTGCTATTGTTTTACTATTGTGTCTCGTTTTGTGGGTATGTGATAGGTTAAAAACCGCAACAAATCCGTAGCGTGGTTTAAGAGGACTACAAAGACTAAGGAGTGGTCACTCTCGGACTGCGTACAAAAGAAAGAGGTATCTCTTTCTCAGCAAAGACATAAGCTTACAAAACATGACGCATTTAAGAGATTTGCAGATTCAAGTATTGAGTATATCGGACCATACAATTTATAACCGCTAAAATAAAAAAAAACCACTACTTTATCAGTCATTTTGTTATTTCATAATAAATCTTTTGTATTTAATATGAGAGACTACAGATGAAATGTCCTGCTTCCAGTTCATGGAAATCTAATATTTATCTGAACTTGCTATTATCACTGCAATAGACCAACCAATCATAAGATTAGTTTACAATCAATCATCTAATAGGCATGGAACTGGCTACTGAGGTAAACCTATAGCTCTTAGCAATCTTGGTAACCAATTTGCTGTTAATCTATGTATTGCAATTAACAATCGCTTGCAATGAGCCCCATCAGAGGGTTTAAAGTTACGTAAAGGGCAATGGACAGGGCTATGCTCGGTGTTTTCTTGCGTGATCACATCAGGAATAAAGATATCCATAGAAGAAGTAAGGTTACCGGCATAGCCCGAAAAATCGCCAAAATTATTTTGCAGTGAGACATTGCTTGCAGAACCGATGGTTTATGCTGCCGAAAGGTTCTGGAGTTGTCATCACGTAATGGAAGATACAGTATTGAAAGGCCTCCCTTTAAAGTAGACCGATGACCTGGTGAGGGTCGCGAGTATCACATTGATGTGAGACGGACTGGGTTGATCGTTGTGGCGACACTTGAGGGAAGCCTATGTCTAACAGTGGACATCTTCTAACTGAAATGATGATTGACTAATCTTATTAATTTTATGTTATTGTATTGGCAATCTGACTCCAGTCTTGCCATGAAGTACTGTGTTGCCCCAGTTAATAGGTTGTGGAGGTCTGGTAGCCGCTCCTCGTAAAATACTAGTATTCAGCCCCTAAATACTAGTATGACCCCAATATAGTTCGGAAAAGGTCAGGTAGCTAACGACACTGTCGATATTGACAAGTATTTTGTATATCGTTTATGTGGCCGATTTCCTACGAATATCTAAACAGGACAAACATTACAAAAACTATAAAACTTTTAGAATTCTGTCGCATTTTGTGAAGTATGACTGAATGGAAGAATTTCAGCATTATCGCGGACGGACGAGAGTCCCCACTTTACGGCCGCCGAGCCGTTTACGATCGTGTCTATCGATAAAAAACCGGGCAAATGCGAGTCCGACTTGCACACTGGGGGTTCCGTACCAACTTACCTGTTTTTTTTTGCGATATAAATGGCTATCTTTCATTCGTTAACTTACAAGTTTGATTTTTGCACATCTTCAAGGGACCGCGGACCTTAGTATATGTTTTTAATTTCAACTCAATACTTCTACGCGTTCCGGAGATAAAGGGTCTTGACAGACAGACAGACGGTCAACAAAGTGATCCTAGTGTCTAAACACACTATGCCGAAGATACGCGACCGAAGTTCGGCATTATTACACCTGTAATGCTATTTGAATTACTGGCGACACATTATGCCGAAATTACGTTGCGTTATAACGTACAGCCGAACTTCGGTCGGGCGTAAGTTCAGCGGCAATTTGGCGGCAACGTATTCTGTAGAACACACATTATACGCGACCGAAATTTGGTTCGATTGCCGACGAAGATCTAGACAAGATCAAGACACGACGCCACGACAGCGCTCGTAACACTGAATATACACACAAAATTGCGCAACTGAATTTTTGCCGCGTAAGTTCGGCACTTATGGTGTGTCATATCAGCCGAATACGTTGGAATGTAAAATCAGCCGCGGAACTTCGGTCGCGTAGGTTCGGCATAGTGTGCTTAGACACTTTGGGTTCCGTTTTTACCTTTGAGGTACGGAACCCTAAAAAAGTCCCAACATTGTGTACCGGCCCTATTCACCCTTTTAATCAATAGCGATTTTCGTGTAATAACTTTTTTTCAGCTACTTTTTTGAATATACGTTAAAGTTTTTTGATTCGTTTTCGATTGGCGGTAGTTTACGGTTTTCGTGTTAAGAACTTGTGAAGTTTGTAATGAAATAGTGTTGGGCTGAAGATTTTTATCGTGGATACCTTCATTAGCCTGGTTTCCAATAGCGTAACGTGCAAAAGGCGGGCTGTAGTATTTAGCCCTAAATACCGGAAGGGAAGATAAATTTTTGAAAGAATACTGTTTATTTTTGAGGGTTAGAAAATATAAAATAACTTCTCTCGCTCTGAGTTAATTGGCAACATTATTCAGCCGCAATTGTAGAAAATAAAAAAAATTGTGAAGTGTGTCTCCTACTAGTTAGTAATACCACATACAATTTTTTTGGATATAACCTCCTTTTCTCAGGTCGCGCTTTCATTAGATGGACTATAGTTAAATTTAACCTATGAATACCCGCGAAACGAGACACAATAGTAAGACAATAACAGCGCGGTCCTATGAGACCGGTCGGGGATTCATGAATTAAGATTGCTGCGTCGTTTTCGTGCAAATAAACTGTTTTTCTTTCTTTTTCAGTAGTTTTGGCTGTGCGTTGTTATGTCAGTCAGTCAGTTCAGTTTCAGAGTCTAGATAACAATCAAAGATGCTATCCACAGAATAAAATGCATTTAAAACCATTTCCTGATCCATCTATTCGTCCAATTCAATATTTAACGATCTAAACTGCGACAAAGGAAGGAAATGTTCCACCCATCTCCTTTAAATCGTGGTAATGGAATCAGTAGCTACTTTGCTACCGATTCACAGTGGAAAACAGGAGGAACAAGTATTTGCATATTGTCAGCACAATTATAAGAAGCTTACTGCTGCCTCGTGCTGAAAACTGAGCTGAAATTTCAACACAGCACTTACCTTTTTGGTGATTTTGTGGAGGAATAAGGTAGTAAAGATCGAACTGTAATAATATGTTTTTACCACTATTTTTCTCTGCATCACCCACATGTTTATTTATTTAAACTTCGTGTACAGTGGTGGTACATAGGCGGACTTACCCTATCAATAACCGCAAAACGAGACACAATAGTAAGACAATAACAACGCGGTCGCATGAGACCGGTCGGGGATCATCAGGTACCTCTGTATTTTAGTGTGCATAAAGTAAATTTTAATAATACTCGTAATAACGTAAAAAGTAATTATTACCTCAAATTATTGTAACCTGTACGAGGCCAAAACGGCGCCTAAGTATCTCAGTTTATTTTTATTACATAATCAATAATTATCATTAAATAACGTAGTACGTAATACTATGTAGTAAGTAATACTCGTAGTGTATATTGTGTTCTCACTATGTTATTTGCATTTTACATTACAATATTTTTATGCAAGTGACCATTACACGATTTTTATGTTACAGTAAATTACAAACTTATTTTTTATTTTTTTAGTAATTTTTGGATAGCTATAGTTACCAAAAAACGTAAAGCAAGAAGCAGCGTTGGAAGGCTTCCCAAAAGGTGGACCAATGATTTGGTGAGGGTTGCGGGAGTCCGATGGATCCCAGACGCACAGGACCGGTCGTTGTGGCGCTGTGTTGTCTGCTCCTGATAATGAATTTTTGGAATATAGTATCTCAAGTTCTCAGCCTAAAGTTCCGATATTGAAAACAATACAATATGCAATACATATTATGATAGTAAGCGATGATATGGCCGACGATGAAGCACGCTTGCCTAGAATAACTCGTATTTGGTTCATTATGACAGTTTAATGCAAGTGAATTCATAATTTTTAGATTACAGTAAATTATAAGCTTTAATTTTGTTAATTTTTGGATAACGCATAGCCCAAGAGGAGCTCGTGGCTAGATAATAACAGCCGCACAGGTCGATCTCCAAGGTTAAGCAACGCTTGCCTAGGTTGGTCTGTGGATGGGTGACCATCTTACCATAACGAGTTTCCTCCGTGCCTCGGAAAGCACGTTAAACCGTTGGTCCTGGCTGTCATTTGGAGATCTTTGGCAGTCGTTACGGATAGTCAGGAGCCAGTAAATCTGACTCCAGTCGTGCCATGAAGTACCGTGTTACCCCAGTTAATGGGTTGTGGAGGTCTGGTAGGCAGCCGCTCCTCGTAAAATACTGGTATTCAGCTAAATCCGGCTTGACTGGAAGCCGACCCCAATTTAGTTGGGAAAAGGCTAGGCAGATGATGATGATAGCCCAAGAAGCAGCGTTGGTAATGGTAGCTCTCCCACAAGGCGGGAAAATGACCTGGTGATAGTTGCAGGAATCTGATAGATGCGAGACCCACACGACAGGTCATTGTGACGCCGCCTGGGGAGGCCTATGTCCAGTTGTGGACGTCTGCTCCTGATAATGAACTTTGGAATTATTTGTCTTATAGAATTTATTTTAGCTTCATCATCATCATCTCAGTCGAAAGGCGTACACTGACCACAACGACCGATTCTGTGCTTCTCGCATCCATACATTTTTGGGTTCCGTAGACAAATGGCAAAAACGGAACCCTTATAGTTTCGCCATGTCTATCCGTCCGTCCGTCCGTCCGTCCTCGCTTAATCTCTGTGACCGTTAGCACTAGAAAGCTGAAATTTGGTATGAATATGTTTTAAGTAAAGATATTAAAAACAATACATAACACAGTACAGACATTGCTAACTAAACAGGGTACGTTTATCTCCATCAGCAGTCACAGGCAGCCGGTAACTTGGTAAGTTGATCAACGAATGATGAATTGGCTCCGTGGTCATCAATAATAACTCGCATTGGGTTCATTAGCGACCGCTGGGCTAGCCGGGCGCTGTCGAATGTCGAAGCGAATATGAATATTTTATTCGCTTACTCAAAAATTGATGGCGAACGAGAATTGAGAATGCTGTTGCGGCGTTTTTTTGTTTTTTTGTAGACTTGATAGTGTTGCGAGCATTGTTGTGATATACTGCTGTTAATTGTCAAGTCATAGAGTTGTATGGATTGCTCACTATGATAGGCTTTTTTATACTTTTGTATTTTTATTGGCGTTTTGTTTTGCATCAGTGTCGTGTTAATATGGTACTTTGTTTTTTTAACATTTCCTTAACAGTACAGTCGTACACATAGATGTGATGGTTGAGATTTGACATGTAAGTAGATGGGTCGGACGCTTGGGAGATGCCTATGTGCAGTAGTGGACGGTTTTCAACTGAAATGATAATGATGGTGATGTATTTTGGGATATTATTTAATAATATGTATTCAATCAGTAGTGGTCATCAATAATAACTCGCATTGGGTTCATTAGCGACCGCTGGGCTAGCCGGGCGTTGTCGAATGTCGAAGCGAATATGAATATTTTATTCGCTTACTCAAAAATTGATGGCGAACGAGAATTGAGAATGCTGTTGCGGCGTTTTTTTGTAGACTTGATAGTGTTGTGAGCATTGTTGTGATATACTGCTATTAATTGTCAAGTCATAGAGTTGTATGGATTGGTCATCGTGATTCTATCTTTTTTAAGCTTTTGTTTTTTTGTTGGCGTTTTATTTGTTTTGCATCAGTGTCGTAAGGTACTAAGTTTTCTTAACATTTCCATAACATACACAGTCGTACACATAGATGTGGCGGTTGAGTTTTAATATGAGAATTGATGGATTGTGTAAGAAGTAGTATGAAAGAAAAGAGAGTCAGTGATATCGTGACACTTTACAGAAGAGAAGTCTTTGACATTGTTAATTCTTTTTATATACATGGATAAGTTCTACTAGACACTAACTCCATACGACTGATTTTGTATGCCTATTGGCGGGACATGGTTTGTACAATTAAAATATTGAAAAACACCTGTAATTTATACCTATGTTCACAAAATAAATAAATCTGAATCTGAGAATGTTTGTCACCCCTCTATATTTTGTAAATGGCTGAACTGATTTTGATAAAACAAGTCCACTTGAAAAAATAGACGCTCAATCTATCCGTTTAACAGTATCGTAGACACATACGCAGGCACACACATACATAGCGGTTAAACTTATGACCCATCTTATTGCGTCGGGGGTAAAAACCTTTGACAAGTACATGACATACAAACAACTTCAATGAAACCCAAGTTTTGAGAAAAGAAATTACGAATTGTTCTTAGTCACTCCTATTTGGATGGTTATAGAATACAAATTAGGAAGGAAGAGGAAACCGACATTAAATGTGAGTAACTGTGAAACAAAGACTTGTACGGTTTTTCCTTGACTTGATCTGTGGTTGGGGTTTATATGAAAGTAGTCAAGTCATCATACATGTGAATGGATTGCCAACTTTACTATATAATATTATAGTAAGTATCGTATATTTTGTACATTGTACTTTATGCTGGCTATGTGGCTTTTATGCTGTTGGTGATGAGCAGGGAGGTCACGACTCTCAGCATTGAGGAATACGAAGCAAAGAGGAGGACTTTATGCTAAAATGAATTATAATAATAAGAACTTTATTTCTGACAATTTTTTTATAAAAAACTAAGGGTCAAATAAATATTTCATTTTTCTAATATAGATTGCTTAAAATTTAATTTAAATATTTACTGAAATCCCTCACATACATAAACTGAGTTTCGCGCGCACGCTTTGCTCGCTTTTCGGCATATACTTCAAAGATTTAAATGAATAACAAAAAGTTTTAAATACAAAATAGTGGCGTATAGTTTGCAATGATTGATTGATTGATATATACCTACTTTATTTTACACCTTAAAAAATAATTAAAAATAACATAACAACAACAACAACAACATATTAACAACAACAAAAACATATTATCATCATACTTAATATTAATTTTTTATTATTATTTTATTGACGAAAATACTGTTTTTTCCAAAAAAAGGTGGCAACCCTAAATGTGATATACTATTACCTAAGTGAGGACTGTATGACTGTCCATTGATGAATACATGGGAATGTCACTGTCAGCTTATGTAAATGTTGCGGTTAACTTTTCCCAGTTATTAAGTTCTACTTTAGGTACGGGATATTTTTTCCTGATGTTTTTGGAGTGACTTGGCATTAGGTATTTATAATATTTTTTAGGATTTCTGAATGATTGACCAGCGTTTTGCAAGATTAATACAAGCTGTAAACTATGTAGAGAATTGGTAAAGCAGAAATAGTTATTTGTGCAACAAGAGAGTAAAGTTGGTTTTTGCTGCGAGTGTTGATTTTGAATCCCGAGTAAGCGAAGGATTCTATATTTGAATCACGAGCGTAGCGAGTGATTCTAGGTTAGAATCCTGAGTGCAGCGAGGGATTCAAAGACACGAAATGCAAAAAACTTTGGTCTCGTGTAGCACATACAACTTTTCACTTCAGCAGCGAGAACAAATAAAAATTTTACATACTGCTTCAATTCTTCCGGTGTCAAATCGCAGACATCATCACTGGATTCACTCATATTTATTTATTATTATTTTAATATTATCCAACGTGTATCGCACTTTGTAGCTAGCGAACAGAAGAAGAAAACAATAAAAAATTAAAGCCCGCTATTTTTTAAGATGCGTTCGGAAATTGCACTATTACTAAATTATTCTGTCACAATACTCACAATAAAGATTGTTAAAACTAAATAATTATGTAGATACATGATAAACTTCGTATTTTTTAATTCAACATCTCTATATTTGATCATAAAAAAATATAATTCGATTATTAAGAGAAAAGTATAATAATTACATTTAAACCTTGATTTGAAATTTTATAGGTGACGTGTTTCCGAACGTTTTATTGTTGGTTTCTTTTTTGAGCCTATTATATAAATATGGAATTTGAAAATCGAACTTTGAATCGACTTGTTTCTATCTCTCGCTCTTTTCGTATCGAAGTGAAAGTGACAGAACAAAGTGAAGTTCAAATCTTTCGAATGTTGTGAGTAGACCCAGCACTGACTCGGCATTTAAAAAAAATAATTAAAAAGTTACTTTGTCTCACGCTCGCAGCAAAATCGAATTTTGCTCACTGTCTGTAGACTGCAAATAGTTATTTGTGCAACAAGAGAGCAAAGTTGGTTTTTGCCGCGAGTGTTGATTTTGAATCCCGAGTAAGCGAAGGATTCTATATTTGAATCACGAGCGTAGCGAGTGATTCTAGGTTAGAATCCTGAGTGCAGCGAGGGATTCAAAGACACGAGATGCAAATAACTTTGGTCTCGTGTAGCACATACAACTTTTCACTTCAGCAGCGAGAACAAATAATGTAAATATTAATATTTACTTATAATATATATATATAGGAGCTCGTGGCTAGATAATAACAGCCGCACAGGTCGATCGTCAAGGTTAAGGAACGCTTGCCTAGGTTGGTCTGTGGATGGGTGACCATCTTCACATAACGAGTTTCCTCCGTGCCTCGGAAAGCACGTTAAGCCGTTGGTCCTGGCTGTCATTTGGAGATCTTTGGCAGTCGTTACGGATAGTCAGCAGCCAGTAAAATCTGACTCCAGTCTTGCCATGAAGTACCGTGTTACGCCAGTTAATGGGTTGTGGAGGTCTGGTAGGCAGCCGCTCCTCGTAAAATACTGGTATTCAGCTAAATCCGGCTTGATTGGAAGCCGACCCCAACATAGTTGGGAAAAGGCTAGGCAGATGATGATATATTAATATTTATTTATAATTATTTTAATAATATCCAACGTGTTTTAATAATATACAAAGTGCGATACTTTGTAGCTAGCGAACAGAAGAAGAAAACAATAAAAAATTAAAGCCCGCTATTTTTTAAAGATGCGTTCGGAAATTTCACTGTTACTAAATTATTCTGTCACAATAAAGATTTTTAAAACTTTAAATAATTATGTAGATACATGATATACTTCGTAGTTTTTAATTCAACATCTCTTTATTTGATCATAAAAAAATATAATTCGATTATTAAGAGAAAAGTATAATAATTACATTTAAACCTTGATTTGAAATTTTATAGGTGACGTGTTTCCGAACGTTTTATTGTTGGTTTCTTTTTTGAGCCTATTATATAAATATGGAATTTGAAAATCGAACTTTGAATCGACTTGTTTCTATCTCTCGCTCTTTTCGTATCGAAGTGAAAGTGACAGAACAAAGTGAAGTTCAAATCTTTCGAATGTTGTGAGTAGACCCAGCACTGACTCGGCATTTAAAAAAAATAATTAAAAAGTTACTTTGTCTCACGCTCGCAGCAAAATCGAATTTTGCTCACTGTCTTTAAACTGCAAAACATACTTGTTTGAGGTGCTGAAGTGAAAACATACTTGTTTGAGGTGCTGAGGTGAAAATATAATTTACCAGGTTCTGCCAGAGGGTTCACTCGTGTGAAATTAAATGACTGTCCCAAGGTAACATACTCCTGGAATCAAAAGTATTTTATCTGCTATTGTAGGACATGGTCCACCCATGTACTAAATTTCATTCAAATTTGTAAATCCCGTCGAGCATGGAAAAGTGATAAACATACATACACAAGTGTACACACATACTTTCACTTAATAATATTAATGTTTGCAATTTAAAAAAACCGGCCAGGAGCGTGTCGGGCCACGCTCAGTGTAGGGTTCCGTAGTTTCCCGTCCGTCAAAATAAGTTTCCCCAATTTTTCAAAAACTGTTCGTCTCATCAAGTTCAAAATAATTTTCCTAGAAAGTCTATATAAAGTTCTACTTTCCAGATTTTTTTCATATTTTCTAAACTAAAGTTAGAGGGGGGGGGGGGGGACGCATTGTTTTTTAGTTTTGGAGCGATTATTTTCGAAATTATTGATATTATCAAAAAATGATTTCAGTAAACCCCTATTCATTTTTGAATACCTATCCAAAAATATACCACACGTTAGGGTTGAAATTAAAGAAAAACGCTTTTTACTTTACATGTAGGGGGGCTACCCTAATAAAACATTGTTTTCCAATTTTTATCTTTGCACTTTGTCGGCGTGATTGACATACATATTGGTACCAAATTTCAGCTTTCTAGAACTAACGGTCACAGAGATTAAGCGAGGACGGACGGACAGACATGGCGAAACTATAAGGGTTCCGTTTTTGCCAATTGGCTACGGAACCCTAAAAAGAAACATTGATTTCAGGATAAACGTTTATCATCTTACATGTTGTAAACAACGAAACAGTACACCAACCAAATTCAGCACACATTAATTCCCGAGTAACATAACACAAAAAGCGATACTACACATTCGCCACGTCGAAATTCGCCACGCTACCCATTCTCGCTTCGCAACCCGGTTAGTGCAACACATTTAATTCATATGTCTAGCAGCTTTGTGACTTAATTGAGTTACAAACGCCTAATTCCTATTTGCAATTATATTTTCCAATTAGAATTTTCCACTTTCTTCCCTGGGTAATGGATTTCGTAACAATATTTTGGGGTTATAATTATATAATTTTAAAAGGGTCTCGTATTGTGATGGTTTTGAACGTAAAATTAATTGTGTTTGTCAGATCATTTTGTTGTGTTTTGCCGTTTTTCGTGGGAAGGTATTATTGTTTTGTGTTTTCGGGTTACCTATGTGGTGTTTTTTCGTGAATTATTTTTTTCGGTTTTGCACGGTTTGTGCACTTATGTAAAGTCTAAATTTAGAAAGTTAAAAAGAAAGAAACACAATTAATTAACAAGGAGGTATCTAGTTTAACTGAAGAGAAAATAAAACAATAATATGTAAAAAAAAAACCGGGCAAGTGCAAGTCGGACTCGCGCACTGAGGGTTCCGTAGTAACTTACCTATAAAAACAGTTCAATCGAACAATTCGACAGTCTCGAAATGTACGTTTTTTGCAGTATAAACGGACGAATCTTTTATTCCCGTCACTTTACCAATTGAATTGAAAATTGATTTTTGCACAGCTTCAAGGGACCACGGACCCAATTATATGGTGTTAATTTCAACTCAATACCTCTAACTTACCTATGAATAAAGTTCTATTCTCGAATCGAGCGTTGAAGATTTTTCAAAAAAATAATTCTTGTGACGTAACAACAAATTTTCAGTTTTCAGACTTTTCCCTATATGAGTGCTATAAAACGTTGCTTCATGCCAAATTTCAAGATTCTAGGTCGACTGGAAGTACCCTTTAGGTTTTGATTCCCTTGCGAGTACTTGCGAGTTTCAAAATATGCAGCTTAAATTGCTGTTTCTTTTGATTGCGTTGACATAGAAGTTTGATTTTGTTACAGCTTAAAGGTATTATAGACCTGAGTATTTGGTATGAATTTCAATTTAATACCTCTACGCGTTTATGAGGAAATGGGTAGTAAGTTTAAAATTATTAAAAAAAAAAATATTATGTGATGTAACTAAAAATTTATGGTTTTCGTAATTTTTCCTTTATCTATGCTATAAGACGTTGCTTCGTACCAAATTTCAAGATTCTGAGTTCACGGGAAGTACCCTGTAGGTTTTGATTCCCTTGCAAGTGTCGAAAATTTGCGGCATAAACGGCTGTATCTTTTGATTGCGTTGACTTAGAAGTTTGATTTTTTCACAGCTTCAAGGGACAGTAGACCTGAGTAATTGATATAATTTTCAGCTTCATACCTCCACGCGTTCCTGAGAAAAAGGGTCTTGACAGACGGACGGACAGACAGACGGACAACAAAGTGATCCTATAAGGGTTCCATTTTTTCCTTTTGAGGTACGGAACCCTAAAAACACTTTCTGCTAGCGCTTTCGCCAACGTGATAGTAGAAAATTATCTCAAGGGAACATACTCCCAGGATATAAAGTATTATTAGTCTACCTGTATACTTACCAAGTTTCATCGAAATTCTATTGAATAGTTTTTGCGTGAAAAAGTTAATAACATCCATACATACAAATGGTGTTTATAATATTTATTAGGATTTTTATTTCATATTTGTATCCGTTATATCACTTTTTTTTTGTTAGTCTATTCTGTCCCATTCTTGGGCAAAAGCCTCCTTCCATCTTTCGCGAGCCCGCACTTTATCTTGCCAGTTCTGGCAAAATCTGCTTAATTCGTCGCGTATCATATTTTCGTGGTCAATGATGTACCTAGATTAATACATTAACTCGATTGATAAAACTACTGTTAATAAATTAAATAATGTATATACTGTTTTGTTCCAAATAAATAAATAAAATACTCACCATTTATCAAAAGCACCTAAAGCATTATTAAATCCCACACACAATATAAAATTACTTCCAAAGTCCGTTGAACAGCCAGACTGTAATAATATAATCCAGTATTAATTTCACGTCAGCTTCGAAATAACAAAAACCCTTTTTTAATTATAACCTGAGAGCTACAGGTAATGCTTTAATTATGCTAAAACCGTATTTTGTTACCAAATCGTAATAACAAAATATGATGGTCTTGCTGACCTAGTGGTCTGAAGCATTTCTGCTGAGCGTGCAATACTAGGGTTCAATCCCTTACTAAGGGTTCCGTACATAAAGGGTACCAGCGGAGACAATGTCCGGGTGTCACCATTGAGTGGACCGCCCGTAGGTTACAGTGGAGGTGTACCCTGCTTGAGCGGAGCAGGACCATGTCCTCGTGGGATTCCCATACAACAAACCTGATTTTTTTTTGCCGATTTTTTCCTACGGACGATATGAATCCTTACATACGCGAGCCTGTCTCGCATTTGGCAGGTTTTTTGCCATATTTGCGCACTCATGTATATCTTCTGGATGGAAAACTATTGTTAGTTATGGAAAACATACGTTTTGAGTTATGGTATTGACAGGCTAAAGAAGACACATAACCCATTTTCAATAACCTACCGCAGTCCATAGAATGATAGCTATCCCCGATAAACAGTAAGATTCTATCTATCAATCCACATCTTTTGGTAGGAAATGCTATCCGTCGCTAGGTTATAGGAAAGCAAGTAAGGGCAAAAGGATAGATTTGTTTATCTTTAGTAGTTGCAACTGTAGATAGATAGCTTATTGAAAACGGGCGTTAGTAGAACCATGTAAAGATAACAATTTTTTTCTAGATAATGATTCGTCAAATAAGTTTTCCCGCTATGGGTGAAGTGAGGCAAGAGTGTCAGACTACTTTTACTGTTTAATCAACACCTGCACGCTTATACAAATTAGTTTAACGTTTGAATCCCCAACCGGTCCTATGAGACCGCGCTGTTATTGTTTTACTATTGTGTCTCGTTTCGCGGGTATCTGAGTAACTACTATTGTTTAAGATGTTTCATCATCTTAGCCGAAAGACGTGCACTGCTGGACATAGGTCTCCCCCAAGCGTCGCCACAGCGATCGGTCCTGTGCGTCTCGCATCCATCGGATTCTCGCGACCCTTGCCAGGTCGTCGGTCCACCTAGTGGGAGGCCTTACAACGCTGCGTCTTCTAGTACGTGGCCGCTACTCTAGAACCTTCCGTCCCCATCGACCATCGGTTCTACGAGCAATGTACCCTGCCCACTGCCACTTAAGTTCGGCGATTCTTCAGGCTATGTCGGTAACCTTAGTTCTCTTGCGAATATCTTCATTCCTGATGTGATCGCCCAAGAAAACTCCAAGAATAGCCCTTTCCATTGCTCTGTGTCTGACTTTAAGCTTTCTAATGAGGGCCATTATGATGTTTAAGGTATTTTTATTAATGGGCCCCGTTATCTGAAAAAAATCGTTATTATTATTTTATTATAATGGATCCTTGTTCCTTCAGTTGTCCTTTACGTTCTTGAACCGCGGAGACACTGTTGGACCCCACAGCCCAGGGTTCAATTCCCAAGTCGTGCAAATTAATAGGCTTTCGGTTGGGATCTCGGTTACAACTCGGAGTAACCCCTCTGTAACTAAGTCATTAGTACTCCAATCAATCAATTTGACAGTTATAGGTTCATATACAGGGTGTAGCGGAGAATTATTGTGGTTATATTTTAAAAATTGCTTATATACCTGTCGATATGAATAATAATTTTCAATTATATTTTTTATCGTACACAAATAAAGAATTTGAATGTGAACAGCTGATGTACAGTTACACAGGTTAAATTATGTTTTTTTTGCTTGTTAATTAATGTTATTATGGTTTTTTGATTAACTTTAAATAAGTAAATTTAAAAAAATCTTTTTTTTTGGAATTGTTTGTCACTTTCGTATAATCAGTAACAATGAGACGCTTTCTGAAAAGTGATCGCTCTACTGCAACATTTTTTTTTATTTACTCCTGTATCGCGGTTAGAGCAGTGGTAGCCGAGTATAACTGCCCCGACTTACAAGTTGTAGGCCGCGGTTTCAAACCCAGCCTGACGCATTACTTTGTGTAACTTATTACATCACCACTGCTCTCAAAACGGGGAAGGAAAACATCGTGACGAAACCGGCATGTCCTAGAACCAAAAATTCGAAGACATGTGACATCCACCAATCCGCACTGGGCCCGCGCGGTGGATTACAGCCCATCCCCTCTCCTAGAGAGGAGGCCTGAGTCCCAGCAGTGGGAACATTATAAGGCCGCTAATGCTAAAAAAAAATGTATCGCGGTTATTTTCACAGCCGAGTAAATTTACATACACAAGACACCCAAATCCGGAAAATCTACCTGTAGTATATTTGTTCCACGCGGCAAATCGAACCCGCAACACTCAACACAACATCCAATCACCCAACCACTACACCTACCATACACTACAAAGTACAAACAAGAAAATGATTCCTTTCAACAAAGCGTGCCGTTGGAAGAGTGCCAACGGCATTAAAATAATGTGAACTTAGATTTAATTAAAAAACTTATGGGTTACAAAGTTAGCTAAAGTAGTGCCGATGCCGGCCAGATTAGCTTTTGCGCACGATTTTGCTCTTTGGAAGGTTTTTTTTTATCCATGACCAGCTGTTGCACTGTATTCTTTTAGAGACATTTTCAGGATTCAGAAATGGTGAAATGAGCTACCTTACTTAATTTCAGCATTTTGTCTGGGTTCTGTCAAAACATTGTTATAATAAAGTCTAAAAAGATAATAAAGAAATAAGGCATGTTTTTAGTACACAGACAAGAAACAAGTATGTGGAGACACAAATTGAACAAAAAAAATCTATAGTTTTCTGTGTCTCACATCTGCTCCAATAGATCCATCATCATCATTTGAGCTGAGGAGGTCGTGGCTAGATAATAACAGCCGCATGGGTCGATCTTAAAGGTTTAGCAACGCTTGCCAAGGTTGGTCTGTGGATGGGTGACCATCTTAACATACCGAGTTTCCATCGTGTCTCGGAAAGTACGTTAAGCCGTATAGGTTCCGGCTGTAATTTGTAGATCTTTGGCAGTCGTTACGGATAGTCAGAAACCAATATATCTGACTCCAGTCTTGCCATGAAGTACCGTGTTACCCCAGTTAATGGATTGTGGAGGTCTGGTAGACAGTCGCTCCTCGTAAAATACTGGTATTCAGCAAAATCCGGCTTGACTGGAAGCCGACCCCAATATAGTTGGGAAAAGGCTAGGCAGATGATGATCATAATCATTTGAGCTGAAAGACGTCAACTGTTGGATATAGACTTCTCCCAAGTGTTGCCACAGTGACAGGTTCTGTGCATCTCGCATTAATTGGATTCCTGCAACCCTCACCAGCTCGTCGATCCACCTTATGGGAAGCCTTACAACTCTGTGTCTTCCGATACGTATGTAGGTGCAATACTGTTAAGTTTGGCAATACTTAGGATTTTTTTAAAATTGCTTTAAGCTAGAGCTTGACTGCGATCCCACCTGATGGAGTAAGTACTGATGCAATCGTTGATGGTGAGACGCATTAGTTTATTAAATGCCTATTCACTCGAGCCTTTAAGACACCCAAATTATAATCGGACGGGAAGACCGCAGCAGGCAAAGAATCATTTGAGATCGGCTTCCTTCGTCATTTTACTGAAGTGTCTGTAAAACAAAAGATTTAATAATAAATTAGATACTATAAATCTCCTAAAATATTGAAAATAAAATAAAAAAGTGTATCAGGAACAAATAAAAGTAAGATAGTAAGAAAGCAAACATGAAAAGGTATCGTGCAGGTATAAATAGTAGTATATCTCAACGAATAATTGAGTTTCAAGTTGAATTCCATTTTCAGACTGTACCCAACGCACTAGGGATGACTCAGCTTCGGTTTGAGGTTGTACAGAAGTTGTGTGTGTAGTAAAATTTGTGATTTAAAATCTAAATACTATTTTTATTTATAGATTATTAAGAATTCAATTCAATTCCAGCGGTAACTTCCCCGACTTAAGTCGTAGGTCACGGGTTCAAAGGTGCATTACTTTGTGTAATTTATTTCATCACCACTGCTCTCAAAACGGTGAAAGAAAGCATCGTGAGGAAACTGGCGTGTTCTAGAACCAAAAATTCGAAGACATGTGACATCCACCAATCCACACTGGGCTCACTATGTGTGTGCCTACAGTATTATGCTGAGCGTTCGGCCGTTTTGCACGGACGTGGCGCATATTTCTTGCTTTTTTTTAATGTTTGTTTTGTCACTGTTCCTGCAAATAAAATGTTTTTCTATCTTTCTTCTTTCATTTCTTCTCCTAGAGAGGAGGCCTGAGTGCCAATTGTAGGAAAATTACAAGGCCGATCATGCTATATTTATTATATACTTAGATTCCTATGCGTCTTTCAGGTTATGTCTGTAGCATTGGTGCTCCTGCTGATAACTTTATTTCTGATCCGATCACGCTAGAAAACTCCAAGCGAACCCGAGTCGTCGAAAGGGCCTACGCAACACTACTGTTGCATGCGCGCTTCAAAGAGATGTCAATAGAACGGTAGGGGCCTAATAAGCCCGAAGCCTTGAGTTCGCTTTTGAAATCAGACCCCAAGGCCCTGGAACGCAAAGCAAAGAGGGAACAGGAGTGGGTCATAGTCAGTAAAAAAATTACACATAAGACCTTGAGTATTCATTGAATAATTTTCCGCCTAAAAATCCCAACCCGCAAGGGATAATGCACTCAAAATCAATATCTTCATCCAATATTTTCACCACACAGGCAAAGTTAACTGAAACTTTTCCCACATAGCGAAGTGACAACCCTAATAGCAAGAGCTCTCCACCACAGCGCGTCCTAAATAAATAATACGATATTGTAAGGACGCTTTAAGAGTTGTAGCCGTAGCGGGCATTTCACGGACTTTCCATACTTCATTCACTAAATAGATATGAACAGAATTGGTTTCAAACTAAATGATATTTTATCAGTGACAAATAGCTTCTAACCGACTTCTAAGCCGGATTTAGCTGGTATTCAGCTAAATCCGGCTTGACTGGAAGCCGACCCCAATATAGTTGGGAAAAGGCTAGGATGATGATGATGATGATGATGAAATAGCTTCTAACCGATTCCAGTTTTGCCATAAAATACCGTGCTACCCCAGTTAATGGGATGTGGAGGTCTGGTAGGCAGCCACTCCTCGTAAAATACTGGTATTCAGCTAAAGCCGGCTTGACTGGAAGCCGACCCCAATATAGTTGGGAAAAGGCTAGGTAGATGATGATGATGTGTGCTCCTGTTTTCACCGATTTTACCCAACCGACCTTCTGCCACTATTTACTCTGTGTTACCTCCCTCAGTACGTGAGTTTGTTTACATTTTTACGATATTGTCAAAGTTAAACTTTTAAGAAGGTGTCGGGAAGGCATCAAACCACTTTTTGTTTGAGAATTTTTGATGAATACTTTAATTTTATCTCGGGTAAAAAGAAGTACGAGTATCTTGGTATAATTTTTGTTATTTTTATGTTAGGAAAATGTTTTATAACTGTGTATAAGTTGTCTGAGTTACGTTTTGTAAATGCTTTAGCCAACTAGCTTAATTTGTTTGAATGGCCTAGACTGATAACTAAATGGTGCTGTTCAACTAGTGGCCTAAATAATATTTAGAATTAGCGTATATGTGGTAAAATAAATTTAGGGCACCTCCGCACGGAACGGTTAGGTTCGTTCGCTTTCCTCTTTCACTATAGACCCCGTCATCTCCTTCATGTTAGGTTCCTTCAAATAATGAAGACAAAATTAAGGGCTCCGTGTAGAGCACGCGCACTCTATGGCGATTTCATACTAATGTATCTATCTCGATGGCTGCTGCGACCTGGCTGTTGGTGTTCTATTGCTCTAAGAGAGAATTTACCAAAATTCTCTCCCTATAGAGAAACATTCTTACATGCGTGAAGAGTCGCTGTTGGAAGCAGAAGTTGAAACTGACTGACTGACATATCAACGCACAGCCGAAACTACTGGGACTACGAACGTGAAATTTTGAACAGAGTTTTCTTTTATGGCATAAGTCAGCACTGAAGAGGATTTTTCAAAATTTTGCCTTTAGGGGAATGAAACGGGGTTTACTTACACGCGAGAGAAGCCGCTGGCAGAAGCTAGCAAGTTCTCATTACAGTTGATCCAACATATTTGATCCACTTACGAGGACTTACTAAATCATAGAGCAGATCTAAAACCTCCTGGCAAGCTTATTTGCTTTGAAGCGAGTCTGTATTGCAGGCTGCTGTAATATGCTATTCATCGGATGCGCTCCGAGTAGTGCCATATGAATGGCTTCCACTAAGTTTGTAGAGTGGAGCACGTTTGTACACCAATTAGATATGGCTAAATCTCGTTTCACTTATGATGTAGTATACTAGTGTTTTGTAGTTTTTGGCGCATAGATTTATTTTTATGTGTTTAATTAAAAACACATGTTTTTTAATCCCTGAGACTAAATTGACACAGGCAAATGTCAAACTTACAATAATAATTATGCCAGTTCTTTTGTTTTGTGACAAGTGTGACAACTGACAACCCAAGTGTGGATTTGACCGCTGTCTCACCTGATAGAAAGCGAAGATGCGGTTGACGATGGATCGAGCTTAACTAGAACTTCCAAAATTTACCTTCTAAGGATATAAAACCGTTTAAAATCTTTAGACTTCATAGAAACCTAGTTAAACGCGGGAGAAGCCGCAGGCAGAAGCTAGCAAATCCTCCTTATAGTTGATCTAACATATTTGATCCACTTACGAGGACTTACTAAATCATAGAGCAGATCTAAAACCTCCTGGCAAGCTTATTTGCTTTGAAGCGAGTCTGTATTGCAGGCTGCTGTAATATGCTATTCATCGGATGCGCTCCGAGTAGTGCCATATGAATGGCTTCCACTAAGTTTGTAGAGTGGAGTACGTTTGTACACCAATTAGATATTGCTGGATCTTGTTTTACTTATGATGTAATATACTAGTATTTTGTAGTTTTTGGCGTATGGATTTATTTGTATGTGTAAAAAAACGCATGTTTTTTAATCCCTGGGACTAAAATGACACAGGCAAATGTTAAACTTACAATAATAATGATGCCAGTTCTTTTGTTTTGTGACAAGTGTGACAAACCAAGTAAGTGTGCGCTTGACAGCTACCTCAACTTATGGAAAGCGACGATGCGGTCGACGATAGATCGCGCTTACCTAGAACTTCCAAAATTTACCCTCAAAGGATATAAAACGTTTAAAATCTATGGTCCCCAAAGAAACCTACTTCAACGCGGGAGAAGCTGCTAGCAGAAGCTAGCAAGTTCTCATTACAGTTGATCTAACATATTTGATCCACTTACGAGGACTTAATAAATCATAGAGCAGATCTAAAACCTCCTGCAAGCTTATTTGCGTTGAAGCGAGTCTGTATTGCAGGCTGCTGTAATATGCTATTCATCGGATGCGCTCCGAGTAGTGCCATATGAATGGCTTCCACTAAGTTTGTAGAGCGGAGTACGTTTGTACACCAATTAGATATGGCTGGATCTCGTTTCATACGGATTTTGTAGTTTTCGGCGTGTAAATGTGTTTAAATGTTTAAGTACACATTTGTTTTATCTTTTTTAATTTAAATGTTAATTAATTTAGAAAAGAAAGAAAATTGCATTTATTAGCATTACAGCTACAGAAAACTCCTTAAAAATTAAACAAAAAGAACATTTAGTAATGCCAAAAGGACCTCAGCTCAGCGTAATACCAAAGGTAACAAAAGGCCACCACTTGACGCTGATTTTCAGCTGCAGCCCTTGGGTGCCATTCCATGAAAAATGCTCAAAACAAAAAAAAAATAACTCTAAAAGGGTTAGATGTTTAAGCGTGAGTAAGATAATGTACCTGATTATGTAAATTTCAGATGTTAACTCAAGTCGTCAACGGTGCGTACTGTTCCATTTATTTGTTTTTTTTTTTTTTTTTTACGCGCGCCTCAAGAAGATGTCAGCAAACTGTAGGGCCCATCAGGGCCGAAGCCTCTGGAGCCATGGATCGGATTTCCGTAAGGTTAGCTCGGTGTCTCCAGATCGAAATCAACGAAAGAATGGAGTGGGGTTTACTCAGTAAAAGTCTGACACGCACGCTCCGCCCAAGAGCGGGAGAAGTCATTCTGATGATTGACGACATGAAAAAACAAGTTAAACACGATAAATTAGTCTATTAAGCCCCAATGCTAGGCGTAAGCCTCACTCTCCCTTTTTACACACACGTCTATCCTCAGCCAGTGCGGACCAGTCCCTCCGGTAGTTTATTTGACCAATACATTTTGTATGGATTTTTTTTAAAAGAGACTGTGACCCCTGAGTTTGTTTCGGTGTTTCTTCTCAGGGTAGTCAGATAGGAAACACCGGCCTCATCTAGATTAATAATTATGACAAAAAAAAATTACGTGTAAAAGTGTTTTGTGAAACCTATTTGCAAAATAAATATCATTTATCGTTTTCCAGCAAATCTCACCACCTTCACTTTGGTCTACCACGATGTCGCCTTGCGATTAATGGGACACAGTAACTGGCTCTTTTAGTTCACAGCTCATCTGGCATGCGGCAGACATGTCCAGCCTAATCCCACTTTAGAGTAGCAGCTTTTCGTGTAACATCTTTTATCCTTGTTTTGGCTGGCAGTATTGGCTTCCTTATGCGGTCGGAAACTCGAATTGCAATTTAGATGAATCAATGAAAAGTTGACTGAGCGTTGTTTTTCACGCGTACTTCATAGAGATGTCAGCAAGATTGATGATGGAAGAAAAAAGTCACCTCCTAAAATCGTATAAAACAGGGGTCCAAAGATTTTTATTTATTTAAATGTTATAAATTAGTGCTTGACTGCAATCCCACCTGATGGTAAGCAGTGAGGCAATCGTAGATCATGAGGTGCACTAGTTTATTAAGAGCCTGTTCACTATAACCTTGAAGAGACTTAAATTATAATCGGACGTGAAGGCCGCCGCAGGCAAATTGTTCCAGTCCTTCGATATACGCGGTATAGTTTGTATGGAGAAGCCACATTCACGCGACCGAAGTCGCTGACAGTTGCTATTGTTTCATATACGAGTAAATAAGTATATAGACCTACATATTTTCATCACAACATATTCATATTTTTTTTATACACCGTGGCTTGGTCACACTGCATGTCGACTATCCTGGTGTTTATGTCCCCGAGGAAATTTCGGTAACTCTGTCGAGCCAACCTCATAAAAGGATACTGCATTCTGCAACAGATACGTCATACTTTTGAGAAATGGTAAAATAATATATGCCGCCGTTCTGTTTAAATTTCATGGTACACTTCTTGTTCTAAAAGGAATGTTTAGTAAATACCTTGATCCTACTATTTGATGTACTATTGGTCTAATTTGTTAAACTGCTAAGTCCATTTCCGCACCATTTAAAGGAGAAATAAAAAACATATATAAAGTGATATCAGCAAACAACCGGGCCTCAAGTCTGCTATTAGAATAATATCAAAATTGTCGATCACTGCCTTCATAATTGTTGTATTGTGACTAGGAAAGTGAAATTTTGCACAAGGTTTTCTTTTCTTACGTAGGTGAGTACTATGAGAGGATTTTTGAATAATCCTCTCTTAGTACTCACCTACGTAATCTACCGCTTCAAGGAATGATACAGAGGTCCCAAGAAAACTACTCACGGGAGAAGCCGCTGGCAGAAGCTAGCAAGTTCTCATTACAGTTGATCTAACATATTTGATCCACTTACGAGGACTTACTAAATCATAGAGCAGATCTAAAACCTCCTGGCAAGCTTATTTGCGTTGAAGCGAGTCTGTATTGCAGGCTGCTGTAATATGCTATTCATCGGATGCGCTCCGAGTAGTGCCATATGAATGGCTTCCACTAAGTTTGTAGAGCGGAGTACGTTTGTACACCAATTAGATATGGCTGGATCTCGTTTCATACGGATGTTTTGTAGTTTTCGGCGTGTAAATGTGTTTAAATGTTTAAGTACACATTTGTTTTATCTTTTTTAATTTAGATGTTAATTAATTTAGAAAAGAAAGAAAATTGCATTTATTAGCATTACAGCTACAGAAAACTCCTTAAAAATTAAACAAAAAGAACACACATTTAGTAATGTCAAAAGGACCTCAGCTCAGTGTAATGCCAAAAGTAACACAAGGCCAACAGTTGACGCTGATTTTCAGCTGCAGCCCTTGGGTGCCATTCCATGAAAAATGCTCAAAACAAAAAAAAAATCTTCTTAAATCTAAAAGGGTTAGATGTTTTGTTTAAGCGTGAGTAAGATAATGTACCTGATTATGTAAATTTCAGATGTTAACTCAAGTCGTCAACGGCGCGTACTGTTCCACGCGCGCCTCAAGAAGATGTCAGCAAACTGTAGGGGCTCAGCAGGCTGGGCCGAAGCCTCTGGAGCTATGGATCGGATTTCCGTAAGGTTAGCTCGTTTTCCCCTGATGGAAATCAACGAAAGAATGGGGTGGGGTTTAATCAGTAAAAGTCTGACACGCACGCTCCGCCCAAGAGTGGGAGAAGTCATTCTGATGACTCCTCTTGAAAAAAAAAGCTTAAACACGATATAAATTAGTCTATTATGCCCCAATGCTAGGCGTAAGCCTCACTCTCCCTTTTTACACACATGTCTATCCTCAGCCAGTGCGGACCAGTCCCTCCGGTAGTTTATTTGACCAATACATTTTGTATGGATTTTTTTTAAAAGAGACTGTGACCCCTGAGTTTGTTTCGGTGTTTCTTCTCAGGGTAGTCAGATAGGAAACACCGGCCTCATCTAGATTAATAATTATGACAAAAAAAAATTACGTGTAAAAGTGTTTTGTGAAACCTATTTGCAAAATAAATATCATTTATCGTTTTCCAGCAAATCTCACCACGATGTCGCCTTGCGGTTAATGGGACCCAGTAACTGGCTCTTTTAGTTCACAGCTCATCTGGCATGCGGCAGACATGTCCGGCGTAATCCCACTTTAGAGTAGCAGCTTTTCGGGTAACATCTTTTATCCTTGTTTTGGCTGGCAGTATTGGGTTCCTTATGCGGTTGGAAACTCGGATTGCAATTTAGATGAATCAACGAAAAGTTGTCGGAGCGTTGTTTTTTACGCGTACTTCATAGAGATGTCAGCAAGATTGCTGGAAGAAAAAATCACCCCCTAAAAACGTAGAAAACAGGGGTACAAAGTTTTATTTTATTGTTATAAACTATTGCTTGACTGGAATCCCACATGATGGTAAGCAGTAATGCAATAGTAGATGGTGAGGTGCACTAGTTTATTAAGAGCCTATTCATTCTAGCCTTGAAGAGACCTAAATTATTATCGGACGGGAAAGCTGCAGCAGGCAAATTGTTCCAGTCCTTCGATGTACGCGGTATAGTTTGTATGGAGAAGCCACATTCACGCGACCGAAGTCGCTGACAGTTGCTATTGTATCATATACGAGTAAATAAGTATATAGACCTACATATTTTCATCACAACATATTCATATTTTTTTATACAAGCATTGCGCCGTGGCTTGGTCACACTGCATGTCGACTATCCTGGTGTTTATATCCCCGAGGAAATTTCGGTAACTCTGTCGAGCCAACCTCATAAAAGGATACTGCATTCTGCAACAGATACGTCATACTTTTGAGAAATGGTAAAATAATATATGCTGGTGTTCTGTTTAAATTTCATGGTACGAGTACACTTCTAGGTAACGTTAGGAACATGTTTTTTTAATTTGTTATAAACTAGTGCTTGACTGCGATTCCACCTGATGGTAAGCAGTGATGCAATCGTTGATGGTGAGGCCCACTAGCTTATTAAGAGCCCTAGCCTTGAAGACACCTAAATTGTAGTCGGACGGAATAACCGCAGCAAGCAAATTGTGTAGTAAATACTCGGATCCATACTACTTGACGTATCGTTTTGTATTTGCCTAGTTCTCTAACCTGCTAAGTCCATTTTTGCAAAGGTAACAGGAGGATTGCACCACTGCTTACGAACGGGGATCGCAGTCGAGTACTAGTTTATATTCTATTACAAAAAGGAAGAAAGAGGATAATAGGTATATAGGATGACTGGTAATTAGTATAATACTTAAATATATGATTGTAATCATGGCTAGCAAACAACTTTTACTATGGGATCAAACCTGAAATCGCGCAAGAAGTCAGCAGTTTTGACTAGTAGGCGAACATAATTAATGTACTGTACAGTTATTTTTTACGTGATATTCGGGTTTAAGGTTAAGGCTTCGGTGGACCACTATTTTTAATATTTATAATGTTTTATTTCTAAATATTTTTTATAGTTTAATGTGTCGGGACCAGTGTCTAAGCTATCGGGGGTTAGGGTTTCAGAAAAAGGAACTTCCTAACGTACGAGCCGTGTCCAGAAGCACCGTTTTCTGAATCAAACCCTTGATCCAGTCGCCTCACGAGAGCCTCCTGAGATGTTGGTCGAGGTTCTTGGCTATTAAGCCAATGGCTGATACGATTATTATAATTTTAATTAGAGAGTTTATTAATAAACACTACCAATCAAACGCCAACTAAAAAACGAAAGGGTTAACTCTCCAAAAAATACAACAAAAATACTTAAAACGCAAAACAGAAAACACGGCCATACAAACCAAACACACGCACGATTAACACACACAAAAAAACTTATCGCACACAAAAAAGCCCTAAGATGGCGCTTTCAACTCAGTATTGTAGAATATCTCACAAAGAGAGCTATTCAACCTCTGCGATATTAAAGGTATTATCTGGCTAGAGGAGATCGATTACTGGCTGTGAACCGGCAATCTATAATAAGATCTCATTCTGTAGTACACCGCACAATGGTTGGGAAGCTTTGTCCAAAGGTATGGTGTAGCCGCTGGAGCGGTAAGATGCCGCTTTTTGGGGGAATTGTTTTGAGATATTTTTGGTGGATGAGCTGCAAAAACTTGTTAATATTTTTTTAAATTGTTCAGATTAATTTAACTATTTTAATTGTTAAAATGAATTCTTAAAATAGTCGACTAGGGGAACCGTGGTAGGCTATGGTTTGTTTTTTAAACCCTGAGACTAAAATGACATTACATCACAAAGGAATTGGCATCATTCCTATAGTAAATTTGATATTACTTGTGTCAATTCAGTCTCAGGGTATAAAAAACAGACTCTAGTAGTACGAATTACAAATCGTGGGTTTAAAACTCAGTCAAACGCATTACTCAGCGTAATTTATTTCATCACCAATGCTACCATAACGGTGAAGGAGGAATCAGCATAGCCTAGTACCAAAACAATGATACACGAAATTATGATATTCACCGATCCACACTGGACCCGCATGGTGGATTACTGCCCATAACTTCTCCTAGAGAGGAGGCCTGAGTCCCAGCAATGGAAACGTTACACGGCTGATTATTATTATACTATATGCTGTCTCACCGTGTCACCCCAGTTAATGGGTTGTGGAGGTCTGGTAGGCTGCCGCTTCTCGTAAAATACTGGTATTCAGCTAAATCCGGCTTGACTGGAAGCCGACCGATATAGTTGGAAAAAGGCTAGGCAGATGATAATGATGATGATGCTGGAGTGGGAGAAGTTATTTTATGATTTCTCACCTAAAAAAAATAGTCTCTACCTACAATATTCAGCAAACAATGATATTGTGAAGTTTAGGCAACGATTGCAATATTATAATTACGTTTTCACCTACCCTTCATTCAAAAAGCGGCATTCTACAGCTCCTCTCATAGAATAGAGATTTCACTCATTAGCAATTTTACGCTAGCTAAAAGGCAATAAGGATTAGAAGCACTTAGGGCAGCTTTACCAGGTCGTTCAATTAAGTCGCCACGATCGTCGTCTATTGATTTTTTTTTATCACGTTAATTTTTCCAAAGGAGGGTAGACAGAGATTCCTAGAAGCTGAATCGAAGGGAATTAAAAATTTATGGAACTGTACTGTTTAAAGAACGATTGGGAGGACGGGAACGTCGGACATTTTGGACCGTTTAAGGATGGTAGGATTTTGTTTTGTTTTGAATGATAATAATACGAGTATATCTAATCTAAAGTCGGTTTTTTAAACCCTGAGACTAAATTGACACAGGTAAATGTCAAAATAACAACAGTAATGATACCGATTCTTTTGTGTTTTGACAAGTATGACAACCCACGTAATATCATTTTAGTATCAGAGTTTAATTCATGAATCCCCGACCGGTCTCATAGGGCCGCGTTGTTATTGTCTTACTATTGTGTCTCGTTTCGCGGGTATTGATAGGTTAAAAAACACACTTTAGTGCTTGATTATTATCCCACTTGATGATAGGCAGTGATGCAATCGTTGATGGTGTAACGCACTAGTTTACTAAGAGCCTATATTGACTCTAGCCTTGAAGACACCAAGAATTATAATCAGACGGGAAGACTGCAGCACGAAAATTGTTAGTCCTTCGATGTGCGTGGTATAAACGACTAGGCGAAACGCTTTTTCCGGACCGTAAAGGTGTTAACAATGTAAGAGTGGACACTCACCGTAAGTCGAGTTGTTCTATAGTGGAAAAGTGATGGTGTAATCAAGTCATGTAATTTCTGCACTCACTCTTTACACCTGCGCACTTTTTCCTCATCATTTGGCTTTACTAGCGACCCACTCCAGCTTCTCCCTAGTATTTTACATCTTTAAAAAACTTGGCTATTTCTACTATAATACGCATGTGTTATAGGCACATTTAAACCATCCTCACGAATCTCCCTATCTATTGCTGAAAACTGAATGATAATCGGGTATTGTTCGTCAAGTCGTTGAGCTCCTTAACTAGTAGTCCTGAGTCGAGCTTTACGAATGATGACAAATACATGCACTGACTGGACAGCTACTATAAAAATAGTATATTTAACAATTCCTTAGTTATACATTATTAAAATTTTTTTAAGGAAAACCATCACCTAATTAAGGGACGGTTCACATCTGACGGAAAATGCGTCGAGCGTATCATCGGTCGCGTCCACTCCGTCAAATTAGACCTTTCACATTAAGCGTCTAATCAGTTTCTCCGTTTAGCATCTACAGAGCGGCACTTATTTATTTTTATTGTAAACTCAAGAAATAGAAGTTGTTAGAATAGTCGCTATATTTTTTTGTCGCTAGACAGATAATTTAAGCCAAGATCTAGCAAAAAAGTCTACCTAAGTCCTCACTAGCTCTTACGTCGACCGACAATGCGTTGACGGAAACGGAATAGTATAGACGCTGTACGCTCGACGCACTAACGTATCATCGGTTGAGTGTGAACAGTCAAGTGTTCTATACATTTGTTCTGGCGTTACGCGACCGATAATACGCGCCGCATGTTCCGTCAGATATGAACCTTCCCTTACTTTTAAGAACATCGTCTATTATTAAAAAATTGAGAAGTAGCGCCGGCCACTGATCGATAATTCAAATATGATTCTAATAGCAGTCTTAGCCCCAGGTCACGTGAATGCATCGCAAAATGTTGGTATATCAATAAATTATACAAACAAGGGTTTTTTGTATATCAATGGTTGGGAGGCGAGACTTGGGCAACGTTGCAGCGCCTCATAGATTAACGTTTGAATCCCCAACCGGTCCTATGAGACCGCGCTGTTATTATTTTACTATTGTGTCTCGTTTCGCGGGTATCTGAGTAATTAAGCGTTAAGACCGGTGCCTCCTAGGGCCGTCAAAAAAAAAAAGATTTGCGCAACATTTTGTACCCTAATCCATTTCAGATTTTAATGTTGCGCATCATTTTGTACCCTAATCCATTTCAGATTTTAATGTTGCGCATCATTTTGTACCCTAATCCATTTCAGATTTTAATGTTGCGCATCATTTTGTACCCTAATCCATTTCAGATTTTAATGTTGCGCATCATTTTGTACCCTAATCCATCTGAGATTTTAACGTTGCGTATCATTTTGTACCCTAATCCATCTGAGATTTTAACCTTGCAAATCTGGGGACACCTAATGTACCAGCAACTTAAAACATTTCATGCGAGTATGCTTAAACTTTTCTGTTTGTTGTTATAAAACAAAAGAAGAATGTAGCAAGTTGAAACTTGCTAGTTTTAATGCAATTTATTCCGTTTCTCTGATGAAAACGTAAAGGCAAGAGGTTACAAAATTACAGAGAAGCTTGTGAAAGGGTCTCGGAGAAGTTTACAATTCATTGCTGCATTCCCGTTTTAAATGGATGTACATTCTTTTGTAGGTGGGTACCGGTGTGTAAGACATTTGAGCTTCGTCTTTGAGACTAGTTTCATTGTTGCTGGTGGAGTCAGGCCTCACGCCCCATCTGGAGACGTCCTGGGCATTGAAAGTCAAAGATGGAAATACTAGACGCCGATAAAGGGATAGCTCGCCGTCCGATAAAGTCTAAGCTTGAATTAACGGTGATGTGAGCAAGAAATGATAGAGCCAAACCAGATCGGTGCCTTCTAGGGCTGTTAATTGTTTGAAACTGTTACCGTGGCCCTTGCATAAGATGTAAAAGAGGTACTGTGGGTTTTAACCAGCTAATATCTGGCGCTCGCTCTCGCTCCAGCCAAATCAGAAGAGGTAATTTGATGATTACTCAGGTAAAAAAAAATCATTACTGCTCATCGCAGATTTTTCATAAGCACCTGGCGTACGGTGATGCACCATCGGTACGTGGTGGACATGGACATCTCACCCGTACGCACAAAATGTTTTTGTACACATTTATTGTGCGTACAGCTAAGGAGTAAAAGTCTCTGCCCAGAGTCTGTGTTTTCCGATACTTAAAGGTCTTTAAATCAAGAGCCAATAGGTTATTTATAGGCAGATGTGCTTCATCGTCGACCCATCATTGCTTATCATCAGGTGAGACAGTGGTTGCAAACATATAAATAAGGAGAATCTGACTGGCCGACATATCAACGTTCAACCGAAACTACTGGGACTGAGAGTGTGAAATTTTGCACTTTTATGACGAAGAGAGAATTTTCCAAAACTTACTGCCTAAAGGGATGAACGGAGGTCCAATGGTTCTATGAAAATACCTAATTTTACGCGAGCCAAGCCACAGGCACAAGCTAGTCAATAACAAAAATAATAAACAATCACATCAATATTTGTCCACCAGACGGGCTTGTCCATGATGGATAGTCAAAACAGAAAATGTTATATAAAAACCAACAAAAAACACCAATTTTCAACATGAAAGTTTTCATACAATTATATTACCCCAGCTAAGTAATTGCACCGCGAAGCGCAAGGAAACTGAAGTATAAAATTGCTCTACCCACAACCAAATCTAATTATGAGAACACAAGCCGGTTTTTAATAGGAACGCTAATGCAGGCGAAGCCGGGGAAACAAGTTGTGTAACTTAGTTTATTGGAAGACAATTTTGAAGGCATTTTATGACGCATTTATTAGGGAAACAGCTTGTAACTGGTTCCAATTTAGTGTTTATCATTATTAGCATTATCGGCCTTGTAATTGTCCCACTGTTGGGATTCAGGCCTCCTCTTTAGGAGAGGGAATGGGTCGTAATCCACGACGTGGGTCCAGTGCGGATTGGTGGATGTCACATGTCTTCGAATTTTTGGTTCTAGGACATGCTGGTTTCTCCCACGATGTGTCAGATGGTGATGAAATAAATTACACAAAGTAATGCGCCTGACTGGGTTTGAACCCGCCGCCGCCGGAGCCATTACCACTGGGACATCTTAGTGTTTTTGATTATTGGTATATTTTTCGTTTTTTAGTATTGCTAGTCCTAGATCTAGATCCTGTGAGTACGGTCCAGTTTGTTCCCGGTCTAGGTCCAACCTAAAATCATCGCTCTGGCAGTTGCTCACACCAGACATAACACCCGTCTGGTCGGAGAATCCGCCCATTTCAACGGAGATTTGCGAGACTTTACATTCTGTTCCGTTAACTTCCAAAAACTGTGCTAAATTAATTAAATGTAAAGCTTTTTTTCATTCTCGTTTCCTGAAGGATCTTTCAGGCAGATAAACAAAATCTTCAGTCACGTTCGAATGTAATATGCTGGGCACAAAAGGTTTCACGTCAATAGTATTACCTGTTTTTATGTCACTGACTAAACAAATTGCAGGGTTTTCCTGTTTCCAGTCGTTTAAGCCTATTTGAAGGAGTAGAGTCACTTTGCTTTTAAATATTTTATTTATTAAAACTTCATCTGTAGTAGTTGTACATATTTTGACTTAATACAACTCATTTGGTTTAATGCAAAACAAGCAGATTATCATAATTACAGTTTTCAGCAATAGACAGAGTGATTCATGATAATTTAAATAATAAATAAAAAAATATATATATTGGAGGTATTCCTCGAAGCGCACCAATGAAGCGCACCATTTTTATTCTTCGAAGCGCACCTTTTAGTAGAGCTCTCGATAGCAAGCTTCATTGGTGCGCTTCAAAACTGGTGCGCTTCGAGGAATACCTCAGTTGGTGCGGAATCCTCTGTGCGCGAGTCCGACTCGCACTTGCCCGGTTTTTTGAAAATTGAGTTACATTTGAATTCCTTACATTACAACTAATTACAAGGAATCCGAATATACGAGTATGTGTAACTCAATTTAAAAAAAGTAATGATTGAGATCTCAAAGCAGTCGACCGCCTCGGACATCATGGCCTATCCTGCAGTAGGAGCGCTGGTCGGATAGCTCGGCAAGCTAGCATTAATGACATTATCCGTCGAGCTCTTGTCACCGCTGGGGTGCCAGCTGTTTTAGAACCTAATGGCTTGGCACGCGACGATGGGAAGAGGCCAGACGGGATGACCATAATGCCTTGGAAGTTGGGTAGGCCTTTGGTGTGGGATGCAACATGCGTCGACACCCTTGCGCCATCCCATGTTCTGAGTACGGCGGGCTGTCCTGGAGCTGCTGCTGCAGGCGCAGAAAACCTCAAGCGGCGCAAATATAACAACCTTATCGGGAGTTATATGTTTGAGCCGTTTGGGGTTGAAACATTAGGGCCGTGGGGTCCGAGTGCTCATCGAGTTGTTCGGGATATTAGCAAGCAGCTAGTCGACTCTTCACGTGACCAGAGGGCTGGGCTGTTTTTCGGCCAACGAATCAGCATTGCCATCCAACGTGGCAATGCTGCCAGCGTTCTGGGCACTATTCCTGTTGACATCGACGTGGATGAGTTTTTTGATGCCCAATAAATCCCTTTTTATTTTTGTATATATATAGGTTTGTATCTTTAGTTTGTATATGTAAATATAATTTATTAAGTAAACTAAATAACAATGTAATGTAAAATAAATGAATAATGAGGAAAAAAAAAAAATTAAAAAAAACATGCTTATTGCTTTTTTAATTAGTGTGGCAACACAACGTACCGGTGGTACCTAATAATGAAAAAAACCGGAATGAGCAACAATGATTTTTTTACCTGAGAAATTATCAAATGACTGCTTCTGCTTTGGGTGGAGCGAGAGCGAGTGTCAGACATTTACTTGCCCACTGTATCTGTTTCAATTGTCCTATACAAGGGCCAAGGTAACTCTTTCGAATAATTCAAGAAAGCCACCAGCTTGATTGGCTCTATCAATCTACTGACATCTCTTTGAGATGCACTTGAAATACAACGCACTCTCAACCCTAGCTTGGAATTTATCGGACGGCGAGTTACCCATTACTCGGCATCTTTGACTCCTAATGCCTAAGGCATCTCCAGATGGGGCGTGAAGCTGGTCTCCACCTGCAACAATGAAACAAGTCTCAAAGACGAAGCTCAAATGTCTTACACACCGGTACCCACCTACAAAAGAATGTACATCCATTTAAAACTGGAATGCAGCAATGAATTGTAAACTTCTCCGAGACCCTTTCACAGGCTTCTCTGTAATTTTGTAACCTCGTGCCTTTACGTTTTCATCAGAGAAACGGAATAAATTGCATTAAAACTAGCAAGTTTCAACTTGTTACATTCTTCTTTTGTTTTATAACAACAAACAGAAAAGTTTGAGCATACTCGCATGAAATATTTTAAGTCGCAGATACATTAGGGTACAAAATGTCCCCCGACAAGATGCGCAACGTTAAAATCGCAGATAGATTAGGGTACAAAATGTCCCCCCACAACTTGCGCAACGTTAAAATCTCAAATAGATTAGGGTACAAAATGTCCCCCGACAACTTGCGCAACGTTAAAATCTCAAATAGATTAGGGTACAAAATGTCTCCCGACAAGACGCGCGACGTTAAAATCTCAGATGGATAAGGGTACAAAATGTCCCTTGACAATTTGCGCAACGTTGAAATCTCAGATAGATTAGGGTACAAAATGGTGCGCAACGCTTTTTTCGGCCCTGGAAGGCTTAACGCTTAATCTATGAGGCGCTGCAACGTTGCCCAATGTCCCAAAACTTACCTCCCAACATTTTGCGATGCATTTATGTGACCTGAGGGGTAAGTCTGCTATTTGAATTTTATTTTAATTGTCGATCATTGGCAAGCGCTACTTCTAATTTTTTTTTTAATTAGGTGATGGTTTTCCTCAAAAAAGTTTTGATATCTTTGTTGAAGTAAAGAATTGGTAAAATTCTGTTTTGATAGTATCTATTTGTTCAGTATATTTAATTTGATTTATTTAGTGTACATAATTTATGTGCAAGTCATTATTTTTTATTTAACTTACAGCACTATATTTATATCAACAGAAATCTCTGTGAACAGTGCTTCCTAAGAACTGAGATAATCTACAAACAATGTTTTCTATCAATCAAGATTTCGGCGAAACGTGATATCTAGGAATATAGATTTATATGAACTGCGCTTTCTGTATGAAGTCGTGTCGTAGAAGCGTGTTTCTATATTAGGTTCCACACTCATAACCGATTTATTCATTCTCGCCTCATTTCTCAACCTTGTCACTAGATGACAGGATAATTATTATATTTATTTCATCATCATTATTATGTTTATTTGAGGAGCTCGTGGCTAAAAAATAACAGCCGCACAGTTCAATCTTCAAGGTTAAGCAACGCTTGCCTAGGTTGGTCTGTGGATGGGTGACCATCTTAACATAACGAGTTTCCTCCGTGCCTCGGAAAGCACGTTAAGCCGTAGGTCCCGGCTGTCATTTGTAGATCTTTGGCAGTCGTTTCGGATAGTCAGAAGCCAGTAAAATCTGACTCCAGTCTTGCCAGAAGTACCGTGTTACCCCAGTTAATGGGTTGTGGAGGTCTGGTAGGCAGCCGCTCCTCGTAAAATACTGGTATTCAGCTAAATCCGGCTTGACTGGAAGCCGACCCCAATATAGTTGGGAAAAGGCTAGGCAGATGATGATATTATGTTTATTTATCCCCAGCAATTACTCCCATTTGGTGCTCTCAAAGGTTGACTGATAGAGAATACCTTGTTACATTAAGTCCGCCTATGTACCACTACTGTACATAGAAGTTTAAATAGATAAATACTACGTTTTGTATTGAATAGACAACAGATCTGTTTTCTTAGTTTTGACTGGTGCGCCCAAAGCAGATGTTCTGTGAAAGGGCTTTTATGTGAATGGGACATTCTGCCTCAGATTCGCAAAAAATATTGAATTTAGCAAATTAAAAAAAAAATAGATATATTTATGAATACTGGATATTTCCAGATCTTACTAACCCTTTAATGATTTTTTTAATGTACGTAAACGTTTACACATTATAGTATCCTTTCTTAGACAATCGAGGGGTCAAATACTTTTTAATTACTACCTAGTACCTATATCTATTCTTGTATTCGCCTTTTCTCTATCTTATTGCACCTACCTCTATTTTTCTCTGCATCAACCAAAGGTCGACTGCATCACTGCTTACCATCAGATGGGATTGCAGTCAAGCACTGGTTTATGTAATACTAGCTGCTGCCCGCGACGTCGTCTGCGTGAAGGCTCTACAGCACCAAAAATACTTAAGATGTGGCTATAGCATTATTATAAGTAAACAACTTTTAAAATAGCATTAAAATACATGTTTTTTTTGCAAGCGAAGCAAGTTTAGAGAATTATATGGGAATCCTGCTGAGTTCAGTCATAAGTTGTGACTGAAGGAAATAGAGAAAATGATGTATGTGTGGAATATCAGTCTTGCCATGAAGTACCGTGTTATCCCAGTTAATGGGTCGTGGAGGTCTGGTAGGCAGCCGCTCCTCGTAAAATACTGGTATTCAGCTAAATCCGGCTTGACTGGAAGCCGACCCCAATATAGTTGAGAAAAGGCTAGGCAAATGATGATGGTGATGTATGTGTGGAATGTATTCCATTCCAGGACACAAAAGTGTAAAAATACGTACAAAGATATCGTACCTTACAACACTTCCCTATAAATTACGTTGTCAGGTGCCAAAATGTAAAATGAATCAGGACTGGTGACGCGGGAGCAAGCACCGTACAGTTGCCTTTGTGAGAAGCAACTCGTCCTGAGAACTGTACGCGCTTGAACTGGAACGGGAAGTTGTAAGGTAGGGGGGAAATGCGTGGTATAAATGCTGCCTCGCCGATGCCACAACCATAAGAATTTCTGCTCCAATGGTGTGTTTGTGGAGTGAGACGACTTTAAGGCGAGTCTCGTTACACAGCTTTGGAGGAGATAGGTTCCGAAGAAGCACAATTGGGACACTGACCTTCAGCTGGATGATATGCACTGAAAGTCCACTTGCTGACAGGATGTTCAGAAATTCCACGGGATAATGTGTAGCGTTGTCTTGCTCGACAACAGTGTTTATCGAGGTGTAGACCACATCATTCCCCTCAATTTCCCAGAGAATGCATTCGTTAATTGCTGCAGCCTGATCATTTATGGGCATCTAAATGGCCTACTCACACACCCAAGAATTCTACTGGTGCAGTATACGACTGACATCCCCGTACACACAGCGAATGAGTTCTTCTAAGCTGGATACTATTTTTTTGTATCACCCAAAGGTTGACTGGTAGAAAATGCCTAAGGCATTAAGTCCGCTTCTGTACTTCTACCAAGAGAGTGTACCACTCTACCGAGAGACTCTAGCAGCACCACCTGTCTGTGTGTCCTGTCTCTCTTCTTGTGTGCGTTTGCCATGACTTAGAAGGACATCGTAAAATTCCTGAACACGTGCATTGTCTCCAAGCTGAGCATTAAAAATTAGCATTTCTAGTTGAACTTAACTTCAGGTGGAATACGCGAGAGATCAAGTCGTGCCTGTCGTACGAAGCCTATCCTACAAGGAGTTGAGCTGTAATTTCAGGCTACTTTGGGTTGGTAGTGATGATAGTGAAGAGGTCCAGGCGACCAAACTTTCGCACGTTACAAAATGCATCTTGGGTCCTCTCGTGCATGTACCACGGACCTTTTGTGAAGGTGGAGGGGAGAATGACCATGAATGAGCATTTGTATTATTCTGCATAGAGATAGACGTAGTTCTCAGTTTTGAGCTTTCTTTGGTTGGACCTTATAAATACCAAACGCTCTGTCTCAATTTTGGCGTACATGTACTAAGAAACTGAGTAAAGAGCGTACGATAATGGCGGAGATAAGAACCATTGTTTACCCTCATCTGGATCAAGAAGCTGTAGAAATGCATGGTGGATGGTTTTTTTTATGATTTGGGGTGCCTGTCTGGGGGTCTACATTATAGTGGGCAAAATGGTAGCCAACCTCTCCGCGACAGAACTGAAATGAGAGGATATTGAAGAGAATTGTACGCACGGTGAGTCTCGCTGATCCTTCGAAGCCAGTCATCATGCGTGCGTAAAACGATGTCTCTTTTATCACACCTGATCGACTAACACAACAGCTACCTCATTCGTCGTTGGAGCATTATACCACCCTGGATGGGCTGTGATCGGCCTTCTATCTGCTCTGATGACAAACTTAAAGTGGTTGCGCTTGTTCTCAGGCACCGACGCGAGGGCTGCTTTGAAGTTGCTAATTTGCGGATTAACGTTATGCAACATACTTTGCAATCCTTTGAACAGACCAGACCAAATTGAGGATGTGTCTACTTCAATACTTGCTTGTTGTTCACTAAACGAAGTCATCTGGAAGGCGCCGTTATAAGCTCGAATGTATTTCAAAAAATGGCTGGACTTCGAATGCTCGCCATTTAGTCCCCTTTTCCATTTGCGGACTTGGCAGTGGGTACAAACTTCTTCTAAGGCAACCATATCTACATGGGCGGCGTAGTTAATTACGATATTGTAGATAAATCCACTTCCTTCTTTATTTAGCCGTTTGCTCATTGATATCGTAAACCGTGGATTCATCATCAGATGTCGAAAGTTGATTTATGTCACGACACAGGCGATCTTATTCTATTTGTGCCGCACGCTGTTCTCTTGGATTCTGTCACGTTCTTGCGATAAATGAGCTTCAATGTCACTTCATCATCAACGAACATCACTTTTTTGTAATACTTAACACGACATTTTTTTTAAATTGTCTTCCTCAACTCTGCTCAAGATTTTGAGGGTTTTGTTGGAACTTGTATTTGTCAAACGAACTATACGATACAACTGTTATGAAGAAAATGCAAAATGCCATCTATGAATTTTAAGAATAACTAACTACTAACCTCGCCAACATGATAAAATTTTAATTATAAATTTCCAAAAAGTGTTAATATGTAACTTGATTTGATTTTTATGAAATGTCATAGATGGCGCTGCTTTAAAATTTCCTCTATACTACTAACATTAATTAAATTATGTTTTTCTGCCCAAGTTACTTAAATGGCGTAGTTTTTATATTGTAAAGCAAAATAATAGCATGGCTTACTCAAAAACAACGTTTATATATGCGTCGTTAGATTACACGCTGCCACATAATGCGTAAAAAAAATAAAGATTCACAGCTCCTCCCCCGTAGGTGATAGCGTGATAATATGTAGCCTATTTGTTTTCCCGACCTCTCAGTAATATTCATGCAAAATTTGAAGTAAATCCATGCAGTACTTTTTGAGTTTAGCCCGGACATACAGATAAACAGACAAACAGACATGAATTCTAAAAACTATATTTTTGGCTTCGGTATCGATTGTAGATTACGCCCCAAGTATTCTTTTAAAAAAATATTCAATGTACAGTTTTGACTTTCCTACGATTTTATTATATGTATAGATAAAAAAAAAGAACGCCTAAGGCATTAAGACCACCTCTATACTTCTATATGCATAAATTATTTAATAAACAAATAAGTTCGAGTTCACGTTCAACAATATTAGATAGCCTATAGTTTAGTTACATTCCACTAATTTCCCAATACACTCAGCTTTAGTTCCATGAAACTGATTATCCGAATCAATCTGACTGCTTAACTAGTAACATGGATCATAGGTATCGCGAATGTATCTAATGACCATCATATATGTACCTGTGTTTACATACATGTATGTATGTTTATCGGTGTGTATATTTTGTGTGTATGTGTGGGTTAGCTGCTTTCATATACATGTGTTTACATACACGTGTATATGTATATGTATGTGTATATTTGTGTGTGGGTGTGTGGGGGTATCTAGCTGCTTACATCCTCTGTATATTAACAAGTACTGGTGTAATGCTTCCGTCAGTATTACGATCTCATAGTAAGGCTATGGAGTCGGAATTTGCTGGGATTTGTCCAGAAATTTAGTTGTGTGAAGATCACGGTTTTGTTTTTTTTTGGTGCTGTTATCTTACAGGAATAGAAATAAATATAAAAACAGTAAATTTGGTGCTATTATATAGCACCAAATTTAGTTAAGTTAATTTAAGTTAATTTAGTTTTTTATATTTGATGCTATATAACCACAATACAAAAAACTATATTTTCGGAAAAATCTTCGTGGCTCCGTTCGCGTTCGGGAATTGAACTATTTAGCATTAGCATTATCAGCCTTATAATGTTCCCACTGCTGGGACTCAGGCCTCCTCTCTAGGAGAGCTATTTACATAGTTATATTACAACTTCTTCTTGATAAATCTCGATTGCATCAGTAAATTGTTTGTATGTGTATCTACGTAGTGTACTACAACTAGGATAACTCATTTCATAAAAAACACTACCTAAGTGAATTTAAGTAAACTTTCAGTGCTTGTATTACAATAGTAAATTTACAATGGTTGGTTTACAATGGCATGTACAATGGCGTGCATTACCTAGAAAGGTAAGGTACAAGTTGTATAGAAAATGTCTATGCACCTTAAAACGGATGGTGACACTAAAGTGCATAGTAGTTAGCGCAAATTCTCGTTAATGCCATCGTTATGTTGAACAGTGTAGGCGCCGCTTTAGCGTTTACGGGTTTCCACCAATTTCTAGCGTTTTAGCCGAAAACATACGGAGACTATTTAGGAACGCTTATGTACTGTGCCAAAGATTTAAGTATTTTTGTTTACTCCAGCTTCGTGCGAGTGTAAATGATATAAAAAATAAACGAGAAATGGTCTCCGTAAACGTCCTTCTCGCTAATAAAACCGAACTAAACCGTATTTGGTACATTTATTATGCGCACAGCTAAAGAGTGGAATTCCCTGCCGCGGTTTGTGTTTCCTGATAGCTACAACCTAGGGGTTTTTAAGTCAAGAGTGAATAGGTTGCTTCTAGGCAAGCGTGCTCCATTGTCGACCACATGATCGCTTACCATCAGGTGAAATGTGGTCAAGCGCAAGCCTATCAATAATATTAAAAAAAAATTAAGTCATCATCATCATCATTTCAGCCGGAAGACGTCCATAGCTGGACATAGGTCTTCTCCAAATGTCGCCACAACGACTGATCCGGTGCGTCCATCAGATCTCGTAACCATCTTGTGGCAGCTACTAATGTTGCGTCCTCTTGTACGCAATACCACTTCTGAATCTTTCAGCCGTTCGGTTTTGTCAAACTACTGATTTGACTTAATACCCGGACGGTGACGGTAGACGTCCTTGTCTTCAGTCGTTCTTTATTGCACACTCTTTAGCCTCACCTCACTTATTTCCGTAGCACTTCGCTCTGAGTGAAACAAAGGACACAGAGCTAGTTTCCAGCGTTCTGCCAACACTTTGCAACATCAGGTTTGACGAGGAAAGCCTCGCGTTATTTACTTTGAGGATTCCAGTCCAACGCTAGTAACTGCGCCGATTCAACATCATCATAATTTTAGCTGAAAGACGTCCACTGCTGGACGTAGGCATCCCCCAAGCGTTGCCACTAGGATCGGTCCTGTGTATCGCGCATCCATCGGATTCCTGCAACCCACACCGGGTCAGCGGCCCACCTTGTGTAGCCTTGGAGGCTTTCCAATAGTAAATCTTCCGGTACCTACGTGGTCGCCACTCCAGAACCTTTCGTTCCCATCGACCATGATCTATTCCACGAGCAATGTGCCCTGCCCACTGCCACTGAAGTTTAGCGATTCTTCAGAGAATAACTTCCCGTATATTCCAAAGTGACTATTTAAGAAGATTTCAGGACAAAGCGGCGCAACGTGTTTATACCGAATGCTCCCAATTGCTCCTAACACCTAGATGCGGCCGTTATACAAAAGAAAGGGATTAAACTCTTAATGGTATTGCTTCTATGAATCTTTTGTGTAGGTTAGTTTTTGTGAGAACTGTACCTAATTGCTTTTTAGTCTCTTGGCTAATTTTCTTAAGTTCAATTGAATTTTAACGTTGGTCTTAATACGAAATTGTAGTGACCCAGTGCTTAAGGCACTCATCTAACATGAGCATGAGGTGGCAGGCTCAAAAGCGGATGAGTATCAATGTGAATTTGTGGATTTTAACTTTATGTAGGATACTAGCTTTTACCCGCGGCTTCGCTCGCATTAAGTATTATTTTTAATTAGGTATATTTTTTGCGGCTTTACTTTTGTTAGTGTATAAAAAATTAAGGCCAACATAATTTCAGTTCAATCGGTCGAAAATCTAAGAAGTTTCATACAAGTTTCATCCCCTATTTTATCTCCTTGGAGGTAGAATGTATCAAAATCCTTTCTTAGCGGATGCCTACGTCATAACATCTACCTGTATGCCAAATTTCAGCCCGATCTCTCCAGTGGTTTGGGCTGTGCGTTGATAGATCACTATGTCACATTTGAGTTTTATATATTAAAAAGAAGATTACTGATACATCGTGTCTTGGAAACACTAAAGCTGTTGGTCCCGCTGGCCATTTCTAGGTTTTTGACAGTCGTTACAGGTAATCAGACGCCAGAAACTCCTGGTCCGACCATAAATCTATCGGAGGGGTATCGTGTTGTGGAAGTCCATGCAAAACACGGGTACTCAGGCGTTTCTGCTTAGACTGGAAGTCAATCCCAAGGTTGCTGAGACAAGGCTTGTTTTTATATAGGAAATTATCCTATGATTTGTCCGCTTCCGCTTTTGGATAGAGCGGGAGGACGTGTCAGGCTTTTGCTGACTAATACCTACACCTATGTTCCTTCTTTGATTTCTGTTTAGGGTTCCGGGTTTTTTGGTTTCGCTCTTTCGGCAGTTAATGGAAAAGGCTAGGAAGATGATGATGTTGGTAACAAAAAAAAAATATGATTTTCGTCTTCAAACCAACAAACATACGAATTCGCCAAAAAGGATAAGAAGAAACTTTGGTAAAAGTTTCAGTGCATTCCGTAATACCATATTTTGCATGCGGTTTCAATATGGCGGGTATGGTCTGCAAAGACCGCGAAGGAATAAAAATGAAGCACCCACTTGCAATCAACCTGACTTCGCAAAAATATTTGCTTATGATATTAAAGATATGCTGTATTTTGCTGCGGAGAACTGCAAAGCTGCAGCCAATGTTTTTTTTTGAATGATATTTATACTAGTGCTTGACGATACCAAACAACAAAAATAGAGCCAATAATTAATAGAACCGTGCGCGATCACATCAGAAATGAAGATATCCGCAAGAGAACTAAGGTTACCGACATAGCCCTAAGAATCGCCAAACTTAAGTGGCAGTTTGCAGGGCAAATTGCTCGTAGAACGGATAGTCGATGGGGACGGAAAGTCTGGAGTGGCAGCCACACACCGGAAGACGCGGCGTTGGAAGGCCTCCCTCAAAGTGGACCGACGAGCTGGCGACGGTTGCGGAAATCCGAAGGGTGCGAGATGCACAGGACCGGTCGTTGTGGCGACGCTTGGGAGAGGCCTATGTCCAGCAGTGGAAGTCTTTCGGCTGAGATGATGATGATGATGATGAATAGAGGGTTGCAAAAAACAAACAATTTGTCAAACACTGGTTACAGAAAATTTAGTTGAAGTACATCGACACGAAAATAAGAAGAAGTGCTTGACTACGATCCCACCTCATATTAAGCAGTGATGCAATCGTTGATGTTGAAGCGTACTGGTTTATTAAGAGCCTATTCACTCTAGCCTTGAAGACACCTCAATTATAATCGGATGGGAAAACCGCAGCAGGTATACATATAGGACGACGTGAAACACTTCCTCCGGACCGTAGAGGTAGGAACAATGGGTGGACACTCGCTATACGTGGGGTTGCATTGCACCCATTATTAAATTTTCAACAAGAGATAGGATTGTAAAGGGCTTTTTGGGAACAATACATAGCGGTTTTCAAAAAGCATATCGAGTCGAAATGAAAAATTCTTTTGGTATTGGAAACCGCGAGGGACAGTTTAGTTATCCTCGCGTCATCGTAGAAAATACGGGTTGTAGTAAACTCGCCACATTTCCGATTCACTACATTTTTAAAAATTCCATACATTTTTTTGTAAACTTGGCACAACTACAAAGAACTCAGTGATAAAGTAGTATCCTAAGAATGAAGAAATTTTTAAAATTAATCCAATAATTTTTGAGTTTATTCATTGCATACCTTATTAGAAATCTTTCTTCTTATAATATTACTAGCTGCTACCCGCGACTTCGTCTGCGAGGACTTTAGAAAAAAAAAATCGGGATAATTGGTAGCCTATGTTCTTTTCCATGCCAAAGGCCATACCTATGCATGCCAAATTTCATCCAAATCCGTTCATCCGTTTTTGCGTGATTAAGTAACAAACATCCACACTTTCAGATTTATAATATTAGTTAGGATTATAGAGTAGAGATAGTATATATAGATTAACACACTACTTTATGGTTACAATTAGATGCTTTTAGCGATTGTATTTAAGATTCTACCCTAAGATAACACTTTTAAGACGCCATATTTAGATTAGTTAATTAATAAAGGCCCTTAAAACAAGGAGGAAGGTATAGGTATACTAATCAAAGCCCTCACCTTCATTCCTACCTCAATGCGTCAATAAATTCAGGTAACTAAGTAAGGTAGTCGGTGCGTTTCGGGGCTCCTTTTATTTTCTTATCAGGGGAAACACATAAGCTTTAATTTCTGATTATCTTGCCCGAACATTTCTATTGTGTTTGATTCTTTCCACATAAACAAAAAGGTTGGGAGTACACCAAGCTGTGAGATTGTAAGTTCTAAAGAGTTACCACAACCCTGGACGGTTAAGAAGGCCAGCGAAGACCAGCGATAGAAACTGTTTTGCTGTCTGGCAACATTTTATTTTTTTATCATTTAAAATGTTGCCAAACAGCGAGCCAACATTAGCTCTATACAGGAGGATATACAGGATCTATCTTCCTCTAACTGGCGTTAATCCCGGCTTTTGCCAGGTTCTACATTCCGACTGAGCTTTCCTGTCGTTTTCAGGATCATTACGAGGCCAATAATAAAGCCGTACAGGTTGCCATACACTAGTCATAGATAATTGAGTTGAAGTACTGGTTCATCGGCACGAAAAGAACAAGAAGAACATTAACTAACTCGGCAAATGTTTTCTGCCACATAAGGTATAAAATAAATAGTTAGGGAGTGGGGTAGATGGATAAAAAATAGCCCACAATCTATTCTCAGGCCTACCAAATATACTAAAAAAAAAATTTGGTAAAGTTGTTTGATAAAACTGTGTTCCGAGATTTTCATAAATTAGTTTATACATTGAATCCATATTATTATAATAATTTGATCCCTGGTTGTAATGACTCTGTTCTTACTAAGAACCAATGATTCATAATATTATCATTAAACTGCAAATTAATTATAAAATCACTAGATACATTTTGCAGTAGTCTGTTTCGAGGAATCCCAATTTTAAAATGAAATAACATTTAAATATGTCTGCGGTGCATTCCAAACACAAAATGGCAGTCAAATGGGCGAGCCGCCATTTTAGTAAAATGGCCGACATTAAACCAAACATTCGCAGTTTTCGCGACCGCTGGAGCTCATACTACCGATGGACAGTTATTTCTTCTTTTTAGAACAGTGCATAAAAGTACAATATAGATAGATACAATACAGAAGGCAATATCATGTATGCACTTTTTATACCAGCTCGGCGATCGCGCTACGTTAGGCACAGGCCGCTAAGTTCGAGTCAGTCCAAGCGCGTATGGTCCGAGACATCGTGTCGGTGAGCGGTGTCTATGTGTGCGTTACCCGTTACGCGCTTTACTTACTTTTTTAAAATAATAATAATGAATGTATTAGCATTAGCATTATCGGCTTTGTAATGTTCCCAATGTTGGACCTGCCTTAGAACGAAAAAATTCGAAGATATGCACCAATATGCACTGGGCCCGCGTTGTAGATTACGGCCCATTCCCTCTCCTAAAGACGAGGCCGAGTCCCAGTAAATATATAATGATACTTCTACTTTTATAATGTTGTTAGTTTTGTTACCCTCACTTACAAATTTATTTTAATGTTTCTAAGGTTTGCTGTAAGAAAACCCAATTGTGGGTTAAGCTCGCCTGTGTACATCAATTGTCCTATTTTATTTTTGTAAATGTTGTGTACAATAAAGAATAAAGAAAGAATGATATAATATTCCACAAATCTGACACAACATCATCTAGTCCCAAACTAAGCAGAGCTTGTATATAGACTGCCTTCTGTACCTATCTCTTTTGTGATAAAAACGTGTAGATGTACTAGACACTACATTTATCCAGTATTTCTGCACACTTGTTGAAATCGCATGCTTGTCAGGGGAAACACGTTGAGTATGATAAATGTTGGTGAAAGCAGTTCATGTTTACTGTGATGCATTAGTGATACAGCCAGTATGATTGAGATGGAACGTTATTTCGTTCCGAGGAACGGAAATTTAGTAGACGTGAGGTTTTTTTAGCTGTTAGAGCCACTTTTCTGCAAGTTTTGGGATCTAAATCGGAATGAAGAAAATATAAAATCTGCATAGTTCTGAAATAGTGCCCACAAAAAAGTTTTAACCGAATTTCTCAATGCGTTTATTGTATTAATTGACTTACGAGTATAGCAAATAATGACCCATATCCTTTGAAATAAAGATTTAATTAATAATAATAATATATTTTAATTTTCTTTTAATTATAAATTTTGGAAAAACTAATATTAATAAATATACAATACTTGCATTTTTTCGATATGTAGCTTGAACTTAGCATTGATATTATTTACTTAAAAGTAATAAAAAAGAAAATTTAGCAAAACAAACAATTAATATAAAATTTATCATAGGACTCCCTTCCTAAACTAGGCAGAAAACTTGCTTCGACTGTACCTTTGAAAAAATAGAGAATAAAATTCCGTCCCCATTTTTCTATAACCACGGTACAGGTACGATAGGCCTTCTCTTTCGTTAGCAAAATATAAAAGAATATGGGAATTTGCCTTTGTACATATTTTCATAAATTACATTAGACGGGTTTCCAATTACAGTGACATTACTGCATCCCCTAATTGGCAATTTGTAACAAAGGTAAGTCTGTACAGTCGCGAAATGAATAGGTCTAGCATGTAAGAGGTCTATTTTATATGCAAATTTAAAGAGACTATTTTTCAGAGTACATGCTGAATAAAAATAGCCTTTTGTAAAGGTGAAGATGTGAGGAAGAAATGGGTTTTAAAAGTGGGAATATTTTTGTTGTAAAATTTATAAATCGGGTCGGTTTTTCTTTTGAAATGTAGACTTGTAGAGAAGTATAATCAACCTTTTTTAAAGTGGGATATTATTAAATTATTGTTTCCGCTCTAGGGTCCAATGAAAAGGCGGGTCAGATTGACTAAAACCTAGTTGTCTTTTGCATTCTAAAGCTATGGTCACTCTTTCAAACGTTCCCGTAGCCACAGAATGCATCAGCCTTACTGGGCCCCTTCAGTTTTACTAACATCATTTCTTTGATGCACGTATGAAGCACTCCGCGCTGTCGACTTAGATTTGAGTCCTAGTGCGAGTCTGTTTTACATCAACGCGTTTATGACGATCGGCGCTCTGATTGGTCCACTCCAAGCCCTTGACCAATCAAAGACCCAAACGCAAGAAATATTTCAATAGTCTTGGCATTTGAAGGTGTAATAGGACCTTTTATCATTGAAATAATTTTATTGTCTACCATTTCCAAAAAAAAAGGTTTTCTTAAACTATGTTATGTATATTTCTCTTTCGTTTCTTAATCCGCCATCCTCCCAGTGTATCCCGACACTAGATCGTGTTATTTTAATAGGACTGCCGTTAATAGGGCCCGTGTTAATAGGCCGATACGTGCTAAGCAATAAATTGTAGGGAGATAGGCCGCGCTGATTCTATTACGATATGTACAGGGTGAGTGCTATAGGGAGGCTACTTTTGTTGAGGCGCTTGGCGGGTTTAACTTCGATTTTTTCTTTCAGAATTTTTGCACAGCGCCATCTAATTCCAAACTGAGCGGAGTTTATGGTATGAGTGCTGGTTAACTGATAAATGTAGTTAAATATTTCTAAATACATACTCGTATTATATGTAGACAAATGAAGAGTAAAATGTCGAAATGTTTTTGGATAGGGTGATTGTTGATCTTCAGCTAGCCGTATGGTCGTTCGCCGTTCGCTACTGCGAAGCAGTAACGCCAGCGAAGATGATGGCTGCAATTGTAAGTGAATGGACACCCTCACGCCCTTATCCTCAGACACCACTACAAGAGACTTTCCGGGCTTAAGAAAGCCAAACACGATCACGGGCCACCGTACGCGTGGATTTGCGAACGATGAGCAATAGGTAGCTTGCTGTTTGGTCATCCGGTAAAAACTAAGCTCGAGTTAGTGTTCCACGCGTGTCTCAAAGAGATTTAACAAAACTGAAGGGATCCAACGCAAAAGCTTTAGCTGGCATTGGCTTTCAGTGCCAGCACTGCCAGCTAGAGCTACGGAATTATTTTATAGAGTTGTCGTGGTCATGGAGAAAAAATAAAAAAAAATGTTATTTTTGTTTTAAAAGGCAACAGAAGGAACACACGCTTTCGCCAATAAAATTCAAACACCCCCTCGATTTACCTAGAAAGGGAAGAGTTATTTGATACAAATAAATACAGTTTTATTGGTAAACTGTACCTTTGTTTTTCCTTGTGGTTTAAAATATTATTATAAATAAATGATTTGTAGGTGGAAATTGGGACTGGGGCCCTGGTAATAGGCGAGAGGTAAATAAAACGGATCAGTTCTAAAAACAAAAAGGCACCAACACACAAAGTCTCGGATTGATCAAACATTTGTTCGCCCTTGACGGCCACACTTCTAAAACTATTTGCTTATTTATTTTAACTCATGTATTACCAAGAAAGACAAACTATTTACCTACTGAATTCTGAGAATAGGAACATAAAATAACTTTGTTCGTATGTGCCATGGTTATTTTTATCACAAGAGAGCTCTAGTTGTAGGCCTAGTTATAAGCCACTTCATCATCATAATCATCGTCATTTTTGCCCAAAGACGTCCACTGCTGGAGATAGACTTCCATTATGTGTCGTCGTCGTTATAAGCTTCTGTGCATCTTCCATCTATCGGATTCCTACGACCTTCACTAGGTGTAGGCCCTTTCAACGCTGGCTCTTCCAGTACGCGGTTTTTATTTAAGAACCTTTCATCCTCATCTACTATTAGTTCAAAAGTAAATCAAGCATTCGTTTAAAAGGTCTCCAAGGCTAGAGTGAATAGGCCCTTAATAAACTAGTACGCCTCACTATCGACGATTGCATCACTGCTTACCATCAGGTGGGATCGAAGTCAAGCACCAGTTTATAACAATAAAAAAAATGTACCCTGCTCACTGCCATTTATGTTTGTTAACTTTTGTTTTCTTGCTGATATCTTCATTTCTGATTTGATTATTTAACGAAACTCTGAGCATAACCCTACAATCAGCAACTAACTCAAAAAAAACCTCAACACTAATACCACAAAGCAATCAGTGTAAATGAAAAATGTAGTCCATTCGCTCCGTTCCGAGGCGCGAGGGTCGGAAATAAACTTGTCCACTTACACAGGCGCTCGGCAAAAGAATTAGCAAAATGTTAGGTAGGACGATAAATTACTGGGAATCAAACCATTAGTGGTTCGCCTGAAATGTTTTAACATAACAACGGAAAAAACGCTGGAATAGGATTCTAGATCTAGCTGACCTAGTTTTAGAACTAGCGAATGGGTGGTTGTGGAATGAATATGATTACAAAGCTGGTTGTTTTTAGAAAAAGTACTACTTAACAAATGTTTGAACGATCGTTGATGTTTGCTAGGACTGTAGGATTGTTTAAAAGAGTTACTGAGGCACTGGAATGCATGGGGCAACTACAGGATCACAGATGGGTTTTAGTCCGTAAAGTCGTTGACCCTCTAATCAAATAGAGAAAAATACTCTAAATAAAGAAAAACCGTCAAATAAGTTCGGCGACACTGGTACCGCTACCCATACAGTTAGGGAAGAAATCGTAAGACATTAATAACAACAATATAATAGTTTGACCAGATAAAACACTAGGTGTACTTTAATATGTAGTTCCAATTATTATTGATACAATACACCTATTGCCACTTTCGTACAAAAACTCACGATTTCAATATTAAATTTATTTTTTGTTGGCGCTTTCTTTGTAAATAATAATAATATAATAATACATTTTATTCACAAACTTTTTTACAAGAATCCTATGAAAACCCTGACTTCTGACCTAATAAAAGTTAAACGAAAATAATGTCATTGGAACAAAGTAAATTAAAGGCAAACTATTAAAACAATCTGGTGGGATTCAACGCCACCAAAGCACAAGCGTGTCTATTCACCGCTAAAAGGAGCCCGTTCACCTTGGCTCCTGCTTTCCGGAATGTATCCCTGGAATGCGCCGACCGCCTTCAGCTCTTGGGAGTTGAAATTTCCTCCGATCTCAACTTTGGGCGGTTCATTGAGTCCAAGGCCAAGATTGCTGCTAGAAAACTCGGCGTTTTGGCAAAGGTCCGGCGGTACTTCACACCGGGACAGCTTCTAATGTTATACAAAGCACAGGTCCGATCGTGTGTGGAGTACTGCAGCCACATATGGGCTGGAGCTGCAAAATGCCACCTGGCAGCTTTGGACTCCGTGGAAAGGCGTGCAAAGAGACTAATTGGAGATATGGATTTGGCTTCCAATCTACAAAGCCTTGAGCACAGGCGCAGGGTAGCCAGCCTTTCGGTATTTTACAGGATGCATTTCGGAGAGTGTGCGCAGGAATTGCATGAATTGATTCCGCCATCCCCATTCCACCATCGGACAAGCCGTCGTATGGCGGGTATCCACCCTTTCGTTGTCCAAACCTTTACGGTCCGGACTAAGCGTTTCGCCTCGTCGTTCATACCGCGTACATCGAGGGACTGGAACAATCTGCCTGCTGCGGTTTTTCCATCCGATTATAATTTGGGTGTCTTCAAGGCTAGAGTGAATAGGCTCTTAATAAACTAGTGCGCCTCACCATCGACGATTGCATCACTGCTTACCATCAGGTGGGATCGCAGTCAAGCGCTAGTTTATAACGATTAAAAAAAAAAAAACAATATTGAATAAAATTACCTAGTACCCAGAAGGTAATAGAGATCTATCTTTACTTTGTGTTGTTTTACTCTAGTAAAACAACACAAAGTTTGGTCGTCGTCATAATTGTTCTATCTAATTTAAGTTCTCTTATTATATTGATTTAGTATATATTACACTATTTATTAGTTTATTTTATTAGCATATATACGTATTTTATAATAAATTATAATCAAATTTTATCGTAAAAACCTCTATTTTAATAATCGCTTATTTATTTATTGTGCAGACCTACCACAGTGTTTTCTTTTTAACCCTAAGGTTGACTGGTAGAGAATGCCCTGATGCATTAAGTCCGCCTATGTACCACCACTGTACATAAAGTTTAAATAAATAAATAATAAATAAATAAAGTAACTCATAATTATGATGGGGTCTTGGGTTGAACGAAAGAGAACCCCGGACCCTGGAACGAAGACAAAGAAGAACCGGAGTGGGTTTTAATCAGTAAAAGTCTGAAACGCAGAGCGGGAGAAGTCATATTGATGATTTCTTACACTAAAAAAAACTCATTATATGATTTAAAAGAGTGTCGATAGTTTTTCTTACACGTTCTTCTCCATAGGAATGTACGCTTTGGAACATGCAATTAGGACTATTAATAATATATAATAATAATAATAAATTCCACAACTTTTCACACAACGCCATCTAGTAAACCGAAAAAAAAAAAAAACCGAACCGAAGAATAAACCGTTTTTCTTTCTTTCTTTTCTTTTTCAATCTTTAGTCCCAAGCTAAGCAGAGCTTGTGTTATAGATACCAGACAACTGATAAACATACTTATATATTTCTAAATACATACATAATATAGATAAATAACACCCAGACAGAACAAATGATCATGCTCATATTGATAAGTGTCTGTAAATGGTCTATTTGAAATAAATGCTTTTGACTTTGACATTGAGAGTACCAAAACGCCTCGACGGCCACTGCTAGATAGTATCGTCAAAACTTTCTATATAAACCGAGCCAGTAATTGAACAGCGTGTCACGGCCCATCTATTTGTAATCGACAGCCCGTGTCAAATGTAACTATGACTATGACCACGGGAATTTGAGCTCTGTACAATATCCCGGGTATGAATGTAAGTTGTATTGACGTATTTAGCCGCAGTGGTAGCCCAGTGGTTACTCCAAGCAGGCGCTTTATTTAATCAAATAAAATACTTCAGAAGTTCAGACCACAAAATGTTCATATAATGTTAGTAAGTAGGTCTTAAAAACTTTGTTAGAATTTTATGAACAATACATAAATTAAAATAAGTTTTAACAAAAACAAACAGAAATGAGAATTGGACCATTTTGCTGCTTATTCTTTGCTAAACCATATATGTTTAGACTGGTAATCTAACTGGATTCAGCCAAACATCACTGTTTTCCATGGAGTGCCTGCCGAACGGGTCCCTACGGCTTAGCAACTGCCACATTGTCCAAATCCAAATCAATCATAATTAAAAAGCAAATAGTTGAAATCCAACATTCGTCCGGCCTTATCTTTGGTAATATATCCGGGGGCGTATTACCAAAAACTTCGGAGCAAACGGCTAAACTTGTCAAATGAGCAGGCTTGTGTAACGAGAAAAGTTTTTTGATCATCTACCCCCCGATACTCCGGTAATCATAAGTTGGATCGGCGAATTGAGTTATGTGGTAATACTTCAAGTTAGGAAGGTCACTTTAGTAGAGTTTGCAGTTTTAATCTAGACTTTGACTGCCTTATAAGATGTGTTAAGCTGGTATGTCGAGTAGAAAGATTGAAAGGATGAAGGACTATATGAAAGGAGGATATAATATGATTCGAACCAATAGATTTATAAGTACCGTCTGTCTTTTATTCTCTGAGACTAAAACGACATTACAACATAAAAGAACTGGCATCATTCCTACTGTAAGTTTGACATTACCTATGTCAATTTAGTCTCAGGGTATAAAAAACAGATGATAGGTACATGGTCGGTGTAGGTGGTTGAGCAATTAGTCGGAACCGTGAAGCGAAGACAAGCCTCACAGTGAGCTCACCAGAGAAGCAACCAGCGTCGGAGTCGCAGGATAGTGGACGGCGAGCCAGGGGTAGCTCGCCGTCCTGCCGCCCGCTTAGGACCAAAACCGGGTCTCTTATTCCACCCAGACACACCTTCCCGTTCCGCCCAAGAGAAATCATTAGATGATTTCCCACTTTAAAAAAAGGGTTGGGCACGCCGTTATCCTAATTTCCGACCGCCGTAGGCGCGGGTTTGCGAGCTTAGTGCACTGGGTAGCTCGCCGTCCGGCAATCCGGTAATAATCCGGACCAAACCTAGTCGTCATCGGCGCGTTCTGTTCCAAGCGCGCCTCAAGGTGGGGATGTCAGCAGACTATAGGGGCCCGGCAGGGCTGAAGCCTCTGGGGAAGCCCGTGTCCCCCAGATCGAAGGCAACGAAAGAATGGGGTGGCGTTTACTCAGTAAGAGTCTGACACGCCCTCCCGCTTCGAGCTGGAGAAGTCATTTTGATGATTCCTATTCCTTTTTTTTGCTAAAAAAAAAACCTTAAAATAGGGGTATCGGGGGTAGACGTTAATTTTACAGAGAGTTTTGAAGGTTTATTAATCTTGGTTGAGTTGTTTTGGTGGCCAAAGCTTCATTAGTTTTTTTTTTTACGCAAGAGCAAAGCTCACCTACATCACACATCTTACCAACTTTTCTACATATTACAGATCTAATGACAGAAAACACACTTTGCCCGATGCGTCCGTAACTTAGTCTCACCGCTTAGTTGCCTTCCACACGTCTAATGGAATTGTAATCTGGAATTCTAGACTTAGAGGAGAGCTGTGACTTACCTGACGTAATTACGAGAGGGAATTGCCAGTGAAATTGTTATCGTATAGACAATTTGCTGATAACGATATTGGTTCGGAGGTGCCAAGTGATATTAGCCAAGCAATCGACGTTTGTCAAGATGGGGCTATCTTGTTTCTATTAATTGATATGTGGCTTTTATAAGTAATTAAGAAATTGTTGATTTGAAGCTAGGTTTTTATGCTGCTGAGCCTTTTTTGAAGTATGGTTTTAAAGTATTCGGTGTCTTATTAGGCTCTCTCTGTTTGAGTGCACCTACATATATTTGCTTACATGCTTGTGCCTATAACCTAAAAAAATTTACACGTAACTGGAGTGAGTTAATTTCCACCTATAAAAAATTTTATAGATGGAAATTAACTCACTCCAGTTACTTCTTTGCTTTCGTTTCAGGATTCTAACAACCACAAACATCGTGAGAAAATGAGCATGTCTTAGAATCAAAATTTCGAAGGTAAGTATGTGACATCTAACAATCCTTATTGGGCCTGCGTGGTGCATTGCGACCCATTCCCTGTCCTAGAGATGAGGCTTGAGTTCCAGCAGTGGGAAATGATAAATGATAAATAAATGATAAATGATATTTATTTTGCAAATAGGTTTCACGAAACACTTTTACACGTCAATTTTTTTTTTGTCAAAATTATTAATCTAGATGAGGCCGGTGTTTCCTAACTGACTACCCTGAGAAGAAACACCGAAACAAACTCAGGGGTCACAGTCTCTTTTAAAAAAAAAAAAAATATCCATACAAAATGTATCGGTCAAATCATATGCGAACTATGCAGATTGGTGTCTGAGATGGCCTTTTAAAGAAAGAACCATGCAGATTTGAGCGGACCTGTCCAGTCAGTGCAAGCATTTGTCATTTTCCTCGTAAAGCTCAACTCGGGGCTACTAAGGAGCTCAACGACTTGACGAACAATGCAAAGGAAAGGACATTTGGTTAGGCCGTAGAAAATACTCAAATTGCCAGACATAAGTTAAAGTGACTGAAACGAAAGGAAAAAGCAAGCTATCCACATAGTCCTCACATTCACAAAAAAAAATAAATAAAAAAGATATAAATAAAATTTACAAAAAGTAATACTTAACAAAGTAAATATTGTTGTCAAAAAAAATTAAAGAATAAAAAGAAATTAGTCGAATTGTATATAAAAAAAAAAATGTCGGATTGTAAAAAAAAAAGAGAATATCAATGTCAAATTGAAACATAAGTTAAAAGAATAAACGACAGTACAGCGAGTACTGGAGCAGGTCAATCCCAAGCCTTATTGTCCTCAACATAGTCCTTTATAGTATAAAAAGCCTTTTGGCAAAGTTTACGCTTTACAAATGATTTAAATTTATTGAGGCTAAGAGCGTTTCCGCATTATCCGATCCGATATCGGTATCGGACGCCGATACGATATCGGGGTAAGTAAAATGTATGAAATATGTACCTGTCTTTCATATTGTCCGACCCGATATCGGATATCGGAGCACAGAATTTCATACATTTTACTTACCCCGATATCGTATCGGAGTCCGACACCGATATCGGATCGGATAATGTGAAAACGGTCTTAGTTCTTGAATATGACTATTAGGAATATTACTAGGCTGATTATGCTTATATGTATATTAATTAACTTACCACGCATATTTATTTTATTCACCGCGTGGTGGATTATGGTCCACTCCCTCTCCTAGAGAGGAGGCCCAAATCCCAACAGTAGGCAAATTACAAGGCCGATAATGCAAATGCTAAAAATTAATTTACTCCTACTGGCAGAGACGCTGGCAGCAGCTAGTCTAATGAACAACTTTAGATTTATTTGACTAATGTAAGCATCAAACACATCCTATAAGACGCTATTTCAAGTCTAAACTCTTCCCACATCAAGATGCATGCACAAGCATCAAATACAGAGATTTTTCCTCAACCGCGGCAGATAGCTTGCATATTTGAGAAGGTGCTGGCTTCTCAAACGACGCCACTTTGCCTTGTCAAATGCAGAGCGCTCAGAATTGACAAACATAGTACTATCTTTTTAAACATGCTTATAAACTGGATTTTTAAGAAATAGGAGTTTATGTTTTTTAAGAAATTGTGAACAAGAATGTCACTGAAAGCATGTGTTTTATTTCATTTGATATTCTTATCACTGCGAAATGGATTGTAGAGGTCTGGTATGCAGCCGCTCCTCGTAAAATACTGGTATTTAGCTAAATCCGGCTTGACTGGAAGACGACTCAAATATAGTTAGGAAAAGGCTAGGCAGATGATGATGATTTTTTATCACTGCGAAAATACTATAGATCGATCGATCGATTTGATCTGTAAAGAAACGCATCAATTACCTACCTATAAGTCGAAATCCTGCATCAAACTTCGCCGCGTGATTAGATACTGATAAGAACATATATAACGGGAGTGCTTATCAGACTATGGCTGACAAAAACCACACCTCTGTCCTTTCTTTACCCTTTGCGTTCCAGTACTACACGCCGTCGACGACACGGGCTCTGTTCGGATGGTTACCGGACCTCATTTAAATCTGTGTTGTACTTTTTCACACAGATCTTCGAGGTTGACCTTCAATGCATCCCACCATCTTTTCTTTCTTCATTCCAAAGTTAATAAGGTCTAGGTTCGTCAAAACAAAAAAGTGGGAACGGTTATTATCAGACTACCCATAGTGTCTCTACATTTGCATTTTGGAGGACCTAAAAACGTACGATAACCTACTGGGCCTATAGCTGGGCTAGGCTAGCTGAGACAAAGGAAACCATCGATTCGCGAAGAAAAAAATACAATTAGAATCAGATTTTGTATATGTGAAACATAGGATTTTTTAAATTAAGGTCTTAGATTAATTAATGGGCGCTATATTTTGCGTACAAATTTTGAAAAATAAAAAATCATAGAAAATAAAAATTAACAGAAAAGACCAATTTAAACTCCTATCGTCTGTTTTTTATACTATGAGACTAAATTGACACGAGTAATGTCAAATTTACTATAGGAATGACGCCAGTTCTTTCGTGTTGAAATGTGTTTTTAGTCTCAGAGTTCAAAAAACAAACGATACAACAGAAAACAGAACTTATTTTAAATTTACTTAAATATTTTTAATAAATTTATGACGACTGCGCCTGCGGTATCAGCAAGTTGAACTTCATTGGTAAGTACTTAGTCTGGTAACGCCTTAAGCTGATCGCACCGCAATATTACAAGATCAGACAAGCCAACGATTCGCTAGTTATGCAAATATCGTAAAGCGGAAGTTACAGGAGTAGATAATATACAGAAACCAATGTAACGTGATGAATTGATGAAAATCGACTTTTAGCATATCATAGCATTAGCCTTATAATGTTTCCACTGTTGGGACACAGGCCTACAGGCCTCCTCTCTAGGAGAGGGAATGGGCCGTAAGCGGATTGGTGAATGTCACACGCATTTTTGGTCCTAGGATTTACTTTTACGTATAAATAAAATTGAAGTATCTGTTTCATCATCATCTTTTTGCTCTTGTTCCATTTTACTTGGGGTCAAAACGCAACATGATTTGTTTCTTCCATTTACTCCTGTGATCCTGTCACTCATTACGCTATTATTAACTCCCATTTGTTTTGTAACACTTCACACACGATGCAACTGAAGTGTCTGTGTGTGTGTTTGTAACATCAAAATGTATTTTTTTATATAATGCACATACAAGTAGGTTTATTCAATACCTTTAATAAAAATGTTTCTTTTTATGCTTAATTATTTTGCTTAATCTTGGAAATAGCTGGATTTTCAGCTGACAGATGATATAATAAAGACTTACTTAGTCTTTTAATTTTAGAATTTGAGCTGAAAAGTCATCAAATATCTCCTCCCATGCTGGGTGGAGCGAAGGGGATTGTCAGACTTTTACTAACTAAAACCCACGTATACCTTCAGTGTCCCAGGTCTGTGCTAACTCTTCCAAACTATCTGGCACTCCTGGTTAGCCTCTAAAGTTTATACCAGTTTGATGGCGATAGGCTCTCCCTCTATCACAGACTTAAACATTACTTGTGAAATTTGAGCGTCCTAAATGTACAATGAAGTAAACATTTGGCTAACCCTTCGAGGAATTCAGTGACTTTATGTAATGATGTAATTTTGTAAAAGAGAATGAACAAATAGGACCTAACGTACAACGTTAGGTCAAGATGCGACATACGAAATTGTCATTTGAAAGATAATAGTAAAAGCTTTATTCATCTTTCTAGTTTTTAACCCCCGACGCAAAAACGACGGGGTGTTATAAGTTTGACGTGTCTGTGTTCGTAAATGTATATGTGTCTGTCTGTGGCATCGTAACTCCCAAACGGATGATCCGATTTGAATAAATTTTTTTTTTATTTGAAAGGTATATCAGTCGAGGGTGTTCCTAGCTATGTTTGGTGGAAATCAGTTCAGGTCTTCAAGGTCATCAGGACCGACCTGAAAGGTGGAGAGTAGTCGGGGTTTATTTTTAATTTTAAATTTAATTTTTTTACCAGGTAGTTTGGGGTTGGCTTCCATTTCCAGATGCGGTTTAATGCCAGTGTTTTACATGGAGCGACTGCCTATAAGACCTCTACAACTAGAACCATTTACGATATTCTTTGAATAGACTGATGACTCGGAAGACGTGTAAAAGTTTTTTTGTACGGGTGTTATAATCAGACATAATTATCCGAGGAAATAATTATGACTATCTGTTTATACTTTTCCCTTTTTTTTAATTTTTATAAACTAGCGCTTGACTAAGATCCTACCTGATGGTAAGCAGTGATGCAATCGTTGATGGTGAGGCGCACCAGCTTATTAATTCATGAATCCCCGACCGGTCCTATGAGACCGCGCTGTTATTGTTTTACTATTGTGTCTCGTTTTGTGGGTATGTGATAGGTTAAAACCCTATAAAAGGAATTACTCCTGTATGGTGGCTGCGTTCATAAATGTATGGGCACTTGTGTGTATGAACTCAAGACACCCAAACCCGGAATAATATTAACCATACAAATATTTGTTTCGTTCGGGAATCGACCTCGCGACACGCATCGCAGTAGTCAATCGCTTAACTTCAATAGTTAACCAAACGTGTTGAAGAGCGATGTTTTGCGAAGTTCGGCTTCTGTAACATTGCTCCTCCCTGTACTAGAACTACATTATGAGCAATACAATATAATTACGGCATAATTTGAGTGTGTCGCTACTTATGAATTGTTTGCTATTCAATGTTCTTGTGCTTTCATACTGTTACGTAACAATGTAACTTACTACTACTGTTGCTACATTAAAGTAATTGTAAAGATTGGAGATAGTGAAGGAGGGTCATATTTGAAATTACTCTTTTATATATTATATATTATTACTAGCTGCTGTCAGCAGTTTTGTCTGCATGCCTGATGCCAGTAGTAAATTATCTGCCTTTCTATTAGATACTTTTCTCTTGAGTAAGGAAAATTTCAGTAACGATTTTTTGTAACATGTTTGTAAGTAGGTATAACTTGAGTACACTGATTGACTACTGCGCTGCGCTACCGGGATCGATTCCCTCAAAGAACAAATAATTGTATGTTCATATCTTGTGTATGTGAGTTTATTACATGTTTGTGAACATACCCACGCTGCAGGAGTTATATCTAGAAGTAGGGCAACGTTTAAATATTGGAGAAAAATGCTAGGAATAGCTACTTTTTAGGGTTCCGTAGCCAAATGGCAAAAACGGAACCCTTATAGTCTCGCCATGTCTGTCCGTCCGTCCTCGCTTAATCTCTGTGACCGTTAGCACTAGAAAGCTGAAATTTGGTACCAATATATTGTATGTCAATCACGCCGACAAAGTGGTAAAATAAAAACTGGAAAAAAAAATTATTAGGGTAGCCCCTACATGTAAATTGGAAAGTGATTTATTTTTTAATTTTAACCCTAGCGTGTGATATATTGTTGGATAGGTATTCAAAAATGAATAGAGGTTTACTGAAATATTTTTTTTGATAATATCAATAATTTCGGAAATAATCGCTCCAAAAGCAAAAAACAATGTGTCCCCCCCCTCTAACTTTTGAACCATAAGTTTAGAAAATATGAAAAAAATCTGGAAAGTAGAGCTTTATGAAGACTTTCTAGGAAAATTATTTTGAACTTGATGGGACGAATAGTTTTTGAAAAGTTGGGGACACTTATTGTGACGGACGGGAAACTACGGAACCCTACACTGAGCGTGGCCCTTCACGCTCTTGGCCGGTTTTCATAATCCAGTTGATATGAATGAGTATTTTCAACCCCTGAAAGATCGGTTATTAAAAGCAACCCTTTATTTATGTGCTTACCTTAAAACATTTTTTAGTACATTCTACTATATTTTTAGTAAACTCTACTATACTACACAAAATGTGGACGGATGGAGAGGGAGAGGGAGACCAAAGAAAAGATGGATGGATTGTGTGAGGACTGATATGAAAGAAAAGGGAGTTGATGATAGCATGGCGGGTAATAGGACAGAATGGAAGAAAAAAACATGTTGCGCCGACCCCAAGTAATATGGGATAAGGGCAGGAAGAAGAAGAAGAAGACTACACAAAATAGTTGCTGCTAACAGCTTCGCCCGCGTGTCATTAGAAAATGATCTCAAAGGAATATACTCTCAGGATGAAAAGTATCCTACATGCTATTTCAGGATAATATATTATTATGGTCTACCTGTATAATAATATCTAGAATCATTATTTTTTAGTAGTTTTTGAGTGAAACATCCATACTTACAAACTTTCACGTTTATAATATTACTAGAATAGCCTTGCTGAAAATAAATTGTCAAAAACACGAATTGATCCCACGAAACTCCACACCAAAAACCAGACTCTAAACTACAGAACCAATTGTCCACAAACATACATGCAGCTCACGTACTTTCCTGTATCATCTTCCTTATTCCTCGTTCCTTACCGGGCAAGAATAACTCTTTGTGATTGATATCAGCATTGATATTGTAAGGATAATGAAATAAATTATTGTTTACCGTTTGTTCCTTACCTGCTGAGAATGGCCACCCGACAAAGTAACTTCCTTTGTGTTTGTATCCTTTGTGATTTTTTTATGAATAAAAGGTGGATCATATGGTTGTAATAATAATAAAAAATAATAAATCCTTCATTTCAGGCTACTAAGGCCCATAAATACTTTACACAATATAGTCTTAAAATAAACTAATACACATTAATCTAATTTTATACGTTAAGTTTATTTTGTTAGTAAATACGATTTAAAACTATGTTAGTAACACTTTACTTTGCACTATATTTTCTTGGTGCTAATCCAGCGTTCAGTTCAACAGGGGTCTTGAGTATGTGGGTGTGTGCTAGTTTTAATACGTGTAGACAGCAGATATATGGTAATCAACATTCTTGGTTAGCGGGCGCATTTTTCCAACTACAGTTGGAGTCTGTTAGAACCCTGGATTACAAAAGTCTGGTTCATGTTTTTCGACCCATCCCCGTTTCCCTTGGGTGTTGCAAATCTTCAGAGTTCTCGGTTTTTCTCTATAAAGATATACATTTGTACGCGTATTATACACTTAAATCTTTCCCATGAATTTCTGTTTATTGGTGAAAACCGCATGAAAATCCGTTCAGTAGTTTTTGAGATTATTGCGAACAAACAGACGCGGTGGGGTTTTACAATATTAAATACAACATGTAACGTAATTAACGGACATCCTTTTGGGGGGTCATTGTACTCATCATTATGAACAACTTTTTGTATGGGACCAAACCTGAAATCGAGAAACAATAATCAGCTGTTCCATACATTTTGACGAAATAAGCGAACACTGTTCCATACATTTAGAACAGTTGATATTTTTTTACTCGATTTCAGGTTTCGTCCCATAGTAAAGTACAATGACCCCCCAAGAGGATGTGCGTTAATTATGTAACATGTTGTATATTTATAAGCAAATAGCATATTTGGCCTTCTAATGTTCCCATGCTGGGACTCACTGCTCTTAATTCATGAAACCCCGACCGGTCTCATAGGACCGCGCTGTTATTGTCTTACTATTATGTCTCGTTTCGCGAGTATTGATAGGTTAAGTAAAGATAAGGATAACGCCAAAAATACGGAACGACTACTGTTTAAATATTTTAGTACCAACCTGTCTATTCTCCTCTGTTATTTATTTCGTGATGAGCCAGCTTATGGCCTCGATTTAGTTTGATAGGAAGCGATGGGTGCGGTCTTGTTTTTTTCGAGGTGAGAAATCATCGAACAACTTCTTCCGCTCGAGGGAGCGAGGGGGCGTGACAGACTTTTACTAACTTAAAACCAGCTATGTCCTTTGCATTTCAGGAATAGAATAGAATAGAATAAACTTTATTGTACACCAAAAAGTAACGGTACAGTTAATACAATAACTTAAATCTATGGGTACAATGGCGGTCTTATCGCTGAAGGCGATATCTACCAGACAACCTTAGGATGGATCGTAAGAACTTAAGTTGTACAGGAGGCAGTTTGCGGTGTAGGTAGGTACACTATAAATAAGCAGATATTTAAAATAATTATAAATCATATACAGGACCATGGTAATTCTTTCTAAAATTCGTAGTTTCTTATATTCTATGTGTACCTAAATATTATTTCAAATATGTGTGATTACAATTCACATCCGAAATTCTCCATTCCCGTACCGTGCGACCACCGTAAATGAAACTTCAGTATTACACACATGTACGTGCCTTCGTCTTGCTGAGTAAACTACAGACTATAGTTATCTGTGTATATATTTAGTCTAGTTATAACTTAGACTTACTAGTTAATAGTTTAGGAGTTGTAGTGGATATTAACGTGTCAGCTTGAAATTGGGGACTGATTTTAAGTACCATGGAATGGCGCGTTCTGTTCCGCGCGCGCCTCAAGAAGTCAGCAAACTGTAGGGGCCCGGCAGGGCCGAAGCCTCTGGGGAACACGGAAATTCCAGGTGACCCCGTGTCGCCCCAGATCGAAGGCAACGAAGGAACGGGGTGGGGTTTAGTCAGTAAGAGTCTGACACGCCCTCCCGCTCCGCCCAAGTGCGGGAAAAGTCATTTTGATGATTCCCCACTTCAAAAAAAAAGTGCCTTGTAGTTTTGTGACTGTGTGTATTGTTCGAAAGAGTCACCGTGGTCTTGGAACGCAATGATGAACCGAGGAGTGACGGATAAAAACATGATATTTTTTTTTTTAATGGTTATAAACTAGTGCTTGACTGCGATCCCACCTGATGGTAAGCAGTGATGCAATCGTCGATGGTGAGGCGGGATGGTAAAAGCCTATTCACTCTAGCCTTGAAGACACCCAAATCATAATCGGACGGAAAAACCGCAGCAGGCAGATTGTTCCAGTCCCTCGATGTACGCGGTATGAAGGACGAGGCGAAACGCTTAGTCCGGACCGTAGAGGTTTGGACAACGTAAGGGTGGATACCCGCCGTACGACGGCTTGTCCGATGGTGGAAAGGGGATGGCGGAATCAATTCATGCAATTCCTGCGCACACTCTCCGAAATGCATCCTGTAAAAAACCGAAAGGCTGGCTACCCTGCGCCTGTGCTCAAGGCTTTGTAGATTGGAGTTAGCCAAATCTGGATCCCCAATTAGCCTCTTTACACGCCTTTCCACTGATAATTCCAGTTTTTGTTTAAAAAAAAGTAATCAACAATTCATCAAAATGACTTGGCGGAACGGCAGCGTGTCAGACTTCTAATGACTAAAACCCATTCTTGTTTCTTCTTTGTTCTAATTCCGGGGTCCCGGGGGTTCTCTTTCGTCAACCCAGGCCCCTGTAGGCTTCAACTTTGTCGAACCCCTACTTGCTGACATCTTGGCTTGGTCTGGACTGTTACCAAACGTCCGGACGGCGAGTTACTCATTGTTCGCCGTCCGCAAGCATGCGCCTACGGTGGCTGGAAAGGTAAACGATGACATTCGACAGAATACCATCGGTGTTTCAAGGGAGTCTGCCGTTTTGCCGAAAAGAATTTGCCAAATTTTCATTACCCAAAGCAATTTTCGAAACCTTTTATTTCACCAATGCAATATTTGGAAACACTTTAGTTCGAAAATTTTCATTTGGTCAAATTTTTACTTCGGCAGAATATTACCTAGAATAATTTCATTAAGGCATTTGGTCTTAAATCAAATGATTTATTACGGCAAAAAATCTTTAGAAAATGAACAGTTTATCAAATTAATTGCTATGAAAAAAAAAAATAAAGACGGTTACAAACGACGAATGAAAAACTAACTGCTACCAGAACTATAGGTTAGGTTAGGTTAGAGTAGCGACCAAACCACGCACGAGCCGAGCGAGCGAAGCGAGCGGTGCCGCGGCAGCGGCCGGCGAGTGCCAGAAGCATATTTTTATATGTAAAACCAGAAACAGTAAACTGAAGATACCGAAATTTGGCTAATTTTATTTTGGGTAAAATATGTTATACCAACTGAAATGTTTGACTACATAAAAATTGGTAAAAGAACTAGTTGGTAAGCAAATTATTGCTGAAATGTTAACTTGCCAAACATTAGTTTTGCGTAACATTTATTTGTGAAGAGTTTATTTGCTAAGTAATAATTTGGCAAATGAAATTATGCGAAAAATTGTTTGGGAAGTGATAATTTGGCAATTTCTTTTTGGTAAAACAAGGGAGACCCGTGTTTCAAATCATGCTAATTCATTTAGTAAATATCATCTGAAGTAAAAGTTTCACAAAACTCATGAAATTTCCATGTTTGAAAATGAAGAAAAATCTTGTAAAGAAAAATCTTTTCGGTACGCCAATGTACCGATGATATTTTCATTCATCGATTTTTACGCGTTCCTAGGGTATCAAAACCATGTAAATATGATATTTCCAAACCACGGTTCCAAACAGTTTGGTTCAAATCACGATATTTTCATCAGATAGAATCTGAACATGATATTTACATTTTTTTCACAAAAATGTTGTACCTATGAAAAAAATGAGAGAAATGCAACCGGTTTAAAAATAAGACTAGCACATCGGCGTCGATACTCGAAACTTGATTTTTTTTTCTTTTTCTACCAGCTTAGATAGTGTGCGCGAGAATTGCATGATTAGATTCCGCCATCCCCATTCTACCCTAGGACAAACCGTCGTACGGCGAGTATCCATCCACCCTGATATTGTTGAAACCTGTACGGTCCGGACCAAGCGCTTTGCCTCGTCGTTTATACCGCGTACATCGAAGGACTGGAACAATTTGCCTGCTGCGGTCATCCCGTCCGATTATAATTTGGGTGTCTTCAAGGCTAGAGTGAATAGGCTCTTAATAAACTAGTGCGCCCTCAACGATTGCATCACTGCTTACCATCATTTCAGATTGCAGTTGAGCCTAGAATGAAAAATTCGAAGACATGTGACATCTACCAATCCGCACTGGGCCCGCGTGGTGGATTACTGCCCACTCCCTCTCTTAGAGAGGAGGCCTGAGTCCCAACAGGGGGAACATTACAAGGCCGACAATGCTAATGCTAATCTATACTAATATTATAAAGAGGAAAACTTTGTTTGTTTGGTTGTAATGAATAGGCTTAAAAACTACTGGACCTTTAAAAACATTCTTTCACTATTTGAAAGCTACATTATCCACGAGTAACGTAAGTTAAATTTTATTTTGGAAAAAATAGGGTTCCATAAGATATTTGGGACACAAGGTGTAAAAAATCATGTTACATAATAATTTATATGGCAGAACAACGTTTGCCGAGTCAGCTAGTTAGTTTATATAAGCTTACAATGTACCTAAATAGTTGCACTATCACAAATCCTATCATTCTAATGATACAATTAACAACATACAGTTACAGCTAATCACATAATTTCCGCCACATAACGCATATTATGTATGTAACTCTTCCGCCATTGTCTGCTGCCATCATATAAAAAATATTATATTTCCTGAAACCAGGTCTGTTCCAACAATAATACGGAACTGCAATAATGAGGCGGTGGCGGTGTTGCCAGCCTAGCGTTTTTGCTCTTCTTTAGGGAGAATTTTATTTTATGTAGGCTGTTGAATTTATTTTTTGTTTGTTGATTTTGAATTTCGAATTTAGTTGGTTGAAGTAATAAGAAAAAGGTTAAACAAAAATGTAGTTGATGTTAGGTCTACATCGATATCCAAATGGGTAGATGGTGATATTTTAATTTGACTTAAGTAATATAGATTTCTTTTAAATTATGACCGATTACCTGCTTCATGTTATTAAAAAAATCTGGATAACGTTGGTACTTATCTTTGTTGGTTCTTTTTATGAACGAAAACAATTGTCAAAAACCTAGTCATCATCATTTCATCATTTCAGTCGTAAAACGTTCACTATTGGATAACGGCCTTCCCGAAATGATACCAAAACGACGGGTCTTGTGCGTCTCGCATCAGTTGGCTTCCCTTGACTCTCACCAGGTCATCGGTCCACCTTGTGGGAAGCCTTTATGACGCTACGTCATCCGGTACGCGTTTCACTCCAGAACCTTTCAGATCTATCGACCAAGAGTTCTGAAAGCAATACTCCTTGCCCACTTCCACTAAGTTTCTTCGGGCATTAACCTTAGTGATTTTGGACCTAGTATATACACAAAAAAGTAGTTCAATTTAGTATATCCTAGCCTAATAAATTATCTTTCCACTCCAAAGACACTTTTCTATATCGCCTCTATTCGACACTTAACAAATACACTTCCTACAAACAAAACACAACACTTCAATTTCCTCCAACAAATTTTCTATTCCCAAGGGAATTCTACCAAAATCTCCCGAGCAATTTCTAGTGTGCGCTGGCAACACTAACCCGCAGTTAGCGCATGGCGGCCTTGCGTCGCGTCCAGAATGCTAACCAGTGACGGACGGACAAAGACTCATTGTTGGGCCAAACACCTCGGTACTGCGGGGCTCACGAATTGAGGAATGGCTGGCTTGGGATTAGTTTTCGTATGTTTTTTTTGCGACAGTTGTTAGGAAAGTGGTGTTAGTGACTAAAAAGTTTCGGCAGGGCCGAAGCCTCTGGGGAACATGGGTAATTCGAAAGGTTGTCACCGTGCCCCCCAGATCAAAGGCAACAAAGGAACGAGGTAGGGTTTAGTCAGTAAGAGTCTGACACATCCTACCGCTCCACCCAAGAGTGGGAGAAGTCATTCTGATGATTGATGATGATGATACCATAAAAAAAGTGACTAAAAAGTTAAAGTCGTTTCTTTTGGTATGGACATGGTAAAGAAGAGGGATTGGAAAACAGAAACACACACACAAAAAACTCACACACAACGTACATCTACTAAAAGAGTTCTACAACAAATGGATTGATGAAGAGGACGGCCAAAAAAAGATAGATGGATTATGTGACGAGTGACAGGAGTCAGAGACAAAGGCAGGAAGATGATGATAATTTACGTGTTAGGCTAGGGTTGGAGGCAGTGTTGCCAGGCGTCCGGACACGGCCAAATAAATTCATGAATCCCCGACCGGCCCTATGAGACCGCGCTGTTATTGTTTTACTATTGTGTCTCGTTTCACGGGTATGTGATAGGTTAAGTGAAGTCATCACTGCCCCGGCTTTTGTTAGGCTTTTTAAATTAGACCATTTTTTTAAATTTTATAATTATGTGCTTGCAATAAAAATAGCAAGCGTTTGCAGACCAGCAATTACCTACTTGTTATTTTATTAGAATGTAAAAAGAATAATTTCCAGAATGGCATCAAAAAAAAATGTTGGCCTTTTAACCCAAATGTCCGGCTAAACTGTTTGGTTTGTCCGGCTTTTCGATTTGAAGATCTGGCAACCCTAGTTGAAGGGTAAAAATAGTTTACAACTTATTCTCACTCCTACTATAAAAATCTGTCGACCCATTTCGAAGGAGATAATGAACACTTTGACACGAGATTTTTAGATCCATTTTATAGGTTTAATTTCAAAAATAGTAATAAAAACATAAATAAAGCTGTCTTGAATCGACATCTAGCGCGATTCTCTACGTTTTCTAGTAAGGGATAACAGTTCATTGTTTATTTTTCGGGTACCTTCGTAGAGACACTTGATTTTTTTTTTGGCAATTTCATAGGACCAATCCATACAAAAAGTTATTCATAATTATGAGTATTGCCAGTGTTTTCATTTAATGTCGTAGTGTCATATCCACATTGTATAAAGTCTTTAAAGGATACTAGTAAAACTTCATTTAACCTGAGCATTGGTCTCAAAACCAGCTCTTCAGTCCAACTTAGCCAGCGAAGCATATCTTACTCATGTTATTTTAGTTTCCGGCTTTTTTCGCTTCCGTGCCGAGGTTGAAGGTAATAAACAAATGTGTTGTTAGGTAATTTGTACAACACTGGGAAATGCCCATAAACCTCTCACTTGTGGGCCACGCAAATGCAGCAGTGCCGAACATAAGGAAAAAAATTGTGATATAAACAGATTTATGTAACCTGTCAATACAGTTCAGAACATCTTAACCTATGACGTACCCGCGAAACGAGACACAATAGTAAGACAATAACAGCGCGGTCTCATGCGATCGGTCGGGGATTCATGAAAAAGTGATGGATAGTCTTTTCGGAATGTTTTCCTGTAACTATAAAGGTTGTTTTTAGGTTTATTATCCTTCTCCCACTCGAGGGCAGAGCAGAAGCCCCTCTTCTGCTTAGTCGTCGAATTTTACTGGCTATAACCCACTTCTATGTCCTTTTCTTGCCTTCTTTCCAGGGTTTCGGAATTCTCTTTTGAATAACCCCAGTTCAGTATGCTTCGATCCTTCTGGGCCCCTACGGTTTTGCTGACATCTACTTGAGGCACGCGTGGAACACTACGTACCGTCAATGACTCGGGCTCTGTTCGGACTGTTACTGGACAGCCTAACGGCGAGCTACCTACTGCTCGCCATTCGGAAGCTCACGCCTACGCCAATCTCGGCGGTTGGGGCGTTAGAACTATAACGGTTAAGTACTTGCTATTACTGACCCGTCTCAAAAATGTACCTGATTAAAAAAAAAAAACATATTTGTCTCTAGTCTTGCCATGAAGTACCTTGTTTCCCCAGTTAATGGGTTGTGGAGGTCTGGTAGGCAGCAGCTCCGCATAAAATACTGGTATTCAGTTAAATCCGGCTTGACTGGAAGCCGACCCCAATATAGTTGGGAAAGGCTAGGCAGATGATGATGATATATATAGAAGAAGCTGTTTGACCAACGAGTTCTTATATTAAACCCATTGATATCTTCTGTCCATTAAAAAAAAAAACATAACCGGCCAGTTAATCTCCATGAATGAGTGAACATTACGAAGCGATCGCGTGCACCCATTCGCTCAGAACGAATGATCGAACTGTGTTGTGCAATTGTTACTGTATTTATAAAATATTCGCGGCTTCATGACGTCAAGTTTGTAATCGATTGCTCTTGTACGATTTAGTGCGTCTTTTTTAATACTAACTAGTTTTTGTTATGGTTTTCGCCAGCGTAAGTTCTCTTGGAATAATATCTTACCATATTTTACTACGTGGATAAATAGTCCTGTATTCTTCTGACTCCAGTCTTACCATGTTACCCCAGTTAATGGGTAGTGGAGGTCTGGTAGGCAGCCGCTCCTCGTAAAATACTGGTATTCAGCTAAATCTGGCTTGATTGGAAGCCGACCCCAATACAGTTGGGAAAAGACTAGGTACATTCTTCACATTCTCAAATAGGTACTTTTAGGCCAGGGACGGTGAACCTACCAACTGCCAGTGATAGCACGCAACCAAATAATTCAGACATGCTAATATAAGATGCTCAGCATCCATATATTTTACAGCGGTAGAAATCTCATTCTTTTTTCTTGAGTTTTATTTGAACAAACAGAACTACCTACTGTTATCTACAATAAAATAGGGGAGGAAGACATCGTAAGGAAACCGGCATGTCCTAGAACAAAAAAATCAAAGACATGTGACATTCACCAATCCTTACTGGGCTCGTGCGGTGGATTACGGCACATTTCCTCTCCTGGAGAGGAGGCCTATGTCCCGGCTGTGGGAACATTATACGGCTGACTATGCGTATATGCTACTGTTACAATATGCAGTAAAATAAATTTTTGGGTTGCAAAGAAAAGTCGTCGAGGCCGGTCATAAAAAGAAGTGGCGGGATGATCTGGAACTCTGGATTTTGAGGAGGCCTTTGCCCAGCAGAGGTATAGTAAAGACTAAGAACAAAAAAGATTAAGTCAATAAGCACGTTCATTGATTTTTTCGCCAATAATGGTTTGTCATCTATTTATATTTTAGGCTATAACTCGTTCTGGGTCCTTGCTAATAACTATTAAGATTCACAGACACAAGGCAAGGCTATTCCTTAAATTTTGGTATTACAAAAACACCTAAAGGGTTTTATGTATTGTATATAATAATATATTATGTTTATGTAATGTGCTGTGCACATATTTATATAGTTTATTTTTAGTTTTAAGTGCTTATGTTAATTCTTTTATAATGTTGTTAGTTTTGTTACTCTCACTTACAAATTTCTTTTTACCAATTACCTAAGGTTTGCTGTATGAAAACCCAATTGTGGGTTAAGTTTGCCTGTGTACATCAATTGTCCGATTTTTTATTTTTGTAAATGTTGTGTACAATAAAGAATAAAGAAAGGTTTTCGGAATTTAGGTGGCAACATCGCTAAACGACGATACTTTTAGACAGCTGTTTAAAATCATAAAATTATTTTGTAAATTTTTTTGTTGACGTCGTATAGGTAACAGGTTCGATTCGTGTACGGAACATTTATTTCTAGAGCTTACAGACAGAAGTGAAGTACCGTGTTACCCCAGTTAATGGGTTGTGGAGGTCTGGTAGGCAGCCGCTCCTCGTAAAATACTGGTATTCAGCTAAATCCGGCTTGACTGGAAGCCGACCTTAACATAGTTGGGAAAAGGCTAGGCAGATGATGATGATAATGATGACAGACAGTGATTCCGGATTTAGGTATCTTGTGTATATCAGTTTACATGTTTGCAAACACAGAACTAAACACGAGTAATATCTTGTGTCCATATGTCTTAAATATAATCCTAAGCGATTCTTACGAGACCTCTTAGACCCCAAAAAAATTTTGCAATAGTAAAAATGACAGTATTTTAATGAAACCAAAGTTTTATACCTACATTGTTACGCCTCATGGGACAAATCCACACTCAAAACAATAGTTCTTTGTCACAAATCGAAAAACAAGTCAATTTTCCTTCCTTCTAGTCACTAAAACACGTAGCCACAATTCGTGAGCCCCATTTTCAAGTACAAAACGTATGACATAGGCGGTGGATCGCGAGTGCAATACTAATTTGGGCCCTTACGATGCTTTCCTGGACAATAGTATTGTGCACTAGCATTAGTATCGGGAGGGCGTGCGCCCGCGCAGTTGCGCCGAGTTGCTACAAACATAGCCGAACATACGTGAAATACGTTGAAAACTAGTGTATTTAAAAAGTGTGTTTTTCTGTGAAAAATTTTTGGAGACGGATATTGGTGTTGTCCTTTATAGTTCAGTCCGGAGTTTAGTCATTGGTAATATTTGTTTGAAACCTTTTTATGTTACTTTAAAATGTTTTATTTTTAATAGAAAATGGGGTTGATTTAAATAGACCAAATATGAAAAAAAAATTCAGTGGTATCTTTTATGTATATATTTTTTTCAAAATCACTTTTGTTTTTGTAAAATACTTTCTCAATTAAGACAAAAGAATTTCTATGTGAAAGTGTTTTGTTTGCCCATTTAAACACACACTTGTTCCAATTTTGGAAGTGAAACAATGCGTGTGCCGAATTTCGCCGAAGAAGTACGAGGTTACCCGAAGGTAACCTCGTACTTCTTCGGTATCGACGTTGATAATACCGTATTATCTGCGATCTGATTAATGTTATTATCATTACAAATCAGTTGTTTTAGTAGTATTCACGTAACTGTGTTGATTCAGATTTGACATAATTTGTAGTTATATTAAAGTAGTTCTAGTTCAGCCATTAAATGAAATCGAAAACTCAAGTGAATTTATATCAATAAACTATCTCACTCCGGACGATTCCAATCAGGTGAACATTTCAGAATTGTTTCTTCTAAATTCGTATTTGAAATAAAATCGTACTCGTCGATAGCAATCTTCGCGGGGTCGTTTCGGATCGGGCGAGATCGCCATCCGAATTGTACCGAAGCAGGATTCAAAATTGGAACTTCGTTTATTGTTTAACCGTTATTTTGTACCGTTACGTGTCCCTTCGCAAATCGAGAGCATCGAGACTCCTTTGTACAATGTTTTGGTAGAGATACAAGTTAAATTCACTCTATTTTCGACTTTATATCAACGGATTAAGGTTTAAGAGTGTTTTTGCATGCTTATTGGTATGTTTGCACAAGTGCATTTAAAGATCTTTGATAAACATGGCCATTGACCTCAAATTTTTGTTTATTTGCATTCGATGCGCGCTAATTAAATTTAAAAATATACTGTTTTGTCGATAAATCCGTGGGAATTATTTGCGTGTTTAATGAATTTTAAATAAGTTAATTTTCTTGTTAGGAATTGAAAGTTTTTTTGTATAAATATGGCAAGAACTTGGCGTGTTTGCGTTAAGATAAAAATGTTAAGTGGCTATTTATTTACAATGTTAACTTAAAAGGCTTTTTAACATAAATGCTCACTATAAACAGTTTTTATTGGTTGAAAATAAAAGAACCTACATACATCGTTTCACTCGTATATTTTCATTGGACAATTATTTTGATAGAAAATTTCATAAAATTGGTTATTCTCTTTTGTTTTTATTACTTATTACATTTAAATATTTGTAAAAACTTAACGAATTATAATAATAGGTATAATTTACCAATTTTACAAATATATTACTTATTAGGCATACGTAAAAGTCTGTGTGTACAATCGCGTATAAAAAGTTCCTATAGTCAAAAAAATCGTAGACATTTTTGTCAACGGGAAAAGCCAGAATGCTGGCCGCATTGCCACACTGAATGGCAATGCCGATTCGTTGCCCAATTTCTTTATTTCGTTGCAGATATCACACGGGACTTTGTTTGAGGAGTTATTTCAAGAGATCAGTTATAAAGTAATATAAGTAATATAAATAATTAAATTCAAAAATATAGTTAATTCTAGTTACATTTTATTTTTATAATGAAAAAAATCGAAACCTTACATTATTATAAAACATACTTAGTCCTTCACAATCTCTGCTCTATTGTTATCTGTTGGCTTAAAACGACTGAACGAATTTTCATGCAGTTTTCACCAATCGACAAAGCTAATCATGAGGATAGTTCCGCTAAACTAAAATTGATGTAGTTTTGTATTTCAAGTATCTGCGCAACTGGACAATATGTGGAATTGTTAAAACAAGCGTGATCTCAGTAAAATAAAACTGAGAATATTGTTATAGTGTTGACTACCTCAGCGAAGTTTGTCGATAAGGTTGACTTGATACTTTTGCTTCTGAACACTTTTTTTTTATATATCACATAAACCAGTGCTTGACTGCAATCCCACCTAATGGTAAGCAGTGATGCAGTTGTTGATGGTGAGGCGCACTTCTAAAACATTTAATTCATTTTATAAAGTTAAGTAATTTATCTATTTTAGAAACATGTAATCTCTATTATTCCGACTAAAGGACTTTGTATCCTTGATCAAGAAATTAATTGAAAAAAATGAGAAAATCAAAGATTTCTAACAGTCGTGTGAAGTAAGGGCGGACCTGTAGTTAAAAATAAAACACAATGAAGGAACTTGATCAATGTAAGTGATCTTATATAATAACAGATTGTCGATAATAATTGCTTGTGAGCGCGATTACACTAATTTTCCTCAATCAAAGGAAAAACAAAGCCATTGTGTTTGTTTGTTTTTGACTTTGTTTTTTTTTGTTTGTTTTGTTAGAGTAAATATTGATTATTGTGTAATAGCTTTTAGGCTGTGAAGTTAATTTTGGACATATTTTTTTATGATGATGGAAAAATCGATGTCTATCTGTCATCGTCCTAAAGTAAAAATCTGACACATCCTCCCATTTACCGCTTACTTTAGAAGGGAAGGAGCCATTCGATGATTTTTCTCACCTTAAAAAAGTTTCCCGTTTTGGAGACCCGCCAACGGGAAATTACAGGGTTTTCAAATAACTCGAAAACCCTGAAATTAACCCGAGAGAAATTATATTGCACTTTATCTAAAAAAGTCTCTCGCAAAGAGTACTAGTTATTCGAATTGACAAAATATTTTAATATTGGATAGTCCATTTATTGAGGAAGGCTATAGGCTATATATAACATCATGCTATGACTAATAAGAGTGGAGCAGTAACCAAAAATACAGATGACACTGTAAAAGACAGCTAGTATATGGATTTATGGATGGACATGACAATCATAGTTTAAAATGTTAGTACTCGGTACTTTGTGCCATAAATAGATCTAAACCATTATATATGTTAAACAATAAAAACTTTTATTTATAGATATCATATTTTGTAGTTTTGCAGAAGTCGGGGAAACGCGGTCCCGCTCCAGGTTAGTCGTAAAATAAAATACATTATATTTCGTGAGCTTGCGCTCGTATACAATGTTATTTATTAAAACATTTGCAGTGCTCTGAATTGGGGCTTATCTATGAGTTTTCTGGACAAACACTTGGACAGATAAGACTAAGATTTAATTTTAGTTGATGAATTGAATAGTTTGTAGAGAGAGATACAGTGATTCCCAAATAAATTTTTTTGTCTTTTTTATTTATTGGCACTCCAACAGAGGCAACAGATAAATTAGCAAAATCTGGTATGCATACCATATTATAAGTATGCAGTTGTCTTAGGGCCACTTTGATTTCTTTGTTGTTAACAAGCACCAAAATTCTTAAAGAAACTTTTGCTTCGTTTAACTAAAACAATTTGATCATATACATATTATAGACGTGAAACTTTGTCTGTGTGTACGTATGTTTCCTACTTCTTCACGTTCTACGGTTGGATGACGAACTTAGCACCAAATAATTGTAAACAATGTCCTGCAATAGAATATAGGACTTGCCGGGAGAATGGTCCCATGGGATATTTTTAAAATTTCGCACGGATGAAGCCGCGGGCAGAAGCGAGTATTATAAATACAAAACTTGCCTGTACCTTAAAGTAAAAAAACCTGTTCTTTAAAGTAAAAAATAACAAGCATTTTCAACGTTTGTTACAAACTTAAAATCAGTTCGCAGCAATGTAACTTTTTAGTTCAGAAGTTTGAAATAAGAAACCTCTTGTAGACCGCATTTTAACTCGTCTTTGTTATTGAGGTTCGTACTTGACCACTATATTTTCTGATGGTAAGCAAAGATGTGGTCGACGGTGAAACGCGCCTGCATAGAAGTAACTTATTCCTTAGCCCGCTCGTAATTTTCCCGCTGCTGGGACTCAGGCCCCTCTAGGCGGGAATGGACAGTAATCCACCACACGGGCCCAGTGCGGGTTGGTGGATATCCCATGTCTTCAAATTATTGGTTCTAGACCATGGTCTAGAACCAATAGAACACCACCGTTTGAGAGCAGTGGTGAAAAAATAAATTACACAAAGTAATGCGCCTGGCTGGGTTTGAACCCACGGCCTACAACTTGTAAGTCGGGCCGATTACCACTGGGCCACCACTTCACTAGTTGGAGAAGTCACTACTCGGCTGTCAATGCTCTATAGCACGATAAATAAAAATCAGGCTCCTTCCAAATCCCCCAATTCACATGATCTTTTATTCGTATTTGTGAAGGTCACATATAATTAGGTAACTTATTACTGGCTTATAAGATATTCCAGCTCCCTTTCCTCGCGTATTTTAAACGTCCTTTGTCAGCAGGTGGGTCCGGCTACTAATTTGCCACCCAACAACATAAGATACAACTTAGGAATCAGTCAAATTAATAACTCTGCAGGAAGGCTGAAAGGTATAATTGAAAACAGTGAAATTATAAAAAAATGTATTGCACTGTTTATGTATATTAAAATTAATTTTGTAGCGCGAATAAGGAAATAAATTGATTAAAAAATGCTAATCGTTTGAAATAATTCAGCGTTAGAAGCCCTTCCACAAGGTGGACCGATGATCTGGTGAGGGTTGCGAGAAACCGATGAATGCCAAACCCGAATCGATGAATGGGCCGTTGTAGCGATACTTAGGGGCACCTATTTCCAACAGTGGACGTCTTTTAGCTGAAATGATGATGATAAATCATTTGAAAATTTAAAATATCGGTACAGCTTTTGATATTGTATTTGCTGCAAACCGTCTTCAACTACAAGATATATCATCTCCTGGTCTCATTATTTGGTGGTCTACCGTGTATATTGAAGAACTGGAAAAATTTGCCTGCTGAAGTTTTCCGTCCGATTATAATTTAAGTATCTTCACGGGTAGAGTAAAGGCTCTTCATAAACTAGTGTGCTTCACCATCAACGACTGCATCACTGCTTACTATCAGTTGTGATCGAAGTTAAGCACTAGGCGACATCATTCAAAAAAAGGAATATGAAGAAAAAAATTAGATTAATTTCGAACACTACTTTGATGGTTCCCCCTTTAATTCATGAATCCCCGACCGGTCCTATGAGACCGCGCTGTTATTGGTTTACTATTGTGTCTCGTTTTGCGGGTATGTGATAGATTAAACAAATACTGTAAAGGTAGCACATGCAAGGTTCACAATAAGAAAGAAATTAGCATAATATCAGTGCACTTATTCAAAGGTTAGAGACGCACCATAAATAATGCTAAAATGCACGTTAATCGTAAATTCTTGAATACAAATTGTAATCTCTAACACGGCTTCGAGTAAATAGGGTTGGTAGTTTCTGAAAATTATTGTAAAATATAATAAAATTCTACAATATAACACCCAGGCCCAGCTATGCTGTTCTCTAAAAGTAATTTTCATGGCGACATGAAGATCTGTCATTGTCAATTGCAGGAAAGCCCGTGTTATGCGCTAAATTAATAATCCGGTAAAGCGAATAATCAATTTATTTTTAAAACGGTTAATTAATTAAGGAACAATTAATTTTGTATAAACTTGGGTAGCCTGGTTCACGCAAAATCAAACAAGTCAAATATGTAGATCGAAGGCAACGAAGAAACGAGGTGGGGTTTAGTCAGTAAGAGTCTGACACGCCCTCCCGCTCCGCCCAAGAGCGGGAGAAATCATTCTGATGATTCCCCTTCCAAAAAAAATGTCGTTAAAGTTCTATAATCGTACGATCGAAGTCCTACCCAAGATCTGTGTTCACGTGTTCCTTCAACGGGATTCGATAGAATGACAATTCAATTGACTTTGATCGAATGACTTTAAAATCGGTGTCGTATACGATATTGTTACGGTTTTGATTACTGAATCGGGCTACTAGTCTTTCGGGGAAATCGTTTTTGCATTCCTCGTAGTTTATCGGAGCGTGCTATGTATTCCATCCATAATATTTTTAGTTGAAAATAATTGAAATCCAGGCAACTATCAACATAGCTGAGGTAGCATTCAGTTCTTAGCGACCATGACGCTCGACTGCGACCGGGATACGCCCTATACTGTTCTGCCAGCCGTGTTTTGGATTCATCATCATCATCTCAGCCGAAAGACGTCCACTGCTGGACATAGGCCTTCCCCAAGCGTCGCCACAGCGATCGGTCCTGTGCGTCTCGCATCCATCGGATTCCCGCGACCCTTGCTAGGTCGTCGGTCCACCTTGTGGGAGGCCTTCCTGCGCTGCGTCTTCCGGTACGCCACTCTAGATAATTTAATACACAGCTCCATCCCTTACAGACCAATTTAGGTCGTAAAATGAATCTTGTTAAGGACTTTCCAACCCTAGAGTGAACTAATGTGCAAAACAATGCATCGCTTACATTTCGCGCGGAGCAAAGGTTAACAGACTTAATCCTGCCGCTACATTCCATTTGCAGCTAGAATTATTAATGTACCACTAACACTGTTCTGCCAGCCGTGTTTTGGATTGGTTACTGTGTACAGTACGGCCGTTATAAGTTGGCGAGTCTGAAGTTAGGCTCTACGAATTTTGGCACTCGAAATATCGTAAAAAAATCATCATCTGCCTAGCCTTTTCCCAACTATATTGGGGTCGGCTTCCAGTCAAGCCGGATTTAGCTGAATACTTACCAGTATTTTACGAGGAGCGGCACCTACCAGACCTCCACAACCCATTAGCTGGGGAAACACGGTACTTCATGGCAAGACTGGAGTCAGATTTACTGACTTCTGACTAACCGTAACGACTGCCAAAGATTTACAAATGACAGCCGGTGTAGGGCCCGGCTGTCATTAACGTTTTTAACAACAATAACAACTGCAAATTGCATTTATTTTTTTAAAACCTTTATTTTTGTGCGATATTTCAAGCGCCGAAATTCGCAGAGCCTAACTTCAGACTCGCCAACTTATATCGGCCGTACTGTATTAAGCTCTATTTTTGACAGCGAAAAAAGTTATGAAAAATTTTTTAGAACATACTTTTTGCATTATCGTTTGAGTGAGAGCTGTTTTTCAGTCTTTTAAATCAAATTAAAGTAGTTATTTTAGTCTAGCTGACGTTAGTAGTTTCGTTCAAGTAAAAGTAGTAAATTGATTGACCTGTTGGTTTAGTGGTTAGTGGCCCTGACTGCTATACCGGAGGTTGTGTGTTCGATTCCTATGACAAATGTTTGTGTGATGAGCATGATCATTTGTTCCGTGTCTGGATGCAATTAAAAATATAAATATTCTATTCCAGGACATGGTCCACCCGTGTGCCAAATTTCATCCAAACCCGTTCAGCCGTTCGAGTGTGAAGATGTAACAAACTCATACACTCACAAACGTTCACTTGTATAGTATTAAGTGTGATTTGTACCCTTGTTTTCTTAGTTATCTGTACTTTTACATTAGTAGAGAATGCCTATGGTATTAATTCCGCCTATGTACCTTTGTATAGCACGAAGTTTTAATAAATAAATAAATAAATGAATATAAGTCACAAAAAAAGTAGATTAAAATACCTTTTGGCATCTTTAGTAGTAGTTAGAAATCAAAAGTAGTTTAAAATGGTGCAAGAACACCTATTAGTCCAAATAACTTTTTATACAACAAAACGAAGACATTATAAGCTGTTATTTATGAGAATTTCATTATAATTTGAACTTACTTTAAAATGGAAAGTAGTATTTCCAGATAAAAGTTATATTTTAAATCACATATTAAAATAAATAACCTGTCTTTTAATAAGCATTTGAAAGCTAGTGACTTTATTTATGAACTCAAATTCTATTAAAAACACTCTTTTATTTCTTAATTTTGACCTTTAGGCAACCTGCTTTTTAATATAGGATCTTAAAGATCTGATAAGTAAAATTCTTGTGTCACAGTGTTTGTAACAAAACTCCTCCAAAACGGCTAGACCGATTCGTATGAAATTTTGTGTGTATTGTTTAGTAGTTCAGAAAATAGGACGTTAGCAGGCTCAATACCTTGCATGTCTGCCTTGTCAATTTATGTAAAAATGATCTTTCTTTCTTACTTTCTTACTGTATTTACCCTCCCACTCTTTAATCCCCATTTTTTTTCGTTACAATTTATATGGCAGAACAATACATAATATAACTATAGAAAACTTGCGCATTTAATCCAGATTCTGAATAACGCAAATTTTATTTCCAAAAACTTTTGAGGTTCTCGAAAAATCATACATAATTCCTGGAACAAGTTTTGACTGGCCGGATTACCATTCGCTAACTGAGCGTTCAGGCGTTATCTCTTTTTTTACATTGCCTCTTTATCAAATATTGTTTTGGATGAAACAACAAGCTTTTAAACCATGCTCACTTAGACGATAGACGGATCGACGTCATTTTTTATGTGGGAATCATCAAATAGCTGCTCCCGCTCTAGTTGGAGCTAGAGGGAATCAGACTTAATAAAACACTTTATCAATTAATGAAATTTAAAAAATGCATGATTCCCTTGTCGGCTCCACTCGCTTAATCACAAGACAAAGCTTAGACTCACTTACTGACTCATTAACAAACCCTTGGACATATTGCTCATAGGTTCCTTTTATAATGTATACAAAAAATCATCATCATCTGCCTAGCCTTTTCCCAACTATATTGGGGTCGGCTTCCAGTCAAGCCGGATTTAGCTGAACTTTACGAGGAGCGGCTGCCTACCAGACCTCCACAACCCATTAACTGGGGTAACACGGTACTTCATGGCAAGACTGGAGTCAGATTTACTGGCTTCTGACTATAATGTATACAAAAAATTAGAAAGGATTTTTTTTAATCACCCCCTAAAAAAAAAGACTCTATATGTGACTCCAAAGTTTGTATAGAAAAACTTATTTTCACGAGGGCGAAGTGCATTTTTTTTGTGTGTGGCCTCTCGTAGGTCAACCTCTGAGGTTGTCGTCTACTTAACCGGTCTTGCCTGTGGTGGCCATGATAAAAATCAAAGCCTCCAGCCAGGGCTTACTAAATTTACTACAAACAGGGCGAAGTGCATTTTTGCAGAAGTAAAGAAGTATTTAATTTAGTTTTTGATTTGCAAAACAAATTTTCCCCCGGAGTTTTACTTAATATGATAATTTTATAATCACCACATTCCATTTTGTTTATAAACATTCTCACGTTACATTTCTTTTTATTAAAATTCCAAACGAAAATAAATATAAAAAAGAAAAACATTCCAAAATAAAACAAATTGCAACAAGGATTACCATTTATTCAGCATTCTAAACGGGTATAATAACTTATGCAACAGCATCGCATACAAAAGCACTCCAGCAGTGAGTACTCGGCCCAACCTTCGCCTTGCCCTCCTCACAATAACCTCCATACCAGGTCAATAACCCTAAAAACAACCACAGATTATTAAGCTTTCGCATTGTATGCAAATGTTGCCACCAGTAAAAAATGTGACAGTTTTTTTTTTTGCTAATACTCACGAAGCATTGTTTCGGATAGATGTGGATTAGTGATTGACCCAGATATTTTTTTTTTATGGCTGTTGTTGACGGGTTTTGCCAATGGATTCTCGTGGTATTTAGAACCGTGAATCAATGTGGACAAAAGAGTTTGAAATGTTAAAATATACGTGTTTGTTTTTGTATAGAAATAGAGTGTACAATGTGGATATGACAATACGACAGTTTAAATAAAAAACTTAAGTTAAACCTAGCTATGTACATATAATACAAATATAAAATATACACTCAGGCGTCGAAGTACTCCTCCACATCGCTGTCATCTGGAAATGTGCCCAGAAGGCTGGCGGCATTGCCACGTTGTATGGCAATGCTAATTCTTTGGGCGAAGAACGAGCCAGCCCTCTGGTCCCGCAAAGTGTCGATCAGACGGCGTGAAATATCTTTAAAAAGAAAACACACACTCGGACCCCATGACCCAAGAGTTTCAACCCCAAACGGCTCAAAACTGTAATTACCAATAAGATTATGTATAGAAATGTGTTTTAGGGTTCCGTAGTCATAGGGTAAAACGGGTCGCAGTTACTAAGACTCCGCCGTCCGTCCGTCACCAGGCTGTATCTCTTGAACTGTGATAACTATACAGTTGAAATTTTCACAGACGTATATCTATTGCGGCTATAACGAAAAATATTAAAAACAGAATAAAATAAATATTACGGTGGGCTCTCATACAGCAAACGTGATTATTTTTTGTTGTTTTTTTAATACGAACAGTACGGAACCCTTTGTGCGCGAGTTTGATTTTATATATTGAAAGATAAAAATATTATTTTTGAGGTGTATTACGAAATTGTTAAAAAAAAAAAACATATTTAAAATTATTGTAGTTAAAACAAAACTCGCACTAACCCGGTTTCTGTATAAAGATAAAAATTTTATTTTGTGGTGTATTACGAATGTTTTAACAAAAAAACAACTTCAAAACTATTGTAAAACAAACAATACCTAAAAAACACCTATCAAAAGATCAGGCTAAAAGCAAAAAAAAAAAAAAAAAAATTAGCAAGCCCGTCTCAAATACAAGAAAGTTATTATTATTTAAAGAAAGAGTATCTAAAGGCGACCTTAATTATTAAATAATGAAAAATAAAGAAAAGAAATGCAAATTCTTTTAAAAGAAAACATCGCGACAAAAAAGGAAAACCTTTTAACGAGGAAAGAAAAGTAAACGTTATTTTTTTGTTTGTCGTAAATAAACAAAAGGAGAAGACATTACTTGAGTCATTGTTAAATTAGGTCAAAATGTCTACTTGGTATGTATGTACTACTGAGCAACAAGTTGACTCAACCATAGTAGGCCTGTGTCCTTTAAAGGGTCAGGTAAAAGTTGGTAAATATGAGTAAAATCACATTTTGGGGAGTGTATGTCGGTCTACTACTAGAGGAGCTCGTGGCTAATTAATAACAGCCGCACAGGTCGATCTTCAAGGTTAAGCAACGCTTGCCTAGGTTGGTCTGTGGATGGGTGACCATCTTAACATAACGAGTTTCCTCCGTGCCTCGGAAAGCACGTTAAGCCGTTGGTCCCGGCTGTCATGTGGAGATCTTTGGCAGTCGTTACGGATAGTCAGAAGCCAGTTAATCTGACTCCAGTCTTGCCATGAAGTACCGTGTTACCCCAGTTAAGGGGTTGTGGAGGTCTGGTAGGCAGCCGCTCCTCGTAAAATACTGGTATTCAGCTAAATCCGGCTTGACTGGAAGCCGACCCCAATATAGTTGGGAAAAAGGCTAGGTAGATGATGATGTCGGTCTACTAATATTATAAACATCAAAGTTTGTATGTATTGATGTTTGTTACTCTTTTATGTAAAAACGAATGAATAAATTTCTATGAAAGTTGATATACAGGTAGACCATCTCCTAGAATAGTATTTAGGATACTTTTTATGTCGTTTCGAGAGTATGTTAGCTTCGGATAATTTCATACTATAAAGACAGAGATTATAAAGTCAAATATAATTATAATAGCTATAGGAAAATGATTGGCTGTCATTTGGAGATCTTTGGCAGTCGTTACGGATAGTCAGAAGCCAGTAAATCTGACTCCAGTCTTGCCATGAAGTACCGTGTTACCCCAGTTAATGGGTTGTGGAGGTCTGGTAGGCAGCCGCTCCTTGTAAAATACTGGTATTCAGCTAAATCCGGCTTGACTGGAAGCCGACCCCAATATAGTTGGGAAAAGGCTAGGTAGATGATGAGCTATAGGAAAATGATTAAAGGAGCACAAATATCCTAATAACGTTCCCGCTTTTTTTGAGGTGGGATATCATCAATTGACTTTTGGCATGGCAGACTTTTCCTGATTAAAACCCTTTCCTTTTGTTTCTTGTTTGCCTTTCGTTCCAGGGCCCCGTGTTTCCCTTTCCGAATGATGACTCCAGAGGCTTTGACCCTTCTGGGCCCCTATGGCTTTGCTTAGATTTCCTTAAGAACTTAGAATACTACGCTCTGTCGACGACATGGGCTCCGTCTAGACGCTTACCGGATGGCCGGACGGCGAGCTACCCATTGCTCACCGTCCGCAAACCCACACCTACAGGAGACATAAACCTACTCTAGAAAATGAGGCGCCCATGCCTACGGGGTACTATATCTACTCTCTAAAAAGGGCCGTAATGCATGCATGCAGATTGCAAATGCATCTAGTGCATACATGAATCACAACAATGCTCCATTTTATACAACAAAAAAAGGTCATTGAACTAATTATCCAATATAATAAATAAACATTGATTTTCCTTCTTTAATTGCATTGTGTTTCATTTAAAGAAGGAAAATGGTACTGTAATATATTAAGGTTTTTTATGACTAATTGAAATATGGATTTGCTTCTGACTCATGAGGTTACTCATTAATAAACAATAATAAACAAGCGGTTTTGACCTAATTTGTTAATTGTTAATTTGTTTTTAAATGTTATTTGTAACGTTTTTTTCTTTTGTTTAACGATTTTTTTTAGGTAGGTTAATGAGCTATTCGTATTTCTCGAAGCGCACCATTTTTATTCTTCCGAGCGCACCTTTTAGTAGAGATTGCTATCGGGAGCTCTACTAAAAGGTGCGCTCCGAAGAATGAAAATGGTGCGCTTCATTGATGCGCTTCAAAACTGGTGCGCTTCGAGCAATACCTCAGGTTAATATTCAGTTATTTTTCTCGCTCTAGGGAAGACCGAGAAGGCATGTCAGACCTTTACTGAAGTGCCAATAACTCCTTACTGTCGTAGTCAAGAATTCACAAAAACTGAAAAAGCGTTTGATTCTTTGAAAAGTTAATAACTACTATTTTATTGATTTCCAGCTTTAACTGGCTTCTGTTTGTCTTCAAATCTTTGTGCTAAAGGAGAATGCCCGTTTTGTAAGGGAAGTTGGGTCCCAGTGGAAAATGCTTGTGCCCTGAAGATTTTTATTTTACCTAATAGTAAAAACATAGCATTTTCATAATCGGAAACCTTTTTTCATTGTGCCACCCAGGTTCAGGAGATATCATTATTTTTCTGTTTAAAAAATGTAGGTTATAATTACAAATTGACAGATTAAACATCACCATGAGCATGGAATTATGTCTCTATTACTTTAATTCCATTAGTTTATGAAAAATTATGTAAAAAATAATTTGCATACAAAAAAATAAATAATATTTTTAGGTTATTATGCCAAACAGGTCCACGACAGCACAAAAGGGACCTGCCCCGTGGCAATGTCCTTTCACGCTCCTAGTCCCAGTAGTTTCGACTGTGCGTTGATATGTCAGTCAGTCAGTCAATTTCTCTTTCTATAAATATAGACTAGACATATGTATACAAACTTTTGGCTTTACAATATACAGTGTGATAAAAGTCAGGTCCTATAAGTGTTGTCGATCCACAACTCCACACTGACATTGACCCCTGACAGGCCCCTGACCGCGCTGTATCAACTTAACCTTAAGCCGGTTTGCGACCAACAGCGAAGCGATCTTAAGTTAGCTCGAGCGAGATATTTTTATACCTTACATAAATAGTTTTTTTTTTTGGGTGGGTGTGAAATCATCAATTTCAAGTACGAGTACCTATGTATCTGTTACCACCAGAGCAATTTGATGACATATATCTACCACGGAATTCAGCTAAATTCGGCTTGACTGGAAGCCGACCCCAATATAGTTGGGAAAAGGCTAGAATGATGATGTTTGTCTACCAAGGTTTCGCTTGCGTTTTTAGTTACTGCTTTGCTCCCATTAGTCGTAGCGTGATGTTATATAGCATGTAACTTTTCTCGATAAATAGGCTTGTTTTAATTCAGACCAGTCAGAAGTTCTTGAGATTATTCGGTTGAAAAACACAAAGAAATTCTTTAGCTTTTTCTATATAAGTTGCCAGCAACCCATCCCAGCTTTGCACGGGTGTTACAAATCACTTAATTCATGAATCCCCGACCGGTCTCATAGGACCGCGCTGTTATTGTCTTACTATTGTGTCTCGTTTCGCGGGTATTGATATGTTATAGTCTCTTCATGCATTGTAATATACACCTAAACCTTCCTCATCAATTTTTGAAACATGCTTGATAATCCATTTAGTAGTTTTTAAGTTTACGACGTCCTTACAGACGAACAGACACGGCAAAAGTTTTTTATAATTTGTGATGATAAGTAATATTTCGCACCGAAAAAAAGACCTACTTATTAGTAGTATAGTAAAACGGTCTGGTATTTGGAACTCCACGACTAAAGCGAGTATTTTGCGTACTCTGGCTACTTAACTATCTTAGCTATCTTGTGTCTCTCGTATGGAAGGTAGCCCTTACCGCTACGGATTACAAGAAATGTCCCTGTCACCCCGTGACCCTCGTCACATGGGACACACAAACCAAATAACTAACTTAAATTGCTAATCACTTAATCAGGACTTCGGTAGTGTAGCGGTTGAAAGTTTTATTGTCGAGTGTGGTGTTTTGGGTTCAAATTCCTGGTTGGATAGAGGTGTTGAGTTATTAGAGTTTCGTACCTTAAAAGGAAAAATCGGAACCCTTCTATTTTAGTTTTTTTTTTGGGTTGGTCATCAGAATGACTTCTCCCGCTCTTGGGTGGAGCGGGAGGACGTGTCAGACTCTTACTGACTAAACCCCACCCCTTCCTTCGTTGCCTTCGATTTGGGGGTACGGACTTACCTTTCGGAATTCCTTCGTATTGTTTTTTAGTCGGAACTTATTTTTGCCAGCGGCAAGTCTACACTATACAGCATCATCTTTTCAGCCAAAGGATGTTACTGTTGGACATGGGCCTCCTCCAAATGTCTATCTATCGGATTTCCGCGACTTTCACCAGGTCATCGGTCCACTTTGTGGGAGGCCTTCCAACGCTGCGTCTTCTGGTACGTGGTCGTCATTCTAGAACCTTCCGTCTCCATCGATCATCTGTTCTGCGAGCAATATGCCCGATGACAGAGAACACACACCCGGGATTAAACGTATCCTAGGTCCTATTCCAGGATATGGCCTTTCTGTGTGCCAAACATCCAAAGTCGATAGAAGTAACAAACATACCTACCTACAATTTTCTTCCTTAAAATATAAGAGTCCTTCTTCTTCCTGCTCTTATCCCATATTATTTGGGGTCGGCGCAACACGTTTTCTATCTTCCATTTAGTCCTGTTACCCATCATACTATTGTTTACTCCCTTTTCTTTCATACCGTTTAATGCTCTAAGTTCATACCAGTCCTTACACAATCCATCCATTTTTTCTTTGGCCTCCCTCTCCCTCTCCATCCATCTACATGTAAATTCAGAACTCTTTTAGTAACATGTGTTTCATCCCTCCTCTTCACATGACCATACCAAGACACACAATTCCCTAAAATATAAGAGTGATGTCGTAAATAATCCTGTAACATTCTGGATTGTATATATATCCTGTAACATACCATTTCTGGATTCCAGAAGTGGTATGAACAAGGAAATAAATTACCTAAATCTATCGTTATTTTACTGAATTCTCGATTACGCTTCTCTGATCATCTCTCAACTAAGGATGCTGTTACGATACACTTCGTCTACCCCTGAACAGTAATGAACGCGTCTAGATACTGAAATTAAACTAATTAGGCACTTACGAAGATTACTTAATCTATTAGATCGTAAGTTCTATTCAGATAGTACTTAATCAATTTAGGTATAGAATCTACTAAGCTTCGCCCACTAAGTGGAAAATTATCTAAAAGGACATATTCTCGAGATAAAAAGTGTCCTATGCGCTATTCCAGGACATGGACTATTCTTGTGCCAAGTTTCATTGAAATTCGTTAAGTCGTTTGAGTGGAAAGGAGTAAGAAACATACACATAAAATTGCAAACTTTTGCCTGTATAATATTAGTGTGATGTATACGTGAAAAGTGCCCTTACTGGTCAAGCCCCACCTGTTTTATTGCTCATAAAAGCTTTCGAGGAAGGCTCTATGTCAGTTTTTTTTAAAGCATTGCCCCAGACTAGGAGTTACTCCTCTATGTTACGCCTCATGATAGAGGACTCAGAGTCCTCTGTCGTGAGTACGAGACCTGCCAGTCCCTCCAGTAAGGGTCAAGCTCATCACTCCATTGTCATCTAACGCCCGTTTTAATAAGCTATCTATCTAAAGTTGCAGCTACTAAAGATAAACAAATCTATCCTTTTGCCCTTACTTGCTTTCCTATAACCTACCGACGGTTAGCATTTCCTACCAAAAGTTGTGGATTGATAGATAGAATTATACTGTTTATCGGGGATAGCTATCTATCTATGAACTGCGGTAGGTTATTGAAAACGGGCGTTAATCTATCGTGATGTCACCTTGAGTTTAATGTGATCTTATATGTGAAAAACTAGAGCAAATCCGCCGAACAAGTCAGTGTAGCTGATAAGAAATGACCATCAACGTATCTATCACTAGTTCAAGCTTCTATACATCTCTAGAATCAAGAAAAACCATTAGAATTCACACCTTATCATCAAGAGAAAAAGTTTAAATTCCCACAAATGTGATTTGCAAAACATTTTAAGTTATTTAGCGCCTATGCTTGATTAGTACATGGCTTATCTTTTTGAATTCTTCGATCATAACACTGTCACATTGATGGCCTAAGTGCAATAATGTTGAATAGTTTACATAAGTGAATACCTACAGTTTTTTTGTATGCGGGTGTGATTAAGGGGAAGAATTTTTGGAGGGATTTTATAAGTGGCAGTTGTAATTTGTTTATAAATTGGTTCTTAGTAGATATTATGATGTGGATTTGGTGTAGTTTTGGGTCTCAAGTATGTACTGGAGTAGTTTTGTAAATCAAGTATCGTCGCTGGAGTCTGTGTTTCCTGATAGTTATAACTTAGGGGTCTTTAATAGATTACTCCTAAGCAAGCGTGCTCCATAGTAGGCGACATCATCGCTTACCATCAGATGAAATAGTATCCATAATAAAAAAGTGTTCCATCTGCATTCTAATGTAAAAGAACATGCCTGTATACTGTACCAAAAACTAAATACTTTTTAAACTTGATATTGGATAAATGTACAAACCGTGTGAACCCAATAGTATAAAAAAATATAACATACTTTTTGGTCAAAGACAATGAAGTGTTTATTTTTAATTTTCCTCCTTTCTATAGCCAAGTCATGGCGGCTTAATAGATAGTAGTATCTATTATGCCGAAGACCGATATTCAAATTATTATTTTCTCTTTATATTTCTTTAAATCCACATATAAATTACATTTATAAATAAATTTTTATTTGTAACAATACATTTAAAAAATGATTATTATTTTAGCTAGCCATTATGTCCCACAGCTGGGCAAAGGCCTCCCCCAAGTCCTTCCAGACATTCTCCCTCGCCATCTCGAACAAACCAAATTATTTTACCATCACTACTATAAATAAATAAAAGTAGAGTTTATAACAACAAACAATATAATGACTCATTAAGAGACGCCAATGACACTGATTTTTAACATCATTAACATCTTTTTGAACTAGCTTTTCCATCGGTTTTACTTGCAAGATTTTTTTTTTGACTCACTTGTTTTTTTTTCTTATTTTGCATTCCCATGTTTATATATTTAAGAGTATAGAACATAGGAATGGTTTTAAGACTGACATGATGTCAACTAATGTCACGTTTTTTATGTTAATGTTTAAGCGGATAAACATATAGGATTTGTTTTAACTGAAAAAAATACATCATATTTTCATAATCAGCTAAAGCTTCGATTATTTATCTAGTCACTCAATTGTTAAATAACTTACAACTAAATTGCCTATATGACAATTTTTATACCTAACATAACCTACTTTCGAATCTAATCTGAAAGCAGTCACGGATAAAAAAATTACTACACAAATTAAATTTTCACTATTAAAAAAAGGGCTAAACAAACACCAAGAAAAAGAAACAAACAATTAAAAACATTGGTCACCTTGACCGACCTACTGACTTGACCGGGATAGAAAAACTGTGCTAATGATAATTATTACGTATCACAAAATCACTGTATATCGGCATGCGACACAATGCGGGCCCACCGTTAGCGGTTGGCCTACTATACCAGCCAGTATATAAAAGATACCACCGAGATGCAACTCCAGTTCCGAATCAGCTCTTAAATGAGAAGTTTGTGTTTAATTTTTTCGTATTTATTTTTTTAGAACCGGTTATGGGACGTCCGATGTTGGCGTTAGTCGTAATCGCGGGGCTGCTCGCCGTGGCCGCGTGCGGGCCTCCCGGGAAGCCGTCCTTAGGCTGGGGAGAACGCACCTTCGCCATCGTCGAGGTCAACCAAGCAGCAACCGCATATAACCAGCTAGTCACTAAGAGAGATGCTGCCGATGTCTCCGTCACGTGGAACGTCTGGTCCGGCGATCCAGCTACTAAATCCAGAGTACTCATGAACGATAAGGAGTTCTGGTCAGGCTCCGGTACTGCCACCTCAGCTGCCTTCAAAGTCAAGAAGGGTGGTCGTTATCAGATGAAAGTGGAACTCTGCAACGCCGAGGGATGCAGCTACAGCGACTCGACTGAAATAGTCGTTGCCGATACTGATGGCAGCCATCTGCCACCCCTGGACTATTCTATTGGAGAGAGGAACAAGCGCTTCAAGCAGACTTCTGGAAAGGTTGTTGGTGCATACTTCGTCGAATGGGGTGTTTACCCTAGGAAGTTCCCCGTTGACCGCGTGCCTATCCCGAATCTTACCCATCTTCTTTACGGTTTCATCCCAATTTGTGGTGGAGATGGCATCAACGACAGTTTAAAGGAAATTGAAGGCAGTTTCCAAGCTCTGCAAAGGTCTTGCAGCGGCCGCGAAGACTTCAAAGTGTCCATCCACGATCCCTGGGCTGCTCTTCAGAAACCTCAGAAAGGTCTGGGTTCATGGAACGAGCCTTACAAGGGTAACTTCGGACAGCTGATGATGTTGAAACAGGCGAGACCAGACCTGAAGATCCTTCCTTCCATTGGTGGCTGGACCTTGGCCGATCCATTCTTTTTCTTCACCGACAAGACCAAGCGAAGCCGCTTCGTTGCCTCTGTTAAGGACTTCCTCGAGACCTGGAAATTCTTCGATGGTGTTGACATTGATTGGGAGTTCCCTGGTGGTAAGGGAGCCAACCCTGACCTCGGTGGTCCTGAAGACGGTAAAGTCTACGTCGAACTGATGAAAGAATTGAGAGATATGTTGAATGAGCTGTCTGCCAAGACTGGAAGGAAATACGAACTCACTTCAGCCATCAGTTCTGGTTGGGACAAGATTCAGGTTGTAGACTACAAAGCCGCCCAGCAGTACATGGACCACATCTTCTTGATGAGCTACGACTTCAAGGGTGCTTGGTCCAACGACACTCTTGGCCACCAATCTGCTCTGCACGCACCTGCATGGAACCCTAAGGAGACTTACACTACTGACTTCGGTGTCAAATTCCTGTTGGCTCAGGGAGTCAGTCCGAAGAAGATCGTCGTTGGTGTTGCCATGTACGGACGAGGCTGGACTGGAGTCAACGGCTACAAGGATGGCAACGTTTTCACTGGTGTAGCTACCGGTCCAGTCAAGGGCACGTGGCAGGATGGAGTGGTGGACTACAGAGAGATTGCCAATGAAATTGCTCAAGGAAAGTGGGAGTACCATTATGATAAGGTGGCTCAAGCACCTTATGTGTTCAGAAAGGAGACAGGAGACCTTATCACGTATGACGATGCGAGGTCAACGATCGAGAAAGCTAAATACGTGAGGAATAACAAGTTAGGAGGACTGTTCGCTTGGGAAATAGATGCAGATAATGGTGACATATTGAATGCCATGAACATGGGTCTCGGAAACAGTGCGTGAGTGTGTAATGTGCGAGTTTAGTGCGAAAAAATGTGATCGTAATCGTAAGTTTAGTTTTAGGCAAAATGTCTCAAATTTTATTTACATAAAAAATTGATGAGCGACTGAATTTGTGTATTTGTAAGTAATATAAAAATATTATAAAACTTATTTCTTTGTTTTCTTTTTTACTTCTCTATAACAGCACAGCTATTAAAATGGGGGTTTTAGGGGTTAGGTTAGTAGGTAGTTGATAAATTTTTGATAAATTTTAATTGTGTCACTAGAATGTTTCCAAATACGCTACTAGTGTATTGCATCGATTCCCTTAACACTTGCCCTAATTTCTTTAAAAAACACTGCGTTTAAGTAAGTCCGGTGTTTCCTAGCTAACTAAGTACTCTGAGAAGAAACCTCAAAACAAACTCAGATGTCAAAGTTTCTCTTTCTATGTGTGGAGGCTTGTAATAAGCAATCTTTATTTTAATTCCTTCAATAAAATAAAACCTTCAAATAAACTTTGAAATAAAGCCTTCAATAAAATAAAATAAGATAAAATAAAGGAGTCACGTAATAAGGTCCAATCAGAAAAAAAACTTTTTTTTAATTGTGACAAACTAGTGCTTGATCGCGATCATGATGATGATATGCGATCTGATGGTAAGTAGTAATGCAATCGTTGATGGTGACACACACTAGTTTATTAAGAGCCTATTCACGCTAGCCTTGAAGACACCTAAACTATGATCGGATGGGAAGACCGCAGCAGGCAAATTGTTCCAGTTCTTCGATGTACCCGGTTTGAACAACGAGGCGAAACGTTTAGTTCGGACCGTAAAGGTTTAAACATCCACATAAATATAAATATTTTGAGGTATCAGAGAATTCAATGCCAGTGTGACTCAGGAGAAAGATATTTCCTAATCTCCATATTTAATTATGTATTGCATTAAGTATTCAATTTATTTAGGTTCTCAGTAAAATGGCAGTCGGGGAGAAGAAGCTTCAACCTGACAGTTAATTTACCTTTATGATGTTTTTGACCTCGGAGTTCTGGGTTCGATTCTCAGGTAAAAAGTTTTGATATTTTTTATGTAATATCTGATATCTCTTTATGGTGGTTTATTAGTTGTAAACATACAGTATTTAAAAAAAAATGTGACATTTACAATATACACCCAAAAAAAAAACAATAGTTAATTTATGTCAATATAACATTTAAAAAAATGCTAAAAAAAATCTGCTCCGCTGGAAAAGAGATGTGGGTATCTCAAACTCAACTCTATGCTACAAAAAGTTAAAGTTCAAAGAAGTGAGAGGTTGCTCCTTTAAACTTTAGGTAAATATATGATATCTATTCTGATTTCGTGTACTACATAAATGAGAAATAAACATTATTACATTTTTATGGTTGACTAGTAGAGAATGCCCTGATGCATTAAGTCCGCCTATGTAGTACCACCACTGTACATGAAGTTTAAATAAATAATAAATTATGGATGAAAATAAGCCGATTCACTACTACAAGTCTACGTCGCCGCAATCCTGATGACAATATCTTTGAAAAAAGCCATAATTGTAAGTAAATATACTTGCCCCACCTCTAGGTGTGACTATGACTGTTCAAGTGTACATAATGTGAGTGTGAGTAAAGTCGTAAGTACCTAACACTTTATCTAAGGAAGTCATTGAACTGTTAGTAGGCGGACCTTGACATCTATACTAATAGAAGCTGACTCGACAACCATTCCATAAAAATGATTAAAAAATAAAAATGGGCATGGGTTTTTTAGGGTTCCGTAGCCAAATGGCAAAAACGGAACCCTTATAATTTTGCCATGTCTGTCCGTCTGACCGTCCGTCCTCGCTTAATCTCTGTGACCGTTAGCACTAGAAAGCTGAAATTTGGTACCAATATGTATATCAATCACGCCGGCAAAGCAGTGAAATAAAAATTGGAAAAATATGTTTTACTAGAGTAGGGGACTACTCTAGTAAAACATATTTTTTTATATTTTACATGTAAAGTGGAAAGTGTTTTTGTTTTTAATTTCAACCCTAACGTGTGATATATTGTTGAATAGGTATTTGAAAAACGAATAGGGGTTTACTAAAATCATTTTTGATAATATCAATAATTTCGGAAATAATCGCTCCAAAAGTAAGAAACAATGTCCCCCCCTCTAACTTTTGAACCATAAGTTTAGAAAATATGGTTCCGTAGCCAAATGGCAAAAAACGGAACCCTTATAGATTCTTCATGTCTGGCTGTCTGTCCGTCCGTATGTCACAGCCATTTTTTTCCGAGACTATAAGAGCTATACTGTTGAAACTTGGTAAGTAGATGTATTTTGTGAACCGCATTAAGATTTTTAAACAAAAGTAGAAAAAAAAAACAATAAACTTTAGGGTTCCCCGTACTTAGAACTAAAACTCTTTTTTTTATCTAATCCATACGTGTGGGGTATATAGATACCCCACACGTATGGATAAGTCTTCAAAAATGATATTGAGGTTTCTAATATCATTCTTTTCTAAACTGAATGGTTTGCACGAGAGACACTTCCAAAGTGGCAAAATGTTGGTCCTCAAACTTCTAAAATAAGAGAATGAAAAATCTAAAAAAATATATGATGTAGACTACTATGCAAACTTTCACCGAGAATTAGTTTGAACGAGATATAGTTAGTAGTTGTTTTTTTATAGAGTCGAGTAGTAGAGTTATTAAGTTGGTACGGAACCCTTGGTGCGCGAGTCCGACTCGCACTTGCCCGGTTTTGATAGATATAATTTACATAATTATTGATAGAATATATGAAATAACGATTATACAATATCGTTTTGAAAACTATAAAAAGTGTTTATTTTTACGAGTATAATGTATATATACTTACATAAGAGTAAATACAATTTATTTTATAATCAGTGTTAACAAATGTTATCGTGATTCATAAAATTACTTGTGGCAGAAAAACGCAAATAGATAAACATTATTTTGGCTGTTTTTTGCGTCGGCATACAAAAGAGTTATCATGGAGTTCCATGCCAGTTCTTCTCTATATGAAACGACCAATTGGAACCGTGCACTAGCTTCTGATGTTTTACAAGTAACCATGTAGGTTTAACTGAAATCAAAACATTTTGAATTTGAAATTAAAACAAAGATAGAGAAGGTAACAGACACGGTAATGCAGTTATAGTTTTTGAATTTTCTTTTTTAACGTACTCCGAAAACATACGCCGAGTAATCTGCCAGTGTGGCATAAAATCGTTGGCAACTTTGAAAACAGACTATGATATTCTCGATCTGAAGACGCATGGCCCAGCTAGACAGAATCCATCATTTGACTCACAATTCAGTTTAGGCTGTAATTGTACGATTCGAAAAAGTTTCTTGGTCCGGAATGTCTCAATATTGTTATCATTAAATTAGGTCGTTGGGCCTTACAGGGATGGGTAACATAAACGTTTCGTATAATTATCTATAGTATCTATAGTTTTATTATAAAGAGGAAAACTTTGTTTGTTTGGTTGTAATGAATAGGCTTAAAAACAACGGGACCGTTTAAAAAAATTCTTTCACCATTCGAAAGCTACATTATCCACGAGTAACATAGGCTAAAGAACAACGTTCAAAATGTTCGGACACCGTCCCCACCCTTGTAGCACTTTATAACCTATATCAATCGATCGGCCTTGACCGTCTCATCATTTTATTGTATGACGGCAAAGCTGAAATATGCATCCGAAAAAAGTTATATCGAAATGAAGTAGCCGAAATCAGTCCCAATTTATGTTCCCATCTACTACAATTATTACTTGTAGCACTATAAATCCTATATCAATCCAACGGCCTTGACCGTCTCATCATTTTATTGTACAACGGCGAAGCTGAAATATGCGTCCGAAAAAAGTTATATCGAAATGAAGTAGCCGAAATCAGTCACAATTAATTATAATTATAAGTTGGCAAGTTTTTCAGTTTAAATATGTTCATAGTCCAAAAAAACTATAGGTGAGCAAGATAGCATAGTAATCATAAGGGCCGCATGCGCAGAGCATCGCGCAATATTGTAATTATAGCAGAAATTCATATAGTTCATATAAAGTATACAAGTTCCTTGGAGTAGCATCACGAAAAAAGTACTGTACGACACATGTCATCTCACTTCATTCACCTTAAAATTATTTTCACTTATCTCGCGATATCCACTTCCTGCATCCCCCTAATGTTTAGGACAGCGACACGCGGGGTTGCGACAGTCCTAGGCAGGATCCAGCAATTGTGACTCAAGGTGGCATTGTACAAGTCCGAGGCCATGTGCCATCGGACCCACCATTGCCCTCATGCCTTTGTGTCATGGCCCTCGGACCGCGTCACCACCGGGTTGACCGAGCACTTTCAACGTCTGGCTCCCGAACTGGAAAGGACTGAGGCTGCCCTGAAGCGGCGCCTACCTAACCTAAGAGGTACAGACGCCCCCTACTGAAGGCTCCACGTGGGGATCGTTTGGTCCGTGGGGGCCTTTATAGGAGCCGTCGCTGGGTAAGCGACCGGCGGCCAAGCTGAATCCTTGCCAGAAGGTTATGGTCATATGAATGGTTCGGGGATACCACCGCACGATCTCCCGCAAAGCGGTGAACCTCCTCGCTGGCCTGCCACCGTAAGATCTGGAGGCAACAGTCCTTGCACACAGGCACGATTTGCGCGTGGAGATGCAAGTCGAAGTATGGTGGACAGAGTTCCGGCGGGATCTCAGCGTGGCATAGCGACTGTGACTGTCGCAACCCAGCGCTGGGCACGCTGTCATTGCGGCGGCAAGTCCCCTCTTTGAGGTGTGGTTAGAAAGAGATCACAGCGTCCTCACGTTACATATGACGCAGGTCCTCACCGGACGCGGTAAGTTCGGGAGGTTCCTGCATCGGATTCAGGCAGAAAGGACGCCCGGGTGTCGCCAATGTGTGGATGGCCCGGAGCACACTGTGGAGGCGTGCTTTGCTTGGGCGGAACACCGCTGTGTCCTCGTGGAGGCTATCGGCGACGGCGGCCTCTCGCGTCTGACCCTGGTACACGCCATAGTCCGGCGCGAGGAGGGGTGACGGGCGGTCGCCTTCTTCTTCAAAGTCAATGTGATTTTATGTCACATAGGCCTACATGGGCACTTATAAAACGTCAAAAACTAGTGCACGGTTCCAAATTGGTCGATTCTTATGGAGAAGAACCTGCAAGAAACTCCATGGTTACTCTTTTCAAAAAACTATTGGGTCTATGGTTCTGCAAAGCAGTAATGCTAGCGAAGGAGGCGGCCGACCACGACCGCGAGAGGGAACGACCCTCACGCCCCCGCCGATTCGCCGATCTCGATGCCGATTTCCAAAGACCGTAGGCGCAGGCTTGCGGAAGGCGAGCACTGGGTAACTTGTAGTTTGGTAATAATCCGGGCCGAGCCAAGTCGTCAACGGTGCGTTCTGTTCCACAGTCATTACTAGTATGGATGCTGTGACTAATTCGTTTTAAGAAGTCGATGGCGTATGCGCTATCTTGAAAAGGCTCCCTGAAGGTATTGGGAAGCGCTTCAGCAACTCAGAAGACAGTGAAGACGTGAGGAAGTTATTTATTAAGTGTCGTACAGTACTTTTTTCGTGATGCTACTCCAAGGAACTTGTATACTCTATACGAACTAAAAGAAGTTCTGCTATAATTACAATATTGCACGATGCTCTGCGCATGTAGCCCTTATGATTACTATGCTATCTTGCTCACCTATAGTTTCTTTGGACTACGAACATATTTAAACTGAAAAACTTGCCAACTTATAATTATAATTGTAGTAGATGGGAACATAATTGTGACTGATTTCAGCTACTTCATGTCCACATAACTTTTTTCGGACGCATATTTCAGCTTCGCCGTCATACAGTAAAATGATGAGACGGTCAAGGCCGTTCGATTGATATAGGTTTTATAGTGCTACAAGGGATAATTGTAGTAGATGGGAACATAATTGTGACTGATTTCGGCTACTTCATTTCGATATAACTTTTTTCGGACATATATTTCAGCTTTGCCGTCATACAATAAAATGATGAGACGGTCAAGGCCGTTGGATTGATATAGGATTTATAGTGCTACAAGGGATAATTGTAGTAGATGGGAACATAAATTGGGACTGATTTCGGCTACTTCATTTCGATATAACTTTTTTCTCTTTGACTGTATAAAATTTAGTTGTTGCCCTACCGTCACGTTGCGCTCAAACTGCTGAACGCCCTGATTGCTCAGAAACCGAAATTCGTATGTTTTTTCTAAATTTGTTAAAAAGTGATCAATGTTTGTATTACATGTTTTAGTTTGAAAGTTGTTGGCTGGCTATACGGTATAGTGCATACTGTTAGTTTAATTTATGCAAACAACTGATAAATACTTTTATAATTACTTAAAATAAAATGATTCAAGTAGAAGAGATACAGGTCATGTCTAATAATGGTACTAGTAATGAGACTTCAGTGATTATTGCAAAGCAGATGTGGCACGAAATATTTTTTATTAAATCCATATTACACTACATTTTTTTTGCACTAACACTATTAACGTTTATATTTGGTGTAGCATCATCGTGTATAATTAGGAAGTTTCGTAAATACAACAATTTTGTTTACCTCAACACCATTTTAGCAAACGTTTTGCTTTATTTATTTTTAACAATTTTCATTGCCAATCACAAAGATATATTGGATAGAAATGTTAAATGGCTTACTTTAAATTTATTTATATACCTGTTAACAGTGCAGAACCAGTGGTTGGTTGTAATGTGCCATATGTCGTACTTAGATATTGTAAAAGTTTTCAGAGGGCACATTAGAAAAAGGTTTCTTAAAAGTGCTATCTTTGGTTGGATTTTGCCTTTGATAACTTCATGCATATCTTTTTGTGCATGTAAATATCTGTTTGAGTTTGATGTAATGATCATCATAATTGTAGGAAGTCTGCTTTTTCCTTTAATAGTGAATTGTATATTTTATTTATTAATTATATTTTTAATTTGTCGCAGATTTAATTTAAACGCACATACAGTTACTGACAACTGGCGTCGTTTATACGCAAGTGTTATATTTATATGCAGTGATATTTTATTGGTTTCAATATATGTCATAAAACTTATATGGCCTACTCACAGTAGTGTTGATGGCATTATAGCAGCAGCTCTGCAAATAGTATTGTATTATGTGTATACTATAATATTCAATATATTTTTCGTCACTGTAAGGAGTAATCGGGTGTTATGGCTAGAATTCTATAATAAAAAAAATAATGAAATATCTTTAACAGTAAGGCCTAAAAATAATGATATCAATGTGCACGAAATAATTATTTGTAAACCTGATACTGATGGTCGATCGATGAATTTGGATGTATAAATTATTAGAATAATTTTGCTGGTTGTCTGACACCATAAAAATAATGCTTTAAATATAAAAATAATACTAATTCAACTGTATCTTTATAATTGTATTCGTGTCAAAGTATATAATAACTTATATAATGTGTTTTCTTATGTATATGAATACTACTCTAACTATTCTTTAAAAGGAATCAGTTAACTATAAAATTTTGTCAACCTTGTGCCATGAAGTGGCATTCCATTTACTGGAAAATTTTATAGAAAATAAAATAATTTACATTAAAATGTTTCATTATATTATCACGGCTCCATCATGGGTGAATCTTGAGATTGAGGATATTCAGTTGATTCTCCTGGCGCATTTTTGTTTGCTTTTAGTCATTGTAATTTAGCACGATTTTTAGCCAAATTATATACACACTTATATCAAATAAAGGGCTTAAAGTATAGCGGCTTGACTGACATATTTTGTTCTGTGAAGAAGCCTCCGAGCGTATATTATTTTTATTCCAACTGTGGTAATTTTAGCATAGTCAGAAGCCAGTAAATCTGACTCCAGTCTTGCCATGAAGTACCGTGTTACTCCAGTTAATGGGTTGTGGAGGTCTGGTAGGCAGCCGCTCCTCGTAAAATACTGGTATTCAGCTAAATCCGGCTTGACTGGAAGCCGACCCCAATATAGTTGGAAAAAGGCTAGGTAGATTATGATGGTGGTAATTTTACCATAGGTGAAATTAATTAAGTTCATCAAAGTGTATGGGCATAAGGGATACATAATCTAATGTGTGCCCCCCCGAGCAAAGCCACATTACTGTCTAAATTCCACTAGAGTTTCTTCAGTTACCCTTTGCGTCCTAAGACCACGAGTAATCTTTGCAGAAGTCAACTCACGGCCCCAATAGGCTTCAGCATTGCTGGACCTGTACGGTTTGTCTGACATTTTTTTAAGCTGCTCATGGAACACTACCGTTGACGGATCGGGCTCAGTCCAGAGGGTTATCAGACGACCGAACGACTAGCTACCCATTGCTCGTCGTTCGCAAGCCTACGCTTACGATGTATCTACCTAGTAATCATAATTGTCATTGCGAAAAAATTGAACAAATCCATCTCTGAATAATAGTCAATCAATAAAAAAAAATCTACCTTCAACTAGTTAGCCGGATTTTGCGGACGGTCAGTTCGGTTTTCGCAGGAGGCGCTCCACAGTGGACGGCATCATGCGCGTGAGAGCCTTCACGACGAGGGATACGGTGTCACGGGGCAGGGTTGTCTTGGTGGTCTCTTTGGACATCGCTAACGCCTTTAACTCCCTGTCTTGGAGTAGCATTAGAGGAGCACTCCGGTATCACCAAGTGCCCGCCTACATCCGTCGTGTGATCGAGGCCTACCTGACGGACAGGTATATCATCTACTCCGGTCACCAGGGAGAGTGGAAACGGCGCGCGAGAGATGTCGTGCGGTGTTCTGCAGGGATCGGTACTAGGACCGCCCCTGTGGAACATTGGATACGACTACGTGCTGCGCGACGACTTCCCTGGCGGGGTCAGCGTGGTCTGTAATTCTTGAATCGAACATAATACGGAACCCTCAGTGCGCGAGTCCGACTCGCACTTGCCCGGTTTTTTAAGGTAGGAAATCATCTCTTAAGACCTCTTCCGATCAGCGAAAAGACATGTCAAACTTTTACTGACTTAAATCCACTCCTATGTCTTTCATTTGCATTTTACATTCTAGGTCCAACGTTGAAATATAAACGTAAAGATTTGTTTCAATAACAATAAAAAAAACCGACGAATACCTACTTCAATCACTGAGGGTTCCAGAATTATGTCTACTGGATCTATGGAACACGTGTTTGTCGTCTGAGATACGATGTACAATATTTTATTTTATTTGATTTGAATAACAAGTCCTCAAACATCATTTTTTACCTATTTATAAATTAAACATCGTCTCTGTAGGTAAGATAACTTGTTAATAAGGTGTTAAAATGAATCAAAGTCGAAGATCAAGTGATTTTTTTTTTCATTTTAAGCCTTCGTGATGATAACACAAAATAAAGTAGGTATAAGTTTTGCTATTTTAATATATAATTAATATTAACTACTTAATCCTTATTCATTTATGTAAACATATTACTATAACATATTATTTTTAAATATTTCAATAAATCATTTAGACATAAAATAGAAAATCATTGTCATTAGATCTTTATATGAACAGGTAACATAACGTTACAGGGCACTAACGTCAGGGACAATGGCCTCACTGGGAAGGATATCGAAAATCGGGCAAAGTGGAGTAAGCTTAGCAGGAAGGTGGACCCTGGCAACGGCCGGGATTAACGCCAGGCAGAAGAAGAAGCCACAGATCGCTATGGCACGCACCTATGGTAGCCATAGATCGCTATGGCTACCATAGGTGCGTGCTTGCGGACGAAGAGTAATGGGTAACTCGCCGTCCGCCTGTCCAGTAAGGACCGATCTTGAGTATTCGACCAGTGCGCGTAGTGTTCCACGCACACTTCAAAAAGGTGTCAGCCAAATGTACGTAGAGGCCCAGCAGGGCCGATGCTCACTAGTGTCATGGGGAATTTTTGGAAAGAAAGCCTGTCATCCTAGAAGGCAACTTAAGGAAACATGTGCGGTTTGAGTCAGTAAAAGTTGAACACGCCCTCTTAGTCCACCCTAGAGCGAGAGAAGTCACAACTCAAAAAAAAATACCTTGTAACATGGCATTTAGCACAAGATGTTAAACATCGTCTGCGGAGAGTCTTCAAGTTCTTTGCTCCAGTTTAAAACTTAAGTTTAACATAAGGTCACTAGACCACGAAGATAACATCACTATAAACCAGTAACATCATTCCTCTATTGTATATTATTACGGGACCAGACGTGATGATGCATCACAAGAGTTTTTGTCCACTTAGTGGCTTTCATTTGAATAATCTCCGATGCATATCAGACCTTCTCAGAAAGGCACGTGGGTTGTATGACAAGTGATTGTTTTGCAGTGATGGGTGAATGGGCATTATTCTTTGTTTTAAAGGTTATGCAATTTTTGGGGGTGACTGTTTGTTCTGATAACTGTAAACTGAAGTCTTTAAATAGAAGCGTGCACTTACTGATATCCTTGATTTTGATTTCTCGGTTTGTGACGCACAGGACCGTTTGTTGTGGCGACCCTTGGCTTTTGTTCAAGAGTGGACGAAGAACTGAAACCTAACATCTTCCTGCCTTTGCCTCGTGTAATATGGGGTTGACGCAACACATTTTTTTCTTCCATTTCCATTCTTTCAGTTTTGCTATATCAGTAGGTCACTCCTTTTTCATTCATGTCCCTCCTCACTTAACCTATCTCTCTTATCTTTGGCCTATCTCTTCTAAACACTCTAAAAAGGAAGCTTGTATTTCCTGCTGTTAGCTGAAGTTTTCAAAAGAAAGTCTGCATTAATTCCTGATAGTTGTAACATAAAATCGTCAAAAGTGTCAACGGAATTAGTTCATTCTAGGTGAGCTCGTCTTCTTAGCACACGTACTGGAGGACGCAGCGTTAGAACGTCTCTCACAAAGTAGACTGATTACCTGATGAGAGAAGCAGGAATTCGATGGATGCCAGACGCACAGGACCGTTCGATGTGGCGACACTTAGGGGAGGCCTAATATGTCTAACAGTGGACGTCTTTCGGCTGAATGCTGTTGATCATGAGCTCAGTCTTTAGCCATCTTCAACTGAAGGCAGCTGGAAGTGTTAGATCATTCAGTTGAGCTGAGAGGTGCTTATGCAAGTCTCACGTGCGTGAACGGGCGCTGTTAGATGAGACTGGTCATAGTGGTCATCTATAAACGGCCAGCGCTTTATAATAATGTGTTTATATTTTTTTTATTTATGTTTTCTTACATTTTGCTCACGTAAAAGAAGTAACAAGAAAACTGTAATCTTTAAGTAAGTAGGTAGTGTCTTTTGAATACATAGTATGATTTAAGGATTGACCATAGAATTTCTTGTACGTATTTAGCCCTAGAGATCTAAGAACGCTTTGGAAGGAGCAATTAGTTTTAACTTTGTGACTGACCGACTTCTTGACAATCCAAAAGTTTTAAGTTCACTTTTCAATTGTCAAGAAGATGGTCTCTTACCGTTTTGAAAGTAAATCGCCTACCTGGGATTAAACCGACGACGTACAGCTAGTAAGTAGTAAACCTTTAACACTGACTTTCCACACCTCCTGTGGGTCATGTTATAGATATCAATAGAAAGAAACCCTGTCTCACTGATCAATTAGTAAAATACTTAAATAAATTCTCAGACATTACTTACAAAATCATACAATACGAACGACAGCAAAACGTTTAATGACTGAGAAAGGAATAACAATAGGGTATCGCAACCATTTTCCTACTTTGTTTACTAATTAGCAATACCTTTTTTTACGTGGGAAATCATTTAATGACTTCCCCCACTTTCGGATTGATTGGAAGGGTCAGACATTTACCTACTGACTAACGGCCAATTTTTTCATTCAAAGTAACAACCAAAGTAACAGCCAAAGTAACGTCATGAAGTAATAATAACGGTTAAATTCGTTTCTTCACAATTTTAACTGTTAGTTTTGTCCTTAACTTTAACTGCTCATTGAAGGGCTGTTAAAGTCCAAATCACTGTCATTTTGACCAAATTGTATAGGTTTCACTGCGTTTATCCCTACATTTTATATTGGTCGACTTTTAATTTAGCTGTCACTAGGATGAAGACATTGACACAAGATGACATTTGCTATTGACAACAGTGATAGTTTTAGCTTTAGTGATAGTTTTAGCTTTTATGACGAAACTGGCCGTAAGACACCATACCACGGAAACTCTTTCGAACAATCCGTAGTCCTAGAAGGAATCAGTTCTATTATCCCTGTCAATTTTGCGGACATCTCTTTGCGGAACATCTTCGACCCGGGTAAAGATCTGTCGAAATGACTTGTTGACACTTCCCGTGATACAAGGGCTTGCTTTGGTCGCGGACGGAGGGTGAACTTTGCCATACAGTGTGACAATATCGCTAGTCTTTTATTTATTTATTTGGTACATGGAGGACTTACAGCTATTAAAAATACAAAAAGAAACAAACCATAGTCATTAGAATGCCAATTACAAGTTTTGGGCACATTACCAGTCGACAGCGATGTGGCGGAGTTTTTTTATGATATATTTTTCTTCTTAGTTAGTTGTAGTTTGTTGGGTAAAAATTGAAGTCAAAGTTCCCTGACTTCTTTATCAAATTGCAATAATTGCATAGTTTAGTGGGCCACATGTATGTTTTTTCTTTGAATGCTATAAACAAGTGCTTGACTACAATCCCGCCCGATGGTAAGCAGTGATGCAATTGTTGATTGGTGAAGCGCACTAGATAATTAAGAGCCTATTCACACTAGCCATGGCAAGTTCCTCATGCTAGTATTTTGTACACTATAACTTTTTGAAGGTCATAACATCTGTTACTGTGTCTCAGAGCTATCGACCATCTAAGATGTTCGCAGCATCCAAGGAATGCATAAATTAGAATAAATCTATGTTTACATTGTGTTTGGTTTCGTTAAAATTACTCGTTATTTATACAATGATTATTCTGTCCTGTAATGTAATGTTATCTTAATGAAATGGTAATGTAACCTATACAGGGTGTGCAGATATCAGTGCTTTAAGGTTTAATGAATAATAAATTAGCTGGCTTTGTTTTATTTATTTGATTTCGCTTGGCTGCTTTTGAATTTGCAGATGGTAGTATTTTACCATTTTGAGTGTCTTATATTTTCGTGGGTAGGTTGCTAGTTTTTTTTTTTTTTATACCCTCACGCCTCAGTCGCCGCCAAAGGAGATGGTCCAGGCATCGGCGTCGGGACTTGTAGGGTGATTTCTTACCACCATAGATGTGGGTTTGTAGACGATGCACAATGAGTAGCTCGTCGTTCGGCCGTCCGGTAACGATCAAGACTTCAATGGCGTGTAGACTTTCCCGCTCTTGAGAGTGTAAGGTTTTTACTAATTAAAACCGTGCATTTTCTTCTAGGTCCCCTTTTTTGCCTAGCGTGTCATGACCCCGGGTTTCCCTATTAAAAATCAACCAACAAGAAAACACCTAAACCGGTCATTTATTTCGAGACATGTGTAAAGCTATGTCCAACAGTTGACATCCTTCTGGTGAAATGATGATGAGTCTGCCAAGGCCATAGAATAATCCTATCCTCTAAACCTTTACTTCTCCACTAACGAAAGCGACAAAGCCACAATTTATAAATATAAATTATTAGCTTTCTCCACATTATAATAATAAATCACACGGTGACACCACAAACATATGAGGTCAATCAACATAATCAACTATGTCAGTGGGTATACATTGACGACAAAAAACTAATTCTATTCCATGACAATCGAGTGGTTGGGGCTAGGAAATAGGAGACAATAAGTAAGATGTAGGAAGGTTGACCGTTTGGATGATTTTTTTTTTGGGTGCGAGATCACCAAAATGACTTGTCTCTTTCTGAGCTGAACGGGAGGGCGTGTCAGATTCTATTAACTAAAACTCACTCCTGTTCCTTCTTTGCCCTAATTCTAGGGTTCCAAGGTTCTCTTTTGGCCCCTGCGGTTTGCTGTCATCTCTATGAGGCGCGCGTGGAACATTACGCGCCGTCAACGACATGGGCTTGGTTCGGACTGTTACTAGACGGTTGGGATACCACACAGTTTCCCACAAAACGGTGAGCCTCCAGGACTGCTACTACAAGATCTGGACGCAATAGTTCTTGTAACCTTCTACGGTTTACATACGGAGATGCCGGGGGCGAAACTCCGCTGTCTTGACAAGTCTGGGTATGACGGACAGAGTTCCAACGGGATCTTATGGCGATATGGTGACAGCGACTGACACAACCCAGCGTTGAGCACAACGTAATTATGGCAGCAAGTTACTCCTTTGAGGAGTGACTGAAGAGATGTCACGGCATCTTCACCTTCTGCCTGGCGTAACTACGTACCTACATATACTCGTATGTATTCAAAAACAAAATACACTCAGGCTTCCAATAACTCCTCCACATCACATTCAGTGCGCAAAGAACGAGACAAACTTTTGGTCACGCAAAAAGACGACCAGTAGTAAGTAAGCAAGCAATTTTCATGAAAAAGAGACTCACACTTGGACCACCTGACACAAACGTTTCGAAGGAAAACGGTTTTTTTTTAGGTGGAGAATCATCAAAATGACTGCTCCCGCTCTGGGCGGCGCGGGAGGGCGTGTCAGACTTCTGCTGACTAAAACCCACTCCTGTTCCTTCTTTCCTCTTTTGGCAACCCGTTACCTCTGAAGACTTCGACCCTGTTGGGCCCCTGCGGTTTCTCATCCCATCAAGAGTGCATTTTAACGATCACAAAAAGTAAAGTGAAGATAACCAATATATATCTGCAAAAATGCAAGCCTAAAAGAACTGTTACCCAAAATCGAAAATCTCCGTCAAAAAGATAATTTTATCGCTACACCTGCGCTTGCAAATTGCCAAAAATTATGGTACGCGTATCGTAAGCGATGTAACGGCATCTGAAATCACATGCGCACATGTGTAAAGTGCGTATTTATGTGATCACCCAATGCAAGGGACATGGTACTGATTATAACAACCTGAAAAATGCATCCGACTGGATCTTTGATCGCTTGATGGTTGACCATAAAGGTTTGTTTAAGCAGAAGGTTTACTTTGAAAAGGGTTTTTTTCTTGAGGTGGGAAATCATTCAATCATTTCTTCCGCTCTAGAATGGAGTTCGAGGAGTACGCAAGAAGAAAGACACAGTTGAGTTTTAGTCAGTTAAAATCTTACACTCTCACACTCCTCGTAGAGCAAGAGAAGTCATGTTTTTGGCTCGCGCTTGACCACTGTCTCACCTGATGGCAAGCGAAGATGTAACCTATTCAGTCTTGGCTTAAAGATCCCCAAATTATAGCTATCAGCAAACACAGATTCAGGCAGGGAATTTCGCTCCTTAGCTATTCGCACAATGCAAGTGTTCCCAAAACGTTTTGTATATTGTCATGTTTTAGTTTCCTTTTGTATATATGTAATGGTATAAAATGTATATTCTAAAAAAAGAAACTGACTGACTGTGCGTTGACAGTCGAAATTAGGTACCTACTGGGACTAGGAACGTGAAATTTTGCTCAAGATAATATGATGTAGGCAAGCACTAAGAGAGGATTTTAATTGGATGAAACGGGGTCCTAAGTTAAGCTAGTAAAGTAAATAAATAAAAAAAAGATTTCCCAGGACCCTAAGAAGTGAGACTTCTACATAAACATCTTGTCTCAGAACTCCAGGTCAAAAACCCCGCTCGCGCATAAACCCTCGAGTTTCATGGCCCAACAGTGAACGAGTTCGTCCACACCGGTATGTCAACTGCGCGGATCAAGTAACGGCATTTTATTTTGTGTTTTAGTACCATCGAGTTTGTTCGGCGCTAATGTGTTAGGAGGTTTATATACGTAAGTACTTGTGAATGTGGTACAGTGTGTATTGTGTTGTAAGTACTAATAAGAAGATATATAGAGGTCATTGGAATAGTTTTTGAGATGTATGGGTCATCTTTTTTTAGCCGAGTTCAAAAAAGCAGGAGGCTGTATGTATTTTTTTATGTATGTCCATGTCCACCGATTTTTCAGTAAATTGAGATAAATTGTGAAAATTTTTAAAAGAGTAAAATATTATTTTTAATATCTTACAAAAAAAAATATCATCATCATCTGCCTAGCTTTTTCCCAACTACATTGGGGTCGGCTTCCAGTCAAGCCAGATTTAGCGGAATACCAGTATTTTAAGAGGAGCGGCTGCCTACCAGACCTCCACAACCCATTAACTGGGTTAACACGGTACTTCATGACAAGACTGGAGTCAGATAAAAAATATATATATACTTATATGGTTTTTTTCAATGTGAATAAAATACACTAAAACGCATTCTGTTTTAGTACCATCGGGTTTGTTCAGCGCTAATGTGTTATGAGGTTTATATACGCAAGTACTTGTGAATGTGGCGCATGTGTATTGTGTTGTAAGTACCAATGAGAAGATATATAGAGGTCAATGGAATAGTTTTTGGTAAGTAAGGGTCACCTCTTTGTAATCGAGTTCAAAAAAGAGGAGGTTGTAGGTATGTTCGGCTACATGGCTTTTGTACATTTTTAAAAGTTTAAAATAAATAACTTTGACCAAATAAAGAAATATAACCGACTTCTACGCAAAAAAAAACACTATAAAGGAACTTTAATTTCGAAAATCAGAGAGAAAATCTATGATAGAAACACCGACTCCCGAAATTAAAGGTATTTTTAGTGTTTTTTTTTACATTGATATCGGTTTTATGTATTTTTTTTGGAAAAAGCAATTTTTAAACAATATTTAAGTAGGTATATATTTATTATTGTATTCCTTTTATATTTGCTTACCATTTAGTTTCATCTAACATGTTATGTTATTGCACCCTGAGGTCACGTGATAGGAAATGCTCAAAGAATCATGTTGGCGTTTGTACAATGTGTTTTACTAGGGCATAAAGTTTTAATATACCAATATTCAGATACCGAATAACTATCTGTAGGCTATACAAATCCTTTTTCCATACGGGACACCGAACCCGCGACACGCAGCACAGCAGCCAATCACTCAACCACTGCGCCAACCGTACCGCACCGTCAACCGTGTCGTTTTGTCTGTGTGTATGTGACCTTGCATACTTCCCTAATCTTAGCTATAGGTGCTAATTTACCTAAACGTGTTTATTATGTTATATGTCATATTCGGAACATACTTTATCCTCATACACCTATTCGTAACATTTATTTATCAACTATATATACTGGGCCCGCGCGGTGGATTATGGCCCATTCCCTCTCCTAGAGAGGAGGCCTGAGTCCCAGCAGTGGGAACATTAAAAGGCCTGTAATGCTAGTATACTCTATTTGGAATATATGTTTTTCTGTAATGTGTAAATCATACCAATATGAAAAAAAAATGTTTTATTTTTTAATTTAACCAAACAAGCTTTAAGTTTCTTTAACGTTATGGGGTCTTGTAAGCCCCTTAATAATAGTAGTTTTCAAACGAGCTCTTAAACGCCCCATACCGCAAAAGCAGAAATAATACTTTTTTTATTTGAGATAAACTAGTGCTTGACTGCAATCCCACCTGATGGTAAGCAGAGATCCAATCGTTGATAGTGAGGTGCACTAGTTTATTAAGAGCCTATTCACTCTTGCCAAATTATAATCAGACGGGAAGACCGCAGCAGGCAGATTGTACAACAAGAAGTGTTGTTGTCAATGTGTTAACGTGCTTACCGAGACACTTTCGATGATCACCCATCCTCGAACCGATCTCGGCAGATCATATACTTTTATTATGATTATCTACTTATTCACAAACACCTCTGTAGTCCAGGATAATCTTGTATAAACCTAGCTTACATCACCAACCTTGAATCTGACTGCATTATTGGTATAATCGATGTAGGTGCAGTACTCGTCTTCGACTCAATAATTAGTACCTATTATATTATTATAACTATAGTATGCTTAACCCGTTTCTAGTAGTGTGAGCACATCAATTATTACTAGGTTGCTATGTCATGATTTACTATAGTATGGTCAACAAAAGTGTAAACTATTTTTTATAGTAAAAAAAATAAAAAATTCTGTGACTACCTTTATCTTTATTTATATCATCATCATCATCTCAAGATCGAAAGACTTCCACAGCTGGACATGGGCCTTCCCCAAGTGTCAATGCAATGATCGGTCCTGTGCGTTTCGTATTTACATGGTAAGGAGTTTAGACCATCTAAACCTATTTTTTTATTGAGAATTGAAATTTAAAAAAAAAAAATTAAATCCGTAGTTTATAATAAGCATTCAAAAGTTTACATAGGTAGGTATTAAAAAATTGGGACTAAGATTTTGAAAAAAAAAATCATGATTGCTCGACTAATTTCTTTGGAAATACAGGCACGAATTGAAAGAAAATATATAGTCGAAGAAAATATTAACTAACATGGATAAAAACTAAAATGCTAAATAACTAGAAAGGTCATCTCTATAAATAGAACCTTATGTACTGTACAAGACTTGATAATGGGTGATATATAATTTTTAAGAATAGCATTTTTTAAAATGATGTCAGGCACTGATAAAAAGTACTTGGTGTACTCAAATTTCAGTTTATTGAACCATATTTGAGTTGTTATACATTGTAAAAATTTCTAAAAAAACTTTGTTTTGGCTACAGTTATCTTTAAAAATATTTTTCTCTTTAATTTAATCGGTTTTAAAACAAAAATTGGCCTTTGGCATTTTGATTACTTCAAAATAGTACAACGTTGATTTAATATTTGAATGTTCTTAGGATAATAATAACAGAAAGTGGGTAAAATTTATGCTTTATTACTTAAAAATAGTTAACATTAACCATTAGCCGACCCTAATATAGTTGGGAAAAGGCTAGGTAGATGATGATGATGAGTTAACATTAAAGGGTTTAAAGGGCAAGGCAAACAGCTAGTTGAGCAAAAATCTAAACAATACTGCATAGCACACACAGCACCTAAGCTCTGTCAAATCTATACTTCTATACTAATATTATAAAGAGGTAAAATTTGTAAGTTTGTATGTTTGTAAGTTTGTATGTAGGGGGTAATCTCTGGAACTACTGGTCCGATTTGAAAAATTCTTTCAGTGTTAGATAGCCCATTTATCGAGAAATGCTATAGGCTATATACCATCACGCTACGACCCACGGGAGCGGAGCAGTAACGAAAAATGCGGGTGAAACCGCAGGGGACAGCTAGTGCTTGATAAACATAAAGAGTGCCTTTAGCAAAATAATCATTTAAAAAGGTTATAGATAATAGGTACGTTAGCTTTCTTAGATAATACGATACACAACAAAAAACGTCGCTTAGTACAAACCCTACTTAGAAAAACGTTTTCGTATTGGTCGTATATAGTCTAGTATTAACTCCTGGCGTTATGCAAGTAATAAGAAAAGTGTGTAAAATGAATTCCTTGTTTAGGCGTCTCTGGTCTTATACAACATGTAAAATAATTAGCGCACATCCTCTTGGGGGGTCATTGTGATTATTTTTTCTCGACTTCAGGTTTGGTCCCATAGTAAAAGTTGTTCATAATGATGAGTACAATGACCCCCCATGAGGATGTGCGTTAATTATGTTACATGTTGTAAACGGGATCCTCTGTTTGGCTCATACACAGATACTCAGATGGTACGAGTACTTTCCAGGCGGGTTTGCATGTGTATTCAAGTCCCGACAATGTTCACAAGAAGTCATACCAAAAAATATTGAGATAGCACTATATGAATAGTTTCATCACCCCAAATACTATTTCTTTCTTTCCGTCTTGCTATTAAGGTCATATGTGGTCGTTAACCTTATTTACTAGAGGAGACGAGAAGGACGGAGGAAATATTGTAAACCCAATCATTTTTTTGAAAAGAGTAACCATGGAGTTTCTTGCCGGTTCTTCTCCATAGGAAACGACCAATTAGAAACCGTGCACTAGCTTCAACTTTTTATAAGTGCCCATGTAGGCCTATATAAAAAAAGACGTTCTAGTAATAAATTATAGTATGACTTTTGTGACTTATGACTATCTTCATGCTCGAACGGCTAAACGGATTTCGATTAAACTCGGAATACGGACAGAGCAAACCAGCAACAGTTTACAGTGGCCAATAAATATGAAATGGCCGTGATACATTTTTACCACTTAATTGTAAAACTTAATACTCGATTTGAGAAAAAAGTAAAAAACTTCTCTTAAAGGATCTTATTCCTTTCTTTAAATCAGTTATACACAAAAATATCATTAATAAGTGCATTATGCAAATGTGGCTTCTATAATAAAAGATAGTAAGTATTTTTTGGATAATTATACGAACAGAGATTACACAAGTAAATAATCAAATAGATTATTAAAAAGTATAATTATGAGGACATATATTCTTCTTCTACTTCTTCTTATTCCTGCCCTTGTCCTGTATTACTTGGGGTCGGCACAACACGTTTTATTCTTCCATTCTGTCCTATCACACTATCACTAACTACCTCATCTATATCTATATTATTAATTATCTATACTAATATTATAAAGCTGAAGAGTTTGGTTGTTTGAACGCGCTAATCTCAGGAACTCCTGGTCCGATTTGAAAAATTATTTCAGTGTTAGATAGCCCATTTATCGAGGAAGGCTATCATCACCCTAAGACTAAACTAACTCTACAAGCGGGCGAAACTGCTGGCAGAAGCTAGCCTTTCATGTCACTCCTCACACAATGGACACATTCTATACAAAAAATCAATGTACTGTCTCAATTGGAACTTTTGATTTATACATTTAATCTCGAGATTAGTTCATGAATCGCCGACCGGTCCTATGAGACCGCGCTGTTATTGTTTTACTAGTGTCGTTTTGCGGGTATGTGATAGGTTAATTTACATCGACTGGTAAAACAAGGAAAGCTTTAGTAAGTACCGGTTTTTGTTTTACATTATAAAACACGTTTTTGGTGTGTTAACAAGATGCATCATAAAACCACAGGTCTTTTTAAATACAATTGACATTGGAACCACGTCATTCGGTCGTTAGTAATGTACGCATCGCAAAAAAAGGTGTTATATATATATCGTACTAGTTTTTACTACAGGCTTTGACCGCAAGACATAATTATCCTTTATTTGAACGATCTACTAGGACTAGTAGTATCTTTTCTTTTAAACATGAGATCATATCTATACCTACCTTATGATATAATACAGCTGTAGAGTTTGTTGGGTTGTTTGTTTGAAGGCGATAATCTCAGGAACTCAAGTTCAAATTGAATCCGAATTTTAAAAATAATTTTAGTTTTGGATAATCCATTTGTTGAGAAAGGCTATACATATACATATAACATCATGCTACACTTCACAGGAGCGGAGCAGTAACTAAGTACACAAGTAAAACTGAGAGGGAGGACTATCGTCTGTTTTTTAAACCCGGAGACTAAAATGACATTTCAACACAAAAGAACTGGCGTCATTTCTATAGTAAATTTGACATTACTTGTGTCAATTTAGTCTCCGGGTTTAAAAAACAGACGATAGTACAAACATAAATTGGAAGATAATGTCACAGGCAATTTATAAAATTGAAAATTTCGATTTTTGTATATGAAGATTTATTTTAATTCAAACTAAAAAAAAGAAAAATAATATCACGCACTTTAAGCGTTACTTTTATTTAATGACACTGGCACACAACAAAATCATCCTCACAAAAAAAAAACAATTCTAAAATGGCGACGGTACGTTATTAACATACCGGTTACCACGACTCTCGATGTAAATATTTAATAATTGTGAACAAAGTAATGGACGGAACTATATAAAGTCGACCTATTTAGTTAGATCGGGCAGTGGAACAAAATAATTCAATAGAACAACTCGTGTTTTACTAGAAATATTAAAAAATCAAGTCGATATGAAGTTTTTAGTTGCTGTGTGTGTTTTGGCGTTCGTAGCGTTGGCGTCTTGTGGGACTAAAACACACTCCAGAGGCTGCCAGTATATTTTGGGAAGATGTAAGTTATATTATTATGAATATTGTGTTGTAATTTACTTTATAAAATGTAAGATATGTTCATCAAAAAAGAGTGGAATGGTCATTCATAGTCTGAAGATAAATTTGTATATCCTTATTAAAAGTGTGTTGCTTTAAAAAAATGTCGCATCGCGGCTCTCAGTGACAATATATATGTATGTATATACAATAATACGGTGTGAGGTGTGAAGTGAAAAACTAAGGTTCGCTTGCCAAACTGTGCCCAAATACAACCCCAAAGAACTAGATTTTTTTATTAATCTTCCACGTCTACAAACTAAACAAACAAGAAAATTATAGCTAAGAGAGTTCGTTGTAGATATCACTTTTCGTCAGTCTCTGCCTGCTAATTCTGACGACCACTAATGATCATTAGACGTAATTAATGATAATTCTGAACATTAGAGCACCGCTGCTGAACATTAGAGCAAAAAAAAGTGATATTGGGTTTTTGTTCCAAGTTTCAACATAACCGATAACTGGTTTCATTTACATGAAATCTGACTTAAGAGTCCTCCTGCGTTACCCATGACATGGGAAGATTCTTACTCAGTCTTTTCTTCTACTTCTACTATACTATGCTAATATCTGTTTCCTTGACGTACCTGTGGAACCTTTTGATAAACTCAAACGTCTGCATAATTTGTGTATCATCTTCATTTTTGGTCTTTGAAAGTTTGACCAAAAAATGTCGGAATTTCGTAGCCAGTTTAACTGGTTGCCTGAATGGCAACATCAGGGTCTTCACACTATTACACACAATCTCAACTCCTCCTTGTATTGGGAACGCTTAGAGTATCTTGTTCCGAGAGAAAAATCTTGGCGCTCATCATCTTCTCAAATTCTTCGTTTCCATCTTCACCCCTTGAGTCGTTACGATGTATCCTTTACTGTTTGTGCTGTGCGCCTTTAGAATTCTCTTTCACACTCTCTTAATTTAATGTTATCTTTCACATTTTTTACACACAACAGAAGAGTAGTAGGAAGGGAAGAAGGCTTTGGTCCAGCTGTGGGCTCATAATAATAATGAGGGCTGAAAAGTAAACTAAATATATTGACTTGAATCACGATGTTGTCAACATGTTGAAAGTGGATACAGCAGTCAGCGTTTGTCGTGTCAACTAGTAACTTAATAAAAAAAAATATAATGATGGATTTCAAAAACATTTTCTTCTTCTTATCGTACGGTTAGTGGCCAACCTGGTGTCAGAGTTTTTCAAGCCGCCCGAAGGTCTCTGACTTGGCTTAGCGACTGCTGTCAGTTGACAACAACCGGGACCGACTTTTTACGTGCCCTCCGAAGCACGGAGACGCTCAAATGAAATACCACTAAACGGTCACCCATCCATAGACTGACCGCGCCAAGGGTTGCTTAACTCGCTAATTGTTTACCGATTAGTGAGCGCAACTGGCTATGAGCGCCTCAAAAACTTTATTTCACCATTTGTTTCAGGCTACAAGGAATGCGAGGAGGGCACTCACGCCTACGCCGTCGGCTGCGCTGCCGTGACTCCTGAACCCACCTGCGATGAACCCAACCCTGTGGAAGGCAAGGGTATCCTCTGCGACTACTCCTCCTGCTACTGCGACGCTCCCACCGTCAGGGACTCAGTCAGCGGAAAGTGTGTGAAGGTTGAAGACTGTCCTAAGAAAGCAGAATAAAAATGTCACGACTTTTTGCTGAGAAGCCATATTTTTTATATAAGTTTTATTTTTAGTATTAAAACGCGTTTGTAAAACATCTTTTTTGGTTGTTTATTTCATTTTTTTATAGCAATTAGTTTTATTATTATTGATAGGCTTGCGTTTGACCACTATCTCACCTAAATTGATGATAAGAGATGATGTGACCGAAGATGGAGTACGCTTGCCTAAAGTTACTGAGACTAACTTGACACAGGCAAATGTCAAACTTACAATAGTGTCAGGTATTACGACCCACGTAACGTCATTTTAGTCTCAGAGATTAAAAAACAGACTTTAGAAGTAACCTATTCATTCTTGACTTAAAGACCCCGAGGTTGTAGCAATCAGGCGGAAATTTATATATAAAATGGCAGTAATTTTATCAAAAGACTTTTTGATTGAAATGTGTCAATTATATCTACTGATAATTCTGATTTACAAGCCAATAATAAATTGGTTCGACAAACAGTGTCCGATATTTTGCCATTTGGGTGACTTTTAAGTTTTCTGATGAGGACTTTTGTAAGCGGCCACGTTTTAGTCCCAAATGTGGGCACTAACTAAACTGGCAACAGACACTGGTCATAGACTTTCGTCTTGATATACAGTGGTATATTGGATGAGAAAATACCTCGCAGTATCTACCAATTAATTATATTTATCTAGTGGATACCACTGGTTATAATTTTGTATAAAAAAATCAAAATGTTTTTTTCATTATCGAACTCCACCAAAAAGGCCAGTCTTGCAGTGACGTACCATGTTACCCCAGTTGATGGGTTGTGGAGGTCTGGTAGGCAGCCGCTCCTCGTAAAATACTGCTATTCAGCTAAATCCAGCTTGACTGGAAGCCGACCCCAATATAGTTGGAAAAAGGCTAGGTAGATGATGATGAACTCCACCAAAAAGGCTTGACTGATTTTTATGAAACTTTAGTGTATGTTTGGTAGATATGAGAATAGGTATTTGGCTATATTTTACCTGGCATGTTTCTTTGATAAAATTGATATGACAGAACTACATTTCCCGAGTCAGCTAGTACAAAAAAATACTACTTCATGGCAAGATTTAATATACCTATTAAAATAATTTTCTAACTCAGAGAAGAGCGAAACTGTGCCTTTTTGACAAAAACTTGACGTTTTACTTTGTCTCTAAGTAAGAGTTAAAATAATGATGGTTTTAATTAGTTAAGTTATTGAATTGCTGTTACCGCTAATATCACTACATAGTATAAAACAAAGTCTTGGCTAGATAATAACAGCCGCACCGGTCGATCTTCAAGGTTAAGCAACGCTTGCCGAGGTTGATCTGTGGATGGGTGGCCATCTTAACATAACGAGTTTCCTCCGTGCCTCGGAAAGCACGTTAAGCCGTAGGTCCCGGCTGTCATTTGTAGATCTTTGGCAGTCGTTACGGATAGTCAGAAGCCAGGAAATCTGATTCCAGTCTTGCCATGAAGTACCGTGTTACTCCAGTTAATGTGTTGTGGAGGTCTGGTAGGCAGCCGCTCCTCGTAAAATAATGGTATTCAGCTAAATCCGGCTTGACTGAAAGCCGGCCCCAATATAGTTGGGAAAAGGCTAGGTAGATGATATGAGTATAAAACAAAGTCGCTTTCTCTGTCCCTATATCCCTATGTATGCTTAAATCTTTAAAACTACGCAACGTATTTTGATACGGTTTTTTTTAATAGATAGAATGATTCAAGAGTAAGGTTCATATGCATAACACATGCATAATATAGTAGAGTAACACTGATAAATTTGCAACCGCACGAAGCCGGGACGAGTCGCTAATAATATATATTTTTCCATTCTTCGAGTATCCGATACTGAACTGCAAAATGAAATAAGACTTTAGAAAATCTAAAAATTCGTAGGCTACACTAGAGTAGAAAATGGCGATCTGAGATTGATTGATTGATATATACTTTATTGTACACCATAAATATAATTTTATAAGGAGCTCAAAATTAGTATGGTGTGAGATATTGATTAATTAAAAAACCATGTTTCTAGCGCTAGAAAATCGATTTTAAACGGACGATAATTTCTGTGAATCGATCTCAGAAACATAAAATCGAGATTCGATTTATTTTCAGTGGAATGGCAGATACCATATTATTATTATATTAAAACGTTCAAAGCATACAATATTTTCCTTAAGCTAATTTTTTTGGTTAATGTTGTAAATAGTTGTTTAACTCGTTTGCCCACCAGTCATGAAAAACTATGCACTTTAGAATCGTCTGTGCCATGCTTTTTGGGACTAAGTACCTATAGGGTACCCAACAGATCGATCTTTTGGAACACAAGTTGTTACTGAATCGATTCTTAAGACTTTGATCCGAATGATTTCAAAAATCGATTAGTTTTTAGGGAGAATCGCAATCCCTACCCTATTTCCCTACCATTCATGAATCCCCGACCGGTCTAATAGGACCGTGCTGCTATTGTCTTACTATTGTGTCTCGTTTCGCGGGTATTGATAGGTTAAGATATAGATTTAACTAGTTATTTTAATAAATAATTGCTATTTGGTCTACCTAGAGTTTCTTATCACTATATTTATATGTAAGGAGACAGCGTGCCCGTTTCCACGACCTAATGTAATAAACTAAATGATAAATAATTACAAGAGATCGGAATTAGGTAAAGTTATTTTTATACTTACACTGATTTCATGTAACTGCTCCAACCATGAAGACAAGTACAGATTATTTTTGAAATGAAACAAATTTATAGTAGGATGAAACCCATTGTAAATGATAGGCAATATAACGAAAATCATCATCATCTACCTAGCCTTTTCCCAACTATATTGGGGTCGACTTCCAGTCAAGCCGGATTTAGCTGAATTCGATTGATTGATTTTACGAGGAGCGGCTGCCTACCAGATCTCCACAACCCATTAACGGGGGTCACACTGTAGTTCATGGCAAGACTGGAGTCAGATTTACTGGCTTCTGACTATCCGTAACGACTGCCAAAGATCTACAAATGACAGCCAGGACCTACGGCTGTAGATAATATAGCGAAAATAAAAGGACAAATAAATTACGGGCGATCCGAGGTCGGGAAGTGAATGGGAGTGCGCTTTTAAGAGGAAAAACGGATTGTCTCGATTTCCAACGAAACTATAAGTTCTATGGAAAAAAGTACCTAAATGGCAAAGTTGTAGGTTATAAAAATACCTACAACTTTTGGATTTACACTTGTTTCAGAAAACCCCAAAATTCAAGTGAAAAATTCAAATAACCATGATTTTGATTGATTATTTTTATCTTTTACCGTGTTACTCCAGTTAATGGGTTGTGGAGGTCTCGTAGGCAACCGCTCCTCGTAAAATACTGGTATTAAATGAACTCCGGCTTGACTAGAAGCCGACCCCAATATAGTTGGCAAAAGACTAGGTGGATGATGATGATGATGATTTTAATCGTTTACAAAAATTATTTTATTTTTCACGAAATTTGGTCTTAAATGAGAGAAAACTTATCTTTTTGTGTCCCAAACACACTCCTACATCCTACTATACATTGGTTCCACTTTTGATCGTTAACGAAGCTATCTGCACTGGTCTAGTGTCGTTTGGTCTGGTGTGTATGTGACCTTGCATACTTCCCCAATCTTAGCTATAGGTGCTAATTTACCTAAACGTGTTTATTATGTTCTAGGCAGAGATCGGAATTAGGTAGAGCCATTTTTGTACTTTTTTGGTTTCATACAGCAAAAGAATAGAGTGGATATGTCAAAAAAATCCCGCGATTAATTTTAAGGAGCAGAAAAAGTCCCGAAATGTATTAAATAAAAAAGGTATTTACTTTAACACAATTAAATACAAAAACACTGAACGCGCGACGCTGCCAAACTTACATGAACGACATCGAATATTCGAAGTTGCAAAATCCTAATGCACACACGCGTGATGATGTATTTGACATATTTGTGGTTCCTACAACATAGCTTGCGTGAACAAGAGAAAACTTTATTATTTTTTTATTTTTTTTATTTTTTGATGCCTAGTAAATCCTTTTTTTGTATATAATATGTAGGTTTGTACATACTTTTATCTTTAATTTGTATATATATATCTATTAAGTCTTTTATTAGTTTCATATGTAAATATTTGTATATTGGTATAGCCGTTTAGGAGTTGTAAAAAAGGTAATTATATGACAAAATTGACAGTATTATGACGTTTATAGTACGAAAACGTTAACGCGATGAAAAATTGTATATATAAGTTTTATAGATGTCGTCGTAGATGCTATTATATGACGATTGTAAAAAAACATCGAAATGACGTCTATATGACTTTATAATACGACAAAAAATGTATACGACTATTCAGACACATAATGCACCAGTACATGACGAAGAAATAATGAAAAATTCGGTTTTTATTTATTTGTAATACTGTTGGACACACGGAATTAACCATTAGAAATCCCGGGAAGATCAATATTAATAGCAACATTTCGATGCAAGTACATTACTAACTCTACTTAATTCCGAACTACGGTAATAACCGAGCATCAGTATATATCACATTTTATTTAGCTAGTTGGACCAGTGACATATTGTAGTCCAAGTGTTTTGCTCGTGAATTTTTTGCGTAAATAAGTAACTATGAAGTTTGCGATAATTCTGTGTGTTTTTGCCTTAGTAGCATTGTCAGCTGGTAAACCTAAATTCAAACGGTGTATCTATGTCAATGGAAGATGTAAGTGTTTTTGTCGTTTAAACGTGAAGAAATAACAAACATTCATACTCCTACTACTATCATCATCATCTACCTAGCCTTTTCCCAACTATGTTGGGGTCGGCTTCCAGTCAAGCCGGATTTAGCTGAATACCAGTATTTTACGAGGAGCGGCTGCCTACCAGACCTCCTCAACCCATTAACTGGGGTAACACGATACTTCATGGCAAGACTGGAGTCAGATTTACTGGCTTCTGACCATCCGTAACGACTGCCAAAGATCTACAAATGACAGCCGGGACCAACGGCTTAACGTGCTTTCCGAGGCACGGAGGAAACTCGTTATGTTAAGATGGTCACCCATCCACAGACCAACCTAGGCAAGCGTTGCTTAACCTTGAAGATCGACCTGTGCGGCTGTTATTATTTAGCCACGAGCTCTCTACTACTATATTATATTTAATTTTTTTTTTTTCTGTGTGTGCGTTAGTCACTTTGCTCTTCCTAAACGGGTCGTTGGATGTTTGTGTGTTATCTCTGTATGGTTTAAAAATACAGCTGAACCCGGTACTCGGATACATAGTGTGTCCGACATTGACGCACCCCCAATGGTGGAATTTATCGACGGCTTTTACAATTTTTTGGGGAAGTCTGGGTCCACAGTGGGTCCAGAATCATGTACTGGACCCAAGGTATTCGTTTGTGCGTCGATTTCTGACTCATCTTGTGCAATTATGTGTGTTATTAGCACAACAAAATAGCCATTAATACTTAAAAAGTGAACCATTTCACTCAGTGCTCTCAGAACTGTTCATTTCAAAAAGTTTCGTACAGTATCGTCTTCTAAATCTGTCCAATTCAGGGTTGATCTCCACGACCGCGGTGCATAAACAGTAACAATTTTAGACACCTGTTTTCAGCACCCCTCCCCTACCTGTCAGTTTTCTAACACATAATTTGTTGCAGGTTTCAAGGAATGCGAGCCAGGCACTTACTCCTACGGCACAGGCTGCGGTCCCCTGACTCCTGAACCGACCTGTGACGAACCTAACCCTGTAGCTGGCAGGGGCAACGTCTGTGACTTCTCCGCTTGCTATTGTAGTCCTCCCACCGTCAGAGAACCTAACAGCAGGAAGTGTGTCAAGCTTGAAGACTGTCCTAAGAAAGCAGAATAGGCATACGACTTTTTGATGCTGATATCATGACAAATTTTGCTGGAAAACATGTATTTGATTTAAGGTTTACTATTATTATTAAAATGCGTTTGTGATACGTCTTTTTGGTTGTTTATTTAAATTTTCTGTTATAACAACTTTGTGAGAGTGAGATTTTTTATATCAACTGGAAAAAATTATGTCAAATTGTTTATGTAAGCAGTGATGCAATCGTTGATGGTGAGGTGCACTAGTTTATTAAGAGCCTATTCGTTCTAGCCTTGAAGACACCCAAATTATAATCGGATGGGAAAACCGCAGCAAGCAAATTGTTCCAGTCCTTCGATGTACGCGGTATAAACGACGAGTTCTTAGATAAAAACGAACTGGTTCATCATCATCATTATCATCTCAGCCGAAAGACGTCCACTGCTGGACATAGGCCTCCCCCAAGCGTCGCCACAGCGACCGGTCCTGTGCGTCTCGCATCCATCGGATTCCCGCCGGGCTCTTAGTATAATCCTCGTAGAAGAGATGGTCCATGGGGACGAAAAGTTCTGAAGTGGTGACCACGTACCAGAAGACGTAGCGTTGGAAAGCCTCCCACAAGGTAGACCGATGACATGTTGAGGGTCGCAGGATTCCGATGGATGCGAGACGCACAGGATCGGTCTTTGTGGCTATCCTAGGGGGAGGCCTTTGTCCAACAGTGGACGTCTTTCGGGTGTAATGAATTAAATAAATTCTGATGATTCTGACTAACATCCCGATAATTGACTGGTTAACTAATCTATTCGACAAGTAGTGTTCGATATTTTAGTTTACCTGGTGGATAGAACTGGTTATAATTCTATAAAATAGTTTAAAAGCTTTGCGTCATTAAAAGTTAGCACTCTAGGTAGTATATTATAGATAAGTATTATTTATTATTATAATTAGTTTCAATAAACATGTTATATACATATGAACAAATGTATGTATATTTTCTGGCGTACATATGTATATATGTATGCCCTAAAATCTGAACATCAGTCTATCTAAGGAGTATCATGATGCCCAGTAACGAGTTGTTGAGATCTGATAGGCAATCGCTCCATGTACGAGTGACACACGGGTATGCAACCGCATCCGAGTTGACCGGTATAAGCCGACCCCAAGCTATTTGGGAAAAGGCTAGTGTAAATAATGATGTTCAAGCATCAACGACTATTCTCATAGAACTGTCTAAATAAGAAGGGGTTATTATGTGATAATAATTTTAAAAAACTTACCAAGTTTGAGTTGGACTCGCACTCGAAGATTTTTTTACTACAATGTTATATTCGAACAATTTAATAATAACGTTTCTTTTAATTTTATTATATTTCATTGTTATTGCGACAATAGAAATACTCATTCTGTGAAAACTTTAATTCTGTACCTCTGCTGTTAATGGATACAGCCTGCTGACAGTCGGACGTACAGACAGACAGATAGATGGACGGCTGGATCGACAGCACGGGCATCCTAATAGTGTCCTGTCGGCACTTTTCCGGACGGAACCCTAAAAACCAATATAAAAAAGTTTTCGTTAGCTTACAACCTACAAAGATTTTCTTCACGATGATATTTCATCACAGAATTTGCGTAGTTAGATTTGGAAGAAGTATACAATGTGGATATGACAATACGACAATAAATGATAACACTGGTAGTACTCATCATTATGAATAACTTTTAGAATGGGACCAACCCAGAAATCGCGAAAAAATACAGGTGTTGCATATTATTATATTTCACGTTTGCTTAAGTTGACATACTATTTTTTTTCTACATTCTTCAGTGCGAAATTATGACTTTGCAAATCACTTACTTTGTGGATTGGAAGCGACATCTCTCTTTTGAGTCAGCAATGATATACCTCATAATTTTCGCTTTAAATAGAGAGATGGCGCCTCGTTACAAATTGATTTCTGTTCTTTCTGCTGAAATAATGATGATGATGATGATAATCAAAGAGCACTACGCTACGTCAGTATGACACCCCACGTGAGTCGTTTCATAGATTTATAAATTGATTTATTTATTTAATTTAAACAGAACGGCCAAAGCCAATTACACCATTTAAACAGAAACAAGTACAGAAGACACAACTCAACAATAAAAACAGTAAATAGAGTAAAAAAAATTAAATGAATAAAAAAAAAGACAAATCGTAAGTCGCGCAGGACTTTCCTATACTATAATACACGATGGGAATCCTTACCATGTTTTTGGGCCGGATGCGATCGGTTGCCGCCAGTCGCCCCCACGAGGGCACGGTGGCGCTCCGCCCAAGCGGAGTACACCTTTACCACGTACTCCGGGCGCTAGACGGTCCGCACAATGGTTTTTTTTTCTGGTAGGGGAATCATCGGAATGACTTCTCCCGCTCTTGGGCGGAGCGGGAGGGCGTGTCAGACTCTTACTGACTAAACCCCTACCCCGTTTCTTCGTTGCCTTCGTTCTGGGGGGACTCGGTGTCAACCTTTAGGAATACCACGTGTTCCCCCCAGAGGCTTCGGCCCTGCCGGGCCCTTACAGTTTGCTGACATCTCCTTGAGGCGCGCGTGGAACAGAACGCGCCGTTGACAACTGGGCTCGGTCCAGATTATTTCCAGACTGCCCCTGCACAGTGGCGACACCCGGGCGTCCTCTCCTGCTTGATTCGATGCAGGAACCTCCCGAACTTACCGTGTCCGGTAAGAGTAAATACAGATTTTTTTTTTAAATAGCAGACGAAAAATTTTGCCACTAGGGGCACAGAAACATGTACAGGATCCATGGTGTTTGTTTGTGCGTTAATGTTATATACATACACCGTCACCGTCAGACACAGTGTCCGTACATAGTTTATTTTTTATGTACCTACTACATACTAAACAAATAAAGACCTATTAAATTCTATCAACTTCTTTAGAATATACTTAGATTAATTAATGTGTTTTCATTTTTTTATCTTATTAAAAACATAACTATCTTGGAATATTTCTGTCTCTAAGTATACGTTTATCTTTGCTTTTTGGAAATATTCTTGTTATTATAAAAAACAACTATACGGTACTGTACCAATTTATCAGTTGATAGAGAAGCGACTTCATCGATAAAAAATCATCTAACGTAATTAAGAGAGGCCAAAAAGAAATGGATGGATTGTGTGAGAAGGGATATGGAAGAAAAGAGAGTTAGTAATAGCACAGATTACTGAATAGTTTGACGAGAGACAGGAGAGAAAAGAAGAATAAAACGTGTCGCACCGACTCTAAATAAAACGGCACAAGGGTAGGAAGGTGATGATGATAATATTATAAAAATCTTGTGTAACTTTTGTTTGCTTTTTCAACTACTCCGAAAAAGTTTGAATCTTTATTCGGTATAACTTTTTTTGTGTATTTTATAGGAATGACTTTGAAGGAAAGACTTGCAGTATAGCACAAGTCTCGACCAAATCAAAATTATAATTTTAGTATTTTCTCGAAGTCCACAAATGCTAAGCAGAGGCAGATCTTCTGGACCTCCGTATCACGTGCCGCAGTGTATGTATGAGATATATGGTGCTGGAGGCTGGAATTCGTCCAACCTGCGCGCGGACGATATAAAGCATTTCAAGAACTTGGAGATCTGTCTATTGAACTGCTGGTAAAAGTATGCATTGTTTGATGACTGCGGAATCACCTCACACCTCTGATATGTATTTAAAAAGATTAAAGTTTTACAAAATAGAAATTGATTATAACCTACCATTCTTAAAGACAGTTTCGTATAGAGAAGAATTTTCAATTTTAAAGCTAGTATCACCATACCACTTCAAATTATAGATAGATGCTTCACAAAAAAATATTAATCGACTTAGCTACAGCTCTAGCAATTGTTTATTTTTAATGTTACTTTATCAGTCATCCCTAATTAGATATAAAGTTTAATATAAAAACAAATATTCACTCAGTTTATTTACAGACACAAATTAACTACACTATAGCTTCTTCTTCTTGAAAGATATACACAGAAAAGTAATAATGAAGGTTGTATTAGCTCTGTGCGTTTTGTCGATCGTTGCTTTGGCAAATGCTTCGCCCAGTGGTTGCAGATACGGACCTTGGGGAAGATGTAAGTCTATTCGTTCTTTATTATAATTGATTTCAAGATTTCTAGGTGTTTGGTCTTCTATTCATGGTGGTAAATCCATTCTTTAAGGACTGGCTGGAATCTTTCCAGCAGTGTCCGGGTCACCATTATGTAGACAGCCTGGAGGACATGATGAGAGTGTGCCGAGCATGAGTAGAGCACCGCCGTGTTTTTATGTGGGTGTGATTGGACACTGGTACAGGCGATGGTTCGGAGCGAGCAGAAATGGCAGGCGGACGCTTCCTTCTGCGAAGCAGTAATGCTAGCGAAGGAGGTGGCTGCACGCGTGAAGGAACGAATATATGGATAACGAACAATGTGTAGCTTGCTGTCTGGCCGTCAGGTAACCATCCGGACCGACCCCGAATTGTCGGCGGCGTGTAGTGTTCCACGCGCGCTTCAAAGAGATGTCAAACACATTTCATAGGGGTCCGGCAGGTCAGAGAGTAGAGAGTCTACCTGTGTTTTCGCACACGTTTATGCAGTATAATATTTCTTACGTACTTGGCTGATTTCTTTTGAGATTGGCCACCGTGATCGAAATTTGATCTGGAGGATTATCATCATCACACGGCTATCTAATATATTTATAATTTATTGCAGGCGTCGAGCGATGCCCGGACGGAACCCACTCTTACAGCACTGGCTGCCGCCCCCTGACTCCTGAAGCCACCTGTGACAACCCGAACCCTGTCGCTGGCACCGCCCCCCTCTGCGACTACTCTGCCTGCTATTGTGACGCTCCCACTGTCAGAGACACTAGCATAGGCAAGTGTGTGCAGCTTGAGGAATGTCCTAAAAAAGATGAATAAAAATGTCATGTATTTTTAAGGCTGATTAAAGGACAATTTTTTCTAAAAAGTCATGTTTTTATGGAAAGTTTATTAAAACATATTGGTGACGCAATGTTTTTTTTTTGCTTGATTTTTTAAATTTTCTGTACTTAACATCAATAAATTAGCGAGATTTTTATGAACTGGAAGAATTTTTGTCAAAAAAATGTTTGATTCTATGAACTGATTTGTCCGATGACTTACCTTTTCTGATTTACCTCCTGATAGTTAAATGGCTAACTAACCTGCTTGGGTTAGGCCTATGTCCAGCCTTGGCTGAAATGATGATGATGACAAACAACAAGCCACCGTAAGAAACTATCAACACTAAGCTGTACGCACTGGGGGGCACACCATGATTATGGCGGCAAGTCTCCTTTTTGAGGAGTGGCTGGAAAGACGTCACGGCGTCCTCACTTCCTGCACCGGATTTGTTTTGAAGAGTCGCCCGGGTGTCACCTCGCGAGGAGCTCGTGGCTAGATAGTAATAGCTGCACGGGTCAATCTACAAGGTCAAGCATCTCTTACCAAGGTTGGTCTGTTTATGGGTGACCATCCTAACATTTTCTCTCATCTTAACAGTATCTTCCGTGCCTCGGAAAGCACGTTAAGCATTAGGTCCCGGCTGTCATTTGTAGATCTTTGGCAGTCATTACGGATAGTCAGAAGCTAGTAAATCTGACTACAGTCTTGCCATGAAGTACCGTGTTACCCCAGTTAATAGGTTTTGGAGGTCTGGTAGGCGTAGGTTTACGAGGAGCGGCTCCTCGTAAAATACTGGTATTCAGCTAAATCCGGCTTGACTGGAAGCCGACCACAATATATGTAGTTGGGAAAAGGCTAAGTAGATGATGATGATGAGTACGAGTATTCCTCATCAAGTGTAAACTTCACAATAAAAAAAATGGGACGTTGGGAATGAAAAAACGAAAAATCATTTTGAGAAACGTGAAACTTGAAGAGATAGATCATCAGCCAAAAATAACATTACCGTCATACGACCTTATCATATAGGTACAATATTTATCTTACCGGTTCTATGTAACTTTACTTTTTGTTTATAAATTGACCGGTAATAAAGCTACGAGTATATAAGACGACTTACTTCATCACTAGGACAGATATATATAATAATTCGCAGTTTTAGCTCGTGTGTAGTGTATCAGTAAATAAGTTAATATGAAGGTTTTAATAGCTTTATGTGTTGTGGCATTGGTTGCTTTATCATCTAGTAAACCACAAGAGAGGGAGTGTTATTATATTGAGGGGAGATGTAAGTAGATAATTTATTTTTTTAAACCAACTTAAAAAAGGAAGAAAGATAGAAAAACCTTTTATTGGCGTCTCATCGTTTATACCGCGTATATCGAAGGACTGGAACAATTTTCCATCCAATTATAATTTAGGTGTCTCTAAGGCTAGAGTGAAGAGGCTCTTAATAAATTAGTGCACCTCACCATCAACGATTGCATCACTGCTTACCATCAGGTGGGATCGTGGTCAAGCACTAGTTTATATTAATAAAAATAATGAATACACACAGTACAGGAAAAACATGTAGAAATTTAAGATTAAAAATAAATATAAAACCAACATTATGTACTCGTATATCGTAATAACACCAGTAACGGTATGTTCACCGGTTTCACTGCCAATTGTGGAGCGATTTTGATTTTATTTGTTTTCATTGAAAGATTATACCTACTCCCAAGTTGGTCCCATAGAAATATTGTTATGATCTAATGATGAATCGCCGAGTGCGATAAAGCCGCTAATTGTATGTTTTAATATAAGTTTTCCTTATATAAATTGTAATCTTGATGTGCAATAAAGTAATATAAATAAATAAATGAATTTCGAAGATATGGAACGGAATTCTTCATAGGATCGTAACAGAATTGTCGTGACTCGTATAATTGCTTTGTTTATATGTGTAGTCCCCGCTGAAAGGTAGGAAACGGAATTCTGTAATAAATTAATGTATCCTAGCCGTGTTTGGGATTATTAGTATTGACACTATATGTATCACGACATCCATTTACTTATGAACTATAAATGCTAAAGTTTATGAGTGTGTTTGTATGTTTCTTACTTCTTTCTGTTCAGATGGCTGAACCATTCATATGGTTCATATGATAATATGGTCTACTCGTGTGAGTAACATAACCTGGAAAAACATATAGGACATAGGGGACTTTTTATCTCGGAATAATTTTGTTTTCTTAGCAGCTCGTTCAATATAGTTTCTGATTTAATCTTGAATAATAAAGATATCGGTGAAAGAAACCATTGTGAGGAAACCTGAACTTTTTGTCTGAAATTGCTAAACTACCTTGAACTATCAGTAGTGTTTAATACTCGTGCCTTCTTCGACAAGTACCTCTTTTACGATTTCCCGTGGCCCTAGCAGGCATGGGCTTTGCTGGGCCTCTACAATTTTGCAGACATCTTTTTTTTAATAAACGCTATCGACGACTCGGGTTTGGTCCGACAAGCGGATGGCAAGCTACCCAGTGCTGGTGGTAGGAAACACTCGAAATTTCAGTCAAAACTTCGTATTTTGGAGAAAGAGAATAGACGTCTTGGGCCGTAAGAATTTCCGCTCCCTCACACGGGCGGCCTTTTGGCGTTTCCTGCCTACCTCTTTGTAAGTCGTAAGTTTATCTATGCTGATAGAACGGTAGCTATATAAATAAGATAAGATGACCAATTTTATCAGTTAGTTAACTTCATTGGACTACAAATTGTATTTTTTAAAGAGTATTTAAGAAAATAAGTGAACAATGAAGGTTTTAGTCGCTCTGTGTGTTTTGACCATCGTCACTTTATCGTATAGTTCGCCCTTAACCCAGGAGTGTTACTACGATGATAGGGGATTGTGTAAGTGTTTTTTAATTAAGTCTTCATCCGTGATTTATTTTACAGAAAATAGAGCATTTTAGGGATATAAAAATAAGGCTAAGGACCTCTGTCGTAGCGAGGTTTGTTAAAAATCTGGTGACAAAATTTTTATAATGAAATTAATACTCTATCAGAGTGTAACTCTGATCCATTGGTTATGTGATAGTGAACTTCGGGGCCTTGAAATGAAGGCAAAGAAGGAAAAGGAGTGAGTTGTAGTCAGTAAGTCTGACACGTTCTCCCGCTCCACCTAAGAGCGGAAAAGTCACTAGAGGATTCCCCCTGTAGAAAAAAAGCGAAAGTGCCTTCCGCGTTGAAATTGTCAAAAAAATTAACCCCGTGTTGAAATATTAGTTTATTCTTTCTACTAACTTGCATTGGGTTTACCAGGTTCCTAGACTAGAACCCGTTGCCTTTTCTACACAGGAGATATGAGTCCCATCAGTGAGAACCTTATAAGGCTGATTACGCTTATTATATACCGTACTAGTAACATTCTTTAAGCCTGAATTGTTCTGCTGTTGGGAAAGACCTCCCCCATCTCTTCCATTTCTTTCGGCGTTGTCCTTTACATAGCAAATTATTTGATTAGGGCATTAATCAATCTAAATCTTATCGACATTTTTTTTTCCGGTATCATCAGAATGACTTCTCCCACTTTTGGGCGGAGCGGGTGGGCGTGACTCTTACTGACTAAACCCTTACCCCGTTCCTTCGTTGCCTTCGATCTGGAGGGGACACGGTGACAACCTTTCGGAATACCCAATCGACATTTGCAGTCCACTAATAGACCAAGACATTTTAATCGTTGTAGTTAACACATTGTCTGGCTCTCTTTCATCTAAAAGTAGGTGCGAACCCTTCAAAAGTCCTCCATTATGATTATAAAAAGTCCTCAATAAATATTTTAAATACAGATTTAATATTATGGTGCTTCTAAAAATAACATAGGTAAACTTGTTTTTATATCTAGATATAAAAACGTGTCAGGTTTTTTTTGTAAATCTACCTAAGTGTGATGTTTAGAATTTATTTTGTATATATCTGTCATCATCTGTCAAAACAATTTTTTGACTTCATAATTTAAAACGGTTTTATCGACCTTAAAAAATAATCATTCTCAAATTGTTGTCCAGTACTATTTTTTTTTAACATTAACCTCAACTATCTCTGCGCAAAGATCGTTGAGGTCAATTCTAAACGTTTTGTTGACTAATAATATCGACACGTGTATTGTACGAATCGTTATCGCACTATAAGCTAATGAAACATATAACATACGATACAAAAACACAATATATAGTAAGAAATATAAAACAAATCTAAGTAACACCATCATCATCATCTCAGCCAAAAGACGTCCATTGTTGGACATAGGCCTCCCCCAAGCGTCGCCAGAGCGACCGGTCCTGTGCGTATCGCATCCATCGGATTCTAAGTAACATAAAACATGTTTTACACACAATATTATTGAGCCGTATTCTGAACTTAACGTAATATATTTATTTACATCTTCTAAGTTTATCAAAGAGATCACATAGAAAAAGATAATGCGAAACTAACAGTACTAAATAATCACACCAACGTGATAAATAAATTGTTTTCAAAACAAACAAATATCATCTGATTCTAACCGGTGACCTTGATCTTTAACTTTAAAGATTTGTGATTTATGACATCAGGCTCGTATGTTATGTTAGATCACTAGTTCAAATAAATTCGCTGTACGGCGGGTATCCATCCTTACGTTGTCGAAACCTGCACGGTCCGGACTAAGCGCTTTGCCTCGTCGTTTATACCGCGTACATCAAGGGACTGGAACAATTTGCCTGCTGCGGTCTTTCCGTCCGATTACAATTTGGGTGTCTTCAAGACTAGAGTGAATAGGCTCTTAATACCTAAACTAGTGCGCCTCACCATCAACGACTGCATCACTGCTTACCATCAGGTGGGATTGCAGTCAAGCACTGGTTTATGTAATATAAAAAAAAAAACATAAAAGACAATTTTAATTTTCTTTTTCTCATGTCGTTAGATACTCAAATTTTAACCACCTAGACAACTCTGTCTTTGGCCTCGTATAGTCGTTGAAGGTGCAGGTAGTTGTGCATGCTGGGCAGGACAGGAGACGACGCATATCCTATGAAGGGGCTTTACAGCGTCATCCTCAGCCCTCGGTACAAAGATTTTCAGATTGATCACTACAGTTTGTGTCCCGGTGGTATATGTTCTGACCAAACGAAGCGTACGCTTCTACTTAACGGCCGTGTCCTCGTGGGGGTGATCGGCGATAACAATCTCTCGAGACGGGCACTAGTTCAGGCCATGATCCAGAGCGAGGAGGAAAAGCAGGCTGTCACCTCCTTTCGCGAAGCAATATGTATGATAGCAATGGAGGCGGCCGTACGCGTGACGGATTGACCCGCACGCCGGGATCCCGATTCCAATTTCCAACCACTGTAGGCGTGGGCTTGCGAACGGCAACCAATTGGTAGCTTGCCGTCCGGCCGTCCACTAACCGTCCGAAACGAGCCTGAGCAACCGATGCCGCGTAGTGTCGTAGCCTACTGGAGCCGTGGGTTTTGTGAAAGACAATCCCAGGGGCCTGGAACGAAGGCAAAGAAGGAACTGGGGTTGGTATTAGTCCATAAAAGTCTTATACACCCTCCCATTCCGCCAAAAGCGGGAGAAGTCATTTGGACTTTCAACCTAAAAAAACCTCTATACTAATGTTATAAAGAGGAATGAAAATACTTAAATATTCCCAGAATACAGTAATAAAAAATACTGATTTCATTCGATGGGTTTGTAGAACTATTTAAGTAAAGACACCTTTGTTACTAATGACTATAGTTTTAAAATCGTTACAATTTTAGAAAGAAAGAAAAAAATGTGGTTGGTGTGTTGTGGAAATGTTGTGGGTGTGGTGGTTGGTTGTGTTTGTGTGTGTTTTGTTTTGTTTTCTCTTAACTATGTAAGGTACTTTAAAGAAAATTAACATTAACATAATTATTGCTCATGGTCAACGACATAAAGTTATGGAGGTCAAGTGTCATATTATGCCACCATTTTCCGCCCTGAGTCATACTACTAAACCAAGTTGTTACGGAGCTTCAAATTCTATTCTGAAAGCTCAAAACTTCCGATTGATTTTGTACCTTCAATTCCGATATAGTACTTACCAGGAGCTCGTGGCTACAGCCGCACGGGTCGATCTTCAAGCAAAGCAATGCTTGCCAAGGTTGGTCTATGGATGGGTGACCATCTTAACATATCGAGTTTCCTCCGTGCCTTGGAAAGCACGTTAAACCGTAGGTCCCACCTGTCATTTGTAGATCTTTAACGGTTGTTACGGATAGTCAGAGGTCGGTAAATCTGACTCGTCTTGCCATGAAGTACCATGTTTCCCCAGTTAATGGGTTGTGGAGGTCTGGTAGGAAGTCGCTTCTCGTAAAATACTGGTATTCAGCTAAAACCGGTTTGACAGGAAGCCGACCCCAATATAGTTGGGAAAAGGCTAGGTAGATGATGATGATGATGATGACTTACCAAACCTCTCCGTCTTGAGCGATGTCTTATAATCATCATCTATACCCAACCTCTTCCCCTACCCCCCCTTCCCAACTATATTGGGGTCGGCGAGCGGTGTCTTATAAAACAATTCGAAAATAGTTTCTACAATACAATTGCAACATTTCATTAGGACCATGCTAATTATTTCATCATCATTTCAGTCGAAGGACGTTCCCTGTTAAAAATAGGTCTTTCCAAGTGTCACCACACTATTCGCGTCTCGCATGACTACGACTCTCACCCAGGTCCATCGGGTCCACCTTGTGGTCGGTGGGCTGTCACCACTTTAGAACCTTTCGGCCAAATCGACCACCCGTTCTACGAGCAATATACCCTGCTAGCCTGTGGTGGCCCAGTGGTAACTGCCCTGACTTGCAAGTTGTAGGTCGCGGGTTCAAACCGCGGGTTAGGCACATTACTTCGTGTAATTTATTTCATCACTACTACTCTCAAAACAGCGAAGGAGAACATCGTGAGGAAACCGTTATGTCCTAGAATCAAAACATCTACCAATCCGCAATGGGCCCGCGCGGTGGATTATGGCCCATTCCCTCTCCAAGAGAGGAGGCCTGAGTCCCAGCAGTGGGAACATTATAAGGCCGATAATGCTGCCCATCAAACCCTGCCCACTGCCACTTAACTTCGGTCGGTGACCTTAGTTCTCCTGCGGAAATCTTGCAAATAAATTGAAATTATAAAAATTTGTCTGATCCCCAAGAAAAATAAATTAAAGCAATTAAAATGTCATTTCCTAATGAATTGCCTTAATTGAGGAGCTAAGTTTCAAGTCGTTAATGACGAATGTAATTATTTTTAATTTTCTTGTCGCTAATGAGATTTCTATTGATCAGCTGGGTTCATTTGAATCTTAAGTGTACGTTTGATATTGTTATCGAAACATCTTTGAATATTTTAGATGATTGAAAATAAAAGGCCCTAAACGATTTGCGTTTGTAATGGGTATTTGGAGTTACAACGAGTCAAATACTACTTCCGGTACGTGGCCACCACTCTAGAAACTTCCGTTGGAAGGCCTCCCTATGTCCAGCGGTGGGCGTTTTTCGGCTGAGATGATGATGATTCTTCTTCTTCTTCTTCTTAACGTTTGAATCCCCAACCGGTCCTATGAGACCGCGCTGTTATTGTTTTACTATTGTGTCTCGTTTCGCGGGTATCTGAGTAATTAATGTTAATCCCGGCCATTGCCAGGGTCCGCCTGGCTGAGACGATGATGATTATGATGATAAAATACTACTATTTTTTGGGCGGAGCGAGAGTGCGTCTCAAACTTCCAATTCAATTCAATATTTTTTATTTCACATAGTATATAGGCCTATAGGGGCAACTATAAAACGTCAGAAGCTAGCTTTCACTGAGTAAAACCTACACCTCTGTTTCTTCTTTGCCTTGCATCCCAGAACCTTGGGGTTCCCTTTTGGTCAACTCCAAAGATAGATATCCAAAGTACTTAGAATTTGATTTTGTTGCTATATCTATGTGTGATGAAGATGTTTGATTGAAGATATGGCCTCTAAACGGTAGAGAAGACTAAGTTTTTTTTTCATACTGCAAGAAAGATATCCGAGGCTTATTAGACGAGAGATTTATTTAATTTAAACAGAACGGCCAAAGCCAATTTCACCATTAAAACATAAAGAAACAAGTACAGAAGACACAACAATAAAAACATAGTAAAGTGTCAAACAATAATTAAAAACAGACACATCATAAGTCGCGCAGTTAATATAGTTTTTGTATATTGTATGTCTATCAAATTTGCCAACCACCACGTATGTCATAATTATATTCGTAACGAGAACAATACGAAAATGTAGTCCAACTGATTAAAACAACATCCAAACGGGATGCGGTTGAACATTTTAAATAAAATAGATTTAGTTTGATCACAAACTTTAGATAAAACAAATTTAAATGCATGGCCAACTGTATGTTGTAGTGAATGCAATTTGTAAATTGCAATTATTGTTCTAAACGGACCGGTGGATAAATAAATTGACAATGAATTGAAGATCATTACATAAAGTTAATTACATCTAGTTTAAATAGGGCTTGTGTTTTGTTTGAAACGTTGTCGTATTTGGGTTAAACTATACACCACAAATTTTTAGTTAGCGCAAATACTTAAAAAGATTATTAGAAAGGGTCGTGTTATTATATATTATATGTAAAGTTTAATAATAATTAATAATATTCATAAACAGCAAAGTTTGATTATATCCAAAAATTAGGTCTAACTTGTTTTACAAAAAAAAAAAACAAATTATCACCTCCCAAACAATTTTTCGCATAATTTCATTTGTCAAATTATTACTTAGCAAGTAAACTCTTCACAAATAATTGTAACGCAAACTTAATGTTTCACAAGTTAACGTTTAAGCAATAATTTGCTTACCAAGTACTTTTAGCACTTTTACCTATTTTTATGTAGTCAAACGTTTCAGATGGTATATTTTGGTAAAATAAAATAAACCAAATATATTATGGTATCGTCAGTTTTCAGTTTCTGGTTTTACACACAAAAATATGCTTCTGGCGAATTATGTTCACTATTGTAACCTAACCTAACCAACAGTTCTGGTAGCAGTCCGTTTTTCATTCGTCGTTTGTAACCATAAAGACTTTATTTTTGTCGTTATATTTTTTTTCATAACAAAACATTTGACTAAATGTTTATTGTCTTAAGATTGTTTGCCGTAATAAATCATTTGATTAAAGACCAAATGCCTAAATGACCCTAGATCTCCTCCTGAAGAATGATTCCCTCCTGATGGTTCTAGATGATCCTAGGTAATATTTTGGCGAGGAAAAAATTGACCAAATCTAAATTTTTGCTCTAAAATAATTCCAAATATTGCAATGGTAAAAAAAGACTGCTAAAATTGGTTTGCATAGTGGAATTTTGTCAAAATATTTTCGGCAAAACTGCAGGTTCCGTTGGCACATATGTCTTTTTTTCAACCATATTTATTATTTGTTGCAGGCTCCGGATTTTGCGAGGAGGGAACCCACTCCTACACGACCGGCTGCGGCCCCGTGACTCCTGAAGCCACGTGTGACAACCCCAACCCCATTGCTGGGAAGGGTGACGTCTGCGATTACTCCGACTGCTACTGCAATGCCCCCACCGTTAGAGATACAGTCAGTGGAAAATGTGTGAACCTTGAGGACTGTCCCAAGAAGGAAGAAAAGAAAGAGGAAAATGCCGCCAAAGCTTGAATTAGTGACGAATTTTACTGAGATGCCATTTTTTGTGTAAGGTTTCTTATTATTAAATTACGTTTGTGATACGATATGTTGTTTTATTTTCATATATTTTTTTTATTACTTGAATAAGCTTGCGTTTGACTACTATCTCACCTGATGAGTGAAAGAATAAAGGATGAAAGTCACCTAGAGAGCAATGGAAATGGCTACGATCGTAGTTTCTTTACGTGATCGCATTAAGAATGAACTGCAGAAGAATCAAGGTTACCGATATAGCCAGGGCACATTGTTCACAGAGCGGGTAATAGATTGGGCTGAAAGGTTCTAGTTCACGTATCGGAAGACGCGGCGTTGATAGGCTTCCCATAAGGTGCACAGATGACTTGGAGAGGGTCCACAGGACGGGTCGTTATCTACAGTACCTACTCAGGAGAGGCCTGTGTCCAAAAGTGAACGTCTTTAGTTTGAAATTTTGAAATAATTATATTTTTATTTAGTAAAGTAACTTTGTGAATACGTAAGCGCTATAGCTCCTTTTATTCCAGGCAGATAACCCCATTTCAAGCTGGCAAGTACGAAAATTATAACTGAATTCATTTGGGGTTATACTCTGAACATAATATTGTATTTCACTACGTCATTATCATTCATTAATAACGAACAGACTCGTGTCACTCAATTATTAATATGTAAATAAATATTTGCGTTGGATACAAGTAATCAGTGGTGGCCCAGAGGTAATGTCTCCATTTTACGAGTTGCACTTCGTGGCTATGCAGGCGCTTTTTTTTAATAGCCTAATGTGTGTCCTACTGCTCGGCAAAGGCTACTTACATTGTTCCACTGCTGACTTCTGGTACTCGTGGTCCTGGAACGCCAAGACAAATAAGGAACATAGATATGGTTTTATTCAGTAAAAATCTGACATGCACATTCCGCCCTAGAGCGAGAAAAGTCATTGGATGATTGCCCATCTTAAAAAAAGCCCTGTAACCTGACCTAGCAACTAAACTCAAGACCCTACAGTAGCACTTTAAAGTACAAGAACGAGTAAAACATCTATTTGCAGATTTTATTTTCCATGTTTATTTTTATATTATTATACAATACGGAAATAGATTGAAACTACGTCACACAGTCTCAAGTTAATTATAACGAAGCTATTTAATCGTGGAAGTGTTTAAAAATAATTCTCAGTAAACCACTTTAGCAGAAAATAAGAATTAAAAATAACTTGTGAAGATTTTCCTGTTATTTTTCTTGTTTGTAAACAACGATAGAGATGTGCCATGTTTTAATATGCGGATAGTTTCGGATAATAATCCTTACACAGCGAAGACTGGCTGCGTGATCTTCTTCTTCTTCCTGCCTTATCTTATCTTTTATGTTATACTAGCTTTAGCCCGCAGCTTTGCCCGCGTACATAAAATATAGCCTATGTCACTCAGGAATACAGCAGCTTTCTATTGGTGTAAAAATTTTAGCAATCGGACCAGTACTTCCACAGATTACCTCATACAAACAAAAAAACAAACTTTACCTCTTTATTATATTAGTGTAGATTACTTGGGGTCGGCACAACACTTTTTATTCTTTTATTCTTTCCTATCGTCCGTCACACTATAACTGATATCGTTCCTCACACAATCCATCCTTCTTTTCTTTGGCCTCCCTCTCCCTCTCCATCCATGTAAATCAGAACTCTTTTAGTGACATGCGTTTCTAAAAGAGTTCTGAAATAAAAAAGTAGTTAAATTAAATAGATACCAAAATTGAATGTCAGAGTTCGCTAAAATCTTTTGAATACGCAATGATAAACAATGTTTTAAACTCCTATTATCACAACTTTGTTCGTAACTTCTTATGGAAAGCTGAAAACAGTTAAAACTCAAAAATACCCACCTTGAGTACAATTTTGAAGATGAGTTTTTACGATAACTGTGTTCTTGTAATAGAAAAGAACTTAGAAATCTTGGTGCCAGATAAAATTATTTTAGCATTTGTTCAGCGTTATAAAATCGAGGTAAATTAAAATAATATTTCATCATTACAGCGGAAAGATCGGGGAGTGTACCGTGTTACCCCAGTTAATGGGTTGTGGAGGTCTGGTAGGCAGCCGCTCCTCGTAAAATACTGGTATTCAGCTAAATCCGGCTCGACTGGAAGCCGACCCCAATATAGTTGGGAAAAGGCTAGGTAGATGATGATTACAGCGGAAAGATGTTCACTGTGGGACGTAGGCCTCCTCGCAACAACGCGCAACGAACGGTTCTGTATCTCGCATAGCATACTTCACTTATCAGGCCATCGGTGCATCTTGTGGGATGGAGGAGCTCGTGGCTAGATAATAACAGCCGCACGGGTCGATCTTCAAGGTTAAGCAACGCTTGCCAAGGTTGGTCTGTGGATGGGTGACCATCTTAACATACCGAGTTTCCTCCGTGCCTCGGAAAGCACGTTAAGCCGTTGTTCCCGGCTGTCATTTGTAGATCTTTGGCAGTCGTTATGGATAGTCAGAAGCCAATCAAAGAGGAATATAGTTGGGAAAAAGGCTAGGCAGATGATGATGATGGTTCATCTTGTGGGAGGCCTTACAGAATCAGAAGTATAAATACGAGTATATAGCTACTTTTTGACAATTTTGTTTTAATTTAAGCTGCCCTTTTATGGAATGCACCATATTAATATTATAAAGGCGCAAGTTTGTGAGCGTGTATGTTTGTAACACCTTTACGCTCGAATGGCGAAACAGGATTCGATGAAACTTAGTAGAAGGTTAAGCCATGTCCTGGCACAGCACATGGGATACTTTTCGTGTTATTATTCTAAATTAAAGTAGAAAAAGCCAAAAACAATAGCGAATAATAGACATAAAAGTTTGCAAGTAACTTGCCCAAAAGGTGTCTTTTTTAGTATGTATCCAAAATAGAAAACGATGAATCTGCCCAGACTTTTCCCAACTATGATAGGGTCGTCTAATTATCATATGATACACCTTGGAAAGACTGGTATCTGATATAGCATAGCATAGCATCAGCCTTATGATGTATTCCCACTACTGGGACTCGGGCCTCCTCTCTAGGAAAGGGAATTGTCTGTAATCTACTATGCGGGCCCAGTGCAGGTTGGTGGATGTCACATTTCTTCGAGTTTTTAATCCTAGGACATGCCGGTTTCCTCACGATGTTTTTCTTCACCGTTTTGAGAACGGTGATGAAATATATTACACTAAGTAATGCGCCTGGCTTGGTTTGAACCTGTGACCTACAACTTGTAAGTCGGGGCAGTTCCCACTGAGCCACCACTGCTCTCACCACCACCCAGTACCAGTGTATCTGATATACTGGCTTCCATATTCTGTCTTCTAACTAATCTTTGAATGACAGTCGATGAAACGATTTAATGTACCTTCTGAGGCACTAAAAACTCATCATCTACTTAGCCTTTTCCCAACTATATTGGGGTCGGCTTCCAGTCAAGCCGGATTTAGCTGAATACCAGTATTTTACGAGGAGCGGCTGCCTACCAGGCCTCCATAACCTATTAACAGGGGTAACACGGTACTTCATGGCAAGACTGGAGTCAGATTTACTGGCTTCTGACTATCCGTAACGACTGCCTTGTCAAGCCGGATTTAGCTGAATACCAGTATTTTACGAGGAGCGGCTGCCTACCAACTGGGGTAACACGGTAGTTCATGGCAAAACTGGAGTCAGATTTACTGGCTACTGACTATCCGTAACGACTGCCAAAGATCTACAAATGACAGCCGGGGCCTACGGCTTAACGTGTATCCGAAGCACGGAGGAAACTCGTTATGTTAAGATGGTCACCCATCCACAGACCAACCTTGGCAAACGCGAGGCATTAAAGACTATCCTTATGTAAAAGTTTAGTAGTTAGTGGTTGTGTCCACAGAGTGACCTCAGAGGAAACCTTTATATTTTTTAAGATTATCCGAACCGAACGAAAGAACCGGATTTAACCGTAGATCGTGGTACATCACTACGCCTCTCAGTAAATATTCTAACCATGACTACACTGCAAATAATAAGCTTATACACGATGCAGATTATATATTTACATGCGCAATGGGAATTGTGCATACGTGACGATATTTTTTTTATAATTAAATAAATATATGATGAAAATCTCTTATTTTAACTGTTATTGCATACAAATTATAATATTTATCTTCACATTTTTTTTTAATTGTTATAAGTTAGCGCTTTCTTGACTGCGATACCACCTGATGGTAAGCAGTAATGCAATTGTTGATGGTGAGGCGCACTAGCTTACACTTACAACATTCTTCTGTACGTGTTTGTCACCTAACTCCTCCTAAATGGCTTAACCGATTTGAAAGTATTTTTAGTATATACTAGCTTTTACCCGCGGCTTCGCTCCCGTCAAATGACTACCCTACATATCCTACGCTATTCTACCCTACCTTCCCTACCTACCCTACACTACACTACCCTACACTACCCTACACTACACTACACTACACTACACTACCCTACCCTACACTACCCTACACTACCCTACACAACCCTACACTACCCTACACTACCCTACACTACCCTACACTACCCTACACTACCCTACCCTACCTTCTCTACCTACCCTACCTACCCTACACTACCCTACCTACCCTACACTACACTACCCTACCCTACCTTCCCTACCTACCCCACACTACCGTACCTACCGTACTTTACCTAACTTTTTTTTTTTTTTTCTCTCCATAAGAACCATCATTGAACATCAAGGAACATTTAAAAAAAAATCAGCCAAATCGGTCAAGCCGTTTTCATGTGATGTCGTGACAACGGAAAACGAGTTTCATTTTTATATATATAGATTTGAGTGGGTCCCTGGATAGTTGAAAATGCAATTGTTCGAAGGATCCTCGAACAAGCTCACCTTATTCCTTTTCAATGGAGGTATAAAGTCTCTCTGTTTTTTTTAATTATAAAGCAGTGCTTGACTACGATCCTGCCTGATGGTAAGCAATGATGCAATCGTTAATGGTGAAGCGCGATAATTTCCTTGAAGACACCTAAATTATAATTAGACGGGAAGACTGCAAGCAACTTGTGCCACATACTTCTAAATATAAACACGATACAGGGGGTTAAAAACATTCCGACCTAACAAAGATACAAGTTACTTAGTTTCTCTGAGGAACATGGGTATCTCTGGGGAACATGGGTATTCCGAAAGGTTGACACCGAGTCCCCCCCAGATCGAAGGCAACGAACGAACGGGGTAGGGGTTTAGTCAGTAAGAGTCTGACATACTCTCCCGCTCCGCCCAAGAGCGGGAGAAGTCATTCTGATGATTTCCCTAGCGGAAAAAACATATATTATATACTTCTAAATATAAACACTATACAGGGGATTAAAACCGTTCCGACCTAACAAAGATAGTTACTTAGATTACAATAAGACAGATAACATTGCGTTTCCTAACCAACAAAATAATACTGATTATCTGAAGGGTTAGAGACGGCTGGTGACCTCTGGAAACTTATCTTAAAATTATTATAATTAGCCGGTTGGAGACACACGCAGTATTGTGATAACTCAGTGGTTTAAGCCACTTGCCTCTCGTGCATGAGGTAGCAGGTTCGAAATCGGATAAGTACATAATAAAGTAAATTTTTAAATGATCTCAATTATTTTAATAACTAGGTAATTACAGTATAATAAAAACTCTAAACTAACTTAAAGCGAACTAAAGTATGGCGTCAAAAAACTCCTCCACATCGCTGTCGACCGGTAATGTGCCCAAAAGACTGGCAGCATTGCCACCATTGCCACGCTGTATGGCAATGCTTATTTTCTGTCCAAAGTATAAGCCAGCCCTTGGCACACGCGAAGTGTGTTGTTTTTCTTCTTTCTTTTTTTAAGTTTTTACTGTGTAACGTTACGTCAAGCTCGAGGAAGCTAGACATAAGCCACGTTAATATAAAATACAGAAAATTAGCTAAAAAAGATTAAAAAATATAAAAGGAAGGGTCGGCTTCACACGACGCAGGATGCTCGGTGGCAGGCAAGGAACACAACGGCAGCTCGACGTCGGACAAGCACGAAGTAGGCAGGCAACACGACGGGCAGCCCGACGTCTAGGCAGCCAACTCGTCGGACAAACACGTAGGCAGATAACTGACAGGCAGGCCGTTACGACGGTCGGCAAGACCCCAAGTAGGTACCAGGACCGTGGAGGCTGGCTATGGCAACACACACACTGTTTAGGGTCCTTGGATGAAATAGAGTAAAACGCTCAGGTAAAGGGTATTCAGATTTATGTTAATTTGTAAACAAATTGATCAAGGTTAATAAATTTAGGAACACTCTTAGTAGGTAGCTCCAGGACAAGAAAAACGACTTTCAGCGTTCACAACCAAAACCAAACTAACTCAGGAGTGAAGGCCGTTTTCCTTCGTTCTGAAATCCCTTCTGAATTTAAAATTCAAAATCTCAATTAAAAAATAAAGAGCAGAACGAAATAAAACGGTTTACAAAGGTGGCAGTCTGTCGCTGCCCTTATTATGAAAATCATAATGTAGAACGAGCTTAAAAGAGGTCTAACTACTCTATGGTATATTACGTCTATGGCATAAATAAGAAAATAAATTTACAAAGACACATGTCAATTCAGATGACAATGTCAGACTATAAAAATATTCAAAGCGAATTAACAAATTAGCGGTATAAAATAAGCCATGAGCGTTAAAACAATCGGAGATAAATAAAAACATTCATTTCAGGTACATGTAAGATAAAAAGAATATACAAAAATGAGTTAGATGAATTGATACTAAATCAAAAGATTTGAAGGTGAGTTTTGTATAGTGTTATAAAACGTAAGTAAACTAAAATATGTGGTTCTGTGTAGCAGAATACCACAACTGTCATTACATTTTTTCAATTAAGAAATTTAATATTAATTTCAATAAAACAGCGCGTACTTGAACAATTAGTAACTACAACTCTTTGAAGTGAGTACAAGGTAGCATTTAGCAGCAGTCGAGAAAGTCTTCTGAGTCAAGAGAAGGAAAATTATTAATTACTAAGAAACAGTCGAGCGACGGGAAAAGTGAATAAATAAAGAGCAACCGACAAACGTAGGACCTGGATAGTAGGGTGAAAACACCGGTTCTCAGCGTATCTTGTTTTCTTAAATTTTTATTACGAGTATTATTGATAGAATGCGTCTAATGAAAGCGCGAGCTGGAGTTTTTTTTTTAAATTTAATTGGCAACATTATTCAGCCGCAATTGTGGGAAATAAAAAAAATTGTGAAGTGTCAAGACATGATTCTCCTACTAGTTAGTAATACCACATACAAATTGTTTGGATTCAACCTCTTTTTCTCAGGTCGCGCTTTCATTAGTCGGACTGTAGGCTTGTATTTGACCAATATTTCACCTGATGGTAAGCGATGATGGAGGCGAGAATGGAGCTCGCTGGCCTAGAAGTAATTAATTCACTCTTTGCTTAAATACCTTTAAGGTTGTAGCTATCAGGAAACTCAGACCCCGACAGGGAATTCCACTCCTTAGCAGTAAGCATAATTTAATGAATGTGTACCCAAAACGAACGAATGAGTGAATAGCCCACCATCATTATAATTATACTTAGGTACTGATAGCGCAACGCCATACGTCTAGTGGTCCGACGATGGATCAGAACTAGTGGAATATTGACTTAGTGAAATTGTCGTTCAATAATCGCTATTCCTAAGGTTACCGACATAGCCCAAAGAATCGCCAAACTTAAGTGGCAGTGGGCAGAACACATTGCTCGTAGAACAGATGGTCGATGGGGACAAAAGGTTCTAGAGTGGTGGCCACGTACCGGAAGACGCAGCGTTGGTAGGCCTCCCACAAGGTGGAGCGACGACCTGGCGAGGGTCGCGGGAATCCGATGGATGCGAGACGCACACGACCGGTCGCTGTGGCCTATGTCCAGCAGTGGACGCCTTTCGGTTGAGATGATGATGAAATTGTATGTATACCTCTAACAATTGTATTTAGTTAAATGTTACCTAAACAAAAAGCAAACATCTAAGATCAAAACTAAGATGCCTAGTAACAGTAACCTTTACCCCACTTGTACATTCAGTTATTTAAAGAACTCTGTAACGCAATACCGTTTACCATTTTTACTGAAAGACGTCTCGAGTAGCGCCCAAAAGGTATCGACTTTTTGTTGTTTTTTGTTTATCTAAATTATAGAGAGTGTCATATTTAAGTTCCTTGAATTTTTGATGGTCAGACTCCAGAGAGTAATAATAAAACTAATAAAACCAAACGGTGCGTTCTATAACAAAATGTGGTCAGTGTGAATTAAATTATTTATTTTTATAAAAAATTGTGACCAACTAAAGTCCGTGTAATGAAAGCGCGACCTGAGAAAAAGTGGTTAAATCCAAAAAATTTGTACGTGGTATTGTATTACTAACCTGTAGGAGAATCATAATTGTCTTGACACATCAATTTTTTTTTATTTCCTACAATTGCGGCTGAATAATGTTGCCAATTAAATTTAAAAAAAAACTCCATGTCGCGCTTTCATTAGACGCACTCTAGCTACAAATATAGAAGTGGTTACATTGTGGTTACGTTGTAGCCATCATCATCTCAGCCGAAAGGCCGCCACTGTTGGACATAAGCCTCCTCCATGCGTCGCCACAACGACCGGTCTTGTGTATTCCGCAGTATCTGCAGACAATCTAATTCGTAATGTCGCTGGTGGTTGCGATGTGGTAGCGGTGCAGTCAATATCAAACTTACGTTGCGTTCGACAGCAAAATGTGGTCAGTGTGAATGAAATTATTTATTTGTTTTTAAAATTGTGACCAACTATGTGTTTTTGTTGTACTGTGGTTGGGATGAAGTTGTAGTATTTACGTTTAAATTGACCCTTAAAACTTACCACAATAATATACAACGAACTTAATAGCAATATTTAGTGCCCCCGGCGAGGGTTTGGGCATCGTCCTTCGACATCGGTTTTGTCATAAACTCTACTAAGAGAGGAATTAATAAGGAAGGAATTTTCCTTCGGTTCCTATATTTACGGAGCCCTGACAAACTTATACTGTATTTAATAAACGCCCCAACAGACATCAGATTGTCAAGAGAAATTACTTTTTCACCTTTTATTATTTTCTGACTGGTTGTCAGTTGTCAGGGACACAGTGGAACGAGAAAAGTGTGTCAACTTTGTACGGTTATTTTAAAATATGTATAAATATTTAAGTCAGTGTTCGTTATTTTATTTTTTTACTCAGAGAAAAGAAGATATTTTTTGCCTCCTGCTCTAGAGTCAGACTTCTATTAATCAAAATCACAGCTATCACCTATGTTCTTTTAGTTGTTTTTTTGTGTTAACATTGGTAACATTTTCCGAAAGCAATCCACGGGTCTAGTACTCGTAGGCATTGGCCCTGTTGGGCCCCTACGGTTTCGCTGACATCTTTTTGAGGCGTATCTTTTTACATAAGTGCCTTCATTGTGTATCTCTGTGTGCTAACTAAATCTACTACCTTTCTTTCTTTTAAAACCGGGTATTTAATATGATTTTTCTTGGAAAAAAATATTTTACAAATATCAAGATAATTTTTTTTCACGAGTTTTTATAACATTTTATTTATTTGGCATTGTCAAAATTCTTTTATATCAAGTTTTTTTTTTCACGAGTTCTTCTAACATTTTATTTGCGGCACACAAAGTGAAAAATTCCACATGCATACACTTGTTTAACTACTTATGATATACAAAAAACTAAACTAATAAACAACTTTATTCAAGTTGTTTTTCTTTTTAAACTTCACTACGTCATGGATCAAGTCCAGGTTTAATATAAGAGTATTTGATGGCACAAATATCACAATATTTGGGGGACTATTCATCTGGCCGTATTGTGTGATGAAAGACGAAGCCTTTTCGATTCCACCGGTTTTAAATCGAAAAAATCGAAGAATCAAATCTTTGTTTTTTTTATCTTTTTGTTAGAAATTTAGATTTTGTTGCGTAAGGACCTTTATGGGCTAGGCTTAAAGGTACATGATACAAAAAGATTTCTTTATTTAGCTTTGCTTTACATTTTAAACAAATACCGGGTTATGCGGGCTATTTCATCTGCGTGAAAATTGCAATTACCTTCTAGAGTTAAGTGAAACAGAGTGTAAAGTCAGGCAAACATCCATTGAAAAGGGAGGATCCTCCAACCAGACGGGTGTTATATCTGGTGGGATACTGTTTTGTATGTACCCCAGTTCCCCTCGCAATCACCCATTTTTTTTTGTTTCAAACTTGTCATGTTTTTATGTAGGTATTTATTTATTTAGATTGTTGCAACATCTATGACGTCACGTAAGAACAGAGTCCTGTCAGAGAAATCATTTATTGGGCAGTAGCCCATCAGACATAATACCCGTCTGGTCGGATGGTCCTCCCTTTTTACAAGAGATATGTGGAACTTTATTACTCTCTGTTTCACATACTCGTACCTAAAACAAACATATTATCTAAATAGTACTTAATACTTTATGGGAACCTAATACTTTATGGGTTCCGATTTTACTGATTTAAATATGTACGGAACTTTAAAAACCACCATTTTTAGGTTCTGCAGTTTGCAGAGTTCGTGAAATTAGATAACAGGATTTATGGTAGGAGATCAAATTGCGAAAAAAAAATAAGAAATAACATGATTTGGTCGTTCAACCGTGTTTATTTTTAGGTAAGGAAACCATTCAATGACTTCTCTCGCTTTTCGATGGATCAGGAGGGCGTGGGCGTGACTTTTACTGTTCCTTTTTTGCATTGTGTTCCAGGTCTTTGGATTTCCTTTCAGAAGCGAACCCATGGCCCCAGCAGGCTTCGAAGCGTCCCTGCTGGACTCCTACAGTTTTGCTGACATCTCTTTGAGACGCGCGTGGAACATTACGCGCTGTCGAAGAATTGGGTTCGGTCTGGGCGGTTACGGTTACCAGGGCCGGACGGTGAGCTACCTATTACTCGCCGTCCGCAAGCTTACGTCTACGGTAAGTCGTTCAACAGCATAGGACAAGTTCGATAGTCCAGAGTGCCCTACATTGTCCATCTTCTGAATTTTTGGCAATTGTAATAGACATTACTTATATCTTCAAGAAGCTAGTCAAAGAATATTACCTCTCTACTATCTCGTAAAGTTACATAGTTATTAGTATATCTAATCTTCTATTCGCCTTTTCTTTTTCTTATTGCACCTACCACAATTTTTCTCTGCATCACCCAAAGGTTGACTGGTAGAAAATGCCTAAGACATAAAGTCCGTCTATGTACTTCTATGTGCATAAAGCATTTAATAAATAAATAATTATAGATAAGTACCATTATAAGGTTTTCATTTTAGTCTATTTTAACTTGAATGAATTATTTATTACACACTGTCTTTATTTCTTACCCAACTCTCCTATCGCAGTTCTGCTGGAAGAAATTTCTCGAAATAAGCAGCACCTTTGTATTCTTCTATCTGTATTTGTTCTTCGTTTTTTTAAGTATTTTACCATCATCATCTCAGCCGAAAGACATCCACTGTTGGACATAGGCCTCCCCCAAGCGTCGCCACAACAACCGGTCCTGTGCGTCTCGCAGCGACCCTCGCCAGGCCATCGGTTCACCTTGTGGAAGGCCTTCCTTAAGGTGGGCGCGACGTTAGAATTATCCATACAAACGTAATACCAAAATCATTTGCAATTTAAGCATATTTACACCATAATATGATGTTATTCGGATTCAGACAATAATTATCTAGGTTCCTACATCGTCTTTTTGTTGAAAAACTTACCCCAAACGAAATTTAAGCGAATTTAAATTTGCACATTTTCACAGCGAAAATGTCATGTTTTATTTTGTTTTTTCTATATTATAAACAACAATATTTCAAAATATATTTTCGTAGGAACACAGATATTATTATCAAGTTATAAATACTCGAAACAATATTGGAAATACATTAATTTTTCATTCATCATTTTTGGTATTACGGAACCTCTCCCAAATTTCCAATAGTTTGTATTGCTATCACAGCAAGCAACTGTCAGTGTGCGGATGATGACTTAACTCCAGTCGGTGTGTCCAAGAATTGTTTATACTATCTGGATTGCTTCCATCAACCTCAAAAACGTATTTTATTTCGTCTCAACTCGAGATAGCGCGCGGTCTCCGCAGGCCTCTTAAGCATTTGTGTGTATATAAATAAACTAGCTTTTGCCCGCGGCTTCGCCCGCCCGCTCGTTACAAATATGGTAATTTTATGAAACACACGCTTTCTATCAATATATTATACATTTATGTAATCGAACCTGGATCTTCAAAGATTATCCCATACAAACTTTCTTATATTAGTATAGATGAATATAAGTACTTTACCTATCCATCTAAAATGCACGTCATTACCTACACATCGATCGTCTAGTATTCTCACAGAGCGTGCTTCCCGTTCGCTGACGCATCCTATTTCTACGCCGCTCACATTACTCTCGTCAAATTGTGCAGGTAGAGCGTAAAGCTTCAAAGACTAGGAGAACTATTTGTCGGAGTCATGCAGATAGTTTGTTGGATGTTGGTATGTCAAATGTCTATGAATACTTCAATAATAGATTCAGAATCCTTCATTTATTACATTTAGTATATATACAGCTAAGAAGTGGTATTTCCTGCGAGAGTCTATATTTCCTGATAGCTACAACCTAGGGATATTTAAGTCAAGATTAAATAGTTGGCTTCTAGGCAAGCATGCTCCATCGTCGATTACATCATCGCGTACCGTGGTCAAATGCGAGCCTATAAATGATAAATAAAACTCTTAAATATATGGGTACAATGGCGTTACTGCTGAGAGTGATATCTAGCAGACACCCTTAAGATCTAGGTCTAATCCTTATTGGACGGTGAGCTACCTATTACTCGTCCTTCCACTCCCGTCGTGCTGGTCATCCAAGGCCGTTATCATGTTGCTAACTGCCTTACTACCACTAACGAATTGCCTTATATTGTATTACTTTAATTATATGTTATTTTAATTCATGAAACCCCGACCGGTCTCATAGGACCGCGCTGTTATTGTCTTACTATTGTGTCTCGTTTTGCGGGTATTGATAGTTTAAATTAAAGTGTTATGATTTAGATTTGATACGACATGACATTATAATTTAGGTACATTTTTAACTACACTATCGCATTGGGTTAATCTTCTGAGATGTATGTAAATCTAAACCATAAATAAAAACTTGAAATCTTACCACTTCATGAACCACTCTCATATACTCCATACCACCTAAAAACAAAGTTGTACTCAGAAACAGAAACACATTGACATCGCAAAATCAATTCGCTGACACGATGTTTTTCCGACGTTCCCACGTACGTATAAGTCTAGGTGATTACATTAAATCGCGTGGAACTCAAAGGTAACGTGTTGTGTGTTTGTGTGTTTGTCTGTATCATGCAGATCAGAAAACAATCGAATGCTGAACGCTCCCGTCGAGAGAACGCTTCGGAACGCATTATAGGATTGCTCTACTATTGGTACTCGATACTGAAATTGTGAGTTTGGGAAAATGTGAGTTTCTATTTTTTCTGTCAGTCGAGATAAACTCCATCGTTCGGGTTCTAGATCATCATCGGTAAGTTATCTGTCAAGATAGCGTTCGTCGGTATTTTGTTTGTCATGGGCCTACCACACGCACAAGCTTCACCACAGTTTTGCCTGTACAGGCCGGTTCCGTGTACAAAATAGTCCAAAGTCATACCTTTATTGAAAGGTAGGAAATCATTTTATGACTTTTTCCGCCCTTTCGTTCCACCCTAGAGCGGAAAAAATCCGTTACTTTGGACTATTTTGTACACGGAACCGGCCTGTGCAGGCAAAACTGTGGTGAAGCTTGTGCGTGTGGTAGGCCCATCAGAGTAGTGTGGTACAATTTTCTGTCAGCGGCTTCGCCCGCATGATAGGTAGAAGACTTTTAAAGTGGTATGTCTATAGAAACTTTAAACCCCCGTTTAATTTTCTTAGGGGGTGAATTTTCGAAAATTCTTACTTAGTGTTTGCCAATGACATGATTATGAATGTCGGAACCTTGAGTGTGTTAAATTTCGCGTTCCTAGTTCCAGTAGTTTTCACGTAAAATTTGATGATGATGATGATAAAAAAACAAATATCTAAAACCTGTCGTCTTGTAAACGTGTTATTTTTATAATTTAGGTATTGTCAAGGCTACAGTGAAAAGGCTCTTAATAACTTAGTGCGCCCCACCATCACTGCTTACCATCGTGGTGGGATCACAGTTAAGCACTTGTTTATATCAATATAAAATCGAGGCCACACCACACACACACACATCACACCACACACACTCACATCACACACACATCATCGCTTTTTATCAGAGGAGACAGTCAAGTGCTAACCTATCACCAAATAATAGTTAAAAGTAATATTTTCAAAGTCTAGTCGACTTCGAAACAAATAGTAGTTCCCAAGTCACTCGTTTATCACGTCGCAGCGTTGATTATCACGCGCTGTCGAACCGCGGGCCCACCGTGACGATTTAATCGCGACAAACAATTTATTTTGAAGTCGAAACACTCTCTGTTTGTCTTGACAACTGGGGGAGAAGCGGGAGGATTGCTTTAGAAAGAAGGTGTGATTTTTTTGTCTTTGGTATTTGGGAAAGTTAAGATTTTGTTTAGCTTTTGGGGTTCGAATTGCTGACTGCGTGGAATACAATACAACGCGTCAGAATTAAGTTAAAAGATGTTACCCGAAAAGCTATTAGGTACTCTAAAATGGAAATTTTTGTGACCGATTTTTTTTTCAGGTGTCAGATCGATCAGGACTATTTAGGTTTCATTTATGATGGTGTGTTGAACAATCATTGAAGATTGAAGAACAAAAATTTTCAGCTGGGTGCAAATTATTGTAATCTCGAATGTCGAAATTGAACGGGCTACTACAGCCTCAAGTTTAGAATGTATTTAGGTTTTCAATCATAGTAAATATAAGTAACTTTCCGTTCGATAGAAGAAAGAAAGACTGTTCGATTATAACACGGATGTAACATTCTAATGTTTTTGCATTATTTGACAGCAAATATAACAAGTCCAAAGCCGCTGCAGTAGCGAGCTTCGATGTGGTAGTCAATTGTACTACAATAATTTTATTTTAGCACCATTTTGCCAAAATCACGCCTGTTTCAATGATCCTTATATTGTTCAGTTTTTTTTTTATGGTAGGGGAATCATCAGAATGACTTCCCCCGCTCTTGGGCGGAGCGGGAGGGCGTGTCAGACTTTTACTGACTAAACCCCTACCCCGTTCCTTCGTTGCCTTCGTTCTGGGGGGGACTCGGTGTCAACCTTTAGGAATACCACGTGTTCCCCCCAGAGGCTTCGGCCCTGCCGGGCCCCTACAGTTTGCTGACATCTCCTTGAGGCGCGCGTGGAACAGAACGCGCCGTTGACGACTGGGCTCGGTCCAGATTATTTCCAGACTGCCGGACAGCGAGCTACCCAGTGCTCGCCGTCCGCGAACCCGCGCCTACGGTGGTCGGAAATCGGGATCGGGATCTCGGCGGCGGCGGCGTGAGGACCGTTCCCTCACGCGTTCGCGGTCAGCAGCCTCCTTCCCGAGCATTACTGCTTCGCAGAAGGAGGCGACCGCATGCCAACCCTCTTCGCTCCGGACCATGGCCTGAACCAGGGCCCGGCGCGAGAGGTCGCCGCTCCCGATAGTCTCCACGAGGACACGGCGGTGCTACGCCCAAGCGGGGCACACTTCTACCGTGTGCTCAACCGTGTCCTCCGGGCGGTCCACACAGTGGCGACACCCGGGCGTCCTCTCCTGCTTGATTCGATGCAGGAACCTCCCGAACTTACCGTTTCCGGTGAGGACCTGCGTCATACGGAAAGAGAGGACGCCGTGACCTCTTTCCAACCACTCCTCAAAGAGGGGCCTAACCGCCTCAATGACGGCGTGCCCAGCACCGGGTTGCGACAGTCGCAGTCGCCATGCCACCCTGAGATCCCGCCGGAACTCTGTCCGCCATACCGCGACTTGTCGCGGCAGCGGAGTTTCGCCCCGGCGTTGCATCTCCACGCGCAAATCGTGCATGCGTGCAAGGACTGTTGCCTCCAGATCCCACGGTGGCAGGCCAGCGAGGAGGGTCGCCGCTTCGCGGGAGATCGTGCGTAGGGATTGCAATTGCTGGATCCAGCATACAGCAATCCAGCTGGATCCAGCGCCTTTTTAAATATGCTGGATCCAGCATGCAGTGCTGGATCCAGCGATGCGGATCCGCAAACGTATCAATTTCTATTGTATAGTTTCGAATTACGTCCGTAATGGTCATATATGTGATGACAACTGTGTAATGGCAACTGCCCGATAGATGATTTCGGGCTGTTGTATCTATTTCAATCGCCCGAAGAATTTTGCTTGCGCGATGCAGAATTCCGTGACGTCAGATGTCGCTATGAGGACCCATATGTTATTTAATTTTAAGTTGTTTCTTTTGATCTCAAATGGTTAGGAAACCAAAGCAAATTAATGAAAGGTTTCATAGACTATCGTAAGAAATTATTATACAAATTGCATAAAAAATGTCTTAAAAATGTCGTCTTTTTATACGCGTTCTACATTATGCTGGATCCGCGCTGGATCCAGCTGGATTCAGATCAATCCAGCAAGAATCCAGCTGGATTGAAAACGCCGCTGGATTGCAATCCCTAATCGTGCGGTATCCCCGCACCATCCGGATGGCCATGACCCTCTGGCAAGCGTTCAGCTTGGCCGCCGGTCGCTTACCTAGCGACGTTATATTGTTCAGTTGCGTAGACACTTGAGGTACAGTCAGCATCAAAAGTCGATGAACAGAATCAACATAACAAAACACCTGTTTGCAATAAAATGTGTTTCATCTATCCACAATAAAATGTTTTGTTATGTTGATTCTGTTCATCGACTTTTGATGCTGACTGTACCTACAAAACTACACCAATTTTACAACACAATATTTACCAAGAAAAAAATTGCGAATCCTTAAAATAGCCAACTAAACTTCCGCCACTCGGCAAAATCCCGCCGAAAACTCCCTTCAATAATTTATTAATACTTCCCGGAAAAAAACACTCTATTTCTCTTCCTTTTAAGGTCAATTAATAAAAAAAAAAACTATAACACAATAGAAAATAAAACACCTAAAGAAACGGTTTTGGAACCAAACCGACTCCTAAAAATAAATATCTGCCCTACCTTACATTAGGCAAACCCTTTCAAATTACTGCGGGTAATAACATTGTGAGCCTAAAGGCCGGCCAATCAGGGTGAGGATGTTACACGGGTGGTAAGCGGGAGCGTGGGATATGAAACTGTTAGGCTTCTAGTACACACGGCGGCGGAGATCGCGTAGCAGGTTATAAATGTGTGCGCCGTGTACCGCGTGAAACAAAACAGGTATTATCGTTGTGTGCTACAAAGTAACTCGTCGTTTCTACACTCACACTCTTGCAAAAAGCAATTAGTAGCCGTATACCACTATGAAAGTACCTACAGCAAGAATTGGCTACTGTTGTTATCGGCGCCCTGGCGCAATGCGTATGATACGTGACTGACGAGTAAGAGGTCCCAAGTTCGATTCCAATCGTCTGGTGTAACAGAAAGTTTGCTTGTTTTTATTTTCTATTTGACCTTTTTTTTAATAGTAATGTTATAGTTACTCTCATAATAATTAAAATATTTTGAAAATATTGTGACAAAGAAAACTGCGATAACGATCCAATTATGTTTATTACAACTTATTAATTACATACATTAAACGGAATGGTCACAATTAACGAATCTGTTCATGATTATCCTTAATACAATATATAAAGTGAAAATATTCTAACGGCCGAACGCATAGTCCAGCTAATGGTTCATTAGCGTCCATTAAAGTTAAGTATTGTCAAATCTTCACTGAAAAATTGTGTAAAACTGTCAATGTGACAATTTCTTAAGTGATGATTAACGTTAATGAATGTCCCTGAGTCGGGCCGTTAGTCAGACAAGGATGGACGTCACTTTTTTTTAAGTTTTTTATTAGTGACATAAATCAACATGTTATCAAGAATGAATTATGATAGATATCGCAACTCTTGATCTCAATAACAATAACATCATGTCACATAATACAACAACAGTATAATTACCTACAGCTTACTTCTTAGTCTTTTTTTTTACTTATCAAAGTTATCAATCAACATGTTTTAAAAAATGAACTATGATAGGTATCGTAACTCTTGATGTCCAAGTAACCTTGACTGGTATTGCGACCCCCTACCTCCACTAACTCACCGGGACCCATCGATGACATCCAGCCCCAATAACTAAGGTGAATGCTTCAGGTCAGCCCGCGAAATTCAAATTTTCTTACGTTTTTTGCATTTTGTAAGCCAGTGATAGGTTGTATGAAGTTAAAAATACTTACGCGACTGTAAAACGTAACTAGTTATATAATTATAACCATAAAAATCGTTAATACAAGCCTTCAAGCTCACTTAGTTGCAGGAACGTTTTTGACCTCGAAAAAATCGTTCCAACACTTAGGTGAGCTTGGAGACTAGTATTGATGATTTTTATGGTTATAATTATATAATTAGTTACGTTTTACAGTCGCGTAAGTATTTTTAACTTCATATAACCTACCACTGGCTTGCAAAATGCAAAAAACGTAAGAAAATTTGAATTTCGCGGGCTGACCTGAAGCATCCCCCCTAACGTAATGCGACCACTAGACCTGCATGGGAGAATATTTTTGTGATGGTAACGTTCTCCATTGTTTCTGCATAATATTTTACGCCCATCCTTATCTGACTTAAAACACTTTTCATCACTAAATATAACTATGTTATTGCACCAATCGAAATCTATAAATTTTCTTGCAAACCGCATCCTTTCTTCCTTATGCAACGCCGTCAGTAAAATTTTTTTCGCGGGCTTGCGACATTTAATTTTAAGTAAGTGGCGCCGAACAATTGTCATAGACACGTCGTGCATAATTGCAGTGTTTCTTGTTGTAGCAAAGCCGTCAGCGTTATACGTAGCAACAATATTTGCACCCAAAACTGCACAGTTTTCCTCTGTAAACAATCACAAAATTACGTTAAAACCTTACAAATATCAACAATGTTAAATTATTTTGCATTACCTATTTTAAGTTTGGATTTGTTACTTACCGGTAGCATTAATCTCCTCGAAATTTCACTTATGGATACATTTTGTTTATGTAATACTATTATCTCAGCCCTCAAAAGTGTAGACAAAATAATGAGACATGTTGTTTATTATTTGTAAAAAGTATCACTTTCCACAACGATTAATTATTTTTTGTCTCGGAGTAAGTTGTAGAACACACGATCGTGATAGGCAAAAGTGTTATGCCAGGTTAACTTATTATCCGACTCATTTCTTAGTAAATAACTAATAAAGTGGGTAGATGATAATATTCATACACTTAGTTTTTAATTACTCAGATACCCGCGAAACGAGACACGATAGTATAACAATAACAGCGCGGTCTCATAGGACCGGTTGGGGATTCAAACGCTAAAGCAAATATTCTAAGTTTTAGTTTTATTAAACTTCGTTATCATTATACTACAATAAAGTAGAAAAAAAATGTTTTGTCAATGGCTAGGATCGAACTCGATACACCTTTAACGGCAAGCAAGCACTTAATAATCAGTGCTAAATTACCATCTAATGAATGAAGCGAATTTGTTTATCTGATTCGTAGCAAACACATATATATGTGTGTGTGTATATCGAGTAGTAAACGAGTTTTATTTTGTTTACGAGTTGAGCTGGCTACATAATATTACTTGAATAGGTGAATTGGTTGGTGGTATGGTTTTACTTTATTTTTGATTTATACCCACAGCTACTTGATTATTGTGAACATTATTACTGATTACCTACCCATATCATAAAAATATACTTTCCAAAGATTAAGTGTAAGTGTTTGATGTTATTTTAAATAACTATAATAATTTCATAAGTGAATGTTTGCGAAAATAAAAAAAAAGTTGACAATGAAAGTATTGTTAACTAACAATAATTATAATAATAACGTATCTATTATTATATTACGTAAATAATATATGTAGTATATATATATTATAAAATTATTTATATTACAAGTTATATACAAAAATTTCGTTAATTAATTTCGTAAATATACATAGTTTATATGTATAAAATTACAAAATTATATTTCGAATATTTTAATTATTACAAGAGAGTAACCATAACATTACTATTAAAAAAAAGCATGAGTAAAACAAAAAGAAAATAACAGATAATTATTTATTATGGGAGTAACTATAACATTACTATTAAAAAACGGGTAAATCAAATAGAAAACAAAAACAAGTAATCTTTCTATTACATCAGACGATAGGATTCGAACTTGGGACCTCTTACTCGTCAGACATGTATCATACGCATTGCGCCACGGCGAAATGACAGTGGCGGCGCGCGCGTAAGAAAACGGAACTAAGCCCCGCACTTCCCCTCTGGGCCGACCAATCGTAGCCGCTCGCTGGGATGACGATGCGCAGACGAGTTAATTTGTAGCACACAACGATAATACCTGTTGTATGGGGTCCGCTCAGACCTTGAGGACCCAAGCCAACCTTACCTGCTAGCGGTGCACCCTGCTGACCAACGGACAAGGCTCTGGCGAACCTGGTTTCCCTCTAGTAGGGTTGTGGGGGTCAGACGGCTGGTCGCCCCACGTAAAACCAACATCAGTCAAATAATATGGATAGGTACAAGGCAAGTTTGGGTACTTGGGCTAGGGCGTCGCCGCACAACGACGCGCAGGCACATCGCCCTAAACCTGCGACAAGTGGGCTAGGGCTACCGTGTCAAGTACGGGCACGGCTAAAGATGCTAGTACCCAAAAGGAAGCTCCGCTTTGCCACCTGGAACATTGGCTCTCTAACTGGACGTTGCAGAGAACTCGCGGACGTACTTGCAAAGCGTCGGGTCCAGTGCGCCTTCCTTCAGGAGACGCGCTGGAAGGGGAATAAGTCCCGTGACATCGGGCAGGGGTACCAGCTAGTGTACACCGGATCACCGTCGGGTAGGAACGGAGTAGCCGTCGTGTTGTCTAAGGACCTTCAGGATGGACTCCTTGAAGTAGACCGATACAGCGACCGTTTGATGAGAGTTAGGGTGCTGATTGAAGGATCGGTTACGAACCTAATCAGCGCCTATGCTCCCCAAACTGGTTGCTGTGAGTCTGAAAAGGAGGCCTTCTGGGAAGAGTTCGAGGACGTATTGCGCGCTATTCCGAATTCCGAAGATGTTTTGGTTGGGGGGGATCTCAACGGCCACGTGGGTCGGTCTGCTGGAGAGTACGGACGTGTCCACGGTGGTTTTGGCTATGGCCAACTAAATGCAGAGGGAGTCAGTATACTCAGGACCTGCGCAGTGTCTGACCTAGCCATCGTGAACACATTCTTTCAGAAGAAGCCCCAGCATCTCATTACGTACCGTAGTGGTGCCTACTCAACCCAAATTGATTACCTGCTGGTGCGACGGTGCCACATTGGCAAGGTTACCAACTGCAAGGTCATCCCAGGCGAAAGCTTAACGGCTCAACACCGCCTTCTGGTCCTGGACTTGGCAGTCAGGCCAAAGAAGAAAGTGACCGAGAAACGCAACCCCCGCACTAAGTGGTGGTTGCTTAGTGGGCCTAAGCAGTCAGACTTCATCGCGGAGGTCGAGCATCTCAAAATCAGTGCTCCGCATGAGTCTGCTCAAGATATCTGGAGTAGGATCCACTCAGCAATCACCGCTGCGGGTAAGCGCGTCTTTGGCACTTCTCGTGGTGGCCGCACCATAAACAAGGAGACGTGGTGGTGGGATGACGAGGTGCAGGAGGCGACTCGGAAGAAGAAGGTTTTATTTAAACAGTGGCAAGGGTCCAACTCTCCGGAGGACAGGGAGGCATATGGAGCGGCTAAGCGCGCTTGCAAAAAAGCAGTAGCCAGAGCCCGCAGCAAAAGTTTGTCGCCCTTGTACGACAAGCTGGAAACTGCGGAGGGGCAAAAACTTATTTTTAAGCTGGCGCGTGCCCGGGAAAAAGCAACACGGGACATTAGTAAATGTCTCTGTGTAAGGGACGCCCAGGGTAAACTGCTCTACGATGCCCCCTCTGTTAAGGAGAGATGGTGTACGTACTTCACGGAGCTGTCCAACAAACAGCATCCCCATAACCTTCCTCCCGAACCGCCTCCTAACCTTGGACTTATTTCCCCTATTTCCCCCGACGAAATTCGCATTGCTCTTCGCCACATGAAAAACCGGAAATCGGTCGGGCCTGACAATGTGCCAATTGAGGCGTGGAAAGCGATGGGCCCACATGGTGTGGACCTATTGACAGATCTTTTTAACCGCATCCTGACCACCAAGGAAATGCCAAACCAGTGGCGACTAAGCCTGATTATCCCGGTTTACAAAGGCAAAGGTAGCGTACAGGACTGCAGTAACTACCGCGGTATCAAGATCATGTGCCACACCATGAAGCTCTTCGAGCGCATAATTGACACAAGGCTCCGTAGCGAGTGCACTGTCTCTGAGTGTCAATATGGCTTTCGGGCGGGTAACAGCACCATGGACGCAGTGTTCGCCTTACGGACTCTGTCTGAGGCTTACAGAGAGAGAAGGAGAGCTCTGCATATGGCCTTTTTAGACCTGCAGAAGGCCTTCGACTGTATACCTCGGCAGGCTATCTGGTGGGCACTCCGCTTCAAGGGTGTTCCTGAGGCCTATGTTGACATTATCAGAGACATGTACCGTGATTCCGTGTCCTCTGTCCAGACCGCTGTTGGCGAATCCAGTGTTTTTCCAATATCTGTTGGCGTTCACCAAGGTTCGGCTCTAAGCCCGTTCTTGTTTAACGTTGTGCTTGATGTAGTTACGGCAAACATCCAAGACCAGCCTCCATGGCTAATGATGTATGCCGATGACATCGCCCTCGTTAACCAGAACAAAGCCCATCTTGAGCGCAAGGTCAACATTTGGAAGGACACGCTGGAAAACGGCGGTCTGAGACTAAATGTGGCGAAGACCGAGTACATGTCCTGTGGCGGCACGGATTCAAACACTATCCGAATAGGTTCGGATCTGGTAACAAAGACCGATAAGTTCCGGTACCTTGGATCCGTGCTGCACGAGTCTGGCAACGTGGATGACGATGTCCAAGCACGTATAGGCGCGGCTTGGGCAAAATGGCGCGAGGTAACGGGCGTTTTATGTGACCGTAGAATGCCCCCGAGGCTCAAAGGGCAGATATATAAATGCATCATTCGGCCGGTCCTCCTGTACGGTGGCGAGTGTTGGCCGGCATTAAGCAGACACACTCAGGAGCTTCGCGTCACGGAAATGAAGATGCTGAGGTGGATGTGTGGCGTAACGCGATCCGATCGCGTGCGCAACTCATTCATCCGAGGTAGTCTTGGTGTCCGTGACGTGGGGGAAAAACTGCAAGAGTGTCGTCTGCGATGGTATGGCCACATCATGCGTCGCCCTAGGGAGTACGTCGGCCGGAGATGCATGGATATGGCTGTTCTTGGGGCTAGGTCCCGTGGTCGCCCTCGCAAGCGCTGGCTGGACGTCGTCAAGTCCGACATGAGAGCCAATGGCCTTACTGGGAAGGATATTGAAGATCGGGCAAAGTGGAGTAAGCTTAGCAGGAAGGCGGACCCTGGTAACGGCCGGGAATAACGCCAGGCAGAAGAAGAAGAAGAAGAACGATAATACCTGTTGTGTTTCACGCGCTTGCGTTTAAACACACACATTTATTACGTTAGTGTGGGGGTGCTACGCGAAATAAGTAACAGAGTGTACATCGCAGATAATACTTGGAAAGATGCTTGGAAAGACTTAAAAACGGTGCAATTTAAAGGTAGACTTCGTAAACTATTAATAGACAAAACATACTACAGTGTTGCTGAGTTTTTGACGGACACATTGCATTGTAATAAAACTACCTCGAATTTTTAATTGATATTATTTACTTATGGAATATGGTGTATAGTCTATGACCTGGAATTTTAATGTCTGTTTATTTGTCTTCAGACCACGATAATCTTTTTCCCTTTTTTTTTTGACAATTTTTATTTGACGTATGTATAATGTAATAATTAAGTTGACATTTTTTTTTAATGAACATTGCAATTTTATTTAGTGAGAAATACTTTTATTTAATTAATTTATTAATGTAACGTTTTTGAATTTAAATTTTAAAATTTTTATATAATGATGTTTGCATGCCGAATGGTGAAATATGGCAGAACTCTGATGAAAACCTTACTACCTACTTATGTATAACCCATATTTGCAAATAAATGTTAAAAAAAAAAAAAAAAAAAAATAGTAATTTCTAATATCATCATCTGCTTAGCCTTTTTCCCAACTATATCGGAGTCGGCTTCCAATCAAGCCGGATTTAGCTGAGTACCAGTATTTTACGAGAAGCGGCTGCCTACCAGACCTCCACGACCCATTAATAGTAATTTATAGTAATTGTATAATAATAATAATTGTTTTTTTTATTGTCTTATTAACATACTTTGTTATTGTTATCCATTATTGTCCATTACACACTTTACCTAGGTAATGTATATAATTTTTAGGGATTGTATAAAGTACCTACTGGTCCACTGGCAATTATAAAATAAATAGATCTTGGTCTATATTTACCAATGTTAATCGACCTACCTATAAAATTAAGGCATGGACTACTGGATACTTCCGGCTGTGGAATAATAACATATACGAGTATTATGCGTGGAGGCTTTTTCTCATAACGAAATTAGCCAAGCCGCTGTTAAATATTGTTTTCTCAAATAAAAGTCGAAGATTCGATTTGACTCATTTATTAATTCGTAAATATACATAACATAAAAATCTTAAATAATATACCTATTTGAATTTTTATTTAAACCATAATTTTTATGCCGTCAGCCAGCCAGCAAAATTAGTCTAATCATTTATACATCCAAATCCGTCAGTTGACTATCAGGTTCATAAACTACTGCTTCCTGCACATTGACATCTTTATTCTTAGGCCTTACTGATAAAGACCACTCGTTTAATTTGTGAACATAAAACTCTCGCCATATTTTCCTATTACTCCTTACAGATAAGAAAAAAATATTTAATGTTATAATATTCAATCCATGCAAAATTATCTGCAGAAGTATAACACAGCCTTTAAAACTCTTGTTGGTACGCCATATAAATTTTATGACAAACATTGTAACTAATAAAATATCACTGGATATAAATATAAGAGTAGCTAAGTACAAACGATACCAGTTTTTTGCTGCTGTATGTGAGTGGGATTTAAAACTGCGACAAATCGAAAATACAATTACGAGATAAAAGACACAGTTTACTATCAAAGGTAAAATTAGACTCATCAGTCGCATGATAAGCCATGCATGAAACGTAGCTAGATATCTACATGTAGCAAAAGATACAATTGCTGTTATTAAAGCCAAAATCCAACCAAAGAAAGCACTTTTAAGAAACCTCCTTCTAATGTGTCCACTGAAAACTTTTACAAAATCTACGTACAACATATGACATATAACAACCAACCAATGATTTTTCACTGTTGACAAGCAATATAAAATTATATTAAAAATAATCCATGATGTTGTGTCACTTTTATGAGAAAGATATCTGTTATTGTTAATATAGATTGTATAAACAGTATCAAGTAAAACGTTTGCAAAAATTGTGTTGAGGAAAACAAAATTTTTGTAATTACGAAATTTTCTTATGACGCACCATGATGCTACACCAAATATAAACGTTAGTAGTGTGGGTACTAATATAATGTAGTTTAATATGGATTCAATAAAAAATGATTTTTGACATGTTTGGATGACAATCAATGAAAACTTATGAAGAATAATTTCATCACTAGTATCATTAGAAGACATAGCGAATGACTTTGGTATAGTCAAGCTCACTTTGCTTAAGATAATTTTAAAAGTATTTCTAAATTACTTATAACCAATCCTAACAGATATTAGGGGTCGTCAAAATTCAAACATGTGACAAACAGTTTGTCTGCAGATCGATTGAAGTTCTGGAGTGACGACCACGTATCTGAAGATGCAGCGTTGGAAGTTCTCTCACAGTGATAGATGCAGGAATTTGTTGGATGCGAGACGCACAGGACCGGTTGATGTTGACTTGAAGGAGCCTTATGATTTAGGAGCACATGAAATTTGATATTTATTTGGTATTTATAGGTTTAAAAAAAAACACTTTTAGGCTTTAAAACACTAGTTACTTTCACAGTCTATATGCATTACTTTATATTCATTAAAGTTTTTGAATAACTATTGTTAATATCAATTTCAGCGAATATTGTTATTTGAACTAAATCGCACCGCCGTTTTAAACAAAGGTGTTGTTTCTGAATTCAATGAAATACTATTAATTAATAAATACCTCAATAATAAGCGTAGAATAACGTAAACAAAACCGGTTAAGAGCGATTTCGACTCGCGCACCGAGGGTTCCGCAAAAGTTTATTCACTTTATTCGCTTAATTTTTTTTTGTAAATAGTTCATTTCCCGAATTCAAAATTTTTTTCGCATCACAAAAAGTTAATATTTGTGATGGTACTATTAACGATTTTCATACTTTTTTTCAGAGACCTTGCTTATTGCCAATTTTCAGAACTCGTTTTATTGCGAGTACCAAAATATGCGCTATAATTATAGCATAAACGCATCTTATCTATAAATGGTAAGTATTGATTTAAAACTTTGATGTTTGCACTGCCCTAAGAGGTAGCAGATTTGAGCATTATTTGACAATAATTTCAGCTTAATATCTCTTTATATGCATTGCTGAGCAAAAGGGTCTAAACAGACGGACAGATGATCAAAAAATTATCCTAAGAGCGTTCCGTTTTGGCCGATTGAGGTACAGAATCCTAATAAACGAGGAAAATTGATTTAGTTTAAAGTTTCACAGCATTCAAACGCAATGACGAAATCAAAAGATTAACTTGTATTAGTCATAGTATTAGTAAATATGTAATTAAACCTAAGTAGCAAAATCTCAACGCAGTAGTTAATTAAGTGTTTAATATTGGTACTTATTCAAGTTGTATAAAATATCCTTATTTATTTCTTGATCATATTTGTTTGTATGTTTTTTTCCGTATACATAAGTTCAAAGTCCTATATTATTATGTATTTATGATTAATAGAAGGATCTTTTAATATATATTTTTACTATATATTAATTTACCATTTATTTACCAGCTATTAGTAATTTAATGTAATATGCTTACAAGTTCTTTCTTTTAACCCAACCTATGCGTGTCGAGGTACCCTGAAATTACGTCACCTACTTCGCCACTCTCGTCGTTTATAGAATACCCACTCAGTGTATAAAATAAATAATATTTCATACATTACCTGCACGTTTTAGGTATTCTATACATTGCCTAGGTATTGTAAAGAATACCAAATTACACAGATTAGAGGAGATTTAGACGGAGGTAACATTTACAACATTTTTTTTTCAATTTGTATAAACTAATGCCTGACCACGATCCCACTTGATGGTAGGCAGTGATGCAATCGTTGATGGTGAGGCGCACTATTTTATTAATTAATTTAAATGGTAATATGTTTCTTAATTATTGTCTTGTCTAATATTGTGTAAGCTGTGCATACCTATAATAGGCATGCATACCAGTGACTAGATTTTAATTTTTTCTTTAAATACTTAACTCTGTATGTGATGCTGTTGGTGTGCCAAATAAATAAATAAATAAAATAAATAAGAGCCTATTCACTCTAGCCTTGAAGTTATCACCACGCTACTACTACGCCATTGCCACGTCTTCTTCACGCTAACATCACTTGTCTAGTGCATCTCGCCCCTCACCGCGCCCGCATCCGCCCCAGTCACCGCGCACACTCTGGACGAAGCCCTAAGGTTAACCAGTCCTTAGAGCCTATTTAGCGAAGTTTATTACAACATTTACATTTTACTTCGAATGGCTACTTGTATTGGTATGATAAAAAGTATTATGCTATATTTAGAAATGAAGGATTTTGGTATGTAGATAGATAAAGAAAGACAAGCATACACTATGTAGATGAAACGAAAACCTGGGGTCCTCTGAAACGCAAGGCAAAGAAGGAAGATTGGAGCAGGGTTTAGTCAGTAAAAGTCTGATATGACCTCTCGCTCCGTCCTAGAGCGGGAGTAGTCATTAGGTGATTTCCGACCTAAAAAATGGTGATGAATCTATGGCATTTTAAGAGTAGTGGTTGAATGCATTTCATATGTGTATGTTTGTGTAATAAAACCACAGAACATATAAAACCACTCACTTATTTTATACTTTAGTGAATTCTCAAGAAATCTATCATAGATAGCGATAGCGTAGATTTTTATGGAAAACAATGTGCAAGAAAATCCATGTATATTTCAACGCAACAGCCGAAATTACTACTGCGACTGAAACTGGCTGAACTGACTGTGCATGAAATTTTCTTCAAAAAGCTTCTTTTTATAGCATAAGCGAACATTAAGAGAGGATTCTCCAAAATTCATTCCCCAAAGGGATAGAACAGGGTTCCAATTTATACTATATGGAGAAACCTACTTTTACGGCGAAGCCGTTGGCAAAAGCTAGTACCTAAAGCTATAATTCATGAAGATACGAAGTACTATTTTCACGCAAGCGTAACCGCGGATGAAATCTAGTAGTTCATAAAATTAACCACGCAAAAAACATTTCAAGCTTTTACAGAAAACTAACCGTTATTTACTTTACAAAAATAACTCTCATACCAAATAAACTCCACTCACATTTCAAATCAAACCATTTACCCGACTTCCCCATTTCAAATATCAAACGAAAATAATATTCAGCATCGCTAAAGCCACATTTGATCGACATGTACCATTAACTTGTACGGTTTACGACCTGAACTGATGCTGACCACAATTTCGGCCTCAAAGGCCTCACGCTGGGCCAGAATTCAATAAACTTGTCAATAACTTATATAAAATAACGCCCCAGTGATGACCCTAGGCGCAGGACTGTGCTCGGGGACAAATAAATGTACACAGTCTGTTTTATTTATTGTAATTCGGAACGCTATTTTCGGACGGCCCTTTCTGCTGCTCGGGATTGTAATGTGTGTATCAGTTTTTATGACATACTGTTTATTCTTGATATGTTTTTAATTGGTTTTTTGATTGGATGCCATTCTTGTTTGATATTGGTTTTGGTTTACCAGAATGTAGAGAGCAAAGAATTTGGAAAGAAAATCTATAAACCAAAGCAAAACTACTCATACTGTAATATTTTGTTTTTTACGGTGTTTGAGTGGGTGAGAGTACGCGAGAGCGTCAAACTTTTACAGACTGTTTTTCTTTTTTCAAATAAAAAAAGGAAATATTCCAATTACTTCTTCAGCTCTTGGGCGGAGCAGGAGGGTGTGTCAAATTGTTACTAACTAAAACCCGACTGTGTTTCTTCAGTTGCCCTTTGCATTACAGGACGGTACCTCTTCCAAACTACCCGGCAACCTTAACAGTCATCAGCTCTGGGCCCCATTCATTTTACTGAAAATTGTGATTCGAAAAAAATCTTCAAGATTCGATTCGAGAATTGAATTGTTTTCATAAACACGTACGTGAGTCCAACTTGCACTTGCTTAGTTTTTTGTTTCATGTTTACCTAACTATTTTGTACTTGTATACGTGCCTTGTGTTGCTCCACATAAATTATTTTTCTTTAACAACAAACTAAGTTGCACCACAATATTTACTCATCATCATCATCTATCTAGCCTTTTCCCAACTATATTGGGGTCGGCTTCCAGTGAAGCCGGATTTAGCTGAATACCAGAATTTTACGAGGTGCGGCTGCCTACCAGACCTCCACAACCCATTAACTGGGGTAACACGGCACTTTATGGCAAGACTGTAGTCAGATTTACTGGCTTCTGACTATCCTTAAATACTGCTAAAGATTAAGGTTAGTTGCACCACAATATTTACTACGAAATAAAAATAAGCTTTACATTTAAGTGATTTCATGTTAAGCTTTTAATATTTATCCTTATCAAAAATGGTGAAATGTCGAAAATGATAAACTAAAAGCAGACAGAATTTTTTGGTATTTCCATTCACCCACTTAATATTTAACTCATGTTTTTGACACAGCTCAAAGGTTTTCAAAGATATATCTTAAATAACATTTTTCAGACCATTTTCATATTTTATACTAATTGCAATCTAGTGAATCTCGTTTTCTTTTTAACTTGCATTCATATTTTTGGTTCATGCCACGTTCATGTAGGTAAAAACAGATTCTGCTAATATTAGGGCCTATTTCACTACCTATGATTAAGTTTCGAGTATTTTACTTGGCAGATAATTTCATACAAATTCTGTCACATTTTTTAATTTATTCAGTGAGTAGTGCCTACTCGGACATTGTGAAACAGGCCCTTAAACTATAAAAAATATAAGAACTTTGTTGATTATGTGCCAAATAAACATCTTTTTTTTAAATACAAAACTACAGAAAATGTTTGTTCAAAATTTGGGGTAAGTGCCCTGAAAATAATTAGTCCGGTGCCTGGGGCGTTAAAATCATCAAAACCCAGAAATTTTGTTACTGTGGATGGATTTTAAAAAGAAAAATTGAAATGTGTTGCTAATAACAAGCATAAAAATTGTGATCTTGATTTTGAAAAAACAAAAATAAGGATTACTTCAGTTCAATTAGTAGGTATCTACGAGTTCAAATTGAAAAATTATTTCAATGTTAGATAGCCCATTTATCAAAAAACCCCCAGGCATTGGACTAAATTTTATATTGGTAATCATTTTTATAATTTATATTTTTATTTATTCAAGTAAAAAGTAAATACAATATTGTGATTTACAAGAATTACAATTGAGTTTTTTTAGTTCTAACTGTAATATAGGCCTGCCTGAAGATAGTGACATTGTGCGTACTAAGTTGTGCGGGAGACTAACCAGGTATTGTTTGTGCCAACCTTTCTTTTAAGAGACGAGTCATTCTGACCTGTTTTATCCTGCGGCCCGACAATCATAACAATTGCACCAGTGGAATTTTAAATAAGGTAAAAGCACCTGTTACGGAGGTATTTCGCATCATTTGAAAGTAAGAAACAAAAATAAGCATTTGTAGGTATTTCTAAAGGTGGAAAAAAATTGTATCGTTAAAAGTGGAATTTATATTTTGTATTGTTGTTGAGACTATGTTTCTGCTGATGATATTTCTTATTTTAAAGAAATATTTAAATAGTCTGGTCGATTTTCCCTAATAAGGTGATGTGACCACCGTATTAGGGAAAATCTACAAAATTTGTATCATTTTACGGCGGTATTTTATTTTTCATTTTTTTGGTAAAAAATAACTTACAAATACAAAATAAGCTATTTAAATAGTGAGTGTAATAATAAGAAAATACTATATATAACAAATAAACAAACTCGAACGGCATCTTAATACGAAAAACTTAGTTTTTAAATATTTGTGTACTTACTTTTGTTGTTCCGCGTTTGTATGGAAACACTTCTCACATCGATGACGTTACACTGTTGTGTTGTCTATGTGCTATACTTGCAAACGTCAGTTAAGTCATAAAGTAATAGATTTAGAATAAATAGTTTCGATTTTGGTGTACCTACACTGAATAAAACGGGAATAAAACGCGAAAATAGAAATACCACCGTAATAGGAAGCGATTTTGACTACCTCCGTATTAGGAGCGTTTACCTTGGTTCACTTTTGCCTGAATCGCCCTAATAAATGCGTTTGAGCGTAAAAAATCTACAAATATAGTCAGGTCATGCTGTGTGTGTGTATTTATTATTATTATTAAAGAGATTTCAACAATTTAAATTGTCACTTACGGGATATTTTCCGTGATTTTTCATTATTATCCCGTATTTCATTTTTCCCGTATTTTTTTCCCGTTTTTCACAATTTAAATTGTCACAATTTAAATTGTGAAACAAACCGTGATAGCCTAAAACAGTGTTTAGATTTCATCAACACCGTAGGGGCACTATTTAATAATCTGTGGTAGGGGTTTGAAGCCTACTGGGGTAATGGGTTGAACGAAATAGAAACCCGGCGGTACCCTGGAATGAAGGCAAAGAAAGAATAACAGTGGGTTTTAGTCAGTAAAAGTCTGACACGCTATCCCGTTCTGCCCAGAGTGGGAAAAATCAATATCATGATTTCCCACCTTAAAAAAAATACATTAATGTCTGATAAATCCACTGAGTTTATAAAAAAATGTACTTGTTAAACTACTCGGCAGTATCTAGCTTTTTTGCCAAAAGCCAAATTGAAAGAGGCTGAAAAAAGCGCAAAGGCCAGGAAATACCCTTTTTCCTACAATCAACCGTTTACTTTATGGATACATCGCTTCGTTTCCTTCCTTAACAATACTTTATAAGGTAAGTTACGAAGTAACATTTATTGAGTCTCTTGCCAGAATATTCGGGAATATAAACGTTGAAAATTGAAAAGACTTTTTTACAAATTAAAAAAATAATTACAACCTACTCCAAAAAATGTCGGTGTTTCTGGCTATATCTTCGTATTTTAATACCGACTTCCGAAATAAAAGTTATTTTGCAACTTGTTTCTTTTTTTGGCTTGGGTAGAAATGGAACCCACAACCTTCGGCATAGCAGTCAGGCCCACTGATCACTAGATCAACCAGCCGGTCAAAGAATTAAAACAATAGCAAAAGCATTTAAATCAGCCTTTATAATGGTCGCACTGCTACTCTGGCTCACTGGAACTCAGGCCTCCTCTCTATGAAAAGAAATGGGCCGTAACTCCCCACACGGACCCAAGAGATATTTAAATTTATCTATCTGTAGGAGCCCAGCATGTTGGTTGATTTTACACCTAAACAACTGTTTGGTAGATATATCTATAACATTGTCATCTTCATTCCTCAATAATTTTAAGGTTCAAACATCAATGGTGATGAAATAAATAAAACAAATTAAAACGGCCGTTTGGGTTTGTACCCGTGACCTGGGTCAGGGCCGTTACCACTGGGCTACCACAGAAAACAATAACTACACTGTAATACAATAAAATTGACACCCGGAACTTTATAACAACGATCCATGTAATTTACACTTGAGGCCAAAAAGTTTGGTCGGACTATAGAGCTTGGAACGAATAGAGATGCCATTTTTTTGGTGTGATATTATGAAATGATTCCGCAGGCTCTGGGGGAAAGAAAGAGGGTGTTAGACTTTTACTGATTAATCTAGTCAGTTTTCAATACATGATCCATAGTCGCAATTGATACGGGCCGTCGACGTCATTAACGCTACTTCGACCCCATCGATCGTCTAATCTACGAGCAATATGTCCAGCCCACTGTCACTTAAGTTTGCCGAGTAACTCATAACAATATCATTTAAAAGAATGAGTTTCTTGCACGCCAATGAGTTTCTTACACGTTCTTCTCCATAAAGATCTGCAATTTGAAATAAGCAATTAGCTTCACATTCTTCACATTTTTGACAATTCGCGTGGTGTTTGAAATAATGGTTTTCTATTTATTCCTATAGGCTAGGAGTTATGTAAACTTAATTCTCTTGCAAGATATCTTCATTTTTGATCCGATCACGAAAGAAAACTTTAATATTTTTATTTTATTGCCTTAAATGGTTTCAGTTAGAGTATTGTCAGTGCCCTCTCTAGCAGCTCAGGAGCGTCCGTACTCTATAGTTCTGTCGAACCGTTTTGAATAAGCTCGATCGATTGACGGAACTTGGTCTTTAGAAGTGATCACTTAATGAATTATTGAACAGTTCAATAGGAATCGCTTGACTGCTAGAGTTGGAGACCGAATTATGCACGTGTCTTTAAGCTTTGACTGCTGAAACTTAATGTTTTAACTATTCATAGATATTTGTGGAAAATGACTGTAGAAAACAAACCATCTTATATTTGGCTTAACAACTTTTCTCTAATGTCTTCTCCCACTCTCGGATGGAACGGGAGAAAATATTCAAAACCTGACATGCTCTCTATGGCAGATTTTTCTTAATTCTTTCATCATCATCATCATCTGCCTAGCCTTTTCCCAACTATATTGGGGTCGGCTTCCAGTCAAGCCGGATTTAGCTGAATACCAGTATTTTACGAGGAGCGGCTGTCTACCAGACTTCCACAACCCATTAACTTAATTCTTAATTATTCTTTATTGTACACAAAAACTTATAATTAAATACAGTGATTTTAACAATGCATGTTCAAAGGCGAGCTTAACTCAACAATGAGTTTTCTCCCAGCAAACCTGCATGCCTGCATGCTGAATTTTTGCTGATTTTTCGTCAACAACACGCCTATCTTCCTTCAGTTGCCCTGTGTGTTCTATGAGAAACATTTTCAAGGTCAACCCATTTCCCTAGTAGCACTGGGCCTACACCTATTGGGCCCCTCAGATGTGTTTCCATTTCATGATTAGGAAGTAAGCTTGATCTAAAATTCCGTTTTGGGCTGCTATTAAGGAACTACATGTAGAAAACCTAGAGTGCGTCGTCTAATGAAAGCGCGACCTGGAGTTTTTTTTTAAATTTAATTATTAACATTATTCAGCCACAATTGTAGAAAAAAAAAATAATGTCAAAACATGATTCTCCTACTAGTTAGTAATACCACATACAATTTTTTTGGATTTAAACTCTTTTTCTCAGGGTGCGCTTTCATTAGATGGACAATAGTAACATTTTGACTGACCCAAGCATCAAACTCACGACTTCAAGCAATCACTTGCAAAAGCTTGACTAGCCATGCATAAAACCTTTAAAACGCGTCGGAAACGAAAAAAAACTCAAGTATTTTTCATTTGATTTTTCGCTCTCAGTAGAAGAGGAAGAATTTCATTTTTTCCTGAGACTATTATGCTCGATATCGAGAAAATTTACAGGATCTTAATACAAGGAAACTACGTAAGATATTGTTGGGGAAGGCTAGAAAAATGATGAGTTTGCTATTCGGTAGCTTTAGCGCGATATCCCGAGTATTTGCTAGCATCTAAGCATCTTACTTTATGAAGGTAATTTTCTTTTACAAGAATTTCAGTTTTTCGCTTCAGTGTTGAGTATTTTGTATCTGATAACTTGTTTGTTTTTCGACTTATCTTAAGTGTTTTAAAGGAAAACGTGAATTTGATAATAATTTTAATTTTTATCTTTTTATTTATAGTTTTGTTATGATGTGTGTCAAATAAAACTTTTTTTTTGCTTTCTCCTTTATTTCTTTCTTTCTATGAATACATTCAAATTCTTATATTGGCACTATCTTAACTTCTCCCATTCTGGGTGGAGTAGGAGGGAATTCCTACATTTTTCTGACTAAAGCCTACGGTGGTCCTTCAGTTACCTTGCGAGGCTCATGGTAAATCTATATCGAACAACCCGCAGGCATCGGGTCTAATTGGTCCCTTTTAATTGTGTTGACATCTCTTTGAGGCGCTCGTGGAACACAACGCGCCATTGCGTCGAACGGTGATTGATCCTTACCAGACGGCGACCATTCCATTGCTCACCGTAGATATATAGAAATATAATGAGGAAAGAATTACTGAAGGCTTGAGTCCCAGCTGTGGGAACATTATAAGGTTGATTATTCTATGCTAGGCAAAATCAAGACGTCAGAATAGTTTGTTAAGTAAATGTCAAAATAACTCGGATTCTATCACATACCCGCGAAACGAGACACAATAGTAAAACAATAACAGCGCGGTCTCATAGGACCGGTTGGGGATTCAAACATTAAGAAAGAATCACGCCTAATAATGACTTGAAAATTTTCTGACTCGTCTGGTGATGAAAAATATATAAAAAAAAGGTCTTTTTTTGCTTATTACGTATCACTTATTAGTATTTTCAAATAATCCCAGGAAAAAAAGTAATGTTAATAAGTTTATCATTCTCAATAGATTTTAGAAAGATGATACGTAAGACTTGGCAATATGTTCAAAGGAGTTTAACGTTTGAATCCCCAACCGGTCCTATGAGACCGCGCTGTTATTGTTTTACTATTGTGTCTGGTTTTGCGGGTATCTGAGTAATTAAATCTATACTAATATTATAAAGAGGTAAAATTTGTAAGTTTGTAGGTTTGTAAGTTTGTATGTAGGGGGTAATCTCTGGAACTACTGGTCCGATTTGAAAAATTCTTTCAGTGTTAGATAGCCCATTTATCGAGAAATGCTATAGGCTATACAGCATCACGCTACGGCCCACGGGAGCGGAGCAGTAACGAAAAATGCGGGTGAAACCGCAGGGGACAGCTGGTACCTCATAAAAAAAAAATGTAATTAAAAAACATAATGTCAGTCTGTTATTTGTTTGACATTTTGCAGACATTCGTATTTTCTTGCTACGTATTGTACTGTGCGATTTTTGATTATCTGTTATTCTTAAACATTTGTATTTTTCACGGACTTCGATACCTACTATTTATGATTACTTTGGCTTGTGTTATACGGATATCGATTTAGTGCTTTGTGATTGGAATTTAAGACGTTTTCGCTCTAGTTGGAAAGCGTTATGGAACCCTCTATTTATTTATTTCTATCAGTAGGATATTTATCTTTGAGAATAAAACCGCATTAATATTTAAGTGTTTTATTTCTGATTATTTAATTCTGAGGTTAAAAAACGATTTGATTTTAATAATCTTATAGTTTTGAGGTTGCAACAGCTGTCAAACATCTGATATCTAACCTCAAAAACTTATTTTCGTCATAACATTTTTTCCTGGGACCTAAATAAAGAGGTGATAAGTTATTTTGATATTATAAATACTCATTGTTTTTACAAAAAAATAGTTTTAGGAAGACGTGACCTGTAAAAAAAATCAAGTGACAAGTCAATCAATGTATAGACGGTGGGCATGATTCTTTCGGATAAATACTTCGCCCTTACCGAAAGCTAACATGACAGTGTATAACGTACCAAGATAAGAATTTTCAACTGACTGAAAAATGAAACACGAACCGATACCCACAAACAATAACTCCAAAGCGGAACATCTTCAATCCTGCAGCTTCCACTGACGTCCTAACTTCTCAAGAGAATGACGTAAATAAAATTGAATAGTTGGCCCCCGGGACTTTGCTGTATGATTGGATGCCGGCTTATCGTGATACATAAACTAACTTAGTACTGCGGCTTGTTTCATAATCGCTGAGGACTATGACCTGTTCTACAGAAGAGGCCTTTTTTTCATGTGGGGTATCATCAGAATGACTTCTCCCGCTTTTGTGCAGAGCGGGAAGGCGTGCCAGACTTTTACTGACTAAACCCCACCCCATTCCTTCGTTGCCTTCGATCTGGGCCTGTTGCCTTGAATCGAGTTTCCCTTTCGGAATCCGATCCATAAAGGAGGCCTGAGTTGAGCCCAGTTGTGTAAACAATACGTTACGCCGATTATACTGATGCCACTGATTAAAAAAAAACACTGTGTAATCCTGCAGTAGAGCAGTGGTGACTGCCCCGACTTACAAGTTGTAGGTCGCGCGTCCAAATCCAGACAGGCGCATTACTTTATGTAATTTATTTCATAACCACTGTTCTCAAAACGGTGAAGGAAAACATCGCATAGTAAGTAAACTGGAACGAACAATTCGAAGACATGCGATATCCCCCAATTCACACTGGGCTCGCGCAGTGGATTACGGTCCATTCCATTGACTTGTACAGGAAGCCTGATTCCCAGCATACGGAAAATTAAAAGGCCGATTATGCTTATGCTAATAGCTTAAAAAAATACTGCGAAATTTGAGTCAATAACAGTAGCAAAAAACATTAAAGGATAATACGCATCGAAAAACAGGTTCGTTTAAAAACATCACAAAAAAAAGTTAAAACAAAAAACATTTTTCCCGAAAAAGTTATGTTCATTCACTTTTTTTTCGTACAAAAGTAGTCCAGTTTATCATGTTTAAACCCGTTGTCAAACAGTGTATTTTCATTTACAATATTTTACGTTAAAAACAGGCTAATAGGATGTCGACAGAGTATTTAAGTGCATGTAACTACTTTGACTGCGCGCTGCCGCACACTACATGGTTTCTGTTACGTGGGGGACAAGTTACGAGCGTATGAAAATGTTTCATAGATGCCATATGTCGACAGTCCCGAAAGGTGTCCACCGTGTCCGAAAGGTGTCCACCGTGTCCCCCAGATCGAAGGCAACGAAGGAACGGGGTAGGGGTTTAGTCAGTAAGAGTCTGACACATCCTCCCGCTCCACCCAAGAGTGGGAGAAGTCATTCTGATGATTCCCATACCATAAAAAGAAAAACATGTCGACAGTCAATATAGGAGGAGATGAGAAGGAGGTCATATACTCGTGCGCAAGAAACAGCCAAGTGTTACCGTTAGTGTAGACCACTGGTAGGACACGGTGGAACATACGATAGAGGTGAGCCGCCGTATCCTCGAACAGGCGAACGGCGGCAACAGCCTGTCGCACCGAGCCCTGGTTCAGGCTATAGTCCGGAGAGTGGAGGAAATCCAGGCTGTAACCCCAGTTTATGCGAAGTAATAAGTAATGCTAGTAAAAAAAGACGGGCGCACAGAAGGGAACGGACTTCCTCATGCCTCGGCCAGTGAAAACTCGAACCCTATTTCCAGCTACTATAGGTGTGGGCTTGCGGACGACGAGCAGTGGGTAGCTCGCCGACCGATAATGGTGCCGTTATCAATGGACCACCACTGATCTCATCCTACTAATATTATAAATGTGAAAGTTTGTGAGAATAGATGTGTGGATGTTTGTTACTCTTTCACGCAAAAACGGCTGGACCGATTTGGTTGAAATTTGGTATGTAGATAGGTTGTATCCTGGATTAACATATAGGCTACTTTTTATTTCGATTTTGTTATTTTTGCTATAGGCTGCTTTTTATCAACACACCACGCGGGCGAAGGCGCGGGCGGAAGCTGGTTAAGAAATAATAAAGTATAACAAACACTATATTAAAAACAGCTTAATGGAGAGTCAGTTTTGCGCTCTTAACCATTTTTTTAAATGACGTAAAAAAATAGCTGCATCTAAAATCGCTGTAAGTTTATGCTTTAGCCCCGTGCGAACATCAAATACGATTATATACTTAATAAAGCCGTGTTTACAATCACTGCAGTGATTAATATTTACTTTTAAAAGGTAACTTTGTCATTTTTATCCGCGGCTTCGGTATTGTTTTGACTACAATCTTTATTTTCTTTAATTCCATGGAGTTTTTGCCGGTTTTTCTCCACAAGAATCGACCAATTGGTACCGTGTGCTAGCTTCTGACGTTTTATAAGTGCCCATGTAGACCTTATGTGAAATAAAATGTTAAGTTTTTTTTCACGTGTAAAACCGGGCCTGAAGTCTGCTATTAGAATTGTATCTGAATGGTCGATCATTGGCTTCATGATGGTTGATTTTGACAGGTTAGTTTTAACCCGTCAAACACACCAAAATAGTACAAAGCCATCTGTAGTCTATAGAAGCCCATAATCTTAATACACTAGTGTATTACTCCATCAAAAAAAAAAAAAAAATCGAACCCGTGACACGCAGCACAGCAGTCGTTCGCTCAACCATTGCGCCAACCATCATTTGTGTTATTTTGGTAACATGATTATTTTTATTTATTTTTTATTTTAGGCTTATTTGGATAACCGCCCGCTATCTTGTTTTTGACGGAACTTCTGATTAGGAGCAAAGGTCATAGTTGTTTTAGTTTATGACCTACAGATTAGAAAACGTCAATGTCAAATGATAACAGTGACTTTTTTGCGATGTGACACGTGTACAAAGAAAAATAACACTGTTTACACCTTACTGTCAGAATTGTTACACAGGCAGCCTGTGCGTCAACTATACGCGTAAAGCGATACATATCTTTTTAAGGTTCCGTACTCTTTGGGTAAAACGGGACCCATTGACATATATATTACTAGCGTAAGGACCAGGCTAACCGCGCGACTAAATGGCACTAGCGCATTGGCCCTAAAATAGCAGTTTAGGGCCAACGTGACTCATTTGACAGTGGTCCGTGTGCGAGAGTCAACGAGTATTGTGCTTGTCATAACAATGCCTAGTTGTGTGGTAACAGGTTGCAAAAATTATGATACAAAGGTTAAAAAGGAACATGGAATATCGTATCATCGGGAAGTAACCTTACATTAATTTTGTTACCACTAAGTTATTAAATAATCACATTTTAAAGCGTTAAATATTTTACTACCGAATTTCACAATGGCGGCCATTGTGTGGCCGCTACTGGACCATCGAAGTGCACGAAGTAAACTTGTTCGGACGTATTTTTTATTTCATTGTTGTCCTTAATACTTTTAATTTCGAGTTTTGGTACCTATCTAATTTGTTTTATATTTAACAAGGGTAAAAAATAGATTTTAAAAAATTAGAAGCTTAGAAACGATACCTAATTGAAACTGAAAATTTTATTTTCTTTCATTTTCTTCACGCTAACTGAGATGACCTTTAACCTACTATTTTCACCCGCGACTACTTCCGAGTGAATTTCGAAAAAAAAGAGCTTACCTACATTTAATTTCATCGAAATTACTTCAATAGTTTAGTTAGTCGTGAAAGCGCGATAGATATTTATTTTCTTATTTTTATTGTCTCGTACCCAAACGGGACCCTATTACTATACTCCGTCGGTTTAGGTAGTTAACTAAAGGTAAACAATCTTGACATGTCTTTTTATCTAAAAGTTGTCTATAAATTGTATATAAAAATCTTTGCGAATATTTACCTATATCGATGTTAGCTAATAAACTAAATTTAAATAATCTTTGTGTATATTATATACGACCTCTTTAATATAAAAAGATATACCAAGATTGTTTACCTTTAGTTAACTACCTAAACCGATAGATCATAAGACTTTTTTGTCCGTCTGTCCGTCCGTCTGTCTGTCTGTCACCAGGCTGTGTCTCGAGAACCGTGATAGCAAGACAGTTGATTTCACAGATGATGTATTTCTGTTGCCGCTATAACAACAAATACTAAAAACGTACAACAAACGTGATTTTTTTGTAACTCTTTGTCGATATTGGTACGGAACCCACCGTGAGCGAGTCGAATCGAAAACCATTAAGTGTGAAATTTGTATAGACAGTCTAGTTACGAAAAATTATTTTTTCATATGCTGATAGAATTAACAAATATGGCTGGACTTTATTTTCCTTCTCCTGACCTGTTTGAAGTATGCTTAGAAACCGAAAAAAATATAAGACACTGTGATAGACCCCAATTTATGGTAAAAAGTGACTATAATATGTTCCTATCCACAAAAACTCTAGCAAAGTTTGTAGGAAAAAGCACTTTTAATGCTTTAAGCTTGCACTCTGTCGATCAACCGGCCACATTATCATAGATTGCAACTCGTTCGAGCCATCATTAAGAAATATATTTAAAATGTCAGAATGCATCACGAGTCTATCACGGAAAACACGGGGAGAGGAACTGAGAGACAAAAATTTAAAAAGAGCGTTTTATTCAAAGGACAGTAATATTGCTATGTTTTTCACATGCATACTTATGTAAACTATTTCGTATTTTATAATATCTTTTAAATATTCTAATACCTACCTACCTTATAATTATAATCTTAAGTTAATTAAAATTTTAAATAAAGTTGATTGAGCCTCACTAAATTTGTTTTAATTACGAAAAAAATGCTTACGCTCTAACAAGGTTACGTCGAAAACTTGTGCGATGCGGCTGTCACGTAATTCGAATGAGTTATTACAGATGTCGCTATTTTTGCTTGTAGTATAAAGTTTTTTATGAAATGTTCAGTTGGGCGCATCCTTCCTTTTGAAATCATTGACGGGACCTTATTACTAAGACTCCACTGTCCGTCCGTCTATTACCAGGCTATATTTAATAGACCGAAACAAATATAGAGTTGAAATTGACATTGGCGAATCTGGTTAGTTTTCAAGGGAGCCCTTGAAATTACGAGATATGCCAATGTGGCAGAAGCAGTCTGCACCTCATTATTAAGTTGGTAAGTAATTCTTTATCTTTAGAACGCTAGAGTGCGTCTAATGAAAGCGCGACCTGGAGATAAAAATATAATCTATACTAATATTATAAAGAGGTAAAATTTGTAAGTTTGTAGGTTTGTAAGTTTGTATGTAGGGGGTAATCTCTGGAACTACTGGTCCGATTTGGGAATAAATTAAAAAATGGAACAGAATTTCTATGAAATTATCTGCCAAGTAAGATATCGGAAACTTAATCATAGGTGGTGAAACAGGCCTTGAGATGAAAGAAGTCGCGGGCACCAGCTACCTATAACCTATACATCTATATCTATACTAATATTATAAAGAGGTAAAATTTGTAAGTTTGTATGTTTGTAAGTTTGTATGTAGGGGGTAATCTCTGGAACTACTGGTCCGATTTGACAAGTTCTTTCAGTGTTAGATAGCCTATTTATTGAGGAATGCTATAGGCTATATACCATCACGCTACGACCCACGGGAGCGGAGCAGTAACGAAAAATGCGGGTGAAACTGCAGGGGACAGCTAGTTAGCAATATTAGTAGGAAAAAAAATGTGAAGTGTCAAGACATGATAGACATGATATAATATAATAGTAGGAGAATAATTATGTTTTTTTTTGGATTTAACCTCTTTTTCTCAGGTCGCGCTTTCATTAGACGGACTATACCAATTTATAACTGTCACTCTGTATGCAGTTCAATCCATATTATGTACAAAACAAGAACAGAAACTATACGGCATTTAAAAAATCTAACATTTCACCCAAAATACATTGGTCCCCACAATCAAACCAACCCTTCTATTGTCTCGTCAAACCAATTGTCCAGCCTCCTAAATCTACCATCGTCCCTTCCGCTAGGCCGCACCATGGTACGTTACCATAAAAACCATTTTATGTACCACAACCAGCCGATTTTGTAACATTACCCAACTAAAGGACAATTTGCTGGTCCATCTTTGGCCTCGTTCAGGGTGGATGTAAAGTGACAAGCGGCAGCGGGCGCGATTTTTTCGATTTTGTAAACAGCGGGTTTTGCTTGAATGATAGCCTCACGGGTTTATTTATCAAAGCTAATTAGGCTACAGCGGCTAATTCGTAGATCAGCTATTACCGAGAAGGTGGTTCCAGCTGCCTTTGTTTGATACTCGACCCGAATCAATAATAAAATGAGTAGGTAATTTTTTTATTTATTTTTACTTAATGGAAATCGGTACGTGTGAACTACCTTTATTAAAACGCGGCCAGTCTGATACCCGCCCTATAACTGCGCTTTCACACACAAATACTATTTCATTGATCCAAAGCACACTTGCACTTCCCGCACGTTTGTTTAGAGAGTTATTCTGAAAACTAACTAAAATTTATTATTGATTATTGAATTTTTACCGAATATTGTATTTTTATATGATTATTTGTGACTTTTTTTACAACCTCCCGAAATGCCATACACTTTCAAAACAACACGTTGTATTTCAACGCTCCCGCTTCAGTAACCGCTTAAGCTCAACACTGTGGCCGAATACTTATAAAACGATAGTCTGTTATTATAGTAAAGTAAATCGATAGGCTTTTCCAGATTGCAATTTATGGCGCTGAGATAGTAAGGAAAGTTTTTGTTACGGAACCCTCGTGCCTCGTTCGAGTTTTTTGTGGGGGACAAAGGATCTCGGGATTTTTGGATTCGGTAAGAGATTATGAAATTATTGTGAAGTGTTTATTTTTGTTATGTTGTTTACTGTTTTGATTCGGAAGGGCATGTTTTTATGGAAGTTTTTATACTTTGTAGTTTAGTTATCAGTTTTATTTTATTAGTCAGGTTTTCTTATGTTTATGTTGAAATCACACATTAATAAATTATTATAAAGGCGGAAGTTTGCGTATGCGTGTATGTTTGATACTTTTTCAATCGCAAACAGCTGAATGGATTGCAATGGAACTGGATAGTTCACGTGAAGACCATTTCCTGGAATAGCAAATAGGATACTTTTGATCCTGGGAGTACCTATCTCATAGACGCCATGACCAAGCTGAAAGACTCATCTGTTTCTGGAGAGAAGTAACCTGGTAGGAACACCCTCCGCCGTTTCCGTTGTGTTTTTTTTTAAACTACTTAACACAGCACATTTTAGTTTTTTTAATTAGCATGTTTGACGGACATACGCATATTTTAGAGTAGGCAACTGGAATACGTAAAGGTACAGTGGTCTCTACCGGTGGACAACATAACTATTTTACGATATCATTAGCCATGTTTAACCATATCACAAAAAAAATATTTTTGCTCATATAGCACCAGTACATGAAATGGCCCGTCACATCATGAAGTGATAATTTCTAAGATCTGGCCACAAAATAAACACCAATTCAATTCAATAAACCCAATAATTATGCCAATATACCACAGACATTGCCCATAAATATTTTGTTTCCTATCTGTAAACGAGTCGATACCTCGAGTAAAGCTCTCGATTTATTGCGAGTAACAAATAAATCGAATAATTGATTTGAATCGATACAGAGGGGATGAATATATCACCTCTGCCCTCCACCAATGCCCTGGGATTTGAATGATGTAGACTGATCAAAATATAATCGAATCAAAAATGTCGTGTGTTTTCTTTTGTTTATTTTTTTTATGTCGCGGGGGATGGACATAGGGGAGATTAGGTAGATGAAAATTTATATACCTATTGGGTGTTTTGGTAGGATTTTTTATTGGTCAATAATATGACGAATTTATACATACAAAATGTACCTAATTGAATAATGCACTTTATACCAAAGTAAATTAAATTATTACAATTCTAATTTAAAAGAAATTGGTTGTACTATAATAATAATTAAAGGCAAATAATAATAAATATGGGAATCGAAATCGACGCACTACATTACTAGCGCTTTGGCATAATATCTGCGCACGCACTCCATATGAGATCTGTAGTTCGATTCACGTACTCAAAACCGTCTTCTTCTTCGTTACCTACTTCTAGGCAAGCATGCTCCATCGGCGGCCACATCAACGGTTACTATCAGGTGAAATAATGGTCAAACGCAAGCTTATCGATACTAAAAAAATCATTAAAATCAAGTTGCCCCTATATTCCAGGGTTTCGGTAACTCTTTCAAACAACCCAATTACACCACACGTCCCATGTCCTCTCATTCAAACCTCCAGTACGTTACTACTAAGTAAACTTACACTATTAACTTATGAACCCCATTCGCAGTAATAGCTCTCCTGCTTATCATAGCACTGCCGATACACGCCGACGTAATTATTTGGGCCACAGTATCGCAATTAGACACATGAATCAATCAATCATCATCTACCTAGCCTTTTCCCAACTATATTGTGGTCGGCTTCCAGTCAAGCTGGATTTAGCTGAATACCAGTATGTTACGAGGAGCGGCCGCCTACCAGACCTCCACAACCCATTAACTGGGGTAACACGGTACTTCATGGCAAGACTGGAGAAACAGATAAATCAATATGCAAGGTAGACTCCTACCGTCATTTATACTCTCTTTTATATAATCGTAGCGACTTCCATGTTTCCATTGCCTCATAAAAACTGAAAAGTCAAAATGTTGCTTTGTGGTTTCAGAGTTCTCCGCACAATTAGAACATAAATAACAGTCCAAAATCACTTATCAGGCAGTTGCTCAGACCTGACACAATACTTATCGTAAAAAGTAGTTGCCCTTTGCGTTCAAGGGTTTCAGTAACTCTTTCAAACAACCCAATTTGAACACACGTCCCTTGTCCTCACATTCAAACCTCCAGTACGTTACTACTAAGTAAACTTACACTATAACTTATGAACCCCATTCGTAGTAATAGCTCTCCTGCTTATCATAGCACTGCCGATACACGCCGACGTAATTGTTTGGGCCAAAGTATCCGAAGTACCTATTCCCGTTTCGACACCCAGATTTTCGGCACCCAAGCTATTCCCGATTCGGCACCAATAGGTATTTTGGATGGTAGTAGCACGGGTCGATTTACAAGGTTAAGCAACGCTTGCCAATGTTGGTCTGTGGATGGGTGACCATCTTAACATACCGAGTTTCCTTCGTGCCTCGGAAAGCACGTTAAGCCGAAGGTACCGGCTGTCATTTGTAGATCTTTGGCAGTCGTTACGGATAGTCATAAGGCAGTAAATCTGACTCCAGTCTTGCCATGAAGTACCGTGTTACCCCAGCTAATGGGCACAACCCATTCATCATAGGTCTGGTAGGCAGCCGCTCCTCGTAAAATACTGGTATTCAGGTAAATCCGGCTTGAATGGAGCAGACCTCAATATAGTTGGGAAAAGGCTAGGTAGATGATTTTGTATTGGGTATTACCATCCAAAATACTATTTGGATGATAGTAATCGTTGGACGATAGTTGATTGGTGCCGAATCGTGAATATTTAATTTATTGCTGCCGAATTGGAAATAGCTTAGGTGCCAAAAATTTTGGTGCCGAAAATTTGGGTGCCGAAACGGGAATAATTTGAGTATCCGCAATTAGAAACAATATATTATTATGGTAGGTATGTAACATAAACTGGGATGATGGCTATCCCCGAAGACTTCGAATTGGATACCGACCAACAAACGATGGTTGGTTCTTAATGCCATTTATGGGGACTATGTATAAAGTGTATATTGTAAAGTTGTAGCGCTCTGCGTTTTTGTATATTTTTTATGTAGTTACTCAGATACCCGCGAAACGAGACACAATAGTAAAACGATAACAGCGCGGTCTCATAGGACCGGTTGGGGATTCAAACGTTAAAATTATGTACGCAAAATTCGCGTTTTAGTTGTGGAGTTTCGGATATATTCCCGTTTTACTATACTAATATACTGATGTAAAATTAAAAAGTATTTTGCGAGTACCTAGCCTATCGGTTTTCTATAGTTTGCATTTCGCGAAATGTGCTCTGAAATTGTACAATTTTATTCTGCCGAGTCCATTCCATCATCAGACCATTAGACGTACGGCGTTACGCCACCGGTACGTGGTGGACTTTCCACTCATGCTACATATGGGTGCATTTGGGAAGACATTTATTACAAAAACCGTTAGAAAATCATTTATGTAAGAAGAAAACTTAGTAATTTTTTATGAAAAAACATTAATTTGTCTAAGTTTATGAAAAATATTATTAACTAGCTATCCCCTGCGGCTTCACCCGCATTTTCCTTTACTGCTCCGCTCCCATGGGTCGTAGCGTGATGGTATAGAGCCTATAGCATTCCTCAATAAATGGGCTATCTAACACTGAAAGAATTTTTCAAATCGGACCAGTAGTTCCAGAGATTACACCCTACATACAAACTTACAAACTTACAAATTTTACCTCTTTATAATATTAGTATAGAGGAGGTGGAATTAGAAAAACATTAGCATTATCGGCCTTATAATGTTCCCACTGCTGGGACTCAGATCTCCTCTCTTGGAGAGGGAATGGGCCATAATCCACCGGGCGGGCCCATCGCGGATTGATGGATACAAAAAAACTTATGATGACCAATAATAGAGGGTTTGGCGCAGGTATAGTATAATTTGCGATTTATATTACGGTTTTGGATTAAAAGCCTAGATTTTTAACAAAAAACCTAATTTGATCATAAACCGTCGGCACACACAACACATCAAAACAACTAACGATATTCATGAAACTGCCACTTCTATACCCAAAAGCCGGCAGAAACATCTTACTTATTACGACAACACATTCAAAACAGCCATAGCTTCTCCATATTATCAACCCTATCATAGTCCTCAGCGGTTATGGAACAAGCCGCAGTATTAACTTAGTTTATTTATATACAGGGTTATTTGTAAAACACTGGCAACCTCTCTCAGGGCCTCAAGTCTGCTATTAGAATATTGTACCAGAATTATTTTCGATCATATAACTTTTATTTATAGATAGAGAAAAAACATGAAAAATAAAAACACTTAACTAATTGATGAAGTTAGTGTATATGTAGTTTTACATATACACTAACTCTTACTCTAAACTAAAATATGTCGTCAAAAAATTACTCCGCATCGCTGTCGACAAAAAATTACTCCGCATCGCTGTCGACAACGTTACGACATCGTTATCAAAATCAACAATTCTGAAGTCAATGATCGACTTTGATACAATTCTAATAGCAGACTTGAGGCTCAGGACTATGTTACAATCATCATAAACAACAACTTTTGTTCTGTGACTTTTAAAAATTTGTAATGTTTTTATTCGCCGTATTTTCATACAAAACTAAAAATATTTAAATTGAACGTTCTAAATGTTACAAAATCTATGCGAAGGAAGCGATAGAACAATAATGGAGTACGAGAACAGTGCGCGGGAGGCGTAGGTAGGTACAGCAAAATATAGAGTGGAAATGTGTTATGACAACGAAACCTTTAAGATTGGTTTTTGGTAGATATATTATATTTTGCAAAAAGTCATAGAACAATTATTATAGTTGTTGTTTATAATATCAATAATAAAGTCCTGCAAGATTGTTAGTGATTTACAAATAACCCTGTATGTAGATAAGCCGGCATCCAATCATACAGCAAAGTCCCGGGGGCCAACTATTCAATTTTATTTACGTCATTCACTTGAGAAGTTAGGACGTCAGTGGGAAGCGCAGGATTGAAGATGTTCCGCTTTGGAGTTATTGTTTGTGGGTATCGGTTCGTGTTTTAAATAAAGAAGTATTTTCAACTAACTTACAGTAGTGGTAGGTAGACTTAATTCAATAATTATAATTCATAGACAGACTTAATTCAATATATTCTACCAGTTAACTTTAGGGTTAAAGTTAAAACAAAGTGACACAAATAAATACCTAGGTACTAAACCTACTTTTTAAAAATAGATTAAAGTATCATTAAAATTAGGTGCAAATAATAGTAACAAATACTATGATGAATATGAAATCATTATAATTAAGAGAACTCAAAATAAAATAATTATGACGGAAACTATACTAAGGTTTTTTTTTGTGGGACAATAAAGGTTGAGAGGACTTCAAGTAGTGGTTCTGACTTTTACACTAGTAAGAAAATTTACGATCAGTTTTTTTGATGTCAAAGGGAAGCACATTCCAGAGTTTTATAATCTAACGGTAGAGATAGCGTTAGAATTAGATATAAACCCAGTGCGGTGGAAAGGTCCTATGAAGAAATAAGTCTTATCTTGGTTTATGAGTCAACAGCGCGTTGTGTTCCACGCACGCCTCAAAGAGACGTCAGAAAAACTGGTGCTTAGTGCGACCGATACCTACCGACTGTGGATATCACATATCTTCAATATTTAAGTAATTCTAGGAAATACTGGTTTCCTCACGATGTTTTTTTGATCGTTTCGAGAGCAGTGGTGATGAAATAAAATACACAAAGTAATGCGCCTGGTTGAGTTTGAACCCGCGACCTACAACTCAAAATGACGTAGTTTTAGCCCTCCCACTCCGCCCTAGAACGTTAGAAGTCTCCGCCCTAGAACGTTAGAACTTACAAACTTTTATAATCTTTGTACGATTACAAGACTTTTAATGCATCATCTCAGCCCAAGCGTCGCCACAACGACCGGTCCTGTTTGTCTCGCATGTAATAAAAATATACTTATTATTAATTAAATTATAAAAGAAGTGATATTTTTTACGAATTCTGTCTTTTATATATTTTAATATTATAAAAATGGACAGAGGGTGACTGTAGACTAAAATAGCACAATCATTCCTTACTTCACCTTTTTACCTTTTCCAAGACACCGATTTTGTTGGAGAAATACTTTGACTGTTCTACCATCGCGACTTTTGTATACATTGACTTATTTTTAAACATGGATGTTACTTAACTTGATGAATTTTCTGTTTTATTCTTAGATTGTTTATTTTCTTGTACAGAACGACTTTACTTCAAATTGGAACTCGTTACGTATCTAAAAATATTATCTTGAATTAATTTATATTAGGCATCATCGTTCGTTGGGATCATTGGCGCAGTTTAAATAGGACTGGGCTGGACATGTCTGCCGCATGCCGATCGAGTAGTGGGCCAGTAAAACAAGGTTGGCATCCTGAAACCGCATGAAGGGGTCGCGGCAGACCAAAAGGATATAGGTACCGGGACGACATGGATGTCCTTCTTAAGAATTGGCAAATAGCTGCCGGGCTGGATATAATATAATAATTAGGTTAGATCCTGTATGTCTCATATCCAAAGCGACCCTCACCAAGACATCAGTCCTCATTTTACTACTTGGAGTGTATTTTAAGGTGCAAAATCAAACCAGGGCTCGACGCGACAGGTCGCTGCGACCGATTGCCTCCACGAGAACTCGCGGGCGTTGCCCAAGTGGGGCTCACCTCCACCGTTTGCTCCGGATGGTCCATATAATGATGACACCTGAAGACGATACAGGAACTTCTCGAACTTACCATGTCCGCTGAGGACCTGCGTCAGGGAGAAGGTGAGGACGCTGTGTTGGTGTTCCAGCCATTCCTCAAAGAGAGGACTACCGAGATTATGGCGTGGTATACGAGATTATGGTATAAGGTATACCGATGATCTGGCGAGGTTAGTAAAGGTTTTACTGGTTCAGTTCAGCTAACTTTACTGACTAACGCCGCGCTCACTTTGAAAGCGAATTATATCGTATCCAAAGTCAGCCTAACGCTACTGATGGACTATTTCATGAAATACCCATTTTAATAATTTTATAATTCCGACAACTTGACACTGACCTGCAAATTGCGAAAACTGAACAAAGTTTGTGTTTAGTGGACTACCATGCCACTTTCATCTTAATACTGATTGAAATTCTGCCAATACATTATTGTACTGAAAATATAATTCTAAAGGAAACCGATTCAATGAGAAACTGTGCGGAAGTCATACAATTATTTTAAAACAACGAAATGTTTGTTTCCAAATAAGTAAAACATTTTTTTTTATTTCTTAAAAGAAAATTTAGGGACTTTTATAACGCACAGCGTATGTCAGTCCCATCGTACCCTAAGACAATTATTATATCAAAAGAGATCACTGGATTAAAGTAAAACATTAAAAGAATTTATTTTTCATTTCCTCCTTCTAAAATCAGGGTTCACTAGTGTTTCATTAAAATTACATTGTTAAATTTTTAGTAAACATCAAAAATTTTGTATACCTGCTATTTCAAAAATATTTTTTTATAATCTCAAAGCTTAGGGGTCACAGTTTGAACCTAGCCAATTTTGATTAACAATTAACCTAAACTGACTTATAAGTACGATTCCATTTAGCTAATATAAGCAAATAACACGATATACTCGTACTCTTAAGGCGGCCGCGACGTTAGAATTATCCATACAAACGTAATACCAAAATCATTTGCAGTTTAAGCATATTTACACCATAATATGATGTTATTCGGATTCAGACAATAATTATCTAGGTTCCTACGTCGTCTTTTTGTTGAAAAACTTACCCGAAACGAAATTTAAGCGAAATTAAATTTGCACATTTTCACAGCGAAAATGTCATGTTTTTATTTTGTTTTATTCTATAGTATAAACAACACTATTTCAAAATATCTCTCCGTAGGAACACAGATATTATTATCAAGTTATAAATACTCGAAACAATATTGGAAATACATTAATTTTTCATTCATCATTTTTGGTATTACGGAATATCTCCCGAATTGCCAGTAGTTTGTATTGCTATCACAACAAGCAACTGTCAGTGTGTGGATGATGACTTTACTCCAGTCAGTGTGTCCAAGAATTGTTTATACTATCTGGATTGATTCTATCAACCTCAAAAACGTATTTTATTTCGTTTCAACTCGAGATAGCGCGCGGTGTACGCAGGCCACTTAAAAGAAAAGTGTATTTTATATTTTGTTTCTTAAGTGAATTATTTGGGAAATTTGCTGTACAATCATCATCATCATCTTCTCAGCCGAAAGACGTCCACTGCTGGACATAGGCCTTCCCCAAGCGTCGCCACAGCGACCGGTCCTGTGCGTCTCGCATCCATCAGATTCCCGCGACCCTCGCCAGGTCGTCGGTCCACCTTGTGGGAGGCCTTCCGACGCTGCGTCTTCCGGTACGTGGCCGCCCCTCTAGAACCTTCCGTCCCCATCGACCATCTGTTCTACGAGCAATGTGCCGTGTGTGCTCTGCCCTCTGCCACTTAAGTATCGATTCTTCGGGCTATGCCAGTAACCTTAGTTCTCTTGCAAATATCTTCATTTCAACTACATAATGATGAAATTAAACTGTTTTGTATGATGATTAAAATTATGAATGAATTTTAGCACCTAAAATCAGATGTACATATTTCATACAGCTACAATAATTGTTACTTGAACACATAATATACTGACATACAGAACCCGTTTAAGTCGAGTTAAAAGTTGTGTTTGTTTTGTTGACATGAATGATACTTGGCTCAAAGCCTTTTGCATCTACTGTGCAAACATTGTATAATGGCAAACAAATTATTATGATCATACTAATAATATAAAAGCAAAACTTTATGTGTATGTGTGTGTTTGTTTGTAACTCCTTCACGCTTAAGGTGAGTATAGACTACACCATTTACTTGTAACAGAACAACGAGCCGCTCTATGATGTTCTAGTGTATCATCCTTTTACGAACTAAACGTCGAGCACATTCGCCTCTTTGTTACAAACCAACGAGCATATTGGTGTAACATTTCGTCGAACGAAAGAATGAAAAAGAATGAACGCAAGGTAAGTACAACGAAATGTTGGTAAATGCACACTCGCTGTGAGCATTTACTCGTAACATAACGCCGAGCATTCACAGGAATGTTACATTACATGGCTTTGGAAACTGAGCTTTTGCCTGTATTGTACCATTCGTAAGATTGTTACATTACACAGAAATGCTCCAGAAAATATTGTAGTGTATTACTCACCTTAAAACATCTGTATACGGCACGGTTTGCGCAGTGGCTGAGCGATCGGCTGCTGCGTTGCGTGTCGCACGATCGATTCCCGCACGGAACTAATATTTGTATGGCCTATACAGATAGGTGTTCTGGGTTTGGATTACTTGAGTATGTGAGTTTATATGTCTGTGAACGTACTCACCATACCGGAGTTATTCCTAGAGTGGGAAAACTTTTTTTTACAAGATTTGAGTAAAATTTTGGTTTACAGGAAACCAATTTTTTGAAGTGGAAAATTATCAAATAATTCCTCAATTTTCAGTAATATGAATGCCAGCTTTATGCTGACTAAAATTAACGGCCTTTTAATGTTTCCAATGCTGGGACTCGGGCCTCCTCTCTGGGAGAGGGAATGGGCCATAAACCACCACGCGGGCCCAGTGCGAATTGGTAGATGTTACATGTCTTCGAATTTTTGGTTCTAGGACATGCCGGTTTCCTCACGATGTTTTCTTTCACCGTTTTGAGAGCAGTGGTGATGAAATAAATTACACAAAGTCATGCGCCAGGCTGGGTTTGAACCCGCGACCTTCAACTTATAAGTCGGAGCAGTTACCACTCGGCCACCACTGCTCTTTACTGACTAATCCCACTTCTTAATTCCTTAAGTTGCCCTTAAAGGGAAAGCTTCAGGGTAGCCCGCGAAATTCAAATTTTCTAACTTTTTTTGCAATTTGCAAGCCAGTGGAAGGTTTTGTGAAATTAAAAATACTTAAGCGACTGTAAAACGTAACTAGTTACATAATTATAACCATAAAAATCATCAATACATCCCTCTTAGTTCATATAAGTCGAGGAACGATTTTTTCAAGGTCAAAAACATTCCTAGTAGTAACTAGTTACGTTTTACAGTCGCAAAAAATATTTTTAACTTCATACAACCTACCACTGGCCTGCAAATTGCAAAAAACGAAGAAAATTTGAATTGACGCTTCCCCCTGAAGTAGTTACTACTAGCCTCACTTTAACATGATCGGCCTTGTAAAGTTCCCTCTCTTTAGACTCAGGCCTTATCTCTAGAACACGAAGCATGCCTTAATGCACCACAAGCGCGTTCAATGCTTCAAGGTGCAGTACAAAAGTAAAGACAGCTAGCCTTAACATTTTATCTTGTAAAAGACTAGTAATCCACATTTCTTGGAAGTACTTACTCGCTTCGAATAGTAAGCAGCACTCTGTAATCGTCTTTTCATTGCGGTGTGAAAATAAGTCCTGAAGTTAGATGGTCTAAGCTAGCTTGTACCGGCTGGTATGAATTCAGTTTAGCTTTATTTTAACATGTTTTTTTGGTATTAACTCTTCAAATGACTTTTCCCACTCTGAGTGGAGTGAAACCCATGTTAGATTTATAAAGATTTTAACTAAAACCTACCTGTTTTCCTTCAATTACTTTTTGCGTTCAATGCTTGTGATAACTCTTGCGAGCAATCTCGCAAAACTTTGGCATGTTGTTATTTTTAATCATTTTAATTATGATGATTGAATGATTATAATTTTCGATTATGATGGCCAATATCGACAGAGATTAGCCGAGTAAATAGGACACTTTCTATTTTTTTACTCTTATAGTTCGATGGGACGGACAATTCGTCACAATCTGAGAGAGGTCAGGTGCAGTAATAACGACTTAACGTGCTACTTTCGAGAGGTTGAGGCACGGAGGTGTCACACCATAACTTCCAGATTTGCAGTTTATTCAGTTACGCAATTCTATTGCACACTACTCCGAATGCAATCGATAGAAAATGCCTTCCCATGGCCTTAGCGACTTCTAAATAACAAAACCGTACCTATACGTACCTACGGTTTTGTTGACATCTCTTTGAGATGCGCGTAGAACACTAGTCTCGACGAGCGGACGGCGACATGAGCAGGAAGATGACGATGCTTTTAATGATTTTGCTTCATGGACAGATAAATAAGTAAGACACACTTGAAAACCGTAAGTTTATTTAATAATCCAACGTTCATTATAATATTCACATAATTCACATAGTTTTCTCTTAAATATAGTTTTACGAGATCGTAATCACGAAGGCGTTTTTAAAATAAAAATTTGATATTTTAATTATTTTAGATATGATAATTATGATATTTATATTTGAAGATATGCGTGATATTCTTCATATTTTAAAAAGATTATCTATTAAAAAATATTTACAAACACATTTGATATTTTTAATACGCCTTATTTTTAATAGTTTTTATAAAAAACGCCTTGCTGAAAAGAATCTCGACATTTTACAAGTAGTTAAATTGATATGGAAGAGTTTGTCTATAAATTCTATTAATTATCTTAGTAACTATAAATAATTGTTGGCATCCTTTGAATTTACAATTTTATAGTCTTTGGATCATTTATTTACAAATCACTCTGGTTTTCATCCGAATGCTATCTTTCTGGAATCTGAAACAAAAAAATATATTACTTTTAAAACTTTGTATGGTTCTAAGTAAGATGGGATGCTGAGAGGAGATATAACAATATTTTATTTCAAGTTCAAACAAATGTCACATTTTTTTTACTAACGATATCGAGGCCTTTGCCCAGCGGTGGGACAGTAAGGGGTAGGGCAAAAAAGAGTAACGATTAACATTAATAAATAGAATATAAAAAAGACGTTTATTATTTAATCACAATCATCAATAATTTTTAGATTAAGTTTTAATTCGATTATTATTTATTATTATGGCCCTATAAAATAAAATAAAATAAATCAAAATTAACTTAATTTTTAAGCACATAATCTTATTTCATGAAAAAATAACGAGAGGCTTATTTCTAATTACGATCCTTGTATACTTAAGCCTATTAAAATTGACTATAGAAATGTTACGCGAACGACTTTCTACAGCTGAAAACTATCAATTAATTCAAGACAAGTGAACGAGGCTTCAAACAAATAGAAAATTAACTTGTTAAAAAGGGTTGAACCATTTATTTACAAATTACTTAACCAATGTTATTAAAACTAAAGAATTTATACAAATTAACTTGACTTTGCAATTCATGGGTTCTGACTTACGACTTTTATTTAAATTATTACTTTGACTTATGACTTCTGAATTTAATTATTATTTTTTATATTCCTCATAGCTTTTAATTTTGACTTTCCATGCCTGCTTCAAAAAAAACACTCTGTATAGGTTATATACTAATTAAGTAATCAAGTTGTTTAAAGTAGCTAATACTCCATAGGAAATGTCAAATTGGAAATGTGCGTTAGCTTCTGACGCTTTATATGAGTGCCCTTGAGGCCTATATGAAATACAAATATCAAATTTGAATTGTTTGAAATTTAAACCACGACATGACCAGCAATTTTGCTTCTGTTTTGATTTTTTAGTCTACTTCATCACAGAAAACTGAAGTAGTCTCTCAATTGATCTTTCAGGAGGTGATGCCTCTTATCGTACTCTCCTGCTCTTCTTAGGAAGTAGTATCATCATCAACTTAGCCTTTTCCCAACTAAATTTGGGTCGGCTTCCAGTCAAGCCGGATTTAGCTGAATACCACTATTTTACGAGGGGCGGCTGCCTACCAGACCTCCACAACCCATTAAATGGGGTAACACGGTACTTCATGGCAAGACTGGAGTCAGATTTACTGGCTTATGACTATCCGTAACGACTGCCAAAGATCTACAAATGACAGCCGGGACCAACGGCTTAACGTGCTTTCCGAGGCACGGAGGAAACTCGTTATGTTAAGATAGTCACCCATCTACAAACCAACCTTGGCAAGCGTTGCTTAACCTTGAAGATCGACCTGTGCGGCTGTTATTATCTAGCCACGAGCTCCTCGTAGTAGTATCTGTTAGCATATTCTCAACCGTGGCTAGGGTACTACTATACACTGACTTTCATGGCTCACTTCTCACTTGCCGGGTGTGGTAACTCTTGATGTCACTCAGCATCTCATGGGGAGATCTCTTTTCCCATGTAGTGTTTTCTAACCATATTTTCAGCTGTAGTTATACACTGACATACTTTTCTGTCAGATTCTCGATCTCTCAACATGACAACGTATATCATGGGGAGTCTATAGTAGTTTCTCTTACCATATTCTCAGCTGTGGCTGGGGGGCTATAAGCTGACTTTGATGGCTCACTCTGTGCTTGTTGGATGTGGTAACGCTTGTTGTCAATCAACACTTCATGGGGAGTTTTTATGCCAGGTAGTGTCTCTTACCATATTCTCATCTGTGGCTGTACGTTGACTTGTGTGGCTCACTGCTCGTCTGCCGGGTTCTGGAGCTCTCGTTGTGACCAAACATATCATGGGGATCAGTAGTCCAAAGTAATGTCTCTCCCATACTCGGCCTGTGCACTAACTTGTGTGGCTCACTGCTCGTCTGCCAGATTCTGGAGTTCTCGTTGTGACCGAGCATATCATGGGGAGTAGTGCTGTATACGAGTAGTAGTGGTTTCTTACCATATTCTCAGCTGTGGCTGGGGGGCTGTACGCTGACTTTTGTTGCTCACTCCTCGCAATTCGTATGTGGTAACTCTTGTTGAAACTCTTCACATCATGGCGGAACTCTTGCCCCATTTAGTGTCTCTTACCATATCCTCAACTGTGGCTGTACACTGACTTCTGTGTCGCAACGCTCGTCTGCCAGGTTCTGGAGTTCTTGTTATGACCAAGCATATCATGGGGAGTAGTGGTGTATACGAGTAGTAGTGGTTTCTTACCATATTCTCAGTCGTGGCTGGAGGCTGGTGGACGCTGACTTGTGAGGCTCACTGCTCGCCTGTCGGATGCTGTAAATCTTGTAGTCACTCAGCATCTTATGGGGAGCTTTTGTCCCGTGTTACGTTTCTCTTACCATATCCTCAGAAGTCACGACTAGGATGGCAGTACACTGACTTCTATGACTTACTGCTCGCTTGGCGGATGTGGTAACTTTTGTTGGTACACAGCAACTCATAGAGAGTTCTTGTTACAAGTAGTGCACCTTACCATATTCTCAGCCGTGGCTGGGGGGCTATACGCTGATTAGTGAGGTTCACTGTTCGCCTGCTGGTTATGGTAACTCTTGTTGGAACTCATCCACCCAAGGGGGGAACTTTCGTCCAAAGAAGTGTCCCTTACCATATTCTCAGCTGTGGCTGGGGGGCTGTAGGCTGATTTGTGAGGCTCACTGCTCGCCTCGGATGCTGTAGGTCTTGTTATGACCAAGCATATCATGGGGAGTAGTGGTGTATACGAGTAGTGGTTTCTTACCATATTCTCAGCCGTGGCTGGGGGGCTGTAGGCTGACTTGTGAGGCTCACTGCTTGCCTGCCGGATGCTGTAGCTCTTGTTGTCGCTCGACTCCAGCACCACTCGGGGAGGCTCGTTATCTGGACAGGAGAAACATGTTTAGCAGTCATCAGGAATAGACCAACAGTATGTATTGGTAGTTCCTGCCAGGAGTCACCATTGTTATGACCGCCCGGAGGACACGGTGTAGAATACGGTGGAGGTGTGCCTTGCTGGGGCGGAGTAACGCCGTGTCCTCGTGGGGGCGATCGGTGGCAGCGATGTTTAGTGCCGGGTCCGGGTAAGGCCATGGTCCAGAGCGGGGAGGAGTGGCAGGCCCTCGCCTTCTTCTGCGAAGCAGTAATGCTAGCGAAAGAGGCGGCCACATTCGCGAGAGCATTTCATTGCCAACGTTCCAGCCACCGAGATTCCGACCCCGATGTTCCTGAACTGGATTTTTGGCAGGAAAGAAAAGCTTGGTCCCAATTAAGCCTTTTCTGTGCAATCACCTGTACCACTTTGTGAAGGAACAACTGTACTGAAGGGAAGAAACTGGAGAGTTTGCCTGGTATGAATGGTCCGCGAAGCATGCATTCATCTCCATCACACCCAGAGAAAGACGCTGATACTCACAAGCCTTAGGGTTCAGGATGTCGAGCTTGGTCTCCAGTTTGTGTTAGAATTGTACACAAAGGAACTTCTCTTCTGTGCATCCAACTCCACTAAACTTCGAGATCAGTCGTACCTTAGGTTTCGGTATATATGGCTTTACTTCCAGTTTGGTCTACGTCGAAGGGACGATCCTGTGCATCCATTTTTACCACACTCAGGAAAGTTGCTGATACTCACCAGCCTTAGGGTTCAGTATGTCAGGCTTGGTCTCCAGCTTGTCTGCGGGCGCAGGGTACGCGATGAGGAACCGCCTCCCCTGGGCGTCCACCTGCACCACACTCTGTGATGGCCGCTTGCTGGTGGTCGTGGTTTCTCCTCGCCTGTTGTAAAGATAATTCATTGATGTAATGTTATACAAAGCATAGGTCCGATCGTGTATGGAGTACTGCAGCCATATATGGGCTGGAGCCGCAAAATGCCACCTGTGGTTACAATTTAGGTGTCTTCAAGGCTAGAGTGAATAGGCTCTTAATAAGCTAGTGTGCTTACCATCAGGTGGGATCGCAGTCAAGCACTAGTTTATAACAATAAAAAAAAAATTGAAATAAGTAGAGCACGTCTAAAAAGGCCACTTTAGTAAAATTATTTTTGGACATGAATTTATGAAATGAATTGAGTATGATTTGACCGTTGATTTGGCTAATTTGTGCCACCATTTCACAAATCATCATCATCTGCCTAGCCTTTTCCCAACTATATTGGGGTCGGCTTCCAGTCAAGCCGGATTTAGCTGAATACCAGTGGTTTACGAGGAGCGGCTGCCTACCAGACCTCCACAACCCATTAACTGGGGTAACACGGTACTTCATGGCAAGACTGGAGTCAGATTTACTGGCTTCTGACTATCCGTAACGACTGCCAAAGATCTCCAAATGACAGCCGGGACCAACGGCTTAACGTGCTTTCCGAGGCACGGAGGAAACTCGTTATGTTAAGATGGTCACCCATCCACAGACCAACCTAGGCAAGCGTAGCTTAACCTTGAAGATCGACCTGTGCGGCTGTTATTATCTAGCCACATGCTCCACCATTTCACAAATATTAAAAGAATTGCTTATGATGTGCTAAGAATTCGGGATATGATCACTAAAAGAAATTTTCCATATCAACCAGTAGTTCCTGAGATAAGTAGGATAAGTTTTTTTTATTTTTTATTATTGATAAGCTCGCGCTTGACCACTATCTCACTTGACGGTAAGCGATGATGTGGTCGACGATGAAGCACGCTTGCCTAGAAGTAACCTATTCACTCTTGACCTAAAGAGGTTGAGCTATCAGGAAACACAGACCCCGGCAAGGAATTCCACTCTTTAGCTGTACGCATAATAAATGTAAAGTACAAAAAAGTGAAATTTTTATAAGAATGTAATAGACTTGTAATTGGCTTGCTGCTTTCTCTGATTGTTTTTCTCTAGGTAGTTACTCAGATACCCGCGAAACGAGACACAATAGTAAAACAATAACAGCGCGGTCTCATAGGAGCGGTTGGGGATTCAAACGTTAATTTAATCTATAAGTCCTCCAAGCTATCCTACTAATATTATAAATGTGAAAGTTTGTGAGAATGGATGTGTGGATGTTTGTTACTCCTTCACACAAAAACGGCTGGACTGATTTGGTATGTAGATAGGTTATACCCTGAATTAACCTATAGGCTACTTTTTTATATTTATTTTTCGGGCGAAGTCATGAGCCGAAGCTAGTAATAAATAAATAAATAATATTAGTTCACAGTATACAGGTTACAAAGCTGAAGAGTTTGTTTGTTGGAGTGGAGTAGTAACCAGAAACGCTAATGAAACCGCAGGGGATAGCTAGTATCAGTGCATTGAATATTGCACTCTATTGTGTAGAGATATAATTCAAAATTAAACAAACGAGCCAGAAGCTTAAATACTTGACTTATTTCGACTCTGAGTTTTGAATTAAACTGAATGTAAATAATATAATAATATTCCACAACTTTTACACAATGCCATCTGGTGCCAAACTAAGAGAGCTTGTGTTATGAGTACTAGACAACTGATAAACATACTTATACACATATATTTCTAAATACATACATTTTATAGATCTATTATACCCAGACACAGAACAAAATGATCGTGTCTATCTGCCCATCAAACAAACGTTTGCCACCCACCCCACCCACCCCACACGACTTCTGGCATAGTAGTCAGGGTTACTAATCAGTAGACCAAATGGCAGTGAAAATGGCAAGAAATACAATATTTTCTTTTTTTGTCTTCTTGTTTATAAATGTCAAAGCAATGGTAAAAGAAAACCATTGAAAGGCTTCATTGAAACTGTTCGGAAGTCGTATAATTATTTGAAAATAATGATGTTTTTATAAAAAGTTAAAACAATAAAGGTAGGTTTATTCGACGAATTTACTCTTCATTTGCCCTTTCTAAAATCAGCTGTAGACGGTTTCATATAAAAAAAATGTCTGTTTTGAATTGTTTTGCAGATCTCACTTCCATAAATGATACTGTAAAGTGGCAGTATACAATAAGCATTCACAGTGGCACCTCAAGAAGATGTCAGCAAAACAGTAGGGGCCCGATAGAACCGGGGCCACGGCTGTATGTGAAGGATAACCCAGGGGCTCTGGAACGAAGGCAAAGAATGTACATAGCAGTGGATTTTAGTCAGTAAAGCCTGGGATACACTAGGGAACATTTTGTCCCGAAACACGACGCGCAACACTAAATTTACGTGACGCTGCAACGTTGCATATTGTCCTGCAACATGCTCCGCAACATAGTACGTGACGCGGGGCATGTTGCTTGGTCCCGCCTCGAGAGCGAGCGCGCGAGTCCCGCGTCACTATGCATGTTCCACGTAGTTGTTGAGCAACATGTTTCGCAACATGTTGCTTCATTTGTCCCCTAGTGTATCCTTGGCTTAAGTCTGACACGTCCTTTTTTTAAGGTGGGAAGTCGTCCTATGCCTTCTCCCGCTCTAGGGCGGGGCGGGAGGGTGTGTCAGATTTTTACTGACTAAAACCACATCTATATTCCTTTATTGGAATTTCGGTCTTTCTTCTCAGAGAAGTCTACTAGGAAACACCGGCCTCGTCTAGTTTAAGCTGACCAAAACATTGACGAGCAAAAGTGTTTTTAAGAACCTATTTCCAAAAATAAATATAATTTATCATTTATCAGCCCAAATCTATATTTGGGCTACTATTCATTCATCATCTGCCTAGCCTTTTCCCAACTATGTTGGGGTCGGCTTCCAGTCAAGCCGGATTTAGCTAAATACTAGTATTTTACGAGTCGCGGCTGCCTACAAGAGCTCCACAACATATTAACTGAGGTAACACGGTACTTCATGACAAGACTGGAGTCAGATTCACTGACTTCTGACTATCCGTAACGACTGCCAAAGATCTACAAATGACAGCCGGGACCTACGGCTCAACGTGCTTTTCGAGGCACGAAGGAAACTCGGTATGTTAAGATGGTCACATTGATCACCCATCCACAGACCAACCTACTATTCATTGGATTTACGAAAATGTGTAATGCAAATCCAATGTGTAGGGAACAAACCTACTTAATATGTAACTATTATATACGGAACACTATAGAGGTAATGTTTAAAGATATGTTCATACTATAATATAATTAGTATTCAAGCAATGAAGAAACCATACATTGTATACCATACAAATGATCTCTTTGAGAGCAATACAATATCATTGTTTTGCGATAACTATGGAGTATAAAATTAATACGTATTGTGTTCTAATTAACTTCCTTGTTTATTTTTATTTATAGATCAATTGTGATTTATTTATTTAATCTACTTGAAACATAAAGGTACAAAGGTGGACTTAATGCTTGAGGAATTCTTTATTAGTCAACTTAGAATGGTGGAGATATAATAAAGCAAGTGCATAAAAAATAATATTGAAAGAGATACTAATTATTGGTCATATAAAACACCAAAGAGATAAAATTATAAGTTAACTAGCTGCTGCCAGCGGGTTTGCCCGTGTGACAGTAGAAAATTATCTCGAGGGAACATGCTCCCGGAATGAATAGTATCCTATGTGCTTAGCCAGGACACTCGTCAGGTCTACCCGTGTACCAAATTGTATCGAAATTCATCCAGTAGTTTTTTTTTAATTATAAGTTAAAATAAACGTATAAAATATTAGTTATAATGTAATGTATTTGTCGCAACCGTAAATCTTCGAAATCCTATCTAGTGCTCGCTTGCATCATAAAAGGAATGCCTGCGCAAAATTTCACGCTCCTAGTCCCAGTTGTTTTGGCTGTGCATTAATATGTCAGTTAGTTTGTCCTATTTAATAATGCTTTTTAATTTAAAACAACTAAAAATTATCATTAGACGACAATGATAATTCTTAATTGTTTTAAATTAAAAAGTACCTACTGCACCCTCGCACACTTTAACACTTTGGGCCTTTATAACACTAGATACTAAACACTCAGTGAGCTGGCCAGATTTGATAATGGGGCCTTCACCTTACCCATTATCTTCAAAGCATTTCCCACTTAACAAAACCCATAGATAACTTCTAATGAATGCAAAGACCTAGACCTTATCCCAACCACAAGCTTCCCAGGTTCCCTAAATACGGTTTTAAGACAAAAGCGACCCCTACCTAACTATTAAATGTACGGTCGGCACAGAACTTGGCTGGAGCGACCTGGCTAACAGCCAAGGAAGGCATTTACCGAGACCTTATCTTAAATAACAATTGACTAATAATAATAAGGCTATTTCAACATATCTTGGTGATTTTATGGCTGATGCAGGTTTAATATAGAGATTATGACATCTCTTGAAGTTGTCCAACTATTTTTTGAGAGATCATTCTATGTCTTCTTCCACTCTTGGGTGGAGCGGGAGGGCGTGTCAGACTTTTACTGACTAAAATTCACTCCTATGTACCTTCTTTGCCTTGCGTTCCAGGGCCAAGGATTTTCCTTTCAGAATCAGTCTCAGGTCAATGGTTTTGGTGATATCTCATTGAGGCGCGCGTAGAATACTTCGTACCGTGGACAATTTGGGCTCAGTCCGGATAGTTACCGGACAGTTACCCACCCTTGGTATCCATATCAGGTGTGTAAAAAACCCGAGACCTTATCTTAAATAACAACTGACTAATAATAAGGCAGGTTAAGCACATCTTGGTGACTTTGAGGCTGGTACAGCGGTTTTTTTAAAGCAGGTTTATAGTTCTTAGAATAAGCCTTAGCTTAAATAGAGATTCTTTTTTTTATCTGTTTAAATTGGCCACCCCAGGAATGCCAAATTATAAAGCAAATTGAAGGAGCCTGGCATGGTCGATGCCTACTAGCTGCAAGAATATTCCAAAGGATTATCGTGACCTTCGGTCGCAAAAGACAACTGAAGGAACACAGGTGACTTTTAGGCAGTAAAAGTATTACACGCCCATACGCTCCACTCGAAGTGGGAAAAGTTATTTGTAGATTTTTCTACCACAAAAAAAAAGTGGTACCGACCTACGTTTACTAACAAGAAAGAACTACCAATTACAATAATCACTTTAATAAAAATCCAGTGAGTGCCAAATAAACATATTTTCTTTCTTTCTTTCAATCCTCAGCTGACCATATCCACGAGCTCTTAGATTTTACTTTTTTGATACTATAGGTTTATTAATTCTAATGCAACGGAATTATTAATTCTTCGAGTAAAAAATCTAAATGACTTTACGCCTGATAAAAGTATCATAGCAAGCAACATTACGTAAACAATTTGCTAGGTCCCTACTTCACTATAAACCAGTCAGTCCGCAGCGGCCAGGTTGTGGCGGCCATCGAGATACACACATTAGTATAAAATCGCCATAGAGCGCGCGCATCTGCCAGCGGCAACAGATGCTAGGGGCTAGTGCGCTATTGCTCTAAGAGATCGGCCAATTGATTCCTAAGCCCACCCGTCTTTTGCTAGCGAAAGAGGCGGCCTCAGCCAGACCCTGACTTCCAGCTACCGAAGACTCAGGGTCGGAGCCTACAGGGGCCATGGCGGTAGCTGTGGTGTGAGGATATTCGCTTCTGAATGGTTCCGGTCATCTCCTTCGCTCGTATTACTGCTTCGCAGAAGAAGGTAACCGCTCTTTCCCAGTTCTTTTTACTCCATTCTATGTCCTGAACCAGGGCCCAAGGCAAAAAGTCGCCATCGCATTTCACAGACCTTTCCGTTACGATCACATGGTATAAAATAAACTTATAAATTGCCCAAACGATTTAACAGTGATCAGACTAACTTTCAAGATAGATGCAAATACCTTTCTTATAAAACACAGGTAATATCTAACTAGTTTGTAAAGACTAAGAAGTCCAGTTATATTCCATTGATGCAAAGACCTAACTACTACTTCTTAGTCCCATAAAGGTGTCTCCTAAGACCTCTTATAGAGCTAATAAATAATAAGTTCTGAATTCAACCCTGACAAACAGTTTCAAAGTTCGAAGTTGATACTTAGTTGCATACGGGTACTTACCTATGCAAGCATTTGAGTAGAACTATTGGTGCCATCTTAGATAAAATATCTTTGTTTTAAATTGTACTAAACGTATGAAGGTGTAACTTTTCTGTGCGAGTTTTTGTTTCTGCGTGGTAGTGGCTAAAGACACTCATTATCTACCTAGACTTTTCCCAACTATATTGGGGTCGGCTTCCAGTCAAGCCGGATTTAGCTGAATACCAGTATTTTACGAGGAGCGGCTGCCTACCAGACCTCCACAACCCATTAACTCGGGCAACACGGTACTTCAAGGCAAGACTGGAGTCAGATTTACTAGCTTCTGACTATCCGTAACGACTGCAAAAATCTACAAATGACAGCCGGGACCTACGGCTTAACGTGCTTTTGGAGGCAGGAAGGAAACTCGTTAAATATTGAGATGGTCACCCATCCACAGACCAACCTTGGCAAGGGTTGCTTAACCTTGACCTTGATCGACCCGTGCGGCTGTAATTATTTAGCCACGAGCTCCTCTGGCTAAAGACACTGAAAAAGTATTATTTATCTTCTAATTCCAGTAGTAAGTTTAAGTGGAATTATTCCGAATTTCACGTGGGCGAAGTGACTTGAGGAAGAAGTTTAAATGGACTTGAGTGATACTTTTTTTGAGGTGGGAAAACGTTGAACACGTCCTGCTCTGGGCGAGAGGGCTTGTTAGACTTTTACTGAAAAAACCCATCTGTGTTCCTATAGTCGTCCTTTGTTTTTCAGGGCTGCGGTAATATTTGGAACATTTTGCGTGGTACTGGAGTGATAGCTGATGGTAAGGTTTAAGGCGCAGTAGTAGAGTTATAGATAGTTTTTCTAGGTTTAAGTTTCAAGGGTTTGACTAACCTTTAAGTCTATGGTTTATAACCCTGACTGCACAGACTGTACGTAGGTACTCCTAGGTACAGTCTGTGCCCTATGGTACCTAATCAACCCCTCTTAAAAATATAAAGAGAGAAATATGGGTCAGACAATAAGAAGCACTGACTGTATCTACAATAAAATATGTATTCAATAAATAAAAAAAGTTAATTTAAAGAGCTACTTACTTCCTTATAGCCAGAACAACGATGGCGCCTGCCGCCGTCAGTATAGCAGCGAGCCCCGCGAACGCAGCCGCTGTGGGGAACTGGGTCTCCGCTCGAGTGGTGCTCTCTGTGTTAAAGAAAAATAAAGTTATTAGCATAACGTAGTCACACTAATCTATCATTTATAAGGAGAAACAGACTGATATATCAACGCACGGAACATGTGGTATTCCTAACGGTTGATACCGAGTCCCCCCCAGAACGAAGGCAACGAAGGAACGGGGTAGGGGTTTAGTCAGTCAGCGTCTGACACGCCCTCCCGCTCCGCCCAAGAGCGGGGGAAGTCATTCTGATGATTCCCCTACCAGGAAAAAAAAAAAAAAAAAAAAAAAACGCACAGTCGAAATTATTGCGACTAGGATCATGAACAGCATAATGGCGCAATTTCACTGGTCGTTAACTCGTTCGGTATACAGCATGCGGGGAGTCCCCGCATACGGGATAACAACCAATGAAAGTAACATGTTCGTTATACCGTCGGCGGTTCCCCGAATGCGGGCCATGTGACAGCGTTCCAGTAATCTCTCGCACCCGCCATGCGGGCCCTATCGACTAATGAAAACGGCTCCCCGAATGCGGGCGCTGTGGCATGCGTTCCAAAAATCTCCCGCACCCCGCATGCGGGCCATATTGACTAATGAAAACGGCTCCCCGAATGCGGGCGCTGTGGCATGCGTTCCAGAAATCTCCCGCACCCCGCATGCGGGCCCTATCGACTAATGAAAATGCGCCACAATTATGGTAGTATAGCATGTATGTGTGAAAGGAATTATCTATGGGCTAATAAAACTTATCCGATATCTAGTTAATAACTTACAATTTATTATGAAGAGGCTGAATGCTGATATAGTTTTTACTAGACAATAACAAAGAAGAAAATTAAATTTTACCTAATTATTTTTCTTATTATTATTCTTTTATTCGACCAAATTGTGACTTTCCATCAGGTGTACAAGAATTCTGTGAAATGGCTATTACCTAAATTTTTGTACCGGTAAGTTTTTTACATAGACAGGTAATTTATTAGGTTTAAAGAAACTTTATTCTCAATAAAACATACACAAATGTCACTTACTTGAGAACAATAAATTAATGTTAACAATATGAAGGTTCGACTTCACCACTATGTATAGTTTCACAAACACGACCCACCCAACGCATTCATTTCTGTGAGCGTGTTTTACTTGCTGTTAAATACTGGCCGAGCTGAATTTTGAATGCATTGAGTGAGTGTACATTTCTAATACTTGATGGTAATTTATACAGTTGCACTCTCTCAAATGTAACCATTTTTTTGCCATAATTGGTTCTAGTTTTAGGTAGCACTATTAGGCTCGCTCGTCGTGAGCTTCGTTGGCTGACTTGTCGATATTGTTTTAATATAATGTTTGTGTGTATTTTTTTATTAAGTGCTTTATTAATGAATATACATGTATTATAGATATAGAGTTGCTTGATGTTCATTAACTTTGTTTCAGTATAGATTTTTGAAGTTGATGTTAAGTAGGGATATTTGAAAAGCATTTTTATTAATTTATTTTGTGATCGTTGAAGTTCTGACAGTTTTGTTTTCGTAGCACTTCCCCAGAGTTCTATTAAATATAGTAAGTGCGGCTTTACTAGCGAGTTATAGATGGTGTACCTTAAAATTCGCGGAATACATCGAACTATGTTGCGCAATGTCCCTACTAGTGTCGAGAGCTTGTTTTTTATGTATTCAATCTGGGTATTCCATGAAAGAGTACTGTCTATTCTCAGACCGAGGTATTATATATATACATATGTATAATTGAACAATACAAATCACATTTCTTTCTAATAATCTAGTTTGAAATACGCCCGTGCATAGATTCAGATATTGAGACAATAATGATGATAATTTTGATAATATTACCAAATTCAACATAATAGAATCCAAACAAACCGCTTCCTGGAACGTAGTTTGGTTTATTCAAGTTATTCCGTTCAATAAATATCGGATCTTCCTGTTTTCCTTCCATTAAGAGGGGCGGAAGCGATATTATTGAACAATAACAAAGAGATAGATGATAGTTCGCAAAGACTGACAGAAAATACTACGGAATATTATTCTAATTTTTGTAAAGCCCGGAAAAACCTTTTCACTCGCCTTTTTTAGTTTAATTTTTGTGAGTCAAATCATCTAATAACTTCTCCGTTTCCTGGATGAAATGAGAGAGATTGTTAGACTTTCTTTTCAAATTATTTATTTACTAGCTTTTGCCCGCGACTTCGTACGCACATGAATGTTGGTTACAGCGGACGTGAAGTCGAAGACAGATAAAAAGTAGCATATGTCCATCATTGGTGTCCAAGCTAGCGCCGTACAAAATTTCATCCAAATCGGTTTAGTAAGGTCTTTCACGGTTAAACAACCATGAAAGCGTAACAGACGGACAGATGATGATGATGATGATGAAAGACTAACATCCGAAACATCTATATAAAACCACTATCTTAAACTGACTGCAAATGGGGTTGTACCTAAATGGGGGAGCAAATGCCCCGCACAAAATTAAAATGTCCGCAGCACCTGCTTCTCGCAATGTTATCGACATAGCTCAAAGAACTGCCACTTAAGTGGTGAAGAGCAGCAGATGGTCGATGACGAAATGGGGGAGTGGCTACTGGGTCTCGGAAAACGCAGCGTTCGAAGGCCTCAATATCACCACAACAACCGATCATGTGCCTTGAGGAGCTCGTGGCTAGATAACAGCAGCCGCACGGATCGATCTCCAAGGTTAAGCAACGGTTGCCAAGATTAGTCTGTGGATGACCCATCCACAGACTAACCTTGGCAAGCGTTGCTTAACCTGGAAGATCGACCCAGCAGGGCCGAAGCCTACTGAGGACATGAGTCGACTTCTGAAAAGTACTCGTGGTTTTATGACGCAAAGGTTAAGTGGAGGAACTCGAGTGGGTTTATACAGAAACGCGGGTATATTTGGGGTTGCCACGAAGTTGATCATGAGGCACACAGTTTGGAGGACGTAATAATTGCTACCGATGCTGTAATTACCAGTCTCTGATTCGGCTGAAAATCATGTTAAAGTATAATTACCTACTAAAAAAAATGCCTTAGTGGAATCAACTGAATATCCTCAATCTCAAGATTCACCCATGAGCATAACAGATATAATAAAATGAAACATTTTGACGTAAATTATTTTATTTAATAGAAAGTTTTCCAATAAATGGATTAGCACAACGTTGACAAACTTTTATAGTTGACTATTCTTTAAAAATAATTACTTTGATCTATTCACATAAATAAAGAAACACATATTAGTTATTACATATTTTGACACGAACGACACATTTGAATTAGTATTTAAAGCATTATTTTTATACCATCAGCCAACCAGCAAAACTATTCTAATCATTTATACATCCAAATTCATGGATCGACCATCAGTATCAGGTTTATAAACATTTATTTCTTGAACATTAATATCTTTATTTTTAGGCCTTACTGTTAAAGATCTTTCATTTATTTTCTTAATATAGAACTCGCGCCATGTCTCCCGATTACTCCTAACAGTGACGAAAAATATAATCAGTATTATAATATTCGCATTAAACAATACCATTCGCAGAGCTACTGCTATAACGCCATTAACACTACTGCGGGTTGGCCATATAAGTTTTATGACATACATTGTAACCATGAAAATATCACTGCATATAAATATAAGAGTTGCTAAGTATAAACGACGCCAGTTGTCCGTAGCTGTATGTGCGTTTGAGTTAAAACTACGACAAATTGAAAATATAATTACTAAATAAAGGATACAATTCACTACTAATGGCAAAATTAGGCCTCCGTTAATCACGATGATCATTACATCAAACTTAAACAGATATTCATGTGCACAAAAAGATATGCATGATGGTATCAAAGGCAAAATCCAACCAAAGATAGCACTTTTAAGAAACCTCCTTCTAGTGTGCCCTCTGAAAACTTTTACAATATCTACGTACAACATATGACATATAACAACCAACCACGTATTTTTCACTGTTAACATATATGTAAACAAATTAAAAGCAAGCCATGTACTATCATTGAAATTGGCTATGTCAGTTGGTAAAAAAAAATGAAGCAAAACGTTTACTAAAATGGTGTTGAGGAAAACAAAATTTTTGTAGACACGAAATTTCCTAATGATGCACCATGATGCTAAACCAAATAAAAACGTTAGTAGTGTCATCGCAAAAACAATGAAGTGTAATATGGATTTCATAAAAATTATTTTCTGCCGCATAACAACAATCTCAGTCTCATTATAAGACATTACCTCAGTCTCTACTACTTGTACCATTTTATTTTAAGTAAGTTTAATAGTATTTATTTATTTATTGATAGCTTATATTAGACTAACAGTATGCACCAAAGCGTATAGCAAGCCAACAAACTACAAACTAGAAGAATTATTACAAACATTAATCAGTTCTTTACTAATTTATAAAATAATGTCGAAATTCGGTTCCCGAGCATTCAGGGGCGTTCAGCAGATTGAACGAAAACAAAAAACAGGGACCTTATGGTACAGGGGCGCGACATCCGAAGTCTGTCCGGAGCGTACAATGAACAGGAATCCAGCGTGGTGCTGATTTATTTATGATCAACAGTATTGTTGCAGAACAGATGGTCGATGCAGCTGAAGGGTTCTGGAGAGATGACCGCGAACCAGAAGACGCAGCGTTTGAAGCCTCCCACAAGGATGACCAGTTATCAATATCTTTCAATATAGATGATAATGTAGCACTAATCACACTTTGAGGTGATTTAAAATTTTAAATCAGTTCTCTAGTTCGTTTCGTCACAATCCAGGACATATTACAAATAGTCTTGTTGTAGAACAGATGGTCGATGCAGTTGCAGGATTCTGGAGAGATGACCGCGTACCAGAAGACGCAGCATTGGAAAGCTCCCAGGGTTGCAAGGTTGATCAGCTATCAATGTCTTTGTAGATGATAATGTAGCACAAGTCACATACACAGTTTACATTAGATCACTTTGTATTCACTAAATTTCTTGAAAAAAATATTGTTAATGTAAAATAAACAATTCTCATTATACGAACTAAATGGCAGTATCGTTCAAGAAGATGTTGCTTCTAGACCAGTCAATGAAATACTATTCGTTATTATTCAGTAAAATGTACCCGTAAAGGTATTGTGGTTTTATTAACCAGAATACTTTTACGTCAATAATTCGCCACTTGACATCAAGCATTTAACGTTTTTGTCTTTGTGTTTGATTGAGGTATGAAACCCTTAAAAAACGAGGAAAATATACTTGGTGTACCTAACTCTCTTGCGACAAAAGACTAAATATTAACTTATGTTAGTCACAGGTTGAGCAAGTGTGTATTTAACCGTAAGAAGTATTAAAGATAAACGAATAAATATATGAGATAGAATTCACACAAAACATGGAATTATAACTAAAAGTCAGAGAAAGTACGACGGCCCGAAAAGACGCGTAATGCTCTGTCTAGTGCTTGTCAAAGATGGTGGTGCGGGGGCGATGAGACGCGCCGGGTGGCCCTTTATGTGGATCGCCCTGAGAACACGGTGGAGCATACGGTAAGGATGTGCACCGTTTGAAAGAGTTGCAGCAACCTCTCGCGCCGGACCCTGGTCCAGAGCAGGGTGGAGTGGCAGACGGTTGCGTCCTTCTGAGAAGCAGTAATCCAGCCAAGGTGGCTTCCGCATGGATGAGGAAATGGCACTCACGACCCAACGTTGAGGAAATAAGATCCCGACCTCGATTTCCAGCCACCGAAGAAGTGGGCTTGCGGACAGCGAGCAATGGGGTGCCGTCCGACCGTTCGGTAACCAAATATCTACACCGAGACCGAGTCAACGGTGGGTAGTGTTCCAAGTGTGCCTCATGGAGATGTCAGTAAAACTAATAGAGACCCAGCAGGGTCACCAAGCCTACTAGGGTCATGGGTTCGCTTCTGAAAGGCATGCAGGTAGGCAAGGAGTGGGTTTTGGTCAGTAAAAGTCTGTCACGCCCTGATGCGTCAGCTAAGAGCGGGAGAAGTCATTGAAATATTTCGTAACTAAAAAAAGCAATGAAGTTAAACTGTTTTATGTGAAAGTAAAATGAATGAATTGGATGCTTTCAGAATTATTTGCAAGTGTAGAATTATTGGTTACTTTTGTGCAGTTTAACAAACTTATTGCGGACAAAGTCGCGGGCAACAGCTAGTATGAAATAAACTAGTGACAAATTATTAAAACTATTGCACACGAAGTGACGGCGGCGTCGTGTTTCGCTGCGAGGTCGGTATCGTTTCACGAAATCGTCGATACATGACACCCTTCGGCCAAAACTCTTCTTTGAGGAAGGTCTCCAATTAATGGTAAGTGGTCGGGAGTGGAGAGTGAGAAGCACCCGCAACACAAATGACTACGGTTAGGAAGCAGAATTCCCCGCTAGAGTCTGTGTTTTCTGATAGCCACAACTTTGCTGATCTTTAAGTTAAGAGTAAATAGATGACTTCTAGGCAAGCGCGCTCCATTGTCGACCACATTACCACTTTCCATCAGGCACACAGTTTGGAGGACGTAATTAATGCTACCGATGCTGTAATTACCAGTCTCTGATTCGGCTGAAAATCATGTTAAAGAATAATTACCTACTAAAAAAATGCCTTAGGGTAATCAACTGAATGTCCGTAATCTCAAGTTCACCTATGAGCATAACAGGTAATAAAATGAAACATTATGACGTAAATTATTTTATTTAATAGAATGTTTTCCAATAAATGGATTAGCACAACGTTGACAATAGTTGACTTATTCTTTAATTACTTTGATCTATTCACATACATAAAGAAACACATATTAGTTATTACATATTTTGACACGAACGATACATTTGAATTAGTATTAGCATTATTTTTATTATTTATTTATTTATTTATTCTTCATGCAACTCAATGAACAAAGGCGGACTTAATGCCATGGGCATTCTCTACCAGTCAACCTAGGGTGGTGAAGAGATAATATGGTAGGTGCATAAAAAGAAAATGTAAGTAGAAACAGAGTAAGTATAAGGAGTATACATAATAGAATTAAAATAAACATACATATATATTTAATTTAATGTAATAAGAAGTTTGGAAATGACAATTTTGAGACGATTCAGCTACTAGTGTAGAAAATAATTTCGCAATTTCCAACCATCAGCCAACCAGCAAAACTATTCTAATCTTTTATACATCCAAATTCATCGAACGACCATCAGTATCAGGTTTACAAACATTTATTTCTTGCACATTGATATCTTTATTTTTAGGCCTTACTGTTAAAGATCTTTCATTTATTTTGTTAATATAGAACTCGCGCCATATCTCCCGATTACTCCTAACAGTGACGAAAAATATATTCAGTATTATATTTTTTACATTAAACAATACCATTCGCAGAGCTACTGCTATAACGCCATTAACACTACTGCGGGTTGGCCATATAAGTTTTATGACATACATTGTAACCATGAAAATATCACTGCATATAAATATAAGAGTTGCTAAGTATAAACGACGCCAGTTGTCAGTAGCTGCATGTGCGTTTGAGTTAAAACTACGACAAATTGAAAATACAACCTGTAACAGAATAAACGCAAGACCTGAAAGTAGTTTGCTCAGAATCGGCTTCTGAATCGATTCCCATCATTATTTATATGTGTTAATTTTCTCCAGAAATATCCTTCATTTAATCTAAATTAGGACCACTGCATAAAACCAACGTAATCAAATATTTTATTTAGGGAATTATAAGCCTTAGCTCAAAGTAATAAAAGCCCATAAAAATGCACGGCTGAATTTGTAGATCGCTTAATATATCCATCCATACACACACGTAAAAAAATCAATACATTTTAGAATAAAGTATGATAGTGTGCGAAAGGTAAAATATTTAATTTAGGGAAGATTAGTCTTTATTTCCAAGCAATACGTCTTACTTAACTGCACAACCGAATTTGTAAAAATAAAAATATCATTTCTATCCTTACCTACATACACACACACACGTAGGTTTTTACATTTAAGCTAGTTAAATAAAAACATCATTTTAGGAAATTTCAAACTTATCTCAAAGCAATAAAGCTTTTTTATATGCATTACTGAATTTGTAATTTCGCATTCACAATATTTTGTTGAGAAATGACAAAATATTAGAAAATCAAAGGTACGTTTTTTGCAAACGCTAAATCAATATGAAAGAGCGAGATGCAATAATTTACTGACTTAGCCCTTTGAGTTGCCGCATTTGTTTGATATGCCGCCGGCGCACGTGCCGCCAAATTAGTCATTCGCCGGCAACCGACAAGTGAATTACGCAATTTTGTTGTTGTTGTTTACGCGCGCGATGGCTTTCCGGTACAGCAATATCCAGTGCACTGAGATGGTGAGGACACTGGCTCGTTGCGACGATAATGTGGAGTTAGCGTGTCGAGTCTTCAATGAACGACATGGTACCAGAGTGAGCGCCAGGACAATGCTAGGTGCAACTCAGCGCCTGAGGGACTTCGGTACGTTTCGTCCTAACACGGCCTTGGATAGAGGGACGAATGTGCGCTCTACTCGTTTGCAGGAAAACATTCTCGATTATTTCGATGAACATCCAGAGAGCAGCACGAGGGAAGCAGCGCCGTTGTTTGACTGCAGCCACATGTACGTGTGGAGAACGTTACGTGCTGATGGCGAACACCCCTTCCATCTACGACGTTGTCAGGAGCTAATGCCGACTGACTACTTGCCACGACTGCAATTTTGTAGATGGTTGTTGGAAAACTGGCAACGAAACATCATCTGGACGGACGAGAGCACCTTCACACGAGTTGGTATTTACAACCAACATAACATGCATTTGTGGAGGCACGAAAATCCACATGCATGTCGTGTAGATTCATTTCAGCACAGGTTCTCCGTGAACGTGTGGGCGGGAGTTGTAGGTACACACATACTCGGCCCTGTGTTTTTACCGAGGTTGACTGGAGATACCTACCTACACTTCTTGCAAGAAATATTGCCCCAGTTATTGGAGGAGGTCCCTCTCTCGTTGTTACGACGACCCGTGTTTTACCAACATGATGGAGCTCCCGCGCATTTCACGTGGAACGTTCGACGGCATCTTGATGCGGAGTATGGCTCTCATTGGATTGGACGTGGAGGACCTATACCGTGGCCTCCCAGATCTGCCGATCTAACACCGTTGGACTTTTTTTTGTGGGGTCGAATAAAATCGCTAGTGTATGTAAACGAAGCAACCAGTGTAAATGACCTCAAACATAAAATTGAACTCGCGTTTGTTAAAGTGAAAAGTGAAACTGAAGTGCTTAACAAATTAAAAATTAACTTAAGAAAACGTGCAATAATGTGTATCGAGCAAGGTGGTGGACATTTTGAAAATCTTTTAAAAAGAGGACGAAGAAGAAGTATTTAGTGTAAATAGCTCAGGTATGTACCTTCGTAATACGATTTTACTTACTGTAAATACATAAATGATTGAAATCTTTTAATCACTGAATATGTTTTATACCTACGTAATAATAAAACCGGCCAAGTGCGAGTTGGACTCGCGCACGAAGGATTACATACCATTATCGACAAAAAACCGCCAAAAATTCACGTTTGTTGTATGAATAACCCATTTAAATATTAATTTTATTCCGTTTTTAGTATTTCTTTTTATAGCGGCAACAGCGAAGTCTTAACAACAGAGACAATTTTATCCTCTTGGTACGGAACCCTAAAAATGTAAACACACTGACGAGTAGGTGGTAATATCGCGAAATCGGTTAAAAGACGCGTGACATGTCTGACTTTAGGTATTGCCGTACTGATAAATCGCAGTGGGATGAAAGGTTGCTCAATTTAAAAATACTTTCTTAGCTATCCGTAGTTGAACTGAATTATTCGAAGTTCAAAGCCTGTAGTAGTAAGTGTGCGGACGGCGAGCAATGGGTAGTTCGCCGTTCAGTCGTCTGGTAAGATTCCGGACCAAGCCCAGTCGTCGACGGCACGCACTGTTCCCGCGCGCCTCAAGGAGTTGTCCGAAAAACGTAGGGACCCTGTAATAGGGTCGAAGCCAGCTGGGGCCCGGGTTCTTTTTCTGAAAAGAAGGCCTGGACCCAGTGCGAAATGCAACGTTGGAACGGGGTGGGTCGTTTAGTCAGTAAGAGTCTGACACTGTCTCTCGCTCCGCCCAAGAGCGGGATTCGTCATTAGATGATTTTTCCCACCATAAAAAAAGCCTGTAAGTGTGATGGAAAGATGAAATCATTATTTTACTAGTTAGGCAACTAACAATATTTTTTTATTTTTTTTATTTAGCCTATACTGTCCCACAGCTGGGCAAAGGCTGGCAACAATAATTAATAGGGTAATATCACAACTTACTAATATCAGCTAGGTACGTAATATTCGGCCATTAAACGTAAAGATACAGACCTAAGCTTACATGCATTGCTTTCTATTCCTACCTACATGTTACGTAGGCACGCGCACGAGTGTGCGCTATGAGTGTGTGCGTAGGGATACAGTAGTATGCTCAAACATTATGCGTCCAGCTGGGACAACTGTTTTATAAAAAAAACATAGCGTTCTTTAGGTAAATCGAATTACAGATGTTTCTTTAGTTCTATAATTTAATTTTCTAATTGGGGTGTCTGAGGTCTTGCGTTTATTCCGTTACGCGTTGTATAATTACTAAATAAAGTATACAATTCACTACTAATGGCAAAATCAGACCTCCGTTAATCACGATGATCATTACATCAAACTTAAACAGATATTCATGTGCACAAAAAGATATGCATGATGGTATCAAAGGCAAAATCCAACCAAAGATAGCACTTTTAAGAAACCTCCTTCTAGTGTGCCCTCTGAAAACTTTTACAATATCTACGTACAACATATGACATATAACAACCAACCACAGGTTTTTCACTGTTAACATATATATAAACAAATTGAAAGCAAGCCATGTACTATCATTGAAATTGGCAATGTCAGTTGGTAAAAAAAAACGAAGCAAAACGTTTACTAAAATGGTGTTGAGGAAAACAAAATTTTTGTAGTCACGAAATTTCCTAATGATGCACCATGATGCTACACCAAATAAAAACGTCGGTAATGTCAGCGCAAAAAGAATGTAGTGCAATATGGATATAATAAATAATATTTTCTGCCACATCTGATCAACAACAATCTCTGTAGTCTCATTACAAGTGTCATTATAAGATATGACCTCTGATGTCTCTTCTACTTGAACCATTTTATTTGAAGTAAGTTTAATAGTATTTACTTATTAATTGATAGCTTATATTAAACTAACAGTATGCACCAAAGCGTATAGCAAGCCAACAAACTACAAACTAGAAGAATTATTACAAACATTAATCAGTTCTTTACTAATTTATAAAATAATGTCAAAATTCGGTTCCCGAGCATTCAGGGGCGTTCAGCAGATTGAACGAAAACAAAAAACATGGACCTTATGGTACAGGGGCGCGACATCCGAAGTCTGTCCGGAGCGTACAATGAACAGGAATCCAGCGTGGTGCTGATTTATTTATGATCAACAGTATTGTTGCAGAACAGATGGTCGATGCAGCTGAAGGGTTCTGGAGAGATGACCGCGAACCAGAAGACGCAGCGTTTGAAGCCTCCCACAAGGATGACCAGTTATCAATATCTTTCAATATAGATGATAATGTAGCACAAATCACACTTTGAGTTGATTTAAAATTTTAAATCAGTTCTCTAGTTCGTTTCGTCACAATCCAGGACATATTACAAATAGTCTTGTTGTAGAACAGATGGTCGATGCAGCTGAAGGGTTCTGGAGAGATGACCGCTTACCAGAAGACGCAGCATTGGAAAGCTCCCAGGGTTGCAAGGTAGATCAACTATCAATGTCTTTGTAGATGATAATGTAGCACAAGTCACATACACAGTTTATATTGAATCACTTTGTATTCATTCAAGTTCTTGAAAAGCTATTGTTAATGTAAAATTGTTTTAAAATTTTTATTATACGAACTAAATGGCACTCTTGTTTAAAGAAGATGTTGCTTCTAAACTAGTCAACGAAAAACTACTCGTATTCGTTATTACTCTACTGAATAATAACGAATAAGTACCTACCATACCTTTATTGTTAAATTTTACTAATAAACTGTTAAGGTATTGTGGCTTTATTAACCAGAATACTTTGACGTCATTGGTAAACCTTAAAATTAAAAACCGGGCAACTGCGAGTCGAACTCGCGCACTGAGGGTTCCGTACCATGTTCGATTCGAGAATTAAACAATTTTCATATGTAAGTCTATGAAAACAGTTTAATTCTCGAATTTAGTCTTGAAGATTACTCAAAAAAATTTTTTCGGGTGATTTTACAACAAATTTTCAGTTTTCTGATGTCTTCCTACATTTGTGCTAAGAGAAATTGCTTTACGCCTTTAAGGATTCTAAGTGTACAGGAAGTAACCTATGATTCCTTAGAGAGTATCAAAATATACGCTTTTTGCAATATAAACGGCTGAATATATTTTTTTTAACTTACAAGTTTTATTTTTAACCTAGTCAAGGGACTGCGGACCTAAATTTATGATTTTAATCTCAACTCGATACCTCCTAGTTACCTATGAAAACAGTTCAGGTCTTGGACCGAGTTTTTAATTCCTTTTTTATTTATTTATATACTCTTTGTTGTACACCATAAAATACATTTTTCACAAGGAGCTTTTTTGTGTTTTAACAACAAATTTTCAGTTTTCCCTATATTTGTGCTATAAGACCAAGGTCTTTTCTTTTATGCCAAGTTTCAGGATTAAGTCTTTAAGTCAACGGGAAGTACCCTATGAACTTTGATTCCTTGTCAAAATGTATGTTTTTTGCGATATCAACGGCTGTATCTTTTTTTCTCGTTAACTTTTATACGGTTTTAATTTCAACTCGATACTTAAACGCGTTCCTGAGATAAAAAGGTCTTGACAGACAGACAGACAGACAGGCAGGCAGACGGACAACAAAGTGATCCCAGAATGGTGCCGTTTTTGTCGATTGAGGTAAATAACGAGGAAAATATACTTGAATTAACGTTAAACAGCTTCGACAAAAACCTATGTTAGTCACAGGATGAGCAAGTTTGTATTTAACCGTAAGTAGTATTAAAGATAAACGCAGTTCTATCTTAAAAACATTTAATTATAATTTGAAAGTCAGAGAAAGTACAACGTCCCGAAAAGGCGCGTAATGCTCTGTCTAGCGCTTGTCAACAAAACTAGTGCGGGGGCGATGAGCCACGGTGACAATAGCGATGCGATCATTCACCGATTTTTAGTCTAGTGGTGGTCAGGTGGTGGTGCGTTCCGTGGGTCATGAAAATACATGGCCTTAGACTTGTGCAGTGCCACCTCGAGTCTCAACTGCCGGATCCTCTCTACGACTGTCGCAACCCCGGTGTCGCGTGTTCGGCGCCGCCTGGTACGACTCTCCCTGCGCTAAGACCACCACATGAGCGTGTCATCTGCGTAACAGACCACGCTGACCCCGCCAGGGAGGTCGCCGCGCAGCACGTAGTCGTATCCGATTTTCCATAGAGGCGGTCCTAGTACCGATCCCTGCGGAACACCGCACCTTCTCGCCGTTTCCACTCTCCCTGGTGCACTCTCCCGGAGTAGATGATATACCTGTACGTCAGGTAGACCTATATCACACGACAAAGGTAGGCGGGCAGTTGGTGATACCGGAGTGCTCCCCCAATGCTACTCCAGAACAGGGAGTTAAAGGCGTTAGCGATATCCAAACAATTCGCCAAGACGACCCTGCCCCGTGACACCGTATCCCTCGTCGCGAGGGCAATCACGCGCATTATGCTGTCCACCGTGGAGCGCCTCCTGCGTAAACCGAACTGACCGTCCGCAAAATCCAGCTCACTAGTTGAAGATAGATTTTATTTTTATTGATTGACTATTTAGTCCAGTGCCTGGGGGTTTTTACCTGGAACTTGGTTGATTGTGGGTTAATTTTAAAAAGAAAAACTGATATGTGAAGCTAATAAGAAGCATAAAAAAGTTTCCCTATTACAAAATTGTGATCTTGACTAAGAAAAAAAAAGTGAGAATTAAAATAGCCCAATTAGTATCTCACAACCTACTAGTTCGAATTGAAAAATTCTTTCAATGTTGGATAGTCCATTTATCAGGGAAGGCGATAAGCTATAAAACATTACGCTACGACTTTTTTCTTTTTAAAATCAACCCACAGTCGACCAAGTTCTATCGCCTATTCGCCGAGGCTTGAGCCAAAAGGTAAACAAAGAAATCAATGTTTCAAACGGGCAGGTATAACACGACCAATGTCAAAACGTCACATTTTAATGTAAAATGTTCGCAGTATCTGTGGTCTACAATTTAATAGTAGTAATCACGTTTTTTTAGGTTCTTTTACATTTAAACTATTTAATAAATAATTAATGAAAATTAAGAAAATAATTTAAGGCATTTATAATGTTTGATTTCAAATAAATCTGAAAGGATAACATAAGTTTCACAGACATCATTCTAAAATATAATTTCTAATGTTGTCAGTGTATTAATTCCGTAGTTATTTTTATAAAATATGTTCACTACATCAATCGTGACATATAAAGAACCCTTTTTATGGTTTGTTTACCTTTTGGCTCAAGCCTCGGTGAATAGGCTATAGGTTTTGATGATTTTAATGCCCCAGGCACCAGACCAATTATTCAGAGCTGGATTCGTTCCATTTTTTTCGCAATGACAATTATGATTACTAGGTAGATACATCGTAAGCGTAGGCTTACGAACGACGAGCAATGGGTAGTTCGTCCTTCGGCCGTCTGGTAACCGTCTGGACTGAGCCCGATCCGTCGACGGTAGTGTTCCGTGAACGACTTAAAGAGATGTCAAACAAACCGTAGAGGTCCAGCAATTCTAAAGCCTATTGGGGTCGTGAGTTGACTTCTGCAAAGATTACTCGTGGTCTTAGGACGCAAAGGGCAACTGAAGAAACTCTAGTGGATTTTAGACAGTAATGTGGCTTTTCTCGGGGTTGCCACGAAGTTGATCATGAGCCATACATTGGATTGTGTACCCCAAATGCCTATACATCTACACTTTGGTAGACTTAATTAATTTCACCTATGCTAAAATTACCACCATCATTTACCTAGCCTTTTCGCTAGTTGCGAAAGGTTGGCTTCCAGTCAAACCGGATTTAGCTGAATACCAGTATTTTACGAGGAGCGGCTACCTACCAGACCTCTACAATCCTAACTGGAGTAACACGGTACTTCATGGCAAGACTGGAATAAAATTCATTGGCTTCTGACTATGCTAAAGTTACTATTACTACCGTTGGAATAAAAATATACGCTCGGAGGCTTCTTCACAGAACAAAATATGTCAGTCGAGCCGCTATATTTTAAAACCGTATTTGATAAACGTATTTATAAGTAATTCGGCTAAAAATCATGCTAAATTACAATTACTAAAAGTAAAAAAAATGCGCCAGGAGAATCAATGAATATCTTCAATCTCAAGATACACCCATGATGGAGCCGGCACAATAAAATGAAACAATTTGACGTAAGTTATTTTATTTTCAATAAAATTATCCAATAAATGGAATGGCACTTCCTGGCACAAGGTTGGCAAAATTTGATAGCCGACTTTTCTTAAAAATAATTTAATTCACTTTGATATATTCACATGTATAAAGAAACACTTATTAGTTATTATATTTTTTGAGTCAAACACAATTATAACGATACAGTTGAATTAGTATTATTTTTATATTTAAAGCGTTACTTTTATGCCATCAGCCAACCAGCAAAACTATTCTAATCTTTTATAAATCCAAATTCATCGATCGACCATCAGTATCAGGTATACAAACATTTATTTCTTGCACATTGATATCTTTATTTTTAGGCCTTACTGTTAAAGATCTTTCATTTATTTTGTTAATATAGAACTCGCGCCATATCTCCCGATTACTTCTAACAGTGACGAAAAATATATTTAGTAATATATTATTCACATTATACAATACTATTTGCAGAGCTACTGCTACAACGCCATTAACACTACGGCGTTTAGGCCATATAAGTTTTATGACATACATTGTAACCAATAAAATATCACTGGATATAAATATAAGAGTTGCTAAGTATAAACGACGCCAGTTATCAGTAGCTGTATGTGCGTTTGAGTTAAAACTACGACATATTGAAAATATAATTACTAAATAAAATATACAATTCACTATTAAAGGAAAAAGCAGACCTCCCACAATCATGATGATCATTACGTCAAACTCAAACAGATATTCGTGTGCACAAAAAGATATGCCTGATGGTATCAAAGGCAAAATCCAACCAAAGATAGCACTTTTAAGAAATCTCCTTCTAATGTGCCCATTGAAAACTTTTACAATATCTACGTAGAACATATGGCACATAACAACTAACCACTGGTTCTTCACTGTTAACAGGTATGTAAATAAATTTAAAGCAAGCCATGTACTATCTCTAAAATTGACCATGACAGTTATTAAACATAAATAAAGCAAAACGTTTACTAAAATGGTGTTGAGGAAAACAAAATTTTTGTAGTCACGAAATTTCCTAATGATGCACCATGATGCTACACCAAATATAAATGTTAGTAGTGTCATCGCAAAAACAATGTAGTGTAATATGCATTTGATAAAAAATATTTTCTGCCACATCTGATCAACAACAATCTCTGTAGTCTTATTACAAGTGTCATTATAAGATATGAACTCTGATGTCTCTTCTACTTGAATCATTTTATTTGAAGTAAGTTTAATAGTATTTATTATTTATTTATTAATTGATAGCTTATATTAAACTAACAGTATGCACCAAAGCGTATAGCAAGCCAACAACCTACAAACTAGAAGAATGATTACAAATATTACACTTATTAATTTATAAAAACATGACGAATTTCGGTTCCTGAACAATCAGGGCATACAGCAGATTAAACGAATGGGCTGTAGCAAAAAACCAGGCACCTTATGGCACAGGTGCGCGACATCCGAAGTCTGTCCGGAGCGTACAATGAACAAGAATCCAGCGTGGTGCTGATTTATTTATGATCAACAGTATTGTTGCAGAACAGATGGTCGATGCAGCTGAAGGGTTCTGGAGAGATGACCGCGTACCAGAAGACGCAGCGTTTGAAGCCTCCCACAAGGATTACCAGTTATCAATATCTTTCAATATAGATGATAATGTAGCACAAATCACACTTTGAGGTGATTTAAAATTTTAAATCAGTTCTCTAGTTCGTTTCGTCACAATCCAGGACATATTACAAATAGTCTTGTTGTAGAACAGATGGTCGATGCAGCTGAAGGGTTCTGGAGAGATGACCGCTTACCAGAAGACGCAGCATTAGAAAGCTCCCAGGGTTGCAAGGTAGATCAACTATCAATGTCTTTGTAGATGATAATGTAGCACAAGTCACATACACAGTTTATATTGAATCACTTTGTATTCATTCAAGTTCTTGAAAAGCTATTGTTAATGTAAAAATGTTTTAAAATTTTTATTATACGAACTAAATGGCACTCTTGTTTAAAGAAGATGTTGCTTCTAAACTAGTCAACGAAAAACTACTCGTATTCGTTATTACTCTACTGAATAATAACGAATAAGTACCTACCATACCTTTATTGTTAAATTTTACTAATAAACTGTTAAGGTATTGTGGCTTTATTAACCAGAATACTTTGACGTCATTAATAAACCTTAAAATTAAAAACTGGGCAAGTGCGAGTCGAACTCGCGCACTGAGGGTTCCGTACCATGTTCGATTCGAAAATTAAATTATTTTCATAATATATGTATGTCTATGAAAACAGTTTAATTCTCTAATCGAGTCTTGAAGATTACTCAAAATTTTTTTTTCGAGTGATTTTACAACAACCTTTCAGTTTTCAGATGTTTTCCTACATTTGTGCTAAGAGAACTTGCTTTACGCCAAATTTAAGGATTCTAAGTGTACAGGAAGTAATCTATGATTCCTTAGAGAGTATCAAAATATACGCTTTTTGCAATATAAATGGCTGAATATTTTTTTTTTAACTTACAAGTTTAATTTTTAAACTAGTCAAGGGACTGCGGACCTTAATTTATGATTTTAATCTCAACTCGATACCTCCAAGTTATCTACGAAAACAGTTCAGGTCTTGGATCGAGTCTTGAAGAAGTTTAATTTTTTTTTCCTGTGTTTTAACAACAAATTTTCAGTTTTCTCTATATTTGTGCTATAAGACCTTATTTTATACCAAGTTTCAGGATTAAGTCTTTAGGGCAACGGGAAGTACCCTATGAATTTTGATTCCTTGTCGAAATGTATGTTTTTTTGCGATATAAACGGCTGTATCTTTTTTTATCGTTAACATTTATACGGTTATAATTTCAACTCGATACCTAAACGCGTTCCTGAGATAAAGGGTCTACAGGCAAACGGACAACAAAGTGATCCTAGACTGGTTCCGTTTTTGTCGATTGAGGTACGGAACCCTAAAAAACGAGGAAAATATACTTGATTTAACGTTTGACAGCATCGACAAAAACTTATGTTAGTCACAGGATGAGCAAGTTTGTATTTAACCGTAAGTAGTATTAAAGATAAGCGCAGTTCTATCTTACAAAACATTTAATTATAATTTAAAAGTCAGAGAAAGAACAACGTCCCGAAAAGGCACGTAATGCTCTGTCTATATTCTGTTCAATAAACCCGGAGACTAAATTGACATAAGTAATGTCAAAATTTCTATAGGAATGACGCCAGTTCTTTGGTGTTGAAATGTCATTTTAGTCTCCGGAATTATTGAACAGAATATAGTGCTTGTCAACAAAACTAGTGCGGGGGCGATGAGCCATGGCGACAATAGGGATGCGCTCATTCACCGATTTTTAGTCTAAAAATAAAAAGGTGCAATAAGTAAGTAAGAGCAGTAAAAGCAGTTAAATGACAAATAATTCAATGCCTTCTGACAAACCATTGGATTCTGTTTAGCTTCTAGGCATGCCAATTAATCGCATGTACAACAGCCAGAATGCAGAATGGATGCTTTTTATTTCGGTAGTACGTTCCCTTGGGATAATTTTCTACTATCACGCGGGGGCTTATATTTATGTTCACGTAATTTGACTAAATGTATGGAGAAGCGGATTTCTTTCAGATCCCTAGGTGATAAGCCAGCAAAGAGGCTCGCTGCTTCGCGGGAGACCGTGCGGTATCCCCGTACCATCCGGACGGCCATGACTCTCTGTCAGGCGTTCAGCTTGGCCGCCGGTCGCTTATGTTTACGGCGTCCACACTGGTGCCCCATAAAGGGCCACCGAACGATCCCCACCTAGAGCACCCTAGATTGGGCAAGAGCCGATGTAAGGCAGCCCCGGTCTGTTCCAGTTTGGGGGTCATGTCGGAAGTACTCCTCTAAGTTCCATCGGTTGTCGAGAACGAGTCCCAGGTACTTCATCGTCGACCCGACGCCGATGTGAACCCCTCCTCACAAAACTTCATATGTAATACACAATAAACAATTACACCAACACAACCGATCCAAAATGATACCACAACCCTACAAACAAATACTGCTAAAAATATTACACAGACTGTATGAGATGGACCAGCGAACAAAACGAGGGTATAATGCGGTCCTATTATCGAATTACAGATTTAGGAAGGAACGAAACATTATATAGAAGACGTATGTATCTAGATTTTATCAACAATTTGCCTGCACTGGCTCATCTTAATGAACAGCGAATAGCTAACCAAAGAAGAGCTATTTTAAACAATAAAAACATCACTAAAGACAGATTAAATTCATTCAAATTAAAAGTGTCTCAAGAATTACAATTACATAGCATTAGCGATAGCAATTTGACTAGACAAGCACCAACAGTTGACTCAAACAGCAACAACCACTCAGAAATTCAATATCCCCCCCGTAGTGATATAAACTCTACACACGAACTTCAGCCTACTTTAAACCATATTGAAGACAACATTTTAGTAGAAGTTTTTCCAAACCAGCAAGATAACCTTAATAGAGACCCTATAATAGATGAGACGTTTTATCAAGCTTTCCAATATTTTAATGAAACAAGTCAAAACAAATATAAATTTTATCCCTTAACAAAAACCATCTCAAGTACTGTCCCGAATAGTTAGCTACACAGACAAAATAATTCTCACTGAAAATTTAAATAAAGAAACTAATTTTCATATTTTACAGACGACTATATACTGTGCGGCAACGGTGCAAAGATAACCCTCCAACCAAGAACAATCACCCAAAGGGCAAAAAATAAATTCAAACCCAACTGAGAGAAAAGACTCGAACGAAAATTAAATGACTTACGATCAAAAACTGCTAGGATAACACAATTCATCAATGGCAATAGTAGTAGGAAAATTATTAAACACGTTAACAAAGCAATATAGAATTCATACTGTTCATGAAGAACCAAACACACAACCCGTACACATATTGGACACACTCAAACAAAAATTATCAGTTGTAACAGGCCGACTGCAAAGATACAGAGCATGCACATAAAGGAAAATACAAAACACACAGTTCACCCACAACGAAAAACTTTCCTACCGTAATATCAGACAGTCAACCTCTAACGTTCAGGATAGCAACCCAAATAACGATCAAAGCATCCCTAACCCAGAGGTGCTACGACACTTCTGGGCAGAGATTTGGGAGCAACCAGTTTAGCATAATACACATGCAGAATGGATACAAACAGAACTAATAAACAGTAACATAAAAGTTCAGGCAATGACATTTGAGCAGATATCTCCAGAAATTTATCATAAAGTGCTTAATCGCTTAACCAACTGCAAAGCACCTGGCTCAGACCATATTCACAGTTACTGGTACAAACAATTTAAATCAGCCCATAGTTTTCTTTACAACCACATATTATAAATACTTTTATCCAGGATCCTAAAACTATACTACTCTACATATTGTTTTCGGGTTGCTTAGACATTACTTTAATTAAATAAAAAAAAGTTAATTCATTTATCCTTTAATTTGGCTAAAAATATGGAGTTTTCTTAAAATTTTGGGATTTTTTGAAAAAAATCTTAAAAATGGATTTAATTTTTTTTTATAAAACTTCGCCGAACATAATCATGGCTTAGATGGTTCTAAATGGTCTGTACGATCTTTGCTTTAAAGCTTTGCATCGATCTTCCAATCACCCTGTATATCAGCACATTGACTCCAATAATATTTTAGCTGAACAACATAAAGGATGTTGAAAGTTCAGCCAGGGATGCAAGGAACAGTTGACCATAGATTCAGTTGTTCTCAAAAAAGTTCAAAAAACCAATGCTAATCTATATAGTATGTACATCGACTACAAAAAAGCCTACGACTCTGTGCCTCATTAGTGGCTTATAATTTTAGAGATATATCAGATACACCCGACAATAGTAGCATCCCTTAAGACCATGATGGCATCTTGGACAACTGTACTAAGGTTAAGCTCGCCCACTGAAAAAATAGATACCAGCCCCATAAAAATTCAGAGAGGGATTTTTCAGGTATATGCCCCTTGTGGTTTTGTCTTGCTCTGAATCCACTATCTAATATTTATTAAATACATCAACATTAGGATTTCCGCTACAAGAATCAATCGCCGCAGAACGTGCACAGCACTAAAACTACTTTGGTTCAATCACTTGTGTTACCTATAATTGACTATGCCGATGTTTGCTACTCTGATCTATCCCAGGAATTTCTAAACAAATTGGATCGACTTCTTAACAACTGCATTCGCTTTATATTTGACCTTCGTAAATATGATCATATTTCTTCCTTCCGTTCTCAGCTTAAATGGCTGCCTATCCGTCACAGGAGATCCCTCAGATCCCTCAGCACACTCTTCACCATTATGAACGATCCTTGTGCTCCTGAATATTTAAAACAATATTTCAAGGTGTTGGGTAGTTCTCATAGTCTTAATCTTCGTGCCTCCAAAAATATGCTTCTTCATATTCCTTTTCACCGTACTAGCTTTATGTCCAATTCCTACGTTGTCTCCACCATTAAACTCTGGAATGTGCTTCCCCTTGACATCAAAAAAGCTGAAAGTAAATTTTCCTTCAAGCGTAAAATTCGGAACCTCTACTTGCAGTCCTCTCAATCTTAGTTTGGTCTTCGTCATAATTATATTAAACGGTTTTATTTAGCTCACCCCGTTTGTTTTTTTATTTTTTTATTCTTGGGTCAAATTTAGTAATTCAAATTTCACCCTCTTCCTGTCAACCGATTAATCTGAAATTTTGTATACACTTTGGATTTTGGTGACATTACAATTATAAAACAGAAATGAAGCGAAATAAAAACTAAAAACTAGAAAATAAAAATAGGTAAAAAAACGTTTTAAGTTAAATGGTTTTATGTTAAACATACATTGCAATGTTTAAGATAAATGTACTAAAATCCAAAAAATAATAAAATAGATACAGTCGTGGGAATTATAAACATATGCATAGACTAGACTAAAATAAAACCGTGGGGCACGTCAATTGTCTACAAATTATCGACTTAATGTGCGATAGAATTCGATAGAATGCAATAGAATTCAATTCAAATTCAAATTAAAAAAAAAAAAGTAATTGCAGACCGCCTCGTCGGGCATCTGGCGCGGGTGGGGCCGGACCTTTCGGACGGCCAGTTCGGCTTTCGCAGGAGGCGTTCCACGGTGGACGCCATCATGCGCGTGAGGGCTCTCACGACGAGGGATGCGGTGATTCGGGGCAGGGTCGTCTTGGCGGTGTCTTTGGATATCGCCAATGCCTTTAACTCCCTGCCCTGGAGTTGCATCGGGGCGGCACTTCGGTACCACGAGGTGCCCGCCTACCTCCGTCGTGTGATCGAGGCCTACCTGTCGGATAGGTTCATCATCTATCCCGGTCACCAGGGAGAGTGGAGATGGCGAGAGATGTCGTGCGGTGTTCCGCAGGGATCGGTACTAGGACCGCCCCTGTGGAACATCGGATACGACTACGTGCTGCGCGGCGACCTCCCCGACGGGGTCAGCGTGGTCTGCTACGCAGACGACACGCTGGTCCTGGCGCGGGGAGAGTCGTACCAGGCGGCGGCCGAAACAGCGACACGCGGGGTTGCGACAGTCGTGGAGAGGATCCAGCAACTGGGACTCAAGGTGGCATTGCACAAGTCCGAGGCCATGTGCTTTCATGGCCCTCGGTACGCGCCACCACCGGGTTCCCAAATAACGGTAGGGGGGGTCCACATCGGCGTCGGGTCGGCGATGAAGTACCTGGGACTCGTCCTCGACAGCCGGTGGACTTTCGAGGAGCATTTCCGACGTTTGGCCCCCAAACTGGACAGGTCTGGGGCCGCTCTGAAGCGGCTCCTGCCCAACCTAGGGGTCCAGACGCCCCCTGCCGGAGGCTCTACGCGGGGATCGTTCCGTCCATGGCCCTTTACGGGGCGCCGGTTTGGGCGCCGTCGCTAGGTAAGCGACCGGCGGCCAAGCTGAACGCTTGCCAGAGGGTCATGGCCATCCGGATGGTGCGGGGATACCGCACGATCTCCCGCGAAGCGGCGAGCCTCCTCGCTGGCCTGCCACCGTGGGATCTGGAGGTAACAGCCCTTGCACGCATGCACGATTTGCGCGTGGACATGCAACGCCGGGGTGAAACTCCGCTGCCGCGACAAGTCGTGGCATAGCGGACAGAGTTCCAGCGGGATCTCAGGGTGGCATGGCGACTGCGACTGTCGCAACCCAGTGCTGGGCACGCCGTCATTGAGGCGGTTAGGCCCCTCTTTGAGGAGTGGTTGGAAAGAGGTCACGGCGTCCTCTCTTTCCGTGTGACGCAGGTCCTCACCGGACACGGTAAGTTCCTGCATCGAATCAAGCAGGAGAGGACGCCCGGGTGTCGCCACTGTGTGGACCGCCCGGAGGACACGGTGGAGCACACGGTAGAAGTGTGCCCCGCTTGGGCGGAGCACCGCCGTGTCCTCGTGGAGGCTATCGGGAGCGGCGACCTCTCGCACCGGGCCCTGGTTCAGGCCATGGTCCGGAGCGAGGAGGGTTGGCATGCGGTCGCCTCCTTCTGCGAAGCAGTAATGCTCGTGAAGGAGGCTGCTGACCGCGAGCGCGTGAGGGAATGGTCCTCACGCCGCCGCCGCCGAGATCCCGATCCCGATTTCCGACCACCGTAGGCGCGGGTTTGCGGACGGCGAGCACTGGGTAGCTCGCTGTCCGGCAGTCTGGAAATAATCTGGACCGAGCCCAGTCGTCAACGGCGCGTTCTGATCCACGCGCGCCTCAAGGAGATGTCAGCAAACTGTAGGGGCCCGGCAGGGCCGAAGCCTTTGGGAGAAACACGTGGTATTCCTAAAGGTTGACACCGAGTCACTAACAACACTAGCAGAGAAACTTACCAAATACACTGAATTAAAAGATGAAATTACCCGACTTTGGCAGCTATAAAAAGTTACAATAGTACCAATAGTATTATCCACAACAGGAGTTATTCCTAAGCAACTTCACCAGTCCCTCAAATCTCTTAGCCTGCCCCCAAATACCTACCACCTGCTGCAAAAAGCAGTAATACTAAACGCCTGCAGACAGGTCAGAAAGTTTCTGCAATATGAACCTGAAAACTTCAATCCAGACTCAAATAGTATGTAATCTATCGGTGGCATTATATTTTTAAATATTTTTTTGTATTTGTAAGAAATATTTAAAACTGTAACTTATATGTGTATAATTGAATAAAGAGATAATAATAATAATTTATTCAAGTAATATGTAAGTACAATTGTGGTTTACTTGAATTACAATTGAGATTTTTCCTTAATTCTAACTGTAATGTAGATCTGCTTGATCTAGGTTAATAAAACACCTGTGTTTCAGGCCATCTATTTAAATCTAACATTTAAAAGAAATACAAAAATAAAATAAAATAGATGCAAAATTATAAAAAAGAAGACTATAATTTTCAATGACTGAAAAGCAACATGTTAAGGATCCTGCGAAGACCGCTACCTCGAGTTGATATTAAAATAAAATACGTTCGCGGTATATTGCTATCTCTGTTTGGCAAGAACAAATGAGAATGTGCATATGTGTGTGTACGTGTGAGTCGGACAATCTTCACAGCATATGGAACAGTTTTGAACTTGACAAAATAATTCCATCAAAAACACAGCTTGTAAAAAACTCAAGTCCCGCAACACAGCTCTTCTACCGTAAAAATCTCATGGATCTCACATAAGATCCATGTTATACCAAGTCAAAATATCTTGTATGTTTTAAATAAATAAATTTGGTTTTGTAATCGCATGAAAATACAATGCATAAGTATTACCAAGTCAAATCTTAAAAATGTAACTTTGTAATCCTATACATTTATATGAGATTACTAAGTTATATATATTATGCAGTTGGTGTATCTAGAAAAATAGGCCGAAATTTGTACACTAAACGCTAATTGTAATAAAAATTTGAAACTTCTGTCTCTATGTCTGCTAAAAGTGCCTTAGACTTTTTATGTTCGTTCAGTCAGTGAGTGACAAAATTTAGAAACTTTGATAAGAAAATTTAATGAAATTTGAAATATATTGTCTTTTTATGAAGCGTGCTTGATCTAGTTTCGTCCACAACGAATTTATAAGAGATTGAAAATGGGTCGAAATATTTCGAGAAAAGGATGGTACAGCCTCGCCACTTTTTTGCGCGACTTGGTGGGTGGGACACTACCGTGCCCCCAGATTACCTATGCTCCATTGAAGCAATAGGGTCGTCACTTTTAATGTTGTCCTAAAAATAAATTTAATGCAAAAAAAAGTGTTCTGTAGTGATCAATCTATCGAATTGAAATCAATCACTAATATTTTTATTTTACGTGGGCCTACATGGACACTTATGAAACGTCAGAATCTAGTGCGTAGTTCCAATTCGTCGTTTCCTATGCAGAAGAACCGGCAAGAAACTTTATGGTTACTCTTTTCAAAAAAATATTGGCTTTACAATATTTCCATACTAGCTGCGTCCGCGACTTCGTTGCGTGGATGACACAACTTATCAATAAGTTTTTAGTGTAGTACCTACACTTATATGTATATCAATAAATAAGCAAAATCCCTAAAAACTAATATCTATACGAATGACTAATCTTACCTAAGAGTACTAAAAATACCCTACATTTCACACTATCAAATATAATACCTATATTTTAAATTAAAATCCATGCGGTCTGCGCCCTATAAAAGTAAACCTAAGTTTCTACCTAATTAAAAAAAATTGGGTTCGGTGTCGGTCTCGCAACACCCCCTCTGCCATGGGGTGCCGCGACAGAAAACCTCCACGCGTGCTCGCGGGCTGGAATTCCCTAACGGATTTTTTCCGGAGTGAAGGCCAGTCCGCGGGACGGTGCACCCTGGGAGGCGGCCAACGACTCTCTTGGGTACTTCTGCCTAAGGAGCCTCGATGGCCGTCTGCGAATGTTCTGTCTGAAGGAGCGCTTCAACGCGTGTCCCTCTGCTGCAGCAGAGGGCACAGTGGCGAAGCAAGAGCGGGCTCGGTATGCACTTACCCTGCTACCGGGCAGGCAGGAGGAAGACTCGCTCCTCCTCCTGCCACCGTTAGTCTCGTAGCCCCATTGATTGTCCAAGGTCATGTTTCTGACTTTTGGTGGGGGTCGAGGGTCCTGGCTTAACCGCCCGGGCCGCGAGGAAGACAACCTCTATAAAAAATTACCCCAAACCTCCAAGCGGCGGCGCACCGTGAGGGAGGTTGTTAGCTTGACTAATGGGTAGCTAAATTAGTCTCTAGTGCGGACCACACATTTTGAGCCGGTACCCAAAGTTTATCACTCGTGGGAATAGCTATGAAACCTCAAATTAAACCACACAAACCTGAGAAGGAGAAGAGCGATGCGCGGTCGGAGTCCGACGCTGCGTCGCGGAAGGGCTCGGAGAGCTCGGGGGAGGAGCTGGTGAGCGACTCCGGAAGCGTGCGCAGCTCCCGGAAACGCTCTCTAGGAAGAGAGGGGTCGGACGAGGAGTCCGACAGCCGAAGGGGCTCGGCTCGAAAGATCCCCACCGCTCGGCGGGGAGCGAGCCAAGCCCGCGGCAGAGGGAGGGTGTTGACCTCCAAGGAGGCTGCCGAGAGGGCTGGGAAGCTTGCCGCGGAGGGACGCCATCCCGGAGCACCCAGCCCCGGTCCCTCGGGGCCGTCTGGCGGTGAGATCGACGACGGGGGAGGCTCCGCCGACGAGGCTCACCAGGAGGTCTGCGACCTGGTCGTGGAGTCCTTGCGGCTGGTTGCAAGGAAAAGCACCCCGAAGGGCAGGTCTTCTGCCGTCGCCGAGGCCGTGCCCCCTATTCTGGAGGCCTTCCAGAAGGCCCTGGACAAACGGGGTGCGAGGACCCGGAGGGAGGTCCTGGAAGCCGCCGCCCCTCCGAGGGAAGTCTGCTCCCAGCAGCCTCCAAAGGCGGGTAGCCCGCAGGGGCAGGGGTCGGCGCAGACCCAACCCCAGCACGAGCCAGAGGGACAGGCTCTGACCCTGCTGCGGCAGGAGCTAGCTGCCTTCCGGCAGCAAATGCTGCGGCAGCAGGAGCAGTTCCAGCGGCAGTTGTCCCTGCTGGAAGGGATAGTGCTGCGTCCCCCACTCGCGGGCTCTGGTCGCAGACCGGCGGCGTCGTACGCCGCCGCAACTGCGCCTACGGCAGCTGCCGCGCCCAAGGCTGGCCCGTCAGGGCAAGCCGGGCGTGGGGCCGTGACGGCAGCGGCTGCGACCGCTAGGCAGGCCCCAAAGACGAAGCAGCAGGGGAGGGCAGCTCCTGCCCTTGCCCCTCCTGCGAAGGGCAAAGCGGCGCCCACCGCTAGGGCGGCGCCCACCGCCAATGCGGCGGGTGCTCCAGCCGCTGTGGTGGCGAACGGGCGGCCTCGGCTGCCCCCGCCTGCCGATTCTCCAGCTGGCGCCGAGTGGTCGGTCGTCGGCGCCAAGAAACAGGCGGGCAAGGCGGCCAGGGCCGCCAAAAAGAGGGAAAGGCGGCAGCAGCGCAAGAAGCGTGCCGTGGCGAACCGGCTTCGCGCCCCGGGGGCCGCGGCTGTAGTGATCACACTACAGCCGGGCGCGGAGAAGAGGGGCGTGACGTACGACGCCGTGATGGAGAAGGCCAAAAAGGCGGTACTCCCTCACCTCGATGAGTACGGGGCCTCGAAGGGCTTCCGCATGCGGCGCACCGTTACCGGTGCCTGGATGCTGGAGGTTCCCGGCGAGGACAGCGGTCCTGCCGCGGACGCCCTGGCTGACAAGGTCAGGGCGTCTGTGAACGAGGAGGACGCCCGAGTGTCCAGGCCCACAAAGTGCATCGATATGCGCATCATGGGCCTGGACGACTCCGTCAAGGTGGAGGAAGTGGTGGCCGCCGTCGTTGAGGCGGGAGGGTGCACGACCGACCAAGTGCGGGCGGGCATCATCCGCCTTGACGGCACGGGTATGCGAGCCGTCACGGTGAGCTGCCCCGTGTCGGCGGTCAAGGCCATCACGGCGGAGGGCCGAAGGCTCTTGGTGGGCTGGGTGTCAGCCCAAGTCAAGGTGCTGGAGCCCAGACCGCTGCGGTGCTTCCGTTGCCACGTGGGGCACCACGTGGGAGCCCGTTGCGCCGCGGAGGTGGACCGCAGTGACCGCTGCTTCCAGTGCGGTCAGCCTGGTCACAGGGCCGTCGAATGCCGTGCGTCGCCGCACTGCTACGCATGTGCGGCGGCAGGCAAGGCTGCCGACCACCGGGCTGGGAGCAGGTCCTGCGACCCCCCCGCCAAAGCCAAGGGTAAGGTCCGGAAGGGCCCTCACCCCAACGCCAACACCGCCGCAGCCAAGGCTGACGCTGCTGCCGCCATCGCCGCGGCAGAGCCCTCAAGGGGGGCTCCGGAGGAGACCGTAATGGACTGTCAGTGATGGCCCCATTACGTCTCCTCCAGGCGAACATCAACCACTGCGCCCCCGCTCAGGATCTGTTGCTCCAGAGCATGGCGCAGTGGTCGATCAATATCGCCGTGGTCTCCGAGCCGTACTTTGTCCTGCCCAGGGAAGACTGGGTCCAGGACCTGAGCGGCTCGGTGACCCTAATTTCGTCGGCCGCCGCCGGTACCCCCGCCTCTCGAGTCCATCACGAGAAGGCGGGGCTGCGTGGCAGCACGGGTCGGGGACATTGCAGTGGTAGGCGTCTACCTGTCCCCGAACCGAGATCTCGCCGATCTCCACAACTCCCTCATGGAGCTGAATGCCGTCGTCGCTGGGTTCGGATCCCTCCCCGTGGTCGTCTGCGGGGACTTCAATGCCTGGAATCTGGCTTGGGGTTCCCGGCTGACGAACCGACGGGGTCGGATGGTGGAGGACTGGGCTCTGGAGACAGGCCTGGTCGTCCTAAACCGGGGTTCTGTCCCCACGTGCGTGCGGATGCGGGGTGAGTCGGTGGTGGACCTCTCGTTCGCCAGCCCCGCTCTGTCGCCGCGCGTCGTCGACTGGCGCGTAATGGAGGGGGTGGAGACGTATTCCGACCACCGGTACATCCGGTTTGACGTCTCCGCCCGGATCTCGACCGCGCCGGTCAGGGAGCAGACCCCGTGTGGTCCGCGGTGGGCGCTGAGGCAGATGGACCGGGACGCTCTCCTGGAAGCCGCGAGGGTACAGGCCTGGGTGCAAGCACCGGACAGGCCTGTCGAAATTGACCCTGAGGCAGAGTGGTTCCAGGAGGCCATGTCGCAAATCTGCGACGAGGCGATGCCCCGAGTCCATCCAGGACGTGCTCGGCGCCAGGTGTACTGGTGGTCGCCGGAGATTGCGGCTCTGCGCGAGGCGTGCACCGCCGCGCGACGCCGGTACGCCAGGTTCCGCAGGCGCCGCACCCGACCGCCGGATGCGGAGGCCAGGGAGGCGGAGCTTTACGAGGGGTACAGAGCGGCAAGGCGCACCCTCCGAACAGAGGTGAAGCGGGCCAAGTTGGAGGCCCGCAATGTGTGGCTGGGGACTCTGAACAGGGACCCATGGGGACGCCCTTACCAGGTGGTGCGGGACAAACTCCGCCCATGGGCTCCCCCCCTGACTCAGAGTCTCCGGCCCCAAGTTGTGGAGGGTGTGGTGGCCAATCTGTTCCCTGAGCGAGGGGAACACTCTCCCCCGCTCATGGCTCCGCCACCTGCGGTACCCGTAGCGGACCACACCAGCGACGACGAGGACGACGCTCCAGAGGTGACCGAGGTAGAGATGAGGGCGGTGGTACGAAGACTCAGTTTCAAGAACACCGCCCCAGGACCCGACGGCGTGCACGGCAGGGTATGGGTCCTGGCCATGGAGGCTCTCGGGTCTCGATTGCGAGGGCTCTTTAGCGCATGCATGGAGAGAGGACAGTTTCCCCGTCGCTGGAAGACCGGGAAACTGGTCCTCATTGCGAAGCCGGGGCGCCCCGCGGACTCTCCGTCCGCGTACCGGCCCATTGTGCTGCTCGACGAGGTGGGCAAACTCTTTGAAAGAGTAATTGCAGACCGCCTCGTCGGGCATCTTGCGCGGGTGGGGCCGGACCTTTCGGACGGCCAGTTCGGCTTTCGCAGGGGGCGTTCCACGGTGGACGCCATCATGCGCGTGAGGGCTCTCACGACGGGGAATGCGGTGTCTCGGGGCAGGGTCGTCTTGGCGGTGTCTTTGGACATCGCCAATGCCTTCAACTCCCTGCCCTGGAGTTGCATCGGGGCGGCACTTCGGTATCACGAGGTGCCCGCCTACCTCCGTCGTGTGATCGAGGCCTACCTGTCGGATAGGTTCATCATCTATCCCGGTCACCAGGGAGAGTGGAGACGGCGAGAGATGTCGTGCGGTGTTCCGCAGGGATCGGTACTAGGACCGCCCCTGTGGAACATCGGATACGACTACGTGCTGCGCGGCGCCCTCCCCGACGGGGTCAGCGTGGTCTGCTACGCAGACGACACGCTGGTCCTGGCGCGGGGAGAGTCGTACCAGGCGGCGGCCGAAACAGCGACACGCGGGGTTGCGACAGTCGTGGAGAGGATCCAGCAACTGGGACTCAAGGTGGCATTGCACAAGTCCGAGGCCATGTGCTTTCATGGCCCTCGGTACGCGCCACCTCCGGGTTCCCAAATAACGGTAGGGGGGGTCCACATCGGCGTCGGGTCGGCGATGAAGTACCTGGGACTCGTCCTCGACAGCCGGTGGACTTTTGAGGAGCATTTCCGACGTTTGGCCCCCAAACTGGACAGGTCTGGGGCCGCTCTGAAGCGGCTCCTGCCCAACCTAGGGGGTCCAGACGCCCCCTGCCGGAAGCTCTACGCGGGGATCGTTCGGTCCATGGCCCTTTACGGGGCGCCGGTTTGGGCGCCGTCGCTAGGTAAGCGACCGGCGGCCAAGCTGAACACTTGCCAGAGGGTCATGGCCATCCGGATGGTGCGGGGATACCGCACGATCTCCCGCGAAGCGGCGAGCCTCCTCGCTGGCCTGCCACCGTGGGATCTGGAGGCAACAGTCCTTGCACGCATGCACGATTTGCGCGTGGAGATGCAACGCCGGGGCGAAACTCCGCTGCCGCGACAAGTCGCGGCATGGCGGACAGAGTTCCGGCGGGATCTCAGGGTGGCATGGCGACTGCGATTGTCGCAACCCAGTGCTGGGCACGCCGTCATTGAGGCGGTTAGGCCCCTCTTTGAGGAGTGGTTGGAAAGAGGTCACGGCGTCCTCTCTTTCCGTATGACGCAGGTCCTCACCGGACACGGTAAGTTCGGGAGGTTCCTGCATCGAATCAAGCAGGAGAGGACGCCCGGGTGTCGCCACTGTGTGGACCGCCCGGAGGACACGGTGGAGCACACGGTAGAAGTGTGCCCCGCTTGGGCGGAGCACCGCCGTGTCCTCGTGGAGACTATCGGGAGCGGCGACCTCTCGCGCCGGGCCCTGGTTCAGGCCATGGTCCGGAGCGAGGAGGGTTGGCATGCGGTCGCCTCCTTCTGCGAAGCAGTAATGCTCGTGAAGGAGGCTGCTGACCGCGAGCGCGTGAGGGAACGGTCCTCACGCCGCCGCCGCCGAGATCCCGATCCCGATTTCCGACCACCGTAGGCGCGGGTTCGCGGACGGCGAGCACTGGGTAGCTCGCTGTCCGGCAGTCTGGAAATAAACTGGACCGAGCCCAGTCGTCAACGGCGCGTTCTGTTCCACGCGCGCCTCAAGGAGATGTCAGCAAACTGTAGGGGCCCGGTAGGGCCGAAGCCTCTGGGGGGAACATGTGGTATTCCTAACGGTTGATACCGAGTCCCCCCCAGAACGAAGGCAACGAAGGAACGGGGTAGGGGTTTAGTCAGTAAAAGTCTGACACGCCCTCCCGCTCCGCCCAAGAGCGGGGGAAGTCATTCTGATGATTCCCCTACCATAAAAAAAAAAAAAAAAACCCCCTCTGCCATAATTTTTTTTGATATTTTCAATATACAGAATTTTTACTTCTACAAATTTATTATAAGTATAGATTACAATATTAACAGACAGATTAATTGTACCCAAAAGTACAATAAAAATATTTTTTATCAGAAAACTGTCGACATACTAATAATCAAAATCGTAGTTTATAGTGTTCCCACATTCACACCATAAGAGAGAATATAAATATAAGAAAAAAAATCAAACCTATCAACATGAGATGTTAACAAAAATAAATCACTACTTAATGAATTTAAGGTGATTAAGATCTAAATAATATAAGAAACAAACGCTGGCAAATAGCTTGTGCGATATGACCCCTACGCTAGTGTGTAAGAGGGGAACCGATTTTCTTAGTGGCGTAACTACAAATTTTCAGTTTATAGTCTTTTCCCTTCTTCTTCTTCTCGATTCGATGGTAAACTCGTTATACTTTTCTCAAAAGTAAAGTATAACGAGAAGAGAAGAGTCTTTTCCCTATTATTTTTGACCTTTTTTTATACCAAATTTAATGATTCTAGGTCATCGGGAAGTACCCTATAAATTTTATACTTAGAGAGTATCAAAACGTACGTTTTTTTGCGATATAAACGGCTGTTTTTTTTTCTCGATAACTTATATTATGTTTCATTTGTGCACATCTTCGAGGGATCGCGGGCCTATTCTCGAACTCGATAACTCCACGCGTTCCCCAGGTAGAGGGTCTTGACAAACAGACCGACGGACAACAAAGTGATCCTATAAGGATTTCGTTTTTTCCCCTCGCGGTACGGAATCCTTAAAACGAAACGATAATTATTGAAAAGTTTTATAGGAAATGAAATTCGATCAAATATTTTTCGAACCTATGATAGATAAGTAGGTAACCCTGTAGGAGCGACACACACGCAAGGACCTTGTGTACCCTGGAATGATTACGAAGTAATATCACACAATCTGAAGTGTATTTCATTTTCATTGCCATTAAGTTCATATTTTAGATTGACAAGCAACAAGAAGATTGGCAAAACCCCATGTACTTTCAGTATCACATACAGGCTTAACGTTTCATAGAATGAATATATGGATTAGAATGCTACAATAGAGTATAACAAAATATGTAATGGTAAGACATACATTAGAGTTGGGGATATAAAATGATTTATAGACATAACCTCAAAATGGACCACCAAAAATAATACAAGGTACCTACTATGTAACTTAGAGCTTGACCACAAGGGGCGAATTCATCGCGATTCTCTCGTGCGTATCACGCACGACCTTTGCGCCCAGAAAGAGCGTATCAACGCTGGAGCATTCAACAATTCCGTATCAAATGTAGGTGCTCAATTTCCCTGGATATGTGCACTCGCTCGTTCGCGCGTTTCACTGGACGCAACAAGGTGTCCCTAGTATCTCGACTCGCGTGTAATACGCGCGAGTTGAGGGTCTGGCGTTGTGCACGCGAATTACGCGCGTATTTGGAATTCGCGCGATACTTGTGGACGCGACGTATTTGTGCTAGTATCTTACTAGTATATTACTAGCGCGCGAATGAATTCGCGCGAAACGTTTCTAAACGAATTCGCTTCTTCTGGACAAGGTTTTAAGGCAGACCCTTAAGCGTCGTCCTATTTAGCTTACTATCATACGATTGAACGATGTGATTTCGTCGCACGATAAGATTAGTTTTATCGACGAAACCCTGTGCTCGTGCGATGATTTACAAGCTTCTATTAGGACACTCTAAAGAATGTGTGTTTAATCACATCGTTCAATCGTACGATGGTTAGGGTCGCGTCGCGCTGCACCTCTTCATGCCGCGCGGCGTCTCGTAACAGGTAAAAAACCAAACCATAGTATTTATAACATTTTTTTATTATAATTGTAACAATACATTGTCAAGAAATACCGCAGGGAGATTGTTCCTTCGTGTCGATCGTAAACTAAATACCAGACTACACTCATGACATGTGAACAACAGCCCACGGTTCTGAGTCATACTTTACAATTACAACAGTAGCCGATAATGGCTTCGGTTTTCTCCTTTAAACTGGTCAAATCAAGACACGTCGGCGAAGGCGTGATAAGCGCACATAACAGTTTATATACCGAAGATCAACTGCTGACATTGTTAAAACATAAAAAACATTCACAGAATAAATAAGAGTCCTATTTCATTCCTGCGCAGGTTTATACACTAAACGCAAATTGTAATGTAGGTACTAAAGTAACGTGGCGGCACAAAATAAGAGTTTACACTTCATTTATAGATGCAGACAACATTACAAATAACACGAACGACGAATTATGTTTAGGCAGGGTCAAACAAAAATATTATATTTTTTTTGTATTTGACATACCTAAGTAACAGCTGACGCAATAAGCCTATTTTATGCGTTTTGTTTTTACCGACTTCACAAAAAGGACGAGGTAGTATTGCATTATTGCGTTTTGTTTCCGTAACGGGACTGTACCCTAAAATCATGGTTTTTTAATTACTCCGGACTGCTAATATTGTATTTTAGCTTGGAAAATAACTAACGATATATGACCCATAAGTTGCATATAACTAGATTTGTGTATGTTTGGATTTTGATGTGATACCCAGCTCGCCAATCTTCTTTAAAAAATGTACCCAGCAAGACGGAGCATAGAAAGAGGTAGCGTGTCCCTTTCTTACTCGTCTATGGACACCATGGTAAAAAGAGACAACAAACCCTTTTGTGGGTACGTTTTTGATCCAGATAGTATAAACAATTCTTGGACATACTGACTGGAGTAATGTCATCATCCACACACTGACATTTGCTTGCTGCGATAGCAATAAAAACTATTGAAAATTTGGGAGAAATTTGGATGTATTCCGTAATACCAAAAATGATGAATGAAAAATGAATGATTTTTCAATTTCTTTTCGATTCTTTATAACTTGATAATAATATCTGTGTTTCTAGTGAGAGATATCTAGAAATATTGTTGTTTATAATATAGAAAAAACATGTCATTTTCGCTGTAAAAAAGTGCAAAATTAAATTCGCTTAAATTTCGTTTGGGGTAAGTTTTTCAACAAAAAGACGACGTACAAACCTAGATAATAATTGTCTGAATCCGAATAACATCATATTATGGTGTAAATATGCTTAAACTGCAAATGATTTTGGTATTACGTTTGTATGGATAATTCTAACGTCGCGCCCACCTTGAGTAACACAACAAAAACACACAGACGTAAAGAACGACGATAGAGTTGAATTAGTATTATTTTCATATTTAAAGCATTATTTTTATGGCGTCAGACAATTAGCAAAGTTATTCTAATAATTTATACAGCCAAATTCGAAGATCGACCATCAGCAGGTTTACAAATAAATATTTCTTGCACATTGGTATCGTTGTTCTTAGGTTTTACTGATAACGTTTTTTCATTTATTTTTTTATCACGGAATTCTCGCCATATCTCCCGATTACTTCTAACAGTGACAAAAAATATATTCAGTATTATATTATGCAAATTATACAATATAATTACAGCTACACTGCCATCAACAGTACTGAAGATAGGCCATATAAGTTTTATGACATAAATTGTAACCAATAAAATATCACTGCATATAAAAATAAGAGTTGCTAGGTATAAACGATGCCAATCGTCCGTTGCTGAATGTGCGTTAAAATTAAATCCGCGACAAATTGAAAATATAATTACTAAATATAAGATAAAATTCACTATGAACGGAAAAATCAGAGTTCCCTTAATCATGATGATCATTATATCAAACTCAAACAGATAATCTTGTGCACAAAAAAATATGCCTGATGGTATCAAGGGCAAAATCCAACCAAAGATAGCACTTTTAAGAAACCTTTTTCTAGGGTGCCCACTGAAAACTTTTACAATATCTACGTACAACATATAGCACATAACAACCAACCATTGGTTTTTTACTGTTAACAGGTATGTAAATATATTTAAAGTAAGCCATGACTTATCTTTTATATCCAATAATATATCTATGTCATTGGCAATTAAAATTATTATATATATATAAAGTAAAACATTCGCTAAAATGTTGTTGAGAAAAACAAAATTTTTGTAGCCACGAAATTTCCTAATGATGCACCATGATGCTACACCAAATATAAACGTTAATAGTGTCAGCGTAAAAGAAATGTAGTAAAATATGGATTTTATGAAATATATTTTCTGCCTCATCTGATTAACAGCAATCACTGTAATGCCATTACAAGTGTCATTATTAGACATGACCTCTGTCTCTTCTACTTCAATCATTTTATTTTAAGTAAGTTTAAAAGTATTCATTTATTTATCAATTACTCGCATAAATTGAACTAACAGTATGCACTAAGCCGTATAGCCAGCCAAAAACTTTCAAACTAAAAAATGTAATACAAAAATTGATCATAACTTCACAAATTAAAAAAAAATTATGAATTCCGGTTCCTGAAAAATCAGGGCGGCAATTTGAGCGCCTGGGTAAGAATACATAATAGTTGGGCAACGTGACGGTAGGGCAATAACAAAATCAAGACAAATGACAGTTGATAATTTTACATTTGCTGAACTTGAATCTGATGTAGTCCAAGTTTTAAATCCCGTAACGAAAGACCAAGCTATTATGGTGATGGATTATTTTTGATCTATGTTCACTATATTCCAAGTCGTCACAAGCCATAAAAATCTGTGAATTGGTCTTGAACAGAAGGACGATGCTGAACGGTTCTGCAGAGGTGAACGCGTACCAAAAGACGCAGCATTGGAAGCCCACAAGGTTGATCAGTTATCAATGTTTTTGTAGATTATAATATAGCACAAATCACACTTTGTGAAAAATCTAAATTTTAAATCACTTTTCGAGTCGTCAGAACCCAGGATATATGAATTACAAATAGTCTTGTTGAAGAACAGATGGTCGATGCAGCTGAAGGATTCTGGAGAGTCGAACGCGTACCAGAAGACGCAGCGTTAGAAGGCTCCCATAAGGTTTACTAGCTATCAATGTCTTTCTATGTGGCTGATGATAATGTAGCACAAGTCACATACACAGTTTATATTGAATCACTTTGTATTCATTCAAGTTCTTGAAAAACTATTGTTAATTTAAAATAAACAATTCTTATTATACGAACTAAATGGCACTCTCGTTCAAGAAGATGTTGCTTTTAGACCACTCAATGACAAACTATTCGTTATTATTCAGTAAAATATAACTGTAAAGGTATTGTGGCTCTATTATCTGCAATACTTTTACGTCATTAATTCGCCAATTGAGAACAAGCATTTAAACTTATGTTTTGCTATATATAGGTATGAAATCCTCAAAAACGAGGAAAATATTCTTGGTTTAAAGTTCTTGCTGATGCATCATGCTGTCACACATCATGCAAATGGAACGACAAAAAACGAAATATTAACTTATGTTAGTCACAGGATGAGCAAGTGAATATTTAACCGTAAGAAATATTAACAATAAACGAATAAATATATGAGATAGAATTCTCACAAAACATGGAATTATAACTAAAAGTCAGAGAAAGTACAACGTCCCGAAAAGACGCGTAATGCCAGAGCATTACGCGTCTTTTCGGGACGTTGTACTTTTTTTTTCTTTGTTGACAAGCGCTAGACAGATCTAGCGCTTGTCAACAAAGCTAGTGCGGGGGCGATGAGACGCGGCGACAATAGGGATATATTCATCGATTATTAGTCTGTAGTAAAATGCGATAAGTTAGAGTAGTAAAAACAGTTAAATTGACAAATCATTCAATTACTTAAACAAACCATAGAATTCTGTCACACAACACCCCACACATACACAAAACAGCCAGAATGTATACTTTTTATCTCAGGAGAATGTTCCCTTGGGATAAATATTTACTATCACGCGGGTGAAGCTGCTGGCAGCAGCTATGGTACAAGTTCCCACCAGTTTTGTGAAAAATATTCGAATGAATGACGAAATTACGGCATACCAATCAAGCTTTTAGGTGTTATCTCTTTGTTTTGCATTGCTTTTTATCAAAAATTGCGTTAGATTGCATTGAATGATCCAAACACTGTTAAACCATGCTCAGGTTGACGATAGACGGGTTGAGAAGAGCTCTCTGAAACCCTCCATGGAAATAAAACTGTTAACTATGTTACAATTGCTGACCTAGTTGAAAGAAGATTTTCTTTTTGGTTGACTATTATTCAGAGCCCATTTTTTTCGCAATGACAACTATGATTACTAGGTAGATTCATTGTAGGCGTGGGCGCTTGCGGAAGACAAGCAATGGGTAGCTCGCCGTTCGGCCTTCCGATAACCAACCAGACCGAGCCCGATTTGTCGACGGTAATGTTCCACGAGCGACTCAAAAAGATATCCGAAAAACTGGAAAAGTCCAGCAGGGCCTCAGCCAATTGGGGCCATGAGTCGATTTCTGAAAGGAGGAAAGGGTAACTGAAGGAACTCGAATGATAATAATAATACGAAATTGATCGGCTTTGATCATGAGCCACCAGTTTGTTCCCAAATGCCCATATACCAGCAGTTTGGAGGATTTAATTAATGCCACCGTTGCTGCAATTAGGTACTGTAGCCACCTGAACCCAGAAAATTTAAGGAGTTCATTATTGAATTGAAATAAGTAGAGCCGATTACTACCCACCTGTGGAAAAAAAAATATTCGCACGGAGGTTTTTTCTCAGAAAGAAATATATAAAGCCGCTATATTTTTAATAGACTACAAAAAGGTAAGAGATTTTCAATTCAGTTCTAAGTTTGTTTTTATATTAAACCTCAAAACTACGTCGTTTACGGATCCATTTACATATTTTTTAGCTATAATTTTCTTAACTGCTTAACATTCAATAACCACATCTGATGATGGGGTCCATGAGTAAACGAGTACGTCGTAAGCGCACAATGTTAAATTCCTTAAATTTTATAGTCAATCATGTAATGATTTTGGTATTTTTATTGAGAAGTCAAGCATCTACAATCAAATAATTACATTTGATGAAGTGGAACAGACGAAGAAGATCAGCAACGGAACCACACACTCCCAAAGATAGCACAATAAATAAAACAGCATAAGTAAATATTTCTCAATGTTGAAATTGTATCATCGTACTAATCTGATAATGATAATGGAAACGGAAGGTAAGCACTGGAACTCCGTAATCAATCAATGTATCCTAGCCGTGTGTAAGGTCAAACTGATCTGATTAGGTAGAATCTCGAAATTGAGGATATTACAAATTATAGTATAACATGATATTTAGCCAAATTATAAAACACTTATTTGATAAAATGTGTTTTATTCGGCAAAATGTGAGGCCAAAAAAAATTGTAAAATTTTGTTGAAGACACAGACACGCAAAGAAGAAGAAGATTCGGCAAAAAATCATGTCAAACCTACCTACCTAATCTACAACCTATGCTACCTACTAAAAATAAAAAAATATGCGCCAGGCGAATATCTTCAATCTCAAGATTCTCCCAAGATGGAGCCGGGATTATAAAATGAAACATCTTGACGTAATTTTTTTTATTTTCTATAAAGTTTCCCCGAAATGGTACTTCTAGGCACAAGGTTGACCAAATTTTATAGTTGTCTATTCTTAAAAAGAAGGTACTTTAATATATTCACATACATAAAGAACGCACAGACACACAGAACGACGACACAGTTGAATTAGTATTATTTTTATATTTAAAGCATTATTTTTGTTGCGTCAGACAACCAGAAAAAATATTCTAATTATTTATACATCCAAATTCATCGATCGACCATCAGTATCAGGTTTACAAACATTTATTTCCTGCACATTGATATCTTTATTTTTAGGCCTTGCTGATAAAGATCTTTCTTTAATTTTATTAACATAGAACTTGCGCCATATCTCCCGATTACTCCTAACAGTGGCAAAAAATATATTCAATATTATATTATTCACATTACACAATATTATTTTCACAGCTACTGCTACAACGCCAGTAACACTACAGTGGGTAGGCCATATAAGTTTTATGATATACATTGGAACCAATATAATATCACTGCATATAAATATAACAGTTACTATGTATAAACGACGCCAGTTGTCAGTAGCTGTATGTGCGTTTGAATTAAAGCTGCGAGGAATTGAAAATATAATTACTAAATAAAAGATACAATTCACTATTAAATGAAAAATTCGACTTCCAATTAACATGGTGATCATAGAATCAAACTCAAACAGATATTCATGTGCACAAATAAATATGCCTGATGGTATCAAAGGCAAAATCCAGCCAAGGATAATACTTTTAAGAAACCTCTTTCTAGTGTGTCCACTGAAAACTTTTACAATATCAACGTACAACATATGGCACATCACAACTAACCACTGGTTCTTCACTGTTAACAAGTATGTATGTAAATGTATAGCAGGCCATGTACTATGTTTGAAATCGGACATGACAGTTGTTAAACATATATAAAGCAAAACGTTTGCTAAAATGGTGTTGAGGAAAACAAAATTTTTGTAGTTACGAAATTTCCTAATGATGCACCATGATGCTAAACCAAATAAAAACGTTAGTAGTGTCATCGCAAAAACAATGTAGTGTAATACGGATTTCATTAAAAATATTTTCTGCCACATCTGATCAACAATCTCTGTAGTCTTATTACAAGTGTCATTATAAGATATGACCTCTGATGTCTCTTCTACTTGAATCATTTTATTTAATGGAAGTTTAATAGTATTTATTTATTAATTGATAGCTTATATTAAACTAAAAGTATGCACCAAAGCGTACCTACAAACTAAAAGAATTATTACAAGCATTAATCACTTCTTTACTAATTTGTAAAATGATGACGAAATTCGGTTCCCGAGCATTCAGGGGCGTTCAGCAGATTGAACGAATAGAGTGTAGCAAAAAAACAGGCACCTTATGGCACAGGTACACGACACCCGAAATCACTCCGGAGCGTACCAACAATGTACAGGGAGCCAGCGTGGTGCTGATTTATTTATGATCAACAGTATTGTTGCAGAACAGATGGTCGATGCAGCTGAAGGGTTCTGGAGAGATGACAGCGTACCAGAAGACGCAGCGTTAGAAGCCTGCCAGAAGGTTGACCAGTTATAAATATCTTTCAATATGAATGATAATGTAGCACAAATCACACCTTGTGTTGATTCAAAATTTTAAATCAATTCTCCCGTTCCTTTTGTCACAATCCAGGAAATATTACAAATAGTCTTGTTGCAGAACAGATGGTCGATGCAGTTGAAGGATTCTGGAGAGATGACCGCGTACCAGAAGACGCAGCATTGGAAAGCTCCCAGGGTTGCAAGGTTGATCAGCTATCAATGTCTTTGTAGACGATAATGTAGCACAAGTCACATACACAATTTATATTGAATCACTTTGTATTCACTAAATTTCTTGAAAAACTATTGTTTATATAAAATTATTTTAAAATTTTCATTATACGAACTAAATGGCACTCTCGTTTCAAGAAGATGTTGCTTCTAGACAAGTCAATGAAATACTATTCGTTATTACTCAGTAAAATGTAACTGTAAAGGTATTGTGGCTTTATGAACTGCAATACTTTTACGTCATTAATTAGCAACTTGACAACAAACATTTAACGTTCTGTTGTTGACGATTGAGGTATGAAACCCTTAAAAAACGAGGAAAATATATTTGGAGTAACTCTCTTGGTGATGCATCATGCTGTCACGTATTATGCAAATGTAATGACGAAAAATGAAATACTAACTTATGTTAGTCACAGGATGAGCAAGTGTGTGTTTAACCGTAAGTAGTATTAAAAAGATAAACGAATAAATATAATGCAATGTCTTGTGAGATAAAATTCTCACTTTACATGAAATTATAACTAAAAGTCAGAGAAAAGGCGCCTATTGCTCTATCTAGCGCTTGTCAAAGATGCTAGTGCGGGGGCGGCGGGACGCGCGGCGGGAATAGGGATGCGCTTGCGGCGGTAAGTGCCCTCTTTGAGGAGTGGTTGGAAAGAGGTCACAGCGTCCTCTCGTTCCGTGTGACGCAGGTCCTCACCGGACACGGTAAGGCCGGGTGGTTCCTGCATCGGATCAAGGAGGAGAGGGTGCCTGGGTTTTGCCACTAAGTGGACCGCCCGGAGGACACGGTGGATTACACAATAGAGCTGTGCCCCGCCTGGGCGGAACACACAGGAGGCTATCGGCGGCGGCGACCTGTCGCGCAGGGCCTCGGTACAGGCCATGTTCCGAAGCGAGGGCGAGTGGCGCCTCCTGTGGTGGGTGTGGGTGGTCGCCTCCTTCTGCGAATCAGTAATGCTAGCGAAGGAGGCTGCCGACCGCGAGCGTGCGAGGAAACGGCCCTCACGCCGCCAGCACTGAGATCCGGATCCCGATTTCCAACCACTGTAGGCGTGGGCTCGCGGACGGCGAGCACTGGGTAGCTCGCCGTCCGGCAGTCCGGGCCGAGACTAGTCGTCAACGGAGCGTTCTGTTCCACACGCGCCTCAAGGAGATGTCAGCAAACTGTAGGGCCCGGTAGGGCCGAAGCCTCTGGAGAACACAGAAAATCCGAAAGGTCCTCACCGTGTCCCCCAGATCGAAGACAACGAAGGAACGGGGTGGGGTTAAGTCAGTAAGAGCGTGACACGCCCTCTCGCTCCGCCCAAGAGCGGGAGATAAAGGGATGCGCTCATTTATCGAGCAGCTAGTGTAGAAGTTTTGTGAAAAATATTCGAGTGAATGACGAAATTACCAAATGCCAAACAGCGTTCAGGTGTTATCTCTCTTTATTGCATAGCTTCTTTATCAAAAATTGCGTTAGATTGCATTGGGTCCTCCAAAAAAATTTTAAACCATGCTCCGGTTGCACGGGTTGCGAAGAGCCCTCTTTAAACCTCCATGGAAGAAAAACAGATAACAACAGGTCTCCCAAAGTTATAATTCCCCGAGCGTCGGAAGACGATAATTATGTATATAGAGTGGTTAAATGCATTTTCTTCATACATAATTACGTAGAGTTGTGTTTTGATTCAGGTGTTTCCGGGAATACGACAATTAGCAAGGATCTGCATGTGCATTAATGATTTAAGAATGCTGTACTCTATCTATCTATATATATAAAAATGAAACCCGTTTTCCGTTGTCACGTAGGGAAGGTAGGGTAGTGTAGCGTAGGATATGTAGGGTAGTCATTTGACGGGAGCGAAGCCGCGGGTAAAAGCTAGTTAGTATATAATTGTTAACTAATAATAAAAAGCAATAGCTCGTCTTTTAAATATCGAAGTGAACTTAATTAAATTGAACGAGTATGCAAATGGAAACAGAATGAACAGAAAATAAAATTTTAGAAATATCTAGTTCAACTGCGATTTTACCGGCAATATAACAGAAATATTTGTTTTAACTAGTTGAAGGTAGACTTTCTTTTTGATTGACTTTTATTCAGAACGCGATTCATCGCATTTTTTTTCGCAATAACGTTTAATAGTCAACATTATTCAGCCGCAATTATAGGAAATAAAAAAAGTTGTGAAGTGTCAAGACATGATTCTCATACTAGTTAGTAATACCACATACAACATTTGTGGATTCAACCTCTTTTTCTCAGGTTGCACCTGCTACTGTTTCAATTTTTAGAATCGTTATATCTCAAAAACGGTGGCTCTTAGGAAAAAAGTATTTAGACATTTTTATAGATAATTATCTGAGCTACAATTTTTGTCTCAGCTAATGTTATGATAAAACTTACCATTCTGCTGAAAATCGCAAAAATCCCGTTTTTGTGACCTTTGACCCCGAGTAAATTTTTTTGCACGTGCCGGACCAATTAAGACTTTTCACATTTCCTTTATAATAGCGTATTGAACAATCGAATCAAATAGTGTATCAAAGAGGAGCTCGTGGCTAGACAATAACAGCCGCATGGGTCGATCTTCAAGATTAAGCAACGCTTGCCAAGGTTGGTATGTGGATGGGTGACCATCTTAACATACCGAGTTTCCTCCGTGCCTCGGATAGCACGTTAAGCCGTAGGTCCCGGCTGTCATTTGTAGATCTTTGGCAGTCTTTACGGATAGTCAGAAGCCAGTAAATCTGACTCCAGTCTTGCCATGAAATACCATGTTACCCCAGTTAATGGGTTGTGGAGGTCTGGTAGGCAGCCGCTCCTCATAAAATACTGGTATTCAGCTAAATCCGGCTTGATTGGAAGCCGACCCCAATATAGTTGGGAAAAGGCTAGGCAGATGATGATTGAACAATCCTACTAATATTCAGCCAAGTGCGAATTATTGTAACCTCACCCCGATTAATTAGTCTAATTTGACCGGACAAATTTATAAGTAATTCGGCTAAAAATCATGCTAAATTACAATTACTGAAAGCAAATAAAATGCGCCAGGAGAATTAATGAATATCTTCAATCTCAAGATTCACCCATGATGGAGCCGGCATAATAAAATGAAACATTTTTATGTAAGTTATTTTATTTTCAATAAAATTATCCAATAAATGGAATGGCACTTCCTGGGACAAGGTTGGCAAAATTTTATAGTCGACTTTTCTTAAAAATAATTCACTTTGATATATTTACATGCATAAAGAGACACTTATTAGTTATTATATTTTTGAGTCAAATACAAATATAACGATAAAGTTGAATTAGTATGATTTTTATATTAAAACATTATTTTTATGGTGTCAGACAACCACCAAAATTGTTCGAATAATTTATACATCCAAATTCGTCGATCGACCATCAGCATCAGGTTTACAAACATTTATTTCTTGCATATTGATATCTTTATTTTTAGGCCTTAATGTTAAAGATCTTTCATTAATTTTTTTGTCATAGAACTCGCGCCATATCTCCCGATTACTCCTAACAGTGACGAAAAATATATTCAATATTATATTATTCGCATTATACAATACCATTCGCAGAGCTACCGCTACCATGCCATCAACACTGCTGTGGGTAGGCCATATAAGTTTTATGACATAAATTGTAACCAATAGAATATCACTGCATATAAATATAAGAGTTGCTAAGTATAAACGACGCCAGTTGTCCGTAGCTGTATGTGCGTTTGAGTTAAAACTACGACAAATTGAAAATATAATTAATAAATAAAAGATACAATTCACTATTAAAGGAAAACTCAGAGTTATTACAATCGTGATGATCATTACATCAAACTCAAATAGATATTCTTGTGCACAACCAAATATGCCTGATGGTATCAAAGGCAAAATCCATCCAAAGACAGCACTTTTAAGGAACCTCTTTCTAGTGTGCCCACTGAAAACTTTTACAATATCTACGTACAACATATGGCATATAACAACCAACCAGTGGTTTTTCACTGTTAACAGGTATATATATAAATTTCCTTTTCTATCCAATATATCTTTGTGGTTGGCAATGAAAAATGTAAAAAATATATAAAGCAAAATGTTTGCCAAAATTGTGTTGAGGAAAACAAAATTTTTGTAATTACGAAATTTCCTAATGATACACCATGATGCTACACCCAACATAAACGTTACAAGTGTCAGCGCAAAAACAATGTAGTGTAATATGGATATAATAAAAAACATTTTCTGCCACATCTGCTTAGCAATAATCACTGAAGTCTCATTACTAGTACCATTATTAGACATGACCTTTATCTCTTCTACTTGAATCATTTTATTTTATGGAAGTATAAAAGTATTTATTATTTATTTATCAATTGATAGCTTATATTAAACTAAAAGTATGCACCAAAGCGTACCTACAAACTAAAAGAATTATTACAAGCATTAATCAGTTCTTTACCAATTTATAAAATAATGAGGAAATTCGGTTCCCGAGCATTCAGGGACGTTTAGCAGATTGAACGAATAGGCTGTAGCAAAAAATCAGGACCCTTATGGCACTGGTGCACGACTCCCGAAATCACTCCGGAGCGTACAATGAACAGCGAGCCAGCGTGGTGCTGATTTATTTACTATCAACAGTACTGTTGCAGAACAGATGGTCGTTGCAGCTGAAGGGTTCTGGAGAGATGACCGCGTACCAGAGGACGCAGCGTTGAAAAGCTCCCAGGGTTGCAAGGTTGATCAGCTATCAATGTCTTTGTAGATGATAATGTAGCACAAGTCACATACACAGTTTATATTGAATCACTTAGTATTCATTCAAGTTCTTGAAAAACTATTTTTAATGTAAAATAAACAATTCTTATTATACGAACTAATTGGCACTCTCGTTCAAGAAGTAGTTGCTTCTAGAACAGTCAATGAAATACTATTCGTCATTATACAGTAAAATATTACAGTGAAGGTATTGTGGCTTTATATCTGCAATACTTTTACGTCATTAATTCGCCAATAATTGACAACAAGCATTTAAAGTAACGTTATGGTAAATATAGGTATGCAATCCTCAAAAACGAGGAAAATATACTTGGTGCATTATGCTGTCAAACAGTATGCTAATGCAATGACAACGAAGAACGAAATATTAACATATCTTAGTTACCGTATGAGTAAGTTTGTATTTAACCAACCTTTAGTAAACATGGGTGTGCCCCAGGGTTAAATTCTTGGCCCTTTTCTTTTTGTAGCTTATATTAATGACCTTCCTTACATGCTGGCTAGATTATCTGATATAATTCTATTTGGTGATGACACTTCTCTTATTTTTAAAGTAGACAGAAAAGATGCTGATGTCATGCATGTTAATGAAAGTCTGGCTGTTCTTTCGAAATGGTTCGCAGCTAATAACTTCTTACTAAATGCGAACAAAACTAAATGTATAAAGTTTTCATTACCAAATGTCCCTCAACTTGGCCTTAATTTAGTGCTTGACGGCAAAAAATTTGATGCTATTACGGAAACTGTGTTCTTAAGTGTAATTTTAGATTCTAAACTGCAGTGGTGCAAGTGGGGTTAATATTGGAACTCTCTCTCTGGTAGATTAAGTTCAGCTGCATATACAGTAAAAAAAAAGTCAATTGACAGATGTAGCCACAGCTAGATTAGTGTACTATGCTTATTTCCATATTATTATGTCTTGTGGCATCTTATGGGAACTCATTTACTACATTATTGTGCAAACGTGTCTTTAACTGCTCCATGTTTGTTTTTCTCTATTAATTTATTACTTACTCAAAACATTACTTTTGCAATATTTTTATATTATTTAGATCTTATTTACCTTAAATTAATTAAATTGTGATTTATTTTTATTAACATCTCATTTGTTGATAGGTTTGATTTTTTTTAATACTTATATGACCTCTCTCTTATTGTGTTAATGGGAGATTACTGCAGACCATGATTTTAATTACTACCTATTTCAACCCAGTTTTGATTAATTTTATTTTTATTGTGCTTTTGGGTACATTATTGACTCGTCTACACTGCCCTCGCATATGTGTCTGTATTGTAATATGAAAGTATTGTAAACCCAATATTTTTTTTAAAAGATTAACCGTGAAGTTTCTTGCCGGTTCTTCTTTATAGGAAACGACTGATTGGAACCGTGCACTAGCTTCTAACGTTTTATAAGTGTCGATGCAGGACTATGTAAAATAAACACATTTTTGATTTCGTTTTTGAACCGTAAGTAGTATTAAAGATAAAATAATAAAAGAAAAATACCGTTGTACTTTCTCTGACTTTTAGTTATAGGTAATTCCATGAAGTAGATGTTTCCCGAAAAGGCGCGTAATGTTCTGTCTAGTGCTTGTCAACAAAGCTAGTGCGGGGGCGATGAGACGCTGCGGTAATTGGGAGGTGATCATTCATCGATTTTTAGTACGATAATTAAGTAAGGGTAGTAAGAGCAGTTAAATGACAAAAAAATCTTTAGAAATAAATGAATTCAAACCGTATAATTCAATGACTTCTGACAAACCATTGGATTCTGTCTAGCTGCTAGGCATGCCGATTAATCGCATGCCCAACAGCCAGAATATACAACGTTGATATGACAGAGAAAAATAAACAAAACAAATGAAAAACATAAACGAAAAAATTAAAAAAATCCTATTCAAATTTCACAAAATGTATGGAGAAGCGGATTTTTTTTCCTGATTTCAGGGTTGGTCGCATAGTAAAAGTTGTTCATATTGATGAGTACAACCACCCCTTTTAAGGAAAGCCCCTCTGTCATATCCACGTTGTATACCTTTTTATCTTGGGAGTATGTCATGTTCCTTTGGTATAATGTTCTACTATCATGAGGGTAAAGTTGCTGTCAACAGCTAGTGTACAAGTTTCCACCAGTTTTGTGAAAAATATTCGAGTGAATGACGAAATTACCGAATGTCAACAAATTAATTACTCAGATACCCGCGAAATGAGACACAATAGTAAAACAATACCAGCGCGGTCTCATAGGACCGGTTGGGGATTCAAACGTTAATACAAAAATTGCGTTCAAGTATTATCTGTCCGTCTTCGCATTGCCTTTTTATCAAACCTTGCGCTATCGCATTGGATAAACCAACAAACTTTTAAACCATCCTCACGTTGACAGGTTGGGAACGGCCTCTTTAAACCCTCACGAAAAAAGTCTGTTAACTACTCTGTTAGTGTAGTGTAAACTAACAATAAAAAGCATTAGCTCGACTTTTAAATAATCGAAGGGAACTTAATTGAATTGAACGAGCATAAAAATGGAAACAGAATGAACAGAAAATTGAATTTTAGAAATATCTAGTTCAACTGCGATTTTACCGGCAATATAACAGATATATTTGTTGTTTTTGTTTACTAGTTGAAGGTAGATTTTCTTTTTGATTGACTATTATTTAGAGCTCAATTCACTATATTTTTCCGCAATTGCCGTTATGATAATACGGTTTAAGTTTTTCCGCACCCAGGTTGGCCGTAGCAAAGACAATCTCCACAGATGGGGGTTCTCGGACGGCTCTGATCTTCAGTGTTTGTGCGGCGTCTCTCCACAGACCATGTCCCATCTTCCATCCTGCACCACATGCCCTGTTACTTGTTCTCGCGAGGACCTAATGACAGCATCAGTGGACGGCATTGCCGTGGCCGAGTACTGGGCCAGGCAAAGTATCTGACTGGTTTTGCCATCGACACGCTAAGAAGAAGAATAATAAGGTAGATTCATCGTAAGTGTAGGCTTACGGACGGCGAGCAATGGGTAGCTCGTTGTTCGGAGTACTTAAATGCTGGGACCCTACGACGACCCACTGACCGGAAAACCTGTTAAATTAGTTCAAAATCTACGTCTGGTGATTGAATCCATGAGGAATCGAAGGAACTCCTGACATATTTAAGGCAAACATATAATAATTTTGGTATTTTCATTGAGAAGTCAAGAATCTACAGTAAAAAAAAAACATTTGATGATGTGGAACTGATAAAGAAGACCAGAAATGGCCAACGGAACTTCACACTCCCATAGATATCATGATAAATAATAAATAAGAATACGATTCATCATCATCTTCCTGCCCTTGTCCCGTTTTATTTGGGGTCGGCGCAACACGTCTTTTTCTTCCATTCTGTCCTGTCACTCGTCACGCTATCACTCACTCCCTTTTCTTCCATATCACTTCTCACACAATCCATCCATCTTTTCTTTGGCCTCCCTCTCCCTCTCCATCCATCTACATGTAAACTCATAACTCTTTTAGTCACATGCGTTTCATCCCTCCTCATCACATGACCATACCAAGACAAACGATTCCCTTTCAACTTTTCAGTCACTGGCGCCACTTTCAAACTTCCCCTAATATACTCATTTCTCACTTTGTCCATTCTTGTCACACCACACATCCATCTTAACATTCTCATCTCCGCCACGTGCAATCTTTTTTCATCCGTCTTTTTCACAGCCCAACATTCTGATCCATACAACATGACAGGTCTTATCACGGACTTGTAGATTTTACCCTTCAACTTGAGGGGCATCCGTGGGTCACAAGTTGTTCCAGTGACCTGTCGCCATTTTATCCATCCTGAGTTGATCCGATGCGTTACGTCTCGCTCTACCTCACCGTTGCCTTGGACCAGAGACCCGAGGTACCGAAACTCGGAACAGATTGGTATGGGCGTTCCGGTGAGAGCTAAGGGCACAGGACTGGAGAGACCGCCGAAATCGCAGAACAGGTATTCCGTTTTGGTTCTGCTTAATTTCAGGCCAACACTCTCCAGTCTGTGCAACCACGCCTCCAATCTGCTCTGGACCTCTAGGCCACTCTCGGCAACCAGCACAATGTCGTCGGCAAACAGCATACACCAGGGAGCCTCTTCCTGGATATCAGACGTCAGAGCGTCCATTATCAGCAGGAAGAGGTAAGGGCTAAGAGCCGACCCCTGATGTAAGCCGACTGCCACATTGAAGCTGCCAGTAGTGCCTACTGCAGACCGGACTTGGGTACTGCAGTGACTGTACATCGCTCGGATCAACTGTACATACTTCCCAGGCACACCTTTCTCCTTAAGGGCCCACCACAGAACCTCACGAGGTACCCGGTCGTACGCCTTCTCGAGGTCAACGAATACCATGTGCAAGTTTTTATGCGCACCTCTATATTTTTCGCACAGTTGGCGTATAGCAAAAATGGCATCCGTTGTACCCCGACCCGGCATAAAACCGAATTGGTTCTGTGAAATTTCACTCTCTTCTCTCAGTCGCCTTTCAATAACTTTCTCCCAGGCTTTCATAGTATGTGACATTAGCTTTATTCCTCTATAATTGTTGCACTCCAGCACATCACCTTTGTTTTTGAAGATTGGCACCAAAGCGCTATTGCACCAATCGTCAGGTATGGCTTCTTCCAGCAACAACTTATTAAAGAATAAAGCTAACCACATCCATCCATCCACTCGCAATAACTTCCACACTTCAATTGGTATTCCATCTGGATCAATGGCTTTACCATTTTTCATTCCATTTACTGCTATTCTGACTTCATCCATAGTAACCATTCTCACTAATCCTACATTCACTGGTTTATTCTCTAAAACCCCACTCCAATTATTTTCTTCATTCATCAGTCTTTCAAAATATTCCTTCCACCTCTTTTTAATTTTTTCTTCATCCGAAAGAACCATTCCAGTTTCATCTTTTATACATCTTACCTGGCAAACATCCCTCGCTTTTCTTTCTCTCATTCTAGTAAGCCGGTACAACTCTTTTTGGCCTGCAGGACTATCCAGTGTGTTATATAGTTTGTCCTGGGCTTTTGATTTTGCTATTGCCACGGCTTTCTTAGCTTTCTTTTTTAAAAATTCATACTCTACCTTTCTTTCTGCTTTTAAACTGGCGTTCCCTGGTTGTACACACTGCCATTCCTTGAATGCTCTCTTTTTTTCTTTCAACACATTCTGAACTTCAGTCGACCACCACCATGTATCCCTATCAATTGTACCCTTTCCACTCGTCTCTCCCAAAATATCTTTCGCTGCATTTCTGATACACCCAGCCATCTCATTCCAACTTTCATTTATACTTCGATCATTCATGTCTCCCATCTCTATCATTCTATCCACCACTCGCTCTCTGAACTTCATCGCACAATCATTCTTCTCTAACATATGCCATTTTATTTTAGGGGGAGGGCGCTCTTTGTACTTGTGAGACGGTATTTTGACCACTGATGTCAAAATAAGGAGTCTGTGTTGAGAAACTAGGTCTTCACCTGGCAGTACTTTGCAATCTTTGACATACTTTAGGTGGTTGCGCCGGACTAGAAAGTAGTCTATTTGGGTCTTATGATTACCACTTTTATACGTAATCAGGTGTTCGTCTCTTTTCCTGAACCACGTATTGGCTACTGCAAGGTCAAATGCAGTAGCTGATTGCAGCAGTGTCTCCCCTTCACTGTTCGGACTTCCGAAACCCCAACCCCCATGTACTCTTTCATAAATACCTCTCATTCTTCCCACATGTCCATTAAAATCACCCCCAACAATCAATTCCTCATGTACAGGGATAGCCATTAAAACTGCATCAAAATCCTCCCAAAACTTCTCTTTCACAATTTCATCACATCCTACTTGTGGGGCATACACACTGACTACATTCAACATCACATTCTCTAACATAACCTTCACAATTATCAATCTATCATTAATCCTCTGCACTTCCATCACGCTTTCTTTCAATTTGCTATCTAACACTATCCCTACACCATTTCTTTTCCCATCACTTCCACAGTAGTAAAACTTATATCCCTCGCCAATTTCTCTCGCTTTTGTTCCTCTCCATTTAGTTTCCTGCAGGCATGCTATATTTATTCGTCTTCTTTTCAGTACATCTGCTAACTCTCTGGCCCTTCCAGTCATCGTCCCAACATTCCAGCTTGCATACCTCAATCTAATTTCCCGAGCTCGCTTCTTACGTTGCACCCGCCCGGGGATAAATAAGAATACGATTAATGAATAAAATAGAGGACTACTTAAATGCTGGGAAAACCTGTGAAATAACGTGAAAATAGATTTCATAATTATTTTTGTTCCAATTCATCCCTGCATTTCTATTCATCCGTTTGAACATAGTTAAGCAATTACTATGACAATACAAATAAATAAACGTTTTGTAGAAATGGTATCATTGAACTGATCTGATGATGATAATGGAGACGGCAGGTAGGCACTGGAACTCCGTAATCAATCAATGTATCCTAGCCGTTATAAAATGAAACATGTATATTTGACTTTTCTTTAAAATATTTCACTGTGATATATACACATGCATAAAGAAACACTTATTAGTTATTACATATTTTGACACGAACACAATTATAACGATATGTTTGAATTAGTATTTAAAGCATTATTTTTATGGTGTCAGACAATCAGCAAAATTCATTTATACATCCAAATTCGTCGATCGACCATCAGTATCAGGTTTACAAACATTTATTTCTTGCACATTGATATCTTTATTTTTAGGCCTTAATGTTAAAGATCTTTCATTTATTTTTTTATCATAGAACTCTCGCCATATCTCCCGATTACTCCTAACAGTGACGAAAAATATATTCAGTATTATAGTATTTAAATGATACAATATAATTACAGATACAATGCCATTAACAATACCGTCGATAGACCATATTTTCATGACATAAATAGTCACCAATGAAATATCACTGGATATAAATATAACAGTAGCTAAGTATAAACGACGCCAGTTGTCCGTAGCTGTATGTGCGTCTGAGTTAAAACTACGACAAATTGAAAATATAATTACTAAATAAAAGATACAATTCACTATTAACGGAAAAATCAAAATTCCTATAATCATGATGCTCCCTAAATCAAATCCTAAAACATATTCATGTGCACAAAAAGATATGCATGATGGTATCAAAGCCAAAATCCAACCAAAGATAGCACTTTTAAGAAACCTCTTTCTAGTGTGCCCACCGAAAACTTTTACAATATCTACGTACAACATATGGCATATAACAACTAACCACTGGTTCTTTGCTGTTAACAGGTATACAAAGACATGTAAAGTAAGCCATGTACTAGATTTTCTATCCATTATATCTCTGTAATTGGCACTGAAAATTGTTATAAATATATACAGGAAAACGTTTGCTAAAATCGTGTTGAGGAAAACAAAATTCTTGTAGTTACGAAATTTCTTAATAATGCACCATGATGCTACACCAAATATAAACGTTAGAAGTGTCAGCACAAAAAACATGTAGTGTAGTACATATTCAAATAAATATATTTTTTCCCACATATTCTGATCAACAACAATCTCTGTAGTCCTATTACAAGTGTCATTATACTCGTATGATATGACCTCTGATGTCTCTTCTACTTGAATCATTTTATTTTAAGTATGTTTAATAGTATTTATTATTTATTTATTATTTGATAGCTTATATTAAACAAACAATATGCACCAAAGCTAGCAAACAACAAACTAGAAGAATTATTACAAACAATTATCAGTTCTTTACTAATTTATCAAATAATGACGAATTTCGGTTCCTGAGCAATCAGGGCGTTCAGCAGATTGAACGAATGGGCTGTAACAAAAAACAGGCACCTTATAGCACAGGTGCACGTCACCCGAAGTCACTCCGGAGCGTACCTACAATGAACAGGGAGCCAGCGTGGTGCTGATTTATTTATGATCAACTGTATTGTTGCAGAACAGATGGTCGATGTAGCTGAAGGGTTCTGGAAAGATGACCGCGTATCAGAAGACGCAGCGTTAGAAGCCTCCCACAAGGTTGACCAGTTATCAATATCTTTCAATATACATGATAATGAAGCACAAATCACACTTTGTGTTGATTCTAAATTTTAAATCAATTCTCCAGTTCGTTTCGTCACAATCCAGGAAATATTACAAATAGTCTTGTTGCAGAACAGATGGTCGATGCAGTTGAAGGGTTCTGGAGAGATAACCACTTAACAGAAACGCAGCGTTAAAAAGCTTCCAGGGTTGCAAGGTTGATCAGCTATCAATGTCTTTGTAGATGATAATGTAGCACAAGTCACATACACAGTTTATATTGAATCACTTTGTATTCATTCAAGTTCTTGAAAAACTATTGTTAATGTAAAATAAACAATTCTTATTATACGAACTAATTGGCACTCTAGTTCAAGAAGTAGTTGCTTCTAGACCAGGCAATGAAATACTATTCATTATTATTTAGTAAAATATAACTGCAAAGGTTTTGTGGCTTTTTTATCTGCAATACTTTTACGTCATTAATTCGCCAATAATTGACAACAAGCATTTAAAGTAACGTTTTGGTCAATATAGGTATGCAATCCTCAAAAACGAGGAAAATATACTTGGATTAAAGTTGTTGCTGATGCATCATGCAGTCAAACTGTATGGAAATGCAATGAGAAAAACGAAATATTAACATATCTTAGTTACCAGATGATCAAGTTTTTAATCAACCTTTAGTAAACATGGGCGTGCCCCAGGGTTCAATTCTTGGCCCTTTCCTTTTTATAGTTTATATTAATGACCTTCTTTACATAATGGCTAGTTTATCTGATTTAATTCTATTTGCTGATGATACTTCTCTTATTTATAAAGTAAACAGAAAAGATGCGGATGTCTTGCATGTTAACGAAAGTATGGTTGTTCTTACGAAATGATTCGCAGCTAATAACCTTTTACTAAATGCGAACAAAACTAAATGTATAAAGTTTTCATTACCAAATATCCCTCAACTTGGCCTTAATTTAATATTTGACGGCAAAAAACTCGATGCTATTACGGAAACTGTGTTCTTAAGTGTAACTTTAGATTTTAAACTGCAGTGGTGCAAGTGGGGTTCATATCTCTGTGGGTGGGGCTGGTGGGGCTCAGCTGCATATGCAGTAAGAAAAAATAGTAAATTGACAGATGTAGCCACAGCTAGATTAGTGTACTATGCTTATTTCCACATTATTATGTCTTATGGCATCTTACTGTGGGGGTGAAAGAAAGCAATCCGGGCTATCTATAAAATGGGTCTTCGTCAGTCTCTTGAGAAATTGATATACTAACTCTGCCCTCTCTTTATATTTTCGAAAGTATATTGTATGTACGTAAAAACTTAACTTACATTTAAAATTAGAAGTGATTTTTATGACAAAAATACTCGTAGTAGAGACTAGCTTAGACCAGCAAGTAATTCCTTGTGAATAGTACATGCTTTTATAATAAGCTGCCTAAGTCAGTTATTGAACTTAGCGAGGGAAAGTTCAAAACCGATATTAAGCGTGTCGTAACCAAAAAAGCATATTACAAGGTTAAAAACTATGTCGAAGACACGATTGTTTGGCAATAACTGCTTCTGCACATGTGGCCCCCTGGTAACTCATTTACTGCATTATTGTACAAAAGTGTCTATTTATTACTTACTCAAAACATTGCTTTTGCAATATTTTTATATTATTTAGATCTTATTCACCTTAAATTCATTAAATCGTGATTTATTTTTATTAACATCTCATTTGTTGATAGGTTTGATTTTTTTTCTTATATTTATATAGCCTCTTATTGTGCGAATGAGAGATTACTGTAGACCACGGATTTTAATTACTACCTATTTCAACCCAGGTATGTTAAATTTTATTTTTATTGTGCTTTTGGTTACATTATTGACTCGTCTAAACTGTATGTGTGTATATGAAAGTAGTGTTAACCCAATATTTTTTTGAAAAAGTAACCGTGAAGTTTCTGGTCGGTTCTTCTCCATAGGAAACGACCAATTGGAACCATGCGATTTTACCGGCAATATATCAGAAATATTTGTTTTTTTTTTTTCGTTAACTAGTTGAAGGTAGATTATCTTTACTTGACTATTATTTAGAGTCCAATTCATTATTTTTTATTTTTTTTGCATGATCATCCGGGATAGATTGTCAAAGGCCGTGGATCCTCTCCTACGCCAGGAACAGGCTGGTTTCCGCTCTGACCGTTCGTGCACCGACCAGATCAATACTCTCCGTATCATACTCGAGCAGGCATCAGAATGGCAGAGGGAGATTTATCTAACTTTTGTTGACTTCGAAAAAGCCTTTGATATGCTGAAGTGGTCCAGCATCTGGTCTCGCTTACTGAACATTGGAGTACCACCCAAAATTGTTCGTCTTCTGGAGGCTATCTACAAGGAGTATTCTTGTAAGGTAACGCACGACGGCCTCATCTCTGATGATATTGCAGTGCACGCTGGAGTCCGCCAGGGTTGCCTACTTTCGCCGATGACCTTTGCCTCTTGGGCCATACCCACTCCGACATGCAGGCTAAGTTGGACGATTTAAGCCGGGAGGCGGCCAAAACTAGCCTTAAAATAAATATCCGGAAGACGCAAGAGATGAGAACTGGTGCGAAGAATCCCTCATCGTTGATGTTGAACTCAGAGGTAGTGGAATGCGTACACAAATTTACCTACGTCGTGACAGAAACCGGAGGTAGGGAAGAGGACATCACTTCATGGATCGGCAACGCCCGAGCAATCTTTGCCACTATGATAATAAGGTAGATTCATCGTAAGTGTAGGCTTACGGACGGTGAGCAATGGGTAGCTCTCGCCGTTCGGAGAACATAAATGCTGGGAAAACCTGTTAAATAATGTGAAAATAGGTTTAAAAGATATTTATTTCTCAAAATACATTTCATATTTTTGTTCCTATTCACCCTTGCATTCCTATTCACCCGTTTGAATGTAGAAAAAAAAATTTTGCCAGGGGAATCAACTCAATATCTACAATCTCAAGATTCACCCATGATGGAGCCGACACAATAAAATGAAACATTTTGACGTAAAATATTTTATTTTCTATAAAGTTTTCCTATAAATGGAATGGCACTTCATGGCACAAGGTTGACAAAATCTTATAGTTGACTACTCTTTAGAAGAAATCACTGTATAAATAAAAACATACAATAATGAAAATGTAAATGAAGTCTAAGCAAACACTAATATTATTATACATAATTTTAGCACGAATGGGAATGATGCACTTGCATATAAATAAATTCTATAGTAACACTTATAAGTTACTATAATGTTGACAGGAATATATCGATACCTACAATTGAATTGTTATTTAAAGCAGTAATTAAAATAGAACTACATTGCGCATACATGGGCATCGTACGCCGATCGGGGATCGTCGGTCTCCATACATTCTATACGACAACTAGACTTGTAGAGCTTCGTTAGATCCACGCTACGCGACGTGGTTCTACGTACAAATCAGACGTGGCCCACGTGTGCGTCGGTCTAATATAGTTCCCGCTTTATTCTATACATCCACACTCGTCGTTTGACCATCAGCAGGTTTACAAATAATAATTTCGTTCACATTGATATCTTTATTTTTAGGCTTTGCTGATAAAGATCTTTCATTAATTTTTTTGTCATAGAATTCTCGCCATATCTCCCGATTACTCCTAACAGTGACGAAAAATATATTCAGTATTACAATATTCACATTATACAATATTATTTGCAGAGCTACCGCTACCATGCCATTAACACTACTGTGGGTAGGCCATATAAGTTTTATGACATATATTGTAACTAATAAAATATCACTGCATATAAATATAAGAGTCGCTAAGTATAAACGACGCCAATTGTCAGTAGCTGTATGTGCTTTTGAGTTAAAACTCTGACAAATTGAAAATATAATTACTAAATAAAAGATACAATTCACTATTAAAGGAAAAATCAGACTTCCTATAATCATGATAATCACTAAATCAAACTCAAACAGATATTGACATGCACAAAAAGATATGCATGCAGTTATCAAAGGCACAATCCAACCAAAGATAGCACTTTTAAGAAACCTCTTTCTAGTGTGCCCACTGAAAACTTTTACTATATCTATGTACAACATATAGCACATAACAACTAACCATTGGTTCTTCACTGTTAACAGGTATATAAATAAATTTAAAGTAAGCCATGAACTATCTTTTCTATCCAATATATCTTTGTAATTGGCAATGAAAATTGTTAAATATATATAAAGCAAAACGTTTGCTAAAATGGTATTGAGGAAAACAAAATTTTTGTAGTTACGAAATTTCCTAATTTTGCACCATGATGCTACACCAAATATAAACGTTAATAGTGTTAGTGCAAAAAATATGTAGTGTAATATGGATTTAATAAAAAATATTTCGTGCCACATCTGCTTAGCAATAATCACTGAAGTCTCATTACTAGTACCATTATTGGACGTGACCTCTATCTCTTCTACTTGAATCATTTTCTTTTATGCAAGTATTTATTTATTTATCAATTTTTTGCATAAATTAAACTAACAGTATGCACTTAACCGTATAGCCAGCCAACAACTTTCAAACTAAAAAGTTTAATACAAACATTGATCACTTTTTTACAAATTTAAAAAAAATTACGAATTTCGGTTCCTGAGCAATCAGGGCGTTCAGCAGTTTGAGCGCAACATGACGGTAGGGCAACAACCAAATACAGTCAATGAGACGAAAATGAAGACAAAATGGTAGTTGAGAATTCCAGATTTGCTGAACTTGGATCCGATGCAGTCCAAATTTTAAATTCAATCAATCTGTATTCCAGATCGTCACAAGCCATAAAAATCTGAGAATTGGTCTTGAACAGAAGATCAATGCTGAAGGGTTCAGGAGAGATGACCGCGTACCAGAAGACGTAGCTTTGGAAGGCTCCCGCAAGGTTGACCAGCTATCACTGTCTTTGTAGATGATAATGTAGCACAAGTCACACTTTGTGTAGATTGAAAACTTATAAATTGCTTCTCGGGTCGTCAGAAACTAGGAAATATTACAAACAGTCTTGCTGCAGAACAGAAGGTGGATGGAGCTGAAGAGTTCTGGAGAGGTGACTGCGGACCAGAAGACGCAGCGTTGGAAGTCTCCCGCAAGGTTGACCAGCTATCACTGTCTTTGTAGATGATAATGTAGCACAAGTCACTTACACAGTTTAAATTAAATCACTTTGTATTCATTCAAATTATTAAAAATCTTTTTAATGTAAAATAAACAATTCTCATTATACGAACTAAATGGCACTCTCTCTCAGAGACGTTGCTTCTAAACTAGTCAATGAAATACTATACTATTCGTTATTATTCAGTAAAATATATCTTTAAAAGTACCTATTGTGGCGTTATTAACCACAATACTTTTAGGGTCAGTGCACACCGAGACGCGACGCGACGCGGCGATGCAGGAAGAGGTCAGTGATTTCGCGCTGCGCCGCGCGCCATCGCGAGACGTATCGCAACGTTACGAGGCACATAGTAAAATCGTTGGCAACACGACGTCGCGAATGTAAAAATGTTACGCTGCGCAGCGAGAAGTCGCGTGGTATCACAAGGCGCAGCGCTGCATGAAGCAACGTATTCTAAATTCTCACAATGAAATGTGTATCTTTTCGTGTGGTAAATAAATTCTATTTTGAGTCACTCTATTAAAATGTGCATGCAGCGTCGCGTCGCGTCGCGTCTCGGTGTGAGCTGATCCTTATAGTTACGTCATTAATAAACGTAGAAATTAAAACAAAAAACAAGGATAATAGATTAATTTATTTTAACGGTTGTAAACAAGCAAGCGCAATGGCTAAAACGAAACACTTCCTTGTATTTGTCATAGTTTAAGTATATTGTATTATAGCGACATCTCTGACGGCACAGAATCCTGCACCGCGCAAGCAAAGTTCTCCGCGCGATTTAAACATATACAACAGCCCGAAATCATCTATCGGGCAAGTAGCCCACCGGACATAACACCCGTCCAGTCGGAGGATCCTGCCTTTTCAACGTAGGTATATGGTTGTGGGACTTTACTCTCTGATCTGCCTACCACCAAATTGGGTTAAGGCTTGCAGTGCAGTACAACCTTGTTCACGTTTGCTCCGAGTGCAGTACTGCTACAATGTAATCACATATAACTAGTGAGGTCCCTTGCAGTTCTTAATACAATTGCGGCCATATCACCGATACACCGGCCAATACCACGCGTGCGACCTCCTTCTTCGTAAGCATTACTGCTTCTCACAAGGAAGAGACTGCCAGCCTCACTCCGGACCATAGCCTGAACCAGGGCCCGATGAGAGGGCGATACCGCCGATTGTCTCTACAAGGACACGGCGGAATTCCGACCATGCGGGGTAGACTTCCACCGTGTCCTCCAGGCGGTCCAGTCCATACTCCCGAACTCCCGACCTTGCCGTGTCTGGTGAGGACGCCGTGTTGCCGCTCCAGCAACTTCTCAAAAAGGGGACAGTAATTCCCCTTTGTTGCCCATGTTTATAGTTTTGTCAACAACTGCTATCGAAAGGTTGAAACCGCATCGTCTTTCTTGGTAAAGACAGTGCGTATTTTGTTATGACTGAATGATGTAAGTGTTTCAGGCAATACCTACTGGTAATTAGTGAAAGCTTGTTTTAACTCGCTAATGAATGTTTATATAAGTGCTTTTTTATGCCACAAGTAATTTTATAAACCACGACTACGTATATCCACCGATTTTAAAATAAATATGTACGGTATCTATGTAAGCATAATATTAATATATAAAAATAAACACTTTTTATCGTTTTCAAAACGATATTGTATGAGTTTCTTATATATACCTAGCCTTTTCTCAACTATATTGGGGCCAGTCAAGCCGGATTTAGCTGAATACCAGTATTCTATAATGGAGCTCGTGGCTAGATTATAACAGCCGCACAGGTCGATCTTCAAGGTTAAGCAACGCTTGCCTATTTACTAGTTGGTCTGTGGATGGGTGACCATCTTAACATAACGAGTTTCCTCCGTGCCTCGGAAAGCACGCTAAGCCGTAGGTCTCGGCTGTCATTTGTAGATCTTTGGCAGTCGTTACGGATAGTCAGAAGCCAGTAAATCTGACGCCAGACTTGCCATGAAGTACCGTATTACCCCAATTAATGGGTTGTGGAGGTCTGGTAGGCAGCCGCTCCTTGTAAAATACTGGTATTCAGCTAAATCCGGGTTGACTGGAAGCCGACCCCAATATAGTTGGGAAAAGGCTAGGCAGATGATGACCAGTATTCTATAATGGATAATCCCGTGTCACAAATAAATAATAATAAGGTTTTCTCTTGTTTTTGAGCGAACTACAAATATGGCCACATGACGAGTGTGCGCATTTGGATTTTGCAACTTGGAATATCCGATGTCGTTGATGTAAATTTGGCAGCGTCACGCGTGCAATGGTTTAAATTGTGTAAATACCTATTTTATTTAATAAATCGGGTATTTTCTGCTCGTTAAAATTAATCGCGGGATTGTAAGACATATCCAGTTTATTCTTTCTCTGTATGAAATCAGTGTAAGTACATAAACAATTCTACCTAATTCCGATCTCTGTTTATTACTTACATATAGTATTTATTAACTGTTTAACGCCCGTTTTCAATAACCTACCGGAGTTCATAGATAGATAGTTATCCCTGATAACCAGTAAGATTTTATCTATCCATCCACAACTTTGGTAGGAAATGCTATCCGTCAGTAGGTTATAGGAAAGCAAGTAAGGGCAAAAGGATATATTTGTTTATCTTAAGTATCTGCAACTGTAGATAGATAGCTTATTGAAAACGGGCGTTAGAAGGAACACCTTACTTTTAGACGTACGTTATTTAAAATTTTGTATCAACACAAAGTGTGACTTGTGCTTCATTACGCTGCCCGCCAACGTCAGACTTTTTGTAGGACCGATAATCGGAATCTATACTAATATAATAAAGAGGTAAAGTTTGTTTATTTTTTCACCAATAGAAAGCTGCTGTATTCCTGAGTGACATAGGCTATATTTTATGTACGCGGGCGAAGTTGCGGGCTAAAGCTAGTAAATTATAATCCTATATTAAATTCTGACCGGCTTTTTGTAGGACGTGTGCGTTGCACTACTGCTATCAGTGTGGTCCATTTTTACACCTACAAAAAATCGGTCACCGATTATCGGCCTCACCGACCATCAGTTCTATAGCAAGACTGTTGATTAGATCTTTGGTTTCTGATTACCCGTAGGTATTAACAGTGATGAGTAATGACGTGAAATTGTTTTGAAATGTTTTTTAGGTTATTTTAAACCATAGCCAACTTAAATTGTCACATTGACAGTTTTTCAATGTTGATACATTTTAAACTGTCAATGTGACAATTTTTTAATTGACCGTTTAGAAATTAAGTGAAGGTTTGACAATGCTTAACTGGACATTAAGGGACGCTAATGAATCATTAACTGTATCTGAGTGCGAGAGTTATTATTGCAAACATTCATTTATTGATAGGTTTATTTTGATATAACTTCTTTGTATAATGTGAATGTGAGAACACTATTTTTTTTTGTGTTTTTACGTGCAAATCTGACGGGTCTACATTATCCTCTCATGTCTATTAATATTGTGACTTAAATATGAAATTATTGTAAATAATTAATTTAATTTTTTAAGAGAGTCATGCTATTTCTTGCCGGTTTTTCTCCATAGGAAATGACCAATTGGAGCCATGAGCTAAATAAATGAATAAATAAATAAATAATGATACTTTAGTGATTGCTGTCAATCTGACATGGCAGGGTATATTTTTTAATCAAATCTATACTATAATTATAGTCTTTTCTACATAGCATGGGTTGGGTGACAGCAGGACGAAAATATGCATCTTTAAGATGAGAGCAGAGGATAGATAGCTACATTGTATGAATCTGACAGCTGTCACCGAAACCATCCTATAAAAAATTTAGTATAGTCTCATTTTTTTATAGGAAATTTAATTTAAGTATCGTATTCAATTTTTTTTATTTTTTTTATTCAAAGATATGTGACATCCACCAATCCGCAATCGGGCCCGCGTGGTGGATTACAGCCTATTCTATTTCTATTCTATTCCTAAAGAGAAAGCCTGAGTCCCAGCAGTCGGAACATTATAAGGCTGATGCAATGCTATTTAATTTTAAACAAATTATTCGTTTTTTTTATTTTCTTCATTATGTTTGCCGACACTAATGAAGTTTATATTTTTGGTGTAGCATCATGTTGCATCATAGGGAAATTTTGTAACTACAAAAATTTTGTTTTCCTGAACACCATTTTTGCAAACGTTTTACTTGATACTGTTATACGATCTACATTGACAATAACAAATATCTTTCGCATGTGGCACAAAATCATGACTTGCTTTAAATTTTATTGTATACTACTTCATAACAGCAAATAAAATCATTGGTTGCTCGAAATATGCCATGTGTTGTTAGTCGATATTGTAAAATATTCAATAGGCATACGAAAAGGAAGTTTTAAACAAAATTAATATGTACCAATTAAACACTTCCTTATCTACTGCGTTATCTTTCTATTTGGGTTTATCGTTTGAATCCCCAACCGGTCCTATGAGACCGCGCTGTTATTGTTTTACTATTGTGTCTCGTTTCGCGGGTATCTGAGTAATTAATTACCTATTTGCTAATACTACACTTTGTCCTTTCTCGTCACACCACACATCCATCTTAACATTCTCATATCCGCAACGTCCAATCTTTTTTCATCCATCTTTTTCACAGCCCATCATTCTGATCCATACAGCATGACAAGCCTTATCATGAACTTGAAGATTTTATCCTTCAACTTGACTAATACAAATGCGTCTTTGGTTACTTATTTACACCGTGATGACAGCATGATGAAGTCATCAAGCACTGTTAAAACCGTAATAATTTTACCTTGTACTTTTAAAAGCATTAATTTAATTTAATTAATTACGCATAAAAGTAGGTACTTTTATGCGTAATTAATTAAATTAAATAGCTTAAGGCATTAAGTCCGCCTCTGTAGGTACAGAGGCGGACTTAATGCCTTAAGGCATTTTATACCAGTCAACCTTTGGTTGATGCAAAGTTGAATTGTGTTACGTGCAATAGGTATTATTCAATTTTATACAAAAATGAAGCTATAAACTATAAATAAAATGATCATCTAACTAGCCTTTTCCCAACTATATTGAGGTCGGCTTCCAGTCAAGCCAGATTTAGCTGAACACCAGTATTTTTCGAGGAGCGGCTGTCTACCACACCTACACAACCCATTACCTGGGGTAACGCGGTACTTCATGGCAAGATTTACTGGCTTCTGACTATCCGTAACGACTGCTAAAGATCTACAAATAACAGCCGAGACCTACGGCTTAACGTACTTTCCGAGGTACGGAGGAAACTCGGTATGTTAAGATGGTCACCCATCCACAGACCAACCTTGGCAACCGTTGCTTAATCTTTTAAGGCTGTTATTATCTAGCCTCTATAAATAAAACATATAAAAATATATATTCATATAATATATTACATAATATCTGTATGACATAAGTACTAATGACGTTAACTAGATTATATTAGCAATATACAGGAAAATAGTTAAACAATTAATTTTGTACTACTTATCAATACCTAGTATTTGACTGACCGTTTGCACAATATAATTAATCAATATTATTATTATTTATCGACACTTTGCGGGACCAGAGGGCTGGCTAGTTCTTCGCCCAAAGAATCAGCATTGCTATACAACGTGGCAATGCCGCCAGCCTTCTGGGCACATTTCCAGATGACAGCGATGAGGAGGAGTACTTCGACGCCTGAGTGTTTATTTTATATTTGTATTATACGAGTATGTACATAGCTAGGTTTAACTTAAGTTTTTTATTTAAATTTTTAGCATTTGTAAATAAATTGTATCAATATTTAAAATAATTTCCTGAATCACTGCAGTCACATCGTTTGTTATCGAATAGATCTGAAACGGGTTGACTGATTTTTCAATTTTTTTTTACGTTTGATAAGTTATAAATTTTTAGGTTGTAGGCTATTCACCCCTCCAATTTTTTTGTTTGATTATCATCCGAATATATACCGCGTTTCATCCCTCATCTTCACATGACCATACCAAGACAAACGATTTCTTTTTAATTTTTTATTCACTGGCGCCACTTTTAAACTTCTTCTAATATACTCATTTCTCACTTTATCCATTCTCGTCACTCCACACATCCATCTTAACATTCTCATCTCCGTTACATGCAATTTTTTTACATCCTTTTTTTTTGTTTGGGGAATCATTATTGACTTCTCTCGCTACTAGGTAGAGCGGTTGGGCGTGTCAGACTCTTACTGACTAAAATCCACCTCGTTCCTTCTTTGCCTTCGTTCGAGAGCCACGGGTTATTTTTTTTCACCCTTGTCAAAAAGTATATGGCAAACAATAGGGAGAGTGTAGAGTTTAGAGTGTCAGACTTATACTGATTAAAACCCACTGAATGTTCCACTATGTGACTATGTAACCCACTGTGCGTTTGTGAGTATATTCCTTCAGTTATACATAAAAAAATGTGATAAAACCGTACAACACAAATAGTTATAAAGAAAAAAATATGTCATTAGATATTTGTACATATTTCTCTGCTACCCTAAATATAGTATATACAATACATATGATTTGTATTTATTACTTATGTAATGTGTTTATGTATATAGTATATCACAAACTACTTGCGTATCTTTTCTCCTCGGTAAAAATTGCTTTTAGCGATAAAACCGGGCATTTATACACCATATTTATTTAAAGCTCCTACTGTATTTATTTTGGTGTATAATAAAGAGTGTATCTATCTACCTACCTATCTGCACAAACCACAAATACTCGAAAATCCATGATGACGATGATATTCATATTTAAGCAAGAAACGTTTCTAAAGTGAATAGCAGTATCTTCCAACATTACGTTTCCGTAACGAATCGTACCATCTGAAGATGATCTTTTCAAAAGACTGAAGATACCTGCGATCGCTTTGCAAAGGATCAAAAGATCTCTTACAGACCTGTAAAGATGAATTTAATGAATGTAGAAATCGACTTGTCCGTAGCAACGCTACGCGTAGTGCTACGCCGTAGCTCTCGCTGTGCTACGATTATGTTGATACGATATTATACTGTAATGGATAATCATGAAGTATCATATTAAACGCGGTTAATGAGTTGTGGAGGTCTGGTAGGCTGTCACTCCACGTAAAATAATGGTATTCAGCTAAATCCGGCTTGACTGGAAGCCGACCCCAATATAGTTAGGAAATGGCTAGGTAGATGATGATGATACTATAATGGATAATGCCGCCGTGTCCCACGTGCGGGATTGCGATAGCAAAGCGAGTCAGCGCGATGAAATAAACAATTTATTGATACTCTTATCTAGTGGCCTACGTGACCAACCGCACGTCTGTGCGTTATGCGGGCTTGCGGACGGCAACCAGTGGGTAGCTTGCCGTCCAGCAGTCCGGTAATAATCAGAACCGAGCCCAAGTCGTCAACGGCGCGTACTGTTCCACGCGCGCCTCAAAGAAATGTCAGCAAACTGTAGGGGCCCGGTAGGGTTGTTCTGGTGTTATGGATGGGTTTCCGAAAGGAAAACCCGGAACCCTGGAACGAAGACAAAGTAGGAATAGGGCGGGGTTTAGTCAATAAAAGTCTGACAACCCCTACTGCTCCACCAAAGAGTGGGAAAGTAATTCTGAAGATTCTCCACGAAAATAAAAACGTTAGTGCGTTACTGCGCGAAGAAAAGTGGATGTGATCGAGTAGGTTTGCTATTTTTGCAAGAACCCTTGCGTTGCGGTGACTTGTTTTATATAAAGCGGTGACTTCACGTGCACGTAACAATGTATTAAATCGTGTTCGCACCGCATCGCTTTGCAACCGCAATTACTTGTGTAAATACGCTGCGTAAATTTACACAAGGTTTATTGTGTGGTAATTCTATTAAAGAAAGAAGAATTAGGTACAACAGGTAAAAAAAAGCTTGGGTTTATGTACTTCAAATATAACGGGAAAAATAATTACTGTTGGTACAGTAATTATTTTTCGTTCGTCTGTATTTTATACCTTGTGACTAAAAGTAAAGAAATAATCCTAAATATTAAAACCCAGGTTTTTTTTTCAAGTAGAGAATCATCAAAAACATCTCGTACATATCGTGTCAGACTTTTTATAGAAAGAAAAAAAAAACACGTTTATTTGGCAAACCAATATGGTCGAGTACAAGTAATTAATTTATGACTAAACCCTACTCTGTTCCTTCGTTGTTTTCGATCTGGGGACACCGAGCTTCCCTTTCAGAAATCCAATCCATGGCCCCAGATTAAAACCAAAGTGGACTGAAGACCTGGCGAGATTCGCGAGATTCCGATGGATGCGAGACGCACAGGACCGGTCGTTGTGGCAAAGCTTGTGGGAGCCCTATGTCCAGCAGTGGACGTATTTCGGCTGAGATGATGGTGATAAATGATATTTATATATTGCAAATTGGTTTTCACAAACTCTTTTACACGTCAATTTTTTTTTTGGACTTTTTTTTTATTACTAAATGAGGCCGGTGTTTCCTAACTGACTACCCTGAGAAGAAACACCGAAACAAACTCAGGGGTAAATTAAAATCATGTGGTTTTTAGTTGCCATAGATGTGAGCTTGCGGACGTACCAGGTCGTTCGGTTGTCCAGTAAGCCCGAGTCGACAGCACGTAGTGTCTCACGTATGAAAAATTTCATAAAAACCCAGAAGTCCGATATCTGTTGGGGTTGCGGAAATGTTTTATAGAGTGAACGCAAACGACAATTGACGGATACAGCCCGCCTGTATACGTCAATTGTTTTAATTAGTGAAGTCTGACACGCCCTTTCATTATACCCTAGAGTGGGAGAAGTAATTTGCAACTTCTCGCCTCAAAAAAAAAACTATCTAAAGCAATGCTCTTAAGCTAAGACTGGGGGTTGGCCATCATAATAAAACGTGCTTTACACTCCCGTACGAATAGTCTTCAGCTGTAAACGCGATTTAACAGCTGCTCGTCTAGGCTCAGCATTATGCTCGCACTAGTGTTTTTTGTGGAGAGCAGTGGTGGCCCAGTAGTAACGGGGTGTAGCACATACAAACACAGCCAAGCGCATTACTTTGTGCTATTATTTCATCATGTTTTCCTTCTCCATTTTGAATGTAGGGGACTTTCAAAACAGTGAAGGAAAACATCGCGAGGAAACACATGCATGTTCTAGAATCAAAAATTCAAAAAACCAATGACATTCAGCAACCCATACTGGGCCAGCGTGGTGGATTACGGCCCATTTCCTCTCATAGAGATGAGGTTTTATGCAATGCAATGTAATGTCTTCATTACACAAAAAAATGCGGCTGGGTTTGAACCCGTGACCTAAAACTTGTAAGTCGTTGCAGTTACCAATGAGCCACAGTGACTCTACTACCACTGCACTGTTCCTACTAAAACTTACTTCTAATTCCTCATTTATATTACTAATAGGTATAATTGCAGACAATATTTTTCTTTTTGTATGACGTACAACTTGGAGGTTATTGCATCATGATTTTTAACTATACGGTGAAAAACCAAAATATATATTCATAATTACCTACTTTAGGGGCTTTTGAAGACGATTAAAGGAATGGTAATAGAATAACTTTACAATAAACAGGAAAAAATAAGTTTTGACATAAAGTACCGTGTAACCACAGTTAATGGGTTGTGGAGGTCAGGTAGGCAGCCGCGCCTCGTAAAATACTAGTATTGAGCTAAATCCGGCATGACTGGAAGCCGACCCCAATATAGTTGGGAAAAGGCTAGGCAGATGATGATGAAACAGGAAAAATTAACATAATACTCCTTTTTTGGGCAGTCCTGTAATTAAAGTACTTTGAAATTCGCAAGTAAAGTAATGAATTGAGTGTGGTCAGTGCCCGCAACAAATGTTTAATAATTATTTAAAGAGCTTAAATTAACTTAATTTTATTATTGACTGTTTAAAGAACCACGAGACGAGCTCATGGCTAGATAATAATAGCCGCACGGGTCGATCTTCAATGTTAAGCAACTCTTGCCAATGTTGGTCTGTGGATGGGTGGCCATCTTAACAGACCAAGTTTCCTTCGTCTCTCGGAAAGCACTAGGTCCAGTAAGTTAGGCAGTTAAGCAGTAGGTCCCGGCTGTCATTTGTAGATCTTTGGCAGTCGTTATGGCTAGTCAGAAGTCAGTCAATCTGTTGCGGAGGTCTGGTAGGCAGCCGCTTCTCATAAAATACTGGTATTCAGCTAAGTCCGGCTTGGCAGGAAGCCGACCCCAATATAGTTGGGAAAAGGCTAGATACATGATGATGATGATGATGTAGGCTTATGTAAAGTAAAAACATTTTGATTTTAAGTTTGAATTTTGAAGTGACCGATATCATCAATTGAGTTGAACTAGAATGCAAATGAAAGCACGCGAACAATTGGATTTTAGAAATATTTAATTCAACAGCAATTTTGTTGGCTTCAGCGATGTTATGGATCTCCGAAACCGTAATCAAAACTAGGATAACCGAAATAAAAAAAATATCCGTAACCCAATTCGATTTAAAAATCTCGGATACAGACGGGGTCTAAACGACATAACATTACGACCGGTTTTTATTTGTTTCGCCTGGTCAAACGAATAATAATCTAGAATAGAAATAAAGTCAAATCTTGCTATTTGTATTTTAGTTTCATTCTAGCGGATAATCCGAAAAAAAATCATATCTGTAACCGTATCCGAAACCGGTACATTACCTATAATTTATTTCGTTTTGACATTAGTAGGAAAATATTGATATATTTTTTTATTATTTGATTAACTGTTTATTTAAAACCCAACTTCGCAATGCTTGGTTTTTTCCATCATGTACACACAAATACTTGATAACGAAAATAACAAAATAAAGACAGAAGATCACAAAGGTTAAGGGGTTAAGGTAATTCATTTTTTTTTTCAATTTATTCCGTTCTGATACTAATAACTAATACGCGCATTGAGGGTTCCGTACCAACTTACCTATGAAAACAGTTCAATTCTCGAATCGAGTCTTGAAAAGGTACGGAACCCTAAAAAGAGTGGAATTCCCTGCTGGAGTCTGTGTTCAACAATCTTTAAGTCAAGAGTGAATAGGTTACTTCGGTCAAAAGCGAACCTACCAATAATAAAAAAAATAAACATAATTGTGTAACAAGTTACAGCAAACGACGAACACATAAAAGATCAAATGTATAAATAGAATAGAAATCTATTTATAATAAATATTCTTACAGTTAGATCACTGTCTAGCTTTTTGAGGTGAGATATATTTTTAGCGTCAAGGATATTAGCCGGATGAACAATTCCCACCGGGATACCCACAAAGAAGATTCATAACTAGATTATTTCCATTTCTATAATTAAACCTCAACTAGAAAAAAAAACTGAAGTAAGTCGTGTAGATTCAGATAATTAGAAACCGTCAACGTGATAATATCTTTATTGGCATAGTCTAAGCATGGATTAACTGAAAAAATACGAATACCACGCCTGCAGAAGCTGTTCAAGTTATTGCTCGAAGCAAGCTATAATCAAAATGAAGAAATTTGTTTTATTGTATGACCAGAAGATATCGAAAACATCGATGTCTTCATCGTATCCTTGGGATATATCAAGCCGAGACCATCTCTAACGTGGAGCTGTTGGAAAAATGTCACAAAAACCCGATCGACGACCAGATCAAACGTCGCAAGTGGAGTTGTATTAGTCACGCGCTTGGGAGGGACCCCGATCGTATACCTAAACACGCGCTGGATTGGAATCCCTAACGGAAAAGGAAGCGTGGCCGTCGTCGACAGACCTGGCGACGCACCGTATTGGTAGAAGCGAAAGCCGTCGGACTGACATGGAGTCAGGTCAAGCGTAAAGCGCAAGACCGGTCGCGATGGGCGACTGTACTGTCGACGCCCTCTGCCCCAGCTAGGGGACATAGGTATGATATATAAGTATGACCAGAAGCAGTTCTTTATAATAGGTTTCCTTACCTGCCCTTTTCTCCGCATCTCTGAAGACCAGGTCTCTCAGCAGCACAGGATCTGAAGCACCCTTACTGTTGCGAGCTGTCACCGCCAGGTCTTCATCTTCCTCTAGCGACTCCACAGCTGACCAGCTTATATTGAACCACACTATTAGATCTGGAGAAGAAAAAGATTTTGTTAGAAGAATATAATCGTTCATCATCATTATTTCAGCCGAAAGACGTCCACAGCTGAACATAGGCCTTCCCCAAGCGTCGCCACAACGACCGGTCCTGTGCGTCTCGCATCCATCAAATTCCCGCGACCCTCGCCAGGTTGTCGGTCCACCTTGTGGGAGGCCTTCCAACGTAGCGTCTTCCAGTACGTGGCCGCCACTCCAGAACCTTTCGTCCCCATATTTATAATCGTTAATTTTCTTTATTTATAAATGGAGAAACTGACTGATTGACATATTTATTTATTTATTTAAACTTTATGTACAATGGTGGTACATAGGCGGACTTAATGCAAACAACGCGTACCTGAAACTACTGGGACTAGAAGCAAAAAATGTTGGGCAAGGTTTCCTTTTATAATGTAGCTGAGCACAGACTGACTGTATACACGGATTTCAGGATTTTTTCCCCAAAGGGGAGTAACAGGAGTTCAAAGTTTGTATGGATAAACCCGCTTTCACGCGGGCGAAGCCACAGAAGCTAGTCTAAAATAATGGCTGATATTTTCTGAGAATTTCAATTAAAATCGACATCGTTTTCTTTGACAATTAAAATAAAGATCTCACTCACAGAATTGCACTTAAGGCTATGCTGGGCCATCTACACTATGAGTTTTACTACCTACGTGCTAAAATGCTAAAATTTATATGAGTTTTAGCAACCATACACACGTGTAAAACTGTATGAGTTTAACTAAACTACGCACAGTATACCGTGCACAAACCAGTCTGCACAGGTGAACCTTGAAGCTTGTGCTTGAAGCTAGTTTATGCGGTAGGCCCATTAGATCAACGAAGTATTTAATAGGTAACGATCCATTTTTTAATTTTTTGACAACATGGAATTAACTTATTGAGAGACAACAAACTAAAGCAATATCAACACGTTTTTATAACTAGTCAATAAATTATGCAATATCATATGCATTTTATATCCTCCGGTATTTAGTAACACATAAAACAAAATAACTGAAATCCGATTCTAGATTAACGGCCATACACATCGTCACATCTGTCGGATATTTCATTTCATCTCATTATTGTAAACGGACATTTTGACGTCGATAACGTATTGATTTTGGTCTGCAAAACCAATTACTGGCACGCGACGCCATTTTAAATTATTTAACGTGCGTTTTGTTGCAGGTAGGGTAGTTAGCAGTTATTGCAATTTGAATTTAGTGTTCCATTTTTGAATGGTTCCGTTTTTAAATTTGTTCGGTGGAATGAGATTCTATTTTTGATTCGATACCTCTTTGGTATAATAGTTCAGGAATATTTAGTCAAATGGATGGATAGGACCGGTCGTTGTGGCGTCGCTTGGGGGAGGCCTATGTCCAGTAGTGGACGTATTTCGGTTGAAATGATGATGATGTTAAGCAAATAAGGGCAAGAATCTCGGAATGAGAGATGGTCAGCTATTAACTTGTATTATAAACTTTTATTTTGGTATACTAAAACTTGTCTAAAAGCTTACTTATCGTAGGATGTTCGGCGTCCGCGACTAAAACCAAGGTCCAAAGGTCAAAAAATCATTTATTGGAACTCATTCAGGTCTCATTCTTTATGGGAAAACCCATAATATTCCTGGACTATAAAGCATTGGACTACGCGTGTTGTGAAGCTTGCCACCAACACCTGAAGTGATGACCACGACCACTCTGTCAAGAGTGATACCGACGAAGAAGATAAAGTATTGTGAAGTACTCTAGCTTTGATAAACCCATTTTAAAAGAGTGTTATAATTATTTAAAGTTCAAAGATTAATTTACATTAATATCATTTATTATTTTACGCTATCATTTAATAAAATATAATTCATTAACTACCACATTCCATAAACATTCTGCTACGATAAACTGAATAATTTAAATTCTTAGTAAAGCTAGCCCGAATGCTCAGATTCCGTTATAATTATTTAAACATTGATATATTCATATTCAGTAGAAATTAATGGAAAGCTCCAATTTACAAATGATTTCAAAGTAGAATAATATTATCTAAATTTATGAAAACGATACAAAGCCCACATGAATTTCAAATGTCAATATCGATGAAAAAGTGCTTTAAATTATAATACGTCGTTTGTTGAATTTTCAGAATGGTAAATGAAAAAGGATTTTAAAAAAATATAGTAATTTTGTGGGGCTCTTGTTGAATGTGGGAAATAATCAAAATGGCTTCTCCCGTTCTGGGCGGAGCAGGAGAGCATGACAAACTTCTACTGACTAAAATCCACTCCTGTTCCTTATTTGCCTTCATTCTAGGGCACTGGGGTTCTCTTATGTACAGCTTTGTGGAATGGAGTGAGGGGTGAAACGAAGCATATTACTCTAAACAGGTATTTCCAACAGAATGGAAGAAGAAAACGTGTTGCGCCGAACCCAAGTAATATGGGATAAGGGCAGAAAGAAGAAAAAGGTATTTCCAACAGAGTGTACCAACAATTTCTCATACTCCACAACGGAATATCTTCCAACCAGACGAGTTTTATATCTGGTGGTACAAAAATTATAAAAAATAAATCATTAGGCACCCCCCTCTTAACATAATGAGTTTCCTTCGTGCCTCGGAGAGCACGTTAAGCCGTAGGTCTCGGCTGTCATTTGTAAATCTTTGGCAGTCGTTACGGATAGTCAGAAGCCAGTAAATCTGTCTCCAATCTTGCCATGAAGTACCGTGTTACCCCAGTTAATGGGTTGTGGGGGTCTGGTAGGCAGCCGCTCCTCGTAAAATACTGGTATTCAGCTAAATCCGGCTTGACTGGAAGCCGACCCCAATGACACTAAGACTCAACAGGTTTATAAGGCACCCCCCGTTACAGGCCTGGTATGGTACGGAGCGAGGTGGAATGGCAGGCGGCCTCCGCCTCGCCGCCTTCTGCGAAGCAGTAATGCTAGCGAAGGAGGCGGCTGCACGCGAGAGGGAATGGCCTTCACAACTCCGCCGCCGGATTCCGATCAAACTGTACGGGTAGGAACGAAGCAAAGCATCTGGAGCCAAAAGTACGAAAGAGAACCCCAGGACTTTGGAACGAAGGCAAAGAAAGAACGGGGTTTAGTCAGTAAAAGTCTGACACGCTGTCCCGTTCTGCCCAAGAGTGGGAGAAGTAATTCTGCTGATGACCCACCTAAAAAAAAACCCCTAGGAAATAAAAAAACTGAATAATTATAGCAAATCTGGTAAACTTACCAATAAAATTAGCAGTAGTATTTCCCAGCACCCTGCCATTCTCGCCCAGTACATCTAACGTGAAGTGTTGGGTGAGGCCTCCATCGTACCCTGCTGTGCATTTGACGGACAGGTGGGGCTCGCTGCGCAGGAGTACTCTCTTCGCTGTGCAGTTCCGTGGGGGTGATGGACGAGCTGGAGAGAGAAATAACAAAGCTTAGTATGAATTTTTCACCCATTGTCATAGAACGCCATCTAGTCCGAAACTAAGCAGGAAACATTAAGACATAGTTTTAAACTTATTAATAAAGTGTTATAAAGGATGTTTTTTTTAATAATTGTCGCATACTAGAATTTGCTCCTGTTATGTGGGTGCGAGCACAAACACAGCTTGACATGTATGTAACAATCTATAGGCTAAAAAAATACTTGATCCTTGCGGGAACCATATCACGATACGCATAGCAGTAGCCACTCAACCACTGCAACAACCATGCCGTCAAAAAAAGTAGAATCAATTGTTTATCATTAAATATACCGAAATGAAAATAATAAAAATATACTTATTAACACCTTCACAGTTTATTTTTATAGACCTTTTCATTAAATAAACTATCACTTCATCATTATTATCCGAAAAAGTCTTACAAACTAAAAAAGCCTTATCGTTAAAACTCTAAACCACTCAATCAATTTAACTTTGAAATAGAAATCTCAATGGGCACCAATTAATCAAACTTCATCGGCCAGAATTGGTCAGATAAATCCTAGAAACTAGTTATGTACAGTAATGGTAGTAATAGGTTCAACAGTATTTAAAAACATTATTTTTCTCATCAACATAAAATGTGTCCGTCGTCATACAAAAAAAACTGAATTTATAGTAATGAAAAAAATAAAAAAAAACCCAATATGTAACACTTTAGTTTATTTTTAAAACTCTTAAATGAAAAATATAAACAAAAATTAATAATAGATAGAATAAGAATAATAGGTACAAAAAAATAGTGTTCATTAAATAATGCGCGATATAGAGTCAGAGCAAGACCATTCCAAGGATCTAAAATACAATAATTTCAAATACGAAGCAAAACACAAAATTAAAAAGTTACTTAAAGGCACGAGGCAGAGTTTTCCCGTACAACAAGAATAAACGTGTTTTTACCTCCGATATAAATTCCGGCGAAAAAAATTATTGAGAAATCAGAAGTGCAACATCAATCGGCAGTTCCAAACTTCGAAACAACTCTGAGTTTTTAATGTTTGCGGTGATTATCTATACTAATCTATACTAATATTATAAAGAGGTAAAATTTGTAAGTTTGTAGGTTTGTAAGTTTGTATGTAGGGGGTAATCTCTGGAACTACTTGGTCCGATTTGTAAAATTCTTTCAGTGTTAGATAGCTCATTTATCGAGGAATGCTATAGGCTATATACCATCACGCTACGACCCACGGGAGCGGAACAGTAAAGAAAAATGCGGGTGAACCCGCAGGGGACAGCTAGTAAGTCAATATAATGAGTTTGTTAATTGCCTTTGCCATGAGCTTTGCGTATTAATAATAGTGCTATTGGAGGATACATAATTTATATTCAGCCACGTAATACCGATTCTGTACAAGCGGTTCAAAGAATTATTGAAAACGGTATGCACTTATCCTAACTAATATTATAAATGTGAAAGTGTGGTTGTTTGTTACTTAATCACGCAAAAAAGGCGGAACAGATTTGGCATGCATATGGCCTTTGACCTTTTATTCCAATTCTTGAACACGCGGACGAAGTCGCGGGCGGAAGCTAGTAGTTTATAATCATAATTGATTTAATAATACAACTATTTACTTCATGTGCTAGTTATAACATCGCCTAAGACGCATCTGTAAAAGTGTTTTAATATAATTTAATAAATAAATAAATAGTTTATAAACAACGTTAGGTAACTTTAAGTCCTAGTCATAATTTTTAATTCTATAAGTATCCTCTAACTTCTCTTAACCCATTTATCTAACAGCACATATTTTTCACTTCCAAAATTGTAGTACAAGAAAATACAGAACATTAGTGGCGAACCTTATCTCTCTCTCACTGTACCTAGTGTAAATTAATAATTTTACCAACTTAATTAAAACATTCCCGTTTTCCTAAATTGATCGGTGACCCGACTTCGAAGGCTTCGAAACCCGTTTTAAAATACGGTCGAACTTTTGCAATTGCGACTTGGATCGTATACGGCTTTACGGCAAAACTTGCACTACAGACTCTCGTTTCAACTGTTTTGAATGCGATCCGTTTTTCTGTTCCGTTTTAGTTATGGCTCATTGGTGAACCTACTTACCTACATAAAGTTTGTGGAGTGTATGGGAATGTAAGTTTGGGAAATACATGCAAACTGAGTTTTGGTAAAGGACTGATTACTGGTAGGAGACGCGGAAAAGTTATTGGTGTTGATCGTAAATTGTAAAGTAGACACTATTTGAAATGAAAGTTTACTAGATTCTATTTTATTTTTAACCTTGCTCCAAATGATTATAAATCATTATACGTAGTCATATCATTATCATCATCATTTCAGCTGAAGTGTCCGATGTTCTCTTAGTTTTTTGTATCACAGGCGTTTCCACCTAGCACAGGAGTCATGGCTTCACTCTATTTGTAGATGTTCCTATGCCAATAAGTTTATCTATCTTATCTTATTGTTGGACATAGGTCTTCCCCAAGCGTTGCCTCAATGACGGTCGGTCCTAGACGTCTCGCATCTATAGGATTCCGGTGACCCTCTACAGGTTATCAGTCCACCTTGTGGGAGCCTTCCAACGTTGCGTCTTCCGGTATGAGGCCGCCACTTCAGGTGTAGGTGATGATTTGTTTTTTCCTTATAAATTTTTTCTTTGACTTTGCTTTTTACAGCGTTACTAACACACAAGTCAACTAAAACGTGAATAAAATTATCTCCGTGTATACATACGTATGTAAACTAGGAACAGAACAATCATAATAGTAGAAATGTGTGTTTTCATGCAGATGGGGTAATGTAAGAAAAACAGTAGGTTCTGTGTTCCGTTTGTGAAAGGGTGCGTCAACATAGCGAAATGGGTTTTAAGGTACTTGGTTATGTAGGGGCTGTTTTTTTGCAGTATGTGGCGTAAAACGGGAACTACATTAGATCGACGCGCACGTGGGTGACGCTTGAGTTGTACGGAGGACGATGTCGCGTGACGTGGGTGTAATGTAGCTCTACAAGTCTAGTTGCCATATAAAATGTATGGAGACTGATGCGCCCAGATCGGCGTAAGTGGCCCACGTGAGCCTTTAATCGTCCGTAATCAAACTGTATTACTAACTTCTGTATGCGGCTTCACCCACGTAAAAAGGTGAGGTTTCTCCATAAACACTTTGCATCTCCGTTTCGTTGCCTACCTTATAAAAAAAGGAAACCTTGTGCAAAAATTTACTCTCCTAGTCACAGAGTAGTGTCTGCTGTGCGTTAATATGACAGGTTGTCAGTTTCTTCTTTCATAAATAATTTATAGATATGTACATATTAGGTTAAGGGCCTCGTTCACCATCTCCGAGTAGGCACTACTCACTGAATAAATTCAAAAATGTGACAGAATTCGTATGAAATTTTCTGTCAAGTAAGATACTCGAAACTTAATCATAGGTGGTGAAACAGGCCCTTAGTATTTTAACTTAATTTAGTTAATTTATAGGTTTCTTAGATATCGGAGCTATGTGGATTTAACAAAAAAAAAACTTTCTTCTTCTTTTTTTAGTGTCGATGCTCTCACTAAACTTTTTCTGCCCAGTATTTGACAACCTGTATGGCTCTGGCATTGGCCTCGTTTAGATCCTGCAAAGTGCAGGATGGACAGGATAGCAAGTGTCGTATGTCCTCGGTAGCGGCTTTTTACAGCGGCCAACCTCAGTCCGCAGTCGGTTCAGAGATTTCCTGATTGGGAACTGTAATTCGCTTCCAGGGGGGAGATGTTCTGATGGGGAGATGAAGTGTGGAAGAGTTGGGTATTTCTGCTTCCAAGGCGTGTATCTCGTCGTCTGCACTGTCTTTCAAACTGGTCGTAAAGCGCATAAAACTTTTACGGCTCTTTAGACTTGCAGGTATTAGTTGGTGTTTAAAAAAACTTTGAAAGTAACTTAATAATGATCAAATTAAATACAGTGTAAAATAAATTGGTTTGCCAATCGAAAACAAAATGGCCGCTACAACAGCACTCAGCATTTATTGCCCCATTGAAACTAATCAAACGGTAGTCTATTCATTCAATTCACTTTGTATCGGATTAACAATTTTCGACAAAACATTTTTTTATGTAACAGTTATTTCTTTATTTCACCAATGAATGAGCAACTCCTGGAGGCTTTTGTGGTTTAATGATAACGGCTTCGACTTACGAGTTATATGTCGTGGGTTTAAACCCAGTCAGGTGCTTTACGTGATTTTGTTTTTTAGGTTCGAAATCATCAGAATAACTTCTCCCGCTTTTGGGTGGAGCAGGAGGGCGTGTCAGACTTTTACTGACTAAAACCCACTCATTTGTTCCTTCTTTGCTTACTTTAGCGTGATTTACGTGATGGGGTGCCGTCAGTTGAGACTGGTTATTTCTTAGCTGCCAGTGGATTATTTCAATTCCAATTTTTTCATTGCTTACCTTTTTTCCACATATAACCAACATTTTATGTAACTCATAATATGATTTAATTACTCAGATACCCGCGAAACGAGACACAATAGTAAAACAATAACAGCGCGGTCTCATAGGACCGGTTGGGGATTCAAACGTTAAAAGAGTGTCCATGGAGTTTATGGCACGTTCTTCTCCATAGAGATCTACGTTTTGGAACGTGCATTTTAGCTCCACCTTTTTTTTTGGCTCACCGTCATTTTGACTATTCAAAAGTGCCTGTAAATGGTCTATTTAAAATAAATGCTTTTCATTTTGACTTGGGTTACAACCCATTCCTCCTCCTGAAGGAAGATTTGAGTCCTAGCAGTGAGAGCTGTCTTAATATTATTATTTTTTTATACACCTGCCATGCTCTACCCTTGGTTGACTGGTAGAGAATGCCTAAGGCATTAAGTCCGCCTGTGTACCATTATGTTGCATGAAGTTTAAATAAATAAATTGTAAGGCTTATTATGCTATGAGCAATTTCCACTATCGTGCGTTGAGAAATAAGACACTGGCCTAACTGATGTACTTGGCACTTTAAATGAATAATCAACTTGGTCATTTTTAGTTTTTCAAAAGTATCCTCAAAAATGGTTTAAAATTCACTCCATCGAAATTGTGAGCGTGAAGGCGAGTGCTCGTTAAATATAACTGGCCAAATGGGTGTACTCGTAAACCTTTACCCATGCTGTCAAGAAATTATGCCGTGATACTTGTAATTTATGTTATTTGTATAGTACTACACTACTCGTTGGAGCTCGTGGCTAGATAATAACAGCCGTACGGGTCGATCTTCAAGGTTAAGCAACGCTTGCCAAGGTTGGTCAGTGGATGGGTGACCATCTTAACATAACGAGTTTCCTCCATGCCTCGAAAAGCACGTTAAGACGTAGGTCCCGGCTGTCATTTATAGATCTTTGGCAGTCGTTACGAATAGTCAGAAACCAGTAAATCTGACTCCAGTCTTGACATGAAGTATCGTGTTACCCCAGTTAATGGGTTGTGGAGGTCTGGTAGGCAGCCGCTCCGCTTATGTTATGGGTACTAGACAACTGATAAACATACTTATATATTTCTAAATACAGACATACCATGGGTGGCCATATTATTAGGGACAGTACCTAGATTTCTTATATTATTATCAACTTTAATTGCATTTTGCAGGTAAATGGTTGGTTGTAGGTTCTGCAAATATTTTTTATTTATAGACTTCATTGATTGAGATAATAAAACATCAAATTTGAAGCCAAAATTATTTATATATTTTAGAAAAAAGAAGATTCGTTATAAGATGGATGAATATTGCTAGTATTTTGTGATAGCATCCATTTATCGTGGTATGCTCTCTATGCAAGTTCTGACTTTCTGTAGCAGCTTTCTGGTATAATGGCCACTCTTTGATGAGGGCTACAATCAGCTGGTGTTATTTTTGTCACCGGCAAGAGGATCCAAATATTCACCAAATGTTGAAAAAAGTCAACAAAGTTAAAAAATATCACTTAAAAAAAATGGCGTGATCTCACAATGTTGCTTTATATCAAAAATAATAATACTGATGCCAGTAATAATACCAAATAAAAAAATCTTATATAAATCCGTTGATTAGCTTATAAAGTGAGATTTATAACTTTGTTGACTTTTTTCGAAATCATCGTATTACGTATCTTTTTTTTTCAAAAATATGTAAATGTATTTGATTTCAAATTACATGTTTTTATTAACTCAATCAATAAAGTCTTTAAATAAAAAATATTAGCCGGACCTACAACCAACCATTTGCCTGCAAAATGCAATCAAAGTTGATACGAATGTATGAAATTTAGGTACTGTCCCTAATAATTTGGCCACCCACTGTAATACTATAAATAAATTACACCCAGACACAGGACAAATGATCGTGCTCATCACACAAACATTTGTCCTGGGTAAAACCCGTTATGATAGCGGATAGCGTGACTTTTTACACCACTCCCCGAATACTTCTTCCACATTTTCATTCCACAAGTGTTCTCTTAAGTACTACCCTCATAAAATGCTAATTTACAGCACAATAAACTAGGCATTAATTAACCAAAAACTCCTAGCTCAATAAACTGCAAGATTTAAACACCCAATACTCGAGCACAGTACACCGTGCTAGCCTCCGATAAGCGATAAAATTAGTAATTTCCTCAGTTATTTGCCCCGCTGTAAAGTCGATTAAATTCTCTATTTTACGAGCGGGTACGTGAGTCTCCACTAGTGCTGTCTCGACATTCCTTCGTGTCAGATTCTGATGAAAATTACTGCATTTTTGTCGCTCTTATAGTAAGGTCGCAGGTGTTTTATTTTTGAGCTGCATTGTGTGGAAGGTACAGCTTTTTGCTGGAGTTTCTTTTGTTTTTTAGCTGTCGGTATTGGCACGGAATAAGTAGGTAATAGTAGAAAGAAAGAAACAAATATTTATTTGGTGACAGTTACCAGGATCACACGCCAATAAAATGACAAGTAAATAAAAGCATTTAACATTGTGAATGCTTCACGGCTGCACCAAAAACGTTAATTTCAGCAATGTTGCCAGGCAGGAAAATACTGTCTGACATTGTTCTTCCAATGAACTTTTAGTATAAAGTAATGCAAGCGTTAGTTTACTACTACTTTTGTACATTTACAATCAGTCTAATTCAAATAATCTCCTGCTTCGCACCTGCTAAGACACTGATTAGGATTATCTCAATAGAGAATTTAAATTGTGAATTTGCTTAAAAAAAAAATTCAATTCAAACGTCTATACCTACAGGCAACTGAAGGAACATGGGTGGTAATAGTCTGACTCTCTCTCCAGCACTTCCGTTCTGGATGGAGTGATCCATTCAGAGTAGAAGTGCCTATTTAATTATTACTAAACCGAATAAGGTTTTAGGTTTCTATTATTAAAAACCGGCAATGTGTAAGTCAGACTCCCCCACGAAGAATTCCATAACGTCTGTAGCAAAAAAATCAGAATCATGGTTCATGACAGACTTGTGCAGACCGAAAAGTTAAAATACGGAATATTTAAAACGGTGAATATTCTATACGAATTTCAGGCTTGTTTAAATTTAATGTTATTATTTATTATAACTCTACAAGAACACGAAAAATACATAACCAAACTGTATTTTCATCCAATTAGAATGCTGTTTTCATACGAAATGTTGAAGGTTATTTTTTAATTAACTCAGACGAAGGCACGAGATGGTTCGAGTTCAATATATTATTTTAGGATAATTCTTTTCCTTACAAAAACAAGCTTCTATTAGTGTTCGTCTTGGTAATGGGCGAAAAAAATTAAAAGGAACGGCGTACCATGGAGCGTAGAAGAAAGTTTATTTGTTGGGATAACATTGTCTAGGAAATTGTTTCGATTTTTTCCAGAAAATAACTAGTAAGTAGTACAAAATCAAAATATGTTTTGTTCAAAGCAACCGCAAAATAAAAGATGCTTTTTTGGGTAAGAAATCATTCAAAGACTTCTCCCGTTTTGGGGCATTTGGGGGCACGTCAGACTTTTACTAACTGAAAACATTTCAATAAAAGCGCTACCTTCCTACCAATTTTGATATGATTGTTTTCATAATTGAATCGCACGCAGGTTCGACGACTTCCAGCCTCCTGAACAAGCCGGATTCCGAAAAGGCTTTAGCACCGTAGACCACATACATACGCTACGGCAGGTTATACAGAAGACTGAGGAGTATAACCTGCCTCTCTGCTTAGCGTTTGTGGATTACGAGAAAGCCTTTGATTCGATCGAGACTTGGGTTGTACTGCAGTCTCTCCAACGGTGCCAAATTGACTATCGGTACATCGAAGTGCTGAAATGTTTGTACAAAAACGCCACCATGTCAGTCCGACTCCAGGATCAGACCTCGAAACCTATCCTCTTACAGCGGGGTGTGAGGCAGGGAGACGTTATCTCTCCGAAACTGCTCACGGCCGCATTGGAGGATATCTTCAAGGTTCTGGAATGGAGAGGGCGAGGCATCAATATCAACGGCGAGTACATCACTCACCTTCGGTTTGCCGACGACATAGTAGTCATGGCTGAGACTACGGAGGAGCTCAGTACAATGCTCGGTGATCTCAGTAGGGCTTCCGAAAGAGTGGGACTCAAAATGAACATGGACAAAACCAAAGTCATGGTAAACATCCATGTAGCTCCCACTCCTATCAAGATCGGAGACTCTACACTCGAAGTTGTGGACGACTACGTCTACCTGGGACAGACGGTCCAGTTGGGTAGATCTAACTTCGAGAAAGAGATCAATCGTCGAATCCGACTCGGCTGGGCAGCGTTCAGGAAGCTGCACGGTATCTTCTCGTCCAACCTACCGCAGTGTCTCAAGACAAAAGTCTATGACCAGTGTGTGTTGCCAGTGATGACATATGGCTCGGAAACGTGGTCGCTCACAATGGGCCTCATCAGAAGACTTAAAGTCACCCAAAGAGCAATGGAAAGGGCTATGCTCGGAGTTTCCTTGCGCGATCACATCAGGAATGAAGAGATCCGCAAGAGAACTAAGGTTACCGACATAGCCCGAAGAATCGCCAAACTTAAGTGGCAGTGGGCAGGGCACATTGCTCGTAGAACAGATGGTCGATGGGGACGGAAGGTTCTAGAGTGGCGGCCACGTACCGGAAGACGCAGCGTCGGAAGGCCTCCCACAAGGTGGACCGACGACCTGGCGAGGGTCGCGGGAATCCGATGGATGCGAGACGCGCAGGACCGGTCGCTGTGGCGACGCTTGGGGGAGGCCTATGTCCAGCAGTGGACGTCTTTCGGCTGAGATGATGATGATGATGATAATTGACACCTCACCATCTCCCTAACCTTTTCCTAACTAGTTCCGGTTAGATTGCAAATCTATCCGGATGCAGCTGAATACCCGTGTTTTACATGGAACCACTGCTTATCAGACCTCTATAACCCAGTTACTAAACAATACGAAACTTCTTGGGTAGACTAAAGTTCAGATTTTTTGGTATCTCAAAACCAAACAACCAAACTCTATAAAAACACAGTCAAAGATTTACGAATGAAAACAACAGATTTACTTGCTTGCCAAGGCACGGGTTATCAATAATGTGCTAAACAAACTTTGAAAAGTTCAAATTTACAAATGAATATCTATACCTATCCTAATTTTGTATTTATATTCGTTGATAAACTGACAACCTAATATTAAACAAACATTTTTTTTTGCATATTCTCTAGTGCCGCATACAATTTTCTTTCTCAACTCTACGGCATAAAGTGTTCCGGGTCGGTGCTGACGTGATGGTGTTCTGACCATTGGTTTTATGGAGCCTGCCTCTTAAGGGATGGAGAGGTCAAGGTGCTTTAATGTTGTAAAGTTAATTAGACTCTTAACTAGGTACTCAATTTTCCCTACATAGTATAAAACAAGTTGTTTTACGCGTCCGTCTATTTATCTCCTAGACTGGGTTTAAAGTGGTTTTCTCTAATAAAAATAAATGATGAAGGTTTTGTGTATAATTTCCACTCGTGGGAAGTTACGCCGGGTGAGTCAATAGATAATAATAACATATGAGCTTCAGCAAGGTCATATATAAAGTAAAAACAATAGGGAACTAAGCGCAGCGCCTTGAGGTACACCAAAATTGTTATGTTCATAGTAAGATCTGTATGGTTCTAGTCCTAGTTTTCCTTTTTTAGATTTTGAGCTGTATTCTGTTACTTGCAAAGCTTTCTACCCATTAAAGTGCTGCGTCACGTAAGCCATACTTTTTAATTTTATCTATAATTACTAGCAATTTGTGTGATGAAGTCAAAAGCCATGGAGATGGCAAAAATTATGTCTGTTGTCAGTCGTTTATGATGAAAGTCCATACGGGCAAAGCGTTTTGGCACATATATTGCACGTACAGCTAAGGAGTGGAATTCCCTGAAGGAGCCTGTGTTTCCTGATAGCTACAAATTACGGGTCTTTAAGCCAAGAGTAAATAGGTTACTTCTAGGTAAACGTACCTATAGTAGGTCAAGCGATGAGGAGCTTACCATCAGGTGAGATAGTGGTAAAACGCGAAACTATACATAAACAAATAATTGCATAATCAAAAGACAGTCAATAAACGATTACTTTAATATGTATAAATATGCATAATTATTAAGCTTTAATAATAACATAAGATTGTAACAATAATAAATACCATATTTGAATATCACAATGTTTGAATAGTAACTACTAGTAATTCACTATGTAAAAAATATTTTATCTACTATGAATTGAAAAAAACTTTTACATGTTAAAGATAACAGAAAAAATTTGGCACTTTATGGCAAAATATGTACAAAGTCAAAAGTTTGACGAATCACATTAATATGATATAACATTACATAAATACAAACGAATTCTATACTAATACTCATAAGTAATTTTAACATGAATATAACGATACAAGTATGAGTTATTATTACAAATATCATTTGGCAACGAGCAGCATTATTTTAAACATAAATATATTCAAATACATTTGTCAACCATCAGCAGGTTCAGAAACCGTTGCTTCCTGCTCATTGATATCGTTATTCTTAGGCCTTACTGATAAGGACCTGTCATTTAATCTTTTAACATAATACTCACGCCATATCTCCCGATTACTCTTAACAGCAACGAAAAAAATATTTAATACTGTAATATTCAAACCAGATAATATTATTTGCAGAAGTATGGCTACACAGCCATTTAAATTCCTAAAGGTACGCCATATAAGTTTTATGACAAACATTGTAACCAATAAAGTATCACTGGATATAAATATAATAGTTGCTAAGTATAAACGACGCCAGTTGTCCTTAGCTGAATTAGCGTTTGAGTTAAAACTACGAAAAATTGAAAATACAATGATTAAATAAAAAACACAGTTTGTTACTAAAGGTATTGTTAGGCTCATTATTCGCAAGATATTCCCTGTATCAAACATATATAGATACTCACGCGCACAAACAGATATAGCTGGTGAAATCAAGGCTAAAACCCAACCAAAGACAGCACTTTTAAGAAACCTCCTTGTAATGTGCCCATTGAAAACTTTTACAATATCTACGTACAACATATGACATATAACAACTAACCAATGATTCCTCACCGTTAACAAGTAGTATAACATTAAATTAAAAGTAAGCCATTGTGTTGTGCCATTTTTTTGCGAAAGATATCTGTTATTGTTAATATAGATTGTATAAACAGTATCAAGTAAAACGTTTGCAAATATTGTGTTGAGGAAAACGAAATTTTTGTAACTACGAAATTTCCTTATGACGCACCATGATGCTACACCAAATGTAAACGTTAGTAGTGTGGGTACTAATATAATGTAGTTTATTATGGATTCAATGAAGAACGTTCTTTGACATGTTTGAACAAGAATCACTGAAAACTCGTCATTAATAGTTTTATTACTAGTATCATTAGAAGACATATTTGCCATGTCTCTTGTTTTTTTCAAGCTGCACTTTTAAATAGTTTACTAGTTTATTTATGATCAATCATCAAGTATCTTCTTCTTCTTTCTTCGGGTCGTCAGAAGTCAATAATCTGACAGTCTTGCTGCAAAATTTATTGCTGGTCAATAGGACCCAAATGTTTTGGAGTGGCGACTGCATACCGGAAGACGCAGCGTTGGTTGTTCTTCCAACAGTAAAAGTCACGGGAATCTGCTGGATGCAAGACGCACAAGACCAGTCAATGTGCTGATACTTCAGGACTAAGACTAGCAGTCAAGTCTTTAGATGTGGATGATAATGTAAAACATTACAAATTATATTTATTTTGTGAATTGGTTTTAGAAGCACTTTTACACGTCAAAACACTAGTCACTTTCACAGTTCAAATTATAGCACTTTGTATTCACTGAAATTTTTTAAATAACTATTTCCAATGTTAATGTTAGTTTACGAGTAATTCTCATTGTTTAAACTAAATGGAAACAAAGGTCTTGCTTCTGAATCAGTCAATTTAATACTACGAGTATATTGTTAAATACGTCAGTAATAAGCGAAGAATAGTCGGACTCGCAGACCGCGGGTTCTGTATAAGTTTACCTATGATAATTTGATTCTTAAATTCCGTCTTGAAAATGTTTGTGAATCGTAAAATCATTTTGTGATGTACAGTTATCAAAAAATTAAAAATACTAGGGCCGTTTTAACATTGGAAGATATTGCATGTAATTAGAAAATAATACTCGCAATATTATTTAATCATTAAATTATCGTTAAATAATATGTTGGGATATATTGCGATTGTTCTTTTTGGCGGTTGCTTTATGAAGCGTGCAATTTATTCAAATGTAAAAAAAGGCCTATTAAAAGTTGGGCAAACGCACTTTTTTTGAATATATTTCAGCTTGAGTTTTATTCTTCATTTTATTTAGATTTATACTTGTTTAGATCTTCTGCCATGTCTTCATAATAATAATTATTTTTACTTATTATTGCTTTTACGCGTTCCTGCGCAAAATAGTCTTGACAGACAGACACAGGGACAGAGAAAGATGGTCCAAAAAATGATTTTAAAAAGGTTCCGTTTTTGACGACTGAAGTATGGAACCCTAATAAACAAGGATAATTCATGTATTTGTTTAACGTTTGACAAACGCAATGACGAAAGCGGAAAATTAACTTGTGTTAGTCATAGAATGGGTAAAGTACATTATTATACCTAAGTAGTACTTAAGATCCTTACGCAGTTGTAGATATGATGCATCTAGCTTACGAAAACTATTCTATCACTTTAGGTAAAGAAATAGAAATTACTATTTCTTACTATAGGAAGTACATAAGCCTTTTAGTGTAGAGAGAGATCTTCTCTCTCTACATTAAAATGTGATTAAATGGCAAATGCAAACAGTGTCAATAAGTCAAAAATTATAATAATAATAACAGTTTCGGCACTGTTGGCGCACCGATTAACTAAATGACTACAGCGTTATAAGTCATGGGTTCGATGCCTTCTCGGAACATTTATATGGCCTACTGACTGTTACACGTTTTTATTTATTTTATTTTACAAAAAGCTTATAGACTAATAGAAAAAAAATTGTAAAGAGTGTAATCTCATTAAATCGCTAATTATAAGCCTCCACACACAGATAAAAAATATTGATAAAATTTAAAATTTAAAAATTTTGAAAGTACTCACAAATCAATTAATTGGTATCGAGAGAGTTTAGTAGCTAATAAGTAGCTAGTAGCTAACTAGTTAGCCCTCCTCCAACTTCTTAATCTTTAATCTTTTTATCTTTTTATAGATAACTTTTCTTTGAGGTTGTTGAACTTTCACAAAAAAAAAAAACTCTGTTTATATAGACAATTTTAGTGTGGGAATTTTTACCAATTATTAAGTATCACTGGTTCTTTCGAAATAATACATAAAATAATAATATATCTGGCCACATCTAAGTCAAAATTACACACTGTACAATGGTGCAAGTCGATATCAAGGACCCTAGAGACAGCACCTATGATAAAAATTCTTGGTTTGGAAGTAACTCTTTGTACTTCCAAACCAAGAATTTTTATTATTTTAAGTGGACTTACCAGCAGGAACTATCTGGAAGACACACGGCCTCTTCTGCCTACCCACAGAGTTGGTGGCACGGCACAGCAGAGCACCATAATCGCGCTCACTTGCTGCCCGGTAGCGGAGTTCACTTGACGTGCCTCCTGTTGACACTGTGGAAATAATTTGAAAATTAAAATTAAGATATCAAAGTCACTGTGGAGTAGTGAAGGAAGACCAAAAGAAGAAAAAAAGTTAGTAAGTTTGGAGGTAGTGAGACAGAGAGTAAAGTCCCACATACCTCCATTGAAAAGGGAGGATCCACCGACCGGACGAGGTGTTATGTCCGGTGGGCTACTGCCCGATAGATGATTTTCGGGCTGTTGTATCTATTCAAATCGCGCGGAGAACTTTGCTTGCGCGATGCAGGATTCTGTGACGTCATGTGTAGATGTCGATGATCGTAGTCGCTACATCACTCCCCTCCGGAGATCGGAGATCGATAGTCCTTGATGCTTCTTATGATGCGTGCCAAGCCAGCGGTAGGTTGCTTTGTGTGGGTTTGAACCCAATACCGCATAGTTCACAGTGAGGTGCTGTCTGAACTTTGTGCTGCGGTAATGCCCCAGTGAATCGGGGTGGTGTTGTCCCAGTGAGTCGGGACGATGTTGCAAGCTCCAGTGAGTCGGAACCGGATATCGCATAGTTCTCGGTGGGTCGGAACTGTCTGCGATGATGCCCCAGTGAGTCGGGGTGATGATGTCCCAGTGAGTCGGGATGATGATGCCCCATTGAGTCGGGGTGATGATGTCCCCGTGAGTCGGGATGATGATGTCCCAGTGAGTCGGGATGATGATGCCCCAGTGAGTCGGGGTGATGATGTCCCAGTGAGTCGGGATGATGCTGCAGGCTCCAGTGGGTCGGAGTTATGCAGCTGGCTCCAGTGAGTCGAAGCCGGACTGTGCGACGTAGGGCTTGATTGCTGTCGTCGACCAGGAGAGGTTCTTCATAGCTCTTCATGTGTCTGGCCGAAGGTGCAGTGTGCCAAGGTCGATGATGAGGCTGAAGGTGATGACCAGGTATGACCAGGTGGGCATGCTGGTGGTCATGATACCCTCAGTGCCGTGCTGGCTGCGTGGCTCGCTGCTCGAAAGCTTGAGGAAGTGATGATGACGTCACGACGTGGTTGCTGCACGAAGGCTGCGCTGACGTTCATGCTCGAGGGTCACCAATGTAGAAACGTGAGTGTGTGATGATGAAGAGGTAATAGTGTGAAGAGATGATAGAAAGTCACAGGTACACAGAAGAAAGTTTATTGTCACAGACACAGTTTAACAAACACACAAGAGTTCCACTAAGAGAGAGAAGGAGTGGTAGACAGATAGCTAGGCGAAAGAAGATTATAATACGCGGCGATTTTATCGCGGAGAGGAAACATACGTTGACGGTAGGCTCAGTCAAACGTACTGTCGGGTCATGCAGAGCGCGGAGTCATGCGCGAGCGCGAGCGCACCATTTCCATAGCGCTGTCTCGCTCGCGCGCACGGCTCGTGTGACGTAGCGGGCCTGCCGGCCGCTAGACAGTAAATGTTGCGTATAGCTAGCTACAGTCGGACACTGATACTATTAGCTACTAATACATTATTGTCACGGTCGGTTTGTTTGTTGAATGTTAGGACAATGGTTGTTTATTTTGTTTCCTGATTCTATATAATACTAGATGTTAGTGTCTGTATGTATATAAATTAATTATTTGTTTTTTATTGTACATAATTATTATAATATATGATTTCCTATAATATTAATAACTATGTAGGTCACTACAACAGGAAATCAAGAATGAAAATGGACTAGTCTTTATTATAGGGGATCCCGATAGAGTTTTAATTTTTTTTTTTGAGCACAGTTATAGGTACTGATTATTATTATTCTCAACAATCTCACGAAGTTTCAAGTTTAGGAAATAAATACTTCCTGAAATAAAATCATCAAACTTTGCTAAATTAATTTAGTACTATTTTATTGCTTTTTCTCGTACTTTTTGTTATTTTACTAGGATTGTAATTGTTGATTGTGATTCCAGTGAATTGGTTTGAATGACTATTTTATATATTTTTTTATGACAATACAAAGTTATTAGTTTTATCCAGATTTTATCCATTAAAGGTGAAACGAAACGCTAAATATTTTCCGACGCTCCTTCACTTAGTAGAAAGGCACAGAACGTTTTAAATGCTAGAGCGAGCGTAGTGAGCTCAGGTCTTGGACAGGTTAGGACAAAATTGCGGCTGGTCGTTTGTAAATCCGACTAATATAATAAATATAAAAGTTTGTGAGAATGGATGTGTGGATGTTTGTTACTCTTTCACGCAAAAACGGCTGGACCGATTTGGTTGAAATTTGGTATGTAGATAGGTTATTCTCTGGATTAACATGTAGGGTACTTTTATCCCGGTCAACAGAAAAAAAATGAAACGTGATCTTATTTATTCTTCGATTTTGTTATTTTTGTTATAGGCTGCTTTTTATCAACACACAACGCGGGCGAAGCCGTGGGCGGAAGCTAGTACTAAAATAAGAACTCACCATATCTGGCAGGCGACACCTGGAAGCTCTCGCCACTGTTGTTGAACTGCCAGTAGAACGTGACGTCAGCGGGGTCCGCGTTCACTGTGCAGCGCACGCGCAGCGGTTCATCCAGTCGCGCGCCGATCAGCAGAGGAGACGGTTGTGCGCAGACTGGGGCGTCTGTGTGGCGGGAAAAAAAAGATGATATTAACCTATCATATACCCGCAAAACGAGACACAATAGTAAAACAATAACAGCGTGGTCTCATAGGACCGGTCGGGGATTCACGAACTAATGATGTTATTCGTAGCGACATCTATGGAGTTGCATTTTTGGCACAAAGTCGTCAGCGCGATTTGAACACATAAAACAGTCCAAAAATCATCTACCGGGCTACTAGTTTCCAGCCAGACATAAGACTCGTCTGATTGGAGGATCCTTTTTTTTCAACGGAGGTATGTGGGACTTTACTCTCCTCTAAAGCAAATGCGCGCCATTACATTAAAAGGTACTGTCATTTTAAGATTGCACTACTTAAGTTTTTTTTTTATTTGGGTAATACTTATAACGGTAAAATTTCTTTGCACTTGTCAAGAGATTTAAGAGGCCGGGTTCTTAGGTCCCTCGGTCGTTTGCGATTGGCCTTGAACCAAAAGGTTTTGTGACGTTGTCTTGTCATTTGTTTACACTACGCGACAATATACCGTGCATTTTCTCAACATGCGGAGGATGTAAAAGCTGTAAGTAGCCCCAAAAAGCCGCGTCCACTGGTTTAAATTGTATAAACAGGAATTATTAACTTTAAATAATTATTTAATTTAAATTTTTCATTGTCTTACAAGACCATACCTTGCCATACCTTAATTGAATCGCTTGTCTTTTTAGGGTTCCGTAGCCAATTGGCAAAAACGGAACCCTTATAGTTTCGTCATGTCTGTCCGTCCGTCCTCGCTTAATCTCTGTGACCGTTAGCTTTAGAAAGCTGAAATTTGGTACCAATATGTATGTCAATCACGCCGACAAAGTGCAAAAATAAAAATTGGAAAAAGATGTTTTATTAGGGTAGCCCCCATACATGTAAAGTAAAAAGCGTTTTTTTTTAAAATTTCAACCCTAACGTGTGATATATTGTTGAATAGGTATTCAAAAATGATAAGGGGTTTACTAAAATAATTTTTTGATAATATCAATAATTTCGGAAATAATCGCTCCAAAAGTAAAAAACAATGTGTGTATCCCCCCTCTAACTTTTGAACCATAAGTTTAGAAAAAAGTAAAGCTTTATAAAGACTTTCTAGGAAAATTATTTTGAACTTGATGGGACGAAAAATTTTTGAAAAGTTGGGGACACTTATTGTGTTGGACGGGAAATTACGGAACCCTACACTGAGCGTGGCCCGACACGCTCTTGGCCGGTTTTTTTTTTGTCTTGTCAAGACAAACGAGGAGGGAGACAAACGATTCAACTAACACCATTTTCAATCATTTTTCATCCATCCATGACCATACCAAGACAATATATAACTATGTGAAGATAAAGTTTTTGATGTAAAATAATTATAAAAAATCGTAAGTTTTGAGGTAGATGGAACAGAGAGTAAAGTCCCAAACACCTCCGTTGAAAAGGGAGGATCCTCCGATTGGTCCGGTGGGCTACTGCCTGATAGATGATTTTCGATTTCTGTTGTATCTATTCAAATCGCGCTGAGAACTTTACTTGCGCGATACAGGATTCTGTGACGTCATATGCAGTAGATTACAAGTTCACTTACACTGTACTCGAAGGTACACCGCCTGACTGCTAGACTCCCCCATCTGGTTAGCTGCCCTGCAGGTGTAGAGGCCACCATCCCTCTTGGTCACCCTCTGCAGAACCAGTGACTTGGTGCTGATGAACACTCCTGAAGACATGTTCTGGCTTACTTGTACGTCCTGGGGAAAGTTGCAAGGTTAAATGCATTGTTACAAAAATAAAGTTAAGTAATGTAAAAAATCCAGTGAGCATCATAATTTATTGTTAAATAGAGCTCTATACTGTTGATCTTTCAAGTCGATAAAGATACGTTTCTGTAATTTTATTATAATATCATTGCACTTATTTTGAAAGGATTGTTTGAGGCTGGCTTCTCCTAATCTAGGGTGCAGCAAGAGAGCGTTTAAAACTTTTGCGAACCTTTTGTGGACAAAAAAAAAACCGTCTTATAAAATTTCCACTACTGAGACTGAGGCCTCCTCTTGAGGAGAGGGAATAGGCCTTAGAAATATATATAGTTGGTAGATGTCATATGTCTTAGAAATGTTGGTCATAGATATGACATACCGGTTTCCTCATGATGTTTTCATTCACCACTTTGAGTATGTATACCTTTTTAAAATCAATTCCATGGTCGGTCCTGCTGGGCAGAGGCCTCCTCCAATTTATTGTACTCTTATTTATGGGGAATGAGAAAATCTTAAGGCTAGCGTCTTAAGGTTTTCTCATTTCCCATAAATAAATTGTTTTCCTTCTTATTTCATTTGTGTTTAATGCGAAACTGAACGATCTGATTTATATAAAACAAACCCCGGCTTCGGGCAATGGCAAAATTATCAGTGTTCCTCCATTATAGTTATTATGCATGTATTATACATATAAACCTTCCTATTAAATCAATCTATGTAGAAAAAAAAACCGCATTGGTATCACTATCATTATCATCACTACACATAGTATAAAACATAGTCGCTTCTCGCTATCTGACCATCATCATCATCGGGTATTGTCATGTCAATAAGTCTTTACATGTGTCAATAAGTTCGCCATAAGGTATTTTTTTTTAGTTATGTGGTGTTTACCTGTAAGTAATTGTTGCACGTTTTTAAGTTTTTAGATTTTTTTTTTTATGTTGTTGTGTAAACCATTGTTGGTAGACCAAATAAACAAAATAAATAAATCATTGACGATATCGGTCTGACCCTACATTTGCTTAGATCTTTAAAAATACAGAAATAAACTACCTGAACCAACCAAGTACAGTGAGAACAGAAATTAAAACTCATTCCAACAAAAAGTATCAACCTCAACCTCTATGATCACTTCATTCATGATGGCGGCTCAAGTAAAAAACTTTGAAGTAACCTTTGAATGAATCGCAACGTAAATACTCGAGGTCGACTCCAAAACCTCTCGTCTTTGACCCTCCCACTCCAAGAACCTCGTCGAGAGAACTCAACTCCTAAATTACCTTAATCGAGGTCCTTGACTGTTTTAAGAGCTTTCTCTTTTTCTTTTTGTGATTTAGAATTCAATATACAATCTACTGAAGTTATTATATTCTTAGCTATATATTTACCTGGTAAAAACTTGTTTAATATAAAAAAGAAAGAAAGGAAGAAAAATGTTTTATTTGGTACACATATGACACATAAAGTTTAGAAAAAACATGGTGAAACTTAAGATAAAAGATAAATTAATATACGTAACATTGTGTGTCTCACGGTTGCGCTGGACCAAATAGGTCCAGTTTAGCAATAATACCAAACAACTACGTGGTTGTTGCCTGATGCTGGTTTTCGATGGAAGCATATGAGGGTTAGTCCTGATAGAAATATTGTTTTGATCTGATGATGAATTTTAAAAATATATTATGAAACTCCTCATAAGATTATAAAACTGTTATAACTAGTGACATAAACAGTAACATTTTAGTTGATTATTGACTGGAGGAAAAGTGGGAGGGAATATATCAAACTGATCTGATGATGAAGCCAGAAGGTAGGCACAGGAAACTCCGTGATAAAATATTGTATCTTAGTCGTAGCTTGACTAATTACAATTGTCATGCAATGTACGTACTCTGGCATTTACGAGCGGAATTAATAATTAAATGCTGCAGGTATCTTACTACAGAAATTGCACAATATTTTTAAGGTTGGCTTAAGGCGGGCGCGACGTTAGAATTTTCCATACAAACGTAATACCAAAATCATTTGCAGTTTAAGCATATTTACACCATAATATGATGTTATTCGGATTCAGACAATAATTATCTAGGTTCCTACGTCGTCTTTTTGTTGAAAAACTTACCCTAAACGAAATTTAAGCGAATTCAAATTTGCACTTTTTTACAGCGAAAATGTCATGTTTTTATTCAGTTTTTTCTATATTATAAACAACAATATTTCAAAATATCTCTCTGTAGGAACACAGATATTATTATCAAGTTATAAATACTTGAAACAATATTGGAAATACATTAATTTTTCATTCATCATTTTTGGTATTACGGAACATGTCCCAAATTTCCAATAGTTTGTATTGCTATCACAGCAAGCAACTGTCAGTGTGCGGATGATGACTTTACTCCAGTCAGTGTGTCCAAGAATTGTTTATACTATCTGGATTGATTCCATCAACCTCAAAAACGTATTTTTTTTAGTCTCAACTCGAAATAGCGCGCGGTGTCCGCAGGCCACTTAAGGTTATCACAATTAAAAAACATAAAAGCAACCTCTTAACAAAAATAAAATGCAAGCGACTTCAATGTAATTTAAAAACAGTAACGGCTAGTTTTTTCATCAAAAACTAAAACTATCAGTAAAACCATTAACATTTACTTGACCATAGCTGTCATAATGGCAAATGTGTTTCTTCATCCAAATAACAGCTAAACTAAAAGTCAAAAGAGTTGCCGCTACGCAAACGTCGTAATTACCCCAAAAACACGTGGGGAGCTTTTTTTACTCATGACAACATCGCAACATCACTGTCCAGTAGCGCCATAAGTCAAATGTCATTTGTTGTTTAGGGTGAAGGCGGGATATATATTGCTAGCTAGTTTAATCCTTTAAATATTTTTGGACCTATTTTTTAAATTCTAAAAGCATTTGTGGTTTTAGAATTTTAACCCCCCATGGTATTTCTGTCCATTTCCTCGAAAGTTGACTGTAATTGCTCTGTATTCCATACTCTAACTCGAACATACTCTCATCCACCAGTCCACCCCGGGCCCACGTGGTGGATCAGTCCTCTCCTAGAGAGCAGACTTGAGTCCCAGCAGTGGGATTATTATAAGGCTGATAATGCTAATGCAAAATGCTACTCGAACTCGCACTCCTTCCTTTCTTTTATATATTCATGGCATGGTTCTGCTACATTCGTACATATTACAAATAAAAAAGGGGGCAAGTGTGAGTCGGACTCGCGCACTGAGGGTTCCGTTTCAGTTTGTCATTTTTTGATAACAAGGCATCTATGCCACCGGGGCATTTATTCCCGCCTTTACCCTATTTCTTAAAAAAAAACTTTAAAATAAAATGTGTTTGAACGCATCCATAATGAACGCAGTGAAGTCAATACAATTTTGTCAAAATGACAGTGACTATAGCTTTAACAGCCCCTCAATGAGCAGTAACAGTCAAACCAACGGTTGAAATTGTGAAGAAACGAATTTAATCGTTATTATTACTTTATGTCGTTACTTTGGCTGTTACCTTTGATGAAAAAACTGGCCGTAAGTAATAAAAACAGCAACAAAAAGTGCAATTAACTTTAAATTCGGAAGTCGGTTCTAAAAAACGAAGAAACAAAGCTATAAGTAGTTTTTTATGTGATTGATAGATTGATATACTCTTTATTGTACACCATATAAATAGTGATAATAACAATGTTTTGTAAAGAAATATTTAAAAATGTTGAAAAAGTGAATAAAGACATTAACATAATATTAGTATATATTGATATTTATTATATCTATATAAATATGTATTTATTTATTAGACGTATTTATGTAAGTTTATGATGTACACTGGATTCTACCCTCGAATGTTATCTCTCTCTGTCACTCAAAGGTTTGCTGGGAGAAAACTCATTGTTGAGTTAAGCTCGCCTTTGTACATGAATTATCAAATTAAAGTCCTAAAAAAATATAAAGGAAATAATAATAAATTGATTTAACCCTTGTAACAGTAGTTGCCTTTTTTTAGCCTAATTTGTGTCTCACTGCTGAGCAAAGGCCTCCCCTTTCTCCTTTCAAATTATTAGTTGCCGAAAATTAAAATTATCGTAACTCAGTCTAGGTCTAACTATTTGCGAACTTCCATTGTATAGTCTATAGTGTGCCTCATATTGTACCAAACAAACCAGTTTTCTTTCTTTCTTTCTTTCTTTACTCTATGAATACATTACGGCAAGGTCACGACTCACTCACGTTATGGTACCAGGAGATACGGTGCTCCTTCGGGTTGGCTTTGATGTTGCACTCAAAGTACACGTCATCCCCTTCCTTGATGTCGTTGGGATTGAGGGTGCTGCCCAGGGACATCGTCAGGACTGGCCGGTCTGTTGAAGAAGATTCTGGGTTAATTGGTTTTATCAAAACTCGTTTTCACAATTTAAAATGTCACTTACGGGATATCTTCCGTGATTATTTGTTGTTTTGAGTAACAAGTAGTTGACATTTTAAATTGTGAAATAAACCGTGATAGCCTAACAGTGTTTAAAACTCGTTTTGTATTTTAATTTTTTTTTTGTACACATGTTTAACAGATGGCATCATCATTACATGAATGCACGAGGAAGGTGGCCATCAGAGAAGAGAGGCGGCGTGTTGTGAAGCTTGCCACCAACATCTGATGTGATGACCGGGACCACTGTGTCACGAGTGTTACGACGAAGAAGAAGAAGATAACAGATGAAGATAGATCTTTTTTTTTTCAAAGGCACTGATATTTCAAAAGATTTTTTCCAGCTGGACTGTGAAAGGACAGATTAACCGATAAAATTTATTTATATTTATAAGAATAATAAAAAGGTAAAGTTTGTTTTATTGTTTGTATGGGATAATCTCTAAAGATCCTGATTCGATTAGATTATCTATATTATATGTAAAAAAAGGAAATTACTTAGTTCCCGACTTTCTCACGGGCGAAGCCGCGGGCAAAAGCCAGTTTATTTATAAGAATAAGTAACTCACAGACAGGTACTTAAGTTATCTACAGTCAGGTGCAAAAAACGCAAAATCATCTATTTACTTGAAGCAAGAGAAATCCAATAAAATTGCGAGACATTAATTCCCTGCTAACGAGAACTTAAAGCCAATGAAGTGACCTGATGAATCTATTTCCGAAGTCCATTGAGAAGTTGTGTAACTTTGTCGTAGCGAACCCATTGCTACGGAACTTAACTGGTTTTACAAACTAGCAAATTACCTACTCAACATGTTCTTTTAGGGATCCTTGCCTATAAAGTGTTATCGGAAAGCTTGTGTTTAGGGTCCCGTACAGAAAGGGTGTTAGGATAGTTAGTAAGTCTTAACGTTCTTCTGTTTTTTTAATTGTTATAAACTAGTGCTTGACTGTGATCCCACTTGATGGGAAGCAGTGATGCAATCGTTGATGGTGAGGCGCACTAGCTTGTTAAGAGCCTATTCATGTCCGTGTGTTATTGTTATTGTAACAAATATGGCTTTACTGAATTAAAATGATAAAAATCATCAGTACAAACTTCTCAGTTCAATTCAATGAATGAGTTTTTCATGAAATAGCCATTCAATATGGTTAGACGTACTGAGAGAGTTTATTTATTTAAACTTTGATAAAGCCGTATTCAAAAAATAAATAAAACCAAAACAAGAAAAATCATAATCATTATTTAAAGCGGGAACTACATTAGACCGACGCACACGTGGGCGAGATGCATAATTTGTACATAGAACCACGTCCTGTGTTACTAAAAATATTTTTACTGATAGTTTTAGTTTTGATGATTTTTTTTTTTTAATTGTTATAAACTAGTGCTTGACTGCGATCCCACCTGATGGTAAGCAGTGATGCAATCGTCGATGGTGAGGCGCACTAGTTTATTAAAAGCCTATTCACTCTAGCCTTGAAGACACCCAAATCATAATCGGACGGAAAAACCGCAGCAGGCAGATTGTTCCAGTCCCTCGATGTACGCGGTATGAAGGACGAGGCGAAATGTTTAGTCCGGACCGTAGAGGTTTGGACAACGTAACGGTGGATACCCGCCGTACGAACGAATAAACTAGCTGTGTCAGTAAAAGCTGACACTCTATTTAAAGAAGTTATTTGAAGATATCCCAAATAAACAAAAAGACACATACCCAATAGGTACTACTTACACCAACATTTACACACGGCCATGTAAATCACCCACATCCACAGGCCTCTTCATTTCAGAAACCATTCGCAGGTAGGAAGCGGTGCCCACGGCCCGTGGCCTAATTACAGACATGCGGTCCATCAATACGGCATGCTTACTATACAGTGTGCCCGCAGTATACGGTGTGCTTACTGTACAGTGTGCCCAGTATATGGTGTGCTCGGTTGCGGTCACCAGCCAACCGAGCACACCATATACTGGGCGCACGTTGGGTACGCTGTGTGTGTTGTATTTTTAGTATTTGAGGGTCTGTTTGCCAGTTTGTGGATAGAGTTGTGATTAATTTGGTTTTTGACTTAATTTTTTTTGAAGAAGTTTGTTTGTTTTGTGAAAGTGTGTGTAAAAATTAATAATGGTTAAATTCTTTTGCTAGTTTTTTTTTACCGTTTCCTGCTGTAAAAGCATTTAATCGTTTGGCTAAAGAGCATACTTCAATTGATATTAACAAGCAACTTAGCATTCCTAAAAAGTGCTTTGTAACAAAGTTAGACTAAATTAGGTAACGATTAATTCCCATTGATTGCTTTTTCTTTCTTTTATTAGCTCTTCTTTACTAGCATTAAAAGGTCAAAAGTTTTTATGTGTAACGGAGAAACAGACTGCTTGACGTATTAACGCACAGCTGAAACTATTGGGAATGAGAGCTCGAAAGTTGTACATAATAAGGTTTCCTTTTGTGACGTAGGCAAGCACTCAGAAGTGATTTTTCAAAACTCACACCCTTAGGTGATGAAACAGGTGTCCAAAGTTTGTATGAGGAACCTGTTTTCACGCTGTCAAGCTGCAAAGCTTCTGGTAAAGGCTTGTTTTAACGTTAATATTATTTTTTAATATTAACTAGTACTTTTCTACGAATACTTACAGACGACACTCATCCTGAAGGCGTCTTCCAAAGCCACCCTCAGCACCGGGTTGTCAGCTCGGCACCTGATCATGGCTCCGTCATCTTCTGGCTGAGGCATCATCGTCAGCTTGCTGACAGTCGTGGTCTCGTTCGTGAACTCGCTGTGCTGTTGACAAAATTTACTTTATTTTGAGACTGTTAAGGTTTATTTTAGCAAATGGATCGGGCCCACCAGGATGGATGCTTGCCAGGGCTGCGAGATTGTTTGAAGGAGTTATCGTAACCCTGGAATGCAACAGGCAACTGGAGGAATAGAGGTGGGTTTTGTTCAGTAAAAGTTTGACACTGCCTCTGTCTCCATTTAGAGTGGCCTGTCCCGATTTGGGTGGAGCAAGAGGCTGTTTGGCATTATGAGTACGAAAGGGTATTTGATTATCCACGCGATTCTCTCAAAAACATATTTAAATAAATCGATAAACTGACTCTGCCATCACTTTATATCTTTGAAAGTATTTTGGAATGTTCGTAAAAATTGTAGACTTAATATTATTATATGAATATATTATATATATTAGGGTGTCCCAAAAAAATCAAATTCTGTTTTTTCCAACGCATACCCTCTAATTTTGTTTGAATGCTTTCAAAACAATTGTAAATAAAATTTCATGTCCTTAGGACCAAAGGAACCCGTGCCGACTTGCATCGATAGATATCAGAATTTCCGTACTTTGGCGCGCCGCAGCCAACGTTTCAAGTGCTAGTTATTATTCGTTTATTAAATTAGAAAAAGCATAATTTGCATTTAGTCTACATGTCTATAGGATTACGCAGTATAACAAAAGAATTTTTTTAAATTGGGGATGTACGAAATCATATTACGGGTTCAAAACTACACTTTAATAAACAAGTATTGACAGTACTATTTTAGAACATTTTGAAATGAAGTTTTGTGCACTGAAAACTCGAATGCTATTATGCAAAAGTGCGTTATTTATAAAGGAAATATACGTGATGTTTCTATATTATAACATTTTGTGTTAAAAAACTAATTACATTATTCAAACATTGGAGAGATTTGAAAAAAATGCGAACGGAACACAAGAAGTATTCGAGAAGTTCGTATAAGTGTGAGCTTGTACATATAAGTTTGGACAAATTACTTGACTAAGCAAACGCAAAATTATTCGACACCGTAAACGTTTGCAATGCGTTTACAATAATAAAGATAGAATCTTCTTGTAGTGCCAAAGAGAGTCAGGATGATTTGGTTATTTGGCTGGAGTGGACCAAAAATTCAAACAAAAAGTGTCTGTTGCTTAAATTGTCTGTTCTTAACTGCTTTGACATCACTTTATCACGAAAAAATTATTTTAATTTTCTTGTAAAATGATGGTTTTACAAGAAAATTGGCCCATACCAACTGAGAGCGCACAGCTCGAGATGAATAAAATACGTATGGGAAAAAAATATCACTTCAAAGACATTTGCAGCTTTGGATAGGTGACAGTTAAGTATGAGAAATCCTGTGTGTATTATTCAAGCTACTTTTGAGGCAATTGGATACAAAACTGACGAAAATTTCCCATAAGTAAAAGTATGTCCACCAATCAAATAATTCGTTTGGAGAATCGAAAAGAGCGCTCAGAAGCTATAAAAGTCAATTTCCAAAACGAGGTAGGTTCTCCATACTGTAACTAACTGTTTATTTGGATGGCAAACTGCTGCCGGTTTTAGATGTGCACAAATGTAAAGTCTTCTAGTAAAAAACGTCTCCCGATATTTATTTTTCTGATGATACAAAACCACTTATCGTATGCTGAACTTGGACAACTTTACAGGAAGTGAATAGGCACCAGTAGTTCGGAATGCAATACATGGTCTAATAATGCTTGATTTTAACATGCTAGAAAATAGGTGCTGATGCTGAGAACTTTTATGACAAAATCACTGTTGAAGAGAAACAGAAGCATATTTTCTAAGTAACGTACAAGAACAGACGACGGGTTTATTTTGACTGTAAAAAGCCAATTTTTGATAGAAAAATTAATTATTTATGTTATTTTAATAATATATACTTAGTAAACATAAGATATAAGTAAAACAATGTTTTAAACGTTGAATAAAAAATAATTTCTAAAACGTCCTCTATATTTTTCATACAAACTTTATATTAAAACTTTGACATCAAGTCGGCACGGGTTATCGTTATTCGATTCCAATAATATTTATTATTTGAGTTCTTAGGATCAAATAGAAAAAATATAGAGGGTATGCGTACTTAAAATCGAGAAAAAAAATTTCGCCCTTATAGCTTGGGACACCCTAATATATATGTACAATGCATTAAATAAGATATTATATCAATCCGCGTAGTAAACATGACATTGTAATACCCTCATGGAGGTAAGCCAAGTATATAGCCTCGGTTTATAATGTACTTACTATTTTTATTATACTTATGAGTACAAAGTTGAACGGTTTACAGTGTCTTCCGAAATTTATTAATATTAAAGTATGAAAATATTGGCGAAACAATCATTTTATTAAAAAAAACTCCAAGGTTAGCTTGTAATATCTTGCCAGTGTTTTTCCATAAGAAAATTGGAAATGTGCGATAGCTTCTGACGTTTTATAAGTGTCCATGTAAGCCTATGTGAAATAAAATAATTTTGAGTTTGATTTTGATTCCTTGTCAAATGAAAAAGGTAGGTTTCACTCATATCATTACTGACCAGATTTGGCAACCTGCACGGTTCTGTCATTGGCCTCGCATAGATTCTGACAGGTACAGGTGGTAGAGCAGGATGGATAGATAATCAGGTGATGCATGTCTTGTGAAACGGCTCCACACCGATTATTATTAAAATGGATCGATAAAACTCCATTTGGCATTATTATCCTAGGTGATAATAAATTTTGTCTGATCGAAGAATAACACAGTTGGCTTCCAGTCAAAACGACGAATACGGATGAACAGAAAGAGAGATGGGATTGTCAGACTTTCACTAACTGCAACCTGAGTAGTTTTATTCCGTTAGTAGCCCTCTGCATTATAACTCTTTCGAACAATACAATAATATTGATATTTTGTTTTTGTTGAAAAATGTATTTTATTTTCAAGTCGTTACCGTTGGTATTGCAATGAATTATATAGAAGCTTTGGAGATGGGTCAGGCGAAAATTTTGTACCTACTTTAGCTACTGCTTTGAGCTTTCAAATTGAAATAAACTTGTAAAGTTAACAGTTCTTGAATGAGTTCCAAAATAGTTATTCTTTTGTGTCTTGAAAAACAAAACATACAAATGGGAATTCATTTATTTCAGTTTCTCTTTATAATTTTTTTGGCACTTAGATATTCATTTATCAAATTGTCAATTTGACGAATTTGAATAATTTAATTCTGGAATTGAAGGTGTGAAATGGTTACTTAGAAACCTGCCTACGCCCGCAGTTATGCATGACAATGCGAGTTCAAAATCGGCAAGTACTCATGTATAAATAACTATGTTTATTTTCTAAGTTTTTCTATGAGATTACTGACACTACTTGCCTCAGAAAGCACGTTAAGCCGATGATCCTTCGTAGATCTCTGAAACTCGTTACAGGTAGTCAAACGACAAAAAGTCTTGAGCTCAGTCTATCCGAGGAGTAACGTTCTGCCCAATAGTGGGTTGTGGACGTCTGATAGGCAGTCGCTGCATGAAAAATATCGGCTGTGTTAAGTATAGTGTAATAATGTTCAGCCGCACCCGGTTAGACTAAAAGCTGATCGTAAGTTAGTTGAAAAGGCTAGGTAGATGATGATGATGATGATGAATTGGAGAGGCCCAGCAGGGTATCAACCCTAATTTATATTTAAAAGAGTTACCGAGGCTCTAGAACTCAAAGGGAAACTATAGGAACATAGGTAGGCTTTAGTCATTCAAAGTCTGACACATCTAGCTCCAGCCCAAAATGAGTCATTAATATCATCATCATCTGCCTAGCCTTATCCCAACTATATTGGGGTCGGCTTCCAGTCAAGCCGGATTTAGCTGAATACCAGTATTTTACGAGGAGCGGCTGCCTACCAGACCTCCACAACCCATTAACTGGGGTAACACGGTACTTCATGGCAAGACTGGAGTCAGATTTACCGGCTTCTGACTATCCGTAACGACTGCCAAAGATCTCCAAATGACAGCCGGGACCTACGGCTTAACGTGCTATCCGAGGCACGGAGGAAACTCGTTATGTTAAGATGGTCACCCATCCACAGACCAACCTAGGCAAGCGTTGCTTAACCTTGAAGATCGATCTGTGCGGCTGTTATTATCTAGCCACGAGCTCCTCAATGAATCAAATGAGTCATTAATATCATCAACCACAAAAAAAGTGATCTGATTGAGATAATGAAGACAACTTGATTCCCGTACCATAAAAAAAAAAAACTGACCTACTCATGAGTACCTTTAGAAAGATAATTCTCGTACTTAAAATCTTTCAAATTAGAGTCACAATATCGTCTTGGTGATAATTAACGTCAAACACTTGTCAAAATTCAGGAAAATTAGACTTGTTTTTGACAGGTGACGATTGCGATCCGAATGTAAAACTTCCTTAAATAACTTTTCTTTCTTAGACCGGTTTCTTTTTTTTAGGGATCCGTGCCCATGGAACTCTATTAGTAAGCCTTCGCTGTGTTGTCCGTGTCACCGGTCCAGAATACACAGACGGACGGATAGGCCGTCTGTCCGTCCGTCTGTCTATTCTTATAGCCACTACAACAACGAATAATAAAACAAATAAAGTTATTAATAACTTTATTAGTGATTTTACTTCTTCACGCTCGAATGGCTATACAGATTTCGAAGAAACTTTTACCCGTGTAGGGTAGGCCATATCCTGATATAGCACACTTATTACTTTTAATGTTTCATTTTTTACGATTTTGCATGCCTAATTTGATAAAACACAATTAACTGAGCATTCACTTGACATCCAGAAATGTATAATTGATTGTATTGCGTTTTTGCAATAAAGATTTGAGTTTGACATTGACTTCGATCCCGCGAGTATCTTCCCTTGGTATTATTTTTCTACTATCACGCAGGCGAAGCCGCTTGCAGCAGCTAGTATGAATGTAAATAGATAAGAAAACTCTCTTCTAGGAATTATATTTTCCTTTGTGGCTTCTGAAAATCAGTTATGTCAAATTGCCAATTTGAAGCTTATTATAATTTGCACAAAGACGAAGACGTTTATTCTCTAGTTCCACGATCTAATCTAAGAAAGTTATGACAGTTGAATTGAGTAGGTAGCTACTGAATGTAAGATCAAATGAGTAAGAATAAGGAATTTTTAGCGGAGTGTTTTCGAGTGAACTTAAGTGGTTTTTAGAGCAGTGATGACCGCCCCGACTTGTAGGGTTGTAGAGCGTGTTGGAGTTTTACTGACTAAAACTATAACTAAGTTCCATTTTTACCTAGCGTTCCAGCGCCCCGGGTTGGTCTATGCCTACTAAGGCAATCCTGGTAGGCTTTGACCTTTCCGGGCCCCTACAGTTTTGGTGTCATACTACCTAACTGACATACGCCTAACGACGCGCCATCAATGACTTTTGCTTGGTTCAAACGGTTACCAAACCCGGTTCAAATGCTTGGAAAATATCTAGCAATTTAATGATTTACTAAAATATACAGGTTATACTATAAAGGAGGAGCTCGTGGCTAAATAATAACAGCCGCACAGGTCGATCTTCAAGGTTAAGCCACGCTTGCCTAGGTTGGTCTGTGGATGGGTGACCATCTTAACATAACGAGTTTCCTCCGTGCCTCGGAAAGCACGTTAATTACTCAGATACCCGCGAAACGAGACACAATAGTAAAACAATAACAGCGCGGTCTCATAGGACCGGTTGGGGATTCAAACGTTAAGCCGTTGGTCCCAGCTGTCATTTGTAGATCTTTGGCAGTCGTTACGGATAGTCAGAAGCCAGTAAATCTGACTCCAGTCTTGCCATGAAGTACCGTGTTACCCCAGTTAATAATGGGTTGTGGAGGTCTGGTAGGCAGCCGCTCCTCGTAAAATACTGGTATTCAGCTAAATCCGGCTTGACTGGAAGCCGACCCCAATATAGTTGGGAAAAGGCTAGGCAGATGACAGGTTATACTAAAATATTAAAACACTATCGCGGTTAAACGTTGTTGAATCAGAACGATTGCATATACATTAATCCTGTGTAGTTTTTAGACGGATCTTTGTGGCATCTTAAGGTGAGTATTATAGACTACAACATTTTCTGGAGCATTTGGCTGGCCTGTTGGTCTAGTGGTTAGTGACCCTGACTGCTATGCCGGAGGTCGTGGGTTCAATTCCCACCCAGGACAAATGTTTGTGTGATGAGCATGATCATTTGTTCTGTGTCTGGGTAATAATAATAATAATAAACAGTTTGAGTTTTGGCTTTTTAAACGCCAAAACTCTGCACAACCGCGAGGTGTGCAGTATCAGAGAGTATTTTCTCAAAACCGACGTGGGTATGCACCGAGATGTGGTAGCAATGGACGTGGGCCTAACCCCGTTGTCCATGGCTAAAGAGAACTGACACAAACCTGTAGTACTAACTACTGATGACCGCAAGGAAGTATGGAAAAGCAAGGAGCTCCACGGGCGCTTTTATCGGGCTCTCCATGAGCCTGATGTAGATTTCTTAGCGTCCGTGGCCTGGTTACGGTTCAGTAACCTCTTTGGGGAAACTGAAGGTTTTGTCTGTGCGATTATGGACGAAGTTATCCTGACGAATAACTACCGGAGACATATAATTAAGGACGGGACGGTTGACGTGTGTCGGGCATGCCATCTTCCGGGAGAGTCCATTAGACATATTATCTCTGGTTGTTCTCGTCTGGCTAACGGCGAGTATTTGCACAGGCATAACCAAGTAGCCAGGATTATTCATCAGCAACTTGCTCTGAAATACAAACTTGTGGAATCAGAGGTACCGTATTACAAGTATGTGCCCGACCCAGTTCTCGAAAATGACCATGTCACGCTGTACTGGGATCGGTCTATCATCACTGACCGGACTATTGTAGCCAATAAGCCGGATATAGTGGTGATAGACCGATTAGCGCGCCGCACAATGATAGTCGATGTCACCATCCCGCATGACGAGAACCTCGTGAAAGCCGAGAAAGAGAAACAGATTAAATATCTCGACTTGGCACACGAGGTTGTCGACATGTGGAATGTGGACTCGGCTGTCATTGTGCCGATTGTTGTGACCGCCAAGGCCATTGTCGATGTCACCATCCCGCATGACGAGAACCTCGTGAAAGCCGAGAAAGAGAAACAGATTAAATATCTCGACTTGGCACACGAGGTTGTCGACATGTGGAATGTGGACTCGGCTGTCATTGTGCCGATTGTTGTGACCGCCAATGGCCTGATGGCGAAAAGCTTCGACGACCACCTGTCGAAGCTGTCGTTGCGTAGTTGGATCAAGGGCCTGATACAGAAGGCAGTACTCCTGGATACGGCTCGTATCGTGAGGAGGTTCCTGTCTCTGGAGCCCTAACCACCGGTAGCTTGGACCCTGCTCCCGCTAACGGTGGCATTCTATTTTTTGTATTTTTAAATGTTTTTTTTAATTATTTTTGTAAGAAATATTTAAAAATATATTTAATATGTATTTCAAAAATAAATAAAGAAATAATAATAATATACGCTTTATTGTACACCAATTCAATTTAACAATAGGAAACTTAAAACTAAAACACATACAATGGGCGGCCTTATCGCATTCCGCGATCTCTTCCAGGCAACCTGGAATGGACAGAGATTGTCTGGACAAGAAATGGGGCTGTCGTTGGTATGACAATAACTCACACAGTATGTTCACATATTATACATACTATAATAGATACATAGATATATACATATGCTATATAATAAATACATATATACATACATATCTAATCAAAACTACAAACAGAAATATAAATTATGACTATCGACACTCACAGCGACAAGTAATTAAAACTACTACTACTACTGGGTGTGATTTATCTATAATATGTATGTATTTAGAAATATATAAGTATGTTTATCAGTTGTCTAGTACCCATAACACAAGCTCTGCTTAGCTTGGGACTAGATGGCGTTGTGTGAAAGTTGTGGAATATTATTATTATTTCTTTATTTGCACTAAATTCATATAAATTATATTTTTAAATATTTGAATACAAAAAGATAATATAAAAACATTATTATTATTATTATTTCTGTGTAATATAACATTCTTACGAATGGTACAATACAGGCAATAGCTCAGTTTCCAAAGCATTTCCATGTAATGTAACGTTCCTGCGAATGCTCGGCATTATGTTACGGGTAAACGATTACAGCAAGTGTGCATTTACCAATATGTCGTTTTACCTTGCGTTAATTCTTTTTCATTCTTTCGTTCGACGATACGCTCGACGAATTGTTACACCAATATGCTAGTTGGTTTGTAACAAAGAGGCGAGCATGCTCGACGTTTAATTCATAAAAGGATGCTACACTAGAACATATCATAGAGCGGCTCGTTGTTCTGTTACAAGTAAATGTTGTAGTCTGTACTCACCTTTAAAATGAAACAAACTGCATTATATTTTGAACACACTGGTACCATCTAGAATTTATGCTAAAGAACAGCATCTATCTTTCTAATCCTGTTTACTGCAGTGGATCCTAGTTTTGCGCGTTTTAAAACTCGCGCTTGGTACTTGTAGATCGCTTAACAATAAATGAAAAAACAACACAGTATACACTCAATCGCGAGTCTTCATCTCATTCACATTTTCACGTAGAAAAGATAACTTATGACTAAAAGTAGGAGAACTAAACAATTTTGTTGAGTACAAAACCACAAAGCACTCGGACAAATGCAGCCGTAACAAGGTTTTAACCTAATTGGAGGGAAACATTCGGAAAATCTTTTTAAACATCTATGTATGTTCACTCCAGTCTGGCCATGAAGTACCGTGTTACCCCATTTAATGGGTTGTGGAGGTCTGGTAGGCAGCCGCTCCTCGTAAAATACTGGTATTCAGCTAAATCCGGATTGACTGGAAGCCGACCCCAATGTAGTTGGGTAAAGGCTAGGCAGATGATGATGTATGTTCACCCTGAGCATGTTTTTTTAGTAATAACTCGCTTTGACTTTGTACGGTAGAAAATTATACTCATAAACCTTCCTGATACTCATGATCTTGGAATACACAAGTTTTTCTTTAGGTGGGAAATCATCCAATAAATTATCTCGCCCTAGGGTGGACAAGGCGTGTCAGATTTTTACTGACTAAAACCTACTGCTATGTTCCTTCTTTGCCTTATGTTCCCGAAGTGCCCTTTCGTAACACTCATAATGATGAAAACCGCATCAAAATTCGTAACTTTGTTTATGAGTACATAGCGAATAAACAGGTGGACGCTATTCTAGCTGTTGCCATAGGCCTTGCCAAGGTGAAACTAGAAACTTGTTCCAAAGAAAATAAACCCAGGATAAAAAATGGCCTATATGCCATTCCAGGGATGGGATAGCACATAGGCCATTTTTATGCAGGATATAGTTTACTCGTCTGCCAAGTTTTACCGTATTCTATTCAGCCGTTCAAGCGTAAAACACATAGGGCCTATTTCACCACCTATGATTAAGTTTCGAGTATCTTACTTGGCAGATAATTTCATACAAATTCTGTCATATTTTTGAATTTATTCAGTGAGTAGTGCCTACTCGGACATTGTGAAACAGGCCCATACACTAACAAAAGCCTCCTTAGTATTAATTATTATTTTGACTGGCCTGTTGGTCTAGTGGTTAGTGACCCTGACTGCTGTACCGGAGGTCGTGGGTTCGATGACGGTCGTCTTGATGTGGGACGAGCATGATCATTTGTTCTGTGTCTGGGTGTAATTTATCTATAATATGTATGTATTTAGAAATATATAAGTATGTTTATCAGTTGTCTAGTACCCATAACACAAGCTCTGTTTAGCTTGGGACTAGATGGCATTGTGTGAAAGTTGTGGGATATACATATATTATTAGTGGGTTCAAAATGGTTAGTTCTCTCCATTTTATTTTTTCGAAGGGACATTATAAAAATTATCTGCTGAGTGGAGCGAGATTGAGTTTCAAACTTGTACTAACTAAAACCCATCAATACATAATAGTAGCCTTTTGCGTTCCAGTACCACAGTAATCGCATAATCCAGCAATTTTTTTACCTTCAATGTATAATTCTCCACAGCAAAATGACTCCTAGCAAGTATAAGATCTTACCAACGAATAGTGTGCTTCAATTCAAGGCAAATTACATTTCATCTGCAATCTTCCTTGATTGGCGGCACGGGCCACTACGGCCCAATACCCGCCAACTATTCCTTTAAGTAATCCCAACGCAATTAGTACTCCAACCTACTTACACCTCCTACCAAAAAAAAAAAACATAAAAATAACTAGATAAACTTCTAGCGCAATCTTCGTTAGACTTTAGGACCAACTTGGGACCTGAACTTTGTAAAACTAAGAGATGGTTCAGATGGGGCGATTTATGTTGTCGTTGTGGGCGTTTTTAGCACGTTTTTAGGGTTCCGAAGCCAAATGGCAAAACACGGAACCCTTATAGATTCGTCATGTCTGTACTCTGTCTGTCTGTCCGTCCGTATGTAACAGCCATTTTTTTCCGAAACTATGTATAAGAGCTATACTGTTGAAACTTGGTAAGTAGATGTATTCTGTGAACCGCATTAAGATTTTTACTCAAAAATAGAAAAAAAATGGGTATTTTTTTTTCTATACTAATATAATAAAGAGGTAAAGTTTGTTTTTTTTTGTTTGTATGAGGTAATCTGTGGAAGTACTGGTCCGATTGCTAAAATTTTTTCACCAATAGAAAGCTGCTGTATTCCTGAGTGACATAAGCTATATTTTATGTACGCGGGCGAACCTGCGGGCTAAAGCTAGTATAAAATAATAATCAAGAAATATTTTACCGCTTACCTAGAAATGACCTAACTATTGCAGAAATAGAAAAAGCTACACCTACTTAAAATTCTTCGAAAGAGTGACCGCGGCCATGCTATGCAAAGGGCAACTAAAAGAACACAGGTGGGTTTTACTGAGTAAACGTCTGACACTCCCACTCGCTCTATTTCGAGTGATAGAAGTTATTTACTGATATCCTAACAAAAAAGATAAACCCACTTATGGTGTATTTCGAAGAAAAAGGTTTTACGTTACATCTGTACCTACATATAAAGAAAATGCAAGTGTCTGTTGAAATATCTGTATTATTTTACTAATTACATATGAAAGTATAATTCGATACCAATAAAAATGTTTTTTTTTTTCTGTTTGTACCAGTAAATCTCTAAAACAGCTGGATCGCTTTTGATGGGGTTATCACTTGTAGATAACTGATATTTAATTGCGAGGAATAACTAAGACATTTTTTATCCTTAAGGTAAAGAATTAGGCTTTTATGCAAAAAAAAAACTTCTTGAAATTTTGTTGACGAAATCGCTGACTCCAGCTAGTTATCTAAGAAAGAACCAAATCGTCTCCTAACAAAATCAGACCAACCCACAAGAAAACCAACTAATGTCCTACAAATCGCTACGTCTGAACAAGCTCTAAATCTAACAAACTCTGCTACTAAACTAAAGTCTTGATAACTGAGCATCATTAATTTTCGTTGTCCTGTCTCCTTGTGGAAATCCAGCTAATTCTGTAGGTAAACTTAGGTGTTACCTAATCTGTAACACAATCTTACTCAGAAACTAGGTAAACAAGACGATACCAAACAAACTTGAGACTGTTTCGCTTTTTCTAACAGTTTTTTTTCTTCGTCTTGAGATAAGGACCGTGGTACTTTCCTTTGGGGGTAGTAAAATTATTTTATTACTAGAATAATGCCTGTATTACTGGAAGTTTTTGTGTGTAGGTGGTACTCACATTATATCCAGCTGTGTAGTTCACCACACAGGTACATTTGGGTCGTGTGGGTGTATATTTTTTAAGACTGGTCGGTTGGTCCAGTGGTTAGTGGCCCTGACTGCTATGCCGGAGGTTGTTGGTTCGTCTCCTTCCCAAGACTAATATTTGTACGGTGAGCACAAGCTCTGCTTAATTTGGGACAAGATGACGTTGTGTGAAAGTTGTGGAATATTATTATTATATTATAGGCAGTAAGCACACTAGCTTCTGCTAGCGCCTTCACCTTACTTTATGAAGTGAATTTTGGGAAATCCTCTCTTAGTGCTCGCTTACTTACACTTTAAAAGAAAACCTTGCGCAAAATTTCAAGCTACTAGGCCCTGTAGTTTTGGCTGCGCGTTGATATGTCAGTCAGAAAAATTTTCCTTTTATATGTTCTTATTTTCTATCAACAAACGATCCATACAATTAAGTTTGACGGTTTGATACACTGTCACGAAAATTAAAAAAAAAGAATCATCTAATTTACAGCTCTTGAATAATCCACAATAATATTATAAATGTGAAAGTATCTGTTCGTTACAAATTTTGACGAAATTTGAAACGGTCTAAGCTAAAAGTCCAACAAAGGACATGGCCATATATTTTTTTGTATTTAGTTTTTATTTATTTATTTAAACTTTATGTACAATGGTGGTACATAGGCGGACTTAATGCATCAAGGCATTCTCTACCCGTCAACCTTAGGGTTAAAAAGACAACGCTGTGGTAGGTCTGCACAATAAACAAATAATATACATTACAAAAAACAAAAGTTATAAGAATAAAATAAGTTGTTTATAATAATAAAATACGTATATATGCTAATATTATAAACTAATAAATACTATGATATATATTAAATTAATATAATTAAAAGAACTTAAAATAGAACAACTACGACGACGGCGACAACCAAATTAAATTTGAGAGGACTTCAAGTAATAGTTACGAATTTTACGTTTGAAAGAGAATTGTGAAAATGTAGTTTCGATTTCGTATCCATAATAATAATGCAAATGTGAATAAATGAAATGATCTTCACTAGTATTCTGGTCTTTACTAGTAGTACTTTTTATACTAATAACTTTAAAATAAAACACAATTGACAAACTTAAAAGTTTGAAGCGTAAATACGATGACAAGGTACATTATGTTTTCAGGATACAAACAATTATTCGATAGAACAGGAGACCGACACAAATAATCGTTGATTGAATCGAGAACGCGACCGTAACTTAGAACTTATTACTAAAGGAGAGTTTGATAAGTTCATAACTTCAATTCTGAAGTCAAAGGCTAGTTTCCGGTATTGCTAGCAGAGGTCGAAATAGGTAGAATTTACTTGTCTAAAGTTCAAGGAAGAAAATAATATAGAGTTGATATACAAGTGTAGAACGGGAGTTCGACAAATGAATATGCGATTAACGCGTATGCGAAAAAACTGTACTGCGACTCACTAATATATTTAGTTCATCGGTCGTTGTGGCGACGCTTGGGGCAGGCCTATGTCCAGCAGTGGACGTCTTTCGGCTGAGATGATGATGATGATTGCATGCTTGTGCAATCGAACACAACATGAAGTTTTTTAGTACAATATGAAGAATTAATATATTTTAAGGAGCTCTGACACGGACAGTTTAGGGTAGAAGGTTAAGGCGAGAGAACAGCGGAGTAGATTTCCCGCCTTTGAGGTTATTTTTTTTATAACCACTGTGAAGTAGGAACCTAGAAATTTATTATTATTACTATAATACACACCTAAAGTATTCACTAACGTACTGTTAAATGACACACACGTAATAGTAGCACAATTATTTGTGGAACTGCTGTTGCAAATTTGTCTGTGCAGAAGTGTGCATTTGAAATAAGGTGAGCCGCAGTACAGTTTTGTCGCAAAAGCGTTAATCGCACATTCATTTGTCGAGCTCATGTATGTAAGTACGGTTTGATAACAACACCTCTAAATTTCCGGAATCGAAATTTGATCGGAAGACTTATAATAAAAAAAACTGTTATTTTGTTGTTTATCTCGCACAAAATGATCAGCCGACGTGGGTGATGGTGACATTATTTTTTTTATGTAAACAAAGATATAATTAACTTTACAGCAAAAAGTCCCCTCAAGTGAAAAACCTTGCCGTTTTTACGTGGGATGATAGGCAAACAAAACATCTGATGCGAAACTCATTAATGGAAGTTAAAAATAATCAGACATTTTATAAATTTTCCTGGAAAATTGAAGACAGGAATAGTTCTCATTATCCCCACGTAATTACAGCGAAGCATTGAATAGATAATTTTTTTTTAATTATCGGTAGGGTCGCGCTTGACTGCTATCTTACCTGTTGCCTGATTAATGTAAAATCTGCCTAGCCTTTACCCAACTATATTGGGGTCGGCTTCCAGTCAAGCTGGATTTAGCTGAATACCATTTTTTTTCGAGGAGCGGCTGCCTATCACAACCCATTAACTGGGGTAACACGGTACTTCATGGCAAGACTGGAGTCAGATTTACTGGCTTCTGACTATCCGTAACGACTGCCAAAGATCTACAAATGACAGCCGATTCATGTAAAATCAAACAAGTCAAATATCGTTGAAGTTTCATTATGTCTTTCGACTTCGATTGAGGTTCTACCCTAAATCGGTATTCACGTGTTCTTTGAACGGGATTCGATAGAACGACAATTCCATTGGCTTGAAACTAAACAACCACGATTAGACGAACTACAGCTTTGACCAATTTCAAATTTGACGAACTGTGTATTTGACGAATTACCAACTTGACCAATGTCGTGCAACCCAACCTATCAACGGCTTATTGTCAGATACATTATTATATGTATTCTACCAGGATAATGGCCTCATCTAGAACAAAATGACGAAAAAAATTGACGTGTAAAAGTGTTCGTGAGTTGCTAAAAATATATAATTTATCATTTATCAATGATTGATATAGCTGACGCGTCAACAACACTAAAATAGGTGTCGTTTAAGCTTGATTGTTGGATTTGAAATAAATATGGTCTAAACGACTAAGTCGCAACGATATCGTTACTATTTTGATTACGTGAATCAGGTTACTGATGGTAAGCGATAATGTGGGCGGCGATGGAGCACGCTTGCCTAGAAGTAACCTATTCACTCTTGACTTAAAGACCCCTAGAGGTTGCACTTACTAACTTTCCAAAGAAAAATTGACTGCGTTGGTTTTTCTCCAAGAAAATGCTAGAAAGTTGTGTACATAACTTGAATTTGACAAGGTGCTTTAAAAGAAAAGCTATTCTGGTATTTCCTATTTTTGTTTTCATTTTAACTTCGCTCGGTTTAAATTTTTTTTAAACAGATTGCAGTCGCTTTGTTTTCTATTCGAATATGATTGTATAACATTTTTGGCAGCAAATATATTGAGGTACCTACTTAGGTTTTTCAGTTATCGGTCAGCTTTGCTGAGTTAGAGCGTTTTCACACTATCCGATCCGATATCGGTGTCGGACGCCGATACGATATCGGGATGAGTAAAATGTATGAAATGCCGTGCTCCGATATCCGATATCGGGCCGGACAATATGAAAGACAGGTACATATTTCATACATTTTACTTACCCCGATATCGTATCGGCTTCCGACACCGATATCGGATCGGATAATGTGAAAACGCTCTTAGTTAATACTATGTTAATTAAATTCTCAGCTGCCAAGATTACACCGGTTTTAATGATTCCACTTGTCTCAGTGCGTAGATAAAAATATAATAATAATATTTAAAGTCTGTTATTATACCCTGAGACTAAATTGACACAGGCAAATATCAAACTTACAATAATAATGATGCCAATTCTTTTGTGTTGTGACAAATGTGAAAACCCCCGTAACGTCATTTTAGTCTCAGAGATTAAAAAACAGACTTAAAAATAAAAAGAAAATCGCGCTATTTAAATGGCACGTGTTTACATTTACACTTTTGACTAATATATCGATTAAAGAAAGAAAAATAATTTATTTGGTACAGCACAAGACACAGAAAATCAACTTTTTAAATGAATGTGACGTGAAACAAAAAAGTAAGGTAGAACAACAAAAAAAAAATTAAAAAAATACAAATAGATTGTTAAAATGTCAGTGATAATTTCTGACAATTAGACAATAGACTTTGATAATGTTACTTTGTCTAAATGGGATTTAAACATTAACTTAATTGGACGACTCGGTTGGCATAGAAATTGAGCCATTAGCCAATGCACTGCGTGTCGCGAGTTCAATTCCCGCACGGAACAAATATTATGGCCTACAAATAGACGTTCCAGGTCTTGTGTATATGAATTACATGTTTGTAAACGCACCCACGATTCAGGAGTAATTCCAAAAAATGTAGATCAACTTTAAAATAAAAGCATCGACTTACCTTTCCTCTAGTATAGCTTCGGTTCTCCCTGAACCAGGTGACCTGGGCAGCCGGTCTGCTGCCATGAGTCACGCAGATGATGGTGATCTCGGAGTCAGCTGACATCTGGCCAGGTTTGTTGGTGATCATCACCGAGGTTGGACGCACTGTGGATTGGAGAGAGTATTACTTTTCACGTTGGTTGCATTAAGAGGCCTGCGGAGACCGCGCGCTATCTCGAGTTGAGAGGAAAAAAACACGTTTTTGAGGTTGATGGAAGCAATCTAGATAGTTTAAACAATTCTTGGACACACCGACTGGAGTAAAGTCATCATCCGCACACTGACAGTTGCTTGCTGTGATAGCAATACAAACTATTCGAAATTTGGGAGAGGTTCCGTAATACCAAAAATGATGAATGAAAAATTAATGTATTTCCATTATTGTTTCGAGTATTTATAACTTGATAATAATATCTGTGTTCCTACGAAAATATATTTTGAAATATTGTTGTTTATAATATAGAAAAAACAAAATAAAAACATGACATTTTCGCTGTGAAAATGTGCAAATTTAAATTCGCTTAAATTTCGTTTGGGGTAAATTTTTCAACAAAAAGACGATGTAGGAACCTAGATAATTATTGTCTGAATCCGAATAACATCATATTATGGTGTAAATATGCTTAAATTGCAAATGATTTTGGTATTACGTTTGTATGTATAATTCTAACGTCGCGCCCGCTTTAAGTATATGGGCTTGTAATGTTCCCATTGCTAGTTATACTCAGGCCTCTTCTTTAGGAGAGGGTAGTTAGTTGGTTTCTGAGTATTTTAAAATCTTTTGAATTGAGAAAGATAAAGTCTGAATTTTTATGGAAGACAAAAATATGGTTACTTACTTATGGTTTTCTTAATTTCTATGATTTGAAGTTACAAGGTTTTATAATATAATCTTAACAAACTCTTCTTATGTAGAACTGAAAAAAATTGCAACTTCTATACTCCATTCCCAATGGAATTGGACATTTAAATACACATTTTTAACTGTCCTTTTAACCGATTTTGACTTTTATTTCCTTTATAATGTTAAATGTCTACACTGGCCTCTCACACCTACTAGTACCTACTGTTATATGGATTAGCAGAGTTACGTAGGTACTCTGATAGCTCGGTAGGTACCCATAGAGTTTCTTGCCTTTTCTTCTCCATAGGAAACGACCAGTTAGACCCATGTATTAGCTTCTGACCTTTTATTAGAGACCAATTGCACACATTGGCCTATCTAAAAACGAATTGTGAATTTGATTTCAAACTATAATTATGGTAAGGAATTACTTACAATGCATCTCCACTCTAGCAGTCCTCTCATGAGGACTCAACAGAGGAGTGTTAGTAGCCTGGCACTTGATGCTGGTGTTCAGCCAGCTCCTCTCCGCGCCTCCGATGCTGATCTTGCTGACGATGACCTTCCCGTCGTTCTTGAGGATTATGTGGTCGTCTATCTGCTTGTTGTTGATCAGCCAGGTTAAAGTTGGTTGGGGTCGACCTGGTGGAAAAAAGTACTGTTAAATAATGGTATTTAGTAGGTATTACACTAATGTTTATAAGGGCGAAAGTTTGTGAATGTATATTTGTATAAAAAACAATACACATATACACTCACAAACTTTTGCTTATTAACACTCAAACGGTTCAACGGACTTGGCAAACAGCTAAACCATGTCTGGTAATATTATATCTAGGTTACAAATTTTCATGTATACACCAATTCAAGTATTGTGAAAATCTTTCACGCTATGACTTCAAACGCAATCCATAACTTTCGAAGAACGTTCGAAGCCTCAATCTGATGATTCGATTCACACCCTCTTATAAAATTTCCATGACACCAAAACACTCCATTTCCTTTACCACAGATCTGCGATTTATCTTCAAACAGAAACCCAATTAAAATTCCATAATAAGCAGAAGCTCTTGAAGCCGAACTCGAAGAAACTTTAAATTATAATCGAGCAAACAATTAACCACCCTTAGAGGCTCGGAAATTACAGCTTGAACATGTTCACAAGTTAAGAACAAACAAAAAGGTCTAGGAAAACTATCAAACAGTTAAGGTTCTCGCCCACGGCGACTTTTTGCTGCGCTACTAACGCGCTATTGCATCGCAACTGTAGCGCTGCTAACGCGCGACCGTGTCACATGACAGCGGGGAGAGGACGGGACGGTGACGCGTGAATGAAAAACGAAAACAATCTACATAATTATAAAATACTAGCTGTCCCCTGCGGTTTCACCCGCATGTTTCGTTACTGCTCCGCTCCCGTGGATCGTAGCGTGATGGTATATAGCCTATAGCATTCCTCGATAAATGGACTATCTAACACTGAAATAATTTTTCAAATCGGACCAGTAGTTCCAGAGATTTATCCCTACATACAAACTCACAAACCTATAAACTTACAAATTTTACCTCTTTATGATATTAGTATAGATTAATTTTTGTGCTACTGCATCCCGACTATAGCGCGTTAGTAGCGCTGCTGACGCGCGTTTGCATCGCGACTGAGAATCGTGGTGTGGGCTCAGCAAGCCGATAGCGAAAGCTTCGCGACTGTATCAATGCGAACGCGCGACAACCGAGCTACTTCATCGCTTCAAAAAGGCGCTGTGAACGAGAGCCTTTACGGTTAGGTCGAAGAACTCTGATGCTTGTAAATTTAGCAAATTTTGCGCTGCAGCTGAACTTTTAGCCAAGTTTCTACAGCGCTGCAGCGTAAACAAGGGAGCGGGACCAACGAGGTTAGGAACAGTCGTAAGTTGGACTTCTGGGCCATCCCTTATCAGACTGTGGAGTTTAGAGCCTTTTGAGCCAACTAGTGTAACTTGAGGTGACTTTCTAGAGATGTTAAATGGCTGTAAAGTTTTGTTAGCGTTTGTGAAGTTTTTAATGTCATTGGTGTTATAAAGGCTCATTGTGACCGGTAAAGTAGATGGTAAAAGGAAAACTTGCAACTTTGGTATAACCAGATCCGCACTGTAAGTTTTAGTCCATAAAAGTCTGCGGGCGCAGCAACTTGCAACTTTGGTATAACCAGATCCGCACTGTAAGTTTTAGTCCATAAAAGTCTGCGGGCGCAACAACTTGCAACTTTGGTATAACCAGATCCGCACTGCAAGTTTTAGTCCATAAAAGTCTGCGGGCGCAGCAACTTGCAACTTTGGTATAACCAGATCCGCACTGTGTGTTTTAGTCCGTAAAAGTCTGACACGTCTTCTCGTTGAACCCTAGAGTGAAAAAGTAATTTCATGATGCTCCACGTCAAAAAATAACCGGGTAATGTACATTTTCGTAACTTAAAAGTTAACCAACACGTTGGTCGCAAACTGGAACCTAAATTGAGAAAAAATATTTGAGATTGAATTTTTAAAGTTTTCTCTTTTGAAAAATTCTGGTTTCCTGTTTTTACCACGTCAACATAGAATTTTCAGAAAAATCTAGTCCATAATTTGAGGTGCCATTTTTCCGTGGTATTGGCAGGAAAAACAGGATAAAAATATAACGCCCCTAGTCAAAATGAAAGCCGACTAGAAAAATTGTTATTCGTGTAAAAATATTCGTTAGATAAAAAAACACGAATTTTAGGACACAATAACTAGTTCTGATAGTGTTCGAAATTCAAAAAAGAAACAAAATGGCCGACAATTAATTGGATTTCCATTTATTTTATTGTGGGAACGTAAATACCGGAAATTGTAGATAGTGTAAAGTGACCAAACTTTTTGTTATTTATGGGATATGATCTCGAAAATTCATTGGTGTGAAACGGAAAAATAATAAAATATTGATTTAGTTAGTTTGCTTTCGGATACAGTTATTGCATTCCGGTATGGTGACCATGTATTGAATAAATTATTTTGAAATTTTGTCGGTTTTCTTTTTTTAGGTAGAAAATCATCCAATGACTCCGCCTGCTCTAGGGTGAAGCACCTGCTCCACCCAGAGGACCTCCTCTGAGTGGAGCGAGAGCACATGTCAGATTTGAACAGACTAAAGCACCTGTGTTCTCTCAATTGTCTTTTGCGTTCCAGGGCCACAGTAACTCTTTCGAATATTCTCTTAACCTTAGCAGGGATTTCTGGGCTCCTTTAGTTACACTGATACTGTCAAACACTGGTTTAAGGAGTTACTATTACTGGTTGAGTTATTGTGTCTCTCTAGCGCTCGTTGACTCAGTTACTTTGTTCTAAAATAACTCCTTGGTTCCTCTAAAAAATAGTATCTTTGTCAATATATCGTGGAGGATGGATTGAATTGAGTATTTTTCTTAATAACAAGTTGATCGAAGATTGAACACGTCATGTCATGCGAAGACCTGATGACCATATCGTGAAAAAATGCCTTTCCGTGGTTGCAAAGAAAAGAAGGCCACCAACTTACTGGATGAAAAATGTTCGTAGGGACATGCAAAAGCTTAGCCTTAGAGATTTCGCTTTTAGCGAAATTAATGGCGCTGTATGATTAAAAAAGCTGTCCCCGGGACTAGACTAGGCCAATGGACTTCACGATTGAACACACTTACCTAGAAGCAACCTATTCACTCTTGACTTCAAGACCTCCAGATTGTAGCTATCAGGAAACACAAACTCAGGAACGGAATTCTACCCCTTAGCAGCACGCATAATCTTAGATCTTATGAAATGAGACCTTATCTGTCATCTTAATTTTTCTCTGAATCTGAAGACCTGACAGATATTATCACTACATAGTGTAGAACAAAGTCGCTTCCCGTTTTGTTTCTGCCTATGTATGTATCTTTAAAACTATTCAACGGATTTTAATGCGTTTTTTTTTTTTAATTTCGGATTCAAGAAGGAGGTTTATAATGCATACATAATATACCACCCGTGCGACGCCGGGCCGGGTCGCTAGTTTATTTTAAAATGAAGACTAGTTTTTAAATAAAAGAATCGAAGTTGCTGTAATTACATATTAAACCAAAAATCACTGAAATAGTTTCAAAAAAAAGTTTTCTTCTTTTTCGTTTCCTTATTCTAGGCATATTTATATGCAACAAAAGTAGCTTAACAAAAGGGCATACTTATTCAAAAAAACATTGAATCAAGTTACAGGACAATCACAAGTTTTTTTATTTCAATAAAAAACATTGTTACGCATAGTTCTAGGTATTTCTCCGAAAGAACTTCGGGTAGCGGGTAAAGTTTGCTTACTAACAAGAATAAGCGACTGCATTATGTATGCTGGAGTATCGGGTAGCTTAGGCAGGACTTGGGGGAACTGTGGTGGCATTTGGTAGCTTAAAAATTAGTTTTAAGTGAATATTTTTGTTGTCTAGGTAAAATTGTGCGTAATCGATCATTACACACGGTGGACGATGAAACTACCTGGAAGACGTACTTTTTCTTCTATCACTCTCTCATGTATCATTGTTTTTTTTTTGACTTCGTAGTGTTGTGGCAATAGCGAGGCGGAATTTTTTGCTATGTAGCGGGGAGTCTGGCCAATTGCGAATCGAATCCCGAATCCGGGTTTCAACCACGGAGGACAATCTTAACTGAGATTAACCAAGTACGAGTACGTATGTGATATTATAGCGCACAAGCGTGTGCATAATCACAGGTACCATCCCATCGGACTATGAGAGTGAAGAAATAGAGATATTTGCCTCTCATAGTCCGATGGGACGGCAATCTGTCATGACCGAAGATAAAACAAGCGCAATAATAATTATGATAATTACTTACATCAATATATTCACTAACTGACGAAAAAAATAAATTGATGTGTAAAGAGTTTATAAAAAGTACTTGATCAGTTCGTTTCGATTCGTGTATCATTCACTGTGTGTATCAACTAGATGTTATAATCATTTTTTTTAAACTAAACAGGAATATCCCTCTTAATCCAAAAACTTAGTCACAATACTATACCCGCGTCGCTATTCGGAAAAAGTCGACGGCAAAATTGTATAAATTTTAACGATCTATAAATATCGACACACTGCCGTAATCCGGAACCGGGGCTAGGGGGCCAGGGCACGGCCTTCTTAAGTATACTTTTTAAATGCGACACTCGGCTTGGTCGTATTTTGTTTTTGTTTTGGTTTAGCGAATTTTTGTTTATTGAAAATATTTTGTTGGGAAAAAAAAAATGTGGGAAAATGTGGGAGATTAGATTGCTCAAATACTGTGCTAAAAGGGCAAATAGATGAATTTATCCGCAAAGTCTAGGTTCATCATCATTATCATTATTTCCGCCGAAAGATGTTCAACACTGGACTTAGGCCTCGCTACAACGTTCAATGCAGGACATAGGCTTCCCCTAAATGTGGCCACAACGTCCAATACTGGACATAGGCCTATGCCCAGCAGTCTCTTGTGTCACAGCAATGTCCAGTTTTGTGCATCAAAAAAGGCAGCTGAAAGACCACAGGTGAGTTTTAGTCATTAAGACTGTGATACTCCTTCTCGTTTTACGCAGAGCGGAAGAAATTTTTTAATCGTATTTCACCTCAAAAAAGAGGGTTTCAAGTGCACCCACTTGTAAACGGCTCCAATCAATCCTTGCCACCCGGAGTGTGAGAAGTTATTTGAAGATATGGAGGCCGGAGGTGTTTGTAACAAAGAGTTAAGTCCAACAAATCTCCGTTCATAAGGAAAGATCTAATCCGAGCAACTGCCCAATAGATGAATTCTGTTTTATATGTTCAAAAGAAGAATATTATATTATGTTAAAAAAAAAAAGTTCTTCGCCTAAGCGGAGAACTTTAATTGCGCAATGTATTTATTAGGATGAATGCACATCCTAAAAAGTTATGGCACATCAACTTCCATATTCTGCAAGCCTTTTATAGAACCTGCGATCACAAAACTTTCATAGCTCTAAAACTGCAATTAGAAAACCTTCCGTTTTTTCCAAAAAAACTTCTCCATCAAAAAGTGTCAGAGTTTTTATCAAGTTTCAAAGTCGTTTGTCCAGATTAGTGTGCAAAGCTGTGACGGCGAGTTTAATGGTATAAAGTGATATACATTGTTACCCGTTGAGCCTGCGACCGTATATATTCATTTGCGGGGTCGGCGTCTCATCCGGACAATTTTTCAAGGAGATATTATTGGGGTTCGGTGCTAGTTCTCGTGTTATTTTTGTTTTATTGTTATGAGGGTGGGTGTGTTTAAAGTTTTGACAAATATACACTCTATGTTGTCATATTTTTATCAGAAAAAAACTATTATTTGAGTAAGCCTCTACGGTCCGGACTAAGCGTTTCGCCTCGTCGTTTATACCGCGTATATCGAAGGGCTGGAACCATTTGCCTGCTGTGGTTTTCTCGTCTGATTATAATTTGTACTAGTGCGCCTCACCATCAACGATTGCATCACTGCATTCTATCAGGAGGTCGCAGTCAAGCATTAGTTTGTGTTACATAAAAAAGCCAACCGTAGGAGCCCAACAGGGCTAAAGCCTGCTAGGGAATTTCTGGCAAGGAAACCCGCGGTCCCATAACACAAGAGCCGCCAAAACTATCAGGTGGGATCAAAGTCAAGCACTAGATTAAATCTTTAGAAACACACACACACTCATTCACATACACACACACACACACCCACTCCCTCTCGCTCCAAAAGCGTAAGAAGTTACTTGATGATATCTCACCTAAAAAAACACTACAATTCATATCCATGTAATCTAGCGCTATGTTTAATTGAAAATTTAAGCTAAATAATCGTTCGTAGAAATTAAAAATTATACAGTCATTTAGCTAAGGGCACGTTTAACCACCTATGATTAAGTTTCCGATATCTTACTTGGCAGATAATTTCATAGAAATTCTGTTCCATTTTTGAATTTATTCAGGAAATAGTGGCTACTCAGACATTGTGAAACAGGCCCTAACTCTGTTCCCTAATTAGGATTTATAGTTTCGAGCTAATTTATGTTAACCTACACAGATACTAACTTCAGAAAGTCCGCTAAAACCGGCACCCAACCCCTTACAAAAGATACTTCCATGTTTTCCGGTCAACGTAACTTACGAGTGTGAACTTTACACTCACACCTAGGTTCTGAATACAAGTCTAAATAATGAGCGTGTTCCGGAAATTTTACACTACTAGTTTGCGCTACTTAGCCTTGGGTCTATTCCTTTGAAAACGCGTATACAACGTGTTTTTTTTGATATCCCATAACTCTAGGGTATGATTGAGGCCATATCAAAGAATCAACTGGCATATGAGTTATGTTCCAATGCTTCGTTTTTTTTTTTTAATTTTTCATACAAAATAATTCGGCTAAGTCACAATTATTAATGTAAAACACCCTTACGTGAAATATGACAACGTCGCATTTTCTTAGCTTTAAATATGAATGATCGGTTTGAATAAAAATGAATTACTTGTATTTATCAATGAAATTTAGATATATGATATCTCCGAAACGATGCATTTTTGGACCACCTATTCTAGGAGTTCTAGAATTATTTTTACCTACAGAATATAACCCTAGAGTTATGGGATATCAAAAAATACAGATTGTATATGCCGTCGACATCTAACTTTTGACGTTGACGCTGATGTCAATTTAAAACTGATGTTACATAAGCATTTTGACATGTGCCAAGACCTGACACCTCAGTGCTACCACCTGGTGAACGTTATTTTTGAACACCTTAATTGGACTGTTCATTCAGAATCGACTGTTTTTTTAACAGATACCGAGGACTATAAAGGAATAGAGAGTGCACATGTGTGTTTGTGCTTACAATCGTGGACTATTATATCGAGCCTTTTCAAGAAGGAAATCGCATGCGGCAGTCCGCAATTTTGTAGGAAAAGGTTCTTTTTTCTAATAAAAAATAAAGTATATCTCAAAAGTGCCTATTCTAAGTTAGTAATTTATGAATAACTAGCTATCCCCTGCGGCTTCACCCTTTTTCCGTTACTGCTCCGCTCCCGTGGGTCGTAGCGTGATGATATATAGCCTATAGCATTCCTCAATAAATGGGCTATCTAACACTGAAAGAATTTTCACAAAAATCGGACCAGTAGTTCCAGAGATTACCCCCTACATACAAACTTAGAAACATACAAACTTACAAATTTTACCTCTTTATAATATTAGTATAGACAAGTCAACATTTTAGAATAATCATCATCATCTTTTCAGCTGATAGACATCCACAGTTGGACAAGGGTCTCCCTCAAGTGTCGCTATAACGACCGGTCCTATGCGTCTTGTATCCATCGGATGCGAGATATTTTAGAATATCTTTTAAATCATCATCTGCCTAGCCTTTTTCCCAATTATATTGGGGTCGGCTTCCAGTCAAGCCGGATTTAGCTGAATACCAGTATTTTACGAGGAGCGGCTGCCTACCAGACCTCCACAACCCATTAACTGGGGTAAAACGGTACTTCATGGCAAGACTGGAGTCAGATTTACTGGCTTCTGACTATCCGTAACGACTGCCAAAGATCTTCAAATGACAGCCGGGACCAACGGCTTAACGTGCTTTCCGAGGCACGGAGGAAACATTGTTATGTTAAGATGGTCACCCATCCACAGACCAACCTAGGCAAGCGTTACTTAACCTTGAAGATCGACCTGTGCGGCTGTTATTATCTAGCCACGAGCTCCTTAGAATATTTTTTAAATAAGGAATTAAAATACTCCTTTCTAAAAAAACCTTGTCCCTTACGATGTTTTTTAATAGCGATATCTGCTGTGGTACTTAGCTAACCTCTATTGAGATAGCCACCGTGAACTGTGTCATTCAAAATACCTAGGTAGATAGCGGAATACCAAATAAACGATTGATGGATTTTCTGTTACTAGTTTCAGACTGAAGGTATCTATTTCTGGCTGGATCCGATTCATCGGCTTTTGTTACAGCCTTCAGCCAATCCGGAGATTTAATGTATTTAAGAAATTCAGTTCAAAAATATTTTGATTTATGTCTGAACATAGATGATCTACATCTGAGATGAGGATGAGAATGGAGAGGGAGAGGGAGGCCAAAGAAAATATGGATGGATTTTTTGTTTGTTGTAAATATATTATTATTAGGTCTGGTAGGCAGCCGCTCCTCGTAAAATACTGGTATTCAGCTAAATCCGGCTTGACTGGAAGCCGACCCCAATATAGTTGGGAAAAGGCTAGGCAGATGATGATGTAAATATATTATTATTATTATATTATTATCGGCCTTATAATATTCCCACTGCTGGGATTCAGGCCTCCTCTCCAGGAGAGAGAATGGGTCATAATCCACCGCGCGGGCCCAGTGCGGATTGGCGGATGCCACATGTCTTCGAATTTTTGGTTTTAGGACATGCCGGTTTCCTCACGATGTCTTCCTTCACCGTTTTGAGAGCAGTGGTGATGAAATAAATTACACAAAGTAATGCGCCTAACTGGGTTTGAAGCCGCGTCCTACAACTTGTAAGTCGGGGCAGTTAGCACTGGGCCACCACTGCTAAATATATACTGGCAGTTAATAAACTTTAAATATATAAATAGTCTTACACCTCTTCTATTGCGTTGTCATGTGTACTCTTTAGTGGTATAATATTATAACTTGCTAAAAACCATTAGTTTCGGTTAAATCATCAGGCCACTTTTGGGCAAAGCTGACGATTTGATATTTTTGACCAAAATTAATTTTTTTGCTGGACTTGGTATTTTTAACCAAAGCTAGTATTTTTAATGAAAGGAAATAATTTTGGTCGAAGGTAGTATTTTTAACCCAAGGTGGTGATTTTTGGTCGAAAGTTATCGACGCCAAAATAGAAGGTTCGGTCAAACACAAAATTTACCAAAAGTTAAAACTCAATTTCACAAATGAAAACATTCAAACATTCACGATTTCGTGTCCGTAGCATAACGAAGTAAGCAGTTATTGAATTACAAGCTTATGAAAACTTATTAGATGAGTTCTACAGTGTAATTAGGATGAAAAATAGTCTACTAATGTTTTATTTTAATGCAGTTAGAGTTTGGGTAAAGTTGTTCAGTGTGTCTGTTATTTGAAAGTGAAATAAAGAGGGTTACTTTTAGGCCATTAGGCCTCTTGTACACGACACGGTTTTTACGTATGTACGTAATAAAATGGACCGTGTACAAACGTCTATAGACTGCGATACAATACTGATGAAACACGGCGTTTGTGTCAACAAGCTCTCTCAGTGATCCATAGAACACTGCGTGCCGTGCTTACGGAAGGCGAATTGATCGTGGCTACGTACGGAGTAAAACGTACTCGGCTATAGTGTGATGATAGGTAACTTATTCGTTTCACTTTTTATAAAATTTCAGGTGTCCCATACATTTACGTTTGCATAAGTCGACGAAATGTACGGGACAGGGCAATGTATTTTTTTTCGCGATATCAGGATTGGTCCCACACTAAAAGTTATTCATAATGATGAGTATAGCCAGTGTTTTTATTTATTGTCGTATTGTCATATCCACATCGTATATTTAATTGTCCCGGTTTTACCAACTTCAAATCCTAGTTTTTGAAATCTGGGGTTAGCAACCCTATTTTAAGCTAACACCAATTACCAAGCTTGTCCTAAAAAAAAAAAACAGAATGGCCTTAACTAATCTTAATCTACAAAGTATTTAGTCGCATTAAATCGTTGACTAATCTTTTTCGTGTCACCGTGAAAGTTTCAGGCACAGCTCTCTTGTTTCAGGCCCTCCCTGAAATCTTAACAGAATAAAGTTTTAGATAAATGGGGCACTGATACAAAATGTGGATGACATATTTTTCACTTAGACTTTGGGAATTGTAACGAGTTTTACAGAATGGCTTCGAGTGAGACAACGGTTGGTAGTAAGGTATTTCAAGCTATTGGAAACATAGTCTTTTTTTATGCTGGGAAATTATCTTATGACTTCTACCGTTCTAAGGTGAACCGAAGAGGCATGTTTGATGTTTGTTGACTAAAACTACACCAATGTTTCGTAGTGTTTTACGTGCGCCTAAAGGAAAAAAAATCATAGGGCCCAGTAGGGTCGAAGCCTGCTGGAGGTAGAGTTAAGTCAGTATGAGCCTGACACGCCCTCCCGCTCCGCCTAAGAGCGAGAGAAGTCATTCCATCGACGACTGCATATCTGCTTACCGTCAGATGGGATCGCAGTCATGTACTAGTATGCATTTCTCGGTTAATTCTGGACTGATTTAGATTTTTGTTTTATTTGAAACGTTATAGGACCCGAACAGATCTCAATTAACTATTATTTGGTGATCTGATGATGAACTTCGAAGCAATGAAACGAAATACGTATAGCCGAACATAGAACCTCCTTTTTTCAAGTCGGTTAAAAATACACTTCCTATAACAAACCCTAAATCTCATTGATAAAAGGTCTTGAAATAATTTATAGTCAGCAATAAGAGGAAGCAATATCATGGCGATCTAACTCAGAGAGTTGACACAAATATTTAGTCTAAAGCCCTGGAAATCCTTTTAAAAGTATTAAGCACTTTATTTATTGTCTACAGAGCTTTTCCTAAGAACTATGGGAAGTATTTTGAATATCATTTAGGTTTATCTTTGTATTCGAAAAAAAACTGGGTTATTCAATAGAGAATTTCCAGATAAAAACATAATGCTTTTTATATGATGATGATTAAGAATAACATTCCGAAACGGTTGACACAGTGGTTGCGCGATTGGCTACTGCATTTAGTGTCGCTGGTTCGAGTCCCATAAGGAGCAATTGTGTGTAATGCCAACGAAAGGATTTCGGTGTCTTGTGTGTGTGTTTACATGTTTGTTGACGCTACGGTTGTTTCACTATGGAATAAAAGTATGTAATTCCTAGTGTGGGATAAAGTTTTAATAAAAAAATAATATTAGAAAAATAATTAGCTAGGCCTTTTTTCCAACGTGTTTTTCCATGAGGAGAAGTCATGTTTTTGTTTTTTAAACTGCTTACTAAATAGGCTACGAGTAATGTCGTTTTCGTCACGACCTTTCTCGAAGAGTAATATATGTTACTCGAATAACGCGCACCACTAAACACTCCATTCAGAAAATTCAGTTACAATCATAATTTAAGTACTGAAATTTTAATTAAATTATGCACTTAAGTACCGTTTTTAAGGTTCCGTAGCTAAATGGCAAAACGGAACCCTTATAGTTTCGCCATGTCTGTTCGTCCGTCCGTCCGTCCTTGCTTAATTCATGAATCCCCGACCGGTCTCATTGGACCGCGCTGTTATTATTTTACTATTGTGTCTCGTTTCGCGGGTATTGATAGGTCTGTGACCGTTAGCACTAGAAAGCTGAAATTTGGTACCAATATGTATATCAATCACGCCGACAATGTAGTAATAAAAATTGGAAAAAATGTTATATTAGGGTAGCCCCCCTACTTGTAAGGTAGAAAGTGATTTTTTTTTAAATTTCATCCCTCACGTGTGATATATTGCTGGATAGGTATTAAAAAATGAATAGGGGTTTACTGAAATTATTTTTGATAATATCAATAATTTCGAAAATAATCGCTCCAAAAGTAAAAAACAATGTGTCCCCCTCCCTCTAACTTTTGAACCATAAGTTTAGAAAATATGAAAATAATCTGAAAAGATGAAGTTTTATGATGCTTTATGAAGACTTTCTAGGAAAATTATTTTGAACTTGACGGGACAAACAGTTTTGAAAAGTTGGACACTTATTGTGACGGACGGGGAACTACGGAACCCTACACTAAGCGTGGCCCGACACGCTCTTGGCCGGGTTTTGTTAGCTGACCTTATTATAGACAAATAAAAAGAGCATGAGTCGAGCATCGATGACTGATGGGCTACCAATATAGTTCATTAATTTAGTTGCCCTTTGAGTTCCAAAATTCCATTACCATAGTAGGCCAATGTCCTACTTGGCATCGTCATCATCATCGTCATCGTCGCCGATACGATATCGGGGTAAGTAAAATGTATGAAATGCTGTGCTCCGATATCCGATATCGGGTCGGACAATATGAAAGACAGGTACATATCTCATACATTTACCTTACCCCGATATCGTATCGGCGTCCGATACCGATATCGGATCGGAAAATGTGAAAACGGTCTTAGTCGTGGTCATAGTCTTGGCGGCTAGGGCGTGAGAATGTTTGTTTCCTTATTCATGAAGAGAAAGATGAGACTTGCACTGAAGAAGGCGACGGCCGTCTATTCAACCTCGCTCCGGACCTAGGCGGACTAGTAGAATTATTCACCCTGATGTTATAAGTACGGTGATTAGATTTCTATTCAATTATTTGAATGTAAAAAAGTAATTATTACAGGAACGTTGTTGGTGTTCCTAATAAATGAATTAGAATCTTACATAGAATCCTAGTCCTACCAAGTATCACAATATCATTCAACACATCAAATCCCACCACACGAACAAACAAACCTAAAAATACCCCACAAAACCTATTCCAAAACCCAAACTAATCACACTCAATCAACAGCAACTCCTCACAAAAAATCCATCCATTCAAAACGATTTCAAACGAATAGCAAAAACTTATATATTTCGCATCTTCCGAGAAAGTTGCGTCGAGCAAAGAAAAATGGCCGCCGCTTTGTAACGAAAACGTAATTTGTATTACTAATAGTTCGTGTTTTCCGATCCCCCCCTTCGTCGGGCGGGGTTATTCGTCGGGCAGGGTTATTCGTCGGTTATGTGCAGGTTATTTCGTGGTGGAGTGTGTTCTTTGTTCGCCTGTCTGCTTGACTAATGTCATAACTACTCTTTGTGAGCGTTTCGGGAAGTAGTTCGATTGTTCTGCGATTGGATGGTTGTTGAGATTAGGATTGTGTTCGAGTGTTCAGTTTTGTTTGGTGAGGGTTTTTTGAGATTGTGTCTGTTATAGTTATATATTTAAGGATCATTTTTTCCTGTGAATGGGGACAATTTTTTGTTTACAATATACATAAGTACTAAAGCACCACCCAACGGTTAACTGGTAGAAAGGGCCTCAAGGCATTAAGTCCGCCTCTGTACTTTTGTGTGCATAAAGATAAATTCTTTATGCACTCAAAAGTATAAATAAATAAAACAAGAAAAATAAAAACACTTAACTAATTAAAACTATATCTAAACAATTCATAGGCTCTTATCTCCCGTTCAAGCACTAATTTAAAACAATTAAAAAATATATTATAATGAGGAAACATTGAGTTTTTGCTTGTTTGTAAGTTACGATTTAACTTTAAAACGACTTGACCAATATCAAAAATTCTTTCACCATTCTACATCTACATCACCAAGCTACATTTTCATTGAGTAACATAGATTATTTACTTTCTACTTTCATGCGGGACTCCTAGCTACAATATGGCGTCAAAAATTCCTCCGCATCGCTGTCGACTGGAAGTGTGCCCAAAGCTTGAAACTTGGTACAAATTCTGATCAAAATCTCATAATAAACAATAATAATAATTGATTTTATTTGTTGTATCTAAATATTTAAAAATATAATTTTTATGTCCTTTTGTTGAATAAAGAGAATAATAATAATAAATCTTTACTGCAAATCATAATATCCATAGTAAGTTATACAAGTAAGGGCCTGTTTCGCAATGTCCGAGTAGGCACTACTCACTGAATAAATTCAAAAATGGAACTGAATTTGTATGAAATTATCTACTAAGTAAGATACTCGAAACTTAATCATAGGTGGTGAAATAGGCCCTTAATATCCAAATCCAAACTAATATTATAAATGCGAAAGTAACTCTGTCTGTCTGTCTTTGCTTCACGCCTAAACTACTGAACCGATTTGTGTGAAATTTGGTACAGACATAGTTTGGAACTTGAGAATGGACATAGGATAGTTTTTATTACAAAAAATAAAATAGAAAATAAAATAAAAAATAAAATTTATTCCGGACATACAGCGCCATCTATTGGTCAAGAGTCGGCATCAATTCAGTACTGAAAATTCATCGGAAAAATGTAAATAAATAGTAAAAAGGTATGAAAATATAATATAATACAACTTTTAGTCAAAATAATATTTGGAAAATAAGGGAAAAATAACATTTTCGCCTTTTTCGATCGGCAATAACGGCTTTAATGCCCTAAGTGAGTATACGAGTACATATCTTCAATTCAAACGCAGAGCTCATTATGTTGATTTTTGAAGAGTTCCCTAGAATATCTTCCACATTTCATTTTTGAAGAGATCCCGCGAGATCGGGAACTATGTGGGTAAAACCAAAAATTTGCGGGAAGTCACTATTCCACGCGAACGAAGTCGCGGGCAAAACCTAGTATTAAATAATTTGGGCACGAATAAACGTCCTCAGGATGTTTGAATCCTGTTTGCCTGCAATGATCTGTAGGATGCTGTTAGTGCTACCCCGGACTCTACTTAATAAGCATGCGAGTAAAGACTGTCATTATTTAGTTTTTAAAACTACCCTCAAATTACGGTTAAAAGGGTTATATTCTCTACTAACTTTACCAGCGATTATATTTACGAGCTAGTAGACCATATAAATATATAATGCAGCAATCAAATGCTTAGTTTCAAACTATAATTTGAAATGCAAATGAAAACTAGAAATTGAATTGCCTCATTAGCGTCGATAATTAAGCCCCTAAGAGCTTATATAATTGCCCAATTAAAGAATTGCCAGCTTACCTGAGCCAGCAATTTAGAGGCAATTACCTATAGAAGTTAAAAAAATACAGCATTAAGCGGGAAGTACATTAGACCGCATTAGTCCGATACATACGTGGGCTAGGACTAAGTCGTACGTAGAACCACGTCGCGTGGCGTGGGTCGAAATCGGGAACTACATTAGATCGCTGCACACTTAAGCTATGCCTGGTTTGTACGTAGAACCGCGTCGCATGGCGTGGGTCTGAAGTGGGAACTAGATTCGACCGACACAAACGCGGGCGACGCCTGTGTACGTAGAACCGCGTCGCGTGGCGTGGCGTCGCTTGAGTCTGATGTAGCTCTAAAAGTCTAGTTGCCATATAAGATGATATGGAGACCGACGCGTCCAGATCGGAGTACGTGGTCCATGTGGGCCCAATGTACTGATAGTTCTACCTTTAATAGGCTGTATGGCTTTGTGCTGACTACAGCGACTTAAATTCTACGATCCATCCTAGTAAGGTATATTGCTGTCAGCGATAAGACCGCCATTGTCCCATAAATAAGTTTTGTTACTTTTTTGGTGAACAATAAAGTTTATAATTTTCTATTTTATTCTACTCTTTTAAAATTGTCCATTGAAAGTACTGGTTTTATCATAACGGGTAAAAAAATACTTATGGTGACAAAACATAAATGGGAAAAATGCCAAGTTCTCTATAATGGATTCTTTTATAAAAAAAGTTGAGATCTATCTACTAAGTCCTCTCAAAGTTTCTTAAGTCATAGTCCCTGTCATATACAACTTCTGTAGTTTTTTATAAGAGATTTTTTTGTGTTCTTTGCTACGTTAGTACTTGGTGCGTAAGTTTTTATCCGCCAACTTGAGTTTTCATGCTTAAACATAATTTAGTATAGTGTGTTTCAACTTACTAAGTTACACTATTTAGTTAGCAAGATTGTAATATTTTTTCTTGTAAAATAACTGAACTTTGGCGTACGGAGTTAGATATAACTTTCTAACTAATGTTGATTAAATGAGTCAGTGATAGAATAATGATTTTCGGATGTAAATATCTCATGAGTACTCGAGTAGTGTGAGATTATTCATAAAAAAATCTGATTTCTGATAAAAACAGACGCAGCGTTGGAAGACCTCACAAAGTGACGCAATAACCTAATGAGAATCCTGGTAATAAGATGGACGCGAGAAGCAAAAGACCGTTTGTTGTTACGACAAGGAGTCAAGGACACTGTTAAAGTGAACGTCTTTTGGCTGAAATGATAATGATGACGATAAATAGTCAGAAGCCAGTAAATTTGACTCCAGTTTTGCCATAAAGTACCGTGTTACCCCAGTTAATGTGTTGTGGAGGTCTGGTAGGCAGCCGCTCCTCGTAAAATACTGGTATTCAGCTAAATCCGGCTTGACTGGAAGCCGACCCCAATGTAGTTGGGAAAAGGCTAGGCAGATGATGATGATGATAATGATGAATAAAAATAGTCTTTCAGTAAATCAAATTCTTTTAATAGTTATGGGATCCCGGTCGAAACATTCCCAAAATGGTTAGTGTATCATATTAACCCACGGCCGGCTTTTCGGTTTGCGAACTTGGCTGACGCACTGCCGTGCGTCTAGATATTAACATTTCACCCCAGTCAATTTGTTACTTGGATAATCTTTGCTATTCTTAACCATAAGTATCAAAGTACATAAAGCTACGAAGCTTAAAATCGTTTTTACGAGTGGATTCACAAAAGTTATACGAACAAAAACACATAATGTGCTCGCAAGGTTTTTCTTTTAGTTTCATGAGCGCAATCTTAAGTGTACTTGTTTTGTTATTAATGACTAGTTTCATTGAATCTGAAAATAGTTTAAAGATTTTGGTTTGAGGTGAAATTAAGAGTGCACTAACGTATGTGATATAGTTTAGAACACGGTATGTAGTCGAAAAAGAAATCAGTTTGCTCACAAGAACAAAATCTAATTGTCCCACTGCTGGGACACCGGCAGCCTCTCTGTGTGTGTCTAAATATTTCTCTCTGTAATCTATTCTAATATTATAAAGTTGAAGAGTTTGTTTGTTTGATCGCGCTAATCTAAGGAACTACTGGTCAGATTTGAAAAGTATATCATCACGCCAAGTGTCGTCTTGACCGATCATGTGCAGGTCTATCTTGTGGCCTTTCAACACCGCACCTTCCATCAGCTATCTGTTCTGCGAACAATATGCTCAACCCACTACCACTTAAACTATACTATTAAAGCACATCCCCTTTAAAAACCCGAGCAAACTGCACAAATTACCCCTCACAAATAAAACGAGAACTGCTTACACACCAGCAATTTTCTTCAACAAATGGCCGAAGAAAATTCAAACATTAATAATGAAATCTAAATGCGAATGTTACATTCGATGTGAAGTAGCAAAGTGGGTGGGGGGCGCATTGCAGATACTTTCTGTGCCAACCATGAGCAGTTACTGACATTTCTGATGTAAGTTAAGCTTACCTGGGTCTGACAAAGATTTATTATATTTTTTCAGGTTATTTGCTGAAAAAAATTAAAGTCGATGTTGAGTTGTATTGATGTTTTAAAATCTGACGTCACTCTGATGTCATAAAGGTGATAAGAGTCTTTTTACCCTGCTTGTATATTTTCTTCTTTCGGGTAGGCTAAGTTGTTGTTCAATGGAGACGAAAGCTTCTGGAGTGGTGTCCATGTATCGAAAGACGCAACTTTGGAGGGTCCTCACAAAGTGAACCGATGATCTGGAGGGATTGGTGCAGGTCGTTGCAGCGACGCTTGGGGGAGGCCTATGTCCAGCAGTGGACATCTTTCGGCTGAGATGATGTTCATCATCAAGTAGGAAGGTAGCTGTGGGGCGCATTGCAGATACTTTCTGTGCCAACCATGACTAGTTACTAACATTTCAGATGTAAGGCTTACCTGGTTCTGACAAAGATTGATTATGTTTTTGTTGCATATTTTTTCAGGTTATTTGCTCAAAAAATGTAAAGTTGGTGTTGAGAGTATTGATCGTTTATACATCTAAATCGTTTATCAAGCGACACTTAAGTGTCTTTTTATCTTGTTAGTTAGTATATTTTCAAGGGAGACGAAATTTTCTGGCGACCACGTGCCGAAAGACGCAGCTTTGGAAGACCTCTCACAAGGTGGATCGATGACCTGGTGAGGGTTGCGAGACGCATAGGACCGGTCGTTGAGGGTTGCGGGAATGTGAGACGCACAGGACCAGTCGTTGTGGCTAGGAGGAGGCCTATGTCTAGCAGTGGATGTCATTCGGCTAAAATAATGATGATGAAGAACCATGACCACTTACTGCCATTTCAGATATTAGTTAAGCTTACCTGGTTCTGACAGAGATTGATTATGTTTTTGTTGCATTTTTTCAGGTTATTTGCTGAAAAAATGTAAAGTTGATGTTGAGTTGTATTATTGATGTTTTAAAATTTGACGTCGCACTGATTTTATAGAGATAAGAGGCTTTTTAGCGCTCTAGTATATTTTATTTTTTTACTTTTATGCGGGCCAAACTGCTGGCAGAAGCTAGTATTATATAGGGGCATGGCAGTGTCCTGGCAAAGTTGAGTAAATAGTCGAAGAAGATCGAATTGCCCTTTTTCAAAAACGGTTTTTTATTATTGCTTGGATCCTTTCGACCACTATCTCATTTTTTTTCTTATAAATATTCATGATCTTAATACCTTGCATGTCTGCCTTGTCAGTTTATGTACACGCATGTTTGACAAATAAATAATCTTTCTTTCTTTTAAGTTTTATATTTTCCGTCAGATTCGAAGGTTTTTACTGACACCCACTCTTACCTTTCAGTTGTTGTTTTATCAGCCAAGGCCGCCATTGTACCCATAGATTTAAGTTATTGTATAAACTGTACCGTTACTTTTTGGTGTACAATAAAGTTTATTCTATTCTATTAACTCTTTAGTTTTACTCTTTTGAAAATTCCAACGGCCCTTGGATGACCTCATGACACTAAAGTAACAACTAAGAAAACTAACATCATGTATGAAAGAATGGATAAGATAAATGAGTACAAACACTTAATCTTGATTCTAAAATAGAACCATAGGGGCCTGTTTCACAATGTCCGAGTAGGCACTACTCACTGAATAAATTCAAAAATGTGACAGAATTTGTATGAAATTATCTGCCAAGTAAGATACTCGAAACTTAATCATAGGTGGTGAAATAGGCCCTAAGACTTCTAAACACAGACAATTAAAATGATTAAGTTAACTAAACACACAGCTGTATCAAACCTATTTACACGCAGGGGCGTAGCTGAGAGTGAAACGGCACTGGTGCAAAAAATGAACTGGGGCCCCTTTTTTACACGACAGCCCAAAAAAAGGAATCATCAAATAATATCTTCTGATCTAGGTGAAGTGGAAAGGAGCGACAGACTTTTACTAACTGTTACTATATGTTGGAAACTATTTTATCTAGATTTCGAAACTCAGAGAACTTCTCTTTAGTTCAATAAAAGATTTTTTAGATGGAAAATCATCTTATAAGTTCTCCAACTCTTAGGCGGAGCTCAAGGATGTGTCAGACTTTTACTGACTAAAACCCACTCCTGTTCCTTCTTTACCTTCGTTCCAAAGCCCCGGAGTTCATTTTTACTCTGATAAAGTTTTGGGGGACCCCAATCTTGGGGGCCCTAGCGCACCGCCTAGACTTTCAGTACCTACGCCACTCTTTACACGGCTACTAAACGACATTTAGTTCTACATAATTCTCAGTAAACACTTTACTTAAGTACATATACCTGCGTGATTATGCAGACTTAGATAATTATAATTATTAAAGTTGAACGAATTTCAGTAGAGTTTGTCAAACAAAATACCTAAGTTTAATCTAGTTTTAACGAAATAAACTGAATGCTTGATTTTGCTCACGTATTCCAACTGATTTTTCATTCATGTTGCAGAGATATATTATTTGGTTAAATTGAAATTATTTTGAACTAGGTTTTTATTAGGTTACAAATATTTTTAGGTGTAAAGCAGAGGGATGAAACGCATATTACTAAAATAATTATGAATATAGTCATGTCAACGAGTGGAGAGAGAAAGAGAGGCCAAAGGATGGACTGTGTTAAGAACGATATTAAAGAGAAGGAAGTTTATGATAGCGTGACGGGTGACAGGACAGAATGGAAGAAAAAGAACGTGTTGCGGCGACCCCAAGTAATATAAGAGCAACAAGAACATGAGGTTTAAAGTAGTTTCCACAGTGAATTACTAAAGAGGATACCGTGGACATGGAACGCAAAGAGCAACTGAAGCAACACCGGTCGGTTTAAGTCAGTAAAAGTCATTATCTGTAAAATCATCCAAAGACTCATTTGCTCCAGGGAGAAGTTCCCTAGAGCGGGAGAAGTCATCGGGTGATTGCCCAAATGATATTTTTTTAAATACTTTCAGACCAGCAGGACAGTTTGAAAGAGTTACCGATGGCCCTGGAACACAAAAACGATCCCTCCCACTTCATGTCCATGAAGTGTCGTCCGACAAAGGAGATTTCTTTAATAATTTCCCACGTAAATAAAGATCATCATCTGCCTAGCCTTTTCCCAACTATATTGGGGTCGGCTTCCAATCAAGCCGGATTTAGCTAAATACCAGTATTTTACGAGGAGCGGCTGCCTACCAGACCTCCACAACCCATTAACTGGAGTAACACGGTAATTCATGGCAAGACAGGAGTCAGATTTACTGGCTTCTGACTATCCGTAACGACTGCCAAAGATCTACAAATGACAGCCGGGATCGACGGCTTAACGTGCTTTCCGAGGCACAGAGGAAACTTGTTATGTTAAGATGGTCACCCATCCACAGACCAACCTTGGCAAGCGTTGCTGAACCTTGAAGATCGACTCATGCGGCTGTTATTATCTAGCCACGAGCTCCTCCCACGTAAATAAAGATAAAAGTACAATAACATTTGACATTCACAATTGGTTTAAAACGTCAGAGAGGGCGCTACGTGTCTTACGAATCATGATTGAATTACATTATCTATGTGACTCTTTAAAGTCTAAATGCCAAGCCGCAGGCAAAGCAAATCTTATAAATGGAAATGTATTTGGAATACAGGTAGATCGTGTCTTTTTATAGAAGATCCATTTCATTATGGTAGTACTTTTCCTTGGGATAATATCAAAGTCAAAGTCAAAGTCAAAGATTGTTTTTTTTTTTTTTTGTAACTTCGTCATACTTAAACGGCTGAATGGATATAGTTGAAGTTTAATAAAAGTATAGTTTGTATCCTGAATTTACTTAAAGACGTTTGTCCGGCGAGCAATGGCAAACTCGCCGTCCGGACGCCCACTACCGAGGCCAAGAGTTCGCTTCTGAAAGGCGAACTCTTGGCCGAACCGGGGCCCTGAAACGAAAAGCAAAGAAGGAAAATATGTAGGAGTAATGGATCCTAGTCAGTAAAAGCCCTCCCACCCCGCCTTAGAGCGGAAAAACTCACTAGAGGATTTCCCATCTAAAAAACAATTCTGTACGTGAAGTGGTACGATGATGAGATGGGCTTAAACTAAATCTATTTAGCTGTTTATGTGTGCAGAAGTTACAAACCTACACCTTCGCCTTTATAATAAAAAGTGTGATTCCACATCATCTACCTAGCCTTTTCCCAACTATATTGGGGTCGGCTTCCAGTCAAGCCGGATTTAGCTGAATACCAGTATTTTACGAGGAGCGGCTGCCTACCAGACCTCCACAACCCATTAACGGGGTAACACGGTACTTCATGGCAAGACTGGAGTCAGATTTTACTGGCTTCTGACTATCCGTAACGACTGCCAAAGATCTACAAATGACAGCCGGGACCTACGGCTTAACGTGCTTTCCGAGGCACGGAGGAAACTCGTTATGTTAAGATGGTCACCCATCCACAGACCAACCTAGGCAAGCGTTGCTTAACCTTGAAGATCGACCTGTGTGTGATTCAAAGTGTGATTCCACCTTCGATCAAAATCAAAATTATTCTCCATTTAGAGTTTCAGATTAACCTCGACTCGTCCTTTCAGATAAAAATTCAGGATCCATCGAATCTTCTGAGATTGGGAGCAATTAATTCTTTGTCGTCAAAAGTGTTGAAAACACGTATTCAATTCACGTTGGAACTCTAGAATAAAATTACTAAAGTTATTTCAGTGGTCTTAAAAACATGCAGAATTGTTCGAAAGCGTTACCGTGACACTAGTACGCTAATGCTGAAGAAACCCAGGTGGGTTAGTAAGTCAGTAAAAGTCTGACACTCTCTCTCGCACAATTTTATGAGAAATGAGTAAGTAACAGGAAGCATAAGTACGTGTAGCTCGTGGCTAGATAATAACAGCCGCACGGGTCGATCTTCAAGGTTAAGCAACGCTTGCCTAGGTTGGTCTGTGGATGGGTGACCATCTTAACATAACGAGTTTCCTCCGTGCCTCGGAAAGCACGTTAAGCCGTTGGTCCCGGCTGTCATTAGGAGATCTTTGGCAGTCGTTACGGATAGTCAGAAGTCAGTAAATCTGACTTCAGTCTTGCCATGAAGTACCGTGTTACCCCAGTTAATGGGTTGTGGAGGTCTGGTAGGCAGCCGCTCCTCGTAAAATACTGGTATTCAGCTAAATCCGGCTTGACTGGAAGCCGACCCCAATATAGTTGGGAAAAGGCTAGCCTTTTCCCAACTAGCAGACGATGATGATGAGTAAGTTACAGGAAGCAATGCAATTGCCACCAGGGCCTGGAACTGATTGTTTGAGGATATGAAAGAAAAGGTAGTAGTAGAAATGGGTGACAAGACAGAATGGAAGATAAATTACAAGTTGAGCTTACCCCAAGTTGTTGCAAGCCCTAGGACAAGTCCCATATTAGACAAGGACAGGAAGATGATGATGATTATTTTACGAGGACTAAAAGTAAGATTAAAAAGAAGTTCTAAACTGAAGTGATCTGATTCGTAACAAAATGTCTATTTCCTCGCCCGACAAACTACGCTTTATTACAAATCACATTTTGAGGTTATACCTATTAACATTGTTACTGTAGCTAAAAAGTCGTCAAATGCTTGTTTTCCAGGCAAGCGTGCTCCATCGTTGGCCACATTATCGCTTACCATCAGGTGAGAAAAATAAATAAGTATATGATATTATTATACTAGATGTCCCCTGTGGTTTCATCCGCATTTTTCGTTACTGCTCCCCTTCCGTGAGTCGTAGGGTGATGGTATACAGCTTTCCTCGATAAATGGGCTATCTAACACTGAAAGAATTTTCCAAATCGGACCAGTAGTTCCAGAGATAACCCCCTACATACAAACTTACAAATTTTACCTCTTTATAATATTAGTATATTTTTAAAAAACACATGTGAGATTTGGTCACCCTACCCAAACAGTAAACACAATCCCGTTCAAAGAACGCATAAAGTGAGCTAAACACATTGCTTGACAATTGTAAAGTTGCAGCAAAAGTTAAGCTGTTGCGCGCTAAACAAGCTGCACGGAGTTAGGAGAGGCAATCTTGTGCTGTTGCACTAACGCGGTTAGGAGAACGTGTAGTTTTACTGGCGGCTACCATTTATATTACCTACACAAACCGTTTTTAATGTTTGAATCCCCGACCGGTCCTATGAGACCGCGCTGTTATTGTTTTACTATTGTGTCTCGTTTCGCGGGTATGTGATAGATTAATATGATTTATAAATCATAGGTAGGTATTCTTATAAATAAAATATAGAATACAATAATATTATAAAAAAGGCAGTTTTTTATAAATTAGGAATTAACCGTCGAAAAATTGCACCACTAGGGTGTCCAGAATCATGTACTCTGTATATGTAATCTTTGAAATAAATGATACAACCGTAATGTAAATTTTTTGATAAAATATTGCCAAAAAAGCGTATCATAGGTAACTATGACATTGTTACAAACCACCTTTTGTTCAGTTCATCAAAATGTTATCCGTAAAAAATGGCCCCGTGCAATAAGAGCACCTATTGTACACATATTATTATATTTTTCCTGTGTTAAATCATGGCGTGCAATAAAGTACCTATAGTCCGTCTAGTGAAAGCGCGACCTGAGAAAAATAGGTTAAATCCAAAAAAAATGTATGTGGTAGTACTAACTAGTAGGAGAATCATGTTTTAACAACCCACATTTTTTTTTAATTTCCTACATTTGCGGCTGAATAATGTTGCCAATTAAATTAAAAAAAAACTCCAGGTCGCGCTTTTATTAGACGCACTCTATATAATAATTTTCTTATTTTAATTTTTACAGTATTTAAAAACTTAGCGAATTGGTACACCTCTAAGTAAAATAAAGAAATAATAGCAAACACTAAACTCACCCCCTCTCAATTCGCAGAGTAGAGTGAAGTTGCCCCCCTCCTCTAAAGGTCCGACCACACCGGCGACGTCGCGCCCTTGTTCGTCGTACAGCAACAGCTGATGTGGGGGCACTGTTGGAAAGTAAAGAACATGTTTAGTAAGTCTTTAAGAACAGATTTATGGTTAAACAGTGTAATTAAAAAGAAATACATTTACTCGTAGATAGACGTACAAAAGTGACCGTCATGGCGACCCTTGGGGAGGCCTATGCCCATTATTGGACATTTTTCAGCTATAAACACGTAACTAAAATAATGCACATCAGTATACACCTAAATTAGTAAATTTCGTTACAATTATAATTCAAGCACTGAAATTTTACTTAGATAAGGCCTATTGTACTGTATGGACACGATACAATGACGAAATACGCATCTGTGGAGCTACGAGTCCGTAGACAGCAAGCTTAAATGCATAATCATCGTCATAATTTCAACCAGGAGACATCCACTGTAGGACATAGGTCTCCCCTAAGTATTACAACAATGAACGATCGGTTGTTATCAAATAATATGGAAATCGATAGAATATTCTGGTAAAACATGTATTTACTGGAACAAGTTTATTTTTAGTTTAGAAACATTCGAGGAAATGACAGAATTATCGAATGCCAACAGCGGTAGTGTTATCTTTCTTTTTTTTGCGTTGCCTCATTATCAAAAATTGCATTGGATAAAACAAATGGGTTATGAAGGGCTCTCGTAAGCAAATCAAGTTGAGTGAAGTTGGGTTTTATTCTAAGAAAGCACTACGAACTAAAGTTTACTGTTTAACTATATAGCTATTTTTTGAAAGCTCTGCGTTTGTCGCGACGATTCGGAGCTATCGTCACCTTCCATTTGCAAATTGCCAGCATCAGAATATTCATAATAAAAAAAGACAAATTAGAAACGTTTCTAAAAGCGGCACAACCGCGAACAGCAACCGGCTTCAATAGAAAAATTAACAGGTTTACAAATTCGACACCATTTTGAACAACAATCTGTCTTTATAGAGAATTGTGTTAATCACTTATAGAGCTATAAATACTAAAGGGTCGTAAATTAATGGTTTTCGATGATGAATAATTACCGACTGTTTAACTATATTTATAGAGTGGAATGCTCCGCCCAATTCTGCGTTTCCTGATCGTTACAACCTAGGGGTCTATAAGTAAAAAAATAATAGGTTACTTCTAGGCAGGCGTGCTCCATCGTCGGCCACATCATTCCATATCATCACATGAGATAGTGGTCAAACGTGAACCTTTCATTGAAAAAAATAATTCAAACAAATATTTTTAATGGCACCCATTCGTAAGTTATTTCCTCAACTTGAATCCAACCTCGAATTAGTCCCTGTTTATCAAATTTTAATTTGACACACTCGTCAGCGGCTTGGACAAATTTCGCCTCGGCATACAATAACAAATATTTTCCACTTGTATCAAAATTATACGATACATTAATTGACTCTCAAAATAAGAAAACATTGTTTAGTGTCTTCTAACAAAAACATGGCCACGCTTGTATGCTGTCACTATAAATTTACTCTTTTATAATTAAACCTAAAATAAAAACAAAAGTAAACTCACCAACAACATTGAGCTTAATTTGAAAATTCCTGGTCGGTGAGTTCTTAAAGTCGACCCTGCACCTGTAGACGCCCTCATCATCTAGCTGAACAGCATCCACCGTGAGGGCCGAAGGTCTGGACATGGTGACGAAGTAGGCTCGCCGTCCGAAGGCGAGGGGGTCTGACCAGTGGAGGGCCTTGTTGAAACTGCGGCCGCGGACGTCGAAACTGAGGACAAAGAATGAGATAATTAATAATTTTATTATATGTACTCGTATTACTGTAATCTTGGTGTACATACTATATACAAAAACAACAATTGACAGAAAAGAAACCATTTTTTTTAGTCTAGTTTGTGTTCCACTGCTGGCCAAAGGCCTCCGCTTTCTCCTTCCAAATTTCGATGTCTTGAGCCATCTCTGGCTAAGTTTGACCAGCGAACGCGAACAGATCGTCACACCACCTTAGCCGCGGTCGCCCTTGACGGCGTCGACCTCCCTCAGGCGTCCAGTGAGTGACAATCCTCGCCCAACTGACCGGGTGCATTCGAGCTAAGAAACCATAATTATATTAAAATAAAAAAAAAAAAAACATACAATTGGCGGTATCGCCAACATCGTACTCGGCAATCTGTATGAATAGACATTGCCTGGTCACAAAATGGGATTGCACTTGGTGCAAATATAAAAACCAAAAAGAAATTAAATAGGTTAACTACCTATTTAATTTAATTTCGGTTTACTTAGACTGCAATTGATACATGATATTTATATTCATACATAAATACAATATATAATAGGCAACAGGATAACTGGTAAAAAACGAAAACATGATCACTGCCTTTTAAACACAGGTAGTGTTGGCTCAATTAAAGTTGACGAGGTTTTTTCGGATGATAAATGAAATATTTGTTTGACGTCACGGTAATAGCGATGGTTGAACGATTAGTTGCTGCTTATAACGAACGAACGAAGTCCGGACGTCGAACTCCCCATTGTTCACCCTTGGCAAATTCAGTCAATTATTATCTGAGTTTACATTTAGAAATATTAAACACAATTATTAAATCCTATTTTCTGACTATAAATGACATTTTGATTGATAAAAAAGTCACCTTCTTCTAATAAATCCTTTGAGATTCACCTCTCATTCCTAATTAGTCTCTATTAAGTAGAAACATTAACAAAAAAGGTGAGACAAACACACACACACACATTTACTTCACCTTCAAGATATCTCAATGACAAGACGATCGATATCCCAATTAAAAAACCCTCTAAAACAGGCCCTTTACCCTTAAACCGCAACATTTTTCATCAAAACCCACAAAAGAAAGGCCTTTTTAAAACGCCTTATCTAAACGCTATGTATTTATCAATGTTCTGTCTACGTTGCACCGAACAATAAAAATCGACATACAAAATCGAACCTTACAATCAAAAGTTTAGGTGCAAAATTCAGTGGCATAACAGACAATGGGTGTTGGGCCATTAAGTTCGCTGTTGAGCGGGCGACAGGGATTCAGTTTGCGCTTTCCGTTTGTGTAGTCACGCCAAGTATCCGGTTGTTTGGGACTAGTACTAGGTATTGCTAGATATACCTAGATATCTAGTAATTGCAGTATAACGGAACAATGGGCCTAGATTTATTGCTGTTAGCCTGTATGTGTTGTAAGTAGAGTCTTTGTTAAGGAAAAGAAAAACTGTAAACTGGTTTTTTTGTTGTCTGTTTATTAGGCTGTCTTGTAGAAGTTATGTTCCTACCCTGGTGTATTCATTCGATCTGATTCGCGTTTGTACAAGGAAATTATTTCAGACACGATATTTTACGTGTCCTGTTCTCTTTTAACAAAGCCTTTGCAGTGTTTGTATGTATTTTGTTAAAGACAAAATCTTGCAAATGGATTTTGAAGAAGTTATCCTGAACCGATTGAGCTGAAATTTGGTTTACTTGTGTAAATTGGATGACAAAGCAGTAATATGGTGCAATAGAGCTGGTCTGATGATGAAGACAGTTGCTATAGGAGATACTAAGTGCAATACGATAACCATATCGTGTTTGAGTGTTATGGAATGGTCTGGATGATACTGTACAAAACGTTTATTGAAAACTTATTCGCATTAAGTATTTGCTGAATTAAACTTGCACTTTAAAATTTTTATACCTCTTACCCAAGACATACAGCACACGAAGAGGTATAGTAAACTTGTGATTTGGTTGATATCAAAATATCTAATAAAATAAAATAAGTGCGGACTTAAACTAGAGCGGAAATAGTGTAAATACTTGTTTACTATTCAGAAGGAATAGTAAATAAAGATATATTTTATTGAGTAACTCTTCGCACAGCGTCGCATCGCGTTGAGTCTCGGTGTGCACTGTCCCTAAACACACTGACAATTGGAAAACATGACTCCTATCGTCTTCGTGAAGCACATGAAACGGAAGTCCATAGTCAGGTTTTGTAACCAATACTTAAAGTAGGCTTATAAAAGTATAAAGTCTAGTATACCAACACAGCTTAGAATTTATGACCTTTTTTAGTACTTAAATAGGTATAGCATAAATCTTTTACGAGCTTGCCGTAACACGAAGGCTTTTGTAAGTGATATTTAGTAAAAAATAACGGTCAAGTGTGTGTTGGATTCGCATACAGAGGGTTCCATACAAACTTACCTATGTACCTAAACAGTTCGATTTATGAATCGAGATTTGAAGATGTTTTCCAAATCATAATAAAAAGTTAAATAATTATTATTTTGTAGTGTTACTTCTTTATGGTTTAGCAAATTATTTGAATGCTTTACCACTACACAGATTTTTTTTATATAACACTAGCTTTAGTCCGCAGCTTCGCCCGCGTACATAAAATATAGCCTATGTCACTCAGGAATACAGCAGCTTTCTAATGGTGAAAAAAATTTAGCAATCGAACCAGTACTTCCACAGATTACCTCATACAAACAAAAAAACAAACTTTACCTCTTTATTATATTAGTGTAGATAAACTAGTGCTCGACTGCAATCCCACCTGATGGTAAGCAGTGATGCAATCGTTGAAGAATTGCTTCTGGGTTTCTTGCTTTTCGGTTAATGGCCAAAAATATGCCATTAACCAAGCATAAACGGCCTTATCTTTACATAGCATTGATTTAGAAGTTTATTTTTTTCACTGCCCGAAAGAATAACAGATCAGTGTATTCATGGTATTCAATATTAATTTCAGTCAGATACTTCTACCCATTCCTAAGAAAAAGTATCTTGACAGACACATAACAAAGCAATCTTATAAAAGTTTTATTTTTACCGACTTAAGAGGCCTGCGGAGACCGCGCGCTATCTCGAGTTGAGACGAAATAAAATACGTTTTTGAGGTTGATGGAAGCTATCCAGATAGTATAAACAATTCTTGGACACACCGACTGGAGTAAAGTCATCATCCGCACACTGACAGTTGCTTGCTGTGATAGCAATACAAACTATTGGAAATTTGGGAGAGGTTCCGTAATACCAAAAATGATGAATGAAAAATTAATGTATTTCCAATATTGTTTCGAGTATTTATAACTTGATAATAATATCTGTGTTCCTACGAAAAGATATTTTGAAATATTGTTGTTTATAATATAGAAAAAACAAAATAAAAACATGCCATTTTCGCTGTGAAAATGTGCAAATTTAAATTCGCTTACATTTCGTTTGGGGTAAGTTTTTCAACAAAAAGACGATGTAGGAACCTAGATAATTATTGTCTGAATCCGAATAACATCATATTATGGTGTAAATATGCTTAAATTGCAAATGATTTTGGTATTACGTTTGTATGGATAATTCTAACGTCGCGCCCACCTTAATTACGGAACCCAAAAAACGGCACTTAATTTATTTTCAAGCACTTTTTCTGAAGTGTTTGTTTGCCTGGCAGTTATTTAATGAAGTGTTTTGTGTCCTTTGACATAAAACAGTGGTTTTAATAGCTCTTGTATCAACTTTCACGTGATAGGAGTCCTTTGAAGTTCTTTTTGCTGGTGTGTGTCTATTTTACTCTTTAGTACGCCGCGACTTACAAAAGATTGAAAAAAGGGTTTTATTTTCAGAAATGTAAGTTGGTTGTACTTACAAAGCGGATTGGGTTGGAAAAAAACTTAATTATTTGAATAAAAACATCTTGTGTATGTCAAATAAAAGTTTTTATTTTAAGACAGTAGTACATTTGGATATAATGAGAATGTAACGGTGATAAAAGATTTTTATAATGATTGAAATTATTGAAGACTGGCGTAGTAACTGAGAAAGATAGGTTACAGCACTGCATGTCGCGGGTTCCATTCCCATATTTACTATTAAAAAAAAAATTATGGCCTGCAGATTGTTCTAACTGCTACCAGCGGCTTCGCCTGCATGATACCTATTAGAAAATTATCTCAAGGAAACATACTCCCGAGATTAATTTATTTTTAAAATTTCCAAGGCATACTCTACCTGTATATCAAGTTTCATCGACATTCGTGCAGCCATTCGACCGTGAAGACAAACAATCATACTTTCAGCTTTTTATTATTTGTGTGATTTTGTGCTATTTATTAATAGAAAAAAACGACTAAAATTAAATTTAATTACTGTCTATTCCAGGTTGCCTTGTAGAGAGATCGCGGAATGCGGTGTAAGGCTGCCCATTGTATTTTTAGATATAAGTTTTTTTTTGTTATGTTTCTTGTATCAAATTAAAAAAAAAATATAAATACGAGAACCATATTTCCACTCACACTCCCTTTCCACACACCGCTAGCTGTGTAGCCCACACCTAAATTACAGAGTGTATCACGTAAACACGGGTGTACACGATCACTCGTTAGCGCCGTCGAGAGCAGTGTACTGAGACATCACTCCGCCTCCGTCCGAGTAAGGTACATTATGGCTTCAAGGCTTCAGCACCGTAGATCACATACATACGCTACGGCAGGTTATACAGAAGACTGAGGAGTATAACCTGCCTCTCTGCTTAGCCTTTGTGGATTACGAGAAAGCCTTTGATTCGATCGAGACTTGCGCTGTACTGCAGTCTCTCCAACGGTGCCAGATTGACTATCGGTACATCGAAGTGCTGGAATGTTTGTAAAAATACGCCACCATGTCAGTCCGACTCCAGGACCAGATCGGAACCTATCCTCTTACAGCGGGGTGTGAGGCAGGGAGACGTTATCTCTCCGAAACTGTTCACGGCCGCATTGGAGGATGTATTTAAGGTTATTATTAGTGTGATATTGTGTCATTTCTTACTAGATCAAAAGGCATGAATAGGAGAACCACATTTCCACTCCCACCGCTAGCTGTGTAGCCCACACCTAAATTACAGAGTGTAGCACGTAAACACGGGTGTACACGATCACTCGTTAGCGCCGTCGAGAACAGTGTACTGAGACATCACTCCGCCAGCTGCTTGGGTCCGACCAGGTACATTATCATGTGGTTCACAAACATTATTGCCATCTACTAGGAACCAGTGAATTTATAGTTAAACAGAGTCAACATCTACCTAGCCTTTTCCCAACTATATTGGAATCGGCTGCCAGTCAAGCCAGATTTAGCTGAATACCAGTATTTTACGAGGAGCGGCTGCCTACCAGACCTCCACAACACATTAACATGGGTAACACCGTACTTCATGGCAAGATTGGAGTCAGATATACTGGCTTCTGACTATACGTAACGACTGCCAAAGATCTACAAATGACAGCCGGGACCTACGGAGGAAACTCGGTATGTTAAGATGGTCACTCATCCACAGACCAACCTTAGCAAGAGTTGATTAACCTTGAAGATCGACCCGTGCGGCTGTTATTATCTAGTCACGAACTCCTCGGGTAATCACGAGTGTACACGATCACTCGTTAGCGGCGCGCGGCGTCGAGAGCAGTGTATTAAGACATCACTCCGCCTCCGTCCGAGTAGGTTACATTATCATGTGGTTTACAAACATTATTGCTATCTACTACCATCCGGTTAATAGCTAAACGGAGTCATCATCTAGCTAGCCTTTTCCCAATTATATTGGGATTGGCTTCATGTCACGCCGGATTTAGCTGAATACCAGTATTTTACGAGGAGCGACTGCCTACCAGACCTCCACAACCACCTATCAATACCCGCGAAACGAGACACAATAGTAAGACAATAACAGCGCGGTCGCATGGACTGCGACAGATCTACAAATAACAGCCGGGACCAACGGCTTAACGTGTTTTCCGAGGCACGGAGGAAACTCGGTATGCTACGATGGTTACCCGTCCACAGACTAACCTTGGCAAGCGTTGCTTAACCTTGAAGATCGACCCGTGCGGCTCTTATTATGTTGCCACGAGCTCCTCATTTAATAGTATCAGGTATTTTATTATAAATATTTGGAGCAATATCAAATAAACTTTCAGTAAAGCAGTTTTACACTTGTTTTGAAACCTTATACGAGTACATAGGATGACTTTGTTGTCCGTATATCAAGGTCCTTTTTGACTGCGTGGGCGGGCGTTCTTGAGAAAAAGGGCTGGAATCGGGTTTCAGTTGGAGGTTTCAGTTTCCTTCGTGTTCCGGAAAGCACGTTAAGCCGTAGGTCCCGGCTGTCATTTGTAGATCTTTGGCAGTCGTTACGGATAGTCAGAAGCCAGTAAACCTGACTCCAGTCTTGCCATGAAGTATCGTGTTATCCCAGTTAATGGGTTCTGGAGGTCTGATAGGCAGCCGCTCCTCGTAAAATACTGGTATTCATCTAAATCCGACTTGACTGGAAGCCGACCCCAATATAGTTGGGAAAAGGCTTGGTAGATGATGATCTGATACTATTAAATATATTCCTATAAACAAAACTAAGTCCATATGTTACTGTAAAAGCTCGAACTAGGGGAAATCTTAAGATTTAAGTGTAAGTCTTAGGATTTACCGACATGAGTTGGTAAATGTAAGTATTTCTGAAGATACGACGATTTTTTCGCGCTTTTACCATTCGAACTCAGTATATGCTAGGTTTTACCACTGTCAGCTGGTAGATGTTGGTTTTAGGAATAAAACAATGAGTCCATTATTTCATAAAATCTTTGCTTCATACTCATTTTTATTCACAAATAACTTTTAAACACCAAAAATATAATTAGAAATCAATTTATCGTGCGAGTTTAAACGTGTCAAACGAGCGACTGAGGCGAGCGGAGTGGCGGAGACGGTGCGCGGGTAGCGGGGGCGGCAAGCTACAAGTCGATGCGCTGAGCACGTTATGACATGTTTTGTTTTTCAACATTTACCATGCCATTGATGTAAATCCTAAGATTTACCAACGGAATGGTGGTAAAAGTTCGAAACGCAAATCTTTTTGGACATTTACCATTAGGTAGATCTTAGGTTTTACTGGAATATCTTAGGATTTACTGCAGTTCGAGCTTTTACAGTAACACATACACGGGTTCTTAATAGAGAAGTGCTATTAACAATATTATTAATAATCATTTTATTTCAGGCAATGGAGGCTTTTACAGCGTAATAGAATTCAGAATGTTTGTATTAATTATGTTCAAATTAAATTGTCATGTTATTATGATTTTGAATTGAAATTGTTTTGTTTTTGACATTGTTGTTGTGAAATCATTTTAAATGTTGACATTTTGTTTTTCAATTAATTGCAATTCTGACATTGTCATTTTAATTTCGAAATTTTAACTTCAATTTGTAATTTTAGTTTTTTTATTTTTGGTCTTGTGCTACTAATTTTGTACGACTTACTTAGCAAACCATATCATTGTTGCTACATCATTTTTTTATAGGACCAACTGTAACTGTACCTACTCATGATTTACAAAATAAACATATTTTGCGTCAGTCCGTTACAACCAGGGTTTGAGTACCCAGTATTTGAATTACTTGTAATTAAAATACGTATTTGATATTTGTATTTCAATTAATTTCTTAGAATGTACTTCGCCTGTTATGTTTACTGTAAGCTAAGACTGTACATGGAAATACGCTAAAAAACTCAAAAAGAAAAATCAGTCTGTGCTGGTCAAAATGGTCAATCATGTATTTTGCCCAGCTCTGATTACAACTAACCATGGGACTTTTAATAAGCACCTCTCATTGAATTACATATTTGTCCTATTAGCACACAAAATATTCGTTTTAGACGTAAAGCGCACAACAGCTCGAAATACAATACAATAAAAAATAAAGAACCACACTAAACTATAGTAAAAGTCAATAAAATATACATACTACCTATGACAAACCCTTAATCTCATTTTTGAAATAATTATAGACAGAAATAAGAGCCACCAATATCATGGCGATCTAACTTTAGTTAGTACCTAGCTTTAAAAGACTGAAGCACAAACACAAAACGGTTTCCGTTTTTTCTACCGAGGAACGGAACTCTAAAAATAATTAAACACTAATTACAACTTCAAAATTTACACCAAACTAAATAATCCATAACTAATTGATAGCTCCATCCAGCATAAAGCTAGGTGTACACAGTATACGCCACGCCTCGTTAGCACCGTCGACTACATCGCACTAAGCCTACGCCCGGCGATACTCGATAATCTCCCGGCAATAAATAACTGATTCGATGTACACCTAGCCTATTATGTACATACGACGTGATTTATTTAATGTATAGATAGTACTTAATGCAGGTAAACCTATAAATTGTACGATAAGCAACGCTGGAGAGTCGATTTTTGGAGACGTTGCTTGTAAGTTATTGGTTTGTTAATAAGCAGTTTGTAAAGCTAGACGAGAGTGGTGGTAGTCCAGTGGTAACGGCCTTGACTTCAGAGTTGTAAGGCGCAGGTTCAAACCTAGCTAGGCGCATTACTTTATGTGATTAATTTGATCGCCATTGCTCTAAAAAAGGATAAAGGAATACTTCGTGAGTAAGCCAGCATGTCCTAGAACCAAAAAATGCGAAGACGTGACATCTACCAAACCGCTGTGGACCCCACGTAGTGGAATTTAGCGCATTCCCTCTCTTAAAGGGAGGCATGTGTCCCAGAAGCGGGACCAGCATAAGGCTGAGTATGCTTATATAGTTAGTAAAAACGCACCATCAATTCAATTCTGGCTTGTAAGTAACTCCTTTTTTTGGTGTGGGGAAAGAACAAAAATATATCCTCCCACTCTTGTTGGAGCGAGAAAAGAGATGTCAGGCATCTGCCTGACATTTCTTCTTATACATATCTTGCGTCCCATGTTCATGAAAACTAGAAAAATGCCTCAACCCTAGCATAGGGCTGAGGGATTTTTCTAGTTAGTCTTAGATCCATACGTGAACAGCTAATGCACTCCACTTTTCAGCTGAAGGTTTTTTTTAACAGACATGAGTTAGTCCTTGGCTGCGATCCCAATTCATGGTAAGCAGTGATGCAATCATTAATGGTAAGGCGCACTATTTTATAAAGAGCTAATTTATTCTAATCTTGGAGACACCAAAATTAGAATAGAAATATAAAATACTTAGTAACTATACCTACTTTTATCATAAAATACGTAGATTTTATTTAAATTTTTATTCTATTTATATCAAAAGATTTTCCCAAATACACAGTAGACTTAAAATCGTTACTCGCTACTGGATCCAACCCATTTTCCGAGGCCGAAGTTAGCGTAAAAATAAATTAAATTATTCATAATGCTCAGGTGTAAAGATGCCAAAATAACGGGTAAAACGATCTTTATGAATACTAAATTGACTGGAAATTGTGCATATTTGATTAGTTTGTTAATTTTGGATATTTTTCTTAATTAAAACAGCCTCTTTATTTACGGTTAACGGCTTTCATAAATTTTCTTTTATTCGCCTGATGGACGCTCTCATTGGCGTTTTAAATTTAAGTTGAAAGGATCTTTATTAAGTTACTCATGTAGTTTTAAAATGTTTTTTTTTTCAGCGAATAGCAACACTGATATTTTTTAATTGGGCTGCGTGAATGTTCGAAACTTTTTTTACAATAACAGTTGCGTGTTATGTCTGATCTGGGCAACTGTTCGAGAGTTGATTTTGGACTGTTGGATATGCTCTAATTACGTGGAGAACTTTAGTAATATTAAGATTTATTTAAGACCTATGTTTTTTTTTCCGGTAGGGGAATCATCAGAATGACTTCTCCCACTCTTGGGCGGAGCGGGAGGGCGTGTCAGACTCTTACTGACTAAACCCCTACCCCGTTCCTTCGTTGCCTTCGTTCTGGGGGGGGACTCGGTGTCAACCTTTAGGAATACCACGTGTTTCCCCCATAAATATCGCCACAGTAATTTTTTATAGTTAGTTTTTAAGACTATTTTTTTTTGTGAGAATTCATTAAATGATTTTCCCGCTCTAGGTGTCGTGGGAGGACGTATCAAACTTTTACTGACTAAAACCGCACTGTGTCCTTTAATTGCCATTTGCGTTCTAGGACGCGATCGGTGCGATGCGTCGGTCCTTCTGGGCCCTTTCGGTTTGCTGACATATTATGATATGCCTTCAACGCAAATGGCTATAGGTAATTAAACTACTCTACTGGAATAGTGAAAAAATTAAACTTCTAAGTAATCGCAATCGTTCATAGAGAAGGTTTAGGGCTTCAGAGCTTAAGCATATTATTTTGGTTTAGTTTGGTAAGAATCAAAGTCTCATGGCACAAGTACAGGGAAAAGTCCAAAAACCGTGAATTTGTTGTTACATCTCAAAAATTTTACTTTGCGATTCGGACAAATCTTCGAGATTGGATTCGAGACCCATTATAAAGGTAAGTTGGCACGGCGGCTCTTGGTGCGTAACTCCGACTCGCACTTAACCAGCCTCTCAAGGAAACATCATCATCATCTACCTAGCCTTTTCCCAACTATATTGGGGTCGGCTTCCAGTCAAGACGGATTTAGCTGAATACCAGTATTTTACGAAGAGCAGCTGCCTACCAGACCTCCACAACCCATTAACTGGGGTAATACGGTACCTACTTCATGGCAAGACTGGAGTCAGATTTACTGGCCTCTCAAGGAAACATTCCCCCTAAAATTAGCCACACAGTCATCAATTGCACAGGAATTATATTTAGTTAAATACAGTGCCATATCTCACGTCCCCTTAACGCTTCGTTAAGCCGCCGACTAACGAACCGTCTTGGACGCTCTATGTCAGATGCTGTTCGGAGTGCTGGAAAATCGTGCGTGCTGAACTGGCCAAGAGTAATTGTTGATGCAGAGGACACAGTATCTGTTTTCCTTGCTGGATAAACTTTGCTATAGCTATCAATCATGCATATCCTTTTGCCAACTGTAGATACAACACTGGTTCATGGTGGCGCATGGTGGTTCAATGTATACGCACAAAACGTTTTCGAAACACTGCTTACCATCAGGTGGGATTGCAGTTAAGCACTGGTTTATCTATACTAATATAATAAAGAGGTAAAGTTTGTTTTTTTGTTTGTATGGGATAATCTCTGAAGTTCTTGATCAGATTACAAAAAAATATAAATATATTGGTAGAAAGCTGCTTTATTCCTGAGTGCTATATATAGGCTATATTTTATTTAATCGTCTTAGAATGACTATATTTGTAACTAAATACTGTTTAAATGAAGCTAGTGTGATATAAAAAAAACACATTCATTAAGAGTACAGCTAAGGAGTGGAATTCCCTGTCTGAGTCTATTAGCTCCAACTTGGAGATCTTTAAGTTAAGAGTGAATAGGTTACTTCTAAACAAGCGCGACATAAAATTAAACGCGCGCTCAAAAAATAAAACCATCTTGGACACTCTATGTCAAATGGTGTTAGGAATGCTGGAAAATCGTGCGTGCTGAACTGGCCAAGAGTAATTGTTGATGCAGAGGATACAGTATCTGTTTTCCTTGCTGGACAATGTTTATTAACTAACCAATCACGCCTAAACTTTCCCAACTATACATCAAGCACCGGTACATAATAGACATCCCACTTACTCGTATAGTATACGCACAAAACGTTCCGCAACACATACATTTCTCGTAGTGATAATGAGTGGAAATCCCTGCCGAAGTCTGTGTTTCCTGATAGATAGTAGTCAAGAGAGAATAGGTTGCTTTTAGGCAAGCGCGCTCATCGTCGACTATATCGTCGATTTCCATCAGGTGGAATAAGGTGACACCACTGGCGTAGTAGTTGAGCGATTGACTGCTACGCTGAGAGTCATGGTTTCGATTTCCTCACGGAACAAATATTTATATGGTCTACAGATAGGTGTTTCGGACCTAGGTTATATGAGTAAACATATCATGGTTATGAACACACCCACAACACAGGAGTAATTCTTAGTAGGCCTTTTATTTTATTAATTAAAAAAAAAAAGAATATTATGTATAGAAAATGCGTGATAAAAATCTTTAACACGAGGTTGAAAAGGTTATGTAAGGACATAGATAAATAACACGAACATTTACACCCCGGAAACACACAAGACAGATCCTAAACCCTATTACCGACCAATATCTATAAGATAACATTAAATCGTGACAAATAGAGTCATTACAATGATTTTATATCATTTTTATAGTTCTCAATATAGTCCGAGATATGTTTCAGAGGCTGCTCGTATAAATCTTAGTTATTTATAGTTCCATTCCGCGAGGAAAGGGAGGTTTTATTATTTTAGTTGAATATTGTTTTAATGGTTGTTTTATTTATTTTTTTGGTAAAGGGTAGTTTTGGTTGTGTGGTTAGAGTTATGATAAATGTGAAAGTAATTGACTTTTATTAATCCATAAAAATGTAACAAATATATTTATATATACGCATTATCCAATCCGCACTGGGCCCGCCTAGTAAATTATGGCCCATTCTCTCTCCTGGAGGCTGTCCCAACAGTGGGAACATTACAAGGCCGTTAATGTATGATGAAAGGCCTCCCTACAAGGTGGACCGATGACCTGGTGAGGGTCGCAGGAATCCGATGGATGCGAGTCGCACAGGATCAATCATTATGGTGACTCTTTGGGGGAGGCCTACGTCTAACCATGGACGTCTTTTGGCCGAAATGATGACGATAGTGATGTAACGCATTAATTTACAGAATCAGAGACAGAAGACTTGAGAAAATTACTTAAAAAAAAATAATGTTATTAAAACGTCGTCCATCACGGCTCTGGCACTCTTCAAAGCGATCTCTATCATTCATGAAAAGGCGTCTCAGAGTTTGAGTAAAAATATTTTTAAATTCTTGTATGTTTTCCTTTTTTTATCATTATTTTTTTATTACTTAACAGAAAAATTATGTAGTCTACTTCTTTGTGCAGAACATAAATAAAAACATTCATTTTGTATTAAGATTTTTTTTTATTATTTTATATTTCGTTATTCTCATCTATTCATTTGCCGAAAATTCAACCATCCTAGCTACTCATAGCTAAGCCTAGATAGTTTTGACTTCCACTGTCAAAGGTCTATAAATAACATCAGCAAAACAAAAGTTTTAACGTTCTTTCCGAGGCACGGTAAAGCCACCGGATCACCCATTCACATAGTGTCCTCGTTCTTGCTTAACTTCGGAGGTCGAGCCTTGCAACTTCAATTCAAACCAACCATTATAACACCAAAACACCGTAATCGTCACTCAAAACAAAAATTATCAAACTTCTAAAACCAGTTAAAGAAACAAAAGTTTGATTAAAAAACTTAACAGTCACAGGTACAACGAATGTAGCAGAATATATCATCAGTACACCAACCAGTATAAACAGAACTCCCTAACACAAACACGGGTTCCGCACATCGACATCGAAAGTCGTTTGCAATAACTTATTGGGTTTAAAGATAGCAAAGTTATATTTGCAAGGAACGATAAATCGGTTGAGATTAATCGTAATGGGATCTTAGATTAAAGGGTTCCGCGCTAAACGCGAAGCGACGCGATTTAGTCGAGGAGTTAGGTAGGTGTGGCGGCAGGAAAAGGAATATCACTCCTTGACTATATAGATTTGGCGAGAGATCGATAGGAAATGTGTCGTGGGAGTGTGTAAATTGTCAGATTGTAAGCATGTTCCAAAACATTCTAAAATGTGGTGAGCGTACAATTGCTTAAGATACGATTTTATTTTAATAGTTATAAATTAGTGCTTGACTGCTCTCACTTGATGGTAAGCAGTGATGGAATCGTTGATGGTGAGGCGCACTAGTTTATTAAGAGCCTATTCACACTAGGCTGGAAGAAACGATGGGACTCACATACGCATGAGTAAAAGCCCCTCTAAATAAATAAAGAAAAAAAATATTGATAAATTTTCAGGACGTCGGTCGTACGTCAGTGTGTATTTCTTGGTAGCTACAACCTGGAAGGATTTAAGCCCAGGTTGAATTGGTTACTTCTAGACACTCTCCTTCACTCTCTCTCCTACCTCTAGACAGGTGTGCTACATTGTCGTATGTGGTTGACATTGTAGCACACCTGTCTAGAGGTAAGGCCCCAGGGTCCTGGAACGAAGCCAAAGAAAGAACAGGAGTGGGTTTTAGTCAGTAAAAGACTGACATGCCCTCCCGATACCGACCCATAACGGAAGAAGTAATTGGATGATTTCCTACCTAAAAAAATCCAGATGACATAGTGGTCAAGCGTGAGCTTATCGCCGAAGTCGTGCTTTCTGGGACCTTAGATTAAAGGGTTCCGCCAAATGCTGTGTGACGCGATTTAGTCGAGGAGTTAGGTAGGTGTGGCGGCAGGAAAAGGAATATCACTCTTTGACTAGGTATATAGGTTTAAGTGGAGACGAGAGATCGATAGAATATGTATCGGGGGAATGTGTAAATTGTCAGATTTTTGGGATAGTTTTTCTGGGTTTTATTTAAAATTTCCAGCCACAGTCTATATTTGATACAGCCTGGGAGTTTTTAATTCAAGAGTGAATGGGTTACTTCACGGAACGCGTGTTACATCGCCGATTGTATCGTGACTTTTCATTGGCTAAGATAGTGGTCAAGCGTGAGTTTTTCGCTGGATTCATCACTAGATCAGGAAACACTGACACTAGAAGCGACTGCCAACTTTGCTATATGCACAATTAATGTGTTCCCAAAACATTTCATGCATATAGATGAGATGTCTACCATATACACCGTACATGTGGTGGTCTAACCATGGTCTACCGTGTTGTAAAAAATTTAAGCATATGCTAAAATTCAGTCAGATACATTTAAAAGAGCTAGTAAATTTTTTTGTAAAGAAATAGTGATATTAAAGAAAACCCGAAACTCAAAATAACTAATTGCAAAAAAGAAATAAAATCCTTAAATGTAAAAATTAATTTAATTTTTTAATAAAAATTACCCGATTTATAAAACATCAATTTCATATTATGTAAAGGACTTAACAATATTAAGTGCGATTAGATATACCTCTCTACCTATAAATAGATAATTCCTTCTAAAAATATATAATAGATACATACAAAATTCCTAGAAAGCATTCTCTATAGCTTAGAAAGTTTTCAATATTTACTACATGAATCTCAATTCTTCCCCGAAATAAATTAAACACGTTTATAAATTGGGATTTCTGTAGAGGACACCCTCCTTACCCTCCTACGCTTAGTTACTGAAAATGTCTGAAAACGACGATTTCCTATAATTAATACCAGTAGCGTTACAATAATTAAAATGGTCACCGTCTTATGTACAGGTTGTTGAAAATGTACTTTCAGGAAACGTGTTTTATAACTGAAAACTTTCTTGGCAAATTTGTATGTAGAGAAAGAAAAGAACTTATAAAATTAAGGATACAAATTAATGTTTGTAAGTTCATTGTAATTAAAATTTAACTTACAATTATTACATAATTAGTCATCATTCCAGTCGAAAGATATATCCTCTGTTTGATGTAGATTGGGGTCGGCTTCTAGTCAAGCCGGATTTAGCTTAATACCAGTATTTTATGAGGAGCGGCTGCCTACCAGACCTCCACAACACATTAACTGGATTAACACGGTACTTCATGGCAAGACTGGAGTCAGGTTTACTGGCTTCTGACTATCCTTAACGACTGCTAAGATCTACAAATGACAGGACCTACGACTTTACGTGCTTTCCGAGGCACGGAGGAAACTCGTTATGTTAAGATGGTCACCCATCCACAGACCAACCTTGGTAAGCGTTGTTTAACCTTGAAGATCGCCCCGTGCGGCTGTTATTGTCTAGCCACGAGCTCCTCAAAGATTCCCTATGTGTCGCCACAACTAACGGTCCTGTGCATCTCGCATCCATCGGATTCCCGTGACTCTCACTGGGTCCTTGTAGGAGCCCTTCTAACGCTGCGTCTTACGGTGCGCGGTCGCCACTCCAGAATCTTTCGGGCCCAACAACCACCTGTGATGCGAGCAAACATCATCATCTCAGCCGAAAGACGTCCACTGCTGGACATAGGCCTCCCTCAAGCGTCACCACAACGACCGGTCCTGTGCGTTTCGCATCCATCGGATTCCCGCTACTCTCTGCGAGCAATATCCGCTGACAAATAATTTGGTGCTTCTTCGGGCTATGTTGGTGTACACATACTAGCTAACTTTAGTTCTCCTGCGGAAATGCCATGCCAGACACGATCACGCAAGGAAACTCCGAACAGAGCCCTTTTCATTGCCTTTTGGCCGACTTAAAACTGTCCGATCCGACTGTCCGAGGCCCATTGTAAGCAACTACGTTTGAGAGACAGATGTGATATGATTGCATGACTGCTTACCATCAGACAGGATTGCAGTCAAGCACTAGTTTATATCCTCCCACAAGGTGGACCGACGACCTGACGAGGGTCGCGGGAATCCGATGGATGCAAGACGCACAGGACCGATCGTTGTGGCGACGCTTGAGGGAGCCCTATGTCCAGCAGTGGACGGTCTTACGGCTGAAATGACGATGATGACTAGTTTATGTTATAAAAAAATGTCGTCACTGGCTACAGAGATATAATCATTTTTTGTAAAAAGGATGTTGCCAACCGGGAGAATTTCCTTACGAAAATACAGTACAAGACGGATGTAGTTTTTTTAGGGTTCCGTAGCCAAAATGGCAAAAACGGAACCCTTATAGTTTCGTCATGTCCGTCTGTCCGTCTGTCCGTCTGTCCGTCTGTCACAGCCGATTTACTCGGAAACTATAAGTACTACAGTGATGAAATTTGATGGGAATATGTGTTGTATGAACCGCTACAAAATTATGACACTAAATAGTAAAAAAAAGAATTGGGGGTGGGGCCCCCCATACATGTAACTGAGGGATGAAAATTTTTTTTTCGATGTACATACCCGTGTGGGGTATCAATGGAAAGGTCTTTTAAAATGATATAAAGTTTTCTAAAAAACATTTTTCTTAAAGTGAACGGTTTTTGAGATATCAGCTCTCAAAGTCGTAAAAAGTATGTCCCCCCCCCTCTATTTTTATAACTACGGGGTATAAAATTCTAAAAAAAATAGAGGTGATGCATGCTAATTAACTCTTTCAACGATTTTTGGTTTGATCAAAGTATCTTTTATAGTTTTTGAGATAGGTTGATTTAACTGTAATTTTGGTTAAGTTATTGTGCTTACACTGAAAACGATGGCTGAACCTTATAAGATAGATCAAAAAATATACTACAGTATTGTACACCTTTAAAAATCCGTGATGATATAAAATCTTTATAATGTAGGTACTTTTTACGAGAAATATTAGCTTATTCAAGCAATACGCCATTAATCCTTATCCAGTAATGTACCTTAAATACATTGTGCATTTGATAAAGTTTAATATTACAAATGTGATTGTTGAGTAATAATAGGTTAAACATATCCATCGAACCAATATTTTTAAAACGCGTTAATCCTATAGATTATTATTACATCGATTCAAGAAGATCGGTCGCTCGCTGCGCTGCAGCGCGTGAGTTGCGTTAATATTCATACATAAAAGTACAAGGCAAAATATCGGGAGAGTTTAGGCTCCATTCACCAGGTGTATAAATTGACATAATAAGTTTATTATATTTGCTGCTACGGAACCCTTTGTGCGCGAGCCCGACTCGCACTTGGCCGGTTTTTTTTAAGTAAACCTTCATTACACAGTTGCCATGACGACGGAAATATTCCGCTAGTCGAGGATGGTAAATAATTAAATAACGAGCTTATAACTGACGATCTAATTAAAGGAGGTCGTGTCAAAGTTGATTCAAGTGGGGATTTAACTTTTTTTACTGTAGATAGATTCGCGCTTTGCCCGCTTTTAGGTAGGGGAATTATCAGAATGACTTATCTCGCTCTTGGGCGGAGCGGGCGCCCGTGTCAGACTCTTACTGACTAAACCCCACTCCGTTTCTTCGTTGCCTTCGATCTGGCGGACACGAGCTTCTGTTTCCGAATTTCCGTGTTCCCCAGAGGCTTCGTCCCTGTCAGACTCCTACAGTTTCCTGACATCTCCTTGTTGCGCGGGTGGAACAGAACGCGTCGTTGACGACTAGACTATGTCCGGGTTATTACCGGACTGCCAGACGGTAAGCTACCCAGTGCTCACCGTCCGCAAGCCCGCGCCTACGGTGGTCGGAAATTGGGATCGGAATCTTAAGTTTTTTTTTTCCAAAATGATTAAACATGTTCTAGACTTAACTATTATTATTACTACAAATTGGTGAGTGAACCTTACGACATTACACTAATGTCAAAAAAATAATTTGAAATATTTTATGTTCACCATTTTAGATACAATGGCAAATCAATAATTATGGCTTCTTCTAGGCAAGCGTGCTCCATCGTCAGCCACAATATTGCTTACCATCATGTGAGAACACAGAACAGAAAATACAGGGGCTAGATAGTACCTACTCAAACGCAAGCCTACCAACAATAATAAAAATCCTCAAACCGAAATAAGAAATATATATCTAACGGAGGTTTTTAAACATCCTGTAGGTATTACACAGAATAATATTATTAATGAAACGAATTATTGACCCATAAGTTGTGTTTTAATTGAATTTTATCTAATCTAATTAACTTTTGTCGCCACTGATTGGATGGGAGATAATTAAAATTATTAGACGTTCTACTTTTTTTTCGTGGATTTTAGTGCCGGATCGTGTTGCCTAGTAACTGGGTTTTGAAGGTATGTAAAACATAGGTTACTAGCTGTCCCCTGCGGTTTCACCCGCATTTTTCGTTACTGCTCCGCTCCCGTGGGTCGTAGCGTGATGGTATATAGCCTATAGCATTCCTCGATAAATGGGCTATCTAACACTGAAAGAATTTTTCAAATCGGACCAGTAGTTCCAGAGATTACCCCCTACAAACAAACTTACAAACATACAAACTTACAAATTTTACCTCTTTATAATATTAGTATAGAAGTATAGATATACATAGGTATAGCTGCATCCAGTTAGGAGATAGTTGAGAAAAGCCTGCTTTGTAGTTGGATTTTTTGACACCGTCAACGTCCTGCGGCACTGTCCGGTGACAGACAAGGGTGCATAGATGGGCGAGGTTTGTAATATCGCCCTAGATAAAGAGTTTTGGAAGGAGAAAGGGGAGGCTTAACCCAGCTGTGAGATACAACATGGGCCATAAAAAAAAAGTTGTCCGTCTGGGGTTTACAACAGAGTAGAAAAATAGCTTCGGACTATCCGAAACAATAGTCAAAAATCTTCAAACAACAGGCAACGCACAGCTTAACGTACATTTCGAGGCATAAAGGAATCTCAGTGTCTTAAGATAGTGACCCATCTAAGGACTGACCGCGCCAAGAGTTGCTTAACCTTGATGTTCGAAAAGTGTGTGTCATTACTTAGTCACGTTATTAATTAGCGAATTCTAATAAATATTATTCAACATAACAAGGATTCATCTCATTAAAATGCCAAAGACGTATATACTAACAAATCCTACTATGATAATATAATTATTCCTACTTTATAGCATTAAAGTGAAAATTAAGAACCTTGTGAGGTCCATGTTTGTTAATTAATTTACGTTAAAATTCTATGAATACATGAAGTAACATTATGTTATTGCTCGGTTTTTATTGAAAAACCAATTTCCATTTAGTGAGAGTTTGTGGTTTATTATTTTATTCCTTTATCTGTATTCGTATTTAATTTTAAAGTCATAAAATCCTTGATATTTCCAGTATATTTGGGTGATTTCTGATCTTTCTTTCTATGACGTGTCCATAATGAGTTCTCAGTTTGTTGTTTTTGTCTGTCTGTATGACTGTCTATCTATTTGTCTATCAAGAACCTTTATCTCGGGAACGCGTGAAGGGTATTGCGTTGAAATTAAAACCGTACACTCAAATCTGTGGTCCCATGAAGCTGTGTAGAAACCTAAGTTAACGAAAAAAATGAGATACATTTAAACTTGTACGTGGTTTGCTTATACAATATGTAACATACGTAATATAATTAACACACATCCTTTTGGGGGGTCGTTTTAACGTTTGAATCCCCAACCGGTCCTATGAGACCGCGCTGTTATTGTTTTACTATTGTGTCTCGTTTCGCGGGTATCTGAGTAATTAATCATTATGAACATGAACTTTTAGTATGGGACCAAACCTGAAATCGAGAAAAAATAATCAGCTGTTATTTGTGTATTTGTTCTCGATTTCAGGTTTGGTCTCATACTAAAAGTTGTTCATAATGATGAGTACAATGACCCCCAAAGAGGATGTGCGTTAATTATGTTACATGTTGTACATATTATGACAATTTACAACTCTTTAAATTTTTGGAATCGTTATATCTGAAAAACGTTGGACTTAGGAAAAAAGTATTTGGACATTTTTGTAGATAATTATGTGATCTACAATTTTTGTCTGGGCTGAATTAATGCTGGTACATGTGACCTTTGACCACGAATATTTTTTTTCCAGGTTTCGGATATATGAAAACATTTTAGGTTTCATTTGTGATGGTATGTTGAATAATCATAGCAGTTTTCAGTTTCTTGAAATCCCAAGAACACCTCCCACCTGGGCGAGATTTACTGTGGTCTATATGGAAAACACTAAATAGGTTGTGCACCCAGGTAGGCCGTTGCAAATACAATTTGGCGAGGTGGGGTTTTACAGACCCGTCGGATACTCAATGTGAGTGCAGTGCTCCAGTCCAAAACATGAGCCACATATTGGAATGCCCCAATTGCCCCTACACCTGTAACTTTGGAGGATCTAATGAGCGCCACTGATGCAGCTATTAATATGTCTACTTACTGGGCCCAAAAAATTTAGCGAGTTTACCGTAGAATCGAGAAGAAGAAGAAACTGGGTACGAATTATTGTAACCTCGAATGTCTAAATTGACAGGGCTATAAATGGAAAATATTTTACAGTGAACTTACAAAATGACGGAAAAAAAATTTCGTGCTAATGTTTATTGGCTTTTTATTATAATTTTATTTATAAATAGCTTTGTCTTTTACTAAACATCTTTTGAACTACTTGCGGCTCCTACATCTTTATTTCGGGACACTTTAATGAAAGCATTAAACATTGTTTTTAAAGAAACTTTCTCAGAATTTTGACTTTGTTTGCTTTGTATGTGTATAATTATTTTCCTAAAAATAGCTTTTATAAAACATCTTCGAGTCTAGACTGTCCTTTAACATAATTTTAAAATACTTGTGAAATGAAAACTTTTACTGAAGAATTTTAAATAGTGTAAAACAGTAACCTGGGAACAAGAAGGAATCAGAAACATTTATTTCAAATAAATTATTAACAGATATTTTTTGAATTGTCAAAATATCGGTCAGTCAAGAAAAGTGAAGCATATTCTAAAGCGTAAATCTCTATGGAGAAGAACTTGCAAGAATCTCCATGGGCACTCGTTCAAATAATATTATGGGTTACAATAATCTTGGTTACATATTTAGTGTCGCTTCTATTATTAAGTTTTAACACAATGTAAATAATTTATTAAATTTTAACTAATATTACAAATGAGAACGTATGGCTGTTTATTACATAATCACGCAGAACGGCAGAATGGATTTGAATGAAACTTGGCACGCACGTGGCCTTTGACATAGAAAAGAACATAGGCCACTTTTATCCCGATTCTTTTTTATTAAACTCGCAGACGAAGTCACGGGTAGAAGCTAGTAAAAATATAATTAGAATAGAAATCGAAATAAGCTTCTGGCAACTAAAAGTAGACCAGTTTTAACTAAAGGCGCCCGTTCACGAGTATGACGCGTGCATCAGCTCCACTTAGGTCAACCATTTTTAAGGGAACTAAGTGACCCAAAAACTCGAGCCATCATCAAAAAAACCATTTTAATTTCTTATGTCTACGCCCAACTGTGGAATATACTGGATATTTGAAATTCGATAAATTAACTTTAACATATTACGAGTATTTCTTTTTCTTGTATATTTCGTGACACGCTTTGTCGGTCTATCTGTACGCGGCCGTCTGTTAGCGGTCTTGTATCTCATAAACCGTAAGACAACCGTAAACCTCTCTACTTTTATAAAATAACAAAAGCCATTTTCAATTTCGAAATTAAAATTAATTCTATGTACCAAAACTAAATATCAAATCTCACTCAAATTGCTACAAAACAGAACATATCTAACAAAATCAACATTCACTACAAAATCATTTAAACACTCCAAGATCTTAGTAATCACTTGTACACTACACTACGCCGTAGCACCTCTACGCTGCTACGGAGCTACGGTGCTACGCTGCTACGGCGTAGCCAAGATCGGATTAATGAAGCGAAACAGCAAATATACTTTAATTTCTGAGCAGATATACAGAGTGTTCTCAATTTACGAAGGATTATGTTTCGTTAGTACACCGTACAAATGCATTGATGCAGCTTAGCTTGGAGAAAATAGAATAGCGGAAATTCTTTGGAACGGTTATTGTGTAATACTAATAAAGGAAAAGGTAAGTTTTCAAAAATAGATATTGAAACATCAGACTTCACTTAAATTTATTTCAATAGCTACCGAAGAACACATCAGGTCCATTTATTTGAATGGTTTTAAGTTGGTTCGAGATGGCACGGAGAATTTTTCCAGGAAGAGTTTAGAGAAGATTTTTGCACAGTATTAATAGTACAGCCACAGAACATATAAAGGAAGTTAGAAAGGAAATAGTTCCTAATTTGTATCGGAACGCGTGTCGCCGTTTGTCTCCCACTCTTTAACTCCACTACAGACAAGAAACCTATACGGACGCGCATTACGCACACTAGTAGACAACGCACACATAGATCGCAACTTTGCTATTGGTTGTATCACACATGCAAAAAAGCAATTTAGGGCGACTAAAAGGTCGATAATTCATATCGATGAAATTCAAAAATAACGGATAATATTGTCGACTAGTTATCGTTATAATTTAAGGTGGTGTACCAATACGATGGATTTATTGGTACACCTGGTTATATAAAAAAGTAATATAAATGTTATATTAAGAATAAAAAATAAAATAAAACAAAACTATAAAATTAAAACATTTGGTTCCGAAAACCCTCTTACGCCTACTTTTGAATTATTTATCAAAAAATTGTTCAGTCAGAGAAGTGATGCTAATTACATATTCCAAAGCGTAGATTTCTATGGAGAAGAACGTGCAAGACTCCGTATCTCCGTAATCTCGGTTACTCTCTTTTATGGTTTTTATTATGTAAATAAATAATTAAAAAAAGTAAAAGACGCATGCTCAGGCACAATCTGTTCAACCTTTTTAAAGCAATGGAATGATCCAGTCACTCTCCGAGACATTTGAGTGAGCATAACAAACTCTCAATTACCATTCCTTTTTTATGTCAAACAAGTTATAGCCTATAGGTAGTATATTAACAGATAAACATATTTTTTGCTAAAAATACAAGTGTGTTGAATACGATACTGTTGAATACCACAAGAGAGCCAAGAAGGGCCATCACCAATTACTCACATGTATCATACGACGTTTTTCAACACATTTGTGAGAAAAAACAATTTAGCTAACTATTACATTACACAACAGTAAAACTAGTATAAAGAATTGTAACATAGCGGTAAAAAATGAAATTTGTTTTCTTATGCGTACATCAAAATTAAGATATAGTCTTTTGATTATATTACCTAGTCTTATGTTTATACTTGCGTAAAAAGTTTTTATGATACCTAACGTCTTTCAGAGTGACAATAGAATAAAATTCATTTTCTATGTATTTTTTTTTTACCATACCATAAACTAGTGCTTGACTGCAATCTCATCTGATGGTAAGCAGTGATGCAATCGTTGATGGTGAGGCGCACTAGTTTTTTGTTGTATATAATTCAATTTAATTAATACAGCCGCCAAACTTCGCTCAAATATATCACGCCAAAAATCACGGGCATTCTTAAATGGCGGCCATAGACCACAAAGTAAAACAAATTTTATTTGTATTAAACTGGACGAAATTGCGTGAAAAATTACAAATAAGACACTAATTTATACTATTGAATGAAAAATACTTAACCTATTGATTAATATTAACGTTTGAATCCCCAACCGGTCCTATGAGACCGCGCTGTTATTGTTTTACTATTGTGTCTCGTATCGCGGGTATCTGAGTAACTACAACTCTGTTCGAGGACGAATAGGTGAAACAAAACCGTTTTAACTACACTACATTATAGCACTAATAATAAAATATTTAAAAAATAATAACTGCTACAAGAAACCAAGTTATTTTAATAGATCGATAATGGTTACAGTTACTACTTGGTACAACACTATGTCCATGGAGTGAAGTTGTCAAATTCAAGACATAGTTCTCCACACGTGATATCGCAATGAACACATTACATTGCGCGCTTGTTTACTCAGTACAAGATTGTACCAATGAATTGCACACAATGTATAATTTTGCATGTCATTGCGATTTTATCGTTATAATGTACAAATTCCATAATATTATCATTATAATTATAAATATCAATTGTATTTAAAGGTTTTTAGACTAATCGGTGAAAAGAAATCCCTTCTTGGGCTACACTACACACTTGGTATTTTTTACGACACGTTGCGATAGCGCAAGTCGGCATAACTGATATTTTTCACGGAGCTTCATACACAATAACAGTAAGATCGCGATTGACGACCGGTGTCAATCAAATTTCGTTTGAACCAAAATTGAACTATGACAATTTGGCGTACATTGAGGCACGCCTGCCCCGCCTACAAGGCCATTCTAACTTCTTTCAACTGTTCTGTGGGTACAGCAATATTGTCTAAAAATAATGACGTGCTTCTGTCAGCGGTTTCGCCCATGTGAATGTAGAAAATATTATATTTTGCCAAATTATTATTCTACTCCCGTATTTTTTTTAAATTGATTTATTACAAACACAGATATAAAAATACAAGTCTGTCCTCTTTATAATATTAATAAATATTGGTAAATAGGTTTTTTTTATATATACCATAAACTAGTGCTTGACTGCAATCCCACCTGATGGTAAGCAGTGATGCAATCGTTTATGGTGAGGCACACTAGTTTATTAAGAGCCTATTCACTCTAGTCAAGTTAAACAATTTAAAAGGTTATCTAAAATAAATTATAGCTAAATAGTTACAGCTAAATTGAAATGGAACAAAAATATATTTTTTGTTACGTTTAAGCAAAGCTTTGCTTTGTTTCAACTTTGCTCATATTAACTTTCTTAGTAAAAAAAAAACACTTTAACCACTACTTTGTTAGTCTTGTGCGAGTCACAAATAAACTCTATTTTTCTTTTTTTATTTCACACTAGGTGCAACTTTGCATACCAAGTATTACTAAGTATTTTTAACACAAACTTGTATTCAACCTGTATACGAGATTGTGTTAAGAAATGAACTTGGTGTATATAAACTTACTAGTTTATATGTTTGTGTGTTGCTTGGTAGTACCCACACGAGAGACATGTACATTTAATTTATATATAGTTAGACATACACATAGACATCTCTGTTGGTTGTAACTAATGGAAATTATGTGCCTCTGATTGGACAGGGAGCTATAGTAAAGTTACAAGATATATATGAAACAAAAAATAACAAATAAAAAAGGACCATAGGCAACAATGTATGAAGCGTGGGCTGTTTTACCAACAGAGACACGGCATATGCCATTGTAAAGGATAAGGTTCGTTTTTAAATTGTTACTATTGGCAAAACCTTCAATTCGAATGCAAAAAAAAAATATGCACCTAAATAGGTTTGGTAGGAAAAGACCGATTTCTGGGCCAATTTTAGAGGGATTTTAAATTAAACACGGTACTTCATAGCAAGACTGGAGTCAGACTTGCTGGCTTCTGACTATCCGTATCGATTGCCAAAGATCTACAAATGACAGCCGGAACTTACGGCTTAACGTGCTTTCCGAGGTACGAAGGAAACTCGGTATGTTAAGATAGTCACCCATCCACAGACCAACCTTGGCAAGCGTATCTTAACCTTGAAGATCGACCCGTGCGGCTGTTATTATCTAGCCAAGAGCTCCTGTTAAAGCGATTAAAGTGATTTAATAAAATTTAAATATATTACAATGCAGATTCATATTATACAATAGTCCTGATATAAACAAAAGAAGCACTTACTAATATGAAGTCCATGTAACGCATCGATACAGTCTTTCGGTAGGACAGTTGTCAAAGTAGTGCTCGAACCACTTGGCAGAGACAATGCCTTTGTGGAGTATTGGCGGCGCGCCTTCAGGAACAAACCAGATATATTCCACTTGCATACGGCTTGCGATGTGGAGAGGAATGCCATGGTACCGTTTGAATTTGTGGTGTCTCTTCGAAATTAATATACAACATGCATTATGAACAACTTTGACTACGGGACCAAACCTGAAATACATTTCCACAACAGGTGATAATTTTTTATCGATTTCAGGTTTGGTCCCATAGTAAAAGTTGTTCATAATGATGAGTACATACAATGAGGATGTGCGTTAATTATGTTACATGTTGTATAATTCTGAATAATTACTATTAGGGCCTGTTTCACAATGTCCGAGTAAGCACTACTCACTGAATGAATTCAAAAATTTGACAGAATTTGTTTGAAATTATCTGCCAAGTAAGATACTCGAAACTTAATCATAGGTGGTGAAACAGGCCCTTAGTCTGTAAGGAATATATCTATGGGCCAAGATGCAGTCAGTCTATCCGTCTATCTATCAGTGGGCTGTTTCTGATAAACCGTATAAGGTAGATGTTTTTCACAGAATGTGTATAGCAATTAACCGTACAACATCAAGTTAAAAATTAAAAGAAACCCCGTACAAGGAACGCTATTTAGTTAGTGTTTATTGCTCAATTTTAATATTGTAGTACGGAGTCTTACATGCTATTTATTTATTGTGTTTTCTTTTTTTTTTAATTTGGATGATGAATGAAAAACGACTAAAAGAGTTATGAGTATATATTTAGATGAGTGGAGAAGGAGAGGGAAGCCTAGTAAAAAATGAATGGATTGTGTGAAAATGATATGAAAAAAAGGGTGTTAGTGATAGCGTGATAGGTGACAGGACAGAATGGAAGAAAAAAAACTTGTTGCGCCGACCCCAAGTAGTATGAGCAGGAAGATGATAATATATATTTTTAACTTTGTAAACACAGCAAAATATCATAACCTATGACATCTTACAACTAATCAACATTTTTTTTAACTTTCCTTTATTGTCCCACTGCTGGGCAAAGGTCTCCCCCAAGTTTATTGACACTGACAATGATTTTACTGAAAAAACAAAAATAACTTACTCGATGACCTATTTCAGTTCCTAATTTAGTTAACGAACAAGTATAAAATTAATTACTCGTTAACAAACTTAACGTTACAAGTTAACATACGCATCACAGTAGTAAAAACATAATTAGAAGCGTTGCTAACTAAAGTGTTGCCAGCATTATGCATACTGCGGTGCTAGTTCAGTGTTGGGGTTGCCATGCTGTTGCAATTTTAAAAGGGAATGTGAAATGCGTTTTCTTATTTTTCCACTATTACTACTATTTGGGACTAGTCTTTCAATTCCAGCTCTATAGCTCCAGCTCCAGCGAATAGTAGAGAATACTACTCAATTCTTAAAACTCAATTTAGTTTAACATATATTACAAAAGTATGATCAGCCTTATCAATGTTCTCACTGCTGGGACTAAGGCCTTCTCTCTAGAAGAGGGATGGACCGTACCTAATGTACCACGCTGGCACCGTGCGGGTTGATAGATATCAAATACATCTTTGAATGTTGGTTCTAGAACATGTGAGTTTCCTCACGACGATTTCCTTCATCGTTTTGAAAGTGCTTGCAATGAAATGAAGATATCTGCAGAAAACCAAGCCTTGGTAGGCTTTCCACAAGGTGGCCTGATGACCTGGTGAAGGTCGTTGGAATTCGATAGGTTTTTTTTTTATGGTAGGGGAATCATCAGAATGACTTCCCCCGCTCTTGGGCGGAGCGGGAGGGCGTGTCAGACTTTTACTGACTAAACCCCTACCCCGTTCCTTCGTTGCCTTCGTTCTGGGGGGGACTCGGTGTCAACCTTTAGGAATACCACGTGTTCCCCCCAGAGGCTTCGGCCCTGCCGGGCCCCTACAGTTTGCTGACATCTCCTTGAGGCGGAATTCGATAGGTGCGAGACAGCAAAGGACCGGTCGTTGTGACACTTGGGGAGTCCTATGTCTAACCTGGGTTTTTATGTACTATACATAAGTCGGGGCCATTACTAGCTATCTACTACTGCTTTAATTTAGTCTGTCCGACAAATATCTCCGATTTTGGTCCCCAAAGCATAGCTACCCTAACCAGCTACTTGTAAGTTGTTTCACTTCTCGCGACTACGAATTGAATTAGACGTCGTCTAAACCAACGGCGACACTTACTGCAGTTTCCACAGAATAACACAACCACAACTAGCGGTACATAGTGGAATATATCTCTCTCTTATGTACGGAAGTACTCGTATAATACCAAGTCTGTTTTACAATATGTAACATACTAAACGTGCATCCTAAAGGTGAGTATACACTACAACATTTTATGGAGCATTTCTCTGTAATGTAACATTCTTACGAATGGTACAATACAGGCAAAAGCTCAGTTTCCAAAGCATTTTCATGTAATGTAACGTTCCTGCGAATGCTCGGCGTTATGTTACGGGTAAATGCTCACAATGCACAAAGCTCATTTACTAACATTTTGTTGTACCTTGCGTTCATTCTTTTTCATAATTCCTTCGACGAAATGTTACACCAATACGTTCGACGAAATGTTACACCAATACGCTCGACGAAATGTTACACCAATATGCTCGTTGGTTTGTAACAAAGAGGCGAGCGTGCTCGACGTGTAGTTCGTAAAAGGATGATACACTTGAACATATCATAGAGCGGCTCGTTGTTCTGTTACAAGTAAATGTTGTAGTTTATACTCACCTTAAAAGTAATATGTTTAAAATCGTTTTTTTAGGCGGAAAGTCATCAGAATGACTTCTCCCGCTTTTGGGTGGAGCGGGAGGGCGTGTCAGACGTTTACTGACTAAAACCTACTCTTTTGTTCCTTGCCTTCGTTCCAGGGTCCCGGGTTTTCTTTTCAGAAGGAAACCCATGGCCCCAGAGGTTTTGATCCTGCAGGACACCTACGGTTTTGACTTTATGTATTTAGCCCGCAGCTTTGCCCGCGTACATAACATATAGCCTATGTCACTCAGGAATACAGCATTGGTAAAAAAAATTATCAATCGGACCAGTACTTCCACAGATTCATACAAACAAAAAAACAAACTTTACCTCTTTATTATATTATTAGTGTAGAAGTATAGATTTATTTATTTATATACACTGAATTGTACGTAATTTTTTTTGTTCGTAAATTGTGGGCTTGCAATATGCTTTGGTACATACATATATTTAAGTATAACTATCAATAGATAAATAAATAAATACCGATGCGCTACCAATGTAATCAATTCTCTAAATTATTTTGCCTATACTTGTTTATTTAATAGCCAGATAACAGTTAATTAAACAATAATATGGTTGTTTGACTAAAATATTTGCTAAACAAAAGTGGTCAAACTATATCTAAATAGCTATTGATAAAATTTTTCATCTCTTAGTGTATTTAAGTAAAACTTTCAGTGCTTAAATTATGATTGTAACTTAATTTTCTAATTGGGGTGAGTATGAGGGTATTTTTTTTTTGATGCTAAGGCCTAGTCTTAACCACTATCTCACCTGATGGTAAGCGATGTCGTGACTGACAATGGAGCATGCTTGCCTAGAAGAAACCTATTTATTCTTGACTTTAAAATACTCGTAGTTAACAGGAAACACAGACTTCGGGAAGGATTCTGTATTATTCCAGCTACACATTGTATGTTTAATAACTGGGTTTTGAAATTCAAACAGTCACCAATTGATCGATCTCGACAGTCAGTTCAGTCAATTTTATCTAATACTAGCTGTCCCCTGCGGTTTCACCCGCATTTTTCGTTACTGCTCCCCTCCCGTGGGCCGTAGCGTGATGGTATATAGCCTATAGCATTCCTCGATAAATGGGCTATCTAACACTGAAATAATTTTTCAAATCGGACCAGTAGTTCCAGAGATTACCCCCTACATACAAACTTACAAACATACAAACTTACAAATTTTACCTCTTTATAATATTAGTATAGACTAGCTTCTGCCGGTGGCTTCGCTCGCATGATATTAGGTTTCTTCAAACAAAATTGGACGTAGTTAAACAGAAAGGACTCAATCCACAAAAAGTCACTTTTGAGTTATGGGCGTTTGAAGTTTCAGCTGTAATTTCTCTAAAACAAAGACACATTTTTTTAAAATTTTGCTCCCTAATTAAAAGGATAGTTTATATTTTATTTATCAATCAAATATAATCATATATTTTGCAATAGATTTCGAGATATTAACTGAAATGTGGTTTGAGTCCTTACAATTAAACTTAAGTTTGTTAAGACAGGTATTATTTTTTACTTTCTCAGAATGGACTCAAAACTACCCTTCGACTAGAAAATCTACTAATAAAAAAATAATTATAACGAAAACGATTAAAAAGTTATATATTTATTGTCAATAAACATAAAGCTAGCAAAATCACATAAAAATACCATGATTGACATAAAAAAAAGTAGAATCAGCGCATAGATGGTCACTCATATAAGTTCGTCTGATGAAAGCGCGACCAGAGAAAAAGAGTTTATATCCAAAAATGTTGTATGTGTTATTACTAACTAATAGGAGAATCATATTTTGAAACCCCACTTTTTTTTTATTTCCTACAATAAAATTACGGCTGAATAATGTTGCCAATTAAATTTTAAAATAAACTCCAGGTCACGCTTTCATTAGACGCACTAGTCCGTCTAATAAAAGCGCGATCTGAGAGAAAGGTTGTGGTTAAATCCAAAAATTTTGTATGTGATATTACTAACTAGTAGGACAACACACTTCACATTTTTTTTTATTTCCTACAATTGCGGCTAAATAATGTTGCCAATTAAATTGAAAAAAAAACCTCCAGGTTGCGCTCTCATTAGACGCACTCTATTAATTTCTCTCATCCTCGTCTAGTCGAAGTCAAGAGATGGCCCGTATCCATCAACATCCTCGTTGATATTGCAGTCTCCCTTAAGGTTACTGAAAAATGGATGACAGTCGTCAGGTATTAAATTAAACACAGATCTGAGATCTTGGAGCTTAGCTTGTGGGATTTGTTTTCCCTGGGGCCAAAGAACTTCATATTGGTTCTTCTTTTGAAGATTGGATTAAAACATCTTTGTTTCTTTTCGACAAATCCAGCTTTTGTATATATCTCTACTCTCCGAAGTCATCGTTATTAGGTAAGGATCTTTTTTTTTCAATAAAATTTGTTTAGTTTTTAGCCAGTTCACTTTATCTTTATTCATTGTACATGTTTTGCGATTAACTATTTTTTTTACGTACTTAAAAAATCTTGTTTTCATTCTATTAACGTAAAGAAGAACCTTCCTCCCGAACTGCCTCCAAATCTTGGACTTATTTCCCCTATTTGCCCCGACGAAACCCGCATTGCTCTTCGCCGCATGAAGAACCGGAAACGTACGGATAACGTGCCAATTGAAGTGTGGATCCAAACATCATCTGGATAAGTTCAGGTACCTTGGATCCGTGCTGCACGAGTCTGGCAACGTGGACGACGATGTCCAAGCACGTATAGGCACCGCTTGAGCGAAGAGGCGCGAGGCAACGGGCGTTGTATGCGACCGAAAAATGCCTCCGAAGCTCAAGGGGCAGATATATAAATGCATCATACGGTCTCTCCTTCTGTACGGCGCAGACACACCCCGGAGCTTCGCGTCACGGAGATGAAGATGCTGAGGTGGATGAGAGGCGTAACGCGATCCGATCGCATAAGCAACTCATTCATCCGAGATAGTCTTGGGTGTCCGTGACGAGGGAGAAAAACTGAGTATGGCCACATCATGCGCCGCCCTAGGGAGTACGTTGGAGATGCATGGATATGGCTGTCCTTGAGGCTAGGTCTTGTAGTCACTGACAAGAGAGCCAATGGCGTTACTGGGAAGGATGTTGAAGATTGGGAAAAGTGGAGAAAGTTTAGTAGGAAGGCGGATCCTCGCAATGGCCGGGATTAACGCCAGGTAGAAGAAGAAGAAGAACGTGAAGGGGGTTTTTCTTTTTAGAGATTTTCATGATGTTCATGTATTCTTCTGCGGTGTAAATTCGCTCGTGAGGCACAAGCCAACTTCTTGGGCTCCTCTTCCAGCTTCTCCTTCAACCCAGACATAGCATCGTCCTTGATCGTTAGGGCCAACATGAATCCCAGCATTTTAAAGCCATAACTGACGTTTATAAAATACTATGTTCCTAGGTTTACGGGGCAAAGGTAGAGATTTTTTGAGATCGTAGGTAACACATTCATATTTGGGATCTATTTTAGCACGCGCAAAGTCTTGAGAAATTTGATTACGAAGATCTTCCGCTCTCTTTTGATGAATGAACTAATTTAAACTAAATAAATCAAAACACGCGTTTCACTAGTCAGTGTGCGAAAAGATGGCAGAGTTGCCAGTTTTTTAGAGTTCCAACAGCTATCAACAAAAAATTGCCACTGTAAAAATTTCAGGAAAGTAATAGTCATAGTTTTATTACATCCATTTCTTTTATTAACAACGCAAACGTAATAACTTTGATTAATTAAATATTACTACTACTTCAACGTATACATAAATATTTTAAGTCGTTTCAATTCAATCAAATCTATATGACTAACAGTCTAACATCTATTTCTTACTAACGACTCATTCGGTTTGAGTCATTTCTAAATTATTTGATATTAAATTCGCTGTTCATCAAAAGCTCTTTTTCTATTATATCTCAAGTGTTTTGAGTCGTTTCTGATAAACAAAAAGATATATTTTATGTCAGTAAACCGGTATCACGGAAACGACCCAATCTGTTTCGAGTCGTTTCAGTTATTTGGTAAAATGATATTTCTAATCAAAACTAATTCCTAGAAAGGATTCAAACTGATTGAGTTTATTCTGTTTTATCGACCTTAGGAACACATTCATAGCAATCTCATTACTCAAAAACAATTCAAGCGGACTGAGTTAATTCAGCAAATACATTTTGTACGCTCTTCATACTTGTGGGTTGAGTCGGAGTAGTGAAAAAACTAGTTTGAATGTACATTTTAAAGCTAGGGTTTTCATTATATGATAGATTCAACCCTTGGGAGTACGGTGGCATACTTAACTCAATTTTGGCCAAAGTGTGGATTGAGTCCTTTCTGCTTAACTACGTCCAATTTGAACTACTTCCTAACCTAACCTAACCTGGTTTGGTTAATTCATGAATCCCCGACCGGTCCTATGAGACCGCGGTGTTATTGTTTTACTATTGTGTCTCGTTTTGTGGGTATGTGATAGGTTAAGAGGTGAATTTTGGAAAATCCTATCTTAGTGCTCGCCTACGTCATAAAACAAAACCTTGTGCAAAATTTTATGCTCCTAGTCCCAATAGTTTTGGTTGTGTATTGATATGTCAGTCAGTCAGTTTCACCTCTCATATTTATACAACGTGTTGATTTGAAAGTGCATTCGGAGCAGAGCATTTCGGGAGGTTGTAAAAAAAGTCACAAATAATCATATAAAAATACAATACTTGGTCAATAATCAGCCATATTTTTTTAGGGTTCCGTACCTCAAAAAGAAAAAACGGAACCCTTATAGGATCACTTTGTTGTCCGTCTGTCTGTCCGTTCTGTCTGTCTGTCAAGACCCTTTATCTCGAGAACGCGTAAAGGTATCAAGTTGAAATTGAAACCATATACGCAAGTCTGCGGTTCCTTGGTGCTGTGCAAAAATGAAACTTGTAAGTTGACGGAAAAAAAGATACACCCGTTTATGTTGCAAAAAACGTACATTTCGACACTGTCATAGGAATCAAAATTCATAGGGTACCTACTTCCCGTTGAATTAGAATCTTGAAATTTATCGTAAAGTAAGGTCTTATAGCACAAATATAGGGAAAAGTCTGAAAATTGAAACATTTTTAATTAAGTCATAAAATTATTTTTTTGAAATATCTTCAAGACTTGAATCGAGAATTGAATTGTTTTCATAGATAAGTTGGTACGGAACCCTCCGTGCGCGAGTCCGACTTGCACTTGCCCGGTTTTTTTTAATTTTAGTTGGTTTTTGGAATAACTCCCTAAACAAACGTGTGGGAAGCGCTAGTTTCACACGTACCGATTTCCATAATGAAAAAATAAATAAAAAAATTACCTACTCATTTTATTATTGATTCGGGTCGAGTATCACTAACATAATTACCTCCCGAAATGCCATACACTCTCAAATCAACACATTGTATAATATAGGTATATGAGTATCTCAAGAGTTACACATGATAATTTCATTTGACCCAATATTCTATTCACAAATTATCATGGGGTGATTCATGCAAACCAAGTTTTCACTTCACATGTAGTTCAATCGATTCTGTTCAAATGTAAGACCGTAATTACCACATTTTAGTTGAATTTATCATATTAATATTGTGACCTCGATACCAGTGAACGCCTTACTAGCGTCATGATGAGTGGGATGACTAACTAGGTCATTAGTTTAATGATAATGTAACGAGAGGATTTAATGTGGGAGATCATCAAAATTACCTCTCCCGCTCTTGGGCGGAGCGGTCTTGAGAGGAGCTCGAGGCTAGATAATAACAGCCACACAGGTCGATCTTCAAGGTTAAGCAACGCTTGCCAAGGTTGGTCTGTGGATGGGTGACCATCTTAACATAACGAGTTTCCTTCATGCCTCGGAAAGTACGTTAAGCCATAGGTCCCGGCTATCATTTGTACATCGTTGGCAGTCGTTACGCATAATCAGAAGCCAGTAAATCTGAGTCCAGTCTTGCCATGAAGTACCGTGTTATCCCAGTTAACAGGTTGTGGAGGTCTGGTAGGCAGCCGCTCCTTATAAAATATTGGTATTCAGCTAAATCTGACTGGAAGCCGACCCCAATATAGTTGGGAAAAGGCTAGGTAGATGATGATTTCAGTCCATTTTTAGACTAAGCTGACTTTGATTTGTCTACAGTTAATTAAAAGAAAATTATAATAAGCATAGTAGGTTGTAACATACAAGTATAATATATACATTTAGTTAATCCAACAATTACAAAAAGCTTATGTGGCGTCGCGAGAGTGTCAGGAAGGTTTAGACGACGCAGCGTCTAATTCAATCCTGAGCACGCCGAGCAGTGAAATTACTCACAAGTTACAACTGGCTTGTTGACTTAGTTAGTTCATTATTTTGGTATGTTGCACATATAAATGAGATTTAGAATAATCTGACACGTCATCATCATCATTTCAGCCAAAGGAAGTCTACTGTTGGACATAGACCGTTGGATTGTTGCCACAACATAATAATGTAATAATAAATTAAATTGAAAAATTATAAAATTATACCTAGCCTAGTATTTTACGAGGAGCGGCTGCCGGCAGCCAGTACTGGTATTCAGCTTAATCCGGCTTGACTGGAAGGCGACCCCAATATACACACATCAAAAGTGTCTAGGGATCAACATATATTTTTGCAATAACTTTTCTCCTGATTGATATTAATTAAAATTTTCTTTAAGGATTCATCAAATAAAGTGTTTTCGTTTGTCACAGTAACGATAAACCAAGTCACCTTTGCATTAATAAAGAAATTTGCCATTTTCCTAATAAAGGGATTTTTGACATTTGAACCACTAACATTAAAGTTCGAAAAAAAGACTGAAATAACAGTTTTCTTTAAAATTGTATTGGGTAACTTAAACAATTAATAATCCGTGTTTCTACCGCGAACACTAACAACACAAGAACATCGGTTTGGCATACTCAAAATGAGTTCATCCAAATCACGCTGTGGAATGGCCGCCCATGTTCGTTGCAACAACAAAAAAAGGTCTTCTTGCGACTGGATACCCTCCATATTCGGCAGAGCTCTTCTCTGTAGCATATCCCATGCATGCTCAATCGGGTTCAAGCCTGGCGACTGAGCAGGCCAGGGCAGGACATTGATGTTAGCTGCGGCGAGAGTCTGTCTTACAACTCTTGCGGTGTGCGGTCGTGCATTATCATGCATTAACTGAAATAAGGGACCGATTTGCACTTGTAGAGGAACGATGACGTCTGATACAATCGTCTCAGCATAAATTTGAGCGTTGAGGTTGCCTCTGATCCAAATCAACTCAGTTCTTCCGCCGATCCAAATACCCGCCCATACCATGATGGTTCCACCACTATAAGGATGGACTTCCTGCCAGGATTTTAATCGCTGTTGGCGTCCAGGGGTTCTCCAGTGTCGTATACGTCTTGTATCCGGTCTCATACCAAAACGAGACTCATCAGAAAAGCACACGAAACGCCATTGTTCTTCTGCCCAATTTCTGTGTTCAAGAGCCCATTGATATCGAATCCTACGATTGTGCATTGCTATAGGTGGTACCCGTAGCGGTCTTCGGGAATGAAGGTTCACTTCATGCAAGCGGTTTCTGACTGTTTGGTCGCTAATTAAGTTCCCTGAAGAGTGATGAAGCCTCACGGCTAACATCATGGCGGTTATTGTTGGAGCTCTTCGAGTTAAGATTTGAATGTATCGGTCTTGTCTCCGTGTGGTGCAGCGATACCGTCCTCCATGGCGCTCAGCCACGGTACCAGTGCTTCGGTAACGTGTCCAAAGTCGACTGATAACACTCTGACTTGTATTCAGAGCTAAAGCCACAGTACGTTGCCGGGAACCAGCTTCTATCATTCCCACGGCTCTGAGCATTTCTTCCCTGCTTAAATGACGTCGCCGCTCCATAATAACGTTGGTTTTAATCAGTAGTAGGGAAACAGTAGCACTAATAATGTCTTCAATGCGTTGTATGTTTTTATAGGGAAAATATTGACAGCTGATTTTCATCTTTTACTCGAATTTGATTCACAGTTCCTGATTCAAATTATGAAATGCACCAAAAAGGATCCATATAAATTTATAAAATCATAAATTTATTACAAAGCCACATCTCAATCTCAAGAAATCCGCATAAAAATGCTTGATCCCTAGACACTTTTGATGTGTGTATGTAGTTGGGAAAAGGCTAACTAGGTAGATGATTGATATGTAGATTTATTTTGATATTGCTTCTTTTTTATAACGTTAATGTGAGAACACTGAATATTCCGCAGACTTAATTAATAAGAATTTTAGGCGATTTTCCAAAATTCACTACATAAAATAAAGGAATGAAACAGGTTTCGAAAGTTTGTATGGAAAAACTACTCTCACGCGGTCGAAGCAGCCAGAAGCTAGTTTCTTATACTCCTTTGCGAGGTATATTCGTTCGCTTCGCTCGCTCTTGGCCGCACTAGACCAACCTACCAACCCCTTTTAACCTAATCAGTCCGATTTGGAGTGCCCTAATTTCCTTAATAATTGTAAAAAGTCCACTAATATTTGATGTAAAATTTAGTGAAGTATAAAATTTTTGACGTGGAGGTCTGGCAGGCAGCCGCTCCTCGTAAAATACTGGTATTCAGCTAAAGCCGGCTTGACTGGAAGCCGACCCCAATATAGTTGGGAAAAGGCTAGGTTATAAATTTTGACGTTTAGTTAAAAATATCCCAATTTGTATTTGATATTTAGTATACAATGCTGTGTTTTATATTAATATTATCTTCAATTAATATTATTCATGATGTTTGTACACAGACAGTCTCAAAGTTACCTCCTTTCATTCAGTCCATCAAAAGGTTATCTGTAAGAGATTGCCCTGTGCGATAAAACCTGCCACTGTACATTTGGTTTTGTAAATATTTGTCCTGTACTAATTATGAGATGAGCAATAAACTTAATAATAAATAGGTAATTAAACCGCTTCATCTGATAAAATTTATGAATCCCAGTCTTTAAAATAACTCAAATTATATTTATTTATATTATTATAGCTATTGATCTGTTTAATACATTGTCAACGTCTTTTTTTATATTTCTTAGAACATTCTAACTTATTTTATTGTCCCAAAACTCATACTTCTTTTTATTATAATTATGTTTTAATCCATTTTAATGTACCAACTTACCTGATAGTAAGCGATGATGTAATCAACATTGGAGCACGACTGTCTAGACGTAATCTTATGAATTTCGTTACATATTCAAGCGCCCAAAATATTAAGTATAATAAAAAAATAAATCCTTTCAGCCACATAATGCTATAAAAAGCTTGAGACAGCTCTCAAAGTGCAAGTCCAAGCATTAAATAATACAATAAGACTAGTCTTATTCATTCAATTTATCCTTGTCCATACAAAGGTTGTAAGAAATTGCTTTTAACAATAAACGTACAATGTGCCATTTCTAGTACAAAACATGTCTGTTTTTGGGGTTCTGTTTGTAAAATGGTGATGAAATATTAAAAACTAGCTTTAGCCCGCAGCTTCGCCCGCGTACATAAAATATAGCCTTTGTCACTCAGGAATACAGCAGCTTTCTATTGGTGAAAAAAATTTAGCAATCGGTCCAGTACTTCCACAGATATCATACAAACAAAAAAAAAAAAAACTTTACCTCTTTATTATATTAGTGTAGATAAACGGGTATTTTATCTTTCAATCTTCCTAGGTTGACTGCTACATTAAGTGTTGCAAGGAACTTACTATGTGCTATTCTAGGACATAGTATACCCGTGTACCAAGTTTCACCAAAATCCGTTCAACCGTTTGAGCGTGGAGTAGTAACAAACATAGACATTTACAAACTTTTGCCTTTATAATATTACCTAGTGTAATATTTATTTATTTATTTTATGGAAGGCTTACAGACTAATAGTGTGAAATGGTATACAGATAATAATACATTCCAATGGCTAATTACAAGCCTCCACAAATAGATAAATATACGATATCATTATTAATTTAAACTTTAAATTAGCGATAAACTTAGTACAAACGTTTTTATTTAATAAGTCACATTTTTTATAAATAATATAAACTAGCTTGACTGCGATCTCATTTGATGGTAAGCAGTGATGCAATCGTTGATGGTGAGGCGCACTACTCTATTAAGAGCCTATTCACTCTACCCTTGGAGACACCCAATTAAAATATTCCTTCCAAGGTACGGAATTCTCTGTAAAGCAAGTGCAACCCACACTTTGCCGTTCCTTTTTTTCTGTGTCTCAAGTGCAATATTCTATAAATAGTCGCTCGTAGATTTATTATTGTATCCAAGGTGGAACAAAACTTTGACCTGGATTTATAAACTTAGCTTTTACTATTTTTAGGTGTAATAGAAAATGTAGAAAAGTTTAGAGATTGATGTGTCTATCCAGTTTGGTTTGGACGGGAATAAAGGCTGCCCGAAGAAATATGAGCGACAATGCGACAACGGTATGACGAAGATTTTTCATATAATTTGTATCTGACGGCGAAACAAATACAAATATTTCTAAGAAAAAGCATCCTCGTATATGCTTTTTTCTTAGAAATATTCGTATTTGTGAAGCAATTTCAGAATTTTTTATCTTTTGCCATATTTTTGGGCACATTACCAGTCGACTTTGATGCAAAGGAATCTTTCGACATCATGTTTTAGATTTTTTTTTAGTTAGTTTTAATTAAATAATGGTAATTTTAGTGTCCCATTACGTGGTGTAGTTTATTTCATCACCACTACTCTTACCTAGGACCAAAAATTTAAAGACATGACTTCCACCAACCCCCTTTGGGCTCACGTGGTGGATAACGGCCTATTCTCTCTCCTAGAGAGCCAGCCCCAGCAGTGGGAACATTATAAAACTGATGCTATGCTATGCTTATTTTAGTGAATATGTGTTATTACAGTTAATAAAGTGTTCTTTTTCTTGTGAAGAGGAGTGATGAAAGGCATGCTATTAAAAGAGTAATGAGTACATATATATATGTTAAAAGTTTTGAGTATACTATATGGATGGGTGGATAAAGAAAAGATGGATAGACTGTGTGAAGAAGTCAATGATGATGATGGACTAAAGAAGTCTAAATTACAATAAAAACAAATTTTAATAAATTTGTATGCGTTCAATAAATATTTCAGTTATCAATAAGACAAAGTCTACTACTAGGTACTAAAGTACGGACACTGCAGAGTATCGTAACCGTATTGCGGTAATTCCCATCGCTGGGCCAATAAGACATCGGACAGCTTCGAACTCGGATGGAATAACAACTATTGACGCAACCGGTAGGTATAGACAATATCGGTTACAGAAGGGCAAGTTTGAGGTATTTCTTTTTTTTGTTCTTTATAAATTTAAATTAAAAAGAAACACTTTTTAAAATAATATACCTCCTGACTGGCTTACGTTTCAGCGCACAGTCGTTAAGTTACTAGACATTCAAAAGGTGAACCTAGGAAGTAAATTTGCTTTTGTGATGTAGGTCTGCACTAACTTACAACTTGAAAATCAGAGGTAGGTTCAGCGTGAGGAAATGTCAGAATTTTACTAACTAAAACTTGTCTGTGATCTCTCAGGTGTCCTTAGAGTTACAGGGCGGTAGTTCATTCCAAATATCCCACAACCCGGTTACATAACCATATATATCTAACAGTATTAAAGAGACTGCATAGCGGCGCGTATATGGACAATAGTTATACCACAATCTAGCTCCAGCGTTGCGACCCCGATTTCCAGTAATCGTAGGCGTGGGTGGGTTTTCGGACAATGAGCAATGGGTGCTCACCGTTCGTTAACAGTCCGGTACGAGTCATCGACTATGCGTAATGTTCCATGCGCGCTTCTGGGTTGTCAGCAAAACCTTAAAGGCCCAGCAGGGCTGAAGCCTACTAGCCATGAGTTGACTTCTGAAAGGATAGCTGGGGTCCTGCAACGCTAGGCAAAAAAGAAAAAAAAGTATAGTTTTCGCAAGAAAAAGAAAAAAGAGATAAAAGCTAACAAACAACAAAAATGATTTCCCATCTTAAAAGAAAACAATTACACCGCAATTTATTATCTGCTCCGAAAACCATCAATCAAATAATACGATTTGTCAGATAATTATGTGACTGCGGTGTCGAATACCCCCGCTGTGTAGAACGCTATTCATCAATATTTCAGTTCTGGTTAATTACTGGGGACGTCACGTCTACAGCAATGATCGATTTTATTTTATAGTTATACTAGCTAGGCCCGTGGTTTCACTCGCGTCTTTTTTTTTTGAAGTCGGTTAAAAATCAATCAAATCAAAAATGTTTTTATTTCAAATTATCCTACATGAGCACTTATAAAACGTCACAAACTAGTGCATGATTCCAATTGGTCGTTTCTTATGGAGAAGAACCGGCAAGAAACTCCATGGATACTCTATTAAAAACAAACGTCTTTACAATATTTCCATATTACAATATTAACAGACAGATATGCGAGGACAATGTAGACCAGTCATCATTGTACCCAAAAGCACAGTAAAAATAATTTTAATCAAAAACCGGGTCAAAACATGTAGTAATCAAAATTCGCACACACAAGTTTCACACTATAAGAGAGAGGCTATATAAATATAAGAAAAAAAATGATCAAACCTATCAACAAATTGAATCTTTTAATGAAAACAGCATCCTAATTGGTTATTAAATGTAGAACTATCTAATATATCTACTATACTAAGATACTCATATATCTATTGGATATTTTTAATAGCCATATACCCTAAACTAAATTTTATATTATCGAAACCTTTTTTAAATAACTCGCTTCAGATCGCAGTTTTATGTGTAAATTAATCAAAGAAAAATAATAAACAAACATTTCAGATGAACAAAGAAAAAAATACCATTATTTTAACTGGAACTAAATATTTTTTAAACTCCAGCAGTATTTTTCTTCATAAATATTTTCGTATCTGCAGTAAACTGTCGAACAGGCAACTATTGAATCTGCAGTTTTCGAGATCGCTCGCTCTTTTAACAATCATTTCCATCCGGATGCACAGTGGACAAAAAAATACGACTAAAGTGCACTGAAAAATATGTGTCAACACTGTCATGGTGTTTTTTTTGGTGACTCTACGCGAGGAAGGTTGTGTTCCTTTTGGAATATGGTTAAGAGGGCCATTCCCAACCCGCCTATCGTCAACGTGAAAATAGTTTGAAAGCTTGCAGTTTCCTCTAACGCAGTCTAACGTAATGTTTGGGAACGGGCACTGTGAAAAAAGAAAGATATCATCTGAACGCTCTGTTGGCATTCGGTATTTAGTTACTCACTCAAATATTTCAGAAAACTTGTTTAAAAACTGGGATTTAGTCAGAAGAAAAGTTGACTTTTTATTGTTTTATGAAAAATAGACCAGCGTCGATAGAAAAAACCCACAAGGCATGAGAAGTGTTTAGGGGTTTGGAAGAATAATAGAGGACTCTTACTCAATTCAATCATCAAATTCATCGTATGCCAATTTCTCAATTTGGCATATGATGCACCAAACACCCTTTATACTTCTACTAGTTTTTAATTTATGAGTACCTACATTATGAAGAGCCAAAGTTCACGCAAAATAGTAAATTTTCGGAGGTCTTGGCTGGATTAGTTGGACACAAATTTATATCTTGATGTCAATAAAAAACCAAGGAAAACGATGGACAGATGCACAGGACCGCTCGTTGTGGCGATGCTTGGGGGAAGCCTAAGGGCCTAGGTACTGTCCCTAATAATTTGGCCACCTGTGTCCATCAGTAGACGTCTTTCGGCTAAGATGATGATGAGAACGATGATGAATTTAATACCTACAAGATATCTGTGTTTTCAAAAGATGTGTAACAACGTCATAACCACTTAAGAAAGAAAATGTATCTCGGGTAGCTCACTCTTAAACAAACAATGACGTGTTCTTTTTTCAAAGACCTGTTAGATACATATCAAAATATAAAAAAATGGCCGCAGATATGAAAGCAATAAAGCATAGTGCGTCAATTGATTAATTATCACAAATCAGACAATACGATTTCACGCATAATTACGCCAGTGCGGTGTTGAATATTCCCACAATATAGTGCGGTATTCATCTGCACGAATATTTCAGTTCTAGTTAACGGGAGACGTGACGTCAACGGCTATCATCGGGTTTATTTGATAGTTATATGATTATATGATAGATTGCAGTTTATGAATTGTGTTTTCTGTCACTCAAAGGTTTGCTGGGAGAAAAGTCATTGTTGATTTAAACTCGCCTTTGTACGCGAATTGTTAAATCTGTCAGTTTTCATATTATTGTTTTCACTGTTGATATTTAATTTTTGTATATTTATTGATGGTTATATAACAAATATTTTTTTCATGTATATTCCCTTATTGGGTACTTCTCTCTCTAAATCATAAAATATGGCTTTGAAATGTAGTCGCTCATAATGGACCTCATCTGGCTCAAAGTCAGCCAAAGAGCAATAGGAAAGGGCTATGCTCGAAGAGATCTCATCAGGTATGACGATATCGGCAGGAGACCCAAAATTACTGACCTAACCCGAAGAATCACTCAGCATAAGTGGTGGGCGTAGCACATTTCTCGCAGAACAGATGGTCGATAGAGACGAAAGGTTCTTAACTAGCGACAACGTACTAGAAGAAGCAGCGTTGGAAAGCCTTCGTCAAGGTGGACCGATAACCTAGTGAGTGTTGCAGCGGGAGTCCTATGGATTCAAGACGCACAAGACCGGTCGTTGTGGCGATGGCGATTCGATACTCGGAGAAGGTTTAGGTCTAATATTAGACGTCGATGATGATTATGACCCCTCTCACATTAAAAAACCTTAGAAAAGAATAGTAACCAGTTGATGATGACGCTATTCGTACTATTAATGATTAATGCAGTTTTGACTCTCAAAACATTTAATATAACTTGAAGTTCAGAGGAAAAAAAAACACACGTGCCGAAATTGGCGGGCAATTATCTGCTCTCTACTGTCAAAGGTCATAGTGCGGGGACATGGGACGCGGTGACGTAGGGATGCGCTCACTCATCGACATTTTAATGTAACAGTACCTACAGTCCATAGAGGAGCTCGTGGCTAGATAATAACAGCCGCACAGGTCGATCTTCAAGGTTAAGCAACGCTTGCCTAGGTTGGTCTGTGGGTGGGTGACCATCTTAACATAACGAGTTTCCTCCGTGCCTCAGAAAGCACGTTAAGCCGTGGGTCCCGGCTGTCATTTGTAGATCTTTGGCAGTCGTTACGGATAGTCAGAAGCCAGTAAATCTGACTCCAGTCTTGCTATGAAGTACCGTGTTACCCCAGTTAATGGGTTGTGGAAGTCTGGTAGGCAGCCGCTCCTCGTTAAATACTGGTATTCAGTTAAATTCGGCTTGACTTGAAGCCGACCCCAATATAGTTGGGAAAAGGCTAGGCAGATGATGATGATGAGTACCTACAGTCTATAATGCCAGCCTGTCTATGGCTGTATCTCAGCCGTTAAGTTTTGGATAATGTCCATGAGTGTGTGCATCTAAATTCACTTGAACATTAATAATAATGATGGAGGTAATAAGGTCAGTTAGCTTGCCAAGTTTGAACACAGCGGCCAGTAAGATCAATTGATTGGAGACATAATCTCTAGCATATGACACCATGGTTTTTAAAAAGCCAAAACTAGTTCGCCTCACCATCAATGATTGCATCACTGCTTACCATCAGGTGAGATCGCAGTCAAGAACTAATTAATATTATTTAAAAAAAATGTAATTATTTAAAAAAAATGTAATTATTTAAAAAGCTAAATAAATGTAACTATTTTTTTAGGGTTTTGTACCTAAAGGGTAAAAACGGGACCCTATTACTTAATGGCTCCACTTTCTATAAACAGCCTGTATTTTATGATACCACGATACCAAAGTTGAAATTTTCCAATATTTTGTAGGTATTTCTGTTGCCGCTATAACAACAAATACTAAAAACAGAATAATAATAATCTAATAAATATATTTGAGTGGGGCTTCCATACAACAGACGTGATTTTTTATTTAATTTTAATATAATACGGAACCTTTCGTGGCGCATCAGACTCGCACTTGGCCAGTTTTATATTTTATTATTGATGGAATTGGGTGTCACGTCAGCTGCATGCCCAGAGACCGCTTGACTCACGTCGCTATGTAATGGGTACCTACAGATTGAAAGCGACGTCGAAGCCTAAAAAGGAGTAATAATAATAATATTCCACAACTTTAACACAACGCCATCTAGTCCCAAGCTAAACAGAGTTTGTGTTATGGGTACTAGACAACAGATAAATATACTTAAATACTTCTAAATATTATAGATAAATTACACCCAGACACAGAACAAATGATCGTGTTCATCACACAAACATTTGTCCTGGGTGGGAATCGAACCCACGACCTCCGGCATAGCAATCAGGGTCACTAACCACTAGACCAACAGGCCAGGTAAAGTAGCAAGTTGATGAGGTGTATGACGAAGACTGGTTTGAATCGACGCGGGACAAGAATGTCTGGAAGGACTTAGGGGAAGCCTTTTCCCAGCAGTAAGACAACAAGCGCTAGATAAAATGAAATTAAAGATTAGCACACGCTTCAAAACTATCCTAACTGATGGTAAGCGATCATGAGTCGACGGTAGAGCACGCCTGCCTTGAAGTAACCTATTCACTCTTAACATAAAGATCCCTAGTTTGTAGAGCTATCAGGAAACACAGACTTCGGTATAAAACCCTACTCCTTAGCTGAATGTGTCGAAACTGTTTTTAATTTTCACCCAATTTGTCCGAGAACAACTACGTACCTATAGCTTCCCGATTTTCATTACAGGTTTAATATAAAGAAAACTCCCCAAGGACACAGAAATAAAATTATAATACATTAACGAACTTATAAATCCGCCATCTTGCTTACAAATTAAAAGCAAAACATTTTTTAAATTTCGAACGTAATATCGCCAGCAATCCGACACTTACACCAAACACGTTTGTAGCGAGGGTAACGAGCCGTGATGGCACGACGAGCGCCACTCTGACACACGTCTAGTAATTGAAAATTTATATCGATACACGCGAAATTTGTTACGGTTCGGTGTGATACGCGGCCCATATTGTTATTTATGGTACTCATTTGGGAATAAGGAGATTATTTCGATATAAATTAATTTGTGGAATTGAAAATGATTGCGAATATGTCAACGTGTTTTTGCGACAGCTATATTTTATGTATTAATTGAGAAACTGACTGACATATTAACGCAAAGCTGAAAGTGACTGGTAATAAGCAATTTTAAAAGGCTTCCTTTTATGGCGTAGGCGAGTATTGAGAAGGGGTTTGGGGTTTTGGAAATTCAAGATTTAAGGCAGTGAGAAGGGGGAATTTAGTTTGTGTGGTAAATTTCATTCCGTGTATCAATTTAATTGAAAGTTTGCACAAATAGTAACAAAAAACAACCAAATAAGACGATTTGTTGTGTATTGATTGTACTGAGGATTCTTATTTCTGAAGCAAATGAACATGAACCTAAGCATGAATTCTGGGCCGAGTGGGCGTGAGAGCCTTTTACAGACTAGTTCGTTTCCACTTGCTTCGTGACAGACTTTTACTGACTAGTTCGTTTTAAGAACCTATGGGGGTTCATTTTCACATAATCCAAGACCCCAGTAGGCTTCGACTCTGTAGAGTCCCTACGGTTTTATCGACGATCTCCTTGTGCCGCACGTGGAATAAACACCGGCGCGGCGGCGACCACATGAGCTCGTTCCGGATGGCCGGAATGTCAATAAATGTAGGAAGGTCAATGACCGTAATTACATGTTTATTTGGCGGTGATCTTAGTGTAATCTAAATAATTTAGACCATTATTATCGCCTACAGTTTCTTTGAAGAAGTAAAAAATACTTAGAAGTATTAACCTATCAGTTACCCGCAAAACGAGACACAATAGTAAGACAATAATAGCGCGGTTTCATGCGACCGGTCGGGGATTCATGAATTTGGGAGTTTACTCACATAATTACAAAATCACTAACTACATATATTAGACCAACGCACACCTGCGCCACTCATTTGGACGTAATCGTAGAACACAGTCGCGTGGCGTGGATCTGATGTAGATCTACAAGTCTAGTTGCCATATAAAATGTATCAAGATCGACGCGCCCAGATCGGTGTACGTGGCCCACGTGTGCGCAATGTAGTTCTACCTTGAACGAAGCCTGAAGTTGACACCTCTTGTCATTCACCCTTCCTTCATGATAATAGGCTGTGATATTTTTATTCATTGTATGACGAAACCGAAATGAGACTGGTTTTGTGGTTCGGAGGCGACTAGAATGCTTCTAATGAAAGCGCGACCTGGAATTTTTTTTTTATTTAACTAGCTTTCGCCCGCGGCTTCGCCCACGTGAAAGTTTTTCTGAATTTACTTAGTTCACTTTTTTACATAAAATATAGCCTATAGCACTCAGGAAGAAAGCAGCTTTCTATCAATATATACATTTATGTAATCGAACTAGGATGTCCAGAGATTATTCCATACAAATAAAAAAACAAACTTTATCTCTTTATTATATTAGTATAGATTGGCAACATTATTCAGCCGCAATTGTAGGAAATAAAAAAAAGTTGTGAAGTGTCAAGACATGATTCTCCTACTAGTTATAAGTAATACCACATACAACATTTTTGGATCTAACCTCTTTTTCTCAGGTCGCGCTTTCATTAGACGGACTATATGAAGAACAATGTTGTATTCTTTTTTTAAAGGTGGGAAATCATCTAGTGACTTCTCGCGCTCTTGGGTACAGCGGGAGAGCGTATCAGTCTTTTACTGACTAAAACCTCAGTTATGCTCCTTTTTTGCCCTTGCGTTTCAGGACTAAGAGGATATGATGGTGCTCAGCCAAAGTGGGGCACACCACCACCGTACCTCCCATATACGACCGATCTTAATTCATGAATCCCCGACCGGTCTCATTGGACCGCGCTGCTATTGTCTTACTGTTGTGTGTCGTTTTGCGGGTATTGATAGGTTAAAAAATATCCTAGGCATGTTTGTTTAACCATATTCCAAAAGGAACACAACCTTCCTCGCGTAGAGTCCCCAAAAAAATCACCATGACAGTGTTGACACATATTTTTCAGTGCACTTTAGTCGTATTTTTTTGTCCACTGTCCATCCGGATGGAAATGATTGTTAAAAGAGCGAGCGATCTCGAAAACTGCAGATTCAATAGTTGCCTGTTCGACAGTTTACTGCAGATACGAAAATATTTATGAAGAAGAATACTGCTGGAGTTTTAATACATTTAGCTGTGAGTTTAAATAAGTTTTTTTTTCTATTGATTTAAAATTTTCAAAGCGATGTGTTTAGGCAGTTATTTAAAAAAAGGTTCTAGAAATATTAACAACAAGGCGTTACCAGCGGCTTCACCCACGTCATAGTTTATAATTCTCCCGAGGGAAAATACTCCTGGGATAAAAAGTACGGACATGGTCTACTCGTGTTGCCGTGTGTTGCTCGAGACACGAGTATTAAGACGATACATTGACATATTTTTATCCTGCGGTTTTATCTTCATTTCTGATGATCATGCAAGGAAACTTCAACCATAGCCCTTTCTATTGCCATCTTAATATATATAAATCTCGTGTCCCAATGTTTGTCCTCAATGGACTCCTAAACCACTTAACCGATTATAATAAAATTCGCACACCATGTGCAGTTCGATCCAACTTGAGAGATAGGATAGTTTAAATCTAAAAAAAAAAAAAAAAAAAAGTTGGGTAAAGTAGGGTAGTGTAGAGTAGGGTAGTGTAGAGTAGGGTAGTGTAGAGTAGGGTAGTGTAGAGTAGGGTAGTGTAGAGTAGGGTAGTGTAGGGTAGTGTAGTGTAGGGTAGTATAGGGTAGTGTAGGGTAGTGTAGGGTAGTGTAGGGTAGTGTAGGGTAGTGTAGGGTAGTGTAGGGTAGTGTAGGGTAGGGTAGTGTAGGGTAGTGTAGGGTAGTGTAGGGTAGTGTAGGGTAGTGTAGGGTAGTGTAGGGTAGTGTAGGGTAGTGTAGGGTAGTGTAGGGTAGTGTAGGGTAGTGTAGGGTAGTGTAGGGTAGTGTAGGGTAGTGTAGGGTAGTGTAGGGTAGTGTAGGGTAGTGTAGGGTAGTGTAGGGTAGTGTAGGGTAGTGTAGGGTAGTGTAGGGTAGTGTAGTGTAGTGTAGTGTAGTGTAGGGTAGTGTAGGGTAGTGTAGTGTAGCGTAGTGTAGTGTAGGGTAGTGTAGGGTAGTGTAGAGTAGTATAGGGTAGTGTAGTGTAGTATAGGGTAGTGTAGGGTAGTGTAGTGTAGCGTAGTGTAGTGTAGGGTACTGTAAGGTAGTGTAGGGTAGTGTAGGGAAGGTAGGGTAGGGTAGCGTAGGATATGTAGGGTAGTCATTTGACGGGAAAAATTCCAAAAATAAATAATTGTCTACCCCGTGCAAAGCCGGGACGGGCTGCTAGTTGTCTTATATATTGACATATTTTTCTGCCTATCTCAACTTCTGCCATTCAAGAAATATGTTTAGGACAATAGGTTCTGAATTACCTATTTCATGGTTGGTTAATTGAAATCCATTTGACGTTTACCGTTTGACTGGACTTAATTACTCTAAGCAGAATTTAAGAATATTTTCTTTAATAATTTCTCAATCTTAAGACACACTACAAATTCAAACAGTACCATGGAATTCCTCTCCACATCGCAAGCCGTATGCAAGTGGAATATATCTGGTTTGTTCCTCAAGGCGCGCGCCGCCAATACTCCTCAAAGGCATTGTCTCTGCCAAGTGGTTCGAGCACTGCTTTGACGACTGTCCTACCGAAAGACTGTATCGGTGCGTTACATGGACTTCATATTGGTAAGTGCTCCTTTTGTTTAAATCAGGACTATAGGAAGATCGAAATTGAATTATATGAATTTACATTGACAGCTAATTTAATTTGATATTTATTTATCTATACGAGCCTCGGAAAGCACGTTAAGCCGTAGGTCCCGGCTGTCATTTGTAGATCTTTGGCAGTCGTTACGGATAGTCAGAAGCCAGGAAATCTGACTCCAGTCTTGCCATGAAGTACCGTGTTACCCCAGTTAATGGGTTGTGGAGGTCTGGTAGGCAGCCGCTCCTCGTAAAATACTGGTATTCAGCTAAATCCGGCTTGACTGGAAGCCGACCCCAATATAGTAGGGAAAAGGCTAAGTAGATGATTTATCTATACCTACTTGTAAATAAAATTTAAGTATCTGCTTGTCATATCAAAATAATCTTTTTAATACACTTCCTCTAAAACTGGTTGTTATTGTTCCACATGCAATTACCTATTATCATCTTGTTTTTCTTTTTCATTTATCGCAACATGGGTTTAATTTTTTCTGATTCGTCACATAACAACTATTCAGTTATCTTTGAACGCCGGTGTTTATTACTAGTATCACATCAAAGTTGCGCAATGTTTCAAAAGCTAATGAAAATTTAAATCAATGAAAATTTAAATTGTGTGTAAATGATTAAAATTCCACCTCGTTCACAATGACACTCTTCACTTGAATCAAAATGAACCTACTAGTTTTTATAGCCTAGCCTTTTCCCAACTATATTGGGATCGGCTTCCAGTCAAGCTGGAATTAGCTGAATAACAGTATTTTACTAGGAACGGTTGCCTACCAGACCTCCACAACCCATTTACTGAGGTAACACGGTACCTCATGGCAAGATTGGAGTCAGATTTACTGGCTTCTGACTATCCGTTAAGACTGCCAAAGATCTACAAATGACAGCCGGGACCTACGGCTTAGCGCGCTATTAAATATTTATATGAAAGTATATTCGATACTATAAATTTTTATTATGCAGAGAAAAAACATTAAAAATAAAAACATTTAACTAATAATACTAACTCTTACTCTAAACTAAAATATGGCGTCAAAAAATTGCTCCGCATCGCTGTCGACCGGAAGCGTGCCCAAAAGACTGGCAGCATTGCCATGTTGTATGGCAATGCTTAATCTCTGACCGAGGTAAAAGCCAGCCCTTGGGTCACGCGAAGTGTCAACAAGACGCTTCGAAAGATCTTTAAAAAGCGAATGAGCACTCGGGCCCCACGGTCCAAGAGTTTCAACCCCAAACGGCTCAAAAATATAACTGCCGACGAGGTTGTTATATTTTCGCCGCTTGAGGTTCTCCGCAGCCGCAGTGGCAGCACCAGCAGAGCACAACGAGCTAGGAAGATGGGATGGCGCAAGAGTGTCGACGCAGGTAGCGTCCCACACTAAAGGCCTACCCATCTTCCAAGGAAATAGAGACATACCGTCCGGTCTCTTACCATCGTCACGTGCCAGTCCATGAGGTTCTAAAACAGCCGGAACGCCGACGGTGACAAGGGCACGTCGGATGATGTCGTTAATATTCGCGTGCCGTGGGATGCGTCCCGCGCTTCGACTGCATGACAGGCCGTGGTGACCGAGGCTGTTGACAACTTCGCCACAGTGGCAGCGATGAGGAGAACAGCAAGGAGCGCCTAGGCGTAGAGAAACAGCTAAGCGGAAAGTGGTATCGTCGAACAAGGTGCCTATATTCGACGACGGTAGTGCGTGAAGCATATTCGATACTTATAATTACTTATAGCAAAAATGATTTTTTTAAACGTTATCCACTAGAGATCAATTTGCTAACGATTAAAACACCACAAAACTTCACTCGAAAAACTCCCTCCGTAAAACTTCGGTAAGACTCCTCGCTAATACATGAGGACGCGGCTGTTGACTTTATTTACCCCCGTCCAACGCTGCGGAAAAGGGTCTCGACAGACAGACAGACTGTCAACACAATAATCCTTTATTGGCTCCTTTTTAAATCCGACAAAGAAATTCTAAAAATAACATAAATCATACTTTTATTCTTAAAGAGGTAAGGTAGAATTGTATCATCAACATCTACCTAGACTTTTCCGAGCTATATTTCATACCAGTATTTTACGAGGAGCAGCTGCCTACCAGGCCTCCACAACCCATTAATTGGGATAACACGGTACTTCATGGCGAAACTGGAGTCAGATTTACTGGCTTCTGTCTATCCGTAACAATTGCCAAAGATCAACAAATGACAACCGAGCCCTACGGCTTAACGTGCTTCCCGAGACACGAAGGAAACTTGGTATGTTAGTCCTTGGCAAGTATCCTAATCCTTGCATAACCTTGAAGATCAACACGTGCGGCTGTTATTATCTAGCCACGAGCTCCTCAGTAAAGTAGAATTGTATATGGGTCGTTATAATTCCAGCTGACGTTTTTTTTATAAGGTGTGAGATCATCAAAATGACTTCTCACGCTCTACTGACTAAAAACCTACCCCTGTTCTTTCTTTGTCCTAATATCAGGACCCGGGCTTTCATCAATCCAGGGCCCATTTCTCAAATAGGTAAGGTAAAGTTGTATATGGTATGTTACTCCAGCCGTCGTTGTTAAAACTTCTAATGTTATACAAAGCACAGGTTCGATCGTGTGTGAAGTACTGCACCTACATATGGGCTCACCTGCATGCCATGCAAAATGCCATCTAGCAGCTTTGGACTCAGTAGAAAGGCGTGCGAAAAGGCTAATTGGCGATCCAGATTTGGTCAACATCATTCTACAAAGCTTGGAGCACTGGCGCAGAGTAGCCTGCCTTTCGGTATTTTACAGGACACATTTTCAAGAGCATTTTTTGGGCTTTTTTGAATGTAAGGCGACATCATGGCAGACCAAAACGAAGGTGGAGGGACGAGCTGGATGATTACCGTAGGGACTGGCCCGTAATAGCTGAGGATAGAAGTGTGTGGAAAAGGGAGAGGGAGGTCTTCGCCCAGCAGTGGGACACAATGGGCTAACTTACTTTCTTACTTATTTATTTTGAAGAATATGCACAAGAATTACATGACGAAGGTGATGGCGAAATGCCATCACCTTTCTACCATTGGAATACCTGACATACGGCGAGTGTCGGATCTTACGTTGTTGACAGCTCTACGGTCCGGACCAAGCGGATTAGAACAATTTGCATGCAGTGGTTTTCCCGTCCGATTACAATTCAGGTGTCTTCAAAGCTCGAGTGACTAAGCTCTTAATAAATTAGAGGACTTCACCATCAACGATTGCATCACTGCTTACCATCAGGCGGGATCATTGTCAAGCGCTAGTTTATTTTGTATTATTAAAAAATAAACTAATTCTAACAGAACTAAAACTATCACAATACAAATATTAAAATACAAAATTACAGCCAAATCCAACGGCTTTACGCGCTGTCAAGATACAAACCAATTTCGATGTGTTAAAAGTATAAGAAGCATGCAGTCAATTTTCAAGGTTAAGCAACACTTGTCGAGGCTGGTTCGTAGATGGGTGACTCTTAACAAAAAAAAATCTACAATCTGAGTCTAAGTCAAAATCGGAAGAAAATTTTACTAAGTAACGTGGTAGGAAAAAAAACTGCGAAAAAAATCGTACCTACTAGTATTTTCTTATCATTCTGTACTTACTAGTTGTTGAAGTCAACTGAAAGTTTATGGAGCGTGTGGATGTAGGGATATTCTATGATGAAGGGACTGAGATACAGTGTTCCTAGTATATCATGACACACTGTTATAATATTTTAGCGATTTTAAAGAAAATACTTGTTAAAAGGTATTTTTTCAAGGTATCGGTATTTGTAGATTGTCATCTGGTACTTACTAGTGGCCCGTTCCGCTTTTGTACGGGTTCAAATGACATACGTAGTAGCAGAACCGTCAAACGTTGTTCTGCCAAGGCTAAAGTCCATAAAAACTTACGTCTCACTACAAGAACGTTAGGTTCGAAACACGTAAAAGAAAAGAATACGAGTACATCTAAAATAGTTTCTGGATACAGTATACAGTTACACTTCAGGAGTATTTTTAAAGGCATAATTAATTAAAATAATTGGAACATAATTACCTATTGGAAAGCATTTATTCCTGCCATTTTATAGCCTAACATACTCCAAAGTGCTTAATGCGAGTTTATTTTAACATTAACGCGATCGACACGTTTATGACGTTCAGCGCTCCGATTGGCCTGCTCCAAGCTCTTAACCAATCAGAGAGCCGAACGCAGTAACCGTTTCAATCGCATCGACGTTAAAATAACTCGCACTCAGCGTACAGAAAAATAACCATACATCGAAATTGCAACCAAACTAAAAATAAACTTCCCTCTACCAAAAACCAAGAAAAATTTCATGCAAATAACTGCATCATATTTCCTTTTGGAAGTCAAAGCTGAATAAACACGATGCACGCCATAACTTGGACCAAACATACCGATAGGTAGGTAACGAGGCGTAAGGGTACCGCATCACTTGTCTACCAGGCGTTTCTTCGCTGAAATTTCAATATACACCCCCTATCTCTTGTATACAATCGAAAATGTACCTTAGATACTAAGTCATAGAGTTGAAGTTGCATTGCAGGAAAAGACCTTCAAATACAGGATGTTTCTCCGTCAACTATTCGGAAAAACGCTTCGTTTTACTAAAACGTGATTTCAGTCAATAATAATGTGTTTTTGCTTTTCACTTGAATGAACACGCTGGGAATAAGTTTATTTTGTTTTTACGGAATGTGTATAGAATAATTTGTTGAGAAAATATTGTAGAGGAAATGTGACGTGACGAAGTAACGTTTGATGTGAAACAGTTTTGCCTGTAATTGTGTTACTTTGAGGAGACAGGTAAAGTAGTTTGCTTTCAAGTATGTCAAAGTAACTCGTTCATATAGCAATATAAAATAGGATGTACACAAAATTCACATCCTTCGTCCATTTCTTTTTAAATATCGGAAATCATCTATATAATCAAACAACTCTTTCTTTTCCGGGTAGAGCGAGATACGTGTTAAATTTTTACTAACTGAAATCTTCCTGTTTTCTTTTAGTTGCCCTTTGCGTTCCAGGGCCATGATAACTCTTTTGAATAACCACATCTTTTGCTACAGACCAAAACGCGTCGTCTGTAGAACGCGACCGATTACGATCCTTACACGATTCTCTTGTTTCGTTCACATACGAATATTCCAAAGCCGCGTAACACACGCCTGGCCTTTCTGAAGAACATATTCAAATTAAAAAAACGTTCTTTTCAACTTTATACTTTCCTACAAAACCAAAAAAAAACTTCCTAAACTTGGTAGGTACCAATACTAGGAACAGTACAAATACCATCAATAACAAACACCGATTAAAAAGTCTCCGTCATTCCTCAACAAGCTAAAGCTGTCCCGGCCTGTCAACCTTCACGCTAACAAGACAGTTCAGTCGATAGCAGAGCGGGCGCCCGACACAATGCCCAAATACTTCGCCAGACTCCCTAACTGCATGCCCGGACTTATGCACGTAATTTCAACATACTTCGGTACATTCAATTTATCAGACGTCGTACTTACGTAACTAGTATTTACTGGAACTTTTACTTGGTTCGGAACTCTAGTGTTGGAGTATCGGTTATTTTGAAGGAAATTTTGATGTTATAATTTTTTTTTTTTAGAATGACTTCTTCCGCTCTTGGGTGGAGCAGGAAGGCGTGTCAAACTTTTACTGACTAAAACCCGGTCTTTTCTTCCTTATTTGCCTTCGTTCCTATAATTGAGTGGATTGTTTACCTAATTGTTTTAGATATATAGGTATTGTAGTTTTTGACATTTATATCCTTATTAGTTTAAATTTGCAAATTCGTCCACGTGGACTTAAGATTGAGGTAAAAGTAAGTTTTTGATGAGTTTATCCTAATTATAAAATAATTGTATGACTTGATGAATACTTGTGTTGTGTTACTTGGAAAAAACATTTACCATAATTTGACAAACCTTATTAATTCAGGGATTTGACCCCAGTGGGTGTTATGTTTTCGTAGAATTTATTTTTTGAAAGAAAAAAGATAGATAGGAAAAAGGATTTCATGGTTTAAAAATCCTATTTCGTAGAATTTGCTGAACAGTTCTTAGATTTTATAATTCTCCGGTATCGTGTCAAACTCATATTACCAAGAAACTAAAACTAATTTAATTTCCTTTCTGAAACCTCCCAGATAGACTACTAAACCCCGCGACAAGAAAATAATTAAATTATAAAATATTGTCCAATGTGGTGTAAAGGAACGCAGGGGTGAATAGGAAAAAAACTTTGATTAGGATGTTTACTATGGTTAAACATTTTGTATTGATTTCTATATAAGCATCGACTTTTATTACAATAAATAAATAAGAGTACTTTTAAATGCTATGAAAACCTGTTATATAACGTGAAAATCCCCTTCAATTTTTTGTTATCTGTTCCTATTTGTCTGTCATTACACAAGTATTTTACAATGTTTTGTAGTGCCGATCGAATAATAATATAATTTAAAATATCGAACTGTATAAAACTGACCCAGTGCAGGACAAAGGGATCGTAGAGAAAAGGAACGAGACACACACTTGCTCACTGAGCATCGGCGATTAAGTTGCCAACAAGGCGACGTCCACACTTAAATCTAACTCTATTTTATACATGACAGAGTTAATATTTAATAGTAAGTTACTAATGCTATCCCACTGCTGGACAGAGACCTCCACCATTTCCATCCAGACTAAACCTAAACTTCAATTCTATAGCAATTAGCCCTAACCCAATTATAAAATAAAGTTAAAATTATAAATTCTGTAATGAAATTTAACTTAAATGCAACTTAAGTGGTACTTTTTGAAATTAGTCATTAATACGCGCACTCTACACAAAGACGCTAGCGCCGCAATCAAAATCTTTATTTTAGTATCCCAAAATAATTCATGATTATTTTAAGACAAAAAATTACATATATTAAAGTATGGAATTAAGGAAAAGCCCTTTGTTTCTTACAGAAGGAGTAAATTTTAGTAAGTAAAAGTCTGACACGTCTGTCCTGCTCCGTCCAAGAGTGGAAGAAGCCATTCTCAAGATTTCCCACCTAAAAAAAAACCGGGCAAGTGCGAGTCGGACTCGCGCACTGAGGGTTCCGTAGTAACTTACCTATAAAAACAGTTCAATCGAACAATTCGACAGTCTCGAAATGTACGTTTTTTGCTGTATAAACGGACGAATCTTTTTTTCCCGTCACTTTACCAATTGAATTGAAAATTGATTTTTGCACAGCTTCAAGGGACCACGGACCCAATTATATGGTGTTAATTTCAACTCAATACCTCTAACTTACCTTAATTCTCGAATCGAGCGTTGAAGATTTTTCAAAAAAATAATTCTTGTGACGTAACAACAAATTTTCAGTTTTCAGACTTTTCCCTATATGAGTGCTATAAAACGTTGCTTCATGCCAAATTTCAAGATTCTAGGTCGACTGGAAGTACCCTTTAGGTTTTGATTCCCTTGCGAGTACTTGCGAGTTTCAAAATATGCAGCTTAAATTGCTGTTTCTTTTGATTGCGTTGACATAGAAGTTTGATTTTGTTACAGCTTAAAGGTATTATAGACCTGAGTATTTGGTATGAATTTCAATTTAATACCTCTACGCGTTTATGAGGAAATGGGTAGTAAGTTTAAAATTATTAAAAAAAATACATTATGTGATGTAACTAAAAATTTATGGTTTTCGTAATTTTTCCTTTATCTATGCTATAAGACGTTGCTTCGTACCAAATTTCAAGATTCTGAGTTCACGGGAAGCACCCTGTAGGTTTTGATTCCCTTGCAAGTGTCGAAAATTTGCGGCATAAACGGCTGTATCTTTTGATTGCGTTGGCTTAGAAGTTTGATTTTTTCACAGCTTCAAGGGACAGTAGACCTGAGTAATTGATATAAATTTCAGCTTCATACCTTCACGCGTTCCTGAGAAAAAGGGTCTTGACAGACGGACGGACAGGCGGACAACAAAGTGATCCTATAAGGGTTCCGTTTTTTCCTTTTGAGGTACGGAACCCTAAAAATCGCCACTAGGGAGGGATTGGTGGACACTTGAATTACTCCAGATCCACCGAGAGCGGAAAAAATTATTTGTTAATCTCTCACCTAAATAAACCCAAGAATGATGCACCATAAATAAATCGATATCCCGAAACCGGTTAATAAATCAATCGCCAAGATAACGTTCGATCGATACATTTACTGAACTACAGCGTATCTTTTTCACATTTTAAATAAACCAGGCAATAAATAAAACTTCAGTTTCACCGATAAACTGTTTGTACGAAACGGGCCGAAGTTTGTATGGCGCAGGAACCGCTCCGAAGTTAAAACTGTTAAAACAACTGTTAAAGATAGGCTTCGAATGCTGAGGAATTATTAAATGGCGACGGATGTATTTTAGATTGTTGCTGTATCTTTCTCTTGACTTTTTCTTCTGAATTTTGAGTTTTGTACACCTGGGTTTTGTTTTATTGTTGAGTTATTTGGAAATATTATGAGTTGTTTCTCGAAATAGAACTCGGTATGTTAAGATGGTCACCCATCCACAGATCAACCTTGGCAAGCGTTGCTTAACCTTGAAGATAGACCCGTGCGGCTGTTTTTATCTAGCCACGAGCTCGAAGCTCGAAGCCAGGTTATATAAAAAGTATAAAACAAAATAGTTTTCAGGGTAGCTGTCCCAATTCTCAGTACAGTAAATGTTTACGAGTAGCGAGGGTTATAAATAAACCTACCCTTTGTCTTGTCTCTCTGTCTTCCAATCTCATTTTTTCATTCCCTGAGAATAGATAAAACAAATATGTCAAAAAGAAAACTAGGTATTTTATGCTGGAATGGTTTTCTTTTGTTGGTAAATAGTGTAACTAGTGGGCCGATTTTTGTTCGCTTTGTGGAATTATTATTAGGTTTTCGTCTTGGGCTAAAACGATTGGATAAATCCTACGGAAAAGCACGCAATTCTTCGACACAATAGTAATAGTTATAATAAATCGATTATCTATAAAATAGGGCACACTTATAATACCTAAAGTATACTAAATATTAAAAAGAACACAGTAGTTTATTTGCTTGAATTAGGGTGAACGTGTTATTTAAGCTAAAAAGTGCTTAGAAACAATTATTTAATAAATAATAATTCGCACAAGTAGGTGACCGTATTCCACTTTATTTATTTTTTATTTATCCTTTATTCTTTTTTCTAATTTACTTTGAGTTTGTAATCATTGTGCGTGTTTTCTATTCTATTCCATTTCCTCTCGCTCTGGACCATGGCCTGGCCAAGTAGGAGGTCAGATAGGAAGTATTCCATGAAGAATGCTCATATTCAGCTGCATCCAGTTAGACTGGAGTTGTGAAAGAGCTAGACAGATTAATATAATTATGGATTCATGAATCTCCGACCAGTCCTATGAGACTGCGCTGTTATTGTTTTACTATTGTGTCTCGTTTTGTGGGTATGTGATAGGTTAAGGGCGCTTGAAACATTCATCAGGGCATCAAACCATTCAACTAAAGACTATTGTCCAAGGACGAGTAGCTTCATAGACGCTTCAAAATATGCTAGGCAGCTTAAACACTTGAACAGCATAGCGTATTGAGCCACGCGTACGTTTTCAATCATAATTATATGACAATGCCATCGGACGACAAAGACATTCCGGCCATTTTTACAAGAATTAAAATATGCTTTCGCTTGATGACTGACTGACTTGATTGACTGCCCGGATGTATGGCATGTGGTACGATGCAGCGATGCTGCTCCTTTGTCAACAGATTTCATAGTTGTATAAATGTAAGCTGGAAGCAGTGGTGGCCCAGTGGTAACGGCCCTGATTTATGAGTTGTAGATCTGCCCAGTCGTACCGGAGGGCCTTACAAGTTGTAGGTCCTGTGTTCAAACCCGGCGCATTATTTTGTGCAAATTTTGTGTAATTCATTTCATCACTACTGCTCTCAAAACGATGAAGATAACCATCGTGATGAAACCAGCATGTCCAAGAACCAACATTTCGAAGACATGTGACATTCACCAACCCACACTGAGCTGCTGAGCTCGCTTGGTGGATTACGGTCCATTCCCTCTCCTAGAGAGGAGACCCGAGTACTAGCAGTGGGAACATTATAAAGCTGATGCTATGTAAGCTGTGTGTGTGGTCACACGCTTAGAAGGGACCCCAATCATATACCTAAGTAGGCGCTGGACTGGAATTCCCAAGGAAAAAGGAAGCGAGGCCGTCCTCGACAGACCTGGCGACGTAACGTATTAGCAGAAGCAAAGGCCATCGGACTGATATGGAGCGAGGTCAAGCGTAAAGCGCAAGACCGGTCGCGATGGGTGACTACTGTCGACGCCCTCTGCCCCAGCTAGGGGACATAGGATTTTAAGTCAAGTAAGGTAAGCTGTGAGCAGCGAACGCCAAGCGAATAATGAGGAAAACGCCTCTACAAAACTACGCGTCCAAAAACACTAAGCCTAATACCATTTTAATTAATATCATAACCTCATTCCGTATTCAAAAACAGAACAAAAAAATAACCGTTCCAAAAACAGCCCTCTCTACACGTGTCAACAACAAAATATTTGTGAATATTTCAGCTAGAGCGGCACCCATTCTCGTTAGTGATGTACTCTAACGAGGGCGCGCCCCGCAAACCGGATTACCGATACCCCGTCATATCGGAACGACAATCGATTGACAATCGTTCCGGGCTCACTCGTACATTATATCGACTATCGTTGTGATGGGTAAATTTTACTCATCTGCGTTTATGTTTTGAATTTCGTAGTTAAGTATTTGAGGGTAGGATTTTGTGGTTTGGCTGTGTGAATTTAATTTTGAGTAACTGATTGAATATTAATACTTTATACTTTAATATTGAATGAATTGAATTTGAGGAGCTCGTGGTTAGATAATAACCTATCACATACCCGCAAAACGCAGTCGTTACGGATAGTCAGAAGCCAGTAAAATCTGACTCCAGTCTTGCCATGAAGTACCGTGTTACCCCAATTAATGGGTTGTGGAGGTCTGGTAGGCAGCCGCTCCTCGTAAAAAACTAGTATTCAGCTAAATCCGGCTTGACTGGAAGCCGACCCCAATATAGTTGGGAAAAGGCTAGGCAGATGATGATGATACCCGCAAAACGAGACACAATAGTAAAACAATAACAGCGCGGTCTCATAGGACCGGTCGGTGATTCATGAAATAACAGCCGCACGGGTCGATCTTCAAGATTAAGCAACGCTAGCCAAGGTTGGTCTGTGAATGAGTGACCATCTTTACATGTCTATTTTCCTCCGTCCCTCGGAAAGCATGTTAAGCCATAGGTCCCACTGTCATTTTTGTAGATCTTTGGCAGTCGTTACGGATAGTCAGAAGTCAGTGAATCTGACTCCAGTCTTGCCATGAAGTACCGTGTTGACCCAGTTAATGGGTTGTGGAGGTCTGGTAGGCAGCCGCTTCTCGTAAAATACTGGTATTTAGCTAAGGTCCTCGTAATATACTGGTATTCAGCTAAATCCGGCTTGACTGGAAGCCGACCCCAATATAGTTGGGAAAAGGCTAGGCAGATGATGATACTTTAGTATTGAATACTTGTTTTAACGTTTGAATCCCCAACCGGTCCTATGAGACCGCGCTGTTATTGTTTTACTATTGTGTCTCGTTTCGCGGGTATCTGAGTAACTACGGCCGTTTTTAAGTAAAATAAGGCTATGTACGAGTACATTTGACACGTGTTTCGAATTACCTAAATCGCTCATATTTAATTCAAGAGGTTACTTCTAGGCTTAGTGTGCTCTCTGTCGACCGCTTACCATAAGGTGGCTTCTATGTAACATCTAAAGATAAGGCCGTTTAAGCGTACCTATATTACACTCGTCATACTTTGAATCATGAATATTGGAAAAAACAAGTATTCTAGTATAACGAAATAAAGACAAAAGTTTAAAAACTGTAGGTATATTTGTAGAATAATTATTTCAATTTTGAAAAATCTTCGAGTTTTAATTAGGGAGACGAACTATTAACATAGTGGAGTTTGTACGGAACCCTCGGTAGGCCAGTCCGACTCACTATACAGGGTGTTTGGTTCATCGTGTGCCAAATTGATATGGTCGACTGGAGGGCTCATCTGCTATCCTTTCAGACCCTCAAACACTACCCATGTCCAGTGGAATTTTTTTCATCGACTTTTTAAAGTTTTTTGAAAAATAGACCCGATTTTTACATTCAAATACAAATATAACAAAATGTATAAGACGTAGAGCCTCAATTTTAATTTTATTTACACGTATATTGTATAAAGGTATTTTTGAAAACAAAATTAGTGATATTAGACATCTAGATTTTTTTAAATTTGCCCGCAAAGTTTCGGACTTAAATTAAAGCTTTCATCTCTTTCATTTCATATTACAGCTATTTACATGGCTGCAAAAAAAGAACCATAAGAGACTAGGATCTTCAAACTCTCTCAATAATTCTCTAGTCTATCCTCTTGCTAGTGATGTGCCACATGTCGTAAAAATCTTATTACAACTATGTAAAATCGCCAGTTTTGTGAATCGAGTCGGATAAAATTAACATTCAAAATTGTGAATTGTAAAATTATTTTTGCTAAAATGGTATCTGAAACACCTACTTAATCTGTTATATCACTCTTAGAAGGTGAAATCTGTCTCGTATTTCACTTTTCGTTGGTTTTATTTGAAATAAAAAAATAAAATTCCATATTTACAACTATTTCATGATTTTTACAAATACTGCTCAAATTTTGGCATCTGTTGCAAGTGCAGGCCCGACATCTGTTTTGTATTTCGTCACTTAGTTGTTGTACGAAGTCATTTTCCCTCTTTAATTGTATTCAAAGCCGTTCCAATGCTTTGAACTAGTACTTCTCTAGTTGGAACCTCCGTCGCGTATACCAGCTCTTTGGCAGGTTCCCCAGACCCTGCGTACAAGTGTAGACCTAGAAAAACTGAGTGTCGAAATACGGAACAGGTGTCGGGTCTGCATTTGCAGAGGCCAAAATTTGAGAGGCATTTATAAAAAATATGAAATTATTGTAAAGGACGCTTTGTTTCTTATATTTCAAGTAAAACCCACAAAAATAGGGTGTTACGAAGCAGGTTTTACTTTATATGAGTGATTAAACAGATTAAATAGGTGCTTCAGGTACCATTCAAGCATAAATCATTTTTCAAATCATAATTTTGAATGTTAATTTTATGTGACTCGACTCATAAAACTATCGATTTCACATAGTTGTAATAAGATTTTTATGACATGTGGCACATCACTAGCAAGAGGATAGACTAGAAAATTATTGAGAGAGTTTGAAGATCCCAGTCTCTTTTAGTTCTTTTTTTGCAGCCATGTAAATAGCAGTAACACAAATAGCGTTAATTTAAGTCCGAAACTTTGCGAATAAATTTTAAAAAATCTTGAGGGCTGATATCACTAATTTTGTATTTAAAAGTACCTCTGTACAATATACGTCTTAATACAATTAAAATTGAGGCTCTACGTCTTATACATTTTGTTATATTTATATTTGAATGTAAAAATCGGGTCTATTTTTCAAAAAACTTTAAAAAGTCGATGAAAAAAATTCCACTAGACATGGGTAGTGTTTGAGGGTCTGAAAGGATAGTAGATGACCCCTCCAGTCGACCATATCAATTTGGCACACGATGAATCAAACACCCTGTATATTGTCTAACCAAACCCAGTATCTCAAAAGCTTGCAACCGCAAGACCACCGATCCCGGATAAATACACAAGTACTCATGTTGGATACAAAAAATGCAACCATGATGGTAACGTCTAAGCCAGGCATCTACACAATGGCCCTTAAATCTGACAAAACACTCCATTACCATTCCTGCAAGTGCCATATAAACAAAAAGCGTTCAACAGAAAAGTAAGAAGGCTAACTCTTAACCATAGGAGTTCAGCAGGGGCCGATGCCCACTAGGGCCACGGGAATTCTTTGATATGGAAAACTGTGGTCTAAGAAGGCAGAGCCAGGACACAGGCGTACTTTTAGTCCCGGACCTTGGTACAGGCCATGGTCGAACGCATCCTTCTGCGAAGCGAATGGAGGCGGCCGCGGGCTTGCGGATGACGAGCAATGGGTATCTCACCGTCTGGCCGTCCGGTAAAAGACCAAACCGAGCCCAAGTTATCGCATGTAGTGTTCCGAGCGCTCTTCAAAGAGGTGTCAGCAAAGTGTAAGGGCCTAGTAGGACCGCGGGAATTTTAAAAAAATCTGACTTGTGCTCTTAGATTGCAAAGATTAATAGGAAAACCAAACTCCAGCAGGGAATTCCATCGCGGTAGGTTTGATGAACCAATGATGGAACAGATGCTGATCATCATCCTCTTGCTCTACCCAGAGCGAGAGGGCGTTGAGTCGGTGCATAGGTATGGATTAGGCATTGAATGATTTTCCAACTTAAAGCTAGGTAGATGATGTTGTACAGACAGAATCTTTAACTAATTTGGACTTCTGTATTTTTCTCAGTCACCAACACACAAATACGCGACATTATTCTCTCTCATATCACGTTATTACGACATAATGAGCCGTGCGACCATTCGCTTCATAATCACATAATCACGGAACAAAATAACAGAATTAGGTCATTCCCTGTTTATTGTGTTAATCGTTTAGCCGTCTTTGGCAACTGTTACGCCTTTAACTTTGAACAGGAAGTAGGTTTCAAGAAACTTTGTGTTTCGTAGGTGTTAAGAGGAAGAAATGGGTGGAGAGGGACGAAATGTGACGAGTTTACTATAACAAAAAAAAAGGATTATTGTAAAGTCGTCACTTTTTGATTCCCTGCACTTTGCGCCGGCGTTGTGACGAGTTTACAATAACCCAAAGAAACGATGGATGGGTTGTGTGAGGAGCGACAATGAAAGAAAAGGGAGTCAGTGATAGTGTGAAGGGTGACAGGACAGAATGGAAGAAAATAACGTGTTGCGGTGATCTTAGTAATATGGGACAAGGGCAGGAAGAAAAAGATGTTAAGGATTTATTGAGTGTGTCAAGTTATCTATTCAGTTATTTATAAAACAAATGTGATCAAAAAATTCAGAAGAAAGTGTGGGGTATCGTGAATGGGTAAAGTGAGATATCAGTATATTTAAAGAAGTTTGAATAAGGTGCCAGTGACTAAAAAGTTGATAGGGAATCGTTTCCGCCAAGTCCGTTCTATCATCGAACCACTAGACCTACGGAGAGGTGCTTTATTCCGCCCATACGCATAAAATGTTTCAAGAACATATTCATTGAGCGCACAGCTAAGGAGTGGTATACTCTGTCAGAGTCTGTGTTTCTTGATAGCTACAACCTAGGGGTCTTTAAGCCAAAAGTGAATTTCATATACGACGATGGAGCACGCTTGTCTTGTCCAGAAATAACACAATATTATTTCGACATCGTTGTTACCCTCAGGTGAGATACTGGCCAAGTGTAAACCTATCTATAAAAAAAATAGCTATTCCAACAACCAACAAAAATTGAATCACCTCGGCTCCTTTCAAGGTGAAGTACTGCTTATAAATTAATTTATAAAGCCCAAAAATACGGTAAACAATACTTTAGCGGCTTATAAAAAACTTAAGGAAACCAACCCGGCTAAATTTTCCGTTGTGAGCCCATCAGAATCTCCCCAGCCACTTCGAATCGCGACTCTGCCCCATAAAGTAGATTATATCTCGATTAATAAATGGGCGTATAAACAAAATTGTGTTAAATGTAAAATGTCGTTTACTAACAGTTTATAAGCCAAGTATAAAATACAATTTCGCAGCCGCTTTCCTGGAGGCTGATTCACGTAGAATCAAACAAGTCAAATATCGTTGAAGTTTTATCGTCGTTCGATCGAAGTTTACTCAAAATCGGTATTCACGTGTACCTTGAACGGGATTCGATAGAACGACAATTCAATTTGCTTGAAACTAAACACCAATTGGCTTATTGCCAATTGCATTATTATGTATACTAGCAGCATAATGATGGACATAACTGAAACGTACCAACGACAATTCGATCGAACGACTTTAAAATCGGTGTCGATGAATATGAATACGATAATGGCCTGTTGGTCTAGTGGTTAGTGACCCTGACTGCTATGCCGGAGTTCGTGGGTTCGATTCCCACTCAGGACAAATGTTTGTGTGATGAGCACGATCATTTGTTCTGTATCTGGGTGTTATTTATCTATTATAAGTATGTATTTAAAAATATATAAGTATGTTTATCAGTTGTCTAGTACCCATAACACAAGCTCTGCTTAGCTTGGGACTAGATGGCGTTGTGTGAAAGTTGTGGATTATTATTATAATGGTCTAAACGACTAAGTCGCTACGATATCGTTATGGTTTTGATTACCATCGGACAACAGGCTTAACTTGTCCATTCGACATAAAAAGTCTTTTACATATCAAATTCAATCATCTATATTTTCTGAATCTTTGAAAGTATCAACTGTTTAGTCGATTTTCAAGTTAATAAGTGCAGAACTAAGTCGCTACGATATCGTTACGGTTTTGACGACGTGAATCAGGCCACAGGTCGATCAATAGATGCAAGCATATCCCTTGCAGTGACCGCAAATATTGTTACCCGTATTGCCAATTTGTGATAGTGTGGACGTTTTTTATTCTGCGAGACTTAAAAAATAGCAATTTATCAAGAGACTTTACGGGATTTTTTTTCGTGGAGTTCAGAGTTCAGTGGCTTTTTTAATTGTTCACATATTGATTATTTTTTGTTAAGTTTTTTTTTTCGTGTAAAATCATCAGAATGGCTTCCCCCGCTCTTGGGTGGAGCGGGAGGACATGTCAGACTTTTACTGACTAAACCCCACCCCATTCGTTCGTTGCCTTCGATCTGGGGTCACAAGCTTCCTTTCGGAATTCGATCCATGGCCCCAGAGACTTCAACCCTGATGGGCCTCGGGGTGTAATATTGATGTAGTTTTGCATCTCTGTCGTCTATATAACTGGACAATATTAATAGGAAAGCAATGATACAAGCCGACTTCTGCTAAATGAAGCTGAGAATTTCATTGTGGTTTGATTATTGTAGTTCCGCTTGACAATGACATCAAAGATTGTATTTGTGAGCAGTGATGCAATGCATCAGGTAAGTTCACAGTCAAGCACTAGTTTATAAATATCATATAGTTTTTATCATTTTTTTGGCCTTCTCGGCAAGCTTCACAGAGCTAGAATTTTTTTAAATGATAAAAACTAGTGCTTGACTGCGAACTCAACACTACATCTGCTTTCTAATAGAACTCAAAGTAACTCATCCATATTAAGAAATGGCTTAAAAGAACGAATTTTGAAGATTTTTCCGAATCCCATAAAAGTAATTTTCTTTTCATTTAACTACTTTACAGTTTTACAATTTATGCCATTACTGGTGCTGTGAGACCTTGCTGTATGCCAAACATGATTCGAGGTCCACAGCACCCTATCAGTTTAGATTTCCTAGCGAAGCATAAATGGCTTTATCTTTAGATTGCTTTGAACTAGAAATTTTATGTTTTCATTGCTTTAAGTTCAAAGGTTAGCGGACTTGAGTATTGGATTTCAGATGAATGAATCTGTCCTGTCCAGATTATCAAATCAAGGGTCTTGAAATGTTCCTGAAAAAAGGGTCTTGAATTTTTTTCCAATGAAAGTTTGCGGGATTTTACATCCGGTTTCCCATATCTGTGACACAACTCTTTCGGAATGAATGTTAAGCAAAATCAGCCTTATAATAATTTCATTGCTGAGCTTGAATCCACTTCTCTAGGAGAGAGAATGGGTCATAATCTCCCACCCGAGTTGAGAGTTGATGAAAGCTACATTTTCGATTTTTTGGTTCTAGGACATGCCGGGGTTTCACATTATTTTGAAAGCGAGAGAAAGAGAGTATACTACTCTCTCTGAAGAAAATATACATTACAGAACGTAAAAACCCTGTCAGGGTTGTTACTACTAGGCCAATACTACCTACTCATTTAAAAATGTGGTAAATATGAGTAATATTTTATGCGGCCGCTTCCCGGTAGATCGATGAAGCTGGTATTGTTGCTTCACTTGCAGTGACCGCAAACTTTATGGCAGTATTGGCAATTTGTATCAGTGGTGTATTTATTTATTTATTTTATACTTTATGCACATAAACGTGCAAAGCAGTAGTGCACTAGCTTCTGACTTTTTATAAGTACCCATGTAGGCCTATGTAAAATATAAACTTTTTAGATTTAGATTTTTTTATTTTGGATGGCGGACTTAATATAAGGTATTAAGTCCATTTTGTACCATTCAACCTTTGGGTGATACAGAGGATGAGTGGTAAGTGCAACAAAAGAGAGGAAGAAAAAAATCAAGATACAACACAATATGAATATAATTTACACCTAATTCAATAAACTAAATACAGGTATATGTATACATTACATATATATAATACAAGGTAGGTAGTACAAGGTATTTTTTAATTTCGTAGTTTAATACCTGCCATTGAGCTGACTCGAAACATGTAAAACAGTATTGTTACTTTATATTAAGCAATTTAATTTTGCGACCAATTGCCAACATTGTATTGGTGACATTATTCAGAAACGTTTTAAAATCAGCTTATTTTCGAACCATTGTTCTGTGATTTTTTTGTGGTCGACGATGGAGCAGGCTTGCTAAGAAGTAACCTGTGCTTAAAGCCAGCTTAGAGTGAATAGGTTTCTTACTAAACTAGTGCGCTTCTCCATCTACGATTGCATCACTGCTTACCATCAGGCGGGATCGCAGTCAACTATTGAATTATATTATAAAAAAAACAGTTTCTGTCGACGAATCATTCTTGCATTTTCCCGGAAAAACGGAGAAGCAGCAATTATGGCCTCAGGCTTACAAGTGATAAATAATGATGATCCTTTATAGGATTTTTTTCTAAGGTGCGTGTTCAAACAGAAAAACAAGACTTACATTTTGGGCCCGTAATTGTGTAAAAATGGGTCCGAGGGACGTGTATGTGTGTGTGGTTTTTCCATATGCGTTTCAAATCCATACCAGGGTGTTCAGGAAAATTCACATAACTAGTTATCGCCACTTAAGGGGGATGTTCCAGCTTAGCCCGCGAAATTCAAATTTTCTTACGTTTTTTGCAATTTGAAAGCCAGTGATAAGTTGTAGAAAGTTAAAAATACTTAAGCGGCTGTAAAATGTAACTAGTTACATAATTATAAATATAAAAATCATTAATACAAGCCTCCAAGCTCACCTAAGTGTAGGAACGATTTTTTCGAGGTCAAAAACGTTCTTGCAACTAAGTGAGCTTGGAGGCTTGTATTGATGGTTTTTATTTTTATAATTATGTAACTAGTTACGTTTTACAACCGCTTAAGTATTTTTAACTTCATACAACCTACCACTGGCTTGCAAATTGCAAAAAACGTAAAAAAAATTGAATTTCGCGGGCTACTTGAAGCATTCACCTTAACCGTCAGGTGTATTCCTTTGAAAACGTATATATGTCAAACAGCCATATTTATTTTTCTGATAAAAGTTATCCGACTATCGAAAAATCGGCTCTTAAAGGTTTATGGTTTACTAGCTTTAGCCCGCAGCTTCGTCCGCGTACATAAAATATATCCTATGTCACTCAAGAGTACAGCAGCTTTCTATTGGTGAAAAAATTTTAGCAATTGGACCAGTGCTTCCACAGAACAAACTTTACCTCTTTATTATATTAGAATAGATATAGCATGCGTGTTCATATTTGAAAATTGAGTAAAAGAAAAATTAAATTAGACCTTCTAACAATATAACACAAGTATTTAATAGTATTTAATTTATTTGCCATACAGCGTGGCAATGCTGCCAGCCTTTTGGGTACATTACCAGTCGACAGCGATGCGGAGGAGTTTTTCGACGCCATTTTTTAGTTTACTTTTAGTTAGTTCTTTAGGGTTTTTTTTTATTTTGTGTAAATATCTTCTTACGTCGCTAACGTTACAGTATATTTTGAAATTTGTTTGAACCCAAGTATTTAAACACAGAAGCCTTTTAGTTACGTCTTTCCATTACAATATGATAAATTAAAAATAACACGCTTTTTTTACCTGAACATCGAGCTTAACTGAGCAGAAAGCTCTTTTTTTAATTTTATTTACATTGTATTTTTTAATTAAAAAGTGATTTCACTTCTTTTTAATTTAAAAAATGTCATGTAAATATTTTTGTTTAAGCTTCAACACTGAATCTAGAATCTATACAAATGTCCTGTATCCTGGGCTACCACGAAAAACGACTTTGTTTTTTACTATGTAGAAAATCTATGAAAACTGGGAGAAACCAGAAAAACGTCAATAATTCATCTCTATCTCTCCCAGTTTTTATCGTCATTTAAAAGTTAATTCCGAAAGGTTTACTAAAATCGGAAGTTATTTGCAATTGCAGCTCAGTATCGGATAATATGGTAGCAACAATTATATTTTCGGTAACGACATTCATGTATTTACAGAAATGTACTCATTAAAACCATTTGCACAACTCTCCAAATTAAATAAGAGCTAAAATGCTCATTAAAAATTAAAAATAAATTATCTCTTTTAGTGATAAGACTGCCCATTGTGGCACCTGATTAATTGTAAGTTCCCACTGTAATTTTATTTATGGTGTAAATACCGTAAAGAATATAATATTTTTCTTTCTATAAATTTGTCTGAAATGAAAATTAATAAAAACCAAAACTAAATTTTAATAAGGACTTAGCGTTTAATTTTGTCTATAACTTAGTGACTTATAAAGATGGTGCTGCATCCATAGCAGTCACTGCTTCTTACGGTTTGATAACGTAGGGCACAGACTGTACACTACAGGGCTCCCAAAGTGATAATGCGCATAGATATATAGAGTGGTTAAGTGTATTTTCTTCATGCATAGTTTAGTAGATTTTTTATTCATTTAGTTTTTCCAGGAATACGACAATTAGCGAAGATCTACATGCGCATTAAATACTTTGGAAATACTGTACTGCGTCAATTTTGGAGACACGATGTATATTTTAAAAAATCCGTAAAACATTTCACTAACCTGTACAACGGCTTTCCTCCAGCATGCCGGAACCACAGCACCATGTACACTCTGTCTTCATTCGTGTCCGGTTCGATGTCGCAAGGTAAGGAAGCCGTCCGGCCCACGACGGCTTCGACTTCCATCGTCGACACTGGAACAAAGTCGACTGTCTTTCAATAGACTTGATCTTTTGGTGAAGTTGTTGAGGGTGTTGTAATTTTGGCTTAAGGTGAATGCTTCAGGTAGTCCACGAAATTCAAATTTTCTTACGTTTTTTACCTCGAAATAATCGTTCCTACACTTACGTGAGCTTGGAGGCTTGTAATGATGATTTTTATGGTTATAATATGTAACTAGTTACGTTTTACAATCGCTTAAGTATTTTTTACTTCATACAACCTACCACTGGCTTGCAAATTGCAGAAAACGTAAGAAAATTTGAATTTCGCGGGCTAACCTTCCCCCTTAAGAGCCGGGAATAGAATGGAATAGTATCTATATAGGGTGTGTCAGATATCGACGCATAAGCTAATACCATGGATCCCGAACCCGATTTTGATCTCCTCAGTAGTGAAAATTTTCGTCGGCTATTTTCTATTTTTAATGTGTACTTTTAAACTATTCGTTTATGTATTCGTTTATGCATCAATGTATGTGACACGGTGTGTGACATGAAAAGAGAAACTGACGGACTGTCATATCAACACACAGCCAAAACTAACTGGGATTAGTAGCGCAACATTTTGAACTGTGTTTTATGTGAATTTAAAAAGGGGTTTTTGAAAATTGTATGTGTGTAACGTACTTGCACAATGGATAATAATAAATAAATATCAAAAAACAGTTTGTGTTTTGTGATTTCAATCATCATTATCACTTCAGCCGAAAGACTTCCACTGCCTCACTACACGTCTTCTCCAAGTTTCGTCACAACGACCTTTCCTGTGCATCCCGCATCCATCGGATTGCCGCGACCTTCACCAGGTCATAGGTCCACGTTGTGAGATGGCTTTTTTTGAGGCACTCTAGAGCCTTTTGGCCTCAGAACATAATAAAAACTACTAGAAAAAACCAGAACTCGTAACTTTCTTCATTAATTCATTTGAATTTTATTTTTTGATTACCTGCCTTACTAAATTACCCCTAAGTAGTAATTTGGCAAAGCTTTCTAGTAATAACAAAGTACTAACTAGTATTTTGCATGTTAGAAATTCTCCTTCGGTATTTTTAAAAGTGCCAGTAATATTAAAGTGCTCATATTTATGATTCAAAATTTAAGTTCACGAGCTAATTTGTAAGAAGTAAGCAGTAATGATGATACCATCACAAAGTTTATTTCACATACATAAATAAATAAAATCTCCATCCCAAAGGGAATTTTCTGTTAATTATAATGATTTGATATTTATCATTCTAAGGGCCTGTTTCACAATGTCCGAGTAGCCACTACTTCCTAAATAAATTAAAAAATGGATCAGAATGAAAATTATGAAATTATCTGCTAAGTAAGATATTGGAAACTTAATCATAGGTGGTGAAACAGGCCCTAATTACTACTTCTTTTGCCACAAATATATTATGTATTTTATTATAAGTAAGAACCTAATTAGTACTTAATTCTACTTTCACACAATAGATTTTTTATATATTTTGAAGTTACAGGCTTTTTCTTTCATCGATATGAAAGGCAGTGGAATCCTTAATCGTTTTTAATACACTCCCAATTTTCCAAGAAAAGTTTATTATTTCGGATTTATTTTGACGTCGACTTTCAATTCCTATTAAATTTATTCTTCTACGAACATGTGTTTTTGATAATACTCTTGTTTCTGAGAAATCGTTTGTAAGTTCAAAGCTATTTGCAAAATTCTGTAAAAAAATGGCAGTTGAAATGGTATTATAATAATTTAACCTAATAAGAAACAGTCTAACTGTGACCTGTACTCGCGGGGGCGATCGGTGGCAGCGACCTCTCATGCCTTGGTATAGGCAATATGGCAGGCGGTCTCTATTTTTTGCGAAGCAGTAATGCTAGCGAAGGAGGTGGCCGCACGGAGGGAACGGAATCCCTTACACCTCAGCCGCCGGGATCTTTACCCCGATTTCCAGCCACCGCATGGTCAAAACTTACTGAAATAGAAGGCAAAGAATGGACACAACATTGTAAAACACTCCTGTGTTCCTTCTTTGAGTCATCAACGGTACGTAGTGTCCCACGCGCGCCTCAAATAGATATCAGCAAACCGTAGGGGTTAGCACGTCCAATGCTCGCTTGAGCGGCAGGATATTTATCAAAGGGAAACCATGATCTTAGAACACAAAGGGCAAGTATAGGACACAAGTGGTTTCAGTCAGAAAAAAATCTGATACGCCTTAGAGCAGGAGAAGTCATTTGATGATTCTTAAAAAAATATATCTTTACACGGATTAACTTCCTATCTGTCCTCCACAACCAAGTGACTCCTTTATTCATACTATGAACTGCTATGAACTATGATTAATATCGTACTAATAATTAATGTCTCTATTTACATACTCATAAACGACTGAACTAATAAATAATTTAAGAGCGACCCACCCAAAGGTCCCACCCGAGATACATTTCCATACAACCACGCTTTTACGTGATTAGGACATTATTACACTTCTGTTTCTAGATATTTTAGAAACACTGATATCTTGTAGATAGTATAGGTTAGGTTAGGTAGGTTTCTATTGAAATCAAAGTATTAATTTGTGTAAATCTAATCCAGTCAAGATCTCTGAAAATCTGCTAAGTATCTTGCGTGAACTCATGAATTAAAAATATCAAGAAAATTGAATTGTAGAAACCTAGCATATTAAGTCGAGATTATGAATAACACAAAGATCAAAAAAACATGTAGGAATTTCCAGAAACATTCGACAAAATGACTTAGCCGAATGCCAACAGAGCGATCAAGCATTATCTCTCTTCGCATTATTTTTTTATCAAGCCCAAGATTCTGCCAGTAGCTTCTCCCGCACCAAAGTAAAAAATAAGTAGCTTATGTAACTCAGAAAAAATTTAGTTTTCTAATACTGAAAGAATTTTTGAAATTGGTTTAGTAGTTTTTAAGTTGAATCGTAACTTACAAACAAAAAATCAAATCTTTTGTCTTTATTATACCTATTACTTTAGATTGCGTTATTGAAGTACCGTGTTACTCCAGTTAATGGGTTGTTGAGGTCTGGTAGGCAGCCATTCCTCGTAAAATACTGGTATTCAGCTAAATCCGGCTTGACTGGAAGCCGACCCCAATATAGTTGGGAAAAGGCTAGACAGACGATGATGATTGCGTTATTGAAACAACAAGCTTTCATACCATACTCAGGTTAACGATAGACGGCCCAGAAAGGGCCCTCTTAACCTTGAAGATAAACCGTATAGTTCTTATTCCTTACCCTCTTCGCTAAAATAAACTATAGCGAAGATAAAACGAAATACAAATACAAACGCCTCCACCTGCTCAAAGCCAAATGTATAATGTATAGATACATGTACAAGATAGAGAAATAATAACATATAGTCGTAATATATATGCCGGAGCGTCAGAAAGGGCCTCGTAGCGGTCTAGGCTTTATCTATCCATCGTGGGCGTTGTAACGACCGGAATTTGAAAATAAAAGCACACTTGTATTGTACAATGTCTACTTATTTGCCTGTCTTACAATTTTGTACAAAATCAAACATATTTCGAGCCAATAGGTTAGCATGTGTAATCTTCGTTTTTGCAGCCATCAAATCCATTTGACCGCCGCCATCACTCAGACTGACACTTACTACTCTATTCGGGGTTACCCGCTCATAATTCTTTAAACTAGCAACATTGCAAAATCAAGTTATTCAAACTTTATAGTTGAAACTAATTCATAATCCGGGCGCCGCGGCCGCGCCGTCACGGCCGTCCTGCATCATCACACGTCCTCGTGTGTATCGCTCTCATCTGTAAGCCGAAGACATAGTCCATTACAGTAGACTCCGTTCGGTCTCCCTGACCCCTCAAATGACTCCCTTTGCTCATGTTATGTGAACAACTTAGTGATTTCAATTTCATGTTTCGTAAAAGACACACATAACATATCACAAACGTCAGCCAATGTCACACAGGCAAGTCAGTGCCACACAGGCAAGTCAGTGCCACACAGGCAAGTCAGTGCCACACAGGCCAGTCAGCGCCACACAGGCCAGTCAATGCCACACAGGCTAGTCAATGCCACACAGGCCAGTCAGTGCCACACAGGCTAGTCAATGCCACACAGGCCAGTCAGTGCCACAAAGGCTAGTCAACGCCACACAGGCTAGTCAATGCCACACAGGCTAGTCATCGCCACACAGGCTAGTTGATGCCACACAGGCTAATCATTGCCACACAGGCTACTCATTGCCACACAGGCTACTCATTGCCACACAGGCTACAAAGTACAATTGAAAGGAAACGTAATTACTTACCATCGCCGTCGTCGGCACATTCTGTCTCAAATTGGTTGGTTTGGATTTCTAATCCGCCATTTAACTCGAATGAAACCTAAAACACAGTAAACCTTCTACCCTGCAAATAGTGACGAAAATGATTGGCAGCGTTCACCGCTGTAAGCGTCTCCAGCTCATACGAGTTGTATTTTGAATCAGCGCTTAGGTTCGGCCACTGTAAAATTCAATTACATCAAGTTTGCCATCGACTCGCTGCATTAATATTGCACCATAATCTTCAGCGCTGGCATCTGTATACAGCTCTGTTGGAAGATTAGGATCAAAGATTACCTACATCACCATGCTGACGCAAGTCACAAACTGTAAGTCACAGCCACGAACAGCATTGCAATGTATGCAATCCGAGTTAATTGCATACTACATTTGCATCTTTACAACAATCTTTACACTTAAGGTCCAACAACTTCATATCAGCCGAAAGACTTCCACAGACGAGACGTCTCGTCCGTCTCTGTGTTCATCTTCATAGTCACCATCTCAGCTGGAAGACCGCTGATGAGACTTCCAAAGAAGACGTCCGTCCCTGTGTGTTACTCTGAAACAAAATACATCTCGCAGTATCATAACGCTCGGTCACTCCTGACAAAAACTCTAGGAACCATTAACTCGTGTGTGTGTTGACAAACATGTGAACTCGCACGCACAACACATTTATACCCAGAACAAACATCTCTAGACCATACAAATGTCTGCTCCGTGCAGGAATCGAACCCGCAACACATAGCGCAGCAGTCAATCGCTCAACCACTACACTACGAAGGTGCAACAAAACTTACGATGTTTTTCTTTGTACAAAACTCAACTCAATTATTCTCAATTTAAAAAGAATTAATTGAAATTGTCATCCAGTCATGTACCAACGTTCATTAAATTGTTCTCATCTTAAAGCCTTAGGAGCCTATAGCCACGAGTAAACCACTCTAACACCACGGCACTCATTGCCGAACAGCAACCACTGTTGCTCTCTCACGAGTGCACCAACCAGGTCACCACGAATCTGACTTCCATCAGTGCTAAACACGCACCACTCTCGGCTACGTAATAGCTACTGGTACCATCCTACATCGTGAATCCCTGGACATCACTCACTACCATCACCACGGATCATGATTTCCGTCAGAGCTAAACACGCACCGCGCACGGCTACGTAATAGCTTCTGGAACCATGAAATACCGTGGATCACCTTACTACGGCCGATAGAGAAACCTACTCGCGTACTCCCTACATCTTAGGCTTGCTCATCACTACTGTGATCTCTATGTACTTCTTACTACTTCCACTGGTACATAACTTTCTGACATTTTTTTAACCTATCGTTGTACCTTCACAATATACACGGCCAATGAAAATCCAAAACACTAATCATTGAGCTCTACATGTGATCTCTGACTACTCTTAGTCCAGTAACCTTGAATAACTGGAGGTTCGAACATTCGTTAAAGAGTTCAGTTTCTTTCAGGAGGAACGTCAGTGTCTATCGTGTAAAAGTTAAATTTATAGGCAACCCTTACGTCATATATCTGAACTGTCCGTATTTTTCTCAAATCGTATGTCATCTGACGACATATATGAACTGCTAGACCAATATTGATAAAACTTCACGTCTAAGCATGATTTTATGTCGCAAAAATTGTCAGGTAAATCGTGGAAAAGAATTTCTAAAATAATTCCATTGATCTCAACAGTAGTCATAATTTGTACAGTCGACCTTACAGAAGTCACTCCAAAATCAGTCAATGTCACATTTTCATTAAGTCGTTTACCACCAAATTTACAAGAAACAGATTTTGTTAAGGAATCTGTCGAAGCGAACATTCCGCACCATAGTCATAATAAAAACCAAACTGCTCACCAGAATACCGTAAGGATCCAGCAGGCGCGCCAAACAGGCACACATCAACTCGCTTTTCAACTGTCAGCGCGACGGTTACTCGCCTCCTTGGCATCCCTCTTATGGACAGTTGGATGCGTAGTGTCCTTGTTCACGACAATTGAAGCAAGTGATTCAGTCGGCTCTCCCTGTTGCGTGGATACTCTTGCCACTACCAGAAGCCGTCGATCTTGTTTCAAAATCTGACACTGTGAACTTAAAGGACAACTGTTTAAAGATCATTCTGAGTGAACTATAGTTTGAAGTGATATTGTTTAAAGTGATACTAAGCTGGTGAACATTGATTCCAACTACTCAAGAATCAAGCGATAAACCTAAAACAGTGAGTCACAACAAAAACTTTGTACAAAACATACAACAACAATAAATTTATTTTTTTCATCCACCGCCAATAACAAAATAAAAAGTAACGGATTCATGAGCTGACACATTAAAGTTTGCGTGTGGAGCTGCGAGTTTGAGACTCAGGATCAACATAATTCTAAACTATTCCATCCATTTTATCAGAAATTAATTAATAATATTCGATAATTTATCAGTAGATTAAAAATGAACTTCTTTGACAACATTACGTTCAGAAAAACAAAGACACGTTCTTTAGAAATGACCGAAGACAATAGCCTTTGTAGTTCGAAGTTAGATGGCAGCACTAGTAGCTTACCAAATATATCAAGTGACGAAAACAATACACAAATACAGGAACTACAAAACCAAATTCTACAACTTACTTCACAACTTCATTCGGCACACGAAGAAATACAGAACTTAAATATAGAAAACACTCAGCTTAAGAAATCTGTCAGTGAATTGACAAGTAAAAATGAATTACTAAAAAAGGCTACAAAAAAATTAACGAGTGAAATGGGGACTCCAAATAAAAGTTCACTTACATCTACCCCGCGCCAAAATACTCAACCGAAGTCACAAAAGAAGACAAAGAAAACACAATTATTTGCGAAAAAACATGACACGATTAACGCCTCAAAAGTAGACAATACATCAACACAGAAGTTGGTAGAGTGTGATAACCAATCTTCCATTTCCATAAAAAGAAAACTGTGCATCATTAGCGCGAACAAAAATAACAAGGTTTTATACACAGCTCAAGATATATTTAAAAACTTTCAAGTATGTCATTACGTCATGCCTAATTGCGGTACACTTCGACTTATTAAAGACTTAGATAAAAAATTAAGTGAATATTCGATGAATGACTATTGCGTTGTGATGATTGGAGAAGAAGACTTTTTACAAACCAAAAATTATGTTAATATCATTATAAAACTAAGGGAGACATTAATGACAATAAAAAATACGAATATAATCTTATGTTCTCCTACTTTTAAATTAAGTAATTACTCCACTATGTTTAATTGGCGTATAGAGACGTTTAATAATTTACTTCATTTAGACTTGCAAACATATAACTATGCTTATGCATTTGATTCAAATTTAAATCTGTTTTATGACTTCACAATGTTCTCTAAATTCAATAGAAAAATTAATAACTATGGTATACGTAATATCTTTCAAAATTTATTGTTAATGATAACTGAGATATCGGCGATGCAATATGAACCATATTCTGTAGATGAAAAAACCTGTGAACATGAAAACTTTTTTCGTGTATAAAAATATTAACATTCTGCATCAAAATATAAATGGTCTTTTAAACAAATCTCATATGTTTACTGTCGCGCTTAATGAACTTTTCAATGCAGAAAAAATAATAGATGTGCTGTGTTTTTCGGAGCACAATATGATATTGTCTGATGTTAACTTGTTAGATATTCCTAATTTTACACTTGCTGCACATTTCACTCGGAAATCCCGACATGGTGGTACATGTATAATGATACGAAATGGAATTAAGTATAGACCTTTGGAGTCAGTGGGAAAGTACTGTGTTTCTAATATAATCGAATGTTGTGCAGTAGAACTCACAGACCATAACATCATTGTGATGTGTGTCTATAGAAGCCCACATAGTAAGGACATAAAAAGTAAACTTGAGATATTTTTTCATAATTTAAATATTCTCTTAAAGTCTTTTGCATTACACACTAACAAAAAACTTATTCTATGCGGTGATTTTAATATTGATCTTTTAAAAAAGACAACATGTTTGGAGCAATTCAAACACCTTATAACGGGTTACAATCTCAAATTCGAAATAAAAGGTCCAACAAGATTAGGCAGCGGGACTTGCATAGATAATATAATTCATAATATGCGAGGATCAAAAGGGGAAGTTTTAGAACTGGCGGTGTCTGATCATTCGGCGCAACTTTTGCAATGTCCAGTTCGGCGAACATGTTTATTAAATTACTGGTTCTCAACTAAACGAGATTACTCAAAAGAGAATGTACAGAAATTCATAGACAGTATCAAAGCTCTCTCATTTGCTGATGTATACGAGGAAACGGATCCCGTTAAAGCATTTAAATTATTCTATGACCTGTTTAAGTTGTTATATGACTTGTGCTTTCCAAATATAAAAATACGGATATCAACCAAAGAAAAAGCAAAATGGATTAGTCGTGGTATTAGAGTTTGTAGTAAGAGAAAAAGAGAATTGCTGTGGAAATACCGGTCATTACCAAATAAACAAAATAAAGCGAATTTTAAAAAGCTTGCAAATCGACTGAAGAAAGTTGTAAATCTCACACAGAGAGCCCATAATAATAAGTTCATACATTCAGCCCATAATCTGTGCAAAGCAACATGGAAAGTAATAAATAAAAATAAGAATAAATATAATTTGCCAGACGAAACCATAATGAAAATCAAATTAAACGACAAAACCTTAACTAATCCTCTTGAAATAGCACAAGCTTTTAATGATTACTTTGTAAACCAAGGAAAGCCAGTTGCTAATTTGGATATTACCGAAAGCAAACATAAAATCAATAATAGATCTACTTCTATGTTTATGTCACCCACAATACCACAAGAAATTCACCAAATTATTATGTCACTAAAGAATACATCTAGCACTGGGTATGACGAAATAAGTACTAAAATTGTTAAGCGGGTATCCACAATAATTGCTCCTGTATTAAGTCATCTTATCAATATGTGCATTTTCCATGGTTACTTTCCAGACGAATTAAAAATAACAGTAATAAAGCCTCTCTTCAAGAAAGATAACAGAGACGACATGTCCTGCTACAGACCTATAGCGCTAGTACCGATTTTTTCAAAAATATTCGAGAAAGCAATATCTTATCAGCTTACTTCGTACTTTGAGAAAAATAATATATTCGTTGATAATCAGAAAGGTTTTAGGAAAAATAGATCGATTGACATGGCCATCTACGATTTCTTGCATTTAGTTAGCAGCAGAATGGATAAGAAACTACCAGCTCTGGCGCTTTATATGGATATGTCAAAAGCTTTTGATCGCGTAGATCATAAAAGATTGATTAGCAAGCTTAACGCATACGGAATTAGAGGAAATATATCTAAATTAATAGAATCCTATCTTTGTAATAGGCAGCAAATAACGACAATTAGTAAAATTTCAAACAAACACTTAATAACATATACATCTAGCAAAAGTACTGTAAATTATGGAGTACCACAAGGTAGTGTACTCGGGCCGCCTCTATTCGTTGTTTATATTAATGACTTTCCAACAGCATCATCATATCCAATGACAATGTTTGCAGATGACAGTACAATACTTTTCAATATTGACGACACAAGCACATTACAGACTGAAATTAATTCTACCTTAGAGTCAGTAGTAAATTGGTTGCAAAACAATAATTTAGTAATAAATCTTGACAAGACAGTGCTAATGAAATTTCGACAAAGACTAAACTATAATCTTGACTTAAATATTAATTACAATGACAAAATTATTAATGAAACCAGTGTGACTAAATTTCTTGGACTAAAAATTGAAAATAATTTAAAATGGAATTCACATATTGACCATGTATGCAGTAAGCTAAACCAACATTCCTATGCCTTGCACATGTTAAGTAAAACGGCCAATCGAGCAACAGTCTTAACAGCGTATCATGGTTTAGTAGCCTCAACATTGAGATACGGAATCATATTTTGGGGAAATGCCACAGGTAAAGATATGGTATTTAAATGCCAAAAAAGGTGCATACGAGCCATATACAATTTGCAAACAACAGACAGCTGCAAACCATTTTTTAAAAATACGAAAATCTTAACTACGCCTTCCTTGTACATATATGAAACATCTATGTTCGTCAAAAGGAATCTGCATAGGTTTGCTCGAGTGATTAGTCAGCGCCGTTGTGATCAGTTGCAAACAGTAGGATTTAGTACTGCACTATACAAAAACAGTATTTTTGTTATGGCTCCAAGGGTTTATAATAAATTACCAAAATGCATTAGGAGTGAAGATAATGTTCGCAAATTCAAAAGTAAATTGTTTTCGTTTTTAGTAGATAAGACCTATTACACTATTGAAGAATTTTTAAATGATAAAATATGACATTAGCCGCCCTTTAATTTTTGCCATTGACACTTATTTGAAGTAGATTATAATTTATAAATCGTTTATTTATACTATATGACATTAATTATTGTTAAATTATGATTTATCACACTAATTTGTTGACATTTTGTTAATTATGATTTATGACATTAATTTGTTGACATTTTGTTAATTATGATTTATGACATTAATTTGTTGACATTTTGTTAATTATTATTTATGACACTAATTTATTGACATTTTATTAATTTATGACACTAATTATGATTGACATTTTATTCATTATTGTTATTAATATTACCTTTAATTGTCCTTATTAATATACTAACTTAATTTTGCTTTATATGGATTCAGACTTATATTTTACTAAAAAAACTAATATATTTGTACACCAATCTCATTGGTAGGACATAGAGCACGACTAAAATGTTTATATAAGACCTTTATTGTAATACCTATGTTCACAAATAAAGATTGATTGATTGATTGATTGATTGATTGATTGTTTGCTCTTCATATACCTTCGAGTCTCTATTCAGGTGACATTGCGCTGATCTATGTCCTGTTTTTCCACAGTTGAAACATTTGGGTCCAGCGTAGGGCCAATTCAAGTGGTTTTTCTTGGCGTCAGGACCTTTACGTTCATTACCACCAGACAAAGCGCCCCTGGCTTGACTATTCGGGTTGATCACACACGTCTGCTGTTGCCAGCCATGCACGTGGGTCGACATTTCGTTTTTCAGGGTCAAAATCTGGAAAGCGATCATCCACAATCGCAGGTGTTTCCATTGCTTTATCGATAGCCATCAAGTTTTTTCTTTTGCTGTTCTAGCAGAAAACGCCATTTTCCGTGACATTGTCACTTTCAAAAAATGTACATTGTCTTTGCGCTTTTCTTGGCTGTGATGGAAGCCGTTTCACACGTGGGGCATTCGAGTTGCATTTCAAAAAGACGTTTCCAACGTTCACACTCATTATCTTGCAAAATATTTGCGCAATGACCTGTATTCTGTTCCTGGTTCGTCACAGGTAATCCCACTTCTGATGCCGGAGCGTCAGAAAGGGCCTCGTAGCGGTCTAGGCTTTATCTATCCATCGTGGGCGTTGTAACGACCGGAATTTGAAAATAAAAGCACACTTGTATTGTACAATGTCTACTTATTTGCCTGTCTTACAATTTTGTACAAAATCAAACATATTTCGAGCCAATAGGTTAGCATGTGTAATCTTCGTTTTTGCAGCCATCAAATCCATTTGACCGCCGCCATCACTCAGACTGACACTTACTACTCTATTCGGGGTTACCCGCTCATAATTCTTTAAACTAGCAACATTGCAAAATCAAGTTATTCAAACTTTATAGTTGAAACTAATTCATAATCCGGGCGCCGCGGCCGCGCCGTCATATATGTTTTCAGAATAGGATCGAGCCCAAAACAACATAAGACTCGATATCATATTATGTTTTCTTAAAGATGTAATAATATTTACTAAGACTTGTAAGACGGAATGATGTTGTTATTTTATTATATGTAAGTTTGCTATGTTTTTATATTATTGTATTTTAATGTTCTATTTTCAGTTTGCAAAGGATTTCTTTTACTTTTTGTATCTCTACGTATCTGGGATCTGGGTTGTGGAGGCGATATGACCTAGATGCTTACCGCAAGGACTGGTTTGAGGTGATTTGATAAAGAGTATTTATTTAATTAATTTCTTTAGTGCAAAGCAAAAAAAAAAATGCAAAGGTGGACAAACGCTCGTTTTCAATAAACTACCTCAGTTCATAGATGGATAGCTATCCCCGATAAACAGTAAGATTCTATCTATCAATCCACAACTTTTGGTAGGAAATGCTATCCGTCGGTAGGTTATAGGAAATCAAGTAAGGGCAAAAGGATAGATTTGTTTATCTTTAGTAGCTGCAACTTTTAGATAGATAGCGTATTGACAACGGGCGTAAAAGTACCATAAAAAAAGTTCCATTTGGGACACGCTTATTATGTTATGCTAAAGCGTGTCCCAAATGGAACTTGAGCTATGCTTATAAGTAATTTTAAAATGGACATATTCATAAATTAAAGTCTGAGTAATTCTCCTATAACATGCCTACATTACTTAGCTAGATTCTAGCCCGTGCCTTAGGTCCAATAACCCAATTCTGTCTTAAGTTTCTTACAAATTGCACTAGATGACAAGTTGCCAGGATTAATCGAGGGGAATGGCAGACATGACACATCGCCGCGCTGTTACCGGTGGAATCAAACATGAGTTATACGGAATATGGAGTTAAATGTTATAGCTCTTATGTAGTTTTGCCTTAGGGTGGAAAATACTTTTTTTTGAGGTGGGAAGTCATACAAGGATTTCTCCTACTCTAGGTTGGAGCGGGAGGGCGTAATGTTTGTCTAAAATTTAGGTGTCTTCAAGAATAGAATAGAATAGAATAAACTTTATTGTAAACCAAAAAGTAACGGTACAGTTTATACAATAACTTAAATTTCATTTTTTATACAATATATTTTAAGAATATATTTTTGAATTTAGAAGTAATAAAAAAAATATAGTTTTGGTTTTCAATTGCAGGGCTTGTTTCTGGACTTTGTATACATATTATATGTACGTGTCAAATAAAATATTTTCTTACTTTCTCTCTTTCTTTTATGAAACTGGCGATTACCTCCTGTAGGCCTCTTAACTCTAATCAGAAACACCTGTATGCTTAATTGGGTGACCCAATTCATACTGGGTAAGTACACTGAGCTGCGTAGCCTTTTCCTTCCTTGATTGTTAATTGACCTCAGCCCCTTGATTACTGGCGGTTCTGATTTCCAAAAACTGTTAAACCCCTTTTGCTTTACGGAATGCTTCTGACTGCGAAAAATCCAGTTTAACTTTGTGGGTAGAGAGAATGGAGTATTGATGAAGATTTAATGGTATTGTTAATTTGAATCAGGTTTTATTTTATGACTAGTGAACCATTCCAACTTTGCATAAGTATTGCAAAAAACTATCTCGAAATTGAGTGCATACATTTTTTCCCTATTTATCGTTCTTTCAAAGGCCTGGTTTTCAGAGGCCTAGTAGAGGGTAGACAGTTAAGGTTATTTGTCTATTTGTCTAATTATGATGTATTTATATGTAGCTAAAATGCGTCAAAAATGTTATTGATGACCTAACTTCTAGAATATTATCTAACAGCTGAAACCAATAATCTATCTATCACATACCGGATATAAAAAAACAAATGAAACTATAGAAAACATGTATAATTTTTGTATTGTATCATTTGTTTTACTGTCTTCAGTATGCCAAAACTGGAGATAGATAAGTTATTGGGTTCGGCCGTAAGTCTACAAATGATTATGATTATGATAGACAGTTACTGTCTGATAGCTACCGTCTACTGGGTTCGTGGGAACACCAGTCGGTACTGGCTCAACTTTGTTTTGAGCTTTTCTTTAAGCTATTGGGCTTGTAAAAACTAGGCCTAATAACGAACATCAGCATCAAAGTCCGTTGCATTGTTTACAAGGAGTTATTTATTTACTAGCTTTAGCCCGCAGCTTTGCCCGCGTACATAAAATAGCCTATGTCACTCAGGAATATAGCAGCTTTCTATTGATGAAAAAATTTTAGCAATCGGACCAGTACTTCCACAGATTACCTCATACAAACAAAAAAACAACTTTACCTCTTTATTATATTAGTGTAGATTGTCATATTTAACGATTTATTCATTAGTTTAAGGTGGATGTTCCGATAGCCTGTTCATACATTTTTCGCGGGAGTTATATTCTACACATAGACACTTTTTGATCAAAACGAATCACTTTGTCACTTTTCTAACACTTTTTTTGTTCCGCTTAGGACTTTTTGGTAAATAATTTGCATTATCTATTGAGAAAAACAGTCTTGAAAACCGAGATAAAATTGACATTTCTTTTACTTGTGTGAGTGCAATTTGACAACTAAACATACCGCCATGATTGGATTTAGGTTATAATATTTAACGCTAGATGGCGTGCACCCGGTCATGTAAATATTTACTAATTTTTTAACAATGGTTTTCATTTAAAAAAAAACATTACAATAACTTAAAATTAACTATCGTACACGAAAACATAAAACATTATAGTTGTTTTCAAAAAATTGTTGGCGTTAGTTATTATTATTGTCATTGGCAACAATAAAAATGAATAAATTGAGTACGTAGACAAAATACGACGTTGCCGTACCGTCAAATATGACCCATTGACCTTGATGAAACATTTTTTGTTTCTAAGACACGTTGCCAAACTTACTTAGTTCCATCAGATGGTTGAGTTGAAATAAAATACATTTTGAAGATCTTGTACTACGCTTACGCTAAGTTTTACGCGCGGAATTTCTTGTATGTTTTGAATTGTATGCATTTTCATTGATTCGAACTAATATTTCTTTTCAATTTATTATGATTATTGCAAAGTATTGTAGTAAGTATAGGTTGCTTATACGCAATTATTTTAAAATAAAAGTACCAACTAATAAGTATTTATTAGCAAGTCAGCCCGTGAGTTTAGCTAGCTATTACAAACTAAAATCCACATAATAAAACCACCGATCGATATTGTTAACAGAATCATTAAAAATGATGTTTTTATTAGAATATCATTGATCGTTAAGTTATTTAGCGTATAATAATTATGTTATTAACTATCTATAATTCGTAAACAATATTATTAAGTCGGTATTAAGTACATATTGTTTGCCGTATTGTTTTCTCATATTAGTACCTAATACAAATAGTTATCGACGGACAAACAAACATTAGTTTTATATGTTACATTATATCGCGTCTCATCATACATGAATTTATGGAATGCACCGCGCATTCCGATATAGGTACTCAAAATACATATACTCTATTTAGATTAGAAAACCAAATAAACTTGTGTTACTGTCAGTTCAGCCGATTTTGACTTCCATTCCGTGGACATAAGGATGACATTAAAAGCAAAAGAAGTGGTTACAATACCAACTTTTTTTGCAGCCGTAATTTGTCATGTCACCAACGTAATAAAAGTCAAAATCGGTTGAACGGACGGTAAAACAAGTTTCTTTAAATTTCTAATCCTACAGTAAATACAGTATAATAATGTAATATCTTTTTTATTTATGGTTGGTCTGCAGCGATTTTTCTATTGATATTATGTCATAATTTGGGTAAGTAAAATTTTACTGCCATAATCTTTCTGATAATATGCATGTTATCCCGAACGTAATTCGGAACGGCAGTTTTCAGTATTCTGTTTTATCTATGGATTGGATATTATTTTGCATAATTTTGCATGTCATGTCATAAGACTGCATTTTGTTTTTGCTGCAATTACAAGCGATTTGATCTGGTTTTTGGCCAACACTAAGCTCCCACTTCGTGGAAGAAATATTTTGAAACCAAAAGTAATAAAGCTTACATTAGTGGCACCGAAAATCATAATGTATAGCAGTGATAATACTGTTATGGCTGCATTTGAGAAATGGCCTACTTCATGTATTTGGAGTACATGGAATTTGGAGGTAGTGGAACAGAGAGTAAAGTCCCACATACCGTTGAAAAGGGAGGATCCTCCGACCGGACGGGTGTTGTATCTGTTCAAATTGCGCGGAGAACTTTGCTTGCGGGATGCAGGATTCTGTGACGTCATGTGTAGTAGATCGTAGTCGCTAACTCGCTACATGGAAACTGCAAAGACTATTACTGCAATGTCGATGGAAGTGAAAAGAAGGAAGAAAACCTCGTAGAACATCTAAAAAAGAATGCTCCAGATGTGTGGGCTCTGATTTATGCTGCCAATGAAAAAATTGCATTGAAGGCAGGCCGAATTAGTTTAGGTAAAGCGGGATCGTACCAGCGCCGTGTTCATGTGGCAGGTAAATAATATTCATTAAATTTTCTATTATACAGAAGTTGGAATCAAAAGGAATGTTATGTTTATCAGTAAAATTATATTTTGTTTTCATGGCTATCGTGGACACTAATGGCATGAGATTGCATGGAAAAAGCAAACCACACAGAGCCCAGGAACACATTTAAAAAAATACTTAAAGCGGAAGGAACAGCAGAATATGACAGCAATCGTCAACACGCAAACGATTGTTTGTTCCACAAGAAAAACCAAACAAGACAAGAACTATGGACCAAGTGCAATGAAGTGATGAAATTCAAGCAAGTGATCCAATTGATATTGATGAAGCACAACTGAGAATATGTTGTGAAGAACGGTAAACAGAATTCCAAAAGTCACCAGAAGATATAGCTGTCATTGAAATGTCTACAGTAGGGCAGCATGAAAAATATTTATACATATACTACTCATAGGCGTGACCGTCTGACTGCAAGTCAATTTGGAATGGTAATGTAATCAGAAATGTGCTTGTGTAATTTCTGTATCTTATAGAACACCTATGCAGACAATGCATTTTTTTAATATTCACAACACATTTATTTTACCTTTTACAGGTTTGCAAACGCCGTATTACAACACCATGTCACAATCATGACAAGGATATTTATATAAAAAGAATATTTGTACGACAGATATGTTATATGGACAGCAAAATGAAAATGTGGCAAAAAGTATGTTTATGCAACAGTATAATAAAACTGTAAGGCCTTCAGGTCTATTCATTGAAGAATTTGGATGTTTAGCGGGCAGTCCAGATGGTAAGTTTTTCTTTATCAATATACAAGTATTTTATGTGTATAGGTTAGATCTTATAGGTAAGATCCAACTTTTTGATAACTGTTGGATAGATATGGAAAATTATAACACTAGTTATAAGCACAAGGGACCAAGGATTACGATTCAAATAATGTAGGCAATTACATTACCTGTTTCAAATCTCATAAAGAGCTCCATTTTATTGTTTTATAATCTTGTATAATTACTTACTAAACTATCAAGTAAATTAATAATTCTATTGCATGTCCACTTTATAATTTATTTTAGCATGTTATTTACTCTTACTAATAATATTAAATCTATTTCAGGTTCAAGGACAAATGCGTGTCAGTAACATGGATAAATGCTACTTCATCTGTTTTATTTCAGTCAATGGACCTTTGACTGTTATAGAAGTTTGTCGAGATAATGAATTTATCAGCAATATGATGCCAAAGTTAATACACTTTTTTAAAGAATGTATTCTGCCAGAAATAATTTTGAGACGTGTTCAAAAAAATGAGAAATGTATAGATATGAAAGGTACTTACACTATTTTTTTTTATTTACTTCATCATTTCCATAAATTTCAGTCTATATTATATTTTTTTAGAACATCCACATGAAAAGTTACACACAAAGTATACTAATTTTAGTAATTTTGTTTCGCAGCAGCTGTGTAGCGGTGGTTTCCAGGCAAGAACTTTAGGAAGAGTGAAAACAACACGTCAAATGTTTTTTTTATTGTACTATTATAGTAGTTTGTATAGAATCTACATTATCAATGTTTACAATCATAATTTTTTTGTTGTCAGAAACCTGAAACGGTGTACTCATCGTAATGGAACATAATGTTCACGATGTGATGAATACATTGACCCATTTTCAGGTTTCAAAAAAGAATGTTGTTGCTTTTTTATTTCCTTTACAACCAAAATAATACTTTAGCCGTTACGTATAACCATTTGTTAGTTATGTTTAGATTTTACTAAAAAAATAAGTGTTTATGAATGCTTAGATATTGTCAAACATTTTTCCACCTTGGTTGCAATCTATTATTCTGTGTTAAATTTGTCACCTTGTTTATGAATTATAGTTTCTTGCGTTTGCCGTGTAATTGTTGTAAATAATGTACCTTGAATATGGATGCTTAGATATTGTGAAACATTTTTCCTACTTGGTTGCAATCTATGATTCTGTGTTGAATTTGTTGTCTTGTTTATGAATTATAGTTTCTTGCGTTTGCCTTGTACTGGTGTGAAATTGTTGTAAATAATGTACCTTGAATTACTTAAAAATTGCATTGGGACTAAATATTTTGAATAAGATTATTTTTTAGTAATCTGTCACGTATCAAGCATTCATGTCACTATAAATACTTGTAATAATTGCAGGTTATTATATACGTTCTTTTACATATTATATAAGGTAATAAAATAAAACTTCTTCGTCTTACATTGCAATCTTGGCATTCATTTTATTCCCAAACTAGCGACCCGCCCCGGTTTCGCACGGGTGCAAAATTATCAGTGTTTCCCTACTATATTATACATGTAATATACATATAAACCTTCCTCATGAATCACTCTATCTATTAAAAAAAACTCATCAAAATCCGTTGCGTAGTTCTAAAGATTTAAGCATACCTAGGGATATAGGAATAGAGAAAGCGACTTTGTTTTATACTATGTAGTGATAATAACTAAATATTACAGTAGTTATACCACCTTTTATTTTTATAACATAATCACATCAGATGGTGTTCTTTAGTTCCTAATCCCCCAGCCATAATTTCTACAGTTGCCAGCCTAATAACATTTAAATGCACGCCATCTAGTGGTAAAATTTTGAAGAAAGCTTTTGATTTCGCTCATGTCTATGTGTGTGTAAACGACACTAAACAGAGTTGGATATTAATATTTCATTTGTATGGCAAATCGGATGGGTTTCGAGGCGATAATTTGACTAATTCCGATAAAGTACGATGCCTGATTTCCACGTAACTATTTCTGTGACTTAATATTGTTCCAAAGACACTCAAAACAAAATAAAACTGAAAATGCTACAATTCAGCGCCATCTAGCGGGAAACGGTCCACGAACAACCCGGAACATTCACCTTAATACATTGTAATGATTCTATGCAAATGAAAAAATGATGATCGCTTCACCATCAACCATTGCATCCCTGCTTACCATCAGGTGGGATTGCAGTCAAGCACAAGTTAATATAAATTTATCAAAAGGTTGGGATGAATTTATCTCTTATAGGCGTACACAGCACTTGTATAGTTAATTATAAAAAAAAATATCGTGATCACATAAAATAATTAAGTCAAATTCCTTTTTTTATATTACATAAGTTGATGGTGTGGCGCAGTAGTTTATTAAAAGAATATTCAGAGCAGATAAATAGAGAGAAATTATAATTGTATAAAGATTATTCCATCATTAAAACGAGTGGGCGTAACGATCTGGAGGCGTACCTAAGATGAGGGCTAAAGAATTTACATGGAACCTGAATTCCTAGAAGCACTTGAAGAAAACTTTACACAGCAACGAAACGGTAGACGATACTCAGAAAAATAAAATAGTAAATTGCGTCCCTGACTTAGCTAAGTATCTTCATCTTCCAAGCGTTTATGTAGTTTTTTTAAGCTTTACTCTAGGAATTTTTAATTTATTTTTGCTTTTGTAACGATTTACGACAATTTAGTAATGAAATAGGAGTATGTAAAGAGTAAAAAATTTTAGGCATGCTCCCGTTTCGTCAACTTTTATGCCAGCTGAAATTTTAGCTTGGCCGTGCTAGCAAGGAATCTTCCCAAAGATTTTTCCGTAGGAAATCAACAAATAAATTCTCCTGCTCTGGACGGAGTAAAACAGACTGTCAGACTTTTATTGACTAAAACCCCACTGTGTTCCTTCAGTTGCTCTTTGCGAACCCCACAGTAACCCTTTCGTAAAATCCTCAGCCCAGGCAAGACTCCATTATTCCTACCAAAAGACCATTGTAATTTCAGCAATTTGATAAATAAACCTGGTATATTATTCTAGCAAAATCATCTCTCAAGACTAAAATAATTCACATAACGTCGACTCAAGCATTCTAAAATACTTCATCCCTTCCAAAAATCTGCCGCCATCTTTAACTGAATAATTTACGAATTTAGAACTCGAACAGCGAAATTATGAATAGCCTAATTCTGTTACAAGTAGGTACCTGTAACCAAATATCTTCATTCACCATCTGTTTCCTTATTACAAATTCAGTATTAAAGATTCGAGTGTTACAACTCGTAACACGTAACGTGTTACGCTTGCGGTTACAGCAACGTGATGTGTTGCGTATAGTTTGTTTCGTGACCACATGATCCCGTTGAACTAGGATTTTAAAGTAATTAATTACTGTAAAATAAGGCTTGAGATTTGTACTTAGTATGTGGTTATTCTAGAGTGCCTGTTTTAAGTAAATCATCAAAATATATGAACGACGAAGATTTTGGCGAATTTTTTTCGAGTGAAGCTGAGTGGCTCTGTTTTCATATTTTTTTTATTCTTTATAGGTTCGCGCTTAACTACTATTTCACCTGATTGAAAACGATGATGCGGCCGCTTATCGGAAAGTAACCTATTCATTCGTGACTTAAAGATCCTGCAAAAGATAAGATGTCTGCACAACAGTAGTGGGCCAGCATGGCTTAAACCTACGAGGGCCATGAGTTGACTTCTGAAAGGGGAACTTGAGGTCCTAGGATTCTAAACGTAAAGAGGGCTTAAGAGGACTTAAGTGTGTTATTATTAGTTCCCCCCTAAAAACGAGCGAGAAAAGTCATTAGATAAACCCATTAAAAAAATAGGAAAAGGCTAGGGAAATGATAATTCAGGTTTCACAATGCATATTCATTCATCTGCCTAGCCTTTACCAACTATGTTGGGGTCGACTTCCAGTCAAGCAGGATTTAGCTGAATACCACTATTTTACAAGGAGCGGCTGCCTATCAGACCTCCACAACCCATTAACTGGGGTAACACAGTAGTTCATGGCAAGACTGGAATCAGATTTACTGGCTTCTGACTGTCCGTAACGACTGCCAAAGATCTACAAATGACAGCCGGAACCTACGGCTTAACATGCTTTCCGAGGCACGGAGGAAACTCGTTATATTAAGATGGTCACCGATCCACAGACCAACCTTGGCAAGCGTTGCTTAACCTTGAAGATCGACCCGTGCGGCTGTTATTATCTAGCCACGAGCTCCTTGCAATGCATATTTATTATTCCATCAAAATAAACCAAGGAAATGCGATCTCAGTAAAATACATCTCTACTCCGTGTTGTATTAAACCTTGTGGTTTTCAATCTAAGACGAGATTACCTCATTGATTCCCATGGGAGTTCTGCGGCTTATACATTATCCTGGGGGATACATAACAGGGGATGCGATCGCTAATTTAGGGGATGTAATAGAATACTGGTAATGTATGCTTCATTTAGGGTGAAAATGTATGTTAAACTTGCTTTTGTCAGCGGTTTTGGCCGCGTGACAAAGTTTGAAACTTTAAACCCCTGTTAGGCCGTGCGTTGATATATTAGTTAGTCAGTTCCTTCTTTTATTTATAAAGACTTTTTTCGCAAGCCAGTTAATTTGTACGTGTGTGTGTTTAGAACTCCTTCACGCTTACAAACCTGAACAGATGATCGGCATACGGCTAGACATCCTGTAAAAGCTCATAGAATACTTTTCATCCCGAGAGTCTGTACCTTTCGGATAATTTTCCCTGTAAGCGCGGCCAAACTCACCAGTGAGTAGGCTATTTATATGTTAGATTCTTATTTGTTAGCCAATAATATATTAAATTATTCAAAATCTTTGTTTTGATTAATACACATTTAAAAACAAAACATAAAAAGATACTGCCTAAAAAGCTTATCATTATTTATTTTATTATATGCCACAAACTTTTCCAAGACTTGCAAAAACACAATCACACACCTCTTGTCAAATAACTCACAATTATCTCCCAACCATTGCAACATCCTCCCAAAAGAAACATGGGAACACAAAGTCTCGGAAATTACGAAATCCCTTCGTTATTTCACCCTAGGAAATCACCACCTAACTTGGAATTAAATCCTCCTGTACGCACCTTAACTGGAATAAACCTTACCAAAGCTTACCTTGGTAAAATTTCAACGCGGAAAATCTAAGAAAGTAGAACCACAGACGGTTCCCGTTCCTTTCTAGACGCGCTGATGCAAATTTATTTTCCCACACTGAACACTGAAAATTCAGTCTTACATTTCAGGAGATAGAGTTGGTTTTTCTTCCACAGTTTCTTTGTAAAAGATTCTGCCAATATGGAGGTTAGAACAATTTGTAAGTACTGGGACACACGGACTTTTAATTCGGCTAGTCGGTTCGTAATATGTAGTCGTACTGCGAGTTTTTTTAGTGTAGAACTAACTTTAATCTGCTCGTTTGAATTCGGTTTTATGCAAATTCGGTTTTATTGCAGTGCTTTTATAATTTCGATTTGCGTGAGTATTTTTAGACTGTATTTTCAGGTGGTTGTGGAGTTCTTTGTGAAGGAAGTCCGAGGTAATTTTACTATTACCATATCTAGATAAAGTCTGGTCCGATTTATCATCATCTTTCTGTGTTATTTGTGGTCCGTCATGCTATTCTATCACTAACTTCCAGGATAATCCAATTCCAGCTTCATACATTTATTATAATTATCTAAATTTATTATATTATTTTTAATTTAAAAAAATATCCTATTATCGAAGATATTATTTTTAATTGTATAAGATTAGCGACATCTGCTGCTTTGGTTGAATTACTTGAATATTATAGAGCGCAGGGTTGTTTTTAATGCTTTAAACGAGTATTATGCTGCGTCCCATTGACAATAAGACCGACAACGGAGTCATAGGAATAGTCCCGTTTTTATACTTTGGGTACGGAACCCTAAAAAAGACACAACAGTTTCGTAAAGGTGTTAATTATTTTTTGAATTTTCTACTACAATATGCATGTAATCTAAACCTATCTCATGACTCAGTCTGTCTATTGATGAAAACCACTTTTTTGAATTTACCTATCGCGTACTGACAAACACTGTGTGGATTTATTTTATTTTATAATACAAGGACTTAAGATAATATAAGGACTTAAGAGGCCTGCGGACACCGCGCGCTATTTCTAGTTGAGACGAAAAAAAATACGTTTTTGAGTTTGATGGAATCAATCCAGATAGTATAAACAATTCTTGGACACACTGACTGGAGTAAAGACATCATCCGCACACTGACAGTTGCTTGCTGTGATAGCAATACAAATTATTGGAAATTTGGGAGATGTTCCGTAATACCAAAAATGATGAATGAAAAATTAATGTATTTCCAATATTGTTTCGAGTATTTATAACTTGATAATAATATCTGTGTTCCTACGGAGAGATATTTTGAAATATTGTTGTTTATAATATAGAAAAAACAAAATAAAAACATGACATTTTCGCTGTAAAAAAGTGCAAATTTGAATTCGCTTAAATTTCGTTTGGGGTAAGTTTTTCAACCAAAAGATAATGTAGGAACCTAGATAATTATTGTCTGAATCCGAATAACATCATATTATGGTGTAAATATACTTAAACTGCAAATGATTTTGGTATTACGTTTGTATGGATAATTCTAACATCGCGCCTGCCTTAATATTATTTATTTCTTATGAAAGAAACATATACATCCACAGCTACTAATTCACTCAAGGTTGCCGTCATGACGATTTCTTCTCAAATTAAGAGACGAAATATTTCAGCAATTATGTGACTTATCGGTGCTAAGATTATAAACATGTTTGTATAGCGAGTTTCTTATGAAAAACCCCACAAAAAAAGATATCGCAAGCGTTAGAGAGCTGATATCGGTAGCAACATGATTGAATACACCGTAATTATCTTTGAAAATTTGACACGAATTGATGTTTCTGAATAGTATAAATATAACATATAACACTTATTAATTTTGGTTATATTTATGTATGTATTATATATTTTATTTATTATATATTTTATTTAATATTAGTTTATATTTTATTGTATTATAGTATGTATTTTATTTAATATTAGTTTTTGTTTGTTTAACTGTCAGTTGCACCTACTACGCCATGTTTCTGCACCACCCTAAGGTCGACTGGTAGAAAATGCCTAAGGCATTAAGTCCGCCTTTGTACCTACAATGTTTGTGCATAAAGTTTAATAAAAAAAAAAAAACATACGTAATAGTCGAATAGGTATGCTGGCAGGGATTTCTTAAATAAGAAAAAAAATCTTTGTACTTATCTTTCTGTTTCCATCTTATTAGCCTAACTTTTTTTTTATTATTTTATATGTGTACATAAATGGAAAATTATTTACATAGTAAATGTTCCACAACTATCACAGGCCAGTTCATCAGGACAGGTTTGTGTGATGAGCACCATAATTTGTTCAATAATATTATAATATTATTAATAATTATGTATGTTTCTAGTAACATAGGTATGCGTATATTTATCAGTTGTCTAGTACTCCACAAGCTCTGCTTAGTTTGGGACTAAATGGCGATGTGTGAAAGTTGTAGCATAATAGGAATATAATAATCTGGTGGTCATCGTCGTAGGTTCTCATATCTACTTAGATATGAGAACCTACGACGATGACCACTTATCATTAGAAGGGTCGATTACCTATAAAATTCATCATCCAATAACTGCCTACAAGATCTTCTACCGACACTATAATCCTATCACATATTGAGCAGATATATAGATTCTAGTTTCCTACTGCGTTCTATTCTGAGCTATTGGTATCTACCGAACAAAGATACAATTAATGCTTTGTCACGAGTTGCCGGTCAATTAAATCGACGGAGGATTGTGTGGCTGTTTCTATTAATCTACTAATCTAGAGTGTTGTACAGGATTTGCTTTTGTTTGGCCAGGGTTTGAGTAGTGATAAATAGTCATCGGTATCAATAAAAATACTATTGATGTATGAAAATTGGTTCACAAGTGTGAGTGATGTTTCATCATCATCATTTCAGCCGAAAGAAGTCCACAAGCGTCACTACAACGACCGGTTTTGTGTGTCTCTTTCGGAATATCTCTCCTTCTCGTGTAATGTTTCTTTTCAATATTTTTCTACATATTACGTTTCCTCTATCAGCCATCACAATTCAATAATTTGACGACAAGGTTGGTACAGTTGTGAAGCGATTGGCTGCTGCCGTGCGTGTCGAGGGTTCAATCCCCGCACGTAAAGGTCTGAGTGTCTTGGGTATGTGTTTACAATGTTTACATGTTTGTTAACGCACCCACTATACAGGAATTATTCCAAGAGCAGGGCAAAGTTTGTTTTAAAAGAAAGAAAAAAAAATCGGTAATAAGTGTGTGGGTTGCTCATTATTGCTTGAGAGGAGGACGAATCCGGTTCAAATGTTGTACACACTAATCGGTTCTGAACTCCAGGTATAAGCAGGGCTATGACCTCATAGAAAGAACGAAACAATAAACCATCCCACGTCCTGAAATAATAGGTCTTTGCGGCTTTACCTATGAAACTTTTGAAACGGGATACTTTGAATTATGATATCTTTGGATCGACTTTGACTTGTAAGTTCAAATAAACTTTACATTGAAGGTACTTTACTCGTATTCTATTTTTGGTAATAATTGCTGATTGGTTTCTTTGGGTTTTTATTTTCTTTAATATCGATGAACGTCAGTAAAATACAAGGTTGGTGCCCTGAAATCATACGACGGCGTCGCGGCAGATCAACAAGGAGCGGGACGACTTGAATGTCTTCCTTAAGAATTGGCAAGACTGGCTCAAAGCTGAAAACGATGGTAGGAATGGAGGGAGGCCTTTGCCCAGCAGTGGGACAGTATAAGCCAGGTATAATATAATAATAATAACCGAAGAACGCAAAACAGAGCTTTTTAAGAGAGGTCCTCGTAAAGAAAATTTATTTTTTTACCTTTCTTAGAACCTTTTACCTATCATTTTACCAGGTTTTAATCCTGTATCTTCTTAAGTAAACCTCCAACATCTTGGACACAGTACAAGTTCGTATCTCCGTCGGTAATGTTATCTCACTCGGGAAGGTATCGAAGCGATTCTCTTTATACTGAACCGATTGAACGGCTGGCGTGAGCCAACACATTTGTAAGAAAAACGTAAACATTTTCAATGTGATTGCGAGTTAAGTTATTGGGGAACTTGAGAAGATGAATTGATTGTAATGTGAATTATATATATTTATTTCTTTGAATTTCATCTACAATAGTAGTACATAAGTGGACTTAATGCATTATGGCATTCTCTTACAATACTCATCTATAATATACTCGTAGGTATCATGTCAAATCCGGCTTGACTGGAAGCCAACCCCAATATAGTTAGGCTTAGGTTAGTTAGTATTTTACGACGAGTGGCTGCCTACCAGACGTTGGAAAAAGAATGAATATTTTTTTGTAAAAACAAATATTCGTAGTTAGTTCATTTTTAAGTAATTTTGTGTAACATACATTTTGTTATTTACGTGAAATAAAAGAGCAAACATTATGAAAAAAATATGTGAGTTATTTATTTAGAGACTAGCTGTCTCCTGCGGTTTCACCCACATTTTTCGTTACTGCTCCGCTCCCGTGGGTCGTAGCGTGATGGTATATAGCCTATAGCATTCCTCGATAAATGGGCTATCTAACACTGAAAGAATTTTTCAAATCGGACCAGTAGTTCCAGAGATTAACCCCTACATACAAACTTACAAATTTTACCTCTTTATAATATTAGTATAGATATATAATTTATTTGGTTGGTTAGTTGCTACCAGCGGCTTCACCCGCGTAATAGTATAAAATTATCCTAAGAGAACATACTTTCAGAATAAATTCTATACTAGTATTGATTCCAGGGCTACTCGTACTCTACTCGTTTACGAAGTTTCGTAGATATTCGTTCTGTCATTTGAGCGTGAAGAAGTAACACACATACCACAAAACATACCCTCAAATTTTGACCTTAAAAATACTAATTTCTGTTATCGGCTTCGCCCACATGAATGTAGATATCATACTAATACAAACTATGGAACCCCGTTTCCCACCGTGAATTCCCTTAACGGCAAAGTTTTGTGTCTGGGTGTAATTTATCTATAATATGTATGTATTTAGAAATATATAAGTATGTTTATCAGTTGTCTAGTACCCATAATACAAGCTCTGCTTAGCTTGGGACTAGATGATGTTGTGTGAAAGTTGTAGAATATTATTATTTCATTTATTTAGCATTTTTACATATTTTTTACAATTTTTAAATATTTCCTTAAAAAACACAAAAAAAAACATTTAAAAATATAAAAAATAGTAGCCCACCGGCATCGGGAACAGGGTCCAAGCTACCGGCGGTCAGGGCTCCTGAGAGAGGAACCTCCGGACTATACGCGCCGTGTCCAAGAGTGCAGCTTTCTGGATCAAGCCCTTGATCCAGCTGCCTAACGAGAGCCTCCTCAGGTGTTCGTCGAGGCTCTTGGCTATTAAGCCATTGGCCGTCACGACTATCGGCACAATGATTGCTGTGTCCACTTCCCACATGTCGACAACCTCGCGAGCTAAGTCAAGATACTTAGTTTGCTTTTCTTTTTCAGCTTTCACGAGGTTCTCGTCATGAGGGACCGCTATATCAACAATCATTGTGCGACGCTCTAATCGATCTATCACCACTATGTCGGGCTTATTGGCAACAATAGTCCTATCAGTAATGATAGATCGATCCCAATACAACGTGATATTGCCATTGTCGAGAACTGGGTCGGGCACATACCTATAGTACGGTACTTCTGACTCCACAAGATTGTATTATATTATTATTATTATTATTTCTTTATTTGCTTTTTAACGTTTGAATCCCCGACCGGTCTCATGAGACCGCGCTGTCATTGTCTTACTATTGTTTCTCGTTTCGCGGGTATGTGATAGGTTGAATACATATTAAATATATTTTTAAATATTTCTTACAAAAATAATAAAAAAAACATTTAAAAATATAAAAAATAGAATGCCACCGTTAGCGGGAGCAGGGTCCAAGCTACCGGTGGTTAGGGCTCCAGAGACAGGAACCTCCTCACGATACGAGCCGTATCCAGGAGTACTGCCTTCTGTATCAGGCCCTTGATCCAACCGCGCAACGACAGCGGTTATTATTATTATTATTTATAGTGCTCGCCTACGTTATAAAAGGAATCCTGGTACAAAATTTCCCACTTCAAGTCCCAATACTTTGAGGCTTGGTGTCCCCAGATCAAAGGCAACGAAGGAATGGGGTGGGGTTTAGTCAGTTAAAGTCTGACACGCCCTCCCGTTCTGCTCAAGACCGGGAGAAGTCATTCAGATGATTCCGCACTTGAAAAAAGTCCCAATAGTTTCGGCTGTGCGTTGAAATATCAGTCAATCAGTTTCTTCATGTATACTACTAGCTGTCCCCTGCGGTTTCACCCGCATTTTTTGTTACTGCCCCGCTCCCGTGAGTCGTAGCGTGATGGTATATAGCCTATAGCATTCCTCGATAAATGGGCTGTCTAACACTGAAAGATTTTTTCTAATCGGATCAGTAGTTCCAGAGATTACCCCCTACATACAAACTTACAAATTTTACCTCTTTATAATATTAGTATAGATAAATAAAAAACTTTTACCGTTTCACTGTTAACCGATCCAAGCTATATCAAAGAGTTGAAGACAAAAATGTTTGAATATATATTTTTTGTGACAAACTGAATACTAGTTTTTATTTACATAATAAGGGTAAAAGAAACCCAAAGGAAACGATCAATCAGTCTGTGAAAAATGGTACGGCGAGACAAGAGGAGGGTAACTAATGAGATAACGAGTAATGAGGAGTGGAAGGTACTCGTATGTGGTGCTGACCAGAAATATATTGGAAAGAGGACAAAGGAAAGATTTTTTTGAGGTGGGAATTCATGCAACGACTTTTCCCACTCTAGGGTGGAGTTAGAGGACGTGACAGATTTTTACTGACAAAAAATTCACTTGGATTTTTCAGTTGCCCTTAGTCATGGTTTCCCTTTCATGCAATCCCCGTGGTCCTAGCGGGTATTGACCCTGCTGGGCCCCTGCGGTTTGGATGATATTTTTTTGAGGTGCACGTGAAACACTAAACGCCATCGACGACACTGGCGCGGTCCATACCGGACGGTTGGACGGTAAGCTACCTTGACGGTTGCTCATGGTCCGCAAGCTGATAAGACAGTATCACAAACATGTAGATTGTATTTAAAAATTATGATCACTTTTTCATACAATAGCTTCTGGTAGTAACTTAAAGACCGACATGGACCGACGACCTGGCGAGGGTCGCGGGAATCCGATGGATGCGAGACGCACAGGACGCTTATGTCCAGCAGTGCACGTCTTTCGGCTGAGATGATGATGTAACTTAAGGTAAATTACTCTATTGGATTTTGAAAAGTGGTGATAGTAGAGACTAATAACTTTTTGCAATTAACTTTAAAATTATAACGCCGTTTTAACAGTCACTAGCGCGACTTTTGAACTTGAAATAACAACAGAGCTGGTTTTATCGGACAACGACTTACCTAGTTAGCTAGTCGGGAATTATTAGCTTGACAGCCTAAACTCAACTCTAGAATCGAGTATCAGCAGAACTGCTTCTAAGCTTTCAAATTGTACTTTCTCTTCAACCTACCTCTTTACACAAAAACTTAACTTAAAACCGCACCAACATAAAGCAACAAATGGTGATGACCAAACCGCCAAAACACACTTGTAAATCCATGCACCCATTTACCAACCACCCATTTTCTCAGCCAAGATGATAAGTATTAGGAACATCTGCTGTGCGCAATCGCCGCCGAAGTAATGCCCCGCTTAGGGACGAATGAACGACGCTCATTTGTAAAACGATATAAGAATATGTCGCTCAGCTTGTTTGGGAGATGATAATACTGAGTAGGAGGGGTGGTTGAAAGAAAAAAGAAAGAAAGAAATACTCTTTATTTACATGAACAGTGGAGTCAGATTTACTGGTTTTTGACTATCCGTAACGACTGCCAAAGATCTACAATGACAGCCTTGACCACGGCTTAACGTGCTTTCCGAAGCACGAAGGAAACTCGCTATGTTAAGGTGGTCATCCATCCACAGACCAACCTAGGCAAGCGTTGCTTAACCTTTAAGGTCGACCTGTGCTCCACTCCTAGCCACGACCTCCTCGTAAAGATGCGCTCGTTCTTTTATGAAGACAAAAAAGGAACACAGGAGCGAATTTCATTCAGTAAAAGTCTGACACACCCAGCTCCACCTCTGAGTGGGTTACCTTTTATACCTGATGTGGTACCTTTTATGCAAAAATTACCAAACGATGTCTTCGTTTGGTAATTTCTGCATAAAAGGTGTAAGAAAGTCATTAAGTCGATTTCGTATGCATTATGATTAAGTAATGCTCCGCTTAGGGCGAATGAACGACGCTCATTTGTAAAACGATATAAGAATATGTCGCCCAGCTTGTTTGGGAGATGATAAAACTGAGTAGGAGGGGTGGTTAGTGGTTGAAATTTAATTTTTTGGGGTGTAGAGAAGTCCTTAATAAAATTAAAGTGATTGATATCCAAATAATATAAAAATATTGCAAAAGCAACGTTTTGAGTCAATAATATGAAATAAAACAAACATGGAGCAGTTAATAGATACGTTTACACAATAATGTCACCAGGGGACCACATGTGCAGAAGCAGTTATTACCAAACAAGCGCGTCTTCAACATAGTCTCTAACCTTGTAATATGCTTTTTTGGTTAGGAAACGCGTAATATGGGTTGAATGGTTGGTTGAACTTTGTGATTAAATAATCCCCCGCTTAGGGCGAATGAACGACGCTCATTTGTAAAACGATATAAGAATATGTTTCTCAGCTTGTTTGGGAGATGATAATACTGAGTAAGAGAGGAGGGGGGTTGGAAAGTGGTGGGGTGGTTGATGGTTAGATTTTTATTGTTTGGGGTTTAAGGCGTTTGAAAGAGCTATCAAATCCAGGAATTAGTATTTAAGTTTTTTTTTATTGTTATAAACTAGTGCTTGACTGCGATCCCACCTGATGGTAAGCCTGTGTGGTAAGCAGTGACGCAATCGATGATGGTGAGGCGCACTAATTTAGCCTATTCACTCTATTGACACTATAGTTTAGTGTCAATTTTTTTACACAAAGACCCTGTGGGTCAGTTCGGATGGAGAGCAATAGGTAGCTCTTCCTAGGACTAGGTAGGAACTCTTCGTCCAGATATTTTGAAAACACTGATATTTTGTGTATATCGAAATCAAAACATGTTTTTATAAACGAATCCAGAAAAAACGCGGAAAATCTGCTAGTTTATGAGAACTTCGAGTAAATATATTACACATAGAAACCATCCATTTAATCCGGATTCTGAATAACGAAATATATCCCAAAAACTTTTAGAGTTGTTTAAAAAAAAACATGTATTTCCTGGAACAAGTATTGTGCAATATTCGAGTGAGTGACTAAATGACTGACTGCCAACAGAGCAATTAGGCGTTGTTTTTTTTTTCACGTAGCCTCTTTATCAAATATTGCATTGGACAAAACAATTAGCTTTTAAACCATGCTCATGTTGACAATAAACGGTTAAAGAACGAAGCAACGCCCGGATACCACTATCCGACAAAACAAAGATCTTCCAGCAGCAGACATCTTTCGGCTGAGATGATGATGGTGATGGTGAAATTGACTCCTAGTGAACTATGATGTAAAATTGGTACTTATAGTTTTATTTCAGGCGCAATCTCGGAAAATGGAGGTGAAAGTTTAATTAAAAAACCTATTGATAACCAAATACCTATTTGCCGTTATGGCCGATATCACCATATCATACACACTGGTCAAACTTTCGTTATTGACTACCTAAGTGACCTAAATACCTATTTGCCGCTATGGCCGATATCATCACTGGCAATACACACTGGTCAAACTTCCGTCTTGAAACACCGTGGTAAGTGTAGTGATTGCATGCCGTGTCAAAAATGAAATAGATTCTACTCTGGACATTGTCTCAAGGCGCAAAAACCGCAAACTAAAGAAATAAATAGTTATCTATTGTGTTTGTGTGGGTGTGTTGTCTATACACTTTTTCCATCCTTTTGAGCAAATCACACGTGATTTAAAGTTACAGGATAACGAGTATTTTTCTACTACAATGCAATTCCTCTTGCCCACATGTAATACATAGTTTAGCCACATAATAGATTAGTAGCGCAGAAGGCTGACTAAATATGCAAAAAGCGAAAACAAACGGTTTAAGGGTTTTTTTTAGTCGGTAGGGGAATCATCAGAATGACTTCTCCCACTCTTGGGCAGAGCGGGAGGGCGTGTCAGACTCTTACTGACTAAACCCCTACCCCGTTCCTTCGTTGCCTTCGATCTGGGGGACACGGTGACAACCTTTCGGATTTTCCGTGTTCCCCAGAGGCTTCGGCCCTACCGGGCCCCTACAGTTTGCTGACATCTCCTTGAGGCGCGCGTGGAACAGAACGCGCCGTTGACGACTAGGCTCGGTCCAGATTATTACCAGACTGCCGGATGGCGAACTACTCAGTGCTCGCCGTCTGCGAGCCCAAACAGTTAAAGGGTTGGCGTAGTAGTTAAGCGATTAGGTGCTGCATTGTACGTCAGAAGTTAGACTCCCGCACCGAAGAAATATTTTTATGGACTAGTGATTTTTATCACGAACCAGTCATCGGACAAACTATCGTACGGCGAGTATCCATCCTTACTTTGCTCAAACCTCTACGGTCCGGAGTAAGCGCTTCGCTTCGTCGTTTATACCGCGTACATCGAAGGACTGGAATAATTTACCTGCTGCGGTCCTCCCGTCCGATTATAATTTGGGTGTCTTTAAGGCTAGAGTGAATAGGCTCTTAATAAACTAGTGCGCCTCACGATCGACGATTGTATCACTGCTTACCATCAGGTGGGATCGCAGTCAAGCACTGAATTATATAACTTAAAAAAAAAGTTGCCAAGTAGAGTTAGTTTTTCAGGTTTGGGTATATTGTATAAGTAAGTTTGCATGTTTATAAACGTACAAGATTAAAAGGGCTACCGGACGGTCAGCCGGCTACGAGTACATTTCAAAGTTGTGGTGATTCTTCGTAACAATTCCGCATCCCTAACCTTCTGCACTTTACTGTTTATTCAACGGTACAGTTGAACATAGTTTCTATTTGTGCTAGCGTGTCTTCCACCATTACACTCGTGTTTTGTTATTTCAATAGTTCTCTTCTATCGTGTTGATGGTAATAACCAAGAGCTTTTCTTTTTAACTTGGCAGAAGCATCGAACTATTCTTTACACAACTGATCTTGAAATCTAATACAAAACCATATTTTCCTAACAACATTTATGATGTGCCATCGACTATTCGGGTTCGGTCCTTATCGGAAAGGCAAACGGGGAGAGACCTCTTGCTCGTCGTCCTGCATACCCGCGCCTGTGGTGACCAGAGAACGCTCTGCGTCTCCTGAAGCCTAAGACGTTTCCTGTCGTGGTAGCTGGGGCTGCGAGGATGTATTTCCTCTTAATAATGCGGCTATTTTATCATTCAGCCGAAAGACGTCCACTACTGGAAATAGGCCTCCCCTAAGTGTCGCCGCAACGACCGGTCCTGTGCGTCTCGCATCCATCGGATTACATTCTCCGCATCCGCAACACATTCTTTTACGCTCCGGACCATATCTGAACAAGACACGGTGTGATAGATCGCAACGGTTGATCACCTCTACAAAGACACAGTAGTGTTCCACTCAAGCGGGATACACCTCAAATGCATGCTTCAGCATGTATTCCGGGCGGCAGGCATTAATCTTACTGGACCCTTCAGTTTTGCTGACATATTGAGGCGGGCGTGAAATACTACGCACCGTCGACTTGGGTTTGTTCCTAACCGGATCGGCCAGACGGCGAAGTATCACGATCCTGTGCCTAATGGCTTACTTATTATTATTATACTTATTATCGGCTTTATAATGTTCCCACTGATGGGAATCAGGCCTCCTCTCTAGGAGAGGGAATGGGCCATAATCCACCGCGCGGGCCCATTGCGGATTGGCGGATGTCACATGTCTTCGAATTTTTGGTTCTAGGACATGCCGGTTTCCTCACGATGTTTTCCTTCACCGTTTTTGAGAACAGTGGTGATGAAATAAATTACACAAAGTGATGCGCGTGACTGGGTTTGAACCCGCGACCTACAATTTGCAAGTCGGGGTAGTTACCACTGGGCCACCACTACTCTAAAGGGCAAATCAGCAGAGAAAACTGCACCAAAACCAGCTCAGGAGCTCCAAAGAAAAAAGGCAAATAAAATTTTAACAACTTCTCACCATCACTAATGCAAACATGATCGTTTGCCACTTCACAAACTTTACGTGAATCGTGAAGCAGTCTTTTTTCCTTTTAAAAAAATATATTAGGGTACATCTACACTGGCGTTTTATCGAGTGCTGGTGTCGTTACGAAATCATTACATTTTATGGAGCCAGTAAATGGGCCGCTTGCTGTAGGGACCATATTTTTGTAGCATGGTGGTACTGAAGTGATCTGAGAGAAGTAAGAATGGGGTTGTTCCTTATCTGTGTGTAAATAGTTTTGAGTGTAGTTCTACATTTGTGTCTGACTTTGATCCTATTTGATGGTAAGCAGTGATGTAATCGTTGAAATGTGCACTATATAGTTTGTTAAGAGCCCATTCATTCCAGCCTAGACTTGTCAAAGCTAGACTTTGAAGATCATCATCATCATCATCATCTCAGCCGAAAGACGTCCACTGCTGGACATAGGCCTCCCCCAAGCGCCGCCACAGCGACCGGTCCTGTGCGTCTCGCATCCATCGGATTCCCGCGACCCTCGCCAGGTCGTCAGTCCACCTTGTGGGAGGCCTTCCGACGCTGCGTCTTCCGGTACGTGGCCGCCACTCCAGAACCTTCCGTCCCCATCGACCATCCGTTCTACGAGCAATGTGCCCAGCCCACTGCCACTTAAGTTTGGTGATTCTTCGGGCTATGTCGGTAACCTTAGTTCTCTTGCGGATTTCTTCATTCCTGATATGATCGCGCAAGGAAACTCCGAGCATAGCCCTTTCCATTGCTCTTTGGGTGACTTTAAGCCTTCTGATGAGGCCCATTGTGAGCGACCACGTTTCTGATCCATATGTCATCACTGGCAACACACACTGGTCATAGACTTTTGTCTTGAGACACTGCGGTAGGTTGGACGAGAAGATACCGTGCAGCTTCCTGAACGCTGCCCAGCCGAGTCGGATTCGACGATTGATCTCTTTCTCGAAGTTAGATCTACCCAACTGGACCGTCTGTCCCAGGTAGACGTAGTCGTCCACAACTTCGAGTGTAGAGTCTCCGATCTTGATAGGAGTGGGAGCTACATGGATGTTTACCATGACTTTGGTTTTGTCCATGTTCATTTTGAGTCCCACTCTTTCGGAAGCCCTACTGAGATCACCGAGCATTGTACTGAGCTCCTCCGTAGTCTCAGCCATGACTACTATATCGTCGGCAAACCGAAGGTGAGTGACTTTGAAGATACTTAAATTATAATAGGACAGGCGACAGAATTTTTAAATCGGTTCAGTAGTTTTTGAATTAATTTGTTACAAGCAAAAATACAAATTGTTCCTAAAGACAGAAGATAGCTATGTGCTATTTCAGGATATGGACTAGCCTTTCATCCAAATCCGTACAGCCGTTTGAAGATTCCTGGCTCCACAGACTGGCTATGACATAATGGCTACTCAGAAACAACGACTTACTCAGCAGGATTGTTTTAAAGAGTTACTATGGCCAAGACTCTGAGAAATATAGGCTATATATTTTCTACTTTTACGCAGGCAAAAACGCTGGCAGTTAGTACCAAATAAAAAGAGCTCCTATTACCACCTAATATTATTCAAAAGGAAAGTCGGAAGACTTATGAAAACATTGGAACCTTGGCACAAACCATGAATATAGTCCATACACGTTTCTTTGCCCATAATTTTGCGGCCGAACCGTTTTGCGGCCGTTCCGGGCCGTGTGAATAAACATGAGCCGTATGCGAATCGGAAATGGAACGGACGCTATCTAGTTACGGGCCGGATGAAGCGGCGTTCAGTTTTTACTTATGAGTCTGTTCTGCTAAGTGATTCTGGTGGGGGCTGGTGGCAGTTTTTTTTTAGTTGGATATGACCTTGAGGTTTTATAAATATTATGAAGGTCATTGCTAGCTAGGAGTTTGTATCAAATATAGCCTATTATGTAAGAATAAGAGTGATTAGAAAAATGTCGGGCTTGGACAAAATGGACTCAAACAATTTGCCTGCTGCGGTCTTCACTTCCGATTATAATTTCACCTTCAGACCTCTCACGCCAGACCCGGGTTTAGGCCATGGTCCCGAGCGAGGGGAATATGCCGGAAATCGTCTTCTTCTGTGAAGTACTAATACTCGCGAAGGCGCCCGACCCCGACGACCAGCTACGGTTGGCGCGCGTTTGCAGAAGTCCAGGAGTGGGTGGCTCGCCATTCGGATCGAGCCCAAGTCGTCGACAGCGTACTATGGCAAACGCTCCTCAAAGAGATGTCAGAAACAATTAGGAGCCCAACAGGGCCGATATGCTTTAGAGCAAGGAGATTTCTTAAAAACGAAACTCGTGATTCTAGAACCCAAAGAGTAACTGAAAGAACACAGGTGGCTTTTAGTGAGTAAAGGCCTAATACTCTCTCTTAATTATATTTATAATGAATTCACACCAAAAAAATATCCCACAACCTCCCACTTAATTTCATTTACAAACATGCACGAAACACAGCAAATCGATACATCTTAGTACCGACATTATGTCATACATTATGTATCAGGAAGCCTACCGACAGTACCTATAACAAGCCAAAACAGTGCCAAGACCGATATTAAATACATCGGCACACATATCTGTGAATACGTAACGCGATCTCAAACCGCTGGTATTTAGAAACCGGTACTGAGTAATTAAGTACTGGTACTGTAAGTATTTAAATACCGGTACAGCTAGTATTTAAGTACCGATAGTGCTAGTATAAATACTATCTGAAGGTACCGATACTACTTTTTTTTATTGTTATAAACTAGTACTTGTCTGCGATGCAATCGCAGCAGGTATGTGCAATCGTCGATGGTGACGCGCACTAGTTTATTAAGAGCTAGTAGTATTTAGTTACCGATACTACTAGTATTTAGGTACCGATACTACTAGTATTTAGATACTGCTACCGCTAGTATTTAAGTACCGGTCTTACTAGTATTTAGATACTGCTACGGCTAGTATTTAAGTACCAGTTCCGCTAGTATTTAGGTACCGGTAACACAAGTATTTAAGTACCAGTTTCGCTAGTATTTAAGTAGCAGTGTACTAAGAAACAGACGGTAAGGTTATCTTATCTTGAGCTGGACGAGTAATGTCAGCGGGCAAAGGGTTTTTGTGAGACGGTATTTAGTGTCGTGGTTTTTTAAAGGGTTTTACAGACATTATACACAAAACATTACTAAGTACAGAAGGTATTTTTTAAATTTATAATGTACTGTATTATTACTCATAGAGATTATTTGTAGAAAAAGTATGTATTTGTAGAGTTTTATTTTGCATAGAGTTTTAAAATTAGCCATGTCATATATACAACATGTAACATAATTAACGCATATCTTCTTAGGGGGTCATTGTACTTATCATCATGAACAATATAATAATATCGAAGAGTTGGTTACCAATACCAATACAGGTAAAAAAATACTGTATTGCCAGGTCAATTAATTCTTGAACGAATACGCTTATGATATGTAAACTGATTGCGTACAGAGAAAACAAAAAACAATGTATGAAAATATTCATTACAAACAGGTAAAAAAATTACATTCATTTTGGAATATGAAAACGAACCGCTGTTTTTTACAGAGAGATTCACACTGTAGTATTCAATATTATAATTAAAGGTTAAAGTTTAATATGTGTGTGTAATGTTTGATAGCCCTTCACACTCTTGTTTTTTTCTTCATTCTTGGCTGAACAAATTTTGGCACACGCGTAGACCATGTTCTAGGATGGTACATAGGTTTATCCCGGAGTATGTTGCGTTGCGTTGGGGACAAAGCGTTAATTTTACATACTCAAGCCCCGCTCCGCTCCGCTTTAATAGCAACACTTGCTACTCTTCTCTTCTCGTTACTCCACCCAGCCCCACTTTAGTAGAAACCCACCCAAAGCTGTTCCTATTCATAAGTACTATCAAACTCTCATCCGCCTAGCCTTTTCCTAACTATATTGGGGTCGGCTTGCAGTCAAACCGGATTTAGCTGAATACCAGTATTTTACGAGGAGCAGCTGCCTACCAAACCTCCACAACCCATTAACTGGGGTAACACGGTACTTCATGGCAAGTACTATCAACCTCTAAAAGATGGATATAGAAAATAAAACGAAGTTTTCCCGTAAAACAGGGCTTCGCTCTGAAAGGACAGGTTCCATGAAAAGTCCTTAGATAAAATGATAAGTATAATAAATTATAATGAACGTTTGAACTAAAGGATTCTATGAAACACATACAATTTCCGTTCCGAGAATTACTTCGTGTATTATTTATTCGCAAATTGGTAAGAGGCATTAGGAGTTGCTTACTATAAAACCAATTTATTGAAGATATGTTTAACAAAAACATTTACTCATATCGTTACATACACTCTGAATGGTGATTTGACCATAATAAACTGGCAAAAATTTGTAGAAATACTTTTCCTACATATTTTTACATGATAAACAAGCGATATGTACCTACCACATGTTAGTTAGTTAGTTAGCCTGTAGTGTCCCACTGCTGGGCGAAGGCCTCCCTCTCCCTCAACCCAAAGGTTGACTGGTAGAGAATGCCTTGTTGCATTAAGTCCGCCTATGTACCACCACTGTACATGAAGTTTAAATAAATAAATAAATATGTTTTGTTACCTATTTATTGTTATCTCACCTAATAGTAAGCAACGATGTGGTCGACGAACGAGCGCTCTTACCTAGAAAATAACTTTTTCACTCGAGACTTATTGACTCCTAGATTGTAGTTATCAGGAAACAGTACGGCAGGGAATTCTACTTCTTAACTGTATGCACAATGAATGAGTTCCCAAAACTTTTTGTAAGTATAGGTTCGATATTCACCACATGGTCCAATGGTGTGTGGTATGGTGTGTCCAATTTGCACTTGTGTGCATATGTGTCCATACAGGTGGGACAAGTTGGGCGGAATTAAATTGTTCAGTAGCTAGGTTGGGTAGGCTTTCGTCAGCCCCAGTCTGATCCAGTTAGGAAGCCAGACGTCGGAAGTGCCCCTCGAAATTCCACCGGCTGTCGCAGGACGAGTCCCAGGTACTTCATCGACAACCCAACGTCAATGTGATCCTCTCAGCTATTGAAAGGTGGACCCAGATTTCACAAAAACTTTGACATCATCCTTTGTAGCTAAGTCACAAAACAATTACTATTTTGCGATTTGGCAAAATCTTAGATGACTCGTTTCGGGAATCGAACCTAATACAATTCTCAACTTATACGAAACCACCGATGCGCAAGTCGAACTCGCACTTGACCAGTCTTTTTAGGGTTCCGTACCTCAAAAGGAAAAAACGGAACCCTTATAGAATCACTTTGTTGTCCGTCTGTCTGTCTGTCAAGACCCTTTGTCTCGGGAACGCGTTAAGGTATCAAGTTAAAATTAAAACTATATACTCAAATCCGCGGTCCCTTCAAACTGTGCAAAAATCACACTTGTAAGTTGACGGGAAAAAAAAAATACGCCTGTTTACGTTGCAAAAAACCGGCCAAGAGCGTGTCTGGCCACGCTCAGTGTCGGGTTCCGTAGTTTCTCGTCCGTCACAATAAGTGTCCCCAACTTTTCAAAAACTGTTCGTCCCATCAAGTTCAAAATAATTTTCCTAGAAAGTCTTTATAAAGTTCTACTTTTCAGATTTTTTTCATCTATACTAATATTATAAAGAGGAAAGATTTGTACCTATTTTTGTATGTTTGTAATGAATAGGCTCAAAAAGTTCTGGGCCGATTTAAAAAATTCTTTCACCAATAGAATGCTACATTCTTCCAATTTGACATAGGCTACATTTCATTTTGAAAAAAATTAGGGATCCTTGGTAGAATTTGAACAATGTAACCCAAGGTGTAGAAAAATGAGTTTTTTGTAGCATTATGTCCAACTATTGTAGTTATGTCACTACAACAACTTTTTTCATTTTAAACTTTAATGAACTACTAAAAAAAGTGTTTTATATCCAAATTTTCAAAAATAAATAATTGTCTACCCCGTGCGAAGCCGGGACGGGCTGCTAGTATTTTATAAACGTATGGTTCAAAAGGAGGTGACGTCACGGACGTTAAGTTAACCGGTACTCCTTGTTGTTGTGTTTGGTGTTTTAAAAACTTTAAACCATAATATACGAACTGTTTTAATACCAAAAGTTTTAGCGTACAGTATTTCTCCACACTAAGCGTTATCTAGCTCTAAAGTGCAGTGTTTGCGAGTTAATTAATAAATTAAACTCTAAACTAAACAAAAGTGGCTAAAATCTACCCTAATCATTACAAATATTAAAACATTGAAGTGAACTTGTAAATAAACATTACGTGTAGTGTCGCCTGTGAGTGCGCTTCGAATACTATTCGTGCTAGTGACAATTGTATGGTGTTAGATATACTATAGACCACCATAGCACCAAAACATTTATTATTGCACACAGCGCCATCTCTGGACATTGCACGGAACTACTGTGTATATTGGTAGGGTAAACGTTCAAAGCGATCGATACATGATGCCAGCAGCAAAGTGCGGTGGTTGCGCGAAATTTTTATCGCCGACAGATGCCGCTAAGTGTAGCCATTGTAATGGCTTTTATCATCGCGCTTGCGTCTGCCTTCCGACTTCAGGTTCTATTAAACCCACTTGGCGCTGCCCCGAGTGCGACAAAAATCGGGTCAGAGATAACAAGGCGGACACACCTGTTCGAGCGAGGGCCGCCCAAATAGAGGAGCACTTGAGCTCTGGACAGCTCATGGACACCAGCACATGCACGGAGGCGGCGCTGGACTCCACTAGTTCTGCAACGGACTTCGCGACGGAGTTGCGACTCTTTAAAGAGGAGCTGCGTTCGGAGTTCCGGCTGATGCACCGGGAGTTCTTACAATTGCGCACAGAAATGGCACAGCTCAAGGACTCACTTAAAGCTTCCGACCAGCGCGTGGACACCCTTGAAGCGCGAGTAGGCTCCCTCGAGCAAAGGTTGGAGCAAAAGGTCCTTCCGGACAGGGGGCTTCTGGAGAATACCATCGACGAGCTGAGGTACCAATTGAACGCTCGTGATCAGGAGCTGCTCCTCAACGACGTCGAAGTTTCGGGTGTTCCAGAGTCCAAGGAGGAGAGCGCCCTGCACCTGGTGAAGGTGCTCGGAACAAAGCTCGGAGTGACCATTGACGAGAAGGATGTGGTACATGCGGAACGAGTCGGATCCACGTTCCGTAATCGTACCAGCGACACCATCTCTGCCGACCCCACTGCGCAGCGGCCGCGTAGCATTTCAATTCGTTTCGCTAGACGAGCCACGCGCGATGCACTACTGCGCGCGGCCCGGGTGCGGCGCGGACTGACTGCGCATGATCTGGATATGAGCGGGCAGGCGCACCGTGTGTACGTCAATGAGCGACTTACGCGAACAAACCGCCAATTATTTTATCGCTCTCGTCAGGCGGGGACTCAACGTGGTTGGAAGTATGTCTGGACGAAGGATGGAAGAATCTTCGCACGCAAGGAGGATGGCCGCAAGGCTGAAATTATCCGATGTGAGGACGACATTGGCAGGATTTTTTGTTAGGGACCGGTTTGAAGTATAAGCATTCACGACTTCTAATTGATTATAACTTGTTTGTTATTTACTCTGTAGATATTGTACTGGGAACTTCTTTATTGGGTAATTGCGAACTCTTACTGTGTGTGTTTGTAAACAAATGCGTAGGTGCGAATACATACAAAATAAGTTATAAAATCATATATTGCTTTTTGATGGGTTGTTGTAGGCATATTAGAACCTTTTTATTAGATAGTTGTGATTGTAATTTTTTGCTATATCTGTGCATATATGAATATCGCTATTGTTTGCAGTGTTTTTTATCGATAGCTGTTTGTCTCATGGCGCTTTTTAGTGTCGCACACGTAAGCCAGTTTCATGCTACAACACATAAATATTTACATTTAATTATTACACTATTTACAAGTACACATATTTATTTACACTTTTATATTAGTACACTATTTGCAAGCAAATTTATATATCAAAACTCATTTTCCTTGTTACCCTTAATTTTTTACACTAGTCATACACTAAAGTTTGAGAGGATTGTATTGTGGCTGATTCCGATACCACTATTTTATGGAATGACTAAATGTACACGATTTGTTTTTTATTATTATAATGACAAATAAAAGAGACAAGTTTTTTAAAGTTGGCTTTTTTAACGCTGGATCATTGGGTACGGGTCATGATAACTTGATTGGAGCTATTGACAGGCATTGTTTTGACGTTATGGCCATCAATGAAACGTGGTTACAACCGGGCCAGGAGGGGCGTGCTCCCGTGGTGCCGGGCTATCGCCTACGTCACACGCCGCGGCCGGCGAGTGTGCGCTCGGGTCGCGGCGGCGGTGTCGCCTTTTATCTCCGGCGGGGTCTGAGCGCGCGTACCTGTACTATGGCCATCGATCCTAGGTTCGAATCAGTTGAGCAAATGTGGCTGATGTTGACTTTAAACGGCAAAAAAGTCGCCGTGGGTACAGCCTACCGACCACCGTGGCTTGACTTAATCTTATTCCTGGATGCCATAACGGATGCTATTAGTTCACTGGGTAACTGTGACCACTATATTCTGCTTGGCGACTTTAATGTTAATTTGCTTGATACAAGCGGTATTAAAACGAAAAGAATTAACGAATTTCTAAATTGTCTCAATCTCGGGCAGTTGGTAACTACTCCCACTCATTTCACATCATCAAGTGAGACTTTAATTGACCTTCTGTGTACGGATATGAAAGCAAGGTATGTTTCTGTGGAATCACTTGGCACTCTATATGGTCATTCTATTGTAATAGGTGAATTCCACATTAAGCGTGAAAAATTCATGCCATACTTGGTAAAGTTCCGTCCTCTTAAAAATGTGTGCACAGAAAGGTTGATCGAAGACCTTTCATGTTTTTCTTTTGAGCACATTTCTTTGCTGGACAGTGTTACTGACATGGTTCAAGTCTTTAACACGTACATAATCGCCCTGTTTGATGCTCACGCCCCGGTTAAGACGTGCACTATTAAGGAAAAATCATATCCGTGGATTACGGATACAATCAAAGTTATGATGCGTTTACGTGATGACGCGCTAAATGTCTGTAGGAAAACCAAAACTGAAACAAAAATAAAATATTACAAGGAGCTAAAGCGATTAGTGGTTACCTCATTACATAGTGAAAAAGTTGCGTATTTTAAACATAACATAAATAATAAAATACAAAATCCAAAATTGTTATGGAAAAACTTAAAATCCACTTTGTTGCCTTTCAAAAATATGCAAGACCTACCGTCACAATTTACAGATCCCGACGTGATAAACAACAACTTTCTGATAGTTCCTGGTAACCCTACAGCTAGCACATCACTAATGACGTTTTATGATAAAAACAGACACGGTGAAGCTGCTTTTGCTCTTACCCCAGTAGAACCGAGCGACATCTCGCGAATCATTGGCAACCTTAAAAGTAACGCCGAGGGTCACGACAACATTACCTTGGATATGATTAACATGACTCTGCCGCACACGTTAAATGTAATAACGGAAATAATAAACTGCTCTATAGTGACGTCAACTTTTCCCGAGCAATGGAAAATTGCATCAGTTAGGCCGTTGCCTAAAAAATCTAATCCAACTGAGTTAAAAGATCTACGTCCTATTAGCATTTTACCTTGTCTATCCAAGGTAATGGAAAAAGTCGTCAGCCAACAGTTAACTCGGTTTTTGGAGCTAAATAGCATTCTACCTGACCTACAATCCGGGTTCCGGAGGCAACGCAGTACGTCTACTGCTTTATTGGACGTTACTGATAACATATTAGCTGCCCAGGATCAGGGAATGTGTTCAATACTTGTCTTGATTGATTTTTCCCGGGCATTTGACGCAATAAATATTCCGCTATTATTATCCAAACTGATTTATTATGGTTTCGATCCTAGCGCCGTGCAGTGGTTCCGCAGCTACCTTACCAACAGGAAACAGTTTGTCGATTTGCGTTTGGGTGACGGCACCACTCTAAGATCGGCACTCATTGCAGTAGAGAGAGGAGTCCCTCAGGGCTCCATCTTAGGTCCGCTTATTTTCATTCTTTACTGTGCAGACATCATCAAATGTCTCCTTAAATGTAATTATCATATATATGCCGATGATGTTCAGATTTATATATCTTTTAGACCAGACGAATACGATAAGGCCATTACAGACCTTAACGATGACCTCCAGAGAATTGTGCAATGGTCTGAGGAAAACTGCTTGTCATTGAACCCTACTAAAACTAAATACTTGGTGTTTGGCTCAAGACAGCAACTTGCTAAGCTACCCTTGTCATTCAATCTGAAGCTAAAGGGCGAGCAGATAGAGCGAGTGTATGAGGCGAAGAATTTGGGACTAGTAATGGATAAAGACCTGCGTTTTGAGAAACACGTAGCAGACTCCGTTAGAAATTGTTTCTATCGCTTGAAGGTTTTATACAAGATGCGACCCTACTTGTCCGAAGCATTGCGTGAGCAGCTGGTGGAAACCCTGGTTCTTTCTAGGTTAAACTACGCAGATACGGTATATGGCCCTCGCCTATTAGCACGTACTGATCGCCTCATCCAAAGGGTGCAGAACGCTTGCGCTCGGTTCTGTTACAACATTCCTCGCAGAACCCATGTCACGCCGTACCTTAACAAGCACTTTACGCTGAGGATGAAGTCCAGACGCAAACTACACTTAGCTTGCCTTCTGTTCGGTGTAGTTAAGTATCAAAAACCGGACTACTTATTTAATAAATTGAGTTGGATTACGAGCCGGCGGGAATGCGAAAGGAGGCAATGCTCACAACAACTTTCGACACAGTCCTGCGGTACAGCTGCTTTTAGGGGAAGCTTTCGTTATGCGGCTTCTAAGGTGTGGAATAACCTCCCGCCCCCTATCAGAGTGACCAATACGATGGGTACCTTTAGGAGACGCTTACGGCAATACCTAATTGATGCACAACGAAAGCTGGATATGGTAGCTCAAAATACCTCAATCATATAATGTACCCCTGTATCTGCCATGGTTTAAACTACTTTTTAGTGGTTGGTGTCAGCATTGTTCCACTGTTAATGTTTTGCTCTTTTCCTCCTTATTGGTCTTTCTTTAATTTATTTTTTTTCGGATTCATTCGCTATTCATCTTCTTCCATTGTTGGTTTATCCATCTTATGTCTGTTACAAACACTTTCACTTACAAACACACTAAACAAACACACCATTCCATCACCGCTATTACACACTTAAACTGCTTTGCGTCCGTTGCGTCACAGCCATGGGTTCAGTCGAAAACCAGCGTCAGGCACTAGTTGTCTGGCATTCATGCTGAACTGGACCTATTTTGGTGCAGCCATGAGGCACGCAACTATTTGTTTTTCTTTTTCTGTTTTCTTTTTATTTTTTGTTTCGTTTCATTAATTTTAAAATTTGATTATCTGTGTCTTGTGCTGTACCAAATAAATCATTTTTCTTTCTTTCTTTTCTTTCTTTCAAAAAAAGTTAGAGGGGGGGACACATTGTTTTTTACTGTTGGCGCGATTATTTCCGAAAATATTGGTATTATCAAAATATGATTTTAGTAAACCCCTATTCATTTTTTAATACCTATCCAACAATATATCACACGTCAGGGTAGAAATTAAAAAAAAAAACGCGTTTTACTTTACATGTAGGGAGGCTACCCTAATAAAACATTTTTTTCTAATTTTTATTTTTGCACTTTGTCGGCGTGATTGACATACATACTGGTACCAAATTTCAGCTTTCTAGAGCTAACGGTCACAGAGATTAAGCGGGGACGGACGGACAGACATGGCGAAACTATAAGGGTTCCGTTTTTGCCATTTGGCTACGGAACCCTAAAAAGGCTCGATTCGAGAATTGAACTGTTTTCATAAGTAAGTTTGTATGGAACCCCCTTCAGAGCGCGAGTCCGACTCGCACTTGACCAGTCTTTTTTTCTAACCACACCGTCTTAAACCACTAAACGCACCTTCACTTTAAATGACCACTAATCACTATCCTACCAACTAACCAGTACTTATGTGTCAAAGGTACTTTGACATTTGAAATCGGTACTCAGAACCCACACATTGTGATAATGGCACTTGATGGATAACAAAGGGGTACAATTCTGCCCTCGTAACAGCAAATGCAGTACTTGCAAAATGGCAGTTTCGAGAAAAACGCGTTTAAGTGTTTTAATCAAATCTCTACTTTCCCTGATATAAATCTCATATGTTTTGTTACGGAAAAGGTATATAAAAATACAAAGTATTATTCAGTTTAGTTTTGAAGTTAATTTTTCTGATGTAGGTCTTTAGAAAGTTGAATACTGCCCTTAAACCTTGTATTTCTAATAGTAATAAATCCAAGAAGTAAAGTGAAATGCAGTACGTGTGTTTGTTACTGCATTTGTACCAAGGAAATGTATTGACTGCATTATGCACTAGCAAAGTTAATTATTATTTATTATTGAATATATGTAGAATAAAAGGCATAATGCAGTGTAGTTGTTTAGTTTGATTATATTAGCTGTAATTTTACACTAAGTAAGCCACTTTTTTTTTAAAATATAAGTTATTTCAAAAAACCTCGCAGTGGGGTATGTTGTAACAACTTTACGGAGTAAGTTATAAATAGTTGTTCTTCTACCTCTTCTAGACTACGCTAATGTCTACTTCCTTGATGGGACTGAGGAACTTCTTGACAAGCTGGAGCGTCTGCAGGATCTGTTAATCCGCTTCATTTTTGGCCTTCGAAACTACGACCATGTGTCGGAATTTCGACGACCATTGAAGCTACCTATTCGCTAACGTCGGAATTGCCAGTCTTTCTTCTGTACCCTTCATAATCCCAACTCCCTCTTGTATCTTCGGGAACGCTTCGAGTATCTTGTTCCAAGAGGAAAGGTTTGTCGCTCATCATCCTCCTTTCTCCTTTGTTTTCCTTCCCATTCCTCCAGTCGTTGCACTGGATCTTTCACTGTTCGCGCTGTGCGCCTGTGGAATTCTATTCCGTACACATTGCGGGCTAGCCCCTCGTTGGGTGTTTCCAAAGGAAGTATTAGGGAAAATTTCAATCTATTTTAGCGTTTGTAAAGTTTCTTATGCTCAATGTGCCAAATAAATCTTCACTAAATAGTATAAAACAAAGTCGCTTTCTCTGTCCCTATATTCCTGTATGTATGCTTAAATCGTTGAAACTACGCAACGGCAGTTTTTTTTAATAGATAGAGTGATTCAAGAGGAACTTATAAATGTTCCTGTATAATACATGTATAATATAGTAGGGAAACACTGATTATTTTACACCCGTGCAAAGCCGAGGCAGGTCGCTAGTTATACAATAAAAAAATGATTTTCAATTCCTAACATTACAATTAGCCCCAAGCCTGTTACAACTAGCCGTAAGATGTAACACCCGACAGTCTTTTTTTTCAAAGACGTTTTTACAAAACATCGTTACAGTTTTGATCTAAAATTTATTTCAAATAAATAGTTGAATAGTTGTTAATTAGAATGGTACTGCTGGATTTCATAAATACTTTACAAATAAACTTTCATAGCCAAGAAACGAAAAATTGTAAAAATATGCCCCTCGCTCTTCTACTGGCTTAACTAAAATTATATAAACGGAACACTGCTTTCCTAAGAAACTGAAACATATTTATATAAATGGAACGCTGCTTACATAAAAACCTAAAAATTATTTATATAAATGGAAAACTGCTTCCCTAGGAAACTATTTTTTTTTAATTAGTAATGGCACGGTAACAGTCATTTAGTAATACTTAATTTATGTAACTTAAATCTCACAGCCTTTGTTTCATGTTTCATCACAGTCTTCTACTTCTAAACTATTCACAAGATCATTCGAAGAATCATTGATGTGGAGGTTTTTCCAAAACAGCAATCTGTTTTGGGGTATTATTTTGGACAATGTAGAAAGAATAGCAGATTTTCTTGCTTCTGTTATATCTCTTGGATGAATGTTTGTGATGGGATTAGGAATTGATGACTTTAAGTATTTAACTCTTAGGAACTCAATTTCGTGAATCATTCCATCATACTGTGTCTTCACATATAAGTTACTTTTATTTCTGTGTACCTCCACAGTCATAATATCTTTTAAATATACTTTGTTTGTGCCCTTTGTAAGTCTATGTTGAGATAAATGATCCATATATTTGCTGAAGTCAGAAACTTCCATAGCTTTTAGCTTCGACTGAAGCAACCTACTTAATGTAAAACGCAGCATGCGCTATAACAGGACATCATATTTTACATATTTTATTCCGTGATACTAGGGTCAATCGCAGTGTAAACCATTACTGCATTTCACCTTAGACAACATAGTAATAAACTAATATACGAATGTACAAAATTAAAACGCAGCCAAAATGCGAGTACTGCGTTTCTTACTAGTATTTAGATGTGATTACTGCACTTTAATCTGGTATATGTTCATTGCTGTATTTATGCTAACAACATTAGATAATTTCTCACGAAATGCTGCATTTTTTCTTATTGTTTCACCGTGTTCCAGCCATAGAAAAAAAAAATAAAAAAAACTACGTATAGCTTGAACTCTCCTTATGTCATTTATGATAAAAACGGAAAATCGTAAAAATGTCGATTACTGCATTTGCTGTTACGAGGGCAGAATTATAGTCAAAGTCAGTAATTTGAATATCATTTGTATGTTCAAATATCGGTTACAATATAACGAACATGCGTGATGATTTCACTAGCTTAATTTAAGTTTAGAAATGGGATTAATGATCATCGCTTCTGTATTTTCTATACTTAGTACAAAAGAAAATCGCTTTTTGAATATTGATAGGCTCGCGTTTGTTCACCGTCCCACTTGATGCAATACAAAGCGATCATTGTGGTCGACGATTTTCCCTTACTTCTATGTTCCTTCTTTGCCAACGCTCCAGGGACTAGAGGTTCTTTCGGACGGTGGACTACCCATTGCTTGATTTTTCGTTGTTAAAACCTCTACGGTCCGGCCTTGAAATAACAATTTGTCTGCAGCTGTCTTCCCGTCCGATTAGACGCTACAATGAATAGGTTCTGATTCTGCATCAACAGTTGCATCACTGCTTACCATCAGATGGGATTGCAGTCAGGCAGACTTAGGCTTACACATCAAATAAAAAAAGTACATCATCGCTTACCATCAGGTGAGAAAGTAGTCAAACGTGAGTCTAAACATAATAACATAAATCTATATATTTATACCACTCGATCCAACATTACATAACTGTTTAAACATACGCAGTTAATGCACATTACACGTGATATCCGTGGTGTGGACTCACCTTAAATAATCAAGCCTTTGTTTATCTGTACGGTGACCTGGTTTTAATGTGGTTTTATTGCGTTGGGAAGAGACACGTGCAGTCCAGTTAGGGTCAGCTCACAACGAGACGCGACGCGACGCGACACTGCGCGCACATTTTAATAGAGTGACTCAAAATAGAACTTTATTTTGCTACGCGAAAACATACACATTTCTCTGTGAGAATTTTGGAATCCGTTGCTTCATGCAGCGCTGCGCTTCGTGATGCCGCGCGGCGTCTCGCTGCGCAGCGGAACGTTTTTACATTCGCTCGTGTCGTGTTGCCAACGATTTTACTATGCGCCTCGCAACGTTGCGATACGTCTCGCGGTACCGCGCGGCGCAACGCGAAATTACTGACGTCTTCCTTCCAGAATTGTCGCGTCGCGTCGCGTCTCGGTGTGAGCTGACCCTTACAGGTCTGATATTTATATTATTACATACGATTCCGTTTTAAAATATTATATTACCCCAACAACTTTAATGAGGATTTAAAATTATCATTTCTTTCGTTGCCCTAGGGCATGGGGGAAAAAACATGTGTCATATAATATTTTCTTTCATGTGATACTTATTGCTGCTAGTGGTTTCGCTCGCATGATGGTAGAAAATTATCTCAAGTTAGGCTTACTATCCACGGACTGTAGTTTCATAGGCGCGTTTTCGTCGTTATATGCTAGGTGTATGCCTGAGTGATGCTTACACATAAAAATACGAAACTTGAAGCGGGAACTTCACGACGGCATGACTTGTTACTCGACTGAGTAGTGTAGGTCACTAAGTAAAAGGACAGTAGGTCTTACTAACAAACTCCTGAGAGTAAAAACAATCGTATGCGCTTCCGGAGATGAACTGCTCTGAAGTGGAACTGGGGGATGAACTGCTCGCGTCCGTGGGGGATGAACTGCTCGCGTCCGTGGGGGATGAACTGCTCGCGTCCGTAGGTTCTACTTAAGTTCTGACCACCCTACACGTGTCCCCTGGGTAGTGCTAAACGAGCAGTAAATTCGGTGGTAGGCCTTAGCATCGGCTGCCGGCTTAAAGTTACCACCCACCAGGCAAAGTCTTGCCGCCAAGCGATACGTCGTGTTCCGGCTTGTTGTCTGGTGAAGCCGTATGGTGGAAGATGGGTCTGAGTAGTTGTGTTGCGATGTACGCCGGGTATGATGCGCTATTTGTTGTTGTGTCGGATGGTTGATCACGGAGGGTAGCGGGATCCGAAGCACGGTTACTCCGCTGGCCGACCGCAGACAGTTGGGGGCCCAAGTAGTGTGCCAGCCACACACGAAAGGCTGCCCCGCCATCTGTGAAAAATCCTAGGGTGGCCCCATCGTGCCGGTTGGCGACCGGACGAGAGGACCCGATGGCGATCCCTGGGGGGGTTCGGGCGTCCCCGCAGTCTCCATATCAACCCTCCATTGGCGCAGCAACGCTGACCGTGTTGTTGGGCCTAATATCGCAACACCTCACTCAACTGCCATCTTCCATCGATCCTATTCACTCCGAATTGGAAAAAAAAAATCTATGAAAGGTCCAAAAAAGAAAGGTAAGTCTGTACAGCGGAGGCACGTCCTCTCTTTTCAAGTGCAGCTCTCGAATATTCGAGGGCTGCACTCAAATCTCAATGCGGTTCACCACCATCTTGAGACCGACATGCCTCACTTGCTTTTCTTGACGGAGACCCAGATCAGATGTCCACCAGATGCGGCGTACCTCAACTACCCGGGATACTCACTGGAGCATCACTTCCTGCAGCGTGCCGGGGTCTGTGTGTACGTCCGTAATGACATCTGCTGTCGGCGTCTCCGTCATCTTGAAGACCCTTCACTATCCACCTTATGGCTATTGGTGGACACCGGTATGGACAAAATTGTCTATGCCTGTGTCTACCGATCGCACAGCGGGGATCAGGAGACAACTCGGCTGTTTGACCACCTCAGTGAGGCTGCCGATATGGCTCTACATCGGCACCCTGACGCGCAATTCGTCGCTCTGGGGGACTTTAACGCCTGCCATCAAGACTGGCTTTACCCATACCAGAGGACCGACCACGCTGGGAGGGAAGCGCGAAACTTTGCAGTAGCGATGGGCCTTTCCCAGCTGGTTAAGCAAGCGACCAGGGTGCCCGATGTAGTTGGTCACACCGCCAATTGTCTGGACCTTCTGCTGACTACCGACCCGGACAGATGTATTGTAACAGTCTCCTCGCCTATAGGAACTTCAGATCACTGTCTGGTGAAGTCTGTGTCGACCTTCTCCCCACCTGACTGCGACTCTCGCGGTGAGCGGCGAATGTGGCGATACAAATCAGCAGATTGGGATGAGATGCGACATTTCTTTGCGTCTTATCCTTGGCAGCAGGTCTGCTTCTCTTCAGAAGATCCGTCGAGCTGTGCGGATGCTATATCCGACGTGGTGCGTCAAGCTATGGAGTATTACATTCCTTATAGTGACGTACCCGTCGGTGGCTCAGCTCACCCATGGTTCAACGCCGATTGTGCTGAAGCTGAAAAGCGTAAGCATTCGGCGTTTCTTGCCTGGGCGGACGCTCGTGATCGTAAAGCTCCGGATCTGAGTTCAAAGAAGAGAGCCTTTAACCATGCTGCCAAGTCCTACAAAAAGGCACTAAGGAGGGCTCGCTTCGATCGTATTACTCATATTGGCAAAAAACTCTCTGCACAGCCATCTGGTAGCAGAGCATTCTGGTCCCTTGCCAAATCGGTCGAAGCGAACTTCTGTCGACCCACACTGCCTCCGCTGGTTAAGCCTGACGGAACACTGGCTCATACGGCGAGAGAGAAGGCAGGTCTCTTTGCATCTCTCTTCGCCCATAATTCGCGTCTTGACACTAGCAGTGCTACTCCACCGAGTTTGCCTCATTGCGACTCTTCAATGTCCGAAGTTCGCATAAGGAATAAAGAGGTTCTGAGAGCGCTGTGTCGTCTAGACGTGAATAAAGCTAGTGGCCCAGATGGTGTACCAGCGATAGTTCTCAAGGCTTGTGCGCCCGAGTTGTCTCCTGTTCTGACACGCTTGTGTCGCCTCTCATATAGGACTGGAATAGTGCCCAAGTCCTGGAAGCTTGCCAACGTGCAACCCGTGCCAAAAAAGGGCAGTCGTGCCGATCCTGCCAACTATCGGCCGATTTCAATAACCTCCATACTCTGCAAGATTATGGAGCGTGTATTGAACTCGCGCCTCATGGCATACCTGGAAGGTAACGATCTCCTCAGTGACCGACAATATGGGTTTCGCCACAATCGGTCTACTGAGGACCTACTAGTGTATGCCACTCACTTGTGGGGCGAGGCCCTCGAGAAGAATGGGGAAGGTCTTGCCGTTTCCTTAGACGTCTCGAAGGCCTTCGACAGGGTATGGCACGCAAGCCTTTTGAGTAAGCTTCCAGCGTATGGCATTTCTCCTGGTCTGATTACCTGGGTAAAAGACTTCCTGAGTGAACGGTCTCTCCGAGTTGTTATCGATGGATGTTCATCGGAACCCATGACAACGAATGCCGGGGTTCCTCAGGGGTCTGTTCTCTCTGCAACTCTCTTTCTGCTGCATATCAACGATCTGCTAATGCCCGGTATCTATGGGTATGCAGATGACAGCACAGTTGTAGAGAGATACCTGCCGGGTGCTCGGGCTAGTAAGGAGCTAATCCAGTCCGAAAGAGAGGCTATGGTAGAGCGTGTGAATGTCTCCCTCGAGGCAGTCTCCAAATGGGGTGAAGCCAATCTGGTAGAATTCAACGCTGCCAAAACACAAGCGTGTCTAGTCACTGCAAAAAGGAGTCCGTTCACCTTGACTCCTACTTTCCGGAATGTGTCACTGGAGTGCACCGACCGTCTTCAGCTTTTGGGTGTTGAAGTTTCTTCAGACCTTAACTTTGGGCGGTTCATTGAGTCCAAAGCCAAAGTGGCTGCAAAAAAACTCGGCGTTCTGGCAAAGGTCCGGCGGTACTTCACATCGGGACAGCTTCTTATGCTATACAAAGCACAGGTCCGATCGTGTGTGGAGTACTGCAGCCACATATGGGCTGGCGCTGCAAAATGCCATCTAGCAGCTTTGGACTCGGTGGAAAGGCGTGCGAAGAGGCTAATTGGAGACCCTGATTTGGTTAAATCCAATCTGCAAAGCCTAGAGCACAGGCGTAGGGTAGCCAGCCTATCGGTGTTCTACAGGATGCATTTCGGAGAGTGTGCGCAGGAATTACATGAGTTAATTCCGCCATCTCGCTTTTACCATCGGACAAACCGTCGTACGGCGAGTATCCATCCTTACGTTGTCGAAACCTGCACGGTCCGGACAAAGCGGTTTGCTTCATCGTTCATACCGCGTACATCGAAGGATTGGAACAATTTGCCTGCTGCGGTCTTTCCGTCCGATTATAATTTGGGTATCTTCAAGACTAGAGTGAATAGGCTCTTAATAAACTAGTGCGCTTCACCATCAACGATTGCATCACTGCTTACCATCAGGTGGGATTGCAGTCAAGCATTAGTTTATGGTATATTAAAAAAAAAAAAAAAGATGGTCTACCTGTTTTTGGCCTATAGTCTACCCAAATTTTATCCAAATCCATTCAGACGTTCAAGCATGAAAAATTTATAAACATACCCTAACATACTCTTGACCTTTGTCCAGCAGTGGGACAGTGTATAAAAAGTACCACGACTTTTGAGCACGGGATTTGGCATTATTCGGTTATCCTGTCAGAATTTTTTCAGCATTTTTGTGGCTTTTGTCCCTACAACCTGCAGATTGAAATACTATGAATTGATCACATTATTATGATAAAGGCAAAGGTTTGTGAATGCCTGCGTGTACGAGTATGTTATAGCACATCGGTACTTTTTATCCAGGGAGTTTCTTCTCTTTTGATAATTGTCTAATAACATGCAAGCGTACAAGCTGGCAACAAATTATTGAAAAAAACTTTAATTTTAATGATTGCAAAAAATAATAGTTATCTTAACAAAATCTCAATAATTTTTAAATCATTTATTATTCAACAAAAAACAATACAAATAACTGGAGGCTATCGAATAATTTAAATAGCGTTGATGTACATAAATTAATGAAATAATTTACATTCCATGAATATCGTTCGGCAATTAAAATGCAAGGTAAATAAATGAGGGCCTTTAAAGTTTTCATTGTATCGCTTAACGTTCACGTTCAAAAGAATGCGTAAATATTATGGCATTAATTATATTAAATTTTCCATACAGATAAAATATCTGCAGGGAAAAATCTTCAATCATGATTCATCACGAAAATCATAGACCGAAAATCGTTTTTTTTTTATTGAATTGTTATTATAATTTTTTTAATGGTCTGTTGATCTCGAAGTTACAAGCGCGACTGACTGAGCATGGGGTTAAGGTTCGAACCCGGTCGGGCAAAAAGTGATCGTGGGTTCGATTCCCACCTAGGACAAATGTTTGTGTTTTTTTTATGTTGTTAGTTAGATTTAAGATTGTTGCGTCGTTTTCGTACCAATACCTAAACTGTTTTTCTTTCTTTATTTAAATCGATCATTTGTTATATATCTGGATGTAATTTATTTATTTTATGGATATACTCGTATTTAGAAATATATAAGTAAGTTTATTAGTTGCCTAGTATTTATAGTGCAAACTCTGTGTTGTACTTTGAATGTATTATTAGTCATCTGAGCACACCCACTTTTTTTAGAAAGAAAAGAAAAAGAAAGAAAATACGTTTATTTTGTCCGAATGGACGCACAATAAAATACAATATTAACTGTGGCTTTAGGTGGGAAATCATCATTTAACTAATCTCGCTCTAGGTGGTTCAAGGGTGTGTCTGAATTTTACTGAGTAAGACCCGCCCGTGTTCCTTTAGTTGCACTTAACGTTCCGAGGTCAATCTTCGAAATGTTTAATTTATTTTAATGTTTGTGTGTTTTTTTGTTTGTTTTTGTTTGTATATGTCAATAATGTAACCTTTTGAACAACTCATCAAAAAAGTAAAAGTAGCACCCATCAGAAAGTGAAACATACAAACAAGGAAAATAAAATAGACGTAACGTACAAAATGTATCTCCAATACAACATACAAAGTTCAAGAACAAATCCACTGACTCGTAGCAGCTCGCTACGAAGTGCTACGCGCGTAGCAAACGTAGCCGTGACACCAATCTGTCTGCTACGAAGTAGCGATACGGCTATCGGGTCATACATCGTTTGATGGTTAGCATAAACGGACATGGTTACACTTTTATTGCTATTAATTTAATTTATATTTGTTTTATACGTTATGTATATTGTTATTGTATAATAGAAGCAATGAGTAATAGGTATGTTACCGAAATATTTGTAATACATAGATAACATGATTTGAAAGAGTGGGTGTCTTCAAGGCAGGCTCTTTATAGAATTTACACTTTGGAATGTGTAATAAGCATCATTTTACTGACTGGCCGACTTCTTGACAATTCAAACGTGCCTGCAAAAGGTTTATTTAAAATGAATACTTTGATTTTGATTGATTCTTTAAACATAGATTGTTTATCCTGGCCATCGGCTGGCATGATTTCCATCAACCAATAACTATGAAAAACTATTTAATAATAAACCGTTGTTGGAATCACACTAATAGTAAAAAGTCGAAAGTTTTTTACCTATTTTCTGGGTTTAAAAACTGTTTTAGGCTTAAATAGCTGTAAAGATTTGGATGAAATTTGGTACACAGGTACCTACCTAGATTGTGTTCTGAAGTAACACATAGGATATACTTTTTATTTTAGAAATACATATTTCTAAAAAGAAAACACATAGGATATACTATGTGTTATTTTAGAACATATGCTTGTGTTTTGTGGATTTTGTTTGCGTGAAAGACAAAAATCATCCCAAGGGAACATTCCCTGGATGAAGCCTGACCGGCTGAAACCAGTATTGTATATTTTTAACGAATCCCTGCATTTGTTTCCTGTTTTTATGATTATTAATTATCATTTCCTTCCAGGTTTTGTTTACGTTACTTTCGGTCTGCACAACACGTTATTTTCTTCGATTTTACCCAGTTTATAGTCACGCTATCGCTGACTCCCTTTACTTTCATATCATTTCTCACACAATTAATGCATATTAATGTAAGACTATAAATAAAACCTTCTAGACAAAACTGACAGAAATACTATAATTAAAAATCAATTATCCGCCTAACGATTTGAACCATGTTCTTAAAAATTAGTTTCAAATAAACATAGCTAACCATCAATTCATTAATTTGGGGTATTCCTAAAAGTGCATCTATTTTTAAGCGCCACTAAATATATTTTCAAAGCACACTGTTAATTGCGCTCTCAAATTCAAATTAAAAATATGGTTGCTCTTTCAAGAATAACGTCATTGCGCTTAGTTAAACAAATCATTATCGTTTACTAGCGACCCGCCTCGGCTTCGCACGGGTGCAATGCTACTTCTCTATTATACATGTACATTATAGATATAAACCTTCCTCTTGAATCACTCTATCTATAAAAAAACCGCATCAAAATCCGTTGCGTAGTTTTAAAGATTTAAGCATACATAGGGACAGACAGACAGCAGGAAGCAACTTTGTTTTATACTGTCTAGTGATCTCGTTCTACGCGCGCCTCAAGGAGATGTCAGCAAACTGTAGGGGCCCAGTAGGGTCAATCTCTGGGGCCATGGATTGGATTCCGAAAGGGAAGCTCGTGACCCCAGAACGAAGACAAAGAAGGAACGGGGTGGGGTTTAGTCAGTAAAAATCTGACACGCCCGTCCGCTCCGCCCAAGAGCGGGAGAAGTCATTCAGATTATTCCTTACTTGAAAAAAAAAGCAAAAATCTTCATCTGCCTCATCTGCCTAGCCTTTCCCCAACTATATTGGGGTCGGCTTCCAGTCAAGCCAGATTTAGCTGAATACCAGTATTTTACGAGGAGCGGTGCCTACCAGACCTTCACAACCCATAAACTGGGGAAACACGGTACTTAATGGCAAGACTGGAGTTAAATTTACTGGCTTCAGACTATCCGTAACGACTGTCAAAGATATACAAATGGCAGCCGGGACCGCTTAACGTGCTTTCCGAGGCACGGAGGAAACTCGGTATGTTAAGATGGTCACCCATCCACAGATCAACCTTGACAAGCGTTGCTTAACCTTTAAGATCGACCCGAGCGACTGTTTTTATCCAGCCAGAAATATTATTAAATAAAAACCAGTTTGTAACTCGAGTAACCACGCCAACCCAATGTTATTGTACTTGTTGAAAACTAACTAAACTTGTCCAAACTAAATTGAGGTGGGTTTAAAATTAATTGGAAAGTGATTATTTTATTTAATGAACGGTCTGGCTTTGACAGCGGAAAGGGATGGAAAAAGGATGTATTATGTACTGTAATTATTTATTTTATTATGTAGACTTGCTTTTGCTAGTGGCTTCGCTTGCGTCAATGTAGGCTTCTCCATAAAAAAAAAACTTTTAACCATGTTTTATCAACTTAGGGGGTATTTAAAAAAATATCCTCTATTAGTGCTAGCCTTAAGACTACGTCATAAAAAAAATACCTGTGCAAAATTTCACGCTCCTAGTCCCAGTAGTTTCGACTGTGCGTTTATATGTCAGTCAGTAAGGTTATCCTTATATATTATGGACAGCTTAGATAATAGAGGATTGGTGACGATTGGTGAGGATTGGTGACGATTGGTGAGGATTGGTGACGATTGGTGAGGATTGGTGGCGCCGATCCCGAATAATATGGGATAAGGGCAGGAAGAAGAAGAAGAAGAAGGTGGCCAATTAGTAATGGCAAAATAATATGAATAGCTGCTGCCTGAGGTTTCGCTCACGCGATAGTAGAAAATTATATCAAGAAAACATACTCCCAGGATAAAATCTGTCCTATGTGTTATTCCGGAACATGGTCTACCCGTGTACCAAGTTTCATAGAATAGAATAGAATAGAATAGAATAGAATAGAATAGAATAGAATAGAATAGAATAGAATAGAATAGAATAGAATAGAATAGAATAGAATAGAATAGAATAGAATAGAATAGAATAGAATAGAATAGAATAGAATAGAATAGAATAGAATAGAATAGAATAGAATAGAATAGAATAGAATAGAATAGAATAGAATAGAATAGAATAGAATAGAATAGAATAGAATAGAATAGAATAGAATAGAATAGAATAGAATAGAATAGAATAGAATAGAATAGAATAGAATAGAATAGAATAGAATAGAATAGAATAGAATAGAATAGAATAGAATAGAATAGAATAGAATAGAATAGAATAGAATAGAATAGAATAGAATAGAATAGAATAGAATAGAATAGAATAGAATAGAATAGAATAGAATAGAATAGAATAGAATAGAATAGAATAGAATAGAATAGAATAGAATAGAATAGAATAGAATAGAATAGAATAGAATAGAATAGAATAGAATAGAATAGAATAGAATAGAATAGAATAGAACAGAATAGAATAGAATAGAATAGAATAGAATAGAATAGAATAGAATAAACGTTATTTGATACAAACAAATTTAAAAAAGTAAGAACACGAATACAACAAAAATAAAATAATTTTTTTAAAAAAAGAATAATAATGACACATGAAGGTACGCAAAAAAAGAAAACAAACAAGTACACAGTTATCAGCCATAGTGCGGTGTGCATCTCAGTGCTGCACCAAATGGGAGTCCAGCTCAGCACGTGTCAGGCAAAGTACCTGACGCTGGTATTCTGCTGGATCCCTGCGGTGACATGCGGACGCTCAGCTGGTTTAGTGAGATAAGTTTGTGCGTGAAGTGTTAGTAATATAATGTAATATATGTTCATCGAAATCCATTCCGTAGTTTCTGCATGAAAGAGTAACATCCAAACATTCATACATACAAATTTTCGCGTTAATAATATGTGGGTACACCACGACCGTAGCGGTAAAACTATCCTATTTTAAACACATACACGATCCATAATAAAATATAGATTATATCGGTGAAACATACTTTTAATTAAAAGGTAATTAACATCGTTTTGTTCGCGCAGTGTGATAACAAGCGGGGCGTAAACCCTTTTGTTGGGCTTTATATAAAATGCGTTCACAAATTGTGAACACTACCAATATGCTTGTTCATTTTAGGTTTCGAAAAATCATTTTATTATGCTGCATTGTAGTGCAGTTTTTATTGTTTTTGGTGTTCTGTGCCTTTTTTCTTTAAAGGTGGGATATTATTTAATGTCTACACGCTCAGACTTCAGGCCAGAAATCAGATCAGACTTCAGGTTCTTCAGGTCAGACTTTTACTGACTAAACAGACCTGTGTCCTTCAGTTGACCTCTACGTTCTAGGACCACGAGTTTCCTTTTTAGAAAATCTCCTCTACAGTTTGCTGACATCTCTTAAAGGAGCTACCGGTTATGGCGTGGGTTTAGGGACGACGATCAATGGCTAGGTTGCCGTCCGGTAACCTTCCAGACCGAGCCTCTGAGCGAGTAAGTCATCGACAATGCGTAGTGTTCCACGCGCTAGTCAAAGAGATGTCAGCAAACCGTAGGGGCCAAGCAAGGCCGATGCCAGCTAGGAGCGCGGGAATTGTCGGAAAAGATGATTGATGAGATTTCCCATATCCCTAGAACGTAAAAGAACTGTAACTAAGGAACACAAGAGTGAATTTAGTAAGTTGAATTCGGGGGATCTCTTTGAATGATTCCCCACCTTTAAAAAACCCGTCATTTTAACTCAATTTAACCAGTAACCTACAAAACAGACCTCTACACTAAAAACCCTTTTCTTTAATTACGCAAACAGCAATCACCATTCCAGAAAATTCCATGCAGCCAGGACTTCATCAATAGCAGGCGGGGAATTTGCCAGAGAGAATTATTTAGGCCCCGGCAGCGGCCCTGAATCAGACTACTTTATTATTTAATAATATTCGTCCGTTAATCCGTGCCGGCAACGGGGTGTCAGTTTTCTAAAGTTGTTTTTACACGGGCAACTTTTTTTGGCAATTATTTATTTATTTATTACGGAGCTTAGCTTATCACAGGACTAACGTTTACAAAAATAAATGTATTATAGGCGATCTTATCACACAGGGAAATTTATTCCGGGCAACTTATATTGCCATAGTTATAGCCTATGTAAATAAAACTATTTAAATAAATAAATAAACAGTTTTTCTTTGCGCAGAACTCTAATTCTTTTTTTATGAATGTAGAGTAAAGGTAGAACTACATTGGGCCCATGTGGGCCACGTACGCCGATCTGGGCTTATGGATACACTAGACCGACGCTACGTACTACTTAGGCGTCAAAAAAATTACAAACCCTTTCTTGGCGTTGTATCTATGTTATGTTCAAAGTCAAAGTCAAAGTGTTTATTACGAACTAAGTATTCAGTATTGGTGTTATAAAAATATGATGTTAGTACTTACAACTTAGCAGCCTTTTTCAGGCATTGCAATTTCATTTATCCTAATTATCATGCATTAAACATTTGAAAACATTTAAGTCATGTCAAAAAAATTAACATCAATAATAATGAATGTTTTATGTTTCAACAATATTGCTCAGAATCGTGAAACAATTGCTCGTGTACACGCGCCTTAATCCCCAACTTTACGCCTTTCATTTTTGAAGTGCAAAGTTATCCTTCCGAGGTCGAAAGTACCCGCCAGTGACGATATTTGATACTAGCTGCTGCCCGCGACGTCGTCTGCGTGAAGGCTCTACAGCACCAAAAATACTTAAGATGTCGCTATAGCATTATAAGTAAACAACTTTTAAAATAGCATTAAAATACATGTTTTTTTTTGCAAGCGAAGCAAGTTTAGAGAATTATATGGGAATCCTGCTGAGTTCAGTCATAAGTTGTAACTGAAGGAAATAGAGAAAATGATGTATGTGTGGAATATCAGTCTTGCCATGAAGTACCGTGTTATCCCAGTTAATGGGTTGTGGAGGTCTGGTAGGCAGCCGCTCCTCGTAAAATACTGGTATTCAGCTAAATCCGGCTTGACTGGAAGCCGACCCCAATATAGTTGAGAAAAGGCTAGGCAGATGATGATGGTGATGTATGTGTGGAATGTATTCCATTCCAGGACACAAAAGTGTAAAAATACGTACAAAGATATCGTATCTTACAACACTTCCCTATAAATTACGTTGCCAGGTGCCAAAATGTAAAGAGAATCAGGACTGGTGACGCGGGAGCAAGCACCGTACAGTTGCCTTTGTGAGAAGCAACTCGTCCTGAGAACTGTACGCGCTTGAACTGGAACGGGAAGTTGTAAGGTAGGGGGGAAATGCGTGGTATAAATGCTGCCTCGCCAATGCCACAACCATAAGAATTTCTGCTCCAATGGTGTGTCTGTGGAGTGAGACGACTTTAAGGCGAGTCTCGTTACACAGCTCTGGAGGAGATAGGTTCCGAAGAAGCACAATTGGGACACTGACCTTCAGCTGGATGATATGTACTGAAAGTCCACTTGCTGACAGGGTGTTCAGAAATTCCACGGGATAATGTGTAGCGTTATCTTGCTCGACAACAGTGTTTATCGAGGTGTAGACTACATCATTCCCCTCAATTTCCCAGAGAATGCATTCGTTAATTTCTGCAGCCTGATCATTTATGGGCATCTAAATGGCCTACTCACACACCCAAGAATTCTACTGGTGCAGTATACGACTGACATCCCCGTACACACAGCGAATGAGTTCTTCTAAGCTGGATACTATTTTTTTGTATCACCCAAAGATTGACTGGTAGAAAATGCCTAAGGCATTAAGTCCGCTTCTGTACTTCTACCAAGAGAGTGTACCACTCTACCGAGAAACTCTAGCAGCACCACCTGTCCACCTTTCTCTTCTTGTGTGCGTTTGCCATGACTTAGAAGGACATCGTAAAATTCCTGAACACGTGCATTGTTCCCAAGCTGAGCATTAAAAATTAGCATTTCTAATTGAACTTAACTTCAGGTGGAATACGCGAGAGATCAAGTCGTGCCTGTCGTACGAAGCCTATCCTGCAAGGAGTTCAGCTGTTATTTCAGGCTATTTTGGGTTGGTAGTGATGATAGTGAAGAGGTCCGGGCGACCAAACTTTCGCACGTAACAAAATGCATCTTGGGTCTTCTCGTGCATGTACCACGGACCTTTTGTGAAGGTGGAGGGGAGAATGACCATGAATAAGCATTTGTATTATTCTGCATAGAGATAGACGTAGTTCTCAGCTTTGAGCTTTCTTTGGTTGGACCTTATAAATACCAAACGCTCTGTTTCAATTTTGGCGTACATGTAAGAAACTGAGTAAAGAGCTTACGATAATGGCGGAGATAAGAACCATTGTTTACCCTCAGTTGGATCAAGAAGCTGTAGAAATGCATGGTGGATGTTTTTTTTATGATTTGGGGTGCCTGTCTGGGGGTCTACATTATAGTGGGCATAATGGTAGCCAACCTCTCCGCGACAGAACTGAAATGAGAGGATATTGAAGAGAATCGTACGCACGGTGAGTCTCGCTGATCCTTCGAAGCCGGTCATCATGCGTGCGTAAAACGATGTCTCTTTTATCACACTCCTGATCGACTAACACAACAGCTACCTCATTCGTCGTTGGAGCATTATACCACCCTGGATGGGCTGTGATCGGCCTTCTATCTGCTTTGATGACAAACTTAAAGTGGTTGCGCTCGTTCTCAGGCACCGACGCGAGGGCTGCTTTGAAGTTGCTAATTTGCGGATTAACGTTATGCGACATACTTTGCAATCCTTTGAACAGACCAGACCAAATTGAGGATGTGTCTACTTCAACACTTGCTTGTTGTTCACCAAACGAAGTTATCTGGAAGGCGCTGTTATAAGCTCGAATGTATTTCAAAAAATGGCTGGACTTCGAATGCTCGCCATTTAGACCCCTTTTCCATTTGCGGACTTGGCAGTGGGTACAAACTTCTTCTAAGGCAACCATATCTCCATGGGCGGCGAGGTTAATCACGATATTGTAGATAAATCCACTTCCTTCTTTACTTAGCCGATATCGTAAACCGTGGATTCATCATCAGATGTCGAAAGATGATTTATGGCACGACACAGGCGATCTTATTCTATTTGTGCCGCACGCTGTTCTCTTGGATTCTGTCACGTTCTTGCGATAAATGAGCTTCAATGTCACTTCATCATCAATGAACATCACTTTTTTGTAATACTTAACACCGCATTTTTTTTTAAATTGTCTTCCTCAACTCTGCTCAAAATGTTGAGGGTTTTGTTGGAACTTGTATTTGTCAAACGAACTATACGATACAACTGTTATGAAGAAAATGCAAAATGCCATCTATGAATTTTAAGAATAACTAACTACTAACCTCGCCAACATGATAAAATTTTAATTATAAATTTCCAAAAAGTGTTAATATGTAACTTGATTTGATTTTTATGAAATGTCATAGATGGCGCTGCTTTAAAATTTCCTTTATATTATATTATATTTTTCTGCCCAAGTTACTTAAATGGCGTAGTTTTTATATTGTAAAGCTAAATAATAGCATGGCTTACTGAAAAACAACATTTATATATGCGTCGTTAGATTACACGCTGCCACATAATGCGTAAGAAAAATAAAGATTCACAGCTCCTCCCCCGTAGGTGATAGCGTGATAATATGTAGTCTATTATTTTTACCGACCTCTCAGTAATATTCATGCAAAATTTGAAGTAAATCCATGCAGTACTTTTTGAGTTTAGCCCGGACATACAGATAAACAGACAAACAGACACACAGACAAACAGACATGAATTCTAAAAACTATATTTTTGGCTTCGGTATCGATTGTAGATCACGCCCCAAGTATTATTTAAAAAAAATATTCAATGTACAGTTTTGACTTTCCTACGATTTTATTATATGTATAGATTATTAAAAGGTAATTTCGTCATAAAATAGATTATGTTTGTCCTTGACAATATAATGTGTTGTAATTTAAAATGACCGCTTTTATGGGTAGTATATTATTAACATGTAGAATGATAAAATAGTAAAGAGAGTATTTCAATCATCATGTGTTAGTCACTTCTTTTACTCGGCTGACATAGTAGTGACGTAGTGTAGGAAGAGGTTTTTCTTGTATATGTATAAGTATTTTTTATACACCTTAAAGCCTAAACAGCTTTTTGTATCTCTTATTTCGGCTTAAGTAGTATCGTTAGATTCGTTTTAGTTGTGAGAGTATACCCATTGTCACATTAATAACAAAAAAATTACAAAAACACGTGATTTTTTTACGCCTTAAACATAGGCACCTGATCTAGCTGAAAAGTCACCATTTAACTGAATTTGTAAACAATTTCAGTAATAATAAGAGTCTTATTTCGTTAATCAATGAAAGGTAGTCGCCACCGATTGTCTCCACTAGGATACGGCAGTGCTCCGCCTAAACGGGGCAACAGGGGTAACACGGATCAAGTGAGCTTCTTCTGATATAGATATTTTTGGTACAATGTGTTTGATATGTCCTACACGGAATAATAAAACCCTAAATAACAATAAATTGACAAAAAGTGACCATCTTAAAACCTATAAGGACAACCATACTCCTACTTGTAGCTATATCACTACCATATAACTACTACTTATAACAATACCGCATATCACACAGGAAATTGGCGTCCTCAATACACAGAAACAAAGCTAAGGCCTCCAATATTTCATACCCCAGTTAACACGCAATCATTGTTAATAAAATAACTAAATAGACAAAAATATATCCCCAATAAGATACGAAATCCGCTAATACGTAACGATTGGATACATAAACATATTTGTAGCGGTTAAAGCGGAAAATTGCCTCTCCTATTTTCTCATTACCAAGATACTTATCGGTAAAATCGTTTGCAAACGATTCTGAACTCTATTTCGGTGTGATAAGGTTTGGTTGGAGTAAGTTAAGTACCTCGTTATACAAAACGTCAGATTCGGATCTAAAATATTATTTATTATGCAGTGTAAAATCAATGTGGAGTGTGTTTACGTGTTTTTGTTGTTCTTAGTCTAGAAAGGAGCAGTGTTGGTCCAGTGGTGTGCGATCGTGTGTGGAGTACTGCAGCCATATATGGGCTGGAGCTGCAAAATACTACCTGGCAACTTTGGACTCAGTGGGAAGGCGTGCGAGGAGGCTAATTGGAGATCCAGATTTGGTTAAGTCCAATCTACAAAGCCTTGAGCATAGGCGCAGGGTAACCAGCCTTTCGGTATTTTACAGGATGCATTTCGGAGAGTATGCGCGGGAATTACACTAATTGATGCCGCTATCCCCTTTTTACCATCGGACAAACCGGGTGCTCTTTTTTCAAGCAGTATGGTCTTACTTCTGAAAAGAGTGAAACCCATGGCCCAGAAACGCAAAGGGTAAATAAGAAAAATAGTAGTGTGGTTTTAGTCAGTTAAAGTCTGATACGCTCTCCCGGTCCGCCCAATAGCGAGAGGAGTTAATGAATGAATTCCCACTTTAAGAAAAAACCCAAAAGAAAAACACTCGTATTTATTCAAGTATGTCTTTTTTTACAACACCCACTGTTGCAAGAAACAGGCAAGCTTTGAACTTACAATTTTCTTCAACTATTCACAGAACGCTACTATTCTACCATAACTACTTGGCAAGTTCCTGATAATACAGTCTGAAGGCGACTCGGGCAGGAAGGTGCTGTGTTTTCTTATTCAAATTAATCCTTTCAACTTGACCCGCCGTATTATTGGTCTGCTGCAGAGAGCGAGTTATCTGACTGCTGGGCCATGCATATTCTTAGACTATAACCGGATAATCTTACCGGATTATCCGGTTAACATCTTAAAGGTGTGGGCTATTGAAAGGTTGTGTAGATTATTGTAGGTCATGTTTCTACAAAAGACGGCTTCTGTTTGTGGTAATATTTCCTGGACAATTCAATGTTTAAAATGTTTTTGTTTCGCGTAAGCTTTCAAGGCTACTTACGAGTATAAAGGAAACGGCGATGTCCAGGAACGCAAAGCAAAGAAGTAACCCAAGTATAATTTTATTCAGTAAAAGTCTCGCTTAGTCTAAGCTTCTCGCTTGAGCAGGAGAAGTCATTGGAACTACCAGTAATGGTCTGACACTTCCTCTCTCTCCACCCTGATTGGCAGGAATATTATTTTATGACACCTCGCCATACAAAAAAGGATTCGATTCCAATCGCTTCTTCGTTTATACAGCGTACATCGAAGAACTAAAACAATTTGCCTGCTGCGGTTTTCCCGTCCGAATATAATTTAGGTGTCTTCAAAGCTAGAGTGAACAGGCTGTTAATAAACTAGTGCGCCTCACCATCAACGACTGCCACTTACCATCAGATGGGATCGCGGTCAAGTACTAGTTTATAACAATTAAAAAAAATAATGAGAGCTCCCCTATCATATTTCTGTTTTTAGTACCTATTTGTTGTTATAGCGGACAGAAATACATTATTTGAAACAGGCCTAGTAAAAGGGTTCTATTTTTACCCTTAAATACATGACCCGTTGCACCAGCCAACCTTCTGTTAGTAGCATGTCACAGGCCTTGTTAAAACTGAAGCCTGGTGTGCTGACACAGCTTGTCTGTCCGACATTATGACTTTGATATAACGAGCCGGATTCAACAGCTTGTTTTTGTGACACCTTTTTTTGTAACATTATACACCAAAATAATATGGGAATTTTTTTTCGAAGTCAAAGTCAAATATTTTTATTTCACATAGGCCTACATGGGCACTTATAAAACGTCGAAAACTAGTGCACGGTTCCAAATTGGTCGTTTCCTATGGAGAGGAACCGGCAAGAAACTCCATGGTTACTCTTTTCAAAAAACTATTGGGTTTACAACATTTCCATATTACAACACAGACACTTATTCGAGGACAGTGTAGACCAGTCAATATTGCACCCAAAACCACAATAAAGATCAAATTAGTCATAGTTTGATGGAGACTATATTAAAACGATGCTTTAAAATCGTTGTATTACATTTTTTTTTAATTTACTCTTGGACCCATCTCCGGCCTTGCTGACGGCTATTGGTGCTAGGGGTTTATTCCCGATAGAAAAACCCGTGGTTCTGAAACACAAAGGACAAAGAAGGAATTAACATAGGTGTGGTTTTAGTCGATCTGTTAGCCCTCCCGCTCCGCCTCAACGAATGAAAAAAATACTTATTAGCCTGTTCGTTCGTCTAGTGGTTAGTAACCGTCACTGCTACGCTGGAGGTCGTGGGTTCGATTCCCATCCAGACGTATTTTTTCAAACTAACAAGCCGATTGCAGTGGATATCCTTTTTAGAGATTTTTTTGTGGGCGTGAATATCGATCAATACATAAACTATTTTAGTCACACACCTGATTTATTATGATGTAGGCTTCAGATATTCTGTTCACTGTTGGCTGTGTGTGTGTGGTGTGTGTGTGTGTGTGGTGTGTGTGTGTGTGGTGTGTGTGTGGTATGTGTGTGTGGTGTGTGTGTGTGTGTGTGTGTGTGGATGTGTGGGCAGTGTTGTCCACGCGGCTGCCCACAGAGAAAAGGGGACCGCGTCTGTACGGTTACCACTTTTAACTACTCGACTTATGCGAACTCAGCTCAGACTGTCAAGCGGTGTATACGCTGACATCTGGTTGTCAAGCTGGCTTCCATACTATTGACTTCACCAACAACAATTGACTTCCAAATATATCGTATCTGACATCGACGCTCAAACAAATAACATAGATCCAGCATATGATTCTGGACCCTCCAGTGATGGAATTTTTCGTCGGCGAGGCGGTAGGCCCTAACAGCCGAAACCAATAACCTATCTATCACATATCGGAGATAGAAAAACAAATGATACCATACAAAAATTAATATTCTGTTCAATAATTCCGGAGACTAAAATGACATTTCAACACCAAAGAACTGGCATCATTCCTATAGAAATTATGACATTACTTATGTCAATTTAGTCTCCGGGTTTATTGAACAGAATATACATGTTTTCTGTTGTTTCATTTGTTTTTCAATCTCCGATATGTGATAAATAGGTTATTGATTTCGGGCGTTAGACTCCTTCCTAAAGGATTGGCTGCAATAAGTGCCTCAAGACAGAAATAAGTGGAAAATGGAAGGAAAAGAAAAAGAAAGAAAAACATTTTATTTCCACAAAACAATGGCGACTTTACAGATTAGTTAACACAAAAAGAAAAACAAATCAGCTAGGAATATGCGCCACGTCCGTGCAAAACGGCCGAAACGCTCAGCATCAAGCTGTGGGCACACTTATAGTGCGACTAGTCCACAGCGCTGGTTTTCAGCGTCGGCCGGTGATTGACTCAAAAGACGTCGTATCGGTTATGTGCCAAATAAATTTGATTACTTTAAACAGTGCAAAGAAAGAAAAGAAAGAGAAGGCAAAGGCCTTCCTTCAATTTTTCCACAGGCCCTGCAGTGGGACACGACAGGCTTATAATAATAATAATTATTATTTTTAACTCCAACTTCCCCCCCCCCACACTCCCCCTCCTCAAACTCTAGACAGCTATCCAACACGCAACATAATTAGCCAGATGTCAATGTATCCGCACCGGTAACAAATCGTCTGAGATATCGGTGACGTCACACAATACGTCACTATGTTGCAGCGTACTGTACACGATACGGGGGATTACAGGCTATGTGTAATTATGTAGAAGATGTAATCAGTGCGCTAGAGTAATGAATACCTATCTTAGTTATTTCGACGAAGATATAATAATAAGTATGTTATTTGTAGAGACTAAACGAAAGTTCGACTTCGGCTTCGGCAAGTTTCGGTAAAAAGAAAACGATCTTCGGCAAGTTTCCGCCATTAAAAAAAACACGTTTCGGTATAATTTTAGGGACTAGCAATTTCGATAACTTGGTGAGGGTCGCGGGACTCCGTTTGATACGAGACGTACAGGAACGGTTGTTGTGGCGACGCTTTGGGGAAACCTATGTCCAGCTGTGGACGGCTTTCGGCTGAAATGATGATGATATCGGTGACGTCACACAATACGTCACTATGTTGCATCGTACTGTAGACGATACGGGGGATTACAGGATGTGTGTCATTATGTAGGGAAGATGTAATCAGTGCGCTAGAATCAATATTTAATGTTTTGGTCGTTTTTATAGATAGGTAATGATACCTTTCGTGCGTAAGTTTAATAAATAAATAACTCTAACTCGTATTAAAGTGGATATTCTCGCATGTTGTGTTTGACAGTATGTTTGACGTAGTAGTAAAGCGATCGGCTATAACGCTACATGTCGTAGGTTCGGTTCCCGCACGTAATATGGGACAAGGGCAGGAAGAATAGTTAGTAATATAAATGAGTATTAGCGATTTGTGCGAATCTCCACATTTGAGTAATTTCCCCCACATAGGGGCTAGTTGCCTAATCCATATAAATTACTTTTAGTATAAATGATCCGTCGAGAAACAGAACATCTATCCCGCATATATTTTTATCGTACCTTGCCTTCACATGTGTTTCCGACTTTTTCGGTTGTTTTTTAACATTGCTACGTTAGGAATGACTCTTGTATCGTATGCGTATTCACAAACATAATATAAGCTCACATACAAAAGACACCCAGATCCAGAACTATTTGTAAGTCATATAAGTATTTGTTTCGGAGGAGCTCGTGGCTAGATAATAACAGCCGCACAGGTCGATCTTCAAGATTAAGCAACGCTTGCCTAGGTTGGTCTGTGGATGGGTGACCATCTTAACATAACGAGTTTCTTTTGTTTACCCCGGAAAGCACGTTAAGCTGTATGTCCCGGCTGTCATTTGTAGATCTTTGGCAGTCGTTACGGATAGTCAGAAGCCAGTAAATCTGACTCTAGTCTTGCCATGAAGTACCGTGTCACCCCAGTTAAATGGGTTATGGAGGTCTGGTAGGCAGCCGCTCCTAGTAAAATACTGGTATTCAGCTAAATCCGGCTTGACTGGAAGCCGACCCCAATATAGTTGGGAAAAGGCTAGGTAGATGATAAGTATTTGTTTCGTGCGGGAATCAAACCTGCGATACGTCACGTAGCAACCAGTTGCTCAACCACAGCACCAAACGTGCCATGGGGTTACAGACCTGAGTATTTAATATAATTAATTTCAGTTCAATACATCTGCGACTTTCTGAGAAAAAGGGTTTTATCAAACGAACAGACGGACATCAAAAGATCCTGTATTTGCCAACCAAGGAACGGTACCCTAAAAAAACAATCTAGAAAATAGCTTCATTCAGAATACTAAAAGGAGACCAAATACACTACTAATAAAATGTAAATACCATTCGCAGATAGCCTCCGGGGATTCCCAGTTAATAGGATGGACTTCCATTCAGCGTGAACCCATCGACTTCCGGTTGATCCGATCCTCGCTTGTTCCATGTTTGAATTCGAAAATCAATAGAAGAATGAATGTCGTTGTTTCTGTTCATTTCCTGTTGTAAAGAGTTGGTGGAATAAAATGGACATTTAAAGGTGAAAAGGTTGTGGTATTTTGTGTTTTTCAGGTTACTGTAAAGTCACCCAAACGGCAATGGAAAGGGCTAATGCTTGGACTTTCCTTGTTTTTTTTTATGAGTTATTTATTTAAACTTCATGTACATTGATGGTCCATAGGCGGACTTAATGCATCAGGGTATTATCTACCAGTCAACCTTAGGGTTAAAAGACAACACAGTGGTAGGTCTGCACAAGAAATAAATAAGCGATAATTCAAATAGAGTTTTATCGATAAAGTGTATGATAATATTATAAACTAATCACATAAACCAGTGCTTGACTGCAATCCCACCTCATGGTAAGCAGTGATGCAGTCGTTGATAATGAGGAGCACTAGTTTATTAAGAGCCTATTCACTCTAGTCTTGAAGACACCCAAATTGTAATAGGACGGAAAACCGCAGCAGGCAAATTGTTTCAGCCCTTCGATGTACGCGGTATAAACGACGAGGCAAAGAGCTTAGTCTGGACCGATCAATTGCGTGATCGCATCAAAAATGAAGAGAACCAAGCAGGAGAACCAAGGTTACCGCCATAGCCAGAAAAATCGAGTGACAGACATAGGTGTGATGTGATGTATTTAGAAATATATAAGTATGTTTATCAGTTGTCTAGTACTCATAGCACAAGCTCTGCTTAATTTGGGAATACTCCGACCCGGAGAAATTATCTATAGGCCACGTAAATATTTGTTCCGTACGGGAATTAAACCTGCAATACGCAGCACAGCAGCCAATAACTTTACCTTTGCACCAACCGTGCCGTCAAACTTCTACACAATTGTAGACTTATTCTATCTTTTCCATCGACACCTATATACAGTCTGGAATAGTCTCTATCAACTAAATATTGTCTTTTCTTTTGTTCCACCCGAAAATAAAATAATTTGTCTAAATTATTATTACGACATGTTTACTGACTCTTGTTATTGACTGTACCGATATATATCACAACCCAAAAACTAACACATATGCAATACCTATCATTAATTTCAACTAATGTATGAAATGTCCAATATATATTAAAATTATAGTCTCGCTCCGTAATGCCAACATGGCCTCATTGGAAGGGAAAACAGGAGCTATTTAATCATAGGTTTGAAAGTAAAGCTCACTAATAATTTAGTGCTATACAAATAATTTTAGTAACACCCGCCATTTGTAATTGAAGCAGTTGTGGGTATTTGAATTTTTTATGGCGGTACAGTCAACGATGTGGGTAACTCTGTATTTTTTTGTGACGGTTTTGGCAAAGTCTAGCGTGTTTAACAGAGACTGGTTCGAACTATAGGTAGACTATTTTATTTTTAATTACGTGAAGAAAACCCAGGACCCTAGAACGAAGGCAAAGCAGAAACAAAGAAGTTTAGTCAGTAAAAGTCAGATACGCCCTTTCGCTCCGTCCAAGAGCGAAAGAAGTCACTCTGATGACTTCCCACCTAAAAAAAAGCACAATGTTTAATAAGGGGCAACTTTAAAAAAGAGAGATAAAACTTGAAAGCCCCGTTGACATTCTGTCATTTATACGAATATTTCACAAAACTTATTCCAGGAATTACGTGTTTTATTGGACAAAATTGTCGTCATTCAGGATTTTGATTAAATGTGCAAGGTGTTTTTAATATATTTTTAATTTATGAGCACTTTATAAAAGATCAAAGTTCACGCAAAATAGCAGATTTTCAGATGTAATTACTGGATAAATTTAACAAAAATTAATGGTTTGATTTAAATAGAAACCTAAATAATATTTGACGTCCACTGTTGGACATAGGCCTCCCGCAAGTGTAGCTACTACGACCGATCATGTGCGTCTCGCATCTATCGGATTTACGCGACCCTCACCAGGTTATCGACTCAACTTGCCCCGCCAACGCTGTGTCTTCCGGCAAGGGGTCATCACTCCAGAACCTTACATACCCTTTAACCATCTGTTCTACGAGCAATGTGCCCTTCTCACTACCTCTTAATTTTGGTCATTATTCGGGCTACGTCGGTAGCATTGCTTCTCTTGTGTCATCTTAATTTTTGATGTGGTCTCATAAAGAAACTCCGAGATCTTGGGTTGAACGCCCATAATATGAAGCTATGATACAACTTTTCTGTCGACTGTACAACATTGTAAACGTTTAAATTAAAGTCTACGCTTTGAATGTAACAGAGCATTTATGTTAATTGCCTAATGGTTTTTTTTTTCAGTTTTTCAGTACCATATATTTAACGAGTGTGAAACCGCTTGTGGAACAAAAACGCAGATTTAAAATAACCTTTTAGAATATTCCAGCGATTTGGGCCTTTAGGAATATTAAATACGTGCTACAACCTGTTATTACGGAATTAAACAATAGCGTACTTTTTTGTTTTATTTTTGTACAATATTTGGTACGAAACATTAGTTTACTTACACTATAAATCAAATTTGTTTTGAATATAAAATCAAAATTGGTTATTAAAATGGAAAATAATATCAAAATTGGTTATTAACCAAATCAGTAATTAGACGACATGGTTGGCGCAGTAGTTAAACGATTGATTGCTGCGCTGCGGGTTGCGGGTTCGATCCCCGCACGGGACAAATATTTGTATGACTTACAGATAAATTGTTCTAGGTCTGGGTGTCTTGTGTATGTGACTCTGGATGTTTGTTAGTGTATCCACAATACAAGAGTTTTCCTAGTGTGGGGTAACGATTTTTTAGACTTTTTTATATTATTAAATTGGCAAAATGTTACTGTTGCAGCTTTTCTACCTATCCATTAAAAAAAAAACAGTCGCGATGTTTAGTATTTTTGGTATCTGATATATTATATCACTTTAGATAAGATTGCTTTCAACCAATTTAACATTCTCCTTATACAGGGTGTTCAGAAGTTATGGTAAAGTTATTTGTAGCGATTGAATGAATATTTATGTAGATTATATTTTCGTGGATTCTGATTGCGATGAAGGTTGTATGTTCGATTTCCGCTCGGTACAAATATTTGTGTATCCAAATGTTACTACTGGATTGTTTGTTCCGAGTATATGGAGGTTCCAGTGCGCCTTACCATCAAGGACTGCATCACTGCTTACCATCAGGTGGGATCGCAGTCAAGGACTAGTTTGAAACAATTTAATTTGATTGAACGGAAATTGTTAACACGAATTCATTTATTTTCTTGGTAACTTTTGATTACTTATGTGTTACTTTAAGTGATTTTATCTTTCTAAATATAATCGACTGTACGTGCATTTGTCACCTATTTTCTTTTAAACGGCTAGACGGATTTGAATTAAACTTTGTGTGTATATTTAAGTGGATCCTTGGGTGTTTTAAAATTGAATTTGACCCTGTAATTATGTAGTATTTGTGCTGCAAATAAAATTGGGAACCCGATTTCCCAATTTTATTTTTCTGACGAAATGCCAACGTACAGACATGGCAACGTCTGTCGGGACTGATAGTACCTACTACTATAAAACATTTAGTCTCAAAAATTAATTGTGAATCAAATCATCATGTTTTTGGGTGATAAATTATGAAATAACTTCTGACAGTCAAAGTAAACCGAGATAGAGCGACTTAAACCCATGCGTTTTCCTTCAGTCACTCTTTGGGTTTCAGGGTCGCGGTGATTGACGCGAAAATTACAGATATCATCATAATACAGCCTTATTATACAACTGACAAATAATGAAGAGAAACTATACATGAAACACGAATTGTACCTATAGTTGATAAATAATTTTAATCTGCTTTAAATATTATAATGAACATATTAGGTAGAACATAAACACTAACACACACTAATTTACACACAGTACCCCAATACACACACACAGCTTTAATTTCACAAAGTTTTTAAAACAATCTTAAAGTTAAACGATAAACCTGATCCTAAATTCAAAAACATCAAATTCAATTACTTTTGATCAAATCCAAAACTCATAACACTAAAAGCCAAATAACTACCACCACACTTTCCCCGTAACAAAATAATTAAAACGAATACCCAATTAAGCCTTCCAAAGGCAGATTATCCGCCATTTTTCACGCACCCTTTAAATCCGAAAAGATACGGAACCAGGAAGTTAATAGTATGTGAGTAACGCCCTGTAGACACGCACAGGGTGTGTGGATGTTGTGGTCATAAAACTTAGTTTGAGTCCGCATTGAAGGGCTGTTTAGATTACAATCTGACTAGGGAAAGTGAAGAAAAATGGTGCAGCTGAAGGTCTTTTCTTTTGGGTGGGAAATCTTCTAGTAACTTCTGTTGCTCTGTATGGAGGGAGAGGAAGTGTCAGGCTTTTGAAAGAAAGAAAGAAAGAAAAACGGTTTATTTGTTTTTTTTCTTTTCTGACTGATTCCCACCTGTGTTCCTTTCACTAAAGTTACGGGGAATTTCTTTGAAGGAAACATATAGTCCTAGAACACAAAATACAATTGAAGGAAACAAATAGTTTTAGTAAAAAAATCTGACACGCTCCCTTGTTCCTTGTTATCTTAGAGCAAGAGAAGTCAATGGATGATTTTCCAACTCAAAACAAAACCGGTGATTCTTCAGTTGCTCTTTGTTTTCCTGGACCATGGTAACTATTTTAGAAATTCCAGCAGTCCATTTAGTCTATGGTTCCTTTGAAAATCCAAAGAATTTGGAATTTTGTTTCGATTATTCGCAAATTGATTATACTAGTGAATAATGTAATATGAAATCAGTGCTGGAGCACTGACTCGAAATTAATGCTATGGTATTGACTTCCTCAATACTTTAACGATACCCGCAAGGCTGACTTGAAACATTTGTTTTTAAATAATAATAATATCCCACAACTTTCCCACAACGTCATCTAGTCCCATGCTAATTGGAGCTTGTATTATGGGTACTAGACAACTGATGAACATACTTATACAGGGTGATTGGAAGATCGATGCAAAGCTTTAAAGCGAAGATAGTACAGACCATTTAGAACCATTTAAGACATGATTATGTTCGGCGAAGTTTTATCATTTTTTTTTAAACCTACTTTTAAGATTTTTTTCAAAAATTCCCAAAGTTTTATGTAAACTGCATATTTTTAGCCAAATTAAATAATAAGTGAATTAACTTTTATTTTATTTTATTAAAGTAATGTCTAAGCAATCCGAAAAAACATGTTTTAGGCTTTTCTGTCATAAAACAATTTTTTTACGGACATTTAAAGTTCAGCAGAAACTTAGAAAAAATTAACAGTACGTTTTTTAAACCTTATTAAAAAATAACGAAGGGTGCTTTTTTAGTTCAAACCTTTTTGAATACATGTTTGATAAGCGTTCTTTCTTTTGAGGTATCATTTACGCGGATATCTTACAAATTATTGAAGTTAGGACCTAGAAACCGATTGGAGGGAGATTTTTTTAAATTTCGGCAGACTACTTAAAACAACATTTGAATTAAAATTATTTATTTTTCATACATAAAGCTTTAAGGCGAAGATAGTACAGACAATTTAGAACCATGTAAGACATGATTGCCTCAGACGAAGTCTTACCAAATTTTTTAAACCTACTTTTGTATTATTTTTCAAATATTCCCAAAATTTTAAGTAAACTGCTTATTTATGGCCAAATTAAATAATAAATGAGTTCATTTTTATTTTATTTATTACAGTAATGTGTGAGCAACCTAGCAAAGTATGTCTTAGGTTTTTCTGTCGTATTGATAAAAAATTTAAAGTTCTTCTGAATTTTAAAAGTATGTAAAAAAAAATCCAATGTTAGAAAAACCTAAGACATACTTTGCTGGGTTGCTTACACATTACCGTAATAAATAAAATAAAAATGAACTCATTTATCATTTAATTTGGCCATTAATAAGCAGTTTACTTAAAATTTTGGGAATATTTGAAAAATAATACAAAAGTAGGTTAAAAAAAAATTGGTAAGACTTCGTCTGAGGCAATCATGTCTTACATGGTTCTAAATTGTCTGTACTATCTTTGCCTTAAGGTCGATTCACACATATCAGTGAGCCCACAGTTCCGGCACAGTACCGCATCAGTGATAATTATTCTTTCATACATTCTCTATGGATGTATTCACACTTGTCAGTGTCAGTGTCGTCTCAGTACCGTCAGTGTCAGTGCCGGCACCGGCCATCACGGACGTGACCGGCGACGACGATATTTTATCACGGATCACTGACGCCGCTGCATCGAAAACAAAATGGAAGACGAGGTGTTGATTAAATTAGTTAGTCTTTAATTAATTCTTTGTATAATGTCACGAATTCTCCTTCAGATTCTCTTAACTTCCATGCTTCATGTACCCATTTTCTTTTTTTTCCTCGATTCTCTTCTTCTTCTTCGTCTAAAGCAATGGCTATCATAGCTAATTCTGTGTTATTGAAGAGTGCCATCAAAACAATCGACGTCAACGCTAGTCTGAAGGGAACGTCGTGCACGAAGACCCGCAGAGAACTGTACTGTGCCTGATATGTGTGAATTGAAGCACTGACGCACCACTGTAGCACGGATACGGAACTGTAACGGTACTGTGCCGGAACTGTGGGCTCACTGATATGTGTGAATCGACCTTTAAAGCTTTATGTATGAAAAATAAATCATTTTAATTCAAATGTTGTTTTAAGTAGTCTGCCGAAATTTAAAAAAATCTCCCTCCAATCGGTTTCTAGGTCCTAACTTCAATAATTTGTAAGATATCCGCGTAAATGATACCTCAAAAGTAAGAACGCTTATCACAGATGTATTCAAAAAGGTTTGAACAAAAAAAACACCCTTTGTTATTTTTTTAATAAGGTTTAAAAAACGTACTGTTAATTTTTTCTAAATTTCTGCTGAACTTTAAATGTCCGTAAAAAAATCGTCTTATAACAGAAAAGCCTAAAACATGTTTTTTCGGGTTGCTTAGACATTACTTTAATTAAATAAAATAAAAGTTAATTCATTTATCATTTAATTTGGCTAAAAATATGCAGTTTACATAAAATTTTGGGAATTTTTGAAAAAAAACTTAAAAGCAGGTTTAAAAAAAAATTATAAAATTTCGCCGAACATAATCGTGGCTTAAATGGTTCTAAATGGTCTGTACTATCTTCGCTTTAAAGCTTTGCATCGATCTTCCAATCACCCTGTATATTTCTAAATACATACATATTATAGATAAATTACACCCAGACACAGAACAAATGATCGTGCTCATCACACAAACATTTGTCCTGGGTGGGAATCGAACTCACGACCTCTGGCATAGCAGTCAGGGTTACTAACCACTAGACCAACAGGCCAGTCAAATACTGTAAAAAAAAGTTACAGGACATGGCGGCTTATAAATTGGACATATTAACCTGTGGAGCCTTGTGGGGCCCGCCATTTTTTATTATTTATTTATTTATTTAATATTAATTAATTAATATAAATAATATTAATAATATAAACTGTTATTGCTCTGTTTCTGTTGCTTCTGTAATTATACTACTAGAATATAATTTTTAATCGGTCAGGTTTTGGTGGCACATTTTTTTTCCAGCGGTTCTCAAAGTTAAAAGGTAATTACTTGTTTACTGGCACGTTTTTGTGCCACGGAGTCCAACAGGTTAAAGTACATATCTGCTTGGATTCGAACTCCCAATTTGACTTATACTCCTATAGACACACTACGACACTACTTGTTCGGAAGTTACCACTGCGCCATGATAAATAATAGCAGCTGCAATCCAATCCCAAACGTAACTCATCCAAAAAAAGAATGGGCAATATTAATCTCCAAAAAATATAATCAGAGAGTTCCTGCTGAAGTTCAGAACGGAAGCACTTGCATATGAAGCGTGTAACATGTAACGTGTAGCGTGTAACGTGTAGCGTGTAACGTGTAGCGTATCATACGGCAGAAGATAAAACAACTGCCGCGTTCTGTGTGCCGCTAGCAATTATTTATTTGAGGAGTGTGGTGTAAGTGATGGGATATAGCGATTTTCTGTTTTTTTTTTTAAGTTGGTTCATACTGGGAATTACTCCTGTATTGTGGGTGCATTTATAAACATATAAACTTGCATTCACATGACACTTAGACTTGGAACACTTATTTGCAGCGAAAACCAAAATTTGTTCCATCCGAGAATCCTTCGAATGCCAGGCGGATGAAACCGTTATACCGTACCGTTACCGTGATCCCACCTTACCATCAGGTGGGATCGCAATCAAGCACTCTACTCGTATGTATCTATAAAATAAATATAACCTAAAGTTGGTTCTATAAAAGAAATATGACCTAAAGTATGTTACTCAACAAAGTAAATCAAAATGAGCGCTAGAGATAGGAATCCAAATAATGAGTTTTACGCTACATTGGCGCAACTAGTAAAATCAAACACTCAACACTACAATGTAGTTTATTACAAAGGGTTGATACCTCACACCAAAAGTTGATTATGTGATTCCTGGTTTATTAGTTCTTATTTTTATAGGTATTTACGCTGAAATTCTTGGCAAATTCTTTGCAGAGTTAGCGCAGTGACTGCTGTACTGCGTGTCGCGGGTTTGCTTGCACTTAGTAAATATGTGTAGGCGTTTTGGGTCTCCTAAATTCGGAACATTTCACATGACAAGCCTATAGGGTTAGGCCTGTGATGAGAATTTATTTACATGTAGTGAACACACGAACAGGAGTTATGTCTAGTGATAATTAATTATACATGAAATTTATTTTGCAAATATTAATTTTTATGCAGTAAAAAGTTAGAAAAGTTAATCATAACATTTTTTAATTTGTATAGAATGCAGGTGCTAAAATAATGGAATTAGTTGCAGATATATGTATACCTAGCACATTCTGCTGGTTGACATATGAAAATATGGTTACATAGGTTAACTTAAAGATTATCATAGAAACAAGAAGTTTAAAATGAAAAATTTAAACTAGTAACACAAATATTTTCAGCTACCTCAAAACGCCATCCGCTCCTAACTCGTCCCTCAACAAAGGCAGCGGAAAAAGGCAAGCGCTGAATTCGGGGTCATAAATAATATGACATCCTTATCTATGACAGGTATTGTTTACTTGCGCCTGACCTGATTTACACTTGTTCAAGTAATAACACGGCCCGGTTGTTTGATGGCCGCTATCTTGGGCTATCAGCTGCTTACAGATTGTTTAGACTTATCATTACGTGCCATTTAAGCTGCCGAAACTTTTTGGCCGACTCCAAAAAGGGGAGGTTATATGTTCGGGTATATTCTTCTTCTTCTTCTTTTTCTTGCCCTTATCGCAAGTTACTTGGGGTCGGCGTAACATGTTTTTTCTTCCATTCTGTCTTCATACAATCCATCCATCGTTTCGGTATATATTCACCTTCGGGTATAGATATGTATTTTATAAAAAAAAAGTATGACCATCGATTGCGCGTTCAATTGTGGACCGAATTTTAAAAATTGTTTCTTGATTGAAAGATTATAAACTCTCAACTAGATCCCATAGAAATGTCGGTATGAACTGATGATCTGATGGTGAACTTTTCAGATACGGAATGGAAGTCATCATAGCAGAAAACACGACTGTTCTGCTACGATCCTGTATGGAAAGTAAATTAATTGTTTATGCGTGTAGTCAGTCCGCCTTTGTACATTGCGTTGCATACAGACTAAATTAATAAATTTAAGTTTAGCTGAGTGGTTGAAGTGAGCTGTAGCTTTATTGTAAAAAGCTTTTTTTTTGTATATAATATTGCGTGTACATGTTTTTTGTTTTGTTTGGTAGCCTATTCTGTCCCACTCCTGGGCAAAGACCTCCTTCCACTCTTTCCATCTTTCGCGAGCCCAATTCGTTGCGCCATCTCCTTCGTGGCCTGCCGCGACTCCGTCGCACAGTTTCAGGGTACCAACTTTCTGCTAGCATAAACCGTTAAATAAATAAATAAATACTGTGTGCTTCGTCCAGTTTCAGTTAAGATAAGCACGTTTTACAATAAAAACGTTGAACAAAACGGATATTTGTACAAAGAAGCACAATACTGCATTTCTAAAAGTGGGTAAACAGTTGCAATTCCCGCGAGAATAACCAACTGATATATTAAACGTCACCGTTTTCTTTATCTCGTGAACATTTTCAAAATAATGGACACTGAAAGTTTACGCTGGACATTTTCTGCAACAATACAGGGTAAGTTTTAACCTTTTCATACAACGTAAACTGTTATTACTCACACAGTTTTAACGAAATTACGCGATCGAAAGATGACCTACTTAATTGTATTAAAATTTTCATTGTATGATTTTTTAAGGTGGGGAAATCATCCGATGACTTCATCTGCTGTCGACAGAACAGGATATGTCAGATTTTTACTGACTAAAACCACACATCTGTCCTTCTGTTGCCCCTTGCGTTCTAGAAATACGAGTTTCCTTTTCAGAAAATCCAGGTCATCGGCTATGCTGGGCTCCTATGATTTACTGACAGAGAGGATCTGAGGCGCGCGTGGCGCGTCGACAATGATCGGACGGCGAGCTACCCGTCGCTGGTCGTCCACAACCTTGCGCCTGCGGTGGCCGCAAATCGGTCAGCGATTTTCTGATGTTTTGTCGCGCGGCTAAGGTGTAAAAATGTTCGTTTCCTCAACAATGGAGAGTTTTAATCTTTTCATAATTACAACGTAAACTGTTACTACTCACACAGTTTTAACGAAATTACGCGATCGAAAGATTGCTATCCTACTTGATAGTATTAAATTTTTTAATGTATGTTTTTTTTTAAGGTAGGAAATCGTCCAATGACTTTTCCTGCTTTGAGCGGAGCGGGAAGGCATGTTTTACTGACTAAAATCCCACGTGTGCCCTTCAGTTGCCCTTTACATTCTAGGAGTAAGGGTTTCCTTTTCTGAAAATTGTGAAAGCCGAGCTGTGCTAGCGGGCATTGGCCGCCATTGGCCCGCCCACGGTTTGCTGACATTTCTTTGAGGAGCGCGTGGGCTGATGACGACTAGGGCGAGCTACCCATTGCTCATCGTCCGCAAGCCTGCGCCTTCGGTGGTTTTTTTTTGGAAGGGGAATCATGACAATGACTTCTCAGAGGGAGGGCGTGTCAGACTCTTACCGACTAAACCCCACCCCGTTCCTTCGTTGCCTTCGATCTGGGGGACACGATGAGCACCTTTCGGATTTTCCGTATTCCCCAGAGGCTTCGGTCTTAGCGGGCCCCTACAGTTAGCTGACATCTCCTTGAGGCGCGCGTGGAACAGTTCGCACCGCGAACTGTTCCACGCGCTTATGGTGGCTGGAGATAGCTCAGTGATCACCGACGCCCAGGACGTCATTTGTCGCAGTGGTTGGAGCGTGAGGATGTACGTCCTCTCAACAATGGACGATAACTTTAATAATTTCTTACCACGTAAACTTCGTGACCCCCGAACGAAGGCAACGAAGAAATGGGGTCCCCACCCCATTTCTTCGTCGGGGCTAAGTCAGTAAAAGTCTAACATGCCTTTCCGCTCCGGCCAAGAGCGGGAGAAGTCATTCTGATGATTCCCCACTTAAAAAAAAACATCGCGTAAACTGTGTGTCGAGACAAGCCTTCTTCTTAGAAGAAGTGATAAAGATATGCATTATAATATAGAACTTCTTCTTTTCGAATCGAAAGCAAGCTCTTTAAATTGTTTAGGCCCAGTAGGTAGACTGCGTTAATTGCAGCATCGGTGGCACCTGTGGGTGGCACTCATTATTTTTATCACTAATGAAAATTAACTAGGTACTCCCACTTCGCTAGTCTTACCAGAGCCACAGACTAAGAATATCCAGCATAACAACTTACGAATAGAAGCCACAGCATATCAGTATTCAGTGCAAACAGACAGCTGAAGTAACGATCGTGTGCGAACGAATTGGCTTATTTATTTTATTAGCGTTCCGTATTGGGATACGAAAACGAATTTCGCCAAGACCCGTCTCGTCTGGGGCCAAGACTAATTTTATTTTCTACGTACATAGATATTGTGTCTACAATTTTATGTTTGCGAGAAATATTTCGGGCGAAATAATTAGCCGTAAGGCTATTTAGAATAATTGGTTCTTGTAAATAGCCATAAGTTTCGAAATTAATAGCTATAACTTTGTTCAGACGCAATAATTTTAGAAGATTATTAAGTTTCTATTTGTATCTCAACATAAATACGGTGAGAAGTTGACAATTCATTACTTTGTGTTAGTTTTAGTTCAATAATTGAAGTGATTGGAAATTAATTTAAATTTTGTGAGTGGGTGTGTATGTGTTTGTTACTTCTTCACGCTCAAAAAGCTGAACGAATTTTCATAAAAGTTGGTATAAGGGTAGACCATGGTCTACATATCCTGTAGGAGCATGTTTCCAATAAGACACACAGCTGAAGAGTGGAATTCCCTGCCGGGGTCTGTGTTTCCTGATAGCTACAACCTAGGGGTCTTTAAGTCAAGAGTGAATAAGTTGCTTCTAGGCAAGCGTGCTCCATCGTCGACCACATGATTGCTTGCCATCAGGTGAGATGTGGACATGTGGTCAAGCAAGAGCCTTTCAATAATTAAAAAAATAAATAAAAGGACATGTCCTGGAATAGCATGAATTATAATATCTTACCGTAAGACCCCTTGGGATATTTTTATACTATCACGTGGGCGAAGCTACTGGCACTTATCCATAAACATGTATTTACGTATAGGATTTTATTTATTTATGGAAATAAATATCAAATAATATAAATATGAGTAGGCACAAAGGTACTGCTTATTTGTCAAGAAATTATTTTGCTGTTTATTTTTGTATCTTTATATCTTTAGGTATGTATATTATACTTATTACGTATTTCGTGCTGTAGACATATTTATTTAGTTTATCTTAGTTATTTTAAGTTTTTGCTGCGTACTCATATGAATACCAACTTCTGTTAAATCTATCACACCCTACTCGGAGGTTTGGTGTAAGAAAAATCCAAAATTCTAGGGGCAGCGCACCACCGTGTTCTTGTGGGAGCCGTCAGCAGTAAAACTAGTGAAAGAGTCGGCTGCACGCGTGAGGATCAGTCTTCCTTAAGCCCCAGCCGCCGGGATCCAGACTCCGATTTCCAGTCACCGTAGAGGTGGGCTTGCAGTCGGCGACCAATGGGCAACTCGTCGTCCAGCCATCTGGTTACCGTCCAGACCTAGCTTAAGTCGTCGAAGGCGCGCCTCAAGGAGATGTCAGCAAAACCATATGAGCCCAGCAGGTCGAAGCCTACCGGGTTCTTGGATTCATCATCTGCCTAGCCTTTTTCCCAACTATATTGGGGTCGGCTTCCAGTCAAGCCGGATTTAGCTGAATACCAGTATTTTACGAGGAGCGGCTGCCTACCAGACCTCCACAACCCATTAACTGGGGTAACACGGTACTTCATGGCAAGACTGGAGTCAGATTTACTGGCTTCTGACTATCCGTAACGACTGCCAAAGATCTACAAATAACAGCCGGGACCAACGGCTTAACGTGCTTTCCGAGGCACGGAGGAAACTCGTAATACCGGGTTCTTGGATTGTGCTAAAGAAAACCCCGGGGTCTTGGAACGAAGACACACAAGGAACACGAGTGGGTTTTAGTCAGTAAAAGTGTGATACTCTCTTTCATTCCATCCTAAAAAACCTCAATCTATTCACATTTTGATTTACCCTTACAAATTATCTCTCTACAAGAACTAAAGGTTAAGTTAGGTACACAAGGGTGACCTCATACGTCTTTGTGTGCACAGTTAATGAATAATAATAGTTTAATGGGCTATTCTGTGCTGAGGTGATAACAAATTAACTGCTGTCATGCATACGTAGTACTTTAGTGGTAATCAAATCTGGTTCATTGTGATTACTTAAGCTTTTATGACCACACTCTGAGTTGAAACCAGTAAATCTGACTCCAGTCTTGCCATGTACCGTGTTACCCCAGTTAATGGATTGTGGAGGTCTGGTAGGCAGCCGCTCCTCGTAAAATACTGGTATTCAGCTAAATCCGGCTTGACTGGAAGCCGACCCCAATAATGTTAGGAAAAGGCTAGGCAGATGATGATGACTCTGAGTTGAAACTGTTATGTTAAAATCGTTTCAAAGAAAGCTTTTTTATGTAACATAAACTAGTGCTTGACTGCGATTACGCCTGATGGTAAGCAGTGATGCAATCGTTGATGGTGAGGTGCACTTGTATTTAAGAGCCATTCACTCTAGCCTTGAAGATACCCAAATTATTATTAGACGGAAAGACCGCAGCAGGCAAATTGTTCCAGTCCAGCTTACTTTTACTATACTAACCTAACTGCAAGGTCTACATGCACCTCAGAGGCCTAGCAGGATCAAAGCCTATTGGAGCCTTAAGTTGTGTGAAACAGAACCCTCGGCGCCCTGGATCGAAGGTAAAGAAAGAACATAGGAGTGAGTTTTAGTCAGTTAAAGTCTGACACGCTCTCCTTGTGGGTACGTTTGAAAGAGTGTCGCCCTCTCGCTCCATCGATTTGATTTGTCTCCTCAAAAAAAAAGAAGCCTATTTCTGAAACACTGCAGCAAACGTGTTGTCCGAATTTTTTTTCATTAACTAAAAATACTCAGTCCAAAAAATTAAATACATAAGACTTGATAATACATCTCAATCCAACGCAACTTTGGAGGCATATACTTTAAAAACTTAGTCCGTCAAAAAAAGAAAGAAAAAAACTTATAATTTACGAAAAAGCTCCGTAAGTATCCAGTGCGATCCAGTTTAATCTGGTTTTAATTGCTTCGAACCGGTTATTTGAAGCGTCTAGACCGAATGAAAGTCTATAATCGCCTTTTTAACTTGAAAGTAGACTTTTGCAAAGAATTTAGATGCTCCGTTTTTTTTTTTAAATAAAAGACTAAATACTTGAGGATTTTTAGGCGTAAGAGTGTCCAGGAGCATCTTAGGACGCGGGTGGTAACCGCTTCGTGAGTTCTTAAAACTCACGAAGCGGTTACCACCCGCGTCCGACACGGTTTCTGGCCCAAAGCTTCTGTATGACGTAGAATTCAGATGTAGGTATAGGTAAAAAATTAAAATACATTTAACACACCCGCATCGGCTGGTGGATTGTACAGAAATCCGATGCGAATTCCGACAGTAAGTGGATGTACCCAGAATTTTTTAGGCCTCCGGTTCTTAATTCTTAATTGAAGTAGATATATCGCAACAGTTCATTTCCGTTGTGTCCTACTGGAGCCTGGGTTGAGGGAATCCCGGAACCCTGGAATTAGGGCAAAGAAGGAACAGGAGCAAGGGCGTCGCCAAGGGGGGGCAGGGGGGGGCAGCTGCCCCCCCCTAGAGATCAAATGATTAATAAATGTAGAAATTATACTTATGCTGCTATATTATAAACTGCAAGAAATTATAAAGGAAGCTACTGCTGTTGCGGAGAAAATCGGACTGAAGTTGGACATTACATCAATGCCGCGTATTACGGGGGAAACAACGTCATAGAAACAATCATTCAGCAGAAAGCCCTTCAGAATACTGGAAGAGATAATATATAATATGTTCCACAACTATCCACACAACGCCATCTAGTCCCAAGCTAAGCAGAGCTTGTGTTATGGGTACTAGATAACTGATAAACATACTTATATATATTTCTAAATACATACATATTATAGATAAATTACACCCAGACACAGAACAAATGAACGTGCTCATCACTCAAACATTTGTCCTGGGTGGGAATCGAACCCACGACCTACGGCATAGCAGTCAGGGCCACTGACCACTAGACCAACAGGCCAGTCAAGTCAGATCTTTAGGAATACCATACTTAGATTCAATTATAACCTCCCTTGAAGTCTCTGGAGTAGCATCAAGGCGGAACGCGGGGTTGCGACAGTCTTAGACAGGATCCAGCAATTGGGACTCAAAGTGGCATTGCACAAGTCCGAGGCCATGTGCTTTCATCGCCCTTGGACTGCGCCACCACCGGGTTTCCAAATATGGGGTCCACATCAGCGTCGGGTCGACGATAAAGTACCTCGGACTCGTCCTCGACAGCCGGTGGACTTTCGAGGAGCATTTCCGACGTTTAGCTCTCAAACTGGGGACTGGGGCTGCTCAGAAGCGGCTCCTGCCTAACCTAGGGGGTCCAGACGCCCCCTGCCGGAGGCTCTACGCGGGGATCGTTTGGTCCATGGCCCTTTACGGAACGCCGATTCGGGCGCCGTCGCTGGGTAAGCGACCGGCGGCCAAACTGAACGCTTGTCAGAGGGCCATGGCTATCCGGATGGTGCGGGGATACCGCACGCTCTGCCGCGAAGCGGCGAGCCTCCTTGCTGGCCTGCCACCGAGAGATCTGGAGATAATAGTCCTTGCACGCATGCCCGATTTCCGCATGGAGTTGCAACGTCGGGGCGAAACTCTGCTGCCGCGAGAAGTCGCCGTATGGCAGAGTTCCGGAGGTATCTCAGGGTGGCATGGCGACTGCGACTGTCGCAACCCAGTGCTGGGCACGCCGTCGTTGCGGCGGTAAGTCCCTTCTTTGAGGAGTGGTTGGAAAGAGGTCCCGGTGTCCTCTCGTTCCGTATGACGCAGGTCCACATCGGACACGGTAAGTTCGGGAGGTTCCTGCATCGGATCAAGGAGGAAAGGACGCCCGGGTGTCGCCACTGTGCGGACCACCACACGGTGGAGCACAGGGTAGAGGTGTGCCCCACTTAGGTGGAGTACCGCCGTGTCTCCGTGGAGGCTATCGGCGGAGGCGACTTCTCGCGCCGGGCCTTGGTACAGGCCATAGTCCGGAGCGAGGAGGGGTGGCGGGCGGTCGCTTCCTTCTGCGAAGGAGTAATGTTAGCGAAGGAGGCTGCCGACCGCAAGCGCGCGAGGGTACGGCCCTCACGCCGCCGCCGCCGAGATCCCGATCCCTGTTTCCGACCTCCGTATGCGCGGGCTTGCGGACGACGAACACTGGGTTGCTCGTCATCCGGCAGTCCGGTAATAACCCGGACCAAGCCTAGTCGTCAAAGGCGCGTTCTGTTCTAAGCGCGCCTCAAGCAAACTGTCGGGGACCGGTAGGGCCGAAGACTCTGGGGCACACGGAAATTCCGAAAGGTGAAGACAGATCGAAGGCAACGAAGGAACGGGGTGGGGTTTAGTCAATAAGAGTCTGACATGCCCTCCCGCTCCGCCCAAGAGCGGGAGGAGCGGGATTCCCCACTTGAAAAAAAATACGTCATCGAGGCAAAGACTTCCAAAGTGTAATTGTTCATGCTCTCGACGTTCATATTTTTTATCATCCATAATATTGCCCTCTTGCCCCCCCCTTTGTCATAAGCTGGCGACGCCCTTGAACAGGAGTGGGTTTTAGTCAGTAAAAGACGGATGTCTTTCCTTTGCCCCGCTCCGTCCAGAGGGGAAGAAATATTTCGATGACCGCCAACCTTAAAAAAAGCTGTCGCGTCGCTACAAACGCAAAACCTCAAACAATCCTGTACACTAGATAATATGAGAAACGAATTAGTAACGGAGCCTAAAGTTGCTCGCTCGCTCTCTCTGAGTTTTCTTAGAAAAAGAGATTGTTTTAAAGTGGCGTTGTTTAGTTCGCGGAAAATACTAAGACCTCTGTAGCCTCTATTCACAAGTGTTTTGTTTTTCTGGAACAATTTTTTTGTTTGTTGAGTAAAATATCGTGAGGGAAGTTTTAAGTAACTAGAGTAGTAATTAGAGTAAATATATTTAAAAAACCATTGCGCCTCACCATCGACAATTGCATCACTGCTTACCATCCGGTAGGATTGCGGTTAAGTACTATCATCATCATCTGCCCAGCCTTTTCCCAACTATATTGGGGTCGGCTTCCAGTCAAGCCGGATTTAACTGAATACCAGTATTTTATGAGGAGCAGCTGCCTAACAGACCTCCACAACCCATTACCTCGGGTAACACGGTACTTCATGGTAAGACTGGAGTCAGGTTTACTGGCTTCTGACTATCCGTAACGACTGCCAATGATCTATAAATGACAGCCTACTTCTTAACGTGCTTTCTGAGACACGGAGGAAACTCGTTATATTAACTATAAACAATTAAAAATATATATTCAATGAATATGAATTAGTGAGTCGTGAAGAGAGAGTTTATAACCTGGAAAAGTTATTGATGATAAGTAGATGGCAAAAGACCCAGAGACAGAGGTGCGGTACGTTGGTCAGACCAAATCACATCTACAATGGAGACCACAGTTTAGGTGACCTGGCATTGCAATGCCACCTAAAATAGGGCAATATGACAAAAAAGTCATTCGTCGAGATCATGACCTTCAGCATTGAGGATAAACAGTAGGAAGAGGATAAAGCCAAGACTTTGTGTGTTTGTTACTTCTTCACGCTCAAATAGGTCAACGGATTTCTTCCGTCGCAATAGCTTCCCACCAATCGGGGATTATCCTTAGGTAGTGCACCTAGTGCGTTTAGGGATAATCGTCTATTGTTAAAGTTGTCAATAAATGAAAGGCCCGTTTTGACATGTCAAGTTGTCAACGCGAGGTGTGAAGAAATAGAATAATTTATTAATATAATTCGCAATATATTTCATCATAATATTATTTAACGCTCCAATAAATATAATTTTGTAAATTTTTAAAACACTATGCAATTAATTATTATATTATTGTTTCTTTCATCAGCCTTCCAAGTTACATTCTTGGGTGTTTTTCAAATGTCAAAACGGGCCCTTTTTGACAACTTTATCACATTCTATAAAAAAATATTTTTTTAAGACCTCTGAGAGGCTTTATTTAGCCTCTCGTACGCTTTCCAAAGATTCAGGACTTCAAGGTCCAGAGAAAAATAAATATAATATGATCTTTATCGACATACTTGCAGGTACTTCCGATTTGTTTGTTCAGCTTAATTTCAATTCTTTATCATATTTTAGTCCCGTTTAGATTTATAAAAGTGCTTTTCAAATCCCACAAAACAAGAGCAGCTCGCCAGCTATGTATAATCTTCTCAAAGCGTTATACTCGTAAGCTATTGTTATCTTTTCCCACATGCCCATAAACTAGGAAACACAGCTTAGACAAAAAAAAAATGAAAAACATCAAAACAGTTTTATCTCCCGAACATATTTTCGCCATTTCGAAACCTTACGTAAAAAGCTTATGCGTAACTTATAGCAGTGAATCCAATTTGTAACTCCGATGAAAATATAAACAGCTATATTTTATTTTTTCAGGAAACCAAAATAAGTTTCTGTAAAAATATCTGTCTTTATCAGTGCAAATTTCGCAGTTCACTAGTGCGGAAATCATTTACGAATAGTCCGGCGATTGCTTTCCGAAACTTGTTTTTGGACTAAAATGAAGATGGATATGCTTTATTGTAACTGTTGATGTTGGTAAACTGGGTTTTAGGGTTCTGTGTTAAAGGGATAAAACGGAATCCTTATTGGATTAATTTGAAAGAAAAGAAAAGAAAGAAAAAATGTTTTATTTGGCACAAAAAATATACACACAGTGTAGAAAAACATTTAGGTAGGTACATGAAAAGAAAAAAAAAACATTATTTAAACTAATAATTAACAACTCAGGTATCACATACCCGCGTAACGAGACACAATAGCAAGACAATAACAGCGCGGTCTCATGCGACCGGTCGGGGATCCATGAATTATTTATCAAACATTTGTTGGACATCTGTTAGATTCTTTTTCACAGGAATGCCTGGAGGTATCACGCTGAACTTTACATCATATATCTGAATATATGATGTAAAGTTCAGCGTGCAACCCCTTAGAGTAGTGAAAACACCTAATAATAAGTTTGTTTATGACTCGTAAGGAAATCAAAACTGAAGCTATTGACGCTGAGTTGCCAGCCTATCGGTTTTCTACCAGTTGCATTTCAGAGAGTGTGCTTCGGAATAACTGAGCCCAATTCCGCCAAGCCCTTTCGACCATCGGACCACCAGGCGTACGGCGATGCGCCACCGGTACATTGTGGACATCCCTCCTATACGCACAAATCGTTTTGGAAACATTTTCATTGTACATACAGCTAAAGAGTGGAATTCCCTATCAAAGTCTGCGTTTCCTGATAGCTACAAGCTGAGGATCTTTCAAGTCAAGAGTGAATAGGTTACTTCTCATTGATTCTCTTCAGTAATCTAGAATCTTCCTAGAAATTTGACAAGAAACCAGTTCCTATAGCACAAATATTGCGAAATAAACTCGAAAACGACGACCTGGCGAGGGTCGCAGGAATCCGATGGTGCGACCGGTAGCTGTGGCGACGCTTGGGGGAGGCCTATGTCCAGCCGTGGATGTCCTTCGGCTGAGATGATGATGATAATGATGAAACCCGAAAAAACATTTTAAGAGTTTTTGTAAAGTAAATGTATTCCTGTGTCAACAAAACTTGATTAAACCAATAAACGATTCATAATTCACACGAACGAACTTTCTGGCTAAATCTTAGAATTATTTAATTTTTGTTTTTTTTCTGTACTATTTATCAATTCACACAAACCAGACATATTTCCTACAAAGCGATAAAATTAATATTTACCCGAATCATGACTTCAAAGAAAATAAGATGAAAAATTAAAAGGGCGTGCTTTTTCAGCCCTGTAATAAAAAGGTACGGAATGAACCCGTTAAATTAATTTGACCGCGTATTATAAGGGTTAACGGACTTTATGATATAAGGGGTTTAATACGACAGTGCTTGCTTCCCAGATCCTTATTTTTAATTCATACATGTATCCTGTGACATGCTTTCATATTAAAATTCATGGCGTTTTTGACAGGAATTTTTCGAATGAAGTTCAGGGGTTGTTTTAATTATTCGCAAATTGATAATGGATATAGTGATGTAATATTCGTGTAGTTTTGTATCTCAAGTGTTTGTGCAACTGTACTATAGGAGGAATCATTGAAAGAGGTGCGATTTTGTAAAATGGAGCTCAGAATTTTATAGTACTGTTGACTACCTCGACGAAGCTTGACGAAAATATTACTTGATACATTTGTTGAAAAATACTACAAAAAACATTAAAGTTTTTACATGTATTTATATTCTTATCGTAAACAAATTAACTATTCATTCGAAGACATAACTTAAAACATGACAAAAATATTACTCTTACAGAAAAAATCATTAATGCATGTTTTTTCCAGGCTTCGTAGTCAATATAAAAATGAGGAAATACGTGACAAGAATAGATGATAAAGTGGGTAATGAGTAGGTACATTAGAGGAAGTTCACATAAAGTTCTCAAAGTAAAAATAATGTATATCTTGTATGACTACCTACGAGAATCTAGCTGTGATCAATTTAATTATTTAAGACCTGTATGTATGTACAAATATATAATCCAAAATAAATATATTGATTAATCTTTGCTTACTGGTTTTTATTTTAGGAAGAAGAATCATCAGAATGATTTCTCCTAATCTTGGGCGGAGCGGGAGGGCGCGACAGAGTCTTACTGACTAAACCCCACCCTGTTCCTTCGTTGCCTTCAATCTGGAGGACACGAGCTTACCTTTCGGAATTTCCGTGTTCCCTGGAAGTTTCGGTCCTGCCGGGCCCCTACAGTAGAAAACCACATGAAAATCCGTTCTAAGTTTTTAGTTTACAACGAACAGACAGACAGATGCAATCGGAGAATTTGTTACACAAAGTATGCCAAACATTCAATTTTGACCCACTCAATTCTAATTCTCCACATTATCACACAGCAATATCAAAACCATTTATCGATATATTAATATCGACACTATAACAGAAACTACTCTAAACGGAATGTTCATCTCATTGCATCGTGTAAACTACGCTTAAAATTTCACTAATTCACTCCAGCGATGGATATTAAACATGAAATAAATTCAATATATTCAATGTATCAAAATATTAAAACATCAATCATATTATTATGTACTTGTGGAATTATGGGAAAGTTCTGAGAAGAATTTACTGGCCTGTTATTTTACGTCAATTTCAGCCAGTCTGACACTCTTGCTTCATCCAGAACGGGAAAAAACATTTATTATTTTAATTTTCCAATTAACATTGTTTGCACTGTTTTTAGACTTTCGTCCCAGTGTGTAGTGTGTGTAGTGTCCCAGAAGGTATAAATAGGACCCTATTGCCGACTCCGCTGTCCGTCTGTCTGTAACCAGGCTGTATCTCATGAACCGTAACAACTAGACAGGTTGAAATTTTCACGGATGATATATTTCAGTTGCCACTATAACAAACATACTAAAAACAGAATAAAATAAATATTTGGTGGGATCGCAGTCAAGCACTAGTTTATAACAAATAAAAAATTAAGTCGTGCTCGGGAGACCACACATACAAAGTGTAACTTTAAATGCACAAAACCTCAGACACCCCAAACGATTTTTAATCCAATTGACCTAATTATGAGAGAAAAAAAATATTAAAAAAAATTGAAGGTTTTATGTGCTGTTTTAGTTTGTTTAAGACTCGTATTTACATCGAAATGAGTATGATTATTATCCCGTTTATGAGAAAATCTAAATTTAACGACAACCATTTGTGTTTGTTTACCTATTTACGCAGGTTTATGCACGTGATGGCTTGATTTGTTAATAAATAGACAAAGCAAAATTTTTAATATTTTTTTTTTGAAAAATGTGACCTATACTAAAAAGTGGTTTTATTGCTTCTGCTCGTTATTCTGAACAAACTAATTACAGGTTTTGCGCATTTAACGTTACACGTTGTATATCTTTTTGCTGTTTATTTTGCTACGAACGGTACGAAACCCTTCGTGCGCGAGACCGACTCGCACTTGGCCAGCTTTTCTATTAATGTTAAGTAACACTGTTTGCAGCTTACTGTCAGAACTTTTACTCAAACAGCCTAGATGAGCCAAATATAAGCGTAAAGCGCTAGGCGTCATTTTTTTAAGTTGGTAAATTATCCAAAGACAGTCTTTCCGCTCTAGGGTAGAGTGGGAGGGGTGTGTCAGACTTTTGTTGACTAAAATCACACCTGTATCTTTCAGTTCCACTTTATACGTACTGCGTGTTCAATATAATAACTCTTTCAGGTGGGTGTTTTGTGTTTCTATCTAACGGGACCACTCGAGCCCGATCGAAAATCGCTTTAAAATGGCTTTTCTTTGTTTGTTTGTAAATTGCAAAAATCTAATGACATATCTTAACTACTTTGAATTGAAGCTGCTGGTAGAAGCTAGTTTAATATAAGTGAAAAACCACTGTGTGCCAAAATAAGAAATATTTTTTATTTATTAGGAAAACAAGCAATTTTTTAATGATCTAAAACCATTCGCATTACTTCCACTATAGTAATAACATTGTGGCTCTGTTGAATAACGAGCTACATTAACCAGACGTTAGCTTCGGACCTCAAGTTCGAATCCGGGTCACACCGCCGAACACTTTTTGTGAATTAAATTACTTTGTACATTATCTAAGTAAAGTTCAAGAACGTTCTCTCAGAGGGCGCCAGAATAACATAAGGAACATCATAAATAAATAAACATGGATACGGATAACATCACACTTCGTAAGCAGAACACTGGGTCGTTGACTAATTTGTCTCTCTTAACAAATGACGATGAAAGGGCGATTCTAGACACCACAATGATGAGCGTACCGGACAGCCTTAATGATTACAATGACAGCGACTGTGTTAACGACTTGAACGAACAAATAAATGCTCTTAAGATGGAACTCATGAGTGCTCATCAGGAAATAGACCATCTCAATAGCGAAAACTTCCGGTTAAAATCTGATTTAGACAAAGCGTTAAAAACTGTCGAAACATGCAAAAAGATCTGCTTGACACCTGGCAGAAAAAGTTTTACACCATCGTGCAAACAAAAGTCAAAGACTTACAAGATTCGACCAAATTCTACAATTAATAATGCCTCCAACACGACTTCTATTATTTATGAAACAAAAACCGACACTCTTGACAAAGAAACTCAAACTTCCGAGACGACATGTGACATGTTGAAGCCGAACAATAATCAGACCCAAACAGAAATATCCAACACACCTAAGGACTGTTCTACAAAGACGTCAAAAAAGGAAAAAAACCGAAGTAAGGCGACAGAGGCTACCAAATCAGTATTCACTAGGAACAAACTATGCATTATTAGTGCCAATAACATAAACAATATTCTATCTATCGCAGAAGACACATTTCCAAACTATCAGATATGTCACTACATCTCTCCAAACTGTGGATTATTACAACTAATCAGTAACCTACATCAAAAAGTAATGGACTACACAATGAATGATCAATGTGTCATTTTAGTTGGAGAGGAAGACTTTCAAAGAACCAATAACTATGTAGAAATAATAATACAAGCTAGGAAGATATTAGAAAAAATTAAGCATACAAATGTTATATTATGTGTCCCCACCTTTAAATTAAGTAACTACTCGACCATGTTCAATTGGCGTATAGAGACTTTTAATAATTTACTACATCTTGATTTACAAACATATGGCTACGCAACTCCGTTTGATTCGAATTGGGATTTACTTTATGATTTTACTATGTTCTCAGAAGTCAATAGAAAGATAAACGACTGTGCGATAGAGAGAGAGTGATTGAGAGAGGGTAGATGGAAAACAGTCTAACCGGACGTAAAAACAAACGCTCTGCTGTAAAATATCTAATTACTATGTAATAAGTGTACAGAAGAAAACAAAAATAAGTGTGCAAATAGAACATAAAGTAATACCTTAGTGACAGTGTTATTAACAAGTAATATAAACAAATAGTGAAGTTTTGACCAACATATATAGTACAGTGCAGAAGACATCTTTAACGGTCAAAAGTGGAACTAATTATTGTTTAAAATCTCAATAATATATAAAACTTCAACTCATAAATAACAGTGTGACAATAATCTATTAAAATAACGTGTAAAAAGTTAATAACAAAAAGTGAATCCCATAAAAAGTCAACAATCACAAATTATCAACTAGAACAAAGGAATTTTGAACATTCTTGGAAAAGGAGATGGGACAGTAATGAGTGAAGGCATAAAAACAGAAACCATCTGTGAGTACAATAAAGATTTTAGTTAAATGTTAAAAACAAAAGCATTTATTACCTATCGATTGATTATTTCTTAACGCCAAGCTCAGCTCCAGTAGCGAAGCATTATTTTGAGCGATCAGTTAATTAGCTACTTGGCTTGTTTCGTTACACTGCTACCTAGTATGCGCACAAAGTGACACGAGTTCGAGCCCCAGTATCATCATATGACTTTTTGTGATTTCTATTGAAACTAATATTTGGAGTAAGATTTAAGTTACTTGTTTAAAATGGATTTCCTACAGAATATAACGTTCCGCCGTACGCGCACTCACTCAGACTCAAATTTAAACAAAACCAACGAACTTTCGACAGACACCCTAGATGATGAATTGGACAACAATCAAAGTTTGTCTAGTTTACCCAATCTTTCAAAAGAACACCAACAGGAAGAATTATTGCTAATATTAAAATCACAAATTGAAAAACTCGAATCCGAACTAAGTAGTGCACACCAGGAAATTGAATGCCTGTCTTTGGAAAATTCAAACTTACGGAAACAAAATCAAGACCTAGTCAAGAAAAATGAACTTTATAAAACAGTAACTTGTAGCCCTTTTAAATCTACAAAAACTGCAACGCCGAACAAAAAGAAAAAACTAAGTGACAAACAAACACAAACCGTGGCAACTTACTCTTCAAAGTTGACAGATCTTTCCACAACAGAAAAACGCAAAAAAGAAATAAATAATCAACAAACAGCACAAACCAACGACAAGAAACAGAAAATCAAACACAAGATATGTATATTAAGCAATAATAGTAAAAATAATATTACACAAATAGCTCAAAATACGTTTGATGGAAAATATGACCTATGTCACTACTTGTTGGCGAATACAAACACAGAACAAATGCTGTACAACATTGACGCAAAATTAAAAGACTTCACACTTAATGACTTTTGTATTATTCTAATAGGGGAGAACGACTTCAAGACTACTACTGCTTATTTTGACTTAATATTCTATATAAGGAGCACATTAAGTGAAATAAAACACACAAATATAATAATATGTGCGCCAACATTTAAATATGGTGAACATACTAATATTTATAACTCTAGAGTGGAAAACTTTAATAACCTATTGTACTTAGACATTCTAGCTCATGAACATGCCTACTTTCTTGACAGTAACAAAAATCTTTCATGTGACTTTAAAATGTTTGACAACTTTACTGCTAAACTGAATAACTATGGCATGAGCATTGTATTTAAGGACATTTTTTATTTTATAAATGACATTATAAAATTTGATCTCCAAAATGACATTTCAATGACTAAAGTTAATAATTCTATGCATGATGATAATTTAAGTAATGAGTTTTTTCTTGAATAATTACATAAATATATTACACCAAAATATTGCCGGTCTCCTAACTAAGTCTGATACACTAACAGTTTGTTTAGAGGAATTCTTAAAAGAAAATTTAAACATTGATGTCATCTGCGTTTCAGAACATTTTGTGATGTCAGGTTATGAACAATATGTGTCAATCCCAAACTATACGTTAGCTGCTAGTTTTTGCAGAAATGACTCTAAACGGGGTGGGTCATGTATTCTTATCAAAAATAATCATGAATGGAAAGAAGTTCCTGACATATATAATCTATCTATAAGTCATATAATAGAATGTTGTGCGATTGAACTTGTTAAATATAAAACAATTATTGCATGTATATACAGAGTGCCAACATGTACGAGTAGACACTATGATATATTTTTTGATCGTTTATGTGAGGTTATAAAATTATCAAAAAACAAAAAACTTGTAATTTGTGGTGATTTTAATATAGACTTGCTAAAAAAAACTAGTCAATCTTCTAAGTTCAAAGAAATCTGTTTAAGCAATAACATGACAATTGAATTTCAAGAACCCACAAGACTTGTTAGCCATTCATGTATAGATAACATTCTACACAACGTCCAAGGGTGTAAATCATGTGTAGTAGAACTAGCGTTGTCTGATCACACGGCCCAAATCCTGCAATATCCTGTAGAGAGAGTATACGGTATTGACCATTGGTATGAGTTTAAACGTGATTACTCGGAAGTAAACATAAAAAAGTTTATTAAAAACTTAAGCCAACTAAGTTTCAAGGAAGTTTTCGACTCTAATGACGTTAACGAAGCATACAACAAATTCCATGATACTTTTACTTTATTTTATAATTTGCACTTTCCACGAATAAAAGTTAGGTTTTCGAAAAATAAAAGGCCGAAATGGGTCTCAAAGGGCATTAGAACATGTTGTAAACGTAAAAGAATGCTCTTGTGGAACTATAGAAAAAAACGAACTCACGAAAATAAATTAATATTTCAGCAATACGCTAAAAAAGTGAAATCTATAATAAAACTGACACAAAAAGCTCAAAACACATATGCAATAAATACTTCTAGGAATAAATCAACAACGACTTGGAAAATAATCAATAAAAACAAGTACAATCAACCTCGTGAACATATAAACTACATAAAAATTTATGATAAACCAATTAATGACCCTAACAAAATAGTGGCTTACTTTAACAATCATTTTATTGATCAAATAATACCAGAAGATAAAGCCCCCGCTTTCAAATGCCCCCCCTCTCATGGCAAATCAATGTTTATGCCACCTACTGACCCAGTTGAAATTCACAAAATCATAATCTCATTAAAAAATACTTCTAGTGTGGGGTACGATGGAATTAAAACTAGTATTGTAAAAAGAGTAGCTTGCATAATATCACCCGTACTAACGCACATAGTAAACTTGACTATAGAAAAAGGTACATTTCCTAAAAACCTTAAAATCTCAATTATAAAGCCCATACATAAGAAAGGTGACAAAGATAACATGAACAACTATCGCCCAATTGCACTACTTTCAATTTTTTCTAAGATCTTTGAAAAAGTAATCTATACTAGCCTTTGCAATTACTTTGAAAAAAATTATCTACTTGCTAAAGAACAAATGGGGTTTAGGAAAGACAAGTCAATCAACCAAGCGATATATAGTTTTTGCAAGCGCGTTCTAAGTAACATGGATAAGCGATGTCCAACTGTTGCCCTATTTATGGACATGACCAAAGCATTTGACCGCGTTAAATTTGACATACTTTTGGACAAACTTTATGCAATTGGTATTAGAGGAAACGTACATAAATTACTAAAATCCTATTTGACTGACAGACTACAACAAACAGAAATTACAAAAATTTGCCCAAGGACAAAAAATATGACAACTTATAAATCTTCCCAGAGGCATGTCAAATATGGCGTGCCACAAGGCAGTGTATTAGGACCATTGCTTTTCCTAGTATACATTAATGACCTACCAAGTGTAACTGACAATCCCATGACTCTCTTTGCTGACGACAGTACTATTCTTTTTGACTCGCATAACAAACATGACATTCTTAATAATATAAATTTGACATTAAATAATACAATTGATTGGTTAATAAGTAATAATTTAAAAATTAATATTAGTAAAACAAAAGCTATAAACTTTAGGCAGAGACAAGCGAGAGAGGACTTAAACATCAATTGTGACGGTCACATAATAGAAGAAGTAGAATCAACAAAGTTTTTAGGCTTATACATAGATCAAAAAATGACTTGGAAAAAACAAATAGAGCACATAAGTAATAAAGTAAACAGTTATTCATTTGCTTTACGTAGTCTTAGTAAAATCGTCGATATTAAAACCTTGGTAACTGCTTACCATGGCTTTGTGTCGTCTACTCTTCGATACGGTGTTATTTTTTGGGGTAACTCCACGGATTTGGAAAGTGCGTTCAGGGCACAAAAAAGATGCGTAAGGGCTATATGTAACCTAACTCAAACCGATTCATGTGAACCTTATTTCAAGAGATTAAAACTATTAACACTGCCCTGCATCTACATTTACGAGACAGCACTATTTATTCATTGTAATCTGGAACTGTTTGAATATCGTACTAGAAGGCGTCACGCAGATAAATTATGCGTTCCTCCTAGTAAAACAGCGCTTCTAAACAAAAGCTTTGTCCGCATGGGCCCAAACATATATAATAAACTACCATCAATTATACGCAGTTCAAATAATGTCAATTCATTTAAAAATAAACTTCGGTCCTTTCTTATAGATAAGGCCTACTATTCAGTTAAGGAGTACCTCGATGACAAAATGTAACGCAACTTAATTAAATATGTAATTGCAATTCAAATTTATTTATTTTGACATTATTAATTTGACATTTATTTAGTTTGACATTTATTTACCTTGTTGTACATTTATTTAGCTTGACATTTATTTAGTTTGACATTTTATTTAGTTTGAAATTGATATATTTTGACACTTATTTAGTTTAAAATTGATATATTTTGACATTTAATTAATCATATACCATTTGACTTTTTGTAATATCATTAATAATTATTTCTATTTGGATTGACTTTTATCAATGTATTTCTTATGACATTATATTATAAATTTGCATGCAAATATGCTGAATATGGTGAAACTGTACCTGTGATAAACATCTCTTGTAAACCCATATTACGCAAATAAAATTGATTGATTGATTGATTGATTGATTGTGGAATGCGAAATATATTTCAAAACTTACTTCTAACTATATCTGAAAGCTCATCGATTGAATGTGAAGGTATAATTGATGAAAATGTTAACATCGTGTCTCCAAGTCGTGAGTTTTTTCTTTAATCACATGTATGTTTTGCACCAAAATATTGCCGGACTTCTAAATAAATCAGACTTATTAAATATTTACATTCAAGAACTGTCAAGTAAACAAAAAGTTGTAGACGTACTATGTATAACCGAGCATTTCATAATGTCAGGCCAAGAAAAATTGTTAAATGTACCTAATTACAGGTTAGCGGCATGCTACGCTAGACAGAATAAAAAACGTGGTGGTGCTTGTATTCTAATAAGACATGGACATGAGTATAAAGAACTACCTGAGATAATGAAGTGCTCGATATCAGGAGTTATAGAATGTTGCGCTGTTGAACTACCTTTTCAAAATATTGTATTTATATGTGTTTATAGACCTCCTAAACTGTGTAACCTGAGTAAGTTTTATGAAAACTTAGATCTTATTTTAAAAAAAGTGTGTATCAAACCCCTAAAAAAAGTAATTATGTGTGGAGATTTTAATATAGATGTTTTAAACAAGAATAGAATAACGTTAGAATTTGAATGCTTTCTGAGGAGCTACAACCTCAATCTAGAAATTAATCAACCAACTCGATTTGTCAGTAAAACTTGTTTAGACAATTTTGCACATAATTTTAAGAAAAACTGCCATCATGAAGTAATCGACTTTGGATTATCTGACCATACAGCCCAATCAATGAAAATAAAAGTTAACAAAACTAGTCAAATAAAGTCGTGGAGAACGTTAAGACGAGATTTAACTGAAGAAAATCTTATTAAATTTAGAACACATCTTCAAAGCCTATCGTTCTCTGATGTATATAACACAGAAGACCCAAACAAAGCCTATGATAACTTCTTAGAAATATTCCTGCTTTTATATGATCTCTGCTGCCCTCAAAAATTAGTCACAGTAAAATCTGAGAAAAAATTAAAATGGATTTCTCGGGGTATACGAATATGTAGCAAAAGACAACGACAATTACTGTGGCAACAGAGGCTAAAACCAACTTATAAAAATAAAAGTACATTTATTAATTACTCAAAGAGATTCAAGAAAATCATAAAGCTAACCCAGAAAGCACAGAACAACTATTTAATAAATAACTCCAAAAATAAATCCAAAACTGCCTGGCAAATTATTAACAATAATAAAATTATAAGAGAACCCATCACTCAACTAAAAAAAGGCGATGAATTAATAACAAACCCTAAGATTATAGCCGAAACTTTCAATAACTTTTTCATTGACCAGACTTCGGGTAAAACAAAACGTACGTCACATAATGTTAACATAGACTTTAACCCACATTCAATATTCATGTCTCCAGTTATTCCGCAGGATGTCATGCGTGTAATTAAGAACTTAAAAAATAAAAAGAGCGTTGGATATGATGGCATTTCTACCAAAGCTGTAAAATTTGTTTCTGATTGTATAATTGCGCCCCTTGCTCATATCATTAACGTAAGCATATTTTCTGGAATATTTCCAGAAAGTTTAAAAACTGCAGTAGTTAAACCACTGCATAAAAAGAACGATAAAGACAAAATGGTAAACTATAGACCAATTGCATTGATTCCCATCTTCTCAAAGATTATAGAAAAAATTATCTATGAATCTCTCTATAGCTTTCTAACAAAATACCACATACTGTGTGATGAACAAAAGGGTTTTAGAAAAAACAAAAACATAAATATGGCTATCTTTGACTTCCTCCATAAAATAATGCCAAAAGTAGACTCTAAAATACCTATATGCGCAATATATGCCGATATGTCGAAAGCTTTTGACTGTGTCGATCACGATATTCTTTTAACCAAACTTCAAGCGTATGGTATTCGTGGCAATGCCCTTAACTTAATAAAAACTTACCTAAAGGGCCGTAAGCAATGTACGGAGATATCGAGCCTGTGTCTAAAATCTAGAAAGGAATTAAAATTTACATCATCTTTTAGGGTAATAGAATATGGCGTCCCGCAGGGCAGCGTCCTCGGACCTTTGCTATTCCTGTTATACATAAGTGACTTGCCACGTCATATTTTCCATCCTATGGTATTATTCGCAGATGATAGCACATCAATTGTTTCATGTGTCAATAAAGAGTCATATGTAAATGACATTAATAATACAATTAGTAATTTAATAAAGTGGCTTAACAATAACAATCTAGTTATAAATCTCCAAAAAACTAAAATCATGCACTTTCATCAACGCATACATATGGGAGACATGGACATAAACTTCAATAGTCAAACTATAGAAAAAGTAAATTAAACAAAATTTCTAGGTATCTTAATTGACAACCAGTTAACTTGGAAGCCGCAAGCAGAAGATATATGTAAACGTTTAAGTACAGCCGCGTTTATGTTACATAATCTTTCAAAAAAAGTAAATATACCAACAATATTAGTGGCTTACCATGGTCTAGTAATCTCCGTCTTAAGATTTGGTATAATATTTTGGGGTCACTGTAGTGAACGAGAAAGCATTTTCAAAGCCCAAAAGCGCTGCCTAAGAGCTATATTTGGCCTTAAAATGACAGACAGTTGCGTGCCTATATTTAAGTCTCATACGTTATTAACCTTTCCATGCCTTTATATCCTAGAAATAGCAATTTTAGTAGCAACAAATCGATCTCTATTTCCGACTTTAATAGAAACTAGAAAACGAAATACAGCTATGAGATCTCAGTACCAGAATTTATTAAGCACGGGTGTATTTAAAACTAGTTTATTAAAAAAAAATGTGCTTTGTATGGCTCCTTTAGTCTATAATAAAATACCTGATCGAATTAAAAACTTGCCATTGCAAAAGTTCAAAAAATGTTTAACAGAACTCCTTGTAAATAAATGTTATTATTCTGTGCAAGAATTCTTAAATGACAATAATTTGATGTAATATCTACATGTATTTGATGTATATTCTTTAAATTTTATTACATTTGCATGCTTATTTTAAGGCAGAATGTACATGGATTCTATTATATCTGCACTTAACAACTTATTTTATGTACCTACATTCTAAGCAAATAAATCTATTCTATTCTATTCTATTCTATTCTATTCATTTCTAAAGAATTCGGTTTGGGGGATTTCGATTGAATGGTTTCTAAGTAGAAACACTTTTATGTATTATAACTTTGACTGGCCTGTTGGTCTAGTGGTTAGTGACTCTGACTGCTATACCGGAGGTCGTGGGTCCGATTCCCACCCAGGACAAATGTTTGTGTGATGAGCACGATCATTTGTTCTGTGTCTGGGTGTAATTTATCTATAATATGTATGTATTTACAAATATATAAGTATGTTTATCAGTTGTCTAGTACCCATAATACAAGCTCTGCTTAGTTTGGGACTAGATGATGTTGTGTGAAAGTTGTGGAATATTATATTATATTATTATTATTTAACTAGGTTGGTATGAATAAACGATTTTGAGAAATTCATTCAGTTTGCGAGTTTTGGATTGAGTTGATTTTTGATACAATTTTTTTTTAATTTTAATGAGAAAATCTATCCTATTTAGGAAAATAAATTAACGTAAAACTATCCTCACTGACTCCTCACAGACATGTTTAATACAGAACGTCTATTATACGCCTTGTACGTGTCTTCGTCTGGACTCGAGCGGTGCGGCTAAGAAAAACAGTCTACTCTATAGTGCGGAGACCATAACTTTAGTTTAGAAAATAGATGAATATACCCACAATATACCTAAGATGCCCTATTAATTAAAACAGAATTCAGTGGTGTATCTACATAAATACTTAGTCATTTTGACCTCGTACTGCGCTTAGCCAAAAAAAAGCTTGTAGTTTCTTAAATATTACAGGATCTAATAAACCCCTTATCGCCATAACGCAGGAATGGAAATAATACACGTGTTAAAACATCAAGAAATTGAAAATGACTGATATCTATATTATAATGTGTTTTAGAACTAATCTTAAGAGATTGACTATCTCTAAAGCAAGCCTTTTGAAGTATAGAATTGGTTTCGCAATGGACTTCACAGGAAATTTTATTCGAAGTAATTTCCTTGGGTTCTTGGGATCAGTAGTACCAACGTAATAGTGATGGACCACGAACGGTATTGGTTTCGACTATTAACGTTTTTTTGAAATTGGTATCTGTATTTTGATACCAGTTTTTGAAAGATAGAAGATGTAATTATATACGAGTATTATATTCATTTTGTAAATGAAAGATAACCTAGTGAGGGTCGCAGGAATCCGACGGATGCAAGACGCATAGAACTGGTCGTTATGACAAGGCTTGGGGGAGACCTACCTCCCAAAAGTAGACAACTTTCAGCTAAAATGATGATGATCATGAAATAAGTTTGAAAAACACTTTTACATGTATTCACGTCAGTGTAAACTTAATGAGGCCGGTGTTTTCTAATGAAGTGACACTGAGAAGAAACAATCTGCGAGGTCAAAGTCTCTTTTGAAGCCTTTATTATTATTATTTATCTACAGCCGAAACCAATAACCTATCTATCACATATCGGAGATATAAAAACAAATTAAACAACAGAAAACATGATAATTTTCGTATTGTATCATTTGTTTTACTATCTTCAGTATGCCAAAATTGGAGATCGATAGGTTATTGGTTTCGGCCGTTAGACATCTTATCGGTCCATTCATTCAAGAATTTTTCAGTATGGTTTTTAAACAGTATACTTAGTAATTTATATCTAAAAAATACTATAATCACCACCCTAGGTTGACTGGTAGAGAATGCCTACGGCATTAAGTCGCCTGTGTACTTTAAATGTTGCATGAAGATGTAATAAATAAATAAATAATTATAATACTCAGTGTATCTATACTTAAGTTTCAAATAAAAACCTATTCACTGCCTTTACAGCATCAGTAACCAAACAAACGGTCTAAATCAGACCGAATAGTACGTATTCACTCACAAAGCGGATAAAGTCTGTAACAAAATCGTTGTTGCATTGTAGAGAGAAAATGAAAAAACAAAATGGAGAGATTGCTGCCATTGCACATTGAAGCAGTTTTCTGTGAGATGACCTAGCCTGGGTTACACAATTTATTTATTTAAACTTTATGTACAGTGGTGGTACATAGGCGGACTTAATGCATCAGGGCATTCTTTACCTGTCAACCTTAGGGTTAAAAAGAAAACACTGTGGTAGGTCTGCACAATAAATAAATAAGTGATTATTAAAATAGAGGTTTTGACGATAAAATTTGATTATAATTTACACAATACTTTTGTCTGGTCATTTTTATTTTATGGCCTTTGGTGTTTAATGGAACCCTGAACGGCAAAAGCTGGTATGAAGCCGCTGGTTATAGGTCTTTCTCACTTAAGTCCCTGCCGGATTCTGTGTTTCCTGATAGCTACAACTTAGGGGTCTTTAAGTCAAGAGTGAATAGGTTACTTCTAGGCAAGCGTGCTCCATCATCGGCTACATCATCGCTTACCATCAGGCGAGATAGAAATCAAACGCGAGCATATGCATGATAAAAAAAGTCCTTCCTGATATTTTTCTACTGCGTCGTCTCGAACCAGTCCGAGTGTTCAAGGCATCTTGCTATTTCTGTCTAGCGATAACTTAAAAAATCTACATAATTGGGAATATACATGAAAAAAATCTTTGTTTGTAACCAATTTATCAATAAATATTATGCAAAACTAGAATAATACATCAAAATTGGTAGAAACGTACAGATAATTATAACAGTTTGAAAGTAATATGGTGTAATGAACTTTGACGTCAAAATCTACGACGTACTTCTCTTTATTATTAGCAGCTTTTAAGCTTTATAATTTCGTTGTTGTTGAAGATATTTTAAAAATTCTTTCATACTTATTTGATAATATTGGTTATGGTTTTAATAGTTATTGCTGTATTTCAAGAGATGGCGTTAGCGGTATTCGTTTTTTAGGGTTCCGTACCTCAAAAGGAAAAAACGGAACCCTTATAGGATCACTTTGTTGTCCGTCTGTCCGTCCGTCTGTCAAGACCCTTTTTCTCAGGAACGCGTGGAGGTATGAAGCTGAAATTTATATCAATTACTCACGTCTACTGTCTCTTGAAGCTGTGAAAAAATCAAACTTCTAAGCCAACGCAATCAAAAGATACAGCCGTTTATGCCGCAAATTTTCGACACTTGCAAGGGAATCAAAACCTACAGGGTGCTTCCCGTGAACTCAGAATCTTGAAATTTGGTACGAAGCAACGTCTTATAGCATAGATAAAGGAAAAATTACGAAAACCATAAATTTTTAGTTATATCACATAATATTTTTTTTTTAATAATTTTAAACTTACTACCCATTTCCTCATAAACGCGTAGAGGTAATAAATTGAAATTCATACCAAATACTCAGGTCTATAATACCTTTAAGCTGTAACAAAATCAAACTTCTACGTCAACGCAATCAAAAGAAACAGCAATTTAAGCTGCATATTTTGAAACTCGCAAGTACTCGCAAGGGAATCAAAACCTAAAGGGTACTTCCAGTCGACCTAGAATCTTGAAATTTGGCATGAAGCAACGTTTTATAGCACACATAAAGGAAAAATTCCGAAAACCTTAAATTTTTAGTTACATTACAAGATTTTCTTTTTTGTAAAATCTTTAAGACTAGATTCGAGAATTGAACTGTTTTCATCTTGATAAATTGGTACGGAACCCTCAGTGTGCGAGTCCGACTCGCACTTGCCCGGTTTTTTAGGTGAGAAATCAACATTATGACTTCTCCCACACTGGGCGTGTCTTCGACTTACTAAAATCCATCGCTGTTCCTTCTTTGCCTTGGTTCTAGGGCCCCGAGGTTCTCATTAATACAACGCAGAGCCCCAGTAGGCTTCGACTCTGCTGGGCCCCTACTCGTTGCTGACATCTCTTTGAAGCGCGCCTGGAACACTGCGCGCCAACCGGTATTAGTTTTGATAATATATTTAGTCGAAACCAAAAACCCCTGGTATCGGCCGATACCAATACTACCAATCATTATGATCTTTTCAACGTTATTTCTGTATTAAAAGAGCAAAATCCTTTGAACGGAACTGGGTTCAGTGATCGTATGTAAATACTGTATCCTGTATACCGCCCCGATTGCGAAAAACGAAATTGGTTTTAAACGTAAAACCTCCTTTGTGTATAATAATAAAACTACGGTTTTGTGTTTGTTTGTAATGTTTTTTTTTTATGATTGGGTGATTTGAGATTCGATTTTTTAAAGTGGAGTGTGGGAAATGGGTTGGAAAAGTTTATCCGAGTGTAGGTATAGGTATGGCATGGTTAGCGCAGTCTTTGAGAGATCTGTTTCTGCGTTGCGAATCGTGGGTTCGATTCCCGCACGAAAAATATTTATATAACTTAAATGCAATTATTTTTGTTTTGTTTTTAGGGTTGTATACTTCAAAGGGAAAAAACGGAACCCTTATAGGATCACTTTGTTGTCCATCTCAAAATTAATGTGCGTTTATCCTTGAATTCCTCCTAAACGGCTTGACAGATTTGAAAGTAATATTGTGTGTATATTTGGATGGTTTGAAAATACAATTGAATCCGGTACGTGGTGTTGATTAATATTTTTTTCAACGGCTAGTATTTACATAAAAAATACCTATCTTAAAAACCGCAGGAATCGTTCAGTAGCCGATTTTGACCATACTACTTTCAAGATATTGTATGTTTATCAAGTTACTTGTTGCATACACAAAATAACTATAATAATTAAGCATACCAAAATATTACTCAACAAAACAAGAAGAACAATACAGTGTAATGGAGCTAGTTAAATGGTCTAAATGGAATAAATGCTTCGAGGTCGAGTAACGCTTTGTTTTAATTAGAAGTAGCGTTGCGAGGCCCGAAGCTGTGTGAGCGTTAGACATCTTGAATTTCTCGCTTTTTCTTTAAATAACTTAACCTATCACATACCCACAAAACGAGACACAATAGTAAAACAATAACACCGCGGTCTCATAGGACCGGTCGGGGATTCATGAATTAAACTAGACTGCTATCCCACTTAGTAGCAAGCAGTGATACAATCGTTGCTGGTGGCGCCCGCTACTTTATTTTTTTATTTACTCTACTATAATATGCATTTGTTATGTGCAAGCACGTTAAGCCGTTGGTCCCGGCTGTCATTTGTAGATCTTTGGCTGTCGTTAAGGATATTTATTATTATTATTTTTTATTTTTTTTATTGTGATCTTCATGCAACAATTAAGGTACACAGGCGGACTTAATGCCGTAGGCATTCTCTACCAATCAACCTAGGGTGGTGAAGAGAGAAGGTGGCAGGTGCATAAAAAAAAAAGAAATGAATAATTAGAAGTCGAGGGTACATAATTATATATACAAATAAAATATACTTAGATATATATCCAATATAGTATATACCTACATATATATATCTATATAAAATGAAGGAAAGAGGATATTGAAACGACTCCGCTACTTGTGTAGAAAATAATTCCTCAGCTTCCGCTTAAATGCATAGTGACTGGTGGCCGTCCTGATGTCGAGAAGAAGCGCATTCCACAGAAGTATGGACTGTATGTGAAAGGAAGAATGAACAAAATCAGAAGTATGAGAAGGACAAAGCAGTAGAAGATTGTTAGAAGAACGAAGACTTTTAGCATGGGAAGAACATAAATATTGAAAATGTGATATAAGATAAGAAGGGGGGTTAGGAGAGTTGAGCAGTGAGAAAAGAGTAGTCAGCGCACGCAAACTTCTCCTCTGGCGAATGGGCATCCATTTGAGTTCAGTTCTGTAACTCGAAATATGGCCATATTTCCTTAAATTAAATATGAACCGAATACAGTTGTTGAGAAGCCTGTCGAGTTTATCCAGTAAGACCGCGTTCAGATCAAAGCAGCACACGTCACCATAGTCGATAACAGGGAAAATTAAAGTTTGCACAAGCATAATCTTCGTTTTCACGGGCAGAAAGTTCCTCAGACGATACAGACACCGCAGAGTCCCGTTGACCCTTTGGCAGACACTAAAAACCTGTCTTTGCTAGCCAAGCGTCGAGTCAAGATGCAAACGGAGATCTTTGACGCTAGGACTAATAGGATAGTCAGAAGCCAGTAAATCTGACTCCAGTCTTGCCATGAACTACCGTGTTACCCCAGTTAATGGGTTGTGGAGGTCTGATAGGCAGCCGCTCCTCATAAAATACTGGTATTCAGCTAAATCCGGCTTGACTGGAAGCCGACCCCAATATATTTGGGAAAAAGGCTAGGCAGATGATGATGTGTTGTGTTGTTGTGTTGTTTGTGTGCACCTTACTCATAAATCACTCTATCTATTGGTGAAAATGCGAAGAAAAATCGTTCAGTAGTTTTGAATTATTGCGTACATGCTTGATGAGGAACATTGTTTTATAGTCAAATCTATACTAATATTATACAGCGGAAGAGTTTGTTTGTTTGAACGCGCTAATCTCAGGATCTACTGGTCCGATCTGAAAAATTCTTTCACTGTTAGATAGCCCATTTATTGAGGAAGGTTATAGGCTATATAACGCGAGGACTAATAGGAGCGGAGCAGTTACCAAAAATGCGGGTGAAACCGCGGGGTTTAGCTAGTTATAGAAAGTCTGTGAAAGTGTGTGTGTATAACTACAAGCAAAGGGTCTTTAAATTAAGAGTTACTAATAAGTTGCTCCCAGACAAGCGAGATCCAGTGTTGACAAATGCAAGACTCCCTCGCTATCTTGAGCGTAGCTAAGTAATCATGCTTGCCCACGAGAAAGGCACCTTTATCCCCAAATACAGTCTAGTTTTTACATCTACAGTACTGTGAGAAAACTGAAAACCAATTATAGTATCAAAACCATTGCATATAATTAAGTTGAAGTTACAGTAATGTAGTTGAATTAGTCATCATCATCTACCTAGCCTTTTCCTAACTATATTGGAGACGGCTTCCAGTCAAGCCGGATTTAGCTGTCCCGTAACGACTGCCAAAGATCTACAAATGACAGCCGGGACCTACGGCTTAACATTCTATCCGAGGCACGGAGGAAACTCGTTATGTTAAGATGGTCACCCATCCACAGACCAACCTAGGCAAGCGTTGCTTAACCTTAAAGATCGACCTATACGGCTGTTATTATCTAGCCACGACGAGCTCCTCAATGTAGTTGAATTAGTATTTACAATAAAAAGTAAACTAATCTAAAAACACCGAGCCTGACACAGATTCAACACCTTTCGATGTTTTCCATAGGTGAAAATCGTCGTAAACCTACATATATTTTTCCTTTCATTTTTCCGGGAGTAAATGATTAGTCATGCTAAAGGCTTCAGATCTAATAAACGGTGGAGTCAAATCAATCTCGTCACTCTACAGGTTATTGACATGTTTTTTGAGCCAATAATGTTGTTAAACAGATCAGTGATTTGCTTTTTTTAATATTTGTGTGTTCTCTTTTTCTTTAGATTGATGTTTATTTTTGTTTTGTGTGTGTTTTGTTTACTTATGTGTTTTTTTGTTTGTGTGTGTTTGTGTGTTGTATATGTGTGTTTGTGTTGTGTTTATATGTGTGCTCCTTTTTTTAAGGTGGGAATCATCGAAATGACTTCTCTCGCTCTGGGCGGAGCGAAAGGGCGAGGGTGCGACTTTTACTCACTAAGATCCACTTCAGTACCTTCTTTGCCTCCATTCAAGAGTCTGAGGTGCTCTTTCGTTCAATTCAGGGTCCCAGTAGGCTTTGACCCTGCTGGGCCCCTACATTATTTGTGTGTGCTCCTAGCAGCCAGTTCGATTAACGAACAAGTTCTTATATTTGATATTTTTACGTTATCATAATTTTTTTTATTTATTTTTCGAAATTCAAATCACATTATTGCCCAGCGGGCAGTTATAAAATTCAATATAATTTATTACCTATTCAGTTAGAGCCTAGGGCATTACTTAGGTTTGCTTATCATAATATAATTTGATATTTGCGAGCCAAGGTTACCGACATAGCCCGAAGAATCGCCAAACTAAAGTGGCAGTGGGCAGGGCACATTGCTCGTAGAACAGATGGTCGATGGGGACGGAATGTTCTAGAGTGGCGGCCACGTACCGGAAAACGCAGTGTTTGAAGGCCTCCCACAAGGTGGGCCGACGACCTGGCGAGGGTCGCGGGAATCCGATGGATGCGAGACGGACAGGACCGATCGCTGTGGGGACGCTTGGGGGAGGCCTACGTCCGTGTGACGTCTTTCGGCTGAGATGATGATGACGATGATCATCAGATGATGATGACGATTTGCGAGCAAATGATGTGAAACATACAAAAAAAAAACAAGAAGAATCTCTTTTCTATTTTTTAAAATATTTAAAAAAAGTAGACTCGAGATGTACCTATAGAAGAAATATTTTAAGATGAAAAATGTATATTTTTAAAGTTTAATATGACTATATTTAGACAAGTAAGTAATTCATTTACAAAAAAAATCGTTTATTATTTAGCTCTAATCATACATAAATGGTACTAAAAAATGCTCTAATCATACTGGTTTGCCAAATAAACGTGTTTTCTTTCTTTCTTCTTTCTTTTCTACATAAATATGTAAGGAAAGATATGTACAGAAATTCGAAGAAACCGGAAGACAAACTTGATAGATAGTTTCGGGTCGGTGTGTCTTAGATAATCCTTGCTTGCTATCATAGCCACTCTACTTAGGAGTGGGAAGGCAACAAAACATGCCCCATCAGCCCGCCACTATCTCGCAAAACAACAAATCCGGTAAGGGTTGCTACACACAAGTGAACATTCATAGCATTTTATTATTTTGTTAGATTTTCTTAAAATGTTTTATGTGTTTTTGTGACTATTATTATTTCCTTTATTTATCTTTTGAACATATATACATGTGGACAGATCGCGGCTATATAATAACAGCCGCACAGATCGATCTTCAAGGTTAAGCAACGCTTGCCAAGGTTGGTTTGTGGATGGGTGACCATCTTAACATAACGAGTTTCCTCCGTGCCTCGGAAAGCACGTTAAGCTGTAGGTCCCGGCTGTCATTTGTAGATCTTTGGCAGTCGTTACGGATAGTCAGAAGCCAGTAAATCTGACTCCAGTCTTGCCATGAAGTACCGTATTACCCCAGTTAATGGGTTGTGGAGGTCTGGTAGGCAGCCGCTCCTCGTAAAATACTGGTATTCAGCTAAATCCGGCTTGACTGGAAGCCAACCCCAATATAGTTGGGAAAAGGCTAGGCAGATGATGATGATACATGTGGACAAATGGAGAGGGAGAGGGAGGCTAAAGAAAAGATGGGTGGATTGTGTAAGGACCGATATGAAAGAAAAGGGAGTTTTATAGTGTGACGGAAGATTGGACAGAATGGAAGAAGAAAACGTGTTGCGCCGACCCCAAGTAATATGGGATGGCAGGAAGAAGAAGAAGAAGAAGATATTTTTAACATATCTTGTTATATTTTTAAATATTTACATAAATAAAAAATATAAAATCATTTATTATTATTACTACGTAATGCTTAACAGTCATGTTAGATAAGTATTAAATTATTGTGAAAATGATTTTATGTTTACTCGATTTTACTCGGTTGGCTAGTGAAAGCTGAACATTTGGGCCAACAATTTTTGAAGGCATTTTTACCAAAGATTCATTGACATGTCTTTGAGGTCAATAGTACGGAAGCTTAAGAACGAATGAACGAACGAAGTGATACTGACGTCTTACCTTATTTTGACATCTGTCAAAGTAGATTTTTCTAAGATGGCGTCGTATGAGCTGAACCGATAAAAGTTCGTACAGAGGCGTAGGGTTTTTCCTGGTAGCAGCCGTGTGAACAACCTCTCATCAACATCACTTTTTTATTTTTATTGTTATAAACTAGCTAGGCAGATAATGATGATGATGTTATAAACTAGTGGTTGACTGCGATCCCACCTGATGGTAAGCAGTGATGCAATCGTTGATGGTGAGGCACACTAGCTTATTAAGGGCCTATTCACTCTAGCCTTGAAGACACTTAAATTATAATCGGACGGAAAAACCGCAGCAGGCAAATTGTTCCAGTCTCTCGACGTACGCGGCATAAACGACGAAGCGAAACGCTTAGTCCGGACCGTAGAGGTTTCGACAACGTAAGGGGGATAATAAATCAGTTGCGTGGAATAGTATGTGTATTGCTCATTACCCACTCCACCATCACAAAATAGGGTCTCTGGAGAGGATTTCCAGTGTGATTGGCATCTTGTATTGACATAATAATAATATAGCCTAATTATATTAGGCTACCTATACCTAATGAAATCTGATGTAGGCAACACTCGTCGAATAATCAAGCCTAATTAAAAGGTCTTGTAAGCACGTTAAGCCGAAGGGCCTGGCTGTCATTTATAGATCTTTAGCATTCGTTACGGATAGTTAGAAACCAGTAAATCTGACTCCTGTCTTGAAATGAAGTACCGTATTACCCCAGTTAATGGGTTGTGGAGGTCTGGTAGGCAGTCGCTCCTCGTAAAATATTGGTATTCAGCTAAATTCGGCTTGAATGGAACTGGAAGCCGACGCCAATATAGTTGGGAATAGGCTAGGTAGATGATGATGATTAAAAAGTCTTGATCATAGTTTACTTATAGAAAGCAAAAGACTTTCAGTAATAATGAATCAATGAGCGGACCAGAATATTTAAAATCAGATTTCTCTTACGATCCCTTTAACAATATAGGCTTGTGTTTATTAATATGACCCGTTTGTGTGTCACAACCCTAAGAGGGGCAAAATTTATGCAAACTCTCCATACAGCGACGCGAAGATAATATTCGTGTGTCCGGACGGACGGACCGACGGACGGACGGACAAAGCCTCATTTACATAATACCGCCTTTCCAAATGTTGGTAAAAGATACCTAGGAGTATCCGCTAGGCAGCTCATTAGGGGCTTTCAGAGTGGCGGAGCTTTAATTCTGAGTGTATTAAGAGTTTTATGGCGGAGTTTTGTCTGTTGAGATTGGCAAAGAAAAGATGGATGGACTGGGTGAGGACTGATATGAAAGAAAAAGGAGTTAGTGGTGCTATGACGGGTGATAGAACAGAGTGGAAAAAAAAAACATGTTGTGCCGAGTCAACAAGTAATACGGGATAAGGGCAGGAAGGAGAAGAAGTCTGTAAAGATTGATAAAATAGAATATGCCAAAATAGTGACACAATTTTACAAAAACTTAAATCTAGTGATATTTACCAAACAGCCTTTGGATGGACTATAAGAAATGTAACTAAAACTAAAAAAACCTATGTATAACTAATTATGTAGTCATATATTTTGTTATATTTGTTTTACTAGTTGACCCTTTTTGGTTACTCATTCACTCCTTTGGATCGTAGCATGATTTCATAGAGCCCTCCTTAAAATTACTTTCTTTGACTTGCCAACTTTGGCTTGACTTTACAACAGTAAAATAATTTTTCGATTCGTACCTACTACGTACGTACAGTATTTCCTGATTAGCACGTTTATACTAACAAACGCGCTTTTCAGCGTTATAATATGGTATAGATTTTATTTGGGTGGCCTACCTCATTCGTATTAAATATAAGTTCTTTACTAGCTGTATCGTACGATTTTACCCAACCTTCGGTTATTGGTTTGCTCCTATTAGTTCTAGCGTGATGTTATAGCCTCTAGACTTCCTAACCCAACTTTTATTAAACAAGTTACATTAAATTATCCTTTTACAATCGGGCAAATATACAAATAAAATGTCACAAGTCAATAAATAACCCGCCCCTGATCGTTCCCGGTGCAAAGGTGTCCATAACACTCGCCGAATTGCCTCACTGCATAGCAATATAATATAGTAAGGTCCATTTACCAATCATATTAAACACTTGGTTTAACGAATGAATTCCTATTTGGAAATAATATAAAAAAATTCTAATCATAAACACATTTCCCAATTCAATAATCGCACAGACGACCACAGCACCCACACAGTTTTCTGATCACTAAACTAACAAGGCAATCTCTCAGCAAATAAATAAACACATAAAATAAATCACCAGCCTACAGCGACACATTACCAGAATCTACTGCCAAAAAAATAACAAGTAAAATACTACCGCACTTAAGAAAAAGAATCGCAAAGAAATATCCCATAATACATTCCTATTTATTACATTATCACAAATACTGGCTGTCTTCGAGCGCCGGCAATACAAAGCCCAACCTAGTGATAAAACACCTAGAGATTAGGAAAAACGGGTCTCGGTAACCCGAAAAAAAACTGTAATCAAAAAAGAAATGTCCCTACCTTCGTCACGGGACGAGAAATATAGTATAGACTGGACATTTGGGGAATCGTCAGACAAATTCTTCGGTTCTTCGGCTCCCCGGCCACATACGGCAGACATTGAATGCCAATAGAATAATTCGACGAATCTTGTGTACCGTATTATTCGTTGGGGTTTCTAAGTTCGGGTTTTGGTAGACGAGCTACTTTTTTTAATGTTTGGAATCTTTTAATAAAATAATATTATAATAGCTCTAAGATACTGATATTTAGCTAAATCCGGCTTGACTGGAAGTCGACCCCAATATAGTTGGGAAAAGGCTAGGTAGATGATGATGAGTAGCTCTAAGATTAGAGTATTCATATGGCGAGTATCCATCCTTACGTTGTTGAAACCTCTACGGTCCGGAATAAGCGTTTCGTCGTTTATACCGCCTACACCAAAGGATTGGAACTATTTTCCTGCAGTGGTCTTCCCATCGATCGTAATTTAGGCGTCTTCAAGGCTAGAGTAACTAGGCTCTTAATAAACTAGTGCGCTTCACCATCAACAATTGCATCACTACTTACCATCGGGTGGGATTGCAGTCAATCGCTGGATTATTTATCATAATTATATCATTTAAAAATAAAAGAACGAATCTACTTTATTATTTATCGAAGCACTAAATATAATGAATGAGAAAATCGAATCGAATATTAACAAAGTATCATTAATATAAAATTTGGTTTACAGACTCATATAACGCGAGGAAATTATAACCTCTTTTATATAATTTAACCATATTAATTCATAATTCGATTTAAATACTCATTATTTAAACTTTGAAATTCGAATCAGTATCCGGAGTTCATTTAAAATTAAAATAATATTTCGTGAACCGTATTCAATACTCATTTCATTGAAAAATAGTTTCGTTTAAACTTTTAAATGTGCAGTATTTTATTCACAAACTGTCGCTAGTTTAATTAAATATTCTGTGTTGGCGAAGTTGCGTTATATCCCAGTGCCGTATCGAAACTGTTGCATAAACAAAGTTCGCTCATATATCGTAATTTTAATAACTAGATCCTGTAGGTACCTGCCGTTAATTGTAGTTGGAACTTTTGAAAATGAGACAAAAGTATAGAATGGTAGTGTTGGTCAGGTTTTAAACAAAAATTAATCGAGCTATATTTTTTAGTGTTCCGTAGAGTGCCAACGGGACGCAATTACCAAATCTTTGCCTGTAATAAGTTGAAATTTTCACATAATATTATATTCCCGCTACAATAAGAAATAGTGAAATTATAACAAAATTAAAGGGGGAAATTTCCCACATTATTCCATACAAGAAGTGTTATTTTATTAGCGTTTTTTGCCAGGTAGGACTTGAGTCCCGCGAAGTGCAAACAAGGTACTTAAAAAAAAATCATATGACGTGTGAGCACTCACTTGCCGCTCACGTTTCCAATTGTAATAGAAAAATCTAAATGTCTTTAAAAAATTATGCTATATCCATAATTATGTTATCTAGACTTAACTTTAGTTGATGGTTTTTAAACTTATGTGTTTCTGGTTCGCTACAAGTTTGTAGAGGTTACAAAATAAACCGCAAGACGATCTTCATTTCAATTATCTGACTAAGCACTTTACTTCAGCAACTCTTGATCGCCTACTCGGGCAACTTGAGACAGATATTCTCAAGTTGCCCGACTACGTAAACCCCTTTCTGTTACTTGAGCAATTGTTTCCATTTATAACAATTACCATAACTAACAATATCTTTATAATAATATCAGAAATGGTAGCTTCCTTAAATATTACTTAGATGACTGAAATGTTTGGGAGTACTTAGACCGCAAGCTACAAGAAAAAATACCCTACTTTGCTGATTGACAAAGGTACCTATGATATTTCTTGTAATATAAATGTATGAAAATTCTTGTACAATAAATAAACAAACTTAATTTACCACAATTGAAGAAAAAACTTATTCCTTCGAGACTGATTGCCAAAAAAAACATTCTCAAACGACTTTTAATGAGCAACTTTCCCATCGGCCCCAGTCTCTTTGCAGTCGCTCGTCTGCCCAATTCCCAAGGGGTGTTAGAAATTCGCAGTATGTTCTCACAGCCCGCAATGAATACTAACAACGGGTTTGAAAGAATACAGATACAGATTAAACCAATGTCTGCACGTTTTGTATTGATATATCAGCGAAGAAAAGTTTGGAAACGTGCCTATGGGCTCTGCGGCAATTATTATGTGTCAGATAACAATATTTGTGTTAGTTATTGAGTGTGCGGCGAAGTTTTTGAATATTTTTTTGTTAGCGTCTGTATTATAGTACAAAAGCTCTTTTTCTTTAGGATCTTAAAATTTTTAAACTATCACATACCCGCGAAACGAGACACAAGTAAAACAATAACAACGCGGTCTTATGCGATCAGTCGGGGATTCATGAACTAAGTGGCACAAAAGAGCGGATTTATTAAGTCGGGACATTTTTTTATTATTGTTATTGACAAGCTGGCGCTTAATCACTATGCTAATGTGATCGACAATGGAGCACGCTCGCCTAGACGTAACCTATTTACTTTTGTCTTAAAGACTATCAGGAATCGAACTCCAAAAAGAATTCCACTCCTTTGCTGAACGCAAAATGAAAGTGTTCCCCAATAATTTTGTACGCAAAACTTGCACGTACAAAATCTGAAATGTCCCAATGAGTAATTTTGTCTCTGTATTCGACAAAGAAAACATGGAATTTTCTTATCTAAAATAGTTCTATTTCAGTGGCTTCGCTCGCATGTGAAAATTATCCTATTGGAACGTACCAATATCAAGATAAAAAATATCTACGTTTTATCTAGATCGTGGTCTACCCATTTTTTTTTAGATTTCATCCAAAACTAAATCTTTGGGGTGTTTAATAAACTACCCAAACATTGTAATCATTATTTCAACCGAAAGACGTCCACTACTGGACATAGTCTTCCCACAAGTGAGCTAAACGAATGGTCCTGTACGTCTCGCGTCCCTCGGATTTCCGCGACCCTCCTTGGTCATCGGTCCATCTAGTGGGAGGCCTTAAAACGCTGCGTCTTCCGGTACTCGGTCGCCTAAATATTTGTAAGAGTAGGATAGGATCACTAACACGCACTGGATCTTTTCCTTTGCTTCATTAGAAAAGCTGTATTTCGAAATGAAATGAAGGAATAAATAATTATGAACAACAGAAGTGTTCATAACATAGTCGAATATGTGCAAGCTTGGTTCTGAAGAACAGATTTAGGATTGTTTGAAAAAGTAGCACGCGGTCCTAGAACGCAAAACGCAACTGAAGGAACGCGCGTAAAATTTAGTCAGGAAAAGGTGCCACTCAGTCTCGCTCCACCCAGAGCGGAAGACATTATTCGATGAATATCCACATAAAGAAACAATGAATGAAAAACTGTTTTTATCCGCATGAAAGTAGAAAATTACCCCAAGGGAACGTACTCTTGAGATAAAAAGTTTCTTATGTGCTATCCGGGATATGGTCTAGTCGTGTGCCATATTTCAGCTAAATCCAGTCCGCCGTTCGAGCGTAAAGAAGTAACAAACATACACACTCACAAACTGTTGCCTTTGTTTATTTATTTATGTGTATACTCTTTATTGTACACCATAAATACAGTTTTATTATAAGAATGGGGTGTTACAATGGGCGGTCTTACCCACAGGTCTTACCACTAACAAAGATTTTTTACAGACAACCTTTGGATGGATTTGACAGAGAAAGAGAAAAAATACGTAAGCTTTATAATTTTACTGTAATTATGAGCAAAAGAAGTATCCCATAAACACAAATACAGGCCAAGTTTAAAAGTAAAAATTCTAGTGGAACTTCTTTACGCTCTTGTAACTTCAAGAAAATATCACAAGTTATGTTTATTTCTTTTAAAATTTATGCATAGGTTGGGATTTGAAGTAATCAGCTTGTCACTCTGAACTTAGACCAGGAGCTAAGCTAAGTAACTTGAACTTAGTTCGTATTTTGGTGGTATTTTTTCATACTAACTTGTAAAGAAGTGACAGGAGCCCCTAGCCTATTGCTAAAAAGTGTCGTGGACTTTCTTGACTATTCTTCTTTATAGAAATCTACAGTTTGGTATGTATGATCAATGGATTGATTTGATTTTTAAAGGTCTTTATTAACATTACATATTTCCTAAAATAGATCTTATTCTAAAGTGTAAACTAACATGACACAAAATAATTATGTAAAAATGTAAGTCAAAAGAAGCGGACATCAAGCACATCGCTTCTTTTGACATAGAAGTTTGTACTATTACTTACTCTGTGATACAAGGTAAATAATTACTATTTTTGAATAATAAACTGATTGATATTTTATAGGGTTTGTAGACCCATATTATTTTATTTGTATTCCCTAGAAAAGAAGTAAAATTAAAAGTTTTCATCATACTAAAATTACTAATTTTAGCATGATTTTTCGAACTAACTTCTTAACAATTCAAAAGTGCCTGTTAATAGTTTAGATATTTGAAATCAACCCTTGATTATTTTAAATGCTGTCTAAGCTTGCGATTAACTATCTCACCTGATGACAAGCGATGATATGGTTGACCTACGACCTAGAAGTAACTTATTCACTCTTGGCTTAAAGACCCCTAGGTTGTAGCTATCAACAAAGACTTTTTTCCTAAACTTTTGAACAAAAATTACAGATATTGATACTATACTAAGTTTTTGCTATCTGGAAATACAGACAGATTATTTTATTCTAAGCTTTTGAACTAGAAATCACAGAGATAGATACTTTACTAAATTATAGCTATCAAGAATAATACACAGATTCTTTTTCTTGTGTGCATAAAATATTTAATAAATAAATAAACATAACACAAGCTCTGCTTAGCTTGGGACTAGACAGCGTTGTGTGAAAGTTGTGGAATATTGTATTATAAAATTATTATAAAAAAAAAATCACAGAGATAGAGATACTATACTAAGTTGTAGCTATCTTCTTCTTCTACTTTTTCTTATCGTGTCAATGTCTTTAACTAATTTTTTTCCGACCAGTATTTAGCAGTTGTAGCTATCAAGAAATATACACAGATTTTTGTTCTAAGCTTTTGAACGACAATCACAGAGAGATACAGATAGTACTCCAAACCATTATGATACCACCACAGATACTTTTTCTAAGCTTTTGAACCACAAATCACAGAGATAGAAACTCCAAACGATATGACACAGTAAATGCATGGTTTAACACATTTGTTTATGGCGTGTCATGTCGTACACACAGAATTCGCTTTCGGTGGTATTCTGTACCATGTAAAAGGGTTTAAGTCTATAGCTCTCTCTGCTTATGTGGGACTATTCGACCCGAGAGATAAACACACAATTGCACTACCCAACTTAGGGATCGGGTGAAGTATTTTGCAGTTACCAGTGTAACCGTCATTTGATAAGTTTAGAATGATGTTATAGTTTGGTGCAGGAAATCATGGGTGGATATAATGATTTAGATAACTTCTATACTGATAGTATATATTTATTTTAATAGAGACACAGCATACTGGACTTTTAATAGGTATTTTTTAAATAAAGTACTAAAACCACAAAAATAAAAATACTAAACTAAACTTCTAGCTAAAATTTGGCGTCGTAAAATTCCACCGCATTGCTGACGACTCGAAGTGTCATGAAGTGTGCCTAAAAGAATGGCGCATTGCCACGGTGTATGGTAATGCTTAATCTCTGGCCGAGGTAAACCTTGCCTGGCCCTTGGGTCACGCGAAGTGTTAACTAAGCGTTTGGATAATTCTTTAAAAAGCGAACGAGCACTAGGTCCCAACGGCCCAAGAGTTTAAACCCCAAAGAGCTCAAAAATATAACTGGCAACAAGGTTGTTATATTTTGATTAATTTTATAATATTAATTTGAATATATTTCTAGCCTCGACGTCTGCGTGTGTCTATCTGTAAAATGGTAGCTTTTAAACGGGTGAACTGATTTGGATGTCGTATGTTTTTAGGGTTCCGTACCTCAAAAGGAAAAAACGGAACCCTTATAGGATCACTTTGTTGTCCGTCTGTCCGTCCGTCTGTCAAGACCCTTTTTCTCAGGAACGCGTGAAGGTATCAAGTTGAAATTAAAACCATATATTGAAATCCGCGGTCCCTTGAAGTTGTGCAAAAATCAAACTTGTAAGTTGACGGGAAAAAAAGATACGCCCGTTTATGTTGCAAAAAACGTACATTTCGACACTGTCAAAGGAATCAAAACTCATAGGGTGCTTCCCGTTGACCTAGAATCTTGAAATTTGGCACGAAGCAAGGTATTATAGCACTAATATCGGGAAAAGTCTGAAAACTGAAAATTTTTAGTTACGTCACAGGAAAAAAAAATTGAAAAGTCTTCAAGACTCGATTCGAGAATTAAACTGTTTTTATAGGTAGGTTGGTACGAAACCCTCAGTGCGCGAGTCCGACTCGCACTTGCCCGGTTTTTTTATTTGAATATGTCCTAACAATGATTTTTAAATATTTTTGATCGTGGTACTTTTGCATGCATTTAAATCTACTTAGTTACACAAGACACCCAGATCAAAAACAAATACACGTATCTATACTTTATTAAACCTATTTTGCAAAAAAATATCATTTCTAGGCATGTCACAATATCATGTACAAATATTTGTCACTCATGATTCCAATCGCTCAACCACTGCACTGTGTTGTCAAAGTTGACAACTGAAGAAACCAACTTTTACTGACTAAAACCCTCCGTGAGTTTTTGTCAGTAAAAGTCTGATAGTCCGCTCAGCGTGGAGCTAGAGGGAGAAAAAGTTTGAGATTGAGCGACTTACGCCCGTTTTCAATAACCTACCGCAGTTCATAGATAGATAGCTATCCCCGATAAACAGTAAAATTATGTCTGTCCATCCACAACTTTGGTAGGAAATGCTATCCGTCGGTATGTTGTAAGAAAGCAAGTAAGGGCAAAAGGATAGATTTGTTTATCTTTAGTAGCTGCAACTGTAGATAGCTTATTGAAAACGGGCGTTAAGGATTCCATACTAAGCAGTGCGTAGTTGTCGCTAAAAACCAAATACTACCTTTACATAGACATAACACGAAACCAATTTACAGCACACAACTGCCCAATTAAAACACAAACATTCCATCCTAAATGAACATGTAAAAACACAATTCATACTAATTATTAACCCTGCAAAGTTGAAATAATCCACCATACTTTATGAAATTAACCTAGTGGGAACAATATTTCGATATAATTGGTGGCCGCATATTATATACTGTTTATGAGTTTTACGCCCGATACACACGGACGGGTAGAATGGCCAGCGTAAGAGCGTTTTCACATTATCCGATCCGATATCGGTATCGGACGCCGATACGATATCGGGGTGAGACCGTTTTCACATTATCCGATCCGATATCGGTATCGGACGCCGATACGATATCGGGGTAAGTAAAATGTATGAAATGCTGTGCTCCGATATCCGATATCGGGTCGGACAATATGAAAGACAGGTACATATCTCATACATTTACCTTACCCCGATATCGTATCGGCGTCCGATACCGATATCGGATCGGAAAATGTGAAAACGGTCTAAGGTAAATGTATGAGATATGTACCTGTCTTTCATATTGTCCGACCCGATATCGGATATCGGAGCACAGCATTTCATACATTTTACTTACCCCGATATCGTATCGGCGTCCGATACCGATATCGGATCGGATAATGTGGAAACGGTCTAACGGTAAAATTGGTAGTTACAATCCGAAATGCAGATATGAGGATTTGTTTCCAATCTAATTTAATTTTGGCGAAGTAATCCGGTGAATTATTGTTTTGTGGTATGGGTGTATTGGGAATATCTGTGTATTTTTTATGTGCTACTTAAATAAAATACTTATTAATTCTGGTAAACTAATATAAAGGAATTAAAAAATATCTTAATCAACGACTAAAGTCTACTGTCTATGAAACTACGCACGTCTATGAAGACGCGTATTCGTCATCATACATTATGCCATCGTGCCGTTGTAGATTTGTCAACCAAATGCGAAATGAGTCGTTTGAGAAGCGAGCCAAGAAAACCATTAGGAATGATCCACTTGTCGACTATCTTGGCATCGACGTCGAGTTGCTAGCCTGTCGGTTTTCCATTGCTTACATATCCTGATATGCAAACGATAGAAACCCGACAGGCTCGCCCTGAAACGGAAAGGGCAACTGTAGGAATACGGGTGGGTATGAGACAGTAAAAGATTGACCCTCTCACAAAAAGCGGGAGAAGTTATTTGACGATTCCTCAACCTAAAAAAATCCATATTTTTCTGATCTATATTGAATAATTCAGATCTCTTTAAATATTTGAGTTCAGTGTTGCCGATACCCGCGTCCGTTTTCATGAACGGGTGCCATCAGTTAAGATTAATCATGGCTTAACTTTTTTTATTATGTATAGGCTCGCGTTTGACCACTATATCACCTCATGGTAAGCGATGATGTGGTACGCGAGGACGATAGAGCACGCTTGCCTAGAAGTAACTTATTCACTCTTGACTTAAAGACCCCTCACTACCTGTGGGTTTCTTATTTTCATTTCTATATTTACAAAATAAAGCAAGGCTAGTATAGCAATGAAAGCACAAACTTTAAGTACAACCTTACAACACAGTCTAACAATAGATTTGAAGGTAATAAACTTTTACCAAGTTATGAAATCGTGTTACGAGTATTTGCCAGATTTATTTTATTAGAATCATATAAAGCTTTTGTTTCTTTTGACGGTGAATTTGTAAGCAAAATTAAATAACAGTGTGTTGAAATGTTGTGGATAACGCTGCCCGCCCACGTCAGACTTTTTGTAGGACCGATAATCGTTACAAAATATAATCCTATAGTATATTCTGACCGACTTTTTGTAGACCGTATGCATTGCACTATTGCTATCAGTGTGTTCTATTTTTCACCTACAAAAATCGGTCACCGATTATTGGTCGTGGGCGGGCAGCGTTAGACCGTTTTCACATTATCCGATCCGATATCGGTATCGGACGCCGATACGATATCGGGATAAGTAAAATGTGTGAAATATGTACCTATCTTTCATATTGTCCGACCCGATATCGAATATCGGATCGGATAATGTGAAAACGGTCTTAGGCGTATGAAGTGTGTTTGAGAATATTTAGTAATATTTGGAAATAAATAAAGGAATTGTGAATTAGGTTAAGAGATGATAGGCCTTGAAAGATTTACCCAATGTTTAATTTTCGATCAAATTTTTTATGACAATGTTTACTTTATGTAACCTGATTTCAAAGTACATAATCTAAGTGCCTATAAAGGTAGAGCTGATACCGGCTTCTTTGTGTTTTTTGTTTTATTTTATTCTATCTGAATTGTATGTATTGGCGACTGGCTGGAGCCTGGTTTATAAACCTCTTTTTTAATATTTTTATATTTGGTTGGTTTTTATACTCTTTATTAATGACATAATATTACACTAATACATCATATTATGTGTTGTATTTTTCTGTGTTCTGTCAACTGCTGTTCAACTACAATTGTACGTGTTTTACCTAATTTGCTTTATTAAATACTACATCTAATAACCACCATCGGTATTTCTATTCCGTAATTAGTTATACAGTCCACACGCTCACCAACAGTATGTTTTTTTATTTATTTATCAAAAGTTAAGTAACGCAACTTAGGCCAACTATCCACTGAAGCACAGCTTCATAGACGCGTCACTAAACGCTTTTTTCTTTCTGGTAGGGGAATCATCAGAATGACTTCCCCCGCTCTTGGGCGGAGCGGGAGGGCGTGTATACGCTTGGTATACGCCTGCGTGAAGCTTACATACAAAACTATGGAACTGTATCGACGAAGCGGCAACGACACGACAGCACAACGCTACTAAGAATAGTGTCTACTTCGTAGACACTATTCTTATATGTAGCAGAAAACGATACTAGATAATTTAAATTATATTGAATAGCTGGCTTCTCGACCGTTTGCTAGATCGAATGGCCGGATACCCTATTGATTCGAGCGCATTGTATTAGATCCGTGAATTCATGCTTTGGCTGGCTTTGTTCAATATAATATATATCTTCCAATTTCTTGTAGAAGACAGCTAGTAAAGTGCTTTGGTTTAGTAATTTCATCATCATCATTTCTAGCTGGACATAGGCCTCCCCAAGTATTACCACAACGAAAGGTCCTGTGCGTCTCACAACCATCGGATTCCCGTGACCAGGTCATCGCTTCGCCTTGCGGGAGGCCTACTAACGCTGCGTCTTCCAGTGTGCCATCACAATTTCAAAACATTTCCGCCCCATCGACCACATATTCCGCGAGCAATGCCTACTGCCACTTAAGTTTAGCGAATATTCGGACTATGTCGGTAAGCTTGGTTTTCCTGCGGACATCTTCGTAATTCATTTTTTCTTTTTAGTATGTAGTCTACGAAGATAGATATAGTCCAACAATTTAATGGCTAATATGACTATTATTTATTTTATTAATAAGCCCGAGACTTAATTGTAAGTAATGATGTGGTTGCTAATGGAGTACACTTGCCTTGCTGCTTGCGTCATTGAGTGACAACCCTTCAAAAATACACATTGCTATTAGAAGGTGAGCCCAGGATCTGCATCCTCTTATTCTGTGTTTGCTCACCGACATACCCACCCGTGTGTCCACTTCAAACGAAGGCTACGAAAGTTAAAAGCGAAATATCCAACGTTCTGTTTACTGCCTCACAAAAAACATAAAATTTAAATCAAAGAAAAGCCTTTTAAACTAATTAATATGCTAGTGACGTTTTTTTCAGCTCTTAGCTATATTTATTGCAGACCAAATCGGACGGATTAACTGTTCTTGCGTTTGTTTCGCTTCTAATGTTTTTATTCATTTTATCGGCTCGTCGGGTTAATGGGGGAAGCAATCTGTAATGGCAGTCTTGTTGAAATCTCCGATGAGAAATGGTTATTTGGTAATCTGCGAGTATATATTTATAGACTAGAATAGCTTCTGCTAATGGCTTCGTCGAAAAAATAGTTTAAAATGTTTAGAACACCATTTCACCTCCTTAGGGGGTGATTGATGGATTCAGAAAATGATTGAAGGATTGGATGAATTCAAAAAATTATTTCTCATTGCTTGGATACGTCATAAAAGAAAGCCTTGTACGAAATTGCACGCTCTTAGACCCCATAGTTTGGGCTGTGCATTGATATATGTATCAGTCAATCAATTTATCATCTGTACCCGGAAGTTATTTGGTTCACCTTAATTTGACGTTTTAAGGATTTTCAAACCCTTTCCTAATAGTCTTATCGCTATCAACGACATGAAAACGAGAGATAACTACATCAGAACGCTATCTGAGCGCTATAGCAACTAATATTAGCATATTTTTCTAAAAATACACCGGCCCGAAACAAAATATATTTAGTAAGCTCTTTTCAAAATTCATCCCATTCGGGTAGAGGATGAAAACGGTTTCAGAAGTGATTAGGTGTAGCAGATCCCGTGGGAGCGTCATGCTCAACCACCCTGAACACGTATCCATCTGATAAATGTTATTTTAAACACGTTTTGGTATAACCTTGTGATATCATGTGGTTTAATTCTTGTTAAAAAAATGAGCAGACGATTAAACGCCTTTTTATTTTATGAAGGGTTAGGTTTTTGGTGCCTTTTTTTAAAATTCAATTCAATTGAAATCATATATTTGTGGATGATAGATTCATGAGGTGTTCAAGATCAAGGCTCCCACTGTAATTTTATTTATGGCGTACAAAAAAGGCCATATCTATGAAACAATAAATCAATACATCATCATCAATACATCAACTCTATATTGGGGTTTGCTTTCAGTCAAGCCGGAGTTAACTGAATTCCAGTATTTTACAAGGAACGGCTGCCTACCACACCACCACAACCCATTAACAGGGGTAATATGGTACTTCATGGCAAGACTGGAGTCAGATTTACTGACTTCTGACTATCCGTAATGACTGCCAAAGATCTACAAATGACAGCCGGGACCAACGGCTTAACGTGCTTTCCGAGGCACGGAGGAAACTCGGTATGTTAAGATAGTCACCCATCCATAGACCAACCTTGGCAAGTGTTGCTTGAAAACCTTGAAGATCGACCCGTGCGGCTGTTATTACCTAGCCACGAGCTCCTCAATAAATACATTCAATCAAACAATTAATCTATACATTAAAATTAAATTAGTAAAATATTAAGGCCAACTTATAGATTAGTCATATTAGAAAATAGTATATTTAAAATACAGTGCTTTATTTATGAGTATTAGATTTTAATTTAAGATTGTGTAAACTTCAGTTTGTATTAATAAAGCGATTGTTATAGTATCTTGTCTATTATAAATTCTTTTATAAGAAAGAATTTTCAACTAATGCATACAACGATGGTTTTAATTATTCGCATATTGATTACTAGTAGTAATTGTGATAGGAAATTAGATTAGTTTTGCATCTCAAATATCTAAACAGTCGTTCCACTTATATTATTCAGTAAGATAAACATAAAAGTAATTATACATAATATTATCCAGTTGGATAATATGAATGGAATCTTTGTAAAAGTCGCAATCTCGGAAAAATGAAGCTGAAAATTTTATTGTAATGAAATTGTGTTTATCGGCGTTATGAAAACAGAAACGCCTTAAAATCAAACAAAATAAATAAAGACAAAGATCAATCGTTCAACTTAAAATACGGAAATAATTTATTGCAGTCCACAGTCAGAGAAGGAATTAAAACGTTGAGCACCTTTTCAGTTTAATTTTTTTATTGTTTGCACTTTTTGCTGACTTTTCCGTTCACCATTTTAAATTATAATTACATTGTGAAATCGAAACTTGCGCCGGTTATATGGAAAAAGAACGTGTTTTTAAAGTCCGCTTAATTTCCACTCCTTGACCGTACAATATTCATTATAGTTTATACATATTACTGAAAAAAAATTAGAGCTTTCTTCCTCTAGTCTAGTAATTGGCTGACTGGGAAGTCTTGGGGAAGCTACAGTGATACTACAGTGTCTCTAATCGAAAGTTCATGACCAGTGCGTGTCGCCAGTGATGACATAAAACTCTGAAACGTGGTCAATCATAATGGATGTCATCAGAAGACTTAAAGTCCACCAAAGGGCAAAAGAAAGGGCTCGGAGTATCCTTATTACGTGATCGAATTAGAATGAATATGTCCAGAGAAGAACCAAAATTACCGATATAATCCTAATTACACAACTTATTTATGCAAGTTTCATTCCATAATCGGACCACTAGACGTAAGGCGATGCACCACCAAAACATGGTGAATATATATACGCAATGACGTTCTGGGAATTCATTCATTATCCGTCTGTGTTTCCTGATAGCTACAAACTAGGGGCATTTAAGTCAAGAGTGAATAGGTTACTTCTAGGTAAGCGTGCTTCGGCAACTACATCATCGTTTACTGTCAGGTGAGATAATGGTTAAATGCAAGCCTCACGCGGCCCGCCCACGACCGACAATCGGTGAACGATTTTTTGTAGGTGAAAAATAGAACACTCATAGCAATAGCGCAACGCACACGGCCTACAAAAAGTCGGTCAGAATATACTATCGTCTGTTTTTTATACCCTGAGACTAAATTGACACATTAAGGCCTATTTTACCACCTATGATTAAGTTTCGAGTATCTTACTTGACAGATAATTTCATACAAATTCTGTCAAATTTTTGAATTTATTCAGTGAGTAGTGCCTACTCGGACATTGTGAAACAGGCCCTTAATGTCAAATATACTGTAGGAATGATGTCAGTTCTTTCTTGTTGTAATGTCATTTTAGTCTCTGGATATAAAAAAGTGACGACATAAGATTATAATATGTGATGATTATCGGACCTACAAAAAGTCTTTCATGGGCTGGCAGTGGTATATTAAAATAAGATGTTGAACAAGCTCTATGGTGAAAGAACGAGATCCTCATACGTCTCTTGACAATCTAGAAAAAAACATTACCCTGTCTTTGTCAGCCAGTCGAGTATAAAGGTGGGTTATTTCTTCAGTACAAAACAACGTGATTAACTCGCCACAAAGGCGTAAAACAAAGAAATTCTAAAGTGTGCTACTACAAAGTTTTTCATACTTGTGCAACGTTTTTTAAAAAGGACATCTTCTTTGCGGTACTATCCTTTGTAAATTGTGTGGCGTTTGTCATTTGTTTCACATTTAAACACGAGGTTTTTCCTAGGTGTGAGATTGGAATAGATAATTTTAAACAAACTAAACTTTGAATAAACTAGTGCGATTCACCATCAACGATTGCATCACTGCTTACCATCAGGCGGGATTGAAGACAAGCACACACAAAAAAGAAGTTTGAAGAAATAAGTTAAGCCTACTGTTTACGGACGCGTAGTCTCAAAGACGCTTCAAAAAATGCCAGATTCCGTCGCAAAACCAAAATTTCTTACAAAAACGCTGTCTTTAAACGACCTAAATGATCATGGGAAGGGTAGAGACGAGATACTTACTGGTTAGAAAATGTAATTTGAGTTCTTTGCCACGAAAAGAAGAAGAAGATGGACATTCATCCATTCTCGGCAATATTACTTCAACCTTGAACGTCAAATTCTATAACAGTTACTACGCCACAAGCTCTTCAAAATAGAGCGGGTCAATTGTATATTCTCTATATTCAATATTAATAACATCAAACTATAATTAACATCTAACTACCCCGGATGTCCAATACACACACACACTACGATTAATCAAACAAACTATTAGTAGTTTAACGTGTGTTCTATCAACACGGAAATCATACCTTATAGATACTTTCCTTATTCAAATAGTTCAGTTTATATAACCTCTACTTATGTATTCATCACTATTTCTTTTTATTATTGATAGGCGAGATGCACAGGAGTGGTCGTTATGGCGACGCTTGGGGAAGGCCTATGTCCAGCAGTGGTCATCGGCTGAGATGATGATGATAATGGATTGGCTCCCGACTGAACACTATCTCAACTGATGGTAAGCGATAATGTGAGTGACGATGGAGCACACTCGCCTAGAAGTACCACCCCTACTAATGTTAAGCTCCTTATGAAAAATGTATCTTTATGTTGTACAATAAAGAGTATATAAATAAATAAATAGTAATCTATTCACTCTTGGGTTCAAGACCCCAAATCAGGGTAGTAGGAAAAACAGACTCCAGCAGGGATGGACAATGGGAATGGGGCAGCTGTACGCATTTTTACCCATGACTTTGTTCGCATGTCTGTTAAAGTTAGTGCTACTCTGGTTAGTGTGTTTGACTGCGTGTATGTAGAATATAATTCCAAGGCAATGAAATACAGGTGTAAAACAGCGCCCTACATTCTAATTCAACTCTACCTGCATACTAAAACTCAATGAATAGATCCGTTTAACTGTTCAGAAGTAAAGACTGAAAGTCTGCATGTTCGATCATTCAGGATCGACTGCCTCATACTGACTTTCCGTATTTTACATAATAAACTATGCTATAATATGATTTCATTAATAAAATATCCTCCTGACCGACTTTCGAAGACATTCTTTACTAGATTAGCCAAGTATGCAGGAGATATTATAGTGCACAAGTGTGTACGCAAATACAGGTGCACTCTCTGTTCGGTTTACTGTCCACAGTATACACGGATGCGTAGCTACACCCGCGTTAAGCTTTAATACAAAAGTATGAAACTCTGTTGACGAAGCAGCCACAACACGACGCGTAAGTGGATATTAGGCCTTATTGTCATAGTTCGATTGGATGACAATGTAACACGACCGTTGTGTCGTGGAGATCAGTCACAAGACTAACAGTTTTATATGCTTATCGAGGCACAGGGCTGTCATATCACAAACTTCCAAACTCCGGTCGGTCCACATACCCGTGTGCAGGGCATGTAAGAAATACTTCACAGCACTTTTGGAAGGAATTTAATAGAGGACCCCACCTTCAATAATCGTTCTTGTGACCATGAGACTATCGAAACATTCCCTTTTATAATACCAAGTAAGTAGGACAAGTACAAACTCCACCAGAAAACCAATCACTAAGCAAATAACAGAATCCTTTCACAGGTTACTACCGGCAAACTAATAAAGATATCGATTATGAACTAATGAAGGCCTAGGCTTCCAAGGCCACGTCACAAGTCTTCAATGCCCCAGAAGATTGGCTAAGTTTGGGGCTGTGGTTTTGACTCTGAATTACCCTTGGATCTTGACCTTCCCGGGGTGCTATAAAAGGACATAGAGCTTGGAATGACATACTGGCAACGATTGGAAAGGTCCTGCTTAAAAATTACAGGCCGATCTCACTTCTACGCCCTGTCCCTGTCTAAAGTTCGTGATGTCTCTGGAAAACAGCTTGTATCCAGAGACATCACGAACTTTAGTGGGCATTAGTATTATAAATATGAAAGTGTGGATGTTATAAAGTTGTGCTGTATCTGGTCCGGGCAACTTTTTTTTTTAAATTATATAAACTAGTGCTTGACTGCGAACCCACCTGATGGTAAGCAGTGATGCAATCTTAGATGGTGAGGCGCACTAGTTTATTAAGAGCCTATTCACTCTAGCCTTGAAGACACCCAAATTATAATTGGATGGGAAGACCGCAGCAGGCAAACTATTCCAGTCCTTCGATGTACGCGGTATAAACGACGAAGCGAAGCGCTTAGTCCGGATCGTAGAGGTTTCGACAACATAAGGATGGACATTCGCCGTACGACGGTTTGCCCGATGGAAAAAACGGGATCGCGGAATCAATTCGTGTAATTCCTGCGCACACTCTCCGAAATGCATCCTGTAGAATACCGAAAGGCTGGCTACCCTACGCCAGTGCGCAAGGCTTTGTAGGTTGGAGTTAATCAAATCTGGATCTCCAATTAGCCTCTTCGCACGCCTTTCCACTACTGCCTGATAGTTGATTTAATTCATGAATCCCCGACCGGTCTCATGCGACCGCGCTGTTCTTTTCTTACTATTGTGTCTGGTTTCGCGAGTATGTGATAGGTTAAGGTTGTTGTATATTTTATAACCACCCAGAAAACTCTAATAACGCGATGCTGGATTTTGAATTTTAGTACCTACTTGGCGTGATAGATGTCGCAAAAAAGGAAAATGACTATCATGTTTTTTTTTAAAGCAGCCTTGCTTACAAGTCACTTGGCAGGAATAAAATAAAATAAACTTGATATACTTTTTAAAAGAATTATTTTCCTTTTCTTGTTTTTTGAGATGATACTCATTAACTAGCTTGGTTTATATGCAAAACTGTAGTGATTCCATCTCCAGCAATGCCCAATCACGTCGACTCCGCGTTCTCTGGTAAAGGGTATAGAAATTGATTTTCAATTGTTTCCAGTCAACGGGCCTTTGTAAATTTAGCAAAATAAAACACGAATGGATCCGACCCTTGTTTACCAGTTAGTCTAAAATTAGAGTATTGGCTTTCTTTTTAATAAATAATCTGTCTTTAAGAACGTCGGCTTAGGATATTTTTTTATTGTTTTAAACTATCGTCTATGTTTTGTACCCTGAACCTAAATTGACACATTTAATGTCAAACTTACTATAGGAATGATGCCAGTTCTTTTGTGTTGTAATGTCATTTTAGTCTCAGGGTATAAAAAACCGACGGTAGTGCTTGACTGCGATCCCACCTGATGGTAAGCAGTGATGCAATCGTTGATGGTGAGGCACACTAGTTTATTAAGAGCCTATTCACTCTAACCTTGAAGACACCCAAATTGTAATCGGAAGACCGCAGCAAGCAAATTGTTCCAGTTCCAGAAGCTAGGAAATTTGAGACAAGTCTTGTTGAGGGCTATCATGTAATTCGATTACTGGATAGTAGATATCAGAATAATGGGCATCGGTATTTGTATTCTGGCATTTAGCTGCAATTGATATCTTTGGTATAGATTAATTATCAATAACGCAGCATTGCAATAGCTGCTTCATATTATTTACGTAATTTTTTTCCTCGTAAAAAAAAGAAATAAAGCTCAATTAATTTCTTTTTACATTGATTTACAGGATTGGGCGGATCACATCAGTTGCATGCACAAAGATGCTGTGCAAACGTCAATATGCAGCGGGCTCCTGCACGGGAAAATAATGTTTGATAAGACTTGGGGATGCCTTTGCCCAGCAGTGGAACAGTAAAGTCAAGTAAAAAAAAATCTCTACGTATATTACAAAAACTCGGAGAGACAATCATTATTTTTTAGTAATTCTTTGTATTGTATGTATTTATTGAGATTAAATATTTGTAAACGCCATAAGAATAAAGCTTCTTTTTTTGAGGGAAGAAATCATCCAATGACTCTCCCGCTCTAGGCAGAGCGAGAGGTTGGGTCAGACTTTTACTGGCTAAATCCGTACCTACCTATGCCCTTTACTTGCTCTTTGCGCTCTAGAAGGCCTGCAGGGCAGTGTAAAGTTTCAAAAACAAAACTCACTAGTTGCTAGGGTCAATTTTATTGCTGCCGAGTACACCTCTGCTGACCCTACAAAAAACAGTCTTGATACAGCATGTCTGCCCTGAATTTAAAACTACAACAAAAAAAAGTCCGTCAACATTATGCAATCCTTGATCAGATCCCAACCCGGCTTATAAGGGGACACGTCCAATCTTCCGTGATGTGTGAATAAACACTATGGTCCGTCCGAGTTCTACTTTATCGAGCAAACACTCGCTGTTTTACTATGATTTGTTTCGCTTCCGAAGATCCTTTTTGAATTAGGGGTGGGGGTGTAAACAAGTTTCGGTAGCATGAGATGGAGCAGCAGTTTTTTTGATGGTGATACCAGTTTTCACCTGCGCAAGTTGGTATGTTTTTTTTTTTGTTCTTAATCTGTTGCCAGTGACTTAGCCTGTGTGATAAACAAAAGGAAAGAAACATATTTGTTTTTAACCTATCAATACCCTCGAAACGAGACACAATAGTAAGATAATAACAGCGCGGTCGCATGAGACCAGTCGGGGATTCATGAAGTGCTTCACTGCAATCCCACCAGTAGTAAGTAGTGTCTTTGATGTTGAGGCGCACTAGTTTAAGAGCCTATTCACTCTAGCCTTGCATACACTCAAATTATGATCCGGGAAGACCGCAGTAGACAAATTGTTCCAATCGTGTCATATAAACGAAAAAATCCCTGAATGAAACGAATACTAAGTGCCATTCCAGGACATGGTCTACCGGTGTACATAGTCTCATTAGTGCTCTAAAAGTGTTGTTGCACTGGACCCGCAAGTGCAGTGCATTTATAGAGAAGGTAGATCCTATTGACGAAACCTGTTAGGACCGATGCCTATCAGGGCTCCGGAATCTTTTGAAAGAGTTACCGCTGCCTTAAATCGCAAAGAACTAATGAAGGAACACAAATGGGTTGTAATCAGTAAAAATTTGATAGTCCAGCTCGCTCCACCCAGTGCAACAGGAGTCATTGGATGACATCCTACCTCAAGAAAAGACCACAGCATCCTCTCTAAAAGAGGGTGTAGGTCGTAATCCGCCACACGGGACCAGTGTTACTTTAAAAAACCCATTCAGTTTTAATTAATTGAAAAATTTATAACAAGGTCACTAACAACACACTTTTAATCACACAAAAAAATTAAAAACTTCACCACACTTTTTCATCGCCAGTTAATAAATCATTCAAAAAGCCATCAAACGTTGAAAAAAGCAACATAACAACATCAGCATAAAATGAATAAACTAAAATACAACAAAATTGACAAAAGCGTTGAGAACATAACAATTTGCGAACACCCTAAATGAAATTGTTAATAATTACGAAACTAGCGTCAATAAATTAATATTTGTGGCGGATTGTGTTCATAAAGTATATTTAATACCATTGATTTAGTTTAGTAATGTGTTTCGGAGTTCGCCGATATTGTAGCCTCTAGGTACGGGTATAATGTGGGTAGATCTATATTTGTGAGTAGATAGAAAAGGAGATCATTTTCTGTAAAGGATGATGTACTCGTATCTATTTTTAGATTTTGTGCCTCTACTTTTAGAATAGTGCCCATTAAAGTTCGTCATCTGCTTAGCCTTTTCTCAAATATATTGGGGTCGGCTTCCAGTCAAGCCGGATTTAGCTGAATAACAGTATTTTACGAGGAGCGGCTGCCTACCAGACCTCCACAACCCATTGACTACTTCATGGCAAGCCTGGAGTCAGATTTACTGGCTTCTGACTATCCGTAACGACTGCCAAAGATCTACAAATGACAGCCGGGACCTACGGCTTAACGTGCTTTTCGAGGCACGGAGGAAACTCGTTATGTTAAGATGGTCACCCATCCACAGACCAACCTTGGCAAGCATTACTTAACCTTGAAGATCGACCTGTGCGGCTGTTATTATCTAGCCACGAGCTCCTTTCATTTTCTGTAAAGGATGATGTATCTATTATTAGATATTGTGCCTCTACATTTGGAATAGTGCCCATTAAAGTTGTTGAAAAATAAAAGGCTTGTTTTGACATTTGTCATCGCGACGTATTTAGTGAAGAAATAGACTAGAATACTCGTAATATATCATCATAATTATATTTTATTGTTTGTTTCACTTTCGCTCCGAGTTTCCTCCGTGCCTCGGAAAGCACGTCAAGCTGTAGTACAAATGACAGCCGGGACGGCTGTCATTTGTAGATCTTTGGCAGTCGTTACGGATAGTCAGAAGCCAGTAAATCTGACTCCAGTCTTGCCATGAAGTACCGTGTTACCCAAGTTAAAGGGTCGTGGAGGTCTGGTAGGCAGCCGCTCCTCGTAAAATACTGGTATTGAGCTAAATTCGGCTTGACTAGGAGGCGACCCCAATATAATTGGGAAAAGGCTAGGCAGATGATGATGATGTTTCAGTTTCGCTCCAAGATACATTTAAGTTCTTTCTCAATGTCAAAAGGGGTCTTTTATTTAATAAACAACTATACCTATTATAACTATAAATACTTTTTCATGTTGAAAGAAACGAAACACTCCTGCTTAAAAAGCAACCTGTCCCTTACGAATTTACTATTAATCTATCACATACCCGTGAAACGAGACACAATAGTAAATTCCACGAAGCACAACCAAACGAAGCAGAACCAGACGAAGCGCAACTAAACTATTCCACGAAGCACAACTTTGTGCTTCAACTCAATAAAATAAAAATGAATTTGAAGCACAAAGTTATGCTTCGTGGAATACTTTAGTTGCGCTTCGTCTGGTTGTGCTTCGTTTGGTTATGCTTCGTGGAATACCTCAGTAAAACAATAACAGCGCGGTCTCATAGGACCGGTTGGGGATTTTTATATACAGACTGTCCTTACGAATTTATCGGTCCTCACATACTTTTTAGCATTTATATGCATGAAAATATTGTTTTGACGTAAAATCGTTTTTTTGTAAAAGGTAACTGACAGTAGACTTTCTTTGCCGTTCGTCTCCATATCATCATCATCTTCCTGCCCTTGTCCCGTTTTATTTGGAGTCGGCACAACACGTTTTTTTCTTCCATTCTGTCCTATCACTCGACACGCTATCACTAACTCATTTTTCTTCCATATCACTTCTCACAAAATTCATCCATCTTTTCTTTGGCCTCCCTCTCCCTCTCCATCCGTTGCCGTTCTTCTCCATAAGAAACGACAAATTGAAACTAATCACTAGCTTCTGAAGTTTTATATATAGACCTATGTGAAACGGAATACTTTGAAGTTAAGTTACAGTCGAAATAAAGACCGTTAACCCTTTTTGTTCGTTTAACCCAACTCGTTTACCCAGTAAGAAAAGGCCAGTAATTACAGAACGAAAATGGTCAACCATAATAATAGGTTTTAGAACGGTCAAGAGTGAAGCCTATTAATTAGTCACTAGAACATAATGACAAGTTTTCATGTCTATTTCCGTATGAGACAGGTCGTCATTGGCCATGGGATGTACCCCGCTTGGGTGGAGCTCTACCGTGTCTTAGTGAAGACGATCGGCTCTCAGAGCGAACGGGATGCGGGTATGCAACAGCATCACCCTTCTGCCGAACAGTAATATTTTAAGTTGTTTTATTTTTAATAATAAGTAGCAATCTTCTTATTATTGATTGGCTCACACTTGTCACTATCACTATATCACCTGATGATAAACGATCATTCGGTCGACGATCGAGCAATTGTTAAATAAATTATTACTTTTTTTCATCTATTATTCAGTAGGAATTCCTCCTATGTCGTGGGTGCGTTCACAGTCATGTAAATTCACATAAACAAGGCCCAGAACTGGAATAAATATCTGTAGGCTATGCAAGTCTTTGTTCCGTGTGGGAATTAAACTTCGATACGCGGCGCAGCAGCCAATCGCTCAACTACTGCGCCAACCGTGTTATCTGACGTCGTCCATTTTCAAAAAGTCTTCAAAATGTCAACATTGTCAATTTGTAGCCTTGACTTACAAGTTGTAGATCGTGGGTTCAAACCTAACCAGGCGCGTTACTTTGTGTAATTTATTTCATCACTACTGCTCTTAAAACGGTGAAGGCAAAACGTCTTGAGGAACGAGTAATCGAGTATGTCTTAGAACCTAAAATTCAAAGACATAACAGTTCACATGACATCCACCAACCCGCACTGGGCCCGCGTGGTGGATTACGGCCCATTCCCTCTCCTAGAGAGGAGACCTGAGTCTCAGCAGTGAGATCATTATAAGGCTGAAGCTTAAAAAGTTATACTTACCGATGTAACCTTTTATAAAAATAAAACCCTTTTAAAATACATATAAAGATAATTGACTACGAAAACATTCCATCCATTCTATCAATAAAAAATCAGCAAAAAGTAACTCTGCCTGAGTATTTGCCTACCTTTTTAGTAATAGAATTATTCGAAGCATTTGACTTATTGAACTTTTTCAACGAATCAGCTTTGCAAATTGATGGAGCCTGATAAATGGTATGGAAAGTAGACGTATGTTAAAACGTACTGCTTCTGTACTTTTTATTCACGAGTATTTATGTAGCTTTTGGATTGCTGTAGCTATTCACTAGAAATATTAATGGCAGAATTTTATAGGTATTTCAATGATCTGGGGCGGCTTTAAGAGCGACCAATTCGAGATGAATCTTCATTATTTTGCATACGGCTCTTATGTAATTAAATATCATGTTGTTACATATCTTGCTCTAGATATTTTGTTAGTCACAATCTTGTGGATATTATCTAGGCTATTATTGAAATTAAATCATAAAATGTAAATCTAACTCACCCAATAACGAACTCTGTAATTCTGCTATTTTAGCCCTTCATTATTTTTATTTATCGACATTCATAATATGGGTTATGAAAGTCGATCATTTTATCCAAAAACTTTTAATGTTTCCTCGAACAAGTTTTGTTAAATGTTCAAGTGTCGTCCCATAGTAAAAGTTGTTTGTAATCATGAATACAATCACCTGATTAAGTATCGGTCACTTTACCAGCCACCCTATGTAGTTACTTAAGGAAGAAAAAAGAAAAGAAAACATACGCATTGTTACGAAAAGTGTTTATCATGTCAATTGTTACTGATAACCTTGTAGCTTTTTGAGAAAAACAAATAAATATTATTATTTGATTTTCTTTACACTCGTAAGAGTATAATCTATCGTTAGCTCCTTAAAATGAATTATCACTACGCAACAGACAACTGTTGCTTAGTGATAATTCATGTTAAGCTACACAGCTTAGCAACCAAGTCCACTTTTATCAATTATCAAGTCAAAAAGGTCAGTAACTTAAGGCTAAAATTAAGTATTTAATTCACGTGACCTTTCAGGAGAAAGTCCGAAATACTCTGTGTGTCGTTATGTCCGTAATTATCTGTACTGAGCAGGATTTAATTATAAAACAGGTATTAATGAAGGTCTGAATGAACACATTTTTAGATAAAAGTTAATTAACTATTTATAAATATTGGGTGTTGGTTATTTAAGTGTCTGACACCTCAGATCGATTTAATCCCAAATTTTAAATAGGTTTCGAAATACGTCACTGATTTCAGTATTTTCCTGAAACTTTTAATGATAAAAAATAACTATACTTTAATAGACTTGTTTTTCTAATAAATATATTTTTAATTAGATCCTTAAATGAAATTAGTTTATTTTAAAAGGGATATGAACTGTAACTTCTAAATCTTCTAAATCTTCGGTTTGACTTGGAATTATATTAATTTTTGTTTATATTAAAGCTACGTTTTATTTTTTAAATTATTTACGTATTAGTTTCTTTCTGTTTTGTAGTTTCTGTATATATCGCACTATTTGTAACCAAATTATTAGCAAATAAAAGTAGCGCACGTATAAATTAATTTGTCCATACGGTACTTATCATAGCAAAGAGCTAAAACTTTCTTAGGCTAAGAACTCACGGAGCGATTTTCGCCCGCGACCGCCGCGGTCGTGGAACTGCGGTTTTATTTCAAAACTCACGAGAACGGTTATTTGCGTGGTTACACAGCCGCCGCGGTTGCGATCATCGCCCGCAGACGTGGCGGGCGATGACCGCAAGATGGGCGGTTGCAAAATAGTGTTGGATTTCTGTACCTCCCGCCGCCCGCAGGCCCCCGCGGTCACCCGCCAACCGACCGCAGAGCGCACGGGCGCCACCCGCCGAGGCTGCGGGAGACCGCGACCCGCGCGATTCTACTAGTTGCCCGCCGGCACAGCGGGAACCGCAAACAACCGCGTACACCGCGGGCGTAAAACGCGTCGTGAGTTGTGCTTTAATTTTTTACATATGTATCTGCATTCTATAGAAGCTGCGGGCCCGCAACCGCGGCGGCCGCGGGCGAAAATCGCTCCGTGAGTTCTTAGCCTTAAGCGTAACGTTTCAATTAATTATTATATATAGTACCGAATCAAGATAATTATTAGTAGAAATTCATACCCACGCACAGTCTGGCTCCTCAATGTCCAGCCAAAATGCTTTGACTTAGAAGACTGTGTTGAATATGATTTCTATTATCGTCTGTTTTTAATACCCTGAGACTAAATTGACACAAGTTATGTCAAATTTATTATAGGAATGACGCTAGTTCTTTTGTGTTGAAATGTCATTTTAGTCTCAGGGTTTATAAAACAGGCGATATACGAGTATCTATTCTCTTTACAATGAAGATAAAGAAAGATTGACATTACGATGACAGATTTTTGAAAAATTCCGTGCTGTATGTAGGGATACACAATTTTCGATATTCATGTATAGGAAAAAAACCTAGCTTTAAAACAAAGCAAACTCACCCAGATCTTCATTAGTAGTTTCAGTCCAGCCGACTTGACAGATCACGTGCTCATACAAAAACACGGCGTAAAGCACCGCGTGCCACGCCACTTTCGCGCCAATTCCACCCGCCATCTTGCTTTTAATGGCGGACTGTCATTTTGACGTAACGTTCTACCTACATTGTCTTTTGTCACTCTATGAAGGTTTGTACCTGGAAGGAAAAAATAATTTTGTTAATATTTTTGTTCTGTTGGTAGTGAATATCCAGAAAGCGCGTTAAGCCGTAGGTCCCGGCTGTCATTTGTAGATGTTTGGCAGTAGTTACGGATAGTCAGAAGCCAGTAAATCTGACTTCAGTCTTGCCATGAAGTACCGTGTTACCCCAGTTAATGGGTTGTGGAGGTCTGGTATTCAGCTAAATCCTGCTTGACTGGAAGCCGACCTCAATATATGTAGTTGGGAAAAAGGCCAGGATGATGATGATGTTAGGGAACATCCAGAAACAGAAATTATGACTATTGATGGTTTTTGGCGGGATTTCTTCGAGTGTGTGCAAGTGCAGAGGCTGTTTTATTTTTCCGCAAATTGATTCCTAGTATGGCGATGTAAAATAAGTTTAGTTATCTACACAGCTGGACAAATTATGTGGTATCATTAAAACATACGCGATTCCGGCAAAATGTAGCTGAGAATATTGTAGTACGCCAACGAAGATTACTAAGAAGACTACCTCAATACATTTGTCACCAAACACTGCAGCAACATTAGAATATGTTACACCCGCATTCTACACGGTGGAGCACACGGTAGAGGTGTGCCCCGCTTGGGCGGAGCACCGCCGTGTCCTTGTAGAGGCGGTCGGTCGGTGGCGGCGACCTCTCGCGCCGGGCCCTGGTTTAGGCCATGGTCCGGAGCGAGGAGGGGTGGCAGACGGTCGCCTCCTTCCGCGAAGCAGTAATGCTACTGGAGGAGGCTGGTGACCGCGAGCGCGTGAGGGAACGGTCCTCATGCCGCCGCCGCCGAGATCCCGATCCCGATTTCCGACCACTATAGATATATATAATAATGTTTAGGTACCTATAATTGTTGTAAACAAAATTATGTTCGCATTTAAAACAAGGGGACAAGGAATCATTTAATAAACTGAATTACGGTTTTATAGTAATGATAATATAATATTTATGTTTCAAATTATGTACAAACCTAAACGTAGTAGGTAATAAAATTTATTCACTGAGGGCTAAATCCCAAAAGTACTATAACTTTTAACCTTTTTGTAAGTAGTTAATTTTGCTTTGAACTTTCTACAAAATAAAAATCTTTTAAGTAGTTCGAAAAGGGTTTAGTAACACTAAACAAAAGTTCTCTATGCATACTAAATAACAAATAAGTTTAAACTCATCTATTGAATAATTAAAATAAAATATAAACCCTTAAGTAAGGGTGCTCTTAAAACATTTAGATTTTGATGTAAACTATACTGTGCTGCAAAAATAACTAGTACTTCAAAAATCTGTGTAATGTTCCAAATTTTTGTACCTACATAACTCGCATAAAATATGTTAGGTATAATCAGATTAATCATCATCTACCTCGCCTTTTCCCAACTATGTATATTGGGGTCGGCTTCCAGTCAAACCGGATTTAGCTGAGTACCAGTATTTTACGAGGAACGGCTGCCTACCAGACCTCCACAGCCCATTAACTGGGGTAACACGGTACTTCATGGCATGACTGAAGTCAGATTTACTGGCTTCTGACTATCTGTAACGACTGCCAAAGATCTACAAATGACAGTCGGGACCTACGGCTTAACTTGCTTTCCGAGGCACGGTGGAAACTCGGTATGTTAAGATGGTCACCCATCCACAGACCAACCATGGCAAGCGTTGCTTAACCTTAGAGATCGAGCCCTGCGGCTGTTATTATCTAGCCACGAGCTCCTCATTGGGTATGCGCGATTAATAAAACCTGTATATTATAAATCTCAACAGAGATTTTGCTTGTACAATTTACAGCTTGTAAAACAGATTTTCAGAACTCGGAAAGATATTCAAAATTTAAAATTAATTATATTATTTCTGCTCTCGTTTTAAACCAAGCTGGAGGAAGAAGAAGGTTAAATGAGCAGTGTTGTTGTGTTTTCATTTATTTCTTTTTATTTATTGATAACAGTTAGACTAACACATCCTATTATCATTGTCTGTCGGTCCCGGGCAGGTGCACTAGACCATAAACTACGTAGATAATTATGTTCTGTCTAGTGTTTATGGTGCAACACAGTTTTTACCTGGTTCACACAATTGTTTTAGTTTGTTCCGCGTCTATTCAGGCAGAATAAACATGGAAGAAGGAAAGAAAGAAAATAAGTTTCTTTTACCTGAATGGACGCAAAATTTAATACATTCAACTGTCGTGGAGTCGACATGGATTCTTTCTATATTTATTAGAATAGATTATGTGGCTGAAAAAGCTGCCCAACTGAAATGGGACTAGGCAGGACATGCAGTATGCCGAACTAACTGTAGGCTAAAGTAGGACAAAGTTGATGGCCTAGAATAGTGTGACGGGGTCACAGCAGGCCATAAAAAGTTGGCAGGACGAACTAGATAGATTTTGCTATAACTGGAAAGAAAAAGTTAAGGACTGGAAAAATTGAAAGGACTGCAGAGAGGCCTTTCTTTGCCTTAGAGTGAGACAGAAAAAAAGATTTAATGCACTTAATATACACATAATTGTGTGGTGAGTAACATACTTTTTTATGGCATTGTAAAAGATAAAAGATAAAAGATAAAAGATAAAAGATAAAAGATAAAAGATAAAAGATAAAAGATAAAAGATAAAAGATAAAAGATAAAAGATAAAAGATAAAAGATAAAAGATAAAAGATAAAAGATAAAAGATAAAAGATAAAAGATAAAAGATAAAAGATAAAAGATAAAAGATAAAAGATAAAAGATAAAAGATAAAAGATAAAAGATAAAAGATAAAAGATAAAAGATAAAAGATAAAAGATAAAAGATAAAAGATAAAAGATAAAAGATAAAAGATAAAAGATAAAAGATAAAAGATAAAAGATAAAAGATAAAAGATAAAAGATAAAAGATAAAAGATAAAAGATAAAAGATAAAAGATAAAAGATAAAAGATAAAAGATAAAAGATAAAAGATAAAAGATAAAAGATAAAAGATAAAAGATAAAAGATAAAAGATAATTTATTTTGCAAATATGGGTATCAGTGAAAGATGACAGAAGAATATAGGTTCAGCCATATTTTACCATGCAGGCATGCAAAAGACCGAATTTTACATACTTAATTACTTAACACTACTAACACTATATAATTAAAATTACTAACACTAAATACAATTTTAAAATAGCACACAGTGCAACACAAAACAACCAAACTAACTTAAAAAATCTTTTCGTAAATTAAAAATTATGTCACTTAATAGCTGTAAGTTGGATAAATTAATATCTCATTAGAAACTTTAAATAGCGTTAAAGAAACTATCATACTTTTCATTAGCGACCCGGAATGTTTGCATCCCAGTGTATATTAGTAACTTGTAATAAAACTGAAGTTGGATCAGAATGTTTGTCTGTGAAAAATACTAATGAAAAAAGATTGCATTTAGCAGAGATGAGAATATTGAAATAGGTATGACGAGAATCGATAGTGATGATACTCGTATTAGACGAAGTTTGAAAGTGGTGCCAGTAAATGCTGGCTTTCAGTTGAAAAGTTGAAATGGAATCGTTTGTCTTGGTATAGTCATGTGTATATGTATAAATATATATTTATTTATTTATTAGACGTAGTTATGTAGGTTTATGTTGTACACTAGATCCTGCCCTCGAATGTGATATCTCTCTGTTACTCAAAGGTTTGCTGGGAGAAAACTCATTGTTGAGTTAAGCTCGCCTTTGTACATGAATTGTAAAAATCACTGTACTTAAATATAGTTTTTGTGTACAATAAAGAATTAAGAATTAAGAAGAAGAGGGATGAAACGCATATTACTTAAATAATTATGAGTATAAATGTGGATGGATGGAGAGGGAGATTGAGGCCAAAGAAAAAATGGATGGATTGTGTGAGTAGTATTTTGAAAAAAAAGGAAGTTTTAGTTTCACGTTCAAACGACAATATGAATATCAATGAAACTTAGTACACAGGTAGACTATGATCTGGAATGGTACTAGAAAGGGATAAAAATTACCTACTCTATGGGATATTTTTTTACTATTACATGGATGAATATAATTATTAAATTGTCTTTCCCATTCGGGAAAATTTGTATAACGATCTTGTATCGTTACTTTTGTGTTCAGAAAATTTCAGCAAAGAATTTCAGCCTTTTTTACTAAGCATAAGCTCCCGTTTGCCCAGTATCTGACCTCATGGTAAGCGACAATGTGGCCAAAAATGAAGTCTACTTGCCTAGAAGTACCTAACCTATTCATTCTTAACTTATTACTTGCCACCAAAAAAACATGTGCCGATAACCTAAAAATCACAACTCATTCACAATAATGGCCGACTTAATCAAGCCTTTAGACCAGGTCATTCCCAACCCGTGAACTTGAAAGGTAAATGGGAGTTAGCATGCAGACCCATAACCTTAGCTGGAGGTTAATACGGCCGTAAAATTAAAAATAAACGCGCCCTTGGCCCGTCGCGTTATAATAATAATTTGCCGGCGAGAAACAAAGGTAAAATTAAAGTATTTTGGCGTGATTTCTAGTGTTAGTTGGTTAGTGGAACTGTGTTTTAGTTCTGGGTTTGGTCGGTAAAGGGTTGAAGGGTTTCATCAAGTAAAGAGTTGTGAAAACTTCTGACTACCGTCTGTTTTTATACCCTGAGACTAAAATGACATTACAACACAAAAGAACTGGGATAATTCCTATAGTAAGTTTGACATTACATGTGTCAATTTAGTCTCAGGGTATAAAAAACAGACGATATTAGTCCTGAGTTGTTCTATATCCTTTTTCGTTTTGAGAAGATGGTCTTCCTCTTCTTCTTCCTGTCCTTATCGCATATTATTTGAAGTCGGCGCAACACGATGGTAAACTCCTTAAATTGTTGCAACTCCTTAAGTTGTAAAGTCTATAAAACCCTAAGTTATGTTTGCAGCGGTTTACCTGGGAGCACAAAATAAATATTTGCACTGACAGGACAGGTCCATTCAAACCTGTGTTGTTCTTTCCTCAAAACACCCTCTCAGACAGTAATCTGCATAGTTCTCATATGATTAGACTTTACATATTTAATGAATAAATATCATTTACCGGTTGAGTTATCAAAGACATTAATCAAAGTCTGCTTATTAGCATTGACACTATTATAAATAAAAGACATCGTGATAACCTTTTGGCTAGTCGCAAAAAGATAGACAGATATCTCAACAAAAACATACGTCTATCTTATACGCCCAAATTATCATAACCTTCCAAGATAGTAGAGCCACGCGGCAAAGCAAAACCTAAAACCACTTCTCTAAAATCATATTCCACTATTTTATAACATAACAATGTTTTCATAGTAATTTTCTCGAAAATACAATGTGTAATAACTTCGTCGTCAGAACTAAATCAGCCTTTTAACATGGAATCAAGATACGATCTTTTAAACCAGCCTTGATATGACTTAATGGTAAAACTAAGGGTTAAGGCTGCCAGTTCATTGAAGCAAAAAGGAGCGGTCCAAACCGCTTCGAGATTCTTTAATTATTTAAACTAGTCTAAGTGCTTGACTGCAATCCCACCTGATGGTAAGCAGCGACGCTATCGTTGATGGTGAGGCCCGCCAGTTTATTAAGAACCTATTCACTCTAGCCTTGAAGATACCCAAATTATAATAAGAAGGAATGACCGCAACAGTCCTTTGATATACGCGGTATAACGACTAGGCGAAACGCTTAGTCCGGACCGTACAGGTTTCAACCACGTAAGGGATACTCACCGTACGACTGGCCTTATAACATGGAATCTTGATACGATCTTTTAAACTAGCCCTGATATGACTTAATGGTAAAACTAAGGGTTAAGGCTGCCAGTTCATTGAAGCAAAAAGGAGCGGTCCGAACCGCTTCGAGATTCTTTAATCATTTAAACTAGTGCTTGATTGCGATTCCGACTGGTGGTAAGCAGTGATGCTATCGTTGATGGTGAGGTGCAGTTTATTAAGAGCCTATTCACTTTAGCTTTGAAGACACCCAAATTATAATACGACGGGAAGACCGCAGCAAAATGGTTCCAGCCCTTCGATGTTCGCGGTATAAACGATGAGGCGAAACGCTTAGTCCGAAATGTATATAGGTTTCAACAACGTAAGGGTGGATACTCACCGTACGACTAAATCGGCCTTTTAACATGGAATCAAGATACGATCTTTTAAACCAGCCCTGATATGACTTAATGGTAAAACTAAGGGTTAAGGCTGCCAGTTCATTGAAGCAAAGAAGAGCGGTCCGAACCGCTTCGAGATTCTTTAATTATTTAACCTTATACCGCGTACATCGAAAGACTGGAACAATTTGCCTGCTGCGGTCTTCCCGTCCGATTATAATTTGGGTATCTTCAAGACTAGAGTGAATAGGCTCTTAATAAACTAGTGCGCCTCACCATCAACGACTGCATCACTGCTTACCATCAGGTGGAATTGCAGTCAAGCACTATTTTATCTATACTAACATAATAAAGAGTTAAAGTTTGTTTTTTTGTTGTATGAGGTAATCTGTGGAAGTACTGGTCCGATTGCTAAAATTTTTTCCTCAATATAAAGTTGCTGTATTCCTGAGTGACATAGGCTATACTTACTTTATGTACGCGGGCGAAGCTGCGGGCTAAAGCTAGTGTTTTATGAAAAAAAAGACAGTGGATAAATAGATCTTGGTAAGAAAGATTTCTAGACTCGCGGAAACCTGACTTTGTCTTTGCTCCGATGGACAGACAGCCTGAGGGTGCGTTTACACTGAGATAGAGCTAGTCGGAGTGGAAAGGAGCGGACCGTAAATCGGCAAATCATAATTATTTTATAAGTATTGTTGACTGGTCCGGTTTTCTGTAGTGCGTCGGAGATGTTTACACAGAATCGAACTGACGGCCTTCTTGCAATCTTCCGGAAGAAGCTAACATCATCTGGCCTTTTTCCCAACTATATTGGGGTCGGCTTTCAGTCAAGCCGGATTTAGCTGAATACCAGTGTTTTTTTTTGTGGAGCGGCTGCCTATCAGACTTTCACAACCCATTAACTGGGGTAACAAGGTACTTCATGGCAAGACTGGAGTCAGATTTACTGGCTTCTGACTATCCGTAACGACTGCCAAAGATCTACAAATGACAGCCGGGACCTACGGCTTAAAGGTGCTTTCCGAATCACGGAGGAAACTCGGTAGGTTAATATGGTCACCCATCCACAGACCAACCTTGGCAAGCGTTGCTTAACCTTGAAGATCGAAGAAGAAGAAGCTAACATCGTTGGTGGCTAAAACGTGGAGCAGTAGCAAATCATTCTAAAAACAGTTGCAGTGAGAGTACTTTACCACTTTTTTGGGCATTTTGTGGGGAAATTGAAGAGAAACTAGAGTTTCAGGGATGAATGCTTAAAATACTACCAAAATTGTGGTTTTTTTTTGTTATCTGTAAAATTAAACAAACAATAATAAGTATATTGGTGCTCGAATCTCCACTCCTCAACTTTGGAAACAGTGAAACTGTGCAGACTTTCGAATAAAATATATGAATTCCCGGCCCCAAGCCAGAACGGAATTGAGTTTGAGTTTGAGTTCAAAACGAATTTGAGTTTGACAGATCAGAACGCGGCTCAAATGCAGCTCTGGTCTGCTTAGCTCAGCTCTACTCCAGACCACTCCGCTTCAATGGAAAAACATGCCAGTTTTCACTTCTCTTCCTCGCTCCATTCCACCTAGCTCCGCGTCAGTAAAAACGCACCTTTACACCGTAATATAAAATAAGTTTTATTACAAACTCAATCAGTAAGGCGACTTTACTAAGTTACAAAATTTAGTACCCAACATAACTTTGTTCCTAATTAAGTTACTTGGATAAGTCAAGGTTAAAAAGTTAATCGAATATGCTGTAGGTACCTTGAATATTTAACTAGTTCACAGCGATGTCGAATTACTTAGGAAACTTCACAGACTTGATAGTCATCAATATCTGATTACAATTTTATGATGATAATGATGATGATGATGTTTTTACAGTTTTATAAAATTATGAACTACTATAATTATAAAATTTATTGGTTGTGATTTACTTTTTTTTTATTATTATTAATTATAGGCTCACGTTTGACTACTACGGTATTTCATCTGTGAGAGACAGGCATGTTGCTTACCATCGTAAGCGACATGCCTTTCTCTCGCTCTATTATAGAACGAAAGGATTCATCCCACTTCAAAAAGAACCTCCGTGAATTACTAAGTTTGTTAGTGAAAAGCTGAAGTTTTTTTTTTAAATTAGAATCTGAGTGACTGATATAATTATAAACGCACAGCCAAAACTACTTGGACAAGGAGCATGAAATTATGCACAACGTTTTCTTTTATGACATAGAAGTGCAATAAGACAGTTTTTCTAAAATTCACACCCTAAGGGGATGAAACGGGGGTTCAAAGTTTATGTGTAGAAATCCAAGAAGCAAGGTAATAATAAATTGACAAACAATTAGTAAACCTTCCAAGAAGGAGACAATGAAATAACACCAAAAACTCCAGATTACATAAGTTAACATCAAATCCACGCTTCCCGACACATACACGCTTCCCGAGTCAAAAATATACGTCTAAGCCATCCGAATTAAATCCACCAAAGAATATTACAAACAAACTAACAGACAAGTAATCAAAAACTAAGTTGGTGACGTCAAAAGTCAGGTAGAACAAGTTTAATTAATGGTACACAACTTGGAATAACTTTGACTCAGGTAAGTTTATGTAAACAGATAAATTTAGCATCTTTGAATGTTGTAAAACGTGTCAGATTGCTTTGGATTGATGATAATTATGATCAGAGGACCTCGTGGCTAGATAATAACAGCCGCACGGGTCGATCTACAAGGTTAAACAACGCTTACCAAGGTTGGTCTATGGATGGGTGACCATCTTAACATAGGTACCGAGTTTCCTCCGTGCCTCGGAAAGCACGTTAAGCCGTAGGTCCCGGCTTTCATTTGTGGATCTTTGGCAGTCGTTACGGATGGTCAGAAGCCAGTAAAATCTGACTCCAGTCTTGCCATGAAATACCGTGTTACCCCACTTAATCGGTTGTGGAGGTCTGGTAGGCAGCCGCTCCTCGTAAAATACTGGTATTCAGCTAAATCCAGCTTGACTGGAAGCCGACCCAATATAGTTGGGAAAAGGCTATGCAGATGATTATACTTGGTGTACGCTTGTGTGTAGATGTATGGATATAATTATGTAGATGGATGGAGAGGGAGGCCAAAGAAAAGATGGATGGATTGCGTGAGGAGCGATATGAAAGAAAAGGAAGTTAATGATAGTGTGATGGACAACAGGACAGAATAGAAGAAGGAAATGTGTTGCACCGACCCCAAGTAATATGGGATAAGGGCAGGAAGAAGAAGAAGTACGCTTGTGTGAAGCTTCCATACAAAACTATGGAACTGTGTCGATGAAACCGTAACGACACGACGGCATAACGCTGCCGCTTCGTCGACACAGTTGTCAGCTTCACGCAGGCTTATACCAGGCGTATAAGGACCGTACTGGTCCTTAGAATGGGTTGTAGAGGTCTGGTAGGCAGCTGATCCACGTAAAATACTGGTGTTCAGCTAAATCCTGCTTGACTGGAAAAGGCTAGGCAGATGATGATGACCGGTCTTTAGAATAAAATACATCCAGGTTTAAAAAATGGCTGTATTTTTTCCAATTTTGAATGAATATTTATAAGTATTTGACGTGTAAACATTTATTCAATATAAATAAATTGTAAAACTTGTAAATAGGGGCCTGTTATACAGTGAAAAAGCAGATACATAAAAATAGTACCTAAACCGCCATGGTTTACTCAATCGTTTAAATACGGCATTAATTTGCAATACAAACTTTTTAAGGTTGACTGGTAAAGAATGCCTTGATGCATTAAGTCCGCCTATATACCAACACTGTACATCATCTACCTAGCCAACTATATTGGGGTCAGTTTCCAGTCAAGTCGAATTTAGCTGAATACCAGTATTTTACGAGGAGTGGCTGCCTACCAGTCCTCCACAACACATTAACTAGGGTAACACGGTACTTCATGGCAAGACTTGAGTCAGATTTACTAGCTTCTGACTATCCGTAACGACTGCCAAAGATCTACAAATGACAGACGAAATATACCACCATTGTACATGAAGTTAAAATAAATAAATACTAGGCAATATTTTTGAACCTCTCTAAACAACATGCACATAAAATTAAGGTACTCAATACTCAACATGTTTATTGCATTTCACAATGTGAACTTAGGTACATAAGAATAGAGTATACAAGGTAGAGAATGCCTTGATGCATTAAGTCCGCCTATATACAACCGCTGTACATGAATTTTAAATAAATAAATACTAAGCAATATTTTTGAAACTATCTAAACAACATGAACATAAAACACAAGTTGCCTTCAAAAAACAGACATTAGGCATACGAAGAATCAGCTTTCAATGCACGAACATGCTCTATCAACTACTTAACAACGAGAAAGACCTTACAAATGAATCCATTATTCTGACGTGCATAAAAAAACGGTTCACAAACACGAAGTGAGCTGTAAAAACAGTTGACCCGTTTTCATAGATTTTTGCGAGCATTCATGGTCAGATTAACTGGGGTAGCATAGCCCACAAAGTATGTTAATGTCCCCTATCACTGTCCGACAGCGAAGTGTTATTTGCATTGTATCGAATACGCTGGGGGAATCTGGGGGACTAAGGGTGTGGTCCAACTGATAGCGGACTTTAAGCGAACGGCAGCGAATTTTTAAGTGAAAAAATACAGAACTATTGTGTGTATGAAAGACAATGGGTGCAGTATTCGGTGTGTTTTTACAGTGTGAATTGGATGTGGAATTCTGTACAAAACTTTTGTGAAGATTTCTTTATTGAATCGGTATGCACTGAGGCCGTACCACGAGCTCTTGACGCGATTCATTTTTATATTGTTTTCACAGTGAGCATTCTATTTTTGTATATTAATTAATAATAAGCTGAAAAGTTAAAAGGAATTCGTTTGTTTTGGTACGGATCATGTAAAGAGGATGAATGAAATGCGTGTTACTAAAATATTATAAGTATAGATGTAGATGGAACGGAAGAGGGAAGCCAAAAAAAAATGGATGGATCGTGTTGACAGTTGTTTTTCCACCTTCGCCTTGATTTACCTACCGCGGTTTTGTCCTGAGTTTCATGAAACCTAATAAATGGCTCTTTTAGCCCACAGCTCATCTGACATACGGCAGACATGTCGGGTCCAACCTCATTTTAGAGTTGCACCTTCTCGAGCAACGCCCAGCAGTGGGACATAATAGGATAACTACTACCACTATCTGTTTATAAGAACTAACTAATTGATTTGCTACTTTTAATTAAGTATCAATCAAGTGATGAAATCATTTTAGTAAGCTATCAGTGTTACAAATAATTTTCCCTATAGAATACATATTATGCACTCCATATTTTCCAGCACCGTTTATGGCGTATCGTAAAATATAGATTGTGTAAGCAGGAACAGTTTCAGTTTGTAAGCCATAAAACATTTGATTGGTGGCCGTAAACTCATAAACTGACGTTAACTTCTGTTACGTCCCATGTCAATACTTCTATAATGTTTGTATGGGTTCATCGTGTTATTTTAAAGTATAAAATGGCTTAATAAAGTCGATCAAAGAGAGGTCGTTTAGATATTTATAAATTCGCTTCAGTAAAAAACTGAGTTCTTTTTTGGACATATTTGTAGAGAAGGTAAATTCCAATTTTCGTATTGTACAACCATATCGATATTATAAAGGAGCGTGTATTGAGGCGCGCTGGAACACAACGTGTTCCTGCTGGACAGCCGCACTGCAAGCTACTTATTGGTCATTGTTCCCAACACCCTGGGCGTCTCCTGCGACGGCGAAATGGGCGTCAAGATGTCCTCTACTTCAAGGTATCGGCTACCTCCTTCGCTCACACCACTACTTCATAGACTCCGTAAAATGTTCTCATAATTCGGCCCATAACTTGTAGCAGGTCAGAACGCGACAGTTAAAGTAGCATTAGTTTAAGAACATTAGGCCCACGTGGACCACGTACATCGATCTGAGAGCGTTGATCTCCTCCATCCATCCTATATGGCATTTAGACGTGTAGAGCTACATTAGAGCCACGTAACGCGAAACCACGTCTAATGTAGGTCCCGCTTAGAGTTCATACATACGAGCGGCATATTGCCAAAGCCAGTGGTGACTGCAGCCACGGGTCGACGGAAGCCGATGGTGGAACTTGACACATACGACGATTCAAAGTTGGAATGTCGCGTCAACGTGTCCACAGCTGTAGTTCCTTCTGCCGTTGGCAATATGCCACTCGTACGTATGAGCTCTTAGTCGCATCCGCCCCGCTCCCCGCTCACACTAACACCACAGTCTTATCAGGCAATCCTTTATGAGTCCATTCGTCCGCGTTAGTTCCAGTTTGCATATATGCGGTTTTTCTTTTCATATTTATGGTCATCACAAGTTTGTCTGATAGCGTTCGTCTCGCTTTGTGTACGGCACTGCCTTTTTTAGTTTATAGGTCAAACTTTCGGTAGAATTGGCCTTTTGTGTGTTAAAAGGATGTTTTCGGGTGTGAATCGGTGAGTAAGTAAATGTTTGATTTGGATGCGACCTTTAGAAAAAGTAAAGGAGGAAGATACGTGTTCAACAAATAAATGACAACCCACATTTTTAGGGTTTCGTGACTTAATAGGAAAAACCGGATACCTTATAGGATCATATTGTTGTCCGTCTGTCTATCTGTCTGTGAAAACTCTTTATCATGGGAACGCGAGGAGGTATCGAGTTGAAATTAAAACCATATCATCAGGTTTGCGGTCCCTTGAAGCTGTGAAAAACAAATTGTTTCGCTTCGTCGCTTATATCACGTTGCCCAGTGATCTGCAATTTGCACCCCAAAATTTTGCGACGCATTCTCGTGACGCGGGACATGTTGTTAGATAATTTGACATCGTTGCGCTACATTCTGCACGCGCTCTGAGGCTCTATCTTCATCATCTGCCTAGCCTTTTCCCAACTATATTGGGGTCGGCTTCCAGTCAAGCCGGATTTAGCTGAATATCAGTATTTTACGAGGAGCGGCTGCCTACCAGACCTCCACAACCCATTAAATGGGGTAATACGGTACTTCATGGCAAGACTGATGTCAGATCCACTGGCTTCTGACTATCAGTAACGACTGCCAAAGATCTACAAATGACAACCGGGACCAACGGCTTAACGTGCTTTCCGAGGCACGGAGGAAAATCGTTATGTTAAGATGGTCACCCATCCACAGACCAAACTCGGCAAGCGTTGCTTAACCTTGAAGATCGGCCTGTGCGGCTGTTATGATCTAGCCACGAGCTCCTCCTCTGAGGCTCTATCTTGCAGAAGAAAATTAATCAACCAACACAATATACTTTTTTTTTACGTGAAAAGTCTTTCAATGACCGGTAAAGCACAATTACTGGACTGAGAGCTAACCATTGCTCGTTGCGTCTTTCGTAAACCCACGCCTACGGTGACTGGTAATCAGGATCGAGGTCCCAGTAGCTAGGCTGTGGGGAAGTCCGTTCCCATAACCATAATAACCATGTAGTTTCTTGCCGGTTCTTATCCATAGGAAACGACCAATTGGAACCGTGCACTAGCTTCTAACGTTTTATAAGTGCCCATGTAGGCCTATGTGAAATAAAAAGACTTTGACTTTGGCTTTAACCCGTGAGGTATTTCTCGAAGCGCACCAGTTTTGAAGCGCACCGTTTTATTCCTCGGAGCGCATCTTTTTGTTGCGCTCTCGATAACAATTAAAAATATTAACTATTATTTCCTCGAAGCGCACCTATGATTAACTTTCGAATAGATATAGGGTACTTTTGGTTAAGCAACTTCCCTATTTTTAAACGTGGGTGCGCTTCGAGGAATAAATTTCAATATTTTCAATTGCTATTGGGAGCGCAACAAAAAGGTGCGCTCCGAGGAATAAAACGGTGCGCTTCATCGGGTGCGCTTCAAGGAATACCCCTAACCCATGATTATGGCGTGTACCATGTGACCTACAACATACCTACTTAGCTATCAATTTTAGACACTTATGACGTTATGACACTTGCATACGAAAACTTTTCCATATTTCGTTTTCATTTCTCTACTACGACTAGTGTATGAAAAATACAAAAGTTATCTAAATTGCATTTGAAGTAGCAGCAGTTTGTAAGCGGCTGTTATTTGGCAGCGACGGGGGCGATGCTAATAATACATGCGGCGCCAAATGGACCCGCTCCGATCTTGCCGCCATTTCTGCTACGAGATATTTCGTGTGAATTATTGGTTGATAAATATTTTAAATATGTATTCTGTGTTGATTTATTTTTTGAGGTTTTAATCATCCAGTGACTTTTGCCTCTCGGCCCTAGAGCATGTCAAACTTTTATTGATTATCGCCCGTTTACAATAACCTACCGCAGTTCATAGATAGATAGTCATCCCCGATAAACAGTAAGATTCTATCTATCGATCCATAACTTTGATAGGAAATGCTATCCGTCGGTAGGTTATAGGAAAGAAAGTAAGGGAAAAAGGATAGATTTGTTTATCTTTAGTAGCTGCAACTGTAGATAGATAGCTTATTGAAAACGGGCCTTAAACTACACCTATGCCTTTCGGAAGACAAGCCTTGGCCCCAGTAAGCGTCGGCCCTGCTGGATCTCAACGGTTTTGCTGACAAATCTTTCGAGGTGCACGTAAAATACCTACTACGCGCCGTTACAACAAACACTTGGGCTCGATCCAGATGATTACCGGACCGCCGAATGGCGAGCTACCCATTGCTCTTTGTTCGCAAGCCTACTCGTCGTCCGCACTGTATGCAACACAACCCAACCGTGATCACCGTAGGCGCGGGCTCGTGGCCGGCGAGCACTGGGTAGCTCGCTGTCTGACAGTTTGGTAATAACCTGGACCGAGCCTATTCGTTAACGGCGCGTTCTGTTCCACGCGCGCCTCAAGGAGATGTCAGCAAACTGTAGGGGCCCGATAGGGCCGAAGCCTCTTGGGAACAATGAAATTCCGAAAGGTAAGTCCATGTCCCCCAGATCGAAGGCAATGAAGGAACGGGGTGGAGTTAAGTCAGTAAGAGTCTGACACGCCCTCCCGCTACGCCTAAGAGCGGGAGAAGTCATTCTGATGATTTCCCTTCCAAAAAAAAACCCAACCGTGTACTTATTATCTCCTTTGCTCGCATTACTACTTTGCAGGAGATACCGCTTCCCGCTCTGTCTTGCTTGGGACCATAACCTGAACCAAGGTCGCCATCAATGGCCTCCACGTAGACACGGCGATACTCCGTCCACGCGTGGCTGACCTCTACCGTGTTCTACACAAGAATCATCCCTCAGACCATAGCTTTCACGAATTATAAACAATTTTACTTCTGTAAAAGCTGAATTAAAAATACTTAAGTAATGGTTATTTTTTTTCCATGAAAACCCTTCGAACCGTCATATCAAAATCCAGTTGCCAGTTTTTTTTCTAAAAACACTCTCATCTACAGAGGAAATAGTAGAAACCCTTGTGGTAACCATTTCATTCCTCGACTGTACATATTATGTAGTACCCAGTTCTGTCTACTACTAAGTGCTTGTCAAGAATTTGCAATAAGTGTGTGTTTGCTCGCTAAACTACAGAATACTACGTAATACGTACGTTAACGTGAAATACATGCAAATTGCTTGTTCTAGAGAACACACTTACATACACACATATGTATGTAGATACAAGTGTGTGATGTGTGTAGTGTTTCTACTACTATAATGTGACCCTTTCTGTGAACGCTTTGAGATTGTTGTTTATGTTTTGTCTTATGATTTAAGACTTGTCCAAAATGATTGTGTGTGATTCACAATTATAAAAGCTTCAAATTCGTCAAATGGTAGGTAGGTACTTTCTTTTTATGAGAAAATACATTCAGTGGTTAAGTGTTATTTGGGGTAGCGTCGTCGGTGCAACATGTATTTTTCTTCTATTCCCTCCTGTCACCCGTCATACTATCTTTCCCTACATACTAACTTTCTTATCTTTGACATCACTCTTCAACATTCCATCCATCTTTTCTGCACTTCTTTTCCATCTTTTCTTTCAGCCCTGGATCTCTTTATTTTAGAAAGAGAGCCCCGGAACCCTGAAATGAAGGCAAAGAAGGAAATGGGGGTGCCCTTTTATCTTATATACTATAAAATTTTCGTGTCACAGTTTTCGTTCCCATACTCCTCCGAAACGGCTTGACCGATTCTCATGAAATTTTGTGAGCGTATTGAGTAGGTCTGAGAATCGGCTAACGTCTATTTTTCATACCCCTTAGAGAAAAAAAATATATATGGCAAAACAACGTTTGCCGGGTCAGCTAGTTACCTTATAAAGAAATCTTATTCATACAAAATCGTCTATCAAGAGCAAATAAAACAAGCCATCGATACCGATACAACACGCTATCCACGATGCATGTATTCCAAACTACAATGCGAATAGACATGGACGGTTCTACGTGGTAACTTAATCCGACGGATGCACGCGAAAAACAGCCCACAAGCCTTCCGTCGATGTCGATAATAATAATAAAAATAATGAGTATGCATTAGTAGTTACAAAGCTATACTATATAGTGTAAGACGTAGTTAATGTGATTTATGTAGAAGCTCGGTTGGTGCAGTGCTTGAGCGATTGGCTGCTGTTCTGTGGATCACAGGTTCGATCCCCGCACGGTACAAATATTTGTATAGCCTAAAGAAAGGTGTTCTGCGTCTGGGTGTCTTGTGTATGTGAGTTTACATTTTTTGTGAGTGCACCCACGTTACAGGAGTAATTCCTAGAGTGGGGCAAAGTTTTCTTTTTAAAGAAAGAAAAAACCAGTTACCTCTTTTTGAACTCATTGAAAAATGTCATCCTTTTCATTATAAAATCGTCGTATCAAGGGCAAGTAAAACAACCCATCCAATAACGATACAACACGCTATCCACGATGCAAGTATTCCAAACTACAATGCGAATAGACATGGACGGTTGTACGTGGTAACTTAATCCGACGGATGCACGCGAAAAACAGCCCACAAGCCTTCCGTCGACGTCGATAAACGGATTGATTGGCTCGCTCCACGCCATCGATGGGTTCATGGTTCTATTTTGAGTATGCATTACTAGAAACCTATGCTATGTAGCGTAAGCGTAGACATGTTATGTAGAAGTTATTTAGCACTATAAATAGTTATCATCAGCTTTTTTAGAGTTCCGTACCCAAAGGGTAAAACTAGACTCTATTAATAAGACTTCGCTGTCCGTCCGTCTGTCTGTCTGCTAATAGAGTACTTATTCCTATTTAGATTTTTTTTTAAGTGTCATGTTATTTATATAAGTACTGGATTCCGGGACCCTGAAATGAAAGCAAAAAGGAACAGGAGTGGGTTTTCGTCAGTAGAAGACACGCCTTCCCGCTCCGCCCAGAGCGGGATAATTCATATCGATGAATTTCCACCTTAGAAACAACACTTAAATAATATGGGATAAGGGCAGGAAGAAGAAGTCTTCCGTCGATGTCGATAAACAGATTGATTGGCACTTTCCATGCCATCGGTGGGTTCATGGTTCTATTTTGAGTATGCATAACAAGAACGTAGGTAATGTTGTGTTTAGCATTATCGGCCTTGCATTAAATTCCCACTGTTGGGACACAGGGCTCCCCTCTAGGAGAGGGAATGAGCCGTAATCCACCACGCGGGCCCATTGTGAATTTATTGATGTCACATGTCTTCGAATTTTGAGGTTAGGACAATCCCGGTTTCCTCATGATGTTATCTTTCACCGTTTTAATAATAATAACTTTATTTCAGACTATTAATCCATACTTCACAATGAAACAACACATATTTCTATTTTGTGTATGCATAACTAGAAACCTATGCTATGTAGCGTAAGACGTACCATGGGTGGCCATATTATTAGGGACAGTACTTAATTTCTTATATTATTATCAACTTTAATTGCATTTTGCAGGTAAATGGTTGGTTGTAGGTTCGGCAAATATTTTTTATTTATTGACTTCATTGATTGAGATAATAAAATATGCAATTTGAAGTCAAAATTATTTATATATTTTTTAAAAAAAAAGATACGTAATAAAATGGATAAATATTGCTAGTATTTTGTGACAGCATCCATTTATCGTGGTATGCTCTCTATGCAACTTCTGGCTTTCTGTAGCAGGTTTTTGATATAATGGCCACTCTTTAATAAGGGCTACAATCAGCTGGTGTTATTTTTTTCACCGGCAAGAGGATCCAAATATTCACCAAATGTTGAAAAAAGTCAACAAAGTTAAAAAATATCACTTAAAAAAAAATGGCGCGATCTCACAATGTTGCTTTATATCAAAAATAATAATACTGATGCCAGTAATAATATAACATAAAAAAATCTTATATAAATCGGTTGGTTAGCTTAAAAAGTGAGATTTATAACATAGTTGACTTTTTTCGAAATCATCGTATTACGTATCATTTTTTTTCAAAAATATATAAAAGAATTTGATTTCAAATTTTATGTTTTTATTAACTCAACCAATAAAGTCTTCAAATAAAAAATATTAGCCGGACCTACAACCAACCATTTGCCTGCAAAATGCAATCAAAGTTGATACTAATCTATGAAATTCAGGTACTGTCCCTAATAATTTGGCCACCCACTGTAGATATGTTATGTAGAAGTTATTTAGCACTGTTTTCGTCAACTTTTTAATTTAATTTTCGATAGAACGGTTGGCGCAGCATTTAAACGATTGGCTACTGCGCTGCGGGTCGCGAGTTCGATCCCCGTACGGAAATAATATTTGTATGGCCTACAGATAGGTGTTCCAGGTCTGGACGTCTTGTATACGTGAGTTAGTGAGTGCATATAGAGAGAGTGAGGGAGACGTATTTGTGAGCGCACCCACGATACAGAAATAATTCCTAGTGTGGGCTAATTTTTATTTTTAAAGAAGGAAAGAAAAAGAAAAGTTATTTAACACTATTGTTTAGCTTAAATTTGCCATCACGGAAAGAATTTGCTAATCGACCCAAGTCGATTACGCAGGGTACGCCGGACCAAACATGGTACTTCGCTCGCAGAGGCTTCTTTCATGCACCGGTGTTTTCTTTTCAAAACGTATACAATTGACGTTGAGATTGATTTCTAACTAATGTCAGTAACATAAGCGTTTTGACAGGTGCCTGGACCTGACACCTCAGTCCTGCAGCCTGGTGAACATCATCCTAGAACACTTTTATTGATCAGATCCTTGATATATTTGACAAAATAAAACAGTTATGTTTGTGATCCCTAGACCACAGAGCAACATATTTGCCATAAAATCCGAGTCCAGGACTGTAAAAGTAAATAATTGGCTAACAAGCGGGTCGGATTCTAACCAATATACGAACAATTTGGTAGACTGTTACAGAATGCTTTGATGCATTAAATCCGCCTACGTACCTCTACTGTAAGTACATACAGTTTAAATAGACATACACTCGAGACCAACCAAATCGACTCGAAACATAAGTGCGCACTTGTGACAGATGTTTTCTCCAAAGAATACTGAAATAAGAAAAAGAGATGTAGGTACCGTTGGAAGGCCTAAAACTTCAACTTCAATTAATTATGAAAATATCTTATGCAATAGAAATAAATATGATTATTAAATTATCTTTTAATTCATTTGATATAATTTAAAAAAAACATTTATTATATATTTTTTTTAGTTTTAAATACTTAATTAAAAAATATATTTAAAAAAGCAGTATCACACCAGTATCGAGATCAGGGAAAAAATCAGCTGATTTAAATTATTATTATAATGCATAGTATTAATTTATAAATAAACTTGCAAAAAAAAATGTATTTTAATGATATTTTAAAAGTTGTTTACTTATAATGCTATAGCGACATTTTAAGTATTTTTGGTGCTGTAGAGCCTTCACGCAGACGACGTCGCGGGCAGCAGCTAGTTAATTTATAAATCAGTATCCATACCGTAGTATTCTGTAAACTCTAACCACAATCCTTTTCTACTCATATCCATGTGTTATTATGTGAACATTGGAGTGGATTATTATGTTTGTGCATCTAGCCTTCAAAGAATTTTTGGATTGGGATAATTTCTCTAGCATGTAACTGTTTTTTGTCCTATAAAATGAAATAAAATATTCGATAACAAATTAACAAAACAAAAACGGCCAAAGCCTCGGCCTCAGCTGATTTTCTAACAACACCTCCCTAACTCCAAAACAAAGTGAATTAGACATTTCAGTAACAATAAAAACACATCCTAAGATCATTGTTTTATTCCTCTGTAAACAGACAATTGATTCCATCTTGTGTACGAAGAAAAAAGTAAAAATAAAGTGTATTAGACGATTGTTCTGACTGGAGAGCAATCCGATGCGGGATGCGGGATGCTGCGCCACTTGAGATTGTACACGAGAGATCACAATTGATTGGCAATCCTAATTGTGGAATACACTCGCTGTAGCATTGTGGAGGAGCTCGTGGCTAGATAATAACAGCCGCACGGATCGCTCTTCAAGTTTAAGCAACGCTTGCCAAGGTTAGTCTGTGGATGGGTTACCATCTTTAACATCCCGAGTTTCCTCCGTGCCTCGGAAAGCATGTTAAGCCGTTAGTCCCGGCTGTCATTTGTAGATCTTTGGCAGTCGTTACGGATAGTCAGAAGCCAGTAAATCTGACTCCAGTCTTGCCATGAAGTACCGTGTTACCCCAGTTAATGGATTGTGGAGGTCTGGTAGGCAGCCGCTCCTCGTAAAATACTGGTATTCAGCTAAATCCGGCTTGACTGGAAGCCGACCCCAATATAGTTGGGTAAAAGCTAGGCAGATGATGATGACTCGCAGCAGCATTCTTCTCAATGTTTCATAGATATGGACTGTTCCGAGATGTATGGAAAATCGAAAGAATCGGAATCGTTAACCCTGGAATTAGGGCAAAGAAGGAACAGGAGTGGGTTTTAGTCGGTAGGAGTCTGACACGGTCCCGCTCATCATTTGATGATTCTCCACCTTAAATAAAAACCATCGACTCGCCGTTCTGCAAAATAATCGAGAGGTTCGATTCAATCACTCTCACTCGAAACTCTAAACGATTGAGCAACAACTCGCGAATTAACGTACTGTGCGGTAGCCGCAATAAACGACCGAGTCGGACTCGGGTCAAAGTCGAAAACCATCTGTTCATCATGTTTGTAAAAACGAAACAATCTAATAAAACCTCTCGCCACGGCGCATCGCTAATCCAACTTTTATTTTTTGAGATTGAACGGTACTTTTATTTTTAAGATAGCTATGGCTTTTAAGAGAGGTAATCATCTAATGATTTCTCCCCTCCCGCTCTAGACCAAAGCGGGCATGACAGATTTTTACTGAACAAAATTCACACCCATGTTCTTCTATTTTTTTTCCAGGACAACGGGATTCCCTTTCAGAAGTCAACCCAAGGCCCCAAAAGTCTTTAGCCATGCAGAGCTTCCCAAAAAAAAAATCACTACTACTTGACTACACTAGGCACGTTTTTTTTTGTATTGTGGTTGTGAGCAATGATGCCATCATTGATGGTGCATTAGTTTATGAGCCTATTCACTCTAGCCTTGAAGACACCTAAATTATATTTCAACGTAATTTGAAGCTGACGTTAATTTTAGTAAAATTCATTCATTCAGCAGGTATTATGAGTGCTACCTGGACCGGATAACTCAGTATTCCCACCTGGTGTAAGCCAGTTCAGAAAAACTTTATTTTAAGTTATAGAATTAAGAAATTCATTAGTGAGAAGAAATTCAAGATAATTCGCCTCTACTGGCAGTAACTTCGTACTTTTTTATAAGTCGTCACTTCTCAGAATTATTTTATACTTATAGTTTTTTTTTTTTATGTAGTCCCAAACTTGGAATTACTCCTCTGTTGTGGGGGAATTCACAAACATGTAAAGTGTATGTCGACTCTTGTTGCTGACTCTACTACAAGTAATCTAATAAGTATACTTAAAACCAACTCCTGTTAGTTATACAATCTAACTCAAGAACTACTGCTACTGCTGGACTAATTTGAAAGATTTTTAGGTTTGTTGTATTTGTCTCCGCCCCGAAAAGCAGAATAACTATTAAAATATAAAACTAAGTTTTAGTAAATAATTAAAATATACGTAAGAAAAACAAAATATCCAAATTCATCGAAAAATGACAGCAGCTGTCAAATACATTCATTCAGTCTCAATCATTCCATCATTCGGTCAATACATTCATTCACTGTTAGGCGGTACAAAGTTGAACGGGTCAGCTTGTATACATAACCAAGTGAGTTTATTTTGCCAGTCCGTATATGTGGGGGGGTAATTTCAGAAGCCACCCTCGCCGAATGCATCTATTCAGAAAAGTAATCACGATTTGTAAGGTATGTTATTGCAAATGGACGCAGCGTATCATCATCATCATTTTAGATGAAAGGCAATAAGTTATATTGTTGACCCGGGTAAAATTGGTGCGGGCCCCGATTTTTTTGACCCATTTTCGAAAAAAAAAAACACAAAATTAGGTCAGATATAAATTAATATTTCTATATCTGTTGTGTCATGGGCTATCAACGCATTATGTTTGTCAAATTTTTAGCCATAGCCTTTTTATGGGGAAAATCTTCAAAGGACTTATAGCGTCAGACTTTTACTGCCAAAATTCCGCCCATGTTTCTTATACAATCCAATAAGAAACTTAAGTTCCAATCATAATTCAAGTACTGAAAATTTATTTAAAGTGTATTTAAGTGTAGTATTTTTCAAAGAAATCATCATCTCAACCGAAAGACGACCACTGTTGAACATAGGCCTCCCCCAAGCGTCGCCACAACGACCGTTCCTGTGCGTCTCGCACTCATCGGTGTCCCGGGACCCTCACCAGGTCGTCGATCTACCTTGTGGGAGGCCTTCCAACGCTGCTTCTTCCTTCTAAGAAATAATAAATGCTAATTGGCAACAAATAAGACTCGACGAGAGAAGAGTCGACTTCCCTCTCCTAGAGAGGAAGCCTGAGTCCCAGCAGTGGGAACATTATAGACTAATAAAGACTCGACGTGATATTGGTACGCACGCGTACACAAACTCACTGGCAACATTCTATGCGATTCAAATATGAATAGGATGGAAATAGCGCCATATTGTGACGTCAGAGCTGTCAAATCGAATCAGGTAGGGTCAGCAACACAAGATATTTTTAGACTAAAATCTATTTACATATTCTGAATGAAAAAAGTTTAACTAGAATCCTAGAATTACGCTCATCTCTGTAACCTGAGTGAAGTGAAATATCTGAGTAGTGCTTGGCGAATGGAAAGGGCACTACCCTCTACGGTGAAACCATACACTATTGCTTTTCTTGCATTTTTACCTTACAATTATAAATTTATCAAGCCGTCAGTACACGTTTAGCGGTCACCGCGTGTGCTCCCTCGCTCCTTTATAATTCTAAACTGTTGGTCCGAATAATATACTTAAATTAACTATTTCCACATCAGTATCATTTCACAAACTTCCTACCTTCTACAGGTAGCAAATTGTTATCAACAATAAAAATAAAAAGAAAGCAGATTTTTATATAATGATGACTTAAATAATATATTTAATTGATTTAAATTAAACTATAACGTTTTTGTTTTACTTCGCAAGCATTATTTTATGCACCAAGCATTATTTTATGACTATTTTATGGCTATTTGAAAAATAAAACTTAGTTTAAAAAATTAGTCCATCCTGCAGAGATTACACACAGGTGGAGGAGATAGAAGCTCACCAGCTTCTAATACTGATTTCACACGAGTGCAGAACAGTGGGACAGAACAGTTTAGAAAGACAGTTGTTTTTCCAACACAGGACAGTTTGCGAATGATAGCCATGGAGCCTCGACGACATCTACAACATTCACTCAAAACAGCAAAAAAAGATCTCTCTCTGTCTCTCTGAATGAGCTAATTGAAAGTGTACAGAATGAGATAAATAAAAACTGCAAGCAAAAACAAGTTGAGACGCGCATCTGCACACTGTCCTGCTCTTTGCACTACACTGCTGTCGGGTTCACACGAGTCCAGCCAGACAGACCATTGAGAAGGGTGGTAGGGGAGAAAACTGCCTCGAAAAATAGCCTTGTGGCGGGTGACGAGCTATTAACTGTTTTGCTTTTATTTTAGGGTTCCGTAGCCAAATGGCAAAAACGGAACCCTTATAGTTTCGCCATGTCTGTCCGTCCGTCCTCGCTTTATCTCTGTGACCGTTAGCACTAGAAAGCTGAAATTTGGTACCAATATGTATATCAAGCACGCCGACAAAGTAAAAAAATAAAAATTGGAAAAAAATGTTTTTATTAGGGTAGCCCCCTACATGTGATGTGGAGTGTATTTTTTTTTAATTTCAACCCTAACGTGTGTTATATTGTTGGATAGGTATTTAAAAATGAATAGGGGTTTACTGAAACCATTTTTTGATAATATCAATAATTACGGAAATAATGGCTCCAAAAGTAAAAAACAATGTGTCCTCCCACTCTAACTTTTGAACCATAAGTTTAGAAAATATGAAAAAATCTGGAGAGTAGAGCTTTATATAGACTTTCTAGGAAAATTATTTTGAACTTGATGGGACGAACAGTTTTTGAAAAGTTGGGGACACTTATTGTGACGGACGGGAAACTACGGAACCCTATACTGAGCGTGGCCCGACACGCTCTTGGCCGGTTTTTTAATTGTTATAAACCATCGCTTGACTGCGATCCCACCTGATGGTAGGCAGTGATGCAATCGTTGACTATGAGGCGTACTAGTTTATTAAGAACCTATTCACTCTAGCCGCAGACCGCAGCGGCAAATTGTCCCAGCCCTAAGAAGAACACGGTATAAACGACGAAGCGAAAAGCTTAGTCCGAACCATAGAACACAGAAACAAACAGTACTGTTCTGTGCGTTCAAACAGTAGCAGTACTGGGCCGCCCATTGTTCTGCCCTCGTGTGAAACCAGCATAAACTGCCCACTGGTCGCAAGATACCTACTTACTACTACTACTGGGTTACTTTGGAAACCCAAGTAGGTACCCTCCGCGAAATGGTTAGTAACACCAAGACGCTGCTAGTCTTCCTTGAGAAGCTAATATGTATTGAATGACACATTTTTCCTACCCGTACGCAAAATATGCGCTTTTGATGAAGAGTTGCGTACACGAGCCCAAAATACAAATACCGTAGCCCGGATTAAGATATGCGATACTTTTCATCTCAGTGGTTTGTTCCCTTGGGACAATAAAACACTTTTCTCGCAGGTAAGACCGAGGGCAGAAGCTAGTCACGCAAACACATAAATATTAGATATATGTTTACCCACAAACCCGCATTGGTCCCGCGTTTTAGATTAAGACGCTCTGACTCTCATCGAGGTTACTGGTCACATCAGTAGGAACGTCATAGACTTTTTTTCTTTCTTTTCTTTAAAAATACCATAAGTCGAAACTCCAAAGTCTTGGACATCGGCGCCGAGTCGCCTAGCCTGTCGGTTTTCTATCGGTTGCACTTCGGGGAGTGTGCACAGGAATTGCACAATTTAATTCCGTCAAGTCCTTTCCATCATCGGACCACTAGGCGTACGGCGATGCGTCACCGGTATATGGTGAACATTCCACCCATACGCACAAAGCGGTTTGGAAACACATTTATTATGCGTACAGCTAAGGAGTGGAATTCCCTGCCGGGGTCTGTGTTTCCTGATAGCTACAACTTAGGAGTCTTCAAATCAAGAGTGAATAGGTTACTTCTAGGCAAGCGTGCTCCATCGTCGGCCACATCATCGCTTACCATCAGGTGAGATAGTGGTCAAACGCGAGCCTATGTATAATAAAAAAAAAAAGTTTGTCATATACATAGTTGGAATAACTCCTGTTTCGTAGGTGAATTTACAAAAACATGTAAACTCACGTACACAAGACATCTAAACCCTGAACGCCTGTCCGTAGGCCATGCATAGATTTGTTCCGTGCGGTAATCGAACCAGCGACACTGCGTCAACCGTACCGTCAATACAATCTGTATTTTTTGATATCCCATAACTCTAGGGTTATATTCTGTAGGTAAAAATAATTCTAAAACTCCTAGAATAGGTGGTCCAAAAATGTATCGTTTCGGAGATATCATATATCTAAGTTTCATCGATAAATACAAGTAATTCATTTTTATTCAAACCAATCATTCATATTTAAAGCTAAGTCACGATTATTATTTATTATGTATGAAAAATTTAAAAAAAACGAAGGATTGGAACATAACTCATATGCCAATTGATTCTTTGATATGGCCTCAATCATACCCTAGAGCTATGGGATATCAAAAAAAACACGTTGTATAGAATCATGTGTTTTGCCGTTTTTTGCTACAGACCGTACGAGTGCGAGTTTGACTCACACTCGGTTTTTTTAAGAAATTGTAAGTCAAGCCACACAGCAACATTTATGTATGAAGGAGCATCACATTCTTCAGAATGACTCGACCGAATTGAATGCTTTGTTTTATAATTTTCAGGACTGCTTTTATGATTTATTTTTATTGGAAATATCCACAAACAAAGTCGGAAATTAACCCGTGTTGAAACCAGGCCGGGTCTACTATTTTAGTTGAACTACTATTCGCGACTTTAACAAAATAATTTAGGAGTTTAGACACGCACGCGTAATATTTTGGTGATTAACAAGTAACCAACGCGACGCCAGTGTTTTGACCGATTAGCCGTAATATATGATTTGAAAAGATAAACTTATCGAAAATAAATAGTTTTGGAACATTCTAACGTAACTTTTTTTTTCTTTTGGTTTCCGCACATTTTAAATGGTGGACCATTATACATGAAGTACTGATATGAGCTGATATATGCTCGTAGAACGGATGGTCGATGGAGACGGAAGGTCCTGGAGTGGCGGCCACGTACCGGAAGGCGCAGCGTCGGAAGGCCCCCCACAAGGTGGACCGACGACCTGGCGAGGGTCGCGGGAATCCGATGGATGCGAGACGCACAGGACCGGTCGCTGTGGCGGCGCTTGGGGGAGGCCTATGTCCAGCAGTGAACGTCTTTCGGCTGAGATGATGATGATGATGACTGATATGAGATCAATCTGTCTCTATACAGTATACGAGTACATTGATATGTAATAATATAATATTTTGTGATTAATTATAATATTTTATTGATATGTAATAATAATATAGTTGGGAAAAGGCTAGGCAGATGATGATTCATCTGCCTAGCCTTTTCTCAACTATATTGGGGTCGGCTTCCAGTCAAGCCGGATTTAGCTGAATACCAGTATTTTACGAGGAGTGGCTGCCTACCAGACCTCCACAACCCATACTACACTACATATATGAAATTCAAATTAAATACCTAAGTATTTTGATCAAAATTTTGAGTTTTGATATCACATAATTTAATTTTATTGGAATGTTTTTGTTACTTATGTCTTATTTGTTTAAATATTATTTTGTGTATTTTTATTTTTATCTATCTTTCAACTAGTTATAACCACACGCTGTAATCTCATGTAGCTGAAGGATCGCACATGTAAGGACCTATTGTACAATTTCTTATTTATGTTGTAACTGTGTGTCCTTTGTAAGAGATGCTATTAAATATTGACACAAGTGGTGAAAGTTTGTCATTGTGACCGAGGCTAAACTTGCCCAAGCCGTAGGCAAGGGTGTTATGAAACCGAATGCTGCAGTGACGAATTTCTACATGTAAGAAACATCGTTTTTTAAAACATTTACAGAGATATAAATAAATGGGGGTTGACCGGCGACTCGTGGGAGCAGCATAGCGTCCAGCCAGGTACAACAAATACAATAAAATGTAGCAGGGGCGAACTCACGCAGTTTTTCGCACTAGTGCAGAAAACAGTACCTAAATTACGTGCCTAAAAGCGCTAGGTATAAAAACGGGTTGTTCGAGCCAAAATATTTATAGTGCTAGGTAATAGCCTCCCTCTCCATACAATTCTGTCTTTTGCGTGCCACCTTTACCTAGTTACCTTTAGCGGGTAAAAGTTGTGATAATTTCGATGTCGTCTGGAATATTTAATAGGGCACATTATTTTGATGGTTAGTGACACTTATATTATAAAAGTGAAAGTTTTTATCAATGTGTGGGTCTGTCTATTTGTTACTCCTTCATGGTCAAACAGCTGAACGAAGTTGACGCAAGGGTAAAGTAGATCATGACGATAGGAGATAGGATACTTTTTATCTTTCAGAAGATGGAGCAAAATATGAGTAAACAAGTAGAAATTATAAAGTAAGGTTTATGTGCTTTTGACCCTTCTCAACACCTAAACTACTGAACTGATTTTGATGCGAGTAAGCTGGTATAATATTTCAATGCAGAACTTAGCATCTTTGAACACTATTGAAGGTAAAGCTATGAGGAAAAACAGTTTCATCTATACTAATATTATAAAGAGGTAAAATTTGTAAGTTTGTATGTAGGGGGTAATCTCTGGAACTACTGGTCCGATTTGAAAAATTCTTTCAGTTTTAGATAGCCTATTTATCGAGGAATGCTATAGGCTATATACCATCACGCTACAACCCACGGGAGCGGAGCAGTCACGAAAAATGCGGGTGAAACCGCAGGGGACAGCTAGTAAATTATAAATTTATGAAAAAACCAATAACTTATCGTCACAATAATCTCATTAACTAATAAAAAAAACATGAATACCTACTAATTTAAAATAAATGAAAATGTACCTTTAGTGGCTTCAATACGATTGAAAATTGAAAGCAAATAAAAAATATGTCTTCAAAAAATTAGGTTGCCCTTTAAAAATAGTCTCAGCACTCAGGGATATTACATAATTGCTTATAAGTAGGTAAGTGGACTTAAAAGGAATATTATTGCCAAAAAGAAGTTGTAGACGGTCTTTACTTAAATCAATTATGGGAAAGCATTAAATTTAAAATCTGTACCGATGTTACCTTGAATCGTATAGAAATGTATAAGTTTTATTAAGTTAGTATTTTATTTTGTAGCACTTTTATTTGATTGATTGGAAATTTCTGGGAACTGTCTTGATTTTTCTTTTTAGCACTGATAAATGCCTGCACTGTCCTAACCATACGCGGACAGCGTGGTGTATCGTAATACACCACGCCGTAGCCCATTCGCTCTCCTAGTGAGGAGGCCTGAGTCCCAGCAGTGGGAATATTATAGGCTGATGCTATGCTATGGTTGCACTGACTGGACAGGTCCAATCAAACCTGTATCGGTTTTCATTTTGAAGTGATTTACAGTGTTAGTTGGTTAGTAGAACAATGTTTTAATCCTAGCTTTGGTCGGCAAAGGTTTGAAGAGTTAAGAGTCGTAAAGATTTCCGACTAATTTTCCTGAGTTGAGCTACCGGAATTCTGACAATTGCTTGCACTGATACCAGGTCTACACAAATCCTTGTGGTTCTTTTCTCAAAAGACCATTTGAGACACTAATCTGCATGGTTGTCATAATAGTTTGTCCATTACATACTTTCTGTATGGACTTTAAAAGAGACTTTGATCTCTTGAGTTTGTTTCGAAGGTTCTTCTCAAGATAGTCAGCTAGGGAACACCGGCTGTATTTTAAATTCACGAAAAAATTGAAATGAAAAAGTGTTTTTTTAAACCTATTAAAAAAATACGACCTACTGACCAAATTATCATTTTTACACGCTTTTCAAAGTACTCATATCTATTGATAAACCATAAATCATCAATATCTCATCTTCAATCAAAATAATTTTACGAGTTCTAAATACAATTCTGAAATTTGAAATTAGAACTAAGTTTTCAAACGTTCAAATAATCATGAAACTACTTACACAGAAATAATATTAGGCAGCAAACAACATCCCTTTGCCAAAACTAAAATAAAACTTAACACTTTCACAAACTAATTCGCAATCACTAAAGTTCACACGCGATCGGAAAATCGGGGAAAATTACGGAGCGAAGCGCCCACCCCTACCGACGTCTCGTTGCGCACTGGTATAGAATATACCAACCGCTTGCACCTTCGTGCTGTACCGTAGTATTACCCGACCAAGTTCGAAACCAACCCTTGACGTCGCAACCAACTTTGAGGAAGAACTTTTCGAATTAGTAGGATTATACATACATAGGTGTGTTTGAAAATGGAACTTTTCCGAGACTCGTTAGGTAGGAGAGTAAACACGCTTTGAAAAATTTTTCTAGCTTAGTACACACATGGAAATTAGATTCCAGGATGGTTTCCATAATGTGGGCTATCATTAGAGAGGCGTCATTTACCGACACGACCGCAGATACTGCCGCAAATCAGATGCAATCAGATCATTGTGGAGATACAAGCTTGTTGATGGTATAGGATCGGCAGATATCGGGGGACCCTCGTTAAGTTTAGATGATGAGTAGGTGGACCATTGAAAAGTTGAACGATTTTCAATGATTACAGTTCAAGTAGGTAGGTATGTTGCGACCTGCCTCCAGTCAAACCAAATGCAACTGAAAATCAGTATTTTACATGGGGCGACTGCCCATCGGACCTCCATAACCCAGTGACTGGGTAACATGACACCTCTTGGCAAGACAAGTGTCAGACGGAATTCGATAGTACGACAATTCAATTGGTTTAAAACTAAACGATCTATTAACGGCTTATTGCCAGTTACATTATTCTGTATTCTACCAGGATAATGAAACGCAGTTTTTTTTTTAATCTGTTTACGCCATATTTATTTTTTATACGAATTAAAATCGATACGCGTCAACGACACTTCGATCGAACGACTAAAAATCGTTGTTGTTCAAGCTCGATTGTTGGATACGATACAACGACTAACAACCAGTTTCTTCATCCAAAGTAACGTCATAAAGTAATAATAATGGTTAAAATTCGTTTCTTCACAATTTTAACTCATTGAAAGGCTGTTAAATCCAAAGTCACTATCATTTTGACAAAATTGAATAGGTTTATCCCTATATTTTATTTTAGTCGACTTTTAAATTACTACATTTGCTATTGACAACAGTAATGGTTAAGGAAAAGTTAATACTTTTACTGATACTTTTGATTTTTATGAAGAAACTGGCTGCAAGTCGCTACAACATCGTTACGGGATTGATAACGTGAATCGTGCTAGAAAGCCCGAGTTGTCGACGGCGCGTACTGTTCCACGCGCGCCTCAAAGAGACGTCAGCAAAACCATAGGGGCCGATGCCGATGAATTTCTGAGAGGAAAACTGTTGTCGTGACAACTGAAAGACACAGGTGAATCAGTAGAATTGTGACACGCCCTATAGTCATAGTGCAGTAGGCAATGGAGTCCCATTACAGAGGCAGGAGAGAAAAAACAGAAATATTTTCAAACTTATAATTGGTATATTAGGCTGATAAAGACATTACACTTATGTTTAACGTTTGAATCCCCAACCGGTCCTTAACTGAACTGGGCCTTAAATGTCTAAATATGAATGTTGTTTCTACACTGTCATCATCTGCCTAGCCTTTTCCCAACTATATTGGGGTCGGCTTCCAGTCAAGCCGGATTTAGCTGAATACCAGTATTTTACGAGGAGCGGCTGCCTACCAGACCTCCATAACCCATTAACTGGGGTAACACGGTACTTCATGGCAAGACTGGAGTCAGATTTACGGGCTTCTGACTATCCGTAACGACTGCCAAAGATCTCCAAATGACAGCCGGGACCAACGGCTTAACCTGCTTTCCGAGGCACGGAGGAAACTCGTTATGTTAAGATGGTCACCCATCCACAGACCAACCTAGGCAAGCGTTGCTTACCTTGAAGATCGACCTGTGCGGCTGTTATTATCTAGCCACGATCTATCATATTATAATCATACTGTGTTTATTTATGTGTTCCAAAAAAAACTTTTTTTTTCATGTCATAGTAAAGATATTCACAGGCCATTTAAACATCACCACATTCAAAACACATTTTAATACTCCCCTTCCACTGTATCGACTGTGTAGGACCCCCTACACAGTCTATATAACCTTTAAAACCAGCTCAAATGCAGCTATTTACAGCATCCTCTCAAATCCAAGAAGTGGATCAAATACCGTCTGTTTGGCTACGATATGATTTCCAGGTAATATTATATTGACATGCGCTCTCGCTCCATCAGAGAGTGGGAGAGATAAAAAAAAAACACTTATGTGTCAATCCGTCGGGTATCAGAAAGCGGTTCAGTTGAAAACCAGCGTCAGGCAACGTAGTTGTCTGGCATTTTTGCTGAACTGGGCCTCTTAATGTCTAAAAATGTATGTTGTTTCTACACTGTGTCCCAGTATAAACATACTGTGTTTATTTGTTTTCCTTATACCTAAGAAAAAAACTTTTTTTTTAAAGTTTATTCTATACTATTCTATTTTTTCTTTTCTCATGCCATACCTAGTAAAAATATTCATCAGCCCACATTTTAGTACACCCCTTCCATAGCCTTTATACAGTCTATACTCGTATAACCTTTAAAACCAGCTCAAATGCAGCTATTTACAGCATCCTCTCAAATCCAAGAAGTGGATCAAATACCATCTGTTTGGGTACGATATGATTTCTAAAGCTTCCTCATCGCGCATCGGGCTTCAATAATATTTACATTCTATATCAATTTTATTTCAAAATCGTTGGATGGAAATTCGTGGAAAATTCTAAGCGTATTCTTCTGGGTTTAAAGATTATTTTGAAATGCTAAACGGGTTAGCCGATCGATAAGTGAACTATACGAGTAACTTGGATTTGGTTTTATAAAGTCCTATGTACGACGCGACGATGAGGAGCGCATGGCTAGATAATAACAGCCGCACAGGTCGATCTTCAAGGTTAAGCAACGCTTGCCTAGGTTGGTCTGTGGATGGGTGACCATCTTAACATAACGAGTTTCCTCCGTGCCTCGGAAAGCACGTTAAGCCGTGGGTCCCGGCTGTCATTTGTAGATCTTTGGCAGTCGTTACGGATAGTCAGAAGCCAGTAAATCTGACTCCAGTCTTGCCATGAAGTACCGTATTACCCCAGTTAATGGGTTGTGGAGGTCTGGTAGGCAGCCGCTCCTCGTAAAATACTGGTATTCAGCTAAATCCGGCTTGACTGGAAGCCGACCCCAATATAGTTGGGAAAAGGCTAGGCAGATGATGATGATGTACAACGCGACGATGCGCCACCGGTGCATGGTGATAAGTTGACACATACACACAAAGCGTTTAGGGTACACATTTATTGTCCGTACAGCTAAGGAGTGGAATTCCCTGCCGGAGTCTGTGTTTCCTGATAGCTACAACTTAGGAGTCTTCAAGTCTAGAGTGAATATGTTAACGCGAGCCTATGAACTATAAACAAAACCGGCCAAGAGCGTGTCGGGCCACGCTCAGTGTAGGGTTCCGTAGTCTCCCGTCCGTCACAATAAGTTAGTGTCCGACCGAAGCTTCGGCTTCGGCTTCGGCTTCGGCCACCTTAGGCCGAAAAAAGCACCTTCGGCCAAACCTTCGGCTTCGGCCAAAAATTAGCCGAAGCTTTTGCCGAAGCCGAAGGTTTGCAAGTTGTCAAAATTTGAAATTTACTGAACGATGCTAGAGCGAGACGGAGAGTGCGCAGAGCAGAGCAGCGTTTCGCCGCACCACCGCACCGGCCCGAACGCATCGCAGTTAGTACCTAAACAAAACAAGTCGAAACAAGTTTGAGAGCGCGAATCTAATTTAGTGTTTTATCATCACCTTCGGCTTCGGCTTCGGCTTCGGCCGAAGGTTTTGGTGAATACCGATTAATCGGCTTCGGCTTCGGCTTCGGCCAGAATTGCACCTTCGGTCGGACACTACAATAAGTGTACCCAATTTTTCAAAAACTGTTCGTCCCATTAAGTTTAAAATAATTTTCCTAGAAAGTCTTTATAAAGCTCTACTTTCCAGATTTTTTTCATATTTTCCAAACTTGTGGTTCAAAAGTTAGAGGGGGGGTTTGGGGAGACGTTGTATTTTACTTTTGGAGCGATTATTTCCGAAATTATTGATATTATCAAAAAATGATTTAAGTAATCCGCTATTTATTTTTGAATACCTATCCAACACATATCCTAATAAAACAATTTTTTCCAATTTTTATTTTACCACTTTGTCGGGAAGATTGACATATATATTGGTACCAAATTTCAGCTTTCTAGTGTGCTAACGGTCACGGAGATTAAGCGAGGACGGACGGATAGACATGACGAAACTATAAGGGTTCCGTTTTTGCCATTTGGCTACGGAACCCTAATAAAAAAAAGCTCAAAACCCGAAACCCAAAAATTCACCCGCGTCAAAACTCGTTTTTTTTTAATGTATCATCAACTAGTGCTTAACCGCGATCCAAAAGACAAATTCCTGACTCATCACCGGCAAGCCCAAACCAAATCAAACTAGTGCTTTACCGCGATCCTTCCTGATGGTAAGCAGAGATGCAATTGTTGATAGTGAGGGGCACTAGTTTATTAAGAGCCTATTCACTCTAGCCTTGAAGACACCCAAATTATAATCAGACAGGAAGACCGCAGCAGTCAAATTAGCCGAGAACATACGATGGATGGATTTTGTGAGAAGTGCTATGGAAGAAAAGGAAGTTAGTGACAGCGTGACGAGTGACAGGACAGAATGGAAGAAAAAAGCGTGTTGCGCTGTACCCCAAATATAGCGGGAAAAGAGCAAAAAGATGATGATGATCCTCTATGGTCTATCGGTTTAGGTGGTTAACTAAAGGTAAATAATCTTGATATGTCTTTTTATAGATATTAAAGAGGTCGTATATAATATACACAAAGATTATTTAAATTTTGTTTATTAGCTAACATCGATTTAGGTAAATACAGAAATAGATTTTTACATACAATTTATAGACAACTTTTTGATAAAAAGACATGCCAAGATTGTTTACATTTAGTTAAAACTACCTAAACCGACGGAGTATAGGGATAAAAGTTATCCTGTTGTAGTAAATCTGTTGAGCCGTTTCAGCGTGAAGTAGGTAGTATTAAATCCATAGAGAATATAACCACTAGAGAGCGCATAGCCCGATTTCTTCTAAGTAAACAACTCACCACGGCGGGCCGGGGGACGAAGAAAAATGCGCGGCTGCTATTGGTCCGTTCAAGGTCAAGTCGTGTACCTTTAATTTGATTCGCTTAAAAATCGGGAGCACGTGACCTGCGTACTACATTTGCGGTTGCCGCTTCTACTAATTTTAGCATATGTTTGGTGAGCGCAATAGCATCGTACGCGCACTCCACCGGTTATTTGCTTCATGATTAAATCCCAAGTCGTCTACGGCGCGTAATAATCATCACATCCGTAGGGGCCCAGCTAAGTCTAAACCTACTAGGGCTACGGGTTTACTTCTGAAAAAAAACCTGAGGCCCTGCAACGCAAGGCACAGAAGGAACATAAGAGTAAGTTTTAGTAAGTAAAAGTCTGGCACGCCCTCTCTCCCTAGAGCGGGAGAAGACGTTGGATCATATTATCTCTCCTAAAAAAAGGTACATACAAAATTGTTTGTTAGTTTGGTATGAAATATATGTGTGTACAGGTACACACTAGTTTCTATGCGGCTATTGTTACTAGCTACAAACTAAAAAAATATATGAACAGTAAAATAACAAACAAAATAAAACTAGTATAGTTTCAATATATTCTCGTATGTCAAATGCCATATTTTAACCATATTTTTTTATTGTTTTTAGCTTGGATACTAAGCCCTTTAAGCCATGTCATCAACGTACGAGGTAGTAACTTTAAGTTCCATTTGAAAACGTATACTCATAATCACATTCTAATGTTTTTCCAGTAGTTTTAATTATCGATTGATTAACAGTAAATGTGTCAAGTTGGCCTTCTCGGCAAGTTTCGCTAGTGTAAGTAGTCACAAAGTACAATTAAAATCTCAGCTCATATTGTCTATTTTTAAAGACACTTCATATAGGAAACTACACCAGTTTTACTTCACAATATCCACTAAGAATCAATTTGCTAATAATTAAAACAGCCACTGAACCTCACTCGAAAAAATCCCGCTAAAAACTCTTTAAAACCATCATCTCACCAAAACCAGCAAACTACAGAAAACTTTCACTCAAAAAAATCGCACTAAAAACTCTTTAAACTCATCGTCTCACCAAAACCAATACAGAAATAAAAAAAAAAACATCAATGGCTGTATAAACAAAACACCCGAACCCCTGAATATCAATGTCAAAACTTATATCGAGGGTATAGTGCTCAAACCCAATAAGTACGAAATTTACACTTTTGAGATATTCAATATTTAAGTTTTATGGGCAAAAATACCTATGTTATTCAAATAATACCATTATAATGAGTATTTATGATAAAAGTGGATACGTTGAATTAGTGTAAAACAGTATTATTAAGTTTCTGAGGTAGTCCATTTTGTAGTAATAAAAATATAAGTTACAAAGGGTACCGACTTATTGGGTTTTAGATCTAGAGAAATTAAACATGTTATGTACTTTACCTATTTCGAGGAGCTCGTGGCTAGATAATAACAGCCGCACGGATCAATCTTCAAGGTTAAGCAATGCTTGCCAAGGTTGGTCTGTGGATGGGTGACCATTTTAACACAGCGAGTTTCCTTCATGCCTTGGAAAACACGTCAAGCCGTAGGTCCCGGCTGCCATTTGGCAGTCGTTACGAATAGTCAGAAGCCAGTAAATCTGACTCCAGTCTTGCCATGAAGTACCGTGTTACCCCAGTTAATGGGTTGTGGAGGTCTGGTCTGGTAGGCAGCCGCTCCTCGTAAAACACTGGTGTTCAGCTAAATCCGGCTTGACTGTAAGCCGACCCCAATATAGTTGGGAAAAGGCTAGGTAGATGATTGATGTACTTTACCTATTTCGCCGAAATTCATTTTTAAAAGTTGAACATACTTCATACTTCACACGTCAGGCAAATATACACCAAAAATACTGGGTAAATAAATAAGGAATTTAAACCCTCCCGCAATTTTTTTATGAGTGCTGTTGTAAACAAATACGACGTTTGTAGTTTTTGAATTCGTCTACGATCTTGCGCTATCAGTACACGTTATCCAGCTGAAGGTTGGTGTCCCGATTTTTTTCTTTTATTGTCTTCTGCCAAAAATTGTGTAACTCTGCAGAGAAATGTTATCGGAGCTAAAATTCTTATGGAAAGTAACTCTGTCAAAAGTCTCGCAGTCCTAGCAGACATCGGCCGTAGAGGACCTTATCATTTGCTGACTTCACTTGGAGTCACACCGTTGACTTGGGCTTGCTTTCACTCGACGGCTCGATGGCACCATCACAAGCCCGTGCTTGCGTGCTTGGGAATCTCCCTAAAGCTTGACACCCGGAGCATCACGAAGCGAGAGGATATCCTATCCCTCATATTTACAGCTACCTCCTTCGATCGCATTAGTGATTTATTGAATGAGATGACAGGATGACATTTTCGCCGCCTTTGTTCCAGGGTCTCAGGTTTTCCTTTCAGAAGCTAACCTGTGGCTCCAGAGGCTTCGATCATGGTGTGCACACAGCTGTACAGTTTTGCTGACATCTCTTTGAGGCGCGTGCCGATGACGACTTGGGTTCGGTTCGGATTATTACCGGACTGCCGGACGGCTAGCTACCCATTGCTCGCCGTCCGCAAGCCCGCTATGCTGATTGGAAATTGGAATTGGAATTCTGGCGGCAGGGGCAGGAGGGCCTTCCCACTCGCGTGCGGCTGCCTTCTTCACCAGCATTACGGCTTCGCAGAAGGAGGCGACCGCCTGCTACTCCTTTTCGCTCCGGAACTTGGCCTGTACCAGAAAACCAGTGCGAGAGGTAGCTGCCGCCGATCACTTTCACGAGGATGCGGCGGTGCTCCACCCAAGCAGTTCCACCGTGTCCTCCGGGCGATCCACATGGTGGTGACACCCAGATGTTTCTTCCGCTTAAATCTGATGCAGGAACCTTCCGAACTTACCATGCCCGGTAAGGACTTGCGTCATAAGGAAGGTGAGGACGACGTGACGTCTTTCCAACCACTCCTCAAAGAGGGGACTTACCGCCATAATGATGGCATGCCCAATAGATTAACCTAACCCTTCACTAGGGTTAAGCAGAAACGCCAACTGCTAAGACCCTTGCAAAATACTCTTTCTGCTCATTGACGTTCGTACATCTGGTCGTAATACATTAGTACACAACATGTTTCCTCTTGGTCATTTGTGTTTTTTCTTTTAAACGGTTTTTATCAAAGTTAAATTAATAATTTCGATGCTTTCGGAATAAATTACAAGCACAGATTGATAGGACTCTTTTCGAACTTAACGTTTGAATCCCCAACCGGTCCTATGAGACCGCGCTGTTATTGTTTTACTATTGTGTCTCGTTTCGCGGGTATCTGAGTAACTACCGCGGACAAAGTCGCGGGTAACAGCTAGTACCGTACCATATAACTAGACATAACTTTTTACTTTTTAAATATAATCGAACAATAAAACCCGACAAATACATTTGTTTTGATTTAGCTTTTGGTTTTTGTTGTTTTTTTTATCGACGTATTTAAAGGTAAAACCCGATAAATACAGATAGTGATTATTGCCTCGAAGCCGTTGGGTGACTTTAGTTGAAATTCTTGAACACTCAATGCCAATAATAAGCTTTATGTGGTTTAAGCGTGAAATAAAAATATTATTTAACAAGATAACACGCTTTATAGGGTACTAGTTTTTAAGTATTGGCTAAACACGGTGACTTTATTGGGTTATTACCTAACGTAACTTTGTTTCTACTGCGAATTTCACTTATTGGATTAGACCACTGGAAAGAGCGTCAAAAATGCATCAAGATGCACTAATAAAACGATTTTTGATTTTCCGACACTTATTGGGTTTGAACACTATACCCTCGATATGCATTTTGAATATCGAACTAAACAAAAACAATATGGCTGCGACCGATAGCGCGCCAAAATTTTTCCCGCTACGATATTCGCGGGAAGGGGAATTAAAAGAAAATATAGACTGTCAAACGCTTGTCACTCGCTGCGGTGCGGTCGCAGTCAACGTATGGAAATATTGAGCTCGAATTTTAGATATACTGTGGTTTTTTGAGCTAGTAGATTAAACGACATTTGCCTGACATTTTAAAGGTATCGACAGTGTAAAAACTAAGATATATCCGGGTTAAAGTTGATGGTTTTAGATATTTACTAGTTATTTTTGAGGAAAAACTTGTCAGATAATGTTGACGATGTTTTTAACTTTGGCTTCCATAATCAACTTTACTAAAAAAGAGTCGCGAATGCGAAGCCATATAGCCCATAGTTACTACTTATAGATAATAATCTGAAGAAAATTTATTATACCTGTTAGTGCACATATTTGCAAGTCACATTAAAAAATACTTAACTAACTATAATTCCAATCTATACTAATATAATAAAGAGGTAAAGTTTGTTTTTTTGTTTGTTGGGGGTAATTTCTGAAGATCCTGGTGAGACAACAAAAATGTAGGTATTGACAGAAAGCTGCTTTCTTCCTGAATGCTATAGGCTATATTTTATGCGACCCACTTACGATATTATTATTTTTTCTGAATTTACTTGGTTATCCAACTTCCACGCGGGCGAAGCCGCGGGCAAAAGCTAGTATAATAAAAAAATAAAAACTCTAAACTAATTGCAACTTACCTAACATCGCAACTAACCTAACCTAACCTAACTAAAATATGGCGTGAAAAAAAAATTGTTAAGAAGTGGCGTGATGTGAGTGAAAGAGGTAGGTAATAGTGAACGGTGGTACGCGCGTTCCTTCACTTCAGCCTGAGGGTTGTAGCTAGCAGTATATCGGTGAGTGATCTTTTTATTTCTCGGTGCATGAGTGTGTAATCCAGATTGACCAATCATAATTGGATTACACACTCATTATAGAGTGTATATTATTACTTCTCAATGTTGTCGACGTGTGTGTGTATTATTTTGATATAATGATATTGTTAACCGCGATCAAATTCAGAAATGATTCTAAATCAGAGTCATCAGGTCAGGTTGGAGGCCACTTTGGAGCTGAACTCCGATATAATTCCGATGTTAAATAAATAACGGTTATTTAGTGAAAATCAGGTTGCGTAACTACAGCAGTTGTTACATTAAAATCATATCGTATCTAGGATAATCAAGAGATAGGTATGTTTGGTTCAGACATTCATCATTTATTTAGTGACGTTATTGACGACAAAAGACATTACTGACACATACATTATGACCAGCAACTTTGATAACTCATAAACAACTCAAGAGAAAATTCAGCTAGTTACTAGATCTAGGATAACTTGACACGCATAAGCATGTTCGCATAAATTGTTTCCATATTTATCAACTTAGATCTAAAATGTATAATTAAATTTTTTATACCTAAGTATTGCATATGGTGTTAGTGAAAATTCACGGCATGGCGGATAGAGTTCCGAGGTTGATATGGCAACAACGACTCATAACCCAGTGCAGGGCACACCATAATCATGGCAGTAGGTTACCTGCGGACGTCGAGCAGTTGGTAACTCGCTGTCCAGCCGACTAATAATCGACCAGACCGAGATCAAGTCGTGGACAGCTCGATCCAATGCGGGAGAAGTCTTTGAATGATTTCCCACCTTAAAAAAAATGTGTTAGCCTGTTATAAATTGTGTTACTAATGATTCAACGACCATACAGCCACTAGACGCCTAATACTCGATCTATCGCACGAAACCAATTCTGTCAACTCGCTGAGGTGCGGGGAACCGGGGTACTGCGTTCTGATTGGCCCTTTCAAGGTCATTGCATTTCTCTAGGGATGGACAGGTTTAAAATCAAACATGAAAGTATCGATATTTTTTAAATTATATTTAATAAAATACGTATTTACATACATAGCTTGCACTTAAGTAAGTACCTTCTTTATTCTGAATATGATTGAATCATGTAGGATAATTCAAAAATAAATAATAAGTAATTATTCTAAACTATGTTTGAAGTCTTTGGTGAGGACTATATAAATTGAATGCAGCGCGCGATGTGAACATATTACACTATACGTAGATGGAATCCAGTTCTCTCGCTTGGTTGCAGCTTAAATGAATAGTTATAGGTTTTTTGAATAGTTATAGGTTTTTTTTGCTTTCTCGATAACAGAAATGGTCATATGATTTGGAACATCACTAATTATGTTTATTAAAAATTGAGGAAAAGAGATGGCGAAAAAAATACTTACAAAAGAAAGAGAGGCAATCATATAAGACATCAACGCGCGCTCCTCGAAAGTGCTCTGCGTACAAGTATGACCAGTATAAGATGAACTCCGAAAAATAATGTCAGAAAATTAATCTTATTTAGATTATGGAACTATTAACTTATCGATGGAATGTGATACCGTCTTTCAGGAAACTTGGAGTCCGGCTTTCTTTATCACACCAACGTACTGTACACGGGGCCATATTATGTTTATTTTCTCGAGTATTTCAAAGGTATGGTGCGGAAGTGTTTACAACTCACAGGAGTGGTCGAAACTAATTCGAACTTTGCGAGTGACGACACGTATAAGATCTATAGCCCTAATGTGTTGACAGACATCGGTCGCCTGTTATTAGGTGTCTAGTGGCTGTATGGTCGTTGTAATGATTGTAAGTTTCGATTAACGCTGCCCGCCCGTCAGACTTTTTGTAGGACCGATAATCGTAACAAATTTTTCGACACACTTGCTCATAAAGTGGCTATTATTGCACTGCACTTAGGTATATAAAGGGGCTCGTTACCAAACTGTGACATTTTGATTATTATTATGCACATGTGCGGTAATGTAGTTAGAACCTTTTTGTTTAACCTATTTTTTGTCAAAAAGAGTTTTAAGACAAAAAATAATAAAATTTGTTATTGCGTTCAATAGCATAAATTAGTGTTTTACTTACTTATTTCATGCAATTTCGTGTTTAAATAAACTATTTAAAATTTTACATATTTAATTAATGAAATCTTTTATCAAATTTGTATTTTCTGTTAATATGCAACCTCATTCTTATTTTTTCTAAACCAACAGCTAGAGTAGCTAGTCTATGGCCGCCATTTTTCGCGCATGCGCGCGTTTAAGAAAAGTCAATTTTTAGCCGCCATATTTAAAAATAAAATACAGATTTTATAAATATGTCTACAACAACTATATATGAGGAAAATGATTTGTGCTGTACGCAAGAAAATCTATGTCATGGGACCACTAAACAGTCAAAATAGTTAGTTATAACTTTACTGACTACACATTTACGAACTTTTTCTTTAGATAAACTTTTCATATAGGTACCTACTAAATAAAGTTGATTTTTAATTTAAATTTTCTTCACAAGTGTGTCGAAAAACGTCGTATGATACACGTGAATAATTGGTCATTATCGTTCTTGGTTCTCTTAAGACCCTCGCCATGGCTCGGGTCTTAATACCACCGCGACGATAATGACCCACATTACACACTTGTATCATAATGTACTAATATTCCTATAGTATATTCTGACCGACTTTTTGTAGGACGTGTGCGTTGCACTATTGCTATCAGTGTGTTCTATTTTTCACCTACAAAAAATCGGTTACCGATTATCGGACGTGGGCGGGCAGCGTTAACATAATATTGGAAACAATTGACGGCTGAAAAAAAATATTTGTTCAATCTTTGCTGGGCAACAGAATTTTTCCATCCCACAGTTATAAAAGTTGTTCATAATGATGTACCTACAATAAACTTTTTACTAGATTTTCAATTACTTACAAGTTGTTTGTAGTTTGTAAACAGGTCATGCGGATAGAAATAAGGGAGAAGAACTGAACAACTTCTAAGAAATATGAACGTCCATTTCTAGAAACGAATCGTGAATTTAAAGGAAACCTTTCATAGCAAGTTACTTACTGAATTCTACAAAGACTCCTGCCAATAATATTATTCAGTTTACAAAATGACTGGTTAAAATAACTTTGTTAGTTAAATTATTAATTTAATACGAATTCGAAACACTAGAGCACTCCAAAACCAGAATAGTTGATGTAGCTCAAAAGGCTGCCCAACTGAAATGGGACTGGGCAGGACATGTTTGCCGCATGCCCGACAAACTGTAGGCTAAAGTAGGACAAAATTGGTGCCCTGAAATAGTGCGATATGGTTAGTCACCATCATCTTCATTTCAGACGATAGACTTCCATTACTGGACATATACCCCTATTGTCCCATAGGGCTATGCTACACGGGCGGTTCTCCCGCCGCGGGAATCCGCTTCTGAACCGCATTAGACTCAATTCTTATGGACATTGTATGCTACAAACTACACGGCGCGGTTTCCCGCTGCGGTTTGCAGGCAAGAGAAACCGCCGTCGTGTGTGCGCTTGCGTGGCTGGCTAGTAACGCAGTGAAAACACAGCGGTAAACCGCGTCCTGTGTAGATTGCTGGTTTGCGGGAGATTTGTCGAGCGGATTCCCGCGGCGGGAGAACCGCCAGTGTAGCATAGCCCTTATATGAGTCTCGTGTCCATCGGATTCCCACAACCCTCACCAGGTCATCGGTCCACCTTGTGGGAGGCTTCCAACGCTACGTCTTCCGGCACTTGGACGCCAGTCCAGAACCTTTCGTCTCTATCGACCATCTGTTGTACGAGCAATGTAATATACCATATGAAAGTGGATGGATGGATAATCTCATATGAAAGTGCAATCACTTTGTTCCATCCAGCCAATAATTGGTTCCAGCAAACACACTCTAGGTATATTATTTTATTTTTAAAATGACTGTCGAAAACATCCACCTCGACAGCACTTGGTTTTAATTATTTTCTCTAGCTGATATTGTGTTTTTTTTTACAATAACTCCTCGCCAAACTCGCTCGATTTTGTTTTTAACGGAAATCAGACAGATTATAATTTGGGTGTCTTCAAGGCTAGAGTGAATAGATTCTGAATAAACTAGTGCGCCTCACCGTCGACGATTGCATCACTCCTTACCATCAGTTGGGATCGCAGTCAAACACTATACTCCGTCGGTTTAGGTAGTTAACTAAAGGTAAACAATCTTGGTATGTCTTTTTATATTAAAGATGTCGTATATAATATAGGCATGTTAGTCCGGTCAAAATAGACTAATTAATTGGGGTGAGGTTACAATAATTCGCACTTGGCTGAAAATTGGTAGGTTTGCTCAATACACTATTATAAAGGAAATGTGAAAAGTCCTCATCGATCCGGCACGTGCAAAAAAATATACACGCGGTCAAAGGTCACAAAAATGGGTTTTTCGCGTTATTAAGCAAAATGGTAAGTTTTATCATAAAATTAGCTCAGAAAAAATTATAGATCAGACAATTATCTATAAATATGTCTAAATACTTTTTTCCTAAGAGCCACCGTTTTTGAGATATAACGATTCAAAATATTGAAAGAGTTGTAATCGTCAAAATATGAATAAGTACACCACGTATATACTCGTACAGCACTGAAGCCGTAATACAAGCAAAAATATCGTTCTATCGGTCAGTGTGACATACACATATAAAATATGAAAATTTGGGGTAAAAAAAAAACCATTCCCTTATCTTCTACGCCAGTGTAACCTTCAGCAACATCTGCCTCCCATTCAATTGTCTGCGTGGCTAGGGTCGTATACCTGCTTTATTTTACTATGCCGAATACATTCAATGCTATTAGAGTGCGTCTAATGATAGAACGACCTGGAGTTTTTGATTTAATGGGCCACATTATTCAGCCCCAATTGTCCGAAATAAAAAAAGTTGTGAAGTGTCAAGACATGAAGAATCATGTCTTGACACTTCACAACTACTAGTTAGTAATACCACATACAAAATTTTTGGATTCAACCTCTTTTTCTCAGGTTGCGCTTGCTACTGTTTCAACTTTTTGAATCGTTATATCTCAAAAACGGTGGCTCTTAGGAAAAAAAGTAGTTAGACATTTTTATAGATAATTGTCCGATCTACAATTTTTATCTGAGCTAATTTTATGATAAAACTTACCATTTTGCTGAAAATCGCGAAAAACCCATTTTTGTGACCTTTGACCACGTGTAAATTTTTTTGCACGTGCCGGATCGATGAGGACTTTTCACATTTCCTTTATAATAGTGTATTGAACAATCCTACCAATTTTCAGCCAAGTGCGAATTATTGTAACCTTGGATGTCTAAATTGACCGGACTATGTATTTAATGCAGCAACTAAGAAAACTGAATATAGGTTTAAAAAAAATAGAATGGGTACCATATATAATGGGTTGGCAGCTAATAAGGAGTACCGTAATAAGTAAAAGGTAGCATATTAATATATCAGTTATAAGCTCCGTTTTAATTTAAACTAGCATCAAGTTTTTCTTTTGGGAACTGAATTAATATCTAAGCGAAAACTTAATGGTGACTATAAAATAGAAAATGGGCATTCATAAATAATACAAATCAGATTCTATTTAAAATTGTTTGTATGAAGAATAATTATAAACTAGCTTATATTATACATATATTGTGTGGCTTTTAATAGCTTTAAATAAACTCTAAAATGGCATGAATAAAAAATAATTTTAAACTACTTTTTTTAATTTATAAGCTTTCTTTCATTTTTATTGGCAGCTATTGTTTGGTGTTTGGAGTTAAAAAAGCGTGAAATAAATAACTTTTCCCAAAAAAATATTCGAGAAGTAGCGCTCGCCGGCCGCTGCCGCGGCACCGCTCGCTTCGCTCGCTCGGCTCGCGCGCGGTTGGTCACAATTCTAACCTAACCTAACCTATTTTATCCAGTTTGTAACCCCAAGCCTACATTTTATGGCAATCACGGTAGTTTAGGCACAAATGGCGCATTAATTTGCTCGCTAAGATTTGGTGATCATTTACTACATTTGGTGTTCGAATACAATTTGAGGTGCAGTCGTGACTAAAATAGCTAGTACTATTGTAATTTTATATATGTCATATCCGTAGCCCTAGCTTTCTCACTAGGTACTATATATACAGCACGCACCCCGCCACCCCGCACTACACTCGTATCCAACCATCGCACCTTCTGCCGTTTTCATGAAATTATGATCAAAAAATATTAATAATTAACTCTTATTCCTTTTTATTGTACTCGTTTTAACATTTAGAGCTGCCCGCAAAGCGGAGCCCGAAAGTGGGTTTTTAGACGGCACGAAATAGTTGGTAATATATTATATTTGCCACCCTACTTACATTATTAGTCGCCAAGTCATTATATATAGCTCCTCGCCTAATATTTCAATTGACTGGTATAGTTTATTTGCTACCTAAACGCAGCTGCTAGTTTTTAGTTTTTATAACACCCTGAATTTTGAACCTTACATAATATAATAGTCGCGAAAATATTTAATCGCTGGCAAGTTATTTTACTTGTTGCAAACATTTAGTCGACTTTTAAGTTATTAGTCACTTGGAAAAAAATAAGCTTATAATATACACAAAGATTATTAAAATTTAGCTTATTAGCTAACATCGATTTACGTAAATACCTATTTGCAAAGATTTTTACATACAATTTATAGACAACTTTTAGATAAAAAGACATGCCAAGATTGTTTACCTTTAGTTAACTACCTAAACCGACAGAGTATAGAATATAACAATTTTAAAAAAACACGCTATAACGGCTGAACAGATTTCGATAAAACTTGGTACACGCGCAGGCTATGCAGGCTTTTTATCTCGAAAACATGTTCCCTTGGAATAAAATAGTGGAAAACGCGAGCCTATGTATAATTAAAAAAAAAAATTACTATCACGTGGGTGAAGTTGCTAGGCACGTAACTTGTAATATTTCAGCCGATAGTACCACATTTAAACTTTACTATTCAAAATAAGTTCGTAGAAGACCACAGCATCTAATTTGAGTCAAACTAATAAGTCAGTGTTATTATCATGAAATACATTGTCGCCGTTTTGTGAGAGAGTCATTAATTTAGCACCGTTGCTACAAGTTGTAACAAATTGTTGGGCCACTTGGCGTTCTCTTGTAGAGCGCTTGTCATTTGTGGGGGGAAGGAGGGGTGAACTTGAGGTTAAGTTGCTTTTGTTAAATATGAATTCAGTAGAAACTAAAAGAGATAGCTTATAACAATATTTTCTGTAAGTAGGTCTGAAGTTGCCTAAAAAGCCATTCCGGTTTAAGGCAATACTTTTCAACCCTAGGTAGAATCGCTTTTGAAAGCGGACACATTGTTTTTTACTTTTGGAGCGATTATTTCCGAAATTATTGATATTATCAAAAAATTATTTTAGTAAACCCCTATTAATTTTTTGAATACCTATCCAACAATATATGACACGTTAGGGTTGTAATTAAAAAAAATCACTTTCCACTTTATATATAAGGGGACTACCCTAATAAAACATTTTTTTCCAATTTTTATTTTATCACTTTGTCGGCGTGATTGATATACAATATTGGCACCAAGTTTCAGCTTTCTAGTGCTAACGGTCACAGAGATTAAGCGAGGACGGACGGACGGACGGACATACATGGCGAAACTATAAGGGTTCCGTTTTTACCATTTAGCTACGAAACCCTAAAAACTACTTCTATCTTCACTTTTCTATTAAACCATGTCTCTCTATTCAGCCAATTAATTACACTACGATGTGAAATTGAAATAACATGCGTAAAAAGATACATAAGTAAAATATTTTTTTTAAACGAATTATTAAAAAAAATCACTAGGAAAAATATTTACTATTATTTCAAAAATGAAAATGAAAAATAAAGCCAGAATAGCTGGCAGGCTATATTTATAAAAAAACGGGCGAGGAAAATGACTGGTATCCGGCAATTCGATCTTCATTTGTTTTTTTTTTGAGTTGCAGAGCATAAAGTTTTGTTAAAATTTCCGAACAACAGAGCAACACTGAGATGAATATTTTTTATTCATCTGAGTATTAACATGATAAGTTCATCAGATTCAAATAGGATTTGAACACCTGATTTTATAAGAGAAGATTTTTAGCATCTTATTTATTTATTTCATAGTTTATGCACATAAAGTTAATGGCTGTGCCCTTACAGGGCCCATAAATGTACCTTAGCTTTAAGTCTATTGTAAAATCCTTAATCACATTATGGTATGCAAATTAATGAATTTAATTGAAGGCGGACTTAATGCATCTTCTCTTATGAAATCAGCTGTGTGTAGTAGTGGAAAAACTTTATCGCCTAAATCAGAAGAAAGACATATAAAATCATACGATGGCTCAGGCTACAAGCTTTTTATTTTATTTTTAGTTTCTTTGTATTCCTAATGGCCTAATTAAGACTTATTTAGGCAGGAGTTACTTTCACCCCAGGGTAACAATTTAGGGGCAGCGCAGACGACAGACTATCCGTGACGCACTTTTTATTATGTGAAAATAAAATCTACACATTTATATGCTATAAATAATAATAAATAATACTAATATTCCACAACTTTCACACAACATCATCTAGTCCCAAACTAAGCAGAGCTTGTATTATGGGTACTAGACAACTGATAAACATACTTATATATTTCTAAATACATACATATTATAGATAAATTACACCCAGACACAGAACAAATCATCGTGCTCATCACACAAACATTTGTCCTGGGTGGGAATCGAACCCACGACCTCCGGCATAGCAGTCAGGGTCACTAACTACTAGACCAACAGGCCAGTCAAATGCCAGTCAAAATGCATAATTATAATTGGTAAGGTTTTATTTTCACAGACACAGTACCTAAATTATTTACAAGAAAAGACAGTAAACTATTTACAAGTAAGTTTTTAATATAAGCATGCCATGCAAACATTTTGTGCGTCACAGACTCGATCGCACAAAAAGTCTGTCGTCTGCGCTGCACCTTATTATTACACTCATCATCATCATCATCTACCTAGCCTTTTCCCAACTATATTGGGGTCGGCTTCCAGTCAAGCCGGATTTAGCTGAATACCAGTATTTTACGAGGAGCGGCTGCCTACCAGACCTCCACAACCCATTAACTGGGGTAACGCGGTACTTCATGGCAAGACTGGAGTCAGATTTATTGGCTTTTGACTATCCGTAACGACTGCCAAAGTTCTCCAAGTGACAGCCGGGACCAACGGCTTAACGTGCTTTCCGAGGCACGGAGGAAACTCGTTATGTTAAGATGGTCACCCATCCACAGACCAACCTAGGCAAGCGTTGCTTAACCTTGAAGATCGACCTGTGCGGCTGTTATTATCTAGCCACGAGCTTATTATTACACTACCTGCTCTATATTGCCCTGTTATAACGAGGTTGTATGACTTATGAAAGGAGAAACTGACTGACATATTATGTACAACGCACGGTCGAAACTACAAGGACTAGGAATGTGAAATTTTGTACAAAGCTTTCTTTTGATGACCTAAAATTCACTACTTATATAATACTCGGCAAATACGTTGGCAAGTTTCGCACATGGTGCACAAAACAGCCAATGAGTGAACAGGACGTAACGCAGTGCAAAGGCAAAAGTCGTCTAACGCACCAATCATAAACTACTATTATAATGCTGCACCAATCGCGAGCCGGATTGGCGCTACCTCGTACCCCGCGTCCCGCTTGACCACCAAATAGACCTAAAAAACGATTTCTGCGCATTGCCAAGTTATCTGCCGCCGGTTATATCTTGTATTTATTTATTGGGTACCTCTACCACAGTGTATGCTATTTTACTTAATTAACTGGTAGAGAATGCCTTGTTGCATTAAGTCGGCCTATGTATCACTACTCTACCTTTGTTAAATAAAACAGTGTGCTGTTTTACTAACATTTTTTTTCGAAAATTTTCGCAGAAAAAATAGAATTTTTTACTGATTACGAAAAAACAATTTACTTGTGGTCTCTTTTTGATAACTCTACACACAGTTTAAATAAATGTAGAGAAAATTACATTTACGCAGGCAAAGCAGACGGCAGCAGCTAGCGACCTATATTTAACATTCCCGACTACAAAGTAAAGGTATAAAATCGACCACATCAAACTGAAACATATTGCCTTCATTTTTGTCAACAAGGTTACGGCTTACAGCCTCTCATGGACCACGTCAACCCCATGAAACTACGTGCCGTGGAACTAGTCAAGTTGAAGCAGAAAATATAGACGGGATACAATACAATATACAGAAGATTAACTCTGAGCAACCATGGAAAATGCTCATTTGCGACATGGATAAAATGGGTGGCACGACATTCGTCAAGTACCTACGCAGTTCGTCAAATTTGAAATTGGTCAAAGCTGTAGTTCGTCTAATCGTGAATTTGCAATGCAATTAATTGTATTTTCTTTTGTATGTATTTTTTTTATACTATGTAGTAAGTAGTGATGATGATGATTATTATGTACATACATGTAAATATGAATAAAATAAATAAGTTAATAAAAACTTGTTGTACTTAATTCACTTGACCAATTGCGTATTTGACGAATTCCTTAATTTGGCAAATTCACGATTAGACGAACTACAGGTTTTTTTGACCAATTTCAAATTTGACGAACTGCGTACTTGACGAATTACCGACTTGACCAATGTCGTGCCACCCGATAAAATAACCCTTTTTGTTGGTGGGAAATCATAAAGTGATTTTTCCCGCGTTCCAGCACCCCAGAGTTTTCAGAGGATACAAGCTTGCTCCATCGTCAACCTAGAAATAACTTATTAAGTAAGTAAGAACTTATAAGCATAATCAATCTTATAATGTTCCCACAGCTGGAACTTAGGCCTCCTCTCTAAAAAAGGCTGTATAGGTTGTCTCGGAAAGACTTTAATTTTCTATTTCACTAATTTATATGATTGTGTGAACCACGAATAAACTTTTTTATCATTGCAAGTTAAACGTGACACACTCAGCGCAACATGTTTTTTCTTCGATTCCGTCCTATCGTGTCATCTACGATTCCGTTTTTTTTTTCAAATCACTTCTCATACAATCGGACGGTCGGTGGTTCGGTTGGACTTCTGTATCATTTTACTTTTACCCTTAAAGGTCCTTACGGGCCACCGCATGGAATTTTCAATAAAACATATCCCTGATTGAAGGTTACAACAGGTATGTATACGGAGAAATAAGGCTTGACTGGACACTGGACGCGAGTTTTATTTTATTTGAGGAATGAAATTAATTATTTATATGCCTTTGTGGCCTGCCTGCCTTTGCCTGGTATTCAGCTAAATCCGGCTTGACTGGAAGCCGACCCCAGAATAGTTGGGAAAAGGCTAGGTAGATGAGATGATTATTTTGTATTAAAAAATAAGTGCCGCGTTCAATAAGTGTTAGTTACGCAAATTCCGACACATATTTCCCGGAATTCTACCGATAAAAAGCTGAGCTAAGGCTATACTCGCATAGCAACCCTTCGTTGGTGCTCAAGACTTTGAAGCTTCATCGGGCACTTAGGTTACGTTAATACGTGGGTCGGTAACCGGATTGAGACTGAAAATAACGCGCTTTATTCAAATTCATTTTCCTTAGAAAAACCCACGCTGAACGAAAATCTCAAATCGGGTTAACCCCGAAATATATATTCTTTTGAATAATTTCCTAAAGGTTACACGTAAATACCTGTACGCGATTTAAAAATAGTTTTTTTGATCAGTAAGTTACTCTAATTGCAGTCCACATGTTATCAAACTGTGGAGGAGCTCGTGGTTATCGTGGCGTGGATAATAACAGCCACACAAGTCGATCTTCAAGCTTAAACAACGTTGGCAGTCGTTACGGATAATCAGAAGTCAGTAAATCTGACTCCAGTCTTGCCATGAAGTACCGTGTTACCCCAGTTAATGGGTTGTGGAGGTCTGGTAGGCAGCCGCTCCTCGTAAAATACTGGTATTCAGCTAAATCCGGCTTGACTGGAAGCCGACCCCAATATACACACATCAAAAGTGTCTAGGGATCAACATATATTTTTGCAATAACTTTTCTCCTGATTGATATTAATTAAAATTTTCTTTAAGGATTCATCAAATAAAGTGTTTTCGTTTGTCACAGTAACGATAAACCAAGTCACCTTTGCATTAATAAATAAATTTGCCATTTTCCTAATAAAGGGATTTTTGACATTTGAACCACTAACATTAAAGTTCGAAAAAAAGACTGAAATAACAGTTTTCTTTAAAATTTTATTGGGTAACTTAAACAATTAATAATCCGTGTTTCTACCGCGTACACTAACAACACAAGAACATCGGTTTGGCATACTCAAAATGAGTTCATCCAAATCACGCTGTGGAATGGCCGCCCATGTTCGTTGCAACAACAAAAAAAGGTCTTCTTGCGACTGGATACCCTCCATATTCGGCAGAGCTCTTCTCTGTAGCATATCCCATGCATGCTCAATCGGGTTCAAGTCTGGCGACTGAGCAGGCCAGGGCAGGACATTGATGTTAGCTGCGGCGAGAGTCTGTCTTACAACTCTTGCGGTGTGCGGTCGTGCATTATCATGCATTAACTGAAATAAGGGACCGATTTGCACTTGTAGAGGAACGATGACGTCTGATACAATCGTCTCAGCATAAATTTGAGCGTTGAGGTTGCCTCTGATCCAAATCAACTCAGTTCTTTCGCCGATCCAAATACCCGCCCATACCATGATGGTTCCACCACTATAAGGATGGACTTCCTGGCAGGATTTTAATCGCTGCTGGCGTCCAGGGGTTCTCCAGTGTCGTATACGTCTTGTATCCGGTCTCATACCAAAACGAGACTCATCAGAAAAGCACACGAAACGCCATTGTTCTTCTGCCCAATTTCTGTGTTCAAGAGCCCATTGATATCGAATCCTACGATTGTGCATTGCTATAGGTGGTACCCGTAGCGGTCTTCGGGAATGAAGGTTCACTTCATGCAAGCGGTTTCTGACTGTTTGGTCGCTAATTAAGTTCCCTGAAGAGTGATGAAGCCTCACGGCTAACATCATGGCGGTTATTGTTGGAGCTCTTCGAGTTAAGATTTGAATGTATCGGTCTTGTCACCGTGTGGTGCAGCGATACCGTCCTCCATGGCGCTCAGCCACGGTACCAGTGCTTCGGTAACGTGTCCAAAGTCGACTGATAACACTCTGACTTGTATTCAGAGCTAAAGCCACAGTACGTTGCCGGGAACCAGCTTCTATCATTCCCACGGCTCTGAGCATTTCTTCCCTGCTTAAATGACGTCGCCGCTCCATAATAACGTTGGTTTTAATCAGTAGTAGGGAAACGGTAGCACTAATAATGTCTTCAATGCGTTGTATGTTTTTATAGGGAAAATATTGACAGCTGATTTTCATCTTTTACTCGAATTTGATTCACAGTTCCTGATTCAAATTATGAAATGCACCAAAAAGGATCCATATAAATTTATAAAATCATAAATTTATTACAAAGCCACATCTCAATCTCAAGAAATCCGCATAAAAATGCTTGATCCCTAGACACTTTTGATGTGTGTAGTTGGGAAAAGGCTAAGCAGATGATGATGGTAACCTTGTTCTAAAAGCCATGATGAATAAATGTGCCATATTAACGACCGGATACCGTAACTCAGTAGACGTTAACGGTTCCTATGAAAACTAACATCTGATACACAGGATACAACATACATTTATGGCTCATTCCTTGCCCAATTGTTTTGGTCACAAATCTATTATAGTCTTTTTCTATTTTCGTCATGTTTTGTGTCTCAGGACGAAATATCTTAAAGTGGGTAACCTGGTGGGTGGTTTGATAACCTTTACCCTGAGATTAGAATCAGAATGTGAATAGTTGCTTTGTATTATTATATTATTTTTGTATAAGAGTAGGAAGATAAGATGGGAGTAATGGTGGCTCAGAACTGATGCCTCCGACTTATGATTTGTGGGTGGATTTAAAATAAGGCAAGATACTTTGTTTCAATTAAATTCAAATCATTCATCATAACTGGCAATTTTTTTTTCTAACAATTAAAATATTGGATACGTTTTTTTTTATTGTTAAAAATATAAAGATAAAACACATTAAACCTCAGGCATGTTCGTAACATCCATTGTATATGAAGTGGTAGGTATGTACATATTTTAGTACCTATTATTTAATGTCACACCTAAATTCATTGCAAAGAAAAAGTATGCCCTTACCCTTATACCCTAATACGGCAAAGCCAAAAGGAAGGTTAGTATTTTGAATAGTATGTATGTTTCTCCGTTTCCTCATAACTTTTAAACTTCATTATAATATCATAACTTGACAAATGAGATATTTTTTGGAAAAATGTTGACCATTTGCTCAATATAGCACCCTCTAGACGACAAAAGGTCGTGACCTACAACATTTTCTTTAGAAAGATACCGTGTTGAGTGTCAAATAAAAGGAAAATAAACACATTTCAAAAATAATACAAAATTTGAACAGAAAGTGCTAAAAAAAATGTAATATAAAACCCGGCTACCAAAAAAAAAATCACGCTCTGAAAATTGTGAATGAAACATTGAAAATACGTCTTTATTTTCATTTTTAGAGGACACCTGTAATTTTATGCTACCTTCGTATTGTTACTTTAACAGCATTCTTTATAGCTTCCAAAAATCATTATAATATTAACACACATCCGTACACTCCGTTGGTATAGTTGGATACCCCTTTACGCAAAAACTACTGAATGGATTTCGATGAAATGTGGTATACAAGTAAACCATGTTCTGGAATAGCACATACGATTAATACTTTTTAACCCGGGAGTATGTTCTCTTGGGATAGTTTTCTTCTTTAACGCGGGAGAAATCGCTGGCAGTAGCTAGTATAAAATAATATTACAAAGGAAAGATAATCCACAGTGACGAGCTTAAACCCAGAATTTCGGTTTTCTTTGACAAACTTTCGTGTGATAGGTAGATTTACTTACGAAACAACAGTAGAACATAAGTACAACAAAAATATGGCCGAAACGGACGAAAATTCTATATTACATATTCATAGGATGGTTTTGTGTACCAAATCAATTAAAGGCATGCACATTATTCACAATGGTTATTCAAAATTACAAAATCATCAATTACATTACAAATTACAATAATGCTAATATCAATTGATAACAATTGCATGCCTTGTGTCGTAAACGATTTTTTAATGTAAGCTACACTAATATAATAAAGAGGTAAAGTTTGTTTTTTTGTTTGTATGAGGTAATCTGTGGAAGTACGTACTGGTCCGATTGCTAACATTTTTTCACCAATAGAAAGCTGCTGTATTCCTGAGTGACATAGGCTATATTTTATGTACGCGAGCGAAGCTGCGGGCAAAAGCTAGTACTAAATAAATAATCTCTACTCGTGCCCCTACCATTCAAACAACGTTTTTCAACATTCACTAATTCAGAAATCAAACGGCTGCATTGTTATACTTCCAAAACCGATTGATCTAACTATACGGAAGACATTAAAGTTACCCAACTTTTAAACAAAAACGTTATCTTTCACCAAAAAGTTTCTATAACAGAAAACATTGACAGATCCCCAACACGCGTTATCATGAATAGAAAATCATCCGAGATTGCTTATTTATCTAAACTGGCAACACCGGCCTTTCTCCGTATAGAGACAACAAAATTTTGTTTATTTTTTCGACAGTCAGTTTTATTGTTGACGCTACTGTAAATAGACGTAGCGTTGGCATAAAAAGCTTATCCTCGTTCGAAATTAAAAAGGGAATTGCATTCGTAGAATTTTTAGTGTTGTGAATAATTTATCGTTCGATATTATTTGATATTTCAGAAAGAGTAAGAATTTTTATGAAAGGCGGAAAGAGCTTTGTTTTGTACAGTTAGTCAAGTATAGATTTGAATTTATTCGGAATAGAATTAGTCGCAGTATTGGGAATATTCCCTGTAGTTTATTTTAGTTTGCATAGAGAATTTTGTTTGGAATGATTTAGCCAAATGCGATTCGGCTTGCACACAAAGGGTTTACCGTTTTACGTAATTAAAATCAAGCAATAAAAACGCCGACATTAATTTTTTAATTTAATTTATTAACCCTTTAATTTTTTAATTTTATTTTAATCTTATTATTTGTTGCTGTAGCAGCAATAGAAATACACATTCTTGTGAAAATTTCAACTGTAACTGTAAGGGCCTGTTTCACCACCTATGATTAAGTTTCGAGTACAGATCGTCCGTTATAAGTTGGCGAGTGTGAAGTTAGGCTCTGCGAATTTTGGCGCTTGAAATATCGTACAAAACTAAAGCTTTATTGCTGTTAAAAGCAGTTATTGGCATTTATTTTTTTAAAACCTTTTTTTTGTACGATATTTCAGGCGCCAAAATTCGCAGAGCCCTACTTCACACTCGCCAACTTATAACGGACGAACTGTATCTTACTTGGCAGATAATTTCATACAAATTCTGTTCCATTTATGAATTTATTCAGTGAGTAGTGCCTACTCGGACATTGTGAAACAGGCCCTTACACTTACGGTTTGACATACTCGTACAGACACTCATACTGACGGACAGACAAACGAATATACAGTCTACTGTGGAATCCAAATACCGCTACATTATAGAATCGAACTAACTAAACACCCCACCGCCCGCGCCCCCAAAATTCAAATTAAACGTTATAAACTCGAATCGAACTAAATTCGGGAATCGGGGATACTTGTTTATGAAGGTAAAACGTGGGCAGGATGTTTTCCAAATTACCTCCATAAACTTTGAAAAGGTTATTATTTTCTTTAAGATCATTACTCGATAACCTAGAAATGTCGTTTTCATTTGGCCAATTAATTAGTTCTTCTGTTTCATTTTGTCGTCGACTATTTTAAAGGTGGACTAACAAAGACGGTGGTTTGATAAAAGATCTTTTATGAATTTGGAGGTCTAGACGTTTTGATTTAAAGGTATTTCAATGGCTGAATTCATACTATAGCTCATTTTAGACTACGCTATTATATATAGCATATCACATAGATTTCATAGCAAAAAAATATCGCTTGCCATGCATTTATAATAATTTATAGTATAGCAAAGTGTGCGTCTAAAGCCAAGGATACACTAGGGGACAAATGGAGCAACATGTTGCGGAACATATTGCTCAACAACTACGTGGAACATGCATACTGACGCGGGACTCGTGCGCTCGCTCTCGAGGCGGGAGCAAGCAACATGCCCCGCGTCACGTACTATGTTGCGGGGCATGTTGCAGGACAAAATGCAACGTTGCCGCGTCACGTAAATTTAGTGTTGCGCGTCGTGTTTCGGGACAAAATGTTCCCTAGTGTATCCCAGGCTTTAGAGTGCGTCTAATAAAAGCGCGACCTGGAGTTTTTTTTTTTATTTAATTGGCAACATTATTCAGCCGCAATTGTAGGAAATAAAAAAAATTGTGAAGTGTCAAAACATGATTCCCCTACTAGTTAGTAATACCACATACAAAATTTTTGGATTCGACCTCTTTTTCTCAGGTCACGCTTTCATTAGACGGAGTCTAGTAAATAAATGTATGGCGAGCGATATCGTTGTGCTATGAACTATATCATATATCATCTGCCTAGCCTTTTCCCAACTATATTGGGGTCGGCTTCCAGTCAAGCCGGATTTAGCTGAATACCAGTATTTTACGAGGAGCGGCTGCCTACCAGACCTCCACAACCCATTAACTGGGGTAACACGGTACTTCATGGCAAGACTGGAGTCAGATTTACTGGCTTCTGACTATCCGTAACGACTGCCAAAGATCTCCAAATGACAGCCGGGACCAACGGCTTAACGTGCTTTCCGAGGCACGGAGGAAACTCGTTATGTTAAGATGGTCACCCATCCACAGACCAACCTAGGCAAGCGTTGCTTAACCTTGAAGATCGACCTGTGCGGCTGTTGTTATCTAGCCACGTGCTCCTCAACTACAATAAAACAACTATATGATATAATATATGCTTATTATATTACCTACGGTATAGTCTGAAATGAGCTTAAATGACCCTAACAGCAGTAGTGGTCCAGTAGTAATTGCCCCGACTTACCGAGTTGTAATTCGCGTAAACCAAACCAGGCGCATTACTTTGTGTAGTTTATTTAATTACCACTGTTCTCAAAAACGGTTAAGGAAAACATCACGAGGAAACCAACATGTCCTAGGACTAAAAAATTGAAGATATGTGACATCCATCAAGCTCTGGTCCCGCGCGGTGGACCCGTTCCCTTTCCTAGAGAAGAGCCCTGATTCTCAGCAGAGGGAACATTAAAAGGGTGATTATGCTATGCTATCCCTAAGATTGAAGTCTCATAAAGGTTTGATAAGTTGGGTGGACGGCATTATCTTTAGATTGTGTTATTTTAGAAGTTTGATTTTTTCACTGCTCGAAGAGCTAGTATGCCTGAGTCATCATCATCATTTCGGCCGAAAGAAATAGTTAGACATAGGCCTCCCCCAAGCGTCGCCACAACGTCCGGTGCTGTGAGTCTCGCATCCATCGGATGACTACCTGGGTATTTGATATTAATTTCAGTATCATTATTTCCACGCGGACAAACAAACAACAAAGTAATTCTATAAGGTTTCCGATTTTACATAAACCTAAAAATTTGTAGAGTACTTGATAAATTACAAGGTGGTATTACAAAGAAGGCTACTTGTAATAAAACAGTTTTAGTGTACCAATATTAGCGTAAGTAGAGGTTCAAATAATGTTGCCATGCTTTAGTACCCCTAGCTCAGATGTGAATAGATTCTTTTTTCAATCATTACATTGAGAACATGAACGCATGTTACTAAATAAAAAGAGTTCTGAGTTTACATGTAGATGGATGGAGAGGGAGAGGGAGACCGAAGAAAAGATGGATGGATTGTATGAGGAGAGTTATGTAAGAAAAAGGGAATTAGTGATAGTGTGACGGGTGTCAGAACAGAATGGAAGAGAAAGACGTGTACCGCCGAACCCAAGTAATATGGTACAAGGGCAGGAAGGATAACACGTTAAGAATCTAAGGATACTTATATATTTTTTTTTTGTATAATATGAAAATTGGATGATGCCTGCTAAAGATGCTAGAACATAAGAGAAACCGTGAACCTAGAACGCAAAGGGCAATTGAAGAACACAGGTGTGGTTTTAATCAATAAAATTACCAATCTATTTGTGCTAAAAGTGTGATAGCGGGAGGGCGTATCCTCCCGCTCCAAGTCCCAACCAAGTCAGATTCCCAACTCAAAAAAAACCGCACCCGTACCTCCAAGACCGATTATTTACCTAATACTTGTTTACATTTTACTTACGGGCAACACCACTTATGTAAATCGGTGTCTGCTATTTCGGTATCAACAATTGACATTTTGCTGTCAGAATCCATCAAACATTCCAACATAAGTACACCAATAAAAGATCAACGTTTTATTACAAATATCGATAAGGTTTAAAAGCATAAAATATTTATATATGAATTTGCTGATTTCCCGCAATAAAATACGCTGTGGTGTCGAATAAAATATTTATTATATTCATAATTCGTTTATGGCAACATTTAAATGTCGATAATCGAATAAATCCTATCGTTGGAAGTAAAATTCGAATCGATGTTGTTTTTATAGATTGAGAATCGTAGTGGCAATTTAAAACAGCGATGAATTCAGTTCGATATTTAATTTTTATTTCAAAAATTGTCATATTATACTGATATATTTTTTGAAGTTTCGGTGATTATTTTGTATGTAGATGATGTTGATTTTTTCTTTATTTTTAATCCAATTTGCGGATTAACAACATCAAAATATAACAGAGTAAATAACAAATAAGAAAACTAAAATAGTATCTATGTTTCCTGATAACTAAAAACTGGGGGGTCTTTAAGTTTGGAGTGAATAGATATTCATCGTTTACCATCAGATGAGATAGTGGTCAAGTGTGAGCATATAAACAGTTAACAAAAAATTGATACCTTCTCAATAAGCTTCAACCAGAGCAGGAAAAATGAAACCATGAAACACGGCGTATTTATCTTATTTTTTGAACACAGTACTTTTTGTCCGCTAGAAGACGACACATTGAGTTTTGTGTTCTATGTTCAAAGGACGATTAACGCCCGTTTTCAATAAGCTATCTACAGAGACAGAGACAGTAAAACAAAAGATCCAATACAAAAATTTGACATGTTTCTGTTGTTTTTCTATCTCCGATATATGATAGATAGCTTATTGAAAACGGGCGTAAGACGGTTCTAACCACAGGTTCTAACGATATGCTCATTGATCATTGACAGAGGCTCATTGTTCGAATTCCGAAAAGGAGTTTAGGAGACAGATCAACATATACACACACACATACATAGCCTGTCAAAATCATAACACTCTTTTAGCGTTGCCGTATTTGGTTAAAAACGATCTAAAGCCAGTCTATACAGTAAAAGTAGGTCTAATTATAGAAGCAACACAAAAACATGGCATTTCCCCTCTTCTGCCGACTGTACAACAGTTGGACGATATTATTAGTGGGCGAAACATAAATATTTAGATTTCTATTAATATACAACTGCCATATTGTTTCTTTGGATCCACAGCACCGTGATGTTTCCCTTAATTTTACCTGTTTATAAGGCCGCGTTCTTACTTTGTCGTGACGATTAATTTATCGTCGGACGACTGTCATCTCTGGAGTCGGTATCATTGACCTAGATTCTAAATTAATTAAAATAATAATATTACTTTATTAATACTACTTTAAATTTATTAAAATTTCTTTATTTAGAGTAACATGCGGCTCATACCATAAAACTCACAATAAAAACATTCACAAACAATGTACATATTTTTATATTATAATGTTTCCTTGTAATATTTGTGTGTACATAAATGATAAATAAATAAATAAAAAATAAATAATTATATAATAACATACACAGCCACAGTAACATAAACAGATACGACAGCACTTAATGACACGAGAACTTTGTATTCTCATGACCTATCAGCCAAGATAATCTAACTCTGACCCCTCAAATAGCAGTAAAACTTAACCATCTCGTAAATATAATCTTAGCTCACTATACTACATATTGAGACCCATTAAACAGCACATTAGTCGATCTGGGAGAACGAATAAAAAACTAAAATCTACCATCTAGCTGTTATCATTATAACTACTATTTGTCGTGGCCACGATAGATAGTCACAACAACAGCACTTGATTTTGGTACCGTCATGGTTTATTTCTTACATGTTTTATTATTTTATAACCGTCGTGCTAGCCGCTCCCACTGTCATGACAATCTGTTGACACCGCAATAACAGTCGCAGACGACATTTAATCGTGTCGTCTTATATGTGAACACCTCCTTATTATTTAATATTATATTATAGATAGAGGTTTCACATTTTCTCACCCAGTTAAATATAACCCATGTCACTTTAAACTACACGATTATCTATCGTCACGACTAATTTGGAACGTGACCTAACGCATCATATTATCAAAGGGGTTGCCAGAAATATGAGTCGTATGTTGATTTGAAATGAAAGAGATTTCTACAGCTGTTTGATTGCTTAGCGATTGGATTCTGTGCTACTTCTTTTCACATCAATCATTGGAAAACTTATCAAACGTTTATGTTACGTCACACTAGGAATCAGTGGTTAAATCTACCTAGTTTTTGATAGGGTCTCCTTGCTACCTAGGTAGTAGACACATTTCCATAAACACACTTCCCATTCCACAACTCAGTTATTATTACGTTATATCTTTTTTTAGATATTTTGGAAACAGTGTTGATTTAAAAAGACGATAAGTTAGTTATTTCGTCAGCGCTTGTCCATTTTGTATCTTGGCTACCATTCATACCATAAATAAAACTATAAGATGTAGCAATGAGCGATGTGAACTTTATTAAGTTACTACACTTTGATCTTAGCCAAAAGGCCGACTAATTTTCTATTTTGTTTGTTCTGACCACGTGACTTAACGTTCTTGAGAACATACGTTCTTATAGTTTAAACGGTTATAGAATATCAACTTGGACAAGTCTGCTCGTGTTATCTCTCTGTTTCGCATTGCCTCTTTATGAAACTTTGCGAACGCAACCCGTTTTGAATGAATTTTGGGGCCTGGATTGACGAAAGAGATCCCCGGGACCCCGGAATTAGGGCAAAGAAGGAACAGGAGTAGGTTTTAACACGTGTTAAATGAACAAACCAGCTTTTAAACCATGCTCAGGTTGATGATAGATGGATCGGGAAGGGCTCTCTAGTAAGAATCACGATCTCTACTTCCAAAAGCACACACACTAATCTACCCCGTATTTAAAACTGTCTAAAAAACACACAAATTTCTTCTCAAAATTCGTTCCCTATTACCGGTTTTCGAATATAAATAACTTAGCCGCCTAAGATTCGGAGCACGTCCAAAAATTTATTGTTGCCGGTGTAAGTTGAAAAGAACCATTGAGATAGCGGCAAACGCAAAAGTTCCGCGCAGTTCTGTTTTGTAGGTACTTTTATAAAGCCTTGCCCGATAGTGAAGCCTCTGGGTGAATTGTTGGCTATCGGAAGTGGGAGAAGTTTGTGCTGCGAAATTGTTTTGAGAGATGTTATTGTTACGGTGTTTGGTAATTTTTTTTGGCTTTTGTTAATGTTTTTTTTTTTGAGAAATTTTGGCCCTGCTTACTAGGGTAAGCTCTTGCGTGTTTTCATTCCCGTTCCTAGACGAAAATGAAAATTAATTTTATAACAAAGTTATTTGTTATATCATCAGCTATCTGTCCGTGAAAGTCTCGTCAATCAGTCCAGCCTTTTTGAAGATTAGCCGGAACAAACGGACATAAAATTAAAAAAAAATGACATTACATACATAGTTCTGTTTTGTAGGTACTTTTATAAAGCCTTGCCCGATAGTGAAGCCTCTGGGTGAATTGTTGGCTATCGGAAGTGGGAGAAGTTTGTGCTGCGAAATTGTTTTGAGAGATGTTATTGTTACGGTTTTGGTATTTTTTTTTGGTTTTGTTAATGTTTATTTTGTAGCTATTTAAAAAAAAATCCCCCACTGTAGGGTAAGCTCCTGTGTCGTGTTTTTCGTAGTTTGAAATCCTGTTCCTGCGGAAAGATGAAAAGTAGCTTTATAAAGAAGTCACTTCTTGTATCATCACCTATCCGTCAGTAGTGAGAGTCCATTTAAACTCATTCCAGCCGTTTTGAAGAGTAGCCGGAACAAAAGGACATATTTTTTTGGTACTTTTATAAAGCCTTGCCCGATAGTGAAGCCTCTGGGTGAATTGTTGGCTATCGGAAGTGGCAGAAGTTTGCTGCGAAATTGTTTTGAGAGATGTTATTGTTACGGTTTTGGTATTTTTTTTTGGTTTTGTTAATGTTTATTTTTTAAGAAATATGGCCCCGTAAGCTCTTGCGCGTTTTAAATCCCGGTCCTAGAGGAAAATGAAAATTAATTTTACAACGAAGTTGCTTCTTTTATTATCACCTATCCGTCAGTGGTGAGAGTCCATTTAAACTCAGTCCAGCCGTTTTGGAGATAAGTCGGAACCAACGGACATAAAAATAAAAAAAAAACGACATTACATACACAGTTCTGTTTTGTAGGTACTTTTATAACGCCTTGCCCGATAGTGAAGCCTCTGGGTGAATTGTTGGCTATCGGAAGTGGGAGAAGTTTGCTGCGAAATTGTTTTGAGAGATGTTATTGTTACGGTTTTGGTCATTTTTTTTTTGCTTTTGTTAATGTTTTTTTTGGTATTTTTTTTTAAGAAATATGGCCCCGAACTAGGCTAAGCTCTTGCGTGTTTTCAATGAATGAAGATATCCGCAGAAGAACCAAGGTTACCGACATAGCCCGAAGAATCACTAGGGGCACACGGGGAGCACTTCGCTTGTAGAAGAGATTGTTTCTGAGGTTCTGACCGTTATGTTCTGGAGTGGCGACCGTGTACCGGAAGACACAGCATTGGAAGGCTTCCCACAAAGTGGGCCAATGGCCTAATGAGGGTCGCGGGAATCTAATGGATGCGAGAAGCACAGGACCGTTCATTGTAGCGACACTTAGGAGTGGGTTATGTTCAACAGAGGACGTCTTTCGGCTGAAATGACGCGACCTAGGTCAAGAAAGATATTGACCTAAGTTGCGTTCCTGGCCCACAATGACCCTTCCAAAATCCCCGTATGAGTTTATAAGCCTGCCACAGCATTGTCAACACATTGTCAATTAGTATTGTCTACGGTATCCGCGGTATATCCGCCGTCATGATTAAAAACACAAAAATGCTAACGAAAAAAGCCAGCCATTTTTTTGGGCTTAAATTCACAATAGCACATTGAAACTGCAAACCAACTCCGGTATAAAACGAAAATTGACGTCAAAATGAAATGGATATAGATACCTATGAACTATGATATAACTAGGTATGATAAAACCTTGCGTATTTATGAGTATGTACAAAACAACAAAAAATGATAGAAAAATAAATAAGAGAAAAAAATCACAAACTATAACACTATTTCATGATTTTGTATGCGTGGAACCCTATTTTATACTTAATCGCATGTTACGAAAGCAGTTATGAATTTACATGTGGACGGATGGAGATGAAGAGGCGGAGACTAAAGAAAAGATGGATGGATTTTGCGATAGCTGATATGAAAGAAAAGGGAGTTGATGATAGCATGACGGGTGATAGGACAGAATGGAAGAAAAAAACATGTTGCGCCGACCCCAAATAATATGGGATAAGGGCAGGAAGAAGAAGACGGGTTTTGCGCACTTAGTCCTATCCATTGTGCATAGGTCAGTACCATGGTGGCTTTCGCCAACTCACCTCTCTAAAAACCGAACGCCATGAAAAACCTGAGAATTCAGGGGCCCTAGGGTTTGCACGCGTTTATCAGTGACACCTGCTTAGTCAAAAACCACATGCGTGTAACTGAGATTCTTTTACTAAAATAAAAGTAAAAAAATAGAAGTCATTGGATAATTTCCAACTTATAAAAACCGGGCAAGTGCGAGTCGGACTCGCGCACCGAGAGCTTTTTATGAGAACGATCGAACGAACTAGATCACATCCTACCGTACATCATATATTTTTTTTAGATTTTTCATACTCGTATTTTAGAAGTTACAGGTTACACGTTTTACCACTTTGAAAGTATCTCTCGCGCAAACTATTTAGTTTATTTAGTTTCGTACGGAACCCTTAAAAGAGATCCATACCTATCACGGCTCCAGAGTTTCGCTAACAAATAGAAAAAATCCTTACTAAGAAAGAGATCAGAGCTAATGGGTGCTCGCCGTCGTCCGGGCGTTAGGCAATCAAGCTCGAGTCGACGACGCGTAACTAATGTTCCACGCGCGCCTCAAAGAAATGTCAGAAACACTGAATGGGCACAGAAGTGTCGATGCCTGTTAGGACTGCTGGAATGTTCGAAAAAGGTCACGGATTTTCTAGATCGCTACCGTAGGTCGCTCAGCGATCCTCGACGCCCAGGGTATCTTCTGTCGCGGCGGCTGGGCAGTTAAGTTAGGATGTATGTTCCCCCACTCTTGCGGCAACCTCATTCGCTAGCACTACTGGTTAGCAAAAACATACGACAGGATCACATTCCCCCTCGCTCCGGAACCTTGGTTCAGACCTCCAGGGTCTAGGCACAACACGAGAGGTCGCCACCGCCGAACGCCTTTACAAGGACACGGCGTGCTCCGCCAATGCGGGGCATACCTCAACCGTCTGCTCCTCCATGTCATCCCGAATCCGAAACAGGAATCTCCCAAACTTACCGTGGACCAACGACCTGATGATGATAGCAGCTGAAAAGCTTATCCAGCAGTAGACGCCTTTCGACTGAAATTAAGATGACAATAAAGATATATTATTAAACGCCATTTTGGAAAACATTCCTTCTCACTTCACAAACCAGACCATTACCATTTACAACACATTAAAACCAATAAACAACTCAATCCGTTAACATCAATATTTCAATTAACATTATCACGATCAACAAGCCAAAATTATGTAAAATGGCCGCCAAGTGCTGTATACGTACATTGTAGAATATACGTACATTGCACAATGTACGTATTAAAACAATTAGCCGATGATTCTCGGTACAGTGGCGCGCGTTCACAGGGGGTTGGTTAATGATCGATGAGAGATAACGGTACTGTTGGTGGGGGATGGTGTCGGGGATGAGCGGAGGCGGGGTGGATTTTATTTTTGATGGTTTTTGGCGTTGATGTATTTCAATAATATCAGTCTATCCGTGTAGTTTTGCGGGAAAAAAAAACTAAACTACAAGGTTAAGCAACGCTTGCCAAGGTTGGTCTGTGAGTGGGTGACCATATTAACATAACGAGTTTCATCCGTGCCTCGGAAAGCACGTTAAGCCGTAGGTTCTGGGTGGAGGTCTGGTAGGCATCCGCTCCTCGTAAAATACTGGTGTTCAGCTAGGTAAATCCAGCTTGACTGGAAGACGACCCCAAAATAGTTGGGAAAAGACTAGGTAGATGATAATGTGTAGTTTTGCGGAACATTTTGAAAAACTAACCGAGACTCTTTTGTGTTGTGTTTTCCCATGAATCTAAAAAAAAAATCTTACTTCCTGACAGTTATTTCTCTCGGACTTTCGAGCGGGCGGAAGTGTCAAACTTTTACTAGCTTAAACCTACAGTCAGCAATCTGCAGCCGTAGCAGCGGCGCTACTGCTACTTCACTAGCTCCTACAATTTTGCTGACATCCCTTGCTGATGCCATATGGAACGTAAAAGGCAACTGACACTACACAGGTGTATTTTAGTCAGTAAAAATCTGACACGCTTTCTAGTTACACCTATCGCGACCAACCTTCAAAAACAAAAAGGTTACATGTAATTTACGAGTATAACTAATATGTATTTAGGCAATTTAACTCCAGAAGGACCCCAATACCTACCATCTGAGATTACACTAGTTCAGTTCTTTACGAGGTGGTTAGCTTAATATTCAACCAAATAAAAAAAAAAACAAAAGTTATCTACAGTATAACGTCAAAATTCTCCTCAACATCGCTGTCGACTGATAATGTATCTAAAAGGCTGACAGCATTACCACGCTGTATGGCAATGCTGCCCAAAGGTTGGCTTTTACCTTCGGCATCCAATATTTTTGCACGTTAAGCCGTAGGTCCCGGCTGTCATTTGTAGATCTTTGGCAGTCGTTACGGATAATCAGAAGCCAGTAAATCTGACTCCAGTCTTGCCATGAAGTACCATGTTACGCAGTGAATGGGTTGTGGAGGTCTAGTAGGCAGCCGCTCCGCGTAAAAACTAATAACTACGCGTAAAAACTAATAACGCGTAATACTGGTATTCAGCTAAATCCGGCTTGACTGGAAGCCGACCCCAATATAGTTAGGAAAAAGGCTAGGTGGATGATATAAATATATAGGTATATATAATATTTTTGTAACAGACCAATATTTAATAAAATAATAATTTATGGCAGTCGTTTTCTATATTATAATATTGTGGCAAACGTCGGAGAGCCGACTGCACTAGTCAAACGATGCAACTGGGACACGCTGTATGTAGACAGATCTGTTTGAAAATTTTATTATGAGTTTCACTGAATAAATATCTATTTTCTACGAAGTATGTGTTATATTTCACTCATATGAAACCAACTGAACGTATTTATTCCAAGTATTTACACCTTTTCATTTAACTATAGGTAGGATTGGCATCCATTGGTCCATCCGTCGTGAACGTCACCAGTTTATCGGTACGGTCGTTGTGGTTATAGGAAGCCTAATGACTAACAATCAGTGGATATCATTCGGCTGAAATGATGATGATGGTGATGAAACTATTCACAGGCACTTTTGAGTCTTCTGATATTTATACTTATAGTGCGGGAGCCTTACCATGAGGTGTTCAAGCTTGTGGACGACGAGGAATGGGTAGCTCTCCGTCCGAACGTCCGGTAACAGTCCGGACCAAATCCATGTCGTCAAGGGCGCGTAGTGTTCCACTCGTGCCTCAAAGAGATGTACATGCAAACTTTAGGGGTCTGGTAGAGTCGAAGCCTAGTGTGGCCGAAAGGGAACCTCAGGATCCTAGAATTCAGGCAAAGAAGGAACAGGAGTAGCCAGTAAAAGTCTGACACGCCCTCCTGCTCTGCCCAGAGCGGGAGAAGTCACATGGGTGATTAAAACAAACCATGACGTCTTAAAATTTCAACTGTGTGAGCGAGAAAAAGGGCTATCTAATTCTATACCCTATATACAACCATAAAAAAACATACACACTCATAAAATGTCGCCTTTCTAATATCAGTGTGTTAATAGTTCAAGTCATCTTATTACTGTCACACATTTCAGAAAAATCTTTTTCTCAAAAATACGTGTTTCGTCGACCGCAAATAATTAACATAAGGGCAGGACAAACGATCGGGTACTCTAAGCCTGTATTCCTACGGGACATCCATGAGAATTTCGAAACGCCAAAAAATACACCAAGTCCTCGATCTCCGAGCAAATTATTCACATCACGCGTGTGTTCCCCTGGGTAAGACAATACACTGTCGTCTATATAACACTTTGAGAAAATGTCGTATAGATGTGCCTGAAGCGAAAACTACATTAGACCGACGTAGACGTGGGTGACGCCGAGTTGTACGAATAGCGACATCTATGATCTCATAGGAGAACTAATCATGCATCGCGCAAGTAACATTCTCCACGCGACTAGAAGAACATAATAGAAATGTCCGATTATAATTTGGGTGTCTTCAAGGCTAGAGTGAATAGGCTCGTAATAAACTAGTGCGCCTCACCATCAACGATTGCATCACTACTTACTATCAGGTGGGATCGCAGTCAAGCACTAGTTTACAACGATAAAAAAAAACAACCCGAAATCATATATCGGGCAGTAGCCCACCAGACATAACAGCTCGTCTGGTCGGAGGATCGTTCCTTTTCAATAGAGGTATGTGGGACTTTACTCTCTGTTCCACATACCTCTAAATACTTACGTAACGTAGCGTGGGTCTAATGTAGCTACAAGTCTAGTTGCCGTATAAAATGTAAGGAGTCTGATACGCCCAGACTGGCGTACCTATGTAACACACGTGGGAGCATTGTAGTTTCACCTTTGCCCTGTTATCCACTGGGCGCAACTTCCGTCTCCTGTGTACTGAGAAATTTTAGATAAAAAAAACCAGTAAGACTCAGGGAAACCAATCCAAGACCTCATGCTCAATGGACTTGCGTAGCCCTACCGTTTTCCAGGGCAGCTAAACTGAAAACATTTTAGGTACCGATACGGAACAAGGTGTAAAAACCTACATAGCACGGTTAAACTGGAAGGATCCTGAGACAGAAGAAAACATATTAAAAAAAAACGCAAATTGTTGCTTACGGTATTCTTTATAAAAATGCTCAATGTATACGACCACGGTGTAGACATGCACAATAAATTACACATAACAATAAAACAATAGTTTCTCTAATTAACAATTTCAAAATTAAACTAAGAAGCTAAATACATTAATTGACAATAGTGGTAAACCTCCCCTTGTTTTTAAAAAGAAACTACGATGTAAATCTCGCAGTGTTGTTTCACAGTACAAGTAAAAAGTTAACTGAAAAATAACTAAAATACTTGTTGGAAACGCTTTCTTTGTCTTCAGTTTCTAGTTTGAACTTTACAGTTTGTGGTTACCAGACTTCCGCCATTTTATAATAAAAACTGGCTAAGTGCGTAGAAAAAAAAAAGAAAAAAACACTGGGCAAGTGCAAGTAGGACTCGCGCACTCTGGGCTCCGTACCAACTCACCTATGAAAACAGTTCAATTCTAGAATGAGTCTTGAAGACTTTCCGAATTTCAATTTTTTTCTTGTGACGTAACTACAAATTTTCAATTTTCAGATTGTTTCCTATATTTGAGACCTTGCTATGTGCCAAATTACAGGATTCTACGTCAACGGGAATACTCTATGAATTTTGATTCCCTTGAGAGTGTCAAAATTTACATTTTTGCGGCATAAACGGCCGTATCTTTTTTTTCGTAAACTTAATTTTTGTACACCTCCAAGGGCCGGCAGACTTAAGTATATGGTTTTAATTTCAACTCGTTACCTCCACGCGTTCCCGAGGGGTCTTGACAGACAAACGGAAAACAAAGTGATCCTATAAGGGTTTCGTTTATTCCTTTTGCGGTACGGAACCCTAAAAATGATTGTTTTTGCAATATTTCCAAATGACAATATTAATAGATATGAGAGGAAAATATAAACCGGTCAACTTTGTACCCAAAAGTACAAGAAAAATTGTGATCTATGAATCCGCCGTGTCTACAGTGTTCTCACATACAGATTAAAAAAAGAAACTATATGTATGAGAATAAAAATAAACCTATCAATAAATGATACAATAATTATAAGTAAATAATTAAACTAAGGTGACTATGGTCTAAATTGGATGATAAAAAAAGGCATTGTAGTATATTGGTAGCTAATTAGTCAACGAAAAAAATATCACCTCGGTCGAACACTAAAAGCTAAAGTGAACTTTATTAAAATTAAAAAAGGAACATATAATATGCAGTATATTGCTGTCCTTGTCACATACGTACTATTCTATATAGCCGTCCTTGTCACCTCGTTTTTATTCTGTGACTTAATTAAAGTCATTCGGGTGGTTTACAGCGGCGGTATACATACTTTGTGCCGCGGTTGTTATTGCTACATTAATTATGGTGGAATTTATTATTTAAGGGGTTAGCCTCGGGGGATCGATGGTGGAAGTGGTTTTTTTTTGTGTGGGATACAATTGGGGAGACTTTGGGGTGGAATGTTTGGTTTTACTGAATTTTTGCATTTTTGTCTTCATAATAATATTTTTGTATTGAAACATTGGACTTTATCTCGACTATTTTTTTTATTTTTTTTTTGTGGCGATCTATATGAAGAACTAGCTTCTGCCAGCGGCTTCGGGTCACGTGAAAATGGGTTTATTCATAGATATTAGTCCATCCTTACGTTGTCGAAACCTACACGGTCCGGACCAAGCGCTTTGCCTCGTCGTTTATACCGCGTACATCAAGGGATTGGAATAATTTGCCTGCTGCGGTCTTTCCGTCCAATTATAATTTGGGTATCTTCAATACTAGAGTGAATAGGCTCTTAATAAACTAGTGCGCCTCACCATCAACGATTACATCACTGCTTACCATCAGGTGGGATTGCAGTCAAGCACTAGTTTAGGCTATATAAAAAAAAAGAATTTGGAACCCCGTTTCATACCCTTAGGAGGTGTTGGGAAATCCTCTCTTAGTTCTCGCCAACGTCATAAAAGAAAACCTTGTCCAATATTTTATGCTCCTAGGTGGGTACATTTACAAACACATACACAAGAAATCCAAACCCGGAGCAAAAATCTAAAGGACATACAGGTATTTAGTCCACGCAGGAATCGAGCTCGCGACACACAGTGCAGCAGCCAATCGCTCAAACGCAGCGCCAATCGTGCTATCGCAAAGCACTTCTCAGTTTTCATTAGGATGAATTTTTCAGAAAAGCTAGAACTGTAACAAGAAAAGTCAAGTTGAATTGAGTTTGAAATCAAAAGTGAGTTTTAATTTTCGCTGAATTTTCGCCTATAAAGTTTTTGTTTTAGGTTGGAAATCATCTAATGACTTCTCCCATTCTAGGGTGGAACTTTTACTGACTAAAACCCACTACTATGTTCCTTCCTTGCCTAGTGTTTCATTACCCCGAGTTTACCTTTAGAAGCTTGGCCCCAGTAGGCTTCGACCGTACTGGGTGGGCCCTCATGGAGATGTCAGCAAAATCTGGTTTTGCTGACATCTCCATGAAGCGTGCGTGGCACACTACGAGCTGTCGACGACTTGGGTTTGGTTACGACCGTTATTGGTCAGCCAGACGACAAGTTACCCATTGCTCGCAAATCCACGCCTACGGTTTGGAAATCGAGGTCAAGATCTGGGCGGTTAGAGCGTGAAGACAACTGAAAGAACACAAGTGCGTTATGTGTTTTAGTCAGTAAAAGTCACACCCTCATTCTCCACCATTAGCTGGAGAAATTATTTGATGATTCTCCACGTAGTCCGGTCAATTTAGACTTAAATTAGTGGTCAAATAACAATAATTCCCGGAAAGCCAAATATTGGTGGAGAGCTGGGGTATACAAAGACAAATAAAATTTTAAAAATCTCCATCGATCCTATGTGTGCTACCAAAGTTATTCGGGGTCAAACGTGAAAAAATTAAGTCAATTAATTATATGATAACATTTTTCTAAGTAAAAATATTTGTATGTTTTCTTAAAACCTGAACTACTTAATAAGCAATATATTTAGGCATTAAAAACTAATAATACCAACTACTTATCTCGAACATGAAACGAGATGTCAGATTATTAAGGAAAGCCAATAATCTGAAATTTTACTTATAAAAATATAAAACATACTATATTTTTCTACGCTCTACTCAGAGATTATTAGGTACTTAATATTATTAACGAAATGTTTTCGAGAACTCATAATGATTAGCAATAAGAAATTAATTAAAAATACAGGATTAATTTTTCGAGTGGCGCGCGTTGGTGAATGACAGAATCTGTAATTATAGAGAAGGCCGCATAGTTATGCGGAAAAAAAACTTTAAAACGTCCTTCCCGAGATAACAAAAACATGTACTTATATCTTACGTACCTATACATCTCTTTCTTTAAATATTTTGTAAAAACAAATGTCTGTAGTTTCTATTAAAATCAAAACTTTTTGTGTGAAACCAATCTAGTAAAGAGCTCTAAAATACTGCAATTTTGCGTGAACTTTGGTCCTTTATAATATACTTATAATTTAAAAAAATATATGCCATGCACATTTAATCGAAATTCATAAAATCATTTATACAACATTCTTAGTTCATTTTGCTCTATGTAATTCCCAGTCATTTCTTTTGTAACTAATGTAATACCGTGGTGACAGTGTTCATTTAAATAAAATAGTGTATTTAATGTACGTAAAGTTCATTTAGTTTTAGTAATGTTTATTTAGTTTTATATATATTTGTTCTATTTGCCTTGTCTTCTAGTTTAATATTATGTCTTCACTATATCTCTATTTAGTTTAATAATTTAATCTGTGGAAACGTTGTGGATTGAACATTGGTGCGTCTCATATGATTTACTTAAAATAATTTGCTATATTTTCATTGCAATAATGTTCACAAAATATACCTAATAAACGTGAGATATAACCAACTGTTAAAATAATTTCTTTACATACAACGTTTATGTGTGTGTACTCCAAAACTTATTTTGTATAACATTATTAGATATAACGGTTATTCAATCGAAAATCATTAGGCCTCGATCGTTTAAACTATTTATTAACGTATCGTATAATAACCCGTATTATAAGTTGGCGCCCCGAATTGAAAAACGTTGCGGTAATGCAATGCGGCTGAAATACAGATAGTTCGCAATCCTTAAAAGCGAATTAGTACTATTGAACCTAAACAATCATGCGTATGGTGTCTTTACAAATAGTAAGCAAAGTGCGAGCGAAGCGAGCTCAGAAGTTACACTGACACTTGAAGTTTAGGTCACTCGAACATGGACAGGTTAGGTTAGGAGGCTAAGGCGGGAACGAAACGCAGCGGAGCTCCCCCCTGAACCCAGTCCTATGTCCCTTGTTTGTCTTCGTTGCAGGACCCAGTATCTCTTATGTGTTTAATTTTGTCATTGAATGTCAAGTAAATTATTTTTTCCTTCTTCTACCCATGCTGAATGATTTTACTTATGATAGAGAAAAAAAAAGCTAGTCTATATATATAAAAATGAAACCCGTTTTCCGTTCTCACGACATTAACATGAAAACGGCTTGACCAATTTGGCAGATTTTTTTTTGTAGTTTTCTAATACTCTGTACAAGGTTCTTACGGAAACAAATATTAAGAAAATCTCTCAGAAAGATTGAAAAATATACTTTTAATTTTGCATATTTTAAAAAACGTGCGTAACGAATGTTCGCCGGTTCAGCTAGTTTTATATAAAAAAACTACAAAACAAAAATCTATCAACGCTTTCCCACTCAAAGAGCGTGGTCGATAACACGGGCGAAAGTATTCCAATCTCATGTAGATTCGCTAAATGCCGAGTACGGGCAGTGCGGGCTGTTGCCGGTCAGCGTGGCTGTTTCATTTCCTCCCTATGAGTGCAAACCAATACCTGTGTACCCCATACACACGCATTCGTCGATTTAGTCATATTGAACCTATACAATCAGGCGTATGGTGTCTTAATACATAGTAAACCAAGACACCCGGACACGAACAGGTTTGGTTAGAAGGCTAAGGCGGGAGCGAAACAGAGCGGAGCTCCCGCCTTAACCCACTCCTCCTTGTTTGCTTTCGTTCCAGGACCCCAGATCTCTTATATGTTTAATTTTGTCAAGTAAATTATTTATTTTCATTCTTTGAGTCATGCTGAATGATTTTACTTGTGGTAGGGAAAAAAAAAGCTAGTTTTATATAAAAAACAAAAATCTATCAACGCTTTCCCAGTCAAACAGCGTGGTCGATAACACGGGCGAAAGTATTCCAATCTCATGTAGATTCGCTAAATGCCGAGTACGGGCAGTGCGGGCTGTTGCCGGTCAGCGTGGCTGTTTCATTTCCTCCCTATGAGTGCAAACCAATACCTGTGTACCCCATACACACGCATTCGTCGATTTAGTCATATTGAACCTATACAATCAGGCGTATGGTGTCTTAATACATAGTAAACCAAGACACCCGGACACGAACAGGTTTGGTTAGAAGGCTAAGGCGGGAGCGAAACAGAGCGGAGCTCCCGCCTTAACCCACTCCTCCTTATTTGCCTTCGTTCCTGGACCCCAGTATCTCTTATGTGTTTAATTTTGTCATTGAATGTCAAGTAAATTATTTATTTTTATTCTTTTAGCCATGCTGAATGATTTTACTTGTGATAGAGAAAAAAAAAGCTACTAAACAAAAATCTATCAACGCTTTCCCAGTCAAACAGTGTGGTCGATAACACGGGCGAAAGTATTCCAATCTCATGTAGATTCGCTAAATGCCGAGTACGGGCGTGCGGGCTGTTGCCGGTCAGCGTGGCTGTTTCATTTCCTCCCTATGAGTGCAAACAAATGCCTGTGTGTGGGGCGCCAGTGTGAGCGAAGAAAAAGAAGGAAAATTTTGTTTTTTTTTTGTTTTTCTTGACAAGAAATTTTAAATGGACGTCAAGAAAGAAGGAAATTCTTAATTCGGTTGTATTTTACATATTTTAGTTTACCACTCAATCAGCGAAATCAAAAATAAAGTTGTCAAAAAATAAAAGGCCCGTTTTGACATTTGTCATCGCGACGTGCTACAAAGTAAGCGCGAAGAGAATACTCGCAATATATTCCAGTTCATAAAAAAAAATGATAACAACTGAAAGAAACAATAAAATAATTATTAATGACATATAATTAAGTTAGGTACATTGTAGGGTCTTTCTCAAACGTTAAAACGAGCCTTTTAATTTTTTGACACCTTTAACAGGCATTTTGTTTTTTATTAAACAATAAATTAGTCAGCTGCCTAGCCTTTTCCCAACTATATTGGGGTCGGCTTCCAGTCAAGCCGGATTTAGCTGAATACCAGTATTTTACGAGGAGCGGCTGCCTACCAGACCTCCACAACCCATTAACTGGGGTAACACGGTATTTCATGGCAAGACTGGAGTCAGATTTACTGGCTTCTGACTATCCGTAACGACTGCCAAAGATCTCCAAATGACAGCCGGGACCAACGGCTTAACGTGCTTTCCGAGGCACGGAGGAAACTCGTTATGTTAAGATGGTCACCCATCCACAGACCAACCTAGGCAAGCGTTGCTTAACCTTGAAGATCGACCTGTGCGGCTTTTATTATCTAGCCACGAGCTCCTCAATTAAACAATAAATTAGTAAATACACTTATTAGATTGCCTTACATTTTCTGTCCTTAAAAATGAAATGGTTTCTTTATAACGTCATAATAATGGGTAAAATTAAATATAGTTCCTGTTCAAATATTACACCAAAGCATTCACTCAATCAAACATTAAACACAGATATTTTTTCTTTCATTCTCATTGTGATTCTCTTGAAATTCCTGCTGCCAATGTCACCCCACCTTCTCCCAAGGACCTTCAATTTCCTTTTTCCAGTCTATGATATTGAATTGGTTTGCTTCAGCCGTTGGATATAATGGAACACTTATGTCATGTGTGAAATTGTCCCACACGTACAACATGCTTATAAATATCTACTATATGGCTGTCATATTTCTGGACGATGGCGTATTTATTTATATATTTATGTTAAGGGTTAGATGGGTGTGGGTATCGGGATACGTCAAAGGCATGGTTGGTGTAGTTAGGCATGCCATAATCATGGCGGTAGGTCCACTCTTTGAGAAGTGGCTGGAGAGGCGTCACGGTGTTCTTACCTTCCACATAACGTAGGTCCTCACGAAGACATGGTTTCTACACCAGATTAAAGCCAAAGAAACGCCCGAGCGTTACTATTGCGCGAACTGCCTGGAGGATAAGGTGGAGTTTACGGTGGAGGTATGTCCCGCTTGGGCGGAGCACAGCCGTGTCTTCGTGGGGGCAGTCGGCGGCGGTGACCTTTGTCACCGGACCCTGGTTCAGGTCATGGTCCTGTCCTGTTCGTCTCACATCCAGTGGACAATGAAATTAAACTAATATTACTTATAAGTCCATTTCATTTATACTGTAATAGAAACATGATTACCAATTTCACACCCAAATAAACAATATATCAAAAACTAAAAATATTATGTCAAAATACAATTCCAAATATGAGACATCACAATAATTGATTTGACTAAATCCCTATGAAAGGCTTCAATACTGTTATAAATCCAATAGATTTCGGTCTACAGCCCTTAGGTTATACACGTGTACTTTTTGCGCTAAATATAATCTTAATGTAGGTATGTGTCTTCAAAAGTATTTATAGTTTAGTTGTCGTAGGTATTTAAGTTCGCACTCTTACAAAAATAAATCTCTATAAAAAAATCTTAAATAATAAAGATTTCGCTCATAGTGGCTATCCAGTGGAGATTAACCGAGCACACAGAAGATAATTATAGTAACACGAGTGTGAGCAAAAATATAGATGCACTCTCTGTTTCTTTACTCTTACAGTCAAATGAGACGGCAATTCGACACGACCGGATAGATAGATTCGATGCAGTACAGGACAAACGGCTTTACTTGCTTTCCAAAGTGCAGAGGTGTCACACCACTAACTTCCAAACTTCAACCTGCTACAGAGTCATAAAAAAAACAACAGAAATAAAAGAAGAAAGAAAATAAAAAAAATATTTGTGTCAAACAGAGCGCTTAGGATATGCATCACATCCGCGCAAAAGGGGCACCGATCAGTAAAATTCAGTTTTTTCTCGACCCGGATATCAAAACCAAGACCCCACGCTTGAAAGTGGCGCCTACGACCACAAAACCAACGATGCAGTTTAGAAGAAATTCTTATTCACCTCTCGTAACGGCACGAGAGACATAAAATAGCTGAAGATTCATGCCGTGGCTGAGATATGCATTTTTAACACACAAATGCATATTTTAGCCACAACATAGCATGATGCAGCTATAAAACTGTATGTGAGACCACTGGTGTGTGGTTAGAATCTCAGTGTCCTAGGTGAATCAGTATCATGGGTATGCTGCCAATCAGACATATGGCCTGGTTTTACATCTTCAGTATATAATATAAGGCAAAACCCTAACTCATCAACGGCCAGCCCAAACCAAATCAGTATAAACCAGTGCTTGACCGCGATCCCACCTGATGGTAAGCAGTGATGCAGTCGTTGATAGTAAGGTGCACTAGTTTATTAAGAACCTATTCATTCTAGCCTTGAAGACACCTAAATTATAATCAGATGAGAGACCGCAGCAAGCAAATTGTTCCAGTCCTTCGATGTACGCGGTATAAACGACGAGGCGAAACGCTTAGTCCGGACCAAAAAAAGGATAAAGGTTCCGTTTATGGTGTTATTGATGATGATGTATATGATTCATTATCATCATCATCATCTCAGCCGAAAGACGACCACAGCTGGACATAGGCCTCCCCCAAGCGTCGCCACAACGACCGGTCCTGTGCGTCTCGCATCCATCGGATTCCTGCGACCCTCGTCAGGGTCGTCCATGTATATGATTGTCAAAGAATAATAAAGGATTTTCTAAAATTCATCCCCTGAGGGTATAAAATGGGGATCCAAAGTTTGTATGGAGAAACTTAATTTCACACACTTGATTCCGCTACATTGGTAGAAGCTAGCTGCCTATATGAATCTCATCATCATCATCTCAGCCGAAAGACGTCCACAGCTGGACATAGGCCTCCCCCAAGCGTCGCCACAACGACCGGTCCTGTGCGTCTCGCATCCATCGGATTCCTGCGACCCTCGCCAGGGTCGTCCATGTACATGATTGTCAAAGAATAATAAAGGATTTTCTAAAATTCATCCCCTGAGGGTATAAAATGGGGATCCAAAGTTTGTATGGAGAAACTTACTTTCACACACTTGATTCCGCTACATTGGTAGAAGCTAGCTGCCTATATGAATCTACGCAGTCATTAAATATGACTGCGTCTGCTGTATTACAACCCCGCGTAAAAGATGGAAGGTCTTTTTTTTTGGAAGGGGAATCATCACAATGACTACTCCCGCTCTTGGGTGGAGCCTTCGATCTGGGGGACACGGTGACAACCTTTCCGTGTTCCCCGAGGCCGTTGACGATTAGGCTTGGTCCAGATTATTACCAGACTACCGGACGGCGAGCTATCCAGTGCTTGCCGTCTTTGAGCCCGCGCCTACGGTGGTCGGAAATCGGGAGCGGGATCTCGGCGGCGGCGTAATTCCTAATGGATAAACCCAATAGCACATAACCCGACCCGAGAATCGACCCCAGGACCCCACGCTCAGCAGTCGCTCTTGGGAGCACTAGACCACCGAAACAGTTGCTCCATTTACTAAATAAATAAAAGTCTGGCTCCTGTTTTGACCCATAGCGATAGAAGTTATTTGATAATTTCCCAGGCAAAAACAAGGTCTAATTCTGTCCCCACGTAGGAAAACTACCAACATGTTGACGTAGATTTTATCACCGAAATGAGATTGCTACTTGAATTCGACGACCTGTCTAGCCGCCCTAATTTTTTGCTCACTGCTCAAAACATAGATGAAACCGGCCAAGTGCGAATAGGACTTGCGCGCAAAGGGCTCCGTAGCGTTATTTATAAAAACACGATTGTTATATTGGAGCGGAGCCCCCTTAAATATTTATTTTGTTCGTGTTTTTTTTTTATAGCGATAACAGACATACATCATAATTATGCGAAAATTTCAACTGTCAAACTATCATGATTCATAGGATACAGCTTGGCTTGATGGACAGACTGACGGGCGGCTAACAAAGTCTTAGTAATAAGGTCCCGTTTCAAACTTCGGGTACGGAACCTTAAAAATATTCTTATTTATTATATCCTCCTACCAAAGATATTCCTTTTACCAAGAACAAATCTACAAGATTTTATCCAATATCACAACATAGCAATATACTAACGTCTAAACCCAATTACACTACAGACATTTTTACCGCAAAACACATTTTTACACTTCTCTAGAATGGTAAAACAACTATCTCGACAATACTAATTACCATCTACACCGTGTAGTCGTCTGTGTTTAACCGACTTTGTAAAAAGAGTGTTCAACATTACAACTATATTGTTTCGGTGAAGCCGTGTTGCTAACTCAACTGTATAAGAGCGCCCAACCCAAAATACGTGTCAATAAAACCGTTTTTTTACGTGATTATGACGTTATTACGTGGTTCTAAATAATATTATTATGAAATAAACAATTTTGATTTTAATTATTTTGTAATTTTAAAATTTTAATTTATTTCTTATGATTTTAACTGTAGATTTAATTTTAATGTAGTATTGATTTTATGTCTTTGTTATGATCTCACTGTCTTTCATTTTTATTTTTATTTAATTTTGATTTATTGAATGATTAGCTATGGACTCATGTTCTGTCTTATAGTAAATTACGTTTATTTATTTATGGTTACAGTTACACCTCCATAGAACATTGTAACACAACTATCTCGACAATACTAATTACCATCTCTACCGTCTAGTCGCTTGAATTTAACCGACTTTGCAAAAAGAGTGTTCAACATTACGTGAACAACTATATTGTGTCTGTGAAGCGGTGTTGCTAACTCAACTGTATAAGAGCGCACTACCCAATATACGTGTCAATAAAACCGCTCTTACGTGATTATGTCCTTAAAATCAAACCAAATCTTACTCTAGATACACACATCAAAAGTGTCTAGGGATCAACATATATTTTTGCAATAACTTTTCTCCTGATGGATATTAATTAAAATTTTCTTTAAGGATTCATCAAATAAAGTGTTTTCGTTTGTCACAGTAACGATAAACCAAGTCACCTTTGCATTAATAAAGAAATTTGCCATTTTCCTAATGAAGGGATTTTTGACATTTGAACCACTAACATTAAAGTTCGAAAAAAAGACTGAAATAACAGTTTTCTTTAAAATTTTATTGGGTAACTTAAACAATTAATAATCCGTGTTTCTACCGCGAACACTAACAACACAAGAACATCGGTTTGGCATACTCAAAATGAGTTCATCCAAATCACGCTGTGGAATGGCTGCCCATGTTCGTTGCAACAACAAAAAAAGGTCTTCTTGCGACTGGATACCCTCCATATTCGGCAGAGCTCTTCTCTGTAGCATATCCCATGCATGCTCAATCGGGTTCAAGTCTGGCGACTGAGCAGGCCAGGGCAGGACATTGATGTTAGCTGCGGCGAGAGTCTGTCTTACAACTCTTGCGGTGTGCGGTCGTGCATTATCATGCATTAACTGAAATAAGGGACCGATTTGCACTTGTAGAGGAACGATGACGTCTGATACAATCGTCTCAGCATAAATTTGAGCGTTGAGGTTGCCTCTGATCCAAATCAACTCAGTTCTTCCGCCGATCCAAATACCCGCCCATACCATGATGGTTCCACCACTATAAGGATGGACTTCCTGGCAGGATTTTAATCGCTGTTGGCGTCCAGGGGTTCTCCAGTGTCGTATACGTCTTGTATCCGGTCTCATACCAAAACGAGACTCATCAGAAAAGCACACGAAACGCCATTGTTCTTCTGCCCAATTTCTGTGTTCAAGAGCCCATTGATATCGAATCCTACGATTGTGCATTGCTATAGGTGGTACCCGTAGCGGTCTTCGGGAATGAAGGTTCACTTCATGCAAGCGGTTTCTGACTGTTTGGTCGCTAATTAAGTTCCCTGAAGAGTGATGAAGCCTCACGGCTAACATCATGGCGGTTATTGTTGGAGCTCTTCGAGTTAAGATTTGAATGTATCGGTCTTGTCTCCGTGTGGTGCAGCGATACCGTCCTCCATGGCGCTCAGCCACGGTACCAGTGCTTCGGTAACGTGTCCAAAGTCGACTGATAACACTCTGACTTGTATTCAGAGCTAAAGCCACAGTACGTTGCCGGGAACCAGCTTCTATCATTCCCACGGCTCTGAGCATTTCTTCCCTGCTTAAATGACGTCGCCGCTCCATAATAACGTTGGTTTTAATCAGTAGTAGGGAAACAGTAGCACTAATAATGTCTTCAATGCGTTGTATGTTTTTATAGGGAAAATATTGACAGCTGATTTTCATCTTTTACTCGAATTTGATTCACAGTTCCTGATTCAAATTATGAAATGCACCAAAAAGGATCCATATAAATTTATAAAATCATAAATTTATTACAAAGCCACATCTCAATCTCAAGAAATCCGCATAAAAATGCTTGATCCCTAGACACTTTTGATGTGTGTATTTATTAAGTACTTTATGAACACAAAAATTTAGAGGTGGACTTAACGGCAGGTTGGTAACCATTGAGGTTGGAAAATAAAACAAAATTATTTATGATAAGTTGGCAAATAATTATTCAGCAAAATAAAGTTCTGCGAAACGTTAATTGGCAAGTGAAAATCTGGCAAACAAGTTCCGACGAAAAGTCAGAGAACCATCTGTTTTTCTAGATATTTTAGAAAAACAGATTTCTTGTGGAAAGTAGGTTTCTACTGAAATTAAAACAATTTTGTGTAACACTAATCCACTACTGAAAATTTGCTATTTTGTGCGAACTTTAGCCCTTCATAATGTATTCGAAATTAAAAAAGTTAAGACAATATATTTGTAGGAACCTTGCACGAGATTCTGGGTAAATGAAAATATACACGTTTTACGTGGAACCAGGTTTGTGAAACATTCGAGTGAGTGTCCGAATTACCAAATGCCAGAGCAATCGGGCCTTATCTCTCTTTTTCGCGTTTATTTATTTATTTATTTATTGCATTCATGACGTATACAAGGTCTTGCTACAAAATTATAAGTTTCGTACATGAACCCTGCTAGGGCACCGCAACATTTTTGTTGATTAATTTATAAATTAAATTATTATTATTGCATGCATTTTTAAGTAAATGAAGTAATTTAAGATTTATTATTACATTATTATGGTCATCATTTCATTACGCCGGTGTACATCTCCCGCCTGCACTACACCACAAAGGTGGAGGACATCGTCGAGTATGTGCGCCAGAAGTTGAAGTACACGCTGAGGGTGCAGCGGCTGGAGTCGCACCGGAACGTCAATTTCCAGGCGTTTGTGGTGCGAGTACCGAACTGTTTTCTGCACCTCGCTATGGATGAAGACTTTTGGCCACAGGGCGTGGTGTTCCGTCGCTTCCGCGGACAAATACCACAGAACAGCACGATGAAAATATAGTGCAAAGTGAAGTGCTACTAACATAGTTTTAAGTCGTATTTACTAACAAAATAAACTTATAAAATTAGATTAATTATGTATTACTTTATTTTTAAGACTACTTTGTGTATAGTGTTTATGGGCCTTAGTAGCCTGAAATAAAGGAATTATATATATATATATATATATATTATTAATTAATTTATTATTCTACAATTATACATTTCTATATTGCGTCAATCTTCAAATAATATTGATAAATTATTAATATTACAAAATGTCAATTTGTTAAGAACTCATTTAAGCTATAATAACACTTCTGTATTAGGTGCATTTTAAGTGCGTTTACAAATTTATTGTCAAATTCTATGTCCTTAATCTTATTCGGTAATTTATTATAAATTTTTATGCACATTACAAGAGGTCCTGATTGAAACATAGCTAATTTTGAACTTGGCAATGCTAATTTATTTTTTACTCTTAATGAGCGTTGCAGAGGTCTGTGATTCTTAGCCACAGGGAATAACGACGCATGTTTTCTAACAAACTTGCTTACTTCCATAATATAGATGCTTGTTAGGGTGAGCATTTTATATTTAATAAAATAGGGTTTACAACTCTGCATTTGGTCTATATTCGCAAGAATTCTCACACATCTTTTTTGTAAAATAAACAGTTTTTCTACATCGACGCAATTTCCCCATACTATAATGCCATATGTTAACCACGAGTAGGCGTACGCGTAGTATGCTGTCTTCGCTGTTTTGAAGTCGGTTGATCTTTTCAACTCATTTAAAGCATACGCAAAACTTGCAAGTTTGTTTGATACAACATTAATATGTGCCTTCCAATTTATATTAGTGTCAACTGTCAGTCCTAAGAGTCTAAATTCATCGACACACTGGAGCGGTATGTCATTGAATGAGTAGTTAATACTCAATGAACGTTTTTGATAAGGTCTGTATTGCATAATTTTAGTTTTTAAAAAATTTCGTTTAAAATTTTAAAATTTTATCGTTGCCTTTGCTTTAAAAAAAAAAGAATTTAAATTTATTTTAATTGCTTTTAGTGATGCTTTGGAGGTAAGTGCATAAGTCCCATATACCTACCTCCGTTCGTCCGGACGGAGTGTTATGTCCGGTGGGCAGCTACCCAATAGATGATTTCGGGCTGTTGTATCTATTCAAATCGCGCGGAGAACTTTGCTTGCACGATGCAGGATTCTGTGACTTCAGATGTCGCTACAACGCAATAAGCTTTTAGACCATATTTAAGTAGATGATAGACATGTCGGGTAAGACCCTCTTAAACTGTAGATTTATCTTCAATGTGTTTGGAAATCTTCCCAGTTTTTCGTTTAGGCTTTCATTATTTAAAGTGTTTGTTTTAGTTTTATGCTAGACATCTGTTTTACGGGGAAATAAGTTCGTAGCTGGTACTCTAAAATATTTCATACTAGCTCCGGCAAAATGTCATTTCTAAGAAAGTTTATAGTAAGGATTCACAGCTAACAGCGGGGAACAGTTTAATAATAAAGAAAACTGTGTTTTTACGGTTTTCAGAGCAATTTTTCCAAGTTTGCTCTTCTTAAGTCCTTCTTCAAGACTTTTAAAAATATATAATCCAAATTGGGTCATTTGCTCTCGAGGTTTTCACTTAGCAACCAATTTAGACATTCATATTTATTTATTTAGATAGGTATTCGTTTTTGACTGGCCCGTTGGTCTAGTAGTTAGTGGCACTGTCTGCTATACCGAAGGCTCTGACTGCTCCGATTTGTGTGAAGATCGATGATTTGCTCTGTCTGGGTGTAATTTAATATTTATTATTTGACTAACTAAGTATTCGAAAGTGCCTGTAAGTGATCTATTTGTAAAAAATGTTTTTGACTTTTGTGGTTTATATGTTCATTCATGTTCCAGAGCGATGAAAGGTGGGTGTACAGAGCTTGGGAGCGACCTGAACAAAGTGTGATTGACGTACGTCGGCCGGATGATGCCGCCACGAATGCATTCTGGCGCAGCATCTGGTCGGTGCCCGTCTGTCAAACTGAGGATGACTGGATGCGTGATGTCGAGCGGGTGTGCGCAACTGTACCAGAAATGGAAAAAGTTTTAATTAGCCAATCGGACATAGTCAGAGCAGTCCGTCCGTTACCAAATTGGAAGTCTCCAGGTCCGGACGGACTGCACAACTTCTGGTTAAAATGGTACAGCAGCTCACACGCGCTCCTGGCATTCCAATTCCAGTCAGCCTTAGACTCTGGGTCGCTACCTCAGTTTTTAACTACTGGCATCACCCACCTACTCCATAAGACAGGTAGTCCCACGGAACCCAAAAATTATAGACCAATTACATGTTTGTCAACGGTCTATAAACTCCTTACATCCATTCTGAGAGCAAAAATGTATGTACATATAGAAAAAAACCTGATTATGTCCGCCTCTCAGAACGGATGCAGGAGTCATGGTGACATGACCATTAGCCAACAGGTTCGTCGATCCCGCAAGGGTCTGTCGACATGTTGGATAGATTACAAGAAGGCCTATGATTCTGTTCCACATACATGGCTCATGAGGGTGTTGGAGTTGTATAAAATAGATGCAACTCTACGCACCTTCATTGAGTCATGTATGAGGCAATGGAAAACAGTCCTTCGCTATCCAGGATGCCGACCGATCCAGGGGAATGATGAACCAATATGGATAAAACGGGGAATATTTCAGGGCGACAGTTTGAGTCCACTTTGGTTTTGTTTAGCCCTGAATCCTCTAAGCACATTGCTGGAGGATTCAGGTCAGGCTATCAGTTGAGAAGAGGTGGTCAGGTCCTGTCTCACCTACTTTACATGGATGATCTGAAACTTTTTGCCAACAACAATTTGCAACTGATGGAACTACTGAAGGTAACTGAAACTTTCAGTAGTGCCATCAGGATGGAATTTGGTGTGGACAAGTGTGCGGTCATGCATGTAAAGCGTGGTGAGATAGTGGAATCCGAGGGAATTCAACTCTCGGATTCCATACAACTTAGATCCCTCTCCCCAACTGAAACCTAAAAGTATTTGGGTATGTCAGAAGCGTTAGGCATTAATGTTGCTGACATGAAGAAATTGTTGAAGGAGCGCTTCTTTGTCCGCCTGAAGAAGGTGTTGAACAGCCTTCTATCAGGTGGAAATAAGGTGCGCGCCTTCAATAGTTGGGTCATGCCGGTCTTAATGTACTCTTTCGGCATACTCAAATGGACTCAGACTGAGCTAGATATTCTGGATAGGCGGGTCCGTACACTGTTGACCGCAAACCGGATGCATCACCCACGATCGTCGGTGATGAGACTGTACATCTCGCGGAAGTGTGGAGGTCGAGGTTTCTTGAACGCCAAGACCTTGCACAACCGCGAGGTATGTAGTCTCAGAGAATACTTTCTCAAAGCCGACGTGGGTATGCACCGCGATGTGGTCGCAGTGGACAAAGGACTCACCCCGTTGTCCATGGCTAAAGAGGACTGGCGCAAACCTGTGATACTCACAACTGATGACCGCAAGGAAGTATGGAAAAGCAAGGAGCTCCACGGACGCTTTTATCGGGCTCTCCATGAGCCTGATATAGATTTTGCTGCGTCCGTGGCCTGGCTACGGTTCAGTAACCTCTTTGGGGAAACTGAAGGTTTTGTTTGTGCGATTATGGACGAAGTTATCTTGACGAATAACTACCGGAGACATATAATTAAGGACGGGACGGTGGACGTGTGTCGGGCATGCCATCGTCCGGGCGAGTCCATTAGACATATTATCTCTGGTTGTTCTCGTCTGGCTAACGGCGAGTATTTGCACAGACACAACCAAGTAGCCAGGATTATACACCAGCAACTTGCTCTGAAATACAAACTTGTGGAATCAGAGGTACCGTATTACAAGTATGTGCCCGACCCAGTTCTCGAAAATGATCATGTCACGTTGTACTGGGATCGGTCTATCATCACTGACCGGACTATTGTAGCCAATAAGCCGGATATAGTGGTGATAGACCGATTAGCGTGCCGCACAATGATAGTCGATGTCACCATCCCACATGACGAGAACCTCGTGAAAGCCGAGAAAGAGAAACAGATTAAATATCTCGACTTGGCACACGAGGTTGTCGACATGTCGAATGTGGTCTCGGCTGTCATTGTGCCGATTGTTGTGACCGCCAATGGCCTGATAGCCAAAAGCTTCGACGACCACCTGTCGAAGCTGTCGTTATGCAGTTGGATCAAGGGCCTGATACAGAAGGCAGTACTCCTGGATACGGCTCGAATCGTGAGGAGGTTCCTGTCTCTGGAGCCCTAACCACCGGTAGCTTGGACCCTGGTTTCGCCATCGGTGGTCATCTATTTTTTATATTTTTAAATGTTTTTTGTTATTGTTTTTGTAAGAAATATTTAAAAATATATTTAATATGTATTTAAAAAGTAAATAAAGAAATTATAATAATAATAATATTTATTGGTCCATTGTTACAAATTGTCCCTTATTATTTAACTTTTAATATATTTATAGTAACAGGTAAAATTAAAATTGGTCATTTTAACAATGGTCCCCAAACTAGGCAGTGCCTGTATCTTGGGGGCCCAAGTTGCGTTAACTTATAATATATTGTTTCGAAGACATGTTTGCAGTTTTATAATGTGAGATACAATAAATTAAACAAAATGGACATATAAATCAAGTAGGTAGTGCAAACTACCTATCCGAGATAATAATGAAGTAGAACTAAAACTAGAACTAACATTATGAAATAATGTAAAAAACATTGAAGTAAAACTAAAATAGGTGATAAAATAAAATAAAATAAAAACATTGAAGAAAGTGTTTGGAGTAATGTGTTAGATAGCGTGAGTGTGATGGATTATGGTTTATTAGCGTGTGTGATGGGTTCAGCTTAAAGAGTGAAGGTGTGGTATGCAGAGAAGGTTTATTGGACTATGTGGGTTTAGCGTCAAATTATGCATTAAGGTGGTTATTGGCTTGGTGTCCCATACATTTACGTTTGCATAAGTCAACAAAATGTACGGGACAGCTGAATTTTTTTGTCGTATTGTCATAACCACATTATATAAAAGAAAAAGACGTATTGAAGAAATTGACTGACTGACGTATCAACGCACATTCGTAACTATTGGAACATGTATTTTTCTTTTTATGACGTCATCGAGCACTAAGAGAAGATTTCTAAAATACACCCCTCAAGGGAAGGAAACGGCAGGGGTCCAAAGTTTCCGAGGTCACGGGCTCTCAGAGAGGGGACTCTGTCCGCCCAGTGAGTGACTTCGGGAAGGACGGTGGCACAGTGATCACGTGCTGCCGTGCACAACAAGGAACAGGGGAGACCCTTCAAGGTCTTCTCAGGGATGTGCCCTTACAGGCGTTGTAGTGTTGTCGTGTTGTGGTGCCGGGGTGGTCTTTTAAGAGGACACGGGGCCCTCTCTATGTGCAGATGGTGATCACCGGGGTGGTTTTAGTGAGGTAAGAATCCCACACTCCCTGGTCTTTTTTCCCCAAAAGACCAGGCGCCTTTTGAAGGTTTCCCCCGACAACAAAAAAAAAAAGGGGTCCAAAGTTTGTATGGAGAAACCTACTTTCACGTGAGTGAAGCCGCTGGCAGAAGCAAATTAATAAAATAAACCATTCTTAAAATCCGATTATTATTAAGTAAGTTAGAAACCTTTTATTACTGGTGGAAGGGGAAACTGTCAAGTAACAAAATAAGTATACAAACACTGAAATGTGACGTCACCGATATTAGGTTACGAGTGTAGAAAAGAGATAGCAAGTTCCCACTCTAATAAAAGAAAGAAAACGATTATTCGTAACTTATACAATCGTACACAATACTAAACACATCATCTACCTAGCCTTTTCCCAACTATATTGGGGTCGGCTTCCAGTCAAGCCGGCTTTAGCTGAATACCAGCATTTTTCGAGAAGCGGCTGCCTACCAGACCTCCACAACCCATTAACTGACGTAACACGGTACTTCATGGCACGACTGGAGTCAGATTTACTGGCTTCTGACTATCCGTAACAACTGCCAAAGATCCACAAATGACAGCCGGGACCTACGGCTTAACGTGCTTTCCGAGGCACGGAGGAAACTCGGTATGTTAAGATGGTCACCCATCCACAGACCAACCTTCGCAAGCGTTGCTTAACCTTGAAGATCGACCCGTGCGGCTGTTATTATCTAGCTCCTCACATAATACATACACACAATTCAATAAAAATAACTCGCTATCTCTATACTCTCATTCGACGAATTTAATCAATCTGGGAAATATTCGCAACAGAAATTGCCACACAAATATTCCCACACTGCAGCTTCGAATTGAAAACAAGCTTTATTTGAAAACAGACTTCTCTGTGTGAATCCTACCAATCAATTGTAGAACTGTGTGTAGGCACGTACCTTCCCATACGTTTCTGTCCAGCCGAATGATTCGTACTGAAACAGAATTTCATGGTACAGAAAGCTTCGGTATGATGTCCAACATTGTTCTTATTCATTCGTCGTATACTCGTTAAGTTAATTTGATATTTCAATCAATAGTCCTAGATCACTGGACATATGGAATGAGGGCTAGCCGCAACAGTATTTTGAAAACCCTAGCTGAACAGCACGATACACCGTTAGTGAGACACTTTGTCCGGTTGCTCGTGTGGCAGGGGTGAAAAATAATGATTGTACACGTACTTAGTTGATAAATACTAACACTTATTGATAAGTTTGCTTGTATACTAACCAGTGGGCCAATGTTGTCAAAATAAATAAAGTAGGTATATTATTATAATTATTATAACTGATGCAATGGTGACTGAAGGTGAACTGACTGGAGGAGCTCGTGGCTAGATAATAACAGCCGCACAGGTCGATCTTCAAGGTTAAGCAACGCTTGCCTAGGTTGGTCTGTGGATGGATGACCATCTTAACATAACGAGTTTCCTCCGTGCCTCGGAAAGCACGTTAAGCCGTTGGTCCCGGCTGTCATTTGGAGATCTTTGGCAGTCGTTACGGATAGTCAGAAGCCAGTAAATCTGACTCCAGTCTTGCCATGAAGTACCGTGTTACCCCAATTAATGGGTTGTGGAGATCTGGTAGGCAGCCGCTCCTCGTAAAATACTGGTATTCAGCTAAATCCGGCTTGACTGGAAGCCGACCCCAATATAGTTGGGAAAAGGCTAGGCAGATGATGATGAACTGATGCAATGGTGACTGAGTGCTATGGTTCTTCTTTTTCGCAAAGCGAAAGCTAAAGCATTGCAAGGAGACACCCTCAAGATGGACCGATGACCTAGAGAGGGTCGCGAGAGTCCAATGGATGCGAGAAGCACAAGACCAGTCGTTACGGCCACATTTGGGGGAGGCCTATGTCTAACAGAGGATTTCTTTCAACTAAAATAAAGATGAAGCCACCGCATCCCTTAATTTCACGCAAAAATATCAAACCAATTAATTACGACCGCTACGCTTAACTAGTCACCTCACCGCACCCACGTAAACCACCGTAATAGCGTATCAATATATTTTGTTCCATTTTGTCTTACCATGAAGTACCGTGTTACCCCAGTTAATGGGTTGTGGAGGTCTGGTAGGCAGGCGCTCCTCGTAAAATACTGGTATTCAGCTAAATCCGGCTTGACTGGAAGCCGACCCCAATATAGTTGGGAAAAGGCTAGGTTGATGATGGTTCGTACCGCTTCGCGTCGCACTCGTGTTTGTTTTGAATCGCCTACGTCCTACACCGTGTCAAGATATTAATTTTTCAATAATCCAGTGATGCTGTTCTCGTTTCCACCCTTTATCCAGCTCGGAACTCCTCAGAGTATTTTACACTATTCCTCATAGATTCGGATTCAACCATTAACGCCTATAAAAAATTCACCTGTGTTTGAGTTCTTGGTATCAGATTGGATTTTCGAAAAATAATATATGTTACTTCTTCCTAACGTTAGGTACCAAGGTTACCGACATAGCCCAAAGAATCGCCAAACTTAAGTGGCAGTGGGCAAGGCACATTGCTCGTAGGACGGGACGAAAGGTTCTGGAGTGGCGGCCACGACGCAGCGTTGGAAGGCCTCTCACAAGGTGGACCGAGGACCTGGCGAGGCGAGGGTTGCGGGAATCCGAAGGATGCGAGACGCACAGGACCGGTCGTTGTGGCGACGCTTGGGGGAGGCTTATGTCCAGCCGTGGACGTATTTCGGCTGAAATGATGAACGTTAGGTATATGTTCAAAAGATGGGGTCCACCAAAACTGATGGCTGCCAGGCTAACTTGCCGTAGCCTTGTAACACAGAGCTAAAGAACACAGATGGGTTTTGGCCAGAGCCAGCAGAGAGAGAAAAATAGTTGATTTATAAATACGTTAGTAGTAATATAAATTTGAATAACACGAAAAAAAACAAAGCGCGTTTATGTAGAAATTCTTCTTAAAATTTCCGAGAAAATGAAGCACGAATTGTTTATTTGTTTTCGCAGATATCTGGGATTTACGCAAATATTTGCAAAAACAAACAACTCATGACAATAACTAATCCCATTTTATAGAATAACAAAACATAGAATGGCCATCGTGGGCTGCTGGGTTGTATGGAATCATCACGACCACATCACAACCCTAGAACGAACGTATTAGAATCAGGAGGTAACTGTATGGATATATATATTTATATCTACCCACATGTTGTTCAAATGTCAAGATGGAAAACGATTATTTACTGTGTGTAAAGTTTCTACTACTGTGTTCCTATGACTGGTGTGTAAGGAAAGGGTTTTATAATGTTGAATCTAACAAACGCAACTCAGTTGGCGTTACTTAAAGGCCTATTACACCACTCGTTTTTACGAACGGTCTTAGTATACGTCGCGTAGTGTAATAAGGGTAAGACGGTCTTCAACGGGGCTCGAGGTATCGATTCGACATATCGAGTAGTGTAGGCTGTTTAGCCGTCAAGTATTTTCCTTTGAAAACGTATACATGACGTTTACGTCTAAATTTCGACGTTGACGTTTAACTAACGTTATTAATATAATCGTTTTGACAGTTGCCTGGAACTAATGCCTTAGTCCTGCCACCTGGTGAACGTAATTTTAGTACAAAACCACTAAAACAAAAAGAATATAGCCAATCCCACCTCAGGTGGAACACAGACCTACACAACAGGTGCTAATCGCGAGACAAGGGATGGGAAGGGGGGACACAGTTGAAATTGCATCAGAAGTGCGGTCGTTCGTCACGACACGGCGAACTCCAGCTACAACTTTATAGAATGCTACAGAAAATAGTCTCAGGTGCGGCCGCTAAGTATGATGGTTCTAATACTTTTTACGCCACTTCTCTTCGGTTCGCGATTTCAGTTTGGGCCGTTAGTTCGTTCGCGTAAATCTGAATAAGCGTGAAAGTTTATAAGATTTCATTTTTTAAGTTGGTTGTAAATATTAGAATAGGAGGAGTCGGAGGGTGTGTCAGAATTTTACTAACTAAAACCTTACCTGTGTTTTTCAATTAACCTTTGCGTTCTAGGTCTCCTTGTCTGAAATTGAACCTTTTCATATTTGCCAAATAAATATCATTTATGATGGAATAGCTCTCAATATTGCTCTGTAGGTCATTTCAATAGTTAAATTAATTACATTGATGATTTTGTAATAAACACAATATATAGAAACTTTAATAAATATAACGATTACAGGTACATTATCCCCTCTCTGTGACACCCTTTTTTAAGCTCCTTTTGTAATTTTATTTTTAGTGTACAATAAAGAGATATCTCTATCTCTCTCGAAGAGAGGAGAGCGCAAGCAGTAGGTACAAAAATTTAAAGTCTTTTTTTTAAACCCTGAGACTAAATTAATGTAATTAATGTGCAAAAAGCTTTAATAAATAAAGAAATAAATAATAAAAAGACACAGTAAAATGTCAAACTTATAATAGTAATGATGTCAGTTCTTTTGTGTCGTGACATCTGTGACAACCCATGTAATGTCATTTTAGTCTCATAGATTAAAAAACAGACATACCACTAAATACCCACAAATTCAACACCACCCTCGCACCTAATGGCCACGCACAGAAATTAAAACTACATTCGTATTCAAGGGTCCCACCATAAAGTTTTACAGTCTGAGTCAATTTAAATCAATTCCAAAGAAGTTAGTTCGCAATAAAACGGGTTCCGTACGCAAACGAAGTCGGTGGGGAAGCGGAAGTCACTAGCGTCAAGGACGGAATGTCAATCAATAATTTTGACGGTTTGGTTTTGACAGGTTAGTTTAGGGGTAGACTGGTTAGGGGTTAAATTGAGGAGAGAATGAGGAAAATTATATTAATGCATGGGCGTAACCCAAAGTGGATCAGGTGGGGCAATATTGACTGGTCTACACTGTCCTCGCATATGTGTCTGTATTGTAATATGGAAATATTGTAAACCCAATATTTTTTTTGAAAAGAGTAACCAAAGAGTTTCTTGCTGGTTCTTCACCTTAAGAAACGACCAATTGGAATCGTGCACTAGTTTCTGACGTTTTATAAGTGCCCATGTAGGCCTATGTGAAATAAAAAACATTTTTGATTTTGGAACTGATTAAGATCAGATTTACATATAAAAAGTAACAAAACTTCATCTTGCATCATAGATTACCAAATTTTTCTTTCTTTTCAAAGTTACTGATATTTGAAAGAAAAAAATCAAAACAATGAGGACTTAGATGGGTGCAGATTTTATTTAATTGATCTGAAATCAATCAGTTCCCTTGGGAGCATACAATTTTAAAAGTCGCTCATGCAGTGCTAGTACAGAAAAGGGAAAATGCAGTTTGAAAGGTGAGAAGAAAACTCCTCAAATTATTTATTATTGGTGAGATGAGACCTACAATTTTATTCGTATCGGGGAGTAAGACCCTATTTGATTTTGCTGCACAGAGACCCAGACAGGTTATCACCAGAGAAATCGAAAAAAAAGTGTTTTTTGTTGACCAATTTTACAGATAACACTAGTTTCTACCAGCGGTTTCGCCCGTGAAAGTAGACTTATCCATACATATATCGACCTCCATTTCATCCCGTTAGGGGCTGAATTTTGGAAAACCCTCTCTTAGCGCTCGCCTACGTCATAAAAGGAAGCTTTGTGCAAAATTTCACGCTCCTAGTCCCAATAGTTTCGGCTATGCATTGATACGAGTATGACATCATCATCTGCCTAGCCTTTTCCCAACTATATTGGGGTCGGCTTCCAGTCAAGCTGGATTTAGCTGAATACCAGTATTTTACGAGGAGCGGCTGCCGACCAGACCTCCACAACCCATTAACTGGGGTAACATGGTACTTCATGGCAAGACTGGAGTCAGATTTACTGGCTTCTGACTATCCGTAACGACTGCCAAAGATCTCCAAATGACAGCCGGGACCAACGGCTTAACGTGCTTTCCGAGGCACGGAGGAAACTCGTTATGTCAAGATGGTCACCCATCCACAGACCAACCTAGGCAAGCGTTGTTTAACCTTGAAGATCGACCTGTGCTGCTGTTATTATCTAGCCACGAGCTCCTCAAAACATATACACAATTCAATAAAAATAACTCGCTATCTATTGATACGAGTATGACAAATTAAATCAAATATCATTTATTTGCGTAAAATATGGTAGGTACAAAGATCTTAATATAGGAGAAGTGCAAAGACACATTCCGCCATTTAGTGATGGCATGCAAGTGTTTAGTCGTAGTATATAGTATTCGAGAAACATACTAAGTCAGTCAGTCAGTTACTGTTACATTTTTTACGTTTACGTTAAGGCGAAACTCGATTTTTATTTATTTAGACAACACTAGTACCATACTCAACTAAAATAACCATACTAAGCCTTAATCACTAACTTTCAAAACAGTAGTCGGCCTAATTGAAAAGCAATCCGTTGCGAACGAAACAATTATGTGCATTTACCGGTAAATAAGCAAAGCGACCGGCTGAACTGGGGAGCGGCGCATAAATACTAGGTGCGCTAATTATCTTGCGTCGATAAAGTTAGAACACATATGTGGAAATTTAGGTTTTTTTTTAGGTGGGCTAGTAAATCTGACTTCAGTCAGAACTCTTGCCATGAAGTACCGTGTTACCCCAGTTAATGGGTTGTGGAGGCAGACCTCCACAACCCATTAACCAGAGTAAGCAGCCGCTCCGCGTAAAATACTGGTATTCGCTAAATCCGGCTTGACTGCAAGCCGACCCCAATATAGTTGGGAAAAAGGCTAGGCAGATGTGGAAGAAATCATCCAATGACATCTCCTGGCATGGAACCGGAAGGTGTGTTAACGTTTATTACTAAAATCACGCCTGTGTCCTATGCTTTGCCCACGGGTTTCCTATTCAGAAATTCTCAGTGGTCCTAGCGGCATGATCCCTACTGACTTGCAATCGACTAGTTATGCTGGCAACACCGAAACGTATTTGTGATTATCTATCGTAAAGCTGTCAATATACGAGTAGCATAATAGCCGGCGACAGCTCTCTTGTTCAATTTACGCTTGCTGAGATTATTTTTTTCTTCCCTAAATTTCTGTCTGTTTATTTTTGTGTATATTTTAGTGAAAAGATAAATTACTGAAGTGCCTTATCAATAAATAAATAAATCAATTAAAAAAAAAACCTTGTAAAAGTTAATAAGTAATCGGATCTGTAAAGAAATATAATTGTACAAACAAACAAACAATATAAACTTAAAAACTTCTTCTCACCCTGCCTCAACTTACAGCATACATCGCAACCAAAACAGCAATTAATAATGCCAATTTTAACGGCACTTATTGGTGGCATGCAACTAAGCTTTATTTCGATTCCAAAATACGTCGAATTGGCCCGATAGCGTCCCCTGGGAGCCATAGAGCACGATTATGAGATTATTTTAGGAGTACTGCGTCCACCTGTACTTCGAATACGTACTGAATATCGTGATAATATTTATTGCGCAGCTTGGTTGCCAGACTGCTGGTATGTTCTGGAATGCAAAGGGCAACTAACGCCCGTTTTCAATAATCTACTGCAGTTCATAATATAGATAGCTATCCCCGATAAACAGTAAGATTCTACCTATCAATCCACAACTTTGGTAGGCAATGCTTAATGTCGGTAGGTTATAGGAAAGCAAGTAAGGGCAAAAGGATAGATTTGTTTATCTTTAGTAGCTGCAACTGTAGGTAGCTTATTGAAAACGGGCGTAAAGGAATCAAGGTATGTTTTAGTCACTAAAGGTCTAACTATAAGACAACATTCTATTTTCTCTTTCAAAAGATGGGAGAAATGACCGATCGTTGTGGCGACACTCGGAGGATGCCTATGTCCAACAGTGGACGTCTTTTGGATGATGATGATGAAAGAGCCCACAACACTCAAAGCTTTGGCGGAGGGCTCTACAACACTTCCACTTTTGTTGACCCAAATAAGAAGAACCAAACTTGCTTATTGTCAAGAAATAGGTACCTACAGATACAGACTTTGAGCCGGTACTGAAAAATCCACATGAACAAACCCAGTAACACACTTTTCCCAAACTCAAGAATCGAAGTCAAGACCTCATACTCAACAATAAAGCTTACCAGGTACTTAGGACCGCGGGGAATTTCTGAAAAGAAATACTTTTAGTCCTAGAACGCATAGGACCAATTAAGGACACAGATGTGGTTTTAGTCAGTAAAAGCCTGACACGTCTTCCCGCTTTGCCGAGAGCGGGAGATGTCATTGAATGATCTCCACCTTCAAAAAAAAACACCAAGTACATTAAACCGTTGGAAATCTAATTAGTTTTTGGACTCCCAAAGGTGTAGTAACAATTTGCAGCACAAAAATGCTACAGCAGTGCATTTTTGTGTTGAAAATTCTTGCCTTTGGGAGTTGCCTGATAAAACATGGGTATAACGTACAATCGTATACCATTTTTAACCGGAATGACCTGCCATACTATTCACAGACCTGCATCTGCTTAAAGCAAGAATCAACAGTGATGACCACTAGAAAACTGCGGTCTTCCCGTCCGATTATAATTTGGGTGTCTTCAAAGCTAGAGGGCTAGGAGGCTCTTAATAAACTAGTGCGCCTCACTAATCTACGATTGCATCACTGCTTACCATCAGGTGGGATTGCAGTCAAGCACTAGTTTATATAACTTAAAAAAAAAATTAAAGTAAAGCAACGAAGGCCTACAAATCTTGAAGAAACGATGCTACTGACTAGGATCCACTAACTAAATTATTTAGAAAAGAGCAGCGATGGAAATAAGAAACATAATTAACATTATTTCAGCTGAAAGACATTCCCAACGGAACATATGCCTTTCCAAAGCGACCTCGCGTCCATTGGATTCCCTCGATCTTCACTAAGATATCGGTCTACCTTGTCAGAGGCCTTTCAACGCTGCACCTTTCGGTACGCAGTTGCAACTTTGGAACCTTTCGACTACATCTACCGTCTGTTTTTTTATACCTTGAGACTAAAATGACATTACGACACAAAAGAACTGGCATCATTCCTATTGTAAGTTTGACATTACCTGTGTTAATGTAGTCTCAGGGTATAAAAAACAGACGATACAATCTGTCCTGCGTGCAATATGCCAACTGCCACAAATTGGGTCGATTCGTGGATAGCTTCCAAAGAAAAGAATCTCTTCCGACGTGGTTTCCGATTCCTACCAAAAAAATGATGATGTGATAAATATGATGGGCAATAATTTGATTAAATCATAGAATACAATACAATACGAATTATTTTTTGGGAGAAAGTAGAACGAGTAAAGTCCCACAAACCCATGGCAATGGCTACGGCCTTTGTACCTTTGTGCTTTTGTGCATTGCGCTGCATAAAGACAAAATAAATAAATAAATACCTCCTTTGAAAAGAAACGATCCGCCGACCAGACTACTACCGGATAGATAAATTCGGGCTGTTCTATCTGTTTTAATCGCGAGGAAAACTTTCATTACGCGATGCAGGATTTGTAGTTCTTTAAGACGTCGTAAATGTCGTAAAACCTATTAAAACACCTAATAACATTTCTATAAAACAACTTGCAACATGAACCTCAGTCAAATAAATCACGCAAAACTCAGAGCCATAGTTACCAGAACACCTGACTCTCCACTTAGTGGACTCCAACCAATAATCTAGCCCTTATCGATATTCCGTACCCCGTATTTACAACAACGTACAACCGGGTAATATTACAATACCTGTTTTACATATAAATTGTTCTTCTACGTAGGTAATTACAGTGCAAAGGTGCCTTCATAAATATTCTTTATTGCCCGGCAAATTTGTATAATAGCTGGACCCCACACAAGAGTTGTTATGCTGTAAATGTGGGCACTTTATGTTGATACTCGCCTCTTGGGTGTTTTATTGAAGTGCCTCCTGAAATTAGCTGGTTATCTATACATTTATATGTTAAAGAGAAACTGCATCTCAACGCACAGCCGACACTACTGGGGCTAAAGCGTGTTTTGTATAAGATCTTCTTTTTACGACAAGGGCGAACACTAAGAGAGGATTTTCAAAAAGTCATTAATTATCTAAGGGGATCAAACGGGGGTTCAAAGTTTGTATTAACAAACCTACTGTTTATGCTGTTGAAGCCGCTGGCAGAAGCTAATAGAATTAATACTAATTATTTATTTATTTCAGATTCGACACCCATGTTTTGTTAGTTGAGTACTTAAAATTTTATTTATAACAAGCACAAATTAACGTTTGAATCCCCAACCGGTCCTATGAGACCGCGCTGTTATTGTTTTACTATTGTGTCTCGTTTCGCGGGTATCTGAGTATTAAGCTACACTAAAACCCAAAAATACTTTGCTTGAGCTGTGAATCGAACGCAAAACCCCAAGCTCGGAAATCGCGATTTCGTTTTCATCTAGACCTTGACCGCCCTATACCATAGTTACCATTACCGCGTGACTGAGTAACAAATATACAGGCTTTTTCATTTCTAGGAATTTTAAAACGCCCGCGCTTTAATTAAATTAAATTAAAGCAAGAACCTGCGTCATAATTGTGGAGCGTGAGGACGCCGTGACGATTTCCAACCAGTCCTCAAAGAGGGGACTTACCGCCATAATTATGGCGTAACCTGCATCTAGTGTTAAGAGTATAAAATTAGTATGATGATGATGATGATGATGAGGATTAACTGATTGACTTTGAAGATTTCGGTTAATTTAATTTAGACCTCGATTTTCTTAACAGATTAATATCAGTGATAGTACCTAGGCGGTACCTAGGCGGTACCTAGGCGGTATCTAGGCGGTACCTAGCGGGTACCTAGGCGGTACCTAGGCGGTACCTAGGCGGTACCTAGGCGGTACCTAGGCGGTACCTAGGCGGTACCTAGGCGGTACCTAGGCGGTACCTAGGCGGTAGCTAGGCGGTACCTAGGCGGTTATACTATACTAGCTTCTGCCAGCGGCTTCGATCGCGTGAAAGTATATTTCTTCATACAAAGTTAAAACCCGCCTTTCCCCCTTTCTTTTTTTTCTGGTAGGGGAATCATCAGAATGACTTCTCCCGCTCTTGGGCGGAGCGGGAGGGCGTGTCAGACTCTTACTGACTAAACCCCTACCCCGTTCCTTCGTTGCCTTCGATCTGGGGGGGACTCGGTGTCAACCTTGGGATGTGAATTTTGAAAAATGCTCTATTAGTTTTTGCCTGCATCATTTGATTCCAAGAAACAAAGTTTTCTTTTATGAAAAAGGAAACCTTGTGTAAAATTTCACGGTTCTGATCCTAGAAGTTTCGACTGTGCATTGATACATTGTCAATGTCAGTTAGTTTCTACTTTTAAACAATGTGTTGTTTTGAAAGTGTATGGCATTTCGGGAGGTAATTATGTCAATGATACTCGACCCGAATCTATAATAAAATGAGTAGGTAATTTTTTAATTTATTTTTTCTTTAAGAAAATCGGTACGTTTGAACAACCTTCATTAAAACGCGGCCAGTCTGATACTCGCCCTATAACTGCGCTTTCACACACACAAACACTATTTCATTGATCCAAAGTACACTAGCACTTCCCGCACGTTTGGTTAGAGAGTTATTCTGAAAACCAACTGAAATTAAAAAAATAAATAAAATTTATTATTGACTAGCTGTTGCCCGCGACTTTGTCCGCGTTAGGTTCGTAAAACTGCACAAAAGTTATTTATAACTAATCCTATACTTCTGAAAACATCTGATTAATTAATTTTACATAAAACTGTTTAAGTTAAAACTCCAATTAGTACTTTTTTTAGTTGGGAAATCATCTAATGACTTTCGCTCTTCTGTGAAGCGGAAGTGCATTTCAGATTATTACTGGCTAAGACTCACTTCTATATTCCTTCTATAGCCCCAGTAGGTTTCTTGTTTAGGTTTTATAATTCAGATGGGTAAACATCAGAATGACTTCTCCTGTTGTTAAATGGAGCGGGAGGGCATGTCAGACTTTTACTGACTAAACGCCACCCCCGTTCCTGTGTTGCCTTCAATTTTGGGACATTTAGCTTATCTTTCGGAATACCGATCCACGTCCCCAGAGGCTTCGGCCCTGCCACGGGCCCCTACAGTTTGCTGACATCTCCTTGAGGCGCTCGTGGAACATTTGACGACTTGACTCGGTCCGGGTTATTACCGGACTGCTGGAAGGCAAGCTACCCAGTGTTCGCCGTCCGCAAGCTTGCACCTACGGTGGTCGGAAATCTTTCTCGTGATCCTGACGGCGGCAGGGGCGTGAGGGTCGTTCCCTTTCGCGCTCGCGGTCGGTTGCCTCCTTGGCTAGCATTACTGCTTCGCAGAAGAAGGCAACCGCCATACCTCTACCGTGTGCTCCACCGTGTCCTCCGAGCGGTCCAGACAGTGCGCCCAAGTCTGGCTGGGGCGCCCTTTTCCCCTGAATCCGATGCAGGAGCCTCCCGAACTTACCGTGTCTGGTGAGGACCTACGGCATACGGAACGTGAGGATCTCTTTCCAACCACTCCTCTAAGAGGAAACTTACCGCCGCAATGACGGCGTGCCCAGGTTTCTTTGCCTTCGTTCCAGGGTTCCGGGTTTTCCTTTCGGAAGCTCGCCCATGGCCCTAGAGGCTTCGAACCTGCTGGGCACCTATAGTTTGCTAAAATCTATTTGAAGCACTCGTGGAACAATACCCACGGTTGACCGTCTGGATTATTACCGGACAGCCAGATGGTAAACTACCCATTGCTCGCCATTCGCAAGCCACTCCTACGGTGGCTCTAAATCTCGCTCTGGACCATGGCCTGTACCAGTGCCCAGCGCGAGAGGTTGCTGTCACCGATCGTCCCCACAAGGACACGGTGGTGCTCCGCCTAAGCGTGGCCCACCAGTACTTTATGCTCTAACGTGTCCTCCGGGCGATCCACCCAATGGTAACACCCGGGTTTTTCTTCCGCACGACGTCAATTGCCTTAAAAACATCAACGAAGTACAGAGCCGCAGAGTTCGCATTCTAAATAGTTGCCTACTCTATGGGCAAAGTCGTTAGTTTAGTTCATATTGCGATAAAATCAAAATTAAAATGATTTGTTCTTCAAAAAACCAAATTAGGGCAGATAACCGCCTTTAGTATTTGCCTCTTTTTTTGTTGGGTAACCACCAAATACCTTCTCCCACTCTAGGTGGACCGAGAGAGAGTATCAGACTTTTACCAACTAAATTCCATAGTGTTCTTTTAGTTGCAATTTACATTCTAGGGCGACTAATTTTGGCACACCACGATTATAACTATTATAAATTCACTCTTTAAAGAGAGACTACAGAGTCATGACGTCCTCACCTAGCGCTTTACGCAGGTAGTAACCGAACATGAGTGTTTCGGGAGGTAGATGTTTTAGATTCGGCGGGAAGACACGGTGGACCTTACGATCGAAGTTATCCCGCTACGGCGGATTACAGCCGTACCTACTGTTTGCGGGTCAAAATCAGAATCCTCCTGCCCTAGTTCAGATCATGGTATGAGCTGGGGGGAGGAATGGAAAGCAGTCACCTCCTAGAGTGAAGCAACGTGGCTGAAACCGTGCGAAACAGGACATCCTTAGGCCCCTCCCATCGCCATTTGGACACTTCCCAGGTGTCATATGTATAGGGCGTTTACCGATCACCATCATTTTTTGTGTTTATATGACCTGTTTATTGAGGCAGGAATTTTCTGGTGCGGTATTTGACTGACACCCTAATACACCAAATAAATGTTTTTCTTTAGTGAGAATAATAAACGAATTCTTGTGTGCGAGTATTTTCACCTAGACGACTTCACATGCTGATGATCAAACGCAGTCTGTAAACTCTCGATTTTTACGGGTAGAGCATGCAGAGCAGTAAAAAATACCCACTTTGTTCCTTTAGATGCCCTATACGAACAATTTTCCAGCTATCGAAGCCCGTTAGGGCCGTTCACTTATGGTATCTCTTTTAGGTGCGCGTGGCACATAACGCAACGTCAGTCGACTAAGACCAGTCTTTATTCAACAGCGAAATGCCAATAGTGCACCGTACAAAACTCCGCGCTAACGGGGGCATGGAATCGCCCTGCGACTCGTAATGCCAAGGGCATCATCTTTGCGCTTTCTGCTACCTTCTTTCTCTATACCAGGACCGGACGTGAGAGGTCGTTACTGCTGATCACCTCCACCCGGAGTCCTAGAACGCAAAGCGAAGAAGGAACATACAAAGGTGTGGGTTTTGGTCAGTGAAAGTCTGACATCCCCTCGTGCTCCTTCCTAGAGTGGAAGAAATCACCTAAAATATAAATAGCCTTTAGTTAAAAATAAATAAATGGATGTTTGTATTTTGAAAGGAAATCGTTTGTCTTAGTGTGGTCATGTGAAGAGGAGAAATTAAAAGCACGTTACTATAAGAGTTCTTGAGAATGGAGAGGGAGAGGAAGGCCAAAGAAAAGATGGATGGATTGTGTAAGGATTGATATTTATGAAAGAAAAGGGCAGATGATAGTGTGATGATAGTGTGACGGACGACAGGACAGAATGGAAGAAGAAAACGTGTTGCACCGACCCCAAGTAATATGGGATAACGGCAGGAAGAAGAAGAATGATGTCATTGTTTGTATTTTGAAAACGGGGTGCAACTCCGCAGTTGTAAAATTTGTCTCCTTGGTTTTTTTTTGTTGAACAATAATAATAATATCTTTTGGTAATATTTTTGTTAAAAAAATTGTGAGAATGCAAAAATATGTGAAAAAAAATGTTACAAAAATAAAAAAAAAGCTTTTTCTAAAACACCTCTTGGGATTCGAACCACCACCGTGTTACGTCCCAGTCTAGTCATTAATCGATCGCGCTGCAATGTTCGATGAAAATTAAGCAAAATAGACGTTCTCATATAAATGTCATAAATGACTGCCCCGCTCTTTGTCCATGATAGCGTGATGATTTTCATTTCAGTAGATAAATTGGCAGCTAAATGGACTAATGTAACATTGAAGTATGTGAATTTCGTGGACGCTTGGATTATATAACGTGTTTTGATTAGTTTTTACAAAATATTTGGGAAAAATCAAATAGGAATGTTGATTTTCTTATGAAAAAATGGTAAAAGTATTTTTTTTTTTCCAAAAACAATAAGATAAAACATTGACAGAAATGTAAATTGTAGGTGGGATTCGAACTCGGGGCAACTCGTTCAAAACCGTCAAAATGCAATATTGCTCACCCCCATAGCAAATAGCGTGATAAAATATAGCCTATATCATTAAGGCTCCTATAAGGATTATGTATGCAAAATTTTAACAGGATCGGTTCAGTGGTTTTTGCGCTAATTAATGCTAACAATGTACAATTTTACTGTTTTATTATATGTATAGATTGTTGACCAAGTTTTGTATTTTTATATGATTCTTTGTGACTTTGTATATTACATGAATAATTTCTATTTTTCCGGTAACAATTCCAGTTCTTGAATGTCGTTGACCTTTCCAATTATTTTCGAATACACAATAGCACTCCATAAAAAAAAAAAAATTGTAAATTCTGTTTTTCAACAGAATTTGTTATTTACAAAGAGGTGTATTGTTTGAAAAAAAAACAAGTCAAGTGCGAATTGGACTGACGCACCAAAGATTCTGTGTCAGCTAACCCATTTAATAGTTCAATTTCTGAATCCATTCATAATTTTTCAGAATTGAAAAAAAAATCCTAACCATTTTGTGATGTAGATAACTACAAATTAATTGTTTTCAGACTTTTGTTTCTTTATTTTTGCTTCAGTGCAAAAATTTAATTGATTGAAAGGTGGGTAGCAATTTAACAGGAGAAAAACCGCGGGCGATATCTAGTCGCTGATACAATGTTACATCGTCAAGAGCCCGTGGCATCCTAAAATTTCAAACGGGGTAGCGTTTGAACAAAGCCTTAACTGTGAAAAACCGGATTATCAAATCATCCAATATTAAAATAACGCCTACAACGTTTACCTTACACCTAATCTTTGACGGCGCAGTGGTTGACCGATTTACTGCTGTACTACGTGCCGCAGGTTCGATTGAGACCCTTGGACGGATTTGATAAAGAAGCAGAAAAAATAAACAATGTAGGATGAAATTTGGCATGCATATGGCCTTTCACATGGAAAAGAACACAGGCTACCTTTTATCCCGATTCTTTTTTGTTAAACTCAACTCCTCGCAGACGAAGTCGCGGGTAGAAGCTAGTATATAATAAATAACTAATAAAACATTCTAAAATACAAACGACTATGACATTAAACCCTTCAAACACTATCATAGACCGTATATTCAGACCAGAATATTGTGAGCAACAAATGAAATTACTTCTATGTATAGACGCCATTGATTACGGAAAGCAATAAATATGTTAGAGGTTCGCACCTGGGCGCTCGTCGGAGCAGAGCGGAGCGAGCGGAGCGGTAACGTAGCTTAGAATAAAGCTTTGTGTAGAATAAAGGAGCGTTTTGTGCTGTCGTTTCGATTGTATAGTGAAGCTAAGTTATTGTGAAAAGTTCAATCGGATAGATGGCCAAAAAACCGACTATGTGTGAGTCGGACTCGGGTTTGAAAGATTCTGTATCGTACGTAGCAAAAAAACGGGCAAAAAAATCACGACCCACTTAAAAATTTATTGTATACTGTTTTTAATATTTGTTGGTATAATGTCAATACAAATACATAATCTATGAAGATATCAACCGTCTAACTTTCACGGTTCATAAGTTACAGACTGGTGACAGATTGACGTACATTGGAGCCTTAGTAATAGGGTCTCGTTTCTAGCGTTTGGTTCGGACCCCTAAAAACTATTTGGTCTATTCAATCTAACTACAGTAATCCGGGCTCTAAGGGGAGTGAGTATGGAGTATGCAGTATGCTAGGACCGCATTTTGCCAACCACATATATTTCTGCGTGACCAGAGGGCTGGCTTGTTCTTCGCCCGAAGAAAAGCATTGCTCTTCAGCGTGGCAATGCTGCCAGTCTTCTGGGCACATTTCCGGATGGCAGGAATGTGGAGGAGTATTTCGACGCTAGAGTGTTTTTTGTGTTTTTGTATTATAGTATAAATACTAAGTTCAGTTACTATTTAAATATTTAACTTTCTTATGGTACCTACATGTTTTCATGTACATATATGTAGTTTCGTTAAAAAAAAATAGCAATATGCAACTTCTCTCCATTTAGAAAAAAGAGAAAAAGTAACTGAATGATTAATCCGGATTTTGCCGGTCCATTTTTTAATTTATTTTTATTCAGTTTTGTTTTGAGTTTTGCAACGCAAACAAAAACAAAAGAACACAGGTAGGTTTTAGTCAGTAAAAGTCTGTCATTCTCTCTCGCTCCATCCTAGAGCAGGAGAAATTATTTGATGGTTTCGCACATCAAAAATAAACTAATAGATGTAGCGACTACGATCATCGACATCTACACATGACGTCACAGAATCCTGCATCGCGCAAGCAAAGTTCTCCGCGCGATTTGTATAGATACAACAGCCCGAAATCATCTATCGGGCAGTAGCCCACCGGACATAACACCTCGTCCGATCGGAGGATCCTCCCTTTTCAACGGAGGTATATGGGACTTTACTCTCTGTTCCACTACCTCCAAACTGGTGACCCTCGAGCATGAACGTCAGCGCAGCCTTCGTGCAGCAACCACGTCGTGACGTCATCATCACTTCCTCAAGCTTTCGAGCAGCGAGCCACACAGCCAGCACGGCACTGAGGGTACCATGACCACCAGCATGCCCACCTGGTCATACCTGGTCATCACCTTCAGCCTCATCATCGACCTTGGCACACCGCACCTTCGGCCAGTCACATGAAGAGCTATGAAGAACCTCTCCTGGTCGACGACAGCAATCAAGCCCTACGTCGCACAGTCCGGTTCCGACTCACTGGAGCCAGCTGCATAACTCCGACCCACTGGAGCCTGCAGCATCATCCCGACTCACTGGGACATCATCATCCCGACTCACTGGGACATCATCATCCCGACTCACTGGGACTTATCATCCCGACTCACTGGGACATCATCACCCCGACTCACTGGGGCATCATCGCAGACAGTTCCGACTCACCGAGAACTATGCGATATCCGGTTCCGACTCACTGGAGCTTGCAACATCGTCCCGACTCACTGGGACGACACCACCCCGATTCACTGGGGCATTACCGCAGCACAAAGTTCAGACAGCACCTCACTGTGAACTATGCGGTATTGGGTTCAAACCCACACAAAGCAACCTACCGCTGGCCTGGCACGCATCATAAGAAGCATCAAGGACTATCGATCTCCGATCTCCGGAGGGGAGTGATGTAGCGACTACGATCATCGACATCTACACATGACGTCACAGAATCCTGCATCGCGCAAGCAAAGTTCTCCGCGCGATTTGTATAGATACAACAGCCCGAAATCATCTATCGGGCAGTAGCCCACCGGACATAACACCTCGTCCGGTCGGAGGATCCTCCCTTTTCAACGGAGGTATGTGGGACTTTACTCTCTGTTCCGCTACCTCCAAATAGATACATACACAAGTTACACTATCGCTAAAACCTGTCCCCAGTTTAGTTCGGTAAAGGCTAGATAGATTAGATTAAAGGTACACTAGCTCTGTATTATTGAACCGTTTGACATTGGCTATTTTTGAAACGAACAATATTCAGGTTTTTGTAGGAACTCACGTGAACAAAGCTGTAGGGAAAATGTAGTTTGTTTCAATTTTGGCGATAAAATACGATTGCACCAAATTACTAAGAGCTAGGACAGTACTATGGCTCAGCCACTATAAGGCACTTTGGCTAGCCTGTTGGTTTTTGACCGGTTGCTTTCCGGGGAATGTGCGTCAGAATTGCATAGCCTAATTCCTCCAAATGCATTCCATCATCGGACCACCAGGCGTACGGCGATACGTCAGCAGTAAAAGATGGACGTCCCGAAGATTACTGGGGCTAAGGGTTGACTTTCAAAGCCTAGAAAACCCGGGGTCCTGACCCGCTATGCAAAGAAGGAACATACCTAGGCGTGGTTTTAGTCAGTAAAAGTCTGACACGCCCTTCCATTCCGCCATCGAGCTAGAGAAGTCATTGAATGATTTCCCATCTTAAAAAAAAACATCATTTGCTATTTTTTATAACCTTTATCATACCATACCTATATCAATTTACAAGCTCCTTTTTTAATTCTTTCTAATGCTTTATCCACACCGTTTCTTTAAAACCGCGGGATCAGAACAAATTCTCACACTCGCTATGTAAATCGAAGTGCCCCACTTTTCAGAGTTCCGCATAAAACAGGAAAACGGTTCGAACACGGAACCCGCATGCAACTTGAGTAGGATTACAGTCAGCTGATTTATCTTATGGCCTGGCTCAATAGAAAACGTAATGCTGGTGGTGTGTAATGATCGTGTTTTGAAAACGTATGGGGAATTCAATTTTATTCAACATACAGACTGACATTTAAATTAATCTCTTTTTTTGTGGGAGTCTACACCTTCCAAGAATGGAGGCTCTACACTCGAAGTTGTAGACGAATTACATTCAAGTGGAACCAACGGTCCAGATAAGTAGGTCTAACTTCGAGAAAGTCATATACCGACGGATCCAATTCTACTAAGCAGTATTTCCTCATCCAATATACTAGTGTCAACCTGGGAATCTTTAACTCAAGAGTAAATAGGTGACTTCTAGGTAAGCGCGCTCCATTATCGACCGCATTCTCGCTTTCCATCAGATGACAGCGGTCAAACACAAACCTATCAAAAATAAAAAGTGTCTCAAGACAAAGTCTATAACCAGTGCGTGATGCTAGTGATGACGTATAGTTCCGATAGGCCTCATCAGAAGACTTTAAATGACCCAAAAGGCGATGGAGAGTGATATGCTTACGTGGAGCTTTCTTACGTTTTTGATCACGTAGTGCGTACCAAGGAAGTGTACGAGAAGTGTAGGAAAACCAAAGTTACTGACATAGTCAAAAGAATCATTAAGCGTGCTTTGGTATATTGCTATCAGAAGAGATGGTCGACGAGGCCGAAAGGTTCTGGAGTGCAACCGCGTATTAAAAGACACAACGTTGGAAGACCTCCTATATAGTGGACCGTTAGCTTGGTGAGAGTCGCCGGAATTCGATAGCTGCGAAGATGCACAGGACCGGTGTTTGTAACGTCACTTGGGCGAGTTTCATGTTCAGAATTGGGCTCCTATTGACTGAAATGACGATGATGATGACGCGGGCAATGCAACTGGTAGCGCTTGTTGTTAGTTAGTTAGGATACTCGGGGTATTACGAGGGATATAATATACAAACCTGTAACCAGTTATTTATTTTTTCTCATAACTTAGCAACCTTTGTTCCATACGTAATTCAACATGCCGCTCGCAACATAATGACACTGCTTTATCCCCTACTCACATAATCTAGTACTAAAAGTGTTGTTCCACTGCAAACTAGTATCCAGTTAAAACCTAACACAAAGGTAACGTACAAAATACCTGAAACCTCGCCTGAAATACCGTAAACAGACAGACAGAGGAACACCTCGGACCGAAACGCTTAGGGCGTATCCACACCTAATCGGATCGGCGCACAAACCCGCGCTAACTGCCCATGCGTAAAGGAATTGTATGGGTGAGCAGAGCCTAATACTGGCGTATGTTACTTGTGTATTGCCACAGAAGAGATAGTTACAGAAGGATATCTACATATAAACTGCGTGCTTCGGAAAGCAGGTAGCCGTAGGTCCCGGCTGGCATTTGTAGATCTTTGGCAGTCGTTACGGATAGTCAGAAGCCAGTAAATCTGACACCAGTCTTGTCATAAAGTACCGAGTTACCCTAGTTAATGGGTTGTGGAGGTCTGGTAGGCAGCCGCTATTCGTAAAATGACTGGTAGCCAGCCGACCCGGAAAAGGCTAGGCAGATGATGATGATCTACATATAAACCGTGACTGAGCTACGCACACATAGACACCGCTCACACGCATACGTCTCGGACCATACGCGCTTGGGCTGTGCTTGGACTTTTTATGTAACATAAACTAGTGCTTGACTGCGATTCCACCTGATAGTAAACAGTGATGCAATCATTGATGGTGAGGCAAAAATGTTCCAGTCCTTTGATGTACGCGGTATGAACGACGGGAGGTCTCAACAACGTCAGACTGCGCCTACACTAGCACGACCGTCGAGCGTTAGTATGAAAAGTGAAGGACATAATTATATCGATACCAGAAGTATGAATTAACGTAACAGACGTTTACCAAAACTGTAAAAGAGTGCCTTACGACTATGGCCGTAAGGACCTTTTATCCAAAACGTAAAAATGTTCCTTACGTTAATTCATACTTCTGGTATCGAATATGAGATAGACTTCTGTTCTTATCTATTCTGTGGTAACACCTACAAATGCTCCTATTGTTATGTGATTACGGGGTAGGTAGAATAGTTAGCGGTGCAGGGTATCTGAGTAGCCCAGTGGATTGGTAGGAAGCTGTGAAATGTGTTTAGGTAATAGCTATTGTTTGGGCCGGATTGTTATTGACTGGATCATTGGTCTCATGGTTGTTAACGCGACTGCTGAGCGTGGGGTCCTCGGTTCGATTCCCGGGTCAGACAAAAAGTGGTATTTATCCGAAGTTTAAAAGTTGGTGGTGTAATACACCTGTGTCTCGGAAAGCTAGAGTGAATATGCTTTTAATAAACTAGTACGCCCCACCATCACCGACTGCATCACTGCTTACCATCAGATGGGATCACGGTCAAGCACTGATTTAAACCAAAAAAAGCACGTAAAGCCGATGGTCCTGAGCCTGATCTCTCTGCGGTCGTACACCTATATTGGCACACACATTTAGTTACTATAATATCTCCTGCATACTTGGCTAATCTCTGTTAAGATTGGCTACCGTGATCGAAATTCGGTCGGGAGGATAATTATTATTAGATATTGTTCGGAACAATACAACTGAACAGCTCAGCACTTTTGCCTTCATATATTTCGACAAAATCAGCCTACCTAATTGTTACAGTCAGTGCGTATCCGGTTCGAAGGACCGTGAAGAAAATTATTGCAAATGATGAATAGGGCCCTGAAACAAATGGCAATGAAGGTGGGTTTTAGTCAGTAGAATTCCGATACTCTTTCCCGCCACCCACGGCAGTAAAAGATATTTGATGATGTATATCGTCCCCGTAGAGTGAAAATTAACTAAGTGACACTTTTAGGTAAAATGAGTTATGAATGCCATGCTTATCACGTTTTTTTTCTTTATTTTTCTATCTAACCGCCGTAGCTTTATTGTTCGTTATCAGAAAGTTAGGTTGTGTGAAAAATAACTTACATGCAATAACATACAATAAGTATGAGGAGTATATTAAATAAAATATGTTAGTGATTTCTAATATGAACTATGCTTGTCCAGAAAAATACGTAAGCGTACATAGTTATTTATACTCTGACATATTAAAAACGAATTGCTTTGATATTGAAATCGAAAATTCATTAAGTGATCTTAGTTAGTCAATGTAGGATAAAGTCAATAGAGTGACAACTAATTATGTCGTTTTAGTGATAATTTGAATTAAAATTTTAGAGTAATAAATAATTATTATCTTTTAGTGAGTTTACACTCGTAGTAAGTTGCTAAATCCATTAGCTTTGGCATCACCAAAATCTTTTAGTTATTTATAATTTACTTAAATTGAATCAACTTGCCAAAAAAATGTTGACTCACGCATCTTGGGTAGTTGTTACTCACGCCCCCATGCCGCAGCGAAGTACAACTATTATGGACTCTCCAGGTGTTGATCAGTTCTCTATGAAATCTCAAATTAACCAGGACTAGGAAACAACCTAAACGTTGGAAAAAAGTAATCCAAGCCAATGGAAGAAGAACATTATCAAAAGGAAGATGCGCAGCTCGTCGCTCTGGGTGACTTTAACGCCTACCATCAAGATTGGATTTTCCCTTGCCAGAGGACCGATCACGCTGGGAGAGAAACACAAAACATTGCTGTAGCGCCATTGCTACTAAGCCCATGTCTTTCCCAGCTGGTTAAGCAAAGGATGCCTAATGTAGTTCGTCATACCGCCAATTGACTGGATCTTCTGCTGACCACCGACCTGGATGTATTGTAACAGTCTCCTCACCAATAGGACCTTCAGATCACTGTCTGTTGAAGTCTATATCGTCCTTCTCCCCACTGCGACACACGCAGTGAACTGAGAATATGGCGATACAAATCAGCAGATTGAGATGATATACAACACTTTTTTGCATCTTAACCTTGGCAGCAATGTGGTGCGGCGCTATGGAGTATTCTATCCCCTGTAGTAATGTACCCATCGATGGCTCAGCTTGCCCTCGCTTCAAAGCCGACTGCGCTGAAGCTGGTTTCTCACCTGGGCGGATACTCGTAACCGCAAAACTCTGGATCTGAGCTCAAAGAAGAGCTCCTTTAAACATGCTGCCAAATCTTACAAAAAGCACCAAGTACAGCTCTCTTCAATAGCATTACATATATTGACAAAAAACTCTGCGCAACTATATGGCAATAGAACATTCTGGTCTTTTGTCAAATTTGTCGAGTCAAATTTCTGTCGATCCACACTGCCTCCACTGGTTAGGCCAGACGGAACACTGGCTCATACAGCAACAGGCAGGTCTCTTTACATCTCTTTCCACCAATAATTCACGTCTAGTGCTACCCCAATGATTTTACTTAATTGCTTCACTTCAATGCCCGAAGTCCGCATAAGGAATAAAGAGATTCTGAGAGCGCTGAGTCGTCTAAATATAAAGTATAGCTAATGAACCAGATGGTATACCAGCAATTGTTTTCAAGACACCGCCACAGTGGTCACCTGTATTGACACGCTTGTATCGCCTCTCATTTAGAACTAGTATAGTGCTCAAGACAAAGCAAAAGAAAAAGCTTCCAGAAGCTTGCCAATGTGCAACCCGGTCCCAAAAAAGGCAGCCATGTCGACCCTGCTAACTATCGGCCGATTCCAGTAACCTCCATACTCTGCATGATTATGATTACCTGGAAGATTACGATCTCCTCAGTGACCGACAGTACTGGTTTCGTCGCAATCGGTCTACTAGGGACCTACTAGTGTATATCGCTCACTTGTAGGCCGAGGCTCTTGAGAAGATTGGGGAGGGACTAGCAGTTTCCTTAGACATCTCGAAGGCCTTCGGCAGGGTATGGCACGCTAGCCTCTTGAGTAAGCTTCCAGCGTACGGCATTTATCCTGGTATGATTGCCTGGGTCAAAGACTCCCTGAGTAAACGGTCTCGCCGAGTTGTTGATGCTCATCCGAACCCATGACGAGTCATATCTGTTCTCTCTGCAACTCTCTTTCTGCTGCATATCAACGATCCGCTGATGCCCAGTATGTATGGGTATGCAGATGACAGCACAGTTATAAAGAGATACCTGCCGGGCAGGTAAGAAGCTAATCCAGCCCGAAAGAGAGGCTATAGTATGGCGACTATATTCCGAAATGTATCCCTGGAGTTCACCGACCGCCTTCAGTTCTTAGGACTTGAAGTTTCCTCAGACCTCAAAACGAGTTTTGATTTTACTTTTGTTTTTTTTTAAGTATTTTTCTTGTAACATGACATTTGTGACCAAATATATTAAAATAGACTCAATAGATATCTATCTACATGAGTCTATATGTGGTTAATAACTGGTAAAAAACACATAATTATAATTTTGATACAAATTAATAAGTAATTAACTTGCCTAAATATTACTCTCAACGAAATTTTTTCAAGTAATATTTAACTAAAGGATGTTAAGTTAGCACCAAAATCGAAACGAATAAAGCGAAAAATAACTAACTTGAATTTTACCTAATAACTCATTACACATAGAAGTTATATAAAACATATAATAAATAATAGAAAACTATATACAAATTCAATTGAAATTAAGTCAAAAGTTTTTTCTATCACGTAAATTTTTGAAGTTATGATTTTTTTTATTTTTCCAAACTTTAGACGGCGTTATCTCAAAACTAGCATATTGCAAGTTGGTTAATTTTCGCTCTACGGGGACGATATGAATGTCTGTTACTCTTTCAAGCACAAACGGCTGAACGGATTTCAATGAAACTTGGTACATGGGTAGACCAAGTCCCGGAATAGCACTTTTTATCTTGGAAGTACGTTCCCTTGAGATCATTTTCTACTTTTATGCAGGCGAAGACGTTGAAAACAGCTAGTTTAAAATGAAGAGTTATTTATATTTCATTATTCATCTTCTGGAAATTCAAGCTTAAAAACGATTTACAACAGTTTTTCTCTTTATTTCATTTCTGTTGTGTTTTGACAAAATCCTCCTCGTCGATTTCAATATCTATTGATAGATACAGTTCCCTGAAAACAACCACGCGATCTCTTGTGTTCTATGAATCCTTCTACAAGCTTTCCATGTAATGGTTCTATGAAATAACCATTGTAACGGTTTCAGCGAACCGAGTAAGATTATTCTCGAAGAAGATAAACATGTACTCGTCTTAACAAATGACAAGACAAAACAAACTCTGAGGTCAACGCCTCTTTTAAAGTTCATACAGTAAATATTGTAATGGTCAAATTATATGAGAACCATGCAGATTGGTGTCTGAGATGGTCTTGAAAAACTGACTGACTAACATGTCAACGCTTAGCCGAAACTACTGGATCTAGAAACGTAGAATGTTTTCTCAAGGCAGGAGGCCTTAGGCCCTTCCTTAATGATGTAGATAACTCATCACTAAAAAGAGGAATTTTAGAAAATTCTACTTGAAAGGGTATATAAAATTTTATTCCCTGGGTCTATATTCCTGAAACTCAGCATAAATAGTAACCCAAATAAATCAAAAATAGGTTTTCAAAACTAAGCCCATCAAATTATTTAAGGGGTGTTAAAAGTTACATGGAAGAATCTTGTTTTTAGCACTAATTGTAACCAAAATTAATAACTTTCCTTATTAGTTTTTCAAAACTACCCTCAAAATACAGTTTAACTATAACAGCTTTTATAAAATCTTCCTCACGAACGAAACCGCTACCAAAGCGTCAATCGTTAATAAAATATCCAGATCACTAGCTACCAGACAAACAATACAAAACCTTCACCGACAGCCGTAGCTAGTGATGTACCTACATCGCTATCGATAGGTCAGCCCGACTATCGATAGCTGCTCGACAAGGCATAAATAAACCATGAACACCCGTACACCTGCCTGGGTACACCGCTGCGACAAATTGGATCACGGCTTTTGAAGGTTTTAGGGGATTTGGTTTTTGATGTTGGTTTTTGAGTGTGTGCTATTTTTTTTGGAAATGTTAGAAATACGCGAGTTTTCTTTAATAGTAGATAAAAAAAAATGCTCAATCACTGTCATTTCCTGTATATTAAAATAAAGTTATATTTTTGTGTAAAATGTAGAGGAAAGTAACCAAATATGGGCTACCATTTTCGCCTCAAAAATAAAAACTAAAAAAAATAACTATTTATTGACTTCAAAATAATAATACATATATTTTTGAAGAGCTAAATAACAAGGTCATGTTCATAATATTATAATATATTATTAAATAAACCATGAACACCCGTACACCTGCCTGGGTACACCGCTGCGACAAATTGGATCACGGCTTTTGCAGTTTTTAGGGGATTTCGGTGATGTGATGGGGGTGAGGGTTTGGTTTTTTGATGTTGGTTTTTGAATGTGTGCTATGTTTTTTGGAAATATTGTGAATTGGTGAAGTTCTTGATAGTATATAAAAGAGAATGCCCATTGAATACATTACGCCGTACCACATGGCATCACAGGTTATAGAGTGTGAGTCTTTATAATGTGCACATATCGAAATGAGGGAATCTATCCTAATTTCGATATGTGCACATTATAAAGACTCACACTGTATTTATATGTAAAATGTTTGACAAGTAAAATGATTTTTACCCGCTCTAAAAATATCATAAATAATATTATTACGTACAATTACAAGTACCGAAAAAAATTACAGTAGTTTCTGAAATCTATACCTACATTCCGATTACAGTTGTCAGCTATTTTCGTGATCTGGCCAAAGAGTATGTAAAGCTAACGCAATCTGACAATTGTCATAAAAATATGGTTCGTCTATGATCTATCGGTTTAGGTAATTAACTAAATATAAACAATCTTGGCATGTCTTTTTATCTAAAATTTGTCTAAAAATTGTATGTAATCTTTGCAACTAGATATTTTCCTACCTAAATCGATGTTAGCTAATAAACTAAATTTAAATAATCTTCGTGTATATTATATACGACCTCTTTAATATAAAAAGACATACCAAGATTGTTTACCTTTACTAAACCGATAGACCATAGTTAGTTTTCTCTATAGGGTAAAAGCCAGCCCAGCCAACCAGCTAAATAAATAAATAAAGCTTATAACCAACTTACCGTTAAGGTGTACAGCAATCGATCGGCTGATTACTGGCACATCAGGTAATCACCTACATTCGTCTATACACTATACACACATTCGTCTATAATCTATGCTTACACTACGGCTGCAGTAAGTTGAGAACGATTATGTACTGGTACGAATAAAAAGTGGTAAGTGGAGAATAAAAATGGGGGAAACAATGACACAATATTATGGCTTTTTTAATTATTTTTTTTAATAATTTTGATTTAAAAATTTAATAATTGATTGCGATCTTCAGCGTTTGTGTGGTTTTTCTGCAGACTATGTCGCACCTACCATCTTGCGACCCCTAGCCCAAGTTGTCGAAGGTGCGTAGTATTTCTAGCACGCCTCAAGGAGCAAATACAATGTCAGCAAACCGTAGTAGGGACCTAGCAGAGTGGAAGCCTACCGGGGCCATGGGTTGTGCAAAAGAGAACTCCAGGACCTTGGAACGGAGGCAAAAAAGTGGGTTTAGTCAGTAAAAACAAAGCGATTTGGAAACACGTTTATTATGTACGCATGGGAATTCCACTCCTTAGCTGTACACAGCTAAGGAGTGGAATTCCCTGCCGGAGTCTGTGTTTCCTGATAGCTACAACTTAGGAGTCTTCAAGTCAAGAGTGAATAGGTTACTTTTAGGCAAGCATGCTCCATCGTCGGCCACATCATCGCTAACCATTAGGTGAGATAGTGGTCAAACGCTAGCCTATGGACAACAATAAAAATAAAAGTCCGACTCGCCCACCCACTTCGCCCTAGAGTCGGAGAAGTTGGAAGAAGTAAATGGATGACTTTCCACCTTAACGTTTGAATCCCCAACCGGTCCTATGAGACCGCGCTGTTATTGTTTTACTATTGTGTCTCGTTTCGCGGGTATCTGAGTAATTAAAACAAAAACCTTAAAAAAAAATTCGCGTACCTAAGGCTAATCGCAGCGTCAGCGTCCAAACGATTACTGCCAGGTCATCATCATCATCTGCCTAGCCTTTTCCCAACTATATTGGGGTCGGCTTCCAGTCAAGCCGGATTTAGCTGAATACCAGTATTTTACGAGGAGCGGCTGCCTACCAGACCTCCACAACCCATTAACTGGGGTAACACGGTACTTCATGGCAAGACTGGAGTCAGATTTACTGGCTTCTGACTATCCGTAACGACTGCCAAAGATCTCCAAATGACAGCCGGGACCAACGGCTTAACGTGCTTTCCGAGGCACGGAGGAAACTCGTTATGTTAAGATGGTCACCCATCCACAGACCAACCTAGGCAAGCGTTGCTTAACCTTGAAGATCGACCTGTGCGGCTGTTATTATATTAGCCACGAGCTCGATTACTGCCAGGTAAAGAATTTAAATTAAAAATCTCTCTAGTTCGACACGAACCTGAAAGACTACTGGATAGAGATATCGTCTAACCATCGCCGCAATAAGCGGTCCTGTGCTCCTTGCAGCCATCGGATTCCCACGATCCTCCTCAGGTCATCAGTCCACCGTGTGGGAGGCCTTCCAAAGCTGCGTCTCTGTCGTCAACACTTGCCCACTCCAAAACTTTTCGGCCCCTTCAACCATCCCTTCTACGAACATCATCTACCCAGCCTTTTTCCAACTATATTGGGGTCGGCTTCCAGTCAAACCGGATTAGCTGAATACCAGTATTTTACGAGTAGCGGCTGCCTACCAGACCTCCACAACCCATTAACTGGGGTAACACGGTACTTCATGGCAAGACTGGAGTCAGATTTACTGGCTTCTGACTTTCCGTAACGAATGCCAAAAATCTACAAATGAAAGCCGGGACCTACGGCTTGAGGAAACTCGGTATGTTAAGATGGTCACCCATCCAACCTTGGCAAGCGTTGCTTAACCTTGAAGATGGACCTGTACGACTGTTATTATCTAGCCACGAGCTCCTCAACTGTTCAACCAATGTACTTAAAAATGCTATTGCAAAAAAACAAATATCTACATACAATACATCTGATACCAAACAAAAATCAAAGCCCATCCCATTAACGCTCGTTCCTCCCGACGATTCCTTACATCTGAAGTCGGAGATAAGTCGGTGATAACAAGTCGGGCCGGATTATGCTCTCAAGCCGTTATCTCGATGACAACCCTTCAGTACAAAGCTGAGACTTTGGCCCTGAATCAAGAGATGCCTTCGATTCGATTCTGTTGTTGAGGACTTACTCGTCAATATTTTTTGTAAGATGTGAGTGGGTATTGTTTGAAATTAAAAACGTATTTTTGGATAATCATGTATAAATGCAAATACAAAAGTTTATTGCAACAACAAGTATTGACGATCGATGAACAACATTTCATGTGCGAGCCCTGTTTCCCAAACTAGCGTGAGTTGTATGTTGGGAATCAGTTCCTTCCAGATAATATGCCAAAGCTAAAGTGTTACAATCATAACCTATAATAATTGTATCTATTAATTAAGTTTATAACCATAAGGGCCTGTTTCACAATGTCCGAGTAGGCACTACTCACTGAATAAATTCAAAAATGTGACAGATTTTGTATGAAATTATCTGCCAAGTAAGATACTCGAAACTTAATCATAGGTGGTGAAATAGGCCCTAAGTTTACAATCTGCAAACTAAAACTTGTGTGCGTGTGTGTGTGTGTGTGTGTGTGTGTGAGCGTGTTTGTGAATGTGGGTGTAAATGAGTGTTTGTGTGTGACAATGTGAGAGTTGGCTTTATTTTTATCTTAAAATTAGGAATAGATTTTCTATTTCGTCGTAGCTTAACGGTTTCATCCATAATTTTATTTTATTCTATTCTATTCTATTATATTCTATTAATAATGTTTCATCTAAAAATCACGCATACAGTGATATTTATTTTCTTTTACGTCTAAACAGCAAGCCTTGTGCAAAATTTCATGTTCCTAGTCCCAGTAGTTATTCTTTTATAATTATTGATAGACTCGCGTTTGACCACATCTCACCTGATGGTAGTTCCGAGTGTGCTTTGATATGTGAGTCAGTTAGTTTCTCCTTTTATCTAAATAAAAGCTTCGCTCGCATGAAAGTATAAAGTAAAAAGCCTATCTTACTCAGTAACGACGTAGCTTTCTAATAGTAAAAGAATTTTTGAAATTGGTTATTTAGTTTTTTATTTAATTCATGAATCCCCGACCGGTCCTATGAGACCGCACTGTTATTGTTTTACTATTGTGTCTCGTTTTGCGGGTATGTGATAGGTTAAATCGTAACATACAAGAAATCTAATCTTTTCTCTTTATAATAGTAGTATAGACACATTGTACACCTACCCGACATTATATTATAATCAAAAACCTACCCACACAACATTGATTACTACCTCCTTTCTTCAACCACAAAGAAAGGTACTGAAAAATTAATTATGCGAAAAATTCTTTGTAAATTCTTTTTCAAAATATATAATCATGGTGGCATTGTATAGAAATATGACAACAAAAGGGACACAAAACATTCGTATATTAATTAGAAATTGATTGAAATCGTGAAGTTACACCTGTGTATTCATATAGAGGGTGTTTTAATATGAAGGTAGGTAGGTACAGTTTTTTCATCGCTTCTTTTCAATTTCCCTTTTGGTGTGTAGGACATGGAGTATTGAAGTAGTGGAGTGCCTAAATAGGATGTGCCATACTCAAAATTAAAGATCTGTTCGGTCTGATGATAAAAACTAAGCTACGACATCCTGCATCGTATCTGCATCAGGAAATCGAAGATCGATGGTTCAGCTTAGTATTTTGGTTCCAGTGAATTGGAACCGACAGGCGCATAGTTCTCGTTGAATCGGAAGTTGGAACTGTCTGCGATGATACGCCATCACGTCATTATTTGACACATAAATGATCTGAAGTAGTGTTCTTAGGGCTAATATTTTAGTTAAATAACGACTCCAGACTCAAGTTCTGGGTGAAACGAGAGGTGGTGTCAGACTTTTACTGACTAAAACCCACGTATGTTCCCTCAGTTGCCTTTAGCGTTCCAAGACCACCATATTTTTTTCGAACATTCCTGCAAGACGCACTCTGTAAGCCTTCCATGTATGTATTATTCCGTGGTCAATAACCATCGAACTGCGATTATTTTTTAGCTCTTGGCAGCTTACTATAATGGCTCATACTCACAATAGCTCATTTTCTGCTATTCAACCATTTCTTTAGCGTCATTTTCTATGTCCTTTCCGCTCCGCGTAGCAGAGGTGGAATTAATACTTACCTACCCACCTAAATTGAAACCCAATATGGACTGACATAATGGTCTATCTATATATTGGTATTATTATAAAAAATTGGAAACACATTAATTTATCATTCATAATTTTTGGTATTACGGAACATATCCAAATTTCTCCCAAATTTCCAATAGTTTACAGTATTGCTATCACAGCAAGCAACTGTCAGTGTGTGGATGATGGCTTTACTCCTGTCAGTGTGTCCAATGTCCAAAAAAAGTCCAAAAAATCGTATTTTTTATACTATCTGGATTGATTCCATCAACCTCAAAACCGTATTTTATTTTCGTCTCAACTCGAGATAGCGCGCGGCTTACGCCTCTGGTCGGATGTTACGAATTGACCTCAGTCGGTACCTAGTTATCTAGCTATTATCTCACTATTGGGCATAAAAATTTATATCCGAAGTATTTATGTACTTATTTTTATTGATATAATTTTATTACGAACTACATTTCATCATAAGTTACTCGTATATCTAAATCATCAAACAATGTCTCCCGCTCTAGGTGGAGCAAGCGAGAGTCGAACATTTAAAAACACATCTATGTTCCTTCAGTTACCCATGTCAAACTTAACACATAAACACCAATAATAACTACCTTACTATTAACTAAATAACACACACAATCCAAGAGAAAATAATGATAAATGAAAACATAATGTAACCCTCCATAATGGAATATTTGATTCAATACTGTTCCTAGCCTCTGAATTGCAATCCATACATCACCCGACCCTCAATATGGAAATTAATAAAAAATATTACACCTCTGGACAGGCGGAATGTGCAGGGTTGCCAACCTCGGTAATCCGGGGGTATTGCCATAAGCAATAAAATAGATTTTGTCTGAGTTGAGTTATTGAAAGAGTTTAGTTTCGTTTAAGTGTTTTTTTTATCTGATTCAATATGATTTTTTTTGTTTTTTATTTCAAAGATCTACAACCACATAATACAACACCCAATGTGTTGTATTATGTGGTTGTAGATGTTTGGCAGTTGTTACGGGTAGTCAGAAGCCAGTAAATCTGACTCCAGTTTTACCGTGAAGTACCGTGTTACCCCAGTTAATGGGTTGTGGAGGTCTGGTAGGCAGCCGCTCCACGTAAAATACTGGTATTCAGTTAAATCCGGCTTGACTGGAAGCTGACCCCGATATAGTTGGGAAAAGGCTAGGAAGATGATGATGTTGTATTATGTGGTTGTATATTTTTATAATGAGCAGTGGTTTCCCAGTGCTAACAATACTGACTTAATATTTGTAGATCGCGGGTTCAAACCCAGCAAGGTGAATTACTATGTGTGGTTTATTTCATCACCACTGCTCTCAAAACGGTGTCGAAAAACATCATGAGGAAACCGGCATGTCCTAGAACCAAAAATTCGAAGACGAGTTACATCCACCAATCCGCACTGGGCCCGCGCGGTGGATTATGGCCCATTCCCTCTCCTAGAGTTGAGGCCTGAGCCCCAGTAATGAAATCATTATAAGGATGATTATTCAAACTTCATGTACAGTAGTGTTACATAGGCGGAATTAGTTCATGAATCCCCGACCGGTCCTATGAGACCGCGCTGTTATTGTTTTACTATTGTGTCTCGTTTTGTGGGTGATGTCATAGGTTAATGCAACAAGGAATTCTCTACCAGTCAACCTTTGGGTTACTTTTTATTCATTTTTTATTAAACTTTTTACCACGAATATTTTATAAAATCAAGCACAGATTTTCCCTCCCCTGGTCTATGAGTATTTCCCAGAAACCGTGCATGTTTCCGAAGAAAATAGCCTCTGGCCCTCAGTGATAGAGTGCCGTTCTTTTTTTTGTAATTGGCCTCTCGCAGGTCAATCTATGAGGTTATAGTCCACTTAACTAAACTTGGCGACGAAAATAAAATTAAAACTCCCAGCAAGGCTAGGTGTAGATAAAAAAAACCGGCCAAGGGCGTGTCGGGCCACGCTCAGTGTAGGGTTCCGTGGTTTCCCGTCCGTCACAATAAGTGTCCCCAACTTTTCAAAAACTGTTCGTCCCATCAAGTTCAAAATAATTTTCCTAGAAAGTCTTTATAAAGCTCTACTCTCTAGATTTTTTTCATATTTTCTAAACTTCTGGTTCAAAAGTTAGAGGGGGGGACATAGTTTTTTACTTTTGGAGCGTTCCGTTTTTGCCATTTGGCTACGGAACGCTAAAGATCACTCCTTTTAAAGAAAAGAATACTTTGAAGAAGTTGGAGGAGGCTTTTATAGGCTAGGCGTAGGCCTAAATATAGGCAAAGTAAAAAAATAAAAATTTTAATCACTCACACGCATAATATAATGAGAGGAGTTCGTGACAGAGAATGTCGATCCACAAAAAATAATCTATATGACTGGACGTTTGGACAACCATAGGGTAATATCCATAAAATAATACTTACGGCAGCCGAGATTCCCCATGATGACGATGATGATGATCATCATCATTGTCATCTCAGCCGAAAGACGTCCACTGCAGGACATGGGCCTCCCTCAAGCGTCGCCACAGCGACCGGTCCTGGGCGTCTCGCATCCATCGGATGATGATGATTATTTTGAATTTGTGGCAGACAATTTCTATCCACAAAAAAATCTATATAAGACTGGACAACCATAGGGTAATATCCATAAAATAATACCTACGGCAGCCGAGATTCCCCATAAAATTGTATCAAATGCACAGCTGAAGTATTAGGCGGGACACACACCTGCGACTCGCTCGCTTACGTCAGCAGGCGGCGCGATTTATGAAATCCATTGTGTAGGTGTGTAGCCCGCCTTTTGTGACAACGTCGTATGTGTACAGTATGAGTTGAAAAATTAAAAAGGAATATTGGGGTTTTGAGATTGGTTTGGTACTTAGTTACTTTGGTTATTTAGATGGCGCAGTGGTTGAGCAATTGACTGCTGCGCTGGGTATTGCAGGTTCGATTATAACATGGAATAGTAGGCCTAGTCAAGTTACAGTTCCCGGCACGTAAGTTGGCAAGTGTCGTTAGTTGCGCAGAAATCGTTTTTTAGATTTATTTGGTGGTCAAACGGGACGCGGGGTAAGGGGTAGCGATTGGTGCAGTATTATAATAGTTAGTCTATGATTGGTGCGTTAGTCTACTTTTGCCCCGCACTGCGTTACGTCCCGTTCGCTCATTCGCTTTTTCTACCACTAAGTGCAACATGCATGAATTTACCCCCACTACGTCAAAATCTTGCCAACTTACGTACCAGGTACTGTACAACCGTTTTGTGTAGAATCTTTTTCTACAATCAGTAACAACCGGCGTAAGTGATTTAACCTATCACATACCCGCAAAACGAGACACAATAGTAAAACAATAACAGCGCGGTCTCATAGGACCGGTTGGGGATTCATGAATTAAAACGACGATAAGTTGGTAATTTGTTTAGCGCTTGTCAAAATTGTAACTCGGCTACTGTTTACGAGTATACCATAAACCTATAAGATGTAGCGATGAACGATGTCAATTTGGCTACGAATTTTCTATCCGTTTGTTGGAACCACGTGACTTACAGTCAATTTCTTCATCAAAACTAAAACTATCAGTTAAAGTATTAACTTTTCCTTGACCATTACTGTTGTCAATACCAAATGTCATCTTGTCAATGTCTTTATCCAAGTGACAGCGAAATTAAAAGTCGACTAAAATAAAATGTAGGGATAAACGCAGTGAAACCTTTACAATTTTGTCAAAATGACAGTGACTTTGGATTTAATAGCCTTACAATGAGCAGCAAAAGTTAAGGGCAAAAGTAACAGTAAAACCACCGGTTAAAATTGTGAAGAAACGAACGTAACCGTTATTACTTATGACATTACTTTGACTGTGTTACCTTAGATGAAGAAACTGGCTGTTAATGTTGAGAGTTAACAGACGCTAATAGCGTTTCTAATAACGATGTTACCTTGATTAACCTTGCAGATATTTTTTTGGCTTACTTGAGTTTACATGTTTGTACCCATGCACCATGCCACAGGACTGTAGCCACATCTATGACATCAAATAAGATCTACGAATCCTGCATCGCGCAATTAAAGTTCTCCACTCGATTTGTATATGTCGTAGGATAATTTGATAATTCGAATCTTCGCGAAAATCCTAGGGGTTTTGCGAAAACGCGGATAATTAGACATAGGCGAAAAATTATCAAATCTTACTGGACAAAGTCAGGATTTTTGCGAAAATACTCGTTACTATAGTAAGATTTGATGTGCTCAACACTGATTGGCTACAATTTTGCTAGCTGACTTCTAATTGGTTCCTAGTTTGCCGATGATTAACTTCAAGTATTGTATCATAGAGATGACACACATCAAATTATCCTACGACATATACAACATGTAAAATAATTAACGCACAATATCCTCTTGAGGGGTCATTGTACTCATAATTATGAACAACTTTTACTGTGGGACTCGATTTCAGGTTTGGTCCCATAGTAAATGTTGTTCATAATGATGAGTACAATGACCCCCCAAGAGGACAATTCAATAAATTATATTTATATGAATCTATCCAATTCATCGCGCCATCTCCATCGTGGTCTACCACAACCCCGTCGTACTGTTTAAGAACACCTACTTTGTGCTACTTTGGCCAACAGTTTGTCGAAAGAAAAATTAAAACAAAAAAATTCCACCACCATCATTCCCCAGATCCACTGACATATAATAATAACAGTTCTCAGCGGAACATGTGAGGTGGTAACTGCTAATTGGAACAGGTTCGGAACTGTTATTGCGCTGTTACGGGCCCTCTCTATAGTGAGGCGTTCCGGCCCATACCGGCCCGTTCGGTGTTGTTTGTGGCGGAGTTAGAGGAAAATACTAGGTGCTAGTTGTTTGTTTGATAGACCACAGTGCAGTAGGCGAATGTAACGCTAGAAACCACGTTAAAATCAAATATATTAGTAATTCAATTCGAAATGTTTTACTTCACACTAGACCACATGAGCAGTTATAACAAGAAAGAAAGAAGAAAAAATGCCTTTTATTTACAGGACAGTGGCTAGATTACTACAAGAAAGAAAGAAAAGACTTATATTTACTTGACAGTGACTACATTATAATTATAAATAAGTAGTAAAAACATTACAAGAAATATGCGCCACGTCCGCACAAAATGGCCTACCGCTCAACATAATGCAGCATAATGCCGCTCAGTATAAAACATCAGAAGCTAATGCACGACTCCAATAAAAGAGAAGAACTGGCAAGAAACTACGCAGCTATTCATCAAGTTTTCAATAAATAGTAGAAGGTATAGACCAGTCAGCATAGTATCAAAAAAGTTCATTAAAAAAACACACTAATGAATCTAATGACACCCAACTATACGCACTAAATGTTTTGGCAACACATTCATTGTGTGTACAGGTAAGGAGTGAAATTCCCTGCCAGTCTGTTTCCTGATAGCTACAAACTACTTTTTTTAAATTGATAGGTACTACTGGTGCTTGACCGCTATCCCACCTGATGGTAAGCAGTGATGCAATCGTTGATGGTGATGCGCACTAGTTTATTAAGAGCCTAGTCACTCTAGTCTTGAAGACCCCTCAATTATAACAGGACGGGGAGGCCGCAGAAAAAAACAAATTTTATTGTACCCCTATCTTTTTGATAAACGATTTATTTAATTAGTTTAAATATAAAAATCTTATCTACAGGGCGTACAAAACAGAATTTAATACATACTCGAAAAACACAACCCTCTTTCTTACACAATCGGGTAAAAATAAGCAAACACCTTACTTAAAAAATGAACACTCAAAAAAATTAACAACAAAACAATCTCTTAGCAATTAACAGATATAAGCTGTCAGCTCGTTTGTTAGCCCGCATCTCGTAAATCATGGCTGGAACGAAAACGGCGGAGATTAAACGCCGACCAAGTTTTAATCTCGGCAAACGAGATTACGTGACTATGAAACAAGTTACAAATACTGATGGAAGCTTATTAAGATGTATTCGCCTTTCTTCAAATTTCCCTTAAGGACCGCCGCCATTTTTTTTTTGCGGCGAAAATGATACCGGTAAACACGTTATGCGGCTTTTAGTGATAAGTGAGTTTCTTAATTTTTACTTTGAGTAGAAGGACTTTTATTCACTTACTCAAGAAACTATAGGAATTTATTTTCAAGTGGGGAATCATCAGAATTATTTCTCCCGCTCTTGGGCGGAGCGGCAAGGTGTCAGACTTTTACTGACTAAATCTCACCCCATTACTTTGAAACTTAAGAACTGCGGGATTGTTGCAATGATGCAAAAGGCCAGTTGTCTTTTCCATTCCAGGTCCGGAAGGAACATGGTGCTTGAAATGGTCTATTTGAAATAAAAGCCTTTAAGATTCATTGTTGGGTTACACAGCCACATATTTACATAGACTAGTTAGTAGGTGCAATAACTTCTATCGTCTGTTTTTATACCCTAAGACTAAAATGACATTACAACACAAAAGAACTGGCATCATTCCTATTGTAAGTTTGACATTACTTGTGTGAATTTAGTCTTAAGGTATAAAAAACAGGCGATAGATAAATTACGATGTGTTCTTCAAATGTCATAGATTTTTATTTGACTTTGGTCGATTTTGTGCAGTTTAAATTTAAAAAAGTATAGATCATACTTATTTATTCTTAAATAGAAAGCTGACGAAAAATTCCACCACTCTGACGGGTTCACAATCATGTACTGGATCTGTATTTGTTTGTGCGTCAATGTCTGACAAACAGTGTAAAAATATTATACAAAAAAATAAGAAAAATAAAGACAATTCATTTCATTATACCTTCTAGATTGATTGATCCGAGCGCTTGTTTCAGCGTTAACAGAATATTTCTTGTATACACGTAATTTACTTGCGTTAAGGAAAAACCCAAGAACTGTGAACTGTGAAGGGCCCTTAAAAGGTCAAGGAAGGTTTCCTTTTTGGAAATAAACCGTTCTTATTAGAATCAGTCGTTATCTTTTTACAGGGTTTCACTTTCAGTTACAATGTTATTTGTATACAATTTGTAACTAGAATAATGGACGCCTTCATACGAGTATATATTAGAAAATTCAATTACAATTATAATTCAAGCACTGAAATTTTATTTTATGTAGTTGTAAGTAGAGTTTATTTAAGAAATTTATAACTTAATTCATCATCATCATCTTCTTGCCCTTGTTCCGTTTTTTTTTTTTTTTGGGGTCAGCGCAACACGTTTTTTTCTTGTATTCTGTCTTGTCACACGTGAGTTAATGATAGCACTAACTCACTTTTCTCCCATATCACTAAATTATTAATCTTGATTGTACCTAGGCAAATAATATGAGAATCGAGGTTCTATATTGGTAACGCATCGGTATGGGTATCTAAATACGCAAACACAAACACTTTAGTGACACTTTTTTTGAATTTACCAAAATCTTTACACCTTCTGGCTTTTTCGGCCCTGGAATGCTGGTTTTATTCAGTAAAAGTCTGACACTCTCTCTCGTTCATCATCATTTTCATTAGCGTCGCCATAACGACCAGGTCTAGACCAGACCGGTGCGTCTCCCGTCTATCAGATTCCTGCGACCTTCACCAGGTCATCGGTCCACCTTGTAGGAGACCTTCCAACGCACGCAGCGTTCGCAGCTTCCGGTACGTGGTCGCTAATCCAGAACATTTCGTCCCCATCGACTTTGTGTTCTGCGAGCAATGTGCCCTGCCTACCGCCACTTAATTCATGAATCCCCAACCGGTCCCATGAGACCGCGCTGTTATTGTTTTACTATTGTGTCTCGTTTTGCGGGTATGTGATAGGTTAATAGCGATTCTTTGAGCTATGTCGGTAACCTTGGTTTTCCTGCAATATATATAAAAAATGTCCTAGTAATCGCAAGCGCTACTGTTGAGTGTGAGATTCTCCAATTCCCGGTTTAGGAGTGTTAATGGATCTTTCAAACAGAATTTCTTCAGCAGAAACCCGAAGTTTCGATAAAGAAATGGGTCCCTCCCATGGGACATGGCACTTAGCGATCACATCTGTCTAGCTGGTGCGCCATACAGATGCGGTGTTATAAAATATCAAAATTGTAAAGCCGAAATTAGAGCTTTGCAATTACTCTTTAATTATGGAATAGAAAATAAATTACTATAAAAAACGTAAACGGTTTCTTACGACTTTCTTCTTAAAAAGAATAATATTTTTTAAGGTGGGAAATGTTCCTATGACTTCTTACACTCCTAGGCGAAACGAGAGGGAGTGCGAGACTTATAGTGCCAAAAACCTACTCCTATGTTCCTTTTTTCCAGGGCACCACAGCAGGCTTCGACCCTGCTGGACCCGTACGGTTTTGCTGACATCTCCTTGAGGCGTGCGTTGAACACTATGCGCCGTCGACGACTCGAGCTCGGTCCAGACGATTACCGGACTGCCGGACGGCGTGAAATCCATAGCTAGCCATCTGCAAACTTACGCCTGTGCTGGCTGGAAACCCGGCAGGAGCGTGAGGGCTGTTCCCTCTCGTGTATGATAATACCGATAAAAGTAATTTAATTGTTGTTTCCCACAACAAAATGGTGTTTTCCAACAACAACTGCACCCCGTTCGTAACATGAAGGGTTTTTCGAAGATCATTGGTTAAAAATATAGCAAAGTAAGCCCGCCTTATAATCCACCGATGGGTGTATAAGATACGGGATATATCTTAGGATTTGTGGCCCATAAATATTGGGGCCATGTGTTTGGGGAATCGGGAGACAGTCCCGATTTTCAAATACCTAATCATATTAACATTACTCCCGTCTTTTTTTAGCTGGGAAATCATCCAATGACTTCTCCCGCTTATGGACGGTGCGGAAGGGTGTGTGAGACTTTAACTGACTAAAACCTACTACTATGTTCCTTCTTTGCCCATGACCCCAGTATGCTTCTACAGTAGAGGTCTATCTACGGGTTTGCTGATATCTCATTGAGACCTGAGTGGAATACTACGCGCCGTGGACGACTTGGCGATTACCGGACGGCCGGACGGCGAGCTAACCACTGCTCGCATACCATTCCGTCCGTCTGGGACCTAAAAATTGAAATTGTCGCCAAAATGACAACAACATGTGCCGAAGACCACACGAATGTAGTGACAAAACTTAAAAGAAAAAAAAACCGTTCGAGTTAGTGTTTAGTAATAGTGATATGTTGTGTAGCATTGATGAAAGAAAAGAAAGAAGAAAGAAAGAAAATTGTTTATTTGGCCAACAAGCATACACACAGTGTAGAAAAAAAACATGTAGATAACATCTAAGCATAAAACTTAAAAATAAACATGAATAGAAGTAACAAATTGGTTGACACTGCATGTCACATGGTTGCGCCAAATAGGTCCAGTTCAGCAATAATGCCAGACAACTGGATAAATTGATGTATAATGTACATACATGTTGATCATAGAAACTACTCCTTTGAAGTCGAATGAAAGGCGAATAATATTTATGTATTTAAATAGGACATAAAAATAAGACATTTAAAAAATAAATAAAGCATGTATTTGGTATAAACAAATAAACTAAATACACAAACTATAGTTCAATCATTTGTGAAAATAGGTAAATATTTGAAAAATATTAGCGTTGTGATGTTAGATACTACTGCCAAGACCTGACAAATGTGCTCACGAACTGAAAGTTCGAAGGTAATCGGTTCGCTCTTGTTCTGGTTTCCTGGGGGACCACACTCCACAAAGAAATAGCCTGAAGAAAGAATAAAGGTGTATGAAGTTCAGTTTGGTGAGCGGTCCTACTCATCATACCCGTACCTGAGGCTTAGATTCTGAAAGGAAAACCTGGGACCCTGGATCGAAGGCAAAGAATGAACAGGGTGGGGTTTAGTCAGTAAAAGTCTCACACGCCCTCCCGCTCTGCCCAGGAGCGGGATAAGTCCTTCTGATATTTCCTCACCTAAAAAAAGATAAGAAAACACACTTATTGGTGAAAGCGATTTTATGATTAGCTTAGATTTTTATGAAGTTGGTGAGCAAATACTGTAGCATATACGCTTCATCAGCCTTATAAAGTTCCCACTGCTGGGATTCATGCCTCCTCTCTAGGAGAGGGTATGGGCCGTAATCCACTACACACACTCAGTGTGAAGTGGTTTTCTTATCATTAAGATTTTTTCCTCATGATGTTTTTCCTCATTGCTTTGAGAACAATGATGAAATTATTACCCAAAATTAAGCTTCTGCTTAGACCCACAACGGACAACTAATAAGTCGTAGTCGTTACTTTTCACCACCATAGCTTTTTAAAAGCAAATATTATAAATAATAATAAAGTTTAATCTTTTTAATAAGTATAAGTAGAAAAAAAGAAACAAAAATACTCTAAATACTATATCGCATCAGGTTACCCTGTAATGATAGTTGTAAGTTGAAACAATCAATAAATCAAATATATTTCGAGATGAATTTTACACTGTTTTGATTTTGGCTTCCAGGAGTACCGTTGAGAAATGAAACCGGGGCTTAACATAAAAAAATATATTTTATGACTTTAATTTAGATCAAATTTTTCCTAATTTGGGATTCTTAATTTACTGTTTATAACAACTCTCGATACAAAAATGTTCAAAAATAAAGACAAACATTTTCACAAACCAACAGAAATAATATATTATGTCTTACTCCACTTTACACAAATAAAATAAAAACTAATTTCTCTTTCATTCCAACACCATTTCCCTGCATCATTAAACTCAATAACTGACCTTGGTTCTCACCCAAACTTCTCAGACTGTATTCAAAACTCAATGGAGTAGTTCGAATGCACAAGTTTCTGACTTATTGAGGGGTCACAAGAGCAGTTTCCTGTTGCACTAATGGCCAGAACTTTGGACAGTGGCTGCAAGTAATATAAACCTCAAAATGGTTGGAACTTGGCAAAACATTCGCTTTGTAAACGAAACCGCTGGGTATTCGGGAGGTAAATACTCGTAAATAGTGGACAAAGTACCTAATGGTAACAATGTACAAATAGACTAAGGTTACGGGGCCCGTTAGGGTGATGGGGCCCGCTAGGGTGACGGGGCCTGTTAGGGTGATGGGTTCGGCTAGAGTGATGGGGCCTGCCAGGCTGTGGGGTCCATAGGGTGATGAAGCCCGCTAAGCTATGACGGGCCCGCTAGGCAGACGGGGCCCGCTAGTGTGACAGATGTATGTGTGTATTAAGTTGTATTCACCTTTCTTCAAAATTTCCTTTAGTACCTGCGCCATTTTTATTGGGATAAATGATACCAGTTAACAAGTTATGCGGCTTTTACGTAAATTATTTTCTTAGTTATGTTTGGAGAGAATTTGATTTACTAACTAAATATATTATGATTTAATTATAAGGCTACAGGATTATTGGAAAGAGACATGCGGCCCTGGAAAACACACGTGTAGGTTTTAGTCAGTAAAAGCTGACACTCCTCCTCGCTCCATTCAGAGCGGGAGAAGTTATTTGCAGATTTCACATGCTCAGACAAAAAAACACACTATCTCATCATTTTTTTTACCACATACCATAATCACATCCCACAAACACCACAAACATGGTCACCCTATACATTAATGTTGCCAGCGGGCCCCCGGGACCCTATAGACGGGCCCTTACGTTTTATACGTACGTTATTTGGGCCCTCAGCTCCGAATGGTGGCCCTTATGAAAAGATGTCGCCTGCGGTAGGAATTCATGTTCGCGTCGACTTTTAACTGGGCTCTAATAAGATGGGTGGGTGTGATAGGATGCTCAGTTGGTTTTTTAAGATCAGATGTGTGTTTTTTGTTGAAATATCTCCGAGAAATATAAAAGACTAGCTATCCCCTGCGGTTTCACCCGCATTTTCAATAAATGGGCTATCTAACACTGAAAGAATTTTTCAAATCGGACCAGTAGTTCCAGAGATTACCCCCTACATACAAACTTACAAACATACAAACTTACAAATTTTACCTCTTTATAATATTAGTATAGATAATCAATGTTCCCACTGTTGGGACTAAGGTCTACACTCTAGGCGAGGGAATGGGCAGTAGTCTATCACACGGGCCCAGTGCGGATTCTTAAATGACACACGTCTTCGAATATTTTGTTCTAGGACACGCCGGCTTCCTCACGATGTTTTCTTTCACAGTTTTGAGAGAAATAATAAGATTGTTATTATAGTAATCGGAAGCAGTGGAAGCCCAGTGGTAACTGCCCCGACTTACGAGTTGCAGATTGCGGGTTCAAACACAGCCAGGCACATTCATCATCATCTGCCTAGCCTTTTCCCAACTATATTGGGGTCGGCTTCCAGCCAAGCCGGATTTGGCTGAATACCAGTATTATACGAGGAGCGGCTGCCTACCAGACCTCCACAACCCATTAACTGGGGTAACACGGTACTTCATGGCAAGACTGGAGTCAGATTTACTGGCGTCTGACTATCCGTAACGACTGCCAAAGATCTACAAATGACAGCCGGGACCTACAGCTTAACGTGCTTTCCGAGGCACGGAGGAAACTCGTTATGTTAAGATGGTCACCCATCCACAAACCAACCTTGGCAAGCGTTGCTTAACCTTGAAGATCGATCTGTGCGGCTGTTATTATATAGGTAATACGGTTATTATTATAGTAATCTAATTAACGCACAGCCTAAACTACTGGCCCTAGGAACGTGAAATGCATAAAGCTTCCTTTTATAACGTAGGTGACTTTTAACTTTTAAGGTGATGAAACAGGGTTCTAAAGTTTGTGTAGAAAACCTACTTACACGCGAGCGAAGCCGCTTGTAGAGCTAGTATATATTTTTAATAGGTTGGAATTTTTGAAAATCTGTGGTCCCTATATTCGACTATAAATAATCGTGCTCCGTTAAAATATCAAATATTTTTAAGATATAAAAACTTCACATTTGATGATATATTTATAAAACGTTCCAATATCACAATTCAATACTATCTAATAAATTATTCTAACCCTAAAATTCTAAAGATTTTTTTACAATTTCAAGTCCCTTGGCTGCAAGGCGAATTTTTCATTTTTAGGGTTCCGTACTACAACCTAGACAGTCATTCTTCGTCTGGTTGAAGGCTAAATACCCTGCCTACTGTTTCAATATCTGCCATCTTGAAATAGTAGGTAATTTATTGCATTTGATGCCTTTTAGCAAACCCTTTGCTGAAACCAAACTAAGCGTTTCGCCTCGTACATCGAAGGACTGGAACAATTTGCCTGCTGTGGTCCAATTATAATTCAGGTATCTTCATTTAGTGTACCCTACTCAGTATATAGTAAATAAACTAGTGCACCTAACCATCAACCATTGCATCACTTCTTACCATCAGATGGGACCGCAGTCAAGCACTAGTTTATATCAATAAAAAAAGCTGCATTATGCATACCACTGACTATCTACACTAATATAATAAAGAGATAACGTTTGTTTTTTTGTTTGTATGAGGTAATCTGTGGAATTACTGGTCCGATTACAAAAATTTTTTCACCAATAGAAAGCTGCTGTATTCCTGAGTGACGTAAGCTATACTTTATGTACGCGGGCGAAGCTGCGAACTAAAGCTAGTTATTAAGGTTTGAATCCCCAACCGGTCCTATGAGACCGCGCTGTTATTGTTTTACTGTTGTGTCTCGTTTCGCGGGTATCTGAGTAATTAATAAAAATAATAATATGAGCAACCAGCGTATTTAAATATTCATATAGATTATTATACAATTCAGTTCCCTGCCCCATCATGAAAATTGCAATAAATAATTAACCTTTCGACATGGTCCGTATAACATAAACTAGTGCTTGACTGCGATCCCACCTGATGGTAAGCAGTGATACACTCGTTGATGATGAGGCGCACTAGTTTTTCAAGATCATATCCGTACTAACCCTGAAGACACCCAAATTATAATCAGACGGGAAGTGTACCATGTATGTCTTGTGTCATTCACTTCTTACTTCAATACATATAAAATAACTCTCATATTTTTAGTGATGCGGAACCCTCAGTACGCGAATCATTCTCGCACTTGGCCGGTTTTATATTTTTTTTCCAGCTCTGTCGATATCTCTGGGGCCGGTGATCGATAGCTATCGGTGCACATTTAAATATTTGTCAACGAAGACAAATTGTACTCGAGCCGTGGAACGATCACATGACGTTAGTGATGGGAAAGGTATCGATAAATATTATTAAAAAATAAAACTCATAACTGTTCCCAAGTTTTAAGTGTATATGCAAGACAAGTTTTCTTAAATCAGCATGATATTGTATTTTTTTAAGATTTGATTCCTAAATGTAAAACAACACACCCTTAGATTAGGTTTTTTAAATCACAACACAACTTAATGAATCTTTTTGAAACGAAAAAAATTGATACCAAAATAAAAAGATGTACGTATGAACTAGAGCAATTATGACAATACTAAAATAAATCCATGGTAAAATACTACCGATATTTCTTTTTGTAAATAGCAAATATCTTACGAACAGTGCTGGCCCAGTGAGCAGTGGTGGCCCAATGTTAACTGCCCCGACTTGCAAGTTTTAGGTCGCGGGTTCAAAACCGGTCTGGCACATTACTTTGTGTAATTTATTTCATCACCATTGCTCTCAAAACGGTGAAGGAAAACATCGTGAGGAAACCGGCATGTCCTCGAACCAAAATTTCGAAGACATGTGACATCCGCCAATCCGCGATGGACTCGCGCGGTGGATTATGGCCCATTCTCTCTCCAAGAGAGGAGGCCTGAGTCCCAGCAGTGGGAACATTATAAGGCCGATAATGCTAAAAAAAATATCTTATGGTTTGCCTTTTATGCTGACTCTACTTATTTCATTGTGATACAGTGCGGTACGGTGGGTCTGTTTTGGTTTAATTAAAGAATACAAGTAGTGTTTCTTCTAAGATTTTAATTAGAAGTACAAAATAGAGAGCTTAATACAACCAGCCGTTTAAAACAATTGTGAACTCTGGTACCTACAGTAGAAAATTACCGTAATAAAATTAACCTATTTGAAAATTATTCTGCAAAATTAAGTACCCACTGTAAGTACTTTAAGAAAATTTATTATATTATTTATTTTTATTACCTTAGCACATAAACATCATTATTTAATTAAGTATAATATTTTATTTGCCGTCGTCCGTGCGTCACTGCGGGGTGCCTGAGGCCCAGCTAACACTGAGGTGGTGACCCATTATTTGTTGAGGTGAAAAATCGTCGTACATTTTCTCTCGATCTGAGTGGAGCGAGAAGGCGTGTCGCACTTTTACTGACTAAAACCCACCTGTATTCCTTCAATTGTATTTCATGGCCACGGTAACTCTTTCAAATCTGAGCTCACAACCACGATGAGAAGCAATGAATGCGATCACTGTGGCCTATCGGAAATCGAAAATGGCATTATAATCATCATCAACTCATTCGAAAATTCCCAAAGTTCTAACAGGTTTGCACCCTACTGGGGTTGATTAGAAAAACGATTAAATACAGTTTAAATTTAAAAAAAAAAACAGTATTTTTAAATAGCGTAGTGCCGATGAAAAATTCCACCACTGGGGGCTCTAGAACCAATTACTGGATCCATGGTACTCAGCAGTGCGTCGATATCTGATACATGGCGTATATCTCTTTCACTTTGTGTTTGTTGCAGTTGTATCTCGCCTTTCTGTGTCGAACAAATGTTTTCTATTCTATTCCAAGTCTACTTTTTATTTTACTGTTGGAAACAAATGTAAAGTCTTTATTGAATCCACTCTATACAATAAATACTACTTTTGTTTTGATTTAGTGGAATTATTTAAACACGGACCACAAAAGATTCTTCGATTCTCTTTTCTGTCAACAAAAATCATGATCATCATATCAGCCGAAAAACGTTGACTGATGAATCTCACCTAAGTGTCACCATAACGACCGGCCCTGTGCGACTCGCATCTATCTGATTCCCGCGACCCTTACCTGCTCATCGGTCCACCTTGAAGGTCTTCCAACGCTGCGTCTTCCGATACGTATCGCCAATCAGGAACTTTACGTCTCCATCAACCATGACACATTGTTGTTGTTGTTTTTTGATTAGTTTAAGTAATTTAAGTTTTCCATACCTGTTTTTAGGGTTCCGTAGCCAAAATGGCAAAAACGGAACCCTTATAGTTTCGTCATGTCCGTCTGTCCGTCTGTCACAGCCGATTTACTCGGAAACTATAAGTACTACAGTGATGAAATTTGATGGGAATATGTGTTGTATGAACCGCTACAAAATTATGACACTAAATAGTAAAAAAAAGAATTGGGGGTGGGGCCCCCCATACATGTAACTGAGGGATGAAAATTTTTTTTTCGATGTACATACCCGTGTGGGGTATCAATGGAAAGGTCTTTTAAAATGATATAAAGTTTTCTAAAAAACATTTTTCTTAAAGTGAACGGTTTTTGAGATATCAGCTCTCAAAGTCGTAAAAAGTATGTCCCCCCCCCTCTATTTTTATAACTACGGGGTATAAAATTCTAAAAAAAATAGAGGTGATGCATGCTAATTAACTCTTTCAACGATTTTTGGTTTGATCAAAGTATCTCTTATAGTTTTTGAGATAGGTTGATTTAACTGTATTATATTTGCTGCTACGGAACCCTTTGTGCGCGAGCCCGACTCGCACTTGGCCGGTTTTTTCATTGTGTGCCAAATAAATTACGTTTTATTCATGTTGTTGTGTTTTCTTTTATTCATGTTTATCTGAGACAAAAATACATCGATAAAATGCATCGATATTGACGCACATTTTTACATATCACATCACTAGTCTGTAACCCAGCTAGAGCCAATCCATTTGATCTGTTGTTCTCATATGAGCGATTACAATTCCGATTGTACTTTATTTGTTTATTCAGACGATTGTTTTATATCGAAACGATTGATTTTTCATTCGCTTAATCGTTTAGCGAATGAAGAATCAATCATCAAATGAGATACCTGTACTAGTCAAGCGCGAGCAGAAGAAAATAAAGCATACATTTCCTTTTTTTTAGGTGTTCCTGCACGTTTGTGTCAGATTTTTACTGATTAAAACCTACACAGAAGTGGGTTTCCTTGCTTCCTTCTTTGCCTTGCGATCTAGGGCCCCGAGTTTTCATTTCAGAAGCGAAACCATGGCCCGAGTAGGCTTCCACCCCTACAGTCTTGCTGACACCTTGAGGCGCTGGGAATGGCTTCTAAAAATATTTTTGGACCAAGAGCAGTAATAACCTAGAGGTAATTACCCTGACTTACAAGATGTAAGTCGCATCTTCAAATCCAGTCAGGCGTAATCATCATCTAGCTAGCCTTTTCCCAACTATATTGGGGTCGGCTTCCAGTCAAGCCATATTTAGCTGAATACCAGTATTTTACGAGGAGCGGCTGCCTACCAGACCTCCACAACCCACGGTTTCTATTAACTAACACGGTACTTCAGTACATCAGAGTCAGATGTACTGGCTTTCGACTATCCGTAACGACTGCCAAAGGTCTACAAATGATAGCCGGGACCTACGGCTTAACGTGCTTTCCGAGGCACGGAGGAAACTCGGTATGTTAAGATGGTCACCCATCCGCAGACCAACCTTGGCAAGCATTGCTTAACCTTGAAAATCGACCCGTGCGGCCGTTATTATCTAGACACGAGCTTCTAAAAAAGACTTCTCAAAATGCAGTGAAACGTAACAAAGAATATTAAGATGAGAGATCCGAGTTGATTGTGTAAGTTGGTCAAGTTGGAGTCGGTTAGAAAGAGATTTGCAGAAGAAACCTGGCTGGTATTATAATTAAGTTGTGCCTCATCAATCAGTGATTGATGAGGGCCGACCAGGCAATCGCATCTGTCGGCCGAGCAAACTGAGTCCCGGAGTATTCATAGTCTGGGCAGAGAGTCATAAATTGTTTTTTGTTTTAGTGAGGGTAGTTTTTATAGAGAAGGAAATGTTAGTGTTTAATCTAGTTCAAACTTACTCTGCCTTTCCGCTCCACCCTGAGCGGAAAAAGTTAATTGGTAACTTCTTACTTCCTGAAGGAGATACCCACTCCGACCGGCAGCAATCCAAAGATATTATTTTACTATTATGCCTGTTGTGTCCCACTGCAGTGCAAAATCCACGCTCCCAATCTTCCACTGTTTTCTGTCTATAGCCACTTCTAGCCACTCTTTTTAGAAGGAGTCATGTCATCTCCTGCCTACCACGTCACGTATTATTCTCCAAATAGCCAAAAAAACAAGATCATTTCCCAAAACACACTCAAAAGTAACAATGAATATTAAGATTCGAGTAGATTGTGTAAGTTGGTCAAGTTGGAGTCGGTTAGAAAGAGATTTGCAGAAGAAACCTGGCTGGTATTATAATTAAGTTGTGCCTCATCAATCACTGCTCGCCATCTGTCGGCCGAGCAAACTGAGTCGGGGACTATTCATAGTCTGGGCAGAGGGTTATAAATTGTTTTTTTTTATGTTTTAGTGCACTGTGGATTTTAGTCAGTAAAAGTCTGATACTCCGTCCCACTCCACCCCGAGCGGGAAAAAATATTTGATAACTTCCCGCATAAAAAAGTCCAAATCTACTTGTAATCAATTTTCTATAACAAAGCTCATTACTTTGGATTTTGCTGCTAACAAAGAACTCAAAGTGATCAAAGTCAAAGTCAAAATATTTTTATTTCACATAGGCCTACATGGGCACTTATAAAACGTCAAAAACTAGTGCTCGGTTCCAAATTGGAAAGGAAATCCCAGGTCAATACAGGTTCTTTTACATTTAGTTTACTTAAAATGTAAACTTCGGATCCACTGGTCTACACCTAAGACCGGACAAACACCTAAGCACCATTTTGACAGCCCAACAGAAATGACAGAAGAGACTAACCCACTTCAATATTCCGCGCTCAATCCCCGACTATGAATACGAGCAACCCCACAGTTTACCTAGTAACTCATGAGGAACTTTTGTCGGCAGATGTATTCATCTAATTGATTATTCTTGCTGTGAAATTCAGGTAACTTTCCTGAACATTGACTATTCAGGACCCCGTTGCTCCACATACTGGCTTCGTGGTGCCTTTTGTATGGAAAAGATGGAAGTTTTAGCTAGGGCAACGTGTGGCGAAGCGTGAAGCGTGCAACTAGTTCAATAGGATATGGATAGTGTTACTACAAAGTAATGTATATCTAGACGGTTTCCTGAATTGAGAATTTAAAGTATAGAATGAAAGAATATAGAAGTTTTCAAGAGTATTGTAGTGAAAAATATTGCTCTCTCTGTAACGGACTCTGTATGTTAAGATGGTCACCCATCTACATCCATCCACACATTCCATCATCCACCCATCCACAGACCAACCTAGGCAAGCGTAGCTTAACCTTGAAGATCGACCCGTGCGGCTGTTTATCTAGCCAGCTTCATCTTTATGGAGATATATAATATCTCTATATATTATGGAGATATTATATTGGGAGCAAAAGTTTGTTGAAATGGTGGCTGAGATCAAGAAAACAGACTAAGATTTGTTTCATCATGGCGGACAAATCGTGTTTGGGCCTGTCTTGTAGACAATTTAGAATTTCTGTAGTGTAGCATCTGGTGACGAGTGTTACAGGTCACATGGTGTCCGAGGGTATTTAACGCCTGTTTTCAATAACCCACCGCAGTTCATAGATAGCTAGCTATCCCCGATAAACAGTAAGATTCTATCTATCAATCCACAACTTTTGGTAGGAAATGCTTTCCGTCGGTAGGTTATATGAAAAGCAAGTAAGGGCAAAAGGATAGATTTGTTTATCTTTAGTAGCTGCAACTGTAGATAGATAGCTTATTGAAAACGGGTGTAAGTCAAGAATGAATAGATTACTTCTAGGCAAGCGCGCTCCATCGCCAACCACATCATCGCTTACCATCAGTTGAGGAAGTGGTCAAGCGCCAGCCTATCAATAATAATAAAAAATGTTAAGAATGTATAAGTACGAGTATGCAATCATAATATAATATTATTTAGGTTTCTGTGCATATAATGGTCAATATACACAATAGATATGTATGAGCAAGACTATTCGCGACCTGAAGTGGTCAGTTTAGTTTGCAACTCCTCAGAGAACTAGTTGGCTCTTGTAGTTCGACAACTACCATCTTGAACCCGAGAATGAAGCAAGCTAACTTTTGTTGGGTAAATAATTTTGATGTTCTTTTTATTTTACATACCAACTTGAAACCATTATTTATCATTATTTATTTTGATACTATTGATTTTGTTTTATATAAGTACTTACTTTATTTTTAAGTTTTATATTGAATGTAATATCGTTTTTTTCCCCTAATAAAATGAAACTTACTACTATCCACCTACTTTTTCATATCCTAGTCTTATTTTTTTTTATTAAATGTAGAAATGGATAATCTTACGCTTATTTAAGCCGAAAGACGTCGACGACATAAATGCCTCTCCTAAATGCAGTGCAGATCGTTCACTCGCTTTACTAGTTCGACAGAGTAGATGATAGACAGACAGAGAATTGAAGGAATTATGAGAAATGCATGAGCAGCGAGTTAATGTGCGATATAGTATGTGATTTATACAAAACTAACGACAATGCTGCCCAGCCGGCCCCAGCCTATCGGTGTTCTACAGGATGCATTTCAGAGAGTGTGCGCAGGAATTGCATCAGTTGATTCCGCCATTTCCCTTCTACCATCGGACAAACCGTCGTATGACGAGTATTCATCCTTACGTTGTCGAAACGTGCACGGTCCGGACAAAGCGCTTTGCCTCGTCGTTTAAACCGCGTACATCGAAGGATTGGAACAATTTGCCTGCTGCGGTCTTCCCGTCCGATTATAATTTGGGTAGCTTCAAGACTAGAGTGAATAGGCTCTTAATAAATCAGTGCGCCTCACCATCAACTATTCCATAACTGCTTACTATCAGATGGGATTGCATTGACTGCAATCTCTAGTTTGAAAAAAAAGGTGGCTAAATATTGGACGGACTAGATTTGATTCGGATTGACACGAGAAGAAAAAGAAGTATGCGACTAGTTCGGACGACGGCGACGCTGCGGTCTTGTTCATTTTCGCTTGTGCAAAAAAGTCGATCATATCGAATGAAGATGTAGCGACATCTGTGTCGCCACAAAGGAACTAAAATCTTGCATTATGATGATATAAGAGTTATTCACGAAATTAGAATATTATAAAACAATTCTAAATTAACTATCGTGTAATTGCTCAAACCGAACACCACACCCATCTGATCGAAAGACCCTTCCTTTTCAATGGAGGTTTACGTGGCCTGCCACGCTATTCCGGATACCTAAGTATATCTTAAAAGTAACGAACTAAAGAGTGACGGATTTAAAATCTAGTTCGCATATAACCTAGTTCGTTCGCAAATAACTCAGAACTATTACCAAAACATTTTGTGCTAATGAGTTGCCGATTGAAATTCAGTATTTGTTCTTATAGGTACAGAGGTGAAATTAGTTCACTACCTCTATTCTTCTTCCTAATAAAACCTGAATAATAACGGTCAATGAATATAAGGCAGTAAACAGTATTTATTATTTCAAGCCACTGCGACATTTTTGCATTATAATTCAAACAAGTATAATGTTCTTTATTACTCATTCACTCACCAAAATGAATGAACAAATAAAAAATTTAAATGACGCCATATTTCTTATGGAAACGAGTCGAGAAATGTAGACGGACGCGGTTTTGTGGGGGTCTGTGGTCCAGTGAAAGCTAAGCAAGTATTTTGTTTTTTCAGGTTCTGTACCTTAAAAAGAAACACGGAATGCTTACACATAGGATCACTTTGTTGTCCATCTGTATGTCTGTCAAAACAGTTCAGGTATTGAGTTAAAATTAAAACCATACACAGCACAGCACACAAAACAACAAAGCAACGCTTGCCTAGGTTGGTCTGTGGATGGGTGACCATCTTAACATAACGAGTTTCCTCCGTGCCTCGGAAAGCACTAAGCCGTTGGTCCCGGCTGTCATTTGTAGATCTTTGGCAGTCGTTACGGATAGTCAGAAGCCAGTAAATCTGACTCCAGTCTTGCCATGAAGTACCGTGTTACCCCAGTTAATGGGTTGTGGAGGTCTGGTAGGCAGCCGCTCCTCGTAAAATACTGGTATTCTGCTACATCCGGCTTGACTGGAAGCCGACCCCAATATAGTTGGGAAAAGGCTTGGCAGATGATGATGACTGAGTATCTGATAAAAAAAAGATACAGCCGTTTGTGTCGTAACGTCTTTTTTTTAGACGGAGATGTGGGCAAAGGCAAAGATAGCGGGAGTTGCTCGACTCTTAGCAAATGGACTAACGCAAGTTAGTAAAAATCTGTGTTTGTTGTCGAAATTCTCCGAATAGGCTTTTATAATTTGTAGTCGCCTTTTTGTACCTACCATTGCTGACGAAAGGGTAGGTCTTTTTCTTTCTTCTTCTGGTCCTGTATAGCACAGATGTAGCCAAATGATACTATCTTAGTTGCTGTGGACCTCAGCAACGACTTCTTCCCCCTGATGAATGGTGAATTCGATCTTTACCTGTCACTTTTGATGCAATCGCACGACACAGCCAACCCACACTTACTATAATAATAATAATAACTGATACTTCTTCTTCTTCTTCCAGCTCTTGTCTTGACTTGTATCACTTTGAATCGGTGCAGCACGTCTCTTTCTTCCATTCTGTCCTGTCACCCGTCACGCTATCACTAACTCCATTTTCTTTCATATTACTCCTTACACAATCCATCCATCATTTCTTTGCCTTCTCTCTCCCTCTCCATCCATCTACAAGTTTACTCAGAACTCTTTTAGTAATATGCGTTTCATTCTTCCTTTTCACATGACCATACTAAGACAAACAATTTGCTTAAAGAAAGAAACAATGATACTTGACAGAACAAAACATATCTCTCTTTAGCAAAAATCTGCTTACTGTGTAGCGTCACCTTTAATTTAATACAGTGAATTTAATTAATAAATTAGCAACGACTATTGTATTTCACCTCCGAGATATGAAAAGACAGCTCATAATATATATATACCGCGGGGAGCTATACGAGTATCAAACCTATGTGTATTTTGGGAGACTTCGAATTTTACTTTTACTATAGTTCTATTTTACAATTAGTTTTTAGTATTTTGTTAGTAGTGTTTATTTTAATTTTAATAACTAAGAATATGAGGGTTTTTGATATAGAGATAACATCGTGAGTCTATATTCTCCCAAAAGGTTAATTAGTTAGAAATGTGTCTACATTTTTTTTTTTATATGGTGGCATATTCTGAAATAAGAGTCATTTTGGCCTCGCGGGGTACGTTGTTAGTTAAAAGTATTCTATTAGTATTTTGGTATTTGTGCTTTGCGAGTCACAAATAAACTATTTTCTTTCTTTCGTTCCTGCTGGAAAGGAGGAACGAAAAAGTGAGGAGGAATTCTTACTTCCCATCAACCAACTTCTCCCGCTTTGGGTGGTGTAAGAAGGCGTATCAGACTTTTACTGACTAAAATCTTCATTTGTGTTCCTTCAGTTTCAGTTGTCATCGAACTTTCTCATAGCCTTAACTGATATTGGCAATCTCTTAGAAGCGCGCGAGGCAATACACGCTGCCGATTCGGGCTTGATTCTTACCAGACGACCGGATAACGAGCCACCAACTGCTCGTCATCTGACAGCCCGCGCCTTCGGTGGCCAGAAGTCGCCTAGACTCCCGAAGCCCGAGGCATCTCCTTCAGCGCGATTGTGTCGTGAGGAGGTCTGCTTAATTGCTCATGCTCGCAACCATCTTCTTCACTCACAAGACGAGACGAGACAGAAATGGAAGCACCAGACTGCTTTCATTTCCCTCTCGCCTCGTATTAAATTAGCCAAAAAACTCCTCCACCTGTGACTAACAGATTATTTAACCAAAACCCACAGAGTAGGTTTATTTTTACTCCCAATGAAGTTACTAAAATAAGAAATACCATAAATGAAGCCACTCTACCTCAAGACTACTTTCAGGCAGAAATAACTCGCAAACAAATCACGTAATTTTTTTTAATTTTCGCGGAACAAAGGGAATCCATATTTTTGTTTGACATTAACAACCCTTTCCGGGCGAGGTGGACGATTGTTTACTTAGTACAACATAATGATAATTTATTTCGTCTTTTCTGAAAAACATTACCTCGCTTTTCTGGAGTAGTCGGGTAAAAATTTAAAACAATACAGGCTTTACGCAGGCCATTCGTCAGGATTTTAAAATGAGAAGCTCCGCCATTTTCTTTAAGAGTGTTTTATTATTAATATGGTTTTTGTTAAGTTGCCGACCATATTTTTGTCTTTTATTTGTGTCCTTGTTGGAAATAATTAAATTTGTCTTGATGCTCAAGGTTTTTTTTAGGTGGTACTTCATCCAAGGACTTCTCCCGCTCTTAGGCGGGGGTGTATCAGACTTTGACGGACTAATGTAATTAAGAAAAAGAAGGAAAAGTAGTGGGTACTATTTTCCCTTCATTCTGGGGCGCCGAGGTTCAATTTCACTTAACCCATGGCGCCAACATTCCTAATTTTTCTACAAATTCATAACCCATGGCTGCAGTCGTTGCATATCCGCCGTGGGTTCGTCATCATCACAATCATTTCAGCCGAAAGACGTCCTCTATTGGCGGCGGTTACTCTTGGAATGAGGCCCTAAGAGTTGCCACAACCTTCACCAGGACATCGGTCCACCTTATGGGAGGTTCTCCAACGTTACGTCTTCTCGTACGTGTTTGCCACTCCAGAACCTTACAGCGCCATCGATCACCCCTTCTTCATCAATCAATGAACACTGCCCACGACCATTTAAATTGGGCTTATTTTCAGTTATTCTTCTTTTAGAATTTATTGTCTACTAGCTTTTACCCGCGGCTTCGCTCCCGTCAAATTACTACCCTACATATCCTACGCTACCCTACCCTACCTTCCCTACCTACCCTACACTACCCTACCTACCCTACACTACACTACCCTACACTACCCTACACTACACTACCCTACACTACCCTACACTACACTACCCTACACTACCCTACACTACACTACCCTACACTACCCTACACTACCCTACACTACCCTACCTACCCTACTTTACCTAACTTTTTTTTTAGAATTTTTCTCTCCGTAAAAACCATCATTGAACTTCAAGGAACATTTAAAAAAAAAAATCAGCCAAATCGGTGAAGCCGTTTTCGTGTTATGTCGTGACAACGGAAAACGGGTTTCATTTTTATATACAGGGTGTCCCAAAACTCAACGATAATCAGGGACCGGATGAAAGGCCAAGCTATACCAGTTCTGGGAAAAATAAAAAATAAAATCCATATCACTCAGTTCAGCGATAATAGACATTTTTTAAAAAAAGTTGAAATTCGACACCCTTGATCGCATTTTCAAGGATTATGATCACCAATGTCACAATTTCGCTGTGATTTTTTTAATTTCGTGATCTTCATTAACGACGCTATTAATCGCAACTACAAATTATTGCAAAAAACATTGTTAATTTAATAAAATAAGTTAAGTTTTAGTGAGTCATGGTTGACAAAAATATTGTTCGTTAACTTTAACACTTCATATTGAAAAAAAATTGTACTACACTACCCTTGGCAAGTCATTTCAAAACATGGCGCATTTAATCAAGATTTCAAAATGGTGCAACACTTGCCACTTTTCTTGCCATTAAATAAATTATTTCTTATTTTTTTCAAATTGAGTTCAATTTTGAACAACTCAACATTAGGAATTTTTGTTTCTAAAAGGAGATTGACAGGGTGTGGACCAAGTGCATTTTGTTCCTCAGCCTAATAATAACTAACTCCTTAAAATCTGCTCCAGGAGTCAAGAGAAAAAAAGAGTTTTTCCAACCTAACCTAACCTAAGTAAGAAATTGTTTTAAGGAAGTTTGCATTCACACACCTAGTGCATTTTGTTCCTCAGGTCAATACTAAGAAGCAAACCGAAGCGCTTTGAAATCTGCTCCAGGAATCAAGAAAAAAAAAGACTTTTTCCAACCTAACCTAACCTAAGTTAGAAATCTTTCTAAGGAATTTTGACCAAGTACTGCCTAGAATGAACACCTATTGCATTTTATTCTTCAGGCCAAAACTAATCAGCAAACCGAAGCACTTCGAAATCTGTTCCAGGAGTCAAGAGAAAAAAAGAGCTTTTGCAACCTAACCTAACCTAACCTAAGTAAGAAATTGTTTTAAGGAATTTTGACCAAGTGCTGCCTAAAATGAAGATCTAGTGCATTCCATACCTCAGACCAATACTACACAGCAAACCAAAGCGCTTCAAAATCTGCACCAGGAGTCAAGAGAAAAAAAGAGTTTTTGCAACCTAACCTAACCTAGGCCAATACTAATCAGTAAAACACTAATTAGTGTTGGCCTGAGGAACAAAATGCATTAGGTGTTCATTCTGGGAAGCACTTGGTCAAACTTCTCAAAAAAGTTTTCTAACAGGTTAGGTTAGGTTGGAAAAAGTCTTTTTTTCTTTTTACTCCTGGAGCAGATTTTAAAGCGCCTTCGGTTTGCTGATTAGTATTGGCCTGAGAAATAAAATGCACTAATGTGTTCATTCTGAGCAGCACTTTGTCAAAATTCCTTAAAAAGATTTCTAACTTAGGTTAGGTTAGGTTGGAAAAAGTCTTTTTTTTTCTTGACTCCTGGAGCAGATTTCAAAGCGCTTCGGTTTGCTTCTTAGTACTGGCCTGAGGAAAAAAATGCACTTGGTGTTCATTCTGGGCAGCATTTAGTCAAAATTCCTTAAAACAATTTCTAACTTAGGTTAGGTTAGGTTGGAAAAACTCTTTTTTTATTTTTACTCCTGGAGCAGATTTTAAAGCACCTTCGGTTTGCTGATTGGCCTGAGAAATACAATGCACTAATGTGATCATTCTGAGCAGCACTAGGTCAAAATTCCTTAAAAAGATTTCTAACTTAGTTTAGGTTAGGTTGGAAAAACTCTTTTTTTCTCTTGACTCCTGGAGCAGATTTCGTAGCGCTACGGTGTACTGATTAGTATTGGCCTGAGAAAAAAAAGGAAATAGGTGTTCATTCTGGGCAGCACTTTGTCAAAAGTCCTTAAAAAGATTTCTTAGGTTAGGTTAGGTTGGAAAAAGTCTTTTTTTCTCTTGATTCCTGGAGCAGATTTTGAAGCACTTTGGTTCGCTGATTAGTATTGGTCTGAGGTATGAAATGCACTAGATGTTCATTCTGGGCAGCACTTGCTCAAACTTCCTAAAAACGATTTCTAACTTAGGCTAGGTTAGGTTGAAAAAACTCTTTTTTTTCTTAACTCCTGGAGCAGATTTTGAAGAGTTAGTTAGTATTGGGCTGAGGAGCAAAATGCACTTGGTCCACACCCTGTCAATCTCCTTTTAGAAACAAAAATTCCTAATGTTGAGTTGTTCAAAATTGAGCTCGATTTGAAAAAAATAAGAAATATATTTTTTATGACAAGAAAAGTGGCAAGTGTTTCACCATTCTGAAATCTTGATTAAATGCGCCATCTTTTGAAATGACTTGCCAAGGGTAGTGTAGTACAATTTTTTTTCAATATGAAGTGTTAAAGTTAACGAACAATATTTTTGTGAACCATGACTCACTAAAACTTAACTTATTTTATTAAATTAACAATGTTTTTTGCAATAATTTGTAGTTGCGATTAATAGCGTCGTTAATGAAGATCACGAAATTAAAAAAATCACAGCGAAATTGTGACATTGGTGATCATAATCCTTGAAAATGCGATCAAGGGTGTCGAACTTCAACTTTTTTTAAAAAATGTCTATTATCGCTGAACTGAGTAATATGGATTTTATTTTTTATTTTTCCCAGAACTGGTATAGCTTGGCCTTTCATCCGGTCCCTGATTATCGTTGAGTTTTGGGACACCCTGTATATAGATTTTTATATATGTCGCAGGTTTTTGATAAAATTAGGTTTTTGATCAAAAACCTAGGTTTTTGATGAAAAACCGGAAGATGACACATATTAAACTCAATTTCATCATAAACCTGAATCAATCCAGATTTTTAATCAAAAACCTGAACTAGTTTAGGTTTATGATAAAGTTGTTGTCAAAACCACGGTTTTGACAACAACTTTATCTAAAACAAAGCTATTGTTTTATGAAAAATAAATCAATTTAAATGAAATAAATAAAACAAACCATCATCATTTGCAACTTAGTAGAAAGAAAATAATTATTTATTTATCAAAAATGGTCCATGGGATGTTACTTTGTCCAATATAAAAAAAAAACTTCCTTTCATAGGAAAATTCAAAGAACACCATATAAGGCTTTGTTTGGCACAGAGACTAAAATAGGACTGAAAACACACATTCCAACAGACTTATTAGAGAAACGTATTACGGAAGAGGAACTTTATCATAAACCCAAACTAGTTCAGGTTTTTGATCAAAAATCTGGATTGATGCAGGTTTATGATGAAATTGAGTTTAATATGTGTCATCTTCCGGTTTTTCATCAAAAACCTAGGTTTTTGATCAAAAACCTAATTTTATGAAAAACCTGCGACATATATATAGATAGCTAATTTAGATACGTCTTATAATTCTAGTTAGCTGAAAAACATAGGCACGTAAATAATTCTGCAAATCGCGATTTTTGATAGTTGCATCACATTCCACAACATAAGAAATCTTCTTTCACGTGTTAATACTCCAAAAGATACCAGAATTAATACATAACAGTCGAAGTGGAAATATCCACAAAATCAACAAAGCTCCAAAAGATTTAAAACTTCCCAAAAATAAATTGTTTTAGATCGCACCAAAGCCGTATCGAAAATTTACGGCGAATTAGCATTTATCTTTTGGGAGCCTATAAAAATAAAACAAAACGGCTATCACCGCTCAGATTGACACAAATTTTAAAAGAGCTTGGAACAGCCATTTCTCGCCTAAAATCGTGGCCATTAAAATACAATTACCTCCGTACATTTACTGAGAAGGTGCTTGAAGAACTCGACTTAAAACGCTTTCGGGGTCAAGTGCGAACTTTTTTTTAATAAAACAAGAAAATTTGAATAGCCAAACGCCATCTGGCAAAGGCAACTTGCTTAAACTCCCCCCCACAGCGAGGGAGGGTTAAAACTTGAGATTTTTTTCGCAAGAAATTATGATCTTATAGGTGAAGTTGTGATGTTGTAATGAGAATTGAAATGAGATGGCGAGAGTTGGAAAGAGAAAGCGAGTTGGTGTTGTTTTTTCCTTAAGGGTTCTGAAAAACTGAAGGTTCTTCTAATATATCGACTATTTTTAGGAAGAAGATTGCAAACGATAGTTTGCGTTTTTTGTAGGATTTGGTTTTCTCTACCACAATTCTAATCTTTTTAAATAAAAGGAGAAATTGACTGACTGCTACTATTAACACACAACCGAAACTATTAGGACTAGAAGAGTAAAATTTTGTATAAGGTTCCCTTTTATGACGTATCTCATAAAATATTTCGAAAAATCTCGCGACGTTCAAACTGTGGTGCGTACTACCAAGTTTTTTTTATAGACTTTGCCCTCTACTAAGCATATTCCTCTCTTCCCTTATACTTCTTTAATTCAGGTTTCTTGAAAACAATGGTAAAGATGGCACAGTTGGCAATAGTTGATGTGCTGCGTATCGCAGATTTAATTCTCGCTTGTAACAAATATGCCTTACGAATAGTTGGCTCTCATCCACAAGACACCCATACCTTGAAAGTCTGGGTCAAGACAACCAGCCCCACACCACACACACACACAGCCTCACACAAAAGCAATTCCGAATGTGGTGCAAAGGACATTAAAAAAATGTCTTTGGTTAGTAGATGAATCGGATTAACCACTAGCTTTTTTTATTGCCTGCCGCAAACAGGCACAATGCGACAACGCATCAACAATGCGGTAACTTGACGAATTACTCATAGAGTGCGGCAACGATATAAAGAAAGATTGAGATCTGCCCAGGTAGACGTTGAGTAGGTACTCCACCTATCACCACCGCCTAATTATCACAGATGTCCAGCCTACCTTTTAAATGTTGTCATTAGGTATTCAAAAAACTAAAACAAAAACATTAATTTTCTCAACAATAAACTAAATAACGAGTGCTTAATTAACATTAAATCAACACTTAATTTAGGTGTAATTTAGCGCTAATCAGGAAAAGGGTGGAAATATACATTTTTTCGTTTTTAAGAGAGGTGCTCGGGATGTTTTAATGTTTCTTTTAAATATCTGTCGTGTTTGAGTTTCATAATAAATATACACATTTTTTATTTACCCCTATACTTTCTGGTTGGCAAAGGCCTCCCCCAACTTCTTCCAGATATTCTTTTCTTCAGCTACCTACCTCGAACACTGCTTCCACATCACATGGTGGGACGCATACTGCAAGGACTGCCTTGCGGTATGCGTCTAGGTCATCTCGCCATGTCATCCCAGGTTGACCTCAGCGGCGTCGTCGTTTATTGGTCGAACAACTACTATGTGCCGAAACACAAACGCAAACAAAACATACGAGTATTTTAGTAGATTTGAGTTGATTTGTAAAAAATAAGAAATGATTGGTTAAAAACACATTTTTATTCTTTTTGTTTGTAAAAACCCACGAAAAGAGAGATACGAGATAGATTTTACCTTATGACTGGGACTTAACAGGTTTAAAAGGTTTTTCAGGTACTATTTATGGTTATATATTAATAATAATTAAAATATATAATTAATAAATAATTTTGAATATTAACTTTACGTGACTCAACTCACAAAACTAGCAAATTCACAATGTTGTAAAAAGATTTTTCCATTTTCTGCAAGTCCGCAATTTTGCGAGTAAATTTAAAATAAGGTAGATCGCTAATGTCACTATTTTTTTCAACAACACATATCTAAGTAAAATTAAAATTCGGAGGCTACGCCTTGTACATTTTGTAATGTTTATATTTGAATGTAAAATTTGGCTCTATTTTTCATAAAACAATAAAAAATCAATATAACAACCGCAGGGCATGAGGGGGTCTGAAAGGATAGCAGATGACTTCTCCAGTCGTCCATTTCAATTTGGCACACGATGCACCAAACACCCTGTATAGCTACTACAGAGACGCTTAGAGTGCGTCTAATGAAAACGCAACCTGGAGTTTTTTTTTTAAATTTAATTGGCAACATTATTCAACCGCAATTTTATCTTTATTGTGCTTTTCGGTGCAATATTGACTGGTCTACACTGTCCTCGCATAAGTGTCTGTGTTGTAATATGGAAATATTGTAGACCCAATAGTTTTTTGAAAAGAGTAACCGTGGAGTTTCTTGCCGGTTCTTCTCCATAGGAAACGACCAATTTGGAACCGTGCACTAGTTTTCGACGTTTTATAAGTGCCCATGTAGGCCTATGTGAAATAAAACCACTTTGACTATTGTAGGAAATAAAAAAATTGTAAAGTGTCAAGACATGATTGTCCTACTAGTTAGTAATACCACATACAAAATATATGGATTTAACCTCTTTTTCTCAGGTTGCGCTTTCATTAGACGGACTATATTTTTTTTTCGTATAAGGAAGAAGAATGTGATCCTGTGGTATGAAAACCCAACATACTCGTATAATTTTCCGGTGTTAACGAGAGAGATATATTATTGTATTGCAAACGCAACGCGCTTTTCATGATTTGTATTCTAGTTTTCGCATTCGTGATTTGTACGGTAGCTAGCGATGACCTGATTCACTTTCCTGTTATGAGATAAAGTAGAGCCTCTAATCATCTACCTAGCCTTTTCCCAACTATATTGGGGTCGGCTTCCAGTCAAACCGGATTTAGCTGAATACCAGTATTTTACGAAGAGCGGCTGCCTACCAGACCTCCACAACCCATTAAAGAAAGAAAGAAAAACATTTTATTTGCACAAAACAATGGCGACTTTACAGATTAGTTAACACAAAAATTAAAAACAAATAAGCTAGTAATATGCGCCACGTCCGTGCAAAACGGCCGAAACGCTCAGCATCAAGCTGCGGGCACACTTATAGTGAACACGTTACTTCATGGCAAGACTGGAGTCAGATTTACTGGCTTCTGACTATCCGTAACGACTGCCAAAGATCTACAAATGACAGCCGGGACCGACGGCTTAACGTCCTTTCCGAGGCACGGAGGAAACTCGGTATGTTAAGATGGTCACCCACCCACAGACCAACCCTGGCAAGCGTTGCTTAACCTTGAAGATCGACCTGAACGGCTGTTATTATCTAGCCACGAGCTCCTCTAGCTAGAGCCTCTAGAGAGTCAATATATCTGTCATTTGAGTTGCAGGAACGAACTTCATTTCAACAGAACTTCATTTGAAACAAAACTTGCTCATATTTAGCAAGATTTTTTCAAATGTTCAGTGGCTGTTTTAATCATTCGCATTGACTCCTAGCGGAATTTGTGATGTAAAATTAATGTAGTTTTAATTTAATATGTTGGCACAACCGCGGACAATATCATCATCATCATTTCAGCCGAAAGACGTCCACTGCTGGACATAGGCCTCCCCCAAGCGTCGCCACAACGACCGGTCCTGTGCGTCTCGCATCCATCGGATTCCCGCAACCCTCGCCAGGTCGTCAGCCCACCTTGTGGGAGGCTTTCCAACGCTACGTCTTTCGGTACGTGGCCACCACTCTAGAACCTACCGGACAACATACAAAATCGTTAAAACAGACGCGTTTTCGGTTAAATGGTGAAGATGAGATTTTATTTTGATATTGACTAGTGAAGCTTACCGAGAAGGCTACATCGCGCCAAAAGCATCAGAAAGTGTGTTTATTCAAATCCGCATTCCAATGGAAAACAAAATTACTAAATCATATAATAGATATAGTTTAAAAAGCCTTAGGGCCAGTTTCACAATGTCCGAGTAGCCACTACTTCCCGAATAAATTCAAAAATGGAACAGAATTTGTATGAAATTATCTGCCAAGTAAGATATTGGCAACTTAATCAGTGGTGGTGAAAGGCCCTTAGTATGTACGCTAAAAACATTATAAAAAAGAGAGACCGCCATTTTGAATTTGAAATGACCTGGATAGCTAATTATAACTTTATATTTTCAATTGAACATATCAGCAAAATTTCAGCTCAATCGGTTAGGGGAAACTTTCAAAATTTATTCACAAAATTTACCCTAAGCAAACATAGCAGGTTAAATAAAAAGCTTTAGTCCGTCTAATGCAAGAGCGACCTGAGAAAATAGATTAAATCCAAAAATTTTGAATGTCATATTACTAACTAGTAGGAGAATCATGTCTTGACAATTCACATTTTTTTTTATTTCCTACAATTGCGGCTGAATAATGTTGCCAATTTAAGAAAAATACTCCAGGTCGCTCTTTCATTAGACGCACTCTAGTAAAAAGTAGTTTCACCTACCAAAAGTTTAACCCATTTAGATTCAAATCCAAAACCCCTCAAATATTAAAACTACAAATCCGGCTCGAAGCACCGAAATGTCTAAAATCTCCGATCCAAGATTATTCGTTATCTAGTGACGTGGGTATCATTACGGGTGATCCGAACAGGGATTAGCAGAGAGGCCCGCGAAAATAATTAACAATTCCAGAGACAGTTTGGCTATAAACGTTTAAGCTGGAGTCCGCGGGGCTGCAAATGGTGCCGCCCACGGAGCCTATTATGTTGAAAGGGGATCGGACACTGGGATGGTGGAATTAAAGTTAATTTTCTGTGAAAAAAAAAATTACATTTAATCCTAATAGAAAACTGAGTAGGTGTAGTCCGAGTAGTGGGAAAAATACAAGATAACCACAGACTAGGCTTTTTTGTTTTTTTTTTAGATAGGTATCATCAAATAACTTATCCCACTATGCGTGGGACACTTTCTCTAACTAAAACCCACTGTGTTCCTTTAGTTGTTCTTTTCGTTCCAGGTAACTATTTGGGCTCAGCTGGCCCCGTATTGGATACCATCTGTAAAATAGTTAAAAAACAATTTAGTAAACAAATTATACATTAGAGATAACCAAGTATTATTTACAAGTTAATCTCAACTATCACTCGACATGTTTTGAGATTAGAAAGAAACAAAATTCACTACTATACGACTGAAAACGATCCCGCTCAGTCATTACTTTTATTTAGAGGCTCGTCGGTTTCAGTTACTTTTTTTTTAGTGGCCAGTTTAATCCTACACGTACCTACATTTCAATTCTGTTTTTTTTTTTCAAAATGATGTTTGACGTTCCAAATTCAAATTTCATTAATCGACCTAGGGCTCACTGCAGTGACTCACCTTAAATGTTGGTTTTATGACATAAGGCATTATCGAGCAGGTGGTGTAAAAAAAGAATTATATTCTAATATACAAAGTTTTTTCCAGTAAATACCTTCATTATATTCACCTTATATCCCAGTGTGCGTCTCGCCCTCTCTTATAGCCCGCCGTAACGTCATATGGCCCTAGAACGGCCACTTACGGCCTGAGAGGCCTTTACGTGTGCGTCCTACCTTACGGGGCTTTCAATGTTAATAATTAAATTCACTTTGCTGTGAAAAAAATCTTGCTTGTAATGTTGTTCTACAATTAGAAACGGACTAACTTAAATACGACGGCGGCGTGGAATAAATCTTAAACCTTATTTTGTTGTCGAAATGTTAGATTAGAAAGGCGATTTTTTTGGGACATTTTAAAGCGCTAGACTTTAACTTTGACTTTGACCTTATTTCTTTGGCCTTTCGTGAGTGTTTTTTTTACTTAAGGTTACTTCTCCCACTTAGGGAGTTATTAAGTATGATGGGTGACAGGACGGTATGGACGAATGAAACATACAGCACCGACCATAAATAACAGAGGAAAAAGTCAGGAAGATTACTTCTCCCACTCTAAAACAGGACTACCTGTGGGTTTTATTTGCCCTTTGCGCCCCAGGGCTACGGTAATTCTTCTAAAAATTCCTTGGCCCTAGCGGGCAGCGGCCCAGCTAGATCCTTACGGTTTACTAACATCTTTTAGTGGAGCATATGGAAAACTACGGGCCGTCAACGACCCGGGTCAAACAGCGAGCTACCCATATATGGCTCGTTGTCCGCAAACTCACGCTTACGGCGCGGTGGCCAGGAATCTCCCTGCGACTTCTTACGTTGATGCCCGTCTCCTATGGAAGTATTAGTATAGTAGAACGGGCTGGTATCCGTAAATCCACGACTAAAGTGCGTATGGAAGCGCTAATACTGGGAATTACATTTTTGGAAAATTATTTCAAATTAAATAAAAAATATGAATATTCTTTCGGCGATGACGACTATCTCAATGTCCAACGTGTATGTGATTAGTAAGACTAAGTACTACCGAAATTCGATGATGAGATCGTGGCTAGATAATAACAGCCGCACGGGTCGATCTTCAAGGTTAAGCAACGCTTGCCAAGGTTGATCTGTGGATGGGTGACCATCTTAACATACCGAGTTTTATCCTTGCCTCGGAAAGCACTTTAAACCGTAGGTCCCGGCTGCCATTTGTAGATCTTTGTAGTCTTGCCATGAAGTACCGTGTTACCCCAGTTAGGTCTGGTAGGCAGGCGCTCCTCGTAAAATACTGGTATTCAGCTAAATCCGACTTGACTGGAAGCTGACCCCAATATAGTTGGGAAAAGCCTAGGCAGATGATGATGACTACCGAAATTCGATGTGCTCCAACTCTATTAAAATATCTAAATATTTTAGGACTTTTAATAATCATTTTATCGATCTTCTTGTCTGATTATAATTTGGGTGTCTTCAAGGCTAAAGTCAATAGGCTCTTAATAAACCAGTGCGCCTCAATATGAACGTTTGCATCTCAGCTTACCATCAGGCGGGATCGCAGCCGTAGGCGGAGTTATTAGTTTATATTATTAAAAAATGTATATTGTTATTTTTTATACCACATCATATGCTGAAACAAAAATCTTTTGGGCTCTGATCATAGGCCTATTTTTAGTAAGTAGAACAGAAATCTTCCTTCCACAATAAATACCAATCTCCGGTCTTACAGAAATAAAGATATTTGGAATTGACAAGCTGATAAAACAGCCAAATGATTTAAATGACGTATCCTTACAATTCATAGGAAATTGTTTTTATTGTTACCTATTTTCTTAATATTAAATAAAGTGGAAATCTCCGTCGCTAAGCAAAATATTCCGATATTATATATACTATTAAACATGAAACAAAAATAACAACAACCACACCTACACATGCACAAACACAAGCAAATACGCAGCCACGGAACACACAACATAGAAACTTTTTTTTATTGTTATGAACTAGTGCTTGACAGCGATCCCACCTGATGGTAAGCAGTGATGCAATCGTCGATGGATAGGCGCACTAGTTTATTAAGAGCCTATTCACTCTAGCCTTGAAGACACCCAAAGATAACGAAGAAACCCATGGCTCAACCACTGCGTCATTCGTACCTACCGTCAAATTTGGCATTTCTTATGTGCCCACAAAACCCTTTCACACATCAATAAATGGTTCACCAGCTTAATGAAAACCTACCCTCCTTAATACAAAACAGCCCTCAAACCAATCCTAAGTTCCACAAAACGTAAGTTAGGAGGGTGGAAAATTAAAAATTCAGGTTCGCGCGCCCCGAACTGGGGTATTTTATACTCGCATCATAAACCTAATGTTATTTATTGTGGCAATAAACGGGGAAAAGTGAAAATAACGAGAACACCATCCCTCACCCTCCCTCTTAACTCCCCCTATTCCTGACGATTTTTCTTGTAAATCCTCAATTTTTGAAGTAAAATCAAAGTTTGTTAGTAAAGAAGGTGACGCAATGGCGGCTACCGAACGTTTTCAGAATACTGTTTAGTTTCAAAAGAAAATGTTGAGTTAAGTACACTAAATACAATCGTGGGAAAATATTCATACAAAAGTGGTGAAATAATATAACAGTACATTGAAGGACTGGAAATTTTTTCCTGCTGCGGTCTTCCCGTCCGATTATAATTTAGGTGTCTTAAAGGCTAGAGTGAATAGGCTCTTAATAAACTAGTGCGCCTCACCATCAACGATCATATCACTGCTTACTATCAGGCGGGATTGCAGTAGTTTATATCATTTAAAAAAAACAAACTGGGTTTAAGTTGCGTCGATTATTATTGTGCCAATTTTGTTTCTAGCTACTGCCAGCGGCTTCATTGTAGAAAATTATGGAACATACTCCCGGGATAAAAGTATCGTATGTGTTATTCTAGGACATAATCTACCCGTGTACAAAGCTAAGTTAGTTTGTTATTTGTGTCTCACACAATCGTATAAATTAAAACTGTGCGACGCAAAAAAGGCGCTTAATTCAGCGCTCTTTTGCCACGGGCACACTCACGGACGTTAAATCATCATCTACCTAGCCTTTTCCCAACTATATTGGAGTCGACTTCCAGTCAAGCCGGATTTAGCTGAATACCAGTATTTTACGAGGAGCGGCTGCCTACCAGACCTCCACAACCCATTCACTGGGGTAACACGGTACTTCATGGCCTGGACTGGAGTCAGATTTGGGCTAATAATATAAACTAACAGAGCTGGGACTCACGGACGTTAAATAAAGTATCGAAATAAAATCATAATTTACTAGCTCGAAAAAAAACTCTGCTTAGTGTGAAGTGAGTATTTAGTTCCCTTTGACCTAAATTCAAAAACTGTATGCAAAGCTATTCGATTAAAATCCAAGACTTCTCTATCAAGATTCCTCAACGACCCGAAGGATCATTTCCTCTTTTAAATGCAGTTCAACTTTAATATCGTGGCGTCTATAACATTGGACTGCCCGAAGTATCCCGAAGTCAAATATTGGATAAACTCCAAATCGTCCTTAATACTTTTTATAATTAGATCATTTTACGCATCTGGGACCTTAAGTTCACCTACTTCGAGACTTGTACTTAATTAGAGGAGACAATTAAGAGACGTTTACAAGAATACTTCAGACATGAAGTTTAAGAAAATTGGTCCTTCTACTCTCCGGTATAAGGACCAGAAAAACTGCTCCAACTTTCGCCCAAGAACATAATCGTCGTATTAAATAATTAAGATCTTAATAGCTTTCGCTTTTGTAAAATGATTTCCCAGTTTTTAGAGAATATAATTGGAGACTGGGCTACTTATTACAGACAATTTTATTGTACAAACTGTTGGGGTTATGGAAGTATGAATATCATAATCAGCTTTGTAATGTTCCTAATGCTGGGACTCTGTGCGGATTGATAGATGTCACATGTCTTAGAATTCTTCGTTCAACATGACATTACAACACAAAAGAACTGGCATTTTTCCTATAGTAATTTTGGCATTAAATGTGTCAATTTAGTCTCAGAGTATAAAAAACAGACGATAGTTTCCTCGCGATGTTTTCCTTTACGGTTTTGAGAGCAGTAGAGTTTAGCTAGGTTTAAACCTGCGACCTACAACTCATAAGTTAGGTTACCACAGGGTTATCACTGCTATTAAAGTTTCTCAAAGTATGAATATTACTTGGTAAAAGTGAATAGATGATGGCACGTTTCGGATGGGCGTTTGCAGTTTTGATTCCTATACGGAAAAAAAGTTAAAAGGAAATCGTTTGTCTTGATATGGTCTTGTGAACAAGAGGGATGAAACGCATGTTTCTAAAACAGTTCTGAGAATACATGTCGATGGATGGAGAAGGAGAGGGTGGCCAAAAAAGATGGATGAATTGTGTGTAGAGGGTTATGAAAGAAAAAGGAGTTGAGTTGAGTAAAGAGTGATATCATGACGGGTAACAGAACGGAATGGAAGAAAAAAACATGTTGAGTCGCCCCCATTATACCCCCCATACGCGTATTCTGGGACAAGGACAGTAAGAAAATAATTCTGACATGGAACAAATATGTGTAAGTATATAAATAGTTGCCAGATAGTGGATCGGGATCTGGGTGTCATGTCTATTTTGGGTATCTTTGCGAAGGCAGCCAGGGGCATTTAATAAAAAATTGTCTTCAATTTGTAGACAGTTTGGATTGACCACCGGTTTATTTGATTACCTGCCACAAAAACGCACGCGACAATTCGACAACGAGCTTTCATATCCACAGATCAGTTTTACCAAGGGTTACACAATAACTGTTTTATAGAACTGAGACAGCCATCAAGCCATCAAGCTATCACTTTATGATTCTAGTATTAAATGAAACTGAAGGTCGACCGCAAAATGGTTGGGATAGGTATTTATCTCTATAAAATAATGTCTATGATGTAAACACATTGTTGTCGCATTATGATTTCGAACCTGACTACGGGTATTATTTTAAGCATCTCGATGGTAGAGAACTTTGCCAAATCAAATCTAGTCCTTACCATCACCCTAAGTTGACTGGTAGAGAATGCCTATTAGACCGTTTTCACATTATCCGATCCGATATCGGTGTCGGACGCCGATATCGGGGTAAGTAAAATGTATGAAATGCCGTGCTCCGATATCCGATATCGGGCCGTACAATATGAAAGACAGGTACATATTTCATACATTTTACTTACCCCGATATCGTATCGGCTTCCGAAACCGATATCGGATCGAATAATGTGGAAACGCTCTTAAGTCCGCCTTGGTATCGTTTGTGTTACATGAAGATTAAATAACTAACTGTCCTACAGACTCTAGCTCCACTCAAGAACGGTACAAGTCATTAGAGGATATCCCACCTCAAAATAAATCAAACTCATTAAAACATTCCATCACAAAAAAACCGCTTGCAGTTTCAAGTTACTCGTTCACCTGAAATAATCCTTTGATCGTCTTAAAACGGAGGAGAACTGCCAAAGGAGGGAATCGTCGATTAGTACCTCTTTTCCTCTTTATACTCTTAAATCTGCATGAAAGCTCCCTGAATTCCTCGATTTATTAAATTATAACTGGGTTTACTTAGAAAAACCGGCCAAGTTCGAGTTGGAATCACACACGAAGCGTTCCGTATCGTCTGTAGTAAAGAAACGGTAAAAAAATCACGTTTTAGTACAGAAGCTTCACTTATATAAGGTTAACTGGTTACTGGTGGTTAAGGTTGACTGGTAGAGAATGCCTTGTTGCATTAAGTCCACCTAGGTACCACTGCTGTACATGAAGTTTCAATAAATAAATATTGTTTTTTCTGTTTTTAGTATTACTTATTATAGCGGCAACAGAAATACATCATCTGTAAAAATTTCAACAATCTAGCTATCACGGTTCTTGAGATACAGCCTAGAAAGTCTGCGTAAGTACAAATTACTTGTGCAAATTTTAATAAATAAATAACAGTCACAGACAGAGGGACGGACAGCGGAGTCTTAGTAATAAGGTCCCGTTTTACCCTTTGTGTACGGAACCCTAAAAAGGGCGACGAAGAGGCGTCCATCTTTGAGCTGGAATAATCTACGTTGATTGATTGAAAGAGAGAGGATTTAAAATATACTTCGGTTCCGTTAAGATTGTGATGTCGAAGTTAAAACAATCAAACAATGACTGACTTGAATCTGATAAATTTAATGAAGCGATTTTAGATGTTCTGCTCGAAAATAAATGACGTAGTTAAAGATTCAGAAGTGTTACCGCGGCGCTGGACTGCAATTGCGGACGGCGAGCAATGGGTAGCTCGCCGTCCGACCGTCCAGTAACCGTCCAGACCGAGCCTAAGTCGTCGATGGCGTGTAGCGTTCCACGCGCATCAAAGAGATATCAGTATAACTGTAGAAGCCCAAGAGGGATGAAACCTACTGGAGCCATGAGTTTCGCGCTGCGCGAGTTGTACGCTTCTGAAAGGAAAACCCGGGACCCTGCAATGTAAGGCAAAGAAGAAACATAGGAATGGGTATGGGAGTGTAATAGTATATTCTAGTCAGACTATTATACCCACTCTTGCAGCTGCAGTGAGCATTGGTGGCCGAGTTGTAACTGCCCCATTGTACAAACCGAGCCTGACGCATTACTTTGTGTAATTTATTTCATCACCACTGTTCTCAAAACGGTGAAGGAAAACATCGTGAGGAAACCGGCATGTCCTAGAACCAAAAATTCGAAGACATGTGATATCTACCAATTCGCACTGGGCCTGCGTGGTGGATTATGCCCATTCCCTCTCCTAGAGAGGAGGTCTGAGTCCCAGCAGTGGGAATATTAAAAGGCCGCTAATGCTAATACCCACTCCTATGTGGGTGCTGTTAGCATCACCCTCTTGCTCCGTCCAAACCGGGTGAAGTAATTAAATGATTTTTCACCTAAAAAAAACAGCACACAGTTATGATTGGTAACCTTGAAGCTTCAACCATAAAATAAACACTTAACTGCCTCACATCAGTAATATCAGGCCCAAAGGTGGGCGAAATTAAAGGCTATCAGATAGCCACCCCCTGCGCTAAAGGTCGTAAAGTTACCTTTATTACCAACTTTTACAATTTCAACGCGGAAACACTTTCGACAGCTCCTTACGGCCCATGGCAGGTTGGATTTAGGATTGTCGGCTTATAAGTATTTGGTTAGAAAGTGGTTTGGAAGTTATTACGTATTGTGGCTGTATTTTGGTAAGGTTCGAACCTGCTGCGGTTTTGTTGACATCTCCTTGAGACGCGCGTGGAACACTACGCGACGTCGACGACTTGGACTCGATCTGGATGATTACCGGATGGTCGGACTGCAAGCTACCCATTGCTCACCGAACTTTGTGTAGTTGTGCGTATATTAAGGAAATTAAAAATGATGTTGTCTGAAAGGGAACTCTGGGGTTGTCCAAGGCAAAAAAGAAACATAGGAGTGGGTTCATCGAGAAGAATGTGCAAGAAACTCCATAGACAGCGTAAATAGAAAATTGTCCTAAGAGAAAACGATACTCATCATCTCCCTAGCCTTTTCCCAACTGTCTTGGGCTTCCAATCTACCAGGAGAGTACTTGATGCTCATCATTTCTCTAACCTTTTTCCAACTGTCTTGGGATCGGCTTCCAGTCTACCAGGATGCAGCTGAATAGCAGTATTTTTACATGGAGCGACTGCCTATAAGACCTCTTCAACCTAGTAACTCCTCGGATAGACTGATAGTCGAAATTTTCTGGTGTCTGACTCCCTTTAACAACTGTCACAGAGGTATAAAAAAAAGAAAAGATCGATGATTTCAAACGTCAAAAAGAAAAGATTTCAGACTGTTGTATATTGTTCTTACCACGAGGAGATCTCCTCTGTTTTTTATACCCTGAGACTAAATTGACACAAGTAATATCAAACTTACTATAGGGATGATGTCAGTTCTTTTGTGTTTTAATGTCATGTTAGTCTCAGGGTATAAAAAAAGACGGTAATACCGCGATGCAGGATTATGAATTTTAGTTCCTCCATGCCGTCACAGATGTCGCTATGTAGCTATTTAAAAGTTAGGTAACAAGAGGGTGTAAATTCTCCCCTCCTTAGTTTTAGAAGCCAATAACGTAAACAAAACTTATAAAAGCAAGTATATTTACGTTCCTTGATTGATGTTGTGTGCTTTACGAGTTTTGAAATCGAAGGGAAATTTCGATTTATTTTCTCACGGCATATTTTTATTGGCGACCTTTAAATTTTGTGGAAGATCCGAGTTACACCTACTGATACCACCTACGGGTATTCGGTTTGAATTTCAATTTGCTCTGTAGTATTTTCTTGTATTTTCTGTTTTAATTATATCTTTGGCAATTTTATTGAAGTCGTTTAGTGTTGGATTCGGTGGCTGGTACGTTACAATCATAATGTAAGAATTGATGGGTAGTGTTTTTTTAAAGAAATTAATCATCCTAATTTCCTATAGGCAAAGATTGAGGCATCATCTTCTTCCCACTTAAACCGATTTGAACTAAAATTGGACGTGGTCTACCTGAAACCATGTCCAGGAATAGGACAGAAATATGATACTTTTTATTTCAGGACCTTCACGCAGCTGAAACCACAGACAGAAGCTAGTCTTTTCATATTTTTTTAAAGTAACAAATATCCTATTAATTCGCACCTACAACACCTAAGTACATATACGTATTTAATCTATGTAAACCATATTACCGTTTCATACCTCTTGGTAGTAGAAAAAGCTATTAGCAAAACATACCTATAATTTTAACACCGTTTCTTATGCGTGTACATTAATGCGACATGAAACGAATCAGCCTATAAAATTTGAAAACCTTTTAAGGTGATTAGCGTCAATTTTAGCAGTGCCCTAAGCACTTAACAGCTTTTAAAACTCAACGACAGTTTTCAAATAACGAACTTACCGCCATCTTGATTAAGGTCAGCTGTCAAAATGGCGGCGTATTCAGTAATTAGTGGCGACATCTGCTGAATTACTTTGGTAAAGATTGGGGGCTTTTAGAGCTAAAGTTTTAAGCCTAAGTGATGAGGCAGCTAATGAAATTATGTAGTATTATGTATATTCTTATTGTTTTTCATTGTGCAAATAGCAAGTGGAACTCGCCCTGGACTAGACACTCAGAAGCTGTGAACTAATTGAGAGACACTTTGAAATCTTCTAGTAATCGTTCAGACTGCGTTTCCTGGCGTATTATCATCATCTTCCTGTCCTTGTACCATATTACGCGAGGTCGACACAACACGTTTTTTTCTTTCATTCTATCCTGTTGTCCGTCACGCTATCAGTTTCTCTCTTTTCTTTCATATTACCTACTCTTCACACAATCCATCCATGTTTTCTTTGGCCTTTTCCTGGTGTTAATCAGCTCTAATCCCAACAGAATATCAGCGCTGCGTTATTTATCGGTTGAAATATCCACAGTATATGCTGAGTTATGCACCTTTTTGGCCTCACACAGGTTTTCATTTTCGTTTTCCATTAGGTACCTACTATTTGTTTTTAATTTATTACGTTTGAGGCACGAATAAACTTTTATCTTTTTTTATCCCCCTTCTGGGGCAGTGAAAAGCAAAAAATATTAAAAAAAATCTACCGTTCAAACTTCGTTCAAAAGCTCAAAGGGTTTTACAAGTAAACAGCAGGATGGTTGGCGTACGTCTTGGTGGACGATTGGCTACAGGCATATATGCCGTGAATTCAATTCCCGCGCAGAACTAATATTTATATGACTTACAGATCGTTGTTCCAGGTCTGGGTATCTTATGTAGGTATGTGACTTTATATGTTTGTGAGCGCTAAATCCTAGAGCAAAGAAATCATTGGATGGTTTAGAACACAGGTTTAGAACCTTCACCATTTAAAGACGACTAAACAAATCGATTATAAAGGCATATTAGAAAGATTTTAGACCACCCTTTTAAAAGAGACTATGACCCCTGAGTTGGTTTTGGTGTTTCTTCTCAAGATAAAAATTGACGTGTAAAAGTGTTTTTAAAACCTATTTGCAAAATAAATAACTAACTCGAGCTTAACTCATTGCTGAGTTAAGCTCGCCTTTGTACATGAACAATCTATAAAATCTATATCACCGTGTTGTTTATGTTTTTTTGTGTACAATAAAGAATTAAAGAATCTATAATTTACCATTTTTACACACCAGTGCAATAAGGAACTGCAAGGTTTTTTTTTAAGTTTCATAACTAGTGCTTGACTGCGATCCCACCTGACGGTAAGCAGTGATGCAATCGTAGATGGTGACTTCCTCGTGAAGGCGTATGGCGGCAGGATAGTTACTTCCTCGCCATATAAAAGGGAACAGGCAAAACACCTTCTATCTAAGTCTCCAAAACATAAAAGGCTATTTTATTTTCACTCCTGGGCCACAAGCCTCTTTTCTAAAAGAGGGATTGTTCCGTAATCCTTGACACGAGCACAAAGAGGTTTGGTGGATGTCACATGTATTTGATTTTTTTATTCTCGGACATGCCGGTTTTCTTACGATGTTTTCTTTTGCGGTTTGGAGAGCAGTGATAAAGAAATTAACTCATCATCATCATCATCTGCCTAGCCTTTTCCCAACTATATTGGGGTCGGCTTCCAGTCGAGCCGGATTTAGCTGAATACCAGTATTTTACGAGGAGCGGCTGCCTACCAGACCCCCACAACCCATTAACTGGGGTAACACGGTACTTCATGGCAAGACTGGAGTCAGATTTAGGTACTGGCTTCTGACTATCCGTAACGACTGCCAAAGATCTCCAAATGACAGCCGGGACCAACGGCTTAACGTGCTTTCCGAGGCACGGAGGAAACTCGTTATGTTAAGATGGTCACCCATCCACAGACCAACCTAGGCAAGCGTTGCTTAACCTTGAAGATCGACCTGTGCGGCTGTTATTATTTAGCCACGAGAAATTAACTACACGGAAGTAAATTAGTTAAAGAAGCCTTTTTTGAGACGGAAAGTGATCCAATAACTTCTTCTTTTACTGACTAAAACTTACTTCTATGTTCCTTCTTTGCCTTCGTTCTAGGACTCCAGGATTCCCCTTTGGACTACCCATGGCCCCAGTAGGCTTAGGCCCTGCTGGGCCCCAAGTTTTGCTGCATCTCTTTAAGCCCCGCGTGAAACATTACGCACCGTCAACGACTCGGGTTCGGTCAGTACTTACCGTAAGGGCGCTTGTGCACTACACGGAATTTTACTGTCCGGCAGTCAGATTTACATCAACTTTCATTGAGAATTAATTGACAATTGCAAGAAATCGGACTGCAGGACAATAAAAATCCGTGTAGTGCATAAGCGCCCTGACGGGCCACGTGTGCCACGTACGCAACTAGCCTTGTAGAGCTACATTAGACCCACGCCTTGTGATGCGAAGTTACATACAACTTAGGGCCAGCGCCCACTGCTGGCATGGCACGGCATGGCACGGTATGGCATGCAGTGGCGTCTCGCGGCATGCCGTGGCATTCCGCCTAACCGCTGCGCAAGTTTCAAGCATATTTCAACTAACTTAGCAATTATAATTCCTCGACACAATATTACCCAATTCGTCTCGCGGAATACAACGGCGCCACGGCATCCCGTGGAATGAACCAGCATGCTACGTCATGCCGCAGCATGCTGGTCTCTTGGATCTTGGTATCGAAATAAAATAATATGAATTCTAAACTCAAATTAATAAGATTCAAAATAACTTGATTAGTAATAAAATCCTTTGCCATGAAATGCCGTGCCATGCCCACTTGTGCATCATCATCATAATCATCATCTGCCTAGCCTTTTCCCAACTATATTGGGGTCGGCTTCCAGTCAAGCCGGATTTAGCTGAATACCAGTATTTTACGAGGAGCAGCTGCCTACCAGACCTCCACAACCCATTAACTGGGATAACACGGTACTTCATGGCAAGACTGGAGTCAGATTTACTAGCTTCTGGCTGTCCGTAACGACTGCCAAAGATCTACAAATGACAGCCGGGACCTACGGCTTAACGTGCTGTCCGAGGCACGCAGGAAACTTGTTATGTTAGGATGGTCACCCATCCATAGACCAACCTTGGCAAGCGTTGCTTAACCTTGAAGATCGACCTGTGCGGCTGTTATTATCTAGCCACGAGCTCCTCTGTCGCCCACGTGTACGTCAGTCTAATACAGTTCCCGATTAACTATTTCGATCAATCACGCATCCCAACATCTCGTTACCATTGAGTTCTCAAAATCAATAGCACTAACTAATTATGTAAATAATTAGTTAATTCCGACATGTCAGCGCCAATCTGTGATCACAGATTATGCCGAATAGCTGATGTTTCACGTCACCACAGTTGTTACCTCTCTCATTTGTGTAATGTGGAATGATTTGAGTGAAACACAGGGCTAATCTGGCATCACTGTTTTAGAAATATTGCTAAAATAAGGACTGTATATAAATATTGTGTAGTTTTGTTTGTTTTGAAGTGTTATTGCAAAGCCGCGTATCTTATATCTAGATTTTTTTTTGTTAGCCTGTTCTGTCCCACTCTTGGGCAAAGGCCTCCCTCCAATCCTTCCATCTCTCGCGAGCCCGCGCTTCCTCTTGATATCTAGATTACCTATATAAAAATTTGACCGAAACTGACTGACTAACATTATCAACACAAGTTACAACCGAAACCAAAGCCAACAAGTCTAAAAATTCACCCCTTTAGAGATTGGGTGTCCCCGGTGTCCCCAGATCGAAGGAGCAGGGGTTTAGTCAGGAAAAGTCTGAAACGCCTTCTTGCTCCGCCCAAGAGTGGGAGAAGTCATTCTGAGCCCCACCTGAAAAAAACCCTTAAGAGATTAAACGGGGATTCAAATTATGTTGGAAAAAACCTTTTTTCCCACGGGCGAAACCACTGTCAGAAGCTAGTACTTATATAAAAATAAATAACTAAAGGTATTTCATAGCTATCAAAACAGTAAAGAAAACATCATGGAATATCCTATAACCGAACATTCGAAGACCATGTGACATCTACCAACCCGCACTATGCCCGCGTACTGGATTAGGTAGATAGGTACGGCCCATTCTCCTAGAAATGAGGCCTGAGTACCAGCAAGGGGAAATAATGTAAGCTAGGCTATTATACCAAGCGTAGTTCGCTACATAAAACTTAGTAATCAGCGGAGAAATTTCAGATTCCAATTTTAATAAATCAAAGAACCTATTTCGTTTCACAATTCTCTATTTTTAGAAAAATTATGTAGGTTTTACTTATCATCAACTAATCCAAAGTCTTCTGTATCATAAACTACATAAATTAACAGTTTTATACAAGTTTTATGAAAATAATAGGCTTATCTTTAAGCTAGTGCCATAAACTAACTTGTTATGTTGCCATAGCAACGGGAACCATAACAAAAACATTTGACGGGCGACACTGTTGTTTTTTTACGATATTGTTCTGTTTTAAAATGTCGAAGACTAAAACTGGAGCTGTTTGGGAAGACAGAGAAGTACTCTTTGACCTGCCTTATGCGTAAGTGCGTTTTATTAATTTTGTACGACTATAAATTCTCTTCAAATAGTGCTTGCTACTCTGTCTAATATTTTGCCCAGTTTTTGATCAATTTTATTTTTATTGTGCTTTTGGGTACATTATTAACTGGTCTACACTGTCCTCGCATAAGTGTCTGTATTGTAATATGAAAGTGTTGTAAACCCGATAATTGTTTTGAAAAGAGTAACCTTGGAGTTTCTTGCCGGTTCTTCTCCATAGGAAACGACCAATTGGAACCGTGCACTAGCTTCTAACGTTTTATAAGTGCCTAGCCCATGTAGGCCTAAGTAAGATAAAAACCTTTTTGATTTGATATTTGTCGTCAGTGTCAATCTAACATTGCGTAAGCCATTTTTGACGGTGTAAAGATACTTTAGAAAGTGCAGAACAGGGTGTAAAGTCTCATATACTTCCGTTTATAAGGAAGGCTCCTCTGACAAGACAGATGTTGTGTCTGGTACAGGTAACCGTTGTATATATAATGTTCTAATCGCGTGGAAAACTCTAATACCGCGATGCAAGGTTTTGTTGTTTTAGTTCCTTGGTGGTGATATAGATGTCGCCACAACACTATGGGCAGTTTGAAAATGGGCGCCATTTACGTAAAAAAATCATGTACTTTGTTTCAACTAATCAGAAAGCAAAATGGTAAACAATACTACTTGCAAAAATGGACATTCTACGTTGGAGTTTGGTTATTAACTATTGTTAATTTCTTCTCCCGGAAAACACTAATTATTGACTTAGACAAGGGCGTCGCCAGCTTATGACAAAGGGGGGGGCAATGGGGCAATATTATGGATGATAAAAAATATGAACGCCGAGAGTACTTTGGAAGTCTTTGCCTCGATGACGATTTTTTTTTTTCAAGTGGGGAATCATCAGAATGACTTCTCCCGCTTTTGGGCGGAGCGGGAGGGCGTATCAGCTCTTACTGACTAAACCCACCCCGTTCCTTCGTTGCCTTCGATCTGGGAGGACACGTGCTCCTTTCGGAATTTCCGTGTTCCCCAGAGTCTTTGGCCCTACCTGGCCCCTACAGTTTGCTGACATCTCCCTGAGGCGCGCGTAGAAGAGAACTTGTCTTTGACGACTGGGCTTGGTCCGGGTTATTACAGAACTGCCGGATGGCGAGCTACCCAGTGCTCGCCGTACTCAAGTCCGCGCCTACGGCGGTCGGAAACTGGGATCGGGACACCTGGGCGTACTTTCCTCCTTAATTCGATGCAGGAACCACCCGAATATACCGTGTCCGGTGAGGACCTGCGTCATATGGAACGAGAGGACGCCGTAACCTCTTTACTTCATCGTACGACGCCGATGTAGACCCCCTACCGATCTTTGGGAACCCGTGGTGGCGCGGTCCGAGGGCCATAAAAGCACATGGCCTCGGACTGGTGCAATGCCACCTTGAGTCCCAATTACTGGATCCTGTTTACGACTGTCGCAACTCCATGTGTTGTGTTTCTTTCGCTGACTTTTTGCGCAACAGCAGTAGCTTCCTTAAATTTATAATTTCTTGCAGTTTATAATATAGTTGCTGAAGGGCCTGTTTCACAATGTCCGAGTAGGCACTACTCAGTGAATAAAATCAAAAATGGAACGAAATTATCTGCCAAGTAAGATACTCGAAACTTAATCATAGGTGGTGAAACAGGCCCTAAGTATAATTTGGCTTTGGTCGCTTTATGGCTAGCTACATTTGATCTCTAGGGGGGGGCAGCTGCCCCCCCCTGCCCCCCCTTGGCGACGCCCTTGGACTTAGACATAGTTAGATTTTCCCTGACCATATTCCTTGTTGGAAATATTGTAGACCCAATAGTTTTTTGAAAAGAGTAACCATGGAGTTTCTTGCCGGTTCTTCTCCATAGGAAACGACCAATTTTCAACCGTGCACTAGTTTTCGACGTTTTATAAGTGCTCATGTAGGCCTATGTGAAATAAAACCACTTTGACTTTGACTTTGACTTTGTTCAGGTATACTTCTTTTTCTTCCTGCCCTTATCCCACATTATTTGGGGTCGACGCAACATGTTTTTTTTACAAAAAATTTAAACATTAAAATTTGTAAACCCCGAGCAAAGCAGAGGTGGATCGCTAGTTCTAACTAAGTCGCCGTAACGTCCACGAATCACAGTTATTATTCTAAGATGGCAACAGGAAAAAGCCTCTTTTTTATTTTCTCAGTAATAAGTCGACTCAGACCTAATCTTGAAATGAGAACGTAAATAATAAAGGTATTTTCCTTAGACATTGATTAAATATTATGTCGTTAAATTCTTACACGTGTTTCTAATTATTATTATTATTGGCCTTATAATGTTCCCACTGCTGGGACTCAGGCCTCCTCTCTAGAAGAGGAAATGGGCCATAATCCACCGCGCGGGCCCAGTGCGGATTGGCGGATGTCACACGAATTTTTGGTTCTAGGACATGCTGGTTTACTCACGATGTTTTTCTTCACCGTTTTGAGAGCAGTTGTAATGAAATAAATTACACAAAGTAATGCGCCTGACTGGGTTTGAACCCGCGAGCTACAACTTGCAAATCAGGGCAGTTACCACTGGGCCACCACTGCTCTACTGGGCCACCACTGCTCTACTAATGCTGTTTCTAATTATTCACAGGTATCTTAGACTGAGGCCTGGCGAGAAGATTTTTGACAGGATTGAACCGATTGAAGATACTAAAGGCAATAGTGGGACCAAGGGTCGGATGGTCGTCACGAATTTGAGGATCATATGGCATTCGTTGGCATCACCTAGGATTAATTTGTGTAAGTGTATCATCATTATCTTCCTGCACTTGTGCTAAGTTATTTTGGCGTCAGTGTAACATGTTTTTTCCTTCCGTTCTGTCCTGTCAATCATCACGCTATTTATCACTGACTTACTTTTGTTTCTTAATACTCCTCACACCATTCACCCTTAGAGCATAGGTTAAATGCTCTAAGCATTCACCTATCTTTTATTTGGCCTCCTTTTGTTCCATGTATCTACATTAGCATTAGCATTCTGTAGATTAATTTCATTATAAGTATATCTATCTACATGTATAGTCTTAACTCTTTTAATATCATGCGTTTCGTCTCTCGTTTTCTGATAAGCTGATTATAAGGTGGAGATCTTTTCGTGCACCAAGCTATTCAGTTTACAAATATTGTTCCAGCTATCGGCCTGAACTGCATCCTATCAACAAACACCAAGGTAGTGAACTCTGGTCTCCGAGGCACCACGCAAGCTCTCAACGTCTTAGCCGCCTACAAAGCCAATAAATATGAGTTTATCTTCACTAATCTGTCACCAAACTGTGTCAGGCATTATACTTCTGTTGCTGGAGTCCATAAGTAAGTATAACAATAATTAAAATAAGAGTCTTACAGAAGAAAACTATGCCAAAAGTCAGGGTTGTGATGTTATTCAGTACATGCCATTTAGAGGGCAGTCATCCCATATTTCATACTGGTACCTATCTGCGACTGGTTTGACTAGAAGTTGAGGGGAGTACATTTGAGAAAGACCTCAGAAAAGTATTAAAGAGGACTCTTGGAATAATAATTCTGCCACTTCCATCGGGAGTGTACTAACAGCATACAGCAAATTAGAATTGTCTGTTCCTCATGTAAGAATAGACAAACCGCGGTCATAAAGAAAAATCATTCATGTACCTAACTAATGTTTTTTACTTTCAGAGCCTACACTTCCTCCAGAATGTACAGGGACCTGAAATTAAGAGCTGCGATCATACACAACAAACAGCTACGGATGCTACCACTTGAAAAGGTACTTGGCAAAAATAGTAAAACATAACTGAATTCCTTACCTGACCCGAACGGCAATGCCGTCCACTGACGCTGTCGTAAGATCCCTACGTGAACAGGTAACATGTGACGCAAATTGAAAGATAGGCCCTACCGGCCCTCTACAGTTTTGCTGTCATCTATTTTAAACACACTGACTATTCTTCTCTCGATTTACGGAAGTTCGGTAGTTCGCTCCTTATCACAGAAAGGATCTTCTTACTTCCTACGATCTTCCCACTGCTGGCACACAGCCCTGTCAGCAGTAGAAAGATCGTAGCATGCTTTAACGATGCTTATGTCAAGTTCACAGGTCAAGTTAATAATTGTGCAATAGAATTACACACATTGTCTTTTTTTAATTCATGAATCCCCGACCGGTTTCATAGGACCGCGCTGTTATTGTCTTACTATTGTCTCGTTTCGCGGGTATTGATAGGTTAATATAAACTAGTGCCATTAGGTGGGATCGCAGTAGACTTGTGTCTGTAGTGACTGAGTAAGCAGTGATGAAATCGTTGACGGTGAGGCGCACTACTTTATTAAAAGCCTATTCACTCTAACCTTAAAGTCTGACTATTTCTTTTCAGATATGCTTAAACGAGCACAGTATCTGGAACCTGTCGAGCGACTCCGGCAACCTGGGGACGCTGGTGGTCACAAACGTCAGGATCGTCTGGTACGCAGACATCAACGAGGTCTTCAACGTCTCCATGCCGTATATCACTATTGAAAGTGTGAGTTAATTCCAGTTAAACTATCACAGGCTTAAAGTCTAGCATATAGCCCATTGCCTTTGGGGAATTTCCTTGCGGGATCGAATCAGGAATGGACATATCAGCAGGAGTCTCAAGGTAACAATCATAGCAAAAAGAATCGCCAAACTTAAGTGGTAGGTGGCAAATTCTTAGAAAATTTCTGAAGTGGCGACAACGGCAGACTCAGCATTGAGAGACCTCCCACAAGGTGGATGCGAGATGCACAGAACCGGTATTATGGCAACGCTTTGGGGAGGCCTATGTCCAACAATGGACGTCTTTCGGTTAAAATGATGATGTTGAATTTTATAGAAGCGACATTTAAGTGTGTGTATGATAAAACTTGTTACTTCTTCGATTTCGAAGAAACTAGGTGTACAACGCGCTAAATGTAACACGCGAATAACAGGGCCTGAAAAAGCACATTTAGGATATTTTTTATCCCAGGAGTATGTTCGCCTTGAGATTATATTCTACTATTGTGGGCGAAGCCGCTCTCAGCAGGTTGTGTCTACTAAATTAGACGTTTGTCCAGCATACTGAATAAAAACACTTGAATTGGTAATAAAAGACCAACTAGTTTTCCATCTAGAGGCCAGACTTTTTCCGCCTAAACATAATTTCTAATTTGTTTAACATGATTCCAGATTATAATCAAAGACTCCAAGTTCGGAGAAGCCCTAGTGTTCATGGTTCGCCGGACATCTGGAGGATATGTGCTAGGGTTCCGGGCTGACCCACGAGAGAGGCTGCGGCCTTTGCTGACGGAACTGCAAGCATTGCACCAGGCTTATACTGAAAAACCTATATTTGGCATTGAGCTTACTTGGAATAATGAGGTAACAAATTTTGTTGTGAGAACTTCTTTAATATCATAATTATATCTTTAAAGTTATAAGCCAGCATGTTCTTAATATAGACCCAAGGTCAACAGAGAGAACTTGCTGGTTTCTATCCGTGATTCCGTGCAGATAGCAGATGAGACCCACGACCAGGAATCCATGTCCTTCAACGACCTTGCACGAAGGATTCTTTCATATAAACGCATACTTAAAAATTATATCATGTAGGATTTTAAATTATCCGCACTTTGTAGAGTTTTTAAAACCGAACAGTGAGCTTAAGATTTCATTTAGTGATCACTTCGTGGCTTTCGTATGCTAAAAATAACTGCACGTCTCACTGAAACCGGTAATTAACTTATTGTCAAAATACGAAAACCTGAAGCATTTTTTAAAGGGCTGGTTTCTGACGTTGGGTTGAGGATTCCTACGCATCAATAAAACTGTTCTTGTTTGCAGAACACGAGGCCTGCAGCAGACGATATAGAAGAACTGGAAGAAATCGGAGAGCCTCGAGGAGAAATGGGACCAAACCTCTACTTAGCATCGCAACTCGCCCAAAATAAAGGAGAATCAGAGAGCCCGCCAGTTTATAGCCCATATTTAGGACTGGCCATAGAACCACTGAAAGAAGGATTCACTTTAAAAAGTCTCTTTGAGGTTCAAACCACTACATAGTGCAATAAATATGAAATTAATTCGTTAATTATTATCTTAAGTCTATTGATTACAATATTTAATTGGATAATTAAAAACTTTACTGCGCATTTGTTGTTTCAATTTACTATGAACCTTATCAAAATTAATTTCTAAATACGTAACAGGACACGTAGTGAACGAATCGTGATAAAAAAAAAACAAAACAAAATTCACACAGTTTTAAATGAGTCCCAAATAACTTATATCTAAAACATGTTTAAAAATAGTGGCAAGTTTTGTTTGTGACAGTTGAATTTGACAGTTTTGACACTTGACGACTTGACGTTTCGTAAACTTGTCGCAACTTGATCGCGGACTTGAATTTATTTTATTTCTTTTCTAACTTTTTTGATATATTTTTATAATAACTTAAAATTATGTGTATAGTTCATAGTGCTATGAACGAATTAAAATTTGACATTTTAACTGTGACAAGAATTGATTTTCTTTTCAATTCGACCTTTTCAAAGTTTTGATTGTTTATTTTGATAATCTATCATCATCATTCTATATGTGTTGATAATAATTAAAGTTATCAAAAATGAACAAAGAAAATAACAGAGGCGCAGCTGGTTTGGTAAGTGTTTTCTGTATGCATTATAATTACTCCAAGGCACCTTCAGAAAGAAGGTTTCACCTTTCTGAAAAGGCGCCAAAATAAATTATACCATCTTCATGGTAATATAAAAATTACTCTGTGATACATACTATCAGGAATTGTCAATAATGTCAAATCAAATGTGGAAATGCGAAAGATGTGAACAGTGCGTAAGTAAAAGTTCCCTCAAACAGTACAGTAAGAATTAAGAATATTCCAACAAAATTCAATCATATAAAGCCTCAAACTCATATTAATTACTCAGATACCTGCGAAACGAGACACAATAGTAAAACAATAACAGCGCGGTCTCATCGTACCGGTCGGGGATTCAAACGTTAAGTAGCCTCTTCTCGAAATTGACTACAGATTGGATGTTCCTTCTGAAACTTTATTATACATCTAGTACTAAGTTACTCTTCACACCACCAAATTTTCACCTCAAATTAGTTCTCCTATACAATTATTTATAGACTAGCAAACCATAAAAATGAATTGGCCCTCCGATTAATAGAAGCTGGAGGCTTGAGACACTTAAAAGACAAATTATCCCCTCTTTTCTAGATAGGTACAACAATGTGGAATGAGGGACTTGACTGCATTGTCCATCCAAGCTATGGACATATAAATTCCAGAAATAGAATTCCTGCCAAAAGAGTGGCCTATAGTTATCGGACAGATTGCCATGTTACAGAACACATAAAAAATTTGCATATTAATTTCAGCGCCGCTCAGCAATTGCAGAAAGGATCCGTCTCAGAGAAGAATGGTCTGCGTTAAAAGAAGTAGACACTGCTGCTTCTTCACAACAGACAGAAAGAGCACTTCAGAAGAAGGCAACAAACTCTAGGAATACTCCTGGTGTTTCTAGTCAGAAGAAACAGGCTACTAAATCTTCTAGCCAGAAAAAAGTGAGTGTTTTGTTGATTTGACATGCATTTTTCCCTTCACATTGCACCTACCACTTTTCTCACTGGTATTAAGTCTTAAAATTTTATGAAACAAGTCCCATGCGGTGTCAAAAACTCAAAAACTACTTTTTTATAATTTATCAGATAGACAAACCATTAGCAGATTTTTTTGGGTATTGATTGATGCTAAGGTTCATTCTTCCAATGAAGAATCTGCCTTTGCAATCTCAATTTTTATGTGGACAATTTAGTTACTACTAACTCAGTAGAGCTTGCTGAAAAAGTACAGCAATAGCATTAATATTATGTGCATGTGTTTTGTATTAGAAAACAAAGTTGTGTTCTGCATCAAAAATCAAAAAATAAAGTACAAGCTGTCGAACTAATTGTCATTTCCCATGTGGAACAAATATTTGTATAGGATGTATGCCATAGTTATCCCAGGTCTGGGTTTCCAGTGTGAGTTTAAAAACATAATTGGTTCAGTGGTATAATTGGTATAGTTGATCCGTACACATATCTAAAGTTAGGCAACATTAATTCATGAATCCCCGACCGGTCTCATAGGACCGCGCTGTTATTGTTTTACTATTGTGTCTCGTTTCGCGGGTATTGATAGGTTAACAAAAAAAATAAGTTCTTGTAATGACAGCTGTCATTTTGTTTTGTTATTTTATTGTTGAGTTATTTTTGAATACCTTCAATTTTTCTTTTTAATAGTTGCACTGAACATTATTATATCGTTTTGTTGATTTATGTGTAGCAAATAGGAACCATGTTTGCTTATCAATAAATGGTTGGTACAAAATTGGTGTAAAAAAATTAATTAAACAATCAATCATTTTCTACAGTATAAAATTAATTTAACATAATGTAAATGGTTAACTACTTTATTATCACTTATTGGAGACCTAACCTTAAGTTTCTTAAGCGTTTGATGTTGAGTATTTCTCAAAATCTACTTTTGGCTGAAAGCTCAAAATTCGCCATTAAAGTGGGATTTAAAATATTCTTAACACCTCTTCTCTTCTCTTCTTTTAAAATATTCTTACTCAATGCAGGTATTCCATCCTAAGTTTCAATCTTGAAATTCAAGAGATTTCCTTAGGAAATCACTAAATATCTTATTTAAAACTGTAAGCAAAATGAGATAATAAATATCTTCCTACAATTTTTTTTTAAATATTTTGTTGAATAATGTCTGTTAAGATAATTTTAAAAAAAAATCAATTTTTGCAGGAGAACCCAAAAGCGACGCAAGCATCATGCGACTCTCTCCGAGGAGTGGTTGCTATGGTGGACGTCGGATCAGAAAGCAAGGCTCTTCCACTGCGGTGCACGCTGGCAGCGCTGGGAGCCACGGTGGTCATCGACTGGAGCCCCCTTGTCACACACCTAGTGTGGACTGACAGTGAGTTATCTGTAATATAGTTTATGTTACAATGGTAGATGTAACAGAAAGCAAGGCTCTTCCACTGCGGTGCACGCTGGCAGCGCTGGGAGCCACGGTGGTTATCGACTGGAGCCCCCTTGTCACACACCTAGTGTGGACTGACAGTGAGTTATCTGTAATATAGTTTATGTTACAATGGTAGATGTAACAGAAAGCAAGGCTCTTCCACTGCGGTGCACGCTGGCAGCGCTGGGAGCCACGGTGGTTATCGACTGGAGCCCCCTTGTCACACACCTAGTGTGGACTGACAGTGAGTTATCTGTAATATAGTTTATGTTACAATGGTAGATGTAACAGAAAGCAAGGCTCTTCCACTGCGGTGCACGCTGGCAGCGCTGGGAGCCACGGTGGTTATCGACTGGAGCCCCCTTGTCACACACCTAGTGTGGACTGACAGTGAGTTATCTGTAATATAGTTTATGTTACAATGGTAGATGTACCAGAAAGCAAGGCTCTTCCACTGCGGTGCACGCTGGCAGCGCTGGGAGCCACGGTGGTTATCGACTGGAGCCCCCTTGTCACACACCTAGTGTGGACTGACAGTGAGTTATCTGTAATATAGTTTATGTTACAATGGTAGATGTAACAGAAAGCAAGGCTCTTCCACTGCGGTGCACGCTGGCAGCGCTGGGAGCCACGGTGGTTATCGACTGGAGCCCCCTTGTCACACACCTAGTGTGGACTGACAGTGAGTTATCTGTAATATAGTTTATGTTACAATGGTAGATGTAACAGAAAGCAAGGCTCTTCCACTGCGGTGCACGCTGGCAGCGCTGGGAGCCACGGTGGTTATCGACTGGAGCCCCCTTGTCACACACCTAGTGTGGACTGACAGTGAGTTATCTGTAATATAGTTTATGTTACAATGGTAGATGTAACAGAAAGCAAGGCTCTTCCACTGCGGTGCACGCTGGCAGCGCTGGGAGCCACGGTGGTTATCGACTGGAGCCCCCTTGTCACACACCTAGTGTGGACTGACAGTGAGTTATCTGTAATATAGTTTATGTTACAATGGTAGATGTAACAGAAAGCAAGGCTCTTCCACTGCGGTGCACGCTGGCAGCGCTGGGAGCCACGGTGGTTATCGACTGGAGCCCCCTTGTCACACACCTAGTGTGGACTGACAGTGAGTTATCTGTAATATAGTTTATGTTACAATGGTAGATGTAACAGAAAGCAAGGCTCTTCCACTGCGGTGCACGCTGACAGCGCTGGGAGCCACGGTGGTTATCGACTGGAGCCCCCTTGTCACACACCTAGTGTGGACTGACAGTGAGTTATCTGTAATATAGTTTATGTTACAATGGTAGATGTAACAGAAAGCAAGGCTCTTCCACTGCGGTGCACGCTGGCAACGGTGGGAGCCACGGTGGTCATCGACTGGAGCCCCCTTGTCACACACCTAGTGTGGACTGACAGTGAGTTATCTGTAATATAGTTTATGTTACAATGGTAGATATAGATGTAACAGAAAGCAAGGCTCTTCCACTGCGGTGCACGCTGGCAGCGCTGGGAGCCACGGTGGTTATCGACTGGAGCCCCCTTGTTACACACCTAGTGTGGACTGACAGTGAGTTATCTGTAATATAGTTGTATGTTACAATGGTAGATATAGATGTAACAGAAAGCAAGGCTCTTCCACTGCGGTGCACGCTGGCAGCGCTGGGAGCCACGGTGGTCATCGACTGGAGCCCCCTTGTCACACACCTAGTGTGGACTGACAGTGAGTTATCTGTAATATAGTTTATGTTACAATGGTAGATGTAACAGAAAGCAAGGCTCTTCCACTGCGGTGCACGCTGGCAGCGCTGGGAGCCACGGTGGTCATCGACTGGAGCCCCCTTGTCACACACCTAGTGTGGACTGACAGTGAGTTATCTGTAATATAGTTGTATGTTACAATGGTAGATATAGATGTAACAGAAAGCAAGGCTCTTCCACTGCGGTGCACGCTGGCAGCGCTGGGAGCCACGGTGGTCATCGACTGGAGCCCCCTTGTCACACACCTAGTGTGGACTGACAGTGAGTTATCTGTAATATAGTTTATGTTACAATGGTAGATGTAACAGAAAGCAAGGCTCTTCCACTGCGGTGCACGCTGGCAGCGCTGGGAGCCACGGTGGTCATCGACTGGAGCCCCCTTGTCACACACCTAGTGTGGACTGACAGTGAGTTATCTGTAATATAGTTTATGTTACAATGGTAGATGTACCAGAAAGCAAGGCTCTTCCACTGCGGTGCACGCTGGCAGCGCTGGGAGCCACGGTGGTTATCGACTGGAGCCCCCTTGTCACACACCTAGTGTGGATTGACAGTGAGTTATCTGTAATATAGTTTATGTTACAATGGTAGATGTAACAGAAAGCAAGGCTCTTCCACTGCGGTGCACGCTGGCAACGCTGGGAGCCACGGTGGTTATCGACTGGAGCCCCCTTGTCACACACCTAGTGTGGACTGACAGTGAGTTATCTGTAATATAGTTTATGTTACAATGGTAGATGTAACAGAAAGCAAGGCTCTTCCACTGCGGTGCACGCTGGCAGCGCTGGGAGCCACGGTGGTCATCGACTGGAGCCCCCTTGTCACACACCTAGTGTGGACTGACAGTGAGTTATCTGTAATATAGTTTATGTTACAATGGTAGATGTAACAGAAAGCAAGGCTCTTCCACTGCGGTGCACGCTGGCAGCGCTGGGAGCCACGGTGGTTATCGACTGGAGCCCCCTTGTCACACACCTAGTGTGGACTGACAGTGAGTTATCTGTAATATAGTTTATGTTACAATGGTAGATGTAACAGAAAGCAAGGCTCTTCCACTGCGGTGCACGCTGGCAGCGCTGGGAGCCACGGTGGTCATCGACTGGAGCCCCCTTGTCACACACCTAGTGTGGACTGACAGTGAGTTATCTGTAATATAGTTTATGTTACAATGGTAGATGTAACAGAAAGCAAGGCTCTTCCACTGCGGTGCACGCTGGCAGCGCTGGGAGCCACGGTGGTCATCGACTGGAGCCCCCTTGTCACACACCTAGTGTGGACTGACAGTGAGTTATCTGTAATATAGTTTATGTTACAATGGTAGATGTAACAGAAAGCAAGGCTCTTCCACTGCGGTGCACGCTGGCAGCGCTGGGAGCCACGGTGGTCATCGACTGGAGCCCCCTTGTCACACACCTAGTGTGGACTGACAGTGAGTTATCTGTAATATAGTTTATGTTACAATGGTAGATGTAACAGAAAGCAAGGCTCTTCCACTGCGGTGCACGCTGGCAGCGCTGGGAGCCACGGTGGTTATCGACTGGAGCCCCCTTGTCACACACCTAGTGTGGACTGACAGTGAGTTATCTGTAATATAGTTTATGTTACAATGGTAGATGTACCAGAAAGCAAGGCTCTTCCACTGCGGTGCACGCTGGCAGCGCTGGGAGCCACGGTGGTCATCGACTGGAGCCCCCTTGTCACACACCTAGTGTGGACTGACAGTGAGTGTTTTGTAATGTTATTTATTTTATGATGTTGATTGTGATTACATTTGAAAGAGTGAACACAAATACATAGGACAGACCTGTGTATTAATAAGTTGTATTTACTATATATGCTAGTTTAAGGTTTGTATCTACGGACCAAGATGCCTGAAAATATATTACTTAATTCGGGAAAAGTGTGGCACTTGATGACAGCCTTTAACCACTAGACATAGTTACCCAACTATTTATAAACTACTGATCCCTTTACAAGAAAACAAAATTCCAACGCGCCCCTTTATTTAAATTTATTTCGGTCTATTATAATCATAAATTAAAAATAAATTCTCTCTAATTGTGCTACTCGCGGTCGTGATTGACGCCCCACATTTTCTTTTGAACCCGCTATCGCCCCCACGAAAAGTTTGAGTCTTCACTAGGGGGCGGTGCTACCCCGTTGGGAAACTCTGCACTAGAGCAACAAGCCAGTCAAGTAATTTAGCAGAAGACCCATTTCATTTAACAAACACTGTTCCTTCCCCCAGGCGGTTGCCGCTCGACGCGCGCCCGCGCTCGCGCGCTCGCGTGCAAGTTGGTGTCTCCGCTGTGGGTGGAGGCCTGCGCCGCTTCTAACAAGAAGCTCAACGAGCGGACATTCCCCGCGGCTTCCAGACATTCAGACCTGCCCTCACCGAGGACCTTGAGGCAGTTACTGGTGAGTTAATAGGGTAGATTCCGAGGACCATCTAAGCTGGTGTCTCCGCTGTCGGTGGAGGCCTGTGCTGCCTCCAATAAGAAACTCAACGAGCGGACCTTCCCTGCGGCTTCGAGACATTCAGACCTGCCCTCACCGAGGACCCTGAGGCAGTTACTGGTGAGTTAATAGGATAGATTCCGAGGGCCATGTAAGCTGGTGTCTCCGCTGTGGGTGGAGGCCTGCGCCGCTTCTAACAAGAAGCTCAACGAGCGGACCTTCCCTGCGGCTTCGAGACATTCAGACCTGCCCTCACCGAGGACCCTGAGGCAGTTACTGGTGAGTTAATAGGATAGATTCCGAGGGCCATGTAAGCTGGTGTCTCCGCTGTGGGTGGAGGCCTGCGCCGCTTCTAACAAGAAGCTCAACGAGCGGACCTTCCCTGCGGCTTCGAGACATTCAGACCTGCCCTCACCGAGGACCCTGAGGCAGTTACTGGTGAGTTAATAGGATAGATTCCGAGGGCCATGTAAGCTGGTGTCTCCGCTGTGGGTGGAGGCCTGCGCCGCTTCTAACAAGAAGCTCAACGAGCGGACCTTCCCTGCGGCTTCCAGACATTCAGACCTGCCCTCACCGAGGACCCTGAGGCAGTTACTGGTGAGTTAATAGGATAGATTCCGAGGGCCATGTAAGCTGGTGTCTCCGCTGTGGGTGGAGGCCTGCGCCGCTTCTAACAAGAAGCTCAACGAGCGGACCTTCCCTGCGGCTTCGAGACATTCAGACCTGCCCTCACCGAGGACCCTGAGGCAGTTACTGGTGAGTTAATAGGATAGATTCCGAGGGCCATGTAAGCTGGTGTCTCCGCTGTGGGTGGAGGCCTGCGCCGCTTCTAACAAGAAGCTCAACGAGCGGACCTTCCCTGCGGCTTCGAGACATTCAGACCTGCCCTCACCGAGGACCCTGAGGCAGTTACTGGTGAGTTAATAGGATAGATTCCGAGGGCCATGTAAGCTGGTGTCTCCGCTGTGGGTGGAGGCCTGCGCCGCTTCTAACAAGAAGCTCAACGAGCGGACCTTCCCTGCGGCTTCGAGACATTCAGACCTGCCCTCACCGAGGACCCTGAGGCAGTTACTGGTGAGTTAATAGGATAGATTCCGAGGGCCATGTAAGCTGGTGTCTCCGCTGTGGGTGGAGGCCTGCGCCGCTTCTAACAAGAAGCTCAACGAGCGGACCTTCCCTGCGGCTTCGAGACATTCAGACCTGCCCTCACCGAGGACCCTGAGGCAGTTACTGGTGAGTTAATAGGATAGATTCCGAGGGCCATGTAAGCTGGTGTCTCCGCTGTGGGTGGAGGCCTGCGCCGCTTCTAACAAGAAGCTCAACGAGCGGACCTTCCCTGCGGCTTCGAGACATTCAGACCTGCCCTCACCGAGGACCCTGAGGCAGTTACTGGTGAGTTAATAGGATAGATTCCGAGGGCCATGTAAGCTGGTGTCTCCGCTGTGGGTGGAGGCCTGCGCCGCTTCTAACAAGAAGCTCAACGAGCGGACCTTCCCTGCGGCTTCGAGACATTCAGACCTGCCCTCACCGAGGACCCTGAGGCAGTTACTGGTGAGTTAATAGGATAGATTCCGAGGGCCATGTAAGCTGGTGTCTCCGCTGTGGGTGGAGGCCTGCGCCGCTTCTAACAAGAAGCTCAACGAGCGGACCTTCCCTGCGGCTTCGAGACATTCAGACCTGCCCTCACCGAGGACCCTGAGGCAGTTACTGGTGAGTTAATAGGATAGATTCCGAGGGCCATGTAAGCTGGTGTCTCCGCTGTGGGTGGAGGCCTGCGCCGCTTCTAACAAGAAGCTCAACGAGCGGACCTTCCCTGCGGCTTCGAGACATTCAGACCTGCCCTCACCGAGGACCCTGAGGCAGTTACTGGTGAGTTAATAGGATAGATTCCGAGGGCCATGTAAGCTGGTGTCTCCGCTGTGGGTGGAGGCCTGCGCCGCTTCTAACAAGAAGCTCAACGAGCGGACCTTCCCTGCGGCTTCGAGACATTCAGACCTGCCCTCACCGAGGACCCTGAGGCAGTTACTGGTGAGTTAATAGGATAGATTCCGAGGGCCATGTAAGCTGGTGTCTCCGCTGTGGGTGGAGGCCTGCGCCGCTTCTAACAAGAAGCTCAACGAGCGGACCTTCCCTGCGGCTTCGAGACATTCAGACCTGCCCTCACCGAGGACCCTGAGGCAGTTACTGGTGAGTTAATAGGATAGATTCCGAGGGCCATGTAAGCTGGTGTCTCCGCTGTGGGTGGAGGCCTGCGCCGCTTCTAACAAGAAGCTCAACGAGCGGACCTTCCCTGCGGCTTCGAGACATTCAGACCTGCCCTCACCGAGGACCCTGAGGCAGTTACTGGTGAGTTAATAGGGTAGATTCCGAGGGCCATCTAAGCTGGTGTCCCCGCTGTGGGTGGAGGCCTGCGCCGCCTCCAACAAGAAGCTCAACGAGTGGACCTTCCCTGCGGCTTCGAGACATTCAGACCTACCTTCGCCGAGGACCCTGAGGCAGTTACTGGTGAGGAAATAGGGTAGATTCCATCTAAGCTGGTGTCTCCGCTGTGGGTGGAGGCCTGCGCGGCTTCTAACAAGAAGCTCAACGAGCGGACATTCCCTGCGGCTTCGAGACATTCAGACCTGCCCTCACCGAGGACCTTGAGACAGTTACTGGTGAGTTAATAGGGTAGATTCCGAAGGCCATCTAAGCTGGTGTCTCCGCTGTGGGTGGAGGCCTGTGCTGCCTCCAACAAGAAGCTCAACGAGCGGACCTTCCCTGCGGCTTCGAGGCATTCAGACCTACCTTCGCCGAGGACCTTGAGGCAGTTACTGGTGAGTTAATAGTGTAGATTCCGAGGGCCATCTAAGCTGGTGTCCCCGCTGTGGGTGGAGGCCTGCGCCGCTTCTAACAAGAAGCTCAACGAGCGGACCTTCCCTGCGGCTTCCAGACATTCAGACCTGCCCTCGCCGAGGACCTTGAGGCAATTACTTGTGAGTAGATTCTTAAAAATAAAAAAATGCATAAGCATATTCAGCCGTATAATATTCCAACTATTGGGACTCTTGGTCCATTTCGTCCCCTAGAGAGTAGACCGGTTGGAGTAAGTTTGGGCCGTAATGCACTACATGATGCGTACCCAGTGCAGATTAGTGGATGTAACAAGTCTTTGAATTTTTGGCTCTAGAACATGCTGGTTTCCTCACAATGTGTTCCTTCACTTGATGCCCTGACTCTTATAATTATGAATAATTATTTGATGCCCATGTAAATACCTCTCCAATAAAATCTTCGCAAAAATACGAAGCCCTGCCGTTTTAGTTACCGCCTCCCACAGTACCTACCTAACAATATATTTCTTGCATGCTACCTGCAGAACTTTTGCGTATGTAAGCCGGACCAAGCAATAGAATTAAACATTAATAAAAATGGGAATCAAATTTTGACCTTAGACTAAGGCTGAGACATAGAAACGCGACACGACTTGCGATACATGAGCGATTAAAACAAATAATTGAAATTACGTTTATGGCTACACTATACGCTTAATTTTACTAGTGATATTTGATTCGCTCTTCCAGTCGCATCGCGAATCGCTGGCCACTGTAGCCTCAGCCTAAGAGATATTAGAGGCTATATTGAATACACAGTGTTTCTTATTGAAAGTAAAGACATTGTAGGTTTTATCAAAAACCCTTTTACAATTCCAGAAAAAAGCCGAACTGGAGAATGTGCCCCTAATCGACTTGCTGTCAGACAGCAAGGAAGATGACAGCGGCGGCCGCGCCAGGCTGCGGCTGTCTTCTGAGACTGACAATACCACTGACACGTCGAGGGAAACTATTGGTTAGTACCTATAGCAGAATTGTTATTATTCTTTTTAAACGAAACACCGCCCTACACTAGGAACTATGGTCTATCGGTTTAGGTAATTAACTAAATGTAAACAATCTTGGCATGTCTTTTTATCTAAAAGTTGTCTAAAAATTGTATGTAAAAATCTTTGCAACTAGGTATTTACCTAAATCGATGTTAGCTAATGAACTAAATTTAAATAATCTTTGTGTATAATATATACGACCTCTTTAATATAAAAAGGCATACCAAGATTGTTTACCTTTAGTTAACTACCTAAACCGATAAACCTTAAATAAAAATAATTTTTCAAACCCATTCAATAAGATAAAAATCTTTCGAATCTCGTGGAAGGGGAAACTGTCAAGATACAGAATAAAGACTACTGCACATACTATTAGGTTATGAGTATACAAAAGAGATAGCGAGATATTCCCTAGCACACCGCTTAGTCTTCCTCATAACTACCTTTTTTTTTATGGTGACACTGAAACAAAAAGCAGGTGAGTGATACAGCCAGACTAAACTATAAAGGGTGTAAAAAGACCCTTAACGAAAACGAAAACCCCATATTCTACTCATCCCTGGGATAGTTTTTTTTTTTACTAAAATGCATTGAAAACTAAACAAAACGAGTGCTTCACACACACAAGCATGCGGTCGGTTCAACGACCAACCGCGAGCGGCCGAACGCGCAGCTGATCGGAATTATTATTAATTAATTATTTTTTTTAAATAAAAAGAAATAGTTTTATCCCAGCAATATTTTTTGGTCTAAGTTACTTAATTACATGTACAGAATGTGTAGTTATCGGCTTTGTGATCGGTCTTTTTACACCCTGTATGATAACTTGTACTAAGGGTAGTGGTCAGTGGTACAGGCCCATTCATAACAGTTTAAACTTTTAATACATGAAGGCATTTGAAATGCTCATTGCTTTTTTTTTATTACACATAGACTCGCGTTTGACCACTATCTCACCTGATGGTAAGCGATGATGTGGCCAACGATGGAGCACGCTTGTTGCTTCATTTAAAACAAATGTTCATACTGTGTTCAGAAAAAGTAGTTCAATATTTTATACTTTTTAGAATTATTTGTTATTTAGTATAAAACATTGTTTATAAAATAAACAGAAAAACTAGCCAATTCTACACTATTACTACTTTTAATCTAGTTAATTATCTTCCAGACGTCGAATCCCGCGTGAACACAGCTCCCCGCCGCGCTATGGCCGAGCCCGCCAGCCGGGAGCCGCCCAAGTCGCGCCGGAAGCTCTTCACGCACAAGGAAGCCGAGGATATCGGCAGCTCTGATGAATCTGGTATGTCTATATTGAGCTACTTCATCATCATCATCTACCTAGCCTTTTCCCAACTATATTGAGGTCGGCTTCCAGTCAAGCCAGATTTAGCTAAATACAGTATTTTACGAGGAACTGCTGCCTACCAGACCTCCACAACCCATTAACTGGGGTAACACGGTACTTCATGGCACGACTGGAGTCAGATTTACTGGCTTCTGACCATCCGTAACGACTGCCAAAAATCTACAAATGACAGCCGGGACCTACGGCTTAGCGTGCTTTAAACTCGGTATGTTAAGATGGTCATCCATCCACAGACCAACCTTGGCAAGCGTTGCTTAACCTTGAAGATCGATCCGTGCGGCTTTTATTTTCTAGCCACGAGCTCCTCATTGAGCTACTTCATAATTTCAGTCGAAAGATACCACTGTTGGACATATGCCTTCCCCAAGCGTCGCTATAACGACCGGTCCTGTGCGTCTCGCATCCATCAGATTCCAGCGACCCTCACCAAGTCAGGTGGTCCATCCAACGATGGAAGGAATGGAGGGAGGCCTTTGCCCAGCAGTGGGACAATATAGGCTAGGTATAATAATAATATAATAATTAAAAAGTGGCTGTAAATGGTTTATTTGAAATAAATGCATCCATGTCGGTAAATTATTAACCGTTTAATGCCGGTAAATTATTAAACGTTTAATGATTTCCCAAAACAAAAAAATATAGAAAAGATATCACGGCAGATGTACATTTAAATTTTATCAACACAAAAACAAGAATATTAATCTTTAAAACACTAACTTACAGATGCTGAGACCACTAAAACTAAGCTAACGCAACGCGAACGCAAAGAATTGGCGCGCGCAGAACGCATGGCCAAGAAACTCCTAGCGGCTTGCAACACGCAATGTAACAACAAGGTTACGCTACAGGCTACACAGAGCCATTTGAAGCCGAAAATTGTAAGTTATTTATTAATTTAAGTTAGGTATTATTATGATAAACTAACTCTTTGGAAACACGCTTCATCAACTTTGGGAGTGATTTTCGACAAATCCCTTCTCATTCTTAAATCCTTCTTCTGCCTTTACATTGATTTTACTGACTGGTAGACAGTTGATGGTATAAGGAGCAACGGTTCCATGCAAAAAAACACTACACACACAATTCTGTCGCGATCAAAATTGTGGGCAACTACTAATTACTTAAAATTATATCTTCCCAGGTCCTAACCGGTATGTCCCGGCCCGAACGCCAAGCAATAACAAAAGCAATCCAGCAACTAAACGGCTTCATACAGAAGGAAGTGAACAAACGCACGACACACGTCCTCCTCGGCTCCTGTCGCAGCAACACAAGTTGCAGCAACCATCCCTCGAACATCACTGGCGTTGCAACACACTGTGACTTGAGTAAATCTAGCTGTTGGAGCGATGCTACGGACAAGAGGGCGCGAACGTGTAACGCGTTGCTGGGTGCGGCTCGCGGTTGCAGGGTGCTACACGCTAGATGGGCGTTGCAGTCTGCTGCTGAGGGAAAGTGGTTGCATCATAATGGCTTTGAAGTTGAGCATTTGAGGAAGATTTGTCAGGTTAGTCATATTATTTATTTATTTATTTGTAAAACACTAACAACCTTGCAGGACTGTATAACTGACATCCTAAGCAACATCTATTGTTCTATAACTTTTTACAAAACATAATACATTTATCAAAAACGAACTTTCAAGGTTTCGTAATTCTAACACATTTCAACTCTATTTTGCTGTACCAACCTACGCCTCCCGCGCACTTTTTCGCTCCCGCTCCCCCCGCTATTGTAGTGCCGCTTGCTTCGCGTAGACTTCGTAACATTTAGAACGTTCAATTTAAAAAAAAAAGACTAAAATTCTGACTGTTGGATGGATTGTGTGAGGAGTGATATGAAAGAAAAGGAAGTTAGTGATAGTGTGACTGGTGACAGGGCAGAATGGAAGAAAAAAATACGTAACGCGCCGACCCCAATAATAAGAGTCAAGGGCAGGAAAGTGAAGATTATAGTCATAATAGCCATAGTAGTTTATAGTAGTTAATATTACAATCAACAAATTATTAAAAATAAAACCGTACGTTATTAACCAAATCAGTAATAGCAAAAAATTACAAACCTATAAACGAAAATAAAAGAAGCAAATAGCAGTCAAAACACACAAAAAAAAATCAAATCAAAAGAAAAGCCACAATAAAAAATCGTCCAAATGATTATGATAAATATGTCAAAATTTAAATTATCTTAAAATCGTCAATGGAATAAAAAGCATATCATCATCGGTCATTATCTATACTAATATTATAAAGAGGAAAGATTTGTACCTATTTTTGTATGTTTGTAATGAATAGGCTCAAAAAGTACTGGGCCGATTTAAAAAATTCTTTCACCAATAGAATGCTACATTCTTCCAATTTGACATAGGCTACTTTCATTTTGAAAAAAATAGGGATCCTTGGTAAAATTCGAACAATGTAACCGAAGGTGTAGAAAAATGAGTCTTAAAATGTCTTTCGTCGAATGCGCTGTCGAAACTATTAGCGATAGAACAAAATAATGTATAACAATATTGAAGAACATCATAATGTCTACAAAAAACTCCGCGGTAGCATATGTCCAACTATTGTAGTTATGTCACTACAACATCTTTTTTCAAAAATAAATAATTGTCTACCCCGTGCGAAGCCGGGACGGGCTGCTAGTAAAATATAAACCTTGTGTGTGTGATGTAAATAAAAACCCAGCCAAGCCGACCCCAATATAGTTGGGAAAAGGCTAGGTAGATAGAGTCCCGGTAGCTTCAGCTGTGTGTTGATGTCAGTAGTTTCTCCTTCTGTAAAATTATAATAATAATTTATTGACCACACACAAGTTTATAAGGAAAAAAGAGTACAAATTAGAAGATGTGATTTGTTTCATACCTGCTGATTACATTATCAACTAGATGGCGCTAGCTGTTTGGAATTAGCAAGTAGGTGTACTAGTCTTCTACGTGTATGTGAAATTAGATAGTAAGCTATTCACTATTCCAGTTTTCTCTGTATTTATATTAGTTTTTTTTACCATATTTAAAACTTAAAAAAACCAAATCGAGTATACATTTATTGAAAAAAAAACCATATTCTTTAAAAATTACATTATCTTCTTTACAGAAAGCTCGCGTCGAACGCACAGCACTAGGCCGTCTCCACTCCGAATACGCGTACGACGTATTCTACGGCATGCGAGTACATTTGAAGCCAAACGCGGACCAAAGAGAGGCTGCCTTACAACTGCTGACCCTATGCGGGGCTTCCGTCAACAAAACCAGCCAAAACCATGGACCTTTCATACGACCAACTCAAGTCCTTGGTCCAAATGTACGACCAACTCAAGTCCTTGGTCCAAATGTACGACAAACTCAAACTGTTGGTCCTAACAGTCAGGAAATACCGAGTAATGACTTGTATGATGTGGTGGTTGGGTCAGGAGTGGGAGAAGTGAACTCTAAATGGGTTTTCGATAGTGTGGCCGCGGCTAGAATGAGGACTACCAGACGGTATATCAATATGAATAGGTTAAGCTAGTGGGAACGTATGCACCGTATGTCAGACCCTATGCGGGGCTTCCGTCAACAAAACCAGCCAAAACCATGGTCCTTTCATACGACCAACACAAGTCCTTGGTCCAAATGTACGAACAACACAAGTCGTTGGTCCAAATGTACGGCCAACACAAGTCCTTGGTCCAAGTGTGCGACCAACACAAATCCTTGGTCCAAGTGTACGACCAACTCAAATCATTGGTCCTAACAGTCAGGAAATACCGAGTAATGACCTGTTTGATGTGGTGGTTGGTTCAGGGGTGGGAGAAGTGAACTCTAAGTGGGTTTTCGACAGTGTGGCCGCGGCTAGAATGAGGACTACTAGACGGTATATCAATATGAACAGGTTGAGCTAGTGTGAACGTATTCAATGTGTTTCAAACATCGACGCACAAAAGAATGCCATAGATCCAGTACATGATTCTGGAAAAAAGTTTACTTTTTTATATTTAACCTGTTTATTCAACATGTAATCTGTAAACCTGTACAACAAATAATCAGCTGTTCCTTGATTTTGACGAAATAACCGAACATAAATGATGGAAACAACTGATTATTTTTTCTCGATTTCAGGTTTGGTCCTATAGTAAAAGTTGTTCACAATGACGAGTACAATGACCCCCCCAGAGGATGTGCGTTAATTATGTTACATGTTGTATATATTTTTTTAATTGCTATAAACTAGTGCTTCACCGCGATCTCATCTGATGGTAAGCATTGTTGCAATCGTTGATGGTGAGGTGCACTAGTTTATTAACCTATCAATACCCGCGAAACGAGACAATAGTAAGACAATAACAGCGCGGTCCTATGAGACCGGTCGAGGATTCACAAAATAAATAGAAAAAATCCAACGAATCATGCACTGTATCTATGGTATTTTTACATTTGAGCGTCAATGTCTGACACACGGTGTCCATTTTGTCTAAGTGACAGTGGGCAGGACTCAAACGAGATTGCTCGCAAAAAAAATGGTCGATGAGGCTGAAAGGTTCTGGAGTGGGTCGCCTACCCGGGCAGCGCGCATCTGAGGGGCGCGAGAAGTCGATGCATGCGAGACACATAAATAGAGGTAAACTAGACCTACAGTGGAGGTCTTTCAGCCATATTAATGATGATGATATAGATGATGATTAAGAAATATTAAGTTTTTTTAGCAAGTCAGCGATTGTTTAAAATGGTGTATTGTGCTCTAGCAGAAAACTGCGATGCGAAGTCGCATCGTTAAAATCTGCGACGTTGCACGACGCATCGCAAAATCAATCGAATTGATTTGCATCGCACATTGTATTGTCACCTGAACCCAACGACCATACAACCACTAGACGCCTAATACTCGATCTATCGCACGAAACCAATTCTGTCAACATGCTGAGGTGCGGGGGAACGGGGTACTGCGATCTGATTGGCCCTTTCAAGGTCATTACATTTCTCTAGGGATGAGACAGGTTTTAAATCAAACATAAAAGTATCGATATTTTTTTAATTGTATTTATTAAAATACGTATTTACATACATAACTTGCACTTAAGTAAGTACCTTCTTTATTCTGAATATGTTTGAATAATGTAGGATAATTCAAAAATAAATAAAACCTATTATAAAATTATTTCCGTAATCTGAGCTATGTTTGAAGTCTTTGGTGAGGACTATCTAAATTGATGTATGATACGTAGATGGAATCCAGTTCTCTCGCTTGGTTGCAACTAACCATTTCTTTTTTAATTCAGAATCGTGTGGGTATCTAAAATGAATCGTTAAACTTTCACAATTTATTAGCTATATCTGTTGTAATTTTTAATTATTAACCTTTTTTTTGCTTAAATATTAGTATAGTTATAGGTTTTTTTTGCTTTCTCGATAACAGAGGTGGTCATACGATTTGGAACATCACTAATTATGTTTATGTTAAATTGAGGAAAAGAGATGGCGAAAAAAATACTAACAAAAGAAAGAGATGTAATCATAAAAGACATCAACGCGCGCTCCTCGAAAGTGCTCTGCATACAAGTATGACCAGTATAAGATGAACTCCGAAAAATAATGTCAAAATATTAATTTTATTTAGATTATGGAACTATTACTTTACCGATGAATTGTGATACCGTCTTTCAGGAAACTTGAAGTCCGGCTTTCTTTATCACATCAACGCACTGTACACGGGGCCATATTATGTTTATTTTCTCGAATATTTCAAAGGTGTAGTGCGGAAGTGTTTACAGCTCACAGGAGTGGTCGAAACTAATTCGAACTTTGCGAGTGACAACCTGTATAAGATCTATAAGCCCTAATGTGTTGACAGACATCGGTCGCCTGTTATTAGGTGTCTAGTGGCTGTATGGTCGATGCCTGAACCGATGCTTTGTCGCACGAAATCGTATCGCAGCAATTGACATCGCTGGTTTCTAAGATACAGTTTCGTATAGCATGGCATCACGCAGTTTTTTGTAGGAGCCCATTAACAGAAATAATGATGGCTAGTTCTGACTAAAGTTTAGGTATTTCCTAACTTTGAAATTTATACTTCTGGACGCTACAGGTAGCGACATCTATGACTTTGGATAATAACTATCCAGAATGAATACTTCGTGCTTTAACCGATGAGGGTTTTCGTGTACTATTCGCCAGGGTCGTGTATTTGCGACTGCACCATCTAGTTTAGCTCTTCAATGCCATAGGTGACTGGAGAGCTGACAAGATGGAGTATTTGGTCGGAGATGTGCGACCCTGGCGGAATAAACACGAGTGATTGTCGGATATACCCGACACAGGTGATTAACGCCCGTTTCCAATAACCCACCGCAGTTCATAGATAGCTAGCTATCCCCGATAAACAGTAAGATTCTATCTATCAATCCACAACTTTTGGTAGGAAATACTTTCCGTCGGTAGGTTATATGAAAAGCAAGTAAGGGCAAAAGGATAGATTTGTTTATCTTTAGTAGCTGCAACTTTAGATAGATAGATAGCTTATTGAAAACGGGCGCTAGTTTACCTCTTCAATCGCCATGGGTGACAAAAGATCTGACGAGATGGAGTATTTAGTTATGAATTTGCGAACCTGGTGGAGTAAACGCGGGAGTATATGTCGGATATATTCGACACAGGCGGTTAAAAGGTTAATAATGTAAACCAATTGTTTGCACCAAGTGTTGTCGTTTAGCTTTTTACGATAATAGTAAGAAATATAGTCAGTCTAATGAAAGCACGACCTGAGAAAAAGAGGTTAAATCCAAAAATGTATGTGTTATTACTAACTAGTAGGAGAATCATGTCTTGACATTTCATATTGTTTTTTATTTCCTACAATTGCGGCTGCTTAATGTTGCCCATTTTATAAAAAAAAAAACTCCAGGTCGCGCTTTCATTAGACGCACTCTATCTCGAGAAAGATCTATTTCAATGCCAATTTCAAAGGTTATCGTAGCAATATACGTATTATCTCTATTTTTGTAAAAAGAATATTGTAAACCTAACAATTAGTATAAGTCAGAAAGTTGTACTAAAACTATTTATTATTGGTTGTTTATACATTTGTTTGATAATATAAATCATGTTTTCTGAATTACTTTGTTGTTGTTTTTTTATTCTACATCAAACTTAACATTTAGTAATACAATGATTTGACAATTCATATACAAAGGTGCGTGGGTTTTTCATAATATACTCATGTTTTTATTGTTGCTTATTATTATTATTACGTTATTGCTTGTGGCTTAAATAATAACAGATCTCCAAAGTTAAGCAACAGTCGTTGAGTTCAGCTTATGGATGGGTGACCACCTTAACATAACAAGATGCCTGCATACCTTGGAAAGCAATACAAGTCGGTTTAGAATGTGTTCTGTAGACCTATTATGACAAACGTTACAGATAGCGAGAAACCAGGAAATTGTCTCCAGTCTTGCTAAGGTAATCGTGTTACCCAGTTACTAGGTTGTGGGAGTCAGACAGGCTGTCGCTCCATGTTACATACTGGTTCTCCGTCTATTTGGAACTAGCTTTTGCCCGCGGCTTCGCTCCCGTAAACTGACTACCTACTCTACCCTACCCTACCTTCCCTTCCCTACCTACCTTACCCTACCTTACCCACCCTAGTCTACCTACCCTACTCTACACTTCCCTACTCTACCTACCCTTCCTTACCTAACCTACCCTACCCTACCTACTCTACCCTATCTACCCTACCCTACCTATCTAGACCCACCCTACCCTAACCTACCTACCCTACCCTCAAAAAAAAAAGATAAATGGTACCCTATGTCCTTCTGTTTCTTAGCAACCTCCCTACCAATTTTCAGCTAAATCGGTTCAGCCGTTCTTGAGTTATAAAAATAGTGTATTAGTCGACCACAGCTAGAAACATACAGTGGAGATGTGCCCCGCTTAGGTCAGGAGCAGGGCCGCCGCGAGCGGGCGTGCAAGGCGTGCAACGCACACGCGCGCTGTCATTCTTACTAAAATCATTTTTTGTTAATATCAAAAATGTCGGAAATAATCGCTCCAAAAGTAAAAAACAATGTGTGTGTCCGCCTCTAACTTTTAGGTAATAAGTTTAGAAAATATGAAAAAATCTGGTAATTAGAGCTTTATAGATATATAAGACTTTCTAGGAAAATTATTTTGAACTTGATGGGTCGAACAGTTTTTGAAAAGTTGGTGAGGATACTTATTGTGACGGACGGGAAGCTACGGAATCCTACAATGAGCGTGGCCCGACACGCTCTTGGCCGGTTCTTTTTTTAACAGCTAATTGTATGCTAGAATAGTAAAATAGCTTACTTGTGACCAAAATTAAATTCCAGCGATTAATGTTTTTTAGCATCCGGTGCTCAGTTAAACTTTGTTAATTAATCATTACAGTTAGTCCGGAGGATATACATAAAATATAGACTTGTGTTCAGTTACTACTCGGGGACATTTCTGTCTCCATTCTAACAGTCAACCGACTCTGTTCACTCCGTAATAATATCATCAATTTTAACTCAAGATTGTAGACCCTCACTTACAGGGTTCAATCCTCTCAAAAATTATTATTAACCTTCTAGTATGAATTGGTTTTAGTCAACTATCTTAATTAAAATAAATCCAGCGATGTAGTTAAGTGTCCCGTTGCAACGAAACCATAGCGCGATCTAACTCGATCCCAACGCCATCTATCGAAGCATGAGACAACTCTGTTCATTTCAACTGCAGTTGGCTATAGTAGGGGAGGCCACGATGCTAAATGGGGATTTACTCGAGCGTCGTAGAGACCTATTGGGTTGCAAAGCTTAGATGATAAAAAGAAAAAAATGTTCTATGATTATACCTTTTCATCGGTGGGGGAAGAGGCTATAGATTTTTAAATATGTAAAAAAAAACTGTTGCATGGACATCCTCGAGCGCGTCAGATATTGATAGCATCAATGCCCTACGTATTTTTAATAATGTACGTACGCTAATCTGATCATTTGCATGATGGGGGTGGTTGTATGGAAGGGTTGAAAATGGAAAAAAAAATAATTTAATCGAGCGCGTCAGATTTTCTAAGGGAGTGTTAAGTGCACCAAAAAAAAGATCTCATTCACTAATCTGACCATTTCGATGGGACGCAAACTCGTGGCCACTTTCATAAAGTGCAAAAAAAATTTGCCATTTTGAAATACTCAAGCGCGTCAGATTAAGATATATATGGTTCATCTTTATGTTCTAAACGTACTGTCTCATAATCTGACGATTATCTAGAGGGATTCGCCTGATCTGACAAAAAAACCCCTGCAACTACCAGCTAATTCCATTCCTGGGCGCTTAAAATTGTACTTATATCATTTTTGAGCTCAAAATATATTTTATGTGATATTTTGAGCTCGCTGAGTTCAAAGAGATAATATTTGAGCTCTCCCAGCTCGAAAGTCTGATAAAAGTTTCATAGAACACTATTTTTGGAATCTTCAAACCGCAATAACTTTTGAACGGATCAAGTAATTTTCACGCGGTTTACGGCATTCAACGCAGTTTTATCATCCTCATAAGTTATTTTCTAGTTTTAATTTATCGAACCAAAAATTTCGGAGTAATCCCGAAAAAACACTTTTTCGGGTTTCTTTCGTTCACGATATCTCTCGAACGAATCAACCGATTTTGACCAGCTTGGTAGCGATCGACGTGGTTTTTCAAGCTCAAAGGCGGATTAGTTTTTGAGTTGATCAATAAAGCCGTTTAAAAGTTATTTAAAAAAAACCACTTTCAAAATATAAAACTTATTTTTTTGAGATTTTTCAAAATTTCTCAAAATCTAACGGTCCGAATCAGTTCAAATTCCCAGGAAATCTAATTTTGAGGGAACTCTTTAGAAAACCGGAGAAGGAAATGTAGCCATCACACAACTGCACGCATTTAACTTTATCGACGATTTTTTGTTATTTCGGCTTGCGGAAATCGTCAGATTATATATTTTTCATTATTCTTGAATTATTTCCTTCAAAATAAAAAAAAAATTAGCTACGCTCGAGAATGTCGAGATGACGTTTTTTTTTTACAACTTTGCTGCCCTCCCCTTTCTTTACGTCTCTCTCAAATTGTCAGATTAGTGGAATATACACTTTTTGAGATGTAATTAACTCACCCTACCTTAATCTGACGCGCTCGAGAATGTCTGAGGGTCATTTTTTTTTTACTAATCTGATCCTGTATCCTTCACGGGCGGCTTTATATATGGGCCTCATATTTGGTGGAGGTACTTAACTGGGTGCAAGGCATCCCCCTGTATATTAATCTGCCGCGCTTTAGTAAATCCCGAAATCCCTTCTGGGGCTCCCCTACTACTAGCGATAGTCCGTCTAATGAAAGCGCGACCTGAGAAAAAGAGGTTAAATTCAAAAATTTTGTAGTAGAGGAATCATGTCGTGACATTTTACAAATTTTTTTGAAACGGTTTTATTTAGCTCACCCCGTTTGTTTTATTTATTATTTCCTACAATTGCGGCTGAATAATGTTGCCAATTAAATTAAAAAAAAAACTCCAGGTCGCGCTTTCATTAGACGCACTCTATCAGTCCACAGATAGTGCGACCTGGAGTTTCTTTTACCGACTTCAAGAAGGAAGAGGTTCTATATATCTCTTTCTTCTTTCTTTCTTTCTTCTTTCTATAACAGTATGTATTTGTATACCAATCACGCCGACAAAATAGTAAAATAAAAATTGGAAAAAAATATTTTGTTAGGGTAGCGCCCGTACATGTAAAGTGGAAAGTGATTTTTTTTAATTTCAACCCTAACGTGTGCTATATTGTTGGATAGGTATAAAAAAAAATGAATAGCGGGGAAAGTATAGCTTTATAAAGACTTTTTAGGAAAATTATTTTGAACTTGATGGGACGAACACTTTTTGAAGTTGGGGACACTTATTGTGACGGACGGGTAACTACGGAACCCTGCACTGAGCGTGGCCCGACACGCTCTTGTTTAACTTCTTTTTTTTTGTATGTTCACCGTTTTTTCCGTCATTTGTGGACCGATTTAGATTTTTTTTTTTGTCGCGTTGAAATTTTGTTACGATCTGAAGATGAACTTCGAAGTTATGGAACGGAACTCCTCATAAGATCATAGCAGAAATGTCGGAACAAGTAAAATTGCTTTAATACGTGTAGTCGATGAGTGACCGAAGGAGTAAGAGGGAGGAGGGGTACCACAACTAAAAAGTGTAAAATAAAAAACTTTTTACAAAAAAACACAACCGACCTCAATGTTAAAAAAAACATATCATCATCTACCTAGCCTTTTTCCCAACTATGTTGGGGTCGGCTTTCAGACATTTAGCTGAATACCAGTATTTTACGAGGAGCGTCTGCCTACCAGACCTCCACAACCCATTAACTGGGGTAACACGGTACTTCATGACAAGACTGGAGTCAGATTGACTGGCTTCTGAGTATCCTTAACGACTGCCAAAGATCTACAAATTACCGCCGAGGACTACGGTAAGTGCTTTCCGAGGCACGGAGGAAACTCGGTATGTTAAGATGGTCACCCATCCATAGACCAACCTTGGCAAGCGTTGCCTTGTTTTTGTTATTAGGTATCTAGTCACGAGCTCCTTATCGAAAACATACTAAAAAGTACAAAATAACTTAAATTTCGAAAGTCTCAAAACTAGACTACCGAAATTTAAGTTCATAATATAATGAAATTTAAGTTATTTTGTACCTAATTAGGTATAATACTCGGCAAATACGTTGGCAAGTTTCGCGCATGGTGCACAAAACAGCCAATGAGCGAACAGGACGTAACGCAGTGCAAAGGCAAAAGTCGTCTAACGCACCAATCATAAACTACTATTTGCTGCACCAATCGCGCGCCGGATCGGCGCTACCTCGTACCCCGCGTCCCGCTTGACCACCAAATAGACCTAAAAAACGATTTCTGCGCATTGCCAAGTTATCTGCCGCCGGTTATACTTAAGTTTTTAGGGTTCCTTACTTTAAAAGGAAAAAATCAAAATTCAAAAGAAGGAGCTCGTGGCTAGATAATATCAGCCGCACAGGTCGATCTGCAAGGTTAAGCAACGCTTGCCAAGGTTGGTCTGTGGATGAGTGACCATCTTAACATAACGAGTTTCCTCCGTGTCTCGGAAAGCACGTCAAGCCGTAGGTCCCAGCTGTCATTTGTACATCTTTGGCAGTCGTTACTGATGTTCAGAAGCCAGTAAATCTGACTCCAGTCTTGCCATGAAGTACCGTTTTACCCCAGTTAATGGGTTGTGGAGGTCTTGTAGGCAGCCGCTCCTCGTAAAATACTGGTATTTAGCTAAATCCGGCTTGACTGGAAGCCGACCCCAAAATATTTGGAAAAAGACTAGGCAGATGATGAGATGATGACTTCAAAAGGCAAAAAACAAAAGCCTACAGGTCCTGATGGTCGCCTTCCTCCGTGCATTCTTCTAGTGACGGTGAGCCATTGTTAAAAGTCTATAGACAATCAAAACAATCAAAGAAACACTAAAGAACCAACAGAATGAATGAAAACCAATTCATTCGCGTTCCTTGTCTCAAATCATGAAAGTCGAATGCGTACGGAGAAAATGTCGTTAACAATGCGATCACGGACAGACTTAGCGACACCTATGTCGTGCATGCGTCGCACGTTAAAACGCACGTGCTACTGAGGGCTTAGGCACAGATTACTAAATAGTTACTACGTAACAGATACTTCACTCAGTAGAAAAATTACAATACCTACTGCTTTATTAGCCTACACCAACGCGTCAGCAACCATTGCATGCTAAAATGTGCCTTAATGCTTAAGCGTACAATTGTGATTGCTTCGCACCGCGCGAACCCGCAGCAATCGCAGGGCTGCCTCTTCGATAAAATTAAATTAACATGACTTTTTGTGTTTATGTTATTCAGAACTGTGAATGTTCTGACTTATAGCTACAATTTATTTATAATTAATTACAGTTTAAAATTTAAAATTCTATCGTTTATAAAATATTTCTTTTATAAGTTTCGTCGTTCTTTGACAGGTAAAGGGAATAATGTTAGGTGTTTATCCCTTCTTTTGCTTGATTTACACCCATCTACAGCACATAAGGCACCACACGGCATCGTAATACGCATACGAACGAACAGCACCATTAAAATTGAACGGCGGGCGCGCGCTTCGCTTGCGAAAACCGCACTGAATTTGATCCGCAAGCGGACTGAGACCGCTCGGCTGGGCGGTAGGCACTTATAGCGCGCAAGTACATGGAGTGACGGAGGCCTGGCTTAGGTAAACTTGGGTTTATCAACGGGATTTCAGTTGATAGAGTTACAACATACAGGCCCAGCAGGGTTGAAGCCTCTGGAACCACGGGCGCTCAGAGTGGGGACTCTTCTCGCCCATCGAGAGATTCCAAGGAGAACGGTGGCACAGTGATCACGTGCCACCGTGCACAATGAGGCTCAGGGGAGATCGCTGTACAGTCTCCTCAGGGATGTGCCCTAACAGCCGATGCGCAGAGGGGGTTCCGGCGTGGTCTTTTAAGAGGGAACGGCGCTCCCTCTATGTGCTGATGGTGATCACCGGGGTGGTTTTAGTGAGGTAAAAATCCCACACTCCCCGGACTTATCCCCAAAGTCCGGGCGCCTTTTGAAGGTTTCCCCTCGAAAACAAAACAAAAAAAAAAGGGTTGAAGCCTCTGGAACACAGGAATCTTAATAAAATGGGTTGCCTTCTAAAAGGAAGAGCCCGGGCCCTGGGCCATGGAACGAAGGCAAAGAAGGAACATAAAAGTTGGTTTTAGTCAGTAAAAGTCTGACACGGCAGAAGTCATTCTGACGATATCCCACCTAGTAAAAAAGGTAGGCAGCGGCGTAGCTAGATGACCAACTGCCCCGGGGCACAGATTACTAAATAGTTACTACGTAATTAGTGTTACTGCCCGGGGCAAAAACTTGAGCTTCTTTTTTTACATAGGAAACCATCAAATAACCTCTCCTGCTCTGGGTGAAACGGGAGGGAGTAAATAATAAGCTACTCGGTCTTGTACTGCATGCGGTGCATATGAGCATAGTACGACTTTGATTTATTTCGTAGTTCATAAGTTGTGGTATAGATGTCGCTACATGGATGCACTTTTAAACTACTCGCGCACATAAAATTATTCAGTGGCAACGCGTTTTTATACATTTAGAGAGTCGTTAGTGGAGCATTTTTAGTATACCTGCCCTTTTTAAAAGATGGTTTCCATATACCGTTTTTATACACCACAGAAATTAATCCCCATCCTTTTATTTAACGTTTGAATCACCAACCGGTCCTATGAGACCGCGCTGTTATTGTTTTACTATTGTGTCTCGTTTCGCGGGTATCTGAGTAATTAAGGTCATTTAAATCAAATGACTTCTCCCGCTCTGGAGGGAGTGGTAGGGGGCACAGAACATATAAAGGAAGTTAGAAAGGAAGAAAGGAGGAAGTTAGGAAAGGAGTTCCTGATTTGTATCGGAACGCGTGTCGCCGTTTGTCTCCCACTCTTTAACTCCACTACAGGCAAGAAACCTATACGGACGCGCATTACGCACACTAGTAGACAACGCACACTTAGATCGCAACTTTGCTATTGGTTGTATCACACATGCAAAAAAGCAATTTAGGGCGACTAAAAGGTCGATAATTCATATCGATGAAATTAAAAAATAACGGATAATATTGTCGACTAGTTATCGTTATAATTTAAGGTGGTGTACCAATACGATGGATTTATTGGTACACCTGGTTATATAAAAAAGTAATATAAATGTTATATTAAGAATAAAAAATAAAATAAAACAAAACTATAAAATTAAAACATTTGGTTCCGAAAAACCTCTTACGCCTACTTTTGAATTATTTATCAAAAAATTGTTCAGTCAGAGAAGTGATGCTAATTACATATTCCAAAGCGTAGATTTCTATGGAGAAGAACGTGCAAGACTCCGTATCTCCGTAATCTCGGTTACTCTCTTTTATGGTTTTTATTATGTAAATAAATAATTAAAAAAAAGTAAAAGACGCATGCTCAGGCACACTCTGTTCAACCTTTTTAAAGCAATGGAATGATCCAGTCACTCTCCGAGACATTTGAGTGAGCATAACAAACTCTCAATTACCATTCCTTTTTTATGTCAAACAAGTTATAGCCTATAGGTAGTATATTAACAGATAAACATATTTTTTGCTAAAAATACAAGTGTGTTGAATACAATACTGTTGAATACCACAAGAGAGCCAAGAACGGCCATCACCAATTACTCACACGACGTTTACGACGTTTTTCAACACATTTGTGAGAAAAAACAATTTAGCTAACTATTACATTACACAACAGTAAAACTAGTATAAAGAATTGTAACATAGCGGTAAAAAATGAAATTTGTTTTCTTATGCGTACATCAAAATTAAGATATAGTCTTTTGATTATATTACCTAGTCTTATGTTTATACTTGCGTAAAAAGTTTTTATGATACCTAACGTCTTTCAGAGTGACAATAGAATAAAATTCATTTTCTATGTATTTTTTTTTACATACCATAAACTAGTGCTTGACTGCAATCCCACCTGATGGTAAGCAGTGATGCAATCGTTGATGGTGAGGCGCACTAGTTTTTTGTTGTATATAATTCAATTTAATTAATACAGCCGCCAAACTTCGCTCAAATATATCACACCAAAAATCACGGGCATTCTTAAATGGCGGCCATAGACCACAAAGTAAAACAAATTTTATTTTTATTAAACTGGACGAAATTGCGTGAAAAATTACAAATAAGACACTAATTTATACTATTGAATGAAAAATACTTAACCTATTGATTAGTATTAAAACTCTGTTCGAGGACGAATAGGTGAAACAAAACCTTTTTAACTACACTACATTATAGCACTAATAATAAAATATTTAAAAAATAATAACTGCTACAAGAAACCAAGTTATTTTAATAGATCGATAATGGTTACAGTTACAACTTGGTACAACACTATGTCCATGGAGTGAAGTTGTCAAATTCAAGACATAGTTCTCCACACGTGATATCGCAATGAACACATTACATTGCGCGCTTGTTTACTCAGTACAAGATTGTACCAATGAATTGCACACAATGTATAATTTTGCATGTCATTGCGATTTTATCGTTATAATGTACAAATTCCATAATATTATCATTATAATTATAAATATCAATTGTATTTAAAGGTTTTTAGACTAATCGGTGAAAAGAAATCCCTTCTTGGGCTACACTACACACTTGGTATTTTTTACGACACGTTGCGATAGCGCAAGTCGGCATAACTGATATTTTTCACGGAGCTTCATACACAATAACAGTAAGATCACGATTGACGACCGGTGTCAATCAAATTTCGGTTGAACCAAAATTGAACTATGACAATTTGTCGTACATTGAGGCACGCCTGCCCCGCCTACAAGGCCATTCTAACTTCTTTCAACTGTTCTGTGGTAGGGGGTGTCAGACTTCTACTGGCTAAAACCCACTCATCATCATCATCATCTGCCTAGCCTTTTCCCAACTATATTAGGGTCGGCTTCCAGTCAAGCCGGATTTAGCTGAATACCAGTATTTTACGAGGAGCGGCTGCCTACCAGACCTCCACAACCCATTAACTGGGGTAATACGGTACTTCATGGCAAGACTGGAGTCAGATTTACTGGCTTCTGACTATCCGTAACGACTGCCAAAGATCTACAAATGACAGCCGGGACCAACGGCTTAACGTGCTTTCCGAGGCACGGAGGAAACTCGTTATGTCAGGATGGTCACCCATCCACAGACCAACCTAGGCAAGCGTTGCTTAACCTTGAAGATCGACCTGTGCGGCTGTTATTATCTAGCCACGAGCTCCTTACTGGCTAAAACCCACTCCTGTTCCTTTTATGCTCTAATTCCAGAGTCCCGGCACTCTCTTTCGTCAACCCAGGCCCCTACGAATCTCCATCTAAGCTAGTTTCCAAAAAATAAATATTCACATCACTTTCGTAAAAATCTTTGGTTGAGGGTTGAGAAATTGTTTAAAAGAGTTGCCCTTTGTGTCCTAGAACACAAAGGGAAACTGAAGCAAAAGGTGGGTTTTAGTCTAATCTATTTAGCAATTCTTAAACTATATCCCACTATCTATGTTGTCTGTTCTTTTTTTTTGCTGGGTTTTTGTCTTCTGCTGTATCTAGAGTGGGAGAGAGTTGCCTATTAGATTATTTCCAAACTAGAAAAAAAGTGGTTGGTCACCTCGTTCCCTCACTTTTATTGTTTTTAACCAGATGCAGAAAAGGCGTTGGCATCATCATCTTCCTGCCCTTGTCCCGTTTTATTTGGGGTCGGCGCAACACGTCTTTTTCTTCCATTCTGTCCTGTCACTCGTCACGCTATCACTCACTCCCTTTTCTTCCATATCACTTCTCACACAATCCATCCATCTTTTCTTTGGCCTCCCTCTCCCTCTCCATAGGCGTTAGCACTAGTCCCAAAAGTTGTGGAATATAAAACTATAAAAATTGGGAGCAGTCAGTGGTGGCCCAGTGTTAACACCCCGACTTAGGAGTTATAGGTCGCGGGTTGAAACCCAGCCAGGATCATTTACTTTGCGTAATTTATTTACTTCATCACTACTGCTCTCAAAGTCTCCTTTGTTGACAATAAAAATGATGCCAGTTCTTTTATGTTTGACAAGTGTGATAGATAACCCACGTAATGTCATTTCAGTCTCAGAGATTAAAAATCAGACTTTAGTTCCACTAGTTTCGACTTTGCAATGATATGTCAGTCAGTCAGTTTCTCCTTTCATATTTGTATAGACAGCAATGCTGCACAATGGCAGAACAAAGTTACCTTGTAAGTAGTTCCCCTAGAGCACAGTTTCACAAGGACCGTAGACTAGGTACGTCCACACAATGCCGACTGGTAAATAATGGATCACTTCGACAGCCGCTGATGCATCACTCACTAACTGCCTAGTTGTACACGATTCATTGATAACGCTAGACGTCTTTCATTCTTTAGGACTATCTTATTACCTACCTACATAGGCTAGGCACTCAATGATAAAATAGGTTACCTACCCAAATATTAGCTTAACACTGAGTGATAAAGTAGCCATTATAAAGAACTTTTACCCGCGACTTCGCTCCCGTTAAATGACTACCCTACGCTGCCCTACCCTACCTACGCTACACTACCCTACACTTCAATACACTACCCTACAATATAGGGTATTGTACAACCCTACACTAACCTCAAAGAGAATTAAACCACGTGGTTTTATAGTCATTGACTAACCTACACTACACTACTCTACCCTACACTACACTACTCTTCCCTACCTACCCTAATTTACCTAACTTTTGTTTTTTTTTTAATATTTTTTGCTATAAACCTCACGGAGCCCGAGACCTTTCCAACGAATGCAAAACCGTGGAAATCGGTTCGTGCGTTCTGGAGTTATAGCGTCAGGAAGGAAAACCCGACTTATTTTTATATAGTAGATTTATAAAATCTGTCTAGTACTTTTTCGGCGCAACACGACTTTTTTCTTCTATTCTATCCTGTCACCCATCCCAACATCACTAAATCCCTTTCTTTCATATCACTTCTCACACAATCCATCCATACTTTCTTTGGCCTTCCTCTCCCTACTACCTACGTCCCAAAATCTACGATCTATTCTCAAAGCGGTACGGCTAGGAATAGGTCGTATAGGCTATTTTTAAATATACATACATATTCATTATTTCAATATTCACAAAATAAAGTAAACGTCAGAACGGCAGGTCAAGTGTCGTATTTAGCAAATTGCAATTACTTATTTCACTATTTATAAGAATTACAAGTCTAGACATTGTTTGTTCCTTATGTAGGTACGCTAGACATTCTATCGTTCACATTATAAATCATCAAAGTTGTTCAAGCTGTTTCGGAGAAGTTTTTTAACAAACACTGTGACACGAGATTTTTATAATATTATATTTTAGAGGCATGTGGCACAGAGAGTAAAGTCCCACATACTCTCCGTTGAAAAGGAAGGATCCTCCGACCAGATGGGTATTATGTCTGGTGGGCAACTGCTCATTAGATGCTTTCAAGCTGCTGTATCTATTCAAATCGCACGGAGAACTTAAATTCATAGTTCTTATGTGTCCTCATAGATGTCGCTACAATATTAACTATACTCTTTCTCTTTGCCTAGCCTAGCCTTATCCCATTTCATTTGGGGTCGGCTTAACGTTTGAATCCCCAACCGGTCCTATGAGACCGCGTTATTATTGTTTTACTATTGTGTCTCGTTTCGCGGGTATCTGAGTAACTACCCTTAAGGATAACTATCACTAATTTACTAATATTATAAAGAGGGATGATTTGCTGTTTTAAAGATTTGTACACTACCTAAGTTTAATAACCCCCATAGATAGGTATGTTAAGATTTCTGCAAGTATCCCAACACGCCCCGATTTTACAAGAGTACAATTTATACAAAATTTCACGATTTGATTTCCAGGATTGATTAATTATTTAGGTAAAAATCTTTAGTTTCACTAAAAATTACGATTAAAAAAAGCCCGTTTTGCTGTCTGCTTTTTATATAATAATAAATTGTTTTATTCGGCACAAAATAGAAACCATTTTTTGTTAGTATGCATCTTAGAAACTACAGCTTAAACACTAGGGAAATTATGAAAAACTTCCTTTTCAACGAATGCCGTTAGAAAAATCTTAGATAATCAAATCTGTTTTCTAAAATATACGGCCTTGGAATCGAACCCTGAACCACAAGTTTATCATTGTTATTTTATTTTTAAACTTTGCCACATACTAGGAATTACCTTTGTATCGTGGTTGCGTTGACAAACATGTAAATTCACATCTTCTAGACACTCAGCCCCGGAACATTTACATATCTGTTGCGGGAATCGAACCCGCGATCTGCAGCGCAGCATCCAATCGCTTAACCACTACGCCAACCGTGTCTTTTGTTTATAACCAGTAATCTAAAGGAAACCAACTACAACAGGGAAGGAAAAAAAACAAGCAAAAACAATTCATTCAACGATTTTATTTACAACTAACATGTATTTATACACAATACATTACATACAATACATTATCATAAACATTTGTAGCTCTCTAAATATAGAACAATGCCACTATTCATGATGTTCCAGTGAATTTCATTTGAGGCGATAGCAGTCTATACGCCCGTAGGGGCCCAGCAGGGCCGATGTCCGATAGGACCACGGGGGTTTTCTAACACCTCTTTGGCCCAGCGGGGTCGAAGTTTGCTTTTTTCTTTTTAGGACCTAAAACCCATGGTCCTAGAAGGCAAAAGGCAAGTGAAGAACACAGGTGTGATCAATATGACTTCTCCCGCTTTGGGGTTGAGTGGGAGTCTCAGACTTTTACTGACTAAAATCCACTTCTGTTCCTTTGGATTCGTTGCAGGGCCCCGGGGTTCTCTTTCGTAGAGCTCCAGTAGGCTGCAACCCTGCTGGGCCCCTACAATTCGCTGACATATCTTTGAGGCTCGTGTGGAACAATACGCGACGTCGACGACTTGTGCTTGTCTTACTGGACATCCGGACGGCGAGCCACCCACTGTCCTTCCACCCTATAGCAGAAAAAACATGAAATGATTTATTATTTATTTAAAAGCCGCCAAGTTAATACAAGGAAATTCTTTAAACTTTTCGGTTTTATTTATTTTTAATTTAAGTAATACTTTGTTTAAAAAGTTTAAAATAGCATCAGGGAAATTTGTGTCGTTTACAGAATGTAACGAAAATCATCATCTTCCTGCCTTCTGTCCCATATTACTTAGGGTCACCGCAAAACGTTTTATTCTTCTATTCTGTCCTCACGCAGACTCTCTTTCTTATCACTTCTCACAAAATCCATTCGTCCCTTTAGAATTGATACCAACTCCCAAGCGCCACACACAACGACCGGTCCTGTGCGTCTTGCATCCATCAGATTCCCGTGACCCTCACCAGGTCATCGGTCCACCTTGTGGAAGGCTTTCCACGTTTTCCGGTACATTATCGTCACTCCTTTCGTCTCCATCAACTATCTGTTCTGCAAGCAATGTGTGTGGAGTTTTGTAAGCGTCAAGGAGTTACCAAAAGCATATAGCATAGCATCAGCCTTATAATGGTCCCACTGTTGGGACTCAGGCCTCCCTCCAGGAGAGGGTTGGGCCGTAATCCCAAGGCGCATTCCATCCACCACACGGGCCCAGTGCGGGTTCGTGGATGTCACATATCTTCGAATTTTTGGTTCTAGGACGTGTCGGTTTTCTCACGATGTTTTCCTTCACCGTTTTGAGAGCAGCGGTGATAAAATAGTAAAATAATAAATAGTTACAATATGTACACATGTAATCCTAACTTTCGCCTTTACAATTATTAGTGTGATTACTGTGATTAGTGATTACATCATAAAACTCAGTACAATCCAGTAAACCTTGTGACATTTAGTTAACCTACTACTGTAGCACATTCACATTATTATACTTACTTACCTACATATGTACATGCTAGATGATAATATGTTAAGACTTCATTCGCGTGGAGTTTAAGAATATTACTCTTTTGGGAAAATTGTGTAAAAAAATGTTAACCATAATAATATAGGGGAATTGTTTCCCCCCTCCCCGCTCAGAATGAATTTCCGTTTCCATGAGAAAATAAATAGCTAACACTAACCTGAGTAACTCTTTGTCAAGTAACATTAGCTATCTATCAGTGGATGTCCGTCAAAATCGGTCTAGCTGTTTCAGATATAGAATAGACAGCCAAAATTTTAAACATTGCAATTTTAAAGTATTGAAATCGGTTATATTTTTTTGTACAGGTATGCTATCCCTCAGCTAAACCTAAATCTTGTGCCAGTTAGTTACCTATAACCATTATTAGTGTCAATATGTACTTATAAAATTTGAAACGTTGACTGGACCGATTTGGAAAACGTGGGCTACTTTTTCTCAATCGGTCCAGGCGTCATGGAGTATTCACGAAACATTAAAAAATTCCAAGTAAAATAGAACCTCCTCCTTCTTGGAAATCGGTTAAAAAGCGACTAAAACACAAAATTAAAAATGAATCACTCATCTACCTAGGTACGTGATTGAAAGTTTTATCTAGTCTCTAAATTTCTTGAAGCTCGATGTCTGATTGATTTGCTTCAGGGCGAAGTCACGTAATCAGTCCTTAGTTTCTTTTTGTATCCTTTATTACCTATTCTACCAAAAAAGAAAGTAGAACGGGGCCTTGAACGGAGCATGCTCAAAATCAGACAAATAAATAAAATTACCTACTCAAAAATAAGTAACGTAACCCAAGCTACTGTTACCCTTGACTAGGGCTGCCATCACCTAAATCGCTGACTCCGGACAAAAACTTCAAAAACCCCGGACATTTGGATGAAATTCAGTTTTTTCCCCGGACACCCAGAAAAAAAAAAATACAGTAAAAATGTATTCATTTAAACAGCTTGTTTGCTAGTTAGTGATGGCGTGCGGGGGGCCATTCGGGCATCGGCCGTCATCGGCTATTTTCAAGCGTCGGAGTTAGCTTGGTTGCTTGCGGTTATCAATTAAGAATTAATTTTTAACTAAGATTTGTTTAGATTTATCGCTTATCTTTTAATTAATCGGGAATGCCCCTGACACTAAAAGCGTCCGGGTTTCACCCGGACACTTTTTGACAACCCCGCCCGGACGCCCTCTAAACTAGGACAAATCCGGGGAAACCCGGACGGATGGCAGCCCTACCCTTGACTATGCTGACGGCGAGGAATGGGTAGCTTGCCGTTTGGTAATCATCCGGACAGAGCCCGAATCGTCGACAGCGTGTACTGTTCCACGCGCGCCTTCAGGAGATGTCAGCAAAACTGTAGCACCCAGCAGGGTCAAAGCCTCTGGGGCTATGGGTTCGCTTCTGAAAGGAAAACCTGAGGCCCTGAAAGGAAGGAACATAAGAAACAAAGGAGCGAGTTTTAGTCTGTAAAATTCTGACACGCCCTCCCGCTCCGCCCAAGAGCAAGAGAAGATAATGGATAATTTCACGTCTAAAAAAGACTCGTTTTTTTATCCTACTACCTATTTATGAAAATTATGTTTATAGGATACATAGTAGGTAATGAATGACTGACCTCCATCGATGACATCATAGCTGCCAAAATTGACCTTAAAGTCTTTAACTAGAAAAGTAAATTCTGGAAAAAACCTAAGGTCACCAAAATGTATAACCCATCCAAGGTCAAGGTTAGTCCTGTCTTTACTTACGTCTGTGGTTTATGAATGAAACGTAAAAGCGAAACATATGATGACAGTATTTTATTTACGAAATACTTATTTGCCTATTATAATCAAACCAAATAAAAGGGGGAATTACAAAACGCAGAAATACCTCCGCAAAAAATCAAAAAGTGAATTAAAATAAGCATTTTTTTTCTATACGTATGTGTACTTGCTTTCTACCATCTTTAAATGTAAAACTTACCTATGTTTTTTCGTCCGGCAGTCTGGTAATAATCTGGACCGGGCCTAGTCGTCGACGGCGCGTTCTGTTCCGCTCGCCTCAAGGAGATGTCAGCAAACTGTAGGGGCCCGGCAGCGCCGAAGCCTCTGGGGAACACGGAAAATCCGAAAGGTTGTCACCGTGTCCTCCAAATCGAAGGCAACGAAGGAACGGGGTGGGGTTTAGTCAGTAAGAGTCTGACACGCCCTCTCGCTCCGCCTAAGAGCGGGAGAAGTCATTCTGACGATTCCTCTACCGAAAAATTACTATGTAATTTCAAATTCCGAACTTAGTCCAGCGGTTAGTGGCCCTGACTGCTATCTAAGCCGGAGACGTGGGTTCAATTTCCACCCAACACTAATGTTTTTGTAATGAATACGAGCATTTGTTCTGTATCTGGGTGTAATTTATCTATAATAATTATGATCTTCTTCTTCTTCCTGCCCTTCTCTGTATATTACTTAAGGGACGGCGCAACACGTCTATTTCTTCCATTTAGTCCTCACTCTATCGCTAACTCCCTCTTCTTTCATATCACTCCTCATACCATCCATCCATCTTCTCTTTGGCCTCCCTCTCCATTCCTATATATAATATGTTAGGTACATGTATTTAGAAATATAATGACAAAAGTCGCTCTGCCTGCTGCGGTCTTCCCGTTCAATTATAAGTTAGGTTAGGTTAGGTTAGTTTATCAAGAGCCTATTCAGTCTAGCCTTAAAGACAAGGCTAGACTGAATAGGCTCTTGATAAACTAGTATGCCTCACCATCAACGATTGCATCACTGCTTACTATCAGGTGGGATCGCAGTCAAGCACTAGCTTATCGATGGCTTAGAGTGAAAACCTCGTATCTGAAATTTTAGGTAGGTAAATTTATTGTTTCACATTTTTGGAAAGAAAACCTCGAAACAGACCATCCTGTATCACGATTTTTTTTCTGGTTATTTGAAACGCCGTCTACGGTGTTAAATGCACATCCTTCTCGAGTCAGTTTAGTATGATAACATTGCGATGGCGCGTCAAGTTATTAGAAAAATTGAAATACAAGAGTAATAGGTGTTTGAACTACATCAATATTTGAATAAAACACGCAACTATTTGAAAAAAACCTATTTAAATTAATTGATAATAAAAATCTAATTTGGTTTTTTGGACCTCCTGGAAAGTTACGTATTTTGTACTTACCGAGGTTTTCACTCTAAGACAGCGTTATAACAATTTAAAAAGCTGGTGATCGAATGAAATAGTTGCCATGTTTACGGCATTCCGACATTTTCCATAGTAGCCACACTACCACGGTACCATCACGGTACTCGGGTTGGTGACCGCAGAGCATTGCTCTCGACTTCTCGAGTCGATGACGCTGGAGCTCTTCCACTGACCAAGGTACTAGGAGTTCAGGAAGTGGAAGTTTTCTTTTTAACCTATCACATACCCACTAAACGAGACACAATAGTAAAACAATAACACCGCGGTCTCATAGGACCGGTCGGGGATTCATGAATTAAGGCGCGTCCCCGAGCCAAACGCAACGCAGCCCTTTTTTGTGCAGTTTTTAGGAGCCAACTTCTCTTTATCCAATAGAAATACCAACAAATAAAAAACACATTAAATTTCTACGTAAACTTGACTCCAAAATGCTAATTTTATATTTTTTATTTATGTAACATAATATTTAATTAAAGGGTCACAACAAAACCACAGAAATGAGAAGTAATGATTTTTAATATGCATCTCCTCGTAAAGTAACCATTATTTTGATTTGATATTTAAACTAATGAATAGGTAATTTAATAAAGAACATTATGGTAATTTTACTTTTTTCAAAACACGAAAATTTGATTTTATATCGATTTTACTCCAAGATCTGAGCGTATTTTCTACGTTTTTCTTGCGCCGGTTAGTATGGCTTAGTGTGCTCAAGGTTATTTGGTCAGGGTACCGCCTTAAGTAACATAAACTAGTGCTTTACTGCAATCCCGCCTGATGGTAAGCAGTGATGCAATCGTTGATGGTGAGGCGCACTAGATAGTTGATTCATTTTTAAACTCCATAGTGTCCTTTAGTATGAACAAAAATCGTGAAAGTAAGTCACGTTGATAATACCTTCTCGTGGCAACCTACTGGGCCCAAGAACTTTGATGGAAGGAAAACCATCGACTCAAGAAGAACCCCGGAATCTTTATGATTCCGGAATTATATTATTATTTCTTTTTAACACGTTATGCTAAGACCCCTGACGAAAAGTCGACCGAACAAAATAATAATTTGTCGCTAAAAATTACTTTATTCATCCACAAAAGATTCAATACAACAGAAAATTACTATACCTTACCCTTTTCTTAGATACATATTTACTGGTCCATCCGCCATCAGGTTTTAATAACAAAGATGTCAAAACCAGATTTCCTTAGCAACGCAAGATGTGGCCCAAATCTTACAAAAGGCACCCTTAGCTGCTGTCGCCTTTGTGCGCACCGGCCATCTGCCTCCTTCTGTCCGGCGGAACAGAAAAGGCCATTTGGGGACAGCTGCAGTAGCCAGCACAAAAAAAAAGACTGAAATTAAAAATATTCACAGGCATATTGTGCGGAATTACAAAAGTAGAGTACAAAACTGGTTACGTTTATAAATGAAATGTGCAAATTAAAGTTGTGGCGCTTCCATTCTGCCAAGCTGCGGTGTGTATGCGTGTTTTCCTGTGGGGTTGGACACAAAGAGCTAGGTTTGAACAAATGAGCTAGCCACACCTTTACGGGTGGAGGAACTTTGGGACATCTGCTAAATCTGGCTGGATTTAAAGGGTTACCTACTGTAAACTCGTCACAGTTCGCACGATTCGCCACGCTGCTGCACCGGCGAAGGAAAATGAAACTACCTATGTGACGAGTTTACATTAACCCGATTTAAAATACTATACTCCATCGGTTTAGGTAGTTAACTAAAGGTAAAAAATCTTGGTATGTCTTTTTATATTAAAGAGGTCGTATATAATATACACAAAGATTATTTAAATTTAGTTTATTAGCTAACATAGATTTAGGTAAATAATTATACCTATTTGCAAAGATTTTTACATACAATTTATAGACAACTTTTAGATAAAAAGACATGCCAAGATTGTTTACATTTAGTTAACTACCTAAACCGACGGAGTATAAATGAACTTAAGTAGCCAATTTGGTATTTTAGTGTGAGTATACATCAGTAATATACATATCAGTACTATAAACTTAAGTAGCGAGTAGGTACACGTCATAACATAATTTAAAAAAAACTTACCTACTCCTGAAAAAAGACATTGAAAGATTTCAACTTATAAAAAGAAAACAGTTGTTATAAAGCTTACATTAGAACAATAACACAACACTAAGTACAGATGGCGCAATGTTTGTTATAAAAAAAAAACAGTATTTAAATCTAGCTTTTATTCAAATTCAGAATACGCTAGGCCAGCTCAAGGTCAAAGGCCAAAAACGTGCGGTCAACTGTAGGTACCTAATATACAAATACACATTGGACGATAGGTATGATAAGTATATTCATTCCAATAATCTAAAAAAATGATGCAAACTAACACTTCTGTTTGCTAATTTGATTTAAAAAAACATGACAATATTTTTATTATTTGATTCTGAAATACTTCAAAAGGAAGGATCCTAGTTTTTATTACAATCTAGCCGTACATTACAGACAGTAATTTAATTATGTCCTAAACTAATAAATTAATAAATAAAAAATACACACATACAGCACCTAATAAATTATCAGAAACATTACAATATGTCACTAGTTATAGCATCTTAATATTACTCACCAAAGTACACAAACGCTAACAAAAAAAAAATGGAGTAACAACTAACAAAATAATATTATTACACAAATAAACACGTGGTTCGTCATGCAGTAGGTAAGTTCGTTAGGGTAGGGGACCTTGACACGGAACCACCAGACCGTTGTGTTCTGTACTACATTTTAATTTAATAACAAACGAGCGAATTATCATAAGCGTAGCCATCTTGCCGGTATAACGGATTATCTTGTTCATGATACAGATTATGCAATTAAAAAGTAAACAAAATTGTAGGGGTGTGCTTTGTAGGCTAGGAACTGTTTTATTTTATCGTTACGTATTTCGGAACAGTTATTTTTTTTATGGAACGTTAGGTATTTAGTAACGTATTTCCCAAACGCGTAGTAAAATCTAACAGTATTATCAAATTAATTTACTCCGCGAAATCTAAAATGACGTTGCGCGAAATCTATAACGACTTGTTAGTGTAACTGTTTTTTTTTTACTTAAAATCAGCCTAAATGTGTTAGGAAAATTTTGTAGTAATCAGTTAATTAAGACCTATTGTGGACGCCGGGAAGCCCCTTCAGAAGTAACTTTATCACTATAACAACGTTCTAGGAAACGAGGAAATTCAGTTCAGATAATACGCTTTTTATTTTTAGTAACACTTTATCTCATTAAACAACGCTGTTGCAGTATTTTTTTTCTAATAATTTAAGACGAACTAAGTAGTAAGTATAGATATTTCTTCTATCACTATTACAATGTCTTATTTTACTATCAAGTTGGGCACATAATAATTTTGAACATTTTAGCATATGTGGTACTTAGATTTAAGTGAAGACTTAACAATTTTTCATGAGTGTAATAAATAAATAAACTTTGTTTAAAATGGTCTATGACTAAACAGGCATCTGGATAGCTAGTGTTTTTAGATTACTTTTTAAATTAGAATAGCTAATTTTACAAAATTGTTTAATTTTCATAGTAAAATCGTCACAGTTACGCCTAAAAATTATAAAAATTAAATACACAGTTTCACTTGGCAGAAACCACAGCAAAAAAGACGGAGGTAATACGCTAGGTTTTACTGCCACAAATTCTACGGAGAAATTGTTAGGTAAAAGTTGTCATAAACCAATAAACAATTTCATAGGCGTTGACATTGCTTTCTTTCTTGATCTTTGCGATTTTCAACTTGATTTAAAGATATTAGGGACAGAAAATAGTTGATGAATCCAGCTATTAAAAGTTATGATAAATACTTACATTTATCATAACTTTTAATAGCTGGATTGACTTAATTTTCAAAGCAACTATTAACGTTTGAATCCCCAACCGGTCCTATGAGACCGCGCTGTTATTGTTTTACTATTGTGTCTCGTTTCGCGGGTATCTGAGTAACTACAAATGATTCATCAAGTATCTGGGACTAAAAATTCTGACTGACATATAATATGACACAGCCGAAACTAGTAAGGACTAGGAACGTGATATTTAGCATAAGGCTTCCTTATGTGACGTAGGAAAGCACTAAGATGGGATTTTGGGGAATTCCACATTTAAGGGGGTAAAAAGGAGGAATTCTGTATGCAAAATCTCATTCTGTTTAATAATATACTTGAAGGCTAGCACAAATAAAAACTAGTTTTTTTCTTTGATAATTAATTTATATTAGCAGAACAACGTTTGCCGGGTCATCTAGTAGACTCGTTTGACGTACAACGAGAAGTCTCAAGAAGACTGAGAAAAAGGAATCAGTGGTAGCTTGACAGTTGACACTGACAGAAAAGATAGAAGACGGTAACGTATTGAGCCGACCCCAGTAACAGGGACGGGGGCAGGAAGATGATGATGATTAAAGTTCCACTACGTGAAACGAAAATAATCGCAAAGTTAACGGGACAAATTGTGTGTGATTGGTTGAATTATCGACAACCAATCGATTTATTTGACTTTCGTTTAATTTGTGATGCGTCGATCATTTCGTTCGTATACCGGGTTTGTATGTTTCAACATGACCAAAGTCGCTTAGAATGTGATTCTTAAACTTGGTCATGATGAAGAAAGAGAAAGAGTCACCGCAGCCCTAGAGCTCAATGGGTAACTAAAGGGAAACCGGATGGTTTTTGTCAGTAAAAGTAAGACATTCTTTATCGCTCCACCCAGAGTTATTAAATGATTTCCCAATGAAAATAGATTTTGAAAAAATTATTAAAGAATTGGTAACACTAGATATCTTTTGAACCTTCTTTATGTACACTTTTAGATTATCCTGATTAATCGAAGTTAGTTAGTTTCTGTAGACAGGGTGTCTACAGAAATAACATTGCCAAAATATTTTATGATATGTTGAAATAGATCCTAATCTGTCAGAATGGAGTAAAAATATGTACCTACCTACTTATAAAGTTTTTTTTAAGATCCTGTCAAATAACTCAAAAACTACACGACAAGTATTTTCAAAGTAAAACAACACCACGAGGACATCTCTATGATACCTAAGAACACGGAAATAGGAACGGAGTACGTTTCCCTAGGCACGGTCATTTGACAAGCACCGTTAAAAGATGCGGAATACAGATAAAGCAAAGTCGCAACTAGTAGTGGAGCCAGTCGGCCAGTCAGTGTGGCATTGGCAAAACATTAACATATTATGCAGTAGTAATTGGCTTACAGGTTTGGTTAACGTAACTGTTAAATTATGTAGGAAGTTATAAGGACTCCTGTTTTAAGATGGAGACGTTTTTAAAAGCTTCTTACGTGTGTTTCGTTGGTGATAAGAAATTAAGAACTACGGTTACTTTTGAAAAGAGGAAAAAAGATTGACGGACTTTTCAATATGTGTTAGTTTTAGGATGGTAAACGATACTCTAGTATGATATAGAGCTTTGTACTCAATTTGCGTGGGAGTATTTTATACTCTTCCAACGCAAGAGGTTACGCTAACATACTGTATTTTTTTAAATGGACTGAAGGAAATGTATGTGCAATGATGATGATGAATGTATTTCAGTATTATATGCATATAGCTTTTCCGTATTTTACTGATATATTTTTGGTCTTTTCGGTCATCATAAATTGCAAAATGACAGTACAAGAAAACGAAGGCTTCGTCGTAACTATACGGTATGTGATGGTCGCACAATTATTTTGATTAGCGAAAAGCTAGTTTAGCAAAAAGTAAAAACAATGTAGGTAGTAACAATTTACTTTATTCTAATTTAGGTAATTGAACCCGTTCCAATATTTGTTATTATACTCTATTTGTTCTGAGTAAAGATTGCAACCCTAGCTGGTATTATACATTAAGCTGTCCCTACAACTTGCCGATGTTAGGCTTTGGATTTTTTCAAAAAAGTTATCACGGTCCTGAAACGCAAAGGGTAACTAAAATACAGGTAGGTTTTAGTGAGTAAAAGTCTCGACACTCATCGCTCTATTCAGAGCGGGTTTTATTTGATGATTTCCAAATACAAAAAAAGGATGTGTCAAAATACATACCTATCTGTAATTTCGGTTTCAACAGTTGGTAAGTTGTTGGTTATTTAAAAGAAAGGTGTAGAAAATGTGGTATTTTGGGTACAGAAAAGATTTGAGAATCGTAAGTAGAAATATCGTATTTCTAAATATCGTTTTGGGGTATACTTATTTGTAATGACATAGATTTAGGTACGAAAACCGTTTGTGGGCACATTGAAAAAATACCACATGAATGTAGAAGAAACAATGAAAAAAATACCACATGATTGTAGAAGAAACAATGAAAAAAATACCACATGATCGTAGATATAAGTAACCGGCCGACTATCAAAAGACCTAAGCTCACGTAAGTTAACTTTTTATGAATATACCCGACCAAGGTATGTAGGTACCGCAATTCGTGAATGCCCCATGACAGCTGTTGCAATTTAAATCATAACGGTTGCACGGTTTCTCAGCTTGCTTAGTGAATCATCTTTCCGCTTGATTCACGGCGTCGAGTTCATACGAGAATACAGTAAGTACAGAGCACCTATCTAGCCATGTAGCGATAAGCCTAAGGTGTATAGTTTGCATAAAAATGTCACTCGTTGTGACATCTGTTGACTTATAACACGATACCTTAGTTTAATGAGATCGAATTAAAAAAAAAAACTTCGCTTTGTATTTGACAGATTTTCGAAAATCAAAATTGAAAAAGCTACAAAAATCCCGCCATGGCCGCCAGTGAACTTGAAAGTTAAAAGTATGTTTCACAATCAATGAAGATTCTTAATTTAAAAGTAGAAGGTTAAAGATACAAAATGTTTGTACCACTTTATACGAACCTACTTTTACACTTGAGCCGAAAACGTGTAGGCACCTACCGCCATCACACATAACTGTCGACGCAAAGCCATAATTTACCGTAGGCTCTACACGATTTTGACAGATAATCAACATATCGTAAGGTTATTTGACCTGTGACCGAATTTGAAACAGTGTTTTTTATCGTTGGTACCGGAGATAATGTCACTAAAGTGTTGCATATCACTAGGAATAAAGGAACGCATTTGCCATAATTTCGAGGAAAAGTTGCGTTCAATTATCGAATGAAAAGTTGAAAGTGTCAACAAAAGAATTGGTGACATTGCATTTGAATTGTTAGCAAATTACCTACTAAATGCAAAATTGAAATAAGTCGGGGTCAAAATCAAAGCTAGCGGTCAAGTTCATTGTCAATTAAGTGTTGTCAACACAATGCGTGCCGTCAATCAAACACCTAACAAAGAAACGTTGACACTAAAAAGCCGGCGAATAGTAAACAGTTAGGACAATTAAAGTGTGCGCCTGCCAATTAAAATAGTTAGGTGCTAATCAATGACTGACAGAATGACTATGCAAATTATAATGAATAAAACATGAATGAAGAAATCAGCTGTTCCTAAATTGTCTACCGTAGCCTAGTTTGTGCCAATCTCTGTAAAATGTCCTTCGATTTAGCGGTCTGCTACAAAATACATAAGCATACTTAATATAGCATATTACGATTTACGACAAAAACCGGTCGGGCTGCATCGACCGGTGTCTACACTATATCAATTCAGTCACCTCGGAACGAATAACTTTCTTACAATATGAATCACTTACCACGAGATCGGAAACTTTCTACCAGCCGAAATATGTGGCTACCTCCGAGATCGAACTTCAAGAACACGGAAGTACCTACAGGTACTCGTAATTGTGAAATTATACAAGTTTTCATACAAAAAACCAGACGATGCATTATGAAATACTTCGTCGCGAACACAATTCGACCTCAGAGCTGACCCAATGTTCACACAAAAGTTAGAAGTCATGAGTTACAGATGCAATTTTTCCATATGTGGGTACTTGCTCCTCTGGCGATACCTGGTCGAGTTCCACCACGTGTCGAGCCGGTTCCAAGGCCCAGTCCACGGCGCAGTGACCACAGGCAGGCCGGGATTGGTGCAATTTGATACAAGTCACAACGTTTACACCGAATCGCGTCCTAAGCGTGGCCACCGCAGTGAACGACCGACCGGCCGGCTAACGGGACCGCGCGCCGCGGATGCTGAGTGCCTGAATAGCGGTCTTCGACGGACGGGCCCGCTTGGATAGGCCGGGACTGGTGCAATATCGCACACTAACCGAATATAGCGCCAGTCACCGCCCAGCCACTCGGGCCTCCCGGACAAAGGATGCCGCGGCCGCTCCTGCGCCGCGCCCGGCCGCGTCCTTCGACGGTTCGTCGCCTCCGAGCGACGCGCTCCTCCAAATACGTGAATGAATACTTCATTTATAACTTGAAAGTTTGAAGTCACGCACTCGAGTCAAACGGAATGTTACGCGCGTATTTCACTAGAGAGGCGTCGCGGACGTATGCCCGCCGCGGCGGTCGGCGACGGAATGGCGCGCGGTGCGGGGCGCGACGCGCGCGCAGCTGTCGCGCCGTCTTCCCCCCCGCGCCGCCGCACCCTGCGCCGGCCCTTTATCGTTCTGGGAAGTGGTTCCTGAACTTCCCGACAATGTTGTCAGCGTGAAAATTTCTCATGGCGTACGGGGAAAATGTTTCTGCTAATTCTTGAGATTTGAAAGTTGTGATCCTTGACACGTTCTACGCTTGCAACGTGTCGGCGGCCGCAATGACGCATAACCAAGCTTTTCGCGTGGTTCGATTCAAAGTTCATGTGGTCAAATAATCGACTTACTGTCTGTTCGTAACTTATTGTGTAATACATAGAACAATAACTATTATGATTTCTAAGGACTTATTCTACGTCATGATCCTCCGTCCAACCTTTTCTTATAAAAATGTTGTCATAAATTACGTCCACATAACGTTTCCGGCATCAAAACAATTAATTAATCGATTCATTCTTAAAATATCTCGTTTATTCAGATCCTGCCGAAATCGTAACCTTGAATGTGTAAATGAAGCTTAATTAACATAAATAATACAATAAATATTAATTTGTGACCAAAATCTGTTGGGAAGTCGATATTTGTTTCAGATCATTTGTATTTATCTGCCTCCCAGTTACCCCACTTTGATAAAAATGCGTAATTTTTTTTGTAGTGTTGCAACCCTGGAGTTTGACATTCAAACCGTCCATCCCGCGCTACCTGCGCTCAATGCCATAGACCAGGGAGGAACACGGCATGGCCTCAGTAAGCACGCAGGGACCACGTGGTCATAGCCAATGATAAAAATATGGTCCATGCGATAATGTTATGACGTAATTTTTTCGGTCATTGATGTCGTGGAGCGCCGATGCTTATTTTTTTTATTGTTGATCTTGAAGCAGCAATTTACCTGGTCGGCTGTAGGGCTTTCAATCCGGAGTTCCGGAGTTTCGTAACTCCGGAGTTTCGGAGCGATTTTAAGCATTTTTTAAAATCCGGAGTTGAAATGGAAAACCGGAGTTGAAACCGGTTTTCAAAAATCATGTAAACATTATTTACAAAACGACGAAAAACGCACATAACACGTTTTCCGTTGTTTGATTCCTTCTTAAGTCTTTAGCACAACACTTCGGTATTATTCGGTAGTAAAAAGTTCTCTTTTTGACTCATCTTTAAATGCCTTATCGTTTCTTAAAACGTATTACTAAGAACTTCGATCCCAAAAAAGTAGATTTTATAGGTTCCTTTAAGTTCATGATTACTATTTTATTACTATATTTTATTTATTTTTGGAAATTTGGATATAAAACACTTTTTTTCACAAATATTTTTATTTATTAAAAAAATATTATTTATTAATTATATATTAAAAAAATCCCACAGTTATATTTGTATGTAAGTCTATTCATGTTCAATTTCTTTGATGGTCCCGCCCGCCCCGCTTTTCAGACTGCATCGCAAACAACGGCCACGGCGCTATGGCGGTTTTGTTTAGTGTTTGAATTTTTTAATTCGTAATATCTTTTGAATGGACAGTCCAATTTAAATAATTTAAAAACTATTTTATAGGTAGTTAAATGGTCTTGACCATAAAATAATTTATTTGGATAAGGATTAATATAAACACATAAATAGCATGGTTTGAATTTGGTTAGCATTTTCATTAATGTTTCAAATGAAAAAATTGTTGTAGTGACATAACTACAATAGTTGGACATATGCTACCGCGGAGTTTTTTGTAGACATTAGGATGTTCTTCAATATTGTTGTACATTATTTTGTTCTATCGCTAATAGTTTCGGCAGCGCATTCGACGAGACTCATTTTTCTACACCTTCGGTTACATTGTTCAAATTTTACCAAGGATCCCTAATTTTTTTCAAAATGAAATGTAGCCTATGTCAAAATGGAAGAATGTAGCATTCTATTGGTGAAAGAATTTTTTAAATCGGCCCTGTACTTTTTGAGCCTATTCATTACAAACATACAAAAATAGGTACAAATCTTTCCTCTTTATAATATTAGTGTAGATTGCCAAACAAATGTTTATTTTTGCATGATTGTTATTTTAATATTATATAATGCGTATTAGTTGTCTACTAAAACGTCTGATTGTCAGACGGTAAATTTTTAAACCGAAAGTTTCTTTTTTATTAAAAACTAGCTGACTCGGCAAACGTTGTTTTGCCATATAAATTATATTTAACACGATTGTTTACACCTTGTGTCTGAAAAACCCAGATATCTTACGGAACCCTATTTTTTTTTTTCAAAATAAAATTTAGCCTATGTTACTCGTGGATAATGTAGCTTTCGAATGGTGAAAGAATTTTTAAAAACGGTGAAGTAGTTTTTAAGCCTATTCATTACAACCAAATATTATTATATTATTTAAAAAAATATATTTTGTAATGCGTTTAGGTTGTCTATTATAACTTTTGTCGGTCAGACAGTAAATTTTTAAACAAAAACACCGATTCCTTTGCAAATAAAACTTCTATTGATTAAAATAAAGGGCCTTTTTATTAATTTCTAAGAAGGCTGTCAACTCCGGAGCCAACTCCGGAGTTCCGGATTTGGTTGCTCAACATCGTAACTAGCTCCGGAGTTGGTAACTATCCGAGTTTGAAAGCCCTAGTCGGCTGTGACGATTGAATTAGGTAGATAATTTTTTAACAATCATGCTGATTTTGGCTTTCAATAAATCTGCTCGTAATGCTCGCGAAAATAAATTCAAAAGCGAATTAACACTACAAGCCCAAGACACTGAAAACTGTTTTCCTCAAAACTTAAGTTAGCACCACACAGTTAATTGAGGCCCTGAGTTGATCGAAAGAGAACCCCTGGACTCTGGAACGAAGGCATAGAAGGAACAGGAGTTGGTTTTAGTCAGTAAAAGTCTGACACACCCTCCCACTTCACCCTAAAGCGAGAGAAGTCATATTGATGAATTCCCACTTAAAAAAAAACCCTAAGTCAGTAAAAAACAGACATAATAACGATTAGACAGGCACTACAAACATTAATTACTAACAAGTTAGGCCTAAGCCTTGTAAGTAATGTGAGAATCGAACTAACGACCCTGCAGTCGCGGAGGCGGACATTCCACGGTTGCGTCATAATACGAGCACCTAGCTATGATGTATTAACTCTCAACTATATAGTATAGAGGTGAAAATGTTTGTTTGTTTGTGTTTTTTAGAGTAGTAGTGGTTTAGGGGTTACGGCCCTGACTTACAAGTTGTATGTCGTGACTTAAAACTCGAATTTATGTACTTAGTGTATTCTTTTTGCACTTACTTTATAGTAACACTAGCGACCCGCCTCGGCTTTGCATCGGTGCAAAATTATCAGTGTTTCCCTACTATATAAATATACTATCTATTATACATAGAAATCTTCCTCTTGAATCACTCTATCTATGAAAAAAAGCCGCATCAAAATCCGTTGCGTAGTTTTAAAGATTTAAGCAAGATTAGGGATAGGAACAGAGAAAACGATTTTGTTTTATACTATGTAGTGATTTAATTTCTTCGAATATCAAAACGGCCCTATTATTTTTTGATAACTGTAAGTGCTATACTTTGTGTAATTTATTTCATCACCACTGCTCTCAAAATGGCAAAGGAAAACGTTGTTAGGAAACCGACATGTTCTAAAATCAAACACTGGGCCCTCGTGGTGGTTTTCGGCCTCCTTTTTTCAAACAATTGTAATTTCTGTGTCTACAGGCTCACTGAGCCCAGTCCTTTCGTAGGCAAACGATACCTGGTACATAACTGCAATTGTACCCAATGTTCAAAATGACGGACAATAGAACGAACAGACAGTACCTTTGTCGAGAATGCAAGCGTGGTATTTTTTACGAGCCGTCGAGAATAATCCCCAACCAGGTCTACGAAAAAAAAAGTTGTTTGCTTAACAAAAGGCGGGAAGTGCCATTTGCATTTTGCTTAAACTTTTCTTTTGCGAATTATTGCAAATTGTTTTTTTGTTACCAGCAAAAATCAATTGTTACAATACTCAACCTAACTTTTTAAATTACCTGAGTATTTTCTATGTTTTTATTACTTCTTACTATGGACACAAACATCATTACATCTTGGTATTTATTTATTTAGTACATGGAAGACTTACCTAAAGCTAATAAAACCAGAAAAAAAGAAACCATAAACGTTAGGAAGCCAATTACAAGTTCTCACGTATAGGGCCTTAGATAAAGAATTTTGAAAAATCACGTCTGTTCTATAAATTCCTAATTTGAAATGATAAAAGTTTACACCTACGTTTGTAAGGATCACAGAAATCTCAAGGTACCTAAGGACTTAGTCAGTCCTAAAAAAGTCAGTCAGTCCGACTGACTGACTTTTTCTTTAAATTCTGACTTGGGAGATGAATATACTAAATAAGTTACCGAAAAGTGATCGTAAAGTGTCTGTAACGGTGTTAGATATTTTCATCGCGATTTTTTTATCAGAAGTTGAATTAAAACACGTAGGGTCGGGTGTCTCACATTGAACCAGGCAGCTACATTGAACCACCGCCGAATCTCGAAAATGCGACATTGCCAAACCGCGCTAATATGAGTGAAAGAGAGGTATTTACGTTCCGTTCCTGCCCAGGAGTTTGCGTGGCGATCGCGTGCAAAGTGGTTGTGTGAGGAGTATTCGAAAGCAAACTGACTCAAAAAGTAAATATTTTTTGCCAATTTCATTCTGTTTTAGCTTTTTTCGTTTAAATAATATCAATTTATTTATATGTACACTGTTTTCTACGAATATTTAGCAATTAAAAGCGCTATAATTCGTGATTTTAAGAGATTGATTTGCCGGTAAAATTTTGAGTTTAGTGATCAAAACGTGGTGTGTCTCACATTGAACCACCTGAGGGTGTTACACATTGAACCACGGTTTATTGTGTACACCCCAGTCGTTAAAAGAGTGTGATTTTTACAATTATTTAATTTAATTTTAATTTGTTATATTATGGAAGGTACTTTTGTTTTTATAATTGAAAACTGTTACTTTTGTTTTTATTATTAAAATATGAAAAGAATTTGACTGAAAAGGTTTTGTGATGTATAAAACTAAGACTCTCGGTTTAATTGCATATGATTTGAAGTGATTTTTATTAATATAAGGCTGATTTTTATGATTACTGTTTATTGTTATTATTATTACAAAGTATTTGCCTTATAAATTGAACTAGAAGACATCGTTAATAAGGTGTCTCAATGTGGACGATACCCTGGTTAAATGTGTACCACCTGTGGTACACATTGAACCAAAAATCATTTTTCATAAAAACCTGTTTTACACCGAAACTAAAACGAATATGAGAAACTAATGTTTTACAAAATTGAAGCTAAATAAATATGCTAACTATACACAAAAAATTAAAGGCATTGATTGAACTTCCAGCCCACTATGAGACTTTGAAATTTACCTGGTTCAATGTGGGACAACTTACCATACTTAAATTAAATTGCTTTCAGTTTTTGTCATCAGTTAACCTAATTACTAAATAATAAAAATCACATCAGATATTTTTAGTGTTGAATTGTTTTAAATATTTAACGAGAAAAGATACAAAAAATGGAAATTAAAAAAATTCGCACAAAATCTTGAATTCAAATAATAGAAGGCTCACTAATAGACTTTCTGAAAAAAAAAAACTAAAAGTATGTAAGTAGGTAATCAAAATTATAATTTAAAGACATTATAATTATAACATTAAAATCAATACTAATATTCTTAAGTAGGTACCAACCTATTACTTACCAGTTACCTACTTGTTAAAAAGTAAAGAAGTTAAAAAATCTGAATAAAAAAAACCTGTTTACCTACATAAGCTTAATATTCCATTTAAAGACGTCATCTCGACCACGAAACTGTTAATAAATAGACAGGTATTTATTTACTTTAAAATCGTGACAATATTATTAATGGCGCGCCATCACCATATCATAAAAAAAGAAACAAGTTCTGTAGGCACTTTCTCTTGTCTATGGTATTTTGGAACAGAGAATTTTGATTATTTTGACATTTTTACTTTCTGAACGATTCAAGCCGTGCTTGGAGTTTTTGGCGGGCTTTTTTCGAGTGAAGTTTTATTTTATTAACATAGGCTCGCGTTTGACCACTATCTCACCTGATGGTAAGCGATGATGTGGCCGACGACGGAGCACGCTTGCCTAGAAGTAACCTATTCACTCTTGACTTGAAGACTCCTAAGTTGTAGCTATCAGGAAACACAGACTCCGGCAGTGGCTGTATTAATTATGTATTCGCAAATTGATTCCTAACAAATATTGTGATGTAAAATTGATGTAGTTTTGTATCTCAAGTGTCTTCACATCTGAACAATAGGTAAGTGTAACTATTGAACATATTCAAGGCGCGATTTCGGCAAAATGGAGCTGACTAATCATTGCAGCGAAGCTTACCGCGAAGGCTGACTCAATAAAACATCATCATCTCAGCCGAAAGACGTCCACTGCTGGACATAGGCCTTCCCCAAGCGTTGCCACAGCGACCGGTCCTTTGCGTCTCGCATCCACTCGATAAATTTGCTGCCAAATACTGCAGAAATATTAGATTATGTTATACCCGCATTCTAATGAAACTCAAAATAAGGAAAACTTTCTACACGAAGTGCAAAGCCAAAACAATTTAAGCCGAACTTGAAAGCCTAAGTTTGACAGGTTAGCAGGCTAAGTAGACTTCGAGAGTCGAGAGTTGAAATTAGGGAGCAAATTTTCATAATGGGACTTGTCAATCGCTTTCAAAATTAAGACTAAAACCATCTAAAGTACTTACCTACTTTGTACCCATATCATACTTTGTACCTACCTACCTGAAATATGGGTAGGTACTAAGAAGTTAACTTTCGGATTAGTATGATGACCATAGTTTTTACCTAGGCTCGCGGAGTAGTGGTTAGATAGTATAACAGACGCACGGGTCGATCTTCAAGGTTAAGCAACGCTTGCTAAGGTTGGTTTGTGGATGGGTGACCATCTTAACACACCGAGTTTCCTTTGTGCCTCGGAAAGCACGTTAAGACGTAGGCACGGCTGCCGTGTTGGGGGTGTGTTGGCGGGTGTTTGTAGATCTTTGGCAGTCGTTACGGATAGTCAGAAGCCAGTAAATCTGACTCTAGTCTTGCCATGAAGTAAGTACCGTGTTACCCCTGTTAATGGGTTGTGGAGGTCTGGTAGGCAACCGCTCCTCGTAAAATACTGGTATTCAGCTAAATCCGGTTTGACTGGAAGCCGACCCCAATATAGTTGGGAGTAGGCTAGGCAGATGATGACCATAGGTAGGTACCTACTACGAAGTTGACTTTCGCGTTAGTATGACTATGCGTTTTATGGGTTTTACCTACAAAACTTGGAAACATCAATACAAAAGCCTAGCTTTAGATAAACATACTATAGACAATGAAGCCCTCTCCGCGAAGGTCTTAAGCCTATAGTTCACGCTTCATTGCCGTGTCATGACAATGGCGTCGTAAAAGCAGCCAGTAATCTTTCAATGGAAATCTATTTTGTTTGTTACTGAGCAGATTACTTTTGTATGTTGTAGATAGTTTGTTACCTGCTTTTACTTTAAGATTGCGGTTATTGTAAAATATCATTGTGTTTAATTGGTGTTCTAGGGTTCTGTAGGTACCTGAAGGAAGCCAATGGGACCCTTGTACTAAGCTTTCGCTGTCCGTCCTCTGTCCCTTGGTCATTTTGTTCATCTATCTGTCAGCGGGCTGTACTGTATCTCATAAATTGTAAGAGGTAGAGAGTTGAAATTTTAACAGAATGTGTACCTATTTTTATTGTCACTATAGTAAAACTTAATAAAGTGATCCCAAACAAGAAAAAAAATGTCAGCGTGTTTTTCCTCGATTTTAATAGGTATTTTAGTACCACCCTTCGTATATGCGCGTACGACTCGCACTAAATTCAGTTATTTTTTAATTCCAATCATCTTTCAATACTACAGTTCGAAATTTAAGAAAAAAAACCATATTTTAGCTACGATGCGAATTTTATTCCATTTTAGAACAAAAGGAAGTAGCTTGAACTTTGCAAAGATTTATTTGCTATTCCCGAAATAAATAATGAACCTTATTTTAATGTCGTTAAGGTTATCATTTAAAGTAGTTGTCGGTAAAATATAGTTGGTAAGAGCTATGGCCTCGCGTCGAGTTGTTTCTCGGAAAACATAAAAATGTACGTTTTGGCTGATTGAAATTTTTGTGAAGAACCTACTAAGGCTATTGTTGCCAGCCTCAATGGATGAGCTAACGTATTTAAAACTGTGATAAAAGCTTTATTTAATTAGCTAACGAAACATTCGCTGTTATAGTTATTAGATTATCATACCTACTACTTATATTTCTATGATTATCCCGACCAAATCAATTTGACTGCTGTACTATGGTCAAATATTATGTGAGCAGTGATGGCCCAGTGGTAACTGCCCCGACATGAAATTTGCAGGTCTTGGGTTCAAACCTAATCAGGCGCATTACTTTGTGTAAGTATATTATTACATCACCGTTGCTCTCAAAACGATGAAGGAAAACATCGTGAGGAAACCAGCATGTCCTTAAACCAGAAATTCGTGTGTGTTTTCTATACAAGATCACAAAACTTAACCTGCTTCAGTCAAAAAAACTAGCCAATAAACGACCTCATTTTCAATCAAGAGGCACATCCCATTTAAGTCTTAAGAACTTTAATAATAAAAAAATGTCGATACAATTATCGACATATTTTTGTGCACTGAAAGTTTGTATAACTTTTGCGTTTATAATCATCATCATCTGCCTAGCCTTTTTCCCAACTATATTGGGGTCGGCTTCCAGTCAAACCGGATTTAGCTGAATACCAGTATTTTACGAGGAGCGGCTGCCTACCAGACCTCCACAACCCATTAACTGGGGTAACACGGTACTTCATGGCAAGACTGGAGTCAGATTTACTGGCTTTGACTATCCGTAACGACTGCCAAAGATCTACAAATGACAACCCACGGCTTAACGTGCTTTCCGAGGCACGGAGGAAACTCGTTATGTTAAGATGGTCACCCATCCACAGACCAACCTAGGTAAGCGTTGCTTAACCTTGAAGATCGACCTGTGCGGCTGTTATTATCTAGCCACGAGCTCCTCATTATAATATTAGTAGTATATTCATATTTATATTGACCGAAGTAGCGACCTACGGTATACTTATATTTCGCGACAGTAGCGAGCTACAACACTGAGCTCCCAATCTGCTGACACGCCGTCGCTCTATCAGCGTGAGGGTGCAGGATGTTTAGACTCGCGGCGTGCTGACGTGGCAGCTCTGTGGCCACCCGACCCTGCGCCTACGCAGGTAGGAGAAGAATGCCAGGTTACTATCGTTAGGCTGGAAGAATGTTCCGAAGGAATCATCTAGTGATCAAGAAACCCAGATTCAGGGGAAACTGTTTTTTTTTCAAGTGAGGAATCAATAGAATGACTTCTCCTGCTCTTGGGCGGAACGGGAGGGCGTGTCAGACTGTTACTGACTAAACACCACCCCGTTCCTTCGTTGCCTTCGTTCTGGGGTCTCGAGCTTCCCTTTCGGAAATCCGATCCATGTCCCTAGACCTGAAACTTGGTGGATTTTAGTCAGTTAAAGTCTGCACAAGCCGTCAACGGGGCGTAATGTTTCACGCGCGTCTCAAAGAGATATGTCAACAAATTGTAGGGGTCCAACAGGGTCCGAAGCCTCTAGGGCCATGGGTGTGATTCCGAAAGAAAAGCCCGAGACCCTACTGGAACAAAGGCAAATAAGTAACGGGGTAGGGTTTAGTCAGTAAGTCTGACCGCCCTCCCGCTCTGCCTAGAAGCGGGAGAAGTCATTCTAATTACCAACCTAAAAAAAAAGTTATTCATATTTAATGAATTCGCACTTCAAAAAGAAAACTATTTGACACATTTTGAATACTGCGTTGTAATCACCAAACAAACCTTGCAAACATTGCCTGAGATCGCCTTAGAAAGAGAGGTTTGGAAGGAGAAAGGGGAGGCCTTGGCCCAGCAGTGGGACTCAGTGACACAACATAAAAATTCCGACGCACACTCCAAAATGCAATCGTTGAAAACATAAAGCTAACAACTAGATTAAGTCTAATGATAAAAAAATGTATTTTTTGCAAATGACTCGCTTCAGGCAAAACATGAGATTAAAAAAAAAGCAAATATAAGATAGTATTATTATGATTTTATTTAATTCACAGTCTGCCGAAGTCATTATTATATATTTTCGTGTCGACCTGAACCAAATTTTGTTACGACCAATATTTAGCAACCTAAACAGCTCTATCGTTGGCTTCGTATAAGTCTTCAATCATCATCATAATCTAAAATCTTCACACACAGAAGCTAAACTATTCTTTCAACAATCAAAGAGTAGGCGTAAAACCGTAAAACAAACGAGCTTACAACTCCAAACTTAAAAATTAAAACAAAAACCTAACGTGGAGCAATCTAAACACAATCACATGTGAACAAAAAGTGCATAACTTCACAAAAGGTGCGTAGTCGCCGCGACTCGTGCGCACACCACCTGCCTTCGCATCTGCTCACCCCTCCCCGCAGACCCACCCTGCGGGGGTGTACCACACCTGGATAGACCTGGACGGACGGACAGACCATCACAAGGTTTTTTAAGTCAGAAAGTTGACACATATGGCCTTTATACAACCCCTTGTGGAAGGCAGGATTTGAAATTTGAATTTGGAATAGTGTGTTTTGTTTTTAAGATTTATTTTTGTCGATTGCTAATGACAGGTGTTTGAGACACTGTCTTTTCATACGAGTAGGTATATGTACATTTATGTCTCGAAAACAGTATTTATTGGTTTACTTCGTAATTCTTTGTTTTTAAGGAGGTTTAGGGGAGAAAATGGGATCTTTGTATATCTACAATATCTTAAGTTATTTATGTGTAATCTGATACATCATATTAGTGTCATAAAAATATGGCAATATAGGCACTATTTTGCTTTTTAACGGCATAGGTACGTGCATACTTTGTCTTTTATAGAAGTCATATATCTACAATAAGCATTTTATGCGCCTACTCATACAACCGACCATCACACCTTCGTAGAGAATTTATTGCGTAAAAAAATTCCTCAACCCCAAGGGATGTTACCGAGAATTGTTAGTGGGAAATCCCAACAACAGTTTTGTCGACCCGACCCGGAGATCCCTTAATAGCTAACGTGTTGCCATGATACCGCTTGTGATAGACCAATAGGTTATATAGAAGCTTTTGTCATACATACAGGGTGTAAAAAGACCGATCACAAAGCCGATAACTACACATTCTGTACGTGTAATTAAGTAACTTGGACCAAAAAATATTGCTGGGAAAAAACTTTTTTTTTCATCTTTAAAAAATAATTAATTAATAGTAATTCCGATCAGCTGCGCGTTCGCATGCTCGCGCTTGGTCGTTGAGCCGACCGCACGCTTGTGTGTGTGAGGCGCTCGTTGTGTTTAGTTTTCAATGCATTTTAGTAACTTCAAATGCGTAATTGACTATGAAAAATTGATAATTTTGGTAACGTTTGTTCGGAAGAAAGTTTACTAATGATACTTGAAATACGATTTTGAAAAAAAGACGAAAAAAAATGTTGACTTTGACCTTCAATATCTCCAGAACCAGTGACTTCCCAGGTATGGTCTAGAAGAAAAAAAGTATCCCAGTGATGAGTAGAATATGGGGTTTTCGTTTTCGTTAAGGGTCTTTTTACACCCTTTATTTTGTTTGTGAAAAGTTTATTTTTTGAGGTGAGGTTAAATTTAAGATTGCTGCGACGTTTTCGTGCAAAAAACCGTTTTTCTTTCTTTTCTTTCAAAAATTATCGGATGACTTCTTCCGCTCTAGAGTGGAGCGGGAGGGCATGTCATGTCCTTTGCATTTATAGGACAACAAGTTTCCTTTTCCTGTCCTGCTGGGTAGGATTTTACCGTTTTGCTGACATATCTTTAAGGTGTGCGTGGATAATTAAGGGCCGAGTACTCAGGCTCGGTGTTTATAGCACGAGCGGACGGCGAGCTATCCATTGCTCGCCGTCCGCAAGCCCACGACTACTGTTACAGCCACGGTGGCTGGAGATCGCTCATGCGGTGACCCACGTGTGCATCGGGTAGCTGCCTAATGTAATGATGATAATATTTAATGATAATATTCCACAACTTTTCACACAACGCCATCTAGTCCCAAGCTAAGCAGAGCTTGTGTTATGGGTACTAGACAACTGATAAACATACTTATATATTTCTAAATACATACATATTATAGATAGATTACACCCAGACACAGAAATAATGATCATACTCGTCACATATCACGCAAACATTTGTCCTGGGTGGGAATCGAACCCACGACCTCTGGCATAGCAGTCAGGGCCACTAAAAACTAGACCAACATCAACAGGTGAGTCTAATACCAGAAGTATTAATTAACGTAAGGCACATTTTTACGTTTTGGGTAAAAGGCCCTTACGTCCATAATCGTAAGGGTCAATATTACAGTTTTGGTAAATGTCCCTTACGTTATTTGATCCTTCTGGTATCGTAATGTAGTTTACAGTGGGTGGCCATATTATTAGGGACAGTACCTAGATTTCGTATATTATTATCAACTTTAATTGCGTTTTGCAGACAAATGTTTGGTTGTAGATCCGGCTAATATTTTTTATTTAAAGACATTATTGATTGAGATAATAAAAACATCAAATTTGAAGTCAAAATCATTTATGTATTTTGACTTCAAATTTGATTTACAACTTTATTGACTTTTTCAACATTTGTTGAAAACTGAGTTTCTTTCTACTGGTGAAAAAAATAACACCAGCTGATTGCAGCCGTCCTTAAAGAGTGGCCATTATACCATAAACCAGCTACAGAAAGCCAGAACTTGCATAGAGAGCTTGTTGATAATAATATAAGAATCTAGGTACTGCCCCTAATAATTTGGCCACCCATGGTAGGTTCACCATCCCTGGTATTAGTAGGCTCCTTACTTCGCATTCACGTGTACAGTGGGTAGACAGATACATATATCGCCCTAGCTGCTCGTATTTGTATTAGCAGGACGTCAAACATCGTAAAAGCTGATGGAAGATAGATAAGGATTTATTGCGACAGGTTAGTGACCTCTGCTGGACTTACTTGTAATTTTTTTAAACCTAGCCTGAAACAAGAAATTATTTACAAACATTTAAACAAACATACACAAAGCATTCAGACCTGAAACAACTATCTGAAGGCTTATTTCATTAAGAGATGTAGGTAGTCAGCTAATGACTACTCCCGCTCTAGGGTGGAGCGGGAAGCCGTGTCAGACTTTTACTGACCAAAACCACACCTATTTTTCTTCCTTTGCATTCTAGGATTACGGGTTTCTTTTTCAGAATTTTTCTCATGGTCCTAGCAGGTTATTGACTCTACTGGGCCACTACTTTAGACTACTTTTAGTTAGTTCCTGAAAGTTTTTTATTTTACTTAGTGTTTACAATGTCATCTATGTGAAAAAAGCCCAAGTATTTCTGAAGGCCTTAAAATATTTGGTTCGTGCTAAGTCGAAGCTGCGACATGCAGCGAATCTCTGAACCACTGCGCTACGTGCCGTCAATTAAATATAAAAATTAACTAGCTGTCCCCCACGGTTTCACCTGTGTCTTTGGTTACAGCAGGGAATGAGTAATAAGTAGTCATTAACCAAGTAATAGTAGAAGGGTTACAGCTACTATTCTGTGGGTCATAGCGTGCTATTTTCCTTCTTCGATAAATCGGCTATTTCACACTAATTTTGGATTAGTAAGTTCCTGAGATTTGTACGTTTGAACGAACAAATTCATCGGTTTTATAGGAGATAATTTGCCAGCAACTATTTCTGCATCATATTCGTATTTTTTACTTATTCTTTCAAACTTCAACATCCCTTTCACCGATTCAGGAATTTCCCCAAAACAACCGTATCCAGTGAGGACCTGTATGAGAAAAGTGAGGACGCCATGACATCTCTGTTAAGCCACTCTTCAAGTAGGGGTTTATCGTTTTTAGAGCCTGGAGTCCTAGATGCTGTTTTAATAATGTAAACCAGCGTTTGATTGCAATTCCATCTGACGGTAAGCAGCGATGCAATCGTTGATGACTTTATTCAGAGCCTATTCTTGAAGACACCTAAATTATAATCGGACGGGAAGACAGTGCTAATTGTTCGATTAAAGAGTTAATTTTTATAGTGACAAACAATGAGCTATTTAATTTATGCCCCATAAATGTAAATAGGCTTACAACTTTGCTTACCTCTGTGAAGATTAATGGCGTGAAACACGATATTATAGGTACTTACCCAATGTTAAGTATATTTTTCATCACAACCATTTTTAACCAATAACCACCCTATAGTTGTCAAAGTCTTGGCCCTTGAAGTCTCAAGTCAAGTGACTTAAGTAATAAACATTTCTCTCAAGTTAATGAGGTCCCAAGTCAGTGAAGTAACACTGTTAAGTGCACTTGTGGTGATTTGTGGCACTTCGAAATAAATAAATATTTGAATAACCCAATTCTGTAGAAAAAAGTAAGTGTAAGGTCGAAAACCCTTTTTTTTGACGTGGGAATTCATGAAATTCCTTCTGGTCTGGATGGAGCGAATCTTCGAAGTGTCACTTGTTAGACTTTTACAAAGTACTCCCACTCTAGATGGAGCGAATCAGTGAATTGGCAGACTTTTACTGAATAAAACACACTGGTGTGCCTTCAGACTATTTAGTAATCTGTGCTTCAGTTGCCTTTTGCGATCCAAAAGTGACTTCTGAAAAATCCTGGAGACCTCGGTCGAAAAAAAAAATCTATACTAATATAATAAAGAGGTACCGGTACTTAAAGTTTATTTTTTTGTTTGTATGAGGGTGGCTGTATGGTCGTTGGTATGAAGTAATCTGTGGAAGTACTGGTCCGATTGCTAAAATTTTTTCACCAATAGAAAGCTGCTATATTCCCGAGTGACATAGGCTATATTTTATGTACGCGGGTGAAGCTGCGGGCCAAAGCTAGTTAGCGATAAATCTGCTGGCCTTTCCCTAACTATGTTAGGGTCGGCTTCCAGTCTAACTGAATGCAGCTGGACCAGTATTTTACATGGAACGACTGAACGACTGCCTATCTGACCTCCAGAACCCAGTAACTGGGTAACACGATACTTTTTTGGCAAGACCACGTCTTTTGGACACATTAGCAATTTACCAGTCGACAGCGAAGTGAAAGAATTTTCGGACGCCGCCGACATATTATTTTTAATTAGACGTAACAAGAAATATTTATCTATACTAATATTATAAAGAGGTAAAATTAATTAATTAGGTAAGTTTGTATGTAGGGGGTAATCTCTGGAACTACTGGTCCGATTTAAAAAATTCTTTCAGTGTTAGATAGCCCATTTATCGAGGAATGCTATAGGCTATATACCATCACGCTACGACCCACGGGAGCGGAGCAGTAACGAAAAATGCGGGTGAAACCGCAGGGGACAGCTAGTAATGATAATAAAAATATAAGGTATAAATCTTTATTAACATTATAAAATACTTTGTAACACTTTTATATTTATTATACATATATTAGTAGCACAGTATAATAATGTTATCTAGATCAACGACCATTATCTAGATGCATCGTTCTTACATTTATTTAATGACTTGATTAATTGATTAATGTATACCAAATATTTGATTTGGAAAGAGTAACTGTAGCATTTTTTAACCACTTATTTTAGCAAGAATCTTTTCGAATGGACAACTGAAGTTAATTTATTATTATTTTTATACTTACCATAAAATATTAACATTTCTAAGTTCCTTTCATAATTTCTGTCAAAAGGTGGCCTCTGCTGGACATTGGCCTTACCTATCTATTTATTAAAATAAAATAATTTGAATTTTATTAGATTTTTATAGTCCCAGTTTATTTTTAAATAGCTTCTGCAACCGGCTTCATCCACGTTAAAGTAGGTTTCTTCAAACAAACTTTGGACCCCGTTTCATCTCCATGGGGGTAAATGGAAAATCCTCTCTTCGTGCTCGCTTTTGTCATAAAAGAAAACCGTGTGCAAAAATTCAAGGTCCTAGTAGTTTTACATACAACATTTTTGGATTTAACCTCTTTTTCTCAGGTCGCGCTTTCATTAGATGGACTATAATATATTATTATGTCAGTCAGTCAGTTTATCCTTTAAAAAAATATAGATTTACGTTTATGTCCACATTCGCGGTACAAAGAAAGTACATCAAACTTTATTACCTACCTACCCATCAATGTACCGCGGGCGCACGCGGCACCGCGGCACACATGCGCACGCGCAAGTCGGCGCGCATGGCAGCTGCCGAGCCAGCTGTGCGCCAACCTGTCGCGATGATGCGCGTCTGATTTGTACGGCGCATGGCGGCGTCATCATTAAGCATTGGAAGCAGTTGATTTTGAACGGTTTGTTTTAATATTTGTTTTTGACTAGGTAGGTTTTGTTACTGACTTTACCTGCTTGTACGTATAAAAGTCCTCCTATCTGGGGATTTAAAATCCAATCTATCTGGGGCTAATCAAGTATTACCTTCGTAAGCAGATTTTTTGTAAAATTAAGCAAAAGTAAGCAAGCTCCGTTCTTCAGCATAAGTAAGCAAAGCTCAATCATCAGAATGACTTCTCCCGCTTTTAGATGGAGCGGGAGGGTGTGTCAGAATTTTACTGACTAAAACCCACTTCTTTGTTCCTTCTTTGCCTTCGTTCCAGGGTCTCGGATTTTCCTTACAGATGCCAACCTATGGCCCCAGAGTCTGACACCTCTTTAAAGTGCGCGTGGAACAGTACACGCCGTCGACGACTTGAGCTCGGTCCGGATGATTACCAGACTGACCTACGTTAGCAGATTTTTTGCAAATATCACCACCGGTACCACCCTCTATCCCCCTCGTCAGGAAAACTAAGTAAGTTCTCCCCCTGAGGTGGACTTAGGTATATAAACTTTTCAATGAGCAGTGTATGAAGTCTTATAAAACGGAATATGCTTGAAATAGAAAAACAAAACAAACTTCTTTTAAAACCTTGCATAATATCAGTCCTCAGCTCATGACAGACCACGGATATCTATACTAATATAATAAAGAGGTAAAGTTTGTTTTTTTGTTTTTATGAGGTAATCTGTGGAAGTACTGGTCCGATTGCTAAAATTTTTTTTTCACCAGTAGAAAGCTGCTGTATTCCTGAGTGACATAGGCTATATATTATGTACGCGGGCGAAGCTGCGGGCTAAAGCTAGTCTATAATATGGAGACGAATTCATGACTCTTTGATGAAGTTTTCAATGACATTTGATGTTTCATGTTTGGTCTACTCATTTGCAAGCGGAGTTAATAAAGTATGGATTAGGTTAATGATTATATTATTGCGAAATAAAAAAACAATGCCAAGTGGCTTTCACTGTTAGGTGCGGTAAAGTATTTTTTTTAATTGTGGTTTCGCTCATTCATATTTCTATAGCATAGTAACACATATCGATATTTAAATGAAACTTTTATGAAGTCCAATAAATACTAAAAAACAATTTCACAATATGCGAAAAGAAAAATATATTGGGAACACAAGCATGAAGCAACGTATTCTAAATTCTCACAATGAAATGTGTATCTTTTGGTGTAGTAAATAAAGTTCTATTTTGAGTCACTCTATTAAAATGTGCATGCAGCATCGCGTCGCGTCGCGTCTCGGTGTGAACTGACCCTGAGTAATCTCATTCAACTTGTTGCTGTTGTCATCTTCCTGAGCCCCATCACCCTACTGAGGTGTGTGGAACAGGGCCCTTGCACAGAAGAAGGAGAAGAAAGAGGTGGTACGTGAGAGATACCGACCGAGTTCTTGCACACACTCACGAATGGCGCCTGGAGATAGAACACCTTGGTGAGACTCCACTGCCTCGACAAATCGTGGTATTCTATCGGTGGTCAGATATCATAGATGTACGGAGACAGTGACCGTAGCAACCCAGCGCTGGGCACGCCACAGTCACGGCGATAAGTTCTCTCTTTGAGGAGTGGTTAGAGAGGCGCCATGGCGCATGGTGGCCTCACTTTCCGTCCGCAGGTCCTCACACAGACACGTTCGGGTCGACCCGATATGACAAATAGGTACAATAAATGGTGGCAGGGGAACCCCGTGTAGTTTACCTCGCGCACTTTTCAGCACTAGTGTGTAAAACAGTAAATTGCGTGCCTAAAAGTGGGTTTCGAATAAGTGTGTTAATAGTACATTATGATACAAGTGTGTAATGTGTGCGATTACCGTCGCGGTGGTATTAAGATCCGAGCCGTGGCGAGGATCTTAAGAGAACCAAGAACGGTAATCGCCTATTACTCACGTGTATCATACGACGTTTTTCGACACACTTGTGAAGAAAATAAACGAAAAATCAGCTTTATGTAATAAGTATATGAAAAGTTTATTTAGAGAAACAGTTCGTAAATGTGCAGTCAGTAAAGTCATAATTAACTATTTTTGACTGTATAGTGGTCCCATGACTTAGATTTTCTACTTGAAGGCGTACAGCATAAATCATTTTCCTCATAAATAGTTGTTGTAGACATTTTTGTACTGTATTTTATTTTTAAATATGGCGGCAAAAAAATTGACTTTTCTTAAACGCGCGCCATACGCGATTAATGGCGGCCATAGACTAGCTACTCTAGCTCTTGGTTTAGAAAAAAGAAGAATGAGGTTGCATATAAACAGAAAATACAAATTAGATGAAAGATTTAATTAATTAATTATGTAAAATTTTAAACAGTTTATTTAAACACGAAATTGCATGAAATAAGTAAGCAAAACACTATTTCATGCTATTGAATGCAATAACAAATTTTATTCTTTTTTGTCTTAAAACTCTTTTTGACAAACAAGAGGTTAAACAAAAAGGTTCTAACTACATTACCGCACATGTGCATAATTAAATAGTAATCAAAATGTCACAGTTTGGTAACGAGCCCCTTTATATACCTAAGTACAGTGCAATAACAGCGACTTTATGAGCAAGTGTGTCGAAAAAATTTATTTGATGATATCCCTAAGAAAAAGTACAGACAAGTTAAATTGTATGAGATCTTGTACGCTAGTAGATTTTTTGGTGGATTTTTTCCGAATGAAGTTCAGTGGCACTTTTAATTATTCCCAAAGTGATTGTGTTTATACATGTACTAGGAGATGCATAAGTAGATAGACCATCTCAGCGAAGCTTGCTGAGAAGGCTGACTCGATAGATACTTTTGCCGCCAAATACTGCAAAACAGCAGATGTACTTAACACATTCTAATAATGTGTTACATCTGTAAATAAAAAAATAACACAAAGTGACTGAAGAAAGTACATTTCTATGGACAGAAACAGTATTTCAAACATGTCCAATTGACCACCCATTTTTGTTACAATGTATCAACGTTAGGTCACTGAACTTTGACTAACAAATCACCGATTTATTTGAACAATGTTAGAAAAAGGTCACAGAAGAACACTAAATGTTGCAGTTTAAAAATAACTGAATCATTATTTATGGTAATCTATCAATATTCCATTTAAAATATCATTAACTAGTTTCTTTCAGTAGCTTCGTCCGCTTATAAAAGGAACTTAGGGTAAAAAAATATATTTTTCTTTCTGATTTCTCGTGACTCTGAGATCCCGGACCTTTGGAAGGCGTACGAAGGGCCGAAGCCAAGCCAACTCACAGAGACTCATGGATAGGTACTTTTCATGGGACGTGTTTTTTTTAACATGGGAAATCATATGATGACGTGGAAACGAATGGAGCATGGTTATATGGTACGATTGGTACTTGGTTATACCAACCGACGATTCCTGTACGTGCTATGAAGACAGTGGGCCCAAGGACAATCTCCGCTTGGTGGGAAATTATTGCCATACATAGAAAACAAAGATTGTAAAGTCTACCGTTTTGGGCTGGGACCTACTTGAAGAGTGAAGAGGTATGTAACATACAATACAACGGCTATCAGGATAATTCCAGTAGTAGGTACGGTCAAAATCCAAAGAGGCCAAAAGGCTATCTTTCAAGCCAGCCAATAAAGGCAAGAGAGAGGTGGAAGCTCTGTTCCCCATCAATATCACTACGGTCGGCCACTACACTTTTGACCAAGTCTCACCTAAGTACCTAATGGTAAGCTCGACTACCTAGTGGTCGACGATGAAACATGGCTTTTTCCATGGTCCAATCTAGCCTATGACAAATTTCACCAAATTTGACTCAGCATTAGCCGTGAAAACATAAACAGACAGACTTTCTGAATTCTAATTCGCATAATTAATAATGTCGTTACACCAAATAGGTAAATATCTTCTTTTAAAAATAAGATTTTTTGATAAAAAATGCAGTTATTATTAATGTGTTCTTGTTTAATGAATACCTATAAAGCTTTGGAAGAAATCAATCATTTTACGAAAGTTGCCAGTTTATTTTTGTTATTTTCAAAAATGGCGTTTTGAATACCTACATTCTACAGCTGCTTTTCAATAATTTATCGTCGGAAACTAGAATTCTGTTTAAATTGTGAGCTTTAGGTATCGGCCACTACCGTTTGATTAAAATCTAACACTCGGAAAGTAGTGCAATCAATTTTTTATTGCATTTTGTCTTATAAAAATGAATGTTGTGAAATGAACAATTTTGATTGGGTTCACAATTCTTTTTTAAAAATCTGTAGAAATAAGTTCTCGCTTCTCTTATTAGTTAGTGGTCATTGGCAATAACTGGACAGTTAATTAAGTACTAGCGACTCTAACTGTTAACTCAACAGTTTATTCAATTCCTCAGGTAATTTTTTCAGTTAAAGTTTTAGATTTTACAAAACTTAGTGCTGAATTCTAACCGTGGAGCAGATCATTTACTAAGGGAAATCTAAGCTTGCTTCCTACTGTTCTAATCTTTCAATTTCAATTAGCTTATTATGACCATCTTTTAGGTAAAAACGAAAAAAAATATCCTAAGCACACAAATAATTTTAATTTGCGAACCTTTTGTACTACCAACCTAATCATAATCGAATCACAGACAAACTTTCACACTTTTACAAATACCTACCATAGAGCCGTTCGGAATTTTTTCCTCATTTGAACATTTCCCAGCAGTAAGTTGTTAGCTGCCAGTGATATAAGCTCGCACGTGGGTTGGCCGGGTAACGGTCGGCCCGAATGCGACCGGTCTGAGCCGACCCGAGCCGAAGACGCGAACACATCGGCTAACATCGGGCTCGCTCGGAAAACTTCGTGCTAGGAAGTTGGGTAGTGTTGTGATTTTGAATGTTAATATGTTTTTGATTGGCGTTATAATTCGTTTTGGAAATTATTTTTGGAGTTACAACTGGTTTGGGAACAAGCATTCAGGTTTTAGAATGTAGATCGCTTAAGTAAATAGATAATTTCCTAATTAATTAAGCCATCTAATAGATAGTCGAACTAAGAAATGATGACTTTCGTAAGGAAATCCGGTGCTTAATGGAAGTGTTCGGAAGTCAAATACTTAACTCGTTTATTTTTATGAAAATAGAGATGTTCGCCCAGGATGCTATAATGGAAAAACTGGTATCTCATGGCATGGTATTGTCAATTACCTGTCCTAAAAATCGGTTTAGTACTTAATTTTTGAGAAACTAAGCACATAAACACGCTATTTAATTTTATATGACTAAATTCAAAAATGTGACAGAATTTGTATGAAATTATCTGCCAAGTAAGATACTCGAAACTTAATCATAGGTGGTGAAACAGGCCCTGACTGTTATATTAGCGCGATGATTAAGTAAATTTCAGGCCATTCATTGGCCTGGGTTCGAGTATTGTTTGAAAGAGTTTAGCTGTAACTTTTTCAAAAGTGCAACTGAGGGAACACGGTATCTTCTTCACCCAGAGCGGAAGAAGTTATTTGATCATTTCCTACTACTTTTTGGTGTACAATAAAGTTTATTCTATTCATATAGAAAAATAGCTTCACTAAAATTCACCTCCAAAGGGTTCTCGGGTTCCAAAGTTTGTAGGTAGGTATAGAAGAGAAATCTACTTTCAAGTGGGTGAAACCGCTGGCAGAAGCTAGTTCTTAAATAAAATAAAAATGAACAGGACAAACGGTTACCTTGCCTTTATGCAAAGTCGGTTAAAAAAGAATATCAGCTGTCGATCGCTCGACTACAAGAATTATGGAGGAAATGGCTTATTTAATAGCTTGTAATATAGGCCAAGCTGTTGTTTGTTACTCTTTAATTATTACGGCATAAACTTATACTTTCCGTCGCTTTATATGAACAATTAGTAGATTATAAACAATAGTTAAGGTTTAAGATTGCTTTTTTAATAGCTAGATGCGTAATTGTTTTATAGTTTTGATGGTATTAAGGATGGCAGGTGATGTAGTTGAGTAGCTAATAACTAGATCAAACATAGCCGCCTTGTATAAAAAAAAAACATTTTTTTTTACGATAGTGTAAAGCCTTAGCACAGAACTGGTAGCATAGACATGGTGAAATAGGAGTGAATAAAACTTATACTTATAACTTCTCCCGCTTCATCCTAGAGCGGGAGATGTCATTACACGAATCAGGTACCAACTCAAAAAACCGGCCAAGAGCGTGTCGGGCCACGCTCAGTGTAGGGTTCCGTAGTTTCCCGTCCGTCACAATAAGTGTCCACAACTTTTCAAAAACTGTTCGTCCCATCAAGTTCAAAATAATTTTCCTATAAAGTCTTTATAAAGCTCTACTTTCCAGATTTTTTTTACGATAGTATAAAGCCCTAGCACAAAAGAGATAGGAGTCAGTCAAAGACTAACCCTTCCGCTTCACCCTAGAGCGGGAGAAGTCATTGCGCGAATTATTACCTCAAGAAAAAACTTAGCTTATCAATAAGAGAATTTAAGGTTGTAGATGTTTACGAATTTTTACACACGTCAGGGTCCAAGTAGCCTAGGCCACTGTTGGGCATAGCTCACATAGCCCCCAGCATCGCCACAACGGCCAGTTCTGTGCATCTTGCATCTATCGCATTCCCACGGCCCTCTGCTTTTCATCAGTCCACCTTTTAATGATTAAACTATACAACAACTTAAAGTCATTCTTAATTCATGAATCCCCGACCGGTCCTATGAGACCGCGCTGTTATTGTTTTACTATTGTGTCTCGTTTTGTGGGTATGTGATAGGTTAAACTTAAGCTGTAGGGTCCCGGCTGTCATTTGTAGATCTTTGGCAGTCGTTACGGATAGTCAGAAGCCAGTAAATCTGACTCCAGTCTTGCCATGAAGTATCGTGTTACCCCAGGTAATGGGTTGTGGAGGTCTGGTAGGCAGCCGCTCCTCGTAAAATACTGGTATTCAGCTAAATCCGGCTTGACTGGAAGCCGACCCCAATATAGTTGGTAGGTAGAAGGCTAAGCATATGATGATGAACTTAAAGTCATTCTAAAGTCATAGTTCATTGTTTAAAAAATATTCGATGAATCGTTCAGTCGAAGTAGCGTTTGCTGATAAAAGGTAGTTTTGCAATAAATTCTATTCGATCAATCGTTCAGTCGACTTTCCGTTAATCGACCATGTGACACTCGAAGTGACGTTACGGACCCCAATGGGACACCTTCCAACGCTGCGACTTGTCACCACTCCAGAACCTTTATAAATCTAATATTTTTGTTGGTACTCCCGCTAGAATCATTGCATCAGTCACCTCACCATCAACGACTGCATCACTGCTTACCATCAGGTGGGATTGCAGTCAAGCAGTGGCTTATGTGACATAAAAAAACTTCTCCAGCTCTATGCAGCCCGAGAGGGATTGTCAGACTTTTACTGACTAAAAAAGCCCACCCATGCGTCTTCCCTATCCGTTCCAGGACCACCTTCCAGTATTTAAAGAAACAGATAATACACAGTTACTCGTACTTTTGAAATCCTTAAAACGGTAATTCGTTTGGTGACCAATAATTCCTGTTAGGGTCATTAACCTTAACAGGAATTATTAGAAACCAGCGCCCTGCCCCGGGTTCGCACGATTACTACAAATCTTTGAAATTCCTGGCTTTACACCACTATTATATGCATTTATTAGAGTTGACAAAAAATAAAAGGCCCGTTTTGACGTTTGTCATCGCGACATAACTATTGAAGAAATATAATACTCGCAATATATATTCCATAATACTTATTATTTAATGGGTATCATTTAAGGTATTTAATTAGGTAATACAACTTGATGACAAATATAAAGTTTGGTGACAGAAAATATATTCCCCTTATTTAATGCGTCAAAAAAAGAATGTAAGTATTTTATTAAAACACTTTATGTACTGATTATTTTATTGTTACATTCAGTTTCGTTCCAAAAGTTACATTCTCTCAAATATCAAAACGATCCATTTATTTTTCTGTAACTTTATACACTTAAAACCTTCCTCGTGAATCACTCAGCTATCTATTGGTCAAAACTGTATGCAATTTCGTTTAGTAGTTTTTGAGTTTTTCGCCTATTTGTCACCAACAGATAGATGTGGTGGGTGAGGGACTTGGTTTTATAATAATAATGTGAATAGTATAGTAGTAAGTTTTGTTAACATAAATGGGCAGGGAACATTGGTCGTAGAACAAAGTGTCGATTAGGTCGAAAGGTTCTAGAGAAGCGACCACGTACCACGCGCAAGCGTATTATTTTGTGTAGTTTATTTCATCACCGCTGCTCTCAAAACGGTGAAGGAAAACATCGTGAGGAAACCGGCATGTCCTAGAGCCAAAAATTTGAAGACATGTAATATCCACCAATCCGCAATGGGCCCGCGCGGACCCGCGCGGTGGATTATAGCCCATTCCCTCTCCTAGAGAGGAGGCCTGAGTCCCAGCAGTAGGAACATAAAAAAAAATTACATTATTATTAAGATTTTTTAATATGGAAATAATTTCCTGACAATAAATAAATTATTATTATAAGGCCGATAGTGCTAATGTGACCACGTACCGGAGGACGCAGCGTTGGAAAGCCTCCTACAAGGTGAACAAACCGTGGAGGGCCTTCTTTGGCTAAAATGATGATTATGATTTTGTTTCGTTTTCTGAATTTATGAAGAAGCCTGTAAATAAGTCATGGTCGTATCTATTCATCAATTCGCGCTGGGTGAGTTACGGCCCTTTCCGTCTCCTAAAGAGTAGGCCTGAGTCCCAGCAGTGGGAACATTATAAGGCTGATTATGCTCCCTAAAATGAGCTACAACTTATATATCTAAAAGTCAAGAGTGAATAGGTTACTTCTAGGCAAGCAAGTGTGCTAGGTAAATCTTTGGCCACATCATCGCTTACCATCCGGTGGCATAGTGGTCAAACGCGAGCTTATGCATAATAATAATAACAGCCGTGCAATGATAGTCGATATCACCATCCCGCATGACGAGAATCTCGTGAAAGCTGTGTGAATGTGGACTTGGCTGTCAATGTGCCGATTGTTGTGACCGCCAACGGCCTGATGGCCAAAAGCTTCGACGACCATCTGTCGAAGTCAAAAGTGAATAGGTTAAAAACTTGTGCGCCTCACCATCAATGATTGCATCACTGCTTACCATCAGGTGGGATTGCAGTCAACCACTAGTTTATGTTATATATTTAAAAAAAAAGGTTACTTACTTCTAGGTAAGCGCGCTCCATCGTCGACCACATCGTCGCTTTCCATCAGGTGAGATAGCGGTCAAGCGCGAACCTATCTACAATAAAAAAAAGTTGTCGTTGCGCGGTTGGATCAAAGACTTGATACAGAAGGCAGTACTCCTGGATACGGCTCGCATCGTGAGGAGGTTCCTGTCTCTGGAGCCCTAACCACCGGTAGCTTGGACCCTGGTCCTGACACCGATGGACTTCTATTTTTATATATTTTAAATCTTTTTTTTCTAATAATATATTTTTTTAATGTAAATGTGACGAAAATAATCTATATACATATAATAAAATCGTAGGAAAGTCAAAACTGTACATTGAATATTTTTTTAAAAGAATACTTGAGGCGTGATCTACAATCGATACCGAAGCCAAAAATATAGTTTTTAGAATTCATGTCTGTTTGTCTGTTTATCTGTATGTCCGGGCTAAACTCAAAAAGTACTCCATGGATTTACTTCAAATTTTGCATGAATATTATTGAGAGGTCGGGAAAACCAATAGGCTACATATTATCACGCTATCACCTACGGGGGAGGAGCTGTCAAACTTTATTTTTCTTACGCATTATGTGGCAGCGTGTAATCTAACGACGCATATATAAATGTTGTTTTTGAGTAAGCCATGCTATTATTTAGCTTTACAATATAAAAACTACGCCATTTAAGTAACTTGGGCAGAAAAACATAATTTAATGAATGTTAGTAGTATAAAGGAAATTTTAAAGCAGCGCCATCTATGACATTTCATAAAAATCAAATCAAGTTACATATTAACACTTTTTGGAAATTTCTAATTGAAATTTTATCATGTTGGCGAGGTTAGTAGTTAGTTATTCTTAAAATTCATAGATGGCATTTTGCAGTTTCTTCATAACAGTTGTATCGTATAGTTCGTTTGACAAATATAAGTTCCAACAAAACCCTCAAAATCTTGAGCAGAGTTGAGGAAGACAATTTAAAAAAAATGCGGTGTTAAGTATTACAAAAAAGTGATGTTCATTGATGATGAAGTGACATTGAAGCTCATTTATCGCAAGAACGTGACAGAATCCAAGAGAACAGCATGCGGCACAAATAGAATAAGATCGCCTGTGTCGTGACATAAATTTTCGACATCTGATGATGAATCCACGGTTTACGATATCGAAGAGCAAACGGCTAAATAAAGAATGAAGTAGATTTATCTACAATATCGTGATTAACTACGCCGCCCATGGAGATATGGTTGCCTTAGAAGAAGTTTGTACCCACTGCCAAGTCCGCAAATGGAAAAGGGGACTAAATGGCGAGCATTCGAAGTCCAGCCATTTTTTTAAATACATTCGAGCTTATAACAGCGCCTTCCAGATGACTTCGTTTGGTGAACAACAAGCAAGTGTTGAAGTAAACACATCCTCAATTTGGTCTGGTCTGTTCAAAGGATTGCAAAGTATGTTGCATAACGTTAATCCGCAAATTAGCAACTTGAAAGCAGCCCTCGCGTCGGTGCCTGAGAACGAGCGCAACCACTTTAAGTTTGTCATCAGAGCAGATAGAAGGCCGATCACAGCCCATCCAGGGTGGTATAATGCTCCAACGACGAATGAGGTATCTGTTGTGTTAGTCGATCAGGAGTGTGATAAAAGAGACATCTTTTTACCCATGCATGATGACCGGCTTCGAAGGATCAGCGAGACTCACCGTGCGTACGATTCTCTTCAATATCTTCCTCTCATTTCAGTTCTGTCGCGGAGAGGTTGGCTACCATTTTGCCCACTATAATTTAGACCCCCAGACAGGCACCCCAAATCATAAAAAAAACCATCCACCATGCATTTCTACAGCTTCTTGATCCAGCTGAGGGTAAACAATGGTTCTTATCTCCGCCATTATCGTACGCTCTTTACTCAGTTTCTTAGGACATGTACGCTAAAATTGAGACAGAGCGTTTGGTATTTATAAGGTACAACCAAAGAAAGCTCAAAGCTGAGAACTACGTCTATCTCTATGCAGAATAATACAAATGCTCATTCATGGTCATTCTCCCCTCCACCTTCACAAAAGGTCCGTGGTACATGCACGAGAAGACCCAAGATGCATTTTGTTACGTGCGAAAGTTTGGTCGCCCGGACCTCTTCACTATCATCACAACCAACCCAAAGTAGCCTGAAATAACAGCTCAACTCCTTGCAGGATAGGCTTCGTACGACAGGCACAACTTGATCTCTCGCGTATTCCACCTGAAGTTAAGTTCAATTAGAAATGCTAATTTTTAATGCTCAGCTTGGAGACAATGCACGTGTTCAGGAATTTTACGATGTCCTTCTAAGTCATGGCAAACGCACACAAGAAGAGAGAGGTGGACAGGTGGTGCTGCTAGAGTCTCTCGGTAGAGTGGTACACTCTCTTGGTAGAAGTACAGAAGCGGACTTAATGCCTTAGGCATTTTCTACCAGTCCTTTGGGTGATACAAAAAAATAGTATCCAGCTTAGAAGAACTCATTCGCTGTGTGTACGGGGTTGTCAGTCGTATACTGCACCAGTAGAATTTTTGGGTGTGTGAGTAGGCCATTTAGATGCCTATAAATGATCAGGCTGCAGCAATTAACGAATGCATTCTCTGAGAAATTGAGGGGAATGATGTGGTCTACACCTCGATAAACACTGTTGTCGAGCAAGATAACGCTACACTTGCTGACACGGTGTTCAGAAATTCCACGGCATAATCCGTGGAATTTCTGAACACCCTGTCAGCAAGTGGACTTTCAGTGCATATCATCCAGCTGAAGGTCAGTGTCCCAATTGTGCTTCTTCGGAACCTATCTCCTCCAGAGCTGTGTAACGAGACTCGCCTTAAAGTCGTCTCACTCCACAGACACACCATTGGAGCAGAAATTCTTATGGTTGTGGCATCGGCGAGGCAGCATTTATACCACGCATTTCCCCCCTACCTTACAACTTCCCGTTCCAGTTCAAGCGCGTACAGTTCTCAGGACGAGTTGCTTCTCACAAAGGCAACTGTACGGTGCTTGCTCCCGCGTCACCAGTCCTGATTCTCTTTACATTTTTGCAGCTGGCAACGTACTTTATAGGGAAGTGTTGTAAGGTACGATATCTTTGTTTGTATTTTTACACTTTTGTGTCCTGGAATGGAATACATTCCACACATACATCACCATCATCATCTGCTTAGCCTTTTCTCAACTATATTGGGGTCTGCTTCCAGTCAAGCCGGATTTAGCTGAATACCAGTATTTTACGAGGAGCGGCTGCCTACCAGACCTCCACAACCCATTAACTGGGATAACACGGTACCTACTTCATGGCAAGACTGATATTCCACACATACATCATTTTCTCTATTTCCTTCAGTCACAACTTATGACTGAACTCAGCAGGATTCCCATATAATTCTCTAAACTTGCTTCGCTTGCAAAAAAAACATGTATTTTAATGCTATTTTAAAAGTTGTTTACTTATAATGCTATAGCGCCATCTTAAGTATTTTTGGTGCTGTAGAGCCTTCACGCAGACGACGTCGCGGGCAGCAGCTAGTTATAAATAAGTCATCATCATTTTTCATACGGAATACTTTTATCTATCTAAATAATTCAAGTTATCTCTATGAGAAAATCACTCGGCTCCAAGCTCAGGAATGTAACTGTCCACCCCGTTAGAGGTAGGAAGCGTGAAGATATCAAAGTAAATAAGTCATTAAGTCCTATCACAGAATACTTAGCTATTTCATATTACGTAGGCATGTGAAAGCTATCAGTGAATCTTATTTATATTGTACTAAATTATCCCAAGGGAACAAATCTCTTTATACTCGCGAGGTGAAAAACCAAATTTTATTTCAGGATTATTTTTTTTTAGGAACGAACGGAGGTTTTAATCTTTTATTGGCTAAAATCCACTTGTGTTTTTAGTTACCCGCACGATATCACTTTCAAAAAATTCCGCATAGTCTTCCTACCCGTGTGCATCATCTAAATTCGTTCAGACGTTCGGGTGCGAAGGTTTAACAAACGTAGGTAGGTACACACCTTCATTTTGGCTCGGATGGCCCGGGTCACAGTATAAAGCCCAGGTCGCTTCAAAAGCGACGTCAACAAAATTGTAGGTGCCAGTTAGGGCTAATACCCGCCAGGGCTGCGAATTTCCACCGTAACCCTCACAAAAACAAACAAGTGTAGAAACACTGTGGGTTTTAGTCAGTAAAACTCTGACATTCCCACTCTACCCAGAGTGAGAGAAGTTAAAAATAAAAAGTCAATCATTCGTTTTTAATGTTATGTATAGGTAGTTCAATATTGAGCTCTTTCAATTTATCAATCAATCAATCAATCAAATCTTTTATTTGCTAACATAGGTGCATACAGATACAGGTCTTATAAATATTTAATAGAGCGCTATGCTATGCCAGGAGGCGTACAAATTTTGGTGAGCGAGTGGCTCAAGATTGCAAATTAAAATTGACAAAATATTCATATATAATTATTTGAAAAACATGCATACTGACGGTATTTAATTTAGTGATCATGCACTTGGATTACGTTAGACCTAAACAACGAATTATTCTCTAATAATTATTAATTATAAATGTCACAAAAAAAAATTGTCAGAAATATAAAAAAAAGAAGAATTTAGAAACCAAATTCCATCGACCCATTTCCCTTCTCACCTAACAAAATAGCCCTCAAACTGCTGATAGACGATTAGTTAAAACTTACTTATTATACTAACTTATAATAATAAGCACTTTGTTCCATTTCAGTGGGACTCCGGTGTTCAATGGGTTCTGTGTACGGCGGAGGTCAAATATCACTGAGTTTGATGACAGCCGACCCACACGGTGAACAGGTGAATGCAGTAAGTTTAGTTTGCGGCGTCCATGAGAAGCACCCTGGAGATATTATAGTGCACAAGCGTATGCACAAACACGGGCGCACTTTCTGCCGGAGAAAAAGAGATCAGGCGGCTTTACGTACTTTCCGAGTCACGAGGGTATAGTACTACCTATACACCACCAACTTCCAAACTCCGAGCAACTACAGAGTAATTCGTAGTGGAAAAACCCAATAGCACTTTTTGCCATCGCACCCAGGACCTCATGCTCAGCAGGCGCGCTTGCGACCACGATACCAACGAGGCAGTAATGATAAATAATATCGCCTGTAAAAAGACCCTTAACGAAAACGAAAACTCCATATTCTACTCATCACTGGGATAGTTTTTTTTTCTTCTAGAACATATCTGGGAATTCACTGGTTCTGGAGATATTGAAGGTCAAAACCATTTTTTTTTTCAAAATCGTATTTCAAGTATCATTAGTAAACTTTCATCCGAACAAACATTATCAAAATTATCAATTTTTCATAACAAATTACGCATTTTAAGTAACAAAAATGCAGTGAAAACTAAACAAAACGAGCGCCTTTCACACACAAGCGTGCAATCGGATCAACGATCAAGCGCGAGCGGCTAAACGCGCAGCTGATCGGAAATAATCGGAATTATTATTAATGAATTATTTTTTAAAGAGGAAAAAAAAAGCTTTTTCCCAGCAATATTTTTTAGTCTAAGTTACTTATTTACATGTGTAGTTATTGGCTTTGTGATCGGTCTTTTTTCACCCTGTATTCATTTTGCAAATTTTATACGTCTTTAAAAACTTTTTTACAAGTCTTTTTTTTCCTTAATTAATTATATTTCCTAAATAAATAAGGCTAGTGTTTCTTAGCTGATTACTCTGAGAAGAAACACCGAAACAAACGTCAATAATAGTAAGTACCTTACGAGTATTTACCAAATAAACCTTCTGCCTTAAGCCAGCACAGTGTCGCACTCCAATTAAAGAGTTATTCAGACTTAGCTGTAAACATAGACAAACGCAATGTAAACAAGCGCGCGCCGCGTCACCGCTCACCTTATCTCAACATTATGCTATTGCTTAGCTATCGGAATTTCTACACCTTGGTGCTTCAAGTGAGGGGTACTATTCTTGTGTCAAGATTGTTCGAAGAGTTACCGTGGCTAGGGACCGCAAAGGGCATTTGAAGGAATACAGGAAGGTTTTAGTAAGCAACCTCTAAGTTGTAGCTATCAGGAAACATAGACTTCAGCAGGGAATTCCACTCCTTAGCTGTACGCACAATAAATCTGCCCCTTATTTTTATATGAAAATTCGTCAAAGAACTTCTCCTTTTCAGGGTAGAGTGAGTCGCTATTTCAATAAGAAGTTTGCTAATCAGGTTTTGGGGGCCCCCTGAGCTAGGGAGCCCCGAGGCACGGCCCCGTGTAGCCTTTCGCTAGGTACCTACGACAGTGTGTCAAGGGTTTTTTTTTACCAGAGATGTGCTGCAGTCCTATGCTGATTGCTATGGATGCGTTTGATATCCACCAATCATATACATTGTTCCGTATAGCTAAGCATTCACTGTTAGAAGCGGGTTCAAATAAGCTAAGCTAAGTTTATTCTATTCTATGTTTTTTAGATGGATGGATGCGTGCTGTGGGAGCGCGCTATGGATAGTCGCGATTGGTGTAGCTATGTACACATTACTCTGCTTCTGTGGTACTGTCGATGCTTCGTATAGCTGAAGCTGCGCACATCTAGCTTCGCACATCTATCTACCTAACAGCGGCGCATCTTCATAGCCCCCGCTAAATAACTTAGCTTCAGAGGGAGTGCTACGCTTTCTCATCCTGCGAGGATGTGAATATAAACGAAAACACATATTTCAAGATCTAAAGATGTGTAAGTGTTCCTTCTTTGAAAAACGAGGATCCGCCGACCAGTCGGGTGTTGTGTCTGGTCCGAACAACTGCCCGATACCTACATGCTTTCGGAGTTCGGACTGTTTTCGTAAGTTCTAATTACGTGGAGAACTCTGATGCCGCGATGTAGTGTATGTGAAACGATCAACTTCTACGAAAGCTCGTTTGCACATTGTCGCGTTTGCGTGCCTTCTATGGAAGTTCCAAGTTCTTAATTGTTACTCGCCTAAAGCATTTTAGCATTATCGGCCTTGTAATGTTCACACTGTTGGGCCGCAATCCACCACGCCCGGCGCGGCCCAGTGAAGGTTGGTGGATGTCACATGTCTTAAGGTTTTTGGTTGTAGGACATGCCTGTTTCCTCACGATGTTTTCCTTCAGACAGAGATCCCAACAGTGGTAACAATAAAAGGCCGATTATGTTAAAAAATAGGTATGTATGGCATGCATGTGTATGTAAAAATTAAACTATTTCATGATGTTTACCACTAAGTTAACTGAATAGCTGTTACAGGTTATCAGTGTCAACGATCTAACTCCTTATTTCTCGTTTACAAAGTAAAACTGTAAAGCCTGCTCTACACTACTCGCGAAGTTGGTCGAAGTTTAGCGAATACGATAATGTAGATTGGACACTTCGCTTCGCTTCGAGCAACGTCAGCTCGCATCGGGCGACTTCTAGTCTTTGTCGGTTTTTGCGCCCGAGTCAAAGGACTCGAAGTGTCCCGAAGTTACAAACACTAAGCGTCACTGAGCTCCTCGCGAGGTTGCACAAATGTGTAGTCACATACTTCGGACTTCGATCAACTTCGACGAATACTTCGTCGAGGCAACTTCGCGAGTAGTGTAGAGCAGGCTTAACCGTTTGACGTAGATCTGCTTAGAAACGCTTATTTGAATAAACAATTTAGATCAAATGTCTGAGCGGAAACAACAAACATTTACCTGTTTATTCACACATAATAGTACATTACGATATTAGTGCGTAAAGATGGTTATAACATGCGAGGCGGAATTTCAGCCCGAGCCGAAGGCGAGGGCGTAACTGAGCCGAGCATGTTATAACCAATACGCACGTATATCGTACGACGTTTTTTAACACATTTGCGAGGAAACAGAAAAAAAAAACATTTAAAAACATTTTCATTTTAAAAATTGCTGCGCACTGTTTGTGTGAGGAACATGTTAGTGTTTAGCGCCAAAGAAATCGAACGCAAATATTGTTTGGTAAAATGACAAAAATTACAAAAAATTACGAAAATTACTAAAAATGACTGAAATGACAAAGAGTGACAAAAAATGACAAAAAGTGACAAAAAATGACAGAAAATCACAAAAAATGACAAAAAGTGACAAAAATGACAAAAAATTACAAAAAGTGACAAAAAATGACAAAAAGTGACAAAAAATGACTGAAATTATGACAATAAATCACAAAAAGTGACAAAAATGACAAAAAATTACAAAAAGTGACAAAAAATGACTGAAATGACAATAAATCACAAAAAGTGACCAAAATGACAAAATATGACAAAAAATCACAAAAGTTGACAAAAACTTACAAAAAGTTACAAAAAATGACAAAAAGTGACAAAAAATGACAAAAAGTAACAAAAAGTGACAAAAAGTGACAGAAAATCACAACAAATCACAAAAAATGACAACAAATCACAAAAAATGACAAAAAGTGTCAAAAATGACAAAAGATGACAAAAAGTGACAAAAAGTGACAAAAAGTGACAAAAAGTGACAAAAAGTGACAAAAAGTGACAAAAAGTGACCAAAAGTGACCAAAAGTGACCAAAAGTGACAAAAAGTGACAAAAAATGATAAAACATGACAAATGATATAAAATGATGCTATTCAAATTTCGAACTAATCGCCGCGCGCGAAATGGCAAATAATGCTGTTATGGAATTTGTATGGACTATAACTTAACTATTTGCTTTACATAACACACGCGTTTTTTATGACCCGCTTTACATATTTAAAACCGGTGGAATTACATAAGCTTTACGAGCAACTGTGTTAAAAATATATAAAACACTGGTTTCGATAATTAATTAGGAATGGTTTTTAAAAGCACATCTTTGTAATACTTAGTAAACAGTTATCTTAATTAATACTAATTAATTAGACCATATCTAGGTTTTTTAGATAAGAAATTATCAAAATATCAAAATGATTTCTGCTGCTCTAGTGAGAGCTCTCCGCGAAAAGCGGGACGGCGTGTCAGACTTTTACCAATTTAAATACACTTCTGAGGGTCTCGGGGTTCTTTCGTACAACTTTGGGCCCCATTAGGCTTCGCCCCTTCTGGGCCCCTATGTAGAAAACGCCGGACCCTGGCTCAGGGCATCCAGGATGAGAGGTCGTCTCCTTCTGCGAAGCAGTATGCTAGCGAAGAAGACAGCCATCGCCTCAGCCAAGAGGGAACGGACATCCTTTGGCCGGTATTCGCATTGTGATCCCGACCACGGCAGGTTTGGGTTTGCGGACGATGAACAGCGAGTAGCTCACCATCCGGCCATCCGAGAAGCTGAACCCGAGTCGTCGACACCGCGTAGAGTTCCACGCGCACCTCATAGAGATGACAGCAAACCGTAGTGGGCCCGTACGATGCAGGGCCGATACTCGCTAGGGCCAGGCAATTTCCTCAAAGGAATCACGTGGTCCTAGAACGCAAAGGACAACTGAAGGACACAGGTGTCAGGTGTGGTTTTACTCAGAAAAAGTCTGACGGAACTCCTAAAATAAACTTAGATTTATGTGAGAAAAACAATATGAAATACATTATTTATAGGTAATTTCTGTAACACGTTTAAATCTATAAAGTTCAATTCAGTATGGTGGTCAGTGACTTGAGTTCTAATTTTAAAAACCTGTTCATAATAGGTTGTAAAGTTTTTAGTAGAATAAAGTGGTTTTTATGTGGTGTTTTGCATATCTGCTAGATTTATCGGTGAGTTTAGATGTTTATGGATATTTTACAAGAAGAACTAACACTTTAAATGGTTCAGGGAAACGAAATGGTCAAAAATAATTTGCTTTCTTGTAGTTTCAGACAGACGATAGATGTAAGTGGGGAATCATCATAGCTTAGCTTGGTATAAAAACAAGGAATAAGTAGGTACCAGTCAAAATCCTTTAGATTTTTTTGGTAATGTTTTATTTGGCTTGGATACTACGTCCTTTAAAACATGTCTTCGCATGAATAGCCAATAAAATATGGATGAACAATTCTGTTTTTGTAGTATTTGGCAGCAAATGTATCTAATCGACCTTCTCGGCAAACTTCGCTGAGGTAGTCAACGCTACAATAAAATTCTCAGCTCCATCATTTTACCGAGATCGCGCCTGTTTCAATGATTTCACATAGTACCTATCTAGTTTGGATTGTGATAGAAACCATAGACTATAATAGGCACTTATATAGAAACCGGGCTACCGTAATGTTCGAAAAAGTCAATATAGTCTTGGAACACAAAGGACAACGGAAGGAACATATGCAGGTGGTTTTTAATCAGTATAAGTTTATCACTCCTTCTCCACTCAGATTGGGCGAAGTTATTAATTGGTTTCCAAAAAAAGGGCTTGTCGCATTCTATAGGCACTCTCTCAATTCAGATTTCTCTATATATTTTCCTTTTAGTCCGCGTTTTACATAGATAACAATTTACATAATCTCTATTATAGCAGCAATAAATAAAATTCTTTTGTCATTTGTCGATAGTCCGCTAAAATTTTACCAGTTTTTACCTCAGTATGTTTCTAACAAGGCGGCAAACAACGGGTTAAAAGATCATCAAATAAATTCTTCTGCCAAACAAAACGGTTATAAGAAATAGTTGAAACAGTCAATAGCACCATCAAAAAATTGCCTACAGAATAAAATTTACATTTTTATGTCATTTTTTGGAATTTTGCATACACCTGTCAAAACTTTCGATACAAACGATAGACTTTTTTTGTTTATGGAAATAAACACACCTTTTTTCTGTGAATGATTTTGAATGAATTTGAGATTGAATGAATGAAAATACCTTGCACATGTGTTTGTAGTATGTTTTTGCATAATTTTTAGATTCCCATATCTTACAAAATGTGAAACATTAATAAAAGAAAGTGTTGTTTTCGAATGCATTTAATTAATCTATTCGTTATTAGTTTTACGAAGTATTTATTTATTATTGTATTCAAATAAAAATATTCAAATATGAATTAAAGACTTCCGGAAGCGGTAGATAACTTACAAAAAATATAATTATGTCAATGATGGTTTTTTAATTTTTACAGATGGAAAACAATTTTAGCAAAATTGGATTAACATACGATAAATAATATATTGTTTTTGTTTTTCGTCAAATTTAGGATTTCTTATTGTGCACCTTGACGCTGGCATTCTGCGGAATAATGGCACGCAATGGCCGATGGAAGAGAAGGTGGCCAGCGGAAATCCATTAGTTTAGTATAATAATATTAGTACTGTACATATGTTTAGTTTGTCAGCTGCTAATATTTCTTCCTCTACTTAAGAGATAAATAACGTAACATTCATTTTAAGCAAAACCCGTGTAATGTACCAATGTTCTCTCCCAAACTCGGCTTTCAAACGCTTATTACAAAATTCTATCTTTCGAATTTCGAAGTGTATTGTCAAATTGTCTATGGTCCCCGGAAACATTACAAAGGAGATTTTTTCATACAACCATTTCTCGGAAGGGCAGGTACCGAACATCGGGTACGTACTTATTGTACTTGCTAAAGTAAAAAATATTAACAATCCATCTTGGGTCCTTATTTCTAAAGAATTTTATGATTTACGTTAACTTAACATCAATAGGAACGCGGGCAGACAATGCTAGAGAAAGTTTCTATCGATATTTTTAATGTTTCGGTTTTCAAGTTTGGAACAACGCCGTCGTTGTTTGTTGAATTTGAATATGGAATGGGCACCTTTTCGAGCATTATGACTATGCAGGATGTTTTGCAGCAGATTTTTAATTGAATTCGTAAATTGGCCACACTTTGGGCTGTTGTTGTATTCCTTTATAGTTGTTTTGAAAAAGTTAGGAAGATTCTATGAATTATTATTAAACTTGAATTTAGAAAAGCACATAGTTTGAAGATGAACTCCATTTTGCTATGCTAAGGCTATCTTGTCCAGGAAGGTATAATTTTATCTATCTATCTATAGCTTTATCTGTGCCTTCGTGTTCTTGTAGTACCTAGGTACCTATTACATATTTTTAGATCTTTTTCCTTTGACAGACTAATACCTATCATACTATCTGTAGGTAACTTTCTTTAAAACGTCCGTAATTCTGACGTCGGAATTTGGGAAGGTTCTGAGTTGGTGTATTATTAATATTTCTGTGGTGTAATGTGTGATGTTTGAATTTCACACGCAGGCTTATAGGTAAGCGCATAGGTACAACCAATATATTTCACTATTAGATAATAGGTAAAGTGATCTGATGGTGGTATTTTTTCGTAATCAGCATGCCTTTCTACCGAATATGTGATCATTAAAGGAATCTGTCATGTTCCCACTGTGGTGAGTCAAGCCTCCTCTCTAGAAGAGGCTGAATAGGCTGTAATCTGTGGCTGTAATCCACCACGCGACGGCGGATTTACAGCTTCTAAATCGGGGCAGTTACGACTGGGCCACCATTGCTCTTAAATACACAATTTCTCATGGATATACATATTTTAATAATAAATGCTCATAGATTCGTAAACCTAAAGGAATCAGCACCCCGCTGTCCATTTCTGTTTACACTAATCATTCGTTTATCACATAGATATCTATATTTCTGTGGTTTATCATCTGTCGCTAAACAAAGCGTCGCATTTTACAGCATAAAAATCGCTTGATTAATAGAAAAGAGACCCAACTTAAAAAGGTAGGTATTTGAATCTTAGAAAATATGTTTCAATAATAAGGTCTAATTTGGAATACTTGCCCTCTTTTTTAAGTTAAGTCTCTTTTTAGGGTCCCGTAGCCAAATGGCAAAAATGGAACCCTAGTTTCGCCATAATATGTCTGTCCGTCCGTCCGTCTGTCCTCGCTTAGACCGTTAGCACTAGAAAGCTGAAATTTGGTACCAATATCAATCACGCCGACAGAGTAGTAAAATAAAAATTGGAAAAAAATCTTTTATTAGAGTAGCCCCCCTACGTGTAAGGTGGAAACTGTTTTTTTTTTAATTTCAACCCTAACGTGTGATGTATTACCTATTGGATAGGTATTCAAAAATGTATAGGGTATCTAATAGGAGGTTTACTCAAAATAATTTTTTGATAATATCAATAATTTCGGAAATAATCGCTCCAAAAGTAAAAAAACAATGTGTGTCTTCTTCTTCTTCTGCCTGGCGTTAATCCCGGCCATTGCCAGGGTCCGCCTTCCGACTACGTATTCTCCACTTTGCCCGATCTTTAACATCCTTCTCAGTGAGGCCATTGGCTCTCATGTCGGACTTGACGACGTCCAGCCAGCGCTTGCGAGGGCGACCACGGGACCTAGCCCCAAGGACAGCCATATCCATGCATCCCCGACCAACGTACTCCCTAGGGCGGCGCATGATGTGGCCATACCATCGCAGACGACACTCTTGCAGTTTTTCCCCCACGTCACGGACACCAAGACTACCTCGGATGAATGAGTTGCGTATGCGATCGGATCGCGTTACGCCGCTCATCCACCTCAGCATCTTCATCTCCGTGACGCGAAGCTCCTGGGTGTGTCTGCTTAGTGCTGGCCAACATTCGCCACCGTACAGGAGGACAGGCCGTATGATGCATTTATATATCTGCCCTTTGAGCCTCGGAGGCATTTTACGGTCACATAAAACGCCCGTTACCTCGCGCCATTTTGCCCATGCCGCGCCTATACGTGCTTGGACATCGTCATCCACGCTGCCAGACTCGTGCAGCACGGATCCAAGGTACCGGAACTTATCAGACTTAGTGATCAAATCCGACCCTATCCGGATAGTACCTGAATCCGTGCCACCACAGGACATGTACTCAGTCTTCGCCACATTTAGTCTCAGACCGCCGTTTTCCAGCGTGTCTTTCCAAATGTTGACCCTGCGCTCAAGATGGGCTTTGTTCTGGCTAACGAGGGCGATGTCATCGGCATACATCATTAGCCATGGAGGCTGATCCTGGATGTTTGCCGTAACTACATCAAGCACAACGTTAAACAAGAACGGGCTTAGAGCCGAACCTTGGTGAACGCCAACAGATATTGGAAAGACATTGGATTCGCCAACAGCGGTCTGGACAAAGGACACGGAATCGCGGTACATATCTCCGATAATGTCAACATAGGCCTCGGGAACACCCTTGAAGCGGAGTGCCCACCAGATAGCCTGCCGAGGTATACAGTCGAAGGCCTTCTGCAGGTCTAAAAAGGCCATATGCAGAGCTCTCCTTCTCTCTCTGTAAGCCTCAGACAGAGTCCGTAAGGCGAACACTGCATCCATGGTGCTGTTACCCGCCCGGAAGCCATATTGACACTCAGAGATAGTGCACTCGCTACGAAGCCTTGTGTCAATGATGCGCTCGAAGAGCTTCATGGTGTGGCACATGATCTTGATACCGCGGTAGTTACTGCAATCCTGTACGCTACCTTTGCCTTTGTGGACCGGGATAATCAGGCTTAGTCGCCACTGGTTTGGCATTTCCTTGGTGGTCAGGATGCGGTTATACAGATCAGTCAGAAGGTCCACACCATGTGAGCCCATCGCCTTCCACACCTCAATTGGCACATTGTCAGGCCCAATCGCTTTCCGGTTCTTCATGTGGCGAAGAGCAATGCGGGTTTCGTCGGGGGAAATAGGGGAAATAAGTCCGAGGTTAGGAGGCGGTTCGGGAGGAAGGTTGTGGGGATGCTGTTTATTAGACAGCTCCGAGAAGTATGTACACCATCTCTCCTTAACGGAAGGAGCATCATAGAGCAGCTTACCCTGGGCGTCCCTTACACAAAGACATTTGCTAATGTCCCGTGTAGCTTTTTCCCGGGCACGCGCCAGCTTAAAAATAAGCTTCTGCCCCTCCGCAGTTTCCAGCTTGTCGTACAAGGGCGACAGGCTTTTGCTGCGGGCTCTGGCTACAGCTTTTTTACAAGCGCGCTTAGCCGCTCCATATGCCTCCCTGTCTTCCGGAGAGTTGGTCCCTTGCCACTGTTTAAATAAACCCCTCTTCTTCCGAGTCGCCTCCTGAACCCCGTCATCCCACCACCACGTTTCCTTGTCTATGACGCGGCCACCACGAGAAGTGCCAAGGACGCGCTTACCCGCAGTGGTGATTGCTGAATGGATCCTACTCCAGATCTCTTGAACGGACTCATGCGGGGCACTCACCGCAAGATGCTCGACCTCCGCGATGAAGTTCGACTGTTTAGAGCCATTAAGCAACCACCACTTAGTGCGGGGTTCGCGTTTCTCAACAACTTTCTTCCTTGGCACGACCGCAAAGTCCAGGACAAGAAGGCGGTGTTGAGCCGTTAGGCTTTCGCCAGGGATGACTTTGCAGTTGGTAACCTTGCCAATGTGGCACCGTCGCACCAACAGGTAATCTATCTGGGTTGAGTAGGCACCACTACGGTACGTAATAAGATGGTGGGGCTTCTTCTGAAAGAACGTATTCGCGATGGCAAGGTCCGATACGGCGCAGGTCCTGAGTATACTGACTCCCTCTGCATTTAGTTGGCCGTATCCAAAACCACCGTGAACACGTCCGTGCTCTCCAGCAAACTGACCTACGTGACCGTTGAGGTCCCCCCCAACCAAAACATCTTCGGAATTCGGAATAGCGCGCAATACGATAAAAAAACAATGTGTGTGTTCCCCTCTAACTTGTGAACCATAAGTTTAGAAAATATGAAAAAAAGCTGGAAAGTAGAGCTCTATAAAGACTTTCTAGGAAAATTATTTTGAACTTGATGGGACGAACAGTTTTCGAAAAGTTGGGGACACTCATTGTGACGGATGAGAAACTACAGAACCCTACACTGAGCGTGGCCCGACACGCTCTTGGCCGGTTTTTGAGTTAAGTTCCTTTTCTATTAAGCATGCGTATTATTTGCACATAAACCTATAACTGTACAACTCGTCTATTGGTATTATGTTAACAATACCAACCTTTAAAAAAAAATCGGCCCGTTCGGCTCCCCTGGTTATTGATCGGTTATTAATTTACTCAGATACCCGCGAAACGAGACACAATAGTAAAACAATAACAGCGCGGTCTCATAGGACCGGTTGGGGATTCAAACGTTAAAAGTTGTGTCTGGCGCATCATGACGTCACAGATAATGACAAGACAAACACTTTGACTGGCCTGTTGGTCTAGTTAGTGGCCCTGACTGCTATGCCGTAGGTCGTGGGTTCGATTCCCACCCAGGACAAATGTTTGTGTGATGAGCACGTTCATCGGTAAATAAGTAATGAATTAATTGACTAGCCTGTTGGTCTAGTGGTTAGTGGCCTTGACTGCTACGCCGGAGATCGTGGGTTCGATTCCCAATTTCCCACCCAGGACAAATGTTTGTGTGATGAGCACGTTCATTTGTTCCGTGCCTGGGTGTAATTTATCTATATTATGTATGTATTTAGAAATATATAAGTATGTTTATCAGTTGTCTAGTACCCCATAACACAAGCTCTGCTTAGCTTGGGACTAGATGGCGTTGTGTGGAAAGTTGTGGAACATATCTATAAAGAGGTAAAATTTGTAAGTTTGTATGTAAGGTGTAATCTCTGAAACTACTGGTCCGATTTGAAAAATTCTTTCCGTGTTAGATAGTCCATTTATCGAAGAATGCTATAGGCTATATATCATTACGCTACGACCCACAGGCAGGCCTCCGTCACTCCATGTACTTGCGCGCTATAAGTGCCTACCGCCCAGCCGAGCGGTCTCGGTCCGCTTGCGGATCAAATTCAGTGCGGTTTTCGCAAGCGAAGCGCACGCACGCCGTTCAATTTTAATAGTGCTGTTCGTTCATACGCGTACCTATGATGCCTTGCTTGCTTTAGATGAGTGCAAATCAAGTAAAAGAAGGGATAAACACCTAACATTTTTCCATTTACCTGACAATGACGAAAGTACGACGAAATTTATAAAAGAAATATTTTATAAACGATACAATTTTAAACTGTATTTAATTATAACTAAATTGTAACTACAAGTCAGAACATTCACAGTTCTCAATAACATAAACCCAAAAAGTCATGTTAATTTAATTTTATCGAAGAGGCAGCCCTACGATTGCTGCGGGATCGCGCGGTGCGAAGCAATGACAACTGTACGCTTGAGCATTAAGGCACATTTTAGCATGCAGTGGTTGCCGACGCGACGCAGTAGGCTATTATAGTAGTAGGTATTGTAATTTTTCTACTGAGTGAAGTATCTGTTACGTAGTAACTATTTAGTAATCTGTGCCACAGGAGCGGAGCAGTAACGAAAAATGCGGGTGAAACCGCAGGGGACAGCTAGTTATTATTATAAGATGCGTGGGCGCATCGTGACGTCACAGATAATGACAAGACAAACAAGTTCCGGATCAAGTCGGATTGTAATTTTTTTTTAATATGTCAGGTTGCTAGGTTGTAAGAGAAACTCGAATTGTGAAGAATATTTTTGGTTAGTCTATAGAAATTTAGAATTTCGTTTATCAAACAATAATATAATAATAATAATATAAAGCCACTATTTTTATATTTTTAAATGTTTTTTTTTAAGTTTTTGTAAAAATATTTAAAAATGTATAAAATATGTTGTAATGAAAAATAAATGAAATATAATATAATAATATGTTCCACAACTATCCACACAACGCCATCTAGTCCCAAGCTACAATTCGTCCGTTATAAGTGAGCGAGAATTTTGAAAAAATAAATGCCTATAACTGTTTTTAACAGCAATAACAACTGCAAATTCCATTTATTTTTTTAAAACCTTTATTTTTGTACGATATTTCAAGCGCCAAAATTCGTAGAGCCTAACTTCACACTCGCCAACTTATAGCGGACGAACTGTAAGCAGAGCTTCTGTTGTGGGTACTAGACAACTGATGAACATACTTACTTATATATTTCTAAATACAACAATAGTTCAGTACGGTAAAGTAAAGTAGGAAAGCAAAATAAAAAAATCAGACTTTCAATGTTAGTGACCGAAACTGAAAACACACGTTAGTACAGTATTAGAATAGGTAAGTATGTCATCATCATCATCATCATCTCAGCCGAAAGACGTCCACTGTTGGACATAGGCCTCCCCCAAGCGTCGCCACAGCGACCGGTCCTGCGCGTCTCGCATCCATCGGATTCCCGCGACCCTCGCCAGGTCGTCGGTCCACCTTGTGGGAGGCCTTCCGACGCTGCGTCTTCCGGTACGTGGCCGCCACTCTAGAACCTTCCGTCCCCATCGACCATCTGTTCTACGAGCAATGTGCCCTGCCCACTGCCACTTAAGTTTGGCGATTCTTCGGGCTATGTCGGTAACCTTAGTTCTCTTGCGGATCTCTTCATTCCTGATGTGATCGCGCAAGGAAACTCCGAGCATAGCCCTTTCCATTGCTCTTTGGGTGACTTTAAGCCTTCTGATTAGGCCCATTGTGAGCGACCACGTTTCCGAGCCATATGTCATCACTGGCAACACACACTGGTCATAGACTTTTGTCTTGAGACACTGCGGTAGGTTGGACGAGAAGATACCGTGCAGCTTCCTGAACGCTGCCCAGCCGAGTCGGATTCGACGATTGATCTCTTTCTCGAAGTTAGATCTACCCAACTGGACCGTCTGTCCCAGGTAGACGTAGTCGTCCACAACTTCGAGTGTAGTGTCTCCGATCTTGATAGGAGTGGGAGCTACATGGATGTTTACCATGACTTTGGTTTTGTCCATGTTCATTTTGAGTCCCACTCTTTCGGAAGCCCTACTGAGATCACCGAGCATTGTACTGAGCTCCTCCGTAGTCTCAGCCATGACTACTATGTCGTCGGCAAACCGAAGGTGAGTGATGTACTCGCCGTTGATATTGATGCCTCGCCCTCTCCATTCCAGAACCTTGAAGACATCCTCCAATGCGGCCGTGAACAGTTTCGGAGAGATAACGTCTCCCTGTCTCACACCCCGCTGTAAAAGGATAGGTTTCGAGGTAAGTATGTACAAAAATTAATTAATTTCCTCAATTGAATCAGGTAAGTATTAAATAAATTTTGAAACAATAATTAGCGTTTGAATCCCCAACCGGTCCTATGAGACCGCGCTGTTATTGTTTTACTATTGTGTCTGGTTTCGCGGGTATCTGAGTAATTAGGCTAAGTTCAATGAAGTGGAATGCCCAATTTTTGCTAATACCATTTCTTTGACTTAATAAGGCTCCAACTACCTACACTAAAAACAAAATAGAATAAAAATGTTGACTTCAGCGCCATCTAGCGTGAAGTAGAGTTTCACGTTAGAGGCTGCACGGATCATCAAACATTGTCAAAATACTTGACCAAGCCTTGTACTATTACCACATGATAGGGCTAAGCAATGAATATACTTTTTATTTAATTATTAGTTCTTGACATATGTCTACTCTGTCTAGTGACAGTTTCTCCTAGGAAATTTGCGCTATCTTTGCAAAGCTGATATGTTTTGTTAACTCGTCATCTATCTAGTTAGATATCCGAAAGCTTGCGTATCATTTAAAACCTTGTAACTAATTTGTAGTATCTTCCCCGACACTACATCTGATTTTTATGAGTTGGGAAATCATCAAATCATTCCTCTAGCTCTGAGTAGAGCGGGAGGGAGTGATAGACTGTTGCTGACTAAACCTACAGATATATGACAGGGCAGGCAAATATAAACATCGCCACAGACTAAAAACAAACGTCAAAATGGCTTACGATGTACCTATGTTTTGATTATAGATATCTAAGATTTCTGTGGTTGTGAGTCATTGTTGAGTAATAAATGTGTTTACACGATACCTGTTATAGTTAACAATACCAAACTTGTCAAAATCAACAATTATGAAGCCGATGATCGACAATTCAGATACAATTCTAATAGCAGACTTGAGGCCCTGATCTTTAACTATTATTTTGGAAACCCTGAGCACTCCAGTATTTTTTATTAATTCATGAATCCCCGACCGGTCTTATTGGACCGCGCTGTTATTGTCTTACTATTGTGTCTCGTTTCGCGGGTATTGATAGGTTAAACTATGTGCTTGACTGCGATCCCACCTGATGGTAAGCAGTAATGCAGTCGTTGATGGTGAGGCGCACTAGCTTATTAAGAGCCTATTCACTTTAGCCTTGAAGACACCTAAATTATAATCGGATGGGAAAACCGCAGCAGGCAAATTGTTCCAGTCCCTCGAAGTACGCGGTATAAACGACGAAGCGAAACGCTTATTTCTTACATAATAATTTTATAATATACAGTACCTACTTATATGTCAATTAAGTAGTTTCTTTAGTTACCCTTTACGTTCCAGGGCCACGGTAACTCTTTCAAACCTTTGTCCGTTTTTCTCAGCTACCGAGTACAATACCTTACAATTTTGATCTCAAAGCACCCTTCTTAAAAATGTTGATATCCCGACATTGTACAACAAACCTTTACCTTGAAACTCACCCCATATCTATAAAGTAACACTGTGAATACATTTTACTCTCAAAAAACTCCCAGTTCCGGCCTCCTGCGTCCCTGTAGTTTACCTTGGAACCTGGATGTACGAGTAACTGGCCAAAACCAGCTATACAATACCGCGCCCATTGAAGAAGGGATCATTTTGATATTAAAACTTATGGTAATGATATGAATACGGGAAACTTAGAAGATTCTCTGGCTTGTAAGAGAAATAATAAGACGTCTGCAATTCGAGTAAGCTCGGTTGATTCTGAAAGGGGATCTTGTTAGCATTTTTTGCGTTCATGGGTATCGCAGGAGCTTTTATTCTCTCTATCAGTGATTGTCGCATTCATGTCGGGATAAGTAAAGCTTTGTGAGCCGAGGGCTGTGAGCTTAGCTCCCTTTTCAGTTTTTGTTCCGACATTTTTCTTGAATAATTTTTTAGATGTTTATGCAAAGTTGGCTTGGTTATGGTTGCGAAATTAACTTGGGTAAGTGGCTATGTTTTGATTTCTTTTCTTTCTTAGCAATGACACTCCTTTTTGCAGAGACAATCTTTTATTTTTTTGGTTAGTATACTTACAATCAATTTGATTGTACCTATATCAAAATAATAACAAAAAAATTACATAAACTTAAATATACCTATATGCATAATAGCACTCTTATCCTTGACAGCGGTATCTAACAGAGAACCTTTACCTTATCTTTTATGGGTCCCTTTTGTATTAACAACTTCACCATTACTTGCATTTAAAAATACCTTAAAATATCCTGAACCAAAGAACATATCACTGTTCAAAACCGAATCTTTCTTCCTTTTTCTTTCACCCAAAAACCGAAGATGAATTCGACATTAATTCGCAGTAAATCGTGGCAGCCCTTACATCGAGTACTTATGTAGGAGCCGTCTGCGGGCCCCGAGACTCCTGCGCAGGTGTGCGACGCATTGATGTGATCTGTCGGCTTTTCTACCTCGCTTCCTATGCTACAGCTGCGGAGCAAGACCAGTTTAAATTGTGAACTCAAAAGTATTATTTGAGTGAGGATGGGCTAATATTTAAGTATATGTATTTAAATTACGTTTTATTATGAGATATTCTGGTGTTTTGTTCGAGATTTTTTTGTTAATTCTTGTTTTGTAAAGACTTGGTTTAAGCACAGAATAAGTAATAGTACCTACATTCTACAATGGTTTAAGCTAGCCTTTGTATGTTTTTCTATAAAGCCGTAGTCTTTAATATTAACAAAACTTTGCCAAAAGGCTTCTTCTTCTGCCTGGCGTTAATCCCGGCCATTGCCAGGGTCCGCCTTCCGACTAAGTTTTTTCCACTTTGCTCGATCTTTAACATCCTTCTCAGTGAGGCCATTGGCTCTCATGTCGGACTTGACGACGTCCAGCCAGCGCTTGCGAGGGCGACCACGGGTCCTAGCCCCAAGGACAGCCATATCCATGCATCTCCGACCAACGTACTCCCTAGGGCGGCGCATGATGTGGCCATACCATCGCAGACGACACTCTTGCAGTTTTTCCCCCACGTCACGGACACCAAGACTACCTCGGATGAATGAGTTGCGTATGCGATCGGATCGCGTTACGCCGCTCATCCACCTCAGCATCTTCATCTCCGTGACGCGAAGCTCCTGGGTGTGTCTGCTTAGTGCTGGCCAACATTCGCCACCGTACAGGAGGACAGGCCGTATGATGCATTTATATATCTGCCCTTTGAGCCTCGGAGGCATTTTACGGTCACATAAAACGCCCGTTACCTCGCGCCATTTTGCCCATGCCGCGCCTATACGTGCTTGGACATCGTCATCCACGCTGCCAGACTCGTGCAGCACGGATCCAAGGTACCGGAACTTATCAGACTTACGGCCAATTTCTTCAAAAAAGCTAAAACTAAAGTAATAACTTTTCCTTGAACATTACTGCTGTTAATAGCAACTGTCGTCTTGTAAATGTTTTTATCAAGTGAAAACATTTACAAGACGACAGTTGCTATTGACGTTATCCACTTTATGACGTTACTTTGGTTATTATCCACTTTATGACGTTACTTTGACTGTTACTTTGGTTGTTACGTTTGGTGAAGAAATTGGCAGATAGTGATCAAATCCGACCCTATCCGGATAGTACTTGAATCCGTGCCACCACAGGACATGTACTCAGTCTTCGCCACGTTTAGTCTCAGACCGCCGTTTTCCAGCGTGTCTTTCCAAATGTTGACCCTGCGCTCAAGATGGGCTTTGTTCTGGTTAACGAGGGCGATGTCATCGGCATACATCATTAGCCATGGAGGCTGATCCTGGATGTTTGCCGTAACTACATCAAGCACAACGTTAAACAAGAACGGGCTTAGAGCCGAACCTTGGTGAACGCCAACAGATATTGGAAAGACATTGGATTCGCCAACAGCGGTCTGGACAAAGGACACGGAATCGCGGTACATATCTCTGATAATGTCAATATAGGCCTCGGGAACACCCTTGAAGCGGAGTGCCCACCAGATAGCCTGCCGAGGTATACAGTCGAAGGCCTTCTGCAGGTCTAAAAAGGCCATATGCAGAGCTCTCCTTCTCTCTCTGTAAGCCTCAGACAGAGTCCGTAAGGCGAACACTGCATCCATGGTGCTGTTACCCGCCCGGAAGCCATATTGACACTCAGAGATAGTGCACTCGCTACGGAGCCTTGTGTCAATGATGCGCTCGAAGAGCTTCATGGTGTGGCACATGATCTTGATACCGCGGTAGTTACTGCAATCCTGTACGCTACCTTTGCCTTTGTGGACCGGGATAATCAGGCTTAGTCGCCACTGGTTTGGCATTTCCTTGGTGGTCAGGATGCGGTTATAAAGATCAGTCAGAAGGTCCACACCATGTGAGCCCATCGCCTTCCACACCTCAATTGGCACATTGTCAGGCCCAATCGATTTCCGATTCTTCATGTGGCGAAGAGCAATGCGGGTTTCGTCGGGGGAAATAGGGGAAATAAGTCCGAGGTTAGGAGGCGGTTCGGGAGGAAGGTTGTGGGGATGCTGTTTATTAGACAGCTCCGAGAAGTATGTACACCATCTCTCCTTAACAGAAGGAGCATCATAGAGCAGCTTACCCTGGGCGTCCCTTACACAAAGACATTTGCTAATGTCCCGTGTAGCTTTTTCCCGGGCACGCGCCAGCTTAAAAATAAGCTTCTGCCCCTCCGCAGTTTCCAGCTTGTCGTACAAGGGCGACAGACTTTTGCTGCGGGCTCTGGCTACAGCTTTTTTACAAGCGCGCTTAGCCGCTCCATATGCCTCCCTGTCTTCCGGAGAGTTGGTCCCTTGCCACTGTTTGAATAAACCCCTCTTCTTCCGAGTCGCCTCCTGAACCCCGTCATCCCACCACCACGTTTCCTTGTCTATGACGCGGCCACCACGAGAAGTGCCAAGGACGCGCTTACCCGCAATGATGATTGCTGAATGGATCCTACTCCAGATCTCTTGAACGGACTCATGCGGAGCACACACCTCAAGATGCTCGACCTCCGCGATGAAGTCCGACTGTTTAGAGCCATTAAGCAACCACCACTTAGTGCGGGGTTCGCGTTTCTCAACAACTTTCTTCCTTGGCACGACCGCAAAGTCCAGGACAAGGAGGCGGTGTTGAGCCGTTAGGCTTTCGCCAGGGATGACTTTGCAGTTGGTAACCTTGCCAATGTGGCACCGTCGCACCAACAGGTAATCTATCTGGGTTGAGTAGGCACCACTACGGTACGTAATAAGATGGTGAGGCTTCTTCTGAAAGAACGTATTCGCGATGGCAAGGTCCGATACGGCGCAGGTCCTGAGTATACTGACTCCCTCTGCATTTAGTTGGCCGTATCCAAAACCCCCGTGAACACGTCCGTACTCTCCAGCAAACTGACCTACGTGACCGTTGAGGTCCCCCCCAACCAAAACATCTTCGGAATTCGGAATATCGCGTAATACGTCTTCGAACTCATTCCAGAAGGCCTCCTTTTCAGGCTCACAGCAACCAGTTTGAGGAGCGTAGGCACTGATTAGGTTCGTAACTGATCCTTCGATCAGCACCCTAACTCGCATCAACCGGTCGCTGTATCGGTCTACTTCAAGAAGGCCATCCTGAAGGTCCTTAGACAGCACTACGGCCACTCCGTTCCGTCCCGATGGTGATCCGGCGTACACTAGCCGGTACCCCTGCCCGATGTCACGGGACTTATTCCCCTTCCAACGCGTCTCCTGAAGGAAGGCGCACTGGACCCGACGCTTCGCAAGTACGCCCGCGAGTTCCCTGCAACGTCCGGTTAGAGAGCCAATGTTCCAGGTGGCAAAGCGGAACTTCCTTTTGGGTACTAACCTCTTTAACCGTGCCCGTACTTGACACGGTAGCCCTAACCCACTTGTCACAGGATTAGGGCGATGTGCCTGCGCGTCGTTATGCGGCGACGCCCTAGCACGAGTACCCAAATATATATTCCTATCCATAAATATTTGACTGAGGTTGGTTTTACGTGAGGCGACCAGCCGTCTGACCCCCACAACCCTACGAGAGGGAAACCAGGTTTGCCAGAGCCTTGTCCGTTGAACAGCAGGGTGCACCGCTAGCAGGTAAGGTTGGCTTGGGTCCTTCAGATGTTAATGGACCCCATACACTTTGCCAAAAGGCTTATTACACTGTAAAGGACTACGTTGAGGACGTAAAGGCTTGGGATTGACCCGCTCCAGTGCGCACTACAACTGTTGTCTTATCTTCTTATTTTATTTTGTTTTCGATTGTACTATTTTACAATTTGAAATTTATTTATTACAATTTGACATTGTAAAATAATTTTTACTTTACAATTTGACATTTTTTAATTATTTTTTTTTTATTTCTGTTTGACAAAAATGCTTAATTTGTTAAGTATTACACTTTGTATTATTTTGTTTTTCTTTTTTGTGAATGTGAGGACTATGTGGATTGCTTTTTTATTTTTTTATTTTTTTTTTAGTCAGTTTAACTTATGTCCGGCAATTCGAGTGTTTTCTGTGACCTAACCATTATGTCCTCTCTTTGGTATTGTTCGTCAAGTCGTAGAGCTCCTTAGTAGTCCTGAGTTGAGCTTTGCGAATAATGACAAATGCTTGCACTGACTGGACAGGTCCACTCAAATTTGCATCGTTCTTTCTTCAAAAGGCCATCTCGGACACTAATCTGCATGGTTCGCATATGACTTACTTACATGTTGTATGGACTTTAAAAGAGACTGTGACCCCTGAGTTTGTTTCGGTGTTTCTTCTCAGGGTAGTCAGTTAGGAAACACCGGCCTCATCTAGTAACAAAAAAAAAAAAGTCCTAAAAAAAAATATATTGACGTGTAAAAGAGTTTGAAAAAACCTATTTGCAGAATAAATATCATTTGTCATTTAACATCAACGATCTTTGATATTCGTAGCTACCTAAGTACTTACTACTCTGGTAACTTAACGAGACTATCATGTTCTTGACAAATATTGCTAGATTTCTAAGCAATGTTGATCCTTAAAAGAATGCACAAGTTAGTATTGTAGATTACTTCTTATTTCACATTGTTCTCTTAAAGATTTATTAATTTTATTTCAACATTCTCTAAATAGCGACTCTACCCGCGTGAACTTATGGGCTCGCGTCGTGGATTGTGTGCAACGATTGTGTGTGACCCCTTCTCTCTCATATAGAAGAATATTATTTAACGCTAATTTAATTATGGAATATATTGCTGGTATTCATTTTGCACTTACTTTATAGTAGCAAGCAATTTCTTCGAATGTTAAAAGTGGCTTCTCATTTTTTGACAACTCTAGATAGACCTGAGGCCCAGCAGCGGGAACATCATAACGCGATTCATGAATGGACCGGTCTCATGCAACCGCGCTGTTATTGTTTTACTATTGTGTCTCGTTTCGCGGGTATGTGATAGATTAAACTATGATTAGATAAATCCGCCATTGCAATGCCCGCGCATCGTATTAGCTATGTCTCAACTCACTGCTTGTCGTTCGATAGACATCTCATTTCCAAATAACATGAAACTTTTATCAAGCGCCATTGTTTACTAAACGATTACTATAAGCCTATTGTACTTTAAATATAAAACGTCAGCAATTAACAGCAATTTATTTGACCTATCACGAATTGGATTCAGTTTCCTTTCATCGACTATTGTCAGTTATTTGCGTGGGAAAACACTTATTTGTGTAATTGTTTTATAAGGAAATGTATATTGCTGTAAGTTTACAGTTTTTTTTTTTTGTGGCAATTGAGCCGGTTTCGACTATTCTGCCAGTGTCACGTTGGGACGGCAGCACAGTGAGGGCAACCGTCGAACTTTGTACTTCGTGGTAGGTGTTAGTTATGCTGAAAAGACGAACACAAAGGTTAGTAGAACATATAATCTAATTTACAATCTAATCTACGATATTATATACATATATATAACACATTTACCACTATATACAAAAAAAAAATACAAATACATTACGCACCAATTAAAATTTAAGGAAGTTTACAGTTAAGTTTGATGACATTGTTCTGTATTTATGTAGAGTGTAGCGATTGCGACAAACCATAGACAATTCGTAGAGTACCTATGTAATTTAGGCGGTAGGTACATTTTCAAATACATAGATTGTGTGAGGGTCTGTCTATCACTCACTCCCTTGTCCTACATATCACATGCAGGAAAAGTTAGTGAGATAGACAGACGCGTGACAGGACAGAATGGACGCAAAAAAGTGTTAAGTAGGTACGCCCTAAATAATTAATAAGGAACACGGGTGCAAGAAGAAGAAGAAGAAGAAGGTACCTAAGTACCTACTTACTTACGTACTACTGGTACTGACTATTATTATGAAATTAATCATTATTTAGCTAGTAGTTAGGTATCTACGTACTATTTTACATTTGTATATCAATATTTAGTTCATGAATCCCCGACCGGTCCTATGAGACCACGCTGTTATTATTTTACTATTGTGTCTCGTTTCTCGGGTATGTGACAGATTAATCAAAATATGAGTTCGTGAAAAGTCTCACAAAAGTCTGCCTTCCCAGACTGCCGTTTTAATACGATCCTTCAGTCCACAATACCATAAGAAAGAGACCCTATAGCTTGTAATCCAAGATGTAAATTAACTACAATGGGGCCGCCAACTGTAACATCTCATTACGCTCTATTTAAACTCAATGCCCATTATGTGCATAATAATAATAAAACCGTTAATGCTTAACACGTGTAGACCTTTTGGCATCACCTGACGTGACCTTGGGCCGTCGGACCGCGCTGTCCTTGGGCCGAGAGGGGCTAAACAAAACGAACGCCGGGACAATATTATGGCCGTTAAACAAGTCTCCATGAATGCTCCGGAAGGTTGGCTCCCCTTGCTTTATTTTGTCTATGGATATAAAAACGACCGAAGTGACATTACGCAATCAATTTGAAAAATGAACGAATGATTTGTGTGATTTCTGGTGTTTTTTTTATTTAGGATGTAAACATAACTAATCCTTTTTGAATTAAGAAGTGGAGTCAAATGAGATTGAGAATCGAGATTGTTTGTATAAACAAAAAAATGTCATTTGTCATTTACATAAGTAGGTAACACATTTATTTTAAGTGGGATATCATTCAATGATTTTTCGCATTCTTGGGCGGAGCGGGATGTCGAGTCACACTTTTACTGACTAAAACCTAGTCCTATTCCTTCTTTGCCTAAGTAAGTAGGTATCTACTAACTTGTGTTTCGCTTTTCTATAATATAATATGTTCTACAACTTTTCACACAACGCCATCTAGTCCTAACCTAAGCAGAGCTTGTGTTATGGGTACTAGACAACTGACACTGAAACATACTTATATATTTCTAAATACATACATACATATTATTATAGATAAATTACACCCAGACACAGAACAAATGATCATGCTTATCACACAAACATTTGTCCTGGGTGGGAATCGAACCCACGACCTCCGGCATAGCAGTCAGGGCCACTGACCACTAGACCAACAGGCCAGTCTGTAGGTTTGCTGTTATGATTTCGGTACTTTATCAATGGTCCAATTTATAAGCTTTTTATTCCAATTCATACTATAGATGAAATTAAAAATACCAAAAAAATATTTATCTTTTAATTTAGTTTTATTACCTATACTTAACTTAATATTTTATAGGTAGGTACTTAATATAAATCTGGCCATGGCCGTTGAAGTTCTTACATAACTAACCTGTTTGATTCCCCTCTGAATCGAACGATCCTCTTTTGTATGAACTGTGCGTAGGTACGCCTCCCTCATTCTTTGTAGAGTTTCTATATACTTGATGACTGGCCATGAAAGCAAGCCGGTATAGTATACTTAGGTATTTTAGAATCTTGGGTGGGATTATTTGAAAGAGTCAACGCAGTGGGAAATTATTTGATGATTTAGGTACCACTACCACCTCAAAAAAGATCAAGAGCGAGTTAGATTCGCGCACCACAACGGCTGCGTAAAAATGTTACCGTTGTGTAAATAGTTCTCTAGCGACATCTATGATGCCGCTTAGGAACTAAAATTGAAAATTCTAGTTCGAAATTAACCATCGCGTAGTTGCTTGGACTACTGATTGCTGTGTTTCCTAGGTTACAACGCTTTTTTTTGGAAGGGGAATTATCAGAATGACTTCTCCCGCTCTTGGGAGGAGCGGGAGGGCATGTCAGACTCTTACTGACTAAACCCCACCCCGTTCCTTCGTTGCCTGCGATTTGGGGGACACGGTGACAACCTTTCATTTTCCGTGTCACCCAGGGGTTTCGGCCCTACCGGGCCCGTTTGCTGACATCTTGAGGCGCGCGTGGAACAGAACGTGCCGTTGACGACTAGGCTCGGTCCAGATTATTACCAGACTGCCGGGATCGGGATCTCAGCTAGGTTACTACGCTGAGAAGTAGACCTTTCGAGTCAGTGCTAGTACTTGTCATTATCAGTGTATTCGTGTAGCTCAACTCAGGACTACTAATCAACGACTTTACGAACAATAAAAAAGAAAGAACATAGGTAGGGTTTTTAAGTCCTCTCTTTGGGGAGTGGCTGGAAAGACGCTAACGGTGTCCTCACCTTCCGCATGACGCAGGTTCTCACCGGGCATGGTAAGTTCGGGAGGTTCCTGCACCGAATTCGTGCGTAAGAAGCGGTCGGGTTTCACCATTGTGTGGACCGCTCCGAGGACACGGTGGAGGTATGCCTCGCTTGGGCGGAGCACCGCCTTGTCTTTGTGGGAGTGATCGGCGGCAACGACCTCTCGCGCCGGACCCTGGTACAGGCCATGGTCCGGAGCGAAGAGGAATGACAGGTAGTCGTTTCCTTCCGCGAACCAGCAATGCTAGTCAGTAGGTCTTCCCATCATCCACATCCACCTAGCCTTTTCCCAACTATATTGGGGTCGGCTTCCAGTCACGCCGGATTTTGCTGAATACCAGTATTTTACGAGGAGCGGCTGCCTACCAGACCTCCACAACCCATTAACTGGGGTAACACGGTACTTCATGGTAAGACTGGAATCAGATTTACTGGCTTCTGACTATCCGTAACGACTGCCAAAGATCTAAAAATTACAGTCGGGACCAACGGCTTAACGTGCTTGCCGTGGCACGAAGGAAACTCGGTACCTATGTTAAGATGGTCACCCATCCACAGACCAACCTTGGCAAGCATTGCTTAACCTTGAAGATCAATCCGTGCGGCTGTTATTATCTAGCCACGAGCTCCTCCATCAGTAGGTCTTCCCGCGCCACTTAAATTCATGACAAACGGGTCAGACGTGGAATACCTACTGCAATATTTTTTTGAGTCAGTTAGGTAACTGCTTTGAAATAAACCGTTAAAATTCCAAACAAAGGTAGGTCCATAACTCCATACCTACTGGTTTCAATAAAACCCGCCCAAAGAATCTGGAATAATTCAAGTCTATAGTAACGGAATTAGGGTCTTCGAAGGTCTTCGATTGTGCTACTTCGCAATGTGGGGGAATGGTCACAAAAGACGCGTAGTTACGCGAAAATAACTGTGGCTGTTAACATACAAATGAAAAAGGGTAGATTTCTATAGGAACATGTTTTATTTCATCAAAACACGTGTACATTTTAATACTGGATCGGTTATTTTATATTTATGTAGAAGTCGTTTTATTAGAGTGTGTTTCTTTATACCTTTATAAATGTTAAGTTAATGTGTATTACATGATAAAGCACAGCTTATTTATTGAGCGGGAACTACAGAGATTGACATCAGTGGTGATCCAGTGGTAACTGCCCCGGACTGTCAGGCGCATAACTTTGTGTAATTTATTTCATCACCACTCTCAAAACGGTGAAGGAAAACATCGTGAGGGAACCGGCATGTCCTAGAACCAAAAATTCGGAGACGTGTGACATCTACCACCATCACCTGCAGTGGGCCCGCGTGGTGGATTATGGCCATTCTCTCTCCTAGAGAGGAGGCCCCGAGGCCCGAATCAAGTGGGAACATTACAAGGCCAATAATGCTAATACATGGGCGTAGACCGATGGTTACGTAGAACCACGTCGCGTGGCGAGGCATACGTGGCTCACGTGTGCCTAGTGTAGTTCTACCTAGAACTACATAAGGGCCGTGGCCCGACCGATGCGCCCTAAACTAGACTTGTAGAGCTACATCAGATCCGCGCCACGCGACGTGGTTCTACGTACAAATCAGGCGAGGCCCACGTGCGCGTCGGTTTAGTGTCGGTACCGCACTTCCCGCTTTACTCTTGCCCCTCTGAATTCATGCAGACTACATTTATACCTACTAAAGAACACTACTGGTGGACTTTTCTATTTTGTTACGAATGCTCATCTATACTCCGTCGGTTTAGGTAGTTAACTAAAGGTAAACAATCTTGGTATGTCTTTTTATATTAAAGAGGTCGTTTATAATATACACAAAGATTATTTAAATTTAGTTTGTTAGCTAACATCGATTTAGGTAAATACCTATTTGCAAAGATTTTTACATACAATTTATAGACAACTTTTAGATAAAAAGACATACCAAGATTGTTTACATTTAGTTAACTACCTAAACCGACGGAGTATAGGTACTATTACTATTAGGCTCATGTCACACTACTATAAAGTGTCTCATCTCAATTACTATAATACCCGGCAAATACGTTGGCAAGTTTCGCGCATGGTGCACAAAACAGCCAATGAGCGAACAGGACGTAACGCAGTGCGGAGGCAAAAGTCGTCTAACGCACCAATCATAAACTACTATTATAATGCTGCACCAATCGCGCGCCGGATCGGCGCTACCTCGTACCCCGCGTCCCGCTTGACCACCAAATAGACCTAAAAAACGATTTCTGCGCATTGCCAAGTTATGTGCCGCCGGTTATACCTATCAACTAATGACAATTTCGTCTACCGTCTTCTAAGGGCCTTGCTCGCGGCAACTTTTTGTAGCGATGCAGTTGCGCTGTTGCCGGGCGTTCGCATCGATAGTCGTTAGCTGTATGCCCTCGCCCGCGCCACGTCACGATGCAAACGCGACAGTATGTAGATTGTTTTTTATTCACGCGCCACCCTCTCTCCGACCTCTTCCCAATGTCGTCTGAGACGGTTGCGTATTTGCAGCGCTACAGTCGCGATCCCTGTTGTTTGCGGAACACGCGTCAGCAGCGCTAGTCGCTATGGGCGGGGCCCCTTATGAATTATGACTTCCTAGTCATCTCATCTGCCTAGCCTTTTCCCAACTATATTGGGGTCGGCTTCCAGTCAAGCCGGATTTAGCTGAATACCAGTATTTTACGAGGAGCGGCTGGCTACCAGACCTCCACAACCCATTAACTGGGGTAATACGGTACTTCATGGCAAGACTGGAGTCAGATTTACTGGCGTCTGACTATCCGTAACGACTGCCAAAGATCTACAAATGACAGCCGGGACCTACAGCTTAACGTGCTTTCCGAGCCACGGAGGAAACTCGTTACGTTAGGCGGGGCCCCTTATGAATTATGACTTCCTAGTGGAAATCTATTTATTTCCATGAGACGCAGTGGGTATACGAGTATCTTATATTATGCTTATTAATGATGTAACGAATATTCGCATTCGCGCTTTTTTCTGAATGTCGGATATTTATCGTTCGTTACATAACTAATCGCACCTTTAAAGTAAAACCGTTACTAAACGAAAATTTTCATGAAAAGTATCAATGCTTTTCATGAAAAGTTATCTAGTTTACTTGTATTTTAGATCAATAATCTAAAATAAAAGTAAACTAGATAACTTGTTCATAATGTAAACAGAGATCTATTATAGAAAAGTCATTAAATATTATACATATTATAGAAAACCTAAACTCGGATTTTATTTAGAAAAACTGACTATTTTCTAGTATAAAAAGCTCCCCTATAAAAGTTTTATAATTTTGTTTAGTAACGGTTTTACTTTAAAGGTGCGTAATGCTTACCTATCCTACTACAGTTCGTCCACTATAAGTTGGCGAGTGTGAAGTTAGGCTCTGCGAATTTCGGCGCTTGAAATATCGTACAAAAATAAAGGTTTTAAAAAAATAAATGCAATTTGCAGTTCTTATTGCTGTTAAAAACAGTTATTGGCATTAATTTTTTTAAAACCTTTATTTTTGTACGATATTTCAAGCGCCAAAATTCGCAGAGCCTAACTTCACACTCGCCAACTTATAGTGGACGAATTGTACTTGTATTAGGCTTGTTTCCTAGCAAAATGTAGTGAATACTCGCATTCGCGAAAAATTCATTCGCACATTTTCTGAATGTCGGATATCTATCGTTCGTTACATCACTAATGCTAATCATACACTACTTGTATCATTAGGCTTGTTTCCTCGCAAGAATAGTCCCTTTAGAAGCGCCATTCGCTATTTGAAAGATTTTTAATGGTCGACAATAAATTTAGCACACAACCATGATCCTGACAACACGTAACGACCATGAGTTTCCTTCAAAACATTTTGAAAGCTCATTTCAATTAAAATAATTTTCAGTACCAAACAAACAGTAGTCCAGGAACAAATGAAATCACAAAAGCGTACTTGCTCACTCGCTTACTCCACAATAAAACAACAAAATTGGTTTCCACCATTTATTTGAATTTTACTAAAAAAATTGAATAAAAAATATGGTATTTCATCAACATGTTATTTAGAAATGAATAATATACAGTTGTAGAAAACATTGTCCCGTACTGTCGCCCTTGAGTAGGTCCTATAGTAGTAATGGTACAGGGTGTGGTGCGACGGCCGCGTCTGTAGGTGCGCCGCCCCTCGTGTCGGTTGTGTCGGTCGTGTCGGCCGTGTCGGTCGGTCGGGCGTCGGCCAGTCTGTGGAGTCGGACGTGGTGCGCGGGCTGTGATTATGCTTCAATGGTGGGACGGCGCGTTGTGTTGTCAGTCTCACTCGCTGCTCTTAATCTAATCTTCTTCTTCGCCGCTCTCGGACTCTGGAATTAGTTAATATTGTAATTAGCATCGGTACACAATTGCCAACAACTAGCTGACAGGGAACAAATTAAACGAAAAATTCTGCAGACATGGTAAGCAGTTAAGAAATGAAGATCAGTAAAAACAGAGTTTACAAATAAATCTCTGAAATCGTATCACGACTAATTTAAAACGACGTTAACTATGGCAGTCAAGAGTTAAGGTTCAATTCAAATATTTTATTTCACATAGGTCTCTGCATCATTATCTCTTTTTCAGTTTTATTTCTGGTCGGCGCATATTTGTCTTTCACACTCTATCATGTTACCCGTCACACTATCACGAAGGGCCACTGATCATGGACGAACTGTAGCTTTTCATAGACGCATATTCGTAATCATACGCTTGATATGCGCCTACATGGAGCTTACATACAAAACTATGAAACTCTCGGGTTTGCGGACAGTGAACTCTTTTTAAGGTATATTTGGATACTTTTAACACGTCAAAACCTGTTCCAATGGAGAAAAACTGGTAAGAAACTCCATGGTTACTCTTTAGAAGCCTGAAAGTTAGTTCCCTCACCTTCCTCGGCGCTCTGCAACCACTCGACGAACTTCTTCATCTGGTCGAGGAACATGACCTTGCCCTTGCTGGAGTTGGGCTCGCGGTACCACTTGAGGATCACCTCCTCCGACAGCACGTTGGTCTTGTACAGCATCACCACCAGCTTGCTGAAGGCGCGCATGAAGTTCATGTTCTCGTAACAGTACTCTTGCACCTGGGGGAAAGGAGAATGATGGTTAATCAGTTTGTTAATGATTAGGATTTACTACTACACGCAAAAGTTTTGCATGTGTATGTTTGTTACTCCTGCACGCTATTTCTAAACTATAAATAAATATAGGATTTCTTTCTTAAAATGGGTAATCATTCAATGAATTCTTCTCCCGCTCTGAGCTGGAAGGTCTGTCAGACTAGAAGCGTCCTTCAAACTTTTCGAGTTTTAAGGCTACGGGTTTTCTGTTCAGAAAATTGCGCGGCGCTAGCAGAAAGCAAAATATAGCTAATATGGATGAAATAAATAGTAAAGAAATTAGTCTAAATTGGAATAAGATATTGTAATTAACAATACAAATAAGTAAAACAATACTTTTTTATAAGATTTATTAGCGTTTAAGTCCGTCATACAACTGTGACTAGCGATTAAAAAGTTCAAAATCTACGAGAACTGCCATGTGAAAATATGAAGAATCGCCATCAAACATACCTTAGTCAGTAACGCGATCTCAGCCTTGGCAGACTGCGCAAACGCAGCCAACAGTGGCGTGTAGTGGCGCAAATGTTTGGCGGCCTGCTCCGCCAACAGCTCTTCTTTCTTGTTCCACTCGCCGCGCGACATCACACATTGCCAGATCTGTCACAAACATTTACACAACATTAGTATTTTGAACCTTGTTTGTGAGGTGGTAAGGTAGGTATTGCGTTGGATCAGACTGCCATATCGACAAGGCGCAAAGAGATGACGTGACAAGCGCAGAACGGACTGAATAACTCAGTCTGAACTAGCTCGAAACGATTTCTAGTTGCACTCCGACTCGTCATCGAGTATCATCATTAGAAAGATAGTTTAGCATAATACAACACAATAAATCATAAAGATATAAGTATGGGAGAACTAATTCTTGATAGGCATTTCAAAACTGCTTTTATAGTTTTAAGATTTCTATTAATAATATTGTAATAGTCAATAAAAATACAATCATATGGGATCTTCCATTTCAAGAAGTACAAGTGTTAATTCATAGTGTTCAATCTCAATCAGAGAAAACATCGATAAGTGGTATGGGTATTTTCTGTTTCATGACGCATACCTAATTTACTAGATATTATGGTTGCCCCTGCAGTTATACATAGTATTATCGGTCTTATTGTGGTCCCACTGTTGGGACTCAGGCCTCCATTCTAGGAGAGGGAAGGGGCCGTAATCTACCACGCGAGTTCAGTGCGGTATAATGCACTATACTGCAGTGTTGTGTGCAGTTATACATATAAAATTTAATTCGGATGGAATTCAGTGCGCAAACACTGTTGTTTCTTATTTTTTTACTCTGTTGGAAGTATTAGTTGTACATGGTACTGGAATGGCACTCACAATGGCGACGACTTCGTGGTCGGGGATGGAGTGCTTGACGGCCATGTCGCGCAGCTCCTGGATGAGATCGCGGATGGGCTTGTCCTCCGCCAGCTCGTCGTGCAGCGCCTGCGTCAGCTCACGACGCGCCTCCTAAGGACAAAACATACGACAACACGTTAGTATGTAGTATGAAACAGACTCACTGGCCTACCTCCATTTCTAAGCTCACTTCTGCAAAAGCTGATCATGGAAATTGAGATAATCCGGTTCGAAAATGAGGCAGGTCATTATAGCAGACATTGACATCTAATTATTAGGAATCAACTTTTGACGAAACTTCGTCCGGACGAACCCGCACGGAAAACATATTTGTATAACCTACAGATAGTTATTCCGTTGCTAACAATGGAAACAGTTGAGTACAGAGGGTGTAGACGTCACGTTACCTGTGAGGCCTGCGCGCGATGCAGGCGCAGCAGCTCGCCGAGTCCCCTGGACGCGAACGACGACGCCAGCACATCCTCACTGCGCCGGTTCAGCGGCAAGAACTCCAGCAGTCTGACGAGTAAATGGTTTATGTTAAAGACTGTATTCATTCAAATAAGTGTAAGCTATCAGGACACTATATTCTTCTCCTGTAAACTTTACTAACGGAAAAAGAACTTATTATTTTTCAAGAATTGGTAGTGGAACGATTCTAATAACTTAGATAGGTATTAGGTATATGGAATGGAGTGTAAAATCCTGCTAACCTCCATTGGATCATCCAATCACACGGATGTTGACAACTGCCCAATAGATCATTTCAGGCTGTTGTATCTATTCAAATCGCGCGGATAACTTTAATTAAGTGATGCAGGATTATTATGTAAGTTATGTATTAGTTGTTCATGAAACATGTTTTTACACAGGCATGCAGATTTGCATCATTCTTCATGAAATGCAAGTCATAATCACACAAGCTTACATTTTTTCTCTTTAATTTCTTTAAATCCATTGTAAGAACGACAGCCTATAGAGACAGTAGGATACTTGTGCATGGTGTCCATGAAATGATTGTAGCGGCATTAATGACTCTGTCGCAATAGTACGACAAGCCAGTACAATGACGCGTTGATCTACCCTAATTAGTGAATGCCGAATTCTACAGAGAAATCGTCAGGATGAGTTAGGGAATTCTTCAAACATGCAGTTATTTTGTGCTTATTTTATTTAGCCTTATTGCATTCCTCTCCAAAAATAATGTGTGGAGAAAGAATCAAGACTTACTGACTAAAACTCATGTGTTCTTTCCGTTGCCCTTATGTTCCAGGGCCGTGGTGACTATAAAATAATCTCACAATAATAATGCTAACAGTAAGACTTGAGATGCAATAACACTAAGAACTTTTATGTTTCGCATTGACTTTATTACCAGTTTACATGAAAATGTGAACTTTGGAATTCATAATTTGTACTTTTCTAAGAATTTCTTTTTTCTCAGAAAGCACGTAAAGTCGATGATCTCAGTTGTAATTCTTACGAATGGCGTCAACATCTTCGACAGTCGCTACAGGTAGTCAGATGCCAGAAAAGAAAAAATCTAACCAAAAAGTATTGAGTTGGCCTTCGTGATTGGGTTGTGCAGGTTAAAAACAGGTATACACACAGCCGCGTCCGAAAGGCTAACCCCATCATCATCTCAGCCGAAAGACGTACACTGCTGGACATAAACCTCTCCCAAGCGTCGCCACAGCGACTGGTCCTGTGCTTCTCGCATCCATCGGATTCCCGCGACCCTCGCTAGGTCGTCGGTCCACCTTGTGGGGCCTTCCAACGCTGCGTCTTCCGGAACGTGTAATCTTCTTATTAGGCCTACAATAGAAGCTGATCAGTGTCATGTGACCCACCTGCCTTCGAGCTGTCCGCGCTTGAGCGCGGTGACGAGCGACGTGACGCCGCGCTCCGCCTTGACGGTGGCGAACACCTCCAGCACGAAGTCCAGCGCCAGGTTGTCCTTCAGCAGGTGCTCGTTCACCAGCACCAGCAGCACCGACGGCGGCACGCAGCCGTTGCCTGTCGAAGTCATAACAAATCAGACATAGTGCTAATATACACCTTCGCTCTTGAATATGCTCTAAACACAAAAATTTGGCTAAAAATGTAGAAAAACTAGCCACAAATTGTAATTTCATAAACTGAAAACCTATATACATTTTAGGGAGTATTCAAGTGGACAACGTTAAGGCCTCATATAAACTAGGGCATAAAATGTCCTAGTTTGCAAACACAGCCTGGAAAATGTGAGTGTCGCACTCCTGATAAGACGATGGCTTTATTATAATGCCCATAGTGTCTCTACATGAGAAGTCGAGGATGCAGATTCTGCACCCTCGACGACCTAAAACGCCACTTACGCCACTATAAAATGGGCCCAAAATCTTTTGAGGAAAAAATCATAAATTCAAGATGAAGACAGAAGTTTCTTCAATCTAGCGTCCTACTAAGAAAAGTTCACAAGCTACTCGTAGATACAGAATATGTTTACAAACAAAAAATGTCGTGCATCCACATATAGCCCATGCAATGAACATGTTCTAATGATGGTCACACTTTTCTCTAGCACTACTTCGACACCGCGCAACGCAGTACGCGTTACATGGCTCTAATCGTGTGCATATCCAAATAATAAACCTCTTTTAAAAGTCGAGGTTATTTCTAAAAGAGCTTCGGTGTCACCGGGGATCGAACTCGCGGACACGTGCGTAGCATGTGTATAGTTAGAAGCAAGGCTATGGACGCTTCGATAGGAATGGCGAAATAGCTATACGTATGGATTCGTGGGATTGAAATGAATCATTTTGAATATTTTGTTGCTGATTTTTGTAGTTTTGAGACAACCAATAACAAGAAAAGTTTCATTTATATTTAGTTTAGTCAGAATGTTTATCTAATTAAGAATTGATTTTTTACTTTTCATTTTTAACGTTATTGATAAATTTAATAAAAAAATGCGATTTGACAGTTTTTGCACACTAAAAATAGTGATTGTTTTTACCTGATTGAAAAATCAGTCTTAAAATAAAAAAATACTGTTTAAATCAGTATTAAATTCAGTAACAATACAAAGATATCCTTACAATATACTGATGAATACTGATCTACACCCCGTCGCCTTTCTCAGAATAAGTAAGTATAATAAGTAGATAATACGTACCGATCCATAGTGCGGTCATGCGAGCAAGTTTGATGCGCTGTAGCGGCTCGAAACCCTTGAGGTACACTAGCACCTGAAACAACATCAAAATATTATTTACAGACATCCATCAAGCCTAGTAAAACATGCTGGGAAATGAAGAACTTGCAATGGAACCCCCACTGAAAGTTTTTCATTTACGCCTTTTTTCAATAACCTACCGCAGTTCATAGATAGAATCTTGCTGTTTACCGGGGATAGCTATTTATCTATCAATCCTCAAGTTTTGGTAGGAAATGCTATCCGTCGGTAGGTTATAGGAAAGCAAGTAAGGGCAAAAGGATAGATTAGAACTATAGATATGTAGATAGCTTATTGAAAACGGGTGTTAGTTTGTAATCGCTTCTCCTTCGCAATCTCTGTTGTCAAGACAGAGGTTTTATATGAGAAAGGAGAGCTTTGCCCAGCAGTGGGATACAACATAGGCTAATAAAAAAATCGCTTCTTGTGTAGCGTAAAGCCGAGTGAGTCACTAGTTTTAGCTATTTTTCGAGGTGGTAAATCATCAAAAAAAAACTTCTCTCGCCCTGGGTATAGAGCAAGAGTGTCAGGCTTGTTCTGACAATTTTTCAATGGCTCTTTACATTTCAGTGCGAACATAGTTATAGCTAAGAAAAGGCTATCTCGACGTGAGGCCATCGTGATAAAGCATAAAGACATAATTAAAGGAAGTGAATAAGCAGTTTCATACAACGACGGAACGCCTGGTACAGGACAAACCGCAGCAAATATATTGTGTTACTAGTTGGTGCCCGCGATTTCGTCTGCGTAAAACTCGAAAAAAAAAGCACAATGCCATAAAGTTATTTTTTTTCTGCATGGAAACCTTATTTCCTTTTCTAAAATAAAGGCCCAAAATACTCTTTATAAGATCAGTTATCAATTACACTGCTATACAAAAAAAATAAAAAAATCTGCGGCAGGGATTTTGTTAGTGGTTTTTGTTAATACTCATATTAGACCTTCACGCTGCATGCTTATTTATTTTTGATTCACTCTGGTTATTGAGATAAACGGAACTAAGAAATAATTTTACTAGGCCAACAAGGAGGGTATACTAAGTACCCTTGTTTCATATGTTTATGGGATAGCCGTGCAAGAAACCAACACTGGATTACAAAGATCTGGCCTTTGAGAGAAAATATGGAGGTTGGAAAAGCAAATGTGATAAATGAACCGTTGATAAGCCGAGAAAACATCCTTCTTCCACCCCTTCACATTAAGCTTGGGCTAATGAAGCAGTTTATTAAAGCCCTTGATAAAAATGGTGTCTGTTTCAAATATGTGTGCCAAAAATTTCCAGCCCTTAGCATGGAAAAATTAAAAGCAGGCATCTTTGATGCACCGCAAATACGTACACTGATAAAAGACACTGAGTTTGTAGCCCATATGACACAGATTGAATCTGAAGCATGGTTAAGCTTTGTGTTGGTAGTAAAAAACTTTTTGGGGAATCACAAAGCGCCGGAATATCAAGAACTAGTTGCAAAAATGCTACAAAATTTTAAACAGATTAGGAGTCAACATGAGCATAAAATTGCATTTCTTACACAGCCATTTGGACCGATTCCCGCAGAACCTGGGTGATTACAGTGAGGAACAAGGAGAAAGGTTCCATCAGGATATCAGGATAATGGAAGAAAGATATCAAGGTCGATGGGACAGCCATATGATGGCTGACTATTGTTGGACCTTGAAAAGAGATTGTCCTGACAAAGTAAATAAGAGAAAATCCCAAAGGAAAAGTTTTTCATGATCTTCATTTATTTATTCTAGTTAAAGGCACCCCAAACTATTATTATTTTTGTGTATTTTTGTAAAGGTAAACAATAAAAATAAATTTTAAATACATCTTTTGCCCCATTTATTGAAGCATTTTATGGAAAATGTTAGAAGCGTTTATCTCAAAAACTGGAGTCAATTTGACCATTCTGGTATTTTTCCCGTTATCAGCACACTCGTCTTATACAAAATCGACTTCAAGTATGCCTTCCGCGAAATGACTGTATAGCAGTGTTATCATCAGTGGAAGCTCGTTCACAATTGATTCAGTCGTTTCGGACATAAGCCGGAAGAAACTGACCTACAAAAACTTGAATTTATAGTGTAAGTGGGTATCGAATTTACTTTGAAGTAATTTAAAATCAGTTTTTATTTCTGAAGGCCATACTTTTTGGACACATCAGAGAAATTCAATACGTTGTGTATATATTTTTTTTGTTATTACGAACAGACACTACAAATTTAATTTTAATGTATACGATTGTACCCTACAAAATCGATTATACCCTAATGGTACTGATTACTAACCTGCAAGATACATTGGCTTGGTGCCAAGTATCGACTGTCACCAAAAAGTTTGGGTTTTGTAGTTCAATTACTGCTTAAATACTATCACGCCATGACGCAATATTGAACTTACCAGATAACTTAACATTTTCATTGTATTTATTTACTTTAAATTGCGATGATAATGTGATAGATTGAAGCGCGTGTAAATTATTGTTGATATTGACTTTATTATATCTTTATGACTAATTCAACAAGTGCTGAGTTTCAAATGTGTTTGACAACGTGTGACTTACACTTTGCCATAATTTTCGTAGAAACTGGGCATTAGGAAGTCAATGGATAACCTTTAAATTAGCCTGATAAAATGCTGACCTGTATAGAGATTATTTTGAATCCTATTTTAGGTAACAGTCTCTCAAAAATTAAGTCAGTGAACAGTACAGACTAGCGTTTGCTTAGTAAATATAAAGTAAAAGTTGTCTGTTTATCTGTAATACTATTCACACTCAAACGGCTGAACAGATTGAGATCCTAATTGACCATGATTACACATCATACTTTTTATGTCGTGTATATATAATATTTTCTACTTTCACACTGACAAAGCTGCTTGTAGAAACCAGTACATATTTATGTTTACATCAAGACTATTTTTTTAAACTCACATAGTCACATAGTACTAATAAAATTGAGTTGATAAATATCAAACTGTCATAAGTCCACCTACAACAAAATTTGACTTTTTGATTTAGTTGTATTCACCTTTTAAATTCATGTTTGACAGCTCACTTCAAAAGCTCTTAAGTCACAGGCATAGCCTTGAATAAAACGGTTAAATTTGTCAGTTTTTTTCAAATTCTAGTAAGTCCACAAAGACATTATTTCAAATTCTCACATGTCCATTGCGACCAATCACAAAACGTCAAACTTGTCAATATGGCGTCAGTCTTGCCGAAAGTTTTGTGATTGTGGTTTATAAGTCCATATTAATCATATCAATATTTATCAATATATCATAAGTCCAGTATGGGCATATCAATCGGCAATAAGTCCAAACTATTTTTATCTTTTTCATAGTATCTATGAATGTTATTGTTAAATTTTGTTTATTAAAATACTTAGACACAGTCGATAGTCAACATTTTATAACACTGTTAGTATAATTCCTTAACACTAATGTGAAACTAAAAAACGTTAATTTCCCAAATTTTGCATGAAGTGGACTTATGGCAGTTTGAAATTTATCAACTCAATTAAGAATAAGTGAGCTTACCTTTTTCATCTCTTCCTCAAACATCTTTTCCAAGTACTTGTATCGTCTCATGAGCTTCACAAATACCTGCGAACAAGCACTCAATGCATTAGTACGTGATCTGGCGACGATGTGCTAATGTTAGCGTCGAGCTGGTGTCAGAGATAATTGAACGAGAAAGGGTTTCTCAACATTGGGTTTCAGGACTCTAGCCATGTTTTTCATCATGTGAAGATAACTATAGAATTGCAAGGAATTCTGTGATTTTAGAATAGTTTAATTTTTATAGAGCTATTATTTTAACTGGTACCTTAATCTATCTTGGATTGTAAATGTAAATTAATTTAGACTTTAATCAAACAACAAACAATAATTTGGACAGATTTGGCACAAAAACCATTTATGTCTGGTACATGTGTTGTCATGGAGTAATATCTGCAAAGAAACATCTAGGATTGAATCCTAAATCTACAGATCTTGAATAAAACTAATATCATGTACTTTTTACTTTGACAAGTTATGGCAACCAAAAAGATCATACCTGTTCAAAGATTCGCATGGACTCCATGTCTTCGTTCGCGTTGAAGATGCAGGTGTTCGTTTTCGGTGATTCGCCGTCCATCGACACCGACCCGCCGGGGACTAGAGAAGAAACAGTCTCATTAGGAAACAGTACTATTAAATGGTAAGTGATAAAGAGTGTTAAGTTTCTTTCGCATCGACCAATTGTATGAGAAAGGTTAATTCAATAAAAAGTGCACTTGATTGTAATAGACTTCCTAGGGATCTTATTATCGACCTGATTTGTTCCAGTAAGGAAGGCGAGCAGTGGTGGCCCAATGGTAACGACCTTGACTTGTAGGTTGCGGATTCAAACCCAGCGATATGCGCCTACTTCATGTAATTTTTTCACCACCACTGCTCTCAAAACGGTGAAGGAAATCATTGTGAGATTTCCTCAGGCGGTCTGGGCATGTGCTTGAATAAAAAAAAAACGAAGACTTGTGACGTCCTCCAAGTCGTGCTAGGCCCGCTTTGTGAATGATATGGCCTATTTCCTCTCCCGATGAGGCCGAGTCCCAACAGTGGGAACATTATAAGGCATGAAGCTGGTACTCACGCAGCAACCCCCCGGCGATGAGCACGTCGAATATAACCTCTCCATACCGCCGATAGTCGAGCTTCGAGCCGGCCGCGTCTAAGAACTTGTACGCGGCGTCGAGGTCGCCGCCGGCGCGCTCAAGGCCTTGCACGAGCGCGTCGCGGAATCCGTTCGGATCGTACTTCTCTTTCTCATCTGGAATACAAGAATACAACAGAGTTAGAGAAGGAAGAAGAACTGGATCTTCTTCCTTTGGGTGGAGGTTTGTAAGTGTTCTGTCAGAAATAATTGAACGAGAAAGGTTTTCTCAACATTGGGTTTCAGGACTCTAGCCATGTTTTTCATCATGTGAATTCTTTTTGTAGTGCCACAGAATATGGGTTCTGTACTTCTTTAGTAAGTTCCACTTTTTGATTGGGCGGGTGTCTCAGTTGAGTATCTTGAGTGAGAACGTCTCAAACCCTACTTTGACGCCAAGTTTTGACAGGTTTTCAAGAGAAAGTAGTGTTTGAGATATACGATATTTATTATGCAAAAAGGTAAAAAAAATACTTTTTCACGAGATGATGCCGCTGTTTCCTAGCTGATTACTTTGCATCAAATCATATATGAGAACCATACACAGATTTATGTATGTTTGATGCATTTGACAATGGTAAACTAAAAAAACCGTCTGCTCAAGGAAAGACGTGCCCTAGCATTCGAGAGAAACAGACTTCTTCCAGGTATAAGCAAGGAACAGTTTCAGGGCGAGTTATACCGCGAGAGACTTAACGTTTGAATCCCCAATCGGTCCTATGAGACCGCGCTGTTATTGTTTTACTATTGTGTCTCGTTTCGCGGGTATCTGAGTAATTAAAAGGCCAGGAACGATACTTTAATAACATTAGCTTGGAACGCGACCCCGATTCCGAAAAGGCCAACGTGGTAATGGACTTGTCTTATTAAATATTGAATTAAACGCTATATTTTTTTAGAAACACTTAGTGGAAGACAGTATTATACGCTAGCCTAGCAACCTACAAAATATGGTCATATAAAGAGTTATTAAGGGGCAGTTTTCGTTAGGAAAACCGAACCAAATTCATAAATCAAGCATTTCTTTCCTTTAGGACTACTACACAAGTCGACTACAAAATTCCATTTGGTCACAATTTCAAGAAGTTTTTGAAAATAAATCATTGAGGATCATTAATAGTGCCAAACTAATTATCCTACCTAGCCAGGTACCAGTAGACCGTTGCAAACTCCTGGGAAATTGGAGGATTATAAAAACCTCTCAGTGCGGTGCTCCTGACCAGACAGTCGCCTACTTTGGGTACTAGAGTGCCCAAAATGTCCCTATATTTGCACTTTGGAGGATCTTAAGAACGCCACTGATCCCGCTAAAAACGTAACCATCTATCTACAGGGCCCAAATACTTTCGAAAGAAAAGAAAACCATCGATTCGAAAAGAGAAAGAATGATCCTAACTTACCTATTTCTAGTCTAGAAACTTACACCGTCAATGCATTATTAATAAACTCGGAAAAGATATCACACAGAAATTTCGTACTTGTATTTCATTCCAGTAAATACTAAGACTAGTTGGATTTCAACTTATCTCGGCGACCTACTTTTTGGTAGCTACGATAGCAGTACTGAGCCTTGGTTGGCTGATTTGCTGATTATTTTTTTCTTTAAAAACGTAAGGTACAGGCCTGAGTTTGAAGAAGTATTAATAAGCTTAGTTTTATCTTTAGTTGCGAGAATGTTCGAGAGTTACTGCGGCCCTGGAACGCAAATGTCAACTGAAGAAACAGGTGGGTTTTAGTCAGTATTGAATAAAAATTCTGACACTCGTTCCACCCAGAGAAGGCGTTATCATTTAATGATTTCCCATCGTAAGAAAAACTGCTGTTTTTAAACAATTAAAAGGGATAGTACCAACTGCTAAATTACCTCTGCAACATACGTAGCGAAAAGTTAGATACTCAAGTAACTCCCCGAATAATCTAGCTAGCTAATTTGGGATTCGGAAAACACCTTATTATATTGCTAGGAATCTCCCTTATTTGTCTCCAAAAACTTAACATCCTTGAAAACAAACTCTGTAGACTCAACAACACCCATATTAGCTTTTAATTATCCTCACCTACACTACTCAAATTATCCATTTACAAAAGGACAAGTTTACCAAAGCCATCGTCATATTATTATACCTATAGGTCAAAAGCCTCAAGGCCGTATTATCATAATAATCATAGACTCAGACAGACAAAGGGATAGGTAGACTTTCTAAAGTTAACTGATTTATTACACTAGTGGGATCAGCTGCTTCGAAGTGAGGTTATCATAAGGTTAGATATGTATAACTTTCACTTCATTTTATTTTTTTAATGAATTATTGATAGGCACGCGTTTGACCCTTCATCTCACCACTTATAAATCAGTAACTGATTAAGCGATAACTTATCTGCTCATCGTTTTCTACCAATATTTTTTGTGCAGGGACTGACTATCTGATCTTCACAACCCAGTAACTGGGTAGCACCACGTTACACGTAGACAAGAATGTATTAGATTTCCTGTCTTCTTTCTTCCACGACTGTCCTCCAAAGGCCTCCAAATGACAGCCGGGACTAATGGCTTAACGTTAACGTACTTTCGGAGGCACAGAGACCTCTCCGTATGGTAAGATGTACACCCAGACATGAAAACTAACTTCCGGCAGCGTTTTTTATCATAATGGATAACAGACACAAAGTGTAAAATGATTATAACTTACTGATGGAAAGAAATTGGAACTTATGGTACACTGTTGGTGATATTAGTTGGTAAGAGTCTGACGTAAGGGCTAAGGTGATAAAGCAGGGAGGTCACGACCCTCAGCATTGAGGAATACGACGCAAGGAGGAGGACCTCCCAGAAGTCATTTGTTGATTACATCCGCAAAAAGAAGCCATCAGAATAAAATACGGAAACGAACTCTCGCAGTTAGTGCATTACACACGTTACACACGCTGCTATATTTATTTTAATCTATCCTTTATCTTAACATAAAGACGAACGATAACACTATCTCCACTAAATCACTTGCATTATTTTAATCAAACATTTGTAACATTCCGGATAGTTACATAAGCCTAGAGTTGTTTTGCGATGACGTAACCATCAAATGATTTCCTAATTTGATAGTCTGACAAGTAAACAATAATTTTCAGTCGTACGTACGTACTATTTCAACAAACAATACTTGTTTTTCTTTCTTCCCGTGTTCACGTAACAAAATAGGAAATTTTTATTATGTAAACATTTTAGGAAGATGTTACGTGCCAAAATTAGAACAATAAATTGTGAAGTTTGGTAGAAAAATTTTATAAATGAGAAGTCTTCAAGTTTGATATTTCTTACAAAATGGATGTATATCCCTCAACCCATTAGGTTACGCCCCATACGTTTCTTTTTTTTTGGTTTGAGTTCATCGTGAACTCCTCCCGCTGTAAATGGAGCGAGAGTAAGTGCGAGCTTTTTACCGACTAAAACCTACCCGTGTGACTTCTGTTGCCCTTAGCGTTCCAGGGCCACGGTAATTCTTGCAAATCAAACCACAACCCTGGCTGCCTAGTAGTAATAAGTTCCTATGGGACCATTTTCAACTTTAACGTGAGCGAAGTCGCTGGTAGAAGCTAGTGGTACTATATTTTAACGTTTGAATCCCCAACCGGTCATATGAGACCGCGCTGTTATTGTTTTACTATTGTGTCTCGTTTCGCGGGTATCTGAGTAATTAATTTACATATAGGCGAGACATCCTCATCCTTACGAAGGTCATTTGTTCTAGAGTAATACACATTGCATTATTTTTAAATCGTTTTCATGACTCCCAACTACTCCCAAGTTTGCATATCATATTATAAAAGTTAATTTGATTTGGACTGATACCCACAAAAATTTGCAGATGGTTACTTTTGTAGGAATTTTAGTCATTTATCTAACTAAAAAAATAAACAAAAGAGAGAAACAGACTAGTTTTTACGTCCACTTCTAGACTAAAACGATTGTTTTACAAAATTGTTTATCAACAAATTCTATTCTAGAGCCAAAAGACGTCTTGTCTCGATAAAAACATGTTTTGTTCGGCGTCCATGTTTTTCTTTCATTAGCTATCTTTTCAAATTATATAACTAGCTCACCATTGCCAATGTCAGCTTACGTACATATGTATTCATCACGTGTTTTTATGTAAATTAGTATATTTTAAACTTTTACCAAATTCATGTTTGAATTTTATTTTATTTTTATTATTGAAATTCTAAGCAAAATTTAACGTTTGAATTTTTTTCCGACAGGTTCGCGTTTGACCACTATCTCACCTGATGGTAAGCGATGATGTGGCTGACGAAGGAGCACGCTTGTCTAGAAGTAACCTATTCACTCTTTACCTAAAGTCCCCTAGAGGTTGTAGCTATCAGATAACACAGACGCCATTTTGAGAAGAGTTAACCTTTTACCAAAATTCCACGTTTGAATTTTTTTCTGATAGGTTCCCGTTTGACCACTATCTCATCTGATGGTAAGCGATGATGTGGTCGACGATGGAGCACGCTTGCCTAGCCTTTCGAGACCCCTAGTTTTTAGCTATAACGCAAACAGACGCCATTTTGAGAACAGAAATTGAAAAATTGCAAATCATCGTGTAAGGCACATCGTCTGTTCAAATTCACGGTGAACCGTTTTCCTTTTCAAAACGAGTTTGATTTCCGCTTCAGCCAGAGCGGACAAAGCAACAGGATTTGCTTGTCGGAAAGTTTATTTTTTGTTATCTTTTATACGTTTCGTCCGGATTGTACCGGAAATCCCATTTCGCTTGAACAAGCAGTATAAAGGAATATAAAAATGTTACTAGGTCTAAAAAACTTGAGTGTGACATTGAATTTAACATCCACGAGTTTGTATTATGATAACAACTGATAAATAGCGTATGGAGCAATAAATTAGATAAGTACCTAATAAAGCAGCAATCTTTAGTAAGAAAAGATTTTTGACTTCTATTGTCGTATCGTGAAAACCTGGTGACAACCTGATGGAAAGGAATTGTCACTGGGAAATAATAGGAAAGAGAGCAAAATCGAGGGTAAACTAGAAGTCTAATCCGATCCTCGTTGAACATAAGTGTCAGAAGCTGCAATGCATGTTGCAGCAAGTGAAGAATCATCAAGGAGAACGTTCTAAAACTCATGCCTGTGATCACAAGCATTGGACAAACGACGATGCAAGTAGTAAGCAATGTCTTGAGTAGAAACAAAAAAACTGACAATCTCATGAAGAAACAATACAAAAATCGATTCTGAAACCTCTTTCACCAGTAGAATGCTAATACTAATTTAACGCAGGCAAAGTCGCTGTCAGAAGCAAGTCTTTTCGAAAAGAAAAAATAACAAAATGTTAAGAATAAACCCCACTCATTTTTTGTGGTTAACCGGCGTTTTAATTAAACGTTTTAGCCGTAGGCAGGAATTAAAAGATGACTCACTTTGAACCTTTTAAGGTTTGCGAATTAAAAACGAACGGAGAATATTAATTCGGTACTAAATTTATTTTTAGCGTGTATAGGATATAACCCTTTTTGGACAAGGTTAAACATCTGGTATTGCTTGAAGGGGTTTACCTGTACATGTACAATAAAGTTACCAAACTGTAGGGGTCCGGTAGGGTTGAAGCCTAATGGGGCCCTGGGTTGAATAACAACTGGGTTGAAACAGGAGTGGGTTTTAGTCAGTAGGAATCTGACACGCACTCTTGCTCCACCCAAAGCGAGAGAAGTAATTTTGATGATGTCTTTCCTTAAAAAAAGTTATATAATAAAAAGATGGGGAAATGGAAACGTCTGTACATTTGGTGTGATTAAACTTTGATTGACACAAGGTCAACCAGTGTTGCCGAACCGGTAAAAACATAACATCACGTATGCTGTCGAAGGAGCCAGCCAAAGCTGTATTAGAACGCTAGCTAGCGACTTAAAAATAAGTTTCCCTATACAAACTATGCACCTCCGTTTCATATTTTTTTAGGGGTTGATTTTTGGTAACTACTTTCTCGCCTATTTCATGAAATAATTTAGGATTACGTTAGTAATTTTGGAAGCTCTTGTAATAGTGCCTTGCCTTTGAGAGACACAAAAGACTACCGAAGTTTTTATTTAGAATTTTTTAACACAGTAAGGGGACTGTTTAGAAGTGTTTTGACTTGATCATAGAAATTCTGGTCAACACGGTTGCAACAAATTCGTCAAGATCGAAACCAAGAGCGGGTTCATTGTCTTGTTTATGGCACATAAACTACAACAAACAAGGATATTACATTTTACGAGAACTTATACTAAATGTTTATGTCAATAATAGACGAGTAACTGTTCTATTTACTATACGGCATTTACACGTACAAATAAAGGAAAACAATACTAATAAAAAATAAATAAAGCAAATTTCATCTTGATTCCTAAAATCCTGTGTCTGAGGCGCTTACACCAAGAATTATATTGCCTACTAGGTAACTTAGCAAACATTCTGACATATAAATTATATTTTTATACCTTAGGTTTTGTTCCAATTTAGATAGATATCCCTATTTTTATATAGCCTATAATGTTACTTAGTGAAGATGTCTATTTATTGGTTTAGCTTTTTGTACTGGTAAAAGAATTTTTAAAATCGGTCAAGTAGTTTTAAAATTAAATCTCACATAAAAAAAATCTAATTTTTCCTCTTTACAATATTAGTTTATCATAGATACCTTCCAATCTCGCAATTGGAGAATCAAACCTTTAATTCGATTTTCAATAGAAAAAAAAACATTCCAAATTCAAAGAAAGCCCGTTAAAAAAAAAGAAGCAAAGCTTCCTTACAAGCGCGCAACAGACTCGACACTGCAAGTACCGCTAGTATAAAAATACCGTTACGTGCTGTTAGCACCAGTGGAGTATCGGCCTTACGGGGTTACCGAGCGCCCACGAAGCGGGGTTCAGCTAATGGCACTGGCAATACGGGCCTATAATATCACTTAGCGTGATAGCTTCGTGTTTTATACGCGAGTAGCGACGTATACAGGTCAGAGCGAATGGGTTTGCGATATGTTTTTGAAATGGGGGTTCGGAGATGTGGCAGATGATTGGCCATGTGATATTATAGAATACTAGCTGCTGCCGGCGGCTTTGCCCGTGTGATAGAAGAAAATTATCCAATGGAATAAACAGTATTCCATGTCCTACTCTCCAAGACATGATCTACCATAGAGTTGCCAAATATCCATACTTTCGCGAATATTACTAGTCGTAATACATTAGATGTCAAGCGAGCGAAATTGCAGAGGACAAGGAAACATTGTTTTTCGAGGTGAGAAAATATCATTAAATGACTTCTCCACTTCTGGGCTAGTCAAGACGTTTACCGACTAAAACCCACTCGTTTTCCTTCACTTTCCCTTGGTCATTTCAAAGGACACGGTAACTCTTTCGAACATTCCCGCACTCCAGGGCAAGCCAACCCTGGACTGATTACGTCGAGGCCGGCCGGCCATGTTGTGAAAGCAATATAGGCAACGTGCGACCTTCTAAAACTTCCCTGGCCTATATGTAACAAGCGCTCAATGTTCAGTTACGTAAGATCCTGACAATCGCTACTTCCACAGATTCTCCGTCAATACTAAATCGGGTATAGACCACTGTAACGTAACTTATAAGGTAACATGAAAAATGTAGACCAACCAAACTTAACTCGTACCATGCACATATGCACTGTTCAAGCGCGTAAGATGTCCAAACTATGGGAATTCAGTTACATTACATGTAACGATACGGCCTGTACCTGGCTTTAGGCGAAAGAGCGCCGTCATTTAAATATCCCGAAGTCTAATTAGACGAAGAATCTTGATTCAAAGCGGCTATAGACGAAGGTAGTAAGTTTTAGCAAAGGGTGATTCCGAGATATTTGAACAATCGAAATAGTCCGATCCGAGAGTCGTTAAAATAGACCATCGAGATGATCGTCGACTTTCTGTTCTACAAAATAATCGAGACGTTTGTCGATTGTTTCGGGTCAACGGAATGGGCCGCTAGTTTTCGATTGTTCGAATCAGTCACTCAACCACCAAGTCTCGCTCGATTACCGGGGAGAGGGCTCGCAATAAGAGATTGAGTCGGAATCGAGACAATGTCGAAATAATCGACCACCATCGAGATGATAATCGAATAAGACCTCTCGAAATCGCGACATCGCTAGTAATTTTCAACTCTTACGTAATGATCCCTTTACAAACTTACTGCCTTACATACGAATTCGATCGAGAAACCACGAGGAAAACGCTATTGGATGTAAACAGGAAAATTATAGATTAATCTACCGGCTTATTATTCTAAATCGGAGGTGGCGACTAGCAATATTTATTCAAATGTCGCAACATTGAATTGCAATGAAGTTATTTTGGTATTCACAAAGGGGGAATCAGAAGACAGAAGTTTTTTTTAAAGCCTGTTGAATTTGATCTGCTATTATTTCAGTCGCTAGCTCATGTAAACCTAACTATACTAATATTATCAAGTTGAAGAGTATGTTTTATTGAATCTCAGGAACTGCTGGGTTGAATGGAAAAATCTTTAATGTCGTTTTAATTTTATTATTATGCATAAAAGCTCGCGTTTGATCACTAACTCGCCTGATAGTAAGCGATGATGTGGCCGACGATGGAGCACGCTTGCCTAGAAGTAACCTATTAACTCTTGACTTATCTCCCATTTATCTAAAAAGACTATTATAACATGACGGTACGAAAAATAGGAACAGAGCAGTGACCCTAGACGCGGGTGAAACTGCCGGGGCCTGTCAAATAAAATGTTATTTTCGAACAGATAACAGTAGTAACATAAAAAGCAGCCTGTTACTTCCAAGTATTTTTGTGTCATCATCGTGCCTTAATAAAGTTCCACGAATCTCTCAATGCAACTTTGTGGGCAAGTCAAATCGATTAGCCGTATGACCTACAAGATACGACTCAGCTGATCGACAATTTAAAAGCGAACTAAATTATCGATTTTTGTACAGAAACGTTTATTTGGAAGTCGATTACGTGACAACGGTATTTTTCATTTTAGCTCTTCTGTGTAGGACAGACAAAGGAGCTCGTGGCTAGATAATAACAGCCGCACAGGTCGATCTTCAAGGTTAAGCAACGCTTGCCTAGGTTGGTCTGTGGATGGGTGACCATCTTAACATAACGAGTTTCCTCCGTGCCTCGGAGAGCACGTTAAGCCGTTGGTCCCGGCTGTCATTTGTAGATCTTTGGCAGTCGTTACGAATAGTCAGAAGCCAGTAAATCTGACTCCAGTCTTGCCATGAAGTACCGTGTTACCCCAGTTAATGGGTTGTGGAGGTCTGGTAGGCAGCCGCTCCTCGTAAAATACTGGTATTCAGCTAAATCCGGCTTGACTGGAAGTCGACCCCAATATAGTTGGGAAAAGGCTAGGTAGATGATGTGTAGGACAGACAAAGGTGAACCCATTGACAAAGATAAGAATCTCTACAGGAAAACGAATAAATCATTCGACGGCAGACAAATGGAGCTTATTTGAAATTTTAATCGATACGGAATCAGTGTCGTGCTGTTCAGAAAGGTATTTGTGTCCAATGCAAAGATTGACGTCACTATCCAGCCGCGTATGGTCAGAGTAAGGGCGCGTTTACTCTGACGCCGAGTGGAGAGGAGCGGACTGTGAATGCTCGAAACCTCCATTCCGTATCAGTGGAAACAGTGTAAGAGGAGTTGAAAAGACTTTCAAATAAAAAAAAGGAAACCCAAAGGCTCTAGGTTCTCCTTCTTCTCATGTCGATCTAGGGACCATTTGCGAATAGGACTTCTTTTTTCAGTGTGACCTTTTGCGAATGGGACGTTCTGCGTCAGATCCAACTCAAATTTTGTCCGACAAATATTTAGCCACCTAGACAGCTCTGTCGTCCAACCCAAAGGTTGACTGGTAGAGAATGCCTTTATGCATTAACCTATCACATACCCACAAAACGAGACACAATAGTAAAACAATAACACCGCGGTCTCATAGGACCGGTCGGGGATTCACGAATTAAATCAGACTATATACAACTATTGTACAATTACATAAAGTTTAAATAAATAAACATGCGGCCTGGAGCCTGACAAACGGAAGAGTACGAAGCAAAGGATAGCTCAAATCCACTCCGCTTCCATGAAAATATTTGCCACTCTACAATGCTCTTCTCGCCCAGAACCCGCTTCAATGCAAACGCACCCTTAAGGCCGAATGTCGTATATTCTCGACCTTCTACCTTTTTGGGCAGTTAGGGATAGATTTAAAAGAATGGAGGACGTGTTACGTAATCTATGAAGGTAGAAATCCCTATTCGGAGATTTATTTGTTGTACCTATTATCAAAATGCCACTTGCCAACGAAGCAGAAAGTATATTCCGGTATACAGTTCTATAAATTCAGGGAATGTGTCGGAATTACATAACTTAATTCCGCCCGTTCGATCATCGGACCAACAGAGGTACGGGGATATGCTACCGGTACATGGTGAACATCCCACTCTACGCACTAAACACTTGGGGAAAACGTTAATTTGTGCGTACAGCTAAGGAGTGGAATTCCTTGCCGTAACGCAGTCTGTTTCCGGATAGCTCCAAAAAGTTCTTGTAAGTCAAGAGTAAATAGGTTACTTCTAGGCAAACGTGCTCCATCGTTGCTAACCATTAGGTGTGCGCAAGCCTATCAATAATAAAAAGAAATACATATACAAAGGGGATCTCTAAATGTTTTATAGCATCCCCGACCTATAACACAAGGTTCTTTCCAGAAAGGTCGCACTCAGCGATGCGCGAAGGATGCCAGAAAGTTATGGACGGTTCCCATCTTTGCAACACAGTTTTTTGCGCCGTGCTTTCGTGAAATAGATTCGCCTATACAAATTATATGGACAAAAATATATTTTTAATTAAATTCAGTAAGTACTTTTTTCCATATGAATCAAACTAAGTATTCGTAGAATACTCAAAAAAAATCAAAATAAAAATACTAAAAAGCTGATTAAAAATGGGGAGTGGGAATCTACCAAATATAAAAAAAGCATTGAAATCGGCAGAACCGATTCGGAGAAATGCGATCAAAATCTGCGTGACTTAAAATACATATTTACATAATAAAAAATATCATTCAGACGACTTGAACCTTCTCTATTTTTGGAAGTCGGTTTATTAGGAAGATTATGGCGTATTCATGGTAAAATTCCATTAACGAAATATCAAGTTTGTATCGAACAGTTAATTCCTGCAATATTTAGCATAAATTAATATCAGGTTGTCCTCACCGCGACAGGCTTGTCTCCCTTGACTCTAATAGGATAGATAAAACCTTATTTATGGTTTAATTACTTAAACACGCTTGTAGCTTTTGTTGACACTCTAGTTCTTTTTTTTCAAGTTCAAAGAAACGTAACAGGAATGACTACTGACCACGTAGGTATTTCAGCAAGTTCAGAATCGAAAATGAACTTAAAAATTAATTAGAAACTCAAGTTTATATTGGTAATATTAATTACTAACACTAATAGGTGAAGGAAATAGCCTTTCATAGCTCATTTTATTAGTAGTAAAGCTACACATTCATTTCAGAAAAAGAGAACGATCCGAGCAAAAAAGAAATGCCCGCAGAGAGAGAATGAACCATTTTTCTAGTGTCAAAACTACAATTGGTGCATTATCTATACGGTCGACGTAGTTTCGGGCACCAATCAGTCCCGACCCGAATAATATTGGTCGATTGGGGAAGAATAATAGCGCTATTCAAACTGTTCCAGGTAGCTGCGCGATATTTTATTGGTACAATAGACACTGCGTGTAACAGACAGCTGTAGGCCTCGTGTACACAGCACGTTTTTCGCCATGTGTAGGCACGCTTAATAAAACATACCGTACAGTATGGCCGTTATAAGTTGGCGAGTGTGAAGTTAGGCTCTGCGAATTGTGGCGCAAAAATAAAGGTTTAAAAAAGAATGCCAATAACTGTTTTTAACAGCAATAACAACTGCAAATTGCATTTATTTTTTTAAAACCTTTATTATTGTACGAGTTTTCAAGCGCCAAAATTCGCACAGCCTAACTTCAGACTCACTAACTTATAACGGCCGTACTGTACACAGTTCGCGGCAAAAAATCGAATCGATTTTGACACAATGGTCTTCTATAGGTAGTTTCGTATGGAATGCTATAATATATTTCATGCCGGAAAATTACAGGAAAACACGCCTATAGAGTGATAAAAAGACACCCGAACTTTCAGTCACGTTTGAGGATAAATAACAAAAATAAATAAAATACTACGGTATGTCAGATCGGCATATACGTAGTCGTATTGAGGTTATTGTCCAGTGCAAAGTCCAAGCCTTCTCATGACAAGGGACTGTTACAACAATTGAAATAACTAGTGGTCAGCAATTTAGTTAGGTATTTACGTCACGTATTTATTAGGGTTCCGTAGCCAAAATGGCAAAAACGGAACCCTTATAGTTTCGTCATGTCCGTCTGTCCGTCTGTCACAGCCGATTTACTCGGAAACTATAAGTACTACAGTGATGAAATTTGATGGGAATATGTGTTGTATGAACCGCTACAAAATTATGACACTAAATAGTAAAAAAAAGAATTGGGGGTGGGGCCCCCCATACATGTAACTGAGGGATGAAAATTTTTTTTTCGATGTACATACCCGTGTGGGGTATCAATGGAAAGGTCTTTTAAAATGATATAAAGTTTTCTAAAAAACCATTTTTCTTAAAGTGAACGGTTTTTGAGATATCAGCTCTCAAAGTCGTAAAAAGTATGTCCCCCCCCTCTATTTTTATAACTACGGGGTATAAAATTCTAAAAAAAATAGAGGTGATGCATGCTAATTAACTCTTTCAACGATTTTTGGTTTGATCAAAGTATCTCTTATAGTTTTTGAGATAGGTTGATTTAACTGTAATTTTGGTTAAGTTATTGTGCTTACACTGAAAACGATGGCTGAACCTTATAAGTTTTATTTGCTGCTACGGAACCCTTTGTGCGCGAGCCCGACTCGCACTTGGCCGGTTTTTTTATTTTATTGCAATTACAATGGCTTGGTAACAAAAAGAAGGATATAAACTAAATAAATGTTAAGTTTTTTTAAATGGCTGAACAAAAAATTCAGCTACATTCATTGTCTTATACTTGTATTATGTTTTGATAATTTAATATTTCCTTACAGTGTTTCAATCAATCAAGTTCATCATCTGCCTAGCCTTTTCCCAACTATATTGGGGTCGGCTTCCAGTCAAGCCGGATTCAGCTGAATACCAGTATTTTACGAGGAGCGGCTGCCTACCAGACCTCCACAACCCATTAACTGGGGTAACACGGTACTTCATGGCAAGACTGGAATCCGATTTACTGGCTTCTGACTATACGTAACGACTGCCAAAGATCTTCAAATGACAGCCGGGACCAACAGCTTAACGTGCTTTCCGAGGCACGGAGGAAACTCGTTATGTTAAGATGGTCACCCATCCACAGACCAACCTAGGCAAGCGTTGCTTAACCTTCGAGATCGACCCGTGCGGCTGTTATTATCTAGCCACGAGCTCCTCTTTCAATCAATCAAGTTAATTTTAATAATTTAATCAATACTGATTGAACAGTATTTAAAAAAAAAAATACTGATTGATCAATCTGCAACCACAATGGTAGGTATGTTTGATTGTCAAAAGGTTATTGAACTCTTGTTGCTTAATAAAAAAAGAAAGCAAGACCATTGACAACACAAAGAACAATATAGAACGCTCCGGAATGAGTTTGAAATGAGGTTAGACGTGGAGATTTATTGTTTTTGTAATGGCACTAAGGATGAAGCCAAGTAAACCTTGGCAAGCTGGGAAAATGGAGTCAAGGTTGACTAAAGAAAGTTACATGTTAATAAGGATGTTTTTTGTTTTTCAAAATGTTACCTACCATGTAAAGTTGTGTAAAGATGGGCTGGAAACACTGACAGGCTAAAAGGAATCTGGAATAATATATCGACACTTAGCGCAGGTTTCAGAATTTAGTCATTTAGAGATAAGAATGTGTAAAAAAAGTAATGTTTTTAAATAATGCTCAACTTCAATATAATTTCTAATTCAAGCAATTAGAAATTAGAGGACGAGTGATTCTAAATTGTTTTCTCTGAAATGAAAGATTCCTGTTGACAGACGTCAACAGGAATCGAATATCTTGCTATAGACGTAGCAAGACGTTTGCCAATGCATGATGCCACATTAGCACAATGAATTTGAATGAGACTTGGAACATAAGTAGACCAAGGCTTGAATTATGATAAGGATACTTGGTAGAAAGTTCTTTTTGGATAATATTTGAGTAAGAATTAGAGCTTTTGAACAGTAATTTTATGGTTTAAATTGAGGCTTTATATAATTGATACGGCAGTTATTACAGCTCTGTATTTGTGTAACATACTTCAGGTGAATTTGCTGACATTCACTGGAACCTACTTACTAACAGAATCCACCAAGCATGTATAATTTCCAAAAAAAAAAACCTACCATCACATAAAAATATACAGCTCCAAATGGCCAAGAGAAAGTCAATTCAATAAGGATTGAGGTCAAATGATTCAGCTGCTTGTAAGCTCAATACATCAATTGCCTATGACAATAAAAATGTAGCTTAGTACCATAGACTGAGGTATCGCTGGGACGTTGACATGAGAATGAGAATTTGTACAACTATTGTTCGAGTTCAATTGTTTTGTATTTCAAGTACATTTGCTGAGATGGTGAAGGTTATTTACTGTTGATTAGCAAGACCGAAAATGTTTCATGAATAATATCCAAAGTAAGATGGCTATGTCATGATGAAAAATATTTACTATGCTAGTTTGATAATGTTGTTATTGCAAACTATTGCATGGAATTATAGTATTTTGCATAATATTATTATTGACTATATTTACAGGAATAATTTAGAAGTTTATTTAGCAGTAGTATTGAGATTTATTTACAAAATAATAATTTCAATATAATACCTACTTGAAATGATTTAGTCATGAAAGTTTAGAGATAAAATTGAAAGATACTCCATGATTCATTGAAGTGGTTGTTTGTGAAACAAATTGTAGTCCATGTGACCTACATCCCCTATGATTACTAACAACATTCTACAAAGAAACACGGCTAAAAATATTGTGTAGGACAGTGTCATGGCCAAGGTAAACGTTATAAAATTAACGACACGATGTTTACGCCACAAGCTCGCGTCCCCACGAAACATGTGCGAATTACAAGAGACTAGAGTGGCCAACTTAACAAGTACACCCGCCGAGCAAACAAGTAATCTGGGCAACTATCCAACACCTAAGTGAAAATAAGTATAAAAAAATAAATTCTTACCTCTTTTTCTGGTCTTGATCCGTTGACCCGATAATACTGGTTTTTCTACCTTCTGACTCATACAATATATTGCTGAAAAGAAAAACACGTGGCAATTAATAAAGGTCCATTCCGTTATAAGGTCATCGGCCGCGGTGCGCCACGCAACCCCCGGCTCGACCCTTCGTCCTACTGTTATGGCGTCCAAACGCGATCCACTTACTTCTAAATAGACGGGAGCGCTGAACAAGTCCTAAAGGAATATTCCACAACCTGAGTGATAACGAGATCACCTGGCTATGACTCAGCAAGGACTCCAAGGAGCTAAGATTCACGATTCTCAATATCGAACAAAGCAACGACACGCTATAAAGTAGTATGTGCACTGATACTTACGTAGTGACAGGTTATGTAGGAGCCTTTTACTCCTTTTGCGAGTTCTCTAGGACTGCGCCTGTTCAGAAAAGAAAGAAACGCTGCGCGGTCTCTATTCCCCTGTGCTAGAGACAACGTGTATGGACTATGGAGTCGCCGGATTTCCGGTTGATTCGAGACGATCGATTCAAATCTGCTAGAGCGTTTTCCTTTCTAGTTTATTCTATTGAAGACTTTGAAGCTAAACGATATAAATCGATTCTGAGATTTACTTATATTTACGTAAAATATCAGAAGAACGCGCGTATAAGGCTCCTAGAAGACAGAAACGCTTCAAAAGCCAAACTGATTAAATTTTACAATAATGTGATATATCAGCACAATCTAAAGTTTAATAAGTATAAAAATATTTTAAAAGACGACACAATAAATTTGATAAATTTTGTATCACTTATTAAAAAATCACAATTTGAATGGAAAGTATTTGACTAAAAATGGCAGAAAAAACAAAACACCATAGACATTTTTTATTCATAAACATATGACTTGCGCCGGCATGGGAATTTACACGAACAGACTTTATGAAATAAACTTTGTGGAGTAAAATAATTATTTATATTTTTGATTCAATACATTTAATCAATGTTGGTTTTTTGTTGTTTAAATTGTATGATTAATAATCCATACCAAGTTTTTCGTTTAAATTCATGTCCAGTTACAGAAAAGTTGATATATCGAGCATTAGACAAAGATAGTATGTTATAAGTCGCCGTCGCATCGTCTGAGTAAAACAGAGATAAAACATCCGTAGACTGTGGATTCCGTTTTTTTTAATCTGTGGCGCCTTCCTTGACTTCCTTTCCTTCATTATTTTGATTTTAGGTTATAAAACTATAGAAAAATAGATGTTTTGAATTTTCTAAGAGAAATATGTGAATATTCTAAATAGTGAAAGGAAAATTGCTTTTTCTTTATATATTGAATAGCAGCAACAAGTTATAATGGCGAACACACTAATATCAAAGGTTTGTGTTTTTCAATGAATTTTAGGGTTTCCTTTGCACTATATCTATAAAAACAATCTGTTTTTCAATTTTCAGTTGGGTGCGCTACGCATAGCCCCCGTAATTTTCACCCAGCCAGCTCGTACCACGACAACTAAGCATTATATCCCGAAGTTTAAGAAACTGAGAGCACAGAAGGTTCTCAAGGTGGATCTGCCAAACCCAAACGAAGATATTAGTGCGCTCAGTCCGGAGAAAATCAGGCAGAAGATGAAAGAAAGAGGGATTCTACCTCCGAGGCAGTGGATGGAGCGGCCTTTCTATATTTCTGCGACAGGTACATGCGAATTTGTCCTACCTAATAAGTGCCAATTGGTGTACCTAGATTACTCTAATATGATTCCTAAGAAATGATGGGTATTAGGTCTTTACACAAACTTAAAATAATACTTGGTACTTAGGTAGTTTTAAAAATATTGAAAAAAATTCAAATCTCTTTTGCGGTGCCAAATGGCATATTTTTATAATAATTTAAAAATAAAATATTTCAGGTGGTGTCTTCGAGCCCTATGTCCCGCCAGAAGGTGATGGCAAAGCATCCTTAGTGTCCACAACCCGAGCCAAGCAAGCTGTACAACTACTCGAAAAGAAATCCAAATCTATGATGGCAATACGCAAGATCAAATCCTTTGAGGAAGAATTTGACCAAAAAGAGTTTGTTTTTCAAGCACAAAACACTTATATCAAAGCCCATGAAAGTCTAGCCAATGATGATAAGAGGGCTCTAAGGTTATATGTGACGGAGAAGGCGTACCCTGAGTTCAGGCATAACAGTCGGATGAAGACTATTCGGTGGAAGTTCTTGGAGTCACTGGAGCCTCCGAGAGTGGTTCACGCTCGGTGCACTGATGTTGTCAGCAAGGAGAATATTTTTGGACAGGTATGTTTAATTAATTTTGGCTTAAGTTTTTCTATAAGCTTGTGATTCTTGTAGATTATTATGTCCTTGTAATATGTATCAGTCTAAACTAAGCTTACGTAACCAGATATCTATTGGAACAAAAAGCAACTGCTTATCAAACTTCAAAACAGTAACTGTAACAGTAACTGAGTGGAGAACTGTAACACTAACGGAGTGGTGGTGGGTGGCTCTGTTGCAAGAAAGATGTCAGATTTTCTGGATTTAGGGTACTCAGCCAAAACACAGAAAATCTCACAATGAACATCACAGTTTCCGTTTGTGCATATCCCCAACACAGCCTTTCAATGTCACAGAATGAAATTTCATTAATCACTATCACCACATATTATAAAACTAATTCTCGCGACGCGTCTGTTTGTTCGCGATAACCTCAAAAACTACTGAATATTGTTGACTGATGTTTTTTATGCAGTTTTCTTTCTGCTAGTGATTCATAAGGAAGCTTTGTAGCAAGTGAGCAAGTAGCACACCTACACAACTTCAGCTTTAGATATATAATTTGCTCAGATGTTGTGTAAATTGGTTGAAATATGACGAATATGTCGGAAGAAAACAGGCTGGTTTTGCCAGCTTTCAGCAGAGATATAAAAGTTAGTAGGTATAACATGTTCTACTGTACATGCAATCCCGGGGACAGGTCGCAAAGACGAAAACGATGCTCAGGTTCAAGTTTAATAAACATAAATAAAATGCTTATATTCCAGGTGACAGTCCGTTTCCACACGCGCCAACAGCTCGCCGTCTACGACCGGTTCGGCCGCCTCATACACGGCAGCGAAATCTTAGCCAAAGACGTCTTAGAATACATTGTCTTCGAAAAGCACCTGTCCAATCTGTACGGAACCTGGCGCATCCATGAGAAGATCATCCCTGACTGGACCCCGCCCAAGGAACCTTCCAAGCTGACGAGGGTGATGCCGGAACCTGAACCCAATATTGTGCAGGTGGAAAGTGAGGAGACGAAGCAAGTGGAAGCGGGTGCGACGGCGGCGGCGCCTGCTATAGCTGATAAATGAGTTGTAGATTTGTAAATATAGTGTAGTGTTGTAAATTGTTTACAGTTGTTTTTTTTTCTGCTGAGGTTGAAAAAAATTGATTCAACAAAAGTTTCATAAACAAACATGTTGTGATCCAATTGGTTTGCAAAGTATCCATGATATTCCTGTGATGGTAAACCATAGTATTGTATTGTTAACCAGCAATGACCTCGGGCCAGGTGAATTTATTTATGAACTTTCTTTTTATCGCAGGAACATATTCCCTTGTGACAATTTTCTACTTGTATGCAGGTGAAGCTGCTGCTAAAATGTGCTAAAAGCTATACCTACATTAGCGTAAGGAAGATAGCAATGCCATCTATTGGAATGGTTTGTAAGTTATGTTGCCATTCGCGCCTTTGCAGGTTTGGCTGGCACACACAGATGGCACTACCGCATCGATGTGTGAGAAAAAGAGTACCTACCTACAATGAGAACGTTCGATGATCACATTGATCACTCACCTCACACCAGTAGAGATTGAAGCCTAATCTAAAACCCCTTCCCTTCCGTGTCGACTGACCGTGTTGTCAATCGGCTCTATCATTGGCATTCGAGAAGAGAAAGTGCAGTTGGTTATGCAGGACAGGGTAGGGGAGTCAAGAAGGTGACGCATCGGTATCCTATGAAGCGCCTGATCCTACCAAAGATGAAGAAATACGAAAGAGATACCTTCGTATGGAGTCCTAAAGTATTACATAAGTTATCTGTTATTGTTAGAGCATTCTGGATTTGAAACGTGAACGTTTTGGTAACCCTTATTGTGCGTACAACTAAGGAGTGGAATTCCCTGCCGGAGTCTGTATTTCCTGATAGCTACAACTTAGGAGTCTTCAAGTCAAGAGTGAAAAAGTTACTTCTAGGCAAGCATGCTCCATCGTCGGCCACATCATCGCTTACCATCAGGTGAGATAGTGGTCAAACGCGAGCCTATACATAATAAACAAAAAACCCTAAAAAAGGTTTTTTTTATGAGGTGGGATATCATCCAACTACTTCTCTTGCTCTAGAATGCAGACAGACTAAAATCACACTCGTGTCTTTCAGTTGCCTTTTGCCTTCAAGGATCACGGTTTTACTTACCAAACGCTGTTCGGTTTGCTCTTGGCATGACATGATATTTTAAATAATAATTGGGGAAAGTAGATTCAGGAATTCAACAGTAAAAAGCCATGTTCAAAATTCATTTGTCTCTATTTAATCAATAAAGTGATTTCCATAATTCATTCAGTCTAAATAATATACACATTTTAACGATTTTTACATTTTATCAACTCCTCTACCTATTATTTACATTCTACTAAAATATACATAAATGCGTCTGTATCATCCTGTTTCAACTTTAGATTTACGACGTAAATACAATGTTAGATACAGTACCTGGCACGAAACTTGGCAAGATTTTGACGTAGTGGGGGAAATTCGCGCATGGTGCACAAAAAAGCGAATGGGACGTCGACGTAATGCGGGGGCAAAAGTCGACTAACGCACCAATCATAGACTACTATTATAATATTGCACCAATCGCGTGCCGGATCGGCGCTACCTCATACCCCACATCCCGCATGATCACCAAATAGATATAAAAAACGATTTCTGCGCAACTAACGACTCTTGCCAATTTACGTGCCGGACACTGTGCCGGCATGGATCTTGAGTGCTGACTTCGACTTGCGATGTGCAAAGCGATTCCCTCTATTTCACCTAACACTCAAGATTCTCACCGATGTCTGTATAAAGAAGTTAATTCACATTTTCTTTATCATTCGTATACAGTGAGGACTGGTAATTCGGAGCAATCCTTAAAATTGGTTATGCTAGAAATATATAGCAAAGTTTTCGATATCCAAGGCTATATGCCAGAACCACCAGTTTACCTAGATTGAACATAAGTTAGTGTCTTATATCTATGGAAGGCACCAAAAGTAATACAAATATTGTATTTACAAATTATGTTAAGTAATGTACATTTAGTGCTATGCTCTTTGCGTTGCTTTTTACTGGGGGTTTTTACATTGAAATATAACTACTTAGATGATTAAGGCAATATTTATGTACCTATAACTGGTAATCTGCCATCATGCCTAGTTGAAATCTTTAGGATTACACAGTTTAGGTAAAGTTTGCTATATCTCAATGTAATATCATTCTTGTCCCAATAGCATTAGGGTCATAATCCAATGGCAAACACTTTGTACCTGTTATAAATTATGAGATTGATATAATCAGCTTAGTAGCCGCTATATTTACAAAATGTCCCTCATTTTCTCACATCTGTACTAAAGCTATTTACAGATAATATTGTTACTTATGCAAGAATGTAATTTTTAGCAAATTTTTTCACAAATTCGCTTCTCTAGTGCAAATAGTAGACAATCATTGTGCACATGCAAACTCAGAATTATACATAGACGCGCCAATATGATAACCTCCTTACTAAAGTAGGTTTATTCAAGCTCAGGACTCATATTGACAATTAGTATCATGTCTTGTATGTCCTGTAGCTGTGGCGGCTTGGGGCCAGAATGTAGGCTGTGTGCGGGCGGTATCGGGCCGCGATAGTTCGGACTCTTGTGCGCTGTAACGCCGGTGCCGTGGCGGCTCACACCACGGTGGGCGCGGCGCGGTGGCTGGGCTTGGGCGGCAGCGGGGGCGGTGTGCGCGCAGTCGAGGGGGGCGGAGATGCCGGTGGAGATGGGGGTGATGGCGAGCCCGCGTGGGCCAGTCGAGCGCGTTGCGTGGAGCGCAGGTTCTCTAGGAAATCTGTGGGAGAGAGAGAACTTTGTTAGCTGCTGTTGTCTAGAAGTTATTTAGATTAAGATTTTGAAAGTAACGTCGTACACGTACATTACATATTACTATATTTTTCTAACTCTTCAACTATCTACGTTGGATAAATCCAAGCACTCAGGATTGCACATCTATGATCCAATACTCTAGGTCGTCAGATCTTTGGTTATTTATGAGAATTAAAGGGAAGGGAACGCGAGGTGGAGTACTGATCGTAAATACACAAACCTGCCAAAATGGATACGTAGAAATTTGTCAGACCAATCCGACGTAAGCAGCTAAAGAGTTAAACATTATATTTTACTGTAGTAGAAAAACACCACATTTTTTTTCTATGGAACAACTTTTTTACGTAATGACTTGTACGAGCAATTTGGAAGAGTTCTTTGACGGTCAATCTCAAATTGGTCTTTGCTATATATTAACTGTAATGTGAAAGGTAGTAAGGCGTGTTACCCGTACTAACCTGGGGGATGGTGGTGTAGCGGCGGGCCGGGCCGCAGCGCGGCGCGCACGCGCGTGCCCGCGCCGCCCGCGCTGCCGCGGCTGCTGCCGCTAGCTGTGCTTACACTCTGCAAGAAAGAAACGAACTGTTAATATACAAGTACAACAACATATAGAAGGCGAACTTTCTTTTCTATTGGCAAATCCTCTTTAAAAATGAATGATAATATCGAATATACACTTGACGTAATTGTCATCATTTCAGTCGCGATATCTTCTACATTTTGAACACATTGGTGTGACGTGGTGTATTACAACTCCAATCTCTCTTACAGTGAAGAATAAGTCTTTTCTTTTTTTAAGTGGGATAAATCATCATAATGACTTCTCTGCTCTGGGCGGAACGGAAAGGTGTGTCAGCCTCTTACTACCTAAAACTTGTTTCTTGTTGTTTCTTCTTTTCCTTTCAGAAGCGAATCCATGGCCCCAAAGCCTGAGTTTTATAGACTAATCGCTAAAATACCTAAATTTTCGAGGAATGCGCTGTAATGTGATGTGATAGGAGGGTGATGTAATATAATGTAATGTACCTGTTCGTCTTGCTGACGCAGCGCATCGTCCTGCAGTCTGACAGCGAGGTCGCTGAGGGAATCAGCGTCGTCGTCCCTCTGCGCGTCACTCACGGAGGCGCGGTACTCCCCGCTCTCTGACACCTCCACTATCTGGAGACGGGCGCCGTCTAGTTCCTGCACAAAAGAATAAATGTTGTTAATACGAGTATTGGAGAGGAGGCTTGAGTCCTAGCAGTGAGAACATTATAAGGCCGATAATGCTAATAATGCTAAAAAATAGGAGTATTGGAAAAATAGCAAGGCTGGGAAAATGGGAGGGTAGCGACATCTATGTAGCCACGTGAAAACTAAACTACAATATCCTGCAGCACAGTATTGTAGTCCTCCGTGCGATTAGAATGGGCAATTGCCCGGACTAGACACAACATATCGGAGGATTCTTTCTTTTCAAGGGAGGTTTGTTGGATTTAATTCTGGCATACTTGTGAAGGGAAATTGGAATATTTCTAATTATTGTGAGAATTCAATGCTAATGGTGGTATTGATGCTACGTAATTTATCAAAGTTTTAATAATAAAAGGTAATTAATAAGAAAGTCTAGGGCTTACGTTGCAAAGTTTTATATAATTTGCTAATTATATATTAGGGAGAAATCAGGTTCTAAATTCATTAAACTAGTTTTGTAAGTATAGGTAGTTTATTAACTAACCTGCATAACAGTATCAGGATGTAGCACAACGCCATCCCTCAGCACAGCTCTATGCGGCTGTGAATGAGCAGCATATTTAGCGAGCACAGGCCTCAGCACGTGTCGCAGGCGGCGCGCGGCGCGACAGCGCACGGCCACGCAGCGCCCCGCCACCTCGATGCGCACCACGCAGCGACGCTCCACCACTGCTTCGCGACCGCCCAGCACTGTGGAGGGCGCTGATGGGTCGATTGTTGTTGATGTGCCCTGTTGGAGAATAGGATAATTAGTAAAGAAGCCATTGTGTGTCTAGCGATAGGCCAAGATGTTTTAACAATCGAAAGAATCTGAGTCGATAAAATAAAGTATCGAGTCATGATGCCATGCAGTTCTAGAAAATAATCGAGATGTTTTAAATTATTTCGAGTTAACGAAATCGAGTGACTTATTCGAACAATCACTCAAAACCCTAAACCATCGAGGAACATAAAATGTACGCACCATACGCTACTCGCAATAACAGACCGAGTCGGACTCTAGTCAAAGTAGAAACAATTGAAAACCATCAAGATGTTCTTGATAAAATTTTATCTGTCTATTGAAAAAAGACAGATTTTACTTTATTTCCAAAAGCAGCTAATGAGATTAATATATTACTCAGGGGCCTTACCATGACATGTTGAAATATCAAATAAACGAACGAGAAAGAGAGATGGATTCATAAACCCTGAATCTTTTTAACAGTTCAAATTAAGTCGTCAAATGGATTGCGTCAAGAGCTAGCGATAGTGACTTTGTACTGACCTGACTGCCATCCTTGAGCAGCACATCATAGTTGGTGCAGAGCAGGTTCCTCCTCTGCAGCAGGCGGTCCACGAGGCGGCCGACCGTGACGCTGGGCTCCACGCCCACCACGGACGTGGCGCCGTCGGGCAGCACCACGCGGCACAGCGAACACTGGCCCGGGGCGGTCTGGCTGGACTTCACCACCTATTGGCAAGAGAAAAAAAGGGTTATAGTCTTCGTTCTTATCCTATCACATATCCGCAAAACGAGACACAATAGTAAAACAATAACAGCGCGGTCTCATAGGCCCGGTCGGGGATTCATAAATTTGATTTTAAGATGGGGAGTCAAAATGACTTCTCCCGCTCTTGGGCGGAGTGGAAGGGCGTGAAAGACTTTTACTGACTAAACCCTACCCCGTTCCTTCTTTGCTTTTCGCTCCAGGCCCGGGTTTTCCTTACGGAAACCAATCCATAGCCCCAGAAAAAAGGGTTATAGTTGTGTTTTTATTATGAGAAATAGCTTTAGGCCCAAACCATGACGTTTAAATTAAGATTGTTTTATTCATTTGTTCTGTCTGGGTGTAATTTATCTATAAAATGTATTTAATTAAAAATATTTAAGTAGGTTTATCAGTTGTCTAGTACTCATAACACTAGCTCTGCTTAGCTTGGGGCTAGTAGGCGTTGTGTAAAGGTTGTAGAATACTATTATATTATTATAAAAAGTTGAAAGATTTCTGCACGTAAAGATGTCTAGAAGTCGGCTATATATGTCAAGAGAATATAGGACATCAACATCCTCCTATCTATGTTATTTTGTGACTTCATTATAAAGACACAATCAAATATTTGATTAATAAAAACCCTTGGTCTCTGTAGCAAAACGACTAAACCTTAAACAAATAAATAAAAACGGAAGTTCTAAACATTGAAATATTGTGTACTATATTTAAAAAGGTTGTTTTTCTAAGCAAACAGAAAAAAAATCTCCTAAATCACTTCATGAATGAATGTAAGCATTTACACAAACATTTACATAAAACAAACAATTAATAATTTATTCAGACGAATCTCCGATAGTAAACAAAAGTATATTAGTTCTATAAATAATGCTATGTACACAGTCTATGTATATTATCGTTATATATAGAAACTGTTTGCAGGCACAACAGTTTGCGCGATCGTGAGACTCTCGTTAGGAAAAGTTTCTGTGGATTCACTGTGACACGAGATTAGACATATTATTATGATTTATTCTGGAAAATAATTTGATAAGTGAACAAATATTTTGACTATTTTAATGTAAATAGAGAACCTAGGCACTCAAACTTATCTTTAAAAAATAGTTACACATTTTTAAAGTTGGTAAAATTGCAGTTAATTGTTCGAAAGAGTTACCGTGGCTCTGAAACGCAACGGAAGGTACACAGAGGCTTTATTACGTGTTAAAATATCAGCCGTGCGAGCAAGAAAGAGAGATGGAGGTATACACCCTCTATATTACCTCTATCCCTTTAACTGCTCAGCTAAGGTAGTAAAATGAGCTCGTGGTACGACCATAGGTAAGTTGTAGTCAGTAAAAGTCTAACACCACAGTCGCTTTGAGAGTTATTCGACAAGTTTTCATGAAAAAAAAGATAAATTTTCAATTTATTTTTCATGTAAGAACAGATTGGACAAGGCTGTCAACTTATTTACGAATCAGAAATAGCGGCGCGCCGTGCTGAAATAGTTTGAAGATTTCGTGTGATTTTTAATTTGTATCACGTATGTAAGTGGTGTGACTTTTAAATCAATATTTCAAATGATTCTTCCAGTACACAAGCATGACTAGCCAATTTAATTTAAATTAGAAATTACGTTATTATTTGCTCAATTAGTAATAGTAATAGTAGTAGCGAGTACATTTGCACAATGCTCCAATATTTGCTAGATATTATCATGTTATTCCGCACAGTACACAGTATAGCACGATAGTGCTTCTATGCATATTTGAATACCGTCACATTTAGCGTTCTAAATCATTTATTCAATTGGGAATATGCGTTACATTTTTGTTATTTACTAAATAATGTAATTATTAGTTCTAGTAACAAATATGACAAAAAAAATCTTCAACATCGACAAAATTAAAAAGGTTCAACGTTTGTAGTTGTAACTTATCTACATATGGGTACTAATATTGTAAAGCTTTGCATGTTTGTATATAATGAATTCTCTTAAAAACTATTGAACCAAGTTTTAAACGTTCTTCATCAATAAAATTCTACTTTATCACTGAATGATATAGGTACTTATTATAATCTATTTTTATACAATTGCAGGTGAAGTCGCTAGCAGCAGATACTACTTTATAAGAAGAAGAAATCAGTTATGGACTGTGACGTCAACACACCCGTAAGGCTGCCATAGAAACCGGTGTTTTGCGAGAGAGACAGACGTATTTGTCCAAAATTGTTATATTATCTCATTCTTGCTTATCTACCAATTTTAGTTTTGTGTTCACAGTTAGTATTCTATTTTTGCATATGTATAGATAAAGTGGTTAGATAACAGAAATGTATTTTTTTCATGTATTTTCTGAATTGTTTTAGTCGGAAAAACTTGAATATATCTGGGTATTGTCACAGATAATTAGAGGAGTTATTTTGGTTTGAATGGGAGGAAAATATGATATTTTTTTGGGATGTGCGAAATTTTTCCTTGTTTATGCAAAAAAAACCTTTTGTATGACATTTTGTTAGTATTGTGACTGTTTGTTTTTTTTTTTATTTTATTTTCCTTGTATTTTATTAGTCCTGTTATTGTTCTTTTTTACGTTTTTATTAAAAATAAAAACTATCATGTTTACTGTAAGCTTCAATATTAGATGTAGATTCGTCATCGTGTTTGTTTATTTTTAATATTAACCTAGCTGTTGCTAGCGGCTTCACCTACGTGAAAATAATTTTCTCATAGGGAGTGAATTTTGGAAAATCCTCCCTTAACTCTCGCCTGTGCCATCGTCATAAAAGAAAACTGCGCAAAATTTCACACTTCTAGCCCCAATAGTTTCGACTATGCGTTGATATGCCAGTAAGTTTCTTCTTTTTCATTAACTGACTTGTCTAAAATATAAGATTTTTATATATTTTAATATGTATCAGAATTCAAGTAAAATAAATTAGCAAGGCCATTTCACCAGTTAACATGAAAAATTGCAAACAACTTGTTATCAGACCGACATTATATTGTTATCATGTCCGTTACATTACATTACGTTACCATGTAAATAAACTAATGTTAGCATATACGGCGATTTTGCTGGCGCCAAACTTCCAGGGGTCCAGTTATACTGGCCCTGCCTACTGATTGTATTATTATTGGTCATTCTTTTGATTATCCAAAAGTATGACCAATAATATTCTATAAAATTATATAGAAGGAGAAGCTGACTGACAGACATATCAACGCATAGCCGAAAATACTGCGACTAGGAGCGTGAAATTTTGCAAAAGACTTCCTTATATGACGTAGGCGAGCACTGAAAAAGGACTAAGGAAAGGACTCTTCAAAATTCACCTCTGGATGAAAAGGGATCTAAAGTTTGTATAGAAAATCTACTTTCACGCGGGCGAAACTGCTGGCAGGAGCTAGTAATTACTACTTCCGCTATAGAGTGGAACGAAGTATTACACTTTTACTGACTAAAACCCAACTGCTCCTTCATTAGCCCTTTTGCATTCCAGGGCCACGAGCACTCTTTCGCACAATCCTGCAGGATTAGGGCCCAGTATTCGGGCCTGACATATCCCTCCTACTGGACTTTGGAGAAAGGTGTAATAACATAAGCTTAGACAAGAACTTACATCAGTAATCGGTGGTGGTTCGTTCTGCTGCGTGCTGTTGGAGCGCTCTCGGCCGGGCCTCAGTTTCCACGGCAGCAGGGAGGCGCCGCCGCTGCGGCGACGCTCCGACGCGTTGCTAGCTGACTTCTTTAACTGTTGGGGAAATTCGTTTATTATTTACTATATCTTGTCAATTTTTAAAGTTAAGAAGTAAAAGTGTAAAAATACATGTATTCAATTATTTACAGGATGGAAGATCTTTGGTGCAAAAACAGCTTATTCAAACAGAGAGATGCCTGCAAGTCACTCTTTGAGAGAGAGATTGGAATCTAATCTATTTATTTATTATTTATTGATTATTATACAATTTATTGTACACCATTACATATTATGACAAAAGGAAGCTTAAAACTAAAACACATATAATGGGCGGCCATCTATCATCATTATGGTTCTTATTTCAACTATAATTTTTTTTACTTGTTTTTCCTTCCTTTCCTTCTTCTTATCCTTCCTTCATTCCTCCATCCTTTCATGTTTGAATTATATCGTATAAAGACAGCTACAGGTTGATATAACTTATGAGCTATAACTTGGAGGAGTGAGAAGTAACCTATTCACTCTTGGAGTGAATAGGACACTTTTAGGCATCGTCGACTACATCATCGCTTACCATCAGGTGAGATGAGTGCTCAAACGCGAGTCTATCAATAATATACTTAGTGTAAAGCGTGCTCCGAGCGCCGAGCGGGAATCCGATGGATGCGAGACGCACAGGACCGGTCGCTGTGGCGACTCTTGGGGGAGGCCTATGGCCAGTAGTGGATGTCTTTCGGCGAGATGATGATGAAAGCGTGCTCACCTTGGTAGTGTCAGTGTCATTATCTCTGGAGGCGGAGGCGTATGGCAGCGGCAGTCCTCTTAGATCCGCGCGCGCGCACTCGGCGTGCACGCCCGAGCGCAGGAAGCGCGGGTAGCTGTCGAACTTCATCACGTTGAAGATCTGCTTCTGAGCCTGGGGAAATAAACGAAGATATTGAGTAAAGTAGGGTATAAAGGGGGATATTTGAGGAGCTCGTGGCTAGATAATAACAGCCGCACGGGTCGATCTTCAAGGTTAAGCAAAGCTTGCCAAGGATGGTCTGCAGATGGGTGACCATCTTAACATACCGAGTTGCCTCCTAGCCTATGTCCAGCAGTGGACGTCTTTCGCTTGAGATGTTACAATATCAACCAAAATTGCAGTTACTTCATAAAAGTTTAACAAGCACAATTATAAATAAAATTGGTAGAATTATGAATTTCACGCGTCTTACCGTGGCGTACGGCTTGCGTGAATATTTCAATACATGGAAGTGTTGCCACAGATTTGATTGAGTAATAAATAACAATAATTTGTCTGTTGGTTGGTAGACTTTGGTAGTTAGGAGAATAAGTATTTTTGAGTAATAGTTTTATTATGTTTTCAGATAGACAGTCTCTCCACGTAAAATACTTGAATTCTTCTTTAGATTGGAGGCCGACTATGGCAAAAACCGAGGTTAAGCAGTACCTGTTGGAACAGCTCAGGTGGCGGGGGCTCGGTCCCCAGCATGAGGGCGGCAGCTCGTCGCGCGGCCGCGTCCACGTTGACGGGCTCGGGCGCCTTGTCCGCCAGGTGCCGCTGCCAGATCTCGGCCGCCAGCGCGCCGCGACGCTCCGGCGATGTGGTGGCGCTGTACTGCTCGCATGACCACCAGAATCTGTTGGGGATGGAGCTGGTTAGGAAGGCTTGAGGATGGGTGGTTGTTTTCAATGGACTGTAAAGCGAGAACTGCATAAGACCGACGCATATGAGAGCCACGCTTGATTTGTACGTAGAACCACGTCGCATGACGAGGAGCTAATGCAACTCTACAAGTCTAGTTGCCATATCAAATGTATGGAGACCGACGCGCCCAGATCGGCGTACGTGGCCCACGTGTGCGTAATGTAGTTCTTTCTACCTTCAGTTCAAGATGAAATAACTTCTTCAGGATTTTGAAAGCCCTTCTTTTAAAATCCTGAAGAAGTTATTTCATGCTTAAAAAGTGAGATTGAAACTAATGAGCGGTTAAGAAGAGGTAATGTTCCAGTCTGCTAAAATTTTAAGGAATATGTTATAAGTTATCCAAAGTTTAAGCATTGATTGAAGATTACAACACATTAAACTATTTGTTGAATCCGGTTCCGGCTCTGGGCCACTGCTTGATTAGTTCTAAGGAAGAAGGCAACGGCAGCTAAGTCTTCACATAAAATTTTACAGCTATTATTTTCTTTAGTCCTGCAAAAAGTATTTCAGTCTCACCGTATATTCTCAGCGGCGAACTCCTTGGCTAGGAAGTGCGCGAAGGCCTCGAACCCTGCGGGGTCTGCCAGCAGGTGCTCAAGGCCCAGAGACCAGCGGGACACGTTGGAGCCGCCGCCGTTGGAGCTCGACACTTGCGTGGATCCTTCGCTCATTTGCTGCTGGGAGGAAGGAGTGGGTTAGCTACGTTGTACAAGATCATTATCGGTATGTTATGTATTGTGAGTGACGATGTGGTTGAAGCTATTCTGGTTTTCCAAACCAAGAGAATACTTTACAATCACAAGCTCATAATGTTTGACATTGTTCCTGGACAGTTTCTCAATTCTTTATTGGACACAAAACATAAACATGATGACATAGTTCATGAACAAAGGCGAGCTTAACTCAGCTATGAGTTTTCTTCCTAATAACCGGTATGGATCTATTTGAAGACCAATGTTAGATGTATAATTGCTCGAGTTATATTTTTGTAAAATTAAACTGAATAAGGACCTAAAGCAGATTCAGCAACTCTTCATTTACCACATCGTCCTTTCATTCGACAATCATTTGAAGGTGTTCATCACTAACTCAGTACCTATCCACCCCTCATCATCATCACCATCATCATCACTTGCTCACCTTATTATACATGTTACGATGCTCGTGGTGGCGATAGGAGCTGCCCGCGCCGCTGCCAGTGGTCCAGCGACGGAACGGAGATGACTGCTCGCTCTGAGGACAACGGAAAATATACTGTGAGCTAACGTTGTTAAGGTTCTTTTTAGAATGTAGTTATTGGTGTAAGGACTGCTTACTCTGAAGACACGGGAAAATATACTGTGAGCTATCATGAATAAGATCCTTTTTAGAATGGAGTTATATCTTCGTTACTGGTGAAAGAAAACCTTCAGTACTGTCGAATTGGGGCAGTTTCAAAACCCGACTACGAAAAAAATAATTTACAATGAAAACTGAAAAGAAAAAACAAGTTCAGTCCAGTAGCGAAACAAATAATAAATTCTAGGAACATACTGACTGCAACAATCGGAACCAATATTAAAGGGAAAGATTTTAGTCTAGATTATTTTAATGTATTATTCTTGAAGTCAGGTATGAAGTACCGTGTTACCCCAGTTAATGGGTCGTGGAGGTCTGGTAGGCAGACGCTCCTCGTAAAATACTGATATTCAGCTAAATCCGGCTTGACTGGAAGCCGACCCCAAACACAGTTGGGAAAAGGCTAGGTAGATGATGATGATTCTTGAAGTCGGGTAAAAAAAAGTATTGGTTTTATTTTTTTAAAGTTAGAAAGTGAAGTAGGCGGAAAGCAAAAAAAAAACTAAAACAATCTGTTTGGCCTAGTCACGATTTCGGGGTGTGACCGATGGCGTTGACACCTATTTCACAAAATTGGACTTTGACTGCCAATAATCTATATGACAGTTTTGAAAGCAGAAACATAACAACTGAACTGAATCGACAAAGGAACAATAATCTGAATAATAAATACCAGATAAAGCCAATTAAATAATCATGCTTTACAATCTTAGCACTCCAAATACTTGTATTTATTTTAATACTAGCATCCGCGCGCGACTTCGTCCGCGTGAAATCCCGATTTTGAAACATTCTTCATTAGTGCTCCGCTCCTATTGGTCTTAGCGTGATGATATATATGTATATATGCCTATAGGCTTATAGGCCTATAGCCTTTCTCGATATGTGGGCTATAACACTGAAAGAATTTTTCAAATTGCACCAGTAGTTCCTGAGATTAGCGCGTACAAACAAACAAACTCTTCAGCTTTATAATATTAATGAAGATATAGATAATATAGATTGCAACATAACATAAACGTTCATGATGGACAGATAGACAACGCATATTTAAAAAATAATTTAAAAAACCGATCCACAATTGATCGAAAAATCGGTGAACATACATAAAAAAACACAACGGAACACAGAACCTCCTCCTTTTGAAGTCAGTTAAAAAGTACTAGAACAATGAAAAAAAAGGACACTGGGCAAAAAAGTCTATTACCCAGTAGAGATAGGGATACTCTATCTTGATAGATCACATGCTCACACCTATCTTGTAGATGACACAAAAACTCGTGATTTTCTTAAATTTGTTTAGCTGGTGAGATAGGTAAGTAAAAATATACTGTTGTTAAGCAATACGTTAAGTAATACATTCCAAGGAGATGTCAGCAAACTGTAGGGGCCCGGCAGGGCCGAAGCCTCTGAGGAACACGGAAATTTCGAAAAAGTAAGTTCGGGAGCTGTTTCGCAAGAGGTTGGCAGTAGTATCATCACAGCGGTAATGGTATCCAATTGTTGTTTTAATAATAATAATAATAATAATACCTCTCCCTCTTATTGCACCTACCACTATTTTTCTCTGCATCACCCAAAGGTTGACTGGTAGAAAATGCCTAAGGCATTAAGTCCGCCTCTGTACTTGTATGTGCATAAAGAATTGAATAAATAAATAAGTCCATGTCCCCAAGATCGAAGGCAACGAAGGAACTGGGTGAGGTTTAGTCAGAGTCTGACACGCCCTCCCGCTTCGTCCAAGAGCGGGAGAAGTCATTCTGATGATTCTCAATTTGGAAAAAAAGCAATACAAAAAAATTCACAGGCTATGACGAGAAGTTCGTTCATAAGTGAAATGACTTTGTTTAAACTTTTACCTTTTAACGATCTGCGTGGGAGTACTTTTTCTTTCAAAATGCTGTATTATGTTTTATTAGTGCACGTCGTATTACTGAAGAATGGACTGTTACGTTTATTGTGTAAACTTGTTAAGGTTATGACCGAATTTCTCTCTTGTGAATACTTAGAACTATGTAATGCAAGTGCTGAAAGATAGGCTTCATAAAAAAGCTACGTTTCTGAGTAATATAAAAAAGAATTGACAGAAATAAAAGACGTATCGCTAAGTCTAAGATTATCATACATAAAATAAACTCAAGTTAACGATTAACATAAATAAATAAACAATCAGCTTTAAAGATTACTTTTCAGCATTTGCTTTAAAAACTCTTTGAAACTATGCAAAAAAAAAACGCCGTAGCATTATTTCATAAGCAAATAATACACCAACACTTTAGGCATTACACAAAAAACACTGCATATTTTTAAATAAATAGTAACACAGACACCACTTGACCACAACGAACAACGCAGTTTATTCTCAAACCTGTATTTTCCCTTTTTTTCCTCCTTGAAACGAACTTATTTTACTGGGCATTATTGAAACAATGCGTAACCCTTTTTAGGTCCTATAGGTATATTATTTAACACTCATTGATCACGAGACTGACCACAAGTTAAAAACTAGCACAAAATAACTGTGGCTTGTTGTAAACGGAAAACTATGTCATTCATGAAAGGTGGTGTTGAAAACTGCGCTCAAGGCGTCGAGAGTCATGCTTCGTACACTGTTTTTTTTTTCTTGATTGAATGTCTTAGGGCTGTGCCAAATAGTTTTTCACCTCAGCACCTCAAACAAGTATGTTTTGCAGTTTAAAGACAGTGAGCAAAATTCGATTTTGCTGCGAGCGTGAGACAAAGTAACTTTTTAATTATTTTTTTTAAATGCCGAGTCAGTGCTGGGTCTACTCACAACATTCGAAAGATTTGAACTTCACTTTGTTCCGTCACTTTCACTTCGATACGAAAAGAGCGAGAGATAGAAACAAGTCGATTCAAAGTTCGATTTTCAAATTCCATATATAATAGGCTCAAAAAAGAAACCAACAATAAAACGTTCGGAAACACGTCACCTATAAAATTTCAAATCAAGGTTTAAATGTAATTATAATACTTTTCTCTTAATAATCGAATTATATTTTTTTATGATCAAATAAAGAGATGTTGAATTAAAAAATACGAAGTTTATCATGTATCTACATAATTATTTAAAGTTTTAACAATCTTTATTGTGACAGAATAATTTAGTAATAGTGCAATTTCCGAAAGCATCTTTAAAAAATAGCGGGCTTTAATTTTTTATTGTTTTCTTCTTCTGTTCGCTAGCTACAAACTGCAATAATTTTACTTTTAACTTTTAATTTTTACAAATATACATGTGGTTTAAATATTACCAAGTTGTATTTTTTATTACCTTTACATTATTTGTTCTCGCTGCTGAAGTGAAAAGTTGTATGTGCTACACGAGACCAAAGTTATTTGCATCTCGTGTCTTTGAATCCCTCGCTGCACTCAGGATTCTAACCTAGAATCACTCGCTACGCTCGTGATTCAAATATAGAATCCTTCGCTTACTCGGGATTCAAAATCAACACTCGAGGCAAAAACCAACTTTGCTCTCTTGTTGCACAAATAACTATTATCTACTGTTTTTAGAGTTACAAGAAACGCTGTGATATATATTGGACTGTTTGCAAAGTAATAATGAGGCTAATTTTAAAGGAAGATAGGGCAAAAAGTGATCTACCGGAGATTTTCGTCATAGTATATTTAGATATAATCACTGGTGGAGGTAACAGAAAGTAATCGTTATGACAGAATAATATTTAAAATATAGATAATTTTCAAACAACCTGCCGCAAATAAACTTCTAACTTTAACAGTTGACGCGAAAACACGACCGTATCCGACATGACGCCGACTATTACTAAATAGGGTATTAAAGACATTAACACGAAAGGATTAGCAATTACTATGCAACGCAAGTATCAAGACCGAACGGAAGGAAGTCGTCTGCATGAGGTGGATAGGTGCATGTGCAATAAACACGTGGTAAGTGCTGTATAAAGGCATAATGGCTGGACACCACTCACACTTTACTGTCCGCTGTTAGAATACTGAGTGGAACTGATTGATCAATTGAATAATTGGATGTAAGTCATTGCACTCGGAATGACGACGAGGAGTCTTGATAGTTTGTATATTAAGATAGATATGATAGCACAAGGTTTTTTCGTGTAATTGACTTCATTTATTGGTAGATTAAAAAAATACTCAAGCTGCTTACAAGCAGTTTATTTATGATATATAAATCGTCCGCGAAATTGAGCACAATTTTCGATATAAAATGCAAAATTAACTCAAAATTTCGTTTGAAATATTTGAACAATCTTTGACCCTAGTATCTGTAAAATATGAAAAATTTATATGTGGCAATATATTGCTAGGTAAGCGATATTAACTACCAAGTTAGAAAATCCCCAATTTTTATTTTTCAATTGAAATCTCACTCGTAATTTCCATTAAAAAAAGAGACTGCAGGAAAGACCAGTAAAGCTGCATGACGTACTGCATGACCTACGTGACTTCTAACAGTCCAAATTGCCCCAGGTCCTTGAATTCAGACAGCCGTTTCATTCAGACAAATCGTTCGTCCACCCATCCGTCCGCAGGTTCCGTCCCAGATTGAGAATGCGATTGAAACGAGGCGTAGGCGACGTACGACATGGTCCGAGGAAGAGCTAAATTGATCGTAAGTGGAATGGCCGCGCCCCCGCTCTCGGCATTCAATGTGTTAGGTGATTGCTCATCGGCCTGTGTATTCCGGACTTTAGTATCCTGTTTAATTGTAGTTTACGAGTATATATCTAGTTGATATGGATTAATTGTAGTTTAAATGTAGTCAGTTGATTGGTAGTTAGCTCCATCAAAAATTAAATTCAGTTTTGGGATTATCGCCTAAGTTGCGGTCCATTGTACTTGGTTTGTGGTTTTAATTCCCAATTAGGAAATCAAAATGATGAGTATGTCTGTACCGCATTTGGCAAATGCTGTATTATAAATTTTGGTTTATATACGCTTGTGTTATCATCGAAATTTTCCTTAAACTGAATAACACAACACCGCAAAGCTAACTCGATACCAAATAGGGTATACTTTAAAATGATTAATTGGTAACGTAAATACAGGTATATTTAAATGGTTACTATTTTAATACGTTGATGAACATTTGCGCTCATTGCCGGGTTTTTTAAGTTGAAAATCATCAAATTACTTGTCCTGCTCTGGTTGAAGCGAGATGAAAATCAGATTATTGCTGACTAAAATTCTAAAAGGAATTATTTATTCTTTGGGTTCTAGTTTCACGGTGACTCTTTCAATTCCGCAGAAAACTACTAATACAGGAGCTATTCTTTTACATTCTGTCAACCGTAAGAAAAATAAGATCATAAATAAATTTCTGTTTAACAGAAAGCGATTTATCAACCCTATAACAACACGTAGTGGCCACGTTCGTTTGTTCACACAAACTGACAGACAGGCTGTTTGCCGAAGAAAACCCGAGTGCTTGACATCCAGACGGCTGTCAGTTGAGATGTGCTGATAAAGAGGCATGGTGCCACGTATCTCTATGTTGGGATGGGTAAAGAGACAGCAGGAAGGTGACAAGTCGTTGAACTTGGGGACTTAGAGGAGAAAGAGGCAGTAGTGGAAGACTACTGCCTCTTTATGACTGTATTGAGGCACTAAGTTTGCAACTGGTTAAATTAGGCATTGGCAACGGACTTGGGGATAACCAATTTTTAAGATAATTAGTCAGACATTGGTCTGGGGACTAAACCTACCAATAATTAGGTATACCTTCATATAGTCATTGGGCTTTCTAATAACGAAAATGATTCTTTTGAGGAAGAAAGGGATTCCCTAACTGAAAAGTATTTATGATATTACGTATGCCAATAGGGACTACGAGTATATTGTAACCTGTAGTTGTATGAATGTTTAATTTATATAGTTTTCAAAAAGATATGTCACAATTATACCATTAAATTGGTAAAGAAAAAAACCCTTTCGGTAAACCTTGAACCGACGCTCACGGTGATCTTCCTGTAATAGTTCGATATATTGACGTTGTTCGATATTTTATTGTTCGTTATATGACTTTGTAAAAACCCTTCGATCATGCGTGACGAAGTAGGTACCGTCAAAGTCAATCATGGCTGTAGTTAACGTAGTAATTGCTGGACAGCATTTACATACAAAGTAATATTATCTTGACCTCATGTCGCATTACATAAGTATTACAATAAGATCATTACCAGAGCACACCACATATAATGTCAACAAACTAATTATTATCAGAGTTCTAAGAAAAAACACAGACGAAGATTTTCATCTCGAAGCAAATTAGTAATTACATAAACTTTGTGTATATCTTTAAAGTTGTGTAAACTTATGAAACACGGTCATTCACGAAATCTGCGTACACTAATATTTAGTATGTAATTAATATTTCAGATCCAAAATTTTCCGCGAATTTGTTGTAATAAGGAAATTGCCTTGTGTTGATCGCGTGGGTGTATATTAGTAATACAAAGCTGTAAAATATACAGATGTTTTAAATTAATATGTTCTAGAATAATATTTAGGTTGCGGATCAATTATAAGTGAAATAGTTACGGAATATTATAAAGTAGCACACGAGTTCTAAGATGACGGTGATGATGACGACGATTAGAGAAGTGTGGAACATGAAGACCTGTAATAATCTCAAATTAATTTGGATATGAGCAAGAAAGACGACACAAGTGTTATATTACCTCTTCTTTTCCCTCCGAGGTATACCATACGACCATCTTCAAAAGCACTCTCTGGCGTTCACCATGTAATAGCAAAAGTCAAGCACAGAAAAACTAGACACAAATCACAATTTCAACACTCTAACTTCGAAATCAGTAATCGATTTCATAGAAGAGTCCTTGAGACATACAATCTAGTAACACACAAAAACTTTGAAGTCTAAAAATCAAATGTATCAATCGAGTCCGAAAAATGTCAGCCACAATACAGAATGAGGCAAATGGCTGTTGCGACCGCGGTGACGTCCGAATGGATACTGACGATGCGATGGTATTGAATGCGACGGGACGCCGAGTGTCCCCAGTCCCGGCTACTGTCGCCTGATTGGTGACACAATGTGGCATTACAATAACAATACTCGTGCTAAACAAAACAGTTTCCGGAGCTCTTCGTGGTATAAGTCGAAGAGAATTGTTTGGTTTTAGAATCCTTGACTTGGCTATTAAGGTACCGAAAGATAAAAAAAAAGTTGTGCTATCTTCAATGACTATTCAAAAACCAGCTGTGAAAATCTTTCATTGAGACATATAAAAAAGATTTATCTGAATAGAAGGTCGAAAACAATGTAGAGAACTTTTTGCGTCGCAAAAATTCGTCAAGGATAAATTTGATTTAAAAAGAACAATCAGGTGTAATAAAGACGTGAACAGTTTATTTTAAAAGACTTTGAAAAACAAAAATAAAATCAAAAACGTGTTCTTGTTGATAATAAATGCAAGGAATGCGTAAATTCCAGCAATATAAATGTGAAGCCGTGATCTAAATTCTTCAATACGTTTGTTTATAATCCACATACTTGCTTTCAAATAAAATGCAACCTAATTCTGACTGCAAATCTCTTGATCAAGAATCTGGAGTTTTAGACTAAACAACATATTTAACAGTTACGTTACATTTCTATTAGCTTCCTGCCGAATTGGAAACATTACTCTTCTGACTTAAATCTTTTAATTTCCGGAGTTTACGTAGTTTTTCGTTTTAGTGAGCAGACATTATTTTTCAAACTAGTGTATTGTATTTAAAATCGCTATAGCTTGTCAATTGCACGGTGACAGGAAAACCGCCAGTCGCCAAGCAGTATGTCTGGCTTAGCCAAACCAGGATAGTTTTATCATTCCTGGCTTCGAGCCACAAGGTTCTGGAAACAGTAACCATTGTGAAACAAACTTGAGGTAGAGGTATAAACTTATATCAACAAAGTGAATTTTGCGTCAAAGATGATCTAGTGAGGAAACGCACGACGTTGCCAGATACACCATTATCTTGATTTGTTTTCCGTGGGAGTCAGGCGACTAAAGGATTAACTACAGCCGATAGGGAGTTGGATCTATCTGCATACTGACTGATAAAAAGGATATAAACCTGGTTACTGCTAACAAAGGTCAGACAGTTGTTATTCTGCTAGAAACGTTAACTTTAGTAAACAATATCACGCGTAAACATAACAAGCTTTGTCGTGACTTTGAAAATAGAAAAGAAGGAACTACTAGCTAAAATATGATCGCAAAACAAAGGCTTGCTTGACGTCGATGTTAGGTTTGCTTATAATAATGAGTAAGACACAGGTCAGTCAAGTCATAGTATTGACAATCAACATTCACCTATTGTATCACCGTTATTGGCTTCAATGATGGTCCATAGACACGCAGTTGTTGTACAAATACGCCTCGTGAATAGTCCACTGACGTCGGTTGCATCAACCAGTGCATTCGATCACGTTGTTATTAGCATGTCACATTCGTTAGACAGGTATCTACAATAGAAATTAATGCTAATATTTACTGTGGAAGTACATGTGATCGATGCTATTTCATTTCTTTCATTGTTATTTTAAAAATAGTAACTACTTAGACTTCATTATCATTTTGAACGTGATCTCACATACCAATAAAGATGCACTCAGTCGTACTGTCCATTATAGGTATAAACGTTGTAGTATAGTATTTTCAATGTCAAGCGAAGATTATGATTCTAACCAAGGAAAAAAGAAAAATAAGCAATGTTTAGCAAACATGAAAACGCTACTCAACTATACGTTGAATGATAATAAGGAGATACGTTTTAACTCAGAGATGCTTGCTATAAATATTATCGAAACAATTGAAGTATCGAACAAGTTAGAGTAGTAGTAATATTAGTTTTATTGATGTTAAACTGTTATTGCTAGGCATCCTGCGGTTGCACTCGTCACAAACAAAGTACCAATTGATGAACCTGACTCACGCCCGACCCCGATACACTATCAACTACTGAATGAGCTGTTATTTGTCTCACCAACTGATTTATGCCTGTTGCGTAATGGAAGCACTATCACTAATATGTCAGAAATAAAATTAATTGTCTTTTCTATCTGTAATAGATTTATAGCAGGAATAACTGTTACGGTATCTTCAATTTGTATTTTGACTTTCGATTCTGTTTGTATTTTAAAAGAAACTTCTTCTATTTCTTCAAATCTTTCATTGTTTAGTTCATCAAAGTTATTGAGTGACTAATCCTATCATGGTTTATTATGATTTTCGTGTAACACCATTGAATCATAACATGTTATTATTTGTATTCAATTCATGGAATTGATTCAAAACGCGGTCAATGGTAAGAGAGGAAAATTAAAAAGTTATATTGAATCCAGTGTTGATTCAATCATATTAGTGATGTTTAATGCTAATTTATATTCCTGGTATTATAGCTATATGAAACATATTGCAAATTCTAGAAAATGGAATCAGGCCTGATAGATTTGAGGATGTGTTATGTTCGAAAGTGACGATGGATAATTAACAGTCTTCATAATTCTATCTTTACTTACGAGTTTTTAACATACTCAAGATCGAAATCTGTGAATGTAAATACAGTTACTATCAAAAGATATAATGTAATCACCAATACGTCTGCTAGTAGAGATATTAATGGTTAAATCTTGATGGTTCTTGTATCTAGCGATGTAAAAACCTATGTTTAGCGATGAACGCTGGCGAGTTTAATGCAGATGGTGATGATACAACAGGCGTAAACGATGTTAGCAGATTCTCGTAACAGAAAAACATAACAATTACTTCAACTAGGACAACATACCCATAAACAGTAACCCGGATAGCGAAACTACAGGATACAGCAACAAAACGGTTTACGATCAGCCTAAATAAAGCAAAACTGCAGGATGTTTTAGATCCGAATGGAATGCTTTAGGCTACACTAAACTGTTTTGTGACTATTAAAGTACATATGTACGATTGTCAGTCTGAGTCATTTGTGTGTATACAAAATTATTGGAAATGTTAACAAAATATTAGGAAAATAACTTAATAAAGCTAAAGTTTTAACCGCAAACAACGTGTTTCGAAAATGTACCAAACATAAAATGTAATAAACAAAAAATTAGTAATGACACTTAAAATTAGTGCGTATATTAATCACTAATTTTATGTTTATTACATTTTCGAATTCTATTTGAGAGTTAATTTAATTAAATAATAATAGTAGAACCAAATTTTACGTATGCTTTTGAACTCAAATTTACTGTAAGTGAACATGAAATTGAAGACGATAAAAATTGCGCTACAGCAGACGTATTGGAAAACTCAATCGGTTACTTGACCGGCTAAAACAACAACTGTGAAACTCTGTCAGTACGTGTTATGAATACTAATTTCGCCCCTCGCATTCGCAATACCTTTAGAACAATACATTATATAATAAAGATTAGCATAGACAGAACAATACTGAGACAGTTGCTACTAGATAATAATTTTCCGCTTCATCGAGGTGACAGTAATATATTCTAGTAGTATAATATCTTTACAAATTTTTGCAAAAAAAAATGATACATTATAATATACTTAAGTAAAAACCATTTCCTGTACCTGAAATATACTCAGAGCAGTTTTTAACATATTTTGAAAAAATAAGTTGATGAGCGCAAAAAACACAACTACTAGTAAAAATATTCGGAGTTCCTGAATGAAAAGATTCGACAAAGAATTTATACCACCATAAACTTTCAAACCAACGTATATCAAACTCTGACGGTGATGGATGGATGAATGGGATGCTGTAAAACATACGCAAGGACCATCATTACATCAGACGAAAATTATGCCAGAGAATTTGTATAAGACTCCAGCAGTTTTATAGCTCATAAAACGTGTCGAAAAACAATGTGAAACATTAAGCTAACACACAAGTCTGGACGTCATCGGAATCGGTCATTAACCACTGGATTTGTACGTAGATCTTAGAATAATTCTCTAAGTAGCCAGAAATCCATGGGGTCACAGATGCCAAATTAGAATCTTTATTACTTGATTGTAATTAAACCATTGACGTCAAATGTACGTGGATGGAATACAATATAAGTATGAAGTGTCCAAAACAATAAAAGAATAGGTCTTGTTAATCGGTTTTCGGAGGCCAGTGACGGTGAAGAATTTTTCACTAATTTGTTCAGCCTTGAGATTGTTGCCCAAATCGACAGATTATAACAGACAGTATAAGTTGAAGCCTGAAGGCACTCAATTTCAATGACACGCACATAAAATATGATAACGATGATACGTAAGGTGCAAAATGAAAAATATAAATCAATAAAAAAAGGAAAAACTTACAATCCTTAGTAATTTCGCCATGAATCTCTCATAAACTTCGGTAGGCATCTTAACACAATCACTGAAGATTTAAAGATAGCGGATAAAAATAAACTAACACTTTAAGATAAAAGGTAAAGATTGGTTTCGCGGATGATGACGCGTGTGTTTCGCACGGGTGTTGCGCGAAGACTGAGGCGAGCTCCGAACTAGTGGGAGCATGTAGGTGCTCGTAGGTGGTAGCTGGCTTAATTATTCGGTATCTGCTGTTATCAGAGATACCGCGTCACTGAAAGTGTTCTGTAGCGGAACAGAATATCACTGTTCAGCACAGGGTGAAAATATATTGAGCCTTTTACATCGAAATCTGGATTAGATGCAGATTGAATTCGCGTCATTCGCAGAGAACGATACGGATTTTGGAATTTTATCATAACGATAAATGTGTAAAAATATGTCCGATATTACTTACGACTATTTATAATCAATCATTACTCACGATTATTTATTATTTACTAGTAAACTCATGTTAAATTCAATGTGTAATGTAATATTTATAGGTTTACGCGTAGTGCGGTTGAACCTGTGATTCATATTTCAAATATTCTGAGATTTTTAACTGTAACCTTTTCTAAAAAATAATTGTTAAGACCTTGATTGAGGTTATTTTTTACGAGAACTCCAGAAATATCGCGGCATTTACGAGTGGAGTAATGGACAGATGGCCTGGCTTAGTGATAATGTAAAATTGTTCCACAATGTTCTAGAAGAGCTGTTCTGTGGAGGATGTTGTGAATCAATATTCTGTATTTATTTTACTAGTTGAACATAAAAACTATTATGATAATACTGCTGTCAGAGATTGCATAATTTTGTGAGTCTTTAATAATACGCACAGTACAACAGAAGCTTTACAACTCACATTAAAAGAGTCAGCTGTTCCAAATATTTTGGTAGAATGTTCCTTTAAGATTCCATAGAATAGCAGTATTTTGTTCTCATGTCAAAAGTTTTTAACATCCGTGGGTGTTTTGATTTGCACAAGATCATGTTCTGTAATTAGTCATTCAAAGTTTTCCTCAACTAGGCTAACGGCATTATTATTTCTGTTTACAAATATTTAGTCTCTCATTCAAAAAAACATTTGCTAATTAGCAACACATTAAAACTTCAGGTGAGGCGGAATACTTTCCGCACATTTCAAGTTCGTTCAACTTTCAATACCGGGTTAGTGTGATAACTGAATTAGCCTATACAAAACACCTAATAAATATTTGAGGGTAATAAAACGTTATCTTGAATCTGTTTGACTTTTTATTGGTTTATGTATTTGTTCTCTATTTGTTAGAATGTCACGATTCGCATTGACCTAACTTACTTACTATGGAATATTCTGGTAGGTCAACGTTCGAAAGCCTTCCGGCCAAGTTATGATAAATGATTCAGGTATTATGAGAGCAGCATCTCTAAACGGTAAGTATTCTATTATGTATGTTACTTCAGAATTTGGCATTGTGGCTAGGACTTCCCCGATCATAATCTGGCTTTTAACAACATTAATGTAATATATCAGTTGGAATTACTTTTATTGTTATTTGAATGTCAACGAGGCATATCTTGTTATCGCTACAGTTATGAAAAGTATGAAAGAGACAGGACTATTTCTTCAGCTGTGAGCTCAAAAATATTGTTTAATGATTACTGATTGTGTTCTTGTTATATTTGAACCTTGAACAACGAACATTGAATTAAACTGTCAAAAAAAGAATTTGGCTTATTATAATACTGAAGTCTTTCAGTAATCCGGTTGTCTCATCCACAGTATCCAAATGCTACACTAATGAAAATATAGCAAAAACAGAACAAGTAATATTCGTAGCACAAATGAGCGCAATTATATTTGTTTACATTTACGAGATAATCTAGAAAATGCGCATCGTCATGATGATAAGTGATAATTTGGACAGGGGATTTGTTGGAGAGGGCTCGACATATGATAGTGAAGATGTAGATACTTACGAAATTAGTTGTGATAGGTGTTTATGTGACTAAACACAGGAAAATCACTTTGAATAGGTAACTGAAATTTCGGAACTCAGGTGCTGAAATAATGTCAAGACAACTAAACCAAGAAGCTCAAAATTTATTCGAACAGTTCCTACAAATCTTTGCATATATTAAATTACTGATTTTACAGATTTGGGATTAAATAAAATCAAATAGGCCCACTATTTTTCGAGGGAGAGCTAAAAGTAAAAACAAAACAATATAAAAACAAAGAAAACAGAAAGAGAGATTAAGGAAAAAAACTGGCAAAAACATGCGGAAATAAGGCGGAACACAATCTGAATTATATAGGATGATATAGATATTTGAGCGTACTTCAGAAGGGATTACTCATCCCTCAATCCTATCAAACGCGGAAGGCGGAAGAAAAATCAATGCGAAACATCAGGATGCAGAAGTACGAAAAACATAACATTGATAAATATATTTTCAGCTTAAACTTGATACAGTTATCTGCCACAGAATATATCGCACTTGACTGTATCTCTACATTTTGTGACCATGCAGATTATGGAAGAGGTTGAGTCTGGATCAAATGATATTGGGATTATTCTCACGTTTGTATGGCACATGCTAACAATCACACGAGGCTAAACGATATGTTGTTTGAAATGAACACATGATTTAACGTGATATTATATAATATACGAGACCAATTCTAATCCCTTTTGAAACAGAAATACAAAGTAACATTAACATCAGACACAATAATATTATAAAATGCACAATACAATCTCATAAGTTCAGAACAAAGCGAGATGGTATCTCAGATCTATAAATAGCCCTCCATTAATAGATTACATATAAACTCAAAATAATAAAGATAAGTAGAGATACTGATAAAGCTGAGATTTCTTTTACATCTATTTGGTTAAACTGTCCTCTGTACAGGTGAGCTTGCGTAATGCTAAAACGTGGCGATAGTAAAATAAATAACGCGAGTAATTCAGATTAGTTATTTGAATTCCACACAGGATTTTCCATTACGTGGGTTTATTCGAAATGTTGAACAGTTTCACCTGTGATTCAGACGGGTGTTCCCGTGGAGGTGTACAGTAGATAGATACCTGTAATTTCGCTGCTAATTTTGTAATATTCTACAAAACGGTTCTATAAATAACGAGCCTGTTGCCAGTAAACCCAATTCTGGGTTATTACTGAAAATTTACTTAGTAATTTCCTCGAACATCAGTAAGATGAAATCTGTGAGATATAGTCAGGTGAGTGAGGAAAGTGTTAAAGAAAATTCTACTAAAGAACCTCAGAAGAATTTTAGACGATAATGCGAAGAATTTGTTTACACCGCAGGGGAATCACCACCTAGTTGAAAATGACCTACAGATGGAGGCATGCATCGCTCACGTGTATTTTATGAGGGTAATACAATCGACATAAATATTCCATCACAAACACGATAATGAAACGAATTATAACTGGAACCCAGACACTGATATACTGATTATATCGGAATGTTGATTACAGAATGCAATAATGATATATCTTCAGAAAGTGGGAGCACGGTAGATAAAGCTAAACAGTATAAACGTCAACAAAACACGCAAAAACTACATTAATCTGATCATCTGACTTTCTTTAGAAACGACGAAATAATTGGTCTAGAAATTCAGGAAGATATGTATCAAATTGTTATAAACGATTTAGGCCTAAACCGAATAACTTTTTTGATTGATTGCATAAAAAGCAATATTATATTTTTATGACAATTATACGACTTTAAGATATACTCGTACAAGAAGACATATATCACGAGTATACACAGCGACATATGCAAGATATGCAAAAGTTCTACTTATATTTTTCATTTGTAGATATTTTTCCTTAGTGATCTGATGCTTAGTGATCTTGCTGTAAAAAGTAGACGAATCAAGTGGCTGCACCCTTTTCGTTACCTTTTATTTAACTGTTCCAACAGTATCTATCTTTTACCTCATTCGGATCATCTAAATAAGAATTATCTTCTATAAATTATGCAGCGGTCATAAGTTGACTTCATACAGCTTTTCCGAGAACTAGATCAATTGAGACATCTAGATTTGCCTCAAACTCACGTGTCAGAAACAGAGGCACTTCAGCATGACCTCGAACCCCAGGCTCTTCGTTATCAACTACTCCAACAATAGTAGCTAACAGGAAAAAAGAATGGAATAACAATGGCGTGTTAAACAGCCATAATATTTGTAGATCTCATCTGTTTATAAGGGATCTTGATCTTTAGGGTTCGTGTTGGGTGAAGAATTTGGCGGGCTGAAGCATCAAGCATTAAGAAATCTACACTAATATAATAAAGAGGTAAAGATTGTTTTTTTTGTTTGTATGAGGTAATCTGTGGAAGTACTGGTCCGATTGCTAAATTTTTTTCACCAATAGAAAGGTGCTGTATTCCTGAGTGACATAGGTTATATTTTATGTACGTGGGCGAAGCTGCGGGCTAAAAATCTTATATAGTGAAAAGGTTCAACGAGGGAGGAAAATCATCAAATAATATTATTCTTTCTGAATGGAGTGAGGAATGCCAGATTTATATTGACTAAGAATCTACCCGTATTCCTTCGGTTGCCTTCGGCATTCCCTTTTGAACAATTCCGCAGCCTTATAGAGTGATTCCTGTTGCGTCGCAAAAGAGCGTTTTTGTTGGTTTTGGTTTGGTCATACGGACAATTTTAGTAAGAGATTGTTGGTCCAAGTGTCCATCGGTCAGCACAATTTTATGTTTTCATCATTTCTTTTTTATTTTATATTCTTTTCTTCTTTATTTTCTGTTACAACGTGATCATTATTATAGTGTTGTCCCTGCCGAATAAATATCTCTATCTACAGTAGTTACCTAATCGCGTCCGCTACCGCCCATTGCCTGTTCGCTTTCACTGTGTATTCACGGCGCGAGACATGATTTGAATCATCTTACAAGTTCACCATTGTGATCATTGTGATGTGCTATCACGTTTTGCTTTCTCACGTGGCGCGGTGCGATGTTTGTATTGTTGTCGTTGCCTTACCACAAAATTGTGCTCGTTAATGCAAACTAGTAATAACTTATATTTTTATGATTATTTCGTGACATTTTCACGTTTCAGCCATCACTGTATTGTTAGTTACATTGGGTACAAGATCTATACATATTATTGCCTATTTTTGTTAAGTCTACTTGCATGTTTCTTTTTATCACAGCCTAATAAGTCTTTCAATGCTTTTCTCTTACGCACGATCGAAAATTCATACCAACAAAATTGTGATAATCTTGCTATGGTTCCTTTATTATTGTAACCCAGACATTCTCGTACATGCTCTAGTCGGTAACGTGCCCCAATTGCAAAACTAAGACACGCATTTAAAATTTGGTGCTTATTTAAGCCGATCTAGTTTGTTTATAAGTATGACGGCGATGTAAACTATTCCACGCAAGTTTTTAGCGTTGTATAGTTTATGTAATTTTAAATGCGTGTCATAGTTTAGTAAGTGGGGTACATATACATGGTTTACCCTAAGTAAAATAATTTGAACAAGCACTTTAGATAAAATATCATTATTATGCTAACATTTTCCCTTTCGTCAGCTCAAAGGACTAGATTTTGAAGAAACTTGCAGTCAAAAGTGGTTGTTTACGTACGAACAGATAAGATTATTATAAGCATGTTATAAATTCATATCTAGATTTTTCAGAGAGTGACAATGACTCACAATTAAAACATTTTTATTTATTTATTAAACAAAAGCACATGGTTATTTCAAACGTGAGTTTGGTTTATCGTAAATTAGATTAGTTTAAGCAGAAACGAAGTATTTATAAAACATAACAATAAAGTGACAATAAGATAGTTATTTCTGTGAAGTTCCGTAATAAATAGCATATTTTAATTAGGTATTAGTTACACATCTTCTGAGAAATAATGCAGTTCACAATACCGTAAACATTCTCATAAATTGTAAAAACTAAACCTAAATGACGAATTTTCATTGAAAAAAAAAGAAGTACGCAATATACATAAATATTTACAGTAAAACAAATAGCTATGTTGTCATTTATTCAACCAAATCATTGTGAAGTTGTTAACCGCAAAGGGAATAATAACAATTGCACGAAAATAGCAAGGTATTGTCAACAAGGATCATAGTTATTTTTATATTGTTGAATAAGATACTTAGGTAGCTACAGCGAGCTTCTGACGTGCCCTTGTAGGCCCATGTGAAATAAAAACATTTTTGATTTAATTTTATTTGAAAAGCCTTTAGAAACGGTTACACCGGAGGACTGGCCTGTTGTTCTGTGAGTGGTCAGTGGCCCGAAGTGCTATGCAGGAGGTCGTAAGTACGATTCCCACCAAAAAATTATTGTATGATGAGTTCATCACATTTGGCTGCATTTTATCTACTATATGTTTGTTTTTATAATAATAGTGTGATGATGTATCGTTAATTCTCAAATGTCTATCGTATTTACTATCCCATACCTTGCAGCAATACGATATGTAAAAGAATAATCAGCTGCCAATATGAAGTGAAAACAAAAGAACATCGATAGTAAACGCGTACGCATATCTTTCTCTCTTTAAGTACAATTGTACGGACTTTCTATTGGAGAAATAGGTTTGTGCGAGACAATATACTCATAGTACACCTTGATATTATAGAACTTTATCTAAGATACGCATAGTATAGTAAACTGAAGTGTTTACACACTTAACAGTGTTGGAAAAAACATAACCCTTCCTGTAGTGTCGGGTAAAAAAGTAACAAGAAAAGGTAAAATTTTGTTAGTGTGCGTGCGTGTATTATTGCAATTCTATTATCCTCAAACGGCTGTATGAATTTGGTACAAGAGTAGACCATATCCTGGAATAGTATAGGATACTTTTCATATGTTCTCTTAGTATAAGTAGATGCGAGCGTAGCCACTGGCAGCAGCCAGTTATATATTTATATTTTTAAAATTGATCAACTTTTATCATTGATACTTGCTTACAAGTACATTTTTTTTTAAATAAAAATTAATAATACACGAATAACTACGCAAAAAGTTTCCGTCGTATGTCAGAAAAGAACACGTTTAAATAATTCTCATCTGGATAAAAAAAGCTTTTAATTTTTTACAGATTTCTTTGTATTTACTCGACTAATTTAGTTAAGTACAGTCTCATTGGTTAAGTAAATAATGAGGTTCTTTTTTTACAAAAGCATACAGACGTAAATACATTTGTAAATACGCGAACTGAATCCTTAATTTATATTTTTCGTGATTGACGTCAAACGCATGAGGGATTTTATTCTAAATATAATTTAATTGAGATAAATTCAGGATTATTATTTCCTCATCACATTATATTGTTCTCTTAATTACCTACCTATTATTAAATACTAGTTGATTCTACCAATGTGATTCTGCCATATGGCAGAAACAGACCACCCTATTATTTACTTTAATATTTTATATAAATTATTTCTGTAAAAAATTGGGTTGGGGATAAGAGTAAGCCTACGTACTATTTTCAGACCTATCAAAAATATACAAAAAAAAACATAAAAATCGTTCAAGCCGTTTCGAAGGAGTACGATAAAGAACACTGACACGAGATTTTTTGACATGTGTTTCAATTTTAGACGTATGTAGATAAACAATACTTAGAATATTTTTTTATGGTTAAAATTTAAATAAATCCAATTATACCCCGGATTTTAAAACAAAATAGAAACTTACATACCAGATCAACGCTGGCACATAGAATCGTCTTCAAAACTCCTATCCACAAATTCAAATCTAAGACCGTCACTGGCAAACAAAGAATTTCCATAAAACACTTTCACTCACAACCGACTATGCTTACATAACCATTTTTCGAGGTCTACACAGCGACCAAAGCTACCGACGTTCAGCTACCAACTAAGCCATTGTACTTCGCTATGGCTTGAGGTTCCCACACGACCGTCAAGACAAAGTCAAGCAATTAACATCAAATAGACAATAATTGTTGAAAAAAAAACTGGATCGTTCGTGCGTGTATTCCAACCTTAATGATACAGGATCCTATAGAATCTCACACGGGAAAAATCTAAGTAAATAACTCAAATTGACAAGAACACAATGAAAAGCTTAAAGAATTTTCTTTGTTTTAATTAAAGTAGAGCATCTTTCACAGAAGTCTGCAACGCGTCTGTCGGTTGCTACGCAGGTCTACGTAGGTAGTGCTACGAAACGCTACGACTTGCTACGTAGTTACAACGACCGGTATTTACCGTCTACGCAGTGTAGAAGGTCAAGACTTTTTCGTGTTACTGATGTAATTTTAGGTAGTTATAATGATATTATTTCTAGTAGTACGTTATTTTGTAACAAGATCTGAAGATTTTTGAATACGATGCAAGTGCTAAATCGTTCTCAGTTTTCTACAGCGTGCGTTAAAAAACACATACACAAGACAACCAAATCCGGTGTAACTATCTGTAAGCCATACAAATATTTGTTTCGCGTGGGAACTGAACCCACGACATGCAGCGTAGCGTAGCAACAAATCGTTTAACTACTGCACTAAAAGTGCCATCGCGTTTATTCAGAAACAGGATTATTCCAATCTTTTGGTCACACTATCCATTTAAAATTAACTTGTAAAACTTTCATATCGACGCTATGATTAGAACTAGACCACTTATAGTGCTTTTCTAATAACTACAAAATTACAGATTAATTATATCTACTTTGAAACAGTATCATAAATTATTAAAATGTTAATTACAGGGTAATGGAAAGGACTATTCTTGGAGTTTCCTTGGGTAATCACCTAGAAATGAAGATGTCCGCAAGAGAACCAAGCATGCTAATATAGTCCGAAGAATCTAAGAGACAGTAGGACATTGCTCGCAGAACAGATGGTCGTTGAGGACGAAAGGTTCTAGAGTGGCGGACACGTACCGGAAGACGCAACCTTGGAAGGACTTCTACAAGATGGTGCGATGACCTGGTAAGGGTCGCGCGAATGCATTGGATGCGAGACGCACAGGACTGATCGGTATGGCGATATTGCCGCCGGGTCGGGTGGCCTCTATATCCATCAGTGGACGTTTTTCGGCAAAAATATGATGATGCAGATAATTATAATTTATTACAGAATAAATGGGAAATATACAGCATGAACTTGTTGTTTCACACTTCATTCACGTGATAATGTATTAATATTGTTATGCACAGTTGCTATGGACAGTAAAATGTGTTTTCTTTTTTATTATTCTAAATGTCTGTGGAAACGTGTATCTATAGACAATGTAATCGACTTTATTAACACAAGTGTACAGTTTCAATTGAGGCGTGTTTACATGAACGCGTCGAACCATAGGTTTTAACATAATAAAGTTTTCTAGTTGTATTTTTTTAGCTACAGAATAAATATTAGCAGTAGAGCTTTCAATGAAATGCGGAAGGTCTGTCTGTTTGGCCATCTTGAAGTATTAAATGCTGAATCATCTATAGCATTTTGTACCATTCGTAGTTAGTAACTAAAAGCTGTTCATTCTAAATCCAAAATAGTGAGTAAGAAAAAATAAATATACTCCTGAAAATTAGGGGCAACGGATGAAAAATGCCCAATGAATAAGACTCCATGACTCGCGAAAAAATGATTTTTATATCTTGGATGTCGCAGCAAAATGAACAATATCTAAGTTGCTTAAAAAGAAGTCAAAATCCTATTAATGTTTTCCATGTGAATTGTAAAATGTAAGGCCATGAAAGGAACAACTATTGAGCAGTTTTCCGGATCAGAAACGATACCCAATGGAAGTTTGCAGGAGTGTACATCCAGTTCCGGATACTTCTACGTCTAAAGATTTAAACTTCAACTTTCCCCATATCAAGCCGAAAACAGAACTAGCCTAGACTATTTCAACTAGTATAACAAATTCACTAACAATTCGTGTCGCAATTTTTCTTCCAACATCTTCCTAGTTGTCATGCAAGCAACAACACCATCAGAATACATCTTAACCATTGTCTGGTAACACGTAGCGTCACGTAAACAAATATATCGACAAATGCGCACGCGCCACTAAACTACACAATGGCGGCCATCGACACTTGAGTCAACATGGGATCTTTGCAGTGCCCCTAACAACCTTAGTACGTCAGTCAATAAGGCGTTTGTTTAAAGTAGGTAAAGGAATTAGACTTGTTATATGCTGTGCTTTGATTGAGACGGTTAAGATGTCATTAATGTATAATGACATATATATCAAATATCGAACTAATAAGAGCTAGTTTCCTAATTACTAGGTAAGGTTCTTAGTTAGTTATTTGAAAACTGAACGATTATAAGTGAATTATGAAAAGATCAATATCATTGAACTACCCATGCAGCGAGAATCTACTTATACACTAAATACAAATCTAATTATTTGGACGCGTACCATGAGGGCACTAAGAGACGGCAATCGGTGAAGAAGGGCGTTGTCATTAAGGTAGGTCGAAAAATTGCTGTCGTGACAATCTGGAATTATTACTGACAGGTTGGCACAAGAAGAAAAGACACAAAGAGAGCTGGACAGGTTTGGACAGGAGTTTGATGAGCAGTAAGAAAAAAAAAATAGACTAAGAGAAAAAAGAAAAGTAGGCAGATAAGAAATATCACTTTACTAATAGACTACATCATTTATGATGGCTTTACGTCTGATAATTACGTAAATATTTGACACAATACGTAGGCATATCATGTACACAATTACACCTACCCGCATTTATCTTATAATCACGTAATAGAGATATAATATCTACGTTTACATTACGTAGACAACATTGACAGATGTTAACTTTTTTCTTAGCTTCTGAAGTCATATGACGCGTCATCTTAGCACATTACACGTTGTAGACTTTAAGATTGATGAGATAATATTGTAGAATAAAAAATCTGACCGCAAGCAACTGTTGAGTTTAGTGTTTTTTATAGAATTTTGTAATATTGCGATTAGCCTAGGTAGAGAAAGAGGGATTAATTAGTATACAATTTTTGTCAACATGAACATTAAATACGTATGTATACGGAGACCTATGTTCAGCAGTGGACGTTTTTCGGGTGAAATGAAGATGATAGTGTGCTGTACACATGTTATTGGTCAGATTATTTTCATTTTAAGTAGGATTTAACTAATTAATGTCTTGATTTGGTTGTCCTTTAGACAGAAAATTGTATCACATTAAGATTTGCTGTAAGAAAACACATTTCATTACATATGTAGAGCTGTTCTGCTTAAAATTGTTTGTAAAGTTTTGTAAACAATAAAGAAAGGATGAGTTGCTTTATCAAAGAGAGGTGGCAGCTCTGAACAGAGAGAAGAAGAGGAGTAGGTTGTTTGATCGGAAGTTTTTCTAAACGGAAAATTCATAAAGCTCTTTTGCCAATATATTATAATTTGTCTCCCATTTCTATAAAACTGATTTCCTGGTATATAAAACTGTATGACAATAAACTGTGTAAATATATCTATTTATATCCAACCGCTAAAAAAATAAGTCACGTATGCTATACAGATGTTTACTTAAACAGTGGTAATAAATGACTCCCGAACGTGGACTATGCTCGGTGATCACTTCATCAGCCGTCACGGATTCACCTTGGAATCACAACTGGGATTCATGATAGCTTATGTGCTTATTGTTTTAATGAAGACGCAAACTATGGCAAGTAATTATAAACTTTTCTTAATCCAACTTGAACAAAACTAAAATATATCCCGAATATTATAAAGTGAACGTTTATGAGAGTATCTGAACAGATTTGGATCAAAATTTGGTATACTGGTAGACCATATCCTGCTATAATAGATAGGATAAATAAGACTATCCCAGAAATATGTTTCCTTGGGACAATTTTCTACTTTTACGCGGACAAAGTCGTTGACAGCAGCTGGCTTAAACGCATTATTTTGTTGCTTGCAAGTTACCTATTTGATAGTGCAACAATCTGCAAAATTTCCAACCTTTATCTGCTTAATAAACGACATAAAATCCACATTTATTGTCATCATAAACGATATCAACCAAGTTTAACATCACATTAAAATTTGTGATAAATCCATCAATCCTAGCTGCTCCTTTTCAGACAGTTTCAGGCGAACAACAAGCGATCCTTCAACCGGAACTTATCAGACCATTATCTACAGCCTACGTAGATACAATTAACACTTTAATACTACCGAACACGCGTCCCCAGAGTGCTCAGCCACAAGTAAACAGCAACAATGGCTACCGATTAATTATCATACTCAATATTACGTGATCGATTTCAATCGATTGTTTACCGATTATTATCAATCAATGATATCGGAAGATACCTGTGTCTCTTACGTGTTGTTACTAATTACTAAATCTTCTGTGTCATTACAAGTGTCGATAGCATCTTTCTTTAGGGCGTTAAAGATAAACGCAAGACTGGTAATAATCGGTTGTTGTATTATCTTTGGGCAATTGTGTGTGGCTTATGACAAGATTGGATATCAGCATGCTTTAAATTCTTGTTGTTTTAGCTTCAAGTTTCGACCTGCAATTTTTGATCTCTTTTTATGTTAAAACGCTCGTTCTACTCATTGTTTTTATCTGTGGAAAATGTTGTTGATTTCTCTTTTGTAAAATTATTTCAAATTCTTTCTGTTTGTAATATTCTATGTGCTATTGTTTGTTTTCCCCAATAAATAACTGAAAATAAAACTAAAAAAGTCCAGTTTTATCATTGGCTTGCAACGAGGCAATGCTACTAGTCTTCTGGTTGGCACATTTTTGATCTATCCAGATGATAATGAAGACGTGAAGGAGTACTATAACGCTGAAGTGTGTTTGATAATGTATACAGATATGTACGAAGTTTGTAAATATTCTTAGTTAGTTCATACAATGTCTATATGGTGTTATTTAATATGTGCATTATATTATACAATGTATTTTATGTACATACATTTTGTTAAATACATCTCGATCAGCCGTCATCTAAGAGCACTCTTTTCACCGAAACTATATCAATATCATTTGTTAGCTCTTTTCTCTTCTATATTTAATTGACATACTATTGCTTATTTATCTATACAATAAGTTCTTGTACAATATGACGGAGGATGTCCAAGGCGTTGCACAAGAATGTTTACAAATGTGTTCATCCATTTCAAATTATTATTTTTTTCATCGACAAAATCTGTCTGCAACTTCAAATGAATGTATCTATTTATCCAGCCAATCCCATTACAAACTGTGATTGCATCACTTGGCTACAGTGTGTATCTAAATAATGGCATGGCACGTTACGGTACTGCCAACGGTATAGATCGGGTGCATTCTAGCAATGTCGTCTGCGCAGCGGTAACTAGCAGTCAGGTGTCGTATGTGATGGATTTAGTTGTAATCAATGTGGTGCTGTGATAACTGTGAGTGGTAATATGCACTTTTCTTGTACATATTATGAGCATCTTTATCATTTGCTACCACACTTTTTTGTAGTGTAGTTATGTGATAAACAAATGTATTAAGATTTACAAACATTTTGCTTACTGTTGCTTGAATTAAAAGTGGCACTGATTATCAGGTAAATGTAGATTTTCCCAAGACTCTGAACCTCAAAATTATTTATTATAGTACAGCAAAAGATCTGCTAGATTTTTTTTAAATTATACTGGCATTCGTCACATTCAACCACACTAGAGCCTGAAGAACCGCCAAACTTACGTGGCAGTGGATTGGGAACATTGTTCGCAGAATAGACAGTCAATGGGACCGAAAGATGTATGTAGTGACTGCATATCGGAAGACGCAGCATTTGAAGACCTTCATCAAGGTAGACTATTGACCAAATGAGGGTCGCGGAAATCTAATGGACGAGAGATGAACAGAACCGGTAGTTGTGGCGAGACTTGAGGAATCCTATGTTCAAATCTTAAGGCTGAAATGACGATGACTCCATAAAAGTTGGGAAAAACCTAAGCAGATATTAACGATTAGATAGCAAACTGGTTTTTGACAAGCAAATCATTTGAGCACATTTAATAAGCTAATAATAACCTCAAACTGTCAGACGGAAGAAGCTAAAACACCATGAATCACCAGAGAACAAAGATTTAGAAAACAGAGTTAACAAAATAACAGGGACATTAGTTATTTTGTTTATCCGCACACAGGCACAGATATTAACCAGCTTTACTTATCAAACTAATCATGTCATGTCAAGAGCCGTAGTCTGTGTTAACCCGGGAATAACCAAGTGTGTTTTATTATATTGATATTTGTTTTACCCGTATTGATGTTAGATATTTGTGTGTTCTAAATATGTATATACCAAATTTAATTAAGCCACAGAGATTAATCTGGGGTCATTGTACTTTTCGTTATGAATAACTTTCAGTATGCGAACCCTAAAATGGATGGAAAACAGAAGTTATTCACAAGTTATTTCATAATTTTGAAACCAAAAAAAAATTGATAAAGTTCGTATCGGACTTGCACACGAAGAGTTCTGTACTATAACTTTAAAATCGAGTAAAAACACCGATAAAAAAACGTTTTGTAAGGGAATTTATGTTTTTGTTGTTGTAGCAACATTAGAGATTCAGATTCTGTGCAAAATTTCAACTCTCTACCTCTTACGATTTGTGAGATACAGCCTGCGGATAGGCTGACAGACAAACGGACGGACAGCAGAGACTTAGAAAAAGGATCCTTTCGGGAACATACGAGTAACCCTAAAAAGAAAGGAACATGCATATTATTTCAAAAATGTTCGGAGTAGGCCATGACGAAAACACACACATCAATATTTAGATAACGCTTAGAAAATCCTATCTGCTACTGTACAGTCATAACCAGTCTATTTATTCACAGACGAGTGTATTTCGGTGCCTGACAACTAAAGCCTTTCCTGACACCTACTGATTGATCATCTTCACATTATGTTGTTATTTACTATCTACATACGTAAACTATGCATTTTTGGAGTACAAAAAGATTATATCAGAGCCGGAGTCGATCCATTACTTTGCTATCTTTCAGGACATCTATATAAATATCCTTTTTGAATGAAACATAGTATTGGAATTCTCAAGTGAGAACAGACATCATAATATCAATCAATCAACTGAGCCTACCGCAGTTCATTGGTGGACATAGACCTCTGCAGATCTGTATCATAAGAACGGTTCCTCTACTTTCCGCCTCTCACCCACCTCTTTAAGGTTGTCGGTCCACCTTAACTGCAGTTTAAGAAACTGCATATTAGTAGAGTAGAATGCGGTGAGTATTCTCCAGAGGTCCTACCACGCGATCTATTTCACGGCCTAAACTGAAACGTTAAACGGATGGCATTTTAACACGTCATGGTAAGGCCGCAGGACTCGCTTTTCGCACCTGCTGCGATCATCACTAATTACTATTGACTAACGAACATCACTGTGCCCGCTTGGCGGATCTAATTCTGCTCATTGAAAGAGGGGTATATGCTATTATAGACTGATAATGAATCCGTGTTCTTACTTGAATAATTCAATTTAAAAAAATATGCTATCGCTTTTGGTCCAAGCTACCGGTCGTCAGGGCTCCAGAGAAAGGAATCTCCTAACGATATGAGCCGTGTCGAGAAGAACCGCTTTCTGAATCAATCTCTTGGTCAGTCGCCAGATAAGAACCTCCTAAGGTGTAGGTCGAGGCTTGTGACTATTAAGCCTTTGACTGATACGATTATCTACCGGAACATTGATCGCCAAGTCCATAATATTTGTATAATATTTTCAGGAAGTTGAAAAACATTATACGTTTGTCGATAATATGAGTGTTCTAATGACACTATGAAGAAACAATTTTTAAACAATAATAAATTATTAAGACTAAAGAAATGATGTTTACCAAACAAATAGTAAATTGTTAAAACATGAGGTTATTTGAAGTTGCTCTTTAGGATATCTGTGTGTAATCTGGAGTACTTTTGCATGACGTACGACGACGTTTCTAGGTGTACTAAACTAGCGGCTGCGGGATTGTCCAAAAGAGTGTCCGCGGCTCTGGAACGCAAAGGGCAAGTAAAAGAACACGGGGGGATTTTAGAGGATTATCTCAGCGATTATAGCGCGATTTTAACATTGTAATTTTGTAAGTGTCTAAATTTTTGCGAGTAAAGTTCGGTGGCTGTTTAAAATATTTTAATATACGTAAATTGATTCATAAAAACATGCCTAGGACAACACACTGACAACGTATCGGTATGTAATGTAAAATTTATAATTTTTGTTAGTAAAAGTCTAACACTGCCTAAACGAAGTGGATAGTAGGTACAGTACTTATAGATTGTTTGAAAAGGTGTTTGATGATTTCCTACACCGAACTAAACATAATCTACATAACATTACGCAACACATAATTTTCCTTTTCATTCTAGAAGGACGTGAAAATTCAATAATAAAAGGAAAAAACTTTTACGACATACGTTCGTTTATATGTCACTCCAAGATAAAGACCTAACAAATAAATATGTTTTTCTCAAGTTCATATGGAGAATATGTAAATATAGACATGTCGTTAAAGAATTTATTACCTATCCTGAAAGACCGCTAAAGAGAAAATAATCTAGTAACCATAATTATATTTTTAGATTCGAGGTGGAAAAACATTCAATGACTTCTCCCATTCTACGGTGGAGCGGGAAGGTGTATCAGACATTTACTGATTTTACACACCTGTGGATTCTTTAGTTGCTTGCGTTTTGGGATCGCGCGTTTCTTTTTTTTTTCAGAATTTCCCCGCGACCTACGTGAAAGATGTATTTATATTCTATTCTAATATACTATTATTTTCTTGTTTTCTAAACACTGTTGACTATATTTCTTTTTAATATTTCCTTTCGCAGGCCTGCTGAAAGAATTTTCTTAATCATAAGCAGTACCTACTTTTGTACTAATATTTTTTTTCTGTCATAATATGTACTAAGACGTAACTAAAAAACAAAAATAAAGGGAGAGAAAAAGCAGTGACTTAGTATCTATGCTATATCAAGCTCAACTGACCACATGGCCTTGCCACATAACTGGACCACACCCATTAAACAAATTATCTCGATAATTATGCAACGATTGTCGCTGTTTACATTAAGTGCCGCCCAACGCTATCAATACTCATTTTATCGAGCCGTCGGAGAACCTCTCTTCTGGATACGAGTCGCCTTGGCCAATCTGGAAAGCCCTTAACAGGCTTCGCACCCAGGTTGGGCGTAGCAAAGACAATCTCCACAGATGGGGGTTCTCGGACGGTTCAGATCTTCAATGTTTGTGCGGCGTGTCCCCGCAGACCATGTCCCACCTTCCATCCTGCACTGCGTGCCCTGTCACCTGTTCACGTCATGATCTAATGACAGCATCAGTGGACGGCATTGCCGTGGCCGAATACTGGGCCAGGCAAGGTATTTGAATAGGTTTGCCATCGACACGCTAAGAAGAAGAATACTCATTTAAATAAATAAACAAATAACTATCGGATCGTTGCTATGCACTGACCACAGAACATATAAAGGAAGTTAGAAAGGCCTTGTGGGCGGGGCACGCGCGCCGCGCTTATGAGCGAATGCTCATAATCAACCGAAATTTACTTTACCGGTCAGCAGTCGTGCTTTTGTTTTGACAGCGTACGTAAGCTCCGCAAAAATATTAAATTATGCCGTCTTGCGCTATTGTAACGTGTCGGAAAAGAAGCCAGGTGTGTAGTGTAGCATGAGATGGGATTTCTTTCCACCGGTAAGTCCAAAAACATTAAAATACTTGTGATATTTGTAATTATAACATTAGCATTATGAAGTTTGTAGACAAAAACGATATAATCGCAATCAGAGCAATAGTAATATATTGCTTGCAATAGATTTGCACATCGTGCAAAATGCTACACCATTTTGCACGACGTGAGCGATCGCGCAATGTATTACGTTCACTGCGAGAGAACCAAAAGTACAATTCCACGAAATTTTGACATATCGATAGTGCTGTGCCAATTTGTAAACAATGTCGATAATTACTATGATACAAATGATTATTATCAATAGTACACTTTATAACTAACATAACATTATTTATTACGATTAATAGATTTTGAGTAAGATTTCTATGTATTTTTTTGTATTTAAATTTTATGAATTTTTTAATTGAAACTGACATAATTATGATTTAATATGTTTTGGGTTTCCAACAGATCCAGGTACTTATAAGAAAACTATGGATTGAGACAACTGGTAGAATTGATTGGATCCCTACTGAATGTAGCACAATTAGTTCACAACATTTCGATGATGATAATTTTATTACAGATATATCGTTAAACACATAACGAGTTCAGTAAGTAAAGCTATTGAATTAAAAATAATTATCCTAACCTAACCCTGCTAGGGCACCGCAACATTTTTGATGATTAATATAAATTAAATTAAAATATAATTGCATGCATTATTAAGTAAATAAAGTTATTCAAGATTTATTATTACGTTAGTATTGTCATCATTTAATTATTAATTTATTAATTATTGGATATCTTTATTACAATTATACGCGTCAATCTTCAAATAATCTTGATAATATTAATATTACAGAATTTCAATTTGTTAAGAACTCATTTAAGCTATAGTAACACTTCTGTATTAGGTACAATTTAAGTGCGTTTACAAATTTATTATCAAATTCTATGTCCTTAATCTCATTCGGTAATTTATTTTAAATTTTTATGCACATTACAAGAGGTCCTGATTGAAACATAGCTAATTTTGAACTTGGCAATGCTAATTCATTTTTTACCTTTAATGAGCGTTACAGCGGTCTTTGATTCTTAGCCACAGGGAATAACGACGCATGTTTTCTAACAAACTTGCTTACCTCCATAATATAGATGCTTGTTAAGGGTGAGCATTTTGTATTTAATAAAATAAGGTTTACAACTCTGCATTTGGTCTATATTCGCAAGAATTCTCACACATCTTTTTTGTTCATACAATACAATTATTCCATATGTTAACCACGAGCTGGCGTACGCGTAGTACGCTGTCTTCGCTGTTTTGAAGTCGGTTGATCCTTTCGACTCATTTAAAGCATACGCAAAACTTGCAAATTTGTTTGATACAAAATTAATATGTGCCTTCCAATTTATATTAGTGTCAACTGTCAGTCTCATCAGTCAAGAGTCTAAATTCATCGACACACTGGAGCGGTATGTCATTGAATGAGTAGTTAATACTCAATGAACGTTTTTGATAGGGACTGTATTGCATAATTTTAGTTTTTGAGAAATTTATTCTCAAATTGTGGTACTTTAGCCAATTTACTATTTTTGTCAGTATTAAACATAGTGTCGACCAGTATTAAATTTAAGTTGCTGCCGTCGTCACATGGAAACACTATTGAGATGTCGTCAGCAAAAAGGACACTCTGGACATTTATTTCTCTCGGCAAATCGTTAATATAGATTAGAAATAAAATGCACCCGTATTATTTCAGGGACAATATTTTTTTCCTTTTGAACTGGTGATAAGCACCGGAAATGTAAGGTTGAGAGACAACCGACTTTCTCTAATAATCAAACAATAAACACGGTAAATATTCCATGTTAAATCCTAATTTTAATAATAAAATTGTTTTTAATAATTCAGTTATGTATTTTTTTATTTGTTGAATGATATATGAATATCGTACGTGTTCACAACATGTATTACAGAAGTCCACATAGTCCACAATACTTGCAAAGTAAGAAGCAAGATTACATTAATTTTATCGATATCAATAATCGACCTTTTGGTCGCCCTAGCATACATGAGATTTTTACGCGTGTGTGAGTGTACGTCAAACGCAGTAATTGCGTTAGTGTGACAACCAATAACAAACTCACGATCGAAGTGTATGTTGTTTATTTGTGTGCGTAATCCGCGTAGGCATTGGTTTTCTGCTTGTAGTGAAATAAAAGAGTGGGAGACAAACGGCGACACGCGTTCCGATACAAATCAGGAACTATTTCCTTTCTAACTTCCTTTATATGTTCTGTGGCACTGACTAACCATTACACGACTATACTAAAAACAACTATATTTCCTCTGACTAAGATACAATTTGCTTTGATAAGTTTTAATAACTAACTATTTACACACCTAAGCTAAAAACAACTTTATTACTCAGTTTTAAGATTGAATTTACTTTGATAATGTTCTATAAATGTTTCAGTCTTTTTCAGTGTGTGATAAGATCGGATAGTTCCGCTATAATAGATGTACGTTGTCCGACTGTTAGTCAGATGCATGATACTTGTAGATTTTTATCTCAGATGGATAAAAATTCTATTATTACAGCGGGATTTTCGGTAATATCATAACAACGTGATAATGATATGATATAGCTACTTGTTGTTTATATATGACTAGCTTTTGCTAGCGGCTTTACCTGCGTGATAGTAGGTTTCTCTATACGAACTTTGAGCCCCCGTTCCTCTTCTTAGAGGGTGAATTTTGGATGATTCTTTCTTATTGCTCGCCTACGTCTTAAAAACATATTATGCAAAATTTTGCGCTCCTATTACCAGTAGTTTTGGCTGTGCATGATATGGCAGTCAGTTTCTCCTTTTATATTTTACAGTACGTCCGTTATAAGTTGGCGAGTCTGGAATTAGGCTCTGCGAATTATGGCGCTTGAAAAACAAAGGTTTTAAAAAAATTTATGCAATTTGCAGTTGTTATTGCTGTTAAAAACTGTTATTGGCATGTATTATTTATATAGATAGCTGGTGCCCGCGACTTTGTATATGTCAGACTCATAAAACAGCAAAATATCATTCGGTTATAAATTAGAGAAGAATTTCTAGCAGGTCCAAGCATAACCGATGCCCACTAGGACTGCAGGACTATTTAAAAGTGACACCGTGGTGAAATAAATTACACAAACTAATGGGCCTGGCCGGGTTCGAACGCGCGACCTACAGCTCGTAAACACAAGTTACTAATCGACGCTACGTCTGTAGCTGTCATAATGGTAATGAATAGGAAGTAAGAGAAACGCAATTGTCAAATTGAAGTGTAGTGCCTGTGCCTTAACTATACTAAAAGAAAGTAGGACCAACCAATAGTTTGTTTAAAACAGTACCTACTATGGATACAAAAGATTAGCATTTTAGAAAATAGTATACATTATTTTCTCTTCTTATTACACTTGATCTATAATAATATTTTTTGTTCGTCTGTATTTTACGACTTAACACATAAACTGCTTGACCGATTTAAAAATTTCAAGATTAGAAAGCTACATCTTCACTGAGTAACATAGACTATGTATTATCTACTTTAATGCGGGCGAGGCCGCTGGCTGAAACAAGTAATAAATAAATCTAGCGTTAATTGATTGACTTTACTTATCTACAATAGCGACACAAATTCAGCAAAAATAAATGAAAATACAATTTATAAAAATCCTTAAAATTTCCTAAATACTATATTATTAATAATATACATATTATAGAACAAAACCCTCCATCGACTATCTGTCCGTCCCTTAGCGATAAGTTCAAAAACTAATAACTAACTACTGAAGAGATTTTGAAGCGGTTTCTACCAATAGATTGAGGGATTCTTAAAGAAGGTTTGAGTGTATAATACATGTAGAGAATAGTCGAGAATTTAAGAAATGTCTAACACCCGTGCGATGTTCAGACTTATAGTTAGTCTTATAATAGCCGTATAAACATAAAATCACTGACAGACAAAGCCACAGGAAGGCCACTGGTCTACACTCAACCTTCACCTTCCGTATCATATCACGGGCACAGCACGCAGACAACCGCAACACCACAACACAACATACAAACATATACATAGACATAACAAACTCAGGAAAAACATCGCAAAAAATGTTCATAACACATCAGCTTTGGGCAAGCGATTCCCCGTAGGTCTATAAATAGAATTACGCCGAACTGACCAAATTGAGTCAGCGGGATTAATTAGACACACTGCCTACAGACATCACTCAAGTATCTATTGTGTTATTTTATATGGTGTCATTATTTTGATTAATAACTACATTAGTAGGGTTGGTTCCGAAAAAAAAAACAGTCCATTGCGGCAACGGTACGTTTGACGCAATGGTTGAGCGATTGACTGCTGCGCTGCGTGTCCCGGGTTTCATTCCCAAGCGGGACTGAGGTTTGTATGGTTTATAACTAGTCCGGGTCTAAGCGTCTTGTGTATGCGAGTTTCATTTATAGTTTAGGTGTCTTCATGGTTAGAGAGGCTCTTAATAACCTAGTAACTTGACGTGTAAAAGAGTTTGTGAAAACCAATTTGCAAAATAAATATCATTTATCATTTATCACTAGTGCGCCTCTCCATCAACGATTGCATCTCACTGATCTCACTGCTTACCATTAGTAGGGATCACAGTGAAGCACTAGTTTAGTTTATATCAATTTAAAAAAAAAAACGTTGGTTCCATTACATTCCTAGTGATTGCAGCGTGAGAGTATTCAGCCTAACGAGTATCTATCATGTTACTGTATCATTTAAGTTTTTATCATGCCTTCAGTTTTCCCTTCATCACTTCAAAGGAAAAATATCATTCGTTTTTTTAATTGTTCCTGCACGTGATTAGTTGATTGTTAATTACGGGAAATTGCCTATTGCAGGTTCACGTGAACTTGATACGGATGCCTATTAGGCTCAATTGAGGAGCTCGTGGCTAGGTAATAACAACCGCATGGGTCGATCTTCTAGGTTAAGCAACGATTGCCAAGGTTGGTCTGTGGATGGGTGACCATCTTAACATAACGAGTTTCCTCTGTGCCTCGGAAAGCACGTTAAGCCATCGGTCCCGGCTGTTATTTGTAGATCTTTGGCAGTCGTTATGGATAGTCAGAAGCCAGTAAATCTGACTCCAGCCTTGCCATGAAGTACCATGTTACCCCAGTTAATGGGTTGTGGAGGTCTGGTAGGTATCCGCTCCTCGTAAAATACTGGTATTCAGCCAAATCCGGCTTGACTGGAAGCCGACCCCAATATAGTTGGGACAAGGCTAGGCAGATGATGATGGCAATTAGGCTCAATTGTAGCCTAACGACTGCCATTCAGACTTCAGTACTTATTGGTTTTTATCGTTTCAGTCTGCGAACGTTTATTGATGAATATGGATCAGTGAGCCTGCTATTGTGATGATGCTTTGCGAAGTATGTGAAATGGACCGTATCGGGACATAATTGTGTTCTCAGTAGGTAGTTCAAGCTTCAGATGCATTAGGAATCGAAATGTCCCCCGATTTGACACGCAACGCTGTCAAATTGTCCGACAACTAGGACAATTGTCCTAATAGGTACGTTGTAAAATGTTAGGAGACAAGTTTCAGGACATTGGGTAACGTTTCAACATTACGTACATTGTTCTGTCTGAGGCTTTAATAGTATGTGAGAACACTGTAGAATCCGCAGAATCATATATCTTCTCCAAATAGAAACAATCAATTGGACACGGGTCCAATTGATTAATTGCATTAACTTCTAAAGTATTATAACTGCACATGTAGGCGGGAAAATTAAACTGAACGTTAGTTGAATTTTCTCGCCTCACATACTCCTACCAAGATCTGCTAACTGTTATAAACAGTCAGCTTTCCTCAATAACAAAACAAAAACAGTATAATAATATTATTTATTGCCATTTTATGATTTTATATATAAATTATATGCTCATTACAACTAAAAATAATTGTATTAATTCAAGTACCGACAACGCAATAAATATCAGCAATACTAGAATGTAATTTATTAGAATCAATAAAACGATCGAACAGGCAATCGACATAAAATATTATATTCGAGTCGTAAATGCGGCAGGTGGTAATAGAAAAGTGTGCTAACTGTCAGACGAGATTCACGTGGATCTGTTAAGGGGGAAGCTTCAGGTTAGCACGCGAAATACAAATTTTCTTACGTTTTTTGCAATTTGCAAGCCAGTGGTAGGTTGTATGAAGTTAAAAATACTTAAGCGACTGTAAAACGTAACTAGTTACATAGTTATAACAATAAAAATCATCAATACAAGCCTCCAATCTCACTTAGTTGCAGGAACGTTTTTGACCTCGAAAAAATCGTTCCTACACTTAGGTGAGCTTGGAGGCTTGTATTGATGATTTTTATTGTTATAACTATGTAACTAGTTACGTTTTACAGTCGCTAAAGTATTTTTAACTTCATACAACCTACCACTGGCTTGCAAATTGCAAAAAACGTAAGAAAATTAGAATTTCGCGGGCTACCTGAAGCATTCACCTTAATATTGAAATGGAATATATATCATAGGAACGTGCGTTTGCGCAGATGGTTGAACGGTCGGGATCGAGCTTATCACGATTCTGGGAAGGTTTTTGTTTATTGCTTCTTATAAAACAGCTGAAGGGAAGTTAGGATGTGATTATAAATAATTCCATTTCAAATGTTAAAAAGGTTGTGGAGAAAAAACTTGCACGATAGATAAACGATATAATACTAAAAACTAAATTAACTGCCCTTACTTTTTTAACTAAATTAACTGGCCTTACTGGGAAGGATATTGAAGATCAGGCAAGGTGGAGTAAGCTTAGTAGGAAGGCGGACCCTGGCAACGCCAGGCAGAATAAGAAGAAGAAGGCTAAAAAGTAAATTAAACCAATCTCATTTCAGAATTCCAGATCAATGTGAAGTCCCATGTGAAACGCAATCAACCGCAACGATATCCGCAAATGTAATAAACATTCACACATAATTATTATTACCATTTCCTCAATGACATCTATGGATAAGTACTCCTAGTTCATACGATAGAGCTAATTAAAGCCGATATGAATATCATTAATAAAATAATAATAAAACTACACGAGCCGCAGTTAATACTTTCACAATTATTGAATTTGATTATGATAATGATAAAGTCAATTATGTTAGATACGAAGGATAGGCAGATGAGGAAAATCATATTAGAGGAATTGAAATTATTGAGATAACATTAGAGTCAAGTAGTGCCATTAAAATCAAAGTACCTACTTGTCTGTTGATCCTTAACCCAAAAACAATTGAAGACCTTTGCTAGTGCTAGGCCAAAGTCAATGACAAGTAGCAAGGTTGTGGATAATTTAAACTATAGAAACGATGCAGAAGATAAGTGTCTAGACAGGCGAAAATTAAATGCTCTTCTTGAAATGCTGGTTACAGTAAGTGTATTTTTAAACAGTTTGAATGAAGATGATGAAATTAATGATAATTTACATTATGTCAATAATGAAGAAGCTTTTAATCTAACTACGGTGAAATTAGAGACATAAGAAGCATTTTATCAAAATTTCGTAATAAAAACCATGTAGAACCTTACCCGTGGCCGACATGAACAAAGGACACCCTGATAACGGAGCCTTGAGTCCAATTTCGACACTATTGACTGTGATAACAATGCAGCAGATGATTAAACAAAAGATATTATTGTCTTTGCGACAGACGCAGCCGGCTAATTGTAAAAGAAGTGTACAAAAGATGTATAAGATTTTTTGCTGTATGCATTTTTAATTTGATGTGTCTAATTTTATAATAGTTGGTTAATAAGTAATTTGATTGACTGATTGATATATGCTTTATTATACAACATAAATATAATAAGTTCTTAAAGGTTCGTATAATTATAACTGTTATTTGATGTATGAAAACAAAATATACGTAATTTCTAAAACCAGTACCTACTCAGTTTCATATGGCTAATGAAAGGGCTGGCGAAACGCCTTCACACTAAGCTATGGTCGATGCAATTAGAAACGAAAACGGATATGGTGTGAAATCGGACATCCATTTACAGTTTTAGAAATGACAGACATCCTGTTAGTTCTTGGACTGTATTCAGTGTCAGTTTTGGATTAAGAAAGTGCCTAAAAATCGAGATTTTGTGCAGGTAATACAACAACAAAAATGTAACCTTAATATAAATCTGAAAATATCTCATCCTCAAACGCAAATATAAAATCAAAAGATATATTTACATTGTGATTGTGATGAACTTGTTTGTTAGCCAGCTGCAGTTTGTGAGGGTACAGCTCCTGCAGCCGCTGGCACAGGTGTGCGGCACTGTTGGCCAGGCGAGCCATGATGACCAGGCTTCTATCAGTTCCAACTAAGACACTATAACCACGTGCTCGATAAGCCTAATCTCCGATTACATTGTCATCCCACGCTTTGACGTTGCCACTATTTATCTCGTATTGTTTTTATAATAATCTTTAACACTTCAAGATAATATTTTTTCCTCAATCTTTACTATTTTTGTTGACACTTGTAATGTTTCGCCTTATATTTTCACGGACGCACATGAATATAGTTTTTGCGGTTCCGATTGACGTGCGTATATAGTTTAATTTGAGGAGCGACATGCGTGCGGTATGCTCACAGCAGTCCGGTCGACTGAACTAAGTGAAGCAAGGCAGGTAAGGTTTACTGTTCACACGTCGGTACGTCATTCGTTGGATGCAAATTGACTGACAACTGATAAGCTAGTCGTGGGCGCGACGTTTTACATTCTTGACACTTTAATCCTGAATACTAAGTTAAGTATTTGCTGATCGAATGCAATTGCATGCGATGTTAAATGCGAATTCTTAGAATGTGCCGATTTAACTTATCTAATAGCATTGGCAATAAAGTAACATCTTTAGTAGCGATAATATACAGTATTGGCAGCGACTTAAATTCCTAACGGGTTTTATAATTCAAAGAAATAGAAGATTCAATACATACAATCGAAGTGTACAACGTTACCAACATACTTAAGATTGCATTTCGTTTTCACATTGGTATGCTATTGCATATTCGCAGTGTTTATGTGAATCCTCGTATGGTAAAAGCAATTTTATCTACTGCCATGTATGGTACCTCGATGTGTCTGGAATTTATTTAAGAATCAATATGTTTTACGATATCTGAAGATGTAATTTGATGGAATATATTAAATTGAAAAAGATGTAAAGATTTTCATTTAGACTGAAGAACATAAATGAGGGACACTTTCCAAAATATCTGAAGCATGCTAAAGCGCAACTAATCTTAAAAACGTAACGAATGAAACGCTAGCCGAGACAATCATCGATATGGAATAATCCGAGCACCGTGTCGGCTGTCGGCACTAAACTCTGCTAAAATTTCACGTTACATGCGTTCAATGTTCGTTTGATGGCCCGAAACGCACCTAAAAATAGTCTATAAAACGTTTGCAATACCACATTTAACAGTTCCGAATCGATATTTTTTCGGTTCTGTACTCGTAGTTGTGTATCAATTGAGTTTGATCTTTCAGAAAAAAGAGTTAATGTAGTACAAAACACAGTACATTTTAAAACTGATTAGATATTCTTCAAATGTGCAACAAACAGTAGTTGTATTGTAGTATTTATATTGAAATAGGAAACATAAAGGATAATTCCTAAGCGAAGACAATTACCATGACCAGCCATATGGCTACCATTCAGCGCGGGAAATGCCCCGTTTAATAGCTAAACTCCAGTTAATTGCAGAAACTATTCATCAGTCAAAATAGATCTTCAAGCATCATGAGGTTTCTGTGCAAACATTCGTGATCGACGATTTACGATTATCTTAAACCATCTCTAGTTATGTAAACTTTGGTGTTGAGAATACTATGCAAACATGATATACTTTGTGGCAGAACTGGTGAGAATTGGATGATACCGGTTATGTTCAGAAGAAGTATTACATTTGAGTGTAGCGTCACTAACTTCGATAATTTATTTAAAATCATACGCAGTATCTTGAATTTTAAGTATTGATAGATGATAAAATTAGATTGACGCTTTTCTTTTTATATATTTTTCAGGTATTTTGCATTTTGCTCTTCGAAGAAAAGATCTGCGTTTTGATCTGTTTTGGTACCTGCACATTTCTATTCCACGAAGGCTTTATCTATTTTTTATTTTTTATTATTGACACAATTTTGGTTCTTCTTTTGACTGTTATTTGTTACAGAAGATGTCAATGGTCACTTCAAAATACGTGTGCCTCAGCATATTTTTTTGCATTCTTTTCCAGATTGAGGTCACCGTTATTGTTAACTCAAATAGTTTTATTTTGTAAATTATTTTCGCAATCGCTAGGAGTTTGGACATACAAGTCGCGTGAATTGGTAAGTCGTGAGATATACTGTTGTTCTGAACTTTGACCAGTAGAGATTTGGGATGAATGCAGTTTTTCTTACGACTCCAGTTTTCGTAGGCTTTCCAAAAATACATTTCGTTGTGGATCAATTTGTTAAAAGTTTACTCTTTTGAAATATGAACAAAATTTTTTTTTCTTTAAATATATGGAAAGCTTTTTATCGTAAACAGGACCTAAACTCAAGCGTGTTTTTATTTGCAGAGGCACGGTTTTGTGGTTTAACTTTTAATGTTTTTGTTATGAAGTCTTCCTTTTTTTGTTGATTTGAGGAGCTAAATTGTAGCTCCATTACTCAGACCAACAAAAAATTGGTCTGAGCTCCATTAGAGCCCTACGGATTACAATCAAAAACAATATTGTCATCTTACATCTTACTTTTGTCATTACGAATAAATAGCAATTCATCTCAACAAACTGTTCTTATAACTCAATCACCTTTGGGAGTATAACAGACAAATCAATCTTTGCCCAAGGTTCGATACAGTCATCCAAATCCGATGTGCCAAGCGATCCCGTCACCAGAAGTGCTAACAGCCTGTCCGGTGTCGTGACCGGACTACAACTATAACACGATTCACACGTCCGCCCTAATTCGTTGCTTATTTCGTCCAGCACACCATCTAAACCAGAATTTTCCGTATCAAGGAAAATGCTTTTAATGCTCCGATGATTGATAGCGTTGATAGATTTTACTTTGTGTCTTGATGTCTGTTGTTTCTTTGATTGGCTGATTGTTTATTAAATATGGCCAAGGTTGGTATCACGTTGGAAAATCATATTATATTTAAGCGGGGGCAACGTTCTTAGATATGTTTTAATTCAAACTACGTGACCTACAGCTTGTATACCCAATTTTGAATCAAGTGTATTTTGTTTTTTATTTATGAGATCATCGTCTTGAAGTGTTTCAATGGCAATGTTTTACTTCATCACCCATTCTTAGTGATGATGAGCGTCCACGCGACTGACACATGCCAAAGTGACAATTTACAGGTTTCTAAACATATCATTATCTATGACATCCTTCTGAAAAAACACTTTGTCCTTACAAAGAGAAGTGCTAAGTACGTTAAATGGTCTGTTTTGTTTAACTGTATATAGTATATTGGCCCCTGTTCAGTACCACAGCACCTAGCGTTTATGATCCAGTTTCAAGCAGTCATTGTAAATTTTCCTCTTATACAATACCCTCTAGTTCGTAACGTGACGGTTATTTCTATGTATGTTTTATAAATCATCGTGTTTCAGCCTTAGGCTTATTTTGATTTATTCTTTTTTGGTCGATTTTTTTTAAATGATTGTGTCATTTATTTAGTTTCCCAGAACAAAGCACTCCAATTGTGTAAATATATCATCACCTTATTATGATGTAATATCTTCTCGTGTTCTTGATAGTTCATAATGTAGATTATAAGAAATAGGATCTATTATTCTCTTGTTTGTATTATAAACGGCGCAATTTCTACTAACTTCAGTTGCAGAATTATCTTCTTGGAAGAAATCATATTTCATGCTCATTACACAGTTATTTATAAATATCAGAGGGCTGTTAGCTGTTTATACCAGTTTGTATATAGCCCTTTTGTGCCATAAGCGAAACTAATAAACGAAGCTAATTTGATGTTTTCTTGTAAAACCATTTAATTATCAGATCAAATATCCGTAAAGGACGCAGTAAATATGTGTACTGTTGTAAAAATAGAATTCAATGTCCACAAACATAATCCAATATTTGTGAATACAGTCCAAAAATAAATCTTTACGATTTGCATAACCCATAATAACCTTCGCAACAAACATCCTTGCATAAAACGGAAAATTTTCAGCGAAGATATCCAAATCATGTCGTATCTGTTTCCTATCATGTTTGTCTTTGACATTATTTACTTCTACAGACATTTATTGCTCGTTTACTATCGGACGGACGGACTTAACCTTCTGATATTTGCATGTTCTATTTACTGTAATAGCTGTTTGTGCAATATTATTGGTATTTATATTTATGCTTGCAAGGCCCTAAAGTTTTGATGTAATCGACTGAATTCCGGTAACAAACATTGTGTTTCATGATTCATAGTTGTAAAGACTTTAATCAAGCCAAGAGTTATTGACGGGACTTTTTCGAGTGAAGTTGGCTGTTTTAATTATTCGTGTAAAATTGGATTTTGTATCTTAAGTGTCAGTACAACTGGACAATATGTGGAATCATTAAAACAAGCACGATCACGGAGCTGAGTTTTAGTGTAGTCTACCTGAGTGAAGCTTTTTTGACATAACATTACAAAAACCTGATATATAAAATATAACATTAGCATTATTGCATTCAAAGTAACTATCTGAGGAGAGGTGGGCTGAGTCCCAGCAGTGGGAATATTAAAAGGCAATGCTATGAATGTAACTACTACCTACGAAGACATGCCATAAAGGACTTGTTCAATAATATTCAAAACAAAACACTGGAGGTTAACCATCAATGGTGTACCTCTTTAGGTAGTGATAGCCCATTAAAACAGTACAGAAATAGAATAAATAATAAGCTACGACGTGAACCGTCATATTTCTGTGGTTAATTAATTATAAACAAACACGAAATTTTCCTTGTAAAATCTTAGACCTGAATCCAAGATGGCCGCTGCATCTAACGTTCATCCCCGAAATACAGGAGCATGTGTCACTCTGTCTACGTGACTGACAGCACAGGCTAAGACTACGCCTTTACTAGCAAACGATCCATTGTCATCCGTGACGTCATGAAACCCGCGTACCGATCCACTGAATCAGTAATTGGGTTAAGGGCATACCTATTGTTGATGCTAAAACTATAGTTAAGTGTTAATTCAAACTTTGTTCTTCTCTATAAGGTATAGTTTTTGACGTATGTCGGCTGTTCAAAGAATTGGACAATTGATGGTGGTTTTTGATCTAGGTTTTGATAAGTCACTTGTGTTTCATAGGAATAGTTGCATTGTGTGTTGAATGGAAATCCTGTTTGAATGCAATATGTATTGTTATCTATCTATGTATGCAAAAGGCCGACCTAGGCACATAATCAATGCAGAGCCGAAACTAACCGTTCTAGGAACGTGAAAATTTGCACAAGGTTTCCTTTTAACATGAATGCAAGTGATATTTGGCTACAGTACCTATTAGAATAATAAAAATGTGACTAACTTCTTTATAACTGTCTCTATAAAGAGGTTGGTATTCATTCAACTGAAAAGAGTGATTAACATATTTGGCTTGGTCAGAATATCTACCCTAAACAGGAAAAGAGGGGGTATGAGTTAATTGGTTGTGGTTTTTATATTCGCCGTATTCTTGTGCAGCCGAAAGTACGAAATTCACGCAAGCGAAGTCACGGAAAAAGGACTTGTATCCTTATATTATATTTCTCAGTCATCCATTGCCCTAATCCTGGAATATGTCTTAGGCGTCCCCTACAGAACTTACCACGCATAGTACTATCAAAATAAAAACAGTTAATATTTTATTGAATTAACTTGCATCATAAACTCAAACCTAGCTAAGAAAATCTCAAGACACTGTCACGCTTTGAAACCTAAGAAGCTTGAAATCTGATCGAGTCTACGATGCACATCTAAATGTCAAACCTATGCAAATGCACTTCATTCTAAAGCCATATGCGCAAGCGCACCCATGAGTGAAACTTGAAACGCGAGTAAAATTGTTATAGTTAGTACCCCTATCTCCTGTAGCCGTGTTTAATGATAGTTTTAACACAAGTCCGCAATATAAAACAACTGTAATAATAAATGTAGATTTCTTTTAATAACAGGTATTACTTTACTTACAGTTTTCTATGCAAATATTATGATTATACCGTTTTGTGTAAAGTTGATATTTAAATGAAAGTGAAATTGAACCGTTTGTAAGGATAAGATGGCACAGTGTTTAAAAAATTGTAAGTCTATGTTTCCTGATAGCTATACTCCGTCGGTTTAGGTAGTTAACTAAAGGTAAACAATCTTGGTATGTCTTTTTATGTAAAAGTTGTCTAAAAATTGTATGTAAAAATCTTTGCACATAGGTATTTACCTAAATCGATGTTAGCTAATAAACTAAATTTAAATAATCTTTGTGTATATTATATACGACCACTTTAATATAAAAAGACATACCAAGACTGTTTACCTTTAGTTAACTACCTAAACCAACGGAGTATACAACTTTGGAGACCTTTAGTCAAGAGTAAATAGATTACTTCTTGATAAACGTGCTCCATCGTCAGCCACATCGTCGTTTACCGTCTGATGAGATATTGGTCAAAAGCGAGTCTATGCATAATAAAAATAGACTGACTGAAAACAACAATAAAATTAAACCTAAACGGTCAAACGCAGATAAAATCCCAGCAAAAATAAAGACTAATGGATGAGCCCCATCAGTTTAAGTAGGGCCTACACCTACTAGGGCTGCGGAAACCTATGAAAGAGTTACCATAGCCCTAGAACGCAAAAGGAAAATGAAGAAACATAGGTGGGACTTACACTGTAAAAATAAGCCACGCCCTCTCATTCCATTCTTAAGCGAGAGTAGATCATTGGAAGATTACTCATTTAAAAAAAATACAAGCTATCAACAATGACGTCAAGCAAGAAAATAAAGACCTAATAATAAACTAGTCAATACATAATAGAGACAAATTGCTACCAAGGCACGCGATACAGACGTCTTTTCTAGAAGTGGACAAAAAACAGGTGCCATTGATATAAAGGATGCCATTTACACATTCCCACGGGGAGGACAGACGTGAGAAATTCATGCGGTAACGAGAAGAGAGGATTAAGGCACGTGTATATGGGAAAAGCCGGAGGATAATTGATGTATGTAGGAAATGGTCCGATAACACATTACTCACGTTTTAGGAAGACAGATGTACTAAATTATGGACAAGTTTTCTCCCTTGATTTGGAACAGTGCATGTTTTTCATGAAATGTTCATGAAGTGTGCACAAAGCCTTTCATGGAAGTGTGCATGTGCATGAAGAATATGATCGGTAGTGTAACTTCCTTTCAGTGAAAAAATCTCGATTCCAGCGTAATCAGACTAAACCTTCTTGAACTTGCTCATAGAAACAGAATTTACCTTTTTTTTTGTAGATTGTCAGTTTAATAGTTACAATATGGTGCGAAAATAAGACAGAATTGCGAAGCTACAGAGATGACAAGTTGGTTATGGTGGTAGATGATGATGGTAATGTGAAAAGGTTATTTTTTGCGGTGACTCTGCTGATGTAGCGATTATTGATGGAGACCATGATTTTGTGAAGATGTGGGTCAATACCAATCACCAGAAGTAAGGTATTCAGTTTTGCGAAATACTAGAAAAAGAAACAGTCTCTTGTTTTATTATTTTCTAAGTACGAAAGCGTTCGTTAAGGTAAGCAAGTAGATATTAAAACTAATGGACAAGGCAGGTATCCGCTGATGATGGAGAGAAATCTGGTTTCCGTTCGTAAGGTTGCGAAAGTTGTGAGTGAACTGGAAGTACGGGTTTGTATACTTTGTATAGTAGACGAGTAAGACTGGTCAGACTATTTCCAGTAGTTATGGATAATCAATTAAGATAAATGCTATGTGCTCAAGTTGGAGACCGTTACTTGTCTGAGCAGGAGGCGATACATAAAGCCAGACAATAAAGAAATTTGATAGGTGATCTATCTAAATAAAAGATCGGGTAAACCATTTGGTTAGTTACTAATATAAAAATCAAACATAATATTACAAAGTAAACTCAAAAACTACTGAAGTGTTTCATGCTTTTCATTAATAGACGAAAAAGAAAGATTCCAAAGATTTATAACATCCGTGCGAAGCTGGAGCAGGTCGCCAGTGTAAAACATAAGTAAATAAGGTTTTTAAGAATACGTAGTAAACAACAATAACTACAGCAACTTTTCATTTCCCTAGGCAGGAAGAGCGGGATTCGACGAAGGAAGAAGGGGTAGTAAACTTAATCAGAAAGACAAACGATAATTTCAGAATAGCACAGGACAAACCATAGAACAAGATAACAAAAGTTAACTTGGCATACAAACTAACACAAAAAAAAACAACACCGTCATTTAAATAGAACAAAAGAACTGAGCAAGGCCAAAAGGGCTCCTATCTAAAACTAACCTAGTCAAAAAAAATAATTACTCATCTCTATAAATAAACTAACACTATAAAGGAATCTCAAGAAACCGAGAGCAAAAAGTGCAACTTTTATGTCAATTACAGAACATAATTGACTTGTAACACTTCAGTCGAAGAAAATGATTTATTTCAAGAAAATCAAAGCTGCCTTGACGACGATTTATACGTGAAAAACCCAACCAACATTAACACTTATATTGGTTAAGTACCTTTGTACTTGTAAATTTTTGGTCAGTAATATTTACCAGTATCATCAGTAGATGATGAGATGATGATCATCATCTCAGCCGAAAATCGTCCATGTCGTGGATATAGGCCTCCCCAAGCGTCGAGTCGCCACAACCAGTATAATTATATTATATTGGTACCTTTTTACATGTTTTTTTTTGTCGTTTCAAAGGTAGAATGGGTCTATTTAGATGTAAACTTAGCGACACACTAATGCGTACATTCCTATTGTACTCGTCACTACACGCCAAAAACAAGAACCGCAAATCTATGTAATACATGAAAGACTAAATATTTAGCGAGCGGTTGGATATTTTGAGGGTTTAGTTAACCATGGCTTACGTGACTTTTGCTAGATCCGTAATGACGACAAATCATCAATTAACACCCGCTTTGGGAGGATCAAGTCGAGTGTCAGATTTATAAATACCTATCCGTGTTTCTTGAGTTGCCCTTTCCGTGCCAACGCTGTTTCAAACAAACCTACAACCTTACTGGACTTAGCCTTCATGCCTTCTTTTCATAAGCCTAAATGGAAATTACCCAGAATCTGTGATTCCTGATAGCTACAACTTAGGGGTCTTTAAATCAAGAGTAAAAAGGTTACTTCTAGGCAAGCGTGCTCCATCGTTAACCACATCATCGTGTTCAAACGCGAGCCTATCAATATAGAAATAGCCAACCATAATTGCGTTCAATAACAGTGTCCAAATATGGCTCTTCATAGTTCCTACGCCACTCAAAATACTCATTTGAAGTTTAATTACTTTTATACATCTGTCCATAGATCGATATACTCGTATGTACTCAAAAATAACCTAAGTAATCAGGGAAGCGGAAGCTACGACCTAGCTGAATAGTTAGTACACTACGGCATCATCTATTCTTGTATTAGAAACCAGAATTAACCCGCGAGGAATGCTCACGATTTCATTCACAAAACAGTGAAGGAAGAATTCAAACAAACAAGCCGTTTACTGGTATCTATAAATCATGCAGTAGCGCGGCGTAATTGTCGTGTGGCGATCATCAGCGCTGTTTACCATACAGACGTGCGTCATGACTGAGCTACGGGCGCTGAATGATAAGTTGTGTTGTGGTGGGGTGCGCGTATTGGTGGGTAGAGATTGTCGTTGACGGGAAGGGCGAAGAAGAGTGGCAAGTTTTGTTATGGTAGTAGGTCATTTTTGTAACTGGCAACCTTGTTTTAGTCACTGTCGGGAAGGCTCTCTCCCTTGAGTTATGTTTCCCTGGTATAACTGATCCAGGTTTTTGTGTGTCAGGAGTAAGCCTTTCTCCCTTGAGTTATGTTTCCCTGGTACATCTGAACGTGGTTTTTGTATCAATAACTACCAAACATTAGAGTGATTTTACCCACTGCTAGATGCAAGGCGTTCTCCCTTGAGTTAAACTGTTCTCTTTGTTACATATGAACCAGGTGTTTGTCTTCTTCAAACCTGCAGCAGACATTGTGAAATTATTTAACGTGTACAGGCGGCCTAATGATATCGATAGGTACGATTCCAGAATAGTGACTGTACAGTAGCAATAAGCAAATATAGGATGACAGTAGTCTCAACTGCGTGTGGTTAAAATAATAAACAATGTATAAGAAACATTACTAGCGGTGGTAAGAACAGTCAAGCGTTGAATATAAAGCGACCGCTATCTCTGTTACTATAGACTTTCAAATTAGGTGATAGAGGATCCATATTTATGTATGGTCTACCTTAAACTGTGACGCGAAGAATGTAGGATGCACTTCTAACTGCATTCGCTTATATAGAACAAAATTATATTTTTTGGAAGGAAGATTTCTTGAATGTTGTTAACAACGGAGTGAATAGTACGATGTGTGACAAGAGAAAATGACTGAAGAATACAGAATTCATCGATCTCAAGTGACTAACAGCCGAAACCAATAACCTATCTATCACATATAGGAGATAGAAAAACAAATGAAACAACAGAAAACATGTAAATTTTTGTATGGTATCATTTGTTTTTGAATCTCCGATATGTGATAGATAGGTTATTGGTTTCGGCTGTAAGTCACTTATGACACATGGCTTTTCCTTGCTCGTCGTCCGCAAGCCCGAGCCTTGATATAGTTGATATCGATGAAGGTATAAAAATAAAGATACTAAACCAAGTTTATAGTAATCGATAAGCGTATAGTAATTGACAAGGTGCTATTTGAATAGTGTGACTCAGAATAGTTTTACATACAATGCACGATTAAAGATTATAATATGTATTATTCACTATTCAACCATATCGGTTTAAAAAATGATAATGCCTCCTCAAAAGATATAGATCAAGTTAACTAAACCTAAAAAAACTCTTTTACTCCTTTATTCATCATTATATTGAGATAAAACCACCAATGATGCCAGAAAACATGAATGGATAAAGGAAACGGCACAATACAAGCAGAAAAATTATTCAATGGATAAATAATTAACGGAAACGTAATTTGAGGATATTTAACTCACTTTGATCGTTTGTGATCATTTGGTCCCCTTCAAAATGATTGAATTGAGTGATGCTAATTTAGAGATTTACGCTATGCAAATAGAATATTTTTTTTTCACAAACTTCTTGACAATTTAAAAGTGCCTGTAAATGTTTTTCTTTTCTTTTGTGGTTAGTTTAGTTCGGGAAAATGTGAAACCTCTTGGTAATATATTGAAGGCACTTTGTAACTTTGAAAATAAACATGTTTTCAAGCATGACTACAGTCAAAAAATAATGTGAAAACAAGGAAAATGTAACAAACATTAGTTCAACCGAAGGTTCTACCGTCAAAACATAAAAATATTTACCTTTCTCATACCGGAGCGTACCTATAGTTAGTTAGCGATGGTATTGTACGTACTGGTTTTTTTCCTTAGGTCCGTAGATAAGTTGATACATATTATGATCATTTGGGTAAACCTGCCGATTTACTTTCCGGGTTCCGTATTTAAAATGGAAATAAGGAACCTTGCATGATCACTTCGTGGTGCTTGCAGTTTTTTTTTGTCAAGAAGAGCTATCAAGTTGAAAATATGATTAAATCCTAAGATCTGCAATGCCTTGGATTTCCAAGGGATTAAAAATACAATAACCGCCTAAAATCAAGATAAAATAGGATAAAGACAGAATGTATATGGTAATGATAATGTGCAGGTTTCAAAATGGTTACATTGAGCAATTCATCTAAGAGCAATGATATCTCGAATTCCTAACAGATCATAGGTAAACAATTCTTCTAATATTTGTAAAATTGTTGCACAAATTAGCCGAAATACGCTCAATTCTTTTCACATCTAAATTATAGGTATTCCGTGCAAATATTGCCGCATGAAAAAAATATAATTCATATTATGATCCCTAAACGATTCTGCTAAAATAGCTTTTTTAGATCTGCTATTGAGAATATTGACTGAACCCGTACTGACAATAAAAGAATGTCAACAGTACAACTTGGTCACATTAACTTGATGCTTGGCGTCGATGAAATAATGTTCAAAAAACAATAGGGAACTAGCCAAATTATTGACGCGCGTATCGATAACAAAGATGCTGACCATACCTTACACTTGCCGGGCGAATTAAGGGAATGCGGTGGGAAGCGGAGGGATGCTCGATGCGTCAAGTTAATGTGACCGGATTGTACTCTATAATGGGCTTGGCTACACTAACCTAACAAAAGTGAGCCAAACCCATAAGTGCCGAGTGCAGCGCCACGCCCTCGAGGTGCAACCGTCAGATCATGACAAATGTTTGATGTACAGTGTCGACAAGACTGCCACAAGCGCTAAGCGATTAGACAAACATGACAAATATATACGAGCACATGCTTGCATACTTCAATGTTTTAAAGATTGTATATTCCATATATTGATGGATTGTCTAAGGACTGATATGAAAGAAAAGGGAGTTAGTGATAGTGTGACGGACGACAGGACAGAATGGAAGAAGAAAACGTGTTGCGCCGACCCCAAGTAATATGGGATAAGGGCAGGAAGAAGAAGAAGATATTCCATCAATTGGAAATTGAGTGCCGCGTTTGGATCGCGTGATTTCATACTTCGAATTTGATTTATTTATGACAACAAAATTACATATAAAGGCGAAAATTTGTATGCATTTGATAATGGGTGTGTGTATTTTAGTTAGGGCCTGAACACAAATCTGCGAGCTCGCACGACGCATTGCAAGCACTTGCGAATTGATTCGTATAGCACGTTATACGGTTACCTGAAACGAGGCTTTGTCGCACCAGATCGCATCGCAGCAATTCACAGAAACCTTTTGAAACTATTTTGTGTGTGAAACCTTACTCCTTCACGTTCGAACGAATTTGCTAACCGTGTAGATTATGTCCTGGAATAAGACCTCGCTCTTTTTGTATCATAAGTATATTCCCTTGGGATAATTTTCTACTTTCACGCAGATTAAAGTCGCTGGCAGAAGCTAGTCTGCTTATGTGATTAGTTTCCACTGAATGAAAGGTGAGCAAATGACATTGGTTATCGATAGGATCTGCCTAGCCTTTTCCCAACTATATTGGGGTCGGCTTCCAGTCAAGCCGGATTTTGCTGAATACCAGTATTTTACGAGAAGCGGCTGCCTACCAGACCTCCACAACCCAGTAACTGGGGTAACACGGTACTTCTTGGCAAGACTGGAGTAAGATTTACTGGCTTCTGACTATCCGTAACGACTGCCAAAGATCTACAAATGACAGCCGGGACCAACGGCTTAACGTGCTTTCCGAGGCACGGAGGAAACTCGCTATGTTAAGATGGTCACCCATCCACAAACCAACCATGGCAAACATTGCTTAACCTAAAAGATCGACCCGTACGGCTGTTATTATCTAGCCACGAGCTCCTCCTTGGATATATATAGGATTGGTAAAAATATATACACATATTATTATTATGATGATGTTAATGATAAATGTAAGTGGTACCGCGGGGATTTTCTGATATGGAAACCCGTAGTCTTAGAACTCAGAGGGCAACTGAAGGAGACAGGTGTGGTTCTAGTCAATAAAAGTCTGACACGCCCACGTCATCGCATGATTTCCCAACTAATGTAAGTGGGCATCTGATTTTTTAATCCTTTTTACGTAATTTTGATTTTTTATTTTATTCCGGGCTTTTTTTATATACACTGCCATAAAAAATACACTGGTAGGGGAATATCAGAATGACTTCTTGGGCGGAGCGGGAGGGTGTGTCAGACTCTTACTAACTAAACCCCTACCCCGTTCCTTCATTGCCTTCGATCTGGGGGACTCGGTGAACACCTGGCTTGTCCTTAGATCTATTATAAAACGGGATTTACTACTAGGCCATTGCGCCACTGGTGTCGTCAGAGAAAGAATGAATCATATCAGTAGGGATAAAGTGTAATGCACTATCACATGTCTAAATTAAGATTTATTTACATAAGACTTTTCACTAATAAGAGGGGTAAGTCTTTGTGTACGTTCACAAATGTAGGTAAACGGTAGTCAAGGTGTGTTGAGGTAGACACACCTACTTTCTAGAATTAGTTTTTATTCACCCATTGAAATCAGTCAATGTCCTGAATTTATGCTAAATTAAATCGCGGTGTGTGGCGTTGTTTTCACTCTATTGCCCCAAAAGGAGAGAAATGTTTTCCGTAAGTTTGTTTATATGGCTTTTCTTTCCGTTCTGTAGTCTTAACAGCTCAATAGATTTTAACAAATGGGGTATCATTTGATTTTTTTTATGACTAAGGTTTTTTTTTGGTGACAGCGACAAGGGGTAGTGTAGTGGTAGACCACAAAGGAGATGGCAAGACGACCTGATAAGACCTGGAAAGATCCAATGGATCCAGGTCGTCAGGATCAGGAATCAGGATTCGGGGGGGGGGGTAGGGTCTATTTCTTAGTAAAAAACAAACATGATCTCAACTCTCGCTCTGGGTAGAGCAAGAAAGAGTAACAGACTTTTACTGACTACAATCCACCTGTGATTCTCCAGTTATCATTAACGTTCTAGCCACCAAAATCTCTTTGAAAAACTTCCACATCCATTTCTTCCTAACTAAACTCAAGACAGTGATGAAATAAATCTAGAATTGATTAAAAAAAAACCCTAAATACTGTTATTACTCGTAATTTATCATTATAATAGCCCATTTATGCCCACGAGGCGATGGCGGCGTATTTTTAGTAATCAATATTTGTGTCGTGGGAGAAACGTGAGACAATCGGTAAATAGGACGACGACCGCTAGATGGCGTCATCGAGATCGTCCGCAGATTAGATATGCTTGCACTTTCGCCAATATGGTGGACTAGGTCATGTATATTGACAAAACAAGATGTAAGTAATTAATTTTTTCATTTAAATACAATTAAAGTGTATCAAAATCATATTTTTGTATTACGTTCGATACCTACAGATCGAAGGCAACGAAGGAACGGGTTAAACCTAAAAACTAAAACGGGTTAAACCTATTAAACCTTCGGTTCGAAGGGTTTAGTCAGTAAAGTCTGACACGGCCTCAAGTTGGTGCCCTGAAACAGTGCGACGGGGTCGCGGCAGACCACGAAGGAGATGGCGCGACGAATTGGATAGATTCTACCAGAACTGGCAAGAGGAAGCGCGGGCCCGCGAAAGGTGGAAAGAGTGGAGGGAGACCTTTACCCAGGAGTGGGACAGAATAGGCTAGCAAAAGAAATATTAAATAGAATTAAAGTGTATCAAAATAATACTTATATATTACGTTTGATATTTACAGCATATTTATATATAATTTTTTTGTAATTTTTTTTTAAGGTTTGTCAATCTTAGCGTCAGCAGATTAGATATACTCGTACTTGCACTTACGCCAATATCGTGACTAGGTCATGTATGTTGACATGATGTAGGTAAATAGTCTATTAGTAGAAATAAAATTGAAGCGTCCGTTTGTAATATCAAAATCAAATTTTTAAACGTTTGATATCTATTGCAAAAATGCAATTTATGACATTTTTGTCTGATAGTTTCGGCTAATCTTTGTTACTTTTTTGACGAGACTTATACTGCTAGATAGCTGATGTTATAAGTAGTAAGAGTTTGGCTTCTTTTATTGATATAATTTACTAATAAGAATTAGGCTCAAGAAGCGTGAACCTCAAGTTAGCTAATTTGCTAGAGCCACCATCCCGAATAGGAGATCCTGCCGCCGAAGAAGACCCCACCCCAAATAATGGAACACAAGAGAACAAAGTAGAAGAAGATGAAGAATTAGAGTTCCAGGCAAAATAAATCTTAAAATTTAAAAAAAAATTGACGAAATCGCAGGCACCAACTAGTATGTATAGAAGTAAGACAGGGCTTTTATAGACGGACGAAAACTAGAATATACCTACGACATTGACACGATCGGCAGATAGGGCTGGTAGTCGCTGATTGTTAGCATTTATAACAATGGATAAGTAGTTTTGTCCAGCAGAGGACGTCTTTCGGCTGAAGTGATGATGATTAAGAATTAGGATCTAGAATCGAGAGACCTCCAGTTAGCTCATTTGCCAAAGTGTAAATTCCAATAGTGAGGACAAAGAAGAAAGAAGATAAAGTATTAGGTTTCCACCCAAAATAAATCTTGAAATTGTAACAAAATGGTATTGTGTTGTTTGACGAGTCTAACGCGGACGAAGTCGCGGGCACCTGCTACTGGACTGAGACAGGGCTATAGACGAAAATTAGGATATATCTACGACATTGACACGATTGGATTGGTCGTCGCTGATTGTTAGCATTTATAACAATGGATGAGCTGTTTTCTATGTCAGACCATCTAAGCCTAGGAAATATATTCTTTTCAAGGCAAGATTACCCGTTTGAGTTAGTTGTGTCATTTTGCCAAGACTTTGAATACTATCTGTACCTATATTTAAATCACGAAATTTGCACAACTTTTATCTCAATTAAAACATTCCACAAAAATGTTAACTTGATTTTAATAACGTGTAATTCAGGAATTTCTACAAGTGGTGAAGGCACGGATTATGAGTGAAGGCGTCTTTTTATAATCGACTTCACAAAAAAAGGAGTATTTTTTTACCTTACATAAAATGTCCGAATTAATTTAGATTGAAGACTTGGATCTTTTATTTTTCTACATGCATCCAGATCGTACCCATTTTTATCAAAATTCAATTGTGATAATAGGATCCAACAAAACTTCAAATTAACAAAGACTTCTTAAACGTTATTTTTAGATCTACAAGCAAAACATTACAACAAACTACAGACATTTAAAACAGTACTTAAACGCTTGATACTAAAAATATTCCAACGCGATAATTTCTAATATTTGCAAAGTTCTATTTATAGCCCGCACTTATGATTATTATCAGTGGCAATGTACTTTATGTTATTTATAGTACACAAGTGTTTCTCACGACACCGGTGAGCCGTGACAATATGTATGAACTAATTAATGCAGTCGTTAATGACAAGCCAGCCATGACTTTACAGGTCATAGTTACTTTATATTACTGCATGTCGTTGAAGGGTAACATTTACAAGTGCAGGTCTTAGGGACTACACACACTTATTCAGCTCTGTTCGCGTTTCGCTGAACGATTTTGGTCACACTTATACAGCTCTACTTCTATCAGCCGCGTACAACGGCGTAAGAGTGTTATCTCCGCTAAAATACTTCTATCTACTACGTACGGCGATGAATATGCTGCGAAGACGGTCAGCTACTCAATTAGTATTGTGTCCTCAACATGGATGGTTCTATGTGCGATATTTTTGTCGTTTCGCTACTTGTAGAAGAAATAGAAAAAAATAACCGTATAAAATTACAACGCTTACAACAGTGGGTCGACTCATTTTGGGTTAATAGAAATTTGGTTGGAGAAATCGCGATATTGATATCCCAATTAAAACAAAATGATATTAAATTTAAAGAGCATTTTCGGATAAATCTAATCTATCCAGGAACTATGCAGGTCGCAACTTGTTGACAAGGAGTTGAGAACCATACGTGTGCAGCGCTGTTCTGCCGCATTCAGCGTCGAACGCGGCGGGACAGCGCTGAACGCGGTGGAACAGCGCTGAACGCAGCAGAACAGCGCTGAACTCTATCTAAAACACTCGCATGATAAAAACACATTTGTTCTCATTTTATACTTGTTTGCCGCGAAAGCTGAATAAACGCGGAAAGCTGAATGGATGCGTACGCGTCTCCATACAAAATCGTTGTTTTCTATGGACATTAGCTGAATAGAGCTGAATAAGTGTGTGTAGTCCCTTAACCTGTAATACTGTATGGATCTAAATGTTGGGCTGTGAAAAAGACGAGTAAAAAAAGATTGTATGTGGCGGAGATGAGAATGTTAAGATGGTTGTGTGGAAGTGAGAAATGAGTATATAAGACGAAGTTTGAAAGTGGCGCTAGTCCTTTATTCTTTATTGTACATCAACTGTTACAAAATAAAAAAAATAGGATAGTTGATGTACACGGGCGAGCTTAACCCACAATTGTTGTGATTGATAATTTGAAAAGGAATCGTTTGTCTTGGTAGGGTCATGACCGTTTCACATGTGAAGTGGATATAGTTCAGATAGTAAAATTGTGACATTACTTACCTCTCATCCACCTAGAATAGAAGAAGTTATTTGAGGATTCCTATGTTATATACTCTTGCATTTTATTAGACAGATACCTAAAGCATGAATCGTTTCAATTAAACACGAGTAACGGATAATACTGTTTTTAATCTTTATATTCAAACTGTATTCATATTTTGTATTCAAGTCTTATAACGAGAGACCAGATCATATTCGTTGTTCTAGAATTACACACAATACAACAGCACCCTCACTTTCAAAATCACCATCTCTTTCACTCTATGAACCTACCACATGTTGTTTTTTTAAACCCAAAGGTTGACTGGTAGAGAATGCCTTGTTGTATTAAGTCCGCCTATGTACCACCACTGTACATGAAGTTTAAATAAATAAATAAAAGAAAGAGATAGCGAGACGGGTCGTTTACATAGAACCTTATGCCTTGTAACAGGGGCTTTACAGTTAAACCAGTGATAGTGTGCTGCGCAGGGGTGCTCACCTGCCGCGACGGGGTGCGCCCGCGCAGGTGCGACGACACCTGTGCGCGCGATTTACAAACGAACTTTTACAAGCATTTTTGAATATTTAAAAAAGTTTTATATGTAACTAGCTGTCCCCTGCGGTTTCACCCGGATTTTTCATTACTGCTCCGCTCCCGTGGGTTGTAGCGTGAGCCTATAGCATTCCTCGATAAATGGGCTATCTAACACTGAAAGAATTTTTGAAATCGGACCAGTAGTTCCAGAGATTACCCCTACATACAAACTTACAAATTTTACCTCTTTATAATATTAGTATAGACTACCAACCTGCCCTAAGTTTACACGGGTGTAACAATACTTTGTAATGCTGAATTTTCTCTTCTATTTACCAGCTTCTGGCAGCGGCGTTGACAGAGTGAAAGAAGGTTTCTCCATACAAACTTTGAGCCTCAGGTTCATCCCCTTAAAGGCTGAATTTTAGAGAATATTTTATTAGAGCTCGCTTACGTCATAAGAAGAAACAATGTGCAAAATTTCACACTAAGCTTTCTCATGAGCCTCTGTTTATAGGTGAAGCCGTATGAAAATTCGTTCAAGAGTTTTGGAGTTTATCTCGGACAGACAGACAACAATAGCAATGTTAATGATGTGATGTTTAACAATGTTTATGTCAATTTATATACCGTCTAAAGTCTACGCAGGTACCAAGCATAATACAAAGATATCTATAGAATAAGTCACAGCAGTAACTAAGGAAGTTTTTACTCTAAAGTCTTGCAAACAACAACACGTTTCTATTTATAACTTTAACACAAACAATATACTGTTGTAATGTCACATTATGTACTTGTATTTATATTAATATTAATCATGGCGGTACAAAAATAACACTATGACTAGAAGGTGTTTCTAGAAGGAGGTTGACAACCTCTAGGTACTCGTTTAGGTTGTCAATCAATTATGTTTTTAAAATATTATAGAAACTTATGTAATTTTATATGTATATGCCTTATTGTAGATGGCATTATCTAAGAAAAACCCGTGATTTTAGAACGCAAAGGGCAACTGAAGGGCCATAGTTATATTTTATTTGATTTACTTTACACTAATTTACTCAAAAAAAAAAAACTCTATTCTCTGTATAGTAAGAACTTTCATAACTCGTATTTATTAGCAATTAGAAAATTGTCCTAAGAAAACATAATAATAATATAACGTCTTTATTTCCTATCACCATACATAATACATGTATGTACTTATATCTAAAGACTTATTATTATCAAAATCATTCATGTATAATTTGTTTCATTCACGTTTTCTTGGATGGGAACCCCCTAAGGGTAATAAAAATGATTCATGATTGTTCTATCCTAAGATATGGTCTACCCTTTGAGAGTGAAAAAGTAACAAACACATATGAACCTACATACAAACTTTAACTTTTATTATATTAGTGTGATGTACAAAAGGATGAAACTTAAAAGAAGCTAATAAATCAATTAAGTTTTGAATATCAAAAAAAACTGTCTACTTCTCGATACATATTAATTTATCAAGTTCGTCTAATTCGGCCTATTGCCTTCTCACTTAAGGGCTACTGAAGATGATGCAAAAATTACAAAATCGTCGTCAAAAGTCAAAATTTCTTTCGGTAAAACTTGTACAGTATCGTCTTCGAAGACACGTGTAAAACATATAAGGTTACATTAATAGCCGCATGATCGATGGCACCTGATAACGAAGACTGATTACAATTAAAATATTCCACAGACGCAACTACGTATTAAACTGGCTGCTAACTAGATTTGCTGAAGGAACACAGATGGATATACGAGTAATACGCAAGATTCTGACATTCTCTCTCGCTCCACTCAAAATGGGAGAAGCAGCACCTATAAAAAGATTAATAAGTGTCAAGTTAATAATATTCTGTAGTAATTCCCGGTGTGAAATATATTATATCATCGCTCAGGACTCAGGACAGGATAGGATCTAGTGGATTCTGGGAATAAACAAAACAACATCAATATAATTGTAAATTACTATGGGTTTGGAACCCATAGTAATTTTATAAGTGACTTTTTATTTATTTATAAGTGACTTTTAGGCAAGCGTAGTCTACCATCGACCACATCATCGCTTACCAGCAGATGAGATAGAGGTCAAACGCGTGCCAATCAATATTAGATATAAAAAAATAAGTCAGTCGACAGTCAGTCACACAGAAATATAAGCAATTAATACATTGTAGATTAGTTACAGGGCCAGAAGTCAAAAAGGTCAACGTCAGACGATCAGTTTACGTTCCCCGGAGTAATTATCTAATACCGAGAAGGTATTTATTGTGTAATTGCTGTTATAACAATAAGATACAATGTGTTGTATTGAGGAGGAACGCAATAACTTATGTAAAACTGTCAGATTACCATGTAATCAAATTCAGAGGCTTTAGATAAGAATCGTCCTCAAGTTGTGTCGACTTTTTGTTTATTTCTAGGTAAGCGTGCTCCATCCTTAGCCACATTATAGCTTATAAACCTGAGCTTATCCTTCGTAAAAAAATAATATTTTATTTTAGTTTTGGAGGGAAACCATCAAATAACTCTTCTCTGCAAAGTGGGGAATCTGATACTCCTAGATTATGCAGATTAAAATCCGCCAGTGTCCTTCAGTTGCCCTTTCCGTTCTAGGGGCACGACGATCACACTTTGAAAAGTTACCTCAGTCGTAGCTACGTTCGTGCGTCCGAAAGCCTTTTTTTTTTTTTATTATTCATAGGCTCGCGTTTGACCACTATCTCACCTGATGGTAAGCGATGATGTGGCCGACGATGGAGCACGCTTGCCTAGAAGTAACCTATTCACTCAGCCTAACCGAATTACAACTGCTTGGGGTCATCGGAGGTCACTGAAACTTTCGTCTGACTAAATACAATTTATAAATTTTCTATTAATCCCGGATCTCAAAAAAACTCTAGCACAAAATCGTTTAGGTAATCCAAATAAACATTTTTTAGTACTAGAAGCCGTAAATCATATTGAAAGAAACCAAAGTCGTGGGATATCCGGGAAGAGAACGAATGCTGTTCAATTCGCGTAAAAAGAAATGGCCTAATTTGTTTTCATAATAATTGTATAATGAAACATCTGTGAACCATAATATATAGGAAATGTTTGTAAGATTTTATTTAAGATTGATTTTTTGTTCTATGTATTACTGTTGATTCAAATATTTTAGTCATCGTCATAATTTCAGCTAATACACACTGCACTGTGCCTGTGTAAAAGATGGATGAAAAAAGATTGCATATAGCGGAGATGAGCATGTTGAGATGGATGTCAGTGACAGAAAAGTTGAAAGGAAATCGTTTATCTTGGTATGGTCATGTGAAGAGGAGGGATGAAATGAATGTTACTAAAAGAGAATTTACAAGTAGATGGATGGATAAGGGCAGGAAGAAGAAGAAGAAGACACAGTGCAGTACTGTAGCACATATGCCTGCCACAAGTATCGCCACAACGATCGGTCTTATGCGTCTCGCATCCATCGGATTCCTGCGATCCTCACTAGGTCATCGGTGGACCTTGTGGGATCGGTGACCGTGCCAACGTTGCGTCTTCCGATACGAGTTTGGCAATTCAGAACCTTTCGTCCCCATCGACCATCTGTTCTGCGAGCAATGTCCTACCCTGCCCACAGTGCCCACAACCATTTAAGTTTGGATATTCTGCAGGCTAAGTCAGTAACCTTGTTTTCCTGCTATCATCCAGGGCATGTTCATAAACGTAATTATAAACCCACATACACAAGGCACTCAGACGCGAATCAAACTATCAGTAAGCCATACAAATACTTGTTCCGTGCCGAAATCGAATCCGCGAACGCTGCGCTGCAACCGATTCTTCGACCGCTGCACCAACTGTGCCGTCTAGCTTTTGGACAGACGGATTGTGTGAAAGATGACACATCTATACTAATATTATAAAGAGGTAAAATTTGTAAGTTTGTAGGTTTGTAAGTTTGTATGTAGGGGGTAATCTCTGGGACTACTGGTCCGATTTGAAAAATTCTTTCAGTGTTAGATAGCCCATTTATCGAGGAATGCTATAGGCTATATACTATCACGCTACAACCCACGGGAGCGGAGCAGTAACGAAAAATGCGGGTGAAACCGCAGGGGACAGCTAGTAATGGATATTTGGATAAACTCTTTGTTACGGATTCGAAATTCCCACATCACGCAAGATCATCCTTGGCGAGATGAGTCAATGTGTTTTGGCGGGCTGCAATCTGCACGCAAAACATTAATATTTTATCACGACTCTCTACGTCTGCTTGCCCGTGAGATTCCTGTATTGTTTGTTGTTATATTTTCACCATGTTTTCACAATTAATCCGCAAATATTCTGTTTGTTTGTCTTTTATCTGATGTTGCTGTTTTAACCGCGTTTATGTTACTTTTATTCCGTACTATGCTCATAGCTCTTATTTATGGAAGCCACATTAAAATAATATGAATCATGCTAATGTTATGAAGGCGAAAGTTTGTGCGTATGACGTGTGGTTAAGTTTAGTACTTCTTCTCGTTAAAACGGCTAAACGTATTTGGATAAAATTTGGCATACGAGTAGACCATGTCATGGAATAGCATGTAGGATACTAACTCCAGGTGTTTGTCCCTTTAGGTGTTATGTATCTTAATTCTTAACTTCTAAAACTTTCGAGTACAAACGTAATCCACTCTACGAATCATCTAGTATCTGTCATGTAAATAGTTAAATAGAACCCTAGCATCCCAAACGGCAATAAAGCGGGCCACTCACGCGTCGACAAGTCGTGACCATGGCATTAACAAACGCAACATTCAGTCGTGTCGTACAGCGACAGGCGACAAGTGCGTTCATCGCACCTGAACGAGGTCGCCGCGACAAACTGCGGCAGGCAGACAAACTCATGCATCCTGTTAATTATTAAAATGAATATTATTTTGGGTTCCTGAGTCAATCGAGTAGGTGTTGGAATGTTAGAGGTAACTGGCCGACATTGAATTCAGTTCAGAACTGTTCGTCATACGTTTCAATGTTGCGTTTCGTGTTGGATGACGGATTCAAATATCAGATGTTGTGTGATACTGAGTTATTTAGGTTGAATTAAATTGATGTCTCTCATCTCCAAAGATCGGGATAGGTGGATTATATTTACCTTAACTTGGTAGAAGTAAATGATATAGAGAGTTAATAGTACCTCTTCTAAAATCCTAGAATATAAGAATGTAGAAACTTCCAAATTACTTAGTGAATACATTTGAGCTGTGTAATTAAAACAAAGTTTTAGTATGTAACTGGCCGACATTGAATTCAGTAGTATAACTGTTTGCTATACGTCTCAATGTTGCGTTTCGTGTTGGATGGCGGTTAAATAGCAACGTGTATGGTAAGCTTTCTGGGTATAGTGATTGAGTGGGATTTAAATGTCAGCTGTGGTACTGAGTTAGGTTGAATTAAGTTGACGTTTGTCATATCTAGAGATCGGAATAGGTAGAGTATATTTACCATAAGGTCGTGGAAGTATGTAACAGTTGATTACACCTCCTATAAAATCTTGAATCCGGAGTTTAAGGAATTGCAAATTACTTTGTGCTTTTATCATACATTTGAGCTGTTAGATTAAAACAAATCTTTTTAATTTAACAGTTTTAGGCTGGAATTCTAAAAACATAATAAGATTCTTCAACATAATAATTTATGATGAACTAGATTATTTTTACCTTTTAGTACCGCACCTTTTAGTAGTGCTCTCGATAACATTGCTATCGGGAGCACTATTAAAAGTTGCGCTCAGAAGAATAAAAAAAACATTAAGTATTATTATAAATAAAATATGATGTGATCAGTATTGTTAAATGTACTTATTATCTAATAATAGAAGTATTGTTAGATAATAATCAGTATGATTACTATTCTTGACTCATTCTGACTTACATATAAGAAAAAACAATACAATGAATAAATCAAACAAGAATAACAACTACTCGATACACAATCATTAAAGATTTATAATTATGATTAATTAGCTATATTTATAGTTTTGACCGTCAAAACTCAAAACAATCATCAAATAACTTCTCCCGTTCTGGCTGGATGGATCAAGAGGGAATATCAGACTTTTACTGACTAAAATCCACATTTAGTCCATCTATCCTGGAATTAGGGCAAAGAAGGTACGGGTTTTAGTCTGTAGATGTTTGACACGGTCTCCCAATCTGCCCAAAGCGGGAGAAGTCATTTTGATGATCTGACTTTAAAAAGAAAAACCTATGGTCCATTTATTGCTCTATGCGATTCAAGGCTGTGTGTGTCTTTTTCAAATAAACCCACAACCCGAACTAGTTACTCTAAATAAAGTTTCTCATTCACAGTACGCAAATCATAAGTAGAATACCAATAAATATAAAACCGACTATTATTATAGCCGAAGATTACCGAGTAATCCCGAAGTGCCGGGTAATCCTTGCTGTACGGAGAAGTCAAAACAAATAAAGTACTTCGAGCTCAGCCTGAGTCATGCGCCGGCGCAAACGATGCGTAAGCATTGTTAGTGCATACGCCACAGTAACCGTTGCTTTCTAAACAGTATTCAGTTACTATATTTAGCTGCTAGCCCTTTTAAAGGGATTAGGAAAGACTGGACTTTGGTCTTGGCTACTCTTAGTCCAGTTAGGGCCTGTTTCACAATGTCCGAGTAGGCACTACTCACTGAATAAATTCAAAAATTTTACAGAATTTGTATGAAATTATCTGTCAAGTAAGATACTCGAAACTTAATCATAGGTGGTGAAATAGGCCCTAAGTTTGGTCTTAGTTTAGGAGTCGGTTTTAGTAACAGAGTATTTTGTAGGTATATCGATTTTATTTTTATAAAAAAAGAAACATAGTAACTATTCAAGATTTTTGTTTACGCCCTTTAAAAAAAACAACTCTCACAGACATACTCGTAAGATAATACAATCTGTATTTTTTGATATCCCATAACTCTAGGGTTATATTCTGTAGGTAAAAATAATTCTAAAACTCCAAAAATGTGTCGTTTCGGAGATATCATATATCTCAGTTTCATCGATAAATACAAGTAATTCATTTTTATTCAAACCAATCATTCATATTTAAGGTGAATGCTTCAGCTAGCCCGCGAAATTTAAATTTTCTTACGTTTTTTGCAATTTGCAAGCCAGTGGTAGGTTGTATGAAGTTAAAAATACTTAAGCGGCTATAAAACGTAACTAGTTACATATTTATAACCATAAAAGTCATCAAAACAAGCCTCGAAACTCACTTAATTGCAGGAACGTTTTTGACCTCGAAAAAATCGTTCCTACACTTAGGTGAGCTTGGGGGCTTGTATTGATGATTTTTATGGTTATAAATATGTAACTAGTTACGTTTTATAGCCGCTTAAGTATTTTTAACTTCATACAACCTACCACTGGCTTGCAAATTGCAAAAAACGTAAGAAAATTTGAATTTCGCGGGCTAAGCTGAAACATCCCCCTTAAAGCTAAGAAAATGCGACGTTGTCATATTTCACGTAAGGGTGTTTTACATTAATAATCGTGACTCGGCTAAGTCACGATTATTATTTATTTTGTATGAAAAATTAAAAAAAAAACGAAGGATTGGAACATAACTCATATGCCAATTGATTCTTTGATATGGCCTCAATCATACCCTAGAGTTATGGGATATCAAAAAAAAAACACGTTGTATACGTGTGAATTCGTAAGTTAGGGTCAAATTCGTGATTGTTTTATCGAGTCCACTAATTTACCTATATCATGTTTTGCAGCTTATTTGTGAATTTCCGGAGTTTCAAAATAATTTCAAAATTAGTACAACCTCGCCTTAATGTAAATGATCCTTAGAAATTGGGTTTATTCATCATCATCAATATGCAAGTCAATATTTACGATTTAACGTCATAAGACCATAACTCCGAAGGGGTTACCCTCCACGGAACACAATGCAATGACTAATGCAAATAAATTGTAGACACAATACACATGGGCTTCTTCGAATTTACATACAGTTCAAGGAATAGTACTCTAAGAGTGGAATCACTTGACTAAAAATACATTATGACAATGTCAATGCTTAGTAGTACTACTTATAGTTATAATAGATTCGAGGAATGATTGATCTAACCTATAAGGAGCGTGATGATAAGTTATGGAGTTGAATCGAAGAAGAAGCTCAAATAATAGATGCGACAAGAAATACGAGTATGTTACCAAGAATATATGTATGTAACTCATAATATGATTAAAAAGAGCCCATGGAGTTTGTTACACGTTCTTCTCCATAGAGATCTACACTTCGGAACGTGTAATTTAGCCTGGTTTTGACTTTAACTTTGCTATGCTGATTCCAGACAAATAGGTAAGGCAGGATTATGGTGATGCATACGGAAGAAGCTAGAAAGTAGATATGATTAAGACAAGCGTAAGTTAAAAAGAAGATGGAGAAAGGAGACAGAGGGTGATGGTGACTATCTCCAACCACAAATACATCAGAAGTAAACAAGAAAGCAAGCGGTTGCTGAAAAGTATGAAGTCAGATGTTCCTTGCAGGGCTTCTGCTGGGAAAATGCTTAAATTGCAGTCAACCTGACCTAGAAGTCGAGGTCATATTTAAGAAGTTTAAATTATGAAAGACTGGCTTAGCCCACGTGAAAGTAGAAAATCATTTCAAGGGAATATACTACCAGGACAAAAAAGTATCGTATCTGCTGTAACAGGACCACTTTATCATACTCGTACTACTGCATTCAAATCCGTTCGACTGTTTGAGCGCAAAAGAGCAAACATAAAATTTCGCATTTATAATATTAGTGTGATAATGATAATTATAAAAGGAAGATCAACCCAATAAATTATTCAACACCTGCTGTGAATGAAATATTATCAAATAATTTTGTCATCAATGAAAATCAGGAAAAACATTATCATAACGTAATAACAGATAGATACTCCTTATTACATTGATGCTATCTGAAATCTGACTAACGGCCTATAAATGCCTTTTATCATTTCAAATATATTATTGTGCTGGCCTGACTAATCGTTCAGAATAAGGTAACAGATAATGCGAACGGAAGTCTGCTTGCATAGTCAGCTGCGTTACACAAGAATGGGGTCTTGTTATAATTATTTTATCTACCCTCCTTGGTATATTTTCATTGACCTGCCATTTTGGCTTTAAAAGTTGTTTGAAACGGTCAGTTACGATTGACAATATTTACGTGATTGAGGTTAATCGGTTGTTTATTTTCAACGATTGAAGCAATTGTCAATATCAATCACGTTATTGTCAAAAGTAGTTGACAGTTTCCCTTTAATGTTTGAATCCCCAACCGGTCCTATGAGAGCGCACTGTTATTGTTTTACTATTGTGTCTCGTTTCGCGGGTATGTGATATATTAAGCAAAATATAGCAAATTGCCGTAAAATAGTAATTGATGAGTAATAGTTGTTTCTTGAGGCATTACCGACAATATTACAATAATTATAGCATGTCATTCATCATCTCAGTCCTCACTTATTAGTCATCATCATCTACCATCCACCACATCTGTCACTTTGGGTCGCCACAATCCCAATACGATTTCTGCTTACATTTTCTCCTGTCAACCATCATACATATAACATTTCGTCTCTAGTCTTCATCTCCCATTCATAAATTTACAACTACTTTATGATCTTTATTTGTTTGTTTTCTACCCAAACAAATAAAAAATCCATAGCCCATTTAATGGGTTGTGGAGGTCTGGTAGGCAGCCGCTCCTCGTAAAATACTTGTATTCACCTAAATCCGGCTTGACTGAAAGCCCACCCCAATATAGTTGGGAAAAGGCTAGGCAGATGATGATGATGTACCCAAACAATCATAACCAAAAAACTGAAAGCAACAAGATGTAGCAAAACAAAAACCAACCGTCTTTTTGGCAGGCGGCTTGCGCGCGCGCAGCGACATGTACGCGCGGTCCATAGCCGCGACAGCACCATTGGTCCCACACAACATCACCACAACACTTTAGTTACAAGGCACGTATTCACTGCACTAATTAGAACGTTAGTTCGAACGCTGCGCATGAGTGTAGACCGGCGCGTCAACGGGCACTGCGCGTGCGACGGGGCTCACCCCGCCCCGCACTCCCCCGCTACTATTTTCGGAGCCCTGTGGCCGGTGGTTTCCCCTTCGACACAGGACATTGTAAACAGTAGTACAAGTTGACACGGAAGTGCAATTTTGAACTTGAATGTGAGTAGGACATTTAAGTCATTAAAAGCAGGATATTGGATATTATAGTAAAGCCTTTGGTATATATTTACTTAAAAGGTCCCTATGTAAGATTTAATGTAAAAGTTGTACATGTTACTGCAATAACCATTTTGTTTTTTTTTGAGCCTTTATTAATTTTTATTTCCTTTAGGTATGTTTCTTTGTGAATATTAAAAAGAGCGTAGTAGAATGACAGTGACTGATTAGAATAGAAAATTAAAGTCTGCTTCACTGACAAACAACAAACAAACTGGTTAACGCCTGTTTTGTGTCCGATCTTTGAAGTAACTAAGGTTAACTGACATGTTATTGTATTAATATAAAAACAAATTTAACATGCTTTGTGCAATTTTCCTTATAAAGTGCATATTTTCATTATTTCTACGAACGACAGCTGCGGTGAGATACTCAGTCATTTAACTTTAGCCTAAACCATACAAATATATCGCAATAATATTTTTGTATTGGCTTCTGTTTAAGTAAGTACCTTCGACACAGATTTTTTTGATGACAAATAGTTTCTGTTAGCAGGTTCGTCCACGTAAAAGTTGTAACCTACCGCACGAGATCATCATCATCTGCCTAGCCTTTTTTCCCAACTATATTGGGGTCGGCTTCCAGTCAAGCCGGATTTAGCTGAATACCAGTATTTTACGAGGAGCGGCTGCCTACTAGACCTTCACAACCCATTAACTGGGGTAACACGGTACGTCATGGCAATATATATAATTATATAGAGATATACTCCCGGAATAAAAAGCATCCTATAAGCTATACCAAGACGATGACCATCCAGTTGTCTAGTACCCATAATACAAGCTCTGCTTAGTTTGGGACTAAATGATGTTGTGTGAAAGTTGTGGAATATTATTATTTCATTTATTTTTCATTGTATCATATTTCTTATATTTTTAAATATTTTTACAAAAACTTAGAAAAAAAAAAAAACATTTAAAGATATAAAAAATAGTGGCCCACCGGCATCGGGAACAGGGTCCAAGTTACCGGCGGTCAGGGCTCCTGAGAGAGGAACCTCCGGACTATACGCGCCGTGTCCAAGAGTGCAGCTTTCTGGATCAAGCCCTTGACCCAGCTGCCTAACGAGAGCCTCCTCAGGTGTTCGTCGAGGCTCTTGGCTATTAAGCCATTGGCCGTCACGACTATCGGCACAATGATTGCTGTGTCCACTTCCCACATGTCGACAACCTCGCGAGCTAAGTCAAGATACTTAGTTTGCTTTTCTTTCTCAGCTTTCACGAGGTTCTCGTCATGAGGGACCGCTATATCAACAATCATTGTGCGACGCTCTAATCGATCTATCACCACTATGTCGGGCTTATTGGCAACAATAGTCCTATCAGTGATGATAGATCGATCCCAATACAACGTGATATTGCCATTGTCGAGAACTGGGTCGGGCACATACCTATAGTACGGTACTTCTGACTCCACAAGATTGTATTTAAGAGCAAGTTGCTGGTGGATAATCCTGGCCACTAGGTTGTGTCTATGCAAATAGTCTCCGTTAGCAAGATGAGAACACCCAGAAATTATGTGTCGGATTGATTCTCCGGGCAGGTGGCATGCCCGACAGATGTCAACCGTACCATCCTTCACAATGTATTTCCGGTAGTTGTTCGTCATCATAACTTCATCCATAATTGCAAAGACAAAACCTTCGGTTTCTCCAAAAAGATCACCAAAGCGTAACCAGGATACGGACGCTAATAGATCAACATCGGGCCCATGTAAGGCCCGGTAAAAGCGTCCGTGAAGCTCCTTACTCTGCCATACTTCCCTGCGGTCATTAGTATCCAGTACTATTGGTTTGCACCAGTTCTCCTTAGCCAAGGAGAGCGGGGTTAGGCCCTTGTCCACTGCCACTACATCGCGATGCATACCCACGTCCACAGCCAGGAAATATTCCCTGAGACTGCATATCTCGCGGTTATGCAGGGTCTTGGCATTTAAAAAGCCACGACCCCCACACTTCCGCGGGATATACAGCCTCATCACCGATGACCGTGGGTGATGCATCCGGTTTGCAGTAAGTAGTGAACGGACCCTTCTATCCAGGGCGTCGAGTTCCGTCTGAGTCCATTTAAGTATGCCGAAAGAGTACATCAATACCGGCATGACCCAACCGTTGAAGGCGCGCACCTTGTTCCCGCCTGATAAAAGACTATACTAATATTATTATTATTATTATTATTATTATCCCTGTGCCTAATTTCATCCTTCTGTTCCATCCAGCTGTTTGGACTTGAAGGAGTAACAAACACACACACACACACACACAAATCTACAAACTTTCGCCTAGTTTAAAGTGTGATTGACAATCACTTCACTTGATCGAAACTCACTTTACGTGGCCCATGGCCATAACACAAGGTAAATCTTTGATGGGTATTATTATTATTTTTTTATATACTCTTTATTGTACACCAAAGAAATACATTTTTTAACAAAGAGTTTAAGATTAATAGGGGTGGTACAATGGGCGGTCTTATTGCTAACAGCGATTTTTTTACTTCTGACATTAACTATTGTTATTCTCTAATACGTCTTTGTTCTTTGAATTATTTGGATGTATTTGCTTGTTCAAAAAAAACTCTAATAATAAGCATATTAAAGCATAATCAGCCTTCTAATATTCTTACTGCTGGGACTTGAGCTTCTTGTTAGAAAATGGAAGACGATTGGTAGATATCACAAATCTTTGAATTTTTAGTTCTAAGACATGCCAGTTGCCTCATGATGTTTTCTTTTACCGTTTTCAATCCAATAATTAATAATTATTATTTTTTCTAAAGCCCTAGCTTCTAGGTGACCATAATTGAAGCTATAACTTTATGACGTCCTTAGAAAGTTACCTACCTCGTCCAAAGGTCATATCTACTTACTGACCTACTGTATATGCATACGACAATGTGTCACTCACTGTACATGCCGGCAAATCGCGTTACTACGGTTATGGCATGTGCTAATCCCCACTACTTATGTATGTAGGTGCGTCGCGACATTTTTTTGTTTGGGTAACATTATTATAATGTTCTTAGGCGTGAATACTTGAATTTATAATTCAAGACTACAATCTATCGCCATTAACTCAAATAGCGACTTTAAGCTTCATGTGTTTTAAGTTGATTTTAATGTGACATTGAAAAAGTGCCTATTCGTTGCAAAGGAATTTAAAATTTGTCACATAGGACATAGAGTTCGTTATACCAGTTTTTTTAAATATCTCGCATTCTTTATCCAAACATAGGTTAAATCATCAAGTCGCAAAATACGTTAAAACATAGTTTTATGTTGATGAATGATCTTGATTTCAGAGGGAGATTACAGGTGGAATATGTGTAAAAAAGTCAAGGATTAGTTTTACTGTGCTCGACGAAGTGACATAGATTTCAGAGAAAATACATATCAGGAATAATAGAATAAATTAATTACAAAACTAAAGAAAAGTGATGGGTATTGATCTGTAATAATGAGGACAGTTACATGCAATTTTCAGTAGAAGTCAAAAGTTAAAAAAAAAACAAAATTAGACAGCAAGTCAATAGCATGCTTCTGAATTTGTTACTGAAACTTGTTGTGAGAAACTGTCAATATTTAACTCCAAATCGTGCACAAAAAAACAAAGCAATAAAAAATAAAAATAACCATCGTCAACAGTTGATTTACTGTTTACATTGCACTTCACGACATATCCGGACTATTGAATTCCCCTCCTTTATTTTATTGCGGGCGTGGGGATAAAGTTCTGCGTATACGCACACAATACGAAGAACGTTACGAGCCACGCCGGTAGAAAAGTGGAGGAAAACTTATGTCACTTGACTCATTGTGAAAGATTGTTATTCCTGGACACGAATTGTATATTTATTAAAGCGTTTGTGCATCTGAAATAATAGCACTAGAGACCATTTCTTTGTTGGTTTTTCATCATCATCACCTCAGCCGTAAGACGTCAACTGCTGGACATAGGCCTCCCCTAAGCGTCGCCACAGCGACCGATCCTGTGCGTCTCGCATCCATCGGATTCGCGCGACCCTCGCCAGGTCGTCGGTCTTTTAAATGTTACATTTCTTATTTTAAGTCTAGTAGTATAGTCTTGTTTGTCCTAAGCGAGTCAAGACTCACAAGACTTGAGCACAACATCAAGACTGGAGTCAGATTTACTGGCTTCTGACTATCCGTAACGACTGCCAAAGATCTACAATGGCAGTCAGGACCTACGGCTTAACGTCACAGTTGACTGGCGTCAGTTGTATATCCAAACTCGTCCAATTACGCCATATGTCGAGCCCTCCTCGCCATAACCGTACACACGCGCATTCTAAGTCCACGGGACGTACGTGCCATAGACTGTTTATGGTGTTCCGTGCACTTTCACGATAATACTGCAGTGTCTACTTGCCTAAGTAGATACTGCTTGTCAGGTCTCATTATAAGATAGAATTAAAGTATTCGTTTAGGTATGGCCATTTTAATGAACAAACACAAATTAAAAACACATAATTAATGATCGCAAATACTGATTCGCACTAGTGATTTGTCAAAATATTTTTACCAACATAAAAATGGAAGAGGTCCAATGTACGACTGCGTGTATGCTTTTAATGATTATGTCCGTCAATTGTAGACCGATTTAGAAAATTGGGGGCCAAAGGGTCAACGCTTAAATCTCGTAAAGACTTTATGAAAAAATTTGAAGACTGACAATGGAATTCTTCAATTAATGAAAGCAGATCATCCTAGATCATTTCATAACATCACGGTAGGACGCTCTGAAAGGATAAGCAGATGTATAAAGATCATCTTGATACACTTTAGTAGTTTTCCTGTTCTACCGGTACCTACAAGAGATATTGCGTATTAAGACAAGTGTACCTCAGGTAAAAGCTAGCGATCAATTAAAAAACCGAGATCAAAGTGTATGTAATTGATTTGTTGCCAAAAGAATTTACAATTCAAATCCATAAAAACTGAATCCATTGAATAGCAAGTTCCAATTCAAAACATTATCTAACCAAAAAATTTATTGAAATAACAATCATACTAATGTCACTTCATTAACCAAGATTGACCGTTGATGTTTTGTAAATAAGTGTGAAAGAAATGGAATGCCACAGCTGTCTGAACTCTTGCGCAAGTCATGTCCGACCAATGAAACGGGTCACTGGGTTGTTCAATGACGATCGATTACTAATCACGTTTGAAAATGGAATGCTCACTGATTGGAGGGGTCAACAGTGGGAATTGACCTTATTTCCCATTCTGATCATCATCGATGGTTCAGAAGACAAATGTGCTAAATATAATATAATAGCATTTTGACATTGAAATACCACCTTTGATAAATTTTATTACTCTTGGGCTTCATCCAAATCCATGGGTTTTCATTGCTGGATTTAATTTTCATGAAGTCTTGTAAAACATAAATATGATCACAATATTCAATGAGCATACTAGTGCTATATATAATTTTAAAGTTTTCAAATCGGGATACCTTATAGAGGTATGCAGAATAGAGAGTAACAAATCCCACAGACTTCCATTGAAAAGTGAGTATCGTCCAACCAGACAGATAACTTTCCGATAGTTTTATCCACTATTGTAATGTTCTAATCGCGCGCAAAACCATGTGTTCTATGTGACCTAGATTCCACTACGATTTCACCTATTTCTAGCAAAATATCGTCGTCCAAATTACCCAAATATAGTTTCAAAATAAAATTAACTTCTGCAATTAAATTTTATCACTTTCGGTTTTTAGAACATTATCATTATCTCCAAGTACTCAAAAGTAGTTCTCAATTTCTATTTTGGCACTATCATCTCCGCCAACTGCACTGTGTGGTCCACGACGGCGACGGATAAGATAACGGAAGTCTCATAACTCTTTCCCTGAGTTACGTAAGATGCACGGAATAGATTTAATTATGTCATCTGCAGTAAGACCACTGATAATGTGTTGCTATGTTTATTGTGTATGACCTGATTCCGTCATCACCTTTCGGAGTATTCCCGTTTTGGCACCAAAATTTTTGGTACCTAAGCTATTCCCGTTTCGGCACTAATAGGTATTTTGGATGGTAGTAACCTATACAAAATACTAATCCAAAACACCTATTGGTAAACGGGAATACTCCCACCTTTCTGCCAGCGGTCAACCCGTGTCCAACCTTAGGTTGTCAAAACTTCTACGGTTTAAATTAAGCGTTTTACCATGTAGTTTATACAGCGTAAATCGACGGATTCACCGCGTAAATGGATGTAATCGGACGGACCGCAGTCTTCTCGTCCGATTACAAGTTAGGTGTTGTCAAGGCTGAAGAGAAGATTCAACTTTGACGATAGCGTCACTGCTTAGGTGGGACCGCAGTCAAGCATTGGTTTATTGGTTTATTAATTAAAAATCAGACTAATATTATAAAAGATAAGATGAAGGCATGTCTGATTAGTGCGGGGTTTGTACGTACATACTTTAGCTCTCAGGTAGACCTTGTCCTAAGACTTTATTGCCGTTAGCAGAAACTAGTAAGGAATTAATTTATATCTCTCTAGGCTGTCTATCTATAACTTCAGTCCATTTTAGGTCAAGACCACGTCTTTCCCATGAATTCCAATTTCTACCACGATTACATAGGATATTATGTTAAGCTCCCTTTTCCTGGAATGATGCGGGGTTTCCTACGCTACAGACAAGATGCAATAAAAACTTTAATGTCCAAAGGAAGTTGGAAGCCGATCTGTATCAGGCACGTCCGAAAAGTTTCCCTGATAGGAACGCATAATGGGTGCTGTACGTGTTTGTGGAGCCAGCAATTTCCTCGGTTGCGACAACGGCGCAATTAGGGCACGTTAACTAACTTTAATCGCTCACAATTAATAAATACTCTCTACATTGTTGATTGTACTACCGGTTCTCGCACAGTACTCGTTTTTAATGTGGGACCTAAGTATTAGTGAGTTTTAGTAGCCAGTGTTGAAAAATTTCCCATCTAAAAAACTACTAAGTAAACTAACATTAGCCGAGGTCATAAATGTTCAAATAATAGAACTAATAAAAATAAGACTGCGAATTTAAAGCGATTACTATGGCTATGTACTTAGTACAATTGATTCTGAGAGAGCATTTATTGACACAAGTTTTGATTGAATCTTTACACTGTAATTAAGGGTATTTTTGATAGTCTTCTTATAATTCTCACTAGCTTCTCACATTATCAACGCACAGCTTCAAATCGAGAGGACTAAAAGTACCATAGTAAGAGCCAGTAAAAAACAGTACTACACCCATTTCATGACATACCAGACGGCTCCCGTCTTTGAAGACCAAACAACCGTATCGGTAGCCGCCATCAGTAGCGCGGCCTGTAAACAACTCCATTCCTGCCGGCTTTCCTTTACAAACACAATAACAAACCTTAACAAATTAATTATGTATTAATCAAATCTTATAACTGCATAATACTTGCTTGTGAAAATAACAATCAACAATAAATAAACGCCTGCAAGTTTTTTAGGAGCAATCACTCACAACTTACGCAAAACAGGTCTGTAACCCGGTCTTATAAACGTGAATTTCATACATTTTAATTCATAGTTTCTAGCGACATCTAGCGGTGTTATACAAGCGACAAGCCAGTATAATACGGCTAAATAGCGTTTGCAGGCAACCCGGTATTTATCGAGTTAAATCATAAAATGCGTCCGCTAGAACGAGATGGAATGATACTGAACTTCTTAATTTAATTAGCATTTAGTTTGACAGTTTTGGTTCGCGCTTATTCATGTGTCATATTTCACCTGTTCATTTGCATTTTATTTGATATATTCGTATCATAATTTAGAATCTTATAGTTTTATGGTTGAAATTGGTTTATATGTAAACTAGTGATAGTTTTGCGTAGTGATAGTGCAGCAAAAAGAAGAACAGTTCAGTTGTATTGTTTGGTAATCGTACTCGAATAGGTATGGTAAGAATAATAATTATAATGGTTTTAGTTTGTAGTTTTATTAGAAAGTAGTTATTTAAGCAGTGATTTTGTTAATATTGCGAAAATTCGATAGCAAAAAAAAGACAAATAGCTGTAGAGTATAACTATGTAGAAAAATAGGTAGTTATCAAATCACGGGGCCTCAATGATAACAAGGTTCAAATACATTTCACTAGATGGCGTGACATGTATTAATCCGTGCTTGAAGAGTATATGATTTTCCATTTATTTATTTTTTCACTTTATTATGGTTTATTTATTAAATGATCAACTCCTATACACACATAACTATGGAAAAATGGGCTCTTATTTCAAATTTTCGAAGATGATTGAAATGGACAATTAATATCTATACTAGTAGATGGCGCTGTATTAAATTGCAGAGGTTAAGCACTCGACTTTTTAAAATTTCGTTTTGTAAAATAATATCACAGAGTATATACGTACAGTCACAAGTATATACGCTTTTAACGTCATTTATTAGGAATAAAAGAAGATCCATGTAAATATCTTGCAAAGTCGCTGCTAGCACCATCTATTGCCTGGAACGGGGATGAAACCGATTGTTGTTATCACAAAAATAAGCAGAATCATCAGATGACGCAAACGTCAGCAGTTTCTTTGTACAGTGATGGTGCATAGGCGGACTTAATACATCAGGGCATTCTCTACCAGTCAACCTCAGTGTTAAAAAGACAACACTCTGGTAGGTCTACACAATAAATAAATAAGCGATACTTCAAACAGAGGTTTTATCGATAAAGTGGTTTATACTTAATTATGAAATACGTAATATTATAATATTAAAAACTATGATAAATATGTAATAGGAAAGTAGATACATATTTTATTTTATCTTTTTCATATAGTTTTAACGACCTGAGTGTTGTCACAATAATAATTATATAATTCACCGTTGCGCGAAATATTGCGAATTCGATTCTCGCATTAGATCATAATTAATTACTATTTGCATGCATGCATGGTTTTGTTTGATTTAGCATGTAAGAAGGCGTATCTTAAGCGTAAAAGTTGTAAAAATTAAAGTTGCACTTTATATATGTATTTTTTTAGAAAGTTGCGGCTTTGGATGGTTTTTATTTACTTATATGTTATTTTCAATACATGCATGATACCTAGATATAGAGGAGGGTATTTTCTATCCTAATTTCATCACATTTCATAGCAACATGCTTCTCAAATTCAACCCCAGTGAGCAAAAGCCAATTAATGAGTACAAGATTTTGAAGTCAGCCACAGGGCCACAGCTATAGTTACTGGAATTCACGCATCACACTCGAGCAAGGTAAGCTTTTTTTGGTCCGGATTACCTATTAAGAAAACCCACACTTCGCCACTGGCCGCCATTAAGTTTTTGTTTCACTGTGGCTACATTGATAGAGACGTTTTTCAACTCCTATTATTTCTGAGAAAGAATTGTTGATCGATTGGATTACCGAGAAAATTGCCTCATGAATGAATGCTGAGATGGAATGTTTGGAGAATTTCGTGTTGATAGCTAAGCCGTTTTATTTACGTAATGTTTTGTGAGAATGATTCTTCGTTACTCCTGCATGGATATGGCTGTCCTTGGGGCTAGGTACCGTGGTCGCCCTCGCAAGCGCTGGCTGGACGTCGTCAAGTCCGACATGAGAGCCACTGGCCTTACTGGGAAGGATGTTAAAGATCGGGCAAAATGGAGAAAGCTGAGTCGGAAGGCGGACCCTGGCTATAGCCGGGATTAACGCCAGGCAGAAGAAGAAGAAGATTCTTCGTTACTCCTAGTAGCTGTGGCAAAACACATTTGAAACCTATTGTGCAATTAGGTAGGCGACTCTGTAGCGCCATCTATGGCGCCACGTATGAACTAAACTACGAAATTCTGCATCGCCCAATCAATTTGTCAGCCGTGGGAATTATGGCAATTGTACTCCGCATGGTTTTAACATTTATACAACAGCCCAAAATCATCTTTCGTGTAGTTACCCGGATCAGACAAAACATTTGTCTGGCCGGAGCCCGGACACTTTTGTTCCTCATACCTCCAAACTGAAAAACTTTGCTGCAGTTTCACCCGTGCGATAATAGAAAATTTTCTCAAAAAAATTGACCCAAGGAAACAAACTCCCAGAATAATGTGCTCGTATGACTGTATCCTATTTTCTTCTTCTTCTACCTGGCGTTAATCCCGGTCATTGCCAGGAACCGCCTCTGTATATTATGTGCTATTTAATTTTTATCCCTGAAGTATATTTCCCTAAAAATAATCTTCTACCTTCACGTAGACGAAGCCACTTGCAACAGTTTGAAGTCATATAATACCTGGTAAACTTCCACAGACTGCCTTGTTATCTACCGAAACAATGAACTAAATAGATATGATAATTGCCATAATTCCCACGGCTGGCAAATTGATTGGTAATCAGTAATCACGCTGTCTTGTAACAAGATGTTTCTGTCAGGAGTCTGAACATGATAATAAATATAGGTAATAGTCTCATCTTCATAACATTAAGTTAATTAATCTGCTGAATGTTTGATTTATATCTTTACGTAATTAAGTCACTTTTTGCGTTTTTCTTTTATCGTAGATAGATTCGCGCTTGACCGCTATCTCGCTATATATCATGGAAAGCGACTGACTGTTTAATTGTTAACTCCTACTTAATACAATTAATTTTGACGCGATTTTCACTAGTAGAAAAAGCAACTTTTTAATCACAATTTCTGTGGTTTAGGCTGCAGGAAAAATTAATTGATAAAAAGTCGCATACCGTTTTGCATTCAACAAATAAGAATAGAACAAGAATAGGAATATTTTATGAACTCTATTAACTAATCTATTTCTATTTGTTAAGCTCTATTTGCGAAATATAAAAACGATACGCGCCAACAATATCTAGACAACATGGAACAGTTTCTTCCTTATCCTCTCACTTTTCCTTATAGAATAAAACAGAAACCCTCGCTAATTCCTATAGCCTATCTAAACACCAAAAGCAAGCTTCGCAAAAGCAAGCACCAAAGCTTCGGAAAATCCGTCCCTCTTTTTAAGACATTGGCGTGACTGACTAAAACAAATCTCACTCCCAATTATTTCCCAACAAAACAAAAAAAAAACAATAAACCACGTCAACAGGAAGCAATCACAATCACAGTGTAAGTAGAACCAAAAAAAAAGAATCCAATCAAATCAGTGAGACGGTTCATTAAAAAAAAAAGTGAAACAGTCTCGGTGACCGGATGTCGACGATTGGGCAGACCGTGACTAAATCCTTAAATGACTGTATTGATTGGGACAATTGGTAACGACCCTGAATTAAATGGTGGACTACTGCTATCGGATTACGGATGATTTAATCTTTATGGTCTTTGGAACGCCAGGGCGTCGTCGACGGCGCGTAGTGTGGTCTAAGTGCGCCTCAAAGAGATGTTAACAAAACCGAAGGAGCTCAGTAGAGCCGATACAGGGAATTTCTGAAAGAGATACTGTAGGTAGTTCTTAAACGCAAAGGGCAAGTAAAGGACATAGACTCTATGCTAAAAAACGGACACAACCTCTCGCTTCACCCTAGAACGGGAGAATTCATTAGATGATATACTCCCTCAAAAAATGCTGGCTTGTTCTCAAAAATCACACCATAGATCACAAAAGGCGACTAAAGGAATACGAATGAGCTTAGCGAGTAAAAGTTTGACAGTCTTTCTTGATCCACGCAGAGAGGGAAAAGTTATTTGATAATATTCTACCAGAAAGAAAACCAAAGACACATGCAAACCGTACGAAAATGAAGATGGTTCCAGAGAAGCTCCAGTTCTGTATTTCATGAATCCACGCTCCCCCACTGAAACGTAAAGGTTTCTAATTAGATTGATATATCTTAAAGCGATACACGACAAAGCTCAAGGGCCACAGAACAAGGCAATCGATATACTTCACCGATACCATCCAAGCCCCTAAGCACGACAGTCGACACCCACGCGAGCGCTCCCCCACCAAAAAATACTGAAAAGAACTAATCACAAAGGATTCTTATTTGGTAGATAGATCTTACAGCTGTACACGACAAAGCTCAAAGGCCACAAACAAGGCAATCGGTATACTTCACCAGTACCATCCAAGTCCCTAAGCACGACAGTCGACACCCACACGATCGCGAGTCCATATCAGCGCGAAGCTCATAACGCATCGCCTGAGCTTTCCCACGGGAGGTGAACGACCCTGGACTAAAGGGAGTCGCGTCAATGACAGCAATTGTTTTGACGCTACACTCATTAACACTCGTCAGTGTGGATAGAGTTTGAATGGACTGCTTGTTGAATACATTGCGAGGTTTAACGCCTCTGGTAAATGTGGTGTTGAAGACGCGCACTTTATTTATTGAATAAAATAAACAATAACACATAAAGTATTACAAATAGAAAGGATTTGAAATTCAGCTAGGAAACATCGGCCTCATCTAGTAAACATAAACTATACCTACTTACGAAAAAAAAAATAACGGGTAATTAATCTTCATACAACATAAAGTACAAAGGTCGACTTAATGCCTTATGCATTCTCTACCAGTCAACCTAGGTTGGTAAAGAGACAATATGGTAGCTATAAAAATTTCATAGACCACGCACTGAACGAATGCTTGAATCCAGAAAGAACTCAATACAAAGAGAGATTATCCTAATCTGTGTAAATACGAATCCTCAAATTCTTCGGCCAACGGGCTTGCGGACGACAAGCAATGGGTAAGTACCTCACCATCAGCAGCTTTGAAAACAAGCTTCTTTTAATAAGGGCAAAGCAGTCTTTTGCACATGACGCCAGAGTAGCTAGCTCAGTTATATCGAGCATAATGCTTAAAATAGAAAAAAATACTAGCCTTAGACAAGTAGCGGTAACTGTACAGGGTGCGCCAACCATACAAAATTATATCAACGATGAAGCCGCACCATGTCTAGACTAGGTGGTAATCACTCATGTCGGAGTAAACCTAATGTACGGTACGGCATCTGAGAGTTCCCACGTTCGGTTGTCGACCTCCGCGTTGAGAGGATCGCCTCAATGAAACGGTAGAGAGATCTCAATTGTTTTAGTGCACTGAACAAGTTTTACATTAGAATGATGTTAGCTGATGATTTGAGCTAGATCCTCAATTGTTAGAAGTGAATTGATATCGTCACGGTCTGAAAAATTCAAAGATCTTTAGACAGGCTAAAGACTGGTAGCCCCCAAAAGCCAATTATCTACAGCTGATTGCCAAGAGAACTGGATTAATTTTGTAATACAGGCCAATGTCCGGGATGCTCAGAAATTCTAAACCGGTGAAGTGGCCGGGTGGGAATAAATTTGAGTTAGCTTCGTTCAATTACAATCTCAATAAATAACGTCGTTGATTTAATTGTTTAAGTACATGGTCACAATTTTTTTTTTAATCCAGTGTTTACTACGTAATTTTGATTTTTAAATATGATTACCCTAACCAAAAGTCAACTACACAGGAAAAGCTAAGAATATAATAAGAAGTCCATTAATATTCTGAATTAAATGCACCTGCTTTGTTTACAGGAAAATAAGTCAGATGGCCGTTAATCCGAGACAAAGTACTTACAATATCAAACACTACAAAATTAACTTAAAGCCCTCACAAGAAACCCTAAGAATAGAAAGCAGAAGTCCATTGATCGTCATAAAAGCAACAATAAATGCACTTGCCCTGTTTACACGCAATGTACTCTAACGACTTGCATTAATCAAAGTGTAAACGAAGCACCAAAGGATGTTTTGACAAGATATGATTAAAGCTAGTGGATTTCTGCGTCTGAACGAGACACCGGATGAGGGCAATTTGTGTACGTCTATCAAAATTCTACTAATGGACGAATGTCGAGATCTTCAATGACCTGCACTTAAGATAACTAACAACAGTAAAGTCGGTATTCTGGAGCGAAATTTGGATATAAATCTCAAATTAAATCAAGATTTAAATCAAATTCTCTCATGTTTCAATATTGAGCCTACAGAAAGACCAGTCATCATGGATTAATTTTAAAGAAAAGAAAAGTAAGAAAATTATTTATTTGGCAAACATGCATAATTATATACATACACACTGTAGGAAAAAAACATGTACTAAGAAACTTAAGCTTAAAAAACAAAACTAACAATTAACTAACACTGCATGATACACGGTTGGGCCGAATAGGTCCAGTTCAGCAATAATGCCAGGCGCTGAACTGTGGTGCCTGACGCTGCCCAAACATGTAGAGGAAAATAAACCATCCATATTCGTTAAGAATAACCTCTTAACATTTAAACATATAACAAAGGCTTGCACAAACATGGAAGCTTCAAACAAGGCTTCCTTAGCAAGAAAACTTAAAGACATCTTTGTCTTGCCAAAAGGTGTTAAGAATTAAGTTTGTTTTGCAGACCATGTTGTGTTTTAGCACTTACAAGACCAAACATAGATGGACTAGTTTGAGATGTTAGACACCGACTATGACAGAACAATTCTTTTACGAGTTGATCATCATTCGCAATATTTATTACCAAGGGAAAAAGCAATGCATCTTTATATATACAAAAAAATATAGACATTACTCCTGTATCGTGGATTCATTCATAAACACGTAAACTCACAAACCCAAGACCCGAAATCTGTAAGCCATATAAACATTTATTACGTGTGAAAATCGAAGCTGCTACACACAGCACAGGAGCCAATATAGCTGAATCTGTGAGCATAGTCGACAACATAGTCTTCATCATATATGTTTCTGTATTACAAGGCCATCATCTTAGTAGTCATCCCACTTCAAGTTATATTTCATACAGTTCAGTCCATCGATCAATTCTTTGATCTCCTCCTCTTATAGCCGTCTGCAGTCCTAAACATCATTTACAAGTTGCAAAAAGAAATCTGACGAAGAGAAATATAATTTTAGTGCGAATTATCAAGAACACAGTTCTCCTGGCGAAAGCATCGCGATATTCACGTAAAATATTCATGTAATTCAAGTCGTAAACTGCGCCGGCAGATAAGTTAAACTTCGCACTAATGATTTCGATGTTTACGCGAATATTATGCATTCAAATTGGGATAATTTTACGGCCTGTTTCACACGGACATTATTCAGCGGAGATTTATGTTGGCGTTGTTTCGTTTTCAACCAACATTATTATAATATGATGAATACTGCTATTGACAGGCATAATAGTGCCCTTCTAAACCAAAAATCAGTAACTCAATTAAAGTGACTTTCGAGAAAAGAAAGATTTTGTAAAGAACGATTGCCGTAATCTTTGTCTCTGCCTTGGTATGTTGATAAACAGTATCTCAAGTCCGTTTTCCATGTCCTAGACTATGTCCGAAGTTAAATTACATTAAGATCAATAAGCGGCTTAAGCGTGAAGACGTAACTAAGCACGGATTGTTTTTGATTTTAATATACCAATACAGATACGGATTTTTCTAATAGCGCTGATCCATAAGGTTTTAGGCATTTCGGTGAAAAAAAAAACGCTTTTGGCTTAGTAAAGTAAGATAGAATATTAATCACCCGCATACACTTTCCAAACTAAATTGGGGTCGGCTTCCAGTCTGACTATTAATAAATATCCTAATCTAATCCAAACCTAAGCTTACCGTTGTGGCAAAGGCACATGATCAATACCATTTCTGTTTAAGGCAAATTCAATAAATTGCAAATAGACAAGTGCTTTTTGTAACCGCAGCCATTACTTTTGAAATCGTGACTCGAACTCGCTTTGAAGATATCCCTAAACGTACAAACAAACACTACCGCCAATTTCGTTGTATCCCACGGCGATAAAGCAAAGTTCAATAAACAGCGATACGAAACTTTTGGGTTCGCGACCAGTACCGGATTCCATCGCCATATATGATGCCGGCTGGAAGGACTGCAAATGTCAGCACAAATTAACATAGCATGGGCTCAACAGGTACTGGCAGAGTGTGTTTATTTTCAAAATGGTGAGTACCTGTGTCGTGGAAGACGAGGCAGGCTTGGGAGGTTAAAATTCTAAGAGTAGGAAAAAAAAAATGCGATGTGTACCAAACATAGCAATTTTTCTGTTAAACTTCTAATCAAAACTTGAAGAGGATTATTTTGGCTAACAGAATTATTATTATTAGTAATTTAATTATGCCCTGAAATTTTTGCGATCTCGCCTGATGGTAAGCAGTGAAGCAACCGTTTATGGTGAGGCGCACTAGTTTATTAAGAGCCTATTCACACTGTTATATCCTAATGTAAAAGACCTAATGTCTTTTCGCGAGATATTTAGTACAGTAGAAGACGAGGCAGGCTTATAATTCAAGAGTGGGAGAAAATAATGCGATTTGTTTAGGTACAAATCGTATTATTTTATCTCGCGGATATTGTTTGTATGTTACGGTTTAACCTAAGTATCAGATACCCGCAAAACGAGACACAATATTAAGACAATTACAGCGCAGTCACCGGTTACTGCTCGGGGATTCATAAATTAATTCAAAACTACTTGACCGATTTCAAATATTCTTTCACGATTAGAAATCTACATCTTTACTGAGTAACATAGACCATTTATTCATGCAGGCGAAGCCGCTGACAGAACCTAGTTTTATATAATCCATGAAAAGCGAGATAGCGACAATCACTACATATTTAAAACCTTAACTTGGATTTATGACGATGCGTCGACACGTAACACACCTCCAACCGACCACGTCATCGCAGTATCTCATTTCGTATGTAACGTGTTCTACGTCAAAGATATCATCGCCTAACCGCATAGCTATCCGACCGTATGAATAACGTAACTTATTATGTCATTAATTCTTCATAACATTGCCCTTTTCTAGGTTTGAGTCGTCTTCCAAATTAAGAGACGGAAACAAGGTGCTATGCGCGCTGACATGACCAGTGGTCACATAGATACGATAAAGGAGGCGGATACGCTTTCATACAATCTTGGGCCTGGCTACCCGACTCCCCCTAAACCCCATAAACTAACTCCTACTGAACTGCCCTCCTAACCCATTACTGGAAATTTTGCAGATTTGGCAGTCTCAGACTTATAAGGGATTGTTGAAGGCAGAGTTATAAGGGATTCAATAAAAATGAGGATATGCAAGTCCACAACGTATACAGCTGACTTTTAAAATGTAATTGATACATAGTTTTTGTTTCTATTGTACGAGTAATATGTAAAAAGTGTCCATTACCAGCTGTCCGACAAGGTTGAATATAATTATAAAATAATGTTACTTTAAGTAGAGATCTCGTCTCATCATCGTCACAGATTGTTTTTTCTTAGGTGTGAAATCATTAAAATAACGTGTAGAGGAAGTATTAGACTTTTACTACCTACAACCCAGCTGTGTTCCTTAAGTTGTCCACGGTGACTCTTTCAAACAATTCCTACAATTGCCAGCATTGTCGTTACTTATCTCTAGTCCCAACTCGCTTTTTCTTCCACCTCTTTTTCTTTTAAAAACTAAATGCCTTTTCAAGCTTACTTCATAAATCAATCAATCAACTAGACACGGTTGGCTGCCTTACATTACAAATTGCCATCGTAACAAAGGATTACGCTCATCGGCCATTAGAACATAAACTATGATGTTTTCAGTGCCTGTAATTTATCAGACGCCGTTTTTCAGCACATTGCGTCATTCAGTTGCGTAGTTTCGTCCCGCTCGGCTAATTGGCTGCACTTAACAGGACGATGTAATGTTTCTTACTATTATGCTTGACAAGCTGATACAGAATTTGCACTTTGGTGTCGTTTAGAAGATAGATTGTCTGCGTTTTTGTTAAGATTTGGATTCGGTAATTGAAGCGCCTAAATTGGGATTATGTTTAATGAGATGTGGGTCAAAATATCCACATGAGGAGTCTTGATGACGATGATAGAGAAAACGTCGTGACAAATCATGACAAGGAAGATGGCGGGATAAGAGAAAACAAAGGACAAAGTTTCCAGGTTAGGCCTTGTTTATAAGAGGTGGAAGTTATAACAACACTTAGCATTAGCCAAACAATGAGACGTATTAGGCTAAAAGTAGCAGTCATCTCATTTGTCATAAAGGAGATGCGACAGAAAGTGTGCGTATGTACTTACACATGTAACCTGGTTTTTTTTTGGGTGGGTAATCTTCAAGCGAGAGGCTACAGACTTTGACTTACTAAAAAGCACCTATGTTTATTCAATTGTCCTTTGCGTAAAGGCAATAACCTACACTACGTATTCTTAGGTAGATGTGCCATTGAAAAACCTCATGTAATCAGTATCAGTAATGTTTTTTATAATTTTGCCGATAAACTTTAAATAAGAACTCCATAATGAAGTATAATGACAGAAACAGGTAACGTGTGAACGAAGTACACCGCTCAGGAAGCGACGAACAGATACTTTTTAAAATAATCACATACACACAACACATGTGATCGTTATTTAGATAAAAGCTTAAATACATATGTAACAGTAGATGTTTCCGGCTAATAATGAGTTTAATTAAAACTTTATTGTCGCTACAGTGACCCAACGGTCAGGCGTTAACTGGCTCTCAAGAATCAAGTTACCGTAAAATCTTGCTGTTAGACTAGTGTTAGGTTCTAACTGACCTAAGTAGCATATGTATGTGTACTGTGTGTAGGTAGGTACCGCATGTTAGGGGCGATTTTACAATTAAACTGAATAAATATTTTTTCTTCCATTACCGTAATTGAAATAATTGAATTCATTAGAATGACTGACCGGACCGCAATAGTTTTTACGCTGGTTTGCCAACCAGCGTTGAGTGACTGCCGTCAGAATATATCTTATTGTTGTCGTTAAAAACATTTTCTAGTTCAATAAGTATTTAATCTGTCCTTCTGCATTCAAGCCTAGGACACTAACCCGTGAGTGACGGCTTTTTAACAGTAAGATCTGCCTTTATCCAGCAGTTGCTTTAAACTATTCCTTCAGCTGTACAGAATATTCTATCACTAAGACTTCGTTATCAGTCTAACCCCTTCCGTATTATCCACTATCCGTCACCATCACCAGAGAATATACCAGTCACACACTATATCTAATGCCAGGGCTGTGGAATTGTTCGAAAGAATTACCTCGGCCCTGGAACACAAAGAACTACTAAAAGAACACGGCGGCTTTTAGTCAGTAACTGTCTGACACGCTCTCGCTCCAACCACACTAGGAGGAATTATTAGATGATTTCCTACAAAAAAATAGGAACACTTCATCTATCAGTTTCCCATAACAATTCCTATTTGCTGTCTACCACACAATCGTGCCTACAGTAATAGTTCCCACGAGTTTATCAGGCAATCAGCGTCTAATATATCCAGCAGTCATTTGATACTACTCGTATTTGCGCCATATGGCAGATTTACTGCCATACTCTATGTGTTACGAGTATGTAGGACGAACTAGATTTAAAATGGTGCCGTAATAATAGTAATGATCGTTTGTCTGTTTAATTACGGATCAGTTGGGTTATGCTGGACATGCTGGTGTAATGTTTTCTTTGTTGTAATAGATTTTTAAGATAACAAACTGAAACTAGAAATGGTAATAGTGATAATGTGAGATCAAAGATGATGTTGCTGATAAAGAAGTATGGAGGAAAAGCAAGTTGATCGACGACAAGCGGCATATGCGCGCTAATGACAGTGCCGTAAAAGTAGTGAAATTTAGGCTAATCAAATTTAAATATAACATTGACATGAAGAAGAAAAAATAGACATCGCTGCAGTAAGGTGATGAATTTGTACCAAAAAATGTGTAGGTAATATAGACAAAATGAGAAGGGACAGCCACAACTCCATCTGTGAAGTATGCTCGAAAGCTTGCTAGAAATAAAATTATCCAACAGTCACATGACGTTAACATCACAACGCATTATGACCAAGAGCCGATCAATCACATGATCCACACGAGAATAACCGCACCAGTAACAAATGACAATCCAATTGATTCACATTTACCTACAGGCTTTAGCTTAGTGTTCACACAATACAATACACACACACACACAAATACAAATAAGTAGGTATAGACGCTATAAATTTCCCCAGAACAAGAATGCGTACGCTCAGACATAAACATTGATTAGATCATATTATTATAATGTTTAGACTTGTTCCGTCCAATTCTCGTAAGATACATAGAAGATTATAATATTAATTATTGAAATACGAGTATATCGTTTAGATGATTTAGAAAATTGCAACCGCAGTAGCTAATTCAAGAACGGAAATAAAACATACCTACATACTTCATGTCATGTATAAGGAAAGAGGGTGTGACTGCCTACAATAAATAGTTACTTGCGGTACAATTCTCCGTATTGGGTAAAAGCTGAATAACCAGGTCAAAACACAGAAATAAAACATAACGCCACTTGAGCTTCAAAACCACAATAAAAAACAATAATACAACATTGGAATTCCAAGCAAAAGTAAGAAACAAACGCTTTAACCTATTAGGAAAACCGGACAACATAGTAATGACATAGGAATTCACTAAAAACGAATATATGCCGCGAGATGTGGTTGAGGAAAGGCATAATAAATATATATGATGAAACATATTGCGTTCTTCACTGTAGTGCGGAATTTACAAAGTAATCTTGGACTATTTCAAGCAAAAAGCAGCTTTTGTAATGGAATTGGAGAGGAAATTGTTCATGATACAATGAAATCTGAAGAGGAATGCAATTTAGTAGACGCATTGAGAATAGAATGTAATAATTCAGGTGCTGAAAATGCAATTGGATTTGTAAGGAGCAAAGGTGAAATTGAAAGTGTAGTTGTTTTCAATAATCAGATAATTTCAATCTGAGGAATACATATGAAAGTTAGAAAGTTTTCTTAGAAATAATTTTGTTACATATCTTGAGTTAAAAGTCATCTCACGGTTGTAGAATTAGTCATTAGGAGCAATGCACTATAGATTGACAGATATTGTATATTTCGCATGCACAGGCTTAGTATACTAATCTAACGAATTGATTAAACAAATTACTACCATCAATGGTATATAACAAATCAATATTCATAATTTATGCAAGTTTCTCCAGGACATTGCCAATATAAAATATCGCAAGCGTATCCTATCATGCATGTTGCTAATTAAATAACACAATTATAGCGTAACTACACACATTGGAACTACCTGCGATAAGCGATTAGTAACGTAGTAGTAGTATGACTAAATACTTCTATATTTAATTTAGTAACACAAACTAAAACATAAAGTTGACTCACGCCAGCATCCGTGTGCTAAAACCGAATTATTGTTTTGCGAAGCAACAGTTTCATAAACTTTGTAGGAATTCACAAACAATCATATTTGTTATAGATCACTTAGAAATTCAAATGCACTTTGCACTTTCATCAAAACACGTAGGAAAGGGAACAGTCAATGTTTTCATTGCTACTGTATACACACACATATTGACATCTGAATATTCCAATATACGCAAACACACTGTATAAAGATGTTTAACTCGAAAATTTATGTTTTCACTCACAAATTTAGCTTCCAAAACACAGTAGGCATTTTCACCATCAAAATTTGTTCGTTTAATCGCGAATTTTATAACAAAATACGGACACACGAACGTTTTAATGGCTCGAATCGAAATGAAGTAAGTATTAAGGACAGTGATGTTGACTATGCTATGAGTCAGGGTGACACCGATGGCAGCATCACTACAAATCGTTGTTTGTACGGAGTGTAGGCACCTAAGCCCGATTACTATTAGCCGCTTACGATTGGCCATTTATTAATACCTACTGTATGCACGGCATTGATGATGTTATTGATGTGTGTGTGACAGCTGTTTTCCCTTTTAGAGACAGGAATTCTACAGCCGAGGTTTGTGGATAGTTAGCGTTTAATTACTTGCAATATTATAGTGGTTTCCGACCACGTGTGTTGGAATTATTTTAGCGGAAGTTCTTGATTACTTGTCGTATTTACTTAAGGCTAGATTCTGCCAGTGACTGCGTCCGTGTAATATCGAAAATTGTGCCAAGGTAAAATGCTCCCGGGATAACAAAGTGTCCTATGTTCTATTATAGAACAAATTGTCTATCTATACAATTATCGAGTTCCATTCAAATCCGTCAAGATAATGTATTCTATACAGTTATTAAACTTTATTATTTAGTATAATCATACAATATATATTAAATTGCATATGATTATTATTGGATCTACGATTAGATTTATGATTGGATTATTACTGATTATCTCGGTCCTACGTCTCTCAACTATACATTTATAAACTCTTCTAATTCTAGTGAAGTAATTAGAAAAAGTTCAAGCAGCCTTACCTTTTGAAGCCCGCATAATAATTTGAACATTCTAATCTTTCGCATCAAAACATCTAACACCATCACCTACCCAAAGAAACTGTTTGCAGAACAGGTGTACCTACTCCAGATAACGTCTCAACAGCATCTGACGTCTCTTTCTCACCAAAGCTCCTGGTCATATCGTCATCTCTTTCTGCCATATGCACCGTTGCTGCAGGGGCTTTGCCCTCGGCACGTGCGATACAGTTCCGTGCCTAGCGGTGTTACAAACGATCTGCTAACACCGTTCGTGTATTAAACTATCAATTTTCTTTTGGGAGTGATGACATCTGCATTGAGAATTTGTATGTAGTCAATATTGCAATGTTTACTGCTAACGGTATGTATTTCCATGACGTTTACTTCTATCTTGTTTTAGATTGGAAACAATGGTTAGAGACAATGTAAGACAAATATATGTTTTTAGTTCTGCCATGATATATCATTCGTTCAAAGTGAAAACTAAAATATTATTGTTATGTCAGGTGTTCGTGTGGTATCATAAGCTTTCATACTTAAACAGAAAGTACTCTAAGGTTACATGTTTATCTAGTTAGACCGCAGAAAGATAGCCCAGTGACGGACGGATAGGTAGAGAACCCGGTTTAGTAAAAGGATAACTTCCTGGTAACAGTGCGATTTCTAAAATTATTGCCACTGATGATCTTTTTTTGATTTGTTAAGTCATCAAATATTAGTAATCTGGTTAAAATGAGAAAGAATGTCGGATTTTTAGCGATTAAAACCTCTATCCCTTCTGTTGTCCGTTGCGTTAGGGCCGCGGCAACCCTTCGGCAACAGAAGGCCAAACACAAATATTTTGCCGTAATCGTATCAACTGCCAAAATTATTCCAACATTGCAAGCCCATACATGAATAAATCATTACAAAGGACAATGCATTTCCTTTCATTTCTTACACCACCTACATTTGTACAAGCCATTTTTCCAAGACATAAAAAAGGTATAAATAGGCTGGTCTATAATTAGCCACAAGGCTATGTCTGAAGGAAAACCGGCGCGGAAACAGGCAGCCATGTCTGTAGAACTGAATGACAATGCGACACGCCATTGTGGTTGCGTACGCGCAGCCAACAGACTTTGCATGAGATTTGAATAGACGGCGGGTGGTGTAATTAGTGGAGGAGGCACGCGGAAAGGTGTTATGGAAATGGAGGCTAGAGTGAATAGGCTGTTATTAAACTAGTGCGCCTCAACATCAACGATTACACCATCTGGTGGGATCGTAGTCAACCACCACTAGTTTATATTATTAAAAAAGAAAGGTGGATGGCGGAAGTTAAGAAAATAAGGAATACAGATCATCAGGATCTGCTTAGATTTATTCCAGACTAACTAGGTGCAGATAAATACCAGTCTTACCATGGTATTCATTCTAGACTAACATTATTTCATTAATAATAACGATGGTTTGTTTACAAGGTTTGAAATCATCAAACAAATTATCATGCTCTGGTACACCCAGAGCAGGGTAATTTGATGAACGAGAGTTTCTACATCTACCCTATGCGTTCCAGGACCACGTAAAGGTGCATTACTGGTTCAGACCACCACAGGAGCAGCTTAATTTTAGCAGTGGCTAAGTTGTTTTTACCATTTTCTGCTACGAGAAAGCTGAGCCCGTTCACAAGTTTTTCTTCGCCACACAATTTACAAGAAAATGATTATCTAACAGCCTTTTAGCATCTCTAAAGTCATCAGAACATAATTTCAGTTGTTTATGTAACAATTAAGTGTTTCTTGCATGCATTGTCTAGCAATGACAACTTTTTATACCAACACACAATGAGAAACATTCCTCTGTTCTTGTATTTAAAACTAGATTCATCTGCCTGTCATCACGCGAGGTTTATGCTCAAACTAAATTGTTCCTGCGGCTTTACTTACATGGTCTAAGCCAAAAAAACATGAGCTTATGTATATTTCTATGCTAATATTGTCAGGACGAAAGATTTGTTTTAAAAATTCTATGACCACTAGAATGCTAATTTATCACGGAGTTTTTTTTTAGTATAATTTGTTTTACAGTTTTGTTCATTATTCAAACCAAATTTTTCCATTTGAGAATATCTAAGGAATTAAGTCCGCCCTTGTAGCTTGTTGCATGAAGTTTTAATAAATAAACATACCATAATCAACTTTTAAAGTTTTCCACTAAAGAAAAGGTTGTCTTTCTCTCGTCTCGCTTTTACCTGAAATCCACCACCCAGGTCCAGTGCGAATTGACAGATAGATCACATTTTTAGTTCTACGACATTCCAGTATGCTTGCGTTATTTTTCTTCACAGATTTTATTGCTGTTTACAAACATAAATGAACAAGCAAACAGTCCACCCCTTTACAATATGAATCTAGATTAAAATGTTAATTAACTAGCTTCTAGAATATTACTGACAGGATTAGATAATCGTGTCAATTGCCACTCCGATGGCATGAAGGGTTACTTAATGGCCTACGTCAGATGCGGGAGCACACTTATAATTTGATTTATACAGGGTGGCCCAGAGAGAAATGCACTTTTGATTTCGCGGGCATTTCTAAACAACAAAATGGAGAGGCGCGGAAGTAGCAGCATTGCGTAGCGCAGTTTTTGTAATTTTAGTTACTATGAGTCATTACAAGTAGAGCAGCGCGCGTTAGGTGTACGCGCATTTTAAGAGAGTGCCCGATTTTATGAGACTTTTCGACGACTTTACTGCGTTGAATACGAGTTGCGGCGCATCAGTGAGTGTCCAAGCACTAATTTAATAAAGAAATGGATTAAAAGATTCCAAAGGACAGGATCGACGCAAGAAATGCGGCCTCGGAGTCTTCAAAGAGTATCACGGACCGATGAAAACATTCAGCGTGTTTGAGAATCTGTACGCGCGAATCCAGGAATACGTAAAGCGCAAACGTTCATCGGTTTTGGGAATCACTAGATGGACCTGGCAGCGAATTTTGCAGCTTCATTTGAAATTACATCCCTATAAGATGCAGCTAGAGTAGGAACTAAAGGCAGCAAACTTCGAATCGAGATTGAGATTTGCAAATGAAACGCGCTATGAATTCAATAATTTCAATAAAATCATTTTCTTGAAGAAGCACACTAAAACTGTAAATGACTCACTCCAGCAGACTTCTTTTTGTTTCTCCCTAGGCAACCCTACCTAGGGAACAAAGTGTACTCTAATAATCCCAGAACACTGCAGCAACTAAGGCTCAATACTCGGCAAGAAGTGGAATCCATTTCAAGAAAAATGCAAACGAAAGATTTCCAAAATTTTGATGCCAGATTAGAAGAATGCCGTAACCGTCAAGGACACCATTTTGACGACATAATTTATAAAAAGAATAAACTTCATTTAATTATCTCTAAAATTGTAATAAACACAAGTTTAAAAAAAAATTGCAGCATTTTTTTCTTGAATTTTCAAAAGTGCATTTCTCTCTGGGCCACCCTGTATAATGACGATGGTTGCTGTGAATGCAATCTGTTGATGCATCTTTGAACGAGACGATATCATTGACCTAATTCGCTAGTTGATTGATCAGTGGGATAAATAAGTCGATCTTTCAATTCTTAATTAGTTCAAGGGAGAAGCTCAAGAGAGTTATGCATTTTATTTTGAGGTACGAAAACATCAAATGTCTTATCCCACTCTAAGGTGGAGCGTAAGGCCGTATCTGGCATGTCAGTACTTTATCTAGGTATATCTGGATATTGAGACTGAGTCTGGACTCAAAATGATTAGTGTATTTTTCCAGACATTCGATTCCCTTAAACCAGCATCATTTCGTAGACACATAAATAATGTATGACCTACGTGTAACAAATGTACTGACCCAATAACCTCACTTTGAAGTTTCGGACCCACCTTTCCTGTCCCATTTCAATAAAAATACAGCAATAAGACAAACAGCATCTAAATCCTATTAATATTAATCCAGTAAATATGTCAAGCGGTCACAGTCCCGTAATGCCTTGAGTCAGTTTATGTAAAGAGATGACCCAACTTGTATGGGACAATGGCCCTGATCCAAAACTGGAGTACAACAATATTTTCAAGAAAATTCGATGTAAATTAAAATAGGTTAACTGCAGTTATTAGTTTTTTACGTGTTTGATCTCGGCAACTTATTGGGCTGTCAAATAACATCTGGGTCGATAGAATGTTTTGATCTGCCGAGTTGAGACGAAATGTGTTCAAATTTTATTGAAATGTAAGCAAATCAATTTGTATGTTTTAGACTACATTGAGATTGTTTTTTTGGAAGAGAGGCAAGTTAATTTGAAGATGCATAAATAATTTGATTCTAAAAATGGTTGTATCCTACTACCCTACTTAAAATGTTAATTAAAAACGTCTTTGTTTGGATGTAAGTCAATCAATCGTACCTAAAAAACTAAATTAATTTGGACGTTACCGGCTAGACAATGACCTAGAAGAGTACATAGGAAACTTTTTCATCATCTACTTAGCCTTTTCCCAACTACATATATTGGGGTCGGCTTCCAGTCAAAGGATTTAGCTGAATACCAGTATTTTACGAGGAGCGGCTGCCTACCAGACCTCCACAACCCATTAACTGGGGTAACACAGTACTTCATGGCAAGACTGGAGTCAGATTTACTGGTTTCTGACTATCCGTAACGACTGCTAAAGATCTACAAATGACAGCCGGGACCTACGGCTTAACGTGCTTTCCCAGGCACGGAGGAAGCTCGTTATGTTAAGATGGTCACCCATCCACAGACCAGCCTTGGCAAGCGTTGCTTAACCTTGAAGATCGACCCGTGCGGCTGTTATTATGTACCCACGAGCTCCTCAACAAACATATACTAGGAAAAATTTTATCCCGTGAAAATGTTCCGTTTCTAATAAAAACGTGGGCGAAGCAACTGGCAGCAGATAGTCGTCTGATAGTCACAAATCAAGACTACATTGATATACAAAGGAATCAGTTTGAACACAAAGGGATGGCTATATTTACAACAGAATTCTAACGTTTCTGTTTACGATATATTTCTGGGATGCTTTTACGCAATCTTGACAACGTATATATTTTGATCAGGGACTTTAACATGGCGTATTAAAATGACAGGCGCGCGAGTGAAAAATAGTGATAGAGATATATAATTAAACACGCTATATAGCTCCGATCAAAATAAATTACTTATCTATTTTCAAGATATGTATTTGAAATTAAATTGACTCGTGCAATGACCATTCTTAGTAACCAAACAGCTAATTCTTTTCTCAAGCTACATCTAACAAGCTATAGCGGCAGGTACAGGTAGTATCGTAGGTATCTCACTTTCTTTTATCATCGGGACGGAACCTTTGAAAGACTATTAAACTATTCCATTAGCATTATCGGCCTTGTAATGTTCCCACTGCTGGGACTCAGGCCTCCTCTCTTGGAGAGAGAATGGGTCATCAACCACCGCGCGGGCCCATTGCGTATTGGTGGATGTCACATCTCTTCGAATTTTTAGTTCTAGAACATGCCGGTTTCCTCACGTCGTTTTCCTTCACCGTTTTTGAGAGCAGTGGTGATGAAATCCTCCCTCCTCCTTGCGTCGTATTCCTCAATGCTGAGGGTCGTGACCTCCCTGCTTCATCACCTTAGCCCTTATGATGTTCCTCCATCTGTTTCTATCTTCGGCGTTGTGAAGGGCATCGTACATCGTGGAGTTCAGAGCGGCGCGGATCTGGTCGGACCAACGTATTGGGCTGCGCCCGCGAGGCCTTTTACCATCTACTTTACCGGTCACAATGAGCCTTTCGAGGTTGCCACCGTCTTTCCTTGCAATGTGACCGAAGTATTTCAGAATCCTGCGAAGACACTCGGACGACAGCCGTGAGGAGATTTTAAGCTCTTTCAATATGGATACGTTGGTCCGAAATGCTGTCCAAGGGATACGGAGCATCTTTCTCCAGCACCACATCTCAAAGGCGTCGATGCGTTTGCGGTCTGCAGCTTTCAGAGACCAAGTCTCAGCGCCATAAGAAAAGATCGAGAAGACTAGTGTCCGTACCAGTTTGGTTTTGGTCTTAACGGAGATGTTGCGATCTTTCCAGACCTTATCAAGCTGAGCCATGGCGCTCTTAGCCATGCCGATTCTCCTGCGAACTTCCTTCTCGCACGACCCATCGTTACTGATGATAGAGCCCAGGTAAACAATGTTGTCCACTGTTTCTAGGTCCAACGCACCAGTGAGCTCTAATTTACCCGATCCGTCCACCACCATGACCTTGGTTTTGGACCTGTTCACAGAAAGTCCCATCTCCTCGCTGATACGCTCCATTCGGTCTAGGAGTGCAACCATTTCCGACTCATTTGCTGCAAGAAGAGTAGTGTCATCAGCGTATCGCAGGTTGGTAATTTTTACGCCACCAACTGTGATGCCCCCCTCCCAATTCTCACAGGTACGTCTCATGATGTATTCTCCATAGATGTTAAACAGAATAGGGGATAGAATACATCCCTGGCGCACTCCCCGACGAAACTTAAACGGTTTCGATGTCATTTTATCGACCCTTACAACTCCCTGGCTTGAGTCGTACAGGGTACGAAGTAGGGCGATGAGATGATCTGGAACTCCCAGTTCATGTAGAACCCTCCACAAGCAACCCCAGTCGACACAGTCAAAAGCCTTGCTATAGTCGACGAAACACATTATTACTGGCGTATCAAACTCGTAAGCTTTCTCAACGAGCTGCCTGACATTGAGAATCTGCTCTCGAGTGCCCTTGCCCTTGACGAAACCCGCTTGCTCCTGCGGAATTTGCCAATCCAGGTAGTAACGGATGCGATTATTAATAATATGGAGCAAGATTTTGCTGGCATGAGAGATAAGGGACAAGGTCCGATAATTACTGCAGTTCTTGGTTGACCCTTTCTTGTGCAGCGGAAGAGTTACAGATTCCGACCAGTCATGCGGCCAATCACCGTTTTGCCAGATGTGTGTGCAAATCTTGTGGAGTGTCTCCACACCTAAGTCACCCATAGCTTTAAGCACCTCAGCTGTTATTTGATCACTCCCTGGCGCCTTTTGCTTTTTGAGGGACTGAAGAGCAGCACATATTTCGGAACGAAGAATTGTGGGTTCCAGTTCTAAATTCTTCAAGTCCAGGACGCCTTCGGGTGCTGAATGTGGAACCGTGTACAACTGTTCGCAGTAGGTGCGCCATCTCTCGGCAATACGGTCAAGCTCGTGGAGCACAGTTCCATCTGCATCTTCTATGACCCACGATTTAGCTCTGAACTGCTTGGAGAGTAGTCTAACTTTCTTAAAAAGGTCTGCAGTTTGTAACTTGCTGGAACTTCTCTCGATATCGCTACAAATGCCCTCGACAAATTGGTTTCTATCACGGCGACAACTGGTTTTAATAGCTCTGCTAAGCTCGGAGTATTCAGCCATTACAGCACGATCCTGTAGACCCCGAGTTTTTAAAACCTTTCTACGCCGGATGAGCTCCCACGAGTGATCAGAGATCCAGCACTTTTTCTTCTGCTCTGGATTCCTCTTCCCAGAGACCCGGTCAAGCGCGTCGTTGATGTGATTTTTCAGATGTGTCCACTGCTTGTCGGCGTTAGCGTGCTCTTGCACCGGACAATCCTTCAACTTCGCTTCCAACGCCTCTCGGAAGATTGGTTGTTCAGAAGGATCCAGGTTTCTTGGCTTTGGTGGCAGACGTCTAGGTGCCTGTAAACGCAGTGAAAACTGGGCTACAAGAAGGTTATGGTCAGAGCCGCACTCTGCGCCGGGAAAGGTCTTCACGTTAGAGACCGAGGATCTCCAGCGGGTATCTAGAATGATGTAGTCGATTTGATTTCTGTGCCTGTCGCCTGGAGATCTCCATGTGTATAAACGTCTTGGATGATGTTGGAAGTACGTGTTCATGATACTGAGTTTTCTGTCAATACAGAACTCAATCAGTTTTTCACCCCGTTCATTCCTAGTACCAAACCATAACGAAACCATAACGAAACCATAACGAAACCATAACGAAACCATAACGAAACCAAAACGTTCATACCTAGGTGATGAAATAAATTACACAAAGTAATGCGCCTGACCGGGCTTGAACCCGCAACCTACAACTTGCAAGTCGGGGCAGCTACCACTGGGCCACTAAAACTATTCCAGTGACCATTATTTACATCTGAAGCTACGCTATGATGTGGTTGACGAAGGAGCAGACTTGTCTATAGGTAACCTATTCACTCCAGACTTAGATGCCTCCAGACTATATCTAACAGGAAACGGTGACCGCCAGGAAATTCCATTCCATTTATAAGTGACGACGAGCATGTTAGTCTGCTGTGTTAATTGAATACAGTTGCCTACAACTGTACTAAGTGACTGTGAACTAATTTTGTTTCAGTACTTATACTTGAACAAAATGATTAGTTCAGTGCTTGTGGCGAAAATCTTCAAAACCTAGAAGATTTTTTTATAGTGGATTAAATTTAAAAAGAAAATAATAATATTTAATCAGAGGATTAGTCATAATAATATATTTTCATACTTCACTTCTAGTCCAGTCAAAATAGACATTCTAGTTTGCATTAATTCCCAACAAGCTGGATTTTTGTGCAGGCCTTAAATACGTTATTACGAATGTTATGTCAAAAGTCCCCATCGATCCCGCTTGTGCGTTGTTTTTTATTCGAGGTCAAAGGTCACAAATTAGCATTTTTTTGCGTATATCTCTGAAACAACGAGAGCTATCAAAAAATGGTTCAGGCAAATTTTGAAGATCGTAAAATTGTCTACAAAAAGATCCAACATTTTTTCTTCTACGATGCACTGTTCTTGAATTATGGCTATTTTAAACATAGAAAATACGAATATGCACTCATGCTAAGGGATGATGGGTTCGATGAATATTTGAAGGACAAACCATCTGTAACGATACATAAGCAGTGTCGTAAAGCATACACCCGGAAGAGCAGCATCGCTGCAGCTAAAAGACAGCGTGAGGCGGAGATAGCTACCACATCTGGGATTAGTCCTCCTCGTACTAGCACGAGGTAATGAATCGTCTTTTTGACGAAATACTGTTTGTTTTGTGGCAATGAAGCAGATAAAACGAAAGAGTGGACACTCTTTCGTTTTATCTGCTAAACTTTCAACCCTTGACTTCATGGAAACCATCTTTAACCTTTTGAACGCCACGGACGTTTATAGACGTCTAACGAAATCGTGCCAAACACGCCACCGACGTCTATAGACGTCAAGAAAACGACATTTTTTAAATACAAAATAAATATACTAAATTAAGTTTTCTGTGTTTCTTTTTCCTATTATTTCAAACTACTTTAGTGAAATATTGTAAATTGACACAAAGATATATTCATTATTTGAATTCACAAGAAAAAACAATCGTCAAATATTGCTAATCGAAATCCGTAAAATTGTGTATTTCCCCACGCCACATACGTCAAGACACGTCAGCTAGTGATGGGTAGGTAAGGTAACTTATATTCCAAATTTATGAAATATTTTATTGAAAGTAGCTTACTATTACTTTGACAATTACTTTTTACTGACAAATATTCGTATCTGAATATTCCTAATGTATAATATTTAAAAAAATGTGGAAAAGAACTTATAATTGATATCCTTATCAACGGAGCGTATGGGACGCAAATGAATTAAGGTGTGACGTTTCTAATTTACCTCCGTTGGATTTTGCCCAACCAGGACCTAGCGACCCACGAAATGCGGCGTTCGCAAGACTGGTCGCTTTTGAATTGGATCGAGTGCCAGAAGAAAAACGGTCAGTCACATATGTCAATATACTGAACGTAATAAGAAAAGTAAGACAGCAAAAGGACTTGGATGACATAAGTTTGCCAAGTTTCGAAGAATCCGACTAATAATTATATGTAAAATGATTAAATTGTTTTAAATAATAAAATATTATTATTTTTTATGTACCACAATATCACATGATCACATCCCTACTCGCATGCGAGAAAGTTGTCAAAAGTCGTGCCAGCCACGCCAGAGACGTGTCTTCACGTCGGCGGATGACGTCACGAACCAGATTAGTGATGTACCTTATTATTGATTTATTGATTTTAATGTTTGCTTTTAGGTTGCTTAGAACTTAGTAACTGCTGTTTAATGATAGTATGATACCAAATAGGGTCAAGTTAAATAAAAGACCAATGCAACGAATAATATTTATTTAAAAAATATAGAACGAAAAGCACGGATTCATTGGTAATCGATAACTTTTCGTTAAGATGTTGGAATCACTATTTTTTTTGTAGGTTTTTGTACTGAATTTGTGGCTTGGCGTAGAAGGGGCGCCGATGTGTTTACGCTCTGGCGTTCAAAAGGTTAAGGAAGCTCAGACTCGTTCTCATGAGCTAGCAAGTAGTGTCATTGCCCGCATTCAGTATGAATATGACTTAGTTTCTGCTGAGGCTAAGTACTACAATGATGGTTACACTTAAAATACGACTTTCCTGCGGTCTAAAGTAACGATATCTCGAAAGCGATGCTTTATAGAAGAAAAGTGTCCACATCTTTTTTGTAGACAATTTTACGATCTAGCAATGACACTACTTGCTAGCTCATGAGAACGAGCCTGAGCTTCTTTAAAGATGGTTTTCTTGAAGTCAAGGGTTGAAAGTTTAGGACACTCTTGGTCGAAGATGCTGCGCTTTTTTTTATTTCAGCCGTTTTATTTGCTTCATTGCCACAGAACAAACAGTATTTCGTCAAAAAGACGATTCATTACCTAGTGCTAGTACGAGGAGGACTAATCCCAGATGTGGTAGCTATCTCCGCCTCACGCTGTCTTTTAGTTGCAGCGATGCTGGTCTTCCGGGTGTATGCTTTACGACACTGCTTATGTATCGTTACAGATGGTTTGTCCTTCAAATATTCTACGAACCCATCATCCCTTAGCATGAGTGCATATTCGTATTTTCTATGTTTAAAATAGCCATAATTCGAGAACAGTGCATCGTAGAAGAAAAAGTGCTAGATCTTTTTTGTAGGCAATTTTACGATCTACAAACTTTGCCTGAACTATTTTTCGATAGCTCTCGTTGTTTCAGAGATATACGCAAAAAACGCTAATTTGTGACCTTTGACCTCGAATAAAAAACAACGCACAAGCGGGATCGATGGGGACTTTTGACATATCATTCGTAATGACGTATTCAAGGCCTGCACAAAAATCCAGCTTGTTGGGAATTAATGCAAACTTGAATAATAATTTAGTCTATTTTGACTGGACTATTCGAGTATTTTGAAGTTACGTTTATAGGTCTTAGAAAAGTAATAAAAATATGACAGATATACACATTATTTATTACGACGCAAGCAAAGGGCATCTCACGCCGAAATGCGAAGCGATGAATTTTTTAAAATTGTGATACAATAACTAATTTAATTTTACTACAAAACAATTAACATATTTTCTATATTTGCGTACATTGAAAAACTCGACTGTAACAATTTTCCTATTGCGGTGTTCCCGTCCGATTATAATTTAGGTGCCTTCAAGGCTAGATTGCATAAGCTCCTAATAAACAAGTGCGCTCCAAGATAAACGATTGCATCACTGCTTACCATCAGGTGAGATCCCCGTCGGGATTTTAAAAAAAAGTTTCAAAATTGTGATACACGTTTTATTAAATTTAAATGAAATGTATACTTAGTTGCACAGTTAACCAAGTTCTATTTGCAGTGAGCTGACCCTAATGCACTGAATGATAAGCAAAGTACTCATTCACAGGTCCTCCATTCATTACGATAAGACGGACAGTTTGCATGAAAACCGGTTAATTAGAAAAACAAACAGTTTATGCTAATCGAAAGCGCGTGATAGGTACGCACTTAGCTACTTTATATATAGAAGTACTCGTATAGTCACTTGTTTGCATACTGTTTTCAGGTTTCAGGTAATATGTGTTACAGATTTTTTTAGTATTTTTTAATGAAAATGAGATTTCCATCCGGCTTTAGAACATCGTCCTACAGAACTTGCCAACGTTTTTAGGGTTCCAAAAGATAAAAACGGGACCTTTTTAGAAGACTCCACTGTCTGTCTGTCTGTTCATGTTGTCAAGATGTTTATTATGAACCGTGATAGTTAGACAGTTGCAATTTTCACAGATGACGTAACTATCTATACTTTTTTGTTTGTATGAGGTAATATGTGGAAGTACTGGACCGATTGCCAAAATTTTTTCACCAATAGAAAGCTGCTGTATTCCTGAGTGACATAGGCTATATTTTATGTACGCGAGCGAAGCTGCGGGCTAGATAAAATAAATACTAAAAACGGCATAAAATAAAACAATGTAACCTTTTTTTTTAAGTTGGGAAATCATCTAATGACTTTTCCCGCTCTGGGACGGAGACTTTTAACGACTAAAACCACACCTATGCTCAGTCAGTTCAGTTACCTTTAGTGTTCTAGAACGCTAAATGGGTGGTCCTAGGGCCACGGGTATAATTTTCATACATTCACACATATCATTCTCCCCAACAACAATGTACCGGTGGCGTACTATTCAGTAAATGCAACATCTAAGAATTAAAGACAGGTGTAACCAATTTACCATGGTACCTAGTTATTCCAGCCACAACAACTCGTTATCGAATTGGTTATTCACCGATCAGTTCTGAACCGAGCGGCAGCCATTAATGATTGAAGCACTAGTGTGCAAATTATTGTAGTTAAGAGGGCCCTTCGCGATCCGTCTATCGTCAACGTATTCATGGTTTAAAAGCTTAGTGTTTCATTTCACATCCAGAAAAAAGAGATAACCCCTGAACGCTTCGTTGGCATTCGTTAATTCCGTCAGTCAATCTAATATTTCAGTAACTTGTTCCAGGAATCACGAGATTTTTTTAAACCTCAAGTTTCTGGAAAAATATTTTCAGCATTCAGAATCTCGATTAAATATGAAAGGTCAATATAAATACTTGTTTTACTTTTTAAATATATGGATAAATAGTGAAGGGCCATAATTCACGCAAAATAGCAGATTTATTTACAGAGATCTTCAGTGGATTAGTTTTACACAAAAAGTTTAGTTGTTTTAGTCCGCGTAAGAGCGTTTTCACATAATCTGATCCGATATCGGTGTCTGACGCCGATCCGATATCGGTGTCTGACGCCGCACTGTGTTTCGTCCAGAACAAGCTAGCTGGACAAAATTATTTTTTACTTGATATAGGTTGCATAGCCTCTGCTTGTTAATAATATGACTGATTTCGTTGTTTAAAATACTTAGAAACTCATAAAAATGCGAAACTCCGAAAATAAAATGAATTAATTAAAACTAATGGTGTTTATGGCACGATTCGTTAGAAATATCAATTAAATCAGGGGTATTTAAAGCTAATTACATTATATAACGATTACACTAATATTATAAGAATAAGTAAATAAAACTTATTTATATATTTTACAACAGTTCCGATTTGTACACAATAAACCACACTCGTAAAAATCAACCTGTTTTAAATAACCTACGACTAGAAAACGACTATTCATTGAATTATGTATAATGAGAACAAACTCAGGAATTATTCATTGTCACTAAGTTCATCCTCAGAAAAATTCTTCACATAATAATCTTCGGTACTAATATTTATAGTATTTACATTTTTACAATATTTACGGGTGGGGTTACAAGGTCTAAGACTGAAGAAGGGAGGCTACCTGATTTTTTTTTGGGGATATCTCTGAGACTGTAAAGAATAAAAAGATCATATGTGATGATCAACATATTCAGGAAATCTGTATTCGTGGCAATACGAGACCGTTTCCGGGTATTATCCCTTCGGAACCTTCTGCAATCTTCAGAAACGATTCTCAGGTTTCTCACTAAGTTCTCGAATCAGTTTTCCGACGTTGCGTTTACCTGCTTGACGAGACGCTATTTCAGCAGCAACCAAAAGTACCTCAAAGCTTCGTAACTGAACCGAATCATCGACGCCTCACCGTGTGGTTTTGGCACTTGCGTTTGCCATATCCACTGGCGGTCTTCCGCGACCATGCTGTGAATGTGAAGACGTTGATGCTTCTGCAAGGTCATAAGACACCTTAAACTGTATGTATTCACCTTCTAGCCACTTAGCATTACAAGCTAAGAACCGATTCCGTATTCGGCCAGAATTCTCCCATGTCTCCGAAAATTTCGAAGAAAAACGGGAAATAATATTTTTGATCTCCATCACAGATGCTTCTGTTACACCACTGAGATCATGATTTTGTGAAACAAACATGAAAAGCGCCTTATTTCGGTCACTTTTTGTATGTTTCCCCCATTCTTCGAAAAAATGCATTTTTGAAACTGTAAAACTGCTACCTGTAGAAAAATTAAAAACAGCTTTTCGAGCAAAAACGAGCAAAAAAAGAAAGTTTCATTATAATTTGGAAGCATGTGCCTATCAACTGAAAAAAATACAGACCGGGGATACGAGGGGGTTTTTAGTTACCGTCTTTTGAATTTGAATTGTTGAATAAAAAACTTAATTTCTGGATTTGCGACGCTCTGGTTTTAATTTAGTATGAATATTATTTAATTGTAACTAAATAAATAAAATGTACTCACCCTTAGTAATAAAATCCATCACTAAAATTTACCACAACTATTAAGATAACCGCAGGAGATGCAATCTTGTCAGTAGCAAAAATTCAAATAATATTATGCATTTGACCCAATTTATTGCTATACTTGCCCTCATTAACGATGTTTTGTATGACTTATGCCAAAACAATAGTTGTGGGTGTAATAAGCAACTAATAACCTACTTACCGCCATTAATGATTTTAAGAAATCTTAATGTTGTTTTTGTCCAGCTAGCTTGTTCTGGACGAAACACAGTGCGCCGATCCGATATCAGGGTAAATAAAATGTATGAAATGCCGTGCTCCAATATCCGATATTGGGCCGGACAATATGAAAGACAGGTACATATTTCATACATTTTATTTACCCCGATATCGGATCAGATAATGTGAAAACGCTCTAAGAGCGGTTGTATGAAAACGCATCTCGGGTTAGACGCTCTTAAATCGAGTTTGAAATCCTGTGCGATTTATTCATTAAATGGATATAATCAGCGGCGATCGTTCAGTATTACCATACTAATCTGGTGAAAGAAATACATTGTAATGCATTAATTAATAAAAACTAATTAATTCGCGTCTCGTCAATGGAATGCTGTCTTCGGACCTGCGTGATCAATTTATCTTCAAGTTACATTTACTAATGAATCGCAGAATTGAAATCAATGAAAGGAATTGTTGTCATTTTCTTTAGTGAAAGGAAACTGTAGCATAATTCTACACAATCTACAGACATTCGAAAAGAGTACCAGGACAGTTGTGAATTACTGTGTTACTTTTTATGCAATTGAGACAAGAATGAGGACAAATTATTATATTTATTTTGTAAATTGGTTAAAAATAGCAATTTTAAACGTTATAATAATAAAAATAAGGAAAATGCATTTAAAATAAGGATAACGCACTACCTCTTGTAATACAGTTTCTGACTAGCTTAGAAGCAAGGGAATATCAAATATTTAATAAACGCCTGTGTTTCCTGGCCGACTCTCTGAGAAGAACACCAAAACAAAGTTAAGCTCCTTGAAATTCATATAATGTCCATCCATTTGGAAACCGTGCAGACTGTATATCGTGCAGGTTTCCAATCCCTGGTAAGTCAGAACATAAAGTGGCAAATAAAGAAGATTGAACGAATGGCCTATAGCCAAACAAAAGAATTCAAGTCGGCAGCGAAAATCGTCGACCAAAGCAAAAAGATTTGCTAGAAGGTTTAAAGAGTAACTGTGGCCATAAAACATAAATGACAACTGATTTAACGGACGGTTTTATTCAGTAAAAGTCTAACAAGCCCTCTCATTCCACCCTAAAGCGGAAAAAGCTCATTGGATAATTCCCTACCTCAAAAAGTTAAAAATCTTTTCCACCTGAAACAATTTTACAGCCAAAAAACCCGTCTACCACACACAGAAAACCGACAACAATAAAACAGCAATAAAACAGGAGCAATATATTATTTTAAACGTTTGTTTGGCGGCTCCTAGCGTGGGATATAAAAACGGACGAGGCCGCGGGACGCACTAGTTTATTGCATACTTCGACTTGGAACTGAATCTGTTTTATTGTGTAGTCTTTGATCGTTTATTTCAGGTGTACAGGTTGGAATTTCCCATGTTTTGAAATTGGACTTGCTTCTGCTAGCGGTTTTGCCTGCGTGTTTAGGTTTCTCCAAACTTTTGACCCAGTTTCATCCTCTAAGGGGGTGTACTCATTATAAAAGAAATCACTCATTATAAAACTTTGTGTAGTCATTACGAAAATAAACTACTCTGTAAAGTGTGTCTGCGTTCTAGGTCCAGTATTCCATTGGATGAGGACCCAAGAGAGTTCTTCAAGCGATTAGAGCATATAACAACAGTCTAAAATCAACTACCGGGCAGTTGCCGGGACCAAATACAGCAATTGTCTGGTCAGAGAATTCTAGATCCTTTTTCAATTGAGATTTACGGGACTTCACACGATGTTTCACATACATCTAATCACTTGATTTAGCCTGCATTTGAAGTACATTAAAACCCAATATCCGTAACGTAACGACACAACATATAAATTAACAAAACAAAACACAGTACCTTACAACATTTCATCCACATTTCACCAGCCGTTTCCACACACAAATCACATAAATCTGTCCATTACACAACTACATACAATAACATACGAGCACAAGTTTGGACTGTTTCAGCAACTATGTTACCAAACAGGAAAGATTCAAAGTTACTAAAGCTAATTAGTTGCATAATCGCCAAGTTGGACGAGGTAAATAAAGGTAGCTTATGTAGTACTAGCTTTAGCCCGCAGCTTCGCCCGCGTCCATAAAATATAGCCTATGTCACTCAGAAATACAGCAGCTTTCTATTGGGGAAAAAATTTTAGCAATCGGATCAGTCAGTTCCACAGATTACCTCATACAAACAAAAACACAAACTTTACCTCTTTATTATATTATTATGTAGTATGTAGTTTCAGGAATAAAGCTGAGATAACCATATACGAGGTAAATAAAGGTAGGTTAAGTAGTTTCAGGAATACAGGTTGAGATAACCATGTTTATGATGTTTTCTGGGCAGACTGGGTTATTTTTAGCTTGGCAAGTTTATTTATTTATTCTTCATGTATAAGTACTTACATAGGCTGACTTAATGCCTTAGGCATTCTCTAAAAGTCAACCTAGGGTGGTGCAGAGACAATATGGTAGGTGCATAAAAGATTAGGAGTCATGTTGTTATTTATTTATCTAGTAAGCGAACTGATTTCGTTTTAACCTCATTTCTTGCTCAGGTAATTATTGTAAATTCCAGGTTGCCTGGATGAGATCGTGGAATGCGATAAGGTCACCCATTAGTTACGTTTGTTATGTGTAATAACAAAGAATTCACGCACGAAAAAAATATTTGTATGGCCTACAAATCAGAGTTTTGGACGGCTCTAATAGTTTAAATGTTAGTGAAAACTCTCGCGACACATGAGTCCTATACCTAGTGTGGGACATGTATTTCCAATAGTATTACCGAAGTTTAGGCAGTAATCCCCTCTCCAATTTATAGTATAAGACTACCATGCTGCGTTCAATAACACAAATAGCAGATTTCGGGGAAATAACAGCCAAACTGAAGTGGGAGTGGCCTGGCCGCATCGTACGAATGCATCTAGACAGATGGGCGAAGATATGTAATATGAGTAAATAGCATATAAGGTACAATAAGGTTGACGTGTCCATGTGGATAAAAACCCCTTATTAATTAATTTAAAAAAAAACCACTAATAAAAATAACTTTATCGCGTTTGATCTTTACAAAATGGTCTTGCGCTCATGGATCACGCGACAAAAGCTTGTCATGAAAAAATGTTTTTACAGTAAAAACTTATTTACAGTTGCCATTGTGTGCATAGATTTACGTTTGTGTAAAAGAGTCGTGAGTCGTGTAACTGTTTTGGTTATACAATAGAGAGTATTTTTCTTTTATATTCTATTACTGCAACGAAACTGCGAACCGACTGGAACCGACTGCATTACAACTCCACGCCAAATCTGACAACTGAGTTTCACGCAGTCCCGTCTGTCAAGAAATTTTGAGATAAACCCAGGCTACAACAATTGATAAGCAAGTACTTGATGAAGAACCTGCATAATTATGGTGATGCTATTATGTGATCTAAGTTAAAAGAAACGTGAATTAATGAAAAGCATATTTTGTTCTACAATGAGACACAAAAGGCTCAAAATAATGACGATTGGTTCGCGCTTGACCACTATCTCACCTCTTGGAAAGCGAGGGTGTAGTCAACGATAGAGCGCGCTTGCCTAGAAGTACCTTATTCACTCTTGACTTAAAGATCCCCAGGCTGTAACTATGCAGAAACATCAACTCCGGCAGGGCATCCCACGCCTTAGAACACATTATGATGAATCGTAACTACCTATTTATAAACAGTATTCTCTACCCTACATAAAAGCAAGCATAAAGTATATTTCAACATCATCATCTTCCTGCCCTTGTCCCGTTTTATTTGGGGTCGGCGCAACACGTTTTTTTTCTTCCATTCTGTCCTGTCACTCGGCACGCTATCACTAACTCCCTTTTCTTTCTTAACATTTCTCATTATTTGGCCTCCCTCTCCCTCTCCATCCAGCCACATATAAACTCAAAACTATTTTAGTGACATGCGTTTCATCCCTCCTCTTTACAGGGCCGTACCAAGACAAACGATTCCCTTTCAACTTTTCAGTGGCGTATGTATTAAAGCACATTTATAGAATAAAAATGCTCTCGATTATTTTTTTATTAGTGTCTACAAACACATGCAACATCGATCAGTGACGTCACCAGCTCCTGTTGTTTCCAGGGCGGCTCCGAGGTCTCGTGCTCCAGCGATTAGTGTCAAGGATGCCAAGGTTGACAAATAACGGTGTCATTTGAATGTTACTCTTCTAAATAAAGTTACAACTGTGATCTGATATATTTAGGGATCTTTTATTGTTTTTTGCTTCTTGAATAATCGGTTTATTTGAAGATGATAATTTTGAGATAGATGCGTGGAGTGACCAATATGGTTTTTTATGATTATTATTGATAGGCTCACATTTTACCTCTATCTCACCAGATCGTAAGCATAGAGAGTGAGTGTCAGAAGCCAGTAAATCTGACTCCAGTCTTGCCATGAAGTACCGTGTTACCCCAGTTAATTCATGAATCCCCGAACGGTCTCATAGGACCGCGCTGTTATTGTCTTACTATTGTGTCTCGTATCGCGGGTATTGATAGGTTAATGGGTTGTGGAGGTCTGGTAGGCAGCCGCTCCTCGTAAAATACTAGTAATCAGTTAAATCCGGCTTGACTGGAAGCCGACCTCGATATAGTTGGGAAAAGGCTAGGCAGGCAGGCTCACCAGATCGTAAAGCGATGATGTGGCCGACGATGGAGCACGCCTGTCTAGAAGTAACCTATTCACTCTTGACTTTATAGATTCCTAGATTGTAGCTATCAGGAAACACAGACTTCAGGTAGAGAATTCCACTCTTTAGCTGTACGCAAAAAAAGTATAAAAATGAAAGTGACGTTAGTGACTGAAAAATTTGTCTTGGTACGGCCATATAAAGAGGGATGAAACGCATGTTACTAAAAAAGTTTTAAGTACACATGTGTGTTTTACGTTGAGAGAAAAAACGTGTGACGACCCCAAATAACTTGGGACGAGGGCGAGAGTATGCTTATTCAGTTTTAGAATTTAGTTTAAGTATTTTACGTAGTTCCTGCTGAAGGTCGCAGGAATCTGATAGATGCGCACAGGATCAGTTATTGTGACGACGCTTGGGGGAGGCCTATGTCCTGCAGTGGACGTCTTTTGACTGAGATGATGATGAATCGTAGTTTGTCTTTTTCGTTTCAACAAATTATGTACGTAGGGTATCAGAATGAATAACAGATTCGGAATCCAAATTTGTAAAAAGAATAATATTTACTTGAAAACAATGAATAATGGGGAGAGGAAAATGAATTACTTCAATTAGGTACCTACTTCATTAAAGTGTTAATTAAACAAGAAATATAAGGAAACAAACGCAGTGCCAATTAAAAATCAACGGTTATTTGTTTCAAGAGCCAGTCCAAAAATATGTATAAATTAGCTTAAAAAGATATTATGCTCAGTTATTGACAAGTGAACTTTGATAAACTTCAATCCTTTATCAGTTAGCCTTATCTAAATGTCTCGGTCCAATACCAAAGTAGTATGACCGTCGAAGAGTAATTCAAAAAATCTTTTTCAATACACTTATTTGAAAACCCGCTCTTAGGCACGCAATTAACCGTTTTTCGCACTAGTGCGGATAAGTGTGCGTGATAAACCAAAATTGTATTGTATTTATCGTGTCAGGCTGAGCGCGCATCGACCCCCATTTATTTATGTCTTTGTAAGTGTATTGAAAAACGTCTTTTGATACACGTGGTTTATCACTGCTACCTTCAGGTCCATAACACCCTTGTAAAGGTTGGGGTGAATGCTGCCTCAAATCAAATGCTGTTTTGATACAGTATATTGTTTGATACAAATGGTTTTGATACAAACTTTGTTTGTGTACTAATTTATTTTAGAACTATCACCATGGTTCGGGTACCCACTTTTTCGGGACATCGACAAGCGGTTGGTCGACTCTTCGTGACCGTGATGTGACGGAACGTGACTTGGTGATTTCGGCCAGAGTCAGTATTTCCATTGACCGTGTCAATTCAAGCAAGCTTCTCAGAAACTTCTCGCAATGATAGTGATGCGGATATTATTTGTGTCCTATAAGCTTTTTTCTGTCTTAAAGAATTTTAAAGCTTTAGTGAGTTCAGATGTTTGTTAACGCACTTACGATACAGGTAATTCCTACTGCGGGGCAAACATTTTATTTTTTTTGCGGGGTAACAACCTATTCATATAAAATCAAATATTTTTAACACAGGCAACGGAAACAAGGGGCACTCGAAAGCAAAGTCTACTGGGGCCCTGGGTTGTACGAAAGAGAACCCAGGAACCCTTGAATTAGGGTAAAGAAGACACAGGAGTGGGTATTAGCCAGTAGAGGTCTGACACGCCCTCCCGCTCCGTTCAGAGCGAGAAAAGTCATACAGAGCCGTAGAAGTCATATTTATTCTTAGCGAAGCAACGTTTAAAAAAATGAAATATAACATCATCATCTGCCTAGCCTTTTCCCAACTATATTGGGGTCGGCTTCCAATTAAGCCGAATTTAGCTGAATACCAGTATTTTACGAGGAGGGGCTGCCTACCAGACCTCCACAACCCATTAACTGGGGTAACACGGTACTTTATGGCAAGACTGGAGTCAGATTTACTGGCTTCTGACTATCCGTAACGACTGTCAAAGATCTACAAATGACAGCCGGGACCTCCTACGGCTTAACGTGCTTTCCGAGGCACGGAGGAAACTCGGTATGTTAAGATGGTCACCAATCCGCAGACCAACCTTGGCAAGCGTTGCTTAACCTTGTAGATTGACCCGTACGGCTGTTACTATCTAGCCACGAGCTCCTCGAAAAAAATGAATTATATCTACATGTCAATAAAATAAATATTTGATTAAATTAGACCGGGTAGTTCTCAAAACAGGCAATAGGGAAAATGCTAGGCAGATTGATTCGCTGCCACTATCAGTGTGATCGTTCACTTGTCAGCACAAAGAGATGACTAGATTATCATAAATTATGTAGATAATATCTATTCTCGGCCACGACTATGCCTCATGAATTACGATGCTCAGGAATTGAACCTCGGAATGTTCGGCCAATTAACGTCCTAAGTGAGTTATGATACGTTAATTGTAATAAAATTGGAGGAAAAGAAAGTTTATACGAATTTAATGGCCGTCTTGTCTTCAGTAAACTAGGAAACAATTAAATTGAAACAACTGTATTAAAATAATTAAGTAATTTAATTAATGAGTTAAAATTATTGCATTTCTAGCTGCTTCCAGCGGCGAGTCTGTAGAAAATTATCCCAAGGGAACTTACGCCCGGGATGAAAAGTATCCCATGTGCTATTCCAGGGCATGTTCTACTCGTGTGCCAAGTTACATACAAATTCTTTCAGCCGTTTGAGAGTCAAAAAGTAATAAACGTACACACACAAACTGACAAAATTTCGCCTTTATAATATTCGTGTGATTTGTTTTTATTTAGGTGTCTATTAGTTTACTTTAGTTATGTGAACGCAGTTTTTATTTTCGTTGGGAAATCATCAAATAACTTGCCTTGCTTTTTAGGTGGAAAAGAAGTGTCAAACGAGACTTTAACTGACTAAAATCCACTTGTGTTCTTGCAGTTGCCGTTAGCGTTCAAGGACCTCACCGTGTCTTTCGAATGATCTGGCAACATTGACATGAGAACGCATAAGACAATTATAGGATGGATGATGTATTTATTTATTTTTATTAATGTAAACATTTATCATTCAAATTATGAGCCAACCCGTGAGAATGATCTGCCCTTTCGGCAGTGATTATCATTAAAGTTTTCAATAACATAAACAAGTGCTGTTTCAGTAAATATTTCAGTCCTGTTATGAAAACTAAGCAATGAATATAAACAACAATTATATCATTAATCTAATGTCTTATTGATTGACATTCTACAAGTTAGACTAGGTTATTTCAGACTTGATTTATCAATTATATTGTAAGAATTGACTGTCCAGTCTTGCCATGAAGTACCGTGTTACCCCAGTTAATGGGTTGTGGAGGTCTGGTAGGCAGCCGCTCCTCGTAAAATACTGATATTCAGCTAAATCCGGCTTGACTGTAAGCCGACCCCAATATAGTTGGGAAAAGGCTAGGCAGATGATGATAATTGTAAGAATTGTCTGTATCTTACAGTAACTTACTAAGGGCCTATTTCACCACCTATGATTAAGTTTCCAGTAACTTACTTGGCAGATAATTTCATACAAATTCTGTTCCATTTTTGAATTTATTCAGGAAGTAATGGCTACTCGGACATTGTGAAAGAGGCCCTAAGTTATATAAACTACAGGAAACAATCTAAGTTAGTCGGCTTTAAGTCGAGTCATTTAGTCACCATCGCGTGTCAGATACAATTGTAAGTGTAACTGTGTAACATACAACAAAAAACTTACCATCAAGTTATCCACGGAATTATATCCGCATATCACATAACCCATCACTCTATTCGCCATTTTAATCACCAATCACTAATCACCAGAACATCACTAATCAAAAACCTTTTTCAAAGTCACTAAACTTTTTATCTCTTATTCACTTCTACACACAAAGCGGAAAAGAGAAAGCACTATAAATGTAATTAGCAATCAATTATGTCAATTGTTGTACACAAACACGAGCGATTTTGATCCTTATTGCCGGGAACGTAAGGTTGTCAGTATGTTTGAAGGAGGTTGAACTGTTACGAAATATAGTGTTAATTTGTAGGTATTTTGTCATGTGGAGTAACAATTGGTTATTTTTTTTTGTTGTTATTAAAACGTGGACGTGTGTCATGACGTGCGGTCGGCGAGTGACTGATTGTTTCATCGGTCTTGCTGCGGGAGCCACGCGGGAACGAGGCGTGAAGCTTGTAAATAAACCGAGCCGAACAATGATCGCCGCGTGCGCAGCTTCAGATCATCTGGACGCAATCTGTCTTGTTAACTAACGAATAAAAAAACGAAATCATAAGTTTTTTTTTTTTTTTCAATAATTCTTGGTCGTGTGCCAAGAAGTTTACTAGAATTGAATTGTAGTTCGATTTAATCGAAGTGATTTCTTGATAAGTTTTTTTTTATGCCACATCATACTTTTGAAACGAAACTTTTTACTAGAGTTCAATTTAACAAGATCAGTAATTTAGTGGTTTTTATTGTCAGTTGGGAGATTATTATATCTACAGATTTAAAAAAATAATGGTAATTTTTTATTATGCGCCTTAGATGACTTCTTTGAAAATCGAATAGATGAAGTAAGTAAAGAATGGGGGAATGGCTTTGACAAAAAAATAGCAATATTTTTTAGGTGGGAAATCATTGAATGACTTCTCTCGCTCTAGGGCGGAGCGTGTCAGACATTTATAGACTAAAGAGCGAAATGTACTTAAAACACAGTTAATTATTATGAAAACACTCCCTGAAGTACAAATCACTGCCAACATTAGAACATATAGCGAGCATTGACATTCGTAACGCTACACGGAGTGAAACTTCAAAGTAAATGTTCAATTAAACATGTAATTACAGTCACTGGCAGTCTGCCTGCAGTTTATTCCACAGATTAGTTCTACTGAAGTGCCATGAAACTAAGTAATATTAGGTAGAGAATGCCTTGATGCATTAAGTCCGTCTATGTACCGCTACTGTGCATGAAGTTTAAATAAATAGATGGTATTTGAATAGGTTTGCCATCGACACGCTAAGAAGAAGAAGAATAAATAGATAATAATATGAACAAAAAGTGACTCTGTCGAATCTTTTTTGGAAAAACGTAAGCGTCAATTTGCATTTTTTTTTCAGAAAAGGTTATTTTTTTCCTATTTTAGAAGTATTTATGATAATATTATTGTTCTTAAATTGTTCGAAACCGGGGAAGTACCAACAATGTCACTGTAAATGCGCCGGTATAAATTTTACTAACCACACGTAGACACATTAGGGACTGATATGAAAGAAAAGGGAGTTAGTGATAGTATGACGGGTAACGGGACAGAGTGGAAGAAAAAAAGGTGTTACGCCTACCCCAAGGAATGTGGGATAAGGGCAGGAAGAAGAAGAAGACAAAGAGACATATTAGGCTTCTCTTTCCACCTGGGGGCACAGTAATGCCCCCGCCAAGCCGGGTAGACCTTAATCTCCCCGTTGGACCATGTGTGGACATGTCCCGATACTTTTTAACCCGGGACTACGTTCCCTAGGGATAATTTTCCACTATCACGCGGGCGAAGCTACTAGCAGCAGCGAGTATATAAGTATGCACATTAAATATTCCAAACTAAATAAACTCTAAAATACCACCAAACCATCGTAAAAATTACTCCACTACTAGCTACAAGACCATAGCAAACTTCTACTAAAATAAACATCCTGTCTTCAAAAGTTGAAACAAGGCGAGCGTTGATTTGAGCACGAGATAAGTCCTGACATCCTGACCCCCGATATTGCCGAAAAGAGGTCAGAAACCTAACCTTGCCGAATGCGGAAGTCATCTTCATTGAACGAGATAAATGCAATTATCTACGCTTGTTTTTTTGGAGGGATATTAATTTGGATGCAGAACGAATGAACGAATGTTTGAGACGGAATGGCGGGTAAATTATTCTTTTGTTGAGGTAGTGACATGGTTTTTGTGCCAAATAATGAAATTAATTTTGTTATAGACGTCTGGGTTAGCGAGGAAAGGAGATTGATAATCTTCAATTTTGTCGCTAGACTAAAAGTCTAGATGCTGAATGTTGGTCAATCTTTTTTTTTTGGGCTTTGTAAATCATCAAATTAATACTCGTAACTCTTTCCGCTCTAGATGCAACGGGAAGGAGTCTAGTGATCATTTTCCTGCCCTTGTCCCGTTTTAGTTGGGGTCGGCGCAACATGTTTTTTTCTTCCATTCTATCCCGTCACTCGTCACGCTATCACTAACTCCCTTTTCTTCCACATCACTCCTCACACAATCCATCCATCTTTTCTTTGGCCTCTCCATCCATCCACATGCAAACTCATAACTCTTTTTTTTTTTCTTTGAGTCTAGTGTATTTTATTATATGTCTCGAGCGCATACGTCCGCATACGGTGAACAGATATAGCCTGTGGTCAAAAGGCGACAGTACATCAGCAGACAGTATGGAGTGATACAGAAACTACAAAGAAAGTAGGATTTAAGTGACTAAAACCCGGTCTTTCTTCAGCTGCCCTTTCCGATGCGGGGATGCGGTAACTTTATCGAACAATACGCCATCTACAGTAAAGACATAACAGCGACTCTTGTGGCGCCAAGATAATGCGCAACGTTTACATAATATAAACATAATATGCAACACCTGTCTTGGAAAGAACTACCCTTTCCTACTCTTACCGACTTTATGCACTTCGTATCGTTACTGGAGTAGGTGAAATTGAGTATATTAGTAAAAGATACCTCTTTTTATTATAAGCCGCTCTTTAAATGGCTGTCCCCCTTCCAACAGCGTGGGTTCTGTCTGCAGATTCACTCAATAAATTAATAAGCGGTTTGCTTCTCAGAGCTTTAACGTTGTCTCGAAGTAAAATATATTAGCATTAGGGCCTGTTTCACAATGTCCGAGTAGGCACTACTCACTGAATAAATTAAAAAAAGGAACAGATTTTGTATGAAATTATCTGCCAAGTAAGATACTCGAAACTTAATCATAGGTGGTGAAATAGGCCCTTAGTAAATTATCTTCACATAAATAATTTAAGCACTAGTACTAGACGACACGGCCAGGCGTGCTCAAAACTTACTACTGTGCTCTACGCACAAAATCAAAACACGCTTTTGTAAATTGAGATTTTTTAAGTGAAGTGGTGAAGACCTGGTTAAAAAAATGCTATAGCCATGAAGTATAAGGGGAGATGATCTATTTATAGAAGGACAAGTTTATCAAGGTGGACCATGGACCTAGTGAGAGCAGTTGGAATACGATGATGCAAGCCACACCAGAACTGGTCCTTGTGGCGAATTGGCGACGGAAGCATAAGTCCAGCAGTGGACGGCTCAAGTCTTTCGAAATGTTTATCGATATCTTATAGGCCCGAATATAATTTTAGACAACAGGTAACCCAAACTATTTCCGGAGGCTAAATGAAATAATGTGTCATCATACATTTTATACATCAGAAAAAATTAATACCAAGTAACCCGAGAAATCTTTTGATGTTACATTAACGTAAAATGAAAGTTCAGGCAAAAAATACTTCAGTAACGTCATCATCTGCCTAGCCTTTTCCCAACTATATTAGGATCGGCTTCCAGTCAAGCCAGATTTAGCTGAATACCAGTATTTTACGAGGAGCGGCTGCCTACCAGACTTCCACAACCCATTAACTGGGGTAACACGGTACTTCATGACAAGACTGGAGTCAAATTTACTGGCTTCTGACTATCCGTAACGACTGCCAAAGATCTACAAATGACAGCCGGGACCTACGGCTTAACGTGCTTTCCGAGGCACGGAGGAAACTCGTTATGTTAACGTAAAATAAGAGTAAGAGCAAAAAAAACTTTAGTAACGATCCGTAATATATTATAGGTAGTTAGTTATATGTCTTCCTTGGGAATGCAAACATATTCACACCTTCTTTCACGTTACTTCTCGGCGCCAATTGTTGTGAAAGCAGGGAAAGTTCAGTCGTTTCCTATTGTGTGCCAAGTTTCTTTAAAAAAGATGTGTGTCTTTCTATAGCTTACAGTCTAGTTAAAAGAAACCTAACTTTGAGACTATTTTATATCAATTTATTATAATTTTTGACTGGTTGTCGGTCGACCACTATCTCACCTGATGGTAAGCGACGATATGATCGACAATGGAGCACGCTTGCCTAGGACTTGAAAACCCATAGGTACAACCTATGGGTACAACCTATGGGTACAACCTATGGGTACAACCTATGGGTACAACCTATGGGTACAACCTATGGGTACAACCTATGGGTACAACCTACGGGTACAACCTACGGGTACAACCTAAGGGTACAACCTATGGGTACAACCTATGGGTACAACCTATGGGTACAACCTATGGGTACAACCTATGGGTACAACCTATGGGTACAACCTATGGGTACAACCTATGGGTACAACCTATGGGTACAACCTATGGGTACAACCTATGGGTACAACCTATGGGTACAACCTATGGGTACAACCTATGGGTACAACCTATGGGTACAACCTATGGGTACAACCTATGGGTACAACCTATGGGTACAACCTATGGGTACAACCTATGGGTTTTCAAGTCTAAGGGCCTGTTTCACAATGTCTGAGTAGGCACTACTCACTAAATAAATTCAAAAATGTGACAAAATTTGTATGAAATTATCTGCCAAGTAAGATACTCGAAACTTAATCATAGGTGGTGAAATAGGCCCTATGGCTATAAGAAAACTCAGGCTACGGCAGGGACTTCTACTCCTTACCTGGATGTATTTACGGGAGTTTTCCTGATCTATAAGAGATTCAGGAAACACTTTTATGGACATAAACAAATAATTAAAAACCCATAAGAGATAGTTATTTTCACAAAATGTGTATTTCGTTTGCGGCTTCGATAAATAATAATAAATAGTAACATGACTATGGGGTAGAGAAAAATAAAGCAGGGTTTCCCATACTAACGTTTCTTGCTAGTTCATCGGTAATATTGGAGTATGCAATGTTTCCTTTGTATGCGAATCCGATTCGTACTTTGCCAGTTTCTTAGATTACTAGATTAGGAACACTTAACCTCAACTTCATAGCGTCATTATAATTTTCTCTTCACCTATATCGGCTCGATTTTCTAGATCTCATCAAAATTCATGATCACCTCGCGGCCATTCATAAATATGAATGGTAAGCAATAAAACTTCTTAAGCCGCTAGATCATTGAAAGAATCGTCTTTTTGTGAAGTTCCTAGGATTTTTTTTAAAGGACAGGTTTACTAACCAAAATACTTTTTTTTACGTATCAGACTTTTACTGACTAAAACCAGTCGTTTTCCTTCAGTTGTCCTTTGCGTTCCAGAGCTGCGGTGAATCCTTTAAAAAATCAAACCCCAAAGCCTCGAATGCTGGTTGGCTTATCTAAGAGTAGAAAGAAAGAGGTCTGACAGACCATGGCTTTAATTAGCACATTTGTCCGCATAAACATTACAACAAAACATTTTCCATTATCGTCCGTCGCCGTAACCACAACGTTATTTATTTTAAAATTGTCTTGTATGATTACGAAAATCAATTTCCATCCGGCCCTTTACAAAAACCCTAGGATTTTATAAAAAAAAAGCGATGCACCCAACAATCCCGCGACATGCGTTTATCTGAACGTATCTATTTCAGTGGTCGCCTAGAATCAGGTCAGGCCGCGTCCTCGATCGCGTCTCAGACTGTTTCAATCAATCAGAGAGCCAGTTATATGGAAGTGACAGTTTTATTGAGTTGAGCTCTGTTTGGGCATTTAGGTCCCAACTGTAAGGCTAAATATAATTTTAAAGTGGTCTATAAGAGACTATATTACTGTCAACGGGTTCGCCCGCGAAAAATAATCCTAAGAGAGCATTTTTTTAGCATTAGCGGCCTTATAATGTTCCCACTGCTGGGACTCAGGCCTCCTCTCTTGAAGAGGGATGGGCCATAATCCACCGCGCAGGCCCATTGCGAATTCGTGGATGTCACATGTCTTCGAATTTTTGGTTCGAAGACATGCCGGTTTCCTCACGATGTTTTCCTTCACCGTTTTGAGAGCAGTGGTGATAAAATAAATTACTCAAAGTAATGCGCCTGACCGGGTTTGAACCCACGACCTACAACTTGCAAATCGAGACAGTTACCACTGGGCCACCACTGCTCTCGAGTGAACATACTCCCGGGATAAAAAGTATCCCAATGTGCTATTTCAGGGTATTGTCTACCCGTGTGCCAAATTTTAGAGAAATGCAATCAGCCGTGCGAGTGTAAAGAAGTATAATACCCGGCAAATACGTTGGCAAGTTTCGCGCATGGTGCACAAAACGTAAAACGTAATGAGCGAACAGGACGTAACGCAGTACGGAGGCAAAAGTCGTCTATCGCACCAATCATAAACTACTATTATAATGCTGCACCAATCGCGCGCTGGATCGGCGCTACCTCGTACCCCGCGTCCCGCTTGACCACCAAATAGACCTAAAAAACGATTTCTGCGCATTGCAAGGTTATAACAAACATTTAAAGACAGAATCTTTCTGCTTTATAATGTTAGTGTTCTGTGTGATTCTTACATCAGATAGTGTGTATTTATTTATTTTATGATTTGAACCGATTTCAATTAAATTGACACAGAAATATTATGCTACGTTTTGTATAGAATCATAAAATATATGATACTTTCGAGGGAGAGTAATCATGCTTAAGAATAATTTGTACATGGATCTCGCGTTTCTTAAAAAGACTGAAATATGAGGTATTCTATATTGCCCGTACATTCTTTTTAGACAATGAAATTATCCCAAAATGTAAAGTGAGGCACAAGTCACCAGTTTTTAACAGTTCATTCAGTTTACCATTATATAACACAATCATCATCTTCCTGCCCTTGTCCCGTTTTATTTGGGGTCGACGCAACATTACTTAACAAAATATAAACACTTAAAAACATATTGAAAAGCGGCGAATAGCTAAGTACATAGACATTCGGTACTAAAACAGTGAAACCCGCATGGTAATCATAGCTCGCCTCCTACTCACAACTATAAAGTGAGACCGCGGTGCTATTGTGCCGGTAATTAAAACGAAATTAACTAGGTTTAACTGCAAACGCGCTGCGGCGGTATTTGATCACAGACTGGACTAGAAACCAGTGCGGAAGATTAGGAATTCGTAAACTATTTCACTGCTACAATAATATCATCATCATCATCTGCCTAGCCTTTTCCCAACTATATTGGGGTCGGCTTCCAGTCAAGCCGGATTTAGCTGAATACCAGTATGTTACGAGGAGCGGCTGCCTACCAGACCTCCACAACCCATTAACTGCTACAATATTATACAATTAAGTAAATACACTTACTCGACAAATCGCTGTTATTCCTACCGCTTTTACGTACGCAGTTTACTGTTTCCCGCACTAGTGCGGAAAAGTGCATGAATTTACGTCTTCGTAAGTGTATTGAAAAACGTCGATTGATACATGTGGAAATATGTCACTGGAGCACTCGGCTCCATAACATCCACCTAGGTCGCAATGACGAAGTTTCTCCACTTGTATCAAAACACGATAGAGATGATTTCTATATCGCCAAATAAAGTCTCTTTCATAGGCTGGACATGTCATCTTAAGCCTTAGAGACGGGCCCCACCCCGTTGCTTTCGATCTTGGGACAGGGACTTTAGTCAGTAAAGCCTGTCACGCCTTCCCACTCCGCTCAAGAGCGGAAGAAGTCATTCTGATGATTCCCCATGTGAAAAAAAAGCCTTAGTGACTACTGCACCTATGTAATTAGTTATAACGATAAAATTATGTGTTTTCTTTAGATGTTAGCGCTATATACACTTGTATATTAAAGTAGTGATGGGATTTAGAAATATCGATAAGACATTATTCCAAGTTAAGATTATGTTTATAGTTTCATTGATAAAACAAGAAACGGGTATCGGGTTTGCTAATAAGCGTAGGACGCCGCTAAAGCAGATCTGATAAGATTCGACCATTGACACTAATACACAGTTTAGTAGGAATTATGATTTCCGGAGATTTGTTTTATCGTCATGCAACGTAAAGGTTCCGAAATGCTGTAGGTTTAATTACTGGTAAGGTCTCTTTGACCCTATATTTAAACTTCTAGATTCATGTTATGATGAAGAGGCAAAACACTAAACTGTGACTTGACGTCGCATCGTAAAAATATCAAGAACTTGTAAATTGATTCGGTATGAAACATTGTATGGTCACTTCGCCCGATGCTTTGCGGTACTAAATCGTAGGTTTGTGTGGGGAGTCCTAAGAGATAAAACTGATTGATTTTTCTAAAATTACAGATCTTTTCACCAACAGAAAGCTACAGTTCCCGGCACGTAACTTGGCAAGAGTCGTTAGTTGCGCAGAAATCGTTTTTTAGATCTATTTGGTAGTCTAACGGGACGCGGGGTATGAGGTAGCGCCAATCCGGCACGCGAGAAATGCAGTATTATAATAGCTAGTCTATGATTGGTGCCTTAGTCGACTTTTGCCCCTGCACTGTGTTACGTCCCGTTCGCTCATTCGCTTTTTTGTACCACATGCGCGAATTTACCCCCACTACGTTAAAATCTTGCCAAGTTACGAGCCGGGTACTATACATGCTGAGTGTACAGTGCAGTTTTAGCTTTAATACAAGCTTAGCTTGGTACAAGGTATGAGGTGTGGTACCTACGCACCTTGTGACCACACTTTGTACCAAGGTGTGTACTAGAATCCATTTTTTTAGGGAAGTCATGAAATACGTGTAATTTCTCCCAATATGGGTAGAGTAAAAGGGTCAGTAAAAGTTTGGTACAAACTTTTACTGACTAAAACCAACCTGTGCTCCTTCACGGCATCTCTTTTGGACAATCTCGTAGGGAATTTAGTAATCCTAATTTCCGCTTTGTTAATGGTTACTCAATTGCCTCCCCATTCCCGAAGGAGCGAGCAGATCATGACAATTATTAAAATAGAGCTAGTGGCACGACATGCGGGCCTGACTCAGTTATCTCGCGGCTCATCTGTGCGTTGATGTTGTGAGGGCGATCGATTCTCTTTGTTGTGTTTGTTTGCCGATTAAACTTCATTGAGATTGATTGTTTGTGTCACTAGACTAACATCCAACTGCTTTGTTAAAAGACTCCACATACAAAGAAAAACTGGCCAACAATATTAAAATCGCGCGAGCCGACAAAATAACGTTTCTTGTATGGTATGGTATACCCGCTTTAATGATCGATCACACTACACTATGTGACACTATTTTAAATCTTAAACCTTGACATTTGTAATATTATATTTTTTTTTTATTTTGCAATGTAGTTTAATAATAATTAATCATATAAGTAGATTAAAAGGAATATTTATTTGTACAATATTTGCACACATTATTAGGTAATAATGCAGTGTTTCTCTATAATTATTTGTAACATCTGTCTACCTGTATTAAACGATTTGATTTGAATGTTTATTTTTATTATTTGCTGTAGCGGCAATAGAAATACACGTTTCGGAAACATTCGATTTTCTGAACGTATAGTATATGTAGGAAGTGCAAAATAAATTAGTCTGTACTACACAGTTTAGCGTATTGTGCAAAAGATACGAGCATTTTCCGAAGGAACCTGCTTATTGTAAATAGAGAAAAACCATATACCTAAACAAAACGATAGCCATCCATTTCAAATTCCTATCTTCAACTAAAGTCATACTCCTTCATCAAAATCGTTCATACCGTAAATTCCACGGCATAACTTGCCTTCGGTACAATCGGCAGCATTTACCATTTAAGTATACCCATAACGATAGACTCGTTTTACTTAATAACCGCCGATAACAGAATCAATTACATTGCCGGCTATCGTAAACAGTACACCTATCTGTAATTGGTTGTACTTTCTAGGGTTACCAGGCTAATTAATAGAATACTGAATTAGTAGTTTAATTGTTTGTAGGAAGAACAACACTACTAAATAATATCCAATTAGATACTCGTTGATTTTGTACAAAACAACAAATACTCGTAACATTAATAATAAATCTTTTTCGGACAACCGCATGGAGAAAGTTTGTGTGTATATTTGTTACTTCTTCAAACTCAAACAGCTGAACTGATTTCGAGGACAGTTAGTACCAAGTATAGACTAGTATGGCGCACAGGATACATTTTGTCCCGGGAATATGTTTCCCTAGGGATAATTTTCTTCGTGAATCGTGAGTCAAATTCGCGAATTATTTTCCCTACCCCTAAACTGCAGCAAGAATTAGAGATGCATTTCATCGCACGAACTCACAATTACAATGTTACAAGACGTTCTTATAGAAATCTATCTATCAAGACTTTTTAATTATACATCTGATAACCCTATTACCCTACTCCTTTCTCAATTTTAATAATTCATCCATTTCTCTGATATAAAGTCGTCAAGTCTCGCGTAATGGCAGTTTATTTGCAACAGATGTCGAGTAATTGTCATCGCGACTAGTTTTAATAACTCTTGTTCGTAAGTACGTACTAACGGGGCAGTGTGTCGTGCATTGAGATTTTAATGAGCTGTTGTTTCTATTGACATAACTATTACAGTTAATTGCATATTATTAGAACGTTTACCTTTTTACGATCGATTTATAAGTGTAATTTTAAATTGATACTAAAAGCGTTAGAAAAAATGCAAAAGCGCAGCGTTGGGAGACTTCCCTGAAGGTGGACCGATGACCTGGTGAGAGTCGCGGGAATTTGATGAATGCGAGACACACAGGACCGGTCGTTGTGGCGAAGCTTGAGGGAGGCCGATGTCCAGCAGTGGGTGTATTTCGGTTGACCTGAAGATGATGACTATGACTCAAAGAATTTATTTCAATCGGACACTTTTCAACTATCAAGCAATTGTCTTTTAATCTATCACATACCCGAGAAACGAGACACAATAGTAAAACAATAACAGCGCGGTCTCATAGGACCGGTCGGGGATTCAAACATAAAGCTCTATAATAGGAAAATATGTTTTCTTTTCTTTTCTTTACAATCGAAAAAAATAGGACTGAATCTATACTAATATTATAAAGCGGAAGAGTTGGTTTGTTTGTTTGAACGCGCTAATCTTAGGATCTACTGGGCCGATCTGAAAAATTCTTTCACTGTTAGATAACCCATTTATTCAGGAAGGTTATAGGCAAAAATGCGGGTAAAACCGCGGGGTTCAGCTAGTAACCAAATAAATATCTAAACAAATAATGCTCTCTTTTACTACCAGATCAGTAATCCAAAACGAAATCCTACATAAAAAAAATATATCGACATTTTTTATCGATACTTTTTCCTTTTCCCATGCCTTTCTATCTTAATGTTTAAATAACACAATCGCGATACGTGTGCAGTTATTTCACGCTATTGTGTCGTGGGGCACATCCGCCGGCAGACTGGTTCACATCATACATCAACATTCTACTGTCTGCCGTGCTAAATGACGATTACGATCTTTGATAGGAACTTCCTATTTGATGTATTTTTAGATGAGGATTGGATGACTGAATAGATGGGTGGCACGAACTGTGCAAAATGTTAATCTATCATAGGGTCGGCCTAATTATTCAAAGAGGGTCTTTCTGCCGAGTCTTCAGCAGGTCTGAACCATTAACATCATCATCAGCATTTCAGTCGAAAAACGTCCACTGCTGGACATAAGCTTCCTTCAAGCGTCCCCACTACAACCGGATCCATTACTGCATTTTTTTTTCATTGTTATAAACTAGAGCTTGACTGCGATCCCACCTGATGGTAAGCAGTGATGCAATCGTTGATGGTGAGGCGCACTAGCTTATTAATTTATTTATTCTAGGTTGTATTTATTTTAGTTTGAGGATTAGATCATCAAATGTCTTGTTTTACTGATTGCAAAACCCACCTGTATTCTTCGCATTCTAGAGTCGCCGCGTAACCTTTCACCTTGCCCTTCTGTCATGCCCTGTCCGTTTCACCACATTTCGTTTAGTATTACCGATTAGCAAATTCTTGTAACCACGTTGCCACTACCTTCGGATAAGAGGACTTTTTTTACCCAAACACCATTCTACATCAAGTTAAAAACAAATCAACAACCTATTCTTGTAAGTTACTCTTATTATTAACAAACTTAGCTGATATTGATTCACGCGGTTGCCAGTAAACAATGCAAGTGGAACAGAACTGATTACAGGCGTCCTTACGTGAATCACGGCGCTAAATATAGCCGGCCCTTGGGTCGCTCGGCAAATATCTGATAAACCACAGATATGCCACTGAAATAGAACAGAAAACATACGCAACTATAACTAGTATATAGTTACTGTCTCCTATAGTTAAAAAGACGTATCTAACAAAAAGTAAAAACGGTGAAATTGTGAATGTTTTAATTAATGTAACAGGAAATCGTATCGATTGCTACGTAAAGGGCTACATGCGTCCTTTAAATTTCGAATGCTTCTGGCTGTACTTTATTCATTAATTTTTTTTTTGTTAGTTTTATTTATGTTTTTTTTAAGAACCTAAATGTTTTTCTACACTGTGTGTATATTTATTCGTGCCAAATAATTTTTTTTTCTTTTTTCACAATTTCACCGTTTTTACTTTTTGTTAGATACGTCTTTTTAACTATCGGAGGCAGAGTTGGGTGTGTATGCTTTAGGGGACGCGGACGGTAGGAGAAGTATGTTTTGTGTCATTTAGGTGATGATAGCGAAGGGAATGGGTGGCACTTGAAAATGTATGCCGTAAAAAACATACGGAACAGACATTTGAGATTCTTTGCCTGAAGATTAATAATAAAGTCGTAGAGATTGGCAAAACACGTGTGCCAACGACCACAGTAGGGTAGTTGACTCAATATTTTTTATTATCTGTATCAAGTCACGTGTGTACAAAAATGAAGATATCAAGATATTCCCCACACTCTACAGTCACCAGCTCACCAGTCTTTTACTGACTAAAACACTCCAATGTTCCTTCTTTGCCTTGCGAACCAGGGCCCAGTGCTTCAGAAGCGAAACCATGGCCCCAGTAGACTTTGACCCTGCCGGTTTCCTATGGTTTGCTGACATCTGCTTGAGGCGCGCGTGGTTACCGGATGGCCGGATAGAATAAAAGATAATGTGGTGTGATTATTAAAAATTTAATAAAAATGAAAAATGCAATGCAATTTGATGCTATAATCTTGGCTACCCTAACAGAGAGACACAATCTGTGTTGATAGAAGATCCGTTTCTTATCTCTATATAAATAGTACCGTTTGAATGTGCCGACGATCTCTCAAAATTATTCCAAGGACGCGAGCTACATTATTTGATAGCACATCTCAGTTCATATCTTATCTTACATTTTTACAGATCTAAGTCATTGATGAAAAAAATAGAATTTTCCCAGTAACCGAAACCTAAAAATAGAGTGAAAAAATAAACAAGAAATGTTCACGTAGATAATCTACGGGTAGATCTTTTGCTTATTTTTTTAACGCATTTACCTCAGGGAAAACACATTTTGCAATACACTACATTTATATGTATATGTATATCCTTCTATTTTTTTCATATTTGGGTGTCACGTGAAGTGCAATTTTGACTCCAACCCCCAATTCTATTTTTTTTTTTATTATTGATAGGCTCGCGCTTGACCACATCTCACATGATGGTAAGCGATCATGTGGTGGACAATGGAGCACGCTTGCCTAGAAGCAACCCATTCACTCTTGACTTAAAGACCTCTGGGTTGTAGCTATCAGGAAACACAGACCCCGGCAGGGAATTCCACTCTTTAGCTGTACTACCTCAGATGTTTATGGAGTTAAAATTAATTTTATTGTAATACTTCATGGAAATTACGTGAGGACGTACGGCGATGCACGATGGGTACATGGTGGACTAGAGATCCCACCCGTGCGTACGCACTAAATGTTTTGGGAAAACATTTATCATAATTATGTATGAATCATATATACGTTAGTGGAATTTCATGCGGAAGTCTATGTTTCCTGATAGCTACAACCTTTTTGATCTTTAACGCCCGTTTTCAATAAGCTATCTATCTACAGTTGCAGCTACTAAAGATAAACAAATCTATCCTTTTGCCCGTACTTGCATTCCTATAACCTACCGACGGCTAGCATTTCATACCAAAGTTGTAGATGGATAGATAGAATCTTACTGTTTATCGGGGATAGCTATCTATCTATGAATTCCGGTAGGTTATTGAAAACGGGCGTAAATTAAATTTAAATAGGTTACTTCTAGGCAAGCGTGCTCCAATGTTGACCACCTCATCGCTTACCATCAGGTTAAATAATGCTCAAACACGAACCAATGAATATAAATTGTAGGCACATTACAGACACACCTGTACCTCCTACGCAGAATAGAGACGTAATATTATATTCTAATATACTCGTAATACTAAAATACAACAAGACTTCTTAGTACAGACCTCCCAACAATTGGGCCCATCACAACCACAACCTACACGTACTGTGGTCCCCAGATCGAAGGCAACGAAGGAACGGGGTGGGGTTTAGTCAGTAAAAGTCTGACACGCGGAGAAGTCATTCTGATGATTCACCACTTCATCAACATCATCTACCTAGCCTTTTCTCAACTGTATTGGGGTAGGCTTCCAGTCAAGCCAGATTTAGCTCAATACCAGTATTTTTACGAGGAGCGGCTGCCTATCAGACCTCCACAACCCATTGACTGGGGTAACACGGTACTTCATGGCAAGACTGGAGTCAGATTTACTGGCTTCTGACTATCCGCAACGACTCCCAAAGATCTACAAATGACAGCCGGGACCTACGGCTTAACATGCTTTCCGAAGCACAGAGTAAACTCGTTATGCTAAGATTATGTCACCCATCCACAGACCAACATTGGCAAGCATTGCTTAACCTTGAAGGTCGACCCGTGCGGCTGTTACTATCTAGCCACGAGCACCTCTCAGTCTCCTCTCATTTCTGACGATCCACTTGAAAAAAAACCAACACGTACTGTGGTCGAATACCACAGAACCGTGCCACCAAACGTGACTCTAAGAAAAGTGTGGAAACCGAACTAATATAATAAGTAAGGATTACCACGTGACGACACTTCGTGCCTCTCGAGTGGCGGCTAATGTCTAGCACAAACAGCTCTTCAGACTAATGCTGTACTAATACTAATAACATCGCTGTTTGTCATCTCGACTTGACATAGCTTGAGGATGTCGGATTATTTAATCGTACATCAGCGTGACATTCTCAAACCAAATAAATTACTATTTTTATAGTTTTTTTTTTTATCCGATGACTTCTCTTGCTCTAGGGTGGCCCTGGAGACCGTATCAGACTTTTACAGACTAAAACTCAGTTTGCCATGCGACCCCGAGTTTCCCTTTCGGAAGTAAACACACGGCTCTGTAAGCTTTGACTCAGCTGGTCCCCTACGGGTTTTTTGACATCACTTCGTAGATCTGTGACAGTCTTTACAAGGTAGTCAGATGCCAGAAAGTCTGACCATCAATCTATCCAAGAAGTATCCTAGGTAGTGGACAGGCAGTCGATCCATTTAAAAAACGGGTATTCAACCGACCTGGGGTCTGCTTCGTCTAACCGGATGCGGCTGGTTGGGAAAAGCTAAGGAAATTATATTAAAGGAGTTTTGTTAAAAAAATATCAAACACAATCAGACAAACACGAACCACTACACACGCACGTTTCTTCACGATAGTCGCGAATACTTTAAATGCTGTAACAAGGTTGCAACGCGCAACGTTGCATGGATCGCGCGGGACTGAAGACAGCACGCATACTGTACGCCAATTGAAGTAGACATAGCATGTGCACTGGGCAAGTGCAACATTGGCCACTGGTACAGAATAAGTTTTACTACTAGTGGCTTTGTTCACGAGAATGTAAAGAATTGTCCCAAGGGATAATAAAGTTCGTTCTCGTACACCCGGGATAAAGATTATCATATGTGCTATTCCAGGACTTGGACGACCTATGTGCCAAATTTCAACCAAATTCGTCTAACCGTTCCAGTAAAGAAGTACTAACAAACATACACACTCACTCATAAACTTTCGCCTCTTATGATATTACTGTAAAGTGTTGTTCTATACGAAGCCAATAACAGATCCGTACAGGTTACCAGATACTGGGTAGAGAAAATTTAGTTGGAATACATCGTTACGAAAAGAACAGAAACATAAAATACAGGACAACAGCTAAAATCAGACATATTCCGCGTAGGACTTTATAGGTCATTCGTTACATAATTTAGATTAGAATCAGCGTTGGACGTTTTCCATCGAAACCAGCAATCATAAATCCTTAACCCCAAAAATAACATCTAAACACGCAACTATGTAAAATAAAATTATTTACGTCACGTAAGATAGCACTATCGTTAAACCCAGTTGCCACCAAAAATAACCAGTTAATCCCTTCATTCACCATATTTTTTACAACTCCCATTCAAGTCTGCTTCTGCGTGGACTGTGACGTCATATGATATGACGTGTTCATGTTCGCATTAAAACAATTATCTTATCATAATCCGATGGGTCCTCAAAACCCTGCTAAACAGAAACCCACGGGAATGACGTAGGAACAGGGGATTTTTTGGCAGTGGCATAAAAGATAAATAGAGTATACTATAATATACACCAACACTCTGCCCTACTGAACCAAAAAGCGGTGACACAATGAAATTATAGACTTTTTCAATAAACGGGATATCCGACAGTACTTTTTCAATTCTAACTTGTAGTTCCTTAAATGTCTAGTGTCTCGTTTTTCTTTACAATGCATGTATAATATCTATGTAAATCTTTGACAATGACATTGTATGTTAGTGAAAATCACATGAAAATCCATTCAATGTTTTTTGAGTTTATCGCGACCAGACAGATACAGTGATAAACTTTATTTTTTAATATGCAAGAACTAGTTTTTCTGCCAGTAGCTTCATCCGGGTGAAAGTAGGTTTCTCCATAGAAACTTTGGACCTCTGTTTCATCCCCTTAGGGTATGTATCCTGGTAGTGCTCGCCCACGTCATGAAAAAAAATCATGCTTCTAGTCCCGCTACTTTCGGCTGGGCGTTGAAATGTTGGTCATTCAGTTTCTCTTTTTATATATTTAAAAGAACATGGGTATCTCAATACCTTTCATACTAAGTCATTTACTAAACAAATTCTCTTTCCCTGATCATCTTCTTTTTCCTACAACCACACAGTCAATTTACCCAGGCTACGTATCTAAACACACATACGAAACGGAGTGAACGTACGATATTACGCGATCTCCTCTCAAATAACTGCCGAACAAATAAACGTTGCACCGTTTATCACAGACTTCACAAGAACATACAATACGTCACTAACGCTTTATTGTAAGCCAACGAGAAATTATATTCTTTTGTTTATTTATTGTGACGTCACTTGGGCGGTGTGCACTGAGGAATTTATATCCTAGTTTTTTAAATATAACATAAACTAGTGCGTGTATGTGTGTGTGTTTTTTGTTTGTAATAAAAGATTTCAAGTAGACTTTAGAGCATGACTGTGTGTACAGCTTTAGAGCGGGATTCCCTGCTGGAGTCTGTATTTCCTGATAGCTATAACCTAGGAGTTTTTAAGACAAGAATTAATAGGATGTTTCTAGGCAAGCGTGCTCTATCGCCGAACACATTAATGCTTACTATCAAGTGGAAATAGTGATCAAGCGCAAGTTTATCACTAATAAAAAAACTGTCGGACTTTCCAGTCAATCTTCTACTCTAATTATACTCGTATGCAGATAAATAATATACTGGAATCCAAGTGAACTCTTGAAGCTATTACGTTAAGTCACTTTCTTCAATGAATGATAGGTAGTGATAACTTCCACATTAACTTCAATTTAGAATTACTTGGAGGGCCACATGGGCCACGTAATTCAAAATTACATAAACTAAACGAAAAAACCTTCCATCACAATTCTTCTTAGAAAAATTTGTCAAAGAAAACCTCAATAACTTAGGATGAGCCTTAAGAACTTGAAGCCTAAACGGCCAATCCACTGCGGTCCAACTCGCAAGTCCACTGACACCGACCAATTACGTCTAAATTAGCCGCGCGGGCTCGCTGACCGAGTACACCGGCGCCGGCGCACATATTACACGCGTATGGGAGGGAAATGAGAAGGTCTACTGTGAGGTACTTAATATTGAGTGGAAATTGGGAGGAAGAGATTTCGTTGCCTCTGACGCAGCCCAGAACAGTAGTCACCTGCGCCCTTCAGGATTTATATGGAGCCAATAAAAGAGCTGAAGCTTTAGCCGAGTTGATAATCTACAATCGTAAACGCTTGTAAAAAATTATCAAATGAAAAACGTAAACGATAATTCTATCACTTCTTCTTCTTTTCGTATCGATGCTCTCAAACTTTTTCTGCCCAGTATTTGGCAACGTGTATGGCTTTGGCATTGGCCTCGTTGAGATCCTGCAAAGTACAGGTGGTTGTGCAGGATGGACAGCATAATAAGTGCCGCATATCCTGGGTAGCTGCTCCACACTGGCACTGCGTTAAGGATGGGTCGAGGAAGCATTCAAGCATTCTATCACTAAAATATCAATATTATCATCCCAAATACGTACCGAACGTTTTCGTACAGTGGGTAGTCATCAAAAACACAATGCCATTTAGTTACAAACTAAGCAGAACTTGTGCTATGAGTACTAGATAACAGAATAAACGATAGTGCTCATCACACAAGCATTCGTCTCAGGTGGGAAACGAACCCACGACCTCCAGCATAGCAGTCAGGCCCACTAACCATTAGACCAAAAGGCCAGTCAAATAACTTCTCTCTGTGTGGAGCGAGAGGGACTGTCAGACTTTTACTGACTACAACACATGCCTCACACATTTTTGCCTTCAGTTGCCTTTTGAGTTTCAGAGTCATAGTAACTTATTCAAACAATCTCGCAGACTAAACGTATCTAACCTTCTGTTACCATTGCTCGGCTGTACTAAACGTATGTGTGTTGTGTTTATAATTGTACTCTGCAGAGTACGGCGTAATGTCGAATGTAGATAGATAAGTGTGTACGAGCATACATCAACGTGCGTTTATAAGTGAGGGCGCACGCTTGAGGATCTGCGATTTTTATTCACTTACTAGCTCACTACAATTAAGTAGATATGATTTTTAATAGCTAAACTGAGCAAAGTAATATTTTAAAACAATGTTTAAAACAAAATAAATAATAATAATATGTTGGCGATCGCCGGGCTCGCCTAGCAACACTAAGGGTGTCGACGGGATGGACGGCGCCGCGTTGGAGTGCTGGGTGACGTCACGGCATCGGCATGCGAGTTCGAGAGCTGCGACACCCCGAGCCCCGACAAAAAAACATCACCGTTACCTCTTGACTTAAGGAGCATGGGAACTTTAGCAAGCCCAGAGCTCCCTCAAATATTAATATTATATTCCTGCAGTCTTAAACTAACCTTTGTGTAAAGCAGTCATTGTAATTTGTATTAATATAGTCTTGTTCATGGCCCAAGTTGTTTCACTAATGTACTTAGTTAAAGAATAGCTAATATTAGTTAAAGAATAGTTAAAATCAGAAGTGGCACAAGATACCTACACATAGATATGGGTAAACAAAAAAATAACCATATCTAGGCCCAAAACGTATAAATATAAATTTTCGTGGTCAAGATTTAGCAGCAGTAATGTGAGGAGCCAGCTCGTCGGAAAAGGAAACAGGTATCATGTAAGGTTGATACCTCAAACTGTGAGTAAAAACTAGTATTTTTATTTTATTTTGTCCACTAAATTTTATTATAATTCTCATTTGATTTTATTATAATTATATTTATGAGTTTATTATATTATCATTCTCATTAGCGTACGTTGAAATGGAAGAAACGCAAACTTAGGACTGAGTCCAGATCCTTTACACCGTTTAAACCGTCACAGCAAATATATTTGTGTTGGGGTTTTGTGTAAGAGGATAAAGTAGTCTATCTCTTTGCCTATTATTAACAGACAAATATGCGAGGATGGTTATAGATCTGTCAATATTGTACCCAAAATGCACAGTAAAAATAATATTAATTAAAAAAAAAAAAAAAAAAAAACTAGGTCGAAATAGGCAGTAATTAAATCCGCAGTCTCACATTTAGAGAGGCTTTATTAATATCAGAAATACGAATGTTAGAACACTAACAAAACATAATATTAGAAAACTAACGATATTTTATTTAAAAGAGATTTTAGATTGAAGTAATTGTGCAGTAGTTCAGATCTGTGCAAATATGTATGTCAATTATAGGTGTCATATACAGCTTGTATAATTTGATAATATATACATATGTGTACAAAAATATATATAATTTATTTGGTTATAAATTAAATTTAAAAGAAATATGTATATAAACTTGATTACAGAAATACAAAACTTGAGTTTAAAATCATACAGTCTAATAGCGGTAATCATATTTAAAAAAAAAACAACGAATCAAAATTACTCAAAGTCGAATGCCGTAGACCAAACACAAAAATAGAAACAGATCAAGTGAGCGGTGGTAACCATAAAGGGTCATTCAAATAGTAGTGATTATTGTGGTAAACAAGATCATTTTGAATAAATAAACCAATGTCTTCCTGACAAGAATATGCTTAAAATATCCTTTGAACCTCGAATTTATTAATGAAAAATTGGAAGGAATAAACGCGTCAGAACAGTGTTTTGATAGCTATGGTCAGACAGTTCCAAACTCAAGAATGACTATGCTAATGGATACATTTATACAATACATGGATAAAATTTTGAATAACAATAATGAATTCGGTTTTCATCAGAGTGATTTAATAGCATTTTTGCGAAGTTAGCCCGTGTTGAAAAATATCGCAGAAATAAGACGAAAAAAAAAAGATTACAAACTCATAAAATAACCTATTTTAAACAATTCGAGTACCGAAATGAATGACTTTTAAAGAAATCCAGCTGTGTATTGCTTGCTCGTAAGACGAATAGGAGAATAACGCAGCATTGACTTATTAAAAGTCGAATTGGTTAATGATGACTGAAGAAGATCTTATTGGCGGAATTTGAGGTCATAAATATTTTATAAAATTTGGGAACATTGTTTCATCAAATATTAATAAATTTAAAGTTTTGAAAATGCAATGGACATGAAAGACATTAAGACTTTCGTTTGTGCGGGAAACACAAATGATCACAATATTTTGGATTACAATTAGAATCGAAAATGTATTGTAATGGGACTTATAAACGATTGGAGAAAGCTTAAATAGTTATTATAAGCCCAAATAATAAGGGAATGCCTTTGAATGCAACCAAACATTAATTCGAAAACAAATAATAGTGATTTCAATCAGCTCAAAGAAATGTTTGTTTGTTTGTTGTTCCACCATTCGTAAAAAAACGAACATCAACACAAGTGGCAAGAAAGTTTAACACTTATAAAAAGCTGCTTTAGCCACAAAGCTGTTACTGATAACAACTATGTATGGGGTTGGTGGGTGATGTATTTGAAGATGCATTTCAGTTGGTTCTTACTAAACTGAATAAAGGACGAAACATAATATGTAACGTATTTTTAAATTAGAGACATGTTGTCAGTAACCTTAAGCAAGTGGCCGACGAGGGTGGAATCTGACCTTTTGGTCTACCAAATATAATTAGTAGACAAACTACGGAAGATAAGATAAATATGTCGCGGTTAGACTGCATTTATTGGCGATTATTAGTTTGATGCTTGTTAATTAAATTAGTACTTTATAGGATCATTGTATAAAAGACTTATCAATTGGTAGAGAATGTACCGAATTATCAAACGTTGTTAAAGAGAATTTTCTTAAGTCAATCAATTAATCGAAAAGCTATCAAGTGATTTATTGGTAGAATCAGGAGAGGCCGACGAAGATAAAGATGATTTTAAATGATAGGTTGTCTTTGTTGGTAATCGGTAAAAGACATAGTGTGGCCCAGGTGGAGGATTTAAAAAAAAAACACATTTAGTAAATAAAGGGTTCCATATATATAACTCTTATTGTGTCCAGTAGTGAAAATTGTAAAAAAAAAAATAGTCATATACTTATTAACAACTAAATGAATTTAAGATAGTTGTTAAATATATCTAAACGAAATAGCTGCGAGATAACGTAAAGCGAAAGATCTTAAGTATTAGTCTAAAAGTATACAATTTTGTATAAGAGTCTTATTATAAGGACAGAATGAATACTAAGTAATGATTTTAGAAGATTCATCCTCAACGCGATTGGAAGAGGAAAAGATGGTTCTCATTCTTTTACTTGTAGTAAAAGTTAGTTATAGCATCGTTTTTGTGTTTTTGGACAAGGAGCTTATTGTGCTACTGGGAAATTCAAGATGGTAAATCCTATTAGGCACATTAAGTTATTGTATATTTCAAAAGTAGAGGTGGCCCAGAGGGATACCAGTTCTTAATAGCAACATGAAACTATGGTTGATGATTGAGAGACAAACCAACCCTAATCATACCTGTCCGTGTTGGCGATGGTTTGTGATTTATGGCTTATGTGCGAGTCAAGATAAAATACTTGAATCAGTTAGAAATGTGTGTGTGTTAACTACATAAAAAAGGGCCGAGTGTTATGTTCAAATGGAAAGTAAATCTAGAACGCTGAATTATCTTTGAGTGCGGGTTGTTCTGGGGCGAACTTGGTACGCTCAACTGTGGTGAATTCCCTTTGAGTGCAAGTGGTCCTAGATGCAATACCGATTTTGTGGCATTGGTAGTGGGTTCAGGGACGAACTTGGTCTCTCATCTGTGGTGAATTCCCAGTGAGTGCGAGTGGTCTCTGGATACAATACCGATTTTAGGTCATTGGTAGTGGGTTCAGGGACGAACTTGGTCTCTCATCTGTGGTGAATTCCCAGTGAGTGCGAGTGGTCTCTGGATACAATACCGATTTTAGGTCATTGGTAGAGGGTTCGGGGACGAACTTGGTACGCTCAGCTGTGGTGAATTCCCAGTGAGTGCGAGTGGTCTCTGGATACAATACCGATTTTAGGTCATTGGTAGAGGGTTCGGGGACGAACTTGGTACGCTCAGCTGTGGTGAATTCCCAGTGAGTGCGAGTGGTCTCTGGATACAATACCGATTTTAGGGCATTGGTAGAGGGTTCGGGGACGAACTTGGTACGCTCAGCTGTGGTGAATTCCCAGTGAGTGCGAGTGGTCCCTGGATACAATACCGATTTTGATGCATGTGTAATGAGTTCGGGGACGAACTTGGTACGCTTAAGTGTGGTGAATTCCCTCTAAGTGCAAGTGGTCTCTGGATACAATACACATTTTAGCGCATGGTCTAATTCGTTTGAACCTAGCCTCGGTACTGAAAGATAACAGTTGAGACTCTAGAATCTCCGACATAATCAAGGTATGTGCAGCAGGTAAACTAACAGGTGACTGATATCTGTGTTTCAGCATTTTATCTGGACTCGTGGGGTACCTGGTGGGCCAGGCACCATGCAGGACGGCCGTGTTGGCGATCGCCGGGCTCGCCTAGCAACACTAAGGGTGTCGACGGGATGGACGGCGCCGCGTTGGAGTGCTGGGTGACGTCACGGCATCGGCATGCGAGTTCGAGAGCTGCGACACCCCGAGCCCCGACAAAAAAACATCACCGTTACCTCTTGACTTAAGGAGCATGGGAACTTTAGCAAGCCCAGAGCTCCCTCAAATATTAATATTATATTCCTGCAGTCTTAAACTAACCTTTGTGTAAAGCAGTCATTGTAATTTGTATTAATATAGTCTTGTTCATGGCCCAAGTTGTTTCACTAATGTACTTAGTTAAAGAATAGCTAATATTAGTTAAAGAATAGTTAAAAAATAATATTCCACAACTAATAATATAATAATAATATTCCACAACTTTCACACACCGCCATCTAGTCCCAAGCTAAGCAGTGCTTGTGTTATGGGCACTAGACAACTGATAAACATACTTATATACTTCTAAATACATACATATTATAGATAAATTATACCCAGACACAGAACAAATGATCGTGCTTATCACACAAACACTTGTCTTGGGTGGGAATCGAACCCACGACCTCCGGCATAGCAGTCAGGACCACTAACCACTAGACCAACAGGCCAGTCAAATAGGCTGAAATTGTCTTCAAGTGTTCTTCAGATATTATTTTTTTTACAAGAATATAACAAACACGAGCAAGAGGCAAGAGGTGGCTCAAAGCCGGGAGCGATGGAAGGAATGGAGGGAGGCCTTTGCCCATCAGTGGGACAGCATAGGCTAAGATAATAATAATAAAAAATACGACTGTGAGATACTATTAGAGAGCTGATTTATTTTAGGGCATCACTAGATCGCATTCCCTTTTGATAGCTTGACTGTTTACAGAAGACATCATCATCATCTGCCTAGCCTTTTTCAGATTTTTTTTTTACAGAAGACAATGGACAAAAAAAACATTTTGTACTATAAATTCCATGTAACATGACATAAGAAAGAAGACGACTAGTTAGGTCTCACCCCAGCACTTTCAGTAACGGAGTAGCTAGTGCCAAAGGGGCCCTGTATAATGAGTAAAAAGTGCTTTTCTTCACGAATTAGACTCAATTAGTACCAAATTGTCACGGCAGGACAATTCGAGAGCATTTCATAAATAAGAATTAAAGTTTCAGAACCAAATTCTACGATTTTATGCGTCTACTAGTCGAAGCACTTAAAACCCCTTATGGCTGATGCGACGGTTAGCTACGCCACTAACTTTCATTGTTTTCACATTGCTCACGGGATGCTCAAACAATATTAGAGCCTGTACGACTACCGATCATCATCATCATCTGTCTAGCCTTTTCCCAACTATATTGGGGCGGCTTCCAGTCAAGCCGGATTTAGCTGAATACCAGTATTTTAAGAGGAGCGGCTGCCTACCAGACCTCCACAACCCATTTAACTGGGGTAACACGGTACTTCATGGCAAGACTGGAGTCAGATTTACTGGCTTCTGACTATCCGTAACGACTGCCAAAAAATCTACAAATGACAGCCGGGACCTACGGCTTAACGTGCTTTCCGAGGCAACTCGGTATGTTAAGATGGTCACCCATCCACAGACCAACCTTGGCAAGCGTTGCTTAATCTTAAAGATCGACCCGTGCGGCTGTTATTATCTAGCCACGAGCTCCTCATTAGAGCCTATACAATATACCACAAATACGTAGCAGACGCAACTACTCGGCCACACTTACCGACGATAAGCCAAGAATGTTGGCCGCGTATGAATGGCCGCCCATTCATAGAACCGACCGACGACATTAGTAAAGAATGCTTTGATTCGAATACTCGGAATCGAGCGATCGATATGATTTTATCGATAACATAACATCGATTTTATTTGTATTGGAATTAGAGGAATTTGGGATTGATTGAACATATTGCTTGAATCATCACGATATCATCACATCACCCTAATATTAAAATAGCTAATGTTTGTGAATGTGTATCAAAACTAGCTGTCCCCTGCGGTTTCACCCGCATTTTTCGTTACTGCTCCGCTCCCGTGGGTCGAAGCGTGATGGTATATAGCCTATAGCATTCCTCGATAAATGGGCTATCTAACACTGAAAGAATTTTTGAAATCGGACCAGTAGTTCCAGAGATTACTCCCTACATACAAACTTACAAACCTACAAACTTACAAATTTTACCTCTTTATAATATTAGTATAGATAACATTCTAAATGCATACTGAAATATATTCGATACCTTTAAAAAAGATTATTTTAAATTTTGGTCAGTCTGTCAGTCTTACTATTTTAAAAAAATAATTAGGTTTCCGCGCAGAAAGAAAAAATTCTTCAAAAAAATTATGGCCAAATGGCTTTGTGCCATTTTAAAAATCTGGCGCGGGTAAAGTCGCAGGCACAAGCTAGTTTTAAATAATATGTCTAATTTAGAATTTTTAACATGCATGGACCCGGGAAGCTAATGGCGCCAGTAAAAATATTAGTGGCGCCAGCGTGACAGGACGTCGTAACATCAACGAATTGATATTTAAAACGTGTTATCAAATCGTGATTATGTTACGTACTATCAATACTGTTAAATATTCAAATCCAGTTTTGACTGGCTTCGGTCAGAACTGTTATTAGATTAAAACGCGTTCGTTTTATTAAAATACGAATTGTTAGTCTAATCTATGGTCTATCGGTTTAGGTGGTTAAACTAAAGGTTAACAAAACAAACAATCTTGGTATGTCTTTTTATATTAAAGATGTCGTATCTATTATACACAAAGATTATTTAAATTTAGTTTATTAGCTAACATCGATTTAGGTAAATACCTATTTGCAAAGATTTGTACATACAATTTTTAGACAACGTTTAGATAAAAAGACATGCCAAGATTGTTTACATTTAGTTAATTACCTAAACCGATAGAGTATAGTAAAGATTTAGTACAAAACATACCATAGGTAGCCAAATTATTAAGGAAAGCATCTAGATTCTTATCATAGTATCAACTTTAATTGCATTTTGCAGGCAAATGGTTGGTTGTAGGTCCAGCTAATATTCTTTATTTAAAGATTGTATTGATTGAAATAATAAAAACATCAAATTTGAAGTCAAAATCATTTATGAATATTCTTGAAAAAAAAGATACGTAATAAGATGGATGAATAGTACTAGTATTTTTGACAGCTTCCATTCATCGTGGTATGCTCTCTATACAAGTTCTGGCTTTCTGTAGCAGGTTTATGGTAGAATGGCCACTCTTTAATGAGGGCTGCAATCAGCTGGCGTCATTTTTTTCACGATATATATGTTAAGATCTAGTTTGTTAACTTTGCAATAATTCTCTAACCTAAACAATTCGTCCTGCAAGTCTTGTTTCGGAGTAATAATTTGAATATTACCATGACGTCATCTGCGAACATTAAGTATTCAGAGTCCTTGAAACATTCACCGATGTCATTAACAAATGCCACAAATAATAATGGTCCAAGCAGGGAGCCCTGGGATATACCAGAAGGAATAGTTACCCAGGAGGATACGAAGCCACTGAGCACCACGGCTTGTGTCCTATTTTGCACGTAAAACGAAAACCATATGTATAGATCTCCTCGGATGCCCAAAGCAAAAAGCTTCCTCAGCAGAACGTCATGGTCGATCCTATCGAATGCCTTGCTATAGTCTGTATAGACCTGAGATCCCTTATCCATATGCTCAGCAATGAAATCCGTAAACAGAATTAGGTTAGACTGTGGATCTTCCCTTCAACCCCGATCCCGACCCCGTCCCTTATTTTCAATCTGTCAGAACTGTCAAAAAGGATTTCTTAGATTTTATGGTCTAACTAGTTTACAAAAGCGTATTTTTAACTAATGCTTACGTTCAAAAGTGGTTTTGACACCAATTACCTTATTTCATTTAACGACGTAACTTTGAACAGGTCCGCGCCGAGGAATTCGATAACAAATACTATGGCACGAGGTATACTAGCGAGTCGGTTGATCACGATATTTGAAACGCAGCCGAAAGTGAAACTCGGCGGCAGCAGCTTGAAAATTTTATACCTGGTACACAAATGAAATGATACCTCAACCGAACGCCCCCCGGCCGCTCTTTAGACTAGGAAATATCTGGTGAAACGCGGACGATGAAATCACTAGGTAGCAAACACCTGTTTCTTCATTAACAGTCACTTACCTGCGTGTCCCTCAGGTCCGGCTCGCTGGTGGTAGCAGGCAGCAGCTCGCCCTGCAGCTCCGCGCCGGCGGTGACGTCTCCGGCGCTGGCGCTAATGGCGCGCCGCCGCTCCTCCTTCTGGCGGTCGCGCTCCTTGCCCGACAGCATGTGACGCGTCTTCGACAACAGGTTTAGAGGCTTCATTGATTTTCGTACCTGAGGAATGAAATAGAGAATTAGACATCATCGTCATTTCAGCAGAAAAACGTCCACTACTGGACATAGGACTCCCCCAAGCATCGCCACAACTACCGGTCTCGTGCGTTTCGCATCAATCGCATTCCCGCGACCTACAACCGCGAAGGGAAGAGAGGCCATTGCCCTGCAGCGGGATATAACAGGCTTATTATAATAATTCGCCTGTGTACATCAAATGTCCTATTTTATTTTTGTAAATGTTGTGTACAATAAAGAATTATATGCATACAACTAATGTGTTAAATTCCCTGTCGGAGTCTGTGTTTCCCCGATAGTTTTAACCTAGGGGTCTTTAAGTCAAAAGTGAAAAGATTACTTCTAAGCAAGCGTGCTCCATTGTCGGCTACATCATCGCTTACCATCTGTTGAGATAGAGGTCAAACGCGATTCTGCATATGCCTAAAAAAAACATTTTCAAATCCATTCAATTCGTTAGAAACCTTTCAAATGTGGTAGAAGGGAAAAATGTGAAATCGTCTTATAACAGAATAAGGATACACATCCCGTAATTTACTGTCGCCGCCTTTAAAAAACGTGTTTGTAAAAAAGATGGCGAGATCACCATCACGCACGCAGTCTTACTCATACTAAAATTACAAAATAAATCACCAGTCTACCTGATTGTAAATGTTACTACGTCTATAATAGCAGAGGCATCGCAGATGCGTAGCCATCCCAGGAACTAAGTATCACTACTAATATCTCATGTGCACAGTATCACTTTGGCTCTTATTAAATAATCCATTCGAGTGAAGGAACAATGAAGCTGCTTGGCGGCAGAATCATGTATGAAAAATCTGAGCAGTTATGGAATAAATAAAAAGAAATAAGTTATTTTAAACTAGCTTTAGCCCGCAGCTTCGCCCGCGTACATAAAATATAGCCTATGTCACTCAGGAATACAGCAACTTTCTGTTAGTGAAAAAATTTTAGCAATCGGACCAGTACTTCCACAGATTACCTCATACAAACAAAAAAAAACAAACTTTACCTCTTTATTATATTAGTGTAGATGGTAAGAAAAATATGTACCACTATTGTGTACCTATGCAATGCTACAGAGACAAAATACTATCAATGACTGTTTCCAGTCCAGTCACTTTTTCATAATAAAACAATAATGCTATTGACTGGAAGTATCCTATTCACTCTTGACTTTACGACGCGACAGAGACTCCGGCAAGGAATTCCTCTCTTAAGCAGTATGCATAATGAATGTGTTCCCTAAACGTTTTGTACATTATTGTTGGAATGTCTACCGGTGGTGCATTTGCAAGATACGAAGGTTTCAGCTGACAATAAAGTTATCAATTGTTTTTCTAAAGGGTAAAGCTTTACAGTAGGCCGCGATTTTTTTACTTAGATACGTTTTTTAGCAATTCGCGGATCAACGACCGTAACACACATTCATTTACGTAAATAAATACGTGTTATGGTCCAAAATGTTGCCAATAACGGCAAAATATTACTTGGAGTAACTTCCTAACTGGCATCCATAACCAAGCCCAGAAGGAACTTTATTATTTTCTTCGTAAAAATAAAATCACTCACCTTGCATTTAATGCTGGCAGGATGCACAAAATTATCATCATCCTTATCCCGCACTGGCGGCGGGTCTCTCAGCCCTAACACCAGCATATCATCCAAGGAGGCCTGCATATGCCGTCTCCTAGAAGGCCTGGCTTCTTCATGAGACCTTGAGGAATACATGGACACAGAATCCATGCTAGCTTTGCTGGTGCCCCCAGAAATAACAGTCACATTCTCCACAGATTCATTGGACTGCCAATCAGGAGGATGTCTTGGCCTTTCCTCGTATATTTCCACCGAGTTAAATGTTTCGGCTACTCGATCGATCTCAAGATCCATGTCTAACTGTGGCGGGATAAACTCGTAGTGATGACCCTCAGTTTCCGTATACACTTGGTCGTAAACTGCTCCGTTCACATAACCCCTTGAACTTGAAGGGATGTTCCCGTAAAGATTGTTATAGTTATAATTATCGTCTTCGTTCCTAGGGCTGACGTGACGTACTGTTTGCAAGTCGTTCGCGTTTAGAATGACGTCATCTAGGTTTAACGGTCTTCCTTGCCCGCCAAAGCCGTCGACAACAGGCGTAGTGTTGGATAAGAAGGAACCATCAGCGTCGAAGCTACTGCAGCCGACTAACCCGATAGGTCGTCGTGGCATGTCTTGACGGAATCTATTCGGCGCTGGTTGCTGCCCAGCGAAGTCTACCACTAGAATTCTGTCCGCTATATTTCGACAATCGTTATGGAAGCCGATGCCAGAGTCGCTGTTGCTAGAAGTAGTTGTAACTTCACTGTGGTTGCTCGGTTGAGGTGAATTCGCGACGAAGTCTTGAGCTTCTATTCTCTCTTCTTGTCTACAGGGACGCCTGTCTCGAGGCACTCGGAAGACAGGTCGGTTGCATCTCGAAAAGTTGCCCAAAGCAGGACTATCCCCTTTTATCGTTAGCTTAGAGATCTGCTGCAAACTAGGGCTTGAGCAATCCTCTGCTGGTAAAGAGTACATTCCTCTGATTACACCGATGACGTATTCCGCTGACGGTGGGAACTCCAAACATCTTTCAGCCACTGGATCCCTGGTACACGCGATTTGGAATTCTCTCGCTCGGTTGATATGAGCTTCGTGCTCGGCCATTCTTGGGTCTACAGCGAAAACATGGCAGCTATGTGAGGCTTCAGCTTCTGAGGTTTCTGCTGACGTTACGAGGCCGAAGTACCTTCTATCAGCGTCGGAGCCACACCCTGCGTAGACTATTCTCTCTCTTTGATACTGAGCTAGCACCTGTCCGTTTGGGCGACGAAGAAGAAGTGAATTTGGTAGTACTGAGAGGAGCACAGGAGCGGCTGGGCGTCTCTCTTGCCTCAGTTTTCTGACGGCGGTTCTGACATCGCCTGGGGCAGCGTTAGAGGCAGCTTGTGGTGTCTCGATGGTGCCTAAGTACCCAACGACTGCGCGGCACTCCAGCCTGGCTGCGTGGTTGGGCGTCAGCTGAGCTCTGCTCAAGTTTTGGAGGATCTCGTTGACGCCTGACGTGCTGGGCGCCGCGTGGCAACCTGGAAGTAGATGGGTGAGAAAATTATAGTGTAGCCATTAGTGCTGTGCACTCCCTGAGGTATGTGCGCGGCGAGACGGGGGGGGAGAATTGACTGCTGCGCTCTGTCAGTGCGCCGTCAACGCTCGTGGCGGCAGGTAGTGTTATCTGTATCGGACTGTCTATGTCAGACGCACATGGGATAAATATTCAAAGATGGGTCGTGCGTTATCTCGTGATATAAAGACTGCCATTTTTAAGGTGGCTGAATATTTTATGAAAAGAAAAGCAGACAAAGAAAGCTTTGAATTTAAAAATGATGTGAATATTGCCAAAATCGTTGCGGAGGCTACGGGGTACAGCAAAAGAACCGTGCATAATGTGATTTCTGCGGGTTATTTATCAATTGAAAATTCAAGCCAATTAAAATTTCAATTTCCAAAAAAACCAAAAGTTCTAAAGAAAAAACACGTTGTGGATGATTTTGACCTTGGAGTTATCAGAAGAAAAATTCATCAGTTTTACGAAGTTGACAAAAAAATACCAAGTGTCCGTAAGTTACTATCAAGTTTGAGAAAGGATGGCATATTGACTTGTGGACGGGAATATTTAAGACAGCTTTTACACAAAATGGGCTACCGTTTCAAAAAATGCAAATCAAAGAGACTTCTTCTTATAGAGCAGCCTAATATTACAGTGTGGCGGAAAAAATATCTAACACAAATCAGAAATTACAGAACGCAAAACCGCAACATATATTTTCTTGATGAAACATACATCAACGCCGGTCACCATGCCAGCAAATGTTGGCAATCATCGTCAGAACCCGGAATTCATGCTGATGTTGGGAAAGGACGGCGATTGGTAATTCTTCACGCTGGTTGTCGAAATGGCTTATTGGATGATGCATTGACTATATTCAAATCAGATGCTAGAACCGGTGACTATCATGGAGATATGAGCGGACCTACTTTTTATAAGTGGGTAGATGAAAAGTTAAAAGATAAGTTGCTGCCGAATTCTGTAGTTGTAATGGACAACGCGTCTTACCACAGCGTTCAGGTTGAGAAGAAACCAACTATATCAAGCCTCAAAAGTGAAATGCAGAACTGGTTGCTACGCCATAATGTAGAATTTTCAGGAACCATGACAAAGGCAGGTTCCTGAAAATTCAACACAAAGGCAGGGCAACAAAGGCAGGTCAACTGCTACTTCTTATCAAAAATACACAAAAAGAACCCGTGTATAGAATTGACGAACTCCTGAAAGCCAGTGGACACACTGTTCTGCGTTTACCTCCGTACCATCCGGATTTAAATCCAATTGAGTTGGTCTGGGCTGATATTAAAAACAACATAGCCCAAAACTATATTAATTCTTCTCTAGACGAAAAAATAATCTTATTGGATAAATTGTTTTCGGAATTCACGGCGGAAAAATGGCAGAGATGCGACGATCATGTCCAGAAAAATGAAAACGATTACTGGAGTCGCGATAGTAGGTTCGATAATGTTATCGATTCATTCATAATAAATTTGCAAGACTCTGATTCAAGTTCCGGTGGCGAAGTGGAAGATGAAGATGATGACGAAATCGAAGATGAAGTTGAAACGGAATCTATGTCAGAATAACTTTCGTTAGAATATATAATTGTTTGTTAATATAAAAAAGTCCTGCTTTGAATTATAAGTTTAGTTCTTATTTGTCACCTGCACATTTTTAATAAAATAGGAGTATATTTGGGTTATATTTTAATCAACTAAGTAAGTATAATATATTACAGATAGCCTCCGACCGTCGTCCCGCCCCAAGTCTTGCTTTAGAAATGCACACTGAAATCGTAAGATCTGTCCGACATGTATCGATCTCATGTGAACTCATGCACTTTTTTCTTCGCCTCCCACCTCGCCGCGCATACCTCAGGCAGTGCACAGCACTAATGGCCACACTATAGTTGAGTGTAAAAATTTAAAATTAATAGGATTGGAAAACCGGTTTGGCTTCAATGAAACGTAAGATCGTGCTGTGCCGAAGAACTTTATAAACATCATTTTTAACTGAGTTCAACTAATCGAGGGTGTTCCCAATTCGGCTGTATTTTTTTTATTTATTCTTTATTACCTCAGATTTGGAAAATTATTTTTTAAATGAAGTTGTGTCTTTCAGATTGGCCTCATTCTTATCAAAATCCAGTGCAGGCATAGAAGTCAAGCAAAGCTAAGGTGAATGCAAATAATTAAGAAACCACAAAACTAATTAAAAGAGAAGACCATGGATGGTCAAGCTAATTCACAAACATATTTAGATTAAGATAAAAGTAGAGAAGTGACTACTATAATCCGTAAAATGAAAGCAGGACCTGAGAAAAAGAAGTTAAATCCAAAAAAAATGTATGTAGTATTACTAAATAGTAGGAGAATCACGTCTTCACACTTCAAATTTTTTTTTGTTTCTTACAATTGCGGCTGAATAATGTAGTCAATTAAATTTAAAAAAAAACTCCAGGTCGCACTTTCATTAAACGCACTCTATAAAATAAATTTTGCTCAAACTGATCTGATGATAGCTGGAAGTGGAAGGATCTTCATAATAGGTCAATGCCTCCTAGCTAGCTTTGTTTGGATTTATAATTATAATTGTCATGAGACAAACTCTGGTTACAAAGTGATGTGATGAAAAAAGCTTTTTCATCACATCAGTTCAATAGTACTAAATAAACAAATCTATGTCATATCCGTTGGAATATATGAGTTGATTTTACAGTAATTACAAACTAAGGAGTAAAATATTTAAAAACCTATTAAATACATTAGTTAGTAGTGCTGTGTACATTACATGCATTGTGAGCTTTTTTGCAGAGGCTGTATTATTTAAAGCATTAAAATTAGTGTTATTATATTAATATTAATAGATCTATTTAATTTTTAATTAAGATGAAAAAAGTGAGGGCAAACAATTTTAATAATTTGTACATAATTAATGTAATTTTTTGTCCAAAAACAGTATAATATTGTGGTTAATAAATCAGAAATATATTTTTTTTTTATTAATATTTCTGATAAAAATTTGTGATAGTAAAGTACTTTTTAAATAAATTATTTCCACTTGAAATTTAGAGCAGTTCAAAACAGCAGTAAAATAGAAATACAATAAAAAAAAAGAAAAGTTAAGTAATCTGATAATAATCAGATAACACACAAAAAAGTGCCAATTTGTGCAAAAAAATATGAACAAGCAAATATATTAAGGTTTCAAAATATTTTAGTGCAGGCCACAACACAAACATTGATAATGCAATGCTGTAATGCACTCACATAATGGTTAACTGTGGTCAATCCATCTGCAAATAGAGAAAATCAAACAAGTTTTTTATTATAAATTAAGAATACTGCTAACACTATCACATCTAAAATAAACATTATCATCCAAAATAAATGTATTTTTGGTTTTTCGAGTTTGAACAAATTACCGATTGAATGCCGGCGGCATTCAGAGAAGATTAGAGGAGCTAAGTACAATAGTTGATAGCTGCACTGTCCCATAAGCCTATCACATACCCACGAAACGAGACACAATAGTAAGACAATAACAGCGCGGTCTTATGCGACCGGTCCAGGATTCATGAATTAAGGGCTGTAAAGTCAGCTATAAAGAGGATAAATAAATAAAAAATCTTGCTAGTTGGCAGCTGCGCTCCATGACCATTTGTTATGCCAAATACTATTGTACCCGCTATATGCACAGAAAAATGAGAAGGAGCAAGAATGAGCAGCCAAGAAGTCCAAGTAGAAAATACAACGTTTATTCACCTTCTAAACAAACTTTTTACTTATTTAAGATATTTTTATTACAAAAAAATAATATTTTTTTATTAATTCTATGGTAATCCATCACCTGTACATAAAGCTTTTTATAAAACTTATTATGAACATATTTTAATCAACTGAACAGCATTTATGAGATCGCTATCAGAATTATACACCATTCCCATATGATTATATCAACAATAACAAACTTTCACAGTAATTGAACCCACCTGGATGGTGTAGCATGGCTTGTTGTGGCCTGCGTCTCGGAGGCGGGTGTCGCCTCCTCGTCCTCGCTCGCTCATCGGGCTCCGTATCCTCTGTATCCGTCGGAGGAGCTTCCCGAGGAGACACAGACAGGGCTATAGCTCCCGGCGCAGCTGCCACCATGCGGGCCACGGAGGCATGAGGCGCGCGAGCCACACTAGCCCCGTCCACAGCTAAGAGAGCATCCCCTGCGCGCAGACCAGCGCGCTCGGCCGGGCCGCCGGCCGCCACCGCGGACACCACGCACGGCCTCTGCCCCGCTATCGTGAACCCGAACCCGCCAGCTCCTCGCGCAACAACAACACGCCGCTCAGCTGTCCGCGCCAGCGCCGCACGGCGACGTCTTCGCCGTTGCTGCTGAGGCACCATCACAATAACTTCACTAAACTATTATTCTACACTAAAACAATCGCATTTTTGGTTTTCTGTTGATAAATACAACACCAGCACTATAGCAAAAGGCTAATCCTGTTCGTTACAAGCACAGTTTTATTTTAGAAAACTAGAAAAACGAGAAATAAGAAAGTTTCGAGGCCTTTTGTAACTGACATTTAGAAAGTTTGAATGCGTTCAAAACTTTTCGTAAAAGTTTTCAAAACTTTTAAAAGTTTTTGAATGTGAATAAAACAACTGAATTTAATTAGAAATTAATAAATTCTATTAGAAATTGATACAAAGTAACTGAAAAGTTTATTGTGTATTTCACTGTGTGCATTATAGTTTTGAGTTGTGAATTGTGATCCTAACATTGGTAACACTGATAGTGTTTTTAACATAAATAATGAAGTAGAAAGTGTGGAAACCCCATCCTCACATGTCAAGTCAACATTGCTGCTATCGCTATCTGTCAAACTAAATAACCCACGTTGGTTTGTTATTTTGTGATAAAAATACAATTTTTTTTAATTCTATTAACAGAATAGTGCGTGTAATAAATTTCAAAAATGGCTGTAAGTATTCACACTTTCTTTTATACTTCTCATAAAATAAAATTCACATAACCAAAACATTATTTTGAAACCGCATATTATATCAAAATTCTTCAAATTTTACAGAAAAAGGGTAAAGTAAAGATTAGTAAGGTGAAGAGGAACAATCAGACGACGAATAAAATGAGGAAGAAGGGTCAGCTGAAGCTGCAAAGGCACAAAAGACATGTGCAAAAGCAGAATGTACCAACCCAGCAGCAGCAGGTCGAATACAGCAGTGAAAGTGAAGCGGCGTCAGGAGATGAGTTCGGAGACATGTTGGATGATGAGGAACAGCAGTACCTAATGAGCCGGTTGGCCAAACAGCCTTCATTACTGGCTAATGTGCCAGAAAATGAGAAGCAGAATAAAAAGTTAGTATCTGATGTAAAAAGTTCATTATTTAAGCATGTGTTTATTATAAAGTAAAACAATTTCACAGTCTGCCTCTTTCTGTTTCTCCGTTTACTTCTTAATTCATGAATCCCCGACCGGTCCTATGAGACCGCGCTGTTATTGTTTTACTATTGTGTCTCATTTTGCGGGTATGTGATAGGTTAATCACACTACAGATTTTGGTATTTCACTGTAAGAAAGAGTGATAAATGTTTGAGTACATAATTTGCACCTATAGGAAGCCAGGGTGAGACACCAGTTCTCAATTAATTGTTATTATTATAATGTATCTTACTTACTTTGGGCAACACATTTTATTCCTCCGTTCTAACCTGTCAACACCCAAATCTTAGTAAGAAGTAATAAAAACTAGTCGAAGGGACACAAAAATAAAATTAACCACAAATATCTCATTCTGAATTATCAGGTCAAAAAAACGCAAGCGAGAGAAAAAAGAAAAGATGCCAAAACCAACTGCAGGTAGTGACAGTGGCGCAGAGAGTGACGGACTATCAGACAGTGACATTGAGGAGAAATATGAGAGGGAACAGGAAGAACGGCCAGCCAAGAAGATGAGGGCACTCCTGCCTATCAAGACAAAGGAGGGATTGATGGAGAGGTCTGAGGAGTGTGAAGGTTTGTATGCATGTCCAATAGGTTTTGGATGTTGTATTGATGAGATGATTTAGTTGTGTAATGTGGTGCAATACTATTAATTCTGATATTGACCTTTTCTGACAAGCCTTTTGGTGACCCACTGGGGACACTACCTGTATCTTAATGTCAGCATTAAAGTTCAAGGACCTAAGGTCCTATCTCATGATGAAGTTTTACACTCTTTATAGCTCCTCCCATTTAATGATTCAGTTTAATGCATCAAATGGATAGTATTTAGAGCTTCTAGTGCTGTGTGCCTCTGGTAAGGAATTACTAACATTTCATGCAGTTATAAAAAAAAGTATCAAATATATCAATAAAAAATATTATAAAAACTGTATTGGAACTACTGTCCTACTAGCCTTCTCCGCTAGTAAACCAGAGGGTTTAAACATCTATTTTGAGCCTCTAGTTTACTAGCTGAGAAGGCTTTGAGCATTAAAGTCTCAGCCCTTATATACTTTTTCTGGCTCAGTCAGACCAATTTGAACTGTAAATCAATTACAATTTGGACTAATTTAACCTAATCTATTCCATAGACTCCGAATCAGAAGACGAAGAACCTCCTCCACCTAAAAAAGGCAAACAAACAGAAAAACAATCAGACTCAGAGGATTCCGCATCAGACTCTGGTATGGAAGGTACAGAGGAGGGAGACGCCCCTCCTGCTGACGGAGAGGAGAAGGTGGTCACTGCCGTGGAGTTGTTAGCAGCTAGGAGGGACAAGCTGCAGCATGATAAACTGAGGATAGGAGCGCTGTGCTCTTCTCTGCTTGAGAGCCCGGAGAAGAAGGTGAGTTAGAAGTGTTTCATTTTGCTATGTGATTTTTGTAGATATACATATACTATGCGTGCAGAGCATTTTAAAGCCTATGGTGATGTGAATGGACTTGAGGGTTTTTAAAAACAGTGGCGATAGTAGAAGAACAAATTCGTCGAGTGGGAACTACATTAGGGTAGCCCACATGTGAGCGACTCCTGAGTTGTATGTAGAACCGCGTCGCGTTGCGTGGGTCTAATGTCGCTCTACAAGTTTAATCGACCTATAAAATTTATGGAGATCGACGCGCGACGCACCCAAAACGGCATACGTGACCCACGTAGGCCATAATTTGGTACCTATTGTATCTCACTCCACATTTGAGTCTTTGTTCTATTTGAGTTTGTCTTATTTCATTCCATTACCAATGATTCTCATAATTTTCAGCTAAAAAACCTGTTCCCAATCCTATACCTGATGGAGGACCGCTTGAAGGACGGTTCGTTGAACCTGCACTCCATCCGCAAGCTAGCCACCGTCTCCGCCTTCGAGGTGTTCAAGGACATACTGCCGGAGTACATGATACGCCATCAGGATTACTCTAATATTAAACGTGAGTTTTTTATTACCACACACACACACACTGGTGGTCCATAAATTACGTTAAACCAATTTTTTTTTTTTAAACATTGCCGCTAAGTACACTAAGAATTATTCTGTGTCATAGTTGCATATGTATTACACTAGTAAAGTCGCCCAAACAAGACACCTAATTGTAGGTTGTAGGTCATCAACAACCATTTGGTCATACAAATATTTGTTACGGAAATCTAATCCGCGATTTGCGTATAGCGCAGCAATCAATCGCTCAAAGACTACACTATTCTTGGTGTCTTAGTTTGTTTTGGTGATATTATTATAAATATTCATCATCATCATCTCAGCCAAAAGACGACCACAATTGGACATAGGCCTCCCCTAGGCGTCACCACAGCGACCGGTCCTGTGCGTCTCGCAGCCATCAGATTCCCGCGACCCTCACCAGGTTGTCGGTCCACCTTGTGGGAGGCCTTCCAACGCTGCGTCTTCCGATATAAATGTTACCTGCCTTCTATACTGAGATATTTTTTTAATTTGTTCACAGTAAAGAAAGACACATTGTCCCTGTACAAGTATGAAAAAGAGTTGCTGGAGTTCTACAAGAGGTACCTGCAGAGGTTGGAGAAGGCAGCCGGCGTGCTGCGCCGGAAGAAGGGAGACACCAGGTACAGCTACTCGACGACAGACATGCGATTTTTCTATTTAATAGTCAAATTAGCTAATCAATATCTACCAGTAGAGAATGGCCTTTATTCTGTTAGAGGACGTCCACGATATTCTATGACTACTCTAAAGTTTTTATTATTTCGTCGTCGTTTTCATTTGCGGATGTTGTGCCGATCAGTGGGGCAGTCTTCTTCTTGTGTGACGATGGCAAAATTTATTAAATTCTTTGCCTGGCCCAGTATTCGGCAACGACAATGCCGTCTACTGATACTGTCATTAGGTCCTTACGTGAATAGGTAACAGGGCACGTGATACAGGATGAATGGTGGGATATGGTCTGTGGAGAGGCGCCGCACAAACTCTGAAGATCGGATCCGTCCGAGAACCCTCATCTTAGAAGATTATTTTGCTGCGCCGAACCTGGGTGCGGAGTCTGTTTAGAGTTATCCAGGTTGACCATGGCAACTTGTGCCCGGACGAAAAGCTCCGGAACCTTATGATAATTTTATCAAATAATATCTAAGAAAAAAAAATCTTTACAACTCTCTTCCCCCCTCATTTCTTTTTTCTTTATCGATTTCTAGTTATCTTAAATAAAAGTTTATTATTATCATCAATTTTTTTAATTTACTTCACAGAAAACTCGACGAGCACACGATGTCCCTCGCACTGGTATCTCTCCGCTGCATGTGTGGCCTACTGGTAGCGCGGCCGCATTTCAACTACGCGGCCAACATCGCGCAGTCCGTCATACCCCACCTGGACAGCAAGGATGAGAGAGCCAGGAACACCGTCACCGAGTGCTGTAATAACGTGTTTGCTGAGGACAATAGGGGAGATATCACACTTACTGTGAGTTTTTGTTAGAGAAGTAAAATAAGATACTATACGGCCAACATCGCGCAGTCCGTCATACCCCACCTGGACAGCAAGGATGAGCGGGCCAGGAACACCGTCACCGAGTGCTGTAATAACGTGTTTGCTGAGGACAATAGGGGAGATATCACACTTACTGTGAGTTTTTGTTAGAGAAGTAAAATAAGATACTACACGGCCAACATCGCGCAGTCCGTCATACCACACCTGGACAGCAAGGATGAGCGGGCTAGGAACACCGTCACCGAGTGCTGTAATAACGTGTTTGCTGAGGACAATAGGGGAGATATTACACTTACTGTGAGTTTTTGTTAGAGGAAGTAAAATAAGATACTACACGGCCAACATCGCGCAGTCCGTCATACCACACCTGGACAGCAAGGACGAGAGAGCCAGGAACACCGTCACCGAGTGCTGTAATAACGTGTTTGCCGAGGATAACAGGGGAGATATCACGCTTACTGTAAGTTTATGAAGAAAAAAAATATAAGTTTTCTTTGAAAAGAGAATTCAACAGGGTCATCGGCAATGATGCACTTGTCAAGAAGAAGTATTTGCGGCAAACGTGGCGCATACCATAAAAATAACAACACAATAATATACATCGACGACGAATACGCTAAACGCTAGCCTGTCGGTTTTCTATCGTTTCCATTCTGAGGAGTGTGCACTGAAATTGCACAATCTAATTGCACTTAAGTCCGTTCCATCACCAGAACTACGGCATTACATGGTAAACACCCCACCATTAGCCCAAACTCCGGGCCAACCCTACCACCAATTTCATCTTAATTTATTTTTAAGCCTAACTAATAGATATGTATTAATTAAAATCTTTCCTCCTTAGGTAGTCCGGCTAATAAACCAGTTAGTAAAGCGTCGCAACGAGCGCCTGGACCCCGCCGCGCTGGACTGCCTGCTGACGCTGAAGATACGCGACATCGACATGGACGCCGAGGCCGAGATCAAGCACAAGAAGAAGCAGGACGAGAAGCACAAGAAGAGGATCGTTAACTTGTCGAAGAAGGAGAAGAAGGTATAGACACAAAAATATAATGATTCCGCTAGCGATTTCGCCCGTGTTGAACACAGCATTAACGATTGGATAATGTTTTCACTGCTTTAGAAATCGGGCTTCCTTCCCATAAAAGACGGTATGGGCCATAATCTAGCACGCGGGTCCACATAGGCAAGACTCGTAAGTTTATTCATGGGGCTTTCCTTCACCGTTTTGAGAACCGTGGTGATGAAATAAACTACGCAAAGTAAAGCGTCTATTTTACACGACCCATAAGTTAAACTAAAATCTTTGATACGGGTACTGGACTTAAGTTGAGATCTGTTACTCGTGAAGGTCATAGTTCAACTTATGTGCCGCGAATAATTCCATAATATCACATATCCATACAACTTTAGTCGGGGCAGTTACCATTATATTTATTCTCAGCAACTAAAACGACTCAACATCAAATATTTCAGCGCAACAAAAAGCTGAAGGAAGTGGAACGCGAGCTGCTGGAGACGCAGGCACAGGAGAGCGAGATGGCGCGCCGCAAGCAGCTCACCGAGGTCACCAAGACCGTGTTCCACATCTACTTCCGACTGCTCAAGACTGCGCCCAGGTCCAAGCTGTTGGCTGCAGCACTCAACGGACTTGCCAAGTAAGTTATAGACACTATTTCTTCATAGCTGCCAGCGGTTTTGCCGCACGAAAGTAGGAATTTATCTCAATAGAAAGCATGTTCACGGAATAGAAAAGTATCTTCTCTTCTAGGACATGGTCTACTTACGTACCAAATTTCATTGAAATCTGTCCATTCGTTCTAGCGTGTAGAAGTAACAAACACATACACTCACAAATTTTTGCCTTTATAACATTAGTGCGATTAAAAGAAGCAGTGTGATGCTACTATACTATTTAATTATCAGACTGGTACCAAGATCAAAAGACGTGTGTGGAACATATCCAAACCTACGTTCGTCTGCTAAAGACTACGTCACGATCTTAGTTATTCGCCGCAGCACCGAATGACGTCCACACGACGTAACGACGTCCAGGACGTAATAATTGTGATCTAAATTGACCAGTCGATATCTTTTCACAAACAACTTCTGATATAATACTTACACCAATACAAAAATCCTCTTATTCTGAATTTAATAAACCGTCCTTCCCCCAGATTCACGCACGTGATAAACCTGGAGTACTACTCGGACCTGGTGGCCATCCTGGCGCGCCTCATCTCCGACGAGCTGATAGGTGCACGCGAGCGGCTGCTGTGCGTGCGCACCGTGCTCGCCATACTGGCGGGCGCAGGGGATGCGCTCAATGTGGACCCCGCCAAGTTCCACGCCTATTTGTATACGTGCATGCTGGGGGCTCATGCTGGTAAGTTAGACATTCATATTTTTGTATAATATTTACGTACTGAGTAATTGCTACCAGTGATACTACTGGTAGCAATTACTCAGTACGTGAAATTGGAAACTTATCTCAAAAGACAGTTCCTTTGAGATAAGTTCATGCATCCATTTCTTCATAGACGCGTATTCGTCATTATACGCTTGGTATACGCCTGTGTGAACCATGCATAAAAAATAATAAGACAAAATCGATACCTATGTAGTTGACTATGCATTACGAACGGTCGCTTTCATCGATAGCCTGCAGTCCTTTGCATTTATTTTACTTTACGGCTGTCAATATTATACCTTTCGTTTGTATAATACTGTTACTGGTGTGGGGAGCGTAAGTCCGATGGATGCAAGACGCACCGGTCGTTGCGGCGACGCTTAGGGAAGGCATATTTCCAGTGATGGAAGTCTTTCGGCTAAAATGATGATACTATCGGTTAAAAATGAAATTGGGATCATTTTGTTACATCATTTTCCAGGTAAAACCCACGCCGACTCGAAGATAATCCTGGAGTCAGTGACGCAGATCTGCGCGCGCGCGCGCCGCGTGTCGCCCGCCGTGCTGCAGGCCTTCGCCAAGCGCGTCGCCACGCTGGCGCCGCAGCTCAGTCACAACGGAGCCCTCGCGAGCTTGGCGTTGCTGCATCAGTTGGCACAGGTATGTTCCTAAATCAACAAGGCAATCAAACCTGGGATTTCATGAATAATTATGGGAATTGACAAGATCGATTCTTCCATATGCATCATGCTTGCTGCACAGGAATGTATTTTATAGGTGGGAAATCATCCAATCACCGCTCTAGGGCGTGTCATTTTTTACTGACTAAAAACCGCTCATTTGTTCCTTCTTTACCTTAGTAGGCTTTAACCCTGCTAGCCTTCTATGATTTTGCTGACGTCTCCTTGAGGCGCGTGCGCACTGCGCACCGTCGATTACTTGGGCTCGGTTGGGACGATTACTGGACGACCGGACGGCGAGCTAGCCCTCTGCCTACGGTGGCTGTGAAAACGGGTTTAGGATCCCGGTAGCTGGGGTGTAAGGGTCATTCCCTCCTCTTTCGCTAGCCATTACTACTTCTCTCAACTCGAATTTCTTTACCCTCCACAGCAAAGCAAAGCAGTATCAACTCTCCTAGAAGCGGACAGCGAAGCGAGCGGTTCCGGGCGCTTCGACCCCACACTGCCGTCGCCCGAGCACTGCAACGCGCACGCGGCCGGCCTGCACGAGCTGTGCTCGCTCGTGAGGCATTATCACCCCACTGTCAGGAGTACTGCCAGTGCCGTCATGAAGGGGACCTTGCCGCAGGAGTTGAATAAGATGTAAGTGTTGACCCCTTTGCGGTCCGGACTAAGCGTTTCGCCTCGTCCTTTATATCACGTACATCGAAAGACTGAAACAATTTGCCTTCAAAACTAGAGTGAATAGGTTCTGAATAAAGCAGTGCACCTCACCATCAACGATTACGTTACTGCTTACCGTCATGTCGGATCGCACTCTTTACACACTTAATGACGTAAGAAGTGGTGTGATATAAAAACGAGATCTCATCATTCATAAGCGACAGCAGATGTAATCGGTTTTGGTTGTTACAAGAGTGAAAGTTATGTGTTTTTTGAGTATGTGCATGGTTTGGAACACCTTACTTCAGGGTGACCGTATTGTACATTATCATTTGAATAAAATGGTAACATAATTTTGTGTAAAAGAAAACCAACAAATTAAATAATAATGTCAGTAAACTTAGTTTCAGCAAAATTGCCGTTATATTAAATTAGTGAAAAAATACCATATTATCCCAAATAGGATGTGATATTTTTTTTGAAACTTCTGACATTTGTCAAGTGCTGACTCACAACCTACTAAACTAATGATGATTTTTAAGTTTTTTTTTTTTGACATCTTAGATTATTTTTTATTATGCAGAGAAAAAACATTAAAAATAAAAACACTTAACTAATTAAAACTAACTCTTACTCTTACCTCGGTCAGAGATTAAGCATTGCCATACAACGTGGCAATGCTGCCAGTGTTTTGGGCACACTTCCGGTCGACAGCGATGCGGAGGAATTTTTCGACGCCATATTTTAGTTTAGAGTAAGAGTTAGTTTTAATTTTTAAGTCTTTAAAAAGTTTATTATTTATTTTACTGACTTACTTCTTGCTTCCCAGGACACCTTCCCAAATATTCAACTCCTACGACGGTTCAGAGATGGCGTTCAAGCCATCGGTGCCTCCGCCGAAGAAGTCCGAACAGAACAAGAAGACAGTACAGCACGGCTGGGCGCAGGCGGACCTCAAGGCGATGTGCGACGCCGTGGAGAGTAGTGTGCAAATGGTCATCAGTGAGAGATGATGGAATAAAATAGTAGTTAAGATTTAGTGGTTTTATTTTACATAATTAGAACTATTTCCATATTATTACATAATTACCCCAAATAATATGGGATAAGAGCAGGAAGAAGAAGAATTATTTCCAGATTTAAAAGAAATTCAAAAATTTTCAGGCTCCTAGATCGATTGAGTCGAGAGTAGGGTTTTCATATGATCATTAAGGCCTGGCGCCCATTATCGGTGGGCATCGGTGCGGCTCGGTACAGCTCGAGCGCTTTACGCTGGCTTCGAGCGGCTTAGGGCGCCTTAGAGCTCCGTCGGGCGACTTCGGGCGGCCTCGGCAGCCGTAAGCATGGCTAAGGATGCCGAGGCGGTCTTCGGGTAGCTCGGGTGGCATTTTCGGATCAGACACGTCGCAGAACAGTCATTTCGATCACCGCACGCGCCTTCATTATCGTATCGTACAAGTAGACGCAAAATAACTTGGCAGTCCTGAAATAGGCTCTGCGAACTTCTGCGCATGTACATTCGTAAAGAAAACTGTTATTGGCATATTTTTTTTTAACCAAAGCTTATTCACCCAAAATCTTCTTCTTTGTCTTAAGGCTCCAAGTTTCTCTTCTTCTTCAGCAAGATGAAAAATGAGAACTAAGTCCCAATCCACCATTATAAAAACACTCACATAACTGTTTTCACGGAACGTTACGAGTGACTGCTCTGCGATGTTTCTGCAGCCAGAACTATTCTTAGGCTACCCAAAATCAGCTACGGCGTCCTTAGGCGTGTTTACGACTGCCGAGGCAGCTCTGAGGCGCCCAAAGCCACCCGAAGTCGCCCGACGCAGCTCTAAGGCGCCCAAAGCCGCCCGAAGCCGGCGTAAAGCGCTCGAGCTCTACCGAGCCGCACCGATGCCCACCGATAGTGGGCGCCGGGCCTTATTCATGAATCCCCGACCGGTCCTATGAGACCGCGCTGTTATTGTTTTACTATTGTGTCTCGTTTTGTGGGTATGTGATAGGTTAATGAGAGACTTGGAAATAAAACGATGGTTTCATGAAAACATGGTGATTCAATTATTTCTTAAAAAATTAAAATAAACATGTAGAAAATACACATTTTGCCTTTGGGATTGTTTTATATGAACTTTGATAATATTAATGAGAAACTTAAATCTTAGTGTTAGGTGAGTGATAATGATAGAATGACATGACTTAAAATTAACTTACAAACTATACGTAAACTAGTTAATAGGGTTTCTAACTCAAAAAGTGCCACCAGGGCGTTATTTACTAATTCTTCATCATGTGTTAGTCCGATCAACCAACCCGCTAAATATTATTTACACTAGTTTATGCGGAACATGTTTTGACTCAGTGCTGATTTTTCAATAGCTATACAGAAAAAGTTTTTAACCACTGTGTAATTTTATTTTGGTGGCTCAGTGTAAGTAATAGAACACATTTCCATTTTTAGTTTATGACTTTTTTTTCTCATTTCTCCACCTTATCCCAATTTGAAATAAGCAAAACATGGACGTATTTAATCGTAATACTATGAATGATAAACGTGCACGTTTATGTCTGGAAAAGGTTCGAACAATACTGTGATTAGTGATTAACGTAATGTAGAGGTAAGAAATTATAAACACAATCTTAGTGTGTTAAGTTCTTTTTGATTAGACATTGTTGTAAGATAGCTGATTCAATTTTTTTTAAATAGAATAGAATAGAAAAACATTTATTCGGGACAGACTCAGCATAACGATTGCAAACACAAAGTAAATTAGAAAAAAAAATGTACTAAATGCGCCGAGCGTGCCCGTACCGAAAGGGTGACCACCTCAGCATTTACTGGGCGTCAGACACCCAGCGCTGGTACCTACCTAAATATTACGTATCACTTATTATGAATCTTATTTTCTGCATTTTTTTTTATCCTAAGCCCATGAAAGTATGAAGGAAAAAAATATGTTTTTTTTTTAATGGTTATAAACCCACCTGATGGTAAGCAGTGATGCAATCATCGATGGTGAGGCGCACTAGTTTAAAAAAAAAAACCTATTAAAAAAAAAATCTATTCAAGTTTATCATGTCAAAATTTGCGCACTGGTTAAAAACTTTACCTGTATGTTTATCAGTACAATAGTTTTATGAGGATTCATGTATTTTTTATATATAAAATCTGTCAAACCGCCATTTTTATTCCGCAGTCTAATTTATCGGACTATTGAAAAATCTGCTGTAAAAATATAAAATGAACACAGCATACGCATGACATGTAATTATGACATGGTCAACATGTTGTAATTACTTGTCAAAATATAATATGACTATAACTATACTACTGCTCATCAGTTCGCCAGTTTCTCATTCCACTCCTGTATATTGTTAACGAGTAATTTGAGTCTCTTGGCGCGCGCCGTCTCCAATAATCGCTTGGACTCGGCGCGCTGATTTGTGATGTACTCTTGTAAGGCAGCTAGTTTTGTACGCCAACTGAAATACAAAAGAAAAAGGAATTTAGAAGAGTGGTTGGAAAGACGTCACCGTGTCCTCACCTTCCGTATGATGCAGTTCCTCACCAGGCATGTTAAGTTCGGGAGATTCCTGCATTGAATTCAGTCGTCAGAAACGCCCAAGTGTCACCACTGTGTGGATCGCCCGGAGGACACATTATGGTAGAGGTTTTTTTTTGTGCCCCGCTTGGGCGGAGCATCACCATGACCTCATGGAGGCGATCGACGGCAGCGACTTCTCGCGCCAGGCCCTGGTACAGGCCATAGTCCGGAGCGAGGAGAAATGGCAAGCAGTCGCCTCTTTTGGCGAAACAGTCGCCTCTTTTGGCGAAACAGTCATTCTAGCGAAAGAGGCGCCCGCAAGTGAGGCCATGACTCTCACGCCGCCGCCGCATCGGCATCCCGGCGGCGCGCCACCAGGAATCCGATCCCGATTTCCAGCCACCGTTGGCGCAGGCTTGAGGACGGCGAGCAATGGGTAGCTCGCCTTCCGAAGTTCCTGTAACAGTCGGCTGCCATGCTAGTTACTCACGTGTCGTTCTGCTGCTCCCAGAACGTGAGCTCGGCGTCCACGCGCAGGTGCTGCTCCTGCTGCTGCTTCAGCTCCTGCATCCTGGCGTTGAGCTCCTCAGCTCAGCAGCGGAGCGGCTGCCATGCTAGTTACTCACGTGTCGTTCTGCTGCTCCCAGAACGTGAGCTCGGCGTCCACGCGCAGGTGCTGCTCCTGCTGCTGCTTCAGCTCCTGCATCCTGGCGTTGAGCTCCTCAGCTCAGCAGCGGAGCGGCTGCCATGCTAGTTACTCACGTGTCGTTCTGCTGCTCCCAGAACGTGAGCTCGGCGTCCACGCGCAGGTGCTGCTCCTGCTGCTGCTTCAGCTCCTGCATCCTGGCGTTGAGCTCCTCAGCTCAGCAGCGGAGCGGCTGCCATGCTAGTTACTCACGTGTCGTTCTGCTGCTCCCAGAACGTGAGCTCGGCGTCCACGCGCAGGTGCTGCTCCTGCTGCTGCTTCAGCTCCTGCATCCTGGCGTTGAGCTCCTCAGCTCAGCAGCGGAGCGGCTGCCATGCTAGTTACTCACGTGTCGTTCTGCTGCTCCCAGAACGTGAGCTCGGCGTCCACGCGCAGGTGCTGCTCCTGCTGCTGCTTCAGCTCCTGCATCCTGGCGTTGAGCTCCTCAGCTCAGCAGCGGAGCGGCTGCCATGCTAGTTACTCACGTGTCGTTCTGCTGCTCCCAGAACGTGAGCTCGGCGTCCACGCGCAGGTGCTGCTCCTGCTGCTGCTTCAGCTCCTGCATCCTGGCGTTGAGCTCCTCAGCTCAGCAGCGGAGCGGCTGCCATGCTAGTTACTCACGTGTCGTTCTGCTGCTCCCAGAACGTGAGCTCGGCGTCCACGCGCAGGTGCTGCTCCTGCTGCTGCTTCAGCTCCTGCATCCTGGCGTTGAGCTCCTCAGCTCAGCAGCGGAGCGGCTGCCATGCTAGTTACTCACGTGTCGTTCTGCTGCTCCCAGAACGTGAGCTCGGCGTCCACGCGCAGGTGCTGCTCCTGCTGCTGCTTCAGCTCCTGCATTCTGGCGTTGAGCTCCCTCAGCTCGGCAGCGGAGGCAGCCACGTCAGCAGCTTCCTTGCTAGTCTCGTTGTCTAACATGTCTTGCTCCCGTTGGACTGTGGTCTTCATTTCGCGGATTTTCGCACGGGTTTCGTCCTAAAAAAAAATTAATTCGTTGATGATAAACGACTTGGGAAGGCCCTCTTAATTACGGCTATGTATCGCTGCAACGACCTGGCGAGGGTCGCGGGAATCCAAGGGATGCGAGACGCACAGGACCGTTCGTGACGATGCTTGGGGGAGGCCTTTGTCCAGCAGTGTCGCACGTCTTTCGGCCGAAGTAATGATGATCACTACTGAACATAAAGTCATAAACTCACGAGTAGCGCAGCCCTCTTCCTAGCCAGCGTGGTCTTCTCCCTGGTCTGCTCGGCGCGCTTCTGCGCCAGCAACGTTGCGAGAGAACGCAGCGCGTCCAGGCCACGCGACACGCTGGCCGCACATTCTGCGCTCATGAGCTCTCTGCGAACCAAACATATCGGATCAGGATGCCGAACAAAGTTCAAATTCAAAATAAAAAAAGCAAACGCACAGTGGAAGTACTTTCCCGAGACCCTGTTTCGTGAGCGGAGAAATAGGTATCGAGCATTAAACAAAGTATTCTAGATCACAAAACTTATTTATTATAACGTAGGCTTTACATATTTACTGCTCAGCGGGCAATGACACACTTCGTAGAGCAGTGTTGCCCACACGACTGCCGACAGAAAGAAAAGGACCGCGACGGTATGGTGGTAATCACTTTTAACTACTCGCAAGCAGTGTGACGCATCCGCTGATGTCTCGTTACCAAGCTGGCTTCCTTACTATTTATTTACTTCACCGACATATATATGTCAGTTTAAGCCAAGCCAAGACTAAACTTACTTCTCATCGAGGCTAGGTCTGGGAACTGCGCTGACAAGTGAATGAGGCCCTGTTTGTACTCCACGCAGCTGTCCAGGACATTCTGCTGCTGAGCCAGCTCAGTATCCTGGCTGAAGAGCATCTGTGACGACTATAACTTACTTCTCATCGATGGCCAGCGAGGCTAGGTCTGGGAACTGCGCCGACAAGTGAATGAGGCCCTGTTTGTACTCCACGCAGCTGTCCAGGACATTCTGCTGCTGAGCCAGCTCAGTATCCTGGCTGAAGAGCATCTGTGACGACTATAACTTACTTCTCATCGATGGCCAGCGCGGCTAGGTCTGGGAACTGCGCCGACAAGTGAATGAGGCCCTGTTTGTACTCCACGCAGCTGTCCAGGACATTCTGCTGCTGAGCCAGCTCAGTATCCTGGCTGAAGAGCATCTGTGACGACTATAACTTACTTCTCATCGATGGCCAGCGAGGCTAGGTCTGGGAACTGCGCCGACAAGTGAATGAGGCCCTGTTTGTACTCCACGCAGCTGTCCAGGACATTCTGCTGCTGAGCCAGCTCAGTATCCTGGCTGAAGAGCATCTGTGACGACTATAACTTACTTCTCATCGATGGCCAGCGAGGCTAGGTCTGGGAACTGCGCTGACAAGTGAATGAGGCCCTGTTTGTACTCCACGCAGCTGTCCAGGACATTCTGCTGCAGAGCCAGCTCTGTCTCCTGGCTGAAGAGCATCTGTGACGACTATAACTTACTTCTCATCGATGGCCAGCGAGGCTAGATCTGGGAACTGCGCTGACAAGTGAATGAGGCCCTGTTTGTACTCCACGCAGCTGTCCAGGACATTCTGCTGCAGAGCCAGCTCTGTCTCCTGGCTGAAGAGCATCAGTGACGACTATAACTTACTTCTCATCGATGGCCAGCGAGGCTAGGTCTGGGAACTGCGCTGACAAGTGAATGAGGCCCTGTTTGTACTCCACGCAGCTGTCCAGGACATTCTGCTGCAGAGCCAGCTCTGTCTCCTGTCTGAAGAGCATCTGTGAGGACTATAACTTACTTCTCATCGATGGCCAGCGAGGCTAGGTCTGGGAACTGCGCTGACAAGTGAATGAGGCCCTGTTTGTACTCCACGCAGCTGTCCAGGACATTCTGCTGCAGAGCCAGCTCTGTCTTCTGGCTGAAGAGCATCTGTGAGGACTATAACTTACTTCTCATCGATGGCCAGCGAGGCTAGGTCTGGGAACTGCGCTGACAAGTGAATGAGGCCCTGTTTGTACTCCACGCAGCTGTCCAGGACATTCTGCTGCAGAGCCAGCTCTGTCTTCTGGCTGAAGAGCATCTGTGAGGACTATAACTTACTTCTCATCGATGGCCAGCGAGGCTAGGTCTGGGAACTGCGCTGACAAGTGAATGAGGCCCTGTTTGTACTCCACGCAGCTGTCCAGGACATTCTGCTGCAGAGCCAGCTCTGTCTTCTGGCTGAAGAGCATCTGTGAGGACTATAACTTACTTCTCATCGATGGCCAGCGAGGCTAGGTCTGGGAACTGCGCTGACAAGTGAATGAGGCCCTGTTTGTACTCCACGCAGCTGTCCAGGGTCTTCTTTTGCCATAGAGCCAGCTCCGTCTCTTTACTCAGCACCATCTAAGGGAATGTTTGAGGAATATTAGTAAGAAGACTATCAAATATTTGAAAATACAGTTTGCAAATCTTGGAAAGTGAATAGTGTTTTATCTGCCTGTGTGTGTCTGTTTTGTTGGCCCCAAAGGAGACCGAATAATCTAGATACAGAAGAAGGTTTATTTTACGTTGGTCTTAAAGATTAATCGAATGCTTTAGCGACTGCATTTCGTGAAGACCTGGGTGCAATCCCAAAGTCTTATCAATAGGTTTTTGTCCGCTGCCCTTACTAAGGGTACAGTACGGCCGTTATAACTTGGCGAGTCTGAAGTTAGGCTCTGCGAATTTTAGTGCTAATAGAATTACAAGTACAATTAGTGTAAGTGTACCTTGCCGATCTGTTCAGCGAGCGATCTCTTTGAGTCCTGCACGCGCAGCGCGTAGTCCACCTCGTCCAGCAGCTTTGTGCGCTGCTCTACGCTCAGCGGCTGCGACTCCAGCTCCAGCTTCAGTTGCTGGCTCTCTGCACTAGGAAACAAATAATGAGAGTTCTTTACAGGGGTCTTAATATGGTGTGTTAGAATGACAGGCGTGCGAGCGAGAAAGAGAGATGGGGTATACACCCTACATAGTATAGCCTAGCAGTGGAGGTGTGTTTCGCTTGGGCGGAACAACGTCGTGTGTCGTAGGCAACGACCCCTCGCGCTGAACAGGACATGGTCGGATATGTATCCTTGTTGTATACATACTCTCTCGGTTCCATCTCGTGAGCTCTTCTTTCACTTATGGGAATGGTTGAGCTAAATAAGAGAAAACGGGGACGCTTGATGTAACAGCAGTTCCCTAACCCAGCAATTCATGTTTTTATGTAAAAAATAATAACAACTCACGTAGCCCTATCAATCTCGAGTTCCACCTGTCGTATAGCCGCCGCCAGGTCGTTCCTTAGCGTGCACTGCACGTCGTGCGTGGCGCGGTCGGCCCGCCTTGCGGAGCGCATGGACTTCAGCCCGGCGAGGAGCGCCTCGCGCCGGTCACAGCGACGAGCCTCGTCGGCGCGCGCCGCCGCTTCCACCTCGTCTTCGAGGCAGTGCTCGTATTCTGGAAGAAGGGTGTTTAGCATTAGGACTATGAATGATAAATGGTGATTCATAAAATGCGTTAACTCGCAGCCATGTCATTCAGTTATAAACCAAGCGTCCACCAGAGACGGCAAGATTATTATCTATGTTCTCTCATAAATACTGAAAGATGGCCTCGTTGATCTTATAAGCGCAAATGCTTACTACTGAGCATAGAATCCTGGACCGAGTCGGGCAAAAAGTGCTATTCGGTTTTCCCATTACAAATTACTCTGTAAGTCTGTAGGTAATCGAATTTGGAAATTGATGGTGGTAGTTTCCGAGGCTCCGAAAATCCATACCATGGGGGTATATCACTCGCTTACTCACAGCGGATTTTTCTGCGCCTGATTTCTCTCCAATAGTGTCAAATGGCCGCCCCATCGGACTATTAAAGAAACAGAGTGCACCTGTGTTTGGGCAGGCACTTGTGCACTGTAATATCTCTTGCATACTTAACTAATCCATGTTGAGATTGACTACTAAAATCAAAATTCAATTGGAAGGATTCTTATTGAATAAAATCACTTCAAAACTTACTTTTGATGGTTTGCTTTAACTCTGCAATCTTCTCCTCGTCGTTGCCCAATAACACCTTCAAGTTCTGCAGGTACTCCTCGTTTAGGTCTTCAAACTGATGACCTGGATCTTGGAATCTGTGTCCAAGAAAAATATATACAACAAAATTCAAAAAAAACTATTTAGCATAGGAATTATATGGCAGAATTCAAAAGGTATCAAAAGCCATGTCATTAAGTAAGTGACATTGCGAATGTAAACGCGCGGAATCGTGGCGATTTTGGAGGGCGCGACGTCCATGCTGGACGGTCAATGAGATCGATCAATATATTGATACAACCCTGATAAACATTAAATATAAGATAACGTTGGTATACCTGATCCAGCATTTGTACAAGTAGTCCCTGCGCAGACACGACAACTCGTCCTTGCCGACGTACAGCCATTCGTCTAGCACTGGCATTTCCTACAGGAAACATCAGAGTCATGATAATTTTATAATGTCGTAGCTAGATGAATAAAGACCGTGCGGAAATAAAAGTGGGGCCTGTTTTTTACATGGAAAATCATCAAATAACTTCTTTAGATCCTGTAGAGTAGGAGGGAGTGCCTAAATATTTTGGATTAAAACGAGTTGCCATAACTAGTGTGAACAACCTATTTTATTTAAGTTACAAAGATGGGAGAATTTTTTGCTTCGTAAAGAGATATTTCTTAAGTAGGCTTTAGATCCGCCTCCCTAAGCTTAGGGGCTCCCCCAGTTTAGGGGCCCCGGCCCGGCCTAGCTTTGCGGCAGGCAGCTACGTATATTGTTTTTAGAAAATCATCTAAGCATATACCACTTACACAATTGCACATGCTTGCTGCTGAATTGGTTTTGATGATGTAAATCCGTTCAGTAGTTATTGAGTTAATTGCGTCTATGCCGGTAGACAGACATACGCGGCGGAGAGCTATGCTTTATAATAAGTAAGGATTAGGATACTCACAATATGGCTGACGAGGTCCAAGAAGTACGCAATGAGCGCGAGCGCGTGCGGGAACGCGTGCAGAGTGTTGACGGTTTTCAGCCACGACTTGGACACCGTGCCCGGGTACAGGAGCCGCTTCGACAGGTGCGGCAGCTGCGGATCAACCAAAACATTTTTGAAGCTCAGAAATTATAGAGTTTGCAAATAATATCAGAAGGGGAAAAATTGCGGGATAGGTAAATACTGGGACATCCTTTTTTATCCACGAGAGATTGGGTGAAATTCCTTCCCCATCCAAAGTAGAGAATGCGAGGTATCTATCACAAGCGTCAGTTTAAAGACGCTAGTTTCGGTCAAGCAAATGAGTATTCGCCGCCTTTTTGGCCGGTCAGGAAACTCCAGCTGAAATTAGTTGTTTTAGCCGCAACCGAACTTTAATCAGTATCTAGTCGGGGCGCACGTCTTAGTACCTGACTAGTTACTTTTAAGTAATATTGAAAATCACATGAAATGAAAGTTTCAAATAGGGACTAATATTTTTTTAAAAAAGAGAAAGACACTTAAGTTTTATTCTTTTCGTGCATGATCTGATTGAGTTATCGCCAATGAATGTGACGATCGGTTTTCAATAAGGACAAGACCTTAGGCTACTTTTTTACGTGAGTTTGCTCACCTTAGTAACATAGTTATCAGTGTTAAGCTTAGCGTCCATGGTGATGGCCGACAGCAAGGCAGCCGCGATGTCCACGAAGCGCGCGATGGTGAGCGGCCGGATCAGCGCCATGCCCGGGCCCGCGCCGCCGCCCCGAGCGCTCAGGGCTTCGCCCACGCGCACCGACTCGGCGCGCTGCCACGCTACTGTCGATATAGGCCTGCAGACCAAAACGTAATAGTTACATGGACTTGAAATTATGAATGATGAAATGATTGAAATTATTATTATTTTGTAAGACACACCAACAACTATTGGCTGATGAGTGTTCAACAAATTTTAGAAGCTGTTCAGTGTTTCACAACACGGAATAAAACATGCTGTTATAACTCAGTTAAGTTATTAAGAAGGAACTCCTTTGAAGACTTCTCCAGGAAGAAGTCTGCAATTCCGAATAGCTTGACGGAATAACAAGTGTTTATATTCAGTATGTAAAAGTTTTTGAAGCTGGGATCAAGAAAATGTTAGAAATACCACAAACATGGAATGACAGTGTGTGAGATGGGAAGGTAAGACGCTATAAAAATTATCACTTGGACACATAGATTAGTCATGTTACCTCTGATCTTTGATGGTCACAAAGGCCAAAGCTCTGTCAAGAGAAGTTTGCCAGCTTCTACTTGCACGGTCCTCCGATGGAGTTCTCTGCAAACAAATAATGAAATTATTAACTTACGGTGTCTAAGTAAAACTTAACAACTGCTGAATAGATTTGACAGATGCTACATGGTTAGACCAAGGACCTGAAAAACACATAGGACTCTTTATAATATGTGAGAAGTATGTTCCTTTAAAGTAATTTTCTACTCTCTTCTTCTGTGTCGTTGCACTCTTGACAGAGTGGTTGATGAGGGCGGCTCTCTCTCTAATTTTCTACTATCACATAGATAAAGCTGCTGCCAGAAGCAAGTAAGCAATGAATGTACTTACAACAGGTGTGGTAGTTGGTCTGGCAGCATAGTGGCTGGAGCGCAGCGGTGTCATAGAGGACTGACCAAATCTCTCTCCTTGTTGGGAGCGGGACCTCTGTACAAGAACAGTGAATTAGTATTAAACGTAACACTAATTAGAAGGAGAACCAACACATATTATTATTTGGTAGGTGAAAAAATAAATGTAAAGTATAATATAATTTCTTTGCCTCTCTGAAATAGTAGTTTAGTATCTTAATAAACCAGCATTAGAAGTCCTGGTTTCAGAGCAGCAAAATTATTTGACCCAACTAAAGGAATAGGTATTATAAAAAAAGAGAATAAACTTACTCCATTCAGAGGTATTTTGGTAGCTGAAGCTTCCCTGCTCAGCCTCCCGCCTCCGAACGTTCCTCTGGCAGGTTCTGCACTGCTCGAGCGGTGTCCTGCAGCACTAGGTCTACGTGCCTCCGACGATAGACGGTCAGTGGAGCCAGGGCGACGGGGTTTCGGCAGTAACGATACTTTGCCTTCTAGCCTGAAGTTATTGTACGAAATCAGTCATAACTGCTTATTGGAATCAAGCTTATAAGTAATCATCAGTGATTGCAGACTAATTTATCGAATAAAAGCGTCATAATAATACTAAACTATCGCTGTTTAGTTAATTTGTTGTTAAAAACTTACCTCGACTTTCGTAGCACGCTGGATTGACCAGGAACATATCTGTTTGGATTCATTCTTGAAGAGGTAAAACACAAAGGAAACAACAAGGACCAATTAGAGTTTATTTAACTATATTTAACTTTGAATTCACAACATTCAAATTCAACAAATTGAACAAAACGTTTGAGTTTGAAATTCAAATACCTGTCAAATATCATAACAAACATTCGACCACAGATAATAGAAAATCTAAAATAATGCGTTCAAAAATATCAATTAGGATGGTACACAAAATAAAACACGAATATAAAACCTATTTCTTAGCCATTATTTCATTTTTGACAATTTTTTCTGCTTCACAAACTAAGTGAGGAAAAGTTGGATCTAGCAAGCATAACTTCATGAAATTTTTGAAAGAATTTGGTATCTTGGAAGTACTCGTTGCATCTGGAAAAAAAGTTGTCATATTGATTGATGATTTTGTTATTGGAAAGTTTCAGTTTTCAGCATTAGATAATGTAAAATGCCACTGAAAGCGCTAGTGTAAAGCTTTCGAAATGTTTAATGCCAGGCTGACCATAATTAGTAAGTTTATTTAATAATTTTTGTTGTAAATATAACTTATATACCTAAACTCAAGTATGGTCGTTGCCTAAACTATTCTAACCGAATAATTGCAAACTACATACGAATAAGGGCGATGTTCACCGACACCAAATCGACTGTTTTAATATTAAAACGGCTGTTTTAGCAACATTTCCTGTTCCTTATCGTCGGTTATTAACGTTAATCAGATGGTTATCTTAAACTTATATCGGTGCACATGGCCCTTAGTAGTCTATGTTTGGCAATACTGTATGTTTTATTTACAATTTTAATAGCACTTTCTGACTTAGTAAATAACAGAATAACCTCAGCCAACAGTGTTCACTGCATAAAAACGGCACCAATCTATTAATATTACAAATATTTACCTTTATTTTCAAATGCATGCCTTAGAACTTCATCTACATTTCTATACTTTGCGCTGATGACTTTGCTGTTTCGTATACTATTGTGATTTGTTATTGGAAAATGTTGGCCAAGCATCTCAAGGCACTGTACTACATTGGATTTTATTTGGAATTTTATTTTCCTGATCTGAAACACGACACAAGACAGAATTTATATAAGATCGCAACGAGAATCGGTATTTCTTCTTTGATCAAAACTCAATATTCTGGGCACCAATGGCTAATTGCAATTAAAGAACCAGTACTATATTAAATCAACTTACTTCTTGACAAGAGTTGTTAACAATTAAGATAAGAACATCGTCTTTATAAATTCCTTTGACTTTATGATGAATGTTGAACGATTCCAAAATCTTGGTGTCTGCTGTTATTAAAAGTTGATCGAAGTGAATACGAAGAAACGAGTTCGATAACCTGGAATCGTATCTGGTCCAACTTCCTCTCCACAACATTAGTTTGTCAATTGGGGTCGCCCAAGAATCTTAAACGAAATCAAAATTATGTTAAGATATTGCAAATCTAGACGGTTTTAGTACTAAACATAGAGTATCATTAATTACTTGTATTGGAGTTCATTTTATTTTATTGGTCTTGTGAACTCAGAGCACTATTATCCTAACGGTTTGCGAATATATTTTTTTGTACTTTGGTTTTCAATCTCAAGTCGTTCCCGCCAATTTTTTTCCTGCTGTAGGATTTTTTAATTTTTTCTTTTGCTTGCACACTGGCTGCACAAACCGTGCAGCCTGTGTGCAAAATAAAAATATTTTCACATTATACACACATCAAAAGTGTCTAGGGATCAAGCATTTTTATGCGGATTTCTTGAGATTGAGATGTGGCTTTGTAATAAATTTATGATTTTATAAATTTATATGGATCCTTTTTGGTGCATTTCATAATTTGAATCAGGAACTGTGAATCAAATTCGAGTAAAAGATGAAAATCAGCTGTCAATATTTTCCCTATAAAAACATACAACGCTTTGAAGACATTATTAGTGCTACTGTTTCCCTACTACTGATTAAAACCAACGTTATTATGGAGCGGCGACGTCATTTAACGTTTGAATCCCCAACCGGTCCTATGAGACCGCGCTGTTATTGTTTTACTATTGTGTCTCGTTTCGCGGGTATCTGAGTAATTAAGCAGGGAAGAAATGCTCAGAGCCGTGGGAATGATAGAAGCTGGTTCCCGGCAACGTACTGTGGCTTTAGCTCTGAATACAAGTCAGAGTGTTATCAGTCGACTTTGGACACGTTACCGAAGCACTGGTACCGTGGCTGAGCGCCATGGAGGACGGTATCGCTGCACCACACGGAGACAAGACCGATACATTCAAATCTTAACTCGAAGAGCTCGAACAATAACCGCCATGATGTTAGCCGTGAGGCTTCATCACTCTTCAGGGAACTTAATTAGCGACCAAACAGTCAGAAACCGCTTGCATGAAGTGAACCTTCATTCCCGAAGACCGCTACGGGTACCACCTATAGCAATGCACAATCGTAGGATTCGATATCAATGGGCTCTTGAACACAGAAATTGGGCAGAAGAACAATGGCGTTTCGTGTGCTTTTCTGATGAGTCTCGTTTTGGTATGAGACCGGATACAAGACGTATACGACACTGGAGAACCCCTGGACGCCAACAGCGATTAAAATCCTGCCAGGAAGTCCATCCTTATAGTGGTGGAACCATCATGGTATGGGCGGGTATTTGGATCGGCGGAAGAACTGAGTTGATTTGGATCAGAGGCAACCTCAACGCTCAAATTTATGCTGAGACGATTGTATCAGACGTCATCGTTCCTCTACGAGTGCAAATCGGTCCCTTATTTCAGTTAATGCATGATAATGCACGACCGCACACCGCAAGAGTTGTAAGACAGACTCTCGCCGCAGCTAACATCAATGTCCTGCCCTGGCCTACTCAGTCGCCAGACTTGAACCCGATTGAGCATGCATGGGATATGCTACAGAGAAGAGCTCTGCCGAATATGGAGGGTATCCAGTCGCAAGGAGACCTTTTTTTGTTGTTGCAACGAACATGGGCGGCCATTCCACAGCGTGATTTGGATGAACTCATTTTGAGTATGCCAAACCGATGTTCTTGTGTTGTTAGTGTTCGCGGTAGAAACACGGATTATTAATTGTTTAATTTATTCAATAAAATTTTAAAGAAAACTGTTATTTCAGTCTTTTTTTCGAACTTTAATGTTAGTGGTTCAAATGTCAAAAATCCCTTTATTAGGAAAATGGCAAATTTCTTTATTAATGCAAAGGTGACTTGGTTTATCGTTACTGTGACAAACGAAAACACTTTATTTGATGAATCCTTAAAGAAAATTTTAATTAATATCAATCAGGAGAAAAGTTATTGCAAAAATATATGTTGATCCCTAGACACTTTGATGTGTGTATGGTAAGTTGTCCCACATTGAACCAGGTAAATTTCAAAGTCTCATAGTGGGCTGGATGTTCCATCAATGCCTTTAATTTTTTGTGTATAGTTAGCATATTTATTTAGCTTCAATTTTGTAAAACATTAATTTCTCATACTCCTTTTAGTTCCGGTGTAAAACAGATTTTTATGAAAAATGATTTTTGGTTAAATGTGTACCACAGGTGGTACACATTTAACCAGGGTATCGTCCACATTGAGACACCTTATTAACGATGTCTTCTAGTTCAATTTATAAGGCAAATACTTTGTAATAATAATAATAATAAACAGTAATAATAAAAATCAGCCTTATATTTATAAAAATAACTTTAAATCATATGCAATTAAACCGAGAGTCTTAGTTTTATACATCACAAAACCTTTTTAGTCAAATTCTTATCATATTTTAATAATAAAAACAAAAGTAACAGTTTTTCATTATACAAACAAATGTACCTTCCATAATATAACAAATTAAAATTAAATTAAAATAATTTTAAAAAACACTCCTTTAACGACTGAGGTGTACACAGTAAACCGTGGTTCAATGTGTACCACCCTCAGGTGGTTCAATGTGAGACACACCACGTTTTGATCACTAAACTCAAAATTTTACCGGCAAATCAATCTCTTAAAATCACGAATTATAGCTCTTTTAATTGTTAAATAACCGTAGAAAACAGTGTACATATAAATAAATTGATATCATTTAAACGAAAAAAGCTAAAAAAGAATTAAATTGGCAAAAAATATTTACTTTTTGAGTCAGTTTGCTTTCGAATACTCCTCACACAACCACTTTGCACGCGATCGCCACGCAAACTAGTGGGCAGGAATGGAACGTAAATACCTCTCTTTCACTCATATTAGTGCGGTTTGGCAATGTCGCATTTTTGAGATTCGGCGGTGGTTCAATGTAGCTGCCTGGTTCAATGTGAGACACCCGACCCTATATAATTTACCATCAGAATATGGAATAATCAGAAAACACTTTATTTGATGAATCCTTAAAGAAAATTTTAATTAATATCAATCAGGAGAAAAGTTATTGCAAAAATATATGTTGATCCCTAGACACTTTGATGTGTGTATATAATTTACCATCAGAATATAATGGAATAATCTATATTCATTCTAATGTCACACAAACATAAAACTACTTGAAAAATAAAAATCCGCCACAACTGTCAGGAATCCGCTTTGAAAATTCTGAACACACGATGAGCGTTCCAAATACGACGTGGTATTCATCGTCCAATGTTTATTTACAACGTTGACATTTTTGTGAGTTTGACTGACAGTGTCAGATAATAAATGTCATTGTCATCAATATCTTGGTGGGAGGTTTGGTGACACCTACAAAAATAAAGATTCAATTTGTTTTCTCTAGTTTTATGAAGCTGAAATTGCAGAATGTCGGCAGGAACGTATTATTTCGTCATCGTCGGGCATTCCGACAACCCAATATTTGAAATGGACTTCATTCCAGTTACTAAAGAACCGAAGGTATTTATTCAACTTCAATTTCTCATTCCTCTCTTCTTTCTCCGCCTTTCCCCATCAGACTTTCTCTCCACCTTTTCCTCTTTTCTTAATATTGTGTTCAGTACAGTACTGTCTTATCAATTTCTCTCTATATGAACGTTATTATTTCAGAAAGAAGACAACAGACATTTGAACCAGTTCATAGCTCACGCAGCACTCGACCTGGTAGATGAACACATGTGGAAGGTCACGAACACGTACCTGAAGTCTGTTGACAAGTTCAACCAGTGGTTCGTCTCTGCGTTTGTTACTGCTAGTCAGGTAAGCATAATAACATGTAAATAGTACTACTATTTTAGTATTGGAATGATTTAGTAAAATACTGCATTGCAACACTGCTGACTTATAGTAGGTTTTAATCTTTGGAGTACATTAGAGACATCAACAGATTAGTATGCATGTTATGTTTTTGTTGCTTTACCTCTCTGACAATAGGTCCCTTTCAGGCCTTAGATTGCTGTTTTAGTGTCAGATCTTATACTCCGTTTGTTTAGGTAGTTAACTAAAGGTAAACAGTCTTGGTATGTCTTTTTATATTAAAGAGGTTGTATATAATATACACAAAGATTATTTAAATTTAGTTTATTAGCTAACATCGATTTAGGTAAATACCTATTTGCAAAGATTTTTACATACAATTTATAGACAACTTTTAGATAAAAAGACATGCCAAGATTGTTTACCTTTAGTTAACTACCTAAACCGACGGAGTATAGTTAATCTTTCTTTTCAATCTTTTTCTGTTTTATTCAGCAGTGTTGTTATTCTTTTGTCTGTTCTGTTGGGCACTTGAGTGGTAGACACATATTGCTAATTTGTACTGCAGGAAATATTAGATGTCCATTTAAATTTTGTTGTGCATTTATAATTATCCTCAAGTGCAAAATTTCTTTCTAATTTTTATGTTTGTTTGCTGTAAGAAATACTCAATTGTGGGTCAAGCTTGCCTGTGTGCATCAGCTGTCCTATTTTTATTGTTTTATAAATGTTTTGTGTAAAATAACAAACAGTGAATTCACACAATCAAGTAGCTCATTCCAGTAACAATCAATCTACCATTTAACTCACAAGGTGCTTTCAATATATTCCAGATGAGATTCATAATGGTCCACGACGCCCGCAATGAGGACAGCATCAAGAACTTCTTCACAGACGTCTATGAAGCGTACATCAAGCTCATGCTGAACCCCTTCTACAAAGAAGACACGCTCATCACATTGCCAGCGTTTGAGAAAAAGGTGCAGTTCTTAGGCAAGAAGTATTTAACATAAGGTAGTATTAGATGTAGCAGTTATGATGTATTTATTGGAGATAGAATAAGCTGTAAAAAATTTATACATTGATAAAAACTTCTAATACATAATGTCAGCTTCAATCAGCTAGGAAGTGCTATGTACAGTAGAATAAATAATTAAAAACAAAATAATTTTCCATATAGGTAATAGTCCTATAATATATGGAAAAATATATAGTTTTTAACTGAATACAAGTCAAGAATCTAGAATCAATCAAGAATTGACCTCAAAAACACATGCTGGTGGGAATTTTTGAAGTTCAGTGTCTTTTCATTATATGCAAATTAATTTTTACTAAACTGGACAATATGTTTAAAATTGTTGAAACAGGAGGATCTCGGTAAAATGGGAGATGGGAATTTAATGTTGTATGTAAAACTCAGCGGTTGGTTTGATACATTTGCTGCTAAATACTGTAAAAACATTAGAATGTGTTACATCCACATTCTTATGAAAAACAAGAGTGACTGTATTATGTATCAAATACTTTCAAAATTGACAGTAGCTAAATTCACAAACCTTACAAAGACAAAATAAAAAAGGAATCCTTTTTAAAAGTTCTTGTTATGTTATGGCTTTATATTGTCCATGGCAAAGAATAAAGCTGGCTAGTTATATTTTGTTGGTGAATGTGTTTATAAATGAGTGTATCATTAAAAATAAAAGATGTAAATAATTCTTATAATAAATTACTTTTTATACCAAATTTAAATCACATTTTATTTCAATTTAGTTACATAATACTGAAAAGTTGGTTTACATTATAAGTAGGTATAGAGATGCTGGAACCAAATTGAACCCAAATAATTCTAATAAAAACGGTTTTTAGTTGATGTTGCCATTAAACAAGTGTTCAATAAAATCCACATATCTCCAATAATAATATAATTCAAGAATATGCATGGTGCCATGATATGTAAGCTGCCTTATAATCAAATTACCTGGCAAGTCAACAAATTACACACATGGGGCCTATTATATGTATGTAGTACTTATATCTATTCAGGCTGCAGTCAGTTTTGGAGTTACAAATTCATTCAAAGGATATAGTAGAGTTATTTTAACTGGTTTCATATAAATCTCATAACTATGACCCCTCAAAGTTTGGAACCAATTTCGTGTGCGTTCAAGGTGAAAACTGAAACAAGTTACACAAACTGCACTAAGGCCCATTTTAATGAATCATTCTCAATAATATTCCTAAGAGCAACTTCTTTAGAAACAAAAATCACAAGATGTCTAAACGTGAAAGTACAATATCCTGCAAAATTCAGATATTTTTTGTGCATTTACCACAAACAATTTACATTGTTCGTAAGTTTTATGCATTTTGAAGGTCAGTGCCGGTTCTATGTTAAAATACGATATTATTATATTAGAAAATATGGAGTTATAAGTATGTATATGTAATTATAAATTCAACAGTGTCCAATTTTCGCAGAAACTAAGTATGTATTTCTTTTATACTACAAACTAAAACATTGAGTTCATTTCACCATAAGATATCAAAAGGCAATAACTTAGAAGGGTTCAATAAAACAGATCTGTTTAAGCAGAAATTACACTTAGTATTATATCAAAGAACAGTAAATTATCTGTAAGGCAAAACTGGCTGCACCCTTCCTTTAGTTTCAACATATCAGCAATATTGCTGGAGTTACATCATCAGGTCATATATTACAGTCTCAGTTTACACATTGGGTTTCAGTACAAGTCAGGGAGGTCTAGGTCTTCATCAGGTACACTACCAATTGAGAAGTCATCTGTAAGCAGAGAAAAACAATGTTGTTTTTAATTCTCATTATGTAGCTTTACAAACTGTAACCCCTCGGTCACCTATCTCTTTTTACCAAACACAAAAGAGTAGTATTATTATGAATCTATAGTGTTTGTTTGGCATACTGTTATGTTTTCCACCATTCTCCCGACATACAGTCTTCAAGGTTTTTCTGGGTGACATTTGTGTGCATCTATTAGTGACAACTGTGCAGTCAAGGAGCACAAGAGCAATTGGCTCCTTTTCCTCCAAGCATGCTCTACACAAGGGACATTTTAAGTGTTGCCTGTTGTGAACCTAAGCAGCCAATGAAAGGGGTCTACAATTTGTGTGTAGAAACCCCTTATCTTGCGAATGAAGCCGTTGCTAGAAGCTAGTCCTTCATAATTGAAATATGTTTTTAAAGAGTGTAATCTAAAAAAATGCAGCTTACTAAATATAATCATTATTATCTCACCTTTAAAGAATTCATCCTGGTATGAGCAGTTGAAGTCCATGCTGGATTTCTTGGTGACTGGCGGAGGAGTGTTGGGAGGTGAGAACTGCTTCAGGATCTCTGGCTCTGGTACTGGCAGGTAGTCAAACAGGTCTCGGTGGTGATTATCTGTGGTACGAGAACATTATAAGACCTGAATAAGTGATGAACAATCTCTACTTCTGTATTAGTCTAGTGTTTTACAAAGAGAAACAATCCGTTTTAGTTTAAAATAAAAAGCACAAATAATTTAAACAATAAATAAAATGCAGCAGACAAAGCCCAGACTGATATAATTATTAAGTTTAATAAATCAAATGTGATTTATTTTCTTGTTTTGCTATACTCATAATCAGTTCCACAGTGAACTTTGTAAAATATTAATCATCAACTTTATCATTGTACTAACTTACCATACTTAAATGAGGGTTTGTGGAACTCAACATCCTCCCCGCAGAGTTGCTTCTCTTTGTTCTCATCACTGTATATCAAGGAGCCAACATTGACTGCTCTAGGAGTAAATACATTCCTGACTGGAGTATTTTTCAAAGCCTTTCCTGTGTTGGAAAGAAAGGATTTCTTTGGACCTTCTGACCTTTTCACAGGCTCATTAGGCTTCACCGGGCCGGCAGACACGGTCTTGCCCATGTTTTCTGAAAAACATTATGAATAATATTTTTACAACAATGGGGGTAAGGGGTAGCTATAACGGTCACAGAAAATAAGAGAAAATACAGGATTATCATGTTATATAAGGGCCCATCATGAAATCAGGTCCCAAGTGACCCACTATTTCATGAATTTAATGTCCTAAAAAGTGATAAAATAAAAGTTTTTACCGATATTCGATAGCGGTTGGCGCGAAACATTTTTCACAGCCTGTCTCGTGAGATGGTCACCAAAAATATCGAAGAGCGACTCCGCCATATTCACAGGGATACAAATTGAAGTTTAATTCTAACAAAGAAATTCAAATATTGATATTATCAATGTTTTCAATCGCACAAACAAATACAGTCGTTGAACGCCAAACGGTTTTTTGAATAATTTGTTTTAGTTTTTTTTTACCGGCGCTCTAACTGTCAATCTGGTTACGGAGTATTTTAGCGCGATAGGAAGTCTGAAGTCTAATTAGAAAAAAAAAGTAATTTGACTCAGTTTAATGGTAGAATAGTAGCCACAAATGTAACGATTTAATCTCGCAAATACCTATATACTTTGCACAAGTATACTCTAACGTCTGTTGGAAGATACTTACGCATTTTATAAAAAATATATATTCGAGCTAATATTTTTATTATAGTATTGACTGCCCCAGGGATTTTAAATTAATACATTTACTGCCAAATACCAAAAAAGTGCGTACATCTATATTACAATGGTAAACATTAACTAGGATAAAAATTACAATATTTAGCGTAACTTCTATCAAGCTTAAAAGACTTGGTACTAAGCCAAAACCATTAACAAAACAACACTTTTCAGAACGAAGTTGAAGGTGTCAATACGTTGTAATTTATTTTGACAGATCATTCCTCATTTCAAAACAAACTCACGCTAGTGTAATAGTGTTCTGTGGTATTTATTCAGTAAATTAGATTTCGTAGCCTGTAAGTTAAGATATACAGTTAAAGAATGTCTGAAGATAAGTCTGCCAAGACGAATGGCCTCGGGGCTGACCCCATGCAGCGTCTAGCTACATTTAAACCACCCCGTGATCTTACCTTGGGTGGAATTAAAACTAATAAAAAAATATTCACACCAAATTTGAACGTGTCCAGGAATAAAAACAAAGGGTAAATATAGATTTCATTTATGCTTCTCTGGTCTGGTCTAGTCTGCTCGTTGATTTGATTAATTAAACCTGATAAGATTATTTTTTGTTAACAATAAGAGGATGAGTCTACAACCTATGGACTTTTGTGTTACTTCTGGAATGCATGGTACTTTCATAGTTTTATCAAAAAACATCCAAGTGAGATGACATTAAAAACTTACTTGTATCTTTACAAACCATCTGACTTTTGAAATTGCATCAGAAAATATTTTGATGATGATTTTTGATATTTGCCTGATCAGTTTTACTTCTATGCTACATTAATCAGCACTGTAAGTCAGGTATGTTTGCCCAATCAGGCTTGTTGGCACTCTTGTCAGGTTAAGACTCTTGTAATCTAAGGAATCTGGTTGTCAGTAAGCTAGAATGCTGTAATTTGACATTTGGTGGTGTTTTGGATGTAAATTTTCTATTGAACCTATCACATACCTGTGAAACGAAATACAATAGTAAAACATTAACAGCGCGGTCTCATGCGACCGGCCGGGGATTCATGAATAAAACTCAATATTGTAATGAGACTACAAAAAACCCAAGAGTATACAAGGTTTATGTGGGAGTAGGTACTCCCCTAATGTTTATAAATCATACTCATCTCCACCCACATTCATCCAATCCAATCACATAATTTTAAAATTCTCTACCAATCGGTTTTTAGATTATTATTGTATAAACCAGCTCCTAGGTCCTATTAAAAAGGTTCTATTTAATTCAATGATGATTGTATGAATAAGATTTTGTAACATTTATACCTCATCTCATAGGACAAACATTGTGATGGTATTTATTTATATACATAAACTTTATTGTACACCAAGATTACAAAATACAAAAGGAAACCTAATATTAATAAAACATACAATTAGCAGCCTTATCACAATCTTATTATCAGTAATGAATTACCTACTTAATAAAATAATTCCAGCCCATCAAAACCACAGCAGAATCAGAGAAAAGACGACAAAGACAGAAAGGACAAAAGAAATGACAGAAACAAGAACTTCAGGAATGGAGCTAACATTATCAAATCTAGTGGAGTGTTCTCAGAAGGTAATCTAAATAAATATTTATCCACAGGTATGGTCTTTTTTTACGGTAAGGCAATCATCAGAATGACTTCTCCCATTCTTGGGCGGAGCGAGAGGGTGTGTCAGAGTCTTACTGACTAAACCCCTACCCCGTTCCTTCGTTGCCTTCGATCTGGGGACACGGTGGACACCTTTCGGAATTCCCATGTTCCCCAGAGGCTTCGGCCCTACCAGGCCCCTACAGATCCACAGGTATGGTATACCAGCCAGCTTTTCCAGATAAACTTTGAAAAGGAATAAAGAAGTCAAAGCAAGAGTTATTTGTGCACACAGGTACAATTTAGGTGATACAAAACATAACTGTCTCCATGTGCCAGATAGCAAACAAACAGTTTATTTACGCAATTTTAAATCTAGCTTTTCTTCTCAATAGGAATTACTCCTGTGTCATTAGTGCGTTTATAAAAGTATTTGCAACACACACGCGGCTGTTTGTCAGGGTTCTGATATAACAACAAATACTAAAACAGAATAAAATAAATATTTTAGTGCAACTCCCACACAACAAGGTTTTTTTATTTGTTTGTCCTTTTTTGAATAACAAAGAAATGTTGATTTTGAATTCTTTATTTTCCTGTAGGCAATACAAATTTCACCTCATGACACAATGCAGGGCCGAAGCCTCTGGGGAACATGGGAAATCCGAAAGGTGTCCACCGTGTCCCCCAGATCGAAGGCAATGAAGAAACGGGGTAGGGGTTTAGTGAGTAAGAGTCTGACACATCCTCCCGTTCCGCCCAAGAGTGGGAGAAGTCATTCTGATGATTCCACTACCATAAAAATAAAACCTCATGACACAAATTGTTCCTTGTGGGATTCTAACCCATGTCACGACTCACGCCAACCACAGCACCAACTGTGTCGTTTTTGCTAATTTATCAGCCGCACATTCCAGGTCTGGGCAGTGCCGAGCGACATTCCTCGCGGGCGTCATACGGCAGCAGAGAATCAGACACAGTACAGGCTATGCAGAAGCCTACTATCAGAGTAAAAGATGTTATTAAGGTAAGATACCGCGTACATCGAGGGACTGGAACAATCTGCCTGCTGCGGTTTTTCCATCCGATTATAATTTGGGTGTCTTCAAGGCTAGAGTAATTTGAGTTTGAGTCATCGTGGTGAAACGATTAGTCAGCTAGACTCTGCGTTACCGAGTGCTAGCTGTCCAGGGTGCGCCGGGCGTTTAGAATTGTATTACGATATTTTTAACGCCGCTCGGGGAGGCTCCTTTCATGCTCGAACTGCAGTGGCCAACCTGGAAATCTCTGAACCGACTGCGGGCTCAGGTTGGTCGCTGCAGAGATAATCTGGCCAAATGGGGTTTCCTCAACCCATCGCAAGTATCATGCCAGTTTGGAGCTCCCTCACAGGATATGCGTCATCTTCTTTCCTGTCCAGCATGCCCAACTACCTGCACCTTTAACGACCTATGCGAGGCTAACGACAGAGCTGTCCAGGTGGCTAAATATTGGTCGGACAAAATTTGAGTTAATCGACACGACAAGAAGAAGAAGGCTAGAGTGAATAGGCTCTTAATAAACTAGTGCGCCTCACCATCGACGATTGCATCACTGCTTACCATCAGGTGGGATCGCAGTCAAGCGCTAGTTTATAACGATAAAAAAAAAAAAGATGGTATATTTGAAGCCTTCTCTGAGTCTTTTTGTGAATTCAGGATTAGGAAGAGATAAATGATATTCAAAAGGTCACCTAATAAAGTAGTTGTATATTTTCTAGGAATTACTGACTCACACATGTGTCAATAGCGCACGTCTTACAGGAGTCGGGCGCGATGCGACTTTCAGTTTAAGGGCTTGTACACAAAACTGCGATGCGACGTCGCATAGCAAACACTTGCGAGTTCGCAAGACGTGTCGTAAGAACTGGCGAATTGATTCGCATCGCACATTGTATAGTCGCCTGAACCGATCGCGATGCTCTGCCGCACAAAATCGCATCGCAGCAATTCGTATTGCAGTTTTCTGCGTTTCGAATTCGGATCGCGTCGCACCGCAGTTTTGTGTACAAGCCCTTACGATGAAAAGAAATATGCGGCAGCATTACCACTACGAGTTTTCATTTCATTCTTTCATTTACGGACCTTCAATAAATCCGTCACTTGTCATTTCTACACCAGGCTTATTATTATTATTATAAAGGTGAATATTTGTTACTCCTTCACGCTCAAACGGCTGAACGGCTTTGGATCAAATTTGGCACACGGATAGACCATGTCCTGAAATCACATGTCCTGAAGCACATCTGGCAGAAGCATATAAGTCTAGAATATTAGCGATTTCTAACACCCATGAAAAGCTGGGACGGGTTGCTTGTAATCAATATTTTAACTACCGCTTTTCAGATTGACAGAGAGCTGGAAGAAGAAAAGATAAAGTCAGTCCTTGGAGAAAGCAACATGGCGGACGAGGACAGCAGCGAGGACTTCAAGCACGCGCACGAGAGGGACGCGCCCATCAAACTGCCCATGGATGACGGTGGTATGTATGCTGTAGTATACTGGGTTATTTGTATAACACTGGCTCTAACCTCTCTGGAATGTCTGGATTGACTGTTACTATCATCATAAACGACGATTATTGTTCTATGACTTCTAAAATTTATCATATTTTAGCTCACATAAAAATTAAAACCACTGAGCCACCACTGCTCCCTACAAGCAAGTTGTAGGTCGCGGGTTCAAACCCCATCAGGCGCATTAGTGTAATTTATTTCATCACCACTGCTCTCAAAATGGTGAAGGAAAAATCGGCATGTCCTAGAACCAAAAATTCGAAGATATGTGACATCCACCAATCCGCAATGGGCCCGCGCGGTGGATTATGGCCCATTCAATCTCCAAGAGAGGAGGCCTGAGTCCCAACAGTGGGAACATTATAAGGCCGATAGTGCTAAAATGCTAAAAAATTAAAATATTTAGAACATTCAATTTAAATTTTTTTTTTATTAAATAGTCTAAGAAGTAAGTACAATAGTCGGGGGAGCGGGGTCAAGAACAGTGCGCGGCAGGTGTAGATAGGTACAGCAAAATACAGAGTTGAAATGTGTTAGGTAGAACAACGAAATCTTAAAGGTTTGTTTTCGATAAATGTATTATGTTTTGTAAAGTCATAGAACAATAGTTGTTGTTTATGATGACAGTACTACAGTCCTGCAAGGTTGTTAATGTTTTACAAATAACCATGTATACGCGTTGTAGAAGCATGTTTAGATAGAGTGCGTCTATTGAAAGTGCGACCTGGAAGTTATTTTTTAAATTTAATTGATAACATTATTCAGCCGCAATTGTAGGAAATAAAAAAAATTGTGAAGTGTCAAGACATAATTCTCCTACTAGTTAGTAATACCACATACAAAATTTTTGGATTAAACCTCTTTTTCTCAGGTTGCGCTTTCATTAGACGGACTATAGGTACAATATAGAACAGTATGTATAGAATAAAGGTAGAACTACATTGCGTACACGTGGGCCACGTAAACCTATCTAAGGGCTTCGGTCTCCATACATTTTATATGGCAACTAGACTTGTAGAGCTACATTAGATCCACGCCACGCGACGTCGTTCTACGTACACCTTTTCTTTTAAATCTTATTAATTTATTAGTGAACAGTTATAGTAGCATGGTTGTGTGAATGTGTGTTAGAAATATTAAGTTAAACGAGCGAGCGGGCGAGCGTTGAGCGTAGATCTAGCATAAGCGTAACGCAGCGTCCAACATCAATGCGATTGCGAAGCGATCCAATGCGGTTTACGAGAAGTCGTCGCTTTGTCCGCAATTTTCTTTAAAGAAAATATCATATGAAATGTCCGCTTCGCTTCAATCTTGATTGCACCGCATCCACGTGCGGTTGGTCACGTAGGTCACCGCAATGAAGTATCAATTTGTTTGTTCAAATCTTGCCGCTTCGCTTTGCGACCGCGTTCGCATTGATTCGCTTAGGGTAACGCGTTAATGTCGTATGTATGCGTTGTGAATAGGTTGCAGTAGCGTCGAGCGTCTTGTCAGTGTAGAAGAAACACAGGTGGGTTTAAGTCAGTAAAAGGCTGCCACTCTCTTTTGCTCCCCTCAGAACAAGAGTTATTTGATGACTTCCTTCAAAAGAAAAATGTTCATGCTGTATCAGTGGCGAGGGGTTAACATGGGTGCGAGTAAACCCGCTGCTTGTACCAAAAATTATTATAAACCTGACCTAACTAAGCGACGGAGGATCTTAACTGCGAGATTCAGAAACCGTCGCTCAACTAACAACGCCATCTAGTGACCGCATTCCCAACTTTTTTCACAAATTCACAATTTTCTCAAAAGATGACGCAGTCAACCAATATTTATGTAAACACAATTTTAAAAATAAGTATGTAAATTATATTATTAAAGTTCACTCACCAAATGCCGCTCGCTCAATGATGCAATAAATCCAAACCGGCGTTTTTATTAATTGTCGTAACTTAATTTTAGGAACAGGATGTTTTGGTCGCGTAAAACGAATGCGATACTTTGTATCAAATCATTTTGTATATCACTCGAAAGACCAGAGAATGAGGGATTCTGTGTTGAGGAACATTGTTCCAAATGCGAATCGATTACGGTATCATACTTTCTTAAATATAACAACGTTTCGATGTAGTTACCGCGGTTATCGGTAGCCGAATTTTCGTGGTGTCCGCGAAAAGCTAACTCTTGTTTACCTAGCAAAATGACTGTGTCGATGAACCGTTTCATTAAACTTCTATTCCGATCTACTTTTCTATTATGAACTTCATACGTATTAGTAAAAAAGTTTCTATCCTACGATTTCCGAAATCTTGCAAAGATAAACAACTTCGGATATGTTTTTCGGTCTGAACATGTTTTTTGGACGAATTTGTAAGATTATTAATATCACTAAATCCCGTGTGGCTCCATAAGCTAGGTACTTACTAGAATCTGAGAATAACAAACATGGGAAACAAAACATTGTTTTTACTGCACTATCACTACGCAAAACTCACTAGTTTACATAATAATAAATCAATTTCAACCATAAAACTATAAGATTCTAAATTATAATACGAATATATCAAATAAAATGAACAGGTGAAATATGACACATCAATAAGCGCGAACCAACTCTGTTGTCATTATTGTCAAATGTCAAACTAAATAATAAAATCTAAATAAATTAAGAAGTTCAGTATCATTCCATCTCGTTCTAGCGGATGCATTTTATGGTATGTAACTCGATTAATAGCGGGTTCCCTTGAACCAATATTTAGCCGTGTTATACTCGCTTGACGCCTGCGTAACACCGCTAGATGTCGCTAGAAACTATGAATTAAAATGTATGAAATTCCGGTATTACGAATCGGCTTACCGAGACCGACCTGTTTTGCGTGAGTTGATATTGCCCCGAAAAAACTTGTAGGCGTTTATTTATTGTTGATTTTTATTTTCACAAGCAAATATTATGCAGTTAAATGATATTTGAATGATAATTTAAAATAATAGATACTACTATTTGCCATAATTTAAAAGTGAAGCCGGCCGGAATGGAGTTGTTTGGAGGCTGCGCGGCTGTGCTGTATGTATTGTGTCAGTTTTGCGTGTGTCTTCTATAGTATAGTATAACGGGCTGGTATCCGCAACTCCACGACTAAAGCGCGTATTTTGCGTAGTGGGTCTCCTAAGCGTGTGTGTGGAAGTTGAGATAGTTTAGATTGATTTTTAAGTTTTAAATATTATGTTGAGCGTAGGTCTAACATACAAGCGTCAATGCGTTGTGATTATTCTGTAATAGCGTCGATTGTATTAATTGCGCGTCGCGTAAGAATCGCGTTAGCGTTACGTATTAGAAGCGTTTAAGCTGCGTATACTGCGTACTTGCGTAGGCGTCCGATGTGTGTGTGTGCAAACTGCAATGCGAGATATTTAGATATAATTTAATTGGATAGTAGAATATGTTATGTAAAAACTGAACAGTCTGAAGTTGAACACACCATGTAAGGTAGGCGCCAGATAAACTTGGAATATCGGTTATTGACCCTACTAAATTTATTGATTTTCTAAGTTTCAAAACATATATACTTAAAGCTGTCTTGAATCAACATCTACCGAGTTCCTTTGCATTTAGAAGTAATGAAAAACAGTTAATTGTCCGTTTTACATAGTTAAGCAGAGATATTAGGAAAAGGTCAATGTATTTTATTTCAAGTTTATCTCAAGCATCTTCATATTGATCTATAAATCCATTTTTTTTTCCAATAATCTAAATTCCACATTTCAGAAGCCATTTTTTCTTTCACCATCACAATCATCTATGTTTAAAATTAACTGGTCTTGTTCATAGGCTGGTCCAAAGTCAAACCCACCGTGAAGGTTAAACAGGAGGTGATCGTCAAGCGCGAGCCGGAGGAGAACGACTGTGGTACTAACTTTTTACTAGTAATGTCCCGAGTTATGAGGTCAAGGAGTACTTTCCCTCCCCTCTTTACCTCTTTTGAGACTAACTTCTGGTTATTGTAAAGTGTACCTACATAACAGACAGGTCTGTGTACCCTGATATAGTGATGAGTGATCTCGAGGTGTTTTAGCCAATGAAAGAGTCGGAGTTATTAAAATAACAATCTATATTACATAGCATGAGTTGGGTGACAGCAGGACGAAAATATGCATCTTTAAGATGAGAGAAAAGGATAGATAGCTACATTGTATGAATCTGACAGCTGTCACCGAAACCATCTTATAACAAATTTAGTATAGTCAACCATGGACTCGCCGTTCTACAAAATAATCGAGATGTTATTCGATTGTTTTGAGTCAACGCAATCGACCGCTAGTTTTCGATTGTTCGAATGTCACTCTCACTCGAGACTCTAAACCATCGAGGCTCCTCGATGGTTTAGAGTTTCGAGTGACGACGTAGTTTGACTCGCGAATAAACGCCATGCACCAGTCGCAGTAACAGATCGTCGGACTCGGGTCTAAGTCGTAATAATCGAGAACCATCGAGATTTTTCTCGTCACATCATCGCTGTCCATCAAGTGAGATAGCGGTTAAGCGCGAACTTTTTAACATTAACAATAAGATATTCGAATAATCGGTTTTATTCGATCTCTCGCCGTCGCTCATCGCTGGTCTGGGTACGATCGGCCAAATTTCCACAAGCTCACCTTGAAGACGATAATTCATATAAAACTTACATACAACATACACTATGTATACGATGGCAAACGTGTTTAATAATGATTATGTATCACTATCGTAGGCAGTCTCTCTGTATTCTTGCAATAATGGGATCTTGGGCTGGCGTACCTTAATACAGGTTACTGTGTAACCTAGCTAGGACGCCAGGACAATTCTTTTACTACATTGTAAATTTTTCACTAAATATTATTATATATATTTCACTAAATTGTAACTGTGTAGACTCTACCTCTTTTGTGAAAATAAATATATTATTATTATTATAATTGCATAGCATAAAAAAGGCTCACGGTTTGTTTCGTGTTTCGTGACTAGCTGCGCCTGCGCAGGATTATTTTCTTAACTGAGCATGTGCAATTTTTGTCCACTACTCTGAGACTCCTCGCGCAAAACCTCGTGACTCGGGACCTTACAATACATTTGCAGCTCTGCAGCGTCGAGGGAACTGTTTCCATCGGCCAAAGGAGCGGCTATATTGTCAGCGGCTTTATATTATATTTACTTTTACCATTTTCGATGCATTCTTTGTGTACTCGGAATTGTTATGTTTGTTGCATGAATCGTTTATCTGGACGAGTAGAGGTTGTCGTTAATCACATGATGTTTTTTAGTATTTTTTTTAAACTCCCCCCTTTCCCCTTGTGATACGCGGTGAAGACTTATATCTTCCCCTTCCTAAGAATACTGTTTTCTCAGAATCTATCTCTAGCGGGGAAATTGTATCTTTGCAAGGGCAAGTCAAGGTCACACGCCGTTTTTCGTTTTAGTGCACACCCTCTTGTGTTTAAATACCGGGAGATTTTCATCACGTGATTTATGACCGATCCCTAACGACCGTAAAATTGTTCTGTATTTTATTATATTGTATGCTTTTACAGTGTAACATTTAAGCTTAAATAAGGGGTTATCATTATCCTTTAGAATTTCGGAAACCGGCATGTCCTTTAACCAAAAAATTCAAAAAGATATGTGAAATCCAGTGCCGTAACTAGGGCGGTGCTAGCGGTGCCCAGGCACAGGGCGCACACTCTGAAGGGGCGCAAGAAGTCATATCTTTAGCCCTTTTTGTTTGTATGGTACTTCTTTCGAGGGGCGCAGTTATAGAAACTCGCACCGGGCGTATAAAAGACTAGTTACGGTACTGGTGAAATCCACCAAACCACACCAAGCCCGCCTGGTGGATTACGGTCCATTCCCTCTGCTAGCTAGCTATTCTGCTATTCCTGCTGCTAGAGAGGAGGCCTGTGTCCCAGAACTGGGAACTTTATAATGCTATTTATGCTTATGACTACCGAAACCAAAATCAAAACTTATTGTTATAATGAGGTACTCTACTGGGTGTAAGGGACAGCCCTCCACAAACTTTAAGGGCTTGCTCAGTAGAAGAATCTGAACATCCTCCCATATTTTTTTTTTTCAGGAATCGAAAAAAAAATCGACCTCTTCATACAAACTGTCCGATAAAATTTATAATTTTGTATGGTGAGGCTGAAACAACCTTGAACCTTGTTTTTTTCGATTCCTGAAAAAAATAGTTGTGGGAAGATGTTCAGATTCGTCTACTGAGCAAGCCCTTAAAGTTTGTGGAGGGCTGTCCCTTACACCCAATATAAATAGATGCACTTCATCACCTTTTCGCTAGCTAATGCAATCTGTTCTTACAAAAAGGTGATGGCATATCCACATACCCTATTTAACTAGCGTATAAACCGGAGTTTCCTTGCAGTGCTAACCGCGGTGGAGGAGAAGGTGCGGCCTGATATCAAGGAGGTGTTCGAGGACACCGACGTGGTCAAACTGCTCAGGAGTGATCAGCCGACACTCATACTCTTACAGGTAAGAAGAGAGAACAAAAGAATAGGTTTTAGTCAGTAAAAGTCTCTCAAGGAGTATTTCTGATGATTTCTCACCTGTGCGATCGAAGCTGTGGCGCACAAAATGTCTGCATGGCATATAATTGCTTCGGTTCTAGTTTTATAGACTAAAAAGTGTGTCGCATATAGTCTGTCGTCTGCGCAGCACACTGCACAGTTTACACTTTAAGACTCTTTTGATAAAGTTTACTTTTCAATTACATAAAATATCTTTGCTCTATACTCCTGAAGAAAATGGAGTTTACATTAATTTATTCTGTGAGAAAAATATTTTGTGCATTACTAATTTATTTCTATTGCTATTGCTTATCACTTGAAGATATCACACATTTTTGTTTCACAGATAACAAAAGATCCACAATGTTAGTAAAATTACCTAGTTTATAATAAGCCTACTACAAAGGCTTATAATCTCAGTTACCAGATTCGCTGCCGGGCCGCGGTGGTAAAGTGGAAGATGATGTACCTCGACGCAAAATCAATGACGAGCCTTCCACCTCCTCCGGTGAAGAGAAGGAGGAGAAACCAGTAAGTATGCCTCGCCGTAATCACACTGCAATTGGGTACTTTACTGTGTTTATTTTTGTCCATTCATTATTTACTTTTCTAAGTTTATCTGACCCCTCGTACTTTACGTAGCACGTTAAGCCGTTGATCCCGGTTCTCATTTGTAGATCTTTGACAGTCGTTTCAGGTAGTCAGTAGTCAGTCTATGTAGAGCAGGTATTCAGCCCTATTCGGTTAGATTGGAAGCCGATCCCAAACTAGTTGAGAAAAGTCTTTTAATATTAAACAATAAAATTGTGATGTTTAACTGTAGTGTAAAATAATATTTAAATGCTTAATAATGTTAGTAAAAACTAATGTAAATAAAAATGTCTTACAGCGGGCATAAGATTATTTATCAGTAAAATCGGCATTAGCTAGATTCAGAATTATCTCCCATCATGTTAAACTAGCTACCTCGCTGACCTCCATAACCCTGTTTGTCAGTTATACCAGCTTCCGGTTACCCCCAACAACTGCCAAAACAAATTATGGCTTGTGAAAGTGTTCAAAAAAAGGTAATTCTGTTAAATACTCAAAGAAATTACAAAAATAGCAATAAAATTAACCAAAACATTCCAAAAGAAGTATAAAAAAGAATACCACATTTGTCAGGTGTGGGGTTCGAACCCACGCTCCCTCTCGGGAACCAGAGCTTAAATCTGGCGCCTTAGACCACTCGGCCAACCTGACTTGTTGAGTGACGGCGAAATAGCGCTTCTGTAGCCTGCGTGATTCATACGAGCGTGAAATATTGTGCAACCAATTGGTTTTGCGTGACGCATTGTGAAGATATTATGTTGATTGCTATCGAATTATTAATTAAATTGTTTAAAATCAAGAATTAAGATTTTACTACTAGAGTTCAGTGGTAGCTAATTGCTTAGGTACTTAAAAGTTTGTAGATTTGATTCTTACATTGAAGCAATATTTTTAAATACATAGTTATGCCTTGTCAGGGATAAAAGAAGAGTAGGTAGGTAAAAGCTTGCGAACGTGGCTTCAAATTGACAGAGTTTGAGGTCGATTCTTAGGTCAACTTATTTAACTTTTCGTTAGTAAAATCTTGTTACAGACAGACCAATTGATGGACCAATCAATTTAATTTAATCCATAATTTATGTGTTGTACTTAATATCTCGCCTCGTTGCTAGTAGTACCTACTGTCTGTTTTTTATACCTACCCTGATACTAAAATGACATTACAACACAAAAGAACTGACATTATTCCTATAGTAAATTTGACATTACCTGTGTCAATTTAGTCTCAGGGTTTAAAAAACAGACGATAGTAGTCTATTTAGTACACGTTTTTGAATTTTTGTCAGAAGACCTTGTGGTATTTATTCCACCTGTGTACATAAAGACTAAATCTGTATAAATAAAAAGTAGTTTGCCACATGTATGGCAGAGCAAGGGGCGAGCGTCGCGGGAATCCGATGGATGCGAGACGCACAGGACCGGTCGCTGTGGCGACGCTTGGGGGAGGCCTATGTCCAGCAGTGGACGTCTTTCGGCTGAAATGATGATGATGATGTCAGAGCATCATTTGTGAACGGCTCGACTGATTTCGATGATTTTTCTGTAACAACGATGCGAAGCTGGGACGGGTTCTTAGTGTCTGATAATAATTATATTGGAGTTCCTTAGGTGTAGGTACTTTTGAATAAACTGATATTATAAAAAGAGGAAACCCTTGATTTTTGTTTGTTTGTAGTATGTTACGATTTAACTCAAAAACTACTTGACCGAAAGCTACATCTTCACTGAGTAACATAGACCATTTATTTTTCTACTTTCATGCGGGCGAAGCCGCTGGCTGCAGCTAGTATAAGATGTAAACTGTAGGGGCCCGGCAGGGCCGAAGCCTCTGGGGGGAACACGTGGTATTCCTAAAGGTTGACACCGAGTCCCCCCCAGAACGAAGGAACGGGGTAGGGGTTTAGTCAGTAAGAGTCTGACACGCCCTCCCGCTCCGCCCAAGAGCGGGAGAAGTCATTCTGATGATTCCCCTACCAGAAAAAAAGCTAGTATAAGATGTAGCTGATGTTATTAATTGTTAGTTTTATTTATGTTTATTTTTATTCTTAAGTTTCTACATGTTTTTCCTACACTGTGTGTATCTACGTGTGCCAAATAAATCATTTTTCTTTCTTTAAATTCGTGACTTTCCATTTGCAGGTAGACAACAGATGTCGTTTGGGAGATTTAGAAGAAGGTCGCATCGGGAAGCTGTTGGTACATCGCTCCGGCCGCGTCAGCTTAGCTCTTGGAGACACCATGTTTGAAGTAAGTCACATTGGAAGCCTATTATTTCTATTGTAGATTTTGTTATACCGTGTCACTAGTTCTAGACTTCTTTATGAAGTTTCTGTTCAGTGGCATAGATGGACACAAAAGGGGCCCTGCGTAAAAAATATTGGGTGTTTTTAGTAATAATTTAGTGGCACAGAGAGAATGAGATGGAGTCGCAATAAGCCACGGGGATGGCTAGTGAGCCCTCTTTATATCGAGGCATTATCTGTATCATTGCTACGGATGATACGGCGGAAGCTACACACCTGTTAGTAGCGTAGCTAGTCCAAAAGGGGCCCCTTTTATCTGATTGCGGTAAAACCCGGTGCTAAGGCGGTTCACCCACTGAAGATGCGTCCCGCCGCGGTGCGCGGAGCGACGGATAGCTGCTATAAAGTTACCGCGTATTTCCGCGTCGCGCGTGTTGCGTGATTTGTATATAAATTGAGATACTTGCTTACAATGGTAAAATCTGCCAGGCCGCGCTACGCGACAGGGTGCGGTGTAGTAGGTGGAGCGCCTATTTGGATTTAGGTATTTCGTAATAGAAATTAATAATATTCATTTATTTTAGTTGTTGTGGTGTGGTACGGTTATGGTACATTTGTATAGAATCCGCGTCAATTTTGATGAATACTATAAAGGGTGTAAAGGACAGCCCTCCACAAACTTTAAGGGCTTGCTCAGTAGACGAATCATTTGGGGACGCATATGGACGATAAGACGATGATAGACCCAGAAGTAAAAATACAACATACAATTCGTCCACTATAAGTTGGCGAGCGTGAAGTTAGGCTCTGCGAATTTTGGCGCTTGAAATATCGTACAAAAATAAAGGTTTTAAAAAAATTTAATGCCAATAACTGTTTTTAACAGCAATAAAAACTGCAAACCGCATTTATTTTAAACCTTAATTAAAACCTTTATTTTTGTACGATATTTCAAGCGCCGAAATTCGCAGAGCCTAACTTCACACTCGCCAACTTATACTGGACGAACTGTACTCCCACAAAAATTTTTTTCAGGAAACGAAAAAAAAAATCGACCTCTCCATACAAACTGTCCGATAAAATTTATAATTTTGTATGGTGAGGCTGAAATTTTTTTTGTTTCCTATACTATATTTTTGTGGGAGGATGTTCAAATTCATCTACTGAGCAAGCCCTTAAAGTTTGTGGAGGGCTGTCCCTTTCACCCTGTATATGATGTTTTTCCTTTGTTTCTTCACTCAGGTGTGCATGGGCACGAAGGCAGCGTTCCACCAGGAGGTGATGTCGGTGGGCACGGACAGCGCGTCGCGCTCCGCCAGCCTGGTCGCGCTCGGCGCGCTGCAGCACAAGCTCAACCTCGTGCCACACTGGGAGGCTATGTTCCAGGACATGTCGGTTTAGTCACTAAGAATAAATTGTTGGTTATTTATTGATGTGTGTTTCTTTTTGTCTGGCTCTTGAAACATTTTACTCCAGTAAAGGCCCTCATGGGGCCTCAAAACAATTGTCACATTGTGATTTAATTTTAATAAATAGTTGTAAAACAGATAAGGTGACTTAGTGGCTTCTTGAATTGGGAAACCAGTCAGAGTGGCATTTTGCCATGACTGTATGATATACTAATAAATAAAAAAGTACTGTTTTCTTACTTTTGTTGTCCATTGGCACTAGGACCTTGTATTTGCTTTTTTGACATGGCTGTTAAAAGTTTAATTCATGAATCCCCAACCGGTCCTATGAGACGGTGCTGTTATTGTTTTACTATTGTGTCGTTTTGTGGGTATGTGATAAGTTAAATAGAATAAAATTCATATTAAAGTAGAGTGTAATAAAAGACAAATTTCTTATATAAAGTTTATTTTACCTAAATTATTTACAAAACATACTATTCCTTTATCTAGGCAGTAGCACTTGCAGCCTTCTCTTCCTTAGCTTTAGTGTACTGGATCTGCGTGTCTCTGCCCTCATACTTGTTGCCCTTCAAGTCTATGGCAAAGTTGTAGTCTATGGGGTTGGCTAGAGCATGGTCTATGGCAGCATCGAGGTTCTCCGGTGTTATGAATGTTGAACTCAGTTCCTGAAAAAGTATGATGTTTTTGTTAATATTGTGAGATATAAAAAACATTTAATTTTTATTAATATTTTAAAGAGCTAAAAGTTGTATATTTGTTTGTAATAAAATACTCAATAACAGACAGATTTTAAAAATTCTTTCACCATTAGAATGCTACCTTATCACGGAGTGATATAAGCATAATTATATTTTCTATTTTTACACAAGCAAAGCCACTAATATAAATGAAAGGGCCTTATAAGAATATAGTGACAAGTAAAGGCAATGTGCCTGAATTGAAGAGGAATACTTCAAACAGATTTGTTGATGATTTTTTATGATGAGTTTGTTTGATTAGGTACCTTCTGTTTTTTGATTTCCTCTGAAGCTTTAGCGATCCTCTCCTTTAGCTTGATGTCATCGGCTTCAATCTTCTTCAGGGCGTACTCTTCGAGCGCGGCCACCTCCAGCTTCCTCCTCTCCTCACGTTCCACAGCTACTTGCGCATTCCACTTCTCGTTCAGCTCCACGCAGCGAGCCCATTCCTCGGCCTCCAGACGTTGAGACATCTCTGAACTTGCACTCTCCCTGGTCGACTTCTCCTTGATCATTTCCTCATGGTAAAACCTTCTTATAGACCGCATCTGAGTCTTATAGTTATTGTGAAGACGCATAAGTTCTAAACGCTCGTCTTCCGATATTACAGGACGTTTCGGTATACGATAGATTTTACTTTTTGCGACTGGGAGCCACCGAGGTTTTCTGTGTGCCTCCGCGCATTGTACGAGCATGGGCCATGTGCGCTTTAGTAAGGAATTCTGGGATAGCATGATTTTCGATTCACTTTTGTGTGTATGTTTATAAATTAAATATTTTTGGAAACACTGAACCACATAACCTCAATCTTTAACACTTGACATTTGTCAAATGTTACTGTTTTGTTAAGTTAGGTAAAATCACGCGTTCGTATTTATCAAAACTTTCACACAACATGAAACACCTACTATTACACTATTGTATTATAGTTACCCTGACATTTACCAATATGCAAACTAAATCGACTGTTCTTGTTTCCCTAGAAGCAAATAATTTAATTTTTCTGAAATTGTATTTGTATTCTTTTCTAAGTTACCTAGTTTCTGAACTTTAATTCATAATATCAAAATTGGCAAATAGGACAAAACAAATGTCAAAATAAGTGTTATCGAAGCGGGCCGTGAGCCGGGTTTCGCTGTTTATTTACTAGAAAATCAATGATCACATCAACTTAAAGTAATATCAAGATGATAAAAATATCAGCATTGAATGAGGAATCGGAGGAGGAAAGCGGATCCGAAGAGGAAGTGACACGGGAGGCGTCGGAACAAATAGCGTTGCAACAATACGCGAACGCACTTGAGCTTCAAAGAAAAGGTAATCTAAAAGATGCCACTCAATTACTCAAGGACCTTCTTGATACAGAACTGCTATACGATGTTCAGAAACCGGCTCAAGGGGAGAAGGTACCTGGCCCTTTGTTTAATTTAAAGTATCTATCGTATAAAAATCTAGCGACGATGTTAACTGCATCGGAAGATTTAGACGCGGCTATTGAGGCGTATTGCGCGGCTGCAGAGTTAGACGACACAGACGTGACTCTGTGGCACCGCTTAGGACAGCTGTGTATGCGCGTGAAACGCTATGAAATGGCGCTCCATGCCTTCCAGCGCGGTGCTGAGCGCAACCCTCGCCACTGGCCCTGCCTCGACAAGATCGTCACACTGCTCCTCGGTCTAGACTACAAAGAGGAATGTATTTCAACCATACATGACGCACTTCAGTTAGACCCGGGATATTTGAGAGGCCTTGCATATAGAAAGCATATATTCACAGTCTTTCCCTACATAAGAGATTTTATGGAATATCTAAATCCTATTTATAAATGGAATGAAAAAGAAGATGAACCAATTGATGAGGAAAAAGCTGAGAAACTCCTGAAAGAAGCAGAGGAGATCAATAAAATATTTCTTGAGCAACAGAGAGCTGAGCAATTTAAATATGTTTTGCCTGAACTAAAGTTGGTGAAACCTATTACCAATTTAAGTTGGAAAGCAGTAGGGGAGTCTCTTGTTCAAATGCATCACTATATGTCAGAGAATTACTATAGTCATGCTTGTAAACTTGAAATTGTTTTTGAGAAAGAAGATCAAGAAGAGAAAATGGAGGTATGTGAAGAGCCTAAAGCTACGGAAGCAGAACCAGAGGAAAATAAGACTGAAGAACCTTTACCAGAAACTGAGAAGAATGCAGAAAATGGATCAGAGAATGAAAACAATGATCTATCTGATAAGGACAAAGCAACTACTGATACAGAAAAGATTGAAAGTGATGCTGAAATGATTGCAGAAACTCCTGAAACACCTGACAGTAAAGTAGCCAAGAAAGGTCCAGTTAGGAGGAGAGGGAGTGCTCTTAGCTTTCTAGAAATGTGGGAGTGGTGCACAAAGCGGAGATCTAACCGAAAGAAACCTATGAATAGACAAGAACAAGATGATAACATCTATGAGACACTGAGGAAAATGGTGCCCATTTCTTTAGTGCCTGAAATGGTTGAGAAGAAGGAGAATCAGGCAAGAGAAGTATCTCCGGACACTTCAGACATTGACAAACTATTTGAAGAGAAAGAAAAACCTGAAGAAGTAAAGGAATATTTTGGATCAGATGATGAACAAACAGATGTCAAGAACTTTATAAATCGATATACAGAAAAGAAAAGAGATATAATTGATATTTTAAAAGATTACCTGAGTATTCTAGCTGTTAAATGGCGAGAGAAATGGCCACAGGGCCTCCCGGAACTATTTATTGAAGCTAACAAATGCTATCTTAATCATATTGATGTTCCATCATGTACCAGTGACAATGATGAGGAGCTGTTACACTACACTACAGTCAACATATTGGTGGAAGAGTTTTCAGTCAATGAGAAATTCAACGCAACTCCAACAGATGACAGACAGAAACACGATTTAAGTGTGATTGAAACTATAGGTATAGCATTAAGTTTTAAGCCTCACATTTTTGAAAGTACCGAGTGCTTAGAACTCACACTTCGATATCTCTGGGTGAAACTCCACATTCAATTGTTAAATAAATGTAATGAGTTTGCTCTTGACTGCTTGTACCAGCTTCAGTATGAATTTGAAGCTATGGGAGAACACCATGATACATACAACCTAAATGTTGTAAACTTTACATTTAAACCAACAGTCAATGAGAATGAAGTTTTAGCTGGCATAAAGTTTCTTGAGAGAAATAAGAAGCTTTCTACTGTTATGGAGTCATATGAGAGAGGAAACTATGAAGAGGTTCTATCAGTAGTTATTGATACATTTGATCACTGCAAGACTATGGCTAGAAATGAGGAAGAAGTCTCTCTAGATTTTGCTGTACACTTATCAGTGATACTGGACACGTACTGGGCTCTAGACCAACCAGATGAATGCTTCAAATGGTCTCTGATCTGCTTACATGAAGCTCTGAAGCATTACTTTAGATTTACCACAGGATCTCAAGAATATGATAAGTGGACCCTCACAGTTGTTAAGATACTTTGTTGCATGGAACACATACTCACGACAGAAGGTCTCACATGTCTGGATACTGTGTCTCCAAAGGAGCTCAGCCAGGGCCTAGAAGATCTTATTAGAGTAATTGGTCACCAAGTGGAGACAAATGCCTCTGAAATGCCTTTTGGCACTGTCACACCATGGATTATTGTGCACTACATATTGCAGAGAGAGGAGGATCAAGGGAGGGCTAGAGTAGAGAAGGAGAAAGTCGCGTGCGACGAAGTTCCTAATCCTTTAATGGTATTGTTCATTGCACATGAACAGCTGGGCAAGAGAGGCTGGTGTTGCAAGTCTGAAGCAAAACTACTCTATTTTACGTTAGACACGGTGGTGCCGAGATTGCGATCTCCGTCATTGGCAAAATGTCTCGATCAGGTGGTCCAGTACATGGAACAATGTGTTTTTTGCTTATTCGGGCATCCTGGAAGAAAAAATAAGTTGAAGTATCTTGTGGATCACAACGTCACACCATCTACTTTAGACTGGAAACGAGCACAGCAATTGTATGAGATCTTTAGACCGCCGATGTTACCGGCTCTGGAAGGTAAGCTTCCGGGCATTACTGCTGATACCGAACAGTTGTTCCATAAGATACTTGCGCTGCTGCCTCCGGAATGTGATCCTCAGAAATACCTTCCAGAAATCGACAAATTCATCAAAGGTGTCGAAGAGAAACTGCCTTATACTCCGTCATTATTACCCTACAAAATGAAAGATATTTATTTCTTGCTCGGCGATTACTATTATAAAAAGGAAGAAGTGAAATTAGGAGTAAAGTTTAACATGCTGGATGTTGCCGTAAACAATGACAGAGTTGAGTCGTGGGCGAGAATATCGTTAGCAAAAGCTGTCACTTTAGATCTAGTGTTAAGTTGTTGTAGAAATCTCATCAACTATGAAAGAGAATATTTGAACCCTGCAAAATGTGTTATACGATGTTTTAAGAGATCTATGGAGTTAGATCCTACTCTGATGCACATGTGGACAGAGTATGGAATGTTTGCGTACACTGTGCAGTCGTTCTGTTCTCGAGTGCTAAAGCAGGCAAGCGAGTCATTGAGCATGGAAGATTTCGAATCTCTGGAGAAACAGAAGGAAGACATGTTAGATACGACTCAGAAATGTTTCATAACTGTGCTTATCGATCCAAATAGCAGCGCGGATGTTGATACGTGGCAGTTTTACTACATGTTGGGCAAATGTGGTGAGAAACGCAACAAGCCACCATCTGTTTATCTAGATTATTACATGAAGGCTGCGAAGAGTTTGAAGGAAAATGATGCGACGTATCCTCTGAAGATTAACTACACTACACCAACTCATTTGTGCATAGAAGTCTTAGAGGTACACTATCGGATTCACGCATCTATTTTAAAATACATAGAGCAACATGAAAACAAGCCTATACCTGCGTCTGTGGGCAAGGTTTTCTCGTCCTGTATTGAAGAGTGGAAGAGAGGTCCTTTTAATAGAAAGTCTAAAAAAAATGGCGTAGGAGACACAGAAACGAACACAGAACCGAAACCTGCTGAGCCAGTTCACGCAGCCAACATCCTCAAGCGATCTATTAGCGACGCTGGTGAAGAGGAGTCTCATGAAGCCAAGCGCCTGAAGATGGAAGCTGCCGCGGCTAAAGTGAGGCGGTCCGCCTCCTATGACACGGAAAGAACGCCGAAAGAACCAATTATACCAAGTACAGAAGCGTCTGACGCCAAAATCGTTGCGACCGTAGAAGAAAATAAACAAGAAATAGTTGTTATAGATGAAAAGTCACCGCAAACAACATCGCCGTCGCCCCCACAACCAACAGAGCCTGTCAAAGAAAAAACACCAGAAGCAGAAAAGCCTTCTGAAGAGAAAAAAGAAGAAACGGATACTGAGAAGAAAGAAGATAGTTCGAGTAGTACGTCTTCCTCGTCATCTTCTGATTCTAGTTCGAGTGAGTCGTCGTCGGACAGCAGCAGCGACTCCAGCAGCGACAGCGAAGCCTCCAAGTCGTCCAACGACTCGAAGCCTCTCGCTGATGAAGAGATCATGAAGATCGTGTCAGCCTGTCTGGACGCGCTGGAAGACTGCGCCAGCCGCTTCCCGCCACATTACAAGGCCATATACAGACTCGCTCACTATCACTTTTACTACAAAAAGGGTAAAGATATCGAAAGATGTAGAGATCTTATGCTATCCAACTTCACATCAAGATCGGGTCAGAAATTAGGAGGACTATTCAGCGAAAGGAAACCTTCCAACTTTTTCAACAACATATGGAAGATACCCTCACAAGAAGTAGATAGACCGGGGAGCTTTATTTTCCACATGAATCGCTCCGTCCTTCTTACTCAGGAGATATTGAAAGAGATAGACGATCACAAAACTCTTTTGGACCTAAGCTTGCACTTGCAGAGAACACCTGATCCTGATAAGAAGTACCTGCGAGACTTTGATAGAGAAGAGTTGGCTCAGCAAGCATTCTCACTTTCTGTCCAGTCTCTGAAAGGACAATTGACAAAATTCAGCCAGCAAGCGGACTTGAAGAGCAACGAGGTGGAGCGGCAAGCGCTCAACAGTTTAATGTTGGATATCTACAGAGCGTACCAGAGAGTACAGAAACAGCCAAATTCAAAGCAGTTCATAAACTTACTAATCGAGGGATATAAACTAGCTACAAGCGAAACGATCGCTGAAAACAGTAACCTAGTCGACATGAGCATGAAATACTGTCAGAAGATGACTCAAAAACTGAAGCACGAGGCGACGATGGCTAGTCTGGATAAAAGTCAGAACGCTCAAAAGAAGCAAGCTGCCAAGGCTGCTGTTGTCGCTGAGACGGCGAAGGTTACGGCGCCTACTGTTACGAGTCTGCCGAAGCCCGACCAGAAGGCGGCACAGCCTTCCACATCGACGGCGAGTTCGACGTTACCGAAGATGTCTGCGCACGAAATGGCCGCCGCGTTCCAGAGCTTCATGCCGATGTTGAACGACCCCATGCAGCAGGCCGCAGCGGCCCTGTCCTTATCTTACCTATCTAATATAAACGCTCTAGCGTACGGCCCGTCTTTGCAGACTGCTTTACAAAGTACTCTGCAGAATTCTTTCCAAGCTGAGTTCTATCGTCAGTTCCTAGGGCAGAGTTTCTCGTCGTCATTCATGCCTCCTGCTAAAAAGCAAAAGCGGGGGCCTAAGCCGGGGTCGGTGAGGGCCCAACCGAACCCTCAGATGAAGACGTCGAAGTCATTCACGGCGCCGGCGATGCCTGCTGTAAGTAAAGCGGCGCCTACACCTACAGTGAGCACGCTCCAGAAGTCTAATTCGACGCCTTTAACCCCGAGTATGGGGACGGTGCTTCAGAACTTGCCCGCGTCGATGTCTGCTAATCTGTCGTCGTTCGGGGCGCACACATCGATGCACTCGTCGCACACAATGCCCGCGCAGGCGCACATGTCCACGGCGACCAGTATGAGCTCCGCCATACACTCGAAGCCTCCCATGCCACACCAACAAGTCAGTCCGGGGAAGACACTGCAGGAGAAGTTGGCAGAGCGACAGAAACACCTCCCAATTTCGAAGAGCCACGAGATCAACGCTTCTATCAGTAAGCTACCATCTTCACTGACCATCACTAAAACCTCGGTGCCTAAGCAAGGGATGAAGAAACCAGATGCTAAAAAACAACTACCGTTCACAGAGCGACCCAAACCTATCACAAGTGATGAAGTAATAGTTCTTGATGATGATTAGTATCAAGATTATTTATTTTGTAGACAATACTCTAAAACATATATCAAGACTCATGTATAACTTTAGATTCAATAAATAAAATATAATCAGATTAAAGTATTTTAATTTATTTCTTATAAAATATTAATTATTTTACTATTTACAAAATAATGTAATTATACGAAAATAATTGTAGTACAGTATGTTACATTGCTCAGTGTGGTTTATTAGTAATATCAGTAGTTAGGAATCATTTCAAGAGCTTGCATTGCAAGGAATCTAGCAAAATCGATATAAATACTATGATTTCCTATTTATCATACAAAATCTAATTGATTCGTCTTTGACATGAAACCGTATACAGTACTAAGGTGTTGAGTATAGTCAAAGAGGGTATTCAGGAAAATTCACACCACTAGTTGGCGCCACGTAGCCGTCAGGTCTTTGAAAACTTTTACATGACGTTGACGTCTAACTAATGCCATTAACATAAGCGTTTTGCGTTTTTTCCCTCTCCTAGAGAGGAGGCCTGAGTCCCAGCAGTGGGAACATTATAAGGCTGATGCTATGCTATGCGTTTTGACAGGTGCCTGGACCTGACACCTCAGTGCTGCCACCTGGCGAACATCATTTTAGAACACCCTCATAAAAACTTGACTAATTTGACCGTTTCATGCCTTCCATTACTTCAGCTAACAATCTCAATTATTAAGATTACCGGAGAAGAAGTTTACAAAAATCATATTCAGTATAGGCCTATGCCCAGCAGTGGACGTCTTTCGGCTGAGATGATGATGATGATATTCAGAATTGCTTTTTCTTTCAAATTTGACACTAGATCTCTTCATTCCTTGTTTTTAAATTACGATAGTAAGTGTAACAGTATTTTCTATCTAAAAATTGCATCACTTGTATAATTAGACAGACGATAAAGTTTTCTTTAAACTTAGAACGCTTGTGGATAGCGCGTGAAATTCATATTTACGAAAGTATATTTTTCATCCCTTAGGGTCAGCTCACACCGAGACGCGACGCGACGCGACGCTGCATGCACATTTTAATAGTGACTCAAAATAGAACGTTATTTACTACACGAAAAGATACATATTTCATTGTAAGAATGTAGATTACGTTGCTTCATGCAGCGCTGCGCCTCGTGATGCCGTGCGGCGTCTCGCTGCGCAGCATTACATTTACATTTACATTCGCGAGTCGTGTTGCCGACGATGTTATTATGCGCCTCGCAACGTTGCGATACGTCTCGCGGCGACGCGCGGCGCAGCGCGTAATCACTGGCCTCTTCCTGTATCGTCGCGTTGCGTCGCGTCTCGGCGTGAACTGACCCTAACATCATCCATCTTTTTCTCACTACTACCATGGCCCACACAACATTTCCATAAGAAATATTCTTCTACCCTCCTTTCCAAGTGATGCAATGTGTTTTGTAGATCAGTGTAATACTCTCATCAGGTAGAAATACATGAGCATTTCACTGAGGTTCCAGCCCATGATGATGGTGATGATATAGGTGAGCACTAGGATCGGCAGCGGGAGCAGGAACACGCGCGCGTTGTGAAGCATCGGGAGATCTGGAAGATGAGAGAAAATTGAAATAAAAGTCGCATTAGCACTATTGGCCTTGTTCCCACTGTTAGGCCTCCTCTCTAAAAGGGGGAAATAAAAGTAGGTCGAGTGCGAATTGGTGGTTGAACTATCAGACCGCATGTTCGACATCACTAGGTAGATCTGTAATAGCGGTTTTTGGGTCTCCTATATTTATTGACCTTCTTAATTTAGAAAACGGAAATAAAACTGTCTTGTATCAATATCTATCGCAAACCTTCACATATTCTAGTAATGAACCAATTTATTATTTGTTTTTCGGCTACCACCGCACCCCAAAAGGTAGCGTCCACTTCCGCTTCATAACTCCTTTGCACTTTATAATATTGCAAGACAAATAGTAATAGGTACTGACTACTGTCCAGCAAGGTGGTGATGGCTCAGGACGACGGCACGTTATTTTATTTTTTTAATAGTTATAAACTAGTGCTTGACTGCGATCCCACCTGTTGGTAAGCAGTGATGCAATCGTCGATGGTGAGGCGCACTAGTTTATTAAGAGCCTATTCACTCTAGCCTTGAAGACACCCAAATTATATTCGATATGTACTAAACGCGCCTCAAAGAGATGTCAGCAAAATTGACAGGGTCCACCGGGACGATACCTGCTAGGGTTGTGGGTTTGTTCGAAAGAGGCACCGTAGCCCTAGAACGCAAAAGGGCAATTGAAGGATCTCATGTGGGTGTCTGACACTCCCTCTTATTCCACCCTGAGCTGAAGAAGTTAAATAATTATTGATTGTTTTTTGTAGTGGGTCCACATAGTTTGCCTTGCTATCTCGCTAATATTTCTACCCGGGCAGGATAATATTCCATATATTTCGTGCCGATATAAGGTTCACACTTACCGGAATCGACAACTTTTCCGTAATCTGAAAGTCAATTAGCATTTTAGTTGTACAGTCATGGACAAAAATATGTTAACACTTAGCGAAATTGGGGTTAACACTTGACGAAACCTTTTTTTTGAGGTGGAGTAATATTAAATAACTTTTCCTGCTGTAGGGCGAGCGGAGGGCGTGTCAGACTTTTACTGACTAAACCTCACTTCCTTTAGTTGCTCTATGCGTTCTAGAACTATTACTATATTATCATTTGTTCGGTTGGGCAATACCAGAAAAAAAATTCTAGGTCGGTTACGGTGATAGTTATTTTTTTTAATTCAGAATAGCGATCCCGACATACGTTGTTCTGACCGACTGGCTTTTCGTCAGAAAAAAATTGAGAACTTGATTGCAGCGCTACCTGCTGGGCCCAATTTCGTATTCAAACCATCCAAGGATCCACTCAAATATACACACAAAATTACACTCATATTAGTCAAGTTATTTGGGAGAAGATAAGTGACAAACACGCGTACAGAAGACTGATATTCGATAGTTCCGGCGGTTATGGAGCTCAATAACATCAGCTGTCTACTACAACGCAAAACTAAATATTACAAGAATTTGCTCACTATTCTCCGGAAAACTCGCGTGTGCTGACATATTTTTGCCCTAGACCGTGCTATAGAAGCGGTACTTACTGCTGTATCCCAAGAACGTGATGTACAGGTAGTAGATGATGGAGGCCAGCCAGAACGTGTTGGCGATCAGGCACGAGAAGAAACCGTCGTGGAACAGCACGTCTGGAACGAGAAATATATACTTTATTGGAACTGCCCAAGTATTAAGTTTGAGCCACTGTGGATAAGGGGGCAATCCGCAGAAATTTTTCTGTGTTCCTGAAACGCAAAAGGCATAAGCGGGTCGCGCCCTCTCAAGAGAAAGTTAAGAAATTTGATGATTTCCCTCCACCAAAAGAAAAAGGGGATAAAGGCTTTTTCGTATTTTTTACGTGAAAGTTACGGCCCTAGTGGGCTGGACCTTGCTAAGTCTCTACGGTATTTATTTATTGATTTATTACAGCTTGGAGGACTTACAGCTAAAACAAACAAAAAATAAAAACAAGCATAGACGACAGCAAGCCAATTAGTCCTCACGTATAGTGTCAGACTTAAAATTGAGAATTGTATTGTTGGCATGTTTCCGCACCCTCGACGACTACTACTTGGTCCTAACCGGACACCGAGTAATCCATATCTCGCTGTCTGCAAGCCCGCGCCAGGGATCTCGATGCGACTCTCGACACCCGGGGCGACTCCTCACGGTTGCGGCCATTACCTTCGCTAGCATTACTGCTTGGCAAAACGAAGCGAGTCATCATCTACCTAGCCTTTTCCCAACTATATTGGGTTCGGCTTCCAGTCAAGCGGGATTTAGCTGAATACCAGTATTTTACCAGGAGCGGCTGCCTACCAGACCTCCACTACCCATTAACTGGGGAACACGGTACTTCATGGCAAGACTGGAAAGGAAGCGAGTGCATCCTATTATTAGGGCCCGGCGCGAAAGCCCCACAAGACACGACGGTGCTTCGCCCAAACGGGTCACACCTCCACCGTATCCTCCGGACAGTCTACAAAATGGTGACACCGGGGTGTCTGATATCTGGCCTTAGGACCTATGCAAGTACTCTTTTTTTTTTATTGTTTTACACTAGTGCTTGACTGCGATCCCACCTGATGGTAAGGAGTGCTGCAATCGTTGATGGTGAGGCGCACTAGCTTATTAAAAGCCTATTCACTCTGGCCTTGAAGACACCTAAATTATAATCGGACGGGAAAACCGCAGCAGGCAAATTGCTCCAGTCCCTCGATGTACTCACTCTCAAAGAAGACGATCTGGAAGAAGTGCAGCAGCGACAGCGGCGGGAAGAAGGCGTTGATGTGCACGTCGAAGGCGTAGCCCCACTCCACGTCCGGCCCGTCCTGGTCGCGACGCAGGTACTTGTTGCTCACGTACCTGCAAGTTAAGGGGGAAGTGAACCATAGTGCAGGGTTAATATGGTTCGCAGTTGCATAAAACTAATACAAGTACAGTACCCGGAACGTAAGTTGGCAAGATTTTGACGTAGTGGGGGTAAATTCGCGCAAAAAAGCGAATGAGCGAACGAGACTTAGACGCAGTGCGGGGGTAAAAATCGACTAACGCACCAATTATAGACTACTATTATAATACTGCACCAATCGCGTATCGGATCGGCGCTACCTCACACCCCACGTCTCGCTTGACCACTAAATAGATCTAAAAATGATTTCTTCGCAACAAAGGGTGTCTTTTATCCTACAGAAGGTTTACACTGTCTACAGGCTGTGTCTGACTTGTGTGTGTATGGCGTGTGTATCGCTACAAATGCGCGTTAACGGCGCGTTTAAAAAACCTGGGGAGCGCAGGCCCTAAGGGTCAACTCACACCGAGAGGCGACGCGATGCGACGCTGCATGCACATTTTAATAGAGTGACTTAAAATAGAACTTTATTTACTTCGAGAAAAGATACACATTTCATTGTGAGAATTTAGAATACGTTGCTTCATGCAGCGCTGCGCCTCGTGACCGCAGCGGAACGTTTTTACATTCGCGACGTTGTGTTGCCAACGATTTTACTATGCGCCTCGCAACGTTGCGATGCGTCTTGCGGCGGCGCTCGGCGCAGCGCAAAGTCATTGGCCTCTTCTTGCATCGTCGCGTCGCGTCTCGGTGTGTACTGACCCTTAGAGGTGCCTCCTAAAGTTTGCCCCATTATCACGAACCATACATATTGTTAATGAGACATTACTATCTGAGGATATATTTAGCCCTTTAATCTTTACTTTGAAAAATGTTGTGTTTTCGTTTAAATGTTACTATGAATGCCTAATATTAGCTAATGAAAATAAGATCAAATAAGATGTATCAGTGTATGTCGACAATCATCAATTACAATGGTTTTACTAAACATCTTTTCTTAGTTTTAAGCAGGCTCTTACCACAGTATTGTGGAGACCAGGACTCCAGCGCCGATGAAGTCCACGAACACGACGAACAGTACGAACAGCACCACCTTCACCGCAGACAGTCTGAGCGCCAGCCCCAGACATATTGACGATACTGCAAATATTCAACAATTTTGTTCAATACTAGCAAACATTCGTACCGGAAGACGCAGCGTTGGAAGGCCTCCCACAAGGTGGACCAACGACCTGTCGAGGGTCGCGGGAATCCGATGGATGCGAGACGCACAGGACCAGTCGCTGTGGCGACACTTGGGGGAGGCTTATGTCCAGCAGTGGACGTCTTTCGGCTGAGATGTTGATGACTAGCAAACATTGTTCTGCCGCATAAATTATTAAAAAAAGATGGGGGGCAAAAAATAGCCTCCATTTTTAACCTACATCTCAGATTTTTGAAGTTGTTGTGATGATTTATCAAGACGTGTTGAACAATATTTGTCAAGTTGTTTCGTTTATAAACAAGTATTTATAACTATCTAAAAACTATACCTAATAAAAAAAAACTGTTATAATGTTACTATACTGACTGGCCTGTTGGTCTAGTGGTTAATGACCCTGACTGCTATGCTGGAGGTTGTGGGTTCGATTCCCACCCAGGACAAATGTTTCTGTGATGAGCATGATCATTTATTCTGTGTCTGGGTGTAATTTATTTATAATAGGTATGTATGTATTTAGAAGTATATAAGTATGTTTATCAGGTAACTAGTACCCATAACACAAGCTCTGCTTAGCTTGGGAATAGATGGTGTTGTGTGAAAATTGTGGAATATATTATATAGTATACATATATTTAATTTTATCTTATACACTTTTTTTAAGCCTGGTGGAATTTTGTTAAAGTTGAAAAATTCTAATAAAATTACATACACCTAATGTATGTAATAATTTGGCCTATAGTATGTAGTATAAGGATAGAGTTTCTGAAGGAGCTGATAAAACTTCTTAGATTGCTGATAAGATTAGCTGTTTATTATACTTTTATTACTAACTGCTGTAATAAAAAACAGATTTGACTGTGAAATCTATACATAGACAATCATATACACATACATAGATTGTCTAGGTATAGATTTCAGTCATTGTAGTATTTTTTTTATAATGTGCTTGTAATTATAAATTCTTGCTGCTATTGTTTTATAATTAAGGAAAACTTTTTACCTTATTACAACATCTATGTTTTAATACCCATTTTTGCACATAAATTATTATGATTATTATTGGTTTCATGTAGAAATAACAGGCTATTTTTATTATTGTTCTATGAGTAACCTCATTAAATTATATGTATTTCAGTTTCAAATTGTGTTGCCGCCTTTTAGCTGTAATAAAGTATTAATTTAACATTAATAATGGAATAACATACTTACGGAATAACCATATACTAAGTAGAACTAAGAATGCTGGGTCATCTCTGGCAAATTGTGATTTTGTATCTGTAATTGAAAATGATAAAACATGAATAATATAATTTTGTTATTGCATCAGATATTGACCTCATGTCAATGCCTAAAAGTTACATCAACACTTACTGCTAGGTATAGGCACCTCTTGGCTTGATTTGACCCATGAAATTATTACCACTACCCACTGATGCTTTGAACACAATTTTTTAAAAGCAACTAATTATTTCCTATTGTCCTACAGTACATTCAAAATATGGACCTTAATTTTTATTACAATCTAGCTAAGAGACAATCTACTAAGAGAGATAAACTAATAAGTCATTTACTTATATTGTAAACTAATAAATGATCTTAACTAAGAATATGTCCAGCAGTACTTTTCTAATTGTTTCAAATAAGACAATTATACTTCATTATTGTGTTAATAATTTCCTGTATTTGCGCTACAAATGGGAGCCAAAAAGTGCCTACAAAATTCTTTTGACTGATTTTCTTAGAGTGGTCAGAATAAGATTTAATAAAGTGGTAGGAAGTTCTTCTAACTAGCTTATCACAGTCTTGTAAATAGGTCATAGTGATAACAAATAGTTACCAGATTCTTATAGGAGCTCTGTATCCAACAGATGACCTAGTCTTTTATAAACACTACACATTATCACAGTACTTACGTTTTCTATAATTGAAATTCCTAAAGACTCTCTGTGGGGCTACAAACAAGTATACCATTTGCCATGCCGCGAACTCAAAGTCCATCTGATTGAATTGAAACAGTCTTTTGATATACTTGTAGCGCTTCACAGCCGCGCTGGCCGTCGTGGGCTGGTAATTGGCCGGTGCTGGCAAAGGAGACGTACTCCTAGGAAAGTTTGGGTAGCTCGTACTCGACCCAGGAGTAGGTGATGTAGGATACTTCATTTTGAACAGATTTTGCAACCAAAATCACCACAATCACGTCATTAAGACTTTCAGGAAAGTTTAATATTTATTTCTAAGTCTGTTTGATAGAAATTAAAACATGTTTATTTATTATAATCAAATAAAAACTTAAGATTAGTCACGACGTAACGTCAATTTATTTAGCCGATAGGTAAACGTCAAAACGTCACTTACGTCAACGTCATTGACAAACATCATCGTTCATTTATTCTTTCTAACGCATAGTGAGTAAAAGAGAGGCCTATAGTTTTTATGTTTAAAATGTTTTTGTTTACGCGAATGAAGTTAACATTTACGTTCGGAAATCATATGTATGATTAAACTACGCTGTTGCGAAACGAAAACGTACTCTACGTGGTTTCCTGCTTTCTTTATTTATTTATTAATTATTTTACAACAGTGTACTGTTTCATTATTAAATTATTACACGAGTAAGTCAACCAGACAATTCTGGCTATAATTTTCGTAGCCAATTGACTACACGATTGGCGCAATGGTTGAGTGATTGACTGATACGCTATTCTATGTATCGCGGGTTCGATTACCACAGGGAACAAATGTTTGAATTGCTAACAGATTTAGATTCCAGGTCTGTATGTCTTGTGTATGTGAGTTTACATGTTTGTGAATGCGCCCACGATTAATAATAATAATTTAATAATATAATAATTTATTAATAAGTAGTTTGTACATGGCATACAGAGATGTCTATTCGGGAGTTATCCTAGTGAGGGGCCTTTGTTTTATAATAACATGAATGACTTGATATATTATTATTGTAATTTCTATGCTACGGTATGATAATTATCATATCTCAGAGGAATAACTAACAGCTATATAAGTAACCGTAATATTCCAAAGGCCTTGCACGCGTTAATGTTTCTCTTCAAGAGTTAAGGGTGTGTGGGAAATAAAGAAAAACAATGGAGTATTAAAAATATTATTTAATTTATTATGACTTAAAACTAACAGTCGGTTAAAACAGTATCACAATACGTTATAATTACAATGTTGGTTCATAATTAATTACAGAATAAGTTCTTAAATAAATAAGTCAAGTGCAAGATTTCATGTGGATTTTAATAAGTTACGTACGGTAGGAAATTAAATAATTACATTTATTTATTTTATCTACTAACTCGACTTAAAAGTAGGTTTTATTATGAGTTCATTTGGTAACATTATGGGAGATGGTAAAGAAGCACCTGAAATTATAATATTTTCATTAAATAGTACTATTTTAGATGTAACTATACTAGCCTTCTAACTATACCGTACTTCATGACGTCAAGAACCATCACAGATGCAGGTGAGACACTGTCAGGAAGAAGTTAATCTAGCAAGATCTTTACGACACTGAGCAATGAGGATTATGACTCAAAGAGGGTGGATACCAGGCTATACCAGGACTAAAATGACAGCTATAACAATGGTTTATTGACAGTGAGGTATTGTTCATGGACAGTTTGGTATTATCTGCTACTGTCAATTTTGTTTTTAACCTATCAATACCCGCGAAACGAGACACAATAGTAAGACAATGACAGCGCGGTCCTATGAAACCGGTCGGGGATTCATGAATTAATATAGTTATACTAAATTTTTTATAGGATGGTTTCGGTGACAGCTGTCAGGTTCATAAAATGTAGCTATTAATCCTTTTCTCTCATCTTAAAGATGCATATTTTCGTCCTGCTGTCATCCAACCAATGCTATGTAAAAAAGACTATAGCATGTCTATGGAAACCAAAATAGTATGAGACATCTATTTCTTTTTTATTCTCATCTTTGTGCTAATACAACTAAGGCTAGTACTGATGTACCTACCTACCAAAAACGTAAAGCCAATCCATTTTCACAAATAGGTTTTCACTTTTAAAGTCAAAATCGACATCTTGAATTTTTCTATTTTAATGTCTATTTTCTAAAATATAATTTAGACATAAACTTACAAACACTTTGACTGTCGGTACTTAAACGCTAAACTAATGATTAGACTGTATTTTGCTGCAGCCAGTTGGAGTAATGCGTGACCCTGGTGTACACCCCAGGGTACCCTGGCTCGCCACACTTGTTTCCGAACGAAACCACCCCGATCTGCGTCCAGCGGCCGCCCACTTGCAGCATCAGAGGACCTCCGGAATCACCCTGGAAAGATATAAATTGTTAGAAAAAGAAGGAATTGGTAAATGGTTTATGCAAGGTGTATTTTATTAAGAAAAGTGTATGTGACAACGAATACAAATTGAAAGAACAGGGAACGCGGTAGCAACCTAATTTTGATAAAAACTTTTTTAAAATAGAGATTTTTTTTATTAAGATCAAAATAAGCAGTTAGTTTTAAGCGATAAAAGTGGACTAGAAATCACCCACGCCTGCTGTTACGCTTGCGATCGCGACATCAAAGTGGTACTAAAATACAGTCACAGTCTGTCTTTATTGAATTTGTTTATTTTGAAGTTTATCTTTAGATGTGTCCAAAGAACCTCACGAACTGCATCAAAAACAAGTCTTGATACATCACAGTACATAATTATCACAGCTCCCACTCCTTACCTGACAAGCGTCCACGCCGCCCCGCGCATACCCGGCGCACAGGAAGGTCTCGGTGATGGGCTGGAAGTAGGCGCGGTTTCAGTCCCCTCTCCTTCATCTATCATCATCATCCTTACCTGACAAGCGTCCACGCCGCCCCGCGCATACCCGGCGCACAGGAAGGTCTCGGTGATGGGCTGGAAGTAGGCGCGGTTGCAGTCCTCTCCTACTCCATCTGTCATCATCATCCTTACCTGGCAAGCGTCCACGCCGCCCCGCGCATACCCGGCGCACAGGAACGTCTCGGTGATGGGCTGGAAGTAGGCGCGGTTGCAGTCCTCGTTCCTCCACACCGGCAGCTTGGCCTCCAGCTGCTTGGAGCTCTCCCCCCCTCCGTAGCGCGTGGTGCCCCATCCCACCACGGTCGCCACCGAGCCGTCGAACGACTGCCGGGTTAGTTCTCCGTGGGGAAGGCAGATGGGGATCACGTACTTTGATTTCTGGACGTTTTCTGAAAGAGTTTGATGGGATTGTTGGTTAATCACCGTTTCAGTCTGGAGTCAGATTATTACTACAATGTGGTGTCGTTAATGCCTCTCGCAAATATCTGTGCATAATGCCCTCCCATGAAGTTTTCGTCTGATTAACCGATCTATCGGCGATATGGTGGCCTCAATAAATTAAAGACTCCAACCAGAATAATAAAAAAAATAGTACTAAGCGACTACACGTTAAGGGATGCCCTTGCTAACGTGTAGTTGCTTGGGGTGGGCTTTAGTCACGGTCTCCCACTCTGCCCAGGAGCAGGAGAAATTATTCCGATGATTACTCACTTAAAAAAACGTGTAGTCGCTTAGTACCTACTATTTTTTAGGGTACGGACCTCGGCTTAGGGCGTTGCTAGGAGAGTCAAGGGACCGGCTGTAATCGACGGACGGGACAGGGACACTGCGGCAAGTTGCCGCCTCGAGTAGATATTCGATGCCAAAACGTGTTGAGCGGATGCATTGTACTCGTACTTATAGATTTAAGTAATTGATGTACAATAAAATTTATTCTATTATGTATACTCGTAGTTATTATACTTCGCAGCTGAAATATCGGTATTATATTGGATTCCACAGACGTGTTATCTGTAATGTGTTAATCAAAAGCTACTCCCTGGTTATAGCCATTACATACCACGCCGATATTTCCCAAAGGGCTGAGACATATAACCTACAATAATGTTTCTATCCGTGAGAACCTGTAATTGGCCCAATGTCTCTAATACTGTTGTTATCCTTTTGTTATAGCTGTTAGTTCTCCTAAGAATAAACAAATAATTCTAAAAGTAAGATCAGGCGTCCTCACCTGATAGAACTAATATAGCTATGTCATGGTAGAACCCTGGAGAACAGGGGTCTTGATAATAAGGTACCACCATCATCTACTTAGCCTTCCAGTCAAGCCGGATTTAGCTGAATACCAGTATTTCACGAGGAGCGGTATGCAATATAGTTGGGAAAAGGCTAGGTAGATGATGATGACGAGGAGCGGCTGCCTGCCAGACCTCCACAACTGGGGTATTATTAACTGGGGTAACACGGTACTTCATGGCAAAACTGGAGTCAGATTTACTGGCTTCTGACTATCCGTAACGACTGCAAAAGATTTACAAATGACAGAAGGAAATTCGGTATGTTAAGATAGACCCATCCACAGACCAAACTTGGCAAGCGTTGCTTAACCTTGAAGGTCGACCCGTGCGGCTGTTATTATCTAGCCACGAGCTCCTCAATAATGAATGATAATTAAGCTACCATTTTCCCAAATAAAACTAGGATCTGGCGTGGTTACCTGATAGAACTAATATAGCGATGTCGTTGTAGAAGCCGACCCTGGAGAACTGGTCGTGAGCACGCACTGCCGTGACACGCAGCGTGACGGGGCGGGACGGCTCGTCGTCACGCGCCAAGTCCACGTCTCCTAGGCGGACGCTGAACTGACGGGCTGGGAACCTGGGGAGGACACAGATGATTAGTTAATTAATCAAGAACGGAAAAGAATCCAAAATATTTATTGGACAAAGACATCGGACCGAGAACCGTCGAAAGTCGCAGGGCGCGTATTCTCCGCCACCGGCATCGTAAACGCGGGCTTAAAAGCTCGCCTTTGTACATGAATTGTCAAACCACTAGCTTGTAAGGTTTTTGTGTACAATAAAGAATTAAAGAAGAAGATCAAGATTGAGTCGACAGCGTGGTGTTTTCCATTAGCGCCTCAATGAGAATGACAGCAAAATTGACGAGGCTAGTTAGGGTCAACACCTACCAGGTGCCAGGACTGCGATTATTCGAAATAATGAAACATAAGATTTCCATTAGTGAAAGAATTTTTATCATCTTTTCAGTAGTTTTAGAAAACTCATTGCTGAGTTTAGTACATTGTACATGAACTATACTCCGTACCTAGGTTTAGGTAGTTAACTAAAGGTAAACAATCTTGGTATGTCTTTTTAGGGTTCCGTAGCCAAAATGGCAAAAACGGAACCCTTATAGTTTCGTCATGTCCGTCTGTCCGTCTGTCCGTCTGTCACAGCCGATTTACTCGGAAACTATAAGTACTACAGTGATGAAATTTGATGGGAATATGTGTTGTATGAACCGCTACAAAATTATGACACTAAATAGTAAAAAAAGAATTGGGGGTGGGGCCCCCCATACATGTAACTGAGGGATGAAAATTTTTTTTTCGATGTACATACCCGTGTGGGGTATCAATGGAAAGGTCTTTTAAAATGATATAAAGTTTTCTAAAAAACATTTTTCTTAAAGTGAACGGTTTTTGAGATATCAGCTCTCAAAGTCGTAAAAAGTATGTCCCCCCCCCTCTATTTTTATAACTACGGGGTATAAAATTCTAAAAAAAATAGAGGTGATGCATGCTAATTAACTCTTTCAACGATTTTTGGTTTGATCAAAGTATCTCTTATAGTTTTTGAGATAGGTTGATTTAACTGTATTATATTTGCTGCTACGGAACCCTTTGTGCGCGAGCCCGACTCGCACTTGGCCGGTTTTTATATTAAAGAGGTCGTATATAATGTACACGGAGATTATTTAAATTTAGTTTATTAGCTAACATCGATTTAAGTAAATACCTAGTCGCAAAGATTTTTAAAAACAAATTTTAGACAACTTTTAGATAAAAAGACATGCCAAGATTGTTTACATTTAGTTAACTACCTAAACCGACGGAGTATAGTATCTATTAGTTCATGTGCAAAACGTTTTCTTCCAGCAAACCTTTGCTTTATAGAGAGAAATCCAAATAATATTCGAGGGTAGGATCCAGTGCACAATGTAAACTTATAATATTAGTTTAGATTAGAATAACCACAAGGTACACTCACGGCCTCTGCTTGGAATCCCTGGTGCAATGCGCGGCGGTGAGGACGTGCCTCTTGCCCACCAGCGTGCCGCCACACCAGAACTCCCTCCGCTTGCTGCCGTGGAGGTAGATGGCGGCCATCCACGGCCACGCGCCAGACTTCGCCTCTGTGCCACCCACGATGCGACCGCCTTCGTCTTCGCGCTGGCCACAATCTGGAATCAGCGTTAGAAATTGTGTTACTTTATGATCCTTTTGGATAACTCATTAGAGCACAAAATGATAAAAGAAACCAGTAGTGTTGCTTGACCCTAGATCAAAAGCAGGATCTCATGCATAAGTTCAGTCGTACCCAGAACCTCATGCTCATTACTTATTATGTTGCAATGCACGGAAAAATGTGGGTGTGGCATAAGCGATATACTTTAGGGATCATAGCAAGTTTTTAACTCCTTCTTCCCCTTTTGTTTATGTGTTGAAGATTTACCCCCTGCCTAAAATTACGTGTATATCAAGTAATTTGCAATTTTTCAATCTTTAGCTGGGAAATTGTGGTTTATATAGGTATTTCTACAGAGATGCATGCTATTTTAAACATAAATTAACAATGCATGATTGCAGTAATAAATGGTAAAACTTACCCGTTAAATTTCAGAGCGCTTTGGTGCTCACTCGAGTGCTATTACTCGTACAGCTGTAAGTTCTATAATAATATTTCTTACCCTCGATATCAACAATATTGGAGAAGTTCGTGATAACAGGAGGCGTGACAGTGTAGTAGGAGGTGGTTCGCGGCGTGGTCGCGGTGGTCGTAGGTGCCGGCCGCTTGGTCGTGGTCGCCGGTCGCTTCGTCGTCGTCGCAGGCTTCGGCTTCTTGGTCGTCAGCACCAACACAGCTGACGGCTTCTTCGTCGTCCCCGGCTTTGGTTTAGGCTTCTGAGTCGTCACTGGCACCAAATACGTCGGCTTACTCGTCGAAGCCACAACCGGTTTCTCTGATTGCGGAACTATTGCGTCTTTAGGACAACACACTCCTGGCACAAACAGATCTTTGAAACACAAAGACTCCCTGAGATTCACCAAGTTTAATAATAACTGGGGACAGTTGCTCAGGTCTTCACAAATACCTTCTTCTCCTTCTGGCGTCCTACAATACTTAGCATCGTCTTCATCAATTCTGTCTGCTGTCGCTATTTTAGTTATAGGTGCGTCTGGTAACACTTTTGGTAACGCCTTCTTCACTATAGGAGCTATTTTATCAGTAACGTTTCTGCCCAAAACGTTTTTACTAATAGTGTACAAAGCTTGAGGTAGCTGCTGTAGATTAGGATCTGTTTCGTTCCTTTCATGCGAGTCATTGACTATATCTACTAAGTAGTGACCGACAGTGTTTATGGCACCGAGGGTTTCGGATATTCTGGTGAAAGCTGAGTCTGAGAGGAGTCTTGGGTCATTTGGATTTCTCGGATCTGCTTGGATAAAGCCCACGGACGCTCTACTGTCGTAATACTGAGGACCTTGGAAGTTTTGTGCTGGATTGTATTGGTCCTGGCTATACTGACGGTTTTGAGCGAATTGATTTGGTCCATAATTACTGTTATGGGCAAACTGCGTTTGGTCAAATTGACTGCCATGACCAAATTGTGTTGGATCATACTGATTGCTTTGAGCAAATTGGGGTTGTGTAAACTGATTGCTTCCGTAGTAAGGAGTTTGTACGGTTTCTGGAGATCTTTTCCGTGGCGAAGAGAACTGATGCCATGGCGGGTTTCTTTGTTGCGCGTGAGGGTTCCAGTCACCCGGTGCCCGCATGTGGCTCACTGGAACAGTGGAAAATGAGGGTTTGCTTAAAGTTTTGTTAGGAAGGTGGTACGGAGTGGGTGCGTGGGAGCATTGATGCGTACCTACCCATGTGGTGTTCTGCAAACTGGCATGTTGCTGGTGGTGATAGTATTAAGGTACCTGGAACAAGAAAAGAGGAAATATTAGGAAAGACTTAATAAGTTATTGAAAGGCAGTCCATTATGGGTTGGAAACCTTGCTGTCACGGACGTTTAAAAAATATGGATTGTTAAAACAGTGTCCAGTATTTAGTGTCGCAATCACAATGGTGATTGAGTATGTAATCCTTAATTTTATTACAATATTAATAGGTTTGGTCGACTCTAAATCGATGCCAAACGGAGTATTAGGAGAAATCGTGAGAGCGAAAATGACCGAAAATTGCAAAATCGTCCTTCGTTTTTGGATGGGTCCGTTAAACCAGTTTGCAATATTAATCCGTAGATAGATTAGGAGAAACTTTTAATTTCCTTAAGTGGGATGATCAAAGTGCTAGCGACGAACAAGAGTGAAATTAATGCTTTCTCAGAACTAAGTTTTTTTATTTTATTTGCTAGATATTAGCGAGGTGTCGTGATGAGCGTCTCGTGAAAGAATTTTTAATGAGACCGTCGCGAGATTGCGCTCGTGATTACCTGTTTGTTTTTGACGGAAGTCACGCAATGATGAACTTTATAAGATTAGTTGGCGGTCTTAAGAATGTTTATTTATTCATTTATGTACACACACTTGAATACGAAAATAACAAACAGATAGATACTCGTAGATGAGCATAAAGGTGTAATTTTCAAAAGAAATTTCTTTTACCATACAGGCTGCGACAGAGGAATAGGGTAAGAGATGTAGATGGATAAATACTGATGGGAAATTGATATGGGACTTAAGGCGGGATCTATACATATAAGGGGGCTCAGTAGGGCGGGTGAACGAAAAACAATCACGCAAGAAGCCAGGTAATGTTATAATAATAAAGCTTCGATCTTTTTATGGAAAGATATCTGTAACGTGAAACTGTCTGCGAATATTAAATAGTGTTTCATTCACTTTGAAAGAATAGGTAAGCCAAAAAAACACATTTACATGGTTAGTACCTACCATTGACTGAACATGGAACTTCTGAAGATTAATAATTATGTAGTCGTGGGTTTCGATATTAATTCTGTCATAAGATAATTGGTCATTGAAGTAAATGAGGTAATTTATTAAGGTTGTTATCAAATTGTGGAAGGGAAACTTCATTTGCTTGAGTTAGAAGAAAAATATACCAATTTTTTTTAAGTTCAAAATCAGTGAACAGGAGAGTGTGTCAGACTTTAACTGACAAGACGTCGACGACGACTCAGAAGGCATGCCAAATAGTGGAGCATTAGGGACTAATTTTGTTTTATTAATATGTTTATTAATAAAACAAAAATAGAACACAAAAATTAATTTGTTATGTTTTATCTTACATTCTAAAATCTGTTATTTAATTTTAAGGTTAGGTTTTAAATTGGTTTAAAAAATGCTATATTGTTAATTTGTGTTAAGATTTTATTCCATTTTGTTTGTGTAAGTTACTATATCCGTAATAGTGTAAGTAAAAATTATTTTGATTGTCCGTGTTCAGACGGTATAATTCTTGCGATTTTGCTTAATATGAGCATCATATCATAATTATAATATTTGCATGCCAACTTATGGCGAAATGTGTCCTTGCGCCAATATATATGTTACCATCTCATGTACCGCATTTAATGCAAATAAATGGCTTTGACTTTGACTAGGAAAGTAAACAAGATATACCTAATTTTAATTACAATATTTCTGTCTCTTTCGCCAAGGTGCCATTTTCTATGGCGGCCGTATGGGCGTGATGGACTTTGAAGCCAAAATCCCAAAATCCATGTCTCATTTCTTTCTCATTAAGCAGATTTGAAGTTTTATAACTTCGTTGTTGAAGAAGACATTTAAAAAATCTTATTTTCAAATTTGTTTAGGTACTAGAGCTAAAAATTATTTAGGGCATAGTCCTGATTGTGAAGTAGATTCTAATAATAGTGTACTCTACTGTTCTATCAATTAAATTAGATTTATATCCTCCTAAAGTATGCTTTCTCTCGTAAGCTCTAGGGCATGGCCTGCAGAAATATATTACTAATTAGATTATTATGCAGGCATCGAAAGGCTATAACTTATCCCGATATCTAATAGTCCAGTATTTGTGACCCAGTTTCACGAGAAAACTTGCAATTTCTCTATTGAATATCAAAATGGCTGCTCTATTAGGCTAGGGTAGCCTTTTGGGTTAAATGTGCTGATAGTTTGAAGTTTTAAAGCTTGGTGATTTGAATTCGATTCCCGTATTTGGTAAAGTGGATTTATTTATACCCTAGGCGGTGTATAGCGATATAAATATGTAAGTAGTGTTTATTAAGTTGTCAAAGGTAAACTTGTTAGCGCACTTGCAATCCAACAAGTGGGCCATTTTTAGAATAATTATGGGCAATGTTCTCACGTCTGTTATTTATTATAATACATAATAATAAGTATATTGAGTAGGCTCGCGAGATTGTTAACATGTGGAATGTGGACTCGGCGATCTTTGTAGGTACCGATAATCGTGACTGCGTCATCTAATGGGTTAATAGCCAGGAGTATCGACCAAACCTTAGGAGGCTCTCGTTAGGGGACTGGATCAAAGGCCACGTGGTAAAAGTGGTAATCTTGGACACGGCTCGTATAGTTACGGGGTTCCTTTTTCTGGTGCCCTGCGCCCGCCGCGCCGGTAGTTAGGACTTTGTTCTTGATTCTGATCGGCTACTATTTTTACATGTTGTTTTATATCATTATCATCTGCTTAGCCTTTTCCCAACTATATTGGGGTCGGCTTCCAGTCAAGCCGGATTTAGCTGAATACCAGTATTTTACGAGGAGCGGCTGCCTACCAGACATTAACTGGGGTAACACGGTACTTCTACTGGCAAGACTGGAGTCAGATTTACTTGCTTCTGACTATCCGTAACGGCTGCCAAAGACCTATAAATGACAGCCAGGACCTACGGCTTGATGTACTTTACAAGGCACGGAGAAAACTCGTTATGTTAAGATGGTCACCCATCCACAGACCAACCTTGGCAAGCATTGCTTAACCTTGAAGATCGACCTATGCGGCTGTTATTATCTAGCCACGAGCTCCTCCATGTTGTTTTATATAGGTTAGTATTTTTTATAGGTCAATATTTAAAAATGACAATTTTAAATAATAATAAAGAAAGGTTCGGCTTAAAGGTTCGGTCAGCATTATCATAGATAGGTAATTGGCGCGTACTTAACTCAGCAGAATTAGCGTCCAAGATGGCGTCGGTTGACATGCGATTACCTCGTATTATGGTCATTATGACAGTGAGTCAGTAGAAAGCGTATGCAAACTGAGACAGTTATGCAATGTGGCTCGAGGAAGGCTTTTGTTTTCGTGTGCTGATGAAATGAGGAACTTAGACGTAGTGGTATGTGGAGACGGAAATATAAGTGTTGACCTAATTTTATTTTCAAGCTCTATCTATAAAGGCAACGTCATAGATCATTTATCATTTATCATAGATAGATATTTCTACCTTCTCTTCTTTTTCAGGCTAATTACTTGATACCTTAATTACTCAGATACCCGCGAAACGAGACACAATAGTAAAACAATAACAGCGCGGTCTCATAGGACCGGTTGGGGATTCAAACGTTAAACAACCTACGCCTGTTTTTTTTATTTTGAAACAAAGTCTATATATTGTACATACTCGTATGTGTGAGGCGAAACTGACTAATTGACATATCAAAGCACAGCCAAAACTACTGTAAATTTGCACAAGGCTTCCTTTTATGACAAACGAGCACTAAGAAATTTTGGAAATTCAACTTTTAAGGGGGTGAAACGGGGGTTCGAAGTTTCTATAGAGAAACCTACCTTGACGCGAGCAAAGTCACTAGCAGAAGCTAGTTCACTATACCCAGTGCATTGTCCGGTGACCTCGCTACCAATGTAACACACTACATAAATCTTGCACGCAGTCCCTCCTGCTCAAAGACAGCAGGTCATGACCAGCCATTCATTGCCTCATTACGAGAGACTACTACTCGGCTAAGCAAACTGTGTAACACTAGTGTCCCAGCATTTGTGACGGGATCTGGGTTAAGTGGGTATTGTCTTTTGCATGTTCTTACTTAACGTTTGAATCCCCAACCGGTCCTATGAGACCGCGCTGTTATTGTTTTACTATTGTGTCTCGTTTCGCGGTTATCTGAGTAATTAAATAACTATGTCATACATGTCCAAACTGTGTGTCCTACACTATACATGGTTCGGACATGTGGAATGTTTTGAAAAGATACGGAGTAGGTACAAGATTGTACTCTTATGTTCGTCTACTCCATCGATCGTCTGTTCCGTAAACTTTTTGCGATCAAGGTAAATCATTGAATCCGTTCAGCTGTTTAAGCGGGAAAAAGAAAGACGTATACTCGTAATGGTACGTTCACACGCGCGCGTTCAACTTAACATTCAACGTGCACATTCACATTCACGAGCGTGTAAACGGTACGCCCGAGCCCGTGAACGTGCCTGTGAACGTGAATGCCGCGAATCGGACAAGTGTTAGTGACACGACGGCGTGCGTGTGAACAGCTTGAATGTCCGCCGGCCCGGGACGGGCTGCGTGCCGCGCAGCCCGCCAGGCAGCCCGCCGCCGCCGCCGCGCCGGGCTGCACGGCACGCGTGTGAACGTAGCATAATATTATACATTCGGACCTGACGATTTCTCGTATAGGTATTATTGTGAAGATAATTTTTATGCCCAGAAAGATTAGTAATCCAGCAGTTAGGAAGCCTCCTGTCCTGGGTGTTGACGTGTTAAAATATTGGCTCAAAAAAGGGATGGAGCTATACAACTTATATAGTTATAGCTCCATCCCTTTAATAGTTCAGTTCAGGTGGTTAAATGGATCGCGTAAAGGCCCTACTTTAGTGTCCTTGTAGTTCTAGTTGATCTGAAAGAGAGGAACTGTTACCATTTGACTGAGTTTGATTGCTACTGATTTAGAACTTATTTCTCTGTCTGAATTCCATATCTAATCATACCTACAGGGACCACCGATTACTGGTCATCATCGTTATTGTCACATTGTATTTCTATTCGTACAGTGATTTGTAGCTAAATAATAAAAAGCCAACCTTTAGAAAAATGGTTAAGGACCATTTTTCTCACTAGATAATATTTCTTTATTCATTACTCAATTTTATATTTGACTTGCTTCTGCCAGCGGATTCGATCGCGCGATAGAAAAAATATCCCAAAGGAACCCACTCCCGAGATATAAAGTATCCTATAGCTATTACGATTTTATATAATTTAAATTAAAAAGTACAGATTAAAAGAAAATATGAAAACGCCGACGAAAAATTCCACCACTAGGGGGTCCAGAATTATGTACTGGATCCGTTTAATGATATTCGTGCGTCTATGTCTGGCACACGATGCATAATAAATGGATATTATAGTAGAGAAAAGCTACTATTCAAACTATTTTACGTACGAATACTTAGAAAATGATCCCCAGGGAACTTACTCCCGAGATATAAAGAATCCTATGATGATTACGATTTTATCATCATCAATTCATCATCATCATCATCTCAGCCGAAAGACGTCCACTGCTGCACATAGGCCTCCCCCAAGCGCCGCCACAGCGACCGGTCCTGTGCGTCTCGCATCCATCGGATTCCCGCGACCCTCGCCAGGTCGTCAGTCCACCTTGTGGGAGGCCTTCCGACGCTGCGTCTTCCGGTACGTGGCCGCCACTCCAGAACCTTCCGTCCCCATCGACCATCCGTTCTACGAGCAATGTGCCCAGCCCACTGCCACTTAAGTTTGGTGGCAGGTCAGCTAGGTTTGGTTTTAAAAAATACAGATTAAACAAAAATTGCAAAATGCCGATGAAAAATTCCACAAACTAGGGGGTCCTCATATGGGGGGAATCATATACTGGTTCCATGGTACCTATACGTTTGTGCTTCTATGTCTTGCACAAGGTCTATCATACATAATACATGCATATTATAGTAAAGAAAAGCTACTATTCAAACTATTTTACGTACAAATACTTAAGATAGTTTCAATAGTACCTATTTCACTTTATCACGACAGTAATCAGATATTCGCGTCAATTTGTATCGCTAACTAGTCGTAGAATAATCCTGTTCTAGAAACAGGTCTATTCTAGGCTGACCTAAAATTCGTCCTAGGTAGCCGTCAAGGTTTACCGCTAATAGACAACTTCCAAGGAAATAATATTTTAAATTCATTAATTAGCTTAGCAGAGAAATTGGAAAACGGTGTGTTTGTTTACCAATGAGAAAGGACTCAGTAGGATTTAATTAGCTAGAAATCATTATTTCTCCCTCTCTTGGGTGGAGCGGGAGGGCGTGCCAGACTAACGCCCACTCCTTTGTTCCCTCTTTGCCCTGGTTCCAGAGCCCCTGGTTTTCCTTTCAGAAGTTAACCCGAACCCAGATGCATCGACCCTGCTGGGCCCCTACGCTATGTACTTCCACTTATTAAATGTTACCTACCAAAATAAATTTCTAATGCCCGTTTTCACCAACAGCCCCTAAAATTTAAGTGTCTCTTACGCCAATATAATCACGGTTTTTGCATATTATAAAGTTATTATTCTGAATCAAAGTATGAAATCAAACACTTTTAAAGATGTCATACTTTAATTCAGAATAATAACTTATTAATAACTTGCAAAAACCGTGATTATATTGGCTTAAGAGACACTTAAATTTTAGGGGCTGTTGGTGAAAACGGGCATAAGTACCCTAGTAACAATATTAGAATATTTTTGTAGGTATACCTAAGTACTTTGCGAATTCCAAAAGCTGTTTTAATACTGGCAATTTCCAAAAACTACTCAATTTGTAATCTCTTACACGAAAAACTTACTTGTAAAAGGTTTTATTTCCAGGAATCTTTGAGCTAAAACTCGGAAGGTTATTATTATAAATACCGCGGATAGTTCTCAGAACGTGTTACTTTGTATCGCGCTCGAGTTTTCACTTTAAAATCATAAGTTTCGTGACTGGAATTTACTGATTGTTCTCGTTCTTGGGGTTGATGGAAATCAAAAAGATTAGGTTCTGAAACTAACGTTATCTACCAGGTACAGCCATTTTTGGTTGCGTGTGAAGGCAGTCGAATTATTGCCTCACGGCACTTCTGACAGTACGATTGGCGCAGTAGTAATTGATGCCTGCTAGGTATTCCTATTTTGGGTGTTTTGTGTATGTGACTTTAGATGTTTGTGAACTACGATACAGGAATTCCTGGTATCTCAAAAAACAAAATATCAACTTTTTTCTTTAACACTATACTTAGTTCTTTAACTATAGGACTAGTCACGACACAAAAGTCCGTTGGAGGCGTGCTCCAACGTCGACCGCATCTTACTTTATTGTAAAGTAAGATTGTGGTCAAAAGCGAGCCTCCCAATAATAATTAATGAATAAAAATACGCGGTTAAACCTAATGATAAATAAACTATGTTGCACGTCCATCTTTGACAGTCAGCCTCACCAATTATACTAAACTAGTGATTGGACGTAACGGGGCACTGAGGAAAAACGCTATGAAAAATTGTGCTGTGAAAAGACTTTGCCGAAATCAATTTAATTCAATTCAAACCAATACCTAGTTAGGGTACTTATAAAAAGGCAGAAGCTAGTGCACAGTTAGGAAGTAATAGAGAAGGAAATAAAAAAAGAAAACCATTTATATTTGGGAAATGATGCTATCTTAACGCTAGCTTCCTATTGCTCGTTTTCTATAAAGAAAAATCGGCAGAAACTCCACAATCACCCTTTTAAGACATAAAGGAAGACGAAGAAGCAATTCCTAAGAACCAGCTAATCAGACTACCCAATCCGGGTCAGCTGCTGAGCAGCACGTATACCGGAGCAATACTAAGGACGTGTTGTTGCGCAAGCAGCCTCGGTGCCGCAACCTCGGGAAATACGTCTCGTTACGTTACTCATAATACTTATAACTCCGTTCAATAATTGGTATGGAGGGATGGGTGGGCAAACCAGTGTCGGTAGTCAGTAGCGTAATTAAATGATGAACGGCACTGGGGAAAAAAAAATGGTTTATTGTAAACTCGTCACATTGTCGTTATTTTTTCAATCGCTGGCGTAAAGTGTGGCGAATTGTAATTGTGAAGAGGGCATTTGCCAGTGTCCCTTTTTTACTTGGAATGTCATCAAATAACTTCTTTGGCTCTGGGTGGATAGTGTCAGACTTTTACTGAATAAAACGAGTTGCCATAATTAGTGCTGCAACCTATTTTATTTACATTTCGAAGATGGGAGAATTTTTAGTTACTTCTGTAAGAGGTTTGTCAATCAGAACCCCTCGAGCTTGGGGACCCCGGGGACTACCTCTTAGCCCGTCGATAGCTACGCCCCGGCCCGTGTGCTAGACAGTTATATAGAGTTATGTAAGAATAGGTGTTGCCAGTTTAGGTACAGTTATTGTTCTTTAGACATGCGTTTGCGCATTTCTAACGTGCGACGTTGACGATGATGACATGCGTTTGTTTCGGAGTTAAGGATGGGTGGAGCAACTAGGATAGTGACGTACAGTTATGTAAGAGTAGGTGTGGCCCGTTTAGGTACGGTTATTGTTCGTTTGTTATGCGTGTGTGCATGGATTGGTATGGAGTTGAGGATGGGTGGACCAACTTGGCGTAGTTACGCGGAGTTATGTAATGCCTTATGCAGATTTAGGCAACTGACTTGTCTTACTTAACTTAATGCACTATATCCCTGGTATATATTTACATGGGGCAGAGGGCGTCCAAAGTAATCCTCCATCGCGAGCGGTCTTGAGCTTCACTGTAGACTACAGATTTTAATTACTACCTCTTTGAACCCAGTTTTTGACTAATTTTATCTTTATTGTGCTTTTCGGTGCAATATTGACTGGTATACACTGTCCTCGCATAAGTGTCTGTGTTGTAATATGGAAATATTGTAGACCCAATAGTTTTTTTTTTGAAAAGAGTAACCATGGAGTTTCTTGCCGGTTCTTCTCCATAGGAAACGACCAATTTGGAACCGTGCACTAGCTTCGACTTTTTATAGGTGCCCATGTAGGTCTATGTAAAATAAAAACATTTGTTATTTTATTTTATTTTTCACGCTTCATATCATTCCGTTACTCTCCGTTTCTAACTTCGAAGCGTGTGCCATCTTTACTTGCACCCCTTGATCTGGCGGTCAATATAATATTTTTCCAATAGCTCAACTCAACTTGGATTAGGCGTGAGATGCTCTTCGTCCCCATGGGACATCTGTTCTGCGAACAATATTTAAGTATGGCGATTCTTCGGGCTATGTCAGTAACCTTGGTTCTCACTTATCTTGGTTTTCAGTTGTATTTAACTAAACCCTGACGATGCAATTATGCATACCTACATCGGATTTATTTTTCGTTGCGGTCAGCTGAGCAAACCTGATAAGTACGATCCTGCTATTTTGTTTGTTTTCTCTACCCTTGAGGAGACCGTAATCCTCCCGACCGTTTTTCGGTCACGGTGGCCAATGTCTACGGAGATTAGCCAAGTTCGCAGGAGTTATTTATAGTGCACAAGTGAGTGTGCGAACATTGGTGCACTCTCTGTTCTTTTACTCTCATTTGTGATGGGACAGCAATCTTACACGACTGGGGTGAGATCAGGCACAAGTTCAATGATTTTACTAGCTTTCCGAGACACATGACACAAATTTTCTCCGGATTGGTATATAGCCACTTTTAGTGGAACAACCCATTTACGCTTTTTACTCAGCTTAAAAGTCGAATGTATGATTTACAGTCCGCAGTCACGCTTGCTACTACGAGACCATAAACTAAGATTATAATGGAAGTGGGTATATCGGAACGGAAATTTGGTAGAGGAGTTTTTAAAGGTTTTCCAAACCAGAATCAAAGGCTCAAAAAACTTAGATAAGCTGTAGGGGTAGTAGTAGTAGCAGGTGGGATCGCAGTCAAGCACTAGTTTATAACAATTAAATAAAAGTAAATAAATAGAGCGAATTGAAAACACGCCAAAAACGGAACAAAACAAGTGATAGAGTAACCACGATTTTTGTAACTCATAACATAATTTAAGAGTGTCCATGGAGTTTCTTGCACGTTCTTGTCCTTAATCTACGCTTTGGAACGTGCAATTTATTTTATTTTTATTAATCGATATTTCGACATTTTAAGAGTGCTTGTTAAATTGGTCTGTTTGAAATATAAGTAAATGCTGATTTTGGAAAAAAATACAGAAAGCCATGCCTTCAGGAAAGAGGTTCTCCGTGCTACAATTACAACCTATTTTAAACGTATCTCATCTGCCTAGCCTTTTTCCCAACTATATTGGGGTCGGCTTCCAGTCAATTCGGATTTAGCTGAATACCAGTATTTTACGAGGAGCGGCTGCCTACCAGACCTCCACAACCCATTAACTGGGATAAACAAGGTACTTCATGGCAAGAGTGGAATCAGATTTACTGGCTCCTGACTATCCATAACGACTGCCAAAGATCTACAAATGACAGTCGGGACCTACGGCATAACGTGTTTTCCGAGGCACGGAGGAAACTCGTTTGTTAAGATGGTCACCCATCCACAGACCAAACTTGGGAAGCGTTGCTTAATTACTCAGATACCCGCAAAACGAGACACAATAGTAAAACAATAACAGCGCGGTCTCATAGGACCGGTTGGGGATTCAAACGTTAACCTTGAAGATCGACCTGTGCGGCTGTTATTATCTAGCCACGACGTCCTCCTTGTTTAACCATATCTCTGAACCGAAATTAGAATCGAAGGTGCAAAATCAATCGTTTTCGTGTTGGAAATTTCCGAAATTTCATAATCAGTACCTCCGTAAGACGTCTGTCATGAACCATGAACCTTGATCGTACTCGTGTGTTGTTTACGCAACGCTACGAGGAAACTTTCACTGTCAAGAGGATCTTGAACGCTCTACAAGGACATGGCAGTGAATCACGTTTGTTGCATCATTTACGTCAGCCGTGAAGGTGATCGGTGATTAGTGCATTATGTATGCTCATGTAGGTCGCTGAACTTTAATTTATACCCCTTGCTAGCTGACCTGGCGAACTTCGTACTGGCTACCGGTCAATGCTTTTAACCTGCCAACCTATTTTCTTTCTTTGAAATTTTAAATACCTACCTACTAGTGTTCTGTCTGTTTGTAAAATGTACATTTATAAAAAACAATGGGCTCCAAGCAATGTTTGCCAAGGTCAGTCTGTGGACCATCTTAACATAAAAATCCAGATTCTTTCATACCTCAAAAATTCAACAAGACGGTGGTCCAGGCTGCCTTTTGTTGATCTTTGACTGTCGTTATGGATTGTCAATGATCAGGTTCAAGAGCTTCTTCAATGTAGGTCAAGAGCGTAATATAAGGTACACGAACGAGGTCCGAGCATTGTATGAAAGTTCCCGGAAGCTTCCAGAATCGTCGGCTATGCACGTTTATGGGCCGTTCCTTTTAGTGCTGGCTAATAAAACAAGAACCGGAGATCTGTGGTGTATGTAGGTTGGTATTTACGAAGTGAGTAATGTTGGCTTTTTAGGGTTCCGTAGCCAAAATGGCAAAAACGGAACCCTTATAGTTTCGTCATGTCCGTCTGTCCGTCTGTCCGTCTGTCCGTCTGTCACAGCCGATTTACTCGGAAACTATAAGTACTACAGTGATGAAATTTGATGGGAATATGTGTTGTATGAACCGCTACAAAATTATGACACTAAATAGTAAAAAAAAGAATTGGGGGTGGGGCCCCCCATACATGTAACTGAGGGATGAAAATTTTTTTTTCGATGTACATACCCGTGTGGGGTATCAATAGAAAGGTCTTTTAAAATGATATAAAGTTTTCTAAAAAACATTTTTCTTAAAGTGAACGGTTTTTGAGATATCAGCTCTCAAAGTCGTAAAAAGTATGTCCCCCCCCCTCTATTTTTATAACTACGGGGTATAAAATTCTAAAAAAAATAGAGGTGATGCATGCTAATTAACTCTTTCAACGATTTTTGGTTTGATCAAAGTATCTCTTATAGTTTTTGAGATAGGTTGATTTAACTGTAATTTTGGTTAAGTTATTATATTTGCTGCGACGGAACCCTTTGTGCGCGAGCCCGACTCGCACTTGGCCGGTTTTTACTTATTACTAGCATGGCCGTAGCAAACCGTTGCAAATGCTAGTTGCAAGAGGGGGAACAATATGGTATATCTCGTTACCCTGACGGGGTCTCAGGGCAGCAAAATCGAGTAAAGCTTTTCGCCTGGGTATACCCATGATTACTATTCTACGTGTATTTACATAAAGACATCTGTTATTGGAACTAAATTACTAACTAATCAATTCTATAAACTCTTAAGGTTCTTAAGAGTTTATAGAATTGATTAGTTATTGTGTTGTGTTATGTCTCATTTCCTTTACTCTTATCTAATTAGTATTTATAACCATAGACATCGCATTCATTTCTAATTAATATTTATTTACTCAAGATATCCATAGATGAATGTAAGCTTGTGTGTGTTTGCCCCTAAAAGCCTCGCACAATTTGTGACTTGTCTGTTTTTCATTTGAATTATTGTTGTATATTTTATTGTTCTGTTTATATTTCTGTCTTTGGCTGCGGTCGTTCTGTTTAAATTAAATAAATCATTATTAACTGCTTTTTAAAATTCAGGAATTCTGTTTTTAAACGTAAACTTTGACGCACGCTTTGTATAAAATGATATATATATAAAATGATAGAATGATATATAAAATGATATAACCTCCTCCTATTGGCTTATAGATACATCCGCTTCTCAGACATGCATGTACTTAAGCGATACGCGTAAACCTATGTCGCAAGTTTACAACATATAAAACATATGGTTTCAGTAATAATGTGCACAATATGTTATTGTTGCATGTGACCCGGCACTAACTAGCTGTTGTGAAGAAATAATCATACTTAGCCATGAGAATAGAAACACATTGCGGATGACTTTGGGCGCCATTTTATTTCTTAAGGACCTTGATTGAGAAATGCTACAATAATTCAGTTAAGTAGAAACTATAACTTTTTAGAGCTTTGCAGAACTGGTTATAAAATTCCTCCTTTGAAAAGAAAGGATCACCCGACCAGGCGGGTGTTGTGTTTGGTCCAGGTAATCGTCTGATGCCGAATTTAGCTGAATACCGGTATATTACGAGGAGCAGCTGCCTACCAGACCTCCACAACCCATTAACTGGGGTAGCACGGTACTTCATTGCACACGGTACTTCATGGATTTCGGACTCTTACATAATAATATGTTATAATTGCGCGTCAATTGCCCTTTGCGTTTTGGGACCACGGTAATTTCATCGAACAACCCATAAGCCTTTGGTTGTTATAAACAGGTACCTATAGTACCTATTATATTATCGGTTATCGTTCTCAAAACGATTTTTTTTGTTGTTATACTTATACCATTAGTTGCGATAGTGGTCAAAGTGAGCCTAGTCACTTTGACCACTATCTCACCTAAAGGTAAGCAATTGTGTAGTCCACGATGGAGTATGCTTGCCTAGAAGCAAGTTCTGAAACTCTAACGATGTTGCTAGTTCATTTATTAGTTAACTATCTTCACCTACAGTTAACTATTGCATCAGTTTGGAATTTCCACACGGTATCGGTTTTTCTGTTTCATAAGAATTTTTTCGCTAGCCTTGTGCCGATTGCGATATTTTGAATTGTTTTTGAAGTTTGTATTCATTCAATGTAGGCATGTTAGTACCGTAATGTTATTCAATACCTAGGCGTAACAGTTATGTTACCTATTATGCATAATCTATCTATGTTACCTATTATGGTCATGGGTTATGTGAAAATGAACCCCGTGACCTTGGAACGAAAGCAAAGAAGGAACAGGAGTCGGTTTTAGTCAGTAGAAGTCTGAAACGCCTGAAATCTAAAAACCTTTCATGTATAAAGTAGAATACGTTATCTGGGGTTTCGATTCGTCATCGTCCTTTTAGCCAATAGCAGCCGTCCATTGTTTTTTTGGAGATAGGCCTTCTCCAAGCGTTGTTACAATGATCGGTCCTCTGCGTCTCAAACCAAATGGATTCCTTCCTGTCAGGTGGAGTGACTGGGCCTTCTGGGATGTGGTCGTTTGCCCGTCTTTGCACACCATTATGTACTAGGTATAGTTGATAGATATAAATAGAATTATCTTGAATATTCCTTTCTTCTACTTGGCTTATAATCGTCTTACGGCCGAAATTAATAATCAATCCATCACATATCGGAGATTGAAAAACAAATGATACCATACAAAAATTTACATATTTTCTGTTGTTTCATTTGTTTTTCAATCTCCGATATGTGATGGATTGATTATTAATTTCGGCCGTTAATTGCTAGCGTGGTCGTGGTGAGAAGCATAATTTTATTTCGTGGTTCTACCTAACGTATGTTCTTTTATCCTTCTTTTCGTTTGACTCTGAATAATTTGCATTGTGAAAAGTAAGGTAAAAGTAGTTTTCATAAAAATGGTTAAACAAATACCAATACACAAAATCAGTATTCATAGTTATAAACTATGTGTATCAAACATGGACAGCTCCATATAAAGTAACGAAAGTTTGAGCTTAAAATATACAGATGACTCAGCCTCGAAAGTTTCTCACGATCAAAATCACTAACAGATAATATTTCAATGTATTACCTACGTTCACAACACTACACAATAGGCCTAAACTCCCTCTTAGCCTAACAAGCACTGTAACGAACAACTCGATGACAATAACACTGTTTTCATCTAGATAAAAGCTGTAGAATTATAATTTCATCAAGATAAACTAATTAACATTCACGACGTAAGTAAGGAATAAAAGAAATATGGACAGAAGTTTAGTTTTGAAAGACAGTTGAAAACATGTTTGGTTGTGAACTAATGTAAGGATTAGTACCATACATGACATAGAATAGAAACATTGATGGAGTATGGAATCTGTGGGCAGCTTACAAGCAAAGAGGTTTGCAATTATCTTTACTTTTGTCTTGAATTCACCCTTTCTAATTTCGAAAAATTCAAAATAGTCAGACAGAGGCATAAAAATATACAGAAGATTTTTCTTTTTTATTGACAGGCCTTTGTTTAACCACTATTTCGCCTGATAGTAAACGATGATGTGGTCAACGATGGAACACGTTTGTAAGAAATAACCAATTTACTTTTGACTTAAATACCTCCAGTGTTTAGCTACCAGGAGACAGAACAAAAAGAAAGAAAAAAACAATTACAGATTGAACAATCGCAGTTTTTTTAAGCGTCCTACTTTATAGCGGAAATAAATCACAGAGAAAAATAAACTTCTAAAATATAAACAAATGTAACCGGTTTTAAAATACTCCCAAAGTCTGCTAACCTTCTTATTCAACATTCGCACTTACTAAAGTGGCATTTGGCGCTCAACAATGGGTTACATAAGCGGCGCGCGCGCTGACATCACCGACTTTCACTATCTCTTGCTAAGGCGGTCAATAAGCCAAAAATGCGGGTTACTAAAGACTGGTACGGTCTTGACGATACCAATAGTAGTGCAGTAGGTTTTAGGATCGTAGATTTAAATATTGATTAGAATAAAAATATGTGTAGCGGAAGAAGCAGCCACAATCTGACTCTAGTCTTGCCATGAAGTACCGTGTTACCCCAGTTAATGGGTTGTGGAGGTCTGGTAGGCAGCCGCTCCTCGTAAAATACTGGTATTCAGCTAAATCCGGCTTGACTGGAAGCCGACCCCAATATAGTTGGGAAAAGGCTAGGCAGATGATGTAGCGGAAGAAGCAGCCACAGTATTGCAATATTATTAATACTTTGCCGTAGCGTTGGATTGGAAGGCTTACTTTGTAGTGGGCCGATGTCCTGGTGAGGGTCGCGGGATTCCGTTGGATGCGAGATGCACAGGATCGGTCGTTGTGACGACATTCGGGAAAGGCCTATATATCCAACAGTGGACGTTTTTCGTGGGGATGGAGAGCGTCGTCGTAGTATGTCCTGGACCATAAAGGCTGGTTCAATCTGCTGCAAAAAAAGAGTGTCTGGAAAGATTCATTGGAGAGCAAGGTCTCTCTTCTCTTTTTCTGCACCTTTTTTTCTTCGATGTTGGATCGTTTCGTGTTTCACAACACACATTTGTTATACAACTTCTCCGAAACGGCTGGACTCGTTTTTATAAACATACGGGGAAGTTTGAGAATAGGTTATTTTTTACCCTCCTACCGTGTCCCCTTATTACTTTCTTTGATATTTGGCCTAAGGACCATTGTCAAGTCAACTAGTAGTCAGAACGAGGTTCAACTAGGTTTATAGTTATTCTAAACTATACCTTTTTGGGTGTGCTGTAGAATTCGAAAGGGACATATTATGCAAATCTGAAAACCAAGTCAATGACATCGGTGTCACAGTTTTCCTATTAAATAAAATTATAAATATTTACTGCGTCTACGTCGTGTACCGTTTACATATGAAATGAGCAGTTTATAACAGTTGCTATATAGCCGGCATTAGTGCGAATGTTATGCATCGGAACGGAATCTAGCCCGATTCGTGTAATCAAACCGTAACTATATCGTAGCGACTTAGTAATTTAGACCATTATTGTATTCACATCCATCAATCGAGCTTGAACGACACCGATTTTAAAGTCGTTCGATCGACGTATCGTTGACGCGTATTCAACTATGTCAATCGTTATTCTGGTAGCATACATAATAATGTACTTAATTGGCAATAAGCCGTTAATAGATCATTTAGTTTCAAGCCAATTGAATTGTTGTTCTATCGAATCCTGTTCAAGGAAAACGTTAATACCGATTATAGGAAAGACTTCGATCAAACGGGTCATTGTACATTCGACACACATTCCATTCCCCATTGTTAAAAATATGTGTAAACTCGCCACAAATTTATTTTTTCTTAATAAAATAATTTGGAGTATTGTAAACTCGTCACACGCGTTTTCTACGTACGGACAGTAGAGAAATCAAACACAAGAATAAAAAAGATAATCGTCTATATTTTTTTAATTATAGATAATCTTTATAAAATCACTATTATCACAGTTTTAATTGCAGTATCTAATACACGCACGTCTACTTGCTGATTTACCGCTAACATACTGATATTTTTCTTATGACTTTCTCAAATCACAAAACTATTATTATTAATTCAACTTCAATCGAATTAAAAAAGCAATTATATAATGTTGAAATAATATTACACATAAATGTAAACAACAGTCATTGAGAAGTAAAAAATTAAGAGTATAAAAGATAGAAGTTACTTAAATGGGCTAAATATAATTAAAAACAACTCAACGAATAATTAGGTATTTATAATCACAGCAATATTTTTAATAATTTAACTTATATCTACCGCAATAATCACAGAGAGCGGTCGCTTCCTTCTGCAAAGCAATGATGCTAGCGAAGGAGGCTGCCGACCGCGAGCGCGTGAGAGAACGGCCCTCACGCCGCCGCTGCCGAGATCCCGATCCCCATTTTCCGACCACCGTAGGCGTGGGCTCGCGGACGGCGAGTACTGGGCGGCTCGCCGTCCGGCAGTCTGTCAGTCAGAAACCTCTGGGGAACACGGAAAACCCGAAAAGTTGCTCACCGTGTCCTCCAGATCGAAGGCAACGAAAGAACGGAGTGGGGCTTAGTCAGTAAGAGTCTGACACGTCCTTCTGCCCAAGAGCGAGAAATCATTCTGATGATTCCCCTTCCAAAAAAAAAATGCTGTGGTTTCATTTAGCAGTAAGCAACTGGCTGCATGCTTATAATTTTATAACTTTAGGTTTAAGGCTGTTCTATTCAGCTGATTTACTTTATTACTTCACTGTTATGGAAAAAATGAATTTTATTACTTTGAAGTTATTATATAACCTTTTAATATATTTCCTTATTTATTTTATTGTTAACAAAATAACTCATTTGGATTTGAAGAGTTTGTTTCATATTAAAGCTAGAACTTTACTTGCTAACGCTACTTTCCTTAAAAATAGCATGAAATTAAACTATGTGACGAGTTTACAACAAGTTTTATTAATAAATAATATTTTTTTCGACACACTTGCTCATAAAGTGGCTGTTATTGCACTGCACTTAGGTATATAAAGGGGCTCATTACCAAACTGTGACATTTTGATTACTATTATGCACATGTGCGGTAATGTAGTTAGAACCTTTTTGTTTAACCTCTTTTTTGTCAAAAAGAGTTTTAAGACAAAAAAGAATAAAATTTGTTATTGCGTTCAATAGCATAAATTAGTGTTTTACTTACTTATTTCATGCAATTTCGTGTTTAAATAAACTATTTAAAATTTTACATGTTTAATTAATTCAATCTTTTATCAAATTTGTATGTTCTGTTTATATGCAACCTCATTCTTATTTTTTATAAACCAACAGCTAGAGTAGCTAGTCTATGGCTGCCATTTTTCGCGCATGCGCGCGTTTAAGAAAAGTCAATTATTTAGCCGCCATATTTAAAAATAATATAAGGATTTTATAAATATTATGTCTACAACAACTATTTATGAGGAAAATGATTGGTGCTGTACGCCTTCAAGTAGAAAATTCATGTTATGGGACCGCTATACCGTCAAAAATAGTTAATTATAACTTTACTGACTGCACATTTACGAACTGTTTCTCTAAATAAACTTTTCATAAAGCTACTAAATAAAGCTGACTTTTAATTTTTTTTTCTTCGCAAGTGTGTCGAAAAACGTCGTATGATACACGTGAGTAATTGGTCATTATCGTTCTTGGTTCCCTTAAGACCCTCGCCATGGCTCGGGTCTTAATACCACCGCGACGATAATGACCCACATTACACACTTGTATCATAATGTACTATTTGTGGTATGGGTATGGGAATTTTCAAAAGTGTGTCGAGTCGACAATGTGACGAATGTACAATGTCCCGATCAAACGACTACAAACTTCAACGATATTTGAATGGTTTGATTTTACATGAATCAGGCTTCAGATGTACGCATAGTTTAGCGATTGTTTTTGTATATAAATTTTCACATTTTCTCACGTTCCGAGAGCTGTTGCAGCACCATACGGTGCTGTAAAGTGCTGAAAGCGCATTAAGTGAGATTTTTATAACGACATAATCATCATCAGCATTATTATTTCAACCCATAGATGTCCACTGTTGGACATTAGTGATCTCCCGGGTTCCACATTTACAGTCGTTAATATAAAAAAATATTATGGCCAAGATCGGATTTTATTTGCGCTAAATTTTTTAAACTATTTCCCATAATGATTAAATTCCTATTTCCTATATCCTGTCGTGGAAAATAAAACCAGTGGATGGTTTATACGCGGATGTGATGGATAGGCAAGTAATTAATGAGACACATAGCGAACATAGCTGAAATATTGAAAGTGTAGGAATGGCGCCGTTTAATTGACCGACATCATATCCGCATACTGTGAATGTATAGAATGGATCCATTATTAAAACTGCAAGTGACGCAAGAAGAATTATCTAAGGAAGATAGTTGAAAAATCAGACACGGCATAGATTTTAAAATTACTCTGTAATTTTGCAGAGGCTGGTTACCGAATTATTATTATTAGAATAAAAGGAAAGGAAATAAACTCAAAACTACTGACCCATTCGACGTAATCTTTCCGAGTTGAAGCTGGTAGCTTTGGCAGCAATTGACTGACTTTGATCAATGTCATGTTGTCTCTCCACCACCCTAGGTTGACCGGTAAAGATGGTCTACAGCATTACGTGCGTGAAGATTAAATTAATCCTACTAATATTATAAACGAGAAAGTTTGTATGTATGAATGTTTGTTACTGTTTCACACAAAAACTACAGAACAGATTTTGATGAAACTTGGTATACAGGTAGAGGTGTTCAATGTTCCCTTGGGATAATTTTCTACTATCACGCGAGCGAAGCCGCTGGCAGCAGCTAGTATGAAAATAAATGTCGTCATTCGACGATGGACCAATTAATAACACCCCAAAGATAACTGACATTTCGAAACACGAAAGATATCTTCGGAGAAAAATGCATCAGGATGTCCTGTTCTCAAAAATATTGAGACAGACTATGTTATGTCACCAATTTGCAATAGGTCCATAGTCACCGACATTTTGCAAACGGATCTAGACTCTGCAGCTGTCACATTACGTTGCATTGTTGCAAAACAGCTGGTAGTGCGTCGGCAATGTTACCAAATATTCATTCATATTGCGGTTGAGTAATGTTTTGTGATGGTACCGATTTACATAATGTTATCACGGATGTTTTTATTTGTAGGAGAATGGAACGTGTGTGGAATTGTTCTGACGAATGTTTGGCGGTGTTCTGTTTTTGAGTTCTGTTCTGGTTTTGAGGTGAGATACAACCCAAAGAAGATTTAGAGTAAGGGAGAGTTTAATATTTATACATACAAGTAAAATACACGTAATTTTTTTTTACATTTCGATATAACTACAGCAATATAAAACACTAGCTGTCCCTTGCGGTTTCACCCGCATTTTTCGTTACTGCTCCGCTCCCGTGGGTCGTAGCGTGATGTTATATAGCCTATAGCACTCCTCGATAAATGGGCTATCTAACACTGATTTAATTTTTCAAATCGGACCAGTAGTTCCAGAGATTACCCCCTACATACAAACTTACAAACATACAAACTTACAAATTTTACCTCTTTATAATATTAGTATATAGATTAAAAAAATATAGCCCAGCAGCATCATAACAGGGTCCAAGCTACTTGCCCTGAGAGAGGAATGTCCATCAACGGAATACGGTTTGCTGGAAGAAAACTTATTGCTGAGTTAAGCTCGCCTTTGAAGGTACACGACCTATCTATATCACCATGTTGTATGGTAACGCCGGGGCGAAACTCCGCTGCCACGACAAGTCGCGGTATGGCGGACAGAGTTCCGGCGGGATCTCAGGGTGGCATGGCGACTGCGACTGTCGCAACCCAGTGCTGGGCATGCCGTCATTGCGGCGGTAAGTCCCCTCTTTGAGGAGTGGTTGGAAAGAGGTCACGGCGTCCTCTCGTTCCGTATGACGCAGGTCCTCACCGGACACGGTAAGTTCGGGAGGTTCCTGCATCGGATCAAGGAGGAAAGGACGCCCGGGTGTCGCCACTGTGTGGACCGCCCGGAGGACACGGTGGAGCACACGGTAGAGGTGTGCCCCGCTTGGGCGGAGCACCGCCGTGTCCTTGTGGAGGCTATCGGCGGCGGTGACCTCTCGCGCCGGGCCCTGGTAGAGGCCATGGTCCGGAGCGAGGAGGGGTGGCACGCAGTCGCCTCCTTCTGCGAAGCAGTAATGTTAGCGAAGGAGGCTGCCGACCGCGTGAGGCAACGGAACTCACGCCGCCGCCGCCGAGATCCCGATCCCGATTTCCGACCACCGTAGGCGCGGGCTCGCGGATAGCGAGCGCTGGGTAGCTCGCCGTCCGGCAGTCGGGTAATAATCTGGACCGAGCCTAGTCGTCGACGGCGCGTTCTGTTCCACGCGCGCCTCAAGGAGATGTCAGCAAACTGTAGGGGCCCGGTAGGGCCGAAGCCTCTAGGGAACACGGTATCCGAAAGGTTGTCACCGTGTCCCCCAGATCGATGGTAACGAAGGAACGGGGTAGGGGTTTAGTCAGTAAGAGTCTGACACGCCCTCCCGCTCCGCCCAAGAGTGGGAGAAGTCATTCTGATGGTTCCCCTACCGGAAAAAAAAAAAAACCATGTTGTATGGTATGTTTTTCTCTACAATAAAGAATTAAGAACGATTGCATCACTGCTTACCAACAGTTGAGATCGCAGTCAAGCGGTAATGATATAAATTCAAAAAAAATCTAACATTACAGGGCGTATTTAGGAATACTGCTTTCTGGACCAAGCCTTTGATCCAACTGTGTAACTAGAGCTTTTCCAAATATCCGTTCATTGTTTTATCTATTTTGCCATTGGCCATCACGATTACTGGTTTAATGACTACTGTATTTACATTCTGCATATCGACAACCACGTGAGCCAGATTAAGACAGTCTGTTTGTTTATCTTTCTCAACTTTCTCAAGGTTCTCGTCATTACGAGCCGTTATATCAACAACCGTTGTATGATGTTCTAGTCGATCAATCGCCACTACGTCCAGCTTATCGACAACAATAGTTCTGTAATGAAAGACCAGTCTCAATATAACTTGATATTGCTATTCTCAAGGACTTTAACAACCAGGTATCAACTACGAGGGGCGTTCAATGTATTCTCGGTATCGAGGTGATATACTAATAATAAAGGTAATTTAATTATTTCATTAGTTAATGACACTCTTTGAGGGTATAAATACAAAATTTCATTTAATTGCCACCATTACTATTCAAGATATCATTGCGAAAAGACAACTATGATGACTGATTCGACAATGATGAAAAAAATCGAGCATCGCGCAGTGATAAAATTCCTCACAAAACAAGGAAAAACTCAAAAAATTATCCATGAAGAAATGGTGGCTGTTTACCAAGATTCTGCGCCTTCATTATCTACAATTCAGAAGTGGTCAAGTGAATTTAAACGGGGTAAAGAGAGCATTGAAGATGACCCCCGCGCTGGTGGGCCAATTTGTGCCGCTACTGAAGAAAACGTCAAATTAGTCGAAAAACTTGTACTTGAAGATGCCCGCGTAAGAGTGAAAACATTAGCAGCAATGACTAAGCTATCCGTGGGTTCCATTCACATAATCCTTCATGAGCGCCTGAATTTGTCAAAGGTCAGTGCAAGATGGGTGCCGCGAATGCTCACCGCGCTACTGAAACAAGTGCGAGTTGACTGTTGTAAGGAGTTTTTGGACCGTTGTGGTGAAAATCCGCAAAGTATTTTCGATCGGATTGTTACTGGTGATGAAACGTGGGTTCATCACTATGACCCTGAGAGCAAGCAAGAGTCTATGCAGTGGCACAAAAAAGGATCAGACCCGCCGAAGAAGTTCAAAGTCACTCCGTCCGCAGGAAAGCTCATGGCCACGGTGTTTTGGGATTCTAAGGGAATCTTGCTAATCAAGTACACAAAAAAAGGTCAAAGTATTACTACTGCATCATACGCAATCACCCTGCGTAATTTAAAGGAGGCAATTAAAGAAAAAAGACGTGGAAAATTAACCGCAGGTGTGTTGCTGCTTCACGACAACGCGCCGGTTCACAAGGCGCGCCTTGCCCAGGCTGCTGTGCGGGAGTATGGATTAGAAGAAATCAATCATCTACCCTACAGTCCGGACCTGGCCCCTAGTGATTATTTTCTATTCCCTAATCTTAAAAAAGACCTTCGTGGAAAGCATTTTTCGGACGATGAAGAGTTGAAGGGAGCAATAAACGAACATTTTTCGGGCCATGAAGAAAAATATTTTTCAGAGGGAATTGAAAAGTTACTTTCACGAACAAATAAATGTATTGAGATGTTAGGGGAGTATATTGAAAAATAGAATTTATTCAGAATTTTCCGCCTTTTCCTTCATACCTATACCGAGAATACATTGAACTCCCCTCGTATATTAATTTAAGGCTACTACTACCTCCTTAAAAATATATCCCAATAATTTAAAAGTCACCTTACACGATAGATATATGGTTCTAAATATCTTTATTTTACAGTACAAATCTTGTGATCTGATTACAGCTAATTATTCAAATCTGTAACCAATACCTATCTGTTTACAAATTTCGCACCAAATTCTCGTAAATATTATGTAAATAGAAAAGCATATATTAAACCGGAACAGAATGGGTTCTATTGGAAACTATACTAGCCATAGATTTTCATGCTAGAAGGGTTTGTGTTCATCTTTGGATATAGTTTTCAAAGATGAACACAAACCTTTATAAATTTCAAAAACTACATCGAACTTGTCTTTGTTTGATAAATAACAGTCATTTTAACTGGCTGGCATTAAATCTTTTAGGAACATTTATTCTCATCCTATCTTCGAGGAATCTAGTCTAATAAGCAATTCTCCTTCATTTTTACTATGCGCAAAGCCACGACTACAATGTGGAACCTTCTACCTTCTTATCATCTAAAATCTATCAGACGGTAAGAGTGGCATCTAGTGAGCTTGCTCGTTCCATTCTATTTTACCACAAAGCTTTCCATCAGACAAGATTAAAGTGAGAACTTTTCTAGAAAATGTGTTAAGGTATATTAGGTATGGCTACTTATCCAGCAATATATGTGTTGGGCCAGGCGACCTAGAGGCTCTCATTTTCGCTTATTTTTAGATAATATCCTTATCATCATCATTTTAGCCAAAAGAGGTCCATCCGTCCCAAGTTTCGCCACAACGACCGATCTTACAGACCCATCGGCCATCTTTTCTGCGATCAACATGCCTAGCCCACAACCAATTAAGTTTGGCGACATAGAAAGCCCTATACAAAAACACCAAAACTATGATCCGCATACGTTATTGGTAATAACGCGTTTGGAGACACCACCCAAATATTAAAGCGAGGTGTGGGTGGTAGAAAGTCGAAAGTGTTTGTCGGCGATTCGGTAAGTACAGGCGATTTTCTTTTGTTTTCATTGTCATTGTTTTTGAGTGCGTGAGGTGGCTGCGGGGCATTGATAGTAATATATAAGATGTTATTGAATTTCTTTTCATTTGTAATTATAAAATTGATCTTTGACTCACTGGTTTGCTGGAAGATAATTTTACTTTGAGTTAAGTTCGTCTACATGAACTGTGTTCATCATCATCATCATCTGCCTAGCCTTTTCCCAACTATATTGCGGTCGGCTTCCAGTCAAGCCGGATTTAGCTGAATACCAGTATTTTACGGGGTAACACGGTACTTCATGGCAAGACTGGAGTCAGATTTACTGGCTTCTGACTATCCTTAACGACTGCCAAAGATCTACATGAACTGTGTTATCTACTTATATTATAAATAATTAAAGAGGTTTAGAAGTTGTTATGTCAGCTTCGGGTGATGTGTTGACCATAGGTAATTTATGTAAGTACGGTCAAGGTTAGGATGCATTTACTTAATGCATTTTGTTGAAGACGAATTTTCTTAGAGGTTTACAGCACAGTCATGTGAAGAGGAGCATGAAACACATGTTACTAAAAGTGTTCTGAGTTCACATGTGGATGGATGAAGAGGGAGAGGGAGGCCAAAGCAACGATGGATGGATTGGCTGATGTGATACGAAAGATAAATTAACTAGTGATAGTGTGAGGGGTGGCAGAACAGAATGGAAGAAAAAGAACGTGTTGCGCCAACCCCAAGTTATATGGGACAAGGGTAGGAAGAAGAAGAGGAAGAGTCATTGCACAGTCAAAGCCGCTAAGCCTAAGGCTCGAGTGTTCCATAATAAAGTAACTGTTTTTGAAAGGAAGGAGAAACAAGAGTTTTTTAAACTTACCCCACTCAAGCGGTTATATAGGGGATGAAAGTCGTTAATTTTTTTTGGTGAAAACACGTCAAGTCCATTATAGTATTTAATTTATTTTTAGCATTCATAAATCTTTTTGCCAGCTTTACCAATGGAAAATAACCATAAAAGATTTCTGTAATCCCTATTTTCTTACAAAAAGAATAAGCCAATGCGAGACGCAGCCCACGCGAGTGTATTGATCTCAGTTACTTAGTAACGGACAACTAAAATTAGAAATATCATTAAGGTGCTACCGGAAATAGATATACCTAATTAGGAGAGGACTCACACAAGAGCAACTCGGATAATGAAAACGTTATCTACGGAGATAAGAATATCTCTCTACCCACTCATATTTTTTTAAGATACGACCGCATTGACCCTGTACTGGGTCTCTACAGTTTTGCTGACATTTCCTTAAGGTCCTTATGAAGCACTATGGGTCCTAAGCCGTCCGCAAGCCCCTGTAGGCCACATACAAATATTTGTTCCGAGCTGGAATTTAACCCGCAGTAGTCTTTTTATATCGCCAGAAAATATGCGACATACTACAAATACGAGTATATTGTCATCGGCCGGGAGTTTAGGCAGTTTGCTCATTCTGAACAGTAACTACCTACTTAACATCCCATTCCATGCCCTCGTGGAAGCGATTGGGGCTGATCTGAACCAGGGCTGGTTTAGGCCCTGGTCTGGAGCGAGAGGGATTGGGATGCAGTCGGCTCCTTCTGCAAAGCAGTAATAGCAGAAGGAGTTCTGAGTCGGGGTGTCTTGTGTATCAAGTTAGTTTATATGTTTATGAACGCACCCACGATACAGGATTTATTTTTAGTGAGGGGAAAAGTTTTTCTAAAAAACAAAATAGACCTACACCTCTACCTAATCTCAGAGAATTTTACGTAGGTATGTTGTATTACGTTCTTGCTCATCATTTAGAAAACCGCCGCCAGTTTAATATGCAGCGACACGGCGCACATAATTTAAAGGCACAGCACCGCTTCGCTCGCGCTGGAAGTCAAGGTTACCGCCGAACACACGCGGTTACAGTGAAAACCTTTTGTAATAAACAGTCAGACACACGGGTTTAAATGTCACTTAATTACTAGGTATAGGTCATTTATGTTTCCTTTTCTAATGTAGAAACTCATGAATATGAAAAACTTATGCCTTGAAGCTTGGTACCTATTTTGAAATATGAAAAGAGTTGTTGTTTATTCCGTATGTTTTAGGTGGGTAGGTACAGACTGCTGTAACGTAACGTGCAATGTAAGAGAATTTACATAGTGTGATTTCCATGAAACGGGTAGACCATGCCCTAGGAGAACACTTATATAATATCTAATTACATAACATAGCCTAGAATAGCACACAGTATACTTTTTATCCCGGACGTATGTTAGCTTGGGATAAAGAATCATACCCATTTGTTACCATGAAGAATGCTAAAAGTAAATTACTCGCTTATCCTATAAAATTATGATTAGAATATATTAAATATAAAAAAGGACTCGATAAAAAATTTTAATCTACGACTTTCTGTTGATTATCCTGGGAGTATTTAAGAGAGTTCCCTTAGGATAATTTTCTACTATCACTCGTGCGAGGTCATTGGCCGCAGATAGTAAACAAATACAACATGCAATGATGTAATATTATGCTAGTTTCATCCCTACAGCATCTGTGTTCAATCTAAAACAATGCTCTCCAGAAAACACAACAGAAAACAGTGTTTAATGCTCTCCAGATCCAGAATGCAAGATGGCGTCTGTAAGATAAGTTAGTTAGTTGCTGTATGACATAAACTGAGTTAGCGGCGACTCTACAGACCCCGGCTAATGCGGTGCGCGGATGCGGGTGGCATTTGTATGTGGTTTACACGCATTGTCTGGGATAACAGAAATGTAAAAGGAGGCATATTTCTTCATTGATGATGAAGAAAGACGTCCATTGCTGGACATAGGCCTCCCCAAGCGTCGGCACAACGACCGCTTCTGTGTATCTCGCATCCAAAAGAGGTATCTAATCTACTTAGCCCATTGTTTCCACTGCTGGGCGAAGGATTCCCTCCCTTTTCAAAACACCTCTGTCCTCGGAAAACCAAAACAAAGATTTTTTTTACGAATTTTGAAGTAATTGGTGCACGGGTAGACCATGTCCATAGAATACTTTTTACCCCGGGAGTAAGTTCCCTTCGTATAATTTTCTACTACCACGCGGGTGAAGCCGCAGGCAGTAATTATAGCGAAATAAAACACTGGTTAAATACAAGTCGGTTACGGTGGGAGGTTCACTAGTTCCTATATACAACGAGTAAATAGTTCCTTAAAGAAAACCAGAGATAAAAAATAGGTCGAGAAAATACGGTTATTACAAAGAAAATAAAGTTTAAAAGGGTCCGCCTATCTGACAGTGGATAGAAGCCTTTACAGAAATATTTGACACTTCTTTCGCATAAGGTCGTAAGGCAAAAAGGATTTTTTTCAGGAGAAGCGTTTGTGCTATTGTTTATTGTGTAAGTAATTTGTGAAAAGCATAATTTGTATTATTTACCTATGTCAATAATTAGTTTAAAATCACAGTTACAGACGTTGGAAATAACATTATTTCATCATTTTAGCCGAAAGACGCTGCTGGACATAGGCCTCCCCCAATCGTCGCCACTACGACCGGTCCTGTGCTTCTCGTTTACATCGGATGCCAGCGACCCTCACCAGGTATTCCATCCACCTTGTGGGAGGGCTTCCAACGTAGTCTTCCAGTACGTGGTCGCCACTCCAAAACCTTTTGTCGCCATCGACGTTCTACGAGCAACGTGCCCTGCCTACTGCCACTTAAGTTTGGCGATTTTTCGGGCTATGTCGGTAACCTTGGTTCTCTTGCAGACTACAGTATTTATTTTACAGTTTTATAATACAATTTTACTCAAAAAACACGTTACGGTCTTATGCGCTAGAGCTATCGAATTCACAGCAAAAATAAAAATAGGAAGCAAATGAAGTAGGCATGCGTCGTGTTCCGAGAATGGAAATATTTAACGAAGTTACGTTTCATATTACACGAATAATAATTTATAACGCAGTTAATCTGATTATCGTATTTACTGCTGCGCCGGATGTACGAGTGTTATAATTAAAAATGGATTGCGAAATGAAAGAAATATACAGAAGTATACTGTACTTCCTGTAAATCAAATTAATATTATAAAGGCGAAAGTGGTTTAAATGTATTTTTTGCAGGTGGGAAATTATGCAATGACTTCTCCTGCTTTGATCTGGATAGAATATAACACTAATATTATAAAGGCGAAAGTTTCTGAGTGTGTAATTGTGTATGACATGTTTGTTACTTCTTCACACTCCGACGGCTGGACAGATTTTGATTTAACATATTACACGGGTAGGCCATATAGCATAAGGGATACGTTTTATCCAGTGAGTACCTATGTTCTTTTGGGATAATTTCCTACCATCACGCGTGCGAAACCACTGGCAGCAGCTTAATTCATGAATCCCCGACCGGTCCTATGAGACCGCGGTGTTATTGTTTTACTATTGTGTCTCGTTTTGTGGGTATGTGATAGGTTAAATGATATTTTTTTTGCTACCTGTTCACTCTCGTCTTTGGTTATAGCTCTGCTCCTGTGAGTCGTAGCTTATATGTAAAATAGCTTATAGCCTTTTTCGATAAATGGTTTATCCAAAAGTAATAGAATGTTTCAATTCCAGCCAGTAGGTACTCTCGTACTTCCCCAGGTCCGTGCTTTCAAACGGACTCTTCAGCTTTGTTTGTATTTTTTTTTATAGTTTTATATTCATAAGATTTCGGTAGTAGGTACCTAGTACTTATAACCCGTGAGATAATTTTCGACATGCAGGTGAAACTGGTGGAAAAAACTTGTTAATTAAATAATTTAAAAATTTCTAATAAATAACGTTATAGCCGACTCCTTAACCATCTGTTAAATTAAAATTGACTTGCGATGTAAAAGTTAATTACAGATGTTATCTATACTAATATTATAAAGAGGTAAAATTTGTAAGTTTGTAGGTTTGTAAGTTTGTATGTAGGGGGTAATCTCTGGAACTACTGGTCCGATTTGAAAAATTCTTTCATTGTTAGATAGAACATTTATCGAGGAATGCTATAGGCTATATACCATCACGCTACGACCCACGGGAGTGGAGCAGTAACGAAAAATCCGGGTGAAACCGCAGGGGACAGCTAGTTATTGAATAAAAATGCTCTATTAGTAAGTAATTAAAAGTTGTGTAACGCGAACCATTTTTCAATAGTCGTCATTGAAATTTCGATTGGAGTTTTTAATTACCGAACTATTTCGTTTGTAAAAGCTCTTTGAAGTTAACCACTACAGTTGGTTTGACGTCAGAGATGCTTTTTATTTAACTTACTATATTATGTAATGTATGTTTTTTATTTATAATGTAGATAGAACAAGAAAAACAAAAACTGTTGACTTATTAAAACCACGTGTAGGTACACTATAACTCCTAACTAAAATATGGCGCCAAAAAATTCCTCCGCATCGCTGGCGACTGGAAGTGTGCCTAAAAGACTGGCGGCATTGCCACGTTGTATGGCATTTTATTATGTAGGTAATAGACAACTAAGTAATTACCCAAGTACTTAGGTACTTTTAAAACGTTAAAATAAAAGTTTTATTTTTTAACTTTGGCAATATAAACAGAAGCAAAAAATAAAAACAATAATTTAAAAACAATACCTAACTACCTAACGAAAATAACTGTCATTCTTAATGTGTAAAAAAACAAAACGCTATTTTCCCTCATTAAAAAAAAACACCATAGATTTTACCGCCAAAATGTCGCGTCGTCGCTAAAACATTCTTGACAGTTTGATTTTTTAAACGCTTGCAGACAGTTAAGCACTGACACAAAAACGAACGCGTATCAAATGAATCGATTAGATCGTAGGTAATTGTTACGTGGACGCGATAATCGATCATGCAATGCGATACTAACGTAACAATATCACGTTTTTTGTGTGCTACATAAAATTGTAAGTAATTCGTTTTTCGCACGTCATTTTCAATTCTTGAATACCACGTTTATCGCTTTTTTAATGTTGATAAGCTGTCATAGGGGTGCTTTTTATGGACGTACAAGTGTTTTTGCATAAATTCCTTGTTTAGTTAGACATTTTGAATTTAGAGTGTGTGTGTTTTTTTGCTACAAACCACAGGTTCTTTATACAGTTGTATAAAATAAAGGCGTTGTCCAGGTTTGGCTCTTTATCCGCTAACTCTTCCTAAACTACGCATTGTATTTAATTCATGAATCCCCGACCGGTCTCATAGGACCGCGCTGTTATTGTTTTACTATTGTGTCTCGTTTCGCGGGTATTGATAGGTTAAAGGTGGTTTTCATTAGTAGAAAGAGCTCTTAATAAGCGAGGAAAGTATAATATATAATTTGGACCCGAGCGAAACCAAGGTGGCTCTTTAGTCTAGATGATATGTATAATGGTTAAAAGATGGCGACTAACTGCATTAACTTCCTCTTTCATACGTAACATTACTTCAAGTTTGGTTTAGAGATAGTGACGCGGGAGTTAAAACTTAATTTGTATGATGTTGGGGCTTTCATTAGAATATTATGTACACCAAATTCGGGAGAAGCCAAACTGGTTTTTGAAATTATTGCCGCATCACTGACTCCCTTGCTTACGCAATAACAATATTTGTAGAATTATAGATAGATAAGTGTAATCAGTAGTTAAATTAAAAGTAGGTGTTAATTATTTAAAGGCTACGATGAGGCTGACGTACCCTTGTTAGGTACAAGCCTCAAAATAAATAAATTAAAAAAAAAGTTTGGTTTCCTCGAAGGGTGAAGTAGAGCTCTACTATGAGTAGGTACTGTCGTTTTCGTTGTGATCGAGGATCTGGAACAACTTGCCTGCTGCGCCTTTGTCTTTCGCCGACTATAATTTAGATGTCTTCAAGGTTAGAGTGAATAGACTATTAATAAACTGTTAGCGCGCTTCATCATCAACGATTGCATCAGTGCTATCAGGTGGGATTACAATAGAGCACCAGTTTATGTCAGTATACAAAACATCCTCTTGAGTAAGTTCGTTTCCAGGTCATTTTGTTATTTTTTTAACCACACACTTCGCTAATTTCGTAATAATTAGGTTTGTAGTTAATTACTCAGATACCCGCGAAACGAGACACAATAGTAAAACAATAACAGCGCGGTCTCATAGGACCGGTTGGGGATTCAAACGTTAAGCGTTCAACTATCTCATGATCTTATACAAAATAATCCATTCTTAATTACGCACCAACATTTACCTAATTGTCCTACACTACTGTTTAGTAAAATTCTTGAAACAAACTTTTCTACTCGGAGCAGCCGCATAAAACTCAGGTACCGCGAGTCTACAGTCCGTGGCTAAACAAAGGCGGCTCCACTCTTTCCCTCCGTCCTCCATTTTTATACTTTTTGCATTGAAACCTCCTCGGTTAATTGTTACAAAAGAAAAGCACGGCTTTCTCTGTTTAGTTTCTAATTTAAAATGAAATATTTTTGTACCTCGTTACGGAGAGATTTAAAAAAAAGACTCAGTTGGTACGTGTATTTTATTTTGTATGTGTTACTCTGCCTTTTATTCTTTTTGCGGTTTATCGTTGATACGTATACTAATACATTTTAAATTGATATGAACTTAGTGCTTGATTGCGATCCCACCTGATGGTAAGCAGTGATGCAATCGTTGATGATGAAGCGTATTAGTTTATTAAGAGCCTATTCACTCTACACTTGAAGAGGGCTAAATTAAACCTTCTAATCTAACTGGATGACCGGTACAGGGAAATTGTTCCGGTCCTTCACTGTACGCGGTATAAACGCCGAGGCGATACGCTTAGTCCGAAACTCCGAACCGTACATAAAAGTGTTCGTCAATACAATACTTGACGAACACTTTTTTGTACAGAGACATCTCTTTTATCAGGCCCTAAAGGGTGCTAACGGGACATAATATACACGAGTAAATAATGTTCACGAATAACATAGGATACTTTTTATCCTTAATTCATGAATCCCCGACCGGTCTCATAGGACCGCGCTGTTATTGTTTTACTATTGTGTCTCGTTTCGCGGGTATTGATAGGTTAAGTTAGGATGTTTCTTGATGATAATTACGATATAATATACAGACAGGTCTTAATTCAGTGCCTAAATCCCTATGTGAAATAAAATATTTTGAATTGAATAGAATATCTTCTCTTCTCTTTGTAAGACTTCCTGAGTGAACGGTCTCTCCGAGTTGTTGTCGACGGATGCTCATCAGAGCCCATGATGACTAATGCCGGAGTTCCTCAGGGGTCTGTACTCTCTGCAACTCTCTTCCTGCTCCACATCAACGATCTGCTGATACCCGGTATCTATGGGTATGCAGATGATAGCACAGTTGTAGAGAGATACCTGCCAAGTACTCGGGCTAGTAAGGAGCTAATCCAGTCCGAAAGAGAGGCTATGGTAGAGCGTGCGAATGACTCACTTCAGGCAGTCTCCAAGTGGGGCGAAGCCAATCTGGTGGGATTCATTTGACTGGCCTGTTGGTCTAGTGGTTAGTGACTCTGACTGCTATGCCGGGGGTCGTGGGTTCGATTCCCACCCAGGACAAATGTTTGTGTGGTGAGCACGATCATTTGTTCTGTGTCTGGGTGTAATTTATCTATAATAATTATGTATTTATAAATATATAAGTATGTTTATCAGTTGTCTAGTACCCATAATACAAGCTCTGCTTAGCTTGGGACTAGATGATGTTGTGTGAAAGTTGTAAAATATTATATTATATTATATTATATTATTCAACGCCGCCAAAACACAAGCGTGTCTGTTCACGGCTAAAAGGAGCCCGTTCACCTTGGCTCCTGCTTTCCGGGATGTATCCCTCGACTGCACCGACCGCCTTCAGCTCTTGGGAGTTGAAATTTCCTCCGACCTGAACTTTGGGCGGTTCATTGAGTCCAAAGCTAAAGTAGCTGCTAGGAAACTCGGCGTTCTTGCAAAGGTCCGGCAGTACTTCACACCGGGACAGCTTCTTATGTTATACAAAGCACAGGTCCGATCGTGTGTGGAGTACTGCAGCCACATATGGGCTGGAGCTGCAAAATGCCACCTGGCAACTTTGGACTCAGTGGAAAGGCGTGCGAAGAGGCTAATTGGAGATCCAGATCTAGTTAACTCCAACCTACAAAGCCTTGCGCACAGGCGTAGGGTAGCCAGCCTTTCGGTATTCTACAGGATGCATTTCGGAGAGTGTGCGCAGGAATTACACGAATTGATTCCGCCTTCCCGTTTTTTCCATCGGACAAACCGTCGTACGGCGAATGTCCATCCTTTTGTTGTTGAAACCTCTACGGTCCGGACTAAGCGCTTCGCTTCGTCGTTTATACCGCGTACATCGAAGGACTGGAATAGTTTGCCTGCTGCGGTCTTCCCGTCCAATTATAATTTGGGTGTCTTCAAGGCTAGAGTGAATAGGCTCTTAATAAACTAGTGCGCCTCACCATCTAAGATTGCATCACTGCTTACCATCAGGTGGGATCGCAGTCAAGCACTAGCTTATACAATTTAAAAAAAAAAAAAAAAAAAGGTACAGCTGACACCAATAATTTGTGGATCCAATAACACCAGACATTTACTATCCAGGAAACCAGACGCTACGAGGACCTTCGGAAGCTTGAAAGCTACTTACGACTCAAATTATTGCTGTTGAAGCTGCCAATTGCAAGATGACAGAAATTATCACTAGTGTGAGCTAGGCTTTGAGCAGTGGTGGCCCAGAGGTAACGGCCCCGTCTGACGAGTTGTAGGTCGCAGGTTCAAACCAAGTCAGGCGCATTACTTTGTGTAATTAATTTCAACACTACTGCTTTCAAAACGCAGAAGGAATACATAGTGAGGAGACCGGCATGTCCTAGAACTAAAAATTCGATGGCATGTGACATCCACCAAACCTCACTGGACCAGAATGGTGGATTACGGCCCATACCCTCTCCTAGAGAGGAGGCTTGAGTCCCAGCATATTATATTAGCATTACATATGATGTTCCCACATTACATGGCTGATGCTCATTATATGACAGCCGTAGGTCCCGGATGTCATTTACAGATCTTTGGCATTCGTTACGGATAGTCAGAAGCCAGTAAATCTGACTCCAGTCTTGCCATGAAGTACCGTGTTACCCCAGTTAATGGGTTGTGGAGGTCTGGTAGGCAGCCGCTCTTCGTAAAATACTGGTATTCAGCTAAATCCGGCTTGACTGGAAGCCGAACCCAATATAGTTGGGAAAAGGCTAGGCAGATGATGATGATTAGGTATTATATGGCTGACGCTTGCATGTAACCTAGGCCTTATTTGAATCTCTTTTAACAACGCTCCCGTTTAGCAGTCTCGTTTACTTAGCTCTCGAAAAGAGAAAAGCTTGTTGATAAGATGTTGATAACAGCTGTGTCTGATAACGCGCTCTGTGCTTGTCATAGGCACAATTAGTGAGCGTTAGTTTAAAAGCCTTTCTGTTAGGAATGATAGCCCTTATCGCAACGAGACGGTATGGTCGAGTAGCAAGTAAATGAAATGTTTTTCTTTTTGAAGCTTGGCTCTAGAATTTTATCATCACCAGTTTAAGCTATTCCCAAACTTCTAGTTTAAGTGTTTGTTTTATCTGAATGATAATATTCAGAATGAATGTATAAAGACTAGAGACACCCTGTCTGACCTCCACCTCCAAGTTTCTCCAGTCACGGTATGTGCAGACAAATGGACGACGAGCAATGGGTGGCTCGCCGTCTAACCGTCTGGACCGAATCCACGGGCGTCTCAAAGAGTTGTCTAAGAAACCATAGAGGTCAACAGCGAATTTCTCAGATAGAAATTCCCATCAGATCGCAAAGGGCAGCTGGCAGTAAAAGTTTATACCGTTCCACCTTAGAGCGAAAGAATTCATTAGATGATATCCCACGTCAAAAAAAAAATGAAGTAAGAATGACTAATCTATAATACCTTGCCAATAGTAAGGTTGTCCGACGTTCCGGTTTCTGATATCTCGTAACAGTTGCACTGGGAGTTATTACACGAATATTTTGGGTAAGTATCATAAGTGCAGGATTGTTCAAAAGAGTGAAATGCGCATAAGCCAACTAAAAGAACAGATGGGTTTTGTCGGTAAAAGTCTGTCATTCCCTTTCGCTACACCCAGAACGGGAAGAGTTATTCGACAATTTCTTGCATAAAAAAATAGATAACTACTGCATAAATATTTTTTTTGTAAGATGCACTATTTCTACACCTAGGTGTAAGCACATAAATAGGTAAGCAAGGTATCTAGTCGTTTATAAAATGTAAATTTTATGATAAGATTAAGTACAAGTATTGTAGGTCTTCAGAGTTGGCTTCAATGAAGACATTTGTGGGCTATTAACGGAGTATCAAGTCGAGAGGTAACACTAGCCCAGTTTCTAGTCCGGTATTTTAGTTAGGTATAGATACGTTTTAAATCTAATTGATGTTCCATTTAATTATTTTAACGGAACAGAACTTAATCTTACATTTTCGGAAGAAGAACTTATATTAATCAAATAGTTAGTAACATGATATTCGTTACGTAGTTAAGTAATAAGGTAGGTACTTACGTACATACCTACTTGGTATAGCTATGTGATTTTTAAACTTAACAGTAGCGAGATGAATAGTGAGAAAATCAAGAACCTTATAACTATAAAAAAAACCTATATTCCCGATTTTCGCAGGCTGAAAAATAGGTACAAATACATTAGTGACGAAAACAAAATTTACTTACCAAAAAGTCCGAAAACAGTAAGACACCGCTTCCCGAAACGAGCGATATCCGCCATAATAACAGCTCTAATGTAACGATTACGTCACGCCACTTTCACTGCGCGACCACACAATAACATTCTACAACCACTTATGGAGCCGGGGACGGTGCACTCCGCGCTCCAGAGTTCGACGCACTTTAAAAAAACAAATAAAAAAAATAACCCAAAAAAGTTTATGGTTTTCGGACGAACTCCGTGTTCGGTTTGACGTTGACGTTTTTTTTGGCGGGAGATTTTGACATAACGCGTGAGGCGCGCGCTCTCTCGTAATGGACAGTGAATTGGCCGCAGTGGTGCGTTTTGCTTTTACTTTCTGCGTTCAGTGGGGAGTATCGCTGCAGGTCCGTCTCGGTGATCATTGTCCTCAGCTCAGATGTAGGAAAGTCGTAATAGTGCGACGGCACGAGCGACTTGACACTAATTGCGGGAACAAAAAAGGCTGAATGATGAGAGAGCATTAGTGCAGTTCTTGGTTCAAAACCGTTACGGATTATTCATAGATTTGTAGAGAATGTGGTGGCTTGTGTTAAAGATGGCATGAATCTCAGTTGATGCGCCAACTAAGTAACTGCAAGAATCTTAAGTAGATATTCTTAAGTTTCCCTATGAATATAGAGAGAGAAGGCATTTGGATTTATAGATATGGCAGCCCTGCAATTTAGTTCAAAGTACTCACCGAGGCCTTTGGCTGGAACACATAGAGTAACTGAAGGAACACTGGTGCGTTTTGTTCAGTATAAGTTTGATACTTCCTCCTGCTCCACCCAGAAAAAAAGTTATTTGATGATTTCCCACCACATAAATGATAAACGATGGTATTTTCTATTTTCTATCTAAAATATGACCTCGCTAACATAATAAAAAAATCAGCCTTACTTATAATATTCTCAATATTAGGAGGCTTTATCCAGGAGTGGGAATGTTCCGTAATGCACTAAACAGGCCCAGTGTGGGTTTGTGGATGTCACATGTCTTTAAATTTTTATTTCTAGGACATGCTTCTGCCAGGGGGTTTATGTCGTGAAATAATTCACGATATAAAACCGCATGCAGAATCTCGAATCTCGAATCTCTAAAACTTTTTTCTCCCTGCCCTTATCCCATACTCCTTGGGGTCGGCGTAACACGTTTTTTCTTCCATTCTGTCCTGTTACCCGTCAGACTATCACTAATTCCCTTTTCTTTCATATCAGTCCTCACACAATCCATCCATTTTTTCTTTGGCCTCCTTCTTCCTCTCCATCCGTCACATGTAATCTATACTAATCTATACTAATATTATAAAGAGGTAAAATTTGTAAGTTTGTATGTTTGTAAGTTTGTATGTAGGGGGTAATCTCTGGAACTACTGGTCCGATTTGAAAAATTCTTTCAGTGTTAGAAAGCCCATTTATCGAGGAATGCTATAGGCTATATACCATCACGCTACGACCCAGGGGAGCGGATCAGTAACGAAAAATGCGGGTGAAACCGCAGGGGACAGCTAGTATGAATATATAATTGTGGAAACGTTGTTAATTGTACGTTAACCTACTAAATTGTAAACTTAGACGTAAGAAAAGATGTACGATTGTTTGTTTTCCCTAATAAAATAAAATAAAATAATCTCATAACTCTTTTAGTAGGTAAGTAACATACGTTTCATCTCTCCTCTTCACATGACCATACCATGACAAATGACATCCTTTCAACTTTTCAATCCCTGGTGTTAAGCTAATAAGCTAGTAAACCTGAAAATTTTATAAATATATTAACATCGAATGAATAATATAAAGTTGTTTTATTAGTCCAGAAGCCAATATAAAATTAATTGCAAATCAGAGGTGTAAATATATGCATTACTAGCTGTCCCCTGCGGTTTCACTCGCATTTTTCGTTACTGCTCCGCTCCCGTGGGTCGTAGCGTGATGGTATATAACCTATAGCATTCCTCGATAAATGGGCTATCTAACACTCAAAGAATTTTTCAAATTGGACCAGTAGTTCCAGAGATTACCCCCTACATACAAACTTACAAACATACAAACTTACAAACTTACAAACTTACAAACTTACAAACTTACAAATTTTACCTCTTTATAATATTAGTATAGATATGCTGTATTTATTAACCTAGATTATCTAGAATTATTAATATTTTAGCAAGCTCCTATTACCTAAGACCATTCACAGACCAAGAGGTAGGCTAGATTAGCTAAAACTTAGTTTGCATAGTTTGCTGAGGTCATTTTAAAACTGGTTTGCGTACCGCAAACTAATTAAAATAAGTACTTTTATTATACGTTAACCCTGCATTAAATTAATTCGGGGACTTTATCTGCTACAATTAAAATGATTTACTTCTTATACTTAGAGCAGTGGTGCCCCGACTTACAAGTGTAGGTCAGGTGCAGGTCGCGGGTTCAAACCTAGCCAGGGGTATTACTTTCTGTAATTTATTTCATCGCCGCTCTGCTCTCAAAACGATGAAGGAAAACATCGTGAGGAAACCGGCATGTTCTAGAACCAACGATTCATAGACATGATTGTGACATCCCGCGTGGTGGATTACTGCCCACTGCCCTCTCCTAGAGACGAAGTGTGAGTCCCAATAGTGGGAACATTACAAGGCCGATATTGCTAAACTACTTATACTCCATTGCACCCACGCGGGTCAAGTACGCCGATTTGAGCGCGTCAGTCTCCATACATTTTATATGGCAACTATAGTCTTATCGCGCCGCACAGGTCATAATAACAGCCGCACAGGTCGATCTTCAAGGTTAAGCAACGCTTGCCGAGGTTGGTCTGTGGAAGGGTGACCATCTTAACATAACGAGTTTCCTCCGTGCCTCGGAAAGCACGTTAAGCCGTTGGTCCCGGCTGTCATTTGTAGATCTTTGTCAGTCGTTACGGATAGTCAGAAGCCAGTAAATCTGACTCCAGTCTTGCCATGAAGTACCGTGTTACCCCAGTTAATGGGTTGTGGAGGTCTGGTAGGCACCCGCTCCTCGTAAAATACTGGTATTCAGCTAAATCCGGCTTGACTGGAAGCCGACCCCAATATAGTTGGGAAAAAGGCTAGGCAGATGATGATGATGATGTCGCTACACGTAGTGCAAGTGAACCTCGGGGCTCTGGAACGCAATGCAAAGAACAGGAGTAGCTTTAAATCAGTAAAAGTCTGACAAGCGCTCCTGTTCAGCCCAAGAGCGGGAGAAGTCATTGGATTATATCCCATCAAAAAAAAAAACTTAGCTACCGGTATATATCTAAAAATGGAAAGTGTTAATATTATGTTGGTGTTGATATGCTCCATACACGGTATGCGACGGTTTTCGAACGGTCTAGTGCCTTTTAATTAATTTTAATAATAGTAATACTAATCTGACTCCAGTCTTGCATGAAGTACCGTGTTACCCCAGTTAATGGGTTGTGGAGGTCTGGTAGGCAGCCGCTCCTCGTAAAATACTGGTATTCCGCTTGAGGAGCTCGTGGCTAGATAATAACAGCCGCACAGGTCGATCTTCATGGTTAAGCAACGCTTGCCTAGGTTGATCTGTGGATGGGTGACCATCTTAACGTAACGAGTTTCCTCCGTGCCTCGAAAAAAAAAGTGGCGTAGCGTGCCTTGCCGGGGCCCCGTATAAAAAATTTGTTTGGGGCCCTTATATGGGGGTAAAGATTTTTCACAAAAGAAAAAAAATATTGTGATAAGAAATATTTATTTATCATAACATAATTTAATCATTTTACAAATAAAAATCAAATTTTAAATATTCACCGTCCTTGCCTTTTATTCGGCAAATTGATTTATTAAATCATTTATGGCTGATGATGATTTTAGTTTTTCTAAAGTTTGCCTCTATGGACAATAGTGAGAGGTCTGCCAGCCGTTCTTGTCCCATCGAAGTTCTTAAGTAGGTAGTTTTTTATCAGTTTTAATTTTGAAAAACTTCTTTCGGAAAAAAGTAATTGCTTTATAGAATTTTGTCATTTGTAAAATAATATAAATTAGAAAGTTTTTATTATTTTTCCTTACACACTTCGGGGGCCCCCGAGGCCCGGGGGCCCCGTATAATTGATACGGCAGATACGGCGGTAGCTACGCCCCTGCTCGGAAAGCACGTTAATAATAATAATAATGAAAAATAAATGAAATAATAATAATAATATATCCTTTATTATCAGGCATCTAAGGCCCATAGAAAAATTACACAAATAAATCTTACAATGATAACAATAAACTAATACATATGGAATAAACTTAAGACAAATTAAAAACAACTATTGCACACGAAGTGACGGCGTCGTGTTACGCTGTGACGTCGGTATCGTTCCACGAAATCGTCGAAACAAAACACCCTTCGGCCAAAACTCTCCTTTGAGGAAGGTCTCCAAAAGGTGAGTCGGCACCCGCACCACAAACGACTTAAAATTAGTGCTATGGCGCGACTCCAACTGCACCACTCTCAAAGTCCAGTTCGTCTTCGCTCGTACATATTCCACGATCTTCTCAACCTTCGTGGAATGATGTAGTCTCGACACATACAGCAGCGTCGTGGGTATTGCTGGACGCAGCAGCATGTTAGGTCCTGCCAGCGCGGTACCGCACTGGTTCTGACAAGTAGGCTTCTTCCTCTTCTTCTTCTCTACTCTTACAAAGCCATCCTCGTCGCTCTGCTTACCCCCATTCCTTTTACCTGCTTGCTGCGTTGTTTGCGACACAGCAGGTTTGTTTGCGGCTACAATAGCGGAGTAGGCACGTTTAGGGGTCGACGTACCTACACGCGTCACCACTTCGACCGGTGACGAAACAGCGACGGCAGCGGCGGGGCAAGATGCACCGCAAGCATTTTCAGCAGCCCTAGGTCCCGTAGATAGCCGTAGATATTATTTTTCTCGAGTTGCATTTGTTCCGAACACGTCAGCGAGTCATACCTATGTTATGATACGATATAGTGGGTAGACACCCTTCCCATCCTTAACATATAAGGCCTGCTGTGCACACAGTGGTCCAAAAATAAAATATATTGTTTAGTATCATTTTTCCTTTTAAGCAAGAGAATTATAGGATTTAATTGGCGTGTTGAAACGAGCCTTTATTTATGGACGATTATACTGGATAAGGTTTTTGTTTTGCAAAAAACTACCTTTTAATAAATAAACATGGTAATAAGATTTTCGAAATGTATGTACGAGTAGCTGCTACCAGCGAGTTCACCCACATGCCAGTGGAAAAGTATCCCAAGATAACAAGAAACGAGTGTTCATTTGTATGGAGAAACTTACCTACTTTCAGGAGGGTGAAGCTTTTGCTGAAGTTAGTTTGCCTATACTAATTAAAAGTAAAACCTATTGTAAATATTATGTCATTGGTTTTTCTCACAATAAATTCTAACAGTGAATCGAGTACTATTCGCGGAAATACAATTACACTTTGTAAATACACGATACTGAAAGTTTTCCAAAGCTCCGATTGTTTTTCTCACGCTCCATCGTCGACCGCATCGTCGCTTTCAATTAGGTAAGATAGTGGTCAAGCGCAAAACTATCGACTAAAAAAAATACGTCTATAAAATAAAATAATATGACGGTGTTAACAGGTAGGTAAGTATTGTAAGGATTTAATGATTAACCTTAGCGTTAGCATTATCGGCCTTATAATGTTCCCACTGCTGGGACTCAGGCCTCCTCTCTAGGAGAGGGAACCTTGTGATTAACCTTATTTGAGACTAGCTTTAGCTCGCAGTTTCGCCCGCGTACATAACATATAGCCTGTCACTCAGGAATACAGCAGCTTTCTATTGGCGAAATTTTTTTAGCAATCGGTCCAGTACTTCCACAGATTACCTCATACAAACAAAAAAACAAACTTTATCTCTTTATTATATTGGTATTAGATAAACTGCTGGCTGGTTTAAAAGAGTTAATTGTTCGAACATTCTGTGAGATGTTGTTTTTATCATATTGACATGACAAGCGCGCTCATTGAAAGATACTTAGATATAAAATATGGTTTGATATGTCATATCAAACCATATTTTACGTATATCTACGAGTATATCTATATCTATACTTCTATACTAATATTATAAAGAGGTAAGATTTGTACCTATTTTTGTATGTTTGTAATGAATAGGCTCAAAAAGTACTGGGCCGGTTTAAAAAATTCTTTCACCAATAGAATGCTACATTCTTCCAATTTGACATAGGCTACATTTCATTTTGAAAAAAATTAGGGTTCCTTGGTAAAAATTGAACAATGTAATCAAAGGTGTAGAAAAATGAGTCTTAAGTCACTAGAAAAAGTGTTTTATATCCAAATTTCCAAAAATAAATAATTGTCTACCCCGTGCGAAGCCGGGACGAGCTGCTAGTTATATTATATTATGGATTACAGTATTAGGTTGACTGGTAGAGAAAGCCTAAGGCATTAAGTTCGCCTTTGTAAATTGTGATTTGCATAAAGAATAAATAAATTACATATTGAGCCAATAAACATATAAAAGTCTACCATTCTGTTTTCTATGCTTCGTACCCCAACATACATTTCTAAGCACACGAAGTGTACCTATAATTCTTGCAGTACCCACTCAAAGCGTGTCAAGTAAACAAATCCAATCTGACATGTTAGCCCGAAATCGTTGGCCTGCGCCGTCGAATGGGCACAAGGTTAGGCCACCTACATTCGCGCCTGAAACTCCAATACCATTTCAATTTCCCCCCAATCTTCTCGTCTGCCATTTTCCCCGGTTTTTGTATAAAAATTCTTGATAAAAAACAATAAATTCGCATCCCGGATACGTAGACAGGCTTCTTCCTGCCTTTTGTGAATATCTCAGCTGCCTTCAGGGATGTGTAAAACGTTGGACGTGTTTATAACGAGGAGATATGTATTGGGGGAAAACCTGTGATGATAAGTTATTAGTCGTTTCATCATCATTTCTTGTGGTTTGACCTACTTTGTTTGTAGGTAGGTTTTTTTATGTACTATATTTGTTACATACAAGAAAAAAATGAATAATGTTTTATTTGGCACAAATAGATTGAATGCTGTGTACAGTAGTAATTGGACTTCAGATTGATGTACTGTGTGTGATTTTAAATGTTCTTATTGTCTAAATCTGTACTCTATCACAGTACTTATTAAAATAAATAAATACACAGTGTAGGAAAACATGTAGTTAAGATTAAAAATCAATTTAGATAAAACTAACATTGTTTGTCTCATGGTTGCGTCAAATAGGTAAAATAACATGCCCATATTTTTTTAGTTGGGAAATCTTTAAATGACTTCTCCGCTCCAAGGTGGAATGAAAGGGCTTGTCAGATTTTTACTGACTTAAACTCACTTATATCCTTTAGTTGCCTTTTATGTTCTAGGGCTACGGTAACTGGTAGCTGTTTCAAACACTACCGTGGCCCTAGCATCATTGGCCCTGTTGGACCCTTTACGCTTTGCTGACAGGTCTTTGCGGCACGCTTGGACTACTTGGCTTCGGTCTTTACTGGACAGCCGGACGGTGAGGATACAAGTGTATAAGTACCTATATTTTGCTGATTAATAAAATAAATAGCTATACAAGTTTTTTGTTATTACTGACAGGCCAGCGCTTGAACACTATCTCATCTGATGGTAAGTCATGATGTGGTCGACGACGAAGCACGCTTGCCGAGAAGTACCTAACCCTCCAGACCTAAAGATAACCATAGCAGTTATCAGGAAACACTATCTCGTTAGTTATGTTATGTCTAAAGTCTATTGAACTATTACAGATACAGACGAGTCATCGTTGGGTAACCGAGAACAGAATTAGGTAATGGAATATTTGCAGTTACATAAACTTAAAGTTGGAACTATTTTTATTTTATTACTCATGCACGATTGGTTTCCGTTGTCATGTGATTGATGACTAATTTTATGACCTATACTATATAACAGTCTTACAAGTAACTAATTAGTTAATAAAAACCCTCATTAATGAGGGTTTTTATTAAAATTCTCTCCACCAGATTTCGCCACTTACGGCCAGTTTCTTCATAAAAGCTAAAACTATCACTGTTGTCAATAGCAAATGTCATCTTGTGTCAATGTCTTCATCCAACTGACAGCTAAATTAATAGTCGACCAAAATAAAATGTAGGGTTAAACGCAGTGAAACCTATACGATTTGGTCAAAATGACAGTGATTTTGACTTTAACAGCCCTTCAATGAGCAGTTAAAATTAAGGACAAAACTAACAGTTAAAATTGTGAAGAAACGAATTTAACCGTTATTATTACTTCATGACGTTACTTTGGCTGTTACTTTGGTTGTTACTTTGAATGAAAAAATTGGCCGTTAGCTGTCTTTTAGTATGAAAAAGTATAGGTACATAACGTTGACGTCTATAGTTTGACGTAGACAATGATGTCTAACTAATGTCATTAACATTAGCGTTTTGACAGGTGCTTGGACCTGATGATTCAGTGCTGCCACCTGGTGAACGTCATTTTAAAACACCCTGATTCAAGTTCTCATTTAAGTATAGTACCTTACTTAGATGAGAACTTAACTTTAATATAACTTAAAAATTGAAGTCCACGAAGCGAAACCCTAGCATGAAGTCATCTATATTCAAAAGACTTGAGGGCCATTGTGTTGGATCCACCAGGTGCTATATTAGGTCTTAAATAATACCCTTCGTATTTGAAAATTCACTCCACGCGCTTTATTGAGAGCGCCTGCCATTTTATTGCGAGCAACGGCCACGCGTTGTGAGAATATCTTTTGTGCAGGCGCTCAAGTGTGGTTTTGTAAATGATTTCAAAGGAACTTTTATGTTTTTTTTTCTTATTTTTAGATAGCAGGATCTTGGGTAAAATAAATTGGATTGAGGCGGTTGTGTTTAGATTAAGGATTTCTGGCGGGTTATTGATTTTGTGGACACTTTTAAGTTAAATACCGCCTACCTACGCATTCAATTAAAAGTAGACATTTTAAAGTTTTTATCTATTGATCGTCGTTCTGTCAAAAGCGTTTGTTTATAACTGATATAATAAAAGACAAATATGTGCTTATAGTTTTCCGAGCAATTTTGAAAATTTTCTCTTTTTAAAACCTTTCCGTAAAAACTTTAATAAATAGTCTATCAAAATAAAGGTCAGACTTGAGTTTTACGCTTTGAGCAGCACACTTAGCCATTGATTTTTATTAAGGTCATACAAAATGCATAAAAAATAGGTACTCATTTTCAGAGGATTCCAAAATAAAGTTAAGTAGGTACGAGTATTACTAAACTTTTTCAAAAAACTAATTAAACTAAAGGCAACGAAGGATCGGGGTAGAGGTTTAGTCAGTAAGTGTCTGACACACTCTCCCGCTCCACCCAAGAGTGGGAGAAGTCATTCTGATGATTCCTCTACCATAAAAAAAACCTACTATACCTATAGTATGTATAGTAATAAGACTAATTGCTACGGTGAGGTGAATATTAAATTGTTTTAATGATTGACATTCTATTTAACAATTAATTAGACTCATATCTTGACTCGAATCCGGGGTACTACTACTATTTAGAATTTGTTAAAGATCGAACCCACAAATCCAAGCGCAGTACGAAGTTTCAATACAACAAAAGTTCAGCTTACACTGGTTTAGTTAAAACTGACATGCGGTAGATTGCTACAGAGAGGTATATTTATGTGATTTGCAAGTTGCAACGCGACCACAACGCTTGACCTATACCAGGAACGCAATAATAGCTTTTACAACATCAAAGCTGGGAGTCTGGAATGTGGGAAAATCATTGCACACAGGCACCCTTATTCGTTCGGGGTAAATGTCAAATGTAAAACCACATTACACGTGTAAGCACTAGAAAACTTAGTATGACATTTAATTAGTTTTGCACACAGTTTGCAGTAGGTAATAATACGAATTTTAAGCAATGCAAATGCCAAGGGTTTCAGTTTCAGTCCGCCTTTCTACCTTTGTGTTGTATGAAGTTTTAATAAATAAATTGTATATTAGTCGATTGTGTTACAGAAAGCACGTTAAGCTGTAGGTCCCGGCTGTCATTTGTAGATCTTTGGCAGTCGTTATGGATAGTCAGAAGCTAGTAAATCTGACTCCAGTCTTGCCATGAAGTACTGTGTTACCCCACTTAATGGGTTGTGGAGGTCTGGTAGGCAGTCGCTCCTCGTAAAATACTGGTATTGAGCTAAATCCGGCTTGACTGGAAGCCGACCCCAATATAGTTGGGAAAAGGCTAGGTAGATGATGATAAGCAGTTACAGTTTGCAGTAATAATACGAAAGTCAAAACATGCAAAGGCCAAGGGTTCCAGTCCGCCTTTGTACCTTTGTGGTGTATGAAGTTTATTAACCAAATAAATCATTGAATGCAAGATACGAGATACATCGTAGACGATCTAATCTCAAATATCACACACGAGATATTTCGTAGTATTCATTATGAAAAATATGGATAGTACGGTACTTTTCTTTATTAAATTCAACTATTTTGCTACTGTCAATATTAGGATTAACTTCTCTATTATTTAGATTTCTGCGGGATTAACTGTCCATTCTTTGATGGGAAATCAAATAACTTCTCAGGCTCTAAGTGGAGCGAGAGGGAATGTCAATGTCTGAAACCCACCCGTATTCCTTTCTTTCGAACAATTTTGAACTCTATTATATATACTCTTTATACTTACTTTTGTTTTCTAAATTACGTTGTCTGATTATGCACCTACCATATTGTCTCTTCACCACCCTAGGTTGACTGGTAGAGAATGCCTATGTACAAAGGCGGACTTAATGTCTGCCTTTGTACAATGCGTTGCATAGAGACTAAATAAATACGAGTAAAATCCCGTAAACTACCACTATTTACTGTGACATAAAATAAACAGTAGTTTGCAGTAAACTACTGTAATTTCTCCTTACATTTCACACATTTAACAATATAACAGGTAGCGTTAGACAGAACGTCTTTCCGTTCAGTTAGTAGAAAATAAAAATGTTGACAATAAATACAGCGAATTCGCTGTTCGTTTATCGACGTAAATATAGAGAATTCTCTGTTCGTTTATCGACAGGTCTGGTTGTGCAACATTTCTATTGCAATCGAGTTGTGTGAAGAAACCTGACTTGACAGTTAATATTTGTTGGACGATATCTTCAGTGGGGTGTGGAACTGTGGACGGTAGGGTCTACACTCTAAGGGAAAAGGGACAGCGATTTAAATGTACATAAATTAGGTATTAAAGGCTTGTGTTTAAAGGTCTACTAGAAATGCACCTACAATTTCTACTTTCTGATAAGTGTATATTTATTTTGGAACAACAACACAACGAAACGATACGACGTATAACAACAATAACAAGCGCACAACTAGACGCTAACAACACAAACAGAGTAGGGACTGGGACCCTGTTCAATTCTAATACCAGATTTGAGGCCTTGTGGTGGTTATCACAATTTAGTTATTGCCGATAGTGCCGCTGGTGGCGTGGACCACGGCGCACATTGTAGGCGCCGTCACGTCAACTTGTCACCGCCTCGCTTCTAACGGACATACTGTAGTCATCACAGTGTAGTTGTTGTTGATACGGGCGCTCGTGGCGTGGACCACGGCGTACATTGTAGGCGCCGTCACGTCAACTTGTCATCGAGGCGGCCTCGCTTCTAACGGACATACTGTAGTCATCACAGTGTAGTTGTAGTTGATACAGGCGCTCGTGGCGTGGACCACGGCGCACATTGTAGGCGCCGTCACGTCAACTTGTCACTAAAACGACCTCGCTTCTAACGGACATACTGTAGTCATCACAGTGTAGTTGTAGTTGATACAGGCGCTCGTGGCGTGGACCATGGCGTACATTGTAGGCGCCGTCACGTCAACTTGTCACCGACTCGCTTCTAACGGACATACTGTAGTCATCACAGTGTAGTTGTTGTTGATACAGGCGCTCGTGGCGTGGACCACGGTGCACATTGTAGGCGCTGTCACGTCAACTTGTCACCGAGGCGGCCTCGCTTCGATCGGGCACTGTGTACTCGCTTCGATTTAGTTGTTGTCGATATATTACAGCTTGTCAACCTTGCACACCTAATTATTTTGACAAGTGATGTTATTTTTTACTTACATATTATAAAATTACTTACGTCTTTGGTTACGGCTCCGCGCGGATTGGATGTAGAATAATATTATATTGCGTTTAGACCTTCTTGATAAATGGACACTTTTAAGATTTTATTCTTGTACGCCCATAAAAACAAAAACATGTTTAAAAAGTACAGTGATATTCACAATTTTAATACCAGGAACAAACATAATTTTGTTGTTCCTGCAACCAGGCTCAAAAAAATAGGGGGTTCATTTAGATGTCAATGTATACGCTTTTATAATAGGCTTCCTAGTCATATGCAAGAACTAAGCCTTAATAAGTTCAAATCTTTTGTTAAGCGAAAACTTTGCCAAAAGGCTTATTACACTGTAAAGGACTACGTTGAGGACGTAAAGGCTTGGGATTGACCCGCTCCAGTGCGCACTACAACTGTTGTCTTATCTTCTTATTTTATTTTGTTTTCGATTGTACTATTTTACAATTTGAAATTTATTTATTACAATTTGACATTGTAAAAAAATTTTTACTTTACAATTTGACCTTTTTTAATTATTATTTTTTTTATTTCTGTTTGACAAAAATGCTTAATTTGTTAAGTATTACACTTTGTATTATTTTGTTTTTCTTTTTTGTGAATGTGAGGACTATGTGGATTGCTTTTTTATTTTTATTTTTTTTTTTAGTCATTTTAACTTATGTCCGGCAATTCGAGTGTTTTCTGTGGCCTAACCATTATGTCCTCTCTTTGGTATTGTTCGTCAAGTCGTAGAACTCCTTAGTAGTCCTGAGTTGAGCTTTGCGAATAATGACAAATGCTTGCACTGACTGGACAGGTCCACTCAAATTTGCATGGTTCTTTCTTCAAAAGGCCATCTCGGACACTAATCTGCATGGTTCGCATATGACTTACTTACATGTTGTATGGACTTTAAAAGAGACTGTGACCCCTGAGTTTGTTTCGGTGTTTCTTCTCAGTCGGTTAGGAAACACCGGCCTCATCTAGTAACAAAAAAAAAAAGTCCAAAAAAAAAATTGACGTGTAAAAGAGTTTGAAAAAACCTATTTGCAGAATAAATATCATTTATCATTTATCATTTATCATTTATCATTCACTCGGACCGGTAGTTTTTCAGATCAGCGCGTTGAAACAAACTCTAAAGAGTGCAAGAAACTGTGGGTGGTTCTTGTAGACCATATATTCCATGCTGCCTAACTCAAATTGAGTTGAATTTTCTTAATAAGTTGAAGTTAGTGTGATAAGCACTGGTCGATGTGGCGTAGCGATGTCTTGGGGATGTGGTTACCCAGCACTGGTGGTTTTGTTTTTGCTGAAATGATGATGAGTTTGTCATTCACACAAGATAGAGGGACTTAGAGGTAGATCAGTAATGTGTCATGATCATGATCGTGAGTCGTAAGCCAACAAGAAGGTGCCTTGAGTTTACATATCATGATCTACATAACATATTATGTAAACTCGTTCTATATATGAAAGAAAGAACGAAAAATATTTATTTGGCACACGTATTGTAAAAACAGGATTACAAAATTCACAGAAATTTATTTAAATAAATGTATAATACCGACATGTCGGTTCCATAATGACTTCAGCTACCCTCACGCGTGAGCTTAAATAAATTACTACCCCTGTGGCAGCGACCGCGACTGAGCTAACAAAAAAGAAGAGGTGGGACGTGTCTGCCATTTTGTTTCATTATTTTGCACAAACGTGTTCGAAAATTTTTGGTAAAATGCAACAGAAAAGTGGTTAGTATTGTAATTTATGTCAGATGCATGCAGGCATGTTGTCTATACGAAGTACGAATAATTAAATTTAGTTTGGTCTTCTTTCTATTTAAATCCTTCAGATACATATAATTAAACAAGGTCCCCAACCGCGTTTGTCTGTATGAACACGATAAACTCAAAAGTACTGAGCGGATTTTCATGCAGTTTTCACCGACAAACACATAATTATGTATGTATCATAAGAATGAAACTTTGCGAAAGATAGGAAACAGTAAGTAAGTAAATGATGACGATTTATATTTATCTTGACTGACATATCAACGCACAGCCGAAACTACTCGGAGTAGGATCGTGAAATTTTGCAAAAGATTTTCTACTATGACGTACATGAAGATTTTTCAGGGAGAGCCAGAGGTCACCCTAGACAAAAAACTTTGAAAGGAGAAAAAAGAGGCCTTTGCCCAGTAGTAGCGGGTCACGAAATAGGCTAAAAATAATAATGGGTCTAGGAGCTTGTGGCTAGATAATAACAGCCGCACAGGTCGATCTTCAAGGTTAAGCGACACTTGCCTTTGTTGGTCTGTGGATATGTTCACCCATAACGAGTTTCCTCCGTGCATCGGAAAGCACGTCAAGCCGTAGGTCCCGGCTGTCATTTGTAGATCTTTGGCAGTCGTTACGGATAGTCAGAAGCCAGTAAATCTGACTCCAGTCTTGCCATGAAGTACCGTGTTTCCCCAGTTAATGGGTTGTGGAGGTCTGGTAGGCAGCCGCTCCTTGTTAAATACTGGTATTCAGCTAAATCCGGGTTGACTGGAATCCGATCCCAATATAGTTGGGAAAAGGGTAGGTAGATGATGATTATGAGTGAAAATTAAAACTTGCAGCATCGGCCTCAACAAAAATTAAATTAGGGAAGTTTACTTTAATTACTAACGAGCTTATTCTCGAGGCAGGCGACCCCTATTAAAGGTTAATTCGCTTTTTAACAATATTCTAACTAGCCTCGGTCATGGCCGCCCGAAACTGTCGGGAAGTTTTTCAATTTAGCGGAATATGTTGGGCGTATTGTGATGAGTAAGGGTGTACTCACACTGAGACATGATGAGACGAGAAATTGTTTTTTATTATGCATATGCTCGCGTTTGATAGGTGATAGGATGTGAATAGGATAGGTAGATTTGGTCATACTGATCAGTCCTAAACTAACCAGTTACTAAATTCCTAAATAAACATTATTGAATTAACCCAGACATAGTACTTTCCGAGATTTAGACCATGCCTCTTTACGAAGCATCTGGATTGAGGGCCCACGTTATTTAGGTATAAAAAATTTAGTTTACGTTTAAGAAATTAATGGATCATTGCTCTAAGTTTTACAAATTTTTTACTTAATTCCCTGATTGTTTCGTTTCGTAAGGATTTAAAAAATGGGCCCTCAATCCAGATGCACACGATTTGGTCAAACGTGAGCGGTATCACCTCTGTTGGTAAGCTATGATGTGGCCGATGATGAATCATGCTTGCCTAGAATTAGATAATCTATTCACTCTTGACTTAAAGATCCCTAAGTTTTAGTTTTCAGGAAACAGACTTCGGCAGGGAATTTCATTTGGTTGCGTTCTAGGGCCGCAGTAACAGTTTCGAACAATGGCACAACCCAAGCAGTGCGTTTTTTACTCTGTAGGTACGTTTGTTACTTCTTCACGCGCAAACGGCTGAACAGATTTTTGTCACACGGGTAGACCTCGAACACCTTTGGTGTAAAATACATAGTTTCATACTGCCGCTACGAATTCTCACCACATCTTACTACCTAGGTCTGCGCCCGTTTTGGTTTTACGAGGCGACTCACAGTGTCGCTATCAAATCGGAATCGCCGTGCTAGCTCATCGCTCCACTGTCGCATCATCACTGTGTCGCATTGCGTGAGCAAACCCTTAAAATATCTGCTCTAAGAGAATGTTAACTTGTATAAGGTAGTTTATGTTTAACATTCTTTATATAGACGCCAGTGATTAGCGATTAGCGTGCACATTCCTCAGGATAAGTTCCGCTCGTTTAGAAAAGTTCCGGTATGGCGGCTTTGAATAGAGCTCTCGAGGAACGGAAGTGATTTGTAAAGAAGTTAGCTCTTGTATTGTGTAGTTTAGTGGCTTAAAATATTCGGAAGTTGCTTTAAAATTAATTTGCAAATCATTCAAACCCTAATGGCCACATTATCATATTATCAAAATTTTAGCAGAAAGACGTTCACTCCGCTGGACATTGGCCTCTGCGATCTGTTCTGTACGTACACTACGTACCCTACTCAACCCCACCCCAATTTTTTTCTTTTATAACTTACTAGCTTTCGCCCGCGGCTTCACCCGCGTGGTGTGTTGATAAAAAGCAGCCTATAACAAAATTGAAGAATAAATAAGATTAAGTTTCATTTTTTTTTCCTTTTGACCGGGATAAAAAGTATCCTATATGTTAATCCAGGGTATAACCTATCTACGTACCAAATTTCAACCACATCGGTCCAGCCGTTTTTGCGTGAAAGAGTAACAAACATACATCCATCCTCACAAACTTTCGCATTTATAATATTAGTAGGATATTACAGAGCAACGTTTCGATTCGCAAACGTTGTCTGGTGTGGTCCAGCCTGCATTGGCTTGTATGGTCAAGCCGTTTCGGAGATTTTTATTTATCCTTCACCTCCTTGCATCGTAAAGAAAGAACGTTTGTGTTTGTTGTTTTGTAAGGTAAGATCATCATTATCTCCTCGTCAGAGTTTTATTTATGAGCGTATAAATCAGATGAAAATACTTTATTACTATGTAGTGTTGGCGTCACGCGGCCGTGCTCACGCCCGCGTCACGTGATCACGTCACGGCTTCCCCAGTAATTGAATACCGCGGCAAATCTGCTGCACTCCATTTCCTTGATACGGAGCCGCTGCACGTGCGAACGGGTAGACACCCAATATTATACTACATGTAAATTAACTAGCTTATTCGCTTGTGGGATAAAATGTTTAAAACTTTTATTGATCTACCAATTAACGCCAGTGACTTCGCCTGCGTGAAAGGTCCGAAGAAAATGATGATGAATGATGTTGGAATCCTGAAGAAATCGAGAGAACTCTTCGAGTGTAATAGTAACGGTTATCTATACTTAATATAATAGAGGTAAAGTTTGTTTTTTTGTTTGTAGGGGATAATCTCTGAAGTTCCTGGTCAGATTACAAAATTATTAAGCTGCTTTTTTCCTGAGTGCTATAGGCTATATTTTATTTTAAAAAAGTTATGTTTATTATATAATACAAATGTGTAATATAGTAGTGAAACACTGATAATTTTGCACCCGTGCTAAGCCGGGGCGGGTCGCTAGTATTCTATGTATACGTATCTTACTATAGAACTTGCAACTTCCAACTAAAAAGTATTAAAAAAACTACAAAAGTAGTCGCTTGTTATTTTGTTTCTTTTTTTTTAACGCTTTTACGCAGAAAATTTTATCGCTTCGATATTTTACATAACTACCAATTATACGAGTATATTTTCACGAAACATATTACGCAGATTTTTGCAGAAATACGTGCTGAAATTAATAGGTTTTACGTTGAAAACGTGATTAATCTGTACAGTTGAATCTGTACTATTTGTAAAAGCTTCGGGGAAATATTGTCATATCGATTTATGCGGAGAAGTAGCCTTGCTATGTTCTCGTTGGACGAGGCTGAGTTTTAAACTGAAGTTTATGATTGTTTCGACTTTAAAATTGTTAATTCTTTTATTCAGACATGTTCGATGGTACAGTTTTTTTTATGTTTGTGTTATGTTTTTAGTACTTAAATCTGATTCCAGTCTTGCCATGAAGTACCGTGTTACCCCAGTTAATGGGTTGTGGAGGTCTGGTAGGCACCTGCTTCGCGTAAAATACTGGTATTCAGCTAAATCCGGCTTGACTGGAAGCCGACAATAATGTAGTTGGGAAAAGGCTAGGCAGATGTATGTCTCTTTTCTGGTAACTGTATGAATGCTATTGGTAAAATAAGCTTTTTGCCTTATGACCTTTATGTGTAGGAGGCATCGATACCTAGTTTAATTTTTGTTTGCAGAAATAAATATTTCATAGGTTAACCAAAATCCGCGATAAACTTCAAAACGTTATAAAAATCTACTATTTGTAATATCATAAACGCGAAAGTTTGTATATAAGGACGTATAGATGTTTGTTACTGTTTCACGGAAAAACTTTTTAAAAAGATTTCAATGAAACTTGGTACACAGGTAGACGTTGTCCTGGAATAGCATATAGGATACCTACTTTTTGTCGTGGGAGCGTATTCCCTTGGGACAATTTTCTACTATCACACGGGTCGAGTAGGATACTTTTTATCCTGGGAGTATGTACCCATGGAATAATTTCCTGCTATAACACGGGTGAAGTCACAGGCAGCAGCTAGTCACATGTAAATTCAGAATAATCTTTGTAAAGCCGAGCTTATTAAAGGATATGACTCACGATTCACGAACAATCAACGTTCTCGTCAGCTAGAAATTAATACGTGTAATTATACACTCGGGTGACCCTTATTATAATTGCAGTACTACAACTGAACGGTTACAAAGAGCAGGGCCTGGAGGTTACAACGAGGAGGGACTTGGTCAAGGATCTCTCAGAGGCGTACCGAGCTTACCTCATATGGAAGTACTTACTTGTGTTTACATGTGGAGTTATAATACGTACAGAAGGTTGACTACACTTACACTACTTGATGTCATCATCATCATCATCATCATCTCAGCCGAAAGACGTCCCTGCTGGACATAGGCCTCCCCCAAGCGTCGCCACTACGACCGGTCCTGTGCGTCTCGTATCCATCGGATTCCCGCGACCCTCGCCAAGTTGTCGGTCCACCTTGTGGCAGGCCTTCCAATGCTGCGTCTTCCGGTACGTTGCCGCACCTCTAGAGCCTTGTTCAGGGCACAATGCTCGTAGAACCATCTGTGTCTGTGTGCCCTGCCCACTGCCACTTAAGTTTGGCGATTCTTCGGGCTATGACGGTAACCTTTGTTCTCTTGCCGTATCGGGGTTATTTCTCAGGGAAGTCCTGGCCCCAGACATAATGAGGTCTTTATCGGACATGGTAAGCCTGTTACGGATTCAGGCAGCAGAAACACTCGGGTGGAGCACACGGTGGAGGCGTGCCCACCTTTGGCGAAGCACCGACGTGTACTCGTAGAAGCCATCGGTAGCGGTGGTTCCTGGTTCAGGCTATGATGGGGTCACATTCTTCTGCGAAGCAATAATGCTAGCGAAGGAGATGGCCGCACGCGTAAAGGGACGGAAATCCTCACGTTCTAGTTGCCACGACAGTGGAGTTACAAGGCGATCCCCGGCCACGGCAGCCGAGCAATATGAAGCTCACCGTCTGATCATCCGGTATACTACCCGAACCGAGCCCGAGTCATCAACGGTGCGTAGTTTTCCACGTGTGCCTCAAAGAGATGTCAGCAAGACTGAGGCCCAGCAGGGCTGATGACCTCTAGGGCCACAAGGAAATTATGAAAAGGAAACCCGTGAACCTAAAACTTATAGAGCAAAACAGGTGTGGTTTTAGTCAGAAAAGCTCCTCGCTTTTAGAGCGGAAAAAAATATTGAAAGATCCCCCCTTCAAAAGCAAAATATTGTGATACTTCTGATCCTTTACATTATCCATCACGTCACGAAGTAAAAATTTCCAACATGTTCAGTCACATTTAAACCTGGCCAATTATGTGAGGTTGTGGGTACCTCACAACCCTTTGATCTCCTCCATGTGCCTACCCAAAGCCACCGCACACGGTTCAATCATGCGATCGCTGAATATAGCGCGGGCTTTTAAATCTACGTACATGTATGTATACGAGTATCTACCTACCAGTGATGTTACGAAGGGTCGATTCCGAATTCAAAACTTCCGATTGATTTAAAAAATAAAATAATCTTTAATTTGGATTAGTGACATTCTATGTGGATTAGTAAACCATTAGGACAAAAATATTGTTTAAAACAAGATGGTTGTCGAAGGACGTCCACAGTTGGACACAGGCCTCCCCCAAGCGTCGCCACAACGAAAGGTCCCGTGTGTCTAGCATCCATCGCATTCCCGCAATTCACACCAGGTCATCGATCCACCTTGTGATTTTTATCAGTTTTAGTAGTGTTTTTTTTAACTAAACCACCCACCACTAAAATAACACACTAGGAATGACTCCTGTATCGTGGGTGCGTTGAACATTTATTTGTAGATCATACAAATAAACTGTGCGGAAATCATACCAGCGACATGCAGCGTAGCAGCCAATCGGTCAACCACTGCGCCTACCATGTCGTCACCGTGTTTCATTTACCGTTTCTACCTCTAGTTACCTCCGATTCCAGTTCCAATTATAAACCAAATTAAAAAAGCTCCGTTCCGGAATTCAGTTCCGATATAACCTTTCGATATACATAACCACTAACGTTACAGCCCTACCTACATTTCTTCCTTCATCCTTTGGGAATTCCAAGTAAAATCTGCACAGAGAGGTGAACCATTTTCTGTCAAACATTTCTGGAAAATTGAATCGAAACTGCGGTATTTCGGAACCACTATGATAGACTCGGCTTTTGGTGTCTGCGACTATAAATGGGCACGGTGACTGTGGCTAAGGAAATCTGAGAGTGCTATATGTAAATTTGATTTAAACTGAAATAGATATGAAACATTTCAGCCCCATTCCACAGATTCTATCTAGAGCGGGAGAAGCTATTTTGCTATTGAAGAGATCGCATGAAATTTATAATTTAAAGATTATGAAAATATAGAATAAATGCATTTGATAAGTAGAGTGAAGAAAAAAAACAATTTTGACAATTCGTAAGATTTTTTTTTGAGAGTGATAAAGTACTTTATTCTATGTATTTGAGTTTGTCTTGAATTTGTCACTATAGTCTCACTTCAAGTAGGTTCATGTTTTAAAAAGTAGTTAGGTATAATACCGGCAAATAAGTTGGCAAGTTTCGCGCATGGTGCACAAAAAAGCGAATGAGCGAACGGGACGTAACGCAGTGCGGAGGCGAAAGTCGTCTAACGCACCAATCATAAACTACTATTATAATACTGCTCCAATCGCGCGCCGGATCGGCGTTACCTCATACCCCGCGTCCCGCTTGACCACCAAATAAGATCTAAAAAACGATTTCTGCGCATTGCCAAGTTACGTGCCGCCAGTTATAGATAGCCTGATACTTGCCGTCAAATAATAATTATCGGAGAACTTTCCATTTTGTAAAAAGTATAAAGTTGAATACTACCAATATAGGTGTCGATTTAAAAACATATGAATCAACATACCAACTATACTACTGCAGCATTTAAACTACATACCTATACACTAACTCTTACTCTAAACAAAAATATGGCATCAAAAACAATCCTCCGCGTCGCTGTCGACCGGAAGTGTGCCCAAAAGACTGGCGGTATTGCCACGTTGTATGGCAAATAAGAATATCATCAATTATTTAAATTACTACTATTTATATTCGGGTATGACAATTTATTTAATTAAGACTTTATGAAACATATGGCAATTTATTAAATAAAACTTCATGAAACCTAACAATGGCGAACTTAGTGCCTTGGTCATTCTCTACCAGCCAACAAAGGGTGGTAGACAACATGGCAGGTGCATTAAAAAAAAACAAAGGCTATGACGCACTGTCTGAATCAAAAACGTAATCAGTAGCCTAATTCACGTTATCAAAACCGTAACGATATCGCAGCGACTTGACTGCTATCGTATTCACATCCATCAATCGAGCTTTATAAGGACACATTAAGACACCGATTTTAAAGTTGTTTGATTGAAGTATCATTGACGCGTATTTAGTTATGTCAGTCATTATCATCATCTGCGTAGCCATTTCCCTACTATATTGGGGTCGGCTTCAAGTCAAGCCGGATTTAGCTGAATACCAGTAATTTACATGGAGCGGATGCCTACCAGACCTCCACAACCCATTAACTGGGGTAACATGACACTTCATGGCAGGACTGGAGTCAGATTTACTGTCAGTCATTATCCTGATAGATTATAATTATATTGTAACTGGCTATTTTTTTTTAAATTGCATAAACTAGTGCTTGACTGCAATCCCGCCAGATGGTAAGCAGTGATGCAATCGTTGGCGGTGAGGCGCATTAGTTTATTAAGAGCCTATTCACTCTAGCCTTGATAAATCGCAATAAGCCTTTGATAAATCGTTTAGTTTCAAGCCAATTGAACAGTCGTTCTAGCGAATCCCTTCCAAGGAACACGTGAATACCGTTTTTGGGTAGGACTTTGATCCAACGACAATAAAACTTGCACGATATTTGACTTATTACACCAAACCATTAGATCACACGAGCGACGCTAACATACAATCACACACCATTCATTACACTACACACACAGATACACACGCCTGCGTATAATTATGTCAAATGTGATTGTCACAAATATTATTATTATTACAATTAAATGTTTGACATTTAACTATACTTATATTTATTTATATTTTTATGACATAATTATCTTCTTCTTCCTGCCCTTATCCCATATTACTTGGGGTCGGCACAACATGTTTTTTCTTCCATTCTGTCCTATCACCCGTCATGCTATCATCAACTCTCTTTTCTTTCATATCAGTCCTCACACAATCCATCCATCTTTTCATGACATAATTATACCAATATTTATTTTTTGTAACTTACATACTATTTCTAAGGTGTTGCCAATTATTATGTGAGCTGCTGGTGCCTGTGATACAATATTATTCATTAGTACAGGTACCGACGAAACTCCCCATCAGTAGGTATAATTACAATTAATAAACTAATTATTATTTGATTTGACGTGAATCAGGCTACTACCCACGTAAGTTTCGGCAAAGCTGTTCAATGAATGGTGGCTACGCGCGTGGGTAGTTACCACCCCCCGCGACCCCGCCCCGTGTTATGTCACAAACATCTCAATTACGCCATTAATAAACAACTGACGCAGTGCTTGAGAGATTTACTGCTGACCTGTGTATAGCAGGTTCGATTCTGGCTTGAAACAAATGTTTATGAAATATGGTCTACAGATAAATTGCAGTTTCCAGGTCTGGGTGTCTCATGAATGTCTGTTTACGGATCTACGTTTAAATCCCCAACCGGTCCTATGAGACCGCGCTGTTATTGTTTTACTATTGTGTCTCGTTTCGCGGGTATCTGAGTAATTAACCACCCACCAATTACCATTTCATTATTGGCTGGTGCTGCAAAATGCCACTTTTTGGCAACTACTTTTTTATCAACTATTCTCTCTATATCATACTTGGCATATATCATACTTTTTACCGTGGGAGCGAATACGCTTAATAAAACCCTTGGGACAATTTTCTACTATCACGCGGTGAAGTTGCTGGCAGCAGCTTCTGCAGCAACTGTTCAATGAATGGTGGCTACGCGCGTGGGTAGTTACCACCCCCCCGCGACCCCGCCCCGTGTTATGTCACAAACATCTCAATTACGCCATAAATAAACAACTGGCTCAGTGTTTGAGAGATTGGTTGTTGAGATGCGTGTCGCGTGTTTGATTCCTGATCGAAACAATTTTTTGGGAAGTATGGTTAACAGATAAATAAATTGTTCCAGGTCTGTGTGTCATATGAATGTGTGTTTAAGAACTTAGGAGGATTGATTTCCACCTATGGGCTGGTGCTGCAAAATGCCACCTAGCAGCTTTGGACTTAGTGGAAAGGCGTGCGAAGATATCCAGATTTGGTTAATTCTAATCTACAAAGCCATGAGCACAGGCTTAGGGTAACCAGTTTAAAAATACCGAATTTTACAGGATGTATTTTGTGTAGGAATTACATGACTTTATTCTACCAGCACGTTTCTAACATCTGACAACCCGACGTGCAGCGAGTATCCACCCTTACGTTGCGCGTTGTTGAAACCTCTACGGTCCGGACTAAGCGTTTCGCTTCGTCGTTTATACCGCGTGCATTGAGGGACTGTAACAATTTACCTTCTACGGTCTTCCTGTACGATTATAATTTGGGTGTCTTCAAGGCTAGAGTGAATAGGCTCTTAATAAACTAGTGCGCCTCACCATCGACGATTGCATCACTACTTACCATCAGGTGGAATCGCAGTCGACGACTAGTTTATAATATTAAAAAATCTCCAATATTGTATTCCTTATAGTTGCCTACCTATTTTATGAAAATACTAAGTTGCCTGCTCCGAAAACTCTGAACCGTCACACTCATTCAACCTCCATCTTCATAGATTTCCACGTCTCCCTCATTACTATACGTATACATTTGCATCGACATCTCCATAATTTTCCGACTCCGCGCCAAGGACCGTGACTGGCGAATATATCGGCTTCTCATCTGCCTGCATCTCGCTATAAATAGCCGATGTTTGCCCAATCGATGCCGAACAGGTCCTTTCATTCCTTTTACGTTCATTCCTTGGAATTATTGGACTGGCGTGATTGTGACAGGTTGAGGCTTAAAAAGTGATTCTCGCCCAAGTTTGAGAGAGAGATAGAGATGGGCAGAGAGATGACGCTCCACAATAAAAAAAAACCGGGCAAGTGCGAGTCGGACTCGAGCATTAAGGGTTCCGTACCAACTTACCTACCTATGAAAACAGTTCAATTTTGGAATCGAATCTTGAAGATTTAAAAAAATATATATCTTATGACGTAACCACAAATTTTCAGTTTTCAGACTTTTCCCTATATTTGTGCTATAATACCTTGCTTCGTGCCAAATTTCCAGATTCTAGGTCAACGGGAAGTAGGTACCCTATGAATTTTGATTCCTTTGACAGTGTCGAAATGTACGTTTTTTGCAACATAAACGGGCGTATCTTTTTTTCCCGTCTACTTACAAGTTTGATTTTTGCACAGTTTCAAGGGACCGCGAACTTACGTATATAGTTTTAATATCAACTTGATACCTTTACGCGTTCTTGAGATAAAGGGTCTTGACAGACAGACAGACAGACAGACGGACCACAAAGTGATCCTATAAGGGTTCCGTTTTTGCCCTTTTGAGGTACGGAACCCTAAAAACATTTATTTCAGACTTTTCAATGTCCATAATTACTCGTATAATGTTAGTTATTGAAGCTAAAAAATCAGTACAGTATAAAAATGCATCAAGTTCTCTTCCTCGCACCACGCTGATTGGAAGAAGTTATGTCAAAGTTTTCCACCACAAATAAAAAAAAACTACCTGATCTTTAAAAATTCCTCTCCATGATTTGTGGAGGAAAAAAAACAAAAACCGGGCAAGTGCGAGTCGGACTCGCGCACTGAGGGTTTCGTACCAACCTACCTATAAAAACAGTTTAATTCTCGAATCGAGTCTTGAAGACTTTTCAATTTTTTTTTCTTGTGACGTAACAAAAAAATTTTCAGTTTTCAGACTTTTCCCGATATTAGTGCTATAATACCTTGCTTCGTGCCAAATTTCAAGATTCTAGGTCAACGGGAAGCACCCTATGAGTTTTGATTCCTTTGACAGTGTCGAAATGTACGTTTTTTGCAACATAAACGGGCGTATCTTTTTTTCCCGTCAACTTACAAGTTTGATTTTTGCACAACTTCAAGGGACCGCGGATTTCAATATATGGTTTTAATTTCAACTTGATACCTTCACGCGTTCCTGAGAAAAAGGTCTTGACAGACGGACGGACGGACAGACGGACAACAAAGTGATCCTATAAGGGTTCCGTTTTTCCCTTTTGAGGTACGGAACCCTAAAAATATCAGTAACACGGAAAGATAGTTCCAAATTAATACATACGGCCATGACCCTAATTCGTTATTGGGTCAATCAACTTTTAAGTGTCCATCAATAATAAATTTGATTTTTTAAATTTTATTTGTGAATTAAATTTTTTTAACATGTTTGCAGTAGATAATTATTTATATTTTAAGAAAACACATAGAGCAGAAAGATTTATTTAAATAAAATAGCAATTTTGCCTCCGAAATCCACATGACCCTAGTTAAAACAGTTCCTTGGACAACTGAACTAAATAGGCTTCTGAACCATTAAAATTCAGTCAAATTGTAAACCGTCACTTTATTTCCACTGAATATAGGATAGATTCCAATTTATTATCCATAAATAAATGACGTGGCTTTTAATATATAAGTTATTCCCAATAATATTGTCACCTGGACAACGACAAACTTTAAATGTAACGAACTTTACATTTAACTTATAAAATAATAATTTATAGCGTAATATTTAACAGTTTATGAATTCACTTTTAATTTTTACATTCATATTTGAAAATTTTGTATACCTTTCTGTTTTTTTTAAGTATTTATGACGATAATGTATCTTTCGGAGACAGGGACAAAATGGTTGTCCAGTGGGGAGTCGCACGTCACTTGGGAGTCCGAAGGAGATACTAGGATTGAAATCGCCTGTATTTGTTCTTTTTATGTAAAACAAACAACAATATGACAATAATTATCAGTTTTATTATATTTTTTTTTATGAAAGAATCAACATGACCATAAAGTATTCAATTATGAACAGATCTAAAAATGTAATACTATCAGCTCTTTAATATTAATATCAGCTCTTTGGCAATTTCTCTGTGACGTTTTCGCAACTTCCATATAATCCTGCAGTTTTCTTATCTTCTAGAAGCATACTTGAAACTAGTTTTTTATTCAGGTATGGTAGCTTTCCCTTTTTTTCTCTTTCGCTCAGCTAACTTCTCCGGGTCTGCTTTACGTCTTTTTCTATAGCGTCTTGATTTTTCTTTTTCCGTCAAACCCATTATCTAAAAATAATCAATAATCATAAAAAATAGAATAGAGGACTATAAAAATGTGTTAGGTAAGTAAGCTAACACACGTCAAGAAGTACAAAGTTGAAATTGGTCAAAATATCAATATTGTTTATATTAATTACTCAGATACCCGCGAAACGAGACACAATAGTAAAACAATAACAGCGCGGTCTCATAGGACCGGTTGGGGATTCAAACGTTAATTACTCAGATACCCGCGAAACGAGACACAATAGTAAAACAATAACAGCGCGGTCTCATAGGACCGGTTGGGGATTCAAACGTTAAACAATAATAAATGCTCTAGCCCTTGTCAGGCTAGGCTAGGCTCTTCAGTGACTAATTATTATTGAAAGAAAAAGTATTGCTTTATACTGATTCTATTATTATTGTCCTAAGAACAACCAAAATGCCCCACGGACAACGGTTTTGGTTGTCCAAGTGACCGGTTGTCCGAGTGACATTTATCAGTATTTGCGCTCCTTGGTAATAAATAATGATATTTTGAATTAGGTCCTAACGCGTAATGAAAAATATAGACTAAATAGAATATTTTCACTTTAATTTACTACGATATATCAAATATTTACGTTATTGTCCCGGTTGTCCGGTAGACACACAATAAAGCCACCCATTTTTTCAAAACACACTCGGACGACTGGCGCTGCGGGAAAGATGAATTCAAAATGGCGGCTAGATGAGTGACGTCAACAAATTAATCGACTTGTTCTCAAGGCACTAATCACGCCATCTGTGTTTTGGTTGCGGAATTTTTTTGCCGTTGCCCGGTGGAAGTCAAGATATTAAAATATATTAGGGACCAAAATGAACATGCCAAAATATCGTTAAAATTTTAAATCGAACAAAAATCTATATGCTAGCATCATAGTAGATATTGTAATAAATAATTATGTAAAAGCGTAATTAATTGCCATACAATATTTTTTATATAAAGTAATGTTTCGTTGTACTAACCTACTGGGGGACAAACAATAAAACACTTCATCAGATGTTTTGTTAACCGGACAACCATTAAAATTCCAGTATAATAGTGATTTCTTTAAAATAATTTACTCGTATATTTGCTTAATAATACGATAAATGCGACATATGCCAACAAACCACTTAATTTTCTTTAGAACTGCGATTATTGGTCAGGGACATAACATAGTTCTTACAGGACAAATAAAAGTTGATTGACCCTATTGTTGTTTCAGTCCTAAATTAACATATTTCCTTCGAGTTTCCCACTTATGGAAACACCCTCAGCTTTTGCAAAAAAGGAGACTAAATTATCCGACAAACACTAATTTCAATTTTAAATGTGACCTTGGACAATCTAGGGCTCAAGCTAGGTACTTTTCCTTCAGTATAGGAGGCCTCGGCGTCCGCAAAATTGAGTATTCATATCCTCGGTTCGCAATACTGGAATACTGATGAATAAAATACTACTACAATAATAATTAATCAAAAATATAGAAGTCTTGAATTCACTCAAAGGGTAATGGTAAGAGTTATGCTCGGAGTTTCTTTGTGTGTCCACATCAGCAATGAAGACATCCGCAAGAGAACCAAGGTTACAAGGTTAAGGATTGCTAAGATTAGGTACTGTGACAGTGAGCAGAGCATATTGCTCGTAGAATAGATGGTCGATGGCTACGAAAGTTTCTGGAGTGGCCACCACGTAGCGGAAGACGCAGGGTTGGAAGGCCTCCCACAAGCTGAACAAACACAAAATTCACATAATTTTGTGACATTTACTGTTTTTTAAGTACATGTTCGTGTGACTGAGAAGAAACTGAGAAGCTTAACGTGAACCTTTTCCAACTTTCATCACAGAATAGACGACCTGGTGAGGGTCGCGAGAATCCGATGGATGCGAGACGCAGAGGCCCGGTCGTTGTGGCGACGCTTGGGGTCCAACCGTGGACATCTTTCGGTTGAAATGATAAATAAAGAATATCTTAGCTTTGACGCTGATTGATTTTGAGGTGCCGTGTATCGTAAAGGCAGTGAATGCTTGGAGACTTTGAGACTCGCTTTTCCGAACCCATCTTCAGAGAAACTGAAGTTGAGTTTTGAAGTTTTTTGAGTTTAAGATCAGTAAGACGGAAAGATAGCTCCAAATTAATACCTACATACGGCCATGACCCTAATTCGTTATTGTTGTTTCAGTCCTAAATTAACATATTTCCTTCGAGTTTCCCACTTATGGAAACACCCTCAGCTTTTGCAAAAAAGGAGACTAAATTATCCGACAAACACTCATTTCAATTTTAAATGTGACCTTGGACAATCTAGGGCTCAAACTAGGTACTTTTCCTTCAGTATAGGAGGCCGAGCGTCCGCAAAATTGAGTATTCATATCCTCGGTTCGCAATACTGGAATACTGATGAATGAAATACTACTACAATAATAATTAATCAAAAATATAGAAGTCTTGAATTCACTCAAAGGGTAACGGTAAGAGTTATGCTCGGAGTTTCTTTGTGTGTCCACATCAGAAATGAAGACATCCGCAAGAGAACCAAGGTTACAAGGTTAAGGGCCTGTTTCACCACCTATGATTAAGTTTCGAGTATCTTACTTGGCAGATAATTTCATACAAATTCTGTCAAATTTTTGAATTTATTCAGTGAGTAGTGCTTACTCGGACATTGTGAAACAGGCCCTAAGGATTGCTAAGATTAGGTACTGGGACAGTGAGCAGAGCATATTGATCGTAGAATAGATGGTCGAGGGCTACGAAAGTTTCAGGAGTGGCCACCACGTACCGGAAGACGCAGCGTTGGAAGGCCTCCCACATAGAGAATATAACCACTAGAGAGCGCATAGCCCGATTTCTTCTAAGTAAAGAACTCACCACGGCGGGCCGGGGGACGAAGAAAAATGCACGGCTGCTATTGGTCCGTTCAAGGTCAAGTCGTGTACCTTTAATTTGATTCGCTTAAAAATCGGGAGCACGTGACGTGCGTACTGCATTTGCGACTGCCGCTTCTACTAGTTTTAGCATATGTCTGGTGAGCGCAATAGCATCGTACGCGCACTCCACCGGTTATTTGCTTCATGGCCTCCCACAAGGTGAACGGATGACCTCGTGAGGGTCGCGAGAATCCGATGGATGCGAGACGCAGAGGCCCGGTCGTTGTGGCGACGCTTGGGGGAGACCTATGTCCAACCGTGGACATCTTTCGGTTGAAATGATAAATAAAGAATATCTTAGCTTTGACGCTGATTGATTCTGAGGTGCCGTGTATCGTAAAGGCAGTGAATGCTTGGAGACTTTGAGGCTCGCTTTTCCGAACCCATCTTCAGAGAAACTGAGTTTTGAAGTTTTTTGTAGTTTTAATTGAATATTATACAATTGGTCTCGTCAGGAAATATGGTACAAAAAATCCGCGCTCATCATCTAGGTACATCATCTACCTAGCCTTTTTCCCAACTATATAGGGGTCGGCTTCCAGTTAAGCCGGATTTAGCTGAATACCAGTATTTTAGAGGAATGGCTGCCTACCAGACCTCCACAACCCATTAACTGGGGTAACACGGTACTTCATGGCAAGACTGGAAAAAATCCACGCTCGTTTAGCAATTATCAATAATTAGGTACATAATTGAAAATCGTTACTTTGACGGCCGCGTTTCAATAAGCATTAACGGATCGTTACGTCCTGTACCGGTCGTAATTTAACTGTTCATATTTATATAATACTAGCTTTTGCCCGCGGCTTCGCTCCCGTCAAATGACTACCCTACATATCCTACGCTACCCTACCCGACCTTCCCTACCTACCCTACACTACACTACTTTACACTACCCTACACTACCCTATACTACCCTACACAACCCTACACTACCCTACACTACCCTACACTACCCTACACTACCCTACACTACCCTACACTACCCTACACTACCCTACACTACCCTACACTACCCTACACTACCCTACACTACCCTACACTACCCTACACTACACTACACTACCCTACACTACCCTACACTACCCTACACTACCCTACACTACCCTACACTACCCTACACTACCCTACACTACCCTACACTACCCTACACTACCCTACACTACCCTACACTACCCTACACTACCCTACACAACCTTACACTACCCTACTTTACCTAACTTTTTTTTTTTAATTTTTCTCTCCGTAAGAACCATCATTGGACTTCAAAGAACATTTTAAAAAAAGAATCAGCCAAAGCGGTCATGTGATGTCGTGACAACGAAAAACGGGTTTCATTTTTATATATATAGATTACCTTTATTTATATAATCACTACAAAGTATAAAACAAAGTCGCTTTCTCTGTCCCGATATCCCTATGTATGCTTAAATCTTTAAAACTACGCAACGGATTTTGATGCGGTTTTTTTTAATAGATAGAGTGATTCAATAGAAAGGTTTATATGTATAAAATATGTATAGTATAGTAGGGAAACACTGATAATTTTGCACCCATTAGAAGCCGGGGCGGGTCGCTAGTAATAATATATAATAATTTATTTATTAATTTAGGCAACTTTGGGTCCACATTATATGTTAGTCTTAGTACAGGAGCTCAATGATATATAATAAAGGTATTGCCTATTGGTATGAATCTCAATTATATTTTCATTATGGTCATGTTTTCTGTTAGCTAGAACCTGAAGGATTTTAAGTTGAGGATGAATAGGTTACTTCTAGGCAAGTGTTGGGTTATTGTCGACCACATCAACCCCTAATATCTGGTAGGGTAGTAGTGAAAGTAAGTAAGAACTGATATAACGACGGTGACTTACCTCCTAACTAATATTATTCGGGAAAGTCATTATTTACCACTGCGAATTAAAAGCGTATTTCCGCAAGTTTTGACCAACTTATCATACGTATTCGATGGTTACTTCCCAAGTTTCATTGATACTAAAACACTAATATAAAATATATTAAAACAGTAACTAGAAGTAAGTATTATTCTCATTAATAATTTACACACACATTTTTGACTGAGACTTCAGATTTTGTAAACTCTCAACTTCGACAGTAGGAGTTTTTGATGTTTCACCGTCGACAAACTATAATCCGTTGATCGTTTCGTCTACCAATCTTTACCTAGAGCTTTAAAAATATGAAAATGTCCTCACATAAAGACACATAAAAAAACCAACGACATAAATACCAATACCTACCGATAACGATCGAAGAATCGTGCGTAAGTAATTTGTTCATTCATCCGTAATAAGCAGAAAAAATCACAGGTCATCGGGAAATTTTCCATCAAAAGTTTTCTTAATAATCTGTCTGTGGTTTCAGTGATGATGACAGTAATCAGTGAGGGTTGGCAGGAGGGTAGGTTAAACAATAAAATGGTAAGTGGCCGTTATTGGGGCTTGCAGGTAGGCTCCATAAATACAGTAGTGAGGGAACGAGATGACGGGCGTTCGGAGGAGGACGTTTGGCGGAGGATGCTGTACATTGCTGGGTGAGGTTATTTTGTTAAATTTTGATAAGGTTGGATTTTGTAGTATTTCTAACTTAAACCTGTATAAAAGTAAAAGTATATGTGCTATTCTAGTACATGGTCATCACCAGACGAGTCCAAATCCGTTTACCCGTTTGGGCGTGAATGCGTAATAAATATACACACGTACGCCCACGACTGTACAGATTTTCACCTTCATAATTATTTCCAGTTACGAGGCAAAGTAAATTTACCTAATATTAAATAGAATAGCAAAGTATAAGTAAAGTTTGAAAATATTTTTATTTTATAGCATAGATGAAAGATGAAATCGCTGGAGACGAACTTTGAAGTAACTGTAATATATAGAGTTGTAGAAACTCGGTCTGAAAATTATCGTTACATTATCTGAATTTAGTGCAATATATGAAACTAAATTCTGGGAAGATGGTCGATTGACCGTACGGAATAAATATTTGTATGCCATATATGTAGATGGATGTTTCGGGTCTAGGAGTTTGTGTATTTGAGTTTAAATATTTTGAGTGAGTTCTTTAAAAAGGGAAATTTTATCGTGTGGACAAAGAGATTTTATATTGATCAAGTGAACCGTCATCCTGAATTCCTCACAATGGCGACTTCATCGAAATTCTATTCTGTGATGAAAGTTGGAAAAAGTTCACGTTTCTCAGTTTTTTCTGCATTCTCACGAACAGGTACTTAAAAAACAGTAAATGTCACAAAATTATGTGAATTTTGTGTTTGTTCGTATTTACTGCTTCACAACAAAAGTCATAAAACTGTTACAATTTTACGACCACTTCTAAGTATACACTGTATATTATTGTACTTTAGTCACAGTACTAATATTAACTTAGGAATTCAACAAATATTTCTGTAATATTTTAATACTTTTATTTTTGACTAGATTTTGCCCGCGGCTTCGCCCGCGTGGAAGTCGGATAACCAAGTAAATTCAGAAAAAATAATAACATCGTAAGTGGGTCGCATAAAATATAGCCTATATCACTCAGGAAGAAAGCAGCTTTCTATCAATACCTACAATTTTGTTGTCTGACCAGGATCTTCAGAGATTAAGGCTCCCCCACACAGGCGCGTTATTATCGGTCGATAATATCGCATGCGTTACTGCGATATCTGTTTGCAGTACATTTTGTATTAGGACGGTCGTATAGTTACACACTGCTGCGATAATAACGCTGCAATGGAAGTGGGACGTTGCGTTTCTCCGCCCTGCGATATTCCGATATGCGTTCTAGAATGTTTTGTATCAGAACGCAAACGACCGTACACACATCTGCGATAATAACGCAACTTTCTCGTAAGAAATATCGGACGGTAAAAACGCAGCTGTGTGCAAGGAATCGGGACGCATTAACGCAATACCGCATGCGATATTACCGACCGATAATAACGCACCTGTGTGGGGGAGCCTTTACCCTCTACAAACAAAAGAACAAACTTGACCTCTTTATTATACATATTAGTATACTAGCTGTCTCCTTCGGTTCCACCCGCATTTTTCATTACTGCTCCGCTCCCGTGGGTCGTAGCGTGATGGTATATAGCCTATAGCATTTCTCGATAAATGGGCTATCTGACACTGAAAGAATTTTTTAAATCGGACCAGTAGTTCCAGAGATTACCCCCTACATACAAACTTATAAACTTACAAATTTTACGAGTACCTCTTTATAATATTAGTATAGATGAGGTGAGGAGTATAGATGGTGGTAAATGAGGGGTGACATTCTTTGTTTTCAATCTTTGCTGAAATCTAGCTCTTATGAAGTGTTGGATCATTCGATCCCTTAAAAATGGCTGACTGAGTGGTCCTGATAGACGCGTCATGTCCGTGAACGGACGCTGTCAATTAAGGCTGCATCTCGTAGTTGTCAGTGGCTTATTTTAATATCTGTATTTTTTTTAATCTAGCTCCAGTCTTGCCATGAAGTACCGTGTTACCCCAGTTATGGATTGTGGAGGTCTGATAGGCAGCCGCTCCTCGTAAAATACTGGTATTCAGCTAAATCCGGCTTGACTGGAAGCCGACCCAAATATATGTAGTTGGGAAAAGGCTAGGTAGATAATTTAAAATTATTTTTTTAATTTCGTTTGTTCTTGTGAGTCACTGTATGTGTACAGTGACGAGTTTTTTTTAAACTTAAACAATTGCGTTAGCGTAAAAGTGCGCTTACGTCAAATTGTGTAGAAAAAAAACAGCATCTTCATTAGTGTCACTCGTCGGCGCTTATTCAGTTTTAGTACAACCCGGCCGATAATTGGCAAGTGTTAATGCGCTAAAATACTGGGTAAGTGCGAGTCGGACTTGCGCACTGAGGGTTCTGTATACACTTACCTACATAATTAAGTATAAGTAAATAGTTTAATTTCTGAATAGAGTGTCGAAGCTAGCTTTAAGGTGGCGTCATTTCGCGTAGATAAGTAAATTCTTTTTTCCTTTTTTTTAAAGATACGTCCGAGTCTAAGAAAACATTTTTTTTCGTGACGTAACAACTTTACTGTTCGCAGATTTATTGTATTCGTTGTTTTACTGTGCTTGGTCTAATTTGGCAAAATGTAAGGTCTTGCTTTTAATTTCTGGATTGTGGGTCAACGGGAAGTTGTCTATGAATTTTGATTCCTTTGAGAATGTCCAAATATACGTTATTTGGACATTAGACAGACGGACAACAAAGTACTCGTAATCCTACGAAAGTTCCGTTTTTTCCTTAAGAGGTAGGGAATCCTAAAAATAAATACATTTTGTTTGATTGTTCGAAAAAAAAGAAATTTGCATTTTTTTGAAATGTTTTTTTTAATTGTTTTAATGGTCTACAAGCATCTTCGCATTTTTGTATTTCTAATGAAACTGGTTAGTGGTGCCACATATCGGTTGACTGGTATCAAAGTCTGTAACGGAAATAGGTTGAAGATTTTTTGTTTTTTATTTATTTAGATTGACGTTTACATACACTATATTAAAGCCCAGGCTGTTAGATGTTGATAAAATACTTCAGGTTAACATCATCATAATTTCAGCTGAAAGACGTCCACTATTGGACAAACGCCTTCCCCAATTGTCATAACGACAGGTCCTGAGCCCCTAACTAGATCATCGATCCACTTTGTGGGAGGCCTTCCAACGCCGCATCTTCCATTACGTGGTCATCACTCGAAAACCTTCCGTCCCCATCGACTATCTGTTCTGCGAGCAATTTGCCCTGCCCACTGCCACTTAAATTTGGCGATTCTTTAGGTTATATGTCCGTAACTGCTGATATCTTAATTTTTGATGTAATTTCGCTTCGAAACTCTAAAGATAACCCTTTCCATTGCTCTTAGTGGGTAACTTTAAGCTTTCTGATGAGGCCCATTGTAAGCGACCACGTTCTTTTTCATTATCACCATAATCTCAGCCGAAAGACATCCACAGCAGAACATAGGCCTCCCCCAAGCACCACCACAGCAACCGGTCCTGTGCGTCTCGCATCCATCTCATTCTGGCGACTCTCACCAGGTCATCGGTACACCTTGTGGGAGATCTTCCAACGCCGCCACGTCTTTCGGTAAGTGATCACCACTCCAAAACCTTTCCCTGCTCACTGACACTCAATTCATGAATCCCCGACCGGTCCTATGAGACTGCGCTGTTATTGTTTTACTATTGTGTCTCGTTTTGTGGGTATGTGATAGGTTAAATGGCAAAACTCACGTTTTTGAATTTGATATTTTAATGAACCTAATGTAAGTGGTAGTTATCATAATGCACCTGGTTCAAGCAGTTATATCTTTATCATCAGAAGAAATGTACTACAATAATTCGGAGTGGATGGGTTATGTCTGTTGATTCTTCGGGCTATGTAGTATAGTAACCTTGGTTTTCCTTGCGGATATCTTCATTTCTGATGTGATCACGTAAGGAATGTCTGAGAATAGAACTTTCCATTGCCCTGTGGGTGCCTTTAAGTCTTCTGATGAGGAAGACTTAAAGACACTCTGTCACTTCTGTCAGCGACTATGTTTCGGAGTCATATATTATATCATCACTGGCAACCGCACGCATTTCAGGTACTCATATATGTCTTATCAGACCATTAATCTCCTAGCCAGGTAGGCCGTCAAAGTGTTGCGTCAGAAAACCGTCCACATCTTTATTTTCAACTGTCGTTTCGCATATTAGTCGTCAAAACTGTGCCAAAAAACATATTTAGACAGGCGCCCGTCTCCCAGACAGACAGACCGGATAATAAGCAGTTTATTTTACATGATTGTCATGTTTCAGTGGCTAATTTTTCAGTATAATTGTTACATTTCACAACCGCGTCCATCATTGCACTTTTTTATGCTTTTGACTTCGCAATTTGTCCAATTAGCATTTGACAAGTTTGGAAAGTGTTTCTTTTTTGATATGGTGTATTCTAATATTTTTTCAGAAAATAAATATCGAGTCAGCCTTTTTAGTTCTTTGTACAAGTAGTCAATACTATGATAAAATTTTCAGCTCCGCTTTGCCGAAATCGATTAATCAATGATTCCACATATTGTCCAGCAGTGTAGCCACTTGAGTTAGAAAACTATACCAATTTTATATCATAATATCTACTAGGATGCACTAGGACTATCCTACTGGTAAATCAGTCAGATGCCAGAAAGTCTGACCATCAGTCTATCCAAGTAGCATCGTGGTGCCCAGTAACTGGGTTGTGGAGGTCTAATATACTATATGTAGGTTGTAAAACATGGGTATTGATCCGCATCCTGGTAGTCTGATGGCTTACCCTATGCTAGTTGGAACAGCCATGATGAATTTAGCATTAGCATTATCGACCTTATAATGTTCTCACTGCTGGGACTCAGGCCTCCTCTCCAGGAGAAGGAATGGGGCATAATCCACCCGCGCGGGCCCGGTGCGGATTGGTGGATGTATTGTGACATCCACCAATCCGCACCGGGCCCGCGCGGGTCTTCGAATTTTTGGTTCTAGGACATGCCGGTTTCCTCATGATGTTTTCCTTCACCATTTTGAGAGCAGTGGTGATGAACTAAATTACACAAAGTAATGCGCCTGGCTGGGTTTGAACCCGCGACCTACAACTTGTAAGTCGGGGCAGTTACCACCTCCCATGCCATGATGAGTAAAAAAAAAAAAAAAAAAGTAAAAATTTATTTATTTTCCACAATAATATAGTACAGATAACATTATTACAATAAATGGAGTGGACTGGAGCCTAAACTAGGGCAGCCCTGTATTTCAGGACTCCAGGTCTTCATCCCGCGGCGAGTGGGTCTGAATTCGGTAGCGAATTTAATCTACTTAAATTGTATGAATTCGTGTGTGTGTGTTTTGAGTGTGTTATGGTCTGAAAGTGCGTGTGTGTGTGTGTGTGTTGTGTGTTGTGTGTGTGTGACTGTGAGTGATATGTGTGAGAGTTTGTGGGGATATGTATGATGTATGCATGGTTATGCGTGCGTGTGCTTTGACTGCTCTAAAGTTACAAAAGACTTATTTTATTTTTTTATTTATGAATTGTCAGCAGGGATTCCGTGTCATTATAATTTAAATTTAAAAGATATTTTTGGATAACATGTTTACATTCACGTGAGATTTTTGGGAATATATTTAAAAGGGAGTTAAGCTTATTGTATAAATAAGGTGCAAGGAAACATGAGTGTCTCCTGAAGAAGGCAGTATTGTGATTTGCTGCTTTGCATATTCTATTATTTCTTCTTGTAGGATAGCTTAATTTAGAATTGTAGGTTAGTTCTTTATGCTTGCGAAGTGTAGTGTGAAGAATGAATAGTTGCCTCACTGTCAAGACATTACAATCCTTATATAGGGTGATTGTGGGATAAAGAAAGGGTTTCCTGAGCATTACTTTGAGTAATGACCTTTGTGCACGTTCCACTTTTATGATTTTGGTCTTACAGGTCCCTCCCCATACCGGAATACAATAACCCAAGATAGATTGAACCAAGGCAAAATAAATAATTTTTAACATTTTCAATTTAAGTACGTTTCTGAGTTTTTTGAAAATCCATATCATTTTACGCGTACGTGCAGACAGAATATCCAGTTGTGCATGCCATGAGAGGTTGTCATCTATTTGAGTGCCGAGATATCTAATATTAGTGGTTCTTACTAGTGGTACGCAGGAGCATGTTAAAGACTGAAAATTGTTACAGTTATGTGCTTTTAAAGTGAAGTTACTAGGTTGAGTTGTTTTATTTATTGAAAAAGTTATGTACTTGCTTTTATTAACATTTAATGTAAGGAGATTTTTGTTTAACCACAGTGAGGTCTGATGAAGCCCTTTTTCAGCAAAGTGTCGCACTTCAGCCCAGGAGTCTCCCCGAAATATCAGCGCAGTGTCATCTGCGTATGAGAAAATTTTTCCTTTTGATGGTTCATATTGGCAGAGTTCATTGATGTATATCAGGAAGAGACCCGGGCCAAGCACACTTCCCTGTGGTACTCCACAGGTGATAGGGAGGGAGCAGCTAGTGTAGTCGCCTATCTTCACGGATTGGTACCTATGATGAATATCCACCAGGAAACAATTTGCGAATAATTAAAACTGCTACTGAAATTCAGTCGAAGAAATTTCCTCGGAAAACTCGCATTGCCATTGCATTTTATTTCGTACGACAAATGAGATAAAAGTTAATGAGCTGTAAGAGCTATAAATAATTCGTTTTTTTTATTTATTTTAATGGTTGGCTAACGAAAGTGTTGATTGATGATGATTTAGACGCTACTAGGATGAATGAAAAAGTTTAATGTTTTTAAATGAGACAAAGACAAGCTGGTTTTAAATGTTTTAACTAGCTTCTGCTAGCGGATTCGCCCGCGTGAAAGTAGAAAATTATCCTAGAAGGTACATAGGTCCCGAAACAAATATTATCCTTTGTCCTATACCAGAACATTCATGCAAATTCGTTCAAATGTTTTAGCGTGAAGGAGTAATAAACATACACACACACATGCAAAGTTTTGCCTATATAATACTTACAGGTAAAAGATTTACCGTGCCTTTCGCAAAGGGCAACTGAAGGAACACTGCGGGTCAGTAAAAGTCTGACCATCCCTCTCGCTTCACTCAGAGCAGGAGAAGTCATGTAACCCTTTAATTCTTGAATCCCCGACCGGTCTCATAGGACCGCGCTGTTATTGTTTTACTATTGTGTCTCGTTTCGCGGGTATTGATAGGTTAAATGCGTGCGCCAGATTGAACCGACGAGTGGTTTCGCGGACTATACGCCAGGGTCGTGTGTATGCGACTGGAAGGTACCATCTCATTTAGCTGGTGACAAAATAGCTGCCGAGATGGAGTATTTAGTCGTGGATGTGCGACCCTGAAGGAATAAACCCGACAATGTTTGTCGGATATATCCGACGTTTTCCCACATAAAAAAGTAGGTAGGTATGTTATGAGACTTTCCTATCTTTTCCCAAATCAATAAACATTGACAAATCCCGAATTACTAATTAAATCTCATAATTAATTACTGCCTAATGTCGGTTTTTAATACCCTGAGACTAAATTGACATAAGTATTGTCAAATTTACTATAGGAATGACGCCAGTTCTTTTGTATTTAAATGTCATTTTAGTCTAAGGGTTTAAAAAACAGATGTATCATATGTATCAATATCACACACTACCTAGCAACCACAAAAATCTCCGAACCCGCAATGTACATCGCGCGAGATTTTCGCGTCAAACCTTCCCGAAGGCTGGCAGGCAGGGCCGGATGCTGCGCGATCTGTCCGATCAATAGCACCGCCGCCATCCCGCCAGGGCTCAGTACCGCGCCCGAGCCCGCCCCGCCAGTACACGTACCTTTTTTAACTATCCTTTTTTAAACAAACACGGTTATTTTAACAGCCATCTTTATATGAAGTTCTTTTTTTAAATTCCGAGGTGTGACGCAGCGGGGTCGTCTAGAAATGGGAGTCTGTTGAGGTGAGTTCCTTTTTTGAATTTTGAATTTTCTTTTTTTTTTGTCTAGGTGATTTTTATTTTTTTATTATGGTGTTTCGAAGAGGTTTGACTATAATAATGGTTTTTGTGTCTGCGGTGTTTATGATATTTTTGATTTTAATTTTGGAGAAGAAAATTTTCGGGGGCGTGGTTGATTTTTAATCGATTTACCGTGACCATATTTTTTAAAATACCTTTGAAGTCCTGTACTGTGGCTACTGAATTATAACAGCATTTACGGCGAAAAAAAATTATAATTAAAAAATGTGGATTATGTAAAGAGCGAGATGGCATAGCTAATCAATGAAAATAATTCAGTACACATAGGTACCTACTTAATTGCTTTTTTTCACGTACAATAGTAACATATTTATTGAAATAATTGTTTCAAAAATCCAGCTGATCGATTTGGTTCATAAATATAACATTAAAATCTGGAAACATAATAGAAAAATAAAAAAAAACTTTATAAATACCTCTACTTACTCATATACTATTTAGTATCAAACGACAGCCGATAAAATGTCATGCAATGCATAGTTTGTACCTATCTAGGTCATGATAATCACGGCATCCAGGTACCAACTACCATTTAAAAAATAACTACAGTTTCATATCTTTTCATTACATTCCTTTTTTAATTACTATTTTAATAAATAACTAACATTATCTGCATTATAATTCTAACGAGGAAAAATTAAAAAAAAATGTCGACAGCCATTTTAGATTTTCCTTTTGAGACTTGTCAAAATTAATCTAAATAAAACAAAGGTTACAAATGACAGCTGTAAAATAATGTCACCATAAATGACAGGTGTCGCTAACTTTGACAGATAGAGAGATAAATCGGGAGGTAGACGATTGAGATATTTTCAGCCGTACAGGGTGGGGCGGTTACCTAAAGCTGGAATATTTGCAAATGGCTGAAAATACATAAGCGTTGATTGTAGCCGTCATTTTTGTTGTTTGAGGGATTATTTTCAGATAGTTTATTTATTTATTTAGTCTTTATGCAACGTAATGTACAAAGGCGGACTTAATGCCATAGGCATTCTCTACCAGTCAACCTAGGATGGTGAAGAGACTATATGGTAGGTGCATAGTTTGAGTGGGTAAATCTGTCTGTGTCCCCAAGATTTTTTCCAGTTATGTTAGAGTTGACTTTCGAGGCTTTTTCCAATTATATTAGGGTTGGGTTCCAGTCTAACTGAATGTAGTAGGATATTACAAGGAGTATTTAATTTAGATCTGTCTGAGCTCTACAACCCAGTATTCGGGTAAAGCAATATCCCTTGGCAAGTTTGAGTAAATAATAACAGCTTATAAAACAAACAAATCAAGCCAGACGCATTACTTTGTGTTATTTATTTCATTATCACTGTTTTTATAACGGTGAAAGGAGCCCTTATGTTTTCATCATCTGCCTAGCCTTGTCCCAACTATATTGGGGTCGGCTTCCAGTCAAGCCGGATTTAGCTGAATACCAGTATTTTACGAGGAGCGGCTGCCTACCAGACCTCCACAACCCATTAACGGGGGTAACACGGCACTTCATGGCAAGACTGGAGTCAGATTTACTGGCTTCTGAAACCCTTATGTCTTAAGATCAAATATTCGAAGACATGTGATGTCCGCCCACTCGCACTGAAACCGCGTGGTGAATTACAGCCCATTCCCTGTAGCTTATGCTTACCTATACTTATAAAATAAACTGGTAACTGAACATTCTATACCTATACCTATCTACCTACCTACATAGAACTATGGTCTATCTGTTTAGGTAGTTAACTAAAGGTAAACAATCTTGGTATGTCTTTTTATATTAAAGAGGTCGTATATAATATACACAAAGATTATTTAAATTTAGTTTATTAGCTAACATCGATTTAGATAAATACCAATTCGCAAAGATTTTTATATACAATTTATAGACAATTTTTAGACAAAAAGACATGCCAAGATTGTTTACCTTTAGTTAACTACCTAAACCGACGGAGTATAGCTAAAAAAGACATATTCCATCACACACATATGTAGGTACCTACTTTACTTTGTTATCTTTCACAGTAAATTATGAATTTTATTTAGAACAACTATAAGGCTAGTTGTTATTGACCCGCCGTATCTTTCCCGTTCTGGGTGGAACGAGAGAGTCAGACTTTTACCAACTAAAACCTACCTGTGTTTCTTCTTGTCCTTTGTTTTAACTTTTTCTATCAAACCCTAAATCCTAACTGGCATCGGCTTACCAAGCCCTGTCCATTTGCTGACATTATTTATGAGACGCGCTGTCGTCGACTTGAGCGTTCACCGGTTTACACATTAAAAAGTTACAAACAAACAGACAGTTTTAACATTATTATAAAATTACTGTGAATATTTTATTTATTACTCGATCAGTTTTAAATGAGTCCAAACTAAATATTTAACTAATTGATATGACATTGCATGTCATTGTTACATATTGACGTCTAGATTCTAGATTATCCTTTGTCATAGATTACAGAGGTGTGCATGTCACATAAAGCCTCCTTTGTCATAGATACAGTTGTGCATGTCACATGAAATGTCAAAGCTCTATTTGCGATTACATTGCAGTGAACAATGGGGGGTGTTTCCCACCCTCTAGGTGTATTTTAGGACATAGTTTACCTGTGTGCTAAATTGATCTAAATCCATTGAAATCCGATCTAGTGTTTGAGTGTGGGTGTGTAACTAACATAGGTGTATGTATACACACACGTATAAATACAAACTTTGGTCTTTATATTAGTGACTAGCTTCCGCCCGCGACTTCGTCCGCGTGGAATGTTTAGTTTGACTAACACTAACTTTAACCCGCGACTTTGTTTATATAGGTAAGGTGCTCCGCTCCGTTTGGTCTTAGCGTGATGATATACAACGTGTAACTTTAAATGCGCAAAACCTCAGACACCCCAAACGATTTTTTTAATCCAATTGACCTAATTCCACGAGAAAAAAAAAAAAGAAATTAAGGTTTTATGTGCTGTTTTAGTTTGTTTAAGATTCGTATTTACATCGAAATGAGTATGATTATTATTCCGTTTATGAGAAAATCTAAATTGGACGACAACCGTTTGTGTTTGTTTACCTATTTACGCAGGTTAATGCACATGATGGCTTGATTTGTTAATAAATAGACAAAGCAAAATTTGTTATTATTTTTTTTTGAAAAATGTGACCTATATTAAAAAGTGATTTTATTGCTTCTGCTCGTTATTCTGAAAAAACTAATTTCAGGTTTTGCGCATTTAACGTTACACGTTGTGTCTATAGCTTATAGCGTTTCTCAATAAATGGGCTATCTAACACTAAAAGATTTTTTTAAATCGGACCCTAATGGTCCGATTTAAAAAAATTCCTGAGATATAGGTATAAAGTCAAATTGCATAGTAGCAAAGTTAATTACAAACGCGAAAGTTGGATAGTATGGATATATGAATGTTTGTTACTCTTTCACGTTAAAATTACTTAATGTATTTCGATGAAACTTGGTACACAGGTAGAGTATGTCCTGGAATAGCACATAGGTTACTTTTTATCCCAGGAGTATTTTCCCCAAGGATAAAAAATATCCTACTATATTACTACTGTATTTCCTACTACTACTACTTGGGCGAAAGACGCTGGCAATAGCTAGCAAAATATAAAAAGGTTTACTAGGCGATCTAAAAGTATTGCAGTTTTTAAAACTTCGCTTTGGAGCTTTTCTTTTTCTGATTGACCGACATTTTGACAATAATTCAAAAATGAAAATAGTATATTATATTCAGGTTTTAATGGTCTAGTCATTTTGTAAATGAACTATTTGAAATAAACATTTCTGATTTCTTAAGATTTAAAACACGAGTTACTCTTGGAAAAAACAGGGCATAAACCAGCTTTATTTATCGTTTATCGATTTACATATTTATACAACTCGACAGACGGATCTTATATCTACATAATAATAATATGAACGCGCCCTTTTACATCTGCAGTAAAGCGACGTCTGCACTGAAGATATCTGTTTCAGCTGGTTTTCTCACATAAATGGACTAGTATGCTTAGGCGTACAGTACGGCCGTTATAAACCTCTGCGAATTTTAGCGTTTGAAAACTCGTACAATAATAAACTAAAAAAAAAATGCCTATCACAGTTTTTAACAACAATAACAACTGCTGTTGTACGAGTATTCACGCGCTAAAATTCGCAGAGCCTAACTTCAGACTCGCCAACTCATAACGGCCGTACTGTATACTTTAGAAACTGATTGACGATTAAAAAATAACAGTAATCTTACTGTTACACACTATTATCTGCATCTCTTTTTTTCCATCCCTCCTTTCGCGGTATGCTGGAAGAGATTTCTGTAGAAATAAGCTGTGCCGGCGCGGCAGTTGCAGCAATAGCACTGAACGCGCTAAGCACTCGCGGTGCGCTGGGTTCAAGTTGAAGATAGGCTGCTAGACCTAGGGGAACGGACGATTCGGTATACTGAGAGAGAGGCTGCATTAAACAAGACTACGACTGACCTCAGAGGCGGGATCCCTCGTGCTCGTTCTGGTTGATGCAGGCAGCGCCCCTTCTCTGTTCCACTGGACGTCTTGATTTGAGGTTCTCTAGGTGCTGGCACTATTGATGACGCGAGAGTGGACTGTATATGCGGCGCGGTAGAACGGAGAACCACGTGGCGGTGGCTCCAGGTGACGGTCAGAGGTGACCACCACGAATCCGACGACGACGAGAGTCGATCGCAGACGATGCGGTTAATAAAGCGGTTGTAAAGCGGTGGGATCTCACAGCGGGTGAGGAATCCAGGGTGGATAGTCAGGCGGTTGACTATCACGAGCGGTGAGGCTACCTTTGACGAGGGCCGAACGTAGACTGTTCGAGAATCGAACATATAGTTTAATGCAGCGAAAAGACAAGGATGGATAGATAAATAATATAAGAAAAATGTGGGTAATTTAAATATAAGCGCACCCACAAGTGGCGCGAACATGCCCCCGGGTTGAAAACCTTCGGTTTTCATAAAATTAAAAGTAAAAGTTAGAGAAAAGCGGTGGAAAACAACGAAGGGATTCAGGGGCAAAGGGTGAGTTATTGTGAAGGTAGAGTACAGAGGCGGACAACGGGTCTCTTATAGACACCTGTCGCCGTCCTAACTGTAGCGACTCTTACAACGCCGTCCTTACCAGGATAGGTGGCAGTAACGACGCCGAGAGGCCATGAAAGCGGAGACATATTGTCAGTGACAATAACAACAATAGAACCTATAGTAATAGGATTAGAAGACGTATTCCATTTCTTACGAGATTGAAGTAAATGTAGATACTCTAATTTCCATCGTTTTGCGAACGATTGTACCATTTGATCTAGCAAAGCATAACGTTTTAGTAAGTTAGGCGCTTCGTTAGATGCCTCACTAGCAGGTAAATGTTTAAGTGGTGTAGACATAAAAAAATGTGATGGTGTTAAAGCGGTAAGTTCCGATGGATCTTCACTTAGTAAGGTGAGCGGCCGTGAGTTGATTACACACTCTATCTGCGTGAGTACAGTTGTCAGTTCCTCGTATGTTAGCAGTTGCGAACCAACGACCCTATGAAGATGCGTTTTGAAAGCTTTAACATAGATTTCATAGTGACCTCCAAAGTGAGGGCTACGCGGAGGATTAAATTTCCAAGTGATTTTATTAGCGGTTAATTCATTACTAAATGAATCTATATGATCTTTAGAATTAATGAGCGTGTAAATATCAGATAGTGCATTTTTCGCACCTATAAAATTTGTAGCGTTGTCTGAGTATAGTACAGACACAGCGCCTCTACGTGATAAGAAGCGTTTGAATGCGGATAGAAATGAGCAAGTGCTCAGGTCAGTGACGAGTTCTACGTGAACTGCGCGCACGACCAGACAAACGAAAATACAAAGATACGATTTAATAGAGCGAACTCCACGTTTGCGATACGGGATAATATTTATTGGACCAGCGTAGTCCACAGCGGTATGAGTGAATGCCTTGGCTTCATTCACTCGACAAGCGGGTAAGTCACCCATTAATGGGAATACTTGTTTAGGTTTTGCTCTAAAGCAAAAATAACATGTATGTATAACTTGACGAACTATATTTCGGCATGAAAGTATCCAATACCTTTGGCGTAAAATGGACATCAGAGTGAGCGGTCCAGTATGACAGTTCTGACGATGATAATGAGAGATAATCATTTCAACGATATGATGTTTACGAGGCAACAGTATTGGATGCTGTTGGTCGTAGCTGAGATCGGAGTTGCGTAACCGCCCACCGACTCGTATTAAACCGTTGGCATCGAGAAACGGCCTAAGCTTCTGAATAGCACGAGAACAACTTTTATTAGACTTTAGATTTTTAATTTCGTCAGAAAAATAACAATTTTGCAACGCGAGTAAAACTTTTGATTCAGCGTAATTAAGATCGTCAGAGGTTATAGCATTACAAAGCGGTAACATTTTTATAAAGCGATAAATATTTGTGACTGTACGTAGGAGTACGAGCCATTTTGAAATGCGGTTTGCTAAGTTAAGAAGCGGGTGACAGTTGTCACTTAAAGTTACAGCAGTAAGAGTAAGTACTTTCTTAATCTCAGGTAGATTATTATGAATAGAGTTATCATCACCAATGAATTTGGTGGGCCACTCATTCGTAGGTTGGCATAACCAATGAGGCCCAGTAAACCACAGCGGATGGTTTATGATTTGAGCGGGAGTTAATCCTCGTGACAAGCAGTCACTTGGGTTCTGATCACCAGGAATGTGATAAAACTTATTAGCGGGAATGGCGGCTACGGTTTTTGTAATGCGCGTTGCTACGAATGTTTTGAATCGATGCGGTGAGGTGCTAAGCCACTGAAGTGCGACTATAGAGTCTGTAAAACAGTAGACATCATTAATAGAATGACGTTTTTCGTATGTATCGATAACGCGGCGAACTAATTTTGCCATCAGCAAGCAAGCGCATAGTTCTAGGCGGGCTACAGACACAGTCTTCAGTGGAGCGACTTTTGATTTCGCGCAAACCAATCGCGTAACTGGCGGCGAATTAGAATCATTTTTGATAAGAAGGTAAACAACGCAACCGTAAGCCTTTTCACTGGCATCAGAAAATGCAATAACTGAAATTTCAGAATTTTCATAAACATCTAAATGGCGTTTAAAACGTAAACTTTGGATAGAAGGTAACTCAATTAAATAGTTTTTCCAAATGTTTACAATCTCTAGCGGTGGTTGTTCATCCCAACCAAGTTTCAGTATATACAGGTTTTGCAACACAAGTTTAGCGTATAAAATAACCGGAGCAATGAGCCCGAGTACATCAAACTGACGAGCAATTACTGATAAAATATTACGTTTTGTGATTGGACGATTTTCTAAATTTACAGTGAACATAAATTCGTCACATGTGGGTGACCACTTTAAACCCAGAACCTTTAAATTAGGGTCCTGTTCTTCAAAGTTAATACTATCAGTGTGAAGCTCAGACGTGGAAAGCGATTCAAGCAGCTCACATGAGTTACTTGCCCACTTGACGAGCTCAAAGCCCCCGGCTTTGAGCAAACCCCGAAGGTCGTCTCTGAGCTGTAAACCCATTGACAGGTTTGGTGCGGAATAACAAACATCATCCATATACGTGTTATGTTTTATGACAGTAGAAGCAAGCGGGAAGCGGGTACACTCGTCAGTGCAGAGCTGTCGGAGTACTCTCATTGCTAGGAACGGGCTGCTTCGAAGGCCGAAGCAGACGCGATTAAATTGATAAGTAATAAGCTCGTCGCTAGGGTTAAAACGAAATAGAAACTTTTGATATTTGCGGTCATTTTCATGAGTTAAAATCTGTAAATACATCTGTTTTATATCCGAGATAAAAGCGATTTTATATAAACGGAAATCTAGAAGTATTAAGAATAAATCATTTTGCAGATTTTCACCCGTATGCAAAACGTCATTGAGAGACAGACCTGAACTAGTTTTAGAACTAGCATCCATCACCATGCGCCATTTAGTGGTGGTTTTATCTAACCGAGCCACGGTATGATGAGGTATATAGTAACCTGACATATGGGCATCATTTCGGATGACTGAAATATAACCCTTAGCTATATATTCATTGATAATAGCGTTGTATTCAACTCGTAGTTGAGAGGAAGAATTTAATTTACGCTCAAGATACATGAAGCGTTTCTTAGCAGTGGCGAATGACTCACCGAGAGAGTCAGGATCGCGGGAGAACGGCAGAGATACCGTATAGCGGCCCGTATTGTCACGGGATATATTTTTAGTGAAAAAGGTTTCACATTCGAGAGCGGCTGGACTCAAGGTAGGTTTATATTCAACCTCCTCGAGGTGCCAGAATTTTTGAAGAACTAGGTCTAAGAGCGGTGGTTCCACGGCGGAACATAAAGAAATACATGCGTATTCAGAGATATTAATCGGAGCGGTTCCGATTATCAAGTAACCAAAAATAGTTTCAAAAGCGGTAGGTGTATCAGGCGGTCCAGTGACGCGACCTGATAACAGGATTTCAGAGAATAGCGGGGCACCAATCAGAATATCTATTTCTGATGGCGAAAAGAAATTGTTATCTGCAAGGGGCAGATTATTTAAATACGAGAGAGCGGAAACATCAATTTCTACCGTAGGTAAGTTATCAGTGATACGATCGATGACGTAAGCATTAAGTAATACAGAAGTATTATTTAGTCGGGAGGATAACTTGAGAGAAGTATCCCCCTTAATAGGGTTAGGCGCGGAACCTATGCCCTTAACTACATAGTGAGATAGTTTATTAAAATGTAAATCCAATTTTTGACAACACGCCGAAGTTATAAAGTTATTTTGAGAACCCGGATCTATTAGCGCGCGAACGCATTGTTTATGACCATTAGAATCGGTCGCATAAACTTGCACGGTCCCTAATAGACAGGTATTATTATTACGCGGCAGTATAGACTGAGTATTACATAACGATACATCATCAATGGGTATAGAAGTGCGGGACAGCTGATTATGTGACGTAACAGTCATAGCAGTGGGGACGTGCGGGAGGGGCGGCTGCGCAGGAGCAGGCGCACCGTTATTCGAAGAAAGCCCCCGGGAGTGATGGCTGTTGTCAGTCGTTTGTTTACGACATAATAATGAATGATGACGCGATTGACAAAATCTACATCTTGAGTTAGATTTACATTTACGATTATTATGAGTGATACTTAAACAATTAGTGCATGCGTTATGCTGTTTAATTAAATTAAAACGTTCATCGACCGATAACCTGTGAAATTGAGAACATTTATACAAAACTAAGTGATTGTTTTGTTTACAAAGCGGACAGTTTTCATTCACGTTAGAGGAGGTAACAAATGAATGAGTGGTTTTAGTTAACTTATTGTTGTTATAACTATGTGCGGAATCGATAACATTACGTCTATTCGTAGGAGCGGAAGTACGTTCTAATATTTTAGTTTGTTCACGTAAGAACGTAATTAATTGATTATAGGTAGGCATAGATGTGCCACGCTTATATAATTCGAAGGATCGTGCGGTACTAGGATCGATCTTTTTTAATGCAAGGTGTAAAAGAACGAAATCCAAAAGATTATATATTTTTAATGTGTTTAAACTTGACACTGCGGAACCAAATATATCTATGAATGTGTCCAAGTTTTTATACGATGCGGTATTAAATGGCTTAAATTCCAACATTTGATCTAAATAAGCAGAAGCTAAACTACGCTTATCATCATATTTATCGAGAAGCGACTGCCATATAACACGGTAATTGTCACCGTTGGGCACGATACCCGAACATACTGACAGTGCCCTACCCGAAAGTTTACTGATCAAATATTGAACGCGATCGTGATCAGTAAGATCAGGATTTTCGTGAATAGTCCGCTTGTACGACTCAAGAAATATAGGCCACTTAATAGGATCGCCACAGAAACTCATTATATCGAGTTCTGGCAGACGAATAGACTTATGATGCGGTAAAACATGAGAGTGTTGGACAGTCTTCGAGTTGACTAATTTATTAAAACTATACTTACAACGACAATACAAGTCTTCAAAGGCGTTAATTGATTGATAATTCACCTTATATGATGCGTCAATATTTAATTCAACATCAACTAAATCATCAATAATTTCTTTATATTCAGAACGTAAAGTTTCTAAAGATGTCATACTACATAAAAACAAATCCTTAGAAATATCGTTATCGAATGCCTTTAAAGATTCATCGTAAACTGTTTGTAATCGGGAAAATATTACATCACGTTTGGCTATTAATTTAATACGTTTAATTTGCTTAACATCGAGTGATGTTGCATCTTCAAACTGTTCTTTTGCCTTTGTACGTGACATAGACATTTTGCAAAACGAGTGGTAATCAACTCAAGCGCGGCAAAATTAGAAAAGACTGAATTCGCGTGAGTACCTGCGACATACACGACACGGACAGGAGGGTCACGATGCGACCGGTTCTAGAATGTTCGCAGGACGATGAATTTTACTAACACCCTCAATAATAAAATATTAACGAGTTTTATAATTTTACTATTTTATTTATTTAACTAAGTACTTATCTCATACGAAATGGAACAGAATGGTACTTAATATTACAAAGCGTAAGTATACACTTATAGGATAAGCGGACGTACGAGTGTACGATATAAAATAAGGGTATATAACTCACTATTAGAGTGAAGCGGGAATAATTAGATATATGCCTAGGTCAAGGTGACTAGGTGTAGGATTAGGAACCAGGACTAACGTCCGGCTCGAAGAGACCAGAAATAAATGTGCCGGCGCGGCAGTTGCAGCAATAGCACTGAACGCGCTAAGCACTCGCGGTGCGCTGGGTTCAAGTTGAAGATAGGCTGCTAGACCTAGGGGAACGGACGATTCGGTATACTGAGAGAGAGGCTGCATTAAACAAGACTACGACTGACCTCAGAGGCGGGATCCCTCGTGCTCGTTCTGGTTGATGCAGGCAGCGCCCCTTCTCTGTTCCACTGGACGTCTTGATTTGAGGTTCTCTAGGTGCTGGCACTATTGATGACGCGAGAGTGGACTGTATATGCGGCGCGGTAGAACGGAGAACCACGTGGCGGTGGCTCCAGGTGACGGTCAGAGGTGACCACCACGAATCCGACGACGACGAGAGTCGATCGCAGACGATGCGGTTAATAAAGCGGTTGTAAAGCGGTGGGATCTCACAGCGGGTGAGGAATCCAGGGTGGATAGTCAGGCGGTTGACTATCACGAGCGGTGAGGCTACCTTTGACGAGGGCCGAACGTAGACTGTTCGAGAATCGAACATATAGTTTAATGCAGCGAAAAGACAAGGATGGATAGATAAATAATATAAGAAAAATGTGGGTAATTTAAATATAAGCGCACCCACAAGTGGCGCGAACATAAGCATCACCTTGTACCTATTTTCCGTTTCCTTCTTCTTATCAAATTCTTTTGTGTGTGTACAATACTGTTAAATAAATTTAAAAAAAAACAGTCTGCACTTTCTGAATAAAGAAATTGAAGTTTAGTATTCATTCATTGCATTCTTATAATTATATCGACTTCAGTCATTAAATCTATCAAGCCTTTGCATTCAAGTATGATTTAATACGGGTTTTAACCCCTAATGGAAAAGAGGATTGTCATAAGTTTGACGTGTCTCAGTAAGAGAGGATTGCATTAAAATGTGGCATGAACACTTCGATCAGAGGTCTTTGAGCAAAGGGATATGGTACCGGACGATCCAACCAACACTTTCTCATTGTCTTTGGTTCGATCAGGCCAACATGACTCGTTCAGAAATTGTTATAGCTCTTCGACTTCGATTGGGACAAATACCTATGAACAGTTTCGCCTACCTTATGGGTAAAGTTGCTTCTCCAAATTGCCCTGATTGTAGTATAGTAGAAGATACTTACCATATACTGATGGAATGTGTCCGGAACGAGGCCCAAAGAACTTTAATTTTAACTAAATGTCTAGATGTTGGTAGATGTAATTCTGTTCTTGCGTTCCCTTTGTCAAGAGATGCAAGAGCCTTGTATAAACTGGCTAAAATAGGAGATAAAAAAAAGAAAGAAACAAAAAAAAAAAGTTTGACGTGTCTGTGTGTCTGTCTGTTTCTTTTACTTCAGCGGTTTCGCCCCCTGACATTGGAATATCTTCTCGAAGGAATATACATGTTTGATTAAGTTTCGTTCAACTTACGACACAGGACAGAACCCATGATAAAAACATTTAGCTTTCATTGATTTTTTTTGTTCTTTTCGATATAAATTCTACATAAAAGTCACGAGTTTTATGTTAAGTTGTTACATCACTTAATTTATCTATACTAATACAATGAAGAGGTAATGTTTGTTTTTTTGTTTGTATGAGGTAATCTGTGGAAATACTGGTCCGATTGCTAAAATTTTTTCACCAATAGAAAGCTGCTGTATTCCTGAGTGACATAGGCTGTATTTTATGTACGCGGGCATAGCTGCGGGCTAAAGCTAGTTATTAATAAGGCTGTGCTGGGTCTAATAGGTATAGGCTGTATAGGTAGAGGTAAGCATAATCAAAAAGGCGCGTCGACTAAATTCAATAAAAAATTAATCCCGCAAATGTGAGGGCTCCCGCTTAAATAATTTCGCATTTTTGGGATTGGATAGTTTCCCTAGTCAGAAACTGGGACGTCTAACCATCAGTCTATCCAAGGACTATCACGTTGGGCAGTAACTAGGTTGTGAAGGTCTGATAGGCAGTCGCTCTATGTAAAACATAAATACTTAGCAGCTTCCGGTTAGACTAGAAGACGACCCCAAGCCAGTAGGGGAAAACACTAGGGAGATAATGAATTATTACGTTAGTTGGGAAACTGCTGAGCCTGCTTCTAATTTTGATTTCGGTCCCCAGTATAGTTGGATTGTTATTAATTTGTTACAAATTAATATCCGAATAGCATATTTGCTCTCAACTCCTTGAGATGCGTGTGGGAGTTCTTGGACTCGGACTCAGTCCGGACGGTTACGGAACGCCGTCCGTAAGCCCACGCCTACGGTGGCTGGAAATCGGGATCAAGATCCTGGCGGCTGGGGCGTGACGGTCGTCTCCTTCACTAGCAATATTGATTCGCAGAAGGAAACGAATGCCTGCCATTCCTCCTCGCTCCGAACCATAGCCTATAGGGCGTTGCCGCCAAACGCACATGGACAAGGACATGGCGGTGATGCTCAAGCGGGTACATCTCTACCGTATGCTCCACCGTGTCATCCGGGCGATCCACACAATGGTGACACCCGGACGTTTCTTTCGCACGAATACGATGCAGAAACCTCTGAAACTATGTCCAATGAGGACCTTTAGTAAGACGGGTGAACCTGTATAAAATGCCATGAAATGCCGCTTATATAAACATTTCAGTCGGAGTCCAGGGCCCATCATACGTCAGTTTCAGTAACCACTACAAAGTACAACATATTTTAAATTGATACCATTAATCTTCCTCCCCTATCTTCCATTTAATCGACTAATCAAGCTAACAACAACGGTATCAATAACGAATCTATTTTCTAATCCCTTTTGACATTTCCCGAGAGGAATGCGCGGGAAAATCGACCTTGTCACGTTGACATTTTAATTGCACGCCCGTGTCAAAGGTATAGCCGTATTCAGCCAAAGGGGCGTGCGGTGCCCAGTCGGCAGTCGCCGTGCGGTTGGCGTACGGGACGGACGTCAATGTGATCAAAGAGTATTGGAATAATAGTTCGATGATTATGGAGCGTTAGTTTTATAATAGTGCAGTGGTTTTAAAACTGTTTTGTGAATTAAATTGTGGTGTTAAATTGAAAGAGGATAGTTGAGTAGCAGTGAGTTTGTTTTTACTTCCGAATTTTAATTTTAACGGTAAGTTTTTAAGTTTGTATTAAGATAAATTAAACGACTTCTCAAAAAAATTAAACTTAAGCATAATAAATGTCTGAACTCAACAGTAACAAATAAAATAATTTTATAACCAGTTTAAAACAGTTATCGTATTATTACGAAGTTAATTCTCCGACACTATTTCTGTCAAATTAAAATGCTACGACTAGTTAATAGTTAGACATTAATAATTATTACAATAATGTGAAATAACGATGAAATATCAACTGACAGTTAGTTGACAACGTAACAAGATTAAAAGATATCTTGTAAGTTCTATGTTTTGTACAACTGGCATCTGTCCAATGTGGAATTTGCATGACAAAAATATTAGGCAGTTATCTAACTAGTTTATCAATAAATATGTAGGTATAAATAGAATACTAACTGGGAAAATAAAATTAAAATGAATCGATAAGCAAAGGAAGAATTTGGTAAAAATCTTAAGATATATTTCTAATTCGGATTAATCGATTTTACCTCGGATAAAGAAAAATTCTCGATGTAATTATATTATTTATATTATAGAGCATTATGATTGACATTACCATTACAATATTTGATATTGTTTAGATACTTATATTTCAATTTGCATTTTTGATATTTTTTAAAAGTCGTCATCACAAAATTTATTTACAGAACTTGTATGTTAGCGTATAGAATGCAGCGCACTTTTATTATTTTTGTAACACTTACCGTAAATTATGTTCCTGCATTGAGATAAATCAAATTAGACTTGGGGCCTATTTCACCACCTATGATTAAGTTTCGAGTATCTACTTGGCAGATAATTTCATACAAATTCTGTTACATTTTTGAATTTATTCAGTGAGTAGTGCCTACTTGGACATTGTGAAACAGGCCCTTGATGTTATTCTTTTTTACCGACAGTTGCTGGTCTCCTCAAAAAATAAAGTAAATATCATTCATGAAATGTTTAAGTTTCTGAATTTTCTTTTATTTTACTACTATTATTCAAAGGCTTTAATTTCTTTTTTAATTGCGTGACAGATTAAATTATACTCGATGACATTTTTAATTAAAAAATATTATTTTTTTTCGAAATTGAATGACGATCTTATACAATTTAAATTGAAAAAGTATACATTAAAAAAATAGGAAAAAGCACACGATAAAATCCACCGCTAGGAAATACTGAATCATGTAGTCGTTTTTGCAACGATATCTTAAACTAGCCACCCGCCCAGCTTCACGTGTTACAAATAAATTGAAACCTTTGTCTTTCCTCTACTATAACATGCATTGTATTATAAACTAAAATCATTTTCATGAATAACTATGAATTGGAGAAAACCGCATGCAAATCCGTTCAGAAGCCATTGTCTGTTTAGTTGAGATAAACTATCTCCAATAAACAGACTCGGGGTCAATTTGCAGATGCATACAATCGCGTACTCGACAGTGCAACACTTCAGCCATACTCTAAACTTCACAATGATTAGTATATAATATTCTCGTTACATACATTTAAAAGCGTGATTTTTTAGTAACTAGATTTTGGTGTTTGAAAATATTTTAGCAGTGTATTTTACAAGGAAATTGTTAATGAAAATGTGCTTACTAAGCCCTTTCATTTGACATCCAACACGGCATTTCAACACGGCACCACCTAAAACTTTTTTATTCATGACTTGCATGTCCTGTAGAGTCTAGACGACGACACATAGCAGATAGCCAGCGGTTAATAAAGCTTAAAAAATATAGTTTAGAAGTTATGGACGGAACAAATGAACAAATATACATACTTTAGAACTTCCTATGTATATTTATTATGTGTGTAAACTAACTCTCTATTTCGTTTTGCCGTAGTCGGGTAATAAAACCAGATTGTGTGTGTTACAAGTTGTAGGTTGCGGCTTCAAACCCAGAAAAGCGCATTACTTTGAGTATTTTTATTATCACTGCTCTGTAATCGGTGAAGGAAAACATCGTGACGAAAGCGGCTTGAGTTAAAACTAAAAAGCGAAGACAAGTAACATTCATCAACCCGCACTGGGTCCGCGTGGTGGGTCACAGTCCATTCATTTTCCTAGAGAGGAGGTCCGAGTCCCAGTAGTGGAAACATAGCAAACTTTGTGTCTACACGCCTAAAATGTCAGGTAGTTCACACATCCTATATAGCCCCATCCCTGTAACAATTCAATTGAAGTCGTCAAATGGATCGCGTGGTAGGGTCTCAGAGGATATAATGACGCCCCGTAACTGTAATCGAAACAATCGGATATCGGAAATAAAAACCACCGAAAATATAAAAAAAGAATCGGATAGTTTCGAATAAAGGCTGTGTCTAAGTTACAGGTTACAACCGTCTCGTTTTTGCCCTTTAGATACGGAACCCTAAAAAACACAATACAACAATAAGAAAAATAATCAAAATGTCAAACAGAATCCCTGTACCCTTTGAACTTATCCATTCGCTTTCCAAAGTTTAAAGGTTATTTGTATCAAAGGAATCTGTCCTATTAATAGAGGATTGTTTGAAGCGAACCCGATGCATCTCGTTATACTAGTTCTATTGTATTCTTTGTTGAAGGAAAACGGACTTTAAATGAGGAGTATCTAGAGTGGTATTTTGAATACTAGTTAGTGTAATATAATGGTAGTGTTTATATATTATTGTTAGAAGTACTATGTATTTTGTTGAGTGGTATTGTAATAAGTTTGAGAGATTTTTATAGTAATTATAGGTTTGATTTTTGACTTTTATTTTAAAAAAAGTCTGACAAAACCTGTTGTTTCTTTGAAATTTCCGGTTTTTTTCTACCATAATATGCAAGTATTATAGGTACACCACTAAACTTTCCTCTGGAATCACTCTATCTATTGTTGAAAGCTGCTTGAAGCGTTCATTGTTGAGTTAAGCTCGCCTTTGTACATGCATTGTCAAAATCACTGTACTTAAATATAAGTTTTTGTGTAGATACAACAAAGAATTAAGATAAGTGCGGTGGGGGGTGTTGTTCTAAATATGATACATGCAAGGATTATAAATGCCGAAAATAACTATGTCTATCTATCTGTCTCTTCACTTTGTATGAACCTTGGCATATCAGGTAAACTATTTCCTAAAATAGAACATAGGATAGTTAATTTTTTTTCCGGGAGTAGTTAGAAGTACGTTCCCTTGGGATAATTTATGACATTCGTGCGAAACCGCTGGCACAAGCTTGTATATTATAGTGATGAACGATCTGGCGTAGGTATTTCTGTTTATTATTTATGTTCTACTAACTAAAGCTCGTGGCTTCGCTCGTATTACTAGTAGATAATTAATCCAAGAAATCATATTCACGGGATGAAAATTCTTATATGCTACTCGTATTCCAGGACATGGTCTACTAGTGCGCCACGTTTCATTCAAATCCCTTTAGCAGTTTAATAGCTGGGACATGATCTACTCATGCGTCAAATTTCAACCAAATTCCTTTCAGCAGTTTCAGCGTGATGGAATAACAAATATACAAAATCACAAACTTTCACTTTCATGATATTACTGTGATAAATATATAGGGCTGCGGGAAAAATATAGTGCTGCATAATAATGCAACACTAGTTTTTTTCCCATAGCCTCCCGCACAGAAATCATGCTTTTGGCTAGGATTAAAACGAAACATAAGGACCTATCAATTAAAGAATCTATAAATTTCAATTTGAAAAAATCAGAGCAGGAGGAGTTATTTGATGTTTTTTTTTTTCATTTCTTAATAAATTTAGGGACTTTTATAACGGGCAGCGTATGTCAGTCCCATCGTACCCTAAGACAATTATTACTTCAATGGATCAGGGCCATAAAATCGAACAACTTTTTCGCATCATCGGAAGTCGGTTTACATAATATTCGGTGGAATGTACCTATATCATTCTCTCATCGCGAAGCCGGGGCGCCCCGCGGACTCTCCGTCCGCGTACCGGCCCATCGTGCTGCTCGACGAGGTGGGCAAACTCTTTGAAAGAGTAATTGCAGACCGCCTCGTCGGGCATCTTGCGCGGGTGGGGCCGGATCTCTCGGACGGCCAGTTCGGCTTTCGCAGGGGGCGTTCCACGGTGGACGCCATCATGCGCGTGAGGGCTCTCACGACGGGGGTTGCGGTGAGTCGGGGCAGGGTCGTCTTGGCGGTGTCTTTGGACATCACCAATGCCTTCAACTCCCTGCCCTGGAGTTGCATCGGGGCGGCACTTCGGTACCACGAGGTGCCCGCCTACCTCCGTCGTGTGATCGAGGCCTACCTGTCGGATAGATTCATCATCTATCCCGGTCACCAGGGAGAGTGGAGACGGCGAGAGATGTCGTGCGGTGTTCCGCAGGGATCGGTACTAGGACCGCCCCTGTGGAATATCGGATACGACTACGTGCTGCGCGGCGACCTCCCCGACGGGGTCAGCGTGGTCTGCTACGCAGACGACACGCTGGTCCTGGCGCGGGTAGAGTCGTACCAGGCGGCGGCCGAAACAGCGACACGCGGGGTTGCGACAGTCGTGGAGAGGATCCAGCAACTGGGACTCAAGGTGGCATTGCACAAGTCCGAGGCCATGTGCTTTCATGGCCCTCGGTACGCGCCACCTCCGGGTTCCCAAATAACGGTAGGGGGGGTCCACATCGGCGTCGGGTCGGCGATGAAGTACCTGGGACTCGTCCTCGACAGCCGGTGGACTTTCGAGGAGCATTTCCGACGTTTGGCCCCCAAACTGGACAGGTCTGGGGCCGCTCTGAAGCGGCTCCTGCCCAACCTAGGGGGTCCAGACGCCCCCTGCCGGAGGCTCTACGCGGGGATCGTTCGGTCCATGGCCCTTTACGGGGCGCCGGTTTGGGCGCCGTCGCTAGGTAAGCGACCGGCGGCCAAGCTGAACGCTTGCCAGAGGGTCATGGCCATCCGGATGGTGCGTGGATACCGCACGATCTCCCGCGAAGCGGCGAGCCTCCTCGCTGGCCTGCCACCGTGGGATCTGGAGGCAACAGTCCTTGCACGCATGCACGATTTGCGCGTGGAGATGCAACGCCGGGGCGAAACTCCGCTGCCGCGACAAGTCGCGGCATGGCGGACAGAGTTCCGGCGGGATCTTAGGGTGGCATGGCGACTGCGACTGTCGCAACCCAGTGCTGGGCACGCCGTCATTGAGGCGGTTAGGCCCCTCTTTGAGGAGTGGTTGGAAAGAGGTCACGGCGTCCTCTCTTTCCGTGTGACGCAGGTCCTCACCGGACACGGTAAGTTCGGGAGGTTCCATCGAATCAAGCAGGAGAGGACGCCCGGGTGTCGCCACTGTGTGGACCGCCCGGAGGACACGGTGGAGCACACGGTAGAAGTGTGCCCCGCTTGGGCGGAGTACCGCCGTGTCCTCGTGGAGACTATCGGGAGCGGCGACCTCTCGCGCCGGGCCCTGGTTCAGGCCATGGTCCGGAGCGAGGAGGGTTGGCATGCGGTCGCCTCCTTCTGCGAAGCAGTGATGCTCGTGAAGGAGGCTGCTGACCGCGAGCGCGTGAGGGAACGGTCCTCACGCCGCCGCCGCCGAGATCCCGATCCCGATTTCCGACCACCGTAGGCGCGGGTTCGCGGACGGCGAGCACTGGGTAGCTCGCTGTCCGGCAGTCTGGAAATAATCTGGACCGAGCCCAGTCGTCAACGTTCTGTTCCACGCGCGCCTCAAGGAGATGTCAGCAAACTGTAGGGGCCCGGTAGGGCCGAAGCCTCTGGGGGGAACATGTGGTATTCCTAACGGTTGATACCGAGTCCCCCCCAGAACGAAGGCAACGAAGGAACGGGGTAGGGGTTTAGTCAGTAAGAGTCTGACACGCCCTCCCGCTCCGCCCAAGAGCGGGGGAAGTGATTCTGATGATTCCCCTACCAGAAAAAAAAAAAACCTATATCATTCTTGTTCAACTTGCCTGAACAACTTAGTCCTATCAGCTTCATACTGAACACATTCCATTAACAAATATAAAATATACATCTACATAGTGATTTTGGCGATGAATATCACGTTTAAGATTAGGACGCCGACTCAAAATAGAGAATTCTATTTCCGTAGCTTATTGTTTTGTTAACAACACTGCACTCAAAATATTAGCACAAGTCATACATGTGATCGATATTAAATTTAGGATCCAGATACGGATACAAATATAGGAATAATATCAAATAATATTATACCGGTTACGGAGATATGAAATTATTTCGGATTATCGGATAGTTACGGATAATAGAATTTTAATATTATAAAAGTAAAATACAAATAGCAACTTTTGATTTTTATTTCTAGTCCATCTTATAATTTGGTTTAGCTGGACAAAACACACAAAACTTTATTTTTATATAGTAACATGTCATTTAGACTCGGCTTTATCCAAAACTTTTACATAGGTTTCGGTTACAAACATTTTTGTATTTCGGATATCCGATAATTTCGGTTTCACTTGTTTCAAAACCGCTTTACCTCGTCGTTTATACCGCGTACATCGTAGGATTGGAACTATTTGCCTGCTGCGGTCTTCCCGTCCGATTATAATTTGGGTATCTTGAAGACTAGAGTAAATAGGCTCTTAATAAACTAGTGCGCCTCACCATCAATGATTGCATCACTGCTTACCATCAGGTGGGATCGCAGTCAAGCACTAGTTTATATAATAAAAAAAAAACTTTTGCATCGGTTTTGGTTACAAACATTTTTGTATTTCGGATATCCGATAATTTCGGTTCCACTTTCGAAACCCCATAACATCTCAGCTGCAAGTAATATCCTCACACCTACTTAAACCGTAGATTACTCATATAATTATATTAGCCACGCAGAGCACATGGCAATTGAGAAGCTATATAATTTACACTGTAACACATTACGGTTTGTGTTTGATGTTCAAACTGCAATATTACAAGAAATTAGGGTTGCCAAGACATTCGATATGGTGACATTCGATGAAACTTTAGTCAAAAGTTAAAAATGTAAGAGGTTGACTATTATGAGCGGGTTTATTAGAAAAAAAATACTGTGACTCTGAATGCAGGACAGTAAAGTCTGACAGTACCTCTCGCTGCTCTCAAAGTAGGAGAAGTTGATAAAAAATTTCCACTTCAAAAAAGGGGTGGGTACATGTTACATTATGGTAGCTTATGTCAAACCCATAGGATCTGACAGACGTTATAACTGACAGAATATTACATTGTGTAGAACTTGAGATCCTAAATTCGGAATAAATCGGACAGTTTAATCGGACTTTCAAAGTTAAAAAAAATATATTGAAGATATTTACTTATTCATTTTGAAATTAACACACTAATCATCTTAGATTCAAAATGAAAAACATTGTTGCTAGTGATTTCAGAAAATCTTTAACATTGCTAATAAATTACCTAACAATAAAAGTGGATAATCATACAGTGAAATAGCGCCTTTATAACATTAATGTGTTTTTAAAACGTCATTATTATCAAATCTGGACGCTTTACAACCCTACTGTTTGCGTTGGCGCGCGGAACTCATTCTCAAATTCAAGAATACTCACTCGTAGGTACAAACTATTTTTAAGTCGTTAATGATCCGATTCGTCTGTTATCAGCTGTTCCAGAGTTTATTTTGACACTACGTTACAAGAAACTGGTGGAAATATGTTGTTATACTCCGTCGGTTTAGGTAGTTAACTAAAGGTAAACAATCTTGGTATGTCTTTTTATGTAAAAGTTGTCTAAAAATTTTATGTAAAAATCTTTGGACATAGGTATTTACCTAAATCGATGTTAGCTAATAAACTAAATTTAAACAATCTTTGTATATATTATATACGACGTCTTTAATATAAAAAGACATACCAAGACTGTTTACCTTTAGTTAACTACCTAAACCAACGGAGTATAGTTACATTGTTAACGTCATGAGATACGTCTTTATGATGTTAGTAGGTATTAATGGCATTGTTATTTTTTTTAGAATTAGTACTGTTGCTTTATTCCTTTATTCTTAACTAGCTTTTGCCCGCGGCTTCGCCCGCCCGCCCGTTACAAATATGGTAATTTTATGACGTAAACATATTTTTTTTTTTAGATAAATATAGCCTATAGCACTCAGGAAGAGAGCAGCTTTTTATCAATATATAAATTTATGTAATACAAACAAAAAAACAAACTTTACCTCTTTATTATATTAAGTATAGATTATACACATTCTTTTTACATAAATACATATAAATACCTAGTACAGGTGCTGTACACGGGCGAGCTTAACCCAGAATTGGATTTTCTTACAGCAAACTTACTTACATAAAAATAAATTCACATTATGCACAACAAAACTTAAGCTACCATTATCATAAATTAACATATTTAAAACTAAGAATAAAATTGAAACTAGGACATATTGTCGAAATACCAGCCGAAATACCGAAGCGGAAATTTGCCAAATTGAAATTGACAGAAAAATTCTAAATTCTCGTAAAAGGAGTGCTACGAAATCACACTCGTAGCGAATACTGGTCCGCTACGAAAGTCCGTAGCCATGCTACGCTCGTAGCATAAGCCTTCGTAGTCATTCGTTCCATCCGACCGTAGAATAAGTGACTGTACTAGGAATTTTCACAGTCCTTACTGCTTTTAATCTATCTTCTTCTTCTATATATATAAAAGAAAGTCGTGTTAGTTACTTCACTTATAACTCAAGAACGGCTGAACCGATTTAGCTGAAAATTGTCAGGGAGGTAGTTTAGAGCCAGGAGAAGGACATAGGATACTTTTTAACCCGAAAAATTCGAAAAAAAACAATTATCCCGTTCGACAGCATTCCCGTGTGACTTGACATGAAACGGCAGTCACTATAAAACGTGGTATAACAAAAAAGAATCAGACTTGGAATAATAAAACGCAAATGACAGCTATGTAATGATGTATGGATGACAATTTGATATTTGTAAGAAATCTATACATATAAATAAAAATGAATTGATGTTCGTTAGTCTGATTAAAACTCGAGAACGGCTAAACGGATTTATCTTATATTGGTCTTGAAATGTTCGTGGAGGTCAAAGTCAAAGTCAAAGTCAAATGTATTTATTTGTAACACATAGGTAAAATGTTATGACACATGGTGGTAAATACAAAAAAAAATAGTGTTCACTATGTGTTGCCTTGCTGGGCGTACAAATATTGCTTACCAGAATATGGTTTTAGACTGTCTTGGGACAGTTTAAATAATTCTTTATTAAATAGTTCTATGTTAAACATTACAAATATTTAAATCTTACTAATTAAACCTTTATTTATAAATATAACGCACTATAGAAATAAAAAAAAAACATAATAAAATATTAAAATATAACAAAAATATCTCGCTTATAATATTATATCCTTATAACTAAAATGGGCTGCTACTAAATAAATCGGAGAATATGGAGTTAGACACAGTTTGTCATTTATCTTCTAAATATTCATTAATACTATAGTATGCTTTTTGTACAAGAAATTTATGCAGTGTTTTTTTGAAGGATGTTAAGTCTTTTGAAGTTCTTATGGATTTAGGCAGTTTATTAAATATTTTAGGAGCCATTCCTAAAAAGCTTTTTGAGTAGAGGGTGGTTTGGTGGTGTTTAGGTCTAGGGAAGGTTTAAAAGGTGAGAAGAATTCGAAAAAAATAAAAAATATTCAAAACTTTAGGTCTTCTATTTATCGATTAGTGTACGGTGGGTAGGGTAGTGTAGGGTAGGTAGGGTCGTATAGGGTAGATAGGGTCGTGTAGGGTAGTGTAGGGTAGGTAGGGTCGTGTAGGGTAGTGTAGGGTAGTGTAGGGTAGTGTAGGATAGTGTAGGGTAGTGTAGGGTAGTGTAGGGTAGTGTAGGGTAGTGTAGGGTAGTGTAGGGTAGTGTAGGGTAGTGTAGGGTAGTTTAGGGTAGTGTAGTGTAGTGTAGGGTAGTGTAGGGTAGTGTAGGGTAGTGGAGGATAGTGGAGGATAGTGTAGGGTAGTGTAGGTTAGTGTAGGGTAGTGTAGTGTAGTGTAGAGTAGGGAAGGTAGGGTAGGGTAGCGTAGGATAGATAAGGTACTCATTTGACGGGAGCGAAGCCGCGGGTAAAAGCTAGTTTTGAATAAACGGGTTTTTTCTTTTGTTTTTATGTGATAAATTATTAAATGATTTATTTCGCTTTGACTGGAGCGCGAGGGAATTCAAGCCTTTTACTGACTAAAACACAGCGTTCCTTCAGTTGCCCTATGCGATATGTCACCGCAATTCTTTCAAACAACCCGCTGCTCTGGTTGGTACCGGTCCTAACTGGCCCCGTCAATCATGCCGAGATCTCACTGAGGCCCGTGTGGAACACAAAACAACGTTGACCCGGGCTTGGTCCTTACTGCACGGCGAGCTACGTATTGCTCGTCGTCAGCTAGGGATGCACCTACTTAAGTGGCCTGCGGATACCGCGCGCTATTTCGAGTTGAGACGAAAAAAAATACGTTTTTGAGGTTGATGGAATCAATCCAGATAGTATAAACAATTCTTGGACACACTGACTGGAGTAAAGTCATCATCAGCACACTGACAGTTGCTTGCTGTGATAGCAATACAAATTATTGGAAATTTGGGAGATGTTCCGTAATACCAAAAATGATGAATGAAAAATTAATGTGTTTCCAATATTGTTTCAAGTATTTATAACTTGATAATAATATCTGTGTTCCTACGTAGAGATATTTTGAAATATTGTTGTTTATAATATAGAAAAAACAAAATAAAAACATGACATTTTCGCTGTAAAAAAGTGCAAATTTGAATTCGCTTAAATTTCGTTTGGGGTAAGTTTTTCAACAAAAAGACGATGTAGGAACCTAGATAATTATTGTCTGAATCCGAATAACATCATATTATGGTGTAAATATGCTTAAACTGCAAATGATTTTGGTATTACGTTTGTATGGATAATTCTAACGTCGCGCCCGCCTTAATTATACATTTGTATTTCTCATTTTGTTCAGAGACCTGAAGTTTAGATGTAACAATAGTACTCCTACACTGACCGACCTTAAAGACCGATTTTGGAATGCTGAATTTTCCGTTAGAAAAACCAATTACACTTTACTTGACTCTAGAATTAACTCAGTACCTTAATAAACGTATACCCAATAAATTCACTGAACTTCAAAAGTTGAAATTAACGTTAATTTCAACTTTGAAGTCCATTGAGTCGGATTTAACATTTAAATCAAAGTGTAAATGTCAAGTAACTTACTGACTTTTGGACTACAAATTAAATTAAAGCTCTAAAACCTTTCTAAAATATAAACAGATTTTAGTTAAAATGTTTGTTCAGGTTCCCTTAGTTCACTGTAGTTGATACTAGATGGCGTTAGTAATGCATTTACTTCCGCGGCGGCCATGTTGGCAAAATGGCGGCTAATGTCATTGTAAAGTTACAGGGCTGAAGGTAAATTAATTTCGTGTAAATGGGACAGTTTTGTGTGACCATACTTGTTTTCTAGACGTTGGTAAATATCGACTTCTTTTTACAAAGAAAACTCGTATGTGGATCTTCGATCAACAAGATGCGTATAGAAGAATTGTTCCTAATAGTGCTAGCTTCATGCCTCGGCTTGGCCGCCATTTTCTATTAAGTCAGAAATCATTGCCCAGAGCGGGAGAAGCCAATATGATGATTTCCAAACTAATAAAAAAAGACAAGATTTTTCTTTGTAGCTTTCCATAAAATAGAACTAAGTACAAATACATTGATTGCCATCACTTTATGAATGGACCTACTCAAGCTGATAAAGCTCTCAGCTCAGGAACGGGCTCGGCATGGCTAATTGTCTCCGTAAAGACGTTATAAATAACTGTGCTTCATTAAATATTCAAATCATGTCTCAGCACTTTCACAAAATAATGCTCGTTGCGAGGAAATTGTGACATTTCCATTCCTTGGCTAAAACAATAGAAAAGCTTTCTTCTTTTGTGTTTTTTTAGGGTTCCGTACCTCAAAAGGAAAAAACGGAACCCTTATAGGATCACTAGTCCACTCCATTTATTTTAATAATGTAATCTGTACTGTATTAGTGTGGAAAATAGATAAATTTTTACTTTTTACTTTACTTTGTTGTCCGTCTGTCTGACCCGATCTAGGGAACGCATGAAGATGTCAAGTTGAAATGAAAACAATATACTCAAGTCCACGGTCTATTTAAACTGTGCAAAAATCAAACTTGTAAGTTGACGGGAAAAAGAGATACGCCCGTTTATGGTGCAAAAAACGTACATTTCGACACCATCAAAGGAATCGAATTTCATAGGGTACTGCCCGTTGACATAGAATCTTGAAATTTGGCACGAAGCAAGGTATTATAGCACAAATATAATACCTTGCTTCGTGCCAAATTTCAGTTTTCAGACTTTTCCCTAAAGTCTGAAAACTGAAAATTTGTAGTTAGTTCACACGTTTTTTTTTTTGGAAAATCTTCATTACTTTTCATAGGTAAGTTGGTACGGAACCCTCAGTGCACGAGTCCGACTCGCACTTGCCCGGTTTTTATTGTTTGAACATTCAAATAACTTCTTTCAATGGACATAAGCCTTACTAAATTAAAAATTCAAGATTTCAGTTGATTCCATTGTAAATATTCTTTCTTTTTTTTTCTTTTATTAAAAAGGTCTAATAAGGTTACAATGGATTTTGAACTTTGTTTTGTATAATATGGAGTTGATTGTTCCTTAAGTTTCTGGAATCCGAAACACAAACAAATTATTAAAGGTTATTTATTCGTTTTAGCATAGTAACAGTGTTTCTTTACCTAATCTATACTTCCATAACAATATTATAAATGTGAAAGAACTATCGGTCTGTGTGTGTGTTACGGTTTCACGATGAAACTATTGAACCGATTTTGATGAAATTTGGTACGGAGCAAACTTGAACTTCATTTTGTATAGGTTACTACCATCCAAAATACCTATTGGTATCGAAACGGGAATAGCTTGGGTACCGAAACATTTAGTGCCGAAAAACTTGGTACCGAAACAGGAATACTTCAAAGTTTCGCGTTAATAATTTGTGGGCTATGATGCTTAAACGGAACACACGAAAATAGGCCTCCGAGGCCCCAAAAATAAAATACATGACATTTCATCTATTTATAACATTTAACTAAACCACAAACTCAATTTCTCAGTCCCAACCCTCACGCTGTCCAGACATTTAATTTAATTCCTTAGACGCCATCCCTTAAAGGTCCTAACACCAGGATCGCTCTTAGCCGTAACAACGTTAACTGACATGTCTATTTTTAGACTTACTTTCAAATAAATATGGAAGGTATTATAAATATTTCATTTTTAAAAATGAAACAAAAAAAAAACATTTTTGCCACCTCTAGGTAAGCGCCTCTGAGGACACGGATATTCCGAAGAAGAAGGTAAACTCGTATCCCCAGATCGAAGGCGAACGAAGAAACGGGGTGGGGCATAGTCAGTAAGAGTCTGACATGTCCTCCTGCTCCGCCCAAGAGCGAGAGAAATAATTCTGATGATTCCCCTAACAAAAAAAAACCTGTTGGTAAGCCGTCGCTATTACAAGGACATTTGAAATACTTATTGCAGAGAATTACTTCTCCGGCGTTAAGATGGAACGAGAAGACGCGTCAGACTTTTACTGACTCCCAAAAACTCATCTGTGCTCTTCAGTGGTCTTTTGCGTTCTAAGAACATAACAGTCTCTCGTACAAACGATCGCGCAGCTCTAGCAGGTATCGGCCCTACGGGGCTCCTTCTATTTCACTGACATATCTTTGAACCCACGTCTACACTTTAGGTCACAGCCTGGCGCCTAGGGCGTCTCCTGTCGCGGTGGCTCCCTAGCCATCGTGCTGGAATGATCCTCATCAGGGCATGAGGAGTTTGATGACATTTACGACCATCTCCTTCACTAGCATTACTTCGCAGAAGAACGGGACCACATCCTTTTTTTAGATCCGGACAATGGTCAGAAAAAAGGCCCGACGTGAGAAATTGGGCCGGTGATCGCCTCCACAAGGACTACGGCTCCACCGAAGTAGTGTGTACCTCCACCGTATGTGGAGCATACGTTGGAGGTACAGGCTCCTTGGGTAGTAGTACACTAGCAACACCTGGGCGTTTCTTCCACCTGATTCCCAAGCAAGAACCTTCCGAACTGAGGACGCTGAAAGAAAAGAAACAAAGAAAAATTATTTATTTGCGACCGGCATGCTGCATCATCTACATCTACCATATACCTAGCCTTTTCCTAACTATATTGGGGTCGGCTTCCAGTCAAGCCGGATTTAGCTGAATACCAGTATTTTACGAGGAGCGGCTGCCTACCAGAACTCTTTCAATTTTTTGAATCGTTATATCTCAAAATCGGTGGCTCTTAGGAAAAAAGTATTTAGACATTTTTATAGATAATTGTCTGATCTACTATTTTTGTCTGAGCTAATTTTATGATAAAACTTACCATTCTGCAGAAAATCGCGAAAAACCCATTTTTGTGACTTTTGACCGCGTGTATATTTTTTGCACGTGCCGGATCGATGAGGACTTTTTACATTTCCTTTATAATAGTGTATTGAACAATCCTACCAATTTTCAGCCAAGTGCGAATTATTGTAACCTTACCCCAATTAATTAGTCTATTTTGACCGGACTATAAAATATTTAACCAAAGTATAAACCTAATAAAAGTTTTGTTCCTATTCACCCTGCATTCACCCCGTTTTGCAGCGCAGCGAGTCTGGCATGCCTAAAGCACCCAATTCTTAAGGAAGACATGACAAATCGTCACACGAAAGACCTATTAATAGAAGGTAAATAAATTCTCGTCGTTACTTTCTAAATACGCCTCCATTAGCAATCTTCGTTTGTAAACAAAACTTCTTAATCTGGCCCTTGATTAAATATTCGCGTGTTTCTAACTCAAATATTCGGCGGCAGTTTATAAATTAACGGAACATTTTTGAGGGTAGTTAGAATATTTAGGTCGGTACTTACTGTAACAGTTAATGACTTTAATTTTTTGTTCGTTTAATGGCAGCCCTGTTTTATGGGAGTTGATTGTCGATCCATGCGTAATTTTAAACCATTTGTGGTATTTAAATTCTTTGTTTTATGGAAATCTTGGTAGGTAAATAAGCATACACCATATGTCAGCCGTCGACGCACATACGAATACGTAAATTAAAAAAGTACAAACTGTTTTAAAAAAATTAGGAAAAACCTGACGAAAAAATCCACCACGGGGGAGTCCAGAATCATGTACTAGATTCATGATATTCGTTTGTGCGTCGATATCTGGCACACAGTGTATACTAGCTAGGTTTTGTTATTTTTTCTTTATTCTCTAGTGAAAAACGTCTGAATGGCGTTTTCTGGCTTTGTCATCTTTTACGTAGTTTGGAGTAAAGTTGAATATCTTGAGTAATAAAAAGTCTGTAGTTCGCCTTCTTGATGTATTGGGAAAGTCCATTTTATAATTCACTTACTTTTTTAATGCTGTAATGACAAGCACAAAAGATGCAACAAAAAATTTAATGTTTTCAACACTTTCTACATAAGTTTTATGTGAAGCAGTGGTATATACGCTTGGTCCAAATGTTTTGATTGAGAATATGAAGCTATACGATAAAAAACATGACAGTGGTTTTTAGCAGGACTTGTTTTAGTTAGCAAATTGGTTCCTTGTAGATATTGTGATGTAAAATTGGTGTAGTTTTATATGTTAAGTGTGAAAATATGAGGAATTATTGAAAGAGGTGTGATATCGGTAATATGGAGCTGAGAATGTTATCATACCTATAAATTGAGTACCTCAGTCCTCAGCGAAGCTTGCCAAGATGTCTGCATCGATACATTTGCTGCCAAACACTGCAAGAACATTAGAATAAGTTGTATTTGCATTCTAATGGAAAACAAAGTGACTGTGTTCTGTATCTAAAACTAGTTTCTCAACTAGGTATAGGCTCAATGCACCATACTAAATAAAACAGCTAAGTAGTGGAATTCCTTACTAGTTCAGTTTTCTGAAAGCTGAAACCGAAGGATCTTTTAGTCTACTTCTAAGCAAGCGTGCTCCATTGTTGACTCAGCTTCGCTTTCCATCTGTAGAGATAGTAGTCAAGCGCAAGCCTGTCTATAAAAAATACTTGGCTGTTTGGTGGATTAGGTTGTTGGTTGATTGATGGTTGGTTAGTGCTCTGACACTCCGCTCCACCCAGAGCGTGAAGAGTTATTTGATATATTCCCATCAGAAAAAAAAACACAGTTAACACAATGCATCTCTTCTCAAATAATGCTTTGATGGGTATCACTCATAAAAGATAGGATCGAGTATATATACGCACAGATATTCTCCATTTCATCAATTCAAAAATCAAATCACTTGTGATGAAATTATAATTTCCCGAAGCAAGATTTAAGGGATGAACCCCCGAGATCCCAATCGCTTTACGATCGGAAAGTATTACAAATTGGATTTCCTGTGGGTTGGCGACACGTTGATGACACGTTGACGACATGTCTCGAGGGGATATTAATTTTAATCGATGTTGAAATGGAAATGGGTGTACAGTGCCGTAACTAGGGCGGGGCCAGCGATACCCATTGCAGGTACAGGGCGTAGATTTTATGAAAGATTGTTATTAATTCATGAATCCCCGACCGGTCTCATAGGACCGCGCTGTTATTGTCTTACTATTCTGTCTCGATTCGCGGGTATTGATAGGTTAAAGGTCCAAAACCAGTCAAATATTTTTCTGTAAGTGTATGCAAAAACTTTTAAACTGTAATTTTCAATTAAACTATTAAAAATTATTAGTCTTGAACCATTCTTACAATTGTTTTCCAAAGAACCTAAGTTGTACAAATATACCCCCTCACACCCTCTCCCGGTGCACGTGGTACACGTGTTTAGTAAAGGTGAACGCACACTTATCCCAGCCGAACGAATCGAAAGAAATTTATTTTTTATTCAGGAATCCTTCCAGATTTGAACGATTCAACGTAGTTAGGTATTCACGGCATTTCATAGACTTCTAAAATTCTTTTCTTTCGATTCATCCGACGTGTCCGGCTTGGATAAGTGTACGTTCATCTATACTAATATAATAAAGAGGTAAAGTTTGTCTTTTTGGTTGGAAGAGGTAATCTGTGGACGTAATGGTCCGATTGCTAAAATTTTTACACCAATAGAAAGCTGCTGTATTCCTGAGTGGCATAGGCTATATTTTACGTACGCGGGCGAAGCTGCGGGCTAAAGCTAGTTTTTAATATCACGTGGTCAAATGACATCTTAATTTATGATTGCAGATAAAATCTAACTTTCCTTATAGCTTTGAACTTGATATAGGTTATCGCCAAGAACTTGTTTGATTAAATAATCAAAAAATTGCCGCACAATCTTCTGCGATACAATCTTTTGGGGAAGGTTTTCATTCCAACTATTGTTTCGTTAATGGATTTCCGTAGCGTGTTGCGAGTATAACCTACCTAATAATCGAAAGCGAGCCTGTTTTTAACGTAAAAAGCGAAATTTAAATTTTCTTCAGCTCAATATCGGATCGGATCTGGTAAAAATAATATACAGTGAATGAATGAATGATTGAATGAATGAATGATATTTATTTTGCAACTAGGTATCACACTTATCACAAACACTTTTACACGTCAATTTTGTTTTGTCATTTTTGTTCTAGATGAGGCCGGTGTTTCCTAATTGACTACCCTGAGAAGAAACCCCGAAACAAACTATATAGTTCCGTATATAATAGTTTCTTGATACCCATTAAAACCGTCATTATCAATCTCTACCTTAGGGTCAGATGACGTCGAGACGCGTCGCGACGCTATACAAAGAACAACTTAAAATGTGACACGAAAAAATACACATTTAATTGCGAAAATTTAGAATAGGTAGCACCATTGCGTGTATCTTTTCGTGTACAATAGAGTTATATTTCAAGACGCTCTTTGCATCGCGTTCCGTTGCGTTGCGTCTCAGTGTGAACTGACCCTTAGAGACAAGATAAATAAATTGCCCCACTCTAGGGATGATCCCTGTATCGTAACACTGCATTCACAAACATATAAAATCAGGTATCTGTTCCCGTTTCCCGTAGTGAAGCTCTTTCGCTCACCTACTGAGAAATCATCTATTGACTTCTGCCACTCTAGGGCTGAGCAACAAGGCATGTTTTACTGACTAAAGTCAACCAATGGCCTCAGCCTGCGATTTGATAATGATTAAGACTCAGTGATAAACAAACAGACAGCCAGATTACCTACATACCAACAACAAACAAGTCGTTACCACGAAGACGGCCAGGCAGGTTATTAGGTCGTCTCCTGACCTTTCCCGCGCAGTATAAATAAAGTGCATCCCACATGAAAGTTTACGCGGCTGGACGGCAGCCATCTTGCATAATTCATGCTGTCTGCCGTGTAACCACAGAGCTCCTAGGCGCCACTATGGTCACTGCACGGCTTCGTGGCTTCTCCCATCTGGAAGTAGTAAATTATCCTAAAGGAACATGGTACAGCCGTGTGCCTCTTCCATATTTGTTCAGCCTTTCGTTCTTGAAGAAATAACAAATACACACTTACACAGCCTCACAGACTTCCGCTAATACCAACGTCATATGTTTTTTGAGATGGGAAATCATATAATATCTGCTGCCACTCTGGGGAAAGTGGGAGGGCGTGTCAGACTCAGATCGTCGGAGTTCTAGGACCAAGGTAACTCTTTCCTACAATCCTAGCAGACATCGCCGTTATGGTACCTCTAGTTGCATCCGAAGAGGCTATTCTGTGGTCTATGCCGTAAGCAGGAACGTCCGGCTCATTTTCTGCAAAATGGGATTTTTAATGAGATATAGTGTTCTGGTTATTGATACATCATTTGCAGTAGTTCGTCTGTAAATGGTAGTATTTGTACCTGATAGATAAAATAAGTGTCTAGTACGGAATTGTAAGTGCCTTAAAACTTGCTCATGGTCTTGGACCATACCAGAAACATACCAAGCACGAAAACAAACACGACTCCGACAGTATAATGGGTCGACAACGAATCATATCGTGCCATAAACCGTTATATTTTAATGACAGTAGCATCCGCATCCACTTCTTCCTCAAAATTATTATAAATAACACATCGGTCACGGTATCAGAGTCGTGTGAAATCTTTCAGTTGTATTATATGACTAACAACGCACAAGTTTTTAAAGGTTCTTGCAAGTAATTTTCCATCCCATCTATCTGCAACTGTAAGAGTTGCACGATTGTGTATTAATATGCACACAAAAGAGTCCAAGGCAGTAGCCAAAGGAAGCCAATTGTTAGTTTATTAGTTAATTGAATAATGATAGTTTATTGCACATGACCGTACTGTCAACTGCATTGGCGAACGCGAAATGACATGTCGAGAGGAAATCCACAGAATCTATTTGTTAAGCAAGAGATTTCATTCAGCTGAATTTAAGAAGGCTGTTGTTACAATTGTAGGTCTTTACGAGTAGGTCCATGTGAGTAAACTAATCACTGGGCATCATCCTTTACTTTCTAAAATGCTAATCGTAATAAAAAAAATGTATGTATTTTTAAAACATAGTGTTTTTAATTATGAGGAGCTCGTGGCTAGATAATAACAGCCGCACGGGTCGATCTTTAAGGTTAAGCAACGCTTGCCAAGGTTGGTCTGTGGATGGGTGACAATCATAACATAACGAGTTTCCTCCGTGTCTCGGAAAGCACGTTAAGCGGTAGGTCCGGCTGGCATTTGTAGATCTTTGGCAGTCGTTACGGATAGTCAGAAGCCAGTAAATCTGACTCCAGTCTTGCCATGAAGTACCGTATTACCCCAGTTAATGGGTTGTGGAGGTGTGGTAGGCAGCCGCTCCTCGTAAAATACTGGTATTCAGCTAAATACGGCTTGACTGGAAGCCGACCCCAACATAGTTGGGAAAAGGCTAGGCAGATGTAGTGTTTTTAATTATGTAATCAATTATTATTTTATTGTTTCTTTCAGTTTCATTCCAAGTTACATTCTAGGGTCTTTTTTCAGTGTGTTGTTAACTTCTTGTACTTTCTGTTTTGTGGTTGAAATTCAGGATTTTAAGTAAATGACCTAGGTAAAATTAACATTTAATAAAATTAAATTATATCTTTTTGTTGCAGACGGAGGATGGACATCCCGCGGCCATCATGCGCCCTCGTATTGGTGTTGTTATTCATCACACATCGCACAGAGTAAGTACAACATTATTTACCTACTTATTCATTTATGTACAAATAAACACATAAAGAACAAAAAGAGCAGGTACAAATAGCACAAACATAGGTTCTGCTTAATAATAAATAAGCATACTTAAAAGGTTCCCACGACTGCGACTGTGGCGTCCTCTCTAGGAGAAGGAATGGACCGTAATCCACCACGAGTTTACGCAATAAGTAAACCCGACCCAACGAAGCTGAAAAGTAACCAAAAACGCGAGTAAAACTACGGGGGGTAGTTAGTGTGAAAATATTTCACGGTCACTACATTCTAATTTAATGATTTCCTTCATTTTGACCATAATTACTTACATATCAACTTGACAAGTTAGACGTATACTCGTAGGTACACAAAATAATATCAAGCCTAAGGGCCCGCACCCACGGCGAAATTTAGTAGCGATGCAGTCGCTTGTTTCGTAAATGCACGACAGCTTCGCTCCTAACGCGCGTTAGTCGAATTTGCAACGCGCTACAGAAGCAATGCTAACGCGCTACAGCATTGCGACGGTAGCGATGCAAACGCGGAACCGTGTCAGACTACATCGAGCAGAGAAAGGAGTCACGACAGAAGTGCGACAGTATTGTGTTTGCATCGCGATAGAATCGCAACACTCTCGCGTTCGCATCGTGGTGTGGGCGAGGACAAACAGCTAGCAACCGCATCGTCACTGTATCGATATAAACGCGCGACAGCATCTTTACGGCATCGCCACAAAAAGTCGCCGTGGGTGAAGAGGCCGAAAGGAAATGCCTTCGTCTACAACATTTTAAAAGTAAGGCTCGTGTGATTTATGCTCAAAAACTTTCCCAACTTAATAATAAGCTCGCTGACAGCACTCTGACATTGACATATTTATTATTATACGAGTTTTTGCGTGAAGATTTATTATTTCTTTATTTAATATATCTGGCGGACAAATTGTTTACAGAGCGGTGTATGAATGTCTAAACAATGTTTTATTTTTACCTGTTTATTGGGCTCTTAAGTAGTGAGGAGCTCGTGGCTAGATAATAACAGTCGCACGGGTCGATCTTAACGTTAAGCAACGCTTGCCAAGGTTGGTCTGTGGATGGGTGAACATCTTAACATAACGAGTTTCCTCCGTGCCTCGGAAAGCACGTTAAGCCGTAGGTCCTAGCTGTCGTTTGTAGATCTTTAGCAGTCGTTACGGATAGTCAGAAGCCAGTAAATCTGACCCCAGTCTAGCCATGAAGTACCGTGTTACCCCAGTTATTTATTTATTTATTTAGTTAGGTAATGGATTGTGGAGGTCTGGTAGGCAGCCGCTCCTCGTAAAATACTGGTATACAGCTAAAATCCGGCTTGACTGGAAGCCGACCCTAATATAGTTGGGAAAAGACAGGAAAAGACTAGGTAGGTAAATGATAATATGAATGTCTAAACAATGTTTTATTTTGACCTGTTTATTGGGCTCATAAGTAACATAAGCTCTGTCCTGCGTCTTGTATTTCTATAATCTATTAGTAGAACAAATAACGTCGCTTTCCTAATGGTTTGTTACGGAAATGAAACCAGATAAGGTGTATCCATTGTGATCGCCTCAAGGAAAATATACAGTTTCTCTGTTCAATAAATATGCTATTTTTACCGTTATTGTTTCTTTTGTTTCTTATGAAAAGGTTCTGGTTACAATAACAAGTTTATATTTGAGATAGAAATAATAGCACAATAGAGTGCACTACACTACTTTCGCTCTAGGGTGGAGTGAGAAGATGTATCAGGCTTTTACTGCCTAACACCTACTCGTATGTTTCTCCTTTAACTTGCGTTCCAGGGCCCCAGGTTTCCCTTTCGGAAGCTAAGCCATGGTCCTAGTAAATAGAATACACTACTAAGATGTCATCATCATCATCTCAGCCACAAGACGTCCACTGCTGGACATAGGCCTCCCCCAAGCGTCGTCGCCACAACGACCGGTCCTGTGCGTCTCGCATCCATCGGATTCCCGCGACCCTCGCCAGATCGTTGGTCCAACTTGTGGCACTACTAAGATGTATATTTATTTATATTACATATACCTTTATTGTATACCATTACACATACAAAAGCAAACTAAAACACATATACCTACCTACAATGGGCGGCCTTATTACATTCCGCGATCTCTTCCAGGCAACCTGGAATGGATTGTAATTGCCTGGACAAGATATGGGGCTGTCATCGGTGTGACAAAACCAATATTAAACCAAAAGATATATTTGTTATTTATTGAACTTTGTCAAATTCGAAGCCATCAAAAATACTATTAGTATCAGATTTATTATATAATAAACATTTACAGCTACCGATGATCATAAATCATTTGATATAAGCTTACATTAGAGGCAATATGTTTTTTTCTAACACTTTCGAATGATTTGTAGTAATTGTATTCAGCTAGTAACGCCTTCTGCTCATCACCATTAAAGATAAACATAAGAGATACTTATTTTGATTGATTTGTAGATGAGAACTGATTCAATCTACTTTATTTTAAACTACCTGACCCAGCAGACTTCGTACTGCAGATTTCTTTTTTCGAATTTTCCTCACCTTTTAAACCTTCCCTAGACCTCCACGCACATTTCAAGACCAATATAAGATAAATCCGTTCAGCCGTTCTCGAGTTTTAGGGAGACTAACGAACATCAATTGATTTTTATATATACAACATGTAACATAATTAACGCACATCCTCTTGGGGGAACATTGTACTCATCATTATGAACAACTTTTACTATGGGACCAAACCTGAAATCGAGAAAAAATAATCAGCTGTTGCATACATTTATGTTCACTTATTTCGTCAATTGATTTTTATATATATAGACAAGACATTATAAACTTTTTCGTCCGGTTCTCTTTAGACGGTTTAGAAGTAATGGTACATCTATATCTATACTAATATTATAAAGAGGAAAGATTTGTACCTATTTTTGTATGTTTGTAATGAATAGGCTCAAAAAGTACTGGGCCGATTTAAAAAAATCTTTCACCAATAGAATGCTACGTTTTTCCAATTTGACATAGGCTACATTTCATTTTGAAAAAATTAGGGATCCTTGGTACAATTTGAACAATGTAACCGAAGGTGTAGAAAAATAACACTAAAAAAAGTGTTTTATATCCAAACTAAAAATAAATAATTGCCTACCCCGTGCGAAGCCGGGACCGGCTGCTAGTCTTTTATATACTTCCTCTGTTCTTGTGTTTGTGACGGCTTGACTGATTTGAACGTAATTGAGTGTGTATATTTGAGTGGGTCTCTAAGGCGCTCCACACACTGCACTGCGTCCCGCCGCGGTGCGCGGTGAAGCAGATCTCATGTAGCATTGGCCTCTAAGAAATCCGTCGATGCCTATACACATCTACCGCCCGACCGCGCGGTCGAGCGGACGAAATTTCCTTGAGAGTCACCAGTCTCCGCGGTGCAGTGTGTGGAGCTTCTAAACGATTTGAAAATATGTATCTCTTGAATGATTTGCCCTTAGTCTGATCACGATGGCTGCCTACTTACAGTTTTCGAATTTGGTATTTCCTGCTATGAAAGATATTCAGACTTTCGTGAGTCAAGCGCAAACATATGCTTTTTTTATAAATTAAGCAATTTGTACTTAGACTAGCCGCAAACGTACGGTTTACGAATTCGCTTTCCTACAGGGCGTGGCGACCTCGGTAACTTTTTGAACAATCCCACGATTCATATCTTTATTTGTTTTTTATTTTCCCACCTTGGACAGTCCTCAAATAACTTTTTGAGGTAGGCAATCGGCAAATAACTTTTCTCGCTCTGCCGTAAGCGAGGGAGTGTCCGATTTTACTGACTAAAACCCACCTGTGTTTATTCAGTTGCCCTTTGCCATCAAGGTAACTATAATAAACGTAACTTTAATTCTTCTAATCCTGCTCCAAATCATTTCGTCACCCACATAGTTTTTTCCACCTACACGAAAAATAATACACCGCCTTATTCTCTAAGATATTATGATTAAGCCCTATTATTTTATTTATAACGTTGTCGGCGTAATAAATCCCTCTCAGTTTTATTTACTGTTTATTCACAAAGTCCGCCCAAGTCCGCCCACAACTCACTGTAATTCTATCTGTGTACCGGCCAGTGGCGTAGTTAGATGACTAAAGGCCCTAAAGGAAAATACTGGGGCCCCTTTTTTGTGTGGGAAGTTATCTAGTAACTTCTCTTGTGTTGTGGAGCGGGAGGGCACTGTTAGACTTATACTCACTGAAACAAGTTGCCACAAATTAGTGTTAGGCTTTATAGGTACGAAAAACTGAAAAATTGTAAATATTTATTTCTGAACAGCACATAAGTATTAATAAGTCCATATTAGTAGGTACAAAGTTATAGCTATGTTAGTAAAATTTAAAATTATAGTTATTTTGGACATACATTAGCGATCACTGATTCAGGAGTTAGAGTGTCCACTCTATTGAAAACACGCTCAGAAGCATGTAACAACCTATTTTATTAGAGATATATTAATCAGGTTAGGGGCCCTTCCAGAGCTTAGGGGCTCCGAAGCACTGCCGCCTAGCCTTTCGGTCGCTATGCCAGTTACTTGTACCTTGGTAGGTACTAAAATTTTCCGGCAATTTCGTCATGTAGGTACTTATCTAATATGCTTACTATTTTATTTCAGCCCACGTTAGAAAAGTTTTGTCAGTTAAATATTTAAGTCCTGTGTTGAATTTGAATCAATTGTTATTTTAAATAAATAATTACTTTACTTTTAGTTAATGTCTGGTACCACTTTCGACAACTTACAAGTTGAAAGTTAGAGCAGTATTTGTTGTAAAATATTCAGCACCCACAGTACTAATAGTTTTAAAATTCTCTACAATATCTACTTTAAAATAAAGTGGATTTATGATAATGGTAGCTTAAGTTTAGTTGTGCATAATTAGGTGTTATGCTCATTTATAAAATTTATTTTTATGTAAAGTGTGTAGGTCGCGGGTTCAAACCAAGTCAGGCGCATTACTTTGTGTAATTTGTTTCATCACCACTGCTCTCAAAACGGTGAAGGAAAACATCGTGAGGAAACCGGCTTGTTCTAGAACCAAAAATTCCAAGACGTATGACATCCACCTCTCTGCACTGGGTCCTAGAGAGGAGGCCTGATTCCCAGCAGTGGGATCATTATAAGGCCGATAATGCTGATGCTATGTAAGTTGTAAGGTTTGCTGTAAGAAAACCCAATTGTGGGTTAAGCTCGCCTGTGTACATCACCTGTCCTATTTTTATTTACGTAAAATATTTGTGTACAATAATGAATAGAATAGATAGATCAGCTCTCATTTATAAATCAATCAATATAAGTATCTCTTATGTTTATCTAAATGGTGATGAGCAGAAGGCGTTACTGGCTGAATACAATTACTACAAATCATTCGAAAGGGTTAGAAAAAACATATTGCGTCTAATGTGAGCTCATATCAAATGATTTATGATCAACACTAGTTGTAAAGGTTTATTATAGAATAAATCTGGTACTAATGGTGTTTTCTGATGGCTTCGAATTTGATAAAGTTCAATAAATATATACACTTCAGTAGTGTTTGTAAACTGTATTAGATTTGCTTATCCTACTGGAAGCCGTATCTTTTTGGGATAGAGCGTAGTTTATGGTAACCAGTGATGTTTACTAAACTATTTTACTTTTAAAAAGGTAATGTGTAAATAGTCCCTCAATTTTATCTGTTCGTCAGTTTTATATAGAAAAAAAAGAAAGATAAAGAAGAGAAGAGATAAAGAGTAAAAAGGTCATATTTTGTAGTAACAAAAACTGTCTTTCTTACTCTAAAATATGCTCTTTTGGATGGTTAAAAAAATAAACTATGAAAAGACGGCGGGGTCTGTGTTCCTTCACTTCACTCGCTCTCTAGACATAGTCATCCCCTTCTATCCTAAACTGTCCGAATCTAGGTGACTCAATTCCCTTAATAATTGTAAAACATTCCATTAATATTTGATGGGCAATTAGTATTTTTAGTAAAGAATAAAAATTTTGATGCACGGTTAAAAATATAAAAAAATACTTTCAGGGTCACTATTTTCAAACCAATGAACAATCTTGAAATCTTTCAATAATTTCTCTACCGTTATGTTAGTTTTCCTTTGATCAATCTGTGCGGGATTATACAACGAAAATTAGCCATCCTGAGACATGTAGTCAAAACAAATGCTGCCAAACGAAACCAAAGTGACAGGACATGTAGTCAAAACAAACAACGGTAAACGAAGTCAAAATGACAGAGTTATAAAATAAAACAACATTAGTCTCGAGTAAATTGTATTATGTTAGTTCAACTAATAATAACGACTGATATTGTTATGATAAGGTATTGAAAACACAGCAACGCACCTATGTTGCGGGCTTGCGGATGGCAAGCAGTGGGTTGCACGCCGTCCGATAAGAGACTGCCTTAAAATTAATGAGGTCTTCTCAGGCCGGTGTCTCCCACGGCTGGAGAATCGGCTCCCACGGAATGTTCAAAAAAGTTACCGCGGTCCTGAAACGTTGTGCATTTCAGGACCGCGCAACTGACAGAACACAGACAGGAGTCAGTAAAAGTCTGACACTCTCTGACTCTACTCAGAGGGAGGGTTTCTTATCGATTTTCTACCACAAAAAATAAACGTAACCTGACTTACTAGACTAGGTAGCTTAGAATAGATAGAGATAGATAGATAAAGTCTATGGTTCTACTTCCTAAATTATATATTTATGAAGAAAAAAATATAAAAACAATGTCTTTTAAACGTACACAATTGTCACAAGAAATACTGACCTATCTATTTTTTTTATAAAGCCATGTAATTAGATTACGGCATAGTTTTGGCACAAAATCCTACGTGCTGAAAGGTGTCAGAAGGTAATTTTTCAGTTCAATGAATCGTAACACAAACAAGAATGAGATGAAAAGTGGTTAAAATTATCAAGAAAAGACGTAATATATTTTTTGACGTTAAGAAATACTAGGGCTCTGCGAGCCAAAAAAGATCACATTAAGCAATTTAATTCATATCCCGAATTCCCGGCAGATCAAAAGCAATACTTCTAATATTCGTAACACAATAACTGCACAAACTAGCCGAATCATACTCAATTCATTTCATATCAGAATCATACGTGCAAAGAGTGCCGATTGAAAACCGTATGATTCATACAACGACCATACAGGTATGGTCGTTGGATTCATATTATGGTCTTCTGCTAAACTGGCTTTTTTATAACAGCTGTTTTACTTTTCATTCACAGCACTATAGAATCATTTTTATTACCTCTCAAGGAATGTATATCGTTAACATTCATGTTCCTTAAAATGTAGCATTTTACTGACATGCGTGTATTCCGGGTGCTCGCATAAACATGATATTGTGAATCAGATTTTTTTTTTTGAAGTATAAACATGATATTGTAACTCCATTTTAGAATATCATGTTTATACTTCAAAAAAAAATCTGATTCATAGAGAGTTCTATAGAATGTAACAGAAAGGTGTAGTCATATTTTAAAATATACTTCTGTCTATGGCAATAATTAATTCATGTAACTTTCTTCAAAAAAGTCGTATTGAAAATTTGAAATCCCAAAAAGAATTTTGTAAAAAGTTAGCACATCTGAAAAGGAACATGGAGCTGTAATAATAACATAACAAGATATAAATAATTCCATTATACATAGAAAATAATCATTCTTATGTTATTTACCAATGCATACTACTCAGGTTAACACTATATTAATTATATTTTAAACGAGGTAAGTAAAACTGCTCTAAAAATGGTAACGTATGAAGGAAACTACACTGTAGCTAGTGACATCGATTTATTTTCGTCCCAGTAACGAGTAAATGCACAATACCACACGCACGGAAAATATCTATAAATACACCTTACAAACTGTTCAGCCATTGATCAGCATTTTCATTGACTTTCAGGGCTCCATTCAATTCTAAACATAAAACAAATTACATCTTCTTTTACTCAATAAACTGTTGAATTTAGCTAGACGGAGTGAAACAAAATTTCCCACACACCAAATTAATCTTATGTCTGAAGAGTGCGAAAAATAAACATTGCAGAATTGTTATTATTACTCTAAATATCTCTGTGAAGATTCCTCAAAGACTTGGAATTTTTGTAGCAATAAATAAAACTGTTATAAATTATAACTCAGGAGAAAAATTTAGATATCTAAAAATATCATCGTTAGCCTATATCTCACTGTCACTGCAAGTTGTTAGAATTATATTTTACTTGCAACTTTCAAGATTTTTTAATGTAAATTAGAGGTTTTTGTTTATTTATTTAAATACAAGCTCGTCGACAACTTATTTACAAAATAATGTCAACAATTTCTTAAATATTTACGAAGGGATCTTGTATAAAAAGTTCACAAGCATGCGCAACGTTCATAGTTAGTCTAATTATTTATTTTATTGTTGTAATGAGGTCTATAGCAGACGAAGAATAAAGTTAAAAACGTATTCTTTCTTCTTTATTTCCCTTCTTTTTTTATTATGCATAGCTCGCTTTTGACCACTATCTCATCTGATGGTAAGCGATGATGTGCCCGTTGATGGAGCATGCTTGTCTAGAAGTAACCTATTCACTCTTTTTGACGTGACAACGTCTTAAATTAGGTTGCGGCTGGGAGTCACTTATGAAAAAGTGTAACGCTCGGTAACGTTACGATGAGTCACCGAACGAGAGAGAGGCCCGCCGAATGCCTTGCGTCTCTCTCCCACTCAACTATGATCGGTCTGCCGCGCGCGCAGCACTAGAGAATTTTAGTAAACAAAATATATTTCTATAGTTAAAATTTGTGCAATTCTTATTTTCATTCAATTCCTTGTTCCTATTGTGCAATTTAATTATATTCATATCAATAAATATTCTACCGAGAAAAAGACGTTGTCACGTAAAATCTTCGCCCGTAAAAACGACTTTACAGGCAACCATTTTTTTTTTTTTTATAAGGGGATTCATCAGAATGACTTCTCCTGCTCTTGGGCGGAGCGGGAGGGCCTGTCAGACTTTTACTGACTAAACCCCACCCCGTTCACTCTTCACTTAAAATTGAATTTTGATAAATACATATTAAGGTCGCGTACTGCAATGAACCTTACAGCATGGCTGGTAGAAAGTTTTAACCAATCTTGAAATACGAGTATCATACGAATTTACGAGTAGAATAGAATTAAATATTATTAAATATTTTATTGAAAGGATCAAATTTTTGTTTAAAAGTTAGAATTGTGAGCGGTGATCGGCTAAAATCATTGGTTTATTAAATCTTTAAATAAGTTATGAACAGGGCGGCACATTGCTCCTATATAATTCAATAGGATTCCAATCTTGTGGTACAGATACCTCATACATATTACTACTTATTGATTGCGATGGTGACCTAAATATGGCCAGCATTGTGTTCTCCCTGTCGCTATCACTGATTCAGTTTCCTTAGTACCTACAAACATATCTACTCGTAGACAGTTGCTTCTGTGTAAGATAGCTGACAAGAATAATCATCTACCTAGCCTTTTCCCAACTATATTGGGGTCTGCTTCCAGTCAAGCTGGTTTTAGCTAAATACCACTATTTTACGAGGAGCGGCTGCTCACCAGACCTCCACAACCCATTAACTGGGGTAACACGGTACTTCGTGATAAGACTGGAGTCACATTTACTGGCTTCTGACTATCCGTCACCCAATCACACCAAATCCGTCGTCAAGATTGTCACCCATCCACAGACCAACTTTGGCAAGCGTTGCTTAACCTTGAAGATCGACCCATGCGAATGTTATTACCTAGCCGAGCTCCTCCTAATCCTTGTCTGCCAAGAATAACATAGCAGAGAAAATGTCATGATCACGGTACAAATGTTAAAGTAGTAACTCCTGCTGCAGGTTATGTTGTCAACAATTCATATTGAGTGAATCGGTTGGCTGGCAACCCGGTCATTAAGAACAGGAAAAGATTATTACCTGCTATTATCACATTTCACTAAAAACAACGCATTGTAAATATCTTTGTCAAATTGTGTTTGAAGTTGGCAGACAGAAAGATGGTTGAATTAATTATGTTCTGTGGCATGTGGTGCTTCTAAGCAGTAACATAAATCCATTATGTCTAATCTATACGAATTATGTGGTTTACCAACTGTAAAGATATATAGAATAAATTAGCATTATCGGCCTTGTAATATTCCCACTGTTGGGACCCAGACTTCCTCTCTAGGAGAGGGAATGGGCTGTAATTTACCACGCGGGCCCAGTGCGGGTTGGTGGATGTCAAATGTATTCGAATTTTTGTTTCTAGGACATGCCGTTTCCTCACGATATTTTCCTTCGCCGTTTTGAGAGCTATGGTGATGAAATAAACAACATAAAATAATGCGCCCGACTGGGTTTGAACCCGCGACCTACAACTTCTAGTAGGTCGAGACTGTTACCACGGGGCTACCATTGCTCCTATAGAATAAATAGATAACTATGCAAAATTGTTAATAGTTGCAGCGATCTTATCAAATTTGGTGCGAGCCTAATAAATTAACCATACCACGGTACTATACCATTTCGGCAAACGGCAAAAACAAAATTAAAACCGGGACGTAATGAAGTCTGTTGTGTGTTGTGAGGGTCGCGGAAACCCGATGGATGCGAGCCGCACAGGACCGGTCGTTGTGGCGAGGCTTGGGGGAGGCCTATGTCCAGCAGTGGACGTCTTTTGGCTGAGATGATGATGATGATGATGAATGAAGTATATCAATTCACTTCTAATTCCTCTATTCTTTCCCCAGATGCATGAACGGTGGCAAGATCAACTTCAGGGAGAAAGAGAAGCAGATTTTAGATCAGATCCTGGGCCCGGGGCGGTACGATGCCAGGATCAGACCATCGGGGATCAACGGCACTGGTGAGCAACCGCTTGGCTTTGAGCTTCGTACGGTCCGTGGTGAAGCGATGGCTAGGTAGGAAGAAGAAGTAGTTAGGTTGATAGGCTTGATGGAATAGTTAGGGATATGTCGTGTGACGTTGTAGTATTGTCGTGATAGTTGAAACAGATAGGTCTAAAGGTAGCCCGTAGTGCTAGGATTGAAAAAGCAGGAGAGGTACGCTAGTGTTGCTGTTACGACAATGAAGATGTGATAGAAATTACAGAAGAAAAGCTATAAGAAAGGGAGTAGTTTTAAAAATTATATTCATGGCCCTTATATTGTGGAAAACTAAACAGAACTAAATGTAGGTCTGATGCCCAAGTTAAAAAAAAATGTAGACGACGAAAATAAATAAGATAGGTAAATTCATCTAATCAAAGAATGTAAGAATTGCGGAAATGAAACCTAATATAAAGGTGAGACATTTACACAGCGTGACTGAAAAGCATATCCTTTCATATATCGATGGTAAATACGCATTTTACGCAACAATGAGTCCACACGTGCACATGGTGTTCTATTGCCATCAAAATAAAAAATAAAGTAATATTGTCACTTGTTTTGTACCCATCAAAAACATAAATGTGTGTGTATAAATGTATGTAGAGAATGCCTTGTTGCATTAAGTCCGCCTATGTACCACCATTGTACATGAAGTTTTAATAAATAAATAAATAAATGTGAAAGAAAACTAAGTTCTCTCCAACGTCATGCACCATCGCTTAAAACTAAAACTTTATTTAGGTGGTGTCAATAAACACACTCGTTTATTGGCCTCATTTCTCATAAAGGCTTAGAATGTAGGTTTAGGTAAAGCACGGATGATAAATCTATTTCATATTGCGGTAGAGCACTTAGTGCCTAAGCCAGCTTTTGAAAGGACCTGTGCAAAGAATTCTACAAGTCTAACAAAGAAAAGGGAACTATGTTCAAGTAGTTTTGACAACCATTTATCGTTGTCAGTTTCAATGGAGTCGCTACCTTCAACTATTTCTACTATGTAGGTAGATTAATGACAAACCTTATATTATTTGTGAAAGTTCTTCTAGCGTTCTACATACGCCTTTTCAACCGCTGTTTAACAAAGTTTTATTCAAGCAATTGTTTCCTACTACTTATCTGATTTCTACTGTATACTTATTATCCCACTAGCTTCTACAAGCTCCTTCGTCCGCGTAAAAATAGGTTTCTCCGTACAAATTTTGAACGCCCTTTTCAACCTTTTAGAAGGTGAATTTTGGAAAATCCTCTCTTATTGCTCGCCCATGTCATAAAATGAGTACTTTGCAAAATTTCACGCTCCTAATCCTACTAGTTTTGACTGTGCATTGATATGTCAGTCAGTTTCTTCTTTTATATTATAGATATCTATGTATAGCTAATATTAGTTATGTTACGTATATGTCAGTACCCACCAAATTGTATTCCCTTCAGACTTGCCATCTTTGCCAAGTCTAATTCATTCATGCAAGATGGATGTCCTACTAGCCTCATTTACAAACGTGTGATTCCCTTGCTTCTAATGGCTTCGTTAAAGCGTCTAACGCTTGTATAAACAACCGTATCTTCCATTACTCATATGTTTACTTCACCTGTTAATCTCCTATCTTCATACATCATGTTGAGAGCTTCTCTGCATATAGTGCAGTTGCCATATCCCTAAAATTGGCACTAGTATCGGCCGTTCTCTGCACTCTAACTAATATTTTATCAATTTTTGGCACTTGTAAAGGGGAATTAGAGAGGTTTATTCGACGTGATTGCAATTTAGATATGAACTCTCCCACCTTTTCATTGTTTTAAGTATAAGGTCAAAGTGGCTATTAGGTTTATGAGATTTCTGGAACAGGACGTATAACTTTGAATATTAGTGAGTGTTTAAAATGTTTATGTTAGCATAATTATGAAAAAATTAATAGATTCTTAAGTATCGAGGTTAGTCATATACGAATTTCTGTAAATCTACATGAAATATTTTATACATATAATGTGTTCTATATAAAAAAATACTCTAATAGAGCTATCGCTTCACCCACAGCTGGACCCAAGCTAATACTCGTAGAAACATAGGTATATATGTATTAGTGAAGTACATTGTGTAATACAGTTAAAATTGATTTACTTGCTGACTAAATTATAAGAAATTTGTACTACATCTCTGAAAGGATTACAAAAATCGCTTACAATGTCAGGTATTTTTTGGTTTTTTGATTCTTTGTATGACTATGCTATTTTTTAATTTTGTTTTATTAGTTTTTATCGAAACTAACATACTTAGGTCTAAAAATAAAACTTTTACTGACAGTGAATGGAGTATGTTTATCTACTGCTTCTTTAAAATTTAATATAACGTATCAAAAGCCTAACCTAGGACATAACCACACTGTTTTTCTAGAAAGACTATAGCATTAATAGCATTTGTGTGTGCCAATTTCGTATCGGCAACACTTCTAACATATGATTGTACTAAATTTCACGTCTATTTACCTCCGGAATGTGCAACACCACATGGAAACTATAATAAATGTTGAAAGTCGACTTAAAATAAACCAGACAATGTGCGTATTTTGATATCGTAGGCTAAACGCCGTAATGCGAGTCATTTGTAACATTCGTAACGTCTTCAGTTGATATAATATCATCTATAGCGTTCCAGTCAATGTCACCTGATTCTTCGGTCAATACTTTTGGCTTCCATTCAAATATTTTGTTTCTGTAATTTGATAAGTGACTGCGGAATTTTACTTTTTGTACTGGTTTATGACTTTCTGAATTTTTCTGTCTACGGGTAAATATTTAAATTTTCTTCTGCCAAAATTGGTTCTTTTCATTATTTAGAGCTTTAGGAGCTAGGTTCGGTCATAATTGTTTGTTGTTTTATAGTCAGTATGAAATACATATCCTCATTCATCAATTTGGTGGTAATATTTATAACATTTTCAATAAAATATAGAACTGTCTTAATTCCACACTTTCTACAATTCATATATCTTGTAAAGCTATTTTCTTTACCATGTGGATGATTCTTTGAAAGGTTTTAGCTAATATCTTGGGCATTGAAGGGAAGTCATTTGTCTGGCTGTCGGAACACATTAGCTTGAGGCTTGATAATGCGGAAAAAAACATCGTAACGCTATACTTGTACATGTTATTATGTGTTTATGATCGATTAGTTGATGTCGATGTTTACATTCTAAACTGGTTGTGTTTATATTATTTATTGTTGTTAATTAATATCTGCAGTCTCATCGCTATGTTTCTAATCCAAAGCAGTTCCCTTGAGAGAGATTATATCAAAAATATTTCACAGACAAGATCAGAACTCCCAAGTGGCACACAAAAAAGCATCCAAGTGCCACTCAAGCGCTACATCTCGTAATTTCCAAGTTCATTTTGTAACAAAAGAGGAACGTTACGTGAAAACCATAAATCACGCCGCATTTTTTTTCCGCCATCTTGTTACAGCTTTACGCGGGAATCGGTAATGGAAAAACATTTCTTGGAGCTCTTAAGTGTGATTTTTTATGATTTTGTACAGTTTTCGAGTTAATGGAAAGGCATTTAGATTGTAAGAGGTTCGTGAAAATGTGAAAGTCAGCAGTTTTAGTGGTTAGAAGAAAAAAACTGGACTTATCGTTAGGTGGTTTTGCTATTTTTGTTATTTTAATGTATATATATATTGTTTCATCCAATATCTGGCATATTTAACAGATATCTTCTGTGGTTTCATAACTGACACATGGCATTTCCTTTTACGGAAAATAAACGACTCATGTTGCATTTATCTTCATCATATCAAAGAGCTTTTGATATCTTCCTTATAAGAGTCGTCGAAGTGTTATTCCTATTCAGTCCTCAAAGAATTTATATATGAAAGAGAACCAATCTATCATTTAAGACCTGAATGCGAAATTGAATAAGCGTTTTATAATGCAAAATGGCAGGATCCTTCTTGGAAATTTTATTGGTTAAAGTGGAGCTAGAATGAAGAATGGCAATAAAGAAATTGCAGGACATGAATTGCTGGCAATTCATCTTGTAAGAACTGTTATTCTTTTGGAGTGCAAAAACAGTTTAAGATTGGTTTACTGTTTTAGATATCGGGATATTATTATTTATGATGAATTGGGAAATTGCTTGTTAGAAAATTGGACCATGATTACACAAGACTTTCTATTGAATATTAAAATTGATATATATGCTTTTGGGTACACTACCAGTTGACAGCGAAAGGAGTTTTTGGACGCCATTCTTTAGATTACTTTTAGTTCGTTCTTAAAGTTTTTATTAGGAATTGTTAGATAAACTATTTTGATAATAGTTATTCGTTCAGTAAAACAGATCTGCAAATTGACATAGTACCTAATGCTAGTGATTACAACCAAAATATCTTCACCAGGTACGGTACCTTCCTAATTATTTCCTTCAACAATATCCTTAAATTAATCACACGCGTTCCAATAGAGTTTCTTTCTTTGTCCCTATCGTTGCTAGTATTGAATTGACCCCAAACGGCTTCGCAGGGGTTTCATTAATCACCTTCCTAATGGATCAGGGTTGCCATGTTTCTGAATCAATTATACATGCTCTAAAAATTTCAGGTCCAGTTGGAAGCTTGAAATTAATGATGTAGTTAAAATTTAGCGAGTTTACCGTCGAATCGAGAAGAAGAAGATGATGTAGTTTCTTTGGTCTTTTGGGAAATTATTTCTGATGCCAAAATTTTCTTAGTTGTTATCGATAAGATATTTGGGATTTCGTTTAAATTAATTCACCTTTTGGTATCAAATAGGTACTGTGGTATAACTTATGCTATCCTGTAGATTGTGCATTTTTTTTTCAATAATTTCAGGAACAACTGATATGTTTTAGGTATTTATCTATGAAGTTACTGTTTCATAAAACGGTTTACTTCGAGCTGTGATTGTTTCAGCTTGACTTGGTATTATTTGGTCAAATAAAGTTTGTACTTAAGGCAAATTATTCCTTTAAAAAAAATCTTATTAAGTATTGATTTTTTGTAATATCGCTGTATTATAAATATTTTTATGTGTAATCTAGGAAAACTCGTGGCCCTTAATATGTTATAAGGCCTTAGAATTGCTAGCAGCTGTATATTTTTATCGTTTAATTTTTTGTTTAGGAAATTTTACCTCGGGTAGTTTTCAAAATGAAATCTATTAAACACACGCACAGTTTGTTCATCATAAGGTAATGGTTGACACATGTACACGTTGGTACCAACGTATACATGTCTTTGACATTGCAGATATTTCGATATGCTCTAAAGAATCTATATTTATTAAAAACCGCTTTAGATTGCGTTGTTATAAATATGACGATTATGAGAAAATAATAAATATTCATTTTAGAAATAAAATTGTACATCTTAAATAAATATGAACTAAAATTTCGAAGTCTATCCGTATTTATCAAATCTCAAAGTGTGCAGTTTCATGAAACGGCAACTTCATTGGTCAAGACCTTTCATTATTCGGTAGCTATCGACTGATCGTAGGTTTTCCGACAGCCCTGTTTATAAACTTTCTATTTGCGGTGTGCTCGCCTGTCAACTACAGTATTTCATACTTGATTCATTCGTTCCACGTTTTGGAAATGCTATGGCTTATTTTCCTATTTAAAATGTACATATTCAGTATAAAACCGGTTATTCAGATATATCTATTTTAATGAAGTCATTGTCATTCTAAATTCCTGCAGTCATCAATATTTGATATTTATAGTAACGTCCTTTTATTTTATCGGATTGGTTTATTACCAAAACAGCAGTAAACTCGAGATATCCAACTTAATTTCTATTATCTAAATTTACTTGATATCCAAATTTGTATCTACATACACAGTTTTTATCAAATCGTTAAAGCTTTTAATTCAATTACCACAGAAACAACATCGGTTCCTTTCCGAACAGTTACAATTTTAATAATAAAGTATTAATTTCCTTTTCGGGCTACCTATTTACGCATGGGCACTAACGTTGAATTATTTATGGGATAACTAACACGCGACCTGTAACTGTTACTCCTACGTTAGATTAGACTAAATCGTTTTGACCTAGACGCGTTACAAAACAATAACCTTTCATCCTACTATGTTCTCTAAATTTAATTATAATTCGGTCACTATTTGATTGACTTATTCCGATCGCGCCATTAATTATATTGGTGTCTTCATCATCTGTGCCTATTGTAGCTGCTTATGTCATAATGATTTCGTCTGTGCTTTTATACTTATTAAGTTTTAATTAGTCTGATATACAGTGCTAATAGGAGTATAACAATTCATTCAATTCAAACAATTGATTATTCGAATTCATAAATTCAATATTGATTGTTTCACATTTGAATGATTGATTAACGCGACAGTCTGCTTGATACAATTTTAATTGTTTAATCAATGGACTGATTGATCAAAAGTTCACAGGAGACTGAACTTTTTTTATTGATTTATCTGAAACGTTTTAACAGATGGCCCAGCTGTAGTTAATATAAACCTGTTCGTGAGAAGTATAACTACTATAAGCGACATAAAGATGGTTAGTAACGAGAAAGAGAGAGAGAAACGTAATGTTTTATGTTAGTGTCGTTAGATTACAACAGTACAAGATGCCACTGGACAAAACCACAATCTGTGTTCGACTAGGAATTGGAAAATCAAAGAAATGTATAGGATTGACGTGAAAGATCGAACGGTAACGTGTTCTAGAACTGTCAATCAATACAGATCTTTGACTTTTCTTTCTTTTGTCGATCATAGATTGCTGTCTTGTCCCAAAGAGGTTGTAGCGTTTGTTTGTAAAATAACATTATTAGAATTATCCATCTTTGTGACTTCAGTATAACAAATCAGAGTTTAATTTTCCAAGCTCGTACCTGCACTCTTTGAAATAGGAATGTAGGAAAATTTAGTTAGGCAAAAACATATTTTTATTAGATTACTAAGACCTAATTTAGGCAGATTGGCAAGTAATTAAAAAATAGATGAAGTATTTTTCAAAATTTTGCAGTTTTTTTTTTGTTTTCGTATTGGTACTTTTTTGTTTGTCGATTTGGCACGTACATTTTGCTCATAATTACGATCTTGGACAAATTAATATTTAATTAGAACGTATGAGAACGTGAGAAACAAATGTTACAGCCTATTTAAGTTTGTTTTCGTACGGGAGCGGGCGTGTTACGGTAAAAAAGAGAGCAGTTCCTTCATTTTGTTTTTCATTAATCTTTTTTTTAATATTTATAGAAATTATTGATCCCTTTATATAATATATATTACATGTGCTGTCATTTTATTTTGCTAATGATTTTCTTGGTCCCAATTAACATCCTTGTTATAATGATATTTATTTTTTATTTTTATTTCCTTGATAGGTTTTTATACAACTTTAGTGTACAGTTAACTGATTGTTAATAGCCTAACAGTAAATTTTGATTGACGATATAATTCGCTTGAACGAACTAATTTTCCCACTAATATTGTACCGTCTTCAACAAATAGGGAACTGTTTTAAAATAACGACGCTGTAAACAAACATAATATGTCTATATTGTCTATGTCATCTACTTTAACAGATAAGCTTAACAGAATCTAAAATATATCATATTTTAAAGCATTTAATATTTGCAGTAGATTTTCATTTCTCAATAACTAGGGCATTAAGAGTGTTTTTAAAAATATATCCTTTTACTCATTCATTGACACTATATCTAACAGTTAGTCAACAAAATATTGCAGTAGTTACTATTAAAGGAATCGATAAAATATTCAGATCACGCGATCAGAACGATTTGTTTGAAAAAATAACTGATTGTCACGGTATATTAAATACTGCGTTGCTTTCAATCCCACAATTACAAATATTGATCCAGTTTTATAAACCAGAATTTGTTTATGGTTTATCAGATCCTAACTATAAATGTAAATGTTATAAAGCTACATTTATTCATTTTGAAGGCAAACTTTTAAAGGTGACATCCAATACGTTTAATTTGAAAACAATATCGTCGTTAGAAAGCTATTAGGAGCAACATTTCATTATTTATTCTGTAAAAGCCATTTAATGTTAGACGACGTTTTCATTTTAAGTATGAGGTTCAAAATATTTAAAAGGTTTGTTTTTCTTTTGAGAAGAGATATCGTAGATTGTTATAGCCTTAAGAAAATGTTATAGTCGGAAGTCAAAAAACTTGGCAAGATTTATATAATTATAATAGACCAAGATTTTGTAGACACTCAAATATTCGATCCAATAAGGGATTACATCAAATACAAAAAAGATAGATCAGATGAGAGATATAGGACAGTTACATCAGGTAAAAAAAAACTCATAAATAAATTAAATACCTACTAAATTTAACTGTCACTTAAGTTAATCCAGATTAACGTTGAACAAACCAAACAAAGTCTATTTAACAAGGAACACGTAGCTTTCTAAAACAAAATGTTAATTTCCGGCACACGCCATGTTTTCCCCTCAAGACGCTATTCTCTCAACCCTGAAACGTGATATAGCGGTTTTTTATCGACATTAAGAAAAGTGTAACGCAGAATATAATTTTATTAATGCATACGAAAATTTGTAGGGATATTAGCTGTGAATATTTGGTATTAGAGAGAAGGAAAGTAAATTCTAAAATTCCACCCTTTTTTCATAAACTGTTTTTCTTGTTAGTTTCTCTATCTATTTATTTATATAGCTTGTTCCACAAACAAAGGTCATTTTAAATACGTAAAGTAGGGATCTTAATTATAAATATTTGGTATTCGAGAGAAGAAAAATAAATTCTAAAATCCACCCTTTTTCATAAATTATTCTCTTCTTATTTTTTTATTTAAATAGCTTCTTTCTCTAATAATGGTCATTTTAAATAAGTGATTACTAATTAAGATAATCCCAGCCCAGAGCAATTTAACTTTAACAAATTAAAATTTATGTTTGAGCAATAATTTCTTGTCATATATATTTTATGTAACAGTTTATTTATTTATTTTGTTTATAAACTAAAAGATACTGCTCTATATTACACTAACACAAATTCTCGTTGACAAGCCGACATTAAAGATTGTTTGCAGCGTTTTATTTTAACCCAATGTCGTTTATTTGATGTCCGAGGTTTTATTTGATCACAATTATGTTTCTGTTCGTTTGTGTGATCGTTCCGTCTTCGATCATTCATGAGCATAGTGTACATTATGTTTACAGGTGGACAGGTGAGTCGCTAGACACTGATATATAACGCGCATTCACAAACTTATGTTAGGCCGTAGTATCATAATAATACCGTGATTTATCGTATATTTTGCTTGGTACTTAGATGGGCCAGCGGTAGTGAGCGTCAATATATTTGTCCGAAGTATATCAAAGATCGATGACGTCACAATGGTAAGTCAAAGGACAGACTGGGCCGCTACTAGTGTTACAAACGTATAAGTTCTCTGTATCCTCGCGGTCAAACAAGTCAAATGAATGGGCAACTCTCTCCTGTTGACGAGGAGTGATTTACCCGACACTATGTGTAATGTTCATTTTTTCTTATTCTTTATTTTTTCCTTTCGATTTCTCTTTAATCCCGTTTGGTGTTGACGACCAAAATCGTTTTTAGACGCGCGTCTGTTACTTCTTAGATCGCCAGTATTGGTATAATCCTAGCTTTATTTATCATCTAAAACTAACTATACATAGAATAAAAAATATAGTCTTTATAGTTTTTAGTTTAATTTCTTTTTTAATTTTAGACTGGCTGGTTGTCCTTATGAGTTCATCTGACGGGGCATTAGCTTTCTTTAATGAAATGGACTGATCCATGTGGTTGATCGCTGATGTTGTGTCAGTGTTGCCTGTCTCAGCTCCACTTCATTATTAACTTTAAGCATCTAACATTATCATCAACTTGCGTACTTCTCTCACGATGCTACTCGTATAGTGTGGTTAGGTGTTCTATATGAAGCGGTACAAACAATATATAAATTTAAATTGTTGTTTTCTGTCGTTAAGGCTATGCGCCAACGTTAGTCCATGTCAACATGTATCTACGGTCCATCAGCAAAATAGATGATTACAAAATGGTGAGTGTTTACACATGACCTGATGTAATCTGTGACGTTTTTATTATAAACTAAAGTTTATATTTCTCTGTGGGCGTCCGCGATCCACTGCTCTCTCGTGGGAGTCGAGTAGCTCCTCAGATCGCGGCAGCAGTGGACCGTGCCCTGTATTAGATCTGTCTTGTCGACTTTGTTTATAATAAAAATTAAATATTAAGCAATATCTGCACTACGCTAAACATTCTCAAGCTATTCGTAAATTATTGTGTTCGTGTTTTAATTTCTTTTCTTTTCCCCTTGATTTTTATTTTGTTTTCTCTAATTTGTGCACCTTTCTATTTCCTTTCCTAAATGTATCATTTAACCCACCTTAATGTTAAAAGTTAAATGTTTAACTAAATCTGTTGCTAAATTAATATCGTGGTGCGGTGCCGCGCACTTTATTATTTATTTTCATGTTTTTATTTTGTATTTAATTCAGACTAATCCGTAATCTGAAAACGTCTAAATTAAAAATCCTACATCTAAAACTTACTGATAATCAAAATTGTCGCTTAATAATTTTCTTCATGAAATTTTCTTTTCTGTTTCTTCGTTTCTGTTCCTTATTGTTTTCTTTGTGTTTCTCTGTAGAGATCACTCCTGCAGGAGCGTCTCGAGTTGTATAAACACGTACAGGATGGACTATTGGCACTAATAGTAGATAGCACTAAATTACTGATCAGCAAACTAACCGCTTCGGTATCACAGCACTGATACGTTCAAAATTCAATTTGAACTCAAATGCTTTAGAATCAGAACTAATCACGTAATGTTCTCAAAGAAAGAATCCGGCCACGCTTGTAGGTACCACGGGACCGCGGCCCGCACCAACACCATCATTTTATTTATTTCCCTATATTTGTTTGATCATGCTTGTTATATTGATTTCACGCAGATGAGGAGATTATAAAAACTATTTTGGTCGTGTACGTTGATTGTAATTAATTGTTGATATGTCTTGTTCATGTGAATTTGTGTTGTGTAATCGGGACTTACCGCCGCGCCCGCACTCGCCTTCGTGCTTGGAACGGTGGCTGCCTACCAATATGTGACACCCGACCCCAAACAACAGCTAGACGTATCGTAGCTCTAGTTATACTGGCCGATTGTGCATGAAGGTAATTAAAGCATTCCTTCAACGAATGCTGAGGACGGTAAGTTCGATCTGGGCTTCGCTTCTGTGCATGTTGCTTCGACTTGTGACGCTCGAACGTTCACTTTTGGATAACGATGATTTTTATTTTGGCCAGTGGACTTGACATTAGGTTGAGAAGCCTTCATTTCCTTCATAACATGTATTGTATTACCGATATCTTTAAGTTCAGCATGTCTGCGAATACCATCATCATCTTTTATATCATTAACATTTGTGTTACATCTTGTAAAATTCGAGCCCAAAAGTAAATTTTCGAGTGTGCATGTTTGAACTTCTTCTGTAAGCATCTGCCGGCTTTTGTTGTACGATAATTCATTTGACTTGCTGAGATGTCGAGGGATCCTCTAGTGCATTGTGCTTTGATGTCAAATTAATTATTGAGCGAACCTTCGACACCGTCCCTTCCCTTAGAGTAATGTAACTATATGTATATAATCATGTTGTGCCAGTAACGCCTACTCTGAAACTTTAGCACTTAAACTCTTGGCACTATTCTGTATTATAGTAACAAAGTTTCTGAGCAGCTCGATATTGGCACAAATAAAAACATGTTAAAAGCTTACTGGTAAAATAAAGTCATTAGTTAATAGCTTTGTGCGTAAACTAAAAGACTAGACGATAATAATGAAATTAAAGAAATGAAGCTTTTAGATGCACAGATGCTACGAAAGCAAAGTGAAGAAGATGTGGTTAGCATAGAGTAAAATGGTGTTACATTGAGATATTGTCAAAATGGGAAAAGATATCGTCAAAAGATTTAGTCGTAATGCCATTGCTAATGTTGTATATATTGCAATTTAGAGCAACCTTGAAAACAATTTATGTCTCCATGATCATTCTGAAAATTGTCATCATGTTATCCAAATTATCAAAAGATTTCAATTTGTGTTGTTTGACAATGTCTCAATGTATTTGTTCTGATTCCCGAGAGCTTGCTACAGGTGGATGTCATGTTTTCAGGAATACTCAGTACAGTTAACGTTCCGAGAACAATGGTTAGATGAACGACTGAAATTCAATAACTTAGGAGGTAAGTGGCAAACATTAACCCTATTTTACCGTTAAACTGTAACCACTTTTCTGCATATAAAAGACAAAGTCCTGACTCATCAACGCCCAGCAACCCTTTTTTATATTCATCATCTAATGGAATGTAAGACTGAATACAACGAAGACTGTAAATACTTAGAATACGGAGCGCAAAGAGCAACTGAAGGGGGAGTTTTAGTCAGTAATTTCGCCACTCACTCCACCCAGAGTGAGAGTAACACATCATCAAAGAAATTGAAAGAAAAAAGAAAAAAATGCAATAAATTAAAGCTAATGTGATATTTGCAAATCCGAGATAATCTCCCAAATGCACATTTATGTTATTCTATCATTCTTACGCATTCCAGTGTTGACCATTCAAATTCACAAAATGACACTAGTTCTTTCTTAATGAATTATAAACTACCGAAAGACTCATTTCAAATTCATGGTCTCATAAATTTTAATGACTATACCTATATGTGATACATGAATTGATAGTCCATTAATAGTCATTTTCTTTCTTGTTGCCTTTTCAAAATGAATATCTAATTAATTATTGCCTACTCAACAACATTTGGGGAATTTGTTTTATACCATATCTGTTCACGATGAACTCAAAAGGTACCTACTGAACAAATTATGGGGTTTTCACCAACAGACACAGTGGCACAAAAGAAACATATTATAATAGAGAATAGCCAAAAATTGCAGAGATTTGTTACACCCGTGCGAAGTTGGTTAAACAAACAATGTCTTTAATGCAGTTTTGTCCTTTTCTTCACAGGTCGCCTCAAATACCTCACCCTGACCGAAGCCAACAGGGTCTGGATGCCCGACCTGTTCTTCTCGAACGAGAAGGAAGGTCACTTCCACAACATCATCATGCCCAACGTGTACATCCGTATCTTCCCCAACGGCAACGTGCTGTACAGCATCCGAATCTCTCTCACTCTGTCTTGCCCCATGAACCTCAAGTTGTACCCCCTGGATAAGCAGACCTGCTCACTGAGGATGGCCAGTTGTAAGTACTTTAGCTGTTGCTTTTATCATTATTATAGATTAATCGAAAGGCGTCTGGTAGACGCTTGCAGATTTTGGAGATCTGGGTGGTCATATTTTAGATACTGCTTTAACTTTATTCAAAGAAGTTATTAAAAAAATAGCTATATGTTACATCAGTTAAGAAAATAGTATGTAATTTATTTCGATATAGTCTATTCTTGAAGAAAGTTATTCAATTCTGTGGGATGAAGCAGTTTCTATAACATGACTACACCTTTTCAGTATATATTGTTTAGACTACAGAGACCTGTGACCTTCATTTGGTTGTTGATATTTGTGGGTTACTGTTTGAATATCTGTAAGAGGTGCCACACATGGAGCAGAACCTAGCAAAATACTGTTCTATAGACCACTAATGTAACCCGCCAGTTTTAATATGAATTAGCCAACACAACCTAAATCAAAAGTTTGCAATATTAATCTAATTGAATTAGAAAACAATAAGCCAGCTATAATCGTTCGCCGACGGTAAAACAACATGTCATGTACGAAAATTACTTAGCCCAGCTGTTCCCAACTGCGGCAGATATTTGGGCGTTTCGTTTACATTTCATTATGAAATAGCCTTGCTTACACCGCGGGCTGTCTTCACGGATCGCCTTGATTTTCATCACCCCCGTAAACAAACAGAACCTTGGGTTTGTACGACGGTGTTTATTCTATTATCTTTAATTTTTTTATGTAGTCAGTATTTTAAGAATAGCTTTATTCTAGAATTAGTTATAGTTAATCTGATTGGATCACGTTTTTTCATTAGCTACGAGTATCTAGTCAGCATCACTGGTCATCAACGAATTGCTAATCATCATCACCACCATTGTCTGCTGTTAAACCATCTGCTAGTTCTAAATCTTCTTCATTATTCTTATGCCTATAGAAACCAAGATTCCTTGCGATATTTTGCTGGCCCTCACAAACATTTTTATTATTTTTCAAGATCATATCATCATAAAGATTTCCCTTTCAGATGGCTGGACTACTGACGACTTGGTGTTTCTGTGGAAGGAGGGCGATCCAGTCCAGGTTGTGAAGAACCTACACCTGCCTCGGTTCACGCTTGAGAAGTTCCTCACTGATTACTGTAACAGCAAGACTAACACCGGTAAGTTTTTATCCTCGCTGTCAGTAAACACGAATAGATCCATAAATTTATAATACACTAGCAGCCCGTCCCGGCTTCGCACGGGGTAGACAATTATTTATTTTTGGAAATTTGGATATAAAACATTTTTTTAGTTAACTACAATAGTTGGACATATGCTACTGCGGAGTTTTTTGTAGACATTATGATGTTCTTCAATATTGTTGTACATTATTTTGTTCTATCGCTAATAGTTTCGGCAGCGCATTCGACGAAAGACATTTTAAGACTCATTTTTCTACACCTTCGGTTACATTGTTCAAATTTTACCAAGGATCCCTAATTTTTTCAAAATGAAATGTAGCCTATGTCAAATTGGAAGAATGTAGCATTCTATTGGTGAAAGAATTTTTTAAATCGGCCTAGTACTTTTTGAGCATATTCATTACAAACATACAAAAATAGGTACAAATCTTTCCTCTTTATAATATTAGTAATTCTCATATCTATACTAATATTAGTAATATTAGTATTATAATATTAGTATAGATATGAGAATTTGAATCCCATACTCGTATGGAATTAAAATAATTGACGGTCTTGCAAAAGTTCCTGTTTAGACCAGAACATCCATACCTTATTTGTAAATAATAAATTAATGACGAAGAAACTCTCATAATAAGAATTTTTGTAGTCTTTGTTCTTTTTCATAATACCAGTCCTTACGGGACCTATAAAATCAAAGAGACAGGGAATTATTTTTAATTTGAATATTTTTAATTTGAATATTTTGACAAAAACCAGTAATTTGAAGAATTTATATCTTTACCCTTTCGTAAATTGCCAAAGCTGCTGAGAGCCACCCTAGTCCCATTTACTTGCAAAACTTCATTGGTCCATAGTCATAATATTTGTTCTCTTCCAGGTGAATACAGTTGCTTGAAGGTAGACCTGCTGTTCAAACGGGAGTTCAGTTACTACCTCATCCAGATCTATATCCCCTGCTGCATGTTGGTCATCGTGTCGTGGGTGTCCTTCTGGCTGGACCAGGGAGCTGTGCCGGCGAGAGTGTCACTAGGTAATGTACTCTTTTATAGAAGCAGCATTACAGTATCATCTCTTCAGTTTGAAAAATTAGGTACCCAGTCTTCATCATCATCATCTCAGCCGAAAGACGTCTACTGCTGGATATAGGCCTCCCCCGAAGCACACATACCCAGCCATCAAGGTCATAAAATAACTGCCAAGGAAGGCATTGTTTATTTCTGGTGTAGTTTTTACTTTTAAATTTCTCTTTTTTTTATTGTTATTGATAAGCTTCCATTTGACCACTATCTCTCCTGATAGTAAGCGATGATGTAACCGACGATGGAGCATTGATTGACTCAAAGACGCCTTGATTGTAGCTATCAGGAAACACAGACACCAACAGGGAATTCTACTCTTTATCTGTACTTATAATGAAGGTGCTTTCAAATTTTTTTATACTATTCTGCAAAGAATGCATACACAATAAATTTTCAATACCAAATGATAGACTTAATAACGTTCACTCTCATCTATAAAAATATATTCTGAAATCACAAGTATGATGTTATGGAACAAGTGGGAAAGACTCGTGACATTTGAAATTGATTTACTTTGTATTTTTGTTTGTTACAAGAATTTTGCTGAAAGCACCAGAGATACAAATGTTTCACGACACCTACGAGTTCACACAAAGAGGCTCAAATTTCCAAGAGCTTCTTAGAAAAACAACTTCTGACAACAAATTGCTATGATTGACTTTGATGCTTTGAAACTGATAGCTTGTCAATCAGTGGAAGCAAAGCTTAGAGCGTTTCCGCATTATCCGACCCGATATCGGATATCGGAGCAGGGAATTTTATACATTTTACTTACCCCGATATCGTATCGGCGTCCGACACCGATATCGGATCGGATAATGTGAAAACGGTCTTACGTGACAAGTACTGGGAATTTGCCTGAACATACAAGTTCTAGGAGCTTGTTTGTAGGCTTACACGTTGTCACAATGGTTTCTGAGAACGCTTTGTGGGGTTATGTTTTGTGATACTGTATTCTCTGTTAGCTAAAGGGGGGCTGCTCATTCAGTATGTATTATTATCAGAAGTCGTAATGTTTCAAAGGACATAACGATTACTTTATCTAACAAGACTACATAATTTTCTTTAATGTTGAGTTTCATCATCTACCTAGCCTTTTCCCAACTATATTGGGGTCGGCTTCCAGTCAAGCCGGATTTTAGCTGAATACCAGTATTTTACGAGGAGCGGCTGCCTACCAGACCTCCACAACCCATTAAATGGGGTAATACGGTACTTCATGGCAAGACTGGAGTCAGATTTACTGGCTTCTGACTATCCGTAACGACTGCCAAAGATCTACAAATGACAACCGGGACCTACGGCTTAACGTGCTTTCCGAGGCACGGAGGAAACTCGTTATGTTAAGATGGTCACCCATCCACAGACCAACCTTGGCAAGCGTAGCTTAACCTTGAAGATCGACCTGTGCGGCTGTTATGATCTAGCCACGAGCTCCTCTCTTTAATGTTGAGTTTATATAACAATATTGTCTCTAACGTTTACTAAATTTTCATTAAGTTTACCTCTCTTTTCCTATAATTATCATTTTGTATAATTTACATTTGATCTAACCATTAAATTTTATTTTAGGTTCGGTTAAACCCTACAAATAGAAATAGGATTCCGTGCAGTGGGGTTCAACTAACCTTATTTAAACTGAATGGTCGTAATTTAAACCGACTACATTAATTTATTTACGTAATGTTATTTAGATCAAAGTAATCGTATATAAAACATTATAACTATAAACTATTTATAAAACTTTATATTTCCTGGCGTTTCCTCAGCTGACTTTGATATTCCCAATTGAAGTAGGTTAAGGGTTTGATTAAATATTTTTTAAGATATATACATATTTTCTATATGCTTTGGTATAAAACTAGCTGGGTCACCTAATCTACTATGCAGACCTTTAGATCAGAAATTTTCCGTTGCAGGAGTGACCACATTGCTTACTATGGCAACCCAGTCATCTGGCATCAACGCCTCCTTGCCGCCGGTGTCCTACACCAAAGCCATCGACGTCTGGACCGGCGTGTGTCTCACGTTCGTCTTCGGAGCGTTACTGGAGTTCGCCCTCGTCAACTATGCGTCTCGCTCTGACATGCACAGAGAGAACATGAAGAAAGCGAGACGGGAGATGGAAGCCGCCAGCATGGACGCTGCCTCCGACCTCCTCGATACTGATAGCAATACCACTTTTGCTATGGTGAGCTCAAACCCGGTACTTGTTCCAACTTTTGTGATAGTGCTTTGGGATTGAAATATAGTTATGCTTTCACCTATTTTCTTAGACGTTTGAGTGGTTTCTTGCCAGTTTCGATACCTAGTTATAGTTTGTTACAATATTTTTGCATATGTTTAGGCTTCTTCAACAAGTCTTGTGAATTGAGTTTGAATGATGTGAATGATTTCTTTGACTGATTGGATTTATTTCTTAAATCATCTTTCGTTTCGAATTATGTAGCATAGGTAGTAAAAACAACAGTTTACGTAGAAGTAGTTTCATTACTTGAGATTCGAAATTCTTTTGCAAGTTACGTTATTTTCGTAAAATAAAATACATTTCCATAACCCAATATGCATGCATTTTATGGAGAGACAAAAAAGTATTTCAAAATTTTATGAAGTTAGTATTTGAATTGAATTGAATTAGTCGAAGACACTATGCCCTATGATTAAGTCTTAGATGCAATATGTCCCGCCCCCCTGACTGGTCTGCAACAAACAGAAACCCTTGGTGCGCGGCGGCGGCGGTGTGGTGGAATCCAAGATGCGGCAGTGCGAGATCCACATCAACCCGCCGCGCAAGAACTGCTGCCGCCTGTGGATGTCCAAGTTCCCCACGCGCTCCAAGCGGATAGACGTCATCTCGCGCATCACCTTCCCTCTAGTGTTCGCTTTGTTTAACCTGGCTTATTGGTGAGTATGATTCCGAATGTTTAGATTGGGTATTGATTGGGTATTCTCAGAATAAAAAATCAGTAACCTAATTCACTCTCTGTGTTGTGAACTCCCTAGAATTAAATTTTGAGGTGTGGTGTTGGATCTGAATTAACCATTCTTCTTTTGCGATAGACATACTCCTCCCGTAGTTGTAATAAGAGGTGACTAATGAGAGTCAAGAATGTGCAATATCCAGTTACCCACCCGTGTTCTAATAATTGTATTGTGAGTTATTGTGGAAAATCTTTCAGGACTATAAGTAAGGAATGAAGTCAGCTCTAACGCCGTCACTTCTTGACAATTCAAAAGTGCCTGTAAGTGGTATAATTGAAATAAATGCTTTGACTTTCAAACAATCATTTTAGACTTATAGGTTTTAATACTTAGAAAGCCTTATAAATCCATGCCTTTTCCGAATCGTCATCATCGATTCCTGTTCTCCGAGACGAATGTGTAAAGCGGTGTGTCTGATGTGGTCAGGTCGACGTATCTGTTCCGCGACGAGGACGAGGAGAAGTGATTCTCCGAGTCCCTGGAGCGCGGCGCGGGCTCGCTGGCGCGCCTGGTGGCGGCCGTGCTGCTGCCCTACGTGCTGTTCGCGCTGGCCTACGCGCTGTGCTTCCGCCTGCGCGGGCCGGGCGCCGTGGGCGCGCTGCCGGCGCCGCGCCGCCCGCGCCGCGCGCGCCCGCCGCGCCCGCCGCGCCTGCCCCGCCCCACGCCCACCTAGCCGCCTAGACTCACCCCCTCATTGTCGTGACATACTAGTGCATTCTGTTCATCACCGTCTTCCTTGTGGCAGATTCCCCCCAGTATTCGTTCGCGGTAGAGTCGTTAGTAAACTCAAAGTGTCTATATGTATATAAATGTGCTGCAGTGCCGGTATAGACCAGGCTTCCGTTTCTAAGCTAACAGGAACAGTTCATGAATATTGTAAAACAAAATTAATGATTAAATCGGTCGTTTGTCAAACGGTACGTCTATTTCGGCACTTATCAAGTCCCCAACTTATTGTGTACAAAAAAATATCTTTCTTTCCGAGAATTAAAAATTTTCGATAATTTTACCAAAGATATGACTCCTTGTATGGATTTGTACGTAATGTAACCTAGGTTAAGAGTATTAGAAACCACATATGAGTGTCTACAAGAGATGACTTGAGCCTGTAAACTGTTAGGTGTTTAAGGACTAGAACGCTATGGATATAATGTTGATGTGAAGGGTATTTTAACATTTAAGTATTACAGTAGTCGAAAGTATGCGAAGGACTTTATCTGTTAGAGAAAAGAGGTTCGTTTTAACTTTAGATAATAGATTACATGTCTAAACTGCCAGAGACAAACAACTGTTATAATTCAATTTAGATAGCTACAGTATTTCATATAATTATTACGCTATGCAGTCTTCAGCCCTAATCTTCGAGTGAAAGATTCTCAACATGTTGAAGACTTCCAATCAGTAACAAATATGGAAGATATAGAGCTGTTTGTCTGTGGTAGGTGTAATTGGCCTAGTTATGTATCGTGTAGGTATCATTTACGACACATACTTATTTAAGATAAACACTCACATGATAAAAAAGGAATTTATAAAAGCCGTTATTATAAGTATTATTAATCGGATATTTTCTTGCTGGAAATTTTAATATGATAATTTATCACGGAGGCCAAGAAAATTTTACCATTAAAATTAAAAGGATAAACAGTCCACAAGCATATGTTCTAAAAATTTACAAGTAGACATGGCTACGGGATATTATCAAATCAAAATTCTTCATACCGAATGTTTAATTTCGGCATACAATAAAAATTAAGGATGAAAATCATTTATTTGCATCTGCAATATGAAAAAAGAAAAAATATTTAGGAATAAAACCATCTACTGATTAATTTGATGTGTGGAACCATCAGAAATCGAATTACTTATCTAGTTGTATAGATTGACTTCTTTGATTGGTCAAAGTAACTGAAAAATTTATTTATTATTTGTTATAATATTGACAAATCTGTCTGTTAAAATAGTATATTCACAAGTAACGCTTCCATGATTAGTTGCACATTAAGATTTTCACTAAGACACGTAGGTAAATGGTAAACGTGTAAATAGTTGGGCCTACAACTTTCTACACCTGTGTCGCTCATTGTACAGTTACCTATATTTAAAATTACAATTATATCATTATAAACAAATGATAAGATTTTATTAAAGTTAATTTCTCTGTCTGTACGTATCACTGTAAATAATACTCAATGTTTCCTAAATATATTATTCGTAGATAAATGTCCCTTGAGCTATTGACCCAAAGTTCTGTATATTTATCTATATCACAGTTTTTTCTTTCTATTTCTTCCTCTATACCAACTGTAAACCTTGTCATATTTTATTCTTTTGCCAGTTTTAACATTATAACCAAATCTTATTGTTAACATTTCATTCATTTTGAATCCATGGCTCAAGGGACATACTCGTAATATGGATACATTTAAATCAATTTCTCAATGTGTAAATGTAATATGACACCCATATAATATATCACTAATGCTGTGTTCGGCTGTCAATAAGTCGTACATTATGACTTAGGCACCTTTTTATTATTCGGCGGAGAGAACGAATTAGTTTCAAAATCTAAAACGATGACAACAGGGCCCTAATCATGTACTAAAATTGATTGACTTTGCTTCTCGCTCAGTTCTAAACTGTACAAGTGTACACATCTTGACTATCATCCTATACATGATTTCAATATCTACTACACTACGCTGTTGCCTATCACAGTTTGACTATGAAAGCTCTACAAACAATAAGGCTTTTATTTCATATGATTCTTGCTCATTTTTCTCTTCCGTCCTTTATTTTGAATTTAGGTCTTATACCCACTATGTGCAATACTGTAATCGTTTAGATATGTCCTTAAATATGTATTGTTGGGCTGTGACGAGCGGTAGCATCTTCATTATAATAATAGAGTAATTTCGTTTACCATTCATTGTATGTAAGAGAAATATTAGCCTATGTCCAATGCTCAAAATCTCGTAGACGTATTAGGCACACATACGTGTAACCTTTTCGTATGTATGTTAATTATTGTAGACTCGATGTCTTAATTGTTGTTATCGATAATACTGCGACCCGGAGGATTGTAGCCAGTAGTTTACTCATTATCCAATTTTGATCTATGTGGAGTACATTATCTGTCAGACGAGTAGCCATTAGTTAAGTTACTACATATTTACAATTATTAATGGTTCCATTATTAGGATATATAAATATATAACTGTTGAAAGCAGCTTCTCAGAGTATCACAGTTAATTCTGTGACTCTCCAAAGATCTGCATTCGATGATATTGAACACAACAGTAATATCGATGACGATTTGACTGAGTCTTAACAGCCTCGTGCGGACAACATTATTTAAACATTTTCAATACATGTTCTACGCATGTTTCTTTTCCGTGACCCTCACATTTAATTGTAAAGTCAATTAAATCACTGTATAATAATACATCTTCGACATATCTGTCACTATTAAGTTTTCAGTTGGTCCGATGACAAAGTTGCCCTGAGCGCAAGTTGATGAACGAAACAGAATTATATGTAACGATCTGCTACGAGTAAGATTAAATCTTTACGTTGAATCTAAAAGAGGTAATGCATGAGAGTAGTATTAAGTAACTGTAAAATAATATAATGACCAGAATTAAGATTTTAGAAGTCGTAATGGTCGATTTACCTCTTAAGATTAAAGTAAAGGTAGAGGATTCAATCATAAGCTATGTTGAACATAATTAATTTGACACAGCTAATGAGTGAGCTAGGGCATCTAACATTAAAATGCATGCGAGGGTGACAAAGAAAGACGTAATACCTCCTTCTCTTACCATTTCCATTTAATTATAAAGGAACGATGTAAAACATAATGATTTTAATAAAAGTATACTGAAATATGTAAATGTGTTTTAATTAAAATAACAAATTAACCCAGTTTTCCACACTGAGACAGGGCACAGGAGTAGGTACCGAAGAGTGTTCATAAAATAAAACAACATTTTTTACTTATTTAATTAATAAATATTACATTATTAAAATCATTGTAATTCATAAATGATCCAGCCGCTCATTTACTTACATTAATATTATAATAAAGCATATAGTAGATAATGCATTGAGCAGGTCCGTAACTTATAACTGTAAGTTATAATATTATGGGTCCTGCAGGGGTGCACTGTCGATTTGACTTAAGCATTTGATTGCATCACCCACCTCTCAAATACATTATCTACCAATTGTTACACGAGAATATTACCTTAGAAGATACGTACAATAAATACATAACATATTATAATAAATAAGTCCATCCAATGATAGTAAAGATCTCCTGAAGACGCAAAAACCGACGGATCTTAATGAAGTCTACAATTTTCCTTGACATACTCGTATTTTTTCTCCTTCAGCCTGTAAAAAAAAAATGAGCCATGTATCGTTGGAATTTTTAAAGAAGTTCCACTAGAATATTATTTTTTGGGAAATACGTGTATACTATGCCTTTTAAAGCTCATGATTTAAACTGACAAAGTTAATAATAATGAGCATCTGACTCCAGTCTTGCCATGAAGTACCGTGTTACCCCAGTTAATGGTTTGTGAAGGTCTGGTAGGCAGCCGCTCCTCGTAAAATATTGGTATTCTGCAAAATCCGGCTTGACTGGAAGCCGACCCCAATATATTTGGGAAAAGGCTAGGTAGATGATGATGATGATTTGAACTGACACAATTCTAATCATTTATCGGTCCGAACATACTCGTAGTATTTGCATGGTCTTATATTTAAGTACTGAGTCTCGTTACTTTCTACCACATGTGTATACAAAATATTAAAGTTATTATATAAAGATGTATAAGTTTTGATTACAGGAAGCAATTTCTAAAGATAAATCTAGAAACAATACATTAGTTACACTATTGCTGAGAAGAAAGAGCTATTATCCCCTAACTTAGTGCCTACCATCTGTTTTTTATACCCTGAGACTAAAATAACATTACAACACAAAAGAACCGACATCATTCCTATAGTAAATTTGACATTACCTGTATCAATTTAGTCTCAGGGTATAAAAACAGACGATAGATAGACCACGAGAGTGAACTCACGAGACTGGTATCCTATGAAAAAGCAATCGGCCCTGGAATGAAGAGGGTAACTAAAGGAACAGAGGTAACACTCCCTCTCTTTCTAACCAGAGAACAGTGCTAGCAATTTGATTTCTCACCACCAAAAAGAACCTTACAACGGACACAGAACAAGCACACCATTCATACACATTTGACGAAGGATTATATCAGGAGAGCCGATTTCAAAGGAAAAGATAATAGGCAAATGTAACATACATGTGTATATGTGTATGGTGTTGTATGTGTGTGTGAAATTAATTTCACTTCCAAATACCTGCCATATGTAACCCTCAAAACTATCACTCGAGAGACGCTGCTGCGGAAAAATTCAGACTATTAAAATTACAAAGTATAGGTGTAAGTGTAAGTATAGTAGTACCAGCAAAAAAGGGATGAATTTTTCGAATAGGAGGGATGATCTATAGTGAGAAATACTTTAAGGAATCCAGAGCCCGGGTATAACTACAGCGAGAATCGAACCTATTCATGTTGTAAAAAAAACATATCTAATGTCACTAAAGAAGATCAACTTCAAGGAAAATATACAGCATCCTAGATAAAATTATTGTAGCTTTTACCAGCGGCTTTGCCAGCGTAAAAATAAAAAATATACAGCCTATAATATTACTCAGTGAAAAAGTAGTATTCTGCTGGTGAAAGAATTTGAAAATCAATCCAGTACTGTTTGAGTTTATTCGTTACAAACAGAACTATGAAATTCAAAAAATTTAAATGTTTTCTTTTTATAATAGCAGTATAGATAAAGATGTGATTACACAACCTCCACAATTTCCATAAGCTTTGAAAAAAAATCCTAGAGCACTGAATTTTAGTTTTCTTACAACTTATAAAGTTCTGAGATCAAGAGAACTAAGGAGTATAAGAATAGAGCCTTTGTAAACATACTCGTATCATAAAAATAGTTCAGTTAAACGATAAACATTTTCTTCTTTATGGAATTTCAACTTAATTTGAACAATTACATTATTAAACTTTTTTGCTTTAAAAATAAAATTTAAAAATATCTATTATTTGAAAGTATATTCAAAAAACTCACCACAATAAGCTTATATATTTGTAAGATCGCTTCTTGAGGGTTGCAGTCATCATTAACTTGTTCAGAACTGAGGGATCTCTTGCCGTTGCCCCATCCGGAGCTGAAGGTCAACTGCCCCTCGACTAGGACAGCAATGGCGGCTACCAGCAGAAACAAGACGAGGATACGACACATCTTGAAGTTTATAAACTTTCCACAGCTCAGCTAAACGCAGAATGGTCGACTGGAGAAGTGGCTTGAGTTTTTATATCCCCTTGTCTTAATTATAACGCGCCTTTAAGGTTTTCTATGCAAATCAAATGAAGCCTATGCAATGTTAATGAAATGCCCACATTTCATGGAGTATATACAGACCTATCTAAATTTTCCCGTTGTGGAAGAAGAAAATTGTTTTTGTTTTTTGTTTGGTAATTTTCCCCGAGTGACCTTTTCGACCCGTATCACTCAGAGGAGGACCCGTCGAGATTGATTAAGGCAGTTCTATTAATGGGTCGTCATAACATTATTATTATTTACGTGGGTGTCTGTCTTATTTGAGAAGGTCGGAAGGTATTCTGGTTTTCCACTACATCCTATTTCATTTTATGATTTATCTGTACTAATATAATAAAGAGGTAAAGATTGTTTTGTTTGTTTGCATGAGGTAATCTGTGGAAGTACTGGTCCGATTGCTAAATTTTTTTCACCAATAGAAAGCTGCTGTATTCCTGAGTGACATAGGCTATATTTTATGTACTATATAATTTACAATACACGTGCTTAGAAATTGACTATAATTTCACTGCACTTAGGCAAGTAAAGGCGCTTGTTACCAAACCGTAACATTTTGATTGCCATTACGCACTATAGTGCTGTAATGTAGTTTAACCCTTTAAAGCACATCTTTACGTTTTTTTAAAATTTATGATATTTATTTCTGAAATTATATTTAGTAGTCTTATTGATATATTATTCAGAAAATTGACGATTATCAGAGAAGATCCAAAAAATCTAGTGGCCAGTAGTTTGGCCTCCGACCGTTCTGCATCAGTAAATATTCCTGTATAATCACTGGCCTATAAACTGGACACAGTAAACCGGTTATTTTTTACATAATAAAATAAAATTTCTGTGTATTTCGTAAACACTTCTTAATCAGCCTCAAAAACATAATATAATTAGTGTATAATTTCAAACAAACATAGTATTTTTTCTTCTTAGACTAAAAACAAAAAAAAAACAATATTAAATTGTTTTCTCTTCTAAATTATTATTGAATTAAATAAAATAAAAAATATCTGTTGTGGTATTCAGTATTCATGAAAAAAGTATAATTCTGATAATCAATCATTTTTGGCCCGAGCACACTTCTTTGTCGTACTCCGTAAGTCACTATTTCTTCAGAACTAGTAACTGATCCTATTTTAACTACATACCTACGCTCACTCTGGTATTCCGTGAAAAGTTTAAGTGGTACTCCTCTTATACCAATGTCTTCTAACCTGAGCAAAAGCGTGGGGACAGAGATTGTGTCGAAGGCTTTTATGATGTCTAGAAAGACGGCCAGACACTTTTCTCGATTGTCCACTTTTCAGCGCTAGGACTGCGTCTTCAGAAGACTTTCCTTGTCTAAAGCCAAATTGTGAGGGAAATTATTTTATGCTTTAATAAAAATAAAAATATGTATTTAATCGTTGGTTTATTAATCTTTTAATCCTTATCCAGTTCGCTCAAAAATCATACACACAGATAACTAGTTATACTAATACAAAGACAAGGAAGGATAATACCAATAATATGCGTCAAATCATTATCTCCAGTCTTCATAGATCAATTCCTAAACACGTCACAAAGATCCAATCACACACAAATCAAATCTACTAAGGCTTCTTTCTCATCTAGTGTTACTATAAAAGGCTCAGCCATCTCTCGGTCCACCACCACAACTCCTCCAATCTTCACCGATCACCAAGCATCTGCTGTTCCTCCATCAATATGCATCTTCGTCTGCTGGTCCTGATCGTGGCGTGTCTGTGTGTCTTCGCTGACGCTCAGCTGACCTTCACGTCCAGTTGGGGAGGCAAGAGAGGTGCGGTGGCTGCTACCATGTCCTGCAGGAGCGAAGAGACTATTGCTGCTATTTATAAATTAATACAGGTATGTTAATTTTTTTTTTGGGCTAATGCTGATAGCTAATTTTGGTGGTTATAATACAGGGTGTTTGGAGCATCGTGTGCCAAATTGAAATGGGTGATGGGGAGTCATCTCCTATCCTTTCAGACCCCTTAACACCACCCATGGGCCCTGTGGACCAATATTTTTGAATGTATAAATAGACCAACATTTTTTAATGTAAAATTTAGGTCTATTTCTCCAAAAAGCACTAAACTGCTGATAAAAAAAACCATAGAGCATGTGTAGTGTTTAGGGGTCTGAAAGGATATATAGACACCTAAATATCATTCACATGATATGGATATCTATCTGCATTTTAAAAATATTTGGAGAAAGATGTGTAATAAATAACGCTATAAACACATTGTATGGGAAGTACTACGGGCTAGACCTTCTAAACCTGGAAGGTAGATACATCAAAACATTTTGGGAAAAACTAATCCAGTCTCTAGAATCTCTGAAAATGAAAACTCATAAAGAAATATAAAAAGTTTATATATAAAGAAACCTTGCATATTTTGAATTGAATGATGAAATGTTTTAAAAAACCTTTTTTAAAGGTTTGTAAAAAAAATACGTAGGTATTTAGAACAAGTTTAAAAAATATTCGAATAAAACGCGGAATTACTTAACTACTTTCCAAGACTTGTGGCGTAATTTCAATATTTTTTTTTAAACGAGTAACCATAGAGTTTCTTACCAGTTCTTCTCCATAGAAAACGACCAATTGGAACCGTGCACTAGCTTCTGTTTTATAAGTGCCCATGTAGGCCTATGTAAAATAAAATAGTAGATTATTGCATCGAGCACAAAGTAATTTATTATTGCACCGAGTGCCTGATTTAGAGCCCGAGCGTTAGCGAGGGCTATAATCTAATAGGCACGAGGGCGAGGCGAGGTGCATAATCTGCTTTTCTTTCAACTATTACCTATAGGAATAGTAGATAAAAGAAACTCATATCTAACAGTTAAAATAGAAGTTTCTATAACACTGTCGGCTTCATTTAGAATGTTTTCATTTTACATTTTACTAATTCGAAGCCGAAGCACTCAAAATCAGATAGTATCACACTTTATCGTTTCCAAAAATATTCTCAAAACAATATCAACAAAGTTCCCGCCAAATCACTTTTTTAAATTTCTTTCATTTTTAAATCAGAGTTAGTAGCAATCATTTTTTAAATTTGGAACAAGTAGGATAGAAACAAATAATACGTACGTAAAAAAAAATATTGATATAATACCCGGCAAATACGTTGGCAAGTTTCGCGCATGGTGCACAAAACAGCCAATGAGCGAACAGGACGTAACGCAATGCAAAGGCAAAAGTCTTCTAACGCACCAATCATAAACTACTATTATAATGCTGCACCAATCACGCGCCGATCGGCGCTACCTCGTACCCCGCGTCCCGCTTGACCACCAAATAGACCTAAAAAACGATTTCTGCGCATTGCCAAGTTATCTGCCGCCGGTTATATCGGCTGGCTGAATAGAGCTAACCCATTGAGATTGGCACCTTATGGTGCGATTAAAACAAAAAAAACTGTGCAATAATGAAATTTCATACATTTTTATTGCTCTAGAGCAATAAAGACTCGCTTTGTGCTTAGTTTTTGGTGTGATTATGATGAAATTAAAGCATAGTTGGAAGAAAACATATTTAATTTTGATTTTGTTCTTGATTCCTTCGTTCCTATCATCTAATAATATTTTTATTTTCGCAGAATGAGGCGGAGAAGCTCCTCCTGTGCCAGAAGCCCTGAAGACAAAACTTCACGAAGTTTATTATCAAACGTCGTCGCGATGATTAAATGGAGAGTTTGTTTTATACTTATTGTTGTGACCACACGGTTTTAAGGCAGCTTGGATCCACGCTGTGTTGAATAATTTGTTAATTTCGCTTAGAATAATAAAATTACGTATGCTTTATTATTTTTTTGTTTAATCAAAACCTCAGTTACCTAGATATCCGATGGATGCGAGACGCACAGGACCGGTCGTTGGAGCGACGCTCGGGGGAGGCCTATGTCCAGCAGTGGATGTCTTTCGGCTGAAATGATGATGATGATATCTACATTAGGGGAACCTTTCAGCCCCATCTACCATTTGTGGGTTTAAAATAAATCATAACAATATGAATCATATGTTTTTGGCCTATTACTGCATAAAAAACATGATTTCACGATTGATCACACGGAATATTACTCTATTACGACATGAATTGAATTTGATTCAGCTAATTTGTGCAACCATTTTACGCCCGAATTCCTAACAATATCTGCAACTCTTCTAATATCTATAGTTGCAGATATTGTTAGGAATTCGGGACATGGCTTGCATTTAGATAAATTGCTGAATGTTACGTTTTTAGGCCCCCTGTTTTAAGAGCAATGTGCCCTGTCTACTGCCACTTTACTTTGGCGATTGTTCGGGCTATGCCAACCCTCCTGTGAATATCTCCATTCTTGATGCGATCACGTAAGGAAACTCTGAGCATAGCCCTTTCCATTTTCCTTTGGGTGGCTTTTAGCGTTACGATGAGGCCTACTATAGGGGCTATACTCTGAGTTTCCTTGCGTGATCACATTAGAAATGAAGATATCCGCAAGAGAACCAAGGTTACCGACATAACCGCCGACCCCAATATAGTGTTTTTTTTTCTGGTAGGGGAATCATCAAAATGACTTCTCCCGCTCTTGGGCGGAGCGGGAGGGCGTGTCAGACTCTTACTGACTAAACCCCTACCCCGTTCCTTCGTTGCCTATGATCTAGGGGGGACTCGGTGTCAACCTTTCGGAATACCACGTGTTCTCCAGAGGCTTCGGCCCTGCCGGGCCCCTACAGTTTGCTGACAACTCCTTGATGCGCGCGTGGAACAGAACGCGCCGTTGTCGACTGGGCTCGGTCCAGATTATATCCAGACTGCCGGACGGCGAGCTACCCAGTGCTCGCCGTCCGTGAACCCGCGCCTACGGTGGTCGGAAATCGGGATCGGTATCTCGGCGGCGGCGGCGTGAGGACCGTTCCCTCACGCGCTCGCAGTCAGCAGCCTCCTTCACGAGCATTACTGCTGCGCAGAAGGAGGCGACCGCATGCCACCCCTCCTCGCTCCGGACCATGGCCTGAATGAAAGAGGTCGCCGCCTCCGATAGCCTCCACAAGGACACGGCGGTGCTCCGCCCAAGCGGGGCACACCTCTACCGTGTTGTAGATAGTGTTTTATATAAATGAACTATATATAAAATTGGTGAATATTTGCTCAATAGTTTTCCAGTTTATCACAAACATGTAGACAGACAAACGCAATGGGAGATTTTGTTTTATAATATGTATGCCTAGGGATTATTTCGGTGCTATCACCAAGTGACATGTAGATTTTTTTTATATTATTGATAAGATCGCGCTTGACCACTATTTCCCCTGATGGAAAGCGACGATGCGGTCGACGACGGAGCGTGCTTACCTAGATTCACTCTTGACTTAAAGATTCCCAGGTAGTAGCTATCAAGACACACAGACTCCGGCAGGGAATTCCACTCATTAGCATTGGGAAATAATAATGGTTCCGAAAAACAAATTAATCTCCAGCGATCTGTGGCCGACTATTATTCTAAATAATAATAATAATAATAATAATAATATCGTTTATTTGCTTAAAATGTGGTTGGTACAAAAGATGTTATAATAAGATTATAAGTGCAAAGACACATTCCGCCATTTAGTGATGGCATGCAAATATTTGGTCGACAGTGTTTGAGTAACATAAAATAACTCAAATCTATCTAGAGTTAATATAAACAGTCTACACTTAAATTATTTACTTATTATTTATATATTAAGGTAACAAAGTTCCAAAGATTTAGGTACATACTAAAAAACACTTGCTTCAACACTGGCTACAAAGCATTCCTGAAGTGGTAGGATTGGCATGTCTTTTTATTAAGAAATTCGCCTATTGAATAAAAACTATGCGATATCAACCATTTTTTTAAAACAACACAGAATTTTTTGAAAGGCAATTTTGTAATCCAGCTGGGTAACGAGTTAAATATAAGAGGTGCCATATAAACGCAGCTACGTCTGAACATTTCTATTCTAGGTACAGGAATTTTTAGTAAGTACTGTGTAACCGTTCGCTTGTTGAAATTATTATTTGCTTCAAATAGAGAGAAATTAGTTTTAACAAATTTTGCTATTTCATAAATGTAAATACATGGAGCGGTAAGAAGCTTGTGAGATTTAAATATTGGTCTGCATGATTCTGTCCAGTCCATCTTAAAAATAGCGCGAATACATTTTTTTTGTGCTATCAGTATTCTAGATATTTCAGAGGAATTTCCCCAAACAATGATACCATATCGAATAATGGAACATATGTAAGCGTGATACACCATAATAGCAGTTGCTTTAGATGTCTCTTCTTTAACTTTTTTCAAGGCAAAAACAAATCTATTAATTTTCATACATATTTCGTCAATATGATCTTTCCAAGTTAAATGTTCATCCACTGTTATCCCAAGAAATTTTATTTTACGTACTTGTTCTACTAATTGGTTCTTGTGAGATATTTTAAGTTTGATGTCTTTGCTTTTCTGCGTTTTGAAATGTAATATTTTGGTTTTTCCTACATTAAGTTTTAAATCGTTATTTTCTAACCATACGACAATTTTTTGTAAAGTGTTATTAATATCTGACTCGTAAGTTTCAATGTTTTTACAATTTAGAATTACCGTCGTGTCATCAGCAAAAAGGACGCAATCTTGGTCAATTGCTTCTGGAAGATCATTGACATAAACAAGAAATAACGGTGGTCCTAAGATGCTACCTTGCGGTACTCCGAAGTAATTAACCAGCGTTATAATTAATTACCGACATAAATCCCAAAACATTAACGAAAAAAAATACCTAATTTAACAACAAATTAGAGCATGTTCAAATTACTTTTTCTCCTCCTAAAAAAAATGAGTCGTCGAATAACAAAACTAAACTTCCGAATGGAATACTGAACCTCCGACAAAATTACTAAGTTACCGACAACAGAGGTTTTGTCAAAATAATCATATTTTTACAACTTGCATGAACTGTTTTAAATTCTATTGTTGGTTATTAAATTTATTTTTTAACTCTCAATAATAATGAAAATACCTTAACTGTTCGGCCCGTGAGATCGGGTTTAGACATTTTTTACTACTATATTTTATTCTGATTCATTCCGTTTTTCTTCGGTTGCTAGGATAACTTAAGATGCAAGAGCGATCACCGCCACCTCCTTCGAGGTTTTTTTTTTTAAACCACCTGACCTTTAAATCAATTTTTCGAATCGTAAATATTCTAGGAAACGAAAGTTTACGTGGTTTTACATTAAAGCATAAATACGACTGTTCTAACTTTTTAACGCCTGAAATAGGTACTACTTACCAAGCATACCCGTAGTAAGTAAAATTCATGATATACGATGCAAGCAAAAGTTATTGTACAAGTACATTTTTATATTTTTTATAATTTCTGTATAACCACTCAGAATAATATTTTTAGTATAGTGTTACAGTTAAAATAGCACCACAGTCTATGAAATTTGAAAGGTAATTAATGAATTAATAGTTGGAAAATATAGATAAAAATTACAAAGCATAGTTTTCGGTAGAACGTAATTTATGCCGGTAGAAAAGTATTATAGCAATAAACAGTTATGTTTATTTTTCGAAGATTTCAGTATCTCATTCGGTCGTTTCGTCATTTTTATTCGGACAAAAGTAGTCGGAAATTTAGTATTTTAGGCAGTAGATTTAATATTTTGAGTAAGGGTAATTCTTCTTTTTTTGTCGGAGCTTTTATTACTACCCATTAGCATTTACTAGTATTATCATATTGACTTTTTTAAAGTCAATATGATAATACTTGCATTTGCGAGCATGGTTTACTATCAAAACTACCTAAATATCAATTTTACTATTGTGTTATAAAGTATCAGGCATTTCTGGGGAGCCAGTAAAACAAAAAGACTAAGGACCTGTTTCACCACCTATGATTAAGTCTCCGATATCTTACTTGGCAGATAATTTCATAGGAATGGTGAAATAGGCCCTAAAGCATTACATTAGTAGTTCATCTAACTTCCGACATTACTTTTAGGACTTCAAGGATAAAGAGATTTAGCATCAACCTTATAATGTTCCCATAGCTGGGACTCAGGCCTCCACTCTAGAAGGAATAGGGCGTAATCCACCACACAAGCCCGAGCGGATTGGTGCATGCCACATGTACTTATTTTTTTTTTATTATTGATAGTCTCGCGCTTGACCACATCTAAACTGATGGTAAGCTATCATGTGGTCGACGATGGAGCACGCTTGCCTAGAAGCAACTTATTCGAATATTTGATTCGTTTTAGGACATGCCGGTTCCCTCACGTTTTCCTTCACCATTTTGAGAGCGACAGAGATTTAAGTGTGTTAAATTTTAAATGATTACCTTGTTAATCAAAAAGTGAAATTAAACGATATGGAGTATTTGGTCAGACATACACAACACTAGCGTTACGGACACGAAAATAATTGTCCGATTAATTCGACGTATAAAGGGTGACCATCAATCAACCTTAACATACAGAGTTTCCTCCGTGCCTCGGAAAGCACGTTAAGCCGTAGGTCCCGGTTGTCATTTGTAGATGTTTGGCAGTCGTTACGGATAGTCAGAAGCCAGTAAATCTGACTCCAGTCTTGCCACGAAGTACCGTGTTACTCCAGTTAATGGGTTGTGGAGGTCTGGTAGGCAGCCGCTCCTCTTAAAATACTGGTATTCAGCTAAATCCGGCTTGACTGGAAGCTGACCCCAATATAGTTGGGAAAAGGGTAGGCGGATGATGATGATACTTGACTCAAAAAAGACAAACGTTATGTTACAATGATTTATTTTACAAATACAATAATTAGCTGGACAAAAGTTCTCATTTTAGTGTGTTAAGGCGACAGACCGCCCAAGTTAAAGCTCTTCTTTCAATATTGCACCTGCTCTGAACGAGCCCATACCTTGCTACCTCTATGGTATGGGCCAAAATGGGCTACTTCCGGGAAATCATCACTATTTCATACAACATGCGACTTCACAATATATAAAACAATTTATTTACAAGTCGGCTTTTCTTACACGGCAACACTGCTAGACTATAAAAAAGTTATATTTTCAAAAATCGAATACACACCGTCTTTTCAGTCAGTGTTGCTGCGTAAAATAACTAGATTACACACCAATTAAAAAAAATGAACATTTCGGATACATCGCATTGAAAACATTGAGGCTGAACCAGTATTAAATTATAATAATGTAGTTAAATTATAATCATAAGACACTATTATTACATTTATTGTATACTGAATGAGTTCACAACACAAAAAAATACTGTTACTGACTGTACAATATTTAATGCAGCTGCTAAAATAAATAAATATGTTTATTCCATTATAAATGTTTTATACATACAATTTCATTTATATAGATAGTACAAATTACTGGCAAATATTACCAGTAACACTACACAATTTAATGTTCACAAAAAACATCTTTGCCTATCTTTATAAAGCTGATAAAAACAATAATTTATTGTAGAACATCTCTCTCTACAGATTATAAGCTAAATCGATATAAAATCATTGTAAATATGTATATCAAAATCAGTTGTGCACCAACTAACGTACAGGCTTAGCAAAAAATGTGTAAAAACCAATACTACGATATAAAAATATATATCTCTTTTTAAAATTAACTTACAAAATGTTTTCGAGCTTTCTGGTTACTGGTGACCCACACATTTATTTAAAAGAGAAAAATTGTTTAATAATATGGAATTCAAAATATATAATCTATATAATTATATCGATTATATATCGTTATGTTGTCACATAAACAGTAATTTAAAATGATATAGATGATTACATCACTGCTTACCATTAGGTGGGATTGCAGACAAGCACTAGATTATATTTAAAAAAAGCAAGTGCACTGTCTGAGTACCTAGAAGTTACTAACGCATTTATTTTCAAATTGGTAAGCGATAGATGTTTAAATTTGTAGGCTCATAAAAGTATATGGCTAGTGTCGTGAAGACCGTTTCAACCTTTTTGTGGGATCGATGGGAGCCTATAACATTTATGTGTTCTAAACATTCGTGTATCAGTGGCGAGGGGTTAACATGGGTGCGAGTAAATCCGCTGCTTGTACCAAAAATTATTATAAACCTGACCTAATTAAGCGACGGTAAATCTTAACTGCGAGATTCAGAAACCGTCGCTCAACTAACAACGCCATCTAGTGACCGCATTCCCAACTTTTTTCACAAATTCACAATTTTCTCAAAAGATGACGCAGTCAACCAATATTTATGTAAACACAATTTTAAAAATAAGTACCTATGTAAATTATATTATTAAAGTTCACTCACCAAATGCCGCTCGCTCAATGATGCAATAAATCCAAACCGGCGTTTTTATTAATTGTCGTAACTTAATTTTGGGAACAGGTTTTTTTGGTCGCGTAAAACGAATGCGATACTTTGTATCAAATCATTTTGTATATCACTCGAAAGACCAGAGAATGAGGGATTCTGTGTTGAGGAACATTGTTCCAAATGCGAATCGATTACGGTATCATACTTTCTTAAATATAACAACGTTTCGATGTAGTTACCGCGATTATCGGTAGCCGAATTTTTGTGGTGTCCGCGAAAAGCTAACTCTTGTTTACCTAGCAAAATGACTGTGTCGATGAACCGTTTCATTAAACTTCTATTCCGATCTACTTTTCTATTATGAACTTCGTACGTATTAGTAAAAAAGTTTCTATCCTACGATTTCCGAAATCTTGCAAAGATAAACAACTTCGGATATGTTTTTCGGTCTGAACATGTTTTTTGGACGAATTTGTAAGATTATTAATATCACTAAATCCCGTGTGGCTCCATAAGCTACTTACTAGAATCTGAGAATAACAAACATGGGAAACAAAACATTGTTTTTACTGCACTATCACTACGCAAAACTCACTAGTTTACATAATAATAAATCAATTTCAACCATAAAACTATAAGATTCAAAATTATAATACGAATATATCAAATAAAATGAACAGGTGAAATATGACACATCAATAAGCGCGATCCAACTCTGTTGTCATTATTGTCAAATGTCAAACTAAATAATAATATCTAAATAAATGAAGAAGTTCAGTATCATTCCATCTCGTTCTAGCGAATGCATTTTATGGTATGTAACTCGATTAATAGCGGGTTCCCTTGAACTAATATTTAGCCGTGTTATACTGGCTTAACGCCTGCGTAACACCGCTAGATGTCGCTAGAAACTATGAATTAAAATGTATGAAATTCCGGTATTAAGAAGCGGCTTACCGTACCGACCTGTTTTGCGTGAGTTGATATTGCCCCGAAAAAACTTGTAGGCGTTTATTTATTGTTGATTTTTATTTTCACAAGCAAATATTATGCAGTTAAATGATATTTGAATGATAATTTAAAATAATAGATACTACTATTTGCCATAATTTGAAAGTGAAGCCGGCCGGAATGGGGTTGTTTGGAGGCTGCGCGGCTGTCGTGTATACATCGTATAACAACAAACATCCAAAAACACAAATCTATTCTCTTTATAAAATTTTTCATAGATAAATAACGAGCCAACCACACTCGTTGATATCTTTATCAATTTTAAACAATTTTATAAAACAAAAATAGATTGTCCAACATTCTCTAACGATTTGAATGACATTCTATATACTTATAATTATTCTTTTTATAACCAGGAAACACGTACATGAGATGTTATATAATATTGTCATTAGCATACAGTCTGTTGTGATGACACTGTCGTTCCCTTCAGTCGTCACCAATAACCAGAAAACTGTTGATATACATTTCCAAACTGCTTGTAATAAATTGATTGTGTCATTTAAACATTATTCATTTAAACAATCTCAAAACTGTAAACTTACTTCTATGTAAAAAATTGCTCATTTAGGCGATAATACCTATTTTAATTCGGTTAAAAATCTATCTGAAAAAATAATGATAGTTATTATTATATAATTTCTATTTAAATGACACAAACAATTCAATCTACTAACACTAACCTAAAATTAATTATTGAACGACAAAAAGTAACAAAAATATTTTATACACATTAGTATTTGGTATTTAGACGTCTATTATATTATACGTACAAATATTTATATAATTTTCCACGCAATTTTAATTAATTAAAATCGTGTTATTTATTTATATGCCAGTCCTCATGTTATGAACTGTGTTACATATAATCATGATGAAATTTTTAGACAGTTATTTTTATTTGAATGGACGCGCAACAGAAAAATATTTTGCGTCCAAATCAGAGGCCCTACCACGCGATCCATTTGACGACCCAAACTGTACAGTTAAAGGGATGGTGCTATATAAGGTGTATTATATAGCTCCATCTCTCTTTCTCGCTTGTACAACTGACATTTTTATACGTTATGGTAAGGCCCCAGGTCTGACTTGTAATCGAAAAACTTTAAGAAACCATAAATAATAATAATAAATAACAAACTTTATTTAAAGCAAAGAATCTCTTAACGAAAATTGTAGTTTATGAAGACGGAAATAAAAAAGAAACATGACCTGCAAATATCTATGGGGATTATATCCCACGAGAATTGTGCTAAAAGATTATAAAGCTATACTTTTAAGCACCGTTTCATTAAAAAAATGTGCTTAATAATAAACTGTTACTTGTGAAAAGCATTTTTACACACAGCAAATTATTTTTTCATATTTAAATTATTTACGCCAAAGTTTTACAGAAAAGTGCGTGTTAAATATGTTTAGCTACCAAAAACACGAAAAAGTACATATTAAAAACTTCACTTTTCTAACCAAAAAACTCAATAAAGTATTTTTTTCTATAATTTTTACCGTGATTGCAAGTTAACTATACAAAAAGCCAAAAAATATTAAAGCCAAATTATGTATGCAATATTTTGGGTTAAAACAGTTTATTTTAAGTATGGCACTATCGACAAATTAGTACCAACATTACAAAAAGAGGTGGAATTCTATCACGTTTATTCTTAATCGAGAAAAATAAGAAACACGCGGATTGCATTTCAATGTGCTTTTTCATCAAAAGAAAGCAAAATAATGCTTATAAACTAAAATGTAATAAATAAATACAAAAATAAGAAAACTGTTTTTATGCATCATAAAACTAATGAAGTAGATAAAGATGGAGAACGTACCTATTGATAAATATTAATTATAATATTACAACCCGAATAATTTCATTAAAAATGTACAAACTATCTATTCAATCATTGACTGTATAGCTTGAAGGAGCTAAATCACATATTTTATTAAAGCTTTTCCAGAAATTGGATTGTTCGGTAGTTGACTAAACCCTCCTTAGATAGTCAGTACATCTCTAGAAAAAAAACAATCATACTTATTTGCAAAAATAAAAAAAAATCAATCTGTCATCGGAACGGGCGCGAATTTTAAATGTAGAACGATTTGAACAAATCTCACCACAGATATAATGTGTGTTACAGGATAGTGCATTTTTTCTTTTTGCCACTACCATAGTCTGACTTGACGTTGATGCGTTCTGCCACTTGGAACAGGCGGACTAGTTTGACGAGCTCGTGGAATACTTGATCGACGTTCATCCTTGCTTTCGCACTGCACTCAATGTATGGGACTTTGAGTTGGCGGGATAGGGCTTGTGCCTCTTCCAGTGAAACCTGTAAACAAAATTAAAGTTTTTTTTTTTAATATGGTCGCAGTGGTCATAGATTTACCTTAAAAAGATTCACAAAAACCCTATATAAGGCTTTTTCATTAAGCAGTTTGGTTTCATCTGAATTTAATAGACGTAATACGTTCATTTTCCTTACTACAATTAGTTGTTAAGTACAATTATCCTGTTTTACCCTTTTGTTAGAATTATGAATACTTTGTCATAAAAACGTTACTAACTAGATAAAGTTAGAAATATATTTCAATGGGTCTTCCCATCAAGTCCCATTTATGCAATTATTTTTTTTGTTCTTAGGTGGGAAATTTTGGGTGGGAGAGCGTCTCAAACTTTTACTGATTAAAACGCCCCAGAGATTTCCTTTCAGATGCGAACCCATGGCCCTAAGTAGACTTCGACCCTGCTGGGCCCCTTAGGTTTTGCCTTTAGGCGCTGTCGACGACTTGGGCTCGGTCCGGTACGGTAACCAAACGGCTAGCCTCCCATTGCTCACCGTCCGATAAACCTACGCTTATAGAAGTTGGAAACCAGGGGATTAACCATTACACCATCGACAATACCGATATTATGAATGAAATATGTAAATGGAAACTCTCTGACAATAAATCAACAACAAAACAGGAAAGATACGTACCTATTTACTATATTGTTTACGATAAATACATACACACATATAATAACAATCGTCATTCATGAATCCTGACGCAGGACTATTAACACAAATATGAAAACACTGCGGTTTTCAGATTTCCTATGACTCAATAATATGAAATTCGGAAATACCATTTTATACCTTATTGCGTAAACGCTAAAGTGTATTTTTCAACAATAATGTTGTAATGTGTTCCTCGTCATGTCGTTTTGAGTAACTGTGCTGTAGTATTGTCTAGTTCCAGGTCAATATAGTAACGACACTGTTTTATAGGATGACATCATTGATGTCAAATGTTACAACTGTTCGTTCTTGTTGCAAAACCAGTATTTTACTAAGCTGGGCAGAATCTTGAAATGACTTATAGTGAAAAAATTGGAAAACTTGACCTCTACTATATTGGAGTAAAAAAAATATTACATTGTAAACTGTATTCTTAATGACCAAACAACGAAATCAATTTAAGTCGAGACGACGATCAATGAGTAACTCGCCGTTCGTCCGTCCGGTAACCATCCACAATACAAACTGCGCAGGTTTACACAAAACAGCACACAACACACATTTCCAACTTTCTGACCACAGACCAATTTATTGTCATTTTAGGTATACAGGTTACATGAATACTTCATATAAGAGGTCCTACCACGAGTTCTTAACGATCCATTTGACCACCTAAGCAGAATTGTTAAAGGAATGGAGCTATATAGGGTGTATACCATCCACTTTTTTGACCGCTCGTTTGACATTTTAGCACGTCATGGTATAGCCCCTCCCCCAACTATATTCCATCAGCAAAAGCAATCCTTCAAGGGTTAGTCACCAGGGTTTTTACATGAGATTTAGATATAAGGCGTTTTATTCCAATATCAGTATTAGCTATCTTCAAGTTCAACTTACCACCCTCTGATTTTCCAAATCAGCTTTGTTTCCTACAAGCAGCATGGGGAACTCGTCCCGGTCTTTGACGCGCAGGATCTGTTTGTGGAACTTGTAGAGCTCGTCGAAGCTGGCGTGGTCGGCCACCGAGAAGACCAGGAGGAAACCCTCGCCAGACCGCATGTACTGCTCGCGCATCGCGCTGAACTCTTCTTGGCCGGCTGTGTCCAGAACTGGGGAGGAAAAGAGATTTATGATACCACCGGTACATGTGAACATTCCACCTATACGTAAAAAACGTTTTGGAAACACATTTATTATACGTAGTGATGATTTATTATAGGTAGTGCCATTTAGGGTCTATGAACTTGAATGATAATGTTAACATGGATATGCCCCGGGATTCCCAGGATTCTGAAGAATGTTTTCCATGTATTTATTACATGCTGTTGAACAATCGAGTAATATTAGTTCTAATACAGGGTATAAACCATTAATAAAAAACCGGCCAAGTGCGAGTCGGGCTCGCGCACAAAGGGTTCCGTAGCAGCAAATATAATAAACTTATTATGTCAATTTATACACCTGGTGAATGGAGCCTAAACTCTCCCGATATTTTGCCTTGTACTTTCAGTGTAAGCACAATAACTTAACCAAAATTACAGTTAAATCAACCTATCTCAAAAACTATAAGAGATACTTTGATCAAACCAAAAATCGTTGAAAGAGTTAATTAGCATGCATCACCTCTATTTTTTTTAGAATTTTATACCCCGTAGTTATAAAAATAGAGGGGGGGGGACATACTTTTTACGACTTTGAGAGCTGATATCTCAAAAACCGTTCACTTTAAGAAAAATGTTTTTTAGAAAACTTTATATCATTTTAAAAGACCTTTCCATTGATACCCCACACGGGTATGTACATCGAAAAAAAAATTTTCATCCCTCAGTTACATGTATGGGGAGCCCCACCCCCAATTCTTTTTTTTACTATTTAGTGTCATAATTTTGTAGCGGTTCATACAACACATATTCCCATCAAATTTCATCACTGTAGTACTTATAGTTTCCGAGTAAATCGGCTGTGACAGACGGACAGACGGACAGACGGACATGACGAAACTATAAGGGTTCCGTTTTTGCCATTTTGGCTACGGAACCCTAAAAATGAGAGAACCGTTTTTATGGACCTATAAATACAATAAAATAAATAAATAAAATATTTCCCGGAACTAGACGGCATATCCATGTTAAGATAACTGTCACAAAATCCCGCTAATGGCACTACCTACGCCGATCACTAATTATACGTCAAACTAAAGAGTGGAATTCCCTGCCGGAGTCTGTGTTTCCTGATAGCTACAACCTAGGATCTTTAAGTCAAGAGTGAATAGGTTACTTCTAGGCAAGCGTGCTCCATCGTCAAACATATCATCAATTACCATGAGGTGAGATAGTGGTCAAACGTGAACCTACCAATAATAATAATTGTGTCAATCAATTGCCTACTGTTTGCTAAAGGGCAACTGAAGGAGGAAGCTGTGTTTTCGTCAGTAAAAGTTTGACACACGTTCCGTCATAGAGCGGGAGAAGTCATTTTATTATTCCGAAGCATCGGTCTTACTACTGTAAGGACTGAACTGGGCACCTTCATTTTCCTTGAGGTGCGCGCGGTACACCACGCGCCGTCAACTAAGCCCTGGACCGTTCTGGCCGACCGGACGGTAAGCTTTCCATTGCTCGTAGTCTGCAAGCCTACGACGACCGGAAATTGGCCTGTGACTTCCGGCGCCCATGACCTTTGGCAGCGACTGGGGCATGATATCCTTTACCTCACAGGTACGGCTATCTCCTCACTCGCATTACTGCTTCACAGAAGGAGACGACCGATTCCCATTCCCTCTTGCTCCGGACCATGGTCTAAACTAGAACTAGCGCGACCGGTCACAGGCTCCGATCGAGAATAGGATCTTTGCAAATTAACGAAACCATATTTTCGTAATAAATCTATTGCCAACTCCAATGCAATTGTCAAAAGGCTAAGAAATGGATGAGATGATGTGATGTGCTCATTATTATTGGTAATTTTATTTCGCAATCAAATCAAATAATATGTCAGTCACTAAGTTGTTAAGACATTAATCAACAACAAATATATGAAAGTCTGTTATACATCTAAAAATTATGCAACAAGTTATCAAATTATTATATTGCCTTACATAAATATGGGTAACGAGTTTATTTTAACTTCTTTTTTCTTATAACACATCATTTGACTGTTCCTTATAGGATCACATAAAAGAGCTTTTTAAATGATAATGGTAAAAGGACATCAATGATATATGGGTAAGTAGCAGAGGGCAGGGCACATTGCTCGTAGACCGGATGGTCGATGGGGACGAAAGGTTCCGGAGCACCCGGAGATGCCGCGTTAGAAACTTAGAAGACCTTCCACAAGGTGAACTGATGACCTGGTGAGAGTCACGAGAATGTGATAGTTGCGAGACACACAGCTATAGGACCGTTCATTGTGGCGACACTTGGGAGTGGCCTATGTCCAACAGTGGACATCTTTTGGCTGAAATGAAGCTGAAAGGGCAACTAATTCAAACTTCCATATCGCATTTAACAGACAGACTGGCGATAATTATAATTATCATGTTACTAACCTGAAAATATACCTGTACAATCATACAGGTACTAATTATAGGTAGGTAACTACTCAAATTAATGTTAAATCAATTAATTATAATCAATTACCTTATTAAATATATCCTTAATTTTCCTTGTCAACACTTTTTATATGTTTTAACTTATCATTAGTGATTTTCCCTACCTACTGTTGTAAAATATTATATTTAATGAACCGGTAAAACAAAATTGGAATCTGCTAATGGGGTCATGGCAGATAACAAAGAAGATGGCAAAACAACTTAGATGGCTTCCTTAGGAATTGGCAAGAAGTGGCTCAGAGCTGGGACAATGGAGGGAAACCTTTGTCCAGCAGTGGCATATAGGCTAGATTTTATATAATATAATTAGTCTGATTAAGCTTTCTGCAGGACCAAAAACAAACAGAATATAAAAGTAAATGTCTTGCATTGATTTAAATTTATTGGAATGCATGGACAGATGTCTTAGTAACTAGAACAAGGTGAATTAAATACTTGTCTATATAAAAAATTAGCTTCTATTCATAGCTTTGCCCATGCAAACAGATTTTTATTCTAATACAAGAAAACTTACTACAGGAATGAAAAGTATTCCATGTCCCAATCCTGATCATTTTCTAACAGTGTGCAAAGTCCTACCAAAATTCTTTCAGCTGTTTTGGGAAAAAAACAACAGACAGACACACTTTTGCATTTATAATATTAAAAATACAGATGACCATAAAATGCATCTCATTTTAATAGTAAGAAATAAGATGACTCATGAAGCTGCAACATTTTATCTGTATTATTTATCTCCAGACACAGAATTTTGATAGCAGAGATAATTGTTGAGAACATGATGTTTACACTGTATGAGTCTAAAATGTGATGTTGCTAGGTGCATTATTGTAATACTAGTTTTGTTAATAGCTCTAGGAGTCTAGAAGTTGAATTACCAGGTAAAATGTGTAGCCAATATTCAGCATATTATATGAATGAATGATTTATTTGCTTAGAATATGGGTACATTTTAGTGGTAACAAAATCAGAATGTTTCACTGTTTTTGACTTTTAAGTTCTATAAATATTTATATTAGGTTTTTTTTAATTGTTATAAACTAGTGCTTGACTGTGATCCCACCAGATCATCATCTGGTATGCAGTGATGCAAGGTAAATGCATAGACATGGACATTGGCTATGCCCAACAATCATAGATGGATTTTACTGTGCTAAATAGCGTTAAATCTATGGTGTATCATCCTCAATCTACCTTTGTATCTACTAGTGTTTTTACTAGTGCATAAAGTTTTAATAAATTAATTATAAATGCAGAAGACAGATATTAGCCTGTAGGACTTAGCTCCTTCCCAAGCATCAACTGCAACAACTAGTCATAAAAGCATCACATCTTTACATAGAAATACTAATTTTAACATAAATTGAGCTCACTATTCTAAGAAATTTGCTCAAACTGCAACAGGTAGCCATGACTAATAATTATAAAATTGAAAACAAAGTATGGAAGCAATGCCCTTGGTAGTTTTTATGGTTGATACATAATTAGCTTTCTTCAAGCCACCCACTATACAGAACACCAGGATACCAGATATCTCAGGAAGTGTACTCACTGTCAAGTTTAGCCGGTACATCATCAATAACACACTGCTTGGTGTAACTGTCCTCGATGGTGGGGTCGTAGTCCGTCACGAAGTAGCTCTGGAAGACCAAACAATAGCAATTCAGCACCAGATGCGGTGACGCCAGTGGGCGGAGTCGCCTTCACACAGGCCTTGACATAGACTGCCTCACAAACACTATTTTTAAGCATGAACGCATCATTTAATTTACTAAAGAAACCAACAACTTCTTAGAATCATTAATAGAAACTCTTCAACACTTTAACATCTGTTTCGCAGCCGGATCTCGGCCAAATACGGCGATAAATACCTGAATAAATTGTATTGTGATTGCACTTTTTCCCACACCGCCACCGCCGACGACGACTAGTTTGTATGTTTGCGCTTGGTTTGGTCTATCACCCGGTCGCGACATTTTGATTTCACTTGTTATCAACGACTTGAAATGATTATTGATATAAAAATAGTCTAATTTATTTAATTTATGACAATCAGCAGCACTCACTGAAGATGACTCAAATACGTCTGAGATGGAGAACCGGAACGCAACAAGTGGGAAAGAGATAAAATCGCACGAATACATTCCTATTCTGATAATACGATGAATTAACAAAGTACTTTTAAACTTAAAGTATGCACTATAAAAGTATATTTATGCATGCATCCTGGAGGCAATATGAAAAAATAAAGTAATGCAAATGTGTTCTGTAAAACTGAATAGCGTAAAGTATTTTTTATGCCAATTTAATCAGAAATGAGACGATTTACAACAATTTTACTGCGTATAATGAAGAGTTTAGTCAGATGATGCAATGTTGCCATACTTGTTTTTAAAGTTTTTTTCGTAATATTATCAAAAGAAGACAGAATTTTGTATAATAAAGACCATGACCATTCTAAAAACAGTAAAAGATAAATAGTGGCTGCAACTGTATCATGCATATAAGTGCAGCATGGTACAACGGCGAATGATGTGTTGGCAGCACTGGCGATTGGCAGTCAATTTACTACTAATTGTAAAAATTCATCTATGTATTCGACTGAAAGACTAGTATCTATGGTCATGAATAAAAACATTATTAAAAAAAAAAAAAAAAAAAAGCAGTCAATGTCAAAAAATTGACATTCTTACTGTCAAAACTCAAATTTAAGAGGCCGTTTGTGGGGGTATGTTATTGTGACTGTGTTTATTTTAAAAACCCCAAAAAAGGTTTAACTTTTACAATATGTTTTCAACGAGCTCACAAAGAAAATTCTGGACATTTAGCGATGAGGGTGAACTAGCCATTCTGCGAGAAAAGCATAACCTAAACTACATTTCAAAACATGGAACACACATCGACGAATTTCAACGGTATAATTTCTTTTTATCTCCTGACGAAGAAAGACTGCTACTCAAACAATACGAGCTACATCTGAAGGAGTTCTGTAAGCGATTTAGCCCTCCTATGCCAAAGGGCGTTGTTGGAACCGCGTTCCACTATTTCAAACGGTTTTATCTCTACAATTCGACTATGGACTATCACCCGAAAGAAATCCTAGCGACATGTGTTTATCTGGCTTGCAAAGTAGAAGAATTTAACGTGTCCATCGGTCAGTTCGTCGCTAACATTAAAGGAGACAGGGACAAGGCCTCAGATATTATTTTGAACAATGAATTACTACTGATGCAACAACTCAACTACCATTTGACAATCCACAATCCCTTCAGGCCGGTCGAAGGGTTCTTAATTGATATTAAAACGAGATGTTCTTTGGCAAATCCAGAACGCCTTAGAGGAGGCATTGACGAGTTTCTTGAAAAAGTGTTTTTGACTGATGCTTGTCTATTGTATGCTCCGTCACAAATAGCTCTAGCAGCCGTCCTGCATGCAGCTAGCAAAGAGCAAGAGAACTTAGACAGTTACGTAACAGATATGCTATTTAGAGACGCTGGGCAGGACAAGCTAGCAATCCTGATTGAAGCCGTGAGGAAGATCAGATCACTTGTCAAGATGGTGGAGAGTCCTGCTCGTGAGAAAGTCAGGATTATTGAGAAGAAGCTTGACCGGTGTCGGAATCAGGAAAATAACCCGGACAGTGAGATTTATAAGCGGAGGATGCGGGAACTCTTGGATGAGGATGATCTTCCTCACACAGGGTCTAGCAGAATGTCTTTGGACACCAGTGGGGTGTCCACAGTGCTGTCACCTTCTGCATCATAGTGTAGTAAGCGATTTTAAAAACTCAGAGACAATTTTAGTTATTATATTACAAAAAAAACACTGGCATTTAATTTGTTGTACATTTATCTTATCATTTTAATTCATGTGATGACTCAGCAGAATATTCCAACAACATTCATCACTTGTCCGTTTTAGTTCAGAACATTTACCGAGGCCCAGTTTCTGGAAACTATAGTGAAATTATTGACAAAAGAAAAAAGGAAATGACAGTCATTTACAACATTGGGACATGTGTTTCATTAATCCTTTAACTGCCAGTCTCTTGTGTTTGTGACTGGGTATTCTATCTTATTTAGCTCTTCAATCCTCATAGGTGATAGAACAGCTGACGTAATGGAGTCTTTGGTTGTGGTTGTATGACCCTGGCGGAATAAATGCTTCAGTTTTTGTCAGATATTATGCAACACAGGTAATTATAAGGTTAACACATCAATAATTGCTTTCCGGGAATTGGGAGTAAACCCCTTCCAGTATAAATGTGATAAAATACAGCACTAGCTGCCTGCAATCAAATTATTCAACATCCCCTGCATTTTTCATATGATTTTTAATGTTCTTGGCAATATAAGGTCTTAATGTAATATCTCAAGATTAGCAGGACTTATCTAAATAGTTTTAAGTTACATTATGACTTAGTATTATGTTAAATAAATTTTATATGGACTTTATGCATTGTACTTTCATTTCTATAAAAGTTATGATATCCCACATATTCACCCTTTTTTTAGGAATTGACTTATTTTTCCAGAATTCGATCTTACATCGTATCCATCGTAATTATGTATCTTACCTACATCGAATGTTAGTCGCAATCGCAACGCAATATGACGCTGCCCGCATTTTAAAGATAGTAAAGTAACGTTACGAGGGTTAGCACTTTTTTTTTGGACGGGGTATCATCAGAATGACTTCTCCCGCTCTTGGGCGGAGCGGGAGGGTGTGTCAAACTCTTACTGGCTAAACCCCACTCCGTTCCTTCATTCCCTTCGATCTGAGGGACATGGGCTTACCTTTCGGAATTTCATCGTTCCTCAGAAGCTTCGGCCCTATCGGGCCCCTACAGTTTGCTGACATCTCCTTGAGGTGCGCGTGGAACAGAACGTGCCGTTGACGCTAGGCTCGTGAGGGCGTTCATTCCCACTAGTTCGATTAATTAGTTCGACCGTCGAACTAGTGAGAATTTTTTTTCTTATTTGTTCGACCATCGAATTAATTAAATTTAAATTAGTTCTTCGACATTTAAATGTTTTACTAGTTAGTTTCGTAATAAAATAAAAAACGCTTGGTTCATTAAAAAATATATGTATATATGGGAATGAACGCGTGAGGGGCGTTCCCGCTCGCGCTCGCGGTCGGCAGCCTCCTTCGCTAGCATTAGGCTTCGCAGGAGGCGACCGCCTGCCACCCCTTCTCGCTCCGGACCATGGTCTGGCACAAGAGGTCGCCGTCGCCGATAGCCTCCACGAGAACACGGCGGTGCTCCGCCCAAAGGGTTAGCACTGCGGTTACGTAATTGCTATATTTGACATTGCTTGAACTCCACGATTAAAGCACGTATAATGACTAAATAGTCTACAATGGAGAGGGAGGCCAAGGAAAAGATGGATTGATTGCGTGTGGTGTGATAAGAAAAACGGAGTTTGAGTGACGGGTGACAGGACAGAATGGAAGAAAAAGACGTGCTGCGCTGACCCCAAGTAATACGGGATAATGGCAGGAAGAAGAAAAGCTAAATAGTGTACGCGTGTTTACTTCCTCGCAACGAGAGCGGACAGGTCGACAAAGCAGCTTTCCAGGGTCGCCTTCTCCTGGTCGGGGGTGAGATGGCCTTCGTCACATTGGCTAGGTACTATCCAGTCAACCATGTGCCCATATTTCACTTTTGCCAAGGAGGCTTTGCAATAATTAATTTTTGTTTCAAAGTTAATTTTAACTTTGCATTCATGTGGAGCATTTTTTTTATTGCTGGCAACACTGCACTCATTGTTTGTGGCAATACTGCCTCGGTCTATGGGCAACACAATCATGGAGCGCCATTTTTATTCTATCGGGTTGAGTTAAGATTAAAACACCAAAAAAACTAACTCGAACGATGATTTATTACTTTCTTCACTTTATAATATACATATATAAATAGTCTACGCGTGTTTACTTCCTCGCGGCGAGGGCGGACAGGTCGGCGATGCAGCGGTCCAGGGTCGCCTTCTCCTGGTCGGGGGTGATGGCCTTGGTCACGTTGGTTACTATCCAGTCAACCATCTGCCTCTGGGCAAGACGGCGCTCCAAGTTGGATTTCTCCAGCTGGTAGTCCAAACGGCGCTTGACCTGGAATTTGAGAAGGTGGATTTTTGTTTAGAATTATTATAATCTGAGGTTTTGCGGGCTCTTAACGCGACCTAAACTGAACTGTTAAAGTGATGGAGTTATATTGATGGTATAGCTCTATCCCTCCTTGCTCGCAAGCCTGACTTTTGACCCGTTGTAGAAGTATTTCTTCCTATTTAAGGTTGAGCTACATCTGACAGCACCACACTTTGCTTCTATCCTTTTCTGTCACTTAATTTACTAGTGTATTGCTGACCGCCTCGTCGATCCCACTGCGTGCGATCGAAATCTAAACGACTGATGATGTTACGCCAATTTATCTTCCCTACTAAAACACTAGGAAGAGAAGTGAAGACGTTTTATTAGACTGGTCTAACAGTGAAGAAAGTGCTGACTTTCAGCCTAATTTTAAGTGAAGGCTCCAGTATAGCCTACAAAACACAAAATTGCAATTTACAGCTCAGCTTCTTATAAAAACCATCAACATAACTCTCCAACTTATAGGAGAGGTAAAATGTGTGATTTTAGTAAAAACTTAACTACTTCTCTAACGCGGTTTCCTATGTAGGTAACTCAGCGCGATCGCGAAGCGATGCGGCGCCAGAGGAACAACAATTAATACTCTACTGAGCTGCGGTGCTCTATGTGACCAACAGCGCGGGATGAGGGGTGGCGGCGGCTGTAGCGAAGCGGCAACGATCAGCTGGTTTGACATTTGTGCATAATCTTTTGCGGTACAATGACTTGTTATATTAAGTGAAGCTGAAAAAATAAGTTCGCGCGTACTTAGAACAGAGGAACAACCCGCAACCGATCGCTTCGCATCTCACTGTCAGTCACACTAAAAAAATTATCCTCACCTCAGAGTAAGTTTGCATAAGACGTTCCCTGTACGCCGCCTCGAGCTGCAGCAGGACGTTCTCCTTCTTAGCCTGGATCAGGAGCTCCTGGCCCTGGGCGCGCCACTGGGCAGTCTTCTCCGCCTCCACGGCGTCTTCCAGACCCTTGATGGTGTCTGTGCGGCTCTGGTTCCAGTCTTTTTCGATGGTCTGGAAAAAAATTGTGGAATGGTTACAGTATTGTATCATCATCTGCCTAGCCTTTTCCCAACTTTATTGGGGTCGGCTTCCAGTCAAGCCGGATTTAGCTGAATACCAGTATTTTACGAGGAGCGGTTGCCTAGCAGACCTCCACAACAGTTACAGTATTGTATAAGGTTAAACTATTGTAGGGATGCGGTATTTCGAAAGCCTCATGGGTTTTCCTAAAGTAATTTTTTTCAGTCATATTGTCCCACAGCAGGACAGATCCCTTTCTACCCCACTTCATAGAGTTCACGTCTATACATGCAAAATGGGTAGATCATATCATCACCTCTTCTAGGCAGGCCTGTATGACACTGTTTTTCTTCACATCCAAAAGTCACTTATTTTGTGCAGTTTGCTCAATGAGCGCAGTTCAAGCAGATCACATAATATTGACAAATCCCATTAGAGCCTAGCAACATTCTTACTCATGCCTATTATTTCTATTTTGTAACAGCTAGATTTATGCCACTTACGTCAACTTCCTTGTCCAACCAGGCGGCGATGTTAGGTCCGAGCTTCTTAGCAGCGAAGACAACCATCACCAGCAATGAGAGACCAGTGTAGTATTCATGCTCCATGACATAGATCTCCTTGCTGCAGAGGTATGTGGCGAGACCCACTCCGAAGGTGTAGGGGCCGGTCACACCGGTCTTGGAGTGGAAGAACTGGAACCTGGAATGTGTGGGTAAAGAAGTTGAGAGATAGTTGAATAAAATGTAACAGATTATGTAGACAATTTTTTTTGTAGAATCATTTACTATTTTCTCTCTGTACTACAAATCAATCTTTTATTGAAACAATACTTATGATAATATCTAGGCTAGGGCTAAAATAGGTCCTTATTTATGTGGAAAATCATCAAATAACTTGCTGCTCTAGCTAAAACCAGAGGGAGGATGTCAGACTGACAGAAGGTTCCTTCAGTTGCCCTTTGCAAGGGTCACACTACTTTTTTCAAATAATTTGCAGCTGTAGTAGGGTACTTTGGCTCTATGTTTAATAAGCTAGAGCCAAAGTTAATAACAATTAGAACACAGGACAGTGTTTATTGGTTAATGAGCTTGAGCCAAATAGCTATGCATTATGCCTTAGGACCAGAGTTATCAGACTTTATGGTTTGTATTTATGTCCTTTTTTATAGTATGAAAAAACATAGATGTTCACTTTTTAAAGTGTGATAATGACCTCCACCATTTCTTTATATTACATTACCATTAGTTCAGTATTAGAATCATACCATTCTTCAGGAAGAAAGCCAAGCCTGACTTTGCCGGGCTCTCCTCGGACTGGCCTGGGGAAGTTGACCTCATCGCGGCTGCCGGAGGCTGCAGAGGCAGAGCCTCGTGCAACCAGGGCTGTGGACTGTCTGGCCGCAGCTGTAAAGTTTATAATTATTGATGGTTATTTAAAAAAAAAAAGAAAATTGTACATAAAAATTGTTGGGTGCAAAATATAAAAAACAATATTATTATAAATAATACATTTGTTGTCTAATGACATCTAAATGGGCATCTAATAAGAAAGCCCCTTAAATTAAACTCTGACCAAGAGTTCCAATAGGATAGGCTGCAAATATTGTCAGAAAAAAGCATCTTCAAATAGTTTTACTTGTGTAAAATAATTTGTAATTGATAGTGTCTTTAGATATTAGGCTAGGCAAGAGTGTAGTTTACAATAGAAATTCTACAATATCTCAATATCTGAAGTTAGGATAAAATCAGCTGCAATGCAGAATATTTCAATATCAGCTGCAATGTATGTACCCATACTATAGGTTATACTACTTTGATACGCCCAAATAATGTAAATAAAGGGCTGAAACTATTTAATTAATATTTACAACTCCTAATAATCATGTAAAAACCCACATTTCCATCTAAATAATTTCCACAATCGCGGAGACACCCGTCAAATCGGTGATTACATAAACCTCCGTAACACAGGGTTAAGGTTAAAAATTAAACTTTATCAACACATTTAATAACTTTTATACGAACTATACGATAATTACACATACCTGAACGCAAAGCTACGCGCGAAAACATTTTGTAATAGCAATTTACAACTTATTTTACAAAAATCGACAGTCCCCGAGTAAAATGTACTCTGCGTTAGGGATGTCCTACACTAGTTCGTTCGATCGATAGAAAAGAAAAAAAAATAGTCGATAGTGTAAAAAACCTTTAGTGTTGTACTTCAACAAAATTGCGACTATAATTAACGTAGGTAGAATATAGATAAAATACAAATTGAACTCAGAAGTCTCGATTTAACCCTTTAGTAAATTAATATATTAGAAATATGCATCACTGTTAGCGACCTAATTTTGATTTTATTACTTGGTCATGATGACATTCGATCAATAACTGGAGCAGCTACTTTTTGTTTGTTTGGTGGCTTTCTACATATTGTTCGTAACAATAAGTCGTTTTGTTTGTGGCATTGCAATTATTTAACTTACATATCGGGGGCTGTTAGACTATGGCTAATATGCACCACTGGATCTGGCAGCGAATGGTGAATTTGATGGAATTTATTTCTTTTTACATTGAAAGCTTATGAAGGATAGTTATTTTGCAAGTTTTCAACAAATGTTTATTATTTTATTTGATAATCTCACTGTGGACGTCGTTGAAGAACGTCATTGAATGTTGATTTTGACATTACGCAGTTTTTTTTGTTAAAACCAACGACGTATTATAAACAAACAAACAGCCAGCTATTTTTAGAACCCTCTATTGATTTTTGAACGTAACTACTATACTTTTCTATAGGTACGTTTTTGAACGGTTCAAAATCTGTCAAATTGACAATGGCGATTGACGTGTGTGATATTGATAAGAGAAGAGAGTGAGATTGTAGTTTTTATGTTTTTTGTGCGAAAACATAAACTTTTTCTGAAATGGGGATTATAACATCCTGCTGTAGACCTTCAGCTAGCGAGGTGTTGACTCCTGACTCTGTAAGTTGCCATGATTCTCGCATAGACGCACAGCTAGTAGGCATAAATCTTTTGTTATTTAATATTTTTTTTAGAATTGGTAGGAATTTCGTATAATTAATTAAAAAAAAAACTGGTTTGTATTGCTGAATTTGTTATGTACTGCGTTGTCCAGCGTGATTTGAAGACCCGATACCAACGCTCCAATAACCTCATGATTAATTTTATTTTTTTCTTTTTGCTTTTTCCTTCATTGCCTAACTTTTTCCTTTATTGCCTAACTTTTTTAAACACTATTAATTACTGTTTGTAATAGTGAGAAGTTCAACCCAAACTAATATCATGTCATGTAAACCACAACTTTTCTTTTTGAAAAGCAAGAAAAATAATATTTAAGTATGAAACCTCTCGCATATTACCAGGAAACTAGACGTCGGCAGCAGGTCGAGGCAGCTGAGCGCCGCGCAGCTCAGGAGGCGCACCGCGGGGTGAAAGACCCCACCAAGATAACACGCATGCAACAACGGAGTGAGGAAATGGAGAGGAGGGAGCAGGAACTGAACCGGCAGGGTGGGGCGGGTTTGAGGGTAAATATTTTAAATTTAAAAATAAACTCTACATCTTACATGGTAAGGGTAAAGTCCCCCTTGCATCTTTCTTTTTAGGATCTCTCAATAAAAAACCAATTCAAAGTATGTTTTGAAAAAAGGAATGAAACATTTGAACAAGGTATTACAATAAAATTATGTGAATCACTATATTATAATTTTTTTTTCCTCTTTGGAAAATAAGCCGGTGCGCCGTAAGGTGAACTGTGGCTGTAAGGACACTACAATTTTTGTTATTGACTACAAACTACAACTACTGTAAACATTATATTGTGTCCTTAAAGCCCATAGATTTAAAAATATGTATAATTTGTTAACACAGATAAACATTAATATTTTACACATTGAAATAAATTACACACCAGGCTACATATTAATATAATTATCAATTTAAAAATTTAGAGAGGACACTTGTTAGTTAATGAAAATTCATATAACATTTTATTCTTTAATTTATAAATCTCTACATGTTTGGAGAAACCTACTTTAACACAGGCAAAGCTGCTGGCAAAAGCTAGTTATAATATAAAAAAAAGAAACTGATTGACTGTATCATCCATCTGAATCATCCAGTAATATATTATATTACTTATATTATATTAATTCAAGGAGCTCGTGGCTAGATAATAACAGCCGCACAGATCGATCTTCAAGGTTAAGCAACGCTTGCCTCGGTTGGTCTGTGGATGGGTGACCATCTTAACATAACGAGTTTCCTCCGTGCCTCGGAAAGCACGTTAAGCCGTTGGTCCCGGCTGTCATTTGGAGATCTTTGGCAGTCGTTACGGATAGTCAGAAGCCAGTAAATCTGACTCCAGTCTTGCCATGAAGTACCGTGTTACCCCAGTTAATGGGTTGTGGAGGTCTGGTAGGCAGCCGCTCCTCGTAAAATACTGGTATTCAGCTAAATCCGGCTTGACTGGAAGCCGACCCCAATATAGTTGGGAAAAGGCTAGGCAGATGATGACTTATATTATATTAATTCAGTATGAGACGGAATGAAATTAGTCACTCATTTCATTTTAGAATAGATGGCCAGATGTGTTTAATTTCAATGAGCATAAAAAATACTGATAGAGTTTGAAAGTTACAATGAATATTTAAAATTAGCTTTTGTTGTCACAGAAGATAATTAAAAAAGCCCTTTAAGATGTATGAGTTATGAATACAAAATGTGATGCAAACCTACAAGGAAAATTGGAATAATCTTAATATATATAAATCTCGTGTCACAATGTTTGTCCTCAATGGACGCCTAAACCACTTAACCGATTATAATAAAATTCGCACACCATGTGCAGTTCGATCCAACTTGAGAGATAGGATAGTTTAATTACTCAGATACCCGCGAAACGAGACACAATAGTAAAACAATAACAGCGCGGTCTCATAGGACCGGTTGGGGATTCAAACGTTAAATCTAAAAAAAAAAAAATTAGGTAAAGTAGGGTAGTGTAGGGTAGCGTAGTGTAGTGTAGGGTACTGTAGGGTAGTGTAGGGTAGGTAGGGAAGGTAGGGTAGGGTAGCGTAGGATATGTAGGGTAGCGTAGGATATGTAGGGTAGTCATTTGACGGGAGCGAAGCCGCGGGTAAAAGCTAGTAGATTATAAATTTTTCTCTTTCCTTGCATTGTGTCAATCTTTTTACACCTGTAACCTGTGGGTCGGGTATTCGCAGCGGGCATACATCTGTGTGGCCTTTATATTGAATATACGACCTGTGTGCCCAATATAAGGGTCTTCGCCCACGGAGACTTTTTGTAACGATGCAGTAACGTGTAGGGATTGCAATCCAGCGGCGTTTTCAATCCAGCTGGATTCTTGCTGGATTGACCAGAAACCAGCTGGATCCAGCGCGGATCCAGCAAAATGTGGAACGCAAATAAAAAGACGACATTGACTCGTAAGATTTTTTTTTAAAGTAATTTGTATAATAACTTCTTACGATAATCTATGAAACCTTTCACTAATTTGCTTTGGTTTCTTAACCATTTGAGATCAAAGAAAAAACTAAATAACATAATTATACCCTTGTAGCGACATATGACGTCACAGAATCCTGCATCGCGCAAGTAAAGTTCTCCGCGCGATTTGAATAGATACAACAGCCCGAAATCATCTATCGAGGCAGTTGCCATTACACAGTTGTAATCACATATAACCATTAGGTACGGATGCAATTCGAAACTAAACAATAGAAATTGATTCGTTTGCGGATCCGCATCGCTGGATCCACCACTGTATGCTGGATCCAGCATATTTAAAAAGGCGCTGGATCCAGCTGGATTGTTGTATGCTGGATCCAGCAATTGCAATCCCTAGTAACGTGGCTATCGCGCGTTCATATCGATTCAATTGCTAGCTGCTTGCCCTCGCCCACGCCACGATTCTCGGTCGCGATGCAAACGCACTGCTGTCGCGCTTCTGTCGCGATGGAAACGCGATACATTAGCACAAAAATTAAGATGTATCTTTGCCGCCATAATCAGGAAGAGATGCGCCTCCATATCACACATATTCACGGCAGCACTAATAGTAGTTTTTAAGGTATGATTACTATCAAAATATTTACCTCCTACGAAATAAATGTTATTAATAATTATTATTATTTGATGCTTGACTAATTCATGTTCCAATTACTTTTCCACAGTGGACAGCCAACTGAGATCAGGCCGCCAGTGGGAGCGGCACCAGCGGTCCGGCCGAGCCCAAGAGCCCTGAGGACAAGAATGAAAAATACAAGTATAAAAACTGACCGCCTCTACAACACTGCCACTGATCTGCTCTACACAATTACTACTGTTCATTTCACGGTGAAGTAGGATATGGCACAGCTCAATAACTATTCAGACCGTTGGTATACACTACCGTCTGTTTTTATACCCTGAGACTAAATTGACACAAGTAATGTCAAATTTACTATAGGAATGACGCCAGTTTTTTTGTGTTGAAATATCATTTTAGTCTCGGGGTTTAAAAAACAGACGATAGTGACATATAACATTTTGACGCCTGCATATTCCAAAGAGATGGCGCCTGCATTTCATCACATATCAAACAAATAGAATAATCTGTAGTCCAGTCAAAATAGACTAAATTATTATTCAAGTTTGCATTAGTTCCCAACAAGCTGGATTTTTGTGCAGGCCTTGGATGTGTCATTACAAATGACATGTCAAAAGTCCCCATCGATCCCGCTTGTGCGTTGTTTTTTATTCGAGGTCAAAGGTCACAAATAAGCGTTTTTTGCGTATATCTCTGAAACAACGAGAGCTATCGAAAAATGGTTCAGGCAAAGTTTGTAGATCGTCAAATTGTCTACAAAAAAGATCTAACACTTTTTCTTCTACGGTGCACTGTTTTCGAATTATGGCTATTTTAAACATAGAAAATACGAATATGCACTCATACTAAGGGATGATGGGTTCGATGAATATTTGAAGGACAAACCATCTGTAACGGTACATAAGCAGTGTCGTAAAGCATACACCCGGAAGAGCAGCATCGCCGCAGCTAAAAGATAGCGTGAGGCGGAGATACACATCTGGGATTAGTCCACCTTGTACTAGAGCACGAGGTAATGAATCGTCTTTTTGTTACAAGAAATACTGTTTGTTCTGTGGCAATGAAGCATATAAAAGGGCTGAAATGAAAAAAACGCAGCATCTTCGACCAAGAGTGTCCTCAAGTTTCATCCCTTGACTTCAAGAAAACCATCTTTAAGGAAGCTCAGACTCGTTCTGATGAGCTAGCAAGTAGTGTCATTGCCCGAATTCAGTATGAATATGACTTAGTTGCTGCTGAGGCAAAGTACTACAGTTATTGTTACACTTAAAATACGACTTTCCTGCGGTCTAAAGTCACGATATCTCGAAAGCGATGCTTTGTAGAAGAAAAGTGTCGAGATCTTTTTTGTAGACAATTTTACGATCTACAAACTTTGCCTGAACCATTTTTCGATAGCTCTCGTTGTTTCAGAGATATACGCAAAAAACGGCAATTTGTGACCTTTGACCTCGAATAAAAAACAACGCACAAGCGGGATCGATGGGGACTTTTGACATATCATTCGTAATGACGTATTCAAGGCCTGCACAAAAATCCAGCTTGTTGGGAATTAATGCAAACTGGAATGTCTATTTTGACTGGACTACTGTAGTGTTCACGAAAACGTGCACCATTCAAATGATAGTGGTACTATACCCATAAACTGATACTGATACATCGAAAACTTTCGACGCTTTCCTGAAGAATCTAGTTTTGGTATAGTGCCACTTTTGTTTTAAGGGTGCATATTATGACTTTTACTCAAATTAAAACTATGCGTACAAAGATGGTTTTATGGCTAACAACAATATCTAACTATCTATATATATATAGTTGCTATTATATTGCATTGTTTCAGTATCTTGGAGCACAGGCAACCAAACAATGACAGTACACCTCATTAATCCATTAATTAATTTATGGAAAATTCCTGCTAAGCAAAACCATATCTTACTTCTTTGTGATAAGCACCACTGCAGTAATGTACCCTACGAGTAATGTATCTCAACTGAAATCTACATCTACATTCTGCATACGATATTGAACTTTATTGCTTAGAAGATATGATTGAAAATTGTTATAAACCTTTTAGCTGTGCTGAATCCTGACAATGTGTTTAGGAAATGTGAACTTTATGACATTGATGTAAGGTTCAATATTGTATGTGTCTAATAATAGTCTCATTTCTGTCTGCTTGTGTGCTACTAAAGCTGAGTAAGATTAAGCGAAACTGAAACTCTGAATCAGGCTAAACTTGTTTTGTTTTTAATTGAATTAATATATTGAAACTATTAATTGTATTTCTTAAAAGACATTTTCCAGTAGTAATTTGGTATGCTTATTATGTGTCTATAAAAATGCATACTTAAATAATATTTTCCGAACAAGATTCAATATCTATCTTGTATAGAGTCACAACATAAATAAAACAGTAGTTCAACTTAATACAATAATATTCTATGTCACAAATAAACTTACATGTAACACCTTTTAAATGTATATCTTCAACTAACTGTGACGGCTTTGGACCTGTATTAAAAGCTGGAAAAAGTTTTGGAAGTTACCAAACCTCAAAAAAAAAAAGATATAAATACCAAATAAAAAAACGTTTTGCAAAGGATAAAGTTAAATTACTGTTTTATTAATTCCGGTGTTATATTGAATGTAGAATCGATGTTCAGTGTCTACTATATTATTAAAGGGTTTATTATAAATATTGCTTTAAAATAAAATATGATAATGGTGCGAAGAAGGATTCAGCGCACGTTACTAAAAGAGTTATAAGTATGTAAACGTCAATGATATGAAAGAAATTGGAGTTAGCCAACTTATCGTTTTCTAAAATCACTTACCACGAGACGTTACCGATTGTAGAAACCGTCGTAAGCGTAACTTGGCTAGGCTTGGAGGATAGAATAGGAGAAAAAAAAACTTGATGCGCGGTCCTCTAGTAATATGGGATAAGGGCAGGAAGAGAAATAAAGGCCTAGCAAATTCCACCCAACCAATCATTTCGTTTCTTAACTGTGCTAAGCAATATTTATAAATGAACTCTAATACATGTTAACATAAGCGATATTTTTGCGAACATCCTCTAATTGTTTACGATTGTAATAAGTGTATAATAAATGTTAGATTTTGTGAATACCTATGTTATTATGTCGTAGCCACTTTGCGAAACAGACTGTTTTGCAAACTGTCTGGATTATTTTATGTTGCTCTTGCCATTCTTTGTTATTTTGTATGCACAGTAGGTATTTTACTTTGTATGATCAGGATATGTATATAAATTATGATATTGATACATTTGGAAAAGCGAAAGATTAGATACCTAACGGTTTTGGGATCATTGCTAGAAAAGACGATCAAAAATCTAAAACTAAACGTTATCTACAGAGTATTATAAACAGGGTTATTTGTAAAACACTAACAACCTTGCAGGACTATGTTACTATCATCATAAACATCTACATTTGTTCTATGACTTGTAATTTCAGTTCATCATATTTTCATACAAAAATAAAAATATTTAAGTTGAATGTTCTAAATGTTACAAAATCTATGCGAAGCAAGTGATAGTACAATAGCAGGGGGAGCCGGGGGCGAGAACATGTGCGCGAGGGGCTTAGGTAGGTGCAGCAGTATACAGAGTTGTACAGAGTTGAAATGTGTTAAATAGAACAACGAAATCTTGAAGGATTATTTTTGGTAAATGTACTATGTTTTGTAAAAAGTCATAGAACTACCGTTGTTGTTTATGATGTCAACAATACAGTCCTGAAAGGTTGTTTGTGTTTTACAAGTAACCTTGAATTTAAGGTGACTAGTAATTAGTGACCGTCACAAAACTGATAAAAATTTACAGTACATTCAGTACATTTTGAACAGTTAGTAGGCGAACATAAATGTTATAAAATGCTGATTTTTTCGCGATTTCCAGTTTGGTCCCATAGTAAAAGTTGTTTGTTTTCATGAGTACAATCACGTATTTTAGTATCGGTCACTAATTACCAGTCACCCTTTATAAATTATTGTATTATTATGACTGAAACTTGCACATTTTTTCGATAGTCATTAAAAATCTATACGGATCGAACAATTAGTAATTTCATAGATCACATTGGCCTATTGTAAATAGTGTGATAGAAAACAATATTTAGAGCCAGATTTTTTCTCTCTTAGAAAACTTCACTATTGCTCAATATTACGAAGGAAAATTTAACTTATATATACAAAGTTTTAGACCTGATATTATAGGTAATATATATAATCAGTATTTTTTCTATCGAGTCGTAGTGTTGAGTGCCCTAATCTGCGATGTGGCTACTACATACGCACTGATTGTTAGTTGTTAAGATATTTATTATATTATAAATAAATGTAATTAAATGTTGTCTAAATCTGGTGTTTTTTTTCTCATGTATGTTGCGAAACTAAGACAGAAAGCGATGGGAGTTAGTGATAGCGTGTCAGGACAGAATGGAAGAAAAAAACGTGTTCCACCGATCCCAAATAAAATGGGACAATGATGGGAAGATGATGATGACCTTGTAGAACAAACCTCTTTCTTAGGTAGGTATATAGAACTAGCTGTCCTGTCTTTATTCATGGCTTTAGTTACAGCTTTGTTTCTATTGGTCGTAGCGTAATGTTTGAGAGCCGCGCGTCGCGAGTTCTATTCCCGCCTGAAACAAATACTTATATGGTTTACTGATAGTAGTTTTGGATCTGGGTGTCTTGAGAATGTAAGTCTACATGTTTGTTAACGCATCCACGATACACGAGTTATCTTAGTGTGGGGCACGTCTTTAAAAACAAAATCATTTTTTCGGATTTGAGATAAATGACTTGCAGATTAATTCCCTTATTATTTTCGCAATTTGGCTACCGTGGTTATTTCAGAAGAGGTACCTATGCATCTTCTCAGAATATGAGTCATCATCTGCCTAGCCTTTTTCCCAACTATATTGGGGTCGGCTTCCAGTCAAGCCGGATTTAGCTGAATACCAGTATTTTACAAGGAGCGGCTGCCTACCAGACCTCCACAACCCATTAACTGGGGTAACACGGTACTTCATGGCAAGACTGGAGTCAGATTTACTGGCTTCTGACTATCCGTAACGACTGCCAAAGATCTCCAAATGACAGCCGGGACCAACGGCTTAACGTGCTTTCCGAGGCACGGAGGAAACTCGTTATGTTAAGATGGTCACCCATCCACAGACCAACCTAGGCAAGCGTGGCTTAACCTTGAAGATCGACCTGTGCGGCTGTTATTATTTAGCCAAGAATATGAGTGTAGGTAAGTATTTTTGTACTTGCATCTAACAACACTGTCAGAGATAAGTTGCGCGGCATTATGCTGAACTGGACCTATTTGGCGAAGCCGTGAGATATTGTTGTACTTATTTCTTTTTTTGCTTTTTTTATGTGTAATTTAAGTTTAACTGTACTCGTTCATATTGATGGTTTGCCAAATAAACGTGTTTTCTTTCTTTTCTTTCTTTAGATAACTAACCTCAGTTCAAAACATTGTTGTCTGTTTATAATTTAGATTTTCTAATTTAATTAGGTAGGTATATTAGATATACCTACGTATATACCTATGTACATTGAAAATTATTTTTACTTACATATTGACTGGTATTCAATTGCCAATAGGTACCTTATTGCTCTAGTGAGTTTTTTTTTAGCTAAGGAGGAAAATCATCGATATGACTTCGCCCGTTCTGGATGAAGTGGGAGAGGGCGTGTCAGACTTCTGCTAACTAAAACCTACTCCTGTTCCTGCTTTGCCTTCATTCCAGGGTCTCGGGGCTCTCTTTCGTTCAACTCAGGACATTGCTCTAATGCTTGCCAACCTGACTGCTGGCGTTTGGAACTGTGTTGAAGTTATGTAAGGATGTTTTTCATGCATAGGTATTATCCAAGATATAGGTATTATCCACAATACTAGGGTACTTACCTATAAATTCTTTTATTGATAAGATAAACACTAATATTAGAGGCAAAAGAATTTGATTGCGTTTAGGTAGTTATGTTTGTTGACTTCTTTACGCTTGAACGGCTGAACCAATTAGGATGAAATTTGGCACACAGGTAGACCCATATTCTGGATTAGCACCTATTATACCTTGGGACTAAGTTCCAAAATTATAGCTTACTCCACTGCTGTAAGTAGATACCTACCTATATAATCGCAATGAAAACTTAACTCAGGTACCTATCTGATTTTCAATGATGACCTATCTCAGCCAGAGTATCTAGTCTCGATAGAGAGCGAGTAGGAATGGCGGACGGACGCCTCCTTCTTCGAAGCACTAATGCTAGCGAAGGAAGCGACTGCATGTGCGGGAGAATGCATCTCACGCCCCAGCCGCTAAGATCCCGACCCCGATTTCCAACCACTGTAGGCATGGACTTGCAGACGGAGAGCAATGGGTAGCTCGTCGTCCAGTAATCATCCAGACCGAGCCCTAGTCGTTGAACTCGAAGGCGTGTAGTGTTCCGTGCGTGCCTCTGGGAGATGTTACCAAAGCCATAATAAGTGCATCGACTAAGAATCACGCCTTATGGCCTTTCTGCGAGATTGAAGTTCTCATAGTTATATGTTAAATGTATCGTATGTTAAATGTTATAACTACTTAGTTATAACATTTAACACTTAAACTTTTTTAACAGTAAACTGTTGTAAAAAAAGTACGAGGTAATTTAATTATTATTATTACTTTAATTTACGATGGTATGTAATTCTGTTACTCTTCAATGAAACGAAACGTTTTTAAAAATCATCTGTTTACGACGTTTACGAACTGTTTGCCGAAACTGCTGCTTTGGCTGTCAAAATTGACAAGTAGGTAATAAAACACCGCGCGTTTCTCGTCTCGCGGTCGGTTTGTTGTGATTATCTCGTATTATATCAGTATTATTACATAAAGGAATAATGTCTGACGGAGATAAAAAGGTAACAAATAGTTTTATCTATAGAGTTACTGAATTATGTTTGTTATCGCACGAGTGTCAATCGGTTTGTTAGCGTTTATTTATCTTCCATGACCTTGCTACGGCTTAGAGGTCGACGATGGGTCACTTAAAATCATTAAGTTTTGCTTCTATCTTCCGCGCATGTCGTGGTCATGATAATTGTACAGTTTTAAGACAGAAAGAACCACGTTTAGTTAAGCTATTGAACTCCGCACTACAGTGGCACTGTTTTGCGCGTGTCGACTTTGACATTTAAAAAAAGTAGTGCGTAAAATATTTGGCGCCTATTTTTAAAACTGGTAGCCGGAAAATGTTGATTTTGGCATAAATTCAACAAATAAATTGTTGCGTAATTTAAAACCATCGTCTCAAAAAATGTAGTTAAACTTTTTATTTATTTCTTGTACCCACAATATGCAAAAATAATACTTATTAGAAACTTGTTCAGTAGGTACATGTTTTGATTACCTTGAAGAGGCCTTGTCTAGCCTTGAGCTGAGATAATCATTATAAAATAATGCTAAATCATTGCACAGGTACTCCCTGCACACAGTTTTATACAAAATACATGTGTTTTTTAGATAACTCTATTAACACCTACATACATGAGAAACAATTTTGGTAGCTAGTTAATTTATGACTAAAAGTGTGAAATATAATATCTTGTATTTGTTGTGTTTACTTGAATATTTATGATATATATTAGAGATAGTATTTATAAATGGTTGCTTCTGTAAAATAATTTGAGGATGATCACACCCAAAGGTTCCAAGAGCTACCTGCCTCCAGAAATTAACTTGCCAACTATGAGTTGGACTCGCATATGAAGCGTTTCATACCATAAACTAAAAATGACACTTTTTTTGTCTTATATTTTTTTTATAGTGTTAACAGAAATTCTAACTCTTTCAACTACCTACCAATTATGGTATACAGATATGGCTTGCTGATGGACAGATGGATAAACTAACATGATAAGGTATTATTATGTTCAATTGGGTAACCAACCAGTACTAAATCCTAAAAATGTCCTGAAAGTCAAGTAAAAACCTTGGAACCTTTGTCTATGGTCACACTATGTCACACTATGTAGAAGATCTATTTGCTTTCTTCTTGCAGCAATAACTCTCTAAAATGTAATTGTTGTCTCTGCCACACTAATTAAAAACACAGTAAGGAAGGATTTTTGGAAAATTGCTTTGTATAATATTACTCAAAACCTCACGAACAACCGATATGCAAAATACCCGCTTTAGTCGTGGAGTTGTGGATACCAGCCTGTTTTACTATACTATACTCAAAACCTCCTTGCTGCACTTTTAATTAGCGTCCAGGTCTATGATGCTTAATTACTTTAATATTCACAACACTTTCAGGCTGATGACAACAGGCTGAAGCCGGCGGTAAGCTTTCTTGGCTATGTTCTTCTATGTTCAAGTTTATAACAATTTCCATCTATATGTATTCCTATTTGGTGTAGATAATATAATTTTATTTTCTTATATGGATTATGGTGTAGTATTTGTTTAGAAATAGTTGTATTTTCTTCCCTATCTGTATGTTGAGGATTAATTTTTATCAAACCATAGATTATGATTTTTTTTAAATCAGTTTATGGAGGTTGGGCTACTATTGTTTTTTTATTGTCTATTCTTCTATTTTGATCACTAGATTTTAGAAGCATCATTTTCGTTATTAATCATTTGTGTCTTTGTAACTCTTAAAATATAATTTATTATAAGCATGATCATCATTTTATTAAAACCCAATAAAATATAATATGTTTGTGGCGTTATTCTATAATAACATTTCTTTTTTATTAGCATGCCACTTCTGGGCAAAGAACTCCCACAAAAACATTGCTTTAAAAATGTATATTTTACTAAAACATTAAAAAATAACTTGTTATTAACCCAAGCAAGTGTGTTAAGTTAATATTCATTTGAAATCATTTCTTACTCTCTAATATTATTTACATTATAATAAAGACTGCATGACCATTATTTACTTATATGCATGATATTTGTATCATAGCCATAGATTTACTCACAATTGTGTGTGGCGGAAAAACCACAGAGTAACCTGAGATAGTTTAAGGAAGAAGGAAAAATAGTAATTTTTTTTTAGCTTCCCGTAAAACTGTAGCAAACCTAAAAGCATTATTACGTGTTGGTACATTATTACTGTTATTTTTTGGACAGGAGAGTTGTAATCCTCATGGACGCCCAAACTGCCTCACAGATGAGCCAGTCTGAGCAGTGTCAGACTTCTACTGACTAAACCCACACTCCTGACTTACATATCACCCACAGACATAACATCTGTGCCCTTGTTTATTTGGTACACAAGTTTTTGCTTCTAGGCAATTGCGCGTGGAAGTGGCGTCACTCCAGGACACCTTATATTAATACAGAGTACATTCGATTAATTATGTAATTGAATATAGGTAGGTGTATCTATCTAATCATTACATCAAAAAAGGCACTTCCATTCATCGTGATAGCGAAGCAACAGGTTTAGTGAAGTCATTGATTAATCTTAGTTTGTGGCAATGTTTTTTTAAAAAGAAAGTCTTTACTTTCTTTTTAAGCATAATTATAATTTTATGGATACACTGTAATAACTTCAGTCAGACTCCTCCTTATTGAAGTCGGTTAAAAAATCCTGTGCAAAAAGCAGCATTGTCATTACTCAAAAATGAATAGCATTCGGTTCTTAGCGACCGCGACACGCGACCGTTAACCGCGTCTGCGACCTAGTCGCGCGACCCACTGTTTACTATGGATTTATATGGAGTACTAAACAAACCAGGCGACCACGTCGCGCGACCGGTGCGATAGAAATCCATACTATTGGGTCGCGCGACCAGAACGCGGTCACGAGTCGCGGTCGCTAAGAACCGAATGCTACCTTTAGGTAGGTAAAGACTCCTTGTTTTTGAGAGAGGTGTAATAAGACTACATAGCTGCTAGGGCCGATGCACGCCAAGTCTGGAGAAGTTATGTTGTTGATTATTTCCGACCCAAAAAATAAACTATAGGGAAATGATTCATAAAACCAAAATCTAGTTTCCTTTTCTCTCCCGACGACCACTAAGACGGGTCCAGTGTTTAGGCTAAAGTGAAAAGCATGGAAAAATGGTAATGGTAATAACCCTTAACAAACAGAGTGCCAGTCTTTTAGTGATTTTAATCCGATTGCAACATCACTAACGTTCAGATGGTGCCGTGGTGGTCCGAGGAGCTCGCGAAGATGAAGAAGCTGGTCACCACCAAGAGGCGCAGGATCAGGAACGCAGCGCCGGTCCGGAGGGAGATTGTGGTTAGACGGTACCTGGAAGAAAAAGAAAAGTATGAGTTAGCAGTAAGGAGGGCAAAAGAGGACAGTTGGAAGAAATTTGGTACAAAACAAGAAAAGGAAGAGATCTGGGTAGGCATATACAGAGTAATGGGCAGGGTTTCAAAAAGGGAGGAGGACCTGCCTCTACAGGTGGAAAGGCAAACACAGGACGCGAGGAACTTTGCCCCGAGGACGGTGAAGAAGAAGACAACATGGACCATCGCCAAACCCGATAACTGGCAGAAGTGGTAAACGAGTGAAGCCATGATGAACGGCATGACCCACCGTTTACCCTAAGCGAGCTGAAGTCCATGGAGTCGTTCAACCCTAAAAAGGCCCCGGCCCTGCAAAGGAGCAGACGGCCTCACTGCTGACATCTGTTCTCAGGCCGTGTGATGTGACCCTGAGATCTTCCTGGCACTGCTCCACAAGTGCCTGGTATGCCACCACTTCCCAAAGACCTGGAAGGAAGCAACTGTGGTCGTGCTTAGGAAGCCGGGGAAAGACTTGTATACCGTATCTACCCAAGTCTTACAGACCGATTGGGCTATCGCCTGTCTTGGGAAAGTGTACGAGAAGATGCTGGTTGCTCGTCTCAAATTCTACCTGCTTCCCAGGATCAGTACTCGCCATTACGGCTTTATGCCCCAAAAAAGTACCGAAGACTCCCTCTACTAGCAGCAACTAGACTTGCAGCTAGGGCCGATGTTCGCCAAGGCTGGGGGGTTCGCAATTGCAGGAACGTAGGTAGGTTTTAGTACAAGTCTGCACTCTAGCTCCCCCAGGAAGTTATTTGATGATTTCCTAGCCCAAAAAAAAACTATTGTGAAATGCATTTTCACACACCTGATTCATAAAACTAAAACCTAGTTTCCTATTACCTCCTGACGACCATTAAGGCGGGTCCAGCGCTTTAACTGAAGCCAAAGGCGTAAAAAAAACCCCGTCACGATTGTCCCTCGTCCCCAATTATGCGCAAAAACCCTTAACAAACTGCGTAAAACACATATTAACTTCTTCCAGTGCTTTATTTTTTGGAAAAACGCGGTCACAATTATACTTCGTCCCCAATCACACATAAAACCTTAACAAACAAGGGTGCCAGCCATTCAGTGATTTTAATCCGATTGGAAAATCACTAGGTAATGTTCAGATAATGCGATTAGCCCTCGCGCGGAATCGTGACACACCTACTATTTTAACTTCTCCGTAGGCGCCCGTGAAGGTCTCGAGGAAATTACTGCTTCGACATTGATTATGGAAAGTAAAAATAGAATATAAAACATCCAATAAACTGGCGTGAGATGAGAATAGTTTTGAAGACTGAACAAACAATGTTATTGGAACTATTTGCCATCGTTTCTGACAGTTTGAACCCAAGAAATCGGTTTGAAAATTAAGATTTCTCTTGAAAGATCGTTCAGGGTCTGAAATAGGTCCAACATTGCTGCTATGCCCGTTATCTTGGGCAGTAATAGTGCTTCTGGAATAGATAACGGTTATAAATATTCGTAGAGGAAACATTACAGGGGCGAAATAAAAAAAAAACTGTTTGAAAATTAAGGTTTCTTTGGAGAGGTCGTTCAGGGTCTGAAACAGGTCAACATTGCTGCTATACCCTATTTCTTTGAGAGTACCTAATAGTGCTTCTGGAATGGACTCGCGAAGGAAACATTATACAGGCCGAAAATTAAGGTTTCTTTGGAGAGGTTGTTCAGGGTCTGAAACAGGTCAACATTGCTGCTATGCCCTATTTCTTTGAGAGTAACAGTGCTTCTGGAATAGACTCGCGAAGGAAACATTATACAGGCCGAAAATTAAGGTTTCTTTGGAGAGGTTGTTCAGGGTCTGAAACAGGTCAACATTGCTGCTATGCCCTATTTCTTTGAGAGTAACAGTGCTTCTGGAATAGACTCGCGAAGGAAACATTATACAGGCCGAAAATTAAGGTTTCTTTGGAGAGGTTGTTCAGGGTCTGAAATGGGTTCGACACTGCTGCTCTGACCACTTACTTTGTCTGTAATAGTGACTGCTTCTGTGACAGACAGCACAACGGTTAAAACAAAAAGTAAAAGAGAAGAAAAGTAGAGAATGCGTCGAGCGTGCCTGTACTGAAACTGGAAAAGACTGGAAGAATTTATCTGCTGCGGTCTTTCCGTTCGATTATAATTTAGGTGCCTTCAAGGCCAGAGTGAATAGGCTCTCAATGAATTAGCGTGCTTCTCCATCAACGATTATTGCATCACTGCTAACCATCAGACGGGATGGTAGTCAAGCCCTGGTGTATAAAAAAAAAGTATTTACCGGGCATCAGACACTCAGCATTAGTTTTCAGTTGGCACCCCACATTGGCGTTGAACTGAATGAATGTATCACTATCATGTTACTATGTTAACATGTAAAATATAATCAATCTTCTTGCATCAGCTACAAGATAAACATTAGTGCCCAAGTGGGTGTGTCAGCTGATCGTTTGTAACAACAAAAAAGTACCTAGTCAACATGGCAGCTACTAGGCGGCGTCAGATCAATTTTCGCAAGTCAGGGTCAGAAAACGCAGTGTCATTCTGATTTGATTCTGCGGTCGTACAAAAAGCGGATTGCGGTAGTCATCTTTGCTATGATCAACAGATTTTCCACTAATTCCGTTATCATTTTTAAGCCTTATCGATTTGATCTTGACATCATTAACATGATTTAATCAAGATTTTTTGGAACACATTTCCACCACGCCTTTTTATAAATGAGTATCTGAAAATATTACTTGTCAGCGCCGACGTAGTTAACCTTGCCTGAAAAAGGCTATGAGAAATAAAAGACCAAGTACCTACATATATTCATATGAGTGAATGAGAGATTTAATACATAGGTATATATATGTTTATGGTCAGAATATGGGGGAAATGCGTATTTTTGTGGTTTGGAAATCATGCAGTGACTTATCTACCGTTCTAGGATGATGCGAGAGGGCGTGTCAGATTTTACTGACTAAAACCACACCTGCGTCGTTCAATTATCCTTTGCGTTAGGCCGTGGAGCACGGCCTGCGGTGACTCTTTAGTTTCCTTTTCAGAAATTCTCCGTGGCCTTAGCGTGAGTCGCGTTAGATTTTACTGACCCACATGATTTACCTACTTATGTTAGCCTCATTCTGGTTTAGAGTATTTGGAATCGGAAGGATTATATCAGGTAGGCCCCCTGATTATAATCCTTCCGGCCGAATATCAGATCACGGTGATCAATCTCAGCAGCCGTTTCTTTATTCTTATAGTTCTCCCGTTTTTCTTTACGGGTAAAATATAGGAGAGTCAATTCTGATCGATAAAAGTCGAGTAAGATATTCGTCATTTCAGCAGAAACACGTGGCCACTGCTGGACATAGCTCTCCCCTATATGTGCCCTATGTTTGTGTTCTGCATCTTGCATTCATCGAATATCCAGGTCGTTAGTCCACATTGTGGACTCCTACGTACTATTCCAGATAGTAAATTTAAATTAGCATTACTCTGGGTTAGACTTATAGAGTAGGTAAATATCTTTAGTGGGGATTTGCCTGATTTACAAAATATTCAGCTCTATACTTAATCCGAATCCCTAACCAATTTGATTTATGACTTTTTACAAAAACTCCTTAGACTGCTAGAGTCCCCAAGAATCCCTAAAAAAACCTAAAAAATCCTAAAAATGTATGTAAATACTAATAACATTTCTAACCTAAAACAAAAGAATCTTCGAGCACATACCTACATACGAGTATACTTCAGTCCCGCAGAATTGCGGTCAAACCTCAAATTGGCGTTTGATTGCTGTGCACTTATTCAATTGGGTACTAGTTTAGCTGGCCAGTCGCAAATAGAGATAAATTCATTTATTGCTAGACACTCAATTATTTAGCAGGGTTGAGCAAGAACGCGATGGATGGATTCTGTAAAAGATAAGTACGTCTACTAGCTTCTATCAGCCCTATAGGGGGTGAATTTTGGAAAATCCTCCCTTAGTACCCGCTTACGTTACAAAAGGAAAACTTGTGCAAAAAATTGCGTTGATATTGTGTTGTTGTGTTTATCTTTTTATATATAGATGGTACTAAAAAGAGGCTACTATTAAGTTGTTGGCAAATAAAGATGTATGTAGTAAGAAGACATGCAACGACGACCATCATCATCGGACGATGTTGATGGTCATCATACCTGCCCTTGTCCCGTGTTACTCGGGGTCGGCGCAACACGTTTTTCCTTTCATTCTATCTTCTCTGCAGTCACGCTAGCACAGATTTGCTTTCATACCACTCCTTAGTTCTGACACAAGCCATCTATCTTTTCTTTGGCCGCCCTCTCTATCCATCCACATAATTATATATTCATAACTCTTATCCTCGACTTCAATGAGGAATGAAATGGATAGGATTTAGAGTCACTCTTAGACTAAATAAAATCTATTTGTGTTCCTTGAGTTGACCTTTGCGTTTCAGGACCACGATAACTCTTTTAAATGCTCCTGCGGCCCTAAAGAGATTTGATGCGCGTATACTAGTACTACGAGCAAATTCCAGAAGTTGAGTTGAATCTTTTCCGTCTTTGTTTTCTAATTTACTTAACACTTCGCTCGAGTGCTAATTGGTAATTCTGACAAAATCAATATTATTATTGACATATTAGATACTACGGTCTTTATACAAAGGGGTAAGTCTTGCCTTAGAATCTAAAAATTAAATCCGATTTCTGAGTTATGTAGGAGCCTACTTCAATGTCCTTTATAGGTTTCAGAGTAATTCAGAAACCAGTGTTACGTCAGCAAATGTTATTTTGTAACTTCAAACGCTTCAAAAAGTTTTGTTTTTATACAAAAATCCTTTTTCTGTTTTTTTTTTGGCTACTCACGCTAATATTTCGTGTAATGTCCAAGGTTAGAGTAATTACAACTTGTTTGACGTTCTGCTGCAATTTATGCACGTTTGTTTGTAAGTAGCAGTATCAAGTGGCTTGATTATATAATGTCATTAAGTGGGCAATAAACTTGAACGAATTTTTCGAGTACATCTCAAGCCTTTGTGCCCAAACTATAAATATCAGAGTATCAATTATATACAGGGCCACTTGTAGACAATATTTCAAATCATCGTGAGTTAATAATGGTTCAGACGCATCCACGATGATAACTTATCAACTACTTATATATTATTTGTCACAATCAAGCAGTCTGTAGTCGGCCATTGCGTTCTGAGTGAGAACGCGCATCGTCTCCCGCTCAAATATTTTGAATTACGAACGTACCATAGTGCTTGTGTTTATTTTTTAAATAAGGACAAGGAATTTATTGAAATGGATTTATTAAGCAAGGTTGGTTGAGATTCATTGTTTGTTTTCAATATTAAGTAAATAATAATGATTTTCTTGCCCTCTAATGTTGTTTTGCGGTCGTTAGTTCACGAATTGATAGCGGTTGTGAATGAGTGCGATCTGCTGATTCTCATTAACTCATTGGACGCGTGACGAGCATGTTTATCACAGAACTTCGCATTATTTTTTTATTTAAGATCTTCGGTATTTACTACCTTATTTATATAACTCGTTTACTGACCATATGCTTAGTTTAAATACTGATAAGCGGTTTCTAATTCAAAGTATGGATAACTTTGAACTAAGAACGTACTAATCCATTGATTAGATTTTAGCTTAGGTAATCACGTATTTTTTTTCTTTAATACCTAAATAAGGCCTTTATCTGTCTATTACAGTAGTTTTATTTTTTTATTAGAATAAAAAATATATCAATACAACGAATTAATAATAAAAAACAATTCTACAGGTAGGTAGTTACTGTAATCCGTTTCCTAATCACTATGCAATTAGTTTTATACTGTGAAACAGTAATTAATTAGTTACGAATAAAAAAATATTGATAAAATAGCGTCCGTCAAAATAATGATTGAGATTACATATTTATGATGAGGCCCATAATATATAGAAACATAATGTCTACGCCATAATAGAGTCGAACTGGAAAATAGTCTTTGTATCTAGTTGCAGTGTCATTTAAATAGTCAGGAACTTGTGAATACAATACCAAATCAGGGTTGCCAGTTTTGTGCTCACTAAGTTAAATATTTTATTTAACTTAGTGAGTACTGTTGGGACACATGCCTCTCCTCTAGGAAAGGGAAAGGGAATTTTATTTATTATTCTGATCTATTTCCATTTCATAGTCCAAATAGTGGAGTCTAATTAGGGAGTATTTTATATTATTAGCTTCTGTATGTGGCTGCGCCCGCGTAAAAGTAGAAAATTATGCCAAGAACTTAGTGATATATATACCTACCTACTTAGACGTAATTTTTTTTTACAAAAACTAGTGCTTGACTGTGATCCCACCTGATGGTAAGCAGTGATGCGATCATTCATGGTGAGGCGCACTAGTTTTTAAGAGCCTATTCACTCTAGCCTTTAAGACACCCAAATTATAATCAGACGGGAAGACCGAAGCAGGCAAATGAATAAATATTAGTTGTGTAGATGGATGGATGTGTGGTTTGACGGGAATAGATAAAGTGAGAAATGATTATATTAGAGGAAGGTAGAAAGTGGCGCCTGTGTCTGAAACGTTGAAGGGGAATCGTTTGTCTTGGTAAAGTCATATAAAAAGGGGGGATAAAACGCATGTTACTAAAAGAGAAATGAGTATACATGTAGGTACCTAGATAGATAGAGAGAAACGGAGGCCAAAAAATAGAAAAAAAGAAAAGGGAGTTAGTGATAGCATGACGAGTGACAGGTCAGAATGGAAAATGATGAATGAATAAATATTGTTTAGGGCGAAGGTTAGAGCTTTAAAACGAAAAATATACTAAGAAATATTGTATGTAGTGTTAAGTAGGTGTTTGTTACTCCGTCGGTAACTCTTTATACCACGCAGTTAGTCTATATTGTTTATCACATCACCAGTTCTTAGCCGGTGCTCTTATCTGGTGTTATCAAATTAGCGGGCGCGTTATAATGACCCTTAATATCTGCCACTTACGAAGTTATTGATAATTATAATCATTGCGATATTTCTTATCTCGCGTCAGTTTACGGTTTAGGTATGAAAATAACTCGTCTTGTAGTAAAAAGATTAATTAGTTAGCAAGGCCAGTCAGGGCTGGCGGCCTAGATGCATACATACTCGTATGCCACAGCCTTATAATGTTCCCACTGCTGGGAATCAAGCCTCTTCTCTAGGACAAGGTACAGCCTGTAGTCAGCCATATAATGTTCCCACTGCTGGGAATCACGCCTCTTCTCAAGGACAGAGAAAGGCCTGTAACTTGTTTTATAATGTTCCCACTGCTGGGAATCACGCCTCTTCTCAAGGACAGAGAAAGGCCTGTAACTTGTTTTATAATGTTCCCACTGCTGGGAATCACGCCTCTTCTCAAGGACAGATAAAGGCCTGTAACTTGTTTTATAATGTTCCCACTGCTGGGAATCAGGCCTCTGTTCTAGGAAAGGGAATGGGCCGTAATCCATTATGCAGAATTAGTGCGGGTTTGGGGGATGTCTCATTTCTTCGCATGGTTTGGGACATCCCTGTTTCCTTACGAGGTTTACCTTGACCATTTTGAGAGCAATGGTGATGCAATAAATGACACAAAGTAATGCGCCTGGCTGGGTTTGAACCTAAATCTCGAATGTCGGAGCTGTTACTATTGGGCGACCACTGCTGATTGCCTATTGGTTAATATATAAACAATTTTTAATTGTGAAACTAATGTATGTATACAAATCTCGTGTCACAGTGTATTTTCTCGAACTCCTCTGAAACGGCTTGACCGATTTTTATGTTTTTTTTTGTATAATTTTGATAGGTAAGTCTGAGAATAGGCCGTTGGCAATTATTTATACAACCAAGTGATAAGTCTGCTATCACGCGGTCGAAGTAGCTGGCAGCGCATAGTTTCATAAAAAACAACAAATAATAAAAATATAATTGTATTGTAGCAGGCATCATAATTATTTTTCTTCTAAGTCCACCTAAGTAAATAATTTCGTACGCAAGCTAAGTAATTGACGTAGTTTTTTTCTATCGTCTGTTTTTTATACCCTGAGACTAAATTGACACAAGTAATGTCAAATTTACTATAGGAATGACGCCAGTTCTTTTGTGTTGAAATGTCATTTTAGTCTCAGGGTTTAAAAAACAGACGATAATCAAACAATTCGATACTGACAACCTTAGCGTGATTGTTACGTAAACATAGATAATAATAGGTCTATTCTAGACTCATACGCTCAACTGCGCACTATATTGATGTCAATTTGTTGTACCGCAATCAACGTGACACGATAAACCTTTATGAATAGAAGAACTGCTGTTTTTTTTTATTTATAATGTGTGTTTTTATACGGCAATTTGTTAAAAACAACCTGTGAAATAACTTGTTGGAGGGAAAAAAACATGGCGTCTTATAGTGTCTAAATGCTAAGGTAGGTATGTATCTAATTTGTGACAGAAACAAAATTATTTAAAAAATAATTTATAAGCGTCTATTATTAAAAACTTAAACGATTTCGAAAAAAGAATGATAACCCTACGCGTAAATAATAATTATCATAAACAATTTTATTCTCTAGTCTGTGGTCGTTTGCGCGGGAAGTCGACGCGATGACGTTTGGCACGTGTAACTCTATACTGACTATGACTACTGTATGGTCGATGACTAATACAGTGTAGTTAAAATTAAGTAAGTATAATCATTAATCAGTGTGCAGTAAACACTGATTATTTACCATATTTTTTATTATTATTGAAAGGCGTTTTCAACCACTATCTCACTTGATGGTAATCGATGATGTGGTCGACGATGGAACACGCTTGCCTAGAAGTAACCTATTCACTCTTGACTTAAAGACCCCTAGGTTGTAGCTATCATGAAACACAGACTCCGGCAGGAAATTCCACTACTACTAATTCATACTATTTATTCAAGAGAAAAACATCGTACGGGTTTTTTTTTAATTATAAAATTGTTGTGATTGAGGTAGGTAAGCAAATATACAGGATAAAATTGAATGAAACTAGCGAAACTTCACATTGTTGGCTACTGAGTTACTACTGACTTACTGAGGCCCTGGGTTGAACAAAAGAGAACAACGAGACACTGGAAATAAGGCAAAAAAGGAATAGGAGTGGGTTTTAGTCAGTAGAAGTCTGATAGCTCTGGGCGCAGCGGGAGAAAATAAATGATTTCCTGGCTTTAAAAAAATTAAAACCAAAAGATTTATTTCGAACTGTCAACGGGGTGAATGGCCTCTAGGAGATTTGTATAGTGAAGTTTCACCTTGCAGTTTTCCTGATAACTAACTCGTAAAATTGATCAGAATGTTATGGCATCCTTTTGCTATAGTAATGATCTCGAAGACCTTCCATTGATGACTTACGAGTATATGTATAGACAGCTCATAAAAAGAACTGTTGGCTGGCAAAACAAATAAATTGTTGGGTGTACAAGGTTCCAAGAGTTTTATGAATGAAAATTCATGGATTCTAAACGCATTGACACAGTAACTAAAGTAAAATAATGATATTTTCTATGTATTTATGTTTTTTATATTGATAAAAGTGATGATATTTTTTAATTACTTTTTTTATTAACCTATCAATACCCGCGAAACGAGACACAATAGTAAGACAATAACAGCGCGGTCCTATGAGACCGGTCGGGGATTCAAGAATTAATTGAGCTTAGCGCTAGGGCTGCGGGATTGATCAAAAAAGTTATTGTGACCGTGGCAAAGGGCCACTGGAGCATGGGTTTTAGTCAGTACGTATTTAAAAAAAAAACGCATCAACTTTTTCACCCAAAGTATTAATTAGTGAAAAAGTTTTCACCATTAACCACCCCGCAGCCAGTAACAAAAATTTGTATGAATACAAAATAATTTCTCGCCCCTATCAATTTGATGTAGAAGAATTTTCTCAAATAAGAATTTTTGATGAATACGATATCAAACCCTATATTTACTAGTGTAGAAGTTAAGACTTTTTTTTTTGGTGTGGAAATCTAAAAAAGGTTTTTCTCGCTCTAGTTGGAGTGAGATCCCTCTCAAACTTTCACTGACTAAAACCGTGTTCCTTCAATTGCTCTTTGCGTTCCAAGGTAGTGGCTCTTTCAAACGATCCCGCCCGATGCCCTAGCAGTTTTAGATTGACACTATACTTTGAAAGAAAATTAATTACTTTAAGTACACAGTTTAATCAAGTTGTTTGTGTCAGTGTCAGAAAGCGGCGCGATAGGATTGTTTGATGCCGATGCATTTAATATAATAATAAGGTCTCGCACTCCCTTATCTAGAGCATCAGGTTAAGGTTCAAGACCACATTGTGCATTAATTGCAGCAGATTAACTTATTGAACCGCGGCGCCACGTCTAAGTAGCAAAAGCGTGATCTCGGCAATGGCAATCAATACCAATAAGAAAAACAAAAATAAAAAGTTGTGAAAAAAATGTTTTCAAACAAAATTTATTAGGGTATTAAGTTGTCAATTGTCATGTCATCGTGACTGTGGCGTGCTGGACACATTTTGTTTTGTCATGCATATACCGTGTTTCAGACATCGCCGCACAAACGAATATTAGGTATCCAGTACAAGATTCTTTACCCTCCGTGTGAGTGATAGTTTTTCGTCGGCTTTTTTCAAATATAAAAAAATCTGTACTTTTGATTCTTTTTTACTGTAAAAAATCGTCATACCAAACATATTTTTTGTTCGTAAAGTTTTATAATAATATTGAATATCATGTCGCTTACCGTTCTTCCTAAAAAAGGACCGCATTTTCTTCTCAACCAAGATTACGTAGATTTTCAACATTTTCCAAGCAGTTGATACGGCTAGTAACCAACGTAATAAAGCGGTACTAATAGGCAGTAATGCATTAAAACTGATTTGTTCTATTCCTGTGGAAAATCCTAGGTCTTCCGTAACGAATCGTGAAGGCATTTGTACAGCTGTTGCTGCTTCTAAAGTAAAGAAAATATTATTGAATAAATTATAAAGTTATGACGAAAGTAGGTAAAACAGCTGTTATTTTTATAGATTGTAATTTTTTTTTTTTATTAGCCTAGTTTGTCCCACTGCTGAGCAAAGGCCTCCCCTTTTTCTTTCCAAATCTCTCTGTCTTGGACCATCTCTGGCCAAGTTTAAATAAATATATATAAATATAAGTGAGTAAATTTATTATCACTACTTACATAGTACTTATAAAACAAAGTCGCTTTCTCAGTCCCCCCTATATCCCTATGTATGCTTAAATCTTTAAAATTACGCTACGGATTTTGATGCGGTTTTTTAAATAGACAGAGTGATTCAATAGGAAGGTTTATATGTATAATATAGTAGGGAAAAACTGATAATTTTGCACCCTGCGAAACCGGTGCGGGTCGCTAGTAAAATATTTTATTTATTTTTTATTTATTCTTAAACTTAAAGCTATCATTACAGATCAACCCAATGCGATAGTATATTTATTTAAATGCATTTGTGTTGTATATCTCTTGTCATTGCATGATATTTGTCAAGGCTTTTTAAGTTAATTACTTATTATCAACGCGAACAATTTAATGAGTTTGTTTATTTACTTAACGCATAGCGTCATACGAGTAGTTGTGACAGCCCAGTGGTTAAGACAACCGCCTCTCACGCATGAGGTTGTGGGTTCGAAACCGGGCAAGTTCCCATGGGACTTTTTCTCCATGAAAAGAACGCGGATTAGTTGGTCTTGGTTGTCATTCACAGATTTTTGACAGTCGTTACAGGTAGTCAGAAGCTAGAAAGACTGATCATCAGTCTATCCTAAGAGTTTCGTGTTGCCCAGTAACTGGGTTGTGATTTGTGAAGGGATGATATCGCGCCTTGTAAAACACAGCTTTTAACCCGATTGCACTAAAAGGGCTGTTTTTTTTTGTTAAGATGGGTGATCGTTAAAATGAATTCTCTCGCTTTGGGCGTAGCGGGAGGGCGTGTCAGACTTCTACTGACTAAAACCCACTCCTGTTCCTTTTTTGCCCTAATTCCAGGGTCCCCGTTTGTTCTCTTTCGCCAACTCAAACCGCCCTAAAAGGGCTGTAACGTTTCATACAGTCTACACACATGGATCTACCATAACTCCAGCATGATTCTAAACCTCCAGTGGTGGGATTTTTTGTCGGATCTTAAACGATCGCTGTAAAATAATTACAGCAGCACACGTTAAGCAACGCTTGTCACGATCGGTTTATGAATGGGTGGTCATATGCCTCGGAAAAAAAACCTTAAGCCATTGGTAGCGGCTGTCATTTGTCAATCTTTGACAATTGTTATGGTTAGTCAGAAGCCAGGAAATCGGATAACAGTTTTACTAAGAGCACTCGCCCTTGGAAAGATTGTCACCATGTTATCGCAAGTCATCTTGACTAGGTTGTGAAGGCCGGATAGGCAGTCGCTCCATATAATGATATTCAGCTAAATCCGACTTGACTGGAACCCGACCCCAATATAGTTGGGAAAAGGCTAGGCAGATGATGATGATCTGGTTAGATCTAGTCTAACCAGATCATCATCATCTGCCTAGCCCATGCCATCACCTAGCTCGAATAATCATAGGTATTTGTTAAGATTTTAAATATGTATATTTTTACACCACCTGCTCGATAATGACCCTATTATGTGTCATGTAACCTGCACGTAAAGCAACTCGTTATCACCTAGGGAGATAATACAGTATGGCCGATCCCTAGGGCATAATGGTTTTTTTTTTAATTTAGAACATCAAATACGCCTTCAGTCATTTAAAATGTACGTGCATCAAACGAATTTATTCAAAAATGAAACTGGCCACTAACAAAAAAAAGAATAATAAATGTGGTTAAATACTGAGGAAAAAGTTAAGGAGGTTCTAAAAAAGAGTAAAGTTATAAAGTAATATTGAAGTATTGAATTTTGTTTGTTTCTAATTTGGAGTTGAGATGAGATTACCGTGTAAACAATGTTGCATATTTTTTAATTTATTTATAATTTGTTTTATACGATATATAGTACCTAGTTAATTAATCGTAGTAGACTTGTAATTATCTCACACATGGTGTAAAAAGTAGAGTATCCAACACGGGAATAAAGCTGTCTTTGTCTTGGGCGGCTTTAATTCCTCACTTCACTCAGGTTTCTCTATTAACTCCCTCGCGATGCTCGGGAGTTAATTATATAAATCCCTCACTAACGTTCGGGATAAAACTTAGCAACCTTCGTTTTGTTCGGAATTCAATATGCCGCCCTCGCCTTAAAGACACTGCTTTACTCCCTAGTCACATAATCTACTATTATTTATTATACACCTTATTGTACACACATAAAACTAAACACAAAGGTACATGCAAAGGGCGGCCTTATCGCATTCCGCGATCTCTTCCATATAATACAGTAGATACGGCCGTTATAAGTTGGCGAGTCTGAAGTTAGGCTCTGCGAATTTTGGCGCTTGAAAACTCGTACAAAAATAAAGGTTTAAACAAAATAAATGCAATTTTTTTAACAGCAATAACAACTGCAAATTTGAGAGACTAACTTCAGGCTGGGCAACTTATAACGGCCGTACTTACGATATTTGCTTGGAACTAAATCGGCTACGTCAGTGCCAGAGACTTTGCCAACATAACAAACAAAAAAATGTTAAAAATCAACACTGGTCGTCTTATCTACGTTCAATTTAATCAACTTGATGACGTCACTCAGTTAATTGATACTCACACACTATCGGTCAAGGTTACATTGTTAACCTAATAGGCAAGTTTTCTAAGACGTACCCAAGACTTTATGTATGTAACTTCTGAAAAAAAAATAAACTATAGTCTTTTTTACATAGCATGGGTTAGGTGACAGCAGGACAAAAATATGCATCTTTAAGATGAGAAAAAGGATAGTTAGCTACATTGTATGAATGTGACAGCTGTCACCGAAACCATCCTATAACAAATTTAGTAGGTATAGTGCGCCTCACCATCGACGATTGCATCATTACTTACCATCAACTGGGATCGCGGTCAAGCACTAGTTTATACCAATTAAATGATAAATGATAATGATAAATGATAAATGATATTTATTCTGCAAATAGGTTTTTTCAAACTCTTTTACACGTCAATTTTTTTTTTTTTGGACTTTTTTTTTTTTTGTTACTAGATGAGGCCGGTGTTTCCTAACCGACTACCCTGAGAAGAAACACCGAAACAAACTCAGGGGTCACAGTCTCTTTTAAAGTCCATCAACATGTAAGTAAGTCATATGCGAACCATGCAGATTAGTGTCCGAGATGGCCTTTTGAAGAAAGAACCATGCAAATTTGAGTGGACCTGTCCAGTCAGTGCAAGCATTTGTCATTATTCGCAAAGCTCAACTCAGGACTACTAAGGAGCTCTACGACTTGACGAACAATACCAAAGAGAGGACATAATGGTTAGGCCACAGAAAACACTCGAATTGCCGGACATAAGTTAAAATGACTAAAAAAAAAAAATAAAAATAAAAAAGCAATCCACATAGTCCTCACATTCACAAAAAAGAAAAACAAAATAATACAAAGTGTAATACTTAACAAATTAAGCATTTTTGTCAAACAGAAATAAAAAAAAATAATAATTAAAAAATGTCAAATTGTAAAGTAAAAATTATTTTACAATGTCAAATTGTAATAAATAAATTTCAAATTGTAAAATAGTACAATCGAAAACAAAATAAAATAAGAAGATAAGACAACAGTTGTAGTGCGCACTGGAGCGGGTCAATCCCAAGCCTTTACGTCCTCAACGTAGTCCTTTACAGTGTAATAAGCCTTTTGGCAAAGTTTTCGCTTAACAAAAGATTTGAACTTATTAAGGCTTAGTTCTTGCATATGACTAGGAAGCCCATTATAAAAGCGTATACATTGACATCTAAATGAACCCCCTATTTTTTTGAGCCTGGTTGCAGGAACAACAAAATTATGTTTGTTCCTGGTATTAAAATTGTGAATATCACTGTACTTTTTAAACATGTTTTTGTTTTTATGGGCGTACAAGATATTTTCATAAATATACTGTGAAGGCACAGTCATTAAATTAATTTCTTTAAATTTATCTCTGAGGGAGCATCTGGGACTTAATTTATAAATCGAACGAATAGCCCTTTTCTGCAAAACAAAAATTGTCTGGATATCGGCGGCATTTCCCCACAGTAGAATACCGTACGACATGACACTATGGAAATAGCTAAAATAAACTAAACGGGCTGTCTCTACATCAGTTAAATTTCTTATTTGTCTAACAGCGTAAGCTGCAGAGCTAAGTTTCTTCGATAATTTGTCTATATGAGGGCCCCACTGAAGCTTAGCATCTAGAGTTATGCCCAAGAACACTGTTGCATCTTCAGGACTCAACTCTTTACCTTTAACTAGTACACTAGTGTTTACTTGCCTAACATGTGGCATGGTAAACTTAATACACTTTGTTTTTTTTTCATTAAGATGGAGGTTATTTACATTAAACCAGTGTATTATTTTCGAAAGAACTACATTTATATCGTCAGTAACCGTCTGTTGACGTTTCATTTTAAACAAAAGTGAAGTGTCGTCTGCAAACAACACTATATTATGGTTATCCTTGATGAGGTAAGGTAAGTCATTTATATAAATAAGAAACAAAAAGGGGCCAAGAATTGAGCCCTGAGGGACACCCATTTTTGCTACGGATCCGGGAGATCTTTTCCCATTTACATCGACTGTCTGAATCCTATTACTCAGATAAGAAGTAAGAAGATTCAGAGAGGAGTTCCGGATCCCGTAATGGCGAAGCTTCCTGATTAAAGTTTCATGGAGAACACAATCGAATGCCTTGGATAAGTCACAAAAAATGCCCAGAGCATCGCATTTGTCTTCCCATGCATCATAAATATGACCTAAAAGTTCAACCCCGGCATCGGTTGTTGAACGACCCCTTGTAAAACCAAATTGTTTAGTATGTAACAATTTGTGTCTATTGAAAAATCTTTGTAATTGCTCTAAAATGAGTTTCTCGAATATTTTACTAAAGGTAGGTAGTACTGAAATGGGTCTATAATTCGTGGGGTCAGAAGTACTACCCGTTTTAAACAATGGTATTATTTTACTACACTTCATTAAATCAGGAAACTGTCCACAATCAATACAATTATTAAAAATAAGTGCTAGACTAGGAGCTACAACGTTGATAATGGTTTTAACAACATCCACAGAATTTCCCCATAGATCTGTGGTCTTTTTTACATTCAGAGTGTTAAAAGTTTTAATTATGTCCGCAGGAGTCACATGATCGAAATTAAAATCAAAATCGCAAACTTCAACATTTTCTTTAAGTAGGGACTCTGCAGCAGTGGGTGATGAGTTCAGAGACTTTGTTGTTAGTATGGGGATCTCTGAGAAGAAGTTTTCAAAAGCCGCTGCTACCTGAGAGTCCGATTTGATTACAACGTCATCAATTATAAGGCTATAGTCGCTACATGATTTTCTAGACCTTCCAGTTTCACTATTTATAATATTCCAAGTCGTTTTAATTATATTATTGCTATTCTTAATTTTGGAACTCAAGTAACGCGACTTTGCAACAGAGCATACTTTTTTAAATAATTTTGAATAATTTCTAACATATAAACTAAATTCCGCAGTATTAACATGAATCTTTTCATCATACAACTCATAAAGCCGAGTTCGACTTTTATGAATACCAATAGTAGCCCATTCACCAAAAGACACGTTACCCTTAACTGCAATAGTCTTAGGTATAAAGATCGAATTATATTGCTTACAGTACATATTGAAAAAGTCTTCATATTGATGATTGATATCCGTTAAATTTGGCGACAGTACTAAATTATCAATGAGTTTAGTTTTAAAATTTTCTAAGCGACTTGCAGTTTTTGGGTTAACAGTGATATTCTTTTTAGACACTATGATATTAGGGTTTTGAAAAGTAATCAATTGACCACAGTGATCAGAATCAAGTAAATTTATAATTTGTTTATTGCTTGGTACAACATCTGTATAAATGTTATCTATGCATGTGGCACTAGTAGGAGTTATTCTTGTTGGCTCCAAAAATAAGTTAACAAGATTGTAGGACTGAAATAGGCTTATAATTTTGCTACATAAACTAGACTTTTCTAATAAATTAACATTAAAGTCACCACAAGTGATTATGTACTTGTTTGACTTACAAATCTTATGAAACACTTCATCCATAACCTTCTCAAAGCAGTCATACAATCCAGAAGGGGGTCTGTACACACTTAATACAATAAACTGTTCCAATTCAATACAGGCTATTTCAATTGACCGCTCAACAGATAAACTTACAATATCTTTCCGTTCTTTATATTTCAGGTGGTTACTTATTATAATCAATGAGCCACCACGGATAGCATCAATTCTGCTAAACGAACTACCAATCTGGTGATTACTAAAATTAAACATTAACTGATGGCTTTTAAGCCAATGTTCAGTTATACAAAGAATATTAATATTATTGCAATTCATAAACAGTTCTATTTCTAAATCTTTGTTCTTTAAGCCTTGAATATTTTGATGCACCAGGTTGATATTATTTTTAGATTTTAAAACATTAGTGGAATAATTTTCGTTCAGCATGTTCATATTTTGTAAGCCAGAGATTGCCTCTGTTGTCTTAACTTCTAATTTAAATTAAAATCAATATTGTTGTCATTATTTGCTGCCAAGTTATTGGCAAAATCAATTGTCAAGGTATTGCATTGCTCAATAGAAGCAATTTGTTTAGCCAAGTTCTTGGCTGTAATACAAAAATAATATGATAGCGACACAGCTATCTGTCTCTTACAAAAAAATGCAAGATAGTATTTATCTTTCGTCAAATAATAATCAGTACCAACGTAATTGTTGGTGTCAATTAAATGAAACAATGTATTATTTAATAATACATTGTACAACATTGTATTTAACTTAAATCTACGGAGATTTTCTTCCTGGAATAAATTAATAATTAATAAAAAATCTCTTAATATGATTTAAAAGAGTGTCCATGGAGTTATACGTCCTTCTCTATAAAAATCTACGCTTTTGAACGTGCAATTTAATTTAACTTTTTTTTTAACTTACCGACAATTATTTGACTATTCAAAAAGGCCTGTGAATGTTCTACTTGAAACTAAACTTGTTTAGTGTAAAACTAAACTTGGTTCTTTTTTTTACTGAGTAAACAAATATTTCAAATAAATTCGGCAGTGTCAAGTCGTTACGGTGTTAACATCCGTGCGCAAGCGCTTATCGCCCAAAATTATCGAATCAAACGCAGTCAGCAGATAGAATTGGGCAAGGACGGACGTGTGTGACGAATAACGTGTTTATTTGTGTAAAATAGTTCGTGAAAAACATGGATTCTGAAGAAGAACAGTGCAGGTCTTGGGTATGTGAAGTTTTGGGAGTTCTCGTGTGATTGTGGAAATTATTGGTGTAGTTAAAGTTAAGTGAGGTGTATTGGTGACTATTGTCAAATAGATTAGTTTGACCGGCAGAAGATAATTCAAGACTGCGAAAACATCATTAATAACAGTGGCCCTTTTTTGTGGTGGGAAATGATCTAATGGCTTTTCCCGCCTCTAGAATGGACCGAAGGAGAGGAGACTTACTGATTAACACCACACCTGTGTCCTTTAGATGCCCTTCGCGAGTTTTTTGTACAGAAATTTCCTGCATCTCATACGGTTTGCTGATAACTCTCTTAGGGCATAAACTGCGTTAAGCGTGCCTCTCGCGTGTCCATACAAAAACGACCCGCGCGTGCCCATGCGCGTGCACACGCTCGTGAGCCCGTCGCGTGATACTTCCGTGCAATGGGGCACGCATGCACGCGACGTGATCACGCATCACGTTGGACGGGTCCATTCAATAAACGGGCTTACTGGCTGTCGTTTTTTTTTTGCTAGTCGTCGTTTTGCTATGTAATAATATATTAAGTTCTCCATCGACACGACTATACAAGCACACCGTTAAAATTGAACTAGCGACACTGCGTAAATCGGTCTCCGCGACGGGTCCCCGCGACGGGGACCGTCGCGTAGCCACGGAGCCCACCCGCGTGTCCACGCGCGTAGACACGCGACGGTTGCCCGTCGCGGGCGCCCGCTTAACGCAGTTTCAGGCCTTAGACGTGCGTGGAACACTACTCGCCGTTGACGAGTCTTGATTGGTTCGGACGGCGAGCTACCCAATAATGGCCCTTATAAACTAGTTCTGGGTGAAGTTAGTAAAATAATGTTAAACAAATTAACCTATCAATACCCGCGAAACGAGACACAATAGTAAAACAATAACAGCGCGGTCCAATGAGACCGGTCGGTAATTCATGAATTAAGTTATTGTCAAACAAATAAAATAATAAAACTGGTCCTTGATGTCAATCTATTGTCATTAATTATTCCAATAGGTAGGTAATAGGTACCCAGTTATAGAGTAGAATACATATTTTTAATTATGGGCCTCTTTTGGCGTAGACCATAGTCAACATTTTATGTAGATTTTGGTTATTTGCATGTATTTAAATTTGATTTATTTAATTAGGCACGTGGAAAACTCGGTGTCACTACTTTAATACCTACCTTTGTAATTACGACGAATTTTGGTAGGTACGAGTTTCCGTTGATAATCTTAATTTATTCTATATATGTATGTATATAAAAAAGGAGAAACTGACTGATATGTCAACGCACAGCCGAAAATACTGGGACTAGATGCGTGAAATTTTTCATGATGGTGATTTCTTTTTAATTCATGAATCCCCGACCGGTCTCATTGGGCCGCGCTGTTATTGTTTAACTATTGTGTCTCGTTTCGCGGGTATTGATAGGTTAAGACGTAGGCGAGCACTAAGAGGGGGCGGGCTTATCCAAAATTTACCTCCTTAGGGGGTTAAACGGGTCCCAAAGTTTGTATGGAGAAGCCGGCATTAACGCGGCGGATGCCACTGGCAAAAGCTAGTTAGTTCTTCAATAAACTATTTAGTCTTCTGCTTGCAAAAATATAGTTTCTTTACGGGGAGCTCTATAAATGAGACGATATACCTTTGAACCTTATTATTTGGAAAACTGGGTAAATGAAAAATCTCCTTACTAGCTTCTGTCGCTGGCTTCGTTCACGTCAAAGTATCTTTCTCCATAAAAATCTTGGACCACCCTTTCACCCTAGGGAACGGTCCTCACGCCGCCGCCGCCGAGATCCCGATCCCGATTTCCGACCACCGTAGGCGCGGGTTCGCGGACGGCGAGCAGTGGGTAGCTCGCTGTCCGGCAGTCTGGAAATAATCTGGACCGAGCCCAGTCGTCAACGGCGCGTTCTGTTCCACGCGCGCCTCAAGGAGATGTCAGCAAACTGTAGGGGCCCGGTAGGGCCGAAGCCTCTGGGGGGAACATGTGGTTTTCCTAAAGGTTGACACCGAGTCCCCCCCAGAACGAAGGCAACGAAGGAACGGGGTAGGGGTTTAGTCAGTAAGAGTCTGACACGCCCTCCCGCTCCGCCCAAGAGCGGGGGAAGTCATTCTGATGATACCCCTACCAGAAAAAAAAAAAAAACCCTTTCACCCTCCTAAAAGTTGAATTTTTGATAATCCCTTCCCTTTCGCCATAAAAGAATAGCCAAACACACTGAAAGACACACATGATCGTTTGATGTGGTTACCTTTGAAGGTTTGAGGAAGTTTATGAGCAGCTGTGGACGTCATTAGCTTTCACTTGACAGGAGCATGATGAATGGACGAAGGTGTGATAATAAAGGTTGATCCTCCATCTTTTTAAAACCGATCTTAACAAAATGGTAATGGTTATATTATCGTGTAATAATGTCCAGTTAAGCAGTGGTGGTTCAGTTGTAATGGCTTCGGTGTACGGGTTGTGTGTCGTAGGTTCAAATCCAAGCAGGTGCTTTACTTTGCGTAATTTTTGTCAACAACATTTTTCTCAAAACGGTGATGTAAAGCATCTAGAATCAATAATTCGAAGACATGACATCCACCGACCCACACTGAGCTCTGAGCTCGTGAGATAGATTACGGCCTATTTCCTCTCTTAGAGAGGACAACAGCGTCCTAGTAAAGCTGTCCTAAGAAAACATAAGGCTGATTATGGTATGATATAACGTACTTATGTGCTGATAGTTTCAGTCATCAAATAGGAAGTTAATTCTATGTACACACACCTTTATCTAAGATAAGATTAAATCTACACAAACCATAAGATAATGCAAATATTATCAGATAACTAACAGCTGATAGAAGTAACTATGAAAGGTGTTAAGTACATCGGGTTAGTGCGACATGCACTAAACACTCGAATATTAAATTCGAGCATAAGCATGATTAGCCTTTTAATGTTCCCACTGCTGGGAGTCAGACCTCCTTTCTAGGAGACTGATGCACCGTAATTCACCATGCAGGCCCAGTGTGGGTGTAGGTGATATCTTCGAATTTTTAGTTCTAGGACATACTGGTTTCCTCACGATGTTTTCTTTTACCGTCTTGAGAACAATGGTGATAAAATAATAAATTACACTACTCGTAAGTCGAAGCAATTACCATTGGGCCACTACTACTCTCTATAAAAAATTCAATACTTTAAGTTTTTGGGTCAAGGGTTTTTCAATTAACTCTTTAGTCTCAGGGATTAAAACCAGATTAGGCGCGTTTATTCTTGAATTGTGGGTGTGTTCATAAACATATAAACTCACATAATATATCACAAAAAAGTTTAACTCTCTTTTCGCAGGTTGAGACCTACATTCGCAGGAAGAGATTTCGTATCATTCTTCTATTTACTTTTTATTCTATATTCATTTGTAATCTCTGAAAGTACTGGACTGATCCTGAAAATTCTTTCACCAGTAGAATGCCATTTTATTATAGAGTGACAAATGCTGTAATAAAGGTATTTTCTTTCTATAGAAGTTAGTGTTTTAAAGATACGTTGTGTATGTGTGTGTAATTTTTTAATAAATAAGACAGTATCCAAAATGCCCGCCCATTTTCACTTCCTCGAGCTTTAATGCGTATTCTTTATACTAACGACCTTCCGAAGTCACGTTAAGCAATTAATTGGTGAGCAAGTAAATATTTAAACTAAACACCGCGATGGCATTGCCGTGTAAAGTTTACTAGGAAAACAATGTAAGGTCAATTATAATGGCCCGATATGTTAGCTTTTATTTGTCGAAAACGAGCGAACTGGGAAAATATTGGACGAGGTCTTTTTTTTTATGTAAAACGTTGCTTCACATCGGGAATGACTTCTGAATCGTGGGTCTCTTCACAAACATGTAGATAAACTCTCATACACAAGGCACTCAAGAACAGGATGAACGATCTGTAGGCCATAATATTGTAGTCGTGCGGGACTGACAGTGACAATCTTTGCGACAAGCCGCAGAAGCTATGATTAGCCAGCCATTATTTTTCGATGAAACATCATCTAAATCCTTTCAGCCGTTAAGACGTAAGAAATAAACAATTTACTTTTTTATACATAAATCGTTAGGTTATGTAAATCTGCTTCTAGATAGATTTAGACTTTGGTTAAAACATCCGTCCTTGTTCGAGCTCAACATCATTTCATCATTCATCATTTCAACTGAAATACGTCCACTGCTGGACATAGACCTCTCCCAAGTGTCGCTATATCGATTGATCTCTGCGTCTCGCGGTCTAGTGGATTCGGTCGATCGTGTGACATCGGTCCACCTTGTAGGAAGCAGTCCAACGCTGCGTCCTTCGGTACAGTGTAGCTTCTCAAAGACCTTTCGTACCCATCAACCATCTGTTTTGCGACCAAAATGTACTGCCCCGTAACACCTTATATTTATGCAAGTCTAACTCTGCTTTTCAGATCCGCAGTCACCAGCGAACCCCCTCAGGGTCTCGGGACTTCAAGGAGGCAACCAAGCGCGATGCCCTCACGCGGCTGGAGGTGGAGTTGGAGCGACTCCTGGCCAACGTGCACGAGACCAGACGTCCTCTCGTCGAGAAGGAGTTCAGGGGATTCAAGAACCTTTTCGGCAGATTTTTGGCTGAACGTAAGTTGATTCTGGTATTTTTTTAAAGTAGCAAATGGGTGTGATATAATTGCTTCCGTTACTTCCTTAGTGTAAATCCATGTCCTCCAGTCTTGTCCCCCGTTAATGGGTTGTGGAGGTCTGGTAGGCAGCCGCTCCTCGTAAAAGGGAAATAATAATGGTTCCGAAAAACAAATTAATCTCCAGCGATCTGTGGCCGACTATTATTCTAATTAACCAGCGTTATAATTAATTACCGACAAAAAACCCAAAACATTACCGAAAAAAAATACCTAATTTAACAACAAATTAGAGCATGTTCAAATTACTTGTTCTCCTCCTAAAAAAATGAGTCGTCGAATAACAAAACTAAACTTCCGAATGGAATACTGAACCTCCGACAAAATTACTAAGTTACCGACAACAGAGGTTTTGTCAAAATAATCATATTTTTACAACTTGCATGAACTGTTTTAATTTCTATTGTTGGTTATCAAATTTATTTTTTAACTCTCAATAATAATGAAAATACCTTAACTGTTAGGCCCGTGAGATCGGGTTTAGACATTTTTTACTACCTATTAAAACTACATTTTTATTCTGATTCATTCCGTTTTTCTTCGGTTGCTAGGATAACTTAAGATGCAAGAGCGAGCGAAGCCAGCTCAAGACTTGGGGGCAACCCGACTCGGACAGGTTAGGTTAGAAGGAGGTGGCGGGGTCGTAGTGAGCGAGCGAAGCGAGCGAACACAGACCCCGTCACCTCCTTCGAGGTTATTTTTTTTTTAACCACCCAGAAGTAGGAGCCCCGCGCAGCGGGGCTCCGTCGACTACTCCTTTTAATCAATTTTTCTAATCGTACATATTCTAGGAAACCAAAGTCTACGTGGTTTTACATTAAAGCATAAATACGACTGTTCTAACATTTTAACGCCTGAAATAGGTACTACTTACCGATACCCAAGCATACCCGTAGTAAGTAAAATTCATGATATATGATACAATCAAAAGTTATTGTACAAGTACATTTTTATATTTTTTATAAGTTTCTGTATAACCACTCAGAATAATATTTTTAGTATAGTGTTACAGTTAAAATAGCACCACAGTCTATGAAATTTGAAAGGTAATTTATGAATTAATAGTTGGCAAATATAGATAAAAATTACAAAGCATAGTTTTCGGTAGAACGTAATTTATGCCGGTAGAAAAGTATTATAGCAATAAACAGTCAAGTTTATTTTTCGAAGATTTCAGTATCTCATTCGGTCGTTTCGTCATTTTTATTCGGACAAAAGTAGTCGGAAAGTTAGTATTTTAGGCAGTAGATTTAATATTTTGAGCAAGGGTAATTCTTCTTTTTTTGTCGGAGCTTTTATTACTACCCCTCGTAAAATACTGGTATTCAGCTAAATCCGGCCTGGCTGGAAGCCGACCCCAATATAGTTGGGAAAAAGGCTAGGTAGATGATGACTTCCTTAGTTAAATACGTGACAAGGCAAAGTCGTTGCAAAACCCTTTGATTGAAAATTGAACGCGTAATTTTTCACAACGCGTACCGGGCATCGTATATTTGACCCCTCCGGACTTCTAACACTGAGCATTGCCTGTACTTGACTAATTTAATATATAAAAAGTGTGTTTATTTCTTAATACGCGAAATCGAACGCTAAATTGTAGCGTTCGTTGTTTAATTTTATTTCATTAAGGACCCCTTGGGCGTAAAGAACTTCTCTAGACTGTGCCAACTTTTTTTTAAATTATTATAAACTAGTGCATCACTGCTTACCATCAGGTGGGATCGTAGACAATCCCACCTGATGGTAAGCAGTGATGCAGTCGTTGATGCTGAGGCGGACTAGCTTATTAAGAACCTATTCACTCTAGCCTTGAAGACACCCAAATTATAATCGGACGGGAAAACCGCAGTTGTTCCAGTCCCTCCAACTTTCTCGGTCTTTCTTTTGCCAGTTTCAGCCCTCTCTGGCCGGCCACTTTAATTATTACCCCATCGACCCATCTCTGTTGTGATGTGTTCTTGTTCTGGGTTTGCATTTCGGGCCCGGCCACTTTGCTATGCTTGGACCATTGGTCGTCAGGGCTACGTTTTCTAGTTATCACTTATTTCAGTACGGAACCTTCTCACTCATTCCGGTTGGGCCGAGATAAAAAAACCAGCGCGGTTTCGATAAGAAACAACAATAAGCGTACTATATTATTCTTAAAATTTGCACTGGCCATTACAAAGGGCATTATTAAATAGTTAATATGAAATTACATAATTAGATTGGTCTCCCATTCATCCACCATGGATTTTGACAAAAGTACGTATAGTTAACTAGTTATTTTAAAAATACAGAATACAATAATTATTTTGGGACTTACTCATTGAAATGTATAATATACCTTTTTTGTACCAAATAAAGTTCTATATTGCATATAATTTATCTTGATTGGATATCGCTCATTTATTGTAACTCGGTGTGAGCAGTCATTCTGTTTTTAGATGCTTAGATATAATAATTTTTGTATAAGATTACTGATAACTCGATATATTCCCAGCTGGCATACCAGTGGCCTATTTGCAATAAGTGGGCATCATAATCGTCAAACTTAAGTGCAATGGGCAGGGCACATTGTTCGTAGAACAGATGGTCGATGGGGCCGAAAAATTCTAGAGTGGTAACCACGTACCGTAAGACGCAGCGTTGGAAGGCCTCCCATAAAGTGGACCGATGATCTGGTAAGGGTTGCGGGAATCCGATGGATGCGTGACGGATATGACCGGTTGTTGACTCTTTAAGAGGCCTATGCCTGGCAATGGACTTCTCTCGATTAAAATGATGATGATGATGATGATGATGAGCATTTGATGGAGCTGCTCGGTTACAAGAAAATCAAAGTTTTAAAGACAAATGTGGAGCAAATTTTCAAAAACCTAAAAAAGAAATCTATCAAAAATAATTAACAATTTCCAATCTTCTCCTTCCAGAGGGCCCCTCAGTAACATGGGAGAAAATCCAGAAGCTGCCGGAAAAGGCGGTCATAGACTACTCGTCCCTAGCCACGCCGACCACAGACAACGTGCACCACATGCTGGACAAGCTCGTGGTGGTCAAGCTCAATGGTGGTCTCGGCACCTCTATGGGTTGCAAGGGACCTAAGTCTGTCATCCAAGTCAGAAATGATCTGACGTTCTTGGATCTTACCGTACAACAAATTGAGGTGAGTAATAATTTTCTTTATTCTTTATTGTACACAACATTTACAAAAATAAAATAGAGCACTTGATGTACACAGGCGAGCTTAACCCACAATTGGGTTTTCTTACAGCAAACGGTTTTATTCGATTGTTCCGACTTTGACTCGAGTTGAACTCGGTTTGTCATTGCGACTGGCGAATGGCGCGGTCATTCGCAAATTGTTCCTTGATAGTATAAGTTTCGAGTGAGAGTAACTGATTAATACAATAAAAAATAGCGGTCTATTCCGTTAACTCGAAAGAAACGCTATCGATTACTTCGTAGAAAGGCGAATCGATAGTTGACTCGATGGTTTATTTTAACGATTCCGAATTTTTCAATTGCCAAAAAATCTCGGACTTGTCCATCGCTACTATTACTAAAAAATCCTATTATAGTTATAGCTACGTCCGCACAAGACAATTGAATGCTCAGCATAATGCCGTGACCACACGCAAAATGAGGCGATGTGTACCTACACCAGTGAACAGAGAGTATTTTATAAAATATTTAATGTAATTATATATTGGTTACCGTCGTCCGTGAGTCACTGCGGGGTGCCAACTGAAAACCAGCGCTGGGTGTCTGACGCCCAGCAAATGCTGAGGTGGTGACCCTTTCGGTACGGGCACGCCCGACGCATTCTGTACTTTTTTTATTTTGTTTTTTTCTAATTTATTTTGTTTGTAATCGTTGTGCTGTGTCTGTCCCGAATAAATGTTTTTCTATTCTATTTCTATTCTATTCTATTCTATTCTATTCTATTCTATTCTATTCTATTCTATTCTATTCTATTCTATTCTATTCTATTCTATTCTATTCTATTCTATTCTATTCTATTCTATTCTATTCTATTCTATTCTATTCTATTCTATTCTATTCTATTCTATTCTATTCTATTCTATTCTATTCTATTCTATTCTATTCTATTCTATTCTATTCTATTCTATTCTATTCTATTCTATTCTATTCTATTCTATTCTATTCTATTCTATTCTATTCTATTCTATTCTATTCTATTCTATTCTATTCTATTCTATTCTATGTGGACTCGACTTTTCGATTGCTCTGGTTTTTAACGTAGGTAATTAGTCATTCATAGGCTCATAATAAACTAGTGCGCCTCACCATCAACGATTGCATCACTGCTTACCTTCAAGTGGGATCACGGTCAAACACTAGTTTATTCATCATTTTTTTCTAGTCTTCAGTAAAGATGGGCGTGCCCCAGGGTTCAATTCTTGGCCCTTTCCTTTTCCTGGTTTATATTAATGACCTTCCTTACATGATGGCTAGTTTATCCGATATAATTCTATTTGCTGATGACACCTCTCTTATTTTTAAAGTAGACAGAAAAGATGCTGATGTCTTGCATGTTAATGAAAGTCTGGCAGTTCTTTCGAAATGGTTCGCAGCTAATAACCTCTTACTAAATGCGAACAAAACTAAATGTATAAAGTTTTCATTACCAAATGTCCCTCAAGTAGGCCTTAATTTAATGCTTGACGGTAAAAAACTTGATGCTATTACGGAAACTGTGTTCCTAGGTGTAACAATAGACTCTAAACTGCAGTGGAGTGCTCATATTGGAACTCTCTCTGGTAGATTAAGCTTAGCAGCATATGCAGTAAGAAAAATTAGGCAATTGACAGATGTAGCCACAGCCAGATTAGTGTACTATGCTTATTTCCACAGTATTATGTCCTATGGCATCATACTGTGGGGGTCTGCGGCTGATGTGGAATCAATCTTTATATTGCAAAAGAGAGCAATCCGGGCTATCTATAAAATGGGTCCTCGCGAGTCCCTTAGAAATATATTTGGAGAAATTGATATAATAACTCTGCCCTCTTTTTATATTTTAGAAAGTATATTGTATGTACGTAAAAACTTAGGACTTTTTAAAATTAGAAGTGATTTACATGACAAAAATACGCGTAGTAAACATGAAATTGTATTACCTAAATGGAGACTAGCTAAGACCAGCAAGTCATTCCTTGTCAATAGTATACGCTTTTATAATAAGTTGCCCAAGTCCGTTATAGAACTTAGCGAGGGAAAGTTCAAAACGCATATTAAGCGTGTCCTCACCAAAAAAGCATATTACAAGGTTAGAGACTACGTCGAAGACACGCTTGTTTGGCATTAACTGCTTCTGCACATGTGGCCCCCTGGTAACTCATTAACTGCATTATTGTGTAAACATGTCTATTAACTGCTCCATGTTTGTCTTATTTTATTTATTTACTCAAGTCATTGCTTTTGCAATATTTTTATATTATTCGGATCCCAATCACCTTAAATTCATTAAGTCGTGATTTTTTTTTTGTGTTAACATCTCATTCGTTGATAAGTTTTATAATTGATTTTTTTTGTTCTTATATTTATATAGCTTCTTTCGTATAATGTGAATGAGTGGGCACTGTAGACTACAGATTTTAATTACTACCTTTTTGAACCCAGTTTTTGACTAATTTTATCTTTATTGTGGTTTTGGGTGCAATATTGACTGGTCTACACTGTCCTCGCATAAGTGTCTGTGTTGTAATATGGAAATGTTGTAAACCCAATAGTTTTTTGAAAAGAGTAACCATGGAGTTTCTTGCCGGTTCTTCTCCATAGGAAACGACCAATTTGGAACCGTGCACTAGTTCTCGACGTTTTATAAGTGCCCATGTAGGCCTATGTGAAATAAAAATATTTGACTTTGACTTTGACTTTGACTTTATACCAATTAAAAAAAATTGATTTACTAAACCACTGCTCCAATATTTCCAGCACCTGAACAAAATCTACAAATGTAACGTGCCCCTAGTCCTGATGAACTCCTTCAACACTGACGAGGACACGCAGAAGGTCATCCGCAAGTACCAGGGGCTCAAGCTGAAGATCCACACCTTCAACCAGTCCTGCCACCCCAGGATCAACAGAGAGTCGCTGCTGCCGGTGCCCAGGCATGCTGACGTACAGGCTGATATTGAGTCGTGAGTATTAGTACAGACTAGCTGCTGCCAGCCACCCGACGAGGACACTGCTAGTACCAGGGGCTCAAGCTGAAGATCCACACCTTCAACCAGTCCTGCCACCCCAGGATCAACAGAGAGTCGCTGCTGCCGGTGCCCAGGCATGCTGACGTACAGGCTGATATTGAGTCGTGAGTATTAGTACAGACTAGCTGCTGCCAGCCACCCGACGAGGACACTGCTAGTACCAGGGGCTCAAGCTGAAGATCCACACCTTCAACCAGTCCTGCCACCCCAGGATCAACAGAGAGTCGCTGCTGCCGGTGCCCAGGCATGCTGACGTACAGGCTGATATTGAGTCGTGAGTATTAAGTAGAGATTAGCTGCTGCCAGGGGTTTCGTCCGCGTGGAAGTAGACAATGGGCCCAAAGGAAGATCGTATTATGCTATTCTAGGATGTGGTCTGTAGCCCAGGCATATGAGACGAAATGAGGGGTCAACCTCAGAATTTGAACAAAACATTTATATTTTTGCATGGATCGTGATAAGTGTGTCTTAAAAATCTAATATCATAACGTGTCGTCTTGAGATATTGAAGGGTCATAAAACTCGTTTTTTTTTGTGTATATCTCGATTGTTTTGATCGTTTTAGTTATTTGAAAGGTAAAGAGCATAAAATTTTCTACAAATTTCATCTAGAGTTAGATTAGTAAAGTTTCGCATTGGCCTCATGTCCAGACGTACGTCAAAAGCTGCGCATACGCAACACTGATGCCGATTTAACATAACGCTTGTTATGATACAATAAACTCACATTGTCTTGAAGACTCCCTAAACTGCTAGTTATATCAATTTTTAAAAGCTCGTATTCAACAATTTATCTTTAACTTAACCTCCCCATTACAGATGGTACCCCCCCGGCCACGGAGATTTCTACGAGTCCTTCTATAACTCCGGTCTCCTGCAGAAGTTCATCGACGAGGGCAGGACCTACTGCTTCATCAGCAACATCGACAACCTGGGCGCCACCGTCGACCTCAACATCCTGAACCTGCTCCTCAACCCTGACAACCCTCAGAAGATCGTCTCCGAATTCGTCATGGAAGTCACTGACAAGACCAGGGCTGACGTTAAGGGAGGTACCTTGATACAGTATGAGGACAAACTGAGATTGCTTGAGATAGCCCAAGTGCCAAAAGAACATGTAGATGACTTTAAATCCGTCAGTCAGTTCAAATTCTTTAATACGAACAATTTGTGGGCGAAATTGGACGCTATTAAGAGGGTGGTGGAACAAGGATCTTTGAACATGGAGATTATAGTGAACAACAAGCATTTGGCTGATGGCATGAACGTGATACAGCTGGAGACCGCTGTGGGAGCTGCCATGAAGTGTTTTGATGGAGGAATTGGAGTTAACGTGCCAAGATCTCGCTTCTTACCTGTGAAGAAGACTTCTGACTTGCTACTAGTGATGTCTAACTTGTACAGTCTGTCCCACGGGTCCCTGGAGATGTCTCCGCAGAGGATGTTCCCCTCCACTCCGCTGGTGAAGCTGGGAGACAACCACTTCGCGAAGGTGAAGGAGTTCCTCAACAGGTTCGCGACGATCCCGGACCTGATCGAGTTGGATCATCTCACTGTGTCTGGGGATGTTACTTTTGGACGAGGAGTCGCTTTGAAGGTCAGTTGACATGATGTTTATTATTATTTATTTTTACGTATACTCCATTTACAATTGGATTAGACTTTTATAATTTTATACAAATCTTTTTACTATCCGTTCAACCGATTTTGTCTTATATTGCGTTAGTTTTGTTGGATTGATGGGAATAAATCCAAAATTTCTTCCAAAAGAGGTGGCACCCTAGTTAAAAATAACGTTATCTCATGAGGAGGGTTCAATTAACTCATCAAATCAAATTGCGCCCGCCAATCGTATTTCAGTCAACATACAACGTGACTCTGATCAAAAAAATACAAAAATAATTAAAGAGAAATTAAAATTTTGCAGGTTACACTTTCACCTTATTGTCAGTATTATAAAATGATTCAGCAATACACAGATTAGTAGTATGTTTGATAAAATAACCTTTTATTTTTGTTGAAACAGGGCACAGTAATCATAATCGCGAACCACGGCGACCGTATCGACATCCCATCAGGAGCGCTCCTTGAAAACAAGATAGTATCCGGCAACCTTCGCATCCTGGACCACTAAGTCTCAAGGTCACCTTCAACATATGTTCAACATAACTACAACTATTCGTCTCTAAGAGATTTGCCACGGTTAAAAATTATTTAACCAGTAAAATTAAGTTTAGAAATGAATTTACTTGTATGTGGATTTAGAGGTCCCTCACAAAACTGCGATGCGTTATTACACCGCTTCGCAGGAAACTGCGATTCGAATTCGTGCGGTAAAGCATCGGTTCAGGTGACCATACAATGTGCATAACATAGCATCTGTCAGCCTTATAATGTTCCCACTGCTGGGATTTAGGCCTTCTCTCCAGGAGAGGGTGAGGAAACCGGCATGTCCTAGAACCAAAAATTCGAAGACATGTGACATCCACCAACCCGCACTGGGCCCGCGCAGTGGATCACAATGTGCGATGCGAATCAGTTTGCAAGTTCGTACAATTCGAGATTGCAGTTTTGTGTTTGGACCCTTAGATGTGTCAAAAAAAGTTAAAAGATGAATGTAGGAAGTAAATTTTAAATTACAGCTATATATTAGCTTTATTTATAACAAAATCTAACTGTATGAATAGTTTAAGAACAGGTTAACAGGTTCTTAATTAATAAATATTGTCTTTTTTTATAAATAAGGCCCATTTTTTAATTTTATTATATTTTCGAGGGATTAATTATAAAGTTTTCTATTTATTCATATTTTATATTTAAATAGAGTAAATAGCACAATTTTATAGGGTCGAAATATTATTATAATAAATACTGCACTAAGATAATTCTTAGTTTAAATATATAATTATATTTTAATTTATAATAATAAATATCAGATTGTTTTTGTGAAGCTTATCGAATGCCATTTATATTATTCAAATAATAATTATGCTATAATAATTTATTTTGTTTATGAAGCTTAAATAAAATATAGTTCATACATTAGGTTTTGTCAGAAGAAAACATAAAATATTTTTAATGGATTTACTATTTTTCTTACTTAAATTGTTTTTTATTTGTAAATTTTTAATTATATGAAGAAAATCCTAATGATTTGAATAAGGAACTTTTGTACCGATTTTATAAAAAAAAAATATATTTTAAAATGCTTTGAGATGTGTAGGCCTAAAATAGTTTGGTGCATAAAATCATAATTTTTATTCTATGGTACTTTCCTGTGCTTTCTATAAATACTTCTCGATTTAAAAAAAATGCTTTATTACTTTCGGAACTTTAAAAAAAATATATGTAAGCATACACAAATAATCTTAAAATACTTGGAAAAAATATATATACGTCTATGTCAGGTAGGTAAGTCTTATGTGACATTATTGTAAATAGGAAAATAAACGCTCATATGATATCCAAAGCAAGTAGTTAGTTTGTAGAATCGTTTGTTTGCAAGCAAAGCAAATAAAGCTCGTCAAATGAAAGCGCGACCTGGAGTTTTTTTTTAAATTTAATTGGCAACATTATTCAGCCGCAATTGTAGGAAAAAAAAAGTGAAGTGTCAAGATATGATTCTCCTACTAGTTAGTAATACCACATACAAAATTTTTGGATTTAACCTCTTTTTCTCAGGTCGCGCTTTCATTAGACGGACTATAAACTATTATTATTATCATTGATATAATTAAAGCTCTGGTCTGATTCTTCGGGCTATGTCGGAAATCTTTCTTCTGTGGTGTATCTTCATTCCTGATGTGATCATGCAAGGAAACTCCTAGCATAGCTCTTTCCATTGCCCTTTCGGTGACTTTGTAAGTCTTCAGATGAGGCCCAGAGCTTAATAACAATAAATTAAGAGTCCACGAGCAACTTAACTGTCGACCAACTTTTTATTTGACCTCTCGGTCACACGGTAACAACATTTTTGTTAAAACTTGCTAACCTTTCGTTAAACACGGGGCGATAGTTGCGTCGCCTACGCCGGGGACCTTACCATGTTGTGTTAAAATGACAGGCGTTGCGAGTGAGATAGAGCGAGGAAGCTATATCCTAATGTAGCTCCCATACGTTTAACCGTTCAGTTTAGATCGTTAAATGGATCGCGTTAAGAGCTAGTCTCTTCATAGCCACTCTTGACAGAGGGGTCGTGGTTATTAATGATGGATAGGGCAGATCGCTTGCCTCCCAAGGCTGCTAGAGACCTAGAGATAGGGTCAAAAAATCTCTGATATGCGCATATTTCTCTACATGCACTTGTACGCATTTTCATACAGTCCCATAAACTTGAAGTGAGAAACAAATTAGTTGCGAATACTAAAGTTGCTCGTGTGCACTATCGTTAAGCAATAATCACCCTTATGTCGTCTGAATTAGTTTCGCTGGCGCAACTGTCAGACTTTTAACATTTTTGTACTGTAAAGTTCCGGCTAGATAATATATTGTTATCTTGTATGGGAACTCGCTTCTAACTGTATGTGAACACATTGTAGGAGTTAGTTTAAGAGTTAGTGCCATTATTAAATAGGTCCAACTGTTGTAATAAATATTATTGTTTTAATAGACTGTGTTTTCTTTTATCTACTGTTATTTTCAACAGTTTTTATTTTGGTATTTTATGTGATTTTTTTTTAATTCAAATTATTTGTACTGTCTTTAAGTGTAAGTGGTGTAGTGATTTATTAGTAGTCTTAAATAGATCCGTAGGTTAAAAATTATATGATGGATGAAATGGATGATGGTAGGCACTACACTGTTGTAGGTTCAAAATTAAAACAACATATTTTCAGTAACAACAATGTTTTCCAGATTCACCATAACAAAAGTTTATAAAAATAACTTAAAATCTAAAAATAAATTAGTATATCTGATTGGTCGAGCTATTCAAGTATACAGGCTGTTGTTTTAGTTACTTTTATTCGTGAAAAGTTAATTCCACGTGTCAAATAATATTTTGGCGTTTATCTCACTTAAAACATTTGCATTTATTAAAATTTTACGAAATTATTTAAGTTTCTTGTATGTTATACATTATATCTACTGCTAATGTGTTCACGTCCGTTACGTCCCTATCTTAGGTTTAGTTGAAAACTAGCGTCAGGCGTTAGTTGTCTGGTATTTATGCTGACCTGGACCTATTTTATTTGTGTTTCTGTAGGGGCAAAAAAGGATAGAAGTTTAGGAAAGTCCGATTTCATGTTGATTTGTCAGCTCTAAAGTTTTTTATTCTATTTATAAAAAACTTTACTACACTATTATTTTATAGGTGGAATCATTCTTTTCACGACTTATTAAGTCCACGTTTATTCCTTTTTCCTGTGATTAGTAGGTAGAATGGAATCATATCACTGACTTGCATATATTTTGTAACAAGTCAACAGATTCATTCCAGAAACCCAGTTTTAAAACAACAACCTGCATATAAAGGGTCAATCTTGAGATTGAGCACATTCAGTTGTTTCCCCAGGCGCATTTTTTTTACAAATTATAGTTTAGCTGAATTATAAACCTTTAGAGTGCGTCTAATGAAAGTGCGACCTAGAGGTTTTTTTTTAAATTTAATTGGCAACATTATTCAGCCGCAATTGTAGGAAATAAAAAAAATTATGGCGTGTCAAAACATGATTCTCCTAACTAAGTAATACCATATACATTTTTTTTTATTTAACCTCTTTTTTTTTATTTAACCTCTTTTTTGTCAGGTCACGCTTTAATTAGACAGACTATATTTGAAAAATATGTGTGCTAAACTATGAATTGTAAAAAAATAAATAAAAACAATGCGCACTGAATATCCTCAAACTCAAGATTCACCCTAAATATTTCCTTCGTAACATAATATTTAATTTTATCTAGCAACATTAACACTTCTATAGCTCCTATAGAAGTGAAACACACATCATCATAACTCGGTGGTAGGTTCGTTGAGGCCGGTGGGCATGCGGCTGGCGACCAGGCTGCCGACGGCCGCCATGGCTGCCAGGAGCGCGCTGGTGGCACAGGCTATCCAGAGTGTGGGTGCGTGCAGCAGGCAGCCGCCGTTTGCTGGGTACGCGCATGTTTGGTCTGGAAATGTTGGGTGCGTTTAGCTGGGTAACTTAAATGTGTTGATGATGTCAGAATTGAATATGGTCTGATGAAAAGAGCCGACTTAACGACACGCTAACAAGATTAATACTTACTAGTGTATCCGGTTCGAAGAACCAAGATATATGCTACAAGCGTAAAGTTTAAACGCTAAGACCGAATACGGGTGGTGGGGTTGTAATACCCAACAGTGATAATGTTATGTAACCTTGAAGGGCACATATGCATCGCAACTCAACACAAAAAACGATGCCGTCCGCTTCTAGAGCGCGATAGTGCATACAAAATGTGTGAAAGTAATATCGTTCCTGTTTTTATGATTTTTTAACGGTAGGGCATGAAGCTTGACTGACACAGATGAATAATAATCCATATCCGACTCCTGCACAAAGAGCAGTATTTACTTAGTTCATGAATCCCCGACCGGTCGCGCTGTTATTGTTTTACTATTGCGTCTCGTTTTGCGGGTATATGATAGGTTATATTCTAAGCAACCTAGTTAGACAAAAGCTAACCTATGGTAACCTATCCAGACTCTCCTTTACAAGGATTTGTACTTACAACTGATAAACATGTAAATAAGGTGTCCTATGACAAAAGAGAGCAGTGCCACCACGGACAGCGAGGCTCCGACGGCCGTCACCTTGTCAGAAGGACGCACCGCGCGGATCACCGCCATGCCTTGCATCAGGAAACTCGACGCTGAAAAAAAAGAGGGAATTGTATGACTTGATTCCGCCATCGCCTTTCTACAATCGGAAATCCAGATGTACGGCGAGTATCCTCCTACGTTGTTGAAAATTCTATGGACCGGACTAAGCCACACCCCGTCGTTTATGCCGCGTACATCAAAAGACTGGAACAATATGTCTGTTGCGGTCTTCTCGTCTGATTATAATTTGGGTGTCTTCAAGGCGAGATTAATTTGGCTCTTAATAAATTAGTGCGCCTCATCATCAACGATTACATCACTGCTTTCCATCAGGTAGGATAGTAGTCAAACACTATATAATATTTTTTTTCAAAAAGAGGTCGTTTATGCATTTCGTAACTACTTTATTCACAAAATAAAAAGATTTGGCAGCGGTGGGATTCGAACCCACGCCTCCGAAGAGACTGGTGCCTTAAACCAGCGCCTTAGACCGCTCGGCCACGCTACCACATGCTCTGCTGCTCAAAATAGTTCAGTACATTTCGTTATTTAATAGACATCACCGGATTACTCCAAATACCGTATTTTTTTTATGTATAAGAAATAAAGAGAATACGTTTAATATCTAAAGATAGAGTCTTGCTATGCCGTATGTATTGTTAGACTAAAATTCAATGAATGAGCGCATCTCTATTGTCGCCGCGTCTCATCGCCCCCGCACTAGCATCGTTGACAATTGGACAGAGAATTGCGCAGCTTTTGCATAACCGTGCACTTTTCGTACTTTTCAAATAATTAAAATGCAAACATTTTTAAGATGTTTTTTTTTAGGGTTTAATCATCCAATGACTTCTCCCGCTCAGTGCAGAAGGGCGTCTCAGACTTTTAATAACTAAAATGCACTCGTATGTTTCTTTTTTTTTCGGTTCAGGGCCCTAGGGTTCTCTTGCACACAACCCATGGTGTCAGTAGGCTTCGACCCTGAAGGAGGTGGTGAGGACCTCCTATAACAGATCAGATAGTGGTCAAGCGCGAGCTGCTTACCGGAGACCGCCAGCATGACGGTGTACACGACCTGGTAGGCGGAGTAGACGAACATGCAGGAGCCGAGCGTGCACGAGCCGCGCACTGCGCGCAGCGTGCCGGACGAGCACGCGCAGTTCTGGAACAACCTGCAACCAATCAAGGCAAGGAAAATTTTAAGCGGTTTTTAAGTGTGAAATGTGCTTGAAAGTTCATCATCATCATCTCAGCTGAAAGACGTCCTCTGCTGGACATAGGCCGCCCCCAAGCGTCACCACAAGGACCGGCATCGGATTCCCGCGACAACAATACGATTATAATTTGAATAGTTGAATCAACATCAACATCATTTGACTCATAAATTTCCGGTAGTTATTCGTCATGATAACTTCGTCCATAATTGCACAAACAAAACCTTCGGTTTCCCCAATGAGGTCACCGAAACGTAGCCAGGCTACGGACGCCTCTAGGTCAACATCGGGTCCATGAAGGGCCCGGAAAAAGCGTCCGTGAAGCTCTTTGCTCTGCCATACTTCCCTGCGATCGTTAGTGTCAAGCACTACCGGTTTGCGCCAATTCTCGACAGCCAGGGAGAGCGGGGTGAGTCTTATGTCCACTGCCACTACATCTCGATGCATACCCACGTCGGCAGGAAATATTCCCTGAGATTGCATACCTCGCGGTTGTGTAGGGTCTTAGCATTTAAAAACCTCGACCTCCACACTTCCGCGGGATATACAAACCGACGATCGTGGGTGATGCATTCGGTATGCAGTCAGCAGTGTACGGACTCGCCTATCCAGGGCGTCGAGTTCCTTTTGAGTCATGAATATCACTGACACGAAGCAACCGTTGAAGGCACGCACCTTGTTCCGGCCTGAAAGAAGGCTATTAAGAACCTTTTTCAGGCGTCCAAAGAAACGTTCCTTCACCGATTGATTCGTGTCAGTGATATTGATGCCTAGAGCTTCGGACATACCCAAATACTTATAGGTTTCGGTTGAAGAGAGGGATCTCTATTATTATTATAAGGGGACTTACAAGAATCCGTTGAGATCTTCGTACTTGGAGCACCCAGCGTGGCAGGGCGAGAAGTAGGTGGTGCCCGTGTCCAGGGTACACACAGGACTGAAGCCGTAGCGCTCCGAGCTACACCTGGAAACCAGACAGTAGACTAGTGTGTAGTGATAATAATGGCGCCATATACGAACTAAAAATTGAAGTGGTAAGCCTAGGTGGGTACTTTCAGAGTTGCAAAGTTAAATTACGCGATTTGAAAAGTAGTAGTCTAGTCTCTCAGGATGTCAAAATACAAGTTTATTAGAGTTTTTAGCTGGGTATCTCAAAATTCTAAGGTCAATTTACTAAGATGACTGGACTAACTGTCTCGGTTTAGGTGTAAAGTTTTTAGTCAGCTCCATCCAGAGCAGGAGAAGTTATTTGATAATTTCCACCTCAAAAATAAAAACTCTTTTGTTCCTATTACTTAGCACGAAGTATAAGTTGCCTTTTAATGTTTCTATTGCTGTGACTTAGACCTCCTCTTTATGAGGGGAATGAGGAATCCACCACGAGGATCCAGTGCGGTAGATTTCACATTTCTTATCTCGTGTCAAAAGATTAATTAGTTAGCAAGATCGGGTAGGGCTGACTGCCTATAATCAGCCTTATAATGTTACCAGGACTGGGAATCTTGCCTTCTCCTGGAGAGGGTAAACGAACACGAGTAACTAGTGCAGGTTGGAAGATGTCACATATCTTCGATATTTTCGGTCGATACGTTGGGTAGAGTATGTCGGTTTACTCACGATGTTTTCCTTCAACATTATTCCTCTTACTCACCCACAAGTCCTGCTGCAAGCAGGCTGCAGATATATGTCACTCTGCAGGCCATGCATGGTGCCGGTGTCGCAGCCGAGCGCAGCCAGGACTACGAAGAAGATGGCCACAAACACGGCGATCACGCCGGCCACGCGGGACGCCGTGTTGGCCTTCACGCCGTCCGGACGGCGCGCCGAGAAACGAACGCGGAAGATCTGGGTGAAGGTACAATTGGGGCAATTCATTTATTTCAAATAAACCATTTAGACAGATGAACGGGGCCTGACTGGGCTTGTTAAAGTGCAAAATGAGCAAATTAGGGGCTAAGCTTGAAGGCCGCTCCAACCTCCGATAAGATGAGTGAAAATCTAGGTATGTAGGTATGGACGCGTCTAAAGACGTTTTTACACATTTAACCTAATGGCGGTGACGATATAACGTCACCATCTTTCAAAATCTGAGTTGACCAGTCTAGACAGCGCAAACATGTGTCAATCATAAGGTATAAAATCGGCCTTCTCAGTTCTAAGTTCCATTTAATTAATTGCTAAGAATCAGTTTGCAAAATCACCAGCTAGACCGCCATTATAGTTTGATGTTGATATTCTTACCATGACGAAGAAAATGATGACCAGAGCTCGGAATATATCGGAGAGCCCTCGCGATGTCCGAGGGTCTTGCCTGATGGATTCGATACGGAATCTTGCCTGGAAATAAAAGTGATTAGTTAATTGGTGGGTTTTTTTAATTGACCGCTGACTGGATTGTAGGGAAATTCGAATCAGGATCATAAATATGGAACAACTGTGCAGTTTAGTAGTAGGTACCTTCCCACGGCAACCAATCACTGAAGTTTTAGACTCTTCTAATTTGCGTCCAACATCAACTCCTTTGGGCAAGGGCGTCGCCAGCTTAAGACGAAGGGGGGGGCTAAGGGGCAATATTATGGATGATAAAAAATATGAACGCCGAAAGCATGAAGCATTACTCTTTGGAAGTCTTTACATCGATGACGATTTTTTTTTCAAGTGGGAAATCATCAGAATGACTTCTCCCACCCGTGAACGGAGCGGGAGGGCGTCCTCCTTCGTTGCCTTTGATCTGGGAGGACAGCCCAGTGACGGCGCCCAAACCGGCGCTCCGTAAAGGGCCATGGACCGAACGATCCCCGCGTAGAGCCTCCGGCAGGGGGCGTCTGGATCCCCTAGGTTAGACAGGAGCCGCTTCAAAGCAGCCCCAGTCCTGTCTGGGAGCCAGACGTCGAAAATGCACCTCGAAAGTCTACCGGCTGTCGATGACGAGTCCCAGGTACTTCAACGTCGACCCATCGCCGATGTGGACCCCATATTTAGGAATCCGGTGGTGGCGTGGTCCGAGAGCAATGAAAGCACATGGCCTCGGACTTGTGCAATGCCACCTTGAGTCCCTATTGCTGAATCCTGTCTACGAATGTCGCAACCTCACGTGTCGCTGTTTCGGCCGCCGCCTGGTAAGACCTTCCCCGCGCCAGGACCAGCGTGTCGTCGCTGATCCCGTCAGGGAGGTCACCGCGCTGCATATAGTAATATCCGATGTTCCACAGGGGCGGTCCTAGTACCGATCCCTGCAGAACACCGCACGACATCTCTCGCTGGTGACCGGGGTAGATGATGAACCTATCCGACAGGTAGGTCTCGATCATGCGAAGTAGGTAGGCGGGCACCTCATGGTGCCGAAGTGCCGCCTCGATGCTACTCCAGGGACTTCAAGGGAGTTGATAATTGAATCTAAGTATGGTATTACTAAAGATCTCTTCCAGTGTTCTGAAGAGCTTTCTGCTGAATGATTGTTTCTACGACATTGTTTCCCCCGTAATACGCGGTATTGATGTAATGTCGAACTCCAGTCCGACTTTGTCCGCAACAGCAGTAGCTTCATTTATAATTTCTAGCAATTTATAATATAGCAGCATAAGTATAATTTCTGCATTTATTAATAGTTAAGGAAGTCAATTGCTCGTACTTTGGTCGCTTTGCGGCTAGCTACATTTGATCTCTAGGGGGGGGGCAGCTGCCCCCCCCTGCCCCCCCTTGGCGACGCCCTTGCCTTTGGGTCTTGGTTTTGGGTCAAAAAAATACTTTCTAATAGATATTATATCGAAATAACTATTTTCCGTGAAAATTCTTGTTCCTCATCAGTTTGTCTTTATTGGCTGGTTTGACTGGAGATTTGCAAGAGCAAACGTGCTCGGGAGATGGATCTGTAGCGACATCTATTACAGTGGATGTAGCAGAATCCTGCATCGCGCAAGCAAATTTCTCCGCGTGATACAACAGCCCGAAATCATCTATCGGGCAGTATCCCACCGGACATATCATCCCGTCCGGTCGGAGGATCCCCTTTTTCAACAAAGGTATGTGGGACTTTACTCTCTGTTCCACATACCCCCAAAGATGTATTAAAGATGCTGGTAGGGATCTAGGGGGTTTTTAATATTGGCCAGAATGGAGGAAATTTCCAGCAGCGTGAGACACGCTAGTCTATGATCTGATTTTCTGCGACTTCTGTGCGGTGTACTAGTTTGTACCTGCACGTAAGCCCTGTCGTAGTAGACGTAGATGAGCACGGCGGTGCTGAGGCACGAGGTGGCCAGGGTCTGCGTGATGAGTGCCTTGTGGAGCAGCAGCCGCTACAGACAGAACCCTGGGGAAGGTGACTACCTGCACGTAAGCCCTGTCGTAGTAGACGTAGATGAGCACGGCGGTGCTGAGGCACGAGGTCGCCAGAGTCTGCGTGATCAGTGCCTTGTTGCGTGCCAGTCGCCTCAGTGTCGGCACGAATCCTGAGGAAAATTGGTTATTTAGGTGAACTAAGCTCTCCAGAGACTTATCGAAAATCTTAAGTAAATGTTGGTCTTTTACCGGGCTTGGTTAGCTTGATCAGTTTGAGATAAAAAAGGCAAGTGCGAGTTGGACTGACGCACTGATGGTCTCGTCTAAGTTCCTACATAAAAAGTTTGATTCCCGAATCGAGTTTCGGAAGATTTGTGGTATTTATTTGTGCTATATGGCATTGTTCTTTTGTAAATTTCATCCAGGTACAAGAGAAGTCTCCTACAGGTTTTAACTTCCTTGCGAGTGTCAAAATATGCGCCATTAAACAAAAGAATCTTTAGATTCTGAGATTGGGGTAGAAGGCCTAAGTATTTGATATTTTTTCAGCATGATAGAGTGCGTCTAATGAAAGCGCGACCTGAAGTTAAAAAAAATAAATAATTGGCAACATTATTCAGCCGCCATTGAAGACAATAAAAAAAATTGTGAAGTGTCAAGATATCGTTCTCCTACTAGTTAGTAATACCACAAGCAAAATTTTTGTATTTAACCTCTTTTTCTCAGGTTACGCTTTCATTAGACGGACTATAGCTCCCCGCGTTCCTGTCAAAAGAAGTCTTGACAGACGGACAACATGAGTGAACACCAGGACTACACAATACCACCTACCAGTATCAACATCCTCTCTCCTCTGCTCCAGCTCCTTGAAGGAGGACATGCGGGAGGGGAACAGCGCGAAGAGGAACGCGAACATGAAGGTGAGCATGCACACGGAGAGGTGCGCCTCCCACCAGTCCTCGCGCTCCGAGCTGGGCCGCAGCCAGTTGGTGCCGCTGAGGCCGAGAGACAGGCGGATGGAGATCAGGATTCCTGAAGGAGTATTAGCATTAGCATTATTAGCATTAACGGCCTTATAATGTTCCCACTGCTGGGACTCAGGCCTCCTCTCTAGGAGAGGGAATTAAGGAAGGATTGAGGATTAAGGATTGTTTATTTTAGTAGTACATAGTTTAAATCATCTTCTTTTTTCTTATTATTAAGCATGTTTGGTTATTAGTCCAGTGCCTGGGGTTTTTAACCCAGAACTTCTAAACTGTGGATGGATTTTAAAAAGAAAAACAGATGTGTAGCTAATAACAAGCATAAAAAAGTTTGCCTATTTTAAAGTGATCTTGATTTTGAAAAAAAAAAAAACTAAGCATTACTTCAGTTCAATTAGTATCTCAGGTCCTACAGTACGGCCGTTATAAGTTGGCGAATCTGAAGTTAGGCTCTGCGAATTTTGGCGCTTGAAATATCGTACAAAAATAAAGGTTTAAAAAAAAATGCAATTTGCAGTTGTTATTGCTGTTAAAAACAGTTATTGGCATTAATTTTTAAAATTCGCAGAGCCTAACTTCACACTCGTCAACTTATAACGGCCGTACTGTACTAGTTCGAATTGAAAAATTTTAATAAACGAGTTCCAAATTCAAAATAATTTAGAAATTGAATAAAAAAAAAGCTTTTATGTAACTGTACGTATTTATGGCTAGACTAGTTATTAAAAAAAAAAATGACAGTTCACCGAAGTTCAAGACGCGCGCGCGATTAACAATAATGTTTAAAGTTTTTTGTTTTAATGCATTATTTCTAACTTTATTATACATCTAGTTAATTGAGAAGTTCTTTTTTTTTACGAAATGTGTATGTTTACGACGAATTCCTAAACGTTTGCATTGAATAATTTCGCTGGAAAAGTTGCGTGATCACTACGCGGTTGTTTGTGTGTGTGTGCATTAATTTTTGGGTTCCCTATAAACTAGTTAATAGCCAATACAAACGAAATGTGTTGAGATGTGTCTACAAATGAATAATTGCCGAGCCGTCACCCGAAAAATAAGCAAACTGGAAGAGTGAGGGTGAGTTTTCTGTTTTTTTTTTTCTAATAGGAAACTAGATATTTCTAAACTTTTTGGAAATTGGTACTAATTTCATAAGTTTGTCAATTTAATTAGTATTTTTTTGCATTTTCCCGGCTTTAAGCTTTATTTTCATTTCTTATTATTTATTTGAGTAATCTAATTTTATAGGCTATTCGCCGAGGGTTGAGCCAAAAGGTAAACAAACCATAAAAAGGGTTCTTTATATGTCACGATTGATGTAATGGACATATAAAAATAGGTATATGGAATTAATAACTACACTGACAACATTAGAAATTATATTTTAGAATGATGTCTGTGGAACTTATGTTATCCTTTCAGATTTATTTAAAATCAATTATAAATGCCTTAAATTATTTTTATAATTTTTATTAATTATGCATTAAATAGTTCACAAGTAAAAGAACCTAAAATGACATTTTAATACTACTAAGTTGTAGACCACAGATACTGCGAACATTTTACATTAAAATGTGACGTTTTGTCATCGGTCGGGTTATACCCGCCATGTTGAAAAAATGATTTGTTTACCTTGTGGCTCATGCTCCGGTGAATACACTGTAGATGAATTATATTTTCAATTAAATTTTCTGTGTTATTTCGGCTTTTCGTAAGCATTTTTTAAACTAATATATAGCGGTACCTACCGCTAAATATTAGTTTAAAAAATGCCTTTGGAGTATCATTGTTCTTTCAAGAGAGTTTCGTCCAGCTTTAAAAAAAAAGTGACAGGTAACATAATTCTTATGTTGAATTTGGTTGTGGACTAGTCCCCCTGGGACTGATAAAAGGCTAAAGAGTTTTTTCTAATCATTCAATGCCTTCTCCCGCTCTTGGACGGAGCCGGAGGCCGTGTTAGTATTTTACTGACTCATCATCATCTGCCTAGCCTTTTTCTCAACTATATTGGGGTCGGCTTCCAGTCAAGCCGGATTTAGCTGAATACCAGTATTTTACGAGGAGCGGCTGCCTACCAGACCTCCGCAACCCATTAACTGTAGTATTTTACTGACTAAAACCAGTAAACTATACCTATGTTCTTTCTTTGACTTTACTCCAGTATCTCGGGTTTCCCTTTCGGAAGACAACTCATTGCGCCTCTAGGCTTCTCATTGAGGCATGCGTGAACAGCATGCGCCTTCGACGACTCGGGCTAACTTAGCCTGGTTGGACGGCCAGACGGCGAGCTACCCATTGATCGTTGTCGGCCAGCCCACATCGATAAAAGTAGCTTATAGTTGGTTGAAATCTCTTTTTAAAGGAGGTATTGGGTACACCCTGTTCCCCATAACTCTAAAGTTTTTTTTCACTGCAGCAGCCAAAGCCAAGTTACAACCGTTTCGTGTAGCAACCTTTCTACAATCAATAACGCCAGGCGTAAGTGATTTAAAAAGACGATAAGTTGGTAGGTAATTTCATTAGTCCTTGTCAAAACTGTAAATTGGCTACCATTTTTACTATAAAACTACAAGATTTAGCGATGAAATCTTCTATTTGTTTATTCTGATCACATGACTTAACGTTGAGAACAGGCGTTCTAATAACGTCAACGATTGGAGATTGTCAATTTGGCCAAGCCTGCCTATAGGCTGCCGCTTGACCACTATCTCACTGATGGGAAGCAACGATGTGGATGACAAAGATGTGGTTTCATACGACTTACCGTAAAAGTACGGCCCATTCTGCGGGTCATGATCATCAAGGTATGTGAGGCCATGGGCCCAGATACTGAGCTTGGTGATCGCGCACAGCACCGCCGTCATGACCAGGAACGTGGTCCTGGCGGCCATGTTGTGGTCCGTGGTTAGGTCGATGATCGTCTGCTCGCCGCATAGCTCTGGAAGTGGGGTGTCAAGGGTTACTGAGTTAAGGGTAAATAAAAAAAACCTTCACAGAAACAGCGTTGTCACAGAAACGTGTTCAGTTTTAAATACTTAAGTAGTAATAGTTAAAAGCTGTTTAATAGTCGTCATCATCATCATCTCAGCCAAAAGCTGCTCAGCCACAGCTGGACATAAGCCTCACCCAAGCGTCGCCATTTAACCTATCAATACCCGCGAAACGGGACACAATAGTAAAACAATAACAGCGCGGTCCAATGAGACCGGTCGGGGATTCATGAATTAATATAGCTTAATTCATGAATCTCCGACCGGTCCTATGAGACCGCGCTGTTATTGTTTTACTATTGTGTCTCGTTTCGCGAGTATGTGATAGGTTAAATTCATCCTTACAGGTCTGTAAGAGATCTTTTGATCTTTTGCAAAACGATTGCAGGTATCTTCAGAGTCTTTCGAAAAGATCATCTTCAGATGGTACGATTCGTTACGGAAGCGTAATGTTGGAAGCTACTGCTTTTTACTGAAGAAACGTTTCTTACTTAATTACTCAGATACCCGCGAAACGAGACACAATAGTAAAACAATAACAGCGCGGTCTCATAGGACCGGTTGGGGATTCAAACGTTAAATATGAATATCATCGTCATCACGTCCATGCTCTGATTAATTCATGAATCCCCCACCGGTCTCATAGGACCGCGCTGTTATTGTCTTACTAGTGTGTCTCGTTTCGCGGGTATTGATAGGTTAAAGAATATTTGTACTTTGTGCGGATACTCGGATAGGTAGGTAGATAGATAATTATACTCTTTGTTATACACCAAAATGAATATAGAAGGAGTTTTAAATGAATATGGTGTATAAATCCGAACAAAGCGCTTTGCCTCGTCGTTTATACCGCGTACATCGAAGGATTGGAACAATTTGCCTGCTGCGGTCTTTCCGTTCGATTATAATTTGGGTATCTTCAAGACTAGAGTGAATAGGCTCTTAGTAAACTAGTGCGCCTCACCATCAACGATTGCATCACTGCTTACCATCAGGTGGGATTGCAGTCAAGCACTAGTTTATGGTATATATAAAAAAAATGCCCGGTCTTACCGCCAAACGCGATTTTTAAAGAGGAGAAAAGAAAATATATGCGTGGTGTAGTGTTCTTGATAGTTACGAGTATGTTTCTAAACTTCTTGTTTAATATTTTAGTCAGTTTTATCTTTGACTTTGTTTTTGTATATTTATAATGAACTAGCTGACTCGGCAAACGTTATTCTGCTATATAAATAATCAAAGAAAAAAATGGCAGGTGGAAATACCTTATAAACTAAAAAAATTAAACTTCTCAAATGGACTAAATATACACAAAAAAAAATCAGTCAACCCGTTTAAACACTGTAACATGAGACTTAAGTAGCAATTAAGTTATATTGTACAAATGGTCAGTCAAATACTATTGATAAGTAGTACAAAATTAAAATAAATTAATTATTTAACTATTTTCCTGCATATTGTTAATATAATCTTGTTGGCCGTGTCATTAACTTATGTATATTTGTTTTGTGGCATCAAACAGTTATAACCTGTGGTTATAACACTGTATGATGATTTCATGATGCTGTCAATACGATGTAATTAAATAACAAAGACGCATTTATATAGTCCGTCTAATGAAAGCGCGACCTGAGAAAAAGAGGTTAGATCCAAAAATGTTGTATGGGGTATTACTAACTGGTAGGAGAATCATGTCTTGACACATCACAATTTTTATTATTTCCTACAATTGTGGCTGCATAATGTTGCCAATTAAATTTAAAAGAAAAACTCCAGGACGCGCTTTCATTAGACGCACTGTATTAGTCATGATGAAATTATTGTAACTCCTAGCATGATTCAAAAAAAGTGTCCATGGAGTTTTTTGCACATCTTCTCACTAGAGATCTACGCTTTGGAACGTGCAGTTTAGCATTACCTTTACCTATCACATACATTTCGTCCGCTATAAGTTGGCGAGTGTGAAGTTAGGCTCTGTGAATTTTGGGGCTTGAAATATCGTACAAAAATAAAGGTTTTAAAAAAATAAATGCAATTTGCAGTTCTTATTGCTGTTAAAAACAGTTATTGGCATTAATTTTTTAAAAACCTTTATTTTTGTACGATATTTCAAGCCCCAAAATTCGCAGAGCCTAACTTCACACTCGCCAACTTATAACGGACGAATTGTACCCGCGAAACGAGACACCATAGTAAAACAAACACGCGCAATAGCGCGGTCTCATGCGACCGGTCGGGGATTTATTAATTTATGTTAACCAACATTTGTTTACACTTTATACATTCCTGATTTAATTGCTATTAACATTTAGTATTGCAACAATTATTTACAGGTTAACATCACATGCACAGAATAACGGCTTATCTATATATATAAAAATGAAACCCGTTTTTCGTTGTCACGGCATCACATGAAAACGGCTTGACCGATTTGGCTGATTCTTTTTTTTAAAATGTTCCTTGAAGTTCAATGATGGTTCTTACGCAGAAAAAAATTCTAAAAAAAAAAGTTAGGTAAAGTAGGGTAGGTAGGGTAGTGTAGGGTAGTGTAGGGTAGTGTAGGGTAGTGTAGGGTAGTGTAGGGTAGTGTAGGGTAGTGTAGGGTAGTGTAGGGTAGTGTAGGGTAGTGTAGGGAAGTGTAGGGTAGTGTAGGGTAGTGTAGGGTAGTGTAGGGTAGTGTAGGGTAGTGGAGGGTAGTGTAGGGTAGTGTAGGGAAGTGTAGGGTAGTGTAGGGTAGTGTAGGGTAGTGTAGGGTAGTGTAGGGTAGTGTAGGGTAGTGTAGGGTAGTGTAGGGTAGTGTAGGGTAGCTTAGGGTAGTGTAGGGTAGTGTAGGGTAGTGTAGGGTAGTGTAGTGTAGTGTAGGGTAGTGTAGTGTAGGGTAGGTAGGGAAGGTAGGGTAGGGTAGCGTAGGATATGTAGGGTAGTCATTTGACGGGAGCGAAGCCGCGGGTAAAAGCTAGTATTACATAATTATATATAAATTATTAAAATTAGAACTTTTACATCCAAATAGTTAAATAATTAAAAAAAAATAGTAACATTATATTATAACATTAAAAAATATCAATTGCATGTATGTGCTGATTAAATTAATTCATTCATGAATTAACTGGCCAACATTTTGACAATTCAAAAGTGCCTGTAAACGGTTATAATATTATATTCACAAGAACAACATTTAAGAATTTTTGTTTAATTTAATTTTTAATTTAATTTATTGTCATTGATGCTGTAATTGACTTAGCAGCTAGATGGGCTAAAGCAACCTGCTGGGGCTAAATAAATTAAGGTATTTAGGTACCATTGCATTGAAAAGAAGAAGAAAAGTGGTCGATTATTTCCTTCCGTGGAATAAAAACATACGCTTTGAGGCTTTCTCACAGAACGAAATACAGTGTAGAGTCTATATAACGACACTGAAGGGACTGTGCATTTTATGGCGTTATAGAGACGTGTCGTTAAATAGAGAAAAACCGAAAAACCGAAAGTGATAGTTCTCTCCCGTTTCTATTGCGCGTATCAGTAAAACTTTTTCGTCAATACATAGTGATTTTCTATTACTAGCCATGTTTACAGTTTGTAAGTTTGTGGACAACTGAGAATAATGATAACTTATAGATAATCTTGATAATTTAAACAGTCAACATGTGCAAGCAATTCCAATTTGTAAACAAAGGAAAGGAACGAATTTCGACGATGCCGACAGTCGAGGTTATTGCTTATATCCTAGTGGATAACAAAGCGAAAGACGAACGCACACAGCTGACACAGCTGTACAGTTTTTATTAATTTCAGCAACTTTTTTTATTTCTCACTTGGCGTTATTGGGAGTAGGTTGTGATGCTACGTGGAGTGTATCAATGTTTGGTAGATAAGCTAAACCTTTACTTAAAGACCCCTAGGTTGTAGCTATCAGGAAACACAGACAGTAAGTTTCTGTATTCCACAATAACTTCTAAATTACTGGAATGATTTGCATGTATGTATAAGATATCGCTAGAATCCTTACATCGTCCCGAGTAACTATAGGCTAGAGAAAAAATATGGAAATGCAATATGTTGGGAGTGGTATATAAATGAACGCTCACCCATTATTTTTCAAATTTTTAATCTATTCATGCGTATGATTATCGTTTAAAATTTGACTCGCAGATTCCAAAAATAAAAATATGTTACACTGTTAATCAAAACAGACGAGTAAAAAAATTTTACGACTTTAGCCAACCAACGACTAACATTTGAAACATTTAGGGCCTATTTCACCACCTATGATTAAGTTTCGAGTATCTTACTTGGCAGATAATTTCATACAAATTCTGTCACATTTTTGAATTTATTCAGTGAGTAGTGCCTACTCGGACATTGTGAAACAGGCCCTCATACATCCAAATCCGTCGGTCGATCATCAGCAGGTTCACAAACAGTTACTTTCTGCGAATTGATATCGTTATTCTTAAGCCTTACTGATAAAGACCTTTCATTTATTTTTTTTACATAAAACTCACGCCATATTTCCCGATTACTTTTTACAGTGACGAAAAAAATATTCAATATAATAATATTCAAATTAAAAAATAGTATTTGCAGAAGCATAGCTACACAGCCTTCTACAGTCCAGAAGGCAGGCCATATAAGTTTTATGACATAAATAGTAACCAATAAAATATCACTGGATATAAATATAAGAGTTGCTAAGTATAAACGACGCCAGTTGTCCGTAGCTGTATGTGCGTTTGAGTTAAAACTGCGACAAATTGAAAATATAATTACTAAATAAAATATACAATTCACTAACAATGGTAAAATTAGACTTCCTATAATCATGATAATGACCACATCAAACTTAACTACGCGCAGAAAGATATGCCTGATGTTATCAAAGCCAAAATCCAACCAAAGACAGCACTTTTAAGAAACCTCCTTCTAGTGTGCCCACTGAAAACTTTTACAATATCTACGTACAACATTTGGCATATAACAACCAACCACTGGTTCTTCGCTGTTACGAGGTATATAAATAAATTAAAAGTAAGCCACGAATTATTCTTGTCCATAACAGTTTTGTGAATGCCAATGCAGATCGCTAGTAGCGTGTAAAGCGAAACGTTTGCTAAAATGGTGTTGAGGAAAACAAAGTTTTTGTAATTACGGAATTTCCTAATGATGCACCATGATGCTACACCAAATATAAATGTTAGTAGAGTTATCACATAAACAATGGAGTTTAATATGGCTTCAGTCAAATATGTTCTTCGGCATGTCTGTACAATAATCACTGAAATCTCTTTACTAGTATCATTAGACATCGCGAATGACGCTTGCACAGTTTCACTTTGTTTTTAAAAGTATTTGTGAATAATGTATGTATTTATTTATGATAAATCGTTACTATTATTGCGTGAGAAGTCAAAAATCTGTCAGTCTTGCTCCAGAACAGATAGTCGATGGGTTCGGGAGTGGTGACCGCGTAGGTTCCTAAAGAAGTTGGAAGGCCTTCCACAGGGTGGACCGTTGACGTGTTGAGGTTCGCGGGAATCCACTGGATGCGAGACGTACAGGAACGGGCGCACTGCTTGGAGGAGGCCTATGTTCAGTAATGATGATGATGAACCGATGGCCTAGTGAAGGTCTCTAGAATCCGCTGGATGCGAGACTCACAGGATCGCTTGATGAGGCGAAACTTGAGGGAGGCTACGAGTAAGCGATGGTCTTTCGATGTGGATAATGTGGCACAAATCTCTTTCACAGTTTAGTCACACTGCGTTCACTCAAGTTTTTGAATAACTATTCAAATGACACTGCCGTTCAAAGAATCAGTCGATGAAATACTATTAATTAATATTAAATACCTCAATAATAAGCGTAGAATTAATTGCTAAATTAAAATCGAGCAAAACGAGTCAGACTTGCGCACGGAGGGTTCTGCACAAACACTGTATAAATAGTTAGATTCCCGAATAACGCTGGCCGCCCACGACCGAGAATCGGTGAACGATTTTTTGTGAAAAATAGAACAGACTGATAGCAATATAGTGCAATGCACACGACCTACAAATATTCGGTCAGAATATACTATAGGTAACGTGACCATTTATTTTTTTTGTCAGAGCGGGATATCTGCGGAATTATGTAATAAAAAAAGTTTTTTGTCTTTTACAAGATTTTTACTGTAGAAGATAGAATAATTTAAAATAAGCAAACCAAATCAGTAGTGGCGTGAATAAATTCTAGTTTGTATTTTTATATTTATCGGCTAAACAAATTTGTTTTACAATATGGCGGGTCTTGTTTTTCCCGCGCGGGGCGCCGCATTTCGATCGAGAAAAATACATTTTGATTATTGTTTGGTCTGTTTGCAAAAGCGGGACAATTTAGGCCTCTTGGAGGACACCGGGACAGACTGCCTGAAAGCGGGACTGTCCCGCCGAAAGCGGGACGTATGGTCACGTTAACTATAGGATTATAATTTGTGACGCTTATCGGGACAATTATCGGACCTACAAAAAGTCTGTCGTGGGCGGGAAGAGTTATATAAGACCTTGCTTTATGCCAAATTTTAGGATCTACGTCAACGAAAATTACCCTACGAATTTTGGTTCCCTTGAGAGTGTCGAATTGTACGTTTTTAGCGACAAATTTGATTTCTGCACAACTTCAAGGGACCGTAGACGTGAGTATATAATATATACCTATTCGCGTTCCCGAGATAAAGGATATTGACAGGCAGACACACGGACAATAAAGTGATCCTATAAAGTTCCGTTTTTTCCTTTTGAGATACGGAATCCTAAAAACGAGGAAAATTTATTTGGTTTAACGTCTGACAGCATGCAAATACAGTGACGAAAACGAAAGATTAACTTGTGTTAGTCATACTATGAATAATTAGTGCCAATTTAATAATGTAATTAAACCTAAAGCATTCGGTTCCTAGCGACCTCAACGCGCGATTGCTACCAGCGACTCATCATCTGTCTAGCCTTTTTCCCCAACTATATTGAGGTCGGCTTCCGGGGTGATTGGGGTCCGTTTACATCCTAAGGACCCAAGCCAACCTCACCTGCTAGCGGTGCACCCTGCTGTTCAACGGACGAGGCTCTGGCGATCCTGGTTTCCCTCTCGTAGGGTTGTGGGGGTCAGACGGCTGGTCGCCCCACGTAAAACCAAGTTACAGTCATATAAACATGGATGGCAAATAATACAGTGGGTTCATGCGCCGCCCTATGGAGTACGTTGGCCGGAGATGCATGAATATGGCTGTCCTTGGCGCTAGGTCTCGTGGTCGCCCTCGCATGCGCTGGCTGGACGTCGTCAAGTCCGACATGAGAGCCAATGGCCTTACTTTCAAGGATATAGAAGATCGGGCAAAATGGAGCAAGCTAAGCCGGAAGGCGGACCCTGGCAAAAGCCGGGACTTATCGCCAAGTTGAAGAAGAAGAAGATTGAGGTCGGCTTCCAGTCAAGCCGGAATTAGCTGAATACCAGTATTTTACGAGGGGCGGCTGCCTACCAGACCTCCACAACCCATTAACTAGGGTAACACGGTACTTCATGACAAGACTGGAGTCAGATAAATTTACTGGCTTCTGACTATCCGTAACGACTGCCAAAGATCTACAAATGACAGCCGGGACCTATGGCTTAACGTGCTTTCCAAGGCACGGAGGAAACTCGTTATGTTAAGATGGTCATCCATCCACAGACCAACCTTGGAAAGCGTTGCTTAACCTTGAAGATCGACTTATGCGGCTGTTATTATCTAGTCACGAGCTCCTTTAGGCCAGCGACTAAAACGAATTAAAGGCAATTTCATCAAGTCTATTAAATGTTTGTATAAGGGAATAAAGCACTAGATTGTAGCAGTAAGATGTGATCATATTTTTTTGAGTGTCCAAAATTTCAAGATTTTAAGTCAACTGGAAGTACCCTAAGAATTTTGATTCCCTTCAAAGATTGACTGGTAGAGAATGCTTCAACATAGGCGGACTTAATGCAACAAAGCATTCAAACTAAAAAATACAGACTCTTCATGTACAATAGTGATCTATTGTACATGAAGTTTAAATAAATAAATAATTAAGTGTCAAAATGTACGTTTTTTTTTGCAAAAAGGGTTCCGTTTTTTCTCTTTGAGGTACGGAGCCCTAAAAAACTGCTGGACTTTTCATGTCGAAGAAGGGAGGTGTCGAAGTAGTGGGTTTCAAAGTTGTGTGTTGTCAAATATATGTTCTGTCTGTAGTGAGTAGTCGCAGTATTGTTTTCGAAATTCAGACTGTGTCGAAATAATTAACTGTCGAAGTTCAGGATGACACTCTGAATGATGATATTTTATTAAAGGCCCATGAAAATAAAGTTAAAATAAAAGTGAATTCTGCAAAAAGCCGTTATCATCATCATCATCTGCTTAGCCTTTTCCCAACTATACTGGGGTCGGCTTCCAGTCGAGCCGGATTTAGCTGAATACCAGTATTTTACGAGGAGCGGCTGCAAAAAGTATTTATTAAAGACCAAAATAACCATAGTTATGACACAGCCCGAAGAATAGCCAAACTTAAGTGGCATCAAGTTAATGTGACCGGATTGTAAGTATTTATGTAGTTTCTGTGACAACTTTCTGTGTGGGTTTTTTTTTCGTGCCTTTACACAAAAGTCTCATTAATGAATAAAGAAATCAACTTGTCCGTAGCAACGCTACGCGTAGTGCTACGCCGTAGCTCTCGCTGTGCTAGGATTATATTGATACGATACTACGATAGATGATGCTGCCGTGTCCCACGTGCGGGATTGCGATTGCGAAGCGATGCGGTGCAATCGAAATAAACAATTGATACTTTAATCTGCTAAACTAATTTAAATCGGCAATTTCATACTTTATTTATTTATTTGTTTAATTTAAACAGAACTGCCAAAGCCAATTACACCATTTAAATAAAAAGAAACAAGTACAGAAGACACAACACAACAATAAAAACACAGTAAAGTGTAAAACAATAATTAAATTATTTAAAAACAGACACATCAAAGTCACGCAGGACTTTTCAAGGGCAGGGCGCAGGGTTTTTTAATCCTTTCATTTAAATATTTGGTCATGCCTGAACTCACCGACATTAGCAGGGTTAGACTTAGCGAAGGGGAAGGCGAGCACCATCAGGCCTGACGCCGAGGTGGCCAGCAGCCAGCCGGACACGGCGAACTGTCTGCGTCCGCGGCCCCACCACGCCACGACGGCGCCCAGGCAGAACTCCGCGCCCGCTGCGCCCATCATCACGTAGTCTGGAAATAAGTAGTTAGAGATATAGGTAATTTGTTGGCAGGTGCAAAAGAAGAAGTGTGATTACCAGATTTTCATATTTGGAGAGTGGGTGCATCGTCAAGTTTGATCCATCGTCTGACCACTAGACATACGACGATGAGGCACCCTCGCATGGTGGACCTCCCACCCATAGACACAAAATATTGTGGAAACGCATTCATTCTGTGTAGGTACAGCTAAGAAGTGGAATTCCATGTCAGATTCGTAAATGTTCTTAGTTACAACCTAGGGTTTTTAAGTTTTGAGTAAATAGGTTACTTCTAGGTAAGCGTGTTCTATCGTCTACCATATCTTCGCTTACTGACTAGCAAGATATAGTTCAAGACTTTGGCTTGGAAGGTAATTCTGAGATGAAAGCAAATAGGTACCTACCGGATATTAAAAAAAAAGAAGCAAACAAACTTTTACTAAGTCATCAGTCAGTGCGAGTTTATAAACGTAAAAAACAAGCAAGATAATGTGTTTACCTTCAACAAGCACGGAGTGGTAGCCTTCATTGGCGTCCCTTCTCAGCAACAGGAATATATTGCTCTCCAGCAGTATGGTGATGAGGAAGGCGCCCTGCAGGAACAGGTCGAAGGCCTTCAGGATCAGCACGTACGTCCGCAGGAAGTACCATAGCTTGTGGAAGACTGGACACAGAACGAAGTGTTAAGAAGGCGTCGACGTCGGTGGTCAGACCATCAGTTATAGTATATCGAGTTTCAGAAAGCGCGAAGCGAGAGAAAGTGTCAAAATTTGACTGGCTAAAACCCATCTGTGTTTCTCCTGTTGTCCTTTGTGTTCCGGGGCCAAGATAATGTTTTTGATAAACCTATTGCGAATAATCGCGGTGAGAAAATGTATCCTATTGCACCTTTTGTAAAGTTTCGTCTCAGTGACTGAATTATATTTTCTAAAGCCTGTTTTGTACAGACTTAATCACCCCCCACATACCCCTAGCCATTTCTCAACTAGCTTGGGGTCGATTTTCAGTCTAACCTGGTGCGACTAAATAGGTACCTACCTGTGTTTTACTTAGAGCGACAGTCAATCAGACCTGCGTTGTGGAAACTAAATTACTGGGCAACACGTTACTACTTGGATGGGTTAGATTTTCTAGGGTCTGACTATCTCTAGCGACTGTCAAAGATCTACGAGAGATAACTGGGATCTACGGCTTAATAACTGATCAAGTTAGTCAGACTGCTATTGATTAAATTAACCTATCAAATACCCGCAAAACGAGACACAATAGTAAAAAAATAACAGCGCGGTCTCATAGGACCGGTCGAGGATTCATGAATTAATTAAAATAGTAGTTTTAGGTTTTTTTTTATCGCAATCAAGCACTAGTTTATAACAATTTAAAAAAAAGTAGTATTTTTGTTTTAATTTGTTATGTAATTAATTACTATAATTTTTATTCTAGGGGGCTAATTCATTAATCGAATTACGATAAAAATATAAGTACCTAGTCACTGTTATTTATCTTTTAAATCCGATACTTACGAGTACGTTGAGTTGCAGGGTTCCTTGTTAAATAAATAAAAGTATTTCAAGCATTTTTTGCCCTATCTAAACCGTATTTTCCCTGGTAGAGGCCAGGGAAAATACAAAAACTAAAGAAACTAATGAATAATTATTAGTTTACCTAAAATAGAAATCGTACATTAAATATAAAGTTTATTTGAACTTACAATTTCAAGTCAATCCAAAGATATATCACAATTCAAAGTATCCCGTTCCCGTTTCAAAAAACAGCAGTTTCACAGGTAAAGACCTATTATTATATGTTTTTTTTTCTATAGTAACTGCTGTACTAGGAAAATAGCTTCAAAATTCATCAATTAAAGTACGTAGGTAGTAACTATCCACATACGGAACTCATCTAACTTTTCCATTCTTACCTATATCGCCTTACTACTGATTTTGAAATAATTAGCATTGAATAAATAGTCCTTTCTTATCTAAATGGATAATTTTGATAGGCAAATAAATTCCAGTAGTATTAGTTGTAGATAACGCTGTTTCAGCATGAGTTTTCGTTATTATGAATCTATCAAAATTTTATATCCTCTGATTAAAATTTAAAGTAAAATGTTTTAAAAGTAAATATTTTTTTAAAAAACCACTGGTGTATTAGTTGGAGATAAAAACCTATTTAATTACTTAGATACCCGCGAAACCAGACACAATAGTAAAACAATAACAGCGCGGTCTCATAGGACCGGTTGGGGATTCAAACGTTAAGCACGTGTTTTCTTTACTTAGGGTCGATTTTTCAATAAAAAGAAAAGGCTAGGTAGATGATGATGAAGTTCCCAATAAAACATTTTTTCATGAAAATCTTTTATCGCCATGTCGATTTTCGTGTCGCCATGTAAAGTAGGTACTCATCAATACGGATACCAATTCAAAAAGCTCACACGCGATGGTGTTATCGTTATCTTGTTTGCTATGGTCAATACCACGAAATACTACTAAAATACTTGCAAATAAAATACTACTGGACTACGTATGTACAATTTAACTTTACTTCTTTGACTGGATCAATATTTTGGCAATTCAAAATTACCTGTAAGTGGTTTCTGATTTCTGGTACTATTAATGGAATAAGTACCTAATGTAACTTTGGATGACGATCATCCAAAGTCACATTAGGTATTCCTCAACTAAACTTACTTACTTATTTCACAGTAAGTATATTACGGAGGCATGCGGACTACGGTGTAAAGTCTCACAAACCTCTGTTGAAAAGAAAGGAACCCCAGCCAGACTGTATGTTTGTTTTGCGCAATGTTGGTCACTTTACTCCTCCTAAACGGCTTGACCGATTCGGATGATACTTTCAGTGTTAGGTACACTCCAAGTTTCATCCGAATCGGTATTTGTCTGAGTTGTATACTAGCTGGTTTTAAAATATAAATGAACTCGGTAGGTGGCGCTGAAACCAATTTTCGGGTAGGACAAAGTCAAAGAAAAGATTTGTATGTTTCTTTGTGAAGAAACTTAAAAACTACTGGACCGATTTATAAAATTCTTTCACCATTTATCACTGAGTGACATTTTCGACATAACATTGGCTTTAATTTTTTTATATTCACGCGGGCAAAGTCGCGGGCAGAACCTAGTTATTAATTGTTTTTAATACAAAAAAATACTTACTAGTTTTCCCTTCAATCATCATCTTGATCAACTATTCGTTCACTAGCAAGTAATGTACATATTTACTTCACAAGATCATTTCTCACACATCACTGTCTTAAGACTTCACTGAAATCTTCACAGAAACATTTTTATACATTATATTTGTAGATAAAACTAAATATAAATATCACAGTAAATATCAGAAATATAGAATTCGTTACACTTCTAATCTTTGATATCCGACTTTCTTTAACTATTATATGTAAACACAAATATAAATTTTATAAATGAAAAAATACCCGTATTTTTTTGCCTAAATCTAAAGTGATATAGTACGCGTGTTTGGCCCCAGATATTGTCATGTACTACGGTTATCAGCTAAATAAATACGAGTTATCAGTCACCAATCGCCAAGTACTAATCGCACTAATATTATAAAAGCGACAGTTTTTATTCTTGTATGTTTGTGTGTTTGTTACTCTGTTGTTAGTTGTTTGTACTGTTGTTATGAGGGTGTTCTAAAATGTTCACCAGAAGGCGGCGGTAGATAGAGAGATATGAGACAGAGGCGACTGAGGCGCCTGGACCTGACGCCATCTGTCAAAAAACCTTAGGTATGTTTATGACATTAGTTAGATATGTCAACGTAAGTAAGTGGCGCCAACTGGTGGTGTGAATTTTCCTGAGCACCATTAGGTGATAGATCTTGTGACCTAGAATAGGAACTTTTGTATTACAAGAGTCCTCCTCGTCCTTTCGTCACATCCCTCAATGCTAAGGGTCGTGACCTCCCTGCTTCATCAATTTAACTTGTATAATATTCCTCCATCTGTTTCTGTCTCTGGCGGTGTGGAGGGCATTGCGTAACGTAGAATCAAAAGCGGCGCGGATCTGGTCGGACTAACGTATTGAGTTGCGTCCACGAGGTTTTTTCCAATAAAAAACAGGTCACAATGATCCCTTCGAGATTACCACCGTCTTTTCTTGCAATGTGACTGAAGTATTGCATATCCTTGCGAAGACACTTGGACGACAGTCATTAAGAGATTGCAAGAGTATGAGTTTCTTATGTTGCTTTAGGATAATTTTCGGTTTTCAAGCGAGTGAAACCGCTGGCAGTTGCTAGCGTTATAGTATAATCTCGGAGATGATAACACGGATAAAGTGACGTAGAACACGACGGAACCATAGATAAGACAAGATTTGTATAATTTTACATGCCATTTCGAGGACTTCGATACCCAATTAAGGTAGGACTACATTGTGCACACGTGGGCCACGTATCGATACGTGGCGTACGTATCTTAGCCTTAGGCCGGGACTCCACCAAAGCGGAGACGAGACGAGCGGAGAGGAGATGTTTTTTTAAAAACAACCAATAGAATTGTGTCCTTGACACATCTCCTCTCCGCTCAGCTTCAGTGATCGCTGTGCATTTGTATGGCGCGATGTAAACGGATGTGTGAGCTGTGCGCAGACGACGCGCAGTGGAGACGAGAGATGTAACAGTATAGCACACATCTCCGCTTTGGTGGAGTCCCCCGAGCTGAAAAACATCTCTTCTCGCACAGCACACAGCCCATTGCACAGATCTCTGCTTTGCAGGAGTCCCGGCCTAACTCTTATTCCGATCGGTCAACATTGTGACATTTCGTACTAAACAGTTTAGTGCACGCTAAGCCCAATCTGAATGTTTAGTGCACGTTAAATCCAATTCCAATTTCACTATGGTCACGCAATTTTAAACTAATTTGGCGCCAGCATCAAACTCAAGAGTACCAAATGTCACCATCCCAATGTCGACCGATCGGAATTGAACTAAACGGTAAGCCTGCTGGGGAGGTCGGTCTCCATACATTGTATATGGCAACTAGACTTGTAGAATGTAGAGCTACATTAGATCCACGCCATGCGACGTCGTTCTACGTACAAATCTGGCATGGCCCACGTGTAGTCCACATATGCGCCGGTCTAATGTAGTTCCCGCTATAGTATATTTTGTTTTTGGCTTCTTCTTCCCGCCCTTATCCCATATTACTTGGGGTCGGCGCAACACGTTTTTTTCTTCCATTCTGTCCTGTCACCTGTCGTACTATCACTACCTCCCTTTTCTTTCATATCACTTCTCCATACAATCCATTCACCTCTTTGGCCTCCCTCTCCCTAATCATCCGTCTACATGTATATTTAGAACTCTTAACATGCGTTTTATAACTCCTCTTCACATTACCACTTTAGCACTTTTGTTTTTTTTATGTCATGAGGTAAGTAGGTACGTGGCATTGGCTGGTAATAATTGACGGGACCGAGTCGATTATTACAGGAATGTAACACCGAGATATGAAGCGTCGTATGTCCCAATTCAGGTCATGGTCTCCACGTCTGACAGTGTTATATAGTGATTTCCGAAATTAGGTCGGTTGTATTTTTTGAGGAGCTCGTGGCTAGATAATAACAGCCACACGGGTCGATCTTCAAGGTTAAGCAACGCTTGCCAAAGTTGGTCTCTGGATGGGTGACCATCTCAACATACCGAGTTTCCTCCGTGCCTCGAAAAGCACGTTAAGCCGTAGGTCCGGGCTGTGATTTCTAGATCTTTGGCAGTCGTTACGGATAGTCAGAATGCCAGTAAATCTGACTCCAGTCTTGCCATGAAGTACCGTTTTTCCCCAGTTAAAGGGTTGTGGAGGTCTGGTAGGCAGCCGCTCCTCGTAAAATACTGGTATTCAGCTAAATCCGGCTTAACTGGAAGCCAACCCCAATATAGTTGGGAAAAGACTAGACCGATGATGGTAGTATTTATTATAAACGCTAAAATAATGACGATGATAAATGATCGACGCTGAGTCGCTAGCCTGTCAGTTTTCTATCGTTTACATTTCGGGGAGTATGCAATGGAATTACACCACAATTTAATTCTGCCAAGTCCGTTTCATCATTACATCACTAGACGAACGCTGTTACGGCCCCGGTACTAAGTGGACATCACATCTAATATTTACAAAGCGTTTAGGAAACTCATTTATTGTGGTAAGGATTGGAATTACCTACCGGGGTCTGTGTTTTCTGATAACCCCTAAGTGGTCTTAGGGGTCAACAGTGAATAGATTACTTTCAGGCAAGTACACTCCATCGTCGGCCTCATTATCGCCTACCAACAGGCGAGATAGTAGTCCAACGTGAGCCTAGTCATAATTAAAAAAATATATTTAAAAGTTTAGAGCAGTGGTGGCCCAGTGGTAACTGCACCGACTTGCAAGTTGTGGGTCGCGGGTTCAAACCCAATCAGGCACATTACTTTGTGTAATTTATTTCATCACCACTGCTCTCAAATCGGTGAAGGAAAACATCGTGAGGAAGCATCGTGTCTAAAACCAAAAATTCGAAGACATCTACCAATTTGCACTGGGCCCATCCCCTCTCCTAGAGAGGAGGCCTGAGTCCCAACAGTGGGCACATTAAAAGGTCGCTAATGCTAATGATGTAATGCTAAAAATAATAAAATAAAAACATTATAATTTCAACGTGAGCATTTATTAAATTAAAATCACTTGGTTGCGTCTTCAGAGTACAAAAATATTATTTAGTGACGAGAACTACGCTAACGAAATACTTCTACAAATAAACATTAATAATAACAGTAGTCAATACTTATAAGTAAATTATAACTTAATTCTTACAACAGTTAAGTGAGAGCTTGTTTGAGATTAAAGTCGAGTCGTCGAATGTTACTTTAGACAAGGCTGCCTCGGTTTAAGTCAAAAGTTTATATGGTGGTTGCACACAATACAAATAATAAAATTTTGTGACATTTAGTAAACCACATACTAATGTGCATAAGATCCATTGCACCTTTACAATGAAAGTAATAAAAAAAAAAAATAATTTGTAGAAAACTAATATTATGAAAGAAAATAGGATTATTTGGCACAGCTCAAAACACATGTTAAAAAGTATAAACGAAAAGAAATAAACAAAATAAAATAGTGTGCCTTATGTCTGCGCCAAAATAAGATTAAAATAAAATATATCTATATTGTTTTTTTTTTACTCACAATTTGGGCATAATTATGTCACCAGAGGGTAGGCATTTTAAACTCAGTTTAAAACAAAATCTTGAGTTGAGTTGGACTTTGATCACTTTCATTCTAAGCACCTACGTTTACAACTAAATATAAAATAAACGAAATTAACTCATAATTTAACTAACTCATTGGGTATGGTAACTATAAATTAATAAAATTATAAAAAATAAATAGATAAATCAGAATTCAAAAAAGATACAGAAGAAAATAAGATATCTTTATATAAAGAATATAATTTTGTGACAAAAGATATAAAATAAACAAGACACAAGCTAAATCCATGGCAGCCTCGCCTCGCTTTAAGTACTGTCAAAACTTAAAGCCTTAGGCCGCGCACCCACTTTGTCGTTACGATAAACAGTCGTGGAGTTTTAAGTGTCGTGACTTATATATTATTGCAATGTAGGTGTTCTTGTATAGGACGACACGACTAACAGTCGTCTACGACTTTTTTGCAGTGACAATAGATTGTCACAACAGTGGGAACAGCTAATATGACAGTCGTAAAACAATAATAATGATATGTAAACCGTGACAGTAAATCATGGGTTGTTGTTGCGACTATCTGCGGTGACCATGGCAAACTGCCGTTATAATGGGAACAGCTAGAGACGACAGTCGTCCGACGACAAATCAACCGCTACGACACAGTAGGAACGCAGCCTTAAAAAATAAAACTAATCGAAACAAAAATACTAAATCACAGTCACGTGGAAGAGTAGCCTAGAACCTTCTCCTCGATCCAGGGTACGAAGTGCGTGACCCTGGAGTAGACGCCGGGGAAGCCTGCCTCCGCGCACTTCTTGCCGTAGGAGACCACGCCGATCTGGTAGAAGAACGTGTTTAATGTGTCCTTGTTCCACTGGAAAAGAAGAAAGATTCGTTTTAGTTGACGGTACAATGTTATGGAAAGGGCTATGCTCGGAGTTTCCTTGCGCGATTACGTAAGAAATGAAGATATCCGCAAGAGAACTAAGGTTACTGACATAGCCCGAGGAATCGCCAAACTTAGTGGCATTGGGCAGGGCACATTGCTCGTAGAACAGATGGTCGATGGGGATGGAAGGCCTTCTACAAAGTGGACCGACGACCTGGCGAGGGTCGCAGGAATCCGATGGATGCGAGATGCACAGGACCGGTCGCTGTCGCGACGCTTGGGTGAGGCCTATGTCCAGTAGTGGACGTCTTACGGCTGAGATGATGATGATGACAATGTTATACAGATTTAATTATGGAGAAACAGAAGTACGAGTATCTCGTAAAAAGCTTAGCATTATCGACCTTATGATGTAACCACTGTTAGGACTCAGGCCTCCTCTCTAGGAGAGGGAATGGACTGTTATCCGCCAACGCGGGCTCAGTGCCAGTTGGTAGATGTATCTTCGATTTTTTGATGCTAGCGTATGCTGATTTCCTCACGGTTTTTTCCCTCACCGTTTGGAGAAAAGTGGTGATAAAATAAATTACACAAAGCAATGCACCTGGCTGGGTTTAAACCTGACTTGCAAATCGGGGCAGATTATCACTGGGCCACCACTGCTCTCAATCATGGCTGGCTCGTCACTGTTCTAGCATATGTATTACACATTATAATGAGATGCAGTACTCACAATAGGCTGCATCAGCGGTCCCCCGCTGTCGCCCTGGCAGGCATCCTTGCCGCCCTGCTTGAACCCTGCGCACAGGACGCGCTCGTCGATCTTCTGCGCCTTGTACGCGCTGTAGGCCTGCGTGCAGAACTCGTTGCTGACCACCGGCAGTTGCAGGACTTGCAGGTGCGTAGCTGCGGCACCACCTGGAGGAGAAGACGAGGTTCAGTGAAGGAAGTTGATAGTGGGACTTTTTAGTGTAGAATGGGAATTTCCCAAAGTTCTCCTTTCATTGTTGTTTGTTTTCGCCAATTAATAAAACATAGGTTCCATCGCTGGTCATTACTTTTTATCAGATGAGTTAGTACTTGAAAGCGAGTGAACCGACGATAAAACAGTAATTTTTTGAGGATGGGTAATCATCAAATAATGTCTCTAGCTCTGGGTGGAGCAGGATGGAGTGTCAGACTTTTTTTTGCGATCTTTGGCTGTGATGACTTTTGCGAAAAATCTTGCAATGCTAGCAAGGGTTTACACGTTCAGATAGATACGCCCTCTCCTTCTACCCTCAACTTTCGAGAAGTCATTAGATGAATTCACATTTAAAACAAAAAATTATGACTACTTCCTTCTTATCTTTCTAATCACATTAAACTGCAACTAAAAACGAATCAAACAGTAGAGTAGGATCACAGCAGTACAAAATCTAGCGGACTTTGCACTCACTCAGCATTGAATGGTTTCTACTATCAATGAAAAAGAGAAACTTAAAAGTAACTCACGGAATTCAGTGTGTCCCCATCCTGCGATCATAGGGTTGTAGTTCTCGAAGCTGGTGGCTCTCAGCTGGCTGTCTTTAGGGATGCAGATCGGCCTGATCAGGTCTGGAAAGTGGAGTACAAAGAAATAAAGAAAAATATCGTTTTAGAACATAGTAGGTACCGTATGTGTCGATCACCAAGGTTAAGAGATGCTTCCTAAAGTTTGGTCTATGGTTGGGTGTCCATCGTAGCATTTTGAGTTTCCACCGTGCGTCGGAGAAACCTTCAAAAGGCGTTTTGGAGAAAGTCCGGTGAGTGAGATATGTATCTCACTAAAACCATTATCGGTGATCATCAGCAGCATTATGGTAGGCCCTGTTACTTCCTGACAAGAGCTCTTTGGACCCTATCTTTTTAACGCTTGTTGGGGTACATCTCTGTGTAGACTTTTAAGGAGTCCCAGAGCCCAGAACCTTGCTATTTTGTAGTTCGGAGACTAGTTACGAATTGTTAAAGTTCTGATCATCAATTTTAATGAGGCCTATGCTTGTCAAAGCCTTACCGGTGAATGTAGCATCATGATCCAGCAGTATGATTCCGATGTCGTTGGTGAAGGCGGTGGCGCTGTAGTCTTCGTGCTTGATCTTCTTCTTGATCAGGATGTCCACTGGAGTCGCGCCTTCGTCTTCTCTTGCCAGGTCCAGTTCTCCCAGACGGATTACGTAACTGAAATAAATAGTTTTTAAATTAGATATGTACTCTAGCAAAGTCATAGCTAATAGTATTAACACAGGGTCAAATTTGGTAGGATCGGACCACGGATTTGGCTTGGAAACGAACTATCTGAATCCGGCCGTCTACAGAGTAGTCTGGCGACCATAATGAGTCCGTTCTCAATGTAACTGTCCGATCCGGTCGTCTGTTGCAAGAATGGATTCGGTAGGCGGATTTGATCCATCGAACCAAATTCGAGCGCGTGTTTTAATAGTTTTTAAATGAGATAGGTATCTCTAGCAAAGTTAAAGCTAATAGTATTAATACACACTCAAATTTGGCATGATCAGACCGCGGATTTGGTTTGTTTCCGAAACAAATCTGTCCATCTATGGTGTTCCGCGGCACAGCTGCAACCGCCTACTCAAAAAGCCATCAATTAAACTACAAATAATTGCTAACATAATTTTGATAGGCGTTTGCTGATTTTATCATAAATACCCAACTGTACTTAGTACCTACAAACTGTAACCACATCACCTTACGTATTAAAATAGTACCTAATTGCGATTTTATTTATTATTTATTTATTAAAATTCCATGTACAGTGGTGGTGCATAGGCGGACTTAATGCATCAAGGCATTCTCTACCAGTCAACCTTAGGGTTAACATGAACGTAATTTTTTGGGAGTCTTTTATTTATGTCACCTATATGTTCTTTAAAAACATAACAATGGAGTAGTCCGGTGACCATAATGAGTTTATGTATATTATAAGTAATGTCAAAATTTCTATAGGAATGATGCCAGTTCTTTGGTGTTGAAATGTCATTTTAGTCTCCGGAATTATTGAACAGAATATAGGTCTGTTAACGAACGGTCGTGCACTTGGCATCGTATTTAAAACACCTTTTTGATCTGGTCGTCTGTCGCGATTTTTTTTAAAAAACGTCGCTCCTCACCTTAGTGTAATGTGTGTAGTATGTGTGTGTAGTGGGATAATTCCTAAATTATCCCTTTATCGAGGGTTCATCCACAAACATGTAAACTCACATACACGAGAACACCCAGACCCGGAACACTTGTCTGTAGGCCATACAAATATTTCTACGCGCGCGGGAATCGAACCCGTGACCCGCACGCAACAGCCAATCGCTCAACCACTGCACTAACCGTGCCGTCAGCTACATCTTAGGGGTCTTTAACGCCTGTTTTCAATAAGCCATCTATCTACAGTTGCAGCTACTAAAGATAAACAAATCTATCCGTTTGCCCTTACTTGCTTTTCTATATACCGACGGGTAGCATTTCCTACCAAAGTTGTGGATGGATACACAGAATCTTACTGTTTATCTATGAACTGCGGTAGGTTATTGAAAACGGGCGTTAGTCAAGAGTAAATAGGTTACCTACTTCTAAGCAAGCTTGCTCAATCGTCGGCCACATCATCGCTTACCATCAAGTGAAATAGTGTATATCCAATTATTTAAAAAAAAAGTTTTAATGATCGACTGCCATAAACCCGATATGTCATTAAATTGTCTTACTATTTATAGAGTTTATTCGTAGAGTTAATGGTTTATGCTCCTATATCAGCAATACGTTCCGGAGTTGGTCAAGTACAACTGGCGCATTAAAATGTAATGTGGTGAGGTGAGGTTGATACAACTAGTCGTTAAAGTCACCATTTTATATTTTATACTCTGTTAGTTAGTGGAGGAGCTCGTGGCTAGATAATAACAGCCGCACAGGTCGATCTTCAAGGTTAAGCAACGCTTGCCAAGGTTGGTCTGTGGATGGGTGAACATCTTAACATAACGAGTTTCCTCCGTGCCTCGGAAAGCACGTTAAGCCGTAGGTCCCGACAGTCATTTGTAAATCTTTGGCAGTCGTTACGGATAGTCAGAAGCCAGTAAATCTGACTCCAGTCTTGCCATGAAGTGTGTTACCCCAGTTAATAGGTTGTGGAGGTCTGGTAGGCAGACGCTTCTCGTAATATACTGGTATTCAGCTAAATCCGGCTTGACTGGAAGCCGACCCCAATATAGTTGGGAAAAGGCTAGGTAGATGACTAGCTTCTGTCAGCAGCTTTGTCGTCATGGAAGTCGGAAATTATGCTACGTCTTATCCCGGGATATGGTCTACCCGTGTGCTATTTTTTATAGCAATTCTTTAAGATTTCAGCCGTTAATGCGTAAAGTAGTAACAAAACACACACCACGTACCTATATACATTGTATACTTTTCACTTTAATCATTATCATCATTTGAGTCGAAAGACGTCCACTGCTGGACATGGGTCTCCCTCAAACATCATCACAACGACCGTTCCTGTGCGTGTCACATCGTTCCACTTTTATTTTTCTTCTAAACCGTGGTTCTAGAACGCAAAAGGCTACTAAAAGACACAGGTGTGATGTTCACTTAGTAGAAGTCTAACACACCTTCCTATTCCACCCTAGAGCGGGACCAGTCATTGGATGAATCCCCACAATAAAAAAACAGGAAAACGATGGTCAGAGCAGTACCTACTTAGATATATAAAACTGCGCCTACGTCACTTATTAGTCGCGGACTCTAGATATGTGCAGAATGTGTCATTGAATTGAAAAGATATAAGTATACATATCTTTTCACAAAAGTGAAGTGTATCACTCTTTTAGTTCAGTAGTTCATTTAGTCCAATGGCTCAGGTCTTATCTCATCGAATGGTTTTCGTTGGTTACTTCAACGATCAGTGCGATGTTTTCAACTCTTATAGTTCAGTAGCTCATTTAGTCCAATGGCTTGTGCGGTGTTTTCGATTACTGAGAACTGCGAACGAGATTTTGTCTTGGCTGTGACGAGATACATATTTTTTTAATGTTACTGTGAATAACAGATTTCCCTTCATGTAAATAAAGAGTTTTTCTTTCTTCTTCTTTCTTTCTTCATACTTTTATTCAGGCTTCGGACTGACAATCTGCGTTCGGTTTAGTTCGCGCGCATCGCGTATTCGCGTCATCCCCCGCTGCGAACTACGTGAACTAAAGATATGTTTGAATTGGAACTGGACTAGTGAATGAAGAACTAATCGTAACTGAAGTAGTTCATTTGAAGGATTCATTCGCGAACGACACATCACTAGCGGACTTCACCCTAGAGCGGAAGAAGGCATTGGATAATTTCCCAAAAAAAAAAAAACAAGAAAATGATAGTCAGAGTAGTACGTAGATATAAAACTGTGCCTACGTCACTTTATCGTGGCGAGAGTCTGCATTATCTTACTCAATTCGATTACAAAATAACAACCGGTTTATAGTGTTGTAGTCATTCAGAATGAACTTGACGATTGATGTCTTTCGATAGCTCTTTATGTTTCAACCTGTTTGGTTTATATACTTGTATCGGAAAACGGAAGACATTTGTGTGGGCTGGGTTGATAACAGTTAATCTACGGAATTGGGTCAGGATATGTCGGTTCTTCAAGATGTCATGATAACATAATTTAAGGAGTTTTATAGTATTTATGAGTATGGGATGGATAAAGACAACGTTTTTTTTTGTCATTGGAAGTCATTAAAAATGTGTTTAACGGCGAGCTATGCATTGCTCGTCGTCCGATAACTCGGGCTTGGGGGTAGAAGGCTGACAAATAGACTACACTGCCGCTTACGCGTGCACTTCGCACGCTCAACTTGATAGCTGATGAGACGGACTTATTTTGTTGTACTCTGAGTGAATTCACAAGGAATACATTGTTTATAATTAGTTATAAGTTAGGATAAGCGCATTTATCGCATTGGGGATTAAAAATAAACCTGTAAAAATAGATATAAGATGAAGAAAATAAATAAAAAAATAAAAATACACTATTCTCAGACCTACCTACTACTATACACAAAAAAAAACATAAAAAGCGGTCAAACCGTTTCAGAGTTTCAGAGGAGTCCAAAAACACTGTGACACAAGATTTTATAAGTTAGTATATTTGATGTCCAGCAGTGGACGTCTTTCGGTTGAGATGATGATGACATTTTTCTTTGGGTGCAAGGGTCAAGTATAATATTAGCCTTGATTTATAAATGAACTCAAACAATTGTGATCTGATGTTGTTATTGTACTTACTATTTACTCTAGACGTGGTAAACAATGAATTTTGCTATGACAACACCACGCGTGGGAAACATAGCCGCGTAGCTTAATTAAATAATTACGCATTCTCAGAATTTGTACTAGTATCATTCATGATTCTTCAAGAGCTAAATAGATTTTGAACTGAATGTTTATATTTCCGGTTATTTTTTCCTGCAGAATTTTCGTAATTCTACTGTTGTAAACTAAAGACAATGTTTGTGTGATGAGCACGATCGTTTTTTTCGTATCTTAAAAAAAAAAAAATTGTGGGAGGATGTTCAGATTCGTCTACTGAGCAAGCCCTTAAAGTTTGCAGAGGGCTGTCCCTTACACCCTATAAAATATGTTTCAGTTACCTAGTATTCATAGCACAACCTCTGCTTAGTTTAAGACAAGATGGCGTTATATGAAGAGTTATGGAAAATTATATATTTTTATTATTCTCGAGGGGACCCTGATGTCTAAGGGTAGCCCGCGAAATTAATTTTTAGAGGGTCGTATTGATTTTAATATTTCTGATTTCATAAATAAATACGTGTAACGGTCGCAAATCATATTTTAATGGGCATAGAACCTGACACTGCCTTGAAAAATGCAAATAACCTTTAAGAATCTTTAAATATCGCGGGCTGCCTGGGAGCTTTACTCTTAAATATTAATTTTTTATATCCATTTAAGTAAATCTCATAACTGCACACGTGTAAACTTAGTGGTTGCACAAACCTTGACGAGCTGACCGCAAGCTAGTGACGTATTAGTTTAGCACATACGCTGTGATGTGAGCATAGACAAATAGACAGCCGGATCTACTAGTGTTGTACATCTTCACTGTGGTAACGTAGGTACACCTACCTGGCAAGTTTCCTTGATAATACAATAATGTCTATGTATCTCTCTCGTATCTCGATATACAATATACGTAAAACAAAGTCGTTTTAGTTACACCATTTATAACTTAAGAACGACTGAACTTTAAAAAAGTACTTCGAAAAAAGATAGCAACTATCAATTACGAACATCGTTTCAATCATTCAATCATTTGGTCAATTTTAGCTAAAAGGTTTATTTATAATTATTTTAAATTAAATCAATGATAGTCTTCCATTAATTAGTACAGCTTTTTCTAGATAGATTATATTTAACTAAATAAATAATAATAATATAGGAGAACAGGTTGATTAAAAAATCCAAACAGAAAATCTGACATACCCGTATAGTTATAGTGCAATTTACCTAAGATAGTTAATAACGAGTCGGGAAGTCCGCTTGATTGCTATACCGACAGATTCTATTTACTCAACAATTTAGCGTAATGCGCCGTCATTATACTAAATAAATATAACCTCGCGGAAGTATTGTCAACATGGCTGTTGCTTCTGTAAATAATATGTCGGATTCAATCCGCCATTAATAAGTGAAGAGAATCACAACCTATTTGAAACGTTCCGTCGTTATAATGTGGCTAGCTTCTGCCAGCGGCATCGCCCCTGTAAAGTAGGTCTCTATATACAAATTGTGGAGGCATTCCACGAAGCACAACCAAACGAAGCACAACCAGACGAAGCGCAACTAAAGTATTCCACGAAGCACAACTTTGTGCTTCAAATCCTTCAAATAAAAATTGATTTCATGCTCTTAGGGTTGAATTGTGGGAATTCCTCTCTTAGTGCTCGCCTAAGTCATAAAAGGGAAACTTGTGCAAAATTTCACGCTCCTAGTCCAAGTAGTTTTGGCTGTGCGTTAATATTATGCATAGAGAATATAATCACTAGAGAGCGCATAGCCCGATTTCTTCTAAGTAAACAACTCACCACGGCGGGCCGGGGGACGAAGAAAAATGCGCGGCTGCTATTGGTCCGTTCAAGGTCAAGTCGTGTACCTTTAATTTGATTCGCTTAAAAATCGGGAGCACGTGACGTGCGTACTGCATTTGCGACTGCCGCTTCTACTAGTTTTAGCATATGTTTGGTGAGCGCAATAGCACCGTACGCGCACTCCACCGGTTATTTACTTCATGATATTATGTCAGTCAGTTTCTCCTTTAATTATACAGATGAATAAATTATATGTGTTACTGTATATATATATATGTTATGTCGCGAGGTTGTCGCCAAAAGCCTCGCCTAACACCTTAACTTTAGCTGAGCTTGATTCAGAAAGCGGTATATTTAGACACGGCTCGTATTGTTAGGACGTTCCTTTCACTGGAACCCTGACCAGTAGTAAACCTACTGTGATTTATATTATTAAAAGATTTTTTATTTTGATATAGGTATTTAGAAATGTAATGAACGCTTTCCTAGAATTAACCTATTCACTCTTGACTTAAATACTGTCAGGTTGTAGGTTTCTAGAAAAGCAGACTCCTGCGGGGAATTCCACTCATAAGCTGTAAGCTCAACGAATGTGTTCCCAAAATATTTTGTGCGTATGGTTAAGATATCTACCTTGTACCGATGGCGCGTCGCCTTTGCGTTTAATGGTCCGATGATGAAACGGGTATTATATTAAAAATATATTATAAATTGAATTATATTCTCATTATTTATTTTGTTCAGTTTTATTGTGTATTGTTGGCTCTACACGTGTTGTGTTGAATAAAAATAAATGAGTATAATAACTGAATTTTAAATAACCGCTAACAGTTTGATGGCCAAAAGATTCGATGACCACCTGTCGAAGATGTCGTTGCGTGGTTGGATTAAGGGTCTGATACAGAAGGCAGTACTCCTCGACACGGCTCGCATTGTGAGTAGGTTGCTGTCTCTGGAGCCCAAACCACCGGTGCTTGGACCCTATTCCCGATACCGGTGGGCTACTATTTTTTATTTTTAAATGTTTTTTTTTTATTGAAATATTTACTTAAAAACAATTTTTTTATGTTAATTAAGACGAATAAACGGAATAATAAATGTTTTTTTTCCTAAATATGAAGAAGCTTGAGCAAGCAGCTCCACAACTACCATGTTAACTAACTTTAAGAAAACATAGGAAAGAAAGGTCACTCACAGATCTTCCTCATGGTTGTGGATGCAGTGGGCGGCAGTGAGGACATGGCGCGAGCTGATGAGGGAGCCGCCGCACAGCCAGCTGGTGATGCCCGTCCGCTTGCTCTTGTAGCCCAGCAGCGCCATCCAGGGAAAGTCGCCTGGGGGAGGAGGTGGATTTGTTAGTGATGCTGTTGAGGGGAGATGGAGTGTAATTCTGTTGCCTCATCGGGCAATGGTTTCAAATAGACCATCTGATAATATCTGAACTAGCTTAGGATCACACCTTGGAAGTGATCCGATTTGGGTCATACTTCTTCTTCTTCGTTTCTTTGGTAGCCGCCTACTATTAAAACTGACTCATTTGTACCTAACATTTCCCTTTTATATATGGTCCCGGCTGTCATTTGGAGATCTTTGGCAGTCGTTACGGATAGTCAGAAGCCAGTAAATCTGACTCCAGTCTTGCTTTGAAGTACCGTGTTACCCCAGTTAATGGGTTGTGGAGGTCTGGTAGGCAGCCGCTCCTCGTAAAATACTGGTATTCAGCTAAATCCGGCTTCACTGGAAGCCGACCCCAATATAGTTGGGAAAAGGCTAGGCAGATGATGATGATGATTTCCCTTTTATATATGTGCAGTTTGCGGTACTCGACACTCTGCAAGTCATCATTTATATAATACTTATGCAATTTTTGCACTAACAACCCAAAAAGGCCACATCAACTTATAGAATTGGTAAATCTTGACGTTGCTTAAGTTGCTTTATACTACGATTACTCCTGTAGGTATTGTGGGTGCGCTCACAAACATGTAAACTCACGTATACAAGGCCTTCAGATGCCTTCAGACCATAAAAATAATAATTGCGTACAGGAATCGAATCCGCGACGCATACTGCAGCCAATCGGTGAACCACTACGCCATAACCGTATAGCCTTAGTTCAGATATGTTCCCTTCCCAATTTTACTCTTGCAGTTAAGCTAAAATAACCTTTCTTTCTAGTCTTACCTAACTTAGCAGGAACTCCTCCAACGACTCTGCTGAAGGAAGCATTGCTGCTACCACAAATGGGGGGGTCAGGGAGTGCTGCCACGAAGTCCTCAGAGGTGCTCTTGGGGGCAGCAGTCTGGGGCGCCGCGGTGGGCGCAGGCGTGGGTGCCGGTGTGGGCGCAGGTGTCACTGGCGGCGGTGGGGCGGGAGTGTCCGGGATACCTGGGAGCGGGCAGCAGACCTGTGGGAAAGATCCGTAGGTTAGAATTCAAATATGAAGTAAAATACCTTTTGGGCTAAGTTACGTTACGTACTCAATAAATATTTGAAAGCTATACCATGTAAATAGGCCAATCCGTGTCTACAAAAAAGTAACAGAATAAAGTCTAAAAAATGAAAATGGCTCGCTCTACCATCAAATCCTTCTTATCCACGAACCATAACGACTGCCTAGTACCTACAACAATTAAAAGATGAGTTTTTGGAGGTATGAGGAACAGAGTGTAAAGTACCGCAAACCTCTGTTGAAAAGGGACTAACATTTGACCCAGTTATCATCATCATCATCTACCTAGCCTTTTCCCAACTATATTGGGTTCGGCTTCCAGTCAAGCCGGATTTAGCTAAATACCAGTATTTTACGAGGAGCGGCTGCCTACCAGACCTCCACAACCCATTAACTGGGGTAACACGGTACTTCATGGCAAGACTGGAGTCAGATTTACTGGCTTCTGGTTATCCGTAATGACTGCCAAAGATCTACAAATGACAGCCGGGACCTACGGCTTAACGTGCTTTCCGAGGCACGGAGGAAATTCGGTATGTTAACATGGTCCATCCATAGACCAACCTTGGCGAGCGTTGCTTAACCGTGAAGATCGACCATTGCGACTGTTATTATTTAGCTACGAGCTCCTCAACCTTTGACCCAGTCATTACATACATCTGGGTGTAATGGCTGGTTTGGACACTGATAGATGATTTCGGGCTATTGGTGTTCAAATCGCGAGGAGAACTTTAATTATGCGTGCAAGAAATATTTCGTAGCTTAGTTTCCATGTGGCGGCATAAATATCGCTACAGGAGGGGTTAGGTAGTTATTATGTTGTTTATAAAAAACGCTAACTAACGTCACTTGTTTTTGGTGCACACGGCACGCATAAAAACAAAATAATCTGTACATTACGAAACCAAAATATTTTTTAGTTCAAGATAGAATATACGAGAGAAGAAAAAAATAAGTGCAACGATAACCGGTTATTAATCTTACTGAATAATTCCCCGAAACCCCAAGAGATAATACGAGTTACGAATGAAAACAACAAATTCATAACATCCAAAATATTTTTGAGCTAAAATATTTCAAAACATCATGGCGTAGGTGCGGACCATGTTTTATTCTTACAGATTATGAAAGAAGAAAAGATTATGTAAAGAGAACTGAAATTAACACAGACATATACAACGTTAATACGACAAAGGGGCTTTCCTTAAAAGGGGTCGTTGTGCTCATCAATATAAATAACTTTTACTATGCGACCAACCCAGAAATCACGAAAAAAAATTCCGCTGCTCCATACACTTATGTTCACATAATTTGACAAAATGTATGGAGAACCTGATTTTTTTTACAACTACATGTATCCGGCACTTTGGACGGCTACTGAAAAGCTCAGAAAACATGAGGTCTATTGAGGAATAATTAGAAGACTTCCCTTCTAGTCATGTGAAGAGGAGGGATGATACGCATGTTACTAAAAGAGTTCTCGAATTTACATGTGGATGGATGGAGAGGGAGAGGGAGGCCAAAGAAAAGATGGATGGATAGTGTAAGGACCGATATGAAAGAAACGGGAGTTAGTGATAGTGTGACGGACGACAGGACAGAATGGAAGAAGAAAACATGTAGCGCTGACCCCAAGTAATTTGGGATGAGGGCAGGAAGAAGAAAAAGAAGACTTACCTTAGGAGCATTGCCCTCAAAGCCGCAATGGGCCCTCCTCAGCAGCTGCACAGCATTAGGGTTGGTCCTGGACTCCTGCAGGACACTCAGGTAGGGCTGGCAGGTCAAGACCGAGATGCAGTTGCCCAAACCACCTTCCACCGTCTGGCAGGTTTCCTCTGAAAAGAGGAAGCTTGGTTAGACTCATAGATTTAAATATTAAAAATAGTTTATTTTAAGGAGTCAAATTCAGCCCCGTCGTCAGTCTACGACGGTCTCAGTACATTTGAATAAACGTTTTTTCTTTCTTTTTTCCATTAATTTTAATGAACTCAGCCGTTCAGTTTTCAGTCCTAATGAACAACGGTGTGCAACAACTCTACTGGCATCTTTGTTAATCAAGTTATCTAACAGCACCTCTTCAACAATCTCTTCTTCCATATATCTCGTATGCAGCATCTGAGTAGAAATCATCTACGAGATATCTCGTAGATGGCATTCATTTTGTTAAATTCCTCACGCACACTCGAAGATAGTTAAACATGTGAAGAGATCATTTCAGTCGTGTTAGTTCGTCTCGTTGGGAAAAAACAGGCAAATTGACTGTCTGGGGTGGGTCTCAGTAAAAGTCTGACACACCCTCCCGCTCAATCGAAAAGAACTGGTGATATTTTAAAAGAGTGACCATGTAGTTTCTTGTCGGTTCTTCTCCATAGAAAATGATCTATTAAAACCATGTGCCACGATTCACAAGTGCTCAGTTAGAACTAAGTGAAATAAAAAAATGTAGAATTTTTGGCGGAGAATTCTGTTTTGTTAAGATGGTGACCCATCAGCATACTGGCCTCGGCCACAGTTACTTAACCTTGAACATCTTGTGCGATTGTTTTTTTATTAGGTACGTATTTAATTAATAAACATCCTCTGTACTTGTTTAGGTAATTAAACACCAGTAGACGATGTCACAACAAACGTGCGGAAACCGGTTTTTAATGTTCATTTACATACTATAACATAAAAACACATCTCAACGGTTTTTTTTATTAAGTGAGATCTCGTCATTCACTTCATAAAACAGTTGTTGAGATTGTTAGTTTCGTCGTTCTTTAAATTGTGTAATTGAAAATAAACGATTTTGCTTAGTTTTAGCACTATCCCTGTCATTTTTCGGATCTGTAAAAGTATTAAATGTTAATGTAAAACCTTTGCTAAATCAATTTCTAACTAGATATAAATATCTTTCTTTAATCAAAACAAACACAGGATATTTTCACGAAAACCATACTTAGGGCCTGTTTCACCACCTATGATTAAGTTTCGAGTATCTTACTTGACAGATAATTTCATACAAATTCTGTCACATTTTTGAATTTATTCAGTGAGTAGTGCCTACTCGGATATTGTGAAACAGGCCCTTAACCTATCACATACCCACAAAACGAGACACAATAGTAAAACAATAACAGCGCGGTCTCATAGGACCGGTCGGGGATTCATGAATTAATTAAAATTCCAAAGCATTTGTTCAATTTTTTTACTTGATGTCAAAAGCGTTCGGCTGTTCGTTTTTTACGTCCTAGTAAAAAAACTGAACCAATTAGCCTCCTGACACAAGAATAGGTACAAGCTCCTGGCAACATCCAGAATCACAATCAGCATGCTTTTCTGAATTCAAAACTATGCACAGAATGCAATCCTCATATTTTGCATACTCAACTTCCTTTGGTGCCTGCAGTCTGTAGCTAAACATTTTATCCATCAGATTTTTTTTTAATTGTTTCCTTGTATACCAAACTTAACATACAAATAACAATAGTACGCCGTACTTAGACAATTTATGTAGGTACAATAGTCAGCTTAACTAAAAAAATTATAGTGATAGAAAGTAAAATCAAATGTAAGTATTGTTGGAGATCTTTGACTATATCAATCAGTGTGTATCATCTTACAGACAATGTAAGTATAGTATCATATCTACTCGTATCTGAATGATAATTATGGTCTATCCACATTATCGCGTTTTCCTTAACTACTGATTGGTAGAGACGCAATGATAATACTTCAGAATGAAGAAAACAAATAGTAACTGCTGGTACAAACTTTGACATAACCAGTTAAAGTGTTAAGGAAAACGTCGCAAAAATTACAAGCAAAACTACCAGTCATGTATTATAAAATTCTGTTAGAAATAGTCGTGATTACTATCGAAATAAAAAAAAATTGAGGTAGGAAACCCTAGAATTACTTCTCCCGGTCTGGGTGGAGTGAGAGGGAATGTTAAAGGTTTACTGACTAAAATTAACTCAAGTTCCGTATTACAAAGTTATTTGATACACTAGGAAAATCATTAAAGCACTCAGTCCCATAACACCCTCACCTACGGGCGAACTACGCCTCCCGCCACATCATCGCTTACCATCAGGTGAGATAGTGGTCAAACGTGATCCTATCAATAATAATAATAAACAAACATACAAAAAGAAAAATATCCTCTGTATAATATTAATTTAGATGACCGATCAAATACAAAAAGAAAAAAAGTCCTCGTAGTAATATTGTGACCGATTATAATCAAAGTAATTCAATACCTACTGTAATTTACGACTAATAAACACAAAAACGAGTAGGCTACAGGCAATATTTAGCACCCGATCAATCAGTAGCAAGGACTTTTTGACACATCTAGTTCATTTGAATACGACATCCGTGTTATGCACCTGATTAACGAATTTATTTTATTCTAGTTACGTGCAAATTTAATTACTCAGATACCCGCGAAACGAGACACAATAGTAAAACAATAACAGCGCGGTCTCATAGGACCGGTTGGGGATTCAAACGTTAAATGTCACCGATTTGTTAGTTGGGAACCTGTTACACCGTACCAGCAAATGTTCGGATTGCTATCCGAACATTTGCTGGTACGATGTAACATGATATGGTATGTCTCCATCTGTAGATAGCTGTCTGCAGATGAAAATAATGTAAGTCACCTATAATTGCCAGGTATTGTTTTCAGATTCTAGGGACGTGTACTTAAATTTAAAAAAAAAAAACTCCGCTTTTGATACGGGGAAACCACAAATAAAAAGCTAAAAAAGTTAGTTTGGTTATTTTATAATTTTTGGCAATTTAATGTAAGGTATTTTTTTTATTGATGAACAAACAGTTCACAAATAAGCATGACAATTAGTTTTCTTTACCTCGCCGTACTCGGGAGTTAATTATATAAATAAATTCCTCTCCACGTTCGGGATTAAAATATAGCAACCATCATTTAATTTGGAATTCAATTTACCATCCGCGACAGACACTGCTTTATCCCCTAATCATAAAACTCAGGTACTACGGTTTTAACAATGCACCTGCTATGTTTTTGATCCCGTGTTTCATATCAATAGTTACATAGTTACACGTCGGTGTTATTGCATACCATAAAAAATCTACAAAAACTAAACTTTGGCGCGCATTGACCAGCGCCCATTCGCATTCTGACCCACCCGCCGACCTTGAGGGAACGGACGTTAAGACCGAACATTTATTTATTTGCTATCAGACTTAAATATTTCTAGTTCTAGGTGCTAATAAACACGTGATCGCTGCATTAACTAATTTGACACGGACACTTATTATTGTTAATTTAATATCCGTGTTGCAGTGTAAGCTAAGATTAAAGTAAATAGGTAGTGTAAATTTTAATGAATGTTGTAGCATATAATTAATTCTTAATCAATTCATTGATATCTTTATTTTTTTATGTCAAAATGATTTCTGTTGCTATAAGTGACGCGAGAGGGTGTGGCAAATTTTTTCTAACCAAAACCCATTACGATGCTTTTGTAGCTCAGAGTCAGCTCACACCGAGGTGCGACGAGACGCGACGCTGCATACACATTTTCATAGAGTGACTCAAAATAGAACTTTATTTACTACACGAAAAGATACACATTTCATTGTGAGAATTTAGAATACGTTGCTTCATGCAGCGCTGCGCCTCGTGTTGCCGCGCGGCGTCTCGCGACGTCGTGTTGCCAACGATTTTACTATGCGCCTCGCAACGTTGCGATGCGTCTTAATCTATCACATACCCGCGAAACGAGACACATTAGTAAAATAATAACAGCGCGGTCTCATAGGACCGGTTGGGGATTCAAACATTAATGGTCTCTTCCTGCATCGTCGCGTCGCGTCGCGTCTCGGGGTGAACTGACCCTTAGATTTCAGGGCTGCGGTAACTTTTACTTTCTAGTCATATCATCTTCAACACAGACATATAAATTCTTTATGGGAATGTGATGTGAAGAGAAGCGTCTCTTCAAATCACGTTCCTACTCTATTCACATTTCCATTCTGCTATTATAAGTAGTTAATTTGAAACAGGGCTGCCAACAGGGCAGCGCTGTGGCTCTACCTCGCATATGAGTTCCAGCATCTGGCTGAGCGCTAGCCTTTTTGTGCGGTGCGGATATGACGGACGCGTATCTTCCCAAACTCTTTTTGTGTTGTTTATGTTTATTTATTTTTTATGTTATGTGCCACGTTTGGCATAAATAAATTCTTATTCTTTCTTTCTTGTTTCTACTTCACCCATCTGGTCGGAGGATATCTTCCCTTTTCAAAGGAGGTTTGTGTGACTTTACAGTACCGTCATGGCGCATTTTCACTGGTCGTTAACTCGTTCGGTATACCGCATGCGGAGAGTCCCCGCATGCGGGATAACGACCAATGAAAGTAACATGGTCGTTATACCGTTTGCGGTTCCCCGAATGCGGGCCATGTGACACGCGTTCCAGAAATCTCCCGCACCCCGCATGCGGGCCCAATGAAAATGCGCCATTACCGTTCCACCAACCGAAAAACAAATTAAATTCTGGGCAAGGCTACTATGCAAAAATATAGGCTACTACGAAGAAAAATACGTCTTAAAGTTATCAGTGAAGGTTGGAAGGTCAACTGCACAAGGCGGGCTTGACCGTCCTGATAACCATGACACACTTAACGGAATTTTGAAGACTAGGTACTTTAAACTTGAATGCAAGATAAACATACTCCCAACATAAGTAGCTTGAGTCCTGTGATTTCTGGTAAATGTTGACCAAAATGAACGAAAATCTCTGTTTTTGCACTGTGGAAAGAATTTAGAAGTGGTTTGATTTAGAAGTGGTAATTTTTTTTATTATTATTAACATGGGTCGCATTTAACCACTATCTTATTCTATGGCAAACTATGGTTTGGGTCAACGATGGAGCATGCTTGCATGCAACGATGGAGTTTTCAGTCTTGACTTAAAGATCTTGAGGTCTTTACAACCTAGGGGTATTGGGAAACACAGAATCCGTCAGGGAATTCTTGCCACTGGGGAAGTTGTATGCAAGATGAAAGACTTTCCCAAACGTCATATTACGCTTGTAGTTGCACTTAGTGCGTATTGTAATGCATTATCAATTTATCATACCTATATGTTATCACAACTGACCTTATACGTTCGATAGTACTTGTATAGGTACTAATATCTATTTTAAGAAGAAAAGATTTGTATTTTTGTTTACCATTATTGGCCTTCTAATGTTCTCACTGTTGGGACTCAGGCCTCCTTTTTCACTAGGAAAGAGGTATTTTTCTTTGTAATGAAGAAACTTAAAAACTACTTGGCTGATTTTAAAAATTCGTGCGCCAGTAAAAGGCTATTTTATCACTGAGTCACATAAGCATATGCCAGTGAAAAAAACTAAGAAAACACACAGCTACTGCCAGTGAATTCTCCAGAATATATGGCCATATAGACAGGCAAAAGCTAATGTTGAGTAAACTTGAATTTAATTATAATGAAATTTTCATCTTCATCACAATAATGGTCCAAAGCGCCCATGAACAAGATTAGAAAGAAAAAACAATAAATAGAATAAATATCTTGTAGATCAAGAAAGTTTGCTATAGATTAGCAAACGGTCAAGCACAGTCCAGTCTTGTATCTGAGACATTTTAAAATTGTTGAAAGTCAAAGTATTGTCCTCTACGCAAATGAATAAATTAAATACAAACAAATTAAGGATCTATGTGATGTTGTATTAATTAACATAAAACGTACGTTCATAGCAATAACACTACCTCACCGTACCTTATAATATTATGTGTGTATTTAAACATTTTATTAGTACAAGAGTGATAATCACTAGTTACAGAGCATTGACCAATGGGATGGCAATATACACACACACATTTTAGTACAAAAGTAGATAAAAAATTTTCATACGCCGCGGACTGTAAAATTTGGAAAAATTTAAGAGAAGAAGCGTAAAATATTGATAGGGGACCTATATTTTCATTTAGCATAGGAAATGATTTGTGTTTTGCGGGTGGAATGAGAGAGGAAGTGTCAGTCTTTTATTGACTAAACTTCACAGTGTTCCTTCTGTTGACATTGGGGAAGGCTACGGTAACTCTTTCGTACAGTCCACAACTCGACCCAAACTGCCCTCTCTCTTGCTGGCATCTCTAAGGCAAAACTTGAATTTACTTTGCGTCGTATTTATCATTTTTTAGTAGTGGTACTTACACGCATAATAAACACGAAAAATCGAAGATTTTTTGGAGCCATAAATACCAGTCATTAATGTTAAATTAACCAGAACAACAAAAACAACCCAAAATGCTACCAAATAACCAAACAATCAAAGTCAAACTGTCACCACAGTCGTATAGGTGACCGGACCGGACAGGTAAAATCGAAGGTTATAATGATTCAGTTTGTTAACACAGCATTGAAACTAACGTGAGAAATGGCCGAGTGCACATTTATAGCATCAATAAGGAAAGGTCACCAGCGAGGTGTGATAGTGATAACAGAACCATTAAGAAACGGAGCATTGTGCAGCTACTGATTGGCAATTTAATGGTTGGAGAATATTATAAACTAAGTTCTGCTTCTGCTAGTGGCTTTGTTCGCGTTAAAGTGGAAAATATATAACTTATGTTACTCAGTGATATAAAGAAGCATTCTACTGGTGAAAGCATTATTAACATCTGTCCAGTAGTTTTTGAGACTATTCAATGCAAACAAAAATCTTTTCTCTTTATGATATCTATTAAAGAAGAACGTATGAGGTCAATTATGATAACATTTATTATATATGTATTTATGTCATGTATGTAACGTCACGAAATGAGAAAGGTGTAAACTAGGTGCAGGGATATGGAATGAGGCTGATCTGGGTTCAGGTTAGGTTAGATTTTTACATCGTTAATTTCTTATAGTTAACCAAATTAGTCATCTTATTTACCATTTCGTACATTTCAAACCCGACCACACAATTAATGCAATTTTTTTTCGTGATCCATTCAATCAAACGGTTTTGTTAGAACTAAAGTGCCTTGAGGGACTCCTTCCCTTCAAATTAGTTAATCTAATTAGTGGGTTAAATAAAAACCTTTATTTTTGTTAGAACACGTATTTTTATTATGACAAACTTACGGAATACTCCTGTGTTTGTCTGGAAATTGAAGTTATTTCTGGATTCTGTATTGACAGTTGGCACAGGCGTCAGAGGTGGCAACGTGGTACCTTCTTCGGGAGCTTTCGTAGTATCGTCGAAGTTTACTGGATCATTCTCCGCCGGTACCACGGGATCTGTTGAGATATTATCCGATTAGATTTGTTGAAGTCAAAATGATATACCTAAGACTATCTGCTGTACTAGACAGTATTGCTTCTCCTTCTTTTTTTTAAAATCCTTCCTATTTTGAGGGGGGAAATTATCGAATGACTTAGCTCGATGAAGCATAAATTTCGCTTCATCGCTTATAATATTTATGGGAAGTTCATTTTAGACTACGCAGTATCCCTCATCCCCACTGTCACTTGAAATAGTTTCTGCGCAGCGGCTGGTGGGTAGTCCCTTGCACCATATATCAGTTTTTTGAAGACCTTTGGTTGTGGTTTCGATTTATATTTAAATTCAATTTGGATATACTCGTAGATATTGGAGAGAGGTAATATGATAAGCTCTTTGATTTTGAATGTAATCTTTGTAATTTAGTTGCGAAACTGGTTTAATCAAAATAATAAATAAATAATAATAAGTAACTGGCAATGTGACCTATGTTAGAATTAGTGAGAGATATTTTCGAGGTTTTACATATTTATTTTAAAATTATGAGACTTGAATCTAGACACGCGGCAGTGTGTCAAGCCAAGTTCAAGCCAATTTAATTATAGGTAGGTACTTAATTTGTTTTATTAACTTCGACATTTGACTTATTGAATGACAAGTTCGATCAGTGTAGATTAAATGGCAAAACTCACGTTTTTGAATTTGATATTTTAATGAACCTAATGTAAGTGGTAGGTATCATAATGCACCTGGTTCAAGCAGTTATATCTTTATCATCAGAAGAAATGTACTACAATAATTCGGAGTGGATGGGTTATAATCGCAGAGAGAAATTGAAAATGCTCACACCACAGTATCTGCCTTGCATTATACGCTTGTAAACAATTTTACCGTGTTCTGGAATAAGAAATACTGCTTGACGGAGGCAGACAGAAATAGGTAGGTATGGTATGGCACTATTTTCTGCTACTACTGACTTTTTACAAGCAAAGGTAAAACAAAATAGTTTTTACGACTTCAGCAGCGTGTAATTAAAGAGGCGATATTTGAAACACAATAGGTATCTAACCCAACGGTCATTGAACCGTTGCCAAAAGACTTGGAGTCAAAAGGTTATACTTAAGGACCTATTAGGTAGCTTTGAGTCAATAGCCTTTACCAAAACTATTAACTTTTTTGATAATTAAGTAAAAATTTTATGGATATTTTGTCATCTTTGTCCGGTCATCTTTAATTAAAAGAGCGGATTTAAAAATCACAAGATCACCGTCTTAGTTATAGTTTTTTTGGAAAACTCGTTTAATTTAAGCCAAGTTACTCTAAACGGGTAAGTACCTAAATGACTTCTGTGAGCAGATGTATCTGACGCAACCAGATTCCTTTTTATTTGAGGAAAATGGGAAATTACCAAATACTTCCTCCTACTCTAGGTGGGGCGAGAGGGTGGATTAGACTGAGAGCCCCATCGGATAAGGACCCTAACATTTTGCCAACATTGCCATAATATATTTCCACCACTATGTCAATCTTAACAATAAGCTACAAATAAAAGACATATCAAAAAGTGGGTTACCTTCTTGGGGTTTCACGTTATTGTCCTGAGTGTTATCATCTTGGTACACAGGGTTTCCTCCATCGGGAGGAGGAGGAATCAATTCTCCATTGTCGTAAGTTGGTTGGAAGCCATTGCCTTGGTTAGGCTGGAAGCCATTGCCCTGGTTAGGTTGGAAGTTTACATTCCCATTATAATCTGGATTGTTCATAGGAAAATTGATAGGCCTTCCAAAGTTCTGTCCATTATTGTAATTGTTGTAATCGTTTTGTGGGTTTTCTTCTACAATGTAAACTTCTTCTCTTGGGTTCTCAGTGTAAATGACGGCTGGTCTGTTAGGTCTTTGGTTGAAGAAGTTTTGTTGCCATCTGCTGGGCCCTTGGCCGAAGAAACCATTGTTTCGGTTCCCTCTTTGTGGGAAGAAACCTGTGGGAGAGAAATGAAATCAGTTCATTGGGCTGCGTAAAGCTAAGGTTCATGCTTTCTTTTATAGTTTGATTTTCATTGATCCAGTATTTCATTCTAGCGCTGAGATCTAGCACTAGTTTGATCCAGTGTTCAGTTTAATACATGCAAGCAGAAAAGGTGTGTCTAGATTGCTTCGTTGGATAAAAATCCTGTATCATTGAAAATCATTAAATAGGCTGCATTTCCACCAGGCAAGGTAGATAAGCGGTGTAGCTAAGCTATGTAGCTGTGTCAATTTCCATCTTAGCATTGCGATGTAACGGAGTAAGATGTGATAATGGAAAAGCGCTAAAAAAGCTTCATTCGACTAAATTCAAATTGAGGCTGACGATAAAAAAAATATCTTTTGCTTTGTAGTTTAATTTCTGGTAGAAGAGAATAAGCCCCCTTGACTTCCAAATATTATAAAGCATCAAATGGGAGGGAGAGGTTTTATCTTTTTTCATATTGATTGTATATGGGGACAGGGGAGACACGGTCTATAATGTTTACGGTATTTTTAATCTCCTTTTCTGATTTTCTGTTAAATTGAATTAAATTACTTATTTCTTGATTTGATGACGACTGCTCATTAATGTAAAATGTTTACGTAAGCATAGGAGAAGAGATAGGAGCTTATCTCACAATCGCTGACCAGGGGAAGGGGGAGGTTAAAATATGACTAAAAATCTTCTTGCAATATTCAATTGGCCTCAAAAGCGAAAAAGTAATGCAGGAACTCATAAATAGACATAAATAGACCAAGCTGATTGATTAAAAAATACCCCGGTATTCGAATTGAGCAAATTCCAAATTAAGAACTTGTAAGTATTCACACTAAAGTAGAATTCTCGTTTATTAGAGTTAACAAGTCCTTAACTTCGATCTCAATTCCGAAATGCGGGGAAAATATCATACATATCAGTATTTATAGGCCACATAAAAGAACGATCTATTATCTTACAGATATACTTATCCTCAACTAGATACACCATGAAACTCACGTTATTTCCTGCAATGATTTACTCGTTTTTTCCGGTTAAATTCCGGTTCCGGAGTTACAAGACTTAAATGATTTTCAAGAACGCTATGACGATGTAGGTTTGACCCACAGGTTTGACCAGTTATAAGTTTTGACGTCATATGAAATAATTGCGTTTTGATAGAAGATAATATCTACTTCATTTTAATACAACATTTAAAATAATAATCGCACATTCTGAAAGTATGTAGCATATTTAGAATCGAATTTTCAATTTTTTTTAAAAAGGAATTTTTTATCTTAAAATAATGCTTGATTAGTGCCCAGTGCCCATTAATGCCTACAATTAAAAGAACACTAAGAACATTGAAATACAATTTCAGTAAAATTATGATTTGACTTTATTTTCTAATTGTGGTTGGTCCTGTAGGATTACCATCACTATCATTTTTTATTTTTTTTCTAAAAAATTTCTCAACGGTCACCTTGTTATGTATTATCCATATTGTCTATGGATTCTACATACATATTATGATAATAATCCTTCGTGATAATGTATCCTAATTACGCATTTCTGTATCAGGATTAATACTATAAACCTTAAATAAATGATATTTATTTTGCAAATTGGTTTTCACAAACTCTTTTACAAGTATTTTTTTTGGACTTTTTTTTTTGTTACTAGATGAGGCCGGTGTTTCCTAACTGACTACCCTGAGAAAAAACACCGAAACAAACTCAGGGGTAACTCAAATGGTACAAAATAGTGGTGAACCACCTACGTAGGAGACATCTGACAAACACTTTCGGGTTTATTCTCGCATAGTCGCAAATCTACAACCAAATACTCCATCTGGTCTAGCTCGATTGAAGAATCGAGCTAGACCAGATGGAGTACAAAAACACTGGTCGAACCAATCCGACGCAAGCGGTTAAATATTTTGGCATTCAGTAGAATCTTTAAATAGAGATCCTAGATCCGCAAACACCACAGAATGACAGGAAAATATGTGATTAAACTTTAGATTACATCATTATCTATCGAACTGCTGTTGGCTTACTGTGGTCATTTGTTACATGTTGTTGGCTTTTGGCTAGTTAACTGAGTATTCTTGTATTATATTCATAAATCATCGAACTTCTTCTGATCTGAGTGAAGCAAGACATGTCAGATTTTTACTGACTAAAGTCCACCTATGTTCCTTTATACCTCAACAACAGATAACAAATATTTTTTTTAAATTTTACTACTAAAAATCCAGAGTTACGACAGTTGGTTCTAAATTATCTATACTTATATTTGATGCATAGGCTAATAAAGAATCAATTATCGTACACTTAATTCCTGAATAGCTGTTGTTAAATAAATTGAAAATGTTACAATATACCTACATATAGTTTAACTTATTGGTCCTGACTATACGAGTACATAAAATGCATCTTTATCTACCTAGATACCTATCTACCTAGATTGTTGTTGTCAAATTAAACCTCGACTTTGTGATGAATGTGATGATGTATTTCCACAAAGACTACTATTTATATAGTTTTTTGATGTCCATATAATAAGTCGTTAAGTTCAGTGTCAATTGACTTCGTTTATTACCTTTGAATAGTTATTTTTGTTCTTGTTATGGCAGAGGGAACTTTATTTTGGTTATTAGAACTGTTTTTTACTTTTTTTGAGGAGTACAATGTTATCTGGGGCACGGGTCTTCACTGAATATCTGTTGTTCTAGAAGCATAACTATGGTTTTCAATTAGTATCACCAGACGGAGCTTTTTATTTGTTTACAACTTAGAAGTCTTTAAGACAAGAGTGAATAGGTTACTTCTAGGTAAGCGTGCTCCATCGTCGGTCACATCATCGCTTACTATCAGATGAGATAGTCGTCAAACGCCAGCATGTGTATAGTAAAAAAAAAGTTATAAATGTTTAAAAAAACTCGCGTTAGGCCTTCACATCGCGTCTTTTAGTGGCTTAAAAAACTATTATGAATCATACAAACCAGTCGATTGACGTAGATATAAGTGCTACTAAAAATTGGTTCCACTATTATGACTACGTCATTAATGTCAATTTTCATTACATTAGTGAAATCATCAGACTATTCGTAGAAAACGCGATTTTCCAAATATTAGAAGCATTGATTAAATTATTTTTGTGGTTGTCAAAAGAGTGCTTGATATGATAATCCTACTTGTGTTTAGGTGGTTGTGTTATGATCGGCAGTAAATAAAGCTATTTCACTGCATTTTTTCTTTTTAAACTGAAATCCAAATTGCATCGTGAGATCAATTTATTTCTGTATTATTAGAATGATTCACCAACTTAATAGCTGTCACTCGAGGGTCGTGGCCGTTTACACATGGCTAATAATGGCCGTCAGATTGGCCATAATTTCAATATTTTTGGGGTACTCAACCATAAAATCAAAGGGGAATCACACACAGACAAATACTTCGTGGGTTTTTTTACATACTTTAGTATTAGATCATTAAAATATACACCGGTATTTGATGTGTAAATAAAAAATGACGGATGTAGTCTCCAAAGGTGCCAACTTATAATAGTTTTTTTTTTTTAATTCACGAGGAAAATGATTGTATGCAATGAGCGTAGTAAGATAATTATATAGTTCCGTGTCAGGTGGCGGTGTTGCCATAATTAAGTTCAACTATTGTGGTTCATAGCCCGATATAACAGAGTTCAAGGTCAATATTTTATGATTCTGTATTTTATTCGACATCAACTTTAATTTAGGATTGCGTAATCAGTAGTTAGACGTTTTCAAACAATAAAGATGATAATGTTTTTATTTATGGTTAAGGGGGATTCCTTCTTTATCTAGACTCTTTATAGGCTGTATCATCATTCAATGACTATTTCCACTCGAGAGAGGAGCGGGAGGGCGTGTCAGACTTACTGACTAGTATTATTAGTTTCTGTCCATAGTATACATACCTTTATTCAAAAAAAGAAATAGTCCATACCGAAAAAATAATGTCACAAAAATAATTGAATTAGCGAGTTATTAATTGAATAGATATGGAGCGGTTGTTGCAGTGGTTCAGCGATTGATTTGCTGCGCGGTGCCGAGGGTTCTATTCCCTGACGGTACAAATATTTGCATGGCCTAGGTCTGGATGGTTTGTTTTTTTTTTTTTTATTTATACAATTTATAGATCTCTTGGTTGAAGGTGTTACTAACGAGTTTTATTCATTAAATTCTACCTAAACTTGAAATTCGATTATTTAAATACTACAACAGACTGGTCAATCAGGTTTTCGTTTGCTAGTCACGTTTTTGCAGTAAATCACAATAACGTGATAATTACAGATATTTCTTGGTTTTTTTAAGAGAAGCTGCATTGTTTTTGCAATTTTTGATATCATTATAATAAAAATAAAGTACATATAATTTTCTCAAAATAAATTAAGGGTCGCTGGCCATTACTGCACAATCAAATATTAGGTACTATTGTTGAGGTAAGGCAAGACTCCTGTATAGTTTATATTTTTTTTATATCATCCTATCTAAATCACTCGTGGATGCGTTCACAAACATGTAAACTCACATACACGAGACACCTAGACCCAGAACACCTATCTACGTACGCACGTATTACCAATATTTGTGCCGTGCGGGAATTGAATCCTCAACACACAACACAGTGCAGCAGCCAATCGCTTAACCACTGCATCAGTCAGTAAAAGTCAAACTCTCGATTCACTCAGAACAGCATCAACACCATCATCAACTGAAAGACGTCCACTGTTGGACACAGACCTTCCCCCAAACGGCGTCACAACCACCGGTCCTGTGCGTCTCGCATCCATCAGGTTCCCGCAACCCTCGCCAGGTCGTCTGTCCACCATGTGGGAGGCCTTCCAACGCTGCGTCATGCGTCAGTGAAGACACTATTGACCAATAACTTATCAATAGTGTCATAACTAGATGAAAAGGGGAAGCCCTTCCACTTCAACATCCGCACCAATGAACTATTGATCTGAAGATAAGACGTCGTAAATAAATCGTACACAACTCCATCTTGACGCAGTGTGTCTTATGTTTTTTACAAACAGGTTGTTTTTCCTCGTTTTTTACCTCAAATGTGCTTTGTTGTCCGTAGATTATTCGTCTACCTACAATGTTGTATTTTTGTAACGTTAGATTGAGTTCGTGCATTGTTCAAATCGGACGGTGACCTAATAGAATGTAATTCCTGTTGGGTTTAATCTATATATTTATAGAAAAAACTGAAACTGACTGAAAAATCAATGCATAGCCAGGTACAGGGCATAGCAGCGTGCAATTTTACACAAGGTTTCCTTTTTGTGATGTAAGCAAGCACTAAGAGAGGATTTTCTATAATTCAATCCCTTAGGGGATGAAAAGGGGTTCAAAGTCTGTATGGAGAAATCTTTTTCAAAGCTAGTAATACCTATAACGACTCTGGCCAAAGGTTTTCAGACCAGAAAAATGCAAAGGCATGTGCAAAATACTACGCGTGCAGCCTAATAAGTTCTTCATAGATAATATAAACCTTTTTAAAAGTTTTTTGGCAGCTCAGTTACCCAGATTATAGAAAAAAATATAACAGTAGAATGATGACCGTCAGTGTTTTTTTCTTCTTCAGTTATCAAAATTATAGAAAAAAAACAAATGAATATTGTGTTCCACATTTAAAATAAAATAACAACAGAGTAATAACCGGTCTAATAAAGTAAATCGAATCAAAGTTGTGTGTAAAGTAATTAACGTTTTTTTCTTCGCAATAATTAATTACGAGATGTTATTGATAAAACCTTGCAGTTTTATGTAAGGTCATGAACATTGATTAAAATGTGGATAGAAGATGTGTTATTTACAAAACATTAAGTTACCAGTTAGTTATCTAAAAAGTTTTCTATATACAATTTTTTTTTCGAAAATTTCTACTCACCAAACTGACACAAAACAGTTTGCACACTCAAACAGACACACAATAAAACACAAAAACTTTTCGCCATGATCACACACACGCGTCGTGTTCTCCCGAACACTCAGACTCGACTGACACTTCGGCAGCGACCGTTCGACCCCGACGTTCGACGAGGACTGAACTCCACGGCCTCACAGGTCTGATATAAGCTTCATGATTCGCTGACGTCACTGCCGGGAAATTCTTGTAGCTCTGCGTTTATTTGGGTTTTTGGTTATGGTTTCCGGAATGGGGGATGTAGTTCATGGAACTGGTGATCAGTGGAGGGGTCGTCAAGGTTGGTGATTAATGATTTGGTCTGATTAGCATCATCATTTCGATAGTCTTTTCCCAACTAGTTTTTTTTTCTAATGAGGTATCATTAGAGTGACTTCTCGCGCTTTTGGGCGGAGCGGGAGGACGTGTCAGACTTTTCCTGACTTATCTGGGGACACCGAGCTTCCCTTTCGGAAATCCGATCCATGGCCCCAGAAGGTTTCGATCCTGTCGGGCCCTTACAGTTTGCTGACATCTCTTTGAGGCGCGCATGGAACAATACGCGCCGTCGACGATATGGGCTTGGTCCGGACTATTACCAGACGTCCGAACGGTGAGCTAACCATTGCTCACCGTCCACAAGCATGCGCCTAAGGTAGCTAGAAATTGGGTATTTTGATATGGTTTTCGGAATGGGGGATGTAGTTCCTGGAATTAGCAATCATTGGATGGGTCTACATTTCTACAAGGTTGGTGATTAATGATTAGGTCTGATGAGGATCACTATTTCCGTAGCGTTTTCCCAATTAGATCGAGGTCGGCTTCCAGTGTTATTGGATGTGGCTGAATACTTGTGGGTCACATGAACCCAGTTACTGGTCACACTTTTGATAGACTGATGGTCAGACATTCTGGTGTCTGACTATCTGTAACGACTGTCAAAGGATGACCGGGACCAACGGCTTTTCGTGCTTTTTCAACCACGGGTTGTTAGTAATGTCATTAATAAACTTAATATACATAATTATATTATTTGAAAAAGTCACATTGGTAATTGCTAGGTATAAGAGTCGCAGTCTTACGCATGAGATATGATGAGCATACAGAATAGAATAAAATCATCATCATCATCGGCCTAGCCTTTACGTTAGGTTTTTTTCGTTACGGAATTTCTGGATTCGGTCCCCTCGATCAAGGCCCGCGATAGAAGCTATGCAATAGCTTAAAATTAAACTTAGCAGATACAAATTTGATGATAGCAAATCATTCAGTATCGAAAACCAAACCATAAGTAAGTATCTAGTTAATTAACTGCACCATCATCGTCATCATCTGCCTAGCCTTTTCCCAACTACATTGGGGTCTGCTTCCAGTCAAGCCGGATATAGGTAGCTGAATACCAGTACTTTACGAGGAGCGGCTGCCTACCAGACCTCCACAACCCATTAACTGGGGTAACACGGTACTTCGTGGCAAGTTGATTAACTGCACCATCGGTAAAGAAAACCACCGTGAGATAACCTAGCATCCTTATCACCACGCTATCAGCTAGCGTGCCATTATTGCTGTCCATATTTTATTGACTATATAAGTCAATAAAATATGGCTCGTGGCTAGATGTTACAACCGCACGGGTCAATCTACAAGGGTGGTCTGTGGATGGGTGACCATCTTAACATACCGAATTTCCTTCGTGCCTCGGAAAGCACGTTAATCCGTAGGTCCCGGCTGTAATTTGTAGATCTTTGGCAGTCGTTACGGATAGTCAGAAGCCAGAAAATCTGACTCTAGTCGTGCCATGAAGTACCGTGTTACCCCAGTTATTGGGTTGTGAGGAGGTTGGAGTTAGTTATTAAGTTCTGGCTACGTAGTACGTGTGCCCCAAGGGCCTAAACCTCAGGCTGAAGTCCTCCTATACACGAGGGAAATCAATAATGACAAAGAAGACAACATAAACTGTTTACTATAAAACTAATGGCAGACTTTATGGTATAATCAAGTGTTTAAGTGTTTATCCATAAGATAAATAGCAAATAGCTATACCTAATTGCTGTCATCTGTCATGTTTAGTGTCAGCTTATGTATATAATTATTATTATACAGGGAAAATTGTTTAATTTTCAATCATAGAAGGAAAAACAGGATAAAATTGTACCGAAAATATTATATTTGTGATTACATAAATTTTTATAAGGTATCTAGTCTACCTAATTAGTTTTATTTTTACCTGCACTGTTATAAATATACAACGTGTAACCTTAAATGCGCAAAACCTGAAAATAGTTGCTATGGTATTCCCGTCCGATTATAATTTAGGTGCCTTATATGAGTGAATGGCGAGGGTCGCGGGAATCCGATGGATGCGAGACGTACAGGACCGGTCGCTGTGGCGACGCTTGGGGGAGGCCTATGTCCAGCAGTGGACGTCTTTCGGCTGCGATGATGATTATGATGATGATTGAATGAATAGGCTCTTAATAAACTAGTGCGCCTCACCATCTAAGATTGTAATAATAACGAAAAAAAAAAACACTTTTTATATAGGTCACATTTTTCTTCATTACAAATGCACACTAAAAATCTTCATTAAAAATGTTACCCTGCCTATTTAATAATAGGTCAAGCTATCACGTGCGCAAACTCGCCAAAATTAATAAACAAAAAAAATGGTTGTCGTCCAATTTCATTTTTTTCACCCGCAGGATATTAATAGTTCTTATTTCAATGCAGATACTAATCTTAAATAAACTAAAACAGCACTTCAATAATTTTTTCACTTAGAATTACGTCAAATAAATTAAAAAAATCCTTTGGGGCGTCTGAAGTTTTGCGCATTTAACGTAGGCACTGTAGGTGGGTTAAATTTTAATGATATTATCCCGTTACCTTTTATGTAACTAGGTACGAGTACTGTATATACCCATTAAATCTACATAGTTAAAAATAAAATTGGGAATTAAAATCGGGTTTTTTTTTTGAGGTGAGAATCCATAAAATGACTTTTCCCGCTCTAGTTTGATTTTTACTGACTAAAACGCAAGTACTAATGTGTCCTTCAGTTGTCCTTTGCGTTCCTGGGCCAGAGTAACTAGCTTTGAATAGTCTGCATTTACGTTTTAAATTAATATAAATTTATAATTTGGATGTCTTTAAGGCTAGAGTGTATTCACAATAAGCTCTTAATAACGCCCTACCATCAATGATTGCATCACTGCTTACCTTACCAGGTGGGATCGCAGACAATGACTAGTATGTTACATTTAAGAAAAAATTGGAAGGTACCATGTATTACATGTTCTCTGTATCATGTATTACATGTTCTCTCTATTCTGTTACTCTACTATACCATGCACACATGCATAATATAGTAGAGTAACACTGATTTTGCACCTATGCGAAACCGGGTCGGGTCACTAGTTTTAGATGTGGTTAAGGGTAACAATTTCTAAGATAGGAAGGATGAAAATGGAGACGAATGCTAAAGAAAAGTGACGAGAAAGTGAGGAGTGGTACGAAAAAAATAATATGACAGCGTGACGGGTGACAGGACAGAATGGAAGAAAAAAACGTGTTGCGCCGACATCAAGCAACACGGGCGCAAGGGTAGGAAAATAATGATGGTGGGAAGTCATAAAACATCCCCTGCAGTCCTGGGTAGACGGAGAGGGAGTGTAAGCCTTTTATTGACTAAAAACCTCAAAGTGCGGGTTTTCATACACAGCTACACTCTGCTACACCAAGATAAAAAGTTCCCTACTTACAATTACAGTAGAAATAATGCATAAGATCTTTTTTTCGGAAGTATGCTCCCTTAGGATAACATCCTACTTTCAAGAGGCCGAAATCGCTTGCAGCAAATAGTTTAATAACATTTAAAGCCCAGAAGTGTTTTAGACCTTGCCAAGTTAGACTATGTGTTTTTTTTATTAGCATTAACGGCCTTGTAATGTTCTCACTGTTGGGACACAGGCCTCCTCTCTAGGAGAGGGAATTGGAAGTAACCACCATCTGGGCCCAGTGCGGATTAGGGGATGCCACACATGTCTTCGAATTTTTGGTTCCAGGATATGCCCGTTTTACTCACGAGGTTTTCCTGCATCGTTTTGAGAGCAACGGTGATGAAATAAATTAAAACATAGTAATGCGCCTGGCTGAGTTTGAACCCGCGACCTAAAACTTGCAAGTCGGTCAGTTACCTGGGCTACCACTGCTCTCTAGGTTATGTTAGTAGTAAATTATTGAACAATTCTTACCTCCAACAATTTTCTTATTCTTCTTCCTCCCTCCGACCCTAGTCTTCTTCACCACAACCTGGTACCTGTTCTTCGTATTATACACCTGAGTTGGGGCATATCCTGTACTGGTGACATTGTTGAACGAGTAGATATTCCCTTTCTTCAGCCCGTAAGCCCCATAGCTGGGATACCCTTGGAGCCCAGAGCCATATGTATGGTAGTTATTACCAGAGGTATAGACATATTGGTAGCATGGCTTTGCTGCACCATAGGATGGAGAACTAGACCATTTCTTGCCGTAACCATAGGAGTATTGACAGCTTGAGACACTTGGCGTTTGGTAGACAGGATACCCATGATCATGACCCTGGTTTCCCTGGGAACCATGGCCATATAAGCTTTGGAATAAAGCATCTAAAGCCTCGTAATACTCTGGGGAATGGGTAGGACTTGGCGGCTTGTACATTAGCGGTGTTTTCAAACATTTCTGGGCGTTTTGAGCCAGTATCAGAAATACTGGAAAGGATTGAATCAAACTACAGATAGTCCCTTCTTTCACCGTCATGGTGTGGTCTCCGTGAAGTACCGAATGAAACTGATCTGGTGGATGAGATATTTTTGTGATTTCACCTAAATTGGGTTATCGTATCATCAGTTGTTATTTATTTCGTAAAACTGTTTTGTGTATTGTGTAATGTTAGGCATCAGTTGTTTCTAAATGGAATTTGTGTTTTTTGAATTAAAATGCACTAGTTTTTTCCAGCGGTTTTGCTAGCGTGCAGGAGGAAAATTAACCAACATTGTACCTAATAGGGCGCATAATCAACCTGTGATATTCCCACTCCATACACTCTCTGGAGGTATCTCTGTGAGGACAAATAAATGTCACAAGCCTACGAATTTTAGTTTTTGGTCATGACGGTTTCGTCACGGGGCTTCCCTTCATTGGAAACCTAATTACCTATCAGGATAAAAGGTATAATTTGCCCTGAACTAGTTATGGCCGTGTGCTAAATTTAATCCAACTCCTTTTCAGTACATACAGACTCTTAACCTATCACCATACCCGCGAAACGAGACACAATAGTAAGACAATAACAGTGCGGTCCTATGAGACCGGTCGGGGATTCATGAATTAATTCTTTTTTGCCATTGACTTCGCCTGCATGATAGTACCCTATATGCTATTATAGAACATGGTCTACTCGTTTGCCAAATGATATCAAAATCCGTTCACCCGTTTAGTCGTGAAGGAGTAAAAACCATATACACCCATACAATTTGTCTATTTTTGTAATTATATATGTGTGACAGGTTCTCGTGGCTAGATAATAACAGCCGCACAGGTCGATCTTCAAGGTTAAGCAACGCTTGCCGAGGTTGGTCTGTGGATGGGTGACCATCTTAACATAACGAGTTTCCTCCGTGCCTCGGATAGCACGTTAAACCGTAGATCCCGGCGGTCATTTGTAGATCTTTGGCAGTTGTTACGGATGGTCAGAAGCCAGTAAATCTGACTCCAGTCTTGCCATGAAGTACCGTGTTACCCCAGTTAATGGGTTGTGGAGGTCTGGTAGGCAGCCGCTCCTCGTAAACTACTGGTATTCTGCTAAATCCGGCTTGACTGGAAGCCGACCCCAATAAAATGGGAAAAGGCTAAGCAGATGATATGTGTGACAGGTTCTGTCGTGGCTTCGCTCTCGTGATAATAAAAAAAATCAAAGGAACATATTTCCGGGATAAATCGTACCTGTCCTCTGTTTTATACCATGACCAGTTTTAATTTTAAAAGAGTATCCATGGAGTTTCTTGCCGGTTTTTCTCCATAGGAAACGACCAATTAGAACGTTTTATAAGTGCCCATGTAGGAGGTGTGAAATAAAATGATTTTGAGTCGAGTTTGAGCGTGGAGTAAAAACAAACATACACACATATTTACAAACTTCCACCTTTAATATATGAGATATTATTGTAGTAGGATTTTGGTATTGTTATAGAGTAATGGCGATTATGCTGCTGTTTGCTATCGATACGATCTGGAGTTTCCAAAATAACGAGGTAGCTTTCTATGTTGTTAAATTAATGTTATTCTGATGTAATATCATAGGTTAATTGCTGTTTTATTTATATAGATACACTAGCATTATATTTAAAAAAAAAACTTATCTAGGTATCAATCAACATATCAAACACTGAATAAAATTAAAAGCCCTAGCTAATAGATCTATAAAGTAATTATAGATAATCCCTGCAAGTATGAAGGATGTCTGGAGCAAATTCAGAAATGTCTTATATGGTTAAAAAGTCCGTTATGTAGACATACTTAGCTTCAATTGCTTTCGCTACTGAAATTACACGTTTTCAAACCCTACTATTTTGTCTTTTATCAGTTGTTATCGCAAATACATATTGAGGAGCTCGTGGCTAGAAATTAACAGCCGCACTTTTCGTAGTTTGGTCTGTGGATGGGTGACCATCTTAACATACCGAGTTTCCTCGGTGCCTCGGAAAACACGTTAAGCTGTAGGTCCCGGCTGTCATTTGCAGATCTTTGGCAGTCGTTAAGGATAGTCAGAAGCCAGTAAATCTGACTCCAGTCTTGTCATGAAGTACCGTGTTACCCCAGGTACTGGGTTGTGGAGATCTGGTAGGCAGCCGGTCCTCGTAAAATACTGGAATTCAGCTAAATCCGGCTTGACTAGAAGCCGACCCCAATATAGTTGGGAAAAGGCTAGGCGGTTGCAGATGCTTTCGCTACTGAAATGGCACGTTTTCAAACCCTACTATTTTGACTTTTATCCGTTGTTATCGCAAAAACAATGCATACGACTTTATTTATCTCGCCTAACGAGATCGAATGAAGGGTCCTGTTCTATCTAAAACAGCCTTTGACATACATACTTAACTACCTATTTAGTTACATGTTCTGAAAACTAATGAATGAATCACGGCTAACATTGATTTCGAGACTGCTCTAAATACATAATAAGGGACCATTCATATACGTCTCATGTTACGGAACAGAATAAGAAATAGTACAAGTAGTTACGGGGAGGGGAGGGAGTCGACGCGGTGTGACCTTATACACTTATTTACTACCAACTCACTAACAATTTATGGATTCTACTGGGTCTGAAATAAACAATTTAATTTTTTTAATCTATTTTTGTGACTGTTGGTGCGATATTAAGGAGGGAGGACTTTCAAATAAATTGTTTTATTTTTGGATATCAAGGGGTAACTTACATAAGCTTTCTTCTTTTTCTTCTCAAAGTGATGGTTTTCTTTTGGGCCCAGCAGTTTGCCATATTTATTGCGATGTCAGTGGCATATTTTAGGTCCTTCGAAGAAGATGTAGGGACACTTTGAGCACTCTTATTTAAAGTGAGCCGTCATCTGGCCAGGAGTACCGACGCACGTAGGTACGACATAAGATTTAAAAGCCATTGATTGTAACGAAAGATTCAAGATTCTAGGTCAACGGGAAGTACCCTATGAATTATAATTCCTTTGAATGTGTTAAAATGTACGTTTTTTGCGACATAAACGGGCGTATCTTTTTTTCCCGTCAGTTTACAAGTTCGATTTTTGCACAGCTTCAAAGGGCCGCGAACTTGAGTACCTATATAGTTTTAATTTCAACTTGATACCTTTACGTGTTCCCGAGATAATGGGTATTGACAGACAGACGAACAACAAAGTGAGAGAGTCCTATAAGGATTCCGTTTATTCCTTTTGAGGTATGGAACCCTAAAAAGCATGAAATTCATTTTACATAATTAATGAATGGTCCCTAATCGTTATAGTGCTTAAATGTCAAAGACCACTGCTAGTATCGAAGTCTTAAATTAGCTTCTCAACAAAACCGTGTATGTACTACAAAGTGGAACCATAAACACGGCTAGCACGGAAATCTAATCTGTCACTGTCAATAGACAAGGCTGCAGAGACATTTTTGTTTATGACACCTAACTTTCAAATGATACCATTTCTGGCTCTAGTTCCTATTTAGTCACGGTGAGAATTATTATTTTATTGTTCACGCCATTGCTTTATTGCAACTGGTAGTACTAATTATAATTAAATACATAATATAAATTAAATACGTATTTAAAAGTAATTATATGTAGGTACATAACTAGCATTTTCCCGCGACTTTGTCTTTATAATCACCGTCATATCAGCCGAAAGACGTTCACTGTTGGATATACCTAGGTCATAGCGTCGAACGTCCTTCGGCTTCCTCAGGTGTCATCATAACGACCGGTCCTGAGCGTCTTGCATTGATTGATTTGATTGATTCCCGTGACCAGGTCATCGGTCCACCTACTGGGAGGCCTTCCAAAGCTGCATGGTCCGTTACTTCAGAACTTTTTGTCCCCATCGTTCTGCGACCAATGTGCCCTGCCCACTGCTACTTAAGTTTGGCGATTCTTCGGACTATTTCAGTAACCTTGGTTCTACTGCGGATATCTTGTTTTCTAATCTGATCACCAGTGATAGGAATAGGTAGTGCCTATTTGCCTAAACTTCGAAGAACAGAGACAAAAAATGGAGACTTCCTTAGGACTACATTTTTTCAGAGACATCTGTCCCGAAATTTCGAAACAACACTTAAATACATTTAAAAAAATTGTTATTTGGAATAAGTAATTCGTCTATACGAGTATTTACCTAAAGTTTGCGACTTATTCTCTATAGTAGAAAGAATTTATCATTAAAAAAACCGGCCAAGAGCGTGTCGGGCCACGCTCAGTGTAGGGTTCCGTAGTTTCCCGTCCGTTACAATAAGTATCCCCAAATTTTCAAAAACGTTTACAAAAATTTAAGTGTTGTCTCAAAATTTCGGGAGTCTCGGAAAAAATTTAGTCGTAAGGAAGTCTCCGTTTCTTCTTTGAAGTTTAGGCAAATAGGCACTACCTATTCCTATCACTGCTGATCACGCAAGGGATCTCGGAGCACATAGCCCTTTCCATTGCCCTTTGGGTGACTTTAAGCCTTCTAATGAGACCTAACTAACTATTATAAGCGATCGACAAGAAGTCAAAATTAAAGCTAGCCAAAAATTCTATATCCTGCGTTGGGGGTTCAAGCTTACTCCATACTAAAACGTAAATTTCATCGAAATCGGTTCAGTAGTTCTACTATAAATGCGGCTTCGTCTACACACATTCCCAGTTCTTAGTGTACCTAGTTATAATCTCCACAGATGGGGTTTCTCGAACGGTTCAGATCTTCAGTGTTAGTGCGGCGTGTCCCCGCAGACCATGTCCCACCTTCCATCCTGCATCACGTGCCCTGTTACATGCTCACGCCATGACCTAATGACAGCATCAGTGGACGGCATTGCTGTGGCCGAGTACTGGGCTAGGCAAGGTATTTGAAGAGTTTGCCATCGACACGCTAAGAAGAAGATGGGCAAAAGTACTCATGGTAACACAGTGTTTATTTATTACCTATTTTTATTCAGTCATCATCATAAATCCTATACAGGTATATGCCCTATGTAGGATTACCTATAATTATATGTTCGGTGTGTCAAAAGGATAATCCCCGTTGGTTTTTCACATACCAAAATTAGTTTTGAAAATGTGAAAAAATATTATTGTAGTGCGTAATTTTAAATTAGGCGAAATGACGTAATTAAAATTAAAATGTCGAACAAAATTAATATTAATAATTTTAATTCTTTAAAATTGGATAGGCAACGCTTTCAGAGATAAACTCTGACAAACACACAAACGAACAATTCTACTTCCTCACAACATAAGTTTTAGTATGACGGTGACATTAGTTGCAAACCTAAAAGGAATTTCTCGACACACGGAATTCCGTTTGGATTTATCTGTCATTCGTCAGATTCCTTGAACGGCGTCTGTGGGTCGCATTAGATTCGAGTCACCTGTTCTGGTTTTCCTTTATTTATACTTTTCTCGTAATATAACAAGGATTTTGGAGGCTGTGTGTGACTCGCTTATGGACCGATGGTGGACAAATCCGAGGTAACTATCAGGAAAATGCGTCCAATTCCTAGAATTGTACGTATAGTCAGCACAGGACACAAATTACGTAGGTAGTTACTATTTAGTAATCTGTGACACAAATAACCATCGCGGTCAACGCATCTCTGAAATGCAAGCATCCCTCCGCATTCCCTTAGCTCGCTCGGCAAGTGTCAGGTATGCTCAGCATCTTTGTTATCGATACGCATGTCGATAATAATTTGGCTAGTTCTCTGTTGTTGTTATATTGTTTTTGGACATTATTTCATCGACGCCAAGCGTTAAGTTAATGTGTCTGAGTTGTATACCTAGTTGTCGTTACGATGTCTAATAAGCCCTTTACTGTCATAAAGATAGTTTTTAAACGAGGTCATAAACGCTACGTACCGCAGGAATGGAAATAATACAAAAATGAGTGCTTTTCTCTCTCTACCTGTTAACTTAGTCCGAAACATGCTTTGATCAGTTACTAACATGATTTTTGAGCTATTATTATTACTAGGGTACGATGAAAAGGTACGATATCGCTACTACAAGTATGCTAATGTGTGAGTATAGAATTAAAATCGAGTCACCTGTTCAGGTTTTTCTTTATCTAGGTTTTTCTCGTAATATAACAAGGATTTTGGAGGCTGTATGTGACTTGCTTATAGACTTATGGTCGACAAATCCGAGGTATCAGGAAAACTCATCCAATTCCTATAATTTTACATACGTACAGTCAGCAAAAGACACAAATACCCATGGTAACTTGACGCATCTCTAAAATGCTCACATCCCCCCGCTTCCCACCGCATTCCCTTAGCTCGCCCGGTAAGTGTCAGGTATGGTCAGCATCTTCGTTATCGATACTCGCGTCGATAATTTGGCTAGTTCTCTGTTGTTGTTATATTATTTTTGGTCATTATTTCATCGACGCCAAGCGTCAAGCTAATGTGACCGACTTGTAGTTATCGTTACGGTGTCTAATAAGCCCTTTACCATCATAATTATGGTTTTCATACGAGGTCTTAAACGCTACGTACATGCCGCAAGAATAGTAATAATTCAAACATGAGTACTGCTGTCAGTCAGTTACTAACATGATTTAATTTGAGCTATCGTTACTACTAGAGTACCACGAACAATTTACGACACCGCTATGGAATTGCTACGACAATGCTACGAATGTGTGTGGGTAGAATTAGATCCGAGTGACCTGTTCAGGTTTTCCTTTATTGATTCTTGTTATACAACAAGGATTTTGGAGGCTGTATGTGACTCGTTGCTTATGGTGTACCACTCAGAAATATCAGGAAAACGCGTCCAATTCTTAGAAATGTACGTATGGTCAGCAAAGGGTACAAATAACCCAAGTCGTCTGATACAGTTGAAGATAATGAAAAACGATGGATGAATATGAATGAAAGATAATTAAATTCATAGTGAACAAACATGTTTTACGGTTTTACATTTGCATTGCTACGACTCTGCTACGAAACCGCTACGACAGAGCCACAACACTGCGATTTTACTTTAGGTTATCATCAATAACTTCTCCCACTCTGGATGAGACGAGGGGCGTGTCAGTGTTACTCATTAAAACGCAGCTGTGTTCTTTTAATTGCCTATTGCGTTCTAGACTCTCGACAACTCTGTCAAACAATCCTGAAACTCATAAACACAATAGAAACACTTTTCAATAAAACTGGCGAAAAGACAGAATTATGAAAATTTTAGAATTAACTAATCAAAGCAACAGTATGAATAATTTCGTAAACAATACTGCGATGAAGAGGCTACGTACGAAACCGATGAGAAACGCCATAACATTACTAACAGAACGATACGACGATGCTACCACGATACATATTAGTCACCTAAACAGAGATTCTTTCTGTCATGAATCTCTGTCATCGTCTCTGCGGGACGGGCAGACCGACTCAGTTCCTAACGGGACTGACATAGCTTCAAAAATGCAGCCTTGCATCTGGACAATAATCCTGAAATTAGTAATCGTGATCTGGCCTAAACGAATCTAAACTGCAAAATTCCAAGAACGCACAGTTAAACAGAAAAAAAAATTGGGCAAGAGCGAGTCGGATTCGCGCACTGAGGGTTCCACACAAACTTACTTTGTAAATATTTTTTTAATTCCCGATTCTTGAAGATTTTTCAGTCTCCTATTTGTGACATAACAACACTGTCTTCATATTTATTCCTATCCCTCCTCCTCCTTGCGTCGTATTCCTCAATGCTGAGGGTCGTGACCTCCCTGCTTCATCACCTTAGCCCTTATAATGTTCCTCCATCTGTTCATTTACATATTCCTATATCTATGCTATAAGACCTTACTACATGCCAAAGTTCACGATTCTACTTTATGAATTTTGATTCCTTTTAGAGTGGCTTTTTTGCGATATAAACGGCCGATTCTTTTTTTCTCTTTAACTTGAAGCTTGATTGTTTTCACAGTTTCAATGGACTGTAGACCTGCGTATATAGTTTTAATTTCAACTCGATACCTCCACGCGTTTCCGAGATAAAGGGTCTTAACAACAAACAGACAGACGGACAACAAAGTGGCCCTATAGGTAAGGGTTCTATTTTTTTCTTTTGAGTTACGGAACCCTAAAAAATAACAATAACGTTTTCATCTCAAGTTTTTTTTTTGGCAAAAACGTAACCGCTTCGAATACTGAGTTTTTTACTAGAACCGAGGTCAATGTTGTTGACTGATGTGATGACTCAGCACGCGCCGCTTACATTTTGGTTGGATTTATACTCGTGTACAATCAAAAAAGTAGTGGCAATCACACTATTAATAAATATTAATTGTGTATATAAGGCCTATTACTTAAGTGGCAGCATTGCTTGCAAAACAGATGATCATGGGGCCGAAAGGTAAGGAAAATGCTTTAAGACGTTAAACCCGCCTCTGTACCTACTTGCAAAGCAGTGCTGGCCAAGTGGTAACTGCCCCGACTTATACGTTGTAGGTCGTGGATTCACACCCAGCCAGTCGCATTACTTTGTGTAATTTATTTCATCACCACTGCTCTCAAAACGGTGAAGGAAAACATCATGAGGAAACCGGCATGTTCTAGAACCAAAAATTCGAAGACATGTGACATCTACCAATTTGCACTGGGCCCGCGTGGTGGATTATAGCCCTTTCCCTCTCCTAGAGAGGAGCCCTGAGTCCCAACAGCGGGAACATTAAAAGGCTGCTAATGCTGTACCTACTTTGTTTGCATACAGAATTCAATAAACAAATAAAGGTTCTGAAGTTGCTATCCCGACCCGGAAGACGCACCGTTGAAAAGCCACCAAAAAGATGGATAGACAACCTGGTGAGGGTCGCTGGAATCAGATATTAGGGACTTAGGGATAGATAGACGCTTAGGACCGTTCGTTATAGTAACACTTGGGAAGGCCTATACCTAACAGTAGACGTCTTTTGGCTGAAATCATCATCATCATTATTGTATTATTCCCCGCGCGCCTCAAGGAGATGTCAGCAAACTGTAGGGGCCCGGTAGGGCCGAAGCCTCTGGGGAACACGTGGTATTCCTAAAGGTTGACACCGAGTCCCCCCAAGAACGAAGGCAACGAAGGAACGGGGTAGGGGTTTAGTCAGTAAGAGTCTGACACGTCCTCCCGCTCCGCCCAAGAGCGGGAGAAGTCATTCTGATGATTTCCCTACCAGAAAAAAAATAATTGTATGTATTATATGGGCATGGACCCATGTCTACGGTGCGGCACCGTTTGCCGTGCAACGGTACGGCACCGCCGACGGCGGATGGCGCGGCGCCGTGCCGCACCACGGTACCGCGAACGGTGCACCGTCCATTGCTCCTCAGTCGATCGAATCAACAGCGAAATATCGACTGAAAGGGGCAATGGATGGCGCACCAAACATATATGCCCCTTTCAGTCGATATTTCGCTGTTGATTCGATCGACTGAGGAGCAATGGACGGTGCACCGTTCGCGGTACCGTGGTGCGGCACGGCGCCGCGCCATCCGCCGTCGGCGGTGCCGTACCGTTGCACGGCAAACGGCGCCGCACCGTAGACATGGGTCCACGCCCTATGTGTTGTATGTGTTGTGTATTGACATGGCGTCAAAAAATTCCTCCGCACCGCTGTCGACTGGAAGTTTGCCATATAGACTGGCGGTATTGCCACGTTGTATGGTAATTATTATGTTCTGTGGGTAATGCTGTATCTCTGACCGAGGTATAAGCTGCCTTGCCCCTTGCCCCTTGATAGGCTTGATTATTGTTTATTTTTTTTTATATAGCTTCTCTCTTATAGTGTGAATGAGAGGGACTACGGATTTTAATTACTACTTGTTTCAACCCAGATTTTGACTAATTATATTGTTATTGTGCTTTAATTTGGGTTCAATATTGACTGGTCTACACACTCTACACTGTCCTCACATATGTGTCTGTGTTGTAATATCGAAGTATTGTAAACCAAATAGTTTTTTGAAAAGAGTAAGGAATTGTTCTATGGAGTTTCTTGCCGGTTCTTTCCATAGGAAACGACCAATTTGGAACCGTGCACTTGTTGTTGACGTTTTATAAGTGCCCATTTGTAGGCCTATGTAAAATAAAACAACTAATTTTGATTTTGGATGTTTATGATTTTTACGTTAAGCTAATTTTGAAATTAGCTCGGCAAGCCAGAAATTAAAGAGTAAAATATGTAGTAACTAGTACAGAATTTATTGATTATCTACAGTGGCTATTTTAGCTTGACAAGACAAGGTCAGTAGCCGTTGACTCATATTCTGACAAGCTGTGATACATTTTGATTTACTACCCACTGAATTCCGGTCGCCCTTTCTCGTGCAAAGCAAAGAGTATGTAATCACTACGTGTGCAAAGGTTTGACATATATTGACAGTGTGGAACCATGTGATGTTAAACTTGTTTTTTTTTGCAGGTAGCATTTCAGGAGCAATTTCTAAAAGGTAAAAACTATCATAGAATCGGTTGATCATATCGTTTGGGAATCAGCAGCAGGTATGATTTATTAAAGCTTATGGTTTATAATTTCAGCTTGGGCACACCACCATCGCAGCGGTAGTTTTCCTCCTTGACGAGTGGTTAGAGAGATGCTGCAGCGTCTTCATTTTCTGTCTGACGCAGGTCCTCACCGGATATGGTCAATTCTAGTGGTCCTCGTTTCGAATTTAGGCGAAAGAAACGTTAGGTTGTCACCTTTGTACGGATCTCTTAGGGGACATGGTGGTTCATACAGTGCCTCACTTGGGCAAAGCATCTTGTCCTTGTGGAAGCGATCTATGACGGCGACCTCTCGCGTCCGGCCTTGGTTCAGAGCAGGTTCTGGAGCTACAGGGAATGGGAACCGGACGGCTTCTTCTGCGAAGCAGTAATGCGAACATAAGAGAGGGACTAAGCGCTTTGCCTCGTCGTTTATACCATGTACATCGAAGGACTGGAACAATTGGCCTGTAGCGGTCTTCCTTTCCGATTATAATTTGGGTATCTTCAAGATTGTGTGTGAGTGAATAGGCTCTTAATAAATTAGTACGCCTCACCATCAACGATTGCATCATCAGGCTTACCATCAGGCTGGATTGCATTCAAGCACTAGTTTAAGTTATTTAAAAAAGAGGGTCTTAATTGTAAGAGAACGGACATCTCTCCGCAGCTGCCACAGGAGACTCCCTGTGCGTCGGTAGTCGCAGGGCGATTTCTACCCATTAGGCTGGGGGGGGGGGGGCTACGGACGACAGCAATTTGTATTAACTCATCATAATTTTAACAAATTCAATCATAGACTGACTGTTAAAGCCTTGATATCGTTTTTAAAACCTTAATAAATTGTTATATCGCAAATAATAAAAAAATATTGTCGTACGTCACACAGATTTTCCGATACAGCTAGCACCTACAACCTATAGGAAATGTCACCACGTAAAACACTCACAGACCTTTCTTAGAACGAAATAACTTGAATATGAGTACCTTATGACGCACTGTGTTAACACGGCAATTAAAATACGTCGTTAATAACTTAATGAGTAGGCGGCGAGACCGCCCACACGAGGAAACTGGTCTCTTGTGTACACACGCCTTCTGGTATGGTACTTGACAATATTTGCAAAGTATTGCGTCTTATTGCAAAATCCTTGGGTTTTGAACCTTTTTATTGTGAAGTATTAGTTATACTTGTAGATGGCCAATATTATTGATTTGTACGTCGTGTCGTTTAGGAGCTTTACATATATTGGCATGAATTTATAATCATACCTACTAGCTTGCGCCCGCAACTTCGACCGCATGTTCAAGAATCGGCATAAAAGGTAGCCTATGTTCTTTTCCATGTCAAAGGCCATATGCATGCAAACATTCACACTTTCACATTTATAATAGAATAGAATAGAATAAACTTTATTGTACACCAAAAAGTAACGATACAGTTTATATTAGTTAGGATCAATATGATAAATCTATTGAAAGTGCCTTCAAGTAGCCAAGTTATGTTTGTGTATTTTACGACAATCTTTTGATTGAAATTTACTGGCTGTTTTAATTAGGTATTCGCTTCACATGATTCCTAGAGGTTTTGATGTAAATAGGGTTGGTGTAGATCGGTATCTCAAAAGTCAAATACGCAACTGCACAATTATGTAGAATCATTGAAACAGGCACGATTTCGGTAGAATGGAGCTGAGAATTTTATTGTGGTGGTACCTTATTGAATACCCCAGCGAAGCTTGCCGAGAAGGCTGACTCGAAACATTTACTGAATTTAATGTATGGAAGAAAGAAAGAAACACGTTTATAAACACACAATTTTGAAAAAATAAATGTAAGAAAAACAACACGACTGTTCCAATTGTGCAGTAGTTGTCTGACACTGGTTTTCAACTAAACCTTACGTCGCGTTGCTTATATGGACGTAAATCAGTTTTGTTAAGTATGAGGTAAATAAATTTATGGATATAAATATAGATTTAGATTAATATAATAGTAGTAAATGATAAATAAAAGTCCCAACAGTGCGAACATTACAAGGCCGATAATGCTAATGGCAAATAAATAATAAATAGGTGTGATAGATGCGTACCTATGAAGTGGGAAAATAATGAGGCTAGAGAACTACATATTATCATCAAATTCAATAAAATAAAACTATATGCAGTTCATAAATGATTTATTGCGTCAATATGAATAATTCCTATTTTTATTTCAATCAATGAGTCAGGCGTTGATTTACGACGTGTGAAGTATGGGTCTAAAGTTACGGCATGATCATTTCCTAAGAACAAACCCGATGTGAACAGAATTTAGATGATTATGATCTATGAATAGTTATTTGAATCTAATAAAGTGTTACCCAAGGTCATGGGCGTCTTTTGTGGGTCTAAACACACCCGAAGGTCGTAAAAAGAAATTAAACTAATTCAGTTGATTTTAGGGCTTTGTACGAATGTAAAACGGAACCTTATAGGAGTGTGTCTATCTATCTTTCAAAGCCAATTTGTTTCGATTCAGTTGAAATCAAGTACATCATAAATATTATTATGTACCTAATTATTATGTTACAATTTAGTTAAAATTATTATGTCACAACACTACGGACACTGACCGAATAATCAATATGGTCAAAACCTTATTTTTGACTTTATTGAACCAGGAACTTTATTGGACTTTATTGAATTGTTATTTTGGGGAACCTTAAAAAAAACCTATACTAATGTTATATAGCTTGCAATGAGGGTCTTCATTAAAAAAAGTAGGTATATTTTCTTGAGAGAGTTGGAACAGGATGTCAAGAATCAAAGTAAAGGTGGACAAAGAGGGGACTAGTGCTTAGAAGCATAGTGAGGCATGCTGCAACGCGTGTTATAAAATAATGTAATAGACTGTTAATTAGTAATTAAGTAACTCAATTATTGTAAGTAGTTTTAAGAAAATACCATTTCCTTCCCCAGGTTCGAAAGCCCTAATGCTAAAATTAAATAAAATGTGGAATATATATTTTTACTTTATACACGAAACTTTTTCCTGTCCTGGGAATCGAATTCTATATACTGTAGGCTTAGTTCAGCGCTTGCGATACGAGACTTAGGTACGCGGCTATACATATAATATCATCACCTGCAATTTCTGCTTTATTTCATTTATGAAATGACTCAACCGTAGATTTACGATCACCGTAAGTACATAGATAAGTATACTCATTTACTGAGAACAGACGTGAAAAGAATTTTAATAACCACTTAAACTTAGTTAGTTGGTATTTTTTTAAGGTACCCAGTAGGTACCCAGCTAACCCAGCGATATCATGCATCTTCTTACTTTATAGGCATTGCGTTGCTAGGGAATCAGTTAATTTATTTATTATTTATTTATTTCTTCTTCATGCACAAAGTACATGGGTGGACTTAATGCCTTAGACATTCTCTACCAGTCAACCTAGGGTGCGAGATATTTCGAAAGAGCCACGGTCGTTCTGATTACAAAGGGCAACTAAAGAAATATGGAAAGATTTTCAGTCAGTAAAAGTCAAACGGGAAGCGCGGCCTCGCGAAAGATGGAAAGAGTGAAGAGAGGCCTTTGCCCAAGATTGAGACAGAGTAGGCTAAAAAAAATCTAACAGTCCCGCTCCACTCGGAACGGGAGAAGTTATTTCATGCATCTCGCATCCATCGGATTCCCGCGATCCTCACCGGGTCATTGGTCTATCTTGATAAGGTCAAGAGTCTAATCTGGAGACCTCGTACCGGAAGACACCGCAGACTCATATATATGATGAGTATGAATCATCATAATTCAGCAGAGTTTTTGCTGTCATTAACACTATTGGCCAAGAAACTCAATAAAGCTACCCTTGAAAAGCAAGGTGATAATTAATTCGTCACTCATAGCATTCGATTCTCGTCACGACATTTCCATTTACATATAGTAAATGTCGTCGTGACGTCAAAAATAATTTAAGCACAGTGTGGAGTTTACATGTGAAAGGATGGAGAGGAAGAGGGAAGCCAAAGAAAAGATGGATGGATTGTGTGAAGACTGATATGAAAGAAAAGGGAGTTGATGATAGCATGACAGGAGAGAATGGAAGAAAAAACATGTTGCGCTGACCCCAAATAATTGTGGGATAAGGGCTGGAAGAAGAATGTAACGGCTCCAACGTACAAGCTGTAGATCGTGAGTAGAACCCAGCCAGGGGCTATACTTTGTGTAATTTATTCCATCACCACTGCTCTTGAAACGGCGAAGGAAAACCAGCATTTCCTAAAACCAAAAATTCACACATCGCATTCGCGCATCAGGTATGTTCGCAGAGGCACACGTCGAGTGTACATCCATATGATGTCACTTATCTGAAACTTATCTTACTTAATCCGCACTGGGCCCACATGGTGGATCACGGCTCTGTGATTTTGGCATGGTGATTCATGCTCTCCTCGAGGGGAGGTTTTGAGTTTATTCATTCATTACAAACAAAAATACACATAGGTATTTTGCTTCTATATTACTAGTTAGTATAAATCTAACGATTCATTTATTCCGTGATTTCCTATGAAACTTATCTCACTTGGCAGTCTGGAATTCCGGAAATAAGCATAATAAATCTCATCCGATGTAAGTTAATTTGTATGGAAGACTTCAATTTGTGATCTCATACGCTTGATATAGTTCCGACTTCAGAATTATTGGAACTGTTCATAAGATTTGCTTGTTTACAGTCCCAATAATTCTGATGTAGTAGGCCACAGTAATAGTTTTAAGATTTTTTTTAAATGTTGCATCATTTACTGAGATAGCCTTTTTGGCCTCTCATAGTTCTGTTTCCTTTCTAATGTTAATGTTATTGTTTTTGTATTTTTATTTAACATTTTTATTCTATTGCAGTTTCCTGTGCGAGTCTTAAATACAGGTTTTTTTTTCATTGCTCGTCGTCCGCAGCACCGACAGGTAATCGACCGGACCAAGCCCAAGTTTCCAAAAACGCGTTCCTCAAAGAAATGTCAGCAAACCGTAGGAGTCCACCAGGGTCGTTGCTCGATAGGGCTGTGGGGATTTTCTGAAAAGGAAACTTGTGGCCTTATAACGCAAAAGGGTAACTGAAGGACACTGGTGTGGTTTTAGTTAAAGTCTAATACGCTGATGACTTTTCTAGCTAGGAAGGTCCACCCAGAGCGACAGATTACAGAAATTATTGGATGATTCCTTCCCACCTTAAAAAAAAGCTATAATTACTTAAAAGACATAAGTATACAACATTACGCAAAGCCTGAAATTAGTTTAATCAGAATAAAGAGCAGAATCAATAAAACCATATTAATATAGGTCACACTTTGCAAAAAATCTTCATAAAAATAATTTGCCTCGTCTATTTATTAACAAATCAAGCTCTCACATGCATAACCTGCGTAAATAGGTAAACAAACACAAATGGTTGTCGTCGAATTTAGATTTTCTCAATAACAGGATAATAGTCATACTAAGTATGTATGACAATTATCTTATTTAAATAAGTCTTATTTCGATGCAATACAAATCTTACACTAACTAAAACAGCACATTTTTTATTATGATTTTTTCTCTCAGAATTGGGTCAATTGAATTAAAAGTTATTTGAGGTGTCTGAGGTTTTGCGCAATTAACGTTACATGTTGTATATTATGTTTCACTACTGTTAGATTTTGCTAAACTTAAAGATCGATTGTCATTACAAGTATAACAAGGAAAATAAAAGCTTGAAAAAAGACCAGAAAATCGTAATTAATCTACGCGAACCGCGGTTCCTCTACCCTTAACCTAATTATTACGTGTTCTAATAGGTAAACAACAGGCAATTAGTAGGTGATTAGTTTGCGTAGGCATAATATGAGTAAGTGTACTTAACACCTTGACAAATTATAAGTTTTCCTTTACAAGTACTTACAATCTATAGCCTCTATAGGCATGCATTTTTGTCATACCACGGCGATATATCGTAATCATAGTAATAATTATTCATCTTTACCTTGGCCTTTTTTTGTCCCGGGAGTACCTATGTCCATAAAAAAATAATCAGCCTTGTAATGTTCTCATTGCTGAGGGCCTCTGTAGAAAATGATGGGCCATGTAATCCACCACGCGGGCCCAGTGCAGATTGATGGATGTCGAATGTCTTCGAATTTTTGGTTCTAGGACACGCTACGCGTACTACTAGGTCTCCTCGTGATGTTTTCCTCCACCGTTTTGAGAGCAGTAGTACGAGCAGATACGAGTATTGTAATATTGCACCTGGCTGGGTTGGAACCCGCGACCCAACTTAACATCAACGTAAATCGGGACAGCTACCTACCACTGGGCCACCACTATTCTCAATATGGATTTTTTATCCTGGGAGTAGGTATGTCTTTTGAGATCATTTTCTACTACTAGTTACGCGAGCGAAGCCGCTGGCTAGTTAAATTAGAACTTGTAAGAGTCGCATTTTTTTTATCAAACAAGTTTTTTTAAGCTGTTGGGGATTTGGAAAAAAACTCGAATTTTAAGGAAAATATTGTATCCTTTGTGATTATAAAGTCACACAACTGGTTTCGATAATAGTTTCGAGTATTTTGTTTTTATTGATGTAAGGTTAATAAACAGGATGTTGCTAGGGGCTCGGGGATTTCATGTTTTTAACCGATTTTCGAAAAAAATATCCCTGTTTTCTGTTAAAAAGTTCGAATAGCCACATTTTAAACGTAAAGAAAAGATTCTGGGCCAGAATTATTTTGGAGAAAATCATAAGTAACTCAATAGTTGTTATTTAAACGATAATAATATCTCATGTTATGTAATATTTTCTTCCGTCTTTGATATTGCATGAATTGATACATTTCTTCATATACTTTTATGTATAATTATGTTTTATCGTTAGCCAAAAAAATGTTATGTATTTGTGACTTGATATACGAGTATAAGTGGAAGATTGTTATTTGCAATTTGACCTACCACTGTAACATTTTTTTATTGGTCCTTAAGTTATCTATAAAAATAATTTATAAAAAACTCCCAAGAATTCCAAAAGAATAATAATCAAGCAGCAAAAGAATGTATCATATTGTTATTATCAATTTTCCCTACCGCTGTAAAAAAATATATTTATTATCTAATTTGTAAGCTATCTATAAAAAAAAAATAAGGAACACTTCCAAATTGATGATAACAATTGCTTCCAAGAACTCCAAAAGAATCATAATGAAGCTGAAGTCATTTCGGAAATTACGATCTGTATCGCCTAAGTTATGCACAACGTGTATATTGATCAGCTCGCCGCCATATTAGTGATTCGAGTGGCTCACAATGAGGTCAGGAATTACCCAGGCGAGCTACCCATTGCTCGCCGTCCGCAAGCCTACGCCTACGGTGGAAAAGACCCAAGTAATATGGGAGAAGGGCAGGAAGAAGAAGTTATTAAATGTAGGTTTTTCCTTTGCCTTTGATAAAGAAACTTCATCATCATCATCTGCCTAGCCTTTTCCCAGCTATATTGGGGTCGGCTTTTAGTCAAGCCGGATTTAGCTGAATACCAGTATTTTACGAGGAGCGGCTGCCTGCCAGACCTCCACAATCCATTAACTGGGGTAACACTGCACTTCATGGCAAGACTGGAGTCAGATTTACTGGCTTCTCACTATCCGTAACGACGAATGTAAATAATACATATTTATTGTCCAGTTTGTAAGCTATCTATTAAAAAAAAAAATAAGGAATAAGGTTAACCGGGGCAATTGCGTCATAAAAAAACCTTAGTGTCTTTTAAAAATTTATATTAAAATTACTTTAAGTTTTATGGCTGTGTACATCCTTAATGAATTGTTTTTTTCATTAGGTACAATAAATACGAGAAAATATACTTTTTTTTAAAAACGTGTAATTTTAGACGCATTTACCCCTATTGGGGCAAACGCGTCTTCATTAGATAAGTTTTAAACCTGTGATATTGGAAGGCTGGAATTGACATGTTTTACTTCAACTAAAGTTTTATACACAAATCTGAAAATATTAAATAACTATTACATCAGAAGCGATGTTACAAAAATTGGGAAAATGCGACTATTTTTTCTTAGACGCATTTACCCGCTGTCAAATCCAGACGTTCAGAACATTTTTTTTAAGGTAAAACTTGAATAAATTCTCTTATAAAAATACTACTGTACTTAGTACTGGTTGCTAAATAAAAGCATCATTTAGATTTTAGAAGTATAATCATAATCAAGTTAGATAAGATTTAAAAATTTTAATAAGAATTTTTAAATTCGAACTCGAAGGTCCTACCTGAGATACTAATTGAACTGGATTTCTTCAGTTCAAGTTCCTTTTAAATAGGTAAACTTTTTTAAGCTTGTTATTAGCTACACATCTCAGTTATTCTTTTTAAAATCTATTTAAAGTAAAAAAAGTTCCGGTTAAAAACCCCCTGGGACGAGACTATACCTATAAAAAGTAAAAAAATGAAGAAAGGAAAATTCAATGCAAAGCTGTGAAAACACTTACGGCCAGTTTTTTCATCAAAGGTAACAGCCAAAGTAACGACATAAAGTAATAATAACGATTAAATTCGTTTCTTCACAATTTCAACCGTTGGTTTGACTGTTACTGCTCATTGAGGGGCTGTTAAAGCTATAGTCACTGTCATTTTGACAAAATTGTATTGGTTTCACTGCGTTCATTATGGATTCGTTCAAACACATTTTATTTTAAAGTTTTTTTTTTAAGAAATAGGTAGGGTAAAGGCGGGAATAAATGCCCCGGTGGCATAGATGCCTTATTATCAAAAAATGACAAACGGAAACGGAACTCTCAGTGCGCGAGTCCGACTCACATTTGCCCCCTTTTTTATTTGTAATATGTACGAATGTAGCAGAACCATGCCATGAATATATAAAAGGAAGGAAGGAGTGCGAGTTCAAGTAGCATTTTGCATTAGCATTATCAGCCTTATAATAATCCCACTGCTGGGACTCAAGTCTGCTCTCTAGGAGAGGAATGATCCACCACGTGGGCCCAGGGTGGACTGGTGGATGAGAGTATGTTCGAGTTAGAGTATGGAATACAGAGCAATTACAGTCAACTTTCGAGGAAATGGACAGAAATACCATGGGGGGTTAAAATTCTAAAACCACAAATGCTTTTAGAATTTTAAAAATAAGTCCAAAAATATTTAAAGGATTAAACTAGCTAGCAATATATATCCCGCCTTCACCCTAAACAACAAATGACGTTTGACTTATGGCACTACTGGACAGTGATGTTGCGATGTTGTCATGAGTAAAAAAAGCTCCCCACGTGTTTTTGGGGTAATTACGACGTTTGCGTAGCGGCAACTCTTTTGACTTTTAGTTTAGCTGTTATTTGGATGAAGAAACACATTTGCCATTATGACAGCTATGGTCAAGTAAATATTAATGGTTTTACTGATAGTTTTAGTTTTTGATGAAAAAACTAGCCGATAGTCACGAAATAAAATTGACTACAAAAAAAAAAGGTTTAAGACCTCTGGTTTTGGGGCAAATGCGTCATATAGACGCAATTACCCCGAAACTGTAGACGCATTTACCCCAAAAAACCAGACCTAACGTAAAATAATTAAATCTTCATTTCTCCACAAATAAAACGATTTAAAAAAAAATAACTATCGGTATAAATAGGCCATAATATGTTGTGTATGAACATTTCATTCTAAAAACGGAAAACTCAGAAAAAACATGGATTCTGAACGATTTTAATCACCCCTCACGCGCGGCACCACTTGACGAAAAACGCTTTATTTTTAATATGGCTGATATTTTAAAATTGTGCGGAACTACGCCATCTATTGAAAGTATACGTTATGATTTTATTCAAAATAAACAAAACTAGATGGCAGGAGAGGTTGGTTTTCAAATAGATTTTAAGTTATTTAGATTAGACGCAATAGCCCCAAAGACGCAAATGCCCCGGTTGACCTTACTTCCAAATTGATGATAATTGATAACAATTGCTTCCAAGAACTTACTCCAAAAGAATAATAATCAAGCTGAAGTCATTTCGGAAATGACGATCTGTATCAACTAAGTTATGCACAACGTGTATATTGATCAGCTAGCCGCCATATTAGTGATTCAAGTGGCTCACAATGAGGTCAGGGCTTGACCAGATGACCGCCCGCTATCTGACTCGAATGTAAAATATTCATACAATAAATACAAATCTACGTAAACTACTGCAGCCTGATTCACGTAATCAACATCGTAACGATATCGTAGCGACTCAGTCGTTTATATCCTTATCGTATTCACATCCATCAATCGAGCTTGAACGACACCGATTGGCTACATTTCATAAAGATGTATTGTATACGCGAGTGAAACCGCGGGACGCAGCTATTACATTATAATTTAAGTGGCAGTAACCCGTTGATTTTCTTCTTCTAGCTGGTGTTAATCTCGGCTATTGCCCGGCTCTACCTTCCGACTGAGCTTTCTCCACTTTGCCCGATCTTCAACATCCTTTCCAGTAAGGTCATATTGAACTTGACGACATCCAGCCAGCGCTTGCGAGGGCAACCACGGGACCAAGCCCCGAAGACAGCCATATTCATGCATCTCCGACCAACGTACTTAATAGGGCGGCGCATGATGTGGCCAAACCATTGCAGACGACACTCTTGTAGTTTTTCCCCTACGTCACGAACACCAAGACTACCTCGGATGAATGAAATGGCAGTAAGACGTTGATACATCCTTTATTTTCAAGCCAATTGAATTGTCGTTTTATCGAATTCCGTGCAAGAATACGTGAATACCGATTTTGGATCGAACGACTATAAAAGTTCAACGATATTTGACTTTGATTTGACGTGAATCAGACTACTGGTTTTCCCAAAATCGTGATGAATGTTATTTGTCTGTTAAATCGATTTATTTGCTAGTTAAATAATTAAAGTAGGTGCATTCCAAGCTGTAGTCAGTTTGGAAAATCACGATGGTCAAATGACGCATTCGATTTGTAGTATTATTACAAAATCTTGCCGTAAAACCAGCTCATAATTTAAACATCATTAATAGGACAGGTACATTCACTTCTGACTCAGGGTGAATGTTATCAGCTATTATTTTATGGTGCAACATAGTCGCAATACCAAAATTTTAGTCTTCTTCTTGGCTGTTGCACAGATGGTGTATTTCTATTGCCACTATATTAACAAATACTGTAAGAAGAATAAAATAATTATTTAAGTGGGGCTCCCGTCAAACAAACATGTTTTTTTTGCCGAACCCATCGTTTGCGACTTACACTTGACCGGTTTTTTATTTGCTTCTGAGTATCTACAATTGCATCAAACAGCGTAGGTTGCCAAGTTTTAGACAACAGTAAAATACGCGTTTATTTACCGAATTTGTCATTGGAGTGCCAAATCAAAAAACAAATAGATAATCTTTCTAAAACCTTTTTCTGACTATGGATTCTATGTTACCCGATGCAGCAGTATTCTACATAGACCAAAATGGGCCTCACGATGCTTGTTGGCAAGCAATTCCTTCACGAATTCATATAGTTAAGCATTTGCGTGCTTCGACTCGTCGGAACTTAAGTGGCCTGCGGACACCGCGCGCTATCTCGAGTTGAGACGAAATAAAATACGTTTTTGAGGTTGATGGAATCAATCCAGATAGTATAAACAATTCTTGGACACGCTGACTGGAGTTAAGTCATCATCCACACACTGACAGTTGCTTGCTTTAATAGCAATACAAACTATTGGAAATTTAGGAGATGTTCCGTAATACCAAAAATTATGAATGAAAAATTAATGTATTTCCAATATTGTTTCAAGTACTTATAACTTGATAATAATATCTGTGTTCCTACAGAGAGATATTTTGAAATGTTGTTGTTTATAATATAGAAAAAACAAAATAAAAACATGACATTTTCGCTGTGAAAATATGCAAATTTAAATTTGCTTAAATTTCGTTTGGGGTAAGTTTTTCAACAAAAAGACGATGTAGGAACCTAGATAATTATTGTCTGAATCAGAATAACATCATATTATGGTGTAAATATGCTTAAACTGCAAATGATTTTGGTATTACGTTTGTATGGATAATTCTGACGTCGCGCCCGCCTTAAGGTGCGCCCATTAAGAATGTGAGGCCTTTACCAGGAGAGAGGATGGGTGTCTCAGACTCAAGCCTCGTTTCAGGTACTTACTCTATCAAGATTTTTTTTCAACAAGACACTGTAGAGTCCGAGAAGACGTTTTCAGTTTTATCCTTGTGGTCTGGTTTCCGTGGAATAAGACTGTCCTAAATAAACATAATTCAAGGTTTATTTTTTCAATGTCAATCAACCATTTTCATCATTTCAGTTGAAAGAAGTCCCCTGCTGGACAATGACCTCCTCCAAGCGTCGCCACAATTACCAACCTGTGCGTCTCTGGGATTTTTTTATTGTTATAAACTAGTGCTTGACTGCGATCCTACCTGATGGTAAGCAGCTATTAGCTCATTTACAATAAAAAAATACATTTTGAAAAATTCCTCGTGAAATTAACGGAAAGGGAGGGATAAAACATTCACCAATATAACGTCACATAATAAATGAGTGCGCCTTAATTGAAAGTAGGTATTATAAAACCCAACCTTGCTCTTGCGGCATCAACATTGGCGGTCACTGGCATGACTCTTCACAAGGTAACACAATATATATTCCACAACTTTCCACACAACGCCATCTAGTCCCAAGCTAAGCAGAGCTTGTTATGGGTACTAGACAACTGATAAACATACTTATATATTTCTAAATACATACATATTATAGATAAATTACACCCAGACACAGAACAAATGAATGTGCTCATCACACAAACATTTGTCCTGGGTGGGAATCGAACCCACGACCCCTGGCATAGCAGTCAGGGCCACTAACCACTAGACCAACAGGCCAGTCGTGACCGGTCTCATGCGACCGCGCTGTTATTGTCTTACTATTGTGTCCCGCCGTTTCGCGGGTATCATCTGCCTAGCCTTTTCCCAACTGTACATATATTGGGGTCGGCTTCCAGTCAAGCTGGATTTAGCTGAATACCAGTATTTTACGAGGAGCGGCTGCCTACCAGACCTCCACAACACATTAACTGGGGTAACACGGTACTTCATGGCAAGACTGGAGTCAGATTTACTGGCTTCCGACTATCCGTAACGACTGCCAAAGATCTCCAAATGACAGCCGGGACCAACGGCTTAACGTGCTTTCCGAGGCACGGAGGAAACTCGTTATGTTAAGATGGTCACCCATCCACACACCAACCTAGGTAAGCGTTGCTTAACCTTGAAGATCGACCTGTGCGGCTGTTATTATCTAGCCACGAGCTCCCCATTTCGCGCCACGCCGTTTCGCGGGTATGTGATAGGTTAATTGAAAGTATTATAAAACCCAACCTTGCTCTTGCTACATCAACATTGGCGGTCACTGGCATGAGTCTTCACACTCACAAGGTAACATATTGTAGTGTTAATTTGTAGTCGGTTGTTCCTTTATTAATCAAAGCGGTAATACCCGAAGGTTTAGATGCTTGGGCGATGATTGTATAGTATATTGTTGTGACTTAATTACATTAGCTCAAATTATATTATAGCTATATTATTTCAAATAAAGCATTTAGGCTAATCTATGCATTTCACGGTTTGACGCCACGTCCGATAATCGGTGACAGATTTTTTGTAGGAGAAAAATAGAGCACACTGATAGGAATAGTGCAACGCACATCTCCTACAAAAAGTCGGTCAGAATATACTATAGAATTATAATAATTTATTACGATTATATCTGTCCTACAAAAAGTCTGACGTGGGAGGGCAGCGTTATGGACACAGTAAAGACAATTTATTAGTCTATACTAATATTATAAAAAGGTTATTTTTAAGCTGGCGCGTGCCCGGGAAAAAGCTACACGGGACATTAGCAAATGTCTTTGTGTAAGGGACGCCCAGGGTAAGCTGCTCTATGATGCTCCTTCTGTTAAGGAGAGATGGTGTACATACTTCTCGGAGCTGTCTAATAAACAGCATCCCCACAACCTCCCTCCCGAACCGCCTCCTAACCTCGGACTTATTTCCCCTATTTCCCCCGACGAAACCCGCATTGCTCTTCGCCACATGAAGAACCGGAAATCGATTGGGCCTGACAATGTGCCAATTGAGGTGTGGAAGGCGATGGGCTCACATGGTGTGGACCTTCTGACTGATCTTTATAACCGCATCCTGACCACCAAGGAAATGCCAAACCAGTGGCGACTAAGCCTGATTATCCCGGTCCACAAAGGCAAAGGTAGCGTACAGGATTGCAGTAACTACCGCGGTATCAAGATCATGTGCCACACCATGAAGCTCTTCGAGCGCATCATTGACACAAGGCTCCGTAGCGAGTGCACTATCTCTGAGTGTCAATATGGCTTCCGGGCGGGTAACAGCACCATGGATGCAGTGTTCGCTTTACGGACTCTGTCTGAGGCTTACAGAGAGAGAAGGAGAGCTCTGCATATGGCCTTTTTAGACCTGCAGAAGGCCTTCGACTGTATACCTCGGCAGGCTATCTGGTGGGCGCTCCGCTTCAAGGGTGTTCCCGAGGCCTATATTGACATTATCAGAGATATGTACCGCGATTCCGTGTCCTTTGTCCGGACCGCTGTTGGCGAATCCAATGTCTTTCCAATATCTGTTGGCGTTCACCAAGGTTCGGCTCTAAGCCCGTTCTTGTTTAACGTTGTGCTTGATGTAGTTACGGCAAACATCCAGGATCAGCCTCCATGGCTAATGATGTATGCCGATGACATCGCCCTCGTTAACCAGAACAAAGCCCATCTTGAGCGCAGGGTCAACATTTGGAAAGACACGCTGGAAAACGGCGGTCTGAGACTAAATGTGGCGAAGACTGAGTACATGTCCTGTGGTGGCACGGATTCAAGTACTATCCGGATAGGGTCGGATTTGATCGCTAAGTCTGATAAGTTCCGGTACCTTGGATCCGTGCTGCACGAGTCTGGCAGCGTGGATGACGATGTCCAAGCACGTATAAGCGCGGCATGGGCAAAATGGCGCGAGGTAACGGGCGTTTTATGTGACCGTAAAATGCCTCCGAGGCTCAAAGGGCAGATATATAAATGCATCATACGGCCTGTCCTCCTGTACGGTGGCGAATGTTGGCCAGCACTAAGCAGACACACCCAGGAGCTTCGCGTCACGGAGATGAAGATGCTGAGGTGGATGAGCGGCGTAACGCGATCCGATCGCATACGCAACTCATTCATCCGAGGTAGTCTTGGTGTCCGTGACGTGGGGGAAAAACTGCAAGAGTGTCGTCTGCGATGGTATGGCCACATCATGCGCCGCTCTAGGGAGTACGTTGGTCGGAGATGCATGGATATGGCTGTCCTTGGGGCTAGGTCCCGTGGTCGCCCTCGCAAGCGCTGGCTGGACGTCGTCAAGTCCGACATGAGAGCCAATGGCCTCACTGAGAAGGATGTTAAAGATCGGGCAAAGTGGAGAAAACATAGTCGGAAGGCGGACCCTGGCAATGGCCGGGATTAACGCCAGGCAGAAGAAGAAGACTAATATTATAAAAAGGTAAAATTTGTAAGTTTGTATGTTTGTAAGTTTGTATGTTTGTAAGTTTGTATGTAGGGGGTAATCTCTGGAACTACTGGTCCGATTTGAAAAATTCTTTCAGTGTTAGATAGCCCATTTATCGAGGAATGCTATAGGCTATTAACATCACGCTACGACCCACGAGAGCGGAGCAGTAACGAAAAATGCGGGTGAAACCGCGGGGTTCAGCTAGTTTAGGATATGATTAAATTAATGCTAATGTTAATTTAATTAGGTATTTATTAGTCTAGAAAAAAAGCCTAGATTTTAATTAAAAAAATGGGGTCCATCCTTTGGATGCACTCTAGGAATACGAAAAAAAGAACTGGTAAACTTTTTGGTATAACCTTCATAGCATCAATAAAACACAGCGTGATATAAACATAGTATTTATTTTCCTTAGTCTAAGTATTTAAACAAGTTATGGCTCGCAATGGTCATTTACTTCAACACTAACGTTTTTATATTATTTACACATATTTATATAAATTATAGTTTCTGTATTATGCTCACGTTTTTACGACTTACTCTTGATGGATCGGAACGTGCAGACTTTATCTTTAATTTGCTCAAATATTGGTTTATTTCAATGGTAATAACTTATGTAAATTGAAGATCTATCAGCGATAAATATTGTGAACTAAAACCAATGCAAAACATTTCATTTTTAAAACGTTGTCCCACTTAAGAAATTACTCCTGTATAATGAATGCGTTCATAAACATGTAAACTCATATACAGTCGTCAGTCATCCTCATCCGGAACAACTATCTCTAGGCCATATTTCTGTGCACAAATATTTGTTCCGTGCGGGAATTGAACAAGGGACACGCAGCGTAACAGTCAATCTCTCAACCACTGAACCGGTCGTGCAGACGTGCAGTCAAATTGATATGTATCACTGATAGAAATGCACTTCTAAAACCCAGTTAATTATGAGTTGAGCTAAATCTGGCCGCAATGAATCGCAGTTTATCTTTCCGCTGCCCTCATTCTCTTCTAATAAATTACAGTTGTAAGTGACAAAACTTAGGAAAGTGCGATTCGGTGCTGACAGATGTAGCCTTAAGGACTCTGTTTTAATCATCTATTGTTTCTTTTGTATGTCCCATTTTTTAAAGTTAAAGAACTTGATTGTAGCTTTTTGTCTGAACAGTCATAAGGCCCGAACACAAAACTGCGATGAGACGTTGCATCGTAAAAATCTGTGAGCACGCAAGACGTCTTGCACATTGTATGGTCTCCTGAACCGATGCTTTGCCGCACGAAAGCGCATCGCAGGTTATTGCGGTATCGTATCGCATTGCAGTTTTATGTGGGAACCTTTAAAACGTTAACAATTAAAATTATAGTACATTTTGATGAAAGTGGGGCAAATCTTGTCATTGTAGCCAAGCTGAAGACGAGACAGTTATGGAGCCAAGGCTGCAATGACAATTGCCCATGTGTAAACGACATTTATCAACACACTTACCCGAAAATAATAATAAGTAAAACTTCATACTTAAACATAATTAATATTGTTTTTTTGTATGCCTTGGTAAGGACTGCTCGGTAACCATCCTCCCACAATAAATTAAATATTTTTTGGCGAAATTTTGCTTGCTGCTAATTTCCGCACTAGTGTAAAACAGTGTTCGTTAGGTGAAAATTTTCGAGCAAGTGTGTTGAAAATACCGTTGAAAACGTTGTAAGGAGTGGATTGCACTGAAGTTCATTTTATTTACTTCATAAAAAAACTTGATATATAGATAAGTTATGTATAACATGAAGGCAATTAATAAATTATCATAAGATATCTTCGTTTGATGCAAATTAACTGCAGTTGCGCAAGTGGGAGATGGCGCGTTAATGAAATAAAATTAATTATGTCTTTACAAGTATTTAAATAAAACATGATTGTCTGCATAAATAATAAATATATATCTATTTGTTTAATAGGATTATAATTAATTGTCAAAAGGGACAAGCAACATACATAATGATTTGACACCTACTATGGTCTATCGGTTTAGGTACTTAAATAAATGTATTCAATCTTGGCATGTCTTTTTATCTAAAATTTGTCTAGAAATTGCATGTAAAAATCTTTGCAACTAGGTATTTACCTAAATCGATGTTAGCTAATAAACTAAATTTAAATAATCTTTGTGTATATTATTTACGACCTCTTTAATATAAAAAGACATACCAAGATTGTTTACCTTTAGTTAATCACCTAAACCGATAGAGTATAGTACTAAGTAAAAACTTATTTTGCAGATTGTCCGAAAGAGTCATTTTGGCCCTGGAACGCAAAGGGCAATTAATTCATGAATCCCCGACCGGTCCTATGAGACCGCGCTGTTATTGTTTTACTATTGTGTCTCGTTTTGTGGGTATGTGATAGGTTAAGGGAACACGGGTGAGTTTTAGTCAATAAAAGTCTCTCACTCCATCCAGAGTGGGATGAGTATAATTCCCATTCGGGGCCTACAAAGGAGCTACAGCCTAGGGGTCTTTAAACCGAGAGTGAATAGGTTACTACTTGGTTACTTCATCGTCGATGAGATAGTGATCAAGCGCGAGCCTAAGAATATGAATAACAAAAGTACAGACAATAACATCATCCATAAATAATACACAGTTCATTTGATTTATAAACCATTAACGGAATACTTTGAATCTATTAAGGACTTTATAATAAGTCCCATCAACTGTAGTTAAGTACAAAACCGTATATGTTTTACTTTGAACATGTAGATACAATATATGTGATTAATGGTCATTTGATAATAGCCGGCCACAACCTCCACGTGTATAAAATATTGAGAGATTAGCTTCGCCTGCTTAAAAGTGAGTTTCTCCATACAAACTGGACCCCGTTGTATAAATTTATAGGGTAAATTTTGAAAATCCTGTCTTGATACTTTTTATAAATATAAAGGAACGCTGAAATTTTGCACAGAGGTTCTGTGCAAAATTTCAGCGTTCTAGATCCAAGAGTTTTGGCGGGGCATGGATGAGTCAGGGAGTAAGTCAGGCCTTTGCCTGTATATTTAAAAAGAAGAAAATATAAAATGATCTACTGGTGCAATCCACCCAAAATAGTCCAATTGATAGATATAATGACTACAAGGCAAATTATGGCTTTACTTATCCTTAAGTATTTATACTAATTATTTACAAAATTATATAAATTAATCTTATATTTGGTGGAATGTATTTTGTACACTCTGTGTCATTTTAATTTGTTTCATTCAGGTTAAAAACAATTGCATACCTTCAGTTAGAAGGTTTGTTATCGAAATCTTTACAACATGGAATCTTAAAAATATATATACAAAATTAAAAAAAGAGAATATTAATGTAAGGCAGTTTTTTGAAGATTCTTTTTCACTTCATTGAAATTATTTGTCTAGGCATTGTTTTTCAGTAATTTTAAACAAGCGCTTAATATCTTTCTGTGCGCATCAATTAGCAGCTGTTACTACTTTGAAATGAGCGCCTGCTATATTTCTGTGAGCAATCATTTGCAGTTGATCATTTGAAACGAGCGCCTGCCAACTTTTTAATAGCAACAGTTAGCAATTCAGTCACATTGCTATAATTATTTATGTAGGACTTTTCATCATAAACAGTTACTTCATCATTGCTATGTTCCCAGACTACATCATTTACATCAGTCCTTTCTATCAACTTCCTCAAATTGATATCACAGTCATTTACTGGATATATTTCTTGGTCAACAACATCGAATCCTTCACATTTTTCATCTGTTATGTTATGTGTAGCTTGATTGCTTAAAATGCTTTAAGTTTTGCTATTTCCCTGTTTACTTTCTATTTCATCTGTTATGTTATAAGTGACCTGATTGCTTAAGTGAACTTTAAGTTTTGACGTTTCCCTGTTTTCTTTCTGTTATGTTACACTTGATTGCTTAGGTACAGTATTCCCAAATTAATAATGCGCATGCAGATCTTCGCTAATTGTCGTATTCTCGGAAACACCCATATCATTGAATCGTGAGAGCCCTAAATAATGCCTAAGAAAATGGACTTAACCACTCTATTAACATATCGTCTTCCGACGCTCGGGGAATACGACCGTTACCGAACACTGGCGAAGATTTCTATGCGCATTATCACTTTGGAAGACCTGTATGCTTTAAGTTTTGTGATATCCCTGTCTTCTTCGTCTGTAGCTGCTGTAGATCAGTTGGAGTGGTTCCTAGCAGGGTGCGGCGTGTGCGAGGCGTGCGAGGGCAGGTGCGCGTGCGCGGGGTGCGGGGGGTGCAGCGCGGGGTTGGCCACGGCGATGATGCTGTCTCCTCGCGCTGCCACTACTTGGGGACGGGACTCGTCGGCATCCTGGAATTTGTGATGACGTAGAATAATATTTATTAGGTACTGTACGAGTACAACACACTGTAATACAACACACCTATTGCGTATCGCATAGTAGTTGTTAAAGAAGTATTTAAAATAAAAGAATTATAAAACTAAGACAAATATTCCAGATGATAGAGTTCGAATGAGTCAATGCTTCCAATGGTCGTGGAATATACAACGAAATGAAACTTGGTGACATACTATAGCTTGTCAAAGACTGCTTTATAAAAGAAGAATAAGTTTAATGAATAACAAATAACTTACCGGCGGCGGAGTGCTTGCACTGGAGTAAGAACATCTGGAATCAGCGTCATCACTCTCAGCCTTTACGCCCCACCAGCTGGAAATAAATGGAATAATCATAATTACTTTCACACCATAAATCACCTTGATACGGGTAATAGGAGTTTTGAAAATGGCACAAGTATATAAAGCTATGCGCCCAGACACATATAAAGTGTTCCGTACCGTCGTAATTTTAATTTATTGTTATTTGTATTTCAATTAACATTATAATAATAACTTGAAAATATTATAATTTCAATACTCTGTGAAAATTGCAACTATCTATAACTAATATATACAATGTGGATATGACAATACAATCATAAATGAAAACACTGGCAATACTCATAATTACGAATAACTTTTAGTATGGGACCAATCCTGAAATCGCGAAAAAAAATTCAGGTGTCCCGTACATTTATGTTTGCATAAGTCTACAAAAGACCAGACCAATAAGACAGGGTCTTATTTATATTGGTCCTTCTAAAAACTTGTACAAAATGATAGAGAAGAAATTATCATCTAAAGTAAGATCTGCTCTAATTGAGAATATTGTATGGAAGGTACCTATTGGAATTGCTTCTTGCTGCGTCTGGGCTTGCTCGGACACCATTTCCTTCGTCTGCTTCCTGTATACAAACAAAGGAATTTATTTACTGATATTGACGTGTTATTTATGCATAGAATCCTGTAATAAGTTTTTGTCACAATTTCAAATAAATAAAATATTTAAGAGTAACTGCAGCAAATTAATTAATAAAAGTATTTTAATACAGGTTAAAAAAAATACAAATTTTAAAGTAAATCATGCAAACATAAAATGAAAAATAAGAATCTTCTACTCACCGGATCAATATTTTGCCAAAACCATTCTAAAACAAAATGTACTACAATGCATACCAAATAAAGAAGTCGAATTAGAACAGGCGTTTGGTTGAGTCATGCTTACCTTTTAGAAAATGCAAATAAAAATAATTGCAAGTACGAAAAACATAATTATTGGACGTACCAAATAATTTCATTAAATACCGAAAAATAGATGATAATTATAGCAATTCCGTTTGAAATTTCAAAAACTTTTTGGAGTACCACAAGGTTGTATTTTTGGCCCCCTTCTTTTTAATCAAAATTTTGAAACATATAACTATATGAATTTAACTCATTCTAATAAGAAATACGATTAGTCCTTAAACCGACCATTCCAGTTAGTAATAATTTCCCGTTTCGTTAAAGTTATTGTTTGTTAGAACATGTGTATCCAGTTCTCTAACTGCACTTTTTGACGTGAATTATGGAATCTTTGTCGATTTTAACTTGAACTTATTGATTTTGGGAATATGAAAGCAATTCAATGTAGGTCTGATTGTAAATTGTTATCAAATTTTACGAATATTTGTCATTTAACAGGAACGAAAGATGATAATGTTAAGGAACAATGCAACACAGTATTTTAAATAGCCAATGTTTTTAAACCCGTACAAGCTTTTGGTCTAACCTTTTGGCTTGTGTAAATGTTGGAGTATAAATAAATTTAATACTCATGAGAAAAATACTAAAGATTCCACAATTCACGTCTTTCGACCGTGCCATCTCCATTTATATCCCCTATGTTAGTGTTAATCAGAGGCTATATCCTCTAATGTTAGTTCTAATCGGTGAGGTCTACAGTGGGAGGCGCGACCTGTCGCGGTCGCTTCGGAGGCGTCTCGTCCTCATCACGCTCCCGGTCCTCGCCTGTTGACGCTGTTGGTGGGAGGCTGGAATGAAAAAGAGGAATGGTCAGTTTTGTTATAGATTCGAAAGAGAGCTGGTTCGATTGAAATGATCACTGATAATAATAATACATCCTCCCCGACCGAATTTCGATCACGGTGGCCAAACTCAACAGAGATCAGCCAAGTACGCAGGAGATATAGTGCACAAGTATGTGCGCAAACACAGGTGCACTCTCTGTTCCTTTACTCTCATAGCCCGATGGGACAGAGAGAGATCAAGCGAACTACCAACGGCTTAACGTGCTTTCCGAGGCACGGAGGTATCACACCACCAACTCCTAAACTCCGGTCAGCTACAGAGTAATTCGTAATGAAAAAACCCAATAACCGACCGCCGAAATTAGATTTAAGGCTTAAAATGATTAGTCTCAATGATCTGTGCGTTAATGAGACAAAGTCAATAATTAAAATAATATAATATTGACTATAAAAACGAACTCAGCTGCAGCCGTTTTAATCATATAATAAATCACAGCATTTATTTCAAATAAACCAATCCATCCAACCATCTACAGACAATTTTGAATTAGGTACCAAGAACAAAAACCAGAGAATAAAAAAAATATATCGCACATTTCAAAGCGTAGATCTCTATGACATGTAGAGGAATGTGCAAGAAATTCTATGAACACTTTTTAAATCATATTACATGCATTATTGGGAAAGGAAACCGCTCCAAACACATTAAGTCAAGACTATTAGATTAGGTGAAGATGATAATTTTGAACCCTAGGCAGATGGAAAGCCCTTCACAGTTGAGATACCAATAACACTGCTGGGCCAAGTTGAACTCAATACTTTGGAGACTACTGAAGTTTCTAAATAGATAGTTGTTTTAGCCATACATTTTTTTTTATTTGATATGGTGGAGACTGGAACCTGTAGTAGGAAAACCTCACTAACTACTGATTGAGTATTTTATGCACGTTTTAAATTCTAATTGCAGGATCTCATAAAAAAAAGATCGTACTGCTGATTGAGGAAAACCACAGGTATGTATATACGTAATATTATTTATTATTGGCTACTGCAGTTGCATATTGAATACAACTTCTAATACGTCACCCTGTATGTCCTCTATTAAATGATTCAGTTAACTTTTAATGACGGTTGGCACAGAGTTTGGTCTTGGGTTTGATTGACAACCCCACCCTGGGCAATCGACTTTGGTAGATTGGCAAATCCTTTCACCACGATGGCAAACTTACACTCCAACAGGCCCTTCTCAGGGACAAGCAGTCCACTGACAAAATCAGCCTTGTGTAATGACAGCATCAGTGGACGACATTGCCGTGACGGCATCGACACGCTAAGTTGAAGATCATACAACATACAACTTATAATATAGAACATAATGATGTATATAGTATGCCTTCACAAAATAGAGTACACTACTCTATATAAGACTACGGTTGGTGACCCTATCAATCGCATTCCAGTCGTCGAAGTCAAGTGCGGACTCATTGTAAACTAACAAGAAAGATCAGACTTACCCGTGCTTCGAATAGTGCAGACCGGCCCTCCTGACTAGCTGCCTCGCCAGAGGGAAGAGCTCGTCCCTCCGCGTCAGGAGTGCCGGCACACAGCGGCAGATCTGAGCGGCTGCTTCGTTCACCATCACCTGGGGAATGATGACAGATTTATTTATTATCGTTTTTTTTCATTATTTTTTTATTCCAATTATGGAGCTCGTAGCTAGATAACAGCCGCACGGGTCGATCTTCAAGATTAAGCAACGCTTGCCAAGGTTGGTCTGTGGATGGGTGACCATCTTAACATACCGAGTTTCCTTCGTGCCTCGGAAAGCATGTTAAGCCGTAGGTCCCGGCTGTCATCTGTAGATCTTTGGCAGTCGTTACGGATAGTCAGAAGCCAGTAAATCTGACTCCAGTCTTGCCATGAAGAACCGTGTTACCCCGGTTGTGGAGGTCTGGTAGGCAGCCGCTCCTCGTAAAATACTGATACTCAGCTAAATCCGGCTTGGCTGGAAGCCGACCCCAATATACTTGGGAAAAGGCTCCTTTTTCCAACTTAATTGCTTTTTTAATGTCTGTGAGCTTGTCCTTGGCATCATATACCGAAATACCAGCGCCGCTGATTTACCTTTTTATCGTATTAAATATCGAAGCATATTATGCTATGAGTTACACACCTTTTATTATAAGGCCATTATTGAACAGATTTTAATTATTTTTTTTACCGTACCTATATATTTTTATTGTTATACAGTTGTGTAAAGCATGAATAAACGTGTTTGCTTTCTTTGTTTCTTATTTTTCTGGTGTCATATTATAGCCTCTATATTGTATACGAGATTTGAAATATTATAGAGTAGCTGAGATATCCAATCATGTATGTCTATAGATATTGGATTTAGTTAGCCCAATTAATTATTTAAAATTTGTAAACAGCTACGTGCGTGTAATAACTAATAGTGTAATAATAACTGCAGTGCCTGCAGGCTATTTGCTTTTTACCAATTTAACAAAAACAATAGTACTCAAAATAATGAATAACGACTACTATCCCCATTACTTTGAAATGTGTTTAAATATGATAAGTTACGAATACATCTATCGTCGGTTTTTTAAACCCGGAGACTAAAATGACATTTCAACACAAAAGAACTGGCGTCATTCCTATAGTAAATTTGACATTACTTGTGTCAATTTAGTCTCAGGGTATTAAAAACAGACAATAGTTGTAAAGATACTAACCTCATGTAGCGTCAACGGCTTCTCAGGCTTCCTCTTACAGTCAAACCTCCCGTATATCGCCGCGTACTTCCGGATCTCCTCCATCCGCCGCGGGTCCGACTCCGGCATCATCATCACCAGCTCCAGATCCTTGCACATCTTCTTCTTAGTGTTCTGAGGCTTTGGCTCCAACTGAGGCAAATGTTTGCTCAACTTCTCCGCAGCTGTCGCCAACTTTTGTACATGAACATCTAAGAGTACTGGTGTCAACTGGACTGGTGATGTGACGGAGCTTGGACTGGAACCAGCTGATGCAGGAGGACAGGCACTTTGTGGAGAGAAGGATCTAGAGGCGGTGGATGTGACAGGGGCTGCGGGAGCAGGGGACGGTGGTAAGACTATTTTAGCGAAGGTATTCGCTTGGTGAACAGGACTTGCGTTGGGGGCTGAGGCAGTAGAACCACAACTGTTGTCAGGGGCACCGGGAGACGGACTGTACATTGGTCTACTACTCTCTGGAGAAGCCACAGTCCTTGGCAAGACGTTGGGGATTGACGGAGGCATATTGAGGAGTCTTTGGTTACATTGGATAAAGGGGTTCTCAGTAGGACAGAGGTTAGGAACGATTGGTATTTGGAAGAGGGCGGGGTTGTTGACCCACTCTTGGAGGGCCTTTTGTAAACGTCTCACGTGGAGAGGTTTTGACGCCATGCCGACAAGAGCCATTATTTCAAGGAATTCTTCCTCGCCAGCGTCGCAGAGTTGCTGTACATCATCTCCACCTGGAACCGATAAATAATAGTTTCAAAACACGGCTTACCACAAAAAGGTGATTTTCAGAAGTGTCATAAAGTTTTCAATGATTTATTTTCTCGATAAGAACTTTTTAATCAATTATTGATAGGATATCGTCGATTCAAACAAAGTCTTCGATAAACGGACTAAGTATTTAAAAGGGGTATACATACTCGCTAGATGCAAAAGTAAAGTAAAAAGCTTATTAAAAATTCCAATTTATAACAAAAGTTCAGTTCAGTGTTACTTTGTGTTTTAAGGATGCAAAAAGTAGCCTTGCATATGAGTCATACCATAATACAAAGTTACATTCAAAAGGAACTCGGCAACTCATTAAAAATTTAAAAAACATGATCCAAGAAAGTACAACAAGAATAATTATTCTCAGAGTCCAAAAAAACGGACCGCGATAATCAGTTCTTACATTCACATGACAGAAAAAACTGGACCATTGTTGCAGACAGATAGATTAGTCCCATAAACATTAATATGCAAGACTTTCTTGTAACTCCAGTTCATTTCGCTATGATTGTTGTACACAAAAACGTGAGATAACATAAAAAACTAAGAGCTCACAGCTCACACCAGTTTTAATTTAGGCAAATATGCAAATATCTACGTGACCATTTTGCGAAGGGGCGCCGAGAAAAAAAACAAAAGGATAAGGCTGACTGGCCAAACCCTTCTTTAGCTCGGTAATCGGCGGTATTAAAAAGTAAAAGATTAAAAAAGTAATTTGCATGTCGACGCTGAGCGCGCGTTTTTTAGCGATATGGAGATTCTGGTGAGTTTTTTTTCGTCTTTTTCTTTATTTCGTTATGAGAAAGTGTTTTTTCTTGTGTTCCTATGATATTGTGTTTTGTATGGAGGGACATGTTATTATCTTTTGATAGCATTTTTTTTTGTCTTCTTTAATAATTTCATTATTTGATGTTCCTAGTATTATTATTAATAGGTAATAATACTGTTTAAGGTAATTTAAATATTTTCATCCCATCTATTCGAAAAGGACGACTTTGTTCGCCTTTAAGTGCGACCAAAGGTAGTGTTTTCTGTATCAAACTTTTAACGGGAAATAAAAGTATTTTTATTTCCCGTTAAATGTTTTATTCCCCGTTAAGTATTTTTATTCCCCGTTATCTGAAATAAGTGCGCAGCAATGAATTTGAAACATCTTAGTGTTTAGCGCCAAAGAAATTGAACGCATATATTGTTTGAATGATAAATACAAAAAAATGACAAAAATGACTAAATTTTATAAAAATGTCTCAAAACAGACTAAAATAGATTAAAATGACTAAAAATGACTAATTATTACAAAAATGACTAAAAATAGACTAAAATAGATAAAAATGACGATGAATTACAAAAATGACTAAAAATAGATTAAAATGACCATAAATGTCTAAAAATGACTAAAATGACTAAATTTTATAAAAATGTCTCAAAACAGACTAAAGTAGATTAAAACGACTAACATTGACAAAAAATGACTAAGAAGTACAAAAATGACTAAAAATAGACTAAAATGATTAAAAATTACGAAGAATTACAAAAATGACTAAAAATAGATTAAAATGACCATAAATGTCTAAAAATGACAAAAAAGGACTAAAATGACTAAAAATGACTAAATAACTAAAATAGGTTAATATTACCAAAACTGTCTAAAAATGACTAAAATGACTAAGAATTACAAAAATGACTAAAAATAGATTAAAATTACAAAAAATAACTAAAAAGTACTAAAAATGACAAATATTGACAAATGATAAAATGATGAGGCGCCTTTTATTTCCTCATAGAGGGTGATGAAAAGTAGAGTGTATGACTCGGGCGCAAATATATTTTTGGCTCGGGCTAAGTACTTTGAATCCCTCGCTACGTTCAGGATTCTACTAAAGAACCCCTCGCTACGCTCGGGATTCTACACAAGAATCCTTCACTTCGCTCTCGATTCAAAAAACGCCCTCGCCGTAAAAATATTACTTTGCTCCCTTATGATACAATCTACTATTGTATGTATGCAATTATGCATATTATTATTATTATATCCATGTGTGTATAAGAAGAAGTCATAAATTACTTCTTCGCGACACAATGACCAGCTTGGTTTCAATGTTTGGCAGACAGATAGACAATGTCCTGAAATTCCTCTGCAATGTTAACGAACACTCCTCGAAATCCAACCGGTAGAAAACCGACAGGTTAGCAACTCGGTATCGATGCACAAGACTTTGAAGCTTCGACTCGAAGAGAGCATCATTACCAATGAATCTTATATGGCTGATGCCATTGCTATTTGAAAGCTGAAGTATAGTTTGACCTACCCATCTCAAGCAGCGTGTCGTAGTAGGCCAGTAAGCTGGCTCGCTGCATCACTCTGTACAACTGTAACTCTGCTTCGTTGGCCGGAGCTGACGTCACCACCACTGGAAGAGAAGAGAAGAGAGTGTTAAACATAGACAACGAAAAATAATTTAATTCTTTATTTAATTTGATTACTGTGTTACTATATGGCGTAATGTTTGGTTTGTATTTTCTGCAGGTAGAACCTAGTCACACTATACAGGGTAAAAAGTTAGTAACGACGATTGAAAGGAAAGTGGATATTTTCTCTACATACCAGAGGCAGAAAATTTTACTCAAAGGGCCCTTTTATTTTAAAAAGTAAACAACACTCAATTTAAAGATTTTCATAGCTGCGTCAAAAAATCGCAGAACGCTATCAAAAAAAAAAAAATTCTGTCGTTATTAAAAGTTATATATATCGAGTTAGACACGATTAATATTTTTTCGAAATGGAGCAGCAGCAGCAACATGTAAAACTAGGTATAAGGCATTATTATTTTAATGGGCATGGTCAGAGGCTTCCCTCCATTCCTTCCATTGTTCCTGGCTCTGAGTCACTTTTTGCATACCTATTTCTAATCTCATCCGTAGTCTACTGCGATCCCGTCTCGCGATTTTAAAGCACCGATTTTATGATTTACTAGCTGTCCCCTGCGGTTTCACCCGAATTTTTCGTTACTGCTCCGTTACTGCTGCGTCATAGCGTGATGATATATAGCCTATAGCAATCCTCAATAAATGGGCTATCTAACACTGAAAGAATTTTTCAAATCGGACCAGTAGTTCCAGAGATTACCCCCTACATACAAACTTACAAACCTACAAACTTACAAATTTTCCTCTTTATAATATTAGTATAGACAAGCTCACTGCTCGATCGGCGGACTAATATTATGTCCAGCCACATCCAACATCTATGTTTTGCAGCAAAGTGTTGTGTTTGGAATGAGATCAATTTTATTAGTTTGATACCAAACATACTTGGTATACTTATAAGGCATAATAAAAATAATTTCCAAGTCCTAAATTAAGACCAAAAGATTAACAATCAAACTTCCTTTAAAAAACGCCAATTCGATTCCCAAACCGATTTAAAACACGACCAAAAACATTCTAGAAAATTAAGCCCGATCATTTGCGTGCCCCAAACAATTTGAACAGTCAGGAATCGCGTGAGGAGACGGCCATATAAAAAATAACCCTTTTGATACAACCCCTGCCATTACCGAAAAGAATAGAGAATGAACGACCGTTAGGAAAAATAAATGAATAAGTTTATATAAAGACTTCTTTGTTCAGACGCCGGGTGAACCAATGCGATGTGTGCGCGGGAACAATATCGATCGGGGTTACTAGCAAAAAAAATGTTGACACCCCTACTAGTGCACTATTGGTTTTTGTGTATTAAAAAAAAATTGTGGGGTGGTTAGACTCCACCCCGGGTCGCAGGTAAAAAATTTAAATGTGATGTAAAAAAAATGGTTGAAAAAATTTTTGGGTTGGCGTAATAGGTTTATGTATTGGTTTATGTAAGATACTATTATGTATAAGGTTTGGTTGCTAGATAAATAAACTATCCAATCAGATTCAAAATGTGTTTATATTTTTATTGTTTTAATTTCCTAGTACTTCATTAGGTCATACAAAGTATGTCTATTTTTTAAACTGGTTAGTGCATACTCAATTACATTATTTACAGGTCTTTCATAAAATATACCTACAATAAAACCATTCGTAAAATATGGACTACCAATTTCAAAACCATTTGTTTAAAGTTTTTATGAAGAAAAGTGTATTCTGACACTCCAGTGACAAAAAGTATCCTACGTCCTATTTCAGGATATAATCTACACGTGCAAATTTTATCAGAATCAGTCATACCGTTCGAGTGTAAAACCGTTTTCACATTATCCGATCCGATATCGGTGTCGGACGCCGATACAATATCGGAGTAAGTAAAATGTATGAAATACCGTGCTCCGATATCCGATATCGGGTTGGACAATATGAAAGATAGGCACATATTTCATACATTTTACTTACCCCGATATCGGATCGGCGTCCGATACCGATATCGGATCGGATAATGCGAAAACGCTCTTAAGGACTACTAAGACAAACAGACACACATACAAACTTTCCCCTTTATTACATTGGTGTCATTACTAGAAATGTTTTAGGACTAATTAAAGTGTTAATTAATACTAAATTACAGATTTTCTGGTTAAAGTAGGTACCTAGACACTATCTTGATTACTACTCAACTTCAAATTATTATTTCTTGATTTTGAAATCGGGTGTTGATTCCTTACTCCGGTAATACTTAATTAGATAATAATAAAAATCTTCAACAACAAACTAACTTCCGAATCACTAAGTAATAAAAAACTAACATAAATAAAATGATTCAAAACAAATAACAATAAAATAAAAATAGGTAGTCAAACTTTTTTGTCTCTACACACTAATCAAAAAAAAAGTTCACATCAAAAGTAAGAGAACTCATTTCTTCAAGCTTCAAACTTAACCCTATCTTAGCCGACGCACTTTTTTAGCGCTAAAAAAAGTATTCCACACTCATCCAATGTCCAAAAAAGTCATTTACATAATCTTTTCGAGTAAAAAAATCGCCACAGCCGTATGCAAATTTCAATTTGATTCTGAAGGGGTAGCAGCGACCAGAGTGAATACCTTTGTCTTTTTTTTTTCGTATCAAAAAGTGGTCACGTAGACATTTGCATACATGTATGTATTACAAGTTAATTTTATGCATCTCTCACGGTGTCTTCGCGTTTTTTGCTGATTAGTAAAAAACTTCTTTTCTTGTCTCCAGTTTGTTAGTGCACCTTTGTTTAATTAGTATATTCCTCATTCGTGAGAAAATATTGAAAGTGTTTTGTTTTTTTGTTTAAACATTTTTATTGTAATTTTTTTTTTGTTTAACATCATTTTTGGTGCTATCTTTACATCTTTAAGCCGTTCTGGTTTTGGTATGCAATTATAATTAGAAATAATTTCAAATATTTAACTGAAAAATGATAAAACGAACCAATATAGTTGTAGCAGATGACAAAGTGACATTTCAAACACATTTATTTAGGATGAAAGATCTTGATAACAACGTTATGGTCATAATTATTTTTAATTCATTAAAGTAGTTTCTACTCGAGTTAATTGAAACATTCTAGAATGAGGAAATTTAACAAAAAAGAGCCAAGTCAGTCGACAGACAGACAGGCTGTAGATTTGCATACTGAAATGGTAACAGACTGGTCATTTTTATCATATCGGTGATCATTAAGAGTATGCAAATGAGGTAGAATAGAGGAAGAGGTGGGTCGGAATGGGTACGAGTGAGGTAAGCTGCTAAACTCAAGCTATAAGGGTTGGTTTTTTTGCGAATTCTAGGCATATGTAGTGCATATTGTTACTTAATTTTACTTGTTCTACAAAAAAAGGATACTTTATTAAATGATCCAAATATGTAATTTGTGTCAAAACGGGAGCGTATGTGTTCGGGTGCTGATATAGGTACGCGTCATGCCCGTGAACGGCCGCTGTCACTTGAGACTTTTCATCTCTTAGCTGCTAATGGCTTATTTAAATATCTATTTTTAGACATTTTTTTTTACTTTGTTGACATTGTTCTCAAATAACATTAGCGACAAGAAACATGTAAACGAGATATTTGTAATACATAAGAGGATTGAAGAAAGAGTGTCCATTTAGTTTCTTACACTTTCTTCTCCACAGAGATCTACCTACGCTTCAGAATGTGTAATTGGATTTTTTTTTGACATTTGATTCCTTAACATTTCAAGTGCCTGTAAATGGTTTATTTGGTAATGAAAATCAAATAACTAGTAAAACATATTAACAAGTAATTTTAACCCCAATTTAATATCAGGACAAGATCCCACAAAAATTCAAACTACTAAACGAACATCAAATTACAATCAAATAACTGGTAATAAACTAATTCCCGCAAGAGAAACAGCAAAAATTAGCATAACAAACAACTTCCTATCTAATTACCTCCTCGGTTACCACAAGACACACGTGCAATGCGTACCGTGCGAAAATACAACTAATTCCTCAATACGATAATTAGCTGCTGAGGGTTAAATCGGAACGAAGAAAAAAAAGTTGATCCTGTAGTCTGTGGTATGGGCGCGCATAATTTGAACGCATCTTTATTTTTGGTGGGACGATTGTCTTTGGTTTTTGGCGCGAAATTATTCTTATGGTGATATCTATCTGTTGTCTTACGCCCGTTTTCAATAACCTACCGCAGTTCATAGATAGATAGCTATCCCCGATAAACAGTAAGATTCTATCTATTCATTCACAACTTTGGTAGGAAATGCTATCCGTCGGTAGGTTATAGGAAAGCAAGTAAGGGCAAAAGGATAGATTTGTTTATCTTTAGTAGCTGCAACTGTAGATAGATAGCCTATTGAAAACGATGAGCGTAAGGAGATTGCTATCTAAGTACTAGGCAAATACAAGGTCTATATCCTACTCTCCTTTGCAGGCATGCTGAGAAAAATTTCTTCAGAAATAATCATCACCAAGAAACACCAGGTACAAAACCTATTTTTTGGTATCTTTCTTCTTTTCTTTGATTAAGGGTGTGATTAAAATGTAATAATTAAAAGAAAATTAATACACGTCAATATTGAAAGAACAATAAATAATCGAAACCTACTGTACTAATCCATACTTCCCTAACCTCACTAATATAAAGGCGAAAGTAACTCTGTTTGTGTGTCTGTATGTATGTTACGCTTTCACGGAACCGATTTTGATGAAATTTGGTACGGAGTTCGAACTAACAAGCTTAGACGTTGCGTCCGCAATAACCAACATTTTCAGGGACAATTTCGCTGGCAGAAGCTAGTTAAGCTAACTAGCAAAAGCAACAATATGAAAGCTAGTAAAACTAGCGAAAGCACCCCTTATGATTGCGATGAGCTTTCGACAACTCATCAATGAAAAAAAATGAATTTGCTTAACTCTGTCATCTCACAAGACACATTCACATCATGCGTAAGATTATAGGATAAACAAAAACATCCCATTGTCACAGATTTGAATAAGCCGCACAAAAGGAGATCCGCTGTCAAAAGGCGCTAATGACAGACGAGACAAAATGGCGGGTGTGCTTGCGCATGACATTAGAACCTTTTTAGCACTTGCACGGTGATTGATATGCGTAATATTGTGAATCTATGAATATTTATGTGTCAGTATTGTACAGGTTCGGTTCATGTGTTTTTTAAGACATTTTTTTTTGGTTAAAATTTCCGTGCGAATTTCTTGTCTATGACTACGCATCTTGTTAGGAATTTAATGCGCATGATTTTTTTTCTAGGCGTAAAAAAAATGTTTTGGTTTGCTAACGTGTGAATGAATGCGGTACGAATTTAACGTGCCTAGAATTATATTTTAATTGCATAATTGCTAATGTGTGTTTATGCTAGAGTTGACTTCTATCCTATTTTCTGAGGACATGTCTTTGGGAGTATGTGGAACAGAGAGTAAAGTTCCACATGTTCCTCCAACCGGACGAGGTGTCATGTAAGGTGCAGGGCTACTGCCCAGTAGATGATTTTTGTCCTAGTTTTTGTACTGTCCTGGAATGTCCAGGATAGTTTTTAAGCAGTATCCTAGGCTTTTAAAGTACCCCGATAAGGTCAAGTATTTTAGAATTCGTAACGTTGCTTATTTACAATTTTTACGTTTTGGGCGACCTAAAAGCACGGCTAGCGCGTCTTTACAATGCCCTACTGTTTAAAAGCAAAAGCGTAAAGGTCCAACATGCCAAAATTTAAATTACTTTTCATTAGATTTTTTTTTTGTATTTGAATTACAAATTAAAAAGAAGAGAAAGAAGAAGTGTTTAAGAGCTTTTTTGACGCCATATTTTAGTTCGTTTTTAGTTAGTTGTAATTAGTTTAGAGTTTTTATTATTATTTTCTTCTAGTGTAAATATAATTTGCAATATAATACATAAATATATAATTGAAATGAATTGCAAATTAACTACCTATTGTGTTTTACTTCTTTATTGCGTATTACTACACCCTTTTTGTAACTGAAATATCCTGGTTTTTAAATTCAAATCCTAGTTTTTTGATCTTTGGATTGACATCCAATGCAACCATAGTATACAAACATGGAAATAAAAACAAAATACCTGATTTTAATCGTTTCTCTCAATCTAATTAATTGAAGTAAACTAATTACTCCGCATAGGTGAGGCTAAGTGTAGTGTCTCAATCCAGGCTTTTAGTCTGTACAAATAAGTACCTACTTGTTCGCAGAAGTATGTAATGAAGTATGTGTGTGTGTGTAAGTATGTAGGTGTAATGTCGCGTTTTTGCGACCACATTGACGTAACCAAAGATGAACTCGGATGAGTTCTTAGTAAGATCCTACTTGCTGAGTTGCTGACACAAATTGGTACGATATTTGAACATCATTCTGGGAAAGGAGATTGCCCGTTTTGTAAGGGAAGTTGGGTCCCAGTGGAAAATGCTTGTGCCCTGAAGATTTTTATTTTACCTATTAGTAAAAACATAGCATTTTCATAATCGGAAACCTTTTTTAATTGTGTCACCCTGGTTCAGGAGATATCATTATTTTTCTGTTTTAAAAATCTAGGTAATAATTACATATTGACAGACTAAACATCACCATGAGCATGGAATTATGTCTCTATTACTTTAATTCCATTCGTTTATGAAAAATTATATAAAAAATAATTTGCACACATAAATAATATTTTTAGGTTATTATTCCAACCAACAGCACATTCCGACAGCACAAAAGGGACCTGACCCGTGGCATTCTCCTTTATTGCAAAAGCGATTCAGATTTAGTCCAAGTTTCGGTTTTTCTAGGAATAACTCTTGTATAGTGAATGGATGCGTTCACAAACATGTAAATTCACATACACAAGACGCCCAGACCCGGAACAACTATCTGTAGGTCATAGAAATATTGGTCCCGTCCGGGAATCAAACACGCGACACGTAGTGCAAAAACCAATTGCTCATCCACGGCAACCGTGTCGTCAAAGTTGATTAATCCTATTTTGCATCCCTTAGATAACTACATTTAAAGCATATTTTCGTAACTATAATGCATCATCATCATTTCAACCGAAAGACGTCTACTGCTGGATTTAGGTCTTCCCCAAGCGTCGCCACAACGACCGGTCATGTGCGTCTCGCATTCATCAGTCAAGTCATCAGATCGCCTTGGGGTAGCCGCATCAACGCTGCGTCTTCCGGTACGTCCGAAGAATTGAGAAAAAAACTGTCATTTAAAATAATAAAAATCTCAGTTTTATTGGTTTTACCAAATAAAACTAATAATGACAGTCAATAAAAAAATCTCGATTATAAAACTTCTAATCCCATATGACTTCCGCTGACGTGGGGTTAAGAAAAAACCGACAAAAGACAATGACTGGTCGATTTACATACGAGATTAGACCGAAAAAACTTTCTTCATACGATTTTGGGGTTCCGCACAAAAAAGGTTAAAACGTATCGTCGTCGGAGTTTCCGTGAGGGTTGCGAAACTTGTGATTGCAGACTGTGGTTACTAATTGTGCTTTGTTCTTTTAAATACTGATTTAAAGCAGTTAAAAGTCTAGAAAGTCGCCGTTATTTAACTGAAGATTGTTAATAAGTAGAGTAATATCGTAGCCGTAGAACGCAAATGGTAATTATGAAGAAAAGCAAGTGGATTTTAGTCAGCAAAAATCTGACCTTCCCTTTCGCTGAACCCAGAGCGGAAGAACATATTTGATGATATCCTACCCTAAAAAAAGGCATGATCCTTTTTGTCACACATCAATTCGTACTAACTGCTGCCAGCGGCTTTGACGACGCTTAAGTAAGAAAATCTCTTAATTAAGGGAAGATACATAATCATCATCATCATCTCAGCCGAAAGACGTCCACTGCTGGACATAGGCCTCCCCCAAGCGTCGCCACAGCGACCGGTCCTGTGCGTCTCGCATCCATACTCCCGGGAATAAAAGTATCCTATGTGCTATTCCAGAACATGGTCTTCTCGTGTGCAAAATTTCATTTAAAACCGCTAAGCCGTTCAAGCTTGAAGAAGTAATAAACACATATAGACATTCGCCTTTACAATATTAGTATGATTTGTTTAAAAAACTATACAGAACCATCACCGTGAGACTACGTCTCATCCAACACATCAGTTTTTTTAGATCCTTTTCCACCGATCGAAAGTGAGATTTTTCGGGCAGGTGCCTGGCCCAAACGCTTTTTCTACTAATTAATCAGAGTTGCATCTGTTGGGTAATTACGACCCACCGGCCGCATTTGAAGGGTTAATCAAATATAATAAAGAAATTAGTTTGACCGACATGTGTTTCTTTCGGTATGCAGTCGAAATTAGCTGCTTAGACTTAATTTTTTAAATATTATTTGTAATTAGTTTGATAAAATTATTGAGTCTAGATAAATGTTATTCAGACCAGATTTTTTTGGCAATATTTTTAAAAAGAAATTAACATTTGCATATTGACCATAACAAAAAAAACAACATAAAAAAATATTAAACTACTAAGCCAATTTTTATGAAATTTCATAGGGGGTAAGCTTCAACTCTAGGAAATAGGCCACTTTTTATCCGCGTCTGCAATAACCGACGTTCGCGCGGGCCAAGGCAAAAATTAGTATGAAATAACGTTTTTAGTCGTGGAGTTGCGGATACCAGCCCGTTTTACTATTCTACTATCATCATCTACCTAGCCTTTTCCCAACTATATTGGAGTCGGCTTCCAGTCAAGCCGGCTTTAGCTGAATACCAGTATTTTACGAGGAGCGATTGCCTGTCAGACCTCCACAACCCATTAACAGGGGTAACATGGTACTTCATGGCAAGACTGGAGTCAGATTTACTGGCTTTTGACTATCCGTAACGACTGCCAAAGATCTACAAATGACAGCCGGGACCTACGGCTTAACGTGCTTTCCGAGGCACGGAGCAAAACTCGTTATGTTAAGATGGTCACCCATCCGCAGACCAACCTTGACAAGCGTTGCTTAACCTTGAAGATCGACCCGTGCGGCTGTTATTATCTAGCCACGAGCTCCTCGATTCGTTCTCATCTGTGTACCTAATACTCCTCGTGTTTCTCAACCCCAGGTGACAAGAATTGTATTTTTTTTCTGTTTCAATTGTTATCTCATGGAACCCAATAAATCTAATTGTAGTATGTTAACAAGTTTATCAGTGGTCTATCGCGGAGATATTTCACTCGGTCGCAATGACCGCTCCAGATTAACAATAAATCGCCAACCCTCCGCTTTTTATGCTGATAGACCCTGTTTTTTGTGTCCGAGTGTAGGGCTTTCTCAAACATACGAATAAAAATATCTCAAAGATTTTAGATTCATGGTTAGTGGATGATTATGTAATCAAAAAGAAAGAAAAATTATCTTTTTTTGTTTAATTATCCATTTATGTAAAACAATAATTAAGGAGTAATATCAGCCCAAAACTAAGCCTCTATCTTGGGTACCAATTTATCTGTTAATAGATCGAGTTTGTGTATAAAAATTATTTTATCACTAAATATTTTTGTCAAATCATTTTTTTTTAATATACATATAGGTTCTAATTCGACATAGAAGGACATAGCAGAATGACTTAGATGTCTGCCTCTTCCTTACAATTGGCTCAGAGCCAGGAATGATGGAAGAAATCAAGAAATGGAGGGAGGCCATTACCTGGCAATGAGAAAGTATGCCTATACTCGTACTCGTATCAAATTCGATGGTCCGAATTATTATAACTACATCTAGCCTTAGATATAGTAATAATATCGACATTCGCATCTTACATAGCAAAATACATTTGGAAATCGGGAATATTAGAAACAAAAAGCATCCGCGTAGCACTTCGTAGGCCGCGTAGTACGCGACTACGCGGTGCTACGGCGTAGCCATTGAATCACTTGAATTTATTAAATCAATTTAATCGGTTTTATCATAACTAATTTTTTTTTCCGTTCAGTCTACACAAAGGTTGTCTGTAAAAGATTGCCCTAGGTACAAAAAAACCTTTGTTTACCTATTTTATTTATGTTGTAAATATTGTTCCTGGAATTATTATAAGATGTAAAATAAAATAGACACACCAAATAATTAAATTTGAACAGCAAAAAAATTATACTTTCGAGTAGACAGCCCTACAACTAAACCGTGCTCTCATCCTGAGTAACCCGTAACAAAAAACAGGTTTGAATCGACCCCTAAGTAAATGTAAGATGACCCAGTGCGCCACTGAACTATACAGACCAAGTTTTTGTTAGACATTCTTCTTTATAAGGGAATAGTGAGAAGGGTTGTATTGTAATAGTAATAACTATTACGCAACTATTAAAGTCGTGGGCTTAATTAGATTTACACTGAAATAAAACTCATTTAGCGACAGAAAAATCTTTTCTTATTCTTTGTATACATCATATAAATGAGGAGCTCGTGGCTAGATAATAACAGCCGCACAGGTCGATCTTCAAGGTTAAGCAACGCTTGCCAAGGTTAGTCTGTGGATGGGTGACCATCTTAACATACCGAGTTTTCTCCGTGCCTCGGAAAGCACGTTAAGCCGTAGGTCCCGGCTGTCATTTGTAGATCTTTAGCAGTCGTTACGGATAATCAGAAGCCTAATCTGACTCCAGTCTTGCCATGAAGTACCGTGGAGGTCTGGTAGGCAGCTGCTCCTCGTAATATACTGGTATTCAGCTAAATCCGGCTTGACTAGTAGCCGACCCCAATACAGTTGGGAAAAGACTAGATAGATGCTGATGACATCATAAATAAAAGACACATCTGTGCAGAATTTTAGCATTTTAGGTTCGAGGGTTTGGGCTGGGCGTTCACAAGTCAGTGAGTGAGAGACTTTGTCCATTATACAAGATGTTCTTTGGATGACTTTGCCAATTATGCAAGGTGTAAAGGGTTTTAAATCTGCACGAAATTGCAGGAGGCTGTAATAAAACTCGTAAATAAATAAAAAAAACCGTACCTGGTCAATAAATCAATAATACTTGTTATTTTACTTTTTTAATTTATTACATTGTTCAGGATATAAATCACCCGTTGCGATTTAAAGTGCGTGAGTGCGATAGCCTATAATACGAGGCTTTGATCACAAAGGGCCTGTTTCACCACCTATGATTAATAATAATAATAATAATAATAATAAATTTCTTTATTCAGATATCTGAGATCCATACAAAATATAAAAACTAATACACAATAGTAAGCAGGGACTTTGTCCGCTGTACCAATTTCCACATAATAGGACAATCATATCTACTCGCTATGACACTCAGGATGCTGTGACGACTTCCACGCAGTCGACTGATGAGTGATGCAGTCTTTTTGCGCCACAGGGCTGCAAAGCCATCTATGTGCGCATCAGCAAACATTCCTGATGCGCTACAGAAACGTGGAAGCCGCAACAAGGCCCTGAACGCATTGTTAAATTGGACCCGCAGAGCATTGTATGCTCTCTGGGTATAGTCAACCCACAGACATCCCGTGTACAGTGAGGTGCAATAAGCTCTAAATAAGGTGATTTTGACCGAATCTGTACACCGGGAGAATCTGCGAGCCAACATGTTCGCCCGAACTGACAATGCTCTGCGTTCCCTCTCCATGTCAACATCGTCTTTCAAATCATCGGTAACCCAATGTCCAAGATATTTAAATTTGTATACTCTATTTAAAGACTCACCATTCAGATAAAGTGGTTGTGCAGGTGGACTCTTGGGACCCGATTTAAAAACCATGTAAACAGATTTTTTTACATTATACACGAGACCGTGTGAAGCCACAAACGACTCACAAACTGCGAGCAACTTTCGGAGAGCTCCGATCGAGGGGGCCAGCAGTACCATGTCGTCCGCGTAGCTGAAGTTGTTACAACAAACACCATCAACATAGCAGCCGACACGCGCGCGTTTCCGATATCTTACTTGGCAGATAATTTCATAGAAATTCTGTTCCATTTTTTAAATTAATTCAGGAAGTGATGGCTACTCGGGCATTGTGAAACAGGCCCTTACTCTACCAAACGGCAACTAAAAAAGAGAATGATTTTAATCATATTCAAAACCGAAATTTGTACTTGTATATACAGATAACGCTTTCAAGATGCTGTTGAAGCACGGTACACGGCACTCGGCGCTATCCACTATGTTAGTATATGTGACTTTTACGTAATTCGAAGGAACAAGACCGATTCAGTTCTAACAAAACTTCACGGCAGAACAGGGGCCTTACCATGACGTGTTAAAATGTCAAGCGTGCGAGCGAGAAAGAAGGATGGATCTATAAACTCTAGTCATCATCTACCTAGCCTTTTCCCAACTTCGGATCTATACACTCTAGTATAGTATAGTAAAACAGGCTGGTATCCGCAACTCCACGACTAAAACGCATATATTTTGCTTACGCTGTACACTCTATTATTGTATACCCCTATCCCTTTAACAATTCAGTTTAGGTCGCCAAATGGATAGTGTAGTGTAATTTGTACCACACAACACTATTCCAACAAAACTCAACCATTTTACACAAAAATTACCCTGTCTCACCACTTATTAAGAATCAATTCACTCCACCTTTGTTCTAGAACTAAATTCAAAAGGCAATAAATTGCCAGACCACAAAAACGTTACTACCCCGAAGCGCCACTTAGAACTCTTACACATGTTCTTTGTTTCCACCACCAGACCTTCTAATTGATACCCTGAGGGTAGGTAGTCCTGAGGGTTTCATATTTAGCACCTCTACGGACGAGAACTCTTTTTTGTAACTTTTTTTTTACTGGTAAGAAGTGCGTTTGGAAAAGTTATCGCTCTTGACCGCTGTAGGTTGTGGGGTGCATTTGGGCTAGGTGGTAGGGGTGTCAGGTTGTGTTCTAGGATTGGAAGAAGTTGGTTGTCCGGTAGATGACATTGTTATCATCGCAGTAACCTACAAAAGGTCGGTCATAGTCGGGTTATGGACGATTATGCTGTTTGTTTATAGTTTAATCATTTTATCACCAATATTTTTCTGTAATTTTAATCATATGCAAATAAATTTAACAATTATGTAAAGAAAGAAACAAAAATATTCTATTTCGTACACACCGTAGAAACCTTTATCTGTATGATTTAATGTCCGTTTTTTAATCCCTGAGACTAAATTGACAAATATCATGTCTTACAATAGTAACGATGCCAATTCTTTTGTGTTGTGACAAGTTTGACAACCCACGTAATGTCATTTTAGTCTCAGAGATTAAAAAACAGGCTTTATTTACATAACTAGTCTCACCCGCGACTTTGGATAAATGTGATATCGAATGGTAAAAGATTTTTTAAACTAGAACGAGTAATTGCTTCTTGTGACTGGCGCGTTCAAATATTCAAGCTCTTCAAGATAAAAAAAAGTCAATATGGATTTAAATGTTTGTCCTGTATTGCATCAAATGTTAAAACCACAAACAGATTCAATCATAATAACATCCTGACATGACCAAACCACTTCATCAAAAAAATTATTAGGTCAAAAACAAAAATAATAACCCAAAAATCCACTTCCGCATGGCCATAGAGAATGTGACAAAAAATGTGAACGTCTGGCAACCCTATCCGTCGCGGCTAGCCATCTGTCAGTGAGTGACAGGCGCGGGTCATCCCTTCAACGGGGACTGTTTACACTGCGTATGTGTACTATTGACACGCTCTACTTACTTATTTATACGTTTTAGTTATTAAATGAAGTGAATTGCCCGTTGATTGTAATTTGTTACTATATTTCCTTCAAGATAGATTCTACATTAAAGCTGGTTTGTCTCGTGGTCGTGGTCCTAGAACACAAAAGAGTAATTAAAGGAACACTGGTGGAGTTTTAGTCCGTAGAAGTATGACACGTTCTCCCGTTTCACCCAGAGCGAGAGAAGCCATATCGGTGATTTCCCACCTTAAAAAAATGGAATAATAAAATAGTGCGGTTTTAGTCAGTAAAAGTTTGACACGCGCTCCCGCTCCATCCTACTGCGGGAAAAGCATTTAGATTATTTACTACCTCATAAAAATAACATCCTCCTCATAAAAAGTAATACAACACATTTGTTTTGTTCACTTTATCATACTCGATTCATAGTTAAACCTACTGTACAACAAAAATTAATTTACATTTACTTATCATGAAAAGCAAAGGTATGCCGTCGTTATCATTTAACTACAGTAGACTTAAATTAACAAAACCTTCGATAGAACTCTTCTGTAACCTTGACAAAAGCTTCATTACAATTTTCAGAATCAGCGGAGATTGTTATCAGATATCACGATCAAACGAAACGAATATTCTCAGGGAAGATACAGCGAGTCTATTACCAAAGAATCCGTTAATGTAACAAGAAAAAGTTCACATCGAATAGACATCTATTTGGTACTTAGATAAGCACCCTCATTTCCATACAATCTTGACCGGCCGGGGTTCGGTTAGACAATACAACCCTTTTCACCCCATCCCTTCGCAACATTACGTAAGTAACCCAACACTCATGGTCCACGCAATAATGAACTTTTTATCTGTCCATATCCTCTCATTAAACCTAAAACATCTTCCCGGATGTTAATTCTGAGGGTCACTTATTCCCACCAAAAGCACCTTACGTACACGAAAAACAAACTAATAATTTTTAATACTAGCAACCCTTCCGTGTTTTTTTAAGTCCGAAGAACACCAGTCCATTCAGCCTCTTCCGTGAGAACGTCAAACATGACCATAGAGAAAAAGAGCGCCGTAAAAAACAAAATGGGGGCGAGTGGACAGTTGTCTGATAAAAAAGCTTTGGTTAGAAATGAATAATAAATAGGTTTGATGGCGTATTATCTGATTTAAAAATGTAAAGGTGGCTTTGATGTTGCGTTTTATTTTAATGATGGTCGTATTCGATTTAAATGATGTGTAAATAGTTAATTATCTGTCCGGGGTTTTATGGTTGGTAATAACTTTATATTTTGCTATCAATGTTTGGATCAGCTAAGCGTAGTGAGAAGTAATCAATCAATCAAAGATCAATGCAGCGTTTCAAAAATGGTGAAAATTCGGGATACCTGAACTTTTAATCCCGCTAATACATATGGGTCAACGTCTAATTATCACCCGGCTAAAGTAGCTTGTTAAGATTTTGATTTTAGTGTTGCTTGAATTCAGTACAGCTAATAGTTTAAAAAAGTCATTTACTATAATATCGACAGCTGAATTATTCCTGAACTTGATTAAGGAACAGCTCGTTAATTATTTCTACACCACAAATTACAAATAACTTTACATAGTCCCTAGCTCCCTATCTTATAAAACAAACCGCCATTATTTAATATCAAACCTCCATTCTCACGTTCGTTTCATTAAGTTTTTTTCTAGTTTTTTGGCTCTCATCCTCAGGCAGTGAGGCACTCCTCCCTCGCCTACAGGTGTCGTTATAAAAAACATTAACCATAGACTGTACGTCAATATGAGTTCCCGCGTTTTTCTGCGTCAAAACTTTTTCAATTGAGGTTTTAATTGTTTTGGTTTTAAATTTTGATGATTAGGGATTGAGTACTTTAGCAGTTATTGTAAGTTCTTATGGGAATGAAGAGCCATAATAATATAGGGATTCCAAAATAATTTTGAAGTTAATCAATTTCTGATAATGTTGATAACATTTGTAAATATGTAGGTCACATTAAATAGGTTGATATATTTATACGAATACATATGGTTTAGTGTACAAAAAACACCAGTAAATTATTGATCTTGTATTCTGTTCTCGTAATTATTGCAGACAACCAGTTAATAGTTATTAAAATGCAACAGACGAGAAAATTAACACATCTTTTAAATGGTGTCATACTAAGCATTTCATTAATATTTATGCATAACATGAACTTATAAGACTGCTAAAAAGAAATAATAAGATGAGTTAGAATGCGAATAAAATATCCGTCTGTCTGTCTTAAACTCGACTCGAAATAAAAAACTGGAAGCGAACAATAAAATTAAATATAATGACGAACACATCGACACATGTCACTTCCGACGCGTCCGCCATTAAAATCAGTTAACCCTAAACCGAATCCGAAAAACCAATGTCTCAGATCGACAATTAAAAAGAAATAAAACAAATCGAGGCGGGAAACAACTGTTGTCATTTTTTTTTTTGAACAGGTGGCAAAGGGTTAGTGATGTAATGCCTGTATTGTGGAGAAGGCGTAACAAATAGTCTGTCTAAACATGTGTTAGGTACGTTAATTAATTAGTGGAGAAATTGAAAGTTACCCCTTTGCCGGGGGCGGTAATTTTTTCTAGTTATATTGAAATCGAATGGGCAATGAAGGATGTAATTTATTACGCTGTAGGTGTGATAATTTTTTTTTTGTAATGTTGGCCAGGCTGTTTGAGTGAGCCCACGGTCTTGGCCGTTGATAAAAAAGTAAATCTGTGTCTATTGGAATATGGGAAAGGAGGAAAAAGTGAGTGAGTCAGCTGTTTGACGTCCCGTGTAACGTCTGGAGGTCAACTGAGGGTACGATTCATTGAAAAACTAGATGGATGAATAGTCATACCGAAAAAAAAGACGCAATCAACACGTTGAGTAGCATTTAAAACTGTAAGTACCTTTTCCTAACATTATGCTTTTACTTATTTTATGAAGTTAGAAATCGTCAAATAACTTCTCCCGCTCTGGGTGGAGCAAGAAGGACTGATTTCATCAGTTACCCAGAGAGTTTGCAATTCAGAGTAGTGGTTACTATTTCGAACATTTCCGCAGCCCAATATTATGCTTCTGTATGTTGTTGATCAAAGGTCTGAATACTTCAAAACTATAAATAAAATTCCTACAATAATCTAATTTAGAAAATGACAATTGATGAATTTTAAATTTGCTTTATCTCTCTTTTGGTTCTTTTATACAACACTTCAAGCTTGGCCACAATTTACATCCACAGTTTACATATATTGCCAATATGTATGTTAATCGTAAAACAAGAGAACGTAAACTAAAAAGACAACTCAAAATCAAGCCGTACAACACAGTCCCACAAAAAAAAAAAACAAAATCAAACCATACAATCCACAATCCAAAAAAAAACATTCCTTTTTTAAAAATACTTTTTCTGAAAACAAACAAAACGATTCGCGGCTCATATCCTGTCATTACAATCATTATTTCAAAAAGTTGACGACCGTCACCTTATTGCTATGGGAATAAGGTTGATTATCGCATAAATTTTTAGTTTGACATAAGAAGTATTTTATAGATTAGGTACAGCCATGTCATTTGGGTCAGACGACAGTTGGCTTTGATTTTTTACTGATTCTTACTAGTTTTACTACTGACTTGCTAGCTAATAAATCAGAATTTATATTACTTTGTGGTTGCAGTTTTATTAATATACATTTTGCGGTTTGAACAAATTAGATTTCACGACACGTATTTTAGGGTTAGAAATTACGTTAGTTTAGTTTTTTTTGTGACTACTTATATTTTAGTAAGTATTGAATTGAATTTAATTAAGACCGTATCATATACCTAGTCGTTCTACGAACTTTAGGTAATAATAAAAAAAAAATACTTAAACATAAATATTGAAATCGTTTTCAATAAGTGAGACACACAATATTAATTTTATTTATTAATTTTAAATCGTAAGTTTCTACATATTTTTCCTACGCTGTATGTCAAATAAAACATTTTTCTTTCTTTCCTTTCTTTTCAATTATTAAAACTCACTACAATATGACAGCTAACCCCTTCCTCACAACACCTGTCAAGTCAATACAAAAATAAATAATATTCTACCAATACAAACATTCGGGTGAGGTCTTTGACCTTTCGCATACAAAAGGACCAAAAAAATCATATCAATTCAAACCTTAACAACGGAGTTCAAGGTTCATTTTCAATTGTAGAACGTTTGTATTGTAAGTCTGGATACTGTTTCGGAAATAAAGTTTGAAATTGGAACTAAGTTGGGGAGACCTTTCAATTGTCATTGGAAATGGGTGTTAAAATTGTGTATTTTGTGTTTAACCTATCACATACTCGCAAAACGAGACACATTAGTACAACAATAACAGCGCGGTCTCGTAGGACCGGTCGGGGATTCATGAATTAAAATGTCAAATTGATAGAAAATTATTGAGTCTAAAGAGTTTTCAATTCATTGAATTGTTGTCGATCTATTTGATCGATCTATGGTAAGTACTGTTCTCTTTGATTTGATTTTTTAATCTCTGAGACTAAAATGACATTACGTGGGTTATCAAGTTACAACAACATAACTATAAGATAAAGAAGACAACATAACATTATTGTGAGTTTAACATTTGCCTATGTCAATTCAGTTTCAGGGATTAAAAACCAGACTTTACGCAATAAAATCCCAAAAGTACCTATTGTGAAAAGTAACTAAATTCTTTCTAAAACGACTATCGTCTAAATTATTTCAATTATCCGTTCGGAAATCCGCCGCACTGCTTAGCATCCAACACTCTGGCACAATTGTCCGGTAACATCTGCCCCACATCTGCTGATCATATCAGACCTGTCCGGTGGAAATCAACGCGGCGAAGGGTTAAACATTGAAGTTCAAAAAAAGAATATCAACGGCTTAGATTCAAGATTATGTAAGATTTTAGATTAGGAGCTTATAAGAATTCTGTTTTTAAATGTAAACTCCATTTTTAAATTAACTATAGATAAAAAGAATTGCACGAAGCTTTTATTTGCTTTAAAAAGATTATAAAAATATGTGTAAAACGATTTTTAGTCTTTTTTTCGGTAGATGGAAGAAAATTAAAGACAATAATTCTATCATTTTTATGGCGGGATTTTTTCGAGTGAAATTCAGTGACGGTTTTAATTATTCGCAAATTGCTTCCTAGTGGTCATTGTGTTGTACAATTAGTGTAGTTTTGTATATCAAGTCTCTACGCTTGGACTATATATGGAATCGAATCATTAAAACAAGAATTATCTTGGCTGGCTAACATGACGATACATTTGCTGCCAAATACTGCAAAAACATTAGAATGCAACATCCGCGTTCTAATGGAACTCGTTACGAAAACTTTTTAGTTACTTTAACTAAAAACTTAATACCTACTTTCTAAACTTTAGACACTGGCTAAATGCACAAAACGTGCGAAGACCAAATTAAAAAAACAAGTAGTACAACCATAGACCAAAAACCAAAGTGAATCAAATAGGTATAAGTTTAAAAAGTTTTACTTAATTTCAAAAATTGATTAAATAAACATGATAATTATATTTAAAACAGCTTTCTGAACACTTTCGAAAAGTAAAGGTCCAACGCAAAACCTTTAATGAATGCAAGATAAGATATAACACACTATGTTAACTGTGTGTTTACAATACGTTAACATGGCGACATTATTCATTACATTATTTATGGCCAGTGATACAACATGCAATGAGTTTTATTTATTTTTTAAGTGGTTTAACAACTGTTAATTTTTTTTGGCAAACTGCCATAAAGTTCGAAATGGGTTATTTAAATAATCAAAATTGGAATATTATTATTATTTTAATTTAAACACAAAATTAATTTATGAAACATATAAAATTCTATTCAAGTCATAGGGATTGCAGTCAATATTGATTTTTATGATTTTTTGTATATATTTGGAAAGTATGGGAATAGGTCACAATAATATGGTATTTTTCACGCTCCTAGTCCACCTCCTTTGAACGTTTGCTGATTCAGCTATTTTATAACAATCATGCGTGAAGCTTATGACCGGTTGACTCGTATACACAAGACACCTATCTGCCCGAGACAAATATCTGCAGACCACACCAATAGTTGTTCCGTTCCGCAGAAATCGAACCCACGACACTTAGCCCAGTAAACCATCGTTCAACTACTGCACCAACCGTACCATTCGAATTATTGGCTCATTAGCTTAACGTTTGAATCCCCAACCGGTCCTATGAGACCGCGCTGTTATTGTTTTACTATTGTGTCTCGTTTCGCGGGTATCTGAGTAACTACAGGAAAGGTACTAAATCCTAAACAAAACTCTAAACACATCGAAAGTCTGTCAATCCTCTAGAAAAAGCCCCAACGCACAAAACCACTGCCAGCTGTGATTGGCACAGTATCGTTAACGATCTTAAGCACACGACTGGCCTACTTTCAGCTGGCGAAAAAACTAACAATCGGTCTCTTATGTATGGCAAGCAGGAGCAAAAACAACGCGGCCAATTGCAGTCGATTTAATGTGAACATTATGGAAGATTGTTAATGGCTAGCTGATAATATGTTGCTGTTTGACTGTCGGGTTCTGTAGTGTTTAAAAACGCCGATGCGTAGTGTTGCATGAGTGTCTCAAAGAGTTGTCAGCAAAACGTAGGGGCCCAGCAAGGTAGAAGCCTACTGACGCCTTGGAAACAAGAAACAGAATAAAGAGAACGGAGTGGGTTAAAAATCAGTAAAAGTCTGACTTCTCCCACTCCGCCAAGAAATAAGTCCTTCTGATGGTTTCCCATAAAAAAGGGTCTTTTAGAAACTAGCGCTAATCCATGGCTTCGCTCGTGTAGTTCTTTTGAGTATCATTCTACAAGAGTTTGCCTTAGTAGAATTAGGATAATCTTTCTACTCTGGGATTCAGGACTCCACTTAGAAGTAGGAATGGCCCTGCAGGTGTATGTACCCTTCCCAGTTTGGCGCCCACCCCAGGCTTTTTGAAATTGTTTTGGAAATTGAATTCAGAATTCCAAAATACTAATAAAATTAAGACATATTAAGGGCCAGGTCTGCCCTGAAAAACTGAAAGACTAAACTGAAAGATTACAAAATTCCCCATAAATAAATATGGTTAACGGCTCGTTAATCCACCACGCGGGCCTAATGCGGGTTGGGCTCGGCCTCAATTCGGGTTGGCCTTACTTTGTGAAAAAAAATAGACTAAGTTACTCTGCGCTCCATTAAATATCTCTACTTGTGCCTTCGAAAAGCAAGTTGGTACGTACGGTAGGCGAACAGCAATTACGGCTAAAACAGCTGTTTATTGTGGAAATCCTCAGTCAAAAGGGTTGAAAGAGGTTTAGTGCCCAATAAAACTTTAGCCAATTTACCCAAATGGCATCTGAGCTAATCTGCGCTAAAAATAAAACCCTCCATTTTAATCTTTATCGTTTAATATATCTGTTATTATTAACTTAATAAAGATATTAAACATTTAACATTTTTATATCAGGTCGGAATGTATAAGCCGAAGCCATTGATGAGTGTATAATCTGTGGTCGAACCAAAGCGCTCAAAAATAGTCGCAGCGCGCCAAAAAAACGCGCGCAACTTTCCGGACTAAAATAAACATGGACGGCGCGATTCGGCGCTAGCCACTTATTATAAATAATTAATGATTCCGTCCGCTCTTATGCACGATAAAATGCCATTACGGTTTTCATCGGTGGACTTGCAAAAAATAACGTGAGCCGCCGCCCGAACCCGTCCCAAACAAAAAACACGCTTAAAAGAGTGCGCGAGCATCGCTGAAATTCCCGCCGTTTCTTACGGCCGCCCGGTCATTTGACTCTGACCATTATCTGCGGAATTAACAACGGTAAAAAAATACAGCATTCGATAAAAGTATATAGGCGTTGTCGCGGACAGTTTTTGTAATATAAATAAAGGGTAGTGTGGGCGCTACTCCGGCACCGACAGCGGCGTAATGGCGTCAAACACGATAAATATTGCTACTCATGAAAATTCAGCGACGCATTATCCGAGCGAGTGGCCCTGAAAAACATGGAGCCTCATTCCTTTCGAGATATTTCATCACATCTTAGACTAAAAAATACATGATCGCTGCAGTTGCGCGTTTATTTGTATGCGACAAAAAACCAGAGTCATTATAATGTTCCGTTTTACGTATGTGGCAAGCGGTGCGTTATAATATCTGAAATGACAGATGCGTCATTCCAACTTAAGTCAACGGACAGTAGCGTCGCGCACAAAAAATATAAAAACTCGAAGACAATTATACGATTTGCATATTCACACAGCGGTATTGTTAAATAAGCTGATTCAACGTACGAAAGGAGAAAAAGAGGCTTTTTTTCAAATACGTTTCGCTGTTTTGGAACGCATCTTTGCGTAACCGCGTTCTTTATTCGAATTGTATGACGGGCATTGTTTTGTGTGAGCGGGTGTGCCAACATCAGCGGAAAAAAGCTCTGCACAATATCTGTGCTTTATCTCAATCAACAGATGACGGTATAAAACATTTTAATATTTACTAATTAAGTTGTTTGTTTTTTCATAGGTTTACACATAAATAAAAGAAATCTGATAGAGTCAAAAATCCCAAACCCAAAAACAACTAAAAAGTTTGAAATAAGTCATGAGGCAGTTGATGTAATTTATTTTAGTTCTGCAGTCGTTTCCTCCAGCCCTTGATTTTGTTTTCTTACATGACTAGGTATGACACGAAAAACCGGGCAAGTGCAAGTCGGACTCGCGCACTGAGGGTTTCGTACCAACCTACCTATAAAAACAGTTTAATTCTCGAATCGAGTCTTGAAGACTTTTAAATTTTTTTTTCTTGTGACGTAACTAAACATTTTCAGTTTTCAGACTTTTCCCGATATTAGTGCTATAATACCTTGCTTCGTGCCAAATTTCAAGATTCTAGGTCAACGGGAAGCACCCTATGAGTTTTGATTCCTTTGACAGTGTCGAAATGTACGTTTTTTGCAACATAAACGGGCGTATCTTTTTTTCCCGTCAACTTACAAGTTTGATTTTTGCACAACTTGATACCTTCACGCGTTTCTGAGAAAAAGGGTCTTGACAGACGGACGGACGGACAGACGGACAACAAAGTGATCCTATAAGGGTTCCGTTTTTTCCTTTTGAGGTACGGAACCCTAAAAAGATATAATTTGGCGCCAATAATGCGCCATTTTTATGTAAGCACCCACCAGTATCTTTCTCACAGTTAAGAGGCTTCTCCAGCTAAAATACAAGCCGGTTAAACTCTAGGTAGGAGTGCCAAATAAATATACATAAATACATTTCCCTTATAACTCTTCTTCTGGCGCAATTGAATAAAATTCATATTCGGAAATTAAATCGACGCGACGGTGGTAGAGCGATTGGCTGCGCTGCGTGTCGCGGGTTCGATTCCCGCACGGAACAAATATTTGTATGACCTACTAATTTAGCTGTTTCAGGTCTGGATGTTGTGTGTATGTGAGTTTATGTGTTTGTGACAAACAGACATATAAACTTTCGCCTTTATATTTGTTTAATTTCCGTGTATAATTTAATACGTAATTTTGGTACAAGTGGAGAATGTTTATGGAGCCAGTAGACCAGCGATCAGTGGGGGTTGCTTAACGCCCAGCCTGATACCCGTATTTCAATACTAGTGCGGCAAATAGTAAATTGCCTTCCTAAAAGCGGTAAGGATTGAAGTGGAGTGATTTAGAGGAAGCGTATTAAAAAAATATATAGGTATAGTTAGATTAATACTTTATCCACTAACTAAGAGTTACCTAATAAATTACCTCTGTATAAGACAACCCACATTAAAACAATAAAAAGCGCTTACAACGGAGTCAATTTACAATTTAACAAGAATTCCTCAATAGTGCTTAAAGCGCTTTAACGCGACAACTGCTGACATTTGTAGCATTGTTCTTTAATACCGAGCTGTTACCAATCTACACTACGATTCCTTTTTATGGTCCCTCCCTATTATTAAGACATCGGTGTCCGTCCGTCCGTCTGTCTGTCACCAGGCTGTATCTCGTGAACCGTAATAGCTAGACAGTAGAAATTTTCACAGATGATGTTTTTCTGTTGCTGCTATGACAACAAATACTAAGACAGAATAAAACAAATGTAAGTGGGGCTCCCATGCAATAAACGTGATTTTGATGCCGTTTTTTGCTACGAACGGCTTTTTTTAAGATGAGAAATTATCAATATGACTTCTCCTCTGGCTCTGGGCCAAGAAGGAGGGCGTGTCGGACTTTTACTGACTAAAACGCTAGTCTATGCATACTTAAAAAGACCACTCCTTTTCCATCTTTGCCTATGTTCCAAAGTCCCGGGGTTGTCTTTCGTTCAACTCAGAGCTTGCTAGGGACAGTACGGAAGCCTTCGTGCACAAATCCGACTCGCTCTTAGCCAGTTTTTTAAAAACCTACAAAGAAATTAATTAACATAGCCTTTAAACTAAAAAAAAGCGTTCACCGCGTAAGTGGCGTGATATTTCACACAGCTCGAAAAAGCGGAGAATTTGTAGTATGTCGATATATGGGGACCGTTCGCTATATTGCCTTAAACGGAGCCAATAAAAGTAATGACTGGAGGCTTATTACGAAGACATGTTGACTGAGCTACTTGTGATATGAGTTGTCAGAGGAGTGCTATGATTGTTCGGAAAAGTTGCTATGGACATAGCAAAAAGCAAATAATGGAATATAGGTGGATTGCAGTTCGAAAAACACATCGTGAATCCCCTTCAAATCAATCAAATCGACAAAAAATATATTTTATATAGGCCTACATCAGAAGCTAGGGCACGGTTCCAATTGGTCGTTTCCTATGGAGAAGAACCGGCAAGAAACTCCATGGTTACTCTTTTCAAAAAACTATTGGGTGTGCAACACTTCGATATTACAACACAGATACATATGCGGGGATAGTGTAGACAAGTCAATATTGAACGTAAGTGAAAAACCCACTTAGTAAAAATCTGACACTTTCCATCGCAGCGAGTTTACTTTACGAGCTTTTAGTTTATTTGAGGAGTATTCCCAGTTCGGCACTAACATTTTCGGCACCCAAGCTATTCCCAGAGAGGTAGTCACCATACAAAATCATCATCATCTACCTAGCCTTTTCCCAACTATATTGGGGTCGGCTTCCAGTCAAGCCGGATTTAGCTGAATACCAGTATTTTACGCGGAGCGGCTGCCTACCAGACCTCCACAACCCATTAACTGGGGTAACACGGTACTTCGTGGCGAGACTGGAGTCAGATTTACTGGCTTCTGACTATCCGTAACAACTGCCAAAGATCTCCAAATGACAGCCGGGACCAACGGCTTAACGTGCTTTCCGAGGCACGGAGGAAACTCGTTATGTTAAGATGGTCCATCCACAGACCAACCTAGGCAAGCGTTGTTGAACCTTGAAGATCGACCTGTACGGCTGTTATTATTTAGCCACGAGCTCCTCGTCACCAGTCACCATACAAAATACCAGTCCAAAATTCTTATTGATGCCGAATCGGGAATAGCTTGGGTGCCGAAAACTTTGGTGGCGAAACAGGAATTGTTCTGACTTCGGATATGATCGACGTAGCTTTTTCTTACTAAGGAGATATCTACAAAATGTTTAACGTCCTAAATAAAGACTTCATAGTGTTTCACACAGGTAAATTCTTGGGGCGAACACTAGTAGTTTAATAAACTTCTATTATGTTAATTCGCTCACGAAAATTACAAAAGCAGGCTGAAAACGCTGCCTAGTAGGCTTATGAGCAATTGGACATACACAATGTCCCACAACTGTAAATCCTTAGGACATTAGGACACAAGCTTATGTGCCCACTACAATAATCCGCATTTGACGCTTAAAACAAACATTTTAAAAAAACCCACTTAAACTAACTTCATATTCCATTTAAATGGAAAAATGTGACAGCTTATCCGGGACATTTTTCATCTGAACAAAATTAAAATAAAAGTTTTTATTCCTCAAAAGGAAGCGCAAGTACGTGGCCGCATACATTTGTATGTTTTAAAATATAATGTTTGATATCATGCATGCTAGAGTTTCGTAAAAATTGGCTCGCATCTACATATTATGCAGATTATGTTGTGCTTGCTTAAAGGTGAGCTCTTACGGAGTTAGTCATACCTGAGGACTTCGTTAAAGACATTTTTTTTCCTCTAAAATTTTAAACTGGGACTATTGCAATTTAAGCACCGGGAATTAGCAGATTATGGCAAGTGTAGTATCTAACTTCCTATTTTTTTATTAGCTACAGTGGCGGATTAGCCCTGTAGCAAGATTATCAAAGCCCAGTGCTAAAATGGGGCCCTGCTTGTACGTAAGAAAACAAGTCAAGATATCAGTGCCGTAGAAAATCTAATCAATTCCTCACTATCCATAAAGACAATGGATTAATGGACCCATCGCTACATAAGGGCCCCGTGGCTATTATTATAAAAAATCGTAACGTAAGGGCCTGGGCTTGTTAGAAAAATAATCATCAATATAATCAGTGGTCAAAAGCAAGCTTATCAAGAGATATTTATGAAAGTTTTTTTTTCAAGAATTTTTTAACTTTGTTTGCATATATCGAAATGTTAAAGTTGTAGTTTGAGTAAACTAACAAAACGAAAAAAGTATAAAATTCGTTTATAAATTAGAAGCGCGATTCAATTTGATCTCCAGTTTAGTTTTTTTTCAGCAACTTTATTTGTTCTCCGTGACCGCACCAGATCTTTCAAATACTTTAGTCAAAAGTCAATCACCTGACTGTAGGAACTTCCCCTTAAGCAACATTAGTTAGCCAGGCAAGGCAAGGGCTGGCTCCGTCCCGTCTGCCCGAGGAAAAAACTGCGCTACAAATAAAAGTATTGCACCGCGCCTTAATAGGGATCCGTGGCGTGAGAGAGGAACGCTCGCGGTTTATTAAGTAGGATATGTTTTGTTTGTTTGCTTCCTTGTTATTGATTTGGTTTTTGTTTGTGTTAAATATAGTTAATGAAAATTTAATTCGGTCATAGAGTTGACGGGAATTATTGAAAAATTGAACCGTACCCAATTCTCAATTCTTTATTGCATTCCAATGTAGTATAGATGGTACAAAAACATAATTAAGAACAATATGGACCCTGTCGGGCACAGCAAAGCTAGGAGAGAGGATGAAGGCTAATAAAATAAAGATATATCAGTTTATTTTTGTCGTCATTATTAATAAATTATGTACCTATTTAAATTATACACAATCCAATTTATTGCACCCTGGCCTGTATACAGATTTAATCCAAAAATATAACACAATTAAAATGTTATGTTATGTGGTTGAATATTATTAACAAGAAAATATTTTTAAGAATTTACATTTCTCTAAAACGTAGAGCAGCGTACCCATCTAATATTGAGAATACTCGTTTCTTCTTTAGTAGATAAGTTTCAGGGGTAGCAAGAATAGCAAAGATAAATTATTTCTTAGGACTTTGCTACCTAGATACTTGGTTGTCTGTAAAAAAATATTTTTTTGCGATAAGGCCGCCCGGTTAGACCACATTTATTTTAAACTTTTAAATATTTTTTCATTGCGGACTATACAGAGTATATCTCTCTACTTATCAAACAATACACACATATTAGCGTCTCCAATATATCTACAAACAACCAAAACAATATGTACGGAACCCCCATCTTAAACGAACCACTATAGCATTTTTTCCCAAGCAACCATTTTGTTTCATTTCGCTTAGTTTTTCAGGAGCTCGGCAGACATAGTTATACTTTATTACGGACGGATTAAATTCACTAAGATTTCTTTTTATTAACTTGCATTTTATGGAAGCATTTTGCATAATGTCCTTTTTTAGCGCGCAGTACGCGATACGAAAAAGGAACGGGATACTTGATACTTTTGCAGAAAAAAAAATACTTAGGTTTTTGTTTTAATAGAAAAAAGATTGTGTTGTTAGGAGATTGATATAAAAAAGTGAAACTCATTGCTGAGTTAAGCTCGCCTTTGTACATAAACTGTTTGTATCACTATGTTTTTTGTAATGTTTTATTGTGTAGGATAAAGAAATGAAAATTAAAGTTGTTGGAAGTCAGATAAGAAAAAAGTCGTTTCCGTATGAACTAACCTAGCCTAGGATAATTCATTAATGATGTGATAATTATCATCATCATTAAAGCCAAAAGATGTCCACTGTTGGACATTTGTCTCCCCAAGTTTCGACATAACGAACGGTTAGAAAAATACGTATTTTACCGCCAATCCATAACATAAAAATATCACTCTTATAAAATACTTAAAATAAAAGTTTTTAAGTTATGTGTGTATTATATTATATTTATTCCTCCTTCACACTCAAACGGCTGAACAGATTTTCATGCAATTTAGCATACAGATTAACCAAATCCTGGACAAATAAAATACTTTAATTCCGAGAATATGTTGCCTTGGGATAATTATCGACTTCCCGAGCAAAGTCACTGGAAAAAGCTAGTTCACAATAAAACGAAAGAAAAACAAAAAAATAACCCTAAGTACATACTTACGACGTACATTTATACTCTTCAACAATAAATGTGTTTTTTCAATAACATTTCCAATGAGTATGTGACAAAAACATATGATATTCAAAGACGCACGCGATGGGAATCGAACCCGTAATTTGCGTTTTTCTGCTGAGCCTGGCGTCGGAGTGTCTTGGGATGGCAGTTTTTGTCTCTGCCTCGCTTCTTGATGGGTATAGCGCGGTTATGACGTTTTGATCGTTTGTGTGAGTGTGATTTATCTTTAAGGAGTCTTTGAGTCGAGAGTGATTAGGTAGTTTACTTGTACTTCTAGGCAAGTGTGATCCATCGTCGTTTTCCATCGTGTGAAATAGTGGTCAAAGACAAGTCTATAATAATAAAATATAAGTTTGAAGATTTGTTACGGAAAGCTAAATACTTACTTCTCTACATATTCTATACATATACATAAAATAAAGTGTCTGTTTATAAAATTAAAAAAAATGCGATTTATTTTTTTTTTTTATCTGTCTGTTTGGTCTGGATAATCTCTGAAAAGGTTTGACCGATTTTGATTTATTTAAAAAATATAAATAAAATTGAAGTCTTTGTTCGCAGTATCAAAATATTGCAACTGATTATTAATACGACATTTTAGTCAAACCGCTTATGTGATACCTATCTTAAAATATATAAAATTTATTATTTTTATTTTTTTACTTTTAAAACCAAATGAATCAAAAACCCTTTTCGTTTTTCATTTACATAATAAAACACTAATAAAATTGTAACAGGCGCATAATTGAAATTTTCTTCTCACATAAGTATTTCTACTTAATGTTTATTTCTATATGCTCTAAAAAAGCATGTAACATTCATACAGCATTCCTGTATCTAAATTGGGAGCGTAAAATAACGCTATTTTCATAAAGAATTGAGTGATTACCATTCTTGTCCCATTCCAAGAAGTAATGCTTTATACATGAATTTGTAGAAAACGAACTGGCTGTTATCTTTTCTTGTACTACTATCTATTATATCTAAATAAAATAATTGAGTAAGTATAACTCATTTTAAAAACGCTATTATATATTTGCAAGTAGAAACTGACAGGCGGGGATGGATACCTACTTACCACATATATGCAAGTAACTCCTTTTAAATAATATCATTTATTAATCTACACTAATATAATAAAGAGGTAAAGTTTGTTTTTTTGTTTGTATGAGGTAATCTGTGGAAGTACTGGTCCGATTACTAAATTTTTTTCACCAATAGAAAGCTGCTGTATTCCTGAGTGACATAGGCTATATTTTATGTACGCGGGCGGAGCTACGTGCTAAAACTAGTACTAAATAAATAAAGGAGGATACAAATCCTGGGCACAGATAATTTATTAGGTATTTTTGAGCTAAATAAATTTTAGTTGTATTTGTAAAAAGGTTCTAAAATTTGGAACGTGTCCTAACAGTAACTTTTATTCAGCTTAAAATTACCTATTATACAAAGATATAAGACATTGGAAGATAGGTCCAGATTTCATATAACCCCCAGCCTGGCATCATTATTTATTTATTTGCGTACATATAGCGCGTTTAAAAAGATAATCTAAAAAAAAAAATGGGTTACCTATATTTGGGTTATAGAACCCAAATTAGGCCTTTAATTTAGGTTGTGATGATATTTTAATACAGTGTTTGTTATCCCTAATTAAACAGAATATTTCTTGAAACATTCAGACCCAGCACCACGTGATACCTACATTGTCTTTATATATCGCAGCGTGTGCGCTAAGTTAATCGCCGTTTTTGCCTCGTACATCCTTTTATTTTCACATCTATTAATAAGTTCACGTGAGAGCCACAAATAAACATTTTTTCTTTGTTTTAAACACGATCTACCTTGCCTTTTACGACTGTCAAAGAACTAAAATGACACACACACAGAGCAATATTTCTTTTTATTAATAATTTAGAGTAACTTACTAATGCCAGTGGCTTCGCCCGTAGGAAAGTAGAAAATGGTCCAAATGAGATAAAAGTATCAAATGTGCTATTCGTTGTTCGCAAGATTCGTTTCAGGATTATTTGAAGCAAATTTCGCCCAAATCTGTTCAGCCTTTCGAGTGTAAAAAAGAAGCTAAAGAAGTAAGAAACATACAATTATTACGATATTGACATAATCACTATGTAATAATATAGTGTTTTTTTTTTGTAGTTCATGTGTTTAGTTTTTTTTTAAGATTTTGCTTGCGTGTGTGATTAATGTTGCAACAAATACCTAAATATTTCGTCTATTCATTATTCTATCACTCGAAAACAAAAAAAAACTATTAATGCGAAGTTCACCACGTAAATAATAAAAAAAATGCGACTTTGAATAAAATTACTCCCATACTTAAATTACCAACATACATAAAAATGCATAAAACAAAAAATAAATCTTCCCTCAGCCGACCAAGTATCAAAACGAGTCGATCCACAGCAGATCTACAGTGCGCCCACAAAAACGCCTAGTCGCATGGATGTCGGAAAAACCGTGGAAACTGCGGAAAAAGTACGCTCACACTGAGAACTTAGAAAAACCGGCCAGGCTGCGAACGATTGTTCTTACTGTACTTGCGATCTGTTTTAATTAGGCGACCCGGCGCGATTAGACGTTCTTTTGACTGTAGGTACTTTTTTGCGTCACAAATGTTTTTAGTGCTATTTCTTGTAAATTTTGTTGTATAGGTATTTTTAAGGGGTTATCTAAACTTGTTATTATTTTATTTGTAAATGTTTTCGAGCCTTTTGGGTTGATACTCTCGTATCGTAGGATCTGTGTGCTCATAAAATGTATTTTAAAGATCGTTTTAAGCGCCTTGTTGATTCTTTGCGTGACCCAAGGGCTGGCTTTTTCCTTGAACACGTATACATTTCTATAAAACGCGGTAATGCCACCAGGTCTTTTGGGCACATTACCAGGCGACAGCGATGAGAAAGAGTTTATCCAAGCCATATTTAAGATTATTTTAGTTGCTTTAATTAATTAAATATTTTTTATTCAGTATTTTTAAATAAAATATATATGTACCCAAATACTATGAAACAAATATTGAATAAATTGTATCGTCAATTATTTAAATGGTTTTTAAATCCCTGGAAGTACAGATCCGATTTTTTAATAATATTGATAGGCTCGCGCTTGTTTACCTCACCTGATGAAAAGCGAATAAAATAGTGTAAAATTATGATATGCACCTTGGACCACCTTGCTCTAAGATCCATAGAACCAAAGAACAATAACGGATGCATATCATGTGTAAAGTCCGATTGATTTTCATTTATAATTTAAGAATAATATATTCAACATGAAAATCATGACTGTTACGAAGCTTCAAGCACATTGAAGGTTAATGAGATTACTTTTTTACCGGCAACTATTCATATTTTTAATTATATAATTATTTTTTAATTCATGAATCCCCGACTGGTGCTATGAGACCGCGCTGTTATTGTTTTACTATTGTGTCTCGTTTTGTGGTTCAATGAAGTCATTGTGGTGCCAGATAGATGTAGAGTTTGGAAGGAGTCTTTGCAAAACGTTTTCAGTAAATAATCAAAACATTTCAGATGTTAAACAAGGGTTTTCTAGATCGAGACAAGATCGAGACACATCATTTAGGTTGTTCCAAATCTATCAAAAACAATAAACTTCTACTTTTGAATTAACACATAAGTAAAACAAATGTGGTAGGTAGTCTAAGTTAAATTAATAAATCTATATTTATCTAAAAATTGTACCTACTGTTGAAAATCGTAAAATAATCGTTGTACAACTTCGTTTAAAAATGAGTAGGGTTATTTTTTAAATTGATAGTAACTAGTTTTAGTATTTAGGTATTTACCTTTACCTATCTATTAATATAAAACATATAATAAAATTTAAATAAAGTATTTCCATACAAAAAACAGTATTTGTCGCTTCTACCACAACCTGCTGCCTATCTCTAAAGTTTTAAGTTTAAGCGCAGTTGACGTGACGCAAACTTTTAACTCGCATAAATTGCAGTAATTTAGTAAACGTCATAAAAACTGTCCACACCAGCCAGTAAATACGATCAAAGGTGCCGACGGTATTTAAAATTCAGCAAAAAAATATAAAACATTAACAAATTAATTGCACTGCGTGACTTACTGGTCCCATTCACATTTCGTCCGATGATCTTATTGGAGCCGTTCGGCTGCGGGCCGGCGGGGGTGTGCGGCGCGGGGGGCGCACCCCGTCCCGTTTCCTCGCCCGGGCTTTCCATATCACACCTCTCGCTCGCACACATCAACCCGACACCCGCCAATTCGAAAACTTCACAAAATATTGGCAACTTTTTACGAAAAAAAAAAAATTACATTTCAAGGATAAAAAGCCCGATATCACTGTTCGAATTTTGAAAGAGATTTGTGTTTTTGGAACGATGGTTAGACGAACTCCGGTTTTGGCGGTAAAGTTTGAGGGGTAGCCGTGACGTGTCGTGATGACGCGCGCGCCTCGACTGGCGAGCGTCGGGCCTGCTGCAGCTGCACGCCCCGCCCAGCACCCCACGCGACCCCTCCACGTGCCCCACGCTTTCCTTGCCCTCGGCTTATGTAAAAAAACATAAAGGCCTTAAATTTTGTGTGTGTGTGCGTTAAGTTTGAGTTGCCCCAGTGTGCGGCGAAGGGGCCGTAAGGGTACGACTTGAGGGTCGACGGCTGATCATTATTGTGTTTTTTTAAATCAGTCTTGTTCTTATCGATCGTACTATGTTTTAATATTCGGTCACAGCAGCAGTTTTGCTAATGTGATTAAAACTATTAGGGCCTCAAGCCTGCTAGTAGAATTGCATCTGAATTGTCTTCATATTGTTGATTTTGACAAATTTAGTATTGTTAACTTGTCAAAATCAACAACTATGAAGCCAATGATCGACAATTCACATACAATTCTAGTACCTGACTTGAGGACCCCGTTACCATTTCTGGTGAAGAAAACAAGCGACATTAGTTTAGTACAAATTAATGATCAATTAGATAGATTAGCTAGCCGTATAAGCCTTTGCCGTTTATGGGAGGATAGCTACGAAAGTTATTTAATGAATCTAGAGAGAGGCTAAGGATTTTAGAAGTGCCGACAGTGCTACCGCCGTGTCAAGATTTCTAGGAATGTCATGTAGGATGGGCAAGAAATAAAAGTACAAAGCGTTTTGGGAGCAGATTCATTATGCTTAGGTACAGCTAAGGAGTGGAATTCTCTGCCGGAGTCTGTGTTTCCTGATAGCTTTGTAGCTAAGTCTTGACTTAAAGACCCCTAGGTTGTCTTAGGAGTCTTTAAGTTAAGAGTGAATAGGTTCCTTCTTATAGGTAAGCATGCTCCATCGTCGGCCACATCATCGCTTACCATCAGGTGAGACAGTGGTCAAACGCAAGCCTATCAATAATAATAAAAAAAAACTGCTATATTTTAATAGAAACCACTGGCAAAATGAATAAATTCTCTAGGAACTCTGAAGACACACAAGTTCATATGTGTCACGCAATCAATTCAGATGTAGGTAAGACACAAGAGGATAAGCAACGTAAAAGCAGATTTTTAGAGTTCAAGAACAGTTTTTGCGTTCTTGGGTCTCTATTAGGGCTTCTCGTCAAGAAAATGACAGAGTATTACTCATGAGAAGGCCGATATTAGAACCTTATTTAATTACGAATACAAGCTCACCAGAACCTTTAAAGATTTTTAAGACCCTAGACAAGTCTTTTACTTTACAAGTCTAAATATGGCGAGAGAATCGATCCTATAGAGATTTCGATCGCACTAAACCATTTCCTGTCGGTTATACCTTACCCTAGGGTAGAGCTCCCACAGTAGAAAGGGTTACACTCTAACCCATGACGGTTATATAAAACCCTAAAAAAAGCCCTGGCACATAATATTTGAGGGCACATCGCCCTACGCAAGCTGTGTGGACAGCGGAAACGAGTTATTTATAAAATGTTCAGTTTGGACATAATGCGACGGCGTCACTCGCAAACTGTTGGCTTTTGAGTTAAACGCAGCGAAATGGGCCTCATTACAGGCCAGGCTAATTGAGGACAGGAATTTTGAGGGAGGGTAGAGAGAAGGTGTTACCTAATGACGAATATTCTCACTCACTATAACTAACTGACTAGGTAACTCTCGAAAAACCTACTTTTTTCGAGAGTTACCTTTTAATATCATGAAGAAGAAATTGACTGGGAGGATAGCGTTAGTTATTGGTAATAATTGGTGCCTAGATTAAAAATTTTTCGTTAACTGAAAAATTGTATGCAAACCTGTTGGGCATTGTAAGTCATGTGATGCAGTTGAATGAGGACAATATCCCTCTTCTCTCAATAAGGTTCAGTTGAAAACCAGCATCAGGCAAGAACTACGTCAACTACGAGTTATTTATAAAATGTTCAGTTTGGACATAATGCGACGGCTTGACTCGCAAACTGTTGGCTTTTGAGTTAAACGCAGCGAAATGGGCCTCATTACAGGCCAGGATAATTGAGGACAGGAATTTTGAAAGAGGGTAGAAGGAAGGTGTTACCCGATGACGAATATAGTAGGTCTTTCAAGAGTTACCTACCTTTTTATATGGTGAAGAAGAAAATGGTTAGGAGTATAGCGATAGTTATTGGAAAAAAATTGTCTAGATTAAAAATGGTTGGGCCGTTTACTGAAAAATTGGGTGCAGACCTGTTGGCATTGTAAGTATAGGCATGTGTGATGTGATCCAGGTAAATGAGGACAATTTCGATATCCTCTTAATAAGGTTCAGTTGAAAACCAGCATCAGGCAAGAACTAGGTCAACTACGAGTTATTTATAAAATGTTCAGTTTGGACATAATACGACGGCTTGACTCGCAAACTGTTGGCTTTTGAGTTAAACGCAGCGAAATGGACCTCATTACAGGCCAGGATAATTGAGGACAGGAATTTTGAAGGAGGAAGGTGTTACCTGATGACGAATGTAGTAGGTTTTTCAAGAGTTACCTACCTTTTTATAAGATGAAGAAGATGGCTAGATGGATAGTGTTAGTTATTGGAAAAAATGGTGCTTAGATTAAAAATGGTAAGGCCGTTTACTGAAAAATTGTATTCAAACCTGTTGGGGTAAGTCAAGTGATGCAGTTGAATGAAGCCAATATCTCTGTTCTCTGAATAAGGTTCAGTTGAAAACCAGCATCAGGCAAGAACTACGTCAACTACGAGTTATTTATAAAATGTTCAGTTTGGACATAATGCGACGGCGTCACTCGCAAACTGTTGGCTTTTGAGTTAAACGCAGCGAAATGGGCCTCATTACAGGCCAGGCTAATTGAGGACTGGAATTTAGAGGGAGGAAGGTGTTACCTGATGATGAATATAGTTGGTTTTTCAAGAGTTACCTACCTTTTTATAACATGGAGAAGAAAATGGCTGGGAGGATAGCATTGGTAGATACAGGAAAAAATGATGCCTAGATTAAAAATGGTTGGGCCGTTAATTGCAAAATTGTGTGGAGACCTGTCGGCATTGGAAGTCTAGTCATGTGTGATGTGATCCAGGTGAATGAGGACATTTTTCATATCCTCTCAATAAGGTCTGGTTGAAAACCAGCGTCAGGCAAGAACTAGGTAGGTACGTAGTTGTCTGGCATTTTTCCTGAAATGGACCTTTTTGGCGCAGCCAAAGAGACACACAATGTTAGTTATTTTTTTATCTCAAGTGTTTTTTTTTGTTCTTCTACGTTGCGTGTATCTATGTGTGCCAAATACAACTTTTTCTTTCTTTTTTTCGTGAAGAAAGTATTCAGTATGAATGTGAAAGCTGGTAGAGGAAGAAAATGATGAATGGTTTACGTGAAAAACGATATCTATGGGGAGACAGAAGATGACTATTAATAGAGAGACCTATATGACGATCTCAAATCAATTGTTAGATACATATAAAGACACTTGAGCATAATGAACTATAGCATCCTTTTATTCGGGGGAATATCTTCAAAAGAGCGACTGGTCTTTTGGGGGAAAAAACAGGAAGCCTGGGATTCTTACCTAACTAAAACACCGTAGTGATCACCATCAGCACATGAAAAAGGGCTCCGTGCTCTTTAAAAACACTACCCTGGAACCCCCTCTGTACAACGCCAGCATATCCCTGTATACTAGAGCATTCTGCCTACCTGAAATGACTGCCTTCAAGAACTAACCTATTCATTAACACATATGGTAATGCACTAGAAAAAACGCAAAAGACCAAGATTCAATCCACATTGAACTTACCTTCATCTTATTTTATGATGACAATTCATCAAATAACTTATCCGCTCTGTATGGAGCGAGAGGAACTGTCGTACTTTTACTGACTAACCCATGCTCATTTGGTTACCCTTTGCGTTTCAGAACTACGCGATCCCTCAGCTTATTACACTAAGGGCCCGTTTCACAATGTCTGAGTAGCCAGCCACTACTTCCTGAATAAATTCAAAAATGGAAGAGAATTGGTATTAAATTATCTGCCAAGTAAGATATTGGACACTTAATCATAGGTGATGAAACAGGCCCTTAGGGATATTTCGCTAGTTTACTAGCTACGAATATGTACATCTTATAACAAAATGACGTAGGGAGATCTGCGACAACTGAGTTCACAATATGCAAATGCAGTTGGTCTCGACGTGATAATAATAGTGAAAGGAGTAGAAAGTGTGGTGTAGGGCTAGGACAGCGCTAATGATCACATGCTGCGAGAGAGTAAGTGATGCAATGTGTTGATGGCTACTGGGAAATTTGGGTCCTTACATAAAAAAGAAAGGAAGAAAACTTTTATTTGTACATAAAAATAACATTAAAATCTGTGTGAAGCTGAAAAGGCTCCTAAATCAGCAAAAGAAACTACAACAATACAATTTTCAACAAACATAATTTTATTCAAGAAAAACGAAAAACTCTTCACGTTGAAAGTAGGAATTACGTAGCCTATGTTACTCTGACCGTTGTTCGAAGGTGATATAGCAGTTTTCTATTGGTAAGAGAATTTTATACTTAAATCGGTCCAGGAGTTTTTGAGTTTATACTTTCAATAATTTTATTAAGTCAAGAGTGAATAGGTTACTTCTAGGCAAGCGTGCTCCATCGTCGGCCACATCATCACTTACCATCAGGTGAGATAGTGGTCAAAAGCGAGCCTATGTATAATAAAAAAAAAACAAAAACACAAATCTTTGCTCATTATAATATTAGTAAGTAAGTATAGGCTCTTAATAAACTAGTGCGCCTCACCATCGACGATTGCATCACTGCTTACCATCAGGTGGGATCGCAGTCAAGCACTAGTTTATAACAATAAAAAATAAAAAAGTAAAAAATCACCTAACCTGAAATCCTGAAAGCAGTATATTCCGAATCGGCTGCTGAATCGATTTCAGTTTTTTACAAAACAGGTTATTTACGTTAAAACATCCCAAAGTTATTTTAGGATACAAAAATGACCTATTTTGATGAATTCTTGATTTATCTTGTTAACGACACATCGTTAAGTACAGACTGACAGTAAGCAAAACCATTAGCAAAGATTTCTAGTTATTTATTAAACTTTGGAGTTTTGGCGGGATTTTTTCTAGTGAAAGTTAGTGCCCATTTTACTTACTTGTACGTAAGTTAGTGGATAGCATTAGCATGCATTAGTATTATCGACCTTATAATGTTCCCACTGCTGGGACTCGGGCCTCCTCTGTAGGAGAGGGAATGGGCCATAATCCACCGCGTGGACCCAATGTGGATTGGCGGAGGTCACATGTTTTCGAATTTTGGTTCTAGGACATGCCGATTTCCTCACGATGTTTTCCTTCACCGTTTTGAGAGCAGTGGTGATGAAATAAATTACACAAAGTAATGCGCCTGACTGGGTATGAACCCGCGACCCACAACTTGCAAGTTAGGGCAGTTACCACTGGGCCACCACTGCTCTTATTGTGGATATTGTGATATAAAATCGAGCTGAGGATTTTATCATAAGTAGTAGGTATTAACTACCTCAGCGAAGAAGAATGACTCGATAGATAGCAGGCTACCAAATAGGTAAGTACTGCCAAATCATTAGAATACGTTACATCCGCATTTAAATGGAAAAAGTAACTGTATTCTGTATAAGAAACAAAATACTTTCTAAACTCGATACTGGATGTTTGGCTAAATGATTTTGCGAAGCCAAAACAAAAACAAACATAAGTACCTACTTAAAAAAAAAGTAAGAAATTATTTGGCACACAATAAACCGAACAAATAACGATTGAAAATTTATAAAAAAACACAAAAAATATATGAAAAAACAACAACAAAGTTGCTGATTATTGAGTTAAGCTCGCCTTTGTACGTGCTTTATTAAATGTTATAAGTTTTGTACACAATAAAGAATTAAGAACAACAATGTATCTATTACTTCATATAGACATACACCAAAATCTAAAAACCAAAAGTCTAAGCTTATCAACAAGAAAGACCAGGTAGACAAAGGTTAACTTCTACTTATCCGCCAAGAAAAAACAGTCCGCCGAATGCTTCGTGTCGGTATCAAATTAAAAATGATAATCAGCACAAGCTTAATTCGGTGGAGATACGAAAGCGGACCATTCTCGGAAAGTATAAAAAATACATAAAACTGCAGACCCAACAACGGTATACGGATGAAGTTGCAAAAAATCCAGGGGCGTAGCTACCGCCGTATCTGCCGTATCGATTATACGGGCCCCCCGGGCCATGGGGGCCCCCAAAGTGTGTAAGGAAAAAAAAATTAAAACTTTCTAATTTATTTTATTTTACAAGTGACAAAATTCTGTAAAGCAATTACTTTTCCCCGCCTTAACCTATTGATACCCGCAAAACGAGACACAATAGTAAAACAATAGCAGCGCGGTCTCATAGGATCGGTCGGGGATTCATGAATTAAGCGTGCGTTCAAAAGTTGGCAACACTACACACTTCTTTTGTGAAAAATCTTTACCCCCATATAAGGGCCTCCAAACAAATTTTTTATACGAGGCCCCGTCAAGGCACGCTACGCCACTGAAAAAATCCCTATATTTCGGGTTAACAGGCCTTTGGTATATGGGTTAATATAATTTTCTTGTGGGCTTATGGGCTGAGTGTATAATTTTGTCTGTGCCTTCGTGTTGTTTCTCTTTTTGTGTTGAAGAGGATCTCATTACAGCGTACGCTTTTGTTCAGATCAAACGAATGATGGTTGTACCGTTCTGCTGCAGCGAATGAATTACTAGGTATTACGGGAATCACTCCAAAAAAAAATGTAATCAAATCATGTTTTTAAATACTAATGAGGTCAATTTAAAAAAATTGACGGTATTGGTTATCAATGTTTTTTTTAATTTACCCCGAAGTAGAGCCTAAAGACTATATAGCCTATACTCAGTTTGTTTAGGTAGTTAACTAAAGGTAAACAGTCTTGGTATGTCTTTTTATATTAAAGAGGTCGTATATAATATACACAAAGATTATTTAAATTTAGTTTATTAGCTAACATCGATTTAGGTAAATACCTATTTGCAAAGATTTTTACATACAATTTATAGACAATTTTTAGATAAAAAGACATGCCAAGATTGTTTACCTTTAGTTAACTACCTAAACCGACGGAGTATAGACTAACGTACCTACTTATTATCTTTTTTGTTATTAGAATGCGGGCGTTACCCGTTCTAATGTTTTTGCAGTATTTGGCAGATTTGCTCTTAAATAGGTACTGCAAAAACTGTAACGAGTCAATACTACAATAAAATTTATTCTCAGCTCCATTTACCGAGATGAGAAAACAACAAAGGAAGAAGAAGTGAAGTTTCAAAGATTCCCAACTTTATACAGTTGTGCAGTTTGAAATATAAAGCTGCACTGATTTTATATGTCAATATCTACTATCGTCTGTTTTTTTATACCCGGAGACTAAATTGACACAGGTAATATCAAACTAGGAATGATGACAGTTCTTTTGTGTTGAAATGTCATTCTAGTCTCAGGGTATAAGAAACAGACGATAGGAATCAATTTACGAATAATTAAAACAGCTACTGAACTTTACCCGATAAAATCCCGCCAAAACTCTTAGCTACCAAACTAAGAGGCATAGACAAAAAAGAAACAAATTTTTACAGCCAGGTCTTCTCTCTGCACAAGGAAGTCATGTATTCAGCCTTTTTCACATCGAGTCTACAAAAAGGTGGCACCATAGTTTTCCCACAGTGTTGCCGTTAGTTTATCATCATATCGACATATTTCCAGCTATCTAGTGTTGCGACAACCTTTCACCGGCTCGAGGAAAAACCTACACTACCTTAAGAGTCGGTCGGATATTATTTACAGAAAAAGTGAGGTCATGAAAAGCGCGGGTGGCTTATGAAGTCGATACTGGCTGTTTTTTTTTAAGTTGAAAGCTTTCTTTCTTTTTGTTCGGGATTAGTCAACTGCCCGGGAGATTGTATTTAATAAAACAATCTATTCAAAATGAGAACCAAAAAAAATATTTTTCGAAACACTATATGGTGTTGGCGGAAGATCTTAACACCGCAATTCAGAAATCAACACAAATTGTACAGAGCCATCTATCGAGTGACGTGGGAAGCTCGCGTTTAAACACTTTTTAAATCGAGCAATAAGATCGATGCGAGACGCATAGGACCGGTCATTGATGATGATGCTGCAGAGGCCCCAGGATATTTTACATACCTGCAACATGGCTCTACCTATTTTCAAGCTCGTCCAACTAGAGAACCCGATCTCTCGCCTAATTTGAATCCATCTAGCTAGTCTCTAATTAGAACAAAGATTATACTTATACAGCTAAATCCGGCTTGACTGGAAGCCGACCCTAATATAGTTGGGAAAAGGCTAGGCAGATGATGATGATGATGATTATACTTATACTAGTGGGTACAATTCAAAGAAAACAAAAGACACATATAGGTTTTTTTTAGTTTGGAAATCATCAGAATTACTTCTCCCGCTCTGGGATAGAGCGGGAAAGCATGTCAGACTTTTACTCTGAACCACTTCCTTGTTTACCAGAGGCTTCCACTCTACTGGCTAACTACAGTCACAAATGACTCCAGAGGATAGATACACTCAAAGGTCTTGAATTAAGTAACATACTCATTTTTTTTTTTCATTTTGATTGTTAATTGTGCATTTCAAATGAACAAATCTCAAACATAGCTGTTAATAAGTATTTACTGGAAACCGCTACCCGCTCCGCTACATCCCCCGCTGGTTCCCTAGCCCGCACGTACAGTAGACACTCTCGAATGAGTATTTTCTCACGCTGACCGGCCGCTGGCTTCTCTACATACAAGCTGTTAATTCCACACATTGCTTGCGGAACATTTTCATACGCTAGGCTAAGATTCGTGGACTCACTCGCACTTTCTAGACTAGCTCGAGTCGTCTTGACTTGCGCCGTGAGAGGGCATGACGAAAATGTGAGGGAAACGCGGAGGCTCTTGACTTGAAGTGAGATTGTATTTTCTTTTTATAAAATCATCAGTTTTAAGTAACTTAATGAATTTGAGCGTTTTGAGAAGAAAAGCCTTAGAAAAGGGTATAAAAGTTTGAGTGCTTTTTTTATTATCTTCAGCAACTAGCTCGTAAAGACTTTAATTTAATTTATAGGTAGGTAGCTACTGTTTTTCTACTGTTTTCCACTGAATGAGGATTTCACAGTTGACAAAAAAAGGTTATTTTTCCTTTTTTTGTCAAGTTGTGTATAGGTTTATTTTATTTTAGGGAAATAAATAATTGGAAAACCCCTTGTAGAGTACAATGAACACTAACTACTACATTGTACCTAGATCGCGCGGCATGCGATAGCAAACGGCAGTTATGGCAGTAATAAGACATGATACGAGCGGAATTCAATGAATCCAATAGTAAGCTACCCTAACATTACTTACTGGCAAAAAGTCTAACAAACTGTAACAGCCAACAGCTTAAATTAACTCGGCTCTTTACACTTTTTACACGCTTCGTCAAAATTAAATACAAAATGAAATATTTATAATATTAGGGTTAAAGCAGCAATAAAAAATATCATTATACATAAACGCCCATTCTCCAAACAAGAATTTCATCGGTAACTTTTTATCAGGCCGCAATTTTCGGAACGCGACCATCATTTCGAATCGTTTGCGCGGGAAAAACTATAAAATGGCCGACGGCGTGCGTCCGATGCAAATTGCGCGCGGAAAAAGCTCGCGAGCGGTAAAAACTGAAAGGAACTCATAGTATTTCATCGACGTCGCCAGTTATTGAGCGGGGTTAATGTTTTTGTGTAGATTCCAGTGGTGGCGACGAGGCGACTTTTTGCGCGTTGCGGAGTCTGGGAAGCGCTCGGCGGCAACTCTCGTCGCAGGCAAAAAGCAAACGAGGGCCGCCATAACGCTGCTAACCGACACAAAAACGTTGCGACATACGGATAGAATTAATGCGGCGACTCTTTAATTTTCTTGAAGAAAGCGCGGGAGGAAATGGTGTAGGTAATGAGCGTTGCCAGACGCAAAAACTATCTGTATAATGACGTAGCTCATTTATCCAGTTTATTTTTCTGTTCTTGTCGGTTCATATGTAAAAAGTTCATGTAGGAATGTTTTAAAAGCCTCATTCCTATTAGACACGATTGGAGAATGTTAGACGTATGTAATAAGAAATGGGAGCGTATAGTGGTCGTACATTTCTAATAAGAGCTGATTGTATGTAAGCAATCAGTTGTGGCTGGACGGGTTGTTTGTTCTTCAGATATACCTAATCTTGCAGCATTTAAGTATACTTGGATATGGTAACTATGGATTTTGTATAAATTACATCTTTAGCTATTATAAAAGTCTTAAGAAAATACCGGAGTTGTGGTTCCAATAAGATGTATTGCAATTGCACAGGAATTGGAACTGAAATCAGAAAAACTTCCTGTAAACTAAGAATAACCAAATTTTATTTTGATCAAAAGTAACAGCACTAGGAAAAAAATATGGAATCTCAGCATGTATTCTTCTTCTGCCTGGCGTTATTCCCGGCCGTTACCAGGGTCCGCCTTCCTGCTAAGCTTACTCCACTTTGCCCGATCTTCAATATCCTTCCCAGTAAGGCCATTGGCTCTCATGTCGGACTTGACGACGTCCAGCCAGCGCTTGCGAGGGCGACCACGGGACCTAGCCCCAAGAACAGCCATATCCATGCATCTCCGGCCGACGTACTCCCCAGGGCGACGCATGATGTGGCCATACCATCGTAGACGACACTCTTGCAGTTTTTCCCCCACGTCACGGACACCAAGACTACCTCGGATGAATGAGTTGCGCACGCGATCGGATCGCGTTACGCCACACATCCACCTCAGCATCTTCATTTCCGTGACGCGAAGCTCCTGAGTGTGTCTGCTTAATGCCGGCCAACACTCGCCACCGTACAGGAGGACCGGCCGAATGATGCATTTATATATCTGCCCTTTGAGCCTCGGGGGCATTCTACGGTCACATAAAACGCCCGTTACCTCGCGCCATTTTGCCCAAGCCGCGCCTATACGTGCTTGGACATCGTCATCCACGTTGCCAGACTCGTGCAGCACGGATCCAAGGTACCGGAACTTATCGGTCTTTGTTACCAGATCCGAACCTATTCGGATAGTGTTTGAATCCGTGCCGCCACAGGACATGTACTCGGTCTTCGCCACATTTAGTCTCAGACCGCCGTTTTCCAGCGTGTCCCTCCAAATGTTGACCTTGCGCTCAAGATGGGCTTTGTTCTGGTTAACGAGGGCGATGTCATCGGCATACATCATTAGCCATGGAGGCTGGTCTTGGATGTTTGCCGTAACTACATCAAGCACAACGTTAAACAAGAACGGGCTTAGAGCCGAACCTTGGTGAACGCCAACAGATATTGGAAAAACACTGGATTCGCCAACAGCGGTCTGGACAGAGGACACGGAATCACGGTACATGTCTCTGATAATGTCAATATAGGCCTCAGGAACACCCTTGAAGCGGAGTGCCCACCAGATAGCCTGCCGAGGTATACAGTCGAAGGCCTTCTGCAGGTCTAAAAAGGCCATATGCAGAGCTCTCCTTCTCTCTCTGTAAGCCTCAGACAGAGTCCGTAAGGCGAACACTGCGTCCATGGTGCTGTTACCCGCCCGAAAGCCATATTGACACTCAGAGACAGTGCACTCGCTACGGAGCCTTGTGTCAATTATGCGCTCGAAGAGCTTCATGGTGTGGCACATGATCTTGATACCGCGGTAGTTACTGCAGTCCTGTACGCTACCTTTGCCTTTGTAAACCGGGATAATCAGGCTTAGTCGCCACTGGTTTGGCATTTCCTTGGTGGTCAGGATGCGGTTAAAAAGATCTGTCAATAGGTCCACACCATGTGGGCCCATCGCTTTCCACGCCTCAATTGGCACATTGTCAGGCCCGACCGATTTCCGGTTTTTCATGTGGCGAAGAGCAATGCGAATTTCGTCGGGGGAAATAGGGGAAATAAGTCCAAGGTTAGGAGGCGGTTCGGGAGGAAGGTTATGGGGATGCTGTTTGTTGGACAGCTCCGTGAAGTACGTACACCATCTCTCCTTAACAGAGGGGGCATCGTAGAGCAGCTTACCCTGGGCGTCCCTTACACAGAGACATTTACTAATGTCCCGTGTTGCTTTTTCCCGGGCATGCGCCAGCTTAAAAATAAGCTTAAGAATCTCAGCATGTATTATGGTGTATGATTTGTTGGTGGACATGGTACGAATTGTCCGTCTATTATCCTTATGTGGGCAATGCAAGCGCACCTAGAGACAACCCTCGGATGGTGCGAAACTATTGTGATATATGGGAAAAAAGAGTCAGGTCGATGGTTTTGAGAGCCTTAAATGAATTGGTTAACAAGAAGCCTGAACAATGTTATTAACATCAATAAAGATGTACATCAATTAAAATTCAACCAGGCTTTCGCGAACCCATAGCAGATTGCAGATTAAATTATTAGTACTGTACTGGCAATCAGGAAGCCTACATGACCTTCTCCCTCTTTACCACATTGATCATACAGGTCTGGTGATGAAGATGGAGTAAGTAAGAGTGATGGCGGCCTGATGCCAATAGTGATCATCATTCGGCTGGATGATAATGATAAGATGGATGGGATAGCTGACCATGATTAGTGGACGCAGATGATTTTACCTCCTACCATAAGATTTCTGTTTCTCCTACGAAACCCAAAAAGGGATCTCTTTCTGTCTCGAAGGTTTGCTGGAATCTATTGCTGGGAGAAAACTCATTGTTGCATTATACTCGCCTTTGTTCATGAATTTTCAAATCATTGTATTAATATTAAGTTTTGTGTATAATAAATAATTAAGAAGGATTTGAAATAAAACGAAAATGTATGAAAAAAATATAGAAACGTTTGAAGCTCCTACTTACCATATCTTTCGCGTTTCAGTTCTATAGAAACAACGATCTATTTTCATTCAAAAAAGTTTCCAAGCATTTACATGTTCGTAAAATAAACCTTTTTATTGGTGTTGTATTTAGGTACCTGCTATGATAATGCAATGGGAGAGAAAACTTAGGTATGTCAGGACATCTGCTTATTTTTACTGTACTTACAAGTTATTGAAATCGACACAAGTTTTTGTCGTGTAAGTATAGCTAAGTAGACTAGGCTACCATGCTTTACGAATTGAAAACGGCTATCTAGGTATTTACTTAATTTGATATTCGATTTTTATTTAATTCATGAATCCCCGACCGGTCTCATGCGACCGCGCTGTTATTGTTTTTCTATTGTGTCTCGGTTCGCGGGTATTGATAGGTTAAGTTAATTTTATCCGTATACCTACAAGGCATATTTTAAAGTCTTGTTTATCTTGTTAGAGAGAGTCAATAAGTTACAGTTACATTGCTTATTAGAATTTTAAACTAGATTGTAATCAATTAGAACTTAAGTTTGTTCTTATTAATTCATGAATCCCCGACCGGTTCTATGAAACCGCAGTGTTATTGTTTTACTATTGTGTCTCGTTTTGTGGTATAAGTGGCGCATTTTATGCACATAGAAATAGGACACCATACTCTGGTGCTAAAGAGAAAAACAGTGGCAATGGTAATCATATTTTTTTATGGGTAATCATGCGAATGAATTCTCTCGCTCTTGGGCGGAGCGGGAGGGCGTTTCAGGCTTTTACTGACTAAAACCCACTGCTATTAGTGATAGCAAAAAGTTGACTACATCAACAAAAACTAGTAAACTATTATTATAGATTTAGGTAAGTACCAAGCCACGGAGTTAGTATAAAGGTACAAGCATAATATCGAAAAGAAAAATCGAAGATTTCTAACAGCTTGGCAAAGTCCGGACGGGTCGGTAGTTGAGTATTTAAAGTAAATTATGTAATTGACAATTTCAAATTCCGAAAACCGTCAAATCTGGAGTCCGGAGTTTCACAAGTTAATTCAATTTGACACTGTATATCCGATTCCATGCTATTTTAAATAAAAACCACAAGCATTGCTGCAATAAGTCACGAATACCACGCGAGCATGATAGCATTAATTTGTGCTTAAAAGCGCCTGCATTAAATCCATTAGCACTAAGTAGTCGTAGATTTACTTTGCTATGAGCGTGTAACTTTTTTTTATTCGGCTGTTTTGCCATGTTTATTGTGATTTAGAGAAGTTTATTACGTAATTACTGAATATATTTGGTTGATATATAAAATATTGGGTTTTAAAAGCTATTTTTGACATTTTACTGCAGATTGTGTACATGCGCGCGAAAATATTTATTACCAATACCAAGCACGATCCTAACGATAAAATTATGGTAGATACTATTTACTAATAACATTAGAGCCGTACTAAACATGCGGTTAGAAGTTCTAGCAGAGTCAATTAACAAAATCAAAACAAACTCAAATAGAGAGCTCTATTTAGATCAATCTCTGTAAATAAATCATGTGTGTGTGACCAAAATCTGAACCAATGCCATTGTCATAGGCTCTACACAACACAAGTAACAAAAGTTTATAAAACAGACAGTAATTCAAATCAAATCAAATCATCAAATGTCCTGAGAATCTGTGAATGAATGACATTTTATTTTTTAAACTTTTTACCGACGATTATTACCTGTTGCAGTATTGTGTTGTCGTGGAACTTTTGAGAAAATATTTCATTCAAGCACTAATTCAACAAGAAAATACTCATGAGTTTTTGTCGCTTTAGAACACCCAGCGCCATCTGTCGAAGTTGCGACGAATATTTTAGTAGGTACCTCTAACGTAACGAACGTAACCTTTTTGTTAAGGGAGAACTAAAATAAAACGGCAAATTTTAGTCAATCAAGTTAAGAAAAGTAACATAAGGAATACACATACTTTGTAGATTTTTATGAATAAAAACCAACCAACGTACAATATCTTTGAAAAGGAAATCTGTAGGTCAATCAAAATTTCGATTGTAAACGTGAGACGTCTATATACAAAAGCGTTCTAGACCTACAAATACTAATTGTATAAATATTACTTGAATTAGGAATTATTGTATATTTATGCATGCTAGAAATAAATTATACCGCACATACTCTTACTTCCGTTCAGAAACGAAACGTTATTTTTTGACAAGCTCAAAAGACTTATACCCCCATTTGGATAACAACATCAGATTTGAATTTTGTTTGAAGCCGAGCACCGTTCAACGGATTTTCTGACAATTTCAAATACCAGTGACGAGTTTTTAGTGAATTTACTCAAAAAACAATTGTAGTGGAGTGTTTATTTGTAATTATTTCATGTGCATTGTGTCACAATGACGACGGATAAAATTCGGAAGGACAAGAATCAGAACATTCAGGTTTCCATTCGCTTGAGGTAAATATTCAAGGAACAATTGGATAGCTAACTTACTTTTCGTTAACCGCATGACTCACTGGATTATTTGTTGTATTTCACCAGAAATCCCTTATAATCTTCACAAATCTTCTTCAGTAGAATGTTAATTACACATACATGCAATTCTTTAATTTGCTAATGATGGAATTACCTAAATAAACTACGTATTGTATATGGTAGATCACCTATGCAATCTTTGATCGAATAAGATCCTAAAACCTTTAATTACCTATCAATAATTAATTCTACTGATTTGGTAATCTCAAATTCAACATAAACAAATGAATGAAACTTTTCTACCTTCTCATTATGTTTATCACTACAATTCATTGTACTCAGTCTTTGAGTCCGATTCAAAATGGCTGTTTAAACTATCACTAAAATAATTATGTGTGTTAAAATTTAGTTACCTATTAAGTTAATTTACAAATAAATGTAGTGTTTAATTTATGAAGTCACCCTAAGGTGTGTCAAATGGCTATGTAGGTCAACAGTATTTATAGCTCATTCCTCATTGGCCTCATGTTGATATTAACTCTTATTGAAGTCATCCAACTGTTTCCTAAAAGTGTATAACTTACAGTTCTGGAAAACATTATAAAACAAAGCACTCCACCGCATCTGTCTATCTGTATAAACTGAAAAACCCTGAACAGATTTTCCCCAATAAACACAGTGTTTCATGAGGGAGATTTAGTTGTATAATACCTTGCTTGCCACAGTACTATACTCCGTCGGTTTAGGTAGTTAACTAAAGGTAAACAATCTTGGTATGTTTTTTTATATTAAAGAGGTCTTATATAATATACACAAAGACTATTTAAATTTAGTTTATTAGCTAACATCGATTTAGGTAAATACCTAGTCGCAAAGATACAATTTTTAGACAACTTTTAGATAAAAAGACATGCCAAGATTGTTTACATTTAGTTAACTACCTAAACCGACAGAGTATAGAATAAAAATCGAGAATTTCTAAGATTCCTAAGACCCATTTAAAATTGGAGCAGATTGCTACTTTAAATTAAAAGATATTTATGTCTGGCATTCTTCCCCTGAGAGGACTGCCTCTCAGCAGTGGAATCACTATGAAGCTGATTATCTCGTATTTTTTTTTTCTTTCCTCCCTAAATGGTTGTATGTATCTTTAGGAAGCCATGCTCTGATATGTATTCTATTATGATCTGAGTAACTGAAAAATTTGTACATTATCAACAAGTCCTACCTAACTTAACATACTGCTCTCAAAATGGTACAAAACAATGTTGAACCCAGCAAGTCCTAAAACATTCAAAGACTTGAGAGGTCTGGGCCGATTGTAGATTGCTAAAATAAATATGGGAAACATAGTTTCTTTTATTTATTTTTTAATCCCTTGCGCTTTTTAAACTTAAATATTAAAAAGAAACTTACTGTACAGTACGGCCATTATAAGTTAGCGAGTCTGAAGTTAGGCTTGCTATTAACAGTTTTTAACAACAATAACAACTGCAAATTACATTTATTTTTTTTAAATCTTTAGTTACGTAGTAGTAGTACGAGTTTTCAAGTGCCAAAATTCGCAGAGCCTAACTTCAGACTTGCCAACTTATAACGGCTGTACTGTATCTGGCAATTACACTGAAGAATACAATGCTTCTACTACTAACAAATAGGTGACTCATCACATAAGGGTAATCTGACTGACTGACATGTCAATCATAGCCGAAACTATTAGGACTTTGACAATTTAAATGAATCCTTAGAGGGGATTTTCCCTAATTCACCCCCTAAAGTGATGAAACCGGGGTCTAAAGTTAGTATAGAAGAAAAAAATCCTACTTTACGCAGACAAGACTGCTGAAAGAAGCTAATACTCATATAACTTGGTGTTTGCTAGCTAAACACCAAGAAGTAGTAGTTTTGGTCCATTATTTTATCTGTTTATTACAATTTTACAGTGGAATAACTTGCACATGATTTTGTGCATACATCATTTACTATAGTATACAATATGACATTGATCTTCCCCAGACCTCTGAACCAGCGTGAGAAGGACATCAAATCGCTGGGAGTGATCGAGGTGGTGAACAACCGAGAGGTGGTGGTGCGCCAGTCGCAGCAGACCTCACACACTAAGAAGTTCACGTTTGACCGGGCCTTCGGACCCAATGCTAGTCAGGTATGTTGTTATTTTCGCTATATTTCTATTGATGATCACTGTTTTAGGCTATCACGGTTTATCTTATAATTTAAATTGTCACTTGTCGGGAACTCAAAACAAAAACCAATCACGGAAGATATCCCGTAAGTGACAATTTAATTATTCTATTGATGATGTTTTATGCTTTCAGAGTCTTCTCTTATATTCCAGGAACCCTGCAGAACCTCTCAATGATATCTCTATTACTGCCAAATTTATCAATCCACATATACCATACAACATTATGCAGAATAATTTACAATTTTTGCTAGATCATCATCTTTCTCAGACTTTGATCCTTTCCTGTAAAAGACTGGGTTATACCACCATTTATTTAGAGAAAAGAATTAAAGTTTATCAAACTAATTAATTTTATAAGTATTAGGGCCTGTTTCACAATGTCCGAGTAGCCACTACTTCCTGAATAAATTAAAAAATGTAACAGAAATTGTATGAAATTATCTGCCAAGTAAGATATTGGAAACTTAATCATAGGCTGTGGTGAAACAGGCCCTTAATGAATTGAATGTCCAATTGATGTGAGATGCACAGGAGTGGTCTTTGTAGCGACTATTATGGGTGACATATAGACAAACTACTTTTATTCTGTGGTGTATAAGTAATCTAATGTATTGTGGATAAAAAATACTGTCCTTTTGTTCCCAGCTTCAAGTATATCAAGAAGTGGTGAGTCCTCTGATAGAGGAGGTGCTCAATGGCTACAACTGCACGGTGTTTGCCTACGGGCAGACCGGCACGGGCAAGACGCACACCATGGTCGGGGAGCATACCGGCACTGATACACACTGGCAGAATGTGAGTATGATATAATATCATCATCTGCTTAGCCTTTTCCCAACTATATTGGGGTCGGTCTTCCAGTCAAGCCGGATTTAGCTGAATACCAGTATTTTACGAGGAGCGGCTGCCTACCAGACCTCCACAACCCATTAACTGGGGTAACACGGTACTTCATGGCAAGACTGGAGTCAGATTTACTGGCTTCTGACTATCCGTAACGACTGCCAAAGCACGCCAGCCGGGACCTACGGCTTAATGTGCTTTCCGAGGCACGGAGGAAACTCGTTATGTTAAGATGGTCACCCATCCACAGACCAACCTCGGCAAGCGTTGCTTAACCTTGAAGATCGACCTGTGCGGCTGTTATTATCTAGCCACGAGCTCCTCACGAGTATGATATAATAGTAGGGGAGGCCACGATGCTAAATGGGGATTTACTCGAGCGTCGTAGAGACCTATTGGGTTGCAAAGCTTAGATAAGAAGAAAAAAATGTTATATGATTATACCTTTTCTTCGGTGGGGGAAGCGGCTATAGACTTTTAAATATGTAAAAAAAAAACTGTTGCATGGACATCCTCGAGCGCGTCAGATATTGATAGCATCAATGCCCTACGTATTTTTAATAATGTACGTATGTTAATCTGATCGTTTGCATGATGGGGGTGGTTGTATGGAAGGGTTGAAAATGGAAAAAAAAAATTTAATCGAGCGCGTCAGATTTTCTAAGGGAGTGTTAAGTGCACCAAAAAAAAAGATCTCATTCACTAATCTGACCATTTTGATGGGACGCAAACTCGTGGCCACTTTCATAAAGTGCAAAAAAAATTCGCCATTTTGAAATACTCAAGCGCGTCAGATTAAGATATATATTATGGTTCATCTTTATGTTCTAAACGCACTGTCTCATAATCTGACAATTATCTAGAGGGATTCGCCTGATCTGACAAAAAAACCCCTGCAACTTCCAGCTAACTCCATTCCTGGGCGCTTAAAATTGTACTTATATCATTTTTGAGCTCAAAATATATTTTATGTGATATTTTGAGCTCGCTGAGTTCAAAGAGATAATATTTGAGCTCTCCCAGCTCGAAAGTCTGATAAAAGTTTCATAGAACACTATTTTGGAATCTTCAAGCCGCAATAACTTTTGAATGGATCAAGTAATTTTCACGCGGTTTGCGGCATTCAACGCAGTTTTATCATCCTCATAAGTTATTTTCTAGTTTTAATTTATCGAACCAAAAATTTCGGAGTAATCCCGAAAAAAACACTTTTTCGGGTTTCTTTCGTTCACGATGTCTCTCGAACGAATCAACCGATTTTGACCAGCTTAGTAGCGATTGACGTGGTTTTTCAAGCTCAAAGGCGGATTAGTTTTTGAAGTTGATCGATAAAGCTGTTTAAAAGTTATTTTAAAAAACCACTTTCATAATAAAAAACTATTTTTTTTTGAGATTTTTCAAAATTTCTCAATATGTAACGGTCCGAATCAACAACCAGTTCAAATTCCCAGGAAATAAAATTTTGAGGGAACTCTTTAGAACACTGGAGAAGGAAATGTAAGCATCACGCAGCTGCACGCATTTAACTTTATCGACGAATTTTTGTTATTTCGGCTTGCGGAAATCGTCAGATTATATATTTTTCATTATTCTTGACTCATTTCCTTCAATATAAAAAAAAATTAGCTACGCTCGAGAATGTCGAGATGACGTTTTTTTTTACGACTTTGCTGCCCTCCCCTTTCTTTACGTCACTCTCAAATTGTCAGATTAGTGGAATATACACTTTTTAGGATATAATTAACTCACCCTACCTTAATCTGACGCGCTCGAGAATTTCTGATGGTCATTATTTTTTTACTAATCTGATTCTATCTCCTTCACGGGCGGCTTTATATATGGGCCTCATATTTGGTGGAGGTACTTAACCGGGTACAAGGTATCCCCCTGTATATTAATCTGCCGCGCTTTAGTAAATCCCGAAATCCCTTCTGGGGCTCCCCTACTATAATATAAAAAAAGATATTTACTTCTTACCAAAACCAAAAAATACAGACAATCTTACACTAGAACCATTGCAGTGGGTCGCTTATGCTTGTGGTAGTTAGTAACACCTGTAATACAGGTCACCAGGACCCCGGTATATGTGTTGGAGTTCTAGGTGATTGGATGAACCCAGTTCCTGGGTGACCCTTTAGTAAGACTCTTTAGAATTTTAATCTGGATCTGTTCTGATTCTGATCAATCGAGATCTCTAGAAAATATTGGTAATACTGAAGGAGATTTTCTTAAACTCTTTAGCCGGGTACAGCTGCTATAACGTAACGTAACAAGTAGTGTGCACGGTTCGCGCGCTACGCTTCCACACTGAGAATTCTGTAACATTACATGATACATTGCAACAATGTGGACAGCAAATTCTTTAATTGCATGTTACAGCAGTCTACAAAGAAATGGACAAAATACACATGATATATTTTTTTAGAGTCCTATTCATCATAAACTCTGCATTTTTCGTCATAAAATACAATAACTTCAATTAAATCTCACCAAAACCCTCTATTTCATCTCCCCAGGACCCGCTAGCCGGTATAATCCCGCGCGCCCTCTCGCAACTGTTCGACGAGCTGCGGCTCACGAATACGGAGTACACGGTGCGCGTGTCCTACCTGGAGCTGTACAACGAGGAACTGTTCGACCTGCTGTCCAGCTCAGAGGACAACTCCAAGCTCAGGATCTACGAGGATGTTACTCGGAAGGGATCCAATATTGTTAATGGCTTGGAGGAGATTACGGTAAGCCTATTTTAACATTGGTATTGTACACGGTGCGCGTGTCCTACCTGGAGCTGTTCGACCTGCTGTCCAGTTCGGAAGACAACTCCAAGCTCAGGATCTACGAGGATGTCACCCGGAAGGGATCCAAATTTTGTTAACGGCTTGGAGGAGATTACGGTGAGTCTAATATCTTAGAATTGGTATAGTACATGATGGGTGTCTCCTACCTGGAGCTCTACAACGAGGAGCTGTTCGACCTGCTGTCCAGCTCCGAGGACAACTCCAAGCTCAGGATCTACGAGGATGTTACTCGGAAGTGTTCCAATATTGTTAATGGCTTGGAGGAGATTACGGTAAGCTTTAATTTTGAAGATTGTTGTCTAAAATATTGCAAGGTTTCACAGAAAGCTTTTAATGTCTTCCATTGTCTTGACCAATCTAGGCCAATATTTAGTACGTCCACAACGAAATATTGGCCTAGACGGGTCCTGTGGGATTCGTATTGTCGGCAAAAATTGTGTACTGTAAGCGTCCGATTACAAAATTGCGCATTCGTCTTGAACTTGACTTTAAGCCAACAGCGAGATGGGCGAACGACAATATAACGGGGGAATTGCCACAATAATAGCAAGGCCTATGCTGAGTTATGAGCTGTGGATGATGATGATAGAGCTATGCTTTAAGGAACCAACAGAACGCGCATTGTTGGTTGTCAACTTTCGTCACTGACACCGCGCTACAAATTGCCAGTGCGCGGGAAAGGATCACTGCATGTCAAAGTGCCCTTTGTGTTTCTTAGCACTACTAACTCTTCTGTAAAACACTATTACAATGTTGTTTTTTCTTCCCAGGTGTATAATAAAAATGAAGTATACAAGATCATGGCGCAGGGACAAGAGAGGAAGAGAGTTGCATCCACGCTTATGAATGCACAGTCAAGGTATTGTATATCTAACTTGTTTTTATTGTAACCATTGAAATAACTATTCATATATCTTAACAAACATGTGAATAGTCTTGCCATGAAGTACCGTGTTACCCCAGTGAATGGGTTGTGGAGGTCAGGTAGGCAGCCGCTCCTCGTAAAATACTGGTATTCAGCTAAATCCGGCTTGACTTGAAGCCGACCCCAATATAGTTGGGAAAAGGTTAGGTAGATGTCTTAATAAACATACTCAACAACGACTAACGAAAGGAATTCTGTGGATAGACAGTGTGAAAGATGATATTTCTAGAAAGGTTAGGAAAAATATATGTTGCGCCAATCCTAAATGAATTTGAAAAACATGTGTTATGCTATCCTTAAGTTATATGCACAAGATACATTGCGCCCATCCCAAATAAATTCGAGCAAGACTGATGATGATCTTTATTTTTGTAATTTTTTTATTTTTGTGGTATCTTTTGATTAGGATATCTCCCAGGACTTTGGGGTCTTTTATAACTTTCATAATTCACCTCTATCTTATCTCGTGTGCGATAATGTGGTTGTGAGAGTGTGATTGGGGCAGGTTGTACCTATCAGGAAACTCAGACTCTAACACGAAGTTTCGGCCCTTAGCTATACATCATCATCTACCTAGCCTTTTCCCAACTATATTGGGGTCGGCTTCCAGTCAAGCCGGATTTAGCTGAATACTAGTATTTTACGAGGAGCGGCTGCCTACCAGACCTCCACAACCCATTAACTGGGGTAACACGGTACTTCATGGCAAGACTGGAGTCAGATTTACTGGCTTCTGACTATCCGTAACGACTGCCAAAGATCTCCAAATGACAGCCGGGACCAACGGCTTAACGTGCTTTCCGAGGCACGGAGGAAACTCGTTATGTTAAGATGGTCACCCATCCACAGACCAACCTAGGCAAGCGTTGCTTAACCTTGAAGATCGATCTGTGCGGCTGTTATTATCTAGCCACGAGCTCCTCTTTCGCTCCTCCTTAGCTATACGCACAATGAAACTATTTCCAAAACGTTATGCGCTTTTACCGGTGACGTATCGCCGTACGTCTAGTGCTCCTACAGTGGAATGGCATTTTAACTTAAATTATTTTCATATTGCAGCAACCTTCCTAATGGCAAATCTAATTTGTTGTAAGTCTTTTTAACAGTAAATTGGTTTGTTTATGCTTCTTCATGTTTTTTTTTTAAATAAAATGTCAAATTAAATTAGATAAAACGTTTTCACGGACGCACAACAATAGGTATGTACAGTATGTGGAACACCTGTGTTCCATCAGTTGCCCTTTTCTTCCTAGGGCCGTGTTAACCCGTTTGAAAAATCCAATCTATCCAAAATATCGGTAACCGAATCTGACTTTATTTGGCCATTAATTGACGTTAAAAATCTCTCTCTCATACTGGCGAAGAGCCGCAATTTTTGAGTTAAGTCACTTTCATTCTAAGAGCGTTTTCACATTATCCGATCCGATATCGGTGTCGGACGCCGATACGATATCGGGGTAAGCAAAATGTATGTAATGCCGTGCTCCGATATCCGATATCGGATCGGATAATGTGAAAACGCTCTTAAGGTGTGTCTTGTGTCATGAAATTTCGTTTTGTTCATTGGGTTGGTTACTGCAATATGCTGAGGAAGCATGATCAAACATGTAGACATCTGTATTAGTTAAGCATGTAGGTTAGGTACTACCCTCTGATTCTAGTACTTATTTACTATGTTGCAAACATTACTAGAAAGAGAGATTAGATTTAGAGGCTAAAATTTACTGTTTGTTTTCTTTAGCTAGTACGTAGATTGAAATCTAGAATCCGAAATCCAATAAGAGTCCTATGTCCGTAATATACTTTAAAATCATGTAACCGATGCTTTAAAAGGATGGCAATAATGCGAACATAGTTGTAGACAGTTGTAGTTATAGACAACATGTTTATTCTGCCCGAATAGACCCATACATTCCCGAATGGATATCAACTCGGCGTGTCGGATATTCCGAAATCTGATCATTAATGAACTTTCAAATTTTTTAACTTTTCCACCATATTTAGGCTCTTGCGGACCACAGGTCTGGAACTACTGAAATAAACAATCACAAAGTCTTCTAGTACCTACATTTACTTCCAAAACACACAAATCAACTTACCACCTTTTTCCAGTCGCTCCCACACAGTGTTCACCATCGTAGTCCACATGAAGGAGAACAGTCCTGAAGGCGAGGAGCTGATGAAGATCGGTAAACTAAACTTGGTAGACCTGGCGGGCTCGGAGAACATCAGCAAGGCAGGCTCGGACAACCCCGCGAAGAAGGAGCGCGCGCGCGAGTGCGTTAACATCAACCAGTCGCTGCTGACGCTCGGCAGGGTCATCACGGCGCTCGTGGAGAGGCATCCGCATATACCTTACAGGTAGGTTTCAGTTGGAGTCTTATAATGCTACATTTATGCTTAAGTTTGCCACAGAAGAAAACGTAGCGTTGGAAGGCCTCCTACAAGGTGGACCGATGACCTGGTAAGGGTTGCGGAATCCGATGGATGCGGGACACACAGGACTGTTCATTGTAGCGACACTTGGAGGCCTATGTCCAAGAGAGGACGTCTTTCAGCTGCAATGATGATGATAATGTTTGCCTAGGCGTGTCAGACGTCCACGAGCAATGGCATCTTACTCGTAGATCGATATGTGGTCGTACACAGCCAGTGCTTAGCTAGACGTGGGCGATGCGAGGCCCCACGGTCTTGCATTTAAAGGGGGGCCTCGCACAAGCGAGGGCTTCAATAGTAATGTTTTACATAATGCAACACAACCTATTTTCTTCCAGCAATTCGCTACAAAATATTAATTTCTCACCCAATACTTCCTCCCACAGAGAATCAAAACTAACCCGCATCCTCCAAGAGTCCCTGGGAGGTCGGACCAAGACGTCCATCATAGCGACCATCTCCCCCGGTCACAAGGACCTGGAGGAAACCATGAGCACGCTGGAGTACGCCCACCGCGCCAAGAACATCCAGAACAAGCCAGAAGTCAATCAGAAGATGACGAAGAAGGCTATTCTGAAGGAGTATGCAGAGGAGATTGATCGGCTGAAGAGGGACTTGCAGGCTACTAGGGATAAGAATGGTAAGGATATACTGTTATTTCTGTAAAGGCTGATTTTATCAACAACAATTTTTATGTAGGAAACTAGCTGTTTAGATAAAAGTTATAGACATTGTCAAAAAAAAATTATGGGTGGGAGTAGGAGGGATTTAAACTCAGAATTACAAAATATTTACCCCCCAAAATTAAAATTTTATTTTGGGGAAATTTTTATATATTTTATAGTTTTGTCGTGTGTACAACAAGGCAAATTGCCTTGTTGCTAGCAGCCCACAAGCTAAAAATAATGGTTACTAAGGATTAACTTATTCCTAACACAGTCTTATTTCCTCTTCATTCCTAACTACATATGACCCACATGGTCCGTGTAAGCCGATCTGGGCGAGTCGGTCTCCATGTATCTTGTATGTATGGCATCGAGACTAGTAGAGCTACATTAGCCCCACGCCACGCGACGCGGTTCTACATACAACTTGGGCAAAAAATTAGCAAATATTCTGATTTGCTTACCAAGCGAGTGTCAAAAAAAGTCGTCATAAGTTTCATCACCAATCCCATCCCTCAGGCGTGTACCTAGCCAGCGAGACATACGCGGAACTGACACTAAAAGAAGAGGAACAGCGCAAGGAGATCCAAGAGCTGCTCCTCAAGAAGCGCGCCATGGAGGAGGAACGCGACCGCATGGAGAGCGTGTTCCAGGAACTCAACCAGACCCTCGAGGTGAAGAGCACTGAGCTGGCTACTGCGGTGACGCAGTTGGAGGGCACGAAGAAGGAACTGGCGAGTACTAGCCAGGTGAGTGGAACTGAAATGAAGTGGATTCTATTAGATTGTTTTATCGATCTCCGTTGTCCAAATATATGTATTTTATGTGTGTATGAGTATGTATGTGTGTAAATAAATAAATGGGTTTCGATGTCGCACCTCAAGCGGTAAAGCGTGACTAGTAAAGTCACATTGTTTAGAGCCTCCCAACTCTCAGGGCTCCACATTAAGTATATCATTACCAGATTTGGCTAGGCTATGCAAACTGGGCCGACTGTAACTATTTAATTTTAACTGGTAACATGGTTTTTGTGTAACTTAACTGGTGACGGCGTGAGAGACATATGACAAAACTAGTTTCCGCCCGCGGCTTCGCCCGCGTGGTGTGTTGATAAAAAGCAGCATATAGCAAAAATAACAAAATCGAAAAAAAAATAAAAAAAAGTATGACTAAAAGTAGCCTATATGTTAATCCAGGGTATAAACTATCTAAATACCAAATTTCAACCAGATCGGTCCAGCCGTTTTTTCGTGAAAGAGTAACAAACATACATCCATCCTCACAAACTTTCGCATTTATAATATTAGTAGGATTAGCAAAAGTTTATTTTCGTTTCTTGCACGCGCTGCGTCCACTTATAAATGTTCCTTTCGTGTTACCATGCATGTTTTGTTACAGTAGTCTGTACTCGACTTTATGTAATAACGAGCGAAATCCGATATCGTATAACTACTGAGCATTTTTAGGATCCATTTTTGGAGGTTGTCGTGATGTTATCTACAACTTTGGTAATGCGCGACTATCAATTTTCTCTGGCCCTTTTTGGTGATTATTATGATGATTTAAACAAGTTCTCAACGTCTCTATCTCCCTTCCAGAAACTAGACCGCACTCGTCAAGCGTGCGAAGAACAACAGGTCCTAGTATCAGCGCACTGCAGCACCGAGGTGGCGCTGAGCTCGCAGGCGCGCGAACTGCTGGCTACTGCTGATGTGGCCACCAAGCACGTCGCCTGTCTCCATGATACGGTGGATAAGCGCAAGTGAGACTATAAATAATTATTATATGGCAATCCAGCCTACCCTGACGATAAGCGTTTATTGCTAGTTTCTACTGAAATGTTTTCTGTATTCGAATTCAATCGAAGATAGGAATAAGTTATTTTCCTATAATATGGATGCGAAACGCATACCGTCGCCACAACCCATCGTTGCGACGCTTGGAGGAAGCCTACGTCCAGCAGTAGACTTCTTTCGTTTGAAATGATGATGATGTTTGATTGTTATTTGATTGTATTTCGAAATTCATTGAAAAGCTATTGTTACGAACGTGAGTAATTAAATGCCGGTTTACTAGCAGAAGACTTTATTCACCACAAACAATGACAAATTAGTCCAATCAACAAATAACCAATCACTATAAACACTCAGAGTTCCGTTTAGTATCGCTTAGGTCGCTAGGTATCACTTCAAGCACTTAGGTAGTTCGCTCTGTATCGCTGACGAAATCAAACTCAACTCGCTTCTAGCCGGGGGCCCGTATTTATATGCGAAGTCATCGAAATTTCTCGATACCGACGTTTCAAGGACATTCTAGCACAAAATAGTCGCATCGGGAGGCCATAAATCATTATTATTACTCTCGTAAGTAGGTACTTATCTACCACCTTACATGCGAATTTCGACTCTATTGCTAATACCGGAAGGTACAAATTCCCTTATCCACCCACATAACTACCTACTGAATTTTATCTACTAATAATAGTGTGTGTCGGACTTTTCTGGAATTTGCCAGGTCTGAGTATGTACTCCTATTCTAGATGCTTCGCACAACAATGCGTTTTAATTATTTGATGCTACCCTTGGTTCCGTCGGAGATATAGCGTACTCAAGTTTCACGGCGTAACAGTGCCCCCCTCTTAGTCATGCTCGTCCCGAGCATTATTAGATCCGTGATACGGCGCCAATCTATCCACGTGGACTACCTTAGGTTTCCCTCGTAACCCTTTCTTGATGCGGTAGGTAACGTCGTTGATCCTTTTTATCACGGTGTAGGGTCCCTCCCATCGAGCTTGCAGTTTCGGCGACTTTCCTTTTCGTCGAAGTGGGTTGTGGAGCCAAACCAGTGCACCTTCCTCAAATCCCTTGGCGTTGGCATTGCGGTCGTATCTAGTTTTCATTTTAGCGCTGGTGTGCAGGCTATTCTCACGCACTCGTTTATGCACTTCATCCAATTGATCTTGGAGGTCACTTACGAAGTCCGTAACTGGCTTAGTCTTGTCAGGTGGCACGCCGGTTATGGTATCGACTGGAAGTCTCATCTCCCTGCCGAAATTCACTCTTGCTGGGGTATGGCCCGTGCTATCATTCACTGCTGATCGATAAGACATCAGAAATAGTGGAATATACCGGTCCCAATCTTTCTGATGGTCATCGACAACCTTAGCCAGGTGATTCTCCAGGGTCTGGTTAAACCTCTCCACCATTCCGTCCGACTGTGGGTGCGCAGGTGTTGTGCGTGTCTTGTAAATCCCCAGAAGAGTGCACATTTCCTGGAACAGCGCAGATTCGAAGTTGCGGCCTTGATCGGAATGGATCTCCAAAGGTGCGCCATACCGACATACTACTTCTTCGACCACCTTTTTCGCCACTGTCGTCGCTTCCTGATTGGGTATGGCGAAAACTTCAGGCCACTTTGTGAAATAGTCCTGTATCACCACTATGTATTTGTTTCCGTCATCTGTCACTGGGAAAGGTCCAGCAACGTCGATGGCAATGCGTTCCCATGGGGCTCCTACATTGTACAACTGAAGCTTGCCCCTGCTCCTAGTCTGTGGTCCTTTCACGGATGCGCACGCTGTACATTTCCGACACCATTGCTCTATGTCTTCTCTACAATTGAGCCAGTAATACCGCTGTCTCACTTTCAGTAGAGTTTTCTTGATTCCCAGGTGTCCACCAGAAGCGCCATCGTGTATCTCCTGAAGCAGGGGGACCACTTCACGTCGCGGTACTATCACTTGTGTGGTCACCTTCTTGCCATCGTTCGATTCCCATTTCCTACAAAGCACGTCATTTTCTAGGACTAAACTGTCCCACTGTGCCCAGTAGCTCTTTGTGACAGGACTATGTGACGATACTTCATTCCACTGAGGCCTAGTTCCACTACGCTTCCAGTCCAGTATAGGTCGAATATCGTCATCTTCTTCCTGGGACTTCTTCAGCCCTAATTAAGTTCACGTGTTCCCGGGCTTCATTTTGCTGGCAATGTCTACAGTCCTCATTACATGGACGTCGTGACAGGGCATCAGCATTGCTATGCCCTTTTCCACTACGATGTTCCGTCACAAAGTTGAACTCCTGCAGCTGCTCTAGCCATCTTGCAACTTGACCCTCAGGGTTTTTGAATTGTAGAAGCCATTTCAATGCAGCGTGGTCCGTCCTCAACGTAAACTGTCTCCCTATGAGGTACTTGTGGAAATGTTGCAAAGTTTTTACAACAGCCAGTAGTTCTCGTCGAGTCACGCAGTAGTTCCTTTCCGGTTTTGAAAGTGCCTTACTGAAGTAAGCGATCACGACTTGCCTATCTTCTTGCACCTGCGACAGCACTCCACCAATTCCTGTGTTGCTGGCGTCGGTATCGACGACAAATCTTCCATCTCTGCTCGGATACCCCAGTATAGGCGCTTCACACAGCCGTTGCTTTAGTTCGTTGAATGCTGACTCACAGTTCTTGTCCCAGATAAAATCTCGTTTATCCTCAGTCAGCTGATGTAAAGGTTTTGCAATGTCCGAAAAACTCATAACAAACCGTCTGTAGTATGTGCACAACCCTAGAAATGCACGTACTTCTGTTTTGTTCTTTGGAGCCGGCCACTGTTGGACAGCCTTTATCTTCTCAGGATCGGTTCTCACTCCATCGGCGCAGATGACATGTCCTAGGTAGCTGACCTCCTTCTTGAACAAGGCACACTTCTTTGGGCTTAGTTTTAGGTTAGCCCCCTGTATCCTGGTGAATACTTTCTCCATATTCCTCAGGTGTTCCTTAAAAGTGCGGCCCATTATAATGACGTCATCCAAATATACCAGACAGACGTCACCAAGAAGGCCCACCATGACTCTATCCATGAGGCGTTCGAACGTCGCTGGAGCGTTGCACAACCCAAAAGGCATGACGTTAAATTGCCACAGGCCGTTGCCAATTCCTGTACTGAACGCTGTCTTTTCCTTATCTTTCTCGCTAATTTCCACTTGCCAGTAGCCACTTTTCAAGTCAATGGTTGAAAACCACTTCATACCACTGAGCATATCCAGTGTGTCGTCTATCCTAGGCAAGGGATAACTGTCCTTCTTCGTTACATCATTCAGCATTCTGTAGTCTACACAGAATCTGGTACTGCCGTCCTTCTTCTTCACCAGAACGACAGGAGAAGACCATGGGCTCGTAGAAGGTTCAATTATTCCGCTATCAGCCATATCCTTTACCATTTCTGCTACCTCAGTTTCTTTAGCCCAGGGTATGCGGCGCGGTCTCTGTTTAATTGGTCTAGCATCACCTGTATCTATCTCATGCTTGACGAGACCTGTTCTTCCGCAATCTTTTCCCGTTGCAAAGATATCCCGGAACCGTAGCAGAAATTCCTTGGCTTGCTGTAGTTCCGAAACTGATAAATTACTCTTAGAATTTTCCAGAAGTTGCTGGATGTGATCAGGTTCACCTTTTATTGCGTCTTGTTTTACTGAAGATGTGTTGATTTGGCGGAGATACTTCACTTCTTCACATCTTCCAACAACACTGTTTTTCTTCAACTGGATCTCCTTTTTTCCAAGATTCACAATCCTGACCTTGGATCTTCCTTTCGTCATAACTAATGTCCTCGCGGTGATAAGTTCCGGGTGCCGGCCAATGTCTTCAACCATAACACATCTGCGTTGCCTAATTTTCTTGGGAAATTTAACTTCGACTAAGGTTTCCGTTCTTGGAGCCAATGTGGTATCCTTTAAGCAATAGAGGTTGCATGTGTTAATTCCTTGCAGGAAGACTTCTTGGTCTGGGAATTTCAATACTCCTTTATCGATATCTAAAACACATCGGTAATTCCGCAGGAAGTCGAGACCCAGTATGCAATCGTCGGTAATATTCGCAATTAACGCTGAATGGGTGTACACTTGATCACCGATTTTAAACTCGATTTCTGTATCACCGAGGACGGAGACTGGCTGGCCGGTGGCTGTCTGAAGTCGGTAGGCTGGGGTTTGTGTTTGCCACAAGATGGTGCGTTTCAGCAGCTCAGGTCTTATAATAGTCCGTGACGCCCCGGTGTCAACGGTGAAATTGCAAGCACGTTGATTCAGCGTTCCCTCGATGATCAAACTATTTCCGTTGTGGACTTGATTGATGGTGATGGTTGGGGCCTTCAGTTGACCAGCCAGCACCCGCCCCGCGGCCCTGGCGACATTTAGTTTAACGACTCCTCGTTAACTTGAGTTCCGGAGTCCACACTTCCCCTCTTCCTCTTGGGGCAATCGGTACGAATGTGCCCTTTTTCTCCACATCCATAACACGTCGGAATATAGCGGGACTTTGCCGACGAAGCCACTTCTCGGTGACGTGGTTGCACTGAAGGTGAGACCACCACTTCCCGAACTCTGTGCGTACGTGAGTCTTGTCGTACGGCTTCTACTTCAAAAGCGTGGGCCATCGCACTCTTCAGAGTTTGGTGGTGTCCGAGTCGCACCGTAGCTCTGACTTCAGTATCCCGTAGACCGTCGATGAATGCTTGCACCAGATTTACTTCCACCATCTCCGGTGTCATCGACATGTATGCCCGCCGGACCAGCCGTTCAACCTCTACTCCCCACTGCTGAAGGCTCTCGTTCGACCTCTGCGTTCTCTCGCGAAGTTGCGCGCGGAAAACATGTTCGAGGTGCTTGTCACCATAGCGAGTGTCTAGTCCCTCCATTAGACGCTCCAACGTCCTGCCGTCTGGAGGAAGGTTCTCTAGGACCAGCAGAGCGTCCCCTCGTAGGGCCAAAGTTAACGCCGCGAAAGACTGGTCATCATCCCAGCGGTTCGTCTTGACCAGTGTTTGGAATTGGTACTTAAAAGCCGTCCAGGACGACGTGCCATCAAAACGCGGCATATCAAATTTTGCGGCTGATGCACAGTGGGTGTGCGATGGTGCGCTAACAGCAACGGGTTCGCGTGCTTCGAGCTTTACAATTTTTTTGTTGATGTCCAGCAGGCGATCTTCGTGGCCATCAATTCTGGTTTCGAGGCTATCAGCTCGGGCGGAAACCTCCTTGACCTCTAAGGTGAGATTTTTCACCTTCTCGCCCAACGTGACGAGGCCGTGATCGATTTTTTCGAGGATTAGGTTCTGCTTAGCCTCTTGATCCCGGCGGGCTTCCTCCTGTTCGCGGCGGGCTGCTTCCTGTTCGCGGCGGGCAGCTTCCTGTTCGCGGCGGGCTTCTTCCTGGTTAGCCGCGATTAGATCCTGGAGCTTACGTTGGTTAGCCTCTTGTTCGCGGCGGGCAGCTTCCTGTTCGCGGCGGGCTTCTTCCTGGTTAGCCGCGATTAGATCCTGGAGCTTACGTTGGTTAGCCTCTTGTTCGCGGCGGGCAGCTTCCTGTTCGCGGCGGGCTTCTTCCTGGTTAGCCGCGATTAGATCCTGGAGCTTACGTTGGTTAGCCTCTTGTTCGCGGCGGGCAGCTTCCTGTTCGCGGCGGGCAGCTTCCTGTTCGCGGCGGGCTTGTTCCATACTAGCTTGCATGGCGGCCAACACTGCGGCGAGGTTCATTTCCGAGGACCCTGTTGGCGCCTCAGCAGCTGCCGTTGCTCCCATACCAGCCCGATCTTCCGCTTCCAGACGTTGACGTGCAGCATCCATCTCCACTTGCCTCCTTGTTCGTGGTCCCTATTTGTCGTCCCTCTGTAGTAATGGCATCTCACTTCTGACACCAGTTGTTACGAACGTGAGTAATTAAATGCCGGTTTACTAGCAGAAGACTTTATTCACCACAAACAATGACAAATTAGTCCAATCAACAAATAACCAATCACTATAAACACTCAGAGTTCCGTTTAGTATCGCTTAGGTCGCTAGGTATCACTTCAAGCACTTAGGTAGTTCGCTCTGTATCGCTGACGAAATCAAACTCAACTCGCTTCTAGCCGGGGGCCCGTATTTATATGCGAAGTCATCGAAATTTCTCGATACCGACGTTTCAAGGACATTCTAGCACAAAATAGTCGCATCGGGAGGCCATAAATCATTATTATTACTCTCGTAAGTAGGTACTTATCTACCACCTTACATGCGAATTTCGACTCTATTGCTAATACCGGAAGGTACAAATTCCCTTATCCACCCACATAACTACCTACTGAATTTTATCTACTAATAATAGTGTGTGTCGGACTTTTCTGGAATTTGCCAGGTCTGAGTATGTACTCCTATTCTAGATGCTTCGCACAACACTGCGTTTTAATTATTTGATGCTACCCTTGGTTCCGTCGGAGATATAGCGTACTCAAGTTTCACGGCGTAACACTATAATTATTAAAAAAGAAACTTTCATGAATGTCTGTTCTATTAACCAATCTCTCTTGTGTATCATAATAGTTGCTATCTTCTTTACACATTATGAAACGAAGTTGCTTATTGTGTCTGTCCTGTTTATTCTCTGGTCCCTAGTTTTACCGCTAAAACATCAGGTAATTTACATTAATATTCTTCTCAGGACTGTGGAGTCGACGAACCTGCAGATAACCCGCACGTACCGCGAGGAGTCGGAGGAGCAGCGCGGCAGCATCAGCAGCGGCGTGCGCCACTTCGCCGACACCGTCAACGCCGCCTTCAGCAACCTGCAGAGCGCGCTAGGTAATATATTACGTCCTCCTATTTGACTAAGTCCCTCCCCGTTTTTTTTTAAATTGTTATAAACTAGTGCTTGACTGCGATCGCACCTGATGGTAAGCAGTGATGCAATCGTCGATGGTGAGGCGCACTAGTTTATTAAGAGCCTATTCACTCTAGCCTTGAAGACCAAATTATAATTGGACGGGAAAACTGCAGCAGGCAAATTGTTCCAGTCCCTCGATGTACGCGATATGAACGACGAGGCGAAACGCTTAGTCCGGACCGTAGAGGTTTGAACAACGTAAGGGTGGATACTCGCCGTACGACGACGACGATGACGACGTTTTCCTTCCAAACCTCTTTGTCTTGGGCGATCTCTGGCCAAGTTTGCCCCGCGAACATGATCAGATCCCACACCACACTACACCATCTTCGCCGCGGTAGACCTCGACGATGTCGTCCTTCCTCAGGCTAGTGATGAGAGAGACGGAAAGGTCCCTAGTCCAGTGCGGATTGTTGGATGTCACATGTCTTCGAAATTTGGTTCTAGGATATGCTGGTTTCCTTTCACCGCTTTGAGAGCAGATTTTAGTCTAACTTACTAAGAATAAGTTGTATTTACGTTATACATGGTAGTAGATCAAGATGAGTCTATGTTAAAATTAACAAGAAAATGTTAATTTCCTCTACAGATTCGTACACAACTTCGAGTACGCAGACGCAAGAGCAAAACAAGCAACAGCTTGAGAACTTGGTGCAGACTTTCACTGATACTATGAATGAGGTAAGATTGTTACATACATAAACTTGACTCAACAAGTATATAGTTTTAAGATACTTAGGGTTGAGAGGCGTGAATCCAGAGGCCCTAGGTCATATCTTGTTTTTGAGGTGATATCACACCTACTAATCAATACTTAGCGTGACAGGTTGCCTAATCATCTCGGATATAATACGATTTTTGTAATAATTAAGCCGCCAAAAACAATCTAGTTACAGTAAACGAACCAATATTTTTCTATAAATGTTTGCTCTACACTAACAGTTACTTCTACGTTGTTTAAAGTTACATGCAGATCCACACACACATTATTGGATTCATATGAGAAAATCGTAACAAAAAGCTTCCCACTAGGTGGACTGACGACCTGATGCGAGACGCATCCATAGGATCGGTCGCTGTGGCGACGCATGTTCAGCATCGGACATACTCCGGCTGAAATGATGATGATGCTATGAGAAAATACGTTTATTGTGACCAATATTATTATGTTTTACTTTGCTTATGTTTCTACTACTAGACAGAAGTGTCCTCCATGTTGCTCCACTTAAGTTATTGTCCTGTTCCAGATAAAATCCGCAACATCAGAAAGCCACACAACACTCGTCCAATCCAGCGCTTCCCACCGCTCGCAACTACAGGCGTCCGTGACGTCACACTGTGCCGCAGTACAGGCGACACTGGCGGCCTTCCTGCGCAGCTTCGTGACGTCACTGCAGCACGCACAGGGAGTGGATGTCAAAGGGAATGTAGCTGCCTTCGTGCAGCAGTGGGTGAGTGTAATACTATAGATGATGTAGTCCAGCGTGTGGCAGCTGCAGGCGTCCGTGACGTCACACTGTGCCGCAGTACAGGCGACACTGGCGGCCTTCCTGCGCAGCTTCGTGACGTCACTGCAGCACGCACAGGGAGTGGATGTCAAAGGGAATGTAGCTGCCTTCGTGCAGCAGTGGGTGAGTGTAATACTATAGATGATGTAGTCCAGCGTGTGGCAGCTGCAGGCGTCCGTGACGTCACACTGTGCCGCAGTACAGGCGACACTGGCGGCCTTCCTGCGCAGCTTCGTGACGTCACTGCAGCACGCACAGGGAGTGGATGTCAAAGGGAATGTAGCTGCCTTCGTGCAGCAGTGGGTGAGTGTAATACTATAGATGATGTAGTCCAGCGTGTGGCAGCTGCAGGCGTCCGTGACGTCACACTGTGCCGCAGTACAGGCGACACTGGCGGCCTTCCTGCGCAGCTTCGTGACGTCACTGCAGCACGCACAGGGAGTGGATGTCAAAGGGAATGTAGCTGCCTTCGTGCAGCAGTGGGTGAGTGTAATACTATAGATGATGTAGTCCAGCGTGTGGCAGCTGCAGGCGTCCGTGACGTCACACTGTGCCGCAGTACAGGCGACACTGGCGGCCTTCCTGCGCAGCTTCGTGACGTCACTGCAGCACGCACAGGGAGTGGATGTCAAAGGGAATGTAGCTGCCTTCGTGCAGCAGTGGGTGAGTGTAATACTATAGATGATGTAGTCCAGCGTGTGGCAGCTGCAGGCGTCCGTGACGTCACACTGTGCCGCAGTACAGGCGACACTGGCGGCCTTCCTGCGCAGCTTCGTGACGTCACTGCAGCACGCACAGGGAGTGGATGTCAAAGGGAATGTAGCTGCCTTCGTGCAGCAGTGGGTGAGTGTAATACTATAGATGATGTAGTCCAGCGTGTGGCAGCTGCAGGCGTCCGTGACGTCACACTGTGCCGCAGTACAGGCGACACTGGCGGCCTTCCTGCGCAGCTTCGTGACGTCACTGCAGCACGCACAGGGAGTGGATGTCAAAGGGAATGTAGCTGCCTTCGTGCAGCAGTGGGTGAGTGTAATACTATAGATGATGTAGTCCAGCGTGTGGCAGCTGCAGGCGTCCGTGACGTCACACTGTGCCGCAGTACAGGCGACACTGGCGGCCTTCCTGCGCAGCTTCGTGACGTCACTGCAGCACGCACAGGGAGTGGATGTCAAAGGGAATGTAGCTGCCTTCGTGCAGCAGTGGGTGAGTGTAATACTATAGATGATGTAGTCCAGCGTGTGGCAGCTGCAGGCGTCCGTGACGTCACACTGTGCCGCAGTACAGGCGACACTGGCGGCCTTCCTGCGCAGCTTCGTGACGTCACTGCAGCACGCACAGGGAGTGGATGTCAAAGGGAATGTAGCTGCCTTCGTGCAGCAGTGGGTGAGTGTAATACTATAGATGATGTAGTCCAGCGTGTGGCAGCTGCAGGCGTCCGTGACGTCACACTGTGCCGCAGTACAGGCGACACTGGCGGCCTTCCTGCGCAGCTTCGTGACGTCACTGCAGCACGCACAGGGAGTGGATGTCAAAGGGAATGTAGCTGCCTTCGTGCAGCAGTGGGTGAGTGTAATACTATAGATGATGTAGTCCAGCGTGTGGCAGCTGCAGGCGTCCGTGACGTCACACTGTGCCGCAGTACAGGCGACACTGGCGGCCTTCCTGCGCAGCTTCGTGACGTCACTGCAGCACGCACAGGGAGTGGATGTCAAAGGGAATGTAGCTGCCTTCGTGCAGCAGTGGGTGAGTGTAATACTATAGATGATGTAGTCCAGCGTGTGGCAGCTGCAGGCGTCCGTGACGTCACACTGTGCCGCAGTACAGGCGACACTGGCGGCCTTCCTGCGCAGCTTCGTGACGTCACTGCAGCACGCACAGGGAGTGGATGTCAAAGGGAATGTAGCTGCCTTCGTGCAGCAGTGGGTGAGTGTAATACTATAGATGATGTAGTCCAGCGTGTGGCAGCTGCAGGCGTCCGTGACGTCACACTGTGCCGCAGTACAGGCGACACTGGCGGCCTTCCTGCGCAGCTTCGTGACGTCACTGCAGCACGCACAGGGAGTGGATGTCAAAGGGAATGTAGCTGCCTTCGTGCAGCAGTGGGTGAGTGTAATACTATAGATGATGTAGTCCAGCGTGTGGCAGCTGCAGGCGTCCGTGACGTCACACTGTGCCGCAGTACAGGCGACACTGGCGGCCTTCCTGCGCAGCTTCGTGACGTCACTGCAGCACGCACAGGGAGTGGATGTCAAAGGGAATGTAGCTGCCTTCGTGCAGCAGTGGGTGAGTGTAATACTATAGATGATGTAGCCCAGCGTGTGGCAGCTGCAGGCGTCCGTGACGTCACACTGTGCCGCAGTACAGGCGACACTGGCGGCCTTCCTGCGCAGCTTCGTGACGTCACTGCAGCACGCACAGGGAGTGGATGTCAAAGGGAATGTAGCTGCCTTCGTGCAGCAGTGGGTGAGTGTAATACTATAGATATATTAGCGGTTTGTAAACTGCCACTTTTGAACTACAAAATAAATCAGATATGCAATAAATTTAACATTGCATAAGGCGAAAGTAGAGAGATGAGCTAGAGGATTACCAGGAGGACTGGCCCGCAATGCCTGAAGACAGACGTATGTGGAAAAGAAAGGAAGGGAGCCCTTCGCCTAGCAGTGGGACATAAAAGACTAATTAGCTAATAATAACACAGTACCAAACTAGACATGGGTGTGGTGTGGCGAAGAAGACGCGATCAGTTGGTTTGATATTTTCGTGCAAATTCTGTGGTGGGTTGTTTCAAATAAATTGCAGCCGAAGCGACGCTTTCATGTACATGGAGGACAGAGTCGCTGCGTTGCAATAGATTCGTAAGTGAGTCATATGAGATCGCTTTGCAATTGTATTTTAATTCGTCCACGCGTCGCGTGATTTAAACATATACTCTCATTGAATATTTGCATGTGTGTGACCTGTGTGAAGTTTAATGGAACCTCACCCAACATTTCCATGTGCGTAAAGTGGAATTACAGCAATTTTTTTCTATCATTGACATCATTATTGCAGAGACTACACAAACACCTACGATTAATACAAGTTATTGAATGTGTGTTTCCTTCTTCACAGTACAGCGGCGCGGCAGCCCGAGTATCCTCCCTGCAGCGCGCTCACAACGCGTTCAACTCGCGCGCGCAGTCTAGCTACCAGCAGCGCGCCGCCACTGAACGTCAGCAGAGGGACAACAGACGCGCGCATGTGCAGCGACGAGCTAACAAGGCGCAGGCTTGTGTAGCGGTACGTACAGTCTTTATTATATTACTACAGTTTATTTATTTACTGAAATTTTATGCACAAAAACATTGTATAAAGGCAAACTTAATGCCTTAAGCATTTTGCCCGTGGCTTCCCTACCATCTCTACCCTATCCTACTCAACCCTACCGTGACTACCCTTCTTACCTACCGTACCCTACCCTACCTATCTACCTAACCTCCCTCCCTCCTTAGAAACTAACCTATTTATTTTACTTTTAAACCTGTGCCCAGCAGACGCCAAAACCGACTATATCGCGGTGCTTCTACAATAATTAAACATTCTATTGTTGCATAAAGCAACCACACTACGCCCACGACTCATTCTCTACCACAAAGAAACAAGGTTTTATGCTAATGGCTAAAAAAATACATAATAACGGCAATCGCGGTAGCCTCAAGCATACTGCTTGTACACTATATGAGCAATACGTGCTAGCTTCACTTTATATGAAAACATAGGCAACATCGTCTACTGCAATAGGAGTGTTTTTCGAAATTCAAGAGCGATATTTGTTCACCATGTATGTAGGAATAAAACCCCTAATAAAAAAACGCGTTTTTGGTGACTGATCTCGCCTGATGGTTAGCGATGTTGTGACCGACGATGGAGCACACTATCCTAGAAGTAACCTATTCACTCTGACTTAAATAACCCTAGATTGTAACTATCAGGAGACAAACTCCAGTAGTATCTACCAGACTAATAACTAACATTATTTGACAGGAAATGGAAGAAGAATCAGCACGCCTCGAACAACTCCTAACACAACAGCTATCAGACATCGAGACCGAACGCCAACAAACAGAGAACAGACTCCAAGAGTGGATGGAAGAGAAACGCAGACTTCTAGAAGAAGAACTAGCGAGACACGTGGCCACAGAGAAACAGGCTTTAGAAGACAGACTGGCGAAGAAGGTGGCAGAGATAGAGATGCAGAAGAAAATGTTGGGCGATAGAATGGAGCGCTTTAAAGAGTGGCAGGAGATACAGGCGGAGGCGGATAGAGAGGAGATGGAGATGGCGGAGGGAGACCTGCAGGAGTGGCAGAGTGAGAGGGAGGAGAGCGCTAAGGATGTTAAGAAGTATGGCAAGGAGTTTGAAGAAGGTATAGCATAGATTTATTTTATATGTATTTACCAGCCCTTGAATTTGCCATATCTGGTCCAGGTTTTGTTATTGTTAGGTTTGTTATATAGTGACTGCATGTGTAGAAGTTTTTGTCCAATATAATTGTATATATTTTTTGTAGGTTATGTTTATTTACTTGTTAGTAATTATTGCCTATTTCCCCAAAAATGTTAGTTTCCAGTTTAGATTAGGAATAGCGTAATACCAGTATTTGACACTGAGCGATTCTCGATCAGATTTTTATAATGTATTAATTTGGTATATCCTCTCAAAAGTATGTTTATCACGATTATTTTTCTTCTCTGTTCGATTCAACTCAAATTTTGTCCGACCAATATCTAGCCTCCTGGACAGCTAGCACGATTTATTGTCTGTTCTCATAATTAAAAATAATACATTTGTGATAATACAAACGGTGCAAGAGATATTGATACAAAAATTGTACCATAAGTTGGTTAGTTGAGTAAATGATTTTATGTTTTTCAGGCACAAATGCGATCAACGTGGACATGGAGATATTCAGCAAGAACGTGGTGGAAGTGGTGGAACACATCAACAACGAGATGCTGCGGGTGTTGGAGCAGACCAGGGCCCAGGTTGAGGTTAGTAGTAAAGTGTTTACAATATGTTACTTGGGGTGGAATGAATAGTGGAGGCTATTCAAAAGGCGGTTGTTTACGGTAGTAATATACACTAGGACTCGTACCCGCTTATTATAATCATATGATACGGCTCACGAAGTGTTCCTCGCCGACATCAGGTTTAATTAACATTAGCAATGCGCGTTTTTGATTGTTCCGACTTTGACTCGGGTCCGATTCGGATCTGTTATTGTGACTGATTGTGACTGGTGCATAGCACATTCATTCGCGAGTGGTTCCTCGATGGTTTTGAGTTTCTAGTGTGAGTACTGATTCGTACAATCAAAAACTAGTGGTCGATTCTGTAGACTCGAAACAGTCGAAAAAGTCTCGATTCGTTTGTAGACCGGCGAATCGATGGTTTATTTTAACGATTCCGACTGATTCGATTTAAAAAAAAACTTTTTTTAATTGTTATAAACTAGTGCTTGACTACGATCCCACTTGATGGTGTTACAGTCGTAGTAGTGATACAATCGTTGATGGTGAGGCGCACTAGCTTATTAAGAGCCTATTCACTCTAGCCAGACAACAGAATCGCCCATCGCTAGGTTTAGTTAAATAACTTTGTATATAATTTTGTTTGTAATCGTATATACATAATAATATAGTCCGTCTAATGAAAGCGCGACATGAGAAAAAGAGGTCAAATGCAAAAAATAAAATGTGGTATTACTAACTAGTAGGAAAATCATGTCTTAACACTTAACAATTTTTTTATTTTCTACAATTGCGGCTGAATAATGTTGCCAATTAAATTTAAAAAAGACTCCAGTTCGCGCTTTCATTAGACGCACTCTAGTTCAATTATTAACATGACTGTATGTTTGTGTAACAGCAAGAAGTATCAAACGTGATATCGACGGACGAGGCGACGTGCCAGCAGTTCGTGCAGGAGGCCGAGCACACGCTCACCAACGTCGTCGATACTACCAAGCAGATCACTGACGCACTTGTCAGTAAGATTGAGGTAAGCACACAACTTCTATCTCCGTTATTTCATCTATATATATACTAATGTAATAAAGAGATAAAGTTTGTTTTTTTGTTTGTATGGTATAATCAATGTATATATTGATAGAAAGCTGCTTTCTTCCTGAGTGCTATAGACTATATTTTGTGCAAAAAAAGTGAACTAAGTAAATTCAGAAAAACTTTCATACGGACGAAGCCGTGGGCAAAAGATAGTTTAGCAATATGTCTGGCGGATCAGGAAATTGTTTATTTTATTTTATAGAAAGCTTACAGACCAATAGAAAAATGTAGTAACGTTACGATGGTTATCGCGAAATTGTCATAGTAACGTTACACGGAGGGAGTTTTGGTGGCTTCGGTAGTTGTATCGTTACGCTTTCTACTGAAATCGTTATATTCTTACCCTTTTAACCTAACTCTGTAAGGGCCGACTTCCTATCGAAAGTATGCATCTGAATACCTGATTTTACACGGAGCGACTATGTATCTGGCCTCTGAATATCACGTACTACAATTATTTAATAACTAACGGCTTCACCCGTGTTTTAGTAGATAACTATCCCGAGGAAACATGCTCTCAGAGTAGAAAAAGTATCCTAGCTATTTCAAGACATGTTCTACCTGTATTCAATCAATCAATCATTTTTCAATTAATCATTTTATTTGCGTAACATGGGTTTACAAAGATGTTTTACAGATGTTCAGGTATTCCAAGTTTTATCGAGATCCATTATGTAGTTTTTGCAATAAACATCCGTACATTTATTAGTAGGATATATTGAATATTTGTAGGATATTTTGCAGTATAATATCATACATTTCATTCAGTAGTAGAACGTTATTTTATCAGCAGTCATCTAATGATAGTCTCATAAATGTACAATATTTCTTACATATACAATTTACTTATTCACAACCCTTTCCAGGCAAACTCCAGCATCGCAGTGTCCCAACTATCCTCCGTCAGCACGTCCACTGCCGAGCTGATCTCCCAGGCACAAGCTCAGCAGGCCGCGCACTCCAGCTCCTGTGATGATGCACGGCAGACGGTGGAGAGCTTGCAGGCGCAGCTGTGCGAGGCTCTCGCCAGGCATGCGGAGCTGGAGGGACGGTATCTCAGTGAAGAGTATAAGGTGTACTCTCCTACTGGTGAGTTGACGTTTTTAGGAACTTTCTTGTGGAACTGTTTTATTTATTTCATTCTTTATGCACACAAAACTACAGAGGTGGACTTAATGCCTTGAGGCATTTTCTACCAGTCAATCTTTGTAAAAAAAAAGGCTTTCTCTGTCTCAACAATAGTGTAACAAATAGTCAGTAAAAGAATTGTCACAAGAAAACGCGTGTCTATTGTGGCACCCCAAATGGCGCATAGTGTTCCACGCGTAACTCAAAGAGATGTCAGCAAAACCTTAGGCGCCCAGCAAGGTCAAAGCCTCTGGAACCACGGGTTTGCGTTTGAAAGGAAAGCTTGGGTCCCTGGAACGAAAGGCAAAGAAGGAACATTCGAGTCTCTGCGGTGGGCTAGCTGAAAACCAGCGCTGAGTGTCTAACACCCAGCAAATGCTGAGGTGGTCACCCTTTCGGTGCGGGCACGCTCGGCGTATTCTGTGCTTTTGTTCTTTTTGTTTACTTTGTGTTTGTAATATTTGAGTTGTGTCTGTCCCGAATAAAAGTATTCTTCTATTCTAAACGCTATGTTGTGTTGACAGGCAAGACTCCATCTCGCATGGAGTACCGCTACCCGCGCATGCTGGCGGCCACGTCGCCGCACGAGCGACTGCTGGCGAGGTTCCGCGCCATGCGACAGAACCACGACGATGTGAGTACCCACTATTGCATACTAACCTAACTATAAGCATGATTGTGCCGATATCTATTATACTACTATTCCAATCAACTGTGTCTAGCTCCCACTGGTGTAAGCATTGTTGGAGTATTTCGCCGTTGACGATCATCGAGTAGTTGTTGTAGGTTGTAAAGGATAAACACCAAACCACTAAGTAACACATTAAAATGTTTATTTATCAATATAGAAAGTTATGTTTAGTTTATCCGAGCCGCACTTATTATTTACTGACACATTACTTGGCTCGTACAAGCATGTACAGTATAGATTTCCAACGGGAGCGGTATCGCCCCCTAGTGGGGGCTAGAGCTTTTCGAAGGACGGTAAATGCTCGGCAAATGATGACCTCTCAATCACGACCATGAGTAGCACGATCACGGACGAGAGAGAGAATTAGTTTTAATTAGTGATAATTAATCTGTTAAACGCTAGGTGTCTCTTATTGTCTTTCTATGGTCTCTAATTACGGTATTCGAAAGGTTAATAAATAATTGACAAATTTAAAGAATTGGTATAATGAAATGTTTTGTAAAAGAGGCATTAGAATTTTGTTTTCTTGTAAAGGGGGGCAGTAATTCATAAAAGGTTAGGAAACTATGTAAATCATACTTTCCCAACATAAAAGGTTATATTATAAGGATACTCCAGTATCGTAATCTTCTTCCTATTTCCCGCCAGGACTGCATAGTAGTAGAGTCGGACCCCGAAGCCCCCACCGCCAGCGACTCCGAGTGTTCGGCTTCTGAGGACTCGGCCGTGTTCGCGGCGCCGTCGCCGCCGCTGCCGAGCGCGCCCGCTACACGCAACACGCACATCGTCAAGAGCACCTCCGAGACTGACATACTCTACACTATGAAGAAGGTAAATATTCTAATTATATATAGCTGAAAAAACACATTTTGCATGACATGTTTTAGTACCTATGTTGAGGTTGTGGCGTAGTGGTAAAACACAGTGTGAAGCGAAAAGGGTTATATTTTCAAACGTTGATGAGAGTAGGTACAAAACTTTTAGCGTAGGAAACGCGCGTTGTCCATGGCATCGGGTAAAACAGCGCGTCATCGCACTCTAATATGGCGGCTCGGGACCCGCTCCCCACCCGCACAGACCTCGCGCACTCCCTTTACAATATTTGCAACGCGCAACGTTAACAACCTATATAATACATATCATCGGTTACCATTAGTACGGTACTTTACGCCGGAACAGCTGCTCAACCTTTATAAAGCACAAGTTCGATAGTGTATTGAGTACTACTCTCATCTTTGCAATGCCAAACACCAGCTTGATGCATATGAGTCGATTGAGAAACGAGCCAAGAAGATCATCGGTAACGATGCACTTGTTGAGTCGAAACCACAAAGTCTTAAATATCAGTGGCTTGCTAGCCTGTCGGTTTTCTATCGTTCATACTTCGGGAAGTGTGCACTAGAATTGCACAATTTAATTCCGCCGAATCCCATTCCATTCTCAGACCACTATACGTATGACAATGCGCCTCCAAGCATAAGTTCTAACCACCTTTCAAACTTATTTTACAGCAACAAGAAAACGCCAAAGAGAACGCTGACCGTTCCATTTCAGGCAAGAAGCCTTCCAAGCTACCAGCACCTTCATCTCACAAGAAACCTCTCGTGGAACGGAACGCCAACTGACGTCGCAGTAAATATACCGTAGTATACTGCCTTGTATCATAGTTTAGGTAGCGTGAAGATAATGTGTTCAGTTGCGAATTGTCGCCGCGAGAGGCGCTAGTTATGCTTGGCTTTTGATGTAAATCCTTCTTCGTACAATTGGCACTACTGGCCTTGCAAGCAGGCTTAGCCAAGTTGATAATTTACAATCATTAACGCTATTAGAATGTCTTTTCTCAACGTTAAGTTACGTGGTCAGAACAAACGAATCTTCTTCTTCTCGATTCGACGGTAAACTCGCAATTTTTTTTAACAAACGTATAGAAATAATAACTAAAAAAATTGTAACTAAGTTCACATTGTTCAAAATGTAAACGTTTCTACAATGTTTATCGCTACATCCTGTAGTTTTATGGTATAAATGTTAGTCAAGTTACAATTTTGACGCTTACGCGGAGACGTTACCGACTGGAGAAAGAAGAAATTCGACACGAAACGGTCTTAACTTGGCTAGGCCTGCAGGACAGATTAAACTGGACGTACTGCCTACTGTACTATTAAAATGCTTTATCTGGTTTTAAATAGCCTAATAGTGTTGATTTGTCAAATTATGTAAAAAGGATAATACTATCAAGCGTTTTAAGCGGCATTTTTCGCCATTTCCATCGGAAAATCTCACCGATTTCCTAAAATATGCGGATTTAGATAAAAAATATGTTATTTTTATAAGAAGTAAGTATGTATTCAGTGTGTCTGTGCTTTTGTTTGTCGACTTGTATTCATAGTTTTATTATAATTATAATATGACAGTTGACGAACTGTAAATTATATTTTGACGAGTATAAAATAATAATTATGTAGTTTGAAAAAGGCTTTATTTCTTATGATATCGTTAGACGAAATTTACGAACAATAAATTTTTGATTTAACACATAAAGTAAATATAGAAAAAAAATATATATTATTCTGTCAACGCTTCGGGGAGACTATGCCCAACAGTGGCCATCTTTCGGCTGAAATGATGATGATTATGTCAACTGTCTAACCTAAAATAATAATTTTAGTATTTTAAAACTTATAACAATAGTTTGTCTTGATATTTATTATTTCTAAGTCTTCAATTTTATCTTTTACGTAATTCATTTCAAAAGTATTTTTAAACACTACATACCTACATCATTTCATTTGATTCTTTTTTTTTATAAAATATTTAATGTCACTATTCTATATTAAGATTTATAATGTTTTGCTATTATGTTTTAGAAAGTTATATTATTCGTACATACCTAGAGATGGGCTGGAAAGGGGTTTGAACCCAGTAACCGGGTTGCCCATCCCTATACATATCAAATGTGTGCTGAGTGCATGTGAATTGATAACTAAGTTAGTTAACGCGTAGTTTGTTAGACAATATATTATTAACCATGTTTAAAAAGTATTTAAAATTCATTCTAGATTATATGTTGCAACATTAGGTACCATGGATTATTTTTTTTGCAGTATAAACTTTATTTATAAAACTAACCGTTATTTTTCAAATTTTAAATTCAAATTCTCTATAAAAAAAATTAATTAAGAACCTACAAATCAGTGTATTTTTTATAATTAGGGCCTATAGTGTCATAATATTGCTATAGTGCGTCTAATGAAAGCGTGACCTGGAGTTTTTTTAAAATTAATTCGCAACTTTATTCAGCCGCGATTGTAGAAAATACCACATACAAAATGTTTTGGATTTAACCTCTTTTTCTCAGGTCGCGCTTTCATTAGGTGGACTATAGCTGCAAAGCCTTTCAGTTATATTTCATTGTATAATTAAAATACCAGCTCATGAATGTATAATATGAAGCAAATATTTGATATATTTAATACAAAATTGTTTACATCGCTTTTCTGTATTCACTTGAGTGTAAACTATGAATAAAATATAATTTACTATATAAAACTTATTTTTTTTTAGCATTAGACGGTAAAGATGTTTTCCTGGATTTTCATTATTATATTTTTCAAAACCTAATATAAAATGAAAAGTAAAAGCAAGCAATTTGCGTAAATGCAGGTTATGTCCTCACTTCGCGTCCACAAGTGTCATCTGTACATAAAATATACTCTGATTTCAGCAGTAAACAATACAGATGCCACCTATAAAACTTGTCTGTAAGCTGCAAGCCACCATGGAACATTAATTTGCTGGTGTGTGTTATCTCAGCCAGAAAAAAGTTGAAAATTGACTGTACGGTGCAACCGCACATTGCGTTAATGCTCTCTCATCATAATATTGAATTGTTATTAATTAACACACATTTTACATCAACTTCAGTTCACATTCGGACCGCGTCATAGCAACACCTCATTTATCGTTAGTTAAGGTCGTGGACTCAGTACACGTATCAAGTGAATTACATAGTTTTACTTGTTGCATTTACAGTCAGTTTTTTATAACATGAGACTAAATTGACACAGGTAATGTCAAACTTACTATAGGAATGATGCCAGTTCTTTTGTATTGTAATGTCATTTTAGTCTCAGGGTATAAAAAACAGACGGTAGCATCTCTATCAATCAGCAAAAGACGTACGTGTTTTTATTAGTTAGTATTAGCTTAATCGGCGTTGTAATGTTCTCACTTTTGCGACTCAGGCCTCCTCTCTAGGAGAGCTAATTAATGGCCGTACTCCATCAGGCCATGCCGGTTTCCTCACGATGTTTTCACTCACTGTTTTGAGAGCAGCGAGATGAAATAAATTACACAGAGTAATGCGCCAGACTGGGTTTGAACCCAAGACCAACAACTTGTAAGCCAGGACAGTTACCACTGCTTTAGTTCATGAATCCCCGACCGGTCCTATGAGACCGCGCTGTTATTGTTTTACTACTGTGTCTCGTTTTGCGGGTATGTGATAGGCTAATATACCGTAGAAGAAAAAAGGGTTACCCTAGTGATTGTAGGCTCTTTTAGTTACCGCTAGCTCGATAGATGGCGTTGGCGTCGAATTACATCGCGCTATGGTTTTGTTACCTCGCCACATATAACTAAATAACGGATAATTGAAAACTTCATGTTCGAAATACCTCTTAAAACGCATTTCCACAGGAGAGTTCTGTGGCAATTTTTGATAAAACCGTGAACCTTGTCGGCTTGTACGGTTTTATTTTAAACTATGTAGCTTATATGCCCGCGGCTTCGCTCGCATAAGACCCCTTGTGAGTTGTATTTCGAAAAATCCCTTTTTATTCCTCATCTAAACCTTAAATTCAGCCTTCCAGGTAATAATAATTTACCGATACATAAAAGTGTTCTCCAATTTTACAACCTGTTTTTTAGTATAATACCTATATGCGAAAATATTTGGTTCAGTATAGTTAACTGAATTGATTCCAATATTTTTTCCCAAAAATATTTTAAAACAAACTATTTTTATCTAGTGCGCCTCATCATCAAGGATTGCATTAATCACCATCAGGTGAGACCGCGGTCAAGCACAGGTTTATACCAATTAAAAAAAAAAAGAAATTAAATATTTACAACACCCTGGCATTATACCTACCCTCGGTACGCTTGCAGTGCGGGCGCACCTGAGCAATGAACATCTACCCTCAGTCGATAAAATGCCGTCAGACGATTCGCACGTGCGTGCGCATGCGTTCCGCGTGAGCGAGCGGAACCGCGCCGCGCCGTAGGCTTGAACATGTTAGTGAGAGAACCTACCTATTAGCATAGCATCAGCCTTAAAATATTCTCACTGCTGGGATTCAGGCCTCCTCTCTAGGAGAGGGAACCTACCTATTATCGTGTGTAAAAACTATCGTGTAACTTAGTAGTGAGTGATTGGTATAAGGCATTGTTAGTAGTGATTAAGTGAATTATTGCAAATAGGGATGATTAACATTTTTAAACACGCCAAGATGGTTAATTGTAGAAAGTTATTATTTGTACCTACACTCTGCTATGGGTGTAAGTACAAATAATAACCTTGTACTTACACCCATAACCTTTCATCCACTTTGAGCTTTGTTTGGCATAAGGTGTAAAAAATCGCATTGACTTCATTTTATCTTTTACGGCTGCTTTTACCAATACACAAAAACAATATACGTAATAATATCTACCTACACATGCCCACATACGTGATAGTCCAAAGCCTGCAAGTGTGATGGGAATTGTTATCACTAATAATAATAACTGGTGTCAGGATCTCCTGGCTTCTGACTGACAGTAACGGCAATGAAAGTCCCAAGCCTTTGCTTGGCGTGCTTTTTAAGGCATCGAGTTAGGTCGATATGATAAGGTAGTTACACTGGTCCCCATCCAGAGACCGGCTGGTAAAATACCGACCGCATAAATACTATGATCTTTTCATAAATAAAACACAAGGTAATTTTATCGTATTTATTAGCATATTATAGAGTCTACATTTACAATGGTTGAACTGACGACAGACTGATTCGTATCTCGCGAACATTATGTGTATGGAAACAATATGCACGCACGCACGCATGTGCACGTACGTTATTGTTCAATTTTATACTTACACGAACCAAATAAAAGACAGTTAAACTTAAATTAGGAAAACGCATGAATAAAAATTTGCTCTCTAACCAGTTTATCAATAAATATACCAAAATACAATACTATCAGGAAAACAATACTTATCAAAATTTTTAGAAAAGCAAACTAGATACATATCATACATTTTTCTCTCACGCCAAGACACTATGTTCTACAAACGTCATGGACTTTGACGTCAAAGTCCATATCGGACTACTCTTTCTTATTAAAAGCTTGGAAGCTTTATAATTTCATTGTTGATGAAGATGTATTAGATTTTTTTCACATTTATTTTCTACAGCTAAAAATAATTTAATTTAGATAATAATAAAAAAATGCATGCGTATTTCTTATTGATAAAAATACGAACTTGACCTCATATGTCGAGAAATATCAAATCAGCCTATTTCATCAGCACAATAATATTTACAACCTCACGCGGTGAGATACCAGATTCCACCATATTACTGATACCTATAAAATTTATTTTTTATTATTATTAAAAAAACAGCTGGTCAACAGATGCGAGTCTTGCACATTGAATTTATAATTCGAGATTCACTAACCCAAGAATCCGCTTGAACGTAGTAATTCTTTAGTTGATTTTCAAGCCACTGTGTATTGAACAGATCCCTAAAATACATTTAATTACTTTGTCCTACTATGTGCAAAAAGACTTGTTATAATTTTTTGAGGAAAACAATGATAAATATATAAAATTCTAAATTCAAATAATAAAGTCGTTTTTTTTTTATCGATATCAAATTCAAATGACGTTGCGTAGTGTTGCTAGCTTATTTAATACGACCCTTAATTTATGTTGAATACAGAAAAAATTTAAAGATATGGTGGTGGAATCCGAAGTAAAACTACAAATAAATAGTTTATTTATAATCCGACATTTATGGCTGGATACTCTACGAAAAACACATCGATTGTAATGTGTATTTTAACAGCATAGCCCTTTACGTTTAAAATAAATAAAATATCTAACAGATTCTGCCTGCGTAACAGATCATTTTAAAATTGCTTCTGTTATTTAAATGGTCGAAATTTAACCCCTCTTATTAAAAAGTTGTAGTCATACGTAGGTTGTAGTTTTATTGTTATACAAAATAATGCATTTTGCCAGATATGCAATTCCTAATAGCTACAGTACTACCTAGGGGTCTTTAAGTCAAGATTGAAGTTACTTCTAGGCAATCGTACTCCATCGTCGACCACATCATCGCTTACCATCAGGTGAGATAGTGATCAAATGCGAGCAATAATAATATAATTTAAAAAAAGAAATTAAGGAACCAGAAAGATTTATTGAATTGAATTGAATTATAAAAATAATCTTGCTCTTGTAAAATTGTTTATAGTTCGCAGGCAGATTCTCCTTCCATATAATTTGTATAAATAACTAGAAATACAAATTGTGTATGTAAATAATATAAATAATAGTTATTGTTTGGTTTTTCGTACTACACCTAAGATTATCTGTTTATGTATTGCTAAAATAAATTAAGTTATTACGTATGGGGGATGTATTTGACAAATATTTGAATACAGCGGCTTCTACCTTTGTCCACAATGCTATTTATTGCACATTTTTTTTAAACTTGACTAAAATAACGTGAAGGGAATTCTAGATACTCTTTTAAAATTCAGTTGAATTTATCCTGATTGCTATAACTATAAGCATATTATTGACTCGACTATGAAACCTAAAAAGTAGGGTAGGTAATGCTTTTATTATAGTTTTTTTTTATATATTTGCAAGTCAAAAGCCGTCTTTTGTATCACGACTTCAACTTTAGTCAAAAGTAGAAAGCCTTAAAACCGTGTCTCGTGACTAAAAAAGTAATAAAACAATTGTGAATTTTAAACAGTACAATTTGGAAAAAAAAACAAAATAAATTCGAATTTTACCTTGACTGAGAAGATGGTGGGAGAATGTCAAAATGTCGATAAAAATAAATAGCATAACACTAAACAAATAAATAACTTAAAAACTAAACAAAGTTATTTTGTAAATATTTACATTGCGACGCACTCGACAACTATCGATCGAATACTACTAAATAGTAATAATTTAAAATAAATATTATTTAAATGCAGATATACAGTCATTTTACTATAGTTAGTCCTAATTCTACAAAGTTGTTCGCTCTTTGTAGACTGAATTAATTTGCTCTGAAATACTAAGATTCAAAATTGAAAAAAATACTAAATTATGCTTGTAAAAGTATCAAGATGGTTTTCAAACAAGATTGAATGAAGAAGTATAAAATAAGAAGTTTTTTTTCTGTTGCCTATTATGACATAAACTGTGCCCGTACCAAAATTATGTGACACTTATTTATATAAGCGATAAAGCACCTCTTTTTATAAATACTTTTATTAAATTGACATGACTTGGTTGCCATGTAAAAATATTCATGTCACCGTGTTAATGGTAACACTGTAAGTACGAAAATAAATGGCATGAGATTGTGAACTTTCTTCTCGATAACACAAGTTTCGATTTATATTACATTTTAAATGGTTGGATACTTGGCTTATTTTTATCAAGAAATAATTTTATCTAAAACCACAAATAAAATCTTCCAAATCTGTTCAAAATTTTCAGAAAAAAAAAATATTTTTGTGTTATTTGTTGTTTAGTACAAAATATTGTACACAAATGTACACAGACATGTGCCCTATTATCAATATAAATATAGTGTGCTTATAGTCTCATACATTTATAACCAACTTACAGTATTTTCAATAACACAGTGACATTCACACCAACATTTTTATCCCGTCATTCAGTAACACACCAAAATGATTCACTGTGCAAAAACAGAGTCCATAACTTTCCCCTCTGGATCCTACACATTTTTTTTAATATAAAGGCTTGGATACAAGGTAATTCGGATCTACTAAGGCTATAGACACACTAACTGACAGCTGTGCATTTTTTGCCTAACCGAACTCGCGAATATAACCAAGCCTTATTTTAGAAACCCTAGCATTGATCGCGATGTACTATAGGTTGTTGACGGAGATGATTTGGTTGATCCAGCCGATGAATGAGGAGACTTTCACGTAGACCCCTGGCACGTCTTGCCGGCCGCAGCCGAAGCCCCAGGAGACTAAGCCAACCAGCTCGTAGAAACCGTCGTCTTGACATACTAGAGGTCCGCCACCGTCGCCCTGTGAATAGAATGACAGAGTTAAAATCTGGGAAATTAACTGTTTATTACGAAAGGATATTATTAGTGCCTAAAGGTCCTGACAGATGTCCTGCCCGAAAGCAGGCTTTTCGTCAGAAAAAAAGCAAGAACCCTGTGGCGTCACCAGGCCCAATCGTATTTTCAAACTATCCAGGGATCAACTCAAATAAGTATACACACAACGTTCCATCCAAATCGGTTAGGCCATTTAGGAGGAGTTAGGTGACAAACGCATGTACACAAGAATTATATATTGAAAGATAGGCATTTCTTCTGTTTCGGTGGGAAACTTCTTCAGTGAGTAAGTGTCAGACTTTTACTGCCTAAAACTCATGCGTGTTGAAAACAGTTTTCATCGGTCCTGTGTGTCTCGCATCCATCGGATTCCTGTGATGCTTACCAGATCATCGGTCCGCCTTTTGGGAAGCCTTTCAACGCTGCGTCTTCCGGTACGTGTTCGCCACTCTAGAAACTTTCATCCCCATCGACCTCCTGTTCTACGAACAAAGTGCTCTGCCCTCTGCCACTTTAGTTTGGTCATTCTTCGGGCTATGTCGAAAACCTTGGTTCTCTTGCATATCTTCATTTCTGATGTGATCACGCAAGGAAATTCCGAGCATAGCTCAACTCGGACAACCCAACTCCAACTTCAACTCAACTTCAACTTTGCTCCAACTGTAGAAGTATACATGTATGGAACTTCACTACCCTCTGCGGCCCCAAAAAGCACGCTAAATAATTCTATCAGCTACAAACCTGGCACGCGTCATTGCCGGGCTCCCCACCAGCACAGAAGGAGCTGGCGGGCAGGATGAAGATCTTCTCCGTGACCGCGTTGACCTTGCGGATGCACTCGGCGTCGCTCACTATCGGCAGCTCAGCCTCCCGCACGCGCAGAGGGATGGGACCCGCTGGAAATTTGAGATTCAGGATGAATGGAAGTCAGGTTTGAACAAAAAACGAGAATAATATGAACAGATCTCGGCGACAAGTGACAGTCCAGGAATGTAAGGCCTGCTTTGAGTGGAATCCCGATGAGTTTCCTGAACACTTAAGATATCACAGTGTGTCATGCATTGCCGTGGCCGAACACTGGGTCAGGCAAGGTATTTAACTAGTTTTGCCATCGACACGCTAAGAAGAAGATATATTTGAAGACTGCAGTTCTGCAATCTATAAGTCCGTGATACGACCTGTCAATATACTATATGGATCAGAATGTTGGTTTGTGAAAAAGTTGAATGAAAAATGATTGCATGTAGCGGAGATGAGAATGTTGAGGAAATGTGGTGTGACGGGAATGGATCAAATGAATATGTTAGAGAAAGCTTGAAAGTGGCACCAGTGACTGAAAAGTTAAAAGGGATCGTTTGTCTTGGTGTAAACATGTGAAGAGGAGGAACTGGAACGCATGTTACTAAAAGAGTGACTTACTTTCTCCCATATACCCGTATCCAGTGACGGTGCAGCGCTTGCCAGCCGTGTGACTCACTCCTCGAGCCGGCAGACAGACCAGACACACTCCTGTGGAATAATACAATTGATTAGATTTTACATTCATTAGACATGTCTGTTTAGCTCTAAGATGCAGTATTCGAATGCTTTCACTGTAATACGTATTACGTGACCTGTTCTATTCATTTTTAATTTATAGACCAGTGCGACAAAGATGCCAAGGACATATTTTACTTCATCGCTCACTCTCTGCATTCTGTAGCTCCTCGGAGTTTGAAAGTTAGCTAGTGTCACCGCTAACTAACTTGTGTGATATGGCACCCTCGTGTCTCGGAAAGCACGTCATATCTGATCGCCTGATCTCTCTCCGGTCGTGTCGGATTGCCGTCCTATCGGATAATAAGAACAGAGAGTGCACTGTGTTTTCACACACTTTTGCATACTCTAATATTTTCTTCGTATCTGGCTAATCTCCGTTGAGATGGCTGGCTAATAATCATCGTGATCGAAAAACAGTCGAGACATATTTTTTAAACTGGTCTAATACTAATAATACTCCCCCGACCGAATTTCGATCACGGTGGCCAATCTCAACAGAGATCAGCCAAGTACGCAGGAGATGTTATAGTGCACAAGTGTGTGCGCAAACACAGGTGCACTCTCTGTTCCTTTACTCTCATAGCCCAATGGGACGGCAATCCGACACGATCGGAGAGAGATCAGGCGCAGGACCAACGGCTTTACCTGCTTTCCGAGGCACGGGGATATCACACCACCAACTCCCAAACTCCGGGCAGCTACAGAGTAATTCCTAATGGAAAAACCCAATAGCACTTTTTGCTCTGCAACCACTTACCTTCTTTAAGCTCCGCCTTGCCGTGCAGCTTGAGCAGCGCGATGTCGTTGTCCAGGGTCTGGCTGTTGTGGTTGTGGTGGATGTAGGTGGTGGCCACGCGGAGGGTCTGCGCGCCCGGCGAGCCGTACTTGCGCGTCAGGTCGTGGTCTCCCACCCGCACGTAGATCGCGTCGCCCGAACGAACGATGCTGCGAAATTTAATGAAATTATTAAAGAAAGAAAAAAGGAAGGAGGAGCTCGTGGCTAGATAATAACAGCCGCACGCGTCGATCTTCAAGGTTAAGTAACGCTTGCCCAGGTGGGCTTGTGGATGGGTGACCATCTTAATATACCTTCCTTATATTCCATAGTTTCCTTCGTGCTACGGAAAGCACGTTAAGCCATAGGTCCCGGCTGTCATTTATAGATCTTTAGCTGTCGTTACGGATAGCAAGAAGCCAGTGAATCTGACTCCAGTCTTGCCATGAAGTATCGTGTTACCCCAGTCAACGGGTTGTACGCGGCGCCGCACAGGTACTGTTGAGTTGATGATGTGTACTCACTTGGTGACGCAGTGCGCGGCAGTGAGCACCCACTGCGTGCCGATGAGCGCGGCGCCGCACAGGTACTGTTGAGTTGATGATGTGTACTCACTTGGTGACGCAGTGCGCGGCAGTGAGCACCCACTGCGTGCCGATGAGCGCGGCGCCGCACAGGTACTGTTGAGTTGATGATGTGTACTCACTTGGTGACGCAGTGCGCGGCAGTGAGCACCCACTGCGTGCCGATGAGCGCGGCGCCGCACAGGTACTGTTGAGTTGATGATGTGTACTCACTTGGTGACGCAGTGCGCGGCAGTGAGCACCCACTGCGTGCCGATGAGCGCGGCGCCGCACAGGTACTGTTGAGTTGATGATGTGTACTCACTTGGTGACGCAGTGCGCGGCAGTGAGCACCCACTGCGTGCCGATGAGCGCGGCGCCGCACAGGTACTGTTGAGTTGATGATGTGTACTCACTTGGTGACGCAGTGCGCGGCAGTGAGCACCCACTGCGTGCCGATGAGCGCGGCGCCGCACAGGTACTGTTGAGTTGATGATGTGTACTCACTTGGTGACGCAGTGCGCGGCAGTGAGCACCCACTGCGTGCCGATGAGCGCGGCGCCGCACAGGTACACTCTGTTACTTATTTCGCGTAGCACCCCCACACTAACGTAATAAATGTGTGTGTCAAACGCAAGCGCGTGAAACACAACAGGTATTATCGTTGTGTGCTACAAATTAACTCGTCTGCGCATCGTCATCCCAGCGAGCGGCTACGATTGGTCGGCCCAGAGGGGAAGTGCGGGGCTTAGTTCCGTTTTCTTACGCGCGCGCCGCCACTGTCATTCCGCCGTGGCGCAATGCGTATGATACATGTCTGACGAGTAAGAGGTCCCAAGTTCGATTCCTATCGTCTGATGTAATAGAAAGATTGCTTGTTTTTGTTTTCTATTTGATTTACCCGTTTTTTAATAGTAATGTTATAGTTACTCCCATAATAATTAATTATCTGTTATTTTCTTTTTGTTTTACTCATGCTTTTTTTTAATAGTAATGTTATGGTTACTCTCTTGTAATAATTAAAATATTCGAAATATAATTTTGTAATTTTATACATATAAACTATGTATATTTACGAAATTAATTAACGAAATTTTTGTATATAACTTGTAATATAAATAATTTTATAATATATATATAATACATATATTATTTACGTAATATAATAATAGATACGTTATTATTATTTCATTTATTTTTCATTGATACATATTTTATACATTTTTAAATATTTTTACAAAATCTTAAAAAAAACATTTAAAAATATAAAAAATAGTGGCCCACCGGCATCGGGAACAGGGTCCAAGTTACCGGCGGTCAGGGCTCCTGAGAGAGGAACCTCCGGACAATACGCGCCGTGTCCAAGAGTGCTGCTTTCTGGATCAAACCCTTGATCCAGCTGCCTAACGAGAGCCTCCTCAGGTGTTCGTCGAGGCTCTTGGCTATTAAGCCATTGGCCGTCACGACTATCGGCACAATGATTGCTGTGTCCACTTCCCACATGTCGACAACCTCGCGAGCTAAGTCAAGATACTTAGATTGCTTTTCCTTCTCAGCTTTCACGAGGTTCTCGTGAAAGCTGAGAATTATTATTATAATTATTGTTAGTTGACAATACTTTCATTGTCAACTTTTTTTTTATTTTCGCAAACATTCACTTATGAAATTATTATAGTTATTTAAAATAACATCAAACACTTACACTTAATCTTTGGAAAGTATATTTTTATGATATGGGTAGGTAATCAGTAATAATGTTCACAATAATCAAGTAGCTGTGGGTATAAATCAAAAATAAAGTAAAACCATACCACCAACCAATTCACCTATTCAAGTAATATTATGTAGCCAGCTCAACTCGTAAACAAAATATAACTCGTTTACTACTCGATATACACACACACATATATATGTGTTTGCTACGAATCAGATAAACAAATTCGCTTCATTCATTAGATGGTAATTTAGCACTGATTATTAAGTGCTTGCTTGCCGTTAAAGGTGTATCGAGTTCGATCCTCGCCATTGACAAAACATTTTTTTTTCTACTTTATTGTAGTATAATGATAACGAAGTTTAATAAAACTAAAACTTAGAATATTTGCTTTAGCGTTTGAATCCCCAACCGGTCCTATGAGACCGCGCTGTTATTATTATACTATCGTGTCTCGTTTCGCGGGTATCTGAGTAATTAAAAACTAAGTGTATGAATATTATCATCTACCCACTTTATTAGTTATTTACTAAGAAATGAGTCGGATAATAAGTTAACCTGGCATAACGCTTTTGCCTATCACGATCGTGTGTTCTACAACTTACTCCGAGACAAAAAATAATTAATCGTTGTGGAAAGTGATACTTTTTACAAATAATAAACAACATGTCTCATTATTTTGTCTACACTTTTGAGGGCTGAGATAATAGTATTACAGAAACAAAATGTATCCATAAGTGAAATTTCGAGGAGATTAATGCTACCGGTAAGTAACAAATCCAAACTTAACATAGGTAATGCAAAATAATTTAACATTGTTGATATTAATTGTTAGGTTTTAACGTAATTTTGTGATTGTTTACAGAGGAAGACTGTGCAGTTTTGGGTGCATAGATATGCAGCTGAAGGGACAATCGATGCGAAACGTCCGGGTCCAAAAGCAATTGCATATACGGATGCCAACCCACTGCATCGAAATATTGTTGCTACGTATAGCGCTGACGGCTTTGCTACAACAAGAAACACTGCAATTATGCACGACGTGTCTATGACAATTGTTCGGCGCCACTTACTTAAAATTAAATGTCGCAAGCCCGCGAAAAAAATTTTACTGACGGCGTTGCATAAGGAAGAAAGGATGCGGTTTGCAAGAAAATTTATAGATTTCGATTGGTGCAATAACATAGTTATATTTAGTGATGAAAAGTGTTTTAAGTCAGATAAGGATGGGCGTAAAATATTATGCAGAAAAAATGGAGAACGTTACCATCACAAAAATATTCTCCCATGCAGGTCTAGTGGTCGCATTACGTTAGGGGGGATGCTTCAGGTCAGCCCGCGAAATTCAAATTTTCTTACGTTTTTTGCATTTTGCAATCCAGTGGTAGGTTATATGAAGTTAAAAATACTTACGCGACTGTAAAACGTAACTAATTATATAATTATAACCATAAAAATCATCAATACTAGTCTCCAAGCTCACCTAAGTGTTGGAACGATTTTTTCGAGGTCAAAAACGTTCCTGCAACTAAGTGAGCTTGGAGGCTTGTATTAACGATTTTTATGGTTATAATTATATAACTAGTTACGTTTTACAGTCGCGTAAGTATTTTTAACTTCATACAACCCATCACTGGCTTACAAAATGCAAAAAACGTAAGAAAATTTGAATTTCGCGGGCTGACCTGAAGCATTCACCTTAGTTATTGGGGCTGGATGTCATCGATGGGTCCCGGTGAGTTAGTGGAGGTAGGGGGTCGCAATACCAGTCAAGGTTACTTGGACATCAAGAGTTACGATACCTATCATAGTTCATTTTTTAAAACATGTTGATTGATAACTTTGATAAGTAAAAAAAAAGACTAAGAAGTAAGCTGTAGGTAATTATACTGTTGTTGTATTATGTGACATGATGTTATTGTTATTGAGATCAAGAGTTGCGATATCTATCATAATTCATTCTTGATAACATGTTGATTTATGTCACTAATAAAAAACTTAAAAAAAAGTGACGTCCATCCTTGTCTGACTAACGGCCCGACTCAGGGACATTCATTAACGTTAATCATCACTTAAGAAATTGTCACATTGACAGTTTTACACAGTTTTTCAGTGAAGGTTTGACAATACTTAACTTTAATGGACGCTAATGAACCATTAGCTGGACTATGCGTTCGGCCGTTAGAATATTTTCACTTTATATATTGTATTAAGGATAATCATGAACAGATTCGTTAATTATGACCATTCCGTTTAATGTATGTAATTAATAAGTTGTAATAAACATAATTGGATCGTTATCGCAGTTTTCTTTGTCACAATATTTTCAAAATATTTTAATTATTATGAGAGTAACTATAACATTACTATTAAAAAAAAGGTCAAATAGAAAATAAAAACAAGCAAACTTTCTGTTACACCAGACGATTGGAATCGAACTTGGGACCTCTTACTCGTCAGTCACGTATCATACGCATTGCGCCAGGGCGCCGATAACAGCACTAGCCAATTCTTGCTGTAGGTACTTTCATAGTGGTGTACGGCTACTAATTGCTTTTTGCAAGAGTGTGAGTGTAGAAACGACGAGTTACTTTGTAGCACACAACGATAATACCTGTTGTGTTTCACGCGGTACACGGCGCACACATTTATAACCTGCTACGGAATCTCCGCCGCCGTGTGTACTGTTGAGTTGATGATGTGTACTCACTTGGTGACGCAGTGCGCGGCAGTGAGCACCCACTGCGTGCCGATGAGCGCGGCGCCGCACAGGTACTGTTGAGTTGATGATGTGTACTCACTTGGTGACGCAGTGCGCGGCAGTGAGCACCCACTGCGTGCCGATGAGCGCGGCGCCGCACAGGTACTGTTGAGTTGATGATGTGTACTCACTTGGTGACGCAGTGCGCGGCAGTGAGCACCCACTGCGTGCCGATGAGCGCGGCGCCGCACAGGTACTGTTGAGTTGATGATGTGTACTCACTTGGTGACGCAGTGCGCGGCAGTGAGCACCCACTGCGTGCCGATGAGCGCGGCGCCGCACAGGTACTGTTGAGTTGATGATGTGTACTCACTTGGTGACGCAGTGCGCGGCAGTGAGCACCCACTGCGTGCCGATGAGCGCGGCGCCGCACAGGTACTGTTGAGTTGATGATGTGTACTCACTTGGTGACGCAGTGCGCGGCAGTGAGCACCCACTGCGTGCCGATGAGCGCGGCGCCGCACAGGTACTGTTGAGTTGATGATGTGTACTCACTTGGTGACGCAGTGCGCGGCAGTGAGCACCCACTGCGTGCCGATGAGCGCGGCGCCGCACAGGTACTGTTGAGTTGATGATGTGTACTCACTTGGTGACGCAGTGCGCGGCAGTGAGCACCCACTGCGTGCCGATGAGCGCGGCGCCGCACAGGTACTGTTGAGTTGATGATGTGTACTCACTTGGTGACGCAGTGCGCGGCAGTGAGCACCCACTGCGTGCCGATGAGCGCGGCGCCGCACAGGTACTGTTGAGTTGATGATGTGTACTCACTTGGTGACGCAGTGCGCGGCAGTGAGCACCCACTGCGTGCCGATGAGCGCGGCGCCGCACAGGTACTGTTGAGTTGATGATGTGTACTCACTTGGTGACGCAGTGCGCGGCAGTGAGCACCCACTGCGTGCCGATGAGCGCGGCGCCGCACAGGTACTGTTGAGTTGATGATGTGTACTCACTTGGTGACGCAGTGCGCGGCAGTGAGCACCCACTGCGTGCCGATGAGCGCGGCGCCGCACAGGTACTGGTTGAGCGAGTTGATGAGCGCCACCTGCCAACACCACTCGCCGCGCTCGCCGTCCTCGCCTCCCATCACGCGCCCCAGTCGCCGCGACGCGCGGGATGTCGTACCTGGAATGATATACCTACGGTGAGCAGTTGTTCCCAGGCACATATGTATCTTGGCTAGTTTCTACCAGGCAACCTTTGGAAGCTTTGTATGTTAGAAAGTACTTTGTTGTAGAGTGGGATCCAGTCTGTGGTTTGGCGAAGGGTTACCACCACACTAAGTGTCTAACTAGACTAGATAACTGGTGATAAATGAGTAGACCTGTATTCCGCGATAGTTCAGACAGATGTGCACCTATAGGTAATTAGGTACATACGTCTGAACTAAGGCGGAATACAGGCTTATATAAAATTATATTATGTTTATGACTCAGACCCTTTCCAGATTATTCTAGTATACTATGAACAATTCCAAAAACATCGTTTGGAAACCGGCGTGCGGCATATCCTGGAATAACAAATTAGAAGACATCTGACATGCGCTAACCCGTATTAGGCCCGAATGCTGGATTATGGCCCATTCGTCCTCTTAGAGAGCAGTCGTGAGTCCCAGCAGTGGGATCATATAGAGCTGTTTATGCTAAGTATGTTTTCGTAGTGAACTTAGCTCATATACTCGTATATAAGTTCTAGTTACCTTTGACTCCACACACGTATTTGTTGTATTTCTCAGTAGATGACAGCGTTGTCCCGTAGTTTGGCTCGTACGGTGCTGAAATAAATAGAAAAAGAAACGGGTTCAAAGCAATGTTTCATTGTACCTACGAGAATTATTAGTAGGAACGGTAAAGGTACTTAAGTGGGACAGCATCTACTGCTTACAGCTAAGTTAAAATTAGATTAAAAAGGTAAGGTAAGGGAAATTGCATATTAAACTAGTTTCTGCAAGCGACTACGCTCGCTTGAAAGTAAAAAATTATACCAAGGGAAACTAGGAACCCAAGATAAATAATCTATAAACAATTGACATCATCATCAAAACATCACTTTTTGACATAATAATTTTATGAATACTAAGCTAATATGCAAAGTAGAGCCGCTGGAGAAATGCCACGAGAGCTCGATCGAAGGTCAGATCAAGCGTCACAAGTGGAGATATATTGTCGTTTCGAATTAATTCCGATCACTTACTAAAGCAAGCATAGAAAGCGAAAGTACCGTCTAGGTAGAAGTGAGGAGCAACGGAATGAGGTGAAGCGCAAAACTCAAGACCGGTCGCGGTTAAATGGACGCTCTCTGCCCTATATTGGGGATAGGTATAGGACATTAAGTCAAGAAGTCATTCCAGAACATGGTCTACCAGTGTGCCATATTTCAACTAAAGCTATTCAGCAGTTTAAGCTTAAAGAAGTAAGAAACATACACACGTAATTATCAACGCATATAAACTTTCACCTCTGAGGAGCTCGTGGCTAAATAATAACAGCCGCACAGGTCGATCTTCAAGGGTAAGCAACGCTTGCCTAGGTTGGTCTGTGGATGGGTGACCATCTTAACATAACGAGTTTCCTCCGTGCCTCGGAAAGCACGTTAAGCCGTTGGTCCCGGCTGTCATTTGGAGATCTTTGGCAGTCGTTACGGATAGTCAGTAAATCTGACTTCAGTCTTGCCATGAAGAACCGTGTTTACCCCAGTTAATGGGTTGTGGAGGTCTGGTAGTCAGCCGCTCCTCGTAAAATACTGGTATTCAGCTAAATCCGGCTCGACTGGAAGCCGACCCCAATATAGTTGGGAAAAGGCTAGGCAGATGATGATGATAAACTTTCACCTCTATGTTATAAGTGGTATTAGAAGCGCATAAAGGGACTGAATAAACTAGATCTTTATTTGCACAGAAAGTAGATACAGGTTTCAGGGCTTTATCAAGTTTGATGGTCCATACTTACCTTACATTAACTAAGGCATGCAAAACACTTATGATCGATATTATACCTTTTCTTTGAAAGGTAAATTAATTCTATTGAAATCTACTAAGTATAACTAAAATCTTAAACCATTTTTCTCTACGTCTAAAATATTAAAATTAGACACAGATTGCGCGTAGCGTTAAGAACCATTGCAATATGCATTAGTAGTTAATCATTTCCTTCACTCGATTCAATCTCGAGACGGCATTCTGTTAAAAAACCGGGCAAGTGCGAGTCGGACTCGCGCACTGAGGGTTTCGTACCAACCTACCTATAAAAACAGTTTAATTCTCGAATCGAGTCTTGAAGACTTTTCAATTTTTTTTTCTTGTGACGTAACTAAAAATTTTCAGTTTTCAGACTTTTCCCGATATTAGTGCTATAATACCTTGCTTCGTGCCAAATTTCAAGATTCTAGGTCAACGGGAAGCACCCTATGAGTTTTGATTCCTTTGACAGTGTCGAAATGTACGTTTTTTGCAACATAAACGGGCGTATCTTTTTTTCACGTCAACTTACAAGTTTGATTTTTGCACAACTTCAAGGGACCGCGGATTTCAATATATGGTTTTAATTTCAACTTGATACCTTCACGCGTTCCTGAGAAAAAGGGTCTTGACAGACGGACGGACGGACAGACGGACAACAAAGTGATCCTATAAGGGTTCCGTTTTTTCCTTTTGAGGTACGGAACCCTAAAAATTGCCAATTTCGAATGGAGTGTAGGAAAGTTGCTTTACACTGGACTTAGAACATAGATGTTAGTAGGTACTACTATAAAGCAATTTAAAGTAAAAGGTACGGGCCCGAATGTGATCATATTCTTGTAGTTTAGCTATACCCAGTGCTTAAGCATAGCAATGTAATATACTTAAGCACTACAGTAGAAAGTCATAAACATTCGGAATTAGCTAGATTTTTAGGTAATAACTTAGCTAAGTTCAATAAAGTGGAAACGATTTCTTGAATTAATTATGCTCCCATACAGTAACTCCTTTCGCAGTATGATGACACATTTAAACAAACTTTTTTTACTGTCCGTTTAACCGGTTTGAGTTTTATTGCGTTGGAGACAAGACAAATGGAGGCTGCAACAAAAACTTGGTATTGTTACCACATTTTTGCTGTTAATGCCATCCTTACACCTACAAAATAGGAGTCAAAATCGGTTGCACGTACAGCAAATAAAAGTTATGTTTAAATGGCACATCATATTGCGAGAGGAGGGTAAAACTAAAATATTTGAGTACAACGCCATCTATTGAGAATATAACCACGTTAGAACCCATAGCTTTCACCAAAAACAAATACCTACATTCAATTTGACTTATTAGAACGTTATTTTGAGAATCACCAATAGGCGTGGTGTGCGTGTTGGCAAGAGCCGTGGTGTAATGCTGGTACGGCGTGGACGGCTGCGGCAGCGGGAGGGGGGCGCTGTCGTTTGCTGGTCTGCCGCCCACCACCTCCAGGACCTTGGACTTGGGGGCACAGCACTGGGTGCCAGCCTTCTTGCACTTGAACACGTCTGTCATCTCCGCGTTACCTGGGGAAATGGTTTTAGTTTCAATTTATTTTCACGATAATAAGTAGAATAAAATTCTATAAAAATTATGATGATATTTTAATCATATTATTTTGTTCTTTTTTTATTCATCATCATCAAAAGACGTCCACTGTTAGACAAAGGCTTCCTTCTTTCGCCATAACGACCGATCCTAGTCGTCTCGCGTCCATCGGATTCCCGAGAGCCTCACTAGTTCATTGATCCATCTGATGGGGGGCCCACCGCTGCGTCTTCCGGTACGTAGTACGTGGTCGCCACTCCAGAACTTTTGTCGCTGTTGACCATCTGTTCTGCGAGTATTGTGCCCTGCCCAGGCGATTCTTCGGGCTATGACTGTAACCTTTACCTTTAATTACACTATTAACATGACAAATGAATTAATAAATTAAAACGGGCTCCTATCTAGCGCAACTGCAAGAACGTTGCACGAAAAACTAATTAAGAACTATGCCTTGCTGCGAGCCCACGGCCTCTTAGTAGTTTTTGGTGGCTAGATAATAACAGCCGCACGGGTCGATCTAGGTTAAGCAACGCTTGCCAAGGTTGGCCTGTGAATGGGTGACGATCTCAATACATTAGCCGTTACGAAAGCACGTTAAGCCGTAGGTCCCGGCTGTCATTTGTAGATCTTAGGCAGTCGTTACGGATAGTCAGATGCCAGTAAATCTGACTCCAGCCATGAAGTACCGTGTTACCCCAGTTAATGGGTTGTGGAGGTCTGGTAGGCAGCTGCTCCTCGTAAAATTCTGGTATTCAGCTAAATCCGGCTTGACTGGAAGCCGACCCCAAAATAGTTGGGAAAAGGCTAGGCAGATGATGATGATGTCATCCTACCCAAGCTATGTGAAAAAGACTAGTGAATAGGTATACTTACGGAAGCAGGTGAAGGAGAGCAGCGACACGATGCAGGAGCCGGGACAGTCGGGGCGCGGGTCTGCAGGAGCTGGCGTCGTGGTGGTTGTGGTGGTAGTGGTAGTGGGGCGGCGCGTCGTGCGGGGGGGCACTCTGTGGGGGAAACGGAAGTTTAGAGCCTGCTCTACACTACTCGCGAAGTTGCCTCGACGAAGTACTTGTCGAAGTTGATCGAAGTCCGAAGTATGTGACTACACACTCATGCAACCTCGCGAGGAGCTCAGTAACGCTTCGTGTTTGCAACTTCGGGACACTTCGAGTCCTTTGACTCGGGCGAAAACCGACAACGACTGGAAGTCGCCCGATGCGAGCCGAGGTTGCATGAAGCGAAGCGAAGTGCCCTTCTACACTATCGTATTCGCTCAACTTCGACCAACTTCGCGAGTAGTGTAGAGCAAGCTTAGCACTAGCGACATAACAGTTTTTGTCCTTCTTCCACACTTGTTCTAAGTATTCGACAAAGTATAGGAAACGCTTAACTTCTTTCATTGAAGGTAAATTCCTGTCTTTCGATTTCGCAAGGAAGTCTCCATCGTAATTTAATTTGTGTAAAATAACTATCTCATTGTACAGTTTATCTTGGTCTAAGTCAATTTTTAGCCGAAGAAATAATGTTTCTATAGTATCCCGGTTATTCCGGGAGGCTTCGAAACCATAGATCAGAATAAGAAAATTTATTTGCTTAAGGGGGAAGCGTCAGGGTTTTCGACCTATAAAAAATCGTTCCTCGACTTATATGAACTAAGAGGAATGTATTGATGATTTTTTGGTTATAATTATGTAACTAGTCACGTTTTACAGTCGCAAAAGATATTTTTAACTTCATATAACCTACCTCTGGCCTGCAAATTGCAAAAAACGTAAGTTAATTGGCATTTCGCGGGCTACCCTAACGCTTTCACCTTAAACATTTGTTTACAATACAGAATTAAAATAATTTATGCATGCAGAATCTTAACTAAAAAGTGTTTACCGTGTCTCATGGCGTGCAAATATCTTTAGTACAAATCAAAGGGCAATCGCCTAATAGTTATATTAACTTAGGTATTTTACGACTGTCATTTGTGGATCTTTGGCAGTCGTTACGGATACCTAGTCAGAAGCCAGTAAATCTGACTCCAATCTAGCCATGAAGTACTGTGTTACCCCAGTTAATGGGTTGTGGAGGTCAGGTAGGCAGCCGTTCCTCGTAAAATACTGGTATTCTGCTAAATCCGGCTTGACTGGAAGTCGACCCCAATATAGTTGGGAACAGCCTAGGCAGATGATGATGATGAGGTATTTTGCGACTTCTACAAGTAGACCCACCTGGTATTATCGCAACACACGTATCCGTCAGTGCTGCACTCGGTCCGCTGCAGGATGACGGCGGGAGGGTTGCAGAAGGCTGCCATGATGTTGTGCATGCAGTGGCCTGGGCATCGCGGGAGGGGCGGCTGAAAACATTGTTGTACTTTGTTGAGAAAGGCATAGAATTTTGTAAGGGGAAATGTTTTGTGGCGAATGTGATGGGAGAGCGATATTTGCTTCACGAGTGATAATAAGCTAGATGAAGGTGGCTAAAGAATTCTGATTTATTTATTTATTCGTGTGTCGTCACTACGGAACGCCTTGCATCAATTACGCCATTGGAGCATAAATTGAGTTATAATTTGCTATTTTTTAGCATCGTGTGCGTGGTTGATCGAGCTAAATGTAAGGTATTTGAACAGCACGATAATATAATTACGAGTATTAAAGATAAGCTAAATAAGACGATACATGTAAATATGATGGCTGAAAGTCACCTTAAAGACAGTTGAGCAGATTATATGCGCCAAATATCTTGGTGAAATGAGATTTTAGAGCAGGCCCGCATTTGCTCAAACTGAAAAACGTGTCGGATCCATATTCGCATATGGATTTCAATAGGGCCGTTCATATTAGGACGACCCAACAAAACTGACGAAGCCGACACTTTTACGGAACCTACAGCGACGTTTCGTCTACGGCGTACTGGCAAGTATAGCGCCGTTCAGATTTGTCGGTGCATAGTGGCGAAGCCACCCATGCCCTTCCCTTTGGCCTTGATCTGGAAGGATGTTCCGCTTTCGGCACTCGCGCAAACAGTTTCGTCGACGTATATGCAGGGAAGACACGTTTAAACAATTACAATCAAAGCGGCGTTATCGTCTCAAGAGGTTTGACCGAGGCACAAGATTTTGAACGAAGTTTTCGTTGATGATCATGATGGAGAAAATGAAAATGATGAAAAAGATGAAAATGATAACGATGGAGATGACCAAAAATAAAAAAACAAGTCTCCACTCAAGAACCAGTACCTTCCGAACCCTTACCGGCGTGGTAGGCCTGTGCGTGGTGGGTCTGCGGGTGGTGGTCTCCACGGCCTTGTTCTCCGTGATGCAGCAGACGCCTTCGTTGGGGCAGACCGCGTCCTCGTCCACGTTGTCGCAGAGCAAGGAGAACAGGCCGGAGATGCACTCGCCGCGGCACTTGTGGCCTGGGCGCTGTTTTGGAGCTGGGGTCGTGGTTAGCTGTGGAAGTGAAGTTTTATTTTATTTATTTTTTCAAATAATTATTTGAATTCTTCTTCTCGAATTGGTGGTTTTGTCTTAGCTAAAAGTTTTGGGGCCCAGTAGGTTGCCAGGTTTATAGCGGCGTCAGTGTCCTTTTTATGTCCTAATTTACATTGTGTTTGAAGGATGTCGTACATTGTTCAAATGTAAATGGGTGAATCTTGAGATTAAGGATATTCAGTTGATTTCCTGACGCATACTTTTAAAGATTTTTTTTTACAAAATATAGTTTAGCATGATTTTTATCCGAATTATAAACACATTGGTCAAATAAGAGTTGGTTGGGTAGCACATTGGATATTTTTTTATTCCGGAAGTTCCTTTAGGATAATTTTCTACTACGTGGGTGAAGTTTGCGCACATAGAACAGAGCCACCGTCTTGCGTCGAACTCGTGTGAAGCGCTTCGGATCGCTTCTCAATTACAAACAATAATTATATCCAAATAATAATTATATTCACCGCAGTAGTCGGTCGTTTGGTCGAATACTTCTTCTCGTTAGGCACGACCAGGTCAGGAGGCGGCCTGTCCCCGTAGTTGTCCTTGGAGACGCAGCACAGCCGTCCCTTGACGCACAGGTCCGGGGAGTTGAGGTAGGCCTCGCAGTACTGCGACAGGCGAGCTTCCACGCACACTCCTGGGCACGCTATGTTACCTGGAACGTCATGGAATTGTGTTTAGGAACATTTATTTATAAGACTTTATGCGTTAAAAGTTAACAAGTTAACTAAAGGAACACGGGTGGACTGTAGCCTGACCCTCACCGAGTTTCACCTATTTGTTTTTTTTAAGTAGGAGACATCATCAAATAACTTCTACTGCTCTGGCTGGAACAAGAGGATGTGTCAGGCTTGCACTGACTAAAATCTTCCCGTGTTTCGTCCGTAGCCGGGACGTGGTGAAACAATCCCTCAGCCCATGCTCTATATTAAAAAACTAGCTATCCCGTGCGGTTTCACCCGCATTTTTCGTTAATGCTCCGCTCCCGTGGGTCGTAGCGTAGCATTACCTAGCCTATATATACATTATTAGCCTATAGCATTCCTCGATAAATGGGCGATCTAACACTGAAAGAATTTTTCAAATCGGACCAGTAGTTCCAGAGACTACCCCCTACATACAAACTTACAAACTTACAAATTTTACCTCTTTATAATATTAGTATAGATTGGTGGGATCGCCCAGTGCTATGCCCACAAAAACTTAAATGAACGTAGCTAGTAAACAAATGAACAGTACAGCTAACGTGGCAAATCTCTCCGTGCACACTACGATTTTATCGAGATATTGTTGGCACACAACATGAGTTTCCATGGAGTTTCTTGCATTTTTCTTCAGAGATGTCCCCAACCTACCTACACTTTGAAATGTACAATCTTCTTCAGGCTTCAGGCTAGAGTTAGCTTAGCTGAATTAGCAAGGGTAAAGCTATTTAGGTGTCCTTGAGGCTAAAGTGAATAAGCTCTTAATAAACTAGTGCGCCTCACCATCAACTATTGCATTATTGCTTACCATCAGGCGGGATTTCAGTCAATCACTAGTTTATCTATACTAATATTATAAAGAGGTAAAATTTGTAAGTTTGTAGGTTTTTAAGTTTGTATGTAGGGGGTAATCTCTGGAACTACTGGTCCGATTTGAAAAATTTTGTGTTTCAGTGTTATATAGCCCATTTATCGAGGAATGCTATAGGCTCTACACCATCACGCTACAACCCACGGGAGCGGAGCAGTAACGAAAAATGCGGGTGAAACCGCAGGGGACAGCTAGTGTTAAATAAATAAAAAAAAACATATTTTTTTCTGACTTCTTCATAATTTAAAAGTGCCTGTAATGGTTTATTTGAAAATGCTTTGAATCGTTGAAGTAGCGGATTTACGTAAGTTTATTCTGAGAGCTTTAAGCCTTTATCCAACAATAGCTTCTCTGCCAATTAACGACGTTGAATGTATCCTAATAGTTAATAGGGTGTACCTAATAATTACCACTGTTTTTGTATTTGTCTTGCGGCGGCTGCGTCGTGGGCTCGTCGTAGTCGTCGTCGGCGACGGTCGTGTGTCGTGTCGGCCGGGGACGCTGCGTCGTGGCCATCGTCTCGTTTCCTGGAATATAATTATTAACATATTAACACAGCGTTGTGGGAACACCTTCGTACAGCTAATAAGTGGATTTCCCTGCCGGAGTCTGTGTTTCCTGATAGCTACAACTTAGGGGTCTTTAAGTCAAGAGTGAATAGTTTACTTCTAGGCAAACGTGCTCCTTCGCAGCTACATCATAGCTAACCAGGTGAGATAATGGCCAAACGCGAAAGTTTAAACCTTCTGCTTAGAGCAATGTAAAGGCTCGGAGTTTTTTTTGTGTGATCAAACCAGGAATGATCATATCCGCAAGAGAACCAGATACTGACATAGCCCGAAAATCGCCAAACTTAAGTATAATATAATAATATTTTCACAACTTTTTTCACAAAACGCTATCTAGTCCCAAGCTAAGCAGAGCTTGTGTTATGGGTACTAGACAACTGATAAACATACTTAAATATTTCTAAATACATACATTTTATAGATAGATTACACCCAGACACAGAACAAATGATCGTGTTCATCACACAAACATTTGTCCTGGGTGGGAATCGAACCCACGACCTGTGGTATAGCAGTCAGGGCCACTAACCACTAGACCAACAGGCCAGTGGCAGTGGGAAGGGCCCATATTGCTCGCAGAAAAGATGGGTGATGAGGCCGAAAGGTTGTAGAAAGGCGACCGCGTAATAGAATACGCAGCATCAGCAGACCTCCCATAAAATATACCGATGATGCGGGAATTATCCGATGGATGTGAGATGCACAAGACGGGTCGTTGGCATTACTTTAGACACGTGCGTTACAAAACTCTGAATTGTTTTATCATCATTACGTATTATTTATTGTAAATATAGGTAATAAGTGATAGTCACAATGACTATTAATTTATCTTCTTAATCTTCTTGGTTCAACTCCTCAACCCTTCAACTCCTTAGGGACCTTTCACACAGACCGGCTCGGAGACGAGAGCAGATTTTTTATCACGTTGAAAACAGAGCTTTAAGTATTTGTAGTAAGGTTTATTTTTGCATGTGCACTGCGCGTTCAAGCATTCTTTATGACGAAACAGTACACATGCAAAAATAAACCTTACTACAAATACTTAAGACTGTTTTCATCTTGATAAAAAATCTGCTCTCCTCTCCGAGCCGGTCTGTGTGAAAGCACCCTTAAGTTACAAGAAACTCATTTCAGTCGGAGAGATATCTTTCAAGCTCACCATTTAAGCCAAAATTGACGAGAGCCATTGCCCTGTGCGATAGGACCGCCCGTTGGGCACTTAATTTTAGCACATGTTTATCCAGTCCACATTATGAAGTGTCCTCCTCCCTGCCCCTATCCCATATTACTTGGGGTCGGCGCAACACGTTTTCTTCTTCCATTCTGTCCTGTCGTCCGTCACACTATCACTAACTCCCTTAAGTCATCATCTGCCTAGCCTTTTCCCAACTATATTGGGGTCGGCTTCCAGTCAAGCCGGATTTAGCTGAATACCAGTATTTTACGAGGAGCGGCTGCCTACCAGACCTCCACAACCCATTAACTGGGGTAACACGGTACTTCATGGCAAGACTGGAGTCAGATTTACTGGCTTCTGACTATCCGTAACGACTGCCAAAGATCTCCAAATGACTGCCGAGACCAACGGCTTAACGTGCTTTCCGAAGCACGGAGGAAACTCGTTATGTTAAGATGGTCACCCATCCACAGACCAACCTAGGCAAGCGTTGCTTAACCTTAAAGATTGACCTGTGCGGCTGTTATTATCTAGCCACGATTATCTAGCCACTAACTCCCTTAAGTGTATAACAATAAAGTATAATAATAAGTAAACAAATGAAACAACATGAACTTACCAGCAGTCTCATCAGCGCAGCACTTCATGGAGGGGCTGGGGCACTCCACCTCCTCCAGCACCTCGTTGCAGAGCAGCGCCGCCAGCGCGTGCATGCACGTGCCGGGGCAGTTCTTGGCTTCCATCTGCGTGTCCAGCGTGTCCAGTAGACCTGGAAGATTGACGAGAACGTGGGTTAGAAATAGGTTATAGCAAGTCAGAATTTAATTGTGACAAACATGGCGCATATCATACAACAACAACTGCCTAGCCTTTTCCCAACTATATTGGGGTCGGCTTCCAGTCAAGCCGGATTTAGCTGAATACACTATATTTTCCAGACCTCCACAACCCATTAACTGGGGTAACACGGTACTTCATGGCAAGACTGGAGTCAGATTTTACTGGCTTCTGACTATCCGTAACGACTGCCAAAGATCTACAAATGACAGCCGGGACCAACGGCTTAACATGGCGCATATCATAATAATATCAAATACATCCGCACAAAAAAAGACCAGCGCTCAGCAAAACGCTGGGGCTCGTGTGCAAGACAGAATCACAGCGCTGATTTTCAGCGCTAGCCGTCATCGACATATGTTACATAATACTCTGTTGTCGACAATAAATTGTGTAGCATACTTAGCGTTTTGTGCCAAAACGGGACCGCTAGACAGTCAATGGTGAAACGGCATATTGTTATTTTTTTTAAATTTTGCTAGGATTTAATCCTGTTTCGTGGATACATTCCCAATATATAAACTCACACACACAAGACATCCAGATCCGCAACAGCTATCTGTAGGCCAAACAAATATTTTTACCGCGTGAGAATCGAACATATGACACGAAACGGAGCAGTGAATCGTTTGACTACTGAAGTTATCTTTTTTTTTCTGGTAGGGGAATCATGAGACTTCTCCCGCTCTTGGGCGGAGCGGGAGGGCGTGTCAGACTCTTACTGACTAAACCCCCGTTCCTTCGTTGCCTTCAATCTGGGGGGGACTCGGCGTCAACCTTTAGGAATACCACGTGTTCCCCCCAGAGGCTTCGGCCCTGCCGGGCTCCTACAGTTGGCTGACATCTCCTTGAGGCGCGCGTGGAACAGAACGCGCCGTTGAGGACTGGGCTCGGTCCAGATTATTTCCAGACTGCCGAACAGCGAGCTACCCAGTGCTCGCCGTCCGCGAACCCGCGCCTACCGTGGTCGGAAATCGGGATCGAGATCTCGGCGGCGGCGGCGTGAGGACCGTTCCCTCACGCGCTCGCGGTCAGCAGCCTCCTTCACGAGCATTACTGCTTCGCAGAAGCAGGCGACCGCATGCCACCCCTCCTCGCTCCGGACCATGGCCTGAACCAGGGCCCGGCGCGAGAGGTCGCCGCTCCCAATAGCCTCCACAAGGACACGGCGGTGCTCCGCCCAAGCGGGGCACACTTCTACCGTGTGGTCCACCGTGTCCTCCGGGCGGTCCACACAGTGGCGACACCCGGGCGTCCTCTCCTGCTTGATTCGATGCAGGAACCTCCCGAACTTACCGTGTCCGGTGAGGACCTGCGTCATACGGAAAGAGAGGACGCCGTGACCTCTTTCCAACCACTCCAGATCCCACGGTGGCAGGCCACCGAGGAACTGAAGCTATCGTGCCGTTCAGTTGAATATGGATTGGATTTCCGGCCGGTTTTCATCATGATTTAGTGATAATTAGGAAAGATATCAAACACAAAGTATTGGTTTTCTGCCAGCCCAAGAACCAGTGGTGGAACTATAAAGTGTCAAGGTCCCCGATTCGAAGGGACTCCCGGTCCGAGGGGTACCCTGGTCTGAGAGGCGGCCAGATCAAAAGCAAATAAGAAGAAATAACCCAACCTATTTTATACAATACAACAAAATTAAATCACAACATGACGATTTCTCTGGGGCGCCCAACGAATTTGCCATGGGCCTCAAATCATATAGTTACCCCACTGCCAAGAACCAATAATGATTCATTGATAGAACCACGCGGTCCTAGGCTTAGCCTTAGCCGATATCTAAGTGGGCCATCGCCCTTAATGACGGAGCCTAATTTCCCCGTATTTTGCCTCAGTTTACAAAAATGGCAGGCGCCGGACCGTTAGCACCGTCCGCATTCTGCACACGCGCCGCGCTGTGCTGGCTAGCGGGTGGGTAAGAATGTGTGTTGTATGAGGCGACGCGAGGCGCCTTGTGTTGTGTGCTGTTTAGGGGCGGAGGTCATTAATTAGTTAGCAATATTAAAACTGGATTGATAAGACATCTACCTAGCCTTTTTTACAACTATATTGGGGTCGGCTTCCAGTCAAGCCGGATTTAGCTGAATACCAGTATTTTACAAGAAGCGGCTGCCTACCAGACTTCCACAACCCATTAACTGGGGTAACACGGTACTTCATGGCAAGACTGGAGTCAGATTTACTGGCCAAGGTTGGTCTGTGGATGGGTAACCATCTTAACATACCGAGTTTCCTCCGTGCCTCGGAAAGCACGTTAAACCGTAGGTCCCGGCTGTCATTTGTAGATATTTGGCAGTCGTTACGGATAGAAGAAGAAGAAAGAAGAAGCCAGTAAATCTGACTCCAGTCTTGCCATGAAGTACCGTGTTACTCCAGTTAATGGGCTGTGAAGCCGCTCCTCGTAAAATACTGGTATTCAGTTAAATCCGGCTTGACTGGAAGCCGACCCCCAATGTAGTTGGGAAAAGGCTAGGCAGATGATAAGATAACAGATACCTACGAGACTAATTTAAAAATCTTGGGAGAGGCCTGCAAACTTAATACTGTCCAATGAACTAACAAAATATGAAAAATTAATAATTATTAGCTTTTCTAATTTATTAATTAGAATAGCTGCAAATTCGTTTTTTATAACTCGAAAAAATTAAAGAAAATCTCTTCCTAAGAATCAGCTGATTCACTGTCTGCTGATAGGAATTTTTATTTCCACATTATAAAAACAAAGTCGTTTTCCACTTCTATCTGTTTGTTACCCGCTTACTATACTTGAATTTTTACACGAGTTATTATTATTATATTATTCAGGCCTACTCTCTTGGAGAGGGAATGGGCCATAATCCACTGCGGGTCTCTTGCAGATTGGTGGATGTCACATGTCTTCGAATTTTTGGTTCTAGGACATGCCGGTTTCCTCACGATGTTTTCTTTTACCGTTTTGAGAGTGTTTTCCTTTACCGGTGATGAAATAAATTACACAAAGTAATGCGCCTGACCGGCTTTGAACCCGCGACCTACAACTTGCAAGTCTGGGCAGTTACCACTGGGCCACCACTGCTCTCAAACTGACTGCTCTCTTGCACGAATAGCAGTCGAGAAAATAATAAACGTTGTCATAATTTGTTATTCAAAACTGATAAGACGACAAAAACAGTTTACATTAATTATAGTTTATACAGATTATTCTTATTTCTGGGGTTAATGAACTTGACTATTGCCATAAATACTCACTTAAATTAATATTAAAAACTGTAATTTAGGATATGTATTGAAAACATCACTACATACTATAAAACAAAATCGCTTCCCGCTGTCTGTTTGCCCTTATGAACGCTTCGATATTTAAAACTACGCAGATTTTAATGCGGACTAGACAACTGATAAACCTACTTATATATTTCTAAATACATACATATTAGGGTAGTAATAAAAGCTCCGGCAAAAAAAGAAGAATTACTGTTACTCAAAATATTAAATCTACTGCCTAAAATACTAACTTTCCGACTACTTTTGTCCGAATAAAAATGACGAAACGACCGAATGAGATACTGAAATCTTCGAAAAAATAAACTTGACTGTTTATTGCTATAATACTTTTCTACCGGCATAAATTACGTTCTACCGAAAACTATGCTTTGTAATTTTTATCTATATTTGCCAACTATTAATTCATTAATTACCTTTCAAATTTCATAGACTGTGGTGCTATTTTAACTGTAACATTATACTAAAAATATTATTCTGAGTGGTTTTACAGAAACTTATAAAAAATATAAAAATGTACTTGTACAATAACTTTTGCTTGTATCATATAATTCATGAATTTTACTTACTACGGGTATGCTTGGGTATCGGTAAGTAGTACCTATTTCAGGCGTTAAAATGTTAAAACAGTCGTATTTATGCTTTAATGTAAAACCACGTAGACTTTGGTTTCCTAGAATATTTACGATTCGAAAAATTGATTAAAAGGCGTAGTCGACGAGCGCGGGGCTCCTACTTCTGGGTGGTTTAAAAAAAAAATTACCTCGAAGGAGGTGACGGGGTCTGTGTTCGCTCGCTTCGCTCGCTCACTACGACCCCGCCACCTCCTTCTAACCTAACCTGTCCGAGTCGGGTTGCCCCCAAGTCTTGAGCTGGCTTCGCTTGCTCTTGCATCTTAAGTTATCCTAGCAACCGAAGAAAAACGGAATGAATCAGAATAAAAATGTAGTTTTAATAGGTAGTAAAAAATGTCTAAACCCGATCTCACGGGCCTAACAGTTAAGGTATTTTCATTATTATTGAGAGTTAAAAAATAAATTTGATAACCAACAATAGAAATTAAAACAGTTCATGCAAGTTGTAAAAATATGATTATTTTGACAAAACTTCTGTTGTCGGTAACTTAGTAATTTTGTCGGAGGTTCAGTATTCCATTCGGAAGTTTAGTTTTGTTATTCGACGACTCATTTTTTTAGGAGGAGAACAAGTAATTTGAACATGCTCTAATTTGTTGTTAAATTAGGTATTTTTTTTCGGTAATGTTTTGGGTTTTTTGTCGGTAATTAATTATAACGCTGGTTAATTAGAATAATAGTCGGCCACAGATCGCTGGAGATTAATTTGTTTTTCGGAACCATTATTATTTCCCTACATATTATAGATAAATTACACCCAGACACAGAACAAATGGACAGGGCCACTAACCACTAGACCAACAGGCCAGTCAAAATTTTTAAATCATGGTATCCTTCAAAAAAACAATAAAAATAACCGAACCGATATAAAGCATGTTCAATAAGCTAATCTAATGGCGATCTCGTAACGCACGTAACTGGCGTGGCTGCATTCCTCGCCCCCTGCTGATGGTGCTCTAAAACGGAGTGCCGTTAGCTCCTCCCGGTCAATGCGCGATGGATGGGTGGACTAGGGCTGCCAACCGTGCTGTTTACTGCCTGGCCTTAGACGTAGTGTAATAAAACCTGAGATTTATCTACTACTAGTTTCCGCCCGCGGCTTCGCCCGCGTGGTGTGTTGATAAAAAGCAGCCTATAGCAAAAATAACAAAATCGAAAAAAAAATTTAAAAAAAGTATGAATAAAAGTAGCCTATATGTATGTTAATCCAAGGTATAAACTATCTAAATACCAAATTTCAACCAGATCGGTCCAGCCCGTTTTTTCGTGAAAGAGTAACAAACATACATCCATCCTCAAAAACTTTCGCATTTATAATAATATATATTATTAAGTAGGAAGTATACCTATTGTTAATTTCGAGGTGCTGGTAGTTAGCTGCCGAACCGGATGATCTTTAAGGTTGAGCGTGGCTTGTAAGGTTGAATTGTGGATCTCTTCCCATGGCCATCTTAACAACCTATCCTGACTGCGGTCTTTGAGCTTTCTGCCAGAAACGGGCCGACCAGTTAATATTTTTTTTTACAAATGTAGCAAAAAGAGGAAGAAGCCATGTTCCCGTAACCAGTGCGGTACTGCACTGACCATGCTGATCTGTATGTATTAAATCTTGTACAGGGCTTTAATCTCGGAGGCGAGCCTAAGATGGTTTTTTGAGAATTCTATTTAACAGGGGATGAAACGGGGGAAAACAGTTTGTAAGGAAAAACCTACTTTCAAGCGATTTAAGCTGCTGGCAACTGGTCATAAAATATAAGAAAAATATCCGTCTTAATTCATGAATCCCCGACCGGTCCTATGAGACCGCGCGGTTATTGTTTTACTATTGTGTCTCGTTTCGCGGGTATTGATAGGTTAATGTTGTTTATGCTCTACTACTTCATAAAGAAAAGTTGGCAACCCTAGAGTGACCGTTCCCCCCTCCCCTGCGCCGCAGCGCCTGCGCACCAGCGACCTCACGCCACTGACACAGAATTAGTCGGAGCCAAATGAAAGGAAAACAGATGGCGACCTCGTTGATAAGCGCCAGCGGACCATACATTGTAGTTGCGATTCGTTGGAAAGAAAGAAAGAAGGAAAAACCAAGTGGATAGGGAATATGCATGCTTTAATTTATTTGCTAAATTAAAAAATAAAATAATTGTTAAAGTATCTTTATCAACAACGAAGTTTTAAAGCTTAAAAAACTGCTAGTAAGAACGAAAAATCCGAAATGTAATAGGAGCTAGTTGTACTCATACTTTGTGTACAATAGGAAATATATATGCATTTTTTTTATTTACTAAATTAGTACACTTTCAGTTCTAGTAAATAATTATGAAAGAATTTTTAAAATATCTTTATCGACAACAGTGTTATAAAGCTTCAAAGCTGCTAAAAGAAAGAGAAGTCCGAAATATAATTTGACGTCATATTACATTGCGCCCGTGCGGCTACCATTGAAAATGGCGTTTTGGCGAGAGAGACACATATATTTCTATCTTTCTATCTTTAATTTCATTTGCCTCTAGCCATTCATTAGACAAAATATATATTTTTTTATTATTATTCATAGGCTCGCATTTGACCACTATCTCACCTGCAGGCGATGATGTAGCGGACGATGGAGCACGCTTGCCTAGAAGTAACCTATTCACTCATGACTTAAAGACCCCTAAGTTGTAGCTATCAGGAAACACAGTCTGGCAGGACCACTTAACGCATAGACAAAACGCTTTGTAAGTATGTAGGTATCAATCAGTAGTACGCCGTGGTCCGATAATGGAACGGACTTGGCGGAATTAAATTATGCTATTACAATGCGCACTCGCCGAAATGTATGTATACGATAGAAAAATGGCAGGTTAACAACTCGGCGTCGATGCGTGCCATTAACGATGATCTTCTTGGCTCGCTTCTCGAATATAAAACAATAACAGAACAGGAAGTCTTATAATATTCCCACTACAGGCCTCTTCTCAAAGAGAGGGAATACTCGTAGACCGTAAACTACCACGCGGACTCAGCACGGATTGGTAGATATCACATGTCTTCGAATGTTTAGTTCTAGGACATGCCGGTTTCCTCACAATATTTTCCCTTAACTGTTTTGAAAGCAGTCAAGATGAAATAATAGCCAAGCGGGCTATGTTCGAACCGGCGAGGGCTGTTACTAGGACACTACTGTTCTTAAAAAATAATAAAAGCAAATTAGTTCATGAATCCCCGACCGGTCTCATAGGACCGCGCTGTTATTGTCTTACTATTGTGTCTCGTTTCGCGGGTATTAATAGGTTAAAACAAAGATGCTACGAGTACTTAGTCTAGACCTCAGCACGTTCATTGACGGTGAAGTATTTACACTTTAGCTCTCTTTCTCTCATGAATTACGCGTCTTTCTGGTGGCGAACCGTTACCCGATGACCTAATGCGCGCCGGTGAAATCGACCGCACGCCGAAAACGAAAGTACATGCGTGTGAGCACGGCACTGGACGGCGGTGACGGACCTGGCTGCTGCAAGGGCAGGTAACGCCTCAAGAAGAAGAAGAACTGTGAATCAAGAAGCAAGAAGCAGAACTTATATATAATATATATATATATTTACAATAACTTCATACAACGCCATCTAGTCCCAAGCTAAACAGATCTTGTGTTATGGGTACTAGACAACTGATAAACATACTTATATATTTCTAAATACATACATATTATAGATAAATTACACCCAGACACAGAACAAATGATCTTGCTCATCACACAAACATTTGTCCTGGGTGGGAATCAAACCCACGACCTCCGGCATAGCAGTCAGGGTCACTAACCACTAGACCAACAGGCCAGTCAATATGGTAGCGTTGCTGAACGCTGAAGAAGTATGAAGATGTAATCGCAAATGGCAAATGGCAGTTTTCGTCGCACCATGTGTATGGCCAGTACCAAAAGCGTTTAACTGCAGCGCTCAAGGTGAACCAATGTCATAGTGAAGGCTGTGAGAACTGACTTTCGTGAGAAACAGAAGCTTGGGAAAGACTGACAGCAGTCTTTTGGCGGAAATAACATTGCTCCTACAAATATCTTCTTGGTAAATACAAAATGATGTAAAACGCAAAGCATGTATAATATAACTTTGTTAGATTCAGCCCGTCCCTTGCTGCCCTCTCCCAGCGACGCTCAAAGCCGAGTTTCGTACCGCACAGGGGGTTTGACACGCCCTCCTGCTCCGCCCAAGAGCGGGAGAAGTCATTCTGATGATACCCCTTCAAAAAAAAAACTGGGGGCGCCCATGAGCTTGTAGTCGGTTAGTTTTTAAATTAGTCATGTAAGCCCTAACTGGCGGTTTTAATGTTTTTAAAGTCCGCCACAGGCAAGTCCGGCTAAACAGCAGACAACCTGAGAGGTCAACCTCTCAGGTTGTCGGCACACATAAAAAGAAGTACAATGTAACTATACGTTTGATTCCCGCCCAGAAGAAATATTTTTATGGCTTGCCAACATTTTTTTTTCAATATAAAAAGTGGGAAAGAAAAGATTAAAAATTAATGATTTTATTTTAGACTGATTAGGGATTTAAAAGAGGGAATGAAAAATACTTCAACGTCTCGTTATTGATTTTTTTTTCGCCAGTCAATGAAAACTCACAACATTACTACCTTTTTATATACTATCACTTTACACTGGCATATTAATATAAAAACCACATCATCATTAAAGCATTCAACATTAAGTTTTGAGAACTTTAAATAGGAATTGAAAGAAAACCACAGATCAATCAATATTATTATCGATCAATATAATCCTTTAGGTAATATAATTTTAATCAATAATCAAGTCAATCATTATTGATTTGTGGTTTTTATATATAATTAAAGTTTATCACCTTTCCTAACGTATTGAAACGCGCCGTCTATCCACCTGTCAATATCATAAATAGAAAATAACTTTAACTATCTGTGTGATGCTTCATTTTGTTACTTATACATATATATATTTTCTGGTACGTTTATTTTGATATTTCAAATAGTAATTTCACAGATAATATATAATATATTGGCAAAGTAATTTTAAGAAATTGGTTTTAGTATCGTCTCTGTGTTAATGTTTCCCATTTGTCTATTTGCACCTATTGTTTAAGCATGTCCGTGTATTAAATTTAAACATTAAAGTATAATAATAATTATCATCACTACATGAATGCACGAGGAAAGCGAATCAGAGAAAAGTGGCGGCGTGTTGTGAATCTTGCCACTAACACCTGAAGTGCTGACCACAACTACTTTGTCAAAAGTGACACCGACGAAGAAGAAGATAATATTTGTATAATTGTATTTAAAATAACCAAATTTTTGTCTTATGTGATCTCAAAATTCACTTTAATTTAAGGGTTGTCAAAGTTTTTATGAAATCATTCTTGTGAATGAAATCACTGGCAAATTGCTAGTAGGTATCTAATATGGCTTTAGACTCGTATGTTATGTTAGTTTTCGCACAGTCATGTCAGTTCTCCCGCAGATTTTCCCGCGTGTTTCCGTGAGGCCAGTGACTCTTGGCATCGATCGCGTTCACTGATACAGTTTGACGAGATAAACACTACGCAGTACTGTCACGTTTGTGTTCTAGAACCATACGATTGGGACGAACATCGGTGGCTTTTACACATAAGGTCGTAAGGCAAAATGTGCCTTATTTTTTGAAGAGGCATTTTGTAATTGTTTGATATTTGTCATTTGTGAAACACTTTTAACCGATAATGTTTGCATTATACGTACTATTTAATATCATAAGATATAGTACTGGATGTAATAAAAAATAATATAACAGCATAAATATAATCAGCTTCCTCCCAAGAGACGGAATGGGCCGTAATCTACCACGCAGGCCCAGTGCGGGTCAGTGGATGTCACTCGTCTTCGAATTTTTAGTTCTAGGACATGCCGGTTTCCTCACTACGTTTTCCTTCACCGTTTTGAGGACAGTGGAGATGAAATAAATTACACAAAGTAATGCGCCTGTCTGGTTTTGAACCCGCGATCTATAATTACTACTGACTTACTAAGCCATGCACTACTCAGAAATATTAATATTTTTTTTACAATTTTACTACTTTATGCGAAGAAGGCATCGAAATATTTGTAGGAGAGACCAGAGTTATAAACAAACATAATAATCACAGATGTTACAGTATCATTATATAATTTTGAAATTGGACTTCAATTTGTTATGATTTATACCAAAAACAGATAACTCTTTCTCTTTCTTGTTTTTTGCTTAAAATAATTATATGCAAATTAATTTTACGTCGAAACATTTCAAGATATATTTTTGTAGTCTTACTAGCAAGTAAAACTTGATACTATATACCAATACGGGTATAGTATAGAGAGTATGAGTATAATATAATTACGTAAGGCAATTATCGCTCACTTTCATGTAAGAACAATTTGGGTCTTCTGAAAAGTTTATTTAGAAAAATACTGTCAATGTATTAATAGATATTTCCATACAGGAAAACTTTTTAACCACTGCCTAAATATGTTTGGTGGCTCAGTGTAAGTAATAGAACACAAGTCGATTTTCAAGGTTAAGCAACGCTTGCCAAAGTTGGTCTGTGGATGGATGACCATCTCAACATAACGAGTTTCCTCCGTGCCTCGGAAAGCACGTTAAGCCGTAGGTCCCGGCTGTCATTTATAGATCTTTGGCAGTCGTTACGGATAGTCAGAAGCCAGTAAATCTGACTCCAGTCTTGCCATGAAGTACCCTGTTACCCCAGTTATTGGGTTTTGGAGGTCTGGTAGGCAGCCTATGCTTACACTGAGCCACCAAAAAAAATTTACGCAGTGGTTAAAAAGTTTTCCTGTATATTCTAGCCCGGGGCCCTGGAACGAAGGCAAAGAAGGAATATATGAGTAGTAAAAAGTCAGCAAAAGTCTAGCACTTCCTAAGCTCCACCCTAGAGCTGGAGAAATCATTGGATTTTCCACCAAAAAAGTCATAGGTACTACAGAATTGTGTTAAATTATACTCCAACTAGCTGTCCCCTGCGGTTTCACCCGCATTTTTCGTTACTGCTCCGCTCCCGTGGGTCGTAGCGTGATGGTATATAGCCTATAGCATTCCTCGATAAATGGGCTATCTAACACTGAAAGAATTTTTCAAATCGGACCAATAGTTCCAGAGATTACATACAAACTTTCAAACATACAAACTTACAAATTTTACCTCTTTATAATATTAGTATAGATAAAAAAATAAAAAAAAATCGTAAATAAAGTGTATGTCAGACTAGCTGAGTTATCATTCTATTGCCATTTATCGCCAAGACGATCACGGCAAGTGGACACCGGTCAATTCAGTCACGAATGACATTCACGACTTTCTTGGTTAAAAGTAACTATGTAGGGTTGAAAAAAAGCGTTACCTAACGATTTTAAACAATAGTGTTTATGCCCAATAGTGGACGTATGTTTGTTGAAGTGATGATGTTGAATAAAAAATCAACTAAGTAAGAAAAGTTATTATTAAAAAGTCCGAAGCGTCTACACAGAATATTAATATAATTCACTATTAATAATTGTTTCTAAAGCTATTATTAAATAAGGATAGCCAAACTGTAGCCGATAACTATTTAATAATCAATAGATCAGTAAGCGGGTGCTTTCTACGGGGTCGATGACCGCGCGAAAGTCGCTGCCACGGCTATGATACAACTGCGCCGTGACTCCATGTGACGATGCCTCGCAATTTTACGATTTACAGCCATTTTTACAAAGAAAATAAACTAAATTAATAACTATCACAATAATAGCTATAAGCATTAAATGTGGGAACAAAAGACTTCAACGCGGTATTTTAATTTACAATTATAAAAAAATTAATAATGCAGTTGTAAACAAGTTTACAGCTGTAATAAGATTGGAATTGCTGATTAGTAAAAGTACGTTCTTTTGTTAGGACGCTATACTTAGTTTTTCTATTTATAATTCTACAGCTACAAACTAAAAATACACCTGACCTACAACACAACCATTTTTATTCCCCTACTAACAGTGTTTTCGAATAACTTCCAAAAATACTCTAAAACTAACTGTAAAAGAAAACAATACGCTAGAACATTCCGGAACTGTAAATGAAACTCGGTATAGCACCTGTGTAAATAACTAAATGCCAGTACATTACATTCTGTAGCCTCTCCGGCCATGTTTTACATATTAATTCACTTTCAGTCGCCATGTCGCGTGACGTTTTCGCCGAGTTTCAGAGCAACACGAAATAATAATTACATGTCAGTCTAATAACATGCGCTGAAACTCTGCTATTTCTGTTTTTGTACGGTTGTTAGTTTTAATTATGTTTGTGTTGTGTTGTGAAATATGGTTGTACTAACTTTTGCCTGCAGCTTTGCCTACGTATACAGAGCCTTATAATACTAAGGTAGCATATTATTGGGGTCAGGGAATACATTATCTTAATATCATGATTCATTTGTGTGTTAAATTTTATACGAATTTATTCAGCCGAAAGCATGAAAAGATAATGAATAGACCGATAGAGTTACTTTCGCATTTATAGTATTAAAGTAATTAATTTGTTTTATCTTTGGAGTGATGTTAAATTTAAAGGGATATCGCATTATCCAGTAACTGGGTTAGACAAGCAAGCGCTTTATGTATATTTCCAGCATTCAACTGCATCCGGTTAAACTGTAAGGCGACACCAAGTTTCAGAGCGAGGTTAGACAATTGATGGCAGAATTTTCTTGAGTTAAGATGAGTTTAAATAGTACTGTAGGTAATGCATTTTACTGTACAGTGAAAACAACATTAATGTTAAAAGTAACACTCAATGAAAGTTATTGTTTTATTACTAAACTGAACACAATTAAAAAATTGCAAATAAATTGATATTCTAAGATGAAGTTTAACTAACCTAAAGAGGAAATAGTCTGAAACTAGTACACATAGCATGTAACCTTCTCAAAACTCTACTCTACAAAGAAAACATTTAGTCTCTTTTCTTAGTATTTGACAACGAGCCTATAAATCTTACATAGAAATCTACTACGCGGTTAAATTACTTCCATAATCCGCATAAATAATCATGTTACAATTAACTCTTAACCACGAAACTCCCTCACATACTCAAACAATCTCAACAAAACCAGATCGTCAATACTCAATGGTAATCGATCGTGGGAGCGCAACCACTGGCTGCCCACCGCGGTCCGGCGTCGTCGCGTCTGCAGGACTTTCTCTCGTACCACCTCCCCCCCCCTCCGGCGCCCCTGCACATCCACCCCTCCCCCTCATACCCCTCCATGGTCAAGAGCTGAGAGATTACGCGACATTGAATGTGATAGAGGTTGAATAATCTGTTATACTGTAGCCTCGTCGTCGTCATGTTTTTATACTTTTTATCAATGGTTTCGTTGTAGTCGATTTGGACGTTTTTTGTAAGCAGCTGAAAGGTGGTCATGTAATCTCTTCGACTTGTTTGTTTTGCTGAAAGAGTTTTAAGCCGAGTTAAATGTTGCTGGTTTTTGTTTTTGTTTTGTGTTCCGAGTTTTATGAGCTTCGTAAATTATTTTGTTGCTTCTTTTTTTAATGTTTATTAATCTCTTTTTATTGATCAAGTATACTGATGTTATTAATAACAGTAGTAGGTACTTTAAGTTATTTATACTACCTATACCAAGTGATGAGAGTAATTATAGTATTATCAGCCCGGGCAACTATTATTATTGGAAAAGCGTAATTACCATTCTTTCTTTGTTACAAAATGCCTCCATTACGAATTATTCCTGTATCGTTTGAGCGTTCACAAATAATGTATAGACCATTCAAATATATGCCCCGCGCGGGAATCGAACAAAATACTTTAAAAACCAAGTCTTACTATACATTGTCAGAAAACTAAATTATTTGAAAAAATAACTTAACGATGTTTAAATTCTAAATAATTACATACTAAACACAAATTAATTAAGTAGTGCTAAATCAGTGCTGCAACAAGCAATGGTTTAAATCAATAATCACAAGCAGCATAATATCTATGCTGCGACCACATCGCGGCTGAATCACAGAATGTATAACGAAGTGAAATGTCACCGCAAGCGAGCATGAATCACGCGGCGTCGCCCGCACATATCGGCATGTCAAACGTACGCCGACTAATTAACCGGCCAACGAAGAGGCTTTCTTTTTCGTCTGTTGCTTACCGCGGTTACGAAACTGATGGGTGACTCGGTTTTTCAGAGATTGGATGTTGGAGGAAGTTGTGAGTTGTAGTCTTGTGTTGTTATTTTCTTGGAAGTTGTTCGTAATATTTTTAACGGATTTATTTATATAATTGTTGCTCATTTTAAAAATATTTTCCCGTTCTGTCTAACACTATTCGTCACCCAAGCGGATGCTTATAGATGCTATTAAGTTGTATCAACGTTTTAACTCAGCACCGAAGTTAAAAGTTCAACAGTGAAATAATATGTCTAGGATTTCATTAAGGTATCATCTAACGTTCGTAAAAACGAGCACAAACGGATGTTATGAGTTGTGATTCTATTTTCTTAGAATTTGTTCTAAATACTTCTTACACTTCGGCGCCAGTGTCTGGTATCTTTTAATTTCCGGAATCAGCTCTTTACCAATTCATCTAATAAGCTGAATTTAGTATATCAATTTTTTCAAATTATTTTATGTCACGATATTTGTAATATTAAAGTTTACTAAACGTAATCCATATTTTTTGTATTTACTTCAAACATAATGAAAATACTTAGGTTTTCAAAATTTAAATAACTAACTTATTGCAATTGTAAAAAAAACTATATGATAACCAAATAAATTAAAAATTATTTAATTGGACAGAGTGAACGCGTTGATGTCTTTTGTTGGCGCGTAGAGTTCGCGCGAAATTAGCGCAAGAATTCGATAAACCTAGTAACATTGTAACATGAATGTTAATGTATTGCCGAAACTGTAAGTACCTGCGACTCAATATAATCATTACAAGATCAGATCAACTTAACCTATGCAGCTATGTGTAGGAAACGAACTGAGGAGCTTTCAAAATTTTTATTTAATAGAATAGAATAGACCTCTCATCCCATTTTATTTGATTGACATAGTAAATGTTGAAAATTAATGAGTTAACTTCTGCCAGAGGCTTCACTTGAATGAATGTTAGAAAAAATTTAGAGAACGTACTTGCGGGAAAAAGAATTAAAATTTTAAAAGCTAAAATTCATAAACATCTAAAAATTCACCTGGGAAAAGCCCTGGACGTCGAGAGTCCCCGATCGGTCCGGCCATGCCTGGCCTCAGAAAAGGTAAAAGAAGGTACTGTAAGGAGTTATTACCTATAGATTTTTTCCCAGTTCAAAACCTTAGATTCAAAACGAGAAAAAACGACGAAAGGGGTTCCCTTTTCGTCGCCCTCCCCGCTAACTGTCGTATCTCACAAACTGACGTATCTGCACTAACATTACCTACGCGTTCTTAGCTATATTTCGAATAAGTTCTCTTTAATCGTCGTATCTGTATCGTTTACCGTTTAGGAGATAATCACGTATTTGGTTTTGCGAGACGTATCTGCTTCAAATTAATATGAATAAATAAATAGATACCTTAGGGCTTTAGGGCGACTACTAACTTAAAGAATAAGCCAAGAGCTATATAAAAAACTTTTTAAATAATTGATAAAGCCACAACTATCGCAACTACAGTAATTTGACTGTAACGCCCGACCGAAAAACAGTTGCCCTGGAAAAACATCAATTGCTAGTTAGGACAGTTAGCCGGGAGGGTGACGTTTTGTGATGTATACAAAAACTGAGAAAGGATTTTTCAAAATTCTTACCCTAAATGAATGAAATAGGGTCCAAAGCTTGTATGGAGATACCTACAACTATGAATAATCCTTCTTTGCGCTTCCCATAGGCTATCTATCATTACGCTGCGATCAATAGTATTACTTCACCAGCGAGAAAGGTTTGTGTATGACTTCTTCCGTTTTTGCTGGAGCGAGATGAAGTGTGAGTCTTTTATGACTAAAATCTACAGTGTACCTTCTATTGCCTCATGTGAGGGCCAGGCGTAGTCGAACCGAACGGCGAACCACTCATTGGTAGCCCCGTGACTCCCGACGTCTAAACTAAAATCTACAGTATACCTTCAGTTGCTCTTTGTGAGGCTTGGTCAGACCGAACTGGCCAGCTGTCCCCTGCAATTTCACCAGCGTCTCTCGTTTGCTAATAATAACCAGAGACTTAGGTGAAGTCGCGGGACACAGCTAGCTAGTGATAAAGCTGCGTGCGCGTCCGACGCGCGACGTCGACGCATTTAACGGCGCGCCGAGCCACCGTTACGCGCGCCCCATATACCACGCGCCGCACCGCACTACTGTGATTTGTGTTAGTACCAAGAAAATCTAAGAATAATATTGATTTAGTAATAGATCATTAATATAGTAGGTATTTGTGTAGGTCGTCCCATATGCCTATTAAACTTTGAATGCTGTGTACAGTAGTAATTGGACTTCACATTCATGTAGTCTGTAGTCTGTCACTGTACTTATTCAAATAAAATAAATACCACCGCGCCGCACTACGATGTGTGATGGCTGACTGTTGTTTTTTATTAGTATCAAGAAAATCTAAGAATAATATTGATTTAGTAATAGATGATGAATAGATCATTAATAAGTTAGGTGTTTGTGTAGTGTTGTTGTTGGTACCTACTCTGGTTCCTAATCTGTAATCACTCTCTATCACACAAAGTTAATGTTTGAATCCCCGACCGGTCCTATGAGACCGCGCTGTTATTGTTTTACTATTGTGTCTCGTTTCGCGGGTATGTGATAGATTAAGCTCAGCTTTGTGCTTGAATTGTTTTCATCACTTTACGCAATAAATAATCAAGATTTCTTTTTCATTTAGCCAAATGTTAGCCATAGGTTAGTAAAACTTATATAAAATTACAATCAACAACGACTACATACTGGTACACAAATTAATTAAACACATAATATTACAGATTCCTATTACTCAGTAAATAAACTTCTACGCGAATGCCTAAATAATAAATGTTAGTTTTATAAGTACTCGTATGTGTGCTGCTGTTGTGGGTATGATAGGGAGGTCTCTTGTCCAACAGTGAGATGATACAGACTGTCAGTGACCTCGAGAGCATTAGTAAAGTATTGTAAAAACAAAACACACGAAGAGTTAGTTGCACAACTGGTTCCGTACAATCAATTAGTTCTACTTTCCGTTTCCGTTCAAACAAAAAACGAGGAATTTACTGAAATGTAACTGAGGCAAGGTGCACGAATTTCTATGAAAACGGCAAGGAAATACTTCAGACAATTTTCTTTTGCTACATACTAGAGTATGGAGTACGGCTGTGTTTATGAATGTTATCTCTCTTGCGGAAAGGGGCTTGTGTTCAAATATTTAGAACTCCATTGACTGAAAATACTAATGGAGTAATGTATGGAGTACTTATTGTTCGAAAAGGTTGTCGCGGCCCTGGAACGTAAAAGGCAGCTGAAGGAACTCGCTCTCTCGCTTCACCCTGAACGGGAGGAGTAATTTAATGATATATCACGGAAAAATAATTCATGTAGAGGTAACTGACAGACAGTTATTTTCCCTAACTGCCTAAAAGGCAGTAAAAGTTAGGACACTCCCTGTGTCGGACTTTTACTGCCTGCTCGCAACACTCAGAGTGGGATCATTTATTTGATAATTGCGCATTCTAAGTTACTCTTTAGAGCTCAGCTATCTGTGAGTGAAAGCCTTCCATTGAAAACTATTTTTGTTTATGTAGCTTTTTGGACCAGAAACCTTTTATTTCTACATGTCGTAAGTGGCACCGGGCGTCTTCAAAACACTAACTACCTAAAAAAGTTTTGTCACAATCGGAGCAATGGTTTAGATTCCTATCTGCATAGAGAACATACACGTACACATTGGCATAGAAGACAAACATTAATTTTTATTTATATAGATATTAATCGCTTATGTCCAAAGGTCACGACCGATGTAAGGACGTTGAATCCTCCCTCAAAAGACGGTTCAAACGATGTCGTTCAACTCGCTCCATATGGAGAGCTATAAATTATCACCCACTCGCGCACAAAAATATTCGAACATAATAAAAATGTGTGAAAATATTTAAAATTATGAGAATTTTATATACATTAGGAGAACAATGTCGCGTTTGCCAAACTCTTTTTTGATTTAAAACAGTTCTGTGATATGGTTAGTTAAGGATATTATGAAAATAGAGGAACCGGCATGTCCAAGAGCCGAAAATTCAAAGACATGTGACATCCGCCAATCCGCACTGGGCCCGCGCGGTGGATTATGGCCCATTCTCTCTCCTAGAGAGGAGGCCTGAGTCCCAGCAGTGGGAACATTATAAGGCCGAAAATGCTAAAAAAAAAAAAAATAGATGGTCATCATGAGGGAAATTGTAGATAATTATATTCCTGCCCTTGTCTTTTATTACTTGCGATCGGTGCAACAAAGTTTTTTCTAAAACTGAATGTTCCATATTTTTTTATATGACAAAAACCCTAGTTTTTATCTAGTTTTTACCATCAAGTGGGATCGCAGTTAATCTAGGGATTAGGATTATTTACGATCCCACCTGATGGTAAGCAGTGATGCAATCGTTGATAGTGAATCGCACTAGTTTAGTTTGTGTTTTAAGTCGCAACCTATAACAATATTATAGTATGCGGAGCAAGTTGTAAAGTCCCACAAACTAAATTATTAAAAAGAGAGGATCCTCCGACTAGAAGTATATTGTATCTGATACGAGCAACTGCCACATAGTTGATTCCGGGCTATTGTAGGTGTTCTTATCGCGCGGAGAACACTCATATAACGACGCAAGATTTTCAATTTTAGTTCCTATTTCACTATATTTAAATATCTGTATAATGACACTTTAAAGTAGACAGAACCTAATTTTCAAATCTCGAGACGCTGTAAAATTATGACGACCTGAAATATGGAATTTAAATTGTTACTTACGGGATATTACGGGGTATTTATCCCGTAAGTGACAATTTAAATTGTGAAACAAACCGTGTTAGCCTAAAACAGTGTTTGAAATATGGAATTCTTTAATTCATGAATCCCCGACCGGTCCTATGAGACCGCGCTGTTATTGTCTTACTATTGTGTCTCGTTTTGCGGCTATGTGATAGGCACACATAGTTTGCACTACAGCCTACGTACAGAGGCGTGTCTCGTGAACTGGGACACTTATCATTTAGCGGCCACAAGAAGCCGTATGCACAGCTAGCACACATACCTATTGTGGTAGGTCAGGACAATCATAACGCTAATAATCCAGTGTAAGAATGTCAAATATTGAGCAGCCATATAAGTAACCACAGCTAGCGGCTTTGCTTGCATGCAAGTTAGTTTCTCCATACAATCTTTGAAAAGGTGAATTTTTGGGAATAGTAGCGAGTACTCTTAGTGCTCGTCAACGTCATACTAGTAAAAGGACACCTTATGCACAATTATATGCACCTAGTCCATTGGGACTGACAACCAAAGCTATTGAGCTTTGGTTGTGCGTTAATATGTCAGTTTCTCCTGTTAACTCACAGTTGCAATTGACAATGACAGTTCTTCATACATTTGCATTCGCTATTTGAAGGTTCTCTCGACTTTTAGAGAATAGCACCGTAGGACTACAGTAACTCTCTCGGACAATCTTATATTCGTTTTATACCATTCAGATTAGGAATAAGTTCCTTTGGGATAAAGTTTAATTTTCAAGCAAAGCCTAGCTAGAAAGTAGTCATTGATAAAGAGGTAAAGTTGCTTGTAGGAGGTAATTACTCGAACCGATCTGATTGTGAAGTTACTAATTATTTTACTGATAGAAATTACAATATTTATCATTAAGTAGCACAAGCTACATTAGATCCTGAATTCAAAATATGGGAATGGTAAGTTATTTTTAGGCAAGCGTGCTATCGTCGACCAGACTATCACTTACCATCAGATTACATAGTGATCAAGCGCAAACACTTTTAAAAACATTACTCTTCTTTATGCATTTTTCTTTTAATTTTTAAATCTTTTTGTAGACATAAATAAATAACTAACATTCACACAAAATTGATAACTTCAACTTGTTAGCAGCAACAGCTGCACATAATGATGTAAATATCTAAAGTATTTCACAAGTACTTCTAAAACGGGAACAGCATTCACGACTGTTTGGCTTTCGATTTTTACGAGCGTGTTACTTCCCCGAACTCTCTCAAGAAACCCTATGACTAATACTATTAAGCTGTTTGCACTATCAGGGTCTAAAAGACCTTACTGTTGGTACGATCTTTAGTTAAAATAGAAACACCACAACACACACCTAATCTAGTACAAAACGAAAGAAAAAAATTGACGTGTTTGTAAAAACCTACTTACAAAATAAATTTCATTTATCACAACTAATGTTTTTAAAAATATTAAAGCCAGGTATAGTGTAGTTGTATGGTTATCTGTTGAGACAGACAGGCAAAATAGACAGACAGAAAGTGGTAGGACTTATTCAGGCAATTTGCAAGTCTTTACTGAACGAGCTCTTACTTAGATAGACATCACTGGAGGGAGCTACAGGGTTTTTCCCGAAGGCACTCTGAATTAAGAGATACTATTTTAAAATGTAGTAACTACCGCTTTGCGATTCGGAAAACGGCTTATTAATAATTATTATTGTGTCTAAATAAATCCGTTATGTTCTACAAATAGGTAAAAACCAGTAAATGCCTTTTTTTTGTATATATATTTACGTTTGTACATACTTTTATCTTTAGTTTGTATATATATCTATTAAGTTATTAATATGTAAATATACAGATATTTACATATTAATAACTTACCCTTGTACCTTATTCAGGATACAGATCCTGAATAAGGTACAAACCGAATCTAAATTCCCTTACGTGTTGATAAATAGGTAAAAAAAATTTTCGGCGATATGTTAGTTCTCTTCACCAGGCAATCTTTACTGTACGAGTAGACTGTTAATTTATGTAATTACTTCCTAAATTCTTAGTTTAATGCTCCGTTTCCTTGACTAATAGCTTGAGATACATCCCGCATGTGGGCTAAGAAAGTTGCCAATCGGACTTAGAACGATGTGTACGGACCGTAGACATCTGCGCAAGAGTCTGTCTACCCCGTAACAGATCTAGCGTGAGGCCGTGCGATACTTTACACAGTTTGAAAGCTAGTTTATTCAATCAAAAAACATTTCTAAATGACTTTTCTGTCTACGAACATACTTAAACTCAATCAAACTTATACGCATCGGTTATAATTGTTAGATCAAAACCAGTTACTTGATATTTTCATTAACATGCGTCCGTCATATAATTTTTGGAAAGTCTGAACACTTCGGATACCGTTATTTTAGTTGGTAACACCTTTTTTATAAGTCTCTATTTCAACGACACTATTTCTTACGAATGTATTAAAATTATGGAGTAGAACAGATATTAGAAAATCTTGTAGAACACAAATGGGTTACAAATCAATTGAAGTTCCAGTGACCCAAAAAGTGTGACCTATTTAGGGGTTGTTCTCACCGGACAGTAGGGAGCTGGCGAAGGACTCCTGGCAGTGGTGGAGGGGTAGTAAGGCGGCGATGGCCAGCACGGCCACACACAGGCGCGGCACTGGCATGGTCACTGGTTGCACTAGCACTGGCGTACAGCACTGTCTCGCATGGCGCGTCCACTGCGGGTGTCGCGCGCGTGCGCACTGCCTTCCACCGCTACAACGTGTTTGGGTGCGTAAGCGCAGCGCATTGAGCAAGTCACGCAGACACGACACTGCTTTGGAAAGCGTTTGTAAAGACTGGAGTTCATTGAAGATCACTGTTTCTTATACGCTGTTCTTTTTCTTATTGAATTTCACTTGACTTACTTGACTTGACTTAATGTCCTATGTCCCCTAGATGGGGCAGAGGGCGTCCACAGTAATCCTCCATCGCGAACGGTCTTGAGCTTCCCGCTTCACCTCGCTCCACGTCATTCCGTTGCTTGCCGCTTCTGCCAGTACGGTGCGACGCCAAGTTTGGCGGGGACGGCCACGCTTTCTTTTTCCTTGGGGGTTCCAATCCAACGCTTGTTTGGGTATGTGATCGGAATCCCTTCGGAGCGTGTGGCCAATCCACCTCCACTTGCGACGCTTGATCTGGAGGTCGATCGGGCTCTCGTGGCATTTTTCTAACAGCTCTATGTTAGATATAGTCTCGGGCCAGTAAATTCCGAGAATGCGACGGAGACAGCGGTTGACGAAAACTTGGATCTGGCGTGAGATATCTTTCGTAACCTTCCATGTTTCGCACCCGTAGAGCAGTACAGGTTTAACATTGGACCCGAAGATCTTGAGTTTTATCCTTCGGGTCAATTTACGTGACTGCCAAACAGGTCTTAGCTGCGCGAAGGTTGCTCGGGCTTTGGCGATCCGTGAAGTGATGTCCTCTTCACTACCTCCGATTTCTGTAACGACGCTTCCTAGGTAGGTAAAATTGTGTACGCGTTCCACTACCTCTGAGTTCAGTATCAACGGTGAGGAATTTTTCACACCAGTTCGCATCTCTTGCGTCTTCCGGATGTTAATTTTAAGGCCAGATCTTGCAGCCTCCTGACTTAAATCGTCCAACTTAGCCTGCATGTCGGAGTGGGTATGGCTCAAGAGGCAAAGGTCATCGGCGTAATCTAGGTCCTCCAAGACGTTGGACAATCCCCACTCTATTCCGCGGCGCTTGTTGTCGAATTGAATTTCACTGCGAGGTCCAAAATTTTTGTTTTTTTTCCATGACTGCCCCGAATCTCTTTAGCTGGCTTTCAGGAGTTGTAGTTGTTAGACGGGTTTGTCTTCTAAAATGCCCTATGTTAATAGATATGACTGATGATTCGACTTGTGTTGAATTAGGTCTTAGGGCACTACGAGTAATTCTTTTGAGGAACATTTGTCAAACTTTTACTAACTAAAACTTACCTGAGTCCTTCAATTGACCTTTGTGTTCCAGGATAATAATATTTATTTCAAAAATCCCATGGCCCTAGCGGGTTTCGGCCCCACTGAACTCCTACGGTTTTGCTGTTCGGTCCTTGCTGGAGTTTTATTCTTTAAGAAAACAGCCTTGCTGCCAGCCAAGCTGTTTATAGCAGAAGAATAGCTCTCCTGATGGACCGGACGGTGAACTATCCATTGCTCGTCGTCCGCGAACTCTCGTCTACGGTGGCCGGGGAACGCCCTGCGACTCTTTACACCCTGGCGTCTCTTGTGGCGACGGCAAGGGAGTTAGGATGTCTGTTCCCTCACGATTGTGGCCATCTCATTTCTAAACCCAATAGTCGTTTTTTCGAAAAGAGTAACCATGGAGTTTCTTGCCGGTTCTTCTCCATAGGAAGCGACCAATTAGAACCGTGCACTAGCTTCTAACGTTTTATAAGTGCCCATGTAGGCCTATGTGAATTAAAAAGATTTTGACTTTGATCTCCTTCGCTAGTATCAGTGCTTGCAACTGCATAACATTCCCTCTTATTCTGGACTATGGCCTATACTAGGACCACGCAAAAGATTGCTGTCGGCTCACGCCTCCACAAGCCAAGCGGTGCACACCTCCACCATATTTATGATTGTTATGACTTAGCCACAAATTTCTCCCTACACAAACTCATCATCATCTACCTAGCCTTTTCCCAACTTTATTGGGGTAGGCTTGCAGTCAAATCGGATTAAGCTGAATACCAGTATTTCACGAGGAGCGGCTGCCGACCAGACCTCCACAACCCATTAACAGGGGTAACACAGTCCTTCATGGCAAGACTGGAGTCAGATTTATTGGCTTCTGACTATCCGTAACGACTGCCAAAGATCTATAAATGACAACCGGGACCTACGGCCCTACACAAACACATACTCGTAGGTAAAATGTGAAAGCAGACAGAAACACTTTAAAACGCCTGTCATATCTGCACATTTATATACTCTGTGGCCAAATTAGCATCATTTAACGGCAAATGCTGCTTACCGTGGAACGATATAATTGCAAGCAGAGCCATCGACGTGGCCACGTGATGGCCCATGAATGGCTACGTGGGCCCATTCAATGGGCACGTAAAAATCTATACTATCCTAAGATTGACTGGCCTGTTGGTCTTGTGGTTAGTGACCCTGACTGCTATGCCAGAGGTCGTGGGTTCGATTCCCACCCAGGGCAAATGTTTGTTTGATGAGCACTATCATTTGTTCTTTCCTCAACAAACAAAAAACATTTAAAAATATAAAAAATAGTGTAGTAGTGTAAGGGCCTATTTCACCACCTATGATTAAGTTGCCAATATCTTACTTGGCAGATAATTTCATACAAATTCTGTTCCATTTTTTAATTTATCCGGGAAGTACTACTCGGACATTGTGAAACAGGCCCTAATAGTTATTATCTATTCCAAGATGACCATACCATTCAGTCATCTATGAAATTCCATCAATGAAAGGGAACCATTTATTCTTCGAACAATGGTTGAATTGCGTTACCCCAGTTAATGGGTTGTGGAGGTCTGGTAGGCAGCCGCTCCTCGTAAAATACTGGTATTTAGCTAAATCCGGCTTGACTGGAAGCCGACCGCAACATATAGTTGGGAAAAGGCTAAGCAGATAATGAATGGTTGAATTGCGTTGGTTAAAAAGGGGGTGACGTAGTAAGGAGAGGCTAGTAGAAAAGTGTGTAAAAGGAAGACATGATTTTACTCTACATTTTTTTAATAATTATGATAGCCCGCCTAGGCTCTCACTGAACCGACATCTCACCTGATTGTAAGTGATGATTGATGTGATCACCTCTAATTACCTATAATAATAATTAATTAATACCATGCATTGTAGGAGTCTTCGTCCTCTCTCCTAACTTTTGCTGTGCCCGAATTGTCTTAAAAATTGATTTTGACGATATTATTTAATCTATCACATACCCGCGAAACGAGACACAATAGTAAAACAATAACAGCGCGGTCTCATAGGACCGGTCGGGGATTCAAACATCAAATCACCTGTATGTACTTATATGGAATGCAAATAAAGTATTGAGTAATCAATGGTGTAGCACGCCAAGAAGTTACCTATTCAGACAGCTAGATTGTAGTATCAGGAAACACAGACTCTTATTTGTGCATATATCAACAGGGACGAAAATGGGCCTCCATTATCAAACACGATGTTAGACTAAACAATTTCATCGACTTATCAGCCGACCAAATTCTTCTGACTACAAGCCAACATCATTTTATGACACTGGTACTCGTAGAGAATGGAAATATGATATTTGACTGTTCTATAGGTATATAAACATTGCCTCACCGCCAAAAATGAAAATAAAAATTCTTACTTACGTTGCTTCCAACTTTTCTTGCAAACTTCACTGTAGGATTTTTTTCCGGAAAAACAGCAATATTGTTGTTGTTAAAATGTTTAAATTTAACCTTCCCATGATACTTTTATTTTTATAAACAAAATTATAGCTTCTACCAGTGGTCACCCGCATGAAAGTAGCTAGGTTTCTGTATAAAAACTTTGTACAACTGTTTTTTCCCTTTGGAAAATCCTCTCTTAGTGCTCGCCTACGGCCTAAAACGAAGCCTTATATTAGTTATACGAAATTCCATGTTATTAGTCCCAGTAGTTTCGGCTGTGCGGTCAGTCAGTCAGTTTCTCCTTTTATATTAGCCAACCCAGCTGTTAAAACATATATTCTGAAAAAATCTAAATAATAAATATATATTCATATATATGTATGTTTATTTTACCAATATTTAGTTTTACTATCTTAATATTATTATTTTTTATGCACCTGCCATGCTTTCTCTGCACCACCCTTGGTTGACTGGTAGAGAATGCCTAAGGCATTAAGTCCGTCTTTGTAACATTATGTTGCATGAAGTTTAAATAAATAAATAAAAGCTACATCAAAATAGAAACAGTTATAGGCCTATTTCTCAAAGAAAAAAAATATATATTCAAAGGTAAATAAACACAGCAATGACAAGTAAGTACAAGTCAATCCATCATAGGTGCGTAGACGCAGGCCTAGCGTCGCGTCGGGTCGTTTACCCGGCCCGCCCGACGCCCGGGGCCAAGACCTGTCCCCTGCCATACCTGTCAGCGACTACTTTCGCGGGGACCCAGCACTTGATACAAGTAATTCATTGATTAGATACACAGTTGTCTAGCTATTAAAGTGTTGTAGGTAGTTATAGCTATGAGCATAGGAATAAAGTTTAGTATTGATAGGTATAGTTTTTGCTTTCCACGCATAAATTTTATGCCGGTTTACCTAAATTTGACATTTCTTTAAACTTAGCTTTACGCAAAACAGATGTCGTGCAATGCATCAAATTCGATTTAAGCTTAAATCGAGTTTAAATCATACGAAATCGAGATTTAACTAACATGTGCATGCCGCCCTTAATATTTTTATGCCATTTACTGTAGTGGAACACAGAGAGTGACACCCTTTTATGCTGCGGCCAGACTATGCTCCTCGCGCTGCTCATCGCTCTGCTCCTCGCGCTGCCGTGATTTGCCGCGATGTTGCTCTCTCTCTCTCGCGCGCAAAGACCGACAAGATAGGGAGCAGTGGGCAGGACGAGGAGCATGACGAGTAACGTGGCCACACTATGTCTCTGCCTCCTTTCCTCGTTACTTCCCATGCTACTCGTCGAGTGTGTGGCCGCGGCATTAAATATGTTGTAATGTAACATCTTAATTGTACCTGTGTGCACAAATAAACTTTTTGTATTTAGATTAAAGCAATGCACCTACCATGTTTCTTCTTTACCGATCTTTGCAAATTCCTAAGTCATTAAGGTCGCCTTTGTACCTGGGTACACGAAGTATGTAGGTATACTTTTTTTGAGAATAGAAAATCCTCAAATAATTTCTCTCGCTCTGGGTGGAGTGACTGAGACCCTTAGTAAAGAGTGAATAGACTTCTAGGCAAGCGTGCTGCATCGTCGACCACATCATCATGGGAGATAGTGATCAAACGCGAGCCTATCCATAACAAAAAAAAAACATAAACTTTATCGTAAGATTACCGCAATTAAACGTACAGTTTCTATCCTCTCCGTCGCCACAATGTAAGTATTACAATATACGCCACAGCAACTAAACACTAGGTACACTACCTCACCAACTTTTACTTTTAAAGTGAGTGTAAGTTGGTCAATATTTGTCGTTTCATACAACGTTGACTACATGACTCGTCCGCGTGTAATTTACACCTATTAACAGAGACAGTGCTCTCGATGCCAGATGACAAACGCTTGGGTAGGGCAGCTAGGCTTGAGTGGTCATTCGGTTATGAAATGCAACATTTCACTGTCCGTATAGCAGCGGTTCTCAACTTTGAAGCCCAGGACCCTGGAAAGAACGCAAAGTTACACAAGTAACTTATAATTCTAAATTGAAGTACTCGTATTACCTATCATCATCATCATCATCTGCCTAGCCTTTTCCCAACTATATTGGGGTCGGCTACCAGTCAAGCCGGATTTAGCTGAATACCAGTATTTTACAAGGAGCGGCTGCCTACCAGACCTCCACAACCCATTAACTGGGATAACATGGTACTTCATGGCAAGACTGGAGTCAGATTTTGCTGGCGTATTATCTATAATATTATTAAAAGAAATAAAAATCATCCTTTTATTTAGTAGGTCTTTTTTCATTCCTTGCAAATACTTAACCTTCCTACTATTCAGTTTAGACATTAGTTTTGCGATATCAATATCTAACACTCATTCACCTAGCTCTAAAACCAAATCAGTACCCAATAAGCATAATTATGCGTGTAATTTACACCTATTAACAGAGACAGCTGTGCTCTCGATGCTAGATTACAAACGCTTGGGTAGGGCAGCTAGGCTTGAACCGTCATTCGGTTATGAAACGCTATATTTCACTGTCTGTATGCCAGTGGTTCTCAAGACCCTGGAAAGAACCAAGCCCAGGACCCTGGAAAAAACGCAAAGTTACACAAGTAACTTATAATTTTAAATTTAAGTACTCGTATTACCTATAATACTTTTAAAGGAAATAAAAATTCCTTGCAAGTACTTAACCTTCCTACTATTCAATTTAGACATTAGTTTTGCGATATCAATATCTAACACAGACTAACACTCATTCACCTAGCTCTAAAACCAAATCATCATCCAATAAGCATAAATGAGGAGTTTTTCGACGCCATTTTTTAGTTTAATTTTAGTTAGTTCTTTAGGGTTTTTTATTATGTGTAAATATATATCTGTAATCTGTAAATAAATTATCTCATATATAAGCATAATAATGCGTGTAATTTACACCTATTAACAGAGACAGTGCTCTCGATGCTAGATGACAAACGCTTGGGTAGGGCGGCTAGGCTTGAGTGGTCATTCGGTTATGAAACGCTACATTTTACTGTTTGTGTACCAGTGGTTCTCAACCTTGAAGCCCAGGACCCTGGTAAGAAGTAAGAACGCAAAGTTAGACAAGTAACTTATAATTCTAAATTGAAGTACTCGTATTACCTATCATCATCATCTGCCTAGCCTTTTCCCAACTATATTGGGGTCGGCTTCCAGTCAAGCCGGATTTAGCTGAATACCAGTATTTTACGAGGAGCGGCTGCCTACCAGACCTCCACAACCCATTAACTGGGATAACATGGTACTTCATGGCAAGACTGGAGTCAGATTTTACTGGTGTATTACCTATAATATTTTTAAAAGAAATAAAAATCATCCTTTTATTTGGTAGGTCTTTTTTCATTCCTTGCAAGTACTTAACCTTCCTACTATTCAGTTTAGACATTAGTTTTGCGATATCAATATCTAACACTCATTCACCTAGCTCTGAAACCAAATCATCATCCAATAAGCATAAATTATGCGTGTAATTTACACCTATTAACAGAGACAGTGTTTTCGATGCAAGATGACAAACGCTTGGGTAGGGCAGCTAGGCTTGAGTGGTCATTCGGTTATGAAACGCTACCTTTCACTGTCCGTATAGCAGTGGTTCTCAACTTTGAAGCCCAGGACCCTGGAAAGAACGCAAAGAAGGAACAGAAAAGGGTTTTAGTCAGTAACAACTGTATTATATTTCTCGTGGTGGTTCGTGGCTAGATAATAACAGCCGCACAGGTCGATCTTCAAGGTTAAGCAACGCTTGCCTAGGTTGGTCTGTGGATGGCCATAATTATATTATGTGTGATAACCATCTTAACATAACGAGTTTCCTCCGTGCCTCAGAAAGCACGTTAAGCGGTAGGTCCCGGTTGTCATTTGTAGATCTTTGGCAGTCGTTACGGATAGTCAAAAGCCAGTAAATCTGACTCCAGTCTTCCTATGAAGTACCGTGTTACCCCAGTTAATGGGTTGTGGAGGTCTGGTAGGCAGACGCTCCTCGTAAAATACTGGTATTCAGCTAAATCCGGCTTGACTGGAAGCCGACCCCAATACAGTTGGGAAAAGGGTGGGAAAAGGCTAGTCAGGTAGATGATTCTATTCTATTCTACCTACTCCGTCCAGAGCGAGACTATGAATGATTTCTTCATTGGATGACTTCCCACCTAAAAAAAAAGTAGCTCCCAACCTATTTCTAACCGGAAATCTAGAAAAAAACTTAAATATCATAATGAATAAAATCCTCCATTATCAATCTGAAACTTGTCGCACACCATCTCATCATCTAAAAAACACACAAAAAAAAACAAAATTACAAGTAATAGCCAGTGAGTTTTCATCACAAATGTTGTATTTTCTATGAAAATGACATAGAAAAGACAACATTTGTGTTACTTAGTCCCACCAACCATCAGTGGTCCGCGGACGACAGTTTGAGAACCACTGCTGCAATGTATATTCAATGACTAACTGATTCTTCTTTATTCAACTGCACCTTGATAGAGTGGAAGCCAATCTTAATTAATCCTTTGCTTTTGCAATATTTTTGTATTATTTGGAGCTCAATCATATTTTTGTAAACATCTCATTTGTTGATAGGTTTGATCATTGTTTTTTTTTCTTTTATTTATATAGCTTCTCTTTAGTGTGAATGAGAGGGCACTGTAGACTACGGATTTTAATTCTTACTTTTTTCAACCCAGTTTTTGACTAATTTTATTTTTATTGTGCTTTTGGGTTCAATATTGACTGGTCTACACTGTCCTCGCATATGTGTTGTAATATCGAAGTATTGTAAACCCAATAGTTTTTTGAAAAGAGTAACCATGGAGTTTCTTGCCGGTTCTTCTCCATAGGAAACGATCAATTTGGAACCGTGCACTGTTTTTGACGTTTTATAAGTGCCCATGTAGGCCTATGGGAAAAATAATAATTTTGGATTTGGATTTTGGACATTACTGGTCCTTCGAGTAGGATAAGCGATAAATTGCAAAACATACAGGACATCACAGTTCTATGATAAGACCGATAATGTACCTACTCTATTTTTACGCAAATGAAATATTGTCATGCTTTATTCCTAGTTACATTACCTACTACTAGACAAATTCCAGTTAGCAACATACGTATAATCATCATCATCATAACAGCCGAAAGATGTCCACTGCTTGACATAGGCCTCCCCCAAGCGTCGCCACAGCGACTGATTCTGTGCGTCTCGCATCCACCGGATTCCCGCGACCCTCACCAGGTCGTACATACGTACAATGTTAAATAATATTAAAAAAAGAAGTAGATAGTCTATACTCTTGTACACACATGCACTTTCTTAAATAAATGGATCTGCAATTAAGATTGAGAGATGATGAGACGGTGATGACCACCACTCTGTCTTAGCTATTTTACCACTATAAGCTGAAGTTATTTTTTATGGAAATTAAATTGATTTCTCCCGCTTAAGATTGATTGGTTGATTGATATATGCTTTATTCATCATCTGCCTAGCCTTTTCCCAACTATATTGGGGTCGGCTTGCAGTCAAGCCAGATTTAGCTGAATACCAGTATTTTACGAGGAGCGGCTGCCTACCAGACCTCCACAATACATTAACTGGGGTAACACGGTACTTCATGGCAAGACTGGAGTCGAGATTTACTGGATTATCTATCCATAACGACTGCCAAAGATCTACAAATGACAGCCGGGACCTACGGCTTAACGTGCATTCTGAGGCACGGAGGAAACTCGATATGTTAAGATGGTCACCCATCCACAGACCAACCTTGGCAAGCGTTGCTTAACCTTGAAGATCGACCTAATCGGCTGTTATTATCTAGTTACGAGCTCCTCGAGCCGAGTATATAATACAAATACGTGAAATGTTTATTTCTGTAACTACTTGTTTATGATTTGAGTCTCCTTTTAAGCATGATGATGCCTGTGTTAGGAGATTCCGTTAATAAAGTACCACGTTAGTGATGTCCTTCCTCGGCAAGGCTGGCCTCACGTTGTAGTCCCACGCCTGGGTCGTCGGCCTAACGCAACACTCTGTTATGTGGACTTTAGATAATCGAGCTGGCCTGAAATTTTGCTTCTCAAGCTCATTTCACACCACGCCATAATATATATCTAATATAATATAGCATATCGCCTAAAATTCATAGCACAAAAATATCACTTACCATATACATTTAATAATATACAGCTGACTTATTATTTAGATTTCTGTGTATACATTATAGCAAAGTGTGAACGTGTCCTTAATAAATGTATGGCGAGCGATATTGTTGTGCTATAAACTATATGATATTATACATATTATAGCGTAGCGTAAAATCAGCTTTAGTGACCAGTATCTAGGTACTTATTTAAATTTTTGCTTAGGAATTTCTTTACGGTTGTGTTCAGAATTGTTACTGCTAAACAGTGGTTTGATTAAATCAGTTATAATGAATTTAGTAACGGGTCAAACATAAATGCTGCAATTTTCGATTGAATTATCACGACCCTGGAACACAAAGGGCAAAAAGGACGCAGTGTTCTTTCAGGAGGATTTTTTTTTTTATTATATCTCCCAACCGTGAATGATGTCACCAATAGCTAATTTACAAGAAAGGACTGTCTAGGTACTCGATCTACAAATTGACTGGTAGTCAGAATTTCTGTCTTCACACAAACCGACTGTCATAGATCTGTAGATTGAATTTTTTGTTAATTACTTGTTGTACTACTTCAGTGAACAAATTAGCGATATCAATATCTAACACTCATTCACCTAGCTCTAAAACTAAATTATCATCCAATAAGCATAATTATGTGGACATTACGGTACAGCAGCCAGCGCCAACGGCAGAGGGTTCGCTCCGGGCCCCGGACAGACCTGTTTCCAACTGTAAACGGCTAATAGTAAAAAAGAGAAAGTCTTGGACATCATACGTTTAGTTAGCCGCCTCAGTCAGCTGGTGATTTAGAATTATTTGCCTTACGACGTAATCTGCCTAGCCTTTTAACAATTTACGCACAATTATTGGCAACACATTTTATTGTGTATACAGCTCATCATCATCTTCCTGCCCTTGTCCCATTTTATTTGGGGTCGATGCAACACGTTTTTTTCTTTCATTCTGTCCTGTCAATACTAATTTTCACACTAAGCGTTTTGGGACCACATTAATTGTTGTATACAGCTTATTATCATCATCATCTTCCTGCCCTTGTCCCGTTTTAATTGGGGTCTGTGCAACACGTTTTTTTCTTTCATTCTGTCCTGGCACTCGTCATGCTATTACCAATGACGTATTTAACTCCTTTTTCTTCCATATCACTTCTCGCACAATCCATCAATATTTTCTTTCTTTTACTGTGTATACAGCTAAGGAGTGGAATTCCCTGCCGGAGTGTGTTGTGTAGCTAGTTGTAGCTACACAACACACTCTTTTAGGGGTCTTTAAGTCAAGTGTGAATAGATTACTTCTAGGCAAGCGTGCTAAATCGTCGGCCACATCATCGCTTACCATCAATACTGGTCAAACGCGAGCCTATACATAGTAAAAAAAAAACGTTTAGAACAGCTGAGACTAGTAGGTATTTTGTGATGACGTTGACGAGCGTGAGTCAATGATGAAGCATTTTGATATCCTATGACAAGAAAGCGAGTGAGGTGAGTAGATCCTTGCAGACGTTATAATAATACCTACTGTCCTCTTTCATTTCTTCGTAGGTAGGTACGCAGTTTACAAGTATATAGAAAAAGAATCCGGTTATGTTATACCTAGGTATCAGTGTCATCGTTTTTCTATTAAATTGAGAACTGAATAGTGTTATAATAATCCGCTATAATGGAACCTATATTTTCATAATTACTTATCATCATCATAATTACTTATCATCATAATTGTTGGATGTGAGACGCACAGGACGGTTGAGGGAGGCCTATGTCCAGAAATGGAGGCCTATCGGCTGAAATGATAATGATGATGATAATTTCAGCTGAAAGACCTCCTTTGCAGGTTGCATCACCGATCCCATCGACATCGACCCATCCTATTCTTCTCACATCAGTATTCCATCAGCCCTCACCAGATCATAAATCCACCCTGTGGGAGGCTTACCAAGGTTGCATCTTCCGGTACACTTCAAAAACCTCGTGCATACATTAACATAAAGCCAGCAATCAACATTAATATTGGGATGACAAGCAATATCACTAAAAACAAACATCATACAATAAATACATTTAAAAATCAAGAGCCGTCGCCATATTTCAAGATTTCATTGACCAATAAAAGGATCGCGAGTGTGTATGTTACACGCAGCCATTAATCTCTCGGAACAGAGGGTATCGGCGTGCGCGGGCGCAGCTGAGTCAAAACACGACGGATCGTTAATTTGCGTCCTTGTGGACTCCCACCGGGGTAACGGGACTTGGCAGACGGACTGGCCGTCATAGAGTAAGTTGTAGAACAGCCACGGGTTTTTAGTTACCGGGGGTTTTTTTTATTCACCAACAAAAACCTATCATAATTTGTTTTTTATAGGAGTATTTTTTTGGTTTGTTGGCACGATTGGGTACTGTATAGGTCACTAGCATAATTGCCTAATCATATCTGCTACATGTCAGGAGGCGTGCCTTAAAGTTTTTCGAAGGCTTTAAAAATGTTTTAACTGTAGGCCCCTAGCACAACTAATGAGTGCATCTGTTGTAGGTCAAATGCGTACCTACAGGTTTATCAAAGGCTTTAAAAAATGTTAGACTATTCAGAGGCAGCATAGCGATTCACTCAGCGTGAAACAACTGAACTGGGAAGAGCGTTCGTTATCTGTTAGTTAAGCTATCAGAGGCTCTACCACAAGCTCTTAACGCGATCTATTTGACGACCCAAACTGAACTGTTAAAGGGGCTATAGCCAAAACTGAAACTTCAATCAGTCTCTACCTACTAGAGACTGGCCTCGATGTATATGGCCCGTCTTCTTTCCCAAAATGGGACCACTCTATACCATAATAAAGACTGGCCTCAATGTATATGGCCAGTCTTCTTTCCTAAAAAGGGGTCCACTCTAAACAATAAAACCAAACAACGCATAGACAAAACTTTTCTTGCAGCCAACTAGATCTCTAAAAAATCTAACTTTTTTACGAATACTTTTGTTTTGAATTAAACCCAACAAACACTAACGCATCTGTCAGCACGTCTACCCTTTGCCCCCATCACCGATATCAACAACATTACTGCTCAACCGTTTCGTCGGGAGGTCCCACCGTCCCACCGTCCGGCACAGCCAAGCATGCATGCATTGATATAATTTCAATACTTTGTGACTAACATAACATTTTAAATATAACTTTATAAATGGCGCGCGGATTTACAGTTGGTCTGAGTCCTACAGTACCGTTATGAATAAAATGTATACTAAAATAAAAGTATTATCGTTTTTGAAATTGTTTTGATATGATAATGAAATATGGGTGTATTAGTTGCGTGATGTCATCCACGCATGCCCCTCAAGTTGAAGGGTAAAATCTACAAGTCCGTAATAAGACCTGTCATACTGTAGGTATGGATCAGAATGTTGAGCTGTGAAAAAGACGGATGAAAAAAGATTGCAAGTTGCGGAGATGAGAATGTTAAGATGGATGTGTGGTGTGACGATAATGGACAAAGTGAGAAATGAGTATATTAGGGGAAGTTTGAATGTGGCGCCAGTGACTGAAAAGTTGAAAGGGCTGTTGCACCGACCCCAAATAAAACGGGACAAGGGCAGGAAGATGATGATGATGAGTTGTGTGATGTCATAAACGAGTTGAGGCTTAAAAGAACAGCGATTTATTTGTGGTCTTAATTTCAACAAATGAATCTCTGCTGCCAGTTTCAGACCAAGCAAAAAGGACTTGGTTTGGTCTAGTTTGTATAGCCTTTTTCTTCGGTGGTAAATCAACATGTAGGTACCTTTCGGAGTTTTCTTAATGTGGAAAGTGCCCTCCCGCTCCACTCAGAGCGGAAGAGCGTGAGGATGTCTGTTCCCTCAAGTGTGCGGTCGTCTCCTTCGCTAGTTCTACGCAGAAGGCGACCGCCTGCCACTCCTCTCTCTGGACCATGGCATGCACCAGGGCTCGCCGTGAATGTATGAAACAAGATATTTTTCTTGTATTTTTTTTTATGATGCATAGGCTAGCGTTAGACCACTATCTCACCTGATGGTAAGCGATTATGTGGCCGACGATCTTGCACGCTTGCCTAGAAGTAACCAATTCACTCTTGACTTGAAGACTCCTAAGTTGTAGCTATCAGGAAACACAGACTCCGGCAGGGAATTCACCTCCTTAGCTGTATGCATAATGTGTTCCCAAAACGCTTTGTGCGTATGGGTGGAATGTTCACGCATATACCGGTGACGACGCATCGCCGTACGTCTAGTGGTCCGATGATGGAAAGGACTTGACGGAATTACTTGTTTATTGTTTACTTTTTAGAGCGCAATTTTTTTATAATCTGTGACTTGACGATTTTTATTTAAAAAAAATTTGTTCTTCGCTTTATTACTTATTCACACCGTAAATATACACACGGCTGAACGGATTTGGATAAAATTTGGTAGGTACATGAGTAACTATATTTTGAAATAGTACTATTGGCCCTCGCCCATGGGGACTTTATGGCTTCGCGATAGTCGGTTGACAATATTGACGATTTCATTCAATATTTATGATGCAATATATTTTGATTTGAAAGTTAATATACTTACTCGTACTTACACGGGTGCATTGAGTCTTTGTAACTTAGATAATCCGCTGCTCATGGGAATTACAAAAGAAAAATAGGAACCAAATGGAGCATAGGTACAATACTCCATGAAGGTTAAATATGAAGACTCAGTATTATTTATTAAATACTTTACGCACACAGAAGTACTGAGGCGGACGGAAAATTTAATGCCTTAGGCATTTTCTACCAGTCAACCTTTGTGTAAAGCAGAGAAAAATAGTGTATTAAAAAGTAAACAAAATAAATCATCTTTTCAAAGTCTTTATTATGCACAATCCCATCTTACGACTATGTATTTACACTTACATTTTCATTGGTATCACTTAAACAGTACTTAAGAATACAAAAAGAAATGAGGTGAAAAACTCCGATTAAGTCATGCAAAAACTTAAAAACTAAGAAATTAAGTTGTTACATAAGTTTAAATAAAGTATAATAGTCTTCAGATAGGTATAAATTAAGCACTTTTCTAGATTGTTAATTGACAATCTGTTGTAACAAGCAGAAAAAAAATAAAAATAAACATTTAAAAAAAAAATCTTCTGATAGTCAAAGACCATAGACTAAAATTAGTAATTTAGTCTATGGCCTAAAAGAGATATTTTAATTTTATAAAAAATAATCATTTTACAAATGACTTTAAGTCGATTTAAACTTTAGAACCATTTCAATTTTATCTTATGTCCTAAAACAATGTTAACAGAGAGAGAATCGCGATAACATTTTAACAATAAAAATTAACTGCAAAAAAACATGTAGGTCATCATCATCTGCCTACCCTCTTCCCAACTATATTGGGGTCGGCTTCCAGTTGAGCCGGATTTAGCTGAATACCAGTATTTTACGAGGAGCGGCTGCCTACCAGACCTCCACAACCCATTAACTGGGGTAACACGGTACTACATGGCAAGACTGGAGTCAGATTTACTGGCTTCCGACTATCCGTAACGACGTTTCTATCAGATCAGGAGTATATGGAGGACTGTTCCTTGTTTACATAATTAGGCCTATATATATATATAACGGCCGACATATTGTTAATATTATTTTCAAGGTGACTTTTAATTCATTGTAAACTTTTCAGAGGGTGATTGTGCCCAATAATTATTAAAAAAAAATATGAATATGATTGCTAAAATCAGTCATGGGAAATTTTAAAGGAGTTACTATGGTCCTGGGTACCTAAACGACACAGCTGGGTTTTAGTCAGTAAGTCTGCCACGCCCTCTCGATCCACATTAGAGCAGAAAACCACATTTTTGTTTGATTAACTAAGTTTTGTTTAATTCACTGCCTGAAATATTGTAAATGAATTAAGTCACCCTGTAAATTTCTGTAGTACTGGTTGGCCAAAGGAATGGCTTATATTCTAGCCAAAGAAACAAATGTACTGTATTTCTTCAATTTGATTAAAGATGTGTGTATTCAATCTAAGTTAGAAATGTATCAAAATATTGAACATATGTACAAAATCATAGCTTATTGCTAAAGTTAATATATAACACATGTTTTCATTTTCAGGAGTCTGTAGTCTTATATTATTAAGTCGACGGTTTGAATGTAATAAACTAATGATTATAAGACGGAAAAACTTATGTTAATGCTTTACAATAGTCATCGTGTTATTGCAAATAACGTACAGTTCGTCCGTTATAAGTTGGCGAGTGTGAAGTTAGGCAGTAAGTTTAAAAAATAAATGCAATTTGCAGTTGTTATTGCTGTTAAAAACAGTTATTGGCATTTATTTTTTTATTTCAAGCGACAAAATTCGCAGAGCGTAACTTCACACTCGCCAACTTATAACGGACGAACTGTAAGTTTATAGTAAATCGCGTGGCGTATTGTAATCATTTAATTCCCGCAACCCTCACCAGGTCATCGGTCCACCTAGTAGGTCTTCCAACGCTACGTCTTCCGATACGTGGTCCCTACTCGTGAATCTTTCGTCCCCATCGACCATCTGTTCTGGAAGCTTGGCGATTCTCCGGCCTATGCAGGTAAACTTAGTTAAGTTTTGTGGATATCTTCATTTCTGATGTGATCAGGCAAGGAAACTCCGAGCATAACGATTACCATTGCCCTTTGGGTGACTTTAAGCTTTCTGATTAAGCCCATTGTGAGCCTGCCTAGCCTTTTCCCAAATATATTGGGGTCGGCTTCCAGTCAAGCCGGATTTAGCTGAATACCAGTATTTTACGTGGAGCGGCTGCCTACCAGACCTCCACAACCCATTAACTGGGGTAACACGGTATTAGGCCCATTGTGAGCAACCACGTTTAATATATCATCACGTATTGGTCATAGACTTTCATCTTGAGACACTATGGTATGTCGGACGACAAGATACCGCACTGCATAGTACGAGTAACATCTTATAAATGCGCGCAGCGGCGTTACCTTGCATCTTAGAATGAGGTAACCCATAGGCATAGTCTCCTTTATACATGCACTGTGAAATCACTGTATTTAATAATCAGTTTTGTGTACATTAAAGAATTAAGGGGGAAGCGTCAGGGTAGCCTGCAAAATTCACAAGCCTCCAAGGTCACTTAAGTCTAGGAACGTTATTGACCTTGAAAAAATAGTTCCTCAACTTATATGAACTAAGAGGGAAATTTTTTTTTACTTTTTTTTGCAATTTGCAACCCAGTGGTAGGTTGTATTGATGATTTTTATGGTTATAATTATGTAACTAGTTACTTTTTACAGTCGCAAAAGATATTATTAACTTCATACAACCTACCACTAGCCTGCAAATTGCAAAAAACGTAAGAAAATTTGAATTTCTCGGACTACTCTGACGCTTTCACCTTAAGAAAGGTTTGCTCTAAATCAAAAATGCTTGAATCAACATGAAGCTTTTTATTGGCTTCTCAATAATAGGTATACACTTTGAAGTGTAAGTTAGGGGTTCAGTAAAATACACTTTATTAACATATAAAGTGTAAGTTAAGGGTTGAGCTACATCTAGCCGCAATAAATAGCACAGTCCTATGCTTCTATCCCTTTCTGTTACTTAGAACCGTAGTAAGTACTAGAGCGGGAAAGAGAGCGGGAGTGCGATCGCACGCAGGGGAATCGATGAGGCGGTCGGTACAGGTAGCAGGCCTCTTTCTCGCTCTAAGAGAAGGATAGAAGCATATAAAAGTGTCATTTTGTGACAAATATAGCTCAACCTAAGTCATAAATTTATACAAATTTTAAATGATTTTTCTGTTTCTGTCATTGGTTGCAAAATGATAGCAACAGAATAATATTTGCTTAGGGCTATAGCGCACTAGCGGCCAGTCCGCAGCGGCCAGGTGCGCGCGCTCTATGGCGATTTCATACTAATGTATGTATCTTGATGGCCGCCGCGACCCAGTCGCCTGCGGACTGGCCGCTAGTGCGCTATTGCTCTTAGACCTCAAACACACGAGCGGCAGAGATAACTGAAGCCGTGATATTCCAACAAACGAAAATCAGCGGCAGCCGTCGTGTGTCACTATAGGTCGACGACTGCCGCCGACGCGTCAACGATTGCGGTTACCTCTGCCGCTCGTGCGTATGAACTCTTAATGGTGAACTTAAAAGTGAGTCTTCACTGAGGCAAAAACAAGACGAACAGAGAGAAGACACAGATATCTACTAATAACATTAGTATTAACATTTATCGTCTCTTCCGTGACTGACTCACAACATTTGTCCACATTTATGTGGAAAATACTCTAAAGGCCCTCGTCCATGGCGACTTTTGAAGCGATGCTGTCGCGTGTTTCCTAAACGCACGACATTATCGTTACTAACGCTCGTTAGTCGCATTTGTTACGATGCAACGCGCTACAGCATTACGATTGTATCGTTGCAAACGCACGACCGTATCGTCTCGTCTACTGAATCGCGATTGCATCGTGACAGAATCGCGACATTATCGCGTTTGCATCGCGACTGAGAATCGTGGTGAAGGCGTTAATAAACAGCTAGCGACCGCATTGCAACTGTATCGCAACAAACGAGCGACAGCATCGTTACAAAAAATTGCCCAAGGCGAGGGCCCTAAGGCCTATTCCAAAATATTACACCCCCATCAGTCCGTACTATCCACATCGTTCTTTTGCACATATTAGAAAAAACACACACACCACACTATCCCGACAAGACACTTCACTCTAAGTCCATAGCGTTCTTCATATAGTTATCCAGTTCTTGGTCTAGCGCTGCCTTCGTTGAGGACATGTACTGGTCTAGCTGGGCATCCAACTGCTCCTTGGTGAGGAGCAGCCTGGACTGGGCTTGGCTGCCAGTTGTTGCACCTGGAAAAAGTAAGCAGTAAATTGGTATCAAGAAATGAAGCACTTAAGAACCTGAAATAATATTATTAGTAGTCAAAATTGATATTTGTGTATTTTGTACTACCGTACAAAATACACAAATATCAATTTTGACTACCGTCTGGATGCGATTACAAACAGTAATAAACAAATTCAACACATTTGTTGAGTTGGTGCTATAGTTGATCGATTGACTGTTGTACTGTGTGTTGCAGGTTTGATTCCCGCAGGGCATAAATATTTGTAAATGTGTTCCGGATTTGAGTGTGTTATGCATGAAAGTTTACATGTTTGTGAACACACCCATGACATGAGTTATTTTGTAAAAAAAAGAAACATGTTTAAGAAATTGCCAATTTCATTGTATACAATGACACAAGAAGACCTAGCATGTATTACTTGTATACCTACTGACTTTAAGATACATACTTCTAATGTAAGATAACTGTAGTTTTCTCTATCATAAATAAATCACGTCCATAGCAACCTGCTACCAACTGGTTAATATTAGGGCCAGGTATTATATATTTTTTTTTTTGTTTTCATTGTTTACAGGCTAGTGTTTGACCACTATCTCACCTGATGGTAAGAGATGATGTGGCCAACAATGGAGCATGTTTGCCTAAAAGTAACGTAAATTCTCAAAAAAAAGAAGTATATGTACCTCTGCCTCGTCCCCTAGCTGCACCGCCACCACGCCTGGCCACCTGAGGCCTCTGAGGCTGCTGTTCCTGAGCGGCCTCTTGCTGGCCATTACTCTGTTGCTGGGCTGCCCCCCTCCTTTGCTGCCCCCTACGCTGCTGAGTCCCCCTGCGCTGCTGGAACCCCTGCCGGTTCTGGAAGCCCACCCGCTGTTGTACGCCCCTACGTTGCTGAACGCCCCTGCGTTGCTGGACGCCCCGGCGCTGCTGTACGCCTCTGCGTTGCTGGAAGCCGTTGCGTTGAAATTTGTTGCCGTTAGCTTGGAGGCTTTGACGGGTTACACCTTGACGGCTGGTCCTGGAAGATTTAATGATTTATTTGAAATTAGGTTTAGCTTTCGACTTTATTTTTTACATAAACTAGTGCTTGACTACGATTTCACCTGATGGTAAGCAGTGACGCAATCAGTGATGGGAAGGCGCACTTCGTCCGCGTGTAGGTATGTCCGTTATTGGCGGTGAGCGCTAAGTCAAAGCCTTTGCATTCAAGAGTCATAGTGACTCTTTTGAACAATCCTGTAATCGTTCGCGCATTAAAAGCGTTATTTTATGTTATGTATTAACTGGTTGGAACATTCCACTGTTACGTCCACTGCTGGACATGGGCCTACCTCCAAGCGACGCCACAAAGACCGCTCCTGTGCGGATTCCCGCGACTCTCGCCAAATCATCAGTCCACCTTTTGACATGTGTTTAGTCAGTATGTTATGAGCGTGTTACCTGAACCGTCCGCGCAGTGCTCGCTGGCCGCCTCCCCGCTTGCGGAAGCCGCGCCACGCCAGGTTTGTCAGGTTGTTGAATGATGCTGATCTGCTATAGGGCGAAAAAAAGAACCATTAGTTCCATTGTGTTGATTAAATTGTGTTGGTCACGCGTATAAGGGCACTAGCGACCCGCCTCGGCTTTGCAAGGGTACAAAATTATCATATAAACCTTCCTCTTGAATAACTGTATCCATTACAAAAAAAACCGCATCAAAATCCGTTGCGTAGTTTTAAAGATTTAAGCTTACATAGGGATATAGGGACAGAGAAAGCGACTTTGTTTTATACTATGTACTTAGTGATTATTATTACGTCATTGCGTTTCCTTTTTTAATAAATCCCCTAAATTACAAAGTTTTTGTACAAAAACAAAAGCTTTGGGAGACCTTAGGAAAAACAAAGATATAAAACCAAAATGACGCGTTTTGAAATCCGCTTATATCGTACTTACTTGAAAATTTTCAGCCGAATCAATTGTATACACCCGTGTGTACAAACGACACTTAGCATTTTCAAGGTCATTCAAGTTGAACAAACGTATATACAATCGGCGTTCGAGGAATTGTTTTGTAAATGAACTTTCAGCAAAAAATTATTGACCAGCTAGCAGCTCCAGTTTCGGACGTATGCAATTTATATGCATACACGAACCTTGTTGTTGCTCTTTTTATTGGTATTGTTTAGAAGCAACCGGAGGATCAAAGAGATGCTGACAGCAACTTTTAAATAAGTATAATATTTCGAGGTGGCAAGAAAAAAACACATGTTCTAGAAGTTAAATTACACACAAGTGTATAGCATTATCGATCTTTTGCCCTATTTCTGTTAACACTTAGGCATTAGAGATGGGCTGAGTGATGATTTTTCTGTATCAATGATTGCATGACAATGACAAAAAAATATCGGTGACGGGAACAATGACAAAATCATCAATGATTTTTATCTATTTGATCTCGTCACTTCAATTGTGACTAGATACTGAAATGATCGCGGAACGGCTTAGTGAAATTATCATTAGTTATTTATGGTCGCGTAAATACGCACCTCTCCAACAAACAAGTAATATTCCAATCTTTTTCCAGGCTTAGGACTGGCAAAGACTAGCACAGTAATAGTACTTAGTAGGTACTTACTTAATAAAAAATACTATCATTCTGCTTTTCTTTGGCGCATTTAAAAGATTGGTATATTTACAATGATCAATTAATATCAATAATTATTATTTAATTATTTTATTTGTTTTCTTTTTGTTTTTTGTATTTTTTTTACTGTAGAAGTATTTAAGCAGATCGATAGAGTACTAAATGCTAGATAAAATTGCATTTGTTTATTTCACGCGCGAACGTAAACAAACATTTGTTGCCGTTCCGTGCGTGCACCCCGCTCTGTGACTTCAGTCAGTCAGTACCTATCGCCGATCGCGAAGTCTCGCAACGTCGCACCGGTCGCACGTCACACCGCACCGAACTTACCGAAGCGACCCGAGCGAGACCGCCCGATCCGAATCACCGAAGCTCGCGTTCATTGTCATTCAAGAAATGATTTAAAAGCATTGATGATTTTGTCGTTGTCATTTCAAGATGACATGATTTTAAAATATCAGTGATTTTTACCTGTGACATGATATCGGACACATCTCTATTAGGCATTAGCAGACGTAGAGGAATGTAGGTATTCCCATGGTACCTATATACAGACACTCACAAGCACTTTTTACATTACCAAAAAAAAAAAGGTGACATAGGTATTTGTTTTTCAGGTGGTAAATTATCGAATAACTTATCTCACTCTAAAAAAAGTCTAACAGCTCGAGTGAGTGGGTGAGGGGATATCTTAGATTTTTACTGACTAAAGCCCACCATGTTCCTCTAGTTGAGTTCCAGGACCGCAGTAACTCTTTCGGAAATACCCGCAGCGGCACTTTTACACATCGAAATCTCCAAACAATATGTCTGTAATCGCAGACGCAATGACTTATTGTCAGGGTAATCAAGTTGGTAGTCAAAAAACTGATTCCTGGAATGCCGAGTTATTACCCGGAGGCGTCGACATGCACTATTCATTCACAATGGTTCAATGTATTCAGAATTACTCGAAATCGTTTTGCATGAATCGAAACCATAAATATAAACCTCATTCACACAATCACCATGTTGAGAGTTGTGATGAAATAAAAAGCCGTCAACGATGGTGCGTGCATACCTAAAAGTCAAGAGCGAATAGGCACAGTATAAATAGGTTACTTAATCACTCTTGACTTGAAAGATTCCTAGGCGCAAAATACACAGAAGCGATGAAAGATTCGGATGCGATGCGGATGTGGATCGGATTTGTGTCGCTTCAAATTTTATTCGTACAAAATGTATGAAAGAGATGCGTCGTAAATTACACAGAAAGGATGCGGCGCGGATTTATCACGCATCCTTTCTGTGTAATTTCATTATATATTTCACATCCGCATCGCATCCGAATCTTTCATCGCTTCTGTGTATTTTGCGCCCTAGGTTGTAGTTATCAGACTCCAGCTAGGAATTCCACTCCTTAGTTACGCACAATAAACGTGATCCCGAAACGTGCATCGCCGTACGACTGGTAGTTCGATAAAGGAACGGGTCAAGTTTTCAATTTCTTTAGACATACAACTTATAAGTTGCTTATCATTGTCATAATAAAATGTCAGTGATTACAGTCCTGCAAGATTGTTAATGTTTAACAAATAATCCTGTATAGATTAATACATTTTGATGGCACAAACCTGAGATTGTTATTAGACTGCTTCCAGCTCACTCTACTCTTGATGCTCTGCTGGCTGAGGTTGCCGAAACTGTTGGACCTTCGCAGTCCTGGCAGGCTGCTCTCGCTACCGAACCGACGCAGACCACCTGACTGTTGGAAACCTAGCCGCTGCCTCATTGCTTGCTGAAAATAAATGATGACAGAATTAGAAAATTTAGGTTATACAAATGAGAAAAAAAATACAATATTCCAGGCTACCTGACTTAAAATGTTGTCCTAGGAATAATTTGTGTATCATAGTATTTTTTTAAGGAAGGAAAACGGATTTCCCGCTCTAAAGTCAACCCATGTCACCAGAAGGCCAACGCTGCTGGGGCCCTAGGGTTTTGCTGACATCTCTTTGAGGTGTCCGTGACAATCCACACACCCATCATTACTCACTTGTTGTCATTACTGAAAGTGGGTGTGATGCTATATGGAGTGTATCAATGTATGGTAGACAAGTTAAACCAACCAAAGTTAATTAATTTCGATGCTTTAGAGAGTTTGTTGTTAAATCGATTGACATTACATGGAGTTTACACTGTTTTATGTAAAAGAGGGCATTGGGATTTTGTTTTCTTGTAAATTGTTGGGATTCTACGCACTATGGTCTATCAGTTTAGGTGGTTAACTAAAGATAAACAATCTTGGTATGTCTTTCTATATTAAAGAGGTTGTATATAATACACACAAAGATTATTTAACGTTTGAATCCCCGACCGGTCTCATGAGACCGCGCTGTCATTGTCTTACTATTGTGTCTCGTTTCGCGGGTATGTGATAGGTTAAATTTAGTTTATTAGCTAACATCAATTTAGGTAAATACCTAGTTGCAAAGATTTTTAAATACAATTTTTAGACAACTTTTGGATAAAAAGACATACCTAGATTGTTTACATTTAGATAATTACCTAAACCGATAGACCATAGAAATATGAGACAAGCCACAAGGAAAATTAACAAAAATTCGCTTGGGAAGGCCAGACACTATAACAAAATATCAAGAGAACTCAAGGAACTGATAGATACAAATAAGAATGCATCTTTCAACACAAGATCTGGTCTCTCAGCTCATAAAAAGGATGAGTTAACACCTGATGGTAAGCAATGCTGTGACTACTGATGTAGCATACTTGCCTAGAAGTAACCTATTCACTCTTGACCTAAAGACCATGTGATGGTTTGTAAAATTATAAAACAATGTAAATGTAATTGAATGACAAAATGATATCTTATATTTTGATACATGATGTAAAACAATTATCCATGAATGCTGAGCTCTGAATGATATTCAACAATTAGTAACAGAAAACTTAAAGACACAAGTTGGTATATCAGTGGAAACAATAAATCGTCAGGGCTGAGAAAAAACCTAAACATTATACTGAGCCAGGCCAAGCAGGCATATTATTTTCATTTTTAGTACTTACATTTTGGATTACATAGCCAGTTCCAAAAACCATAAAAATCTCCGATTTCAAGGGCACATACGATTTACGATTTTGTAACTGTTGCGAAATAAAAAGAAAGTCTCGTGGTAATATTTACCCTTTTAGCTTGCATCTCCAACCGGCGTGCGACCTGCTCTATCAACCGGTTGCTGTAGTTATAATTTTGGCTTATTATGGAGCCAGCAGAGGCCCGCCTTTTCCGCTGTAGAATACGGTCTGGAGCCGCGTTCGACAGCATCGAAAACCGCTCGTTGAGGCTCAGCCCCGTCGCATGAAGACCATGTACTTTCTCTATCACCATCTTTCTAAACTGTGGGTATTTGCAAAACAAAAATAACCTCTACAGCCACAGAAAAACGAACGATAACTTGCACTAATGAACAACAATCGCCATTACTTTTGAAATAGTACCTAATTCAGCGTAATTTGATACAAATATTGTAGATGGAACACGCAAACCGAGAAAATTTCAATGACGCTCGCGCGCTGCGAAAAAATTTAATAATCTGTGCTGAAGTGCTGTCTGCCGTGAGCAGTGTTGCCAACTCCAATTCGCATGAAAAAGAGCCTCATTATCGGGCCTAAAGTAAAATTGTTAGTAATTTGTAATTTCTAGTAATAAAGATGAACATAAAAGTTTGATCAAGGTGTAATGATGCTAAAATGTTTAATCACTGTAAATGGCGCCAACTTACTGTATATCTATCATCTTATGCTGAAAGCAAAAGGTAAAGGCCTTTGGCGGGCTTGTTCAGTAGGTAGCTGTTTTAATTATTTGTAAATTGATTTGTAATGGAATTGTAATGTAAAGGTGTACAAAAATATTAGATACAGTTACATCCTTATTTTATCATCACTATAAAAAATGAGGCAATATGACGAAAAGCCTTCACAGAGGGGGAAAATGTTTGCTTTGACGTTGACATTTGACTGACAGTGACATCTAAAGTCACGTCAATCTCACTTGCACTTTCGGCGAGATATTCAATTTCGAAAATATTTCATAACATTTTCTATATAAAACGTGAATCAAAATCGTAATAGATTTTTTTAGGTACATGGGCTTTCATAGCACCGTAAATGTGGTGGTTAAGTGGCAGTTTTGTGTGATTATACGCGTTACTAAGTGTTGTTTATGTTATAGGTCACAAAAGGTTACAGTGAGTTCGGTAGTCATGCTGGAGGTGCTTATAAACGGTGGTCGCGAGGACTGGCGACTCATTTCGATCCAACCACCAATGCTGGAGGATAGCAACGGAACGCCAGTCGACGAGTTCGATTGTAGCGACATGGACGCCTGCTATGAAACATTTGATAAAGATGGGTATGTTTTTAATACCATTTTCGTAATTATTTACAGAGAAAATAGATGCGGAAACTAGTTTTAGAAGTTACCGTTATTTAGAGGCCAGTGTATTTAATTTTAAGAGGTCTTTGCAAGGAGTTTGTGTAGAAAGAATCATGTAAACTTTACTTTGTTTTTATCAATGAAAGTTCATTTTGTATTTGTTTGTTTTTGTTAGCTTGGTGAACTAGAAGATCTCACTGGTGAATGAAAGTGAAATTCCATCTCCTTACTCTGTTAATTTATGCCAAAAGTTTTTTAGTTAATAACTTGAAACACAATTAATATGTGTGTTACTCCAAGAATTAAGTTTTAATATTTGGGAATGACTTTGCTGGAAATAAATAAATAAACTATTATTACTCATAATAATTATACTAGAAATTTATTACAATAATGAAAATCTCACTTGCAATTAAAAAAATTAAATTGTCTTTCCGACATAACTTTATGTGCAAATGAAAAACTAAATGGATAGTCAATTGAAATTAAATTACAATGTAATTATTTTAATGTGTTGACACAATGCCAAGGTTTTTCTATTGAGTACTATTGTTTGTTTTTTTTTTTTTCAAATATTGTTTTACTACTATTTCACTGAAATATGGAAGTCAATTAAAAATATTTTTTTAAACAGAAGAATGCTCTATATTTTACAAGGCAACTTTTATTGGAGATACCAATTCATTCTAAAATTAGAATTTAGGACTTGCTAACTAAGTTGAGAATACTTCATCACTCAATTTTCAATCACTTTTTATTTAATATTTTTTTGTGTGGTGTTTTTTATCCACAAGTAACATCACCTTTACAGAGTGAAAGCAGTTGCTTTTTTAATGTTGCCCCACACTAATAGGTAAGCCTTTATTGTAAGTGTATTCACTAACATGTAAACTCACATCCAAGCCTGAAACAACAGATCACAAAATCTAAAATGATGGCAAGCAACAAAATTCACACATAACATACAGAGAAAAGCATTATACTCCAGTTAAGGCAATACTAAAGGCTGTTTTTGCTCTTTCAAGGCATTTTTCCATATTTAGTCTGCTGTAGCTTTTTACCTATTGAATTGGGCTTGGCTTCCAGTATAACCAGATGCACCTATTTTCAACATCCAATGCCAACAAAAACTAGGGTTTTAATGTATACCTTACTATTGATATCGGCAGTTTGCGCCAAAATCTTTCACGTTTGCGAGTCTCACCTTCCTTGCGGCTGGTCCCGCCCTGAGATCTGTAGGCAACAGTCCTAGCACGAATGCACGATTTGCGCATAGAGATGCAACTTCTTTTTTCTTCCCTTATCCCATATTACTTAGGGTCGGCGCAACACGTTTTCTCCTTCCATTCGCGCATAGAGATGCAACACACGCCATAATCATACCGGTACGTTCCTCTCTCTGAGGATTGGCTGGAACGGCGTCACAGTGTCCTCACCTACCGTATGACGCAGCTGTCCTCACCGAACTCGCTGTATCGGATTCAGGCAGAAAAAATGCTCGTGCGTCAAAATTGTGTGAACCACCCGGAGCACACGGTGGAACATACGGTGTATTTAATTTGATAGTGTTGCTTATTTTCCACAATATTTGTGATGTTTGAGTTATTAGTACTTAATCGTGTCCCCAAATTTGACTCTACATGCTATTAATGTTTCGTTTTATAGTTTTAGATAGTGATCTAAAACTAGACGTAGACTATAGGCGTGCACAAAACGACGAGGGCGTGTGGCGCGGTGGCCCGCCTATCTTCAAAGTGCTTGCCATATTTATATTTTTGCGAACCCCCCTGTACTTGCTCACTGAAAGCGCATCGGTAAATCGAAATGGTAAACTCGTTAAACAGTTTGGGCCCAGTAGGTGGCTACGTTAACTGCAGTATCGGTGGCACTTATAAAGTCCTCCAAAGTGCAGGCGTATGGGTCACTGGGGCACTCCGGAATTTCCAGGGAAAGAGTAGATATATGGGCTCTTGGGGTCCTCCAGAATTTCCATAGGAAGTATTTGCCCTTCCCATGTTACTAATTCCTGTTGGCGCAACCCCTTTTTTTCTTTTATTCTGTCCAGTCAACCGACTTGCTATCTCTGAATGTTTTTTCTTTCAAACATAACTTTGGTTTATCAAATCACACCCAATCCAATCATTAGAGGGTGTGGTTGGCGCAGCGGCGAGTTCGATTTCCGCACGGAACAAATATTCGGATGCCTAACAAATAGTTGTTTCGGGTCTGGGTATGTGAAATTACATGTTTATTAAAAAAAAAGACCGTCTATCCTTTCTTTATCCTACCTCTCCATAACCGTACCTGTATGGCTTTTTATGGCACACACGTGATACCAATTTTTTCATTGTGCTTGTTAGTGCTCCTAAGTTTTCTACTACTTTTTCTGTTTTTATCGTGAGAATCTGTAACTGACTCTATGTTTCATATAATATTGCTATCCATTTTTATAGCAGTTGATTCTCCTATGATTAAATAAATAAAAAACATTGCAAGCACATATTACGCTAGCTTTATTTATCGATAATGTTTGTGTCAAGTTCGAACTCGATATCGCAATCTGTTGTTTACTCACATCGTTATAGTTTTATTTAATTTTGTATTGGCATTCGAAAAGGTAAACTTTACGATAGTACTCGTACCTTTAGGGAATGTAGATAATATATATTTGCTGTGAAAATGATCGAAAGGGTTGCTCAGTACTGGAACCAAAGAAAGTGAAAGAATACTGGTGGGTTTTAATCAGATTTACTGACTCTTGCTTCTCCTAGAGCGGGAAAGTTACTAGATGATTTCCCATCGCAAAAAAGGAGGAACAGAAAACATAACTGTAAAAAAGCTATTAGCATATTGAAATAATTGATGTAGGTACTTCATCTCCCGCGCCGTATTCCAAAAGAGCACGTGCCTCGTCAAGCGCGGTCGCTGACGTAATCTAATCACGTTATGCGTTTCTTTTTCCTTATGTATTATTTTCCCAAGAAATTGTTAAACATGGTGTTTCCTGCAGTACGATAACGTATAAATAGTTATGTGAAATGGGAATAAAATGAGAGAGGCCAATCGCTTTTCAGAAACATGAATCTATAGCTTGGCCAGAAAGAGTAGAAAAAAATTGAGGTCGCAACTATCGTTTAGATGCTTTTAGATGGTATCATTTATTCTACTTCATAAACGATCTTGATACTTTAAGCATTTTTGTTAAATGTGAGAATAGGTACGGAAAATCAGATGCATAATTAGTGGTAAGGTCTAGTTTTATAATTGGTAAATAAAAAAGCTTAGGAAAGTTTAAACATCTTGATTACTAGGGCTGCCCTTGTTGTGTCGTTTGAAATAAGTACAGACAATCTAATAGATTATTACCATTTATTGTTTTTCAAAGAATTCTCCACTATATTACACTTTTGCGTGCGTCCAAAACCAGTTTTTAAAACATTTATTCCACTCTGAAGTGGGGATAGTCAAAGTGGCCGAAGAAGCTGTTGACGAATACAAATATTCGTCAACAGCTTCTTCGGGTGAGCTGAAACTTTGACCACGAAGACTGCTTGATTTTGGGGAATGTAAAAAATTCGTTAGGGCTCAAGTCAGAGGTTTAAGGCGTGTGATCTAAAATTTTGTCATTTTGCTAAGCTGGTGTTGTAAATTTGCCATCGTTTTTATTACTTCCGTTTATTATGCGTCGGACACCGCTTTCTGATTTTCCTGGAATCAAAATAAAACCTGAATTTAGAATGACGTAGGTAACGATCAAAAAATGCAATCGCTCTATAAAAATTAAGTCATTGTGAAAGATATTTCCAAATGTAAACAAACAACTAATGTTATGTTAAATCCGTAAAAAACGTTGATGATATGGATTTTTTTAAAGGCCTAACTGACGTTAACAGTAACTTGGATCATGAACTATATATATTATATAAAACTAGAGTGAATAAATACCTGGCATATCAGCAACTCGTTTGTAAAGATTGTCTAACTCGGTTAGAAGTTTTCCGGCATGATACTCCGCCAAATATCGTTTAAAAACATTGTAAATTACTTCTCTGGCACCACCTTTTATCGTCTTGCCCATTTTTAATAACAATTCACTGACTAAAACGTATAATATCTACCAAAATCGCAATAATTCACAAATCACTTTCTTTGTTTTGGTATTTTGACTGTTGTTTGACATTGTTTTTCGAGTTGCTATATGTGGAAAATTTTAGTTCATATTTATTTAATTTCTACTCTTTCTGGCCAAGCTATAAGTTTCCTCTTTTTAAAAGGCTGAAAAGAACGATGCACATTTTTAAGGTTTTATTTTTTATAAGCAATTGGCGCAGAGCCGAAAGCGAACGTATCTGTACTTTTTACTTTTAAATTACAAAAAAAAAATTCATTAAAAATGTCATCGGAGTTGATTACAATAACGATTATACGGTTTAAATTTAAAAAAAGTATAGATTTATTTAAAAAAATATGAACACGCCATCAAACTATAAATTGTCGAGTCTGAAGTTAAGCTCTGCAAATTTTAACGCTAACTAAAAAATAAATGCCAATAACAGTTTTTAACAGCAATAACAACTGCAAATTGCATAATTTTTTTAAAACCTTTATTTTTGTACGAGTTTTTAAGCGTTAAAATTCGCAGAGCCTAACTACAGACTCGCTAAGTTATAACGGCCGTACTGTAGTGAAATTGTTTGACGGCTTGTTCATATTTTTGTGGGGGTTTAGAATCATATACCTACTTGATCTATGTTATTCGTTTGTGCATCGATGTCTTACAAATGGTGTACAGTTCAAACCCTTTAACAATTCAGTTTAGATCATCAAAAGAATAACGTTAAGATCTTTTAGTAGATCCTCCGGAATCTTAACTCAACCATATCTCCCTTGTCACAGGGACGGAAAACTAAACCTGGATGAGTTCCGCGTGATCTGCAAGGCTCTGTTCCGTAACGACAAGGGCCACATCTACCCTCTGTCGGAGGAGAGGGCTCGCCACATCTTCCAGGTCTTCGATAAAAACGGCGACGGCTTCATCGATAAAGAGGAGTTCACCTTCTGCTGGAACCATTGGATTAAAGTGGTGAGTTTCGGCTGTTCGTTTTAGAACGGTTATTTGGAGACTATGTCTTTGTAGGTACCTAGTTTTAACAGTATGAGAAAGTCGATTACACTTATAACAGTTAGGAATTACTATGTAGCTGCTCGGAATTTGGAAGTTGGTGGTGTGATACCCCCGTGCTTCGGAAAGCTCGTAAAGCCGTTGGTCCTGCGCCTGATCTCTCTCCGGTCGTGTCGGATTGCAGTCCCATCGGACTATGAGAGTAAAGGAACAGAGAGTGCACCTGTGTTTGCGCACACACTGGTGCACTATAATATCTCCTGCGTACTTGGCTGATCTCCGTTAAGTTTGGCCACCGTGATCGAAATTCGGTCGGTGGAGTATTGTTACTCTAATTCGTTTTCGCTTCTGACTGACCAGAGCGGTTTTCCACCTACCTCAGGAGTTCAGCCGAGGTTTGATAACGTGACAAGGGTCGCGGGAATCCGGAGGACTCTTTAAAGAGGCATATATCCAGTGAGCAGTGCACCTCTTTCAGTTAAAATGACGAAAACGATGATGAGTTTACTTCTACAAAACTGTTCCTGCGAAAAGCATATTTTTGCTTTTAATTTGATTATAGACACAACTTTCTTTTAATACCATCTAATTTATCTGTTTGCATACGTAAAAAAATGTTATGCATGTTTAGTAACAAAATTAACTAAAACATAGAATTTTTCCGCCTTAACTAGTTGGGCGCCAAAACATAATAAGACTCGGAACTTCAATCTGATTGGTTGACATCCCGAACCTGGTGCTTCTGTGTTAAACAGGGGCCCGAATCTGCTATGCAATATTGTCAGAATGGTCGATCATTGAGCAGTGCAAGAGGGACGGAGCTATACAACTTACATAGCTCCGTCCCGCCTGAACCAAAAAATGGTCGACCATTCTGACACAATTGTAATAGCAGACTAAGGCCCCAGGTTACTTACAGGAGGCTTTGTGTGTAGATCGTGCGTCCCGTGAGCGCGTTCCTGATAGTGGACGTGCAGAACGACTTCATCTCCGGCACGCTCAACATCAGCAAGTGCAACGCGCAGCAGGATGGGAGCGAGGTCAGTGTCTTTAGATAGCAGGTCCACTAGTGGCCAGTATTTAGCGTTTGGTGAAGAGGATCATAGGCCCATGGCCCAGGGACGGCACGCTCAACATCAGCAAGTGCAACGCGCAGCAGGACGGAAGCGAGGTCAGTCTCCTTAGATAGCTCATCGACTAGTGGCCAGTATTTAGCGTTTGTTCAATAGGGACATATGTTCATGGGCCAGGGCGAAAGTTTCCGTGGGGCGGCCTATCAACCTTCTGTATCTTTGTGAAGTACCCTTTGGGCAAGAAGGCCATAGGCCCATGGCCTAGGGCGGTAGTTTGTGTAGGATGGTCTGTCGACCTGTTGTATTTTTGAGAAGTCTACATGAGAAGCGAGGCCATCCCGTTACTTTTAGTCTATCAAGAAAAATTGGACCTTACCTAACTGTGATTCTTAAACCACATAGGACATTGTGACTCTTAAGCCATAAATGTAGATATTATAAAAGCAACTTTGGGAAATATTAAGCTTTAAACTTTTGCGTCGGCTCATCCCATGTTGACAAAAAAAAAATCAGCAAGTCTTAATATTCTGAGGTGCTACTGAAAATGTTCATAAAAAAAAGTAAATTATATTAATTTTGTAAATAGGTTTTAAAACAATTTTACATATCAATTCTGATAACTCGTGCTCGGTTCCGAGGGTAAGCGGACTGCCGGACGGCAAGCTACCCATTGCTGCACTAGTTTTTGTAGACCTATGTAAAATAAAACCATTTTGATTGATTGATTGATTGCTATTCGTCCGCCTGCGTATGCATCAACTCGTGCACGAAAACGAAGGACTTGTCGGAACATGCTCTTTCATACGTGCTACCTAACGGGTAAAAACAAGCGTCAACAAGTACTTACAAGCGCTGATAAACTCTGACGCTGCACGCTGTCTGCCGTATCATCATGAGGTTTAAATGTACTCGATGACTCGATGTGAGAAAGAGACGGAGCTATATCTATCAAGACTTACAAAATACTTCGTCCTGAATGACTGACTGATGGATCAAGACAGCCTAAACCGTAGATCGTAAAGATCTGAAACTTGGAGGTCGTTTCCTATGGAGAAGAACCGGCAAGAAACTCCATGGTAACTCTTTTAAAAAAAATTGGAGTTGTAATAATAATAGTTCTTTGATCTACCCTTGAGCCAAGTTTAATTGAAATACTATCATTCGAGCGTGAAGAAGTAACAAACATACACACACCACACACACAAACTTTTGGCATGATAATTTTATCCTCTAGGATAAAAAACTATTTTCCAAAATTCTCTCTCGATGGGAACGGGATCCAAAAAATGGTGGCCCAAAGTCTTTATGGAAAAACCTATTTTCACGCGGGCGATGTCGCTGGCAAAAGCAATTAGTTGTAAATAAACATTTTGTAGACTGTGGAGGTCTGGTAGGCAGCCGCTCCTCGTAAAAGACTGGTATTCAGCTAAATCCGGCTTGACTGGAAGCCGACCACAATATAGTTGGGAAAAGGCTAGGCAGATGAAATATTTTGTAGACAACTAGTCTACAAAATGTTTCATCTGCCTAGCCATGAATAGGTGCTTTTCAGAACTCTTAAACTGAAAATACTTACCGGAAAACAAAACGTAAACATAACAAACAATTAATCAATATCTAAATATAAATAATCGTCATCTTTATCAATTTAAATAATGTATGTCACATATTTATCGATAAAATTACGAGTATTTTGATAATAGCTACGTTTTAGGGTTCAGTACCGGAACGTAAAACAACGGAATCCTTTTACTATTTCACCATTGTCCGTCCATCCGGCTGCCTGTCTGCGGTTGTATCTTATAAACAGTTGCATGCAGACTTTTAATTATTAATGAAAGAAAAACTTCGCCACCACACTAGGAATTACTCTTATATCGTAACTGCATTAACAAACATGCAAACTCATATACACAAAAAACTCAACCCGTAACAACTATAATATTGGTAGGCCTTACAAATATTTGTACCGTGCTGGAATCGAACCCGCTGCGGCTACTGTGCTCTCAAATACATACTACATAATTTATACACATAGTGTGTGTACAAATTATGTAATGTATGTAATAAATGTATTTGACATAAACATAAATTATGTTTAATGCGCAGTTGTTGTTATAGCGAAAATCATCTATTAATTAAAGAAGCGGTCACAATAAAAATCCTTTACGGTTTTTGGTACGGAGCCATTGGTGTCCGGTTCGATTCTCATTTGACCACTTTTATAGTATCTAGTATTTTATTACCTACTAGGTATAGATAAATACTCGCAATGCTGATAACTAAATCGATATCAGTACTATAGTATTCGATTAAGATCTAATCTTGGCATAAAGTCCAATAGTAGATCCTCAATCGTGATTTTCTTAGTAAAGTTCAATAAATTAATAAATATGTAGTAAGTAAACTTACCTATATAGAAAACACCCAAAACTAATAAAGGGTCAAAGCATTACATTGTTCCTACTGTTGGAACTTAGGCCTCCTCCCCAGGAGAGGGAATAGGCCGTAATCCACCACGCGGGCCCAGTGCGGGTTGGTGGATGTCACATGTCTTCGAATTTTTGGTTCTAGGACATGGTTTCCTCACGATGTTTTCCTTCAACGTTTTGAGAACAGAGGTGATGAAATAAATTGCACGTAACAAAGTAATGCACCTGACTGGGTTTGAACCCGCGACCTACAACTTGTAATTCGGTTCTGTTACCACGGGGCCACCTAGGGTTAAATCGCTGACATAAATTAGGCATATTATAGCATCAGTGACCTATAAGTTAAGGCTAATGTATTCACAATGTTACTTTAATGTAGAATCCTTTAATAATTGAGTAAAATTATTTATTGGTATATTTCTCGAAATACCTAGTTAAAATCGAATAACTTTAGGAAAAGGTACGGCGAAAATGCGGCAAAATATAGACTGCGATACAATACTGATGAAACGCGGCGGCGGTGCCGTGCCGTAGCGCCGCCGTGAATTTCACGGAGAAATAACGTGTGTGTACAAGAGGCCTAACCCAGTAGCTCCATGATTTATCACCCTGAATAGGTAGTAGTAATAGGTACATAGAGGTAAGTTTCCGTGATTTTTCCTTCCCCACTAATACATCACGGTATTTCCGATAAGCGCCACGGTATGCTAATGCGTCGATATGGGGGGCTGGCACGGAAGATCTGGTAGATACTCTGTGTGCGAGTAATGGTGGGAAGCCTTAATGTGATAGGTAATGGAGGTAGAAATCTTTGGGTGCATTGGGTAATTAGCATGGGGGCACAGAACAAGTAATTGAATGGGGGTCAGCAGATAGGATATAAGGCCGCCTGTGTAGCTTTATATTCCATAAAGTTTAATCTGTTAAACCCCGAGCGAATACCGGCTTTCGCTCTCTCATTGTTTTTCTATTATATCTCTAATGTAAAACGGGGTGAATAGGATTGCAGGGGTGAATAGGAACAAAACTTTGATCAGGATATTTACTTTGGTTACATATTTTATACGGATTTCTATCTCAGCATTGACTTTTTATACAATTAATGAATAAATAAGAGTACTTAAATTCTGGAAAAACCGGTTAAATAACGAAAAAATCCACTTCAAATTTTTGTTCCTATTCACCCTTGAGTTTCTATTCACCCCATTTTACGGTACTGTATTCGAAAGGTTAAATAAATAAAAATAATGCCATCTGCTACGATTGTGTTTAAAAACTGAGAAAATATTGAGTTTTTTGGAAACTAAATAAAAAAAATCCTAAAGCATTTTATCCGATCTAGAGTCACACGCTCATAATATTTGAATGTCAGGTATGTTTTTCATTCAGGAAATTAAAACGCCAACCTACCAAAAATCGATAGTGTTGTCGTTAATAATCTTGAATTCCTATTTTTATTATTATCTTACTTAAGGTGGGCGCGACGTTAGAATTATCCATACAAACGTAATACCAAAATCATTTGCAATTTAAGCATATTTACAACATAATATGATGTTATTCGGATTCAGACAATAATTATCTAGGTTCCTACATCGTCTTTTTGTTGAAAAACTTACCCCAAACGAAATTTAAGCAAATTTAAATTTGCACATTTTCACAGCGAAAATGTCATGTTTTTATTTAGTTTTTTCTATATTATAAACAACAATATTTCAAAATATCTTTCCGTAGGAACACAGATATTATTATCAAGTTATAAATACTCGAAACAATATTGGAAATACATTAATTTTTCATTCATCATTTTTGGTATTACGGAACCTCTCCCAAATTTCCAATAGTTTGTATTGCTATCACAGCAAGCAACTGTCAGTGTGCGGATGATGACTTTACTCCAGTCGGTGTGTTCAAGAATTGTTTATACTATCTGGATTGCTTCCATCAACCTCAAAAACGTATTTTATTTCGTCTCAACTCGAAATAGCGCGCGGTCTCCGCAGGCCTCTTAATGGTAAGCTATGATACGGTCGACGATGGAGCACACTTGCCTAGACATAACTTATTCACTCTAGAATGAAGTAAAGTCAAGACTTAAGTCAAAAAGAACTCTATCACGGATATCGAGTAGCTGTCAAGAATCAGACCTCGGCAAGGAATTCCACCCCTTAGCTGTACCTATTTATACATAATGAATGTGTTCCCAAAACATAAGATATACAAAATCACAAGGTACCAGGGAAACAGCTAAAGCTAGAGCTCTCAAAATAACCATAGACCACAATAATTTAAACGTAGAACCCATGACAGTTATTCCTTGGCTCCCCAACCTTCGACTACCATACCGTAACTAAGTTTTCACCGTCCGATGTTATCTGAAGACAGGCGAACGCTTCAGATACCGATACCGATACCAGCCCATGTCGTGGTACTCACGACGAGATATGGACGTCTACGGAGCCAAGCCATTTGTATAAATTATCATTATTAGCCACTGTAATGTCTGACTTCCTGATACGTGACTGAATATTGCAAATAGGTTATTTTGGTTCATTTGTTGTGTGGTGGCTATAATTTTCAGATATAATGGCATTTTCAAAATAAACACTACTCAAAATGAACTCTAACTCTAAGGTTCTCTCTATAAGTCATAGGTTTGCTGGAAGAAAACTCATTGCTAGGCTCTTTTATTAAGCTCATTATTAAGCTCACCTTTGTACGTGAATTATCTATGTCATCGCGTTGTTTGTTATGTTTTTGTGTACAATAAAGAATTAAGAACTACTCAAAGATCTAAAGACACTTTTGATTATCAAATTAAAGACAATCACGTTCCAAAGCGTAAATCTGTTTGGGGAAAAACGTGCAAGGAATCGCACGGAGTCACGGTACACTTTTTAAAATGAATTATTTTTTATTTTGTACTCTCCTCTTTCTGGCGCATTCAACAAAACACGTTGAATATCAATAAGTGTTTCCACTTAATCTAATGCACCCACATCAATCAGTTTTTGACCGATTTAAAAAAAGAGGAGGTTATAATATTCTGCTGTCATAGTAATCAAGTCTTGTGGGCTAAGCGTTTTAAGCCTCCTGAAAGTCTTTGTTTTCAAAATTTTCCAAAATTCACCCTCTATGGCATGGAAACGGGGGTTCCAAAGTTTTTATGAAGAAACCTACATTTACGCGAGCTAAGCCGCTGGCAGAAGTTAGTTGTGTATAAGTGAATTAATGGTTACAAAATTATGCTCACATAGTTAATGTAGAAATTGAGGAGAAATTGAGGAGCTCGTGGCTAGATAATAACAGCCGCACAGGTCGATCTTCAAGGTTAAGCAACGCTTGGCTAGGTTGGTCTGTGGATGGGTGACCATCTTAACATAACGAGTTTCCTCCGTGCCTCGGAAAGCACGTTAAGCCTTAGGTCCGGGCTGTCATTTGTAGATCTTTGGCAGTCGTTACGGATAGTCAGAAGCCAGTAAACCTGACTCCAGTCTTGCCATGAAGTACCGTGTTACCCCAGTTAATGGGTTGTGGAGGTCTGGTAGGCAGCCGCTCCTCGTAAAATACTGGTATTCAGCTAAATCCGGCTTGACTGGAAGCCGACCCCAATATAGTTGGGAAAAGGCTAGGCAGATGATGAGTTAATGTAGAAATTAAATATGTATACCTAAGTATATGGGACAACGATGGACAGTATAGGCTGCTTTGTGTAATAGTGTAGGCCAGAATGCATAATTGCAACCGTCCTGAAAACGTTTTTAGCCAGATCAAATTAAACTAAACACTAAACTTATATAGAAAAATCATGGAAACCTAAATCCCCTACAGATTTCCCCTCCTACTCGTATAGTCATGTTTACTTCCGCCAACAATCTGATAAACGTCTGACTCACTCGGAGCCAAGTATTTACAGTGTCTGTCGTCAGACATTCTGTTTCACGAGATATTACGTCTAGGCCAAAGATGCTAATAAAATCATTGCGTCCGAGTGACGTAATACTTCAGAATAGTCTGATATTTTCATGACGATGATGACGTTCACCGTGATTTACGTATTTTACGTATATCTACCTGGATATAAGTAAAATATGTAAGTAAATCGTGGTGATTAACCTATCACATACCCGCAAAACGAGACACAATAGTAAAACAATAACAGCGCGGTCTCATAGGACCGGTCGGGGATTCATGAACTAATAGACGATCTTTCAGGGTGGTTAGCCTTTTCCAGAGAAAACCTACTGTAGAAGTTTTCAATAAAACTGTAGTAGATATCATCATCTGCCTAACCTTTTCCCAACTATATTGGGGTCGGCTTCCAGTCAAGCCGGATTTAGCTGAATACCAGTATTTTACGAGGAGCGGCTGCCTACCAGACCTCCACAACCCATTAACTGGGGCCACACGGTACTTCATGGCAAGACTGGAGCTTTGTAGATTCATTGAGCATACAAAAACATAATCATTTACCCCTTCACCAGTCGCTTCCCGACCGTTACTTCGTAACCATGGCGACACAAACGCAATTGGAAGTCTTCGAACATTGATTAGCGTGCTTGAGAGGCGGCGGCGCGTGTCGTGACGTAGGCCACACATTGGCGTGTATCGCGGCTAATCAATGGGTCTGTTAGGTCGATAGTATTGCCGTGGAGAGATGTGGTTCAATTACGCGTGTATAGATTTCTTTTTGGAGGTAACCCTTTGGAGGTTTTTAAAGTGGTGGGTTTTTGGAAGCTTTCGAATGTAGGTATATGTCTTTTTGCGGCCAATTGAGCTTTTGCTTGTGCTTATATTTGCACAATATTTTTACTAAACAACAAATAGTAGCATTAGTATTATCGGCCCTGTAATGTTCCCACTGTTGGGACTGGCACTCTCAGACCGCCTCACAATCAGGCCTCCACTCTAGTAGAGGAAATAGACTATATTCCACCACGCGGGCCCAGTGCGGATTGGTGGATGTCACATATCTTTGAATTTTTGGTTCTAGGACATGCCGGTTTGCTCACGATGTTTTCGTTCACCGTTTTAAGAGATGTGATGAAATAAATTACACAAAGTAATACGTCTGAACGACTGGGTTTGAACCCGGGACCCACAACTTGTAAGTCGGGGCAGTTACTACTTGGCGACCACTGCTCTCTAATAGTACTAAAAATAAATCTTTTTCTGAAAACAGTATCAAAATTGGTTATTTAATGAAGCAACAATTAGCTTTTAATGATTACAAATATCATTGTGAGGAAGAGCCATTAGTTGTGGACCTGGACATATCTCACTAGTTCACATAACCTTATATACTGATGGCTACACATTTCCGGTGCATCCTATATTTAGCAGTTTGCCTATAGATTTGAGTGGGTTCCAACCTGACCTGACCAAGGAGTAAAATTTTGGTACAAATGAATTTCCCTCTTAAAAGTTAGATATTGTAAAACCTCTTCTAAAGGCTCGTCTGCGTCATACCTCCTCCGACCTTAACGTTTGGGCGGTTCATTGAGTTCAAAGCCAAAGTAGCTGCTATGAAACTCGGCGTTCTTGCAAAGGTCCGCCAGTACTTCACACCGGGACAGCTTCTTCTATACTAATATTATAAAGAGGTAAAATTTGTAAGTTTGTATGTAGGGGGTAATCTCTGGAACTACTGGTCCGATTTGAAAAATTCTGTCAGTGTTAGATAGCCCATTTATCAAGGAATGCTATAGGCTATATTTACTCAGATACCCGCGAAACGAGACACAATAGTAAAACAATAACAGCGCGGTCTCATAGGACTGCAAAATGCCACCTGGCAGCTTTGGACTCAGTGGAAAGGCGTGCGAAGAGGCTAATTGGAGATCCAGATTTGGTTAACTCCAATCTACCAAGCCTTGCGCACAGGCGTAGGGTAGCCAGCCCTTCGGTATTTTACAGGATGCATTTCGGAGAGAGTGCGCGGGAATTACACGAATTGATTCCGCCATCCCCTTTTTACCATCGGACAAACCATCGTACGGCGAATATCCATCCTTACGTTGTTGAAACCTCTACGGTCCGGACTAAGCGCTTCGCTTCGTCGTTTATACCGCGTACATCGAAGGACTGGAATAATTTGCCTGCTGTGGTCTTCCGGTCCGATTATAATTTGGGTGTCTTCAAGGCTAGAGTGAATAGGCTCTTAATAAACTAGTGCGCCTCACCATCTACGATTTCATCACTGCTTACATCAGGTGGGATCGCAGTCAAGCACTAGTTTATATAACTTGAAAAAAAATACAAGCAAGATTTGTGCAAAATTTCACCATTTTCATTTCGTCAGTTTTCCTTTTTTAGGAGTAGGAACAGATAATTAATCTTTCTCTATTATACGTATACAAATCTCGTGTCACTGTGTTTGCAGTTTGCACTACTGTGACACGTATTCGTCGCATTCCTCCGAAACGTTATGACTGATTTTTATAAAATGTTTTTAATTGTACAAGTATGTCTGAGCCCAGGTAGGTATAAATAACATATATAATGAAGCAGCGTTTGCCAGCTAGTAATAATATAAAATTAGTAACTACGTACATTAAAAAATTAAATATGTTTTTCCCTTCCTCAAGGAAAACGTGCCAATTTACTTTATATACCTAGAGACAAAATGCATCCGTTTTTGAAGTATCGAGTGTTGCACAGAACAACACGAAAGCGATAAAAATAACGATGCAAAAAATATATATAAGTAGATAAGGATCATCAACCAATTAAACACTGGAGATTACCTGCACATTATTTACAAAACAATCGCAACATAAAAGATAAAAAACACTAATTCTAGCCCGCGGCTTTAACTGCATTTTTAAATTGATTTGAACTTGTGCATGATTGTGATCCCACCTGATGGTCAGCAGTGATGCAATTGTTGTATAGTGAAACACACTAGTTTATTAAGAACATATTCACTCTAGCTTTGAAAACAAAGATAAATTGTTCCGTGTTCGTCTTAATAATAGAAAATAATTAATACTTAAATATTAATAAGTTAATTTAGAGTTTCAAGAGTCTTAATAATTATTGTATATTTTTTTAATAATTAATTAGTATACCTAATTTAAAAGACGCTTACAATCATTTAGAGTACTAAATCAATTGAGACCGTTAAAGGTTTTTTTTTCTTCATAAACGGTAGATACTTTTTCTGTTTGAACGGTTTTGTTGACAGCTCTTTGAGGCTCGCGTAGAACACTACACCTCCACGCGAGCCTCAATGACCTGTCAACAAAGCCGTAGGGCCCAGTAGGGCCGATGCCCGCTAGGGTCACGGTAATCTATAAATGAGCTCCATGGTATTGAAACCTAAAGGGTAACGACACAGGTGAACATTGATGGTCTTTAATCAGCAAATTGTACACGCCCTCTTACTCCACTCTAGAGTGGGAAAAGTCATAAGATGACTTCCCAGCACAAAATAAAAGACAAAGGTTTTATATATAGTAGTTCCCGTTTAACCCAAGAAGGGGTGAAACCATGATCAAAAGCTTGTAATAAATATATTTCTAAGGTCAACATACCCTTTATTGGAAGAAGTAGTTCTATTTAATAAATATATCATTTTGACAATAAGAGGTACGGGAAACTCCAAAAACGATATTAATTATTTCCTGTAAGCATGCAACGTTGAATACAACTAAGTTTTTTCGATATTTGTGAAGTAATGGTACTACTTAAATTTTGAGTTCACGTGATAATGAAACTTGAATTTTAAATTCGAAATTCGCGTGTCGTGAGTTCGATTCCCGCACGGAACAAATATTTGTGTGGTCTGTAGATAGTTGTTCCGGGTTTCAGTGTCTTGTGTATGCAAGTTTAGATGTTTGTGAACACGGCCGCGATACAAGAGTAATTTAATTTTGTAGTGTAGGACAATGTTTCTTTTTTTTTGTTAAAAAATAAAGAAAATAATGTAACGGGAATAAACCTAATTCTGTAGATATTTTGACTAAGCAGCAGCATCCTTAATAAATGTTCTCATCTCAATTTATAGATCTAGTCTTTTTCCCATCTGTTTTGGTTTCCATTCCGAGGAGCTCGTGGCTAAATAATAACAGCCGCACAGGTCGATCTTCAAGGTTAAGCAACGCTTGCCTAGGTTGGTCTGTGGATGGGTGACCATCTTAACATAACGAGTTTCCTCCGTGCCTCAGAAAGCACGTTAAGCCGTTGGTCCCGGCTGTCATTTGTAGATCTTTGGCAGTCGTTACGGATAGTCAGAAGCCAGAAAATCTGACTCCAGTCTTGCCATGATACTTCATGTAGGTACTCCGTGTTACCGCAGTTAATGGGTTGTGGAGGTCTGGTAGGCAGCCGCTCCTCGTAAAATACTGGTATTCAGCTAAATCCGGCTTGACTGGAAGCCGACCCCAATATAGTTGGGAAAAGGCTAGGCAGTTGAGTTGTTTGGTTTCCATTCTAGCCGATACTAGCTGAATACTACTATGTATTTAAAGTCTATCTCTCTGACATTAACAATCAATTCGAAAGAGTTACCGCAACCCTGAAACGCAAAGGTCAAATAAAAGAATACTGGGTAGGTTTAAATCAGTAGATGTCTGACACATCCTCGCGCTCCACCCATAGCAGTAGAAATTATTTTGGTGATTTCCCATCGAAACTACTTAGTTTATTTATTTATTAAACTAGCTTTTACCCGCGGCTTCGCTCCCGTCAAATGACTACCCTACCTATCCTACGCTACCCTACCCTACCTTCCCTATCTACCCTACACTACCATACGTACCCTACTTTACCTAACTTCTGTTTTCTTTTTTCCGTTAAAACTATCTTTGAACTTCAACGAACATGTTAAAAAAAGAATTGGCCAAATTGGTCCAGGCGTTGTTGAGTTATGCGCTTACCAACACATTTTGCGATTCATTTTTATATTATAGATATTATAAGACCTTTACAGACGAGTTGTTACCCCCTACCCCTCTTATACTGTCCTAGTACCCTTTGGTATGTAAAGCTGATTATTTTAACCCAACTCGGAACTTCGAACATGTCTATCCGTAACAATTGCTAATTGTTACTCCGTGCCTATTTTATTTACTGTGGAGTGGGATATCGCGGAATCACACCCAAATAATTCTGCGTGCTCTGAATGGACCGTACTTCAGTATGTAAGCATTATATGATCGCCCATACACAAATCATAACATTGAAAAAACATGCCCGAAACTACACAATAGTAAGTTACAACACAATGCATGTACGTATTGGACATAGTTATTGCGGTAACTCAAGCGTATCGTCATCGTCATAACGATCATCTGTCAAAGTGCGCAGGAGTGCCCCGCAGGGGCGCGCCAGCGTTTAAATCTAGAATCATGTAGGTACTTATGAATGACGCAGCTCATTTCATAGACTAGGCGTAAAAAACGTATCTATGATAAATGATAAAGTATTTATTTATTTTATTTTATTTATTTATTTATTTTATCATTTATGTACACACAAATATTACAAGGAAACATTATAATATAAAAATATGTACAGAGGTACTGCTTATTTCTAAAAGAAATTTCTGACAGCAGACCTGTGAAAGAGAGATTATGTGAGATGTAGACAAGATAGAGTAGAGTGTGCAAGAAAAAGAAAAGGAAAGTTTATGGAAAGTTAAATTAGTATTAGTATCGTCAGACTGGTTGGGGATTACCGGCAGCGAAGATGTAAGAATTTCGGAGTTACCAGAGTGTTGTGAATTAGAGCAAAACCGTAGGGACCCAGTAGGGTCGAGGCCTACTGGAGCCATGGATTGTGCGAAAATTAAACCTGGCCCTGGGACGAAGGCAAAGAAGGAACGTTTTATTATTATCTACTAGCTGTCCACTGCGGTTTCACCCGCATTTTTCGTTACTGCTCCGCTCCCGTGGGTCGTAGCGTGATGGTATATAGCCTATAGCATTCCTCGATAAATGGGCTATCTAACACTGAAAGATTTTTTCAAATCGGACCAGTACTTCTAGAGATTACCCCCTACATACAAACTTACAAATTTTACCTCTTTATAATATTAGTATAGATAAGAATTATGTACGTATTTAGAAATATCTAAGTATGTTTATCAGTTGTCTAAGGCATCTTGTACACGGCACGTTTTTCGCCGTGTGTAGGCACGGTTAATAAAACGCACCGTGTACAAAGGCCCATAGACTGCGATACAAGTCTAATGAAACACGTTACGGCGGCGGCGGTGCCGTGCCGTAGCGCCGCCGCCGCCGTGTCTTTCAACAAGCTCCCCCAGTGATCCATACAACACTGACAACCGTCCCTACGCACGGTGAATCAACATTGCCTACACACGGCTAAAACTGTGCCGTGTACAAGGGCCTAAATGCCTCATGCTTATAGGACAAGCTCTGTTTAGTTTGGGACTAGATGGTGTTGTGTATGAATTTCAAAATACCTTCAGCTTCAGTCTCTGACGTCACAGAAAAAATATCCAACAAAACTTAATGAAAAATCCAGCTACAAAAACTCTAATTTAGAGCTCATAACCATGGTGTTATACCTACGCAGATATTATCAAGACGAAAACATCGCGTGAATGCAGCAATTTAACACTTTTACAAGTCCAATCGGCACAAAAGTGGAATAGAGTCGTAACTCAGGCTTGCATGTCGCGGCGTACCTGGTGAGGTCTGCAATCAAATGATAGACAACTTTGAACGTCACGAAAATAGATGTGTCGACTTTGTGTTGGGTTTAAAACGGTTTTTTTTTTGGTGCTAATTTGTGAAATCTAAACACTTTCTGTAGAAGAATTTTAAGACAATTTTCCAGAGGGATGAAAAAAAGTTAAAAAGCTTTCTTCTCCGTCTGTCGTTTGTTCACTTTTAAGTATTTTTAGAGGCATTCAACCTGCGGTAAAGGGTGGATCTTCTTGGAAAAAAAATGATGTTAATAAACTAGTGCGCCTCACCATCAATGATGGCATCACTGTTTACCATCAGGTGAGATCGCATTCAAGCACTAGTCTATGTAAAATATTTTTTTTACAAAATTTGCACTTAGGTATTTGGTCCTTCGAAAGTTTCTTTCTTCTTAAATGGATCCTCTTCCTCAGTAGGAGTCATTCCTCTGAGGAAATATTTTGTAATGCACTAACTATAATTACTCGCCTTCATCTTAGATAATATATTTTAAATGCGGTTTAGAAAATACTAAAAGTGTTGTCATTGTTTATTTACGACGTCGTGTATTGACTACTATTATCTAAAACTATCTATGATGATCGCAACTTCTTTATGAAAACTAATGTGTCATTACCACACCGGATCGTCACTCATGTGTGAAACATTAAACTTACACATGTCAAACTACGATTCTAAAAAAACTACGAAGATGGAAACAAGATTATGTAGATAATCCAGTTATATCCAAAATATGCTTATTGCGTCCCACTGCTGGGTGGAGGCCTCCCGGTCCCTTTTCCACATACGTCTGTCCTCAGCCAGTTGGTCAGCTCATCTCTCAACCTTTGCCACTTGGTCTGCCACGACTCCGCCTTGCGTTTAATTGGACTCAATAAGTGGTTCTTTTAGCCCACAGCTCATCTGACTTGCGGTAGACATGTCCGGCCCAATCCTTTCAGCCATCAGCTTTCGGGTTACATTTTTTATATTAGTTTTGGCACGCAGTATTGTGTTCCTTACGCGGTCGGAAATTCGAACCCCAGGTTACTGCGCTCCATGACTCGCTGACAAACGTATCATTATCATCTTCCTGCCCTTGTCCCGTTTTATTTGGGGTTGGCCCATAACATTTTTTTCTTCCATTCTGTCCTGTCATTCGTCACGCTATCACTCACTCCCTTTTCTTCCATATCACTTCTCACACAATCCATGCATCTTTTCTTTGGCCTCCTTCTCCCTCGCTGACAAACGTATGTAGAAAATAAAATTAATTTAATTAATACCTATTAATTCTCTCTCTTTTCTATTTTCTGCGTTATTTACAACATACTCGTATGTATGTACCTATATATGTTGTAAATAACGAAAACGGATAACTACTTCCCATCAAACACGCTGTGGTGCGCTTACAAAACTCATTACCAACACTCTACCTAAGTTAGAAACTTGCACTTTTCAACTTACCGTAGTCAATTAAAAATCTCTTAACTATGCCAAACGCTCTTCTTACTTACCTACGAGCTACGTTATCGTGAACCAAGTTTCAAAGTTCTAACTTCACCGGAAGTGTAAATTGTCTATCAAAAAGTAGTTCACTGCTTGACTTGACCCCCTGGTGGCGGACAAACGTTCTCCTAGCAAAACCACGATATAATTCTGTTACATTCGCACCAAACCTGACAAATTCGAGACTAAAAAAATATGTTATGAAGATTTATTCGCAGCCGTTTTAATTTAAATTAATAAAAACGCAAAGGAACACAGGTTTTTCCAAAATTACCACTTCAAAAAAGTCGGTCCCCAATAAGACTAAATCATTTGCCCTCCAATGCGCTTAGGTTGCAGTACTTTGTATATAAATTTAAAAACTTCTGAAACTCAATTATAAACCTCTCAAGCGTGCCAAACCTTCTTGTAAAACCACGCTATCATGCACTTACCCAGTAGAAACTCCTGAACAGTAAATTGCCTGTCAAATACGAGACTTAACCCAAAAATAATGTTGTAAAGATTAATTCGAAACCGTTAGAAATTAAACAAATTTATAAAAACGCAAAGGAACACAGGTTTTTCAGTAAAAGGTTGAAAGGCCCACTCTCCACCCAGGCCTTGAGAAGTTATTTTTAAATTACGACTTCAAAAAAGTAGGTTTCCAAAGAGACTAAGGGCCTATTTCACCACCTATGATTAAGCTTCGAGTATCTTACTTGACAGATAATTTCATACAAATTCTGTCAAATTTTTGAATTTATTCAGTGAGTAGTGCCTACTCGGACATTGTGAAACAGGCCCTTAATGATTTACCTTCCAATGCGCTTAGGTTGCATTACAAATTTCTATTTCTAAATTAAAAAACTTCTGAACTCAATTATAAACCTCTAGCGTGCCAAAGCGTCTTGTAAACCACGCTATCATGCACTTACCCAGTAGAAACTCCTGAACAGCAAATTGCCTATCAAATTCGAGACTTAACCCAAAAATAATATTGTGAAGTTTAATTCGAAACCGTTAGAAATTAGACAAATTTATAAAAACGCAAAGAAACAGGTTTTTCAGTAAAAGGCTGAAACGGCCACTCTCACACAGGCCTTGAGAAGTTATTTTTAAATTCATCATCATCCTCTCAGACGAAAGACGTCCACTGCTGAACATAGGCCTCCCCCTAGCGTCGCCACAGCGATAGGTCCTGTGCGTCTCGCACCTATCGGATTCCAGCGACCCTCGCCAGGTCGTCGGTCCACCTTGTGGGAGGCCTTCCAACGCTGCGTCTTCCGTTACGTGGCCGCCACTCTAGAACCTTCCATAAATTATCAGTTTCAAATAAAGTTTTAAAAAAAGTAGGTTTCCAAAGAGATTAAATGATTTACCTTCCAATGCGCTTGGGTTGCATTACTAAATTCCATTTCTAAATTAAAAAACTTCTGAACTTAATTAAAAACCTCTCTACCGTGCCAAAGCGTCTTGTAAAACCACGCTATCATGCACTTACCAACTGGAAAACTCCTGAACAGCAAATTGCCTGTCAAATCCGAGACTTAACCCAAAAATAATGTTGTAAAGATTAATTCGGAGCCGCTTGAAGTTCACACCTATCGTGGGATCACAATTAGCCTATCAGCCGGATAGCTCCGTGCCAGGCACCGTGATACCGCATTGGAAGGGTTAAACATTGAAAATTGGGTAATCTGAAATTGGTTTCTTGACTTGTACTGGTGTGAATGGCGACGGTTATTGGGTTATTGGCTTTTGAGATTTGAAAAGGTGACCTGTAATTTTGTCATTCGTAAATAGTTGAGTTGTCTGGTGAATCTGGCTTCTAAAAGCGTGATGGCAGAATTTTTCGCCATTTCTTTAGTATGTGTTTTTTTTTCATTCATGTTTAAAGTTCCACCACAACTTTATTTTGTGCTGGATACACGTAATCATCAAATGACTCTCCCGACTGTCAGTGCCGGCTGGGTTCTTAAAGGACGGGAAGCAACTAGTGCTCGCCGTCCTGCGTCTATGGTAGTCGGGAGTTAAATTAAAAATCCAGAGCGTCCCCTGCAGGGTTCGGGGCATGAGGATTGTATCCTCCTCACGTTTTCCGCCACTTCCTTCGCTTGCATTATTGCTTCGTAGAAAGAGGTTACTGCTTCCATTCTTGCTCCTTACCATGGCCTGAACCAGAGCTGGACGCGATAGTTTATCCCGGCAAGATATCTGATCTAATAACAATATTCTAACCCGCAGCACCAGGGTCCAAACTGCATCAGTACGCTGCTTACCAGACCAGCAAACACCATCATATCTGAAAAACCAACAAGCTTTACAAAACAAAAAAGTTTTTACGGAACCAACTCGCACTAAATCAAATATCCTTCAAACAAATTAGTCTGGAGGCCTTGCAGAAGCTTCAGCATAGACAGTATAGCAGTATAGGCACGCTGCCAAACGCAAATCCACGTAAAAACTGTAAAGTAAGCCAGTGGCGTAACTACGAGTATATCATCTGAGGCCCGTGGCAAATTCATTGGAAGGGGGCCCCAAAAAAATCGCCACATTGTGATTAATTTTGAATAATTTTGTAAATTAGGTTGGGTCACTAAACGAGGAGCTCGTGGCTAGATAATATCGGCACGGGTCGATCTTCAAAGTTAATCAACGCTTGCCAAGGTTGGCCTGTGGATGGGTGATCATCTTAACATACCGAGTTTCCTTCGTGCCTCGTCCCGGCTGTCATTTGTAGATCTTTGGCAGTCGTTACGGATAGTCAGAAGCCAGTAAATCTGACTCCAGTCTTGCCATGAAGTACCGTGTTATCCCAGTTAATGGGTTGTGGAGGTCTGGTAGGCAGCCGCTCCTCGTAAAATACTGGTATTCAGCTAAATCCGGCTTGACTGGTAACCGAACCCAATATAGTTGGGAAAAGGCTAGGCAGACGATGTTGACTTCTTCTAAACTTGTGGCTCCTCGAACCGGGGGCCTCGTTGTACCGGGGGCCCGTGGAATTTTGCCAGCCTTGGTAGGTACCCCCCAGTTTCGCCACTGAAGTAAGCCAAGTCTAAAGTAAGTAAATCAATAGATTCGAGGCACAGCACGTGTCGGCTGCATTATCGTGCCAAGGCCGCTGCAAGGAAACGGAAGGTAATCAAATGAAAGTAAATGCACCATCTGGTACGGAAGGAGCGGTTGCGCATTGATTCTTCGTGGAAGTTTTTATAAAACGAAAGGTTTAGGTTGTTTTTTTGAACCGTGACCTATGCTGTACTGTATACTATACTGCAGACGCTTTTAACTAGGTCTATGGGAACTAAACTTATATACCTATCTTCTTCTTAGTCGATGTCATTCTTAACGGAGTGGTCGTGGTCATCACTTCAGGTATTGGTAGCAAGCTTCAAAACACGCCGCCAGTCTTCTCTGATGGCCGCCTTCCTCGTGCATTCATGTAGTGATGATGAGCCATTTACTAACGAATTTCTTATAATATATCCACCCTTAAACCTCAAAATTTTGGAGTCAAAGGAAGAGAAAAGTTTGTTTGAGACATCACTGACATCAATTAAAGAAAATATTATAAGGAAACCTGGAGTTTTAGAAAGTCTCAACTATAGACACTTCTAGTTCTAGTACTACGGGTTACCTTTTCAGAAGCTTCTCGTGGCCCTAGTAGGGATTGGCCCGGCTTTGCTGACATCCCTTTAAGGCTCACGTGGAACACTACGCACCGTCGACGACTTGGACTCTGTCCGGACGGTTACTGGACAGCTGGAATGTTTATGTCTAAGGGACTGTTTCACCACCTATGATTAAGTTTCCGACACCTTACTTGGCAGATAATTTCTTAGAAATTCATCTTTAAATTTATTCAGGAAGTAGTGGCCACTCGGGCATTGTGAAACAGGTCCTTATTACTCCTTATACATACAAACAGTGTTTAGGGTAAATCTTACAATGGGATTTTAAAACAGTTATCCTCAATCCAATCCATCAATGACAATGTTGCCATGGAGCTGGTCTGATGATGGTGATGGAAGGTTGCTATACGAACTACTGAAAATGAAAATATAACCACACTCACAATGTTTGGGCTCTCTTGAATAATATTGATGAGAACGACGCGCGAGAAAAGTTTATCACGACTAAATGATTTTTCATTGAAAATTTCTTCGTTCATATACACACATCAAAAGTGTCTAGGGATCAACATATATTTTTGCAATAACTTTTCTCCTGATTGATATTAATTAAAATTTTCTTTAAGGATTCATCAAATAAAGTGTTTTCGTTTGTCACAGTAACGATAAACCAAGTCACCTTTGCATTAAGAAAGAAATTTGCCATTTTCCTAATAAAGGGATTTTTGACATTTGAACCACTAACATTAAAGTTCGAAAAAAAGACTGAAATAACAGTTTTCTTTAAAATTTTATTGGGTAACTTAAACAATTAATAATCCGTGTTTCTACCGCGAACACTAACAACACAAGAACATCGGTTTGGCATACTCAAAATGAGTTCATCCAAATCACGCTGTGGAATGGCCGCCCATGTTCGTTGCAACAACAAAAAAAGGTCTTCTTGCGACTGGATACCCTCCATATTCGGCAGAGCTCTTCTCTGTAGCATATCCCATGCATGCTCAATCGGGTTCAAGTCTGGCGACTGAGCAGGCCAGGGCAGGACATTGATGTTAGCTGCGGCGAGAGTCTGTCTTACAACTCTTGCGGTGTGCGGTCGTGCATTATCATGCATTAACTGAAATAAGGGACCGATTTGCACTTGTAGAGGAACGATGACGTCTGATGCAATCGTCTCAGCATAAATTTGAGAGTTGAGGTTGCCTCTGATCCAAATCAACTCAGTTCTTCCGCCGATCCAAATACCCGCCCATACCATGATGGTTCCACCACTATAAGGATGGACTTCCTGGCAGGATTTTAATCGCTGTTGGCGTCCAGGGGTTCTCCAGTGTCGTATACGTCTTGTATCCGGTCTCATACCAAAACGAGACTCATCAGAAAAGCACACGAAACGCCATTGTTCTTCTGCCCAATTTCTGTGTTCAAGAGCCCATTGATATCGAATCCTACGATTGTGCATTGCTATAGGTGGTACCCGTAGCGGTCTTCGGGAATGAAGGTTCACTTCATGCAAGCGGTTTCTGACTGTTTGGTCGCTAATTAAGTTCCCTGAAGAGTGATGAAGCCTCACGGCTAACATCATGGCGGTTATTGTTGGAGCTCTTCGAGTTAAGATTTGAATGTATCGGTCTTGTCTCCGTGTGGTGCAGCGATACCGTCCTCCATGGCGCTCAGCCACGGTACCAGTGCTTCGGTAACGTGTCCAAAGTCGACTGATAACACTCTGACTTGTATTCAGAGCTAAAGCCACAGTACGTTGCCGGGAACCAGCTTCTATCATTCCCACGGCTCTGAGCATTTCTTCCCTGCTTAAATGACGTCGCCGCTCCATAATAACGTTGGTTTTAATCAGTAGTAGGGAAACAGTAGCACTAATAATGTCTTCAATGCGTTGTATGTTTTTATAGGGAAAATATTGATAGCTGATTTTCATCTTTTACTCGAATTTGATTAACAGTTCCTGATTCAAATTATGAAATGCACCAAAAAGGATCCATATAAATTTATAAAATCATAAATGTATTACAAAGCCACATCTCAATCTCAAGAAATCCGCATAAAAATGCTTGATCCCTAGACACTTTTGATGTGTGTATTTTATAGATTATTCTGTTTCAGTCAAAAGACAGAATAATTTTAACTAACAAAGACGAAAATTATCGCCATAACAATTTACCAAGGCGTTAATGCGTAAATAATTTGCGGTTCTAACGCTCAAAAACTATTTTGTAAAAACTTCATCTATTAGAAAGTTAATGGATTTTGAGATTGTAGTTAAATAGTACCTTCATTGAACAAATAAATAATTCAAACCGGTTGGTTTATATCTGGCTAAACCTGGTCAGGGAAATGCAGAAGCTAAGAAATGTATCTGTAAATAATACGATGATTAAACTATTTCGAAAAATACCAGTAGGCGTGGGCGAAGTGTGTCATCTTTGCGATTGAAAATTTGCATCTGAATCACTATTTTAGTGATTCAGAATTCTGATGTTATCTCACACTAGCTAGCCGACTCTTGATTTTGTGCAAAGTAAAGAGAGTCACAGTTTTCAAATGATGCAATTATAACATTACTGATGTTCCAATCCAATCTTTAGGAACATTTAAATGTTTCGGAACAGTGAATCGGTTCAGTAAAGAGTTACATGCACAATCATCATCGTCCTCATGCCTTTCCAAACATGGTCTTTTTGTTCCATTCTGTCCTGTCACCCGTCACGCTTTCACTAATTCCCTTTTCTTTCGTATCACATTTCACATAATCCATTCATTTTTTCTTAGACCTCCTTCTCCATTCATCCAAATGTATACTAGATAATAACTCTTTTGTAACAAACGTTTCACTCTCCTCTTCACATGGCCACACCAAGATTTAAATGATTCCCTTTCTTCTTCTTTCGGTTACTGGCGCCACTTTGAAACTTCTTCTAATATCCTAATTGTCACTTAATCCATTGTCGTCACACCATACATCCGTCTCAACATTCTCTTCTTCGCTACATGCAAACCTTTTTTCATCCATCTGTTTCGCTTAGTTGGCTGCATTTGTACATTGTGGAAACTAATCTTAGTTTCCACAATGTACAATACACAAACGAAAATAAAACTTACTAAACCTACGCGTAATTGCGTGAACCGTCAGTAAGTAACTTACGTTGTATATCATTCTTATTGACAGTTTCTGAAGGTCAGCCTACAATAAGTTGCCTTTTAGCGTTGTTACATTCAGCATATTTAACTGCCTATATTGTTGGTCTCGTGGTAGCAGGTGTGACTATAAGGTCTTAGATTCAATTACCAGGTCAGGAAAAATGTTTTATTTGGTTTTCTTCAATAATAAGTTGGTGGTGTTACACCCCGTAGCTTAGAAAGCAGGTAAAGCTGTTGGTCCTGCGCTTAGGCGGAAATTCAACATGACCAGGGAAAGATTAGTCTCTATCTGGTCCTGTCGAATTGCCGTCCTATCGGACGAGAGATGAGAGTAATGGTGGAACAGTTATTTTTTCCTTTAACTAATATTTGTTGAATGGACTGGCCTTTGGTCTAGTGGTTAGTGGCTCTAATATTGCTATGTCGAAGGTCGTTGATTCTTCTCATATAATACGTAAAAAAATCTCGTATCACAGTACGTTCACGTTGTTGTCGGTGTCCTCCGAATAGGCTTCACCGATTTTATGTTGTGATTATTTAGTAGGACTGAGAATTGTTCGTAGGCTATTTACTACCCACCTACCCCACTCCCCATTTTTTTGATACCTAATTTAAATGGCAGAACACTGCCGGGTTAGTTGCTGAGTTGCTGTATAAAATACAACTTTCTTGTACACCCTTCCCACAAGAAATTTTATAGTTTGTTTTCATAGAAAACGACCCATCCCCCTCCCCATCTACATAATTATAAGGGCGTAGCTGAGTAAACCCATCGTCCAAATTAAACCGCGTTTTCCGTGTTTGTTGATTACAATCGATCCTAAAAGGTCTCCTTAATTCATCCTATTTATATATACTGATTAATTTTGTTAAGCCCATTGAACGGCAGGCCTTTGAAGCCGATAGCTTCGACGCTGGTGGCAGCACAATGGTGCACCATCAATTGCTGTGTCAACCAATGAATGATGGCAGTATTGTTGGCAGTAATAGCTATTAAGGTCATATATTTGAATATATATAGGGTGGACTTGGAGTGGATTTTGCGAATACGGTACAGTGTTCAACGCAAAAGGCAACAGGAGCTTTATGTTTTTTTTTTATGAGCCTATTCTGTACCACTCCTCGGCAAAGGCCTCCCTCCACTCTTTCCATCTTTCGCGAGCCCGCGCTTCTTCTTGCCAGTTTTGGCGGAATCTGTCCAATTCGTCGCGCCATCTCCTTCGTGGTCTGCCGCGACCCCGTCGTACTGTTTCAGGGCCCCAACTTTATGCTACTTTGGCATACAGTTGGTCGGGCATGCGGCAGACATGTCCTGCCCAGTCCCATTTCAGTTGGTCAGCCTTTATCTTGACATATTAAAATGTCAGGCGTGCGAGCGAGAAAGAGGGATGGAGCTATACAACAGTATATACTCGTAGCTCAATCTCTTTCACAGTTCAGTTTAGATCGTCAATTGAATCTCAATAAGAACTCGTTGTAGGGCCTCTGAAGGAACATAGCATATCTTTGTAGTGTCAGCAAACTGTAGGGGCCCAGCAGGGTCGTAGCTTACTGGGTCTCAAGGCAAAGAAGAAACAGGAGTTAGTTTTAGTCAGTAGTAGGCTCTCTAGGCTCGCTGCGTATGTCTCACCCACAGGCCGCTTGATTAGATCAAAGGACTGGCAAAAAGCTAGCTAATAAAACCTTTTTTTTCCTTCGTATGTTCACAAAAACCGTTAAGTCACCTGCTCTTTCTAGCTCAGAACTCCACCCTGTAGGTTGCGATCTAGTTTTGCACATTCATATATAATTCTAAGTAAATGAATGTCATGAGGTTACCGATGCGATTAATTTTGTTGTTCGCATTCTATGCATAATATATGTGTTTGGAGGGGCACGCCAAGTTGTCAGTTAATTTAGTCGTATCGATATGATGGTCGAATCGATACTTAAGTTATGTTTTCTATCATGAGCGTCATTCATCGACATATTGAGTTTAAGGGAGGGAAAAGGGAGTTTCTTTCAGGAATGTTAGATGCTACATTTTTTGTAAAGATTGTTTCAGTCATGTGGGATTTTGTTAATGATCTAACCGAGAAAATATTTTAATTATTTAAAACAGATTTTTTAATAGTTTTTATCTGAAGAATGCAAGCAACAATTTGATAGAACACCATTTGTGTAGAATTCTGTTGTGGTATTATTTGAAAGAGTTAGATACCGCGCCTCTGGAATGCCAAGGCCAACTGAAGGAATACGTGTGTTAGTAAAATTCAGACATTCTGTAGCTTCACCCAGAGCGGGTGTTACCTGTGGCCTTAGTACGAGTTATTCTGATGATTCCTGCATAAAAAAGCTAGTGATGATCCCACAACGAACCAAGTAACAAACTTATCTTCTCTCTCTCTTCCGCCACGCTTGAAAAGAAAGAGACAACCCTAATTCTCCGACGCATCCACTAAAAAAAGCTTCATAACCCAAGTAAACTTTATCGTTTGACGTCAAAACATCTTCATACAAGTCGCTTTTTATATCCGCTTCAATGCCAAGCTAGTCACTGCCTGTACAGGCTATATTATAGCCTATCAGGTAGGCTATATTATAGCCTATCAGGTAGGCTATATTATAGCCTATCAGGTAGGCTGTATTACAAGCTATAAGCCAGTCTACATTGCCATACATAAAGGTTTGGAAGACGGTACCGATCAGTGGCGTAGGCGGTCAGGGTGCAAATGCAAAAGGCAAACTAGTGACTTTTTGCGAGTTTTTGTTAATTAGAACAAGAACTACTTAACTTTTTCTGTGGAATTCGGATTTATGCTACACGAGTTATGAACGTAAACTTCGACATAAGGGAAGCCCTCCACAAGTCCACATGGCAGTCCGGTAATCACCCGGAACGAGCTCAAGTTGTCGAGTTATAAGTCAGCAACCGTAGCACCAGGCACGTCGAAGCCTGCATGGGTTCGCTTCTGAAAGGAAAACCCGAGGCTCAGAACGATAACAAAGAAAGAACAAAGTAGTGGTTTTAGTCACTAAAACTGACTGAGGCACCCTACCGCTCCGCCCAAGAGCGGAAGAAGCCATTCTGATGATTTCACACCTAAAATAATGTAATAATAAAAAAATTAAAAAAATAAAATTTTATATTGGGTTGTGTGTAGCTGGATGGTTGCTAAATGTGTTGGTATGTTAGTGTGTGATCTCCCAAATAATAGAAAATGGTTGAATAAGAAACAAATATAAAATTCGGGCGCCAAGGAGTCACACTGACCGGAATAGCGAAGTTGGAAGAGTTTGGACAATTAATCTGCCGGTGGGAGGCTACATCAAAATGAATAAAACGATAAAATACTTCTGTCTTTTCTTTTTAATGTCTCTGCCCGTAAGCTTCAAAACATGACTTTGTATTCTACACTAATAACTTAAAAAAAATTAATTACTGTTATTGGGAATTATGGAAATTATTGTTATTGTTGCATCTTGGAAACAAAAGAGAATATAGTAAAGGAATTCTCCTACCGGGATAATCCCTAGCATGTTACTTATAGGTTATTTGTTCCAAAATCCTTCATGACGCGTAGGATGCGAGGCTTCAAGTTTCCCGAAGTATGCTCGAGGTAACGCAGAAAAAGATGAAGAAAAATGCCAAAAGAAAGACCAGACTAAGAAAGAAAACGCCTTTTAGACGGCTGTAACAAAATCATAAAAACAGGTTAGATTGTACGTTCGAATTCAAACACGTGGGTCGCGTAAAACCTTTTTAGGAATGGAAACTTACCGTCTTCCTTCTCAAAAAATAGCTTACAGTGCGCTGACACAGCGTTTTAAAACAGCTGCGTGCGACAAATCACTTTAAAACCAATGGAATCTCTGGCATTATACTACGTCCATGAAGTCTTTATGCAATATAGATGCCACTAAATGGCTTAAATTACGGCGATTATAGCCGATTACAAGGAAATAATATAAATTGAAAAATTATGTGGCCATCGGGAATGGATATAGGATCGAGAGTACGTCAAGATTTTGACAGACGACACTCAAAGACCGCACCACAGACAAAAAACATAGACAAAATCGACTAAAATCGACCAAAAATCCTTTCCATGTAACGAGGCGAATAAGTCTCGTTACATTACATCCCTCCCCGAAAAAATAAAAGAAAGCAATTTCTTTTATGCTAAGAAAAAAACAAAAGACAAAAGCAAAAGCTTCAAAAAACAAAATGGAAATACAAATTCCAAAAACAATAAACCCCAAAAAAGAGTTAAAAAAAACGTCCTAGAAGAGAACAACATGCAGTTAAAATCAGTACAGTAAGACCACAAACACAACCGACCCACAATATCACAAGAACTAGCATGAGTGCAGTTAGGCACCTTCGCCACTGACTAACAAGCAACATCCAAGTAAATATCGTAAGTACAGCCAAGCGTAATCATCGCTGACCAATATGCATAATGTTATAAACAAAAACAAAGTTGAGTACGGTTGGGCACCATCGCCACCGACTAGCAAGTAAAATAAACTAACAAAGATGTTAATTTGAATACAGTTAGGCGCAATTGCCGCTGTTTTAGAAAAAAATCAAAGAAATGTCTATAAAGACTACCTTGAGTACGGTTAGGCACCCTCGCCACCGACTAGCAAGTAAATAAAGTATAAAAGATGTTATATTTGAATACAGTTAGGCGCAATTGCCGCTGTTTTAGAAAAAAAATCAAAGAAATGTCTATAAAGACTAACTTGAGTACGGTTAGGCACCCTCGCCACCGACTAGCAAGTAAAATAAACTATAAAAGATGTTAATTTGGATACAGTTAGGCGCAATTGCCGCTGTCTTAAAAAAACCAAAGAAATGTCCATATGAGTACAGTTAGGCACCCTCGCCACTGACTAGCAGGAACAAAATATAACCGTGAGACACAGTATCAAATCTCTTAAACCAAGGAGGCAAGAGAGTAAAAAAGAATGTTGTGACCGATACAACTCCATCGATTTTCCGAACACAAACATCTTTAAAAAATGCATATTGTGATCGGCATAACACCACCGACCTCCCGAGCACAATAGCAAAAAAAAATTGCATACGCAAGGATGCAAGAGAACAAAAGAGGAAGATTGTGACCGGTATAACACCACCGATTTTCCGAGCACAAACATCTTTAAAAAAGATGCATATTGTGATCGACATAACACCACCGACTTTCCGAGCACAATAGCAAAAAAAAAAAAAAAATGCGAAATCAAGGGAAAAAAAAATTCACCAAGATCAGCAAAAATTAGGAGAAATCCCTACAAGCAAGAACAATTGCCACTCGTAAAGAAATCCCTAAAAAGATGTACAGAAGATACCAACTCAAAAAGAGCTAGCAAAACTGCAAAAAAGGAGAAATGCAGAAATCATTACCATTTCCACAAAAGGGAAACAGAATGATCCACAGATCAAAAAGATAAGATTTTACATTCTAATAGGATGTTAGAAGCAAGTCCCATACATTCAAGTATAACAATAAGCACCCAAGTGTAAATAAGTAGGTAGCTATTTAAAATTGTATACGAGAATGTAAAAAAAAAATTGTATAAACTGTATAAAATAGTGTATACAAAAAACAAAAATAAGATCTTTTGATATGAAAAATGTATGTGTGGGTGTGAAAAAGTCATTAAAATGTCCTAAGTTATGTTTTAGAATGTTTAATTGAATTTAATAAATTTGTACGAGGCCACCTCACAAACTTCCCTTCCAAAGTCCCGGTAAATCTATCATACATCATCTAACAAGGGACCCTCTAAACAAAAATATCAAAAACAAGGCAACATTAGGAAAACAAATCAAAATTTAATTATGTCTTTGACGTGATAACGCCCAGTTGAGCCTTTTTTAAGGTCTTTTAGAACGTAGACGTTATCCGAAATCTTTTCAGTAATCTCACATTTTATAAACTTAGGAGCAAGTTTCGCCGAAAAATAAGCAGGTGCATGAGATTGAACAAAACTTCTTCTCCACACAACATCACCCACATCAAAAGAAATGACTCTACGACCCTTATTATAATAGCGAGCATTACGCTGATAAGCTTTTAATAAATGAGTTTGAACTTTAGCAAAAATATCACTAAGTGAATTAAGAGAATCAGCATAGTGAGTTCTATTGGAAACTTCTAATTCACTTAAGTTTTCAACAGAATCACTAATACGATGTAAGGAAGCGTCAAAAATAAGCTCCCTACCAAACATCAAAAAATTAGGTGTGAAATCTGTAGCAAGATTAACACTATTATTTAAAGCTAATTGAACATGAGGTAAACATTTAGACCAAGTTCTATGATCATCTTTTACAAAGCAAGCGATGCAAGTTTCAACAGTTTTATTATATCTCTCAACAGGATTATTTTGAGGGGTGTATAAAGTGTTATAAAATATTTTAGTAATACTAAAACCTTTCATGAATTCTACGAAATGTTTAGAAGTAAATTGTGTGCCATTATCACAAACAATTATTTTGGGGCAACCAAATTTAAGAAATATTTCTTTTTCAAGAAGTTTATTTATTACTCGAGTAGTAGCATTTATTATAGGAAAAATCCAGCAAAATTTAGTGAAAACATCAACAACCGAAAGAATATATTTATGACCAGAATAAGCTTTAGGTAATATACCTATAATATCAACTGATAGCATTAACATAGGTTTATCGACTTTTTTAGGGTTAATCATAATACCAAAGGGAGAATGAGTGGTATGTTTATAAGCTTTACAAGTATCGCAGGCTAGAATATATTTTTGAACATCCTTGAACATTCCCTTCCAAAAATAGTGTTGTCGCAATTTATTTACCGTTTTATGAATGCCAAGATGGCCAGAATTAATATCATCATGATTAGAACGAATTGTGTCTAAAATATGTTCTTTAGGGATAACTATTTTCCAATTAAGACGACTATTAGGATCAAATTTACTTTTACAAAATTTATATAAAGTGTTATTTTCTACTCTAAAATTTCTATATCTGCAAGGTGATTTTTGACAATTAATAAATACATTTTTATACCAAGGATCATGAATATCATCGTCAGGTAAAACTAAATTATTCTGAGAAATATCAATAGCGGCGACTTCAATACGCGATAAAGCATCTGGGACTAAATGTAAAGATCCTTTCTTATGAACAATATCAAATGTGAATTGAGAAATTCTAGCTGCCCAACGTGCTAAGCGTCCACTGGGATTACTAAGACCTAAAAGCCACTTCAAACTAGCATGATCAGTAATAACGGTAAACTTCATTCCTTCAATGTAAGGTCTAAAATGTTCTATGGAAGTTAAGATAGCAAGTAATTCACGTTCTGTGGTGCTATAATTGCGTTCACATTTATTGAGTGATCTAGAATAGAACGCAATAGGATGTTGATCCCCATTATCATCCTCTTGGCTCAAAACGCTACCAAGGCCAACAGAACTGGCATCACAATGTAAAAAGAAAGGTTTTTCAAAATTAGGGCATTGCAAAACAGGAGCAGTAATCAAAGTTTCTTTCAAATTATCAAATGCAATCTCAGCTTCATCATTCCAACAAAGTGGTTTTTTAGAGTTTTTACTACCAGCAGTTAATTTAGTTAAAGGAGAAGCAATATCAGCGAATTTACAAATGAATCTACGATAATATGAACACAGACCGAGAAAACTACGAAGTTGTTTAACGGTTTCAGGACGTGGAAAACTTTTTATTGTATCTAATTTAGAAGGATCAGTATGCAAACCATTACTATCTACTATATAACCAAGATAACGGAGTCTATCTTTACAAAAGTTACACTTTTTTAAATTAACTGTGAGTCCAGCTTCTTTCAAAATATTATAAATTTTATGCAAATACTCTATATGTAAATTAAAATCCGAATTTACGCAAATTAAATCGTCTAAATAACAAAACACAGTATTATCAAATTCAGGACCAAAAAGTTTATCTACGAGTCTCTGCAACTCAGCAGGTGCATTAGTGAGACCGAAAGGCATGCGAACAAATTCAAAAAGTCCTTTTCCCGGAACAACGAAAGCAGTCTTTTCTCGAGAAGATTCTTCGAGAGCAATCTGTAAAAATGCTTTAGAAAGGTCAATTGTACTAATATATTTAGCTCCACCAAGGTTATCTAATATTCTAGAGGTATAAGGAAGAGGATAAGAATCTTTAATAGTGACTGAATTTAAACGTCTCGAATCTAAACATAATCTGGTACTACCATCTTTCTTTTCTACAGCTAAGACAGGTGAACACCAAGGTGATTTAGAAGGTTGAATGATACCTTACCTTAATAAAACCTCGACTTCATCAAATAGTTCCTTTTGCTTTGCAGGACTTAAAGGCCAATATCTTTGTTTAAAAGGTTCGCTAGTAACATTAATTTTGTGTTGAACGAGATGAGTAAGACCTAAGCCTTTCTTTTCATAAGAAATATCTTCAAAAAGTTTAATTGTATCCTTTAGTTTCTGTTTCTCAGAAGGAGACAATTCACTAGCAGATGTGACTGTACAAACTTGGACTCTATTACTCTGAACATAAGTTATATTTTTCCATAAATCTTTAGCCAAATTAAATTTTAACCAAAAATCGAAACCTAAAATGATGTCAGGTTGAAAAGAAGGTATAATAAGAAAATCAATATTTTTAGTTAAATTATCACAAGTAACAGGTAATTTAATAGTACCAATAATTCTCTGTGAAGAACCATCAGCTGTATAAGCAGAACTAGAAACGGAATTTATTTTATAACCTAAACGTGAAAATTGTTCATGACAATTTGCGCCTAAAACGCAACTGTTGGAACCACTGTCCAATAAACCAGAAAAAGTATGTTTACCTACAGAAAATTGTAAATATGGTCTAGTATCATTATGTTTAACAAATAAAACGGGAGCTGATTTATAAATTTTGAAGAATGTTTTTAAATAATCTAACCAATCCGCAAAGTCTTTGTTACGAGTAGCATCATCAGGTTTGTGACATTTAACTAAACTTTTGTTCATCGAGACACTCGCAGTTATATCAATAACAGGGGCTCGATGTGACCTAATTAGTTAATTTACTTGACTCATTCGAGTTATAAACATTACAATACCTAGATGTGACTCCAGCTTCTTAACATTCGAATCATATAAACAACAGGAATAGATGGAAACTTTTCTGTTTCTCGGTACGAAGATCATGTAAGTTCCTAAAAGTAAACAATCCGACCTGTCAAAACGAAAAACTTTTTATTAACTGCCAAAGTAAAGCTAAGGTATCATGACCATACCGCCAATATGTTTTCTTGAGTTTTAAAATTTCGCAAAACAATTCAGGAAAGCAAGCTTAAACTCGTGCCATGAAGAAATACGAATAAGAATCGTGCAAAAACATTCAAAAGCAATATCACTAAGCAAATCTGTAAATGAACCCTAAGTTTTATAATTAAAAAAACTGAATTTAATTTAACTGATTTTTAAATATAGCAATTTGAGTTGCAGAAGGCAAATATTATTAAATGTGTTCGTTAACGAAAGCATTCATTAAGTTAAAGAAGGCAAAACCATGCGTAGCAAAAGCTGACAATGAGTGTGTGAAGTCTGTCACAATGTTCAAAAGAATCTGAAAAGACTTTGTATCCATGTTCAAGAAATAAATTTAAAAAATCAAAAGTATGTTGACTAGAGGTTTGCACCGGAGCGAGAATTTAACAACCGATTGAATTCACCGGTGATCGGGCAATCTCCGGTGAAAAACCGGAGGTCACCGGAGAATAAAGAAATTTTGTTTCTTTTTTATTTTATACATTCAAAATGAAGAAATAAGAATAGAAAGAAAAAATGTTTTATTTGGCACACATACATAATACATACAGTGTAGAAAAACATTTAGGTACTTAAAAAAAATAACATAAATAAAACTAACAATAATTAACAACCTACGTATCACATACCCGCTAAACGAGACATAATAGTAAGAGTAAGACAATAACAACGCGGTCTCATGCGCAGGGCCGCCGCGTGCGGGCGTGCAGAGCGTGCGGCGCACGCGGGCGCCGTCATCAAGGGGGCGCCAAAAATGAAAGTGTCATAATTTACATGCCCAATATTTTTTTTATTTTACACTGGCTTGATGTCTAAGGAACTGATGAGGTCTCAAATGTATGTTTACATATCAGATGATCTATTAGGTATATGTGTACGTACCTTTGGCGCGCGAAACCCAACACCACTTGAACAAGCGACCACGGTGCCCCCCAACTCGAAAAATTTAAACAAGTCAGCGGTTATGTCGTGAAATAAACAGAAATGTTTGAAGCTTCGCATTACTAAAGTATAAAACATAACTAAAATTTGAACCGAGCAGCATTTTCGACGTCTGGGCCCCAAACTGAAACGGATCGGGGGTGCCCTATCGCATTGCCAGCCCAACCTGCCGGAGGCTCTACGTGTGGATCGTTCGGTCCATGGCCCTTCACGGAGCGCCAGTGTGGGCGCCGTCGCTACGTAAGCGACCGGCGACTAAGCTAAAAAGCTAGAGGTTCATGGCCATCCAGATAGTGCGGGGATACCGCACGGTCTCCCGCGAAGCGGTGGAGGTAGCTAGAAAGACGTCACAGCGTTCTCATCTTTTTCATGACGCAGATCTTCACCGGATATTGTAAGGACAGAAGGTCCCTGCACCTGATTCGTGAGAAAGAAACGCCCGTCATTGAGCGATCCATACAATGGTGACTCGTGTGGATCACTCAGTGGTCACTGTGGAGGCGGTCGTTTCCTTCTGCGAAGTAATAACGCTAACGAAGGAGGCGACCGCACGCGTAAGGGACAGACATCCTCACGCCTCAGCCGCCGAGCCCCCGGAAATCGATTTCCAGCCACTGAAGATGACGAGCAAAGGTCAGACCGTCCAGTCAGACCGAGCCTGAGTAATCGACGCCGCGTAGTGTTCCACGAGCGCCTCAAAGAGATATAAGCAAAACTGTAGTGAGGCCTATCTTGGAATGGCAAGAAGGAACATGCGTGTGGCTTTAGACAGTAAAAGTCTTACACGCCCTTCCGTTCCGCCATAGAGCGGGAGAAGTCATTGGTAATTTTAGAGGTGTGCCCCGCTTGAGCGGAGCACCGCCGTGTCCTTGTGAAGGCTATCGGCAGCGGCGACCTCTCGCGCCGGGCCCTGGCCATGATCCGGAGCGAGGAGCGGTGGCAGGCGGTCGCCTCCTTCTGCAAAGCAGTAATGTTCTCACGCCGCCGCCGCCGAGATCCCGATCCCGATTTCCGACCACCATAGGCGCTGGTTCGCGGACGGCTTGCACTGGGTAGCTCACCGTCTGGCAGTCTGGTAATAATCTGGACCGAGCCCAGTCGTCAACGGCGCGTTCTGTTCGACGCCCGCCTCAAGGAGATGTCAGCAAACTGTAGGGGCCCGGCAGGGCCGAAGCCTCTGGGGAACATGGGAAATCCGAAAGGTGTCCACCGTGTCCCCCAGATCGAAGGCAACGAAGGAACGGGGTAGGGGTTTAGTCAGTAAGAGTCTGACACACCCTTCCGCTCCACCCAAGAGTGGGAGAAGTCATTCTGATGATTCCCCTAAAAAATCCCTATCATCATCATCTGCTTAGCCTTTTCCCAACTACACACATCAAAAGTGTCTAGGGATCAAGCATTTTTATGCGGATTTCTTGAGATTGAGATGTGGCTTTGTAATAAATTTATGATTTTATAAATTTATATGGATCCTTTTTGGTGCATTTCATAATTTGAATCAGGAACTGTGAATCAAATTCGAGTAAAAGATGAAAATCAGCTGTCAATATTTTCCCTATAAAAACATACAACGCATTGAAGACATTATTAGTGCTACTGTTTCCCTACTACTGATTAAAACCAACGTTATTATGGAGCGGCGACGTCATTTAAGCAGGGAAGAAATGCTCAGAGCCGTGGGAATGATAGAAGCTGGTTCCCGGCAACGTACTGTGGCTTTAGCTCTGAATACAAGTCAGAGTGTTATCAGTCGACTTTGGACACGTTACCGAAGCACTGGTACCGTGGCTGAGCGCCATGGAGGACGGTATCGCTGCACCACACGGAGACAAGACCGATACATTCAAATCTTAACTCGAAGAGCTCCAACAATAAACGCCCTGATGTTAGCCGTGAGGCTTCATCACTCTTCAGGGAACTTAATTAGCGACCAAACAGTCAGAAACCGCTTGCATGAAGTGAACCTTCATTCCCGAAGACCACTACGGGTACCACCTATAGCAATGCACAATCGTAGGATTCGATATCAATGGGCTCTTGAACACAGAAATTGGGCAGAAGAACAATGGCGTTTCGTGTGCTTTTCTGATGAGTCTCGTTTTGGTATGAGACCGGATACAAGACGTATACGACACTGGAGAACCCCTGGACGCCAACAGCGATTAAAATCCTGCCAGGAAGTCCATCCTTATAGTGGTGGAACCATCATGGTATGGGCGGGTATTTGGATCGGCGGAAGAACTGAGTTGATTTGGATCAGAGGCAACCTCAACGCTCAAATTTATGCTGAGACGATTGTATCAGGCGTCATCGTTCCTCTACAAGTGCAAATCGGTCCCTTATTTCAGTTAATGCATGATAATGCACGACCGCACACCGCAAGAGTTGTAAGACAGACTCTCGCCGCAGCTAACATCAATGTCCTGCCCTGGCCTGCTCAGTCGCCAGACTTGAACCCGATTGAGCATGCTTGGGATATGCTACAGAGAAGAACTCTGCCGAATATGGAGGGTATCCAGTCGCAAGAAGACCTTTTTTTGTTGTTGCAACGAACATGGGCGGCCATTCCACAGCGTGATTTGGATGAACTCATTTTGAGTATGCCAAACCGATGTTCTTGTGTTGTTAGTGTTCGCGGTAGAAACACGGATTATTAATTGTTTAAGTTATCCAATAAAATTTTAAAGAAAACTGTTATTTCAGTCTTTTTTTCGAACTTTAATGTTAGTGGTTCAAATGTCAAAAATCCCTTTATTAGGAAAATGGCAAATTTCTTTATTAATGCAAAGGTGACTTGGTTTATCGTTACTGTGACAAACGAAAACACTTTATTTGATGAATCCTTAAAGAAAATTTTAATTAATATCAATCAGGAGAAAAGTTATTGCAAAAATATATGTTGATCCCTAGACACTTTTGATGTGTGTATATTGGGGTCGGCTTCCAGTCAAGCCAGATTTAGCAGAATACCAGTATTTTACGCGGAGCGGAAAATCTAAAAAATCCCTATTAAAAAAGAAAAAAATAAATAAACAGGGGCGCCTTAACCGGTGTTGCACGCGGGCGCCCAAACAGCTAGCGGCGGGCCTGCTCATGCGACCGGTCGGGGATTCATGAATTAATGGACAAGACCGCTTTGAATTAATGACTGAAATAATAAATCTAATTCGAAAAAAAAACAAGTTGGTAAATAATTATAAAAAAAATTGTTGCATGTGTCTTTTATTTGTGTAACTTTATTATACAGGAAAAGTTTTTAACCACTGCGTAATTTTTTTTTGGTGGCTCAGTGTAAGTAATAGAACACAAGTCGACTTCCAAGGTTAAGCAACGCTTGCCAAGGTTGATCTGTGGATGGGTGACCATCTTAACATAACGAGTTTCCTCCGTACCTCGGAAAGCACGCTAAGCCGTAGGTCCCGGCTGTCATTTACAGTCGTTACGGATAGTCAGAAGTCAGTAAATCCGACTCCAGTCTTGCCATGAAGTACCCTGTTACCCCAGTTATTGGGTTGTGGAGGTCTGGTAGGCAGCCTATGCTTTCCGAGGCACGGAGGAAACTCGTTATGTTAAGATGGTCACCCATCCACAGACCAACCTTGGCAAGCATTGCTTAACTTTGAAGATCGATCTATGTTCTATTACTTACACTGAGCCACCAAAAAAAATTTACGCAGTGGTTAAAAACTTTTCCTGTATTAAAACCATAGATGCGACGATCACCGGTGATCAATCGGTTAAATACCGATTATTTCAATCGAGTACTTTTACCGGTAAATCACCGGTTATTCTCCGGTACTCACTGCTCCGGTGCAAACCTCTATGTTGAACTTTTGTCAAACTAAACATGTCAAAAACAAGTGCATCCACAGCAGGAAATGTATTTCTTTCAGCAAAAGGCAGAGACAAATGAACCTTCCTATCCATGATGAAAAAGCAAAATGAATAATGAACCAATCTAAGCAGAAGGCAAAACTTCAAAGTTAAAAAAATATTTGAGGTTAAGTTGAAATGTGATTTTCCGGTTTTCAATAAAATTTATGTTTTTTTATGAAAAATATTAAAGTGTTTAGGAGTGAAAAGATGCAATAATAACTTACAATTAAGTTTTCAATCTCTTAAAGTTAAGTTTACAAGTAAAACTGAAGTTAAGTTCACCAAAAGTTAAATATAAAAGTTTCACCGCACTAAGTCTACACCGTTGAGCACTTAAATATAACAAAAGCTGTCTTACCATACAATTATGTTGCTTATGTAAGTATAAAGGTAAATCTGTAACAATACAAGTTAACAAAACACAAAAATAATTAATATTGTACTAGCAAGTGTACAATATTGTTAAATAGAAGTATGTTTTTCACAATATATCATAAGAATAATTATTAAAGTTGTTTACAGAAATTTGCAATAGTTGTTAAATTAATACAGAATAAACAATATCTGTAAACAATAGATATATTAACACAAGATGCAACAATACCTATCCCAAAAACAAAGTCATGAAGCAAACTTCAAGTCCTGTTCGAGGCGACAAATGTAATAATAAAAAAATTAAAAAAATAAAATTTTATATTGGGTTGTGTGTAGCTGGATGGTTGCTAAATGTGTTGGTATGTTAGTGTGTGATCTCCCAAATAATAGAAAATGGTTGAATAAGAAACAAATATAAAATTCGGGCGCCAAGGAGTCACACTGACCGGAATAGCGAAGTTGGAAGAGTTTGGACAATTAATCTGCCGGTGGGAGGCTACATCAAAATGAATAAAACGATAAAATACTTCTGTCTTTTCTTTGTAATGTCTCTGCCCGTAAGCTTCAAAACATGACTTTGTATTCTACACTAATAACTTAAAAAAAATTAATTACTGTTATTGGGAATTATGGAAATTATTGTTATTGTTGCATCTTGGAAACAAAAGAGAATATAGTAAAGGAATTCTCCTACCGGGATAATCCCTAGCATGTTACTTATAGGTTATTTGTTCCAAAATCCTTCATGACGCGTAGGATGCGAGGCTTCAAGTTTCCCGAAGTATGCTCGAGGTAACGCAGAAAAAGATGAAGAAAAATGCCAAAAGAAAGACCAGACTAAGAAAGAAAACGCCTTTTAGACGGCTGTAACAAAATCATAAAAACAGGTTAGATTGTACGTTCGAATTCAAACACGTGGGTCGCGTAAAACCTTTTTAGGAATGGAAACTTACCGTCTTCCTTCTCAAAAAATAGCTTACAGTGCGCTGACACAGCGTTTTAAAACAGCTGCGTGCGACAAATCACTTTAAAACCAATGGAATCTCTGGCATTATACTACGTCCATGAAGTCTTTATGCAATATAGATGCCACTAAATGGCTTAAATTACGGCGATTATAGCCGATTACAAGGAAATAATATAAATTGAAAAATTATGTGGCCATCGGGAATGGATATAGGATCGAGAGTACGTCAAGATTTTGACAGACGACACTCAAAGACCGCACCACAGACAAAAAACATAGACAAAATCGACTAAAATCGACCAAAAATCCTTTCCATGTAACGAGGCGAATAAGTCTCGTTACAATAATAGTCCTGTTTACCGAAACTGTCGGCAGTGTTCGCTGTTTGAGGGCCCCCTAACCTTCTGCGACCCCGCACCCATTTCCACCTTAATAGCTACGCTACTGCCGACTCTGCTAATCAATTTACATGACATTATTGAACACAACCACATTATCATGTCCTGTGTGAGTGAGACAGTGAATTACTTGTCAAATAGCTTCAATGTTATGGAAATTGACAGATTATTACCATAATAAGTAGGTCTAAATAAACTACCTGTAATAGACTTGACATTATCTAGAAGGTTAGGTCTTAAGGCATCCGACGTCAAATCGTTGGCAGTATGCCATTTAGTTTACGTAAGGACGATAATAATACCTTAAAAAATATTATTTGTAACTAGGTTTCTGCCGGCGGTTTAGCCCGTGTGTAAGTAGGTTTCTTCATACAAGCTTTGGATCCCCGTTTCATCCCCTTACTTATTGAATTTTTCCTAGTGCTCGCCTACGTCATAAAAGGAAACCTTGTGCAAAGTTTCACGTTTCTTGTCCCAGTAATTTTGGCTGTGCGTTGATATGTCAGTCAGACTGAAAATAAAGGCGGAAAAGTCAGACGGAAAACTATGATAGTGTCCATGAAGTTTCTTGCACATTCTTTTGCTTAGAGATCTACGCTTTTCAATGTAGCATCATCTTTCGGACTGACTGATTTCTCGACAATTCAAAAGTTTATTTTGATACTTTATTTTAAGCTAGAAAATTACAATAATATTTTCTTAGTTTGGAATTATAAACGTGATAATTGTAATGATGATAAATCCTCAAGAATCGGGCAAATCATAGGCACCTTTGTGATTTTTTTCCTCAACCTAGACTATTATCATAAACTAGAGTTAAGAGACAAATAAACGTTAAGCGACTTGACAGTCGACCTAACTCATCTATTCGACATAAAAAAAAGCCTTTTTACCTAAGAAATTCAAACACCTACTCGTATATTTGCATAATCTTTAAAATTATAATGGTTTAGCCAATTTTTAAGGTAATAAGGAGCAATAATGCTCCTTCGATTTCACATTTCGATACTTAAACCAGTAATTCTCTTCCAGGTCGTGGAGCCAATCAACCGCCTGCTGGAGTCAGTGCCTTTCGACGCGCTGTTCTACTCGCTGGACTGGCACCCGCCCGACCACGTCTCCTTTATAGACAACGTGCACATGAGGGAGCTGCACCCTTCCAGCCCGGTGAGTCATAGACAAACACATTTTACTTCTTCCGGTACACTGACCATCGACTTATTAAGTCGATTTATAACAATTTACTTGTGTGCACATTGACTTATTAAGTCAAAGTCGTCTAAAACGTAAACAAATGTCGTCAAAAATAATTCTATCCCGTTCATACTTGAGCATAGTGTAAGAATATAGGACAACACAGGCATGACTCACCGTTCTCGGTATCGATGTGTATATGTTACTGTAAATGCCCGAACTACGGTAAATCTTAGGTTTTACCAGTAAATCTTAGGGTTTACCAACACGAGTCGGTAAACGTAAGAATATGTAAAAAAGAAACGATTTAATCGGGCTTTTACCATTAGAATTTGGTACATGCTAGGTCTTACCGGTGAGGGTTGGTAAATGTTGGTTTCGGATATTTTTTATCGTAGATAGGTTCGCGCTTGACCGCTATCTTACTTGATGGAAAGCGACGATGCGGTCAACGATGGAGCGCGCTTACCTAGAAGTAACTTATTCACTCTTGACTTAAAGATTCCTGAGTTGTAGCTGCAGAAAACATAGACTCCGGCAGGGAATTCCACTCCTTGGCTGTACGTACAATAAATGTGTTCCCAAAACGTGTTATGCGTATAGGAGGGATGTCTATCATGTACCGGTGGCGCATCCCCGTACGCCTAGTGGTCCGATGATGGAACGGGCTAGGCGGAATTAGGTTATGCAATTCCGACGCACACTCCTCAAAATGCAACCGGTAAAAAACCGACAGGCTAGCGACTCGGCGTCAATGCTCAAGACTTTGAAGCCTCGACTCAACGAGTGCAATGATCCTCTTGGCTCTCCTTTCAATTACTTCAAGCGCTTCAAGCTGATTGATATCGGGCAGATCCTTTCCAAAGATGAGAGGATACTCCATATACGATCGAACTTGCGCTTGATAAAGTGTGAGCAGCTGTTCCGGCGTGAAGTACTGTCTCACCTTTGCAAGGATTCCTAGCTTTAATGGAGAAAAGTTGAGAGTCGACGTCAACGTAACACCAAGAAGATCAAGATGTTCGGTTATCGGCACGGTTGCACCCAGGAAAGTAGGAGGAGGACTAAATTGTCTCATTTTAGCGGAAACCAGACACGCCTGGGTTTTAGCAGCATTGAATTTGACCAAGGACCAATTCAAGCGCTCAATTTTAGCCACTCGGAGAGACTGGATCTGTGGCCCACTAGTTCGTGCACTGGATATGTATCTCTCAGTAACAGTACTGTCGTCTGTATACCCAAAGGTACCAAGCTTAGGCCTCACTCCAGATACGGATGGTACACGCTAGTAGATCACTAGCAGACCAATTTCGGCGAAAGCCGTATTGACGGTCACTTAGGAAGTCATAAGTTTCTAGGTAGCTTAGTGTTAAGTACAGGGTCCATAGTCTTAGAGAATAATGCATAATTTTTAATCAATTATTTTAATTAATAATTATTCAAATCCTTACGTACCTATGAGTAATTATTAAACATCAAGTACTACTAATCAGTCAAATCGTTACCTATCTATTGATAATGTTTATCTCAACATTTACCGTGTCTTTGAGGTAAATCCTAAGATTTACCAAGTGAATGGTAGTAAAAGTCCGAAATAAACGATGATCATAGAATGGTTCGGACTTTTACCATTAAGAGTTGGTAAATCTTAGGATTTACTGGAAAATCTTAGAATTTACCGTAGCTCGGGCTTTTACAGTAACATATACATACCTATTTTTTTGGCCGGCGTTTGGGTCAACTTCACACTTGTTTTTGTTTGGCTTATCGTATGAAAAAAACGTGTTAAGAGGTCTGTTCTTTTTGTTTATTATTGTAGGGTAATGTGTATTATACTAAATGCAAGAGTTATTTTTGTTAGATATGGTTTCATTTTGTAAATATAACGACTTTTGTATACAAAACTGGGAAACCTGGGAAATAGTTCATCACGCTACCTTCAAGTTCAAATTTGTAATACATTATTAGGTGAATTTACATAATACCCTACGTCATCAGATAGCTTATTTGATAAAAATTTCAGTAACGTAAGGTTCGTTGAGCTAGGATCCGTATTTTCTGAGATATCGTCGTATTAGTAAACGCGGGAAAAGCGCGGGAAAACTTAGGATTTTGGCGGAAACAGACAGTGCTATACGCGGCCAGGTGGGGCGACAACATATCGGCGCAATTACACTTGGTCGATAGCCTGTATTCGGGTGCACGAAAAACGTTAATCGAATTCGGGCAACCGATGCATTAATTACATTGTTATACTAACGTTCCGTGGCAGAGCAGTAGTGGCCCAGTTGAACGGAACGGTCCAGCCCCAATTGAACGGAAAACGGCGTCGTGTAGCTAACTTTTGGCAACACTGGCAACCAGCTCCGGATACCTGTCTCGCGGTTACTCGTGGGACCTAACTGTCTATCGAAACCTTGAAGTCTTCGAGGTGAACTGTGAAAGTTTACCTCGAAGACTTTCAGAGATCAGGTGGGATCGACTGCAATCCCACTTGATGGTAAGCAGTGATGGTTAGGCGCACTAGTTTGTTAAGAGCCTATTAACACTAGCCTTGAAAACACCCAAATTCATCCATCAAACGGGAAAACCGTAGCAGGCAAATTGTTCCAGTCCTTCGATATACGATACAACGACGAAGCGAAACGCTTAGACCAAAGCGAATGGAGTGTAACAATAAAAATATCTATGATCTAGGTAATTCGCCAGTAGGAGCCGTCTAACGACCTAGTTCGTTCACGAAATAAACTAGACTAATAAATGAAGTCATCAGGTAATACCATTAGTATTATTAGTATCAAAATTAAACTAACGATATTGCCGCCTTCAAAGGATTACGTTTAAAGCTCCAAATTCACAAGTTCATTCCGTGGCCTATAATTACAATTAAAACTACAACAGTTGTTTTATAGTAATCGTTTAGAGAAGGTTGATAACTAGTATCGTTGATATTTTAATCTGCATAGTCTGCCATTGGATTAATTGAAGAATTGACTTATTGGCCTATACGTCATAGGAACATCTGGTGGATTGCGTGCTTGCACAAAGACATACTCGTATATCTATACTCGTATACTTGTATGTTTTCTTTTTTATTGTTATAAACTAGTTCTTGACTGCGATCCCACCTGATGGTAAGCAGCTGTGCCTATTCACTGTAGCCTTGAAGACACCCAAATTATAATCAGGCGGGAAAACCGCAGCAGGCAATTTGTCCCAGTCCTTCAATGTACGCGGTACACACGACGAGGCGAAACGCTTAGTCCGGACCGTAGAAGTTGGAACAACGTAAGAGTGGACCGTACGACGATTTGTCCGATGGTAGAACGGGGATGGTGGAATCAGTTCATGCAATTCTCGCGCACACTCTCCGAAATGCATCCTGTAAAAACCGCAAGGCTGGCTATCAAGGCTTTGTAGATTGGACGTAACCAAATCTGGATCCCCAATTAGTCTCTTCGCACGCCTTTCCACTGAGACAGTTAGACAGAAAATGCCAATTATCATCATCATAATTTCAGCCGAAAGACGTCCACTGCTGGACGTCCGACGTAGGCCTCTCCCAAGCGTCGCCATAATAATCTGTCATCGGATTCCCACGACTCTCATCGGTAAAATAGCCAACGGATGGCCTGAAATTAAAATGTTTTAACAGGCTGTTTCTGTTTACTAGTTGGTTTTCACTCAATTTAATATGTTGCATTGGGTCCTGGCGTATATGTGGTCACGCAATGACTTGTCTTGAAACATATTTGATCCCGGTTTGAGTTAGTAACCTTTTTTTTTTATAAGAAACTGCTACCTCAGTTAGCTTTTGCGTTTCTCGGTGACTCTTTCTCTGTTTGTTACCTGACAGGAATATGCTGCTAAAGAATTTGCTTTTTATTTTGTGAAACTTAATATAACTTAAATGTAATAAACTATCACCTCATTGGATACATGCGCGCTTTTAATAATTATTTTTTTCATTTTAAAAAGGCTTATAGGATAATAATAATAACTATACCTAGTTACAATAACATACATCTATATTTATAACTAGCTTCTACCAGTGACTTCGACCGCTTTAAAGTAGGAAATATAAAGCTTATATCTCAGTGATAAAGAAGCAATCTACTGGTGAAGAAATTTTAAAATCAGCCCAGTAGTTTATGAACTTATTCATTACCTACAAAACAGTACACAGAAGTAAGTATAGAGTACAACCCCACAAAGTTATACAGTGTCGGTATATAATGGTTATTAATTTGGTTCCTAAACATAATATATCATGTTCATGTCAAATCAATTAAGCCTGAACAAGCAGGCCTCTTTGCAAAAATGTCGAGTTCAGGGTAAATTTCTAAACGAGTAACAATAAAGGTTGGAGTGGTAAATTGTACCCTCGGGTAAGTCCTCATAAAAATGTCAATAAAAATTTAATGGTACAAACTTTTTGAGGACATCCGATTCCATTCGAACTTGACCTCGATTTAATTTTAAGGGCTGCCTCTGATTTATTTCTTTTTGTTCTTAAAATGGATTACAAGGTTAATCATGTCTAGAAATACCGTGGCCCTGGAAATCAAAGGCCTACTGAAGGATACAAGTGGGTTTTAGACTGTAAAAGTCTAACACATACCCTCGCTTTATCCTAGAAAAGGAGAATTCGTTTGATGATTAATCACCTCAAAAATGGAATTTCTTCATAAGGTATAATTCAGGATGTCATTTCTGACATAAATTCAATGTAATAAATAAATGAGTGGACGTCATTTGTTTATATAGAACCCTGAAATCAGATGAGGAGTGAAATACGGCCAAATCGTGGTTGACTAAATAACCTTCTCTTAAAGACCATGAACGTCCGATAAAAGTGCAAGATAGACCCTCAGGCCTATAGAAGCGAGCTTCTTTAGAGTACTTTCTACTAAAGTGGAGCTGGGTGTAGTGGAGTGGAGAAGAGCATAGAAAAGTGTTGCCATTTTTCACTGCTCTGTATTTGTGCCTTTGTGCACTTAATTTGTAACACCTATAATAAACGTCTTTCCATGTATTTTATCTACATATTATTATTATCATCGTCATCTTCCTGCCCTGTCCTATTTAATTTGGGTTGGCGCAAATCTACACAGGTTTTTGCAAATAAATAAATCTGAATCTAAATTGATGCGAAGCGGGGCGGAGTGAAGTTGAGCTACCCTCCGGTCCGTGTTCTCCACTCTTCACCACACCTTTCTATCTAACTCGGGGCTGACTGTTCATTTATTTTATTTGAAAGTCCGCTCAGCTCCACTTTGTTTCCAGTGATGCAGAGTGGAGTGAAGTTTCGAGCACTATGATTAACTAACTCCAGTCGGCTCCCAGGTCCGAATCAGAGGAAATGCAATAATCTACAAACCAACCTAGTTCGGTAATGTGAGGTATTCGGAAAAAGCTACAGGCTGCTGTAAAAGGTTCACGCTCTAAGTGGAGCAAGTGCGAGTGTTAGACTTTTACTGACTAAACTTTACCTGTGCCCCCTTAGTTCCCCTTTACGTACCAACATCGCACTAATTCTTTCGATCAATCCTGTAGCCCTAGCAGGCATCGGCTCTAGCAGGCCCCGACAGTTTTACGAACATCTTTTTGAAGCGCGCGTGGAAGACTCGACGCCCTGGGCGTCTCTTGCCGAAGAGAGCTGGAGCATGAGAATTTATTAATTAGGTACAGCTTGGAGGATTGATAGCTTATTAAGAAAAACTGATATAAATGAAAACAATCATAGACGACAGGCACTCGTTACGATTTCCGTCACCTCCTTTGCTCGAATGACTGCTTCATAGAATAAGGTTGCTTTCAACACAACAGAATAAGGTGGTTAATTTTACGGAGCAAGAGAATGCTCTCGCTGAATTGAACAAAGGCCAGATTCGAGAGATTGCTCCCGCTCTTAATACAATCAAGATCACGGGGAAAGCAACTGGCTTCATCATCGTCACCATTTCAGCTCGAAATCACACATACCATAGTCCTCCTCCTTTTCTGATGTCTCAGTTCCGACTAACTAGACTTATACAAACCCAACCACAAAAAAAGTCACCAGAAAAAACAAAACTTTGTCTTCCACCAACCCTAAGGCTCAAGTACGTCAGTCGTGCGTGCTGATCGCAGTCCGCGGCATCCACGCATCCCTCTGCTACTCAATCGCGTCATCCAATCGATACCCCTCGCGAATCACTTTTATTCGGGCTCGATTAGTGGCGGCTATTAATAGAAGTACTTCGGCGAGAATGATACGACTTGATACTGTTTTAGGGGTAGTTTAATCGGCCGTCCGGTAACTGTCCGGACTAAGCCCGAGTTGTCGATGGCGCGTAATGTTCTATGCGCGCCTCAAAGAGATGTCTGCAAATCCGTAGGGGCTCAGCAGGACCGAAGCCTACTGAAGCCATGAATCAGAATCAGAACATCCTAAAAAACTAGGCAAAGAAGGAATATAGGTGCAGTTTTAATCAGTTAAAGTCGGACATGCCTCCACTTTTCTGTGTTTCTGTGTTGTCATATTATATGGAGCGGTGGATTTCAGATAAAATTCTATTTTCCAATTACTGTCTAAATATACGACTGAACCTTAAAATCTCTGGCTCATCAGTTTCTGTTGTGAATGTCAAATATCGGACAATAGCCGAGAAGGGACTAACGGTTTTACCGTGCTTTCCAAGGCATACAATGAATCGCGGTATAAGATAATCACTCTTCCATGGATTGAATTTCACAATCAAAGTTTAAACTATGAAGCTTTAACATCGATTCGTCCCTTTCTGTTCGAGCTCATACACTCGAGCGGCACGTTGCCAATGGCAGAGGTAACTGCAGCCGTCAACACGGCGGTAGCAGCTGTTGACGCGTCGACGGTGGCCGGCAGCAATCGTGTGTATCAAGTGTCACTATAGGTTGGTAGCTGCAGTTACTCCTGCACCATGTCGGTACCATGCCGCTCGTGGGTATGAATTCTTAGAAAGAAGAAGATTAGCTTACAGGTATAATACTTGTGTTATTACTTAGCTAAATCAAGTTAACAATATTCTCCTTTATTCTACTCCAGGTCCCAGCGGACAAAGCCCAGGCATACGACACAGTGGTCTTCGCGGGGCCCCCGCCCATGAAGCAGCGCCTGTGGCCGCGCCACTGCGTGCAGGACACCTGGGGCGCCGAGCTGCACAAGGACTTGAAGGTCAGTCATACTTGCAGGTTCAAGGGTTAGATACGGTGATGCACAGAGTCCCATGGCTTACGAAGTAGCGCCAGTGACCATGCCAATTCACTCAATTGGCAAAATTGCACAAACATCTGCAGGCCCAGGTGAACGACATGGTGGGTTTGCAGACCACCCAGCTGCTCAAGGAATTGAAGGTGAGCAGTCATACTTGCAGGTCCAAGCGGATGTCACAGTTGTGTTCGCAGACCCCCAGCCCATGAAACAGCGCCTGCGGCCGCTGCGTTCAGGACACCTAGGGCGCAGAGTTGCACAAGGCCCTTAAGGATATCAACAGATCGTAAAAGAGCTTCAAAATTATAAACAGACGAATATTTTGCCGCGTTACCACTCTTGTTGTCTATCTCAAAGGATTCGTACATTTCTTCAACATAAAATGGCTGTTCTCCTCTACCACGCCAAACCTTGAAGTGACCAATGAACTTCAGTCATCTTATGCATGTCCTAGTTGCAGTTAAAACATCATCCATGGCTTTCTAACAGGCGAGTTGGAGGTTCTAATTAGGCCAATGGCAACACACATCATCAGAAAATGTATGTAGCTTGTTACGAATGACTATATTCTATCATAGGCTTCACAGGAATTCACACATTTCCAAGATTACATTTTAATAATATTTTCAACACATTCGAAATTCCATTCCTACCCCCGACATAATTCTGGGTTCCGCCTCGGTCGCTAGGATAAACTTTGTCCACTTGTATCAAAGTGTATTTAATCAAAATGTTATACAGGTACAGTCAGCATCAAAAGTCGATGAACAGAATCAACATAACAAAACACCTGTTCGCAATAAAATGTGTTTCATCTGTTCACAATAAAATGTTTTGTTATGTTGATTCTGTTCATCGACTTTTGATGCTGACTGTACCCATTTTTTTCTATGGTTCCAGATAATGGACGGCGCAGTAAAGATCTACAAAGGCACAAACCCAGAGGTGGACTCTTACTCAGTGTTCTGGGACAACAAGAAGCTGACGGACACCAGCCTCGGGAACCAGCTGCGTCACCGAGGAGCGTCCGACATCTACATATGCGGGCTGGCGTACGACGTGTGTGTAGGTAGGTCACCCGTCACCTAGCGGTTACCTACAGCTGCGCCACCGAGGAGCGTCTGATATCTACATCTGTGGGCTGGCGTACGACGTGTGTGTAGGTAGGTCACCCGTCACCTAGCGGTTACCTACAGCTGCGTCACCGAGGAGCGTCCGACATCTACATCTGTGGGCTGGCATACGACGTGTGTGTAGGTAGGTCACCCGTCACCTACCGGTTACCTACAGCTGCGCCACCGAGAAGCGTCTGGTATCTACATCTGTGGGCTGGCGTACGACGTGTGTGTAGGTAGGTCACCCGTCACCTAGCGGTTACCTACAGCTGCGCCACCGAGGAGCGTCTGATATCTACATCTGTGGGCTGGCGTACGACGTGTGTGTAGGTAGGTCACCCGTCACCTAGCGGTTACCTACAGCTGCGCCACCGAGGAGCGTCTGATAACTACATCTGTGGGCTGGCGTACGACGTGTGTGTAGGTAGGTCACCCGTCACCTAGCGGTTACCTACAGCTGCGCCACCGAGGAGCGTTTGATATCTACATCTGTGGGCTGGCGTACGACGTGTGTGTAGGTAGGTCACCCGTCACCTAGCGGTTACCTACAGCTGCGCCACCGAGGAGCGTCTGATATCTACATCTGTGGGCTGGCGTACGACGTGTGTGTAGGTAGGTCACCCGTCACCTAGCGGTTACCTACAGCTGCGCCACCAAGGAGCGTCTGATATCTACATCTGTGGGCTGGCGTACGACGTGTGTGTAGGTAGGTCACCCGTCACCTAGCGGTTACCTACAGCTACGCCACCGAGGAGCGTCTGATATCTACATCTGTGGGCTGGCGTACGACGTGTGTGTAGGTAGGTCACCCGTCACCTAGCGGTTACCTACAGCTGCGCCACCGAGGAGCGTCTGATAACTACATCTGTGGGCTGGCGTACGACGTGTGTGTAGGTAGGTCACCCGTCACCTAGCGGTTACCTAACGAGTTACAGTCAGATGCAAAATTGCATGGATAGTACTGTAAAAAATCGTGTGAAGCGAGAAATGACGCGATGAGTATTTTTCGAACACTTGACCTCAAACGTTCACGGGAAAATAGACATTAAGGTATCCATGCTATTTTGCATCATACCTTACATACTTAGGTGCGTAAAACCTATTTAGACTTTTATTGCGTTGATAAATAGCGGCTGCACTGCAGTAAATAGTTAGTTTTCACTTTCTTGCTTTTTATGCCATTTTCAGACCTAAGGAATAAAAGTCAAAATCGATTAAGCGGACAATAAAAAAGGTATTTTTTTTATAGGTGTATTTAAATGTCTACTCATAATTTAGTTATTCTTATTGTAGTTGTTGTGGTCTTGTTTAGTCTTGTTATAGTTGTTATCAATATATTGTTTTGTGTGTCAGGTGCCACAATAGCGGACGCGCTCGCCATCGGCTACCGCTCGATCCTGATCGAGGACGCGTCGCGCGGCGTCGACCTCGCCGACATCGAGAAGACCAAAGCCACCATCGTCAACAACAACGGAGTTATCGTCAACTCTGACGAGGTAATACCACTGTTTAGCATTAGCATTATCGGCCTTGTAATGTTCCCACTGTTGGGACTCCCTCTGTATGTTTTCCCGCTCCTAGAGAGGTGGTCTGATACTACTGCTTATTTAAACAATTACTTAAGAGTCAAAGAACCTCGAAAGTTTCTGGAGTGGCAACCACGTACCAAAAGACAGCGTTGGAAAGTCTCCCACAAGGTAGACCGATGACCTGGTGAGGGTCGCGGGAATCCGATGAATGCGAGACGCACGGGACCGGACCGTCTTTCGGCTGAAATGATGATGAATAAGAGTCTGTCTAAAAAGTAAAAGGACTTGGGTAATTATTAATGTAGGCAACACTGATTGAATACGTTCTTTCCCTTTAAGACCTTTTAATCAAGCAAGATTGATTAAAAGGTCTTAATCGATGTCTTCTTAGGAGATGAATTTTCCAAAACTTATCTTCTAAGAGAAATAAATTTTCACACGGGTGAAGCCGCAGGTAAAAGCTAGTTCTAATATAATGTAGGTATATCAAAATTGGATTCATCTATTCCGAATGTGGCATATCATTCAATATAAACTCATAATATATTACAAAGAAGAAAGATTTGATTTTTGCTTAAAAAACTACTTGACCGATTGACCGTTTCTTTCACATACAGAAAGCTACGTATTTACGGAGTAACACAGGCTATTTATTATGTTTAAAAAGAATAAAGATCTTTACCTACCTAAAGTGGAATCTAAAGAGTCCAAAGTATGTTTGGAGAAAACTACTTTCACGCGGGCGAAGCCGCTTGCAACAGCTAGTCCACAATATAACAACGATTCCTATTAATATTGCAGGTGCTAGCAATGGTGGAAGGTCGCGACCGACGGCCGGAGCTGGGCTACAAGCTGGCCATGGAGCTCAAGAACGCCATGGAGGACAAGTGAACCTCCCACTGAGGACCCGCCCTCTCATGTAGCACGGTTGTTTGTTTAATGCCTCTCTAGCCAATAGTTATGTGTTAGGTCTTCGCGAGCTCAAGGGATATGGCGAATTTTTTTTGTAGAAATACCAGAATTTTCTGCATATTACAACGGCTATAGAGTTAGCTACTATAGTCCGTCTAATGAAAGCGCGACCTAAGAAAAAGAGGTTAAATCCAAAAATATGGTATTACTAACTAGTAGGAGAATCATGTCTTGACACTTCACAGTTTTTTTTATTTCCTACAATTGCAGCTGAATAATGTTGCAAATTAAATAAAAAAAAAACTCCAGGTCGCGCTGTCATTAGACGCACTCTAACTACATTGCACACACGTGGGCCACGTACGCCGATCTGAGCGCGTCGGTCGCCATACAGTTGTATATGGCAACTAGACTTGTAGAGCTACATTAGACCCACGCCACGTGACGTCGTTCTACGTACAAATCAGGCGTGGCCCATGTGTGTGTCGGTCTAATGTAGATTCCGCTTAAACAGTTCATGATTGCAAAATAATATCTAATGATGGCTAAAAGTCAATGGTTATAGAAAAAGCTTACAGATAGAATGAAAGAAAGAAGAAAGAAAAACTCTTTATTTGCAAGAAACAGTGGCAAATTTACAAACATTAAAAAAAAAGCAAGAAATACCACGTCCGTGCAAAATAGCCGAACGCTCAGCATAATGCTGTAGGTACACACATAGGGCGACTAGTCCACAACGCTGGTTTTCAACGTGGGCCGGTGACGGTGTCGACTCAAAGACGTCGGAACATTTCGTTGTGTTACATGATTTACGAAACTGCATGGTTTATGAAATGCGTTGGGTTGCAAAGTAAATCTATAGCCTGAATAAAAATATCCCTTGAGTTCACGAAAACATACGTCGTTCCTACATAATAACATAAGCAAGATATTTACTTATGAGCTGAAATATTTATTGCAATGTTGCCAGCATGTCTTATTTATTTTTTTGTAATGGCAACGTTGCCCACACAATAGTTTAGTATCTCTCAAAGTTTTTAGTGTTAGTTAGTTTTTTGGCTGTAAAATAGTTGAGACTATAGTGATAAATTTATTCCGCTAAAACTAGAAAAAAAAAACAAATGTACTTATAATAATATAACAGTCATTAGTCTACTCAGTACACTTAAATTTTGTATATTATTGATGAGTGTTGTAAACAAACTCGGGTAATGGTTACTTGGCCTATTCGCTTTAAGAAAATAGTGACTCGTCAGTGCCGAATTAGCTAGCTAGGCAAGCGTGCTCCATCGTCGGCCACATCATCGCTTACCATCAGGTGAGATAGTGGTCAAACGAGAGCCTATGTATAATAAAAAATAAACACAATTACAACGATGAATCACTATTTTCTCATCGTGAATAGATTTGTCATTGTAGCTGATCAACTGGTAAAGGCATTTCTTCATGCTGGGAAGGTACGAATAGGTACAAAAACTTCCGCTTACTGAACTTATATTATTAAATATAAGCCAAGAACATTATGCTTAAAATACATAATTTCGTACGTAAAAAGTGCAAATTCAAATTGATAGTTTCCCGAATTTGAGCACACGATTAGTCATCAAAATGAATTCATGAATTACAAAATTCGAGGTAAAAACTACATAGTGAAATCTGCTACACTTGAAACGAGATAAACTGACAAGTTTTAGGCTGAGGCTACATTTGCCAGCGATTTGCGATGCGACTGGAAGAGCGAATCAAACATCACTAGTAAAATTTTGGCGTACAGTGATCGTCAATTTCCATTATTTGTTTTAATCGCTCATGAATTGCCAATCGCGTTGCGGTCTAATGTAGCCTCAACCTTAATTTCAGCGCCATCTAGCGGACACATGGTCGCGTTACAGGCTAGTAGCATTCACGATGAGTGATTAGTAGAGTGTATTTTCCTTCTTCTAGCATATTTAGGTCAGTACTATAAGTACTATTCCTATATTATTTAAATATTAACGCGTAGTACAAAATCCTACTTAATTCTAAAATTACTTAATAATAATACTTAACAAGCTAACTTAATTTATTTTAAATATGTTTCTCCACGGTTGCAGTGTGGCTCACATTAAAAATTGTTTATTTTTTATTTATGGCAATACATCACTTATTTAGTGATCCTACTTAAACCTAACTTAATTTGCTTTATAATATTTTTTTCACGATTGGTGTCAGGCGTGGCTCACATTATTATTTATTTATTTTTAATCTTATGCCGTGCATCACATTTAGTGATAAAAAATGATCTAAACTTACCAGTGTTTTTTTTTGGGGTTTATTAATTTATTTTAATTATTTTGATAGAATAAGCTTTTCCAGTGTTGTTTTTCTTTGTGTTATTAAGGCTAAGGTAATTGAAAACAAGCACCTAATATAATTAGACGTATTTAATAAATTATTTATTTAAATTAGGGTTACACAAAATTCGTTCCTAAACTTTGGCATCATAATTTGATCAAAAATAACGTTAAAATTTACTATTATAATGAAATTAATGATGCAAAAGTAGAAAAAAGCACATTAAAAAATTATATTGAACAAGTACAAAGTAAGAATGATGGATCTTAATTAATAAAATTAAAGAAAATGTGTTAATCACAACTGCAGTGAAATCGCGACATATAATTATTTATTTAATAATATTACGGTGTATTAGAAATCTCTTATTTGTCATGACATTTTTTTCGTTAATATGACATTATTCAACTCCTATATCTATGTAAAATCTGAATATCTTTAGTTTTTATTTTTCGGCAACTTTTTAAGGGTTGAAATTACTCATGAACGGAAAAGTTGCCGATGAATAGAAAGTATCAACCTGTATAATTTGTATAGTTACAAGAAACTTATTTTATTATGTTAATTATTTTTCAATTAACCAGTTTGTTCCAGTGTTTGTTTTTTTTTTCGTTATTTGAAACTTATGTTAGTTGTAGGTACTTAATTGTAAGTGAATGCGTTAGATTATAAGATTAAACAATTGCACTTTCATTACAAAAAGAAAATAATAATCATTTATAATATTATCGATTTTGAATTTTATTTAGTTACTAGCTGATTTGGCAAACGTTTTACCATTAAATTATCGAGGAAAAATTGTGGGGTGGAGGTAGAAGGGTACAAAATAGGCTTTGACCTATTCCTGTACCTACAAAATCTTCACAAAAAATTGCATAAAAATCTGTCAAGCCGTTTCGGAGGATTTCGATAACTAATACTGTGGCACAATTTTTTTATAAATGTGTATTATAGTATTAAAAATACCTTATCTTAATTATATTTATATATGATTATTATTTATGTAATATTGCACACCTACAACAGTTATATTATTTTAAACCTAAGCAATAGAGCCTTAGGGATTTGTCACACTGGATGCGTTCTGCGGTCTGCGGTCCGGTCAACGTTGTCGGTCGGTCCCTCGCCTCCGCCCCGCCGGGCCAACATGCGTTCTTTGGTTGTGCTCGCGCGGTCAGATCGCATTCTATATAAAATATATTAATACCGACAATGCTGTTCATACATGATGCGGGCTGCGTTCGCTTTGACCTGACCGCAGACCGCAGAACGCATCCAGTGTGACAAATCCTTAATGGTAGAGAATGCCTTATTGCATTAGGTTCACCCATGATACTTACTACTACTGTACATTAACGTTTGAATCCCCAACCGGTCCAATGAGACCGCGCTGTTATTGTTTTACTATTGTGTCTCGTTTCGCGGGTATCTGAGTAATTAATTTGAAATAAATTAACAAATAATCGAGTTAATAAAACATAATCAAAATTTCTGTTTTGTAATGAAAGTGTAAATAAACTTGAAACTTTAGGAAATTCAGAAGAATTGCATTTGACCTGCATTCCTTCTATAGCGCACGTTTAGACATTCCCGTAGACTTAAACAAATACCTATCAACGATGGATTGTACCGAAACAGGACATATCTCCGAGCTTCTCACTTGCAGGGTAGACAATAACGTAGGCGGTAGTTAAATTACACTATTTTATTATAATATAAATCTGAGGGCTTTATCGTACAAGTGATTTTGATGTGAAATTTGGCGTGAATTGACAGTAAACTGATGTGAATGCCGTGACGGGAAACGGTGTGACGCTGTCAAACCGTGATGCTCCCACTACTTTCTTGTGTGTGCGTGCGCGTATATAGTTCCCGGCACGTAAGTTGACAAGAGTCGTTAGATGCGCAGAAATCGATTTTTAGATCTATTTGGTGGTCAAGCGAGACGCGGGGTATGAGTTGGCCAGATCAGAGCGCGCGATTGGTGCGTTAGTCGTGCACCATGCGCAAATTTACCCCTCCCCCCCCCCCCCACGTCAAAGTCTTGCCAACTTACGTGCCGGATAAAATTTCTTATCTGCCGGGCAACTTGTGACGGTCAACGTTTTTTTTTTTATAAGATTTCCAACATTATAAAAAAAAATCGTCGACTACATCATCGGATATCGGTCTAGCCTAGAAAAAAATCATCTAGAATCGCTTGTAAAATAAATCCCTAGAAACTAATCTAAAAAGTTTTTGGTGCGATCCGTCGTGGTTTTAATCGGTTCAGATTGTGTGCCGTCCTTGTCTGTCGTAGTGCTGTGTGAAAGAGACGGAATGATCTGTCGATTAAACTTTACTAAGATGTAGTGATATTCATAGGAGTGTGTGCGGCTTGTATTTATTAATACTGATATTTTTGTTGAAGTGTATAAGAATTAAAGGCCTAATACAACCACCCGTTTTTACGACCGGTCTACGTAGACTGTCGTTGAGTCTAACGAGTAAGTAACACACGCGACGTAGACTAAGACCGTTCGTAAAAACGAGTGGTGTAATAGGCCTATTCTGATTCTATTATTATGGTTTGTATTTTACATCACAACTTAGTGAGTAATACTTTGTTTGTTGGTGTCAAACAACGACAAATTAATTTTATTATTTATTTTGGCTTTGTTCCATGACTGTTTTGCGCTGCATAGTAACTTATTATTTACATACTTAGCTTGTATATATTATTACTACATACTTACATAGCTTCGGGTTTTCTACTCTCATTTCGTAAAGTAATAAAAAACTACTTGAGTAATTTTTAACACAAAAATTACTTATGGTTTTAGCCTATTAAAACAATGAAAATTATCACTTTTTAGCGTAGTAACACATGCCATGTACCAGGCTAGTGAGTGATATAAATAATGTAGTTCAAAACGTGCATTTAAATCTCAGTATTGTTTATATTATATGCCTAGACTAATCTGAAACTAACTAGCTATACATGACTTCATACGTATACGTTATTTTGATGTCTTCTGAATCATGTATTTTAGGAAACTTAAAAGACAATTGTTATTTATTTTGTAATACCTATTTATTATTTCTGTTTTTGTAGAAGTTCCTTTAATTTAATTACTTAATTTGTAATGTAACAACAATTACGCATGCTCGGTTAAGAAGATATTCCTATGCAGGCACAGCTAGTGACAAAACACGAATCGAGCGATCGAGCCGTGAGCCTTGCTATGCAACTATCGTCCTTAAGGTGAGCATGCGGAACTTTGGCCGATCGTACATCTACAACATGTAACATAATTGAATCGAGAAAAAATTGTCAGCTGTTCCATACAGTTTAACGAAATAACATAAATGTAGGGAACAGCTGATTATTTATTCTCGATTTCAGGTTTGGTCCCATACTAAAAGTTTTTCATAATGATGAGTATAATGATCCAAAGAGGATGTGCGTTAATTATGTTACATGTTGTATATGTTACCGGCCAAACCCGATTTTAAGATGAACTAGGCCAAACCAGTTATCCCTACATGCGCGGAATTCTGGTGGGCTCCTATTTCTAGGTAGTTATAGAAAAAATAACCATGAGGGCTAAGGTGGGAGGGAGGCGAAGCCGTGTTCCCGCCTTACGTCCATTTTCAATAAGCTATCTATGTAAAGTTGCAGCTACTAAAGATAAACAAATCTATCCTTTTGCCCTTACTTGCTTTCCTATAACCTACCGACGGATAGCATTTCCTACCAAAAGTTGTAGATTGAAAGATAGAATCTTACTGTTTATTGGGGATCTATCTATCTATGAACTGCGGTAGGTTATTGGAAACGGGCGTTAGCCTTCGTGGTTAACCTTAACCTTTTAATCCAACCTGTCCTTGTCGAAATGTCCTAAAATTGTACTACTAATACTAACCGACTACTATCGCGGGTTCGGACTAGGTGAAACTAGTTCATCTTAAAATCGGCTTTTGCCGGTAACATATATATGTATTTTTAATACAATTAAATAAAAATACATTCATTTTTAATTGTTTTATATAGATGGTTGTAATGTTTGTAAATAGTCAGTGTTAATAAATATCGGGCCGAGTGATCGACATCAGTTGCCTTATATTGCTAGATGATAGCTTATAGAATTGTTTATGGATTTGTAAACTGAGCACTCAATACAAATATTCAATGATTACACTTGTTTTATTTTGATGGTCGTTACTAACATAAGTAGATACTTAAGTATAACTCTAATCTGCAAGGAAATTAAGCTAGGAAGATAATCATACAACCTCATACCTGTATTTCCGAGCAGGGGAGCATAGTATAACCGGCGGCACATAACTTGGCAATGCGCAGAAATCGTTTTTTAGGTCTATTTGGTGGTCAAGCGGGACGCGGGGTACGAAGTAGCGCCGATCCGGCGCGCGATTGGTGCAGCATTATAATAGTAGTTTATGATTGGTGCGTTAGACGACTTTTGCCTCCGCACTGCGTTACGTCCTGTTCGCTCATTGGCTGTTTTGTGCACCATGCGCGAAACTTGCCAACGTATTTGCCGGGTATTATACCTACTCCTCACCCCAACATGTTGAAGTCTGGGTTTCTTTTTTATTTACGCGTACTCGTCATTATACTTTTGATGTACCTGCGTGAAGCTTGCATACAAGACTGTTGATGAAGCGGTTTTGTACGCATGCTTCACCCGGGCCTACACCAAGTTCACATCTACAGTTCGTCCACTATAAGTTGGCGAGTGTGAAGTTAGGCTCTGCGAATTTCGGCGCTTAAAATATCGTACAAAAATAAAGGTTTTAAAAAAATAATTGCAATTTGCAGTTCTTATTGCTGTTAAAAACAGTTATTGGCATTAAATTTTTTTAAAACCTTTATTTTTGTACGATATTTCAAGCGCCAAAATTCGCAGAGCCTAACTTCACACTCGCCAACTTATAGTGGACGAATTGTATGAAGCTACGCACCCGTGGACAAATTCTTATGATCATAAATGATAAATTTTAAATAAACAATCAAATTAAATGAGTCAGTCTTTTTCATTGTTAATCATTCAATATTAATTTCAATAATTGCAATAGTAGTTATAGTCCGTCTAATGAAAGCGCGACCTGAGTAAAAGAGGTTAAATCCAAAAATGTTGTATGTGGTATTACTAAAGTGTAGGAGAATCATATCTTAATAAGTACTTCACAATGTTTTTTTTTCTACAATTGCGGCTGAAAAAAATCTTCAGCTCGCGCTTTCATTAGACGCAGTCTAGCAATAAGTACTATGTACTACTATAACAATTTGCAACCAATTGAAGTTTTTTTTTACGTAAAAAAAAATAACAGCAGGAAGAACAAATAATAACCACATTTTTATTTTTAAAAATTAGACTATTTATTATCCAACACCATTTTGTACAAAACTTTCACTAAAACACAAATTAAAAAAGGTGCAAAACACTTAAATCTAATAAAAATAACATCAAATTGTCCCTCTAAACAAAGCGTAAAATAATATCACTATTGAGGATTGTCACTCACATTTATCTCGAGACCAAAGGGAAATATTACAAGGAAAAATAAATATTATACAGAAATTATTACAAACTAGAATGAGATGGTGACCAAGTGAGTGACCAGTCTAAAAAAAACTGATAAATAAAATAATAACAAATATACACATATTATACCCATTGGACTACAATTTTTATTATTAACCAGTCATTACATAACCGATTTTTAGACCATGTCATAATTGTAAAATAAACATATCGGGTGTCTGACATTGACGCATAAACGAATATCATGTATCCAGAACTTGATTCTGGACCACGTTCTGGACCCTCCAGTGGTGGAATTTTTCGTGGATTTTTTCCTAAATTTATCAATTAAATTTAATTCATGAATCCCCGACCGGTCTCATAGGACCGCGCTGTTGTCTTACTATTGTGTCTCGTTTCGCGGGTATTGATAGGTTAAACTGTATAAAATCGTTACCAGAATCATGTACTTACTGGATCCATGGTATTCATTTGTGCTTCGATGTCTGACACTCCCCGTATAATAAAAATAGCTTTATAATATCCCTCCCAATCTCAACAGAGAGATTTAGACAGACGAATGGGATTAGGATAAAATTTCATTCGGCTGTCTAAATTCTTGACGACCGGAAAAAAAAAATCCCATTCGTTCCACTAAGGGGACGAAGTCGGTGGGACGAACGGGAACACACAAATACACAGGAGATACATAATAATTATAGACTATTATACATAGTGCTCAAATTATCATTATTATAGTGCTCAAGCGTGTGCGCAAACACAGATGCACGTGATATTTCTTTAGACCCACTGTTTACGGACGTGTAGCTACATAGAGGCTGACTCTCTCGACGAAGCGGCAACGACATGACAGTACTACGTTGCCGCTTCGTCGACAGAGTTGCACAGTTTTGTATGCAAGCTTCACGTACGACAAGCGTATAATTATAATGATAAATACGCATCTAGAGTAAGACCTACGGTAGGTCTTACTCTCAGAGAACGAGTAAGCTGCCCTTCTTTCCAACATTCTGTATCTGACTGTTTTTATAAGACCTAAATTGTGATTTTCTTTTTATTTATTAGGTTACATCGAAACAAAAACCGTCTCATTTCAGAAATATTGACAAAAAAGAATTAGTGTAGGTACACTGCATACAGGTACTTTTAAATGACAGTCAAAATTTCAAAGTAGGAACTACGTAAAAACACATCAAGTGTGGATTAGTAGTTAGTAATCACTACCTAATCAATATTGAACAGACACTTTTGATTTTTATAAACAACCCAAAGTTTAATTAATTTAGGTAAAGTTATGGAAATTTATTGTTTTCCACCTGGTTCAATGTCGCTTGCACGACTTCACGTATTTTATTTGATTTTATATTTTGTTGTGACGCAAACATATTATAAAATATAGCGAGCGATACTATGTTGTGGGGAGTTTACCGCGTCTGTTTATCTGCCCGCAATAAAATCATGCGGTTTTCACCAATATATCGAGTGACGTACAAAAATTAAAACTAGTATTTTTTGCTTCGTATATGTACGGTGTCACTGTCAAGTAAGGAGAGTATTTAGTTATAATACAGAATACAGTCACTTTTTTTCATTTGAATGCGGATGTAACACATTTTAAACACAAATGCAATATTTAAGAGCAAATTTAGTTGCAGTAGTCTTTCTGTAGATTTGCTTTTTGTCATAAAAAATATCGGTAATTTCTTTTCTGTTTAAGTATTATTATCTTTGTTATTTCTTAGGTAGGTAATTAATAGAGATGCGCCGAGTAACACTTTTGCCGAGTAACGAATACCGAGTTTTACTCGGTTCATTTTTTTTTCAACCGAGTACTCGGCCGAGTAACTCGGTTCAATCAAAGTCCCATTTCGCGCGCGGTTCAAGTACAAACAGGTTCGCGCCGGTCGAGACGTCGGCTCGCATTGATACACCCCTCACCCCGCCCGCGGCTTTCAACTACCAGTCGCTTGATTGTTTGCAAACAAACACGTTACGTTGCGCGTCATAGTAGATAAATAATTGAAAAAGTTTAATTAACGATTGAATGTGTGTAGTACCTGATCAGTGATTGTTTACATAATGTCTTCACGTAAAAGATCCCGAATTTGGGCGTTTTACGACGAGATTGTAGAAGATAAAGCAAAAGTGAAATGTACTCTATGCAATTCTCTAATTTCACGTAGTGGTGTTGGACGAAAGGCTTCTACGACGGCAATGTTAAACCACGTTAAAATAAAACACACAGAAGAGTTTAAAGATTTGGAAAAAGAAACTTTGCGGGAATTATCTCAAAATCGTGAGCCAATAGCATCAACTTCGTCGTCACAATCGAATGCAGTGAAAATACAGCAAACCCTTTTCGAATCATTTACTAGTACTACAAAATGGGATACGACTGACTCGCGTGCTAAAGAAATTCACAAAGTTGTAGCGGAGATGATCGTGGTAGATAACCAACCGATATCTATGTTGGAAAATAATGGGTTTCAAAGATTAATGAATAACTTAAAACCCAAATACCAAATTCCTAGTAGAAAATACATGAGCGAGGTTGTCATACCAGAAGTTTATACCAAAGTAAAAAGCGTAATAAGAGCGGAAATTGCAAAAGCTAAAGCGGTATCAATAACTACTGATATTTGGACCTGCACAAATAATTTACTCGGATTCTTAAGCTACACCGCTCACTGGCTAGACGAAGAGTTTGGGCTTCAGCACAGAGTGCTGCAAATGTCACATTTTAGAGGACCCCACACGGCGGACAATATTCGATCAGTGCTTTCAGATTTATCCATGAACTGGGATATTGATACTCGCATTCATCTCGTTTTGAGAGACAATGGACCCAATGTGGTGAAAGCCATAAATGATAGTCAATATATTGGCAAAGGATGCTATATACATACGCTGCAATTAGCTGTAAAAGCTTCGTTGAAGGAACAAAATGTTATCGACGTTATTGCCTCTGCTAGAAAAATTGTAGGCCACTTTAACCATTCTGCAGCGGCACAAGAAAAACTGACCCAGATACAAAAAGAACTTAAACTGCCAGAGCACAAACTCGTGCAAGATGTGACCACAAGATGGAACAGTACTTTTTACATGGTAAGCAGATTAATAGAGCAAAAAAGGGCAATATCTCTCTACATCACGGACAACCCAAGTACAGCCAATCTACAACAATTAACTGAACGTCAATGGGAGATTCTACAAGAGTGCATTACATTACTCAAACCATTCGAAGAAGTTACTAAAATTACCAGCTCCACATTAGCATCAATTTCTGAAGTAATACCCCATACCAATGCCCTATTAAAATATTTATCAAAACCTGAAGTTTCCCAAACTTGCCCAAATATAGCAGATATGAAACAAAAGCTTGAAAGTGAAATTCAGGACCGCTTTCAAGGATTAGAAAAAGACAAATATTATAGTTTGGCAACTTTGCTAGACCCGAGATTCAGGATGCGATTTTTTCATCCCGAAAACTATGAACTAGTAAGGAATACGCTATTTTTAGAATCAGTAAGAAGAAGTGACATTACAGAGAGTGCTAGCAGCAGTGAAGAAAACGAATCTGAACGATTACCACAGTTACAAGATCCTCATGCATCTTTCTGGAATTGCTTTGAAGAATTAGCTTCCACCCAGCTACTGGAGCGCGATGATCCTAAAAGCCCCATTGCTTTAGAATTAGATTGCTATTTAAAAGAAACTTTGTTGGCAAAAAACAAGAGTCCTTTCGAGTGGTGGACAGGGCACCAAACAAGGTATCCAGAGCTGGCACGTTTAGCAAGAGTATTTCTATGTGCACCTGCAAGCACCGTGTATAGCGAGCGATTGTTTTCGGAGGCCGGTAACGTCTACGAAGAAAAGAGGAATAGGCTGTTACCAGAACGCGCAGAGAGCCTTGTGTTCCTGCATCATAACTTACCTTTACTAAATTTTAAATATTAATTATTTTTTTATTACTGTTCTCGTAATTTTTTCTCATTACTGCTCATTCATTAGCATAATTTTGATTTTATTACTTGAGATGTTCAAAGATTTCCTAAATTACTAATAAATACTTTTTGATTACCTATCACTATTGTTTTAATTGTATCTACCTAAATATTTTTTTCTTAAACAAAGGATACTCGGCATCCAAACCGAGTTATTCGGCCGAGTACGAGTATCAAAAAACCTGCCGAGTACGCCGAGTACCGAGTATCAACCGAGTACTCGGCCCATCTCTAGTAATTAAAGTATTGTCTAAATATTGAGACTAAAAAAATGACTAAATAATGCACTTAGGAGGTTAAGAGGGCCAGGATCTACTTTAGCAACATTAGGCAAATACGACGTACCTACCCTGATTATCATAATTAGGCATCGGTACAAATTACCTACAGAAAATGTATCATTATCACATTCACAGAATGGCCGCATTTTATATCTAGAAGAGAGATAATTGTATTTATACATAATTATATTATGTAGTATATTCCAAAACACGTAATATAAATATTATTATCAACATATTATTATCTTGCTAGAATATAATTTGACATTTCAATAACATACCTGTATTTTACATACTTAGCCATTTAATATTTTACAACAACTAAGATACATAAATATTGATAAGTATATACTACTAAATATTAAAAAATATTGTTAACTTTGAGCAACTATTTAGCAGTGCAAATAATTACATATTTCGAGCACGATTTATTAATTTTATAACCTATTTGCCTCACTATAGCTTTCATTTGGTTTTTATTAATGGTATAAATTTCAAAAACTCGAGAAAAAATACCAATATTTTTGACAATCCTCAAACATGTCATAAGATCATTTACAAATTCCTTGTTAAAAGAAATACTTTCTTTGAGCACTTCATACAAAGAATTGTTACATAACAAATTGCTTTATAGGCAGCCATCTTTAATTTATATCACATAAATATATCAAGTACAATTAGTACAATTGTCATTACTTACCGTAATAGTCATAATTAGTGCTTTATTTAGCATTTAGAGCATAATTTTAAACCATGTTGTTTTTTTTCTACTGACTCAGTGTTTGATTCCACATAACTGTAGGTCAGTCAGATGCAGAATTAACATGGATGATTAAATTGGTGTGAAGCGAGAAACGACGCGATGAGTATTTTTCAAACACTTGAACTCAAACGTTCACGGGAAAATAGACATTAAGGTATCCATGCTATTTTGCATCGTACCGTACATACAATCCTGACCCTGGTACCGACTATAACAACAGACATTACCCTTCATTGATAAGTAACATTCGACAACACTTCTTTGCTGAGCTTCTGAGCAATAAACTCGAGGATCGTGAACACAAGTTCCCTCCGACTTGCCATGCAGCCCATGAGGATCTGGAAGGCCCTCACGTAGTCAACCGGGTCCAGTCTTCGGAGGTAGTTGAATATTATGTACAATAACTCGTTGAGTTGCTCTTTGACTGTCTCCCATAGTTCTCTCAGTGATACTACAGCTGTAACAGACAGAAATGTTTATTAGATTGACTTGTAATGTAAGTTCCTACGGTCTATATTTATCAGATAGGTGTCTAAAGTTCCTTCCCCGTGAAAAATATTGCTATATGATATCAGATTTTGAAGTTCTGTGTAAATAATACAAGTGTTTAATTAATTATTTAATGTGGTCATTAAACAAAAACAAAAGCTGCCATACAGCTTTTAGGTAGTAGTCATTAAAAATAAGTAATAAAATAAATTGCATGTTATTTTCCAATAAGATTTTGTTCTCATTGATTACAATTTTTAGTACAATAGTTTAGTAAAAACAAGATTATCTTTTATAGGAAATGATAAAATATAAATATCAAAACAATTAGTAGCATAAAAGTCAGGTCCTTTTTTATCCTCAACCTAAATAAATTTGATATCTTAATCATTATTATTTCGAACCAAAGTTAGACTCACTTGACACCCCAAATCCTGCAACTCCACCAATACCGGCTCCGACAGCGGCCCCGAGCCTCCCACCTGCATAGCCTCCCACAAATCCACCAGCTACTGCCAGGGCAGTCGTCAACAGAGCAGCATTGTTGTCCCACACTATGCGAATCTCAAATACATCCGCTAAAATGAAAGAAATAAAATATAATTCATATTTGTTACATCCAATTAGCCTCCAACATAGTTGGAAAAGGCAGACAGATTGACTGATTGGAATATGTTAAACAGAAACACATTTATTTTAAATAGACCATTTACAGGCACTTTTTTAAAAAGTGGAGCTAAATTGCATGTTCCAAAGTATAGATCTCCATGGAGAAGAATGTGCATGAAACTTCATGGACACTCTTTTAAATCATAGCATGAGTTACATAAATCTTATTTAATCTGCTGAGCCCCTAACGCCGCCGGCGTCTGCAGACCTATTGCCTATTGGTACTTGAAAGATTAACCTATCACATACCCGCAAAATGAGACACAATAGTAAGAGAATAACAGTGTGGTAAAATAAGACCAGAGAAAATTTCCCTCTCTTTTATCGGTTTGCTCTAAGAAAACCCAATTGTGGTTTAAGTTTGCCTTTGTATATCAGCTGTCCTATTTTTATTGTTTTAGTAAAGTTGTGTGTAGGTACAATAAAAAACAATGTATATATAACTTCGGGCTGCTAAATAACAGGAAAGTTTTTCTAATGAATGGTTAATGTTGGGCCAATAAAATAGGCTCCTATGTTTTCTTCAGGTCATTAAACAGCATAATTATAGGGATTGGACGGTTTTAGGTGAAAATGTGACAACAAAAAGTATTTTGTCCCATATGCAGTGCACGCGCAAGATAAGATAACACCAGTAACAACATATGGCATTCATCAAATAGAAGAACACTGAAGTAATGCCTTTCTTTTCACAATGGGCAAGATGACAATTTTTGAAAATGTGTTTTAAAATATTCTTAAGTATCTACTATTTCTAAAAAATATAATATTTCTGTAATTTATAAAATTATTAATGAAAAAAATGAAATTTTAATGAAACGTTCATAAATTCGCGCCAAAACGCAGTCACCGGCGTTGACATTTGCTGTGACGTCAACCCTCAGTAAACATATAAACATTAAGAGTCAAAGCAACAAATAAAACATATTAAATATTATTTAAATATGAATTCCAAAGGATATAAGTGGTGTGCGGTCCCTCAGTGCACTAATACGTCATTAAAAACCCCTAACAAAGTGTTTATTTACGTGCCAAACGATAAAACGATGCGATATAAGTGGCTAACTCTGGCACGGCGAGATCCTAAAGCTGTTAGTCTTGATACTTCTATTTATTTCTGTGAAGATCACTTTGATGTAAGTTGTAACGTTATTCCATATATTTATAATATTCTGCGACTTTGTTTTACATACTACAAATTAATAACAAGTTTTTCGGTGATAAATCTAACCTCATAATGAATAGAACCAACTTGTTTATTGATCACTTTATTAATTTTCCAGTTGCCAAAAGATATGGATAATTATATGGAATATCATATCATGGGTTCTGTGTCGAAAATTCGTATGAAACCGGGTTGTATACCCACTAAATTTGAATGCCAAGCAAATAGGAGAAAACGAGCATCTGATATCACCGAACGACCATATACTCTAAAAAAACAAAGACAGGAATTAATTCAAGAATCTATAAAAGACCTGGAAGATAAAAGTATTATAAGAGAACCTTTAGAATTTGAAGAAACATCACTTAGAAGTTCAGGTACCTACCAATCAATTTTTATATGTATGCTTCTTTGTAGTTTCTTTGTAATGTATAAGCATAACAACAACTAAAAGAACTAAAAAGAAAAAACCTGTTTAAAGTGTAAATCATTTAAGTATTATTCTGTATAAGTAAACTGTATCGCATATTCATTTGTAGTAGGTACCCAATTAAAACAATATGGGTACTTATATTTTACATGTGAGGTACTAAATGTGTGTATCTACTAATATCTCATAATGGATTACCTTTACAATGAGTGAGACCTTTGAGTTTTGATTATGGGGTAATAAGTTACAATAGAATCAGATATTAATTAATGTGTTTGCTTTTCAGCTGTGCATGGAAATACAGAAAGTATTACACAAAAAGAAAATAAGACTGCAAATAAATCCATCCAAGTTTACATAACACACAAATTCAGGAGCAAAGCCGTTCAAACTGAAGTTAATATTATAAACCAGATGACCTCACCATTGAAACCGGATTGCCAATCTGTCTCAACATCGCCATTTAAGATAACAAGATGCACTTCTCAAATCAAACCAACTACATCAAACATACACAAAAGTTCAAGAAAAATATTTGTATCTGAAAACCATTCTGATAGTGATATTTCGTACACACCCTCCATTACACATGGAGAATCATCAACAACTATATCTGTTCAAACAAAATCATCTTCAGATTGCAGTGAGTTGATACAAGATGATAAACAGAAAGAGTCAACTCAAATGCTGCAATGCACATTACTTAGAATAAACAGAAATCCCCGTGCTTATATAGGTGTACCTAAAGACTGTTATTATTTAATAGATTTTATTGAAAAAAATACAAACATTCCTCCAGTTCATTTACTCATGTGTTTGAAAAAGATTAGGCTAAATAACTCATACAAAGAGCTTGGTGATGATTTCTCCATTACATCAAGTTATGCTAGTAAGATATTTCTTAAAAATATTCCTTTGTTGGCTAGTCTAATGCGTCCTTTCTTGGCAAAATTAGATAAATGTAATATAAAAAATAATTTACCAATGGCATTTAGGCATAAATATTATCAAGTAAGTTGCATCATCGACTGTTTAGAGATAGAAATACAAAAGCCTTCAAAAGCTTTAAATCAATCTCTCTCCTGGTCGGAATATAAAAAAGCAAACACTATCAAATATCTTGTATCTTGCACACCAAATGGTCTGGTGAATTATATATCACCTGGGTATGGAGGAAGAGTTACAGACACATGTCTAGTGGAAACATGTGATTTTATTAAATGTTTGGAACCAGGTATGTGTGTGATGGCTGATAGAGGTTTTAAGCATGTAGAATCATATTTGCTGAAATATGGAGTAAAATTAATACGACCTCCTAGTGTTGTAACAGGGGCTAAACTCTCAAAGACTGAGGTGAGGGAAACAAAACAAATTGCTAGTTTAAGGATACATGTAGAGAGAGTGATTCGTCGCTTAAGAGAATTTAGCATATTGAAACCACATGCATGTGTGAATCACAGTCTAGTTAAAGTTCTGGACGATATTATAACCGTTGCCTGTGGTTTAATTAATTTACAGGATTCGTTAGTTAAATAAGTAACCTATGATTATTAACCTGTTTTTGAATTAACATGATTTAATTAGGAAAAAATAAAAGTACAAATTAACTTTGTTTGTTTTATTTACATATTATGACTAACTAAACAACACTTTGGTACAATAGTGGGTACACATTATACTTCCATGAATGGACTAAAGCTAAAATAAATTCTGAAACATATTTGTCATCATATTTCACACAAATCATATTTACATTTTTATTTATATCATAATTGCAATCAGCAACACAGAAGTAGCCTTTGTGAAGACCAGACAAATACATTTGTAACTGCATCTGTGCATAAAACTTTTTTGTTGGTTTCCCATTATTAACATAATTTTTGTATGTCTTACTACTTATTGGACATTTAATTTCTATTATACTTTCTTCACAGACCCCATCTGGTGATCCTGCTATCATGGGATATTTTTTACTGATAAACAGGCCACATTTATTTATTGGTTTTCCAAGTTTCGTTGAAACGGTTTCCCTTACTTCATCCTCCAACATTCTGCCACGTTTCATGGCATGTGTGTCTGGAATTCTTCCACCCATTATCAGAGCAATCAACGTTCCATCACTGGTATTGCATCTACTAAATTCATAAGCACGTGAAGCAGTAATCCTTCCATACCTTAGTTCGTACCAAATACTACTTTGACTTTGTTGTCTTGTTTTTTCTTCTATCAGTTTAACGTCTGCATCGGTTAACACAAGCTTTTCTAAGAAAGTGTCACAGAATTTTTCCTTATATTTAAATACTAATTTGTGCATGGAGAATGTAATCACTATATCAGGCACATAATCTTCCTGAAATTTGATCAATTCACAATTGTGAAGTTTCCTTTTCCTGCCTTCCTCAATAAACTTCTCTAATACTACACTATTTGATGGCAAACTAGGCTTAGCATTAGATAAATCTTTTGCTGTCATGTATTTTATAGTAGTCCCAACCCTTGACAGCTTAGATTTCATCCAGTAGCATTCAACTGATGTAACGGATGGTTCTTCACTCTTGCGATGCACCCACACAAGAAAATCCATGGCATGTTTGCAGCCTCCTTGTGATGCAACACAGTCATGGCAATCCACCGAAACAACTGTTTCATTGACTTCATCAACTACTAATGTTACTCCATATAACTTTCCATGGACCTTGTGTTCTGGACAAATTTTTGACTTTACCACACACAGATTGCCATCGCGTTTTAACTGGACATAGCTTATGGCATCATCACCGTATGATGGCCTGGAGGATCTGTAACATAAAAATCGATTTGTAAATACAGAGTTACATAAGTACTTAATCGTAGGTTCCATACACAAAACATATTCTCATAACGAAAACATAACCTCAAATACTAAATATATCAAGTGATATTTTACAAAATATCTTCTAAATTTATAAATTTTCATACAGTAATAATAGTACTTACGCTGCAGTTTTCACGTTTCTGAATTCTGCTGAACAGAAATCTTTGTTTGTCGCCAGGAACTCTCCCAGCATTAACAAATCCAGTCGGGGCAAATTAGAACTGTTTGCCTTAGTAAATCCTAGTTCCATGGCTTAATTAGTTAATGAAGTAAGCAAAAGACCGATACAGATCTTATAAGTAGCACTTTTAATCAATTTAAACAATATAAAAACTCAAGAGATAGTTGAAACTCGAAATAAATTCGGTGACACTGTGACAGTGACAGTATTTACTGAGGACTGACGTAACATATTTTGATTGGTGTTTTAAACAGCATGGCGGATGGCAGTATTTTGTAATTTTATTTATCTAAAATAAAATAGTAATCTCGTCTTAAATCTAAAAATGGAGATTTTTCCACAATACTTACACAATATTTTATCAGATAAACACAATATTTTTATGATTCTGTCTTACTGTCATCTTGCCTATTACCTACAGTCTTGTATAAAGCGAACCCTGTCTTATTTCTCGGTAACGTTATCAAAAATAATAAAAATAACAAACGGCAAGATATTACCCAAACGCAATTTTGTGTACCTACCAAAGGTATAAATAATATTTATTTTGCAAATAGGTTTTAAAAAACACATTACATGACAATATTTTTTCGTCAGATTAAACTAGATGGGGTATTTCGGGCCTTTTGAATTTCGACATGAACAGAAAAGTATTCAAACTTGAAGATAACCTTCGGAAGCATATGACGGTAAATTTTCATATAATAATGTAGAAATAACTTTTTCTTACCCAGTTGTAAAAGTATTTGTTCTAACCAGTCTCGATTAAACCTCAGTTCACGTTGAGCGTGAGCTTCGATTTGCATATCCATTTTTAATTCGAAATCCTTATTTGTCGAGTGCGAATACTAATATGTATTGTGAAATATTAATCAAACGAACTAAAATACAATTTTCTTGGCAAGTAAACAAAAATATTACAAACGTCACTCACTGAGTTCGAACAAAACAGATTATAAATTATTTACGTTCCGTTTCCGTCTAGAAGTGGTCTAGACAGGGCGGCACTTGAAAACCGACTGATGTGAAAAAGGATTTGAAGGTCGCTGCTTTTCAATTAAATATGTATCGCTTAATGATATTTTTTTAAAATCAATTAAACGAGATAACACATTACTACATAATGTTAATGGGCTCGAGTGCACGACTCATTTTATTAGGTGCCGGTTTTGATTTTGTAAGACAAACGATGCTTCCGTGGAATTTGGCATAAATCCAAATAAATGTTAAAATAACAAATGTATAGTCAGCGCGGCGACGCTAACATACAGAAGTATGACGCACTTTTATCTCTAATAATACAAGTAGGGTAACTATAAATAATATAGTAAACAACATTTTAATAGAATTAAGTAATGGAGCGACATTATACATAGTTCTTTCATTCTTTTATGAACCAAATATCCTTTGAATATTCACAACATAAGAATTTGCCTAGTTGAAAATGGTCTAATAATGCCAACTTATCATGAATATTTTCTTTAGAGTTGCTTTGCTGTTCATGGTATGAAAGGTTTGAGCTGACACTGTGACGCTATATCTCTACATACTCTTTTTTAAAATAGTTAATATTAACAGAAGAAAATAAGCTCTATGAGACCTATGACCTATGGGTTGAAAGATAAAAGTAAGATACTATAATTACCTATATCCATCGTACGTGCATATTTTTTTGAGTGGCAAACACAGAAGTATTGGGGGTTTCCTCTAAAATTATGAATATGGTCAACGAACCTTTGATTGCAAGATAAGATTCAACATTTGTTGGTATCAAACTGGGTATTCCCCCAAACATATCGATAAGGTTCACCCTGTTAATGATACTTTAGTAAAAGGGATTCCCCGCGGCGCGGCGCGGCGTCGGTACCTAAGTACTTACCTAATCTATTAGTATCATTAATGATTATTATTATCATTATAAGATTGGATAATATCATGCATGACCACGTCACGTCGCTACATTTTTTTAAGCGAGATATCATCAATAGGTATAACTTCTCGCGCTCCGGGCGGAGCGGGAGGGCGTATCAGACATTTATGTGGGTACTAAAATTCACTCCTATTCCTTCTTTGCTTTCGTTCCAGGGTCCCGGAATTTTCTTTCGTTCAACCCCAGTAGGCTTTGTTACATTGCAGTCCAAAATCAATTAAGTAGGTACCTACTAAGTATTTTATTAATTTGTTGGATATTTTCCAATAAGTCTGAATGATGAACCTTCTACTTATCAATAATGTAACAAGCCACAAAGTAGTAGGTAGGTACATGCCATAGTAACTTCAATTGAATCATTGTTGTCATTTCAGTACACGTCGTCAATGTTTAATCAGTAAGCCAACGAGTACCTACCTATATTATAGAAACTACATGTAAGTAGGCGAGTACTGAATAAGTACTTATTGCATAAAGGATATCTTTTATTGCAGTCTTTTTTAATCTTTAGTTAAGATACTGGAGTGAAGAATAGTGTTAAAAAACCGGCCAAGAGCGTGTCGGGCCACGCTCAGTGTAGGGTTCCGTAGTTTCCCGTCCGTCACAATAAGTGTCCCCAACTTTTCAAAAACTGTTCGTCCCATAAAGTTCAAAATAATTTTCCTAGAAAGTCTTTATAAAGCTCTACTTTCCAGAATTTTTTCATATTTTCTAAACTTATGGTTCAAAAGTTAGAGGGGGAGACACACACATTGTTTTTTACTTTTGGAGCGATTATTTCCGAAATTATTTTTATTATCAAAAAATGATTTTAGTAAACCCCTTTACATTTTTGAATACCTATCCAACAATATATCACACGTTAGGGATGAAATAAAAAAAAAACACTTTTTACTTTACGTGTAGGGGGGCTACCCTAATAAAACATTTTTTTTCCAATTTTTATTTTTGCACTTTGTCGGCGTGATTGACATACATATTGGTACCAAATTTCAGCTTTCTAGAGCTAACGGTCATAGAGATTAAGCGAGGACGGACGGACAGACTAGTGTTCCGTTTTTGCCAATTGACTACGGAACCCTAAAAAAGATTACTTACTGTGATGAATAACAAAAGTCCAAACTCTAGATTTGGCAAAGGGCAATGGAGCGCAGGATAGTGAATAGATCGCGTTAGAAACACCACGCTCCGAGGCCTTTGCCCAGCAGTGGGACACTAACTAGGCTATTTTTTTTTATATCTTTTATTTTTTGGGTTAAGTTGGTTTTTGTCGCTAACTCTCACTTTGGTATTATTTATTTGTTTGTTTATTGTTTTGCGATCGCCAACCCGCTTGCCAAGCGTGGCGATTATGGCAAAACCCCCCATAATGCAGACACATCCCAAGAAACGGCCCCTAGTACCCGGCAGCCCGTCTAACCTTGACTATGGTAGCGGTCAAGGCTACGGCGTGGCAAGGGGTGCGAAGAATCTCCGGAGGAGACTTGGCTACCCATACAAACGACTGGACCTGGCAACATACAACACGCGTACTCTCCGGACCGACGAGAAGATCACCGAACTTGAGGAAGAGTTGAGCGGGTTACGATGGAGTATTGTGGGATTTTCCGAAGTCCGAAGACAGGGGGAGGACACGATAATTCTCAAATCCGGTAACCTGCTCTATTTCCGGGAGGGCGACCAGCAGTCCCAGGGTGGTGTCGGGTTTTTCGTCCACAAGTCCCTTGTGAACAATGTGGTGAAGATCGAGAGTGTGTCGACCAGGGTGGCTTACCTTATACTCAGAATATCGTCAAGATATTCGCTGAAGGTCATACAGGTTTATGCCCCAACCTCGACACACTCCGACGACGAAGTAGAGACCATGTATGAGGATGTATCCAGAGCCATACATGGTTATAAGACTCACTTCACCGTGGTCATGGGGGACTTCAACGCTAAACTGGGCAAACGAGACGGTGATGAGCTGCGAGTGGGGCAATTTGGATTTGGACGTCGGAACCACCGGGGACACCTACTGGCTAGCTTTATGGAGAAGGAGGGCCTCTACATGATGAACTCCTTCTTCAAAAAGCGTGAGCATAAGAAGTGGACCTGGCAAAGCCCCGATGGTGCAACTAAAAATGAGATTGACTTCATCTTGTCGACGAAGAAGCAAATATTCAATGATGTCTGTGCTCAATGCGGTGAAAACTGGAAGTGATCACCGCATGGTGAGAGGCACATTGAATATCAACATCAAGCTTGAAAGGTCTCGACTGGTGAAGTCTACGCTCCGTCCAGCACAAATCCAGGTCCAAAACCCCGAAAGCTTTCAGCTCGAACTCCACAATCGTTTCGAGTGCCTGGGAAGCTCCGTGGACGAATCTAACGATGGGTTCGTGGAAACTGTCCATACGGTCGGGTCTAAGTTTTTCAAGACCCACCGTACAAATAAGAACAAGAGGCTCTCGAATCCGACTCTCGAGCTCATGAAGAAGAGGCGTGAGATGATTCTGCAGTCTTCAGACGATTCGTGCAGATACCGTCAGCTCAATAGACAGATTTCGAAGTCCTTAAAACGCGATCTGCGCCACTTTAATACCGAAAGGGTTAAGGACGCGATAGAGCGGAATAAGGGCTCCAAAGTTTTTGCGAGGGATCTGTCTATTGGGCAGAGCCAACTCACGAAACTGAAGACCGACGATGGCAGAGTCATATCCGCTAAATCGGAGCTCCTGGGAGAGATCGAGGCATTCTATGGACAGTTATACACGTCTATCTCTAAACCCACGGCATATCTAGCGAACGATCCAAGAGCTAGATTGACCCGACACTATACCGAAGATATCCCGGACGTCAGCCTGTACGAGATTAGGATGGCTCTGAAACAACTTAAACACAATAAGGCGCCGGGTGAGGACGGAATTACGGCCGAACTTCTGAAGGCGGGTGGAAAACCGGTCCTTAAGGCCCTTCAGAAGCTATTTAATTCCGTCATACTCGAGGGCAAAACGCCACAGGCATGGGGCAGAGGTGTGGTGGTACTTTTCTTTAAGAAGGGCGACAATGCCCTCCTTAAGAACTACAGGCCTATCTCACTTCTGAGCCATGTCTACAAGTTGTTTTCCAGAGTCATCACGAATCGTCTCGCGCGCAGGTTCGACGACTTCCAGCCTCCTGAACAAGCCGGATTCCGAAAAGGCTTCAGCACCGTAGACCACATACATACGCTACGGCAGGTTATACAGAAGACTGAGGAGTATAACCTGCCTCTCTGCTTAGCGTTTGTGGACTACGAGAAAGCATTCGATTCGATCGAGACTTGGGCTGTACTGCAGTCTCTCCAACGGTGCCAGATTGACTATCGGTACATCGAAGTGCTGAAATGTTTGTACAAAAACGCCACCATGTCAGTCAGACTCCAGGACCAGACCTCGAAACCTATCCTTTTACAGCGGGGTGTGAGGCAGGGAGACGTTATCTCTCCGAAAGGCCGCATTGGAGGATGTCTTCAATGCGGCCTTTGGAATGGAGAGGGCGAGGCATCAATGTCAACGGCGAGTACATCACTCACCTTCGGTTTGCCGACGATATAGTAGTCATGGCTGAGACTACGGAGGAGCTCAGTACAATGCTCGGTGATCTCAGTAGGGCTTCCGAAAGAGTGGGACTCAAAATGAACATGGACAAAACCAAAGTCATGGTAAACATCCATGTAGCTCCCACTCCTATCAAGATCGGAGACTCTACACTCGAAGTTGTGGACGACTACGTCTACCTGGGACAGACGGTCCAGTTGGGTAGATCTAAATTCGAGAAAGAGATCAATCGTCGAATCCGACTCGGCTGGGCAGCGTTCAGGAAGCTGCACGGTATCTTCTCGTCCAACCTACCGCAGTGTCTCAAGACAAAAGTCTATGACCAGTGTGTGTTGCCAGTGATGACATATGGCTCAGAAACGTGGTCGCTCACAATGGGCCTCATCAGAAGGCTTAAAGTCACCCAAAGAGCAATGGAAAGGGCTATGCTCGGAGTTTCCTTGCACGATCATATCAGGAATGAAGATATCCGCAAGAGAACTAAGGTTACCGACATAGCCCGAAGAATCGCCAAACTTAAGTGGCAGTGGGCTGGGCACATTGCTCGTAGAACAGATGGTCGATGGGGACGGAAGGTCCTGGAGTGGCGGCCACGTACCGGAAGACGCAGCGTCGGAAGGCCTCCCACAAGGTGGACCGACGACCTGGTGAGGGTCGCGGGAATCCGATGGATGCGAGACGCACAGGACCGGTCGCTGTGGCGGCGCTTGGGGGAGGCCTATGTCCAGCAGTGGACGTCTTTCGGCTGAGATGATGATGATGATGATTATTGTTTTTGAGATTGCTATGCTATATCTGCCTATTGGTTTGAGTTGAAGTCACAGAATTTATTTATCTCTAGTAGTTCTAGTAGTAAAAGACGTTCGATTATTAAATACTGCAGTACTTAATACAACCACACACGTAGTTGAGTATTATTTCAAGTGGTTGGCTACTTGAAATACTTAATCCTTAAAAACGCAATTATCTGCAATTTACTTATTGCGAGGCATTCTTATCAAAAGGTTCCTATGACTAATGTAGGTATAATAATAGGTAGTGATATTACGGAATATATATATATTACGTAATATACTTATAGTAAGTAGATAGGTAAGTAAATAAACAGCTCATAACTGTTTTACTAAGAATATAACTATAGGTACCTACTAGCGGTCCCGACAGACGTTGTCTTGTCTGAAAGTTGGCTTTTCGTCCGAAAAAATGGAAAACCCTATTGTAACGCCAGCTATCGGGTCCTAATGTATTTTCAAACTATCTAGAGACCCACTTAAATATACCTACAGAAAAAAATACTTTCAGATCGGTCAAGTCGTTTAGGATTTATTGTGACCATAGAGAATATAACCACTAGAGAGCGCATAGCCCGATTTCTTCTAAGTAAACAACTCACCACGGCGGGCCGGGGGACGAAGAAAAATGCGCGGCTGCTATTGGTCCGTTCAAGGTCAAGTCGTGTATCTTTAATTTGATTCGCTTAAAAATCGGGAGCACGTGACGTGCGTACTGCATTTGCGACTGCCGCTTCTACTAGTTTTAGCATATGTTTGGTGAGCGCAATAGCATCGTACGCGCACTCCACCGGTTATTTGCTTCATGATTGTGACAGAGGAATGATATACCTACCTAAGTAAAGAAAATCGGTATGATACGACTATGATCTGATGTTAAGTAAGTAATATAGACCGAAATGACACCAATCAGAACTTAGTCTATTACTAGCTACTGGCATGTTTGCACATTTCAACCTACAACTTGTACCTATATAAATATAATTACATAAATTATGTATTATGAATTCCCGACCGGTCTTATGCGACCGCGCTGTTATTGTTTTACTATTGTGTCTCGTTTTGCGTGTATGTTATAGGTAAGTATGGTAAGTTGTCCCACATTGAACCAGGTAAATTTCAAAGTCTCATAGTGGGCTGGATGTTCAATCAATGCCTTTCATTTTTTGTGTATAGTTAGCATATTTATTTAGCTTCAATTTTGTAAAACATTAATTTCTCATATTCCTTTTAGTTTCGGTGTAAAACAGGTTTTTATGAAAAATGATTTTTGGTTCAATGTGTACCACCGGTGGTACACATTTAACCAGGGTATCGTCCACATTGAGAAACCTTATTAACGATGTCTTCTAGTTGAATTTATAAGGCAAATACTTTGTAATAATAATAATAATAAACAGTAATAATAAAAATCAGCCTTATATTTATAAAAATCACTTTAAATCATATGCAATTAAACCGAGAGTCTTAGTTTTATACATCACAAAACCTTTTCAATCAAATTCTTATCATATTTTAATAATAAAAACAAAAGTAACAGTTTTTAATTATAAAAACAAAAGTACCTTCCATAATATAACAAATTAAAATTAAATTAAAATAATTGTAAAAAATACTCCTTTAACGACTGGGGTGTACACAGTAAACCGTGGTTAAATGTGTACCACCCTCAGGTGGTTAAATGTGAGACACACCACGTTTTATCACTAAATTCAATATTTTACCGGCAAATCAATCTCTTAAAATCACGAATTATAGCGCTTTTAATTGCTAAATAACCGTAGAAAACAGTGTATATATAAATAAATTGATATTATTTAAACGAAAAAAGCTAAAAAAGCTGAAATTGGCAAAAAAATTTTACTTTTTGAGTCAGTTTTCTTTTGAATGCTCCTCACACAACCACTTTGCACGCGATCGCCACGCAAACTAGTGGGCAGGAAAGGAACGTAAATACCTCTCTTTCACTCATATTAGTGCGGTTTGGCAATGTCGCATTTTCGAGATTCGGCGGTGGTTCAATGTAGCTGCCTGGTTCAATGTGAGACACCCGACCCTATATCTTTTCAAGATTGTTAGAAACGGGGTGTTGAAACATTTGATGTTCGGTTTTCATAACGATAGCCTTTTTATGTGTAGGGACATAATAACTATAACACTACAGCTTTATAATCTAAGGGCCGTATCACACTAGCGGTTTGTGAGCGGCTGCGGGGCGGAGCGGGCGCGCAACGAATGCGTCGCGAACACGCTGCGGCTGCGCAGCGATGACGTCGCGCACGCGTGACGAATTAGAAATAGGCGGGGGTACGGCCTGGCGTTTTAAGAGACAGCACACAATGGTGTCCAAGCTGTTATTGCAATTAATTGTTTTTTCTCATGATTCATGGTGTGCCAAATAAACGTATTTTCTTTCTTTCTTCCTTCCTATTCGCGGCAGTCACGTTACGCGACCGTAACAAATTCGATGCGTTTTCGCGGCGAGTTCGTTGCGCACCCGTAACGTATTCGTTGCGCACGCGCTCCGCTTTGAGAACGCTCGCAATTCGCTAGTGTGATAACGCCCTTACAGTGACATAAATGCTACGTGACGGGGGACTCGGTGCTTCCCAACATGGATAAGTAGGTATGAATAATGGCGGACAATATCAATAATATAATAATCTTATCGCTTCTCCGGCTGTGATATCGAGGCTATTTTACTTTTGTATTCTAAGTTTTCAGAATTATGACAATGCAACTAATTACCGTGCAGCACAGTACAGACTGTGGCCCAATTACTGGAGTGACCCAAATGTCCGTCAACTTACACCTGCACCCTAGGCATGAAGCTGGGATCTGGGTTGGCTTCTGTAAGGAAAACCTGGGGCCCTAGTACGAAGGCAAAGAAGGAACAGGAGTGGGTTTTAGTCAGTGAAAGTCTGACACTCCGTCTCGCTCCGCCCAAGAGCGAGAGAAGTCATTCTGATGATTAACCACCTTAAAAAAATTAAGCGTAAAGCGCTAACAACGCGGCCACCTGCTGGGTTAAAACTGTATAATTCATTGTACAGCTGTCGACACGAAAATATAGAATTGGAGCTGTAAAACTGTTGCAATCAATTGCTTAGTTAACTGATAAGACTGCAGGTACAAATACTAACTACTTTTCTGCCTTCTACAAAGGCTGCGGGAATATTTACTAACCTCGCCTTAGAACGTAAATAACGAAACAAACAGTGTAAGATGCTTCATGGATATACTCGCTCTAGAGTGAGAGAGAAGCCATTTGATCATGTTCCACCTAAAAAAGAGGTACACAGGGATAGGCAGTACCTATCCCTTTCTTGGTACAGGAGCTTTACATTCTCTTTGGATACAGATGTGATGTTATATTATGTGTGAAGTTATGTTAATATAGGTAGCTATGTACCACCTACTTTCTATAATTAACCTTACTTTGGCGGACACAGGACCTGGGTCTAGGTCATCTAAGCTTCATTGTGCCCATTGTAACCTAGGTACACTGGCTTACTTAGTTCGCGTAGTAGCGCACACTAAAATGATAAATGTGTGCGTAAACGCTAGCGCGTGAAACACAACAGGTATTATCGTTGTGTGCTACAAATTAATTCGTTTCTACACTCACACTCTTGCAAAAAAAGGCGTATAAGTAGATGTCTGCGCATCGTCATCCCAGCGAGCCGCTACGATTGGACGGCCCAGAGGGGAAGTGCGGGGTATAATTCCGTTTTCTTACGCGCGCGCCGCCACTGTCATTCCGCCATTATACCGGTAAACGAAACGCACACGCAATTTTGTAAAAACTATATTCTCATGATTATACGCCTAAATTCTATCGAAGAAGTATTTTATTCATCTCCAAAACAGTAGACGATGGAAATACAGCAAAAATTGGCCACTGTTGTTAACGGCGCCGTGGCGCAATGCGTATGATACATGTCTAACGAGTAAGAGGTCCCAAGTTCGATTCCAATCGTCTGATGTAATAGAAAGATTGCTTGTTTTTATTTTCTATTTGATTTACCCGTTTTTTAATAGTAATGTTATAGTTACTCTCATAATAATTAATTATCTGTTATTTTCTTTTTGTTTTACTCATGTTTTTATTTAATAGTAATGCTATGGTTACTCTCTCGTAATAATTAAAATATTCGAAATATAATTTTGTAATTTTATACATATAAACTATGTATATTTACGAAATTAATTAACGAAATTTTTATATATAACTTGTAATATAAATAATTTTATAATATATATATAATACATATATTATTTACGTAATATAATAATACGTTATTATTATATTATTGTTAGTTGACAATACTTTCATTGTCAACTTTTTTTTTATTTTCGCAAACATTCACTTATTAAATTATTATAGTTATTTAAATTAACTTCAAACACTTAATCTTTGGAAAGTATATTTTTATGATATGGGTAGGTAATCAGTAATAATGTTCACAATAATCAAGTAGCTGTTGGTATAAAACAAACATAAAGTAAAACCGAGCGTGTTATCTTACAATAATTCACCTATTCAAGTAATATTATGTCTCCAGCTCAACTCGCAAACAAAATAAAACTCGTTTACTACTCGATATACACACACACATATGTGTTTGCTATGAATCAGATAAACAAATTCGATTCATTCATTAGATGGTAATTTAGCACTGATTATTAAGTGCTTGCTTGCCGTTAAAGGTGTATCGAGTTCGATCCTTGCCATTGACAAAACATTTTTTTTCTACTTTATTGTAGTATAATGATAACGAAGTTTAATCAAACTAAAACTTAGAATATTTGCTCTAAAAACGAAGTGTATGAATATTATCATCTACCCACTTTATTAGTTATTTACTAAGAAATGAGTCGGATAATAAGTTAACCTGTCGAGCACCGGGGGGGCCGCCATTATTTATTTTTATTTTAATATAATTAATATTAATAATTTCAATAATATAAACTGTTATTGCTCTGTTCCTTTTGCTTCTGTAATTATACTACTAGAGTACAATTTTAAATCGGTTGGGGTTTGGTGGCACATTTTTTTTCCAGCGGTTTTCAAAGTTAAAAGATAATGCATTTTTAGTGCATAACCTGGCATAACGCTTTTGCCTATCACGATCGTGTGTTCTACAACTTACTCCGAGACAAAAAATAATTAATCGTTCTGGAAAGTGATACTTTTACAAATAATAAACAACATGTCTCATTTGTCTACACTTTTGAGGGCTGAGATAATAGTATTACATAAACAAAATGTATCCATAAGTGAAATTTCGAGGAGATTAATGCTACCGGTAAGTAACAAATCCAAACTTAACATAGGTAATGCAAAATAATTTAACATTGTTGATATTTGTTAGGTTTTAACGTAATTTTGTGATTGTTTACAGAGGAAAACTGTGCAGTTTTGGGTGCATAGATATGCAGCTGAAGGGACAATCGATGCCAAACGTCCGGGTCCAAAAGCAATTGCATATACGGATGCCAACCCACTGCATCGAAATATTGTTGCTACGTATAGCGCTGACGGCTTTGCTACAACAAGAAACACTGCAATTATGCACGACGTGTCTATGACAATTGTTCGACGCCACTTACGAGCAGCAAAAATTAAATGTCGCAAGCCCGCGAAAAAAAATTTACTGACGGCGTTGCATAAGGAAGAAAGGATGCGGTTTGCAATAAAATTTATAGATTTCGATTGGTGCAATAATATAGTTATATTTAGTGATGAAAGGTGTTTTAAGTCAGATAAGGATGGGCGTAAAATATTATGGAGAAAAGATGGAGAACGTTACCATCACAAAAATATTCTCCCATGCCCCATGCTCCATGGGATGGTCTAGTGGTCGCATTACGTTAGGTTATTGGGGCTAGATGTCATCGATGGGTCCCGGTGAGTTAGTGGAGGTAGGGGGTCGCAATACCAGTCAAGGTTACTTGGACATTTTGCAAAATGTTATGTTGCCTACCGTCAATAGGGTGTGTAACGATTGACATAATAACAAAATATCTAACGTTCACTTGACATAATTTCAGTTAACATAATTTTGTTTAACATAACGATCAGTTGACATAATGAATTTTTGATATAATTTCATTTTACCTAATTTCATATGACATAATGAACATTTCCTATAATGCACATTTCACATAATATTCATTTAGCATATTATTCATTCACTATAATATTCATAATCTCTAAGTAACTTTTAATATAATTTAGGAAATCACACCTGCTACCCTCAACTATTGTTACCAGGAGAAACTGGATGCAATCTGGACTTTAGGGCACCCCGACTCGGATAGGTTAGGTTAGAAGGGGATGGCGGGGTCGTGTGAGCGAGCGAAGCGAGCGAATAGACCCCGTCATCACCTTCGTGGTTATTTTTTTATAAACCACCCAGAAGTAGGAGCCCCGCAAAGCGGGGCTCCGTCGACCAAGCCTACCCTCGACCATGCATAGAATATTTTAAGGTTTGGTTAAGTGCCATTTGAGTTAGGCTAGAACTGTGCCCATCAAACATTTTTTGGTCAAAAGAATATAAGGCCAAATGAGCGTTATATTAAAAGAATATTATACATATTAAAAATTATATAAAATTAACGTTATACTAAATGTTATTATGTTAAATGAATATTATATGATATAAAACATTAGGTCATATGAATTTATGTCATTTGATATTATTTCATATGAAAATTATGTCATATGAACGTTAGTTCAAGTGAAATTAGAGGATTTGTTATTATGCCAAACATTACACACCCGCGCGTGGCATACCCGGACGAACATATTTACTTCGTGCACGATAACTGCTCGGTGCACCGCGCACGAATGGGGCAAGACTGGTTAAGTGTCCAAGAAAACTTGACTGTTATTGTATGGCCCTCTAAAAGTCCCGATTTGAACCCCATAGAAAACCTATGGGGTCACATGGTGCTCAACTGGGATTCATCTGATGTGAGATCTAACGTAATTTAGATAATTTAGTGTTATCCATGTGGGAATCGTTTCGCGGCACTGACCTGTGTGAAAATTTGGTGGCTAGCATGAGAACGAGGTTACAAGAAGTAATCGACAATGAAAGTGCTCCAATTAGATATTAATTTTGATTTAAATTGAATCCAATTATAAATATTTTTAAAAAGCTGTATTACTGTATGTTGTTCTTGTTTTTATGATGTTATTGTTATTGAAATCAAGAGTTACGATACCTATCATAGTTCATTTTTTAAAACATGCTGATTGATAACTTTGATAAGTAAAAAAAAGACTAAGAAGTAAGCTGTAGGTAATTATACTGTTGTTGTTATTATGTGACATGATGTTATTGTTATTGAGATCAAGAGTTGCGATATCTATCATAATTCATTCTTGATAACATGTTGATTTATGTCACTAATAAAAAACTTAAAAATCAGTGACGTCCATCCTTGTCTGACTTAGAATATTTTCACTTTATATATTGTATTAAGGATAATCATGAACAGATTCGTTAATTGTGACCATTCCGTTTAATCTATGTAACTAATAAGTTGTAATAAACATAGTTGGATCATTATCGCAGTTTTCTTTGTCACAATACTTTCAAAATATTTTAATTATTATGAGAGTAACTATAACATTACTATTAAAAAAAAGGGTCAAATAGAAAACAAAAACAAGCAAACTTTCTGCTACACCAGACGATTGGAATCGAACTTGGGACCTCTTACTCGTCAGTCACGTATCATACGCATTGCGCTACGGCGCCGATAACAGCAGTGGCCAATTTTTTGCTGTACTTTCATAGTTGTGTACGGCTACTAATTGCTTTTTTGCATGAGTGTGAGTGTAGAAACGACGAATTACTTTGTAGCACACAACGATAATACCTGTTGTGTTTCACGCGCTAGCGTTTACGCACACATTTATGATCTGCTACGCAATCTCAGTCACCGTGTGTACTATTAATCTTAAGCTCCTAGTGTAAAATTGTATTCTTAGTGTACAAATAAATAAATTGTGTATGGGCAACGTAAGTATGGGTTACATGGTCATGGTTTAAAATGAAAACAACTATTTATAGTAAAGATTATAAGGCACTGTTTATTATCATTCACTTAAAATTACAATAAAGCATACACTTAAGAGATCTATTTAATCATAATTAATATTTGCTTATACAATACAATACTTATAAAAAAACTTTCATAATCACTTTAATACTAACTATACATTCATAATTGACCAGCCATTATTATATTTATTAATTATTATGCATATAATTGTGATATGTAAATACTTAACTACTAATAAGTCAAACTTTTTAATAACTCAATATTATCATGATCAACATGATAATTTTTATATCCTTGTAACAAATTATTATTCATATCAATGTGTCAAGATTAACAAGTACATGTCGAATGTCATAAATTCTTACTTAAAGGGCCTATTTCACCACCTATGATTAAGTTTCGAGTATCTTACTTGACAGATAATTTCATACAAATTCTGTCAAATTTTTGAATTTATTCAGTGAGTAGTGCCTACTCGGACATTGTGAAACAGGCCCTAAATGTCATAAAAATAGAATCTAAAATCATTGGTACATGTCAAAATTTATTAAAATACTCTGTCTTCATTAAAATGAACATTATAAAACGAAAAATGACCTACAAAAATCAAATTATCGTTTACAAAGTAATATTGATCATAAAAATAATTGGTAAACTGACACAAAGTATATTATGCAGGGGTAAGACTTGAAAGAATCTTCTTGCCGAGGATAGTGGAGGCAGTGTTCAGGATGACCATAGCAAGCTGGGTCTTGTCTCCCGGCTGCGTGAGGAACATGGCCGCTCGCTGGTAGTCCTCCAGACCCATACCGGCCAGGTAGTCATAGACAATGTCAAACAACTCTGCTAGCTTGTTCCTTATGTCTTCCCAGATACTCCTCATGGAAACAGCTAGAATAAAAAAAGAAATGTTTTAGAATTTTTTTGAGGGTAGTTGCAAAAATAAGGTGTAATATTTATTTGGATTTTCCTAGGAAAACAGACTGAACAGCAATGCATTTGCTGATTTGCAATACCAATTTGATGCTCTAATGCTTAAAAGGGTCAGTTACATTACTTTCATAAAAATGAATGCTAACTTGTTTGCTGCTGACCTAGAACCCAATTATGGACTGTAATTTTTTTCAGCTGTTCAAATAATGGTAAAGTTTGAGTAATTTTATAGGTAAACTTAATACCTACCTATTACTATAATTTTATTAGCCCTATCAAAAAGAAATATAGTAGGTATAACTTTGGGCAATTCTAAAGAGATAACAAATTCGTCAAGTACCCTATACTTTACTCAGAAAATAAAACGTGAACTTTGAAAGTAAATCCAATAGCCTTAATTGCAAATAATATATGTACGAATATTAATGAACTCACCAACAATACCGAGGCCGCACGCACCACCAACGGCTCCACCGACGGCTGCGCCAATTTTCCCGCCATAATGACGGCCGATGAGGCCCCCGGCGATCGCTAGCCCCGTGGTCACCAGTAAGGCCCCTTTTGCTCTTTCATCGCTCATGATCACACGGAAGTCGAACATATCACTTATAGTAAGGATCACATTCTCGATAGACGAAGGATCGAAGGGCAGAGTAACGTCGCTCCTGCCACAAGCTCGTGCCCCGCGGGTGCACACTTCTTCATACCCGTCATGGTCAGACCCCGATTCGTAATCAGACATTTTTATTTTATATTTTACACGCGATAAAACTATGAAACACTTATGAAAGCAAAATACTGAACGCAAGCTTTCTTTATTGCAAACGACCACTCGTGCCAACGTTTGATGTTGAACAACAAATTAAATTAATTTTACATAGCACTCACTCAACAAAACTGTCGGTATTTGCGTAATTTTCCAACCATAGACAACAATGTGCGATATTCTCAACTATTATAATTATTATCTTTGAATGCAACTCAGTTTCAGACATTACAGCATCACTCATTATTTAATTTAAAAAGCTTTTTCTACCTTGATTCACTCATTATCTATTAACAAGTGGAGCTAAAAATTTTATTGAGGTACAAAATTACACTAATTTTACATCATAAATACCACTTTATATCAATTTGCGAATAATAAAATCAGCCACAGGACTCATGTATACCGCAATCACACTAATTACAGAACACGCTGACCTATAATAATATGTTGCGCGGATATTGTCTAAATGTGATTTAGGACTTCACCAAAAACAAAACCATTTATTTGATCATTTTAGTCTGTGTCAATCTCATGTCACTGTCAACAGTCTCAAGTGTCAAAAATTGTTTATCCGAAGATCCGGTGCATCGCTGTGTTGTGTTATGCTATGAATAGTTGTGTTTTTGAGTTTGTATTGATCGAAAAATTTGTAGGGGCACAATATTTAAGCAGAGTGTAAGCAGGGAAACCAGGATAACGTATACAATGAATTTTATTGTGTTATTCTGAGAACTGTTTATGATCAACTGACAACTATAAATATAAACAAACAATCCGTGGAACGGTTACTAGGTTTATATGAAATTGACATAGTTCTATCGATAGCCAGATAGGTACCACCTATTAAAATAGGTCCGTATATAATATCACATTAATTAACTATTTCAATACGCCCCCTTAATGCGCATATTAAATACAAACAGCAATACAAGAAAAAACACATACAAAAGAAAGTAATATCAAAGAACAATCATAACAAAATAAACAATTAACAAGCAATGCCTAAACCACGCATGCACGAATAGTGCTTTACTCTGGGCAAAGCTTTCGTTAATATGTCCGCGAGCATTGAGTCTGTCGATAAATACTTTAGCTCAATACTCGTATTGTTCTTCAATACACTTCTAATAAAGTGGTACCTGATGTGAATGTGCTTACTCCGAGAATGAAACATTGGATCACCGGCAAGGCAAATCGCCCCCTGATTATCTACATGTAAAGATAATGGTGCAAACTTACATAGCCCAATCTCAGTAAGCAAGCTGTTCAGGTAAATTGCCTCCTTCATAGATGACGCCAAACTTATATACTCGGCTTCGCAGCTCGAAGTCGATACACATTTCTGCTTTTGTGACTTCCAAGACACGCATCCACCTCCTAACATAAAAACATAACCGGAATAAGAACGTCTATCTATCAAACATCCACCCCAGTCGGCATCTGAATAACCATGCAATGTTTTACCTGTTTTCGTAAATATAAGTCCGTGATTTCTCGTATGTTTTAGGTAGCGCAGTACACGTTTTGCTGCATTCCAGCACTGTTGATTAGGACAATCCAAGAATTGGCTCAATACTGCCACAGTATTCGTAATATCCAATCTTGTGCCCGTAGATAAATACATTAAACAACCGACTAACTCTCGATACGGATACTGCCCCGTATCACATTGTTCCGTAGGTTTCGTAATCTTAGTTTTCGGATCCATGGGTGTAGAAGGGCATTTTCATTTTAAATGGCGCAGGTTTTAAAAAACAACCTTTTAAATTATTATTGTTTTAGGACACTTTGAATTTTGAATTATTGTAAAAAATATATTTATGTTATGATTAAATGTAATAATTACGTGCAGAAATGTGTATTTTATTTTCTAAAATTATTTTTTTAAAGTAAGTCAGGCTAAAAATGTCTTTTTAGTAACAAAAATCAAATCGTGATAACAAATAAACTGCTGGAAATTAAATGAAAAAAAGCGCTCAGTATAAGTTTATAATATCAATTAATGAAATTAAATATTACTACTTAGTCAATAGATATTTATCTTTATTTAAAATTTCAACAATTTGGTCTGTATCGTAACATTTTGACCAAATGCAAGTTTTAATTTTCGTGTAACTTATTTCATCAGTCAAGGAAAAATAAACTTGGAATATAGTGTTTATGTACTTTTTTTTTCTTTATTTATAATATTTTAATAATAATATTCCACATAATATTTAAAAAAATAAAAATAAAAAACGACAAAAATATTTTGGGACTGTTACTAAAGGGACATGTGACGTGACGAAACAGAATTGTTAAGAATAGTGCTCACTGTAAGGTTTAAATGGTATAAAATGTTAGTTCTATGAAATGTGTATGTAAATACATAGATCAAATTAAATAGAAATGCATATATTAAATATGTATTTTAATAAAACATTTTGTAAAAAACTTGAAAAAATTTATTTGGTACATCGAGTATCTTAATCATCGTTTATTTTTCGTTCGTTCGCGATAAGAATGCAGTGAGTGATCATTGTCCGTCGGCCTAGCCCTAATTAACTATTAACCAACAAACTAATAATCAACAACATAACAACCATGTTATCTTCATTATATTTTTTTTATAAAATTCACACTTGGACGAATAACTTAATCAGTATATAACTTCTAATTTATTTAAAAAAAAACAGTCCAAATTGCTTATCAGTTACAGTACGGCCGTTATAAGTTAGCGAGTCTGAAGTTAGGCTCTGCGAATTTTGGCGCTTGAAATATCGCACAAAAATAAAGTTAAAAAAATAAAAATAATTTGCAGTTGTTATTGCTGTTAAAAACTGTTATTGGCATTATATCGTAATAAAAACCTATCTAGGTGCCAAATTTCATCCAAATCCGAACACCCGCTTCTGTGGGATTGAGTGTCAAATATTCAAACTTACGAACCGACATTTAAAATATAAGGAATATATTTAAAGAATCTAACCGTTGTCATCAATAAATAAATTTCGACAGTTTAATTCATGAGTTCTAAGCTTTACATGTCTGTTTCGTAACATTTTTTGTCCATCCTATAGTAACGGTTACTAACAGGACGTGACGAATGTCGATCATTTTGAAACGAAATTAAAATACTCAAACAATATTATCACAAACCAATAAAATCTTACTTTTATGCCTTCAGCAGTGTTTAAGTTATGTACAGTTAAAAAATAAATAAAGACAAACTTCATATTTACGTAAAAAAACGTTACTAACATCAATAGATTTTCTTTGACCAAACTTTTTGTGCCGCGAAACGTACTGCCCTAGCTGGACACCTTGCGTGACTGACTACAAAATGGGGTTCCAAACTTTGACATTTGTACCCAGAGTTGCCATGAAAACCGAATTTGCACGATATTTGTGTATTTTAATAGTAAAAAGCATGTTACTAACCGGACATGTCCGGTAGTCGCGAATTCGTAAGACAGGTTTTAAATAATTTATTAAATATTGTTTTTAATAACTGCCCTGAAATGCTTAGTTTAAATAATAAATTAACTATCTAACAATAAAATCAAACTGTCGCTACATGAGTTGACGTACAAAAAATATCAAAAAAATTAAATACAATAATGCATGCTGTCATTGGGACATCATGATTTTACACCTTTTCGAAACATTATTAATTAAAATAAAATTGTAAAAGTGTTCTTTCAGGAACCAATAAAACAAATCCATATATATATAAATATACCTTCAGTGCACATACGCTTTTTCTTAAAAAAAATGTTTCCAATTTTTTTTATATAATTTTGTTGTCATGGGACAACCGAAAAACCACCTGCGCCATTTAAAATGAAAATGCCCAGAAATCGGATTACATCCACTTAATTCAAATTTATTTAACAAATCGTCAATATATTTTCGTTGTGACAATTTAATGCTCTTGTCACATCTGTCAAACTCTATGCCTAACATATACTTCGCAATGCCATAATCTTTCAATTCAAACTTCATGGCCAGTTCCCTTTTGAAAGTTTGAATACACTCACCTCTTTGCGATGCGACTAAAATGTCATCTACGTAAACTAGTACAAAGAGTTTCGTTTCTGAATCTACGGCCTTAAAATAAAGGCATGGCTCGTTTAAAGAGACTTGTAGCCCCATGGACTTCAGCTCCTCGTCCAGCCTGATGTTCCATTGACGACCTGACTGGCGTAAACCGTACAAAGATCTTTTCAGCAGGCACACCTCGCCCCCAGACTTCAGGTTGCATAACAACTTGCTGGCACGTTCATGTATAACTGAACCTGGCTGTTCTATCCGCATGAGGTCTTGCAGGCATTCTTCTAGGAGGTCTGGCACCTTCATATATATTTCCTCATCCAACAAACCGTTTAGGTAGGCCGTGTTTATGTCCAATTGATGAATCTCAAGGTCAAGTTCAACTGCAAGTGCAACTAGCAATCTTACTGTGTCAAGTCTAGCTACAGGCGCAAAGGTATCCTTATAGTCTATTCCATAAAGTTGACTAAAACCTCTTGCCACCAGCCTGGCCTTCTTCTTCTCAGTTTTATCCACATTTAACTTTGTCGTTAAAATATAACGGCAACCTACGACGTTCCGTCCCATAGGTTTGTTGACTATATCGAAGGTGTCATTCTTGATTAAACTCTTCACTTCTGAAAGTATTGCATCTTTCCATCCTTTTCTTTCATTACTGGATAAAGCTTCCTTTAAAGTAATTTCAACGACTCCGGCAAAATCCTGACAATCAACAAACTCTTCCGTTGATTCGACGCGTTCCTCCACGGGAATATCTGGCTCTACGTTAACCATATTGTATATTTTCCGTGGACGTCCGACGTGACCTCGTTCCAGTCGTGGTCGCCCTGGACCTCTCTTCATTGCCCTCCCCCCATCAGTATGAACATCATCCCGATGATGATCGTGCTGAAATGGTCCTACAGCAATATCTGGAACGTCCGTCAGTTGTGGTGCATCAAAGGATGTTTCTTGACCTTCATATCCTTCCACAGGTACAGAAATGCCTTCACCTTCCACCTCTGGAATTTTGTTATCTTGGATTCTGCTGGATTGGTTAGGATTGAATTCTATTTCCACCGTTGCTGGTTGGTCCGAAATATTTGCAGGCCCTTCTTGGTCAATCTTGAAGGGATCAAATCGTAAATTTAAATTTTCTTTTTCTTCACTCTTCAATTCTTGAAACTTCACATCTCTTGACATGATAACTTGTCGTTGCGCTGGTATCCATACTCTATAACCCTTTCGATCTCTAGGATAACCTACGAAGATTCCTTCGAAACTTCGTGGAGCAAACTTATCTTTAACGGGTGTCTTGTCCAACACGTGTACCTTAGACCCAAACTTTTGTAAGTAGTCTAATCTGACAGGTCGTTCAAACCATTTCTCAAACGGTATTTCACCTTCAAGACTTCTTGTTGGACAACGATTTCTTACGTGACATGCTGTCGCTACAGCATCAGCCCAGAAACCCGGAGATAATCCTGACGAGATGAGCATACACCTCGCCATTTCCACCAACGTCCTGTTCTTCCTCTCAGCAACAGCATTCTGTTGCGGGACGCCAGGAACTGTCAACATTCTTGCTATTCCTTCTTTCTTCAAAAAATCGTCGAAATCTCGATTACAGAATTCACCGCCGTTATCTGTATGAAGATATTTTATTTTATGTCCTAACAAATTCTCGACATGACTTTTGTATACTTTGAATGTCGTGAACACTTCACTTTTCTTGCTGAGAAAGTATACTTCACACCACCTAGTATGATCGTCAATAAAAGTGACGAAATATTTCGCGCCATTTATTGACGTATGTTGCATGGGTCCACAAACGTCAGAATGTATAATTCTTAACTTTTCATCGCATGGCCCATTTGAACTAGTAAACGGTAACATACACATTTTACCTTTCGCACAAATATCACAATTGTACAAGTCACTCACATCTGTCATCTTAACATTCATGCCAGATTTATTTAAAATTCGGACGAGATCCTTTGCATTTAAGTGTCCTAAACGTTCATGCCACATCCATACGTCAACCTTTTGCTCAGAAATGGCTGACACACTATCTAAATGTTCCTCAACGTAATATAAATTACCTCTACGATTCGCAACAAGTTTAGTGTTACCATAACTATCTTGAACACTAGCTATGTTATCCTTAAACGTAACGCTAAACCCCTGATCAGTAATTTTGCTTACTGAAATTAGGCTACATCGTAAATCCGGAACAAATAGAGTATTGGGCAATTGAACAATTGTTTTAGAACCATTATCACATGTAAGTAATCTGACTGTCCCCTTACCTTGTACGTTTGTGCTTGAATTCGTTGCTAAGTTTAGCTTACCGAACAAAGGCACAAGTGTTTTGTCGAATTTACTTGCATCATTGCACAAATGTGATGTACAGCCACTATCGATGATCCAATTTCCACTCCCGTTGCAAACAGCATTAACATCTGAAACACAATTAAATGTTACAAAATTGGAATCGATATCAGGTACTTCATAATCATTCGACACATACTTTACGGTATCACTACACTGTTCTTTGTTCTTCTTCGTACAATCAGAGGCTTTATGACCATACAGATGACATTTAAAACATTTGTATCTGAATTTCGAACTTGTCAGCTCAGTACCACTCTTTGGTTTAGAAGACTTCTTTCCCTTTACAAGAAATGCTCTATCTACACTTTCTTTTCGATTTCTGGAATGATCTTCTTCTAAAATCTTAATCTTGAGCGTATCTGGATCCGGCAATGAATCTCGAGATTCTATGGCACATCTAAAGTTGTCAAAGCTGGACGGCAGACTGTACAGGAGCATTATCGAGGTCAGATCATTATGCATTTCGATATCCATGTCAGCTAACTGGCTTTTCACATCGAAAAATCTCATAACATGTTCTCTTACATCACCACCTTCTTCCAATTTATGGAGCAACAGCTGTTTTAGTAATGTCGCCTTTTTTGCAGGTCCCTTCGACGCATGAATGTTCTGTAACTTTAACCATACGTCTCGCGAAGTCTTACATCCTCGTAGATGTCGTAATTCGCTCGGACTTATCGATAAAATGAGATCAGACTTAGCTTTCGAGTCTCCAATGTCCCACTTTACTGCTTCGGCTGGTTCTGCTGGGCGTGCGATACTTCCGTTCACGTATCCCCAGGCATCGTTCTTAACTAAAACGGCTTCCACTTGGATTTTCCAGGTCTCGTAGTTGCTCTGATGGAGTTGATCAATTTTGACAGAACTCATTTTCACTCCAATTTCTTCCTTTATCACGTTTAAATCTCTCCTGATTTATGCGTTCTGGGTCCATAACCACTGTAGGGGCACAATATTTAAGCAGAGTGTAAGCAGGGAAACCAGGATAACGTATACAATGAATTTTATTGTGTTATTCTGAGAACTGTTTATGATCAACTGACAACTATAAATATAAACAAACAATCCGTGGAACGGTTACTAGGTTTATATGAAATTGACATAGTTCTATCGATAGCCAGATAGGTACCACCTATTAAAATAGGTCCGTATATAATATCACATTAATTAACTATTTCAATAAAATTTACCTGCTAACAGTACTAGTCCCCCATTTTTAATCATCACACGTACTTGTTGTCCAATTTAAATTATTGGCATTGTTGGAACCTAAAAAAATTGTAAATAAAGCTACAGTTACAGAGTACTTTGTAATATACCGAAAGCTGCAGTTGAGTTAAAATTACCATGCATAAAAACACCCATCTAAGTGAGCGCATAGCTCAAGAAGCCCAGCTTCTTGCTGAAGAAAAATGGATTATAGACACGCTCAAAAAACTAAAAAAGCAAAAAAATTGTCTACAGGTTAGTGTTCTTGAACTTTCGACAGGATAGTAAGTCTTTCTGCCTTTTATAAGCGCACTATTATATTTTAAGTGTACAGGGTATGTTTTTTTAGGCGTGTGTCTCACGTGCCCAGATCTGAAACCCAGGAATGGTAAAAATGAATACTCAAAGAGGTCTCCTGATTTGGATATAAATTTTAAATTTTTTTTTTAGCCAGGAATCAAACCCATCCATACTATTTTGAAAAATAGTTTTACATATTATAAATTATTACACTATTTATTGTATAATAACACTAAGGACTATAAACTTACAAGCTAAATAGAGCTTAAGAAGTTTTTTATTTTTCTTAAAAAACCCTTGTCAAAATACTGCAGATTTATTTTTCCTACTGCAAACTTTCTTGCAAGCAAAATTACTGACAGTAATATTTTGCTCTCTAGAAAGTGCTAGTATAATGTAAAAATAAAAATTAATATTTTTATTCCTCAGAAATTTGTTTATGTAGCTTTAAGTTTTAATTACTCAGATACCCGCGAAACGAGACACAATAGTAAAACAATAACAGCGCGGTCTCATAGGACCGATTGGGGATTCAAACGTTAATCAATAACTTATATTGCTTGCTTTGAAGCATTTCATTGAATTATTACTTGTTGTGTTGTTCGTCCTAGTAATTGTCACATAAATAAACCTCATTCAAATTTCAGATTGAAAGACTACACTTAGAGAACCTCCGAACACAATTGAGGAGTAAATATAAATTAAGAAAACAACTACTGCTAGCAAAAGCTGCTATGAATGTAGTGCCGGAGCCATCTCAGGCTTCAGCACCACAGGTGCCAACACAGGTGGCACAGGCACCTTGCCCGGCACCTGAACCCGAAGAACCAGCTGTTGTTACTACATTGTCACAGTTTGATGTGCCCGTGGCTGGTATTGATGACGAGATGTGCAACAATGTAACACTTGATCTGTCTGTAACTGACTCTGTTTTTAGTAAGTGTATTTTTTCTGTTCCCTATATATTTTTTAGTGATTTTAGCCTCATAATATAGTTTGCCTTGGTCAATAGTAATTTTAATGCTTTAGATGATGATGATAAACTGTTTTAGTCATGTTTCAGATTTGATATTACTATTGTTACACTAAATATTTTCGTGCCTATTTTACCAGGGACATATATTTACGACTAAATATTCCATATGGATTGAATTTATCTGTATGATAGACAAGAACAAAATCAATTTATTTGTACATCCACCTTATCATTACAAAGTAAACTAACAAAATCCCTAATAATTTCAGCCAATCAAAAACTAAATACATTGGATATGGAAGAAGATGAAGAAGATTTGGACAATGACTTAGGAGAAGAAGAGGATATGGAGAATACTCTGATAGACATGAACATGTTGATGCAGGCTCAGCCTCGTAATAATAATTAGAAAGTGTGTTGGCAGGAGAACAGGTAATCAATTTTGAGTTGAGAATGTAAAACATGACAGGGTAACTTGTGTACACCATAATCATGGTGGCAAGTTTCCTCTTAATAAAATGATGCATGGTCTTAGACTATGGGAACGAAAATGCCAAAAATGCTAAGTGTACATAAAACACTAATTTCTATTGTTTTAATTTTGTTACAGAAACATCAAGAAGCTATTGAAACTGTAAAGTTTGCGGATTACAAAGTAATTTTTGCGACGAGATTGAAGGAGTTAAGAGAATCTTTGACTTTTGTATTTTAAGTCTTCATATTTATTGCAAAAAAAAAAAAAAACCACCCAAAATGCAAAATGGTTTTTTGCACCCCAAAATGTATGACTAAACCATAATTCAATACTCGTAGATTTTAAGCATAATAATAACCATTTAGATTATTGAGATCCATAAACTGTTAGTTTTTCTTTTCAAATTGTCAAAAAATTAGTGCATGATCATTATCATTATATATTTTGTCTTCAATGAAAAACGTGTAGAACACAAAAATGTTTGTCTTGTATAGAAGACTGTGGCAGTCAAAAGGCCAAAACTTTACTTGTAATTGAGATCACTGTACTGAATTATATTTAATTGTATATTTTTTATACTTTCTATTCATAATTATATATTAATATAATGTATAAGAACAATGTTAACAATGGAAGAAGAACAAGTTAGAATTTAGCATCTTACTCGAATTTGAAAAATTCAAAATTTTGTGTCAAAAGCTACTTATTTGTTTCCTTTTGTTGCTCAGTCACTAAATATTAACTTTATAATGATAAATATAAGGGATATAACTTAATTATTACCTTAATTAACGTAATATAATACATGCATAATTATTAACACTATAAAAAGTTCTTTTTTTGTTTAGTTGAAAGATACAAATTCATTTATGTTCCTAACTTGTTTAGGTAGATTACTAATATTTTGCCTGATACGAAAAATGTAGTGGGGATTTGCATATGTTCAGTTTATTTTTGTGCCTGAGGGTAAATCTAGTGTGATTTATTTTTATTTTAGTAAAGAATACCTGATAAGTATCTGTGTAAAATATGGACGTTATAGTGAGATATCATTTAAGTTTTTTTTTTTAAGTGGAATTTGCAGCTATCCTTTTGTTCAATGTGAATGAAAATTCTGACAAGTTTTTTCTAGGTAAACTGCGGTCTGTATTTCTTTAATTTTGTAAGATAATTTATTTAGGTGTAAGAAACTTCAAGTATTAATAAATACGAATAAGTGATATTTAAAGAACCTTTTCTTGATGTCGTTTTATGAAAACAAAAATTGATGTTTATGATAATAAAGACTTTTGGACAACATTTGTTAAAAGCATTTATTTTAACACTACGTTAGTTCTGAAGTACCTTTAAAAAAAAAAACAATACAACGAATTCGTTTATTTCCATTTTCGTTCAAATGCACGAGATTATCTACTTTATCGAGATCGCGCCTCTTCTAAGGATATGATGCTGTGCGACGGGTTAAGCCAGAGTGGAGCAAGTTGTACTAAGGGCCTAAACGTTTATAAATCATAACGAATTAAAAAAAATATTTTCAAAAAGGGATCTGATCTATTTCGGCCGTCCGGACGTCTGCTGTCGACGACTCGGACTCGTCCAAGTAGTTGACAGCGCGTACCACGTGTCAAACAGTAGCGGCCCAGCAGGGCCGAAGCCCGTTAGGCCCACGTGATTATTTTTTTAAAGGAGACCTGCGGACCTAGAACGCAAAGGGCAACTGAAAGACACATGTGTGGTTTTAGTCAGTAAAAATCTGATACACCCTTCCGCTCCGCCCCCGACCGGAAGAAGTCAACAGATATCATACGACTCTTCTTTTTCGTCGGTATCACTAACAGAGTGGTCGTGGTCATCGCTTCAGGTGTTGGTGGCAAGCTTCACAACACGCCGCCACTCTTCTCTGATGGCTGCCTTCCTCGTGCATTTATGAAGTGATGATAAGACATTTACCGCCGCTTTTATCTAGTTAGGGTGCGTCCACAGTGAATGCGCGGTGGCGGGGGCCTGTGGCGGGTGCGACAAGCGATGCGGTATGGTGGCCACATTGACGCGCGAGCTGTTGTAGCTTTTGGACTTTATTCAGGGGTATTATTATATTACCATAATCGGCCTTGTAATGTTCCCACTGTTGGGACTCAAACCGCCGCTCTAACGCCGAGCGACAAGACCGAACTGGTTTGATATCACCGCTACCCGCGCATCAGATCGCCTGTTGACTAGGCCCGTAGTGTGGCCATAACGCGCGGATAGGAACGTTGGAAAACTACGCGCGCTAACTCGCTCATGACCGTCGCGCTAGGCTCCCGCCTTAGTCACTGCACTATGGACGCAAAGGGGCGTTTCATATGTTTGATATTTCGCACCCGTCATCGCAACCGCGTTAGGCTTGTAGTGTGGACCCGGCCTTAGGGTCAGCTCACACAGAGACGCAACGCGACGCAACGCTGCTTGCACGAAACACGAAAATATACAGATTTCATTATGAGAATTTAGAATACGTTGCTTCATGCAGCGCTGCGCCTCGAGGCGCCGCGCGGTGTCGCGCTGCACAGCGGAACGTTTTTACATTCGCTCGTGTCGTGTTGCCAACGGTGTTACTATGCGCCTCGTAATCACTAGCTTCTTCCTGCATCGCATCGTCGCGTCGCGTCTCGGTGTGAACTGACCCTTAGTCCACATCATCGCATCGGTGATCTTCCTCGTGGCCTGGTACTCTTAAGGGTCCTTTCACACAGACCGGCTCGGAGAGGAGAGCAGATTTTTTATCACGTTGAAAACAAAGCTTTAAGTATTTGGAGTAAGGTTTATTTTTGCATGTGCACTGCGCGTTCAAGCATTCTTTATGACAAAACAGTGCACATGCAAAAATAAACCTTACGACAAATACTTAAAGCTCTGTTTTCAACGTGATAAAAAAATCTGCTCTCCTCTCCGAGTCGGTCTGTGTGAAAGGACCCTTAGTCCACATCATCGCTTCGGTGATCTTCCTCGTGGCCTGGTACCTTAATGTTTCCCTGGACCACAAGTCACTCAATACCCAGTTCGATTTAAGACTAGGGATCTGAAAAAAAAAGTCTTGAAATGATGACCAATTGGACGCGGACAAAGTCGCGGGCACCAGCTATTTTGACAAATAAAAACACATACACGTATATTAACAAAGAATTTAATAAAGTTTGTCTTACATTTACCTTTACATACAATAATCCATTAATGTATGCTATTTACAAATGTTCATACAACAGTTTAACAAAAAATATGTTTTCGAGACCAAACCTTGTTGTTTTACGGGAACTTCATGCAAATGGCACATCCGTCCGGCAAGGGAAAATTGTATAATTTAGGCACTGCTCTTCTGGTCTAAGATCCAAAGAAGAATTTTATACCTCATCTGTTATTTGATTATAATTCAGATTATATGCTAGATAATGTATTTATTGATGCATTGCGAATAGGTTGCCGAGCTAAATTTGGTGCAAAAGATGTTAAAAAATATTTATTGTTCGCCATTTATTTACGTAATTAGAATTTGAAAATGAAACTTTTAATTTGATAACTTATTAACTAAATCTTTGAGTAATTAGTTTGGATCTAGCCAGAAAACGATATTATAGTAATAATAATTCTAGTTAGAATCTTATTGGAAAAGATATGGCAAGCTTTGTGTTCATAAGTATGGTCGAGTTAACATTTTTACTCAATGATGTTCCAGAAACTTTTTTATATGTAAATTAATGTTAAATGTTATTATTTTATATGAAAGTATATATTGAAAGGAACATTTTTATGTATATATATATCCATGGTTACATAAAGATTTGAATAAATAAATGCGTCAGAAAAGAATCGACAGAAGTAAAAGTAAACGTAAAAAGGGTCTTAAACAAAATACATGGTCCCCAATAATAAGGGAACTTAGCCGACTATTAAATTGTTTAAATGCTGTAAGATTAAAGAGGAACCAATTTCGGTACGATCGTAAAAAAGTTAAATCAATAAAAAAAAGTAACTAAAACGTGGTAACATCCTAATTATGACCAGTGTATAGAACTAAAAGTTAGAATCATCACAACAATTGTTGGATATATTATTTCTTTTTGTATACCTAAATAAAAATCAATTTTTATATGTTTGTCCTCTATGCGTTCCTAAATCATTGTTCAGATTGTGGACGCCCGAGAGTATTCCTGGTCCAAAAAATGAACAAAAATAAAAATTGTTACCGGGGTAGGGCATCTCCGAAAGGTTGGAAATGCGTAAGTAAGGCTTATTTTAATTTTTCTGTGGAAATGGAATTTCAAACTACGGAATACGTCTTCAACATAGATAAACGAAAATATCGGGACTTTCCTTGGGATAAGTTTGTTATAATGAGTAATATAAGCTACTTTTTTAGGGTTTCATAGCCAAATGGCGAAAACTGAACCCTTATGGATTAGTCATGTCTGTCTGTCTGTCTGTCCGTATGTTATAGCCACTTTTTTCCGAAACTATAAGAACTATACTGCTGAAACTTGGTAAGCAGGTGTATTCTGTGAACAACACTAAGATTTTCATACAAAAATAAAAAAGAACAATAAATTTTGGGGATTTTCCTTACATAGAACTGAAACCCAAAAAGTATTTTTTAATCAAACCCATACGTGTGGGGTATCAATGGATAGATCTTTAAAAATTATATTGAGGTTTCTAATATCATTTTTTTCTAAAATGAACAGTTTGCGCGAGAGACACTTCAAAAGTGTTATTTTATAATTATTTTACCATCTTCAATTTAGGCAACTATGGATACGCACCATTTTTGGTAAGGCAACTTATTACAGTTGAATTAGGAATAAAATAACCTTTCATTTGGTATATAATTCGATTAAATAACAGATGAGGTATATTTATGTCCAAAATGTAATTGCAAATTTAATTGTTTAACACCTTTTGCACCAAATTTAGCTCGGCAACCTATTCGCAATGCATCAATAAATACATTATCTAGCATATAATCTTAATCATAATCAAATAACAGATCAGGTATATTTTCTCATACATTTCGTCTATCGTATCTCGTACTATTCGTTACTTTTGTCAAGTTAAGATAATAAAATGAGATGTTTGAACACAGCGGATGCTGCGTTCAATCAAATCCTTAGCCATTTTCTAGTTTAGATATGCACGCATTATAAGATTGATTATAGGCTGTATAAAATAATGTCAGACCCAGCAGGGTCGAAGTCAACCAAGACGTATGTAGTTCAAAACCACCGTTACATTGGAAATCTTGGGGGCCATAGGTCGAAAACCCGTGATCCTGGAACGCAAGGCAAAGAAGGAAAATAGGAGTGGATTTTAGTCAGTCTAATAGGCCCTCCCGCTCCGCGATTTTGGTAAGTAAAATTCTGGCATGAGACCCGCTCCGGCCTAGAGCGCGCGAGCGGAAGAGGTCATTGGATGATTTCCTGCCTAAAATAAAACTGTATAAAATGTCATAAAACGTCTACTTTATCCTTAATCTTTTGATCGCCACAGTCTCTTATACATGACAAACCATTATGTGTCCAGTACGCCATCGTCACGATTACATGACAGATTAAAAGACGAAATCTTAACTTGGCGCCGAGAGCTTATTTTTATGACGTGCCGGTCAAAAAGTTAGAACCATGATCAGTTTAGACTTAGGGCCTGTTTCACAATGTCCGAGTAGGCAATACTCACTGAATAAATTCAAAAATGGAACAGAATTTGTATGAAATTATCTGCCAAGTAAGATACTCGAAACTTAATCATAGGTGGTGAAATAAGCCCTTAATGTTTGAATCCCCGACCGGTCCTATGAGACCGCGCTGTTATTGTTTTACTATTGTGTCTCGTTTCGCGGGTATGTGATAGATTACAGAAGGATTCCTTGAGTAAGAGACTGTAAAATATGGGGAAAACAAGGTCGACTATACAGTACATTTTCTGAAACACATCTGAATAATTCAATTCTCATAATGCGTACATTGCCTAAACATCATCAGACTGGCAAGTTAGCTATGCAATCAGTAAAATATTTTAAAATAAAAGATCATAAGATCAATAATCTAGTCCGAAAATAAAACAAGTGTACAATGAGCCCTCGCTTGTTGCGTATCCAGTCAACGACAATTCTGGGTATACATAAAACCACAAAATAGAATAGGTTACTTTGACCCTAAGGTGTAACTTTGGCCCAAGCGTATGAACCAATGGGAACGCCGGTCCCTGTGATTACGATATTCCTATTAACGAACGAACGGTTAACGAACTTGAGCCAAAGTTATACCTTAGGGCCAATGTAGTTCGACATTACGGTATGTACTTCACTTTTCATACCTAAGCTAGGCGATCGCGCTAGAGTAGGCACCGCCGCCCAAGCGCGTATGGTCTGCGACATCGTGTCTTTGAGCGGTGTCTATGTGTGCGTTGCTCAAGCGCGCGCAGTATGTAGATTGCCTTCTGTCCCTATCTCTTTTGTGGTAAAACTGAGGAAACATCAAGCCGTAGTGTGGGGTCGATTCACACCGGAACGGCAGAGACCTTTCAAACAATACTGGTCCATAAAGGATTTAGATAAAGTTTAAAATGTTTTAACTCCAAAAGTGTTAGCATCATCGCTGCTATTTCCTTATGAATCGGTCCTAAAAGAAAATGGTGAGCATAAAACCCTGTCAAAAAGTTAAAATAATCAGTTTCCTCATCACACAGCTAAAACGCCAGTTAAAGGTCTATTACACCACCCGTTTTTACGACCGGTCTACGTAGTCTGTCGTTGAGTCTACGTACAAGTAAGACCGTCTTACCTTTATTTGTTACACTACGCGACGTAGACTAATAGCCAAACCCAATAACCTATCTTTCACATACTGGAGATATTAAAACAAATGAAACAACAGAAAACATGTATAGTTTTGTATTGTATCATTTGTTTTAGTATCTCCAGTATGCCAAAACTGGAGATAGATAGGTTATTGGTTTCGGCCTTAAGACCGTTCGTAAAAACAAGTGGTGTATTAGGCCTTTTAATACAATCCACACAACCGGCCATGTGCAGTACCAAAAACAAATACATACATCTACAGGTATCAATCATTTTCAGTCTTTCATTCATAAACATTAAGTGTTCACTCACGAATATCATTCACTCTAGTTGTTACTCTAGCGGCGACGACTGACATCTGTCAATGTCATTATTGACATGTAAGTCGAAACTCTCCTGCCGACTGTACAATGTACTTTAGCCATGAAAATTTGGCGCAGTTATCTTTTTAAGTATGTTTTAAATTATATAAGAAAATAAAATCACAATATATTCGTAATAAAATTAGATATTTAAAAACCTTTTTTACTGTCCGTTCAATCGATTTTGACTCTTATTGCGTTGGTGATATGACAAATGGCGGCGGCAGTAAATAGTGGGTGTTATAAACACTTTTTTGCTTTTCATGCCATCTTTATGCCTAAGGAATAGAACTCAAAGTCGGTTGAACGGACAGTAAAACAAGGTTAGGTTAGGTTAAATTTCTAATCTTTTTGCGAATGGAGGGTAGTTTTTTTTACGACAGAATGTTTAACGATAAAATCGAACCTCCTTTTGAGCTATATAAAATAAAATTGCAAGTAAAAAAAGTAATCAATGTTTTATAGAAACCAAAATAATAAAGTAATTAAGCCACTTTAAAAAATAACTGCGCCATTAAAAATAAAAGAAAACTAAAAATACTACAATAAATTAATGAAATATTAACCCTATGTAATTGCAACATGGAAAAGCTATTTGTACAAGGCATAGTTTATACATCCATCAAATAACATTAATTTATAATAAGCATGCTCGCTGGCTTTTTTAAAAAACCATTTTTATGTGATATTTTTTTTTTTGAAACCTGCATTGTTGACAGATCACTGGTAGACAGTATTGAAAGGACATACATGTAGATTTTATATAGTTACATAGTTGCGATGGGTTGTAAGTATGATATAACGAGCTGTAGGAGACAGATATAACTTACGCCCGTTTTCAATAACCTACCCCAGTTCATAGATAGTTAGCTATCCCCGATAAACAGTAAGATTCTATCAATCCATAACTTTTGGTAGGAAATGCTAACCGTCGGTAAGTTATAGGAAAGCAAGTAAGGGCAAAAGGATAGATTTGTTTACCTTTAGTAGCTGCAACTTTAGATTGATAGCTTATTGAAAACGGCCGTTAAACTTTACGTTGAACGCGGTACTGTACATATAATGGATTCTATAACATTTTTGGGTAAGAATCAATTGAAATAAGTTTTACTGTAAAATTTATTTCGTTAGCTTAGCATCCTATCGCTAAAACGACATCAAGAGTAGTGATGAGCGATTCTGAGTCGTTTGAACAATCGACTCGCGATTCTACAAAATGATCAAGATATTTTTCGATTGTTTCCGCTAATTTACGAAAAAAAACGCAAACCAGTCACTCTCACTCGAAACTTTATACCATCGAAGAACAACTCGCGAATGAACCCGTCATGCGCCAGTCGCAATAACAAACCGAGTCGGACTCGAGTCAAAGTCAACAATCGAAAACCATCGAGATCTTAATCGAATAAAATCTCTCGTAATCGCGATGAGGAGCTCGTGGCTATATAATAACAGCCGCACAGATCGATCTTCAAGGTTAAGCAACGCTTGCCAAGGTTGGTTTGTGGATGGGTGACCATCTTAACGTAACGAGTTTCCTCCGTGCCTCGGAAAGCACGTTAAGCTGTAGGTCCCGGCTGTCATTTGTAGATCTTTTGCAGTCGTTACGGATAGTCAGAAGCCAGTGAATCTGACTCCAGTCTTGCCATGAAGTACCGTAGTACCCCAGTTAATGGGTTGTGGAGGTCTGGTAGGCAGCCGCTCCTCGTAAAATACTGGTATTCAGCTGAATTCGGCTTGACTGGAAGCCGACCCCAATATAGTTGGGAAAAGGCTAGGCAGATGATGATGAAAATCTCTCGTAATCGCGCAACGCTACGTCAGGGAGTTCAATCAGTTCAGTTCAGTCCAAATCAAGGCTATTCTAAACATAGATTCATTTTCTTGCTACTACATCAAATTTTATCCAAGTTTTCGGCGTAATCCAGTTACAAACATACAAACGTAAATTAAAACAACTGCTGCTTTCCCTGTAATTTATAGCATCGCTTGCAGTGGATTCTCAACAAACTCGTATATCATAAAAACAACGGTCCATGACTTTTACAATAATAATAAACATACAAACGGTCAGATGTCTTTTACCAATCGTTCTAATTCGACATCTAATCTAGTTTAAAATTAGTGGATTATACAGCAATATATAAATATTATAATAACGCTAGTCCATTTATAATCCATGTCCAAATCACTCAACGTTCACTTTGGCGACGCACTGTGTTAGCCTGTGTTGGTGACAGGCTCGCGCTTGGGCGGTGCAGTCTGGCGGTGTAGTGCGCGGCCATGTCGTCGTACTTGCGCTTGTGCTTGGGCGGCGCGGCGCATCACGAGCCCGACGTGTAGAACAGGATGTAGGCGGCGCTCGACTTCACCTCGGACGCCGGGATCTCCGTCACCACGTGGTCGTCGTACTTGTACCATCTGGGGAAGGGAAGGGTTTTACAAACTGAACAGAGACCCTACCCAAAGCTCTTGTAGCGACCTCTATGGCGTCACATAAAAAATACAGATCCTGCATTGCTCAATTTAAAGTTATCCGCGTGGTTGGAATAGATACGACAGCCCGAAATCATCTATCGAGCAATAGCACACCAGATATAACATCTCTCTGCTGGTCTGTCTGGTCGGAGGATCCTCCCTTTCTAATGTACAGAGAGTGATGTCCCACATTCTTCAAATTCTTAACCTGATCTATTTTAAGACCTAAACTGAACTGTTAAAGGGATGGAGCTATACAGGGTGTAAAAAGACCGATCACAATGCCGAGAACTACACATTCTGTACGTGTAATTAAGTAACTTGGACCAAAAAATATTACTGGGAAAAAACTTTTTTTTTTCATCTTTAAAAAATAATTAATTAATAATAATTCCGATCAGATGCACGTTCGGCCGCTCGCGCTTGGTCGTTGAACCGACCGCACGCTTGTGTGTGTGAGGCGCTCGTTGTGTTTAGTTTTCAATGCATTTTAGTAACTTCAAATGCGTAATTGACTATGAAAAATTGATAATTTTGATAACGTTTGTTCGGAAGAAAGTTTACTAATGATACTTGGAATACGATTTTGAAAAAAAACGAAAAAAAAAAAGTTGACTTTGACCTTCAATATCTCCAGAACCAGTGAATTCCCAGGTATGGTCCAGAAGAAAAAAGTATCCTAGTGATGAGTAGAATATGCGGTTTTCGTTTTCGTTAAGGGTCTTTTTACAGCCTTTATACAGTGTATAGTGGCATCCTTAGTTCTTGCTCACACGACTGACATTTTAACAAGTTGTGGTAAAGCCCCTAGTCAATCATATGCTACTGCTAGCGGCTTCACCCGTGTGGTAGTACAAAATTAGCCCCGGGGGCACATAATCTTGTCTGTCTGTGTCGCCACGCACACGCCACAGTTACGACACTACAGTACCCGGCACGTAAGTTGCCAAGATTTTGCTGTAGTGGGGGTAAATTCGCGCATGGTGCACAAAAAAGCGAATGAGCGAACGGGACGTAGACGCAGTGCGGGGGCAAAAGTTGACTAACGCACCAATCATAGACTACTATTATAATACTGCACCACTCTCTACCTCACACCCCGCGTCCCGCGCACACCACCAAATAGATCTAAAAAACGATTTCTGCGCAACTAACGACTCTTGCCAACTTACGTGCCGGGAACTGTCCTACTATTGTTTTTATTATTACAACTGTATTAAAAAATGAATTCCACTTACTTCCCATAAACACTGCTTTTACAATACGCGGTATAATGTCCTCCTTCCATGGACCCATAGTGGTTCGACACCGCGTACAGATTATACGTCGAGTGATTGCTCTGGCATTGTGCAAACTGTCGCATATCCAGCTCTTCAAGAGGAAAGTCTATGTAGGTCTGCTTCTTCCGATACGCGTTGCACATGTACTCCTTAGGGTCTACGTAGAACCGCTTGAAGTGTATCACCAGGACCGGTGGCAGCCGGGAGATGTCTAGTTTCTTGACGGCGTCCCGCTTTTCCTTGCAGTTTGGACAGTTCCAACCGGGTATTGTTTCGCCGTTTAGGTATAGTTTTAGGCAGTCCTGTGGAGGAAATGTTATTGTTTATTTACACGAAAATACATGAAATTTATTCAATTTTATGGGCAATTTTTGGAAGTGGGATGTCAGTCATTGATTGCTCAGGGTGGAGTGAGAGGGTGTGTCAGACATTCACTGACTAAAATCCCCGTGTCCTTGAAAACTTTGAGGAGCGTAGCTCACGTGCTTTTTTTATCGGGTGGGCGGACGGCGAGCTACCCATTGCTCATCCTCCCGACATCTGTGGTCCTCCGTATCTATAAGCTCTGTAACATCATCATTTCAGCCGAAAGACGTCCACTGCTGGCCATTGGCCTCCCCCAAGCGTCGCCACAACGACCGGTCCTGTGCGTCTCACATCCATCGGATTTTCACGACCCTCACCAGGTTATTCGTCCACCTTGGACCTGGGAGGCCTTCCAACGCTGCGTTTTCCAGCTTCTGGTCTATGAGCAATGTGCCCTGCCACTTAAGTTTGGTGATTTTTCAGGCTATATCGGTAACCTTGGTAACATAAATACTTGTAGTACTCACACTCAAGGTGCACCTATTGGCGTTGGCCGGCAGCTCGAGCGACAGGTTGGAGAAGGACTCGTAGGTGACGCTGGTCTTGCCGCAGACGGTGCAGCGCACGGTGGACTTGATCTGCCCGTAGAACAGCCGCAGGATCAGGCTCTCCTTGGACTTGGTGTATTCGTGCCACGCCTTCTCGGACGGCTGGAGGCTATCCTGTAAGTCATAGAAACGATATTATTATAGAACCAAAAATTCGAAGATACGTAACATCCACCAATCCGCACAGGGTTCGCATGGTGGATTACGACCCAATCCCTCTCCTAGAGAGGAAGCCTGAGACCCGACAGTGCAAACATTACAAGGCCGATAATTGTAATGCAGTAATAAAGACTGGTAATTGCATAACAGTCTATTCGCTAAAATAGTGACTCATCATACACTCTATTTACTCTTTTAGTTTGTAAACTGAAGACTTTAACTAACTTTTTTCACCAATCATCTGCATCTACCTACCAACTTTCTTGCCCCAGGGAACTAAAGACTCTTTCATTATGCCATCCTAAATTTCTGTGGCAGTTTACTCAGTGCGCGCTGGTGTTTACTCAGTGAGAAGTGCTCACCTTGTGCGGCGGCACGTTGATGCTGAACTGCAGGTCCAGGTGCAGCCAGTCCATGAGGATGGTGAGGAACTCGTGCGAGTCCTGCTGCTCACAGCCGCGGAATGCGCGCTGGTGTTTACTCAGTGAGGAGTGCTCACCTTGTGCGGCGGCACGTTGATGCTGAACTGCAGGTCCAGGTGCAGCCAGTCCATGAGGATGGTGAGGAACTCGTGCGAGTCCTGCTGCTCACAGCCGCGGAATGCGCGCTGGTGTTTACTCAGTGAGGAGTGCTCACCTTGTGCGGCGGCACGTTGATGCTGAACTGCAGGTCCAGGTGCAGCCAGTCCATGAGGATGGTGAGGAACTCGTGCGAGTCCTGCTGCTCACAGCCGCGGAATGCGCGCTGGTGTTTACTCAGTGAGGAGTGCTCACCTTGTGCGGCGGCACGTTGATGCTGAACTGCAGGTCCAGGTGCAGCCAGTCCATGAGGATGGTGAGGAACTCGTGCGAGTCCTGCTGCTCACAGCCGCGGAATGCGCGCTGGTGTTTACTCAGTGAGGAGTGCTCACCTTGTGCGGCGGCACGTTGATGCTGAACTGCAGGTCCAGGTGCAGCCAGTCCATGAGGATGGTGAGGAACTCGTGCGAGTCCTGCTGCTCACAGCCGCGGAATGCGCGCTGGTGTTTACTCAGTGAGGAGTGCTCACCTTGTGCGGCGGCACGTTGATGCTGAACTGCAGGTCCAGGTGCAGCCAGTCCATGAGGATGGTGAGGAACTCGTGCGAGTCCTGCTGCTCACAGCCGCGGAATGCGCGCTGGTGTTTACTCAGTGAGGAGTGCTCACCTTGTGCGGCGGCACGTTGATGCTGAACTGCAGGTCCAGGTGCAGCCAGTCCATGAGGATGGTGAGGAACTCGTGCGAGTCCTGCTGCTCACAGCCGCGGAATGCGCGCTGGTGTTTACTCAGTGAGGAGTGCTCACCTTGTGCGGCGGCACGTTGATGCTGAACTGCAGGTCCAGGTGCAGCCAGTCCATGAGGATGGTGAGGAACTCGTGCGAGTCCTGCTGCTCACAGCCGCGGAATGCGCGCTGGTGTTTACTCAGTGAGGAGTGCTCACCTTGTGCGGCGGCACGTTGATGCTGAACTGCAGGTCCAGGTGCAGCCAGTCCATGAGGATGGTGAGGAACTCGTGCGAGTCCTGCTGCTCACAGCCGCGGAATGCGCGCTGGTGTTTGCCGACCTCGTTCTGGAAAGAAATAGTCAGTCAGTATTGTGTGGAGACACAAAAAAATCTGAAAGAAGATGTTTGAGAACCAATATTTCGGTTTTTCTTTAGCCCAAGGGCAATTAGGAATTAAAGTTCAAGGTCTGCGTTTTGTGTGTATGTGACCTACAAAACAGGAGTAAATCTTAATAAGGGAAACGTTTTGAAAAAAAAGAAAGAGGGAGAAGACAGAGAGAGAGAGAGGTTCCTACAGAGAGGTGGTTGGGAAGCTGCTTTTCATTAGTAATAGTCTTGACTAAGCGATGATGATCATGGTATACAGCGGTACAGAGAGGAGGAGGTACAGAGTGAGGGGGTAGGACTCACCCGGTGGCGATGAAGCGGTACTGTCCGGACCACAGCGCGCGCACCACCGCCGCCAGCTCTTCTGCTATCGAGGGTTCAGAGAGGAGGAGGTACAGAGTGAGGTGTGAGGACTCACCCGGAGGTCCCTGGTGGCGATGAAGCGGTACTGTCCGGACCACTGCACGCACCACCGCCGCCAGCTCTTCTGCTATCGAGGGTTCAGAGAGGAGGAGGTACAGAGTGAGGTGTGAGGACTCACCCGGAGGTCTCTGGTGGCGATGAAGCGGTACTGTCCGGACCACAGCGCGCGCACCACCGCCGCCAGCTCTTCTGCTATCGAGGGTTCAGAGAGGAGGAGGTACAGAGTGAGGGGGTAGGACTCACCCGGAGGTCCCTGGTGGCGATGAAGCGGTACTGTCCGGACCACAGCGCGCGCACCACCGCCGCCAGCTCTTCTGCTATCGCGCCGCGAGTGCTGTGGGACCTGTCGAACACATAGAAACCCCTATTATACATTAATAAATATGCCCTTTTGTTAAAAGAAAAAACAAAGAAAAGAATTTGGGCTGGAGATGTTGATGAGTCAGGAGTTGAACTTTTATATAGACAGATTACCAGTCAGTATTGCTCCACAACTAGGCAAAGACATCTCTCCATTCCTTGCAACGATCACGATTTTTCGCTTCGTTTGTCTCATTTTTAAGAAAGACATCAAAGCTTAAGGCAGAAAAAAGAACATACGGGAAAAGCAATACAGGGTGTTTGGTGCATCGTGTGTCAAATTGATATGGTCGACTGGATCATCTGTTATCCTTCAAAACCCCTAAACAATACCCATGCCCTGTGGATTTTTTTCCATCGACTTTTTAGTGTTTTTTGAAAACTAGACCCGAATTTTACATTCAAATACAAATATTAAAAAATGTATAAGATGTAGAGCTGCAATTTTAATTTTGCACGAAACACACTGTATAATTTCCAAAATAATTATCTGCTAAATAATTTCCAAAAAACAATAAGTTGGAGCTACCTGTTGACATGTTCCAAGTACTGTCCGTTGCAGAAGTAGGTGACGAGGATGGCGGTGTTGTTGAGGCACTGGATGATGGAGTTCATGTAGCACGTGTTGCCCAGGTTCTTCAGGCCCGTCAGACCGCGACCCTGGACGGAAGAGGCTGATTAATCTTTATGATACGGTCTAAGGTGAAAAGTAAGGGCCTACACTCGGACCCGTACTTTTCATCTTACCTAATGTTGAGGTAAAAAAGCTAGAAACATGGCCCATGGCTGGGATAATTCCTAGCCATTGGTCATGTTCCTAATTTTGTTTTTTAAATTGTGAAATCCTCCAATGACTTCTCACGGTCTAGGTGGAGCGCCAAAGCGTGTGAGATTTTACTGAATAAAATCACACCTGTGTCTATCACTTTCCCTTTGAGTTCTAAGACTACGGGCCTGTTTCACCACCTATGATTAAGTTTCGAGTATCTTACTTGGCAGATAATTTCATACAAATTCTATTCCATTTTTTAATTTATTCAGTGAGTAGTGCCTATTCGGACATTGTGAAACAGGCCCTTAGGGTTTCCTTTTCAGAAAATCCCCGCGGTCCTAGCAAGCATCAGCCCTGATGGGTTTGTTGACATCTCTTTGAGGAGCGCGTGGATCACTACGCGATGTCAACGACTGGAGAGTCATGTTTCTAGTGATGTAACAAATGTTGAATTTCTGTCATGTGCAAATGTGAATGCGAATATTGACTATCAAATAAAAAGCGTGAAAAATGTCCTACAGGTTTGACATTTAGTGTCAGCCAAGTTTAAACAGAATATAGACGAGTCAGTACAAGTTGAATGAACGAAACTAGTCATATTAAGTTTATTTGGCAAGGTTTGTTATGACCCCAGGTTAGTTTAGTATTATAATACACACATCAAAAGTGTCTAGGGATCAACATATATTTTTGCAATAACTTTTCTCCTGATTGATATTAATTAAAATTTTCTTTAAGGATTCATCAAATAAAGTGTTTTCGTTTGTCACAGTAACGATAAACCAAGTCACCTTTGCATTAATAAAGAAATTTGCCATTTTCCTAATAAAGGGATTTTTGACATTTGAACCACTAACATTAAAGTTCGAAAAAAAGACTGAAATAACAGTTTTCTTTAAAATTTTATTGGGTAACTTAAACAATTAATAATCCGTGTTTCTACCGCGAACACTAACAACACAAGAACATCGGTTTGGCATACTCAAAATGAGTTCATCCAAATCACGCTGTGGAATGGCCGCCCATGTTCGTTGCAACAACAAAAAAAGGTCTTCTTGCGACTGGATACCCTCCATATTCGGCAGAGCTCTTCTCTGTAGCATATCCCATGCATGCTCAATCGGGTTCAAGTCTGGCGACTGAGCAGGCCAGGGCAGGACATTGATGTTAGCTGCGGCGAGAGTCTGTCTTACAACTCTTGCGGTGTACGGTCGTGCATTATCATGCATTAACTGAAATAAGGGACCGATTTGCACTTGTAGAGGAACGATGACGTCTGATACAATCGTCTCAGCATAAATTTGAGCGTTGAGGTTGCCTCTGATCCAAATCAACTCAGTTCTTCCGCCGATCCAAATACCCGCCCATACCATGATGGTTCCACCACTATAAGGATGGACTTCCTGGCAGGATTTTAATCGCTGTTGGCGTCCAGGGGTTCTCCAGTGTCGTATACGTCTTGTATCCGGTCTCATACCAAAACGAGACTCATCAGAAAAGCACACGAAACGCCATTGTTCTTCTGCCCAATTTCTGTGTTCAAGAGCCCATTGATATCGAATCCTACGATTGTGCATTGCTATAGGTGGTACCCGTAGCGGTCTTCGGGAATGAAGGTTCACTTCATGCAAGCGGATTCTGACTGTTTGGTCGCTAATTAAGTTCCCTGAAGAGTGATGAAGCCTCACGGCTAACATCATGGCGGTTATTGTTGGAGCTCTTCGAGTTAAGATTTGAATGTATCGGTCTTGTCTCCGTGTGGTGCAGCGATACCGTCCTCCATGGCGCTCAGCCACGGTACCAGTGCTTCGGTAACGTGTCCAAAGTCGACTGATAACACTCTGACTTGTATTCAGAGCTAAAGCCACAGTACGTTGCCGGGAACCAGCTTCTATCATTCCCACGGCTCTGAGCATTTCTTCCCTGCTTAAATGACGTCGCCGCTCCATAATAACGTTGGTTTTAATCAGTAGTAGGGAAACAGTAGCACTAATAATGTCTTCAATGCGTTGTATGTTTTTATAGGGAAAATATTGACAGCTGATTTTCATCTTTTACTCGAATTTGATTCACAGTTCCTGATTCAAATTATGAAATGCACCAAAAAGGATCCATATAAATTTATAAAATCATAAATTGATTACAAAGCCACATCTCAATCTCAAGAAATCCGCATAAAAATGCTTGATCCCTAGACACATTTGATGTGTGTATTTGTCAAAAAGTGATCTATAACATGAATAAAGCACATAACATGGGCTTTATTTTTTTTTGCATGTTATTTCCGGATTTATTTAAAAAATTTGTGACAGTGAACATATGAAAGCAAAAAATACTCGCGAATCAAAATTTAGAATTAGTTGGTTTTTAATGTAAGGAAGGAGATAATATTAATCATATCAGTTGTATAACCATTCCATTTTTTTTAATAACTTAATTTATAAAACATTTTTTTTATTCAAATAAATATTCTAACATTCGTTATATCTCGAAAGTATACAAAATCTCAACTTGATTAGGGGTAACTGTTTCAGAATCAATGTTCTTACCGCTCCAAATTTATTACACCTTGGCAAAACTTGAAATATATTGCCCAAACAAAAACAGGTAAAAAACTTTGCACGCTATTAGTTAGCTATTCGTGTATAAACTCTATCGATCAACACATTTTAGGTAACAGTTAAGAGAAATAATGTGTTTACATCTGAATCGACAATAGCAAAAAGGGATAAAACTGGGGGAGACTTGTTGACTTGTCTATGCTCATAAACTCATAATGTAGCTATTCAGTAGATTTGTCTATTCGTCTTGAATCTACAAAATAGTATCTTTAATTTACTTTAAAATTAAAAATCTTATTTCAGTGTCAGCACTTTTTCAACGCTATAAATTACAAAAGACTGTCCAGAAATATGCCCACCCGTCGTAAGCGCTGTAGCTATGTAATGTGATTATAATGCCTCCGGCATATTCGTCGACCACAGCACGAATGGTTTCCAGGCGGTGCTTCGTATAAGCCTTCCTAGTGGTCTGGGATAAACATTAGCACCAACACGCTTCTGGGAGTGGTGTCGGACTGAATGAACAGCCAAACGCTCATGCATGTCCAAAATCGTAATTATTTTAATGAACCTAGTTATACGTTTGCACCTACTACCATTATTGACTTGTATCATTACTGTGTGGGCGGTCATTTCAAAAATTTTATTCCGTTTCTGAAGAAGGAAAAGTCTTCAACGAAAACGTGTAAAAAACTTCCTTAAAAATTCATCCACCCTAACAGAAATCCTCCACGACGGCAATTGGCCAAGCCGGCCGCTAATACTCTGCGGCGTATAAATAAAGACACATTACGGCGCCGCCCGATGGCTATCAGCCGAAGGTCAGGGGTCGCCCTTCAAGGAGAACAGATGCAATAAACCATCTAGCAACACATGCCCGATTGTAACTTTACTCCTATTCTCATCATGATCTGCCCAGCCTTTTCCCAACTATATTGGGGTCGGCTTCCAGTCAAGCCGGATTTAGCTGAATACTAAATACACGACGGTTTATTTTACGAGGAGCGGCTGCCTACCAGACCTCCACAACCCATTAACTGGGGTAACACGGTACTTCATTGCAAGACTGGAGTCAGATTTACTGGCTTCTGACTATCTGTAACGCCTGCCAAAGATCTCCAAATGACAGCCGGGACCTACGGCTAACGTGCTTTCCAAGGCACGGAGGAAACTCGTATGTTCTATATTTCTCGTTATGTATGTGTTGTTGTCCTATTCTAAAGAAGAGAACTCTTAAAAAAACGTGTAAAAAAACTTCCTTAAAAACATCCACCCTTACAAAAATCGTCCACGACGGCAATTGGCCAAGCTATAAGGCGTATAAATAAAGACACATTACGGCGCCGCCCGATGGCTATCAGCCGAAGGTCAAAGGTCGCCCTTCAAGGACATGTTCACGGCGAAACAACCGCACGCTGTAGTTTTCAACTCACTTTAATTTTCTCGGAGTAGGGTTACGTTGAAGAGGTGGGAAAAGCCGGACAATTGTAAAACACGATTTGGTAAATCTTTACATATAAAAATCAATTGCTGTTCGTTAGTTTCGCTAAAACTCGAGAACGGCGATTTATCTTATCTTGGTCTTGAAATGTTCTTGGAGGTCTAGGAAAGGTTTAAAAGGTTAGAAAAATGGACAGTACGAAGTCTGCCGGGTCAGCTAGTTTTCTTATAATAATAATAATAATAAGCTTAATCGGCATTGCTGCGACTCAGGCCTTCGCTCTAGGAGAAGGATTGGGCTGTAATCTGGTGGATTATCGCGGGCCCAGTCCGGATTGGTGGATGTCACATATCTTGAATTTTTGTTTCTAAGACATGCCAGTATCCTCACGATGTTTTCCTTCACCGTTTTGAGTGCAGTGGTGATAAAATAAATTACGCAAAGTAATGAGCTACCCATGTGGCTGAGATTGAATCTTCGACCTACAACTTCTTGTAAGTAGGTAGGTAACTGTACCTACTGGGCCACCACTGCTCTCAAACTATTTCTAATACAATTCTTTTTATTTACACTGATACTGACAGGTTCCGACCTGGCGAGGGTCGCGGGAATCCGATGGATGCGAGACGCACAGGACCGGTCGCTGTGGCGACGCTTGGGGGAGGTCTATGTCCAGCAGTGGACGTCTTTCGGCTGAAATGATGATGATGATAGGTTCCCGTTTGACCAATAACTCAGCTAACGGCATACGTCGACGGAGTCTACTTGGCTAGAAGTTGAAGTAATCTATTTACTTTTGACTTAAATATTTTGCAGCTATCACGAAACACTTTACTCCGAAAGGGACACACATTAGCTTTTTCATAAGAAGAAGTTCAGAATTTTCGTAAGAGATTTCATTCTGGCCAAAAATCGAAAAAAGTCTAAATGGTACTACGATGAAACACGATACCTACATATCCGTACCGATACTACCGCATGGTAACCCCACGCGAGAGGGTGTGTGAGCCGTCTTAATATAGCCCCGACAGCTTGATTGGTGCTACTTGTGAATATTTGAAAAGGTTAGTGCAGTTTCTTGATGACGCACGTCTTAGAACTTATGGCTCGGCGTGTCATGTATTTTTGATTAGCTTTGTATGCCATGTGGAGTAAAATGTGAAAGGGAACTACAGGGAAACGTAGCAGAGAAAAAATGTTTTAGTTTTTTTGTATTTGCCTGCTGCTTTCCGTCCGATTATAATTTGGGTATCTTCAAGGTTAGAATAAATGGGCTCTTAGTAAACTAGTGCGGCTCATCATCAACGATTGCAGCACTGTAGTAACTATCAGGTGGGATCGCAGTCAACCACTATCGTCTGTTTTTTATATCCTGAGACTAAATTGGCAAATTTAATGTTAAACTTATTAATTGAATAATGCCAGTTCTTTTGTGTTGTAATGTCATTTTAGTCTCAGGGTACAAAAAACAGACGGTCTGAGTAGTTTACATTATTTAAAATAAAAATCTATATGTAATTAGAATAATGCGTACGTATCCTTCCTTACACATCAATCAGAAAACTAAGTTATAATCATAATTCAAGCACTGAAATGTTACTAATTGTAGGCAAATAATATGAGAATCGACGCACTACATTGGTAACGTATTGGTATTAATATCTACGCACACACACTTAAACACGCTGGTAACACAATCAAGATCTATTAAGAATTTATCAAAATAGGGAATTATTTTTTGGAGTTCCTAAGGGTAAAAACGGGATTACCTATTGCATTGTCTCTGACAAAGTACAGTGGGTGGCCAAATTATTAGGGACACTACCTGAATTTCATAGATTAGTATCAACTTTGATTGCATTTTGCAGGCAAATGGTTGGTTGTAGGTCCGGCTAATATTTTTTATTTAAAGACTTTATTGATTGAGTTAATAAAAACATAAAATTTGAAATCAAATTCTTTTATATATTTTTGAAAAAAAAAGTTATGTAATACGATGATTTCGAAAAAAGTCACCAAAGTTATAAATCTCACTTTTTAAGCTAACCAACGGATTTATATAAGATTTTTTTATTTCGTATTATTACTGGTATCAGTATTATAATTTTTGATATAAAGCAACATTGTGAGATCGCGCCATTTTTTTTAAAGTGATATTTTTTAACTTTGTTGACTTTTTTCAACATTTGGTGAATATTTGGATCCTTTTGCTGGTGAAAAAAATAACACCAGCTGATTGTAGCCCTCATTAAAGAGTGGCCATTATACTAGAAACCTGCTACAGAGAGCCAGAACTTGCATAGAGAGCATACCTCGATAAATGGATGCTTTCATAAAATACTAGCAATATTCATCCATCTTATTACGTATCTTTTTTTTTTCAAAAATATATAAATAAATTTGACTTCAAATTTGATGTTTTATTATCTCAATCAATAAAGTCTATAAATAAAAAATATTTGCCGAACCTACAACCAACCATTTACTTGCAAATTGCAATTAAAGTTGATAATAATATAAGAAATCTAGGTACTGTCCCTAATAATATGGCCACCCATGGTAATGCGCCCGGCTTTGTTTGAACACGCGACCTACAACTCGTAAGTCGGGGCCGTTACCACTGGGCTATCACTGCTCTCTTTGTGTATTTTATTTCATCACCACTGCTCTCAAAACGGTGAAGGAAAACATCGTGAGGAAACCGGCATGTCCTAGAACCAAAAATTCATGTGACATCCACCAATCCGCACTGGGCCCGCGTGGTTGGATTACAGCCCATCTCTCCTAGAGAGGAGGCCTGAGTCCCAACAGTGGGAACATTACAAGGCCGATAATGCTAATGTCTCTGACTGTCCGTCTGTCTGTCTCTTGGCTGTCCCTCATGAACCATGATAGTTAGACAGTGACACCTCCAAGAAAGGCAGATCTTGGGTGACCTTTGACTTTCATGGATAGGCTCGCGTTTGACCACTGTCTGACCGGCTGGTAAGCGATGATGTGACCGACGATAGAGCACGCTCGTTTAGAAGTAACCTAATCACTCTTGTCTAAGACCCCTAGGTTGTAGCTACCAGGAAACACAGACAGGGAATTCCGCTCTCTAGCTGTACGCATAATGAATGTTTTTTGTTAATTCCTAAAACTCTTTGTACGTATAACTTGAGAATGGAATAGTTTATCGATAACGGAATAATGCGCATACTATAAGATAGGAGTTACACAATAGCTTTCCCACACGTATTTTGCTTCAAGGAATGTATGGTATGTTAAAGGTAAACTATTATTATAGTTACTTTGTTTTTTATTTTTTACACATGACTACAAACTGTTTCATAGGTTTAGTGGTCGGAGGCGCGAATTCTGAGTTCAATTCCTAGGTCAGCCAAACTGGTATTGAGAGCGAAACATTGAAACTCGTCCGGAGATATGTATTATACAATGTGGGGATGACAATACGATCATAAATGAAAACACTGACAATACTCATAATTACGAATAACTTTTAGTATGGGACCAGCCCTGAAATGGCGAAAAAAAATTCAGGTGTCCCGTACATTTTGTCGACTTATACAAACATAAATGTACCGGACACCTGATTTTTTTTTTTAACGGAGCAAAGTAGTTAAGTCCCACAAATCTCCGTTGAAAAGGGAGAATCCTCTAACCAGACGGGTTTGCGTCTGGTCCGGGCAACTGCCAGATAGTTGATTTCAGACTGTAATATACATGACTGACACCAACGATGCATGATTTTGAATTTTTAGTTCTTATTTGGCGACATAGATAGCGCTACACTTTAACGCCCGTTTTCAATAAGCTATCTATCTGCAGTTGCAGCTACTAAAGATAAACAAATCTATCCTTTTGCCCTTACTTGCTTTTCTATAACCAACCGACGGATAGCATTTCCTACCAAAAGTTGTGGATGGATAGATGGAATCGTACTGTTTATCGGGGATAGTTATTTATGAGCTGCGGTAGGTTATTGAAAACGAGCGTTAAACAACTGCCCAAATTGGCAAATTTTGTAATTTTTACGAATCTAAAACCTACAGAAACGTGTTGGAGACAACTTACACGTCGGAACAGCCAGACGATATGGTTCTGCGAGTACTTAAGCCGCACTTTGACCTTGAGCACCATATTGGCGGTGTCGAGCGGGATGCATCGTCGCTCGTAGCGCAGAATCTTGAAGATGCTACCGCCCTTGCTGACTGCTATTGCAGTGCGCTCTTCCTTCTTGCAAGGAATGATAGGGCTTGCTACTGTCCTTTAGTTACGAAGGTTTAGAGAGATTTTTTTGTAGTTATTTTACTGCAATATCGAGTAGTTTTTAACCGACTTCAAAAAAGAGGTTTTATAGTATTTTGAGTCTTTAAAATGCCTCTTCAGGTTTTATCACACTGACACTCACTTATGTTCACACTTAGTGATTTAAACTCTTTATTTCTTCTTTATTTCTGCTTGCTACTCTCGTTTAGTTACGAAGGAAGTTTCAAGAAATTCTTACAGCAGTTAGTAGTTAGGTTGCTGTAGTATCGTGGCAAGTATTGATGAAGTTTTGAGTTGCAATGCCAAACTTTTCTTGGTTTTATCTCACTGACACTCACTTAATTTTTGACACTTTTATAGTGATTTAAATTCTTTATTTCCTCTTGTATCTCCTATTTATTAGTTAGTTTAAATTAGAGTAGCTAATACAACGATTCATTGTATTAAGTTTATTTTATTTTACACGCTTTGTCGATTTCAAGTTTTCGTCACGAAATTCAAACGTCTTTTACGTGTTTCCAAGACGATGCAGTGAATACTTCATTCAAACAAGATTAGAGAAACAAACAGGCAATTGTACACAAAAAAACTGAACAATACAATCACAAAAACACTTCGTTTATTTTTAAAAGTCGTTGAACTGCGATGTTTTAAAACGCTCAATTATCATAGCCAAACAAAAGGTTAGATTTAGTATATCTAGACAAAGGAAACACGAGAATAAGTAAAACTAATAAATAAAACATGAATAACGTAGATAAAATTGTTGGGAGCATCACACACGACACTGATTGCTATTTTATTTATCACTCGTTATTTTTAATTTATTTATAAACATTTTTTTTCCCGCTAGGTGCGTGCGTTCGTAAGCATTGTTGAGTTCGAACTGAGTTCACGTGTTCGTCTGCTGTCGTAAGCAGGGGATGGGGTGTCAGGTAGGGTGGTAAAGTCTTCAGTATTTATTACTTATGTATGTAGCGTATCAGTTGTAGGTTTTGTTTTATAATGTTTGCAAGTATATTGTCTTTATTTCTTGCGGGTTGTAGATTATTCATGAGTTTGTGATTGTAAGTGCCACAACAATTGAGATACGATGATTTAGCAATGCTGTCGTAAATAAACTAGAAGATATTGTTTGGAGATAGTTATCCCAGCTTTTAAAATGGTGTTCGCGAAATTAAAATTATACCTACATGTTTTATGCAACATTCCTATTTGTATTATTTGATTGTTAAATAAATATGTCACTTTAAATACAGGAAAATAAACTCCATTGTAAGTACCCATGGGGAGTTGTCAGGCGTAAGGGGCCCAGCATGGCCGAAACCTAATGGGGCCATGGGTTCGCTTTTGAAAGGAAAACCCGGGGCCCTGAAACAAAAGTCAAAGAAGGAACATAGGTTATAGAAGACGAGTGAGAGACGACTGGGTTTTAGTCAGTAAAAGTTTGACACGGCCTCCCGCTCCGCCCAAGAGCGGGAAATCTTCGATGATTTTCCCCACCTAAAAAAAAAGCCTTGAAGCAAATATGCATCATCTCATACGAATATTCTCCAACGAAATTTCTCAGAGTGTCCACATTTCTTTCGTAAGTACACGCTAAGCATAAGAAAAGGCGCGTGTAGACTGTTTGCTTAACAAAACATCGACTTGATTGATGGGGGCTGTGTGCTCAGGGCGAGACCGGCGTTGTAACCAAGCTTTTTGGAAAGTTTCCTCTACAAAAATATATATGGTTTGCCATTATAATATGTATGAAAAGTGTCCACATTCATCATACATATCTTATAGGACATCCATGGTCTATGAGAAAGGGAAGACCGAAAGGGTGAATGGAATATGACTATGAGAAAAATGATTTGTCTAGAAAAGTAGGAGCAGTAAACTCATAGAGATTTTTGAATTGGATTGTGTGAAGACTGATACGAAAGAAAAGGGAGTTGATGATAGCATGACGGGGGACAGGACCGAATGGAAGAGAAAAACATTGCACCGACCCCAAATAATATGGGATAAGGGCAGGAAGAAGAAGAGTAAACTCATAGAGATGTATGGAAATGTGATGTTGCAAAACGATTTTTGATAAAGGTATTTTTGCATTAGAGAGTCTTCGTTAGTATTTAATTAGATTTTTATCTAATTAACTATGCACAATTTGTGCCGATGGCTTCGCTCACGTGAGTGTGTATTCTATTGGCATCATAAGCTACTGGGAACGTAAAGTCGTATCGTGAGGAAAGACGGTAAAGAATACACAATTTCTGGGTTCAAACCCAGCCAGGCGTATTACTTTGTGTTATTTATGAGATCACCAATGCTCTTAAAAACAATGAAGGAAACATCATGAGGTAACTGGCATGTCATCATCATCTGCGTTGCCATTTCCCAACTATATTGGGGTCGGCTTCCAGTCAAGCCGGATATAGCTGAATATCAGTATTTTACGAGGAGCGGCTGCCTACCAGACCTCCACAACCCATTAACTGGGGTAACAAGGTACTTCATGGCAAGACTGGAGTCAGATTTACTGGCTTCTGACTATCCGTAACGACTGCTAAAGATCTACAAATGACAGCCCGGACCTACGGCTTAACGTGCTTTCCGAGGCACGGAGGAAACTCGTTATGTTAAGATGGTCACCCATCCACCGACCAACTTTGGCAAGCGTTGCTTAACCTTGAAGATCGACCTGTGCGGCTGTTGTTATCTAGCCACGAGCTCCTAACAGGTAACTGGCATGTCCTACTATAAAAAAATCTAGTATATGTGTCACCCATCAATCCGCACTGGACCCGTGTGGTAGATTACGTCCGTTCCCTCTTTTAAAGAGGAGACCTGAGTTTCAGCAGTGAGAACATTAGAAAAGAGCTGGTTATACTAATTAGCATATGAATTAGAACAGTACCTACCTATGATCTTGTTTGTGTATATGTATTACTAACTGACTTGGCAAACGTTGTTCTGCCATATAAATTATAAGTAACATGATTTTTTACACCTTGTATCTGAAAAACCCAAATATCTTATGGAAACCTATTTTTTTCCAAAATAAAATTTAGCCTATGTTACTCGTGGATAAAGTAGCTTTCGAATGGTGAAAGAATTAAAAAAAACGGTGCAGTAGTTTTTAAGCCTATTCATTACAATATGTTATGTGTTCCTGTGTATGTGCCGTGGGTTAAGAAAGTGATTGCAATTTCCCAGTGACGTGGTCTCCAGCTACTTAAGAGCTAAGCCGTGGTCTTTGCGTGCGCCTCGTGGCATGGACGGAGGGATTATATCTTACGCACGGCGCCCGCTGCACGGTCCGCTAGCACGCGATCTATTGACGTTGGTCAGCAAATACCAACTTGTAGGGTGGGGTATTTAACGTGTCGAAGAAATGTGGTGACTACAGTTTTTCGAAGTTATGCAGCACGTGACTTAAAAATGACAGTTTGTTGCACGATTATAATTTAGGAGTCTTCAAGGCTAGAGTGAATAGGCTCTTAATAAACTAGTGCACTTTAATATCAAAGCATTGCATCACTGCTTACCATCAGGTGGTAGCACAGTCAAGCACTAGTTTATATAAATTCAGATAATGGGAAATACAGATATAACAGGGTTTATCGTTTTATCCCGTGATGTCCCAGTGGTTAAGAACGGTTCAAAACCGGGCAAGTATCAATGTGAATTTTTCATTTCCTAGGTACTCGTTTTTAAGTTTATCTAGGACATTACTGACATCCCCTACTTCAGAAAGCAGTTAGAGCCGCTGGTCCCAGTTGTCATTTGTTACAGGTAGTCTGACCATCAGTCTATCCAATTAATCTTTCTTGTTGTTTAGTACCTAACTGGGTTGTGGAGGTCTGAGAGGTAGTAGGTCCATGTAAAATACAAGTTGTTGTTTCTGCATTGTGTGTGTCTATGTGAGTCAAATAAATATTTTTCTTTTTTTTAAGTATTTTGCCTGGAAGTTGAACCCAAGCTAGTTGGGAAAATACTTGACAGATGACGATCATATTAACCGTTACCTCATCGGATGATCGGAGTCAGGCAGGTTTGATCGTGGTCAAAAGGACTTGATTTTTGATCTTCATAGCTTATCTTTTTATCATAATGGAATATAATTACTAACAAATGTTTATAGCCTTTTGTTAATGATAATTAAAGTATTTTTCTATGTTGTATGATTATTATGTCTGTAGAAGGAAGACATAATAAGTTACGGCTCGATCTAATATAATAATCGTATGCACAATTTGCGACCACTGCCTCATCTGCCTAGCCTTGTCCCAACTATATTGGGGTCGGCTTCCAGTCAAGCCGGATTTAGCTGAATACCAGTATTTTACGAGGAGCGACTGCCTATCACACCTCCACAACCCATTAACTGGGGTAACACGGTACTTCATGGCAAGACGGGATTCAGATTTACTGGCTTCTGACTATCCGTAACGACTGCCGAAGATCTACAAATGACAGCCGGGACCTACGGCTTAACGTGCTTTCCGACGCACGGAGGAAACTCGGTATGTTAAGATGGTCTCCCATCCACAGACCAACCTTGGCAAGCGTTGCTTAACCTTAAAGATCGACCAGTGCGACTGTTATTATCTAGCCACGAGCCCCTCACAATTTGCAACCACTGGCTCCACTAAAAACCTATGAGAGCCGTAACCTTTACCCTGACTGACCTTTAACGGTTACCGCTAACACCCCAATCCTGCAGCTTTCATAATAATATAATAAACGAATGTCGAGGTCAGCGCTACGATTATTTAAATCGCATACGTATTGCGGTGACCGCGGGAACATTAATCATATTGCCTGAAACTTATTTTGCTGCCAGGTAGGCTGGTATTAATAGGCTGTAGTAATTTAGTTTCTTATTAAAAAAATTGGGATATCGAATGTTTAAGACTGTTCACTTTTATGGCAAGAGTTTTTAAGCATTATCGGCCTTGTAATGTATTCACTGTTGGGCTCAGGAGAGGGAATGGGCCGTAATCCAACACGCGGGGCCAGTGCGAATAGGTTTTTTTTTTTCGGTAGGGGAATCATCAGAATGACTTCTCCCACTCTTGGGCGGAGCGGAAGGGCGTGTCAGACTTACTGACTAAACCCCTACCCCGTTCCTTCGTTGCCTTCGATCTGGGGGACACGGTGACAAACTTTCGGATTCCGGGATGTCACATGTCTCCGAATTTTTGGTTCTAAGATATACCGGTTTCCTCACGATGTTTTCCTTCACAGTTTTGATGAAGTAAATTATACAAAGTCATGTGCCTGGTTGGGTTTGAACCCGCAACCTACAATTCGTAAGTCGGGGCCGTTACCACTGGGCTGTCACTGCTTACCCAGTGAGCCACCACTGCCCGTGATATTTATTTAACAATCAAATAATACAAATAAGAATTTTGAATAAAACGTGTAAGTAATGTGTTCTTCAGTCTTACACTCGGAAATAAATTAAATTATTACTATTATTGAGTGTAGTTATTGTAAAATGGTAAGTTTGACGTCAATGTTGTAGGTAGACCTGGTTGCGATTGGAATTGGAAAGTAATTCCCGTTAATCGTTGTCCTTAATAATATGACATAGGTTCGTTTAAATTCTTTTACGTTGATCAATTTACGTCATTTATTTGTATGATTTTACTACCTAAGCCACAATGCACTTTTTTATTTATGTACTGTCAATGTGTGGCTTGTAATATCTACGACTTATGGTTTCTACGTCGTGGGGTCAAACTTAGGACGATGCCTTACTTTCTGTAATGAAATACATAAATGACTGCTTTCAAAACGGTGAAAGAAAATATCGCGAGGAAATTGGCATGTCCTAGAACTAAAATTAACAAGACGTGTAACATCCACCAATCCGCACAGGGCACGCGTGGTGAATTACGGCCCTTTCTCTCTCCTAGTATAGAGAGACACCCTAACGGTCATACTCAGAGTCCAGCTAATGGTTCATTAGCGTCCCTAATGTCCATTAAAGTTAAGTATTGTCAAACCTTAACTGAAAAACTGTGTAAAACTGTCAATGTGACAATTTCTTAATAGATCGTTTAGAAGTTAAGTGATGATTAACGTTAATGAATCTCCCTGAGTGCGGCCGTAAGTCTCAACCAAGAAACGGTGTATATTATAACGCTAAAATAATATGCTATACTTTTTCAATGCCGGCCAATGGCCTTCTCCAAACGCTCCCAGGTAAGGGAAACGTTTCAGTTATTGGCCCTTATACAGTTATTGACCATTTCGACTTTGATGACCTAAGTTGAAATGGCCAATAACTTTATAGGGCCGTTGACGTATGACTGTACCGTTGCTTTAGTTATCACAAACCAAACTATGCGGTAGGTTAGGTTGTCTCATCGCTTCATCTACACTAATATAATAAAGAGGTAAAGTTTGTTTTTTTGTTTGTATGAGGTAATCTGTGGAAGTACTGGTCCGATTGCTAAAAATTTTTCATCAATTGAAAGCTGCTGTATTCCTGAGTGACATAGGCTATATTTAATGTACGCGAGCGAAGCTGCGGGCTAAAGCTAGTCCAACATACAATAACACATATAAAATATTATTTTATTTTATGCCATTTTAATTGAAAGTTATATGAGAATTTATTCTTCAAACTAGAATAAAAGGTTAGAGTTCAAGTATATTTTATACTGAGAAACAGTTTTTAATGCATTGCAGGTATATACTTGACGTACGTCATTCTTTTATTTTGTAAGGACGTTGATGGATTATTATAAAAAATGTTTAACTTGAAAAAGCAATGCTGTGGCTTTAGGATATGTATTAAAATATGAAATCATGCTTGTGTTTCGTAAAGAAGTAAGCAGAGCTATGTTGTTAGGATAAGACAAAAATAACCCTGGAGTAGTTACTCAGATACCCGCGAAACGAGACACAATAGTAAAACAATAACAGCGCGGTCTCATAGGACCGGTCGGGGATTCAAACGTTAAATATATAAAAATAGATTTCACAATTGAACTTTCAGAATAACAGGTTTGACAATCAAGAAGAAAAGGAGATGCATTATGTAATACAACTAAAAATGAGTTCTTAGCCACAAGGAATCCAAATTACACATCCAGGACCGAAGTCTCTGGGGAACATGGGAAATCCGAAAGGTGTCCACCGTGTCCCCCAGATCGAAGGCAACGAAGGAACGGGGTGGGGTTTAGTCAGTAGGAGTCTGACACTCCCTCCCGCTCCGACCAAGAACAAGAGAAGACATTCTGATAATTCCCGTTCCAAAAAAATCCCTTGTGGAACTGGGGTGGGTTGATAGTCTTGAAATATAGAAACAAGACCTTAGCCACATCATCATCTGCCTAGCCTTTTCCCAACTATATTGGGGTCGGCTTCCAGTCAAGCCGGATTTAGCTGAATACCAGTATTTTACGAGTAGCGGCTGCCTACCAGACCTCCACAACCCATTGGGGTAACACGGTACTTCATGGCAAGACTGGAGTCAGATTTACTGGCTTCTGACTATCCGTAACGACTGCCAAAAATCTACAAATGACAGCCGGGACACAACGAAATCCAAACTACACATCACCCCATAACGAATTATGATAATTAGCACCACGTGTACAGGTTAACAAACATGTGAAGTAGTAAATAATCTCTCAAATATTTGGAGTGGCTCGGAAGCCCTAGAGTTAGAGGCGTGTGCACGCGACTCGCCATGTGAGAACATGGAATGTGCGGCGTTTCGGCAGCTTAGCCGTCAAGACATGTGTCACGTTGATTTTGACATGTGGTATATGCCTTTATGATTCTTTTTAATGTATGCAATAAACTAATAAATCAAGAGCAGTGATGGCCCAGTGGTAACGGCCCGGATTTACGAGTTGTAGGTCACGGTTCACAATTCCACCCAGGCACATTTCTGAGGAACACGGAAAATCCGAAAGGTTGTCACTGTGTCCCCCAGATCGAAGGCAACGAAGGAACGGGATAGGGGTTTAGTCAGGAAGAGTCTGACACGCCGATGACTTCTCCCACTCCGCCCACGAGTGGGAGAAGTCATTCTGATGATTCCCCTACCGAAAAAAAGCCAGGCACATTACTTTGTGTAATTTATTTCATCACCTCTGCTCTCAAAACGGTGAAGGAAAACATGGTGAGGAAACCGGCATGTCCTAGAACCAAAAATTCGAAGACATATGACATCCTCCAAACTGCACTGCACTGACCACGTGGTGATTACGGCCCATTCTTTCTCCTAGAGAGGAGGCCCAAGTCCCAGCAGAGGGAACATTATAAGGCTGATGATTTGCTATGCTATACAATAAACTTAGGGGTTGGAGAATGCGAGTTCTTTCTTGTCCAGTACTCAGCGCGCCTGCTGTCGTAGAAAAGCCCTCTACCAAGCCACCTAAAAAGGTGCAGGGACGACAGATTAGAGGGTATCGTCGGCCTATCAATCTAGATGAGATGGAGGCGTGTAGTACTCTGCGCTTGCCTCTACGTGAAGGGTAGCCACAATCTAATACAGGCTGAGGTCAACAGTCTATGATCATCGCTGACAAGGGATATCTACAATCTACAATAATAATATAATAAAGAGGTAAAGTTTGTTTTTTTTTGTTTGTATGAGGTAATCTGTGGAAGTACTGGTCCGATTGCTAAAAGTTTTTCACCAATAGAAAGCTGCTGTATTCCTGAGTGACATAGGCTATATTTTATGTACGCGGGCGAAGCTGCGGGCTAAAGCTAGTCTGTAATATCAGAGACGATTCTGTTGCGTTGCCATCCCACGGATTTGCTGTAACTACTAGCTCTTAAAGTCTTAAGAGCTAGTAGTTACACTGTTTTTAAGCACAACACAGCAACGCTGTTTGATTTCAGTATAAAGGAGTATGGTGGTGGAACTACCTCGTAGGATCTGTTACGTATAGGCATACCTACATGCGACCAGCCATGTGACGCTAAATATGCGGTCGTTTGGCGAGATTAGCGGGTCGCGACTTGACTTGTGTCACGTTTGTTTGGTCGTGCTGAGGTTTAAGACCCTTTGTACCATCAATATATGACAATTTCTACCTCAATATGACAGTTTTTACTACGACATGACAACTTTTACCACGGTGTTAGGTACGACTTATTGATCTCCATCTTCGTGATCGAAAGTTTTTTTTTTTAATTTATTATTTCAGAAAAAAGATCCCGATTTCTGGTGGAATCGTCTTGCCCTATCCGAAACGGTATTTTACATAACGGGTAATGTAGCTGCATAATCTGCGTAACTCTGTTTGGTACACAAAAACACTTCGGCTTCGCCCGCGTCTCTGTTATTCAGTGTTACTATTGGTGAAAGTTTAAAATTGGTCCTGTAGTTTTTGAGTCTATTAATTACTAGATTCGTCTAGCGGCTTCACCCGCGTAAAAGTAAGTTTCTTCATACAAACTTTGGACCCCTGTTTCATCTTTTTAGGGGGAGAATTTTGGAAAATCCTCGCTTAGTTGTTGCCTACGTCATAAGAGGAAATTTTGTGCAACATTTAAAGTTCTTAGTTAATATGTCACTCAGTAAGTTTCTCATTTTAATAAATAAAAAAATACAAATCTTTCCTCTTTATAATATTGTTACAGATTATTCAAATGAGTGTACCCTTCCATGTTTATTACGGTTGATGAGCGTGTAATGGCGCACGTTGGCGGCTAGTTAGCGGGGATTAGCGCACGCGGTGGGATTCCTCGCCTTGACTGCGATGCTCGTCATCGCACCCACGCCTCATAGTGCATAAGGTGCAGTAGGACACTGGTTTGCTAACCTTTGTAGTGTAACTAATACAAACTCTTAGAGTTGCCATGTTTTTTTTTTAATTTTATTTTTTATGGTAGGGGAATCATCAGAATGACTTCTCCCACTCTTGGGCGGAGCGGGAGAGCGTGTTAGACTCTTACTGACTAAACCCCTACCCTGTTCCTTCGTTCCCTTCGATCTAGGGGACACGGTGACAACCTTTCGGATTTTCCGTGTTCCCCAGAGGCTTCGGTCCTACCGGGCCCCTACAGTTTGCTGACATCTACTTGAGGCGCGCGTGGAACAGAAGGAGCCGTTGACGACTGGGCTCGGTCCAGATTATTACCAGACTGCCGGACGGCGAGCAACCCAGTGCTCGCCGTCCGGCAGTCAAAGCCGAGCCCAAGAGTTACCATGTGACTTTGTCACAATTAGATTTTTTTTATAGAAATTATTAAATAAATTTTGGTCTATTTTGCGAGTATAGCCTAAGAAGCGATAGCGTGATAATTTCGAGGCGTTTATGATTGTGATTGGGCGAAGATCGCAAAACAGCGAAAAGTGATGGGGAGAAAAAATTTCTGTGGGCTGGGAAAAGGCATCTCCTGATTAACTATTTTTGTTATAAACTTATTTCAAGTAGCCTAGCATATGGCATAGGTTATTAGGTTCCCCTATGTTTTTATAATTCTCGATTATCGTCAAGTTTATGATTTCGGGATTTTACTTAAATTCATCTATTTAAATACCTATATAACATTCAATATCAATGAATCTTTTTAACATTACATTATAGTCTACAAATGAATGTTTGCCATAGCTACTAAGGTCGAATATTTCTTATCAGCTCGGAGTTTCCTTACTGTATGAAGTCTACTGTACTGCACACAAACAAACATTGCACTGACGTATGAGTCACATATTAAAGTGCGTGCTTCCAGCGGCTTAGCGAATCAAAATGCACCAGAAACTTCTATGCACACTTTTAATTATACATCATCTGCCTAGCCTCTTTCCAACTATATTGGGGTCGGCTTCCAGTCAGGCCGGATTTAGCTGAATACCAGTATTTTACGAGGAGCGGCTGCCTACCAGACCTTCACAACCCATTAACTGGGGTAACACGATACTTCATGGCAAGACTGGAGTCAGATTTACTGGCTTCTGACTATCCGTAACGACTGCCAAATATCTACAAATGACAGCCGGGACCTACGACTTAACGTGCTTTCCGAGGCACGGAGGAAACTCGTTATGTTAAGATGGTCACCCATCCACAGACCAACCTTGGCAAGCGTTGCTTAACCTTTAAGATCGACCTGTGCGGCTGTTATTATCTAGCCACGAGCTCCTCATGCTTTTAATTATACAATACATAAAAAATGTGGGTGTCCGAGGATGGATAACACCATTGATGGAGACCTGCGAATAGGTTGTCAAATGACCCAGACGCCGACAGTAAGAGCTGATTCGAGTTGGGTCGAGAAAAGAATACTTGCAAGAAGTTGGGGGGCCTTTGCCTAGCATTACGGGCCTTGTAATGTTGCCACTGTTGGGACTCAGGCCTCCTCCTTAGGAGGGAATGGTCTATTATAATCCACCACGCGGGTGTAGTGCGGATTGGCGGATGTCACATATCTTCAATTATTGGTGTTAGGAGATGTCGATGTCATTTTAGTTCTTTATAGTCCAGTCAAAATAGACTAAATTATGATTCGAGTTTGCATTAATTCCCAACAAGCTGGTTTTTTGTGCAGGTCTTGGATGCGTCATTACAAATGACATGTCAAAAGTCCCCATCGATCCCGCTTGTGCGTTGTTTTTTATTCGAGGTCAAAGGTCACAAATTTGCGTTTTTTGCGTATATCACTGAAACAATGAGAGCTACCGAAAAATGGTTGAGACAAAGTTTGTAGATGATAAAATTGTCTACAAAAAAGATCTAACACTTTTTCTTCTACGGTGCACTGTTCTCGAATTATGGCTATTTTAAACATAGAAAATACGAATATGCTCTCATACTAAGGGATGATGGGTTCGATGAATATTTGAAGGACAAATCATCTGTAACGACACATAAGCAGTGTCGTAAAGCATATACCCGGAAGAGCAGCATCGCTGTAGCTAAAAGACAGCGTGAGGCGGAGATAGCTACCACATCTAGGATTAGTCCTCCTAGATTTTGAGGTAGTGAATCGTGTTTTTGTTTCAAGGAATATTGTTTGTTCTGTGGCAATGAAGCAGATAAAATGGCTGAAATTAAAAAAAAAGCGCAGCATCTTCGACGAAGAGTGTCTCAAGTTTCAACCTTTGACTTCAAGAAAACCATCTTGAAGGAAGCTCAGACTGGTTTTGATGAGCTAGCAAGTAGTGTCTTTGCCCGCATTCAATATAAATATGACTTCGTTGCTGCTGGGGCTAACCCTACCTCAGTGATTGTTACACTAAAATACGACTTTCCTGCGGTCTAAAGTCACGATATCTCGAAAACGATGCTTTGTAGAAGAAAAGTGTTGAAATCTTTTTTGTAAACAATTTTACGATCTACAAACTTGGCCTGAACCATTGTTCGGTAGCTCTCGTATTTTCCGAGATATACGCAAAAAACGCAAATTTGTGACCTTTGACCTCGAATAAAAAACAACGCACAAGCGGGATCGACGGGGACTTTTGACATATCATTTGTAATGACGTACTCAAGGCCTGCAAAAAAATCCAGCTTGTTGGAATTAATGCAAACTTGAATGTCTATTTTGACTGGACTATTACGCAATATCGAAAAATTCAGTCAACCGCTGTTTTAAGGCCGTTTACTAATAGAATCGAGTATTTAAATATCTGAATAATTCCTGTTTTAGTTTCGCTATTTATTCTTTCTACATAAGATTTAATGTAAACTGTATACGAATATAATGGTGGTAATCCAGGAAACGGATATGCATGTGCGTTTTAGGGACAGTCTTTTATAACTTAGTTTTGACGTTTATACAGTGCTGATTCTCAACCTAAATTGAATAACTAATATATTCTGTAGCGCCGTTTACTCAGTAAACGCTTATAAAATAAAAGTTTGGCCGAAAATTAAGTAAAACTGCGACTGACACATGACTTTTACTATAGTTACTACAGTTACTTCCGTTCCAACTTCACGTTTTATTTTTTTCACCTTAAAGCCGGGTACAGACTGTTGTAACGTAACATGCAACACTGAAACAGAATTCCTATAGTGTGGACGCTTGCACGTGCGAACCGCTTACATTACGCGCGAGAAACACGCACACTAGCTTTTAACGTATTATAAGTGCCCATGTAGGCCCATGTGAAATAAAAAGATTTCAACTTGACTTTGACTATGCGCGAGAAATGAGCATTTCAACTATGTAAGTTAGTACGTACTCGGTTCGTGCGCGCGCGGTGCGTTCACACTTATACGAGTAAATACTCCTTTCATGTTATGTTACAGCAACCTGTCAGTACTAGGCTTTATACAACGTGTATCGTTAAATGCGCAAAATCTCAGATACCCTAAATTATTTTTAATACATTTGACCTAATTCTGGTGAAGGTTTTATGTGCTGTTTTAGTTTGTTTAAGATTCGTATCTGTATTGAAATAAGAACTGTTATGCCCGTTTTCACCAACAGCCCCTAAAATTTAAGTGTCTCTTACGCCAATATAATCACGGTTTTTGCATATTATAAAGTTATTATTCTGAATCAAAGTATGAAATCGAACACTTTTAAAGATGTCATACTTTAATTCAGAATAATAACTTATTAATAACTTGCAAAAACCGTGATTATATTGGCTTAAGAGACACTTAAATTTTAGGGGCTGTTGGTGAAAACGGGCATTAGTATCCCCCGTGTGAGAAAATTGAAATTGTATGACGATCACTTTTGTTTGTTTACCTATTTGGTCGGATTTGCATACGTGATAGCTTGACCTATTAATAAATAGGCAGGGTAACATTTTTAAAGAAGTTTCTTTTTTTAAATGTGACCTATATTAAAAAGCGGTTTAATTGATTCTTCTCGTTATTCTGATCAAACTATTTTCAGGTTTTGCCCATTTAACGTTACACGTCATATAAGATTATCACTCAGATCAAACTAAAACAAATTTACAAAATAATAACTCACCACATCTCCCCAAACAGGCTGGAAGTCTCTCTGGTGCAGGTCGCTAGAGGGCGCCACTTTCGTCGGCTTCGTGCTGCGGTCGAAAGCCGGCACGCTCACCTCCTCCTCATCTGAAGATACCTGAGGAATGGGTGAGGAGTTAGAAGAATGACGACTACAGCTTTGGCTTTTAGGCTGGCGAATTTGTATGTACAAATCACTACTCGAAGTGGTTTGACTCAAATGATTGAAATGGGTGAATCTTTATGATTGTTGTTTGCATCGAATCATAAAGACAAATGAGCAAGCGTAGTGCTCATACTAAGAAAAGTCTGATAGTGCTTGATTGAAGCCAGTTAGCGCGAGCGCGCCCAACTCAAACATAAGAACTAAACACGCATGTAGCGCCCGGCAAGCCACGTGGGAACCGGGATTTCTTTTTCAAATCTAAAGCTATTAAAATGTCGGGAAAGTCTCTAATTTCAATCTGTCAAATAACAATTCGCGGTCGAGAAGCGATGCGGTCCGAATGCAACAAACAATAATTGATACTGTACTGTGGTGGCCAGTGTGACCAACTGCACGTGGGTACGGTGCGGCGACGAATGAAGCGAAGCGGACGCGATCAGCTGGTGACTTATTTTAAATCCTTGGCGGATAGAGCCACCGCGTCCCGAGGAACTCGCTGGTCACCATCGGATCACTTTGCAATACTATTCGTGCCACGTTAGACAGATTGAGATTACGATGCAAATGCATTCGAGAAACGTTTAGTTTCTCAAAAAATACTAAAATTACCTCTCAGTTGTATTTAAGCCCTGATACCTTACCATAACGTGTTAAAATGGCAGGCGTGCGTGCGACAAAGAGGGATGGAGCTATACACCCTACATAGCCCCATCTCTTTACACTCCCCCTTCCCCCACCCAGAGCGGAAGTTATTTCTATGACCACATTTAGACATCTATCTTCTACATAACTTAATGATTTCCCAACCCCAAAAAACGGCCATTTCCTACCCATGCAAGCTCACACACAAAAGCGAAAGCACAAACTATGAAAGTGGATTACCTTAGCGATATTAGGCGAGGAGTGCGACCTATTGAGCCCGGCCGCCGGACTGTCCGGGGACATCATGTAAGAGTCGCCGTCTTCGTCCTGGACATCGTTACTTTGTTACGGAGGGTAGTTAGACAGTCAGTATGGACTTGACAGGGGATTTTATGGGATAATTTAGCTTTAATTGCGGATTGGTCACACTAAGAGCATTTTTATTGCCATGCAATTTTCGGATGGTCTATTTAATGCTTAAAATATTCCTAGATAATAGCTGCTGCCAGTGGCTTCAGCTACGGGTAAGTAGGTTTCCACATACAAACTTTGGTATATTTTGGGGTCCACTTTACATAAGGATCTCTAATCTTTTTAAACATCATATAGCCTACGTTACTCAGTAAAGATGTAGCTTTCAAATGGTGAACTAAGTTTTTAAATCGGTCAAGTAATTTTTGAGTGTAGTTACTCAGATACCCGCGAAACGAGACACAACAGTAAAACAATAACAGCGCGGTCTCATAGGACCGGTTGGGGATTCAAACGTTAATCGGATTCATTTGGATTGTCGAATTACTCGGAATTGCTTCTACCTCACACAGTAACTACACCACTGCAGGTAACTACAAAACAATTTTCTTTGTGATCATGCATTTCTATTAGTTTTAGCTCCAGCTTAGATTTTTTTTAGTCATCATTACAGCTGAACAAAAATGCTGCATACTGGCCAATTTCACATGCTTGACTTTAACCAGCAAGACAATAAAAATGCTCAAAGTATTAAACTTTATATAATGCGCAAGGAAGTAAGTAGATACTATTGTTTAGTGCACAATATTTGGATTAGTTTGTGTGCAATACCCTACCGTATTACTAAAAATTACATTAACATGATTCCATCATAATCAATAAGCGAGCCAGGGAATCCGGTTTACGAATCATTTTCTTGTATCGATGCACTTTTACAAAAGAAAATCTGCCCAGTATTTGGCAGTATTACCCCTCCTAGAGAGGAGGCCTCAGTCCCAGCAGTGGGAACATTATAAGGCTGATGCTATGCTATTTGGCAACCAGTATGGCTCTGTTATTGGCCTCGTACAGATCCTGTAAAGTGTAGGTTTACGACTGTTTGGGTATTCTATCTACTTCGCCACTAGGAAGATTGTAATGTTTAATGAATAGACGGACAACATTTGAACATAGGGTGCGAACAAACATGCATAGTTCCAAACGTTATGGTTCCCCATTCAAATACATTCACATAAAACAGTTAAATTGGCTTCAGACGAGGCGTAATATCACGAATAAAACATCGTCATCAGATTAGCATCGCGTTTTCGTCCGCAAAGACACCTGTAGTTTAGCTACAGGTGTCTTTACTGTTTTAGGCTATCACGGTTTATTACACAATTTAAAATGTCACTTACGGGATATCTTCCGTGATTATTTATTGTTTTGAGTTCCCAATATTTCGACGCTGTTGCCTGTAGCTATTCTTTAATGCTTTATTTTACACATAAACTTAATATCGTATACAGTGTTTTGACAATTAATGTACAGAGACGACAGAGATTTCTTTCTTTCAGTGACAGTTACAAATTCTATTCGAAGGATTCGCGTTAAGAAAATAACGCTTCATTGCTACTGCAAAGTCAAGGCGTTGTTGGAGTAAAAATTAAACCATTAGTATTAACGCTGAATTCATGTTAATGCGTATCTTTTCTACTAACTTAGAGTTATTAAATCCATGGAGTGGATTTTATAAGTACTAAAATGTGGGAATTGTCCCAATACTGCAGTAAAAATGATTGCGCGGGCGAATTGTGATATTACGCATCGCTAGAAACCAACTTAACATGAAACACTAAACCAATACCCCTTTCGTGCTTCAAATTCATGCGGGACAGTTCCTAGAAGGACTTATATAGCAAGACCAGACGCACTCCAGTGCGACCCTGTCACTTTTGCAAAATATGCAAAAATGAGTTAAATATCCTAAGGTGTCCTTTTACTTGGTGCGATAACGTTACTTTTATAGTACGCATTGACATTGTATTATAAGCTGTTCGTCATCTCATCTATATACTTTGAAATCATTGTTTTGTGAGGTATCAAAGTATTAAACGCTTCTCCTGAAAAACGACATGTTTGCATAAGTGACAGTGTCGCAAAGGGGTGCAAAGAGTTTTTCGAAGAACTTTAATGTAGGTTGTAGTACTCACTCCATGTTGCGGTTTATCCAGGTCTGGCTTCCTGTTATCCCGTGCATGCTGCAGCTTGCGTTTACGTTCAGCTTCCAGCAGCTCGCGCGTCCGGTCGAGCTGTTCGCGCTGCTCGCGCACGGCGGCGATGCGCGCGCGGGCGGCGGCTACTTCTCGCGCCGCTGTGGCTTGCTCCGACAGCAGGCGCTGGCGTTCTGAGGGGAAAGGAAACACATGAGATACTGTTTGTCGGAAAATATTAAGATATTCATATTTATAGGCAACCACCGTTCTTCGAAGGCCAGTCCGCTATGATCTGTTAGGATTACTGTTCACAGACGCGTATTCGTCACTAGCTTTAGCCCGCAGCTTCGCCCGCGTACATAAAATATAACCATGTCACTCAGGAATACAGCAGCTTTCTATTGGTGAAAAAATTTCAGCAATCGGACCAGTACTTCCACAGATTACCTCGTACAAACAAAAAAACAAACTTTACCTCTTTATTATATTAGTACAGATTATACGCTTGGTTTACGTCTGCGTGAAACTTGCATACAAAACTATGAAACTACGTAAACAAAGCGGCACTGTCATGCCGTCGTGTCTTTGCAGTTCTTCTATGAAGCTACGCGTTCCATGACTATTGCGTTCCAGGGCCAAGTTAACTTTCCCAACATTTTCCCAACCTGAGTACCTACCTACACATCGGCATCCTATAATTTTAGATGAAACTAGCTTTTACCCGCGGCTTCGCTCCCGTCAAATGTTAAACCTACCCTACACTACCCTACCTTCCCTAATTTACCTAACTTTTTTTTATTATAATTTTTCTCGCTGTAAAAACCATCTTTGAACTTCAACAAACATTTAAAAAATGAATTAGCCAAATTGTTCCAGGCGTTGTTGAGTTATGCGCTTACCAAAACATTTTGCGATTCATTTTTATATTATAGATTTCGTGTAGATACTAAACGCTTTCGAGTCACGTTTCACTGAATCGCGAGTTACTGAGTGATGCAAAGCTATATCAATATTATCGACCCTAAACCAGCCGATACAATATTATTATTAAAAAAAATTAAACATTCATTACAATCAATCTTCACGATAGATTTTTGTCCATGTTGATCTATGTTTTTATCCTGGGAGTGTGTTCCCATGACACAATTTCCTACTTTCGCGAAATCCGCTGCTGGCAAAATACATTGACTTTGCTGGCAAAATAAATTAACTTTTATGCCAACTTTCAGACCATTAACCCAAATAGTTAGCGGTCTTAAATAGAAATATGCACTAGACAGTCACAAGAAATCACTTCCTGCACACTATTTTAAGCTCTATTTTAGAATAGAATAGAATAAACGTTATTGTACACCAAAAAGTAATGGTACAGTTTATACAATAACTTAAATCTATGGGTACAATGGCGGTCTTATCGCTGACAGCGATATCTACCAGACAACCCTATTTTAATTGAGATTGATTAAATTTCAACATAATGTATTTCCTGCGGATCTAGGCTGGCCTAGAAAAAGGTGACGAGATAATTTGGACACGTACCGCAAGGACTAGTTTTAAACAGGGCTTGTACAAAAATTCTGGAAGGACTTTGGGAGGCATATGCCTAGCACTGGGACCATACAGACTAGGAGAAAAAATAAGAGCACTTGTGGGAGCCTTTTGCCCAGCAGTGGGACAGTAAAATTAATAATTAATAAGTGAAATATAATTGGAACCCACTCGGTTTACCTTCAACATCGGCGCCTTCCGTCTCCTCCGTGGCGCTGGTGATGGTCTCGGCCAGCTTCTCCGCTTCCTCGCGCTCCCTGCGCTGGTACTCTTCTAACTGTTCGCGAAGACTTTGGTTCTCTTGTTCCTGAATACAATGTGGTTTGTTAATGTTGGGCCGTAGAGTACCATTTTAAGTGCGTTTACAGACGCGACTACTAATTCAAATACGAATTCATCGAAAAGGATGATATTATCTGATGTTATGGAATATTTTGTCCGTTCTTAGAGTGTTTTTAATGTCGTGTGGATTTCATCACGCATGCGGGATTACATCTCATGCCAGTCTGCTGGTCAGGATCACGTGTCGCGTTACACGCATTACAATAAGTACTTATATCAAAAGAAAATTTGCGGGGGTTACACTTGAGCGACAATATCACCTGCGTGATCAAAACCGCACGATATTAAAAACAACCTTTACTAGTTGCTGTTAACAAGCTTATTGAAAACGGGCGTTGATAGATAATACGTAATTTGCATCAAAATATTCCTAGATAATTTAAGCAGTTTTTCAGAAACATACAAAAATAGAATACTAACAGTGGAAATATGATCAACATACATTGAAAACTAAACAATGTTTAATTTAAAACAAATTTATCTCTTCTCTCGCTAAAACGACGATTTTATCGCTGGAATGAGCGCGATAGTCTTTGACGATGACGTCTAGCTGTTTCAAAAGAAGATATTTCACTAATTCATGAAGCAAACACAAATCTGCGATGCGATGCGATAGCACAGCGCGAGAGTGCCGTGCTGTAAGGATGGTTATCGTAGTCCAAAACGTACGGTCAACCCTACAAAACCGGAATGTAGTGGCCGTCCTCGGTTCCATTATCGTTTACCATGATGTGAGATAGTGGTCAGTGTTATATATCCATAATATTTTCTTTCTTTCTTTAATAATAAAGAACACTTACCATATCGTACTGCTTGTTCTCGAGCTGCATGAGTTGCGAGATGATCTCCTGTTCGCGCAGCTTGAACATGGAGCGCAGCTCCTCTTGCACCTCGCCTTCTCGCTGTTCTCGTACTTTCTCCCAGTCCTGAGGGAGGGAAAAAAAGTTAATCATAAGCACGTAATAATTTAGTCATGGTAAATTTCTTGGTTACTTATTTCAGGTTACAGTGGCCTAAACCACTATCATGATAGGAAAGTATCGTGCAATCTTTTCTAACGCATTTTAAAAATATGGCATAAGCCTTCAGTGTCTCCAGGCCAGCTTCTTTATTTTCTCGAAGCTGTTATAATATGTGATGGGCTTTTTAAGGTCACTCTTGACAATTTAGAATGGATAGAGATCAACAATAATATGCACTAAAATCGTTATTTGTTATGAGCCTGTTGTGTCTCAGTGCAGGGCAAAACTCTTCCTTCCTTCCACTTTTTTGCCTTTAGAACAACTGGCCAATTCTTTAGTAAGAAATCGTAGTGAGTACTGCGATTTGTGTTTCTTCTGCTAATTACTTAAAAATAATTCGGAAGAGTGGGGACAGAATATCCCTATACCTGATATATATATCATAGAATACAAAGCTCCCTATAAAAGTACTTGGCACGCTGCTGCCCTCCTACGTCCTTTCAAGCAAATCTGAACCTTATGAACAAGACACTTTGTTTTCCATCAAGAACCTTATAAACAAGGCTTTTTGTTGTCCATACCTGCTCGGCCTCTATCCGCTGCATCTCGAGAGTGAGTGAGGTGTCGGCGATGCGCTCCTGCTGCTCCAGGATCAGCTGCATGCTGCGCGCGCGCTCCGAGTACACCTGCACTGCTGCCGCCTGCAACAAGGACGAGATGACGAGATTAGCATAAGCCGAAGAATACCTGTTATACTAAATACCTGCTTTCTAAAATCTGATTTAATAAAAACACTACAGGCTGGGATGATTTTCTCATTTTTGTGTTGATAGATTCAGATCACGTTTGTATATGCCTTTCTCAGCGCGAGGCTGCCCAATCCATACTTGCCGGATACAAACCATACCGGTCGCTTAGAACGTTAACATAAAAATATAATCATTGATTTAGTATTTAACCCTCCAATCTTTTTATTGTTCCGGCTCTGAGTCACTTCTTGCTAATTTTTAACGAAAACCTTAAAGTCACTTCGTCCTTCGTGATCTGTCGCGACCCCGTCTCATAATATCATGGTACAAATTTTATGTTTAATGTGGCCACTGCTCGGTCAGCATAAAGTAGATATGTCCAGCCCAGTTTCTCGTCAGTTAGGCTTAGTATAGTCTGTGTAAATACAGCAAATCCCATTTTTTTTTAGAGGAAAATCATTATAATGACTTCTTTCGCTCTTGGCTGGAACGGGAGGGCGTATCAGATTTTTACTGACTTAAACCAACTTATTCGTTCTTTTTATGCTTTCCGTTTCAAGGCCTCGGTTTTCCTATCAGAAGCGAACCCATGGTCCCCGAAGCTACAACTGTGGTCCTACGGAATATGAAGCTTCTGAAATGTAAAACGCATGTATAAATGGAACCTGGTACCTTGCTGCTCCTGTCCACGACGGGCTCGCCCGGCCGCGCGCGCGAGGTAGGCGGCGCCGCACCCGCGCCGGGGCTCAGCTCCGACCAGTTTGGGTAGTCGATCTCACCTGCAAACATCACATGTGTATTAGTTCATTAGCGTGAATCCTAAACGAAATCCCAACCTGATCCCCAAACTTGACAAAGACCTGTATAATCGGCGGCACGTAACTTGGCAAGAGTCGTTAGTTGCGCAGAAATCGTTTATTAAATCTATTTGGTGGCCAAGCGGGACGCGGGGTATGAGGTAGCGCCGTTCCGGCGCGCGATTGCTGCAGTATTATAATAGTAGTCTATGATTGGTGCGTTAGTCGACTTTTGCTCACACACTGCGTTACGTCCCGTTCGCTCATTCGCTTTTTTGTGCACCATACGCGAATTTACCCCCACTACGTCAAATTCTTGCCAAGTTACGTGCCGCCGATTATAACCTGTACCTACTTTCTGTGCAAATGAAGCTTCTACTCTATTTTTTTATGTCCCAATGCTGGGCGAAGGCCTCCCTCCCCTTTTCCCACACACGTCTATCCTCAGGCATTGCAGGCCGGTCTATCCGATAGTTGACGAGCTCATCTCAAAATCGAATAAAACCTCTCGCCATCGTGCATCATCTCCTAGTAAACCATTATTTGATTACCCATGTTTGTACCAGAAGCCCAATAAGTAGGTAATAAAAGCCACGCAGGTCGATCTTCAAGGTTAAGCAACGCTTGCCCAGGTTGGTCTGCGGATGGGTGACCATCTTAACATAACGAGTTTCCTCCGTGCCTCGGAAAGCACGTTAAGCCGTAGGTCCCGGCTGTCATTTTTAGATCTTTAGCAGTCGTTACGGATAGTCAGAAGCCAGTAAATCTGACTCCAATCTTGGCATGAAGTACCGTGTTACCCCAGTTAATGGGTTGTGGAGGTCTGGTAGGCCCGCTCCTCGTAAAATACTGGTATTCAGCTAAATCCGGCTTGACTGGAAGCCGACCCCAATATAGTTGGGAAAAGACTAGGTAAATGATGATGATGATGCTGGCCCACCTAGCATGTCGTCCATGAAGTCGTCCTGGCGCGGCGGCACACACTGCGGGTTGGTGGTGAAGGCGGGGTACTTCAGCAGCCAGTCCTCGTAGCCGCCGTGCAGGGCTAGCGGCTGCCGCGCGTAGTGCACCTTCACGTCCCACTGGAGACAAACATAAATGATAATATTAAATATAATCGAATTAGGTGCCTTCAAGGCTAAAGAGAATAGCGTCTTAATAAACTAGTGCGGCTCACCATCGACGATTGCATCACATTCACTGCTTACCATCAGGTAGGATCGCGGTCAAGCGCTAGTTTATAACAAATTAAAGAAAAAACAAAAATTTTAATTACATATCTCTTAGAATCATCATAAACTAACGATTTGCAATACCGAGACGTTTTAACAATCGAAAGAATTGGAGTCTTTAAAATAAACCATCGAATCAACCATCGACTCTCTCTACAAAATAATCGAGATTTTTTTCAATTATTTCGACTCAACAGAATCGACCGCTAGTTTTATTGTTCTATTGTTCGAAGCAGTCATTCTCACTCATCATCATCATCTACCTAGCCTTTTCCCAACTACATTGGCGTCGGCTTCCAGTCAAGCTGGATTTAGCTGAATACTTCATGGCAAAATCAATCATTCTCACTCGAAACTCTAAAATATTGAGTAATAATTCGCTGATGAACGCGCCATGCGCCAATTGCAATAACAGACCAAGTCGGACTCGAGTCAAAGTCGAAAAAATCGAGAGGAACTCGTAAACTATCGAATAACAACTCGCGGATGAACGCGCTATGAAGAGTTATGAGTTTACATGTGGATGGATGGACAGGGAGAGGGAGACCAAAGAAAAGATGGATGGATTGTGTGAGAGGTGATATGGAAGAAAAGGGAGAGAGTGATAGCATGACGAGTGACAGGACAGAATGGAAGAAAAAGACGTGTTGCGCTGACCCCAAATACAACGGGACAAGGGCAGGAAGATGATGGATGTAAGCGCTATGCGTTAGTCGCAAACCTGAATCAGACTTGAGTCAAAGTCGAAACAATCAAGAACCATCGGGATATTCGAACAATCGAATAAAACACTCTCACCATCGCGCCTCGCTACCATAAACCCAATACTATTCTCTAATCTTATTGTTTTCTATATTAATAAAGTACAAAGGTACTCGTACGAGGAGCTCGTGGCTAGATAATAACAGCCGCACGGGTCGATCTTCAAGGTTAAGCAACGCTTGCCGAGGTTGGTCTGTGGATGGGTGACCATCTTAACATAACGAGTTTCATCCGTGCCTCGGAAAGCACGTTAAGCCGTGTTGTCATTTGTAGATCTTTGGCAGTCGTTACGGATAGTCAGAAGCCAGTAAATCTGACTCCGGTCTTGCCATGAAGTACCGTGTTACCCCAGTTATTGGGTTGTGGAGGTCTGGTATTCAGCCACTCCTCGTAAAATACTGGTATTCAGCTAAATCTGGCTTGACTGGAAGCCGACCCCAATATAGTTAGGAAAACGGCTAGGCAGAGGCAGAGGAGGATTAATAGAGTACAAAGGTATACCTTGAGGAGTATAGTCTTGAGCAGATGCAGCGTCTTGCCGGGTATGACGGCGGTGCTGTTCCAGTCCAGCATGATGATCAGCTCCATGGTGGCGCGGTCGGCCCACACTGGCCGGGATGCCGCCGGGAGGTTCTGTTCTAACACGTTTGCTGATTGCCTGTGGAGTGGAGAGTAGTGGTTAAGTTCAAATCATGTTAAGTTCAGTATTACAGGTACATACTCATACATAGGCTTACTGCGACGCGGCGACGCTTGGCTTCAAAGCCATATATTCGTCATTGAATTTGTCATTTTGTAGGTTTTCAGAGAGTCACTTTTAATTGTTTTGATTTGTAATTCGCAGTGTATTTTTTTCATACCCGTGATGAAACATTTCGTTTCTGTACAATTTATAACTTCTTTTGGTGGACAATAAAGTTTATTCTATTCTATTCTATTCGTTTATTCAGTAAGTACAAATGATGTATTAATGACCATAGAACTTGACACTAACCTCTGAAACGTAATAAAATTTAAATTTCAGAGCTCCTCAAAAGCTGATTAAATTTACTCAAATGTTTTTAAAAACAAATTGGTTTTTATAATAAAAACTGAAACTGCTGATCACACAATATATTCTTATGTGACACAACTAGTCAATCCTAAATCTTTATCGTACGCCGAAAAGAATCATCATAATTTCAGCCAAAAAACGTCCAGTCGGACATAATAATAATAATATAACTATTTTTTATGTTTTTAAATCCATTTTTTTTTTGTTTTTTAAGGAAATATTTAAAAATGTTAAAAATATGTAAAAAAGCTGAATAAATGGAATAATAATAATAATTTATTTATTCATAAGACTACTTTAAAATTATTAATTTTAAGACAACTTTCGGTTCACTTTGTGAGAGGCCTTCCAACGCTGCGTCTTCCGATACGCGGTGGCCTTTGCAGAATAATTCGTCCCCATCGACCAATTATTCTGCGAGAAATGTACGCTGCCCCCCATTGTCACTTAAGTTTGGCGATTCATCGCGATATGTCAATTACCTTGGTTCTCCAAAAGTCATTGACCAACAGATCAAACGTCGCAGGTTAAACTGGATCGGCCACACGCTCCGAAGCATACACCAAGGCAACATTCCTTCGACTGGAATACTCAAGGAAAAAGTAAACGTGGTCGCCCTAAGCACATCTGGCGACGAACGGTAATCACCGAGGCGAAGATCATAGGGCAGACCTGGAGCGAAATGAAGCGCGAAGCTCAAGACCGAACAGGATGGCGGCGGCGCACTGTGTACACCCTCTGCCTCATCTAGGGCACACAGGACCTTAAAAACTAACTAAAACTCTTACCCAGGAGAGATGACTTCTTCAGGCACACTGATACACGCCGGACAGTTGATATGAGACTCCACGTAGTCCTTCCCAGGCCTGGCGTCCAGGATCATGACCTTCAGCTTCCCACTCTTGAGGATTGTGTACAGCTGCTCACTCTTGATCGTCACCTCGTCGGGACCTGGAACCAAAGAGTTTCATGTAATAAAGTTATAAATGCTACAATGGTCTTCTTTATTTACGTTGGTCGATTTTGACATGGGTAAAAGGTACCTATCGGAAAATTTTAACAACTAGCTGGTGGCTTAATAATTAGAATTAATCGTAATGTAAGATGTCGAAAAAAAAATAGTACTTAATCGAAGTATTGGTCATGCGGTACAGTATGGAAAGTCCTGGAAACCTCAATTGATAAGGTAGGAACCTGGATGTGTTTTGGGCTGAATTCACGAGGGAAACTTTTGTAACTTCCACACAGGACTTCCGAGATGTCGCTTGATTTTTACAACACGAGACCCCTAGCCCTACTCCAGGGTGGACAACATCCAAGAGGATTTCCACCCCTAAAAAAATGTGGTTGAGTGATGCTGCAGATAAATTGTTCCGGGTCTTTTGTTAAGTTTATTTCCCAACTGATCCAATGATTTTCCCGCTCTAGGGCGGAGCCATGACACACCCTCAGGCTTGTACTGACTAAAACCACACCTATGTTGCTTCTTTACTTCCTTCGTGGCTTGGTTACCGGACGACCGTACGAACACTTAGTTCGCACGTGCGTATCACTAACGAACATCGTACACTCAGTTCATCAAACATGTTTGCGGCGATCCCGTTAATCGTATGTTCTGTATGTACGGAGTTCTTCCTGAAACACTTCGAAGACCTTCCAAAGGCGCCGCCATGGCTAGTTGTGCACGAACTCCATTCAAACTATATTCGCGTTCGTGTTCGAATATTTCGACCGTAGTGCGAACTAACTAAATATTCAAGTTTGATGTTTACATTCGCTATTTTCATGTCTAATCTAAGGTTTCTTCCGTGCCCTGTAATATCGCCCTAAAATTTTTCATTCAAATGTCGCGGGACATGTTCTCTATTTGACAGTGTTTGGCGTCATTTTGGGGGACCGTTTGTCCCCTGATGTATCCAAAGCTCTAAAAAATTTATAGCTGAGAAATATTACAAAGTATTTTGGGGTTTTAAGTATTACGTAAATCAACTGTTGAAGATTTAAAAAAAATATCACGAACAATACAATAGAGGGCTTTCCCGTAAAAAATAAACGAAAAGGGTTGCCATCTTTGGAGATTTTAATTTCCTATATTTTTTATAAAAATTAAATGCATGCACATTAAATAAATTAATTTTGAATAAAAAAACAAATTACATAACGCAATATCCCCCGCCGCCCTTGTAATGCACCATCATATTTTACAAGACCCCCCATTTTCTCCAAATTTTGTTACGTCATTTCGGAAAAACAACCTCTTATTACTTCATGAATCCCCGACCGATCTCATAGGACCGCGCTGTTATTGTCTTATTATTGTGTCTCGTTTCACGGGTATTGATAGGTTAATAAATCACTTTTAATCTGAAAAGACATTTCAAAATGTCTTTTCAGATTAAAAGTGATTACCTACACTACCTGGTAATCCCAAAGGCTGTGGAGGTTCAATGACCGGTGTGGTCTCAGCTGTCTTCTTACGGTTCTCATCAATCTTCTGTTTGATTAGCTCATTCTCTTTTATGTCATTGAGTCTCTTTGTTTTCTGCTCTTTCTGGTATCTGAAATGTTTAGGACAAACGGTTTGAATACAGATGCATTAATGCATTTCCTACTGGAAACTAAAGAAATGATTGATGGTTTATATGAAAGAAATTATTATTATGGTTAGAAACAAAGTGATAATTGAAAAAGCACTTTGCTGTGCACAACAGGGCCTATAATTGAACCCTTTAAACCCTTTAATCTGTTGAGCCCCGAGCGACGCCGTCGTCCGTACTTGAAAGATTAATAATCATACCAACTTTGTAACATTATGGAATGCAATAAAGTATTGAGACAGCAAAAACAGATTTATGAAAGATCATGGTTTTCTTTAAAAATAAACAGTTCAATTTTTTTTGCATTCCCAGCTAAACATGACAGACTAACTGATCTACCAACACAGAGCTCAAACCATTAAATGTCTTTTGCTGGAATTTGGCACACAGATAGTTATTATGACATAGGTATTGGCTAAGAAATGATTTTTTCAGAATTCCCACCCTGAACGCATGAGATGGGGGCCCAAAATTTGTATAGAGAAACTTGAGCTGGTAGAGGTTACGTATAATATAAAATGACAGTACCTAAACATGTTTGTAATATAAGCCTGTTGCAGCACACATGAATACATATACAGGAAACTAGTATTTGTTACGAATATTAATATCATAATAACTGAAATAATGAATTTGTCCCTTACCACTAAATGAGGTGAACTTTTCACCTCAGCAATATGCTACAGTTATTTTCTTATTTATGTATGGTAAAAAAACCGGCCAAGTGCGAGTCGGGCTCGCGCACAAAGGGTTCCGTAGCAGCAAATATTATATATTATATCATCGCGGATTTTTAAAGGTGTACAATACTGTAGTATATTTTTTGATCTATCTTATAAGGTTCAGCCATCGTTTTCAGTGTAAGCACAATAACTTAACCAAAATTACAGTTAAATCAACCTATCTCAAAAACTATAAGAGATACTTTGATCAAACCAAAAATCGTTGAAAGAGTTAATTAGCATGCATCACCTCTATTTTTTTTAGAATTTTATACCCCGTAGTTATAAAAATAGAGGGGGGGGGACATACTTTTTACGACTTTGAGAGCTGATATCTCAAAAACCGTTCACTTTAAGAAAAATGTTTTTTAGAAAACTTTATATCATTTTAAAAGACCTTTCCATTGATACCCCACACGGGTATGTACATCGAAAAAAAAATTTTCATCCCTCAGTTACATGTATGGGGGGCCCCACCCCCAATTCTTTTTTTTACTATTTAGTGTCATAATTTTGTAGCGGTTCATACAACACATATTCCCATCAAATTTCATCACTGTAGTACTTATAGTTTCCGAGTAAATCGGCTGTGACAGACGGACAGACGGACAGACGGACAGACGGACATGACGAAACTATAAGGGTTCCGTTTTTGCCATTTTGGCTACGGAACCCTAAAAAGATAGTGAGATACAAAACCTATCTATAATTGTCTTTATTAATATTATAAAGAGGAAAGATTTGTAGTTTTTGCATTTTAGATGTTTTGAATAAACTGATCAATTTAGAATATTCTTTTGCCAGTAGAATGTTAATTTATCACTGAGTGGCATAGCTATATATTGTCTATATTTGGGTAGGTGTAGCCATTGGTCCATTATAGAAGCTAGTCCATTATAAACTAAAGAAATAAATATTAACCCAGTCAAATAAGGTTTCATCTTCTAGCCCGTATTCTATGTTAGTTGGGGTCAGGCTATAGGTTTTATTCTTCTATTCAGTTCAGTTAAATGTCATACCGTCAGTAAAACAAATAATTTAATTTATAAAAATATCTAATTAGATTCTTGCCGGTACTATTTTTAATACTAATATATTTCATTTTCATGAAACTATATTAAACAATCTTTCTTGAAAGACTCTCATTGATTTTGAACACAGTTGGCCATTTTGTATTACAATGTTTAAAAACAAAAGTAAACTTTATGATTTTATTTACATACTGACTCACACAAACTTATCATTTCAAGATAAGTAGTATGTAATTCAAATTAAGTATGTCTATAACCAAAACAATTATTATTCTTATCATAAACAATAAGTTTTACCTGTCTATGAGACTGTTTTTCAGCTTCTCAGCATAATCTATTGCCTTGTTCGGGTTCTTAGCTCCCAACATGTTGTTGAAATAAGTCTTGTCCTTCAAATAATCCTTGTCTTTGCTGATATAAGCTATCACACGAAGGTATTTCATGTAATAAACATAAGAGTACTCCTCATCTCCCTTCTCACGAGCCTCTTCCGCACTTTCGAATAATTTTTGAGCAGTTTTGCATAACCTACAACAAAAACATCATTTTCACATCGATTTTTCAGCTACAGAAGAGATTTTTTGCTTGAATATATTGAGATTACTTACAGAGTAGCCCTTTTCGACTTCAAATCTGGTACATTGTGTAATTGGTCCAAATCTTCTATACATTTTCCAAGGTGAAGCTGTATTCTTCGCGTTTCTGTCATGATGAAATTTTGCACACCCGTTCGTCTTATTAGAGGTATTACCGCAATTTAAAGTCTCCGGGACTACGGAATCCTACATTTGTTAGAGAAAACACAGAGATTGTTGTAAAAATTCACTGCAAACAAAAATTGTGAATCAAATCAGAAAATGTCAAGTTTTTTTTTATTTGCCAGTTTTCAATACAGATTAAATTCAGTATACGTTTCGTAATATGCATTTTTTTTTCGGAAGCTAATCTTTATACAGCAAATACTAGATGTGAAAAATATTATCTAAAGATAAGCAAAGTTCTGAAGAAAATAAAATTCATTCAAAGGTTTGTTTTTAATAATTGTACTTGTCCAAATCACTGTTATGCTGATAAATATGAATAATTTCCCGTTTCAAATGAAACTGAAATTGAAATTCGTGGTAAAGCTTACCAAAGTAAACTACCCTATTTTGGGCCAGCTATGCTTGAAATGTGACTGAATTGTTAAAACTTAGGACACTTTGAACGATATTTTATAAATTCCAATAAGAAATCAGCGAATTTTAATTATTGCGGCGACAATAACTAAACGCAATTACAAATTTTGACAATCTGTGCTTTGACATATTTTTGACGTAAACAGTATACCCCTCAAGTCAACAGCATATATTTGAAAATATACACGCTAATCTGCTCCTTATTCCAACGCAATAAATACTGGATTGGCTTTTCATAAAGTATTGCTTTGTGTGGAAACATTACAAAGCGTAAATAGCGCAGGAGCGCAAGTTTTCATGCGCAGTGGTTTCTTCCTCAATTTCCCTGGTCGATCGTGGTTTTCCATTTAGTTTTTCAGCTGATCACGCTTTCTACAGCCGCATAGCAGACCGTCCGTGTCGTGGGTCATGTGCGAAACTGTCGCAGCGTAGTGAATTCGCTGAGTGATTGTGTTGTGTAGTTGTTTGAGTAGCTAGTGCCAGTGAAAATGTTTTCAGGACTTACGAATCAAGTTAGCTCGTGGATGGGGGCTGCTAAGGGCGAACCCCAAGATGAGGAAGTCCCAACCCCTACGAAGGAACCGACTGGCGAAGCAGCAGCGGCGGCGGCAGAGGGCGAGAAACTAAGGTAATGGAATTTTATTGTTTACATTCTTCTTACCTTGATTTTATCTGTTTGGTGTCCGTTGATAGCGTTATAATAGGCGTATTCTTTATTCAAATCGGTAATTATTACGAATCTCTTTTCTTTTTATTATAAAAGGTTCTGCAAAATAGATCTTCGTATCCAACCAGATGGTATTCTTACGTGGTTTTTTCATATTGCGCAGTTTTTACGACGAGGATTTAATTAACCGTACGTAACAAAGCTTTCGGAAATTATTGATTTTTCAGATAGAATGAATTTTAATCTGGGTCAAGTACTTCTAACATTACATTCCATTTGGAATGAGAACACCTTCCTTTCAGTCATTTTAGTTGTTACAAAACTGACTAATTAACGATTCTTGGTATTTAATTGTTGCAGAAGTAGATATTTTGTAACTAAAATTGGTTAAGCATAAAGATAAGGTTTAAATCTAAAAAGAGGGTGGGTTTAATATAATGCAAGTTTCTAGAAGAAACCAATTGGAATCTAACTAGAAATCCCAGATTTAAAAATCTACTAGCTAGGAACTCTAGTTCTACAATTATATAACACTGACACAGGAGATATTTTAAATTTTAGTCTTCAACTACCATAGACATTACATAATTTTATACATTCCATATTCAAACATGTTTTATTTTTCGCAGTCCCACAAAAGCTGGCAGCAAACTGGACCTCATCACCAATGTCAAATCCCAGATGACTGGATGGCTCGGCTCTGGGATCCCAATCCCTGGTCTTAGGAAAAATGAGCCCGCCCCTGCAGAACCCGAAGCCGTACCAGTGGAACCGGCAGAAGTTGCGGAACCTAGAGCTGAGGGCAAAGATGATGATGATAATTCTAGGTATATTAGGTACGAGGGGTTGGCGGATGTAATGAGTTGGATCGGAATTTTGTTACGCTTTTTCTGTTTCGGTTCTTACGGTTGGTGTGTTGTTTCTGATGATTATTGAGAAAAACTTCTCAAAATTTGTTTGGTTCACTTAATTTAGCATATTATGTGGATAAATTGTCTAGGATATATTTTTTTATCTTTGACTGTAGCGCAAACTAAAAAAATATTTTAAAATCATATTTTCCATCCAGTCTTTAATAATTTAATTTTAAATTCTGGTTGCAGTAGCAGCCGCTCAGTAAAACCTTTTATCAAAACACCATATGGTAGCAGAAATGCCAGTGGGTGCTATGATAAGATATAACTAAAGATATCTTGATTGTAAGTGCTATCAGTAACACTACACCAACCCCATATATTGATATAATTTGACAAGTTCTTGCAACACATAATTTTATGCTCATGAATATTGTTAAGCCTTCTACGACACAAGGATGCTTTTAATATGGCACATCAAAATTGTATTATGAACAAATACGCTTTGCTTATTTTAATCACTAATTTATTTCACAGCTTCTTGGCACATTTCACTTTGAAATTTATTGAGCACTTTAAAATATATTTCTTTCTCGAAATATTTCATGTTTTATATTAGTTTATTCTTTACATGAATTTAACCATTTGAATTGGATTCGTGACATTTACGAGTACACTTACTGCATTATTGATTAGAGACAAATACATCATGTTTAAGTTTTTTAGCAGAATGATTACATAACATTGTGTAAGGACAATAACTTCATAAAATAACTGGAACATTTTAGAAAAAACTAGAAAAAAATCACAGAAGTTAGACATATTTTCTAGATGCACACGCAAACTTTACAAACTCATTTATTCTGCTCAAACCCCATTTTTAATTTCTCATTGTTGTGCATTCTCTTAGTGTACTGTTTTTTGATAAAATCTATGTTTTTTGGTCTAGTGACATTCTCGGATTTTACCCAAGTTTAATGCTTCCCCTGAGTAATCCCTTTTACGTAGTAAATTGCGTCAGGTAGTGTTTCTTAAGCCTTGATTCTGGAACGAAAATAACCGCAAAATTAATGTGACAAATTATCAAACACGCGTTAGTAGCTATAATTGGTTGAATAAATTTTCAACAGCCAATTATATCAATTTACTTGTGTTTAAATAATGTCGCACGTCGATAATTCTTTCCAGAAATCGGATTTTTAGTCATCCTTAATTAACAAAACCCATTTTAGCTGTCCCTCCCTGTAAAACTTAAAATAGGTCACATAGATCTGCAGTGAACCATGTTTTTCGTAAATAGAATTATACTAGACTCAACTGAAGTATCCATTCCTCTAGATACGGAATTTACGCTTTGATTTAAACCTATTTTATTTTCTTTCCCTCGCTGTAAAACTGAAAACTTGTGTAAGGAACGTGACGCAGCAGATTGCGTCATCATTGAAAATAAATTGAGTCAGCTGATAACTGTAGGATTACTTACCTATGGAAAATGATTAGGTTTTTGATATACTGCGCGGAGAAATAGAAAATACAGGGAAAAGCTTATTAAATGGTTGAGTATAATGCCTATTCGTTATCATTTATTTATCCGTTTAAAAGATTATTTTAATATTAACTGCGGATTGAAGGACCAAAACGAGTATTTATATAACAAAACTTCATGCAACATAATGGTACAAAGGCGGATTAATGCCTTAGGCATTCTCTACCAGTTAACCACAGGATGGTGAAGAGAAAACGAAAGAGTGTGCCCCGGAATTTTTTGAAAGAGTTACCGCTGCCCTGGGTCGCACAGGGCATCTGAAAGAACACAGGTTGGTTTTAGTCTTAGGTTTTGGTTTTAGTTTAGTCTCTGTCGCTCAGCTCAGAACGCAAGAAGTTATTTGATGATTTCCCTACCTCAAGAAAAAGTGAGATTATTGCAAATGTCGTCTTGTTAGGAAAAAATCCACGAAAACAGCCGGAAAATGTTTTTTTCTCAGGAGAAGACGTGAGTTTATGTTATGTATCAAAATCAGCCTTTTTAATGTGCAACTGGGACTCAGGCCTCCCTTCTAAGAGACGGTATGCTAAGTATGTATACCGTTAAAGAGGCGTGTCTTTGTGTGAATCACGTAAAAACCATCGAGCTCTTAGCCAAGGCTTACGTAATAGCGCCCTCGTAGTTCGGGGGGCAATAAACGTATCATTCTCCAACTTAGCTTAGCTTGCCGGATCGGGGTCGCAAATATATCGAGCGAGCAGTGGTCTCGAATGTCAAATGCGAAATTGGTGATTCACCAAATAATTTTTCTTGTTTGTTAATGGTTATAAACTAGTGCTTGACTGCGATCCCACCTGATGGTAAGCAGTGATGCTATCGTCGATGGTGAGGCGCAATAGTTTATTAACGTTTGAATCCCCAACCGGTCCTATGAGACCGCGCTGTTATTGTTTTACTATTGTGTCTCGTTTCGCGGGTATCTGAGTAATTAAGAGCCTATTCACTCTAGCCTTGAAGACACCCAAATTAAATAATTATTAAATAATTGGTATTAATTGGACCATGGGTTATTTAGACCAGTCTCTTAAATAAAAAAAATCACTCATTATTATTTTGCTCTTCGAAAAATCGGTAGATTCGAGACCAGTGACGTAACGTTTGGGGGGCAATAATCGTATCATTCTCCAACTTAGCGCTCAGCTTGCCAGATCGGGGTCGCAAATATATCGAGCGGGACGTTTGAATATATTTGTGCTATTGATTTCCTACATTAAGCTCATTTCACACTACGCTATAATATATAGCATAGCACAACAATATCGCTCGCTACATCTACATTTCTTTAGAACACGTTGAAGTTCGAAGCTAAATCGAAGACATGTAACATCTACCAGCCCCCACTGGGCCTTTGTGGTGGATTACGGCCCATTCCCTCTCCTAGAGAGGAGGCCTGAGTCCCAACAAACGATCACCGCTTTGCTATACTATATACTATTATAAATGTATGGCGAGCGATATTTTTGTGCTATGAACTATATGCGATATGCTTTATTCTAAAGCGTAGTCTAAAATGAGCTTCATTCTTCAACTTAGCTTGCCAGATCAGGGTCGCAAATATATCGAGCGGGACTTTTGAATATATTAGTGCTATTGATTTTACACGTAACTCCTGATTCGAGGTAAATGTATGTAGCTCGCGGTTTCTTTGAACCGTTAAGCTTTTTAGGAATTTCTTAATGATCAGTAGAACTTAGTAGCTAGAAACTTAATAATGTACTGTTAAAATACAGTAGTTTCGAGTGAATTGAAAAAACTAGGTTACTAAGGCCAGGTTCTGGAAGTTTAAAGCGATAAAATATCACATGCGAGTTAGCTGCAGTGATATTTGACAATTTTTTTTTTTGAGAATGGTCCTCATCGCGGGCGGAATATGTCATTTGATCTCCCGCTCTGGATGGAGTGGCAGTGCGACTTATTAACTAAAACCACACCTGTATCTTTCATTTAGTCTTTGCGTTCCAGGACTACGTATATTCTTTTTAGTAATTCCCCGCGTAGAGCCATTTGGCGTTCTTTTTTTTGACACATCGATAAAAACAATTATTTGTAGAAACTGGGGTTTCAGGTAACCAGAGATCTCTAAAACTTTATATTTAATATACGTATAAAAATAAACCAATAGGTTACTTTCCTGCTTAGCTTCCTACAACAGTACACTACCCTAACTTCCCTTCAACGTCTCCCAAACACCCTACGGTCCAGGGTTGTCCGTAACTCGAGTGTTAACTAAACTTGTATGCTTGGACGCAGCGCCACTGGTGGGGCCGACAGCAGGCCAGCTTCCACTGGAGGCACCCCTACTGAGGAGCAGCCTGGAGGCGTTGGAAACGGTATGTATCTGTAGCATTTGCTAGATTTTGTAAAGTCGAATAAAGACTTTTTTTAATACCTGAGACTAAATTGACACAGGCAAATGTCGAACTTATAATAATAATGATGCCAGTTCTTTTGTGTTGTGACAAGTGTGATAACCCACAAAATGTCGTTTTGTTCTCAGAGATCAGTAAATAGACTTTAGAGCTAATGTGTCGAGAAGAAGCTATTGTAAATTTTTAGAGCTAGATTTTTGGTATTGTTAATATTCCTTGGATAACAAATTGTTTTTTATTCAAGGGAAAGAAAAACCTTTTATTTGCGGGTAACGCAATCTTACAATTATAAAATACATAAAATTGCGCCCAGTCCGCGCAAAAGGAGGTATCGATTTTGCGAAGCCAAAAATGTCTATCCATATCCATGTTCGTTTTCCGTTTGGCCTGGCTGTTCGACTTCTTGGAAATTAAAACAAAACTAAGGTTGAATTAGACTGCTATAATCCCAAGATTACTTCTGACGAAAAACATTGATTTATTTCTTCGCTAGTTTAGGAAAATTTAAATCATATTTCGTAAGATTTGGTCTAGAAATCTAGTTCTCTAAGCACAATGCTATTGAATGAGCACTTGACTTGCTCTAGATATTATTGGAGGCAGTTCCTTTCACTAAACCTTTGCCGGTCCAGTCGTTGTGTGGCTGCGTATTTTCAGAACTCGACAAATAGGGGGACTGCTTATTTATGTGCCTCTTGACATATTTTGATTACGGTTCGATTGGACATCTCCGGAAAATATTGAAGACATTTTTGTTATTTTTTTCTTGTCTTTCTACAAGTCGTCAGCAACATCATCGCTTACTATCAGATGAGGCAGTCAAACGCACGCTAATTCATAATAAAAAAAGTGTAGATATGTTTTTGTATTTTTTTTACGTAATATTTTTTTTTGTAGTCAGCTAATTTTTTTATTTCATTTTTTATTTCGCACATTTCCAGGTAGCCAGAGTAAAAAACTGTTTACAGTCGATGCTATTGAAGTCCCTGATATGCAAGAGTGTTAGTAATTATTTTTGTTTTTTTATTTTTGTTGAAATGAAACTGGTTTCACAGAACACCAAAAGCGTTTTAGCGGTAACAGAATACAGATTACGTTTTATCAGTGCCGGAAAAATGACTGTGCGTTTTTTCCACTTGAAATTAAACGATAAAAATTCAAAGCTGACATTGTGCGGTCTATGCCTTTTGTGGTTTTAATCGCTTCAGCTTTTTCCAACATTGTTTTTTATCCGGCTGTAAAACTATTTTCATTTCAACTTTTTATTGTTTTTGTTTTAAGTTTTTCAATTAAATAGCTGAATCATTTTGTTAATGTTACGTTAACTAATGCCAAATTAAATTCATCGTTACTGAAACGGCGTCCTAAAATTGCCTCTCGCCCGTTCAAAGAGATGTTTGCAAAGCCATTAGAATTCAACACTATCTTCAAACCCTCTTTCGTACTTCAACAAATGCTTCAGCTAAGAAATGTATCTCTAAATGTATTGGTTCTGGTTTTATTAATATTCTTGGCTTCAAATTTTGTCTGTGGCGTTCCTAAATTCTTGATATTTTTATTTCCAAAGTGAGGTTACAAAATATGAACGCAAAATGTTTGGCTCTTTTTGGTCCTGTTTGAATAACTTAGACTTCTAAAGAATTCAGTGGAATACAACATCTCCTCACACAGGTGCGACGCGACTATGCTAGAACGCCTTTTCATAATTTTTTTTCTACAAAATTTGCTACAAGCACAGATAGAACAATTTCAATTAAAACGCCCTATCGCATCGTTGCGCATTGTCGCCTAGGGCTTATTTCCGAAAGCCTTTACAAAATTCTCTTCAACGTGCATAAATTCGACAGTGACAACCAAGGCGGTTGCCGGCGCCAAGTCCCTGGGCAACTTCCTGTACTCCGCCGTGAACAAGGCTGGGGCTAAGGTCAGCGAAGCCAGCGCCAAGATCAAGAAGACCGTCGAGGAAAACGTGAGTAATTAGTGCTTGGACACGTCCGACAAATGCTAATTTCGTAACTTTTATGAAGGAAAGGTCAACAGCAACTATATTACGAGGAACGCGGAGGACTTTTTTATTAACTACCTATCTTTCGTCATTTTGACCAGTATTATAGAAATGGATCTGCAATAGTAGTGGTATCATCGAGAGTAGGCCTTTTTCCCAATACTATAAAAAGACTTAGGAGTTCATAATTATTCATAAGACCAATTTTAATTACTGTTTTTCAGGAAGATATGGTTTATGGTATCAAAAGCCTTCGCCAAGAATAAACATTTATGCTTAGGTCGATAATTATTTTTTCTACGTATTGTTTCTTTAATGTTAACATGATTTAAATATTTGATAATATCCTGGTTTACTAAAAAACTGTATTTTTTTTTTAAAAGTGCACTAAATGACGCTCGTTAATGCAGTACTGTTCGGTTTAATTAATCTACTAAATACCCATTCTCTTCACCAGTTCCATAGCAAAGAACTCTGTTTCGTGTTACCCTTATTTACCTACTATTTCAATGTATAACAATTATCCTAACTAAAAGGGACATTCCACAGAGGAAAATTTTCTCTCGTAGCTAAAACCAACTATAATTTACATGGAAATCCGTAATGGGGTCCCCCAGGGTGCGATTATAGGCCCTATGGGTTGTTTGGCTAAGTAAAGCGGGTTGATTATTCTGATCTCGATAGATTACAGGATTGGCGTGTTGCTATACGGCCGCTAATGTCGCCATTGAGGCCGGCTCATTGAGAACGTTTCGTTTTATTCGAGGCTTTGGGCGAATGGTCCTGAGGATAAGTGGTGGTTATATTTTATATGTGTACCCTAAAAGTACTAGGCAACTAAATATACCCAAGTTGTTGTGTGTTATATGTATGTTAGAATGTAAGAATATACATCGTGTGTTACACATCGATGCACAAACAAATATCATCGATTCTGTACATGGTTCTGGAATCCCCAGTGGTGGAATTTTATGTCGGCTTTTTCCTAATTTTTCCTATTTTGGCGTCCTTAATTATGTACTGGATCCATATATGGTATTCATTTGTGTGTTGTGTCTGACTCACGGTGTATATTCTACAAGAAATACAGCCGATTGTCGAAGTTCGCAAATTATATTGCTTTATAAGGTAGTGCGTAGCTTAAACCGAAACGGCTGTGCTGTTTTCACAGCCGTTCATTAGCATGAAAATTACAAATGTTAGTGACACGTTCTTTCTTATTACAATACGTATTATGACAAAGAAACCCGTTTAGAATATTAATATTAAAACCGTCAGTCTTGGCACACAACGCCATTCTCATTTATTCATTTTTGAGGCTAGACAGCCAAGATTAATAGAAATGGGTATTTCTATTTTGACTTTAATATAATGCAAATAGGCCTTCGCAGGCCTAGTTGGAACAGACACATTATTCTCATTTATGTCTGTGAGTAGCCAGACAAAGTTGGCAACTTGTACTGATAAATTATATATCTATGTTGCCAGACGCAATAAGACAGTTATAGCAATGAATTGGGTTATTGGCAACGTGACTGGTTATACAATTGTCTCGAGTGGCTGGACTTCTGGAGTTACTGTTGAGAGTTTTAGGTATTGCCTTTATAGGGAATGGTTAAAAGAGTCAGCACAGCTCTGGAACGCAAGGGAAAATGGGTAGGTTTAAGTCAGTATCTGCTTAAATATTAAATAAGTTATACACTAGTGGTCCTGACACTGAGGAGCTCGTGGCTAAATAATAACAGCCGCACAGGTCGATCTTCAAGGTTAAGCGACGCTTGCCTAGGTTGGTCTGTGGATGGGTGACCATCTTAACATAACGAGTTTCCTCCGTGCTTCGGAAAGCACGTTAAGCCGTTGGTCCCGGCTGTCATTTGGAGATCTTTGGCAGTTGTTACGGATAGTCAGAAGCCAGTAAATCTGACTCCAGTCTCGCCACGAAGTACCGTGTTACCCCAGTTAATGGGTTGTGGAGGTCTGGTAGGCAGCCGCTCCTCGTAAAATACTGGTATTCAGCTAAATCCGGCTTGACTGGAAGCCGACCCCAATATAGTTGGGAAAAGGCTAGGCAGATGATGACACTAGTGGTCCTGACAGTTCTTTTGTCGTTATGACAGCAAAAGAAGATTATATGTAATATCACATTATAATTAGATTGAATTGAGCGTGAAGTTTTGCACAAGGTTTCTTTTCATGACGTAAGCAAGCACTAAGTGAGGATTTTTCAAAATGCACACCCTAAGTAGAGGAAGCGGGGTTTCAAAGTTTCTATGGAGAAACCTACTGTCACGTAGGCGAAGCTAGTTAGATGTAAATCACGCAAATTTAGTTTTGTGCCTTACTTTGAAGCACATTTTTGTCCCCTAGTGTACGAGGTGTCCGAGCCTTAGATTTCGGCTGGCAATAAGTCTTCTTTATGATATACCAAAGCAAATTGAATAAGGCTATGAACAGGAACAAGCTCGGTTTAATACAAAACAATAGCAACTGCAGTTTGTATTAGTTTCGCATTACACGTCACTGGGTCCACCACAAAATGTGTATTAGTTTGAACGGTTTTGGCTTTGAACATATCATAAATAATAGTATTGAGCATTGTCTTGTCTATTGAGTGTACTTTACTATCCTATTTGAAAACGCTGCAATTTCAATTTATTGCATTTAATTTGATGGCAATACATTAGGGTATTAGTTCATGTATAATTCTAAATTATGGCAGCGTCTTCACCTGCGTCATAGTTGAGATTTATCCCAAGGGAATATACTTCCTCAATAAAAAGTGCCTTAAGGCCTTTTACATTAGGACATGGTTAACGCTTGTGTGAAGTTTCGTCCAAATCCGTTCAGCTGTTTCGACAGAGAGCGTCACTCATACACACAAACGAAAATTTCGCCTTTATAATATAAGCATGTCTACAAGTAGATTCTGCTTCCGGCTTTGCGCGCGTTATATTTGAAAATAATCTCAAAAGAATATACTCCTAGAATAAAGAGGTGACCTATGTCCTATTTAGGACATGGTTTTTAATTAGTGTCTTAGATGATCTTTTATGTAAAGGAATCAGGCTATTTTGGTACACCTCCAGCTCAAATTAGGACAATACCAGCAACTAATATAACTTCGAAACCTTTAATGATGTTTAGCTTTGAGAACAAACTAGAAGAGTTAATAAAACTGTAGGAAAGAGCGGCCATTAATTAAGTTGGATAAGAAAGTCATTAACGTGAACAAAACGGAGTCTGTCGCTCTAGATGAGTGCGTCGCGAGATAAAAACTTTTGAATTACTTTGGGCAGCCAGAATTGAGTTATCGGAAATCAGTTTGAGTGGGTTTTTTTGATGGAAGATTGTTTTCGGCTTTAAGTTTTAGAAAAGCCTTGGAATTATTCTTGGTAGGTATTGTCTTTGGGTGTTATTGAAGTTATAAATATCCATTCCAAAAAGTCCGCTCAATATTTGCTACTTCTACGAAGCTCCCACAGAACATAAAATTCCAGGTAATAATTTTAATATCTGACAATTGCGTATTGAGAGGTACTTGGAAGAGAGTGTAAAGTCCCGTAAACCTTCGTTGAAAAGGGAGGATCCTCAAACTAAACCGATGTTATGTCTGGTACGGGCAACTGCTCCAGAGGTGATTTTCGGCTGGTCGTGTTCTGTTTTTATGTTTAAATCGCGCGGAGAACTCTTAATTGCGCGATGCAGGATTTTGTATTTTTTTATAGTTCTTCTGTGGCGCCACAGATGTCGTGACGCGTCCTTTTATTCAACACAATCAATAAGACCTGCATTTGCATTGCAGTTGCAGTGTTGGTGGTAGATACTTCTCGTCATCTTTGACCCTTTATTATTTATTTCAAATGCTAGCTATACTTACAGTATACACCAAAGCGTATAGCTAGCTTGCTTTAAACCATAGAATGCTGACCCAGGGAAAGAGAACCTTTAAGATACTATTTTCAATGACGTATAAGTTACCGATACAAAAAGAAAAGTGAACCGAACAAGCATTCTCCATTACAGAAGCTTTTGGTGGATTGTTGAGACGATGTTGCAAATTAGACTAGAATACCCCGTAATAGAGTCGAATTGCTAATGGACTTTACAACCAAAGTTAACTCAATGCAAAGTTTAAACTACCCAGACTCGTAAATATTCAAATCCACGAAACTTTAAAATAGCTTTTCCAACAAATGGATTCCATCCAAGTGATTAGCCTAATGCATTTCCTGAAAACAAGTGCATTTTTCATCGAACTTCGAACACTACGAAACACAGTGTTCGATCCCCCTTGAAGTGGAAACACAGACAGTGTGAATTCCTGAGCAGTTGGAAAGCATGACTGTGTTATTTGGCTTGGAGCCAGGTCTGGGCGAATTAGGGCGGGGAGGAATAATGCGGGTATGTATGACGTCAGGGGGTTCTAGTGGGGTACAAAGACCCCCCTGGCTTTGTGACAGACGCACTGACAAAGATGGCGGACAATAGATAAGTTGTTAAATATTGGTACGATTCGAAATGTCACTTTTATGGGATGTTTGTCTAGTCTGCTCGTGATATGTAGAAAAGATGTTACGGAAGTTCGATTTTGATTTCAATTCCGATAAACTTTAATCGGAACTTATATCAGAGGTACAAACAAATTTATACTTGACGCGTGGGGAACGATCCTATCCAACTGTGCCTTCTGTCGGCTACTCATTTACTTATTGTTTTGTTTCGTATTTGAAATATTATAAATTCGGTCTTCATTCATACTCATACGAGATTTTCATTCGATTGTTTAGTGTTTTATTTGACATTTCTGCTTCCGCCTCCGCCTCTGAATTCGGTTCAAATTCCAGTTCCTATTCCGACAAACCGAATTCGAAAACTCTGTTTCCGAATTCGATTCCGTTACAACCTCTTTCGTTACATCCCTACTTAGCAGTCTAGATACCGTAGTTACAAGAGTTTTGGGGGATTTATTCATGTTTAGTGGCCGTTTTAATTATTTGCAAGTTGATTCCTATTTGGTTGAATGAGTCTGCGTCTTTTATTTTTATCGTGGCTGTATCGTGAGTGCTTTTACAAACATGAAAACTCACATACACAAGGCTCTCAGAACAACAATCAGGAATTTGTATGATCTAAAGATTTAGATCATACAAATTTTTGTTCCGTGCGAGAATCAAACCTGGGACACGCAGCGCAGCAGTGAATCGCTTAACCACTGCGCTAATCGTGCCATTGAACAATATGTGGAGTCATTGCAACAGTAGCGATCTCGGTAAAATGGAGCTAATAATTTTATTGTAGTGTTGACTACTTGAGTACACACTATATGCCGAGAAAGTTTACTTGATTCTTTCATATTATAATGGTAAACCAATAATTACCTACTCATATTAAGACATGCTATAAAACACTTGTATCCAAGCCAAAAATATTTAAAAAAAGGAAAAAAAGTGTAATTCTAAACTCTCCTAATCCACCCCCATTTCCAACAGACAAAAATGTCGATTCAAATCCGTTACTCGACCTACCCATTAACTCCACAGGGGTCATATTACCCCCACATACGCAACAGACCGTGCCAAGGAGCTCCTACTGCAAGTAGAGACATTCTCAGTAATGGCGGCTCTCATCGAGTTCGATCCGGTATCCGAGACGCCGCCACGACAAACTCGCAGTTACCCGCAGGTAATGGCGGCTCTGTACAAGTAATTAACCGTTATGTAGACTATAATGGCACTCGAAATTTCTAGTGGTGTTTTAAAAATAGTCGTGTAGTTAAATTTTAATGGTGGGACTTCATTTAATAAACTCCTTTATTCTCTCTTTACATTTGCTGCTAAATTACAATATCATAAGAATATGTACATCCATATTCTAATGGTAAATAAATTAACTATTCACACAAGACATTGCGTAAAGGACTTAGTATCCAAGCCAAAAAATATTTAAAAAGGGTAGTGTCAAATTCTTATCTACCCCCATTTCCGCTAGACAAAATTGTAGACTCAAATCCGTTACTCGACCTATCCATTAACTCAACAGGGGTCACATTACCCCCACATACGCAACAGAGCGTGCCAAGGAGCTCCTACTGCAAGTAGAGACATTGTCAGTAATGGCGGCTCTAATCGAGTTCGATCCGGTACCCGAGACGCCGCCACGCCAAACTCGCAGTTACCCGCAGGTAATGGCGACTCTGTACAAGCAATTAACCGTTATGTACACTATAATGGTTCTAGAAATTTTTAGTGGTAATGATGCTGTTCAATTGTAAAATTTAAATGGTAGGACTTCATTTGATGAACTCGAATAAAAATGTCCTTTACTCTTTCTTTGCAATCGATCGCCTTACAAAATTGATTTTTTTCATAACTAATGCTGTCTATATTCTACCAGTGTAAAAGACTGGAGACTGACTTAAGTTTTTCTTAATTAATATAAACCAGTGCTTGTCCGCGATCCCACCTGATGGTAAGCTAGCATAAGTTTATGAAGAAAATCTGTATCTTCTGGCACCCTCATAGCAAAAATAATGTTAGGATTTGTAGAGAAACTTACTCGTAGGTGAGTAACATCTACTGCAAGTAGAGACATTCTCAGTAATGGCGGCTTTAATCGAGTTCGATCCGGTACCCGGGATGCCGCCACGACAAACTCGCAGTTACCCGCAGGTAATGGCGACTCTGTACAATGTAATTAACCGTTATGTAGACTATAATGGTTCTAGAAATTTTTAGTGGTACTGATAGTTTAATTATAATGGTAGGACTTCATTTAATGAACTCGAATAAAAATGTCCTTTATTCTCTCTTTGCAATTGATCGCCTTACAAAATTGACTTTTTTCTTTAATTGATATAAACCAGTGCTTGACCGCGATCCCACCTGATGATAAGCTAGCATAAGTTTATGAAGAAATTCTGTGTCATCTGGCCCCCTCATAGCAAAAATAATGTTAGAATTTGTAGACAAACTTATGTGAGTAACATCTACTGCAAGTAGAGACATTGTCAGTAATGGCGGCTCTAATCGAGTTCGATCCGGTATCCGAGATGCCGCCACGCCAAACTCGCAGTTACCCGCAGGTAATGGAGAATCTGTACAAGCAATTAACCGTTATGTACACTATAATGGTTCTAGAAATTTTTAGTGGTGATACAGTTCAATTTTAATGGTGGGACTTCATTTAATGAACTCGAATAAAAATGTCCTTTATTCTCTCTTTGCAATCGCCGCTTGGGGTACGCCCATGTCCAGCAGGACGTCTTTCGGCTGAGATGATGATGAGGATGATGATTGATCGCCTTATAAAATTGACTTTTTTCATAATTATTACTGACTGTATTCTACCAGTGTAAAAGACTGGAGACTGACTTAAGTTTTTTTAATTAATATAAACCAGTGCTTGTCCGCGATCCCACCTGATGGTAAGCTAGCATAAGTTTATGAAGAAATTCTGTGTCATCTGGCCCCCTCATAGCAAAAATAATGTTAGGATTTGTAGACAAACTTATGTGAGTAACATCTACTGCAAGTAGAGACATTGTCAGTAATGGCGGCTCTAATCGAGTTCGATCCGGTATCCGAGACGCCGCCACGCCAAACTCGCAGCTACCCGTAGGTAATGGCGGCTCTCTACAAGCAATTAACCGTTATGTACACTATAATGGTTCTAGAATTTTTTTGTGGTTATACCGTTCAATTTTAATGGTGGGGCGACATTTAATGAAGTCTGTTGAATTCAAATGTCATTTATTCTCTCTTTACAAAATTGCGCTCATAAATCGCCTCTTTTTATTAATTACTCAGATACCCGCGAAACGAGACACAATAGTAAAACAATAACAGCGCGGTCTCATAGGACCGGTTGGGGATTCAAACGTTAAACAATAAAAAAATTCACAGGCATGAAAAGGATAGGCGTCTGGAAGGATAGCAGATGACCTCTCCAGTCGACCATTTCAATTTGGCACACGTTACACCAAATAGCCTGTATTACAAAACCAAACATTGTACAGAAAAATATATATTTTTCTACAATGTTTATACAACAAGTTACCCAATTGTGTTGTTAAGTCAAAATCCACACAGATTAGCCGTTATAAATACGCTCCTGAATATGGAGGTAAGAAACCTCTCAAGCAAAAGCAACATACCTCGGATCCAAAGCAAAACTAACTTCTTTATCATAAAATATGGAATATAAAATTCACCAGATACATATATTCATATATTTTCAATATAAAGGCGCCTCCTCTAAGATTTCGTCGCAAATCTACACAGGCGTATCAACTCACAATGCGGGAGGTAAGGTTATTCCTACTCCTTGGAGAATTCTATATTCCTTCCGATATTGAATCGGGAAGCTTCTAGAATATAGATCGCAGAAATGCTTCGGTTTTGGTGATTAGAAGTTCGTGTCGATGGCATTTTTAAACCGTAGGAGCTTTGTTGGTTGGTGCACCATGCCCATTAGGGGAATGTGAGTCGTAGGGCGATCCTCGAGCACCATAGGCGCGGGCGTGCAAGCGACGAGCAATGGATAGCTCGCCGTTTGCCCGACTGTAAAGGACCAAAACCGAGTCGTCTACAGCTCGTAGTGTTCCACAAAAAAAGAAAGAGAAGTCCGCAATACCGTAGGGACCCAGTAGGGCCGATGCTCGTTAGGGCCACGGGAAATTACTCAAAGAGAAACCGAAACACAAATTACAACTGAAAAATACAGGAGAGTTTTGTCAATAAAAGTCTGATACGCCCTCTTGCTCCACTCTCATCATCATCTGCCTAGCCTTTTCCCAACTATATTGGGGTCGGCTTCCAGTCAAGCCGGATTTAGCTGAATACCAGTATTTTACGAGCCTACCAGACCTCCACAACCCATTAACTAGGGTAACACGGTACTTCATGGCAAGACTGGAGTCAGATTTACTGGCTTCTGACTATCCGTAATGACTGCCACCACTCTACAGTGAGAAAATTCGTTGAATAATTTCCCACCTCAAAGGAAAATTTTGATAATGCCATTACAAGCAGTAGTCTCCTTACTCTCCGTGGTCTAGAACTTTCTCGAACGCTCGTGATTTTTAGACCGTAAAACAATTGACGTAAGACAGTAAGATGGCGTCTATGACGTAATACGGATGGAAAGCTTCTGCAGGAAAACATGTTGTTCCTAGGAAATAAAATATTGATAGTTATGCAAAGGAGAAGCGTCTTGGATAAAGTCGGGAATACTGTTAGATAAGTTTGTAAGTGAGGGAACAGTGGATAATATTGGGTGGCTGTCATGTTCAGTCATCATCTGCCTAGCCTTTCCCCAACTATATTGGGGTCGGCTTCCAGTCAAGCCGGATTTAGCTGTTATATTCAGTATAGATGCATTATTCTTTTCGTTACTATGACAGATTTTTCTAATAGGCAAAGAAACAGAATTCTCAGTAGGTAGGTACCTACCTACTTTGTTTTTCTTGAAGTGGAACTTCACATTTAAAGACTTCTACCACTCTAGGGTGAAGCGAAAAGGCGTGTCAAAGTTTTACTGAATAAAACTTTCATTCTTTCAGTCACCTTTTGTGTTTTAGGATCATTGTATCTCTTTCTAAAATTCCCATGGCCCTAGCATCTTGTTGATGCGTGCATGGAAAACTAGACGCCATTGACAATTAGGGTTCGATCCTTACCGAACGGGCGGTAAGTCCGCAAGCCCTTTCGGTATTCGGGGCTCTCCCTTCGATTCCTGACGCCGACGCGTCGCCGGGGGCTTCTGTCGCGGCGGCTGGGGGAAATAATGACCCAATGAAGGGATGTTGTATTGTCTGTAATTTAGCTTTTAAGACCAAGCCAAGATATCATTAATTAATGTTATGATAGGTTTTGTCTTCATCCAGTAACGAAGAGAGAAAATGGTTTTGTGTTTGATATGTTTAATCATACTGTTTGATGAACATGATACTCAAATTATGCTCTCTTGTGATTCACAAGGTTTTACAAAGACCCTTATTGGGGTCCTTGTGAAACCTACTCGTTAAATTTTGTCAGAAAGCTAGCTCTAAGCAGTTAAACAGGACGATATAGCCTTTGAAGGAGACCTAAATTCAGAATCATGATCGAATTCTATAGGCCTTTGACAATCTCAATATTTCAAAGACTTTGGTAGAATAGATAAAGATTTGCAAATTTCTTTTTCCACATAATATTGCTTTCCCGAAATCGGTTTAGATTTTCACGAGCAAATCTCTTTTCTCGGTATTAGATCATGGTAACCGGAATCCAATGAAAAAAATATCCGTTTTAGGTATATAGAATTTTTTTCACGATAGATTCGCGCCGTGTTCCTACCTCTTGCCGCTATCACAACCTTTTTTGACCCTTGTCAGGACCTCATATCGTTTTTTATGGGCTTTTTGGTGTGCCAGGTATATTTTATCGGTGACTTTTGCCTTTAACTGGCAAGTTAACCGCTGTTAAATTGATGTTGTTGACCTTTTTCGGGGAGGACGGCCATTTTGTTTTTTGAATGTCTATTTGGCAGTGCCTTGCAATAAAATTGTTTCTGAATTGGTCACGTTTAACGACCCTTAGGGGTCGATGTGATCTACAAGGGGTTCATTTGAGCTAAAAATAGAATTAGGCGTCAGTGGGATGTAAGTGGAATTCCACTTTAGTCGATCTCATTAAGAGTAGCTCGCGATTTTAATTTTGATTTTCCATTAATTATGTTTATTAATTTTTATTGGTGACTGCTGCTAGTAAATATATAAAAATAGAGGCATGTTTGTCGTTGATTTTTTCCTTTACCATCTCACTACAGTGACAATTCTCTAAATTCATTTGAAGTGGATGAATATATTAGCTACTAGCAGCCCGTCCCTGCTTCGCACGGGGTAGACAATTATTTATTTTTGGAAATTTGGATATAAAACACTCATTTTTCTACACCTTCGGTTACATTGTTCAAATTTTACCAAGGATCCCTATTTCTTTTCAAAATGAAATGTAGCCTATGTCAAATTGGAAGAATGTAGCATTCTATTGGTGAAAGAATTTTTTAAATCGGCCCAGTACTTTTTGAGCCTATTCATTACAAACATACAAAAATAGGTACAAAACTTTCCTCTTTATAATATTAGTATAGGAATAGGCAAAAACCCAATTAATACAAAACGAAATAATGAGGATAAAGATAGATTTGAATAAAATTATACGGATGAAGGTAGATTTAAATAAAAACGTTTGAAGCGAAATATATACGTATATTTCTGCGCTATCCTTGTCCCTTTCCATGTAACTCCAGGATTATCTTAGGACTACGGGGAAAAACATGGAATATTAGAACGAACGACTTTCTACTCTAGGGGTAAAAAGCCCCTTTGAACATCCAAAATGTTATTCTTTAGATTGGGAATCATTTCGACCTTTGATCTCAACCGAGAAATCTCAAAGTACACGGAAAAAAGATATATAAAGGCAATTGGATGGTTGTAATAAAAACTGTTTTTGGGGTTCCGTACACAAAGGGTAAAAGGGGACTCTGTTTTTAAGACTCCGCTTTCCGTCCGTCTGCCATCAGATTGTATCTCATGAACCGAGACAACTAGGCAGTTGAAATTTTCACAGATGATTTATTTCTATTGTCGCTATAACAACAAATACTAAAAACAAAATAAAAAATCTATAAGTACTAATATTATAAAGAGGTAAAATTTGTAAGTTTGTATGTTTGTAAGTTTGTATGTAGGGGGTAATCTCTGGAACTACTGGTCTGATTTGAAAAATTCTTTCAGTGTTAGATAGCCCATTTATCGAGGAATGCTATAGGCTATATACTATCACGCTATGACCCACGGGAGCGGAGCAGTAACGAAAAATGCGGGTGAAACCGCAGGGGACAGCTAGTATAATATATTTAAGTGCTAGTATATAGTGTATGTGCTTAAGGCTCCCCCTATGTGATTTTTTGTGCCGTTTATTGCCACAGACGCTATGGAACTCTTCGTGCGCGAGTCCGATTCTCACTTAGCCGGTTTTTCCTTTTCCTCACTAGTTGCCAATTTCCGGACTTACTGTATTTTTTGCCTTTATTAGAAATCCTTTCTCAGAATCAAATCCAATTAGGACGGTACTGGTAGGCAAGGGGTGTTATTTAGATACAATTATATGAACCGCCTCCGTTTTAGTGTTTAACGTTTGAATCCCCAACCGGTCCTATGAGACCGCGCTGTTATTGTTTTACTATTGTGTCTCGTTTCGCGGGTATCTGAGTAATTAATACAGTAAGTTATATCCGTAATTCTTATTTGTTTTCTTATAGAATACTAGCTTTAGCCCGCAGCTTCGCCCGCGTACATAAAATATAGCCTATTACTCAACCCAGTCGAAAGGTATCGACATCTGTTAGAATCTTTTGGAGTTAACAGATAATTGTGACTGTCAAATAATAACAGACAAATAATTAGCAATAAATTAAAATTGCGACTATAATTTGAGATTTAAACTATCCTATCTCTCAAGTTGGATCGAACTGCACATGGTGTGCGAATTTTATTATAATCGGTTAAGTGGTTGAGTCCATTGAGGACAAACATTGTGACACGAGATTTATATATATTAAGATAGTTGAATTTTATCTTTTAGTTTGATTTAGAGTGTAGCGACATCTATCGCGCAATCAAACTTCTCCGCGCTATTTGACTAGATACAACAACCCGAAATTATCTAGCGGGCAGTTGCCCACCAGACGTAAGACTCTCTGAACATACGACCCTCCCTTTTTATACGATATTTCCTGGGCGTCAAGGAGCGCTTGTCTACGTTGGTGCGCAGTCGTATTTTTAAATACTTTGGCCATATATGTCGACGCGAAAGTGACTCCATCGAACGCCTTGTTGTACAAGGGAAGGTGAACGGGACTAGGCCGCGTGGCAGGTCACCGATGCGATGGACAGACCAGATCAAGGTAGCTGTTGGCGGCCCACTGAACGAGTGCGCCCGGATGTCTGCCAGCAGGCAAAAGTGGCGGGAAGTTGTGCGGCGTACCCTAACAGCTTCCGGAGAGCTGCCCTCATGACAACCACGACCACTCTGCCAAGAGTGTAACGACACAGAAGAGAGTTTACTAACGGCCGAATCCAATAACCTATCGATCTCCAGTTTTGGCATGCTGGAGATTGTAAAAAAAATGTTACAATACAAAAATTATCATGTTTTCTGTTGTTTCATTTGTTTTTCTATCTCCGATATGTGATAGATAGGTTATTGGTTTCGGCTGTAAGGCGTTATAGATTGTCGACGCAAGTTTTACTTCAAGACACACAAGATACATATTATATTTATCTATATATAAAAGGAGAAACTGACTGACTGTCATATCAACGCACTGCTGAAACTACTGAGACTAGGAGCGTGAAATTTTGCACAAGACTTCCTTTTATGAGGTAGGCGAGCACTAAGAAAGAAATTTGCAAAATTCACCCCCTAAGGATATCAAAAATAAGTCCAAAGTTAGTATGGAGAAACTTGCTTTCACGTAGACAAAACCGCTGACAAAAGCTAGTATAGGTATACATCTCAAGACAAGATCCGTCACAAAATAGATTATGAGTCAACCGATCGATCTCCCCGGATTAGTGGCGGGATGATGGATCAGGTAGGCCGTGGCGCATTGCGGCTGGTGACAACGGAATGGACGAGTCTCCTGAGGCTGTAGACCTAGCGGTTCAAGAGAAAAACGTCATGGATGAATTAGTGAGCCTTTCAAATGCTTGCCTTTACGCAGGAAAAAATAGCAAGGGATAGTAATGCGAATGATTTTTGATGCAGATTCGTTTTTATATGACTGACCCAAAATGGAGTGTTATGTTTTTTGTACTGGGTCATCGAAAATATAAAACTGCAACAGTAAAATAATTCACGAACAATAAAATTTCAAACTAGAACGACCTCTGCTCTCGATGTTTCAAATTCACAAATTGAATCATCTCCCAATCAATTTTTATTTTATTTTTTTCGGTTCATCTCGCGCCATTGCATCGACCATTGTACCAGGCTATCAGAACGGGACTGAAGCTTTTAGCCGCCGAAGGTCCCCGATTCAGCTTTTGACCTTGTTTTTAAATGGACCTAAGTTGGGTGGAGAGTACTCCGAGATTTAGAGAATATACGACCCAGATACATAATGGATGGAATGGAGAGAGAATCGATTTTCGCCTAGCACGGCCGTAGTACAGGCGTCTAGTTTTATTTTCGCTACGGTTAAATGGAATAGGTGCATGTTTTTCCAATTCGTACGCTGGATTTTGAATGTTGTTATTTTTCGGTTGGATGGGATTTGGCTGGTTTTCTTTTACCGTTTGTGGGTAGCGAAGCTTTTGGACATATTTTATTCATAGGATTCGTTTTAGGATTGCGCGTCAGGTTTCCTAAAGAGATTTTTTTATGAACATTCTAACATCTTTATTCCTTTATAGAAACGTTATTCATTATTGTGTGCTGTACACATATTTGTGTAGTATGTTTTTTGTTTAAGTATGATTTAATCAATGCTCTGTGTGTGTGTTTAATTAAGTTTTGTTGTACACTTATAATTATCCGTAAGTGCAAAATTTCTTTCACATTTATTTATTGTGTCATTGATTGGTTTGCTGTAAAAAAATCAAATTTTAGGTTGAGCTCCTGTTTGTATATCAGCTGTCCTATTTTTTTATTGTCTTCTAAAACTTCTGTGTACAATAAAGAATACAAATATGAAATCCCTGTCCGGGCATATTATACTGCAGCTATAATTTTCAAATTTACGCTCTCTGTTACGAGAAAATTCAATCCCAAACTTGTCTGCACTTTTGGTCCCCCTTGTGCAATAAATTCCCAGTATTTATCCGACACTGACTTTTGAACAGCACTTTGTGAAATTGCTGGAGTTCTGGTTGCGAGCCATTATCTGTGTTGTTAATGTGTTGTCATGCCGAACTATGAACGCGAGTTGGGATATTGGGAGTGCAAACTGTAATCGGGAAGCTGTAATTTGATGGAATAAGCGGTTTTGGATTCAGCTGTATGTGCTAGGTTTTTGGTAATATTTGATTTGGTGTTATTTTATTTGGCCTCATCAGAAGGTTTAAAGTCACTCAAAGGGCAATGGAAAAGGCTATGCTTGAAATGAAGATATCCGCAGTAGAACCAACAGAAGAATCGCCTTTTAAGTGGCAGTGGGCAGGGCATATTGCTCGCAGAACAGATAGTCAATAGGGACGTAAGGTTTTGGAGTAGCGATCACGTACCGGAAGATGCTGCGTTGAAAGGCCTCCTGCAAGGTAGATTGATGACCTGGTGAGGGTCTTAGGAATCCAATGGATACGAGACGCATAGGACTGGTGGTCATTGTGACACTTGGGGGAGGCTATGTCGAACAGTGGACGACTTTCGGCTGAAATGGTATAACAGACCTACAATCATACTCCTTGGAGAAAATGGACAAGTTGAGAAGAGCTAACCCCAAGTGTACAGCACATAAGGAAAAGGAGGCATCGACATGTATTTTACCAAAATCATCGTTATCTCCCTGCTTTTGTACCTTGTTACTTGGAGTCGGTGCAAAACGTTTTTCTTTCATATCATTCCTCACACAATCCATCCATCTTTTTTTGACAGGCGGTATAAGTTTAGTATCATATCCGTCAAAATTGAATGTCGATCGTGTAGAGTGAAACGTTATAAAAATCGGCCAAGTGCGAGTTATACTCGCACACAAAGGGGTCTGTCTGTACTGTTCGTAGCAAAAATTGTCAAAAAATTACTTCTTGTTGTATGGGAGCCTCACTTAAATATTTATTTTTATCCTGATTTTAGTAATTGTTGTTACTACGGTAACAGAAATATATCATTTGTGAAAATTTCAACTGTCTTCCTACCACATTTCATAAGGTACAGCTTGGTGACTGACATAGCGACCTGAACAGCGGAGTCTTAACAATAGGTTCTCGTTTTTACCCTTTCAGTACGGTACCCTAAAAAAAACATCAAAGGAAAGAACGCACAATATATCGCCAAAACTCCCAACTGATAACAGTTGGCAAAGTAATTATTTAGCCAGAGTTATTGATCGCGTTGGAGCCAATTTGTCTCTCATTGAAAATGAAAGGCAGATAAAACAAATGTGTGGACTATGTGTGATGTGTGCTGTTGTTTCACTGATGCTGAGTGAACTACAGTTGTTAGTTTAATGGAGCTGACTTCGTTATCACTAACGAGTGTTATGTTATGGCGTATGGTAGGTTATACATAACCCATTTTATGTATTTACTTGTGCATGTAGGCTTTGTGTTAAGTGGGGATCAATTCCGGGATGAGGTTATCCGACAGAGAACTAAATATAAAAATTAGCTTTCGATATAGGTTTTAGGAGGTGGACGGTCATTAAATAACTTCTTTCGCTCTAAGTGGATCAGAAGAAAATGTCTATACTGATTACAGAATTACTTTTTAATTATGACATCAGTAATTAGAATTACGATTTTAGCAACCCTATGACATTTTTAGTTAACAAAATAATTAGTTAACCTATCACATACCCACAAATCGAGACACAATAGTAAAACAATAACACCGCGGTCTCATAGGACCGGTCGGGGATTCATGAATTAAGAAGTAATTTATTATTATTTTTTCACTTAAAATGTTAGGATAACGATTTTATACTGTTTTAATGAAGAAAAGTAAGGTTTTTTAAAAAAATTGGAAAAAGCTGACGTAAAACTTCCCCTCTGGGAGGTCGAAAATCATTTACTGGATCTACGGTACTCGTTTGTGCTTTGATATCTGACATACCCTTTATAAATATTTCTGCATTCACTCAGGTAAAGCTGCTGGCAGAAGCCAATATAAATATTTAAATGTACCAAAATTACCGCAATTACAACATCATCATCATCTGCCTAGCCTTTTCCCAACTACATTGGGGTCGGCTTCCAGTCAAGCCGGATTTAGCTGAATACCAGTATTTTACGAGGAGCGGCTGCCTACCAGACCTCCACAACCCATTAACTGGGGTAACACGGTACTTCATGGCAAGACTGGAGTCAGATTCACTGGCTTCTGACTATCCGTATCGACTGCCAAAGATCTCCAAATGACAGCCGGGACCAACGGCTTAACGTGCTTTCCGAGGCACGGAGGAAACTCGTTATGTTAAGATGGTCACCCATCCACAGACCAACCTAGGCAAGCGTTGCTTAACCTTGAAGATCGACCTGTGCGGCTGTTATTATCTAGCCACGAGCTCCTCTACAACAATTACAACATCGAATCCTCTTAAAACTCCAAAATTAGCACCCTTTAAAAAAAACGAAACAATACAAATAAGCCTCTTGTTCTCACACAAAGGACATTGTGAGTCTTTGTAGCAAAGGCATTACATTAACGTTGTTTCCGCAACTTTGGGCGCCTTTCTTTCTATTGGTTTCATTAAGTTTTTTAACGCTAACAAAAAGTACCGACGGTTTACCTTTTTTAATATTGCTGTTTTGTCGTTGAAACGGAATTTCCCCAAGGGTTACCTTAGAGCTTGTATTACATGAAATACTCTTTTAGAAATTCAGTAGAATTTTCTGTTCTATGATTTTAATTGAATTGGGTAAGTCTCTAGGGAAGTCTATACTTACAATTTCTAGATTTATTTAAAGACCAATCCTAGTGCGAGTTGGTTTAATGTCAATGCGATCGACTCGTTTATGGCGCTCTGATTGGTTTGGTCCAAGCTCTTATCCAATCAGAGAGTCAAACAACTTGCACTCAGCGCACAGTTCTTTTCATATTTATTTTCTTGAGAAAAGTTTCTAACACAACTAGCTTCTGTCAGTGACTTTGCCAGCATGAAATTAGAAGATTATCGCTAGGGAACATATTACCACATTGGAAACTATGACTGTTTCGAGATTTACGAGTAATCTATCCATGTACCGAACATCTAAATCCGTTGAGTCATTTGAGCGTAAAGGATTGACAAAGACTTTCAGCTTTATAATATTGGTGTGATGTAATAAAAGTCTGATATTTTTCGTAATCCACTAACGCTAACTCGCAAAGCTAGGATTTTATTAAAAAATTCTCGGCAGACTTAGCGGCCCCACGCTGGGCGCCAATTCAATAAATTCTAAATCTATCCCAATGCTAAGCCCATTCATTTCAATGTCTCGGCTAAACGGCTTAAAGTCTTAGCAGGCTCTGCGGCGCTCACGATAATACATTCTATTACGGACCTAGCCAGGTAAAATGTTGCTAGAAACTGCCCCAGGTGCCGGCTTTCATCTAGTTTATGTTTTTCCAACTACCCACTTTCTTTAGAATATTCAATGCCTTACTGAGTTATATAAATCGTGGAAGTTTGGCTTCTAAAATGTTGTAAGTTTGTGTTTTTGTGTGAAATATGATCGGAGATGATGGTGGATGTGCAGTCAAAGTGGAATATATTGTAGTTGAGGGTAGTTAAATTATTTTTAACGTAACGGTTTAACGTACATAATATACGTCCTTCAGCTATGTTGTATCTTTACTTGTGAAGTTTTTGGGGGTCTGTACCTCCGCATCTATAACTCTGCTGTCAGTCTGTCTGTCCTGTATTTCATGGACCGTGATAGCAAGACTGTTGAAATTTTAACAGATGTTGAATTTCTGTTTCTAACAAGTAACAATACTACAAACATAAAAAAATAGATAATATTTAATTGGGGCTCCCATACAACAAACGTGATTTTTCGGTCGTTTTTTACTACGAACTGTACGGAACCCTGCGCTAGTCCGATTTGCACTTCACCGATTTTTAGCTATTCCAGTTTCATTCGCACAAGTTAAGTTTTCCGCTTCGTCTGAAATTTCCCCAAGAATGAAATAATATCAGAACAATTACTCAAGCAGTAAATTAAGCTCATATATGATTCAAGCAAATTAAATGTATCGATAACTTCTCCGGAACCCTTTAGGTATAATAATGAATGCGTAATGAAAAAATCATAACACTTACGACGCGACCTCCTGGCGGAATCGATTCTGGCGAAATTTCCCGATCGTATCGATAACCGAGTTTATTTGAGTGTTCGGGTGATATCGGAGCCACTCGGGGCGAAATTAAACCGGCTCTTTATTCGAAATTGGAGGTGTGGGCGTAACGTTCCAACTTTGTAATAATGACACGAATATAACTGCCATCCTCGCGTCTCTGAAATTTTTATGAATCGTGTTTTGGGAAAGAATCATTTTGGCTATTTTTGGACGGGCTCTTTTTGTTGCTGGTTTAAAGTTTGTCTTTGAAATGAAAGAGTAACATCGTAAGCGGTAAATTTTTGTTTTACATAGACCTAGAGGTGAGTCAGTGATAGTATGACGGGTGACAGGACAGAATGGAAGAAAAAAACGTGTTGCGCCGACCCCTAATAAAACGGTACAAGGGCAGGTCATGATGATGATAAAAGGCCTACATGGGCACTTATAAAACGTCAGAAGCTAGTGCACGGTTCCAATTGACTCTTCCCTATTGAGAAAAACCGGCAAGAAACTCCATGGTATCACTCTTTTAAAAAATCGTCGTTTTTGCAATATTTTCATAGAGCAATCTTATGATACACAATTGTTCACTCAACTAAGAGCTATTGGGTAATATATTCCGGAGCCACTGAGCTGGAGACAGGTCGCAACGTCACTGCTCTTGACTCTATTAGTATTTTATTGCAGTCATATCAAGTATATCACACTGTTATTATAAAGGCGAAAGCTTGTAAGCATGTCTGTAGATGTTTATTACTTCTTCATGCTCGTAAGGTTGATGTAATTTTAATAAAACTTGGTATAGGTTCGGGTATTTAGTATGATCCCTTGGAATAATTTTACTGTCACGCGAGCAAAGGTGCTGGCAGCATCTAGTGCCAATATTAGCTGTGAATTGTGATTATTCGTGCGTGTAGGAAACTTGGGATTATGTCAATATCTTAATATATCGGCTTACTTTGAATAGAATAGAATAATATTTATTTGCATAAAAACACGGTATAAAAGATGGTACAAAGTGAATTTGAACTACCAAAGGGATATGCATTTCTAAGGTCTTTATGTAGGCTAGAAATCATCCAATGACTTCTCTGGCTCTTGGGTAGAGTGGCAATGCGTTTTAGATTTGAACTGACTAAAACGCACCCTTGAGTTCCTTTTTTGCCTTGCCCTTCAGGGCCCCGGGTTTTCCTTTCAGATGCGAACCCTTGATCTGAGGACATTCAATTTTAATTTCGCATTGGTTCAGTCATTTACTGAAATATTTATTTAACAGTGAACTCTATGCACCATCAGCTCGAAAAGAAAGAAAATAAAATAACCTAATTTTCTCACACCCACAAAAAACTCGCAATAACTTTCTAGAACAAAAAAAAACTCAGATTAATGGCTACCAAATTGATTTCGTCACTCGTTGGCTCCCAAAGTGCTTCCATAAGGGAAGATCGGCGGACTAACTTACTCAATTACCGCCCCTCTGTCGCCGGGAGGAGTAAACGTCGTTACTCTGACTTTCAGAGGGATCGCGTTAAACTGTCCCTGGACCTTCGTCGTGTGAGGGAAAGAGGAGGGACACAAAATGGTGGACGAGACTACGTAACATAATATTACTGTTGTCGGTACATTTTCCGAAGGATTAGATAGGAGTTGTGCGTTTAATATGACTATTTTGCTGGAGTAATAAATGTTATATCGTCATTAATAAATAATGAATTAATGATGATATGTTATTGTCTCCCATTTTGTGTCAAGTTCTATATTATAATAGCTTGAGCTGATAATTAACATCAAAAATCCAGACTCCTGGTTGCTACTGTGAATTCTCAGAAGGGAAACTAGCGATGGACGAGTCGAGTTATTTCAATTGAATTAAACAACAAATGAAAGAGTTACCACGACACTGGAATGCAATTGCCAACGGAAGGAACGCAGTTGGGTTTTAGTCAGTCAAAGTCTTACACTCTAATCAAATCACTTTTATTTGTCAACACAGGTATATAAAAAAAAACTTATTTCTTACTTCGTTCTACCAAAAAAAAAAACCCACCCACAAACAGAAAGATAGCTGAGTATGAGATTCAGCTGTAAAGCTTATGGAAAAACATAACACTCCTTTTTTGGGCAGTCGCGTAAATAGACCAACATCGCGAGATGAGACTAGATAGGTCAAGATGTTAGAGCGTTAATATAGCTACTGTAGGTACTGGCACTGGTTTTATCAAGTTATTGTACCCTCGTCACGAGTTTCTGGTAACACTATTAGAATAGAAAAGTTTTATGTCTTTATTGACTTCGTGAAAAAATATCAAAACGCTATTTGGAGTTTTAGGAAAGTAAGGACTATGGATGTAGGTGACAATAAGGATGAAGGAAAAAGATTTGATGAGATTGAAGGATTCCGTACTTAAGGATTTTTTTCTGTGTCGTGGATGCTTTAACACAAATGTAAACTCACATAGAGAAAACACGCAGACCCACCTGGAACTACTATCTGTAGGCCATAGAAACATTTGCTCCGTACGGAAATACCCGCGACACACATTCGCTTACTATTGCGCAACCGTGCCATAAAAGAGAGATGATAGATAAATAGATATACTCTTTATTGTACACCATAAAAAGACAATAGGAGCTTAAAAAATAATGTGGTGTAAGGTGGTTTTATCACTAAACGAGATTTTTTACAGACATCCTTTTCATGTTCTGTCAAATACAGATAAATACACAGCTCGTATCGCATACAGAGAAATACATATATGCACAGCTCGTAGTGGTACCCGATGTTCCACAAAGACGGTCCTAGTACCGTTCCCTGCAGAACACCGAACGACATCTCTCACCCTTTCCTCTCTCCCTGGTGGCCGGGGTATATGATAAACCTGTCTGTCAGGTAAGCCTCAATCACACGACGGAGGATTAAATATATGTTAGCAGAGAATAGAACGAATTTAGAACTAAAAGTAGGTGGTTATTGAGTAGAAGACGAAGCACTAGAACGAGAAGATCTCATTGATAGATCAAAAATCGAAAAATATAGTGGCAGGAGAATAAGAATTGTATTATGTATGCCTCAATTATGAGACATAGCAGAACCTGTTTAACAGATCTTATGAACATAGATTGTGCGAAAGTGAATCCTAGAACGAAGGCAAAGAAGGAACAGGAGTGTGTTTTGGTCATTATAAGTCTAACACGCCCTCCAGATCGCCCACAGCGGCAGAAGTCATTAGATTATTTCTCACCTCTAAAACATGTCATATGAACCTATTATCCACAATAAACGATTTGTTTTTTAAATGGTTTCATAAGTAGGGTTTAAATTAATTGAGTTAATTTCAGAAAATCACACAGTACCTATTGTTTGTGTCAAGCTGTCTCATCCATTTACTGGCTTTTAACTAAACTTACAGCTACGAGTAACTTACTTACACACCTAAACCGAAAGACAGAAAGCTCTCCCGAACTCTTTTTATCACTCCTGACTGTAATGGATCCTTGCCCGTATCTCTGTGGATGTAAGTGCCGGCTCCAAGTTGTTTGTTTCCGTGGACTCTTCAATTGGTTTGTTACGGTGCTAAAGATTTATAGCCTTTTTTGTCTGGAAGATATTTTTGCTGTCTTCGTCTCTGTTTTAAGAATGATGTGTACATTTTTATGACAACTGGCCTGGAATGAGATTGCATGTTGTGGAGATGACAATTGGTATACCTTTTAACTTGTGAATGACTGACTCAAGAAATAAGATGAAAATTCATGAATAAAGGATATACCTATTTAAAATTATAATGTATATCTTGGTTAAAGAGACATCACCATAGTAAAAAAATTCGTTTATAACTTTTGCGTAGTATAACTCATACATCAAACCGCCAAATTTTCCCATCATTCTCTGGTTCACAATGGCGGAACTATAGGTTGGCAAGGCTGGTCGCAAAAAATACCACAGGACCCCGGTCCGAGAAGCCGCGAGCTCAGAAGAAGTAAACCCAACCTAGGTTTCAAAATTTATTAAAATTAAATCACAACGTGAAGATTTTCCTACGGCCCTATCCAATGAATATGAAATGGATTTGCCACGGGCTTCAGATGATATAGTTACGCCATTGCTGGTCCAGTTATTTTTCTCTTCAAAACTGTCGAGATTTTCTTGAACAGCATTGTGAACTATGACATTTTTATATCTGATATTTCGTGTCCTATGTCGTATATGATTATGTTCTACGCTTCATGAATGTCACTTCTGATTTCATAAAGCAAATATCATAAGCAATTTTCCTTTGAGCTTTATTAACTCACTTGACGTTTCTAGCTCGAAGCTTCACATTATGCAAAAGAATTTATTACATAGCCAAAGCATAAGGGAAATATTTTTGAAAGATATTTTTGCTGGCGTTGTGTTGTGAATATATATAATACCTATCTAATCTGTTCCACTCTTGGGCAAAGGTCTCTCTCCACTCTTTCCATCTTTCATATACATATACATAATTATGTAATTTTTATCCTTACATATTATAAAACAAAGTCTCAGAGCACGTCTGGATGTATGTATGCAATAAACTCAAAAACTACGCAACAAATTTTCATGTAGTTTCTATCAATAGATGAAGTGATTTTTGAGGATGGACGCCGAAAATTTCAAAGATTTCTAACATCCGTGCGAAGTTAGGGCGGGGAGAGGGGGTCCCTCCCAAAATCTTTTCTTTTATAATAATGTAAGGATATCGATGGAAACGATATAATGTCGAAAAAAGGGTTATAACAAAGTGTTCTTTTCATTCGCAACGATTTGTTTCTTTTCTACAATCAGACTTCGCAGTTTGTCGGGAACATTCTTCTGTGACCTTTTGTTTGTCACTGTCAGGCTGTCAAAACCTTTTGGGACAGGAAGGTGCTGGTTAGGCGTTATATATCAACTTCCTTCCAACCTTCATGGAAACTGACAAGTTACGTATGTCATGGTTTGATTTCGTGTTGTATCTTTAGGGAACTACCTGTAGTCCTGTACCTTCTCTAGTTTGGTGTAGAGGTGGTGAAGGTGTGGGCTTTGTATTCCATCTCTGGTATATATACTCGTATATCTCGATTGCCTTTGTATTAGGCATCCTCTGGTAGATATACTCGTATATCTCGATTGCCTTTGTATTAGCCATCCTTAATTTAGGACACTAGCTTCTGCTAGCGATTTCGCCTTCGTGAATGTAGGTTTCTCCTATCAAACTTTCGAACTCTGTTTCATACCCTAAGGGAATTAAACATTTTGAATAAGCCTCTCTTAGTGCTCTCCTACGTCATAAAAGGAAAACCCGTTTGAAATTTCACACTCTTGATCCCAGTAGTTTTGGCTCTGCGTTGGAATGTCAGTCAGTCTGTCAGTTTCTCCTTTTACATAAAAAGAAGAAATGATTGCTTTATTTACGAAAAGTACCTTTGTTATAAATCCTTTCCACTTAACAGTATTCTGCCATAACACCTTTCAAAAGCCGCATTAAAAGGTCTTTGTAGCGTTCACCGGACAATTAGCCCTCGCTAACGAGCCTCGAAAATCTATTAAAACGATACAAAAACTTTTTGCAGGCCTGATTGAGTTCATAAACTTTGATTAATGACGCGAACATTGTTCTTTGGCTTACAGTAACCAGTTCAACTTGATCTGCGGCCAAAACGAAAAGGGTACTGAGAGTAAATGTACTGTGTTTGAATTGTTCGCTGACATTTGTCTTTGCGCCGCCATTACAGACCAAACAAAGATGGCGGCCTACAAAATGTCGGCGAACTTACCCGCCAAAGTTGTAATAATGTTTATAAATGTTGTTTTATCGACAGATTATGACGAAACACCTCACTTTTAATTGACTTTCACTTAGCTTTGGTGAGGACTTAATAAGTTGGAACGAACTCTGTATGGAAAAGTGATTATGAGTGCGCAAATTTTCGAGTTATTAATTTAGAAATAGCTTTCTCATAAATTCATTATTACTCGTATATTAAATCCTTTGCCATCAGGCTTTTCAACGCCTTGTTTCCGAAATTCATTATAACTTACAATATACTTTCTTAACACAAAAACACTGGTTTTGACAAAACACATTCTTGTAATTCTTTTGTTCATAAATATTCCAGTAAACTTGAAATATTGCACCATTATTATTATTTGTTAAATGATATAAACCAGTGCTTGACTGGGACTCCACCTGATGGTAAGCAGTGTTAATGGTGAAGCGCACTAGTTTATTAAGAGGTCTTCGTTATTTCTTAGCCTTTGACAGTTACGGCGCTTTTCATCAATCGGTAGAGAATCAAAATCCGAATTAAACTGCTTTTTCAATTTCCTTGTAAACTGAAACCGAATTTATGACTATCCTAATCGGTCCTTTGATAGGTAGCACTTCGAAAACGCGTCACTCACGTTGGGTTTAATTCCATTTAACACCTCCCAACCCGTTATGCCTTTGTACGATTATATCGAGCAGATCGCACGTGTGTATAATAGCAGCTAGCACTGTGTATGACCTAACCACACACTCTGGTAGCTGCTGATTACACGTGCTTTTGGGAATATTAAATTGAAATATTTGGGCCTTTTAAAATTGCTATGAGAGTTAAGGCTTTATGATTTTAGAATCTGTAATGGGTAAGTAGGGTAGCAGTAAAGCAATTGAAGAATTTTGCTAAGCATCATGTTGAAGCACATCAATTAAGCCGAGCTCTTCGTACGCTTTATTGCTAGAAGTGGATCCCACATCATCTTCTCCCTAACTAAATCCCAGTCTACTTTACATGGAGCTACTGCTTATCTTTACTTCAAGACCCAGTTACTGGGTAACATGGCACCCTTTGGCGAGACTGTGGTCGGACTGTTATTGGCTGATGAAAAGGGTAACGAAGTAAAATTTTAGACCCATGCGAGTCCCAATACTCCGAAAATTGATCATTTTCAGTTGGTTGGTAATGGTATTAATCCCAAGGGCCACCGATCCGGCCGTAGCGAATGTTGGCTGGACTCCAAATATTGAGCTATAGCTAAAATTGCCTGTTGCAGAAAAGTTCCATTGATTAATATGATTCATTTTTTACAAGACTGTCGTCGTATAGCCAAAATAGTCTGCGAGTCTGGACATTTTGGCTTTTGAATGTTTCTTAATACTTTTCTAGAAAATGCTTTGCTAGCTTCTGTCGTCAGTTTCTACCGTTTGTAAAAGCACTCTATTTATCTAAAGGTGAACATTTTTTCGGGATAAAAAGTACCTATGGCCTTATCCAGGTCAAGGACAACCCGTGTGCTGAATCTTATGCGAAGGTTGTAACAAGGTGTGACCACTAGACAGGGTTTTCTTTTTGTTATTCCACATTTCATTTAGGGGCTTTTGTCCAAAAAGGATATGTCAGCCCCATCGTAACTTTTGCATTTACCTATAATGTCCGCAAGTATAGATTTTTCGCTATCATCCAGCCAGTGCACATCATCATCATCTACAACCTGACTTTGCTCACTTCTGAGCAGAAACCATCTTTAGTCATGCCATCCTCAAGTTTCTGTGCTACCCTAATCCAGGTTCTACCTGCGTTGGCCAACATTACTTCTACCAGTCCTTGGACGTTACTTGGTCACTTGCCTGACTCAATCTGTTAACACCGCGCCTTGCCATGTGTCCTGCCCAACTCCATTTGAGTTCGATAACTAGTTTTCCGATATTGAAGACCTTCGTACGTCGCGTCGTCAGGTCTCGACGTTTGGATCACGGTCTAGTGGCTTTATATTATGCCAAGCACGAAACGCTCCATTGCTCTCTATGCGAGTCTCGGCTACACAATCACGAGTGTCCTTATCTCCAGCCAATCTCAGTCTATTTTAATTAATTCCACCTAAATGAAGTAACACAACGATATTAAATATCGTACTAAGGATTTTTTGCGGACTGTCCTGTCCTGATTTCGATCCCGATGAGTATTGCTGATGAAATCTATTGATGTCGACTACCTTTCTTGCTTCAATATTAATTAATTTGCTAAGTAAAATTGGTATCTATTCATTTCTACTTATATTTAGTACAATTTCATCGTCGATATTGTGAAACAAAGTGGTTTTTTGTATCTGTTTATAGAGATTCTTTGTTTTGCTAACTTCTACATGGTTTTTATGTGATTTTACCAAAATTTTAAATCGTAAAAAATGTGCGAAGTGTGTGGATGAGAGTTAAGAATAAAGCAAAAAATATTTTATTCCTATATAATTTGTTTCTTTAGATTTATGTATATCCGGAGAATAATTTCCATTCCTATTTATACGTACATAATTTATTCTGAAAGTAACACAGAAAAAGCCATTTACACAGCCGTCCCGAAGTTTTATTAATGTGAATCCTTCGTAATATATATGTAGCTCTTCCAGAATTTATAAACTAAGTACTTTTCAGTATTCCCGAGGAACATGGTGAAGTTGAAAGTCACATTTGTCTTGAAAACATAAGGAAGTTTGAATACTTCCTCATAAATATTTGCGTATAAATATTCTAGTTTGGAAAGTTGCTAACTCAGTATATTATTGGATGGCTTGTTATCTAACTTGGTCCTCAATAATGTCCAGGGTTTCTTTGTGTTCAGTGTTTACAGTGTTACCTTTGAGAATTTTTCAAGCAGTATTGAATATATTGGATCTAACGTCTGCGAGACTTTGTTCAATATTCTGTTTGAGGTGGAAATAAATTTCTCTTTCTTTGTTCCAAGATTCTCTTTCAATCTTGTGTTATTCTATTCCATTATTGATTGAAAAGGTTGGACGTTATTAAGTCAAAATTAATCAAAGCTTCACATTTATTTTGTTGCTTTGTAATGGTCGAAAATTATGATTTTTCTCGTTTCTTTTTCCCGTAGATTATTTAGTAAGCCAGACACAACCTATCTATATGTATGTTTCCTACAATTCTTTACAATTCTGAATCCAAATTAAGCTTATCGAGTTTATAAATGCAAAAGCCTGTGGTGAGTGGGAAATGAATTCGTCTTTTAATGGAAAACCCTTTATTTGCAAAAGTTTCCAAAAGTATGGAAGGTTCTATCCTCCTTTTTAATTCAGCTCACGCGTTTGGATTCTCTTATGTTGAATCGTGTGGGTTTTAGTTTTTTATTAGTGTGGGTTGTATGTGCACGTCTGATTACAGCTTAGTTTCCGCTCTTAATTTTACCAAAAATAGACTAAAATATTTTCCGCTTGAAAAGTTTTGGAGTTTCCAAATTATAATTTATGTTGTTTGATGTTTTACACTGCGTAATGAAAGCGTCATGTCTAACTTATATTTAATAACCTTCATCAAAGTCAGCGGAGTTGTCACCAACTTGGTGTGGATTTAACCCGAATCCCTCCGGAATCCTTCTGTATTTGTACAGACGTACCTATTAGATGTTATTTGAAGTCGGGGGCGTCTTAGCTAATGACGTTATTTGCGGGAGATCGAAATCCCTAAACCTACAAGTCAGAATTAAGCAATTTGGTTTTGAAATGTAGTATAATTATAGATTTACCTTTAGTATTCATTAGATAGTTTCTTATTGTTCACGAATAGATCAAGGATCAGTCTATTTATGACCTTTATAGCTTCAAAGACGAGGGTAAATCTTACATTATCTGTAGCAAATCCCTTAAAGACTATTAAATTCCTTCTATATTAAACACTATCATTCTAGCAGCTAGCCTCTCACATGCCTTTAACCTCTAATACGAATATTCTAACACAAAGCAATTAGTTCGCTCCTAAATCTTGTGTGCTACTCCGCCATGTTTGTCGTCAACTTCAAACAGAACTAGAAGCAAGAAACGGTTAACAAACAGGATACGCTCACTTCCTCAAGTAAATGCGATTCTCTGAAGCAAATCCCGAAATGAACAAAAGGAATGTCGCCGGAACGGAAACGTCTAGGATTTATCTGCAGAGTAGTTCTCAAGCATAGTAATACTCTCAAGCATGCTTGAAAACGTCTCTACTTAGTTCTTTCAAACAAAAGGGAAAAGTTTTTCTTGAATATCCTCTTGTTTCTGCATTCGTTTCGCTTGTCTATCATCTGCGTTTTCTATTAATACATTATCTTATATCTAAGATCAGATGAACGTGAATAGTTTCTTTTATAAAATCATCCTTAGCTTCAAAGTGATTCAAGTCAATAGTTTTCTCTCTTGTCTATGATCTAGCAAGAATATAAAGTGACCTTTCGCACTGGGTCTTGTTACAGACAGGTACAACCTCCTTCTACAAAGCAATAATTTTAATGAAGTAGGCGTCAGCGAAACCGTTGGGGCCCAAAAAGATCGAAGGCTACTAGAGATATGAATCGACTTCTGAAAAGGCTATTCGAGGTCCTAGAACGTAAGGGCAACCAAAGAAAACAAGGTGTGGTTTTAGTCAGTAAAAGTCTGACACGCTCTCTCGCACTCCTATCATCATCTTAGTTAAGATGCATTTCTCATCTGGCTAAAGGCTAGCTTCTATGTTATTATTCATGTTAGTAGTTTCGCTTGCAAGCTCATCAACACTTGCTCCGTTGCCCTGAGCCTCAATATTTCGGGGTACAAAGCAATTACATGGTTTCTGTTCGGACATGGCACAGTTTGACGGCTGGGCTTTACATGTGTAACGCCTTGTGTCTCAGGCTTTATCATGGCTTATGCTGGTCGACCTGGTCGTAACCTAAATGTATTTAGGCTGGGGAATTCTAATCAAAAGCCGGGTTGGTATACCTGTTGTTTTGATATGAATATTGCTTGCCTATATTTTTCGTGATATATTTATGAATCTGCCCGATCATCTCTTATAGTAAGGCTGTAATAGGGATCATATAATACTAGAGAACAAGTGTTTAAATTAAAAGAAACGTGGCTGCTTTAACTACGAGTTTTCGACAGGCATCACTCTTCGCTAGATGGTGTTAGCAGTGTCGCAAATTGAATGAATTTACTTATTTATCATCACTACAGCCGATAGACGTCTACTGTTGGACAACCACAACGAACGGTCCTGTGCGTCTCATATCCATACGAATGGATTTACTTATTATTCCAAAAATATTTTGTGTTTTTTCGCACACATTTATGAGGTGAATGGAAAATCTCTAAAACTGAAAGTTCCATATGTATTAGTATAAATAATATATTATGAGAGTTTAGTTAGAATATCAAAATTTTAAAACATCAATTTCAATTAGAAATCTATTTTTATCACGTCATCTGTCGAAATTTATTGGAACTAAATTTTCTCTCTGCGGGATGATTAGTACGTCCTAAGCACGTTTCTGATCGATGATAGCCTGTTAGTTTCGAGAGACTTCGTCAGTTTGGGATATCCAATTTCCCCAAAAGTTCCGTCCGGTACCGCCCACATACGTGTCCATTTTCAGGCACTCTACTAGATCGGATCGATGATAGAACATAAACTGGAGCAATATATTCTATCCCACTAATACTATAAATGTGAAAATTTGTATATCAGAATGTTTATTAATCAATCAAGCCTTCATAGCCGAACGCATCAGACGCACTGGTAGACCATGACAAGGATAAATAGTTGATCCATCCAATGGATAAAGGATAATTGGTAGAGAATGCCTTGATGCCAATACGGTACTTACATGAAAATTAAATAAATAAATAATTTTCGTCCTTCTGTTACGATACCTTAGGATAAATTTCGACTCTAACGAGATAGTAGTGATCTTATTATCGAAACTACGACTATTTACTTGACCGTATGTAATAAACTTTTACGTTTCCTTGACCTATTAAAAGCAACAGTCACTGCTCTATAAAATTACTATATTACTGTGCCAAAGGTTCACAGTCTATATCGTTATCAGCCATTCAATTAAACTGAGTATTTCGCCAAATCGTACCCTCGCGTGTTCGTCCTCTATCCGCTGTACGTTACGTAGAATATTGACTTTTGTTGCGAATTTTCGTGTTGATTCTTATGTTAGCTTTTACGTGTTATTTTGTAGCGTTGTGTTGATTTGATCGTGGTTTTGCTATCTAACTTTTTAACATTTACTTTTTGGCTTCAAAGCTAGTTAAACTTTTTCATATTGCGCATAAAAAGTTCTGAAAATTTGTTCTTCAATATCATTCTTTTCAGGTTATAGTTCAGTTAAATACAAACCAAACAAAAATCCTTGTAACCAATCAAATATCAAAATGTAAACGATATATTAAAGAATACTATTGTCAAGAACATAGAGGCAATAACAGTCAACTCGGGAACGGGAGATAGCGAATGCAATATTCCTATCGACCCTAGCAAGCAATGCGAGTCTAAACTGTCAGTGAAGTACTAGAACGTTCACTAAAGTCAATAGGATATTACTACTCGACTTCGAACTGTTACTAGATACGTTGCAGTTTATGGTAAAGGAATCGATTCAGATGGGAATGTTGAAGCAAAGTTTGATCGAAACTGAGAAGAGAGTTGAGAATATTCTAGTGTTGTTTTATTAGACAAGTAGGAGCTGCACGTAATTAAAATTAATGATATCACTAAACTGAACGGTAAGACATAAAAGTAGAAAGATGAAACATGTTGTGTCGATCTCGAAAACAATAGTAACGAGATGATGACAAGTGACAAGGGTTGATCTTAAGAATCGATAAATAAGCAAGTAGTTCTTTTAGGCATACATGAACATGTAAATACGAGAACTGAGTTTATGATTGCGATAGTCTTAGATCTTGTAATGAAATACCAAAAGCATGAGAATACTTTATGTTCACGTTACGTAACGTCAGCTCCGAATATTGTCGTCGTCTATATAAAGACGTAAGTCTGTGACCTAAATCTGTGCACTGGTACCACATACATTTAAGCTGCGGTGACTTACGATAGCATGCGTCACACGGCTCGTTGGGTTACTAAAGGGAAATATTGGAGGAATGTTGGTGCGTTTAGAAAGGAAAATGTGACGTCATTTTTATAGCAGGAAAACCGATTTTTGTGATATTTTCAAGGAATTATTCAACATGGATAAAGTTTGCCATTATGATAACACTAATGTAGGTTCTTTGGACGGATAGATGGTGAATTTGAATATGAATGAGGTCCAATGTTCCACACTACAAACATGTTTAAAAAAACTTTTTTTTATTGAAAAGTACAAAAGCCAGCAACAGTTTGCATTGCTGCAAAAATTGATACTTGCCTAGGGCGTGCCGTTAAAAACTCTCGCTGAAACGAACTCGATCGTTAATGCACTAATTACAAATGTCCCATCCCACGGCCACGCTCTGCGCCAAAGCGAGCCGTATCGACCAGCACAACACCACGCAGAAACATACAGAAGACTAAATGGGACAACAGCCAGGAAAAGCTTGCAGATAAATTGTCACCGCTCTGAAGATAAATAGGAATTGTAAACTAACTCCTACAGTCTCGGATAGTTCAATACTTTTATTTCGTTTACCGTCTTCGCCTTCGAGAGTTAGTTCAACTTCTGTCTCCTTTCCTCAGCCTCTGTGCCCGTTCACACGACACTGATCCCTATTGAGCCCCGATCGTGGCGACCTCGTGATATTAATTCTTCGCTGGAACATTAAGTTTCTGATATTGAATGTCGGTATTTGACGTCGGCTCGTCTCGCTTCGAGAATTTCGATACTTAAGAGGAAGCGGTGAAATGAATCGACGTCGATTAATTTCGTCTTTAATGGCACTTGATAGGCGGAGATGGCTTTTTGGTTTTTTTGAGCCAGAACTTCCGTTACAAATCAAATGCCAAATCTGAGCACGTATTTTTTGGGTCTATCTTTTGGCAACTGTTGTGTCGTATTCCCTGGTTTACGGTTAAAAAAGGTTTCTGTTGTTTTTCCTGTATGTGTCCTTGTGGCGGATGCAGACGGATTATTTGAAAAGGATAAACATTTTCACCCTTTGTTCTTAAGCACACCAATATCTATGATCGATCCGTTTGCGGGGCATACAGGAAACATTTTTCTTATTCTCTATTTCCTATAATGAGAGATAGTGGAATACATTTAGAAGTAAACGATATTAGTTCTTTGTCGTCGATATTAGTTTTGATTTGTTCTAAAATTTTCCTCTCTAATTTATACTTGATTTCGACACCAATATTATTAAATAGATCAAGTAGCTCAATGTTGGACTTTCGTTTATTAAATTCGGGGTGAAGTTTATGAATGTTTAATGAGAGGTCCCTGTTGACTGCAAAGTTTGATTACTAGTCACCGATTCGTTACTTTGAAGTCTTCAATCATCGATTATTCATAAGTTTGTAAGTCAGTTATAATTAATGCAATGCTTTAAATATTAAGGTCGCTTGGTTAAGAAAATACTTTTTAATGACGGAGGCTTATGAGAGCTTCATGCGAAGCTTTATCGCATAGTTGATTGATCGATCAATAATTTCCTAGATTTGTGTGGGACTTGTCGAAAACAAGAGTCTGTAACCCGCCCACCTTCTTATCGTGATTGTTATTTTAAGCATAGGTAGAAGAAAATTCTCGCGACTTTTATCTGAAAATAACCCCGATTCGACACCTATTTTCTATTTACACAGCATTGCTCCTTAAACAGTATATTCTGAGTAATCTTCAGAGGACAGAGATATTATGATGATAGTTGAAATATATTTTCTAGCGACGAAAATAAACAAAAAGATTTTCTTGAAATGGCTTCGTATTTAAGTCAAAAGTAGATAGATACCTAGAAGTCTTATGAATATTTAAATCCAAACGAATCGCTGAATAGGGACTGCTAAAAATAGAACGATGTCCCAAGACGCCTGTTCAATAAAGTCTGAATCACATTCGATCCTTACTGATGTGCTTCAAAAGCCTAGAGGCTGCTTGTGTGTTGAGATGAAGTCATAACTCCTGGGCGTAGGCGGCAGTGGGCGTAAGACTAATATCCGTAAATTATCACGCCTCGTGTGGACTTAGGTTCATATTTATACAAAAGTGGGAGCTAAGGGAGACATTGACAAAGACAAAGGTGAAGTAGAAAATAAACGCAAAGCTGTTGATAATGATCTTCATGGAATTACCACGAAGATGAAAGAGCCTACTGCAAGGTAAAAAGAATATAAATTTTAAAGTAAATTCAAACGAAAGGTCAGAAGAGAGTGCACGATTTTAATACGTCGTTTTTTTACGGAGGCGAAGGCTTTCAGGCAACTTCATGGATTTTCAGTGTTTCCATGATAAAGTTTTAACTAGTATGAGAGGACAGTAAAGATAAATTTTAAACATAAGTGAGTGATAAAAGGTATAGTAGTTATCCCCTCACACATGAAAAGAGTCGAATAAAAGTGTAACGTAATTGTTATGAATAAGTAACGCGTGGGTTTCTGAATAGGGCACGTAGTACTACGTCATGTCAAAAGGTTTTTCTCGAATAAATTGACTTTTACCCACACGTTTGTAGGCGAGAATATAAGAATAGCGTCGAGAAAAGTGGGTGCTATTTCAAAAACGGTAAATTTGTTGTTCAAGCACAAAGAAAAAAATATTTTCATCCCTCTCAAATAACTTACGGTTTCAAACAACAGGAGGCACGTGCGTTGACAAAAATACCTTATAGCGCATCGTCTTGACGCGTAACGAGCCGACAAATCAGAGACCGCCTCGCACCGAACGGCTATCAAATTAAAATTAAACCAAGCGCCGTGATTGGTCCGCTGACGGTGTGCGCGAGTGCGCGGAGTGGGGGCTGCGATCAATACGAGACGCGTTACGTAACCGAGGCAGTCGCCGCCTTAACAGACAACACCCTTCCACGCTATTATCTAACCTATTCACAGGTTGCTAGAAACCATTTTCGCGTAGAGTCATTCGTGTGGCTCTCGGCGCCATTCCTCCATACATCTCACACAGGTTTAGGGAGTTGCGTTTCCGGCGATAAGTTTACATTGTAGGTTTACAGAATTAGTTGCGGGAATTTTCTGATATCAACTTTGTAATGGAAGATTCAAATAAGAGGATTTTACAGGCTTTTGTATTTTAAGTATTCGGAATTGTTTGCTTAAATTTTGGAATTTATTTTTGTCTTTTTACTGTTTGTCATCAAGTTTGAGCAAGATTGCCAATACACTTAATTTCATTTGCAGCTTCAACTATATTAATACCAATTTCCGTCTTCCTCAAAGTTACCTATTGTGTCATTAGAATACCCTCAAATTAACCCTTTCAAAATTAGACACATGGGAAACCAAAGCTGCTCGATCCATGTTTACGTTGCTATGAGGGTAGCTGCATATTTCGAAAAATGTATGACCAAGCACACCCCTTCCTTATCAATTATTAAATCTAATCGTGCGACCTGTAATATTCAGAGCCACCTGACAATTGAAACGTGCAAACAGAAAGTGGAAATATATCGGATGTCGGACCATTCCTCATAAACAATCGGAATCGAATTCAATATCTCAGCGTATTTTTATCAGGAAATAAGATTGTATTTCACAAACTGAAGAAGAAATAGGAGATATCTTTGAAGAAACCTGATTTCCAATAATATTGTTTATTCAGAGTATTGTCTCTGATCTGATTCATGTTGGACAGATTAATCACGATACAGGAAAAAACTGTAATGAACGAAAACATACAATCATATTAAAAGAAGGAGAAGGATATGATTAAAGGAATCGCACATATTATATCTTATAAACGTGTATTATAATTACATGTTTAATTACTAAGATAATCCGATTCATGTTAAACACAACAATCTCTATTAGAAGGAAATCTTTACAAAATCCTCAATAGCTGAAGAAGATACATAATAAATATTCTATCAAAACGCTACCCTTTGAAAAATGCGAGATCATGCTCTCGTTCAGAGGCTTAACTCCGCAGTATTCAAATGTCCGTCTTCCATAAAGATTGGAGAGCTGATAGAAATCTGAATAATATGCCTGAACCTTGGGAGCTTATAAATTCTGGATTCATCTGCTTTGTTGGGATCTGTTTAGTCAGTATCGTTTAATCTTTTGACATTGTATTGATTATATTATTGGGACGATTTGTTAGCCCGTGCTGATAAATGCTTAATGCTCGGAGGGTGATCAATATTTTATCTGGTGTTTTGTTGCCATCTTTTTCGACTGATATTGCGCTTGTTTAAACTTTTGGTGCTTAGCACATACAATAAATCTTTCGTGTGTCCACAAACAGACTACCGGTTCGTGGTTATATGTAGCTATTTTTAATTTGCTCATGCCTGGTTCCTACTTGACTAGCGTATTCAAGTCTGTGTCGATACGATTAGCATATTTGGATTTCTCGACTATGCTGCATCTATCTTGGCACTTAATCGTTAAGTTTTACTCCATCCTCTTCCCTTTACGTGGAACTAAAAATCAATCAGAATTCGCTTACTTAAACGTGTTTTAATGATATTCAAGCCGATGAAATCTATTTTACATAAACGACGACAAAGGACAAAGCTGAAAATGACTTAGCTGCTAACAAAACCTGGATCACGGTTAACTCCAAATTACCCTTACACGCCTACAAAAGCGGCTTTTATATATTTTTTGCTCCCATCCACGTCGTAATGAAGATTGATGACAAATGGACCTCCATGTTGAATAACACGGTATTAATGTCCGCCAACGTGTCCTGCATTACCTATATCGTGACCAGAAATACATACTGTTTTGTGTATAGACTATGATTTATTTTCGCCATTTATAAAAGTTATATCTGATGAATAATTCGGCTGGACGGTTAGTTTCGGTTTCAAATTTTATGTAAATATATTGGTTACAACGTTCAATCATGTTTGTTATTGTAGGATCTGCTATCTCGATTTCCAAATCCTACTTTTTCCAACATAAATAAACTGCTAATTCTGCAAGCTCCATTCCGAAAGCATTTACCAAATTCGGTAACAGACATTTATCCTCTAAAGTGTAAACAGTACCTCTTCTAAATTACATGACCACATGGCTGTTCACCTTGGTCCAGGGTTGTGAAAGGTCCGACCAATACAAAATTGATCGCATTTGCGAACGAAAGATCTCACGGTCCCAATACAATTTAGATTTCGGTCCCAAAGTAATTTAACTGATTTCTCGTATATTTAATCAGAATTTAGATCTGCCTACGTCTGTACCTCGTTCTATTTGTTTTTAGTTTTCATGGTTCTTTTTAATTAAGTTTCTTTAGTGCCAGTATTAAATTCTGGTTTCTCGTCATGATTTATTTTAATGAAACTGGAAACCTTCTGTAGGAGTAGATTGCTATTTTTTGAAATGCCTTTTCTTAAATAATGAAGCGATTGACCTTTTCCCACGCAGCTAAGACTCTATTTTTGATTCTGGAACCCCGATGGTTTTCATTTCTGTCGAAATATTAGGGCCCGGTACTTATGTGGCTACGTTTATAGCGATGTCAGTGTCGTTTTTAGGGTAATTAGAGCACCCATTCGCACTTGGTGTCGAAGGGGTCTATTAATAATCCCGCATTTTACCAGATTATGTTTGCAACGACCTCACACTGTAAGAGTATACACTTTGATTATTGAAAAATTTGTACTTGACCTCTATCTGGCTTGCTTATTTGATTGATATAGCATACTTGCCTAAAAGTAGCCTATTCACTCTACTTAAATACCCCCAAATTGTAGCTATCAGGAAACACAGACTCCGACAGGGAATACCACTCCTTAGCTCTACGCACAATTAATGTGCTCCTAAAACGTTTTGCGCGTAAAACTGGGATGTCCACCATACACCAGCTATTAAGAACAACGGACGACGACCAAAGTCTATTTAAATTAAATAGGTCACAGGCACGTTTAGCATTCTCATAAAAAAGCTTACGCAGGCTCTAGGCGAGACCTATTTTACTCAGAATGATTCATTTTTTATTGCTCCAGTATCTTTATAATCACCCTCTCTTAATATATTTGCTTGTGTAACACTTACTTCTATTTATGGAAATGAGAGAGAATTACTTTTTTCTTTCAAGTATATATTTCTAGGTCGTGACATGGATCGTTAATTTACTTCATTGTTGTGTTTCATAATTTCTTTTAAGTTATTTATAGAGTGAATTTCTTTTCGCTTTGAGACTGAAGTTTTATGTATTGATTGGTTCTTTTTAAACGCAGGAAATATTCCTGTATTGTGAGCGCGTTTACAAATTCCCCGAAATTATTTATCGAGTTGTGACAATTTTGTATTGATGAAAAATAGACAAAGAATATTTGTCGAACATACACACTTATATTTTGTACATACAACATGTACAAAATATAAATAAGTATAATATTTTATATGTTATGGATAGCGATCTATTTTAATTTTAAGACACAATAACTTTTCAATGTACTAATCAAAACTTTTTCTTGTTACAGGTAAGTGTTTACATTCTCCAACATCATCATCAAACGTAATTCCACACCACGGTAGGTAAACCACAAGCACTTAAGTCCTGAAGGCAGTTTAGCCGGCACTTCAGAGATATAGTCAGCCCTGACACGGCACGGCCAATTACGGCTGTGTGACGTCGTTCTAAACAGTTCAAGTGTTTTCCGAGGCCTCAGATGGGAGTTTTGAAGACCAGAACTGTTTAGATGATGTCTGAAAGTATTTTACGCGAAACTGAGCTTTATGTAAGCTTTAATGCTGCCATAAAACCATACGTGTACAAAAAGTATTCTATACATGAATGCTAAACACATTCAATAGAAAATAATGGCTAAAGTTCGTGCATAGTTAGAAAACTCTGCATGAAAACGATTTGCAGAATAGAAGCATTGGTTGAATAGATTCAACTGCATAGATAACTGCTTTCGTATTGGTTTTATTAGGAATCGTTGTTTGGCTACATGCCCTCAGTGGAATTGGAATGGAATTTACTGCTCCTGATAAGAAGCAAGTTTTACAGCTGTAGTTTGAAGCGAGTCAAAATTGTATCTTCATTTTATAAACCAAAACTGTTACATACTTTAACGCTAACCTAGATTCCGCAAAAGCGGAAAATATTTCCAGTAACATTTTCAAGCCATAGCCGTGAGGTTACATCAACTTTCTTGCTGGAATAATATGTTTTATTTACCTCCATAAAAGACATCCGATGTTATCATCGCGCGTCGGGATTATTTCCGACGGCAGACGGGAGACCAATAAAGACACGAGACACTAAACCGACGCAAATAACTGTAGGCGGGTACTAATTCATCTGGTTATAACCCAATTGGTCCCTGTCCGAATTCTCTAATGAATTACGCAACCATTCATGAAGTTAGGATATAATCAAAGTGGCAGGCTAATTTAGTGGAGTCGATAATTTGTTGGCTTCAAAAGCTATTCTGAAATGGTAATGTAATTAAAGGCACTACCTACATAGTTCTATTTGTTTGTTCTATTAGTACTCCCATGCCGCACTTGGTTCTAGACTATACTCCAACCTGCTCAGACTCAGGCACTTTTAGTGCAAGATAACTTTCATTTAATTGCAGTAATTTCATCAACGCTACTGTAGTTAGCTTCCCGTGTATTTATTTTGTCAGAGGACTCGAGTAAATAGTAGCAGTGAAGCGATCTCGTAATGCAAACCTCTGCCCTGATTATATTATGTTTGTTAATTGGAATAACGTGAAAGCTACTACCTAGTAAATTAACAGTAAACTGCTATATTTGCATCACAAAGAGATGCTCAATTTCTAAACAGATCAACGACAATAAATCCTTTATAATGCAAAACAATCGATATAATTAAATTTTTAGTAAACTGTCTAATAAGATTTACGATGGAGAGGGAGAGGGAGAGGAAGGCCAAAGGAAAAATGGATGGATTATGTGAGGAGCGATATGAAAGAAAAGGGAGTTAGTGATAGTGTGACAGACAACAGAACAGAATGGAAGAAGAAAACGTGTTGCGCCAACCCCAAGTAATATGGCATAAGGGCAGGAAGAATAGGAGTGTAATAACATTTACGAGTATATTCTGGCCAAAGATAGATGCCATAAATATTGTCTAGGATCTTACTCCTGGCTACCACCAGATCCGCCTGAGTTGCTAAAGTTACGGCAACAGCCGGCGTCGCCTCGTCGTCTGCAGATTACAGGCGCTTAATGTTTCAATTTCAACGACGAGACTAATGTTGTCAGTTGCTGCCAAGTCTAGAAAAGTCTGAGTGTTATAGCCGTGTTTTCGTGTAGAATTACAGTTTAAGCTTACATGGATGACTTGCTAGTTTCATTATAGCCTGCTTCGTTACAAAGCTTTGTCTGTTAAACAAGAATCGATTTGTATCGTTTTATTTAAGTCTTCTCATACATTCGCGCTGTCGCTTTAAAATTAAATGACTATAGATTCTAAAAGCTCACGCAGCAGTTTAGTCTAAAATGCTTAACTTTCTACAACAATCTACCATTACACCACCTTGTTAGAAACTGTACCGGTCTACTGAAACTTTATTAAATTTGAACGCAGCAGGTACATTATAACACACGTTGTTCGTTCGCCAACGTGCATGCAATTTACTCGCTTCCCGGCGTGCGAAACTTCCCGTTTGTTCTATCGACCTTGTGGGTAGTCAGAAATTGTAGAGCTTTGTTGAGCCTTTACCTAGCTATACATTGGCTTCTGTTGGAGTTACGGCAGCAACAGTTAATTAAGTCTTTTGTGTCCTATTTGTGGCGCTATTGGTTGGAGATGACATGGCGGCTTATAGATTTGACGTTTATTGTTGCTGTTGATTGAAATCGGATGATCAATAACAGAGTTTGGCAAGTAAAAGTTGAAAAAAGGTAAAATAACGGACAATTGGCTGTATAAGAAAGGTGGTTATTGAAAAGATAAAGACGATATCCACAAAAAGAAAATGTAACTAGAAGAAACGCAGTTCATTATTTCGTTGCTTAATTAATTACAAGGTTTCTTTCGGAGTTCGAATACTCGTACTACAATCAGTATTTTCGATCTTATTGTCAAATAAAAGACAAGGAGAAACAAACCTAATATAAATGTAGTTTGGTATCTAAGTAGCGTACGATCTAGTTACATTAAAGTTTATTTACGTAGAAATTCTCTCGCTCGGGGAAGTAGCCAATCCGCTTTAAGTTCGCAACTTTCCATAAGCCGGGACGAAGAGGTGGTGCGGACTACGTAACGAAGTAGATATTTTTAAATTAGATTTTCTGCTAAAGGTTAGGAATTCTCGGTGGATTAAAGTCCGGGTTATCATCAGTAGGATTGCGATTCACGTACTTGGATGATGTTGTTGTAATTTTTTTTTCGTCAAAAGCTATATTCTTTCATATATAATTATTTATTGGTACAATGTTTCTTTGTAAGAAAAACGAAGTCAATGTCAGATAAGAAAAACGGATTACAGGGGTAGACCTAAGCTGCTTTCGTAATACGTTTTTGCTTAGTTGACTTACGATTCGTCCTAGCTAGATGATGAGTGAAGTTTCTTACGTGTGTGGGAAGATTTTTTATATCACTAGCTGTCCCCTGCGGTTTCACCCGCATTTTTCGTTACTGTGATGGTATATAGCCTATAGCATTCCTCGATAAAAGGGCTATCTAACACTGAAATAATTTTTCAAATCGGACCAGTAGTTCCAGAGATTACCCCCTACATACAAACTTACAAATTTTACCTCTTTATAATATTAGTATAGATTACTAGTAATATTGGCTTCTAAATTTTGCTATCTTCTTTAATTAAAATGCTTAACATACTTTACTTTGACTGTTTCTGGATCTTAAACGTTTTCTTGTACAAGCTATAATTCCTAATAATTTCCATTGGCTGGAAACGCGGGTTGGTTTTACTAACTGCCTTTCTCACTAACGATCAGTACAAATTAAAGTAACAAATACATTTGTATTCACTCCTCGACACCAACCATCTAAGTAGCCAAGATACGACTCGTAATTACGACTTGAGGCATTTTAAGTGCTCGTAAAACCAGACATTGTGACCCAAGCAACCTCAACATTTTATTAGGCCTTTGTAGAAGCAGTTATTATAAATGATAATTATTTCATCTGCCATAAACCCGTCCTTGGTGCCTCTCTCAGAAATATTTCACGACATTTTATTTGCCACTCTCTCTGAAGTTTAGATCTTAATTTTCACTCACTTTTGGTACAGATAACGTTGTGTTGTTTGTTGAGGGTTATGGCTTTTTCCTTGTTGATTTAGTTGTAGAAGATAAATATAAAATGTATTAACTTCTCTGTAGAAGTGAGTTATCCGTAGCGATAGCTCACGATGAGATATAAAGTTATAATATGTAACATTATGTAAGTCTAGTATCCTCTCGTGTTTCAATTGCAATGGATGCTGCAAATTTAATTAAAAATAAATATGTGCTGAGTGCTGACCGTACACGGAAACTCTAGTTGGGAAGCCAGAAATGTAATTAAGCAACTTTCTGTGTTGCAAGCTGGTCACCGATCGGATATACGAGCTTTTTGCGTTTATCTGATATACACCAAAATTGCATCGGTCGATAGTTTGCACAAGTTGATCTCAAAGTTGGTCTTTGACCGAGAGAGGTGTGGTCAATTTAGTACAATGAAACCTTGTTAAGAGGTCTTGGATATGTGAGGATCTTCTATTTGACCATTTCAATGAGTTCCCGACAATTTTGCATCAATTGTTAATTCGCAATTTTGCGCAATAGTCTCAATAAGTGATACCTAATCAATAACTTTGCTTTTATTCGATTTTGGGGGCTTTCTGTAAGTAAATAAAGAGGCACAAGGGTGTTACCGATTGTAGAAACGAAACGTTCGTAACTAGGCTAGGCATGCAGGACTAAGCTTCTAGTTATTCAGGTTTCGACGAAACTCACGTTTCCCCTTATGTAACGTGCAGCACTCTAAAATTTAGATCTAGACCAATTTGTTAGCACTCCGTACTTGCTGTATCATTTTCCAGTAACTAAGGTAGTTTGCTGTTTCTAATTTATAGCTTGTAACTTATTTTATTGGGTCCATGTTCAGAGATTTAACTTGTATAGTGTTATTGCTTTAGGTCTGTGTAATTACGAATAGTTTTGGATTGAATTTTGCTGTTATAGTTACAGTTGGATTGGACATTCTTCTGTTAATAGATACTTTTCTGCATTATTTGTTCTGTGGGTTTTGACTTCATTGTTCCGTTTATCATTAGAGAAACCTCAATTAGTATGATTAAGTTTCAAATCTTCATCATCTTTGAAATTTAGATCTAGAATTCTGGAAGGTAATCAGTTTTTTCCAGCTTGTTTAGTTTTAATTTTGTATCCTAAAATCCAATGTCTAAAAACAATTTAATTACCAACTTTTGTTTGCTGGTTAATTAATGAAATTGGTTTAATTTGTTCCAATTAAGTCATTATTTATTTTATAACTTTATTAGAACCAATTACGACACTGGTTTACGATGTAATTTTCTTGACCAAATATTGTAAATTCTAATTAAGTTAATTACTATTAGGTAATTTACTTTGGTTGGTATACAGTTTCTGAAAAAGAATTATAATTACGTAACAACTAAAGCTTTTTTCCTAAATAATTATTATTAAAAAGCTTTTAACATAAATATTATAAAGGTGAAAGTTACTTTGTAAAAAAAATCATAAACATGATGAGGCCTTGCTTCACTTTTTTTTTAATTTCCAGTCTAACTATATCAACTACTTTTTTTCCATTAGTACCTTATTGCTTCCATTACTCTCTGCTCAGCTAGTGGCCGTTTTTCATTTCGCTCAGCATCGTATACTTCGTTCTGTTTTTAATTAGTTCTGGCGTCAAACGTCGTGCCTTTTAAAATATCGCGAGTTTTTCTCATAAACTGTTGTTTCTTTATTTATTGTTATACTTAGGTTATATTTATTAATGTCTTCATTCTCTGTTTAATTAACTTCTATGTTTGTCATGTCTACATCTTTATGCTAGACAGTTTGTATATCCATATCTAACATTGTACTTCAAAGCATAGCGTCCTTTGAAAACAAAAGTGTAGCATATAAGTACACTATCACTCACCCCTTTCTTTTATGTTCCTCACACGTCACCATAAAACTGCCGACGCTTACATATTCGCACTAGCGTCGCCATTTTGTTCTTAGCTAGGATTCTCGACGCAATTTGCTGTGACGTCACTGTTCCTCTTCATTAGCTGCCATTGTGGAGCTGCGTCATCCTCGTGCATGTCAGCAACATAGCTACATTCCGCACTGTTAAGCAGAGCTGCTAAATTATTCGTCGCATTACTGACGACCCTGCGAAATTGATGGTGCTGCTGTAAGCTAAATAGGTCAAATAGATATTCATTATTATTAATTTAAGGTCTTGTTTTAATTTGTAAAAGCAACTAAGTGTGTATGCAAGCAAGAAAGTTTGAAAGGGTTCTTGTAGTACCGAAAAATTATACTTAAAAACAGCCTGCATTTTAAACAAAGACTTGGTATTAAAGAAATATAGTGTAACAACTCCACCTGGTTTTATTTTCATGTTTCACTTTTGTCTTCACCAACGTGGTTTGGAGGAAATTAAAACTACACTTGAAAGCGGAAAATTCGAGCAGACACTCAACATTTTGCTCAGTATATTTCATACTACTAGAAAGCATATGCTGACCCAAAAAGTTCTTTCACCATTTGAACCCCTATTGCCATAAAATGTTCGCGTGTCGTCTCTGCCTTACTTAACGTGATATCCTCGTGAGACGAAGCTTGTATACATCTTTTAGATCATAAATATTACGATCTATTGCCGATGGATGTCTGCGTCATATCCGCCAATAGCACTATTCAGCCATATATTCTGTGTCACGCAATGTTTTATAGAAAAAGTTTGGGCCATGCAATTTCCTAAATAGTTCCCGAATGTTTGAGAATGTCTATTGATTTTGCAATTTGACTTTACTTGTAGAAACACATTATGTTCGATGAGATACTTTATCATTTTGTATGTTGGAATATTTTTGTATAAAGCGAAGGATACACTAGGGGGCAAATGGAGCAACATGTTGCAGAACATGCCGAAGTGAATGTCTTAAAACAGAAAAATGTTTCGGGTCATGTTGCGGCACACTATGCAACGTTTCAGCGTCACGTATATTGAGTGTTGCGCGTCGTGTTTCGGGACGAAATGTTCCCTAGTGTATCCCAGGCTTAATAGTGGCACTGTGTTGCTTACAGTAGACATAGTTTAGTTAAACAGGTGTATAGGTTAAGCCAAATTCAGACCATATTAATAACTTAAAACGTTATCTATAGCAGATTTTAAAGAAAACATTTTTTTGTTTAAGAGCCTCGCACTAGGCCGTCATCTAGACAATTATTCGCAATGTCCAAAAGCAAGATTTCCAAAAAATATTCCAAAATCGTTCTGTGAAAACAGAAATTCATATACTATCTAAATCAATAAAAGCAACAATGCACATGTCATCTAGGGATCAATACCGAATCCGTTCGGATAGCTACACAATGTCAGCAGAAGCCTTAACAAGTTCATTATGCAATGCCATCAGAGGATTAAACGCACGTCCACACATAATCTACGTGCATGCTCTGCATTGGCTTTTACGAATGTGGAATACGCTGCAATGGCGGAAATTTGAAATGTTTCATCAACTCTAACCACTGACGCTGTCATAACTACTGGCATAATGGATATTTATGAAGCGTGGGGAATGTGTAGCCCAAAATTAATTAAAGAAGCTACTGCTGCGCAAATAGATGAACTAGTGCATATTCATGATTATAATAAAGTGCCTGCATGAGATTGGGATTTAAAAGCTTCTAGTAAATAGAGTAATAATGATAAAAGTAAATCTACTAGTAGCTAGAAAGATTAAAGAATTAAGAAGATAAGAGGCAATAAAGTTGCAAGAGATAGAACAAATAAGCTATATACAAGCATACATAGAATGTGTGTTGCTTTAGAGCTAATTAGATAAATTAACCTTTGTCTAATTAGTACTAAAGAAGCACATGTTAAACAAACAGAAGCAGAGAGGTTCTTTCTGAAAATGTAATAATATGTATTGCACATTATTCGTATGTGAAATCGGATTAACCTTAAAAAATTCACTGGATAGTAACTAAACGTAGAGGTTTTCAATTAATCCTCCAATTTCCTCCGTTCACCTAGCTATATTACAGATTTACGAGTACAATACTTTAATTCTGAGCCGGAAATTAAACAGATCCTGTTCTTAAATATTTACAGCTTTAGCTACAATATAAACGGATTCATGATTCAACTCATTAGAAGCTAATGCCTGGCATTCATCACGTTCTGCTCACTCATTAGGTCCCGTCACCCTCGCTCGTCCGCTCGTCCCATATCTAACATGTTATGTAGGTCGGAATTTGTAGCTGTGTTGGTCATTTCGGTGTTGGCTGCAATTTTGATTTCTGTAATTTCGGAAACTGCGTTTGTGTGTTCTGTTTTGCCTGCTTTCGAATTTTGAAGTACCACTTTGTCAGGACCGGTCACTGTGATGACGCTTGGGGGAGGCCTATGTCCAGCAGTGGATTTCTTTCGGCTGATATGATGATGATGACTTTGTCTTCAATCTTTGTTCTGTTATAAGTGCACCAGTTTCCTTGTGAACATTAAAGTGAAAATAGAAATTAGCAATTAAAATTTATACCTAAATGTACTACGTAAGTCTAATGAAACAGTAAAATCTGTTTGCCTGCTGCGGTCTTCCCGTCCAATTATAATTTGGGTGTCTACAAGGCTAGAGTGAATAGGCTCTTAATAAACTAGTGCGCCTCACCATCTAAGATTGCATCACTGCTTACCATCAGGTGGGATCGCAGTCAAGCACTAGCTTATACAATTTAAAAAAAAAATCTAACATTTGAATTAGCATCTCATCTGCGACATACTCGTATATTTCATCCCATTTCCAGCTAATGCCGGCCATTCATAACTGTACTCGTCACTCTCATTAGCCGTCGTCGTTCCCCTTTTAATATGAAACGATGTCCTTTGGAACGCTGCTCGAGTTTATTTTAACATTTCTTTAATATACTTAATGAAATGTCAGCTTTGCATGCGTGCTCGAGTTTTATGCTCTTTGCTGCATCTTTAAGTTTAACCTCCTTGACATCAGTTTTCATGCAAGTTAGTTAATTAGTTTGTTAGCTTATTATGTTCCACTGCTGAGCGAAGGCCCTCTCCCTTTTTGTGCTAGACACCTGAAAAATATTTTTCTTTTGGGGCATTTTCACCAGTTTTATTTAAGACCCATGTAGGGAACACCTACTGAGAACACTTATTCGATATTGGGTTCGAAATCAGGACCTCAGCAGTTGCAATAACAACCTACGAAGCCTTTTTTTTCCAATCTGCCGCTTAATCCCAGATAGTAAGTGTAGTGCAACCATAGCCAAGGGGACTTTTTTCTAATGCGAGGCATTCATTACTCCCCTTCGGTTTTTACGACGTGTCGTGTAGTACAGTCACGCAACACGGTTGCGCGTCCCCCAGGGAGCACTGGTGTCGCTGAAATGACAATGGGTGTGTTGCCTTCGGGTTTCTTAATGCTTCCTTTGTAGCTTTCTAAATAGTTATATGTAGATGCGGATAGATAGTTTTGTTACTTGACTTACGCCCGTTTTCAATAAGCTATCTATCTAAAGTTGCAGCTACTAAAGATAAACAAATCTATCCTTTTGCCCTTACTTGCTTTCCTATAACCAACCGAAGGTTAGCATTTCCTACCAAAAGTTGTGGATTGATAGATACTATCTATGAACTGCGGTAGGTTATTGAAAACGCTTTTATGATATGATCAGTTTGCCACCAATTTCTCAAACAAAATTTATATTAAAAATTGTCAAATGCACCCTAGCTTCTGTGATTGGTTGAAATAATTTTCAACAATCGCATTATTGGGATTTTATTTAATTTCCGATGTCTTTCCAGATACTAAGAATCAAAGCTGTATCTCGTAAACTGTCGTAAAGAAATTTAATGCGCAGCTTGTATAGCTTTAAATATCATTTATTTTCCATCGCAGGGTAAAGGTTACACGGAAGAGAATAAGACGTTTTAATCTTGAGACATTGATTAACCCTTCAACAAACCCGAGGCTATAATCACGACACAGTTTAATTACCTCATAAATTATAATACCATTAACAGGAACTCTATTAATCAGATTAAATTAATCGTGATCCTTATCTTCTACAGCATAAAACCCATTATGCTATGATCCCAATTACCTATTAATATCACCTTGAACTGTCTCATCCATCATAAGGGCTCTTTGGCTAAATCGACTTAAAAACATCTTCCCATAATAACACCATGATATGTTGTGACAGGGAGAGGCTTCATAGTAAGTAGATTCACAGTATTATGGTAATGTAGGCGTTGACTTTGAAATAAGTGTTTTCGGTTCGGTGGAAACTGGTGATTGCTCTTTATTCTGTGACTGTAGCTATGTTTTTATTATGTATACTTACTTGGTGGCTATAGATCTTCTACTTTATTTCTAAGTAACCTATGAAAGTAATGATAAATCAGTTTGAGATTCAGAAGTTTTTTTATAGCCGTTAATCTATACAATAATCTCCATCATCATCATGGTATACTACCTAATCTATACTAATATTATAAAGAGGTAAAATTTGTAAGTTTGTATGTTTGTAAGTTTGTATGTAGGGGGTAATCTCTGGAACTACTGGTCCGATTTGAAACATTCTTTCAGTGTTAGATAGCCCATTTATCGCGGAATGCTATAGGCTATATACCATCACGCTACGACCCACGGGAGCGGAGCAGTAACGCAAAATGCGGGTGAAACCGCAGGGGACAGCTAGTAGTCTATACAACCTTTACTATCCTTGATATTGATCTAAAGCCTGAAGATTCTTCAGAATCATGTCATCTCATATAGCCTGTTGCGTTACGGCCTCCCCTTTCTTCAATTGTACTTCTCGGTTCTATGTGTCCCTCTCCAACGTATGTTCCGTAACTTTGAAGAAGATTTACTTTATAAAGAACTCTTACTTAAAAACCATGAAACAAAGACATTTCCACCATAACTACTAGACAATCCATTACAGTTAAATCAATAGAAGCATCGCATCGTCATGCATTTACGAGCAGGCTCGCAACAATAAAAGTGGTCACATTACGACCAGATAAAGGATCCTCAATAAAACTGTATGCCATTAAACAACGCTTGCCGTCAGATACACCTTCTGTTATCTTAATAGTACTTATGTGAATGGCTGTAAAACTTGGATATGAGATAGTATTCGAGATTCGTTTTTACAGATTTGTCTGTTGTCTTAAGTCTCTTTCTCCTCGCGTTGTATTCCTCATTATTGGTCGTGAAGTTCCTGTTGGATTACCTTCTTACTGGTAGTGTCTCGTCAGCTGTGTCTGTTCTTGGCATTAAGAATTGCGACGTGCAATTGAGTATCCAGTGTAGAACGGGTTTTTGACTGCGGCTTCTTGATAGTTTGCCGTCAACCTTTCCAGTTACGATGAGTCGTTCGGGATTGTGGCCATTTTTGTGTGATATTCTAATTCCCATTAGATTTAATATTTGCCATACTTTGAACGCCAGTTTACCATTATTTCTACTTGGTAATAGACAGTGCAGCTACTACCAACAACAATTTCATATGAACCACTTGATTTTCAAAGAATAAGCTCCTTCCAGAAAATACGTTGCCTCATGTAATTTCGTCAGTAAATAATGACTACCTTTGTTGCCCGAGAACGAAAATGACGCACAATATATCTAAAGATAAGGAAACAAGAAAATCGTATTATTTCTTTTTTGCAGTCTTTTTCTCTAGGCGTAAAAAAGATACAGTCGTTGATATTTCTTTCATGTACTGTAAATAGTACAATATAATCTTGGGTACTGTAAAAGAGACTGTGAGTTATATTGAAGCAAGCGTGTTTTTGATTTAGACTACCAAAGGTGGATACTGACTTCTCCAAGCGCACGCTGATTTATTTGATCGCACCATCGAACTGCTTTCATCCAGTTCAGCATCTATCCAGCCTCCCTACAAAATTCTCCTCCACCAAACCTTATGCTGGCGTATACATATCATACATAAGTCGACTTGCGATTTCCACACAAAAACATGTCTAGCCCAAATGTTTTTGATTTTAGGGATGATAAAGCCTACTCTAGGTTAATTATTCTGAGGGTTACGTTTTTTGCAATATTTTCCAGTTTCTGTAACATTATCCGTATTTCGACGCAAAGTCGCATCAAGAAACTAGAAGTCAAGACTACTTCTAATAATACTACCCTCCATAGTGTACTTTACCTAGCGAGTCTCCCTCGAGGTCCTTACTTATATGTTCTAGGTGTTTTACGACTGCTGTTCTACACTTACGTTCGTACCCTGTAATGGGCCATGAATCCATCGTACTAGATGTGTCTACGGCTACACTATTCTGTTCAAGTTATCTCTTAGGCTTTTCAATATGTTTTCTTGGTGTGTCAAGTATATTGGTTGGTTTGCCTAGTGGAGTAGTAGTAGTTGTATTATTTTAAATAGCTTTCACGAATGGAAATATCTAAATGTATGTCTGGCGTTCTCTAAGAATTCAACTCTGCTTCTGATAGCAGGCTGACTGATATTTTTACAACAGCGTCGACTATTCTAGTTCGTATTGATACAAAGACTGAAAAGTTGAGTAATCAAATCTTTTAATTAGTAAAAGACCATTGCTGCGAGCAATAAAACACCAGTCGGGAAAATCTAGAATGAAAGAAAAAAAAAACATCGCCCTGACCTAGTTATCTTAATTGGAAAAAATAGAAGTAGCCTTCTAAGCTTACAATAAGAATTGCTGATATTGAATTACAGATATTAGAGACAACTGTGGTAGGTACTTAAGTAGAGTAGTGCAGAATCCGATTGAAATTTGACAAAGACAAATAAATAATGAATACGGAACTGAAAGAATTATCATATGATAATGTAGGATAGAAACTGCACCAACAAGGATTATACACCACACTTTTGTTTACGATATAATACCCTATAAACAGTGAAAAAAGTTACCATATATACTATTACACAAGAACACTTTAGCTGCGAAAATAAAGATAAAGAAGTTGGCAGAACACCGATATTATAATAATATAACCGTTTTTCACTGGCTGCTCCCGAATCCACAATGTATGCGCTACATTTTGGTGATCACAAAGAGTTTAACGATGTACGTTCAGCGGTTCAGATAGATTGCCGGTACATTAGATGGCTCGTTAAATACATAAAACGTTCTGTTTCAACCGGATTTGTTGGGACAGATTTGATTTGTTTTATTTCCTCTTTTTATTTTGGAGCCGTAATTTGTGTATTGAATTCGAAAGATTTAACCTTGAAAAATTTTAATATAAAACTCGTGTAGAAGTAACAGTACCCACAAAATTTTACATGTAGTAATTGTAAGAATTTCTTACTAAAATTCTGGTATTTTTGCGCTTGAAAAATAAGTAACTTGGAAATACTTGACTTTTACTTTTCAAAGCGTTTCCTTCTGTAACTTGTAAAAAATGTAAAATCTTTCAAAATGCTTGTAACTAGGTAAAAAATTCTGATGAATTCGCAAGTTCCAAATGAAAATTCTGCTCCACAGAATTTGAAATGCCAGATTAATTAAGTTCATCTTAATATCTCCGTTGGGTTCCCGTTGAGCATGATCGGATTAGCGTTGGTTGAACGCGAATATATCGCAGGAACTGGGTAAGCCTGTGTAACCACGTTAGCATGCGAGTACATGCACTTAGTAGCGTGATATAATTTATGCAATTATGGAGAATTGCTAGCTTTGACGTGTGTGTAATACATTTATATGTATACCCGCTGCAAGTTCTTTAGTTAGATTATTTGATTGCAGTTTAATTTTATTCATATCAGCCACGCCACTAATATGTGCTACTATATCTTTACAACCACCCTTATTATTATCTATAGGCATTTCCTATCCATGTTTAGCTCTACATTTTTAAACACCAATACCCTAACTCAGTTTCAGAACATTGATGAGGTTTGATAGAAAGATAAGTGCCTTAAGAATTTTCTCCGTCGACGCTCGCTGGAAATTTAATAAGAAATTGATAAGATTACGTGAAGACGCCTTCTTAATTTAACAACCCTACGCCTCGGGTGTGTAACACTAACAGCAATATTTATTTAGGCCACGAATACGCCAAGAAAAACTCAATTTCTGAAAAGCAAGAAGATATTTTAAGACTGTTAGATATAACGTTGATTAAAATTGGTAACTGAAAGTACAAAATTAATTATTGAACCGGGTAAAATACACTAGGCGTAGTTATTTATTAGACATGAAACTTTTTGGCATAATTGAGGTTAGTAACAACATAGGGTTTGTTGAACACCGAGGTATAGAAAGGGCTTTACTCGGTAGTGTTATGTAACTGTATACGGTTCATACCACATATACAGGTATTGACGTTACTAAGGATACCCTCGACGCAAAGCGTAAATTGAGACTTGTAAATTGTTTCAGTCTTCATTAACCTTGCCTATAAATTGAACGCTGACGGAAATCTTGTAACTGCCCTGAAATATTGATATCACTAGTCTGCTATACCTACCTACACAAGCCTTTATACAATGTTTCCTTACAGTTTTTTTGCTGAGCTCTATATCATTAAAAGTCTTTCGTCTACTGTTAGGTACTTGTTTCTTTTTTGTTATCCTAATATTCTCCGCCTGCTCCTGGCTCCTGGTCAGCCTCCTCATCAAGGTTATGTTCTAACGAAAAGTTATCGATCTGGTCGCGTGGCATATGCTTTTATGTTGTGCCACTTGTAAGACTGGAATAATTTCCATATATTATTTAATTCTTTGTAAGTTTGTACACCAAAACTAGTTATGAAATACAGTGATAATCGAGCTCATGTTCATATACTGTTTCCTATATCAGATTTAGAAAAACAGGATAAAGTTGATAAAGTGCCAGTTCGTCAAAAACATTTTCCTCATATTTCCACTTATCACTACAAATATAACGTTATTATGATTGGTAATATTATCGTTAAACTATATAGTGTAATTCAAGAATAATATTCGCATGAACACCTCGAGTTGTAGTTCAGAATTTCCTCACGTATCTCTCACCGTTCTCAGCATCGCGGCTTCAGTATCCAATCTCACTGGGGTTACGTGTACCATTTCTCCTAAGCTTGATTTAATAAGAAGATGTTATTATTTTTCTTATGCTTTTCAAGTGTTTCTCTTATTTACTAAAAGCTTTGCCTTTGTGAACTTGTATAATTTGATATATTAGGTTGTATATATTAGGTATGAAAATGTTAGGAGTTGTATTTACAAATACGAGTATCTGTTTGGCGTATTTGTCCCCTAAATGTGTCTTCGTTTGAGATACCTAAATATTTATGGGTGTCAATATCAAACGTCGTCAAGCTGAAAATTTATTGTGGCTCTATACGGATTTCCAAAGGTTGCAAAATTACAACAGTATGCATTCGTTTGTCCATTACCAACATAAAAACCATGTATGCACCACACAAGCAATATTTATTTATTGCTAAAAATTCTCCCTGTGGAATAGTTTTCAAATTCACTTCGTGTAGTATTTGTTTATTCAAATCCTTTGTTTGGTTACCGCGGCACGTTGATATCCGATGGCATAACGTATAGAGAATATACGTGTGGTGTTACTGATAAAGCTTATATTGCTGTGCGCTTTGACTGTTGGGGTATTCGATTTACTGGTTTCGTGTTGGTAATCTACCTAGGTATGTTGTTCTGTGTTATGATTACACTAAAGCTTTCCTAGTCTTTATGTGAGACCAAGAGATGATGATATCTTTCGGAAATTTCTCCTTATCTGCTTGATCCCGTTGATGCAAGTACTCGTGTCGCATCAGTAGTAGTCTGAGCATAAACATATTAAAATTCAATAGTAACTATGACTTTATGGCGATTTTTTTAACGAACTTAATTTCGTTTAATGAAATTTAAATTAGTATAAAACTGAATAAGCACCGTCTAGTGACAATAATGGAAAAGCTCTATTTGATATAAGCGAATTAGTAATATTTACGCCTAAGAACTCCATTCTTAAAAAAACGTTTTGTTACAGCCCTCCGAAAGCTAGAAAATTTTTCGCCAAAAACTACAACTAAGTTTTATAAATCTAGCCTGAATAATATTTTATGTTACACATTTCCTCATTACACTCGTGTGCAGGGTAGCTACTTTAAATCCTTGTTAAAAACTGGAATGTACATCTTCTCTAACAAGGTAAATTTTTAGCAAGGCGAGGCGTGACAGAGGTACACGGACTGAGGCAGGATGTGTAATTGTGTGCCTTGTTATGTGTGAGCATTCGCAGTTTCCACCAAGTTGAGATATTACAGCTTTACTTGTGTCATATTTTTCATTATTCAGGTTATTCTAATTTCTAGATTCACAGAATTCTTCGTCTGTGTCTTGTTCATTATGGAATTACTTTACTGTGGCAGTTAGTTTTCTAACTTTAAAACTTCAGTCCGACTTTGGCTTAGGTTATTTGTAGTTACTGCTTGATACGTATTTTTTTCTTTTTCTACTACCATTATGTTTAGATGCTTACCAGAGATTGTTCTGGACTTAAGTGAATTTAGTTCTGTAAGTCCAAGTTTATGAACTTATTATGCCTTATCTATCCGGAGCCTTAGCATTCTTTTATCTTCAGCTGTCTTATTAATATCAGCTCTATATTATCAACCTTCCTGCACAATTTCCTTTACAAAGCCTCCTCCCTCTTTCATCATCCTGTTTTAAAATAGTTTCCCTGCTACACCTTTATAATAGTTTATCACAGAATGTCAGCCACTGACATTTTAATGTATTCATGTAAAAATAACAGTGTTGAACAAAAATAGCGAGTGACGTACGTTTGTAGGTAGCGCGGTTACAATATGGCGACCATACAAAGCACCTTTGTAACTGTTTGGAATATTGTAGATAGTTGCAACGTTGCACAATGTTTGTTGTACCTGACTTTTTAATATTTAAATGGCTGAGTGGAAATGAGGACATCGTGTGTGAGTTTTTAATTTAACTGCCTTTGAACAGGCGATGTAGGTCAGTGAGGGTTCGACGCAAATCGGGCCGTGTTATTGGGTTTTGCTCCAAAAGTGTCAACTGGATACAATTGGAGCACTGTGCGGTTAATAGCTTTTTCGCTTGGACTTTTTAGGTTCTTATCGGAGTCCTCATTAGTTAGCTATGTCGTTAATGTCAACCATAATACCGCCACAAGTAGCTACTGTAGCTAGACTACTAATCACACTAATATTATAAAGGCGAAAGTTTGCGAGTGTACACCTACTTCATCATGCTGGAACGACAGAACGGATTTAAATGAAATTTGGCAGACGAGTAGATTGGAATAGCACATAGGATACTTTTTATTCTGGGAGTATGTTTTCATGATAATAATTTATTTCCGTGGTAGCAGCTATTGCATATTGAGATAAGAATCGAATTAAGACGGTTGACATTTTAGTGGTCATTGACACAAATGGACGCTTGGAGGAATTAGCGTTAAAGGATAGGTAAGTGTTTTTAGTAAGGGAGTCAATTCTATTTTATTTTATAAATGGCTTACAGACTAATAGAAAAAATGATACAGTATAATTTAATACTGTATTATTCTTTGAATATTATTTAATACCGGGTAAAATGGGGTGAATAGGAACGCAGGGGTGAATAGGAACGAAAGTTTGATTTTAATTTTTACTTTGGTTAAATATTTTATCTTCATTTCTGTATAAGCATCGCCTTTTATTACAATTAATGGATAAATAGGAGTAATTAAATGCTGGAAAAACCTGTTAAATAACGTTAAAATCCAGTAACCATTTTCGTTCCTATTCACCCCTGCGTTTCTATTCACCCCATTTTACGGTACTGTTTTGTTTTTCTCTTTATTCAAATTCAGAACATATTTACCAGCCACCCTACTTTTTATTCAAATGGGAGGAGATTTACAAAAAGGGATAATTGCCGTTTTATGTAAGCACCTAACTCTAACTGGTAGATTTGTCCCAGTAAGGGTCAGTTCACACCGAGACGGGACGCGACGCGACGATGGAGGAAAAGGCCAGTGATTTTGCGCTTGAGGAGTGCATAGTAAAATCATTGGCAACAGCGAATTTAAAAACGTTCCGCTGCGCAACGAGACGCCGCGCGGCGTCACTAGGCGCAGCGCTGCATGAAGCAACGTATTTTAATTTTTAAATTCTTACAATGAAATGTGTATCTTTTCGTGTAGTAAATAAAGTTCTATTTTGAGTCACTCTATTAACGTATGCATGCAGCGTCGCGTCGCGTCGCGTCTCGGTGTGAGCTGATCCTACGTAGAACCGCCCGTCCGGTGGCACCACATTATAAATGAAGGCACGACTTAACCCGATTTGCTTCAATATTATTTGTCCATGGCCATGTTTTAATCCTCAAAGGGGTTGACAAAGCTGTTCTATCGGACGCGCGCAGTTTGAATGTAACGATGGAAGGCACCTCATTGACCTCAATACTGTGGTACTTATAATTATGTGTAAGCTTTGATTTAGCCTATAAAATTGACACGTAGAGTTGTAACGCGTAGATGATTTTGATTAAATAGAAAAAAAAAGAGCTTTGCCGAATACTTTGTGGAGTTGTCACACTAATGGTAGCCACACTTGTTGCGATTTACTTACTTACTGAATGTTTAGACAAATACATTACTACGAAATTAAAAAAAAGTCTGTGTGGCTACCATACCATAAAGAAGCCAGTTTGTGGGTGTGTATATTTATACGTTTATTAATTCTGCATGCTCGAATGACTGATCGGTTTTCAATGAAACTTGTTACACGACCATTTCGTGGAATAGCACATAGGATATGTTTATTTCGGAAGTAGGTTTTGGGATAACTTTATATTATCATGCCAGTAAAGATGTTGGCAGTCGATTTTATTCACGATTTCATTGTTGGCTCAATAGTAAAAGTGGTTCATAATGATAAGAATTGCCAGTGTTATTTATTGTCGTATCATACAGTACATACTGTCACTAAACATTGTTTATAGCAAAAGCACAGGTCAGGCAACCCTGATAAGTAAATAATAGCTGCGGACCATTTATTAAACATTTTATTTTACACCACATATTAACAGAAAACATTTATAAAAGCATGTCTGTACAATAGGGCGGTGTTATCGAATAGCAACAGCCTTTGAATAGATTGAACCAAAAGTGATTGATTTCGGACTGACAAATAACAACATACATAATGTAAAATATAATATAGGTACTGATAAAGAGTGAATAGGTTACCTCTAGGCAAGCGTGCTCTATCGTCGACCACATGATCGCTTACCATCAGGTGACATGTGGTCAAGCGCGAGCCTATCAATAATAAAAAAATAATAATAATAACATTGATAAAGGAGAAGAAAAACGATGTGAGTAATGAATTTAAAAAAATTAAGGTTGACCAACACGTGTCTGTAGATGGTTTTTTGTTGGTGGGAAATATTTAAAAAATCCACTCCTATGTTTCTTATTTGCCTCGCGTTCCAGGACCCCAAGTTTTCGTTTCACAAGCGAACCCATATCCCCAGTATGATTCGACCCCGCTGGGCTCCTACGGTTGACATCTCCTTTTTTTTTTCTATTTGAAGATGGGAGGAGCTCGTGGCTAGATAATAACAGCCGCACGGGTCGATCTTCAAGGTTAAGCAACGCTTGCCAAGGTTGGTCTGTGGATGGGTGACCATCTTAACATACCGAGTTTTTTCCGTGCCTCGGAAAGCACGTTAAGCCGTAGGTCCCGGCTGTCATTTATAGATCTTTGGCAGTCGTTACGGATAGTCAGAAGCCAGTAAATCTGACTCCAGTCTTGCCATGAATTACCGTGGTACCCCAGTTCATGGGTTGTGGAGGTCTGGTAGGCATCCGCTCCTCGTAAAATCCTCAATTACAGATAGAAAAATATTTGAAAGTATAAAAAATATTTGCTCAACTAACTAAAAACTCGTTTGAAAATAAATTTGACTGCGTAACCAAGTTTTCTCGAATTACTTTTTCCCATTAATTCTTTTTGAAAGACTTGGTCTAGATCTGGGCCATTAATTTAATTTACACAAAAGTCCCTCTCTGTACGGTCCAGTAGAGACGCCAACTTTATGAAATTCTTCGCCCCTTTTTATTGATTACTTACTTATACAAAAGGTTATTTTTGTAAAAGTAAAATGATTTAACTGGAGCACGGAATATAATAATTATAGATATAGCCACCCTGAGAAGAAACACTGAAAAACACTCTGTTCAAGTCGCTTTTAAAGTCCATTCGTCAAACTAATGATACAATCATAGGAGAACCATGCAGATGAGTGTCTGAGATGGTCTTTTAAAGAAAGAACCACACAGTTTTATGTGGAATTTATAGGATACTGAACAAACTTTAAGCAAGTTTTTAATGATTTTTTGAGTGCGGTACAAAAACGTGGCGTACAATTTTTCCACTTCATTTTAAAGGTTATTCTCTCCCGGTAACAGCGATAATACTAATGTTTTTGCCTAGTTACATGTGCATGACATCCTTCTCTTCACTGTGATACTGGTACTTTCGTCGCTATTCTGTTATACCGACGAGTTCTTTAGATATACCATGTTAAAAATGCTCATATATCCTTAATATGTACTAAGCATTTTCCCTAATAAATTTAAGATCCACCAAAAGAAACCCCTTCTACATTTATTCAGAGCTCAGGTGTTAACTCATAACATATTTACGAGTTAGCTAAATCCCAATTCGTCGAGACGCCATCTTGTTCCGTCCGCTGAGCCCTAGAGAGCCCTTTTGTCCGGTTTCTGTCCGGTTATAAGTATTCTTGTTAATGTTCAATGATGTGGAGGACTTCTTGAGGACTTTCAAGAGGGATCGTGAATTTGTGATCTGAAGAGAGAATTTTGGATGGTTTTGTATGTGAAGGTAAATTGGGATTTAAAGTCTATTATTAGTTCATATCGTGATTAAGACTTTGATCAAGACTTGAAAATAGAAAAGGATAAAGCAAATAAATTTAATACACAAGAATAGCAAAAGAAAAAGCAAATAAATTTAAAATACAAAGTTTGTATTCATAACAACAACATAGTATTTTATAAGCCAGTAAATTACGAAAAACATAGGTATAGCTATTTTTCTTTTTTAAATAAACGTTTCCCTACACTAGGAATTATTTTGGTGTCGTGGGTGCGTTCAAAGAATTTTAGTCACATACACAAGACACCCAGACTCCGAACTCCTGTCTGCAGGCCATAGAAATATTTATTCCGTGCGGGAATCAGACCCTCAGCGAATTTCAACAACTACGCTAACCGTGCCGTCAAAGTGAAAACAGCAATACTCTTAAAACAGCACTATCTTAACATCACAATCCTTAACAAAATGTAGTTGAATAATAGAACAGTTACAGTTACAGCGTTCAAGAAGCTAAGAATAAATCACCTAAACCACCAGACCATCCCTTAAACAATTCAGACTCCTTGGCGCCACGAACGCTCCAAGTCTAGACGTGAACCAAGACTCGATCGATACTACAACCGTACACTCGTTCCTGTAAAGCGGGAACTACATTAGACTGACGCACACGTGGGCCACGCCTGATTTGTACGCGGAACCACGTCGCGTGGCGTGGATCTAATGTAGCTCTACAAGTCTAGATGCCTTATAAAATGTATTGATTGGCTTTAAATTGGATCAGAATGTTGGGCTGTGAAAAAGAGGATGAAAAGAGATTGCAATTTAATACGGATTTGTGGTGTGACAAGAATAGACAAAGTGAGAAATGAGTATATTAATTCATGAATCCCCGACCGGTCTCATAGGACCGCGCTGTTATTGTCTTACTATTGTGTCTCGTTTCGCGGGTATTGATAGGCTAAGTGACGCCAGTGACTGAAAAGTTGAAAGGGAATCGTTTGTCTTGGTATGGTCAATTGGTCATGTAAAGGAGAGGGATGAAACGCATGTTACTAAAAGAGTTATGAGTTTACATGTGGATGGGTGGAGAGGGAGAGGGAGGCCAAAGAAAAGATGTTTGGATTGTGTGAGAAGTGATATGGAAAAAAAGGGAGTGATTGATAGCGGGACGAGTGACAGTTGGCTTAAAATTAAAACCTCGTAACTGCAATTTTAGGCAATTTTATTGAACAGCAGGAGCCGGCGACGCGGCAGGCCCAGAAGGAGATGGTGTGACGACTTGGACTCCTTCCTGGAGGATTGGTCAGCAGTGGCTCAAGATCGAAAAGAATGGAAAAATGGAAGGGAGGCCTTTGCCCTGCAGTGGGACACGACGGGCTCATAATAATAATAATCTGGAAAGAAGAGCTCGAAATGCACCGTTTAGGATCACAAAAAAATTTGATTGGTTATTTGTAACTTCGCGTCGTCTAAAATGTTAAATGCGTATCCTTCTCGAGTCAGTTTCATGTGGTAACCTCGCCTTGCGACGAAGCATCAAAACTTGAAATCATCGAAAAAATTGAAATACAAGAGTAATGAGTGCTTGTAATAAATTATTATTTATTTTTCATATTTGAATAAAACACACATTTAAATTAAATCATACAAGTAATAAAGGTCTAATTTGGGTTTTTTGTGCCTCCTGAAAATATACGTAATTCGCAGTTACGAGGTTTTCACTCTAAGCCGCTGGTATGAAGACCGACGCGCACGGATCGGAGTACGTGGCCCACATGCAGTGTAATTCTCATGCTACCTTCAATCCGCCATGCCCCATCCCGACCTAACCGCGGAAGTCACATCTAATATGTCAAGCAATTTTATATTCCGCCCTGAATAACGTCACCGCCGTATTATTGCGAACCATTTTCCAAAAATTATTACGTGTTGCTTTTAGCAATTTTCTGAACGCGACAGTCTATATGGTACCTTTTGTTTATTCAATGATAGGTATTTATTTCGAAGGGCTGAAACAATTTGCCTTTGCTGTAGGCTTTCCGTCCGAGTATAATTTAGGTGTCTTCACGACTTGAGTGAATAGGCACTTAATAAACTAGTGCGCTTTGGCATTAACGATAGGATCGCTGTCAAGCACTATTATATAAACTAGTTTAACAATTAAATATCGATTTTTAAATGAAAATTGGTTTTAACATAGCATAGCAAGGGTTAAATCATATGAGAGCTATCATATGCAGATTAGTGTTTGAGATGGTCTTTCGAAGAAAGGACCACACAGATTTTAGTGGACCTGTCCAGCCAGTGGAAGCCTTTGTCAGTATGTGTGTAGTTTAATTCAGGTCGTAAAGGAGTAGAGGCCCAGCAGGGTCGAAGCCTACTGGGGCTATGGGTTGCGCGAAAGAGAACCCTAGGTATTAGACCTGGAACGAAGGTACAGAAAGAACATAAGAGTGGGTTTTAGTCAGTAAAAGTCTCCTACAAAAAATAGGACGACTAAGGAGCTCAATATTCTTTCATTTGCCTTAAGAAAATATTTCTAGCGCCTGATCCAATTTCCTTAATATCGTTTTATAAACATCTTGCTATAAATGCCTGATTCTATTTCTGTCGCTAAGTAGAAAAGTCTGTTTTCTGTTTCCAGTCTAAGTTAATTACTTACACAGTGAGACCTACTTAAAGATCTGACATTTACCTTTACCTATAAACTCGTAGCAAGTTAGTACTTTTCTATGTTTATTTCAATAATGTTATAAGTGAATGTTTTATTGATAATAGCATCAAAATGTTCTTTAAATGAATGGCTAAATATGTTGCTAAGCACAAATCTCGAGAACGATAGGATCAATTTTAGTATTTGGTGAAATATCAGAAAGGTTTCCCTTTTCTTCTTTATTACATTGAAACTGTTCCCAACTGTCAATATAGGAGTTAGCTCTCAATCCTTACTCCAATAGATTTGACACAATGACGTCTGTTTTGTTGTTGGGTCAGCTAGTCTATATATATAAAAATGAAACCCGTTTTCCGTTGTCACGACATAACATTAAAACGGCTTGACCGATTTGGTTGATTTTTTTTTTAAATGTTCCTTGAAGTTTAATGATGGTTCTTACGGAGAGAAAAATTCTAAAAAAAAAAGTTAGGTAAAGTATTGTAGGTAGGGTAGTGTAGGGTAGTGTAGTGTAGGGTAGGTAGGATAGTCATTTGACGGGAGCGAAGCCGCGGGTAAAAGCTAGTTGGTTATAAAATTAAGCAGCAATCACCATTTTAATTCAAATATTGGATGCGTGGTGAGGACATCTCGCTATCTTTTTTCTGAGCGCGTGTCCTAATGGCGGTGACGTCACATTTCAGTATGTGCATCCTTTTTTTTTAAATTTTCTATTTGCGATTTCTAATAAAAATATATTTCGATAGAAATCATCATCTACCTAGCCTTTTTCCCAACTATATAGGCAAAGTTTTTAACCACTGCGTAAATTTTTTTTGGTGGCTCAGTTTAAGTAATAGAACACAGATCGATCTTCAAGGTTAAGCAACGCTTGCCAAGGTTGGTCTGTGGGGTGTTGGGTGACCATCTTAACATAACGAGTTTCCTCCGTGCCTCGGAAAGCATAGGCTGCCTACTAGACCTCCACAACCCAATAACTGGGGTAACAGGGTACTTCATGGTAAGACTGGAGTCAGATTTACTGGCTTCTGACTATCCGTAATGACTGTAAATGACAGCGGGGAATAGTTTACTTTATTTTATTATGTATTAGTTTATAATTTTTATAAGATTATTTGTGTATTTTTTCTATGGGCCTTAGATGCCTGACAATAAAGGATATTATTATTATTATTATTCCATTTATTTAGCATTTTTACATATTTTTTACAATTTTTAAATATTTCCTTAAAAAACAAAAAAATAAAAAAACATTTAAAAATATAAAAAATAGTAGCCCACCGGCATCGGGAACAGGGTCCAAGTTACCGGCGGTCAGGGCTCCTGAGAGAGGAACCTCCGGACTATACGCGCCGTGTCCAAGAGTGCAGCTTTCTGGATCAAGCCCTTGATCCAGCTGCCTAACGAGAGCCTCCTCAGGTGTTCGTCGAGGCTCTTGGCTATTAAGCCATTGGCCGTCACGACTATCGGCACAATGATTGCTGTGTCCACTTCCCACATGTCGACAACCTCGCGAGCTAAGTCAAGATACTTAGTTTGCTTTTCTTTCTCAGCTTTCACGAGGTTCTCGTCATGAGGGACCGCTATATCAACAATCATTGTGCGACGCTCTAATCGATCTATCACCACTATGTCGGGCTTATTGGCAACAATAGTCCTATCAGTGATGATAGATCGATCCCAATACAACGTGATATTGCCATTGTCGAGAACTGGGTCGGGCACATACCTATAGTACGGTACTTCTGACTCCACAAGATTGTATTTAAGAGCAAGTTGCTGGTGGATAATCCTGGCCACTAGGTTGTGTCTATGCAAATAGTCTCCGTTAGCAAGATGAGAACACCCAGAAATTATGTGTCGGATTGATTCTCCGGGCAGGTGGCATGCCCGACAGATGTCAACCGTACCATCCTTCACAATGTATTTCCGGTAGTTGTTCGTCATCATAACTTCATCCATAATTGCAAAGACAAAACCTTCGGTTTCTCCAAAAAGATCACCAAAGCGTAACCAGGATACGGACGCTAATAGATCAACATCGGGCCCATGTAAGGCCCGGTAAAAGCGTCCGTGAAGCTCCTTACTCTGCCATACTTCCCTGCGGTCATTAGTATCCAGTACTATTGGTTTGCACCAGTTCTCCTTAGCCAAGGAGAGCGGGGTTAGGCCCTTGTCCACCGCCACTACAGCGCGATGCATACCCACGTCCACAGCCAGGAAATATTCCCTGAGGCTGCATATCTCGCGGTTATGCAGGGTCTTGGCATTTAAAAAGCCACGACCCCCACACTTCCGCGGGATATACAGCCTCATCACCGATGACCGTGGGTGATGCATCCGGTTTGCAGTAAGTAGTGAACGGACCCTCCTATCCAGGGCGTCGAGTTCCGTCTGAGTCCATTTAAGTATGCCGAAAGAGTACATCAATACCGGCATGACCCAACCGTTGAAGGCGCGCACCTTGTTCCCGCCTGATAAAAGACTTATTAATTAAGATTATTATTATTATTATTAACGTGCTTTCGAGGCACGGAGGAAACTCGTTACGTTAAGATGGTCACCCATCCACAGACCAACCTTGGCAAGCGTTGCTTAACCTTGAAGTCAACTTGTGTTCTATTACTTACACTGAGCCACCAAAAAAAATTACGCAGTGGTTAAAAACTTTTCCTGTATTGGGGTCGGCTTCCAGTCAAGCTGGATTTAGCTGAATACTAGTTTTTTACGAAGAACGGCTGCCTACCAGACCTCCACCATATTCATAATCATATAATCATACCTCTATATTTCGATAAAAATAATAATTACAAATGAGTGAAGTACAAAATGCTATAGAACATTCAAATAATTCACTTTTATTTGATGAAAGGTATACATTTCAGTTGGGAGTTGAGTAGGTACATATATTTTCATGTCCGTCGCCGTAAAAGTTGTACATAGAGAGTGCCTTTCAGAAGGCTTTCAGGCCTTTTAGTAGTTATAAATGATGCTTCAACGAGCAGATAAAACTTTACTAAAAGGACAGTGAGACTTTTGACCTTTGTAGAAGTTTACCGACACAAGGTTATATGTAAGGGGATTGTACCATAGTCAGAGGGATAAGTTTTTTACAGTATACCATAGCCAATGTTCAAATTGAACGATATTTTTTTAAGAATAGTGCAAATTCTGAATGCGGAACATCATTGCTTTGTTAATTTTTTTTTATATAACATAAACTAATGCTTCACTGCAATCCCACCTGATGGTAAGCAGTGATGCAATCGTTGATGATGAGGTGCACCTCTCTTCGTACGATATGTCGATCATCATTTCAGCCAAAAGACGTCCTCAGTTAGACAAAGGCCCAAGGGACACAAGCGTCGCCACAACGACCGGTCATGTGCGTTTCGCATCCCTCGGATTCTCACGACGCTCACCAGGCCATCGGTCCACCTTGTGGGTGGTCTACCAACGCTATTTCTTTCAGTACATGTATATGTAGATACAAGATCTTTCAAATTCTGGCAGCCCATCATCATCATCATGTGAGGTCGGCTTCCAATCAAGCCGGATTGAGCTGGATACCAGTATTTTACGAGGAGCGGCTGCGTACCAGACCTCCACAACCCATTGACTTGGGTAACACGGTACTTCATGGCAAGACTGGAGTCAGATTTCCTGGCTTCTGACTATCCGTAAATTCTGGCAGCCCATATGATGTGAAATTTATGCAGCCTCTACTGGCCTGTAACTGGGCAAAAGTCTTCAGCCAAGTGAGAGATTGACAGAGAAAATTAATTCAAACTCCTCGCACATAGTATCTGGTCTCAGCAAATAAGTCTACCGTGCAATTCCAGACCGAAGGCCGTTTGATATTGACAAGCATACTTACATTGACCTATATTTAACCCCTGACCTACATTAATCGCTTCTACATTTACATAAACCGTATCAATCGACGCAATAATACTAAAGAAGCATGTTCAGTATTGACCTGAAAATTTTCTGTTTCGTCTATGTAAAATATCTCAAAAAATTGTTTTTTTTTGCTTATTATGTATCGCTTGCATTGCATTTTCAAATAACTTCAAGAAACAAATAATTTTATCATTCTCAATAGATTTTTGGAGACAAAACGTTTTTCACAGATTACGAAAGACTTGTCATGTGTTTAATGAACGCTCAAAATATCGTGATTCGGAACGCGGGGCTGACAGCAACATTCTAACGAAACTGAAAGAAGATATTGGTTCATGAATCCCCGACCGGTCGCATGACACCGCGCTGTTATTGTCTTACTATTGTGTCTCGTTTCGCAGATCTGTGGTCAAAAGACCTTAGCCTGCCCTTAGGGGAAAATATCTGACAGCTGCTTAACCTAGACAACTTATTTACACAATAGAATTTTTCTCTGGTCTCTAAATAAAAAGATGAACATTAGTTTTAGGAAAACGTGACCTGTAAAACAAATCAAGTGACAGGTCAATCAATGTATGGAAAGTGGTCATTCTTTACACCAATACTAGTTAATGTCACCCCACACATTTAAAAATAGTACGTAGTTACTCCCCCTCCATCTCCCCCCTCCCCCGCCGGTTACGAACCGGATGTCCGGATCAATCGACCGGATTACGCGAAGCTTGGGGACTTGTATGCGGTTGCGGGATTTACTTCCGGTTTGGTAATGCACACGCTGGCTGTGTATTGAGTGAAACAGTAGTAGGTATTGGTAGTCAGAATGTTAGAGGATATTGTTTTGTAGGATGTCGGCAATCTATAAAAAAAAATGGTTGGGACAAACTGGTTCAGTATTTAGTTTGGTTGTTAGTAAAGATAGCTGCATCAATTGGGTACTCCTCTTACAATAAAATACTTTAAAAAATGAGGTAGAGGCAAGTTCATCTTTGATTGTCTGGAAGGACTTGGCCACCCTTTGCCCAGTTATGGGACAGTAATGGCTAGAAAAAAAGATCTTATTAGATTGTACTTGGAATAATGATATATAAAGAAAACTACGAGTAGCCTTTATGATGTTCCACTTATAAGAAAGACATAAGATATAAGGTATCGTAACTTATACATAACATATTACTGTAATATATTATTCGAAATAACACCATGTAGACAATTTACCTGGTCTCATTTCTAATAATATGTTTGACATTTTCACAAAAGGTCACAAATACATAAATAATAATCGATGCCTGTTGAATATCACATCGAAACAAAAGCGTTCACAGATATAAAAATTCCGGGAGAAATCTGAAAATATCACCTCCGTGTGACCCACATCGCTATTGGAACACTTTGTATGAGGCGAACGTAGAACATTTCATATGAGAAACGTTCGGAGTCTTTCATTCGGAAACCTGTCCCACTTGGATCGAGCGAAGCGTTTTATACGTATCCAGTTTTTGAGTAGAATGCGACTTGATGCAGAAAACGTGACTGCGTTCAAATAGTCGACGTATTAGCACAAAATTTTGTTTTTTTTAAGATCGATAAGCTCGTGTATGATGTCATGAATCTTACTTAATGCAAAGCAACGATGTGGTCAACGAAGAACGAAATAACCTATTCACTCTTGACTTAAAGATGCCCAGGTTGTAGCTGTTAGGAAACAAAGACTCCATTCGGGAATTCTACTCTTTGAACTGAGCTGCTGTAATCACAATAAATGTATTCCTAAAACTTTTTTTTTCCTATTGGTGGGATGTTCACCATGTACCACGTATGGCGGGGTGTACGCCTGGTATTCCTATAATAGAACGGGCTTGGCGGAATTAGGCTATGCATTTCGACGCATACTCCCCGTAATGAAACCGGTAAATACCGGCAGGCTAACAACTCGGCGTCAATGCTCAAGACTTCAAAGCCTCGACTCGACGAGTGCATCATTGCAAGTCTCTTAGGATACTGAAAGAAGATCATAAAACTGATGTAAGGTTTAGGAATGATGATAGACTCACGCAATAGCTTTGTTATTTATAATGTGAATGAGTTAACTTGGACTAATAATCTAGAAATCTCTAGATTTATCTATCTTTTTATCTTCATCCCATTCTTCATCAGATTTATCTTCTGCCGACAGTCGAAAACGATTCTCTCTTTGGTTCCTTCATCCGAAGCTGCACTGCAAAATGACGCCTCGTTTATTATAGATCTAGTATCATTCAGCGTAGCCTTCTCTTTGTCAGTAGCCAGTTGGGACGGTTCGGCGGACTCGTTTCGATAGCTCTTGTCTCGTCGATAACGAGAGTCCTTGAATGCGGTGTGACTATTCACTGTACCTATATATGTTAGTTACTGTATACGATGATGGTACAGATATTATCGACTGGAGAATTTACTTAATCATCATCTTTATGTGACAATTTTTCTTGCTTACTTTTTTCAGTGGCACGATACTTCGGTCGTGCAAATTTCTAACTCTATTGCCTCATGTTTCATGCAAAAGTTTTGTTTTCACTGCTGCATAATATTTGTGTCCATTTTCACCATTTGAGTGTTCATCTTCATCACAGTTGATCTACTCGTATTTGTTTCTAACTTCACCATATTGCTATCTATTTTTGTCCATTTTCATCATCTGCGTCTTGTTTGTGTCCATTTTCACTATCTGCGTCTTGTTTGTGTCCATTTTCACCACCTACGTCTTATTTATGTCCATTTTCATCATCTGCGTCTTATTTGTGTCCATTTTCACTAAGTACGTCTTATTTGTCTCCATCTCCATCATGTTCACCATTTGTGTGCTATTTCTTGCTATTCTATGTCTGTGCACTTATTAAATGTTCTCTTTCCACTTTTTCCATGCCAATCTCGGATAACAGAAAAACAAGACTGTAAGTATAAGCTATTTATCACGCTGTATTTGTGAGAATCATCTAATTGTGTATATCATCACCATGTTACGAATCTTTGTGGCGTGAAAGCCCTTCTTCTTCATCATCAAACATGTTCTTTTAAAAAAATAAAATGGTTTTAAGCTAAGAAGATAGATACTAATGACTATCAGCGTCCAATTCATCTGGTCCTGTAATCTTCACCATTACATAGTTTAGAGAAACTATGCCTGTGCCATTAGAGTTATTAAAATTGCAGAAGAGAGTGTAAAGTCCCAATGGCGTTGCTTGTAAATCGATTTCAATTGTCAAGTTGCTGTCTTTGTTTAAATATTTACTAAAGTTAGATTCATAATGGGTTTTACTGAATAATGGGTCGAAATTTCACGTTTCGCGAATTTCAGGTCACTTGAAAGTTATGTCAACAAATGTAATTATACTTTTGAAACTCAAGCGAGCTTTTGAAACGGCAAAATGTGAAGTGTTAAGAGGGGTAGTGAAACATTTCGTGAAACTAACTTAGTTGTTAGGTAGGAGTTTTCTGACAGCTCACGAATTTCTTGACTCTTGTGATTCACACTAATCGTTTAATAACCGACTTTGACAAGGATGAACTTGCAGAAAAAAAGTTATTTTATATAGTTGTTTGTCCTACATGAGTTACAAATATATTCTTTTCTCCTTTTAATCTATGATGTCTTCATATTGAATCGAATGCGTCACATTTATCAAGTCTATATTTTATTTAACGTCTCTTGTTCCTCGTTTTTTATGTTTACCTACATGAAGTATTTCAAAGCTTTGTTCACTAGTTTGACAAATTTTCTTATCTAAAGCGTTTTCTACACCGTTTTGTGGAATGTCGATAAAACGCTGTAGCGTCAGTCCAGCGTTCGACATTCCACAAAACGCTATCGCCTCCCAACATGAACACAGCCTTGCCTGAAATTGTTTCTGAATATTAATCAATACAGATTTATATTCTGTGAGCAGTATTGTTCGTTCTACAAAAGCATTTTGGCTAGCGTTCGCCGCATGTGTTACTGTGTTGCACTAGCTTTATTTTTATTTGATAAACTGTTTCAGTTTGCTCTGATTTTTTATTTACAGTTCTGACTGAACTTTTTGACTGTCGATTTTAGTTACGGCGATATTTTTTGGCTCTGAATTCGTAAAGGTATTCAATCACGTATTGGTTGAAGCAATTTTTGTGCAAAGGTTTTAACCAGTTTTCCTAACGTATTGATCCATTTCAGTTGACTACAATTTCACTCTGTTTTATATCTTGTCATGGCTTCAGCATTCACCGGTTCAAAAATAATTAATAATATTTAACAAATATTCGCAGGTTTTTAAAAACATTTTTACACGTCTATTTTTTCGAATATTTCTACTATGTAGTTGAGGTCGAGGTATTTATTAGCTGATTACTTCGAGAAGGAACTCCGAAACATACTCAGGGTTTAGGGGTTAGAGGCAGATTAGTGTTTGAGATGGTATTTTGAGGAAAGAACCAAACAGAATTGAGAGGATATCACACAAAGTGGAGTCTGGGACCTCGTATCCAGAGCACATTATTATATAACTAGATAGATAGAAAATTTGACAATGTCTATATCTTATTGCTCCTGACTATACGCAGTCCAGAAACACTACAAAAAACACATTTCTTTCATTGTGAGAATTTGCATAAACTTGGTGTATATAATATGCACTCGAAATGCGTCCAGCAGCAAAAGTTTGATGACCATTTCCGAATTAAAAACCTTTTGCATGTTATGTAAATGTCAGCTCATAAACAAATAAAACGGAAACACGATCACTCTGCCCATAAATCTGTTTTTATATTTCGTGAAAATGGAAATTCATAGCAACAGTAATTACCGTTAACAATAATTAAGCATGTTTGGTCCTCATCGCGAAAATGGAAACATTTTTAACGAGTTTTCGAGACTTGTTTTTGTTCGGAGTAAAAAATTTCTTTATTTGTTATTATGGCAGACGTTTACGAAGCGTGACGGAGTAAGCAAATGTGTTTTGCTTCTTAAGGGTGTGTTTCTACAGAGGCGAAGCTGAGTGGAATGTACCGGAGCGGAACTTGAATTAGCCAATCACAGTGCTCGAAATCTTCATTCCACATAAGTTTTTTTAGAAGATCATCCAGTGACTTCTTCCGCTCTTGGGCCAAGCGGGAAGGCGTGTCAGACTTTTACTAGACTAAAACCCACTCCTGTTCCTTCTTAGCCTTCGTTCCAGGACTCCTGGTTTCCTTTTCTGAAGTGTTCCCTGGCCCCTGAAGGCTTCGGCTCCTCTGCTGGGCAGGGGGCACCTAGCTCCTTAGTCCTGATTTAACCTTGGGTCATGTGATGCGGAGTACCTTAAAAAATGATCATGTGTCCCCAAGCCGGACAGAACGGAGTCGAGCGGAGGGAGCTGATCTCCACTTTGCACCGCTCTATTTCAATGAAAACACTTCCCATTTTTCACTGCTCTTCGCTCTACTCCTCCCAGCTCCGCTTCAGTAAAACTAGACCCTAAAGTCACCCTTCACGGGGTTATAAGACTGTTCTCTAAACGAACCGGACAGCAGAACAATTTGCATAATTTTTCAGAAGAATTTTTGAAAGGCACTGCTTTTTACTGTCTCTTGAATTTTTTGCGTTGCTTTTCTTTTTGCGGCACGAAACAAAGGCTTTAATGGCTCATTGATTCTTCTCAGAAGTCTCATCAAAATGTATTTAGTAAAATCGTTGTCTAATCTTTTAGTAATTTCGGCAAACATTTTTTTGCTTTCTTAGTATTGGAATGTGGAATTGTTCGAAAGATACACCCCGGTCCTGGAAAGCATAAGGCAACTAAAGGAAAACAAGTGGGTTCTAGTCAGCAAACTTCTGAAACTCCCACTTTCTCCAGTCACGTCGGAATAAGTTATTTGCTAAAACAATCCGTACAAAAAGAACTGGGATACTGAGATACAATCAGTAAATTCCACGTTTTTAAATCAGAGAGACCATCCGACTTAGTTAACACATTTATTACTATTCCATAATTATTACATTTCTTGTTCTCCCCGAAAGACGCCATTCTCAGTATAATTATGATACCATTTCTTCCGTAGAAAAACCAGTAGGTACTAAAAGACATTCTCTACCAGTCAACCTTTGGTTTAAATGAGACAACACTGCGGTACGTGTGCACAATAAATAAAATAATAATAGATACAAGTATATGCTTACCGAATACAAAAAAGAATGAATAGAATAGAAAGAATAAAAAAACATTTATTCGGGACAGACACAGCACAACGATTACAAACACAAATAAAATTAGAAAAAAAAGTACAGAATGCGCCGAGCGTACCAAATGAATGAATTCAGTATCATTAAATTACTTTCATGTTATCGGTTTAAAAATATGGATACATTTAAGTGAATTGTATATTAAATTTATTGACCTCGTTATATTCATCCCCTATTAACAGTTCTTTTGCTACATATTTTTTATTGTCATCCCCATTTTCTGTAATCACATTTATAAATGAATGTCGTCGTCCGGCATGTCATAGAACCAAAAATTCGAAGAATGTGACATCCACCAATCCGCAATGGGCCCGCGCGGTGGATTATGGCCATTCCCTCTCCTAGAGAGGAGGCCTGAGTCCCAGCAGTGGGAACATTATAAGGCCGATAATGCTTAAAAAAAATATATATATTGTCCCCTATAAACAGTTCTTTTGCTACATATTTTTTATTATCATCCCCATTTTCCGTAATCACATTTATATGAATGTTAATACCGTCTCGCTTATACCTTTTAATTACTTAATTGTTCCGTGTGCCCGTAACAATAATAAATTGTGTTCAAAGTTGACCCACTTTTCTCACTAATGAACACCCCCTCTCAACCCCCCTCTTTTCGCCCTCCTACCGAGGTGCTAATGTAGAATTTAATAGGGTTTATGGCTATTGTTGTTGAGCTTTCCCTGTAATAGTATTTCAGTAAAGTAGGATTTCGATTTATCGTATGTTATGAACTGAATTAATATTAAAGTTCTAGAATTTATACAGGGCTTTGCTTGCTTTGAAATCTTGGATTTCTGATTTAATTGAATTGTAATTAAAGTTTTCTTGTTTCGTAGTTTATACCTTTAATAATTATAATTAGTTCAACCATCCTCTGGTAGAAATGCCTGACAGATGGCATATAAGTTAATAGGCTAACAGCCGAAACCAATAACCTATCTTTCACATATCGGAAATTGAAAAACAAATGAAACAACAGAAAACATGTATAATTTTTGTATTGTATGATTTGTTTTACTATCTCCGATATGTGATAGATACGAGTAGGTTATTGGGTTCGGCCGTTAGTCCTTTTTGTAACTAATCCAAAATAAAGCTATAAAATTTCCAAAGTTCACCTCCTAAAGAGTATGAAACGGGGTGCCAAAGTTTGTATGAATTAACCTATTTTCACTCGTGTGAAGCCGCTGGCAGAAGCTAGTTTAATATAATAAATAACTCAGCCATTATCATATCTGTGTTAGTATTTTATGTAATTAGAAAGGGTTGATCTATTTTAATCCATTTAAATCCCTTTTGATCGTTCATAACAGCCCCGCTTACAATGAAGCTGTTGAAGGCCCCGGTGGCTGTGTTTTCACAATGGATAGGTTACTTTTTGCTATAGTTTTGCATACTCCTGCTGACGTTATTACCCTATTCCTAGAGAGCTGGAAAGAAATTGGCATTGCTCGCAAATACTGCCATCCTTTCGTCCTCACCAACCTGACCTGCCGCGCCACGAGTAGTTCTCAATGTCGGGGCGGATATCCCTTGCTCCTTGCTTGCTTGATTGATTATATCAATGTTCGATCCTGCCCGTTCTTTGCTGCCCTTTTCCCAGCGACTCTCTAAGCTGAGGGTCGTGTCCTAAAGAGTGCTTGAAAGTCCTAGCTGCAGGTTTTAATTTTATTAAGGTCGCCATCTGGACATATGGTTAAGCTACTGATGAAAACCATAAATGAAAAAAGGCAAGCAAACTCCATCGGCGAGTGGTCAAATGCACGTCTGGCAAAAAATTTCACACTTAAACACAAACTATAATTTTAAAAATGGATGAATGCTGTTACTAACAAAATATGGCAAGTTCCGAATTAAACGCTTTATTATTATTATTAATGAAAAGTTATGTTTCAAGTTAATACATTTGTGTGTTTGGAATAATAACAGCGCCAATAAAACATTTAATATCCGCTACATTTGAGTGCACGTTAAATATTAACTACGCATTAATTCTGTCGGTTATTTACACAGGAAGCGAGAATTTCATTTGACGTGAAACATTTTGTTCACCATTCGAGTTAGTCCGCAAACGAATCGATTACTGTGGCTCGTTGAACCGAAAAATTGTGTTCTTTAAGCTTGATCGATATTTCAATTATAAATTTTAATAACACAAGGAAATGTGACTAACAAATCGTGTCTTTTTGTTGTAAAAAAAATAATATCGTTTATTTTATAAACATGCTTACTTAACTGATTACATATTAACGTAACTTTAAACCCTTAGAACTAGATAGAAACAAGTATAAAATAACACAGTAACAATAATATCACTTCTTTAGCCGATAACTAAAGAACAAACAAAGAAATAAATACTACTACTAAAACTGACAACAAAACACAATCGATCTTAAAACGTCAATCTTGAAGACAGCTGCTGTCAGAAAACATATCTTTACACAATAAAGAAGTCTGCACAAGCACTGTCTAAGACAAACTCTTGCCTCTGGTCTCAGGCAAGAAAATACAGGTAATGGCACCAAGAATGGGCACTACTGCAAAGGCTACTGGAGGTAGCCAGGCAGCGAAGACCGTCATGCCAGCTATGTAGGGGGCTATCATGGAGCCTACCCTGGATGTGGTAGAGGAGGCACCCATGGCCATGTTACGGGTCACAGTCGGGAACAGTTCTGTTGTGTACATGTACCTGAAATAATAGAAGATGGATATTAAGGATCAGTTGCTTCCAGAAATGAAGCTATAAATAAACACGAAATGAAAATCCTTGAAACTTTAAAATGATTTAAAAGATAACTTTACATTAACGATCAAGAGTACGATAACCCAAAAAAAACCTGCTACGATAATGAGGGTGAATTAAAAATAAATTAACTGAAAAAGCTTTCATGGTATTCAAAATAAAGACTAGCGCGATGGCGAGAGGTTTATTCGATTGTAAGAACATCTCTATTATTCGACTTTGCTTCGAGCTCGCATCGGTCGATTATTGCGACTGGCGCGTTCATTTGAGAGTTGTTCCTCGATGGTTTAGAGTTTCGAGTGAGAGTGACTGATTCGAACTATCGAAAACTAGTGGTCGATGCCGTTGCCTCGCCGTTGTTTCAATTGTTTGAAAAACATTTCGATTTTTTGTAGAACGGCGAAGCGATGGTTGACTCGATTATGTATTTTAACGATTCTTTCGATTATTAAAACATAGCCTATCGCTTATAAAAAGCTAGAAATATAATTTAAAAATAATTGCGACAGTCAATCAAATTGACCATATCTCTACTCACATAGTAGCAAAAGCTCCCGAGGCACAACCCACACCGATGGCTCCCATGGTCAGTCTTGTAGCGAACCAGTCTGCTGGTACGATCAGAAAGGCGTTGCTGCCTCCACACACGATCAGAAAGCTGATCAGCGTGATCTTCCTGCCGAAGTATTTGCTCAGGAGTCCGCTCAGCAAGATGCCGGGGAACTGGAATCGGAAATGTACATTATTGAAATGTAGATGGGTGAAGAGGGAGGCCGAAGAAGGAATGGATGGATTGCTTTTTTTTTTAGCATTATCGGCCTTATAATGTTCCCACTGCTGGGACTCAGGCCTCCTCTCTTGGAGAGGGAATGGATTGTGTGAGAAGGAATATTAAGAAAAGGGAGTTAGGGATAGTGTGACGTATATCAGGATAAAATGGAAGAAAACAATATGTTGCGCCAACCCGTAGTTATATAGAACAAGGGCAGGAGGAGGAAAAGAAGAAGATACACATAAGGTTTTGAAAGTTAAATTAATTAGGGAAAACAAAACTTATTCGTAGTAGCATCAAGATCATTAATATAATTGGGAGAATAGGTTATCATTCATCGTAACGTTTCATGACTTTTATAAAATAATATCAAAGTATCAAGACTTGTATACAGACAGACAGACAGCAAACACAAACGCAATAAACAAGCATCTGTTTTCGTTATGTAAGTTTATGAGATAAAATAAAACGGCACGTGCTTGTTAGAGATTGTTATTTGATGAAGTGCCACTTATCTTTTTCTAAATTCTACAAATACTAAATCTTTATTAAGTGCCATGATAGGATGATATAACGTAATAGTAATGACATAACGTACGAGCTTAGCTTATATTTTAGGAGGTTTTCTGATAGCTAAATTGCTACAGCTTAGGGGTCTCTAAGTCAAAAGTGAATAGGTTACTTCTAGGCAAGCGTGCTACATCGTCGGCCACACTGTAGCTTACCATTTGGTGAGATAGTGGTCAAAATCAAGCATATGCTTATGCATAGTAAAAAGAAATGCATATATCTGCATATTTACCTGCAATACTCCAGCTAAAGCAACAGTAATAAAGACGTTTGTGCTCGTCTGTCCTATATACTGGTTGCTTCCATAAAAACTCATGCCAAGCACGAACCAGAGAAGGCATGAGCATAAAGTGTTGATCCTCAGCACCTTGGTCCTTAGCAAGTCCAAATAGGTCGGTTTTTTGACTGGCTCGTTTGTGGTCACCTTTTCACTGACTATACTTTTGGCTACGAGTAGCATGTTATCTGAAGGTAGATTGTTCCTAAAAAAATATTATTTATTTATTCTTCATGTAGACAAAGTGCATACAGTACAGTACAGAGGGGGATTTAATGCCTTGAAGCATTCTCTACCAGTTAATCTTTGGGTGATGCATAGGCAAATTGTAATTGTTTTGTGTTGAAAAATTTATGGAAACTAACTAATAATGCTCACCATTTCGCAGCCTGTGTCATCACTTTACTAGCTTGCTCGAGTCTCCCAACGCTCAATAGCCATTTCGGAGATTCTGGCAAAATAAAGAAATATAACAAGTACAAAACATTTGGAATCGCAATCCCCAAGCAGTATTTGTCCCATGATCTCAAGTAGTATGAAAATAGTGGCATCAGCATTTGTCCAACTGGCATCGGTAGGGCACAGAGGCAGTTCATCAGTTCTCTCTTCATGGGTCCTATGATTTCCATCATGATGATGAAGGAGCTCAGCATTGTCCCGGCTATGGCTGCGCCGATGAAGAATCGGACAACAGTGAACAGCCAATAGTTTCGACAGAAAGCTTCGACGAGGGTTGTTACTAGCTGCAGCATGCAAGCTATCAATAGTGCTGGTCGCCTTCCATATCTGGAAATTGGTGAAAGAATTTGTAAGGACAGTTGCAAAACCTTTGAAAGAAAATAGAAAAATAATTGGAAACACTGTGATGATCACCCAAATGAAACTAATTTACCAAATGTTCGGAGTTTTATGGTATGGTTTTTTTCAGACTCTCGTAAAAATGATCACTGTTTTAATGCTTTTGTTTTGCTTAGGCTTTGAAAATATTGCAAATTTTTTTACAAATATCACACTAATATTATAAAGGTGAAAGTTAGTATGTATCAATGTTTGTTACTTCTTCGTAGTCAAGCAACTGAACGAAATTGAATGTCTACTTGCTTAGCATATAAGATACTAGCTTTAGCCCGCACCTTCACCCGCGTACATAAAATATAACCTATGTCACTCAGGAATACAGCAGCTTTCTATTAGTGAAAAAAATTTTGAAAAAAAGATTACCTCATACAAACAAAAAAAAACAAACTTTACCTCTTTATTATATTAGTGTAGATTTTTTCTCTTGTAAATATGTTTATGCGGGCAAAATCGCTGGCTGAAGCTATAAAAGTATCTTACAAAATAGTACTTAGCTTACCTGTCAGCTACATATCCGAAGATAATACTCCCAATCAGGACACCGAACATGCAAATCGTCTGCGTAAAGTTGGCCAGCCAAGCTCTCTCACAGATCAGCTGCCACTGCGATATGATCGTGTTCTCGAAGTCCGTGTAAAAGTCATAGCTAACACAATCACTGTAACACGTATTCGTTTCTATACTATTCGTTAAATTTGTCTCCGTGCAGATGTATGAAGTTGGTGGAGCTATAAACACTATTCCTAGTTGGTGCCATGCTGACATTGCCTTCGTTGGGAATGCAACTATTAACCATAGCAGTATTTGCCATCTTCCAATCTCTCCTATTGCTTTTATCAGTTTGTCTGGCTCTTCTGTCTTTGTATCCGTGTTTGGGACTTTCTCCGTCTTCTTATTTGATTCTGTATCCATTTTTCCTTCTTATCTTATTTCTTGTATTTCTCTTAATGCTACCTTTCTGTAGTCATAATCTGTTTAAATGATGTGTACTACTGAAGTAATTACACAAGTATTATCTGGAGTGTCGCAGATTGAATGTTATAATTGTTTGCATACGGACGCTTTTATAGTGTTATAGTAGTTATATGGTAGTGATGTTAGTCTGGGTCTTTTCCCACTTGAGATTTAATCTGCACTTGGTTGAAGATCCGTAGACAGTTTGAAGTTGAGTCCAAACTGTAACAAAGAGAATTTGTTGATAAAGTAGATGTTACTGTAAAAGGTATGTAACTGGAGAATGCTTAAAGTTAAGAGAAATGTGGATTAGTGTGTAAAGTATATCTCGGTCGAAAAGGGAGGATCATTCCATTGGGTGGTTGGGTGTTTTATCTGGTTCGGGCAACTGCCAGATGATGTAGTATGTGTTCTAATCACACGGAGTACTCTAATACAGCAATGTAGGATTTTGTAGTTTTTAGTTCTTATGTGACCTCATAGATGTCACAACTAAAATATAATTAGATACATCAGGAAAATTTTCTGAAAAGTAGACATTCGCCAGATAAGTCATCCCGCTCTAGTTGAAGTAAGAGAGATTATCAGACTTTTACTGACTAAAACCCATCCCTGTTCGTTAAGTTGCTCGTTACGTTCCAGCACTGCGATAATTCTTTAAAATATTTATGAGCTTGATACAGCCATAAAGAAAACCGGTTATTTTCAGATTTGATAAGCTTTATAAATATAGGCAGTTTTTGATCATTCTTTTTAATGATATGATATTATAATATCTTTTCTTTATTGACGGTTATAGTGTAGTAATGGTATGTCTTGATAATTGCATATTTTAAACTTTGAACAAGACAAACGGTAATAAATTAAAGCTCGTTCATAGCAACGTATAGATACAGTATGATTCTTGAGAAATAATAAACAATAATATCAGTCGGCCTACATTAACAATCACGAAGTCTTCTGAGTTATTAAATATATATACATATAACCCTTGACCATGTATATCATAGATACCTACTTAACCTATCACATACCCACTAAACGAGACATAGGACCGGTCGGGATTCATGAATTAAGCTCTGGGCGAAGTGGGAGGGCGTGTCAGACTCCTACTGACTAACGCTCACTTCTCTTCCTTCTTTAACCTAATTCCAGGGTTCCGAGGTTCTCTTTTCGTCAACCCAGGCCCCAGTAGGCTTCGACTCTGTCGGACCCCTATGGTTTGCTGACTCATGAATACCTACTGATGTCATTATCAAAATACTATGTGAATGGAGAATTTGTGAAAATCACACTAAACTATAAAGGCCAAAGGCCAGGCGCGCACTAGCGGCCAGGCCGCAGGCGGCCAGGTGAAACAAATGAAACCGCCATAGAGCGCGCGCTTCTGTCCGCACGCGGCCAGCGGCCACAGGTGCGTGCGCTCTATGGCGGTTTCATACTAATGTATGTATCTCGATGGTCGCCACGTCCTGGCCGCTGGCCGTTAGTGCGCTATAGGGCAAAGTTTATGAATGTGTACTTGTATGTATGTTACTTCAACATACTCGAACGGCTGAATGGATTTTGATTAAACTTGATACGGATACCATGTCCTGGAATAGAACGTAGAATATTTTTTATAACGAGTTTATGTTCCCTTGTAATAACTTTTTACAATCACGCGGGCGAAGTTGCTGGCAAAATGTAGTTGTAAGATAAAACACAAGCGGTAAATAGTTAACTTGGCAAGTTTCGTAGTTGCAGTTAAAAAGTTGTACGATCTGGCAATTTGCCAAGCAAAACATTTATTTTTTAACTTGTGCACTTTGCTCGCGTAACGGATGCTAGTAAAACAAGTTGACTGCCACTTAGATTTCAGTTAAGTGGTAAACTAACAAGTACTGTGAACATTATTTGCACGCTCACCGTCCGGCTGTCCGGTAAAGACCGAACCGAACTCTTTACTCCGTAGTGTACTACGCCCACCTCAAAGAGATGTCAGCAAAACCATAGGGTTTTATCTGGGGTTGCGAATTATCAAATAACTTCTTGCACTCTGAGTGGAGCGGGTCGGGAGCTAGTGCTTGACTGCGATCCCACCTGATGGTAAGCAGTGATGCAATCGTAGATGGTGAGGCGCACTAGTTTATTAACCTATCACATACCCACAAATCGAGACACAATAGTAAAACAACACCGCGGTCTCAGGACCGGTCGGGGATTCATGAACTAAGAGCTTATTCACTCTAGCCTTGAAGACACCCAAATTATAATCGGACGCGAAGACCGCAGCAAGCAAACTTTACTGACTGAAACCCACCCGTCTTCCTTCAGTTGCTCTTTGCGTTCCCGGGCCACGATAACTCTCAAAATATCCCGCAGCCCATTATGTTACGACCGAACACATATTTTTACAGTTTCTCCCATTAGGGGTCTTGTTTTAATTTCTGCAGTAAACGAAAACAATAAAAAACATCCGTAAAGAACGTGACTAATCGCATAAGTTACGTATTACATTTTGAAATAATAAGTGTTTATAAATAGACCTCGAATACAACTTTCAATCATTGACAGTCTCTTGGCAGTTGACACAATCTACAGAAGATTAAGAAAATATGAGAATAGAAGTTTTGATTTACCTGAATTAAAAAAGTAGTGTCTATGTTGGACACTGAAGAGGTTTTAAAATAGATGTTGGTAGGTACATATAATACTCGTATCTTAAAAATAGTCAAACGAATATATCAAAACATTATCATAGCTTAGTTTATATTGGATAACAATAGCGAACAAGTACAATAAAAAAATATTTTAAAACCTGTAAAGATATTTTCCCGTTGAATTTTGTCTTTCCCAGATAAAATAAAAATGGACTGAAAAATGTTTACTAATCATCTTTGTATAAGCCTATGACGACAAAAACGACTCTTGCGCCTATTCTAAATTTCAAACAGGCTAAAGTAGAGCTTGAGAAATCATCATCTTCCTGCCCTTGTTCCATTTTATGAGTAGTCGGTGCAACACGTTTTTTTCTTCCATTCTGTCGTGTCACTCGTCAAGCTATCACTAACTCCCTCAATCCTGGATGGATGGAGACTTGAGAATTACTCAACCTCAAATGATTGAATCAAGAATAGGGGGTCTAGTCAAATTCTTTGTATTCCCTAAAAATCTAATAAGAAAACAACACCAAGCCAATAACAAAACAACGTACTCATTCAAACTTATGTCTGACAGCGCCGATAGTGCTCGAACAAATTGCACTGCCTTATCAAAGACGTGCAGAGAACGAGGGCCATCAGCTGTCAGATTGGAAACATTATAAGATTTAGCGGATTGCTTATAGAGTACGTCTTCGGTGTTATCTTCTCTTTGAAGATCGAGAATGTATCTACGTAAACCGATGATTTTTTTCTCCAAGACGAAAGATGCTGTTATTGTTAATCGGCTTTTGTTTTTATCCATTTTTGATCTTGTGTTTCTCACTATATGTCGATGGTAAGCGATGATGCGTAAAGTATTCACTCTTATCGCTCGAGATCCAGATCCCGATTTCCGACCACTGTAGGCGCGGGCTTGCGGACGGCGAGCACTGGGTAGTTTGCTGTCTGGCAGTCCGGTAATAACCCGGACCGAGCCCAAGTCATCAACGTTGCGTTCTGCTCCACGCGCGCCTCTAGGATATGTCAGCAAACTGTAGGGGCCCAGCAGGGCCGAAGCGTCTGGGGACATGGATCGGATTTCCGAAAGGGAAGCTGGGTGTCCCCAGATCAACGAAGGAACGGGATGGGGTTTAGTCAGTAAAAGTCTGGCACACCCTCTTGCTCGCCCTCGAGCGGGAGAAGTCATTCTGATGATTACCCACTTGAAAAAAAAAAGATGGGAAGATCCAACTTACCCAGTCCTATAGACACTGGAAATACCACAAAATAATGTGTTTCTCACGACAATACATAGTCTGAACTAAATTCTGTGGTAAACTAGAAATTATTCGTAATTAAAATGGAGTTTGTAGAACTCACAGACATAGCAAACTACAGCAGTCGAATGTTTCATTATTATAAAGATAAAAGTCGTAAAGTTCTTACACCAAGAAATTCAGGTTAACTCAATATACGTTGACGGAATTGATAAGTTCTCCTTTTTAGGGTTCCGTAGCCAAAATGGCAAAAACGGAACCCTTATAGTTTCGTCATGTCCGTCTGTCCGTCTGTCCGTCTGTCCGTCTGTCCGTCTGTCCGTCTGTCCGTCTGTCACAGCCGATTTACTCGGAAACTATAAGTACTACAGTGATGAAATTTGATGGGAATATGTGTTGTATGAACCGCTACAAAATTATGACACTAAATAGTAAAAAAAAGAATTGGGGGTGGGGCCCCCCATACATGTAACTGAGGGATGAAAATTTTTTTTTCGATGTACATACCCGTGTGGGGTATCAATGGAAAGGTCTTTTAAAATGATATAAAGTTTTCTAAAAAACATTTTTCTTAAAGTGAACGGTTTTTGAGATATCAGCTCTCAAAGTCGTAAAAAGTATGTCCCCCCCCCTCTATTTTTATAACTACGGGGTATAAAATTCTAAAAAAAATAGAGGTGATGCATGCTAATTAACTCTTTCAACGATTTTTGGTTTGATCAAAGTATCTCTTATAGTTTTTGAGATAGGTTGATTTAACTGTATTATATTTGCTGCTACGGAACCCTTTGTGCGCGAGCCCGACTCGCACTTGGCCGGTTTTTATTTTATTTATTTTGGAATGAGCGAATAAATAGGAAAGTGAGGTCAGTTGTGATACTGGCAGAAAATTCAAGGTTGGTGGACAGTTCCACAATGTATATCCACTGAAGGCTGAGCTTATCTATATAATTTATGTACACAAATACTCAAAAATTAAGAGTACAAATGCAGAACACAAAGGTACTGCTTAATTCAAAAGAAATTCTTCCACCAGACATGCGACAGGAGAGCTGGGTGGGAGATGTAGGCACAGCGTTTAAAGATGGTTTTTAAATAATTAAAACGATACTAGATTGTAAGTCTACTACTAAATTTCTCTTGTCACAATGCTTGTTATAGAACTTTTACGAAACGGCTTGACCGATTTTTATGAGTTTTTTTCCCATGTCAGTTTGATAGGTCTGAAAATAGGTCGTAGGCTATTTTTCACCCTTCTAATCCTACCCTTACCTCCCATTTTTCTTTGTTAATTTAAATAGTAGAGCAACGTTTTCCGGGCCAGCTAGTATATTATAATAACTTGATCATATATTACATACCTACATATTATTAAGAACATAATTTATTAAGTAACAGTAAAAGTAAACATAAATAGATAAAAAACATAAATTAATAATAAAATCTAATCAATCCATAAGATTAAGAAAGTATTGCTTTATTGCCCCAATCGATCACAATACAAAAAATCTTGATATAAATTTCATCGTATCATTCTTATTCATTTTTAGATTTTGACAACAATTTCTCACATTGAACGTCCAAGGAAATTTTTACCACCAGCAAAAACTTCTCCTATACCAAATTACCAAACCTACCACAAATAACATGGTAATAGATAGTTCATGTACAAAGGCGAGCTTAACTCAGCAATGAGTTTTCTTCCAGCAAACCTTTGAGTTATAGAGAAAAAACGTATACGAGGTCAGGGCGGGTCATTTTTAGATTTTGAGAACAATATTTCAGATTGAAAGTCCTACAGCAAGGATATTTTCACCACCAGAAGAAACTTCCCATACCAACAGTATGCTTATAAGATCTCTCTCTTGTCCTCAGAGCATCCTGGGCGAGTTCAACCGTGAGCAGGACGCGTTCATCAAGGGACAGGAGGGCCGCGGCAGCGCCGCCGCCGTGCCTCCCTGGGTCGGCGCCCCCAACGAGCCAGCCCTCAAGGAGGAGTGCCTCTCCTTGTCCACCGTAAGTAGCACTTGATTTAGTTTGCGCACCCAGGTAGGTCGCTGCAAACACAATTTGGCCACATGGGGTTTTATAGACCCGTCGGATATTCAATGTGAGCTTCTGTTCAATACATGTGTACCCTTTGGAGGACTTAATGGGTGCCTCCGATGCTGCAATTAACGTAGCTAAAGAATTTGACGAGTTTACCTTCTTCGATTCGAAAAGAAGAAGAAGACTTGATTTAGAACAAAGAAGTTCCTTACACTCCTGTCTGATGAAGACTTTGAGCGACATGACACTGTTTTGGGTTCATATAGTTTGAAGTTCTGAGCAATTCAAAAGTAATTTTGAGAAGGTCCTAATAGATGATGATGATAGTCACCAATCTGGCTACATAAATTCGGGAAACCACCAGTGTTCTGGGGCCGAGGATCTGGTGAAGGACTAGGCAATCAGCTAAGACCTGGCTTGTTCTCTTTTTGTATTTATGTGCTTAGCAAAACGGCGCTTAGTACGTGGCAAAGTAAATAAAAGATTCTATAATAATTCAGCAACAATCGATTAAGAAAAGAACTACGTATGTTGAGAAACAAAACAATGATAATAATGTAAAGTAAAGATTACTTTATAAAAAAACAGTATTCCTCCAGTATCTGGAACAGAGTCCAAAGATACCGATGGTTAGAACTCCAGAAAAAGGATCCGCTCAACTAAACTAGCCGTATCCAGAAGTATAGCTTTCTAAATCAAGCCCTTGATCCAGCCGCCTAACGATATACCTACTGCTTCTGCTTGTATTAAGTTGAATAACAAAATTCGATAAGCAGTATCTGTGTGACGTGCCACAGCGTCAGACCAAAACAATCAATACAAAACGTCAATAAAGTTTCAATCCGCAGCCTTAGCGAAGATTACTAAGTTTAAGTCACTTGATCGGCTGAGTTATCAATGTTGATCCGTCTTCCGAATCAATACAAGTTTTGACGGGACTTCTGAATTAACCATCAATCCACAGTTAGCCCTTGAAGTGGTTTTGTGTACATTTCCTTTTCCCTTTGGGTCTAAATGCCAGTAGAAGTATCGTTTAAAATCATAAAACAGATGGTCGGTGGGACCCAAATGTTCTAAAGTGGCGATCGCGTACCTGAGGACGCAGCTTTGGAAGGCCACACACAAGATGGGCCGGTGAGTGCCACGGATGCGAGACGCACAAGACCGTTCAATATTAGACGTCTTTCTGTGAAACAAAAATTGTCTTGCTACACAATCTATAAGAATAGTGTGTGGTCAGTGGTAGTAGTGGTCATTTATATGACCACTGATGATTGATTCCATCACTCCTGAATATATCGAAAATTCGTGCGTGTTCAAACGGTTTAAACTATTAATACCAGAATCATAGCTATATCTACAGTTTCAGAACTTTAAAAATCTGATGTGGTTGTGGTCCTCAAATTAACACTGATGCTGCAACTTTTGACTTCAAAAACGAACTCAGAATTTGAGGGCCTTCAAGACTGATATGCCAGTCAAATAAATAACTGCCTTCATCAGTATCCCGCAGGCGATCCTCTGTCAGAAATATTTCGTTATCCTCATCAAACTGTGTCCGAACTTCTGACGCCGACAAGTTGTTGCGAACAGTTGTAATTTATATAATAACCGACCTGCGTGTCGAATACAGATATAAGCATTTTTGCACATGAGACTTTTATATTTATTGCCTTGAATTTCCAATACTTCGATCGGTTGGAATTTTGCATCGGCGTATCATTTTGTATTGGTTATTTATCGTACATATCAACGCATAGCCCAAACTGCTGAGACTAGAAGTGTGAAATTTTGCACAAAGCTTCCTTTTATAAAGCAAGGGAAGTACTAAGAGAGTATTTTCCAATATTCGCCTCCTAAGAGGACGAGGAGCTCGTGGCTAGATAATAACAGCCGCACAGGTCGATCTTCAAGGTTAAGCAACGCTTGCCTAGGTTGGTCTGTGGATGGGTGACCATCTTAACATAGCGAGTTTCCTCCGTGCCTCGGAAAGCACGTTAAGCCGTTGGTCCCGGCTGTCATTTGGAGATCTTTGGCAGTCGTTACGGATAGTCAGAAGCCAGTAAATCTGACTCCAGTCTTGCCATGAAGTACCGTGTTACCCCAGTTAACGTTTGAATCCCCAACCGGTCCTATGAGACCGCGCTGTTATTGTTTTACTATTGTGTCTTGTTTCGCGGGTATCTGAGTAATTAATGGGTTGTGGAGGTCTGGTAGGCAGCCGCTCCTCGTAAAATACTGGTATTCAGCTAAATCCGGCTTGACTGGAAGCCGACCTCAATATAGTTGGGAAAAGGCTAGGCAGATGATGATGCCTCCTAAGAGGATGAAACGGAGGTACAAAGTTGAAAAGAACACGGACACAGAACACACGGACGAAGCCGCTGGCAGAAGCTAGTTTATATAATAACCGACCTGCGTGTCGAATACAGATATAAGCAGTTTTTCACACGAGACTTTTATATTTATGGGTTTGGATTTCCAATACTCTGATCCGTCGAAATTTTGCACGGGCCTATCATTTTTATTTGTTATTTATGCCAGATAAAGCAAATTGTGTATTTCCGTTTGGGAGTGGGCTTTACATTCAATCGATACCATGGTGTGGTCACGTATTGCTGTATAGCAATGGATCTTTTTAAATGTTAAATGTTTGTGACGTGACAGTAACTACTCCCTCAATAAATAAGACTAAGTTCAGTAAAAGACGTTTTTGAAATAATGATGAAAATGACCACAGAAATTTTTCTTCTGTAATTTGCTCCAATATTGCCCTTATGTTCGCAGGCCACACTTAAGGTTAATTGCAGAAGTGACATTAATCACTGCTATGATCATAAAGAACTTAGTAGCTAAAGCCGACAGGCTTAGTAGTAACGCCAGAGATAACTACAACTGTCGACACGGGTCGACGGCAGCCGACAATCCAACAAATGAAGATCAGCGGCAGCTGTGTATGAGATCTTATAATCAGTCCATACGGAAGAGATGCTAATCTACGACATTCACACACTAACAAAACTCTCTGTAACTTCCAGGACCGGCGGAACTTCGTGCGGGCTCCGCCAGCGGGCGTGGAGTTCGACTTCGACTACGACAAGATGTACCCGGTGGCCGTGGCCATCATGGGCGAGGACCCCAACCTTGAGAAGATGCGCTTCGATCTCGTGCCAAAAGTGTAAGTTGCTTTTTATAATAATATATCTGGACCGACGACCTGGCGAGGGTCGCGGGAATCCGATGGATGCGAGACGCACAGGACCGGTCGTTGTAGCGCCACTTGGGGGAGGCCTACGTCCAGCAGTGGACGTCTTTCGGCTGAGATGATGATGATGATATCTTCTTCTGCCACCACTTTCCTCCAGGTTGACCTCCATCAGACATTCAGTGGGTGACGTCAACCGCGTCAACGTCTTCGTCTACCTATCCAGGTGCAATTACTTATGTGACGTGGCTAGCCACAACTTATAGCTCTGGCGGTTTTTCCCCATTATATTCAGCTAATTAACTTACGGAGTGCAGTTGGTGTTTCTTACGCGATATATTCGCTTTGCTCTCGTTATGCTGCGCTCCATTGCCCGTTGACGATTCTACGTTTGAACTTGGCTTGCTCATGACAGAGAGATTTGGAAGGAGAAGGGCCCAGCAGTGAGACAATATAAAAAAAAAACCTTCTCTGTGTGGAACGAAAGGGACTGCCAGATTTTTAGTATACCCCACCCTCGCGTACCTTCCCAAGGTAACTCTTTTAAATAACCACATACATCGAAGCGAACAACGGAGGAGTGGAACAATTTGTCTGCTGCGGTCTTCCTGTCCGATTATAATTTGGGTGTCTTCAAGGCTAGAGTGAATATACTCTTAATAAACTAGTGCGCCTCACCATCAACGACTGCATCACTGCTTACTATCAGGTGGGATTGCAGTCAAGCACTAGTTTATAATAATTTAAAGAAACAATCACACAACACCAACCGAACATGACAGGGGAAGATGTAACCTTCAAATATTCCACGTGTATTTAGTGCGACATCTGGTGTTACTATTGTTTTAGGGATTATCTAATAACACATATAACATGTATTTATGTAATTTATAAAGTAGTAAAGCAGACTATTAGGTCTATAAAGTTGCTTTACTACTTTATAGATTAGAGAATACCTTGTTGCTTAGGCTAGACTGAATAGGCTTTTAATAAACTAGTGCGCATCACCATCAACGACTGCATCACTGCTTACCATCAGGTGAGTTCGCGGTCAAGCACTGGTCTGTATAGACCAGCACAATTTAAAAAAATAGCTACAAGATATACTCTACCAGTCAACCTTTGAGTTAAAAATCATTGCATAGCGTCATGCTATGCTATGCTGCATAGTAGTAGGTTTACATGAGAAATAAATATTAAATATTTGTAGTAAAATGAAGTATTATTAGGAATAGGTAGTTATTATAAAAAATATAGATTAAACTAGCTGACCCCGGCAGACTTCGTACGGCCGATATTTTTTTCGAATATTTCTCACTTTTTAAACCTTCCCTAGACCTCCTAGAACATTTCAAGACCAAGATAAGATAAATCCGTTCAGCCGTTCTCGAGTTTTAGCGAGACTGACCAACGATTTTTATATATATAACAGAATTGTAGTAAAATGAAGGATTTTATAATAAAAAAATAAATATAATTTTAGGTCGACTGGTAGAAAATGCCTAAGACATTAAGTCCGCCTTTATACAATGTTTTGTGCTTTAATAAATAAATAAATAAGTTAATAATTATACTTAAATAATAAATATGGAAATAGAAAATTTAATTAATAGATTCCAATTAAAGGAGGTCAGCTGTTATGTTAAGACTATAGTGTATATTTGTTTATTAGATATTACAAAGGGTTATCTCAGAAACTACTTGACTGATTAGAAAATGGCTGTCGCCACCAGGAAGTAACACTATTTTGTTTCGTATACTACTGCAGTTAAATTAAATATTTAATACATACGAGTATGTTATTCGAAATAAGTTGTTTTTAGACCGGTTTTTATACCTGCTGCGGCAATCTAAAATATAGCTAAAGCTAATTTTTTTACTGAATTCAATTTTACATGAACTACTGAATAATTCCACAAAATAGTTTTAAAATATTCAACACTTTGTTAAGGTTATCTATTTAATTTTGTGAGCGATATTTAACCGGTATTTTACAACTGCTCATGTTCAAATTATCTATTCTTTTAAAATACTTCTTTTTCTTTTTATCATTTATTTTATATACCTTTTCATTTTAAAATATTTCTTAAAAATAACGTTTGTAATTTATTTGTTACTAGCTGTAGCCCGTAGCTTCCTATGTCCTAACCTAACCTATGTCACTCGGGAATACAGCAGCTTTCTATTGGTGAAAAAATTTAGGAATCGGACCAGTACTTCCACAGAATTACCTCATACAAACAAAAAAACAAACATTACATCTTTATTATATTAGTATAGATGTGGTTTTTTACTAGCCTATCTGCACCAATAAGATTATAAAAAAAAACTTAAGTATTTAAAAAAACAACAATAAACTTACCCGCTCGGCCTCCCGCAGCCCACCGGTATGTTCAAAACAATTGAAAGAAATAAGATAACTCTCCTATAAGAGGGCTACATCGATCACTTATCTCAACATTGATAACAACGTTACGCTACAATACCAAACTGCACTAGTATTATAGATAGGGATAGGCTGTTTGTTTATGTGTTTGTTAAATATAATCTTAGGAAGTCCTTTTTTGTTTATTCTTCGTTCGTCTCACTGAGGTCTAAAAATTCCTGGTTTGTCCCAACCGATATGCTTCGTTTGTCCCAAACTATTGTATAGTTGTATAGATGTCTTACCATTTTATTATCACTATAGCTTTTACCAGTAGCTTTGCCCGTGTGATAATAAATGCAAATATGGAAATATGCAAATTTGTTCGAAAATATCCACAGTTCTATACCAAACGAGAAGATATTCAAACTAAAATTACACTTACGGCCCCACTCAGGGACCTTCATTAACGTTAATCATCACTTAACTTCTAAACGATCTATTAAGAAATTGTCACATTGACAGTTTTACATAGTTTTTCAGTGAAGGTTTGACAATACTTAACTTTAATGGACATTAGTGACGCTAATGAACCATTAGCTGGACTATGCGTTCGGCCGTTAGACATAAAAATAGGCTTAACATACCTACATCACGATTGAAAATGCACTCTTCTAGTGCATTTGTTATGTCTATTAAAATATACAACGAGTTACCAGAATTCATAAAATATGCAGATAGTATTAATACGTTTACCAATAAATTAAAACAATTTCTAATAGACAAATGCTACTACACAATAGATGAATACTATAACGACAAACATCAACTACAATGAACAATATTAAATGTTTTATTATTTTATTATACATAATTCCATTAAATGCATAATTTCAATATATACTTTTCTATTTATGTATTATTTAATTGTACTGACATTATTACTGATTTGACATGTATATTCATACATATTTTGACATTGATTTACTTTAAGGTGAATGCTTCAGGTAGCCCGCGAAATTCAAATTTTCTTACGTTTTTTGCAATTTGCCAGCCAGTGGTAGGTTGTATGAAGTTAAAAATACTTAAGCGGTTGTAAAACGTAACTAGTTACATAATTATAAACATAAAAATCATCATTACAAGCCTCCAAGCTCACGTAGTTGCAAGAACGTTTTTGACCTCGAAAAAATCGTTCCTACACTTAGGTGAGCTTGGAGGCTTGTATTAATGATTTTTATGTTTATAATTATGTAACTAGTTACGTTTTACAGCCGCTTAAGTATTTTCAACTTTATACAACTTATCACTGGCTTTCAAATTGCAAAAAACGTAAGAAAATTTGAATTTCGCGGGCTAAGCTGGAACATCCCCCATAACAACATAACTTCATAATAATAACGACAAAAAAACAAATGATAATATTTGACATAATTCAATAATAGGTACTTATATACAGATATTACTATAATGATGGACACGGAGGAAACTCGTCATGTTAAGATGGTCACCCATCCACAGACCAACCTTGGCAAGCGTTGCTTAACCTTGAAGTCGACTTGTGTTCTATTACTTACACTGAGCCACCAAAAAAAATTTACGCAGTGGTTAAAAACTTTTCCTGTATAACGTGTTCGGAACTCTACAAAAATCAACACAACTTCATCATCATCGTCTCCGCCGAAAGACGTCCACTGCTGGACATAGACCTCCCCCAAGCATCGCCACAGCGACCGGTCCTGTGCGTCTCGCATCCATCTGATTCCCGCGACCCTCGCCAGGTCGTCGGTCCACCTTGTGGGAGGCCTTCCAACGCTGCGTCTTCCGGTACCTCTAGAACCTTCAGTCCCCATCGACCATCTGTTCTTCGAGCAATGTGCCCTGCCCACTGCCACTTAAGTTTGGCAATTCTTCGGGCTATGTCAGTAACCTTAGTAACACAACTTCATTATTTAAAATGATTGAAATAAAAGCTTCACAAATTAAGAAATTCTTCAGTTTTTTCTAATACATTATAACCTCACCAAAAAATTAACTAAACAACAGTAACTAAAATAAATAATAGTGTCAAAACTACTAATCGATTTTATTATTTTTTTATTATTAATCAATTTCAATTAGTAATTACCCAACTACCCCAGAAAGAGGGTAATGTTTTGATAACTGCTTAGTCGGAATGCGGCACTAAGCAAGCTTTATAGGACTATTCTCAATGATAACTGATATTACATATTAGGTAAGGATTTGACGAGTTACAAGATATCTTCGGATTACCTTTATCTATATACAAGTAGGTAGTATTGAGTGGTTTGATCAAGTTAAGCCGAAAACGCATCTTATTTACCTTGGCATTGTTTACGTATATAGGTATAGATAACAGTGGGAGATAAAATTGTGGTTGTTTATTCATACCTACAGTTTACGTCACGTTTGTTTTTGGCGGATAATCGCCAAATTCTTCCACACTTGGTGAAGCGAGAGCGAGTGTCAGGTCTTTTACTGAGCAAAGTTCATCATCAGTTGCCCTTTTTAAGAGTTGCAGTAACTTTTTTGGACAATCCACAATCAATTAATATTGTTGGCTAAACCATGAATGATAGCTCGCTCTCAATTTCAGTCTTAAGCTATCAATACCCGCGAAACGAGACACAATAGTAAAACAATAACAGCGCGGTTCTATGCGACCGGTCGGGGATTCATGAATTAAACCATAAATAACCTTCCATGACAGTTGTCAAATTTCCCGCGCTGGCGAGGTGTCCAAGTAAAATCATTATCATCATTCCACCCGAAAGGCATCCACTGGTGGACATAGGCCTCCCTCAAGTGTCGCCAAATTAAATAGGTTAAGGTATTATCACGTATACTTCATTTAATGTTTGCTAACGTTAACGCTGCAGAAGAATTCTACCTACAATGTTTTTCAAAGGGAAATAAATAAATAAATAAAGATCAATTAAATAGCACAAATGTAACGAGGATATAAGGCGATAACTTTATACTATGTGCGTAACAGTAGGTAAACCCTTCTCATAAAACACAAGTATTTAGTAAAAGTTGAGCTTTGTAGAATGATCTTTTCATAGTTGCAAAAGTCTCATTCGTTAGAATGCGTCCACACGTTACAAATTTAGAAGGAAAAGACTTACTTAGACTATGCGCCGACATTTGTCTACACAGTTGTTTTGTATAAATCTACCTAACGAATCGCCAAAACTTAAATGGCACATTGCAGTGGGCAAGGCACATTGCTCATAGAACAGATGGTCGATGAGGATGAATGGTTCTAGAGTCGCGAGCACTTACCGGAAGACGTAGCGTATTAAGGCCTCCCACAATGAGGACCGGTAACCTGGTGAGGGTCGCAGGTATCTGATGGCTGCGAGATGCAAAATACCGATCGTTATGGTGACGCTTGGGCGAGGCCTATGTCCAGCACTGGAAATCTTTCGGCATCATTTCAGATGATGACCTAAAGCTGTACTAAAGTTGTACCTACTAGTATTGTTTACACCCGGGGTACTTCACCTGCAGTTCGTGCGTAGTTCAGTGACGGTGCACTATAAGGTCCCATGACAGGACAGAATGACCTTATCAAAGTTATCACAATATCTGGAAGCTGATAAGGATAATACGACGACCATCGAATTAACTGCAGCTTTGTTTGATAGGTTTTATTTATGTCAGTAAAGTTAAAGTCCCGACCGATCTCAATAAAATTTTATAGAAGATAAAATAATGCAAGTTGTTTTGCAAACGATAACTTCCAGTTTGATCTGGTATAATCATAATCTTTGTCGATCAAAAGCGTGGACCGTAATCCACTGTACATATCCGTTGCGGGTCCGATGTCAGATGTTTTCGAATAGATAGATCGATTTTTTGGTTCTAGAACATGCCGATCTCTCACGATGTTTTCCTTCACCATTTTTAGAGCTGTGGTGATGCGATGAATTACAGCGTCTGCCTTGTTTGGATTTTGTTTGACATTCTTACTGAAATTCTGAGGCGTGTTTTCATAAATTTTGGAGATCGCTTTGAAGACTGCCAAAGCTGTGAAGAACGCCATTCCAATAATATTATTTTGAAGAAGTATTTTTCCAATGCCTTCAGTTTCTGATTTTATAATTTAACGCGTACATAATCTGTCAGATAGAGATGAGTGGTGAGATATAGACATAGAGAACAGTGGTGGCCCAGTGGTAACTGACCCGACTTGCAAGTTGTAGGTTGCGGGGTTTAACCCAGTCAGTAATTTATTTCATCATCACTGCTCTCATAACGGTGAAGGGAAACATCGTGAGGAAACCGGCATGTCCTAGAACCAAAAATTCGAAGACATGTGACATCCGCCAATCCGCACTGGGCCCGCGCGGTGGATAATGGATGGCCCATTCCCTCTTCTAGAGAGGAGGCCTAAGTCCCAGCAGTGGGAACATTATAAGGCCGATAATGCTAATGCTAAAAAATAATCTGTTGTTTCCAGTATCACGGAGGAGAACTTCTGGCGGAACTACTTTTACCGCATGTCTCTCATCTGCCAGGCCAACGAGGCGGACGCGGCGGCCGGCCGCCAGAGCAGCGCCGACGACTCCCAGGGTATGACCTCCATACATTAACCACACACTAGTTCAAACCCATCTATAGCATTAGATACAAGGTCTATATAGGTACAACCTGAAACTTGTCCCAGCGAATCTTAAGTCTTCACCACTTACGAAAAGTCAGTCTTCAAAGAGTGTACAGCTATCGTCTGGGCTCACTAGTTCTCATCACAGACCTCATTCACTGCCTTCCATCAGGTGACATTGAGGTTAAGAACCATCACGAAATAAAAATATGACTGACAGACTAGATGCTGACAATTCCAATATCTATCAAATGTTATATAGCGTAGATACTATTTAGTCAAAACAGTCCATAAAATCTCGTTCAGTAAGTGGTTGTTTCTGGGTATGGACGTTATGTTTTGGCATACCTTCCATTCAGATATGGAAGGTTTGTAAAAAAATTGACACATATTGGCAATTGTAAGGTATATTATTCCCTATTACTCCTAGCGAGGTCTGAGTCCCAACTGTGAGAACATTACAAAGCCAATTGTAAATATTGAATAGGGTTATAATAGTTGACTATATCGGGGATATACTATTCTACTAAACTCACAGAAATCAATCATTTCAATTACATAATTAATTATTATTAAGCTATCTCCAATTTTCCTCATAACATTAAGTTCTTTATTTCGTTTTATTTCTTCAACTTTATGATTTTTATTATTTTGTTTATTTCCCAAATTAGACGATGATAAATCGGCAAGCGAGAATCTTATAGTCAATGAAAAATCTTCGCAAGAGTCGATCGACGACGCCAAGAAACTAATAAAATCTTTGAAAGTCGATAGAGAGAACGAAGATGGTAAGACATAATTTTTCAGACTTTTTATTTTTTATCTTATTGTATTATTACCAACAAGTATTGTTATTTAAGTTCATGAAGGCATTTTATAATTTAATATGGAAGTAACAGACGGAAAAGCTGTTAAATCTTCTACAGTTTTTGGTCTTTCTTAGTTTATTGGAATAAATTTACCAATTTTACGTTTTGTTTTGGGATTATCTCTTTAATTTTTTCTTTCATTTATGTTATCACACACATGGCCATATTATTTAGTTTTAATTTGTTTTATTTTCACAAATGTTATTTCATTAGGACTGACGTAATCTAACGTGTTCGTGAAACCATTCACATTATAGATCAGAACCAACTTTGAGGAATATAATTGCATTGCATGCTCTGTATATGTAAATATTTGTCTGGCTACACTTTTACAACCCACGTTTTTATTTAGACCACTTGAGGAATCCGCCTCTATTCCTACTTGACCGAAACTTACTGACTGTTCAAATATATTAATTTTGACTACAGTACTTTTGATTATAACATCTTAGTTATTTAAAAAATTAAATTACCAGTCGATATCAAAATTAAATCCATTAGCTTCATCAACTATATCACTCAATTCTACTTAGTTAATGGATATTACTACTGTTGCTAAACGCATATTTTCTTTCTCCCCGGAATGCAGCTTAAAGGACGTGTTTACATCCACAGCACACAATATTATAACACCACTGTTCTATATATTATTCTCTTATATTATGGTCTAGCTAGATATTTACTAAGGAATCTAGTGTATTTTCCGTGATTCTTGTTACTATAATTGAAGTTTAATATTAAATTGCATTGTATCCATCGTTCATGTTGTCTCTTTCAACACTTCTGTATGTAAGAATGTAAAATCACTATATTGGAAATAGGTTTCTGAAGGTTCTAGCGTTGTAGACCGTTCGAGAGTGCCCCCTCGTACCAGGGGGTGGGTAATGTATAGAACAGTAATATCTAGTCGATACGATGCTTGCATCAAAGAATGTACTATGCTATTATCTTCATGACAATTGTATCAATCTTGATAAAATAATGCCATCACGATCTAGCTAGCGGGTACGCACATATAACGATAGAATTCTAAAAAATGTTAATATTGAACACTGTAGATATTCTTTTGCTGTGAGATATTTAAAATGGGTTGCAATATCTCGATATATATCACCTAAATTTTATTTTCCTAAATTTTTGGTATACCTCGATGATTGTATGGTTTCTGCTCTGACGCTAAATGCTTGACGGTGCAGTCATGGCATTATTGTGTCAAGCCCACTTCACTGTTAATCCTTACACATTATAAATATAATTTCAAGCGTTATGACTTATATAGAATTTATCGCTGTTTGCATTTTTATTTGAACTTTTAAAGATATATCACTGTGTCATATCTTCATCCTTGTTGTTATCTCGTGTGTCGTATATATATACAAAGTGAATGTTATATGACAATATAGCTTTTCTGTCCTTGTCATAAGGACTATAATAACTGTATATATAACCATGTATTTATTTATAATCTGTTGTATGTCACTGGTAGCACACTGGTCTGTATTTCAATAGCCAGCAGCATCATCTGAACAGATGGAAACATCTCCTGTTCACGATTCGCTATTGACGTAAAGACCACTACGGTTGAATTGTATACTTATCTATAAAACAATAAAAATCAAATAAAATTTTCTCAATGGAACCTATTTTAATGTCTACTAAATGTTATATATGTCTAAGTATCGATTAAGGTTATATAGCTGATAATATCACACAGTTCATTAAAATTCGGCTCAGTAGCGTTAAATGTAAGTATATATTGTTCAGGTTTTGACATTGCTACTTGTACATCAACCCTCTGTCTTGAGCTTTATGGTCTATTATTGCTTGTTTGTCTTGTGTTTTATTTATCTATCCGCTTACGTATTTCTCAAAGTTGGTCGTTACCTCTTCGCGTTTGTTTCTCGCTGCCTCTAAACTGTTTTCGCGTAGCAATGTTGAAACTTTTAAATCTTTTTGTACATAAAATTGTGTTGTCAGCCTGTTTGAAATCTTTCATATTATAATAATGATTTTAACAACAAATTGGACGTGCAAATGATTGTGAACGTTTTGATAGACCTAAAATATAACACAAAAAAGGTCTTTGAGAAAAGAAGGGTATATATGGAATGTTTGAAGTTTGATCAACTATATGTTAAAGATATAACGAATATCGTTTGTACGCAAGCCCTTCCCAGCCGCGACATATCACTTATGGGTGACAGTCAATTATAATTCCATAAAAAAACTGCCGTCTTCATAAATATTTGGAACATTTACTGACAACACATTATCTTCCCAGTTTGTTTTGTAATTATTTACAATTAGCATTAGGTCTATATTAATCAGGAGAATAATCCAATGTTATTAAAGTTGTGTAGAACTAGTTGGACTCATTTATGATAGAGTTTGATGGTTGATCGATTGTGACTACAGGCCTAGTATGCTGTCGCTCGGGTTTCTTTGTTACCGAGTCTCTTAGTACCTGCTTTGTTGCTGGAGGTTTGCTGCTGGTCGAGAATATATGCATTTTTATCTATAGTATGGTCTTTGACAAATATATGTATATACGTATGTATGACAGCATTGATATGCTCAGCAAAATATCGACTTATTAAAAAATTATAAAGATATATTATCTGATGTATTTATCAATCTATATATAAAAATATATATCAACATTTATATTTATTCTAATATCTATTTTATGTGCATTTATAATTGTAATAAATATACATATAAATATGTATCAAGCAATATTTATTGATGAGATCTAATATTATATCTATTTTATATTATGCATTTATATTTATAATAAATATATATAAATATGTATCAAGCTCCAAATACGAGTATTCTATTCCATACATTCCACAAATTCTTCGACTGTCAACTTCAAGCCTCTAGCAACTTTACCTAACCGTTGAGCAATAAATTAGTCGTGATTATAATCGTTAATCGGTGTCCATTTATTCATAGTTCCAAAATAACTAAATAATTTGGCTGTCTGTGTGTCCTCGCGACTTCCCAAATTTTATTATCTACCTCGAGATTATCCTTGGTAACCATGGCCTATCCTGGTCTGGTATCAGCTTCTTCCAGTAGTTTCTCAACCTGTAACACATGTATCTAGCGACAGTATATAATATACTCTTCGACACTCGAACATTGTTTAGTGAAATTACGACGTATAGTTAAAAATGAAAAATTGGCATTTATAGTTAGTTATTATGAATTGAAATAATTATATTATTCTAAAATAATATTGGTGTTGTTATTTTAGATTTTAATTGTAGTTAGTGCCTGGTTATTTGATGGCAAACAGTCTATGCCAATAGTATTTTTAATACCGCTGTGAGTTTGAAATATTTAAGAGAAAACAATTGGTATTATATTAAAGCGAATGAAGGCATTTATTGTAAATATTATTTCTCAGAATGGTAAGTATCAGAGCTTAATATTAAAGGTAGAAAGAAATACATAACGCACACATGGGCTACGTACGCCGATCTGGGCGCGTCGGTCTCCATACATTTCATATGGCAACTAGACTTGTAAAGCTACATTCAATCGTTCTAGGCGTGGCCTACGTGTGTGTCGGTCTAATGTAGCTTTACTGCCGAAGCGTTTAAAAGAAAACTGGTGGACGGTTTATCTGTAAGTATACGTATACTACGCGAAGGGCACACTAAGTTCTGATTAAATAAAAGAATTCATCAAGACAAGTTTTATACCTCTTCAGATAAAAAGGCACGTGCCAATTTCATATTAACTCAGCCTTACTGTCAATTTAGACTGTAATATCAATATCATCACGACATATTTGCAAAAGATAAGAGTATTGATCAACGTCACAGAGAAAAAATATATAAACAACAACGTGATACGATCTATCATGTCAAAATATCGAGTAGTCTTCTTCTCATTAGACTTATGTTGTCTCGAAAATCTGTTCTAAAAACTGAAGCAAGATTGATCGAATGGAAAAATGAGTTACTAAAACGACAATTGCATTCGGATTTATACATCGATCACTAGTAAAGAACAATCAACAGTGATTTATATTACATTCTGAGTTATTTGTTGTAAAATATTTTATAAAAATAAATTGTGAATAGTAAAACAAAATACCTTTGCTTTTCTGAAAGCTGATATAATGTTATGTCGCTCATTTTTCGATGTTTTGTTGTTTGTTAGATCATTAACAACGCTGTTTCAGTTTTAGATTAACTAATAAATTAATTGAAGCTTTCATAAAGCAAAGGTTAACTGTACATTGAACTTAACAACCTACTAACTAAAACTTAAAAATTAACCTATTTTTAGAACAATGGGAGAAAGAACTAGAAGCTGAACTGAAGGAATACGAAGTGGTCGCAGACAAGGCTGGTGACGACAAGCAATGGGAGAAAGAGTGCGAAGACCTGCTCGGGGACGATCTCGACCTCAAGTAGACCTCGGTCTACTGGGAGAAGACCGAGTAGACCGAGTAGACCAATGACTTATGAAGCTGTGCAACTTATGTAGACTGGTCCCTTTAAGGTTATTCAAATGATATTATTTTTTTTTACTTAAGTTTAGTTTGTTTTCTTTTTAATTTTTTGTTATGAATAGAATGTTACTGAATTTTTATTTTTTTGTTTCATTTTTAAGGCTGCTTGTTATGAAATCAATTGTATGTTTTGTAAAAGGGACCGGTCACAATCCAACGTTTGCAAAGGAGCTCAATTAAATTCTTATGAAGACATAAAATAAGGCTTTGTCCTCACAACGCGACGCTTGTGTAAATGCTTGTGAAAACACCCTTGTATACAATGGGCCATGTTGGCGGTAGGTACTTCGTAGGGAGGTGTTGATAAACGGAGATTAGATAGGCCTTTGATAGGCTGGTTAGATATGAAGATTCTGTAGGCATTGTTGTGAAAGTTGATAAATATAAAATTTTAAAATAATATGATTAGAAAATATTTATAGTATATATGGAAGAAGAGGAATGTAGCATTTACTGTTTTTGGGATTAAAGCTAATTCCCCTAAAGCAACAGCCTGGACAGAAGACATCTTGATTGAACTGCAGTAATTTTTTTTATAACAATTTTAATTTTGTGGTCACCTCTGCTTTTGCAACTCGTCCTAAACTTTTACTTTTGCAACTTGTCCTAAACTAAGGAATTTTAACGCAGTTTTTATGTATTTAAATGAATAATAAATAAATAAATATTTTTATTTTATTTTACATAGGCCTACATGGGCACTTATAAAAAGTCGAAGCTAGTGCATTTATTTGGATGTCCATCAAAAGAGAGAGAAAGTCTCATCTATGTATGAGACAGACATCACATTAGTACAGATAGGCCTTTCATGTGTGTTCGTTCAGCGATAGGAAGTTAGATAACTCAGTGAAGAACAGATATATTAATAAATATGAATCAAGTTTGAAAAAGTAAAAAACATTCCAGGACATGAGCTTTCATGATATGCAAATTATAAGAAAATAAAATATTAATCAATTCATTTATTTATCAAGATGATTGAGTCCAATGGGCATAATATAGTAATAAAATTATACAATAGAATAATAATTATTCTTTACTTATGAATCTGTATCTCAAAAAACAGTCTTTCCCAATTTTATTTTGGATAGATTCTTAAAGTTATGTATTTTATTTTTTTCTTTAAATGATTTGGAAAATAATGTAACTAAAATACGAGTCTGAAGAAGTGAAAATTCTGTAGGTATACTGAAAATATCAAAAAAAATTATGGTGTTACTAGACTGACACCGAACACAAAAATGAGATTTAAAAAAAAATTGTCTGTCTGTTTGTTCAGGCATCACGCAAAAACTACCGGTTCGATTACGATGAAACTTGGTATAATTATTCTTTAATATCCTGGGCACCACACTGGGTACTTTTTATACCTACTAAAGTTTTCAAATTAAATCGTCTCATGAATAGTGTGTCTGTATGTGTGAGTTAACTGCAGGTTTTTTATCAGTCATGAGCAGCTGTTTGATAACGATCGATGTTCTAAAAGCGATAATAATAATAGAAAGAGTTAGTCGAAGATAACATGGCCCATTTAGTACAAGAGTCGAGGCCTAAAAGCTTATGTTACAAAAATGTTAAAAAAAAGTTATAAATAAAATAAATAATTATATTAATAAAGGCTAACTTTTGCATGAAGACTCACTAAATAAAATAAAAACTAAACATAAAATAAGACTAACAAATTATTAATTTATTTTTAGTGTTAATTTCATTTAGTGATCTTCATGCAAGTTTGCCCTAGTATAAGAATGTATTTCAGCTATATTTCGACTATAATAAGAAATTCTAAGTCTATGCTAATTCTATACTTCATGTTGCTAGATTTTGTCAGATAAATAATAGATAATAATTTGTAGGTTAGCGATAGAGCCATCCAAAAACATTGTTTTTTTATGGTAACCACAAACTGTCTGTTTTTTGCTTTACCTGCTAATAAAAGGTACTTTGATGTTACTCAATTAATCTGCTTTTTTTCAACGACGGTCGACTTCCAGTCAAACCAGTTTTTTTTTTTTAAAACCAGATGCAGCTGAATATACAATGTGAGGATGACAATACAATAATAAATGAAAACATTGGTAATGTCATCATTATACATATTGGAAACAAAAAAAAATTGGTCCATATATTTATGTTTACTTAAGTCGACAAAATTTACGGAACAGCTTTTTTTTGGCGTTTTAGGGTTGGTATTGTCAGTGTTTTTATTTATTTTTGTATTGCCATCTCCATATTGTATATGTTAATAGTTGTGCAGGTATTATTTATTTACATGGAGCGACTGTCTATCTGACCTTCACAACCCAGTAATTGTAGAACAAAAAGTAGTGAAACTCCACGGACATAAAGAGCATTCACATATAATAATAGTAAAACAGTTGTCTTAAATTTGTTGATTCAATTTTAAATTAAAGGTATTATTATTTCACAAACGGCTAAATGGAAACTTATAAAAACTCAGAAGGTAATACACGGTTCCAATATAATTATAATTAATTCGTCTAAGTACTAGAGCCGGTAAGAAATACAATATTTATGACTTCTGATTGTACAGTTTACTTGAAGTAAAATGAAATTAGAAAAAAAAAAATATAATTTTATAGAAACTGGATTTTGGTTTGACACCTAACACATTAGTAACAATAAAATACAAAAACAAAATGGGATGTTAATTAATTTTGACAAGCGAGACAATTTATCTATTTTGTCGCTGTTTTATTAATCTTCTAATAGCAGACTTTTGAAGAGACTGTGTCTTTAACTGATTATCTTTTATTTAAACCCGGTTCAACCTCAAACCAACTGCCGATTATTTTATGTTTTATCTTATTCTTGCCTTATTTTTTTGTCTGTATTACTTTTCCATAGAAATATTAAACGCTACTAAAGTATAATTATTATAGTTTTTGTAAATATTGTATAGAAATATGTTTTAGTTTTTTTATCTTCAAAGTTTAGGTAGGATTTCAAATATTTGTAACTAAATTTTTATGCTCCTATTATTCATTGATTTGCATAGAATTATTGTTTCTAGGATTCTTTTCAATGTTGTTTCAATAATTTATCTACTTCAAGGTGTTTTCAACAAGGTCATTGTATTATGTAATTTGTCTGATTCACTTCCTAAATATACACAAAAGTAATACATATTCGTTCTTTCCATCTGATTATTGTTTGGGTGTCTTCAAGGCTAGAGTGAATAGGCTCTTAATAAACTAGTGCGCCTCAACATCAACGATTGCATCACTGTTTACCATCAGGTGGGATCGCAGTCAAGCACTAATGTATGTCACCTTAAGTCACCCTAATTGCTGGTTTAATCAGTAAATATAAAATAAAATATATGGTTCTCCGAAATGCATACCTTAATAAAAACTAAAGATGTCAACTGATCTCCATTAAATTCCACTCTTGCGCACTTTACCAAAAACTTGTACATTAATATGACGCAAAATTATTTCTTCACGTGCCTTCACTGACATAAAATAACTTTCAAAAATCGACATAAAAGTCGACCACCTTGTGGTAAATACGAGAGAAAGTATGATTCTAAAAGAACTTGATGGATTACCAATACTTTTACTTATGACAATACGACACGTATTTTTCTGCCAACCGTATAGAACAAACTAAAGTCTTGTAATAATAGGAAATACATAGATACTGCAATGAAACCAGTTTGGATATTTGCAGACTGTATGAACACTGGTACCTAATTTATTCAAGAGTTAGTTCTTTAACCGCGGTTTTTTTGTTAATTCTGATTGAATCTTGATTGGATTTTTAGGACATCTATGGTTCTTATAGTAAGACTAATTCTTTAAATTATTATGCTCAACACACGTGAATCAAATAGCTTTTATAATTATATGAATTCACACCAAATTGTCTTTTTTAATTTTATTACCTGCAGTTTTTTTTGCATAACATATTGGGGAAAATACGGTATGTTTTGACCTTGTATTTAGATGCAGAAATTCAATAGATACATTAATGTAATTTAGCAAACAAATAATAAGCTATTTGAAGGTGAACAGAAGTCTGATTTAACACACTTAAACTGCATTCGCAGCCACAGACTTTTCAGAATATCTGTTTTTTTTTTAAACTGCCAGTCAATACTAAGGCTCTTACAGACAGACATGACAATAAGACGACGCGATCAAACAGCAATTATTCTTTTACTCGTAGTAAGACAGATTTTTTTTTTTAAGTCGCAGTATCACGCCATGCCTGTCTATGGGAACCTATGAGATTACAACTTTACAATAAAGATATAAGCTACAACTTTATGTCACAATAATTAATTACTACACTTTGTGTTTATTTTACACTAGCTTCCGCCAGCGGCTTCGCCCGAATGTAAGTCGAAAATAAATAGCCTATGTTACTCAGAAAAGATGCATCTTCTAATGATGAAGAATTTTTAAAATCGGTCAAGTAGTTTTTGAATTAAATCGTAACACACAAATAAACAAAAAATCCAAACTTTCCTCTTTATAATAAAATAGTTTAGATAAATATTGTGACATGTTTGTCTTGTCACAATACCGCTAGCCTGCCCAAATGTGAGAACATTGTCACTCCCATCAAAAACTACATTGACACTTTAGGTAGGTATGAACATACCGAGGTGTCAGTAAATCGTATGTAGATATAGAGTTACGAGTTCTTTACATTGTCAACATTCCTATTACATTGAAAATAAATTGAGTGTTTATCTCCATGTTTTTTGTTTTATTTTTTACCTAACATAAAAAAAATTGTGAACTCAAATCAAAGTTCTATTTAGAACTTAAGTTATAACCAAAATGACTATTCATCAAAATGGCTATATTATGTATGTCAGTCTAAAAAACATTTATTTTTGAGATCTAATTAATTAATTACCCTTATAAAATCTATGTCAAAAATGTTTTAACTAACCAATTAATGAAACAAGGCCCCCAGTGGCGGAACTATAGGGTGGCAAAATGCCAAGGACCCCCGGTCTTTCGGAGCCCCTGGTCCGAGGAGCTGTGAGCTCAGAAGAAGTAATTGGGTTACTTCTATGATTAAAATACCTATTTATTAAATCGTTATGTGACGATTATTTTTTTAAGGCCCTGACCAATGTATTTGCTTCGGGCCTCGGATGATATAGTTTCGCCACTGAAGGCCCCAGTCATAGTTTTACAATCCCACTATAGCCCATATTTGTGATCTGAAAGTCTTGGCTACTTACTTGCCTTACTACTAAACACTTACCTATTCATTCAAAGTGTATTTAGAAACCTTCACTTCAAATACCAATTGATTATGATGGTTGAAAATTCATGTTAAAATATAACATTGTAAGAACTAGAAAATAAGACTATACCGAATAAAGTTTAAGTTCTGAGGTACCTATTTGATAGATTGTTCCATTTCCACCATTAAACAGCTGATATCAAGAAGCTTATACCACTCCTAGGTTTTATATTACCTAGATTTTATATTATCATAATAACTACTAGGTTTTATATTATCATAATAACATTATTTAACAATTCGAACTTTATCGGTATCATTTCCTAAAAATAGACTCGAATGTTTTACAATTTTATGAGTTTATTATGATCTACTAGATTGACAAATAGCTTAATTCTACCTGTACCTACCAAGGTACAGTCAGCATACAAAATATCTGGATAACTATGCAATTTAAACTTTACCAGAACGGGATTAATTGCATCCAATGAAGGAGGTGGCCGTACGCATGAAGTAACGGACTTCCTCACACCGCAGCTGCCGGGATACCGACCCCGAAATCCAGCCACCACAGGCATGAGCTTGCGGACGACAAGCAATGGGCACCTCGTCGTCCGGCTGTTCGGTAACCGTGCGGACCGAGTCCTGGTCGTCGACGGCGCGTTGTATTCCAATAGCGGAGATGTCTGCAAGGGTCTTAACCTACTGAGGCCAAGGAAAACCCTGGGTCTTGCAACGCAAGTCAAAGAAGGCACATAGGAGTGGATTTTAGTAGAAGATTTTTTAAAAGTTTAACACGCGCTCCTCTCCACCTTAAAACTTTACAAGTAGATGACATCTAGCTTAACGTTTGAATCCCCAATCGGTCCTATGAGACCGCGCTGTTATTGTTTTACTATTGTGTCTCGTTTCGCGGGTATCTGAGTAACTACAGGTGTTTCAGTGTAAACCAATTTTTTTTTAATTACTCAGATACCCGCGAAACGAGACACAATAGTAAAACAATAACAGCGCGGTCTCATAGGACCGGTTGGGGATTCAAACGTTAATATTATTGAGATATAGTTAAGTTACTCGGATTAACTTGAACAATCATTTCATTCAGATATCGATAACGTCGCCTGTACAAATTACCGCTATCTCGGTCTACTACCGCACTTGTTCACTGCAAGATTACGCCGATACGTAAGCACGTGCATGTTACCTACCAAGCGAGATACTACCGCACGACAATGCAGTATCTTTGATAACAGTTATCCTATTGGAGTATCGCTGATAAGATAGCAATGTTTACCGGTTTAGTACGGTAGGTATTGGTAGATTGTTGCCAAACATAAAGGTAGAAGCTTCGCATTCGTGGGGCACGTACGCCAATCTAGGCGTGGCGGTCTCCATACATTTTATGTGGCAACTAGACTTGTAGAACTACATCAGATTCATGCCACGCGACGTCGAACGTACAAATCAGGCGTGGCTTAGGTACGTGTGCATCGGTGGTTGTATTCCAATAGAAATCTATTGCAATACAACAATTTTAAACAATTCCAAACTTCTCATGATGGATTGAAAGGTTAAGTTGATAACCTTATTGGTAGCTAAACAGCTGGGTCTAGATGCATGATATTTTCCGAAAGAGTTCCTAACACGTAGGCCGAAATCAGACACGTACTTTGATTATATATATAAACAAAGGACACGTACCTATAATTAAAAGTGAGGTCTTTGTCTAAGGATATATTCCACTAAGGATGTTTTTAGTATCGTGCGGTTTTGACCACGCATGCGTAATCCCCAAAATGTCTTATTCATACAAGTACTATAATCAGTATATTTTATTGTAATTCGTGGAACACGCACGATGGACGCGGAGCGTGATCTTGGACAGTAGTAGTAGTTGGAGAAGTAGTGGGGTCCCCACGAGTTTGTCGTCCTTTGTACACAACCACATCGCATAGCAGCCTGCAGAAAACTAGATCGCATGCTAGCGTGTCTCATGCTGCGTGTTGACTGACATGAAATCCGCGCAATATTAAAGACACCCTAAAGCGGAGCTGGGCGGAGTGGAGCTGGGAAGAGCAGTGAAAAGTGTTTCCATTGATGTTGTGTGGTGGAGTGGAGTCGAGCTACCCTCTACTTCGTGCTCGCCGTTCGACTCCGTACTGTCCGACTTGGGGCCGCGTGTTCATTGGTTTTATTTGAATGGCCGCTCAGTTTCACTCTGCTCACTGTTTCCACTGAGGGGAAGTGGTGATTTTGGAATCTGTGATTGAACAATTAACACATAGTTCCTCCTCTCCACTATAGTCAGGCACAACAAGTAAGTTACACAACTGTGGGTGTAGAAATGGTTATCTCATGAGGCACATGGCGTGTAACAAATATCTAAATATGGTTTTGTGGTGCGTTCGAGTACCTACACCATAGGTTGACCTTTACCTAGATAGATTTAGAACGATATTTCGTTTGTTTTACAACTTTCCAAATGTAGTGTTGTACAATAGCTTCTCATAGTTTAGCGAATATGGATTTGGATTTCGTCGCTGCTGTTTCAGGCTGTTAAGACTGTTTTCTTAGAGAATAGTAGGTACTCCAGACAAGCGACCACGCGCGTTCTGCTTCCTGGGGCGGGCGGCGGCCGACTCCTCTAGCCTCTTCGCATCACCCATTCGCATGCCATTCTGGTATGAAACAGTTCTAAAGATCTGTGTGCTAAGTGCCAGTTGTTTTTATGTCAACGCGATCGTAAGGTTTACCATTTGGCTCTCTGATTGATTAAGGGCTTGAAGCGGGCCAATCAGACCGCTGAACGTCATAAACGTGTTGATCACGAACTAACGCTAGGAGTTCAGAACACACGGGTCACCGTATTACGCGTGTACCCATGTGCGTTTATTGTCTAATAATCTAAGTTAATTGATTTATGTGTCTGCACTACTATCACAATTTTACATTCATACATTGACGTCAAGAGGACTATCATGCGATAGTATCTAATATAATTATTACAGCACTATATTATGCGTTTCCTCAATAACGTGTTATCTATCATTCAATAAAGATATCCAAAAATAGTTGGCATGGCATTGTTATGATTATTATGCCTAATGAAACATAAGCTGGTAGATCGTTTAGGGGTAAGTGGATCTGAATTTAATCATAGTGTGACCACGCGGACGACCAGCAATGGGTAGCACAACGTCCGGCCGGACAGTAACCGACTGCCTCGTTGGTCGTAAGAGCGACTGTTGAGCATGGGGTCCTGGTTTCGATTCCCGGGTCGGGCATAAAATGCTATTGGGTTTTTCCATTAGGAAATACTCTGTAGCTGCCTGGAGTTTGGAAGTTGGTGGTGTGATACCCCCGTGCTTCGGAAAGCACGTAAAGCCGTTGGTCCTGCGCCTGCGATTGCCGTGCCATCGGACTATGAGAGTAAAGGAACAGAGTGCACCTGTATTTGTGCACACACTTGTGCACTATAATATCTCCTGCGTACTTGGCTGATCTCTGTTGAGATTGGCTACCGTGACCGAAAATTCGGTCGGGGGAGGACTGGACCAAGCTCGAGTCGTCGGTAACGCGTAGTGGACGGAAATGTCAGTGAACCGTCGGGGCACAACAGGATCGAAGACTCGAAGCCTACTAGGATTTTGGGTTCGCTTCTGAAAGGGAAACCCGGGGTCCTGGAACGCAAGGCAAAGAAGGAACTTAATGGTGTTAACCAGTGCGCTCCTCCCGAGAGCGAGAGAAGTCTTTGAATGATTTCCCACTTTAATGAAAAACCACATCTTAGAATCATCATGAATCCGCTGGAAGGTATAGTGCCTTAGCACTATACTATTATACTATATGAGTTGAAATGGAGTTATACGGGCCTTACCCTGTATATGCTCTGCGGGCTCGTGGACGGTGAGCACTGGTTAACTCGCCGTCCGGCAGTCTGGTAATAACCTTTAACGAGCCTAGTTGTCAGCGGCGCGTTCTGTTCCACGCGCGCCTCAAGGAGATGTCAGCAAACTGTAGGAGCCCGGCAGGGCCGAAGCCTCTGGTGAACAATGAAATTCCGTAAGGTAAGTCCATGTCCCCCCAGATCGAAGGCAACGAAGGAACGGGGTGGGGTTTAGTCAGTAAGAGTTTGACACGCCCTCCCGCTCCGCCCAGAGCGGGAGAAGTAATTTTGATGATTCCCCACCTAAAAAAGCCTGTATAGCTCTATCTCACTGTGTACCGATCAACAGCTAGGTAATAGGTTTTTCTCGTCATTTTGTCTTACATTCTTGAGCTTATGATTAGATAAACACTCGTAGTTACGTACAGGTTATCTGTACGTAGATAGATATTGTTTTTGCCTCATCATTAGGCACATTCTCACGCTCGTGTACATTATCCATGTTTACTCGTCGTAACGATTCAATATTGGTTGTCACTAGTTACATCGCTTGCCAAACATCAACACATTGTCCAAATTTATTTGGTCTAGTTTTAAGTGATGTCGGGCAAATAATGGAAAGAAATCGGTTATTTGTCAAGTATGCAAGCAACGGAGATTATAGCACACTAGCTATCCCCTGCGGTTTCACCCGCATTTTTCGTTACTGCTCCGCTCCCGTGGGTCGTAGCGTGATGGTATATAGCCTATAGCATTCCTCGGTAAATGGGCTATCTAACGCTGAAAGAATTTTTCAAATCGGACCAGTAGTTCCAGAGATTACCCGCTACATACAAACTTACAAATTTTACCTCTTTATAATATTAGTATAGACTAGCTGTCCCCTGCGGTTTCACCCGCATTTTTCGTTACTGCTCCGCTCCCGTGGGTCGTAGCGTGATAGTATATACAAACTTACAAACCTACAAACTTACAAATTTTACCTCTTTATAATATTATTAGTATAGATGAGTGTAGACACAGTTACAATCTGGATATTTACTCGCATTTACTCTTGGGAAGATGTCATTCTCTACTCGATAAAGACGCGACCGAGCAGAGATCAAACGCGGGTCCAACTGCAACAGCAGTACATGCAATCCGGGGCAGGGGGTGTACCACCATCATCTTCCAAAGTCTGGAGCTGGACTGTAGTTTAGAAATCACGCATTAAAATCTGAATTAAATTTTCCAACTTGAAAATCAGCATATACTTACATCTGAATTTTGAAGTTTTTAGATAATATACCTAGGTCATCATTTCAGTCGAAAGACGTTTATTGCTGGACATATGACTTCCTCCAAGCATCGCCACAACGACCGGTCAGACAGGTCGGTAACACAGGGTATCTCAGAAAAAACTTTTGTAAGTAGATGTATTTTTAAGAGTTGGGTGTACAATAATAATTGAATTAATCTAAGAACCATATCTGATTAATCAAAAGACGAAAGAGGCCAAGTCTGCAGTTTCTGGTTATGTGAATTAACGTATACCTATATATCAATTTTGTTAAGTATTTATGCATCTACAAAAGTAGTAGTACCTTCTTATTCACTGAGTCTCCTACTACATGCAACTTTTCTTTATTCTAAAGCTCATCCAAAAAAGTTCAATTTTAGATCAAAACCTAATAGTTACCTGCATCAAAAACAAATAAAAAAAAAACAGTTCAGAAAAAAGTAAACACCAAACCAAGCAAGGATGGATTATGCAAATACACATACAAGTTACAACTTACACCAGTAGAACCTCGCAGTGGCCGCGACCTTACCAGTCGTGCTACACCCGCACGGTGCAGCGAGCGTGAAGATTGGCAGACAAACAGTGTTCCAAGTGTTAAAGGACTTACTTTGTTTTGTTTTAGTGTAAGGAAGTGAGTGGTTAATATGAAGTGGTTGGTGGTTGCTTTTGTGGGTAGGTATTGTATTCTAATTTATTTCCGAATTATTAGGTTAGTTAAATTATTACTTTAATCTAATTTTTAATTTAATTAAAGTTTTTTAACCTCTGAGACCAAATTGACACAGGCAAATGTCAAACTTACTTCTTTTGTGTTGTGACAAGTGTGACAATCCACGTAATGTCATTGTAGACTCAGAGACTAAAAAACAGTTTTTAGTTAGTTCCACGGTAGTTACGTTTAGTTTTTATTTAAAACCCCTAAATACTACCCTGAATTTTGTACTATTAACTCCAGTGAAAAGCAACAGATTAAATGAGGATAAGGTGAATTTGTAGAAGAGATAAATTTTAAGAGATACTTAAGTGGAAAGATACTCCCGAGATAAAAAGTATCTATCCTATGTGCTGTTTCAAAACGTGGTCTAGCCGTGTACTAAGTTTCATCTAAATCCATTCAGTAGTTTTTACGGAAAAGAGTAGCAAACATCCATACATGGTAGTTGTAAAGCCACCACTAAACCGAGCTTGAAAAGTTCAGGGAACCGTGGTAATGCAGTAAATTACACTAAATAATGTGCCTGGCTGGGTTTGAACCCTCGACCTACCACTTACCTAAAGGTCCGGATCGTTATCATTACATAAGTGGTCAATGAGAAGGATTAAAATAAGTACAAAATCAGTATTAATTCATGAATTCCCGACCGGTCTCATAGGACCGCGCTGTTATTGTCTTACTATTGTGTCTCGTTTCGCGGGTATTGATAGGTTAATAAGTAAAATATCTAGCTGAGAAAGACTATCATCCATTGTTTCTTTGGTATGTAGAGCATAAATGACAATTTCCGCATCTGTTATAAGTGGCTAAATATTAAGCAAGTTCTATTTAAGCTTGGTACCACTCATCATCACACGCTATAGAATCATTATCGCCCAAATTAAAATTGCCTGTTACGTCTTCACATCACAACGCTACAGTCGTTGACCACTGCCGATCATTAATTTTAGTTTATTGCGATTAATTGAAGGGAATATTAGTCATTAATAAAAATAGCAATAAATCATGTTCATTATGCCCATGTTGAGTTAGGTTTATTGAAACGGGTTTAGTTCAATTTGTAGTGGTCGATCAGACATAGATATTAAGGGCTGTTTCTTCAACTTGGCACAAGGGTAGACCCTTTGATTATATAGGATGACTGATTTATCAGTGACCGCGAAAAAATCAGCAGTTCAGTACATTTAATCAGTTAGTAGGCGTACATAAATGCATTGAACTACTGATCTTTTCACACTTTTTCAGGTTTGGTCTCATAGTAAAAGTTGTTTGTTATCATGAGTACAATTACGTGTATTGTATTTACTCGTAAGTACCTACCTATCGGCCATTAATTACCAGTTACCCTATATAATGTCAGGCCATCCGTGTCTTATGTAGTTACTCAGATACCCGCGAAACGAGACACAATAGTAAAACAATAACAGCGCGGTCTCATAGGACCGGTTGGGGATTCAAACGTTAATTTCGGAATTATGTTCCCCTGAAGTTCCTCTTCTTCTTCTTCTTCCTGCCCTTATCCCGTGTTACTTGGGGTCGGCGCAGCACGTTTTTTTTTTCCATTCTTTCCTGTCACCCGTCATAACATCACTAACTCCCTTTTCTTTTATAGTTATCAGTTCTCTTGAAGCTCCTCAAAAATTTTTAAATTCTTCGATCGTAAGCATCGTAGTTTATGGCATTCGTGAAATGCATTACTGCAATCATCTCATAATGCAATCGGAACCAGGTCAGACCTTCAGAGTCCATTTATTATCAAAGATAATAACTCCAATTTACGTCATTACATAACTTTCGTTTCGCAAATGTGTCAAAATGCTCAATTTTGTACAACCATAACTTTTTTCTTGTTAAGTGTAGGTTCGGTATTAAATTGCCGGTAATTTTATTGTCCATTCGTTTTTTTTTATCAAAATCTAATCGGTACCACTTGTATTTTTTTTAATCATTATCTATTTGCCATTCCCAACAAATACCAATAGCTTGAATTTTGTACAGTCAGCTCAGTAAAATTTAATTAAAATAAATTTGTTTTCTGTGGTTCGTTATAAAATTCTAATTAATCTATCATATACCCGCGAAATGAGACACAATAGTAAAACAATAACAGCGCGGTCTCATAGGACCGGTCGGGGATTCAAACATTAATTACTTTTTTCGGATTTTACTGGCTTTTTTAAATTAAGGCTCTAAACACAACGCATTCTTACTGAATGCACCTTATTCCTTTCAACATGTTTTTAATTATGAGTTGAAACAAGTACCAGTTGTTGTTAGTAAGAATTACAAAAGTTTTTTTTTTCCAAATAAACACATACGCACCGTCGGACTTGTATTCTTCAAAGGGTTTTGCCATAGATATTCATAATCCGTGGCCAGTACGTACTACAGTTACCATCTACATTAGTAGATGGTAAACTGATAACAATTTGTTATTATACAATTTAAGCAAATTCTTTGTTCTACTAGTTTTTTAATGCAGTAGACCGGTAAAAACGCTTCAGCGGGCACCGATGGCAAAATTTTCCATATCTACGACATTACTAGCTGCTGCAAGGAGTTTCGCCCGCGTGAAAGTAGGTTTCTTCTTCTCCAAACTTCGGATGACCATTTCATTCCCTTAGGTGATTAATTTTGGAAGATACTCTCTTTATAGTCCTTGCCTACATCATCAAAGGACATGTGCAAAATTTCGGTTGTGCGTTGATATGTCACAATCACTTCCTTCTTTTAAATACACCATGTGACAGACATCGAGGTAAAAATGAATACCATGGATCCAGTACATCTCATCAGCTGCCGCCTGTGGTTTGATCCGCCTGTCTTTGGTTACTGCACCGCTCGCCTGCTCCTATTAGTCGTGGCGTGATATTATATGTCGATAAAAGGGCTATCCAAACTAAAATATTTTTTGTAGCCACGTTCAACCAAATAAATAAACTTTTCGAATCTTCTTATTAAGTAAATATTTAAACTAGTATGGACAAGAAAAATTGTGTATTACTTTGGAAAATATGAATAGTTCTAAATTTTCGATTGCCTCACCAAATTATTTCGATTTCAAATATGCAATTTTGTGCCCGGGATTATCTCACGGAACATAGAGCCGCAAATACAAAGTCAAATGTATTTGTTAGATCTTATGGTACATGATGTTACATACAAAATATCGATTAACTATGTGAAGGCAGCAAGGCATACAAATATTGCTTAGGTACCAAAATATGATTTTAGACTGTGTTGGTAGGTATTATTTGTTAAATATTAGAGATATTCGTACTTAACTAATTAAATCTTGGGCTATAAAATATAACACACTTGTCACAAATAAAGTAAAACACATCTTCATATCAATACCTCTGTAATGGAGTAAACAAACCAGTTTGTGGACAGCAAGGTAAATGCCAATGGTTGTAAAATAAAATGCAGGCGAAGCCGTCGGCCCTGGCTGGCTGTTTCAATGTAAACCCATGATAGTATGTTATTTTGTGTAGTACATCATTATTAGTGTCAACATGCTACTGCAAGCTTCCAAGAAAAAATACGGCCAAGTGTGAACCCGACTCGCGCTCGAAGAGTTCCATGCAAACTTATCTATGTATCTAAATACATAGATCAATTCCCGACCCAAAACTCGAAATTTTTTCCGAAATAGTTTTCAGACTTTATCCTTTATTTGTGCTTTGGGACGTCGCTTCATGTCTTTCAGGATTCATTCAGTGTTATATCTCCCTATTTTCCTGAGAAAAATGGATCTTTACAGACGTTAGACGGACAACAAAGTGATCCTATGGGTTCCGTTTTCACCGACTAAGATACGAAACCCTAAAATTCATAGATATATTGCAGAAAGTAGATCTAATTTAGATACATTAGAGCTTCGATGGTGTCACTTTGGTGTAGTGATCGCAAGGTGTAGACTGCTGAGTATGTATGTACGAGGTCATGGGATCAAAGTCAAAGTCAAGTTAAAGTCAAAATATTTTTATTTCATATAGGCCTGCATGGGCACTTATAAAACGTCGAAAACTAGTGCACGGTTCCAAATTGGTCGTTTCCTATGGAGAAGAACCGGCAAGAAACTCCATGGTTACTCTTTTCAAAAAACTATTGGGTTTACAACATTTCCATATTACAACACAGACACTTATGCGAGGACAGTGTAGACCAGTCAATATTGCACCCAAAACCACAATAAAGATAAAGTTAGTCAAAAACTGGGTTTAAAATAGTAAATAAATAAAATAAAACAAACATGGGGCAGTTAATAGACATGTTTACACAATAATGCAGTTAATGAGTTACCAGGGGGCCACATGTGCAGAAGCAGTTAATGCCAAACAAGCGTGTCTTCGACGTAGTCTCTAACCTTGTAATATGCTTTTTTGGTTAGGACACGCTTAAAGGCTCCCCCACACAGGCGCGTTATTATCGGTCGATAATATCGCATGCGTTACTGCGATATCTGTTTGCAGTACATTTTGTATTAGGACGGTCGTATAGTTACACACTGCTGCGATAATAACGCTGCAATGGAAGTGGGACGTTGCGTTTCTCCGTCCTGCGATATTCCGATATGCGTTCTAGAATGTTTTGTATCAGAACGCAAACGACCGTACACACATCTGCGATAATAACGCAACTTTCTCGTAAGAAATATCGGACGATAAAAACGCAGCTGTGTGCAAGGAATCGGGACGCATTAACGCAATACCGCATGCGATATTACCGACCGATAATAACGCACCTGTGTGGGGGAGCCTTCATATGGGTTTTGAACTTTCCCTCGCTAAGTTCAATAACGGACTTGGACAACTTATTATAAAAGCGTATACTATTGACAAGGAATGACTTGCTGGTCTTCGCTAGTCTCCATTTAGGTAACACGATTTCGTGTTTCCTACGCGTATTTTTGTCATGTAAATCGCTTCTAATTTTAAAAAGTCCTAAGTTTTTACGTACATACAATATACTTTCTAAAATATTATCGATTTGTGAGTGTATTTTTATTATAGAAACTTTCTTAGAATACTGCGCCTGTGGAATGTTGTCTATGTCTGTAATACAAGCACAAACTTTGTAATTCATAGGAGACAAAGTAATAGAGAAGTAGGTATGTTCCTTGTGAGGCATATTAAAGGTTAGGCATGTAAAAGCTGTCACGAGGAGGCTAGGAGGTCTGAACCACCTGAAAACTCGTGTGGGTCCTCCAACGGCCTTTAGAGACTGCAGAGGCGTCAAATAAAATGTAGGTACTTACTTAATTAATATCATAGAAAAAATAAAATTCTAAGCTAACAGAAGATATTATTATGACAATAAAATGGGAACAACTAAAAACAAAAAAAATAACACTACAACTTTACCATCTTTTAAAAATATGATTTGGAAGTATGTTCCCACCGGAAAATTGTCTACTTTGACACGGGCTAAACTGCTGATAACAACTAGTACCTAACTTACGAGTATAACTTACAACCCATAACTTCCCATAAGGAGATTACGTTTGCTGACATCCATTTCAAGTAACGGCTTTTTTAACACAGTTGCTCGTAAAGCTGATGTAATTCCACCGGTTTTAAATATGTAAAGTGGGTCATAAAATACGCGTGTGTTATACCAAAGCAAATAGTTAAGTTATAGTCCATACAAATTCCATAACAGCATTATTTGCCATTTCACGCGAGGCGATTAGTTCGAAATTTGAATAGCCTCATCATTTTACCATTTGTCATATTTTATAATTTTTTGTCATTTCTTGTAATTTTTTGACATTTTTTGTCACTTTATGTCACTTTTTGTCATTTTTTGTCATTTCTTGTCATTTTTTGGCACTTTTTGTCTTTTTTTGTAATTTTTTGTAACTTTTTGTTATTTTTTGTCATTTTTGTCACTTTTTGTAATTTTTTGTCACTTTTTCTCATTTTTTGTCACTTTTTCTCATTTTTTGTCATTTTTTGTAATTTTTGTCACTTTTTGTGATTTATTGTCATTTCAGTCATTTTTTTGTCACTTTTTGTGTTTTTTTGTAATTTTTTGTCACTTTTTGTGATTTATTATCATTTCAGTCACTTTTTGTTACTTTGTGTCATTTTTGTCATTTTTTGTGATTCATTGTCATTTCAGTCATTTTTGTCACTTTTTGTGATTTTTTGTCACTTTTTGTCATGTTTTGTCATTTTTTGTCATTTTTTGTCATGTTTTGTCATGTTTTGTCACTTTTTGTGATTTATTGTCATTACAGTCATTTTTTGTCACTTTTTGTCATTTTTTGTTACTTTGAGTCATTTTTGTCACTTTTTGTCATTTTTGTGATTTGTTGTGATTTTCTGTCATTTTTTGTCACTTTTTGTCATTTTTTGTTACTTTTTGTCATTTTTGTGATTTTCTGTCATTTTTTGTCATTTTTTGTCACTTTTTGTCATTTTTTGTCACTCTTTGTCATTTCAGTCATTTTTAGTCGTTTTCGTCATTTTTTGTAATTTTTGTAATTTTGTCATTTTACCAAACAATATTTGCGTTCGATTTCTTTGGCGCCAAACACTAAGATGAGATTTTTTTTTCTGTTTCCTCGCAAATGTGTTAAAAAACGTCGTACGATATACGTGCGTATTGGTTATAACATGCTCGGCTCAGTTACGCCCTCGCCTTCGGCTCGGGCTGAAATTCTGCCTCGCATGTTATAACCATCATTACGCACTAATATCGTAATGTACTATTAAATGTCATGTGCGATCAACCGCACATCATCGGTAACTCGTGAATTATTATTATTAGCTTATATTGTAATGCAAATGTAATACCGTGTTACCCTAGCTAATAGGTTGTGGAGGTCCGGTAGGCAGGCGCTCCTCGAAAAATACTGGTATTCAGCTAAATCCGGCTTGACTGGAAGTCCTGTGTTTACTGTTTATCTCCTTTTTCCACTCAATCCTTATTAAATTAACCTTACTGGTAGTGCGAAATAACGCTTCTATCAAAATCAGACCATGATACATACATCCACTACAGTCGATCGTCATAAAACATTTCACTTTCAAATATTGGTAGTCACAATTCTATTAATTACTCAGATACCCGCGAAACGAGACACAATAGTAAAACAATAACAGCGCGGTCTCATAGGACCGGTTGGGGATTCAAACGTTAATACAATTATTTTTACATTTCAAGTGGTGCTATCATGTGAGGGACAGCGGCCTCCTTCCTTGCCCTTTACTGCATCCAGCTTCCGAACAATAGAACGGGGATTGAGCAGTGAGTATAGCAGTGTCAGACACTTCCCAACATTTTGTCTTTAAGTGTCAGACATTCGCGACATTTTGTCGTACTGTGTTAAACAGTCACACAACTTCTGATTGAAATTATTATTTATTATTGTATTTCTGAAAATTTTATTATGTTTGCACAGTTTTAGATATCTTCGATATTTTGTCGTATAGTGTCAGGCATACGCGAGATTTTGTCGTACCTACAGTAACAGATCAACGACACATTTACGCTCGTTTTCAATAACCTACCGCAGTTCATAGATAGATAGCTATCCCCGATAAACAGTAAGATTCTATCTATCAATCCACAAATTTTGGTAGGAAATGCTATCCGTCGGTATAGGAAAGCAAGTAAGGGCAAAAGGATAGATTTGTTTATCTTTAGTAGCTGCAACTGTAGATAGATAGCTTATTGAAAACGGGCGTTAGTCATACAATATCAACCTTCTTTTTGTTTGTAATCTTGGCCTGAAGTCTATTAGAATTGGTACTGCCAAACTTGTCACAAATGACCGACAATTCTGATACAATTCTAATAGCAGACTTGAGGCTCTGTTCTGGTGTCAAACAGGTCTGTCGAATAGATCTCAATTAACTTGTCAATAACTTACATTCGATCTGAACAGCCATCATCACCCAACCATTCTCTCTTTCAGGTGTCCCCGGCAGGTCCGCAATAGTCTCAGACATAATCATCCGGTATTACAAGTAAGTCATAATCTACTACAAATTACCTTTTGATGACTTAAATACAACACTCTTTTCATTGTCTTGGGTCAAGCAGTTTAAACTATCGTGTAATCATTTAAGTAGATAATTTGACAAATCTTTGTTCTAAATGGGAGTAGAACGAGTAGGTAATTCGTTTCTTCCTTGTTTTGACTATTATGTAAAGAGCAAAGAATTTAATGTTGTAATTCAAAATAATTATTTATTTGTATGAAGTTAATGTTGTATTACAGAAAATTATTAACCAATACTAGAGCCCTGATCTTCATCAATCATCGTATTAGTTTCTAAAATATGTCAATTGCAAAACATAGAACTTTCAAAGGATTCTGAAACAGTTCTTTGCTATTTGTTCATTAACCAACCGATGTATTCTTAGGCTAAACTCACACTGGCGCAGTCACGATGCGTCATACATTTCGTCAATAGGATATCCATCCTCATTTTCCTATTATTTAGATAATTTGACATAGCCCGTAGAATCACCGAACTAACATATCCACCAACAATTTTCAGGACAAACCTCACATCTCCGTCGTCCTATCGCATCGCCAACGTCAAGTCTTTGATGACTGATCCTGAGTTTGACGTCAAGAGACCTACAGTCATCTACGCTCATGGGTAATAAGCCACAGTAATTCTCGAAAATCTTCCTATTATTCTGTTTTGTTCTTAGTTATTTAGATAAGAATATGGCATCATATTATAGGAGAGTCATGTACTAGGATTTTAGAAGTTTAAACTAAAGGCAATACAGAGAATAAGGTCTGTACCTCAATGAGACGCCATAACTTATCTCTTCACCACCCTAAGTTGACTGGTAGAGAATGCCTAAGGCATTAAGTCCGCCTGTGTACTTTAATAATAATAATAATAAGGGCCTGATACAGAAGGCAGTACTCCTTGATACGGCTCGTATCGTGAGGAGGTTCCTGTCTCTGGAACCCTAACCACCGGTAGCTTGGACCCTGCTCCCGCTAGCGGTGGCATTCTATATTTTATATTTTTAAATGTTTTTTTTATTATTTTTGTAAGAAATATTTAAAAATATACTTAATATGTATTTAAAAAATAAATAAAGAGATAATAATAATATACTTTATTTATTTTGACAAAATTAGTCCACTGGTTAGTATACAAGCAAACTTATCAATGAGGGCCTATTTCACCATCTATGATTAAGTTGCCAATTTTTTTGCCAACTTTGTGCATGAAGAATAAATAAATACATAACGAAACTGCCAGTTTGCGCAGCCAAGAAAATGCTTTCAGCTCTATGATGTGTCATTGTTGTTAATGAATAAATATGATGATAATGTAGGTACGTGCCTCACCTGGCCACTGTTGGTCACGTAGTTAATCATGTAACATGTTTTTGCTATGCCGTCATGGCGTTCCAATGAGTCGCGTCCCTTATCATCATTTACCTAGCCTTTTCCCAACTATGTTGGGGTCGGCTTCCAGTCAAGCCGAATTTAGCTAAATATCAGTATTTTACGAGGAGCGGCTGCCTACCAGATCTCTACAAACCATTAACTGGGGTAACACGGTATTTCATGGCAAGACTGGAGTCAGATTTACTGGGTTCTGATTATCCGTAACGACTGCCAAATATCCACAAATGACAGCCGGGACCTACGGCTTAACATGCTTTCCGAAGCACGGAGGAAACTCGGTATGTTAAGATGGTCATCCACCCACAGACCAACCTTACAAGCGTTGCTTAACCTTGCCGATCGTAACCTTTATATGTTATATTTAAAGCTAACCTAAACATTGCATAGAACTTTAGTTGCTGTGAAAAATTGGTTGTTTTTCCAATAAGTATGTTTCCTATGTTAAAGGAAGATCTCCATTTGAACTTACACATCTGATTTTCTCTTTCTTTCTTAAGTTTTACCCCAAATAAAACTTTTACAATTAACAGAACTCTAACGCCCGTTTTCAATAAGCTATCTAAAGTTGCAGCTACTAAAGATAAACAAATCTATCCTTTTGCCCTTACTTGCTTTCCTATAACTTACCGACGGATAGCATTTCCTACCAAAAGTTGTTGATTGATAGATAGAATCATACTGTTTATCGGGGATAGCTATAGCTAGTCTATGAACTGCGGTAGTTTATTGAAAACGGGCGTAAAACCATAACTTTATTTTTTCTATCTTCCAGCTATGTAGAACTATCAACAGACGAGAGCACATCGACGGTGGTGTCTGCGTACCTTCAGCGAGGAGACTACAACGTGCTGCTGCTGGACTGGTCCAACATCGCCTTCGGGAACTACGTCATCATCGCCAAGACGCTGCCTGGTGTAAGAATATGCAGCTCTTTGAATAATAGCAGTAGTGTTACCCGAAACATTGTGAACGAAGCCAGCCAACATCATCTGCCTAGCCTATTTGCGATATTTTGACAATACAAAAGTGCCCGTAAATGAACTGTTCGAAATAAAGGTCGGTAGGCGATTTTTGCAGTATATGTACGTATTAGCAACATTCCAACCTTAACAATTTTAAAGGAAACTAAATGATCCACCCTCTGAGTTTGTTTCGGTGTTTCTTCTCAGGGTAGTCAGGAAACACCGGCCTCATCTAGAATAAAATGACAAAAAAAAATTGACGCGTAAAGGTTTTTGTGAAAACCTATTTGCAAAATAAATATCATTTATCACTCTGTATTGTCTTTCCAGGCAGGCCAGCACGTAGGCAAGGCGCTTCTGAAGCTAGTGAAGCGAGGTCTCCCAGTCAAGACCCTGCACCTGGTCGGCCACTCCATGGGTAGTCATCTGATCGCGTATGCTGCCAGGTATCTCAAGTCCAGAGGGTTTACGGTGCCGAGGTAAGAGTGCTGCTAGAAGATGTGGATAAGTCTTTGTAGCGACATCTAGGGCGCCACATAAAAAATTCGAAATCCTGCAACGCGCAATTAAATTTCTCCGCGCGGTTTTAACAAATACGACAGCTCGAAATCATCTATCGGACAATTGCCCAAACCCTCTAGTCGGTTCCTTTATAACGGAGATTTGCATACTTCCAAATCTTCATCATGATGACTTAAATACCGAAGACTGTTAAAGAAACAGGAATAAGAGAAAGAAAAATTGATAGCGTCACAGATCATAATCGTAGCAAAATCAGCCTTATAATGTTTCACTGCTGAGACTTAGAGTATAAAAATAAAATTATTATACATATATACGGATTCTATAGAAGAGTCACAAGTTATATTTATTTTGTTTAACAGAAGTCGTATGTACTAGTAGAAAAAATGCTGTAAAGTGTGTAAGCGTTGTGTGTGAGTGTATGTGTAAGAGCAATAGCACACTAGCGGCCAGGCCACAGGTGCGCGCGCTCTATGGCGAAATCATATAAATGTATGTATCTCTATGGCCGCCGCGACCTGGCCGCTAGTGCGCTATTGCTCTAAGATTCATAGGAAGTGGTCAGTGTTGAATGTTCATTAAAATATGATTTGCCATCGTAACAAATGTGGCTTTACTGAGTTATAATCATTAAAATCATCAATCGACAGTTAAACGTATTGAAAGACAAAGTCTCTCAATTAGGTTAGCTGAACTGAGAGTGTTTTCGAACGATTAATAATAATAATTCATTTTATGATTTCAAGTTAAGTAATCCTTGAGTTTTAGACCGTCAGTAAAGTTCCACGAGCGTAGCAAATGAACGAGGATGTATATAGGAAGTCTTATCGATATCTTGTTAGAATATCTAATTATTATAATTCGTTAACGGAACTAGCTTCTGCCAGCTGCTGTACCCGCTTAAAAGAAGTTTTCTGCATACAAACTTTGGACACCCGTTTCATCCCCTTGGTGAATTTTGGACAATGCTCTTTTAGTGCTTGCCTAATTCGTTACAGGAAGCTTTGAGCAAAATATTACGTTCCTAGTCCCAGTAGTTTGGGGTGTGTGTTGACATGTCCGTCTGTCAGTTATCCTTTCATACAGGGTTATTTGTAAAACACTAACAATCTTGCAGGACTTAATGATTATAGTAACATTAACATAGTCCTGAGAGGTTGTCAGTGTTTTACAAATAACCCTTATATACAGATTAAACAAGCTTATTATAATCAAGCTAAATATGTAAGCTATGTACTTACATATTTAGCTTGCATCATCTATACGACCCTGGCATCAGTAACACATTCGATAATGACTTATAAAATACCTATGCTAATCAAGTTCGGTCCAGTCCAAGTGAGACTGGCTGTCGGTCAAGTTAAAAGTCAGGGTTAGATTACTATTAATATAGTGATTGATTTATGAGGTTAACTTACATTGTGTACGAAAATCCGTGATCTTAGTATTCGAATACATACTGGTAATTTTACACAAAAATGAGGCACATCGACGGTTAGGCTCTCTAAAAAATAAGCCTAGATATACCAATGTACCTGTCTTGTGTCGATCATATGATGTTCGCGGGGTAAAATTGACCAGACTTTGCTCTAAACAGTGAGGATTGGAAGGGGAAAGGGGAGGTTTTAATTAGTAAGACGAAATAAGTAGCCGTCTTAGCGCCTGTTAATAGTTGACTAGCAAACAGCCGAACTGACAACTTTACTCATAAAATTGGCAGAGTTGATCAATATTCTCACAATCTCACTCCTTTTATAAAGACAAAGTTTCTTGGTCAATAGTGGCATCTACGAGTATACAGCTACATAATAATTTGAACTAGAAAAAGGCCTGGTCTGTGGTAGGCAGAAGAGAGTATAATATACTACTTATACAACTATTTTAGCAACATCATCAGGCAACGGTTCACAAGACATAATACCCGTCTGGACGGATTGCCCTGCTTCTTTAATGCATTGTGGTACTTTTCTTCCTGTTTCCTGTTCACTCCTATAGGTCCTTCAGTGAGACATTTGCAGATACTAAAAAAACTTTACTTAATTGTCTTTCTTCTTCGAATTATAATTTTACTTTCAAAGCCAAAATTTTAAAACACTACATTTCTCTTAATATGTTATACTGCTACATTTTCCTAGAAAGTTACCTACATATTTTATGAGTATACATTAAGGCCCGGCGCCCACTATTGGTGGGCATCGGTGCGGCTCGGTAGAGCTCGAGCGCTTTACGCCGGCTTCGGGCGGCTTTGGGCGCCTTAGAGCTGCGTCGGGCGACTTCGGGCGGCTTTGAGCGCCTGAGAGCTGCCTCGGCAGTCGTAAACACGCCTAAGGACGCCGTAGCTGATTTTGGGTAGCCTAAGAATAGTTCTGGCTGCAGAAACATCGCAGAGCAGTCACTCGTAACGTTCCGTGAAAACAGTTATGTGTGTGTATTTATAATGGTGGATTGGGACTTACTTTTAAGTTTGTTTTTGTTTAGGTGTTTATTCATAAGTTATTTATGTAGCTTTTAGTCTCAAATTGTTTTGATATTTATTTTATTTTTACTTGGTCCCTGTATTAGGACATTTTTATTAGTATTTTGGTTAAAAAAAAATATGCCTATAACAGTTTTCTTTACGAATGTACATGCGCAGAAGTTCGCAGAGCCTATGTTCAGGACTGCCAAGTTATTTTGCGTCTTCTTGTACGATATGATAATGAAGGCGCGTGCGGTGATCGAAATGACTGTTCTGCGACGTGTCTGATCCGAAAATGCCACCCGAGCTACCCGAAGACCGCCTCGGCATCCTTAGCCATGCTTACGGCTGCCGAGGCCGCCCGAAGTCGCCCGACGCAGCTTTAAGGCGCCCTAAGCCGCTCGAAGCCGGCGTAAAGCGCTCGAGCTGTACCGAGCCGCACCGATGCCCACCGATAGTGGGCGCCGGGCCTAAAAGTGCTTCCTCTCTCCTAACTCACTTATTTTGCTGTGCCCGACAGGGTCCATGTGATCTAATTATTTTGTTTTACCACCTAAGTTTACACACATATGGGAATGCAATAAAGTATTGAGTATTGAGTAATTTTTAGTTCTAGGGCATGCCGGTTTCCTCACGATGTTTTCCTTCACCATTTTTGAGAGCAGCGGTGATGAAATAAATTACACAAACAAAGTAATGCGCATGTGTCATCCACTAACCCGCACTGGACCCGGGTGGTGGATTACGGCCCATTCCCTCTCATAGAGAGGAGGCCTGAGTCCTAGCAGAGGGAACACTACTAGGCCGATAATGCTAATGCTAATATCTTAGACAACCTCCTGTATTATTTTTAGTTCTTACGATCCATCTTAACCTATCACATACCCACAAAACGAGACACAATAGTAAAATAATAACAGCGCTAGTATTCATGAATTAAGGTTGTCTGGTAGATATCGCTGTCAGCGATAAGACTGCCATTGTACCCATAGATTTAGGTTTCTGCATAATTTGTAACTTCTTTTGGTGTACAATAAAGTTTATTCTATTTTTTATTTTTCTTCACAGACTAACCGGCCTAGACCCAGCCTACCCTGGCTTCTACCCTCCACTAGCAGCACCCCCCATGTCTGCATCAGACGCGAGCTTCGTGGACGTCATCCACACGGACGGCGGCGGGTATGGCACACCCGAGGCCACGGGACATGCCGACTTCTGGCCCAACGGTGGGCAGGCGAAACAGCCCGGCTGCCTGTCCGCGACTTTACCGCTTACTAACGAAGGTGAGAAGCTATACACACGTGGTGACAGTGGGTCTTCCACACCCGAGGCCACGGGACATGCTGACTTCTGGCCCAACGGTGGGCAGGCGAAGCAGCCCGGCTGTCTGTCCGTGACTTTATCGCTTACTAACGAAGGTGAGAAGCGACACACGAGGATGAAGGCGGATACAGTACACCCGAGGCTACAGGATATGCTGACTTCTGGCCCAATGGCAACTGGCAGGATATGACTACAGCAGCCAGAGAGCGCCTTAATCATATCCTGCCAGTTATACCATAACTTACTAGCAATATATTGCAAGTAAGTGTAAGTTCACGCTATTATAAAGGCGGAATAGTGCGTTTTTCTTCACACTCGAATATTATCTGTCTACATACTATTGCTACGTTGGTGTCGTGGTTACACACGCGGTTGTATAGAGTAGGTTCCTGAGTAGGAGAAAAAAGGACGATAAAGATTAAAGAACCTTTTATCATTCCGAATTCCTCAAGTAACAGAATGAGGATTTAAACCCGGGGCGCTAGTGCCACGAGGAATTTGTCAAAAAGAAATCCGTGATCCTAGAACGCTAAGGACAACTGAAGCATACAAGTGTAGTTTTTGGTCAGTAAAGTCTGACAAGCCGTCCTGCTTCACTCTAAACTGGCCCAAGTAATAGGATTATATTTAACTTAAAAAAAAAGTTTTTGAAGATTTAGACCAATTCTCTTTCTCATTCCCAGACTTCTGCAGCCACTGGCGTTCCTGGGCATTCTGGTCGGAGTCTCTGGCAGGAGACAGTCTCCTGGCGCGGAGGTGCCAGGACTACGACATGTTCCTCCGGGGACAGTGCTCGGAGGAGCCTGTCGTCTTCATGGGTATCAGAGCCACACCAGAGTGAGTTTGGTTATGTTGCGTTCTGGTCGGAGTCTCTGACGGGAGACAGTCTCCTGGCGCGGCGGTGCCAGGACTACGACATGTTCCTCCGGGGACAGTGCTCGGAGGAGCCTGTCGTCTTCATGGGCATCAGAGCTACAAGCGAGTGAGTTTGGTTTATGTTGCGTTCTGGTCGGAGTCTCTGACGGGGGACAGTCTCCTAGCGCGGAGGTGCCAGGACTACGACATGTTCCTCCGCGGACAGTGCTCGGAGGAGCCTGTCGTCTACATGGGCATCAGAGCCACAAACGAGTGAGTTTGGGTTATGTTGCTTTTGGGTTTTGATTAGGCGCTGTAATATATGGCGCCTAGTCAAAATTTAACTCTATACTTTATGGCCTAAATACAAAACTGCGATGCGATATCGCATCGTAAAATTCTGCGATCTCGCACGACGCATCGCGAGGACTTGTGGGTTGATTTGGATCACTCATAGTAAGTATGAACACCTGAATATGAAGATGCTTTGACGCACGCATCGCAGCAATTCGCCACAGTTTTTGTCATAAGCACGACGCTTATGGCAGAAACCTGAGCTGCAAATTCGCATTTGGTTGGGTAGATTACGATTTGTATAAAGAGGATTAGGGCCTAAAGTGCGGACACTCTCGAACTGCATACAAAAGAAATGAAGTTTAAAGACACGATACTTGCAAATATGAAGCATTTTAGCTAGGTACATATCTACTAAAAATGTATATATATATATTTTTTTTAATGGTTATAAACTAGCGCTTGACTGCGATCCCACCTGATGGTAAGCAGTGATGCAATCGTCGATGGTGAGGCGCACTAGTTTATTAAGAGCCTATTCACTCTAGCCTTGAAGACACCCAAAAAAAACAATCGCGTTTAATCTATTTCATTCCTGATATATTATTTACAGTTTACGCGGTAACTTCTACTTGAGGACCGGAGCAAAAGTGCCATACGGACTGAACTTGAGAGGAGCCAGCTGATGTCAATGATCAAAACCTATGGCGTAACTAGAAGATGGATCACCTATACCGAAAGGAAAATGGTAGTATAAGCTATGACATTTTTAGGATATAAATATGGAATACCAGTACCGAAGGATCTGTCTGAGTGAATCGGAGAAAAAGGGTGATCGCAGTGGCATAGAATTCGCATGGTTTTCGAATTTGTCCTTGAAAACTGTACAAATGTAAATATAATTAAAATATGTAGTTATTTAAGTATATGATGAGGCAGTAAGTCCGCCTATGTTCTTATAATAGGTTACATGAAATGTCAATAAATAAATAAATGATTACGAAAAAGAGCAAAAGGATACATTGCGCACTAGCAGACCATGTAGGTATGCTGATCTTGGCGCGTTGTGTCCATAAATTTTATATGGCAACTAGACTTGTAGAGCTATATTAGATCCACGCCACGCGACGTGGTTCTGCGTACAAATCAGGCGTGGCTCATGTATTGTGTACGTCGATCTAAATACTTCCCGTAAAATCACAAAGGCACCTACATAATTTAATTAAAATTTAGTAAGATGGCAACCTATAGTGACTACAGTCAGAATTTTAATTCGATTCCAGATTTGACATTAGCTACTGTCATTTTGTGAAATAATGATACCACATATAATAGTGTAGTGATGAACACAAAAATCGATAAACAATCAGTGTGCTGCTGTAGACGAAATAGCAGCACAACATGGGATCACGGTTTTAAGACTGCCCCCTTACCATTGCGAGCTAAACCCTATCGAATTGATATGGGCGCAGGTAAAGGAGCATGTAGCTCATGTTCCTTCATCATCACATTTTTTTATTTATTTCACACACAATTATAAAAGAAAATTCTCAGGTCGTTAATTAATCGTTAAAACTAAATTATTATCGGTTCAGAAATATTTAATTTCCTGATATACTTAGTTTACGAGAGTAAAATTATAAACGAGAAGAATCGATCCGGAAATATTCCATTTCCATAACGAATAATTTCGCAACGTCACTATTTAGTACTTGTCATAACGTTGCAACACTGAAATTGTCAAATCTGGAATCGAATTAAAATTCCGACTGTATACTCAAAATAAAATAAAATAATGTTTCAATAGTTGTTTTATTCCAATTATTTTATACTCTTCATCACAGTCATTGTAAATTACGTTTTAAACAGTTGAATGGCAGCACAAAAATAACAACTCAATGATTACGAATACTATTTAAATTAGTAGAATTACAAAAACTATAACTATTATTACTATCTACTACTATTATATCTTTTTAAATCATTTCGAAAGTTGAGTATCTTTATTCTGTGTGTGTTCTCTATTCTAGATTATGTTGTGGTGTAGTAAAAAGACAGATTATGACTTCAAATTGAATTCTCAAATGGATTCATAAATTATATGTACAATTTGTATTAAATCTCTAATCATCTGAACAATTGAAACATTTAATAACAATAATATCACTTAAAATTACCTACAAATTATCACTCAATTATTACAATATCTTATTATTCATATATTCTTATTTGTACATGTATCCTAAACAAACTCTTTCAGAGCTGTGTTGGCATTTTCCGGAATGCTACGTTAAAATATCACATTAATACTGGAGGTATCACAAATTCCAGTGTGCACAACAATATCATTGATATGCCTGATATCAGTTTCTATAGTCACATTATCACTAACCTTTTAATCATCATCATCTTATTTTAATCATCATTATCATCTTATACAATAGTTTCTACATGTTTCCTGTGCTAGGCCTCCTCTCTTGTAGAGGAAATGGGCCATAATTCACCGCGCAGGCCCATTGCAGATTGGTGGATGTCACATGTCTTCGAATTTTTGGTTCTAGGACATGCCGGTTTCCTCACGATGTTTTCCTTCACCGTTTTGAGAGCAGTGGTGATTAAAATATTTACACAAAGTGAATCCGCGACCTACAACTTGTAAGTCGGGGCAATTACCAATGGGCCAACACTGCTCTCAACAAATTAACAATTAACTTAAATTCTACAAATTAACTTAAACTATTCACTCAGTCAACAGTTCTAATATCTTCAATACTATCAGGCAACGTCCTGCCTTTCGTCTCCGGCAGTAAGAAGCACACCAGTCCAGCTAGAATGGGAGCCAACCCAAAGATGACCGTAGCCAACCATGGAATGGTCATTGACGTATTCGAGATGAATGGGGCGACCATGGAACCAATCCTCATGGCTGTAGAACAAGCTCCCATACCCATATTTCTGATCACTGTAGGATATAGCTCCGAAGTGTAAATGTAGATGGTAGAAGCGACAATGGCAGCACAGCTGACGCCTAAAGTTCCAAGGGTCAAGGTCAAAGCGAAGATCTTGGGGACGAAGTACAGGACGATGACGAAGATGCCTCCGAGGGTGGAAAAGACGGTGGTGGTGAGTCTCCTGCCGAGCTTCCTGATGAGCCAGATGGAGATTATGTTTGATGGGATCTGGAAATAGAGGAGGGACAAGCTTAGTCTTGTAGTTGAATAACATAAATTATATAAGCGGAAAGTAATTGGGTGTCTTCTACATGCAGGCAATGTTTTTTTACTCAAATATATTAGCGGCAAGTTTCCTTAAAATTCATAAAATAAATAAATGTAATATTTCGCTAACGTATTCCAAGTTAATGGATAGTCCTGTGCAAGTTTCTTTGGCTGGCAAAAACTGGCAAAATCATTGCTATTTTTTATTTACCGAAATTTAAAAAAAAAAATGACAGTTCACCGAAGTTCATGGCGCGCGCGCGAATGTTAACATTGGTAGACCTGGGTAGACCAATAATGTTTTAAGTTTAGTGTTTTTACGCGTCAGTTCTAACTTTATTGTACTTCTAATTAATTGTGAAGTTATTTTTTTAACGAAATGTGTAGGTATGATTACGACAGTAAATTCCGAAAGGTTTACATTGAATAATTTCGCTGGAAAAGTTACGTGATAAATACGCGGTAGTGAAGGTTTTTCATTTGTTTTTGTTAAAAATAAATGCTGAATATACAAACGAAATGTGTTATGATGTGTCTACAAGGAGGAGGAGGGTGAGTTTTATGATTTTTTTTTTCTAAATGTAAGCTGAATATTTCTAATAAGATTCTAAAATCAATAGAAAGAGTATTATGTAGGTACTATTAGAATAGAAAATAATAGTTTCCAATAAGAAGATTCTAAAAAAAAATGTAACACATGACGAATTCTTAATTTGAATTTTGTTGGGAAATACGGCCCCCTCGGACAGATAAAAAGTATGGTAATCGTAACACCACACTGGCAAAAAATCTATGATACTCAAACACGCACAGGTAATAAGTATAATATGTATACTAGCAATCAGTAGCCTTACCATGAGTTTGTAAAAACGTTCTCGCTATCGAAAACTATCGCTTTGTCCCTGTCATTGTGGTGCACGTGAAAGAGACAAAGCTATAGTTTTCGATAGCGAGAACGTTTTTTCAAACTCATGGTAAGGCCATTGATCTGATTATTCTGCTTAGTACCTACATCAATCGCGTTCGTTCCCGTTCCACGGCAATAGATGGTGTTAGCAGCGACTTTGCAAGAAGGGTTACATGGGGGGGTTACTTTTATTACATTTCTTAAGACTTTTTTTATCTATTTAAAAAATATAAAGCTGTATCGATTCAGTACCCGATTCTGAACATACGATTTTCAGAATGAGAGTTTACTAACATAGTACGCGTGTGTTATGCAAATGGTAACTGAAGGGTGTGCGTTGTAATCAGTAAATGCCTACCTCCACCCAAAGCAGGAAAAGTAGTAGGTACTACCACTTTTTGGTAGTAATACTGCTCGTTCGTATTTCTTTAATTTCTCGCAAAATACTTGAATGATAAATACCTGTATAGCACCAGCCAAGGCCACACTAACAAACGGATCAGGACTGGTCTGGCTGATGTACTGGTTGAAGCCGAAGTACGTGACCCCGGTGACGAGCCAGATGAAGCAGCAGCAGCTGGTCTTCAACAGTAAGGACCTCTGGAACAGCGCCGAGTAGTTCAGCTTCGGCTCGTCGGCTTTCGCGCAGATCTCCTTGGATAGTTGCGTCAGGGTTTCCTCGATTTTTGCTGTGGGTAGCTTGTTTCTGGAAGGAGATGGGTTTTGATTATTAAAGTGAAACTTTACACTGTCTCAATCATCGTCGGATAGACAGAAGCCAGTAAAATCTGACTCCAGTCTTGCCATGAAGTACGTAAGTAGAAGTTGTGGAGGTCTGGTAGGCAGCCGCTCCTCGTAAAATACTATTCAGCTAAATCCGGCTTGACTGGAAGCCGACCACAATAAAGTTGGGAAAAGGCTAGGAAGATGATGATGATTACATCGTCTCAAACTGTTTTCGTCAGTGTGTTGTATGTCGTGTGACAGTGACGTCAAAGAAGCCGAGACCAATATGGCGGCTATACTTCACGTCAGCTGACTGTGTAGTTTTAGTAGTTTATAGAGTATTACTTATTTGTGCCAGCGCTCCACGCTATTTTCTTTGTTTTTGTCAGTGTTTAATATACCTTGAATGGAATATTATTCAGAAAATTTTTAGTTAAGTAAATGTCTATAATGTGAAAATAATTTCACTCTATAGACATTTAACTAAAAAATTTCATAAAAACCACAAAATCTTGTTCCTTAATTTAAAAAAAAATATTGATGGACCTCTACGACGTCATATAAGAACTACAAATCGCGCAATCAAAGTTCTCTGCGCGATTGGAATAGATACAACAACCCAAAATCATTTATCGAGCAGTAGCCCACCAGACATAACACCCGTCTGGTCGGAGGATCCTCCCTTTTCAACGGAGATATGTGAAACTTTACTCTCTGTTCTGCCTACCTTCAAACTGCTATTAACCTATCAATACCCGCGAAACGAGACACAATAGTAGACAATAACAGCGCGGTCCAATGAGACCGGTCGGGGATTCATGAATTAAACTAGTATTTGGCTACGATCCCACCTGATGGTAAGCAGTGATGCAGTCGTTGATGTTGAGGCGTACAAGTTTATTAAGAGCCTAATCACTCTAGTCTTGAAGACACCTAAATTAGAATCAAACGGGAAGACCGCAACAGCCCAATTAAGATAATTATGGTGTGAAGTATCTTAGGTTTTTAGTGAATGGGGTGTGTTTGTTAGCAAATCCTAACATTATTACATGACTTGATTACACCATCGCCTTTCTACCATCAGATAACCCGACGTCTATAAAACGAGTCCACTCTTACATTGTTGGCACCTCTACGGTCCGGACGAAGCGTTTCGCCTCGTTGTTTATACCGGGTACGTGGAAGGTCTGGAGCAATTTGCCTGTTGCGGTCTTTCTATCCGATTATAATTTAGATATCTTTAAGATACCTAGAAGATAGGTTAGAGTGAATAGGCTTTAAATAAACTAGTGCAATATCAACGATTGCATCAGTGCTCATCATTACAGATCGTAGACAAGCACTAGTTTATATCAATTTTGTAACGTTTCTTTCGTTTTCTTGTTACTTTCGTTTTTATAACTGCCTTAAAAATTAAAACTAGTAAATCTAAGAGCATAAAATGAATCAACTAAAATAATTGTATTATGCAAAACTAAAATCTGCCAGCGGCTTCGCTCGCGTGAAAATAGACTTCCCCATACAAACTTTGAACCTCCGTTTCATCCGCTTGTCGGGCCTCTTGTACATGGAACGTTTTTCTTACCTTACGTACGTAATAAACTGCGATACTACGTAATAACTGCGAAATACAGTGTAACGGCGCCGCCACCGTTTTTCATCAGTGTTGTATCGCAGTCGATACAACACTGATGAAACACGGTGGCGGTGCCGTTCCGTAGCGTCGCCGTTGGTATCAACAAGCTTGTGCGCCGTGCTTACGGATGGAGATTTCCTTCCGAAGAAAACCGTGTCGTGTACGCTTGGCCTTAGGGGACAAATTTTGGAAAATCTTCTCTTAGTGCTTGCCTACGTCGTAAAAGGAAACTTATTGCAAAATTTCACACTCCTAGTAGTTTCGGCTGTGCGTTTACGTGTCAGTTAGTCAGTTTATTCACTTCAGTCATTTATCACTTATCATAAAAACAACTGACGCGCGCAGGCGCATCATGCATTCTTCGCTCCAGTTTGAACAGGTCTTAAGTAACTTAAGAGCTTAATTAAACTGTAAAAATACACAATAATTTTACAATACACAAGATAAAAAGAAATCTAGATGTCCTACTAAAAAAGAAACACAATAAAACTCTTGTCAAAATATTTACCTGTATTAACGTTATATGATTTTATCCTATTTATTAATATTTTGCAAACATGAGCTAAGTAGTAAGTATAAAGATTAATTGTTGCCATCTGATAATTTAGTTGCGTAATATGTTTAATTGAATCTAAGCCTCGTTGCTATTCTAACCTAACCTAACCTAACCACTGCTGAACATAGGCCTCCCCCAAGCATCAACGACCGGGCCTGTGCGTCTCAAATCCATCGGGTAGGATAGCGTAGCATAATCAACCTTTTAATTTTAAATTGCTTGGACTCAGGACCCTCTAGGAGAGGGAATGGGCCGTAATCCTCCGCGCAGGCCCAGTTCGAGTTGGTGGATGACACATATTTTCGAATTTTTTGTTCTAAGACCATGTTCTTACGATGTTCTTATTCACCGCTTTGAGAACAGTGGTGATGAAAAGAATTACACAAAGTAATACGCCTGGCTAGGTTTGAACGGTTCGAATCCACGAACTATACAGTTCCTAAGTCGGAGCAATTACCACTGGGCTACCATTGCTACTAATGTAATTTAATTTCTTTTATGACTCGATTTTTCATTTTTGACTTCACATGGCTTATGCATTTAGCTATAGTTAAGATAAGAAAGTCTTTGAACCTTATACAGATTACAAACACTTTGTTTTCCGTTACAATGCACTGAGTCAGGCTTTTTGGCAAGCTCAATAAAATTCTCAGATTCATTTTACCACCGTTGCCTACTGTATCAATGTTCCCCACACAATTCAGTTGTGTTGACATTTGACAAACCAAACTGCGTTTTAATATCACATTATCCATTAGAAATCAATTTGCGACGGATTAAAACAGCCACTGAATTTCACCAAAAAAATCTCACGTTGAAAAACTTCGTTTGAAGGTATCCGAAACAGAGTGTAATGCGCCATATCTTTGATCTGTCTTATGCGTAAGTATTATCAATATTGTAGAGTTATAAGTTTTCTTCAAATATTGCTCTTTCTTAATATAATATTTATCGTCAATGGATTAGGTACACAATGTTAGAAGTGTAACATTGTGTACCTAATCCATTTATGGCGGCGTGAAGAATGATATAGTTTGAAGCATGCTCAACAAAAGATCTAAAGTCCCACATATCTCCGTTAAAAAAGAAGGATCCACCAACTAGATGGGTGTTGTGTCTAGTCCGGGAAACTACCCGATAGATTAATTTCGAACTGCTGTATTGCGATGCAGAATTTTGACTTTAAATCATAATATATGTGGCGACATAGTTATCGCTTAACCTTCATTTTTATTAATCTTTATTTTTATGTCTCGTGATCTAAATCTATTATAATTCATAGATAATTATCTATGAATAGTTCTAAATTGATTGTATTTACATGACCATGACTCATATTTTCTTTTGGCATGATATGATTTTGGATACCTAACTACTATTGTTTTATTATTGTATGATTTCACTATCAATTCTAAACTAGCCACTGTGTTGTCCCGCAAATAAAACGTTTATCTTTCTTTCTTAAAAAGTAGAAGAGATAATATAACAATAAAAAAGTGTCTCTCGCGCAAACTGTTCCGTTTAGAAAAAAAATATACTTAAGTATTAGTAACCTCAATATCATTTTTGAAGACCTATCCATAGATCCACACGTATGGTTCTGATTTTTTTTTTAATTTCCGTTTTAAGTATGGGGAACCCCAAAATTTGTGGCCTTTTTTCTATTTTTGTGTGAAAATCTAAATACGGTTCACAGAATACATCTACTTACCAAGTTTCAACAGTATAGTTCTTATAGTTACGGAAAAAAGTAGCTGTGACATACGGGCGGACAGACAGGCAGACATGACGAATCTATAAGGGTTCCGTTTTTTGCCATTTGGCTACGGAACCCTAAAAAAGATACTCACAGTTTAGCAGCCCTGGTCACGATCTCCGTGGCCTCTCGAACCCTGCCGACGCTGACCAGCCACCGCGGCGACTCCGTCAGCACGAAGAAGTAGCCCAGGTAGATGAGAGGCGGCAGACCAAGTGCCAGCAGGTACGTGTTCCAGCTCCTGAAGTAGTATGCGAAGAGGGGGACTGACATGTGACCTGGAAACAAGAGGATTGAGGGTTTTAAATTTGAGAATGGCCTCGATAATCTAATGGTATTATTGAGCACAAGTTTTTGCGCAAAAACAGGTGCACTCTCTGTTTCTTTGCGTTCTTAGATTGATGGGACGGCAATCCGACACGAACGGAGAGAAGTCAAGCGCATATTATAAGTACATAGTTTTACTAGCGACCAGCCCCGGCTTCACACGGGTTCATCATACATATAAACCTTCACATATATGTATTATACATATAAACCTTCCTCTTGAACCACTCTATCTGTTAAAAAAACCGTATCATAATCCGTTGCGGAGTTTTAAAGATCTAAGCATGCATATGGAGGGACAGACAGACTGCAGGAAGCTACTTTATTTTATACGAGTATTAGGTAGTGATTAGGGTAAATGTTGAGATTAAGGATAATAACAAGTGATGAGAACATATCAACAAACTACAACACATAACAAGGCAGTGAGACAAGTCAAGTTAGTATTAGTTAGGTAGTGCTAGCCACAAGGCTAGTCTACCTATAGTGTACTATCCTATGACCGTCCATTTGATATTGCAAAATGTGCCTCGCTTTTTTGCGTATTAAACCGAATATATTTGATTTCCTCGGTATAAAAAAATATATGTAAATTATCTAATTAAAATAAAATGTCAACAACCCATAGTTAAGACTAGTTTCGTCAAGTGGACTCGCTCAATACACATTTAATAAAGTAGGTATAAATGTTATAATTAGAAACTGAATTATTGACTTCCCGAACAAGTATTTTGGTATTTTCATCTCATTAGAATACTTGTTAGGTACCTAAACTATCCGTGGCTTCTCAGAAAGGCCTAAAATAGCTGTAATATATTAAAGATACACGTATTATTATGTATGTTTTCCCGTAATATATTAGATATACAACATATTATTAAATATGTTTTGACACGAATCACGTGCAAAACCGGTGCCCTTTAAGAATTAATTTTAATCAGTATTTTTTACCAATATTCGGACTGGTTAAAGATTTCCAATTAATTTTAAAGCGAAAACTGTGCCCATAGAATTTTGTGTTTTTTTTTAAATGTTTTCTTCCACTCTGGGTGGAGTGGAAGGGCGTTTCAGATTTTTCCTACTTAAACTACACATGTGTCCTTCAATTGCCCTTTGCATACAGTAAAAAAATCGGGCATTAGCCTGTACCAGACACGACACCCGTCTGTTCGGAGGATTCACCCTTTTCAAAGAATGTTGTGGAACTTTATACCCTGTTCGCAAACCTCTTTAGTTTTTATCTACAGCGTTCTACGCTTTGCAACGTTGTAGCTTTATCATTCTTACCGACCGATCCTATGGCAGTTCAAAAGTGCCTTTAGATGCTTTAATCAAATGGTTAAATTATCATTATCAAATATCATTTATTTTATTATTTAACCTATCACATGCCCGCAAAACGAGACACAATAGTAAAACAATAACAGCGCGGTCTCATAGGACCGGTCGGGGATTCATGAACTAATCATTATTTCATCCTTGGACGTCGACTGCTGGACATAGGCCTCTCCCAAGTATCTCTACACCAACTGGTGTAACTAGTATTATTTAGGAACTTGATTTAAAGCCACGGTTCCTAATCTGGGTTTAATTAAAACTCATATCCTGCGACGGTAAATTATAACCGACAAATACGGCCGAATCTAGCTCACCAGTCACATTTCATGCCTCTAATCACATGACAAGTCGGAGCCTCGTTTTAAACTAACTTAACACCACACACTAAAATTTTAATATTATATACGTTTAGTAAAGCCTATAAAGACTATAATCGTAAAGACTAAGAAGTTACTCAATATACACATTATAATAGGTACATTTTTTATTTTTTAACTAACCTATGCCTGCGTAAAATTAGGTTTCTCCATACAAACTCTGGACTCCTGTTTCATCCCTTTAGGGGTGAATTTTGGAAAATGTTCTCTTAGTGCTCAGTTACGTTACAAAAAGAAACCTTGTGCAAAAATTCACGCTCCAAGTCCTTGTAGTTTCGGCTGTGCGTTGATATGTCATGCAGTTTTTCTTTTTATATAAATAGACCGTCGACCCGCCCCGGTTTCGCACGGATATTAAATTATCAGTGTTCCTTTACTATATTATGCATGTATTATACACATATACCTTTTACTTTATTTTCTCTATCTGTTTTAAAAAACCGCATCAAAATCCGTAGCGTAGTTTTAAAGATTTATTTAAGCATGCATAGGGACCGATGCCGGAAGTGATTTTGTTTTATACTATGTAGTGATAGTATATCTATACATATACAATATTCATTGGTAGTATGAGAAAGAGGAGGACGGAAGGGATAAATCAGTTTCCCAAGCCAAATCATATTGGTGACAAGATCAAAAATTTAGGAACCACTGATTTAAAAGATATCTTACCAATAATAAAAGGTATCTGAAAGAGGCATCCAGTGACTTCCCTATACCGAGGACCCACAGACTCCATCACGATGACGAAGGACACCACCATGGTGCCTGAGGTGGCCACTCCGACCAGGAACCGCAGGATCGTGAAGACCAGGTAGTTGGGAGAGAACGGCATGCCCAGGCCGAAGATGATGAGCGTCAGTATGGAGACTAGGAACGTGTGCTTGCGGCCGAACCTGGAAATTAAATAAAAGAAGATTAGATGTTGGTGTGAGCAGTGAAATTAGAAAGAAAGAATGAAAAATAATTTATTGGGGACTCGTACACATACAATGTAGAATTTATCAAACAACTTCAGACTAAAAAAGAAAATTAACACAGTGTGTGTGTTGCGGTTACGTTGAATAGGTCCAGTTGGCAAAAATGACAGACAACTACGAGGTGAAAATGTAGTCTGTGACAGCGTGAAAATGGAAGTGTTTTGGCAATTTCAAGTAGGTAAGTACCTTACTTAGTAACATATATGGCAAAGGGAAAAAGACTATGAGATATTTGTCTCTCGGTGAAAATCTTTTGGTAATGAAATTTGGAATCTATTTGATATGGTGTCTATAAAAGAATTGAAAGTTTCGAATTTCTAATGCAGCAAATGCATATCTCGGCAAACTTCGCTGAAATACAATAAAAATCGCTGCGAAACAATGAAATTCTGGTTTTGACTAGGAATGACAGATTCGCGAAATTACTATATAGTCGCGGAATATAAAATTATAATGAAGGAGGAGAAGGCAAAGACAGCCGTTGGTCCCGGCTGTCATTTGGAGATCTTTGGCAGTCGTTACGGATAGTCAGAAGCCAGTAAATCTGACTCCAGTCTTGCCATGAAGTACCGTGTTACCCCAGTTAATGGGTTGTGGAGGTCTGATAGGCAGCCGCTCCTCGTAAAATACTGGTATTCAGCTAAATCCGGCTTGACTGGAAGCCGACCCCAATATAGTTGGGAAAAGGCTAGGCAGATGATGAATGAAGGAGCCCCTTGATGCAACCGCGCAACGACAGCTATGTAGGTACAACAGATGGTCGTCAAGGCTATCAGGCCGATGGTAATAACGAAAATCGGCACAATGACAGCCGGGTTCACATTCCACATGCCCACAACCACGTGACCGAAGTCGAGATTTTTTATTTGTTTCTCTTTCTCAGCTTTCACGAGGTTCTCGCCACGTGGGTTGACAGAAATCTAAATTATTTAGATTTTTGTGTGTGGGATGACATCGACTATCATTGGGTAAAGCGCTAATCGGTCTACCACCACTACATCTGGCTTTTTGACAAAATATTGTCCTGTCAGTGATGAGAGACTGATTCCCGTACAGTACAGAACTGGGCACATACTTGTAATATGGGCCCTCAGAATCCACAAGTTCGTAGTTCAAAGCAAGTTTCTGGTGAATAATCTTGGCCAGTTGGTTATGCTTGTTGAAATTATTAAAATTAGAGATACTTAATTTGTCTAATGGACACACCAGGTCGGTGGTATTACACACACACTTCAACCGTCCCGTCCTTCATTGTATGTCTTCGGTAGTTATTTGTCAACATAACTTCGTTCATAATCGTACAGACAAAACCTGCAATTTCCTCACCGGTACGTAGCCAGGCCACGGACGCGGACGCCGTGAATTCTAATTCAAGCCCATCCTAAGCAAATTCTAAGGTTATCTGGTAGATATCGCTGTCAGCGATAAGACAGCCTTTGTACCTACGCATAGATCTAAATTTATTGTTTATTTTGTGTTTTCCTGCCGGAGTCTGTATTTCCTGATAGCTACAACTTAGGAATCTTTAAGTCAAGAGTGCATAGTGGTCGGCTACATCATCGCTTACCATCATCATCATCATCTAAGATATCGGTCTAACGCAAGCTTCATCATCTATCTAGCCTTTTCCCAACTGTATTTGGGTTGGGGTGCCGCGACAGAAAACCTCCACGCGTGCTCGCGGGCTGGAATTCCCTAACGGATTCTTCCGGAGTGAAGGCCAGTCCGCGGGACGGTGCACCCTGGGAGGCGGCCAACGACTCTCTCGGGTACTTCTGCCCAAGGAGCCTCGATGGCCGTCTGCGAATGTTCTGTCTGAAGAAGGAGCGCTTCAACGCGTGTCCCTCTGCTTCAGCAGAGGGCACAGTGGCGAAGCAAGAGCGGGCTCGGTATGCACTTACCCTGCTGCCGGGCAGGCAGGAGGAAGACTCGCTCCTCCTCCTGCCACCGTTAGTCTCGTAGCCCCATTGATTGTCCAAGGTCATGTTTCTGACTTTTGGTGGGGGTCGAGGGTCCTGGCTTAACCGCCCGGGCCGCGAGGAAGACAACCTCTATAAAAAATTACCCCAAACCTCCAAGCGGCGGCGCACCGTGAGGGAGGTTGTTAGCTTGACTAATGGGTAGCTAAATTAGTCTCTAGTGCGGACCACGTATTTTGAGCAGGTACACAAAGTTAAATACTCGTGGGACCTAATATGAATGCTGATAAAAAACAAACCACAAAACAAAAAAGTGAGAAGGAGAAGAGCGATGCGCGGTCGGAGTCCAACGCGGCGTCGCGGAAGGGCTCGGAGAGCTCGGGGGAGGAGATGGGGAGCGACTCCGGAAGCGTGCGCAGCTCCCGGAAACGCTCTCTAGGAAGAGAGGGGTCGGACGAGGAGTCCGACAGCCGAAGGGGCTCGGCTCGAAAGATCCCCACCGCTCGGCGGGGAGCGAGCCAAGCCCGCGGCAGAGGGAGGGTGCTGACCTCCAAGGAGGCTGCCGAGAGGGCTGGGAAGCTTGCCGCGGAGGGACGTCATCCCGGAGCACCCAGCCCCGGTCCCTCGGGGCCGTCTGGCGGTGAGATTGACGACGGGGGAGGCTCCGCCGACGAGGCTCACCAGGAGGTCTGCGACCTGGTCATAGAGTCCTTGCGGCTGGTGGCCAGAAAGAGCACCCCGAAGGGCAGGACTTCTGCCGTCGCCGAGGCCTTGCCCCCTATTCTGGAGGCCTTCCAGAAGGCCCTGGACAAACGGGGTGCGAGGACCCGGAGGGAGGTCCTGGAAGCCGCCGCCCCTCCGAGGGAAGTCTGCTCCCAGCAGCCTCCAAAGGCGGGGAGCCCGCAGGGGCAGGGGTCGGCGCAGACCCAACCCCAGCACGAGCCAGAGGGACAGGCTCTGACCCTGCTGCGGCAGGAGCTAGCTGCCTTCCGGCAGCAAATACTGCGGCAGCAGGAGCAGTTCCAGCGGCAGTTGTCCCTGCTGGAAGGGATGGTGCTGCGTCCCCCACTCGCGGGCTCTGGTCGCAGACCGACGGCGTCGTACGCCGCCGCAGCTGCGCCTACGGCAGCTGCCGCGCCCAAGGCTGGCCCGTCAGGGCAAGCCGGGCGTGGGGCCGTGACGGCAGCGGCTGCGACCGCTAGGCAGGCCCCGGTGACGAAGCAGCAGGGGAGGGCAGCTCCTGCCCTTGCCCCTCCTGCGAAGGGCAAAGCGGCGCCCACCGCTAGGGCGGCACCCACCGCCAATGCGGCGGGTGCTCCTGCCGCGGCGGTGACGAACGGGCGGCCTCGGCTGCCCCCGCCTGCCGATTCTCCAGCTGGCGCCGAATGGTCGGTCGTCGGCGCCAAGAAGCAGGCGGGCAAGGCGGCCAGGGCCGCCAAAAAGAGGGAAAGGCGGCAGCAGCGCAAAAAGCGTGCCGTGGCGAACCGGCTTCGCGCCCCGGGCGCCGCGGCTGTAGTGATCACACTACAGCCGGGCGCGGAGAAGAGGGGCGTGACGTACGACGCCGTGATGGAGAAGGCCAAAAAGGCGGTACTCCCTCACCTGGACGAGTACGGGGCCTCGAAGGGCTTCCGCATGCGGCGCACCGTGACCGGTGCCTGGATGCTGGAGGTCCCCGGCGAGGACAGCGGTCCTGCCGCGGACGCCCTGGCTGACAAGGTCAGGGCGTCTGTGAACGAAGAGGACGCCCGAGTGTCCAGGCCCACAAAGTGCATCGATATGCGCATCATGGGCCTGGACGACTCCGTCAAGGTGGAGGAAGTGGTGGCCGCCGTCGTTGAGGCGGGAGGGTGCACGACCGACCAAGTGCGGGCGGGCATCATCCGCCTTGACGGCACGGGTATGCGAGCCGTCACGGTGAGCTGCCCCGTGTCGGCGGTCAAGGCCATCACGGCGGAGGGCCGAAGGCTCTTGGTGGGCTGGGTGTCAGCCCAAGTCAAGGTGCTGGAGCCCAGACCGCTGCGGTGCTTCCGTTGCCACGTGGGGCACCACGTGGGAGCCCGTTGCGCCGCGGAGGTAGACCGCAGTGACCGCTGCTTCCAGTGCGGTCAGCCCGGTCACAGGGCCGTCGAATGCCGTGCGTCGCCGCACTGCTACGCATGTGCGGCGGCAGGCAAGGCTGCCGACCACCGGGCTGGGAGCAGGTCCTGCGACCCCCCCGCCAAAGCCAAGGGTAAGGTCCGGAAGGGCCCTCACCCCAACGCCAACACCGCCGCAGCCAAGGCTGACGCTGCTGCCGCCATCGCCGCGGCAGAGCCCTCAAGGGGGGCTCCGGAGGAGACCGTAATGGACTGTCAGTGATGGCCCCATTACGTCTCCTCCAGGCGAACATCAACCACTGCGCCCCCGCTCAGGATCTGTTGCTCCAGAGCATGGCGCAGTGGTCGATCAATATCGCCGTGGTCTCCGAGCCGTACTTTGTCCTGCCCAGGGAAGACTGGGTCCAGGACCTGAGCGGCTCGGTGACCCTAATTTCGTCGGCCGCCGCCGGTACCCCCGCCTCTCGAGTCCATCACGAGAAGGCGGGGCTGCGTGGCAGCACGGGTCGGGGACATTGCAGTGGTAGGCGTCTACCTGTCCCCGAACCGAGATCTCGCCGATCTCCACAACTCCCTCATGGAGCTGAATGCCGTCGTCGCTGGGTTCGGATCCCTCCCCGTGGTCGTCTGCGGGGACTTCAATGCCTGGAATCTGGCTTGGGGTTCCCGGCTGACGAACCGACGGGGCCGTATGGTGGAGGACTGGGCTCTGGAGACAGGCCTGGTCGTCCTAAACCGGGGTTCTGTCCCCACGTGCGTGCGGATGCGGGGTGAGTCGGTGGTGGACCTCTCGTTCGCCAGCCCCGCTCTGTCGCCGCGCGTCGTCGACTGGCGCGTAATGGAGGGGGTGGAGACGTATTCCGACCACCGGTACATCCGGTTTGACGTCTCCGCCCGGATCTCGACCGCGCCGGTCAGGGAGCAGACCCCGTGTGGTCCGCGGTGGGCGCTGAGGCAGATGGACCGGGACGCTCTCCTGGAAGCCGCGAGGGTACAGGCCTGGGTGCAAGCACCGGACAGGCCTGTCGAAATTGACCTTGAGGCAGAGTGGTTCCAGGAGGCCATGTCGCAAATTTGCGACGAGGCGATGCCCCGAGTCCATCCAGGACGTGCTCGGCGCCAGGTGTACTGGTGGTCGCCGGAGATTGCGGCTCTGCGCGAGGCGTGCATCGCCGCGCGGCGCCGGTACGCCAGGTTCCGCAGGCGCCGCACCCGCCCGCCGGATGCGGAGGCCAGAGAGGCGGAGCTATACGAGGGGTACAGAGCGGCAAGGCGCACCCTCCGAACAGAAGTAAAGCGGGCCAAGTTGGAGGCCCGCAATGTGTGGCTGGGGACTCTGAACAGGGACCCATGGGGACGCCCTTATCAGATGGTGCGGGACAAACTCCGCCCATGGGCTCCCCCTCTGACTCAGAGTCTCCGGCCCCAAGTTGTGGAGGGTGTGGTGGCCAATCTGTTCCCTGAGCGAGGGGAACACTCTCCCCCGCTCATGGCTCCGCCACCTGCGGTACCCGTAGCGGACCACACCAGCGACGCCGAGGACGACGCTCCAGAGGTGACCGAGGTAGAGATGAGGGCGGTGGTACGAAGACTCAGTTTCAAGAACACCGCCCCAGGACCCGACGGCGTGCACGGCAGGGTATGGGTCCTGGCCGTGGAGGCTCTCGGGTCTCGATTGCGAGGGCTCTTTAGCGCATGCATGGAGAGAGGACAGTTTCCCCGTCGCTGGAAGACCGGGAAACTGGTCCTCATTGCGAAGCCGGGGCGCCCCGCGGACTCTCCGTCCGCGTACCGGCCCATTGTGCTGCTCGACGAGGTGGGCAAACTCTTTGAAAGAGTAATTGCAGACCGCCTCGTCGGGCATCTTGCGCGGGTGGGGCCGGACCTTTCGGACGGCCAGTTCGGCTTTCGCAGGGGGCGTTCCACGGTGGACGCCATCATGCGCGTGAGGGCTCTCACGACGGGGGATGCGGTGTCTCGGGGCAGGGTCGTCTTGGCGGTGTCTCTGGACATCGCCAATGCCTTCAACTCCCTGCCCTGGAGTTGCATCGGGGCGGCACTTCGGTACCACGAGGTGCCCGCCTACCTCCGTCGTGTGATCGAGGCCTACCTGTCGGATAGGTTCATCATCTATCCCGGTCACCAGGGAGAGTGGAGACGGCGAGAGATGTCGTGCGGTGTTCCGCAGGGATCGGTACTAGGACCGCCCCTGTGGAACATCGGATACGACTACGTGCTGCGCGGCGACCTCCCCGACGGGGTCAGCGTGGTCTGCTACGCAGACGACACGCTGGTCCTGGCGCGGGGAGAGTCGTACCAGGCGGCGGCCGAAACAGCGACACGCGGGGTTGCGACAGTCGTGGAGAGGATCCAGCAACTGGGACTCAAGGTGGCATTGCACAAGTCCGAGGCCATGTGCTTTCATGGCCCTCGGTACGCGCCACCTCCGGGTTCCCAAATAACGGTAGGGGGGGTCCACATCGGCGTCGGGTCGGCGATGAAGTACCTGGGACTCGTCCTCGACAGCCGGTGGACTTTCGAGGAGCATTTCCGACGTTTGGCCCCCAAACTGGACAGGTCTGGGGCCGCTCTGAAGCGGCTCCTGCCCAACCTAGGGGGTCCAGACGCCCCCTGCCGGAGGCTCTACGCGGGGATCGTTCGGTCCATGGCCCTTTACGGGGCGCCGGTTTGGGCGCCGTCGCTAGGTAAGCGACCGGCGGCCAAGCTGAACGCTTGCCAGAGGGTCATGGCCATCCGGATGGTGCGGGGATACCGCACGATCTCCCGCGAAGCGGCGAGCCTCCTCGCTGGCCTGCCACCGTGGGATCTGGAGGCAACAGTCCTTGCACGCATGCACGATTTGCGCGTGGAGATGCAACGCCGGGGCGAAACTCCGCTGCCGCGACAAGTCGCGGCATGGCGGACAGAGTTCCGGCGGGATCTTAGGGTGGCATGGCGACTGCGACTGTCGCAACCCAGTGCTGGGCACGCCGTCATTGAGGCGGTTAGGCCCCTCTTTGAGGAGTGGTTGGAAAGAGGTCACGGCGTCCTCTCCTTCCGTGTGACGCAGGTCCTCACCGGACACGGTAAGTTCGGGAGGTTCCTGCATCGAATCAAGCAGGAGAGGACGCCCGGGTGTCGCCACTGTGTGGACCGCCCGGAGGACACGGTGGAGCACACGGTAGAAGTGTGCCCCGCTTGGGCGGAGCACCGCCGTGTCCTCGTGGAGACTATCGGGAGCGGCGACCTCTCGCGCCGGGCCCTGGTTCAGGCCATGGTCCGGAGCGAGGAGGGTTGGCATGCGGTCGCCTCCTTCTGCGAAACAGTGATGCTCGTGAAGGAGGCTGCTGACCGCGAGCGCGTGAGGGAACGGTCCTCACGCCGCCGCCGCCGAGATCCCGATCCCGATTTCCGACCACCGTAGGCGCGGGTTCGCGGACGGCGAGCACTGGGTAGCTCGCTGTCCGGCAGTCTGGAAATAATCTGGACCGAGCCCAGTCGTCAACGGCGCGTTCTGTTCCACGCGCGCCTCAAGGAGATGTCAGCAAACTGTAGGGGCCCGGTAGGGCCGAAGCCTCTGGGGGGAACATGTGGTATTCCTAACGGTTGATACCGAGTCCCCCCCAGAACGAAGGCAACGAAGGAACGGGGTAGGGGTTTAGTCAGTAAGAGTCTGACACGCCCTCCCGCTCCGCCCAAGAGCGGGGGAAGTCATTCTGATGATTCCCCTACCAGAAAAAAAAAAAAACTGTATTTGGGTTGGCTTCCAGTCAAGCCGGATTATGTAGCTGAATACCAAGTATTTTACGAGGAGCGGCTGCCTACACGACCTCCACAACCCATTAACTGGGTACATCATGGCAAGACTGAAGTCAGATTAACTGGCTTCTGACTATCCGTAACGACTGCCAAAGATTTACAAATGGCAGCTGGGACCTACGGCTTAACGTGCTTTCCAAGGCACGGAGGAAACTCGGTATGTTAAGATGGTCACCCATCCACAGACCAACCTCGGCAAGCGTCGCTTAACCTTGAAGATCGATCCGGGCGACCGTTATTATCTAGCCACGAGCTCCTCTAAGGTCTAACGCTATGCATAATTAAAAAAATCTATTCCATTCTATGAAGAGCTCGATAATAGCGCCCGCGAAGCTCCTTAAAGCTCCGAAGCTGCTCTCAATACTGCTTGTGGTCATCAGTGTCAACTATATTACGGGTTGGTGTCAGTTCTCTTTAGCCATGGATAACGGGGTAAATCCCTGAGACCACATCTCAGTGAAAACCTACTAAGTTTTAACAAATATATTTAATTTTAATTATTGTAATGTTTTTTACTTGTACAAGTAATTACAGTGGAAAATTAATTGGACACGTGTAAAAAACTGAAAAAGTAGGTAAGTACTTATCTACTTACTTGTTTAAAACATATAAAACAAAAAAGTAAGTAGGTAAGTAAATATAATAAACTAAATATAAATCTTTTGCATGTTTTATAGATGCCCAGACAATACGCGTAGTGATGAATAGATAAGAAAATTTCGTAGCAAGATATTGTATATATTATCTATATTGTATTTGAGAGACACTTAGGTTGCAAATAGGTCAAAGATATAGTTTTATTTTGAAGTACGCGGCGTCAATGATAACTATCTGACTATCTTTTTGTTAGCAATGGACTGACCTTTAAAAAAAATTGGTAAGTAAGTCGGCTCCGCGCATTGTAGGTTCCGTACCAACTAACATATGAAAATAGTTTTACAATTGGCGAATCGACTCTTGAAGATTTTTCCGTACTGAATTATTTTTTCTTGTGACGCAACTACAAATTTTCAGTTTTCAGAGGGTTTTCCTATATTTGTACCATGACACCTTGTATTATACCAAATTTCAGGATTCTACATCAACGGGAAGTAGTACCCTATGAATTTTGAATCCCTTAAGAGTGTCGAGATGTACTCTGTTTGATTTTTGCGCAGTTTCAAGAGATCGCAGATCTGAGTATATGGTTTTAATTTCAACTCGATACCTCCACGCATCCCGAGATAAACGGTATTGATAGATAGATGATATCAAAGTGATCCTATAAGGGTTCGAATTTTTCCTATTGACATACGGAACCCTAACAAATAAATTATTAGACATCATTTCCGATTCTGTACCTACTTACAATGCATACTTCTAAAAATAAACAAATAAAAATTATTACAACATTAATCAAACTAAAAGAAATATGAATAAAAACAACACGACATTGAAAAGATCGTATCTCACCTGTTTTGGCGTCTGATGGTTTTTATCATTTATTTTTTACAAATAAATCTGCCATTAACAGTATTTTCAAACGTGTATAGTTTTGTATTACTTTTAACACTTAGTTTTAGTTGCTTCTACCATTTATGTCGTGTGTAAAAACCTTGATATGTCTGTCTCAACATGCCGATTAAAAATCTCGTCAAAACTAGTTCAATAGTTTAGACTAAAGCCAAGGATACACTAGGGGACAAATGGAGCAACATGTTGTGGAACATGTTGCTCAACAACTACGTGGAACATGCATACTGACGCGGGACTCGTGCGCTCGCTCTCGAGGCGGGAGCAAGCAACATGCCCCGCGTCACGTACAATGTTGCGGGGCATGTTGCAGGACAATATGCAACGTTGCAGCGTCACGAAAATTTAGTGTTGCGCGTCGTGTTTCGGGACAAAATGTTCCCTAGTGTATCCCAGGCTTTAAACCAACTAATAGCTACACGGAGAGGTAAACTTTTCATAAGGTTAACTTTCTTATGTGTGTACCATATTTTTTTTTTCTAAAGTGTGCAAATTTTCTTTTTCTTTAATTAAACTATTGGTTCAACCTATCACATACCCGCAAACGAGACACAATAGTAAAACAATAACAGCGCGGTCTAATGCGACCGGTATGAATCCCCCTCATGATGAATGAAACTTTCTAAAATATAAGGGTTGCTTGTTGTTTATGTGCAGGGCTGTGATCTAATAGGTTGAAGTTTGTAGGGTTAGTAGTAATTATTGTAATGATATATTATCTAGTATGCTATCTTATTACTATTCTCTAGCCTTACATGGCCTTAACGTTACTGAGACGGTTCACGAACTCTTAGCCTCTTTCTATCTAACGCAACCTTTCCTAATCCTTTTTGGAATATTTTATTGTACGTTTTTTAATGTAATAGTTGATGTTGCATTTATGCAACTATTGCGGCAACATTGTTTAGTTGATCGTACTTTATTGCACTCTAAATTTTGGCTTGAGACAGCTTGAAAGCTGTCATGTATCAAGCGCATGTCATGTTTTCGTTATTGCACTTATGTTTTATTTTTTCTGTGGACGCTTTGGGACATTCTTGCGGCTCAGACATTGGGTTGGGAACCCTGATCTATCGGATTATCTTTACTTAATAATATTATAAACACACATAAATCCATCCTTATTTTTTATTACAATGTTATTTCATCAATATGTAAAATTGGTAACATATTTTCTACATTCTCTTTATTGTTGAAAAAGAAAATGCCAAAATAGAGCCTAAATTAAAATATTTTATTATTATGTAACTTATTAAACCTGCAGCCTGCTCTTAATTAATTAATGATTGCGTTCTTGAGTAAGAGAAGTTTCTATTGAAATAGTTAATTAATGTGATATTATATACGGACCTATTTTAATAGGTGGTACCTATCTGGCTATCGATAGAACTATGTCAATTTCATATAAACCTAGTAACCGTTCCACGGATTGTTTGTTTATATTTATAGTTGTCAGTTGATCATAAACAGTTCTCAGAATAACACAATAAAATTCATTGTATACGTTATCCTGGTTTCCCTGCTTACACTCTGCTTAAATATTGTGCCCCTACAGTGGTTATGGGCCCAGAACGCATAAATCAGGAGAGATTTAAACGTGATAAAGGAAGAAATTGGAGTGAAAATGAGTTCTGTCAAAATTGATCAACTCCATCAGAGCAACTACGAGACCTGGAAAATCCAAGTGGAAGCCGTTTTAGTTAAGAACGATGCCTGGGGATACGTGAACGGAAGTATCGCACGCCCAGCAGAACCAGCCGAAGCAGTAAAGTGGGACATTGGAGACTCGAAAGCTAAGTCTGATCTCATTTTATCGATAAGTCCGAGCGAATTACGACATCTACGAGGATGTAAGACTTCGCGAGACGTATGGTTAAAGTTACAGAACATTCATGCGTCGAAGGGACCTGCAAAAAAGGCGACATTACTAAAACAGCTGTTGCTCCATAAATTGGAAGAAGGTGGTGATGTAAGAGAACATGTTATGAGATTTTTCGATGTGAAAAGCCAGTTAGCTGACATGGATATCGAAATGCATAATGATCTGACCTCGATAATGCTCCTGTACAGTCTGCCGTCCAGCTTTGACAACTTTAGATGTGCCATAGAATCTCGAGATTCATTGCCGGATCCAGATACGCTCAAGATTAAGATTTTAGAAGAAGATCATTCCAGAAATCGAAAAGAAAGTGTAGATAGAGCATTTCTTGTAAAGGGAAAGAAGTCTTCTAAACCAAAGAGTGGTACTGAGCTGACAAGTTCGAAATTCAGATACAAATGTTTTAAATGTCATCTGTATGGTCATAAAGCCTCTGATTGTACGAAGAAGAACAAAGAACAGTGTAGTGATACCGTAAAGTATGTGTCGAATGATTATGAAGTACCTGATATCGATTCCAATTTTGTAACATTTAATTGTGTTTCAGATGTTAATGCTGTTTGCAACGGGAGTGGAAATTGGATCATCGATAGTGGCTGTACATCACATTTGTGCAATGATGCAAGTAAATTCGACAAAACACTTGTGCCTTTGTTCGGTAAGCTAAACTTAGCAACGAATTCAAGCACAAACGTACAAGGTAAGGGGACAGTCAGATTACTTACATGTGATAATGGTTCTAAAACAATTGTTCAATTGCCCAATACTCTATTTGTTCCGGATTTACGATGTAGCCTAATTTCAGTAAGCAAAATTACTGATCAGGGGTTTAGCGTTACGTTTAAGGATAACATAGCTAGTGTTCAAGATAGTTATGGTAACACTAAACTTGTTGCGAATCGTAGAGGTAATTTATATTACGTTGAGGAACATTTAGATAGTGTGTCAGCCATTTCTGAGCAAAAGGTTGACGTATGGATGTGGCATGAACGTTTAGGACACTTAAATGCAAAGGATCTCGTCCGAATTTTAAATAAATCTGGCATGAATGTTAAGATGACAGATGTGAGTGACTTGTACAATTGTGATATTTGTGCGAAAGGTAAAATGTGTATGTTACCGTTTACTAGTTCAAATGGGCCATGCGATGAAAAGTTAAGAATTATACATTCTGACGTTTGTGGACCCATGCAACATACGTCAATAAATGGCGCGAAATATTTCGTCACTTTTATTGACGATCATACTAGGTGGTGTGAAGTATACTTTCTCAGCAAGAAAAGTGAAGTGTTCACGACATTCAAAGTATACAAAAGTCATGTCGAGAATTTGTTAGGACATAAAATAAAATATCTTCATACAGATAACGGCGGTGAATTCTGTAATCGAGATTTCGACGATTTTTTGAAGAAAGAAGGAATAGCAAGAATGTTGACAGTTCCTGGCGTCCCGCAACAGAATGCTGTTGCTGAGAGGAAGAACAGGACGTTGGTGGAAATGGCGAGGTGTATGCTCATCTCGTCAGGATTATCTCCGAGTTTCTGGGCTGATGCTGTAGCGACAGCATGTCACGTAAGAAATCGTTGTCCAACAAGAAGTCTTGAAGGTGAAATACCGTTTGAGAAATGGTTTGAACGACCTGTCAGATTAGACTACTTACAAAAGTTTGGGTCTAAGGTACACGTGTTGGACAAGACACCCGTTAAAGATAAGTTTGCTCCACGAAGTTTCGAAGGAATCTTCGTAGGTTATCCTAGAGATCGAAAGGGTTATAGAGTATGGATACCAGCGCAACGACAAGTTATCATGTCAAGAGATGTGAAGTTTCAAGAATTGAAGAGTGAAGAAAAAGAAAATTTAAATTTACGATTTGATCCCTTCAAGATTGACCAAGAAGGGCCTGCAAATATTTCGGACCAACCAGCAACGGTGGAAATAGAATTCAATCCTAACCAATCCAGCAGAATCCAAGATAACAAAATTCCAGAGGTGGAAGGTGAAGGCATTTCTGTACCTGTGGAAGGATATGAAGGTCAAGAAACATCCTTTGATGCACCACAACTGACGGACGTTCCAGATATTGCTGTAGGACCATTTCAGCACGATCATCATCGGGATGATGTTCATACTGATGGGGGGAGGGCAATGAAGAGAGGTCCAGGGCGACCACGACTGGAACGAGGTCACGTCGGACGTCCACGGAAAATATACAATATGGTTAACGTAGAGCCAGATATTCCCGTGGAGGAACGCGTCGAATCAACGGAAGAGTTTGTTGATTGTCAGGATTTTGCCGGAGTCGTTGAAATTACTTTAAAGGGAGCTTTATCCAGTAATGAAAGAAAAGGATGGAAAGATGCAATACTTTCAGAAGTGAAGAGTTTAATCAAGAATGACACCTTCGATATAGTCAACAAACCTATGGGACGGAACGTCGTAGGTTGCCGTTATATTTTAACGACAAAGTTAAATGTGGATAAAACTGAGAAGAAGAAGGCCAGGCTGGTGGCAAGAGGTTTTAGTCAACTTTATGGAATAGACTATAAGGATACCTTTGCGCCTGTAGCTAGACTTGACACAGTAAGATTGCTAGTTGCACTTGCAGTTGAACTTGACCTTGAGATTCATCAATTGGACATAAACACGGCCTACCTAAACGGTTTGTTGGATGAGGAAATATATATGAAGGTGCCAGACCTCCTAGAAGAATGCCTGCAAGACCTCATGCGGATAGAACAGCCAGGTTCAGTTATACATGAACGTGCCAGCAAGTTGTTATGCAACCTGAAGTCTGGGGGCGAGGTGTGCCTGCTGAAAAGATCTTTGTACGGTTTACGCCAGTCAGGTCGTCAATGGAACATCAGGCTGGACGAGGAGCTGAAGTCCATGGGGCTACAAGTCTCTTTAAACGAGCCATGCCTTTATTTTAAGGCCGTAGATTCAGAAACGAAACTCTTTGTACTAGTTTACGTAGATGACATTTTAGTCGCATCGCAAAGAGGTGAGTGTATACAAACTTTCAAAAGGGAACTGGCCATGAAGTTTGAATTGAAAGATTATGGCATTGCGAAGTATATGTTAGGCATAGAGTTTGACAGATGTGACAAGAGCATTAAATTGTCACAACGAAAATATATTGACGATTTGTTAAATAAATTTGAATTAAGTGGATGTAATCCGATTTCTACACCCATGGATCCGAAAACTAAGATTACGAAACCTACGGAACAATGTGATACGGGGCAGTATCCGTATCGAGAGTTAGTCGGTTGTTTAATGTATTTATCTACGGGCACAAGATTGGATATTACGAATACTGTGGCAGTATTGAGCCAATTCTTGGATTGTCCTAATCAACAGTGCTGGAATGCAGCAAAACGTGTACTGCGCTACCTAAAACATACGAGAAATCACGGACTTATGTTTACGAAAACAGGTAAAACATTGCATGGTTATTCAGATGCCGACTGGGGTGGATGTTTGATAGATAGACGTTCTTATTCCGGTTATGTTTTTATGTTAGGAGGTGGATGCGTGTCTTGGAAGTCACAAAAGCAGAAATGTGTATCGACTTCGAGCTGCGAAGCCGAGTATATAAGTTTGGCGTCATCTATGAAGGAGGCAATTTACCTGAACAGCTTGCTTACTGAGATTGGGCTATGTAAGTTTGCACCATTATCTTTACATGTAGATAATCAGGGGGCGATTTGCCTTGCCGGTGATCCAATGTTTCATTCTCGGAGTAAGCACATTCACATCAGGTACCACTTTATTAGAAGTGTATTGAAGAACAATACGAGTATTGAGCTAAAGTATTTATCGACAGACTCAATGCTCGCGGACATATTAACGAAAGCTTTGCCCAGAGTAAAGCACTATTCGTGCATGCGTGGTTTAGGCATTGCTTGTTAATTGTTTATTTTGTTATGATTGTTCTTTGATATTACTTTCTTTTGTATGTGTTTTTTCTTGTATTGCTGTTTGTATTTAATATGCGCATTAAGGGGGCGTATTGAAATAGTTAATTAATGTGATATTATATACGGACCTATTTTAATAGGTGGTACCTATCTGGCTATCGATAGAACTATGTCAATTTCATATAAACCTAGTAACCGTTCCACGGATTGTTTGTTTATATTTATAGTTGTCAGTTGATCATAAACAGTTCTCAGAATAACACAATAAAATTCATTGTATACGTTATCCTGGTTTCCCTGCTTACACTCTGCTTAAATATTGTGCCCCTACAGTTTCGCAACTTGAGTTACTTTTTCACATAGATAAAAAAAAACTATAAGAGCAACTATTTCATTATTAATAAAAAAAATAGTAAAGTACGACTGTAATAATCAGGACTATGGAGCTAAATGCTAGTTCGAATCTATGTTTGTAAGCATAAGAAATATGGTTTGTGGAAATAAAAATATTAGACACAGCCCAGTTGGTTTGTTGTGGAACAATACAGACATCATCATCATCTTCCTGCCCTTATCCCGTTTTATTTGGGGTCGGCGCAACACGTATTTTCTTCCATTCTGTCCTGTCACTCGTCACGCTATCACTAACTCCCTTTTCTTCCGTATCACTTCTCACACTATTCATCCATCTTTTCCCAAACAAACGATTCCCTTTCAACATTTCAGTCACTGGCACCACTTCAACACAATACCGCGGAACAATACAGTACCGTTATAAATTAATTTTTAATCAGCCTATTGGTACTTATTTAATATTTTATAATCACGTCCAACAATAACTAGAAAAAACAGCGTTGGCATCAACAAAGTCATACTATTGTATCCAAAGTTTGAACCCGCAGCTAAGTGCGTATGAAGTTTCAAACATAGCCTTAACGATCTTAATAAAAATATAATAAAATTATGTTTGGCAAGAAATTCAATATAAATATAGTAGTACAAGAATTCAGTTACGTACACTGGTACAAAAAAGTGTAAAGCTAAGAAGAAGAATTATTATGAAGAAAAACTATTAACTTACCTGTCAGACATAAATCCAAAAATCGTGCTGCCGATCAAGATCCCAACTTGAAGAACCATCTGGTTGAAGCTGGCGAGCCACCTTCTCTCGCAGATGAGGTCCCATTCCGACACGATGGTGTTCTCAAACGGACTCGTGTCATATTCGTACTCCAAACAATCCTTGTAACACGTGGAATTCCTGATCTCCTCCGTAGAATTCGCCAGTTGCTTACACCAGAAGACCAGGTTCGGCGTCAGGAACAAAATCGCCATCTGCACCCATCCCGAACTCAATTTTACCAGAGAAACTGTCCCAAATACTAAAAACTGCCATTTTCCGAAATCCCCTAACAGTTTTACAAAAGTATCTTCTTTTTTCACACCGTTCATCGCTTGGTTTGCTAATTTGATCACCATTTTGAAAGAGTTCTATTTCATATATGCACTTTCTTTTTCGATTGTCAATTTTTTTTAGTTTGTCACTTTTTTTCCGATCGTCAGTTGTTTTAATTTGTCATTTTTTTCCGATCGTCAGTTTTTTTTAGTTCGGTAACTTTTTTTTCGTCGTCAAATTTTTTTCTTCGTTGCTCGAGACGTGCGCCCGCCGTCGATGGCTGCGTCGTTTTACCTGTAGGCAGTAAGCAATATTCTAGATTAGCACACATTGATTACGTCTAGAGGTTATCTTTCTAGGATTACTTTATGATTTCGCGTTGATGATACTTTGTAAGATGGTTTAAAACAGGGTTTATTGCGGATTCATAAATGTTTGCTTTGTGAAATGATTTTATGGTTATTAGAGGATTTTCTTTACAGACTTATATTTTATAATAATTATACTGGTTTGTTTAGTCTCTTTGTGTTTTTGTAGAAATTGTTTCGTTTATTGCTCTTTGATCTCATTTAGAATATTAATAAAATAAATTATCTTTATTTATGTACAATATAATATGGCTTTTGATTATTTATTTTACAACTATTTCTTCTGAAATATGTAGTGTTGTGATCAACTATAATGAAACAAGACTGGCGTACTGTTCGTCTGACAATATCCTTTTAAATATATTTTACTAGTTTCCGCCCGCGGCTTCGCCCGCGTGGTGTGTTGATAAAAAGCAGCTTATAGCAAAAATAACAAAATCGAAAAATAAAATAAAAAAAAGTATGAGTAAAAGTAGCCTATATGTTAATCCAAGGTATAAACTATCTAAATACCAAATTTCAACCAGATCGGTCCCGCCGTTTTTTCGTGAAAGAGTAAAAAACATACATCCATCCTCACAAACTTTCGCATTTGTAATATTAAGTAGGATATCTCAAAAAAACTCTGTAAAACCTTTATTCGGTAGTGAACGTTTATAGGCTGATATTATATCACACTCCTTAAATTGTTGGTTATTGGCATCTCTGAATACCGGTTTCTTATATACATGAACTGTTACCGAATTTTACTCTTTATAAGGTCTTAAGTATATAATTAGATGATTTCACGTGGGATTGTGGTTATATAATAGTAGTTTATGATATTGTCTCATAACATAACAAATAAAATATGTGCGCGAATTTATAAATTGACTGGTCTGTTGGTCTAGTGATTAGTAGCTCTGACTCTTATTTGAGAGTTTGTGTGTTTGATTCCCACCAAAGAAGTTTGGGTGATGAGCTTGATCATTTGTTCTGTGTCTCGGTGTAATTTATTTATAATAAGTATTTATAAATATTTATATATGTCAGTTTTCTAGTATTCCTAGCACAAGCTTTGCTTGGTTTGGGACTAGATGGCGTTGTGTAAAAGTTATGGAATATTATTATTATAAGCTGCACCGCTGCTGGTGAAATTTATATACCTTACAGTAGGTACCATGTACCGTACCTCTATGTATTTCATGAATTTGTCATTTTTGCGTTTTGTGATAACCGCGGCAACTCAATGAAAAAGAGTTTAGATAAAAAAAAGGTTTTTTCTAATAAAGATTCCCATTATCTTTGTGACGTATACTCAATAAAAACACACGGCTTCGCCTGCTCAGTGTTTTGATACAAAGGTCTTGAGATATTTTTTATCACCACACAATGTTGATAATGTTATATTATATATAGGCTATGTTCCACTTTAAATTCTGTTAAGATTGGTTTTGCACATTAGGCGTGAAGGCGAAACAAACAAACAGAAGTACTTCTGCATTCATAATATTACTAAGTAATCTATAGATTGTATTTTTTCCAATTTCTAATAAAAATATTGATAGCGTTCCTTGTAATGTATTGTACAGCCTTTTATACATGCATGTACGAGTACGAGGGGTGATCCAAAAGTAATGATAATCGGACATTTGTAGGGCACGTAAAAATATGAAATATTTTTTTTTTTGTTTCCTCATATATTATATCCAGTACTTCATCATAAAAAAATTATAAAAATAGGCCACGATTACAGGGAGTTACATTCATTTGAATACGAACAGTCGGAGAGTAAAAATCAAAATGGAGAAAAATTAAATCAGAGCTGTCATTAAGTACCTCTGTTTGAAAAAAAAATCTACCAAAGACATACAAAGTGACATAGTGGAAACATAAAGGGACTCTGCTCCTTCATATTCCACAGTTGCGCGCTGGTCAAAGGAGTCCAAGCTGGGTAGAACATCCACAGAAGATGAACATGGCGAGGGACGCCCACCCACGTCCCACACTGCAGAAAAAGTAAAAAAAGTCGAAGATATCGAATTTGCAGGTCAAAGATTGACCATAAAGCATGTAGCTGAGATCATAGGGATGTCATATGACAAGTGTTCAAAGAATCATTGCGAACAAACTGCATATGAAAAAGGTCTCTGAAAGTTGGGTGCCGAGAATGTTAACCGACGAGCACAAATCAAAACGTGTCGACATTTCGAGGGCGAATCTCGAAAAGTTCCAGACGGATCAGGATTTTTTTTTGTCTCGTTTCGTGACTATGGATAAGACCTGGATCTACTAGTTTGATCCAGAAATGAAACAAGAGTCTAAGACTTGGAAACGAGCCTCTTCCCGTCGCTGAAGAAATTCAATGAGTCAAGTTATGGCGTCCGTTTTATGGGATGCTGAAGGAATTACAATAGTGAAATACTTGGAAAAAGGAGCCACTATTATGGACTCTTACTACGCAAACCAAATAAGAAGATTGCGGCAGGTCATCTAAGAAAAAAAACGTCGCAAACTTCGAGTTAGAGTGTTGTTTCACCAAAACAACACACCGGCTCACAAGCCGCAGTTGCGATGGCTACCATTCAAGAAACGAGATTCAAATTGCTTGAAAACCCACCCTATCCTCCAGACCTGGCACCCAGTGACTTATACCTCTTTTTTCGGCCCAAGAAACACCTCTGAGGCAAAAAAAAAATGACAATAATAACGAGGTGGTGACTACTGTAGAGGCGTTTTTTGATGACTAAGCCAAAAATTTTTTTTCAAAGCGAATTGTGGATTTTAAAAAAAATGGACTAAATGTATTGACTTGCTAAGAGACTATATAGATAAATATAATTTGTTTATAGTTAAAATATCCTTATTTCATATTGATTATCATTACTTTTGGATCACCCCTAGTATGTGTGTGTTTCAAATTCAAATTTATTTATTGCTTTGATATTTTGATGCAAAAAACGAATTTTATGTATGTATTCTTATTAGATACTCTGTCACGCTGAAAGTGCTTAAGGGATTTGGGATGTAGCATATTTTTTTTTATTTTTATAAACTAGTGCTTGACCGCGATCCCACCTGATGGTAAGCAGTGATGTAATCGTTGATATAGGATACTTTTTATCCCAGGATGCCCTTTTCGTATAATTTTCTACTTTCACGTGGGCGAAGCCGCTGGAAGCAGCTAATTTGTCATATCGTCCTTCACATGACTAACTCACGTACCTAATTGACATTTTATCAAAACTGACTTAAATATATTAACTTATTTATTTATTTATTTTTAAAGAGAATCCACGAATCATTGTTTCTCTAACTATCCCCGATGTAAAGATAGAGTTACCTGCTCTGTTGACGTATTTGCTTGGATAAAAATAAAATGACTAATTGATGTAAGTAAATGCCATGCCGACTTTTCGGGAAACCCATTTTGATTATACATTTTTGTTTTTATTATGACGATATTTGGTCTTTTTTTTTGATGATATTCACTTAAACTGCCGTCATATGTCACATTTATGACGTACTTAATTATTTTTAGTGACATTTAACATGTAAATTATAAAAACGATTAATAACGATGACGGTGGCATAATCTGTCAAGATTAATCTATTTTTAAAGAGTAAAAAAAATGTTAAAATGTTTTTAAAAGCAATGTCTCGTAAACAACACTAAGATACAATCTTGTAATCATATCATCAATGCAATAAGTCCTTCGCATTTTGAATCCTACTTGCAATAACATAAAAATGGCACATACATATTTATAATCTAAATAATAATATATTCAAATGAAAGGAGAAAGTGACTTACTGATATTTGATATGTCAGTCAGTCACTTTGCCCAGCGGAATCTGCGCTCCTAGTAAGTGTTTATGCATTTGCACAAAGTTGTCTTTTATGAAGTAGGGGAGAAAAAATCACCCTCTATTCTAAGGGGATAAACCAGGGGTCAAAAGTTTATAAGGATAATTAACCAACTAAAAGAACCTAAATTTACGCGGGCGAATCCACTGGTAGAAACCAGTATATATATACAAAAGGAGAAACTAACTTATCTGAAATCAACGCACAGCCGAAATTACTGGGGGCGGAGCACCGCCGTGTCCTCGTGTAGACTATCGGGAGCGGCGACCTCTCGCGCCGGGCACTGGTTCAGGCCATGGTCCGGAGCGAGGAGGGTTGGCATGCGGTCGCCTCCTTCTGCGAAGCAGTAATGCTCGTGGAGGAGGCTGCTGACCGCGAGCGCGTGAGGGAACGGTCCTCACGCCGCCGCCGCCGAGATCCCGATCCCGATTTCCGACCACCGTAGGCGCGGGTTCGCGGACGGCGAGCACTGGGTAGCTCGCCGTCCGGCAGACTGGAAATAATCTGGACCGAGTCCAGTCGTCAACGGCGCGTTCTGTTCCACGCGCGCCTCAAGGAGATGTCAGCAAACTGTAGGGGCCCGGTAGGGCCGAAGCCTCTGGGGGGAACATGTGGTATTCCTAACGGTTGACACCGAGTCCCCCCCAGAACGAAGGCAACGAAGGAACGGGGTAGGGGTTTAGTCAGTAAAAGTCTGACACGCCCTCCCGCTCCGCCCAAGAGCGAGGGAAGTCATTCTGATGATTCCTACCATAAACCTACCATAAAAAAAAAGCCGAAATTACTGGAGGGAAGGATTTTCCAAAATTTAACCCCCATAAGGGAATGTAACATTCAAATATGTATGGAGAAATCTATCCCATTCCCCTTCCCATTTTGTACCCAGGTCTGTCTCTGTCCATTCAAGGTTACCTGGAAGAAATCGCCAAGTGCGATAAGGCCGTCAATTATTTTTATTGTATTCTGGGTGTACAATAAATAGTAAAATAAATAAATCTACATTCACGCAAACGAAGCCGGTGGCAGAAGCTAGTATTTACATAAGTAGGTAAATATTATGTATTATTTAGATATATCTCGTAAGCCTAGATATGTGGTGAACTGGTGATGCTAAATAAATGGCCTATATCCTTGACTTGCAAACAAAACTAGTCTTATCTGAACTCTAGTTCATTATGTATTCAAATATGTATTTGGTTTGTAGAAAATTGCTTCGTACTCTATTAGGAAAATCGACATAGGTAAATACATAACCTTTAATTTGTCCTGTTGACTGAGCAAAGTGGGGGAGATCCCCCACTTTACCTAATAATAATAATATATATTATTAGGTACTTTTTGATACGATTTTTTTTAAATCGCCTTTGTTAATTAATAAATAATAATTACCTAATTTTGATTCAACTCTATGATATTTTACAGCACTGATAAAACCTACCAATGAAATGGTAATATTGAATTTTTCTTTAATGTTATTCTGTTTTCTACTACAATATATGCTTTTATTCCACAAAAAAATTGTAATTTTATAAATATGCTCTTCAAACAAGTGTTTTAATGACTCTAAATATTCCATATTTTGTGTACAATTGCGAGTAATAATTTTTTTTAGTGAAGAAAAAAATGTTCGATGCACAGTTAAAAAAATATCGACATAAAAAACGTCAAAAAGTAGTCTATGTATTGCGTTGATTATAAATAACTTGAAATGAGAAAATAGTTACGATAGTAAAGAAAAGCCTATATTTAAGATCTTATACAGAAAATTTTTAACTGTCTAAAAGAAAATAGAATAGAATAAACTTTAATGGTCACCAAAAAAGTATCACTACAGTTTATACAAAAACTTAAATCTACGGGTACAATGGCGGTCTTATCGCTGACAGCGATATCTACCAGACAACCTGAGGCCTCGGGCGATAAAACGCAGTATGCTACAAAATATGCAGCGTGCTATAATGTAAAACTGTCTGACCTTAAAAAGCGCCAAGAATAAAATATGATTGGGCAACGCATGTCTGTTGGATGTTGCTAAAGTCAGTCTAGACTTGTGATGTACTTTGGCAACATTCAGACACTCTCTTAGGTCTTTAAAGACCTGACATGACCTTTTTTACACGAGGAAGCCAGTTAAGGCGTCATAGATGGCTTCCTGGACTGAAAAAGTGTGACACTGATTTCCCAACGCAAAAAAAGATGGCTTCTTCAAGAAGTAGCATACAGACAGAAACGCAGGGAATGGAATGTGGTCTTTGCCTAGAAGACAACAGGTTCACAGGATAAGAAGAATATGTAGCGACACCTCTGGCGTCACAAATGAACTACGAAATCGATGACGAACTACAGTAACGGAGGTTTCTGGGACTTTACTGTCTATTCCACATACCCTCTAAAAATACTTAACTACAATTACAGTAGAATAAAAAAATAATAATAAAAACTCTAAACTAATTACAAATACTTAATTAGTAACAAATTAAAATATGTCAAAAAAAAATCCACATCGCTATTGATTAGTAATGTGCCCGACTGTGTAAGACTGGCGGTATTGCCACGATGTATGGCATGTTTAGCTTATTAACCTATCAATACCCGCGAAACGAGACACAATAGTAAGACAATAGCAGCGTGGTCCTATGAGACCGGTCGGGGATTCATGAATTAAGTATAGATGGTTGTAAATTTTATTGTAATTTAGTTTTTCTGCCCAAAAAAACAAAATTCAAATTAAATTATTTTATTTCACGTAGTCCTACATGGGCACTTAGGTTACATACGTCAGAATTCAAAAAAGATGTGATGGTTTGCCCAAATCTCTTAATTGATACGATTCGATCGGATTTTTTACAATATTATTCAAATGCTACGATAACACAAGAGGTATTTTCTAATTCCAACCAAAACTAGAACTCTAAAACTAGGCAATAACTACACGCGTGACAAAACTGTTTGTAAAGCTTGCAAATATTGCCTAAAACGTAACGCATAGTAAGTAGTGTAAGAATCCGCAAGAGAGTGAAGGAGGTCAAGCAATGTTTTATAGCAGAAACTTGTGCAAAACTAGCAGAAATGCAATAAAACGTAAAATAGTAATCAGCGTTCGTTTATGGTCGTAAATTTATTTATTAGCCGGTCAAGTGCCTAATAGTTGATTAGGCTTAGCAAAGTTGATTATTTTCAACGTTTAGTCATGTGCTCAAAACAAACAAGAAAAATTTGTTGTATTGAAATTTTGTATATACCTACGAGTATTTTGTAATATAATATTGAATATAGTTTAGCAATATAATATTTTTGCTAGCCTGAATCCCAACGATGGACATAGGGTACTTTTTATCTGTCTTCAACTTTGCGTCCACTGTAACCAACATTTATGTGCGGATGAAGTCGCGGGCATAAGCTAGTCTACTAATTAATCGCATAAGACGGGACATTTTCAGGATAGGTACACGTAAAGATATCACATTTTCGAACGAATCAAGAATACATAATGTCCACAACTCACTGTGTCCATCCACCACACACACACAGGCACACCAGGCACACCTATAAATAAATGCAAGAGGGCTGCCGAACAGTTCAAACAGTCACTGTAACTGAAAAAGTACGACAAAGACTTAAGCCAGTAAAAATCCAACACTCTACGCTCTACCCTGCGCAGGAGGAGTTATTTGATAATTTCCCAACTGAATAAAACCTCTATCTAATTAGCAAGTAACATTGTAGTGCAAAGGCTAGATACCGCTTAAAAGATGAGGAGTGTAAGGTCATCGCGATTAAAGGCAACATAGTTAGAGGTTGTTGACCCTGCTTATTAAAGACATATATCTGAATTCTAACTTGTTATACTAATGTGTATTCGATATGCTATAATCTAATTGTGAGTGCTATAAAATGTTCTAATAAAATGTACATAGTACTAGATAAAATTTAAGGCCTATTACACCTCTTTACCACGTCGGTCTATTCGTAACGGGTGACAGGACAGAATGGAAGAGAAAAACGGGTTGTGCCGACACCAAAAAACATAGGAAGATGATGATGCTGGCAATATTATCATGTTCTAATGAAGCAATGGTTTTATTTTACTACAATGTTGTAATTAGTGGCCAAGAACACAAATTTTACTTTAGTAAAAGTACCGAAGTCAAAATAAGTACAATATTTTAGCCTACCACTACTTATAGAGTTCGTAGATTATAAAGTTCTCTGCCAAATAGAGAACCATACCTACTCTATATTAGAGCACGGTTGGCAACCATACATAGCACATACATTGTAAAAAAGTTATGTGTAATTTTATTAGGCTTTAAAATAGTGAAATTTGATGAATGCAGCCATTTAAGATCTAGTAATATTACAAAATATTCGACTCACAGGACCGTAGTAACATAATTATAATTGATGCCATAAAAGCTAAAATTAAACAAAGAAACCTAGACGTTATCGTTATGGTAATTTTTTTTTTAACTTGCGAATATGGTGAGTTTGATTATTTCAGATCAAACTTGGAACATAAGCCATGACCACGACAGAAAATGGCAAAATTACAAAATAATATGAAACTCACAGATGCCATATGTAACATAATTGCCTCAAAAGCCTAGACGTTACTTTTATGGCAATTTTCATTTTTTTTAGGCCTGAAACTGCGTTAAGCGGGCGCCCGCGACGGGCAACCGTCGCGTGTCCACGCGCGTGGACACGCGGGTGGGCTCCGTGGCTACGCGACGGTCCCCGTCGCGGGGACCCGTCGCGGAGACCGATTTACGCAGTGTCGCTAGTTCAATTTTAACGGTGTGCTTGTATAGTCGTGTCGATGGAGAACTTAATATATTATTACATAGCAAAACGACGACTAGCAAAAAAAAAACGACAGCCAGTAAGCCCGTTTATTGAATCTAGGTTGTAAAACTTTATAATATAGCCGCATTTAAAGTATTGTCAAAAATGTGTTATTAACGTTTCGACTGGTAGTGTCCCACTTTGGAAGCGAAGACAGTTTCGTGGATGGCGGTGCACTAGTTTTAAGCAAAAAAGGGGCTAGATGACCATCACAAGGAAATGAATTCTAATCGATATGAAGATTGGTTAAAAAATATTCTTCCAAAATTAAAACCGATTGCAGTATACAGTATCAGTATAACTGCATTCTGTTTCAATTTTGGGAGAATATTTTTTAACCAGTCTTCATATCGATTAGAATTCTGAGTTTGTTTCGGTGTTTCTTCTCAGGGTAGTCAGTTAGTAAACACCGGCCTCATCTAGTAAAAAAAAGTCCAACAAAAAAATTGACGTGTAAAAGTGTTTGTGAAAACCTATTTGCAAAATAAATATCATTTATCATTCATTAAATATTTTTTAAATGTTTAACATAAAAATATACGTTATTACTTCTGTATTTTTTCATTTTAAATAACTATCTACTATTCAGGAAAAATTATTATAAAAAACGGTACTACTTGATTTTATTAACGGCAATTTACGGTTGAGGTACATCACTATTTAAGAATTGCAAAAAAGTGGCAACATTCGTTATGTCATTTTTGTCAAATGATGAAATGACAGCCCTGAACAAGCCCGTGCGTGTTCCCTGGCGGGGACCGCGCGTGCCCCCGCGACGGGTTCCGTCGCACGGAGGCGGGCCCCGTTGCGTGGGTGCGGGGCGCGCCTCCCCGTGACGGACACCCGCGCTGGTCCCCGCGACGGAGCACTTTTGTATGAAACCGCGCGGGTGCCCGCTTAACGCAGTTTCAGGCCTTATAATACGAAATGATGGCAAATGTGACTAGGATCTAGCGTGGGGTCTAACCCATTGGCCCAGACAGAAAATGATGAAATTACATTATATTTAACTCAAAAACACCGTAAGTAAAATAATAATTGATGTTATTGAAGACCAAATCAATTAAAGTTACCTAGATGTTACCGTTATGTCATTTTCTATTTTTTTATAACACAATAAGGTAGCAAACCACTGACTATTTAAAATCAAGCATTTGCATAGCGTAATTACAAAATATTTAATCAAAAACACCATCTATCTATATATATAAAAATGAAACCCGTTTTCCGTTGTCACGACATGACATGAAAACGGCTTGACCGATTTGGCTGATTTTTAAAAAAAAATGTTCCTTGATGTTCAGTGATGGTTCTTACGGAAAGAAAAATTAAAAAAAAAAAGTTAGGTAAAGTAGGGTAGGTAGGGTAGTGTAGGGTAGTGTAGCGTAGTGTAGGGTAGTGTAGGGTAGAGTAGGGTAGTGTAGTGTAGGGTAGGTAGGGTAGTGTAGGGTAGGTAGGGAAGGTAGGGTAGGGTAGCGTAGGATATGTAGGGAGTCATTTGACGGGAGCGAAGCCGCGGGTAAAAGCTAGTAAGTAATATAATTGAAGTCATTGAAGCCAAAATCTCGTCCACCAATCCGATAACCTAGGGGTTGCGGGAATCCTATGGATGCGAGACGCACAGGACCAGTTGATATGGCGAAGCTTTGGGGACGCCTATGTCCAGCAGTAGATGTCTTTTGGCTGAGATGATGAAACCAAAATCAATCAAAGTAAAGTAGATGTTACCGTTATTGCATTTTCTAATTTTTATATTAAGGAAAGATGGCAAATTTGACCATTTAAAGTCTAGCGTGGGACCTAACCCATTGACCAAGAGAGCAATGACCTCCCATTGAAACAAAAATCGATCAAAATAATCTAGACGTAAACAAATTTGCTAATATACGATATTATATTTTAGTATTGTAAGTGTTCGCAATATATTTACTAATACTTAGGCAACATAGCATAGCGAAATGGTTGGTTCTTTTAAATTGCTGTCTATTTTTATACATATTACAATATTATAGATGAGCCTTTTGCTACAAAAGTATTTTTAGAAGCGTTTATTAGTTTTTATTGATAGTTTGCAAACTGCTGCTATACACATGATTCATGGGTCATGCAAAGCGTTAGATATTTTTTAAATGTTTTTTCTCTGTAGCAACCTGCAGTGGGTAACAACAGGCTGCAAGTCTCAAGGCTATGCATATGTTATATATGTTAAATTTCATTTAGATTAGTTTAGCGACTCAGTCGTGCTTTCGAAATTGATTACAGATTTACTTTCTTATTTATCAACGAGTATCGATAGTCGAAAGTGATTTTTTTTCAATGTTCCAATTAAGTTACAGGCTTTTTTACAAAGCCAAATTTAGGGTTGTATTGGTATTGTGTATTTTTAACTGGCTGAAGAATACATTTTTTAAAGTGGGTCTATATAAAAGATTTTGTATGCCCTACGGAGTATAAAAAGAAAACTTGCTCTTTATAGACCACTATCGAAAGTTAGCAACACCAAACCTCAAACTTTCATCGAAGCAAGAATCGAACTCGCGACCGATTGCTCAAACCAATCATTCAGCCAATGGAACCTATGACATTATGACGACCTTATAAGCAAGACCTCTCTAAAATGCATTACCAAAAATGGCTTGAACTTACTGTTTTATTACATCAATCAATTACTATATTACTTATTTATTTATTACTATTATTAAATCGACAGCTAAATCCCTTTTCAAGGTCCATAACCATTCACTAATATTTCTTTTATCTTTTAAGATAATTTAAGGGCCGTCGCCCACGGTGACTTTTAGTAGCGTTGTTGACGAGCGTTACGTAAACGTACAACAACATCGCTACTAACGCGCTAAAGTTGCATTTGCAACGCGCTATAGAAGCGATGCACAGGTCAATCTTTAAAGTTAAGCTATGCTTGACAGGGTTGGTCTGTGGATGGGTGACCATCTTAACATACCGAGTTTCCTCCGTGCCTCGGAAAGCAGTTAAGCCGTCGGTCCTTGGCAGTCGTTACGGATAGTCAGAAGCCAGTAAATCTGACTCCAGTCTTGCCATGTAGTACCGTGTTACTCCAGTCAATGGGTTGTGGAGGTCTGGTAGGCAGCCGCTCCTCGTAAAATACTGATATTCAGCTAAATCCGGCTTGACTGGAAGCCGACCCCAATATGGTTGGGAAGAAGGCTAGGAAGATGATGATGCAGTAGCGGTATTTAGCGCATTCGCATCGATGCAGTCGCTAGCTGCGATATCCAGGACCTACGGCTTAACGTGCTTTCCGAGGCACGAAGGAAACTTGGTATGTTAAGATGGTCACCCATCCACAGATAAACCTTGGCAAGCGTTGCTTAACCTTGACGATCGACCCGTGCGGCTGTTATTATCTAGCCACGAGCTCTTTACAACAGCGCTACTGAAAATCGCCGTGGGCTAGGGCCTTAAGTCAGTCAAGAGCGCTAAAACAAAAGATTTTCCTTCACCTACTCACGAACTTTTTAAAGGTGAAAGGTCGTAGGCCTGAGATGTGATGACCTTCACGGTCCATGAAGGTTAGAATACTTACACCTTGAGTATTGACTTTGGTGGATTTCAATAATAAAGTACTAATTGACTCGGTAAACGTTGTTTTGCCATATAAATTGTTAAAAAAAACATAGAGGAGAGTAAAAAATAGCCTACAGTAGGTATTTTCTGATAGCTATAACCTGGGAATCTTTAAGTTAAGAGTGAATAGGTTACTTCTAGGTAAGCGCGCTCCATCGTCGACCGCATCGTCGCTTTCTATCAGGTGAGATAGCGGTCAAGCGCAAACCTATCAATGATAAAATTAATTGTTACTTTTATTTTTAAGTTTAAGCTTTAGTTTCTAAGTAGGTACATGTTTTTTTCTCTACACTGTGTGTAATATAATATGCTTGTGTGCCAAACAAAATAATTTTCTTTCTTTCTTTCAGACCTATCAAATTAAAAATTTCGCGAACATCGATCAAGCCGTTTCTGCGGAGTTATATTATTTACGATTAGTGAGATAGGTCAGTAAAACATAATTATAACCTTGTTGTGTCAAAAAAATAATGACATATGGACATCACTTTTACGGATTGTTTAGTTGATCTTATTTGATCATATTGAAATCTATCTAAGCCATGCAAGGTTTTATTATAAACTAATATATTTGTTTGTTTATTTTGATGAATATGAGTGTCCTGGAGGGAATAAAGTAGCTAACCTTTGTCACATTTTGTGTTTTTTTATGCTTCTGAAAGAAGAAACCCGGAGGAAAGGCCCTGGAACGCAAGGCAAAGAAGGAACATAGTGTAGGAGTGGGTTTTATTCAGTAAAACTTTGACACTTCCTCCCGTTCGACCTAGAGTGGGAGAAGCCATTGGATGATTTCCCACCTTAAAAAGAACCCTAGTAGATGGGTATGACCTCGGCAAGCTAAGCTTTAAACCTTAGTGATTGGACTCGAGTACTAATAGTACTTAGGGCGATGTTCACCGACACCAAATCGACTGTTTTAATATTAAAACGGCTGTTTTAGCAATATTTCCTGTTCACCACCGCCTTATCGTCGGTTATTGACGTTAATCAGATGGTTATCTTAATCGACCTACAAGACGTTGTTTAGACGTCGGTTACTGTCATTTGACAGAACTTTTGTAGGTTATTTTGTTTGATTTACAAACGAAGTACTTATTTATGTTTGAGGCTTTTAATTTTATAATGTATGTTAGATTATTTTAATGAGTAGAAACGATGACGAGAAGACCTAGTATCTTTCAACATCCTTTTACTTTTTGAAATAAGCAATCGAACACTATCTTATTATTTACACAGAACTTCAAAACCTCATACGCTACACATACACACACATTTACTCTAAATTGTTAATTTTTCATAGATGATTCTTACAACAAAAATACCACAAAACTTTATCAGAGAATTTAAAAAAATGACAGCCACAGATAAGAAAGAGCGCGTTGATAAACCTTCCAACATAAAATGTGTTTTCCGTAAAGCCTAAGAAATAATGAACAGCAACTTTCGCATTTTATGGCATAAACTATTATCTGGCCATCAGTGGCGAGAGGTAGACTTGCGTGCGAGTTAATCCGCTACTTATTCCAAAAATATTATAAACCTGACCTAATTAAGCGACGGAAAATCTTAACTGCGAGATTCAGAAAACGTCGCTCAACTAACAACGCCATCTAGTGACCGCGTTCCCAACTTTTTTCACAAATTCACAATTTCCTCAAAAGATGACGCAGTGAACCAATATTTATGTAAACGCAATTTAAAAAATAGTATGTAAAATATATTATTAAAGTTCACTCACCAAATGCAGTTCGCTCAATGATGCAATAAATCCAAACCGGCGTTTTTATTAATTGTCGTAACACTCGTAACTTAATTTTGGGAACAGGATTTGGTTGCAATACAAAGAATCTATTAACAATATTATATCTCTACCATGAATTAATGCCATTACTAAATAGCACGAAATATATGTACAGTAACGTTAAAAACAAAAAAAAAACAACTACAAAACAGAAAATGAAAGATAACCGCCATGATAATTCGGTTGTATAAAAAACCCTACCAAATAAGATGTATTACTCGCCAATATCAGTTATTATGCAGTGAAATTCATTCTTATTTTGGAATCATTATAATTGCACAATGAATGAATTTTTCTTTCTCGCTTGCACCTATGCAATGTTTACTGTCTTCTTCCTCATAACTCGGTCCGGATCGAGTTATATTGAGTTCAATTTTCTACGTGCGAAAACGAGACGGCAAGAGTTCGAGTAATAGGCGTTAGTTTATAGGAAAGAAAGAGATAGATGCGTATTATGGGTTTTAGTTGTTTGAAAAGGTAATCCGGTGTTTTTCGGCTTATGATTTTGGCATTGACGACAAATGTTGTATACATTTTAAAAAATCGAAGTAATTGAACAATAGAAGGGTTGTTGACCTATAGATTTCTGTTTCAAAGTGAACTCGTAAGGAATGGAGTTATATGAAGGCTTCGCGACTGCTGGCCATGTTAAAAAGTTGTAAGTGTGAACGAAATTTCAAGATGTAGTCTTACATTTTATTTAGTAGTATTGCAATTGCTCACTCATTCGTTCAAAAACGCTCAGTTATGTTTCGATTAGGAAACCGAACGCCGAAAGATGATGGTGCACACAAAACAACCGCTCCTTGTTAAAACATTGATTAAATTATAATGGGTCGATTGCTAAATCAATGTTTAAACTTATGTCCGTGCACATGGCCCTTAGTCGCAAGCATAGATAGTTAATTAATTGGTGAATGGGTACAAAAATTAATACTAAACCAGTTACCTAAACAGGATTATGTACTCGTGCAATCGTGTCGAAACAAATCAACACGATGATCGCAAAGTTTAGCTATAATAATTATAGTCTTGAAATCGGTTACTTCCCGTTGTCTGACCATAAGGAAAATATATAACTTTAGGTCTTATGCCCATCTTTGGTGTGGTCTAAAACGCAAATCTGACATCAATCTTGCCAAGGGGTATCGTGTAACCCAGATACTGGGTTGTGGAGGTCAGATAGACAGTCGCTCCTTGTAAGTATAAATCTGGTTAGGTTGGAAGTCGACCCCAAAACAGGTAGTTAGGAAAAGATGTAAACTGATTGGTGTAGTCGAAAACGAATAGTCCAGCTGTTGCTCTGTTGCTCTTTGAGGAGATTGGCGGCGGAGGTCTCTTGCGCTGGTTCAGGCCACGGTTTGCTTAAACCATGCAGGTTAGCGAAGGGGAATGGGAAGTGGTCGCATTTTTTTAGGACAGCAGGAGACACTTTGGGCATCAGGAGTCGCAGGGCGATCCCTGGCTACCAGGTGCGAGCTAGCGGACGACAAGCAAAGCTCGCCAGCCGCCTACCCGGTAAGGAACAAACCCGAGTGGTGGCGCGTAGTGTTCGGGCCATGGGATTTTTAGCACGCTCTCTTGCTCCGCCTTAAAACGCGAGAAGTGGTTTGAAGACCCACCTAACGAAAAAAAAAGCAAAAAACCGTACAATGGTTGTAGAGAAGATTCAAAAGCAAGTCTTCGTCTTGAGTGTGGTTCACCTCATGATCAACCTAGTGTAACGCTTACTCTGTTCCTTATCCAAGTCTCCAAGGTGATACTAGTGATAAAAAAGATATTTATCTAAAGTCAAACAGAGAGCAGCCTGATTCGAATTGTCAAAATAAATAATGTGACAGCGGAAGTAGGTGCAAAAACATTCATTATGAGAACCTGGATTTTTAGATAGCACTTGTTTTTTTCTTTAACCTGTGGCGCCCCGTGGGGACCGCCATTTTTTATTATTTATTTATTTATTTAATATTAATAAATTAATATAAATAATATTAATAATATAAACTATTATTGCTCTGTTTCTGTTGCTTCTGTAATTATACTACTAGAGTATAATTTTTAATCGGTCAGGTTTTGGTGGCACAATTTTTTTCCAGCGGTTCTCAAAGTTAAAAGGTAATTACTTGTTTACTGGCACGTTTTCGTGCCACGGGGTCCTACAAGTTAAAATCTTGCCCCACCAAATGTCAAATGTGATGTTTACAATATCAATAATGATTAATTACTTTTCTGTATTTTTACTTCTCTAAAACAACGTTGCACTAGCAATAATTCCTGTATCGTGGGTGCGTTCATAAACATGTAAATTCAAATTCACACGAAACCCAGACCCAGAGCATATATACATAATTATATTGGTCATAAAAATATTTGTTCTATGCGAGGATCGATCCCCCGCAGCAGTGAACAGGTAGTTCAATCTTCACACCAACTGTGCCACCACGTGTACAAGTATGATATACGTTCGAAAATAAGATTATTATAGATATCGTTGTTAGGTACTAATTACTTGGGCTGCGGGAGTGTACGATAGAGATACTATGGCCCAGGGATGCAAAACGCAGCTGAAGGAACATAGGCGGGTTTTAGTCAGTGTCTAGTGAAGATTTTGATATACATTATGTATGTAGTAAGAATTTGCGTGAAAGTTGCATGACTTGGACGTCTTTCTACCATCGCAAACCTCCACGTAGTTGTAATTCTACGGTTTGGATGACCAAGTAGCGTTTCGCCTCAACGTTTATACCGCATACATCGAAGGACTGGAACAATTTGCCTCAATCAACGATTGCATCACTGCTTACCATAAGTGGGGTCGCAATCAAGCACTAGTTTATATAATATTATACCAAAAAAAGTCTGAAAAACCGTCTCGCTCTACCCAAAGCGTGACGAGTAGGTAAATTTGATAATTTCGCAACACAATAAGACACTAATTAACTAACTAAATAAATGTTACGATCTAGATACATGATAACAAACTTAAGAGCATTAATATAACAAATCGCTTATGGCCTGTTCTTCATGTTTTATTGTCCGGAATACCACAATAATTTGGTCACTCATTACCATAATTACCTATTATAGCCTTTTTGTTATAGCAGTTAGTAGTTTTTTGGTATTTAATTATGTAAGTTTAAAGTAAGTTCTCATAGTCTCGTGCACTTTATTTGAATGTACGTTATTAAAGAATCGTGGAGCTTGTGGCTAGATAATAACAGCCGCACGGGTCGATCTTCAAGGTTAAGCAACCAATGCCAAGGTTGGTCTGTGGATGGGTGACCATCTTGACATAACGAGTTTCCTCCGTGCCTCGGAAAGCACGTTAAGCCGTGGGTCTCGGTTGCCATTTGTAGATCTTTGGCAGTCGTTACGGATAGTCAGAAGCCAGTAAATCTGACTTCAGTCTTGCCATGAAGTACCGTGTTAACCCAGTTAATGGGTTGTGGAGGTCTGGTAGGCAGCCGCTCCTCGTAAAATACTGGTATTCAGCTAAATCCGGCTTGACTGGAAGCTGACTCCAATATAGTTGGGAAAAGGCTAGGTAGATGAGGTAGATGATGAGCTACTCTTGGGCCCTGAAACGAAGGCAAAGAAGGAACAGGATTGGGTTAAGTCATTAAAAGTCTGAAATGCCCCTCCCACTTCGCCCACGAGCGAGAGAAATCATTGGATGATTTCCCACCTAAAAAAATATGGGCAAGGCATATTTCTTGCAGGACAGATGAGGGCCAAAAGGTTGTACTTAGAGTGGAGATGAAAAAGATGCGGAAAAAGATGCAGTGTTGGAAGACCTTCCACAAAGTGGACCGATGACCTGGTGAGGGTTGCGGGAATCTGGTGAACGCAAGGCGCATAGGATTGGTCGTTGACGTTGAAGGTCCGACAGTGGACGACCAAATGATGATGAACCTAATGGTATTTAGTTTTTCCAACAGTTTGTGATTACCCCCGAGGAAAAAACGGGTGTTTTTATGTAACTTTTACACGTATAGGCATATACCTACAGGCGTGTCAGAAAAAAGTAATTTTAGATGCATAAAAATTTACAAATAAACACATAAAAACACTTCCCTACACAATATTATGGAGTACCATATTTACATAAACTGAAGGAAAACACTCAGGAAAACATGAGACAAGAAAAAAAATAACCGGCCAAGAGCGTGTCGGGCCACACTCAGTGTAGGGTTCCGTAGTTTCCCGTCCGTCACAATAAGTGCCCCCAACTTTTCAAAAACTATTCGTCCCATCAAATTTTCCTAGAAAGACTTTATAAAGTTCTGCTTTCCAGAATTTTTTGATATTTCTAAACTTATGGTTCAAAAGTTAGAGGGGGGGACACATTGTTTTTTATTTTTGGAGCGATTATTTCCGATATTACTGATATTATCAAAAAATGGTTTTAGTAAACCCCTATTCATTTTTGAATACCTATCCGACAATATATCACACGTTAGGATGGTACTAAAAAAAAAATCACTTTCCACTTTACATGTAGGGGGGCAACCCTATTAAAACTTTGTCGGCGTGATTGATATACATATTGGTACAAAATTTCAGCTTTCTAGTTTTAGCGGCCACAGAGATTAAGCGAGGACGGACGGACGGACGGACAAACATGGTGATATAAGGATGAGGAGGGTATAAGGGTTCAGTTCTTGCCATTTGGCTACGGAACCCTAAAAATCAATGACCTACATTACTACTCAACTTTTGACACACGAGTTCATGAATGTTCTATAGCTTTGAGAAGTGAATCGCGAAGGACGATATTTGAATAAGTAGGTAATGTTGTTATATTTTCAAAAAGTCATTTTCCCATGTCTTCAGTATCTATTTTTGTAAATTAAGGCGTATACCACAATAATTTGGTCACTCATTACCATAATCACCTATTATAGCCTTTTTGTTATAGCAGTTAGTAGTTTTTTGGTATTTAATTATGTAAGTTTAAAGTAAGTTCTCATAGTCTCGTGCACTTTATTTGAATGTAAGTTATTAAAGAATCGTGGAGCTTGTGGCTAGATAATAACAGCCGCACGGGTCGATCTTCAAGGTTAAGCAACCAATGCCAAGGTTGGTCTGTGGATGGGTGACCATCTTGACATAACGAGTTTCCTCCGTGCCTCGGAAAGCACGTTAAGCCGTGGGTCTCGGTTGCCATTTGTAGATCTTTGGCAGTCGTTACGGATAGTCAGAAGCCAGTAAATCTGACTTCAGTCTTGCCATGAAGTACCGTGTTAACCCAGTTAATGGGTTGTGGAGGTCTGGTAGGCAGCCGCTCCTCGTAAAATACTGGTATTCAGCTAAATCCGGCTTGACTGGAAGCTGACTCCAATATAGTTGGGAAAAGGCTAGGTAGATGAGGTAGATGATGAGCTACTCTTGGGCCCTGAAACGAAGGCAAAGAAGGAACAGGATTGGGTTAAGTCATTAAAAGTCTGAAATGCCCCTCCCACTTCGCCCACGAGCGAGAGAAATCATTGGATGATTTCCCACCTAAAAAAATATGGGCAAGGCATATTTCTTGCAGGACAGATGAGGGCCAAAAGGTTGTACTTAGAGTGGAGATGAAAAAGATGCGGAAAAAGATGCAGTGTTGGAAGACCTTCCACAAAGTGGACCGATGACCTGGTGAGGGTTGCGGGAATCTGGTGAACGCAAGGCGCATAGGATTGGTCGTTGACGTTGAAGGTCCGACAGTGGACGACCAAATGATGATGAACCTAATGGTATTTAGTTTTTCCAACAGTTTGTGATTACCCCCGAGGAAAAAACGGGTGTTTTTATGTAACTTTTACACGTATAGGCATATACCTACAGGCGTGTCAGAAAAAAGTAATTTTAGATGCATAAAAATTTACAAATAAACACATAAAAACACTTCCCTACACAATATTATGGAGTACCATATTTACATAAACTGAAGGAAAACACTCAGGAAAACATTAGACAAGAAAAAAAATAACCGGCCAAGAGCGTGTCGGGCCACACTCAGTGTAGGGTTCCGTAGTTTCCCGTCCGTCACAATAAGTGCCCCCAACTTTTCAAAAACTATTCGTCCCATCAAATTTTCCTAGAAAGACTTTATAAAGTTCTGCTTTCCAGAATTTTTTGATATTTCTAAACTTATGGTTCAAAAGTTAGAGGGGGGGACACATTGTTTTTTATTTTTGGAGCGATTATTTCCGATATTACTGATATTATCAAAAAATGGTTTTAGTAAACCCCTATTCATTTTTGAATACCTATCCGACAATATATCACACGTTAGGATGGTACTAAAAAAAAAATCACTTTCCACTTTACATGTAGGGGGGCTACCCTATTAAAACTTTGTCGGCGTGATTAATATACATATTGGTACAAAATTTCAGCTTTCTAGTTTTAGCGGCCACAGAGATTAAGCGAGGACGGACGGACGGACGGACAAACATGGTGATATAAGGATGAGGAGGGTATAAGGGTTCAGTTCTTGCCATTTGGCTACGGAACCCTAAAAATCAACGACCTACATTACTACTCAACTTTTGACACACGGGTTCATGAATGTTCTATAGCTTTGAGAAGTGAATCGCGAAGGACGATATTTGAATAAGTAGGTAATGTTGTTATATTTTCAAAAAGTCATTTTCCCATGTCTTCAGTATCTATTTTTGTAAATTAAGGCGTATACATATATTAATACATTTTTGTGAATTTTGATCAATGATTTCAAAAGGAAGGATGCGCCCAACTGAACATTTCATAAAAAACTTTATACTACAAGCAAAAATAGCGACATCTGTAATAACTCATTCGAATTACGTGACAGCCGCATCGCACAAGTTTTCGACGTAACCTTGTTAGAGCGTAAGCATTTTTTTCGTAATTAAAACAAATTTAGTGAGTCTCAATCAACTTTATTTAAAATTGTAATTAACTTAAGATTATAATTATAAGGTAGGTAGGTATTAGAATATTTAAAAGATATTATAAAATACGAAATAGTTTACATAAGTATGCATGTGAAAAACATAGCAATATTACTGTCCTTTGAATAAAACGCTCTTTTAAAATTTTTGTCTCTCAGTTCCTCTCCCCGTGTTTTCCGTGATAGACTCGTGATGCATTCTGACATTTTAAATATATTTCTTAATGATGGCTCGAATAAGTTGCAATCTATTATAATAATGTGGCCGGTTGATGGACAGAGTGCAAGTTTAAAGCATTAAAAGTGCTTTTTCCTACAAACTTTGCTAGAGTTTTAGTGGATAGGAACATATTATGGTCACTTTTTACCACAAATTGGGGTCTATCACAGTGTCTTATATTTTTTTCGGTTTCTAAGCATACTTCAAACAGGTCAGGAGAAGGAAAATAAAGTCCAGCCATATTTGTTAATTCTATCAGCCTATGAAAAAATAATTTTACCTAGACTGTCTATACAAATTTCACACTTAATGGTTTTCGATTCGACTCGCTCACGGTGGGTTCCGTACCAATATCGACAAAGAGTTACAAAAAAATCACGTTTGTTGTACGTTTTTAGTATTTGTTGTTATAGCGGCAACAGAAATACATCATCTGTGAAATCAACTGTCTTGCTATCACGGTTCTCGAGATACAGCCTGGTGACAGACAGACAGACGGACGGACAGACGGACAAAAAAGTCTTATGATCTATCGGTTTAGGTAGTTAACTAAAGGTAAACAATCTTGGTATATCTTTTTATATTAAAGAGGTCGTATATAATATACACAAAGATTATTTAAATTTAGTTTATTAGCTAACATCGATTTAGGTAAATATTCGCAAAGGTTTTTATATACAATTTATAGACAACTTTTAGATAAAAAGACATGTCAAGATTGTTTACCTTTAGTTAACTACCTAAACCGACGGAGTATAGTAATAGGGTCCGGCGGGCTGATTACCTATGAAACAGCGATCAGCAAACAATTAGCAATTATCGCGCAGTCGACGCGCGATCGATCGCTTAACGTCAAAAAAATCCGTATTATCTAAAAATGGATTGCTGATCGCTCGCTGATTGTTAGCATGCACTTATTGCTGCGACCCCAGCGCCAACAGCAATTGAGTAACAATTTGTAGAACTAATTTATTGTCAAACTACGAGTTAAAAACTTACAGCCGCTTAAAGAGGTCGAACAGACGTGAGTGTTTTGGACAAGAAAAAAGTTTTTGTAACTAAAAATTCACTTTAATCCACTTGGCACACAAAGCTATTTTTAGTAAAAAAAAATAGCTTTGTGTCAACCTTTAAGATGGATAAAGGAATGAAATCAGAGTTTACTCGGACTCCAAACGATATTGTACTGCTTTGTCAACAAGTAAGTTTTAAAATAATATAATATTATTTTATTTTATGTGTGCTAGTGCAATAAAGTTACTTTGAAGAGTAAAAGTACTTTATCCTGTTTCAGTATAAAATGGCAAACCGAGTATCCAATGAGCAACTGGAAGAGCTTTTGGACTATCTGGCAGAACATACGACATTAGTCAAAGGTGTTGGACTTGGTTCAAGGTCTAAGGAGAGTATAGACAGGCAGTGGAATGATCTTGCCAGAAAATTAAATGGTTTTGGCTCTGGATCATCGAAAACGGGCGATCGATGGAAAAAGGTACATAGATTACTTGATATGAATGATTTTTAACAATTTTTATTAACCGCATGCTTTAAATTATAGCTTTGATATATTAACTAGTTATATCCTTTTAATTTTACAGTACTGGGCTGATTTAAAACACAAATCAAAATCAAGATTAGCCAAACGAAGGCAGGATGCTCTGGGTACTGGTGGTGGTCCAAGTACACAGGAAGATCTATCTGAAGTAGATAAAAAAGTCTTGGCCATCATCGGGGATCAAGCTGTGTATGGAGATAGCCAGCATAGAGTCCCTGTATTTGTAAGTTACTTTAAATGTTCAGTTAACATGTACCTAGTAATTAAAATATGATATTTTAATATTTAATAAGTTATGATTTTTCAGAACATTCAATCTGAAGAACCAGTCCTGCCTACTGGGCGACCAGATGATATGGTGGTTTCAGAAGTTGTCATAACAGGTAAACTATTAAAGTTTCACATTGTTGTAATTCAATTAAGTATCTGCTTTCTTTGGATTAACATTTTTTATTAATAGCATACTTCTATATATTTACAGATACATTTGATCCTTTACATGTTGTCAGTTCAGTAGAAGGTCAGATGGAAACATCTCAAGAGCCTGAACCACACCAAATAGGTAAAATACCTCAAATCTATATATATAAAAGAAAGTCGTGTTAGTTACTCCACTTATAACTCAAGAACGGCTAAACCGATTTAGCTGAAAATTGTCAGGGAGGTAGTTTAGAGCCAGGAGAAGGACATAGGATACTTTTTATCCCGAAAAATTCGAAAAAAAAATATACAAAACTTTTGGTCTTCTATTTATCGATTAGTGTACGGTGGGTAGGGTAGTGTAGGGTAGGTAGGGTAGTGTAGGGTAGATAGGGTAGTGTAGGGTAGTGTAGGGTAGTGTTGGGTAGTGTAGGGTAGTGCAGGGTGGTATAGGGTAGTGTAGTGTAGGGTAGTGTAGTGTAGGGTAGTTTAGGGAAGGTAGGGTAGGATAGGTAGGGTAGTCCTTTGACGGGAGCGAAGCCGCGGGCAAAAGCTAGTACTTAGATAAAAGTACTTTTTGTAAAATAAGTAAGCAAGGCTTTTATGATCTAATCGTAATTTTCAGCAGTAGAGAGTCCAGTGAGTCAGCCTGCCAGAAGTCGCTCTCGACGCAGTCGTAATAGACCCAGTCTAAGCTCAAATACTGCCGCTAGTGAGTTTATTATATTCAATTAAAGATATTAAATGAAACGATTATAGCCTATAATTGTATCATTGTTTTGTTGTGCCTATGGGCTATAATTGTTTGATTATAGGCCATAATCAAACCATATCATGAGCCCTAAAACCAATTATTATATAATACTTATTATAATACTTATTGCAGGATCTAGAATTGACCCTGAATGGGTCATGGAGTTAGAGAGAAGCCGAGTACAGGTGGAAAATAAATTGGCTGAAGCTAATTTGAAAATGGCCGAAGCTGCTGTAATGACAGCTGAGGCAAACTTGAAGATAGCTGAAGCTTCTCGCATAAATGCTGAGACCTCTCGCCAGCAAGTGGAGATAATGCGAGAATTTTCGAGTGTTGTGGCTCAGCTAAGCAGTGCTTTAGCTGCTAAAAACTCTCACTAGCTAATTTATCAAGATTTTATTTATTTTTATTTTGTTATGGATTGTGTTAATATTATGATTTTAGTATAATAGGCAATACCTTAATTTTGGCCACAAAGGTCACATCATGCGCCGCCCTAGGGAGTACGTTGGTCGGAGATGCATGGATATGGCTGTCCTTGGGGCTAGGTCCCGTGGTCGCCCTCGCAAGCGCTGGCTGGACGTCGTCAAGTCCGACATGAGAGCCAATGGCCTTACTGAGAAGGATATTAAAGATCGGGCAAAGTGGAGAAAACTCAGTCGGAAGGCGGACCCTGGCAATGGCCGGGATTAACGCCAGGTAGAAGAAGAAGAAGAAGAGGCAATACCTTAATTTTAATTTGTAATTTATGAAAATGTTTTTGTTTTCAAATAAAATATTTTGTGTATACCAAATGTATTTTTATTGTAAACCACCTTAATTAAAAAATACATCTATCAATACATACAATATATAAATCAAATCATTAAGTACTTCAATTAGTAAAGATATACCTATGTTTAAGTTAACCATCAGTCTGAAGTTATCTAAATCGACCTTGGGTCCCCCATGTTTTCTTTGCCTAGCATTATTAATATACTTATTAATAATAATTTTCTGGGCTTGCACTGTCTGATAAAGAGGATGGTAGAATACAGGGAAACCATAAAAGTTAACAAGAAGATACAAAGTATAGTCATAGGAAACTATAACTATAAAGAAAATAAACTTAATAATCTACATGCATAATTATGCACTTACTATTAATATTTTTAACACACTATCTAATTGCTACTTGGACTTATAATTATCACTACATGCATGTACACACATAAGTTCAGAACATTAATATTTTTTTTTTTTAATGACAAATTATATATATTGTCTTCTAAAATAAAATTATACACACTTAACATTGAAATTATAATAGTCTTCTAGTTGACCACAATCTTTGGACGATGCGATCTCGTAGTTGTCAGCCTCTAGTTAGAAGCTGTCGTTCATCACCAGCACCTGCATCCTGCTGTATTTGTGGTGTGACTTGGCTGCTGAGATCACCTTCAGTGTCTGCACTTGGCAATTGTGGTACTGGTAGTCGATGTTTGTTGCAGATGTTATGCAATACAGCACAAGCATTTACGATCATAACCACCATAAGATGATCATAATGCAGTACTCTGTGTGCTAGTAAACATCGCCAACGTGCTGTATTACGACTTTCGATTCTTCTGGCTTCAACATCAAGTGCTTCAAGCAAGAGAACAGCACGAGCCATCGTTATTCGAGTTACCTTAATCAACTCGAAAAAAAATTTAATGTTGTTTGAATACACTGAATAAAGTCTTATACAGAACACACAATAAGTTTAAATGTTAATTAACACACGCTGCAGATATAACTACACAATTTAACTAATAAAATACTCGATATAGAAAGCTAATTTCTATTGGCAATCAGAGAGCGATAAGCAAGCGATCAACAATCAAAGAAATGGTTAACGCAATTTGACAGCTAAATTTGCTTGCCGATCGCTGTCGCATCGCTGTCAAAAACCATACGTAATACGAAGTAAAACGCTATCGCTAGGGATTCGAGTGCAACAATGCACTTTTTAGTTAGTCGATTGCTCCATAGAGGCAGCACTGTCGCTAGATTGCTATCGCGTGGTTTTCGCTAATACGTAATACGAATTAGCGATTGAAGAGCAATTTTCGTGCAATTTTTGCTATCGCTTGGCTTTTGCAAGATACATAATCAGCCTGCCGTTTGGGTACGGGACAATAAAAATAAGAAAATAAATATCTATCGCGCTTTCACGACTATCTAAACTATTGAAGTAATTTCGATGAAATTAAATGTAGGTAGGTAAGCTCTTTTTTTTCGAAATTCACACGGAAGTAGTCGCGGGTGGAAATAGTAGGTTAAAGGTCATCTCAGTTAGCGTGAAGAAAATGAAAGAAAATAAAATTTTCAGTTTCAATTAGGTATCGTTTCTAAGCTTCTAATTTTTTAAAATCTATTTTTTACCCTTGTTAAATATAAAACAAATTAGATAGGTACCAAAACTCGAAATTAAAAGTAGGTACTAAGGACAACAATGAAATAAAAAATACGTCCGTACAAGTTTACTTCGTGCACTTCGATGGTCCAATAGCGGCCACACAATGGCCGCCATTGTGAAATTCGGTAGTAAAATATTTAACGCTTTAAAATGTGATTATTTAATAACTTAGTGGTAACAAAATTAATGTAAGGTTACTTCCCGATGATACGATATTCCATGTTCCTTTTTAACCTTGGTATCATAATTTTTGCAACCTGTTACCACACAACTAGGCATTGTTATGACAAGCAAAATACTCGTTGACTCTCGCACACGGACCACTGTCAAATGAATCACGTTGGCCCTAAACTGCTATTTTAGGGCCAATGCGCTAGTGCCATTTAGTCGCGCGGTTGGCCTGGTCCTTACGCTAGTAGGTAATATATATGTCAATGATTTTGATGCACTAAATAAGTCGGCTTTTTCTGAGACAACCAGTAACTTTTATAACTAACTTCGCCTAATTGTAAACTTTATTTCGCTCGCTAATGGTTTTGCCATTATTAACTGTTGATCTTAATCAACAGTTTCAACACATTTTGGGTGGTGTCACACAATGGGGGTGGGGGTGGGAGGTTACAAAATAGCCGACGAGTTTTCTCAGACCTAACTGTAAGGTGTTTTGTAGGAGTTCGCTTACAAACATTAACACACGAGAATTTTATATTTTGCTAGCTTCTACCAGCGGCAATTACTGGCAATTACAGTGTTGGTGATTTTTTTAAAGTGGTTTTACTCATTTCTTTTACAAAGAAAATCTCAAAAACTAAGAACCACATCTTCCTAGCTCATTGTGCTGTGTTGGTGCTGCCGCTGCGACTGCGGAAAACCTCAATTGGTAAAATTATAATAAAATTGTTGGCATATTGCCTTTTGGGATTGAAACTCTGGGATCGTGTGGTCCGAATGCTCACAAATTGCTCTTAAGACCTTTCTACACAACTTGTGGACACTTCGTGTGACAGAGGGGCTGGCTTTAACCTTGGACAGAGGATAAACACAGTCAGTTTTACGCACATTACCAGTTGACAGCGATGCGGAGGAGTTTTTGACTCCACACTTTAGATTGCTTTTAGTTGGTTCTTAAGGATTTTGACTTTATTTTTTTATTCACTTTTAAATACATAAACTAAATTTACCTTTTGGGTCGTTGCACTCTGAGTGGTGGTTCTAATGTTTTAAAATTGAAAATCTTTCCCCTTTTCAATATTTATAATTTTGTAGCTATAAATAAAAAGTTAGGTTAGGTTAATCCCCTTTGCACGCCTTTCCGGCCCTGAATGCATCAGTTATGTTATATTAGGTCATTCACATTTACAGAACTAGAGTGGAGCTCGTGGCTAGATAATAACAGCCGCACAGGTCGATCTTCAAGGTTAAGCAACGCTTGCCAAGGTTGATCTGTGGATGGGGGACCATCTTAACATACCGAGTTTTCTCCGTGCCTCGGATAGCACGATAAGCCGCGTAGGTCCCGGCTGTCATTTGTAGATCTTTGGCAGTCGTTACGGATAGTCAGAAACCAGTAAATCTGACTCAAGTCTTGCCAGTTAATGGGTTGTGGAGATCTGGTTAGCAGCTCCTCCTCTTAAAATACTGGTATTCAGCTAAATCCGACTTGACTGGAAAACGACCCCGATATAGTTGGGAAAAGGCTAGGCAGATGATGATGACATTTACAGAACTAGAGACATTTGTATAGTGATTGTTTTACTATGTATTACTTTATAGTTCTTATGTAAATAAATAATAAATGCATGCAATGACGTTGATTCATTTGTAACACGTTACACGCGCAAAGTTTATGCTCCTGTGCAGGTTTGATTATGTAAGTAGGAAAGCGAGGCAGTAATAAATTGTTTATTTATTTATTGATTTGTAATATTAATTAATTGAATATCTAATGGCTTCAATAAATTAGACTAGCTTCGTCCTGTGGTAGCAGAACTCAAACTCACGCAGCCCCCGACAAAAGTGTACGAAGGAACACCAGGGTGGTTTTAGTTTGTAAGAATCTGACAGACCCCTCCATACCCCACTCCAGGGCATTTTTTTTCAAGTGGGGTATCATTAGAATGATTTTTCCCGGCGGAGCGGGAGGGTGTATCAGTCTTTTACTGAATGTACCCCACCCCGTTTCTTCGTTGCTTTAGATCTGGGGTCACGAGCTTTCCTTTCGGAATCCGATCCTTCGACCCTGCTGGGCCCCTACAGACCCCACTCCAGGGCTGAGTCTTCATCCTTAGTGATGTTTAAGTATTTAACTTTACAATGTTTACAAGTAAGACAACTCTTGACAAACCTAAAAGGTGTGTAAGTATATCTGTAGGAGGTAGGTAATATGTAGAAGTACTGCGACTTTTCACTTCGATATGATGACGTCATAGTTTGTTCTGATTTTAGAATTTCGTTCACTGATGGAAATTAACATTGACGCTAACGGTTATTGGTATTTTTAATACTGAAATAAAAATTATTTTGTCAAAATCGGAACCACAATATTGAAAATGAAACCAGAATCGGTGGCAGAAACATCAAATGAAACACTACACTAACTAATCAATGAAGCGCGAACATAGAACTAAGCTGAACTTGTTTGTGACCGCACTTACGATACAGGAGTAAAAAAAACTTATAGTTCTATTATTTCTTGTGAAGGTGATCTCACGCTGGGCCCTGGTTCGGACCATGGTCCGGAGCGCGGGAATGAGATGTGGTCGCGTCCTTTTGTATTGCAATGCTAGCAAAGGAGACGGTCCAACGTGTACCCGCAAAACGAGACACAATAGTAAAACACGCGCGGCACAAGCGCGGTCTCATAGGACCGGTCGGGGATTCAAACATTAAGCACGGGCTTGCAAACGACGAGCAAAGGGTAGCTCACCGTCATACCAAGCGGTCATCGTCAAAAAAAAAAATATACGCTTCCGTAGGGTTTCCCAAATTCTCCATGAATCAATCAGAAATTTAATTTTGTTAATCACTAGATATACTATAATGGTAAAAAAGTTAATGAGCATCTAGCTATAAAAACAATCAACGATATGATATTTATTGGCAATGTCAAGGTCTCATTCGAATTACATAAAATCGGTGGTTCTGATTAGCTATGGGTTTTTGTTACCAAGTATATAAAAACTGCTTGGGCTTGTTATTTTTTGCGTAATTTCCCACTGGAAATGCCGCAGCGAAGACCTTTTATCATTTTTTTAAAACTGTTTTATTAGTAGGTAGTTACTGTTCTTTTTCACCTGTTAAACTATTATTATGTCCAATTAGTGGCATTGAATTTCTTTTAGGTGACTCAAGTTTAAGTGTTGCTGGAAATACATTATAATAAGCTGCCTAAGTCGGTTATTGAACTGAGCGAGGGAAAGTTCCAAACCCATATTAAGCGTGTTCTAACCAAAAAAGCATATTACAACACATCAAAAGTGTCTAGGGATCAAGCATTTTTATGCGGATTTCTTGAGATTGAGATGTTGCTTTGTAATAAATTTATGATTTTATAAATTTATATGGATCCTTTTTGGTGCATTTCATAATTTGAATCAGGAACTGTGAATCAAATTCGAGTAAAAGATGAAAATCAGCTGTCAATATTTTCCCTATAAAAACATACAACGCATTGAAGACATTATTAGTGCTACTGTTTCCCTACTACTGATTAAAACCAACGTTATTATGGAGCGGCGACGTCATTTAAGCAGGGAAGAAATGCTCAGAGCCATGGGAATGATAGAAGCTGGTTCCCGGCAACGTACTGTGGCTTTAGCTCTGAATACAAGTCAGAGTGTTATCAGTCGACTTTGGACACGTTACCGAAGCACTGGTACCGTGGCTGAGCGCCATGGAGGACGGTATCGCTGCACCACACGGAGACAAGACCGATACATTCAAATCTTAACTCGAAGAGCTCCAACAATAACCGCCATGATGTTAGCCGTGAGGCTTCATCACTCTTCCGGGAACTTAATTAGCGACCAAACAGTCAGAAACCGCTTGCATGAAGTGAACCTTCATTCCCGAAGACCGCTACGGGTACCACCTATAGCAATGCACAATCGTAGGATTCGATATCAATGGGCTCTTGAACACAGAAATTGGGCAGAAGAACAATGGCGTTTCGTGTGCTTTTCTGATGAGTCTCGTTTTGGTATGAGACCGGATACAAGACGTATACGACACTGGAGAACCCCTGGACGCCAACAGCGATTAAAATCCTGCCAGGAAGTCCATCCTTATAGTGGTGGAACCATCATGGTATGGGCGGGTATTTGGATCGGCGGAAGAACTGAGTTGATTTGGATCAGAGGCAACCTCAACGCTCAAATTTATGCTGAGACGATTGTATCAGACGTCATCGTTCCTCTACAAGTGCAAATCGGTCCCTTATTTCAGTTAATGCATGATAATGCACGACCGCACACCGCAAGAGTTGTAAGACAGACTCTCGCCGCAGCTAACATCAATGTCCTGCCCTGGCCTGCTCAGTCGCCAGACTTGAACCCGATTGAGCATGCATGGGATATGCTACAGAGAAGAGCTCTGCCGAATATGGAGGGTATCCAGTCGCAAGAAGACCTTTTATTGTTGTTGCAACGAACATGGGCGGCCATTCCACAGCGTGATTTGGATGAACTCATTTTGAGTATGCCAAACCGATGTTCTTGTGTTGTTAGTGTTCGCGGTAGAAACACGGATTATTAATTGTTTAAGTTACCCAATAAAATTTTAAAGAAAACTGTTATTTCAGTCTTTTTTTCGAACTTTAATGTTAGTGGTTCAAATGTCCAAAATCCCTTTATTAGGAAAATGGCAAATTTCTTTATTAATGCAAAGGTGACTTGGTTTATCGTTACTGTGACAAACGAAAACACTTTATTTGATGAATCCTTAAAGAAAATTTTAATTAATATCAATCAGGAGAAAAGTTATTGCAAAAATATATGTTGATCCCTAGACACTTTTGATGTGTGTAGATAGAAAAATGCTTCAAATACTTGCTATTTCTATTTCATATAGGACGTTTGCTGACGTTATTACAAATTGGTAAGTACTTAATCTGACCTAGGAATCCAACAAAAATATATTTTATTATTATGCATAGGCTCGCGTTTGACCACTATCTCACTTGATAGTAAGCGATGATGTGGCCGACGATGGAGCACGCTTACTAAGAAGTAACCTATTCACTCTTGACTTAAAGATCTCTAAGTTGTAGACTCCAGTAGGGAATCCCAATTGCTGTCCGCACAATAAATTAATGTGTTTTAAAAATACAAACATTTAATAATATCTAGTAGTTTAGGTAGTGAGATCAGTGTTGGCCCAATGGTAACGGCTCCGACTTACGACTCGTAGGTCGCGGGTTCAAACTAACCAGGCGCATTACTTTGTGTAATTTATTTCATCATCATTGCTCTCAAAACGATGAAGGAAAACAGCGTAAGGAAACCGACATGGCCTAGAACCAAAAAATTCGAAGACATGGGTCATCCACCGAACTATACTGGGTTCGCGTGGTGGTTTAAGTGGGAACTTAGACTGATTTTAATTTAATTAGTTAAAGATTACTGATTTGTTGCTTTTCCTTTCTTCTTTTTTTTATTAATTTTAAAAAGTTGATTTTCTGTGTCTTGTGCTGTACCAATAATAAATTATTTTTTTCTTTTTTCTTTTCTTTCTTTCTTCAAAAATTCCATAAACTTTGTAATATTAAGAGGGAAATGCTGTAATAATTTATGTAGGACGTAAATTGGTCAGGCATTAGAGTAAAAAAAAGACTGGTTTAATTAGAAATTGAGTTCACTGATCCTGCAGACACAGATGATGTGCGTTAACAAAAACTGACCAATTGCTTCTTTTCTAAACCTTGAGTTGTTTTGTTACATTGCATGTTCATCTAGTATAGAATGCACGCGAGCACAATATACATGTAGGTAGGTATGGTGATTGGTGCGTAATTACTTACTACGTTATACTTTACTTAAATACCTACAACATTGACACGACAGAGGGGCTTTCCTTAAAACGGGTTGTTGTACTCATCAATATGAACAAGTTTTACTATGCGACCAACACTGAAATCTCGGGGTATGTTTTTCAAAAAAAAAAAAAAAAACGAAGACGTAGGAACCTTAGGATAAATATTGTCTGAATCCAAATAACATCATATTATGGTATAAATATGCTTAAACTGCAAATCATTTTGGACGGATGAATTATCCATACAAACCTGGGACCGGACAACCCCGCTTAAGAGTTAAGCCTTTGGACTAGGTAACCCGTTCATGAGGTAACTCATATCGCAGTGTTACCTTTTGTTCGAGTTACACTCTCGGAACCCAGCGAAAGGGTTAACACTTTTAATAAGGTAACCGCGTGAAGGGGTTAACCCCTTCGATGACTTAAGCCTTTCAAGAGGTTACCTTCTTGAAAAGCTTTTTTTCGTATTAACCTGAATTACCTAATAAACTTGAGCTGCGTGTAGGTGGGGGTGCTTGCACCCGTGCGGCGCCTCATTGCTTTACTATTTTTATTTAGTTGTTACGAACGAAATTGATAACAAGTGACGCGTTTATTTAAGCGAGTTAACATTAATATTTGTTTTTCAACTTTATTTGGATGCAATTTAATTTGTTAAATTCATTTCGTGGATAGTGCATTGATTAGTTTGTTCGTTTCGTTATCGACTTGTGTGTGCAGTTATCGATTCTTTGGAAACCTGTGAAACTTGAACTAACTAAGAAGCCAAAACTCTTCTTAGTTTTTATATAATGTAGTGCTAAATTAGAGTATAACTATCAATCTAGCATGATATTTTACATTTGGTAGATAAACACAAACAGATGCTATAAGGTAGGCCGCGAAATTGAATTTTAGTCATTAGGCATACAATTTTTTAGGGTTCCGTAGCCAAATGGCAAAAACGTGATGAATGAAATGATGGACAGACATGGTGAAACTATAAGGGTCCGCCTTATAGTTTCGCCATGTCTGTCCGTCCGTCCGTCCTCGCTTAATCTCTCTGACCGTTAGCACTAGAAAGCAAAATTTGGTACCAATATGTATATCAATCACGACGACCAAGTAGTAAAATAAAAATTGGAAAAAACTGTTTTATTAGGGTAGCCCCCCTACATGTTAAGTGAAAAGTGTTTTTTTTTTATTTCAACCCTAACGTGTGATATATTGTTGGATAGGTATTTAACCTATCAATACCCGCGAAACGAGACACAATAGTAAGACCTTAACAGCGCGGTCCTATGAGACCGGTCGGGGATTCATGAATTAAAAATGAATACGGGTTTAGTGAAATAATTTTTTGATGATATCAATAATTTTGGAAATAATCGCTCCAAAAGCAAAAAACAATGTGTGTGTGTCCCCTCTAACTTTTGAACCATAACTCATAAGTTTAGAAAATATGAAAAAAATCTGGAAAGTAGAGCTTTATACAGACTTTCTTGGAAAATTGTTTTGAACTTGATTGGACAACCAGTTTTTGAAAAGTTGGGGACACTTATTGTGACGGACGGAAAACTACGGAACCCTACACTGAGCGTGCCCACGCTCGTGGCCGGTTTTTTTTGTGGTTTTGACATTTATAGTGGGTACCTACATCATAGCTACAGGACATACATCATATACATTTTATAAGAAGTTTTTGTAGCTGACTGTACAAAAACACGTCACATTTTTACGTTCGAGCGAGTTGACGACAGAAAAAGTAGATGAAATCTGAAGGTGCCGACTTGCGAGCGCTCGCGAGTTTACAGTAGCGAGATAACGACCAAGCCGTAAACGGCTTGTTCTAATACTTTTATTTAGCTCTAAATTACCTACATAAAAACTAAGAAGAGTTCTGGCTTATTAGTTAGTTCGAATTTTGCAGGTTTCCAAAGAATCGAAAATTGCACACACAAGAGTCAATAACGACACGAACAAATCAATCTATCACTATCCACGAAATGAATGTACCAAATTGAATTCCGTACAAACAAAGTTGCAGAACAGAGATTAATGTTTATGATCAAACTAAAAAACTATTTAACATGCGTTTCAATAAGCGGAATGGAAGATTTAGAAATACTACTGAATAAGAAACGACTCTTAATAAAAAACGACTTGACCTGGCAACACTAAACACGTGTACACTTCGGACTGACGAGAAGATCACCGAACTCAAGGAGGAATTGAGTAGGTTACGATGGAGTATTCTGGGATTATCCGAAGTCGGAAGAAAGGGGGGACACGATAATTCTCAAATGTGGTGACCTGCCCTATTTCCGGGAGGGTGACCAGCAATCCCAGAGTGATGTCGGGTTTTTCGTCCACAAGTCCCTTATGAAGATCGAGAGTGTGTCAACCAGGGTGGCTTACCTTATACTCAGAATATCATCAAGATATTCGCTGAAGGTTATACAGGTTTATATCCCAACCTTGACACACTCCGACGCCGATCCAGAGCCGTACATGGTTATAAAAGTCATTTCACCGTGGTCATGTGGAACTTTAACGCTAAACTGGGCAAACGAGACGGTGACATTACATCGGTTTGGATTTGGATGTTCGGAACCACCGGGAACACCTACTGGCTAGCTGAATGGAGAAGGAGGGCCTCTACATGATGAACTCCTTCTTCAAAAAGCGTGAGCATAGGAAGTTGACCTGGTAAAGCCCCGGTGGTGCAATTAAAAACAAGATTGACTTCATCTTGTCATTCACTCTTCATCAGCAAATATTCAATGATGTCTCTGTGATCAATGCGGTGAAAACTGGTAGTCATCAGCTCATCGTGAAAGACATTGAATATCAACATCAAGCTTGAAAGATCTCGACTGGTGAAGCCTACGCTCCATCCAGCACAGATCCACCACGGACGGATCCGCACGGACAAACCGTCGTACGGCAAGTATCCATCCTTACGTTGTTGAAACCTGCACGGTCCGGACAAAGCGCTTTGCCTCGTCGTTTATACCGAAGGAAAAGGAATGGAACAATTTGCCTGCCGCGGTCTTTCCGTCCGATTATAATTTGGGTATCTTCAAGACTAGAGTGAATAGGCTCATAATAAACTAGTGCGCCTCACCATCAACGATTGCATCACTGATTACCATCAGGTGGGATTGCAGTCAAGCACTAGTTTATGGTAGGTATATAAAAAAAATCCAGCTCCAAAACTTCGAGAGCTTTCAGCTTGAACTGCACAATCGTTTCGACTGCCTAGATAGATCCGTGGACCGTGGAAGAGTATAACGAGGGTTCGTGAAAACTGTGCATACGATCAGGTTTTTGAAGACACACCGTATAAATAACAACAAGAAGCTTTTTGATCAAACTCTCGAGCTTATGAAGAAGAGGTGTGAGATGATTCTGCACTGATAACACAATGCGTGCAGATACCGGCAGCTCAATAGAGGATATCGAAGTCCTTAAAACGCGATCTTCGTCACTATGATACCGAAAGGATTAAGGACGTAATTGAGTGGAATGAGGGCTCCAAAGTTTTTATAAGAGATCTGTCTATTGGGCAGAGTCAGCTCACGGAACTGAAGACTGACGGTGGCAGTCATATCCGCTAAATCGGAGCTCTTTGGAAAGATCGAGGCGTTCTATGGACAATTAGGATACACGTCTATCTCTAAACCCACGGTATATCTAGCAAACGACTCAAGAGCTAGATTGACCCGACACTATCAAAGATATCCCGGACGTCAGCCTGTACGAGATTAGGATGGCTCTGAAGCAGCGTAAGAACAAGGTGCCGGTGCGGTGAGGACAGAATTACGGCCGAACTTCTGAAGGCGGGTGGAAAACCGGTCCTTAAGGCCCTTCAGAAGCTATTTGATTCCATGATACTCGAGGGGGAAACGCCACAGACATGGAGCAAAGGTGTGGTGAACTTTTCTTTAAGAATGGCGACAATGCCCTGCTTAAGAACTACAGGCCTATCTCACTTCTGAGCCGTGTCGACAAGTTGTTTTCCAGAGTCATCAAGAATCGTCTCGCGAGCAGGTTCGATGACTTCCAGCCTCCCGAACAAGCCGGTTTCCGAAAAGGTTTCAGCACCGTGGACCTCATACATACGCTGCGGAAGACTGAGGAGTATAACCTGCCTCTCTGCTTAGCGTTTGTGGACTACGAGAAAGCCTTTGATTCGATCGAGACTTGGGCTGTACTGCAGTCTCTCCAACGGTGCCAGATTGACTATCGGTACATCGAAGTGCTGAAATGTTTGTACGAAAACGCCACTATGTCAATCCGATTTCAGGACCAGACCTCGAAGCCTATCCTCTTACAGCGGGGTGTGGGGCAGGGAGACGTTATTTCTCCGAAACTGTTCACGGCCGCATTGGAGGATGTCTTCAAGATTATGGAATGGAGTGGGCGTGGCATTAATGTCAACGGCGAGTATATCACTCACCTTCAGTGGCCGACGATATAGTAGTTATGGCTGAGACTAGGGAGGAGCTCAGGACAATGCTCAGTGATCTCAGTAGAGCTTTCGAAAGAGTGGGACTTAAAATGAACATGGATAAAACCAAAGTCATGGTAAACAACCATGTAGCACCCGCTCCTATCAAGATCGGGGACTCACTCTCTCACACACACACACTCGAAGTTATGGACGACTGCGTCTAGACAAGCGGTCCAGTTGGGTAGGTCTAACTTTGAGAAAGAGGTCAATCCTCGAATACGACTCGGCTGGGTGGCGTTCGGGAAGCTGCACGGTATTTTCTCGTCCAACATACCACTGTGTCTCATGACAAGTGTGTGTTGCCAGCGATGACTTACGGAACAGTAACGTGGTCGCTCACAATGGGCCTCATCAGAAGGCTAATTATCGCCAAAAGGGATAGCCCTTTTGGTGATAATTAGCCTTCTGATGCTCGGATTTTCTTTGCGTGATCATATCAGAAATGAAGATATCCGCAAGAGAACCAAGGTTACCGACATAGCCAGAAGAATCGCCAAACTTAAGTGGCAATGGGCAGGGCGCATTGTTCGTAGAACGAATAGTCGATGGGGACGAAAGGTTCTGGAGTGGTGGCCACGTACTGGAAGACGCAGCACTAGAAGGCCTCCCACAAGGTAGACCGATGACCTGGCTAAGGTCGCGGGAATCCGATCGACGAGAGTCGCTCAGGGCGAGTTGGTGTGGTGACGCTTGGGAGAGGCCTATGTCCAGTTGTGGACGTCTTTCGGCTGAAATGATGATGATGACGAATAATGACTGAATAAGCAGTACCTATATGTCATTATGTGTCATAAAATCATGTGCAACAACATTTTTTTGTTTAAATGTAACATTTTCAGTCGTAATATATGGAGATTTTAACAAGAGAAAGTCAAAAGTACGTAATGTCAAATGATTTTGAAATATATATTTTTTTAAATAACTTGGTTATGCACCATTGGCCGCATCCTACTCGCTTCATTTTCTCACTTTAACATATTCAGAAACCTAAGTAGATAGCCAGTACAGTCAGCATGAACAAAACCTCGGGCAATAGCTAGTTATTTATAGTCATGGTTTTCAATCTGTTACTTATTATTTGACTGTACTTTATACGTGCGCGAGGGTTGACGAAAAAAAAAGTAGGTGACATCGAAAGGTTCAAACTCGCAAGCGGCTCGCGAGTTTTGCAGTAGTCAGTTCAACAATCCCCAATAAAACAGTAGACAAAAAAAAAAAAATATTATTAAAATGCATATTTAGCATGTGTAAATGTTTTATGCTACGAGCAAAATTGAACTATAAGATCATATTAAAGTCAATAACTACTATTCCATGCTTACCTACAAGTCACTCAACAAGTCGATACTCGCAAGAATGGCGCCGACCGCCGGTGGTGTGATGTCACGTGCGGTTTTGGTTATGCAATTTTCAAGCTAATGTCGATTGTAAAGAGTCCATATTACAATGTCATGAGATGGAATGGCTTACCTTGTTACCGTGTTACAGGGTTTTGAAAGGGTAACCCCCTTCGTAACGGGTTGTTTTGACTCGTTCGAAGATGTAACTCGTATCAAAGGGTTTATTTTTGAAGCGCTTAAAAAAACCCCTTCAAAAACCCATTCAACGAGTATCCGGCCGGTCCCTGAAAACGCAATACGTTTGTATGGATAATTCATCCGTCGCCGTCACCTTAATGACACTCGATAAGCCTGTAACGACTCTGTTACGTTTGGTCTAAACTTGGCTGACACGAAACGTCAAATTTAATTCGCGACTATGATAAATCTGACATTCGTAGCATCATTAACCTATCACATACCCGCGAAACGAGACACAATAGTAAAACAATAACAGCGCGGTCTCATAGGACCGGTCGGGGATTCATGAACTAATATCTAACTAGCCCGGACTCCCGGCTGCGACGTCCTATGGCTTAAAAATATACCCGGACATCCAATAACACCTCGCCCGGACGTTTCCCGGACACCCTTTAAATTAGGATGAATGCAGGAAAATCCGGACTGATGGCAACCCTACACAAACGAAACTTTCCCGGAATAAACGAAAAAAAAACCTAGCTCCAGTGACCTAAGAATTAATAGACTACTACTACTAGGAAAGCATGCTCCATCGTCAGCTACATCATCGCTTACTATCAGATGAGATAGTGGTCAAACGTGAGAATATAATACAACTAGCTTTAGCCCGCAGCATCGCCCGCGTACATAAAATATAGCCTATGTCACTCAGGAATACAGCAGCTTTCTATTGGTGAAAAAATTTTAGCAATCGGACCAGTACTTCCACAGATTACCTCATACAAACAAAAAAACAAACTTTACCTCTTTATTGTATTAGTATATGAAAAAATAAAAAAATATCATGAAAACACTTTCCTGACCTAGTTTATATTTGGTTTAAAAACAGTTACAGTTTATTTTGTAGTAAAATAGTAATTAATTAAACATTAATGACTCTTTTAATTTAGATAAAGATGTTACTATTGTGGTTACCAAGCGATAAAGATGGATGGAAATTGGAAGTATATGTAGTTAATTTGTGTAAACTAACAAACATGAATGGATTGTAGTTATTTAATTCATGAATCCCAGACCGGTCACATAGAACCGCGCTGTTATTGTCTTACTATTGTGTCTCGTTTCGCGGGTATTGATAGGTTAAATTAGGTAAGTTCTTAACAGAAGATTATTATGTCATAAATAAACTAGCTGACTCGGCAAATGTTGTTCTACAATATTTAAAATTACCAAAGAAATGGTGGGTAGGGGTTAAAGGGTAAATAATAGCCTACGACCCATTTCTCAGTCCCACCAAATATACACAAAAAAAAAATCATAAAAATTGGTCAAGCCGTTTCGGAGGTTTTCGATAATAAACACTGTGACACGAGATTTTTATAGGTATCCAACTATGCATATTAGTTTATGTACATAATATACTTTTGTTATTATTGCGAGTCTTTTTACCAATGTAGTAAACATACGAAACGTGCGATATTTAATTCAAGGTCAAATAATAAATACGAATCTCTACACCGTACACAATAAATTTTCTTTTCGTTGCTGTCTATTTATGCGCATATAACTTCTAAACTACGCAACGGATTTTGATGCAATTTTCACTAAGATAAAGAGCAATAAACAAGGTAGGCTTGTGTGTATATTTGTACCCGAGCGAAGTCGGGGTAGTTCACTGATATTAAAATGGTTGTAAGTTGTAATCAATTAGAAATTAAGTGATAGAAATAACTTACTGCTTGACGTGTTATGTAAAACCAACTTCAAAAATAAATATCATTTATCATCACTAGAACATTAAAAAAGCATGCACATAATTATCTTTCTTGATTTTTCTCATATAAACGTGACAAAAAAAATCATAAAATCGCGGGTACATTAACAAAATATTCACCTACCTTATGCCAAAATATAATTTTCACAACAAAAACAAATACAATTTATTTAAAATTAATTTTGATCACGACCACTAGTCAAAGAGGCAGCCAAACTAACACTGAGAGGAAAACACAACATCCATGCGCCGACGCAACCATGAAATTGGGCTGTATGCAAAATAGCCGGGTTATTTTATTTATGTATGACGTAGTATTTTAAGATGACCTACGTAGTAAGTAACAGGTTTTATAAGAAAGCTTAAGAAATCTGGCTATGCCTACGTAAGATGTCCAAGGCCTTTTTTTATGACGTATATTTTTGGAGATAGGTACTGACATCATCATCTTGCTACCCTTGTCCCATTTTACTTGGGGTCAGTACAACACGTTTTTTTTCTTATTGTATTCTCTCGCTGTCTTTTCGTATCACTTCACACATAATTCATTAATCTTTTTTGTATATTTAGAAATGAATGACACTGATGTAATAGACTATGGTCTATCGGTTTAGGTGGTTAACTAAATGTAAACAATCTTGGCATGTCTTTTTATCTAAAAGTTTTCTATAAATTGTATATAAAAATCTTCGCGACTAGGTATTTACCTAAATCGATGTTAGCTAATAAACTAAATTTAAATAATCTTTGTGTATATTATATACGACCTCTTTAATATAAAAAGACATACCAAGTTTGTTTACCTTTAGTTAACTACCTAAACCGACTGACCATAGTAAGTTCATTTTGACTGTTTATTAGTTATGGTGTGGGCATGTGAAGAGGAGGGATGAAACGCATGTTATTATAACAGTTATGAGTATACATGTAGATGGATGGAGAGAGAGGGAGAGGCCAAAGAAAAGATGGATAGATTGTGTGAGGAGTGACATGAAAGAAAAGGGAGTTTGTGATAGCGTGACGAGTGACAGGACAGAATCGAAACGTTTCTCCAACCCTAAGTAATATGAGCCACGGGCATGAAGAAGAAGAAGATTAGTCACCATAATTTCGTCTGAAACGCGCTCAGTGCCAGCACTGGTCTACCTCCAGAGTTAGACCTCTTCGAAGCGTTATCCGACTCTAACAGAGTAACAGGTCCTGTGTTCCTCATGAAGGTGGTACTGGAATAAGCGTGGTCGGAAGTGATTAGTAGTTTATACATGTTATTATAAATGAGAGATTTAAGAAAGTTGCTTTAGCAGTAATATTGCCAGGGGGCATCGTGTTACTCAATTATTGAGTAGCTATGTTAAATACTGGTACGCAAGGCTAAGAAGACTTTATTTAAAATAAATGCTAATTAACTATTCATATTAATTTTGAGAAGCTGTGGTTGTAAAAGTATTTCTTTTTTTTGTCACTCTTTTAGATAAAATCAGCTCAGTAATTATTTATTTTTTTAAGATAGATGGATTGTGTGGTAAGTGTAACAGAATGGAAGTAATATGGGCTAAGGGCAGAAAAAGAAAAAGGTGTTTTTATTTCTAGTGTGTGCTAAGATTGCTAGCTAAAGGCCTCTCTCCATTCCTTCCAAAACGGCCAAGATTTTATATTGCGACAATTGTCGTCCTAGTTCAGTTATAAATGTCTCAATGTTATATAGATATACTCGTAAATATTGTATTAGTCGGGACCAACGGCTTAACGTGCTTTCCGATGCACGAAGGAATCTCGGTATGTTAAGTTGGTCACCCATCTACAGACCAACCTTGGCAAGCGTCGCTTAACCTTGAAGATCGACCCGTGTGGCTGTTATTATCAAGCCACGAGATACTGCAACTGCTCTCTGTTCAACCTACCTCCGAAATATTATTACATCTTTTTTCATTCGGTCTTTAGATATCTCAATTCTTGAGGAAGTCATCCAGGTCGTCCCACCACTTCCATATATAAAAAAATACATGAAGTTATTTTTTTAAATGACACAATTTGATTATAAACTGGTCCGCTAAACTATTAGTCTACATTTGCAACACTCATTATTATTGTTATGTCTCTTTTAAAACGTTTGTAAATTCTTTGTCAACTAAAATTGCGTTAAATGGTGATGATTATGTAAATTATGCAAAACGGCACATTTGAATGAGATTACTAAGTCGAACACTACTTCTACGAAAAATTATAAACAGGATGTCTTTAAGTTTTTTTTTTTTGGTAATATTACAAAACTTTGACGTAATACTTTAATACAGTTATTATTTTATTATCTAGCTATCGTCTGTTTTTATATATTTATACTCTGTGTTATACCCTGAGACTAAATTGACACAGGTAATGTCAAACTTACTATAGGAATGATACCAGTCTTTTTATGTTGTAATGTCATTATAGTCTCACGGTATAAAAAACAGATGATACTTAGGTTTTCTTAAGTACAAGCCATCTCACGTCAGTGGTAAAAGGTCACAATCGCGTCATGGAGTGGCTAGAAAGACGTCCTCACTTTCTGTTTGACGCGTTACCGCCGCTGTGTCCTTGTGGAAGCAATCTACATGCTTGCCAAGGTTGGTCTGTGGATGGGTGACCATCTTAACATACCTACCGAGTTTCCTTCGTACCTCGGAAAGCATGTTAAGCCGTAGGTCCCAGCTATCATTTGTAGATCTTTGGCAGTCGTTACGGATAGTCAGAAGCCAGTAAATCTGACCTCCAGTCTTGCTATGAAGTACCGTGTTACCCCAGTTAAGGGGTTGTGGAGGTCTGGTAGACAGCCGCTCCTCGTAAAATACTGGTATTCAGGTAAATCCGGCTTGAAGCCGACTTGAAGCCGACCCCAATATAGTTGGGAAAAGGCTAGGTAGATGATGAAAAAGACGTCCTCACTTTCTGTCTGACGCGGGACCGCCGCTCTGTTCTTGTGGAAGCAATCTACGGCTGCGATCACTTACCTACATCCGGCCTTGGTTGGGGCCATAGTCTGGAAGCGTCTGTAGTGGAAGAGACTGGGAAGCGGCTACCTATTTCTTCTTCTTCTTTCTGCCCTTATCCCATATTATTTGGGGTCGGCGCAACATGTGTTTTTCTTCCATTCTGGCCTGTCACCCGTCATGCTATCATCAACTCCCTTTTCTTTCATATCAGTCCTCACACAATCCATCCATCTTTTCTTTGGTCTCCCTCTTCCTCTCCATCCCTCCACATGTTACCTATTTCTGCAAGCGTTGAAACCATGAGGAGGAGAACTCTTCAGATACCGTTGGCAGAAGATACTCTGGATATCTTCCGGCCCCCGTAGCCACGGGATTGAATGATATTTGGGTAGCTTGTCGTCCAGTCATCCGGTAATGATGAAGCCCGAGTTGACAGGGCGTTGGTATTTCTTGCAAAAAAAACTAAAGGGGTGGATGGAAATATTCGAAAAAGTTGTCGTGGCCCTACTAGAACGCAAATTACAACTGAAAGATTGGTGGGTTTCATCATAATCATCATTGTCATCTCATCCGAAAGACGTCCACTGCTGGACATAGGCCTCCCCCAAGCGTCACCACAGCGACCGATCCGGTGGTGGGCTTAAATCAGTAAAATTCTGACATGCCTTCTCGCTTCATTCAGAGCAGGAGAATGATTAGAACTATTTGATGTTTTCCCACCCTAAAAAAAAGTAAAAACAATCTTCATCTAAAACAGTCATCATGAATCTTCAAAATCAGATATTAAGAGCGTTTTAAAGTCGTAGCAGGAGGATCTTGTAAGTCAAGTGTTATAACTTATCAGGGATTTGCGATCGACAGGTATCTGTCTACATAATATATCAGCGGCGGTATTCATCTTAACGTTAAATATAAAATTATTTGAGTCATTGTCTTAAAAGGTTGAACCATAACACAAAGAGGGATCACCTTCTTTACGTATCACGGTTTTTGTCTTGTTGTTTTAGCTTTTAAGTATTTTTAACCGGAATAGATATTCTTCCATTTGTCTCTGTACATATTCAGTCTTTTTCTTTCTTCTTTTGGAATCGATAATGAACTCATTAAATTGTTTCGGTTCAATAGCTGGCTACGTTAATTGCACCATATCTGTATCTACAGTCCAAGTAAGGTAAGTACATTTTTTTCAGGCATTATTAGAAAAGACCAATTCCCCATTTGCACCGCAACATAAGTACCGTAGCATTGAGCGTTCCAGTTGCCGCCTATAAGGTCGCATTGTGTGTGATGTGATGTATTCTTCCTACACAAGACGTGATGAGAATGGCTTTCCTTAAGGAAACATTCGGCTCTTTGCGACTGCGACCCGCGACTGCGACTGGGTCACGTGACCCACTCTTAGTATGCAGTTGCGCACTCGAAATCGCCCATACCTCGGGCTCTCGGACAAGAACACGGATTTCATAATATGTTTGAGGAAGAATGAAAGACGATATACTATCAGAATGTATGATTGTGTACTTAGATATTAAACAGGTAATCTACTAAAAGTCCTGCGGGACTTATGACTTGGCTGTTTTTAATTTTAGTTTTTATATTTTATTGTTCTGACATTTTGTACTTATTTCTCTATGTTTAAATAGTGTAATTGACTACGGCCGTTCTGTTTAAAAATAAATAGTATGGAAGCGTGGCGCGGTCACCTGGTTTATTTAGTACTCCACACAAATTCGCCTGTGTACATCAATTGTCCTATTTTATTTTTGTAAATGTTGTATACAATAAAGAATAAAAGATAAAGGAAATTCATACTAAGCAGTGGATTGCGGTCGCGCGTCGCGGTCGCTAAGAACCGAATGTTACCTTTAAACCAGTAGGTACTGATGGCGTCTGTGTCATTAGTGATGTAGTCAAATACGCAATAGTAAGGATTTGGTAATTAATGACGATCTTTGGAATAAATAACTGGTTTCTGCGTTTTTGAAAATAAATACTTGATTTACCTACAACGTTTTTTAAATTGTTATTTTTGATTAGTCATATCAAAAGTTAATAGCACACGTAGGATATTTGAATTCCGGTACGCTGGAATTAAGGCAAAGAAGAAATAGGAGTGGGTTTTAGTCAGTAGAAGTTTGACACCCCCTCCTGTTCCGCCCGAAGCGAGAGTGATATCGATGGTTTCCCACCTTAAAAAAGAAACACATAGAGTAAATGCTTCAAAAAGTGAACATAGGTATGCAAACATCTCAGCATAATTTATAACACGCCGCATTTGTCTAGCTAGGCTGTTCGCGAAACTCAAAAACTACCGGATGGATTCCCGTAATTTTTTTTAGCATTAGCATTAGCGGCCTTATAATGTTCCCACTGCTGGGACTCAGGCCTCCTCTCTAGGAGAGGGGATGCGTCGTTATCCACCGCGCGGGCCCAGTACGGATTGGTGGATGTCACATGTCTTCGAATATTTGGTTCTAGGTTTCCTCACGATGTTTTCCTTCACCGTTTTGAGAGCAGTGGTGATGGAATAAATTAAGAATAAATTACACAAAGTAATGCGCCTGGCTGGGTTTGAACCCGCGACCTACAACTTGTAAGTCGGGGCAGTTACCACTCGGCCACCACTGCTCGTGGTGGCCGAGTGGTTTTTTTCCATCAATTTTCCATCAATAGACCGATTCATATTTATCTCCCTAGCCTTTTCCCAACTAGCTTGAGGTCGGCTTCCAGTCTAACGTATTTTACATGGAGCGCACACAATTACTGGATAACATGATACTCCCAAACTGATAGTCAGACTTTATGGCATCTGACTATATTGAGGATGAACTGGATTATTCAATTTATATATGTTTTATATGTGTATCTATACTAATATTATAAAGAGGTAAAATTTGTAATCTATACTATATATACTATACTATTTACTATATAATATTATAAAGAGGTAAAATTTGTAAGTTTGTATGTAGGGGGTAATCTCTGGAACTACTGGTCCGATTTGAAAAATTCTTTCAGTGTTAGATAGCCCATTTATCGAGAAATGCTATAGGCTATATACCATCACGCTACGACCCACGGGAGCGGAGCAGTAACGAAAAATGCGGGTGAAACCGCAGGGGACAGCTAGTCTGAGATAATTTAGCTTTAATCGAAATTGCTATTAATTCATGAATCCCCGACCGGTCTCATTGGATTGTTATTGTTTTACTATTGTGTCTGGTTTCGCGGGTATTGATAGGTTAATGTTGTCTAAAAATTGAGCCTACTGTAATTAGAAAACTAAATGAGATTAAGTATGTAATAAAATAATTTTGTTATCGAAACAAAATATCAACAAAATCGTTTGAGGGGAAGAACTATAATACCATTATCCTCAACGGTGTGAGAATCAGACACACCTATTTAATAACATCTACGATAACACGTTACTGTGGTTAACGATCAGCAGGAAATCAATGCTTTATTACATTTCAGTCAAAATAATAAAATGAAGATGACTCGGAGGAACACGTGATTCAAATTAATGGTCAAGGTTTTGATATAGGTTAGTAGAGGAAAAAATTGGCAAAAGATCAATCAAATGATTGTATTCAAAACATAACAAAATCAGCCGGATATACATACCTCTGCCTCCTAGTTCAACTTAACTAAAATGGTTCTGTACAGATAAAATTGTAGCTATTGTCTGCGTCTTCATCATCTGCCTAGCCTTTTCCCAACTATATTGGGGTTGGCTTCCAGTCAAGCAAGATTTAGCTGAATACCAGTATTTTACGAGGAGCGGCTGCCTACCAGACCTCCACAACGCGTTAACTGGGGTAACACGGTACGTCATGGCAAGACTGGAGTCAGATTTATTGGCTTCTGACTATCCGTAACGACTGCCAAAGATCTACAAATGACACTTAACGTGCTTTCCGAGGCATGCAGGAAACTCGGTATGTTATGATGGTCACCCATCCACAGACCAACCGTGGCAAGCGTTGCTTAACCTTGAAGATCCACCTGTGTAGCTGTTATTATCTAGCCACGAGCTCCTCCTGCGTTTTCACTTGCATTAGTTCAGAATGTAAAGACTCATTTAGTATTAAATAGGTGTTTTAGTTGATGACAAATGGCACTGAAACATGGTTCCTTACAATAGGTTTCATCAGAAGGCTAAAAGTCACCAAAAAAAGAAATGAAGGGGCTATGCTCGGAGACGGAGATGTCAGCAAACTGCAGGGGCCCGGCACGGCTGAAGACTCTAGGGACAGGGATTTTCCGAAAGGTACGCCCGTGTCCCCAGATCGAAGGCAACGAAGGAACGGGGTGGGGTTTAGTCAGTAAGAGTCTGACACGCCCTTCCGCTCTAATATCTATCCAAACAAGGTCATCATTGGTCGATCGTGTGGGAGGCCTTCCAAAATGCATCTTCTGGAACGCGGTCACCACTTTAGAACCTTTCGGGTCAATCGAGCAATGTGTTCTGTGAGCAACATGTCCTGCTTTCTGCCACTTAAGTTTCGCGATTCTTCGGGCTATGTCGGTAGAGACACGTACTTTGTTGTAACGTTATTACCATAATAACTTCACATAAATCTATTACTATTTCTACCGGTAAGTAATTTAGTTTGTATTCATTTCATTTTAGTTGCAACAGTATGACATATAAGTAAAATTATCTTTGAAGGTGTACTGCGCAAGAGTGCGATGCAATAATGGCAAAAATACCGGGTAACAATTTATCATGTTTTACCAGAAATGAATGCATTTGCCTTTCAATGGGTTAGAAAAAATATATAAACTATTTAATTAACTATTTTCATTTTATGCACCTACCATAAGTTATCTCTTCACCATCCTAGATTGATTGGTAGAGAATGCCTAAGGCATTAGGTTCGCCTTTGTAAATTGTTTTTTGCATAAAGGATAAATAAATAAATAAAAAATATTTCTACATAGTATAAAATAAAGTCACTTTCTCTGTCCCTATATCCCTATGTATGCTTACATCTTTAAAACTACACAGAATGATTCAAGAGGAAGGTTTATATGTATAATATATGCATCATATAGTAGAGAAACACTAATTATTTTGCATCCGTACGAAGCCGGGGCGGGTCGCTAGTAGGTATAATAAATAAATATATGATAATTAAAAATTATGAACGTTTTTTTATATTGATTTCCTATTTACGATTTACTACCTCATTGCTTCAAATTATTAGTTGTAACTAATCCCCAAATGTTTTGAGATTTGTTCAGCTCACGATAGCGTTTAAAAATCTTCCATACAAACTTCTAACAGTAACAAAAACTTTACATGGTTATCTTTTGATTAGTTATGTAGATTAGTATCTGAAACTGGTTTTCTTATGATGAGCAGGGAAGTTACCTGTTCCATGACCTTCGGCTTCTATCAAAAGTTTAACTGAACTTGCTATTGTTGAAGTTTTATTGTTAAGTTCTAGTTAACAAAAGCATTTAGTTAAAAAATCGCCTTACAATTTTATAGCAACAAAATTATATTTATGAAAATTATATAACAGTATAGGAATATCTAAGTACATAATAAACTTATAATGTACGAGTAGTTCGTCTAATTAAAGCGCGACCTGAGAAAAAGAGGTTAAATTAAAAAAAAATGTATATGGTATTACTAACTAGTAGGAGAATCATGTTTTGATACTTCACAATTTTTTTTATTTCGTTTTAATTTATTTAATCAAATTAAAAAAAAAACTCCAGGTCGCGCTTTCATAAGACGCACTCTATTAACTAACCGTACTAACATAATTATCTAAACTAATATTATAAAGATAAAAGATGCGATTCTTTGTTTGCATGTTATGATTAAATTCAGAAATTACTTGAACGATTTTGAAAATTCTTTCACCATTGCAACGTGCTTAAATAATTTTAATAAGTAGTTTTGGCCTAGGTACCGTGACAAACTATCGCTATAAAAGATTTGTTAGGGTGCTAACTAACTATTCAAGAACTAGACAGGCATTAGCAACAGTTTTGGTCTTAAAATCTAATAATAGAATTTTAGTTATTAGATACACTAGGATTAAAAAATATAAAAACATGACCAACATTTATAGACCTTTGCAAATCAAAGTGTGAATGAAGTTTATATCATTTTTTTTATGTGGGAAATTATCAACATAACTTCTCTCGCTCTGGGCGGAGCGGAAGGGAGTGTCAGTGTGTTACTGACTAAAAAACCCACTCCTGTTCCATCTCTGCCTTCGTTCCAGGGTCCCGGGGTTCTCTTTCGTATAACTGACATGCAAACCGCACCCGTGCTAAATGGTAAAAGTAAGATTTCAAGTCAGGTAGCGCCCTCTGTCCAACACCACAGAAACTAACAGTAAGTTAGTGTAGCTGCGTACCGATAGATGTCGGGACAGATATCATTATTGTCTTGTGCTAGTGTTTTCTAATATTACGGCTTTTTCTTCGGTTCTATGGGGGTCAGTGAAGATTTAACCCCTTATCTCCAAGCCTATTTCTATACGGCAATTGGCTGGTTTTGGTCACTAGTACCTAACCACCATCTCGTCATCATCTACCTAGCCTTTTCCCAACTAAGTATATTGGGGTCGGCTTCCAGTCAAGCCGGATTTAGCTGAATACTAGTATTTTACGAGGAGCGGCTGCCTACCAGACCTCCACAACCCAATGTTGCGATGACGTTTCGCGCGGTCACATGAGACCGCACGGGTTTTACAGGGTGCAAACTATTAACATGTTCCTCCATTTTAAATTTGACAGCAAATGATAATTTTAAAAAGAAAGTTGCTATCTATTATAAATATCTACTTTTTTTTGAGCGGGAAATCATCCAATGACTTCTTCCGCACTATAGCGGAGAGGGAGGGTGTGCCAGACTTTTACTGACTAAAACCTAACCTATGTTCCTACTTTGCTGTGCATTTCAGGGCCTCAGGATCCTTTCAGACGTCAAATAGTTACCCAGAGTAGGTTTCGGTCCCGTTGGGCCCTTATAGTTTACTGGCATCTCTTTGAGGCGCGCGTGGAACAGTACGAATCGAGCTCACTCCGAGTGGTTACCGGATAGCTGGACGGCGTGCTACCCATTGCTCTATATCTGCAGGTCCACGCTTACGGTGGGTGGTGTATGGTGGTTTGACGTGGTGGGAGTGGTTCGCGAACCCGGCGGCTAGGCGTGACGATTTAGTTTCCTTGTGAGTGCTGCTGCCTCCTTCGCTAGCATTACTGCTATGCAGATGTCACTAATCTAGACATGTACCTATTTTTGTGAGAGATTCCTGAATTTTCTATCAGAATTTTATTTATTACTAGCTGTCCCCTGCGGTTTCACCCGCATTTTTCGTTACTGCTCCGCTCCCGTGGGCCGTAGCGTGGTATATAGCCTATAGCATTCCTCGATAAATGGGCTATCTAACACTGAAAGAATTTTGCACATCGGATCAGTAGTTCCAGAGATTACCCCCTACATACAAACTTACAAATTTTACCTCTTTATAATATTAGTATAGATTTCAGGAGTTGTGTGGTTTGTAACAAGACAGTAATGTAGGTATCAATGGTTAATCTCGTTATCATGAGCCTGTCGCAACAGCATTCGATGTACGTGCAGATCACGATCTAACAAATACTTATAAGATTAACGACACCTATTAATTTAATAGACACAAATCCCCTTCGAGTACATAGGTACCTATGAGTATGTATAGGTGCCCCGACTATGATCACTTTAGCTTTGCGGATGAATTGTATTTTATTGTATTTATCTATAGAGAAACAACAAGGTACAACTAAGTAACTCAATCACTAACCAACTAAGTGACTCGTGTCGTTTCAATGTAACTCTTCCGTATTAACGCAACCTCGACTTTAATAAAACCCTATTATTAATTCTGCTGACGCTAAATCGTATGTGTTTACTAGAGAATAAAGTGCAAGTAACAGTTTTATTGTGTTCTTTAGTATTTAAGTAAACTAGGTTTATAACATTATAAGAGTTTTTATTGCCTGTGATACAGGTTTATCCTAGTACAGGCACATAACATACTCATACCTTTGTAATTATTTTTAAGTTTTTATGTAACTATTTTACCACATTTTAATTCAGAATAAACTATTATTATTATTATTATTTCATTTATTTTTCATTGATACATATTTTATACATTTTTAAATATTTTTACAAAAACTTAAAAAAAAACATTTAAAAATATAAAAAATAGTGGCCCACCGGCATCGGGAACAGGGTCCAAGTTACCGGCGGTCAGGGCTCCTGAGAGAGGAACCTCCGGACAATACGCGCCGTGTCCAAGAGTGCTGCTTTCTGGATCAAACCCTTGATCCAGCTGCCTAACGAGAGCCTCCTCAGGTGTTCGTCGAGGCTCTTGGCTATTAAGCCATTATTATTATTATTATTAAGTTAACCGTATTGCCGTGTTGCTTTGGTGAAATTCCATGTGAAGTTTTTTTTAGATTTGAAATCATACAAAGACCTCTCGCGCTCTAATGTAGAGCGGGAAAGCGCGGTGTGTGAGACTTTTACTCAGTAAACCACTCCTATCTACTTTCTTTGCCTTGCGTCTCAGGGTTCCCATTTGGACTATCCAGAACTAGGCCCATTTCATGTGAAAGTAAAGTCCGACAAACCGGTTTGGGGGACAAATGCCCTGTTTCTCGATGGATCATCGATACCATCCTCACCCTAGAAATTACTTTTGGATCCTGGATGTGTTCACAAACACAAACTCACATACACAATACACCACACCACATACCTATCTTGCACTTACACACATACTTTTTTACTGAGAAAGGTGTCTTGTATGTGAGTTCACGTTTTTGCTACCAGAAGCTGTAAGACAAATCGAAAATGGGACTTACCATGTATAGTTTTCCATCAGCCCCCGTTCGTTTTAGGGTCCATGGTCACCAACAAACATATAAGTCTATTTCTTAGAAAGAAAGTGTGTCACATAGATCTAGTGGGCAGTGGATTACCGACTTCTTACTTACTTATATGAAATCCTCTATCTTTTTACGTCATTTGTTTTGTTAACACCAGTATGGACAAGGGCCAAGTATGGATTTGTTTGTCATCTTTTTGACCCGGAAGCTGTTTTAAGACGGCTTGTGTTGGACATTTTTTAAAGGTTTTGTACCTCAGTTAAGAATAAGAGGAAAACTTATAGCAATACTTAGTTTTGCGTTTGTCAAGACCCTTTATATCGGGAACGCGTTGAAGTCATTATCATCATCATTTCAGCTGAAAGACGCGTCCACTGTACATATGCCTGCTAATTACCGACCGCTTGACTACGTGAACACTATCTCACCAGCCTGATGTTAAGCAATGATGTGGTTGCCAATGGAGCACGCTTGCCTAGAAGTAACCTGTTCTTGTATTTAAAGGAAGTTGTAGAACTTCTACTAGACCTCACCACTTTACCCAGTCTTGTGCTTCTTCTCAGCTGGTTCTCATAACTCTTGCCAGATTTTAGCTTACCTGCATATCATGTGTAATGATGCAAAAAAGATTTGAATATCTATTTTAAAACTTAATGATACCTACAGTTCTTTTTTTAATCATTTTAATGATTTGATTTTTGGTAGACGCGCTTTGCAGACTTTTACGGCAGCAATCTTTATAAACAAACATTTCGCCAAACCATGCCAGTTTGTTGATGTGAATGCACTTACAATACACATTTACATAAACAAATCGCCAGACATCAAATACTGATATCTGATAACAAAGAATCCTTTAACTCAAGAAAACAGCCTAAAATAAAGGAAGTACCTAAAACCTGTAAAACTTATATCTAATGTAGCTTTAGTGATGTTGAGAAACGCGCGCTTCCCCATCAGTTATTATCAGGTTGGATCGTAGCAAGCACTAACCAATACAATTAAAAAATAACAACAAGCTCTTATCAAGTAACTAATAATCTTACCAACACCGTTTTTTTATGTGGTTAAAATCGTTGTCCCGTTTGGGTGAAACGGGAGGGCGGGCCAGACTTTTACTGACTTAAAGAGGTGTCTGACTAAATCCACCAGTGTTCCTTCAGTTGTTCTTCGCGTTTCAGACACACAGTAGGTAACCCTTTGGAATATTCCCGCAACCCCAAAATTGAAATTTGATTTGACCTCCCTTTAATTAGATCATATATGAACATTTATTTACCTAAACACACTATAACTACTTTTAAATCTACCACATAGTCCACATACCATTTCAAACATACTTATCTGTCACTACTAGAGAGGTGCGTCCACGCGGCTGTCAATATGTCAATAGAGTTGCCCAACGATTCTCGTTAGCCGATTATTATCGACACCGGCTCAGCCAGTTTGTGATGAAACTCGTAAGTATCGATAGTCAAGGTCAATGTGAAGCTTTGTTCTAATTATTTCTAGTCATGTTTGTGTTGTGCAATGTTGGTGGGTAGATCCTGGTCTGGTGGTAGGTAATGGTCTGAGAAATGGTTTTGGAAACGATAAAAAATTGATACGCACCTTGAAAATTGATAGCAATTGATTTTTATATATGTATAGATATACTACTCTGTCAATAAAGTACCGGGAAAAGATTAATAATACACAAAATGTCTGTTATTCATCCAAATTTATCTCCTTTAGAAACGATACACTTGCGCCAACGAATAATCCATTCATCAAAACATTTTTTAAACGCTGCTTCCGGAATTGAATTCAGTTCTCGCCGCGAATTCTCCTTTTTTCGGTTTCGGTTCAGTTGGAAGGCGCCACTCCGAAGCTTGTTGACTAGTTTGCATGTCAAACTCGTAAACACACGTCTCGTCACCAGTGACAATGCTTTTCATGAATGTTGGGTCCGAACTGACTCGTTCTAGCATGTCCTCAGCGACTTTCATGCGATTGAGTTTTTGGAGAAAATTCAGATCTTTTGGGACTAGCCGAGCAGCAACATGTTTCATAACCAAATGATTATTTAAAACGGTACGGATCGACTCGTGAGATACAGAAAGTTCGGCGGCTATCTCTCTCAGAGTTGAATGGTGATTTTCAGTCACTATTTTCTTCACTTTTGCGATGTTAACTTCAGTTGCAGACGTTGACGGCCTACCAGAGCGAGGCAAATCTTCCATCACATCTCGACCGCTTTTGAACGCTTTGAACCACTCATAAGCACGAGTTTTTGATAAAGTCTATTCACCGTAAGCCTTCTGTAACATTTTCATTGACTCCGAACACGGAATTCCATTGGCGATGCAAAATTTAAGACAAACTCTTTGTTCGATATTTTTGTCCATTATGAAATTCGCAATACACACTATATATGATATTATTAAAACCAGCACTGTATAATACTTGCAGCCTGTCCCGTCTTCGCACGGGGTAGACAATTATTATTTTTGGTTTGGATATAAAACACTTTTTTTAGTGAAAGTTCAAATTTTACCAAGGATCCCTAATTTTTTTCAAAATGAAATTTAGCCTATGTCAAATTGGAAGAATGTAGCATTCTATTGGTGAAAGAATTTTTTAAATCGGCCCAATAATTTTTGAGCCTATTCATTACAAACATACAAAAATAGGTACAAATCTTTCCTCTTTATAATATTACTAGCAGCACGTCCCGGCTTCGCACGGGGTAGACAATTTATTTATTTTTGGAAATTTTCTACACCTTCGGTTACATTATTCAAATTTTACCAAGGATCCCTAATTTTTTTCAAAATGAAATGTAGCCTATGTCAAATTGGAAGAATGTAGCATTCTATTGGTGAAAGAATTTTTTAAATCGGCCCAGTACTTTTTGAGCCTATTCATTACAAACATACAAAAATAGGTACAAATCTTTCCTCTTTATAATATTAGTATAGAAGTATAGATTATAGATTATAGATTATAGATTATAGATTATAGATTATAGATTATAGATTATAGATTATAGATTATAGATTATAGATTATAGATTATAGATTATAGATTATAAATTATAGATTATAGATTATAGATTAAAGATTATAGATTATAGATTATAGATTATAGATAAATAACAGATGCAACTCAAACTCCGCGCCAAAATGGAAAACAGTTGTGCCAATCTAACAACTACAAAAAAAAACAAAAATTTGAATTTGGAACCATAAACAAATCATCCATTCCCGATACTTTTTTGACTGAATGTGCATGTATAAAAAGCAATTGCTATTCGTTAGTCTCGCTAAAACTCGAGAACGGCTGAACGGATTTATCTTATCTTGGTCTTGAAATGTCCGTGGAGGTCTCGGGAAGGTTTAAAGGGTGAGAAAAAACCGAAAAAAAGAATCGGCATTACGAAGTTTGCTGGGTCAGCTAGTTTCTTATAATTATTTTCTAAAAGCACCACTCTCTTCGTCTTCTATTCTACATCTTCTATTTACTACTGTGAGGATCGGTGATGCTGGATTTAATCTTATCAAATTGTTTTCTTACATAATTATAAAAATCATTCGCGCCTATCAGCTTAACAGCTGTCCTGATATATCTGACGATATTATACGTTCCCTTAATTAATGTCTGTTCAGTTCTAAATCCTTGACAGAAGTCCATAAGACAAACTACAGTCTACCTATCCACGTTATTCAGTCATTACCAGCCGACGATTGCCAAATATGAAGAATATCTAATGTCTCGAACTTCTGTCTCCAATCTCGATGATTTTCGGGTGAGAAGAAACACTGGACGCATGAAGCATTTATTTGAATTTTCTTATAGTAGGTAGCTGTATTAATCGTGAAGACTGATATTTCTTTTCCGTATTCAGCTAATTTTTGTCCAATTAGAAAAGGTTTCTGATCAAACTATCGCTTTTAATATACACAAGATTTGACTCGGTTAAAGTTTTCCTTATATGTGAGAACGCCTGCCTGATTTTTAGATTCGAAGTTTAATCAACACATTGCTGTCATGAATCTTAATTTTAATTAAGTAGACCGTTTCTTTTTATTTCTATCTAGCTTGGACCAATGACTTTGCCCGCATGAAAATAGAAGGTTATCCTAAGAGAACTTGGGAAATGGAAAATATTATATTTTCCGGACATAGTCTACTTTTGTACCTTTTACCTAAATCCTTTTAGTAATTTGAGTATGGAGGAGTTTTTTTATTGTGGAGTGTGCGAGTTTGAAATGTGATATCTATAGGAATAGGGTTTCTTTGTGACATAATGAAGCAAGTGAATCTTAATTATTTAATTTATACTATCTGGTCCACTTGGCACGTTAAACCAGTATCGTAAGCTATAACTCCTTGCAAATTAGCTGATTATAATTATGTGCAGTAATTTGACAAAGACTTTCATCGTTAGTGCTAGTGCGAATCATCTACAATGTTTGGACATGTCAACCTCAATGAAGAGACGTTGGTACGTTTAGTGGTAAGTACAAGGAAGAGTAGAGAGGTAACATTCTCGAAGACGTCATTTTGAGAGGAGTCCAATTTTCTCCAGAAGCAGGTTAGACTTACCGGCTTGTTAAGGGTTTCTTAGATGTAATTCGCTGAGCCTAGAGATCACGTGTGTATTTCGATTACACCTGGGCAATTCAAGGAGCAATTGTTTCCTCCGTCTTCGTGCATGCTCTGTTCAGGGGACTGCTCTTGACACCTTATGCGTGGCAGTGTATATGTCGCAGTAAGATAGATAGAGCCGTAATATAGTTATATCCCTAGGGATATAATTATATACCGTAACATAGTTATACGAAAGCGATTCATTACTATCTCACTAGGAATATAATTATAAAACGGCCCAAGTTTAGTGATATACTTATATTACTAGATTAAGTTTAGTGAAATAGCTTTCGGAGTATGCGGCGGTTGTGTTTACGCGCTCCCAAATGCAACACAGCTTTCAAACATTACTTTGAATGATCCTATACCAAATGAAAACTTGTCACTGAGAGAAATATGCTAAAAATTGTCACGGTTTGGTGGCCAAGGTTATTTAATATGTTCCTGTAAAAAATCGAATTTACAGTGTTCTACTAAAATATGTGTCTGTAAGAAGCATTCAGTGCTATGTAATTCTAGATGTCATGATTCTTTTTCTTGTCTGAACAAAAATTAAAGAATACTTTTAAAGAAACCGAGAACTCAACTTGTTGATAAGATATCTCAAAACTGTTTGGCTTTAAAAGATTTTTAATGTTTGATTAGTTTTAAATGTATTGTTAGTATGTTTAAATTCCAAAAATATAATCGTTTTAATTATAATTACTTTAATATGTGTTAATGTTATAACTAGCAGCAGGATACATAAAGTTGATAAATAATAATAATAATAATAAGTTTATTTCACACCACAAGCCAAAAATCTTACACTATCAACAATCTTACATTATTAACCATAGCTAACAATTTTTTTGGTTGTGGATCGCTGGTGCCTGTGGTAGGTAGTAAACACCTGTAATACACGTCACCAGGTCCCCACCTGTTCCAAGTTACATATTAAATAGCTTACATAATTATTAGTACAGCAAGTTAGACAAAACACAAATATTTTGTGAGTTTAATGATCACAGGAGTAAATGACAAGAGACAATAGGAAAATAATAAAATAAAATTACAATTATAAAAGTATGTATGTTGTGAGGAGCTCGTGGCTTTGAGGAGCTCGTGGCTAGATAATAACAGCCGCATAAGTCGATCTTCAAGGTTAAGCAACGCTGGCCTAGGTTGGTCTGTGGATGGGTGACCATCTTAACATAACGAGTTTCCTCCGTGCCTCGGAAAGCACGTTAAGCCGTTGGTCCCGGCTGTCATTTGGAGATCTTTCGCAGTCGTTACGGATAGTCAGAAGCCAGTAAATCTGACTCCAGTCTTGCCATGAAGTATCGTCTGGTAGGCAGCCGCTCCTCGTAAAATACTGGTATTCATCTAAATCCGGCTTGACTGGAAGCCGACCCCAATATAATTGGGAAAAGGCTAGGCAGATGATGATGATGATGTTGTGTGTATTTATGGGGAGGTTTTAATAAGACTTGTGTGCGCGTGTGTGCATGTTTGTGACATTGTGTGTGTGTGTGAATGATAGTGTTATGGTGTGCCTAAATGTGTGACAGAAAAGATGGTGTTTTAGAACTTGTGTGGTTAAAATGATGTTTATTCAAAGAGTTCAAGGAAAGAATTTCGTGAAGTTTATTGTAAAGATGTGGACCAAGGAAAATAAAGAATCTATGACTAAAATATGTTTTTAGAGGAATAGCTTTAGAATGATGAATGATATATTAATAAAGATAAAACCAATAAAATTTTGTTTTATTTAATTATATATGGTAGATTTATATTTCTGAATGCTGAACTGAATGCTTCTTACAGGCACATATTTTAGTAGAACACTGTATATTCGTTTTTTTACAGGAACATTTTAAATAACCTTGGCCACCAAAGCGCAACCATTTTTGGCATATTTCTCTCAGTGATAAGTTTTCATTTGGTATAGGATCATTCAAAGTAATGTTTGAAAGCTGTGTTGCATTTGGGAGCGCGTAAACACAACCGCCGCATACTCCGAAAGCTATTTCACTAAACTTAATCTAGTAATATAAGTATATCACTAAACTTGGGCCGTTTTATAACTATATTCCTAGTGAGATAGTAATGAATCGCTTTCGTATAACTATGTTACGGTATATAATTATATTCCTAGGGATATAACTATATTACGGCTCTATCTATCTTACTGCGACATATATATCGAGGAGCGTCTGATGGTGATGATGGTCCATGCCACCAGGTAGGATTCCTCTGTTTAGTCGCAGAAGAACCCTAACTAGAAGCATTCTGCCATGCCATGACTTAAACTTTAGGTAAGACATATCTCCTTTGGATTGTATCCTGGTATAGAGGATCACCAGCTTTCCACATGTGCGTGAGTCTTTTCACCTAGATTACCACGCCGCAGACTAAAAGGGATGAGATGTTCAGATCTAAACCAATCGTGCCAATTGAACATCTTTTCACTAGATCCCATCTTAGCTAGGTCATCAGCCGTGTTATTGCTCATTGTAACGGTATGTCCCTTAATCTACCTCAGCATCCTATGATTAAACCCTATGGTTTCGATTGAGTACGGTGAGGCGCTCTAGCGCAGACGATAAGGTTAGTGCTGGTAGGTTCACCAGGCTGTCATTTGTAGATCTTTGATAGTCGTTATTGATAATCGGGTACCCTAGCACGAGCTTTTAACGCGATCTATTTCATAACCAAAACTAAACTGTTAAAGAGATGCAGCTACATAGGGTCTATAGCTCCAGCCCTCTATCATGCTCGCACGACTATCATTTCAACACATAATGGTAAGATCCTAGAAGTCACGCGGTCTTAGGAAAAAGCAGTTTGATTGGCTATCACCGATTAATATGAATCACTTGTTTATGCCAATAAACGCACTTTCTTTCAAACCATAACAAGCATAGCTTATACGAGAATATCGTGGGCGATACGGTACGGACAATTGAGGTGATATGACATCATAACTTCAACAGAGGTATACCACGAGTTCTTAACTCGATCCATTTGACGATCTAAACTGAACTGTTAAAAGACTACAGAGTGCATCATCATCATTTTAGCCGAAAGACGTCCACTGCTGGACATAGGCCCCGCCCAAGCGTCGCCATTGCTCGTCGAACAGGTAGTCGATGAGGGTCGAAATGTTCTGAAGTGGCGTTGGAAGGTCTCCCGGGAATCCGATGGATGCGAGATGTACTGAACCGGTCGTTTTGTGGTGACGCTTGCGAGAGGCCTGTGTCCAGTTGTGGACGTCTGTCGGATGAGATGATGATGATGCTTTGCCCGGTTTCAAACTCGCACCCCCATGCATGAGGTGCACATAATGATGGAACGATAATCTTCAAAATACAGTCCAGTTTTTGCCAAACCCACGAATTAAAAATAGTTAATCGTTGATGTTGCATATCGTTGAAGTTGCTACTTAATCCAAAATGTACATAATTAACATTCATTAACATAACATCCTCATAATATGCAATTTTGAAAAAAGTTGTTTAAAACAAGACTGCATTTGTCTACACGGTTAACATAAAAATTAATATACAAATGTTGACAGGGTTAATATATTAGTAGCTTAGGAGCGTAGCTACTGCGGTATCAACCGTATCAATTACATGGGGCCCCAGGATTCAGGGGCCCTTGTTCGAAGCATAAAATTAATGTCCAGAAACTTATCTTCTTACTAATTAGAGACTCTAAGGTCTGTGGAATTGCTGAAACGCCAGGTGCTATTTGGGTTTATTTCGTAATAAAAATAATATAAAAACATATATTATATTATTATTTTATATTAAATAAATATTATGAATAGACATAAGGTACTAACATAGTTCTAAGCCTTTTACTAACAATATTATATAGAATTCTGTTCTGACGCAAATTATGAAATAAATAAATAAATTTATTTATTTATTTATTAAAAACATATAATATAGAAAGGATATTCTTTTTATTATGAAATACCTAAACGAACTAGCTCTACCACAATCAGATAAAATAGGTGCCCCCATTCTTTTATTATACGGGGCCCCTCAAAGATCAGTTACACCACTGTATATTAGTATCTAACGACCACATAATCTGCTCTTTTGAGTTTTTCAAAAAGACCTGCACTTTCCATTTCACCCACATTTAGATTACACCATAGTTTAACGTAATATTATTATTTAACTATGTCCATTTTGATCAAGGATACACCATATTAGTTGTCCGCGTCAGTTATCCTTATTAGCATTGCATAGTGGGCAACTTTCGTCGAGACGCGACAAAATCATTTTTTTATATTTCTGTTCGCATTTGTTCGTTGTAGTCTTACCAAGGTGCACAGTTTTTGAGTGTGGTCAGGATTTTAGAAAGTAAGTTGTTTTTTTTTTATTATTTGTGTTTTGTTTTCTTTTAGGTGATGATTTAGTTGAAGTTTTATGATAAGTATTGCAGTGTAATTGATGGGTGAGTCGATAATTTTTTGGTTGTGTTGTTCATAGCCTTATGTTAAATTTTATGGTGATGTAAAAACAAGATATATTGTATTTAATAACCTAAACAGGTTACTGTGGAATAAATGGATTGATTGTGTGTGGAGTGATATGAAAGAAAAGGGAGTTAATGATAGTGTGACGGGTGACAGGACAGAATGGAAAAGAAAGACGCGTCGCGCCGACCCCACGTAATATGGGATAAGGGCAGGAAGAAGGACAGTTACTGTTTATAAAGTACATCATTCAAGACAATCCTATAAAATGATTTAATACTTTGATATACCAATATATCAACAAACCATAACCTACCCCAAGGTAAATGATTTCGTCACTGTTTTAGTAATTAAGTAGGTATAGAGTAAGAACTCTACTAGAAAATCATTAGTTTTATTGAAATCAAAATTTATAGTGTTAGGTTTTACTTTCTGTATTTGATTTCTAATAAAATCAGACACATGTTATAAACATTTAACTATCAGTTAAATGTTTATATAACAGATTATTTAAATAATATACTGGTTCATACTAAGTTTACATTAATTCGCAATTTTAAAGACCATTCTGTCTTTATTTTAATTTTGGAGCCTGGCTTTAGATTTTTGACATTTTAATGATAACATAGTAAAATCGAACTCTGAGTATGTTGCAGAATCGTGATTAGTATTAACCATAACATACCACAATAATTGTCAAACGTTGATACTTACGTCATTATTACACTTATGTCGTTTACAAAATAAAATGCTTTAAATGAATACTGTTTTTACAGCTAAATTATTAAATTAAAACAAATGGATAGTTTTTTAATATTTATTAGGTATCACTTTAATCCTTTGCAAGCTTAATATACATATTTTTGCTATAGGCCCAACGCTTAACGCCGCTCCGTATATTGATGAGTGTACCCAGAAGATTTTTATTGCTAATTGGTGTACTTAAGCATGATCTATGTTCATCACATAATAATAAACACTACACCCTTTGCGCCTCATTTTTTTTTTTGTAAATTTTTGTAGACCTGGTAGTTTGTGCCGTCCTTGTGTTTATCAATCCGCTACGACCATTAAGTGAGTTTTTTATAAATTATGGGGACCAAGAGATGGTAAAGTGCGCGTATGGAGATTTTATCTCACCTTTCAAGTGTAAGAAGTCGCATGAATAAAAAGAAAATTAAAACTAGTACTTGACTTGATCGAAGACTTGACTCGAATAATCGAAACTAGTGCGACCCCACCTGGGAAAACAATGACAATACGATGAAGAGGTGCACTAGTTTATTGAGAACCTATTCACTTTAGCCTCGAAGACACCCAAACTATAATCAGATGGGAAGACCGCAGCAGGCAAATTATTCCAGTCTTTCGATATACGCGGTTTAAACGACGAAACGCTTAATCTGAATCGTGGTTCAATTCGCCCCTTATTGGATAAGGGTAGCAAAGGGTAGAGTCCATGTTTGAGATCGCATATCTTGGCTCCTCATTATGATGCACACTCACACTCAATCACTTCACTCACTTAGCAGATCTGAGTCATCTTCTCCCTTAACCATAACCAGTGACTTAGGAATACATGGTTTTTTTTATTGACAAATTCTTTTAGCAGACAGCTCGAGACACTAAAAAGATAGGTATTTATTACCAATTAGACAATTTTATGCAGCGAAAGCGATTTTGAATTTAAATTTTGCTAATTAAAAACATAACGTAACAATTCTAAACGGGTTATAAACAAGTTTTGTCTTAGTCCTTACTAATTAAGATGCTATGCTATGATGCTATGTAAGATACACTGTAGATGTTTTTTTAGTGGTTATAAAGTAGTGCTTGACTGCGATCCCACCTGATGTTAAGCAGTGATGCAATCGTCGATGGTGAGGCGCCATAGTTTATTAAGAGCCTATTCACTCTAGTCTTGAAGATACCCAAATTATAATCGGACGGAAAGACTGCAGCAGGCAAATTGTTCCAGTCCCTCGATGTACGCGGTATGAACGACGAGGCGAAACGCTTAGTCCGGACCGTAGAGGTTTGGACAACGTAAGGGTGGATACTCGCCGTACGAGTTGTAAAGTTACTGAATAAATATATTATTATTATTATAATTTGACGCCTGGCCGTCATGCGATAGCAAATGGTCTTTAAAGTCGTTTTCCATAATATTTTTTCCGTCATTCTTCGTAAAGTGAATGGTATAATAATCAAGCTTGTTGATAATAATTTAGGACATTTTTGCAATTGAGAATTCTGCATAATTTTTAATTATACATCTAAGTTTTTAGTATGACATGCTTATCTATCTAATTATCATAAAATCTATATAAATTAACTTGTTGTGATGTATGATTTGAAGATAGTAGATAGTGTGTTACCCCAGTTAATGGGTTGTGGAGGTCTGGTAGGCAGCCGCTCCTCGTAAAATACTGGTATTCAGCTAAATCTGGCTTGACTGAAAGCCAACCCCAATATAGTTGGGAAAAGGCTAAGCAGATGAGATAGTGTGTGCGCCTAGAGACAAACCAACCTTTGTGTTAAGCACTACGTAGTTGAAAAGCTCACTCTCAATTACATTTCACTAACAACAGTAGATACCGGAAGAGCTAGGGCAATGTTTGATCAATTGATTGCTGCGCTGTATGTCGTGGGGTCGATTCCCGCACGGAACAAATATTTGTATGAACTACAGATAGTTGTTCGAGGTTAGAGTGTCATGTCTAAGTGAGTTTATATGTTTTTATACAGGAGTAATTCCGAATATGGGGCAATGTTTTAAAGAAAATAAAGACGTAGTCGTGAGTGAAGGTTTGATTAAATATATCATTTCTTTAAATTAATACACTCTAACTATTTTTTCCAGTTAAGGAAATATGAAATTCTGCATCCTGAGTACTATTATCCTGGTTCTACTGACAATCGACTCAAATGCAAATGAGCAGAGCAATCAAAACAATGTGATCACTACGTACGACCCTGGTGAAGCTTCGTCGTAAGTATTCTCTTATACGAATTTATTTATTTATTTATTTGCATTAAATTATTTAATGACCTTGTTTTCGGTGATTAATGACTAAAATGAATCGACTAAAATTTTGAAAATGATAATATACTTATCGCATAATATACCCGTAATATGATAAGTTAAGTTTATTGCATAATATTGGTAATTGTACCTACTCGTATAATATTGTTAATTTTTAATTGGCAGTTCCAAATATGGAGTTAGTGTTTTTAGTGGTAGCTTAAAATTGTTAATTGAATTTATTTTTAAGATTAGATCACAAAAGACTAAAGAGCGAGTAATTATAATTAATTAGCTTAACGAATGTTAGCATGTTATGACAGTATCTACTAACTTGTTTATTTTTATGTTCTGAATCTCCTTACTTCGTTATTTTTCGAAATAAACGACTTCGAAGTATTTCTTTGCATACCTAATGTTATTTCAATATTTTCAGAAAAACTCCAAGCTTTCCACATCTTCCCAGTAACGGAGGAATTAAAGCAGACGACCGGTCTGATCATAACCCAGAAAACCAAGATCACGTCAAGTTTGAAGATCAGTCTCCACAACGTCTCATAAAATTCGAAGATGACCAGAAAGATCAAGGACATATTGACATTGACAAAGCCGATCCAGGATCACTTCTTGCAGATATAACATTCGACGATGAAAAAGGTTTCAACCAAAATGATCGTATTTCAAATACTGGATATGAAAGAGAATCTAGTAATTCTGAAAGTAAGATAAAATTTGAAGGCAACAATGATGACCGAGAGGACTATGACGATCAAGAAGATAATGATGAAGATAAGAACTCTCAAAATAGTGCAAGTCAAGTAGTATTTGACGATGATGGCAAAGCTGATGACAATGATTCTGATTATTCAGATGATTCAGAAATTGAAGCAGAAACTAGTGCCAAACCTATCAAATTCGAAAATCAAGATAATGAATCTAATTCCAATCATGAAGATTCGGATAGGGTTACTGTAACTGAACGAGTTGTTTTTAAAGATGATAGTAATATTAACCGACAGCCTGTCCAAAAGAAGAAAAGAAAACCAAGACGGAAGCCTCGATTCGAAGGAAAACAAACACATCCTGCACCAACGGCTCCGAATCCATCTAACCCTGAATCAGGCTACCCAGGTTATCCAGGGGTAGCCTACCCTGGACCTGGTTATCCTGGCCCTGGAGATCCAAATTATCCAGGATACCCGACGCCAGCTGGTTACCCAGCCCCTGCTTATCCATATCCCAACTACCCCAGCCCATATCCTGGAATTGCATATCCAACGTCTGCCTATCCAGGCTACGTACCTTACCCTTCCATATATCCACCTATTAATCCAGGATACGGTGCTTACCCTACTCCAGGGTACCAGGTTCCAGGAGATCAAAGGCCTCCAACAAATCCTACTGCATATCCAAGTCCTGGTCAAGGTGATCCAAATGGATATCCTAGCCAGGATTATACTGGATCCGCATCTCCGGTTGCTGCACCTCCAACGGCTCCACAAAATGGCCAGCCAGGATCTGCCTACCCAGGTCCAGAATATCCATATTATCAGGGTTATCCAGCGCCTGGATACCCTCCGCCATATCCTGCTGATCCCAACTCACAGTATGCTGCCCAAAACCAGGCGCAGTACAGACCTCCTTTATATCCTGGGCCTCTTCAGCCAGGATACCCAATTGGACCTCAAAGTAAGTACTGCATTTTTTTTATTCGTTAACTGCTTATTAGTGTATTTAGGGAATGAGATGTTTGGAGGAATCTGTATCTAGCCATGAATGATTGGGCGTTTCTTCAATCATAACCGATTGCAAATGTTTGCAGACCAGCAATGACGTGTTATTTCATTAGAATGTTTTTTTTTTAATCATTATAAACTAGCGCTTGACTGCGATCCCACCTGATGGTAAGCAGTGATGCAATCGTCGATGGTGAGGCGCACTAGTTTATTAAGAGCCTATTCACTCTAGCCTTGAAGACACCCAAATCATAATCGGATGGAAAAACCGCAGCAGGCAGATTGTTCCAGTCCCTCGATGTACGCGGTATGAACGACGAAGCGAAACGCTTAGTCCGGACCGTAGAGGTTTGGACAACGAAAGGGTGGATACCCGCCGTACGACGGCTTGTCCGATGGTGGAATGGGGATGGCGGAATCAATTCAAGCAATTCCTGCGCACACTCAGCGAATGTAAAAAGCAAAATTTCCGGAAAGGCATAAAAAAAAAATGTCGGCCTTTTTACTCAAATGTCCGGCTAAACTATTTGGTTTGTCCGGCTTTTCGTTTTGAAGATCTGGCAACCCTAACCCTAAATATAAATAATATAATAAGGCCTACTCTCTAGGAGATGGTAAGGGCCGTAATCTACCACGCATATTTAATGTGAAGTAACCTAATCAGTTCACTTCTGGCATAACGGTGTCCAGGTTCCAGGTATCAGGGAACATAGACTGGAATTTTTACACTGAAAAGAATGCCATACTAAAACATTTTTTGTACGTATGGATGACAGTATCATAATAATTATTCAAAGGAATTTCATTCTAAAGCTCGAATGCTATACTACAATAACACCTCAGTACTGTCCGGACAGTACTTACCTACTTACTGATTCAGCTCGATAAATTCCGATAGAATCTCACTAAAACCTTTCGCACAATAGCAATGCGTCCATTTGCTCACGCCTGGGGTCGCGGTCAACTGGCGAACTCGACGACAACAATGCATAGGTGAGAGGTGCCAACGGTCAACGGGTGACTAAGTTACCCAGTAAGCTTGTGGCAGATATATTTCTGATTGATCCGTAATATTTTGTAATCTATACTTTATATTATGAGTAAGTACCAGAAGCCAGTAAATCTGATTCCAGTCTTGCCATGACATACCGTGTTACCCCAATTAAAATAAATTAAATAATACCTCGTAAAATACTGGTATTCAGCTAAATCCGGCTTGCCTGGAAGACGATCCCAATATAGTAGTTGGGAAAAAGCTAGGCAGATGATGATGACTTTATATTATAAGTAGAGTTTGTGTGATATGTAGTAGTACTCCTCTCCTACACAGGAGGCCTGAGTCCCAACAGTGGGAACATTACAAGGCCGATAAGGCTAATGCTAAGGCTAATTTTTTAAATTTACTTGAGTGATGTGGGATATTATTAGCAGTAAATACTATAAAAGTAATTATATTGAAAGAACTTAATTTGATTGAATTTTGCAGTCGTTAAAAAACTAAACACTGTTGACTTCTTTAGGAGTTCAAGGGTAATGGTCGTCTACAGGCTTTTGTGTTGCTTAAATATGTAATAGGTATAGGAATTTTAGTTAAATTAGAGGCATTGTTACGTCTAGATTAAACATTAATTTATGGTGACCAGTTTCTAGATTTGTCTTTTCAAGTATGTTCTTCTCCGTTTATTGAAATATTTTTATTATTTCGTATTTTAAATGCCATGACATATAAACGTTTCGTTGGACGGTTAGAGCTTTTTTCAGATTTGTCTCCAACACTTGTACCTGTAAAGTGTTCTTTTCCAACGTTGTTCTTAATTACCTAACCATCCAACAGGATCCTGGATGGGATCTTGCATGAGATGTCAGGTTGGATAATTAGGTAATTCCGTTAGACCGAATAATCATACACTTCTTGAATGGCAGAATTTAAGATAGATAAAAAATGTAACAATGTATAATAATTATGCTTATTGCTCGTGACTGTACTGTGCCAGTTTTTTTCTCAATCTCTATGATTCATACGCCTGATTACTCTTAGTACCTGATATTATGATAATTGTTTCTGAAGTTCACTTTCTTACCTTTAAATTCCAGGACCTTCCCGTCGACCGAAGTCCTTAACCCAGAGAGCAGTATCAGCAGTTGCCGAAGCCCTGACCTCAATAGCTCTGTATGATGACAAACAGTGCGTACCAAGGCTACTGTGTGAAGTCGCCGGAGGCAGTACAGCATCATCACCTGCGCTGGTGACGGCTTCTTCGAGACTACAGCCTTTGCTTTCGTAAGTCATCATCATTCTCATCTTTCTGTCCTTGTCCCATTTTATTTGGGGTTGACGCAACACTTATTTTACGTTCAATCTTTCCTGTCACTCGTCACTAGCTCCTTTCTCTTTTTATCCTTTTCTTCTCTTTCAATCCTTGCTTTTGTGAGTGTAACTTAATATTTTTTTCCTCCTTGAAATCCAACTTTACTAGTCGAAGGGTGCCGGATGTGAGCAACAGTAGCTAAACTTTCACAATTTCCAATTTAGCTTTGCGGTAAGCAATTTTGTCTGAGCAAACAAATGAAAACCCTTAACGTTGTATGTGGTCGTGACATTGTAAAGACGACTCGCTCTGTTAAGTTTGCTAAGAGTTTCGATGTAGGCGTTTTCATCATAAATACGTGCCAATGCAAACAATAAAAATGAACTTTTTAATTTATCTTTTGCAGGCTTCTACAAGCATACAATGGAGTAAGTACATCCCCTCTCTTCATATTTGGTCGAGCTGCTGTAACGGGAATGACAGCCAAGGGAAACCCGTCAGCCTGCTACCGTGCCTACCCTCAATGTCCCACTGATCCTGAAAAGCTCATTAACTACCTCAACAACCATAACGGAGGCTTCTTCAGATTCTTTGGGTTACCAGAAACATCCCAACAGACACATAACTTGGAGCAGTTCTATAATTATTTGTCTGGGCAGGATAGTCAACCACAACAACAAAACTATGGATATCCAAGACCTTACGGTTATGGTTTCCTACCTCAGAATCCATATGGTCACCCCTACAGTTATGGACACAATTACTACAACCAGCAGGTTAGTTATAGAAACGGCAAAGACATTGATAGTGAGGTAGAAGGCCGGATACAAAATAAACCAGGCGTCAATGTATTAGAAGCTGAAAGTGATACAGTTACAGATGAAAGTCAAAATAAAGGTTCTAAATGGGCGTTCCCAGAAGAAGGGAGTAATAAAAATGGTAACGACAGAGATAAAGTTAAAATAACTAAACGACCAAAGAGACCTTCACAACCAGAGAGACAACGGGATCAAGATAGGCCATCTAGAGGAAGTAAAACCTTAAAATTCCCTGATGACAGGTCAGATGATAGGCGAGAAATCCAAATGATTAGAGATTACCCAAGGAAAGAAAAACGCATATACTTTCCTGGACAAAACAATATCCACATATATACAAACTATCAAACTACTACTCCCGTAAACTCTGAAGATTATTATTTTGATCACAAACACAATTTCTATGTAAAAAGACCTAAACCTTTGAAAACAGATGATGTAGTGTATGTTGTCAGAGGAAACGGTGATCCGAACCACCCTGAAATTGTTAGAGTAAGACCTGGACAAAGCATTTGAATACAAAAAAGTTCGAATCAGTAGATTTTTAGGAAGTTGTTTTAAATTTTTTGTACAGGGATATAATTTATGTAATAGTGCAGATCTTTTATTTATTACTCTATGTAAGGACAGTGTCATTCAAATTTAATTCCGATATTAATCCTCTATCTGTATATGCATTGTTTTATACAATTATGCATATGTTAAAGTCAAGACTATTCAAATTGATTTTCTTTTAATTGAACAGTTTGGTCAAAAGTAGTTGTGTTTAATCATCAATCACGTTGTTAGTCTAAAAATTAATATCAGCTAAAAATACTATAATCAAGAGCTTGCGGTCAAAAGTACTTTTGACCAGTTAAGAGTTCTATCTGCAACTTACATTACGGTGTTATTTGTTATTATATCGCAGTTATTTTGTTATATTGTTTTAATAACTGTTTAATATGTACACATTATTTAAAATAAGTTAAATTATAGTAATTTATTGAACTAAGTATACATGTGTATTTTTATCTTTATAATATTCATCTTTCTTGTTCATCCTATTCTTATCCTATATTACTTGGGGCCGACGCAACATGTTTTTTTCTTGCACTCTGTCCTGTCTGGAATTCCTTTTGCTTTCATATTACTCCTCACACAATCCATTCACCTTTTCTGTGGCTTCTCTCTTCCGCTCAATTCATCTACATGTAAACTCAAAACTCTTTTAGTAACATGCATTTCATCCCTTCTCTTCACATGACCATATTATATTCATTTACAGATGACAATAACATTCAGTGCTGAAATACAATTTAATCAACTTTGTTTTCTGCAATCAGTTTGCAGACAATAAGTTTGACATACAGACGCCATTTTAAAAATCGCCAGTCACCATTAAACAAAAGACAGCCACCGAATTGATGAACTTGACCAATTAAACCTGAACTTATCAAACGAAGATCATCAGCATCAGCAACAATACAGAACCGTCTTCCCGACCTCCTCAGATTAACAATTACATGACAATAAAAGTCGATACGCTGTAATTAATGTAATGCTGTCCTTAACTTTATTTTTACACTGTGAGATCGTTCACCTTATAGCATGTCGTGGTCCCATTTATTCCATACGATACGATTATTATTACGATTTGATTGTTTTTCTTAAATGGTGGTGCGTGACAAATAATCGTTATTTTGCTATTGTTATTGTTTTTTGGATTTATGTTATCACCTATTGAGTTGGTTTTATTGCTTCGATAATTGGTAGTCTTCACTAGACTTATATCGAACAATCTATTTAATTGTATGTCATCCTTTTCCTTTGATAGACTCCTTTCAGTACTTACATTAGATGATTGTGAGTTGTTGTCTTGTCAGTCATGATCATTATAATCTACTATAATATTCATCTGATTACCAGCTTCTTGCTTATTTGATTGACAATATTATGACTATTATAAATTAAAACTTATTGGTAAGTCTTGTAACCCACCAATCTGACAAACGGATCAACTTCTTTGCAAACTTAAAAGTATAAGCCGTCCAAACTTTAACTTTACAAATATACATGATATAAATAAACGGTTGATATTCCATATACGTTAAATGTTTTGGGAACATATTCATGTAAAACTAATGAGTGGAATTCCCTGCTTGAGTTTGTGTTTCCTGATAGCCATAACCTAGGAGTCGTTGAGTCAAAAGTGACTAGATGATTTCTATATAAGCGTGTTCTGTCCACATCATTGCTTACCATCAGGTGAGATAGTGGTCAAGCGTGTGCCTATCAACAATTGAAATATACAATACTAGCTTCTGCTAGCGATGTAACTCAATTTTACAGAGCATTAAACAGGTGAAAGATTTTTTTAAATCAGTGAGGTACAACCAACAAATTAATATAATTTTTTCTTCATTACTTATTATTAGTGTTACTATAGATATACATGATAACTATGACGATGGTAAAATCAAGGTTGCTTTAACAAGTAAACACGAACTTAGAGTTCAAAAAAATAGTAACCAAAGCAACCAAACACCTAAAACAGTAAATAAACTAACAATTAATTTGCCTGCTGTGGTCCTCCCGTCTGATTATAATTTAGGTGCCTGTTCACTCTAGCCTTGAAGGCTAGAGTGAACAGGCTCTAAATAAACTAATGCGCCTCACCATCAACGATTGTAACACTGCTTACCATCAGGCGGGATTGCAGTCAAGCACTAGTTTGTGATACCATCATCATCATCATCGTCTCAGCCAAAGACGTCCTCTACTGGACATGGGCCTACTCCAAGCTTCGCCACAACAATCGATCCTGTACGTCGTTTATGTTGTACATATAAAAAAAACTTAATAATAGCAAATAGATAATTAGCAAGAAGCCAAGCTCATCAACATACGGTTACTCAGTGCGCACGGTGGCTCGACTAAACACGCGGAAGACAGTAATGAATGCGCAATTAACGGATACAGGCAAGGTCGCGCGATTAAACTAGTCTAATGCCTATATTATTGCGTATTTAGGTCGGCTGGCAGATTCTTGATTGTTGGGTAAAGGTATTTGTGTAATCTGAGGTAAATAGAGCCTGCATTACAGGTTGTAATCGATGGGAAGATATGAAGAAAATGCTTGTTATTGTCGGTGTTTTGATTGCAAGTCTATGTTTGATGTCTGGTGAAATGGATACAGTACTAACTCCCTCCTATCCTCTCCTTTTGCATTAAGAGTAAGAAGTTGAGTGTTTGTCAAACTCTGGGTTAAAAATCTATCTTTGGTATTAAAGGATTTCAAATTTTCAATTCAGAAACCAGCGAAAATTTGAGTTTAGATCAACTAAAAATGGAAGCACACCCTGACTCAATTCACTAGTCGCTACGTGTTTGTATAATACTTAATATAATATTAATAATAAAAGAAAATAGAAACGTATGACATTTCCTTGTTCTTTATTAGCAAGCTACGACGGTGTTTTTATCGAGTAGAATCTTGATAGGACCGGTACAGAGCCGTGGAGATTTGTATAAGAACAGAGTTGGGTTTGGCTGATGAATGAAAATGGTCAATGGTCTATAAATGACCATCAGGATCATTAAGAAGAGGAATCTGTGTGTGATGTATGGCTACCCACCAACTTTGCTTAACCTCGAAGATCGAGGTGTAGTGGTGTTATAATTTTGCCCAAAGTTCCTTTACTGCAGTGCTAAGTATAACTCAAACGAAATCATCATCACCTTTGTCTTCTTCAACATTATCATATTGGCCTAGTCTAGGTTGTGGAGATTTGATTGGCAGTCGTTTCATGTAAAACATAAGTATTGAGCTGCATCTGGCTAGACTGGAAGCCAACCTCAGGCTAGTTGGAAAAAGACAAGGGATATGATGATGAGTCTGGCCCTATACAAGATACCTAGTCTCTAGTAGCAATGCGAATCAATTCTTTCACGTGTCCGATAGCTGATCAGCAAGCCAAGTACCGCTCCCCACGACACAGACGCTAGATCCATTCATAATACTTAGAGTAGCACTCAACAGGATTTGAATTGCACGTAATTACTTATTCTAATATTGACAGGTTGTTTATTTATGGCTGGCGACCCATTCATTCTAGTTAATAGGTGGCCTGGTAGCACGGAAACTGATGTTAGTGATATGCTAGTGTGGCTACTGTTTTTTTTATATTTATTTATCTATTACTAAATCCCGACGGTCGACTGTCGATCATGGTGGCCTATCTCAATAAAGATATTATAGTTAGGGACCTGGGAACACAACTTGTTTTAGACGAATTGCCAAGTTTAATTAAAAGTAGAAATAGGAATAAATTTATAGAATACTGTATTAAGATAGGTAAAATTGTAATAAGTAGAAATAAGTTACTTTAAGCAAAATGATACTTGTTTATATCATAAGCATATAAGATAAAGTATCATAAACAGTTGAAAAAAAAAAAAAATGTTCTATGACAAGAAAAAGAAATAAACATTAAAAAAAAAAAAAAATTGCTATAAAATAAGAAAAAATAAGCATAAATATAAGAAAAAAAAAAAAGACTAGTTGTGTAAGCTTCCCTAGTGTATGTAGTATGTAGATTGAATTGGGCCATTGTGCCATAGTATTGTATAAAAAAACTCTAGGTCGCGCTTTCATCGCACTCTAGTAATAGGATAGGTTGGTAAATACTGGTCATAAGAAAAATTGAGTTTAAATGACAGAAAACTGAAAAGGAAAACAAAATGGTATGATGGAACAATGTCTAGAAGTAGGGATCCGAAGTAATAAAACATCTTATTCAAGTATTAGCATAGGATTTTTGGAAACAGGATTCTGGGTCAACAGGAAGTACTCTATAATTATATTATAAGGTTTGATTTCCAAAAAGTAAGCAAGTGTAAAAAAATAAGTCTAAATGGAGCATTCAACGACCTTATCTCTATATTGTGCTGACATAGAAGCTGTTTGTCGAATTTAAGCTTCTGTTCTTGACAGAAGGACAACAAAGTGAGCGAAAATTGCGTTTTTCCTGACTTAGATACAGACCCCAAAAAGTATCTAACTGAAGGAGCGGCTGCCTCTGCCTATGTCGACTTCTAAAACCCAGTAATTGGGAAACATGCTCACTAGTTAGAACACAGAACAAAAGATACTGTACCTATTTTAAACAAACATGAGCTTTTTATTAACTGACGTGCAAGATAAATCATAAACCAATCCCGGCAACGACTCGTCGACGACTTATCCACGACATTCAAACCGTCGCACAGTATAAACGGCCCCGCCCCTGTTATGTTCATGACATTATGCCGTTTTTGGGAAAAGCAAGAATTTTTCTCGACTCCGGCAAAATGGACGCCTTGAACTTAATATTTTGTTGTCCAAGCCTGATATTTTTTTAATAGTCTTCCGTGTTTAAATTATTATTAAGAAGGATATTTCTTCTTTGTCCTAGTGGTTCTTGTGGTCTTTAGGGAGTATTTATTAGTAAAGAAACAGAAGATTTGGAACTGCATCGGAGACTGGCTTAAAAATTTAATAAAAAAAATCTGCCTTGTGTATCACAAAATCTGCGAGCAATGTGACTTATACATGTGATATCGTAAAATTGTAAATACCGTTAGGTTATAATCTCTCTCGGTAAATTGTAAATTGTCGAATGATTGTGGATCGTAACATATTGTTTACGACTGAACGCATTATTTTTGGTTGATTATAACCTAACGAGCAACACTAAAACGGACGATGCTGTGGATGTGACTAAGTGTTGGACAACCTTTCCAATGTAGGTAATTCAATTAAAAATATAAATATATTTCTCGTAAGCCAGAACGGTCACTTATGAAACGTCAGAAGCTAGTGTTCAGTTCCAGTTTGCCAATGGTACAGAACCGATAAGAAACTCCATGGTTGCTCTGTTAAAAAATGTTTTTATTTACAATATTTCAACTAGGTAAGATAAGACACCATAATACAAAATAAGTACGAGTATGTACAAAAACAAGATCGAAATAGAAAATTATCTATGAGTCTATTTCTGTTAACACATACATTATTAAAAGTAACTTCTAAGTAAACTCTAGTATAAAAAATAATGATATGATTATAACAGGTACATAAATAAATATTATAAACCAAGAATCCACATGAACGTGACGTAAGAGGAGGACCAATATAAATTATAAATAATAAAATATTTTATTAGTACAAGACAAAAAGTTTACAATCGTTTGCACATGTTGACCAGTAAGAATATAGCAACCATATTCTAAGAACTGTGATCATACATTTATGAACCCTGCCTTTCTAATTAGAGCAATTTTAGTATTAGGTACAATCATGTACTTATCTCGAGAGACAGTATTCAACTAAGATTTTCTATGTAACTAACAAGATGAATGAATGAGACGTTTTTGTCCTTTATTATATTTAGTTCATGAATCCCCAACCGGTCCTATGAGACCGCGCTGTTATTGTTTTACTATTGTGTCTCGTTTTGTGGGTATGTGATAGGTTAAGAAAGACAAATTAAAAAAAAAGAACAATTATAAAATTTTAAATGGAGATTTTTTTTTCAATTGGGGCATCATCAAAATGACTTCTCCCCTCCCGCTCTTGGGCATGTCAGACTTTTACTGACTAAACCCCACCCCGTTCCTTCTTTACCTTCATTCTAGGGTCACGAGCTTCCTTTTTGGAATCCAACCCATGGCCCCAGAGGCTTCGACCCTGCTGGGCCCCAACAGTTTGCTGACATCTCCTTGAAGCGCGCAGTTATACTTTACTAAAATGTCTATATACCTACTAAACAAGTTTCTGTAAGAGCATTTCTTGATCAAAGATGCTGTTGTTATCAAATAATAGGATTTCAAATACTCAATTTCGATGCACTTGAACATAAGCGGAACGAAGGATGACTGATGGCCTATGAATCAATCACTAGAGATGGAAACGGTTATTTTTAACGATGCAGTACACTGAAGTATACTCTTGTATAAATCATGTGGTATTAATAGCAGTTAAGTTCATTATCAGTTAGTCTAAATATACTGCGTCTTCCGTATGTTGGTTTAATAGTAGCAAATGCGATTGTTGAGCTTGACGTTCTAAATTTTCATCTTAAGTCATCATCTGCCTAGCCTTTTCCCAACTATATTGGGGTCTGCTTCCAGTCAAGCCGGATTTAGCTGAATAACAGTATTTTACGAGAAGCGGCTGCCTACCAGACCTCCACAACCCATTAACTGAGGTAACATGGTACTTCATGGCAAGACTGGAGTCAGATTTACTGACTTCTGACTACCCGTAACGACTGCCAAAGATCTACAAATGACAGTCGGGACCAACAGCTTAACGTGCTTTCCGAGGCACGGAGGAAATTCGTTATATCAAGATGGTCACCAATCCACAGACCAACCTTGGCAAGCGTTGCTTAACCTTGAAGATCGACCAGTGCGGCTGTTATAATCTAGCCACGAGGTAAAATAATAAAAATATGCCTTCTCCTGTCAAGGCCTTTTTCAAGAGAGTCCTTATAGCCATTGAAAACTAAGGATGGAATACGGATGAGTTTTGATCAGCAAAAGTTTGATACTCTGTTTGATGCTCTACCCTGAGCGGGAAAAATCATCTGACAATTTCTCATCCTTAATTCTATCGCTAGAGATATTGTGCAATGGATATTACAAGAAAATGTTTTTCTTATTTCACCTATCGGAGGAATGTGAATTTAATAACTGTTCAGTACAGTAAAAACTTAATATAATTTCACAGAACCACAAATAATAACTAGATCAGATTATTAGAAGTTGAAAAGTACTGCTTTTTCATTGAAGTAGCCAGAAGCAGCCCGGGGTCTGGATTCGTGAGTTGGGTTGCACTGTACCACGTCCAAATTGAACGTACCCGGTAAAATGTGAGTGGGTATAAGTTGAATTGCAGGTTCTCTTCAGTTTTCTATTGCCTGTGCAGTACCCAACAGAGTCCACGATTGTTTTAAGCATTGAGTATTGAATATTCGATGTTCGGTACTGCACGTTCTTTTATTTGCATTATCTTTTCCAATATGTTTTATAGTATATCCTCTATATCTGTACTTTTATGTACCGCGATAGATTAATTTTCCAACATAACATTCAACAAATTTGTTTAACAGAAACTTTGACTTTGTTTAAGAGACTGTTTTAACAGCAAGATTAGTTTGAGTTGAACAAGTAAAACATTTCTTTTCCGTCATAAACCCTGACACCTTGCTATGTCACCCACACTTCTACCAAACCTTTTGAAATACAGGACTAACTTTACTCTACTAGTTATTACTTTGTTATTATATATATTCTTTTTAATTCAAATTTTTATTATTTGCCTAAGATTGGGCCTTGCTTGCTAACTTTCTCTGTAATCTAGTTTTTCATATGATTGAATAAGATCTTAATCAGCAGCTGTTCCGTCAACATCAATAACAAAATAATATTCAATGATCTCATAATAAATAAGAGCTTAATCATTAGTTTCATAATTTAGGTAATAGAGACATTAATGTCAAAATATTTTCTAATCAATGATGATCAGTTTGTCATTGGGAAGTCAAATATCAAAGCAATTAATGTGGTTCCTTTCGTTAGCCTCATTATGATATAATTTATTGTATATGATTTAATTTGAGTTGACATGTTCAATTGATTTTTTTGGTCTATTACAACGAAATTTTTGTGTGGATAATTAAGAATATGTAAATTTTTTTCGAAAACCAAATAAGATTTCCCTAAAAAAGTAAAATGGCTATAGTACTCATTAAACTATTCAAGGGGAATTTCTATGATAGACAAAAACTGTATTTGCCTAGTTTGGATTTATTTTAGTTTTAAGTAAGCGTAATTATACTATTTCTATAATTCATTACATAATTTTTTTCTAAAGCAACCTGATTAGCTGGAAATTCCTTCTGGCATTAGATTGAAAATTTAAATGCAGAATTCGCGGTCGGTCTGGTTGTCAGCCGAGAAAATTTTGGTCTACATTGCTAAATATGTAAACCCGAATGTAAATCAGATAGTAGTGTAACAGTGAGGGTCTTACCGGGTCTCACCTTGCTGCTAACTTTTTATTCGTCTTTTTTACTAACTTTCATATTCTATTAATTCATCATACATTTTTTGTCTATCGTCATCCTTACCCTCACCATTTAGTTTCTTTTGCTTTTGTGTTGCCCCTAATTTTTAGACTTCAAGTTTCAATCTGTGGTGTGTTTCTGCAGAGCAACGGTCATCGTTCTTTTTTCTTTCCTTTTTTGGAGAGATCTTCCCTATTTTACTTCCCCACTAACACCTATATAACCTATATAAACCTGTATAAAATATACTACTGTTCATCCAAACAGTAAACAGAGTTTTCCTGACAATGGTCATGAGTCTAGTAAATACTGTGCAATGCCAACTACAAGGCTAGAATAAACATTATTTTGCGGTTACTTCACTATTATGGTTTCAATAAAATTTGTGATGCATTATTATGAGAATTTGTAGCGTTTTCTATTGGTCATTTGATTCATACTCTTTTATTAGCATGCATTACAAATTTTAAGTTATTTATTTTAGGAAATAAACGTTATAGGTATAAGGAAGTCGTGTTATGGAAATTTGTTAATTCTAAATTTAAAATGTATGAATAAACTGAAATTAGATTTAATCATCTTAATTAAGTGATAAAAATTGCTTTTTTTCTCAGCTTTATCAATGCGCCCTGAAAAAGTCTTATAAATATTATACGTGTTTAAGGATCCAGCGGAGATCGCTCGCTACTTCGAGTTGAGATGAAAATAAAATACGTTCGCGGTATATTGCTATCTTTGTTTGGCAAAAACAAATGCGAAATTGCATATGTGTGTGTACGTGTGAGTCGGACAATCTTCACAGCATAATATAGAATAGTTTTGAACTTGACAAAATAATTCCATCAAAAACACAGCTTGTAAAAAAACTCAAGTCTCGCAACACTACTCTTCTACCGTAAAAATATGTGAGATCCATGTTATTCCAAGTCAAAATATCTTGTATGTTTTAAATAAATGAATTTAGCTTTGTAATCGCATGAAAACACAATGTATCTCAAAAGTAATTAAGTAAATCGTTTAGTGCGATTACCAAGTCAAATCTTAAAAATGTAACTTTGTAATCCTATACATTTATATGGGATTACTAAGTTATATATGCAGTTGGTGTATCTAGAAAACTAGGTCGAAATTGCAAAATATTTTAGTTTTCCCTTGGTTTGTACACTAAACACTAATTGTAATCAAAATTTGAAACTTCTGTCTCTATTGCTGCTAAAAGTGCCTTAGACTTTTTATGTTCGTTCAGTCAGTGAGTGACAAAATTTAGAAAATTTAATAGTCTTTTTATGAAGCCTGCTTGATCTAGTTTCGTCCACAACGGATTTATAAGAGGTTGAAAATGGCTCGAAATGTTTCGAGATAAGGATGGCACTTTTTTGCGCGACTTGGTGGGTGTGACACTACCGTGCCCTCAGATTACCTATGCTCCATTGAAGTAATAGGGTCGTCACTTTTAATGTTATACTAAAAATAAATTTAATGCAAAAAAAGACAGTGTTCTGTAGTGATCAATCTATCGAATTGAAATCATATTTTTATTTTACGTGGGCCTACATGGACACTTATGAAACGTCAGAATCTAGTGCGTAGTTCCAATTCGTCGTTTCCTATGGAGAAGAACCGGCAAGAAACTTCATGGTTAATCTTTTCAAAAAATATTGGGTTTACAATATTTCCATACTAGCTGTGTCCGCGACTTCGTTGCGTGTATGAAAAAACTTATCAATAAGTTTTTAGTGTAGTATCTACACTTATACAGGAAAAGTTTTAACCACTGCGTAAATTTTTTTTGGTGGCTCAGTGTAAGTAATAAAACACAGATCGATCTTCAAAGTTAAGCAACGGTTGCCAAGGTTGGTCTTTGGATGGGTTACCATCTTAACATAACGAGTTTCCTCCGTGCCTTGGAAAGCATAGGCTGACTACCAGACCTCCACAACCCAATAACTGGGGTAACAGGGTACTTCATGGCAAGACTGGAGTCAGATTTACTGGCTTCTGACTATCCGTAACGACTGTTAATGACAGCCGGGACCTACGGCTTAGCGTGCTTTCCGAGGCACGGAGGAAACTTGTTATGTTAAGATGGTCACCCATCCACAGACCAACCTATTGGCAAGGGTTGCTTAACCTTGAAGTCGACTTGTGTTCTATTACTTACACTGAGCCACCAAAAAAAATTTACGCAGTGGTTAAAAACTTTTCTTGTATGTATATCAATAAATAAGTAAAATCCCTAAAAACTAATATCTATACGAATTACTAATCTTACCTAAGAGTACTAAAAATACCCTACACACTATCAAATATACTATCTATACTTGAAATTAAAATCTACACGGTCTGCGCCCTATAAAAGTAAACCTAAGTACCTAACTAATTTTAAAAAAATGGGTTCGGTATCGGTCTCGTAACACCCCCTCTGCCATAATTTTTTTGATATTTTCAATATACAGAATTTTTACTTCTACAATTGTATTATAAGTATATATTACAATATTATATTAACAGACAGATTATTAAGATTGTACCCAAAAGTATAATAAAAATATTTTTTATCAAAAAACTGTCGAAATACTAGTAATCAAAATCGTAGTCTACGGTGTTCCCACATTCACACCATAAGAGAAAATGTAAATATAAGAAAAAAAATCAAACCTATCAACATGAGATGTTAACAAAAATAAATCACGACTTAATGAATTTAAGGTGAGGAGCTCGTGGCTAGATAATAACAGCCGCACAGGTCGATAGGAGCTCGTGGCTAGATAATAACAGCCGCACAGGTCGATCTTCAAGGTTAAGCAACGCTTGCCTAGGTTGGTCTGTGGATGGGTGACCATCTTAACATGACGAGTTTCCTCCGTGCCTCGGAAAGCACGTTAAGCCGTTGGTCCCGGCTGTCATTTGTAGATCTTGGCAGTCGTTACGGATAGTCAGAAGCCAGTAAATCTGATTCCAGTCTTGCCATGAAGTACCGTGTTACCCCAGTTAATGGGTTGTGGAGGTCTGGTAGGCAGCCGCTCCTCGTAAAATACTGGTATTCAGCTAAATCCGGCTTGACTGGAAGCCGATCCCAATATAGTTGGGAAAAGGCTAGGCAGATGGAATGAATTTAAGGTGATTAAGATCTAAATAATAAGAAACAAACGCTCGCAAACCGCTTGTACTATATGACCAATACGCTAGTGTGAAAGCCTGTAGGAGGGGAACCGATTTTCTTAGTGGCGTAACTACAAATTTTCAGTTTTCAGACTTTTCCCATATTTGCTATAAGACCTTTTTTACCCTATAAATTTTGATACTCTCTAGTATCAAACGTACGTTTTTTGCGATATAAACGGCTGTATCTTTTTTTTTCGATAACTTATATATTTGATTTGTGCACAGCTTCAAGGGATCGCGGGCCTATTCTCGAACTCGATAACTCCACGCGTTTCCGATATAAAGGGTCTTGACAAACAGACCGACGGACAACAAAGTGATCCTATAAAGGTTTCGTTTTTCCCCTTTGCGGTACGGAATCCTTAAAACGAAACGATAATTGTTGAAAAGTTTTATAGGAAATGAAAATCGATCAAATATGAACCTATGATAGATAAGTAGGTAACCCTGTAGGAGCGACACACACGCAAGGACCTTGTGTACCCTGGAATGATTACGAAGTAATATCACACAATCTGAAGTGTACTTAAAATTCATTGCCATTAAGTTCATATTTTAAATTGACAAGCAAAAATGGAAAAAATGTACCCAGCAAGACGGAGCATACAAAGAGGTAGCGTGTCCCTTTCTTACTCATCTATGGACACCGTGGTAGAAAGAGACAACATACCCTTTTGTGGGTACGTTTTTGAGGTTGACGTAATCAATCCAGATAGTATAAACAATTCTTGGACACACTGACTGGAGATGTCATCACCCACACACTGACATTTGCTTGCTGCGATAGCAATAAAAACTATTGAAAATTTGGGAGAAATTTGGATGTATTCCGTAATACCAAAAATGATGAATGAAAAATTAATGATTTTCCAATTTCTTTTCAATTCTTTATAACTTGATAATAATATCTGTGTTCCTGCGGGGAGATATCTTGAAATATTGATGTTTATAATATAGAAAAAACTATATAAAAAGATGACATTTTCGCTGTGAAAATGTGCAAAATTAAATTCGCTTAAATTTCGTTTGGGGTAAGTTTTTCAACAAAAAGACGACGTAGGAACCTAGATAATTATTGTCTGAATCCGAATAACATCATATTATGGTGTAAATATGCTTAAACTGCAAATGATTTTGGTATTACGTTTGTATGGAAAATCGACACTACGCGCCAGCCTTAAAGTTTTACACTCAGGTGAAGTTTTTCCAGTAACGTTGCCGACTGTAGAGCACGCTTGCCTAGAAGTCACCTATTCACTCTTGACTTTAAGATCCCTAACTTGTAGCTATCAGGAAATACAGACTCAGGTAGTAGAATTTCACTCCTGTGGGAGTTCGTTTTACTCAGATACCCGCGAAACGAGACACAATAGTAAAACAATAACAGCGCGGTCTCATAGGACCGGTTGGGGATTCAAACGTTAAGTAAATAAAAGCTTATAAGTTTGCGGTTTATAAACTATAATTCATCTGCAGTAAAAATATACTTTGCTCAATAAATGTAAGAAAAACTTTTTGACCCCAAACAGCGAGCATAATTTTTCAACAGTTTGACTCCCGTCTTACACTTGAAGCCTTGAATATAAGATTACCATCAACAAGTAAACAAACAATTAAGTCAAGGTGACCATAAATCCAAGATAAAAATCTCCCTGCCCGAGGAAAATTCTAAACAAAACAAAGTGCAAACAAACTTAAAATTATGCAAGCACCGCACCCTCAACAAAAGGACCAAACATATTAACCGGCCAGGTTGAAAATACTAGGCAGGGGACTGTAGACCCTGAACTATTAGATGCAGTTTAAGTTGGTAGTGTTTTAGTATTATCATTTGCAGTGAAAGTCGACGGTCGAAGGACGCGGGACGCGGCTTCAACATCCAGTGCGTTGCCGACGCTCGATCCACGAGCACGCGTACCGTGTGTCCCCAACGAACTCTCAACGCGTGTGTTGTGCTACGATTTACGATACTGAATGGAATACGACAAAACTCAACTGATTTAAGTATGTCAGTTTTATTTTTATGCAATTGCTGTTGTTCCGGAAGTTTTTGTCTTGTGTTGTGTTTTGAATTTAACGGTCACCGTCGCGAATTTGTTGTCGCTGGTAATATGGCTTCAAGGCGTGCATACATTAGGCTTTCGGCAAGTTAATGTTTACCTTGACGGCCTACTTATGGCAAAATATTTCAAGGAACTAAATATGCATAATCTTGTAAACGTACTTATTCAGAAGAGGGCGTCTCAATCGTCCAAAATGCACGCAAATCATGACGTTCTTCATTGGCTATCGCAAAATCTCATCAGCGCGTGTCAAACTTAAATTAATGACTTTTGGTTTATCAATCGATAATTATATTTCCTTGTTTTATCTAAACCTGATTGATATTGATCACAAAAATATTATCTTCTTCCTAAAATCATTGATAATTTAATTACTTACGTAGTTACTTCATTACTTCTTGATTTGTTAGTAGCTACACTACTATTTTGTTATTAGACTTTAATTACAGAATAATTATAAAGTCCTTCCTCAGTTTTTGTTCTAAAACCACTCAATAATGTAAATTACTATTTGTTTTGGGATTGAGGAACTAATAAAAACTCAAATGGCTTTAAAGTAGTAAACAACCTTTACGATACACTATAAGGTAAAGTTGATTATGTTATTTGAATTAAATTAGAGCTCCTTATCCGACAAATATTAATTAAGCAAGGTTACTCATAGTTCCTGCCATAATCAGAAATCAATAAAGATAAAAAAATGGAAGTAGTAAATTAAAAACGGAAATGCAAAAAGTAAATAAAATCTAACGATAAACTTATCAAAATGATTTCAGAGTTAAATTAATTATAACAATTACAGATACCAAACAGTTACTACAGATTAAAATCGTAGATACAAACTCAATAACAAATGCACTCTCAGTAACTACTCCACCATTTACAACGGTACTCAACTAAAATGAGCTGCAATTACAGACATTACACATCCAAGAGACTACTCTATAACTAGAATCTACATTGTCTATGCATTGCAAACATAAGATCAAAATGACGTGGGATTTTGGTCAAGGGCAGGCATAGAGGCCAGTAGAAACAATAAGGGCAAAGACAATATTTTAAATGTTCTGCTAGAACATAAGCCCAATATAAACGATATAGGTAGCAGTAATAAATCACCTAGATAAGTTACTGACAGATCAAAAACGACACTGAAAACAACGCTACCGGTAATTTTAAATTTATTTCTGTCTCTAAGGACGTTTCGGGTTTCATACTACCTGTAAAGACAAGGGCGCTAATTTATTACACAAGTAACCTGATAATAATGCTTAATTAAAACGTTGAACACTTAATTGTATTAAATTAAGAAATTTTGCATCGAAGGACCAGTATATTGACCTTTGTCGAAGTGGTACAGGTTTCTGAAGTAAAGAAAAATAACAAAACTGTCGTAAACTTTAAATTAAGGATTATGGTAGAACTGGATGGAATAATTAATGCAAACGATAAGATTATATTTATTATAAAAGAGATTCAAGTAAACTTTCCGGTTCTGGATGAATTAAACTTATATGAGATTGAAAAGACATTAAACAACTTCTAATACCTCTAATAGATATTAGTTATTAGTCGAATAAATGTTTTTCTGTAGTTACTCAGATACCCGCGAAACGAGACACAATAGTAAAACAATAACAGCGCGGTCTCATAGGACCGGTTGGGGATTCAAACGTTAAAATCGAATCAAACCAACGTCCATCGAAATCAAAAGCTAATTATTTCCTTTACACATGAATATTGCGAACAAAATTTGGTATCCTCATACTATTATATTCATCGTCATTAATAACAGCTTCAATCAATCTTCCTTCTTTCTTTCCATTAACCCTTTTTTACTGCACCCTTCTTCATTTCTCCTTGGTCTTTGATCCTATGCTAATCTCATCCACACATGTAATTACAATTTTGCAATTTTCTTTGTAAGACCTCCCACGTTCCCTCTTCCATTAGGTCCCTCCTTATTTCTGAGGCCCTTTTTTGTCCAGAACAGGTTTCGTTATAATCTTACTGTCTGGAGTTATTTAAGATAAGTTTAGATTTAGCTCCTGGCAATTTTGGTGATAAGAACGTCTTTTTTGTGGTTTTGTGTTTGGATAATTAAAAAATAAAGACTTTTTAAAATTGTTATTTAGAGCAATAATAATAATTTTGAATAATATTACGGCTAGATAAACAGAAAAATAGTGGCTAAATAATTTAAATTCGTCACGTAGTGTAGAACCTATTTTTTATATTTGAATTCTATTGTTTAAAAAATACACAACCATTTATCTATATATATAAAAATGAAACCCGTTTTCCGTTGTCACGACATAACATGAAAACGGCTTGACCGATTTGGCTGACTTTTTTTTTAAATTTTCCTTGAAGTTCAATGATGGTTTTTGCGGAGAGAAAAATTCTAAAAAATAAAAAGTTAGGTAAAGTAGGGTAGTGTAGGGTAGCGTAGGATATGTAGGGTAGTCATTTGACGGGAGCGAAGCCACGGGTAAAAGCTAGTATTAAATAAAATACAAAAATAAAGAGATAAACCAATTAATCAAACAAATGTTCCTTATTTTATTCAACAAATTCACAGCATTCGATTGAAAATACTAGGTATTGTGTAATATAAGTTATTAACGTCAAAATCTAAACAATTGTCATAATAATAGGCAACAGTTTTAAGTTTACCTTGACACGAACTCTTAGTCAACAATACTCAGGTGATTTTGTCACAAAAACCATTAATATACCTACAAATACATTAAAAACTCTCTAAATACCATTAATAGATTTAACATTACAAGTGAGAAAGTAAAAATTAATGTCAACTTTCTTTTACATAACAATAATATATCTGATAACACATTTAGAGACCTGTTAACCCTAAAACTATATCCGATTTGAGTAAAAAACAAAGTTTTAATAAATTATTCATGGGCCCTTCGAGGTATCGGGAGCATCCGATGGTTAGATGAGAAGGCGACTAAATTGAGGAGAGTCTTTCTCTGGACTAATCGAAGGCATTTGATTGCCTTTTCAAATTGGTAAGGTTGTTCTAAACAAGTTTAGTAACCGTGTTCCGAGATGTCACAGCTGAGGGTCACCTAGTCGCCGTTCTGTTCGTGTTTGATTTTGGTTGATTGTGTTTATTTATCGTCTGCCTCTTTGCCCTTTTGGGATTAGTAGAACGCTCTGTTAAACCCTAAAGAAGACCGAATTTTACTGTAATGTTATAAGAAAGTAGCAACTCCTAACCTTGACATTTGTATTATACTTTGCCAACCTTAGCAGACACTCTGATACCATTTCTGCGTATCATTAATCGGCTACGTCAGCTTTTGGCTATCTAACATCAAGAAAGGTTTTAATACTGAAACAGTTTGAGTAACTCTATTTCCAATTTTATATTTTCTGAGACAGAAACGTTCATATGTGAAGCACTAAAAAGGAATCTTATTTGTACAAAAGACGATATACGTGAAATTAAATGATGAAATCGATGAATCGAATGATGAATCGTATATAATAATCAAAAGCAGATATTTTTTTTCTAACAAACCATAAATTGCGACTGCCGACCTATCGGCAGGATCATATTAAAATAATGAATTTATAGTCTAACGTTCTACTGAGTGTGGGTGTTAGTATATTCGTGATAAAATATGATAATCAAGATAATACAATCATAAATGTCATTACGTATTCCCAAAGTGGTCTAGCACGAAATAATTTAAATGATGTTTATCATATAGGTAGCGAAGTTAGACCTGATCTAGATGGAGTTGTTTCACAGGAAGTGGATAGCGCGCACACAAATATAAATGGCGTCTAAGTTACGGAGAATTTCCGAGAATTTGGGGTGGGAAGATTAGTATTCAACGTGGCCAGTGCCTTCAAGGTTAAGATTCGCGTGAATTAGGTGCAAGAAGACGATTGTAGCATCTTTAGTATCGAGAATTTACACTCTAGCCTTAAGAATCTTACGAAACTAATGTTAGAGAGGTGATTATTAATTCAAACGTTAGTTGCAGAAGGACTGCAAAACTTACTAAATAGTGATAAATACACTCGTAAAACGCTTCGTTTAAACAAGTTCTTATACTAAATTCAGTCAGACGGGTAACTTAATAAGTTCTGTGGGTGGCGGATAAGCCAGTCTGATACTATTTCTGCGCTATTGCAAATTATTTAAATTCGTGTTATTTCTGTACTGACTAAAGTTCCAGACACCGTATCTTTTGGTATCAACAACTTCCTACACCTTATCTAGTATCTAGGCGAAAATAAGTTTACAAATATTGGTTTCCCTGTGTTTATCTAGGTGGGTATAATTATATTTAGACGCAATTTTCCTTTGCGAAGCACCACAAAGTTCACATGATTTGACATATAGTAATTAATTTTATTTCGATTTTTGTAATCTATACCTTATTTGTTGACTCTTTATGCTTATTAATTCCCTTCACTCCAGCATTGCCGTAATGCTTGTCTTTGTCACAACTATTATTTTCAACTTTGAATACATATTCAACTTCATTAATACTTCTTAATTATTCAATAACAAATATAAAACCAGTTTCTTCATTCATGACTCTGCTAGTTTTCTTGTCATGAGTCTATAACACAATATATTTATGAATAAAAATATAGTTTATGTACAGCTTGCCTGTAAACACAACATGAGATTGTAGCAATTACATAATTACGCCTACATGATAATGTTTTATCTTAGATATGTTAATATTACTCTCCGTATCTTACGTTTTATCTAGTTTTCAACATCTTAATAATCCATTATTTAACTTATTATCTGATATGTCCTGGACCGGCCCACTTTATAATGTTGCATTGGGTTGTGTTTTTATTTTACGTTGGCCTTTAATATCTTTCTTCAACGACTTTACTGTATGTCCGTTTACTACTAAATTTTCTATATATTTGTTATCATTACATTTCTGTATGTGTTTTTTCAGGATAAATAGTTCCAATTTTATTTCTGGTCTTTCTATATGCATTTTAGCAAACTTGTTATTGATTCTGAAATCCACCTGAGTTTCATCGAGTATTTCTCTGTTAGCATGAGTAACTAAATAAATAACGACAAATACACAATGTGAATTGCAAATCGAATATCAAATGCACTGCATTGAACCGTCAACATTCTAAAACTGCATTTAAACTAAAACTTGAAGCAACAAACAGATTGTTGTTTCCAACGTACGCCCAGTTAAAATTCCTCACTAATTTAGAATACATGGAAAGCCGGAAAATGGCCGAAACTAAATAAAAGTAAGACATTTCGGTCGCGAAGTCTCGGCCACTTCCTCGTGGAGAAATAGATCAAAGATAACGTATTCAGCAAGAGATTAATTTTCACCGTAATTATGCTTAATAACTTTGTAATAACTGCACCTATATGCGTTCAGTTTCGTAAGACTGTGGCGCCATCTGATGGCACTTTATGGCGTGTTGTTATATTTTAGTGCCTTTGATGTTCGTCAGATTTTTTATGCGTTTCGGTAGCATTCCTTTGGGTATGTTTTTGTCGTTATTTTACTAGCCTGTGTCAAGTGATTTGAAATAATCTGATGTGATTTATGTCGCCTCTTCCGCGAATATGATGGCGTTCATGTGTCTAATTTTATAAACAAGGCATTGATTAATAATGTTTAACATTGTTATGACGAAGAAAAAAAGGATTTGTTTGATTTCAACTGCCAGTCATACAAGTTTTTTTAAACTTGCGAACAATGCTTTGTTAAAAGGAACATTGTATAATTTTCGTCGAAAAAAATATTAAACATCTTTTCTCAACATAAAAACTTTAAATATCTGATTGGTATGTGAAAAACATAAAAAAAACGAACAGTTTAAAGGTATGGGGACTAATTAATCCCCCTAATTCTGTCCCCGTCACGGGTTCACCCAGTTTTGCAGCATAACTGTTTCTATTTTGACATGGCGTCGTGACACATGCTTCCTGGATCCAAAATGGCGCCGGTTCAACTGTCACACACAATTAACAACCGATTTTAATCTCTAGTCCGTTATCGTAGGACGCTGTTCGAATAAAAATGCTTTCGAATGAAAATTTAAGTATAATTTAACTGTCTGGAGGAGTTAAAAATAAATTATGATGGAATCTCAGCTTGTTGGGAAGTGGTATGTCGGAATGCATATTCTCATGCATTTGCAGTTTGGTTTTTGTAATAGAGTGTTTTATATGCAGTGGCATATACATTTTTGATGCTGTTATTGTATTTTGAATGAATCAATGAATAACTTATTGTTTTTTTGACCACTCATATAAAATTTTGAAATTCTAATAAGCATAGCTTCATAGTTATTAATGATTGCTTCATACAGTAGCTGATAACTCTATCAATAGCTGTCGATGTTGTCATAGATAGCGACGCATTGTTTATTAGATTTATTACCCATAAGTAATAAACAAATAAGTTTTCCATGTTGATGGACAAGTTACTTATACAAAACGATTTTACAGAAACAGCTGAGCTGTATGCTTTCAAAACAATCACAATGTTTTCAGGTGAAAACACCTGAAAGTTGGACACAACAGTACCTATTCTTTTTTGAACTCTGTTTTCTGTGTCATAAGGTTGTATTTCCGTCACAATTTGGCTTCTTATGCCGTTGGCTTGGACATCAACGGTTGACACCTGATGTGAATAAGTAATGCTACTTTTGAATGATGGTTCGACGTATTGATGTAATAAAACGAAGCCATTGTTTCGCGTAGACCGGGAGACCGACTGTTATAATATTTGCTTATGTTAGTCAGAAATGATTTATTGATTTTCCAAGATCTGCAAGTCGTATTCCTGATGATCGATTTCTATAACAATTAAGATATTGACAGGTCTTGAATGTAGTTTAGATGTTTTAATCGGGTTTAGTTTTATTGTTGAAACCAGCCTGTAGATACGTGTGTAGATCCCACCGGGGGTGCTCTGGGGCTCTGGGCTTCGCGAGTCGCAGGCCGATTCCCAGTCACCGTAGGTTAAGCTTACGGACGGCTAGCAATATGTAGGTAGCTTACCGCTCCGGAAATCTCACAAATCTCAACAACACTCTGCAAATGGGCAGTCATTTCAGCTCAGATCTGTAGCTCTACATATCTTTCGTCAAGTTAAATATGAACCGAATGCATTTGACGTAGAAAATATCCAAATTAAAATGCCATACAGCAAAGTAACTAGCATTATAGTCAATTATTGGAAAAAAAATAAATAAAAAACTTAAGTTAAACCTAGCTATGTACTATAATACAAATATGAAATATACACTCAGGCGTCGAAGTAAATTTAGGAAAAAAAACAATTTTACACAAGACGATTTTGTCGTTATTATCGTAAGTTCCTTAAATTATCAATACGCAAAGTCCTATTGACTTTTTAACTAAAACTAGACAACTAGACATCTGCCGTTGAAGATCCTAACCGTCTGATGATGATGACATCATCGTTAAAAATAAATAGGGTTAACAGATCTCTCATAAAAATATAAACAGCATTGATTATAGTAATCATACACACTCATTTAAATTATGACGAATAAGTGGAAGACTTACAGTGGTTAAATGTAGTGATTGTGAAATGGGCATTAAACATAAATACATAATTCTAAACTTACTTAACTACGTTTCCGTTTCAGTTATTATAAATGAATGGCCGGATGTAAATAAAAAAGTAACGTTCATCATAACACATTGCTGAATTGAATGAAGCTGACTCATATTACATATATGCTTGTAAGCTTAGTTAACAATGTCTTTTTAAAAGTAAATCACTAACTCCTTTAAGGAATTCTAGTCTAAAATTTTGGGTGCAACACAAGTATTCATCATCATCATCATCATCTATCTAGCCTTTTCCCAACTATGTTGGGGTCGGCTTCCAATCAAGCCGGATTTAGCTAAATACCAGTATTTCACGAGGAGCAGCTGCCTACCAGACCTCCATAACCCATTAACTGGTGTAACACGGTACTTCATGGCAAGACTGGAGTCAGATTTACTGGCGTCTGACCCATTCCTAAAAACTAATATGTTTGTGGTTCTTACAGTCTTGAAAGTCATCTCATAATACTCGTACCTATTAACATTGTGATAGGAAAGTATTGTAAAACAATTTTTTTTTAAAAGAGTAACCATGGAGTTTGTTACCGGTTCTTCCTCATAGAAAACAACCATTTGGAATTGTGTACCAGTTTCTGACGTTTTATGAGTCCCCATGTAGGCCTATGTGTAATAAAACGATTTTGAATTAGAACTTTGAATTTTTAAAACACTGTCTTTGCCCACGAGAAAATAGAACATTCTTATTCTCGAGATAAAAAGTACTTACATATGTTTTGAGTCATTCCAGGACAAGGTTTACCTGCGTGCCAAATTTCATAAAAAAACCCCATCAACAGTTTGAGCGTGAAGGAGTAACAACCATACACACATTCAATCACAAACTTTCGCTTTTATAACATTAGTATGATAATTTCGACCAGTGCACACTCCTAACCAAACTTCAATTAATCTTTTAGCGATATCTTAATAACATTATCGTTAATTGCAAGCATTATAACTAATAACGTCCGCTAAATTATAGGAATTTGGTAACTTTTTTAATATTGATAATATGAAAACATGGTGTAAATGTGAAGGCTGTTGGCTCCGCGACTATAGTGGAAGTGAACTTAACAATGCTCTGTCAGGCAATGTCAGCGTCTCTTTGATTGATAGTTTGGCACCGACAGACAGACAAGTTCGGTAATATTTTGATCTTTCCTGGTCGATTTGAGATCGAATTCTTTTGGGGTTAGATCAGTGCTGGATTGTGGATGGTGTTTTATCAATTGTAGCAAAAAAAACCCTTGGTGACAGTTTGTGGAAATAAAGATAGTGAAGATACGATAATTATGTGCTTTCTAGTGACGAGAATCAGTTAGTTAGCTAGACTATTTTACATATGTATCCCACTGCTGGGTGTAGATCTCGCTCTCCCTTTTCGACACACGTCTTTCCTCGGCCATTGTGGGCCAGCCTCTTCGAAAGTTGTAAAGCTTATCTCTTCACCTTTGCTTTAGTCTGCCGCAATCTCGCTTTGCGTTTAATGAGACCCAAACTATAGTTCTTTTAGCCCGCTGCTCATCTGAGATACGGCAGACAGGCCCGGACCAATCTCACTGTAGAGTTGGGAGACTGTAATCCCCCGCAAACCGCTGATGTAAAAGTGATCCTAAGACGAGATGAATGCCGTATATCTGCTTCAGATATCTGCCCAATAGGTAATATCGCGCAGAGAACTTTGAATTCCTATGCCTATGTGGTGACAAAGATGCTACTACAGAGAAGAATGGCATGAAGGTGAAGGGGTTGAAGGATAGAATAACAATTGATAGGAGAAAATAGAAGAAGAAGACATGTTGTCCAACTCTAATTACTACAGAGTACGGGCAGGAAGATGATGGTTGTCGTCAAAAGCAATAAAGGAAGGAAAGAAGTTGTTTAGCAGCTGTTACCCACTTTTGAAGATCCATGATAATGATGAGATTTTCTCCTTTACACAACTACTTTTGATTCGAAGACTAGATTTATGTTCTGCAAAAACCTCTACGACATTTATAAGACTTAATAAATCTAAAATTCGCCAATCGCACGTCCGGTTGTCGAGTGAGCTAATAGAGTTATCAAGCCATAATGATAATATTACACTAATTCAATTTTATAATTAACTGGTTGTTCACGCCATTCCTTGAGTTAATTAATCACCGTTAGAAATCGGTGATAAAGTTTATGATCGATGTGGTGATAAACATATCAAGTAACATCAAAGATGCCGACTGTTTTGGCTGTGTTAGGGTTAGTGTTCACTAGTTAGTCGTTGGCTCTTGGCTTTTGACGTTAACGGTCAATGAAGAACTTGGTTTTCTTTCATCAAGTAAGATAGTGATCAAATATGAGGCTATCAGTAATAATGAGCATAGCCATTGTAAGAAAACAGTTACAGTATCATGTTTGCATTACTTTTTTGCCATAGTCTTTGATCTCTTAGATCTATAACATATTTTCTAGTATCCCCAGTGCCTCTGATCTGTTGTTATTTTAATTAGCACTGAATTGATTTCCCTATCCAATAGCGAAACAAGACTGGATCCTGAAAGTGATATAGCCTATTGAACAGTAACTTCCTTTTCAAAATTAGAAGTCATTAAATCATTTCTTTCGCTGTTAGTTGGAAATGTCAGATTTTACTAACTAAAACGCTCTATGTTCCTTCATTTGACTTTTACATTCCTGGGATACGAGACCTCTTTCAACCATTCCCGCAGCTCTAGTTACTCTGGCCTTAACCTTACTACCATCTACATTGAGATGATTGCAAACACGTCTAACATCAATACCGTCACTCCTCACGTAACTATCACCATCACCTAGTGTATCCACCTCTTAACTGTCAACACCCGTCACACACACCATCACCAGAACATAATCAGCGACAGTGAAAGTGTAGCGTGACTTACTGACGGAGCTTCAAATGAATCACTTTCAACAGCTTCACAATAGCTGCCAAATTAACTAGTTAATGAGGTTGCCTAAGAAGCCGGATCAGACGTAAAAGCTGTTTTGGAAATAGATGTTGATTTGGCGAAGAATGCTGGTGTTATGTTGTTCATTTGTATATCTGGCGCTGTATATAACAATAAATGAAACACAGTATACCGTAGGTCATGGTTTGGTAAAATATTCAGTTGGTCACAACACTGCCTATAGGACGGAAAGGAATTACATAAAATAGGGATCCATAAAAAAAATCGTATTTCCTATTTACTATGTAAGCAGAACAGCTTACAAAATATTTTCTCCAAGAAAATATGTTTATCTAAAACTAGCTTCGGCCAATGGCAACGTAATAGTAAGTTTTTCCATACAAACTTTGGACACCCATTTCATCCTCTTAGGGATAAAAGAAAGCCTTGCGCAAAATTTCACGCACCTAAGCCTTGTAGATTCGACTGTGCGTTGGTATTATGCCAGTTTCTCCTGAAAAATGTATAAAATATGGATAATTATTCTATAAAAGTATTCATACTAAATAAACAGCAAAAAAAATTGCCTTCATACAGTTTTCCTATGTTTCAATAAACTAAATGCTAGGGTAATCATAAACACATGCAACTTCTCATCTGGTTTTTCAGAGAGAGAATCCTATCGCAATTCATTGACACATCGACCACGTCTTAGGTGTAGGTACAAGACAAGGTAGATATTGCAGTAATTACAATAGCCCAGGGTTACCTTTTAACATCTGATGGGCAGACAGCCAATGCCGTTGCTTATTTGAATACAAGATTTCAATCAGAAGCTGAGGCTCTGAAATCTTCATTGACAGAATTTTAATTTCGTCGGTCGCACTGTCGATTTCCATTAGGTGAGATAGCGGTCAAGCGTGATCCTATCAAAAATAAAAAAAACACTGACTACTAAAGGGAAGGTTCTCTATTCGATGTTTACGATTTTCTCAAAACTACTGATCCGATCTCTGAATGGAGCTTTCGTAGTTTAAATATAAACACAATCAAACCACTATTTCACTTTTATTATATAATAATAATTATTATTATTAGTTTGGTATCTCTCTCTTGATATAGTTCATTATCATCATCATCATCCGCCTAGCCTTTTCCCAACTATATTGGGGTCGGCTTCCAGTCACGCCGGTCAAGTCAAGTCTCTTGATGTAATTCATCAGTTATTAATTATCCTTTAGTAGAAGAGTATTTTATGCGGCCTACCCAAATGTCCATTCTTTGGTTTTGTTTGTTGTCGTTGAGCTCCTTAGTAGTCCTGAGTTGAGCTACACGAAATCTGACAAATACTGGCACTGACTGGACAGGTCCAATTAAATCTGTGCGGTTCTGTCCTCAAAAGACCATCCTAGACCCCAATCTGCATGATTCTCATATGATTTGACCATTACCATATGTTTACTGTATGGACTTAAAGACTTATGGTAAAAGAGTTTAACCCCTGAGTTTGTTTCGGTGTTTCTTTTCAGGGTGGTTAGCTAGAAAACACTAGCTAGAAAACGCTAGATTAAATTGGCGAAAAAAAATCGTAAAAAAGTGTTTTTAAAAAAAGCCCTTGTTTCCAAAAATTTATCATCATCATATTTATCATCAGGTATAACCATCACTGCACCAATAGATTGTTTGTCACCAGATGTATTTCCAACTAGGCAGTTTTTCCCTTCTAGACGTGTCCGCATTGATTGATTAATCAAACCGATCGCGTACTCATTAGCACCTTAATGACCATTTCCTTAATCTGCGACATCCGTGAACACTAATTAAACACTATGTAAGTACAGTTAGCACTGTCATGGACTTTTCGTGACAGAAATTAATGTAAATAATTGATGGGACGTTTACTAGGAGATAATGAGATGATTGTTTCTCTGTTGCGTCTTTTTCATCAATTACATCTTTGTTTTATAAATGATCTATGCTTACTTACTCGTATATTACAGATAGAGACATATATTATGTTTTTTCTAACGTCCTTATAAATTTCTTCAATTCCTTCATCGAGTTGGTATATCTTTATTAAAGACATCTACTGCTACGTCAGTTGATTCTTGATCACTCTGCAATCAATCTGCAAGCTATATTAGAAAAATCAAACGGTCTACTAACTACTTTGGTTTTTCTTTTTCAATCCGGTCAATTGTATTTAATTAATGCTTACCAGTTACTACAGTGTCTTCTATCTAGATAAAAGAATCAATAAGTTCCTTGAAAATTTTCTCACACCAAGCCTAGAACATAACCCCGACGTACACCAATCCGTCCCTTTAAAACATATTGCTTGCAGTAAAGCCGTATTCTTCTATGGAGTTACTTCATCATCACATACTAATTCCACTTCTCCTTCCTTTGCTATACGGTCTATAGTCGCATGTGTGTTACATTTGAGCTGTATATGGAGATCGACCGTGAGCCTGCCTGTGACTAATCGGGCGAGGTTCAGATCCGACCTTACTGGCTCAGCTGGACAACTATTAAATAATTTTGTGCCCGATGTGAAGTAAATGTTGAGTTTTTATTGTTTTGAATGAGTATTCAGTCCTTTTGTGTGTGGATTTGGAGGGTATTGTGTTGATTAACAGACAGCTGTAACAGTCACAATAATTTAGTGTATGAAAGGAGTAATCAACAACACCAATATTGTTTTGCAAATGTGAGAGGATCTTCTTCTTCTTCTATCGTAAATTATGACTGCTTACGGCGTGTAACAGAAAATAGTTTAGAATTGCGGCATATGGTGACGATTCTAAATTTTGTGGACTAGAATACCTTTAGGTATTGACTAAGACTTGTGTATGTAACTTTGTGTATGTAATGTAACTTTTTATGATAAAGCTCAAATCATGGTAATTTGTGTCAATCAGCAAGGTTCGACTGACTGGTCGGGCTATATTGCTTTTCAGAATCTTCCTGTTGTAATCCTATGCTATTTGAGTTTATCGTTTCATCCCTCTTCCTTCTATGATTGGTTCAACCAACGGTTCCCTCTTAACTTTTCCCTTGACACGATTCTGCAAGACATTTGAATTAGATGCACTCTAAGCTGTCCCTAACATAGTTAGATATAGACTTAAATTAGACATTTTTAGCTGTTATCAGCCACTTATTCTTCAAAATCCTTCATTATATAGTTGGCAGGCGTCCTAGTTAATAACAATGGTGACGTCGGAAGGTAATCGCTCGTCACCGCGATGTATAAGAACCACAATACCTGTCGTGCGTTGAATAATACATACATTATCGAAATATTTCTATTGTATTGTTATCAAATGATTATACAAAATGTTTCAATGATGACTTATTAGTGTAGTATAGTTGTGACAAGTGTTGCCAAGCACATAACAATTTTCGTTTAGCGACAAATTATATGTATTTTTGACAAGGCGGATTCCGACAAAAGATTCCTACAGACAGACATGACAACGATGTGACGACATTTTTCATATAGTCTTAAATTACATAGCCTATTCTAAAATGGTGAATAGTCTGGTTTTCTTCGACAATCATCCTCTGATAAGATTCATTACGACACTCTTCTTCTCTTAATACCTCCAGAAAAGATCTTGCTGCTCTATTAGCATGACGATTACGAGCAGCATTTAAAGATAATTGTTTTTCTATACCATTTTTTTCATCAATTATATCTCTTTTTCCTCAATTATCTAAGCCCAAGTAAATTCGTTGACACATATACATATCTATCCTTGTATCCTCCGGTATTTTTTTAACTCCTTCATTGAGTTCGGGTATATTTTTATGGGTACCTACAGCTGTGTATGCAACCTTTCAAGATTTACGAATAAATGAAGACTTTTAGTACTAGTCACTACATTTCAATATCACCACGAGTGTTCTTCGTGTATCTTTGAATCTTAAGGAATGAACTAATTCAATAAAATAGAAGCGATATGAGACCTAAACAAAAACCAATCGTGTACTTCTCTTCTGTGCCTATATCTAGTAAGTCCCACACAATAAATTCCATACCTATAACACAAGTTCTACAATCAATTACATATAATAACTTAATTCCTTTACTACTCTATGAGGCCTTGAGTCTATGGCCAGTAGGTACTCCATGATCGATGGTATAGGTATAATTGATACTCGTTGTAATTGGTCTATGGCGTGCGTATTTTACTGCCTACGGTGTTTTGAGAATTAGTTTGACGTTATGAACTACTTAGATGTTTAGTACTCCTTGATTTTACTGTGAATTTATGTATTCATTCTTCATTTCTTATTTATGTATTCTCTTGTATTTGGATAAAAATATAAGAAGGCTCTTCACTCCAACAACAATTTTAACAAAGATTATCACTTTAATATGAAACCAGTAAATCTGACTCCAGTCTTGTCATGAAGTACCGTGTTACCCCAGTTAATGGGTTGTGGAGGTCTGGTAGGCAGCCGCAGCTAAATCCGGCTTGACTGGAAGCCGACCCCAATATAGTTGGGAAAAGGCTAGGCAGATGATGATGATGAAACCCATTGCTTTCATACTCCACCAAAGTTGACACTGTATTTTAGTAAGGTTGAAAAAACATTCGTTTATATTCTATTGTTCTTTTATTTATTCTAGCTATTTATTAAAGCTATTTTAAGTAATCGCCGACATAATTTAACGTTGGCAAACCACAGTACTCTATTGATAATAGTGTTTATTATAAAAATTTTAAGCCAAAGAGGCTCTCACTGAATAAATCTATATAAAAGGAGAAACTGACTGACTGACGTATCAACGCATAGCCAAAACTAAAGGCCTAAGAGGTCAAATTTTGCATAAGTTTTTCTTTTATATTGTAGGTGACCACTAAGAGAGGATGTTTTAAAAATTCTCCCTCTAAGGGTCAAAACAGGTTTAAAATCTGTATGGAGAAATCTTTTTTCACGCGGGCGAAGCGCGGCAGAAGCTAATAAAAAATTTAATAAATGTATACAATTAACTTTTATTTTTTAAAGAAGTTATTACATTAATCTTCACAAAGCCTCAAGCCTTCTAACGAACGGCGTCAAAATAATATATTGCCGCAGTAAAAAAAAATATCAACACTTTCCACTATTTTGTTTGTCTTAGAAAAGGTGTTCATTAAAATGGTAATTTTTATGGTAAACACGCCATATTTATGGTGTTCACTAACGAGAGGTCACGCTACGAATTTAGGTGTTTGTATGTTTGCCATGACTGTTTCTGTTTTAAGGAGGGCGCTAAATACCTGCTTATGTGTGTTGGCAGCTTGAGCTATATTTTCGTTTTCTCACAGTGTAACTAGGTCTTTAGGTCTATCTTTCTTTTTTCTTGTGTCGATCTGACTCTTGTCTGACCAATATTTAGCCACCTGAACAGCTCTGTCATTGACTTCGTATACGTCTGAGAAGGTGCAGGTGGTTGTGTATGCTGGGCAGGAAAGGAGGTGACGAATTTCCTATGGTGGTTTATGAGTGCATCTCGCATCCATCGTATTCCCGCGACTCTCACCAGGTTATCGGTCCAACTAGCGGAAGGCCTTCTAACGCTGTGTCTTTCGGTGCACGGTCACCTTTTCAGAAGCATTCGGCTTCATCGCCTATCTGTTTTATTAATAATATAATTTAATATTCTAAATTCTTTGGTTATTTTTTTCTTCGAGTGCCAGCATCAAGCGTAGAACTATTAGCTTTTTGATCTAATGCTTTACAGTTTCTCTAGAGTTCTCAGAACTTCAGTTATCTTAGGCAGAAAATTTAGTGGATTACTTTTCTATCCACGAAGACATGATTAGAATGTTTCGCATATTCTGGCTTGCTTTTCTTGTATTTCCAATATGATCCAACTTTGAGTTAGTTCCGTATCTTATTACCTATCTTAAGCGCTGCCAATAATATCCAATACTGGTACTAAAATAAAACATTACAATTTCAAATAAGTTCGTCCATCCGTAGCGCCGATCTCGGAAACTTGCCTGTCGTGGCGACATTCGCTAGCCCAAGGTGAGGCGTGGGTGGCCGCACCTACTACTACCTGTACGACTGTACCTACGACCGACGCACAAGCCACATCCACATACTTTCCGGTTCACGGCTTATATTTGATGGAAACGTTTCTTTTATTGATTTGTCTTGTTGTTGGTTTAACTGCTTTTGGGTCAGTAGTTGCTCTGAATCAAAGAAAGTAATGCTGTGCGTCTGTAATTTTGGTTTCATTATTATTGTTATCAATTTTGGTTTCATCATTGTTGTCAATTTTGGTTTCATCATTATTATCAAGGGTTTGCAGAAAATGTACTATAATGGTATATTTATCATCATCATCATCATTTCAACCGAAATACGTCTAGTAAGTGTTAGACATAAGCCGAAAGGTTCTGAGTGGTGACTGCATATCGGGACTCGTAGAGGTAGCATTGGAAGGCGTCCTACAAGGAATCCGATGACTTGGTAAGGGTTGCGGGAATACGATGAATGCGTGATGCACAGGACTGTGCATTGTGGTGGCACTAGGGGAAGGCCTTTTTCCAACAACGGTCTAATTATGTCGAAGTAAAAATATTATATTACTAGAATGGTAGGGGCATCTGAAGATCCAGTAACTTTAAAAAAATCTGTTAAGGATTTCAACATCGTACGTAAAGTATGAATTTAATTCATGAATTGCAACAAACCAATGTGCTCTACTAAATAATAATCCTCTCGATGAAATTTCGGTCACGGTAGCCAATCTCAACGGAAATTAAGCAAGCAGGAAATATTATAGTGCGTGTGCAAACGCAAGTGTACTTCTTGTTCTTTGTTGTGTGTTTTTCTGTATTCTCATAGTCCGACAAGAAGGCAATACGATATAACCAGGAAGAAATTAGGTGCAGGTACAACGAGGTGCTCTCTGAGGCATAAGGTTATCACACCAGTAATTTCCAAATTCTGGGCAGCTACGGAGAAATTCCTAATAATATAAAACTCAATAAAAAAAAATTCCGACCCGGGAACCGTTGAGCTGGTCACTATTTCATTTACTTATTTTAATTTCCTTTTAAAGAAATTCACGTTAAGTAAACGTAACATTGCAATGATTCTATCAAAGGAAATGCCTTCAAGATTAGTTTCTATAGTTTTTATTTAAATAATAAAACCAAGTGAGAGATTTAACAAGAGGTGATTGTTTAAAGAAGAACGGTCACGTCCCATATAAAAAAAACCCAGACCCGACAGAAAAGTGACATATCTCAGTTTTTTTGTTATTATTTATATAATTATATTATATAGTTTTTATATTCGAAATCAATGGCTAACACCAAAATATTGCCTTATGTTTTTGTTCAGGGTTTACACTAAAAAAATACAAAATGCCTACTTATCTACACAATTCGTAATGTATGTAACTAAATGATGATAAATAGTTATGGGATGTATCCAGGAGACCTGGAGATACAGCTGTACTATATAGTTTTTGAACTCCTAGTACAACATTCAACTTAGGATTTTTTTGGGGGTTTAAAATCATCTAATGAAGGAACTCGTGGCTAGATAATAACAGCCGCATGGGTCGATCTTCAAGGTTAAGCAATGCTTGCCAAGGTTGGTCTATGGATGGGTGACCATCTTAACATAACGAGTTTCCTCCGTGCCTCGGAAAGTACGTTAAGCCGTAGGTCCCGGCTGTCATTTGGAGATCTTCGGCAGTCGTTACGGATAGTCAGAAGCCAGTAAATCTGACTCCAGTCTTGCCATGAAGTACCGTGTTACCCCAGTTAATGGGTTGTGGAGGTCTGGTAGGCAGCCGCTCCTCGTAAAATACTGGTTTTCAGCTAAATCCGGCTTGACTGGAAGCCGACCCCAATATAGTTGGGAAAAAGGCTAAGCAGATGAAAATCATCTAATGACTTACTGACTAAAAAATTCCACCCCGTTCCTTTTTGCCTCTGGTACTGGGGTCAGAACATGCCCTCCCTTCTGGATTCGCCCTCAACTTAGGATTAATTAAAATCGTCATATTCGATGATTCAGATCGGATTATTCCACTAATTCGTAGACGCCAGTTCGAGCTTATATCGGTGATTAGTTAATACATCCCATAATTACTTAATTTTCTACGTCATTTAGTTACATAATATTTACGAATTGTGTAGATACGTAGGCATTTTGTACTTTTTTAGTGTAAAGCCTGAACAAAAACATAAGGCAATATTTTGGTGTTAGCCATTGATTTCGAATATAAAAACTGTATAATATGATTATATAAATAATAACAAAAAAACTGAGGTATGTTACTTTTCTGTCGGGTCTGGGTTTCTTTTGCCTGTTCTTCTTTTTTAATCAAACACTCGCAGACACGGCGACATAAATCTGTCAAAAATATTATTGAGACGATTATATATATGTAAATTTTTCATTCTTAAACAATAGCTTGTTTTATAAATCGTCTTATAATACAAAAATATGACATTGATAATCATTATTTATTTAAATTTAATCCTTTACACATGCAATTTGTTTAAAAACCAATCGATTTCACACAACTTTCGATAGTTTATATTAAAGATTATACTTTTATTTTCATTGTTTTTGAGGGGATTCATTTATAATTTATGGACACATAATGTATTAACAAAGACTTTAATTGTCTGTTATTAGTTTTTATATTATAAAAACATGCAAACGCAAAAATCTTATTATTTTTTTTTTACTGATTACAAGAGATGACGAGACTTTTTTATATTTGAATCTACAAATAACAAAAATGGTGACCAAAAACAATGAACAAAACCATTTTTTCCAAAAAACGAAAATAATATCCAAATCAGTATTCCTCTCGCAAACCATAGATACCATCCCATCTCGAAATAATTTTAACGAAGCATACATTATCTGTGCATGCATTAAACCACAGATAAGTAATAAATATAAGGGCTAACTTGCAGACTCTTTGTTGAGGCCGCTCCAAGAAGCGAAGCTATTAATAGCAAGGATTTGATAAGAATCGACTTAGTCATTCCTTGTGGGCCCGACGGAGAGGGTTCGAGGGTTCATTAAAACAAAGGATTCGCATATGTCTGCAGTTTTGTAGTGTAGGATTTTATTTTTGAAGCAGACAATAATGGAAACTAAAGCTAAAAAGTTAGAGAGTTAGAAAATAGTAATGAATTAGGAGATTGAAAAGTTGACTGTATTCATTAAAGACGGTTTTGTGCCAAACTTACTACTACACTACTCTTTCATATTTAAACTTTTTGAGTTTGATAAATCAGTTTTTAAGAAAGTGCTATAGAATTGTGTCAAAGTGTAAAAGATGTAGTTACATAGTTTGAACATAATCTATCTAATAATAAGTTAGAGTCAAATTACTTATTATTCTTTTAAGCTAGATTGTAATCAATTTTTATTACAAAGTTTGTTCTTAATAAGATAGTAGTACAAAAAACTGACATGAACTCAAAATCATTTTTTAGAATAGGAATTTGAAAAATTTAGTTTTTTAAATTTCAAATTACCAAGAAAATTCCAGAAAGAGTTAGAGTCCAATACAAAACATCTGCTTTCCTATCTTCCAAAGTCTAACCATCTGACTCATCTCATCTGTGTTGTCATCTCGCAGCCAGCTGATAAACGGTTTACTAACATCTCACAAACAACATTGTATCAAAACAAACACTATTTAGTGTCCTACTTACTTCTCGGTCAAGTAACTTTAGGCCTAGCTTTAGCTTTAACTAGGCAGTTCAAATAGTGCTAATCGTCTTTAATCTCTAGGTCAGGTAGGTGCTTGAAAACAGGTCAACCGGTGTTGGCTTATTATGGAGTGTTCTGTAGTTACAATGTCAGGTATAATCAGGGAGAGGTCTTTAGGAACGTACATGAATTCGTGTATTTGAAAAATTTGATTTTTCTTACAAAATTTTTACCCCCTCTCTATTTTTGTACAAAAGGAAAGTTTATTTTAAAAAAAACGGCACTTGATAAGGTAGGTAGCTTAGTTCACTGTGGAATCATGAAAACTAATAAACACTTTAGAACATCAAACAAAAAAATATCTAGATTAAGTCGTTGGTTCCTGTCAGTATACTACACAAGGAAAACCGAAATCAACCTTTTTTTTTAGAGTCGAAACATTACCTTGGTCAGGACAATCTTAAAAAGAAAATCTTTTGAAAAAAGTACTAAGTACGCATTTACGATTTTTGAATGACTCTATCCAAGTGCGGGTATTTGTAAGTGGTTGCCTGACACGCAATGCAGCTGGACTCCCATTTGCACTATGACTGAAATCTATGTATTTTTGTTTTTTTTTTTCTGAGTATCTAACATGTGTTATTATTTTTCTTATTTTGATGTGTGTTTTGTGTTCTGTGGTAAATAAAATTATTATATTTTATTCTATTGTGATACTCAACTTTAAAACATAAGTGTAGCATAATCCATGGCATAAATGATGAGTAATTACTATTGTGGTAAAACACGAGACCGCTTTTTCACAATCAGTGTGTCTGCTTCAGTCATTCTATCGCCACGTCTATCAGTAGCCACTTATACAGAAATATTCAAGTGTACTAATATCACTCTTGACTGTGGAGGTCAACTGGCTCTTAGCGATTAGAAGCTTAACGTGGGTTCAAATTAATTTAACAGTTAACGCCCGTGACAAAATAGTTACCGACTAACTGACAGTTTGAAGCATAAATTAGTCTTTTTGACACGTAAAGTATTAAGAACGCTTCATGTATTATTAATTAATTCATTTTACATTGTATATTTATTGTTGTTTTTTGTTTGTTTCAGGTTTACAAAAACTTATGCCCAGTGTGATCCGTTGTACCGACCGGCGCGGTTGCGAAAATGCCGTGACTATTAACAGACTCTAACGAATTGATTACTAATTAATATTCTTAAGTGAGTGTTAGTGTAAGTGTTGTGATAAGTGTCCATGTGTATCGGATTTTACTGCATTGGTGAGTACAGGCTTTAGTTTCTATTTTGAATTTAAGGATACTGCGCAATCAGCCGTTTGTATTTGGTCATAATTTATAAAGTCTGAATAGGGAATGCTGTAAGCTTCTTCTTTGATTTATGCAAGGCTTTTGATTGAATAAATCACTAATAAAACCTAGAAGTTAATACAGGTTTTGAATGTCCTATTTGAGCTCTTTGACGTGAGAGTTATTTGTCTTTAACAAACATCAATGGGTTTAAGATTCCCAATGAAAATAGGTGTACTACAGGGTACAGTTCTGAGCCCTTTTTTCGGTTAACGTATATCAAGTATTATAGTAGAAGAGAACAAACCATATTAATATATATAAATCTCGTGTCCCAATGTTTGTCCTCAATGGACTCCTTAACCACTTAACCGATTATAATAAAATTCGCACACCATGTGCAGTTCGATCCAACTTGAGAGATAGGATAGTTTAAATCTAAAAAAAAAAAGTTAGGTAAAGTAGGGTAGTGTAGGGTAGTGTAGGGTGGTGTAGGGTAGTGTAGGGTTGTGTAGGGTAGTGTAGGGTTGTGTAGGGTAGTGTAGGGTAGTGTAGGGTACCGTAGGGTAGTGTAGGGTAGTGTAGGGTAGTGTAGGGTAGTGTAGGGTAGTGTAGGGTAGTGTAGGGTAGTGTAGGGTAGTGTAGGGTAGTGTAGGGTAGTGTAGGGTAGTGTAGGGTAGTGTAGGGTAGTGTAGGGTAGTGTAAGGTAGTGTAGGGTAGTGTAGGGTAGTGTAGGGTAGTGTAGGATAGTGTAGGGTAGTGTAGGGTAGTGTAGGGTAGTGTAGGGTAGTGTAGGGTAGTGTAGGGTAGTGTAGGGTAGTGTAGGGTAGTGTAGGGTAGTGTAGGGTAGTGTAGGATATGTAGGGTAGTCATTTGACGGAAAAAAATCCAAAAATAAATAACTGTCTACCCCGTGCGAAGCCGGGACGGGCTGCTAGTACATATATATAACAACGTACATAACTAGATTTGATTTTGGAAAAAAACTGATCTCAGAATCTATTGCGACTCAAAATGAATTTACAAATTAAAATAGCTTTGTAATTTTGAAGTCCGTAAATCGATTTAAAAACTAATTTCACACATTCAATTTCGTGTGTGAAATGAGGACAAATGTAGGCAGATAAGATGCGTTGACTGCCTAACATTTACGTCGTTTTTTAATGTAATAACATCTTCAAGCCTAATATCAATAACTTTGACCTGGCAGAGTCACTAGCCCTTCGAGAGGCTGTAAGTGTGTCAATAGAAACTGACTTACATGTAGGTCATCCTAATGCTTATGACATACAGAGGTATGGCTGCATCGTGGGCGATATCGGTTTCTGTCATATTCCATATTTATGAAAGCTATATTGACGACTTAAATGGAAGATTTGTTGTAAATTCTTATTTTTAGTTTTACAAGTTTTTGTGTCATATTGTCAAATGTTATTTGAAATGTCGATAAAGATGAAGAGTTAACTGTAATAAAAATTATGAAGGTGGTAATTTATGATTGTCATTAAACTAATAATAGAGAAGTTTAACATAAACTAGCTACAAAGCGACACTTTTTAATAGAGCCCCTCACAATTTATGTTATCTTAAGCATATCAGATGGTTAAAATAATTAGCAACCCCCTATTCCTTTATCATCAGGTTTTGGTCGTCAGATTTTCTTTTTCTCATAGAGGGTTCAGATTCTCTTTCATTTCAGTATACTTAGACAAAGGGACATATATCAGCGAAACAGATTGTTATTGATTTCAATTTAAGTAATCATTTCCACTTAGATACTTGTAGCCTTTATCAATTACATAACCCCCATTTCAAATTTGTACAACTTATTGATTTATTTATTCAATATATCTCTACCAAGTTACAACTACTATTGACCACAAGAGCATGTATGTCTACTATTATAATAATAACACATAATAGTGAGTGTCGCCTCTTCACATTCAATTACACGTCGTCCCGATTGATTGGCATTGCACAATTGAAGCCGGTTAGCACACTCATCGATTTGGGTGGTGAAAAGCATAAGCTGCCAGCGAATTAGCTTTTAATCGGGTTAAGTGCCCTAGGATTACATGTGTTGTGTTATTGCTTGCAAACTTCAAACCCAAGTGACATGTTGACTGTTAATTACTCAGATACCCGCGAAACGAGACACAATAGTAAAACAATAACAGCGCGGTCTCATAGGACCGGTTGGGGATTCAAACGTTAAGAATCTCTTTACTGCTTGCATCCCCCTTACATCTGGAAACAAAATGGACGAAATAGCAACAGAATGACTAGTAGATTGTCGGAAGCTTGGTTTCAACAAAAAATTAGAATAAAAGGCGTGAACGGAGGAAAAATGTCATGCTGTGGGTGGGATGATACTGATAACGCTCAAGGTGATACGTTTCATTGAATCATAGGTACCAAAAAAATAAAAGTGTTTAAGGTGATAGAGAAATAAATGGATGGCTATAATAGAAAAATTAGTTAATGATAGCGTGACAGTTGAGAATAGAAACGGTGAACCAGCACACGGTGAAGTAGCACAGACCCTAAATAACATAGTACAAGGGCTAGAAGATGATGGTGCCAAAGAAGCCCTTCTTCAACTTCACAATGTAAAAACCGCTATCTCTCACACCTTTTACCGCACTCTATCTTAAGTTAGTGTTAAACAAATTGGCAGCGACTGAAGTAACGCTCGGTATTAAACTAATTGACTTATTGCTTTCTGACTGGCTGCACATACATGAGTATGTAGATATTGTAGATATGTAAATTGATACAGAATGTCCACTTAATTTAATAAGTATGTAATCGCAAAGTTCACTGAATTACAATCAGCATATGAGTATATGCTATGATTCTCTTATGGCTTCCATGAATCTATGAATTTGCAGCATGGTTGGTTTAAGGGTCAATTGCATGGAACATTTTTATGACCTATAGATTGTTGTGTATGTGAGATAACATGGTGGATACACACTACATACATAATATTATGGGTGAGAGGCAGGGTTTCTAAAAAAAGAAAATCTCTAGAATAAAACTCGTTCCATCTGAATATTTTTCTTCTAAGACAGGTATGGCATACAACCAACAGCAGCTTCCTACATTCTGAAAATCTTCAGTACTTCCGTCAATGCTACTGGTATTATTGTCTCTATTGTCCAGTGCACTTGAATTATTAAGAAAACCTTTATCAACTATTTAGCTCTGAATGGTATAAGACAGAGACGAGGTTCCTTCTCACATTACATTGTTTGTTCTACGTTGATTTCTTATTTCAATTTTTGGAGCGCACTCAGTGCAGGCATTATCAAAGATTGTTTTTCTTCTTCGGAAGTAAGCAGGATTTTTCCGAACGGAGCTTCTGTTTTCTATAACTCATCATTGTCTATCGTATCTAGAGACAGTGACACTGGCGCCTCTCCAGTAATCATGATTGAGTAGCGTGTATAATACGTCAATTCGAAATAGTTACAATATTTCCTCACAATTGATTCTATAATAATTATGTTCATTGGTGCGTAAAAATATGCTTAGGTTAGAATGTTTACATAAATGAGTTCATTATTGGAGTATCCGTAGTATATACACCGTGTGTGTATTTGATACGGTTTAAATTTTAAAAGGTTAAATTTAAGAAACATAGGAGAAATCCGACGAATAATTCTACCGCTATCTCTCACACCTTTTACCTCCAGAATCATGTACTAGATCCATAGTATTCATTTGCGCATCGATATATTATGACACAGAGTGTATATAAATATATTGTTGCATATCGTAGACATCAACATCACATATTATCATAAGGTAAATATTGTGTATTCTTTTTATAGATTCCATACTGGTTTCAGCGACCTTTACTGACTTCCATGCTTTTTATTGCAATGTTGTAAATATCTTCGTGCTCGTTAAATTGGCAGTAGTAAGAATCTGTGTTGAATCTCTGCAGTTATGATCGCTTTTAAGGAATAATTTAACTTGAAAGCCAAAGCAAGGATTTAGAAATTAAATACTTTTCAATAAGATTTTACTTATGATTGTTTTGTATTTGGATTTGACTCAACAAGAGCTCGTCTTCAGTGGATATACTCGTATTGGTCTACTACATCTACTATTTTCTCATTTTTCTTTCTTTCTCACTTTCACAGAAAACTTCCAATCCCCATAAACTATTAGAAGCTTATCAGACCCCGCTATCTCCCCCCTCTTGGCATTCTTTTTAAATCACCCAGAAGTAGAAGAAGAACGGTCGTTTTTCTAGCAACTAGGTGCGTAGGGGAGGGAGTGAATATTTTTCCCAATGTAATCCCAATCAGGTCATCGGCCATCAATCCAGTAAACAGAAAAAGTAGGGGCATCCATCGGCCTTTACCCAAGCTATTTTAAATCAGTTGTTTAGTGCAGGTCAATGTTGCTTTTTTTAATTTACAGGTTAATCGTTTTCACAAAATTTACTCCAACCAAGAACTTTTCCTCACATAACTACATAATCAGTATCTTTTACTTCCTCAGTCGGCTGCCTACCTTCAGCCAAGGTACGGAGCTCACCAGTCGGCAGTAGGCAGCAACCTTCACCAACGAACATCTGTTGACGGGAATGTTAAGGTGTCGTTTCGCAACCAGTCCTTTATATGGTGAAACGGGTCATTGCTATCGGAACTCGACCTTAAGCGCATGCAGTACTCTCGTGTTTATTTTACTTTGATTTGTTATAATAATAATAAATATTGTTAATTGTTTTTTTTTATAGTTTATGTTGGAAACAGATGTGATATTTTTTTTGAAATTTCTTTGGTTGAAAATTGAAGACGTAGTTTTATCTCAAACAGAGCGATAATAATAACTAAAATTGTCACAAGTGCATAATCAGTTAATAACGATTTGAAAAGATAGAAAAGCCTTCTGAATAACTGGGCTTGCTAATTTCTTTCCTTCTAAATATTAAGAAAATTTTGCAACTTCTAACGGACTGCAACAAATGTAACACTAAATTTCAATAAAAATAAACTTCTCAAACTCCCTTTTCAGTATTCGACACTAAAATTGAAAACACTTGTCAATATAAACTAAAAAAAAAACCAACTGCATAAATACGGAACTACAAAAAAATTACAATAAAACCGTAACCACGAAAACCGAGTCGTAAGCATTGCTTACACCGGTGACCTTGACCCGAAATGAGTTATAATAATATGAGTAATAATAATAAAGTGAGTAATAATAATTGATGAGTACACTACGCGCGTGTAGGTTGAGGAAAATTGTGGTTTATGGCGAATTTATAGGATGCTACGTCATTTATGTGGCGCCTAAGTGATGTATGGTTTTAAAGGTGATTGTAATGGTGTAGGCAGTACTATAAAATGAAACTGTAGGTGTTCAGGCAGCTGATTCAAAAAACCGTAAATAATTGATGAAGTTGAAGCTTTATGTGAGCACTAGATCAAAATAGGCAAATTATTATTTGTGGCAAAAGGACCTGATATACATATTATGTAGATGAATAATAATGAATGACACTCGAAATGTAAGTTGAACATCATGAGTTCAAAATATCTTGTATTTTTTGCATTTGGTACAAGAAGATAGGCGCTTGATGTCCTATTTCAAGACAACGGTGTCCCTGGCATTATTTCAACTTAGAGAACTAAGGAAATTGGTCCTTTGGACTTTCAAATAGAGAGCTCTGTAAAGCTCCAAAGGACCTATTTTCTGGAATGAAGATAATAATAACTTATTTTATAACATAATACACTTAGTTTTAAAAAACAATTATGAACTAATGCACTTGTGACTTTGACCTAATATGAGCTATAATAATAATATGAGTAATCATTTTATTATAGCAAAAAACGTGTATAGGAAAGATGAAGTTTACGGTGAATTAAAGCACATCGGAAGCCGTCGGAAGTGTGGTCATAATGATATTAATAGAACACCTATTTCATGACGAATGCCAGGCTGCTGTACTATGATGACGATATTAAGTATGGCGTAGGCAGAATTTTGTGTAGTTGGTCCATTTACCATTTAGGGTCGCAAAAATTGTCGAATTCCTTGGAAGTGATGACTAAGAACTTTTTGTAATTTATGTACGAGTTTTGTATTTACTAATCAAAATTGAGAAAACCATATTTGTCAGTTGTAATAGTTAAATTTATCAGTTGATCAAACGCGAGAATTATAAATATCTTAAAATCAATTGTAAAATTGCCAAATGAGGGTGCAAAAATCAGGATCCTCACGAATTTTAAAATTTTAAAACAAGTTTATCTGTAATGTAGCATTTTTGACATTGTTTTTCCCTAGGAGAAGCTCACTTGAGTAATAGTAACTCTTGAAGAAATTTGAAGAACATAATGGTCTAAAAGTATTATAGTAGTCGATGCTAATTTTCCATTCTTACATAAATCGGCTCCAACCCCACATTGCGTGATTAAACCACGACCTGTAACTACTACAGTGAGTTAGGTCAACTAGTGACCTTTTTCACTCACTTCCAGATGGCCTTGACCTAAAACAACTTACAAGAGTTATTAAGGAAAACCCTGAAGTGCGAATTTATTTCGTTTCACGTAAAGCTGGCGCCAGTGGGTGACGTAGAGGTATTATCATGTTGTTCTGTGGTGTAGGACGAGGCGTTTGTAGGTCGTTGGCGCGTTCAAGCTGTTTAGCTGTTTTAGTTCGTGTAATAGGTGTTATGTAGTTTCTTGATTGAGGTAGGTATTGTTACTTTATTTTTGTGTTGAGGATAGGTAGCTTTATTGTGAGTCTTTTTGTTAAGTTTGTTGTTTTTTGATGAAACATCTATTCTTTCTTTCTACAGTTTTGGTAAAATCAGTTATATTTTCGATCTCATTTGAGGTACCATTTCTGGTATATTTGGTTTAACTTTAATGTTCTTTACTTTATTTTGTTTAATTGTTTGTTTGATCTGAGTTTTTATTTGTATTTATTGAAACTTTATACACAGTAATGATGTACACAGACTACACAGTCTTGTTGGATTTTTTTTCGAAATAAAATATGGAATAGTGCATAGTTTGGAAGTCCGACGCTTTATAAATTGTAGTAAGTACCCTTCTACGTCTTAAAAGAATTATACATAGTAATTAATTACAGTAACAATTCGTACTAAACCACCTTCTCCTTATTAACTCTTATTATAGCACACTACTCTTTCAACAGTCCACAAATCCCTGTAAAATTCCTATGACATCATTTAACTTGAAGTCCAGACCCCCACAGTTCTCACAAGCGTTACTGCGCTCTATATTCAGACCTGACCACTAAGCACTAAGTCACGTCTAAGTTATAAATAAACATTTTTGTGGCATCAGTCAGTAAGTTGGCTTCTTAGAAACAATAACTTGATATGTCAAGTGTGGGTCGACAGTAACGACTGACTCAGTTAGATGTTCATTGACCATATGCTGTAGGTTTTTAACTTTTATTAAGACTACTGCATAATTTTATATGTAACTGTAACTACAAGTTATTAAGGGAGGATAGGAAGTAGGTATACTTTTAGTGGTTTTTATGGTTTTAAATTAAGATCATTTTACCATGTAAAGTTCAGAGTATTTTGGGGTTTTTTTAGCTGAGAAATAATCTAGTGACTTCTTCCGTTCTTGGGCGGAGCCGGAGAGTGTCATACTTTTACTGAATAAAGCCCACTCGTATGTATGGGACAAGGAAAGGAAGGCTGTGATGTTAGAAAACTACTACGGGTCAAACGACCTTGCAGTAAATCATTAGAGAACTAGTTAAAACATCTTTCTTTACATGACATTGATCGTTTTTTGTTCCAAATAAAAAATACTCGTAAGTATTTTCTAACTTGAACTTGGACTTAGAGTAGGGACAGACATAGAAGAGAGATATTTTCTAACTTCATTTTTGTAACATTTTTCAATTATAATATTTTTTATCTAACGTCCAGATTATTTCCGTCATCTCTTCCATAAAATGGGTGTGAATAAAATGTAATGATGTTTAAATAGTCCATCGTATTTGGGCATACATGTTCTGTGACCAGGGGAAAACTGGTCTTGACCAGATTAGCGCTGATTTATCACCAGCGATTCCGACGTCTGTCACTTTGAGTGTATTTTTAGAAACAATTCTGCGGAGAGGGAAATTGTATACAACATATAACTGGAATAATGCACAAACTTACACCAAAATTAGAAAATTAAGTTACAAAAATAACTCAAGCACTGTATTTGTACTGAAATGCAATTAGGTAATCTTTAGACTTCAATTGATCAATTCAAATAGATTTAAAAACCGGCGAAGTGTGAGTCGGACTCGTGCACGAAGGGTAGGTACCGTAGGTACGGTCTGTAGCAAAAAACGGCATAAAAATCATGTTTGTTGTATTATTTTATACTGTTTTCTAGTATTTTTAGAAATACATCGTCTGTAAAAATTTCAGCTGTCTAACAATTGTCAAGGTTCATAAGATACGGCCTGGTGACAAACGGACAGACAGACAGAAAGACGGACGGATAGCAGTCTTAGTAATAACGCTCCCTTTTGCCCTTTGAGTACAGAACCCTAAAAATCAATATTCTTAAGGAATAATCGCTTCCCTAGATCAAACAAACGCAGTATTGACTTAGAAAGTGAGATAAGGACGTAGATAAAATCAATCATAATTCAAAATACATGAAAAAAACGTATAATTTAAAGAGAACCGCCTACCAAAGATCATAAATCTGAATACTATAAATTCTTTTTAATCCTGACCTACCCAAACGTCCTGTTTCCTCAATAGAGGATTAGGCAAAGGACTTACAAATTATATTTTTAAACATTTTATAAATGGAAAGATTGAAATCTTGATGATCATTCATCACTATAATCTATTAGCATTATCGGCTTTGTAGTGTTCCCACTGTTGGGACTCAGGCCTCCTCTCTAAGAGAGGGAATAATCTATTGTGAGAGGAATATTTCTTGTCGCATTAGGTATTGAAATGTTTTGAGAGAGGTAGTTAATTCTTCTTGTGGTGAGGATTATTTTTGGAGGTATGTGTAATATGATTTGGTTTGGTGTGATTCGTTTTTTAGGTGGAAAATCATGTAATGACTTCTCCCGGTCAAGGGGCGTGTCAGATTTGACCGACAAATACCCACTCCTATGTTCCTTCATTGCCTTGTGTTCTTAATCAATTGAGTGAGCTCTGTCTCAAACATTAAAACAAATATTCGCAAGACATTCAAACCAGGGACAACTATCTGTAGGCCATACAAATATTTGTTCCATGCGGGAATCGAATCGACGACTGCCAGCGCAACAGCCAATCGCTCAACCACTGTACCTTTGATTAACTTTAAAAAATCCACATCCTACTAATTTGGTAGGTACGTAATTATCTTTTTTAGTACCTAATTATCATGCTAATTAATGTTGACCTTAAAAATCTAGTTAGTTCAAACATAACTGGATATTATCGAATTCAAGAAAAACAGCATTTTTTCCTCATTAGAAGGACCAGAAATCATAAAATACATGTTTTTATGACGCCTTAAATTTATAATATGCGATTTCTACGCATATCAATCCATCCATTCTATTTTTAGGGATCCGTGAATCGAAAAGAAAAAAACGGAGAATAGGGTACTTTCCGTGGACCTAAAATCCTGAAACTTGGCATAAAGCAAGGTCTCAAATGGCACAAATATAGGAGAAAGTCTAAAAATTGAAAATTTGTAGCTACGTCAAAAGAAAAAAAAAATGCGATTCAGAAAAATCTTCAAGACGAGATAGTTGATAAGGAACGTGCGCGAATCCGCCTCATGCTTGCCCAGTTTTATTCAAAAATTCATAAATATTTACCCACTCCATTAAAAATATGAGAAAAATAAATAATTAACGCTAGCTAAGCTGTTTATAATGATTTCGATCGGTTCTCAAGACTTCTAGTTAATTACGAAAGTGTTTTAGCAGATTAAATAATAAAAAAAAACAACTTCAGGTGTAATCAATTTGCATGAATACACACGTTTTAATTACCTACGAATCTTAATAAAAAAAAACGTGCCGTTAATTTGCATACATTCCTTCGTTTATTTGGTTATGTAATCTTGTAGTATTTATTGATTTTTAAAGCAGTTTTTGCTAGCGGCTTTGCTCGTGTAAAAGTAAGAAATATTTCGGGTAATAATATCATCATTATTTCAGCCGAAAGAAGTCTACTGTTGGACATTGGCTTTCGCTAAGCGTCGGCGTCGCCACTACGACCAGTCCTATGCCTCTCGCATCCATCGGATTCTCACGAATATCCTACATGTTTATTTGGTTTAGGTATTTTATTCGAATAACTTCTCTCGCTCTTGGAGGAGGGAGTGTCAGACTTTTACTGACTAAAACTCACCCGTGTTCTTTCAATTCCTTTTTGCGTTCTTGGACCGCGATGACTCTTTTGCATAATCCCGCAGTCCTGCTTCGATTTACACCTCATATCTGGAAAATAATTGTATTGACAAACAACTTACAGATTTTCTGTCCATAATATAAGTATCTAGTATTCTATCGCAATGATTCCACTAGAAGTGTAGTAGAATCTCTCAATTAAAAACAGAATTTAATAGCCTACGAAATAATTTCGTAAACTGATATTTCCTTATGCGGTCAAAAGAGTTTAGTCACCTCTATGCTAATTTAAACTAAAGTTATTTATAATATTTTTAATCTAGGATCAAGATTATACAATATATGCTTGCTTCTGAAACTGTAAACTTAACATTCTGAGAACAATGTGACTTATTAAAACACTTTAAGAATGTTTAATTTTGATGTTTTCGCGTTGCGGTTGATGTATTTAACTCCTCTGGTAACTCTTTAAAGTTCTTTGTTTTTGAAAAAAAGGACAGAATGAAAGAAAGTAAGAAAAGCAATTTATTTATGCGAAATGACGCAATCGTCAAATAAATTCTCCCGCTCTGTGTTGACTGTCTGCAACCTACACCTTTTTCTCTAGGGTCTCTTAAAAAGCTAGGACCAACCTGCTGGCGAGAACTCCTCTCACTAGAGGCATACGGATGGTGAATGAAGTTCACGGGAGGGTTGATGTATTGTGGTGCAAATTGAGTGAATTCGCAAAAGTTACACTATATGTAATAAGTTATTTAGATTAAGATATTTTTTTAACTAGGTATAAGATGTAGATTTAGGATTTAGTAAGGCCAATCTATCGCATTGGATTATATATTTTATTGTTTTTTATTTTGGTACACTGTTAAAAAAATTTATAAAACTTCAATTTTTGTTTATAAAATTTTTCGCACTATCACAAAATAAAAGTTTAAAAGTTTTATGTTTAAAAAAAAAAATGTTTTCTTTGTATCATGACAAAAACTCAAAGCTGCTATTTTATTTAAATCTGCACCACGTTTAGTAAACATATTTTGAAACAAAAACGCATGTCGAATTTCGGGTCTGTTATTGACGTCTACATGACAATGATATTTAAATGAAAACAAGACAAACTGTTGATAACTTCTGTAAGGCCGTATTCCTACTATACTTACAAGACTTTTTTTAGTGGTAAATCATCGATATGACTTCTCCCGCTCTGGACGGAGCGGGTGGGCGTGTCAGACTTCTACTGACTAAAACTCAGTCCTGTTCCTTCGTTGGCCTTATTCCAGGGTCCCAGGGTTTTCTTTCGTTCAACCCAGGGCTCCAGTAGGCTTCGATCCGGCCGGGCCCCTACAGTTTTCTGACACTGTCTCTTTGAGGCGAGCCTGGAACATTACGAGCTGTCGATGACATGAGCTTGGTCTGAGTGTTCCTACTACACAAGATACAAGATTATTTCCACTTCCGATTTTTTTTCTATGTCGCAACGGTTAATTTATCGTCGAACGATCATTGTTTAAAGCTTTTCCCATTATAACAGCTGTTTTTCGTGGCCACGATAGATAGTTGTAACATGATTTACCGTCGCAGTTTAATCGCGACCAATTTTTATCGTTATAATACAACTGTCGTATTAGCCGTTCATGAGTGTCATGAGTTCATGACAAATGACAATCAGCTGTCACCGCAAAAAATCGTAGACGACAGTTAATCGTGTCTTCATATACATTATATGAACACCTCTATTTAAATATAAGCCACGATTATCTGTCGTTACAGCAAAGTATGAACGTGGCCTAACTTTGTCATTGACGTATGCACAATTTTCACACGTAATACAACTGTAGATTTATGATCTGATTTGATTTTGTTTTTGCACCTAATCTGTGTCGATTAATTGGGTGTAGTCACACAAATGAGTCATTATCTGAATCCATGTTTTTATTAGAAATACTAAGAACAGATAGCCATTAATTTGGCTTGAAATCTGCAGATTATGAGTCAAAATTGACCTAGTTTTACAAAACAGATATAAATAGTTAATTCTACCCTGACTTTTTATATTGCCAGAATCACGTCACAGTCCCAAAGATTTTTTAAAATTTTTGTCGTTCGTCTTTTACGCTCCAAACTGTGTTTTTGATGTATCTACATAAATATTTATTTAAAAATCTATTTGCGTCTTAAAGAATGACTAGCTACATACGGAAAGACATTTTTTTATGCTTTTTCGTAATACCTATCGAAAATATTTTCATGAGAATACAGTTAAAATAGTATATTATTGAATAGATGTATAAATATCATCCATTTCACAATAAACCACCAAGCTTACAAGTAACAAATGCACAAACTCCAACGAATGCACTTCTCAATTAGCACAACGAGCAATTAATAAATTACTAAACGAACGAGCGTTGAACGCGATGACAGTCACGGGAACGCGGGCTGAACGCGCGGGCGCTTCGGGGAACGGAACGTGTCGGGTGACCGCGGGACGAGAGGTATGCCAGTTTGTCATGTAGGTAGGTATTAGGGCTGGGGCTACCGGCTTTTGATTTTTTAAAATCTATACTAATATTATTATTGTAAAGTAGTCCAGTCTTGCCATGAAGTACCGTGTTACCCCAGTTAATGGGTTGTGGAGGTCTGGTCACAGGCGGACCCTGGCAATGGCCGGGATTAACGCCAGGCAGAAGAAGAATGGGTTGTGGAGGTCTGGTAGGCGGCTGCATACCAGACCTCGACGACCTCCTCGACCTCCTTTACGAGGAGCGGCTGCTCCTCGTAAAACACTGATATTCAGCTACTGGTAGCAGCCGACCCCAATATAATTGGGAAAAGGCTAGGTAGATGATGATTAATATTGTAAAGCTGAAGAGTTAGTTTATTTGAACGCGCTAATCTCAGGAACTACTCGTCCCGATTTAAACATTTCTTTCAGTGACGTGTCAGATAGCCCATTTATCGAGGAAGGCTACTCGTATAAGCTAAAAGTACAGTACTACAATTCCACGCCGTCGAAGTCGCGGACGAAAGCTAGTAGGTAATATAAACTACAGACACAGTACAGCACGACAGTTTCTGCATAGTCTGTTGCGTCTTTTGGTGTAAAATAAAGTTTATTCTATTCTACAGAGAACAGTGGTGACCAGTGGTGAACTGTTCCGATTTATAAGTTGTAGGTCGCGGGTTCAAACCCATTAGCGCATTACTTTGTGTAATTTATTTCATCACCACTGCTTTCAAAACGGTGAAGGAAAACATCGTGAGGTAACCGGCATGTCCTAGAACCAAAAATTCGAAGACATGTGACATCCACCAATCCGCACTGGGCCAATTCCCCCTCTAGGGAGAAAGCCCAAGAGTCCCAACAGTAGGAACATTCCAAAGCCGATATTGCAAAAAAATATATGAACTAGGTAGTGCTTGACTGCGATCCCACCTGATGGTAAGCTGCTGCAATCGTTAATGGTTTATCAAAGCCTTGAAGAAACTCAAAATATAATAGTTAATATTATAGAAAATATAATTAGACGCTCGGGGGAGACCTATGTCCAGAAGTGGACGTCTCTCAGCTGAGATGATGATAAAGAATTAGATGGGAAGACCGCAGCTGGTAATTTGTTCTAGTCGTTTAATTAGAAATAGGACTGAACTGAATAAAATAGTCTTAGTCAGTATTTAACAAGAAGTAGAGCGCCTTACTTTGTCCCAGCATACAATATTAAGAACCTAAATCATAGAGAATTGCCTCGTTGAGTTATATTCTGGTATTCGGGGAGATTGGTTTGCTTTTAGAATTATGAGTCTAACTACAAAGTCTTGGTGGGTGACGCCACATTTGGCTCAGTGATTGAGCCACCACTGCGTGTTGTGGGTATCGATTCCCGCATAGAACAAATGTGACAGGAATGTCCCGTAAGCCCCCATGCGGCTCTAGTGTAGGTTGGTTTGGTAGATGTCCATGTCTTTGAATATTTGATTATGGGATATGCCAGTTTTCACACGTTGTTTTGAGAGCAGTGGTAATGAAGTAAATTTTATTTTCACAAAGTAAAACGCCTGCTGGGGTTTGATCCCACGACGACACGACGTTTTTAGGTGTAGCAATTACCACTCCCTGGGATCAATATCAAAAACTTTTGAATTGTCAAAATTTCGATCAGTCAAAAAGTATTTTTTTTTATATTTCAAAACGTGAATGAACGTGCTAGAAACACCATGTCATCCTCTTTAACTTCAAATCATGTTAAAAATTCTGGTTAAATATTTCTTATAGCTTCTATTATGTGAGCACAATGTAAATAAATAATTAAAAAATACAAATCAATATAATGTTAAACTCTAGCTATATGGTCTGTAAGCTAATAAACTAGTGCACCTCATCATCAAAGATTACATCACTGCTAACCATCACGCGGGATCGCGGTCAAGCACTACTTTATATCAAATAAAAAAAAAGTTATGTCATTTTCGACATACGCCGCTAAAAATATCCAAACCTGTTTTATCGTTACTCAAAACATCTTTTCATCAAATCATACCTTTTAAGGGTAATATCTTTAACGGTGATTAATAAACTACCTAACCGCATGAACCGACAGACTATTATTAACGATACCGGGAATCGAACCAAGGACGCCCACCGCGACGTGTTGATGTACGGGCCTCATTAATTACTGAGCCATTCGATGCTATTGTGTGTTTTAATTAAAAGGACTTTAAGACCATGCTGTTAATTGTATCTGTAGTTATGATCATTGTGAGGTCTGTATTTTAGTTCATTAAATCAATCAGTGCCTACAAAGGTAATTTAATTTTGAGTAAAGTTGTAGATTACTGTGAAGTTTTAGAAAACTTTTTATTGTAGTTTCCTATGTTTTTGACATTAGATATTTTAAGTCAGTTTTTCAAGTAAAGCAGCGCTATTGGAAAATATGTGGAATCATTGAATAGAAACAGGTGCGATGTTATTAAAAAATGGAGTTCAGATTTTTTTATAGTGTTGACTAATTCAGCCTCAGTAAAGTTTATCAAGAAGGCTGACTCGATACTTACTACCCTATACTACCCCGGATAACAACCAATGAAAGTTACATGTTTGTTATACCGTCTGTGGTTCCCCGAATGCGGGCCATGTGACACTCGTTCCAGTAATCTCTCGTACCGGGCGGGCCTATGCGGGCCCTATCGACTAACGAAAACGGTTCCCCGAATGCAGGCCCTGTGGCATGCGTTCCAGAAATCTCTCGCACCCCGCATGCGTGCCCTATCGACTAATAAAAGTGCGCCATTATGGCGCAATTTCACTGGTCGTTAACTCGTTCGGTATACCGCATGTGGGGAGTCCCCGCAGGCGAGATAACAACCAATGAAAGTAACATGCTTGTTATACCGTCTACGGTTCCCCGAATGCGGGCCCTGTGGCATGCGTTCCAGAAATCTCTCGCACCCCGCATGTGGGCCCTATCGACTAATAAAAATGCGCCATTATGGCGCAATTTCACTGGTCGTTAACTCGTTCGGTATACCGCATGCGGGGAGTCCCCGCAGGCGAGATAACAACCAATTTAAGTAACATGCTTGTTATACCGTCTACGGTTCCCCGAATGCGGGCCCTGTGGCATGCGTTCCAGAAATCTCTCGCACCCCGCATGCGGGCCCTATCGACTAATGAAATTGCGCCATTATGAATACACACGTAGATGGATGGATAGAGAGAAGGAGGTCAAAGATAAGAGGGATGGGTTGAGTGAGGAGTGACATGAAAGAAAAGGGAGTTAATGATAGCGTAACTGCTGACAAGACAGAATGGAAGAAAAAAGCGTTTGGAGCCAACCCTATCGTCTGTTTTTTAAACCCTGAGACTAAATTGACACAAGTAATGTCAAACTTACTATAGGAATGACGCCAGTTCTTTTGTATTGTAATGTCATTTTAGTCTCAGGGTTTAAAAAATAGACAGTAAGCAATATAGGCCAAGGGCAGAAAGATAATGATTTTGATGATTCTTGAAAATCTCTAAGCTAAATCCTATTCTAACATAACCTTCTTCTGCATCCAAATAAAACCAGTAATAAATGAATAATCAGTGAATCCTACACTTTGTGATTACAATACGTAAAGATAAGTTGATCACCTTCACCTCACGGCTTCTATCTATAGGTAACGTGGTGATTCATCGGTACCAACACGAGGTTCAATTATAACTTGACATGATTGTATAAAAAATGTGGACTATGTGTAATTTAGTATTATAGTGCATAATAATAATATGGATCTGAAGTTAATTGGATTAAAAAATTAGGCGTTTTTAATTGGTTGTTATTTTTTTATCATCATCATCGTTTTGGTCGAAAGACGTCCACTGTTAGACATAGGCCTCCCCCAAGCGGTCCTTTGTGTCGCATTTTTATTAAATTATAATACCTAATAAATTTTTATTTAAGCTAACTGTTGATCCTATTATGGTTTTGCTTGCCCTTAGCCATTATCTCAGTGATGAAAACTGGTCGATGAAGGAGCACGCAGGCCTAGAAGTAACGTATATACTCTTGACTTAAGGCGGGCGCGACGTTAGAATTATCCATACAAACGTAATACCAAAATCATTTGCAGTTTAAGCATATTTACACCATAATATGATGTTATTCGGATTCAGACAATAATTATCTAGGTTCCTACATCGTCTTTTTGTTGAAAAACTTACCCCAAACGAAATTTAAGCGAATTTAAATTTGCACTTTTTTACAGCGAAAATGTCATGTTTTTATTTTGTTTTTTCTATATTATAAACAACAATATTTCAAAATATCTCTTCGTAGGAACACAGATATTATTATCAAGTTATAAATACTTGAAACAATATTGGAAATACATTAATTTTTCATTCATCATTTTTGGTATTACGGAACATCTCCCAAATTTCCAATAGTTTGTATTGCTATCACAGCAAGCAACTGTCAGTGTGTGGATGATGACTTAACTCCAGTCAGTGTGTCTAAGAATTGTTTATACTATCTGGATTGATTCCATCAACCTCAAAAACGTATTTTATTTCGTCTCAACTCGAAATAGCGCGCGGTGTACGCAGGCCACTTAAAGACCTCAAAGTTGTAGCTATCAGGAAACAGACTCCGGCAGGGAAAACCACAACTTACTGACATGGAGGGATGTTTCCACCTATATGCACAAAATATGCTGGGAACACAGTTATAGTGCGTATAGTAAGTGTTTCCTGATAGCTTCAGGGTAATTTGTTATATCTCGAGGCAAGCGTGCTCCATCGCCACCTATATCGTCGCTTTCTATCAGGTGTGATAGTGGTCAAGCGCGAGCCGATCAACAATAATACCATCATCATTATTTCAGCCGAAAGACGTCCACTACTGAACATAGGTCTACCGTATGCGTCGCCTCAACGACCAGTCTTGTGCGTCTCGCTTCCATCGAACAATAATAATAAAAAAAATCTATGATAATAATCATAGTTACAGGACAATCCTGTCAATTTTATGATCAAAACTAATTGAATTATCAACTCAATCGTTTGTACTTAATTATAAACATGCGCTTCTACAATAATAGTTAATTAACTAAATAAGATATTACTTTGTTCTCCAGTACATTTTCATTTTAATACCACATTGTTGCTAATAACCATAGTTTTCAATCAAAATCGTATATTTTTCCATGTATATGTGATGTGATATTAGTTATTACAGGTTCACGCTTGACTGTTAGTTATTATTAAATGATAATAATCGTGGCGGGATCTCTGACAATGTTATTGTTGCATTGTTTACTACGCATATAGCTATATTTATATATATGACGTTCATTATGAACGTTGTGTTTACATAGTACTCAATTTATATACGAGTAGCAGATGCTAGTCATCATCCACCTAGCCTTTTCCCAACTATATTGGGGTCGGCTTCCAGTTAAGCCGGATTTAGCTGAATACCAGTATTTTACGAGGAGCGTCTGCCTACCAGACCTCCACAACCCATTAACTGGGGTAACACGGTACTTTATGTCAAGACTGGACTTAGATTTACTGGCTTCTGACTATCCGTAACGACTACCAAAGATCTACAAATGACAGCCAGGACCTACGGCTTAACGTGCTATCCGAGGTACGAAGTCGGTATGTTAAGATGGTCACCCATCCACAGACCAACCTTGGCAAGAGATGCTTAACCTTGAAGATCGACCCAGCTAGTATTATTACATTACATACAGACCTATCAATCAATCCATGAACAGGATGCATCGATGAAATTCCGCGAGGACACGTCGGTGCTCTGCACTACCTCCACTATGTCCTCTGGGCGGTCCACACAATGTTAACAACCGGTCGTTTCTTCTGCCTGAATCCGATGCAGAAACCTTCCCATGTTCGGTGAGGACCTGCATCATCTGACAGCTGAGGAAGCCTTGATGCCTCTCCAGTCACTCCTCACAGAGGAGACTTACCGTCATGATTATGGCGTGAGATCTCTGTTTTGAAATGCAGTTTCATGTTTTAAACGCGATTTGTTAGTTTAACACGAAGGACAATTTAGTATCCTTCATGTCTGCTATTCTTATTATTTTGAAGCTATTATAGTTTTGATAAGGTGACATACCATAAACCTAACTTAACGTTGGTCGATTCCTAGCACGAAACCTTTAGTGTCTGTCTGTGCCAGGCAATCGGTAAGTTGTTAGTCTAACAGTCGGCAATATTACTAAATAGAAGAATTATCTACCATCAAACTCCCATTAAAGTTTTTATTATGAAAGTTTAGATTTAATGGTGTCTTTATAGAGACTTCTAGAAACGACATAGTTAATTTTTAACTACAATATACACATATATATATATTGTGCAACTACTACATACAACTAGTATACCAAATATTTATTTTGTACAAAGGTGTACAAAAAATTAAACTAAAGTATGGCGTCGAAAAACTCACGCATCGCTGTCGACTGGTACCCAAGAGACTACTGGCATTGCCACGCTGTATGGCAATGTTTATTCTCTGTTTAAGGTTTTTGCCACAGGGAATAAGCTAGTCCTGAGGTCACGTGAAGAGTGAACAATATCAACTTTAAATACAAACAACACCGGCCTTATCTATTTATTAAAATATAGAAATGAAAATATTTTTATACTTGAACTAGAAAGGGCTGGTGATCTAAAGGGAGAGGGAGGCCAAAGAAAAGATGGATGTATTGTGTGAGGAGTAATATGAAAGAAAAGGGAGTTAGTGATAGTGTGACGGACGACAGGTCAGAATGGAAGAAGAAAACGTGTTGCACCGATCCCAAGTAATATAGGATAAGGACAGGAAGAAGAAGAAGAAGAACTAGAAAGGCTGGTGTTTTGTAGTTGACCACTTTGAGAAGAAACACTAGGAGACATGACCTCCGTGTTATAGTTTATTTTATTTTTAACTCAATTACAGAGCAAAAAATAAGACAAACTAGACCACTGATCCTGAATTTTTTACCGACAACTTTGAAAAGAAACACTGTAATAGTTACAGAATTAAAATCTAGATCAGAGATGGTTTATTTTACATATATTTCGCTTACCTCACCAGTTTGTGCCAGTTATAAAATTACAGGATACCATGTTATCTAGAGCAACGTATTCGTGTTAAAACCATACAATACTCATAGACCTATTTAGGTGACCTATTTTATCTGCAAAATAAGTGTTTCTGCAAACACACGTAACGTTTCGCTATTTATTCAGCTGTTACACAATAATAATTATGTTCTGCTAAATTAAATAGGGCTTTAAATAAAGACTGTTAGCGTCACTGGAATTTCCTGTTCTCTTTAAGTTTTTAAACAATTCTTTATTTAGATACAAATTGGTGATGAGTCAGTCAATCAAGGAATGAAATTAGTCAGATCCTGAAGTCTGAATTAAATGTTTATTTATCTTTAGGACGATTATAAACTGTGGGAATGGTCTGGATGATTTTGAGAGTGGGGTCATTCAAGTATGCAGATTTTTAGCGATTATAAATCCCAATTGAGCCTTGTCAGCAAAACTAACCAAAGTTTTGCCAATGTTTTCGTACCAATATGGGGGCATTGTTACATAAACATTTTTCAATGTGTTCTGGTTTCGTTATTATTTTATATGTGTGTATTATTGAAATAGACATATAAAATCATTATCATTAAATATCTTGGCACAGTTTTTATTTATTTTAGGTAATTGAAATTAATTGTCCTCAGTTAATGACACACAATGCATGACAGTACTTCAATAACATTGAATTTTCGATGCTCAGTGATATGTGTGTATTTATGTACTTTCATGTTATTTTGGTACATCGACATTGGTTTCTTAAAAACTAAAAAATATATAGGTACTGCAGGCTGACATAATCATCATCCAGAGCAAAGATTTAAAAGTCGGAATTTAAAATAAATATCATCATCTGCCTAGCCTTTTCCCAACTATATTGGGGTCGGCTTCCAGTCAAGCCAGATTTAGCTGAATACCAGTGTTTTACGAGGAGCGGCTGCCTACCAGACCTCCACAACCCATTAACTGGGGTAACACGGCACTTCATGGCAAGACTGGAGTCAGATTTTACTGGCTTCTGACTATCCGTAACGACTGCCAAAGATCTACAAATGACAGCCGGGACCTACGGCTTAACGTGCTTTCCGAGGCACGGAGGAAACTCGTTATGTTAAGATGGTCACCCATCCACAGACCAACCTAGGCAAGCGTTGCTTAACCTTGAAGATCGACCTGTGCGGCTGTTATTATCTAGCCACGAGCTCCGAATTTAAAATAAATATAAAGTATAAAATTAGTTAAATTCAGGTTTACCGAACCTGACAGACTTATTAAAAGACAAACAATTTAACAAGTCAATTTGTTAACATTCCTCCACATTCACAAACAAATCTGCGTGCTACATGACTTCGAACTCTAAAGTGGCGTCGGCAACAAGACCACATCCTCTCATGAATTCCCCGCCTATTTGCCGACAAACGTATTAGCGGAAACATTCGAAAAAACACTAAAAAACTGCGCGAGAGTGCAAGTGTCACGATCCCTCCATTCCCTTCTCAATGAGCGACGCCGCGGAACGCGATATATCGGGAAGGGAAAAAAATACAAAAAGTCGCGTTCGGCCACCTTCGGGCAACTTCGGCGGTGGTCGGGCGCGCTCGGGCGGGCTCGCACCTGTCGCGTGCGCCGGTATTCGGTCAGCTTTTTGTTCTCTTTTTGAATCTGTTTACATTGTTGGCTGTTTATACATAATTGATATAAGTGTCGGTCTTTATAGTAACGGAAGTATTATCAAATATGATTTTTTTTCTGAGATTCTGAAAAATTTGTTTTGTTATTAAATAATCATGAGAACTACTTAATTGTATGCACATATGTACATTGCTCAGAAAACAATAGACATTACAAAACGACATTTCTCTTTTCCAACATTTTTAAATTCCAAAGCAAGTGGCCCACCAATGTTTTGATAGGTATTTATCCTATTTGTCTGGTTCCCATGGTAACGGGCCCATGAGAAAGGCCCAGCCATTGCCCATCATTGAGATTTATGGTGACATTTAGTACTGTACAATTGGATAATAGTTTAAACAGCGGACATGCTTGGGTATTGACCAATTAGTTTCGATACGATATTGCAATTTTTTGTTTGATTTTTTAGTCATGTTTGTTTTGTGTTGAAAAGTTCAAGAGGCATTAAGTAATTTGCACAAACAAGATAAGAGTTTTTGTTTTGGTTAAATTTAATATTAGTTACTATTATTTGACGTACGACTTTGCCCCGCATTTATTTCCGGATAAATAGTATGTAGTAGGTACAACTACTTTGGTTTGTTGTCAAACTCTACTGAAAAAGTTTGACCGATTTTTATGATTTTTTTGTGTGTATGTGATAGGTCTGAGAGTAGGTCGCTCGTAAACTATTTTTTTCTTTCTATCATCATCTACCTAGCCTTTTCCCAACTATATTGGGGTCGGCTTCCAGTCAAGCCGGATTTAGCTGAATACCAGTATTTTACGAGGAGCGGCTGCCTACCAGACCTCCACAACCCATTCACGGGGTAACACGGTACTTCATGGCAAGACTGGAGTCAGATTTACTGGCTTCTGACTATCCGCAACGACTGCCAAAGATCTCCAAATGACAGCTGGGACCAACAACTTAACGTGCTTTCCGAGGCACGGAGGAAACTCGTTATGTTAAGATGGTCACCCATCCACAGACCAACCTAGGCAAGCGTTGCTTAACCTTGAAGATGGACCTGTGCGGCTGTTATTATCTAGCGACTAGCTATGTAAACGTGTTAAGTTTATGAGTGTGTGTATGTCAGTTACTACTTTACGCTGATGCACTACTGCAGGGATTTGGATGGAATTTTGCACCTGGTAGACCATCTAAACACATCTTGATGAAAGAGTCTCTATTCTATAGCAGTTATAAAAACCATTTAGTTTACATAACTCTAGCATTATGTTTTTTCCTTGTAATTTTACCACTGCTGGACTCAGGACTCATCTCGAGGTATTCTACGAAGCACAACCAGACGAAGCGCAACTAAAGTATTCCACGAAGCACAACTTTGTGCTTCAAATCAATTTTTAAAATTCGCGCTTCGTCTGGTTGTGCTTCGTAGAATACCTCCTCATCTCTTATCATCATCTGCCTAGCCTTTTCCCAACTATATTGGGGTCGGCTTCCAGTCAAGCCGTATTTAGCTGAATACCAGTATTTTATGAGGAGCGGCTGCTGGACTCATCTCTAAGAAAGAAATATTTTACTTTTACTACTTTTACTACATAATACCTATAAGATAAGATTCCAGGGCTTAGGTAACTTTCAGTCCAGTGCACAGTAAAAACAAAAATAGTTTTTAAGATGTTATAATATTTTTCAGCTAGCCTGTGGCATTTAGCACAGCGTGTATCTGACTAATGACAGGCGCATGCGCGTCAGACTCAGCGTTTATTTTCGCTTCGACGAATATCTGTTGGTGACAAACTGACAAAGTAGTCGTATCTGGAGATTTACCAGCCATTTTCAGGACTGTTTCAGAATGCAGAAAATAAATTGTAGGGAGATTAGGTTTCCAAGATACAAGTCAATGGTACTTCTCAATGTAGTCTATCACATACCCGCGAAACGAGACACAATAGTAAAACAATAACAGCGCGGTCTCATAGGGCCGGTTGGGGATTCAAACATTAATTACTTATAATGTAAGCCGAAAGTTGTCCATTGTTGGACATTTGGTTTCACCATAACAAACCGTGCTCTGCATTTTGCTTTCATCATATTCGCGATCCTCACCAGGTCATCGGACCACTTCGTAAGAGGCTTCCAAAGCTGCGTCTTCCGGTACACGATCGCCACTCCAGAATCTTTCGGCCCCATGAACCATCTGTCTGCTTCGCCAACTGCCACTTAAGTTTAGCGATTCTTAAGGCTATGTCGATAACCTTATTTTACCTTCGGATATCTTTATTCCTCATAGTAATGTCCTTTTTAAATGATCTGTATTCACAATTTAAAATGTGATAGCCTAAAACAGTGACCTGTAATCCTTCAGATGCCTTTTCGGATCCCGGGTCATGGTACCTCTTTTGTACATTACCGTAACTGACCGTAGCCCTTATAGTAAACTAGCTAACTCATTGACATAGAAATAAACTACGCCACAAACGTTACACACAGTAGGAACCCCTTATCTCAAAATCCTTGAAATCTGGGGCGTACAAACATACAAAATAACAGTTTTAATAAGAGCTAGTTTTTGGTGAACACATACAGAGATCACGAATGAGATGATAACATCTAGTGGGGCATGTGAACATGCTAATATGGGCAGAGAAGCATGTTCTATGACCACCGAACAGGCTAGGACGGCGTATATGGGATGAGATTCATATTTTATTAGGATTGGGACACAGTGGGGGATGGATATTAAATTTCTTTGTTTTTTTTTTCTAAGTTTGGTTCTGAATTTGAATTTAATCATGTTTATATTTTTTTTAATTAAAAGGCTGAGAGGCTTATTAGGGTTTCGTAATAATATAGTCTTTATGGTTTAAAATCATAATATCTGTTAATAAAGCTAAATTTTTCAGTTTTTGGCTTAAGTGGTTATTTTTTGGTGAAAAATTCTGTTATAAATATTTTTTTTCTTTAAAACTTAAAATCGGCAATATGTCATGTATAAATGTATATAAAAAGAGATACTGACTGACATATCATCGCACAGCCGAAACTATTGGGTCTAGAAACGTAAAATTTTGTACAAGGTTTCCTTTTACGAAAGCAAATACTTAGAGAGGTTTTGCCAAAATTCACCCTCTAAAGGGATTAAATAGAAACCGGAAGGCGGGCAAAATCGCTGGCAGAAACTTGTATAAAAGTAAACAAGAAGCTTTCCAATAATCCTAATAGTGACCATTATTATTAAATCCGATTTGTATGAATAAATACTACACAATGTACTGTAAATATAATTCTAGCTGACCGTAATCGATTGTTCGATCTTCATCGATCATTTTATAGCTTAATCTATCTCTGTTATATTATTATACTAGCTTCCGCCCGCGACTTCGTCCGCAGGGAATCCCGATTTTGAAACATTCTTCATTGGTACTCCGCTTCTGTTGGTCATAGCGTGATGATATATAGCCTATAGCCTTTCTCGATAAATGGGCTATCTAACACTGAAAAAAATTTCAAATTGGACCGATAGTTCCTGAGATTAGCGCGTTCAAACAAACAAACTCTTCAGCTATGTAATATTAGTATACAATAGATTATCATAGTATATATTATTAATATAAACTGCACCTGAAGGTTGCTTGTGATAGGCCCAGCATCAATCTCGATATTGTTTTAATATTGTTTGACTTACAATCTATTAACCAACGAAGTGCATTAATCTTTTAATGTCGAAAATGTTGTAGCTGTAATTGTGGCCTTGCTTTTATAGTTATAACAAGGTTTCTATAAACAAAAATAATAATTATGTAGTTTTCGTCTCTCTTGGGATACTATTTTTTTTATATTTTTTCTTATATGCTTAAATTAAACAAAAAAAATGTCTCATTCATTATTAATCAACATCAACGATCGGTCCAGTGCGTCTCGCCTCTATCGGATTCCGGCAATGTATAATTATAATATATTTTTTTGCGAAATAAATAAACAAAACAACAATAATGACAATACAAAAGTGCCAGTAAATGGTTTATTTTAGATAAGTGCTACGATTATATTATTTATTTATCAGACAATTTAGTCCACAGCAATAAAAAATAAAATAACATACAGAATATTCAGAAGTTTTCAGGAGCTAATCTCTGGAAGTCCAGAGCTGATTACCAAAATTCTATCGCTGATAAACACTCACAAAGAAAACATGAGTTATGCCTTTGGAATGCCATACCATGAGAGAAACCTTTAGAAATCTTATCGGTCGGGAGGATTGCTGACATCGTCATCTTCCTGCCCCTTGTTACTTGGGGTCGGCACAACACATCTTTATCTTCCATTCTGTCCTGTCACCCGTCACGCTATCACTTTCTTTTATTTCATATCACTCCTCACACAATCCATCCATCTTTTCTTTGGCCGCTCTCCTTCCATCTTCTTCTTTTTTTTCGTATCGATGCACTCATTAAACTTTTTCTGTCCAGTACTTGGCAACCTGTATGGCTTTGGCATTGGCCTCATTTAGATCCTGCAAAGTACAGGTGGTTGTGCAGGATGGACAGCATAGCAAGTGCCGCATGTCCTGGGTAGCTGCTCCACACTGGCACTGCGTTAAGGATGGGTCGAGGAAGCCCCATTTGGCCATGTTGTTTTTACAGCGGCCAACCTGGGTCCGCAATCGGTTAAGAGATTTCCAGAATGGCCACTGTAATTCTCCATCCACATGCATACTCATAACTATTTTAGTAACGTATATGCATCTTCCTCTTAATCTGTATCCATTTGGCATAATGTCGGGATTAACAGTGAATGGCACACACCTTCAATTTAACGACCAAAACAAAACATTTGCCAATTTAAAATCACTACTTTTTCTTTCATATCAGTCCTCACACAATCCATACATCTTTTCTTTGGCCTCTCTCTCTCCATCCATCCATATGTATATTCATTACTATTTTAGTAAAATGCGTTCAGAATATTGCCGGGATTTTAACAGTGAATGCACACACCTTCATTTTAACAACCAAAACAAAACATTTGCCAATTTAGAAGTTAAACCATGTCCGACCTTCATAATTTTCGCACTTACTCGCTACTTAACGTAACTTAGTTCGAACTTAGTGCTTATTTATTTGACATTGGCATTTATTACTTTTTCTTCGCCCGACAAGCAGCCGTTTCGTAATCCGTCTAAACTAATATAACCTAATTCTCGGCAGTCGGTTTAGATAAGTTGACAAGTGAGGATGTGCATAGTGCAGTGATACTGAAGTTTTTAATTGTTGTGACTTTGTTCAAGGATTTTTGTTTAACAATGTTTTTTTTCTTTGTCGGTCAAGTGTTTTGTTCGGGAGAAAGGTATAGGTAAGGTCAAGTTTTTTTTTTACACCTGTGTATTCAGTAGCCCAAAAATATGAGTGACGTATTTTTTTTTAAGTTGTGATAAGGTTCGTTCCTTTTTCAAATTATCTGTTCTGCCATTACGTGTTGTTTGTTGCGCGTGTGAGAGTAGAAATGTATTCCAAACGAACATACTCCCGAGACGAAAAGAAAAGTACCTATTCATTGTTCTACTCCAGGGCAAGATCAACCCTTGTGCTAAATTTAAATAAAATCCTTTCAGCTGTTTGAGTGAGAAGGAGTACCAAATATTGTAAAGTTTGGCTTAATTTTAAAGTTGAGTAAATTAATTGCATTCCTTAGAAATGATAGTATTCCATGCTTATTTTTTTATGTGCATAATATTATTTGTACTTTATGCACTAAAAAACATACAAGGCAAATTAACGCTTGAGGTATTTTCATAAGCATTGATCTTTAACTTTGTAATGTGTAATTTACATACGCGCAATAAAACTGTGACCTTAGCAGACACTCGTGACTATTTCAGATATTTCAGCACTTTTCATGTTATTCTAACAATCCTAATTATTGTAACGTAAAGTAAGTAGATAACAGATGGATGGATTGTGTGAGGACTGTTATGAAAGAAAAGGGAGTTGATGATAGTGTGACGGGTGACAGGACCGAATTTTTTAAGTGCCCACGTAGGCTTATGTAAAAAATAAATCATTTATTATTATTATCTTTTTTTACATGTCTTTTTCATTTTTAAATATTTCTTTACAAAACAAATGAGTAAAAAAAAACATTTCAAAATATAAAAAACAGCGTTATTATTATTATTATTAGAATGGAAGAAAAAAACATGTTGTGCTGACCCCAAATAATATGGGATAAGGGCAGTAAGTAATAAGAAAGTAAGAAGATAATATATGAAAATTAAAAGTCTATGCTTCTTCACTTTCACTAGTTTTCAAAGCCTGTTTCTTTAAATTGTTACTTTCACAAGTTTTCTAACAATTATTTTTTTCTCCTTCATCATGGCTTGACCTCGACACCAATAACTATAAAATCATAAAAAAAATTAAATGAAGAAAAATAATTTATTTGACTTAACTTAAGTAAACACGAAACTAAATAGAGTGCGTCTAATGAAAGCGCGACCTGGAGTTTTTTTTTTTTAATTTGATTGGCAATATTATTCAGCCTCAATTGTAGGGAATTAAAAAAATTGTGAAGTGTCAAGACATGATTCTCCTACTAGTTAGTAATACCACATACAACATTCTTGGATTTAACCTCTTTTTCTCAAGTCGCGCTTTCATTAGACGGACTATAGAAAAAAAAGAAGCAAAAAATACAACAAAATCCCCCACCGTTACACAAATAGAGGCCCTTCTTTATGTTTCTTTTGCTAAAAAAATTACGTATTTATTTTCAATTTTTGAGTCTCCCACTGTGTCCCAAACCTTAGCGCCATTTGCAAAAACTGACCCAGATGTTATAGAAGGTGAATGACACGGACGGGTCAACGTATGTGCTATTCGTACTCAAGTACCCGCATCCGGTGCTGAAAACTATATCAAATATTATATAGGTTACATCACTAGGACAGATCGCTAGCCAACGGGATGGTCGCGGTTTTTTATAGGTTGCGTGGTTGAGTCCAGGCGTATCTCTTCGATGATGGTTTTCATTTCCAAAAAGAGGATCCAAAAGGATCCTTAAAAGTAGTGTGTTCTTCTTCTTCTTCTTATAGTGTCGATGTCTTCAACTATTTTTTTTCCGTCCAGTATTTAGCAATCTGTACGGCTCTATCATTGGCCTCGCATAGATCCCGAAACGTACAGGTGGTTGTGCAGGATGGGCAGCTCAGCAAGTGTCGCATGTCTTGCGTTGCGGCTCCACACTGTGGTGTGTTCAAAATCAGCCACTGAATTTAATTCAGTTATTTTTCAGTATTTATTGTAATCTTGATCACGTCACTAACGTGTACCAATAACGCTACCATTGTAGCGTCTATTATTTGCCTAATATCAGGGTAAATATTTTCACAAAAAACACTATACTTGGTAATGTTTTTAAGTAAAAGTAGGGCATAAATTATTTATTTATTTATGTATTTATTTATTTATTTATTTATTTATTTATTTATTTATTTATTTATTTATTTATTTATTTATTTATTTATTTATTTATTTATTTATTTATTTATTTATTTATTTATTTCTTTATTTATTTATTGATTAGGCACCTCAACGACTTACTCACTAAAACATATACAAAAACAAAACACATACAGTATTAAGCAAAGTGAGTTCGTCACTTACAGAGAAATTATGATTGTAACTTGATTTTCTTATTAGAGTTTATTAAGGGTGTCTGTAATTCTAAGTGCATAACAATAATTCCAGTTGTATAACAATATACACCACCATCGCATCATCACTGTCACAAGTGAAAGCCAAATTTCCTTACCGGTTAAAATTGTAGAAGGACTTTTTGGAGATAATATCAGTACCTAGATGATAATAGTCATTATGTTTAGTCACAATTGGGTAAATGAGCACATACAGTCACATACAACTGTATACAGTTCTCTAATATGGCACCACCCACAATCTTCAAGAGTCTTACTGCCAAATATAAGTTGTAACAACAAGTTCTAATTAGACATTACTATCCATGTATGTGAAACTTTCTTTTTTATATTTTTTCACCGTAATATTTGTGCTATTATGAGGCCTACTTACACTAAGTTGGTATGTTTAATGGTGGTGACCAAGAATTGCGTATAAACTTGATAAATTTTAACTCAGCAGTTGAAAATAACTTTAATAACAAAACTGAGATTAAATCTAGATACAGAGTATTGAAAATGAGCAGCTAAGTGGATAGAGTAATAATTTAATTAATATTTAAATTATTACTCTATCCACACTAATATTATCAAGGCAAAAGTTGGTGAGTGTGCGTGTATTTGTTACTCCTTCACGCTCAAACGGCTGAACGCATTTCGATAAATCTTGATACACTGGTAGAACATCTCCTGAAATAGCATATAGAATATTTTTATTGGGACTATTTTCTACATGAACTCAGGCAGAGTCGCTAGCAGAATCTAATTATTACTAAATTGAAATTTTCAGTGGCTTCCACTATGATATCCTCATGCTTTGGTTGAAATTAATTCTTTAACCCGAAGTGAAACGAAAATTTTAATTAAAAAACTTTTTTTCGACCGAAAGACATCCACTGTTAGACATAGGCCTTCTCCAAGTATCGCTAAGTTCAATTAACTGTCCTATGCGTCTCCCATCCATCGGATTCTCGCAACCCTTACCAGGTCATTGGTCCACCTTGTAGGAGACCTTCTACGCGGTGACCACTCCAGAACCTTTCGGTCCCAACGACCATCTGTTCCACGAGCAATGTGCCTTTCCCACTGCCACTTACGTTTCGCGATTCCGAAGCTTGAAGAATCAGTTAACAACTTAACAAAATCCGTGCCAGACCACACCTTCAAAACAAATCGAGTGGAAGGTCAGACATATTGATTGTTACAACATCATTACACCGACATTTATCGGCGATGCAAACACTATCACGCTCCTTATCTCCAGGACTCATTAGTTGTATATTTTATTGCCGTCATTTGGGAAATACGGAGATGCTATCGGGATGTTATCGAGTGAAATGGGTGCAGGTAATTTGGTAGACATATGGCTCGGAAACGTGGTCGCTCACAATGGGCCTCATCAGAAGGCTTAAAGTCACCCAAAGAGCAATGGAAAGGGCTATGCTCGGAGTTTCCTTGCGCGATCACATCAGGAATGAAGAGATCCGCAAGAGAACTAAGGTTACCGACATAGCCCGAAGAATCGCCAAACTTAAGTGGCAGTGGCCAGGGCACATTGCTCGTAGAACAGATGGTCGATGGGGACGGAAGGTTCTAGAGTGGCGGCCACGTACCGGAAGACGCAGCGTCGGAAGGCCTCCCACAAGGTGGACCGACGACCTGGCGAGGGTCGCGGGAATCCGATGGATGCGAGACGCGCAGGACCGGTCGCTGTGACGACGCTTCGGGGTGGCCTATGTCCAGCAGTGGACGTCTTTCGGCTGAGATGATGATGATGAATTTGGTAGGTAGGTATACAGAATCTTGTGCATGTACGAAGAGTTGTAGAAAAATGTGCAAGAAACTCTATGGTTCATGAACATTTTTCTTGCACTTTGAAGTTTCTTGTACATTTTTCCCCATAGTGCGCTTTGAAAACAAAACGTTTCATCACACAAGGCATTAGATCTGTTTCGCGGAATACCTGTTTTTTTTTGTGGGAATCTAATGACTTCTCCCGCTCTATGGCAGAGTGGGAGAAATCAGAGTGTCAGGCGTAGTCGTAGCGTGATGGTATATAGCCTATAGCATTCCTCGATAAATGGGCTATCTAACGCTGAAAGAATTTTTCTAATCAGACCAGTAGTTCCAGAGATTACACCCTACATACAAACTTACAAACCTAATAACTTAATTTTACCTCTTTATAATATTATTTATTTATTAAATTCTTCATGCACATAGAAGCACAGAGGCGGACTTAATGCCTTAGGCATTTTCTACCAGTCAACCTTACCAACCAACCTATATTAGTATAGATTAAAACCCACTCCTATGTTTCTTCGATGCCTTGCGTTTCAGGACCACAGCTGTTCTCCTGTTCCTATTTCGTGGGTGCATCCATAAACATAGACACACAAGACCCAGAAAAACTACAGATATAGGCCATACAAGTATTTGTTTCGTGCGGGAATCGTAGCGCAGCAGCCAATAATTCAATCACTGCGCCAATCTTGCGGTCCAACTCTGTAGCTCTACTTAATAACACATGCCTTCAAGTCCTTAACGCCAATATCATTTCCCAACAAACTTCCCACGTCTAACCCGAACCAATAATTTCGATTAAAAAACAATTAAAAACCTAAAAAAGGCAATCTTACATAAACACAGAAACTTAAAAACAAAATGTCGCAAAATTGCCCGTTCCAGAATTAAGGCCACTTTGAACGCATGCTTAATCAATTTGACTCATGCATTCCTCTCGCCGGGTACCGCGGTGTACTGGCTTTTAGTTAAACTTCTATTGTAGTATAGATTAGTGCGCAGAAGAGACAGGAATCAGAGTTGTGCAAATATTCGTGGCTACGAGTGAATCGGTCACTCCTGGACTATATTGTGTGTCTATGATTTTGCCGACCAAATTTTTTTTAGGTGGAAAAACCATCAATAACTTGGAAAGAGTGTCAGATTTTTACTGATTAAAACCCACTCAGCTACTCGTAAGTTCCTTCTTTGCCTTGCATTCCAGGACTCCGAGGTTCCCTTTTGGACGACCCAAGAACTTAAGATAAAGGTCCAACATCAGCCTAAACCGTTAAATTCATGTTTAGTGTGGCAATTTTTGAAGTAGACTGTTCTTCCATTTACTTGTCATAGTCATCATAACCATCATTTCAGCCGAAAGAAGTCCGGCTAGTAGTTTACACAGTGACGAATACGAGCAGATGCTCGCATCCATCGTATTCTCGCGAGTCGCGACCCTCACCAGGTCACCGGTCCATCTTGTAGGAGGTCTTCCAACTTTGCGGCTTCCGTTGCGTGGTTGCTACTTCACTCCACGCTACGTATCAAAATATCTACTGTTCTTGACGGCAGATGCAAAATTGCATAAATAAAAGTGTCCACTAGACGTCAAATGTCTCGGAAATATGTCAAATGTTTAGGAAATGTGTCAAATGGTGTGCAATCGTGATTAGCGTTGAATTTGTGCGTCATGTTTGTTTTTTTGTAACTGTTATTTGGTCTGGTGTTGGCACCTACTCTGATGCAAGGACGTTATCGTAATGCATCACTCTAAGAATAGTAAACATTATTGCCATTTCCTTACTACACGAAACCACAGTAGAAAATTATGTATCTAATTCAATAGGAAATATGCATATAAAACTATTTGTTATCTAACCAGATTAATTATCAATATATTCAATTATATCCAAAAATAAACTAATATCTGTGATAAGAATATCATAATTGGTAGAAAAGCAAACGAGATATAGCAATTTTAAACGAATAAAGTTTATACGTTTGTGAAAGGTGCCACGATACAGGAGAAATTCCTAGTGTAGGAAAACATTAATAAAATAAATAAATAAAGTGTTTAGCAATATGTAATTTGCCCACAATTACAAACAAGTACCTCACGCGACATTTGACACATCACATTGCAATATACTCGTATTGATTGACCAATCCTTTGACAACAGTCCTTATACTTGTACCACTCAAACTTCGGAACATTGCAAGAATTGAATTTCAAGTAGTTCGATCTCAAGTGAGATTGTACAGATAGACAAAGGAGACAATTTTTTTTCGGCCCACTGTTAAACGGTAATGTTTATTAATGATATTGCACATGAAAAAAGTGATCATCTTGTTGTAATTAACTGACCAAAAATTATATCGATACGTAACCGGAATAATGAAATAATAGTAAAATAGTATTACGGCAAAAAATGCTTGTTAGGAGCGTTTTTAGGTTTATTTTCAAAATCACCGTGGAACAAAACGTAATTAATAGCCCGTTGCAGATACTCTGTCTTCCAGTTTCCACACCCAGCAGCAACCTTCAACCTTCCAGAGCTGGATGATTTTCCTCAATTGTCATTCCAGGACCTAATTCTATTTTCTCTAGGAATTTATCAAATCAAACAATCTCGTTCATACTATGGAGAGCATGTCAGGGCCTCCGGACAATTCAAAATCGAGGTATCTGTCCATGATTATGGTCCATATAATTATCTACTACAAAGTAGGATACAATCAAGGCACACAAGTAAGAAAACTCATTATATTTATATATTAGTTGATACTACTCCATCAATTACTAACAATAGAGCTGCTCTTGCTGGATACTGTTGTAATTTTTAAGTGGGCAGACGCGCAGTTGGTTGCTGTGCACATGTGATGTGTATAGTGTGGTATTTATCTTGGGCACGGCATCAAGGTGAGGTTAAGCCACCTGCATCTTTTTAGGGTTCCGTACCTCAAAAGGAAAATACGGAACCCTTATAGGATCACTTTGTTGTCCGTCTGTCTGTCTGCCTGTCTGTCTGTCAAGACCCTTTATCTCAAGAACGCGAGAAGGTATCAAGTTGAAATTAAAACTGTATACTCAAGTCCGTGGTCCCTTGAAGCTGTGTAAATATCAAACTTGTAAGTTGACGGAAAAAGAAGATACGCCCGTTTATGTTGCAAAAAACGTACATTTCGACACTGTCAAAGAAATCAAAATTCATAAGGTACTTCCCGTTGACCTAGAATCTTGAAATTATGGTACAAAGCATGATAATTTTAGCACAAATATAGAATAAATTCTGAAAACTGAAAGTTTTTAGTTACGTCACAAGTTTTTTTTTTTGAAAAATCTTCAAGACTCGATTCGAGAATTGAATTTATTTTCATAGGTAAGTTGGTACGGAACCCTCAGTGCGCGAGTCCGAATCGCACTTGCCCGGTTTTTTTGATGAAATCCTGTTTTAAGAGATAAACAGTAATAATATTTCTTGTGATGTACCTATAATGTGTTTTTTCCCAACCAGCTTATAACACATCACCTTATTATTTTAGATTTACAGTATTGGCCGGCAAAAACCGCGCTATTTCGAAATGAATACCTACATCTAATCCATTTTCATGAATAAGTCTATCAAATCGTGTAAATCACATCAAAATCTGTCACGTAGTACAGACGTGACTTTGTTTTATACTATATATTATTGAAAAGTGCACTATTTTGACTTAAAATACCAAGGAGACCTATCCACTCATAAGATAATAGCTCTTGTGAGATTTTAAGTTATTATGAGAGTCATGTTTTGACTGTCGTATTTCACAGTATTCCGGTTTCATAAAGTTTTGCTAATATTACCACTGTAATCTATAGATTATAAGGAATAAACTAACGTGCATTTCATTGCTATACGCCACAATTTGTAGAGGGCCTATTCCCCAAACAAAAGAAATTGTCTCCTTTCTACACCTCATCGAGTCTACTTCAATTATAGAAAAAAACCTCTCCACAACTTAACTGGATAACATGGTACCTCTTGGTGGGGCTCAATTGCATACTGTCGAGCTTCTGATCTCCCGTAACGAATTTCAAAGATCGCTCAATTAATTCTAGATTATTAATTACATTTAAGTCAACCCATATTTTTTATATTCATATTCAGTCCGATATAATCTGATGAATAAGCCAATGTAAAAATGAAATCTCTTGCTTCGCACGGTTTTGTGCATTTAATCAGTTTCAAAATAGTAATTGAAAGAATTTAGTTTTTTATGCAGAATACAGTTAATGATTGTTCAGAATTTGGCAGCAATATATACTACTATATTGAGTCAACCCTCCCGGCAAACTTCGCTGATTTAGACAATTTTAGAATAAAATTCTCAGCTCCATTTTTGCCGAAATTTCTTCTAATGATTCCACATACCTATTGTTCAGTTGCACAGACATTTCAAATACAAAATTACACCTTTTCATCACAATATTCACTTTGAATCAATTTGCCAATAATAATTAGAGACAGCCACTGAACTTCACTAAAAAAAAACCGCCAAAAACTCAAAAAAATAAATAAATCATAAACATAAACAGTACTTTATTCAAACCAGTGTCCCGTCTGTTTCATGCCTCGTTCAGACTCTAATTTTAGTCGAGTTAATACGTATGAGTAACAACCTATCATTCGGTATGACGAATTGTATCGAGACTCGTAATGCAAGTGGACTTTATTTCGGACTAGTCGAGTCGAGTAGTCAAGCGTTTGGTTAATAATCTTGTCATGGATTTATGGGAATACGATGGGTTAACAAGACGTGTTTGGAATAGAAATTGGAGGTTTTTTTATGGGTATTTTTTATTGTGTTAAAATTATGTTTGGTGGCGAGACAAAAGCCATTAATTTTTTTTTATTGACTTATTAGTATGTATAGTCCGTCTAATGAAAGCGCGACCTGAGAAAAAGAAGTTAAATCCAATTTTGTATGTGGTATTACTAACTAGTAGGAGAATCATGTCTTGACACTTCACATTTTTTTTTATTCCCTATAATTGCGGCTGAATAATGTTACCAATTAAATTAAAAAAAAACTCCAGGTCGCGCTTTCATTAGACGCACTCTAGTGTCTTTAGCAGCACAATTGACACCGTAGGTTTGATTTTCAACTTAAACATATCCTTCTTCTTCTTCCTGCCCTTATTTTATTTTTATTTTATTTTTCTTCCAGTCTGTCCTGTCATCCTTCACACTATCACCAACTCCCTTTTCTTTCATATCACTCCTCACACAATCCATCCGTATTTTCTTTGGCCTCCCTCTCCCTCTCCATCTATCTACATTACAGATACCAGAAATATGAATTTTAACGTAAGGGACACTTTTACAGTTTTCGTAAATGTCCCTTACGTTATTTCATATTTCCAGTATCGAATATAAATTCAGAACTCTTTTAGTAACATGCATTTCAGCTTAAACATATACGTTTCTAGATATTTCTAATGTCCAATTCTTGATCGAAAATATCTGGATTCATCTCCGCCTTATAACTACGTTGTTCATCAACCGGTATGTAAAGTTAGTGTACATCCTGTATAACAACCCCTCAAGACATTATACAGTATGTTTTCATCGAGAAATTACACTAAGTAATGGTACATTTGCTGCATAATCGTTGCCTAAGTGATATTCGCATCACATGCTCAGATCTTGATGCAGGACTTAGATTATTCACCGTGGCTGGTTCATGCTTAAGAGCCAGCAAATATTATCCACTAATTATTTTACTGCATAAGTTATATGGCAGATACTCGTGTATATTAACGATTGTAAGCTCAGCTATTGCTTTATTCATAAAATTACTAGCATATGTAATTAGCACTGTAATTAAATAGTAATAAACCTTAAAACAACAATTTTAATTAACTAAAAACTATGCGAAATCACGTAATTTTTCTTAATACTTATATAAACTAAATACATACTAGGCCAAGGTATGAGGATGAAACTGTAGATTTTACAAATGCCTGTGCGTGGTTAGAAATGGACACTTTACCTAGTACTTCTATAATCATGCAAGCATGGTTGAAAAGCTTAGTGTGTCATCCGAAGCAATGTTTGATAAAGATGCAACGCGGAAAAAGAAAGATAGCTCTTAAACGGTCGGTTGGCATTCGGTTACTTCCGTCGCTCATTTGAATATTTCACAAAACTTGATCCAGATTGGAAATATTTACGTGTTCATGCGACTCCACTGCTGGGTGTCTGCTGCGACTCTCTCTTATCATCCTTCTCGGCTGCGTGTGAGCTTGACGAGATCATTCCCTAGACTTTGAAGGTCTTTGATCGGCTTTGGCCTATACTTAGTTATTTTTATACTCATGTTTTAACAGAGGTGTCCTACACTCCTATAAAACGTCGCTTGTGTAATCGTCTTTTGTAAACCCCCTTTTATTAGGTGGTTTACAAAAGCAAGTTAACAAAAGCCATTTGAAAATTGCATAATTTTCAAATGGCTTTTCCCATTCTGGGTGGAGTGAGACAGAAAGCCAGAATTTACTGAACCTTAGACATCTATCAGTGTCCCTCTAATTGTTCTTTGAGTTTCAGGCCCACGGTACCTCTTTGGCACAACCCCACAATGCCTAAACATCCTATTCTTACTTTTAAATTCCTCTCCAGCCAGCACATCTCACTGTCTCATCTTCGCATAACCCAGCCACTGCGTCCCGGCCATCGACCCCGCGATGCGCGCGAGTTGACCGACTAACTATATTTGTATTTGGTCCATAGTGCCACTATTATGGGCTGACTTCCGATTAAGTGCTCCTGATTACTTCTAATCGGTAAGCTTCGATCTTGAGATGGTAGGAATTGTTTTGTTGTAGAAGGGGATAGGTACCTGGTATTGTAGTGTGTCATCAATTGTTATAGAATTCTAATTAGTTTGGCGGTTGAGGCGTTGATTGGGTTAGGGTAGTGAGATCATCAATACTGATTTAGTGAACAAGATATCAGAATTGAATACACTTACGGACGAATTAAATTTTTCTTCCATGTTTGATAAGTGCAGGATAATAAATAGATGTGTACAAAGTGAAAAATTAACGACATAACAATTTGTTTACACACTGAATTGATAATGATTTTGACAAAATTGTTGAAAACTGTAGCACTATGAACCAGTGGAAATTATCCTAATGCTCTTAATTACAACAAGCGTTCCTCTTCCTGGATTTTAGATCAATATTTCATTTACACGACTCTCAATTCTGAAATCTTCCTTGATACAATCACTGAACAAATCATTGATAAATATTAATTAGGTATCGATAAATTTATATGGATAAATAACGCAATACTTCTATCTAATTGCGTGATCCAATCACAAATATCATCACTACCACTACCTACATCGTCCTCACAGCTGTTTGAAATAATCAACCAACATACTGAAGAAAAAAAGAAAAGCAAAAATACCAGCTGAAAGCTTGACTCACACTTACATGACATTTCTATTATTGTAGCCTTATCGCGGCCGATTAGATTGATTCACGAATTGCTCATAGTCCGGCCCTCACGTACGCCAGGTTACCAAGGACGGAACTTTTCATATCGGACTTTAGTCCGCACTTACTTTTTACACGTACTGTGTTCTGGTCAACGATGGTTGCATCTGAAACAGATTTTAGGAATGGAGAATGGCGAATATATATAGCTGTTTAAATTCATCATTTTTGTGCCAAAAACGTACTTACACTGTTAGACGTGGCTACCCCCAATTGTAGCTGCAACGACTGGCCCTGTATTTCTTCATCTGTCTAGCCTTTTCCCAACTATATTGGGGTCGGCTTCCAGTCAAGCCGGATTTAACTGAATACAGGTGTTTTACGAGGAGCGGCTGCCTTCCAGACCTCCACAACCCATTAACTGGGGTAACACGGTACTTCATGGCAAGACTGGAGTCAGATTTACTGGCTTCTGACTATCCGTAACGACTGCCAAAGTTCTCCAAATGACAGCCAGGACCAACGGCTTAACGTGCTTTCCGAGGCACGGAGGAAACTCGTTATGTTAAGATGGTCACCCATCCACAGATCAACCTAGGCAAGCGTTGCTTAACCTTGAAGATCGTCCTGTGCGGCTGTTATTATCTAGCCACGAGCTCCTCAAACTTGCCCTGTACTTCTTGCATCCATCTAAATATCCAGAAATAGCCGGCGACCCTATACCAGGGAATAGGTCCCATCTTTGTGATCCTCAATAGGTCATCGGTCCATTAAGTGGGAGGCCTACCAACACTACGTCTTCTAGTAGACAGTCACCACTCTAGAACCTTGCGGCCGTATTGACCATCTGTTTTGCAAGCAATGTGCTGTGCTCACTGCCACTTATGTTTGGCGATTCTTTGGGCTATGTAACCTTTTTTCTACTACTTACGTCTTCGTTTCTTTGGCTTTTACAGTGAAGAAATTTTTATAGAACAGATATGATTTTGATGATGATACAGAAAAGATTTTACAGTTAAAAAAAGAAATTCTAAATTGGTTTACTGAATTTAAAGCCATAAACAGATTGGGCCAGTAATGTTTTTATATTACATAATTTCTTACGAACGTTTCTACACACGTGTATTATATCTACATAAGTTAATCAAGTTTAATTTATAATCCCTGTATTTCCCCCATGATATACACACTATGAAAATATCGGGCAAAACAACATTCTAGCGTAATCCATTTGATTGATATATCTTTAATACGCGAATTTGTGGTTCTCTGTCACTTTAATTTATGAATACTAATCTTAATAATACTATAATACCTAGTAAGTATATGACCGATAGAAAAATGTAACATTTGATAAAAACAACATTAGAGATTGGGTAAATAACTTGATAATACATATATTTTCCTTGAACGTCATAGTATCTTTTTATCTACTTATTGTTGTTTTTTATAACTAGGTAACAGATTATCGAAGAGTAATAATTCTTTCATTCTTTATTGCTCATCTAAATAAGTCATAGCATATAGCGAAATAATTAAGTTCATGTACAAGAGTTGAGTTTTGTCCTAGCAAACCTTCAAATGAGAGGATCGGCTTACAATAAGAATAAAACATTTTGTTTGAATCTTGGATGTACCTCTTTAAGTAAATACTGATCTACAAAGTGTTGGAAGGCCACCTCGTAGGACGTAGACCAACGACCAGGTCGTTCGTCGTAGAGAGAGCTTGATAGGTGCTAGATGAACCGGGGTTGTTTTCTGTTGGGACGATTGAGAGGCCAATCTCCAACAGTGGGCGTCTTTCAGCGTGAGCAGCAAGTGATGATGATGATGAGTTATTGAGTACCAAATTACCAAACGATGTTATTTATTTATATACTCTTTATTGTACACCTCGGAGGAGCTCGTGGCTAGATAATAACAGCCGCACAGGTCGATCTTCAAGGTTAAGCAACGCTTGCCGAGGTTGGTCTGTGGATGGGTGACCATCTTAACATAACGAGTTTCCTCCGTGCCTCGGAAAGCACGTTAAGCAGTGGGTCCCGGCTATCATTTGTGGATCTTTGGCAGTCGTTACGGATAGTCAGAAGCCAGTATATCTGACTCCAGTCTTGCCATGAAGTACCGTGTTACCCCAGTTAATGGGTTGTGGGGGTCTGGTAGGCAGCCGCTCCTCGTAAAATATATATTAATATATTCAGCTAAATCCGGCTTGACTGGAAGCCGACCCCAATATAGTTGGGAAAAGGCTAGGCAGATGATGATGACTCTTTATTGTACCTACACCATAAAAATACATTTTCTTATTACAAGGAGCTTAAGATTAGTAGGGGTGGTACAATGGGCGGTCTTATCGCTAACAGCGACTTATTTTACTTACAGACAACCTTTGGATGGTTTTGGATCTTCACGTATATACAGTCTCAGTATGGCTGCATATTATGGTAGTAGACTATTATAAATCTCAGAAAATCTACGGTTCCTTTGATACATAACACAGGAGCAAAGCCTTCTGTAAAGAATAGTTTTGCATAGAGTATTTCCTAAATTACGATTTCAATTTTGATTGAATGCCTTATAAGATGAAAAGTCAGTCATTCATCTTAATTAAATATTTTATTCGTTGGCTTTGACAAAAATGCTCAAAGGCTTTGCATAATACATCACATAATAATATAATCCTACTATAATCACTGTAATATTATAAAAGGCATAATTTTGTGAGTGTGTGTGTATGTTTGTTACATCTCCACGATCGAACTGCTGAACGGATTTGGATGAAAATTGACACACGGGGTGGCTGTGTCCTGGAATAGCTCATTAGGATAATTTATACCCCGGGAGTACTTATGTACCCTTGGAGCAATTTTCTACACTTACGCGTGCGAAGCCGCAGACAGCAGTTAGCATCTTATAATCGTCAAAATCTGTTAAAAAATAAGTCTACAAACTACTTCTTCCTATTATCCCATTTTACTTGGGGTCGGCGCACCACATTTTTTCTTCCATTCTGTCCTGTCACCCGTCTTTACATATCACGCCATCCATCCATCTTTTCGTGCGATAAGTCTAGAACACGGATTAAAAAATACAAAATTAGCCCGAAAAACACATCAAGTACTTAATTATCACTTTGAAAATCACAATAATATCAGTCAAAATGCCTGAGAAGGTCGTTCCTTATCACTAATCTACTATCAGTTACACGTCACGACCGATACGAGTTAATTTGGTCGAGTTAATTATCTTCTCATTATCTTTCAACTGAAATTGTTCAGTATTGTACCGCGACTTCAGACTTACAAACGTGAAAACTGTAAAAGTGCCTGAAAATTTGTTAAATTTTAATTATTGCAGTTTTGAAGTTAGCGGTACATTGTGATTATAAATTATTAAAACTTAGTATTTATTGTGATTTAAAAGTTAAGTAAATTAAAAAACAATTTTTTCAGTGTTAAAGTGGTTTTTTTTTGTGAAAATGATAGTGATGTGACAGTTTTAAAGTGTCGATAAATATATCGAAAAACAATGTGTTGTAAAAAAGTGTGTAACATAGGGTGTGAGGCCCCCCCTCACAGAGGAATTAAGACTTTGAAGCAGCGATCACGGTAACATTACAATAAGACAGGATTTATATTTTGCATGTTTTGGTTTAGAATAGTCAGCATGGATATTACTGAGCTTGCTAATCCAAAATAAGTCTTGAAAAGTTATCAGTCAAACAAATGGGGAATTGACCCAGTTGTGATGATGATGATGATGATAAACAAGTTCATAAGAAATAGAGGGAATGAGATATTGAATTTTTATTTAGGTCGATATTGATCATCATGAAATACCCACATAGATACTGTAAGTACCTATTTTAAGTTATTTTTTATTTGGTTCTGGTAAAAGCAGCAATTTTTGGTTCCCTGGTACGAGTAGTAGGTAAGTCGTAGGTTTCAACTCAGGCAGGTACTTTGCTTTCAGTAATTTATTTCACCACCACTGCTCTCAAAATGGTGAAGGAAAAAAAAGACATGAGGAAACCGGTATATCCTAGAACCAAAAATTGGAAGACATGTGACATCCACCAACACGCACTGAACCCACTTGCTAGAGTCCCAGCAGTGGGATCATATCATAATGCTCATTATGTTATGTTAGTAAAAACGAGGGAAAATTCACGTGAATTTTCATGAAACGATGTTTATTCAGCTTCAAAAAACAAAGTGCACGTGACAATTAACAATTAAACAGACCAGCTGGGTAAATAGTTTCCGGGTCTCTAGTATTACTCACAATAACACCAATAACATACACACTATGTATTGTATTGTAAATACAACTTACTGTTAAGTCGCAGTTTCTTCACAGAAACTGTGAAGACCACCTTTATTCCCTTATACAATATCAAGCCAGGAAGGTTTCAAGACGTGGAGATCGTGACTTGTATATAAACAAGTTAGAAGCATCATTACATAATAAATAAACAAATCTACTACAACTTAACCTCTTATCCAAAACAAATAGTTCGTAACTAGAGCTCATCTTACACTGGTTCCCCACCAGCATAATTTGAGCTGTCCTGCCAATACATTTGTTTGGAAATTATTACAATGTAGAGCTCTTTGATAAATGGTAGCATAGTTAACGTCTTTTAAATTATGTGCATACTTAATAATGACAATAGTTTGTTAGGCTGTCGGTACACTGAATGGCGAGGCGATGTGGAGCGAATACTAAGCTTTAAATGAAAAGGTATACCTAATAGTTGTAACTGGGTAATTTGTTTAGGAGTCCCTTATGTGGGGCACAAAGGACTAAATGGCTGACTTAGATTTGATTCATGCTGTTTATGTCCGTATATTACTGTAAACTTAGGTATTTGTCCTCATTCCATACCTTTTTGTAAAGATTGGTAAATTATTTAATAACTTCTACCGCTATGGGTGAAGTAAGAGGGAATTTCAGACTTTTACTGACTAAAACACACCCGTGTACCTTCAATTGCCCCTTGCATTCTAGGGTCACAACAGAAGCTTGTGTCGACGAAGTGGTAGTGTCGTGCCGTGGTGTCGTTGCAGCTTCATCGACACAGTTTAATAGTTTTGTATGCGCACACTCATTTTACGCAGGTCTACCCCACGCATATAATGACAAATATTCGTCTATGAAGCCTAAATCTTTCCTTATTGGTAGACAAAGTTCTCCTGGTAGGCAGCCGCTCCTCGTAAAATACTAGTATTCAGCTAAATCCGGCTCGACTGGAAGCCGACCCCAATATAGTTGGGAAAAGGCTAGGTAGATGATGATAATGATGAAGCTTAAATCTTTCCAAAAATCCCTTTAATTCAATAACTATTACTTTATTTCTACTTATAAACCTTGACATTGATAACATAAAGCCTCATAGTTAACTACACTACAATCACAAATCAATAAAAATACAACTACCTATTTCGAACTCGCTATAAACCAATCAAATTAATTCTGACAAGCGTAATAACTTGACATCCTTCCGTCTAACAACCTCGCTTGTTACTTAAACTATGAATAAAACTTTTACTACACACATACCGACAATTTCATCACAAAATAATGATGCATAATTATCACCGATCTTCACTGAACCCTACAATTTGAACACCATATTTATAAAATCATTAATATTTTATCTCTTCGCATCAAAAGTTCAAGCATAGCTTTCGATGCTGTATATGGCGCGAACAATCACGCTCTGTGTGTGAGTGCCTTTATGTTGGACTTATAAGGGTGGTTGCCCAATGGAAAGTTTGGGTTTTTATCAAGGTCGAGTTATGGGAATGGTGGGGTTTGGTGACGGTTATGGTGATGAGTGAAGGTTATTGAAGTGGAAAATGATTATAAATAATTATTTGTCATAGTCAGCGGCGATAGTAGAAAATTATCCCAAGGGAATATACTCCCGAAATAAAAAAACATTCTATGTACGATTCCAGGACATGGTCTACCCGTGTATCTACCGTTAGTAGTTACATCAAAAACGATTCAGGAGTTTTTGCGTGAAAGAGTAGCAAACATCTATCTATACGTACAAACTTTCGCGTTAATAATAAAAGTTATCTAGTAGGATAACACGTGTTTATACGTTTGCATCACTGCTTACCATCAGGTGGGATCGCAGTCTAGCACTAGTTTATAACAATTAAAAAATAAATAACATAGGCTTTAGTCAATAAAAATCGGACACGCCCTCATCCGCCCTAAATCAGGTGAAGTCATCAGATGATTTTTCCCCCTTATTAAAAAAAATCTTTTAAAGCTAATAAACATTACCTACTATGTAACACGAAAGACTTAACATATTTTTTTACTTGTAAGAACATCAACAAACAAAACACAAAAACAGCTGTTATAAGCCAAAATACCATAACCGACCGCATTGTAAAGTAACGTCACAGAGTAAAGGTAGCCTTTCGAACCGAGCGTCTATAGCGTCGGTGACGCCGCGACAGAGCGACAGATAGATGTTCTATGCAAATGTATGAAATTCTAGGGAACGACTTTCGAACCCAGCGACACTGACGCGGCGTCAATGACGTCAATGACGCGGCGTCACTGACGCTATAGACGCTCGGTTCGAAAGGCTACCTTTAATAATAGTACGTAACGTGCAGAGACACCGCAAAACAACAAAACACATACGAACAGAGTCGCGGGCGCAAGCGTGTCCAATCGCGAAGTTTTCTCAAACAATTCGTCTTACTCGCAATACCGTTTACATAATTATGTTCATATTACTAAACGTTGCTTGATGCCAAAGAAAAGTAGTAAATGGAGTGTTCATAATAATTATGTCTATATTTGTTTCTAAATTAGCTATGAAAATTGTAAATTTACACAAAAATTGGTCAAGCCTTTTCAGTGGAGTTCAATAACAATCACTGTAATACAAGATATTTAAAAATATTAAAATTAGTAAATATACTATGTACACTATTTTTTTAAAGAATAGAATTTTAGTGCTTATGCACATTTCCCCAAATAAATAACCTAACATATCGTAATAAATTCATTGACTGGGTAATTTTTTCATCTTATTTATTACTAGCTGTCCCCTGCAGTTTCACCCGCATTTTTCGTTACTGCTCCGCTCCCGTGGGTCGTAGCGTGATGGTATATAGCCTATAGCATTCCTCAATAAATGGACTATCTAACACTGAAAGAATTTTTCAAATCGGACCAGTAGTTCCAGAGATTACCCCCTACTTACAAACTTACAAACCTACAAACTTACAAATTTTACCTCTTTATAAGATTTGGACTCGGATCCCGTCACTTTCCTATCTATTGGCTCTTTGAGGTCCCTCTCTGAGGACAATGGTGGGAGGCCTGTCTTTTTTTCATTTTGAGGCAGTACTTAGGCGTAAAGCTACATAATTTATGCTACGTCTATTGATAGTTTCCATCCGTTCACTGCGTAATTGAAATTTTTATATGTTTTTTCCGCCAACGATCGATAGTTCGGTTTTTCTATTACCACGATTACTTCATTTATTCTCTACTCCATGCCCAACAGCAACACTAGCAAATTCTCACGGTGTTATGCGCGGGAGTAAATATTCGGCAGAAGTGTTAGTGGGCCTAATGTCACTATACTATTTACTTAGTGAAAGTCTGTTTAGAATAATATCGAATGTCGAGTGACGCTTCTGAAGATGTTTACTAGATGTTTAGTGGTTTCTTTTATGCAATTTGTTTATTTGTGGAGTTACGAGTATATGGTGCTTCAAGATAATCTTGTGGGTGTATTGTAAAGTTAAAATTTTAAAACGACATGTTGCAGAGTGAAAACAGTAGTTTATGTTGAGTGTCGGTATTCTATTCCAAATTCGCAACTTTTAATTGATATGACTCAATCGTTATGTGAATATATTATTATATAATTGCAATATTAGTTGATCTGGTGATTTTTGGAGCTACTGATGAACACGAGACCCTGGATTCCGTTTGCGGTTCAGCCAAAGGATCGTTGAGATTTCCATATTATATCGAATTTAGTTATGGAGTGTTTTAGTTAATAGTAATTTTGCTCCCTATAACATGGGACTTAGAAAGTAGTGATAATTTTGTAAGTTTACCATAGATCCGGTCACGATCTATGTACACTATTCTACCTAGTAATCTTATATCAGTTTTTGAACCCAGGACATGTTAAAATGACAAGCGAGAGAGCGAGAAAGAGGGATAGAGCTATACACCCTTTAAAGCCCTTTAACAGTTCAGTTTAGGTCCTTGAATAAATCGTTAAGAGCTCCTGTTGAGGCCTCTGGTCTTCTAAATCTTAAACTTAACTGTTTCACTATTGGCTGCTATCAACGAGCCACTCAATCATACAGTATGATGTCTGTTTATACAGGGGGTTCGAGAAAGCGAGCCGCGTTGTCTTCCGACCCGCTGGCCTAAGACCCTAGTGTTTGTTCACGTGCCTTGAGAAACTGGCTCCGTTGACATGTGACGGCTTCCGTTACGTTTTGAGAGGTCTTCATAATCTTAACTTTGTCGTACCGGCCACTTAGTATTAGCAAGGGAGAGTTATGAGATTCTGAAACGTTAGATATGATATCTACTATCAGCCCTATAAGTATTAACCCTTTTTTAGCAGTTATGTTATAGTTAGTACATTTTTGTGTTAGTCTATACTAATAAAATAATGATACTAATATTGTAAAGCTGAAAGTTTTTGTGAGTGTTTGTTCAGTGTTTGCTTCACACTTGAACGGTTGAACGGATTTTGAAGAAACTTGGCACGTGAGTAGACCATGTTCTGCAATAGCACATGGCCTACTCAGTCACAGAGCAGATACCCGCTAGGTCTGTAGTAATTTTCTGAAACGTAAGCCTGTGGGCCTAAGACGTAAAGGACAACTGAAAGTGTGGTTTAAAAGATGGCACTATTGGCGTAGTGGTTGAGCGATTGGCTATTGCGCTGCGTGTTCGATTTCCGCACGGAATAAAATATTTGTATGGCCTATAGATAGATGTTCCGGGTCTGGGTGTCTTGTGTATGTGAGTTTATATGTTTGTGAATGCACGCCACGATACAGGAGTTACTCCCAGTATAGGGCAAAGTTAAAAAAAAAACAGAAAAATATTGTTCGTATTAGACAACTTTCAGTTGTTATCTATGATTTAAAACCTGTTAAAGCCTACATAAACAATATATTAGTCAACACTGCGACACGGAAATACACGCAGACTTTCAATTATCTGATCATTATCAACAACTATGTTTTTGAATTAAGCCTCGAAGCAAAAAAAACAAACACAGTTAAAAATAAACCGCGATTGTGATTAACTTCAATTAATTACTGTCACATATAATTAAAAGTGTTTAGTCGTGTGTTAAACGGTTCTAACCGCTGCGGTCTTGACCTATAATGAGAAATGTGTGTTTGTAATTTGTTTCTCGTTAATTCTTGTTAAAGTCTGGCTGGAATTGTAACAGGAAAAAGAATAAGAGGCAAAGATTTCGGGATGCAGTGCACAATAAAGGCTAATTCGATCAGATGAAGATCTAAGCTAATCTAAAAGAATGATGGATGAATTGTGTGAGGATTGATATGAAAGAAAAGGGAGTTAGTTATAGCGGGTCGAGTGACAGGACAGGATGGAAGAAAAAATCATGTTGGGCCGACCCCAAATGAAACGGGACTAAGGCAGAAAGTTGATGATAATCCAGCCAGCGAAGGAAACGGCGGCAAGTGTGTGGTATACAAAGACATTTGGTGATATAGAATATTAACGCCGCGCCGGTACGTCAGGATTGTATACTAAATAGACTTCGGCTGCCATAGGAGACGCGAAAAAGCTTCCTCGTGCGTAAAGCCTTTGGTCCTGCGCATGCTTTCTTCCCGGTCGAGAAACAAAGAGTGCACTAGTGTTTACGCATACGCACTTTGATACTTTTGCGTACTCAAATAATCTCTATTGAGATTAGCCACCGTAATCGAAATTCGGTCGGTAGGATTAATATTTATAGTATTGTTACTAAAAGATTAAGCCCCCAATCAATAAAAGACCAATTCACGTGTTTTAACGACATCACGACAATTTATTCAAACAAATCAACGACCTATACAACCTATCTTCGCCCAAAAAATACACACAATGGTACCGCCTTACGAACAAAAAACATCGGCGTTTTTTATCCATCGGAAATTGATCCCACCATAACCTGTCAAAGAAAAAGATACCAAATTGACAGGTAGACAAAAGCGGCACCTATTAATGACGTCATCAGGTCGTATTTGGTTTATCACTGGCCACAATCAGTGCGCTGATAAAAGGAAGTGTTGGTACAAAACTTATTGGGCATAGAACACGGAATTGGTAGATAAGGCTAGAGCGATTTGGGTTGTGGGTTTGTTCGAAAGACTCATCGTGGCGTGGAACGCAAAGAGAAACTTAAAGGAATACGGGTAGGTTTTTGTCAGTAAAAGTCTAACATTCCTTCACATTTCATTTAAAGCAATATAATTCCAGCACCACAGAGGCTAGACCGACTCGAGACGCTATTACTAGTAACTGTCATGGGGACGACTACAATGTAAGCTGAGCAAAAATTTCAACTGATATAGCCACAGTTAGATATTGCGAAATGACAACGACAGGACGGGCCAAATTAACAGATTACGCGATCTTGAGATCTCACTCCAGGTGGTGCGAGAGGGAGTATCAGGCTTTTACCGATTATCCCAAAAATAAAACAAAAAAAGAGAGGTCAAAAGGGCTCTTTTACAGTTGCCCTTTCGTTTCAGAGCCTTGGTGATTCTTTGCTTGATTTATGCTCTATTTCTTAGTATAACATTTACTGACGATGCCACGATGCCATCTCTAGTAAGTTACTTCTCTATGGTATTGAATTACCATTGACTATAGAGTGTCGCAGGAAGTCTTGACGTGTGTGTCACGCCTTAGTTGCAGGGCTGTGTCTGTGATACGTTTGATTGATTAGATGCTCTGCAGGAAGCTGGGAAAGTGTTCATGAGATCTCGTTTGGAGGCTGTGGACCATTGTGTAAATGGCAAGTGTGCTTGACCACTTCTGAATTTCAAATACAATTTTTATTTTTCAAACGCCTACATGGGGGCACTTATAAAAACGTCAGAGGCTAGTGTACGGTTCCAATTGGTGGTTTCCTATGTTGAAGAGCCGGCCAGAAACTCGATAATTGCTCTTATAGAAAAATGATTGATATAAATGGATAATATAATTTTAGCACATGGAGATTTTGACAATTGTTTGTATAACATTTTGCAATATTTTACAGTGTTTACATTAGAATAATATTATTACAAACAATTAATCCGATGCAGTAGATTATTACAAATAGAGAGCTAAACTAGATAGCAGAAAATATAATAATTTACCTCGTACATCATGTAAAAAAAATACAGGGAAAAATATAAATAACCCTAACAATGAACATGCTATATTTGTCACAATTTAGAACGACGCGGGTCTATAAATTAACCATGTTGTCATTTCTAAACGATTATAAATCTGGTGACACGTCCATTATATTTGCATACTGTCAATGACCGCAAATAACTTTCATTTAAATAATAATTCATGACACGAACACTGAAACCCTAAGTAATCCTAATAAGTCGATTATAAATTCTTGACTTTCACAACCCTAGGTTATGTAAAGGTGTGTTCAGAGGAGCGATTTAAAAACGCATTAGGTATGTTTGGACGCATGATGCGTAGGTACAGTCGCGGTAGAAATAGTTTCGTCAAAAACGCATTTGTTTCAACCAAACCAAATGATTAGATAATTTTGAACTGTTAATGAATCGGTTAGTTAGAAATATGAAGATTTGCAGCTGTAAGGAAGGTGTCCGTTCCAAAAAGTACATCTCTAATTTTCTATAAATGTGCGGAAAACTCCAAAGATCAACTTTTAAGGAGAGGCTTAAGGAAGCCCGCGAAATTACCTACTTATTCACGGCATTATAAACTTTATCTAGGACATGACTTGCACACCGTGCCTCGATAAGCAAGTAAACCCTTTGTTCCTGGTTTTCATTCATAGATCTTTAAAAATCTTTACAGGTAGTCAGGTACCAGAAAGTCTAATTAACAAGTCTAATTAACTAAAAAAAATAACTATCAGCCTATTCCAGGAGTGTCGTGTTGTCCAGTAACTGGGTCTGATCGGTAATATGTAAAAGATGGGTATTCAGCCGCATCTGGTTAGACTGTAAACCAGGCCCAAGCTAATTGAGAAAATACTAGGGAAATAATGATACATATATTATGGTTATTTTGTGCAGTAGCTTGTATTCACTACCGTAGAGCTTCTAAGGATATAATGTGTGTGTACCTATATATACATAATTTATTTTATAAAAAACCTGACGTACGTATTAAGTCATTGACTGTACCTACCACATTGTACCTATGGTATAATAGAAATGTGGCACGCCTTGCATTGTTTGACTTTCCATCCTATTAGTCATAGTAACTGACATGGCTGACATGGCTGACTACTGAACGCCACTTTAAAATCGAAAACGATTTTGTAAGCCAAGCTTTTATCTAACCATTAAAACATTAAAGATAGAGCTACTGTTTTTGGTATTCAATAATAATATAAACTTATTTATCTGACCCGGCAGACTTCGTACTGCCGATTTTTTTTCAAATGTTTTCTCACCTTTTAAACCTTCCCTAGACGTTCACGAACATTTCAAGACCAAGATAAGATAAATCCGTTCAGCCGTTCTCGAGTTTTAGCGAGACTAACGAACAGCAATTGATTTTCATATATATATAGATATTATTCCAATTTTTTGCCTGTCGAATTGTTGTTATAATTGGTAAACCGTGTTTGTTAAATAAATTAATATTATTATTTTAATGGCACTTTTGGGGCAGTGGTTGAACGATCGGATGAAGCATTGCGTGTCACGGGTTCGGTTTCCGCATGTAACAATTATACAGACAGTTGTTCAGGGTCTGGATGTCTTGTACATGTGAGTTCGTTCACGATACACCAGTATTTCCCAGTGTTATCGTCTGGGTAATTTGTACATGTGAGTTCATTCACGATTCACCAGTAATACCCAGTGTCATCATCATTTCAGCCGAAAGACGTCCTCTGTTAGTCATAACCGTTTTCCAAGTGTCACCACAATGATCGCTCCTGACTCCTCGCATTTGTAAGATCCCCGTCATCTGTTCATCTTGTGGGAGGTCATCCAACGCTATCTATGGCTCTCGGTACGTGGTCCTAGATTCCTAGTCTAGTTCCACTTTAAAATCATCATCTGCCTAGCCTTTTCCCAACTACATTGAGGTCGGCTTCCAGTCAAGCCGGATTTGGCAGAATACCAGTATTTTACGAGGAGCGGCTGCCTACCAGACCTCCACAACCCATTAACTGGGGCAACACGGTACTTCATGGCAAAGATGGAGTCAGAGAGAGTGGAGTGGAGAGAGTCTAGTTCCACTTTAAAATAACACTCCTTTTTTTGGGCAGGCATGTAAAAAAACTTCAACGCTTAGAGTACCTTAAAATTAAGAAAATATTGAAAGGGGAGTTACGTAAAAACGCGCCAGGGAATCCCGTCGACTGCTTATTGAAAATGCATTATTAATTAAAAACTGGTTCGAAATGTTTAATACCACCTTATCTTCTGATTAAAGATAATAGTAGCTATTTTTAGAAATAATAATCAAGACATAATGATTAATCATTGGTTTTTTTGTTGTCCGAAATAAAATATTATTACATTACCTATCTATACTAACACGCAGTTTCATATCTTGTACGGTTGTTATAATTTGAAACCATCTGATTCAGTTACTAATAGTATTTATGCTAGTGTTTCATAGAATCTTTATCTGAGTTTTGTAAACTATATCCTGTTTGCTACGATTTTATATTCATGTTTTCAGAAGTGGAAAAGGATTAGATTACAATCAAACACCATTTCATTCATCATCATTCTGGGTTGACCCATGTGTCTTGTGGTCGGCGCAACACATTTTTTTCTTCATTTTGTCCTCTCATCTGTCAAGTTATCTCTGACTCTCTTTCTTTCACAACACTTTTTACATAATCTATCCATCACTTTTTTAGCTTCCAAAGTCAAAGAGTTTGTTTGTGTACCTACACAGGTACATTTTAGGTGTTACAAAATACAAGTATCTCCGTGTTCTGCCACAGTAAGCGGCATACAAATATTGCTTAAATAATTTGTTAACATCTATGGTATAGGTACACACATTACAATAAAATACACGAAACAACACAGTTTACAATATACATTAAAATATTGGTTTACTCTCAACCACAACTTAAATACCACCACTTTTAGTAACATGCATTTCATTTCATCTCCCCTCATACTGATGTAGGTACTTCAATAAAATCATTGACATTTCAAAAATTCTCTTTAATTTTTCTTTCAGTAATTTTTTGCAATCTCCTTAAGAGTTCACTCTTTGCCATAGTTTTATTGCAATCTCCTCAAGTTCTCTCGTCCTCTTTGTAATACTATTTCTAACTTTCAACGATTAAAACAAACATTGCATACATAGGTAGGCGATTGCCAAAACAATTCTGCACACACTTATCCTTCACCCATTCTTTAAGTGACAGTACATAAAAGTTCTCTCATGTTTATTTACAATACAATACATAAAAGTCACCCGTATAGAGTAACTTGTATGTATTGTTATCATCTATCAAGGAAGCTGAACGCGTCATTCATTGGCTGCCAAACGCGTTGCGTTTGCGCAGGTTTGCGTGATACATACTTTTATTGTGGTATTGTTATCGGGGACGAAGATTTGATTGTGACGTTGATTGTTAAGGAGGGAGGTCGACTCTATGACATATGTAGTTCTAGGGGTCCTGAAGTTCAACCACTGCTGGTATTTCCTATGTATATCATTACTAATCTTATCTCCTTTGCCCATCTCTGTTCCCATTATCTGAGGTCGGGACAGTACGTCTTCAGTTTTCGTTTTAGATAATTGGGCTTTCTTGAGGTCTCTCTCAAAGTTAGACCACCTTATTCACCACATGATGGTGGCCTCTACCTCTTTTGTTCGAGTACATTTAGGGTTTTTGCCAGATGATCTTCGCTACGCCTCATTACAAGACCATACCATCTAAGGTAGACCTCTGAATGTACTCAATTATTACTGTGAATTTTAACTTATTTTGGCGTACAGTAAATCATCATTAGTTCAGCCGAAGAACATCCACTGTTGTACATAAGCTACAACGAACGGTCCTGTTCGTCTCGCATCCATCGCATTCCCGTGACTCTCAAAAAGTCATCGGTCCATCTTGTGGGAGACCTTCCAAAGCTGTGTGCAGTGCAATAAATAATTGAAAGACATCTTTAGTAGAAAATTTCGCCACTTACAGACAGACAATAACACCTTACTCCTGTCACACAATACATACATATGTACTACAATGTATAATGTATGTTATTGCGTCTGTCACTCGTCTAAGTTTGGGCCGCCGCTAATTGTGTGCTAATCACATTTGTTTTACGTACCACTGCGGGGGAGGAGACGCGAGGCAAGGATGTATTAATTAATTATTATTGCAATGGAAGGAGTTGAAAGTTATTTGCACTTGGATAGGGTCGAATTGTCTTTCAAACGGAGGAAGCTTAAAAAATGGACACAGATACTCTATCAGTTGTTGTAACAATGGGTGTCCTAAAGAAGTAGGAGGTTCTGAGATTCAAAATATGAAACAAATAGATTAATCTTCAGTCGACCTATCTACTTGTACATTGCTCGCAGAACATTTTCAAAATAGAGTAACAAAGTTAAAACTTTTTAGCTTCTGTGTTCTTGGTGGAACGGACGTCCTCACGCCCCAGCCATCCGGGCTCCAGACTCTGATTTCCCGTCACCAGAGTCGTGAGCTTGCAAGCGACAAGCAACGGGTAGCTCGCCTTCTGGCCATCCAGTAACTGTCCAGACAGTTCCCGAGTCGTCGACGTCACGTAGTGTTCCAAAACTGTAGGGACCCTGCAGACCCAAAACCTACTCGGACCATGGGTTGACTTTCGAAAGTGAAACCCGTGGTCCTGGAACGCAATGCAAAGAAGCATATAGTATGGTTTTAATCAGGAAAAATCTGACACAATCTATCTGAAGTAATTGGATGATTTGCCACATTAGAAAAAAAAATATAGTAAGGAAAAGGTTAAGCAAACAGATATTTGTTTGCAATAACACTTATTTGCTTAAAATAGACTTTACCGATTACCACAAGTATCTCTGTAAAACTAACTAATCGTTTACAAATTATTTTTCAAGTATTTACTTACTTTTACTGGCATTTAAGTGCTTAACGTAACATATTACTAAGTTACACACGAGAGTACTTGAAACTAAGTGACGCTCTCAACTTAGTTACGTTTCTGCTTACCCAACAGAGTCTCCAAACAGTTAAGTTTGCTTAAGTTAACTATGTTTAATGTAAGTCACTGTACTAACAGGATATTAAGCGTAATAACGTTTTGTGCCAAGTTATGAATATATTTAGAGTGCCTAGTGAGAGTTTTTGAAGGGGCTATCATGAACTGTGCATTAAAAACCTTATGCTCAACTAAAAATACGAATTGTGCACCAAATATATGTAGATCGAATTTTCACAATTATTAGTAGACCTGGCCGAGTACTGGGCCAGGCAAAGTATCTGACTGGTTTTGCCATCGACACGCTAAGAAGAAGAAGTAGACTTAAGGCGGGGTGACGGGGTGCAAAGAAAATATAATATCTATAGCCAACTTTTATTTCATTCAGACTTTTTGATCTCAAGTTGATCAAAATTTCATTTGGAAAAAAGTTTTCCTTTTAACTCACGGATATAACACAACATACATCGGTTTAAGTGTAAAATTTAATAATATTTCATTAATTTACTCCGTAGTAAGGTTTTCTGGTAGATAATAGCTATAAGACCGCCGTTGACCAACACACAAACTTTTGTTACTATCTTGGTGTATAATCGTTGGTGTAAGTTTATTCTATTCTATATATTTCTAGTCAATCCCAATGCTATATATAGCCAGGTCCCTCTCTCAAACAATACGAGCCCCAAGGGGACACTGCAATTACGGCCGGGTTCACGCTGATTTGATGATTGCAGCTGGTCACTGCATAGGCCGGCTTCCGGAGAACATCAACTAGCTTATGTCACTTATCATCTAGAGTGGGATGTGCTTTGGTCATGACCTTATGAAAAAAATATAGATTTTTAATTCTCCTGAAAAAAGTTTCTTTTTTTTAAGTGGCGAATCATCCTAAGACTTCTGCGTGTCAGAATAACTTACTAATACCCACTTGTGTCCTTCAGTAAGTTATCCTCTGTCTTTCAGGACCAAAATATAACTTTCAATAACTTCTGTGGCCCTAGTGGGGTAAACGGCGCTTAAAAACTATTGTAATCCATGAATTAGAAATCAGGATTGCAATGTCCAACCATACACACAAAACGTTTTAGGAACACATTAATAAGGGCGTCGAGCTAGGGACAGGAATTCCTTGCCAGAGTGTGTTTCCTGATAGCTACAACTTGGGGTCGTAATTGCAGAACTGCTTACCTTAAGGTGAGATCGCGGTCAACGACTAGTTTATATCAATTAGAATAAAAAAGTCAAGAGGTGAATAGGTAAAAGTGTGCTTACCTAGCTCGAGCCTATCAAACAATTAAAAAAATGTTAGATCCCACAAAAAAGAATGGAGTAGGCTATGCAGTTTCGGTTTAAGAAACAAATCAGTCCCTTTGTTTTTTTAAACCTAAACTGACCTTTATTGATAGAATGCCTTTTTCTGTACAAAGGTTGGGTAATAACCGTGACGTTCATTAGATACCACTTATAAAACTGTAGTCCAATTCTAAAAACTATTTTTATCTAACAAATTCAAATCCCAAATTGCATATTAATGAGCTAACCAACCTTGACACTTTACAGTGGCGATATCTATGCCGTAATGGTCGAAGATCATCAGGCCTATGTAAATGAGACGAGCACAAAGTGCCGCCTACGAGAGAAATCTGTGTCTGACCTACTGGGCTACTAATAAAAAATTTACGCGATTCAATGTCGTACGTGCCTATAGGGCGGTAGGTGTGAATGAATTTGCATATAGATGATTGTTAGGTTATTTAAGGTTTTCGGTAAAAAATCATCAAATGGCTGATCCCGTTCTGGTTGGAGCGAGAGCTATCTAAGTCAGATTTGTACGAGGCCAATGATAGAGCTGTCCAGGTGACTAAATATTGGTCGGACAAATTTTGAGTTGAATCGACAAGAGAAGAATAAGAAGATTGACTAAAATCCTATCTGTGCTCCTTTCCGCTACGAACCCAAATAAAAACTGCAGGAACACAAGAGGGTTTTAGTGTAATTTCTTACCGGAATCTGTTTCATGATAGTTACAACCTGAGGATCTTTGAGTCAAGAGTGAATAGGTTACCTACTTACCTCTAGGAAAGCGATCTCCATTGTCGACCACATGCTTTTCATCATTTGAGATAGTGGCTAAACGCCTATCAACAATAAAAAAGTCAGTAAAAGTCTGATACTTCTCGCTCAATCTGAGAGCAATTACTTGAAGATTTCCCTTCTAAAAAAAACACGTATAATATTAACAAACTCCTCACATTGAATAACTAATAATTCAAACTCTCATTATTACTCAACTCTAATGAGTAGCTGTTAATGAACTAATAATCATAATTTACCACTTTATCAAGCACCTACTTAGCTTACAGTAGAAAGTGTAGATATAGGTCACTTTCGACATCAAGAAAAGTGCCTATCAATGTTCCCGTAATACCATGTAGGGTTGCCAGATCTTCAAACCAAAAAGCCGGAAAAACCAAGCAGTCTGAGTTTCTGACGACACGGTTAGCGCAGCGGTTAAGCGATTGACTGCTGCGCTGCGTGTCCCGGGTTCGATTCCCGCACGGAAAAAATATTTGTATGATCTACAGATAATTGTTCCGGGTCTGGGCGTCTTGTGTATGTGAATTTTCATGTTTGTAAACGCACCCACGATACAGGAGTAATTCCTAGTGTGGGGCATCGTTTTAAAAAAAAAAAGTTTAGCCGGACATTTGATTAAAAAGGCCGACAATTTTTTTTTAAACTTTTACGGAAATTTTACTTTTTACTTTCTAATGAAATAACAAGTAATTGCTCATCTGCAAACGCTTGCGATTGCAAGAACACATGAATAATCTAAAAAATGGTCAAATTTAAAAAGTCTAACAAATGCTGGACATTCCTTACTCCACCTCTATTTTTGCCGGATATATAACCAAAAAGTGACCCTACTAAAAGTGACTTTCTCCGGACGCGTGGCAACGCTAGTACCATGGGAGGTTTCCTTATCTTCCTGTATTGCCCCATATAAATTCCTCACCTGTGCCGTCCTCGTTATGACGGTATGTCCCCATAAGGTTATGGGATCCCTTCCGTGTTTGCTCCATGGGTTTTTGGGAAGTCGTTGAACCTTTCCCATGGTGTTATTGCCTTATCTAATAAGATGATAGAGATATTGTTTGGCGAGATAGCTTCTGTGGCGTGTTTGTAGGTTCTGCGATAATAAGCATGTATTCTAGACATGAGAGCACGTGCTTATTATATTTGATAGCCCTGTTGGTCTAGTATTCAATAGCCCTGACTGCTATGCCAAAGATCATAGGTTCAATTCTTATCCAGGACAAATGTTTCTGTGAAGAGCACGATCATTTGTTTTATGTCTAGGTGTAATTTATCTTAGATATTAGTATTCAGAAATATTAAAGGATGTTTATCAGTTGTCTAGTACTCAAACCACAAGCTCTGCTTAATTTCAGACTAGACGGCGGTGTCGAATAGATATATTTCTTTATTTGATGCTTTATGCACACGAAAAGTATATAGGTTTGACTTAATGCCTTAGGTATTTTCTACCATTCCACCTTTTCGTGATGCTGATATAAATAGAGGCAGGTATGAGAGAAAAAAAGCGATACATAGATAGACAAATAGACTGCAAACATAATAATACTCAAATGAATAACTAGCAATAGCCAATAATATGTTTAACATGAGTGCAAACAATTGACGATACCTAGTAATAAAATGATTAACATAGAGTATCGTAACTATCCTTAGGTTTTACTGAGTAGCCATTTACAAACAATTGGGATTAAGAGGATTCATACTCGCATTGATAGCAAACCTATTGAAATAATATCTCGATTGGAAAAGTCAAAAGCCTTGTATTACGCCAGTAGACACAATTACTGCACTATCACAACTTCACAAAAGATAACGTTATACGAGTAAATGTCTCCGGGAAATAGTAGAATTCATTCGTTTACAATAAATCTCGTAAAATTATAAACTTCTTAAAAGGCACGTGTCGATTACAATATTTCGAATTCATAAATTACGAGACTAGCTTCTGCCAGCGATTTCGCTTGCGTGAAAGTTAAGAAATTTTGACTCTCGTTTCACCCCCATAAAAATTAAATTTCGGAAAATCCCTTCTTAATGCTCGCCTACGTTCACAAAAAAAAGAAAATATTAGAAAACCAAAATTTCACTTTTATAGGCTCAGTAGTTTCGGCTGTGCTATGTTAGTCATTTTGTTTTGATTTATTACAATCTTACGGATTTTACTATAATTCAGTGACATAAACAAACCACATAACATCTTTTATAATTCTATTTGTTTTTCAGACCACGTTACATCCACATGTGAGGCTAAGTGGCTCTCCAACGGTGACAATAAGGTTTAGTCATGGCAATAGATATCTTAACTGCCTGCACTTAAACGCACTTATCCCACTTAAGTGAATTGCGCACAGCACAGATTTGGAATTAAGGGGTTTACCCAGTGTTAGGTAGTCTTAGATCAGGACCATTTTGGCCCATAGAGAGATTTTTTCAGTAGGAATTACTCCTGTATCATAGGTTCGTTCATAAATAAGTAAAATCACATATAGTCCGTCTAATAAAAGCGCGACCTGAGAATCCAAAAATTTTGTATGTGGTATTACTAACTAGTAGGAGAATCATGTTTTGACACTTCACAATTTTTTTTATTTCCTACAATTGCGACTGAATAATGTTGCCAATTAAATTTAAAAAAAACTCCAGCACTCTACAGAAGACACTCAGACCCGAAACATCTATATAGATATAGTTCGGCAGTCTAGTGTAGATGAGAATATATTGTTAAAATATTAAAAATATTAAAAAAAAATTAAAGCTAAGTAAAAACTCTTAAAATATGGCGTTAAAGAAACTCCTTCGTATCGCTTTCAACTATAAGTAATAAGTTTAAAAGACTGGTGGCATTACCACGACAAAGCTTATCTTTCTATCCAAGGTAAATGTCAGCCCTAGGGTCACGCGAAGTGTCAACAAAGGTAGTTATACGATTTGCCAGATACCTTAATGACCAGTCTTAATATACGATTCCACGAATGTGATTTTGTAAAAGATGCCATTTAGGTTTTATAGCACCCAAAAAAATGGTATTGCAAATGACTCTATGTATAAATAACGCTGTTAGAATAAACATACATACACTAAATACAAAATCAACGAATTCATTATTGAACGCTTTATTTACAATCTATAAACTAATCTCTTTCATAATATTAACAGCGTGTGCTCTTTCAAAGGTCATGACCACTTTATTCTAACGCTAAATGCACCTGAAATTTTAAAATTGTACCGTCATACCTTCAATATACTCCAAATTACGTTCAAGAAGACCCATTATTTAACGACAAGCACAAATAATTTAAGTATTTGCACACGATATGCAAAATTTTAAGTGATGCAGCCTTCAAACGACTGCTATAAGGTCGGAGCGGTGTTCCGCGTTCTAACCTCAAACAGTGTTAAATATATTTGATATATTTGACAAATATATACTCAGTGCTGTAGGTTTATTAGTACGCAGTAAGTTTCCGGTAGTTTTAGGACAAATATTATGTACGGTTATAAAATCTTCGGTTTCTTGACAGATGTGCCTAAAATCTGCACTATTTATTCGCAAATATACTCTAATATTTTAGAGGCAAAAGTTTGCAAGAATGAGCAGAATTTAGCCGTATAACGTCCACTGTTCGACATAAGCCTCTTCAAGTGCCACCACAACGAACGGTTCTTCCGGATTTCCGCAACTCTCACCAGGTCAATGGTCCACCAGGTGTGAGACCTTCCAACGCGGCGTGTTCCGATACCCCGGTCGCTGCTCCAGAACCTTCCGGCCACAACAACCATCTGCTTTGCGGACAATGTGCTTCAAACATGCTTACAAGTAGGTAGGTACAGTTGTCCAAAGGGCCACGAAAATGGTTGATGTTCAGAGTTTCCTTACGTGATCGCATCAGAAATGAAGGTATCTCCAAGAAAGCAAGGTCATCAGCATAGACTTAAAATTTGTCAAATGGAAGAGGCAGTTTAGTATTTGTATACAATTCGTTCTACCCGACTCAAAAACCACCGAAGATAATAGTAACTAATGAGTGAAACTCCATAGACTCATGATGCACGTGTATTCACAAAGATAGTTAACTGCAATATTATCATCCAGTCACGCGACCTTATCTTGTAGATAATACTGTTTAATAACAGCGTCTCAACTGCCGAGTTCAGAGATATGGTGGCGCCAAGAGTCCATGACACATTAGAATTTACTATCGTTTAGCATCAGTGTGATGATGACTAAGTTTCCTGGCTTTGTAAATAAACAAAGAATTAATCAACCACCAGCACAACTGGAGGATTTTTAATTTAAGAGTGAATAGGTTATTTCTGAGGAAGCATGCTCCATCGTTGACGACATTGTCCATCAGGTAGGATAGTGGTCAAACAGAAGCCTATCCATAACAAATACCATAATCAAACCTCCATAAGCATATGAACGTATAATTTAGGGACATGTTATGATAATAGAAAACTTACTTGAAGAAAACAGGGGGAAAACTGAGAGAACATGGACCACCATATACAATTATGTTAGTGGTAAGCTGCCATTTTTTCCATTTTAAAATCATTATGTGCATTAATTAATTCAAACCCGTAGTTCTTAATATAAATCTAGTTATGACTCATCCTACTTAAACTATCCTTCAAATCCTTCAAAAAATCATCAATCCATCATTGCAGGCGCCATTTATAAATAGCCAAACTAGCAGCCGCGGCCATCTGTACAACCTGATTAATGGTCACTGAGCTATATTATTGTATACTATATGAACAAGACCAGTAAAACCATCCCTGTCCCCAAAAGGACACATAACCAGGTGGAATCTGAGGAAATATAGACACTTTGACAAGCCCTCTCGCTTCACTCAGAGCGGGAGCAATTATTTGATGATTGTTTATCTTAAAACAAAAAATCTTTAAGCCAAAAATTTGTAAGCCCAAAGGTAAGCCATAAATGAAATTGTAACACCATATTTTTGTAACTGTGTAGGTAAAAATTAAACACTTTTGTTTAAGGTAAGCTGTTTACGAATTTAAAACTATTTTTTTCAGTTCAAACACCCTATTTCTAATTAAAAATCTAGTTTTGACTCATCCTAACTAAACTATCCTTCAAATCCTTAAAAAAAACATCAATCCATCATCACAGGCGCCATTTATAAATAGCCAAACTAGCAGCCGCGGCCATCTGTACAACCTGATTAATGGCCACTGAGCTATATTATTATATACCTACTACATGAACAAGATCAGTAAAACCATCCCTGTCCCCAAAAGGACACACTCCTAACAGTCGCGTATCATTAATCATTGAACAAGTGCGCATGAGATGATCGACCATGAAGGAGGTATGTTGCAGAAGATCCATGGTTTAAGGAAGTTTGTTAAGTTAAAAATACTCTATATCACTTTAACTGTAGGGGCTCAGCAGGATCGAAGTCTCTGGGGCCATGGGTTGGATTCTGAAAGGAAAACCCGGGGCTCTGGATCGAAGGCCAAGAAGGAACGGGGTGGGGTTTAGTCAATAAAAGTCTGAAACGCCCTGCCGCTCTGCCCAGGTGCAGGAGAAGTCATTCTGGTGATCGTGTGACCTAAAAAAAAAAACTTTATTTGCGTTGATATGACGAAAGATAATTCATTTTATTTGTTGAAACTTGATTCTGCATTGTTACGTTAGTACCTACTTAGATTGCATAGTTTTTATACTAAATGTTGGTGCAAAATATGTATAGTATGAAAAAAAAGTCAACAATTTGCCGCTTTTCTTTAAGGCTGGACAACAAATAACTTCTCCTGCTCTGATTGGAGCGAGAGGAAGTGTCAAACTTTTAATGATAAGAATTTCGGCACGCCACGATTGAGGCTGAAAGTGCTTTAAGAAGTGATTAGAAATCGCTTTTAGCGATAAAACCACCCATTGTTACACCCTATTAATTTTTTTTTTTTTTTTTTTTTTTTTTTAACAATTTAGTACACACACATAAGACATCGATAATACAGAGGAGATAGAAAATAGGTACAGGGTAATGCTTATTTCTAAAGAAATCTCTTCCAGCATACCGCGAAAGGATAGTTGGAAGAAAAGAGATGTAGACAACAGTGTGTAACAGTAAGAGGAAAATAAATACAAACAGAATAGTTATAGATAAAGTAAAAATAAATATATATATGTAACTACATATAATAATTATATACATATGACATTTATATAATTATTATATGTAATATATATATATATTAAACTCCAACTGTATTTTTTTATGGTGAACACATCAATTTTTGAAATTGGGTTTTCTGTTATAGTTCCATAGTGCCATCAGCAACTAAACACATGTTAGCAAGTGGGTCAGAGCCTTGCCTCAGGGCCGCGGAGACAATCGCTCACAGTGATGTATGGCGCTGCGCTGGCACAGGCGCCACGGCACGAGGATGCCACACGTTTAGTGTTCGATTTACATGCTCAGAGAATAGGAAACGATAACGTGTTAAAAATAATTAAGTAAATGGCAAAAAAAACATAATTTTTATAGATCGCAAAAAGAGCCGGGAAGTTTAAACGAATAGGGAAAAGACTATTGTCAGGCGTTTTGATTACACTAAGGTATTATAAAGGCAAAAGTTTGTGTTCGAGTATGTGTCATTTGTTACCGTACTACTTCATGCTACCGTCCCAAAGGATTTTGATAAAATTGGGTGCACGGGTAGACCATATCCTGGAATAGCACTGGATATAGAAAAAAATCTAAATGTTTCCATTTCACAAATGCCACTTATAAAACGTCAGGAGCTAGTGCTGAATAGAATACTTTTTATCCCGGCTGTATTAACCAATAAGATAATCTTTCAAATGAGTGAAATCTCCAGGAGAAGCTTGTTAACCATAAAGATACTGGTGCTTAGATAATATTATACAATATATGAAGTAAGAGAGAAACAAAAAAATCATTCCGAACTAATTGATCAACAAATCTCCCTGTCACATCTGTACCTCCGAAATCTTCCGGTCTACACACACGTCGTTTACCCAGATACTCAGAAAAGGGTGACGTTATACTACAGGTTTAGATTAATGTATCAGGTATCAGATGGCGGTTGGTAAAAGAAATCTCCGATAAGTCACAGCTAGCGACCCGAGGAAAGTGTTCCCATGTCGTATACTATGGGACTTGTTTATACGGTACGATCTGTCGTGAAGACATAGCGATAGAGAAACCCCGGGACCTTGGAATTAAGGCAAAGAATACTACTCCAGTAGGGGGTTCTAGTCAGTAGAAGTCTGACATTCCCTGCCGCTCCGCTTAAGAGCCGGAGAAGTCCTTGTAATAATTTTTACGGTTTTTTTTAGCGACTTCAAAAATAGGAGGAGGTTTTCATTTATTGATAGGCTCGCGGTTAACCAGCATCTCACCTTGATTTTCTTTTTCTTTCGTGTCATTTTGACACAAATCTTGTCCAATTACGACAATATTGAGCAGCTTGGACGGTTCTGTCTTTGTAGTCTCACTAATGTAAGGATTCTCAACTTTTTGGCAGTCAATTGAGGCTTTCCTCGATGTATGGCCCAAAAACTGCCATATGGCCTATTTGTCGACCGGCCTAGACCCGGTTACTTCTAAAATTCTTTAGTATACAGAAACGAAAAATAATAGAGCATAACCGATTTAAAAATTGCTATTTACTTTTACCAGTACGCTTCATCATAAATTGATGTTGCTCAATGAATTCAAAATTTCACCAAAAATATTGTCAATAAAACAAAAAATATCTACGTTACTGTTTACCGTTATTTACATAAATAGCTATTGACTTCTATTTTCATAAAATTTACATAAAATGCCAATTTTTGCGTCTTCATTGTTGATTTCAAGATAGAAAACGCTAATTTGCATTTCTCTGATATCATTATTTAGGAATTTACAATATTTTGGGTGCATTCAGTGCCGCATTCTTTCTAGGTGTTATGATTTCATTGATTAATTTATTTAAGACCAGTTTTTGATATTTCTTTTGTTATTGTAAATTTTATTATTTACCGCTAAACGCGGGTATTGTTGTTTTACCGGTTTCAAGACACATATCAAGAAATATATAAAATCTTTTGATTTACAATGAATTTTATTTAATTCTATTCAAATGCCAAAACAAAGTTATATAGGAGAAAGTTTGTCTAAATATTTGTTTCTTTATCACGCGCAAAGTAGATTTGGATGACGTTTGGTACATAGCTAAACCATATCTTTGATAACATAGTATAATTTTTATACCGGGAATATTCTCCCTTGGGATAATTTGCACAGTCACACACGTAAATAAAACAGTTTGTAAATTCATAAATTTAAATAAAAATTATAAGCCACACCTTTACGAGTATTAAAATGAAGTTTAAATATTCTAAGCTAATCGTGTAATGTAAATGAAATCTACTCGAACATAACTTTTTCTAAGATAGTGTAATTGAGAATGAATTATCAGCTGTTGATAAAGCTTGTGATCTACTGTAAGCTTCTTCATGACATAATAATATTATACCAAAAGACAGATTTACTGGTACCTTGAGGATTGCCAACACAAGTATTAATGTAACTTGCTGGGGCTAAATTTATTTATGTTTACAATGAGCGAAGTGACGCCACATTTAGCTAAGTGGTTAAGCGATGGGCTGGCCCGGGTTCGTTTCCCGCACAGAACAAATTTTTGTTTAGTCTACAAAGAATTGTCTGTGAGTTTACATGTTCGTGAACGCACCCACGACACAGGAGTAAGGAGTTCCTAGTGTGTGTGTCAACTTTTTTTATGAAAATGTTACTAGAGGACTTTTTTGTGGAGAATGTGGATTGCTTGCTTTGGGAGAAACCTGACCCACCGGAAGATTCTAATTGTCAAGTCTTTATTTTGTCTCATTCACTGATAAACATAGCACAAGCTACAGCTAATCATTCAAAACAAAGTCGTAAAATTTCTTCGATAACAAAGTACCAGCGAATATCTTTATAGATCAAAAACCTAGCTTCCGTTAGCGGCTTCACCCGTGTAAAATGGAAAACAAAACATCTTCTTCTTCTTCTTTCTGCCCTTATCACATGTTACTTGGGGTCGGCGCAATATGTTGGAAACGAGAACATATTCGAAAAAAGAACTATCCATATTCAACTTCAGGGTCAGACTATATCTGACCTAGACCCAAGTGAAAAATGTCAGTCAATCAGCCTTTTTTAATGTTCAGCCTTTTTAACAAAAGAAGGAGATACAAACATAGAAACGTACAAACTTTCGTCTTCATAATATAGGCGTGATTAATAACAAATAAATAATTGACAACGACATGACATACTGACACGCAGTAATGGCTGTTTAACAGAAGTCAATGAAATTATTTCTAATTGATAATATTTTATAACCGTAGTCACATCCGGCCATTCATCATAGATAAATGAATATTAAAACACTTGATAAAATATGTCCACAAGTAATAAAACACCTAGGTATTTATTGGTATTTGATCGTAAACACTTATTTGGAATATATTTTACTGCTAGAAGGTTAGACGAGCCTCCGGATGGTGCTTATACCTAGTCGGAAAACCAAAGAGATATGCTTAGTTTATAGGACATTATAGTTTAGAAGGACGTTTAGAAGCTGGATACAAAAGAAAACACCGTTTTACACTCTTTCCTTCAGTCTCACTCTTTGCCTCCATTTATTGCTCCTTTCTTCCTTACTCTAGAATCACTATGGTTTGAGACTTTAAACTATCACATACCCGCATAACGAGACACAATAGTAAAACAATAACAGCGCGGTCTCATAGGACCGGTCGGGGATTCATGAATTAAGGACGTTATTGGGCCCTCGAACTTTATATTAAAAAGGATATAAGGACTTATTCACTTTTGGTTCAAGCTAAAGCCTTACCATGACGTGTTAAAATATCAGCTCCATCCCTAGGTATATGATTTCAGTTTAGGTCGTAAATTGGATGACGTAATTGAAGAGCTCATTGTAGAGCCTTTGTATCTATCTTAATTATTATTAGTTTTTAACTCATATGACATAATGGCTTAGCACTTAAAATAAAGTATAAAATATAATTCTAACATGGTTTCTATCGCTATAAGCATATTATCGCTCACAGTACTCCACAATCCTTATCAACTACGTGTGCAATAACGATCCCTACGGCAGTGTCGCCCACCGCCGGTAGCCTTTGAAGTCGCCGCCATGCGCAGGAGTTGATATAAAACCACTTATCGGTAATGTCCGCGCGTATGTAGGCTGTTTTCAGAAATTATGTTGTTTGTTGTAGATTTAATGACAGATTTAGATTTTTTTCCTTATTTTTGTGCAAATATTGAAATTACAGTAATTGACACAATTATTGTTTACTATTTCAGATATATTTAAAGATAATTTTGTATGTGCTAAATTAAAATTGTGCAATCTTGATGAAAGATTTGAATTATTGAAAAGGAATCCTAACACGTATTAAAAAAAATTGTAGCGTAAATGTGTTCCTAATGTTTGACAAGCTTTGTAAGGTTAGGCAGTAAGTTGGTTAGGCGTACAGGCAAGGCCCTTGATTAAGCCTACGTCTGTTTTCCTCTCGGCGGACTTTATATCAACGGAGTCTCGGCGGACTTTTTAATTTAATTAAAAATTTACAACTTTTTTATTTGCAAAATAAATATCATTTATCATTGATTGTATTTACGTAAAAGTTCTTCAATGAAAATAACACGTCTAAACACAGAAGCCCATTTCACATAACTTCCTAGCACGCAGCTTCCGACGCGATCTCACATAAACACCGCCGGTAACCACAGCAACCGCTCCTCTCTTACATACCGCATACCGCCACCTTTGATGTCGCCGACAAACATAAATTGCAGCAGATATAGGCCTGAATCACGTTTATTAGCATCGATTGATGATTACACATCATCAAATCTCATTTTTGATGCGTAAGTTTCACGGACTTTCATAAAAAAGCATTCCTTAGATGTTTCAGAATTCATAGCACATTGTAAACCAAAGAAATAAACACACAAATAAACATTAACGTTTGAATCCCCAACCGGTCCTATGAGACCGCGCTGTTATTGTTTTACTATTGTGTCTCGTTTCACGGGTATCTGAGTAATTAATTAGAATTAAATATCATAAATTCAAAATAATATTCATCGGCTTCAACCGCGTGGTATTAGATTTCTTCTTAAAAACTTTGGACTTCCTTTTAATCCCTAGAAAAAGAAACCTTGAGCAAAACTTCACACTCGTATTCCCAATAGTTTCGGGCTGCAACTTGATATTCTAGGCAAACAGTTTCTTGAAGAAGAAATAAACACTCATTCGAGTTTTAAAATAAAAACAAATAGTATTGTCAAAACTAAACGATATTTAAGAAGGCCTTCAGGCTGCGCTTTTACGCAAAGTTTTTTTGTTGTAATAAAAACAGTAATTTGAAAAAAAAAAATCCTACATCCAAACGCGCTTTTTAGTTAATGAAATAAGTGTTGTTACTACTTTGATGTACAAGAAAGTTTATTCTATACTGTTCTCCTCTCCTTATAGTACCAATGAAGTACCTATATAAATCAGATAACTGATTTATATAATTACATTATCATCATACATATCATACAGAATTCAATACAGGACCATTGATTTATATAATAACATACAACAGGATAAGCAATGAGCATAAGGAAAGGTAAGTATCAGTTACATACCGCCTTAATAAATACATGATATTATACTGTAGTCTATTAAATTCCTGATCTATATGGAGCAAAAAATGTTGCCAGCTTCCAATGTTGCCAACAGAATGATATCTGTCTACCCTTTATGGTAATACAGGCATGAATATAAAATATTCCTGTCAATATACAACATTCCTTACGGGGTGCGCAGATTATGATTAAGTGATTCGAGATTTTTTATTGTTCTGTAGTTGAATTTGAAAGTTGTGTCGGTGTCTGTCTGTCTATCACTTGCGATTATGTCGGAAACTTTTTTTGATGGTTGAAATGCCTTTTCTAAACGCATGATTGGCTTTGCGCTTTTAATGACGGCTTTTAAGTGGCAGGGTCTAGCTTCTTATCCTGTCTTAGGTCAAATTATCGATATTCCTTTTTGATAACTCTTCTTATTCACTTTCTTTTTTCTGTACTTCACTGTTCCACATTAGGAACTATTCCATGGTCATAATGGTTCAGTTGAAAACCAACGTCAAGCAACTGCTACGTAGTTGTGTGGCATTATGCTGAACCAAAACTTTTTCCCACACAATGAGGTCCTTCTTTTTTAAAATTACTTTTTTACATAGGTACTTGTTTCTTTATTTACTCAGATACCCGCGAAACGAGACACAATATTAAAACAATAACAGCGCGGTCTCATAGGACCGGTTGGGGATTCAAACGTTATTATGTGTCTGTGTATATTTTCTTTCTTTATATGACGGTCTGATGATAATGTAGGTAGCTATGTATCTAAAAACAGTGTCTGTAAACACTAGAAGTATTTATAGTAAGCACTTTAATCTAAACTGTCAATACCAAGTAGATACATTCCATTAACACCATTAAGTTGTTAAATATGATCTATTATCGCCATTAAAAGTGACACATGTATAATAACAGCGTTCTTTTGTTGCAGATTTCCTCATGGTATCCTGTATAAGATAATTATTGTAAGTTGTTTGGAACACACGCGTCTATTAAATGTATAAATAATACATAAAAAGAACAGATGGCGATTATGGCATGCAGTCATACTGTACATAAGTTCGAGTTAATATTTAGCTTTATGATGATATTTTAATAAAAAACAGCAATTCAGCGAGAGTGATTTGTGTTGTCTGGTTTTCTGGTCTGTTTGATAGTTCAGAAGATAAACTGTAGTAGGTAGGTATATACTAACTTCTTACAATGGAAAAAATCTTACAGTAAAACTAAATTTTATCAAAGTAAACCCTAAATGTGATAGAACCTTGGTTAACCGTAGATAGAGCGTAATGCAGCACTGTTGGAGCACGTGCCTCCCTTGAGTTGCGTCCTCCAAAAGGTGTCCCTGCACGCAGAAGATTGAGAGGCGAAGACAAGGAGTGACTAAAGAGAACAGAAGAGGTTGCGATGCAGTTTCAGAGGCGTGAGCCAAGAGGTCTCACTTATAAACTAAACCATTTTTTGTTAGAACACAGAGTTACTAGTTCCACCACCAATTTTTGTTAAAAATTATCTTCTAGTAACTAAAATCTCACATGACTTTTTCTACTAACATAAAAATCTTGCTTACAACAATTAACCTCTGCCAAACATTTCGAGAATTAAACAGACCCGTGCCATAAACGGAACATTTTATATCAAATTACCAAAACAAAACATTTACGACGATATTAGCACAACATATGGTGTTATAAAAACCGGTAATTAATCTCTAAAGATACGACTTTATGCCTCTTTTGTTTCTATCTAGATCGGGCCTAGGAAGCGCGTGCCATATATGGCACATAAGTACTGTTTGTATGAAACCTTGGTACGGCGCGCAAAAACGTCGCCTTGCCTTTTACAGTAAATGTGTAATAGATTTTTATTTTGTTGTTTATAAGGTTGCTTGTTTATGGTTCCTGCCTTCCTGATTTGCTATGTACCTAGGTCTGCCTAACCGTTTTCAAACTGTTGGGGTCTGCTTTTAATGGAAACGGATCCAGCTGGATATCAATATTTTACATAGGGTGACTGCCTATCTGACTTCCACAATCCAACCAAAAGTACTTTTATCATCATCATCATCATCTCAGCCGAAAGACGTCCACTGCTGGACATAGGCCTCCCCCAAGCGTCGCCACAGCGACTACTTTTATACCTATGCAAAAATTGTAGTGTTTCTATTCTTATGTCTTTTTAAAATTAAGTTGGTTTAAGAATATGTTTTAACAACACTGTATGTTATGGAAGAAACCTGGATCTCACGTCACAGGAAATCCTAGTGCGGGTTCAAAGAAACCAACTTATTTAAATACCTATGTATTTCTTTTAATTATAAATTATTCTTACATTCTTATTCTATGGCAGCTATTAAATATCTAGAAATTCTAGTAGCTTATGAATAATTATGAATGATGTATGTGGTTGGATGGAGAGTAAGAAGGAAACCAAAGAAAAAACGTATCGATTGTGTGTGAAGTGATATGAAAGAAAAGGGGGTCAATGATAAAGTGACGGTTGACAGAATAGACTGGAAGAATAAGACGCTTTGCGCCGATCTCAAGTAACATCTATAAGGGATGGAAGATGATATTGATGATAATACAATATCTCAAGAATAAGAAAACTCTACTACAACAACTAAGTAGGACTTTTCCTTGTAAGGAAAAATACTTGAAATACTTCCACCAGTGTTTATTGTATCAAGAACAACTAGCGTGACTCACAAACATTGCAACGACGTGAATATTTTGCATATGGTGACAAGACACAAGCCAAGTGTCTTAAAAGTAAATAATAATTAATGTATTTTTATAAGTTCAACCACAACTGCTATGACATTTATAATAATGATACTGGACAACTCAATGTTGTATTTATTCTTTGCTTATTGATTTAAATACTTTATTTCAACGGAAGGATTTGTTACATATTAAGGTTTTTGAAGAAATAAAAATACTTCTTGTTAAAAATACCGATCTTTTCAACAAGAGAAATATAACACACAACATAATCAGCCTTATAATGATACCACTGCTAGAACTCCCTTTCTAAGAGAAGATATGGGTTGCAATGTAACACTTGGGCCCAGCACGGGTTGGAGGATGTCAAACGTTTCAGTTTTTAGGTTTTCTCATGAGATTTTTTGCTATGTTTTGAGAATAATGACTACATTATTCTCAAAACATAGCAAAAAAACGACTCTGACCGAGCCAAGCGCATTACTACTAAGTAATGCGCTTGGCTCGGTCAGACTCGTTACCATCGTAGGCTCAGAAGAAACATAAATATCAATTCGAAAACAAAATACCAGTTTGCATCTTCATAAAGAAAGAAACAAGTGAGGTTTATAGCAAAACAAATGGTCATATGAAGACCAAACAATCAGACAAACAAGCAAAAGTAGCTAGGAAACTTTCAGATATAACATCTAACAACAGTCAATCAGATATCCCAAACAAGAACACGTAACTACAACTGACAGATAGAAACACAAAACAAAGCACTCATTCAAATCACAAAGCGGAAGCGCCCAGCACCTATTTACCAATAAAAGCCACTAATCGACGCCATGACACTTCGTAATCGATAGAACTGCCTGTACGTCCGGTGACACAGCAAGCGTGGCTCATCGATGGATGCCCACTAATGGCCCATACGCCGTAGATGGACATAAAGGCTTATTGTTTGAAGTGACAGTTGATTTAGGGATGGCATGGAGGGAAATGAGGATATTAGAATTGAAGAGTGATAGCTTTTTGAAGGGGTAGACGAAGTAGATAACTTGGTTATAACTATTGATCTTTAAATTCTTTTCAATGCAGTCATTTTGAGAGAATTCTACACAGATCAAATCAAACCATAGCATTTATCTCAAATTAGCTAGAACTTTTATCCAACTACATTAGGGTTGAATTGGATGCAGTTAGATATCAGATTTTAAAGCTTATATATATAGATATAGCTTAGCTTATCCGGCCTCAACTATCTAGTAATTCAGAAATACTCCTTGGCAGATTGGTGTAAGATTTGCTGGCTTCTGACTATCCTTAACGACTGTCATAGATCTACAAACGACAGCCGGGACCAACAGCTTAACGAGTTTTCCCAGGAAAGATGGGATCACAGAATATGAAACAGTCACTCATCCACAAACAAACCATAATATGACTGTTTAAGTCACGTGCAAGAAAATAATTTGCATCTAAAAATGTCTACGTAAATACGGAAACGAAAGTGAATTATAGAGAATCATATCATGATCAAACACGACTAAACAAGTCTAAAAAGTATGCGATAGAACACTAGTACCTACAAACATACTCGTCTATCATTTAACCAATCAAAAAGTTGAAGCAGCAGCTCTATAACAACTATAAACAAATCTAGTATAAGTAACACACCCCTGTCTGGTCACAGGAAGCCTCTACTTGTGCAGTGAGACAACGCTCACGAACCGGACACATCAACGACCTACACCGCTGCGTTAATATGCACTGTGACAGCTTTATTGCTTCAAATCATTTGAGGAGGCCGACTGATTTGCTTTGCTTTATTGTTTTTACTTTTATCAGATTTATTGAAGAGTTGTTGTTTGGTTATAGTTATTACCTCATGTACTGCATCATTCATGTCTTGACTTCATCTTTGCTTGTGTCAGTTGAGATCGGCACACATTTTCTTCTTTTCATTCCATCTATCAACAACATTATCAGTCTATTTTTGCTAAGTGACTGCTAAGTAAACAATTTTCTTTTTTCTTTTCTTGTAATCAATACTATTATCCACTTCGTTTTCTATATCTTCTTTTCCCTTAATCAATATGTGATTGAATATACTCATATGCATCTACTTAGTTTACATTATTTGTATAATAAATAGCAGTCGTATAATAAAAGTGACCATTAGCTTAGGCTCTACCAAGAAGTATATAAGCTTATTGAACACAAACAAACTACCAAGAACAAGATAAGACAAAGGAATTCAATGCATCATCATCCAATATAAATACTACAGAAACTGTCAAGTCCCATGTCATTACACAAGTGATTAAGGCAGACAGTATCGTGAACCCGCAGGCTTACCTGTCAGCAACTTAATCCAACGGATAACATACAACATACTGGTCAGATTCAAGGTCTATGTCTCCTCATACATGATACTTCACTTATGAATGGACTGGTTCTGAGGCACGTTGGTGGACATGTCCTTGAATTAAGTTGTCAAGAGTGCGATGGATATGTCAAATGAATTATGTAACTATCGTCTTAGTGTCTTTATCTTGGTAATTAGTTGTGAGTTTACGATTAATATTAAGAGGTTTATCAAACCTTGCACTTTATGTTGAGTGAGCTTTTTAATATGGATGAACTTTCTTACTTTGATTTATTTTAAACTAGCTGTCCCCTGCGGTTTCACCCGCATTTTTCGTTACTGCTCCGTTCCCGTGGAGCGTGATGGTATATAGCCTATAGCATTCCTCGATAAATAGGCTAACTAACACTGAAAGAATTTTTCAAATCGGACCAGTAGTTCCAGAGATTACCCCCTACATACAAACTTACAAACTTACAAATTTTACCTCTTTATAATATTAGTATAGATTAGTATAGATTAACTTCTCCCAGCGGCTTTGGGTGCGTAAAAGTAAATAATTGTTCCACGGAAACATACTCCCAGGACAAAGTCTTCCTATATGCCGTTTGAGCATGAAGGAGTAACAAACATACAAATAATAAATAACACGCACAGATTTACCATTTGAAATAGTAATACTCTTTATTGTACACCATAAAAAATTACAGTAGGTGCTTAAAATTAATGGGGTATAACAATGGGCGGTTTTATCACTAAAAGCGTTTTGTTATAGACAACCTTTAAAATATTATCGTCAAAATATATCATTCACTTGGGATAAAACCCAAAGGTAGACTGGTACAGAATGCTCATTGCATTAAGTCCGTCTATGTATCACTACTGTACATGAAGTTTAAATAAATAAATAAAAGAGTTGGTGACACAAAGATTTAAAATATTATTATTTATTTAAATTAATTTATTACAAGCATACCAAATCAATAAAAAAAACTAGGTTGAAATTATTCCCAACAAGAAATAGGTTTAAGAAGCTAAACAGCTCATTCTTTATCTAAGACCAACACTGACCGCTATAAGGCCTTAGCAACCACCGTATTTACTTAACCTCTTTCAGCACCTACACCCAAAATCATCTCAAAATTGACCATGCAAATATTTCTAGCTTCTCAAACACTATAATCATTATCAAATGACTATAATAAATATTGTACTAGTCCTCTGATCTATCGGTGACCGATCGTGGTGCGCTTACGCCGCCGGCAGAGCTGTCAATATTATAATCCGTTGCATAACACTCCGGTTCGTTTCAAGGTCTAGTCTACTGGTTGTGGGTGAAGCAATTGTGTGCTTGCGATTAAACTATTTGTTCTATAGGTTATCTATCAATTACGGTATGCAAAAATAGATCATCTCTTTATTTTTTATGATTGGTGATATTGAGTGTGTAGTAGTCTAGTTGATGCGGTATTGTTTGAAGGATAGTTTTGGACTAGAAAATTATCTTTTGGCACAGTATGGTCATTAGGTGTACGAATCTAGTCCGTAATCTGTTCTAAAACTGAAAGTAAAGAGCTGCTTACAATCAGCAGCTAGTACACCCATAAAAAATAATAGTTAATTTCCTACTTTATTTTAAACTTTGGGATCTTTCTCTTTATGTTATGGAGTACCTGTAAACTGATTTCTACAATGTCACCTTTCTGTCCATTCTTACAGTAATTAACATTAACTCCTTCTATTCTTCTTTACTCTATATGTAATATCTTTTCATACCAATGTCCGCTTTAAAGTCTCTCGTACCTTCCGCTTACTGTTTATTTCTAATGAGTGCATTTTCTATACCTTGACGTATTTCAACCAATTCTTCTTCTAGAGAGGAGGCCAAAATCACAGTCGTAGGATTATTACAAGGCTGATGTTTATGCTTACACGATCAAGTTCTCACAACATTTCAAATTCTTATCTTTCACATGAATCACCATCAAAACAATAAACAAATAATCTCCCGTAAGATCTTGTTCCCCGGAGGCTGTCAGAATAATATCCGTTGCATAACGTGCACTGGCTTGAAGGTCACCGTCTATGAGTGCAGCTTGTGGCGATAATGGACGGTTTTTGTTTAGACTGTCATCTTATTCATTATTTGTATTTGGTTACGGTGTCTCTTTTAAATATGGTGCGTCTTGTTTGTATTTTTTTTTTAGGTGGCAAATCATTTAATGACTTCTGCCGCTCTAGAGTGGAGCAGGGGAGCGAGTTAAACTTTTACTAACTAAAACCCACTCCAATATTCCTTTTTTGCCTTCGTTCCAGTGCCCTGGGATTCTCTTTTGCAACAATCCAAGGCCCCAGTAGGCTTGGGCCCCCATAGTTCTGCTAACATCAGACCTCCTTAAGGAGCGCGTAGAACACTATGCGCTGTCGACGCTCAGGCTCAGTCCTTTCGGTTATCGAACAGCCGGAAGGCGAGCTACCCCTTACTCGCCGTCCACAAGTGTGCGCTTCATTACGCGTGGGCCTACCGTGGCATGTTGTACGGTGCAACCATTTGTACTGTTCTTCTTCCGCACCGTCTCGGAACAATAATATAAAATAACTAGCTTTAGCCCGCAGCTTCGCCCGAGTACATAAAATATAGCCTATGTCACTCAGAAATACAGCAGCTTTCCATTGGTGAAAAAATTTTAGCAATCGGACCAGTACTTCCACAGATTACCTCATACAAACAAAAAAACAAACTTTACCTCTTTATTATATTAGTGTAGATAATCTCGCCACCTCTTTGCTGTGTGTTCTTCCATCTACAGAAACAGATTTACAAAATCATTAAAGTTCAAAATACAGTACCCAATCAACCGGAAAGTTTGCGTTTAAACCTAAGTAAGGACATAAACAGAAAAAAAGCCAATAGTCATTGTTAGTAAAAACCCGAAGATAAGCAACTTCCAAACCATTAGCACCAGTACCTACAGCTACAGATAGGTCTTTGACTCAGTCATTGTGTGTCTAAGAATCAACAGTGACTAAGTAAAAAGCTTTTTAGAATTCCGTACCTGAAGGGCAAAACGGAACCCTATTACTAAAACCCTGCTATCATGCTGCTATCCATACGACCTTCTATCTGCCTGTGTTGTATTTAATGATCCGTGACAGCTAGATAGTTTCTTTTTTATGGTAGGTGAATCATCAGAATGACTTCTCCCACTCTTGGGCGGAGCGGGAGGGTGTGTCTGACTCTTACTGACTAAACCCCTACCCCGTTCCTTCGTTGCCTTCGATCTGGGGGATACGGTGGACACCTTTCGGATTTCCCATGTTCCCCAGAGGTTACGGTCCTGCCGGACAGATAGATAGTTGAAATTTTCGCAGATGGTGTATTTCTGTTGCTGAAATTACTAAAATAAAACACATTTTAAAATTAAGTTCCCATACAATAAAGCCGTTTTTTGCTAATGACGGTACGATGCTCTTCGTGCGTGAGTCCGAGTCGCACTTGGCCTGTTTTTTATCTAAGTGAGGTGCAGAATCTGCTGTTACACGACTGATTGGTTTTAAACAATAACTTAAACATGGCTATTTGGAATGGTCACAACAAAATTGAATTGCTTTGTTAAATTAATTGACTCACCAGGTTAAACTATTATCTCAAAAATTCTCGTTAAAATTCTTCTTCTTGAAGTTTTCTTTTCTTTTAAAACACGTTGTCCTACACTAGGATTGATTCGGTATATATGGTGGATGCGTTCACAAACATGCAAACTCAAATACACAAGCCACCACTTCTTTGCTGTGAGCATGAAGTAGTAACCTATTTCCATCAAGCTTATCCATGAAATCAGTTTCATAAGATTACCAAACTTCATTATGCTTTTTTTTTTGCTCTACCTCATGTAGAGTATATAATTATACCTAGATATTTAGTACATACTTATTTTTGCTAACCGATTAAGGTGTAAACTGTCAATAACGGCTGGCGTTGAAAATCAGCGCTGTTGCTGTCTTGTATATGAACCCCAGCATTTTGCTGAGTTCTAACCGTTTTGCGCAGATGTGATGAAATTTTCCCAATATAATATAGAGTTTTTATTATTATGAGCAAGTTGAGGAGCTCGTGGCTAGATAATAACAGCCACACAGGTCGATCTTCAAGGTTAAGCAACGCTTGCCTAGGTTGGTCTGTGGATGGGTGACCATCTTAACATAACGAGTTTCCTCCGTGCCTCGGAAAGCACGTTAAGCCGTTGGTCCCGGCTGTCATTTGGAGATCTTTCGCAGTCGTTACGGATAGTCAGAAGCCAGTAAATCTGACTCCAGTCTTGCCATGAAGTACCGTGTTACCCCAGTTAATGGGTTGTGGAGGTCTGGTAGGCAGCCGCTCCTCGTAAAATACTGGTATTCAGCTAAATCCGGTTTGACTGGAAGCCGACCCCAATATAGTTGGGAAAAGGCTAGGCAGATGATGAGTATTATGAGCAAGTTGTGTCCCACTACAGGGCAAAGGCCTCTCTTTATTTCTTCCTCTCATGTCTATCTTTAGCCAAATCTGGACTATCCTATTAACCCTATCTTATTTAATGTTGTTATTGTTATTTTGTTTTTTTTTTTATTGTATGTGCCATGCTTGACGCAAATAAGCTCTTTTTCTTTCGTTCTTCTAAGTACAAACATCATATATCACCCTTTATGGACTGATATTAAACTTCCTCCATCCCGAGTACAACCAGGACCCACACATAAGAAGCTCTCAGTCAATCTATTTTTAGCTTCATTCAGAGATCTCGGTTGAACCCATCTGGACTTTTTTTATAAGCTCTGAATCACGCTACAGACCAGGGATGTTACGGCGATGATACTATCGCACTCAAAGTTGGAGTATTGGAGTTCGAATAGGAATTGGAGATGGAGTAGAATGTGGTGGCAGAAGATATATCCTTTTTGACGCATCTGTGTAAAAAGCAGACCTAATAAGATATAGAGATACGCCAGCAGGCACGTACTGTCACTCTATTGTGTTGTGAAATGTATAAATTCGGAATCTTGAAGACACAGAGTTGGAAGGCCTCACACTGAGTGGACAAAGACCTGGTGAGAGTTGCGGGAATGCGATGGATGTGAGATGCAAAGGATCGTTCGTGGTGGCGACACTTGGGGGAAGCTTAAGTCCAACAGTAATGATGATTTATAAATCGGTCTATACATGTTGACAGCAGCGGCTACTATGCTTGACCTCCGATTGAAACCTTCGAATCTAAGTCGGATGCCGAAGCTACAATATTATCGGAAGTTTTAACTTCTGGGTCCATGTATCTGTACCGAACCTCCGTAACATCCCTACTACAGGCTAAGCCGCTTCCTTTCAACTCATTCACAAAGTCTTAACAGATAGTAATCCAATATTTTAAACCTCCGATGTAAACAGATCTCTGGGATCAATCGTCTACGCTTCACTACGTTTAAAAATATTAGACGATATAAAAAACTAATCTCTGTTTTTCATCACCAGCATATTTTTTAAACTTAAATTTTGTGTGTTTGTCTACGAATTGTCGTTTGAATATTGAATTGTAATTTCATTAATGAAGGAAGAAAAATACGTGACAGAGATGGAATGCCACAACATTTTGATGAGGTTAATTATAAAGGCGAATGCTTGTGTGTGTTTGTTACTTTTGACGCTTTGATGTGAATGCCGAACGAATTTCGACGAAATCTGCACTATCCTGAAATAGTACATAGAATACTTTTTACTCCGGGAGTCTGTTCCCTTGGTATAATTTGCTACTATCATGCGGACGAAGCCGCTGACAGCAACAAGTCATCCGTACAACTAAATCCAATCAAAAAAGCCTCAAGCCAAGCCAGGACACGTAACTAGAGCCCAATTAACCAAAAACAAAGCCAGTCCGTCTGCCCCAAGCAGGATCAATGACCGAACCATTAGTTACCCGATATCTTCCCAAGTGGACGAATATGTGGGTAGGCCGACATTGATACTGCCGTCAAAAACAACGGTTACGAGTATCCGAGACAATTCGTGATACTGATAATATGGCTAACTGGCTTTTCCTGTGCCTGGTGCTAACGATCTGTTGTGTAGATTATTATATTGATATGGTTGTAGAAGGGGTAAATGTGGGATTGATGTGGAAGGATTTGTTACGATGCTTCACACTAAACTATTTTTTTTTGTGGCAATTCAGCCGGTTTCGACTATTCTGCCAGTGTCTATTCTAAATCTGTTATAGGATGGTTTCGGTGACAGCTGTCAGATTCATACAATGTAGCTATCTATCCTTTTCTCTCATCTTAAAGATGCATATTTTCGTCCTGCTGTCACCCAACTCATGCTATGTAAAAACGACTATAGAGATAAGTTATGCATCTACGCTGCGATGATATGTCAGCTAAGCTACGAAAATATGTGACCATTTCTACTGATGCTAAACTATGAAGAAACTTAGTCATGTAAAAAACATAGCTTAGATGAATCCGTTTCCAGCCGATGTAAGCATAAAAGATGCTTCCAAGTTCGTTGCGTTTAGTAGTTTTATTGTTAAGAGCTGAACTTAAACTCAATTATTCTAATCCTAACTCAAACAAAAGTTTCATTTTTAACGGGCTTAGAATGGTCATCATACATGTATAATTTCTGATTTAGCAACTAAGCAACGTCGTATGTCGCACGAAGCGTATCCACACCTGCAAAAAATAACGCTACTGTATTGATCGGTGACGGAAAGGTCTAGCAGGCTATAATCTAATACGTTTCAAAACCAAAAATAGCTATTAACCTGATACGTTCCTAATATTATCATAGTATGATAAAGTGGGCAGACTCTTTTACCGAGAAGGGTCAAAGACACTTTGATCCATGACCTTCCTCCATTTCCATCGACATCAACAAATCAAAACAATAACCGTACATTCAAAACTAGAAGAACCGTTACATAACTCAAAATTCATTGTTCCCTAGGATTCAATCCGCCATATTGTCTGTGAGCAATGGCGCCGCGCATGCGCCGTGGGTGAAAGTGACCCACGGCTTTGACCTTTGGCAATGCAGTGTAATGTAAAGGGCTGGTTGCGCAATACTGAACTAAATTCAAGGTTTATACTCTTTCTTGATGGAAAATGGCTTCGTTTCTGACATATTTGGGTCTGTGGAAAGGTGTTCCTTAATTGGAGAAAGGTTAATTGGAACAATAATGTTTTTAAAGATATCATTATTGACCGGCTGTCTTTGCATGTTGTTTCAATTACAAGTCAATTGCGAATTAATAAGTTGTTGCGTGTTCAGCGTTTCATTTTGACGGCTGCTAATTAGTTATTTCAACTGCCTCTGTCAGATAATTTATGTTATCTATATGTTTTATTAATTTAATTATGATACTGTTTCTTTAAATCAACATAAGTTTAGTAAGAGACTGTCAAGACCTTCTCCTCATCACCATTTCAGCCGAAAGACGTCCTACTGAACACTGGCTTCCCCCAATCTTCGCCAAAACGACCAGTCTTGTACATTTTGCATCCATTGGATTCCCGTTCCTACGACCCTCGCTAGGTTATCGGTCCACCTTGTGGAAGGCATTTCAACGTTGAGTCTTCTGGAACCTGGTCGCCACTCCACCTTTCGTCTTCATCTGTTCAACAAGCAATGTGCCCTAGCCTACTGCAACTTAAGTTTAGGAATTCTTCGGGCTATGTCGGTAATCTTGGTTCTCTGGCGAATATTTTAATTTCTGATGTGATCAAGACCTTCTATTACAACTCCAACATTTATGGCTCAGTCTGAAACCACACTCCCTTCAGCAAATTCCCATAAAAACTATAGGTACCAACGTCTTACGCAATAAGATTACAGGCCCAAAGCTCTCATTAGTTTTGTTACTCTAAAAACATGTAATTAATACAATTACAGAGCAGTAAGCATCGAATAAAACCAACCAGTCTTTTTTACATCTACTATGCAAATGTTTTTGTGTTCGGTACTTTTTTAAAGCTAATTTGGATAACATTTTACGCCTCTAATTGGTTTGTTTTATTTATTTGTACTTGATTATTATTTGATTTAGCTAGCACGAGTTATTATTGAAAAGTAAATGATTAATGCCTTGTTCAAATTTGAAATACAATTACGCTACAAAATTTTTTTACTAACACTATTTATACGTCTTGACTAGTTTCTGTTAGGTTAATAATATACGGATTCGTTTTGTTTAATAATAATAGGTTTTTTCTTTAGATGGGAAATCATCAGAATGACTTTCTCCCGCTCTTGGGCGGAGCGGTAGGACGTGTCAAACTTTTACTGACTCAAACCCACTTCTTTGTTCCTTCTTTTCCTTCGTTCCAGGGTCCCGAGTTTTCCTTGCAGACAAATAGGTTAAATTACTTTTTACTTTCTTCATCAATCAAATATCTAGGTAAATTGTTTTTGAACGTCATCTGGATGATATAAAAAAAAATCCTTTAAAGAAACGCTTATAAAAACTACCTATATTGTATTGACAAACCTTCTCTGAACATTATCATCAAAAGTTCCACTCCAAAACTCCTCCACATAAAATCTTCCATTCAACTCATCATCAACAGTCACACACACGTCAATGTTACTTACTATAAAGGGTATGCACAACCAGTCGGTCAGGCGAACCAAATCGGGCAAGGCCGGTCAGATCGGAGGTCGGACGAAAATATTCCGCGTTTTAGGCTTCTTAATATATCCGTAAATATCCGAAATGATGCCTGCATCAGGCTTTATGATTCAGAAAAGTTATTTTTGGATGTTAACTAGCAAGTTTTTGTTTAAATGGAGAAAGGTCGAAGTCCGATCGGGTGTGGAGTACTGCAATTTATTTATTTATAGTTAATTGTACACCTAGATTACAATTTATGGAATTGCAAACACATATGGGTACGAGGTAGCTACCAAAAAACTTGTTGTTTTTGCAAAGGTCCGGTGGTACTTCACACCGGGACAGCTTCTTATGTCATATTAAACACAGGTCCGATCTTGTGTCGATTACTGGAGACATATATGGGCTAGTGCTGCAAAATGTCTAGCATAGCGTGCGAAGAGGCTAATTGGTGATCCAGATTGCGTTAACACCAATCTAAAAGGCGAAGAGCACAGGCGCAGGGTAGCCTATCCAGCCTTTCGGTATTTTATAGGATGCATTTAGGAGTGTGCACAGGAATTAGGTACATCACTTGGGTGCACCAACACCTTTTTATTTATTTATTCAAACTTCATGTACAGTAGTGGTACATACCGGACTTAAGGCATTCTCTACAAAAAACAACGAACAAATCGATGTACGGCGAGTGTCCACGTTGTTAACAGCCCTACTTTTCGGACTAAGCGTTTTGCCTCGTCATCGTAAATATACCGCGTAAATCGAAGAATTGGAACAATTTCCTGCAACGGTCTCCCCATCTGATTATAATTTGTATGTCTTCAAGGCTAGTGTGTAATAAACTAGTGCACCTCACCATCAACGATTACATCACTGTTTACCATCAGGTGGGATATTATAGGAATAGGAATTGTCAAAATTCTTGAAGACACATTGTGTGGGTGTTAGTATATCCAGAAGTTAAAGTATAATACATATTACTTATCAAGTATGACACTAACATCTCAGAACATTAAAGTTTCTTGTCCACCATGGTTAAATACTACTAATGGCTCCCATCTTGTCGTCCTCCACCCTATTTAAGGTGGTCTTCAAAAAAAGTACTTACCTACTTAAAATCGCATTAGGTAAACTCCTAAAAAATACTAAAAAGGAATAAGGACCTCCAAAAAGGACGTCAGATTAACATCAAAATTCCAAAAAAGACTAACATAAAAACAGTACCATCGTTAGGAAGAAATATTATCTTATTTTGAATCGTCTTGAGGATTTCTTGAAACTTTTATTAATACCTTGTAATCTTTTCCATGGAATACAGGTGCGTAGGTATCAATTATTCGGGCCCCAGGCTTTAGGGACCCCAGTTGGAAACCTTAAATTACTGTACTTATTAATGAGAGGTTTTCTTGCCATGAAGTACCGTGTTACCCCAGTTAATGGGTTGTCAGGGTCAGTAAGCAGCAGCTCCTCTTAAAATACTGATATTCAGCTAAATCCGGCTTGACTGGAAGCCGAGCCCAATATAGTTGGGATAAGGCTACCCAGATGAGGACTAATGAGGGGTTTTCAGGCTATTGGCCTGCCGAACTACCGAATTGTTAGGTACTATTTGGGTTTATTGCGTAATAAAAATAATATAAAAGGGACACTGTTTTTATTACGATATTGGTCATTCCCTATAGAAAATAGCGTTATAATTTGTGGCCTATGAGTTAAACTGTTCTATAAGGATTATACATGCTAAACTTGAACAGGATTGGTTCAGTAGTTATTATGCCAAATAGGAAAACCATTTAACTGTTTTATTATACCTAGAGATACCTAAACCCAGCTAGCACCGGGCTTTACTACAATCAGATAAAAGAAAGCCCGCATTTTTTATTATACGGGCCTCTTAGTGACAAACTACGCCACTGATGGAATATTTCTATCTCAGAATCAGAGGAACATAATAATAATATACAGAATGTACTAAGGCTTTATAATTAATTTATTAACTGTATGATGTTACCTGTGTTTTATATTGATTGTATTAGTCATAGCCAAGTATCTCTAGAGGTCGACAAATCGAATGCTTCGTCGTGTGTCGTATATTAGTTATTCGTGACTAGTTTAATAACTTCTAAGTTATTAGACAAGACAATTGTTAGCTCATCTTTAGAACTAATTGAATCTTTTGTCATTAGTATCTTCATTGTGTTTATTTGTCATACTACGTTGTTGTTTAGCTCTGTTGATTTAGCTACCACGGTCCTGAAACACAAAAGGCAACTAAAGGGACATAGCTGGGCTTTAGTCAGTAAAAGTCTGACATTCCCTCTTGCTTGACGAGGAGTGAAAGAAATTACCTGATTGTTACTTACAAAAAAATCCTTTATATAGCATTAGTCTACAACGCAGTCAGTCATTAGTAAATTAAAGAAAAACCCGAAGTGCGGGAATGCAAGGCAAAGAAGGTCAGTAAAAGTCTAAAACGGCCTTCAGTTTTGCCCTGAAGTGGCAATCATTGAATGATTTTCCACTTTTAAAAAAAGTGTCATGGGACAAGAGCAGGAGATGATGTTGATTACCTATACATATAAACGAACGATACATAAATTAATTATACGAGTACTGAGTTATTCGGTTTGATCGTTCCTGTCTATAAACAGCCAATAAAACAGAAATAAATATGCATTATCCACTCACATTCAAAACACTAATCCTTATATTCGCCCCAAAGTTCACAAAAACTAAATTGATGGCAAAACTAGGCTTGCAAATTAAATGGTTGGTTGCTGTGTAGGAGGTGGTTGCCAAGGTCAACCACGGTTGATGGTTGATGGTTAATTTATAACCGCGATGGCAGATCGTTAATGCTGTTAGAATAAGTGAATAAGTTAATGAGGTAGTGGGTGGTGGAGTATGTATGCGGGTTCCTTCGTTTGATCGGAATTACGACATAGTTCGCGATGAGAATGTTAAGTCAAGTTATGTGGTGTTATCTAATAAGTGTGGATTAATTAAAAGATTAGTATTGCGGCTACGGTACGTCTAATGACTACTCTCGTTCTAGGGTGGAGCTAGAGGGCTTACTAATTAGATTGTTTCTTGACTAAAACTATAACTGTGTTCTTTAATTACCTTTTTCATTCTAGGACCGTGGGTTTCTTTTCAATTATCTCCAATAACATTCAGATTACAGTTGGGTTCAGTTTAGATTTCCTTACTCTTAAGTGAGCCGGTTCAAAGTTAGCAAAGTTAATTCTATCGTCCTGCCGACATTGATCTAAGCAATGTAATGTTTTCTACAACAACATATCAATACCATGGCTTTTACTTGTTACTTCGTTTTCAGTTGACATATAAATGTATGTTTGCCATTTTAAAAAAGACTGCATCCCACGACACACAGAATCGTAGTGTATGCTAAACTAGGATTCTTGGATATCCATGGGACTTGTAAAAGTCTAACCACTCAGAGCTCTGACGCGACGCTTCATTGCCTAATTTATTGAAAATTAATCAAATAAAATTTTAAACAGCTCATTGAGCTCTCTCGTTTCCTTCATTTGTCCATCGCGTTTCAGAGCCATAAGAACTCCTTTAAACGTTCCCGGAGTCCTACTAGGCATTGACCTCGCTGGACTCTTTCCTTTAAAAATATGTAATAACAGGAAAAAGAGTTCATAAAATTAGTCAGTCCAATTAGGCAATTAAAATTACTACACAACGGCGCACAAATTCGCAAAAACCGAACCAAAAAAGCAAGTTGTAACTTGTCAACTTTTTGTCTTCATAAATCGATTACTCAGAATAAATCGATTACTATCGAGACAGACAGTCGGAGGCTGTGTTATCAATCAACGTTAGCACAATGAGCCGTCGGCAAGGTTAGCGTCGGCGTGGGTGAAGCGGTGGGACCGGGGTTAGAGGATTTGCTGATGAAAGAATCGGGTGTGGACAGTCGGATTAAAAGAATGTGGTCAGGTGTTGTAGGTATCTTTTGATTTGCAGATTATGTATTTGTAGAGGATCTAAACGCTTTAAAACTGGAGGGAGTTTAATTTAGTGTTATAATCTTTCATTGATTAAATATGAATGTATAGCTCTACAAATTAGGTACAGGTTTTCAATGTCGAGGCGGCAACGACCGAACTTTCTGAGATAAGAAGAAGAATCAGATGCACTAATTCAAAAACCAGGTATTTGAAAATCACACTAATATTTAAAGGCGGAAGTTTATGAGTGTGTGTGTGTGTATGTTTATTACTTCTCCACGCTTGAACGTCTGAAGGGGTTGTCCATGAAACTTGATATGCAAACACTGGTAGACCATATCCTGGGATAAGATATAGGATACTTATTATCCGGGGAATAGGTAAAGGTATACGAGTATTTATCACGCGGGTGGAGACACTGGTAGTAACAGTAGTAAGTGGAATCATAAAAACATGAATGATGGAACTATCCACTCTTCTATCAGTCAATATCAAATAGATACTCATTTGAGAAGAAGATTCCTGAGACTCAAATCAAACTGTTACCAAACTTTCATTACAGTCGTAAAACATTCAAGAAGTATTTCAAAACCTGCTTGACTGCGATCCTATCTGATGGTAAGCAGTGATGCAATCGTTGATAGTGAGGTACACTAGTTTATTAAGAGCCTTAAAAACATCTAAATTATAATCGGACGGGAAGCCCCCAGAAGGCTAATTCGTCAAAAGACGAGGCGAAACGCTTAGTTCTGCCCGTAGAAGTTAAAACAACGTAAAGGTTGATACTCGCTGTACGTCGAGCTGTAAAATAGTAGAAAGAGATGGCAGAATCAAATCATGCATTTCCCGCGCACTCTTCAAAATACATCCTATAAAATACCGAAAGGTTGGCTATCCTACGTTTGTGCTTAAGGTAGCTTAAACAATTAAAAGTAAGTACGTAAGGCTTTGTAGATTGGACATAAACCAATTCTGAATCTTTCTATGAAGTTCGTAAAGTAAAGACCACGTATCAATTATGAAATGCTAAACACAAACCTGCGTAGCAACGTCAGTCACAACATTGTACTTAAGTACACTTAACTTTTACGACAATTACTAAATGTTTGATGAGGCCAAATGTCAGATGTGTGACAATCTGATAGTGTTAGGGTGATAAATATTACTGGATGGATTGGGTAAGGCTAGAATGTGTGTGGTGTCTAGATATGTTACAAAACAGCAGCTGTTAAAATAAGTACCTATAATATTTTATCCACTGTACCGTGGATGCATTCACATACAGAGCGAATTAATTTCACATGCACAGGATACTCAGACCTGGAACATTTATCTGTAGGATATACAAATAGTTGTTCTGTGTGGGTATCGAAACCGCGACTCGCAGTGCAGCAGTGAATCGCTCAACCGCTTATGCCGTTCACTATCTGTTGTTATTTGAAGACAGTACGACATGTCTTCTACTTCAGTAGCTTTCTAGGTATTGTTTGCTATGTCAGTAACACCCTTTTCAGCCATAGCATCTCTCACATGGTTCATTTTGGGAGAGGGGGAAAGACCAAAGAACTTTGTTTTAGTCTTTGGCCTTCCTTCCTTGTACAGCCTCCACATTCATACTGAAAGTTTCCTTACAACGTTTTAGTAATTCCTTCGAGAATGGATGACCGAAACTCTACGTAGTAAACAAAACATGATGCAAAAGATTATTTTGTATAAAAATAATCCTTCTAAAATACCTTGCTATAAATACTTGGAATAAAAAAAAATACTATAATAATAACTTAGTAGATAGAATAACCTTTCTTGGTATTTGAGTTATAAGAACAGCTTACCAATACAGAATAATTAAAAAAAAAACACACAATGAGTACCTAGAAATCAATAAGTACCACCATCACACTCGCCTTCCTCATAAATCCTGTAGTCGGCTTAAATAAAACCTACACACATAAAAATACCACTAACTTGCCTACCAATTAGGTACTTACATGAATAAAACATAACTCATAAACACCTTGGAACACACAATCCGCAAAAAACGCGATCAAGATATAATTCTCACTTAGTAAAACCATCAGGCAATTTGACTAATATCTACTATCGACATCTAACTAAAGATCTGCGTCAATACTAATCTAATAAAATGAATCTGTGAGATCAAAATTGATCAATGAGCTTTGAAGCATTTTTATTTTGTTGACGCTATAAAATTGTGTGGATTTCCAGATCTGACAAGTTTTGTGAGGCTAATCTGCATTATAACGGTCGGTTTATAGAATTCACACTAATCTTCTAATATTTTGAAGATGAATATGACCCACGGGTGCCCCTCAAATTGAAGGATAAAATCTACAATTCTGTGACAACGTTGGTCATAATACTGTATGGATCAGACTGTTGGGCTGTGAGAAAGGATATAACGTGGATGGATCTTTATCCATAGGTACCTCTTTAGGTAAAGAAAGCTAAAGGAAAGATGGAGGGATTGTGTGAGGAGTGAATATTTGAAAAATAAAATAGTCAGTGATAGCGTGAATGGTGCTATCACCATTCACGCTATCACTGACTATTTTATGATTTTATTTTTATGATACAGAATGGAAGAACAAAACGCCGACCCTTAACTAAACGGCATGTGGGTGTCTTGTGTATGTGAGTTTACATGCTTGTGAACGCTCCCCAATACAGGAGTCATTCCTAGTGCTAAAACTGCTTTGACGCCTTCGCAAAAAATGATATATTCTCCCGGAAGTAACACGGAAATAAAAGCACCAACAATTTGATAAGACCTCTACAACAATCAGATCATTAATAACGTTACCTGACACTTACATCATACAACCATATCACAATTCTATCAGAGATCTATCTCCACGCTCCAAGAGCTAAAGGCACATGATCTTAACTTGTCAACGCCTTGCATGTCTATTGAAAGCCGTGTTAGTCATGCTGGACACGTTTTGGTTCAAGGTTCTGCGAAATGGTTGTTATGGGTTTTTATAGGCCTGTCTGCTTGTTCGAGGTAGGTAGATTGGAAATAGCTTTGAAATCTTGGGTTGTAAAAAATGAAAATAACTATGCTCTTACTGTATGTCGTCGAATGTCGAAATTTTTCTACGGATATGTCCTACCCTAGGGCTGCGGGATTGTTCGAAAGAGTCACCACGGCTCTGAGACGCATAAAGTAACTGAAACGAACACGTGGGTTTTATTCAATAAAAATCTCGCACCACCCAGATTTGGAGAAATTATTTGACAAGTTCCTACCTATAAAAAGATCTAATCTACCTGGTTGTCAATATGTGCCAAGTCAAACAAGCGTTGAGACTTGATTGGTTCAACATTATGCACATACAATACTATAAAGAGTATATCAGGTAGTAGTAAATAGAATTTGTGAGTGTATCCTTATGAAAATTTTCACCTACAATTACCAACCTCCCAAATATTCCAATAGCAATTTAAGTTCTGAAAACCACAGTCCACTATCAAAATATACGAACACACTGACAAAGATAAATCTTACTACTAACCAATGCCGTTTGGTAAACTAACCAACGAAACTGGTAGCAATAATATTTTGAATTCACCTCTGATTTATCCTCAAACTTCAGATTGGAATGTAATACACAAATAGTTGGAACAAGTACCATTTATTGCACCTTACATTAACGATTGACTTAAGATATTCGTAAACGGGCGACTAGGTAAACTTGTAACCCTGTGTGAGATAAGGGACAGACAGACAGACCATTCTTCATGTTGAAGCACTCGGAATGCGTGGGCAGGCAGACAGCATGCCTGCGAGGCGAGGAACTGGAGGGTGGCACAAGACAGAAGCGTGACGGTAATATAATAAGCATAAGACTACTAGGACTCAGGCCTCCTCTCTAGGTGACGGTAATGCAAGACGAGAATTTGGATTCATCAATCGTTTTCATTGTTAAATGTACATCCCGAAACATAAGCTTGGATTCTTATTTACTTTTGGGAATGTCAGTTGCACAAAGTGAATTGGTTGTAATTTTAACCAGATTTCAATGCATATACTACAGCATTTTGCTATTCTACAGCAAAAAATTGCTACAAAATTTACAAATATGGACAGAAATAAGAAGAAATAACCGCTACAGATCAGTTATCAACTTCAAGACAACTCAATGTTGAAGATCCGTATCTTTTTTTCTTTCGTTGAGATATCATCAAATTACTTTTCTCTTTGAGTGGAGTGAAAAGAAGTGTGAGACTTTTACTGACTAAAATTTTTCTGTACCTTCTGCGTTTTAGGACACGATAACTCTTTCGAACAATCTCACAAAAGTAACGATATTTAAAGTACCTAACTGATATCAAACAGAAGTTTTAAATTTCTATAAGCTTATAACTTACACCGCTAACCAATCAGTCACCGAACATAACTTAACGCCGTTAAGTTACAGCCTCTCAACTGAACCCAGATAAAGTGCCACCGAGCGAATAGCACGAATACCGACACATTTTGTAACAGCCTGGATAATCTGTTTAATTCCTGCAGTTTGTTAATAGTACTCCATTTGCATAGAAATGCCTGGCTTCTGGAATGTGGTCATTTGAGTCTGAAGCCAGATCCGGTATTGGGATCTGGGTCTTCATCTAGATATTTTAGTGTCTTATGCTTACACTTACTATTATTAAACATTACTTGTATCTTATTCTTAGAAAACGTTCTATTGAAACCATACACATAGCTTCTGATTCTGATGCAAGTGCCTATTTAGAAATATTTTGATTTATCTTGACTTGGTTTGCCTGTCATCATTACAGATGATTAATTTTCTTTACCAAATATTTTGAAGAAGCCGTTTTAATCTTTCTTTTTAAGTTTGCTTCACACTAGTATTACTCCTGTATAGTAGGTGCAATCACAAAATAATGTAATAACTCAGAAATACAAGACACCCGAAGCAATGAATCCACGACATGTATCACAACGGCCTATGGCTCAACTGCTGTACCAGTTGTAAGTACCTCACTACCTACTGTTTAGAAAACATAAAACACCACATTGCAAACATAGACTATTCATTACTATTACCTCCTTTTGCTTAACCTTATCTCATTATTTAAGATTTGTCAGTTCTACTCCCCATTCTTCGCCAGACATGTTCAACGACCCAAAACAGTTTGCTTCGATGGTCGTTGTTTGAATTCCATTCTCTTAACAAACATTAGATTTCCTCAGAACACTCTTAACCTTTCAAACCTCAAACAAACGCCCATGTAAACAATAAATCGTGAGAGTCAAAATGGCGGGTGTACCATAGCGAATTAAATTATACCAATTACCAAAAAAATGTACCTAAAATGTACTATTCAGTACCTAGGTCTAAAAAATCTGTACCTCTTTCACAACGAAATTATTTAGAAAGTAAGGTACACCCGCCATATTGACATCAAGATGGCGGGTGTACTATAATATTTTATTATTTAACCATTACTCACAAAATATAATTACACCAAAAAATTGTACCTAAAAAGTACCTGCATTAAAAGAAAACGTAGACTTGAACAGTTGGATAGTTTCTTAAAAATAAAACAACCGTGTCTTGTGTAAAACTAAACATATGTACACTGCAGTGCAGCGCAATGGTAACTGCCCCGACTTGAAAGTTGTAGGTCGCGGATTCAAACCGTGTCAGGCGCATTACTTTGTGTAATTTATTTCATCACCACTGCTCTCAAAACGGTGAAGGAAAACATCGTGAGGAAACCGGCATGTCCTAGAGTCATAAATTCGAAGACATGTGACATCCACCAATCCGCAATGGGCCCGCGCGGTGAATTATGGCCCATTCCCTCTCCAAGAGAGGAGGCCTGAGTCCCAGCAGTGGGAACATTATAAGGCCAATAATGCTAATGCTAAATTATACATTTATATTTTATTTATTTTATTGCCCGAAGTCTGACAACCAGTCTTACCATGGGGGTATCTACAAGTACATGAGTTTTCCAAGAAATAGTTTTTGGAGGTCAGACAGGTAGTCGCTCTATGTAAAATACTGGTCTTCAGTTGCATCAGGTTAGACTGGAAGCCGACCCTAATATAGTTGGGAAAAGGCTAGGCTGATGATGACATTTATATTTAAAGGATATTTTTAAATTATGAATTATATGCACTATAATAATTATTAATAGTTACTAGCAATAAAATATATAGTAATATCTATATATTTTTGTTATAAGCGATTTTCCGCAACTAACCACTAGCTTCGTAAATGCACATTTATGTATGATGAAGTATGATGCGGGTAGTTAATAAAAAAATGCGATTTATGCTGTTTTTCCTGATTAATCATATGAGCTTCATAGCTTGCAATACAGTGTAACAAAGGCAAAAAGCGTCCTCCCCCTAAAATAAAATGGTATATGTTAGAGAAGAATGATTGTGCGAAGAAGTTTAGAGAGCGAGTGGTGGACAAAATGATAGAGATGGGAGATATGAATGATCGAAGTATAAATGAAAGCTGGAATGAACTGGCGGAATGTATTAGGCATGCAGCAAAAGAGATTTTGGGAGAGACGAGAGGGAAAGGCATAATAGACAGGGATACATGGTGGTGGACGACAGAAATTCAGAATGTGTTGAAAGAAAAGAAAAGAAAATTTAAGGAATGGCAGCGTGTAGATCCAGATAACGGTAGTATGAAAGCTGAAAATGAGAATGGTTAGCATAGACGAAGTCAGAATAGCAGTGAGTGGAAAGGCCATTGGTCCTGATGGAATACCTGTTGAAGTGTGGAAGTTATTGCGGGTGGACGGATGGACGTGGTTAGCTTTATTTTTCAATAAGTTGTTGCGGGAAGAAGCCATACCTGATGATTGGTGCAACAGTTCTTTGGTGCCCATCTATAAAAACAAAGGTGATGTGCTGGAGTGCAACAATTATAGAGGAATAAACCTAATGTCACATACTATGAAAGCTTGGGAGAAAGTTATTGAGAGCGGTTGAGAGAAGAGAGTGAGACTTCACAGAACCAGTTCGGTTTTATGCCTGGTCGATGCCATTTTTGCTATACGCCAGCTGTGCGAGAAATACAGAGGTGCACATAAAAACTTGCACATGGTATTCGTTGACCTCGAAAAGGCATACGACCGAGTACCTCGTGAGGTTCTGTGGTGGGCCCTTAAGGAGAAAGGGGTGCCTGGGAAGTATGTGCAGTTGATCCGAGCTATGTACAGTCGCTGCAGTACTCAAGTCCGGTCTACAGTGGGCACCAGTGGCAGCTTCAATGTGGCGGTTGGCTTACATCAAGGGTCGGCTCTCAGCCCTTACCTCTTCCTGCTGATAATCGACGCTTTGACGTTAGATATCCAGGAGGAGGCCCCTTGGTGTATGCTGTTTGCCGACGACATTGTGCTAGTTGCTGAGAGTGGCCTGGAGGTCCAGAGCAGATTGGAGGTGTGGTGGCATAGACTGGAGAGTGTTGGTCTGAAATTGAGCAGAAACAAGACGGAGTACTTGTTCTGCGATTTCGGCGGTCTTTCCAATTCTGTGCCTTTAGCTCTCGCTGGAACGCTCATACCAGTCTGTTCCGAGTTTCGGTACCTCGGGTCGCTTGTCCAAGGGGACGGCGAGGTAGACCGAGATGTAACACATCGGATCAACGCAGGATGGATGAAATGGCGACAAGTCACGGGAACAACCTGTGACCCACGGATGCCCCTCAAGCTGAAGGGTAAAATTTACAAGTCCGTGATAAGACCTGTCGTACTGTATGAATCAGAATGTTGGGCTGTGAAAAAGACGGATGAAAAAAGATTGCAAAGATTGCGGAAGATTGCATGTAGCGGAGATGAGGATGTTGAGATGGATGTGTGGTGTGACGAGAAAAGATAAAGTGAGAAATGAGTATATTAGAGGAAGTTTGAAAGTGGCACCAGTGACTGAAAAGCTGAAAGGAAATCGTTTGTCTTGGTATGGTCATGTAAAGAGGAGGGATGAAACACATGTTACCAAAGCAGTTATGAATTTACATGTGGACGGATGGAGTGGAAGAGGGAGACCAAAGAAAAGATGGATGGATTGTGTGAGGGCTGATATGAAAGAAAAAGGAGTTGATGGTAGCATGACGGGTGACAGGACATAATGGAAGAAAAAAACATGTTGCGCCGACCCCAAATAAAATGGGATAAGGGCAGGAAGAAGAAGAAGAGCTTGCAATACGGAGATAACTTTATTATCATTGTTATAATTTTCACTGCGATCATATAGAATAAATGAATATGAAACGCGGAAAAAAAATGTTTTGACTTAAACGAACAGAAAAAAGTGTTTTGTAAATACAAACGACATTTCCCATCTTTTCATGATTTACCTTCACCGTGTAGTGAAATATTTTCAAAAATTTCTAGTGAACTTTAACAAAAAATATCGACAACCAGTCTTACCCCCATGGTAAGACTGGTTGTCAGACTTCGGGCAATAAAATAAATAAAATATAAATGTATAATTTAGCATTAGCATTATTGGCCTTATAATGTTCCCACTGCTGGGACTCAGGCCTCCTCTCTTGGAGAGGGAATGGGCCATAATCCACCGCGCGGGCCCATTGCGGATTGGTGGATGTCACATGTCTTCGAATTTATGACTCTAGGACATGCCGGTTTCCTCACGATGTTTTACTTCACCGTTTTGAGAGCAGTGGTAATGAAATAAATTACACAAAGTAATGCGCCTGACACGGTTTGAATCCGCGACCTACAACTTGCAAGTCGGGGCAGTTACCATTGCGCTGCACTGCAGTGTACATATGTTTAGTTTTACACAAGACACGGTTGTTTTATTTTTAAGAAACTATCCAACTGTTCAAGTCTACGTTTTCTTTTAATGGAGGTACTTTTTAGGTACAATTTTTTGGTGTAATTATATTTTGTGAGTAATGGTTAAATAATAAAATATTATAGTACACCCGCCATCTTGATGTCAATATGGCGGGTGTACCTTACTTTCTAAATAATTTCGTTGTGAAAGAGGTACAGATTTTTTAGACCTAGGTACTGAATAGTACATTTTAGGTACATTTTTTTGGTAATTGGTATAATTTAATTCGCTATGGTACACCCGCCATTTTGACTCTCACAATAAATCATCGTGAGACCATCACTCCCACGTCCAAGGTCACTCCAAAGGCACTCCAGCCCTCCCTGAGGCGACAAGTCCGCCATTAAAAATAACCAGTAGCATTACAAACCGTAGATATTGATCAGTGAACTTTGGTGCGCAAGCGCAGGCGTGCTCGCGCAACGCGGCGCCGGATCATCGGCTGGCCCCTCTTTGGTCCACCTCGACTTAGTAGCGCTGGTACTAGGAGTTTTAGATAGGGTACTCGAATGTGAGTCAAATTTCTATGGCAACTAAAAATTTTAAAATGATTTTTGTCTTCTGGGTTTCGAAATTGTGAGTTGACCATTGATTGTGAGTTGATTTGACAAAGTGTACAAATGGTACAGATTTGCGTATAGGTAAACAATGAATCAGTCAAGAAGTAAGGAATTAAGGAAATCCTGATCGAAGAACGGGTCTATGACAAAAGTAAATCTAGACAAAACTGATAGAATAAAACACGGTAAACAAAGGAATGAGAATAATTTGTCTGGCAGTTTGACGAAACATTAGCTATTACATAAAGTTTGTCCAAGACTGAACTGGATTATTTTGAAATGATAGAAGATCTCATGTAATCATAAAGAACGGAATACATTTCGTGCCCCAAGAACATAGTACAGCTTCTGTAGCAACCTCAAATCATTCGATACTCAAAAGAATCGTAGACCAACAGTAATTCATAATTGATAAAACACGCTTCCATTCACATGGAACGTGTGAAGTTATATCAATCGAAATGTTCGCGCCGTAATAAAATATATTGTAGATAAATATTACCGAAGTTACGTCAAGTTTATGATGTGAAACTATTTGGTATCGCGTAACGTTGTGGGATTACAGCTTAGTGGTAATCTGAAGAGATTGCCCGTTTGATTGTAGCTGTTTATGTTGCTTTTGAGAGGCAATTCGTACGATTTCATTATTAGTATCAAGTAACTTAATAGTAAGTAGCAAAGTTGAATTTTGGTTGAATTTCTTTCATTGCTTCTGAGTTCGTCGGTCTTCTATATATTTTTAGTAAAAAGAGAATTAGGAAACAAATACAGTTGACGGCTTTTTTGGCTGTTGTTTCATCATCATTTGAGCCGTAAGATGTCCTCTGTTGGACATAGGCTTCCCTAAAACGGTATTATGCACCTCGCATCCATCGGATTCCCGCAACATTTACCAGGTCATCAGTCTCCTTTTAGGAGGCTCTCCAACGCTGCGTGTTTCGGTATGCGGTGGCCACTCCAGAGTTTTTACTTAAGCGTTAACAGCAAAACTATTCTGGTCTAGCTCTCTGAAATCTAAAACATAGCAATGAGTACCCTCGTAGATTGTTTCCGTTTAATTTAATTAATAGGCTCGATCAATAGATGTAGTAGCTTGTGTTTATCAGTAAGTTATGTAATCGACAAATTAACATAGACATAGTAAATAAATATGAAGTTAACAATGTATTGGATACAAGGATATGGACGTAGGTTCTTGAAAGGCAGTATCTAGGTAGTTAACAATTTTTAATAAACTTTAGTAATTTAAAACTTGACCTTTTTTGTATGATAGCCTGTTCTAGTGGGAACCAATAAATTCTTTTCTTTTCCTAATTATTTGCATAAGAGTACCTACCAACCTACAAACAAAGAAAAAACTATGAATACAAAGATATTACTTATTTCCAATTAAATTGCTTCCAGCAAACCTCGAATGAAGAAATATACCTGCGATCAACCATTTTAGCTGAATATGCCTCACAATTTATATCTACTGTCCTAAGATTCTGTGCTTTGGACAGTAGATATAAATTATGATAAAAATATGCGTATATCCCAAAATATGCAAATATGACTAACAATCGGAATATAATTGATAGTATTATTATTTATCATATTTTATCTTCCCAGCGATAAACTCATTTATCAGATGCAACAGTATCAACGCGAGATACGACACATGCTGACAAGCCACGTGCATCCCTATCCAGTTACATTCACACCGCGATTGTAATTACTGTGTTAATTAAGACATCATAGTGCTCAATATTCTCATGACTTGTTATTATATAATATAACAGTGATTGGATTTATTTATGTGGCGTACGAATATGGACCGTCGATGTTCATAATGCAAATTTTTATGATTACATATGTTAGGAACTGTTTAACGGATTAAGCGCGGAATTTAAGACTTTTGTCTTGTCTACCCATATCTATCCAATAATCTTTATCAATATCCCGCTTGGCCTAGTAACTGTGATTAAATTCTTATTATCAATAAAGGTCAAAATCCTTAGGACATCAACCTTGTTACTAGTCTTTCTGCCTAACTGTACTGACCAGAAATTATCTACTTTAGATGCATATTTCTGCAGCTATGTTAAAAGTGGGTGTGGTTTTTGCCATTCATCTAATAAAAAGTCAATAAATTTATGTTTGTATTTAAAAACTTCCACGCCAAGGTAAACCACATACTAGACACACTAGAAAAGCTATCTTTTCAATAACTGTTTAAACAATAAACAAAGTCATTAAAATATTCAGACAGATAGTTTCGTAACTTAATAAACATAATATATTGTGGGATTGTTGGCAACATACGGTCGTTGATTGTTGGACAATATCGTCGAGATGCCAGCCGGTTCTAAATACCAAGCTATGGTAGATGGTATCAGGGTTTGACAAATGGTGATCAAAGCAGGTGGTCTACTGGATGTCAGTGGCAGTAATTGGCTGAGCAACGTTTGTATTGCAAGAAGATGATTAATCATAATGTGTCAAATGGTTGAGGTTCAAGAAGAGATTTTTTTTTAACAGATTCATAAATGTAACTTAGTTCAGTCAGTGCTTATGGAATGTTAAAAATAAAAGCCAATTGATTTGTAACGGTAGAAGGTCATTTAATGACTATTTTACTCATAATTTAAGTTATATTGACTTACATGATGGGTCCTTGAATTTTAGAACATTCTCAAGCATTTGAGACCATTTTATTGGTAAAACCTGATATGAAAATAAAGTGGCTATGGGTTTGACGGTATTTAATGATTTTAATGACAATTTTTATACCGATGCAGAATAATGTAAAATTAATTAGTTAAGTATACCTATTTTATACTAATCATTGACAAACCCCATTCGGGGTTTCCCAAGGGAATATTTTACGTCCTGTAATTTTTTGTTTCGTAGTATTTGTATTTTTTTATATCTAATAAGACTATATTTCCTTAGTTGGAATCACTTTAAACCAATGATCTTTATCTACTTTAGTAGAAAGTCTATTAATGCTCACGATTATGAGTTTTAACTGGATGAAATAAACGTAATAAAATATTGTGGTTATGCTCGTAGACTTAGTGAAATTAAGATACACAACGCTAACTAGCTTTTATTTAAGAAATACTTAAATCTTCTAGTTATGTATTGGTACGTAGTCACTATGGCTATTCTGTAATAACGTTAAGAAATTTAGATTTTTGTAAGTTTTGTCTTTAATTGTAAGGATAACTTACAATTCAAAAGAATCTTGATTATTTTTTGTCTATCTGTAAAAGACCATATCCTTCGTCCTATAATGTAAAAAGCTAATCATAGCAGCCGAAACCTCTATCAATTTCATAAAATTCCGCGAATATCAATCTCAATAAAATTACCTCATAGAAACACGATTAAGTAACGAACATTCGCTTCTAGAAAATAAATAAATTACCTCACCAGGAAAAAGACCGTTTTATTGAAGAAAAAAAAACTAACAACATGTGACAAATATTAACATAATATTAATCAGTATTCCTAACATTTAAACATAAATTACGTATCAATACTATTTGAGGACTTTTATACGTTGTTTCGTACTAATAAATTACAGATTTTTACTAATAATAAAATATGGATGTTGAATGTGCACAGAATAAGAAATAACAGAAGTTCCAATAGTATGCTCGTATACCGACATTATAATATAATATTTATATTTATTAGCCTAGCTCAGTGTCAAAAGTCAAAATTTTGGTTCCATATTACTTTCGATTTTAGAGCCAATATCCAATAATTTTTGAAGTAACTAAAACTAAGTAATTCAGTCTGTGATTTCCATGTTTATAAGTTTACTTACCAACGCAAAGTGCATCCACAATCGCGCTAGGCATTACTAGTCTACTGTTGTAACCTAACTTTTGGTGCCGTTAGATTTAAACACGGTGTAAATGAAATCACAATGAGGTCTTGGAATATGTGACACATAATGCACCTTGGACAGTTTGAGGGCTCACGTTTTGCTGCACACCGTAAGCGTAAGGTGTGCGGGGCTATAGGTGTAGCACAGGATGCCCTGGTTATAACATGCATAGGAGCGCTTAATTTAGATCCTGTATTTACATCTAGCCATGGCATTTAGTCAGGGCCTACTCTACAGTGACCGTGCATTTTTTCAAGGAATACAGCTTGTAACACTCTATAATTTCTTTATTGCTTAGATTTTCTTCAGATATATTGACATTAAACAAAATGCACGGCCTTTAGTGTGGGACGCTACTTGTGTCGATACTCTTGCGCCATCTCATGTTCCTAGTTCGTCGTGCTGTGCTGGTGCTGCCGCTGCGACTGCGGAGAACCTCAAACGGCGAAAATACAATAACCTAGTAGGTAATTATACAACGTGTAACGTCAAATGCGCAAAACCTGAAATTAGTTTGTTCAGAATAACGAGCAGAAGCAATAAAACCACTTTTTAATATAGGTCACATTTTTCAAAAAAAAAAAATTAAAAAATTTTCTTTGTCTATTTATTATTAAATCAAGTCACCACCTGCATAAACCTGCGTAAATAGGTAAACAAACACAAATGGTTGTCGTCCAATTTAGATTTTCTCATAAACGGGATAATAATCATACTCATTTCGATGTAAATACGAATTTTAAACAAACTAAAACAGCACATAAAACCTTTAATTTTTTTTAAATATTTTTTTCTCTCTCAGAATTAGGTCATTTGGATTAAAAATCGTTTGGGGTGTCTAAGGTTTTGCGCATTTAAAGTTACACGTTGTATATTCGAGCCGTTTGGGGTTGAAACTCTTGGACCGTGGGGCCCGAGCGCCCACCAATTGTTTAAAGAACTCGCAAAACGCCTTGTTGACACTTCGCGTGACCCGAGGGCTGGCTTTTATCTTGGCCAGAGAATAAGCATTGCCATACAGCGTGGCAATGCTGCCAGCCTTTTGGGTACATTACCAGTCGACAGCGATGCGGAGGAGTTTTTCGACGCCATTTTTTAGTTTAATTTTAGTTAGTTCTTTAGGGTTTTTTATTTTGTGTAAATATATATCTGTAATCTGTAAATAAATTATTTTGAATGGTAAAGTAAAAAAAACAAAATGCAACCTTTTGCAAATATTTCTTTGAAGATTACTTCAAAAACCATAATCTGCTTACGTTATTGTATGAAGTAGAACTTCTGATTTATTTATTCCGTGGCGTAGGTATGACATGTCAATGTGTGTTCATCTACTGGTTAATGACTGATGAGAAACTGGTTACCAACCATATAAAATGAGGGAAAACCAGATTTAAGTTTCATCTGGTTTCCTTTACAATTAATGTTTATCATTCAAATGATAATTTACCTATTTAAAACTTTGGTAAATGGAGTAAAAAGCTTAGACCATAAATGCACTTCGGTAGCATTCTTTTAGTAAAATCAAATGTTATTACACCAATATTATATAAAAATAATATTAATCCTTAGGCGGACCCTGGCAATAGCCGGGATTAACGCCAGGCAGAAGAAGAATAATATTAATCCTTCACGCTCACACGGTTCAACGGATTTGTATTAATTTTTTATCCTGGGAGTATTGTTCCATTACGATCATTTCCCCCCACAAGGTGGACCGATGACCTACTGAGGGTCGCGGGAATCCTATGGATGCGAGACGCACAGAGTCGGTCGTCGTGGCGACGCGACGCTTAGGGAAAGCCTATATCCAGCTGTGGACGTCTGTCTGCTGAAATGGTGATGATGGTAATTTTCTTGACCATACTTAACCAGATATAGGCGATATTCGTAGAAGGGTCTACAATCAGGCTGCACATTCTATCAAGTAGATTGGCAATCACGGCGATGCTCCCATAAATATTAATTAAACGCAGGTGGAATGATGTGCGTTTGTTGTATTTCTTATTAAGTGAATATGTTAGTCTTTTGCGTTAACCAAGGAGAGACATTGATGAACTAACTTATATATTTCGCCCTCTTCTATCGAGAAACCCTGAGTCCCAGCAATGGGAACATTTAAAGACTGACCTTATTTTTATATCAAATAGACTAATTTCCCTGTGATACGGGATTTGTTTTAATATTATTTTTCCACGATATTATCTAGTTCCAAACTAAACTAAGGTTGAGCTATAAGTACTAGATAACTAATAAACATACTAAATATAATTTCGTGCTCATCCCACAAATATTTATCTTTGATGGGAATTGAACCTACGACGTCAGGGCCACTCACCACTAGACCGAAAGTCCAGCTAATGCTTAAATATATCTAGGAAAAAATCCATATGACTCCAACTGAAATTTTGACCACACATTGCGGTAAAAAACGTTATGGGTTATACCAACTAAGTGTTGGGCGTAAATTTTTGTGAATCTATATTTCAACCTAGACTGAATTACAGACTAGCCATATATTTTTATCAAATGATTTATCTCCCTCAAAATTAATCGAACTTAGCCAACGTTCGCGCCTGGGGCAAATAAATAAGTAATTTACATACATTTCATAGTAAACTAGCTGTCCCCTGCGGTTTCATCCGCATTTTTCGTTACTACTCCGCTCCCGTGGGTCGTAGCGAGATGGTATATAGCCTATAGCATTCCTCGATAAATGGGCTATCTAACACTGAACGAATTTTTCCTATCGGACCAGTAGTTCCAGAGATTACCCCCTACATACAAACTTACAAATTTTACCTCTTTATAATATTAGTATAGATAGGCAAAGAGGTTGCAACAGTGTATGTATTGCTCTCAGAATTAGTTTGCATATGTTAGAACTGCGATTGATTACGATGCTTATCTCTCTCTGATGAAACTATCAATTACAAGCGCGGATTAAATTGTTGGTAATGGGTTAACGCTATGATGGTTTGGTTAAGAAATATTTTGGTGTCACATGATTTTAATGGACAAAAAATGACAAATTCAGAAGGCAATTATCTATTTTTACTCACAAGACAGGCACGACGTGACAGCACAGCTATCCTAAGTTTTTCTAAATTTTATTTAAAATATGCTATTATAGAGATAGCAGTAGTGGCCCAGTGATAACTGCCCCTACAAGTTGCAGGTCATGGGGTCAAATCCAGCAAGGCGCATTAGTTACTTTGTGTAATTTATTTCATCACCACTGCTCTCAATACGGTTAAAAAAAACATTGTGAGGAAACAACATCTTAAGGCAACTGTATGTCCTATAGCCAAAAATTTGAAGATATGTGACATAAACCAAACTGCACTGGACCCGCGTGGTGGATTACTGCCCATTCCATCTTCTAAAGAGTAAGGCCGAGTCCCAACCGTTGGATTACAAGGCCAATAATGCTAATGCGAAATAATACTAACTATAGTGTGAATTGACGTCTATGACTTTTAAAAACTTGAGCAGGAAAACTCAAATTAGACGTGTTTACAAGAAGGAAAACAAATGCTATAAATACCTAAAAAAACGATTTATTGACAAAACTAAAAAATCTTATTGATTTACAATCACAAAAACGAATAATTACTGTTTACCACCCGTAGCCAATTCAGATTAAGTTTTTTCCCATAATTATTTTATTATAAATAATAATATCGATACTATTATCTATACTAATATTATAAAGCGGAAGAGTTTGTTTGTTTGTTTGTTTGAACGCGCTAATCTCAGGGTCTACTGGTCTAATCTGAAAAATTCTTTCACTGTTAGATAGCCCATTTATTCAGGAAGGATAGGCTATATATATAACATCACGCGAGGACTAACAGGAGCGGAGCAGTAACCAAAAATGCGGGTGAAACCGCGGGGTTCAGCTAGTTATTAATAATAACACTATTAAGTTATTGACATTGGTTACATCTGCGTTTTAAAACGTGTTTCTTTTAATTGCTATTTATAGTTCTGCTTGGCAGGTATAATTATTATTTTTGTATTTATTGAGAGGCAATAATAATTTGTCTAGATTAAGATTCTATAGACTATTGATTAACAAAAGAATAGGAGCCATGATTATTTATTAAGTTACCAAAGACTAACAAAACTAATTTATGAACCCAGTTGGCATAATGTTCCACGCGCTCTTCAAGGAGATGTCAGCAAAACGGTTGGGGTCCAGAAGGGTCGAAGCCTAGCCTACTGGGCCCATGCCAGGGAAACCCGATGTTCTGGAATGCAAGTCAAAGAAGGAATATAGGAATGCCTTAGTTAGTAAAAGTTTGACACGCCTTCCCGCTCCGTCCTAGAGCGGGAGAAGCCATTGGTTGAAAGCCCATCTTAAAAAAAAACCGCCTATGTGTAGTAGAAAATCAGGAAAGCAGCAACTGCTTATATCATCTCCACAATCCAATGGTATAACTAGAGAAAGAGGTACAGGGTGAATTTTTCCTCATCATTCTTAGTTCAAGGTCGCTCCTCGTAAAATACTAGTATTCAGCTAAATCCGGCTTGACTGGAATATAGTTGGGAAAAGGCTAGGTAGATGATGATGATTCTTAGTTCAAGGTCATTACATTCTTTTTAACGAGACTATAAAACGTAATATAAATAAAACATTGTTTTTTATTTTCAAAATTAAAGGTTTCCATCTGGCTACCAATTGGTATTTGAAAAATTCAAAATTTCAAACACCGAGACTCTTTTGAGTATTTTCACAACTTATTAATGATAGTTGTGTATTTAATTACACACAATCACTTTATAAATATATACTCATTCACCTTGTATGTTAATAAATAAGAAAAACAAATCATCACAAGTAATATTAAATAAAAGAAAAATATCACCCAGGTGTTGCACTGATATCCATTTTAGCATAATTTAATTAAAAATAAAGTAATAAAATAACTTTAATTAACACAGGTCGCATCTTCTCAAACACATTCAATGAATAACTTGTCTTCTTAATTTTAACTTATGGACTTATTTGTATTAATTGCTGCTGGCGAAATAGGTATATATATATATATTATGTAGGTACCACACCTGCAAAGTATTATAAGTACCTACTCAAGTCACGTTTCGGAGCGCCACTGCAGACTTTGTGACTACCTAAACTTATTTTAAACACCTGAGATAAAAAAAAAAACTTAATCGAATTGATATACTAATTTAAAGATGCTTTACCTACTACACGAAGTCAAAAACATTATTCAAACTTCGCTCTATGTTGCCTTTAAGTAGCTTACCAGACTACATAAAACTAAAAAAAACAGCAAATGTCTTCTTTTCCTCCAAAAAGTACGAAAATATGCTCTGTAGTCACACATAATGCAAAAAATAAACACAGAGGCTCATTTTCCTCAAAAGTACTAGGAAAAGATGTCTTGTGGTTACACCCGCAAACATAGTCTCAAAAAGGGCTTCTTCAATAATACTAGTAACAACGTCTCATTATCTAATACTAGTAACCATGTATTGTCAATACGTCAATGCGTTCACGTTCAGACTACCAAGTTCTTACCATAAACGCACCGACCATCGCGCACAGAATATCAAGTGTTTACCTTTAAGATAACATTTTCCATTACCTATCATTTGGATTATTCCTCAACTCTTAAGCAGCATATAAACATGTCAACAACATCAGAATGCTGCATTTGAGGAAACGTCATGACTGTGACAATACCCTTCATAACAAATTACTTATTGCTTAACTTAAAGTTACTGTGGTTTCTACACCCTCTTTAAAATACAGTGTTCTAGTAGATGGTGTTGAAAAAGTGTTTGAAATGTGTATCACACCTGTACAAGCAAAAGCTGTTTCGAATAGCTTAAAGCGTAGTGAAAAAGGCTGCAATGTAGCAAAGTTGGTAGCGAAGCTTAATGCTCATGCAGTGCCAGATGTAGTGAAGCTAAGGTATGGTCTCGTGAAAGATCCTTAAAAGATAACAAATATGAATCATGAAACACTTCTTAACTAAACTAATGCTGCTATTAACGTAGCCACCTATTGGGCACAAAAAGTTTAACGAGTTTGTCGTCGAATCGAAAAGAAGAAGAACGAAGAGTTCTAGCTTGTTCAGTATCATCATCATCCACAGTCTTTGTGTAACCAACTGCAGCTCAGTTATCTTCTTTATCCATGTCTTTCTCGTCGTTTCTATTATTTTATTTTTGTGGTACAACTTGTTAGACTATAGTAAACTATAGAATATTATTAGTGATTTTTTTCACGTGTTGTATAGTTATAGTTGTTGGATTATTTTGTTTGGTTTCTAAGCTATTGTTTTTGTTTTCAGTGAGGCGATGGAGAGCCGAGTGGGCCTGGACTACATCGTAGAACATGCGGAGTACACGGGCAAGCTCGCCGCTGCGCTCACATCGCCGGCCGCGCCTGTTAAGAAGCAGGTAAGATATGAAAATTTAAAAGCTGATGACATGCATGTTTGGGCCGCACAGGAAGGGTGCTATATGATTTTTATTGCAATTGTCTATCCTGTACGATCCGTGAAACAGCTGAGTAAAATGATACTGTTGTTTACCCTTCAGGTACAGATTCCCAGAAAAAATGATAGAAGAAAATAAACAAACCTAGATACTGTAACAATTTTTGGACCAATCAGTCATGCTGTCTGATGCTGTCTATTTTAAACTTAGGAAAGCTAATATCAACAATGAACTAAAATAGTACTAAGATAATAAAGCTCAACAAGTCAAACAACAATTTGAAAAGAATAACAAGGAATGAAGAAAAAATAGGTCTAAGTCTAGGATTGAGGATAATCTTCTAAAAAAGAAAGTGTTTACAAAATCTACTTAACAATATGTTACTGGAACAAGACCAAATGACTGTGAATCTTCTGGATGCGAAGAAGGCAAAATTTTGGCGAGGTCTATGACTGATACAGGACCTCTATCCACTAAAATGATCATAAACAACTAGCAGATCTAGCCATCATTCGTTAGTTCAAATTCTCCTCCTGACTTACTTGACTTAAAATCCTATGTCCCCTAGCTGGGGCAGAGGGCGTCGACAGTAGACACCCATCGCGACCGGTCTTGCGCCTTTCGCTTGACCTCGCTCCACGTCAGTCCGATAGCCTTTGCTTCAGCTAACACGGTTCGTCGCCAGGTCTGTCGAGGACGGCCACGCTTCCTTTTTCCTTGGGGATTCCAATCCAGCGCCTGTTTAGGTATATGATCGGGATCCCTCCTAAGCGTGTAACCAATCCAACCCCACTTGCGACGTTTGATCTGGTGGTCGATCAAGCTTTCGTGACATTTTTCCAACAGTTCCACGTTAGAGATGGTCTCGGGCCAGTAAATCCCGAGGATACGACGAAGACATCGGTTCACGAAAACCTGAATTTGGCGTGAGATCTCTTTTGTCACCTTCCACGTTTCGCACCCGTAAAGCAGCACGGATTTGACGTTGGACCTGAAGATTTTTAATTTAACCCTTCGGGTCAATTTCCGCGATTGCCAAACCGGCCTCAGCTGTGCGAAGGTACCACGCGCTTTGGCTATTCGTGAGGCGACGTCTTCCTCAGTCCCACCAGTTTCCGCCACGACACTTCCGAGGTACGTGAATCTCTGAACGCGTTCCACCGCCTCGGTGCCGATCAGCAACGGTGCAGAATTGATCACTCCTGAACGCATTTCTTGGGTCTTCCGTGTATTGATTTTAAGACCAGTTTTCGCTGCCTCCTCACGAAGGTCGTTTAATTTTGCTTGCATGTCGGCGTGTGTGTGACTAAGCAGGCATAGGTCATCGGCGTAGTCCAAGTCTTCTAAAACGCTGGACAATCCCCACTCTATGCCGCGGTGTCTCTCCTCGAAGATGCGAAGCAAAATTCCGTCAAGAACGACTATAAAGAGAAGAGGCGAGAGGAGGCAACCCTGGCGAACACCCGCGTGCACTGCGATGTCTTCCGAGATGAGACTTCTATCCTCTGATTCTCCTCCTACATTTGTGAAATTTATCTACATTACATGGTAAAGGTGCAATATGATTAGGAGTAAACTGGTCTCAATTTTGGGTACATGACATTTGGAAGCTTTGGTGTTTAACGTTTTACACCTTTGTAAAATGGACCAATTTAAGAACTTTTAGAAAGATCGTGGGGTTGATCTATGCAACGATATGCCATTAAGCCTACCTATGTATTTTGTGTTGCATGAAGAATAAATATGATTTGAGTTGAGCGTTTCGCTTCGTCGTTTATACCGCGTACATCGAGGGACTGGAACAATTTGCCTGCTGCGGTTTTCCCGTCTGATTATAATTTAGGTGTCTTCAAGGCTAGAGTGAATAGGCTCTTAATAAGCTAGTGCGCCTCACCATCAACGATTGCATCACTGCTTACCATCAGGTGGGATCGCAGTCAAGCACTAGTTTATAACAATTAAAAAAAAGAGTTTGAATTCCTCAAAGTGATGATTTAGATGTATTTAACTGTGGTTTTATTTGCCAGGTGTTCGAGTTGTTATCAGCATTGTGCGTCTACAATGCTGACGGCTACGCCAGGGCTGCTGACACCTTAGAAAGATACAAGGTAAGATTCGTCGACGACGTCCTTCCTGACTTTAAGACTCTTCCATCCAACGACCATTGGTCGTTGCTTCCATCCCATATTCTTCTGAAATGCCAAATCAGTTATAGTTGTACCATACTTAAGTGAAACTTGTGAACCTGAGGAACACTGGTGGGAGAGGAAATGGGATGTTACCCACCACGCAGGCCCAGTGCGAGTTGGTAAATGTTACATGTCTTCGTTTTTAGTTCTTGGACCTACTGATTTCTTTACTCTGTTTTCTTTCCCCGTATTGAGATAATTGGTGATGAAATAAATAACATAAAATAATGCACCTGGCTAAATTTCAACATTAGATGGTCTGTTATAAAATGTAGATTTAATTAGTGAAATTTTGAGTCAGTATCAATAGATCGGGCTGCAAGATTCTTCAAATTCTATTCTATTTTATTCGAATGAGTTACTGCGACGAGCAAACGCAAACGGCGAGTAAAAATTTTAAAGTAAAGCGGGAAATAAGTAAAAATATCTAGATATCAAAATCATTTGTACTCTTAAAACACTTGACTAGTGAAAATTCTGACTATAGCTTTGAGAGTGATAAGTTATGCTCTTATAATGCACTGGCAGGAATATTGTTAGTAATCGTATCGATAGAGGCTACTATTGCATCGCCACCCAACGGTGCCACCGTAAAAAGGACGTTGCCCGAGACTTATTCTAGTATATAGAATCTTATTCTTTTCTAATAAATAATCTATCCTTGAACTGCGCAACTAAAGCAATAATGACATAATTAGGATGCTAACATACAATTTACATCTTAAAGGAGATAAAATAAACAAGTTTATCTATTTAAACTGCTTATTAATTCTGTGCAAACCGAATGAATCATTAAAGGTAAACACCGGTATTTGTGACCGTTGCAAAGCCAATGACCATATTAAGTAAAAGATCGGTATCTTCTACTATTTATGCAGATTTCTGATGTTGATCTCAACACGTGTTTCGTGTGACACATGCTTTTATTGAAGCACTTTGCATTGATATATATCGAGGTCCGGGATCCTTACTTCGTAGAGACCCTGATAAATCGTTTACGTGCATTGAATTTTGTATTAAGTTGATAGGTAAACAACCATTAAATATTATGTATTTAAATATCCCCTCACCAATAAAATAGTTCAGCTGTGCGAAAGTGAGCATAACGACAAACCTGATTTAGTAAGACCACCAAACACGAAACATCTTCTACCCATCCATGGTATCGCTACTAGTGTGACAATATAGAGACGCCTTATAATATTCTCACTGCTGGGACCCAAGCCTCCTCTGTTGGAGAGGGAACAGTCCGTAATCAACTACACGAGTCCAGTGTGGGTTGGTGGACACACAGAACAGTTGAAGTGGGTGGACATCACTTCTCTTCGAATTTTTGGTTCTAGGATATGCCGTCTCCCCATGACGTTGTACCACTGGCGTGGCAAGCAAGAGGGACTATCAGACTTTTACTAACTAAAACTTAGCCATATTTCTTCAATTTCCCTCTGCATTACATATCTACAGGGTGTCTCTTTCCAACCATTTCGCCTTGATAGATTACCTGCATCTATAACAACCTTCCCTTGATCTTCCAGTCCCTGAAAGGCGAGAGGTACCGCCTCAGCGTGGTGGTGGAAGAGCTGAAGAATGCCAGCACCACGGACTACAAGACGGCGCTGGTGGCCTTCATCAACTGCCTCATCATCTCCGCGCCCCGTCTGCCTGACAGGATCCGCGTCAGGAATGAGTTTATTGGTAAGTTGGTAATTTGCCATATTAGAAATACTACCAACTAAATGAGTATTGCATTTGGTCTGCTGTCTCCCAGGATGTTATTATTCATTTCCATAGGCAGAAGAATAATTTTCGAAGCAAATGACCTTTGGAGCAGCACTTTGTATGGACCACTTAACTGTTCTGTGGTTAGGACCAACTACTACCTAACAAGCAAGTTTAAAAAAATCGGTTATGTCACATTTCTGTGATCTTTCATTTCTCCTAGTTTTCGTTTCCTGAAATTCTTTTCTGTTTTCAGGACTGGGTCTGCTACCAACATTAAACAACTTAAGGTAAGATAATTTTTTAGTATGCTTATTATCGCTGTAGTTCTTTACAACAGAATATAAATACGATAAACTTATAAACAATTAAACTAATAAATAAAAAACATCTTTGAGCATAAAAAAAATTGTATGTTACCTGCATTATCTTCAATCAATATTAAAATTACCATCTTGGTACATACACACCAGATTTTTTCGCATATACTTTAAAGAAACTGTTATAATAATGATCACGTCCTAAAAACCCTTTTAAGAGTTTATATACCGTTATATAATAATTTAACCTTCCTATAAAGGACAAACATAAATATCATAAGAAACAAATAAGGCTCTACAACAGCTAATGATATTAACATAATATATTTATCTCAAGCGGGCAGTGTGCAAAACGCATAAATCTACAATTTTATTCTTATGTCATAGTAGAAATTATAATTCTACCATTTATAGTTTTATGGACCGACAAGCCTTCGTATTAGTAGAAAATGAAAATTCTAAAGGAACATAGGTACCTACTTCAGGGAGAAAAAAGTATTCTATGTGCTATTCCAGGACATGGTCCACCCGTGTGCCAAATTTGTTCAGCCGTTCCAACGTTAAGAAGTAACAAACATACACAAATACTTTCGGTTTTATAATATTAGTGTAATTAATGTGGCATTATGGGGTCAAGTAGTATAAGCATAAGTTTGATTTTTTTTCCATTTTAAACTCGCGTTCATTGATATGACTGTTCCTGTTGATGTGTCTACTTTTTTAATTATGCATAAGCCTACGCGTCAAACCACTATCTTACCTGATGGTAAGCGATGATGTGGCCGACGATGGAGCAAGCTTGCCTAGAAGTAATTAATTCTTGACTCAATAACCCCTAGGTTATGGACTATCTTATGGCTATAAGGAAACACAAACTCCAACAGAGAATTCCACTTTGTATTAAGCTGTGGGTTGTTATAGTAACGCCAATTACTTCCATGGTTCATTGTCAGTCAGTAAATCACTCAGTCAGTCGACAGTTCCAAAATATATATCAGCCAATTACGTCGATACGCTTTTTTTTGTCTGCGTCGGTTGATCGAGCCCAGTAATCTTAGTAGGACAAAAAACATTTGATACATTTCCGTTTTTTATCGCTCGTTATTCACTATTATGGTAATTTATGTGTGTATTGTGAAGTTTTTGAATTAAGCAATTTGACTAATTTGTTAGACGTAGATGTAAACGGTGGCTATTAGCAGTTTTTTGTGTTTATTTGATCGAGAGTTTTGGAGCGGTATGTTTAAAGTTAACGACATATTATAATGTTTGGGGAGGCCTATGCCCAGGAGTGAAATAGGAAAAAAATCTTAAGAATTTATTTTTAGTGTTCAAGGTAGGATAATAAATAAAAAAAAAACTAATACACTTTGAAACAGATGACCTCGTAAAGGTCATGGAAATCCTACGAATCCAAGACGCACAGGACCGATCGTTGTGGCGACGCTTGAGGGAGACTTACATATGTATGTCCAACAGTGGTCGTTTTTAGGCTGAAATGATGATAGTGATCAACCATTCATTCATGAATCCCCGACCGGTCTCATTGGACCGCGCTGTCATTTTTTTACTATTGTGTCTCGTTTCGCGCGTATTGATAGGTTAATATGTAGATCTTTTTGGTGGTCACGGTTGGTCTATCATAACTGAAGTTAGTTGCAAGTTGCAAAATGTAGAAAGTGTAGATAAAGAAGAATGTGCAAAAATTCCATACTTCTCCATAGAACAGAAGAAATAAGGAACAAATGGACAAATGAGCTACTGCATAATATGTATTATATTGTTAAAAGAAATACGTTTTTTTGGCCACTTTAATTTGGATTTGGTTTGATATATATGGTTAGCAGCCTGTCAGATTATAAAATTATTGCCAATTTAGTTCTGGATTGCCTCAGGTTGAATCACTTAGCGCAAGTTCAATAAACCTTTATGTATAATAAAACTTTTTTCCTTAGATCTTACTTTTAAACACATTGTTAAAGTAATTTTCTGATTAGATGTGATTAAAGTTTATTATATCTGACCCAGTATGTACTTACTGGATTAATACAAAAACACATAATTTCTGTCCTTATCCACCATTTTGATCACTAATATTAGGTGTAATAAAAAAGTTTCAGTAATCGGCATTATTGTGCTGTTTCGGTTTGTGAACACAGAAAGGCACAGTGTCAAGAACACAGAAAGACATCGTGTCATTTGAAGTCGTAAACAGTTACAGTGATACAGAAAACTTTTGAAGTCTAACTGATAAGTCCATTCTAAATAAATTGTTACACCATATTATAAAACGGTACTTGAATAAATACAATACAAAATAATGCGCAATAGTAGGTAACAATAGGAAGAAATAAATGACAAATGATATTTATTTTGCAAATAGATCTCAAAAAAGACTTTCACACGTCAAATTGTTCGTCAGTTTAAACTATATACCTAGATGAGACCGGTGTTTCCTCGAGAAGAAATACCGAAACAAATCAGTCTCTTTTAAAGTCCATACAGCAGTAGTAAGAAACCGTCAAAATGTTCTTCTCCCACCAATAGATAAATTTGGATACCTAGTTAGTAGTAATCAATACAAAATCCCAATCCAAAATACCTATTGGTGCCGAATCAGGAGTAGCTTGGGTGCCAACAATTTTGGTGGAGTACCTCCCAACTACCAGCATCTTCCAACCCTTTACATAAGAAGTATAACTAAACAGAACTCCAGTATTCTCACTTGAAAAACGAACGTTTATAACTGACTTGCGTAGGCGCATCTTTTAGCCCGCAGCCCGCTCCAAATATGGCGACGTATCCGCCGTGAATAATACCTCTCGTTAAAATATTAGCTTCAACGGATAATGTGACTAAACCCCTAAGAACTGGTTCGTGATTATATTTCTCTGATTCAGATAACTTAGGTGTCTTTTATACAATTAATGAATGTGTCATATTTGTTGGAAATAGATGGTAGGTAATTCGCCGTTCGTTAGAGCAAACGCCTTAGGCTTTAGGAGTCGCAATTCGATTGCTGACCACTGTAGGTGCGGGTTTGCGGACGGTGAGAAATGAGTAGCTCACCGTCTTATAAGGATCAGGGTAGGGTCTAAGGCGAGGTGTGTCAGCATAAATGACGAAGGTTAAGGTCGATATTTTGCCAGGAGCTAAGGGATTGTTCAAAAGTCACCATGGCCCTGTAATGCAAAGGGCAGCTAAAATAACACGAGCGTGTTAGTCGGTCTAAGTCTGACACTCTCTCTCGCTCCACTCAGATCGGAAGAACATTCTTTTAATTGATAATTCGTCTGAGGGGAGACGACACCGTCGAGGCGAATGTGGTGTGACAATCAGCCTTGCCATGTTAAAATGCCAAGTAAGTATGCAAACGAGAAAGAGGGATGAAACTATGACACCCATCATCATCTGCCTAGCCATTTTCCAACTATTTTGGGGTCGGCTTCCAGTCAAGCCGAATTTAGCTGATTACCAGTATTTTACGAGGAGCGGCTGCCTACCAGACCTCCACAACCCATTAACGTTTGAATCCCCGACCGGTCCTATGAGACCGCGCTGTTATTGTTTTACTATTGTGTCTCGTTTCGCGGGTATCTGAGTAATTAATTGGGGTAACACGGTACTTGATGGCAAGACTGGAGTCAGATTTACTGGCTTCTGACTATCCGTAACGACAGCCAAAGATCTACAAATGGCAGCCGGGACCTACGGCTTAACGTTTGAATCCCCAACCGGTCCTATGAGACCGCGCTGTTATTGTTTTACTATTGTGTCTCGTTTCGCGGGTATCTGAGTAACTACCGTGCTTTTCGAGGCACTCCTTTGTCAAGCAGTAATAAAACATGATAATAAGCATAATATAGCCAAATATTAAAAATTATAAGTAGCTACTCTTGTGCCAAATCTGCTTACGGCATAGTCTAGAGTAGGTACTCAATCAATTGCAGTTCTGGATTTCACTTTCTTCCTAATACGGGAGTCAAGCGTGTTACGTATTGTACCGTAATATTTGAAGTTTGACCATAACTCACCGAGAGTGCTGCTCGAATGATCTCGAACTATCTAATGTGTGGCCTGAAGGCATTCTGTCTATGCTACTTTCCCTCAAATCCATAAGTTTTTGTAATCCGTCCGTGTGAAACACAAGATACTTGAAGTAAGTTTAAGTAGGTATTGAATAAGTAATCAGGTATACAGTTGCGTCACGTATTTACAAACATAATTAATACATAACATAGGTAATCCGAAAAATAATGTTCACAAGCTTTCGATACTTTACAATTTTGCTAGGTAGATTATAATCTAACGGTAGGTATTTACAATTTTACGGTGACATTAAATAAATAATCAAATAATGTTTGGCAACTCAACATGACACTGGCAGAATAGTCGCAACTGGCTCAATTGCCATAAAAAAAAAAAATGTTTGGCAACATTGCTGGAAACTGACTTAAGCAGTTGGAGAAAAATATTATTCTTACTGATTATAAAGGCAAAGGTTTTTGAGTACCTATGTATGTTTGTTACTCCTTCACGCTCGAACACCTGAATGAATTTGGACATTTTGATCAACTATGGCATATGGTTAGACCATGTCCTGGAATAGCACATAGGGTTTCACGTTTTATTCCAGGAGTATGTGACCTTTGGGTAATTTTCTACTTTCATGCAGATGAAACAGGTAGAAACTATGTAGTAAAAATTTATCTATACTAATATTATAAAGAGGTAAAATTTGTAAGTTTGTATGTTGGTAAGTTTGTATGTAGGGGGTAATCTCCGGAAATACTGGTCCGATTTGAAAAATTCTTTCAGTATTAGATAGCCCATTTATCGAGGAATGCTATAGGCTATATACCATCACGCTACGACCCACGGGAGCGGAGCAGTAGCGAAAAATGCGGGTGAAACCGCAGGGGACAGCTAGTTTATCATAAAAACATTAGCAGAAGCTAGTAGAAATCATGGTTCGTGCTTATGTGACACAGTTTAGTAGATTCGATTTGATCCAACTGCCGCTTATCCCCCTAAGACCATTATACTCGTACTTACAATATTCTACGACACCATATAGAATGTTCCATCCTCTTCCAGACATGAAGCAGCCAGCCACCCCGACCTGGGCGTCCAGCTGGACGTGTTTGAGGAGCAGAGGGAGAGTGATGAGGCCCAGGGTCCAGGGGGCATCAACCTCAACTCGCATCTAGATGTCTTCTATGCGATACTTAAACAGGTGAGCTGGATTCCAGTAGGATGTTAGGCATTTTTTTTGCATTATCGACCTTGTAATGATCCCATTGTTGGGACTAAGGTCTTATTTCTAGGAGAGGGAATGTGCTGAAATCCACCACGCAGACTCAGTGCCGGTTGGTAGTCGGGGTTTTAGGCTGCTGGACGTTAATCCAAGCTCTCACTATTTATAATATTTTTATTTTTTTTTAAGTTATATAAACTAGTGCTTGATTGCGATCCCACCAGATGATAAGCAATGAAGCAATTGTAGATGGTGAGGCGCACTAATTTATTAAGAGCCTATTCACTCTAGCCTTGAAGACACCCAAATTATAATCGGACGGGAAGACCGCAGCAGGCAAATTATTCCAAGGCTAATATGGTGATATACCTATGTATGTTACAGAGGCCTTACCAGTATCAAGAGTTCTTAACCTTAACGCGATCCATTTGACGACTCAAACTAATTCTAATAAATAGTCTAATTTCCCTACATTTTCACATTGATTAAAAGTAACGCGAGAATCAACGTTGGCGAAGTATCGCGATCGCATTACTTCGATCGCATTACTCGCGATCTTCGCGAATAGCAGGTTTAAAAAAAAGTTGTTTTTCTTACTTTCAGGTGGCCGATACTCCTCAAGAAATCCCATTCCTGAGCATCCTGCAGCACTTGCTGAGGATAGACCCCAAGGAGCCAGTCAGCGACATCGTATGGGACACGGCAGAGACCCTGGTCCATCGCGCTACTCTGCTGGAGACCAGGGAGGATGCTGCCAAGCTGCTCAGAGCTCCTAGTGTTCAGGTGTGTGGATTTAGAAAACAATATATTTATTTAAATGAACTTGCAGAAAGGTACAACGACTGCCGAAAGCATGCAGCCTGATGAAATAACAGGACAGGGCAGATGAACTGTGCACAGAATGAGGGTATTTACTAGACTCAATAAAATAAACTAAGCATCAGTATTGTAAAATTTTTGTGATTGCTAAGCAAGCAAAGGATCCTGCTCCTAGATTATTTTCTGAAATCGGGCAAAGTTTTCTAAGGGTTTGTAATTTTCGGATAAGCAGCAGTCTCGAGACGTCATTCCAACCAAATCATCCCCAATTATTCTAGGTTCTTACCACAAAATCGCCACCTTTCATGAATTTATATATCTGCCTCTTTTGGTATTCACATGATGTGAACAAAAAGCTAATTACCATGGTTTCCCTGCTAATCAATTCATTTTTGTTCGTCTTTCAGGCAAAAGTGGGCTGCACATGCCAGCACCGTGACATATCTAGTGGTGGTCGGAAGCAGAGTCTCCAGAGAGCGCTGTCACCGCCGCCACCACCTCCACCGCCTGTCATGATGCCTGCAGGTTTGTACATTTCTTTTGACTGTATTTTTTAAATTGGACGTCTTTCGGTTTTAATCATCATCTACCTAGCCTTTTTCCCAACTATATTGAAGTCGGCTTCCAGTCAAGCTAGATTTAGCTGAATACCAGTATTTTACGAGGAGTTTCTGCCTACCAGACCTCCAGATGATATTAAAACCGAAAGACGTCCACTGTTGGATATAGGCCTCCCCCAAGTGTCATCACAACAAAAGGGTTATGGCCTATGCGTCTCGCATCCATCAGATTCCGGCAACCCTCACCAGGTCATCGATCCACCTTGTCTCCTACAAACTGCCTTCCAGTATTGCCTTTTGATGTGCATTGTCAGTTAATGGGTTAAAGAGGTCTAGGAGGCAGCTGCTCCTCGTAAAATACTGGTAATCAGCTAAATCCGGCTTGGCTAGAAGCCGACCCTAATATAGTTGGGAAAAGGCTAGGCACATGATGATGACGTGCATTGAACAATGTTGTTGGTTTTTAAATGTATCAGAGATTGTATAAGAAACTTTTCGACACTTTTATATCTTGGACTTAGAGTCAACATAATAAATGTCATTAGAAGATTGCTTCTGAAAATAATCTTATGAATAATCGAAAAATTAATCTTTAGCAAGTTCTAAGATATTACTAGCACTCTTCAAATGCTAGACTCATTACAGTATTAATTAACCCTTTTCTTAACATTCCAGCTATTCCCCCACCGCCAGCTCCAATGCTCCCCCCTCCCCCACCTTGTGGTCCACCTCCCCCACCCGTCCCTCCCCCGCCCTCAGCCTGTCCGCCATCCCCACCTGCACCAGCCCTGGACATCAAGCTGCCGCAACAGGAGACACCCATACCGAAGACGAAGATGAAAACTATCAATTGGAATAAAATTCCTAATAATAAGGTGAGTTGAGTTTCTTATAATATTATTTTGGTCTCATCGATTACCACCATCATACATATTATAAAACTTCCACTGTTCCACTATTGGAACCAACCAAGGTTTGGAAACATTTAGTGCTTACTTTTTCTTAAAGTAATATAAACTAGTGTTCGACTGCGATCCCACCGAGGCCTCAAGTCTGCAATAGCAGATTCTAATAAGAATTGTATCTGAATTGACGATCAAATGGTTGAACTCGTCAAAATCAACGATTATGAAGGCAATAATTGAAAATTCAGATCCAATTGTAATAGTAGACTTGAGGCCCTGATGGTATGCAGTGATGAAATCGTTCTTGGTGAAGCACACTAGTTTATTAAGAGCCTATTCACTCTAACCTTGAAGACACCCAAATTATAAGCAGACGGGAACTCGGAGAGACCATTCACTCATGAAGTTCTTTATCCAGGCAATCAGACCGATCTAGAATCTACCAATATAGTTTTAAAATAGGTTTTTTATAACCCTATGATTAACTGTATTCCCTGCATCTTTCAGGTCATCGGTCAAAACAACATCTGGTCACTAGTAGCATCGAGTCACAAACACTCTCCGAAGGTCGATCTCGACTGGACGGAGATCGAAGGACTCTTCTGTCAACAGGTTAGTTCATAATCTACCAAGAATATAATAGTTTAAAAACCTGTACCTTCAGTACATTGCTCTTGATATTCTCTCTTTAAAAAGTAGTTTCTAAAGAGGACAAGAAAGGAGGAAACTCCACCACTCTTGACTTTTGAAGAGTTCACAGTATCCTCTGGGGCTGTGAGTTCGCTTCTGAAAGGAAAACCCTGGAACGAAAAAAGGAACAATAAAGAAGGTTTTAGTCAGTAAAAGTCTGACACGCCCTCCCGGTCCGTCCAAGAGCCGGAGAAGTCACTCTACGGATTTCCCGCCTATAAATAGAATCTGGAACATTATTGATCGGATTTAAAAGGACTGAAAGGGCTGTTATAATATTTATGTATTCAATACCTCGTGATTAGACATCATGACTTGTCATACAAAACTGCTACTTTTAAATGATAAGTTTCTAATCTGGAATGACTACAAGCCATTTACAGTGCAGTAGACTTCAATTAATATCTGTCTTCATTATTTCCAGATACAACCAACAGGGTCTGCAGGCTCTTCACCTAGGTTAGGTCGCAGTCCCATCTGCGACAGCTCAGGAGAGAGGAAACCCAGGAAGGAGTCTTCTGAAATCACACTCCTGGATGGAAAGAGGAGTCTCAACGTTAATATCTTTTTGAAGCAGTTCCGGAGGTAAGATATTTTACTTTCTGATACCGTCTGGTCATAGGAATGCTATGCAGTTAGCATTAAACTTTTTTTTATTCAACCTATACTATCCCACTGCTGGGCAAAATTCTCCCCTAACACCTTCCAGGTATTCTTTTCTCGAGCCACCTCGAACTAGCTCGCGTGGCATCTAGGTCATCCCGCCATCTCTTCCTGGGTTATTCATTAAACTACTAGAGTTGCAAAAAAAAAAGTCTTTTCCTTAGAAAAAATTGCAAATAATGCTGTCAAATGTATTCCGAGTACTACACAGTCACTAGTAAAATAATTCGGTTTACATAACAATCCGTCCTCGTGTTCCTGCCTTGGTACATGTTTTCTAATCCTTCTTGACCGCATTCACAGTTCCAACGAAGATATAATCCAGCTAATCCGCGAGGGAGCTCACGACGACATCGGTACAGAGAAGCTGCGTGGTCTTCTCAAGATTCTACCAGAAGTAGATGAGTCTGAGATGCTGAAAGCCTTTACCGGTGACGTCACGAAGCTGGGGACAGCTGAGAAGTTTCTGCTGCAACTCATACAGCTTCCTAAGTGAGTGGTCTTTTTGGTCTACTGGTTGGTCTTTTAGGTCTTTTGAGTAGACCGTGTTTTAACTTGTCAAATATACAAAATTCTGTTATGTATAAAAAACCCCATAAAACACTTATCCAAAAGGCGATATTTAGTAACTTTTATTTTCTTCTGTCTACAGTTACAAACTGCGGATTGAATGTATGCTGTTAAAGGAAGAGTGGGCATCGACATCAGGATACTTAGAGAGTGCCATCAACGCTATCCTCGTTGCTGGAGACGACCTTATGTCTTCAAGAGCTCTACAGGTAATATTCTCTTGATACTTAAATTAACCATCATCATTTGCATGTGTTGGAATAGTGTATAACAGATTTATAAAAATATCGATCCCCTGCCCATGAACTAAATGATTGATCATAATTTATTTTTTCTATTGGTAACTAACGGCCCGACTCAGGGACATTCATTAACGTTAATCATCACTTAAGAAATTGTCACATTGACCGTTTTACACAGTTTTTCAGTGAAGGTTTGACAATACTTAACTTTAATGGACGCTAATGAACCATTAGCTGGACTACGTAAGGCTATGTAATCTATTATAATCCAAAACCGATTCAAAGTTGGTTTTTTAAATCCAATTTCGTATCTACTTCCAGGAGGTGCTATACATAGCGTTGATCGCCGGTAACTTCCTCAACGCTGGTGGCTACGCGGGTGGAGCCGCGGGAGTGAAACTGTCTTCTTTGCAGAAACTGCCCGACATCAGGGCTAACAAGCCTGGCATGACGCTTATGCACTATGTCGCTATGGTAAGAGATATTAAAAACGAGAAACAAGATATTTTGATAGTAAGAGCCATAAGAGATCCAGTGACATTCTATACTCATAAAAAACGTATATCTTTGGAAAATCGCAATTGTCAGATACAGTAGTAGTCTACTGTATCTGACAATTGCGATTTTCCAATCGTAGTCGATTCATTAAAAAAACCCACTCTATCTTTGAAAATCGCTGAATATTCATACGACACAGGGAGATAAATGTAAATTCGTTACCATGCCAGCGATAGCTTCAACAGCTACCACAGTTGCTGAAAGCAAATAAGGATCCGAAGCGGTTATTATTTAAAGGAATTATTATTAGAAGTTCATTCATAATCAGTTTCACTCCACAAGTTACACAATTCCAAATATACGATTATTTGGAATGGGAAATAATAATGGTTCCGAAAAACAAATTAATCTCCAGCGATCTGTGGCCGACTATTATTCTAATTTACCAGCGTTATAATTAATTACCGACAAAAAACCCAAAACATTAACGAAAAAATATACCAAATTTAACAACAAATTAGAGCATGTTCAAATTACTTGTTCTCCTCCTAAAAAAATGAGTCGTCGAATAACAAAACTAAACTTCCGAATGGAATACTGAACCTCCGACAAAATTACTAAGTTACCGACAACAGAGGTTTTGTCAAAATAATCATATTTTGACAACTTGCATGAACTGTTTTAATTTCTATTGTTGGTTATCAAATTTATTTTTTAACTCTCAATAATAATGAAAATACCTTAAATGTTCGGCCCGTGAGATCGGGTTTAGACATTTTTTACTACCTATTAAAACTACATTTTTATTCTGATTCATTCCGTTTTTCTTCGGTTGCTAGGATAACTTAAGATGCAAGAGCGAGCGAAGCGAGCTCAAGACTTGGGGGCAACCCGACTCGGACAAGTTAGGTTAGAAGGAGGTGGCGGGGTCGTAGTGAGCGAGCGAAGCGAGCGAACATAGACCCCGCCACCTCCTTCGAGGTTATTTTTTTTTAAACCACCCAGAAGCAGGAGCCCCGCGCAGCGGGGCTCCGTCGACTACGCCTTTTAATCAATTTTTCGAATCGTAAATATTCTAGGAAACGAAAGTCTACGTGGTTTTACCTAAAGCATAAATACGACTGTTCTAACTTTTTAACGCCTGAAATAGGTACTACTTACCGATACCCAAGCATACCCGTAGTAAGTAAAATTCATGATATACGATACAAGCAAAAGTTATTGTGCAAGTACATTTTTATATTTTTTATAAGTTACTGTATAACCACTCAGAATAATATTTTTAGTATAGTGTTACAGTTAAAATAGCACCACAGTCTATGAAATTTGAAAGGTAATTTATGAATTAATAGTTGGCAAATATAGATAAAAATTACAAAGCATAGTTTTCGGTAGAACGTAATTTATGCCGGTAGAAAAGTATTATAGCAATAAACAGTCAAGTTTATTTTTCGAAGATTTCAGTATCTCATTCGGTCGTTTCGTCATTTTTATTCGGACAAAAGTAGTCGGAAAGTTAGTATTTTAGGCAGTAGATTTAATATTTTGAGTAAGGGTAATTCTTCTTTTTTTGTCGGAGCTTTTATTACTACCCATTTGGAATTGTGAAACACATCATAATCCTTAAATAACACTGTAACGTCACTAAAATACGTCCGTTACGTCGAAGCGCCAAACACAGAGTGAGTCCGGACCGATGTGCGCTACGCCTTTTATGGCCTTTCACTTGATTAGTGGAGGGAGTAGAATGAATAATGTAAGAATAGGTGAAAAATCATTACGGATCATATATTACAAAAGATCACAAGAATTCACATGACTTTAAAAAGCAATAATGTGTCTACTTCTCTTTTTCTTCCAACTCTCCTTTCGCGGTATGCTGGAAGAGATTTCTTTAGAAATTAGCATTACCCTTGTACCTATTTTCTGTCTCTTTTTTCTTTTCTAATTCTTTTGTGTGTGTACATACCTAAACTGTTAAATAAATAAATAATCCTAAATGTTCTCTTTCCCCTACAGCAAGCTGAACGCAAGAACAAAGAGTTGATCCACTTCGCAGACGACACCCGTGTCCTGGAGGAAGCAGCTAAAGCCAGCGTGGACCAGGTCTACAACGAGATCAAGACGCTGGCCAACAGGATCCAGGGTCTGAAGAAGGAGATCCAGATGCCTAGCACGCAGCAGGATATTAAGGAGCAGATGGGAGATTTCTTGCAGGTGAGGTTAAATGCTTGAATACGCTGCTTTTCTGAAATTATGATCTTCAGGTTTAACCATAACAGATCAGATGAAACTGGAGGTGATGAGATAATTATATCTTTGCCTATTACAAGAATTCTAAGTTCACTGAGAATTCTGTGATATTCTAGAATTGCTGGATTTCTCTCCGTAGACCCTTGCGTCGCACACTCTGTTATCTGCCAGTGTTAGAGTTGGATTAAGCTAGACTGGGGCCTGTAGCAAATTCTACCAAGGGGACCTTATAGGAGCAGTCTATGACTTGCATGATACTTATTATTATTCTATCATGCAGGTGAAGTCGTATTCGTCATCATTATAACTCACATACTGCTGGGTATATGTCGGAATAATTATCTCCTATCCTCAGAAATTGCAATTTTCATAACAAGGAATGTTTTGTCATTACAGGTTGCAGAACAAGAGGTGTCAGCTCTCAACAAAGATATGGAAGAGGTGGAGAGCATACGGAAACAGCTCGCTGAGTTCTTCTGCGAGGACCCCGTGTCTTTCAAGTTAGAAGAATGCTTCAAGGTTAGTCTTCTTACAATTCACAATAATTGTTCTTAGTATTGATAGTGTTCTTAAAGACAGAAGATATATTACGACAGAAAAAGAAACACGTTTATAAATACTAAATAGATCACACTGGCACTTTTGAACTAGCAGGATGTCGGTCAGTCAAGAAAAATGAAACTAAATTGCTCGTTCTAAAGCGAAGACCTCTACAGAGAAGAACGTGCAAGAAACTCCATGCACACTCTTTTAAAACATATCATGAGTTACATAAATCTTGGTTACATAATAATTCTCATGGATTCTGATCGACAGTTAATTCATTTATTAAAATACACAAAAAAGTACAGAAGCGGACTTAAGGCCTTAAGACATTCAGCTTTACCAGATAACTTTTGGGTGAAGCAGAGGCAGTTTCCTTAATTCTTTTCCGAAAACTATTTTGAAGCTAAATTCGATTGTAAAGATTGATGTTGTGGCTAATAGAGGCTGATTTACTTGCGTTCCAGATGTTCGTATGGTTCTGTAGCAAGTTCAGGTCGGCTGTCAGCGACAATGAACGGCGGAGAGCCAATGAGGAACAGGCTGCTGCCAGGAGACGCGCAAGAGACCTGGCTGCAGCCAGGGTTAAGACTGGTAAGCTAAATTATTATTACCATTGTTTATAGACCGGTCTCCTCAACTAACTCCAACGATCACTCCAAAAGTGAGTGATTGTAGTTTTGCACCCATTCTGGGGCAAGCGAGAAGAGCGAAACGATGATAGTGTAGAAACAATTTAAAATGTCACTTACGGGATACTTCCGTGATTATTTGTTGTTTTGAGTTCCCGATATTTCGACGCTGTTGCAAGCGCCATGATCGCGGGATGACTGGAGAGTGCGGGTGGGTGAATATCGGGTATCAAAACAACAAATAATCACGGAAGATATCCCGTAGGTGACATTTTAAATTGTGAAATAAACCGTGATAGCCTAAAACAGTGATAGTGTAGAAAGTCCAGAATACCCCTTCCCTCCTTGCGTCATATTTCTCAATGCAGAGGGTCGTGACCTCCCTGCTTCAACGCTTTAACTTTTATGATATTCCACCATCCACCAGCTTCATTGTATATCATAGAATCAAGAGCGGTGCGGGTCTGATCGGACCAACTGCAACGTATCGTGTCCAGAACACAATACATGTCAAAAACTAAATTAGTCTTCAATACGTTGTACAAAAGGTTCAAAAATAAAACTGATACCTACGTACCTTCCATGAATTTAACGCTTTTATCCAGGGTAGGAGCAAAACTCCCCGTATAGTTCCATCTCCTTCTCACGTCAAATTCGATTGAACCCACCGATATGTTGAAGGCACACAACTCACAACAGCATCATTATTTCTGCAGGAACCAGCAGTGTATGCAGTACACCAGTGTCAGAATGCGAGTCCCTCATGGAGTCCTTACTGCTGGATATCAGGAATGGTCTCGGCAGAAGATCGCTTAGGAAGCCGCATGACCCATCGCCGTCTCCTGGTTAGTAGCACTGCTTCTATCTAAAAAGTCTGCTATTCGAATTTGTATTACAGTACAAGACAGTGTTCTATCCAAAGGTTGCCTGTGAAAAATCACTTTTAGCAACAAGACCACTCTTTGTTACCTATCAGCTTGTAGCCGCCTAAATAACTTGGGGTTGGCTTACAGTCTATCCGGATGCGGCTAAATACCCGTATCTTACAGGAAGCGACTGCCTATCAGACCTTCACAACCCAGCTACCGGGTAGCATGATATTCCTTGAATAGACTCTGATGGTCAGACTTTTTGGAGTCTGACCGCACTTTTGTCACACCCTATTCATTTTGAGCTCCTACTGTACCTTATTTTTTTTGGTGTTCAATAAAGAGTATATCTATGCATCTATTTTGCAAATTATACGAGTATATATTGAAAGCCATCTTGGAGATTCTTTGATACTTTTCTTTTTTTGTTTCGATTTGTTGGTACTTCTTTTCGTGATAGACCAATATTCCGTTTTTCCAGATGTAACTCCAACGGGCAGTCTCCGTCGCAGAAGCAGGGCTAGTCCTGGTGATGATGAGGAAGGTCTGCTGGAGTTCCTCCGCCACTCCTCACCGGCCGCTAATGATCTGAGGGAGAGAAGTGCTTGGGGCAGTCTTGGTAAGGAATCTTGATATTATTACACTGACATATTAAGTAGTTTTTCTTTTACTACTTTCAGACTAGATGAAAGGCCGTAAGCAATATCCACAGAACAAAATCCGACAGAAAGATCAGAAAGAGCCTCTTTTTAAATTAATGTTCGATGTGAAGTCCTTTACAAATTACCTAACATTTCATCAGCGATACAAATGTCCATAATCATCTATCTAATACATACGTCTAGGACGTAGCGCTGCATCGCTTCGCGTTGAATCACCTACGTACGGGAAGCGATGCGGCGTGATTGGAACAAACAATTATTAATACTCTATTGCAATGGTCTATATGTGACCAACCCATGGGGGACTTGTTTTAAATTGTGGTTAAAGAGGTGGTAGACTGCTACATTGCGTAGAAATCTTGTGAACCGCATCGAATAGCTTTGCGTATTATTTTGTTAGTAGTTTAGTATTATTGTGTTTAGTTATTATTAGGTCAGCGAGTAACGAGGCATTCTGAGAGTGGAAAGCAGCTGGGAAATAGGGTAGGAGATGACTGTTGTTGTGTGTTTCTAATTTCTAACACCATTTGTCCCTTCACAGATCGCTCATGGTCCCGTCGCGGAGCACCCCGCGCTCGGCTGGAAATCCCCGAGAGCGGGCGAGAACGCGCGCCCTCCCCGCGCGCTCCGCACACCCCGCCGGCGCCCGCGCCCGTGTCCCCCGCGCCCGCCTCCCCCGACACCGCGCCCGCTAAGCCCAAGTAAGTAATAATAATATTCCACAACTTTCACACAACACCATCTAGTCCCAAGCTAAGCAGAGCTTGTGTTATGGGTACTAGACAACTGATAAACATACTTAATATATTTCTAAATACTTATATATAATAAATAAACTACGGGTGTAGTTTATCTATTAAATTGAGTTGTGTCTGGGTAGACACAGAACAAATGATTGTGCTCATCACACAAACATTTGTCCTGGGTGGGAATCGAACCCACGACCTCCGGTATAGCAGTCAGGGCCACTGACCACTAGACCAATAGGCCAGTCAAAGTGTTCTACAATTAAATTATTGTTCGATAGTGATGTTACTGGCAGGTAAAGAAATGATTATGAACTTTATGTGAATTGGAGTAGAGTTCATATTTTATTGACTAGTACAGTCAGTGCTTATTTTTGTCTGACCCACAAATGATTATTAACTTTATGTGAATGTAGGTACAGTTCATATTTTATTGACTAGTACAGTCAGTGCTTATTTTTGTCTGACCCATATTGTGATGTTACTGGCAGGTAAAGAAATGATTATGAACTTTATGTAAATTAGAATAGAGTTCATATTTTATTGACTAGTCAGTGCTTATTTTTGTCTGACCCATATTTTTCTATTAGGGCACAGACCGTACCATTGTTGAAAAATAAAATGTTAAATATTATCAATATTATTTTTCCTATTACGGATAATAAAATAGGTTCATAATAATACATTCTTAAAATAAATTATATAATTATAATTTATGTACCTACACAAATACCTACGTAACATTAATTCATTTCTATTTACTTATTTATTACTAAAAATAGTCATGTAAAAGGGAAAATACATAATAAAAGCAGCAGACTAGAGGAGAATTGCCTACATTAGATTTGTAAATATAGAATAGGAAATATTATAATTTTGTAGGTAAGTAGGTATGTATATATGTATGTATGTGTGCGTATTAAAGTTATTCCAAAAACACAAACATTTGTTTCAATCATTGAAAACATTGCCAATTCTAGGGTACCAAACCATAATTTCAGATTAAATCGTTGACTGTTGACTCGTGTTTTTGTAATATTTCCGTTCTTGCGGTACAGGGTGTTTATGTCCTCGTATGAAAACTATAATTATGCCGGTTAGGGGCTTATTAGACCCCCTAACTTTTAAGAAACTAAAAGTTTTTTTGGTAAATGCAGTTTTCTATACCAAATAAAATTTTCTAATAAATCCTATAACAAAAATTCTATACCAAATTGAAGTTATGGCCTCCACACGGCAGAGAAAATAGTTTTTTCTTAGCTGCAACGCAAGTACGAGGCATATTCGTGCTTTTTCTGCATTTCTGCACTTGTTACATTGACTTTTGTTCAATATCGAGACAGTCGATAGCTAGATGCCATCTCAAAAAAACTCCGTTCTTTGACAGAAAATTCCACTACACCATAATATAAGTACTAAATAATCCCTCTTTGTCCCTCCAGGGAGTGGCGACAGAAGATCGAGTCGTGGCTGCGCGCGAGCAGCCAGGAGGACGCGCGGCCGCGCGCGCGCACCGCGCACCGCCTCCACACCGACAAGCGCTCCTTGGAAAACGACTCCGGTACGTACCGCACACCTTTAGGCTTCTCAAGTCATAGACGGCGCGAAGTGATCCACGCGCGCTTCAAAGAGATGCCAGCAAAACCTCCCCTACGTTTTGCTGACATCTCTTTAAGGCGCCAGCAAGACCCCAGCAGGGTTGAAGCTTACCGGGACCCTGCATCGAAAGGCAATCGATGACTTTACGTGCTTTCTGAGGCACGAGGGTAGCTATAAAACCACCAACTTCCAAACTCCGGGCAGATACAGAGTAATTTAATGGAAAAACACAATAACATTTTTGTTTGATCCGAAATTCGAAATCAACGAGACATCATAAATGCAACGCAAATGATTGACTTGTCCTTGTTGTGATGTTTGCCATATTTATCTATAGAATATAGACGGTATACTTCACAACGAGAAAGCTCGCTGGTCCAAACGTTTCTTCTATCTAAGCATTTTTTACAGCCAATCAGTCATATGCAACGCTTTTTTCTCTAAACGCTTTTATTTCAATTTAAAACTTAGTCCCTAGTAGTAGACGATATATGACGTTTTATAATTATATCAGCCTCCAAGACTTGGAAAAACATTAAACTTCAATCTTAAATCAGCAAAATTGCTAATGACATGGTCTATATTGCAGAGAGCGAGCGAAGTGCAACGCTGGAGCCCCTGCCGGAGGGCCGCGCGGACTGGAGGCCTGCCGTCCTGCCTGACAGCGACGTCGTCAAGGCGCTCGAGACTGTCGAAGGTAACCTAACCTTGCCAATCATTTGGGTGATAAACACACATACAGAAGATATCGTAACATTTCTAACAATTTTATGCTCTTTCCAGATGTACAACCACAGAAGAAGGATACCAGAGTCCCCTGGAGGAAAACAGAGGAGAACGAGGAGATGAGGAGGCTCAGGAGACAGCGGTCGAGGCAGCAGATAGAATCCCCACAACCACTCATATCTATCTCAGAGGAGCAACGAAAACTGCCCGATATAAAGGTCACCGCTGAAAGGGAACAGAAGGTCATAAGGCCGGAGAGGATAGAAACGTCCGACAAGGTAGAAATTGACTCCGATAACATTGAAACCCCACCAGCGCAGAGGAAGTTCACCTCTTCATTCAACCCCCCACCAGAGAGAGAACCTTGCAGGAAATTCCAACCGTCCCTACCCACCCGTAACAACCTCAGTGACAAAGCTTCTGCAGAAATGAAAGACCTCTGTCAAGAAATCTTAGGAGATGGCCAGTTCGATAGGTTCTCTGCCGCCAGAAGGACACGAAGGTATAAACGGAACACCGACTCCAATAGTTCCCCAGAAGAAGAAAAGAAACCTGAGCCAGCACCTGAATTAATAGCTGAAACTCAAGTCATCAGACCTTCTAAATTAGATGTCCAAGCGTCATACAAGGTGGACGCGCCGCAAGAAGTGGCGAAACCGATCGAAGTTAGCAAGGATGAGAAGGAAACTAGGCTAAAGAGGTGGCAGGATAGACTAAAGAACCAAAGCACAGATAAACCGACCAAAGATACAAAGCCATACCTTCGGATGAGACGGCAGACCTCCATTAATCAAGAGGATGTGCAGAAAGCCATACGGGAACTGAAGTCTCCTGCTGAAACCCCAACCGGAGTCTGGTCGAGGGACGGGTATAGAAAATCTCTCAACACCCGGACGGAAAAAGCCCCAGAAAAGGTTCCAGAAAGAACAACCTCACCTAGGATGTCGAAAGTCAAAAGCGAACATGAATTAAACGACGAAGGATTTGAAGAAACCCAGAGTCTGAATTCAGAAAGCGCATCCCAAGGTGCTTCTTCAGGTTGCAATGTTGAATGCGAGTCACCTGTGCCGAAAATCTCCAAGTCCCCAGTCCCTAAGATGGGACAACCAAAGAAGATTCCTACCAAAGAGACAAGGACGCCTCCTCGGACGCCCATCGACCCCAAACGCATGATCCCCAAACGGGCTAGTTCTTTAAGAGTGGAGAGGTCTGCTTCTAGAGCATCGTTGAGGAGTTCTAGGAGTTCTTTGAACAGTTCAACATCAGTTTCGACTGTGAAGCGAGTCCCTCCGGCGCCTGTAAAGCCTGTGCCTAAACCTGTGCCGAAGCCTGTCTCCAGGATGCCAGCTTCAAGGTCCTCTTCTAGTGGTAGCTCAGTAGGCACATCCAGGCCACCGATAAAGAGTGTCAACAGTAGAACAACAACGTCAGGATTCATGAGGCCCACTGCGGCCTCAAAAAGTAAGGTAGGCGTCACCACGCAGCAAGTCTTGAGAGCAAGTGTCAAATAAAAGTGCTGTCATTTCTAACTGTAGAGGAACTGTCAGAACGAAGTATTTTGACAGTTCATCTATGAGTTGTGGTGCTAATTCTAACCAAACGTTCGAAAGACAAAAAGTCAGGACTATAATGTTACCGCGGGAAGTACGTAAACCAGTGAAAAAGCGAAAAAAAATCGTTGTATTTAATTATGTTAACCTTATATTTACTTTTCGCCGCGGTAATGTATTTATAGGTAAGTGAGAATCCAGTGCCTTGTTTTCCAACCAGACTTGTTAGTATAAATTTAAATAAAATACAAAAAATATTAATCTTTAAATAAACAGGTAATTATTGGAAACTTCAGATGACATTAGGCGCTAGAATCTCAACTGAAACAAAATCTGAAGTTTTCAATGACTGATTATTTTATTATAAGTTTTATTGTTAGATCTGTTTACAAAGAAAGTTGTCATACGTAATGAACCCGTACGTAAATTTTATTATTATAATTATATGTTTTATTTAATTTAATAAAAAATATAAATTCATTAATGTGCCACGAGATAGTACGGGTATTTTATTTAAATTACCATTTTTATTAAATAAATCTAAGGGCAACACCGAGAGAACAATTTTTGGAAATTCGCAATTTAAATAGGTAGTCGATATTTTTCCAGAAACTGTAAAATATTATTTCTATAATAAAGCTTTTTTTTTATATAATTGTAATAAATTATTCGCTATCCTTAGCCAACTTACTCAGTCGTAGTAAGTGAAAAAGAGATAGCTTTATGTTCGGCAGCGCGCTTTATTTGATAAGAAAAATATATTACAGTTTTCGGAAAAACTGACAACTATTTTCAATTAATGAAAAATTGAAAATTACCACAAATTGTACCGGAAGCATCCCAGTTATCGAAGTCATTAATTTTTTTATTGAATTATAATACTAATATAAATATTTTATGAAACTAGATAAGTATTATAGACATTTTTTTATTCAAAGACGTGCAGAAAATGATCTGATTTTATATTAATATCCAATAGATCTTGATCAAAGCGACACATTGTCACAAAGTATAATATAATTAATTTTAAGGCTTTAACCCAATATTTTATTGTACGTGTTTATTAACTAAACGATATACAATAAATTGACATACCTACAACATACAAAATGTTTTTTTATTTTACCTTTTAACAAAAAACAATATTATTCGTAAATTAGTAATCATGACTGCTTATGTTTTATGGTTTTAATATTAAAAACAATACCACAAAAATTTTAAATTTAAACATGCTAATAAAATCATTTAAAAATATAGGAACTACTCCTTCAACGATTTAATTATCTACTATAAAATACATTCACCATGCAGTCTTATAAAACCTTGATTACAATCACTCCTATTTTTCCTTTGGTTCCTATAACCATCTAATCTCCACCTTCAAATTCATCCACCAGAGTCTTTCCCTTTTTCTAAATACATTCTCTCACTTTTCCCTCCCATACCACTCTCAATTTTCCTTCATTCATCCCTCCCCTTCCTCTCTGATCTCTTCATCATCATCACAGGATCCCTGCATCCACCAGCTCTACGACCAACTCCGTCATCTTCTTGCTACAAGCTGCACTGCTGGTCTGCACTGGCTGGACGCGTGAGGTTGACGATGATACACTGTCCTGATTCTGCAAAAATGGATAAATAGATAGAGTTGACTTTATAATATAGCAAAATGTCTATCTGTGCGCTGAGTTGTTTTTACGTTGATGCGATAGAAATGTTTACCACGTTAGGCTCTCTACTTGGTTATGAGCTTGGAGCAGACCAATCGGAGCACGGAACGTCATAAACGTGTAGATCATGACAACGTAAAAGAAACTTGCACCAAGAAAGTGTAGGCAATTTCACACACACGGCAGTAGAACCAACCTCTAAATGGTCGGCCAGTTAATGCACTATTGGGTAGGTTTTTTCTGAGAAGAGACTGAATGACAGAAAGAATGAAGAAAAAAATTCAGCAGAAGCCAGAAGTATATTGAGTTAGGCTTTTTACCTCTAAACAGACTGAATGACAGAAGAAGTGACGAGAAAAAATCTGGAACGTAGTAGAAAAGTATTAGACTAGTGTAGGGTGTGTTTTAAAAGCACACATAAAAAAGCTTTACCTCATGTTGATACAAGTCGGGTGCCTCATCGCTTTCACACGTCATGATGGGGTACATGTCAATCGCTATGCCGAGACCGAAGCGGCCGGCGCGTTTGAACTCCTCTTGTAATCTATTGATGACAAGATATAATCATTAGTAGCTCACTTTCTCCAGAGTTTTTTTGAGGTGCAAATAATTAAATGACGACTTCTGCTCTAGGACATTGGAGCGAGGGTTATTAAATTTTTGCCAACTTAGACCCACATGACTGTGTCAGCTGCCTTTGCGTTCCAGGACGCGTATTGCCAAACTGTATGCTGACCCAGACCGGGGTTGCTCTGAGTTCGATCACAGTTTGCCTTTGTAGTTGAAGAGCAAACTGTATACCTATTCAGAGAGTGTCTGAATCAAAATACATTTTGCTTTAAAATATTAGAGCAAAATATATACGAGTCCAGACGTCCAGCGTCTTGTGTAGTATGTAATGTGGCATTGATAATTTAGAGCAAAATGCATGTGAGTGGTCTTCATTTAATAAAGTGTAAAAATAGAGTTACTTTAAAAAAACCGACTTCAAAACTGTTATTTATAGATTGATGTAGTTAAGCCTTAATAATTGGAATAAGATGGTCACTGGGCTAGTTTGTTGTATCGTACAACAGTATGCTAGTAGAAAAACAGTTGACATATTTACTGATATTTGTAATATATAATTTTGCAATTTCGCACTTTTGCGTTATTAATTAACCAAACCAATTACAGTTTTGAAGTCGGTTTAAATTACTTGCTTATTGAGTTCTTTTAATTCCTTTTTTATTTCTCCGTTTTTATATTTTTGTGTTAGGTACCTATTTATACTTATCAATTGGGAAATAAAGCACAAAAAGCCGTGGCGTGACGCCATCTCTTGCTATTTGAGTTTTTGTTTTTGGCATTCAATGCAAATCGCCATTTTCTGTTCTTCTTTTTTTAATTTACTTTGTTATCATATCGACTCAATTGGGTTATTACCTTACCGAAATTACAAACAGGTAAAATTTATTGTATCAGTACATCTTTCTTATAAAAATTTAATAAATACTTACTGTAATCGGAAACACTTATAGTTTTTTTAACAACCTGTATAATTGTTACAGTTCAAATTATTTTTAGTCGTACTAACAAAGGGCTTTTTTTAGTTAAAACTTAAATTAATTCACAAAAAGTATGTTTTTTATGGAAAGTTTTTCAGTTTCATGGATACTTATAACAACCGCAACAGTATAACAAAAAATCACGGGAAATTATGAAACACGTTGTCATAAACCACGTCAGACAGTTACAGATATTCGCGTGTTACAGTTTGCTTTACATTCAAGCGAGCAAAGTGCATACAATCTCAGAATGCTCTGAGCTCGTATGTACTTTGCTTTAATTTGTTTGTGATTTCAATGAGCACGACGTAGTCCAGTACAGACTATGGGTGTCTGGGTCAGCATACAGTTTGGCAATACGCTTCCAGGACCTTAATAAATCTTTAAAAAAATCTAACAGTCATCGACCCTACTAGGCACTTACTTTTGCTGCCATATCTCTTTGAGGTGTGCGTGGAACACTCCACCTCGTTTGACATACGAAATTAGGCAGTTGATAACATTTGCCAAAATCCAGGGACAGAGTTTTTGTATACATTGGCAGAAGGCCTTACCTTCTTGGAGTAGGTATTTACCATTAGTGACCTGCTATCCATCACCATTTTCCACACAATTTTACTCAGCTTGTGCAAGCAAATCATTTCAGTAGGCAGAGTTAAGCTCACCCTACAGTTGCACAGTATAGGATAGAGTACATTAGAAGTTGTTGAAATTCAGACCCAATTTAACTTACAATTCATACAACGAATCTCTATTCAAGCTGGTGTTAAAAACTGAGTCGTCGTCGCTCATTTGCACCAGCCTCCGATGCAGTTCATCCGTGTAGTACTCCAGCAGAGAGGAGAGGTGCTCCGCCCTCTGCTGGCGGTCCAGGCACATGTACATGATGTAGGCCAGGTCCAGAGCCGGGGACGCGTAGCGGACCGCCTGGAAGTCTACTATGTACATCTGGAAAAGGAGAAGATTTTAGGAAGAACGATTAGTAGGTACATCATAAAAATAAAGTCTGCATTAATAAGTAGGCATAAGTAGGTACTGCTTACGAACAACTTTAGATCAACTCCAAAACTTTTGCATCATTAGTCTTAAGCATGTGAGAGAAAAATAGCATGCGTCTTTTGCTCAAATTCAGAAACTTTGGAAAGCAGTCCTGAAAAGCTCTCATCATCATCATCTGCCTAGCCTTTTCCCAACTATATTGGGGTCGGCTTCCAGTCAAGCCAGATTTAGCTGAATACCAGTATTTTACGAGGAGCGGCTGCCTACCAGACCTCCACAACCCATTAACTGGGATAACACGGTACTTCATGGCAAGACTGGAGTCAGATTTACTGGCTTCTGACTATCCGTAACGACTGCCAATGATCTACAAATGACAGCCGGGACCTACGGCTTAACGTGCTATCCGAGGCACGGAGGAAACTCGTTATGTTAAGATGGTCACCCATCCACAGACCAACCTCGGCAAGCGTGGCTCAACCTTGAAGATTGACCCGTGCGGCTGTTATTATCTAGCCACGAGCTCCTCCAGTCCTGAAAAGCTCTATACTCTAATAATAATACGTTAAAGACCATTATTACTTCGATATATGTTTTAAGTTAAATAACTTACGTCAGCAATGTCTCCATCCACGTACTTAAACAAGAAGTTATTAGTCCAGCAGTCTCCATGACCAATCACTGCCAACGGCTCCTTAGGAGTGACCAGCTCCACCATAGCATGGAAGAAAGTGTCTTCGCTGCAGAAGCTCCGGAACTTGTCCAGGTAGACATCTTTATTTTCATCGTCAGCTAACTCTTGCTCCACCATGGCTATGGCGTTGGCTGTAGCTTCCATGTAGTAGTTCTTGTAGTAATCAACGTTTTCTTCGACGTAGAATACTAGAAGGAAAGTAAATAAATTGTATAATAAGTTTTACACGATTTGGTTCTCCAGTATAAGTTCTGATTCTGTGATCCCTCATACAAACAATGACAATAAACAAAAGGCAAAAAAGCATTAAGTCCGCCTCTGTACTTATATGTAAAGCAATAAATAAACAGACAAAACCAATGCCGCATCAAAACTGATCCGTGGCGAAAAGCCCAATTCGTGGTGGTTAGCTCCATTTTTTTCTGCATAGAGCCCATGTAGACCGTAATCGTAGAAAGAGACGGACCCTTAAATAAAATCAAATAACAGTCTCACCCTCAGAAATCCCATCCTTAATATTCAGTAGCTCGTAAAACGCTTCAGGGTTATGACACTTCATAGCCAGCGACAGGGCATGGAACTGTGACATATGCTTCAAGACAAAGTAGCACTGCTCCACCGTCAGACCCTGGTGCCTGTCGGGCATGACATACCCTTCCCTCTTCAGATCCTTTAGCACCACGCAGTCATTCTGAGCCAGATAACACTTTGGAATCGACTTGAAAGGGTTGTGGACATCCCATTGCTTTTGGAAGTTCAGCAGAGCTGGCCAGATCTTGTTGTAGAAAGCGACTTCATTGCAGAAGAGTTCATCGCTTTTGAAGGCCTCCCTGCGCAGGATGCTTTCAGGAAGGCACTTATAGATGATGGAGCTCTCCCAAGGTTCATCAGTTTCGCTGGAACCGTCGGGCTCCGCGTGTCTTTGGACTCCTTTCAAGGTTATCCGGTATACCATGGAGCAATAGTTGTCGCCTCGTTTGGAGCCCGGCGCGCCCTAGGGACAAACGATTATTTGATGATATTGGCAGAACAAAGGGACAATCTTCGAACTTACCTATCATATTTCGGCTTTGTGATCCGAATCGATCCAAAGTATCGATAGAAATGCAAGTATACTGAATCCTTATTTCGGAATCGTGCAGTTAAAGCCGTATCTCATCGGATGGGCAACAGTTTCTTATTCAAACGATTTTTAAACAAATTAATATTTGTAGTTTCCAGTAAGACCCAGTAATTATATTGCATTGAAACTTCCTGTTTGCAAGTGCAAAAAGGAAGTTTGTAAAGCACCTATATAAATTATACCTACCTCATACTCCAGTATACTGACGTCAGGATACTCATCTTTGAGCAGGCTCTGCAGGAAATCTAGGCTGATCTCCGACATGATGAGACAGCGATTAGTCAAGAGGACCTCCTGGCTGGATAGACGACTGAACTCAACTGAAGAGCTGCTCCTATCATTATCTAGTTGTAGGCCTAGGATGGCCATCGTTGTAGGAAAGTTTAGGACTAAAATATATCGATCGTTGATCAACAAAGTTTTTCAGAACTAGAAAACTCTGCTAGCGAAGGAGGCTGTCACACGCAGCAGCCGCTGCGATCCCGAACCCGGTTTCCTGCCACCGTAGGCGCAGGCTTATGGACGGCGAGCAATGGGTAGCTCGCAGTCTGGACGTCCTGTAACGGTCCGGACCAGAAGTGGGTTTTAGCAGTAAAAGTCTGACACGCCCTCGCGCAGAAAAAGAAGTCATATTGATGTTTTCCCACCTTAAAACACAAGGACTAGAAAAGTCAAATAGCTCCCGTTTATTTCTTACTCCAGGTGAGGCGTTCGAATTTTTAATTTGTAAATGAAGTCTGCTTACTTTAGATTCTGTTGGGTTTGGCACCTTTCATAATTTCTATTGTAGGGTAGAAGTATAAGTGACTTGCAAACACTAAATCATCCTATCTATCTCTATCCCGTTCAAACGTGCACACTGGACTATCCTTGTCCTTGTCGCCGCCGATGAGAACAATTTTCAAATTTCAAATTTGTGGAAAGATATTGGTAGGTACTTTCAGTTTACCTTAAGAGACGCTCATAGAACGTAGTGCTATACCATTTTTGTTTTAATTTTTTTTTCGATATCGAACAACTACAACTTGTACCTACGCGGGTGGTCATTTCAACTGTTATCATCAGGAACATTACGAAAAGCGCGCGCGCGTGGTGAACGATGTCTATCGCTCCTGTTCGTGTGTGCTGCCTCGTAACGGTCCATCGAGGAGACCTAGTCTTCGGCCTACTATGAATGGTGAGTACTGCATGCTCCCAATTTTCCTTAAAACAAAAACCTAATTTCATCGTCCTATTTGTTTCGCATTTGCTAGGTCACGTTATAAGCACGTTTCAACCGCCATCAATACAATCCACTTTTTATTTCTTGAACCAATACTTAATAAAATCTAAAATGAGTTACTATCTAAAAAATAATAAAACAATTCGTGTAACATGGCCACTCTAGTGGTGTGGGGCGCATATTGAATTGTTACAGTGGCTGGGGTCGCCGTGATTGGATAATATCACCGGTTGTTTCAGTACCTACTTAACGTACAATCAGCTGTGTCTATCATCTGCCCTTCCCTCTTGCGCAAGATTGTTCCTGAACCAATTATGTAGATGATAGAAACGTGCCAGTTATCTAGTTCTTTTCCTCTGGTTTGAGAATTGGAGTTATGAAAATGTGAATCCTGAAATACCCACTTTTTTCATTTACAACGATCTTGCAGCATTATAAATTGTTTGAATTGTTTCTCATCAATCTCCTTTGTGAGATTGCATAGAACGAAACGCTTCTGTCAAGTTGATAAACATGACGTTCCCGCCGGAATGAGCGTTCGAATTTCTGAAAATGTTAGGACTAAAAAACGGTAATGCAATTTTTATTTAAAAATAGTTTAGTATCAAATAAATTAATATTAAAATACTTAAAAAGAAATATTAAGAAAAAAATACTTGTGGTAGAATTTTTTTCAAACCGAATTTTGATCAAAATTATTTACCTCTGGTGGACGAATGTTGAAGTTTCACTGCTTCGAACACAAATGTCAATGTCAAATTGCGATTTGATTTTTCTGCGTTAGAAAATTGGTGCCGGACAGATTATTCTTCCGAAGTCAGAAATTGTTGGTTGTAATCCCAGTTTTGGATTTAAATTATCAACTAAATACTAATTAAAAAGTGCTGATAAACTAGCGGTCAACATGCCTGTGGATCAAATTCAATACTCGGAAAGGTACACTGATGACGTCTATGAGTACAGGTAAGCTTTCTTCAATTTTTTTCTTAGTTTAATTTAGTTTTTAGTCCATTAGTCTTGTTGAAAACGCTCCCTTTAGACCTATCATATCCCATATGAAGTCTGTTTGCAGTTTCTGTGTGTAATTTTTAGGTTTTCGCTGCATAATATGGTTGCAGTTTTCGTCAGTCATTTGCGTCATTTTCTTAAGACAAATAATTCGTACAAAATTGTACGCTGATGGATGACACATGTTTAAATTCTGTGGGGCACAGAGATTAATTAGGTTTTTTTACTGACGAGACTGGTTGCATGGTATTTTTCTACTGACATCATAGGTAGGTCTCATAAACTCATTTGCTTATGGGCATTATTTATAGAAAAAAAATCTGCTGCAACAGTCCAATTTCGCTGTATCTGGACATCAATCCTGTGTTTTATAGGTCTACAGTATGTAATGTAAGCCCTGCCCAGTCCCAATTAAACAGGTTTTTTAAGCCACATCAACAATTTGCCTTTTGAAGCCTACTGTAGTATTTAAACTAATTTTTAAATCATATAGGTGTTCACAATAAAATCCCTAAACACTACTCCACTACTACTCTACTATAACTAGACTGTTTTCTGATTCCAGGCACGTCATCCTTCCACCAGACATTGCCCGTCTTGTACCCAAGTCCCACCTGATGACGGAGACTGAATGGCGCAACCTCGGAGTTCAGCAGAGCCCTGGCTGGCTGCACTTCATGGTGCATAACCCTGAACCCCACGTCTTGCTGTTCCGACGACCCCGGACTGATAACCAGGCCCCGGTGAATGGTCTCGATAGTAATACTAACTCTACAGTCAAAGTATGAGGCTGATGCTACTAGGTACCTAAATTAATAATTTGTGTAGTTGGTAATAGAACATTGAGGTTGGAAAAGTTTTACGTATATAACTTATTGAACTTACTTATTGTCGCTTATCAAACTTTACTGCTTAAGTCATCTTCACTTAGGCCTACTGTCCACGTTACACTAGGCATACACTTGGTATACCTGCATAAAGCTTATATACAAAACTAAGAAACTGTCAATGCAGCTGCAACAACACAACAGAACAATGCATATGAAAATGTGCATCTGTGGACAGTGAGTCTAACTATATAGTGGAGTGAGACAAACACCTAAAGTGTAAAATGTAATGCAATCTAAAGGTTATTTTAAAATTGAAACACAAATTAAATTAATGTAATTTAATTAATTACATTGTTGAGTTGAGGAGTGTGGTTTGATTAGCGACAATTGTAAACATCATGATGTCATATTCGTACCACAATGTGGTCAAAAAATGTTGCTCAAATCACAATTGATTCATATGAGAATGTAGTTCTCGGTGCTATACAATGAACAATACTGTTTACACAAGGAAACATTATGATAATATGTGTATTGTTGCTTTCACTGCAGTAAAAGTGATGTTATTACCAAACTCCTTTGTTAGAACTACGAAATAATAAGAAACCTAATAGGATATTGATTACCGTAGAATGTTTATCGGAAGAACAATTTGTTGCTTTGTTTATTCCATTAATTTTTTATTTTGCTGTGGGTTGTTTTCTTCACTCTAGATGGAGTGAGATGGTGTATTGCTCAGTCTTCCTGGGCCAAAATAGAATATTCCCACAGCCCTAACAGGATGAACCCTACTAGGCTTTTTCACTACTGCTGGCATCCTTTTGAAGAGGGGGTGTATGGAACACTATGCCAACTCGGACACAAATCTTTACGGTGCTCACTTCTACATATTCCTGATGGCCAGGATGTCCCGACGTTGTTTACTATAGTACAACCATGTCTTACTCAATAAGCAATACTCAAATCAAATACACCAAATTGCCTTATTTCTTGTTGCTTCTCGTTCTATTACCAACTACATAACCTAAAAAGATATAATATGTTATGATATTTAAACAAATTAATGTAGTTAGCCTCTATGCAATTTATATGTTAACACTATAGTTTTCACTATAAAAGACTAATATTGCTAATTTATAAGAACTGTGTTGATTAAGGACAAACATGGTCTTGTGATAGACGGACATTTTAATATTTAGTTTCATTGGTATGTTTCCATATGGCTACACATTCAAAGTTACCATAATCATATAATTATTATGCACTGTATTCTATTATAAAGTAGTGCACACATTGTCAAATATTTTGCAGCAAACAAAACATTTTACAAGTCTTGATTGTTTTGAAATAGTTGATAAATATGTTCACATGATATACATAGAATACTAACAATAATTTGAATATCCAAAAAAAGTGTTGTACGCTGTTGGTTTTCTTAAAAACTCAGGTACATTGGAGGACAAAATGTCTCTCTACATAATATACACATACTGTCAAATTCTTATTTCTTTCTTTTTCTTTTCTTTTTTAAAAAGTTGTCCCACACGAGGAATTACTCCTGTATCGTGGGTGCGTTTACAAACATGAAAACTCACATACACAAGACGCCCAGACCCGGAACAACTATCTGTAGATCGTACATATATTTGTTCCGTGCGGGAATCGAACCCGGGACACGTAGCGCAGCAGACAATCGCTTAACCACTGCGCTAACCGTGCGTAAATTGTCTAATAACGGGTCCCGGGTTACATGAACGTTGATGTGATGTGACATGTGATGTGTTGGAGGGCAAGTTGCTGGACACTGTGGAAAGCTATAGCGTCACGAATATTGAACGTGGCGCCTCATGTTGTGGGACATTTTGTCCCCCTAATGTATCTGAAGCTTTATCGGAGCAGAATTTTTTGTGTTCATGGTGTGCAACATATCTGAATGTTTCATTCAGTAGTTGTTATAGAAGGTATAAATGTACTACTGATAAAATCTTTCAGATAACTGTACCATCCCAGCTAACCTAGAAAGATAAAAATGTTTATCAAACACTTGGTGCTTTATCTATTGGATAATTAGCACACTGCAAATTCTAATATCTATGTAGTATAATTTATTATACTTTAGATAACATGCAGAGATAATATTATACTGTTATTATTACTAGTGGCGTAGCTTGGACTAATTTAGAAGTGGACGAAGCTGCATAAGCGTCAGGACTTTTTATTTCATAAATTAAAAAACGAGACTGCGACTGCCGCAACCTAGTGTTCGACCACATGGTCTCTTACCATCAGCTGAAATAGTGTTCAAATGCATGCCTATCAGTTATAAAAAGACCCTCGTTGTTAAAGAAACCTCGCCCATGTGAGGCCCCTTAATGTAGGTGCAGGGCCGTGGGTGAGGGGCCCCTTCGCCCACGCCACACCAAAATACACCATAACAAACATGGTGTATTTTACCTGCATAGCATTTTATGCAATTATTTAAAAATGAAATAGATTGTTAATTGTAGGTTGTTCCTATTCATGACTGAAGATTTATTTATGTGAAATTGTTTAATAATAATAATTAAAAATAAATGTGCCTTTAAGCTGTTTGCAATATAACAAATTTAATTTAAACATTATAATTTTATTTTGGGCTCATGAATTCCTTGAAAGATTAGATATAGAACTTATTTTTTCCGTACTGATTTTGTATACATTAGCAATGAAGGTACTTGTAGAAAAGTATTTGATTGAAAAAGTGATTCTTTTATTTTCGAATGTCTTCTCTTCTCTTCTTCTCAATCTTTTTCAACCGTTTGCGTTGGATTGGTCCAGCGATTATTTTCGTGTCCTATTGGCCAGGGTCGTGTGATTGCGACTGGGTACTCAATCTTGATTGGCTCTTCAATCTTTATCGGTGACAGAAGAGCAGAGATAGAGTATTCGGTCGTGGATGTGCGACCTTTTGGGAATAAACGCGAGAGTGTTTGTCAGATATATTCGAAGAATAAATCTTATTGGCAATAATGTCCAAAGCTAGATCCAATTTGCGTTTTGAAGTAATATAACATTAACTCTTACCACAATATGCCTTTAAAAATATGTATAAGTATGTTAAACAATATAGCTATGTATATTTTATTATTCATTATTATAATAGTGCAAATTTCAATTGACTAATAATGTAAGCTAGTGTATGAAATTCGATTATAATGTTTGTTAACTAAATAAAGGTTTATACGGGCAAAATCTCGTTCTTTTTATTTATCGTTAATTCCTTGATTTGGAATAACATCCGTTTATTATTTTGTAAGATCTTAGTTACAAACTAATTTATTTACAGTCCGACACTGTAAAGAAATAATAACAATAAGTAGGTCTACCTCCTCACGAGGAATTTTGCCCGATAGCCGAGCTATTTAGTGCGTACGGAATAAGCAGATGGTCTTATCTTTGAATATTGTAATTATTTTGTCATGCCGAACCCTTCTGCTTGAATATGCATCTTCAATTATTGGAACCCACCGACTGTTTGCCTTCCATTAGGAATAGCTTGGTTGCCTACCCCTACCTATGCAGCTTTTATTTTTGGTTCAGAACACGGCTTGTGACTGTCTAGATGTGACTTCAAAGCCACCTAATGACCGTTGTAGATTGTTCCATGCTGTCCGGCGTGCCTATTATTAGTCATTATTTCCTTCTGCTCCGTTTTGAAGCCTCCAGTATTTTACCATTGTTAGTTGGGCTATTGCCACTTTTGCTCTTGTGCGAATAGCATTTTATTGTGTAAGGGTCAGGTGTGTGTCATAAAAATAAACCGCAGAATACTATGTTGAATGTTTATTTGTGTTTAACTTCTAAAAACATTATAAACACAGTAAAATATAGAAATAAATGCGGAAGTAGTACATTTCGTAAAGTTGCCAATATTAAAATAATAATTAAATTTCGTAAACAGAAAACTACCGTACTACACAATAAACAAAAAATAAAATTATTAACAATATATTAGTGTAAATTTTTATTTTCTATTTTCGTTAAAAATAATAATAATAAAGATTGTGCTTTTTTCTTATATACTATATTAGCGAAATTAATAAGAATTTAAGTAACAGTCGCGGATGCGCCGAAATTTCAGAATGTTGCCAGCGTTAAAAATTATGGCGACTTCGAAATTTTGACGCATCGTTGCGACAGAAAAAAAAGAAAATAAAATAAACCATGATATGGTTAGATCCGAAGTTCTTAATTTAAAGTTAGCTTCAACAGGATTATTTAACGATCGTATAAAAGTCTCTCCAATATATCCTTATCTAAAAAAGGTAGGCAGCATCTTACTAGTAGACACACGGTACATATCGAGATACATCGGCATGCGACATAAAAATTGTCGCATCCCAAATTAGCCTAATCGAAAAACGTGTCATCTTGCCTTTTGTAATAGTGAAAAAGTTTTGGATACATGTTTTTAGTTCCTACGAAGAGTCCCTACAGTCCGACAGTACTATCTGATCGGGCCACGATTGTTGAACACGATTAAAATAATCGCACGAACTTTCGTCAAGGTGGAGTTGGTAGATAGTTCATCTGTTCGTTGCGACTTTTTCATCGCACGACTCAAGACTCGCGGCCCGCCAAGATCTAACAGTGAAGGAAAGGAAACGGCCACTACTCTGCATAGAAGCACGTCGATTATTATTTTCATCATCTAACGATACATTTTTGATAACTCGATAAATGTTTAACTTACACAAACATGCATATAAATAACATGCTCGATATCATTTTGGCTACATCTAAATACTACTCGCAAAATTGTTAACGAATCCATTTTAACTACGGCCATACTAGACATATGGCATACATTTTTGAAAATCGGAGAGGTCAATCTATTTAACAATACTTTCCACTAAAACTTAGGCCCTTTCCGTGGTTGCGCGGTAAAAACTTGGAAGTTTGCATCCATTGTGTTGCATTATTTATCAAAATATGTCACAGTTGTGGTTTTAAAGCTAATTGTGATCCTATTAAAGCTTTCAGCTTATAACGTTCAGTGTGACCACATTTCAAATTCCTACTATTGTAGTAGTTCGTTAAAATCTGTTTGCTCTTAGGTGTATAATAATAGAAAAAGATGGATATGGTTTCAGTAGAATATTTCACTCGTTGATATGGTAAAAATGTGGTCAAACCAATCGAGCTGTCTTGTAAATAATATAGACCACCGATTAGTCGGTGACCATGTCGCCTCAGTTTCGTTTCACGTGATATAATACATATGCCTGTTTTTTTTACACAGCAAAATGATATGGAAGTATACAAGAAGTGATATGATATATAATGGAGATTGTACTAACAAGATATGTACTTAAACGATTAAAATATCAAGTATCCACAAATTTGGTACATTTTTTTTGTTAAATATATATGTATAAATGCTCGTTACAGTGTCTTTTTCGTTGGATCGTCTCGTTCTAGCAACACTGTCGGGGTTACGTAGGGGGAAAAACAAAAATAGTAGAAATTCTGTCAGGGTTGCCTACAATAATTCTAAAAATTTACGGTAGAAAATGAAAGCGACTCAATCACGATACGTACTGCAACAATGGCATGCCCTTATTAATACAATAAGCGTTGCATACGACTATCGTCTCGAAAAGGACGCTACAGGGAACTAAATCTAGATATACTCATCGTTAGTTCTATATAGCCGGTTCCTTCCAGGCTTCTACTTTTTAGTATCTTTCCCCGGGAAGCCTCGATTAGAGAATGTGTGGAATGTTAGAGCTTATGTATAATAAGGTAGAATAGCATGTGCAGGGTATTGTTAGTGATGAGTCGAAAATTAGTAGTAGAAATCTGTACAATTTTTATAATACTTCGATGTTTAGCAGGGATAGAAATTTAAAGCGTTCTCTTTGGTATTACTCGACAGTGTTGCTAGTTCGAAGGTATCATAGAGAAGGTGGCGGTTGCCAGGCGGCTCCGCGGGGTGGCAGCACCATACGCGCGTGGGAATCACATGAGGGCTACTCTTTGGTGGGGGGTTTCCCGTTGGTGTACTGCGGAGGAGAGTTCGATGCTTGGTTTTGTGTGTCCTCCGTCATCACTGACACTAGTTCTTCGACGGCACGGCCAAGGTCATCTGGAAAATGATACATTCTCTTAGAATCATGATGCTGGTAATCATTTCTAGAAAGTTGATTATTTTTGTTTAAGAAGTTTCGTGAATCTGGGCGCAATTTATTTTTCTTCTTGACCATAGTATATATTTTCTGTGGGACAGTAAAGTTCAGCTGCTCAAAAGTAGCGAAGATTGAATAAAGATGGGATGAAATATTGATTTTTATTACCTCAAGGTATACGTCCTGTTAGGTTTGCAGAAAACAGAAAAAAACAACATCGTGAATATTACCTAAATATCAAACGACAATAGTTAACATGCATCACTCAAAACCATGCAACAACCGACAAACGACGACGAAAGAAAATCAAAACAACAAAACTAATCAAAGAAATCTGTGAAATCCTAAAAACGAGCAATAAAGCGTCTTCAGTGCAAGAGGATAGAATCCATTTTGCATTGCTTAAATAATGGCTGCACGAAAATCACATCTACGTGTAAAAAATAGCAACACAACCAATCAATAGCTGGTACAAACGTTGAAATCTGGAGGCAACAGTGCTACGAAAGCTAAAGTCTATTAGAATCCTTGTTTCCAATTAAAGTTATTTTCTCTCCATATTCGATTATTAAGATAAGATTCTAGAATGACGCTACTGAAAAAGTCTCAAAATATTGTTATTGCATTGAAAATTAAACTATAAAAGTAGGTCGATAAGGTTTGTTTTCCGAAAATAACGTAAATTGGAAACGAAATTCTGTTCGCTGAACACAGTAAGACCGTCGACACCGGTGTGTACCTGCGCAGTGCATGAGCGAGTGCACGGCGTGCGGCGGCGGCGGCGGCCGCTCCAGCGCCTCGCGCTCGGCGCCCGCCCAGCGCGTGCCGCCGTCTTAGTGCACACACACGTTAGCTATCGCGCTCATGGGAACCCTACTCACTAACTTCAAGATAGGACATAGAATAGGACCTTGAGGAACACCTAAACTTGTAACGTTTTAAGGCCCTTTGATATATCGTAATTTTTTTTCTTAACAATATAGGACTCAAAATGGTGCCCTGAGGAACACCTATATTACTATGTTGATTTATTGTCCTGGTTGTTCTTCTTCGCTGAATATAGCTGGTCTTAACATATTTACAAGACTATTGTGATAGGGATTCTTATATTTTATGGACTTTCAAACATTTAGTATGGATAACTATAATGTCAACTCTGTCAAAAGGCTTAATCAGTTCCAAGTGAAAATTATTTAGATACTTACTAGTTTGCGACTCGTGGTATAGTCCATTATGCATTTTCGCCGGCGAATCAGTAGCGAGCTGCGAAGCTGTCACGGAGCGAGTCTGGAGTGTTCCAGTACGGGCTGGTGGAGAACCTTGAGCAGGCTGGAAATGGTAAAATATATTTTTATAGAGGTGGCAAAATTTCTACAGTATTGATTGGAGACTATCAGGTGATTGATCGCATCATTTTGTCAGCCCGTAATCAATTGATATTCAATTTAATGGTGGTGCATCATTCTGTCACCCCGTTATCAATGACAAAATCATTAGTATCAAATGGTATTTAAATCTCTACTGGTTATTGTTTTTTGGTGATTCTACTTCTTCGTTCTTGTGATGTTCGATGTTACACTATTATATTTGTCAATGAAATATTTAGTTCTTCATAATTGTTTAGTTAAGATTCTCACCTCATCAAGCAGTCTCCTCAGTCTCTGCAACTGTGCCTCGAGCTGCCGGTTATGTTCCTCGAGGATCTGCATGCGCGCCTCCAGGCGACCCTTATGCTGTCGCAGCAGACGAGCTTCAGCCATCATGTCCTGGAACGAAGCCGATACGTTCAAGAATATATTGTGTAGTTTTGACTTTGAGTATGAAAGCTGTAAGTGACATTGCTTCGTTATTAGGTAAGCAATTTGGCAGTTTTCTATTTGTTTTTTGTATGTTTAGCCACAAGGGTTGAGTCAAGATATAGGTGCTTCAATATAGTTGTAGTTATTAGAAGGCTGGACAGTTATTGATATTTTGTTTGGTGCGTTAAGCATTTTTGATTTTACGTTTTGTTATACATTCAGTTGTAATCTCTACATCAACTGTAGCTAGCTTATGATTTTTGGGGGTAATTTACTAACACAGAACTTTACTGTACACATTGAAGAGTTCTTCTAAAAGTTGAGGACTTAAAACTCAAGAGGAACATCAATCGGTTTTGCAATTTTCAACTTCTTCTCCAGTTTCAGCAATACCTTAAACGTCAGGGTTATGATTTTATCTTTGACTTCTGCACAAAGCATTTTAGACTTTAAAGGTCCTATAATAAAGCATACTGTTGTAAGTTACCTGGTCTACAGGAGCGTTCCTGTTATCAGTGACACCGTGCTGCTCCTCAGGAGTAGATCCTGGGGTCTGCTTAGCCTTCAGACGTTCGTATTCGGCTTGGAGGCTGGCGTTCTCTTCTTCCAGCTCTCTGAAAATATCAATGGGCACTTTGTGAGATGGCTGTTTTTCCTTGATAACATTTTTGTGTATCTTTTTTTTTATATAACATAAACTAGTGCTTAATTGCAGTACCGTCTGATGATAAGCAGTTATGCAATTGTTGATGGTGACGGTGTAGTTTATTAGGAGCCTATTCCCTCTAGCCTTGAAGAAACTTTTAATAACCCATATAAAAATATTAATCGGACGGGAAGACCACAGCAGGCAGTTTGTTCCAATCCTTTGATGTTCTGTAGATAAGTTTTACCCACTTCAAGGTATAATCTCTCTTTGCTTGTGCCAGTTCATTAACAGTATTAGCAACTACTTTTAGCTGAGTGGTCCTAATTATTTCGTCTCCATTATAATTATCGTTTACTTTGAAGTCATACCTGATCATAGCCTCGAGCTCGTGTCGCTGTTCACGATGGATGATGGACACCACCTGCACGGGAGAACGTGGGGCGTCATCAGCCTCCCCGCCGCCGTTCAGTGACGCGCAGTACTGCGCAATCAGTTGATGTTCTTCGTCACTGTGGATACGAGGATGATAAGATATTATTTTATTAGTTTTTATTAGCAACTTAAATATTAAGAAACTACTACGAATCTTGAACGTACATAAGTACCAAGTCAAAATATACTCAAAGTTATTTTGTTTTGGAGTTAGTTATGTTTAGGGAGAATGGATTGGAGGGATTAGGTGCTGTGGATCCTATTTATCCTGTCCGAATTTAGACAAAAATGGATGAGGACTAAATAGTTTATAAAAATTAAGAAACATTGATATAGCTACTCCTAGAGAGATTATAAAATAAATCTAGTTTTGGTTAGTAACTACTACAGATAAACAGCCAGTGAGAGAATTTGGGAATCCCCAGGGCCCTAGCCAGGTTCAATAAGTCGGTAATAGCAGGGATCAATTTTTCGATTGCCGACTTTATTACTCGGCAATAAAGTCGGAAATAAAGTGTAATTTTTTTGCGATTACCACCATTACTTGACACTTGGAGATGTCGATGTAGAAAAGCTAAGTAAAGTGAGATGGAGATACAGACCTGTCGGGCGTGTCTCCCGGCTTGGCGCCCAGCTCGACCTGCGCGAGGCGCGTGGCGTACAGCTCGAGGCGCGAGTGCATGTCATCACCACCTAGGGCTGAGCCTGAAGCACTGCCGTGCTGCGGTGATGGTGCGGGGGACTCCAAGGCATCACCTGGAAAATGACGAATTATTTTTTTGTGAATTTTGTACATTACAGATGATCAATGATTGTGATGTTATTGGTGCCTTAGTCGTTTTATCCTGCTTCATAACTATCTATAGAAAATAAAAACATATTCTATTATTATTCTGACAGGAAACAGTTTGAATCTGTGGGACTCTTTAAGTATAATATCAAAGATAAATTGAGAACAGGGTCAGAGTATCACTAACGAGATCGCAATAATATACCTATAAAGGATCCAAAATTGCTACCCGTGTTCCTTGTGGCGCCAGTTTAATCTTTTGACTGCGTCGTCCAAAAAGTAAACGCGTACTTTCAATGTCAAGCTATGAGTTTTTTTTTATTTGACACGTTGTCGCGACTGTGGCATGCGGGACACCATACATTTTATTTTATCACAAGATTAATTAATTTTTTTTTTATTGTTTGTTATTTTAATGCTAATTTTGAAAAGAACTTGTGATATATCATACCTTCAAGCACAGTCTGCACCGGCAGGTAGCCGACTCGAGGGTGCTTCTTGAAGTAGCGCGCCGACTTGAACTTGTTGCGCAATGCGCGGGTGAAGTCGCGGACATCTTCGCCTGATGTTGTCTGCAAATTGCAATACATATTTTGTTTGAACACCTTCAATTCAAAACAAAGACGACACTAAATCTCAAAACATAATGTTGTTAAAAGTCAAACTTAAAATTTGTTTCGAAATTTTACAACATTTATATTTAAATTCAAGACAATTATCAAATTTTGGAACAATGAACTCTATGTTATACATCACAAAGTTCAAATACAATTGCACAGGTTGTGCTTTGTCTAGGATCTTCTTACTACAAATAGTTACATAGAATACAGATCACTAAAATCAATAAGTAAGTTGATGGCAATGAATGGAAATTATCTCGGTTTATAAAGATATATCATATCCTGGAATAGAATTAGTTTTTATCCGACGTTATAGTTTTTTAAAACAGAAATTCACACTTCTTGACCTGTCCAGACGAATCAATCAAGGATCTTGATTGATTCGTCCTGAAACTACAACAGAATTTGAAGAAAACATAAAGAAGAATGTCGGTAACTTACAGCAGTGCAGTACTCCTGCATGGGATGCGTCAACTTGTGGTTCTTGGCTTTGCGGCCGCTGAAGAAGCACTTCTGGCACATGTCGAAGTTGAAGCACTTCAGGCAACGGTATCTGGAAGAGACATTGATGAATATTACTGATCATATTATGAGTTGGTTCGGAAATGAACAATTCAGGAGCACAGTTAGTTTTGGCTTAAAAACTTGTGTTTCGTTTTTCAGTAACCCCGTGATACAAATGTCTACTGATTACTGTGATCTGGTTGTCGACCACTGTTGAAAACACACTGACACACTGTTGTTGTTTTTGATTTGAGCAATTGCTGAGCTGGCGACCTTTTCGGTTCGGGCACACTCGGCGCAAATTTGTTGTTTCTGTACTCTTTTTTTTTATGTGTTGCCTAAGTAATAATACTCCCCCGACCGAATTTCGGTCACGGTGGCCAATCTCAACAGAGATCAGCCAAGTACGCAGGAGATATTATAGTGCACAAGTAATGCCTGCATCGAATAAACAAATATTCTATTCTTCATTTCTATTTTACATAGAAGCCTCAAAAGTCGCCACAACAACCGATCCTTTGCGTCTCGCATCTAACAGATTTATTGGTCTTTCAATACACGGTCGTCACTCCAAAACCTTTCGGTCCCATCGATCATCTGTTCTGCGAGCATTGTGCGGTCTATGTCGGTAACTTTGCGGATATATTAATTCCTGAATCACTCTGGTGGAAGTGGTTAGCACTGGGTGTGAACACTGGTTTATAGTATTACCTGAACCCAATAATGGGGTACTCCTTGCAGATGTTGCACTTGGCCTGGTGCTTGGCAGTCTCGGCGGCCGCGAGCCGGTGCAGCACGGGCAGCCACACCATGGACTGCGGCTCCTTCTGCAGCCACTGCAGGAAGTGGAACGCCTCGATGAACTGCAGCTGTCCGTCTGCGTCGCGTTCTAGAGTCTTCTCTTTGTTGAGGGTTTCTTCTTTCTCTTTTTCTTTCTCGGGAAGGTTTACTGGAAGTGAACGAAGAAGTTGTATAAAAAATGCTGCCGGAAAATTGTTTTTTTTTCATTGAGTTTTTTTAAGCTTTCTTTGTTGGCGTGTTATACTTATCTCATCTGTAGTGTTATTATGTACTTAAAAACTTAGGTGGGCTAAACATAGAATGATTTCTCTCGCCCTTGGGTTGAGCTAGTAATATTGTTTTGCCTATGGTTTAAAATAAGAAGCATTATAACAAATATACACTTAAATGTGGCTACTTACCAACTTTCCTGTCAAGAGTGCCTCCCCTGTTGCCCTCTTTGGTAGCGGCCGAAGCCTGCTCGAAGCAGCTCCTCACTGAGGGCTCGATGTTAGACCCTCCGAAGGCTGCCACTTCACCCAGTTGTCTTGGTACCTGAACAGGACAAAATAGTATTATGAGTCTGTAGAAATATATATAATTGAGTATGCAAAAAAACCAAATGTTTTGCAATTCAAGTCTACAAAAAGTGGTTTTATAACTATTAACCTATCAATACCCGCGAAACGAGACACAATAGTAAGACAATAACAGCGCGGTCCTATGAGACCGGTCGGGGATTCATGAATTAAGTTGGTACTGTTTTTTAATTAGGAATCTGGCAGAGGCATAGCATAGCAGCCTTATACATATATTCTAACTGCTGGGATTTAGACCTCCACTTAAAGAGAGGGAGTGGCCGTGATCTATCACATAGGGCCAGTGCAGGATACTGGATGCACATGTCTTCCTTTTTTTGTTCTTTGAGCAGTACTTAGAAATTATAACATAAGATTACCTGTATGCAGTCATGCAGCAAAAGTCCGAGTTTTCTTTGGTCAGCTCTGCACGACGGGTCTGCTATCAGTCGGAACAGATACCTGGAAACACAATGTTTATGTTTATCATCAAGGGGTTCCCGAGTGTGATACTTTTTAAGGGTATTTTTTTACCTACTATTTCTCTTTACAAAAATACGAAAACCTTAACGTGATGGATTTTTTCTAATATCAAATTCGAATTAAGGATTTATAGATAAAACAATCACAACAACAACACGCGGATCTGTCCGGTGCGCTGGCTGTCGTACACATTCTAAGTCTAGCACCCTTGCTCACCTGTACTTCTCCTCGAGGTGGCCCTTGCACAGCAGCACGAGCCCCACCTTGAAGCTGAGCACGCGGATCTGTCCGGTGCGCTGGCTGTCGTACACGTTCTAAGTCTACAACGCTTGCTCACCTGTACTTCTCCTCGAGGTGGCCCTTGCACAGCAGCACGAGCCCCACCTTGAAGCTCAGCACGCGGATCTGTCCGGTGCGCTGGCTGTCGTACACGTTCTAAGTCTACAACGCTTGCTCACCTGTACTTCTCCTCGAGGTGGCCCTTGCACAGCAGCACGAGCCCCACCTTGAAGCTGAGCACGCGGATCTGTCCGGTGCGCTGGCTGTCGTACACGTTCTAAGTCTACAACGCTTGCTCACCTGTACTTCTCCTCGAGGTGGCCCTTGCACAGCAGCACGAGCCCCACCTTGAAGCTCAGCACGCGGATCTGTCCGGTGCGCTGGCTGTCGTACACGTTCTAAGTCTACAACGCTTGCTCACCTGTACTTCTCCTCGAGGTGGCCCTTGCACAGCAGCACGAGCCCCACCTTGAAGCTCAGCACGCGGATCTGGCCGGTGCGCTGGCTGTCGTACACGTTCTAAGTCTACCACCCTTGCTCACCTGTACTTCTCCTCGAGGTGGCCCTTGCACAGCAGCACGAGCCCCACCTTGAAGCTGAGCACGCGGATCTGTCCGGTGCGCTGGCTGTCGTACACGTTGAGCAGCCAGTTGATGGAGAGGTCCAGGCAGAGTGGCACGTTCACCAGGCTGGGGTTTTCTGCTGCTATTACCTAGTGGGAGAAGAAGATGATTAATAAGACTTTCTTGATTGTGATAGTTCGCAAGGGTAGGAAGACCTTAAATCATCATCGTGCACTAGTTTTCGACGTTTTATAAGTGCCCATGTAGGCCTATGTGAAATAAAAATATTTGACTTTGACTTTGACATCTTCCTGCCCTTGTTCCTGCGTTGTTTATTGCTTGGGGTCCGCCCAATACGTTTTTTCTTTGATTCTGTCACCTGTCATGCTATCACAAACATCCTTTCTTTTCAGAGAACAGAAAAACGATTTCCCTTCTATTTTTCAGTCTAAGTGTGACTTCCCGTTCTAGCATGGAACAAGAGGGCGTGCGAGAGTTCTACTGTTTAAAATTCATATATGAACTTCAGCTGCCCTTTGTGTTTAAGGGCCACGTTTTTTTCAAACTATTCCGCAGCCCTGACAGAGATTGGCACAGTATTGGGCCCCATAATTTTTACTAACCCCTCTTTGAAGCGTTTATGGAACACCATGCGACGTCGAATTGACGTAAATTCTATCGCTTTCTTCCATTTATCCTTTTGTGAAAATAATAATCTGGCTGGAACTATCACAAGCTTAACATTATCTAAAACTCCTCCTGTTTCTCGTGTTTTATTCCTCGTAACTAAGGATCGTGAAGATCCCACTGAATCTTAAATCTTACACACTAAAGGTACTAGACACAATAGCTGGCAGCTACTTACCTCATACAACGAAGTAAGCACAGTGATCATGTCCGGTATGTCAATGAGACGGTCATTCTGCGCGCGCAGTCCGTGCGAGTCGAACGCTTCCAGCGCGGCCGGTAGCTGCAGCATGTGCACTAAAAGAAAGAAAAATATTTAGCACACATAGACACACAATGTAGAAATAACATCATATAATATATGATCCACCTAGCCTTTTCCCAACTATATTGGGGTCGGCTTCCAGTCAAGCCGGATTTAGCTGGATACGAGTATCTTACGAGGAGCGGCTGCCTACTAGACCTCCACAACCCATTAACTGGGGTAACAATGAAGTAGGTAACCCATTACTAGGGTACCTACTTCATGGCAAGACTGGAGTCAGATTTACCGGCTTCTGACTATCCGTAACGACTGAAGATCGACCCGTGCGGCTGTTATGATAATAATATAACAAACATAATAATATTAAAGGAAAAACAATATATAGAAATGAAAACTATTCCAGTGTGTGTCGCGGCACTGGGAACAAGTAGACGTTAAGAAGAAGACGAATATTTATCACAGTAACTTATTCCTAGTTCTACATAAGAAAAGTTAGAAGACGGTACGACGGGTTCGATTCCCACTGGGAATAAATATTTTTATGGTCTGCAGATAGTTGTTTCGGAATGTATCCACGATACGAGAGTATTTCCTATTGTGAGGCTACATTTTTTAAAACAAATAAACATGAAAAAGTATTTGCTATGTAATCAGTTCAATAAGGTTGCAAAATAGAAAACTAACTAAAAAAAGAAGCATACATTTAGACATTTTTTACAAATAGGTATCTATCTCTCTCGGCCAAACGCGTTTTCTTTGGCTATGGCAGTGATACTTTGACGTTAGACTTTGACGTCAGAGTTCATATCAGACTTCTCTAACTAATTTATCAGCTTTAAAACTTTATAACCTCATGTTTCATGAAAATATTTTTAAAATTAATTCATAATGGTTTATGAAAATAATACTTTACTAGCACATATAAAAATGTACATTCTCCATTCTGTCGCGTCAATTTATCATCTGCCCTTTCTCAGTCTCATTACCTACATACCGTTAAAGTGGGTGATAGACGTACGACCTTAAAGTACGCGTTTTTAAGGTGATACACAGGCGAAAAAGGTCGTCGAGGCACAAGTTCGCGTACTTACTCGCACGTCTATCACCCACTTTAGAGTACGTAAAAATTAGTTTCTTAAATTGTAGCTTATTCCAATAAAAATAATATATTTTCACTACTCATTCTAATAACGCAAAATATGATAGTATTGACTGAATAAATATATTGTCATTGTAGACCAGGGTAGATAATTTTTGAAACCAAAAAAAATTACAGTAGGATGAAACCCATTAGAAAAGGAGGGGAATATGATCAAATTGAAAGGAAAAATAAATTACGGTCGATCCGAGTTCGGGAAGTGGGAGGGGGAGGTGTTTAAGGGTAAAAAATGGTTTATCTTGATTTCCGGCAAAACTACAAGTCCTATGGAAAAAAGTTAAATGGCAAAGTTGTAGGCAATAAAAAGATCTACAACTTTTGTATTTGCAGATTTTTCACATAACCTCAAAATTTAGGTGAAAAATTCAAAAAACCAAGTTTTTGGTTTTTTATTTATATCTTTTTCAAAAACATTTTTTTTTCTACGAAATTTGGTGAAAACTTACCTTATTATGTCCCAAATACACTGTAATTTATTTGATTAAAAATATTTATTTTTTCGCTTCATTTTAATTTAATATCAAAAAAGCACCCTAATTTTCAATCAAAAATTCTGACGTCAAAATATCAGCTTTTTTCAAAAAGTTTGGGGGCTTTTTGTTCGTTGAAATATCTACTTTCTGATGGTGTAAAGAAAAATATACATTACTATAGGAAATATTCTTAGAAAATGCAAAAAATTGAAAAAACCTCAAATTCGAAAAAACAACAATTACAGTACAATTTTCAGGTATTTATTAAAATTTACACTTTAATTACTCAAAAAACGTAAGATTTCATGTTTTATTGATAAACGAAAAAATTACAAAGTAAAATATACTTCTATAATTAACAAACAAATAAGTTAATAAAGTAATATTTAATAAGACATCTACAATATTTTGAAAAAGTTGTAGAATCTTCTTTAAATAATATTTGTAGATGCCTATTTATTGCTGTTTTAAAAATAATTTATATACCTGAGTGACCTTCGGTGAATTTAAGCCCATTGTAAGTTATTTAATTGAGAAGTGGGGACGGACCTAGGAGAGTCTGGGCCTTACTACATACCTGCTATATTTCAACGAACAAAAAGCCCCCAAACTTTTTGAAAAAAGCTGATATTTTGACGTCAGAATTTTTGATTGAAAATTAGGGTGCTTTTTTGATATTAAATTAAAATGAAGCGAAAAAGTAAATATTTTTAATCAAATAAATTACAGTGTATTTGGGACATAATAAGGTAAGTTTTCACCAAATTTCGTAGAAAAAAAAATGTTTTTGAAAAAGATATAAATAAAAAACCAAAAACTTGGTTTTTTGAATTTTTCACCTAAATTTTGAGGTTATGTGAAAAATCTGCAAATACAAAAGTTGTAGATCTTTTTATTGCCTACAACTTTGCCATTTAACTTTTTTCCATAGGACTTGTAGTTTTGCCGGAAATCAAGATAAACCATTTTTTACCCTTAAAAACCTCCCCCTCCCACTTCCCGAACTCGGATCGACCGTAATTTATTTTTCCTTTCATTTTGATCATATTCCCTTGCTTTTCTAATGGGTTTCATCCTACTGTGATTTTCTTTCATTTTTTACCATTTTTGTATGCTTTGACCCCGGTCTATTGTTGTGTTTTCTGTAGCTTTTCATTAACAAAAATTTTAAGGGTATACTTACTGCACAACGCCTTCTGCACCGTCCTAAGCTTGAGCGCGGTCCTGTACGCCGAGAAGCGCACCTCGTTGAGGTCCGCCAGCGAGTTCATCAGGTCGATCATCTTCGGGTGGTCCCAGTGAGTCGTCTCCAGCTCATGGCTGACGAGGAAAAGAATATCAGTTAGGGTTACAATTGAATTTGCAGTGCAGGAATCATTTTATGATTATCTTACGAAAAGAGGGATGTTGCTATCACACAGGTATTATAAATAGGAAAGATTGTGAGTGTATGTTTGTTCCTTCTTCACACTCCAACGGATTTCGATGGAACTTAGTACACGGGTAGATCATATCATAGATTAGTTCCTACGTAGGAGACTTTTTATCCCGGGACTATGTTCTCTTAGGATTTTTTTTTTACTATAACGTGAGTGATGCTGCTGGCAGCGGCTATATGTAAACGTTCGTCTCTATTTCTTGGCCCCAGCCCCCAAACATGGGAGTAATGCTTTCTTTTAAAACGGTATTGAATCTTAAGATTACTTAACACTTAAATTTTGGTTAACTACTCCTGCATATTATTTGTATACTTGATATCATCATCCTTATTTCAGCCGAAAGACGTCCGCTTTTGGACATAGGTACGAGTATATGCGTCTCCCATTCATCGGATTCCAGCAACCCTCACCAGCTCATCAACATCGAATGGTCATTATACTTACTTGATATAATATGGTACATTGGCAGGAGTGACGGCCCTCTCCCAAGGAGGCTCCACCGAGCCTGCCAGGAAGCCCTGCGCTGCGCCCGCGCCGCCGTCCCTCGCGACGCCGGCTAGTTGTCGCACGCGCTCCTCGCCGCCGGAGACCAGGCCTGATACCCTGGAAGATGAAGTGGATCGTCAGTTATGTAGATTTGAAGCATTGTAACAAAGAAAGATTGACTGAAGGTTGACTTGTAGAGAATGCCTAAGGCATTAAGTGCGCGCTATTTACTTTGTGCATGAAGAATCATCATCTACCCAGCCTTTTTTTCCAACTATATTGGGGTCGGCTTCCAGTCAAGCCGGATTTAGCTGAAAACCAGTATTTTACGAGGAGCGGCTGCCTACCAGACCTCCACAACCCATTAACTGGGGTAACACCGTACTTCATGGCAAGACTGGAGTCAGATTTACTGGCTTCTGACATGATGAATAAATAAAATAAATAAATAAAGTAAGAGGAAGAGAAAGAAAGGGACCAACCCAGGGCCTCAGTAGACTTCGACCCTGCCGGGCCCCTACAGTTTGTTGATATCTCTTTGAGTTGAATACCAGGTAAATTATTTTAAATGTGGTCTTCACTACTTGGTATGGTATTGCTGCTTCACCTTCAATCTCACTCGGTATGTTATTGAGCCAAAGCAACTGGGACAAATTCCGTTGCAAAAAGTTCATGTTTACTGGGGAAGCTTTTCGGCAATACATTCATAGCAAGTACAGCTAAGGAGTGGAATTCCTTGCTAGAGTCTGTTTCCTGATATCTGCAACCTGGGTATCTTTAATTCAAGAACACAGAACAACAAGAGACAACAAACAACAACAAAACAAGGAACAGGTTCTGGGCAAGCGTGCTCCATTGTCGGCCACATCATTGCTTACCATTAGGTGATTAGGTGGTCAAGAGACCAGAGTAAAAAAAAATTGCATTACAACATGAAAGTGTAGAAACAGAGGACCTGTTGTCATCCACGATTATTCCTGACACCTTCAAAGCTCTCCTATCCTTAGGAGTTTATTAATACTTCTTCATGCATTTATCAAACAGAGTATCCTCAAGGACTATCGACAGAATCAACAGTACCTTGACGTCTTTCCCTTTCCTGCCTACACCGATAGCATCTCATGAATAGCCATGAACCTTCAAGAATGTAGGTCTCCTCATGCGTCTTTCAGAACGCATGTAAACAGCCATTTCATTGACTTTCAATCATCGTCGCACAACACACGCGTCTACATTCCTTACATACTAATATTTACGTTAAGTAGTTGTTGTGAGAGCTTCCCGTCCTGACTTATCTACCTTTTCGAGAGATTGAAGATTTTTTGTGTGTGGTGTGAAATAAGTCATAAACTTATTCAGATTTTTATCTTAATTTGTCTATCACAGTAACAGTCATCAATCAGGCCACCTTACTTCAACTAACTTCTTCAGTCACTACTAATCATCGATTTACATGATTAATGTAGGACTTTAAAAAAGACTTTGAGCCCTGAGTTTGTTTTGGTGTTGCTTCTCAGGATAGCAGCTAGTATACACCGGCCTGAAGTAGTTCAAAGTTGACGAAAAACCAGAATACAACGAGAACTGTTATAAAGTCAATTAATTCATGAATCCCCGACCGGTCTCATAGGACCGCGCTGTTATTGTCTTACTATTGTGTCTCGTTTCGCGGGTATGTGATAGGTTAATAAATTACCTGGTATTCAAGTCATCAAGCCTCGCCAACAAATGGTCGGGCAGCTGTATCTTGTCCCTCGCGAGCTGCTGGGCCTGCGCGTGCAGCTCGTCCGCCAGCCTCCGGAGGGGGGGCAGCTGAGCGCGCGCGCGCGACACCGCGTCCAGCTGGGCACGCGCATCGCGCGCGTCGCCCGGCCCGCGCCACGACGAGCGCGCGGCCTCGGCGGCCTGCACGCGCCCGGCGAGCTCGTCCAGTGAGGTTGTGAAGGTTCGGACGCGCTGGAACGAAAGAAAAGATATTGTTAGATACATATTTTTGGCATTGCATAAAGGGCGGTTGAGGAGCTTGTGGCTAGATAATAACAGCCGCACGGGTCGATCTTCAAGGTTAAGCAACGCTTGCAAAGGTTGGTCTGTGGATGGGTGACCATCTTAACATACCGAGTTTCCTTCGTGCCTCGTAAAGCTCGTTAAGCCGTAGGTCCCGGCTGTCATTGATGGCGCAATTTCATTAGTCGATAGGGCCCGCATGCGGGGTGCGAGAGATTTCTGGAACGCATGCCACAGGGCCCGCATTCGGGGAACCTTTTTCATTAGTCGATAGGGCCCGCATGCCGGGTGCGAGAGATTATTGAAACGCGTGCCACAGGGCCCGCATTCGGGGAACCGTAGACGGTATAACGAACATGTTACTTTCATCGGGGGGTTATCTCGCATGCGGGGAGTCCCCGCATGCGAGATAACCCCCTGGATGATGATGATTTAAATAGAAAGATATGTCTGAGTAACTGCCTATTAGACGTCCACAACCCAATTACTGGGCAACACGATAGATACGCCTAGGAATAGGCTGATCATTATAAAACCGTTGCTGATAAGTAGATGCATTGTAAAAAGACGTGGTTTTTCGCCATGTAATTTTTCCTCAGTTCCCTCATAATCTAGAAACCGGCTACAGCATAGTACCTACAAGTGTCAGTGTTGTAATAAGAGCCCTTTTTCTAAATACTTTATCTTGTGACCAGCTCGGGACCGGTCGCCGGCAGTGACCTTGCAGCAGCCTTGCGACTGAGATTGAGTTACCTGACCGTCGACCGCAACTCCTTAACGTTGCCTAGTGGGATGTTCGCGCAGTGGAAATGGGCATTCGTTACTTGATTTCGATATGTCAAATATGTTTTTTATACGTATTATTGTTTGTTGTAAGGTAGAAAAGAAATAGATTAACGGCTGAAACCAATAACCTATCTAGCTGCAGTTTCGACATACTGGAGTTTGTAAAACAAATGATACTATACAAAAATTATACATGTTTTCTGTTGTTTCATTTGTTTTTCTATCTCCGATATGTGATAGATAGCTTATTAGGATTACGGCTGATAAGGATGTTACGGTTCGAATCAGATTTTAGAACTTTCAATTCGTAAAGTGACTTGCAAGGACCAATGAATGGTAACTTAAGACCAGAATCCTAAAATAAAAACAAAAGCACGTGCACTCAAGATATAAATTAAGTAATTAAGAACCAAACAAAACTGCTACTGTGTCTTGTTAACAAACGTTTAAGTAGTTAACTGACGTACAGACAGACAATTAAGCTGATAGAATGATTGTACGTAAGACGGCTGTCAAAGGGGGTAAACAGTAATGGGATGGGCCAATATAAAGAAGGATAAGCATGGCACAATTAGCCTTAAAATGTTGGGACCAAGGCCACTGGTGGGACACAGGCCTGTCTCTAAGAGAGGGAATGGGCCGTAATCCACCACACAGGCCCAGTGGGGATTAGTGGATGTTACAGGTCTTCGATGTTTTGGTTCTAGGACATGCCAGTTTGCACACGTTGTTTGGACTTTTCTCTTCTCAAATTTAATTAAATTATTAGTTGAATCGGACAAAATGATGCGACAATATGTCCGCCAATTTACCTGTCCGCAGAACTATGTATGTTATACATAAAAAAAATACTGTCGGCGGCTTTTACCAGTCTGTAACCGACACAAACTAATTCAGCTTAAGTTATTTCATATTCGTCCTTTATCCATCTCACAAAATATAATACTCGTATTTCAAAAAATATTCCCTGTCAGCAAAAAAACGCAATACCTTAATATCATAAATTCTTATTCTTATCAAAAACTACCAACCATCAAAAACTGTGAGGAAAAACGGGAAAAATGGAACAACTCAACTACATAGTTCCCTTGTCCATCGTGTGCAGTTTACGAGATCTCCTCCGGATAACCGGACAGTACCTACTACTCGGGTTACCCGGGTAGGTACCGCGGTATCGTTATACCCGGGTTTAGATCGCAAGCTGCGATAATCGCCCGCATTTACCCGACTACGAAGAAGGGTGAGGGTGTATTGTGTTTATCTATTTATATCTTCACGCTAAGTTTAAAGGGTAGGTCCAGTAGATAGATAAGGTCCTAGGACGATGGTTGCGCTTACTAAATTACCCACAAACTAATTAAACAACACCAAAACAGTTCACTCCTCAAGCCAATCTTACCTAAAATATCAAGCTTCATAGCACAAATACGGAATACCTAGAACTCCTAACTAGGGAGGCAGTTCCTCTCAATTCTGGCTACAGCTCCATCGGGACTCCAAGAGATTGTTAGCTTGATAACACATGAGGTATGGTTTGTTTTATGTCACCCCTTATCTCGGGAACTCCGCAAAAAATGCCGGAATTGGAGTACCGCGTAAAATTTTATGAGAGACTCGAGTGCTGTCTTCGTTTCGTTTTTTTTTCTTTGTAAAGTAAATGCTTCTTTTTGGAGTAGGTAATAATTGAATAAGATATTTTCTTGAGAGTTTGTTTTAATGTTTTAGGTGTGTAACCTACCATCAATCTAACAAGGATATCTTTCGAGAGATTATTAGGACTAGTATTGTCAAGAAGAAATGGTAATTTATTTTATATAAAACGCATGTAGCATATTATATCTTTGGTATTCGCAATATCAACTTTTTTTTGAAGAAGGGGAATCATCAAATAAATCCTCCTGCTCTGGGTTGATCGAGAGGAAGTCATCAACATCGTCATTTTAGTCAAAAAACATCCACTGTTGGACATAGCCCTCCCCAAAGCTTCACATCGCCACAACGACCGGTCCTGTGCGTCTCGCATCACCAGTCATCAGCCCATGGTTTTCCGGTGCGTGGTCGTCACCCCAAAAATTTTTGGCAGCTTAAGTTTTGCGAGAAGGAAGTGTTTGATTTTTGTGGACTAATACCCACCCGTGTCCCTTTTCATCTCAGCGATCGTTTTAAGTAAACCTACAGCAAATAATACTACGCATTTTGATAACCTCTTTATACATACAAATAAATTTAACACCAAACTAGACGACTCCATCTAAAAATCCCATTCACTGCAACAAATTTAATCATATCGTTCATTACAATTTTAATAACCGCCCCACATATTCATATACTAACAGAGTTCACAATAACTCTAACATGACCATAATAAAACATACACAATCGGCTATCAACTCCTGCGCACGTGTCGAAGTAGCCCGAAGAGACCCGAAGAGTTACGACACCGCACAATGGGTGCGCCAGAGATGTAGGGTAATGTGTACCACAATCATTTATTATGGGACTTTCGTTATTTCAGTTAAATTTAAAGTGATAAATGGTGTTGGTTTGAGAGGTTTGGGTAGATAAGGCAGTGTTTCTGATTTTAATTTGAGATGATGCATGTGATTGATTAACTGTCATCATTGTTAACCGCGGTCTGACTTCGACCATTGCTGAGCATAGCCTCTGTTTTCTTGTGTTGATCCCCGCATTCCTGTGTGACTTTCATCCAGATTTTACCTATGATGGCATCAATATGTTTGTGGGAATCTGATGGAAGCGAGACTCACAGGACCGGTCGTTGTGGCAAAGCTTAGGGGAGGCCTATGTCCAACAGTGGACGTCTTTCGGCTGAAATGATGATGATCCAATGAATTTCTCTTCCTATTGACTGATGAATCAGATAATAAGCTAAGGTACACCATTCCTTTTAAATTTGTATTATTCTGAGTGGTTTTTATGAGGAATTTATTACGATACGTTTTTTTTAATTTACAACTTTGCAAAGCCCTATTATTTAGCAATGTAACCAAACCTAATATAATATTATAAACTTAGGTTCCACACCCGGACTCAATAAATTATCAATATTGTTTTATTATGCACCTTTCGTAATTGTAGAACTGTTGTTTTACCATTTTATTCTGCAATACAAGGCACGCTTGTCTAGCATAAATCTTTGTAAGTAAGTCAATTAGAGAAATAGGACAAGGCTTATTTATTTGCCTTTTCTAGGACCACTGTCGCATTCTCTTTGTAGGTAAGCTTACCAATATCTAATTTTAGTTATGGGTACATTGGTTACAGATCAAATATTCAAGTAAAAGTGGATAGACTGATTGCATTTTGCTATCTAGTGTCCAAAATATTACATCATCATTATCATTTCAGCCAAAAGACATCCACTGTTGGACATACAACTAAGACCGTTTTCACATTATCCGATCCGATATCGGTGTCGGACTCCGATACGATATCGGAGTAAGTAAAATGTATGAAATGCCGTGCTCCGATATCCGATATCTGGCCGGACAATATGAAAGACAGGTACATATTTCATACATTTACCTTACCCCGATATCGTATCGGCGTCCGATACCGATATCGGATCGGAATATGTGAAAACGGTCTAAGGATGAGCTACCCATTGCTTACCATCCACAAACCAATTTTCATTCACTGGTGCAGCTTTCGAACTATTTCTTTTCTAGAATAAGTAAGTATTCTAATTACTTATCAAGAACTTATTCTTTGTATTGAAGTAACCAATTAGACCGTTTTCACATTATCCGATCCGATATCGGTATCGGACGCCGATCCGATATCGGGGTAAGTAAAATGTATGAGATATGTACCTGTCTTTCATATTGTCCGACCCGATATCGGATATCTGAGCACGGCATTTCATACATTTTACTTACCCCGATATTGGATCGGCGTCCGATACCGATATCGGATCGGATAATGTGAAAACGGTCTTACTGTGGTATTTAGAACATATTCACGCTCTTATTATTTTAGTTACCAACACACTCAACTCAAAAAAAAATCCACCTAAAAACGCACATCCCTTCAAACTATCAGACCAAAACATTTTTAAACTGAGAGACAGTTAAAGTGCATTTTTAACCGGAAGTTTCCGAAACGTAAACAAACAAACAGTTAAATAGAGCAGCAAGGTCACCGCACACTGAGTGATTCATGATGGCGGCGTGCGCTTGCACAGTGTGAGGTAGTGATGCGCGATGCCGAGAGCTTTTATTCGGTGGTTCGATTGTTCGAATATCTTGGTGGTTCTCGATTGTTTCAAGTCCGACTCGGTTCTGTTAATGTGACGTGACTGCCGCATGGCGTGTTCAACAAAATTCCAGCGTTCCTTTTACATAATATTTAATTATACCAATTTTATGTCTTTTTAATTTTATTATCTACAAAACAAAATCACAAATAAAAAAAATAATTCTCTCTCTCTGTAATCGTGCTACTCGTGGTCGTTGTTATTTTGAACGCCCCCCCCCACTTGGAATCCGCTACCGCCCCAGGAAGAGCTCCCAATGGGAATGTATGGTGTAGCTGTAGAGTTTCGAGTGAAGTGACTGATTCGTATAATCAAAAACTAGCGGTCAATTCCGTTGCCTCGAAACAATCGAAAAACATCTCGATTATTTAGTAGTACGGCGAGTCGATTAACTCGATGGTTTATTTTATCGATTCCGATTCTATCGATACTTAAAACATATCGCAATCAGACATCGCTAGTGTGCGGCGCTTTATCAAACGCAATGGGTGAACGAACTGGGCGAGGTTTTGATATGTGAGTGAAAGATTTGTGGCGTGTCCAAGTTCTTGTCAAATTAGTTAATTTGATGATAGGTTTGTTATTTTTTTTCTCTGTTAATACAGATAATGTTTCTTGATATTATAAATGTGCAAGTATGAATGCTTAAACCTTTACACCTTGACGACTGTAAGGCTTTGCATGTTTCTTGGCAGACACGGATACTTGTTAACATTACTTTCCTTTGGGATATTTGTAGATTTTCGTGCGGGTTAGAAAATGCCTAAGGTATTAAGTCCGCCTGTGTAACTTTATGTGCATAAAGTGTGAAATGAATAAGCCGCTAAGCAAAAGCTAAAGTACATAAACATGCTTATAAGTATGTATGTTTGTGACCGGTAGATCTGATTTGAATGAAACTTGGCACGCTGGTAGGCCATGTCCTGGAAAATAATTATATTATAATTTATTATATGTAATAACATATGAATTCATATGAAATAATCTCGTGGGTACAGCAGCCAGTCATACACAAAAAAATTAAAAAGACTAAAATAGTAACACAGAAAATTTTAAGTCAACAAAAAAAATCCCAAGTTAGAGTTCGATTTTATAAATGGTTGGAATGTGTTAGGAATCTAATACGAAAACAAAACTAAATGTTTTCTAATTGACTTTCATAAGAAAACAGAACTAGTTAATACAAACAACCCACAGCATTCATCTCACTTACTAATCTCTAACCATTAATATGAACATGGGCGGTAGCCGCAGGGTTGCCAACTGTACTCTAATATAGAGCTATCATATATATATATATCTAATAAAGATACTAGCTTTAGCCCGCAGCTTTGCCCGCGTACATAAAATATAGCCTATGTCACTCAGGAATACAGCAGCTTTCTATTGGTGAAAAAATTTTAGCAGTCGGACCAGTACTTCCACAGATTACCTCATACAAACAAAAAAACAAACTTTACCTCTTTATTATATTAGTGTAGATTGTACTCTATTTTGAGGAAGAGTACTTTAAGATCACTTGTTTAGGTGAGTAATAATCAGAAAGACTTCTTCTCTTAGACGGAGCGGGAGTGCGTGTCAGACTTTTACTGACTAAAATCCACTCTGGGTCCCTGGAATGAAGGCAAAGACGTAATCTTTACCTTTGTTCTATTCTAGGGTCCCGGGTTTTCCTCTCAGGAGCTTTATGATCTACGAAAAGAAAAGAGTACTAATACTAAAATGCTCCATTAATTTCGATTCAGATTTTGAACTAAAATCGAATGAAATCCATTTCAGTATTTTACTGAAATAATTTTCCTTTCTTTTCTTCTTTGGAAACCACAGCTAGAACAATTTGCCGGCTGCGGCCTTTTTAATTTAGTTATCTTCAAGGTTATCTTCCATCCTGCACCACATGCCCTGTTGCTTGTTCTCGCGAGGACCTAATGACAGCATCAGTGGACGGCATTGCCGTGGCCGAGTACTGGGCCAGGCAAAGTATCTGACTGGTTTTGCCATCGACACGCTAAGAAGAAGAAGGCTAGAGTGAATAAGCTCTTAATAAACTAGAGCGCTGCATCATCAATGATTGCATCACTGCTTACCATCAGGTACAGGATCACAGTCAATCACTAGTTTATATAAATTAAAAAAGCTGCATTAAAAATAATACATACAATCATTTTAAAATAACGAAATTTTGGTTTCGCAAAGAGTGAACTCATTTTTTTCTAACAATGTACTCATACTCTAAATTTAATCCTTCTAAAGTTCTAAGAACTACATATTACTACTACACACACACACACTACACACCCTTACACTACACATAACACACTACACACACAGATATTACCACATACTTTATTTTTTCTTGAAAACAAGTCGGTAACCCTAGGCAACCCCTATACAAATAGAGTACTACTGTGTAGTGTTAGTATACAGATGTACTACACTGATTGAGGTTATTGCGTCCTGATAACGCTTATCTACCTATTACCGCTTCCGTGTCGCGGCCAGGCGGATAGATTTGTATGTGACATAGTTTACTATATGACTGTAAGCTGAGTTTAATAGGTGTGACATACATAGGCGTAATATACCCTTAGGAATGACCACAGGGAATGACATAGCTTTTGATTTAAAGCTAGAACAACTTTTTATTTTGTCTGCGGAGTTTTGCTAGTGAATTTAATAAAGTTCTCTTTTATGATAGACTAGCTTTTGCCAGCGGGTTTGCTTTCGTAAAATTATATGGTGCAAGAATTTAAAAAATTGTTTTAGAAGCTTGTGAGTTCAGGTATTCATTACGAACCACCAGATCTACTTTATAATAAGAGTTTAGACGAAATAAATATATAAGAAAGGTTCTTAAAAACTAGTCTATTTTCTACCAAAAGCATCTCACTTAGCGAATCCAAAATTTTAAGCAAATTATGAAGAAATTATGATATCATAACCATCTGACAAAAAAGGAGCACTAATCAACACCGCATTTGAGTCATTCATTCTTAAAGCCTAATCTTTCACCAGTTTCACTAAATTTACGAGATGTATTTATTAACGTTTGAATCCCCAACCGGTCCTATGAGACCGCGCTGTTATTGTTTTACTATTGTGTCTCATTTCGCGGGTATCTGAGTAACTACTGCACACACAAACAAATAAAGAAAATAACAAATACAGACAGAAGATCAGAAAGCTGTAGAGTACCACATAATAATTATTACAATTTCTAAGTCACGTCAAATAAATAAGTTCTTAACCTACAAAACAAAAAACACAGCAATGAATAAATTTTACAAAAATCCTCTTTTTCACACATCAGAGCAACTTACAACGGCGGCGCACACACAACTGACCTTACCGAAGGACATACAAAACGTCCTTCACGACATAACTGTAGCAGTAAGTGGGATCGGCAGAAAAACCAGTCCAGTCCAGTCTAGCCGTTACGCGACCAGTATGGAGAGGTGGATGAGACTATAGTCGTATGTTAATGGGAGATTAACCTGAATCTGTTAGAGTCGTTTGTTGTGTCGACTGGTTGGTATGAGTGATGCTGGTGTTAGTGATGCTGTTATATTTTTTGTGTATGGGAAGTTTTTAATGTTAAATTTACATTAATATGTGCAAATCTACATTAATATGTTCAATTGGCTGTTACCAGTTGCGTCGCCCGTATGATAGTAGAACAAAATATTCCAAAAAGTATTCTATATGGTATTACGGAATATGGGAGTATGTCAAATTCACATCACATCATGCCATACACTCGCAATCTTTCAATTTTATAATATGTGCTGTGATAAATCGACTTTGTATTTCTACTTGGAGGCAACTTTATAGCATGAATGCAATCCGAGGTTGGTTTTACTTTTATTCCCAGTTCCGCCGCTCCACTCCCCCGCCCGCTAGATTTTGCAAATATTTATACTATCTCCATTATGAGAAGTACTTGTACAATAAAATTTATAATAAATAATCCTTTACATACTTTCTAAGCCACATTTACATTTACAATATCCTCTTTACCAAGTTTACGTTAGTCGCTTTTAATCCCAAGGCAGTTAAATACCCCTACAAATACAATATTTCCTGTATCATTTCCTCCGTCGAAACTAATTTATATTTCCTGCAAATCCACTAATCCGTACTTAACTCAACGACTAAGTACAACATCCAGGAACAAATCCGAGATTGTGGTACCCAAAGTACCATTTGTGTACCTATCTCTAGGTGGTACTGTAATAAGAGAAACATATCACGACAGGGAATCGAACCCGGGCCAACTGGTTGACTCACTAATTGGCATACGGCCAGTTTTCACTACCACTAGTGTTAGGATATTAGTATCGAAGTGCCAATAAGTGTCGACAGTTTAGTGCTAACATAATCATTATTGACATGAGTATAGCTTGTGATATTGGAATTTATACGTGCACAAATTCTAGGCATTACTGTCATCATCTTCTTACACAATAACTTATTAACACACCTTCATTTGACAATGAATGTACAAAGGCGAGCTTAACTCAACAATGAGTTTTCTCCCAGCAAACCTTTGAGTGACAGAGAGAGATAACATTCGAGGGTAGGCATCTTCATCATCTCAGCCGAAAGATGTCCACTGCTGGACATAAGCCTCCCCCAAGCGTCAGCGTCGCCATAACGACTGGTCCTGTGCGTCTCGCATCCATCGGATTCCCGCGACCCTCACCAGGTCATCGGTCCACCTTGTGGGAGGCCTTCCAACTCTGCGTCTTTCGGTACGTGGTCGCCACTCCAGAACCTTCCGTCTCCATCGACCATCTGTTCCACGAGCAATGTGCCCTGCCCACTGCCACTTAAGTTAGACGATTCTTCGGGCTATGTCTGTATTATTGTGATATAAGAAAATCAAGATATTTCGGATGTCTGACATTCAGATGTCCGATACGCACGACCTTTAAGATATCCCAAATTCTGTCTCAAGTTTTACTTATCTTTGTTTTAGTTTTCTTGGAATGTGACTGTTTAGTTTATGTCTTGTTTCATTCATATTGTTTGCTTCATACACTGACACAATTATTTATGTACAGATAGGGAAATCAATCAATCAACCCAGCTTCCTATGACCTAATCATAGACCTCCCAAAGTCCTAAGTTATCATTAATAGACTCGAAGGCACTTTTGGCGTAGTGTAAGAGTAATATTGGCAGCTGGCTGCGTGTCGCCGGTTTGATTTTCGCTTGGAACAAATATGTGTAAGAGAGTTTTTGTGAACGCACCCTCGATATAACAGTGGTTAAAAACAATGATATTGTCTATATGGCAGAAATATTACATTTGTGCCTGATATATTTTATGTAAGTTATGAATTGGTGATTTCGGCATCCATTACTTGATAAAAGCTGTCATCTAGATGCACTTTACCATACAATTGAAACTCCACCCATATAAACTACAACCTATAATTTGCATGTATCTAACACTAACACACTGCACATACGAATAGGCAATGGGAAACCACACCAACTTAATTCCCACAAAATTACTTACTACCATTTTGGTACGAAACATGATTGCGAATCGATCGTCTGGTACCATTTCTGTAGTGCCAATTACACCGAATACAGGCACATCACTAGCGAGTGGGTGTTCAGAAGTGGATGTAGCGTGGGCCGCAGTCATGCGGGACTTGTCCCAGCTTGCTTGGCCATTGTTGGGGGTAAGCAGGATTAGTGGGCTAGCTACAAGAACAAGATAAGAAATCACTAGCCGAAGTGGTTTAAGTACTAAAGCTTATACTAGTATTGTAAGGCCGTTTTCTCTGCTTGAAATCAGGCTTTAATCTTTATTAAGGTAACAGTTTATAGTTGGTTGTATTGTTACTTTGTTGCGAAATGGAAATCTTATCAAAACATGAATAGATGTGGATATGTTACATGGGAGAACACTGGTCCAGTGTTAACGGCACCTATTTAAGAGTTGTAGGTCGCGGGTTCAAACCCAGCCAGACGCTAATTTATTTCATCGCAATAATTGCTCTCAAAACGGTAAATTCCTTCGCTGATATTTGGATGATTGTCTTCAATTTTTTTGTAGTTCTACGACATGTCTTCTTTCAAAGTTTTGAGAGCAATGGTGATGAAATAAATTACACAAAAGCGCCCAAATTTAAACCCACGACTATTCGTAATTTGGTATCAGTCCCGACACTGGGATTACAGAAAATTCAAGATGAACTATATTCATTTCAGAAGAACTTTATCAAGAAAATTCCAATAAAACTGTTACTGGCCAAAAATGGTTTAGAAGTTTAGGAAGTATGAGGTATTTCTCCTCTAGAACGTGAAAATTATTCCTGCCGGTTTTGCCGCCACCAACCATGAATTTAACACTATATTTTCAGGCAACAATACCCAGACAGAACGCGCAATATTGCCCGTCTCCTGATAATTCCACATTTTCCCGGACCGGCCAAAGATCCCAGTTTCATTACACGGAGAAATCCGGCTGCCGACCGTTACCCGGTTTTATACCGGCGCCGGCAGCCGGTATCCGGTTTATGACGTGAGGATCGGAGGGATTTCGCCGTATATCGGTATATTAGATAAATAATGGATCTGGATTGGGGGATTCTTTTGGTTTCGTCTGGTGGTAAGGGGTAATTTTGATCGATTATGTGGTTAGTTTTTGTTTTAGGGGTGTCATTGTTATTGTTATGTTGCTCTTGGGCTTCACACTTCATCATCTCCCTTGCCTTTTCCCAACCAGTTTTGGGTCGGCTTCCAATGTAACTGAATGCAGCAGAATATTTGTGTTTTACGTGAAGCGTATCAGACCTTCATAACCCAGTTACTGGCAATACGATACTCCTTGGATCAGATTTTGCTGATATATGCTTTTCCGTTTGGCTACCTGTGACGACTGACAACCGGGACCAATGGCTTTTCGTGCTTGGCTTATAGACCTCAAAAAATATTCTTGGGTTTTGCTAAAACAATGATGGATTAACTTGTCACGTTACTGAATATAGATACAACCTGATGCATCGAAAGTTACCTTGAACACTCAAGGTCGTAACTCGTGGGATAGTTTACCATATTCTACAGCGAACGTCTGCGAAATGCAGACAAACAGGTTCGGGCCCGATTTGCGTCCCTTTCCTACCTTAAAGACTACTAAATCTACCTTTTTTCCATCTTGATGAAGCCCTAAGACTATTAACGAAGGCCGATTTGGGGTCAAAATGTAAAAAGAGACCTATAAAACTATGGCAGAACAAAGGTGACTCACTGCCACCATATGTCCTGAATGAAACCCACCAGACACCACCACACAATAGAAAACGCACCTTACTCCACAACTCGTAAAGTCCAAATTTATATGCCACGATAATAATAGGAATCCTTATACGGCAAAATTTTCTAAGAAATTCTGGACTAAAAATAGATTTTAGTTGCATTCGAAAGTGGACCTTATTAGGGAAAAGATTAAGTTGGTTTTTTAGTGTGTGTGTAAAACTGAGTTGTTCAATGAGGAACAAAAGATTTTTTTTTAATGTTTTTGTTAGAACTTTGTTCTGCCCTAAATGGTGATTGTGGGTTGTTTTTTTTTGTCATATTTTACACATACGGAAAGTTTCTTTTTTTATATACCATAAACTAGTGCTTGACTGCAATCCTATCTGATGGTAGGCAGTGATGCAATCGTTGATGGTGAGGCGCACTAGTTTATTAAGAGCCTATTCACACTAGTCTTGAAGATACCCAAATTATAATCGGACAGAAAGACCGCAGCAGGCAAATTGTTCCAATTCTTCGATGTACGCGGTATAAACGAAAGTTTTGTTAAGTTTGAACTGTGATTAATAACAAAAATGTTAGTGTTTTTAAAAATTTCATGAACGTACCTAAAATTCTTTTGCTGAAATAGTTCGGTACAAATGGATTTTATTCGAGTGTAATGTGTGTTGTGTCGACTGACGACTGTCAAAATGTTGACGGTACGATTGATGCAATGGTTGGCTGCTGCGCTACGCGTCGCGGGTTCGATTTCCTGACGGAATAAATATCGAACCCTTATGGTAAATAGTTGTTACGAGTTTAGTATATGAGTTGAATAGTTTGTGACCTCACGATAAAAGAGTAATTCCTAGTGTGGGGCAACGTATTATTTTACATTTTTTTAAAAGATCCGGCCACTAATATTTTCAAAATAATAGAATGAGTTTATTATTTAGTAAATCTTTATCACGTAGGTTCCTAAAATCTTTAATCACACTTTATAATAAACCAATAATAATATTAAATTAAAGTAAAGTTAGTGAGTGTGTCTGTTTGTTAGTACTTCTTCAATCACGTTCTTCGTTCACGCCCGAACGACTGAACAGATTTGGATGAGACTTGGCTTACTTGGACTTGGATTAATTTTGCTACTATCATGCGGGCAAAGCCGCTGGCAGCAGTCAGACAAAATAAGGACACCAGCCAAGATTTACCAATACAATGTCCTTTCCAGTAACAATGACACTTTTATGTCCCATAAACACTATTATGACGCAATTTGACGGGACACACAAACAGACCGGTTTAAAACAACGATAAACATGACATTTTGAAAAAGTACCGTATATGGCAACACTGGAGATTGAAATCTTTTATGCGGTGTGGTAACACTGAAGTTATCATGACTTTCGTTTATTTTGAGGACCAGAGAAATTGGTGTCAAGGATATTACATGAATTAAAAAAAAAATCTAGTACTATCTAGGCGTACGGCGATGCGTCACCGGTATATGGTGAACATTCCACCCATACGCACAAAGCGGTTTGGAAACGCATTTATTATGCGTCCAGCTAAGGAGTAGAATTCCCTGCCGGAGTCTGTGTTTCCTGATAGCTACAACTTAGGAGTCTTCAAGTCAAGAGTGAATAGTTTACTTCTAGGCAAGCGTGCTCCATCGTCGGCCACATCATCGCTTACCATCAGATGAGATAGTGGTCAAACGCGAGCCTATGTAAGTATAATAAAAAAAAAATCTAACCGACAGACCGAAAAATCCCCAAACTTAAGAGGCAGTGAGTATGTGACATTGCTCATGGAATAAGATGGTCAATGAGAACCAAAGGTTTTGAAGTGGCGACCACGTATCTAAAGAGGTAACTTCTACAAGGTGTTGAGGGTCGCGGGAATCCTATAAATACGAGACGCACAGGGCTGGTCGTTGTAGTGTAGCTTGGGGGAGACCTATGTCCAGCAGTGGACGTCTTTCGGCTGAAATGATAATGATGATGTTGACTAACTACATCCGATCTCCATGTCCCTCCTCCGATGGAGATTCAAAATGGGCAACTGAGATGGGTAAGTACAAATGTGAACTTTTCAATACATATGTTGATTAAAAAAATATATTGGCCACCAATTGTATGTGTTTTACCATAAGGTTTCCTTATCATTATTGTAATCTTGGTGTACAATAAAGTATATATTAAAAAATAAATTGTATATATTGATGATCTTTTTTTTAAACTATTTTCCAAAGTAGAAACCAGAAATTAAATTACTCTTACAAAACCAGACACTTCAGTGATATAAGACATATCAAGTTTGTTTCCGTGTTCACAAAATTAGCGCCAGTTTAATTGTCTTCCAGTACAGTAGCAACCCATTCTAAAATAACCCTACTGTTGCTGACTTTAACGACTTGACAAGAACCATCTGAACCACTTTACGTACCAAAAGGTATTACTTTACATAGTTTATTGTATACAAGCATTAACTATTTATTGTTAGTGTTTTGTTACAGCGGCCATATGTTTCTATGTGCAGTTTCGGGATAAGGATAGATTTTAAAATGCTTTTAAAGCTTCGGAGTTTTTTTATGGTTTAGCAATTAATTTAAATTTTATTGGACTTTAATTGAAAGTGTAAACACGTTATAATTGGTATTTTTTTCTGAAAACAAGACTATTTTTGTCTACGGAGTGTATGTATGTTACCAGAAAATTTCAGACGTCGCGACGTCAATCTTACGACGCGTCGTAAGATTGTAAAATATCGCGAGAAGTTGTAAACTGTTTTTGCTAAATAGGACACGGTAATGTTCGAAACTAATAAATTTGGATGTGATTTATCGTATACATAACGAGTGTTTCCTATTAAAAACAATCTTATAAATTTTAGTGACATATATATCACGTCCCTGGTATTTTAGACATCTGGAAAGCAGCTAGCTGAGGCCCCTTAAAGATTTGGTACCAAATGCAGATTATCCCTGTATACAAGGACAACCTCCGGTTGATGGGAAAATATTTCGACCATATGGAATACAAAAATATAGGACTATAGTTTTAAGAGGCTTAGTGGACTGGTTACCAAGAACTACATAGGTAAAGATTATGTGCCCTACCGGAACAATATTATTAATTTACCTCTCTAAAAAAGATAATTTATTCTATTATAACTATAATAATGCAAGAGAAATGGCAGGTATACCGGCTAGTACGGTATAAAGTCGATAAACAACACGGTTTGAGACTGGTCGCGACTGTCGATTGCATACTCCGATTACTGTCACCCCCACAGGCTAGCTCGGTTACACTGTTGTTAACGGCGGGTTCATTTAACGACGGTTAAAGTTGTGCAAGCAACTAGGTAGGTTTCTGTAGGTGATCTTGGGCGGAGCTGGAGGGCATGTCAGACTGTTATTGACTAAAATCCACTCCGTTGTTCCTTCTTTGCTTTCTGAGGTAGGTACTGATGAAGTGTTTTTGTTATCTCTCGGTCTCCATTTCAGCCCAAATGGATTTATTGTGTGTGGGACCTCATCAAAAAGACTTGTCCCGCTCTGGGCGGAATGGGATGGCGAGTCAGATTTTTACTGATTGAAACCCCCTTCTGTTCTTTCTTTGCCTTCGTTACAGAGCCCAGACCCAGGCAAGGCAGAGGAGTTTCAGTGGCCAAGACTTTCTCTTTCGTGGAACCCAAGGCCCCAATAGACTTCGACTCTGCTGGGCCTCTACGTAGCACACCTGGATGCTGTTCAGTAACAGTGCTGTTCACAAGGCTACACCACAGTTGGTGTAGCCTTGTGAGTTGTGATATAATTTAAATATTTATGACGGTTAATGTTGTCGAGCTTGTGATATATCTAAAAAGCATTTCATTTGACAATTTATTCATTATAAAGCGCAATAGAGGTCACGGTGAAATGGTAATGCATATCATTACTAGATAATAATAATCTACATAATATTATCGGACACTTGTGTAGCGGGCTACGTGGCAACAAGGTTTCTATATTAATTTATGAAATGATTTTTGGTAATAATGCGTATCACTGTCTCTTAATCAAAATAGCACTTTCTCATTTCGTACTACACTAATTGCAATTGTAGTTAACGGCAGTTCCTGCTAGGACTGCGGATATATTCGAAAAATTGATGTTAGTCCTAGAAAGCAAACGAAAATACAGGAGGGTTTTAGTCTGTATAAGTTTGACATTCTCTTTCGCTCCAATCAGAGCCAGAGGCAACATTTGATGACTTCTTACCAAAACAAGGTTAATCAGCAGTTTAAACAACAGTGCAAACGACCCTCCCTCACGCCGGTTAATCTTAAAACCTGTAAGAGCCAGTGATCCCTGGCCGCTATCTACAATCAGCTGATAAGTTCGCACTGCAGACTACACTGACTTGCAGAGTTATTTCTGTATTATCAGACCAAGGCACTGATATAGACAGGAATTTTGCCGAAAGGTGAGCTTGTGTGTTTTTAGGTACTTTTTTGTATGAAATCTCGGAAATTGAAAATGGATTTTGTGTTTGTGGATTAATAATATTTTTGTTTTGTTTTATTAAGGTTGGGAATCATCAAAATTACTTCTCCCGTTCTGGTAAAAATCGGGAGGGTGTGTCAGACTTCTACTGACTAAAACCCACTCCTGTTTCTTCTTTGCCTTCATTCCAGGGTCTCGGGGCTCTCTTTGGTTCAGCCCAGGGCCCCAGCAGGCTTCGATCCTGCCGGGCCCCTACAGTTTACTGACACTGTCTCTTTAAGGCGCGCGTGGGGTAGGGTGTATGTCTCTTATTTGCATCAGTAGCATAAATTCCTGCACTAGTATGTTAATGTTATCTGACCTTTGTTGATCTTATACTACGATCGGTGAAAAAGTTGAGGTTTCGCAAATTACCTGTAACAAGAAAACAATATATTTAATTAATTATATTTTGCACATACGAGTATAGATACAAACACTGTATAAACAAAGTTTAGAATCTTAAGATTAAAAAGCACACTGACACAATGTGTGTTGTTTTTCAAAAATGTCATTCGTGGTAGTCTTACGCTAGTTTTCAACTGAATTTTCTGAGAGTATACGCTTGTAAAGCTTCGAAATTAATAAAAATAAACTTTATCACAGAAATATTTCGACTCTACTTCACTGCTAAGAAAATTCAAGTATAACTATGCGTTCTTTTTTCTCCCGCTCTGAGTGGAGCGAGGGAAAGTGTCAAACTGACTAAAACCCAAGCTCTCGTAAGTAACTCTTTCAAACAATCTCACAGCCCAAGCTTAAAGTCGAAAACTTCGTAGTGTTGTGCAAAAATAAGTACCGATATCAAAAATGTCACAAGTATAAATAACAGAACAATGGTATTTTCGCACGGAGTTTATTCACAGAATCGTAAGCCAAAAATGCCACTGCCATTTGCATTTCCCGTGAGGATAAAAATACAATATTAATACAAAGCTTTTTATTGCCATCTTGTATGGTAATGCGTTTGCCATTGACCAATATGTAAAATGAAGTTATTTGTGTATTCAAAACACGTTCGAAGCTATGAGAACCAGAATTGAATTTACTGTGTTACTAGGTATTTAGTTGGTGATGAATTTGATGGAACAGACATGCTCATGAATAAAACTACATATTTCATTAATTTTTGATAATTTTTTAAACCGACTTCGAAAAAAGAAAGTTGTGTATTGCTAAATATCGTTCATCGCCATTCTAACACAAAAACAGTTTTTATTGAATAATAGTTTCTCATGACAAGATCTAATGAAAGTATACTACACCCTCATTAAATTTGATCGTGAAAAATGACATTCGCCAGGTGTTAGCACTGAGGCGCCAGGTCCAGAGTTCCAGACACTTGTCAAAACGCTTACATTAATTACATTAACGTCAAACGTTAGACGTTAACGTCATGGATAGATACGTGTTTAAGGGAAAAGACCTGACGGTGGAGTGGCGCCACCTAGTGAATGTATGTGAATTTTCCTGAAAACCTTCATTGCATCAAAGAGCTCAAACATCATACTCTACGGGCAGCAGTTCCTATGGCCAATGTCCGACCAGTTTTATGGTACCATAAATAAGCATTTTCATTCAATTTACATAGCTATACCAAATTTCAGCTCAATTGGTCAGGGTTAACGCTTTCTAAATCTATTTGCCAGATTTGCCCTGATAAGACATAGGTACGAGAATTGCAAATTAAATAAAAGCTTTTAAAAATAATGTTAAACATTTTAGAATAACGGTTAATACTAAAAAACCTTTAATGGCTGCAACCTGTTTGCTTATACAGCATGAAATCTAACTGTTATACAATCCAAAAATGGAAGTAACAGTTAATAAATAACAGCTCAGAAAAAAAAAACTAATTAATCACTACCACTAATTAACAGGTTTAAGAAACATAATATCCACCTTTTCAATCACAACAGTCTAACATTTCAACTTTATCCTAGAATCAATTTTTCACACCTGTCATCTTGACAGAGCTTAAAAAAAAAGATGGCCGTCTATTTGTCACTTGTCAGTGCGCCCGTGTGCGCAGGAAATGTCAGATTTGAATTTCGAATGTGAGGACAATGCGGTGCGCTCGTCGCGTGCGCGTGAGTCAGCCGCGGGAATGTTTTGACATTTCACTTATTTTTGTAGCGTTCAGATGTGATGTCATCGGTATGCTGTAGGATTGTTTATGATGAGTTGTGGTTAACTATGAATTGAAGTGGTTAGTGGGTGAATTGATAATCGGTTTGTTGCAATCTTTGGGCAATGATTTAGATGGATGTGGGCACAAGAAATCAATATTGTACTTTAGCGAACTATTGCTTCGATTCTGAAATAACTAAATATCAAAGAGATAGTGGACGGAGCACCTCATTAAATCTGTGATACACAGCAGCATCAATGACAACTGCTAAGCTGCCAAACACAGAGCTTTATAACGTCGCATTACGAGAGGTGCGGTGGTGCAAGTATCTACCGAGACATGATCACGACTACTCTGTCAAAAGTGCACGATTGAGAAAAAGGATATTCGCATTTTTATAATTTATTTTCAGTATATTATTATTTGATTTGGAGGAGCTCGTGGCTAGATAATAACAGCCGCACAGGTCGATCTTAAAGGTTAAGCAACGCTTGCCTAGGTTGGTCTGTGGATGGGTGACCATCTTAACATAACGAGTTTCCTCCGTGCCTCGGAAAGCACGTTAAGCCGTTGGTCCCGGCTGTCATTTGGAGATCTTTGGCAGTCGTTACGGATAGTCAGAAGCCAGTAAATCTGACTCCAATCTTGCCATGAAGTACCGTGTTACCCCAGTTAATGGGTTGTGGAGGTCTGGTAGGCAGCCGCTCCTCGTAAAATACTGGTATTCAGCTAAATCCGGCTTGACTGGAAGCCGACCCCAACATAGTTGGGAAAAGGCTAGGCAGATGATGATATTATTATTTGATTTGGAAGGCCTCTCGCAAGGTGGACCGATGACCTGGTAAGGGTCCCGGGAATCCGATAGATGTGACACTCGCACAGGACCGATCGTTGTAGCGACGCTTGGGGGGCATAATGGACGTCTTTCGGGATGATAATGATTAGTGTTAATATAAAAAATATTCAATTTTATTCGTGTGTCAGGCAAATAAGCCTCAAAACTTGTATACCAACAACAAATGACCAGGTGGATGCAAATTCCCTTGATCTCCTTGTAAAAGCAAATAATACACAACACATGTTTGCTTGTTTGTTTTTAGCTGCATATTCAAGGATATTCAAGGATACGAACCTTGCACAACGCTTCAGTGTTTTAATAATTTGAATATTTCGTCACTCAAGCAGCGGGGGACTTACAATCCTTATTGTTTCGAAATCGTTTTCAACGTGAAGGATTGTGAAAGACTCTGAACTGTGAAGGTTTATCGTGCATATAATACGAGTAATATGACTTTCATCAACATTCCTGGTTTACAACAATGTAACGATTTGGAAAATACTGTGTCGCTGTTAGGTAAAAATTAAAATATTACGAAATTCATCACCATCATCTTCGCAATTTCAGCCGAAAGACGTCACTGTTGGACATATGCACAAGCGTCACTTCCATTGGATTCCTGCCACCCTCGGTCTATCTTGAAGGAGGCTTTCAAACGCTGCGTGATCCAGTACGCGGTCGCCACTTCAGAACCTTTCGGCGTCTCGTCGACGTGATCTTAAGTGGCAGCACATAGCAGATGGTTGATTGGCGATTCTTCAGGCTATGACATTGTTGCGACAATTCGGAGAGCCCTATATCCAGCAATGGACGTATTTCGGCTGAAGTGATGATGATGATGATCATAAATTTTCAATTATTCTCATTTTAGTGCAATTTCAAATTAAAACCTGCGCCATAAACAAGCGATGCATCGTTCAATTCGTTCATAATCATTAATATCAATATGAAAGCCGCATATTGTACAAGTTGTAAATATATCAGTTGAATTAATGAAGCGCGTACAGTCAGCGGCTCTTTTATACGAACAGTCGCTTTAAAGCGATGATGACGCTGACTTTCTTACTTATTTATTTATAGCTTTTCGCTCTAGTAACCTGTACAAAGACGGACTTAATGCCTTAGGTTTGCCTTATGTTTTTATCATCGCGAATTCTGAAATGTAGAAGAAAAGAGAAAAAGTTACTGGTAATTTTAACTAAAGTTGGAACTCATGTCTCAGGGAAAATAGGTATATTATGTCAGTATCATTATGTCATCATCATCTCCCTAGTCTTTTTTTCTCAACTAGCTTGGAGTCGGCTTGCAAAAAAATTTAATAATTTACTAACCAAAAATGCTTTATTTTTCGCGGCAGTTAATTTATTATTGACAGTAATGGTTTTACGCAAAGAATCACTTGATTCTAGTTTATTAAACTAAAGTATAGAATCTAAAATTAAATTTATGTACACCCTTCACTATTAAGTATAGCCATGTACTAAAGATGTAGCCGTTTCCTTACCATCTCGGCATTTCGTTCCAAGTTACAAAATACAAACAACCCACTGCCCTTTCTCAACCGACACGCGAGGCAGCCATTAAAAAAATCAAATCCCGAATCGTGCATCAGAGGGAACCATCGCGTGTGCCAAGCCTTTGTATCACACTGGGATTCAACCAATCACAGCACGAGATTGTGAACTGTTCCAAATACGTTATTTAAATACCTGGTCTCGTTTACTGGTTGATATAGGAGAGATTTTCAATTTAAAATTCGAATCAATATTGAATGAAATTAAATGGAACGAAAATATTGAAATATGCTCTTTTGTGGTGCAATACGAGTACTTTTTAATTCAAGGTTTTTTTTCTTTCTTTATACTAGGGACGTGCGTTTCGGTATATATCGAACGAAACTGCACTTAATTTTTAAATATTATTAAACTAATGGACCGTTTTAATTTTATTTTGCCAATTACGTTTCATTTGCGTAGTTAGTCATTTTTTATCTACTTTTATACATATCTGGCTCATTTAATATGTTGAAATAAATTAATACATTTTACCTATTGATAAAGCTACATAGTTTGCAACAGTGGGTCTACGATAAGTAGCAACATTCCAAATTTTCAGTATCACATGTTGCTTGCCGGCTTTACTAAATAGGAACCTTAATAATCAGCGTTGTTTTTTATTAAGAAAGCTCTTTTTAATTAGTTTTAACATTTTTGCAACCCATTCACAGGTATTACCAAATCTCCGACAAGTTTTGCAAGAGATCATTAAGATATTATGTCAGTTGCATTATCCGCACTTAGGCTGTGGCTACAGTCGCCAGCGATTTGCGATTTAACTGGAGTTGAATATGGTATGGCTACATTCCACGCGGGGTTCTCTTTCGTTCAACCCAAGGCCTCAGCAGGCTTCGACCCTACCGGGCCCCTACAGACCCTGCCGCCCCCTATAGTAATAGTAATAAAGTCGCTTTTCCGCTGATAATTTACAATACACTACTGTTGTTTCTACGGTTTAAAAAATGCATATCGCTAGTAATATTTTAGTTTACCCAGAATCGTTAATTTTAATTATTTTATTTTAATTTTTAAAGCTTTATACACTATTAAGCAGTACAAAGGCGGACTTAGGCATTTTCTACCAGTCGATTTATAGTTAGTTTTAATCGCTCAAGTATCGCAGATCGCGTCGCGCGTCGCTATCTAATATAGCCTCAACCTTACATCGATAACATCTTATTACAACCTTGTTATAAGACAAAATAACTATCATAACTTTTAACACAATATCTTTATTACGAAAAAAGAAAAAGATAATTATGATTCGTGGACAGTTTGTCCACGACTGGGTATAATATGACTGCTCATTTTGACTGTTACGTGAATTCTCGTAAGAAATATGTTGGATATTTATTCTTTATGTCTTTCTTGCGATTGAAAGCGAAAACCAATATGGAGAATATTTAAATTTTAATTAGTTAATGACAAATTATAAGGCAATATTTATGATCACTTGCTTATTAGGTAACCGATTTAAAAGATATTCTGTGGTTATACAGGACACATACTGTACTCTAGTCGGTTATTACAAATATTTTTACTCGCATGTGTGCTTTTAGCCTAGTAGACTGGCTATGTTTGTACTTATATGTATGCTTACATATCCATCATTGTTTTAGGATGACATGGATCATAGGATCATTGAATTATTTTTTGACAGAATGCCTAGGTAGTTTAGACCCTTCACGAGCCGTCTATCTTCAACGTGAAGATGGTTTAAAAGCCTGTTATTTCATCCAACGCAATGTTTGATAAAGATGCAACCAACGCGAAAAAAGAGCGATAACGCCTGAACGCTCAGTTGGCATTCGGTAATTACTTAGTTTAAAAGACTTGTTTCAAGAAAATACGTGATATTTAAAACTTCAAAGGTTTTAGTAAAAAAATTCGTCAATTAGAATCTTGATTAAATGTGCAAGGTTTCTTATAGATATATTTTATGAAAAAGCGCTCATTAATACTGTCAAAAGTCTCTAGATTTTACAGTTTTTTAGCGACAGACTCAAATTGCAGTCTTTTTTTAAAGATAATTTTTTTACCCAGTTTTTACAAGTGACTATGTGCATTTAAAAGCTAAAAAACTACATAATATGTAAATACTAACAAACGTTTAACTTATATTACATAAAGGTTTGTCTGTTTATACGTTTGTATCGCACAATTTTATCCAGAGGTGACATTTCCTTATCAACATCATAAAATTATATCCACCGCTGTTGCCTCTCCTTTTTCTGACGAATCAGTATGTAACTATATTAACCACATATTTATAAACTCCCATTCAACAGCTAACATACTATAACATACTAATTAACATACATAACATGTACAGCACTCATTAAATCAACAACACATACAGACATACTTGAACACTGTATCGATAATATTTGGACAAGAAATCGAACCCCGGACTAAGCTCGGCAAACATGAAGTTAAGATAAAACTAAACAAATAAAGTGTTCCAACCACTGAACAAGTAGATACAGAAGTAACAGTAGTATTAGTTTGTAAACAAAGATAAGAAGTGGACTAAAATAATAAGACAGTGTTAGTAGATCTGTGCTTGACTTTGTAATTTAGAGTACAATCGTCACATTAACTTGACGCATTTCTGAAATGCGAGCATCCCCCTGTTCCCCCCCGCATTCCCGAAGTTCGCCCGGCAAGTGTCAGGTATGGTCTGCATCTTTATTATCGATACGCGCGTCGATAATTTGGCTAGTTGTTGTTATATTGTTTTTGGACATTATTTCATCGACGCCAAGCGTCAAGTTAATGTGACCGAGTTGTAATTTTAAACCAACGCGACGCCACCAACTCTAGCATCTACTAAGTTTTTAGCCACTAGCAAACATGGTTTGAATTACTGCATTCAGAATTAATTCTGCACTATAAGTTCTAATTCAGCCATGTAAAACATTAATTACCTAGATTGGATTATTTTGCCTATATTTTACTGATGTTACTACGTGACTCTTGGCTTAACGTTTGAATCCCCGACCGGTCTCATGAGACCGCGCTGTCATTGTCTTACTATTGTGTCTCGTTTCGCGGGTAGGTGATAGGTTAAGTTGGCTCTTGAATCTTCACATTCGCTCACAAATTAAGGCTCCAGTCATGTCTGAAGCTAGTCAAGCATATCCATACTATGCACATGAGTAAGCCCAAACATATCCTGTACGCAATGAGGGTGTTCCTAAGTAACGTTCACCAAGTGGCAGCACTGAGACGTCACGTCAAGATACTTATCAAAATGCTTATGTTATTGACATTAGTTAGAGGCACGAATTTCCTCCGTGCCTCGGAAAGCACGTTAAGCCGTTGGTCCCGGCTGTCATTTGTAGATCTTTGGCAGTCGTTACGGATAGTCAGAAGCCAATAAATCTGACTCCCATCTTGCCATGAAGTACCGTGTTACCCCAGTTAATGGGTTGTGGAGGTCTGGTAGGCAGCCGCTCCTCGTAAAATACTGGTATTCAGCTAAATCCGGCTTGACTGGAAGCTGACCCCAATATAGTTGGGCAGGCTAGGCAGATGATGATGATAATGATGATTGACATTAGTTAGACGTCAACGTCAGGTATGTATTTTCAAAGGAAAATACCCTGACGGGTAAGTGGCGCCGACCGGTGGTGTAAGTTTTCCTGAACACACCCCCATTGCTTCTCGTTTCTTGTATGACTTTAACTGGGGTAAAAGTGATACATAAGGAGTTCAGTAGTAGCTCTTTATCCTATAAGGACCTACTGGGTCTAACGCGGGTTGTATTCTACACACTTCTCAAAGAGATCAGCATGATTGACCGGGTCCATATAGCCGTTGCCTATAAGGGCTGCGGGATAGTTTGAAAGTGTCACAATTGAAGGAATATGAGTTTTATTCAGTAGATTTCTAACACTCCCTCTTGCTTTAATAAAGTTTTGTCAGAAGCAGGACTACTGTCTTCCTTTACAGTGGCTAAACCCACAGACAGATCTCGTTATGTATGCATAATTTTGGTGTGAATGACCTGTATACAGTTGCGGAACGAATTCGCGAGGTAACGCCCGACTCACATGGATGACCAGACTGCCGCCATGACCACCATAGATGGGTAAACACATGTTTGTGGTTCACAGGGCACAGAAGTTAGTGGGTATGTTGGTAAACATTGAATTGGTTGTTAAGTGGGCAGTTTAGTTTAAGTAACTGGTGGGCAGTTTGACGACGATGAACAAGAAGTTAATAGTGCAATAGGCTTAAGCGACGTAGTATATAATTTAAGTAACACATCACTGTAGATCGTCGAATTAAAAAGCTTTACTGAAAATACATTTGAAGATTGGAAATTAACGTCAGAGACTTGAAAAAAATAACACGGGAGGGGGTGGCTATCAGTACAAATCTGACATTCCTTCTCACTTCACAATGAGGGAGAAAGGCAAAGATTTGTATTTTCCCAACACAAATGGAATGTATTGTTGCAAGCAGATTACAACATTCTGGCAAAGAAATGAAAAAAAGCTCATCAAAGATCAAAAATTAATAAAAACTGTTGACTTCTCTAAGAAGCAACAATTTACTTATATGTTATTGATGGAGCTTGATACATCCTAGTTTAGTGTGCAGATATGACACATTATCATCAAACCACTTATAACAATCTAGGCAAACATATTAACTAAACCATCGCACAACACTGCAAGCATTGCATATAAAATTAATTCCCTCCATGAAATAATTAGTATTGAACAAAACGAATTGATGAATACATTTCTAATTACTAGCACGGCACATGTTGTGGCTACAAATACGAGATTACAGCGCACTAATGTGGTCATACAGAGGTGATATGAATCATAATGCTTGGACTCATGGGAGCTGCTAAACACAGATGGATGATACATCTTTTCTTATTAAGTAATAACAAGTAGGACAAAACTGTAGAATGCGGTCAGAGGTTGTGTGTCGGATTGACTATAAAGCGTTAGATATATTAGAGGACAAAAGCCGCATAAATGACGTGCAAAGCTCAATCCAAAATCCAAGTGACATTGCAACGTTACCCTGTGTCCTGCAAATTGCCCCCCCACAACATTTAACAACGCATTGACATTTGTCCTCTAATGTATTTGAGGCTCTAGATATGTAGGCATTTTTTTTTAGTTTGAGAGAAGAATATAACTATTTTTACAAGATTGGTCCAATCGAATAGTTGACGCTTGGTGTGACCCAAGAGCTGTCTGTTAATTGTGCCACAAAATTAACTGAGTTTTCGACACTCTTCCAATCGATAGCAATGTAGAGACATTTTTGACGCCATATTTTACTTAGAAGTGTCTATTTATATATACAGATTATTAATATTATTTGTCTGTGTAATTGTATTGTAGTTAAATTCAAAATAGAAAACAATGAAATAGAACAAGATATGACTCTATAACCATAATTAGTTTTACAAAATGAGAAACGCTAATATAAGATAATCCTAACTTCAATAATAAAAGCAATGTTTGCAATAAATAGCTTTACGATAGACGAAACGGTTTAACAAAACTGCAAAAAAACTTGACCACACAATTTTTGTAGTCAGCATAGAATCTGAGACAAAATTCTTCTTCCATGTCGAATAACCCAATTATCAACAGGTTTCATATAAATCTGTCGGAGATTTTCTGCGAGAAATTAATCCTCTTTTGGACCAAAAAGAAAAAGGACTACATTTAACACTTAACGGTCTGCCGTATAAATTATGTGCTGACTTTTGAATTTATTGCCACATACGATCTTATACTGATTTATGATGTAGACGGATTGGGATAAATTAGCGAGACTGATTGAAAAACATCTGTTTGTTAATCCTTAATTTGATGTTCACTAGAGAAGGTTTTGTAATTTTTTATGTGTTACTGGGTTACAAAGTCGTATAGATTTGTCTAATATTTTGTTTCTATAAGAAAAGCTACTGTAACCATCTTGATTAGATTGAATTTAAATTTAACTTTATTTAGATAGTTGGTAGAGGCGTAAACATAACTAGAATAATCATTTTACTGTTAGAAAGTAAGACTTGTCCTTCGTAAACACAAGCCGGTATCATTAATACCTACGTAAATATTATAGACATACTATGCTACTGTTATATTAAAGTGATGCCATCTATACTAATATAATAAAGAGGTAAAGTTTGTTTATTTGTTTATATGGAATAATCTCTGAAGATCCTAATTCGATTGCATAAATGTATAATTATATTGATAGAAAGCTGCTTTCTTCCTGAGTGCTATAGGCTATATTTTATGTAAAAAAAGTTATTACTTAGTTCCCGACTTTCACGCGGGCGAAGCCGGGGGCAAAAGCTAGTTTTCAATATTATTATTCGCTATTAGCGTTTGAATACCCAACCGGTCCTATGAGACCGCGCTGTTATTGTTTTACTATTGTGTCTCGTTTCGCGGGTATCTGAGTAATTAGAATGAGAAATATACGACCAGCACACAACTTTTATGGAAAGTCTACATATTCCTCACCGTTTCTTCTTCCTCTAACGCCCTGATGAGCTCATAGTACAGCATCTCCGCTTCCTGGGAGATCTGCACCTTCTCCTCGCATCCCTTGTACGGGATCTCGCAAGACAAATCCGTTTGCAGATGCATCTTCATTATTTATTACACAAACACTCACAAAAAACACTACACTATCATTAAATTCTTCATGTGGTCACTTGTGGTCCATTGTGGTCACTCACTCATTCTTTGGTGGGTTGGTTGATTACTTTCTAATAGGTTTTTTCTCTGTTTGATAAAATTGGTACAAATTAATTAAAAGCTCTAGACAGTTCAGGTTTCAATGTCATCGACTTATAATTTTGACCCCCAGACGAATTAATGCGTTGATCAGATTAGTCATCTAATACATATTAATTAGACATCTCGAACAGGTCAAGGACCTATGCTAATTTTGCAACCAATCATGTTAATAGTTTTAAAACCAGATGCGAAATTTTTTGAACTTTCAGACATAAATGCAGTGCAATGCACTCCGAAAATTGGCAATAAGACTTCATGAGACCATCATCAATCAAATCAAAAAGCATGTACAGTAATAATTAATTCTGTCTCGACTCCATCCTGTGCTTAAAGGCTGGACTTCAGGACAGTTCATAAATATCATAATTCGTTATGCTTCAGTAAGTCGACGCCGGATCCACTTGGCTATTCTTAGCATCCTGGCGATGGCAACTGATCCTTAGATTAAAGAGGAATGTGAAAATCCTTGAGGATTTCGAGATTTGTTAAAGATATGGTGATGAGTTTGTGGCGGATAGATGTCACCTACTGATGATAATGTCGGTGAAGAGATTATAAGAAGTGGTGATGGATTGATTTGTTTTAGATTTGGGACCGGTTCCATTAGAAAAAATGTAGATATTTATAAAAGCTTAAAGCAATGAGCGGAATACGGCTCTGATTAATTGAATTTTAAACATGGATTCTTTAGATCAATGACTGTATTTATTTTAAAGATAGTTTAAAATAAACTTGGTATATTATTAGTAGTGTTCAAAAGCTCACTCCATAAGGTAACAATCACACACAAACAAAGACAGCCCGTGCTAAGCCGTGAGCTAAGACTTAAGACACTCCTGTCCTTTTTGCATAGCTCTTACAGCGCGAGACGGTACTGATTTAGACTCAAGGAATGCTGACATATAGGAACATATACATAGAAAATACATGTTGGAAGGTAAACTTCAGATCCTTTGAAGTATGTGGTAAAAGCATTTGAAGGCAATAAATATGTTAGGCGTGATTTAAGCGATAGTAAAGGAGTTGACCAACGTTATGGTATGTTGTTTTACGCCCTTCCGCTTGAAAACGAGTGAAAAGACTGCTCAAATTTAGTGCAAGTTTAATTATTTGACGCTGAGTAAGTATATTTGCAAGATGGGTTTTGTTATCAAAACAACAAACTGGTTTACAGATTTGTAGAATCTAGTGTTTAATGTATATCAATGTTAAACAGTTGAACAAGATGAGGCAAAATTTATATAATACAAATGATAGGTACATAAAATTAAACAAAAATCCAAACACTACAAATAAATCTAAATTTAAAACAAATTAAGGGTTTGATTATTTAGTTAACTTTACTGAATATACCAATTTGGTTATAAAAAAAAATGGTGTAAACATATACACAGAATGCCTTGCCAAATGTCGTGTTACTGTCCCAGAAAATACCGCGAATAAGTAAGTGATATTCATCAAGACATCGATAAACAAAACGTCAACAGAATAGTAAAATCGATCAAATGAATCGATATAACAAGAATCAATTGAAGCATTTAAAACCATTGATAAAGTTGCCGTTGAATCAGGAATCGATTGGTAGCCTCAGTCGTCTATCGAATCAAACCGTGATGAACGTTTGGCAGTTTTCCAATACTTGTCCGAAGTGACAGTTAACTTCGTTACGTATTGGCGTTTTAAGCCAGTCACTTTATTATGGATTGTGTTCGTAGGCTTGACAGAGAGTCAATAGTTGATAAACATTTTGGGTACTTTTGCTTATTAGGACACATACACCTTGTAAGATTATTTGCAAAAGTTACCGCAGCTCTGGAATACAAAGAGCAATAGAGGGAAAACAGGTGGGTTTAGTGAGCAAAAGAGTGACATAATTATCACCCAGAGCATTATAGTTATTTGATGAGTCTACATCATCAAACAACCACATATGCTTAGAAATGATACTGACGTTAATAGAAAACATATCTCTAGCCAAACAAACAATAACAACCATGTTCCTATATTTGTCATTATAAACGACGGTACAACAATAAATAATTGTAACAAATTGATACGTAAAACAGTCGTAGTCACAAGAATAAACTTGAATTCATTAAATAACTTTGATCAATGAATTTGCCCATTCAAACATTTCCAGTCTATAATTCGCTAGTATCATTGGGCACTGAAATCCTAAGATAAGCTTTGATCTAATGAGCGTTTATCTCAGCTCCTTGCAACCTTAAGGTTATCACTCCGATCTCCAATCAGAGATAGATTACACAAGAGATAAAACATATGTTAAGGGACGATATGAACAATACGTTGCCTATCGTGTTTCTGGCTATCACTTATGTTGTATGCTTATCTGTAGTTGGGTTATTCAAGTTCAGTGGTTATTTTAAAACGTCTATTGTTAGAACTGACATTAGGATGAAGGAAAATATGAGGATGAAGAAATGGATGAATGAAAAGAAGATTCTCAGTGAACAAAATAGGATCATTAATAAAATGACAAGAAACTCTGTAACAAGAAAGAATATAAAACATTGGATGACTAATTAAAAGGAGATTGTATCTAGTTAAACATTGTAATTTGCATAGAACAATGGCTGTGTCATACCACAAAGTAAAGATAGTTTCAATCTACCACATAAAGTGATGAAAATATAACGACTATAAACTCGTTTTAGTTTCAAGTTGCTTGAAAATTTATTCACGATGAAATTGCAAAATTTCGTCTCGATTCTAGTTTAAACTTAGCACCTAAAGCTATCATTATATTGAAAACTGTTGTGAGACCATATCCAAGAATATTCGCCTACACAATCGAACTACACAATGTCCTAGAATTAGCTAAAATGTCGTTGAATGGACTCTAGACACGTTTCCAGGTAGGCCTGCTATTTTCAGATCATGCACTTGACTAAACAATATCGAGCTGGTCGCCTTCCGGTCCAAGTTGGGCCACAATTTGTGGAGCTTGCTATGGACTTATTAAGTTCTTGCGGGAACTTGAACCCGGATTTAGCTACTTTGTGTTTTGGAAATGTCTTAGAAATTTGGTTGAGTTTGGTTATGAAAACATGTTTGTTGTTCTTGGCAAAAAGGTACCATAGAACAATACATAACATCACAACATAATGTCTATATCCTCCGAAAGTTTAAGCAAATTGACTACCAAAGCTACGAAATTGTTCGAAAAATTCACTGGCGCAGCGGCTTTGACGCAAAGAGCAACTAAGGAAACAATAGGTAGCCTCTTGCTCCACTCAAAATAAAGTTACTTGATGATTTCACATACAAAAAATAATAGGTAAAATGACTACTGTTTTTAGACTACAGTCACACTCTTTATGCTTGTGATTGCAGATGGGATAAATAATATTAGGGTGCTAATAAACAATATTAGATATTATGACTGCAATGGAAAAGACTGCAAAAGAAGAACAAATTGTGTGTAAGCTTTAGGATCAAGTGCTTCAAGACCTTATGCAAATAGGAAGAGAGAGACCCCATAATGATAATAATATAAATAAGGCTGTAAAAGAAAACAGCCCACCCATCTCGCAAGAAATTGCTGCAACAACCGAGTTAAGTTTAAATACAGTTCAAGCTGTACATCAGACAAATGATAGTTTAAAAGACCACAATTGAGCACAAGTAGTTGCGGGTCGTTAGCCCATCGGCTTCAGAGGCTACATTCCTGCCAGTTAAACCCAACTTGTGTGGGATGGAAAGAACTAGATCGATATCGATGGAGTAGGCGCTGGACGACAAATATGGGACTGTAGTTAGAGAATAATTTAAAGCTCTTTTGAATTGCTAGTACTGTGATTCCTCTATTAAGTTGCAAGACTGTTAGTTTCAAGTAACTGGTAAAAAATTGGAAATAGTATTGACATTTTTAGATAGAAATATATGTGTATCTTTACATTAGGGTTTTGAATAGGCTGTGACAAAACGGGTTTCTGACAAAATATTCAACTTAAAGATACAAAAGACAAGATATCGCTCCCAAAACGATGAAAACCTATATTCTGAATACTAAAACAGTCCTAGCACACCAAAAGGTGATTCTTTTCATACAAGATGCAAGTTATCCTCACAAAATCTGCTTTTAAAAGATACAGCCGAGGCTCTTAACGACTTTTTTATTGAGGTCGACGATCTCCTGCCACTAAAAAAAAGATACCGTACAATTAAGGGCATGGAGGGTGGCAATTTTAGGATTATTTTTGCTCTGGCAACAATTTTTAAATGTGGAATGTTAAATATTAATATTCATTATTATGCTTCGTTCGTGATCTGGTAAAGATATTCTGTCGGTGTTTATGAAAAATTTTGTGGTGAAATTAAAAATATAAGGCTCGTGTAAAATGGGGTGTTAACCTAATAAATTATATAGAAAAAAAATAGTTTATCAAGTAAATTATATCATCAATAAATCAAGATGAGAATACAATTTTAAATTTTTATTAATGGCATTTGTGGAAAAGACATCACAATTTTGGTTTATGAAACGCTGGAGAATATTTAGCGAATTTTTAAAATAATAATTTAAAAATATTGAAGTAAAAAAGAATTTCGTCGCAGACGCAGACTACATGATTGAATATGATTGAAACTCGTAAGAACGTAACAGAGAGATAAAAGCTGTTCTTAGGTTTGCAAATATTTCAATGATTTTTTTGTAATTAAAAATACCACGAGGAAATACACAAAAAAGACAGATGGAAATAAAATCTCCTTCTCTTTTGACTCACCCAGCAGTCCCAAACCATTAAAATTATATTGATCTTTTAAATGCCTACTTTTTTTCTCAGACTAAGCAACAACAGGCATACATTTACCAAAATCCCTAATCTTTCTTCCACACTCGAACGATCTCTAAAAATTACGACCTCCATTTTCGACTCGAAATAACAATTTTTCGGTCAGAGTCTGTTAAACAGGACGGATTCCGGATAAATGGCGCAGAAAGTGAATTTCTCTCGAAACTAGTGAAAATCGCATTCAGTATTGAATCCTACGCGCCCTGAATATAGATGGCGTTAAAGTAGCGTATTTCGTATGCGGGCTAGCAACACTGATTAAATTAAATGTCAAACATCCTTGTCATAAAATAATAAGGCCATAAAATTAATTTGTGGGCTTTTAAGAGTTTTTATTCGCGTTTTTATTACTTTTTCTTGATCGCTATGGTTTCTTCCTTGTTTTAGTGAAATTAAAAATCTGTTCTTTTTTCGTCTAGTATTTACAAATGTCATAAAAGAAAACCTTGTGCAAAATTTCATGCTCCTAGGCCCTGTAGTTTCGGCTCTGCGTTAATATGTCAGTCAGTCAGTTTCTCCTTTTATATATATAGATCTACGTGTGTGATGTAGGTAGTATGTATATCGGAAGTAACTAAATCATGAGTCAGCTGTACGGTCTTGTTTTGTCGCTTCATCATTATTTCCAACACTATGACTTTTCATAGCCCATAGGTCACTGTACTATGCTAATACAAAACAGATGACCATATTTCTCTTTTAATATATTCGGGCTAGCATTAAATATTCCTGAAAATGGCAATAGGATATTGGATATAAATACTGCTACTAACAGCTTCGTAGAAAATCAAACACCATAGTTTGATTTTCAAGGAAACTGTTAGTTGTAGCATCATGTATCGTATTGATATGTAGGCATATGTCTAGCACCTCACAGTGATGTTTACAAACCCCTTTCCATAATAGAATCTTGACGGAAGAGCTAACTTAAACATACAAAAGACCTACGGTATAGATCCTCGAGAGAAGTGGATTCAGGATGCTAGATTACAAGTACTAAGTATAAAACTACCCGTATAATTCATTAAATTTTTTATGAGACAATACAACATCAATAAATTGACAACGAGAACAACAGATTGATACTTAAAAACCAAGCCAGTAGCGTATTTCAATTTCCATTTTTTTTATTACTTTCTTTATTACCTATCAACATTGTGCTAACATTATAGAAGCGACAAGAAATATGTAACCAAGATTATAATTATGTAACTCATAATATTAGAGTTTCCATGAAGTTTCTTGCACGTTCTTTTCGATAGAGATATATACGCTTTGGAACGTGCAATTTAGCTTCACTTTTGCTTTGACTGACCGTCATTTACACTATTCAAAATTGCCTGTAACTCGTCTATTTGAAATAAATACATTCTACATATTGACAAACAAATTCGCATTGCGAAAATATTCTACAGATTCTGGTCTGACTTTTAGGCAGTTTAATAAGTACTACAAGTAAACGGTAATGTAATTATCTTGTAAACGAAAATCATTAACCGTAAGCGGAACTCAGGCAGGCATTACAATCATAGATAGGACAATACAAAGCTGCCTAAGGCTATACAACAGTGTCAAATCGTGATAATTAGCAGCACCTGAGTATTTTGCACGGCTGGTGTGACTGCGGGCTCTGCGGCCGTTAGTTAGTCATTAATTACTATGAATATTGCGTTCCTGTTTCTATATGCGTGTGCGTTTTTGATTATGGGGTTATTTGGTAGTACGTTTAGGGGTTGTGATTTTTGTGATCTTGCTTTGATTTTTACATTATCATCATCATACTTTAACCCAAAATTGATGGTGAGATGTGTGAATACCGTCCAGCGCGGAGTTATTTTTTTAATATTGTTGTATATTTATGCTGTTTTTAATTTCACACACATATTATTTTAGAGCTTTTGTTTTTATTTTGCTATTTCTGTACTGCGAGTTAAAAGTAAACGTTTTTCTTTTTTATCTTGATAATTTGAATATGTTAAAAAAATTGCAGCGCTGCGTGGAGGACAGACAGACGTGTGTGGAAAAAGGAGAGGGAGGCCTTTGCTCAGCAGTGATACATAATGTATTAATTAAATTAGATTAGAAGATGTGTGAGGCACATATAAACATTTTACCTATCCTTTCTTCAAACATAAATGAAAAGCAAGTAACAAATGGTGACAAGACAGACTGGAGTGAAAACAGTAGTCGTAACACTCATGTAGACAATCAAAGGTCCATTTTGGTCCTCACCTACAGTCGCACGGAAAATTGCGTACTCATTATTACCATCATACTAGACGTTATAGTAACTCGCACTATTACAAGCAAAAAATTACAAGTAATTTCAAGAGTTGCGTGTGCTACAACTATTACATTCATAAAAATAATTACGAGAGCACGTTTCGTACCTGATATTATTAACAATATTGTACATGCATTATCTGTGCTTGGCTTATCAGCTGTCTATCCAGAAATGGGTGTAGTAATAGATAGTCTATATGCTGTGCTTGTTTCTATTTCAATTTATGATTAAACTGTGGAAGGTTTAGAGGCACTACTTATTATGGATTATAAATTAATGGGATTGTTTTACGTTTCTGTGGGAACTTTGTAAAACAAAAGAAGGACTAGATAGAATATGTCAGTTAAATATGTCTAGATCAAAGGTCTAAGGACTACTTGAAAATGTGTGTAGTGACAACAAGGAACTAAAAATTCAAAAATAACTATTAGGCAGCTGCCCGGGTCTGGTTGGAGGATCCTCCTTTTAAACGGACTTTACACTATGTTTTACTTTCCCCTAAAGCGGCAAGATAATGATGCTCATATTCTTCCCATTATGGGCTATAGAAATTCAAAGAAGCCACTATGACCCTAGAACGCAAAGAATTGAATGAATAGGGGTAGGTTTATCTAGCAGATATATTTGACACTCTTGATCCATGCAGAGTGGGAGAACTTACTTAATGATGAAGGATGCTTTCTCAGCATCCAAAAAGGGCAAAACGAACCTGGCTGAAGAACAATTTTAATCATTTATAAATTCGTAACTAGTTTTTATTGATTCACTTTAGTAAAAAAATATGTAAAACATACAGATCCTTAACGAAATAACCTTAAAGCTAACAGCCTAACAACTGTACGACCATATCCAGCGCAGGACCAAGAAATATAACATGCTCTCCTTGCATAAGGTTGCATGAGTATAGCTATATATGTATAAAATGTAACAGTATGTATGCCTGTGTGTGCGGGTAGAGATGACGTCACCTCGCAACCGGCCAAGGAAACCAGTCCCGTTACAGAATATCCTGCATATCAACATGATATGGAGATATTAGGTGAATGTAGATCGCTGTATGACGGGATTTATTTTTAAATTAATTTCTTGTCCGTAGAAAGTATTTCAGTCGTAATAATAGAGATTACATTTTTCTAAATTATGTGTTTACCATTACAACATGGATATACAAATGCAAACCTTTCGGTAAACTTCGTTGAGGTAGTCAACACTACAAATAAAATTCTCGCCGGCATCGCGCTTGTTTTGATGATTCTACTTATTGCCCAGTTTCGCAGACACTTGATAAACAAAACTACACCAATTTTAATTTGCGAATTTTGGTCTCTTTCTGTCAGTGACATCGCCCGCGTGGTAGTAGTAAATATATATGTCTATCAATGATAAAGTTAAAGTGGCATTCTAGTAGGTTAATACTTTTTATAATTAGTGCAATAGTTTCTTGGTTTGTTCATTACAAACCAAAATACAGTCATCCAAACATGCAAATCTTTCTTCTTTATAATATTAGCATATATATTGTTAGCATATCATTAGCATTATCGGCCTTGTCATGTTCCCACTGTTGGGACTAGATATAGTGTTAGTGATTCAATCGGAAATATGGATATCGATGTTGATATTAGTTTGGGATATAAAAAGTTTTGAGAAGTATTAGGATTACATAAAAAAGGCCTACTTTTGGAAGGTTTTTTTTTGTAATATCAAATAGTGTACAATCTAGTAAAAGTTCCTACATTTTTTCCTATGTATGTTCCTATGTTTACATTGCAATGCACTGCAACACAATTAATTGATTTGATGGATGAAGTTCTACCTACATTTTATGAGCACAATTTGAAATGTAAATTATGTTGATCAGCTGAGCATTGTCTTAAGCAAGCAAAACTATTACCGTGACTAAAGCTAATGTAATGTTTTGTTTTGCCGCCACAATTACTTTGCAGAATCATGAATAAAAGCATCTGTAATTATATGAACTCAACAATTTGTTTGCAAACAAAATTAAAATTGCGAAACGAAATAATTGCAAAACATTTCAACGACGACAAGCCAATCCTCTTTATTAGGTGAAGGTTCAATGTATATGGGCATTAATTACGAACTCAAAACCAATTCAAGCGAAACCGTCGAATGCACTTAGTCCAGAAATACGAGTATGAGACATGACACTTGAAACCCATCACAAAAACATTATAATCCTATTAGAAAATAAACACACATCACTTCTCACACAGGCACAAGAAAAAAAACATAACAGAAAAAAAAATATTGCACGAGGAAAAAAAGCTTTTTGAATTTTTGAATTTCGAACGGTTTTTTAGCGCGCAGCGTGCGCGTGCGCCTGGCGAGCCGGCGCCATGACACTGGCTTGCGTGCGCGCAACCAGCCAGCAATTTACATATTTATTATTATGCTAGGTCCTGCGCTAAAGCTACCGCGCTGTGATTGGAGCGAATGAGGGAATAATGATCGCGCAATTTATTTCGTTGTGAGAAAACTTTCGAGGGAATTGCACAGCTTTTGATGTTTATGATCTGGGAGTTGGTTTTAGTTTATTTTGTTTTGTGTGTGGACTTTAGAAATACAATGCCTATAGTAATAACAGTAAGTTAATTTGTTTATAAGTTTGTTTATTTGTATTAAGTTTGGTTGTAAGTTATGTTGTTTTGTAAGTTTAGTTATTTAATTTTTTATATGTTTTTTTTGAAAGAGTAGGTTGTACAATGTCCTAAATTAGATAAGTACGCAGACCTGTACTTTTCTAAATTAGAAGTCGGAGATTTTGCAACTTCTTTTTATGTAATACATATTTTAACATAAATATCTGTGAATGAGTGTGATTCAGAGTCCAGGTAGTCTGAAGTCTAGGCTCAAAAAGGCAAATGTTATAAAAAGGAACAACTTTCAATAGAATCAGGACTCCTCAAAGAATGTGGAGATCAGAGAATTTTATTCACTTGAATAAAAACCGCAAACTAAGGTTCTTTTTCCACAACCTTTTTATTTTGTGGTTAAGCTAAAGAATCTCTATACATGGCATAGAACTGGTCAGGAATTTGATAGCTGGAGATTCTAAGTTCATGCCTGATCATAGGGCTAGAAATAATTTATGCTAGGGTAGAAAATCATGCAAATTTTTAAAGTTTTTACTGATATTGCTCAGTTTTAGATTAACATACATTTAATAGATCAACTAATGGCCCACTTGATAGTAACAGGTCTAGATAGCGATTGACTACAAAAAGGCCAATGTAAAAAAAACCTGGCAAGTGCGAGTCGGACACGCGCACGAAGAGTTCCATGCCATTATCTATAATAACAGCAAAAAATCACGTTTCTTGTATGAGGAGTCCCTTGAAATATTTATTTCATTCTATTTTTTTTAGTAAGTATTTGTTGCTGTAGCGGCCACAGAAATACAAAAACTTTAAAAAAAATTAACTGTCTATTACAGTTCATGAGATACACAGCCTGGTGACAGACAGACGAAAAACGGATGGTAATATGGTTCCGTTTTACCCTTTTGGGTACGGAACCCTAAAAAGGAAATATTCTGTTACCAACTTCACACACAAATCTCTAAGAATACAATCAAGACTAAAGTAGCTAAGCACGCTTATAACTTTCATCATCAACCCGGAACCGAACACATTACCCGCGGGAGGCATTGTGAGCCATTTAGCAACATCCTGCCCACACCTCGGGTTACTGACCGGCGCTTGCGCAATTCATTTATTGTTCATTAAAGTTTCACGCACTGAAAAAGTTATTGAATGTGTCCTAATTAAAAAACTAGTCAAGCGTGATGTGATAAAAGTGATTTGGTAGAAGAGAGCTTCATATTCTTTTGCCGCGTCAATGGGGATCAAAAAATGAAAACTGAAAATCGCAGATTTTTGGGCATTTTATTATTTGTGACCTACGTCCATACACATCTACGTCGTAACAACACAAGTAACAACTTGTAGGTTATTATGAACCACTTTTAGTATAAGACTGTCACGTAGTTACTCAGATACCCGCGAAACGAGACACAATAGTAAAACAATAACAGCGCGGTCTCATAGGACCGGTTGGGGATTCAAACGTTAAATCCTCAAAAAAATACTGTTTTTATTTCGCGATTTCTTGGTTAGTCTCATAGCATAAGTTATTCATAATGATGAGTATTACCAGTGCTTTCATTCACTACTATATTATCGTTTCCATATTGTATACTGAGATGACAGCTTGTGAATATATCATTATCATCTCTTCATCCCCTGCCCTTGTCTCATATTACTAAGGGTCGCTGCAATACGTTTTTTACTTCCATTCTGTGAAGATGTATGACAATGATGTGACAACCTAATAAAATAGTGATAAAACAAATGGATGACGATGCTCTTATAAAAGGTGCTAGCTAAATCCAAGGGATATAAGCCAACCCTCTTTATTAACCTATCAATACCCGCGAAACGAGACACAATAGTAAAACAATTACAGCGCGGTCCGATGAGACCGGTCGGGGATTCATGAATTAAGAGTTGGTTCAAGGTATATGGCCATTAAATTATAAACTCTTACCACAATCCTTGGAATCTTGGAATCTTGACTTCTGATATTCGAGTGTTAAGTGAACATTAGATCGGATTGCTTATTTGTGCATCTAGTTTATTTAAGGTGTTTTTGTAATTTCTTTAGTATTTAACTGTTTATTGTCCTCAATAAAATAACATAAATAAATTACAAACTCAAAACCAAATCAAGCGAAACCGTCGAAAGCTACTCCAGAACCACTGATGAAGATATGGATTACGATACCCCTATAAAAACTGCTAGCAACATCATAGTGATATAAGGATAGTAAGAAAAGAACATCTGCAGTCGCAAGGATAATAATGACTTTTTAACACAGTTGCTCGTAAAGCTGATGTAATTCCACCGGTTTTAGATATGTAAAGCGGGTCATAAAAAACGCGTGTGTTATACCAAAGCAAATAGTTAAGTTATAGCCCATACAAATTCCATAACAGCATTATTTGCCATTTCGTGCGCGGCGATTAGTTCGAAATTTTGAATAGCCTCATCATTTTATCATTTGTCATATTTTATCATTTCTTGTAATTTTTTGTAATTTTTGTCACTTTTTGTCACATTTTGTCACTTTTTGTCACTTTTTGTCACTTTTTGTCACTTTTTGTCACTTTTTGTCACTTTTTGTCACTTTTTGTCACTTTTTGTCACTTTTTGTCACTTTTTGTCACTTTTTGTCACTTTTTGTCACTTTTTGTCACTTTTTGTCATTTTTTGTGATTATTTGTGGTTTTTAGTCATTTTTTGTGATATTTGTAATTTTTTGTCACTTTTTGTCATTTTTTGTAATTTTTGTCACTTTTTGTGATTTATTGTCATTTCAGACAGTTTTTGTCACCTTTTGTGATTTTTTGTGATTATTTGTGGTTTTTAGTCATTTTTTGTGATATTTGTAATTTTTTGTCACTTTTTGTCACTTTTTGTCATTTTTTGTAATTTTTGTCACTTTTTGTGATTTATTGTCATTTCAGACAGTTTTTGTCACCTTTTGTGATTTTTGTCATTTTTTGTCACTTTTTGTGATTTATTATCATTTCAGTCCCTTTTTGTTACTTTGTGTCATTTTTGTCACTTTGTCATTTTTTGTGATTTATTGTGATTTTCTGTCATTTTTTGTTACTTTTTGTCATTTTTGTCACTTTTTGTCATTTTATGTGATTTTCTGTCATGTTTTGTCATTTTTTGTCACTTTTTGTTATTTTTTGTCATTTTTTTGTCATTTTTGTCAATTTTGTCACATTTTGTCACATTTTGTCACATTTTGTCACTTTTTGTCACTTTTTGTCACTTTTTGTCATTTTTTGTCATTTTTGACACTTTTTGTCATTTTTTGTGATTTTTTGTGATTTTCTGTCATTTTTTGTCACTCTTTGTCATTTCAGTCATTTTTAGTCATTTTCGTAATTTTTTGTAATTTTTGTCATTTTGTCATTTTACCAAACAATATTTGCGTTCGATTTCTTTGGCGCTAAACACTAAGATGTTAAATGTTTTTTTTTTCTGTTTCCTCGCAAATGTGTTAAAAAACGTCGTACGATATACGTGCGTATTGGTTATAACATGCTCGGCTCAGTTACGCCCTCGCCTTCGGCTCGGGCTGAAATTCCGCCTCGCATGTTATAACCATCATTACGCACTAATATCGTAATGTACTATAACAATTCTAACCAATTCGTTTGCCAAGCATGTTGATAAAGTTGACTCATAACAGGACTATTCATTGTGATTGGAGTTGTAGGCACATGTATTAGCAATGGATGCGAATATGAAACAGTTGGTAATCATAAAAATATCAGTCATACTCTAAGACGCTCATCTATATGTTTTTTATATATAACATAAACTAATGCTTGACTGCAATCCCACCTGATGGTAACCAGTGATACAATCGTTGATAGTGAGGCGCACTAGTTTATTAAGAGCCTATTCACTCTAGTCTTGAAGATACCCAAATTATAATTGCACGGGAAGACCGTAGCAGGCAAATTGTTCATCTATATGTATAATTGTATATATAAAAGGAGTAACTGACTGACTAACATATTAACGCTTAGCCGAAAGTACAGGGAGTTAGAGCGTGAAATTTTGCACTAGGTTTTTTAAGATGTAGGCGAGCAGTAAGAGTAAGTTTATATGGAAAAACCTACTCTTACGCGGGAAAATCCGTTGGCAGAAGCTAGCATTACTGACAGATCTAACAACACGCGGTTTAAACTACAGAATGATAAAACTAAGGTCCAAATGTTGTATGAAGAAACCTACTGTTTCATGAGGATGAACCCGCTGGTTAGTTATAAAATATATTTGTAGAACTGTCGAAAATGGAAGCCTTGGTAGCCAAGAATATCATACAAACTAATTTCCTCAAGAAAACCATGTATTCCAAGACATTCAACTTAATAGTCAACATTATTACAAACGGCCTCAAATACTTAGTTTGTTACAGAAATGAGTAAAATTAAATTAAACTATTCGTTTTACGGAACCAACTGGGTTCATATAGAGTTGTTTTTGGCATCAAGTTGGAAGTCGGTTCGTGGAACGACGCTTCGGGATTGGACTCTCGATTCGGCCAGGCGGAAGATATTCCTTTTCCGCGTATATTACTATATATAGTCTTGGCCTTTAGAATAATACGGGGAGATGAAGTGGCTCTGTGTATTTAATTTTAAGATTAGTAGGAATTTAAGTAGCTTACTCCTGATCAAATTAGCGCCCGTCTATTGGACTTTTATATTGTGTGGGAAACCATAAAATAACTCCTCCTGCTTTAGGTCATCATCATCATTATCATTTCAGCCAAAAGACGTCCACTGCTGGACATAGGCCTCCGCCAAGCATCGCCACAACAACCGGTTCTGTGCGTCTCGCATCCATTGGATTCCCGCGACCTTCCAACGCTGCATTTTTCGGAACGTGGTCGCCACTCCCACTTTGAGTGGACCAAAAGAATTTTATTGATGAAAACCCACCCGTGTTTTTTTATTGTCCTAGATGAACACAACCGAATAACATAGCCGAAAAGGTGGACCGATGACCAGGTGAGAGTCACGGAAATGCTATGGATGCAAGCCGCAACTGTCCTGCCGTACGATGTGGCAATACTTGGGCAAGGGCGAAGGCGGCTGAAATGATGATGTATTGCGAGTACATGATAAATAGATAAAAGTAACAGCTTAACATTGACGGCACAGCGCAGAAAAAAATTGTTTTTATTTAGATTATCCTCATGTGACCATATCTACATAACTATAATGCCCTAGCTAACACAACAATAAACACTTGATCGACCAACACAGATAGCAATTAGCTGATTACGTTTGTCAACAAACTGTCTAAATAAGGAAAGTGAACTGTCGGAGAATGACTTGATAGGAGTTATCGTAGACCTGTGTTTATAGGGTGATAAGCTGCGGTTATTGGAATAAAGTTACCGACATAGACCGAAGAATCGCTAAAGTATCAGTGGGCAAGGCACATTGCTCAAAGAATAGATGGTTGATGGGATTGAATGGTTCAGGAGTGGTGACCGAGTACCGTAAGATGCAGCGTTGTTAAGCCTCCCACGTGGTGGACCGAAGAACTGTTGAAGGTTGTGGGACTTCGATGGATGAGACATACAGACCGTTCGTTGTGGCGATGCTTGGGGAGGCCTATGTAGCGCAGGAAATGTCTTCTTGTCTTAAAACTTAAATGATTTAATAATATTTGCGGGTTCAAACCAGCCAAGCGTATTACTTTGTATTTATTTCATCTTCGCTGCTCTCAACACAGTGAAGGAAAACATAACGAAGAAACCGACATGTCAGAGAACCAAAAATTCGTAGTCATGTCACCTGCACCAATACGCACTGGGCCCGCGTTTTAGATTGCGGCCGATTCCCTCTCCTAGAGGGGAGCCCTGAGTTCCATCAGCGGAAACATTACAACGGCCGATAATAAGTGTTAATATCCATTCTTTTCTTGACGTTTAAAGTAAAGAAACGGCTTTCTTGTATAAATTAGGGCTTGCTCTTCAACTTGACTGGAAGTGATCATCAGATCTAATAGCAATTAATCAATCACACCTATTACACAATACTGATTGACTGAGTCAGGTCACTGATCCTCGCAGTCAACTGAACAGCCCCTATCAATTATAGCATTACTTGATGGTTAAGTAACTGCAGTAACTGCTCTAGTTAATAATTAACTGTTCCTTACTTTGGAGTTACGTTTCAATAGCGTTAACTATAAATCTAAGAAAGAAAGTTGTTAGTCGTGTATTTAGTTTTAAATATGGCAATCAAAGAGAGGTGCTATATCCTACTATATAATATTATAAATGCGAAAGTTTGTGAGGATGGATGTATGTTTGTTACTCTTTCACGAAAAAACGGCTGGACCGATCTGGTTGAAATTTGATATTTAGATAGTTTATACCTTGGATTAACATATAGGCCACTTTTACTCTTACTTTTTTTTATTTATTTTTTCGATTTTGTTATTTTTGCTATAGGCTGCTTTATCTTATCAACACACCACGCGGGCGAAGCCGCGGGCGGAAACTAGTATATTATAAAGATGTTGTCTATTCGAGTGCTTATGTTTTTGTTTGTGTCCATATCACAAATATCTCATCATGATATTATTACAGCCCGAAAAATCACCAAACTTAAATAGCAGTGGCCAGGGCACATTGCCCGTAGAACAGATAGTCGATGGGCCGAATGGTTCTGTAGTAGCGATCGCGTAATGAAAGACGCAGCGTTGAAAAGCTTCCCAAAAGGTAGATTGATGACCTGGTGAGAGTCGCGGGAATCTGAGAGAGATGGATGCAAGACGCATAAGACCGATGGCTGATTTTATTTAGGTATTTGTACTTTATGCACACAACGGATTTAATGCCTGAAGGCATTTTCTACTAGTCAACCTTTGGGTGATGCAGAGACAAGTAACTAAGAAAGCAGCGCTAGAGCGACAATAAACTTGGAGGAAACTTGTGTCCAGCAGTGGACGTCTTTCGGCTGAAATGATGATGATAATGCAACTATGCTTCAAACTCTGCTGTCACGACTAACCTCAGTATCACTCAGTAAAGAACATAATCAGGCGAACACATTTACATTCAGATATGTGGCAACACTCTATCATCCGTAACATATGGCAGGGCTGTCAATACATACAAATATAAACAGATAACTATATTAAAAAGAAATGGGTCATACAAGTAGTAATCTGGACTCCGGAATAGAACCAGCGACCGCACAGAAAGCGGATACGTTACTTTGGTAATTGGGTTACTGTAGCCCAGTTCCTACATCTGAAAAAGAACTACTAATTCCAACAGATAGACAGGTAACTTCTTTAGAAACTTTTGTAAAACTTTAAAGGAATTTAACCTTAAGAAGCGATTTTAAGAAGATTTAACAATTTTCGTAAAGTTTTTTGTAGGTCGGTCTCTGGTTCTATAAAAATATGGCTTGCGACCGTAACAAATATGGCTTTACTGAGTAATCTCACCTGAACGAATATATAAAAGGAGAAACTGACTCACTGACATATCAACTTTCAGCTAAAACTTCGCCGCCTTTGTACCTTTATGTGCATAAAGTATTAAATAAAATAATATTATAAAGAGGAAAGATTTGTACCTATTTTTGTATGTTTGTAATGAATAGGCTCAAAAAGTCCTGGGCTGATTTAAAAAATTCTTTCACCAATAGAATGCTACATTCTTCCAATTTGACATAGGCTACATTTCATTTTGAAAAAAATTAGGGATCCTTGGTAAAATTTGAACAATGTAACCGAAGGTGTAGAAAAAATTCCAAAAATAAATAATTGTCTACCCCGTGCGAAGCCGGGACGGGCTGCTAGTATTAAATAAATAAATAAGGCAGTGAAATTATGCACAATTAGGTTTCCTTTTATGACGTAGAAGGCTTTTCCAAATTAAACCCTAAAGGGATGAAACGGGGATCCAAAGTCTGTACGGAGTAACCTACCTTCACATGGGCAAAGACGCTGGCAGAAGCTAGTAATCATTAAAATCTTCAATACAACTCTGGGAGGGACTCTTTCATAAAATGTTGTGGGCTACCAAGTTAAGATAATGTGGAGTTTGTTATGAAAACTAAAAAAGAGAAAAGAATAATTTTAATAGAAAATATATATTTTATAGAAAATAAAAATAATTTTAATTAGCGCAAACAAAAGACAATTCAAATTATTGCTTACCATTATATCATCCTTATTAACCTATCACATACCCGCGAAACGAGACACAATAGTAAGACAATAACAGCGCGGTCCTATGAGATCGGTCGGGGATTCATGAATTAAAACCGACTTCATAAACCTATACAGCCTACAAGATACATTACACTATCAACTTGAACCATAGTAAAATATATGGAACGAGATCCGAGTACAGTTTGAGGGAGAAAAATTAAATATATTCCAGAGTAACGAGAGAAGCCGGTAGTTCAGTATTTAATTACGAATTTATGAACAGCGGGCGAAATGCAAACCTGAGTGAGGAGTGGGCACGTTAAGGAGCGTAAGCGGGAGCGAGTTACATCGCGTTTTCTTAAATATTTTTCATTAATATTGTTTTACCGGAAAACACAGTCTTGGAAGGCCTCCCACGAGGTAGACTTGGTGAAAGTCACGGGAATGCGATGGATGCGAGATGCACGGGACCATTCGTTGTGGTGACACTTGGGGGAGGCCTATGTCCTACAGCAGACGATGAAGATAATGCTTGTGAAAATTTTCTCTGGTTTTTAAAATAACAATTAAATTGAGCATTTCTCATAGACGATCTAATTTTGAGACTAACAGATTTTTACTTTTTTCATTTAATTTTTACAAAAAAATCATGTACGAGTAACTTCGTTAAACCACTCATCTTCTAATTCACACGTAATTAGTTTTAACGGTATTCAATTAAATTATAATTTTCCTGCAGCGTTTTTAAAGGTAGTTTCTTTTCTATAAGTAATAAGCTTGAGTTCAGACCAAGCAAGTTTTTGACTGTATTCATAATATCCTCACCGCATTATTTTTCACAAGCGTACCCTCAAATCGCTATCGCTCACGCCACAGCACGCACCCTTAACATTGCAGCATCTCTCAGTTTCGGTTAATTAAGACAGTGTTTGAGTGGCACTTAGCGCGGGCTAAATAAATAACACCGTGCGCCCGAGTTCGGACCCGATGAATAGAATGTAATGTAAAACATTGTGCCAGAAACTTTGTAAAGGAAATGGGTTTTGTAAAGATATATTTTGGTGAACTAATTAGCTTGGTTGTATGAGAGGTGTTCTATTAGTAACATGAACTTTGTACCTGCTTGAAGAAAGAATCCTTTGATTAGTAATAAGCTGATTTTATTATGTTGCTTATACTCTTAGGGCCTGTTTCACAATGTCCGAGTAAGCACTACTCACTGAATAAATTCAAAAATGTGACAGAATTTGTATGAAATTATCTGCCAAGTAAGATACTCGAAACTTAATCATAGGTGGTGAAATAGGCCCTTATACTTATAATAATTATTTAATTATTATAAAACAAAGTATATACTGCGTCTGTCTGACGGTCCGGTCGGTTCGCGTTTTCACCAATAGATAGAGTGTTTCATTAGGAAGGTTGCATTGCAAGAACTCAGATCTTTTCTTCAGGAGAGAGAATGTTCTTTAATTCACAACGTGGTTCCAGCGTGGGTTGGTGGATATCAGTCACATAACGTCTTCGAATTTTTGATTCCTCATGAAGTTTATGTTGTAATGAAATAAATTACATCAAGAATAGCGCTTGGTTGTGTTTGCACTAGAACTTACATACAACTCATAAGTCAAGGCCATAACCACTGGGCCGCCACTGCCGGACCTGTGCGATGGATTTGGGCTCATTAACTGTCCTAAGGGAGATACCTGTGTCCCAGCAGTGGAAACATTATAAAGCTATAAAAAAGCTAAACTATTATAAAATATGGTACTAAAGTAAATGCAGGCAAGGCAATGCACTAAGTTATTAATCATGAACTAATATAGGAAAGTACTTACACTTTAATAAGAAGAACATCATTAAAGGGTATACCAGTAATCGTCACTCGCGGCCGAGTGATCAGCTCAGTGAATCAATCTACATAACAAATTCACCTTTAGTGTCCGAATTAACCAGCTGAATAATTCAGACTTGTACAGAATTAAGTGAAAATGGCGTGAATATCATATCGATTCAATTAATGTATTAATTATTGGCGATCAGTTTTAATTAGAGGTGTGTGCCGGAGTAATTAATTGTGGCGTAAGTGTGGGGACAGACGGGGAGAGCTGTTGGCAAGGATGGAGGGTAGTTTTATTTTATTGTTGAAGATGATATCGTTCGGTTTGTTTAGCAAGGCCCTTAGTATTGTTTAAATGAGATGCTCTGTTTAAAATGTATTCTTAAATTAGGTTCCTTTGATAATAAGTTAGTAAATATTTTAAAAACCTTAAAAACGTAAATTTTAAACCGTATTTTGGAACAAAAATTGTATTTTTAAGAATCTCCATTCAAGATACTATACTTATTCATTTAATATTTTTAATTTATGAGTACAATAAAAAAGAAAGAAAGTAGAAAGAGTAAAATAGCAGATTTTTAGAGATCTCTACTAGATTTATTTTTTTACATAAATATTTAGTTTTGATATCGATAAAAAAAATGATATTCTGCAAGATATCTGATCTGTATTTCTGAAATATCTGGAGAAAGATGTGTAATAACCACGAAATCATAACCACGAAAAAGCGGTTGCATGGATATTTTTCTCGAGTTGGCCGTAAAATAAGCAGAGATAGCCAAACTCTTCTAATCTTATTTTCAACCTACACATATGGGTTAATGTAATAAAGATCTATTCTAGGATGATTACAAAACCTGTCAGTCAAGTAACCTGCCACAACTACTACCCCCGTCTGAACCCAACCTTACCCCGTAATCACTGTACCAGTGCACTCGCTTCGACAAATAATTACCAGAGCGCGCAGTGATTGAATGCTGATCAGTAAACAGACGTATCAGCAGTAGTGGATAGTCAAGGAGTTACCAGGAAGCACTGGGTAGTAATTGATGGTATTATGGAGTTAGGATGGTAGATTAATTTATTGACGAGTGGTGGCTCAGTGGTAACAGCTCCGACTTACAAGTTAACTCAATCAGGCACATTACTTTGTGTGATTTGTTTCATCACCACTGCTTTAAAACAGTTAAGGAAAATATCGTGAGGAACCTCATGATATATTGAGGGAGGCATGTTGTCCTAATCTGAAGTACTTATTGTATTTTTTGTTTGAATGAGTGAAACTCAAAGTTGCCCCATTAGAAATTACTCCTGTTATCCTGTATCGTGAGTGCATTGTACAAACATGTAATTGAAAACATCCAGACTCGGAACAACTATCGTAGGCCACACAAATTTGTCCAGTGCGGGAGCCGAACCAGCGACACGCAACGCACCAGCTAATCCAAAACTGATATCGCAAGTAGGTTACTTTAACTAATAATCTTACTTCTATATAATTTCAGTTTAAATGAAAATCTATGATTGCTAGTCGGCCTATCCGCGACGCAATGAATGGTTTATGTGGAACAAGATACTGAGTCCAATTGAGCAATACATCGATAAATCACTATGATAATTGATTTGTGAGATAACATACCATCACGCCAGTATTGCTGAAATTGGGTCAAAGGGAAATAAGCAACGTGCAACGTTAAATGGGCAAAAACTCAGACACCCCAAATGATTTTTAATTCAATTGACCCAATCTGGGAGAAAAAAAATTTGAAGGTTTTATGTGCTGTTTTAGTTTGTTTAAGACTAATCTGCATAAAAACGAACTATGTTAGCCCGCGTATGAGGAAAGTTATTCAGTTTTAGACTTTGCTCTAAATTGTAGCTAGGTTATTAGTACATAAACAAATTGATTCAACGGATATGGACATCGGAGCCGTGTTCAGAGTTCAGTGTTGCAATCGCGACGTTAACTGCTGCGTTCCGGTCGCGCGTCTGGGTCGCACTGAATGCGTTGATGTGTGCGACTGTGTCCATAGTTACACGAAACGACAAAAATTATGTAGTAAGACATTTCACCATGCGAGGCATTTCAAACACAAGGAAACATGTTTTTTTAAAATTTATATTCGTAGAGAGCTTACTAACTTTTTATGATGCTGAGGAATCCATCATCTTTTGTTTGCTATAATAATATTATATTATAATCTATTAAAAGATTATATTATAATCCATTAAGTATGGGCGAGTTTTTGAAACCGATGTTATGTCAGTCCGTAGTTAGAAACGGATGGATTGTGTAAGGACTGATATTAATTACTCAGATACCCGTGAAACGAGACACAATAGTAAAACAATAACAGCGCGGTCTCATAGGACCGGTTGGGGATTCAAATGTTAAAGAAAATGGAGTCAGTGATAGTGTGACGGACGACAAGTAATATGGGATAAGGACAGGAAGAAGAAGAAGCTAGAAACGATGAATCGGAACCGTGTACTAGCCTCCGACGTTTTTGTAGGTGCCCATGTAGGCCTATGTAGAATAAAAAGCTTCATTTATTTATTTATTTATTTGGTTCACCAACGACTGTTTACACTAACAATACACATAAATCTATTTTAATACATAAGTAGCAGTGTAACACTCACTTATAGGTAAACACCACATGCACATCACAAAACTTAATTCTAGTAATCTATCTATTCTATGTAACTATATCTATTTATGTAACAAAATGACATAAGTACTTATAAACTATACTTGGTACGTAAACACAATGAAAACACAACAACTAGAGAACAACTAACTTAGAGGTAGAACAAAAATGGTTATTATGAACCACATAAAGCTTTAATGAGCTTTGACCTAAGCTTTGGTAGTGAGTCATGGTGCAAGTCAATGGAATCGCAGCAACTGTTTATGACCATACAAAATCTCGCATATGGAGAATTAGACCCCAAGACAGTTCGTCTAATAGGAGGACGTAGTGGAGTGATGGAGCTGCGTGGGATTCTTGATGGGGCACGAAAATTACATAGTCCTAGCAGTCTAGGGCACTCAATCTTGTTGCTCAAGATTTTGCACATGAATAAAGCGTCATTCAATTGCCTGCGTTTTTCTAGAGTGCACATAGCAAAGTGCTGTAATCTTTTTCTATAAGACGGCATCTTTTTAGCAATACCATCTGAAAATGCTAAGTGCCAGAGGAAGCGCTTTTGAACTCGCTCAATACGCAAACTATGTACCGTATAATGTGGTCGCCAAACAACACTACAATACTCCAGTCTACTCCTAACTAAACTATTGTAAATAATTAATTTTGATTTAAATTTACGGAATCTTCGACAATTTCTTATAACAAAGCCTAGTAATTTGGATGAAGCTTTAATGATGTTGTCTAAGTGAGGAATGAAAGTTAGTTTTTTATCGAATAGAACACCAAGATCTCGTATAATATCTGTTTCCTTTATTGTTTCTGAATTTATTTCATACTTTGAATTTATTATATTATTTTTTCTTGTATATTTAACATGATAACATTTCCCCGAATTTAGACACATTTCATTACTATTGCACCATTGAATTAATCTATTAAGATCCATCTGTAAATATTGAACATCTTCTTCAGATTTCACTACACGGACAAATTTCAAGTCATCTGCATACATAAAAAGCTCAGAGTTTTGAAAGCATTCAGGTATGTCATTTATAAAGTAAATGAATAAAACTGGCCCAAGGTGGGAACCTTGTGGGACGCCTGAAGAAATTTTATAAGCAGTAGATTGGTAACCGTTAACCACTACGAAAAAAGTCCTATCAGTTAGGTACGAACTCAGCCAATTCAGCAAAGTACCAGTAATGCCGTAAGCGCTCAACTTGTGTATTAATATTTTATGGCAAATTTTATCGAACGCTTTACTAAAATCCGTGTAAATAACGTCTGCCTGGTGACCCGAATCGATAGCTTTAATTAGAGTTTCTGTAAATGGTACTAGGTTCGTGCTTGTGGAACGTGCGCTAACAAAACCGTGTTGATCATCACTTAAATACAACTTCAAATGGTCTTGAATGTGTGGACAGATCACCGACTCAAACACTTTTGCACATGTGGAGAGAATAGAGATCGGTCTGTAATGTGACACCAAATCATCGCTATCCGATTTATGTATGGGTACTACCTTCGCTATCTTCCATTTTGATGGAAATACGCCAGAAGTTAGTGATTTTTCAAAAATATGCATCAGCGGACAAACTAACTCTAAGGCACATTCTTTTAAAAAAATGGGTGGGATTCCATCTGGACCTGCACCTTTATTACAGTCTAGGTTTTTTAGTTTCTCATACAGTTTTTTAGGGTCTATACTTGGGCTTGTTAAGCTTTGACTGTTATTCAATAAAGAATTTAAATAGTCTGAATTTTTGTATTTATTGCCATTGTTCTGATTGGTTACATAAACAGAGGAGAAATACTTACCAAACAATTCACAAATCTCCGTACCATTTGATGTTGTATTTATTCCATCTGTCATAGTCATAGGATACGTACTAGTGCCTCCACGCATGGCTTTTACATGTGTCCAAAACATTTTCGGGTTTTTTGTAATCTCATCTTCCAGATGTCCGATGTAATCGTTATAGCAAGCTGTTCGGCTGTCCAAAATCAAAACCTAGCAAGTACATCTGAGTTAATTTTACAGGAGAAGACATGAAACATTTTCAGCTGCCATTTAGAATATAATTCCTTTTTTAAACATATCTTGTTTTCATGGCAATAATTATGATTTGTTTTATTTTACGAAATAGATAAATTAAATGAAAATGCATTTGGACAAGTTTTATGTGCCTTACTAATGACTTCTTTGGATACTTCAAGATATGTATGATACTAAACCAATAGCAAAAACCTAGTTAGATCTCTACCTAGGTTTGTTAATTGGTTTCTCTATACATTCGTTTTTGGATCTAACATTGAAAACCTAGCAAAAACACTTACTAGGTTTTTGAATTGGATTTTTTATTATTTTTAATACCTTATGTCGTATTTCAACCAAGTAAGTAGTATAATTATAGTAAAAAAACAGTTGACTTAATATAAAATGGTTTAATTAAATTATTGAGGAACATAAGGTACATAATCAACTTAACAAAATATCAACTTAAAAAAATCAAATTTCTTCAGCTAAATTTCTTCGCTTCGCCTCCAGTTTGGAGATCAACTGATTCATTAAATTGTTTACGGGTATTTGAACCCAAAACGCACGCCTTGTTTCTGGCATTAAGGGTACCAGCTTTGCCACAATCACATCCTTTTTTTGACCAGGAATGCCTCGAGGAGCTGATTTTTTTTCAGGCAGCCCAACTACTTGAAATTTTTTTGGTAGGAAGTCTAACTCCACAAATGGTTCCTCCGTCGTGTGATCGAGGCCTACCTGTCGGATAGGTTCATCATCTATCCCGGTCATCAGGGAGAGTGGAGACGGCGAGAGATGTCGTGCGGTGTTCCGCAGGGATCGGTACTAGGACCGACCCTGTGGAACATCGGATACGACTACGTGCTGCGCGGCGATCTCCCTGACGGGGTCAGCGTGGTCTGTTACGCAGACGACACGCTGGTCCTGGCGCGGGGAGAGTCGTACCAGGCGGCGGCCGAAACAGCGACAGTCGTGGAGAGGATCCAGCAACTGGGACTCAAGGTGGCATTGCACAAGTCCGAGGCCATGTGCTTTCATGGCCCTCGGAACGCGCCACCACCGGGTTCCCAAATAACGGTAGGGGGGGTCCACATCGGCGTCAGATCAGCGATGAAGTACCTGGGACTCGTCCTCGACAGCCGGTGGACTTTCGAGGAGCATTTCCGACGTTTGGCCCCCAAACTATAATAATCGTTTATTTATAAAATTGGGCATCTTTACAATACAGTACATTAAATAATAAAAAGAACACAGTTGCTTATTTGCCTGAACTAGGGTGAACCTGTGCTTCAGGCTAGAGAGAGCTTAAATACAAAAATATAAATTAACACTAAATCTGACTATTATAAAAATTTAACTAAATTTAAAGATATAAAGATACGGCGTGTATTATTTACTAACAGGAAGTGGAAGTTAAAACTGGACAGGTCTGTGGCCGCTCTGAAGCGGTTCCTGCCCAACCTAGGGGGTCCAGACGCCCCCTGCCGGAGGCTCTACGCGGGGATCGTTCGGTCCATGGCCCTTTACGGGGCGCAGGTTTGGGCGCCGTCGCTAGGTAAGCGACCGGCGGCCAAGCTGAACGCTTGCCAGAGGGTCATGGCCATCCGGATGGTGCGGGGATACCGCACGATCTCCCGCGAAGCGGCGAGCCTCCTCGCTGGCCTGCCACCGTGGGATCTGGAGGCAACAGTCCTTGCACGCATGCACGATTTGCGCGTGGAGATGCAACGCCGCGCCGGGGCGAAACTCCGCTGCCGCGACAAGTCGCGGCATGGCGAACAGAGTTCTGGCGGGATCTCAGGGTGGCATGGCGACTGCGACTGTCGCAACCCAGTGCTGGGCACGCCGTCATTGAGGCGGTTCAGAGGAGTGGTTGGAAAGAGGTCACGGCGTCCTCTCGTTCCGTATGACGCAGGTCCTCACCGGACATGGTAAGTTCAGGAGGTTCCTGCATCGGATCAAGCAGGAGAGGACGCCCGGGTGTCGCCACTGTGTGGACCGCCCGGAGGGCACGGTGGAGCACACGGTAGAAGTGTGCAAGTATTTTGTGAACGGGGAATTATGTCGACGAATTATGAAAAAGTTAAAATTATTCCGAACGAAAACGCACGCGCGTGGCCGTTATGATGATAAATTCCAAATGAGCGAACTGAGACGGGCGCGGCGAAGGCGGCGCGGGAGTAGAGCGGCCCCCCTCTTCGTCCTGCACGCCTAGTTCTCATTGACTTACTATTATTTATTATAGACATTATTTGATAATCGTGTTCAACACTTCAGTGATATTGTAAATCAAAAACCTAGTAAGGGACCATTCCAACTTCAAAAACTTAGTAAAAAGACTAATTTCAAATTCAAAACCCTAGTAAGTCCATTCACAAATTCAAAAACCTAGCATGTACCGTACTTAATAGGTTTTTGTATTTGGAAATGTTACTTACTAGCTTTTTCACTTTGTAAACACCGAGTACGAAGTGCACTTGCTAGGTTCATACATGTTCATATCTCCGATTCTATTTAAGATAGAAATACAGTTGTTTTTGCTATAGACGCAGCAAAAAATTTTGGAAATATTGGTTGAAGAAAACGTATTTCATCAAAAATGTCCCTTGCTAGGTTTTGATTTTGGACAGCCGTGTTGCTAAACTATCACATCGTTTACCAATAAGTTTTAATTCAATAGCATCTAAGGGGTTTTTATACTTACAATATCGTTTTCTTATCTTATACTTTTCATTTAATAACTTAATCAAGTTTCGGCTAAACCATATCGGATATTTACGAGACCTTGGAGCCCGTGGAGGTATAAATTTCTCAATAACCATATATATTGTCCGATAAAAAGAATCGAGCATCTCATTCACTTCATTCTGTCCTTTAAACAAGTCGATCCAGTCGAAATCCTTTAGAAATTTTCTAATACTTGTGTAATTTGCATTTTTGAAATTATTTTTTAACTGCTTATTATTATATGACAACCTGGAGCCCTCATTGAAAGCGATGATTATATCTAGTGGAGGATGGTGCCGGTCAACGTTGGATAGTGGGTTCATATTCTCGATAACATTACACAATGGATAGGTCGATAAAACTAAATCCAGTGTCCGACCAGCAGCATTAACCACCGAGTTAAATTGAGTAAGCCTGTTCATATTAATAAAATCAATCAAAATTTCAGATGTGTTAGGTAAAGCGATATTATAATTTGACTCTCCCACCATGCTCCAATCAATATTACTCATGTTAAAATCACCTACAATATAAATATTTGAATCTCTGATTTGTTCCAAAACTGCATCACAATTGTTCAAAAAATATTCCAGGGAAGAGCGGCGGACAGGCGGGGGTAGGTATACTGCACAGAGAGCCATTCGACGAACGCTACGTGATAGCGGTAGTTCTATGTTAACCCATAGGTCTTCACACTCACTGTTCCAGTGTTTGACTTGTCTTGACTTTATGTTTTTTTTGACGGCTATTAATACACCACCACCTTCTTTACCGCATTGCTGACTAGAACTTTCCCTATCGCGCCTATATACCACATATCGTTCGTCAAATAGCTCACTGCTTAATACAGAACTATTGAGCCATGTTTCAGTTAAAATTACTACGTCATAGTTGTTACAGACAATATTGCGATAAAACATATGTGTTTTTGTTCTCAAACCGCGACTATTTTGGTAATACAACTGTAAGCTGCTGAATTTTAACGATTTTGTTTTTGATACATGCGAAAAGTTTAAAATTCAGCAATTTATGACTTATACAATCTTGTTTATAGCTTCCAAGTTCTTAATAAGTATGTGATCTGAATCAATATTTTTTCTGACGAAGATACGACCATTCCTAATCCAAACGAACTTGTATCCTTTTTCTTTTGCCCTGAGTCTTGTAGCAGCGTGAAGTGCCTTATGAGCGGGAGACAAATGTTCAACAACATAAACAGGTGACTTGCTGCCGGCCAATCCGAGGTCAGCAGTACTGAGTTTGCTTTCAGGAGTTCTCTTATTGTGTTTGATTACTGAGGCGAGCAGGTGATCACGGATCTTTGGAGATACAAGCTGAACCACGACAGATCGGGGGCGATCGTTGGATGTCTGAAGTTTAGCTGTGCGGGTGCAATTCATGATATCGCTGTCCTTTATTTCACACCCCACGACTGAGCCCAGATGTTTGACAACAGTAAACAAATTTTCTTGTTTGTTTTCGGGCAGACATTGTATTTCCAAATTGTTCGATCGGGCTTGCTGCTCCAAATAATTCAATCGCTGACTGAGATCGCAGACCGTTTTATTTAGGATGTCATTCTCTTTCTTCATGTTCTTATAATTGTTTGTTAATTCGACGTGTTCCGATTGCAATCTATCAAACTCCGTAGTATGGAAATTGAACGATTCCTTTAGATCCCTTATTTCACTTTTGATAGGTTCCAGCTCCCTATTTATAATGGTAACTATCATATTAGAAAACTTCTGAGCCATCATGTCAAGCTCCTTTTGAACCACCTCTTGCACAATCAGTCGAACTTCATCGCTGGTGACAGCCTTTATTTCCGGAGGGGAGTTTAGTGCAGGTCTTTTATTACCTCTTGTGGTGGAAATGTTCCGAATCGGAGTGTGGTCTTTTTTAGAAACTCTTGGCATCTGACTCAAACATTCCGGACATATCCATTCATGATAAGCTTCCGAATCAGTAGTAATTTTGGATAGTGACAAACAAAGAAAATGATATTTTTTATTACATTGAACGCAACTTATGAAATTGTCATTCCCTTCTATATCTTCATTGCTGCAGCACCCCCAAGACGGAGTTGAACTTGATGCCATGTTGTAGTTATACTTTTAATAACAAACAGATCCGTGCTGGGTACTTAAAGTTTTACTTTGCGTTTGTTATGAGCAAATAGTATCTACTCACAGTCGCCCTCCGTGCCAGTGTAGCAAGCTCGCGGAAAGAACGTCGTAAGCGCCGTGCATACCGCGTCGCTTACGCGTTAGTTCAAAGCACTTCGCGTTATCACTTGATGACGGTTATTTGCAACAAAGTTTTAATTTATTAATTAAATTGACGCTTATTCAGAACACTAAACAGTTTTACAAGTTCACAGATCGATAACAACACTATATATCTCTTTGAATACACAAAATTGTTTTGTTTACGTTCTTAAAACTTGTAGAAAAGCAATAATTTCGAAGAGTTCAATTATAACATGTCTTGTCGGTGCGGTAGATTACATACGAGATCATAATTAGCATTTGAACGTGCTACATTGGATACAAACAACAAAGTACCACCGAATAAGTGTCATCCGGAGTTACGACAAATAGCACTTTATGACGCTATTGTTTTCTAAACAGTGTGTGACGAATGCGTTTGTAGCAATTAAGTTAAAAATAACGAGGGAACAAGTAACTTGCACACTGATGTTACAGTTGTAAAGATAAGAAAAAATGTAGACGGAATGGGCGACTTATCTGTGCTCTAATTTACTGTGACTCTTATGGGAAACACGTAAGTCAACTGACCGAAGTCAATATGATTTTTTTTTATTTGATATAAACTATTGCTTGACTGCGATCCCGCCTGATGGTAAGCAGTGATGCAGTCTTAGATGGTGAGGCGCACTAGTTTATTAAGAGTCACATTATAAACGCAAATACTGAAAATAGTTTGTTAGAAATCGGTATGATAATTATGGTAAATCTTCATTCCGTCTGTAGAGTATTTAATTTTGTCACACATACGTGCGTAGATACCGATATTGATGCGATAGTATATTTGTGCGTCGATTCCCATATTACTTGCATATTACTAGGGTAATTAATATCTTAAAACAGTATTACCTTCGTGCATTTAAGAGCTGACCCGTCTATCGTCGGCACAACAACAACGAAATCCCACGAACGTCTGATAGACACACACAAGACACACACACACACACACACACTAAAAAACGCGAAAAAAGAAAGATATCGCCAGAACGCTTTGTTAGCATTCAGTAATTCCGTCATATACTCGAATATTTCACAAAACTTGTTCCAGGAAAAAGGTTTTTTTTTAAAACCTTAAAACTTTTTGGAAAATATTCTTGTTGTATATTTTTTTAAATTTACGGTATTATATTATAAAGGGTGCTCAGGCTCACTCAAAATAGCAGATATCCAGAGGTTTTTATTGGATTATTTTTACACAAATTAATGTTCTCTATGGAAACCTAGATTAATATCAACTAGAAATCGGTCTTTCCAAGGCAGCACAAGCTGTCGTTTTACCAAAACCATTTGCCATACGCAAGTTAGGTTACAATAATTACAATCCATAACTCAAAAACCCACAAATCAGTAACCATTTGACCTTCACATTTAAACCCAACCAGCCAAAAGCGATAGATATAATTTCCATCAGAATTTAACAAATTAATCAGTATAAAATTACCCAGTGTTGCCTGGGGATGTTAATAATGTACCGGTTGCTATGGCAACGGACGGCCCTTGAGGACCCCGCTGGTAATATGTAGTCTGATGACATTGCACTGTGGGGCAAACAAAGGGGGGTTGCGGACAAAATTAGGTTAGCTTTTTTTGTGTGTTTTTATTGTTGTTGAATTTTGATTTGGTGGGAGTGATAGGAGCATGATGGATGCTTTCTTTTTCCTGTAAGTTGAATATGATTTTTACAAAGGTTGATTTTTCGTGTCGTGATGGTCTTTCATGCATGAGGTTGGTCGGTTTCGAAGCTGGGCAAGTAAGAATTTTTATTTAATATGTACTTTTCTAAGTTAGTCTAGGACATTACTGACTGACACCCCATGCCTTGGAAAGCACGCATAATGCTGAAGAGTTTGTTTATTAATGTCTACCTCATATTGTATTTCATATAAGTTTTTATTTGTAAAAGTCCCCGTGATTCTAAGACAATGGGTAACTGAAAAATATAGGTAGGTTTTAGTTAGCAAAAATCTGACACACTATCGCTCCATCAAACCCTAAAAGATGGTTTTTTTTGTTGATAGGTTTACGCTTGGTCGCTATATCATCGCATTTTAAATTACCAAATATCTTCTCCAAGTTTCAATGGTTCTCAAAAAGAAAGGGTCCCATATAAAAATAAAATGCCCTATCAAACAAAATTAACCTATCACATACCCGCAAAACGAGATACAATAGTAAAACAGCAACAGTGCGGTCTCATAGGACCGGTCGGGGATTCATGAACTAAGTTTCCCACCTACTAAATCATTCCTACCAGTGGTTAGTAAACCTACAACATGAACCACTAACTAATCCCACTAGCATTCAATTTTCGCCAGCGATCCGTTAAGATAATTAGTGGTTCGGTAATATATAGCATGTTGATCAAATAACTTTGTGTTCGTGTCAGCGCCGTGCTCCGTGCTCGCCACGTACGGTGGTAGCGGTCATTAGGGCCGTCTGATGGCGCACTGTGCGCTGGCTGTAGCGGTGCTGGACAAAAATGTAAATAATTAGAGTCTGTCACTGGTTTTGATTAATTAAAAACATTTTTTTTTCTATTTATAATATTATTACAGTACAATATCAGTGACCAGACACTGTTAATTATTATTAATGATATTTATTTTGCAAATAGGTTTTAAAAATACTTTTACTCATTGGTAAATTCTTTCTACAAATTAAATTACATAGATAAGGTCGGTAATTGCTAGCTGACTATCAAAAGAAGAAACACCAAACCAAACTCGAGTCTCTTTTGAAGTCTATAGCTAAATCAACAATTTGGCTAGTTTAAATACTAGGACCATAAAGATCGAATTTTTCAGCATATAAGCAACCAGATGATGTTTTGATGTTTGTCTACTACTTTAGTTGTTTGAGACTGAAATTTCATTTAAAAAAAACTAATAAATAGACTAATGATAAATCAAAGCGAGTAATACTTCAATGTTCTATGACGTCATCACAACCAACATCATTTGAACCTGCTGAGAAATGTAAATATTTACTATTATGTCTTTCTTTCATTTCTGCTCAGAGCATTTTTCACTGAATGCTTCTCAGAAGATCCTTTCAATAGCATCAATCATATTTCTTTGAAATAGTCAGACGCTTTGTACTCGACTTGTACTGACTGACCTTATTAGAACATACTTTGCTTCTGTTATAGTGAATTTTTCTCATTGCTTTTTTTATTATTTAGGTATAGCGCGAACCTATACTTGGACTAAGATAAAAAATAAAGCTAATAAATAAATACTTGGACTACTATCAAACCAGATATAAGCGATAATGTAGCCGACGTTAGAGCACGCTTATCGAGAAGTAACCTATCTTTATAATTGTCAGCTTTTATTACTTATTATTTGATTTTAGAAGAACCAACTGCATATACAATTGTAGTCAATTTGTAATAAGCATTTTTATTGCAGGTTTACGTTAACAACAGAAAAAATAGAAGCATGATATTTAAATGTAAGCCTTAGACAAGTGCACTCTTTTACAAACTACGTCTTTTGACGACACTCTTGGCGTCGTGGTTGAGCAATTGGATGCTGTGCTGCGTGTCTTAGGTTCGATTTGCATACGGAACAAATATTTGTTTGAACTACAGGCAGGATGTTCTTAGCCTTTTTCCCAACTATATTGGGGTTGGCTTCCAGTCAAGCCGGATTTAGCTGAATACCAGTATTTTACGAGGAGCAGCTGCCTACTCTAGTAGGCCTCCACAACCCATTAACTGGGGTGACACGGTACTTCATGGCAAGACTGGAGTCAGATTTACAGGCAGTTGTTCCTAGAATAATGACCAAGACGTATTTTTTTTAAAGCCATCTTGCTATGTTTTCTTTAAAGGGTTGTGAGGTATTCATGCAAACTTAGTTATGGGTAACTTGTAATATCCAAATTTAATAAGAAAACCAGAAGCACAATCTCCAAACCTCATATCTATTGTAATCCTCGCTATCAATTCATAGTGGAACAAAAATGTGCAATTTGGGCGCTGGCTTGTGTCCAACCGATGGCGCATGATGGCCCACGGTGTGCCCACTGTGCGGCCATTAACATATTAATGTAAAACGTTATTAGGCGCGGTAACTGATGGTCGGCTTAGACGGCTTGTTGACGGCAAGTTCAAACTGCTGTGATACTGGGTGGGCAGGGTTTCAGGTGACTGAATTTTGATAGTTTAACCTATCAATACCCGCGAAACAAGACACAATAGTAAGACAATAACAGCGCGGTCCCATGAGACCGGTCGGGGATTCATCAATTAATTATTATAGGTGTAGATTTTTTTGGTTTGAAATGGTTCATCATCTGCCTAGCCTTTTCCCAACTATATTGGGGTCGGCTTCCAGTCAAGCCGGATTTAGCCGAATACCAGTATTTTACGAGGAGCGGCTGCCTACCAGACCTCCACAATCCATTAACTAGGGTAACACGGTACTTTATGGTTTGAAATAGTTATTAGAGTTTTTTTAAGTAGGAAATCCTTTCATCAGAGCGGAGTGGGAGGATGTTTCAGGCTGTTACTGACTAAAATCCACTTCTATGTTCTTTCTTTGCCTTGCGTTTCAGGACACCTGGTTTTCCTATCACATGCTTTAGAAAAATTGACGGAGGTGCTAAATAAAACTTAAAAAAAATTATGATAGCTCTTTCCTTCCGAATTTCTTTCACGTTAACCAACGCGGGTAGTATTGTACATAAACGTGTGTGCAAAACCAGGCTAGGTATAGTCTCTGTTCCTTTACCCTCATATTCCGATGGAAGCCGTTCCCGGAGTCTGCTATGACCGGAGTGATGCGCATTAGTAAAAGCAGGATAGTTTAATGTAAATTCCTTAGGCAAGTATTTGTGTTTGCAACCGCAAGACAAATGAAGCTTTTACTCTTAACTAATCATCACATACATAAAACCACTATCATAAACTTGATAAAACTATCACCTACCCATAATACTTTATAAGGAAACTCTATCAATATACAGTTCATTGCATGCCCGCAAGGCGCCGAGATATAAATCAAGCTAACTGAACGCGCAACGGAAGACGTTTTATTATTTACCGCCTATTTACCGTGTACCGTAAAAGTCATTACCGGTATAAACTACGGTACTTACGTGTTTATAGGCATGTCTTAATCCGAGTGTAGCTTACCTGTGAATGAAGGAAAGAATACATTAGTATTGATTGGAAATTAATTTTTACTTACTCGAAAACCGCTCTACCGCTTTTAAGCACGCAATTTACTGTTTTTCGCACTAGTGGGGAAAAATTCTCGCGTTCTCCACTTGTATCAAAATGGATGTCTTCAAGACTAGAGGCCTCTTAATAAACTAGTCTCACCATCAACGATTGCATCACTGCTTACCAGCAGGTGGGATCGGCTTCAAGCACTAGTTTATATTATTAAAACAAAAATGCTATTTTTTCCCGATATTTGTTTTTCTGATAGGTTTGCGCTTGACCGCCATCTCATCTGATGTGGTCGACGATGGAGCGCGCTTATCTAGAAGTAACTTATTCACTCTTGACTTCTCAGTCACTTTCAAAATAATGAACAGTAAACGTTTACATTTCAAAATCATCAGCACCACAATCAAAATAGCAGCGCTCCGTTAGTTTATGCTGCATAAAATTATTCCCATAGTGTTGCTAGCATTGTGTTGCACACAAAGTTGATAAGTGGCCGTAAGTCATAACTTCTGATACGTAAGGATGTGTGCACACTGGCGAATGGCGCCTGGTCAAATTGCTAATTGGTGACGCGAAGTTTAGTTAAATTAACTGTTTAATTATTTTGCTGTTTGTGGTTTTAAAAAATGTAATAATTTCATTATATTGTTTAAATAATATTATTGCCGAAGTGAGGATTATCTATTTCAATATAACATTTATATGAATTGTTTTTCTTTTAACTCTGATGCCTGCCATAGTTATGGGATACTTCGCAAGTCATCGTGGTCTTGGAACGCAAAGTGGAACTGACAAAACACGAGTGGGTATAGTCAACACTAGCTGAAACCCGCGGTTTCACCCGCATTTTTCGTTACTGCTCCGCCCCCGTGGGTCGTAGCGTGATGTTATATAGCCTATAGTATTCCTCGATAAATGGGCTATCTAACATTCAAAGAATTTTTCAAATCGGACCAGTAGTTCCAGAGATTACCCCCTACATACAAACTTACAAACTTACAAATTTTACCTCTTTATAATATTAGTATAGATAGTATAGATAAGGCTAATATTCAATTTCAGCCAAATTGTAGTAAGACAAATTATTTGCTATTCTAGAATTTTTTCATAAGTTTTGTCTACTCATTTCAAATTGCAGTTTCTTTTGCTGTGATATCTGATCGATCACGACACACACACATTTTTATTTAATAGATTTTTTGTGCTGCGCGAGATTTTAAATCTTAATATAATAAATAAATTCCAAATTTGTTTCTTTTTACTTTCCGTCACTTTTTTACTGTACTAAATCATTGTCTCCTCCCTCCTTCCCAATTAATTAAGTCTCATTTTTATTTCTTTTATTGCACATACAGTTGCAATTCTCCATCTTCACCCATCAACATGTCCTCCCCCTAACCCGAACCACGCACGCGAGCTTGCGCCGGCGCCGCCGTACTCATATATCTGTCACAAATCGGCGCGCGCGCACCAAGCAGCTCTATTGAGCGCCCATTGAGAAACGACACACATTCACTCGAGGAATTCGCGTACTATGTGTACTGTGTAGTGTGTAGTGTAGTGTGGAGGAAGTTGTGTAGGATTGTGTTTGGTTCTTATAGGACTGGGTATTTTTAGGTTTTGTTGTTTGGTGGTTAAGTAAATTGTTGTGGTTGCTGAAAGTCTTAGATCTAAAAAATCAAAGACATGTGACATCCGCCAACCCACACTGGGCCCGCGTGGTGGGTAACGGCCCATTCCCTCTTCTAGAGAGGAGGCCTGAGTCCCAGCAGTGGGAACATTATAAGGCTGATGCTATGTTATTGGGGTCGGCTTCCAGTCAAACTGGATCTAGCTGAATACTAAATTCTGTTGAAATGATTATGATGATAAGGTATTATTTTTAAATACACAATCGGACCTTTAAGTCCGGGCAGTCATTAGAGTACTATATAATAAAAGCGTCTGTTTTTAGAACATCGATTGAGGTCTACACTGTACGCATATTTTACGACTAGGATACAAATACTTATACAACCCAATCATTAATATTACATCTTCAAAGTAAAACCACATTGTGGTTACATTGTAAAGTCATAATAATAATAATAAACTTGCTCCCCTACTAACGCCATTTAAAAGCCTGTAAAATATTTTAACGACACCACCATTTAGTGAGGCAGAGATTAAAGTTGCGTGTGTTGTAAAACAGTGAAATTTGCTAACATGGGTTAAGATATGAAGTCTTGAGCGTGACCTCTTTTATAGATATTACATTAATGATGATACCTCATGGCTTGTTGATTGTATGGCTTCGTTAATCTCTAGTTAATTACTGCAAGGTTTTAGTTAATCACATATAGTTCGGCTTTTTTTCTTAAATATGGAAAATCAGCCAATTGCTTCTTCCCCTCTAGAAGTAGGAGGGCTTGTCAGTCTTTTACCGACTAAATGATTTTAATCACTAGTCTCGCATCCATCGAATTCCCGTGACTCTCACAGTCCAACTAGTGGAAGGCTTTCCAACGTTGCGTCTTCCAGTATGCGGTCGCCAGTCCAGATTCCAGAACCTTTTGGCACTATCGACCATCTGTTCTTCGCGCCATTTACCCTGCCCATCACCTACCATCTTCATTCCTTATGCGATCACGCAAGGAAACTCCATCCTCATCATCTGCCTAGCCTTTTCCCAACTATATTGGGGTTGGCTTCCAGTCAAACCGGATTTAGCTGAATAACAGTATTTTACGAGGAGCGGCTGCCTACCAGACCACCACAACCCATTAACTGGGGTAACACGGTACTTCACGGCAAGACTGGAGTCATATGTACCTACTGGCTTCTGACTATCCGTAACGACTGCCAAAGATCTACAAACGACAGCCGGGACCTACGGCTAACGTGCTTTCCGAGGCACGGAACTAAACTCGGTATGTTAAGATGGTCACTGATCCACAGACTAACCTTGGCAAGCGTTGCTTAACCTTGAAGATCGAGCCGTGCGGCTGTTATTATCTAGCCACGAGCTTCTCCAAGGAAACTCCAAGCATAGACTTTTCCATTACCCATTGATGAGATGAGGCCGATGAGTAAGCAACCACGACAAGAGCCATATGTATGTATTATTTACTTTCATTATTATATCGTACCGTTATTAAGTATATATTAGGCACGCTAGTTTGGTTTATAGCCACAATAAACCGTTGATTTACGATATATTGCTGTAACTGTATATTTGGCGTTTACTTTATACGGTATGAGGAGTATAACTATTGAAACTTGATGTTATTATCAATTTTCATAGTTAGCTTTTTATTGTAGTTATTAAACACATCATTTTAATGGTTTTCTTGAAGAAATAATAATAATAATAAAATAATAAAATTTATTCAAAAAATAAAGTAATACAGTAATCACATTATTCTTAATTCTATGTAAAGTTCACAAGTGTAACATGCCTGAACTAGGACATCCTGTGTTTCAGGCGAGATAAGGTAAAACATTATATCTAAGTAATCACAATAATCACATCATACTCAAAAGGTAAAATAGTCAACTAATAGGTATTAAAAAGAGGTGTAAACAGTATAAAAATCTTACTTGCTAAAATCTTTGTATATTAACTAAGCTAACTAATCATAATAAAAAATGCAATTAATATTTATTTAAGTACAACTAATAACTTTTCTGTATCTTCATAGGACAAATTTTGTAATGTTTCCTTCAGAGTTTTCTTGCAATTTACATAATTTAGGGAATAAATATTTGCTTTTGCATTAAGTCTGTTATAGAGTAGTGGTCCCAGAAAAACAAAAAATTTTGCTGTAAAAGCATGTTTTGTGCTTTTTGTGGGACAAACTATGTCTTTTCGTCTCTTTTTAGTAAGTTCAGTGCTGAAGCGGAGGGATGCGTGTTGTTTTAGTACAATGTTCATTATGAATAACTGCCGGACTGTTAGTACTTCACAATTTTTATAGAGTTGGTTAGTGGGAAAAAGGAAAGGGCGGCAAGTAGACACCTTGAGAATCGCTCTTTGAGCTCTTTCGATTGGTAGTAATAATGTTTTACCTGCTCCACCCCATGAGGTAATGCAGTATGTCAAAATTGACTGACATAGAGCAAAGTAAACTTGCTTAATTATTTTTGGGTCCGCAATATGTCGCAGCTGTTTAAATACAAATATCAGCTTACGAACCCTATTATTTAAGACTTCGATATGTTGTTTGAACGTAAGGGTCTCATCTAATATAACACCTAGGTATTTTATTTGGTTAGTCTTATTAATATTAGGACACATTAGCGAACATTCTGCGGGGACTGTGCAACAATGAGCATACAGCGTTGAGAAATTATTGGAAGTTGGTTTGCGCATGGAAAACTTTATATAATTTGTTTTATCCGTATTTAGGGTTAATGAGTTATGATGAAGCCATTTATTTACAATATTGAAGCCATTTTGCGCAAGCTTGTGAACTTCATGTTCCGATTCAGCCGCAAAAAGAAGAGCAGTGTCATCAGCGTAAGATATTACTGTGCCGTGCTGTAGTTTAAGATTACAAAGGTCATTTATGTATATCAAAAACATAGTGGGTCCTAATACACTTCCTTGGGGAACACCAAAAGACGTGTTTTTTTGGTCTGCGCTGAGGACATTGCCAATTCTAACGCACTGAGTACGGTCTTCTAGGTAACTTTTGAAAAGTTTTAGCTGGATACCTCTAATACCTATTGTTTCAAGCTTGCGCAATAGAGTAGGAATAGATACTGTGTCAAAAGCTTTGGCAAGGTCCAGGAAAATACCTACTGTATGGTTACCCTTGTCAAGTTCTTGCGCTAGAAAATCAGTAAGATGATGTACGGCATCGGCAGTTGAAATTTTAGGTCTAAAACCAAACTGACGATCTGATAAAATTGATTTGTCCTCTAGATATTTGAACAACCTTTTATTTATGATTTTTTCCAATATTTTGGACATACAAGGCAATAAAGAAATAGGTCTGTAATTTGTTACTTGTTCTTTACTGCCTGATTTATGAACAGGGATGATAACTGCTTTTTTGAGACACTCAGGAAAGATACCCAAGGATAAACACATACGAAAAATGTAAGTCAGTGGAGGTACTAAAATATTTCTGAAATGTTTAATAATTTTATTTGATATTTCATCCCAACCAACTGCGCATTCATCTTTCAAAGACATGATTATATTTTCTACTTCTGTCTCATCAGTATCTAATAAGGCAAAAGATGATAGAGTGGAACTACTCGAGGTAGAAGAGTTCACTAGATAAGCAGATTGACCCCGGTCATTTTTTTCCGCCAGACACTTTCCAACGTTAACAAAAAAATTATTTGCCATGTTAGCAGACGTCAGCTGTGACGAGTGCGCTCGTAATAAACTTGAAGATGACTCATTTTGTTTTGAGGAAAAAGTTACATGTTTAATATACTTCCAGATCTTTTTACTATTTGTTCCAGCCTTATCCAGTGCAGTTTTATCGCAGCTGATTTTAACCTTTTTGAGAAGATTATTACAAAAATTACGATATCTTTTGTATGACAGTTGTAGAACTGTATTCTCTGGATGAGATTTACATCTCATGTGCAGTTTATCTCGGTGTTTCATACAGCGGATAAGACCTGGTGTGATCCACGGTTTTATATTGTAATTTCTGCTGCTCAACTGCGATATGACCGTATTTTTCTGAATTGCATGACGTACATTTTCTATAACATACATCATACAATACTGTGGGTCAGCAGAATTATAGACTGGATCAAAGTTGATGACGCGTAAGTCTTCTTCAAGTTTATTTATATTCAATTTCGAAACTATGCGAGTGTTTTGTTTACGTAAATTACAATTTAGTGTTAGTAGGACAGCATTGTGATCTGTAATTGTAGAGTTAATAACAAGTGCAAGTGAAGGAAAATTTGATTTGAGTATGATATGGTCCAAGCAAGAGCCACTATGATGTGTAGGGAAACAATGTGCTGGGAGCAAGTTGAGGTATTCCTGAGCAGATCCGTCAGTACTTCCTGGAAGAATATTAATATTAATATCTCCAATTACTACCGTGTTTTTAAAAGGTGATAGGTTTTGCAAGACATCATTCAGAGTATCAGTAAAATTGTTAGTATTTTTGAAAGAGGGGGGACGATATAATGCTACTATCGCAAAATCTGATCCAATCTTCACTACCAAACTGTTACAATCTTGCATATTTGGTTCCTCAACTGAGACTTTCAGATGATCTCTTACATAAACTATCACCCCATCATTTTGGTTGTAATTCCTACCACTTTTGTACATCTTATACCCTGTGAGCAGTGGTATATTATATTTCTTGGTAAGCCAGCATTCCGTTAAAACAATAACGTCACAATTAATGTTGAGCCGTTGTTGAAAAACGCTAAAGCTGTCAAAATTCTTAAAAATACTGCGAATGTTTTGTGTTAGTATGGTTAATGGTGTTTTGTAGCCGGAAAGATATTGTTTGCAGCTTTCAGCTTCACAAAGTCTAGACTCGGATACAGAAAAATTATCTAAATCATTAATTAAATTATTTATCATAATAACAAAAGAGAAATAAAACTTTACTATAAAAACTAAAAAGATCTAAAATAAATAACTTATTAACGGCGCTCTTAGGCACCTTCATAATCTATTGAGTTAATATACCTTTTTTCGGCCATCATTTTTGCGGGGCAGTCAGCAGCTCCAGTGTTGTGTTTGTCTGGCTTTTTAAAATGCAAGCAAGTAGCGCACTTTGGTTCATCTGACCTCTTTGGACATTCTTTGATTGAATGGCCTTGCTCACCACAGTGACCACAGGTGTAGGACGTCTGTCGACATGATTTGGCAGCATGGCCATATTGTTGACACTTATAGCATCGTGTGACCAAAGTAAAATCTCTTACAGGGCATGATGACCAATTCACAAACACTCGTTCTCTTGACATTAGGGCTTTTCGTATGACTGGTGATACTTCTACGACGTAGTTGCAATAGTCAGTATCTCTCTTACCCGACTTATGGCTTAACTTGACTGAGGTCAAAAACGTCTCAAGGCTGCAGCCCTGAAGCTTCTCGGCGAGATTTTGCTGGTACAAACACGTGAAAACCTCGTTTTCTGACATCGATGTCGGAACTCCTAATATAACAACCCTAGGCTTCCTTTTATAAGGCTCGTCGACTGTTAGACCCGATTTTGTTAGCTGCTCCGATTGCCTCAGCTTCTCGATGTCGTCTTTCGACTCAGTGCTGATGATAACACCACCGTTTTTAGTCTTGCGCAGGCCTCTAACATGCAGCTTCATCTGTCCGGGGCAAATGATTTTTTGGACGAGAGATTTTGTTGCATCGCTGGATTTTAATTTATCCACAGGATAAATGGCCACAGAACTCACGTTTGTCGGCTGGATGTAGTTGTTGGCTCCTTTCTTGACCATGTCAGCAAATGAAGCTCCCAGGGCAGGTTTTGTTTTCTCTTCGACACACAACTTGAGTTCCTTTAGTTGCTGTGAAAGGTCGAGTTGGGTTTCAAGAGCTTTGGCAACATTGAGGTATTGGAAAGCTTTCGCTTTCATGTACTGGTATTGTACCGCCATCTGCGATGTGCTATGACCGATCTTCCGGCATAGGGCATTGAGGCGCGTTTTCTGGTCCATATTCAGCTTGCTTTCCGCTGCGATAGTGCACACCTCCTGCAAGTTCTGGTCGATGGTCGTCATCCAGCTCTGAATGTCCGATGTCGTAATAGCTTCAAAAGTTTCATTCTTTTGCTGCGGCGCTTGAGGAGGAGGAGCGGGGCCGGCTACAGGTGTAGGCGGCGGCGAACGAGCACACCTACTTCTTGGGCTGAAGGGACTATCCTCCATCATATAGTAGATAATTTACCTATGTATTAATCACTGATCATTTTTATAGGGAAAACACATCAAACCTAATGTATGAGTCACTTTACAGCAATTTAATAAAATCTAGGTCACGATTTCGCAAGTGATTATTTGTTTATATTAATATTGTTCGATACGTCTGTTCACTACGACCGTCCAAAACTCTATCCCTTACATGACTTACATGACCCTGAAATGACTTACAGTTTGTATGTATTTAGAGTACCATATACGGTCAAGAAAAGTATCTATGTAGAATTGTTTCATATGAGCACAGTGTCAGATTTTCCTAATTTTTAAAAATAAATGCTATATACTAGTGCTTAATTGCGATCCCACCTGATGGTAAGCAGTGATGCAATCGTTGATGATGAGGCGCACTAGTTTATTAAGTACCTATTCACTCTAGCCTTGAGGGAAACTAATTTAGAATCAGACGGGAAGACCGTAGCAGGCATATTATTCCAGTTCTTCGATGCTCGCGTTATAAACGATGAAGCGAAACGCTTAGTCCGGGCCGTAGAGGTTTCAAAATTGTAAGGGTGGATAACTACTCGTCGTACTTCGGGTTGTCCGATGGTAGAAAGGAGATGCTGGAATCAATTCATGTAAGTAATTCCCAGAATTGATAATAACTACAGCTTTACCTACTTCTTTTACCACGAGAACAGACAGTGAAGCATTAAGCTTAAATGAAAATTTTAAGTAAAAAACAACAGAGAAACAAAAAACAAATATTTTTACCAAAAACACTGCCCAGAAAGCGGAGACCGCAGAACGATTTATTTTAATAACATTTCAACGTGCTCTCATTCAGCGAAAAAGTGTAACAAGTCATTCCCAACTTATTTACGTCCTTAACACAAGGGAATAAGGTTGAAATTGTGGAGGTGTGGAGTCAAAAAATAATTAATTTCATTCGCGTTATAAATGCAGTCGGTAAACCACAAATATTGGTTCAAATTCGTTTCTGTGTTTACATGAGTTTAGAGATTTGTATTATTTGCTGGGTACCGTTGCAGGCACAGTAACTTTATGTTTGTTTATGAAAAAAAGTACGAGAATAATAATATGGGAATGAGGAGCTTTTTATTTTAACCTATCACATACCCACAAAACGAGACACAATAGTAAAACAATAACACCGCGGTCTCATAGGACCGGTCGGAGATTCATGAATTAATCGAGTGAAAACCAATAGCTCTTTGGTTTTTATTACAATTGATAGGCTTACGCTTAACCGCTATCTCATCGTAAGCAATTATGTTTACTATAGGCATATATAATCAAGCCTTTATCATGTTACGGATCCTTTAATTAATCCAGATTATTTTGTATTATTGATAGGCTCGCATCTGACAACTATCTTACCTGATGGTTAAAAACGATGTGGTCGACAATGTTAGTCGCTTGCCTAGAAATAACCTATTCACTCTTGAATTAAAGACTCTGCCGGAGTCTGTGTTTCCTACAACCTCCCCTAGGTTGTAAATACAGACTCAACAGGGAATTCCATTCCTAGGTCGTATGCACAATGAATGTGAATTTAAAACTAGCCTAAACCAATCTTATCTACATCTAATTCACTCAACTATTCAGTATTTCTGACGTTACGACAAAACCAGCTGAACAGTACCACAATTTCCCTCAACAAAAAATTCTAATGCCCCTACACCCACTATACAGTCTATAGGTAACCCAGTATCAGCAAACTCGCAGGCACCAAACAAATCCGTCAGCAACACAGTATATCAATTAAGAGCAGTTTTCACAAACTGTCCGTACGTGCATGTGTCCACAAACTGTCCGTATGTGTATGTGTCCAAAAAATTCCCTTGCGAAGGCACGCCCGCGCCGCTTGCTTAGTTAGGCACGATGGCACTAGGGTGGGTAGAGCGACCTAAATTATTGGGATAGTCTTGATTTTTTTGCCTGGACTGGTGTCCAAAAATTGTGTATGGAAATTGGTTGTTGTATGGCATAAGAGCAGTGGTGGCCCAGTGCTAACTGCCCCGAGTTGCAAGTTGTGGGTCGCGGGTTCAAGCCCGGTCAGGCGCTTCACTTTGTGTAATTTATTTCATTACCACTGCTCTTTTTGAGAGCAGCGGTGAAGGAAAACATCGTCAGGAAACCGTCATGTCCTAGTACCAAAAATTCGAAGACATCTGACATCCACCAATCTGCAATGGGCCCGTGCGGCGGTTTACGGCCCATTCCCTCTCCAAGAGAGGAGGCCTGAGTCCCAGCAGTGGGAACATTATAAGGCCGATAATGCTAATGCTAAATGGGCATGTGATGACAATGTAATGGCGGTCGTAGGCTCTATTACCGCAAGAAGCCAATATTTTTGTTAGGTCTGTAGGTGTTCTAGGTCTGGGTGTCTTATGATAGATACAGGTGTTATTTTTGCTGTGTTCAGAATACGATGTTGGCAGCTGATAGCTATATATTTTAAAGAAGAAGATGTGGTATACCTATCTCAAATAAATGAGGCCATCTAACGAAATACGCGTTTTGGTAACACATTTAATGTATGTACAGCTAAGGAGTGGAATTCTCTGCCGGAGCCTGTGTTTCCTGATAGCTACAACTTAAGGGTCTTTGAGTCAAGAGTGAATTGTTTACTTCTAGGCAAGCGTGATCCATGGTCGGCCACATCATCGCTTACCATCATATCGTAAAATAGTGGGTAAACACGAGCCTATGAAGAATAAAAAAATTGTTTAGAAATTGTAAATAAGATCTTGGACAAAAGGTACGTTTATAAGTACAAGACTTATTATATTTCCCATGTTTATTTCATTATTAAGTTATTTCCTATTACATTGGACCTTATCCTAATATCCATTACATTAGTTAGGCAAAATTCCAACACTGGTCTCGGAATTTGGCACTGTTTCCGTGGATATGTCAGTGCTTGTGCATAATTTATCTCAGTTACATCACCGGGAGCAATGTTGACAGTTCATTCGAAACTCCCCAGAAATTCACAAAACAACTTTTATCCATAAACTAGCTGTCCCTTGCGGTTTCACCCGCATTTTTCGTTACTGCTCCGCTCCCGTGGGTCGTAGCGTGATGGTATATAGCCTATAGCATTTCTCGATAAATGGGCTATCTAACACTGAAAGAATTTTTCAAATAGGACCAGTAGTTCCAGAGATTACCTCCTACATACAAACTTACAAATTTTACCTCTTTATAATATTAGTATAGATGAAGCGTCAACAGTACGAGGAAGGACTGTTGACAATGTCACCTCTAGTATCTTATTTATGTAGCCGAACATTTGTCAGCAACATCGCCTACGAGGAAAATGAAATCACTGAGAAAAATTATGCTTATGAACATTCCACTGCGTAGATCTTTACGGAGATGAATGTGGAAGAAACTCCATGGTCACTCTTTTAAATCGTGTTATGTTTGTCAAATATCTTGGCTACATATTTCACATATCACCATCATCGTCATAATCTTCCTGCCCTTGTCCCGTTTTATTTAGGGTCGGCGCAACATGCTTTTCTTCTGTTTTGTCTTGTCAACCGTCACGCTACCACTAACTCGCTTTTCTTTCATATCACTTCTCACACAATCCATTCATCTTTTCTTTGGCCTCTCCCTCTCCATCTGTCATGTATATTGTTAATCTAATTGGTAATTAATTGTTTCTTTGAATGATGATGGTCATCATCATCTCAGCCGAAAGACGTCCTCTGCTGGACATAGGCCTCCCCCAAGCGTCACCACAGCGACCGGTCCTGATGATGGTAATCCATCATCTTTCATAAAACCATAGAAGAGAATCAATGATGATTCTAACCAGCCGATGCTTGAATTTCTTTATAGTCCAGTCAAAATAGACTAAATTATGATTCAAGTTTGCATTAATTCCCAACAAGCTGGATTTTTGTGCAGGTCTTGGATGCGTCATTACAAATGACATGTCAAAAGTCCCCATCGATCCCGCTTGTGCGTTGTTTTTTATTCGAGGTCAAAGGTCACAAATTAGCGTTTTTTGCGTATATCTCTGAAACAACGAGGGCTATCGAAAAATGGTTCAGACAAAGTTTGTAGATCGTAAAATTTAAACACTTTTTCTTCTACGGTGCACTGTTCTCGAATTAATGCAAACTGGAATGTCTATTTTGACTGGACTATTATTTACCTTAGTTTTCGGAAAGGTATAAGCTATTGCACTCTTATCTACAGCCTCGTTCCTATTCACCAGCCCCCTAATGGGACATGTCCAAGCTACTCTAGGCTCATGGCGACAGTAATCCGCCGCCTGCGTGCACACGAGGCGTGAGCGCGCATACATTAGCGGCTTGCTGATCGTGGGGCCTAGCTGTATCATGTTTATTAATAATGTCACTTGTTTAGCTGAGGCGGATTTTTTAATGAGGGTAGTTTGGTGGTGGTTCTTTATGGAGAGGCGGAGTTGGATTCGTGGTTGAATGTGTACGGTTGACTAAGATGAAAGTTTTCGTGGACTTTGAAATAATGTGCTTAACGAGGATCCATCTTGAACTGCTGATCTGAATTTATGGTTCTTTCCTTCCGTTCTTTAATTTCTGATTGCAAACTTAGTCGAAGATGGAAATTTTTCTAATCTAATCATCAATTAACTTCTTCCACTAGAGAGAGGGAGTATCAGACTTTTTCTGACTGAGGACCTACCTATATTGCTTTATGTTCAAGGACTCTTTCACATAATCTCACAGTCTGAAGATAAAGATATCGAAGACAATGATTGAATTGACTCAGATTCTAGATTGCGTTTAATTGCAAGACAAAATGAATATCTATTAATAAACTTGCCATTCAATTTCTAGCTACAGTAGTTAATATTAAATACATAGCCGCTAAAGCTCTCTAGACACCTCCACCACAAACCCTCTAACTAACAACTTCAATCAACACAGAAGCTATCATTAAAAAAATGCAATCCAATTCCTCTAAAATAAAATAAAATACCTACAAAAAAATCTAGGTCAACACCAGCACTATGCTCAAACGACATTTTTATACCCATGTATTGGCAAAGCACTTAAAACTGCAAACACAATTTTTCACATATAAAAATTTTACGTCATAGAGGCTGAAATATCGCGGTCACACTGTACCACTGAAATATAGTGGTCGTACTGTAGCCGTCCGCAAATAGAATGCGATTGAATTTATAATGAAGCCCATTCATGGTCCGATATGTTGGGTAGGACGCCGATATCGGGTTGGTGTGGAGTTATTGGAATGGCAAGGTTCCTATTCAATAACCATTTTATTTGTACGGTGTAGTTTAAAATAAAAACATCGAGTTTTGGTTGATATTTCAATGTTAGGTTTGGCTAGGTCATAGTGATAGTGACAATTATATATATGCAAATCTTTCTCGTTTACTGTATTTTCTATTAGTAAAAACCACTTCAAAATCCGTTGCGTGGATTTGGAGGTCTTTGCGGATTAACCGACAGACGCGGACAGATTTATTTTTTGAAAAGATTTTGTAAAACATGACCAGAGGCTCTACAACGAGTACTTAACTGTATTTTTTTTTAATTGTTGTAAACTAGTTCTTGACTGGGATCCCACCTGATCGTAAGCAGTGATGCAATCGTCGATGGTAAGGCGCACTAGTTTATTAAGAGCGAATTGTTACAGGACTCGCTTGCTCGACTGACATCTTATCTTATGGTAAGGCCACTGAGTTTAAAAGTAGATATTAAGATTTCTGACATAACCGTACGTGACTCAAGTTTTTCACATTTTACAAAATCATTGCAACTTCTAGTGAAAAGAACAACCAGTACTACTATTCCTATGCTCCAATAATAACCTCACTACCACACACAAGAAGACCACTTTACATTCTTTTATATACAATTTTCTACAGCCATATTGAATTGTGCGGCGTCCCATTCGTCCGCGGATATGTCGGCGTGTCGGACGGTGCCAATTCTCGATCTAATATCGTCGAGATGTGGCTATTATTTTTAACGGTTTGCACTTAAATTTTCATATTGTGAGATGAATAGAATGAATAAGGATATTATGAAGAATATTTAAAATAGGAGAGGAGATCAAATCAAGTGGAGAAAGATGTATAATGCATGACGATTATTATTTACCAAATTGTTTTCAAGACATAGCGCAATTTTTTTGTAGAAAAATACCTTTCAATCTATGGCAATTTAAAGAATATTTAGAAGACTTAAAAAGCTATTGATTTAGATTTTTTTAAAAAGATTAGTTTAGAGTGAATACTTTTGCACGCCATCTCATGGCAGGATATGATGCAACTTAACTGTAACACCTTATTATTAATTGATTGATTAATGAAAATATGGACGCATTGCCTGAAGGATAATAACATGGTACCCTTAGAAACGAATATTGAGATGACATGACATGCAGAATCCACCAAGAATGACAACCAGAATCATCCAATTCCAAAGACTTTAAGAGTTTTTCTTTAAGTTAGACATTGCTTTTACAACAGTCTCATAATATACCTAGTACCTCAAAACTGGGTGTGAAGTGAGGGGAAATTTTGTCCCTTAGCAGTTTTCCTACCCTTATGATGTTAATTGAATACCTAGCGATATCAGAGTATTCTTGAAACAATAACAAGGAAGACAAAATAAGAAAACTCAAACTGCAGATATTCATGTCATAAACAAATACAACAAAAACTACCATACTCTCCAGTTTATGAAGCTTTATGCCAGGATATCACCATCTCATCTGTTCGCATACAAAGTGAGCAGGAGAAAAAATATGACAATTTGTAACGGATTGAACCGATCGCTGCTAACGAGAGGCGGCGTTGAATCTTTTATGTAGGGAGGGGATTGTTTTAATTACTGATATCGACATCGATGGTTCGGAATGTTTTTTTTAAGATGGGAAATAATCGAAATGACTTCTCTCGCTCTGGGCGGGCCTAGATGGCGTGTGACTTCTACTGAATGAAATACAATCCTGTTTCTTCTTTGCCCTAGTTCTAGGCTCCCGGGTTCTATTTCGTCAACCCAGGATTCCAGTACGCTTCGACCCTGTAGGACGGTTGGCTGACATCTCTTTGAGGCGCGCGTGGAACAATATGCGCCGTCGATGACATGAATATGGAATGGTTGGAGAGTAGGTCGAGGTTTGTCTGATAAAGTCTGATTTACAATAGACAGCAACTTCGAAGTGTAAACTAAGTTTTTGATGGTAAGACGACTGATTGGTTGGTCACATCCATCAGTCTAGCCTTTTCTCAACCATATTGGGGTCGGATATCAGTCTGACCGTTTACTAATATACTAATATTTTATATTGTGCGATTGCTTATTTGATTTCCACAACCCAGTAATTCGGTAACACGATAATTCTTGGCGAGAATGACGCCAGATTTCCGGGCTTCTCACTGACCGTATCGACTATACCTAAATAAAAGATAGTTTTTGACCGCCAGGAATATGTGTTTGTAAAGCCGTTTCAGAGGAGTTCGACAAAAATACAGTGAGTGGAGAATTTTATTCAATTAAAAGATAAAGTTGCATAAGTCTACTTTATTAAAAAATGACCACTTTACGCTAGTATGTTAATATCCTTGACTGTAAGTCAATTGCAAACAATCTTGCATTTAAATTTCGATATGCAAAACTTATTGCCAGTGTATGTGGTTTCAGGAAGCATCGTCAAACGTGTGAACCTCTCAAAACCACCATCTCAATTTAACGACATCGCCGGCGCGGCGTCCCAACACTAGCACTCATCGCAAGTGGTCGCATAACGACGTCGATAACGAACCGCGTTGCATTGTTATCGACAAAATGCTAAGCAGCCGATATACCGGGATTAGTGCTGTACCGCCGGGAAGCTGTAGTCTCGGTGATTTGAACCGAGCTGACGATGTGGGATTATCTATTATTTTCTCAGATTTAGGATGGGGGGTTGTGTTTTGCAAGAATTTTGTTTTGAGGTTTTTCTTGTATTTAAGGGTTCGTTGGTTTGTTGATTCTAGGTGTTGTGAATATTGTGATCGGTCGAGTTTATTGATTAAAGGTTTTAGTAGAACTTCATTTAGGTGACTCATATTTCAAGCCATGTACTTTGTAATACATGCAAGCTCAGCCATATTCCGTAAAAACCCGTTATTGACAGAACGAAGACTTATTCGTTCGGTATACTTTTTTAATCACATTTAGTAGGTAAGTACTAGCTTAACTAAGACTCCGTTATATTCGTTATCTAAGCAGATTTCGTTATATTAATGCTGCTGTCTAAATTTTAATTCACAGTATTAAAAGTTACATATAAGAATACAGTCTAAACTAGTGTGCCTCACGATCAAAGATTGTATCACTGCTTACCATCAGGGAGGATCCCGCGTTACTTTATATCAATTAAAAACAAATCTTTACTTTAACATAACGTACGAGTATGCACTTATGTATGTATGTATGTTTGTCCACAGAACCATCAGGAACTTAGCGCCAATGGACGTCAGCGTAATTAAAATAGTTTCAATGATTTATCGCCGCGAGCCGGCGTCGAACCCGGGGCGTCACTCTGATGGGGACACGAACAGAGAATGTGGTTTTCAATGAACATTCCCGGTTTTGCAAACAAATCTATATATATAAAAATGAAACCCGTTTTTCGTTGTCACGACATCACATGAAAACGGCTTGACCGATTTGGCTGATTTTTTTTTTTAATTTTCCTTGAAGTTCAGTGATGGTTCTTACGGAGAGAAAAATTCTAAAAAAAAAAAGTTAAGTAAAGTAGGGTAGTGTAGGGTAGTGTAGGGTAGTGTAGGGTAGTGTAGGGTAGTGTAGGGTAGTGTAGGGTAGTGTAGGGTAGTATAGCGTAGGATATGTAGGGTAGTCATTTGACGGGAGCGAAGCCGCGGGTAAAAGCTAGTATAATTATAGAAATGTGTTTGAACAAAGACCGTTCTCAATTGTGACGTAACTACCATTTTTATTAGGTAGGTACCCTAAACATGAATTATTTGGCAACTTTAGGTAATCTGTGACATCTTCGATTCCACTTGGTACAAGTTTAAATAAACTGTATATAAAATAAGTTTTTTTTTTATGGTTATTTGTGCTTTATCATCTACCTAGCCTTTTCCCAACTATATTGGGGTCGGCTTCCAGTCAAGCCGGATTTAGCTGAATACCAGTATTTTACAAGGAGCGGCTACCTACCAGACCTCCGCAACCCATTAACTGGGGTAACACGGTACTTCTTGGCTTTTTATGGCTGGCATGCTTTATTTGTACTTTGTATTTTTTCTAATATACGGTAAAACAAGCATTCGTTGCCAAGTCGGTAACATTGCGAAACTCAATCACGCATTTATAATTACGTCAACTATACAACGCAAGTAAAAGTTGCATAGTTTACATCACTGTCATAACTACTTATAAATTAACGGCACAAATAAGCACTGAATTTTAAATCCGTGTCTTGGTTTTACAAGTGGGGTATATTACCGACTGGGGCCCGTATCTATCTGGTTTACTCTAGCAGTATTTATAATTTCAAATCCACGTCCTTGCGATACTAGGTCCCTACCCCAGAACATAAACCATCTATTCTGTTCTATGAGAAAACTTCATAGCCCTCTTCATACTTTTTTTATATAACATAAACCAGTGCTTGACTGCAATCCCACCTGATGGTAAGCAGTGATGTGATGTGATGTAGTGGTGTGTGTGCATTACTCCACAGGTCAAAACTATCCCCCAAAAACTGATTCTTCATCTATCATTTTACTCTAATTTCCACTCCAGTTTTCTCCAGCTTCCCAACAGTAATTGAAACACGCAATGATAGAGTACTCGTAGAACAATAGCCGGTAAGTACTTGCTCTGCCGATCCCTTTTGTGCGAATGCGTTGACTGTAACGCCGTGCCGTTGAACCGACTCTACACCGCTCTACCGCTCTAGCTAGAGCGGCTCTACGTAGTGGGTAGAGCATTGTAGAGCGGCTAGCTTCGTAGAGTATGTAAAGGTAATGTTAATCTTTGTTGTGATTATGATGCTATGATTTATTGTTATTTTGCTAACTACATTTTTGACATAAGTCGTTAAAAGATTCAGTGTAGGAATGCCTTCCACAAAGTAGACCAATGAGCTGGTGAGGATCGCGGGAATACAATGGATGCGAGACACATAGGACCGTTCATTGTGGGGCGACACTTTGGAAGTATTAAAAGCTTAAAGCGCACAATATTAACCGGTGCGGTTGGCGCAGTGGTTGAGCGTTTGGCTGCTGCACTGCGGGCACTGGGTTGGATTCCCGCATGCGACTAATGTTTCTATGGCCTACAGATAGTGGTTCCGGGTCTGGGTATGTAAGTTTATATGTTTGTAAATGCACCTTCGATATCGAGGCGTAATTCCTAGTGTAATAAAAAGTGTTTTAAGAAAAAAAATAACATACTTAGTTATAAAAATATTGCCGCTTAGTGATCATTGTTTTGCTGAATGATACGTGTAGCAGGTGTTTGAGTTTTCTCTCTAAAAAATAAAATGTAATAATAGAGGTTTGACCCACAAGACTGCTCATTATTGCCTATCAAACACTAGCTCTCATAACAAAGCAAGCAAGCTACAATTCATCAACCGAATCGCATATCATGAGCAATCATTTCGGAATGACACAATGACGAAATGCAAGCATTATGCATTCAGCGTCAATCCCCGGAGAAATCAGGAGGGAGTGGTATAATTGTGCGTTGAACACAAATACTCCACATTCCGATGGTATCAGCTCATTGTGAGCCTATCCGATCATTGTGAGGGCATCCTGACGCCGTTGAGGAGCTCGTGGCTAGATAATAACAGCCGCACAGGTCGATCTTCAAGGTTAAGCAACGCTTGTCAAGGTTGGTCTGTGGATGGGTGACCATCTTAACATATCGAGTTACCTCCGTGCCTCGGAAAGCACGTTAAGCCGTAGGTCCCGGCTGTTATTTGTAGATCTTTGGCAGTCGTTACTGATAGTCAGAAGCCAGTAAATCTGACTCCAGTCTTGCCTTGAAGTGCCGTGTTATCCCAATTAATGTGGAGGTCTGGTAGGCAGCCGCTCCTCGTAAAATACTGGTATTCAGCTAAATCCGGCTTGACTGGAAGCCGACCCCAATGTAGTTGGGAAAAGGCTAGGCAGATGATGATGAGTGGTATAATTGTGCATTGAACACAAATACTCCACATTCCGATGGTATCAGCTCATTGTGCGCCTATCCAATCATTGTGAGGGCATCCTGATGTCGATGATGACAATTAAGGAGAAAGACGCGACATGAGATGTGGAGGTATGCTGGATGGGATTGAGCGTGGTTCGAGAAGGTATTGAGTGTGGAATTTTGGTGATTTGATTCTGCCAGCGGCTTCGCCCTCAAAAATGGTTTTTATTTTACATAGGCCTACATGGGCACTTATAAGACGGCAGAGGCTAGTGCACGGTTCCAATTGGTCGGTTCCTATGGAGAAAAACCGGCAAGAAACACCATGGTTACCTACTCTTTTAAAAAAAATATTGGGTTTACAATATTTCCATATTATTACAATAAAAATAAAAAGCGTGACAGTAGGTTTCTCTATACAATCTTTGACCTCTCCCCCTCTCATTAGGATGAAACGAGGGGTTACATTGGGGATGAAAAAATCTTCTCTTAGTGCTCGCATACGCCATAAAAGGAAACCTTGGGCAAAATTTCACACTTCTAGTCTCAGTAGTTTCGGCTGTGCCTTGATTTCGGTATAGATACGTATACGTTATATTGAAGATAGGTACGAGTAATTCGCTTTCAGTTGATTAGTTTTACACCCAATTTAAAGTAGGCATGAAGGTATGTAACACTAGTTGTTGCTAGCGGCTTCACCCGTGTAAAAGTAGAATAAGAAATAGATTTTTTTAAGTATTTCTGTCTTGGGCACCAAGTTTTTCGGCACCAAAAGTTTCGGCACCCAAGCTATTCCTGTTTCGGCATCAACGGGTATTTTGGATTGGTATTTTGTATTAATAATTACCTAGGATTACTTTGTTATTTTTCTGCGCGAGTAATCAACAAATATCACTCAAAAAACTTCTCACGCTACTCGATTGACTCGCGTCTGTCGGACATTGCGCGCGCGCCGTGTCCCGCGCCTGCCGGCCTGCATCAACTCGCCATTGTGCTAGCTTCCTGCTGTGTCGCAGCTTCCTGTATGTAGCAGATTATGTCGCGTTAAGCTGTAGTGCGCTTTGAGATGCTAATGGCAATCAATCTGGTTTGGTTCAGGTTTGAAGCTGATAGAATCGTTTTAAATGTTCTTTATTTTACTTTTGGCAGGTTTAACGATAATAATCTTAATGGCTACGCTTGGGGGAGGCCTATGTTCAACAGTTGACGTCTTTCGGCTGAGATGATGATGATGATGATGAGGCTTAACGATGAAGTAGGCTTGTCTAGAAGCAGGGATAGGTACCCTATTAATTATAATTATATAGGTTACCATAGGTCATTATAGCTATTCCTTTTTGACTTAAATACCTCTAGGCTGTATCTATCAGAAAACACAGATTCCGGCAACGAATTGCACTCCTTAGCCGTACGCAAAATGAATGTATTCCTAAAACGCTTTGTATCTACGTATTGTAGTTATATATAATGTCGACACGACATGTTGAAAGCTCTTTTATTGTATAGGTCGTTTATTGTCTATTAAAGTTTTATTCCAATGAAAACCTTAACAAGTTTTTGTCTCATCTCTCTTGATAAGACGATTAACGATCTCACTAAGACTATCAAAGAAAATATTGTTAACAACCTTTTTGTAATTACGAGTGTTTAAAAGCCAGATACATTTTGAAACACCTACTACTAATTCTTTTTATCATTAGAAACCTATCAACTTTAATCCTCTCAATTAAATTAACAGCACTTAATTAAAATACTACAATAGAACAATTAAAGCTCCATTATCCATACGAGTCGAAAAAAAAAAATACAACTCCTACTTTTGTTCGTCCTACATGCGTCCAAGTTCTTTGACCTAATAAAAGTACCCACGAGACGTGATACAGCATTCATATTATAGTTTCTACTAAACCCATAGAGAAACCATAGTATTGTGCCTTTCATCTGCACCGGACATCCGGCTTAGCAGCTCTGAATGAGATCATTATAGCTTTGAGATTTTAGTTTAGTGTATAGCAGCGCCATCTATGATCAGTTTTAGGAGTTAAGTTCGATGAGCTTTCGATCGGTTCATAGTTTCGCGGTGACGAACACAGATGGCGTATTTTTAAGGTTTTCGTGAAAGCTTAGACTAAACGTTAACGTTTGAATCCCCAACCGGTCCTACTATGAGACCGCGCTGTTATTGTTTTACTATTGTGTCTCATTTCACGGGTATCTGAGTAACTACGTGCAGAAAGATACGAGTATTTCATCTTTTTCACTATAATTTTTTAAATTATTATCTTAAAAATGTTTTAAACGCAATCATGGAACCTTTAAATCTATGTGCTAAGTATAATCTTATCGATGTGATTTGGAGATGTAAGTTTGTTTTTTTTTAGGTGAGATATCATCAGAATGATTTCTCCCTCTCTTGGGCGGAACGGGAGGGCGTATAAGAATTTTGTTGTCACCCACTCCGCAGTTTCTTCTCTGCCTTCGTTCCATCATTTTATTTTAATTTATGTATCTATTTTTCTTTCTTAGTCATATACAAAAATCTGTTAGAAGGTAGACCATCAAAATGGTATTTAGATAACTAAAGCAAACCGAAAAGATGAAGACAATAAGTAAAAAAGACTGGAAAAAATCTTAACACCATTTAAAAACACAATAAAAAGACTCGTACCTGAACAGCATCATCCAAGCACCGTCCCCAGGCGTCGGAGCGGTCCACCAGCGAGTTCCACTTGTCTGCCAGCTTGGCCACCTCGCGCCGGATGGACCTGGCCAGCTCCCGCGCCTGCTCTTCAGCAGACCGGTAGCCGCGGGAGTCGCCTTCGTTCTCGCGGGCAGCTGGAAGAGGTGGGATAGTTAGTTTTGATGTAAGGATCTGTTTGTTGATAATAGAAGTTAACTTGCCTAAGTTTTAACATCACTGATTGCTAGAAATCGATTTACTCACAATGTTTGAATCACGATTTTTTACAGTTTAAATTTAAAAAAAGTATGGATATTTTTTTAATAGAAAACCTGGGGGCTAGAATTATGAATCAGATCCCTGGTATTCGTTTTGTGCGTCGATGTTCTGCACACGGTGTAAAGTGAAAGATTCATTATGGCGTTTGACGAGTTGTCAATCGAACCAACATACAGTTTAAAGTTTACGAGTAGTTAATCACAAAAACATCCCTTAGGAATAGTTAAGTAATAAAAATAAAAGAACTGGTCTTCTAACAACAATAGATAATTGCTTTTTTGGATCCATAATAAAACCCAAAGCAATGCACGCAATTGCAACTAACTTATCTATGCACGCAATCAAATTCAATTTATCAAAACACGCAGCAAAAACAAAATCCAAGAAACACCATCTCTCAATTACCATATGTTTTATTCGCAAACGAAAAATAAACATGTCACAGCTTTTCAGTGTTAAGTAGCAACTTGGCCCATCGTGGAGCGTTGAGCTTTCAATATTTGGAGCGTGAGCTTTCCCCCGCTCCCCTGCCAAGTGCGGGGGGAGCGGGGTGACGGGGGAATTTAATAATTACTACGTTACTTCCACGCCGACGTTCTTCTACGTTCCCTTGGTTATTGCACTGGCATAGTTTCCGGAGTTGCCTGAATTTCAGGGAGAGAGGAATTGTTGCTGCTTTTGATGATAGTGTTTTGGAGGTTATGAGGTTCTGTGGTTCGGGGGAGGTTGTGAGTGACCCAAGACATGCGTAAGTATTTAGAGCTAACTTTGATGGCTATGATAAGTTTCTGGGTGTTTTCTCTAAAATAGTTACCATGCATTGCAAAGATGCCTTCCAATTTTCATAGTCAATGCTCGCTGAAAACCAATCAACGTTAATTTTTTGTGTCTTGTGCTGTATCCAAATAAATTATTTTTCATTCTTTTCTTTACATTTTTTTTTCACGGATTGAATCCGTGAAAAAAAAATGTTTTAATAGAACAGAAGATAAAAATTTATAATATTTATAAGAGGCTCTTAATAAACTAGTGCGCCTCACCATCAACATTTGCATCACTGCTTACCATCAGGCGAGTTCGAGATCGCAATCATTTAAGCAAACATTAGTTAATGTTAGATTAAAAAAACAATTCATGTATCTACATTGGCCTCCTAACCCACTCAATTTACCTACATAAATCGCTACAAATATACACACAGCACGACGAACCAACAGGGATATTTTAATAAAACCAGTAGATTTACAAGTCCACTCGCTTTGTCACTAGCCCACGAATTCAAACGAGGCACTCGTCGGCGCGGCGCTGTCGACCGAATATTTTTCAATTTTTTTCATCTTGTAGCGTTTTTCTCTGTAACGGTTCAGTTATTTAGTTAACATCGCTTTTTGAGCATCTGTCTAATAATGATATTTATTTTTATTCCTGTTTCAAGTTTTTTGCATTCTTGTTAAGATAGTTTTTATATGGACCAGTGCTTTTAATGTTGTGGCTATCGAATACTTTGAAAATTATTCGATACCTATCATAATGTGTGTGGAAACCAACATTGTGTATTTATTATTATTTTTATTTGGTAAGACACACTAGCAGTTAGTCAGTAAAAGTTTGACACGCTCTTCCGCTAGAGTGGGTGAAGTCATATTTATGATTTTCCACCATAAAAAAGCTGATACGTGTGTTTCCTATAGTTCGGAGGCAACATGTATAAATATGATAAAGAGTTTTAATATGCTTCTGTACCTAATGGTTGCAAAGAAAGTAATCTGCAATGGCAGTTTTTTTCTTATTCTTCTGATATCGAATCACACAGCTCCTTTAAATCTACACTCCATTACATTTTGTACATAAAAATCCTCTACTAAATCCTCAACAGGAGATAAACGAGAAAGAAAAATAGATGTCATCTAAACACGCCTTTCGGAATGCCACTCGATATTTTCACTAGAGTGGCAACACTGGCAACCGCGCCAATCGACTTACGAGTTTAGTCGAGTTTTTTCCTGTCACTAGTTTCGTGAATTTTCGACGAAGCGGCTTTTGCGTGCAATTTTTGTCAGGGGATTTTGGTGAACTTAATCCTGAAATATTGAGTGCAATTCAGAAAGTTTCTGAATATTTAAAGTTTTCAGCTGGGGAAAAAGATAGACAATTTTGTGAATTTGTCCTGTTTGTTGACACAAGTACGTAGGATACTGGACGATTTACCTAATGTATTAGAAAAGTTGTTTTTTCTGTTATATTATTCTTAGTTAGGGATTCAGTAGGTAAGTCTTTATCTAAACTTAATGGCGTAACTGAAATCCTTGCCAATAAACTAACAGTATTTTTTTATTGTGTACTTCATCGATAAAACAAATCAAAACACAATAAATTCACACTGAAACAGCAACAGCAAATAAAACGACCTCGTATCTCTAATTCTACCATAAAAATGACGCCATGTTCGAAGGGACGCTGACGTATTTCAAATCGTCCCCCGGCATTGGTCCGCCGAGTCGGTTCCATTTTCAAATTTACGACTCAACCAATGGCCGTTACGGACGGTTACGTACGCCCCTATACTTTATCGATACGGCTTTGATTTCTTACTTTGGATTTATGGAATAGTTTATATTTGAAAATTACTATTATAAGACTGTTAAAAATTTGGAGACTATCCTTTTTTTAATAACTTTATCTCAAGTCTCAATTTTGTCGAACGTTTCTGAGAAAATCTAGGCCTTCTGGTCTCCAAAAGCAAAAACAACTTTAAAGGACCTCTTAAGGACTTTAAAGTAAGCTCAAAAAGAATACTTGCCATGTACTTCCATCAACTGTTATGTGTATGCCATCATAAGCGTTAAATAGGTAGGTTGTAAATTGTGATGGAATAAATTGTGAGTAATATTTTTGCGTTTACTTTATAGTAGCATGCAATTTCTTTAGATGTCAAAACTAGCTTATTATTTTTTAACAACTCTACCCAAACAATTCAAACCCTATCAGTTCTAACACTAATCACGTCAAAACGCGACATAATTTGGCAACTACCCGCCATTTCGACGCGACACCTCAGTCGGCGGGGGGACTGTCAGGCAGCCAGACGTGTAATCCGTTCATCTTGGAGACTGGCAGCTGGTGCTATCGCAGGACTAAGCCCTACTTGCCGACTTGCCAATTATTGTGCTGGATGCTTGTAAACTGGCGTTTGGATTATGTAATTGAGTGGCAAGGTTTATTTGATTTTGGAGATGGGTTTTTGAAGTTGGAAATGAAAGTTATTTATATTTAAGTTGCGATTTGTGTAACAAAATATATCAAAATATTTTAAAAATCTGCTCTCTAAATGCTCTTGCAGTAATTTGGAGTGTGATCGAACTAATTTTTTTTTATTTAGGTGCTCGCGTCGCTCTAACCTGTAAACGATGATGTAACTGATGATGGAGCATGCTTGCCTAGAAGAAATGTATTCACACTTGACTTAAGCCCCTAAGTTTTAGCTATCAGGAAACACTGACACCGGCAGGGATTCCACTCCGTAGCTATACGCACAATAAATGTGTTCCTAAAACGCTTTCTGCCTGTGAATATAAATGTCCACCAAATTTAAAAATATCCTTTAATGACTTATCACATTGTGATACCATTTGAATCTTCCATAAATTTCACTAACCGGTACAACAAGAAGTTTTAGGCCCAATTAATATTCAACATCCCCATCTGGCCTCACAAGTAACAACTAACCAGGCCACAAAGCCTCTCATGAAAACGCACTTAACCCTCAAACGCTGACCGCTTAAAAACATAATCGCCTAGCGCAATCAATCACAGCAGCTGCCGATTGATTGGCGCCAGCCGATTGCTATCACCTTGTGAATGCAAACTATATTGATTGAGCCGGTCCGCACGGAATTTGCAATTAGCGCGGCCGGTACGCTTCTAATTGCGTTCAGTCGTTCATTCATTCACTCGTTCACCGCTTTGTTGCTGCGCTTTTGTGATATAGCGCTTAAGGGTTAGGTTTAGCGTTTTGTTCGACGGATGTCTCTCTATTATTGGCTTGGTTTTGTTTTTATTTAGTGACTGACGGATCTGTAGATTTATTTTCAATGGAAGTGTTAAAAAAAAAGGCTTTGAAAATCTGATTAGTCATGTCGAGCATTAGATTTATATGTAGTATATTTGATTGTTCTGTTCAGGTTTAGAGGATGTCTTTGTTAGAAAATGCAGCAACGGAGAAAATTATTTTGACCTAGCTTTTGTTCCTCCTTTTATTTTGAAAAATCCACTCTTGATGCTTGCCTACATCAGGAAGGATCTATATAAGATTAAGGAGCCTTGTGCAAAATTTCAGGCTCTTTGTCCTAGTAGTTTCGGCTGTGCGTTGTCAATCAGTTACTGCTTTTATGTAGGTATATAAATAAGTAGACACCTACTGTAAGTTATAAAGAACGAAAAAATTGGGAAGAAGGATTTATTTGTCGACTTTACGAAACGACAAAATTAGTCCACTTGGCTCCTTTCGAAATATGAGTCAAATAATTTGGCACAGTCACTAAACTAAATTTACAGTAGCGGAACTAAGAGCCCGTCTCAATAACAATATGGTGTCAGCATCAAATATGCAAATAGCTGGCGAGTCAGGCAGCAATCAAGGTGTGAACGGCCACCGGTCCGGAACAATGCACTTTGATGTACAGACAGACTGACTTTAGGTATAATACGGTTGGAAGATTATGGAGCAGAAGGTGCAGTGAGAACAATATGGGTGACAGGTATAAAGACAGACCGACAGGCAGGTATAGAAATGCAGATATCACATCTAATAGGTATCACCATCATCATCATGAAGAGAGGAAATTTAAGGAAAATGATCAGTTCTTTAAGAAGCCCATGTTCAGAAGTGAACTGAGAAACATATGACCGTCATGTAGTAACAAGGGCATAATAAATATAATAATTCATTATTATGGGTCCATTCCGCCAATTGCAAAATTCTAATCAGAAAAAAGTATGGATATTGTCAAGGATATCACATTCATTTTTTATTTTCGATCTCTTATGAGAACTCTTTCTAATAAGTTAAATAACAATCTGCAAAATTTTGTAATTTAATTTTTTCCGTAATTTTTAAATTAATAATTTATCCTCGTAAAATACTGGTATTCAGCTAAATCCGGCTTGCCTGGAAGCCGACCCCAATATAGTTAGGAAAAGGCTAGGCAGATGATGATGATGATGATGATAGTAATCTTTAAATTAGGAAAGAGAAACGCAGTCAAGTACTGCCCTGGTTTATATCACTATGCCATGCTATGCGTGACATCTGTACCTATATTGCACGGATTGATCCTTCTGTTCAAGTTTTGTTTTATATTTGTGAATATTGATGTTTTGGCGGTACGACAGATGGAATTTGTATTTCGTATACAGCGCTGTTCGGAATGAAAACCTTTTCCATGTTTTTCATTTCCATTCTGATAGTGGGTAGTTAGAGAAACGAGGTTTACGGCGTTTTAGTCGCACAGTATGACATTTTTTTTCAATCGAACTTTTTCAGAAGTTTACGCAAAAATTTTTTTACGAGATCGAATGTTATATCTCTTTATTTCTGTCTGATGTTGAACAAAAAATTAACAGCCTTTTGAAACATAAAACTCCGCTAATCAGTAGTTGCACTCGTGGAGACCAACCCTGGATTGGATTTGTCTGCTGATGAATGGAAGACGATATTATTAAAAAGTTTGCGGTTCTGTGAGAAGAAAGAGAGTAAGATTGAAGTATTTTTAGTGTTAATGGCTATTTGGCTGTACTAAAATAGAAATAAATAAATAGATTTAGAATCTACGCTTAGTTAGAGTACTGATTAGCGGATTCTAATTTTTTTATCTAAAATTTTAAATTAGGAATCTGCTGATTTACGTTACTAATCACATGTTTATTTTTAGTAACGCCTCCAATTTAAAAAAGCGCCATCTCTTAAAAAAAATACGCACTAACGTCACAAATCTCCGTGTGTCGACCAACAGATGTCAGCACTTACCCTCTGTGTCACTCGTGTCGGAAAGCGGGGGCTCGTTCGCAATGTATTGTCTGCCACTCAGGAGATTGCTCTCCACCACCGGCCGTTTGTCTTCCAGCTGTCTTCTGAACGCGCGGTGGTCATCCTGGAATGGGGGGTTAGGGATTAATAATGTTGTTTTGAATATCTTGTGCTAAGAAACGGTACATGTGAACGATAATGAAGGAGCTTTGTCCTAAAACGAAAATCCCTTGGTTGAATAATATAACAATAGTTAGATAATTATCACTACATAGTATAAAACAAAGTCGCTTTCTTTGTCCCTATATCCCTATGTATGCTTAAATCTTTAAAATTACGCAACGGATTTTGATGTGCGTTTTTTTAAAAGATACTGTTTCAAGAGGAAGGTTTATATGTATAATATAGTAGGGAAACACAGATAATTTTGACGCACCCGTGTGAAGCCGGGGCGGGACGCTAGTAAATTATAAAGCGTGATTCATGGGTAGATATTACCTCATTCAAATGATAGCTTGAAACCACTGATTTGCGATATAAATTGCTCGATTCATAAACAGCCACTCAAACTGTTAAAATTGTTCAGGAACAGGGATAAAAATTCGTGTATTTTTATCAGGAAAACTACGGCCAATTACCTTGCTGTCAATATCATGCTGTATAACGCTTGAGTTCTTTTGTAGTGGTTGTCTAAAGTAACAGGCTTGTAATATTGAAGCAGCTAAAACTCAAGTAACTGCAGAGATATTCTTCTAATTCTACAAGAATATCATCAAAAAACACTTGGGGCGAATCAGTTGCTTTGTTTGCAGTTGGCGTAATAATTTCAGTCATCATCATATTAAAATCATTCTAGTTGTGTAAAAGCATTCCTAACGATAAAGGTCCATAGGTATAGAGTGCGTTTAAATTTTTGAAAGTTTTTGTTGTTTCAGTATATAATTTCCTCGCCATACTTTCTCACCATTTATGAATTATACTCATAGTTTACTTTGATACCAAAATCTTGAAGCTTTCATTGGATTTTCGCTGTAGACCATTGAATTTAATGAAATATCTACATTAAACTAAATAGTTCATATTCATCAGAAATATTTTAGATAAATACTACCCAGTTTTCAACAAGCTTAACTAAGAATTCCTCTAACATTGGGTAGTTCAATAAATATCTGCGGAAAGCCCATATTTCCCAAACATTAGCCGCAGAATTCGATTAGGGCCGATTATCTGTACCCTTAAACGCTTGTTAACATTCCACGCATTCCTGCCACCAGGCCCGCCATTTTGTTACTCCTAAACTACAAGGGAACCAGGATCAGAAGGTCTGTTTGGAACAGATAGTGCACAAAAAGGAGCATTTATACATATAGTTATTAAAGATACTGCTAGGTGGATCGATGACATTGCAAGGCCGTTAGGACAGACCGGATGCGGAAAACTCCTAAAGGTCTATATACCATGATATTTTCCAGGACATATTTATTATTATTGCCATGTGCTAATGATAAGGTTTTGTACCTCAATCAGTAAAAACGGAAGCCTTATTTATTTTCTTGGTCGTCTGTCAAGACCCTTATTTTCAGGAACGCGTGGAGGTATGAAGCTGAAACTAATATAAAATACTCAAGTCCCTTGAAGCTGCGAAAAATTTCAATTCTAAGTGAACGCAATTTAAAGAAATATAAGGCCGTTTATACTTCGTTTAGGTGCATATTTTGATACTCGTAAGGATATCAAAACTTATAGGGTACCTACCTTTTCCGTTGGTCTATTTGAAGTTGCGTCTCAAAATAATTACTCTTTTGCGATTCGGAACATCTTTGAGACTTGATTCGGGAATCGAACTATATACATACTCGTACTCGTAGGTAAGTTTATACGGAGCCCTTGGTGCGTGAGTTAGACTTGCACTTATATTTATTTTAGACTATTGTCAAAGATACTATCTACTCTAAAGTGGGATTGGGCAGGACATGTCTGTCGCATGTCAGACGAGCTGTGGGCTAAAAGAACTACTTACTGGACCCCTTTAATGCAAGACGATATCGTGGCAGACCGAGGCGAAGGTGGAGAGATGAGTTGGACAACTATCGGAGGGACTGGCCCGCAATGGCTGAAGATAGGCATGTGTGGAAAAAGGAGAGGGAGGCCTTCGCCCAGCAGTGGAACACAACAGGCTACTACTAAAATAATGTTACTTGTCTAGAGCCTCTAAAAGGTTTAGTCTTGAATCATCACCCAGTTCCTCTGTATGTCAATCATCACGGGAGTATACAACTACGCTTTCATTAGACCTTTTGCATCTGTTTCTATAGTTTTCTGGCTATGATGGTTGATATAGCCGCGATCCACGGATTAGAGCGGCCAAATTGTTTACCATAGTGCGTATTTTGTTTACTCTTGCGCCGATTTAGGGGACATTGTGTAAAGTTATAGATCTATTCGTTACAGGTGTTCTGCTGTGTACGATCCCATGAAATATAGCTTTGCAAAGATATCATAGAATACTATATTCTAGCCTGTTATCGAAATTCTGGTTGGAAATAACCAATAGCACGACTAGAGTCTCTAGAATGAGCCCTTAACGCGATCGGTTTGACGGCCTAATCTGAATGACTAAAGAAGTAGAGCTATGTAATGTAAGATATATAGCTTCATCGTATAGATTGTCGCTTGCACCCCTGTCGTTTAAAGACGTCTTAACAAGACGTCTTTGACGTCTCACGACCCCTAATAGTGAGCAATAGCGCACTAGCGGCCAGTCCGCAGCGGCCAAGTCTCGGCGGCCATCGAGATACATACATTAGTATGAAATCGCCATAGAACGCGCGCACCTGGCCGCTGCGGACTGGCCGCTAGTGCGCTATTGCTCTAAGGCCCCTGTGATGTTTGCGGCCAATAATTTAACCCAAAAGTCTAATCCTATCAGCAAAGGCTATGTTACAATGTTTTGAAGTCCAAGAAAGTATAGCGGACTTTTAAAAAACATGTTTAAGAAATCTACATTTATAACTACTAGAAAAATATATGTCAGTAAGTTTATAGCAGCTTTTCTATGCATAATGAAAATGCAGGTCGACTCTCATTGCAAAAGCCTGGTTATATCATCCTAGATACTTCCAGAGCAATAAAAACAAATACATTCAAACTGTTTATTGTCTATCCTAGGTTTATTACCAGCTCTTGGAGCAATTTGAAACAAGTTACTGGTCCAAACAATTACTCCTGGCGAATTGCGTGGTCGGCCATTTTGAGGTGGAGTTGTGACCGAAATTGCGTCGTTTAGACCGTTTTGAACCAACTGCCTATGTCTATGGGTCCGGAAACTTACACTGGCGTTCTGGAAATTGTGACTCTTATATGAGGCGATTGAGTGGCTATTTCGAAAGAATTACCTGATAAAAACGTTTGGTTTTAAGAGGGTGTTAGATACTTTACTTCTCTAAATACTGCTTTAACGTTTGAATTCCCAACCGGTCCTATGAGACCGCGCTGTTATTGTTTTACTATTGTGTCTCGTTTCGCGGGTATCTGAGTAACTACTGGAGGTTTTTTCTTTGTGTTGTGAAATCATCAAATGGCTTTTTCCGTCCTAGAGTGGCAAGAGGGCGTGTCAGATTTTTACTGCTTAACACCGCGCAGCTGTTACGCAGAAATTCAATACATATTTTTGAGTAAAATTGTTTATATATTATTATTTAAAAAAAAAAACAAAATGCAAAAATAAAGGTTTTTTTTTTTTTTTGTAAAATATTTTTGAGTAACTCAAAGGGCCTGTTTCACAATGTCCGAGTAAGCACTACTCACTGAATAAATTCAAACATTTGACAGAATTTGTATGAAATTATCTGTCAAGTAAGATACTCGAAAAAATTTTTGCGATATTTAGATTTTAAAGCGAGACAATTCTCAGTCGACTACGAGCACCGTTGTAAGCGATATCATTTCTTGTCATTATATATGAGGCGTAATATTAATGACATATGTTTCTTGGCAAACGTGGCAAATGGCACAATTGACTGTCCCGATCTGCTTAGTAAAATACTTCTTCGCACTAATCAGAACAACTTACGTATGCGGCCTCTGTTACAGGCACCACGCTCATCAACAAAGTACAGGCGTAACGCCTTCTCCATACGTAGTGTCACTGCCTTTAATAATTTACCATCGCACCTAGGGATTGACTTATTTTGTACCAGTGCACATAATATTAGAAAGATCCTGAATAAGGAGTATTTTGGAGATAGTGGTGAAAAGGCAAATATTTAAAAACACTATTTACAATAAGTAATGTATTTGTATTTAAGTCAATTATTTTTTGTTTTTACCAAATATATTAATAAATGATTCGGCATAATATTTCTGTGGCATAAAAACTTTGTAAAGTCAACGCAGTATAACAAATGTGTAACTAAATGTATATATATGTATGTGGAAGCTTTTAATTAGCAATATTCACTACCTATGATAAAAAAACAATTATGATATTAGTCTGTAAGCTTTCTGTAAAAATAAATAAATAAATAATAAATAAATAAATCTAACTCAACTAATAAAAAATAATCTAAATCAACTAATCATAGGTGGTGAAATAGGCCCTTAGTAAGCTAACTTTTGCTTGCCGGTCGCAAGCCCGCACCTACGTTCTCAGCTCAGGATATATGTATCGCATATTGTCCTTAATCTCCAAGTGACATATTAGTTAAGCTCACTATAAACACATATGACTGACTGCCCTGTTGGTCTAGTGGTTAGAGGCCCTGTCTGCTATGCCGGAGGTCGTGGTTTCGATTCCCACCCAGGACAAATGTTTGTGTGATGATCACGTTCATTTGTTCTGTGTCTGAGTGTAATTTATCTATAACATGTATGTATTTAGAAATTATATATTTCTAGTATGTTTGTTGTTAGTTGTCTAGTACCCATAACACAAGCTCTGCTTAGCTTGGGACTAGAAGGCGTTGTGTGAAAAGTTGTGGAACATATATTACATGTGTGTCATATGCTAACAGCTGCTTACCTGTTGTTTCAGCAGGGCAGGCAGGTCACCTCTGGGTGGAGCCAGTGCGTTGAGCTCCGTCTCCTTGCGGATGACCCACTCGGTGAGCTCGCGGAGAGACAGCAGCAGCGCTGACCAGTGCTCCGCGTTGCTCTCCAGACGATTTCTGTGGAGGAGATAAAAAGTTTAATTAGTAAAGTTATTTAGTGATAATGGTGGATTCTGTGGCAACCACTGATTCAGACGATGTACAGTCGATGTATAAGGATAATATAGTCTTTGATGTTTCCAGTGTATTCACTTCAGGGGACCAGATCAGCTCCTTGTGACAACAACAGAATCTATACTTCTTTGTTTAAATGTTGTTGTCACGTCGCGCTGGACATCCCAGAAAAAGTTTTGGAAATACATTCATTGTGCGTACAGCTAAGGCGTGGAATTCCCTGTCGGAGCCTGTATTTCCTGATAGTTATAATCTAGGAGTCCTTAAGTCATTAGTGAATAGGTTACTTCTAGACAAGCTTGCTCCACCGCCGACCACATATCATTGTTTATCAATAGGTGTGATAGTGATCAAGCGTGAGCCTATCAGTAATAACAAAAAATAAAAAATAATTTAATGCGTAATGTAATTCAAATTGCAATACAGTACGTAAATACCGAACTACAAAAAATTCAAAAATTACTTGACAAACATTTTCAATCAAAAACCAGGACATCGATTACACATTCCAAAAAGCATCTTCAACCACTCAAAAATAATCCTACTCCCCGTTCCTTGGAGCCACAAGAAGGCTATAAAGCTAATCCCCAATAAAACGAAGCCGTATAAAGAACAGGGCGTAAGCAGCGAGCCAGGACTATAACTCAAAAAGTTGGCCCTCGCACAAAGGCGAGTACAATTGTTGAAATTTGGCCGCGCCGCCCGACTGATACTAGAGATTTCGGATAGCGGATAGCGCGTAGGGATGGGATGTGGGTATCGAAATATGGTGGTCTGTATAATCTAAGTGGAGAGAAAAGGGATAATATTTGAGACAAAGTTGTTCCCGCGATATTAAATTAGATACACCTGATAACTTTCATGCAAAGTTTTGTTTGTCAACTACTAAATGTATAAAAGCAAAAGACACAGAATAAGTCTTAACGTTAGGTATGAAATATGTGTATTACAGTTTTGAAAAGTACATCATTATCATCTTTGAGACCAAACAAAATTACCCGGTGAAGAAACCGTAGTACGGTAATTTATCGATAGACCTCTCCGAAATACGGAGCGAGTGTGGTACTCCTGACCAGACGATGGCTCACTTACGAGAGTGCCCAAATTGTTACTACATTAGCACTTTGGAGGACCTTAAACACCACTGACGCCCTTACAAACATGGTCGCCTACGGGACCAAAATATTTTGAGTGAAAAGAAAACTATCGATTTTTGCCTAATCTGCAATTGGCTATCTAGCCATAATCAGATGTGTTTCACTAATGTTAGCTTCGTAGACGACATTTCAATAAATGGCATCATCGATTCCTAAAGAAAAAGATCGATACTAAAACTATCGACAGTGCACCAAGCACAACACTATCACAACTTCGGTTTTAAGCTGTATTCAAAAAATTGCAATGGTTTTACATTTATTTAATGCTGCGACAAAGTCTCATAGCCCGTGATTACGTCTAGAATGCTGCCTAACTTTATATTGGCTTATCCTTCATACTTCGCTGTAATAGGAGCGGGTTCGAACTTACAATATCATCTTATCTTGCTGAGAATAGGTATTATGATACTTCAGAACTTGTGCTAGTACTTAGTTTTCAAACATTGTAATAATAAAGACTTGTTTTCCAGAATACTATAGTATCCAGTGTGAGGGAGGGGGTTTCATACAGCCTGTGTTCCTCCACTTCTGTCTCACACCGAAAATATAATAGCTTTAAAAGAGCAGGGCAGGGTCTTGCTTATTAGATAGTAATCAATATCTAAAAAGGTATACTGGCTAAAACTAGCGCTTGACTGCGATACCAACTGATGGTAAGTAAAGATGCAATCATTGATTGTGAGCCACACTATTTTATTAAAAGCCTATTAACTCTTAATCTTGAAAACACCTAAATTATAATCGGACGGAAAGACCACAGCAGGCAAATTTTTCCAATCCCTCGACGTACGCGGTATAAACGACGAGGCGACGCACTTGGTCCGAACCGAGTTGTCAACAATGTAAGGGTGGACAGAACACTCGCCGTACGTCGTTTGGTTGTCAAATAGGGTTATGTAATTTACATGGACACATATGTAACCTGCACAACTAAACACACCATAAAAAGGAATTCCGACCCACCATACAACATAGATCCCTTATAATCCTAAAAGTTTGACAGCAGTGATACAAACACAGGGCCCTACTCAAAGGGCCCCGACCGCAGGGGCCCCGCTCGCCTGGGCCCCGACCACAGGTCGCAAGTTCTACGTAAACAAAGCCTGTATGAACGCACGAGCTCGTAAGATGGGTTTCACGGTTAATTTTTGATAAGATTATGGTTTTGCACGCGTGTGTTGGAAGGTATTGTGTGGGAAGGCGGATTTCCTTTGTTTTGGTAGGTGCGTGATTGGCAAGGAAGGTATCTTTGGTATGAACCTAAGTAGCTTAGCTGTGTAGGAGAGATTTACGGTTAAATGTGTAGGCATCTATGTTGGAGAAGAGAGGATTCTTTTCGTCACTAATGTTAAAAGACTAAGGGCATGTTTCACCACCTATGATTAAGTTTCGAGTATCTTACTTGACAGATAATTTCATACAAATTCTGTCACATTTTTGAATTTATTCAGTGAGTAGTGCCTACTCGGACATTGTGAAACAGGCCCTTATGATGTCAAAAATATCTATAAAACATGATCTGATATTTCCGTTTTCTTCAATCTTCTAGTGAAATCTCAATGACACTGTAAAGGCAAAAGATTTTGATTGTGTATGTTAACCAATTGAATGCCATGTACGTAATTTTACGTAGCAGGTAATAATAGCAGATGGCGATGTTTGTGTATTATTAGGTAAGTCTTCACTGCAGATTACTTGCTAATCCGTGTATGACGTATAGTAAGCAACCAGGATAAAATAAATACAAGCGCAATATTAGGTACCACGACATCCTTATTTAAATTGATAATCGTGATGCCAACTACGAAGTATTTCGTAGCAATCCATTTAGGTATATGGTAGCTTCTGATGGTAATTTGACGATTATCTTCGGTATTCAAACACATCATATTTACGATTCATAACCTCTACACATCGTTCCCTGATAATTTTAAATTACAATTTTTCCCTTATAACAAGCATAACGCTGCCTCTAACCGTCGCAACCACAATACTTAAATTCCACCATGATGTCCCATAAAACTACCATAAGAATCTACCATTAAAGCGCGCACTACCCTTTAGTACCCACTTTACATCTGATAGCGCAGATAAAACCTCCGCAAGTCCACAAGGCTGTATGAAGGCTCTAGTCTGCGGTAGTAGCATACAGCAGGTTCGATTCTCCGGCTATCGGCTGTAAAATAGTCGTAAAATATCGGTCGGTTGCAGAGGAGCTGAGATTGGGTATTGTTATGGTCTAGAATATCTACCTAGATAAACCGGTTTTGTACCTGAATCATTTTTTTGTTGAATCTTTCCATGATTGTTAGATATACGTAGATCATAACATATTTTCAATTAGCAGTCTATTGTCTAACTTTCTGAAAAAGTCGCTTATTGTAGGCAATGGGTATATAGATAGTAACCTGATCAAAGGTGATATTTTTACATAACAAATAAAGCTTTCTTTATTAGAAGTCGTATGAAGTTTGTTATTCATAACTTAAACACTTTATAGAAGAAGTGAAGATAGTTAAAGACCAATCTTGGCAAAAGCTAAGAGCTTAATACTTTATGCAACTATCTTTTTTTAAGGTTTGGAAATCATCCATCCATCTCCCACTCCGGGTGAAGCAGGGGAGCATATCTAACTAAAACTACTTCTGTCCTTCAAATGCCATGCTTTTTAAGACCAAGAATTTTCTTTTCAGAAAAACCCGTCGGTCTTAGCGGGCATCGGCCCTGCTGAAATCCGGCAGGAACCTCCCGAACTGACGATGTTCGGTGAAGACCTCCGTCCACCTTCAAAGCCCCCTTTACTGCAATAATTATGACGTATGAAATCCAGTTTATGAAGATATTAACATTTTATTTTCTATTTTCTCCGAAAACCGCTACTCGCTTACACTAGCACCGCACCCTTAGCTCAATAAAACGCGATCTGCATGCGTGTCAGCGTAAAGTTGTAGCTGTCTAGTGATATAAAACTGTGTAATATACCTCTTTATATCATTTCATCGTCAGTTTTACGGTTACCGTCAGATAACGACCCGGATACAACTAGAGTCTGTAAGTAGTATTGTTTTACTGGGCTAAGTAAACTGCTGAAATATCATTTTCTTTTATTTGGAGATATAAAACACGACTTTATAAAGCAATGTGCAACATGTATCATTGTAAACGCCTTCCTGAAAAGGAATTGTGCGATTGAATTGAAGTGTAGTTTTGATGATGACTTTTTATTCTTAGTCTCTAATGTTTTTTCTTTTTTATACACCTATTATTAAACCTCTTAACTCTAAATCCGGCTTCACTGGAAACCGACCCCAATACAGTTAGGAAAAGGCTAGGCAGATGCTCATGACTAAACATCTATCTATTACTTAGGTGTCTAATTGGGATATGCATTATTTGACCATCACTTGCCGAGGTCATTTTGTGGATGGGTGACCATCTTAACACACACTTAACTTGGTGCTTGACGGCGTTACGTGTAGTCAAAAGCCGGAAAATCTGACAGAAATCTTGCCAAGGGGTATCGCGTTGCCCAATTATTGAGTTGCGGAGTTCAGATACGCAGTCGCTTCATGTAAAATATTGCTATACCTACAGACTGGAAACCGATCCCAAAATTGGTGGTAAAGACTCGCAGATTGATTCTAATGTTGTAACAATAATATGACTTACTATTCAGAGATTACATAAACAAAAAAATCCAATTTTTAAAGCTATCCTATCCTTGACAGCCCAAAAAGCGAAAATATCCGAAAGAATTAACATGAAAACAAAGCTAAACAAAAGCAAATATGATTTACATAGATGGCACGTCGTAATTGAGTCCGAACAGTCCTCGGTTCGATTCCCGGCGAGGGAAACTCCAGATTTATTACACGTCGTTAAGTTTGAATGATTAATTCACTGATCGGTTTTGGGGCCAGGAAAACGGCGGACACTGGAAAACTCATCCAATTGTTACTTGGGCTTTTTTAATTAGAACGGTTTTGCGTGGAGGTCTGGTAGGCAGCCGCTACTCGTAAAATACTGATATTCAGCTAAATCCGGCTTGACTGGAAGCCGACGCCAATATAGTTAGGAAAAGGCTACGCAGATGATGATGATGATGAACGGTTTTCCGTGGCAACGATTTTAATCAATGCGTCTGTCCGTGGTATTGGTATGTCCATCACAAAGCGCCCAGATCAGACGACAAACCCTATACCTATTTTAGTTCGATTTTCACTTGAAAAAGTTTTATTGATAAATAATTTATATGAGATGCTTCTTTGAAGAAACGATACTAGTTTCTTAATTATTGAATCACCCAGGTATGCTAATATGTAACTTATACAGTGAGGGACTTCTTACACATAGGCAATTCACAATTTTCCAGCCGTATAATTTGGAAATTTCCCGCCGTTTTCCTAGCCCCAAAAATACAAAATGGCCGCCTATATTAAGAATGACCGTTACACAGGCGAAAATTTAATTTTTTACCGAAGGACTATTTATGGAACCGGCGATCGGTGCCGCTCGCAAATAAATCTACTTGTTTGTACTCCAGACTTAATTGGAGAACGCTCTTTTTGTTAAATATTTGCCCCTGTGGGCGGAGATATTGCGTATAATAATGATTGATTGATGATTTGAGTACACAGTCCCATCTCCGCTTATAGCGTAATCATGACAATTTGATACTTTATAAATTGATCGGCCATAATTTCCGGAATTTTCCTTCCCAAATCATAACCAAAGACCCAATAGATCATTCTAAAATATTATAACTACCTATTGCATCCAATATCCTTTCACAATAACTTAGTACACAAGCCACTGTCGATTTTATCATCAAATTCAATTACCGGTGCGATAATATCTTTAGTCCCTCCCTTTTGTTACAATAACTAACTTTCGAGGACATTCGTCATAGTTTTCAAAAGAAAGGTACCTCTTAAAACAAAACTTAAGTAACTTTTACTCCATAAATTCTTCGACAAAGTGAATCTAATTTTCTGTTAATTGACAACCCTGTGCCGTCAACCCTTTTAACGCTAGAGTGGGACAGAGATACACAAAGTTTTCATGGCAAAAAGGGACAGAAATATATTTTTAGTTTAATAGAAGTGTTCTAAATGTTTTGACAGATGGAATGGAACCATTTGAAGAAATTGGAGACGAATTTGATTAAAATATTGTACAGCTGAATTGTCATGGAAATTGATATTTTCAGGGCTGTTCGAAAGAGTTACCGCGCCGCTGGAACGTAGGGTTTAGTCAGTGAAAAAACTGCAACATTACCTCTCGCGCCACCGAGAGAGAGAACAGTTAATTTATGACATTCCACCTCAAAAAAAAAACTTCTCCCGGTCTTGGGCGGAGCGGGAAAAGATTTTAGATTTGACATTATATAAACTTGTATGTCAGTGAAATCAATAATACGGAAGTGTCGGAGCAGTCGACAAGCATGGAAACCAGCTTGACAACGAAAGGCCAGCTTATAAGTCAAGTGCTTGACAGAATCTCAGCTGACGTTGACAGGAGCCGAACAAATAAAAGTTTCGATCGCAGAGACTCTGTCGCAAGATGCTTGGGTAACACTGCTTTAGCAACTATCTCTCGGTTCGTTGTGAACTACATCATAACGTATCAGTTGCGTAGTTTGAAAAAGTTTATTTCTCGTTACCCACTCATCGCCCTCAAAATAGGATCTCTGAAAAGCCGACATGTACTAGCAAGAGGCAACTGGCAAGAGAAAGCGCGGGCTTGTAAAAGATGAAAGAAGGCCTCCCTTCACGGGAGGCCTTTGCCCAAGAGGGAGACAGAACAGGCTAAAAAATAATAGCCGTGTAAAGCAACAAACGTTGTAGAAAAATGAACCTATATATTCCAATCTACACAAAAAAAACCCCATCAGTATCACCTATTAAATGACATATTTCCTTTATAACCCCACGTGGTAGAACCCCATGTTTTCCACCCCCATTCCACCTCCATAAATAACCCTTAATGGGCTGTTTTTGTTCAGCGTCTGTAAATACGTACGTTCGAACTTTTTTAAAGTCCCATGTGCGGCGAAATTTGAGGGTTAATTTAAGCTCAGGTTTTTATAAGGTCCTGTTTTATTTTAGTGGTGTGTTTTATAATATGAGTGTTTAAAATGGGGTAAGTTTGAATATGTTGCCGAAGAAAGTTAGTTTACAAAGAAAATAATAGTAGCTACTAAATTTTGACGATTATTTCGCTATTCTTTTGACTATAGAGAGAACCCCTGGGACTTTAGAATTAAGGCAAAGACGAAAGAGGAGTGGGTTTTTGTCAGTAGAAGTCTGACATGCCCTCTCGCTCCGCCTAGATTGGAAGAAGTCATTTGGATGATTTTCCACCTTTAAAAAAATATCTAAGTATTGCGCCATTTTTCGCGTTTTCCTGATTTTGCCAACCCTAAAATCAATTTACAAAATAAGTAAGGAAATAATTGCTTAATACCCTAGCCACAAAGCTGCCCGGAGATCGATCTATCCTAAACAGAATTAGCTCTTCAATTTATTTCCTATCAAAAACCTTTAGTGGTAAGTATATACAAACTGCGGGGGTGGTTTACAACTCCTTCGCCCCGGGTTTGCCTCGTGTAGCCGGAGCGCGATGTTGTGACACTTTGCAAATTAATTCCTGGTCCAGTGAAATGAGTTTCATTTTCTACTTTTAGTTCGGAAGGTTGTGGGTAGTTGGAAACTTTGTATTGAATGCTTTGCACCTTAATATGAATTTTCTCCCTGTGTGTAAATATGTGGTAAGAGAGGGGTAGTTTTCATTTAAAGTCTGAAGGTTTTAGTTTTCCCTTTGGTATACATAATATAATGAAGAAATGGTAAACAGTGAAAAGTCTCATTATAGTTACAACTTATAATTACACTTTTCACTTAATAAATAAATAAATAAGAAAAAAGGCTTTATTTTATATATTTGATACTGTAAGAATCTGAGATAGTAAAATTAGATGTAGGACTGATTCCTATGAAATCGGATTAATACTTATTGCATTGCATATTAGGTACTCTAGGAATAACTCTTGTATCGTGGGTTTTTTTCATTCACAAACATGTAAACACACATACACAAGATACTTAGACTCGAAACATCTGTAAGCCATCCAAATATTTGTTCCGTGAAGGAATCAAAAACACACGTAGTGCAATGGCTTATCACTCAATCACTGCACCAAACGATCTAAAGTTCGAGTTCTAAACCATCTAAAGAGGTCCAGACAAATGACTCTCTCTCTTTACTACTGCTCGATTTTGTAATTTCAGGTCACTTCTCAAACAATCACTTATCAAGTATCAAGATTATAATTCCACCTTCACTCCCCACAAATGTCACTACTCCTATCTATTCGCAATCCGGTACATTAATAGCAATTAGGAGGAGCAACCAGTGACGTAATTGGTTTAGCAACCAGTCGCCGCAACGGGTTACAGTAGCCCTCGCCGCCGGTAACGTGGCTGTTATTGGGTTACATGGGGTTACAGGACATATTGATTGTTTTAGATGGACCTGCGTGGGTTAGTGAGTGTCTGGTAATGGTTAGATGTCATTTGGGATCAAGTGGAATTAGGGATCGAGGTTTTGTGTTGAATTTAATTATTATATAAGTACTTGAATTTGGTGTCACTGTATAAGGACCTACCAACATATGACAGATGGAGAGTACAAAAAAACGTTCAATTAAAAAAATCAGTTATCGAAGGCTTGGTTTCTGTGATATGTGTCGCGGGTTTAATCACCGCACGGAAAAAAAACTAAATAGCCTACTGTAGGCTATTTAATTTTAAAACAGATAGTTGTTCCGGGTCTAGGTGTTTTGTGCATGTGAGTTTTAATACTTCAAAATGCAACCACGATGCAGAAGTATATTCTAGTTTTTGAAAAACGAATTTTGAGATGATAGCAGTGATTTACAAAAAAAAAATAAGTTCCAAAACATGGAAAATATTCTTTCACGTAATAAAATTGCAATAAATAAGTCGATATCTATAGAAATATACCATATATATGTTTAGGAATATAATATTTTTTGCAAACTACTGGAGTTATTACAAGATAACTATAACGACGATAACTATTTTCAATTAGGACCCGTCTACATGGGCCGTCTACGTCAGCATCTGAAGGGTTATTATTGCCAAATTGCCCACTGATGCGTGTAAATAATTTGATAATGTAATTAGGATTGTGTTTGTCCTGCGTTTGATAATGTACTTAATTGGAAATTTGATAATTAAATAATTTCGCAGTTGTCTAAAATATTAATTAGCCAACGGCTGCTAGTGCCTTCGCCCGTGTGGAAATTATCCCAAGAAAACATACTCGCAGGATAAAAAGTATTATATACTTATGCTATTTCAGGATATGGTCTACCTCTATAAACCTACCAGTTTTCATGGTAATTCATTCAGTAGTTTTTGCGTGAAAGAGTAAAAACATCCACACATCTATGCATACAAACTTTCGCGTTTATAATATTAGTAGGATTGTTTAAGTTTTTTTTAAGTTGGAAATCGTCTAACAACTTCTCCCACCCTAGGGCGGAGAGTGAGGGCGTGTCAGACGTTTACTGATTAAAAATCGCTCCTATGTTCCTTTTAAGCCTTGCGTTCAAAGGCCTTGGGTTTTCCTTTCAGAAGCAATCCCATGAACCCAGTAGGCTTCGACCCTCCTGGTTTGAAGTTAAGAACGTTTCTAACCTTACTTCAATGACAAAGTTTGTTGTATGTTTAAACAATTACCACTTAAAGTTGAAAGCACTTTACAAAATACACTAGGACACAAAACAAAGCAATAAAAAAACGCATAAAACCTCAGTGTTTCATTACATCGGAACGTTTCCGGACGAACATTTTTAAACGTCATACAAGAATGACAGATCGCCGTTTGGCGGGTAAAACAACATCAGAATATTTGACACGCGCTTTTTGACAAAAAATCAACGAATGTTTTTGCTTTAAATGTTTTGTAGTACATGTTTTCACGCTATCGCAAGTATTTTGGTAAAGCATGTAGATAGTGAGTTTGAAAACCCTAAACTAGGAGTGTGTGAATGTTTTGTCCAAGAGATTTTGTTATGACCGACGAGCATGTATTTCGTTCTGTGCTTTAACAACTATTATTACTTATTCGTCAATTAAAAGAAGTGATTCTAGGCGTGATATTCCAACAATAATTAATTTGACAGCACCTATTTATTAATTAAATACTTTATGCACAGAAAACTACAGAGACAGACCTAATACCTTTGGCATTTTCAATCATAATATCTTCTCTACAAAAGCTGTCCAACCCATCATTGATGGTGAGGCGGACTAGTTTATTAAGAGCCTTGAAGACAACAGAGCACTCTAGCCTTGAAGACATCGCACCTAGCCTTTGCTGTAGCAAAACTGCGCTCGCCATCTCTTATGGCGCATCCACACATACATACCCTGCGGCAGGGCCGGTGGCTAACTCGGCGACCAGCGCCACCAATGCCGCCGGCACATTTTTGTTCCATCTTTGCAAGGCGGTCTGAAAGCAGTCAGCAAACCTGGCGGCATAAGCCGGCGGCTTGTGCGGATACGCCTTTACACACCGTATCTTTAAAGTGTCTGTACTGACCTGATAGCCATGCTCTTGGACTTGAGATGGTGCCACCGCTGGTTCATCTCGTCCAGGCGCCGCTGCAGCATGACGGCGTCCTCCTGCGAGGACAGGGAGCCGAGCAGCCGGCGGCCTGTCCCCGTGAGTACCACGTACACATCTACATAGTAACAGTACTGACCTGATAGCCATGCTCTTGGACTTGAGGTGGTGCCACCGCTGGTTCATCTCGTCCAGGCGCCGCTGCAGCATGACGGCGTCCTCCTGCGAGGACAGGGAGCCGAGCAGCCGGCGGCCTGTCCCCGTGAGGGACGCGTACACATCGCGGTGCGTCTCGATCTCCGATTGAAGGTCCTGGAACAATGAGGAAGAGAGGTTAGTATCTAGTAGTAATATAATTTTTCGGATTTTTCAATAAGGATTAAAAAGTGATGGTAAACTCTCAAATCTAATTTTGCTGGCATATTTTTGGCGTCAAGTGATTAGTGTGATATTAGTTGTTTATCGTCAATCTCGTCAATTCAGTTTATGAGGATGTATTACGAAACTTACAAGTTAGTAAATTTCATGCCGGTATATATCATGGTGATATAATGTAGAAAATAATTTCATCAACAATTTCCTCACTTGTTTTTAATAAAGGAAACAATATCATATAAATAATAATTGTCAATAGTTATTAATAACGTGCCTTTTTTAAACCCTGGCAAGAATCGTCTTAACTAGCCTCGTCAATGCTAGATAAATCCTAAGGCTATAAAGTCTAGAAGCAGAAAAAGGAAAATAGACATCCATCGTCGAAATCTCCCTCAAAAATCCTATAGCCTAATAACCAAGAACCGAACCTCAACAATAAAACCAATAAACTCAAAGACACACATACAAGCATATCCATAATGAATTGCTACAGCAGAACAGACTGCGCGTTCATATAACTTCATATTTTCCTTTCATCCACAGAGTAGCAAAACGAACAAATCCATTCTATTACAGCCGGACCTACTGCGACTGCCACAGTAATGCTATACGATGTATTATTCATGCTGTGATTTCATAAAAACAGAGATATGTCATAGGATAGAGGCGAGCCTCCAGTGTGAGCGATTTGGAGAGAGGCGACCTACATAATTATGTCATAAGTGAATAACGCATTGTTTTAAAATAAATTCATCTGTTAATAATGGTTTATAACCTATAAGTTTCAAACTTTGGTTTTTAGTTTGAGTTAAAGTGTATCAATGTGATAAACAAAACATGATTTAAAAACCGTTAAAACATATAACAGTATTTATTATTAACTTGTAATTTTTAACAGCTAAGTCCTACCTACATTTTATTTTCGTAAGAAGGATTTTTAAAATCACCAAATCAATCAACTTAAAAGAGTCGTTACCTAATTTGAAGATTTAAATAAAAGCATACTATAGATATAGACACAGCTGGAACTACTTGGATATTTTGCAAAAGGTGTCTTTTTAAGACCTGGGTGAGTACTAAGATCAGATTTTCCAAAATTCACCCCTAAGGGAATGAAACGAGGATCAAAGTTTAACCTACTTTGATGCGAGCAAAGCCACTGCTAAGCTAATATTGATTAAACCGTATAATCTGGTGTCGACAACTCTTTTGTATATGAATCTATCTTGAGCAAGCCTAGCTATACTCCGTCGGTTTAGGTAGTTAACTAAAGGTAAACAATCTTGGCATGTCTTTTTATCTAAAAGTTGTCTATAAATAGTATGTAAAAATCTTTGCAAATAGGTATTTACCTAAATCGATGTTAGCTAATAAACTAAATTTAAATAATCTTTGTGTATATTATATACGACCTCTTTAATATAAAAAGACATACCAAGACTGTTTACCTTTAGTTAACTACCTAAACAAACGGAGTATAGATTGATGCTCGTGCCTTCCCTTTACGAGAAGATATCTGCAGTGGGACAATCACAGACTACTATTTTTATTTATTGTGTGCACATAATTCCGCCGAGCATAGCATCGTATTTTATAGCTTACAATGGACACTGGCTCAGTGAAAATACTCGTCCACAGTTGAAATAAGTGGTCCATTTGTAGGACTTTACCAACCTACCGTTAACCGGCAGTGCGACGAAAATTGCAGCGACTTACTACGAAGTTCTGCGACTGGTCGCTCGTTTGTCTAGAGTCTTAGTTTTTGAAAAAGTGGGTTAAGTTCGGGATTTCGTTTTTGAAAAAGTGGGCTAGTTAGTTGAATTGTTGTTGAGCGGGAAAATTATTGTTATTGTTCTCTGCCTAGTAGTGTACTGCACAAGGTTTTGTTTCTTATTGATAGGCTCGCACTTGACAGATATCTCTGCTGAGGGTAAACGGATTGCTATCTATTCTTAGTTAATAATGAAGTACGCTTGCCTATTAATTTATACATTCTTAACATAGAAACTCCTAGGTTGTAGCCATCAAAACACATCTATCAGAAACGCAGACCTGGAGTCTGCCTCAGGGAATTCCACTCCTTAGCTGCATACAGCTAATGCATACATTATTACCCCAATGTGATCCAATATGTTTCAATTAGTAGCACCCATCCTACGATATTACGCTACTAAATTAAAATTCTATAATGGCCACAAAAATCGGACATGTCAGGGGTGAAGCCTCCCCTGAAAAAAACCTTACAAAGCTTTAGCTATATACATATGGTCGTAAGCATAATGATTATGTTCCTAACGTTTGAATCCCCAACCGGTCCTATGAGACCGCGCTGTTATTGTTTTACTATTGTGTCTCGTTTCGCGGGTATCTGAGTAACTAAACCGTTTTGTTAGTATGCGTGGGATGTCATCTACTTACTGGAGGTACGTGAGACTACTTATCAATTGAAAAAAGAACTAAAAACTTTAATACCTAATAAAAAAATTACATGTTAGTAGGCAAAGGCCCAACACAAATTTAAAACGATTAACCTAACCAAGAACTCAAAAATCAATTTACCTAATAACTATAATCCGAAGCCGGGTTAGTTAGCAACCACAAAGCCCTGTTTACAGCAACCGGATCAAACAACAAACTGAATTATTGACCGAAAGTTACGAGCTCATGAATAACTGATCGCCGTGTAACTACTACTCAAACACCTCGGACACTGTTTACTCGTTCTCGAATTAAAGGATTCGAGGGTTTTAGTCGAATCGGTTAACGGACGGTGAACGGGTTGACTCTTGGGGTCCTGGCAGTACTGGCTCTGGTTTAATTTTAGTAATGCTTACTAATTAATGGACAATCTTTCAGGGATTGACAGATATCATGAATACCATCTCAGCAATAATTAAATCTAAATCATCCATTGCATTTCTGCGACTCACAGGTTATCGGTCCACCTTGAACGAGGCTACGTCCTACCGTGCGCGGTCGCTCCAGAACCATCTGGTTTCGACGACCACCTGCTTTACGATTAATGTGTATTTCTGCATAACCCTACTAAATCTGGGAAACAGCTATTTCGAGAAAAGTAATTAGCTATACCTACACAAGTGGTGGACCCATTCGCACTAAACGTTTTGGGAAAACACTCATTATGTGTAGAGCGAAAAGTGGATTTAAAAAGATAGCAGATGAACAGGCTAGCCTGTTCATCTGCTATCTTTTTTAATTTTCACGAATAATCACCAGAAACTTCACAAGAAGTATTCAATAGCGAGTATACTTTTATGGTCAAACATTTTAATATGCAGTAAAGATAACCCATCGTCTATGTATAGTGAAATGCTTTTAATTAGCGTATGTTTACACGAAACGGTGCTCAGAGTGTAGTAATAAGCTATCTGGAGGACTATGCACACAGCTAACCTAGTGGTTGCCCAGAGAATCAGTAGTGGCGTAGTGGGTGAATGTGTCGATAGATTTTATATCGACTTAAAAAGTACTTACTACTTTTTGAAGTCGATTTAAAAACTATCGCGCAGCAAAAAAAGACTGATGTGATTATAAACCTCGTTTAACTATTTGTGCTGATCCTGGTATAGGTTTTGGTAAAATAAGACTATAACTCTGATGGGTTAGGTATATTTCACTATTCTGATCGATCACCAAATTAGACCAGTATTTCTACTGGCTATACTTGAGGAAACAGTTCCTAAATAAAAAAGTATAGACAGAGAATGAGATAGTTTTAACTTATATTTTGAAATAATCCACAGTGCAGACAAACGGTCTTTACTAAAGATACTCTAACATTTTTTTATTATGACAATATTACCTACTACTTCATGAGGACGTTTTCCGGTAGAGACGCTATAAAAGTTTGCTGAACAGAAAGAAGGAAGAAAATATATTTATTAAACAAACAGATACATACAATGAAAAAACAAATACTTAAGTAGAAGTTTAAATTAAATGAAAACATGATGTGAAGTCCCGTTAACCTCCATTCCTCAGAAAGATCCTCCAACAATTATCACTGATCCGTTCTTTTATTGAAGATTTTAGTCATACAAAAAAAACTAGCTTCATTTACCTAACATAAATGAAAAAATATCGATAAAACCACGCGAGCAAAAGATCCCAGCTCTAGTAACGACAACCCCACACAATATTGATGTTGTTTACTCAAGCTATCGGCGCCTCACGCGCTGCCCTTAACAATATCAGGGGTTTATTATAATAAGGGTACCTTAATACTATGATTTCCCTTTGTTGGACCCTGGAAGATGCAGGGGATAATCGATGAGGGACCATATCAGCTGTTCTGGGGGTGGATTTTACCTTTTTGATTGTTGTCATGCAAATACAGGTAAGGTACCTTACCTCAGTTTTTCAGTTAGGTGCCTACAGGACCTACTAGAATAAATTGAATGAAAAAAAAAATTAACTAAACAGTGTGCAGGACGGTAAAGGAAGTTTTTTTTTCAACAAAGTGTGCTCTATATATACATATATTAAAACCAAAAACATTATAAAAATACTTCTAATTAAAAATAACTAAAATCATCATCTCCCTAGCCTTTTCCCAACTAGCCGACCGGCTTCCAGTCTAAACGGATGCGGTTAGTTACCTACGTTTTACACTAAGCGATTGCCTATCTGGCATCTGACTACCGGTAACAACTGTCAAAGATCTACGAACGATAACCAGGACCAATAGCTTTACGTGCTTTTCGAGGCACGGGGAGTCAGTAATGCTATGGATAGACTTAGAAAACCACGTACTTAAGGTTTTAACTCGCCATCTTATTAACCAGAGACGGGTGCCTTAACCACAAACCTATCATATAAAAAATCTAAAATATGGCGTCGAAAAAATATCTCATACATGGGGTGGGCCCAACAAGATGAACAGATCAGGTCTGCTGCACTCTAGATCGCCAACTGCACGCCGCACTTCATGACGCCAAGAATGTTCACAGATGGCGAGATACCATCACTAAGAAGCTAATCCAGCGAGGTATTTACGACCCTCAGTAATCTATACTAATATAATAAAGAGGTAAAGTTTGTTTTTTTTTGTTTGTATGAAGTAATCTGTGGAAGTACTGTCCGACTGCAAAAATTTTTACACCAATAGAAAGCTGCTGTATTCCTGAGTGACATAGGCTATATTTTATGTACGCGGGCGAAGCTGCGGGCTAAAGCTAGAGAGGAATACGACTCGAGGAGGAGGACATGGGGTTTTGATACGAAACTGTATGATAATCGCAACATCTTGTCCATGGGTCTTATCAAACAAACCATGGGAAGCGAGCAAGGCGTCACTCCCTGAGGAGTTCCCAACAAACAAACTTGATCGTAACTTCTTAAAACTAAGTTACGACCCTTCACGCAATTATGACGCTTTATTTTATTACTCGGAAACGCGTTAAACAATTATAATTTACTACACTTGGACTGAGTTCAAGTAACAGTTGAACTTTTTAATTAAAAACCTATTGGAATTACAGCTCAAAAAATGTGCTTAATTTTGTTTTTGTTTGTAAAAGTTCCAGAATTTTATTATTCTGAAAACAATGATCGAGTTTTCAGAATCAACAAAATATACCCCGCCAAAATTTAGCCGCTGAAAAACTCTTTATAATCTAGTTTAATTAGTCCATTGTGTGATACTGCTTGGAAAATGTTTTTCTCTTCACTTCCCATAAATGCTGCTGGGCCTTTTTCTTCCTTTTCCACAGACGCCAGTTGTTACGGGCTAGTCTCCAATAAAAGTCAAGTTTATTTCTTCACTTTCGTCTCGAACTGCCGCCATGTCACCAGCATTTACTAGGATCCGATAAGTGGCTATTATAGCTGAATGGGTACATGAAAGGAGCCTCCCCGAGCGACGTTAAAAATATCGTACAGCGATTATACACCCGGCGCACCCTGGACAGCTAGCACTCGGTAAGCAGAGTCTAGCTGACTAATCCTTTCACTACGAAGTCTCAAACTCAATAGCTGAGTAGCAGTTTTCTTAGCTATCTTTTCAATCGCTGGTAGAACTCGAGCCTAGATCGCGGCTGCAGTGTCAAGGATCAGGTTTACACTTCATACGTAAGTTTATAGAAAATGCACATTTCTATAATATTCCGTTTCCGACAGCAAATGGCTATCATTTTATACCTCAAAAAATGGCCCACTATCCAATCATCACGAACAAGCAAAGGAATAAAATCATACAGCCACGGAAACCGGATTAAACGTCAATAATACCATTTATAACGAGATTTCGCAGTTTCCCAGTGACCCATCGTTTAAAACCTTTACAGTTCAATATAAATCGTTTTAAATCATTCCCATTCGTGGTACGTAGCAAAATTCAATAAAAATCAATCGAGTATTAATTAAAAATTCGTTATGTACAAATGTTTGTATTGTCCAACTGTTCGTTGATTACAGTCAGTGGCATTTAAAAAAACTCGGGTATTTTAAACATTTTTAACCGGATATCCGGTATTCAATTCGGTTTACTGTGACTGTTTGTTGGTTTTAACCGGTTAGTGATACGGCTATCGGTTTTTACTTTTCGCAGCGATTTGTGACGGTTTATTTTACGATCCGGGTGTAAAATAAATAATCGAGTGTGTTGTAGTGACCGCTATGTGGGAAGTTATTTTCGTTACAAGTTTTAGATGTTCACTTGCGATTAATGAAAAATGAGATATTCACTCTAAGGCTGAGATATTAACTACAAATCAAGGCCTTAATATTAAACAAACTAAAAAACCGCTGTTGGATGGAACGATAAAGCGTGTCCGTCATTTACTGACTAAAACACACTTAAATTCCTTCCCTTTGCTTTTTAGAGGTAATGGTAATTCTAAGTGTTGATAACGATGGAGCACCCTTGTTTAGAAGTAACTTATTCACTCTTGACTTAAAGACCCCTAAGATGTAGCTATCAGGATACACAGACTACGGCAGGGAATGGCACCCTTTAGCTGTACACACAATAAATGTGTCCCAAAAAAGTCATATCAAAGTTTAGAAAGATTCTTTTAGCATTTAGAATGCAGTCCTTTGTAAAAAAGCTTATAAGTAAAATTCCGCCACACACTGAAAAGAAATAACTTCTATTGTGCTCTTTCTTACAATAAATTATAAGAATTTGTTTAATAAATATTTGTAATACGTCCCGAAGGCATACCCTTTGCAATATAAGAGATGCTGTTTAAAGTTCGCAATTCTTCAGATACTTTGCTGAAATATTATGAAATATCTTAGTAGGAGCCTTGATGTGCAGCAGTTTTTGAAGTTTTTTAGTTTTGCTTTGTAATAGAGTTATATTTTTTATTAATTTTGCTAGCCTGATGTGTCCTATTTCTTGGAAAGGCCTCTCTTTTCACTCTTTACATATTTAGCGAGCTCACATTTCCATCTTCTAGTTTTGGAGAAATCTGTCCACTTTATCTACACAGATTTATGTAACTAATCATCACCGAAAGACCGCCACTGCTGGACATAGGCCTTCTCCTAAGCGTCGCCACAACGACTGGTCCTGTGCGTCTCGCATCCATCGGATTCCCGAGACCCTTACCAGACCAGGTCATCGGTTCACCTTGTGGAAGTCCTTCCAACGCTGCGTTTTCCGGTTCGTGTTCATATTAAGAATAATATTAAAAAAATAAGGTGGACTGTTTTTAAAGTTCCTTTATTAAAACAGGTAAATAAGCCACGATCTTTTCTTCTGTAGGCTATATACCAAAGAAAGTACAAATACAAATTCCCTTTGACAAAAAGCAGTAGATACCAACCGGCTCATTATTTATTTGTTCCCTGGCCTCCAAATCTCGTGTCCCAGGGGAAATTTTGTAACTTATTCCTCAATAACAAGCTCTAAGACGAGACAATTGTATTAAATCGTGAAAAAAAAACAGAGAGAAAAACTCTCCGAAGAAAAACAAACAAAATCTCCTTTAACAGAAAATAATAATGCCATACGCATATATTAACGGTCTCGACAGTTGATGTCCATATTGGCACTGTTTACTAAATAGTTACCTACTTTTAATATTATTTTTCCGAAGTATAGTTATATTTTTTATCCTTCGGCAATATTTCTCATCATAATTGTTATAGCTAGCCAGACGCCAGAAAGTCTGACCATCAGTCTATCCAAGTTGTATCGTGTTGCCCAGTAATTGGTTTGTGGAGATCTGATAGTCAGTCGCTCCATGCAAAACACGGGTATTCAGCCAAATTCAGTTAGCCGACACCAAGCTTGAGAAAAGGCTAGGACGATGATGATGCTTTGGCGATATCTTTCACGACTCAAATGCAAATTTTATAGCAATCACTGCAGTTAATTACTCAGATACCCGCGAAACGAGACACAATAGTAAAACAATAACAGCGCGGTCTCATAGGACCGGTTGGGGATTCAAACGTTAAAGGAACTTTTGAAATCTCAAGAAGTCAGTCAGAAAGATGTGTAAATAATTGCACATTCTCAAGCTAATCTTTAGGGAAAAAAACATGAAAGAAATTCTATGCGAACAAATTGACACAGGCATATAATATGACCAGGTTCGAAAAATAATCATTAAGTTAAAAAATATGAGCGCGTCCTCGCAACACTTCATTACATCCAGGTGTGGGGGTCGCGGGAGGGAGGGGCAGGCTATCCATCTTCCCTTGTCTAACCTGGTCCTTCCGAGATTTATTGCCTGCCAGATTTACTTAAGTACTTTTATTCAGCTTGTTATAAGCATAGATTATTATGGAGACGGTGTATTTTGGTGAAGTTTTGTGCCTAAATTGTAATTAGCTAGTGAAGTAAAAACTTTGAAAGGCACCTTTTTATAATATATGGCTATTAAAATCTCAAGCAGAGAAGTGTATTAACTACATAATAAAATTAGCTAGTAAGGGTTTCCTAAACAGTAAAAACTTTGATAATTCGCTCCTTCTATGATAGATGGTATTACGATCTCAAGATTAAGACAGAAGTATACTTTTCATAAGTTAGCGGCTTCAGCCACGGGAAAGCAGAAAATTGTACCATGGGTACATATTATTCCGCGGTCAAAAAGTATCTTACTCGTATTATTCACTTACGCTTTAGTAAAGTACTGTACTTTATGAATTATTACTTCGATAAATCTTTCTTACAAAAAGACCAAATATTTGAAGTTTTGCTTGCACTTTTTACTTTTGTCCACAAGCGTGAATCGGCGTAATGTTCTGTTAATCTACAAATGCCAATTAAAATCACAAAGAAAATACAGAGGTCTTAGCTAAATTGCTTCTATATTTTCTAGCAAGTCCTAACTCACTGTTTATCCTTACACTTAGGCAGAAAACTCTCTCCCTTACTCCATCCTTAGTCTATGTCCCCCAGTCACAGGTGTGCCATAACCCGGCGGGTCGTATCGTTAAATTGATACAGTCTCCTGGCCTACCTGCAGGCTTTACAGGCCTACTTACAGGCCTTACAGCTTACACCTTAATACCAACTCCTGGACTACTCGCGCTAACTTTAGTACTACGCATACTTAGTATTTAGATGTGGGGGGAAGTTTGTATGGGAAATACTTGTATTATCAGGAAAATATAGACCTGGACACCTTAAGGGTAATTATTGCTTGCACTGCCCGGCCGGTTTGTTTCTCATTTGTTTCTCATCGACCATCATCTATGCAAAGGATTTTGTTTTAAAATTATTTAGGTCTGTATTTACCTGATAGTACATGCTTAGATGGAGATCTGGGCTGTGAAATTGTGAGTTTGTTTGTAGAGTGTGTGTTTCTGAGGTTGGAGTTGAAATCGGTGTTGTTGCTTGGTAAGGGGTATATGTGTAGAGGATTAGTAGTTTCTGTGAAAGAACAAGCATTCTAATGTTAATGTTACATTACGAGAAGAATAAGAATTGTAATGTAAATGTAATAATACGACAAGGAGTAGAGCTTTTTGAAACGTGTTCATATTCCAGAAAGTGTTCTACCCATGTCTCAGTTTCATTGAAATCCGTTTAGCCGTATACCTAAGCGTAAAGAAGTAAAAAACATACATTGTCTTACGATTATAGGTACATATAAAACCCTTACTTTAAACATTTCGTGTGATAGAAGTGAGATAAATAATAAACTTTCAAACCTCATAACATTAGTTTCTCGTAAAATATGAATGATTTATCAAAATAAATTCGTCCCATCAAATATTATGACACAAAAACCCACAAATCAAAGCTTAAACTTTACGAGGGTTTAAAACAAAATCGTCTCTTTAAAATTCAGTATGAATCCGAATCAGAATTGGACTAAAGCAAGAACTCATTATACAAAACGCTGTTATATTCAAAACACGTTATAAACGTCATGTTCTAACATGTCCCGGAACAAATTATAACGTCCAACAAAGCCCTAATACCCGGGCGAGACTGGGCATACCCGGGCGAAGCGGGCATACCCGGGCGTCAAATGTAAGAAGTTGCAAATTGAGCGGACACGTTACCCGGGTTTGATTAGGATCGGAACGTGGCTGGAATTCGTAAATTTTAGCTGGTGAATGTGGTTTTAAGTTGGCTGTTAGTCGTTTGATAGTTGGCTTTAGAATATATTAGTAGATATTATACATGTACGTCATGGCAATAAGTATTAGTGAGGCTTTTTAATTTTTGTCTGGTTTTTTTTGTATCATAATCTTGATATTTATCCAAATAAAATGTAAGATTTATTTATTTTGCTCAAATATGTGTGTAACACATACAATACGAGTAATATAAAAGTGCAAATCAGATAAATTTAAAAAAAGTTTGGTTCAGATGCGTGCAAATGTTTTGTATACCAAAATATCATCATCAACATCTTCCGCCCGGGCGAGACTTGCAGTGGTCTATATGGAAAGCACTAAATAGGTTGCGTACCCAGGTAGGCCGCTGCAAGTACAATCTGGCGACATGGGGTTTTACAGACCCGTTGGATACACAATGCGAGTGCGGTGCTCCTGTTCAAAACATGAGCCACATGTTGGAGTGCCCCCAGTGCCCCTACACCTGCAGCCTGGAGGATCTAATGAGCGCCACTGATGCGGCTATTAACGTGGCTACTTACTGGGCCCAAAAAGTATAACGAGTTTACCATCGAATCGAGAAGAAGAAGACCAAAATATTTCAAGAAAAGCAAAATCACTTGCTGTCAAATCATAGCCACAAAGACTGTTAACCCATTTAAATTAATTAAGCTTTCAAAAACCGCTAAAAAAGACTTATAAAAACAAGCAATAAATATTCAAAGAGGAAAATAAATAAAATTATAATTAAAACTGTGGTGGGAGTCGGAAATCCGGATGTTGTGGTTCAATTTAGAAAATGCGATGTTCGGAATTATGCTATAGGCCGATGTGATAAATTGATGGTATTAAATTGAAACCGCATTTTAATACTCTCAAGAAGAAAAGGAAAGAAGTATAAAAGGGCTAATGCCTAAAGTAGAGGCGGGGACCCCGCCTCTCATGCATGAGGTTTAAAAGCGGGCAAGCCCCAATGTGAATTCTTCAATTCATTATGTACTTTTCTAAGATTATCATCTTCTTACTGAAACTATGGAAAGCACGTAAAGCAGTTGCTCCCGGTTGTCATTCGTAGGTCTTGGACAGTCTTTAAAATTAGTCAGATGCCAGAAACAGATCAGTACATCCAAGGAATATCACCCAGTAACTGGGTTATTGAGGTCTGATAGGCAGTCTTTCCATGTAAACACAGGTATTCGGCGGCATCCAGTTGGTAAAAGATTAGGGAGATGATGAGGTATAAAAGGGCTCAAAAGAAATTATATACTTGGAAATATTATCACATTTCGAAGCATTATACCACATTATATAATTTGTAAGGCCAGTACCAATTTTCATGACGAAGGTTCCGGATTAAACCGGTTATATTCAGCTAGCCGCTCGACAAAATGGCGGTCAGTTTTTTGCTTGCTTAGAGTTAGCATAATTTATGTTCGCAATAAACATATTTGTTACACGAAATGGACAGTTTCATTTATAATGTAATTTAGAAATTATTAGGGTGAGATTGCTTGTTAAGAGTAAAAAGGAACATTTTATTTGAAGGGTAGGTTATAAAATTATGTGAGAGAGGTAAATGAATAATATGTGTGCACTTCTTTTTCAAGATAATTCAGCTCATGCTACTCATTAATAATAATACTGCATGCAGATTGACTTCTTTTTGTAATTAGGGATCCCGATTCACAGTAACTTTTCAGCATTAATTAATTTGCATAATTAATGGTGACAGCATAATTAACAAAAGCCGAAAACACATACGTGCAGAAGAGTAGTACATTAAAATTCATCACCACGTTGATTTACGCCCCAAATTTGATTTACGGACCCCAATAACCAGTTAGACAAAGCATCATTAAGCCGAACCCAATCTAAAATGATTTAGACCCTGTCAAACCCCCCTTAAATCTCGGAACCCATCAGAAAACACGGTACATACATCAAGCATAATCCGAAATCGGAAAAAAGTAAAGTACATTAGTAAAAACTTGGTACAGCCAAGTGAATAAATCAAGTTGCAAACGACTGTGGAACCGGGAACCGGATCAAGCGAGTAATCCCCGGCTGGTAACCGGGTTGTAACCGGATTTAGGCGGATATAACCGGGCCGGCCACCTGCGATAACGACCCGTCGCGGTTGCGCTCCACTGGAGCTCAGTTAAGGTGTCCCCACACTTGGTTGAACTGGGTTTTGGTTGCACTTGGAAATTGTGCACGGCTCTGCTTCAAGAACCATTTAGATTCCGGCCATTTTAGTCAAGTCCTTTAGAGTGTTTGGTAGCGGTTTGTTTGAAAGAGCACTTTGGCTCTAGACAAGTGACATTCTATCTGTTATACTGTGGGAACAGTAACTAAAATCAATTAATAGGTATTAATATTATAATCAATCAGATCAATACCTAATTTTTTGACAACTTTGAGACTTGATCTATCTATCTCATACTAACAATGTTTTGTAAATTTTATGGAAAAGTAACACTCGGTTTTACCTTTAATTCATGAATCCCCGACCGGTCTCATAGGACCGCGCTGTTATTGTTTTACTATTGTGTCTCGTTTCGCGGGTATTGATAGGTTAATGTTCTTTTATAAATTTACAATTTATTTCTCCATACCAATAATTTTTTACTCCCTTACATTATTTTTAGCCTTTTTATACCCTCTTACAACATTCAACATCACAACTATTCAAATACCAAACTTAATTACATTCATTCTTATCCGGCCCACCCGTGTAAGTGCACCCAAAAAAAACGCCATTTTCAGCAATGTGGTCGCACCTTTACTCGCTCGTTCGCTAGTTACATGCTCGTAGTTTCTCTTTTGTTAGTTCTACAACTTTCTTAGTGCTCACCTATTGCATCGAATTGAAATTTCTTTTAAAACATTTTGTAGTTAAGACTTTAGTGGTCCGTTTGAGCGGAAATATTTCGAGGAATTCTGTGAGTGAAGGTTTGTTTAAAATAAATAGGTTTTGAAGCAACTGGGGTTGGCGATGCGGAAGGGCAACTGCTTCGGACTAACTTTGAGGTGGAATTAGTTGATTGATCTATGTTAGAGGTGAGTAAGGTGAACTGCCCAGTAAAGTAGCTAGTTTAAACAACTGATTCTGTTGAATAGTTATTCTGATAGTGATCACAAGTAGTTCTATTTTATTGAATATACTATTTTATATTATTAGGTGTTCGGTCTATCGCTTTAAGTTATAGCTGCACCAATTCTTACAATCCATCTACGCTAATATAATAAAGAGGTAAAGTTTGTTTTTTTGTTTGTATGAGGTAATCTGTGGAAGTACTGGTCCGATTGCTAAAACGTTTTCACCAATAGAAAGCTGTTGTATTCCTGAGTGACATAGGCTATATTTTATGTACGCGGGCGAAGCTGCGGGCAAAAGCTAGTTAATTATAAATTCCTACTGTATTTTTTATGCTGTACAATAATGAGTATATTCATCTGGCTCTCTATATTTGCAATCATCATGCCATACAACTTCTACACCATATAAGTCCATTAAAGTCCACCAATTGAGTTAACCATTTACGTGAAGTTCTTTCAACCAATTCATTGCCTTGTTCCCCACTTTAACCTTCAAACACCCCTCAAACCATAAAAAACCAAGCTATCTCTTCAAAGCCTACCAACTTAAAGCAACAACATGATAACATCAACACCGCTAACCACGTCAGCCATCTTACCAACTCGCCACAAATTCCAAGCATAACTTAAAATGAATGTTATACAGCCTCCTGCAAAGTGGGGCAGATACACCTGAAACTTATGCTGTAGTCTGACATCTTAGTTAGATAGCTGATAACTTATCTGTTGCTTTCAGAGCGTGGGCAGAACTCCAAGTGGATGGAGGAAGGTGTTTGTTTCTTCTATTGTGTTTAGTTTGGACTTTGCTTTTGTTTTAGACGATTACCGTCTGTTTTTTAGGGTTCCGTAGCCAAATGGCAAAAAACGGAACCCTTATAGATTCGATAGGTCTTTAAAAATGATATTGAGGTTTCTAATATCATTTTTTTCTAAACTGAATGGTTTGCGCGAGAGACACTTCGAAAGTGGTAAAAAGTTGCCCCCCTGTAACTTCTAAAACAAAAGAATGAAAAATCTAAAAAAAATATATAATGTAGACTACTATGCAAACTTCCAACGAAAATTGGTTTGAACGAGATCTAGTAAGTAGGTTTTTTTTAATAATTCATAAATCGTAAACCGTAATTAAGTTGGTACGGAACCCTCGGTGCGCGAGTCCGACTCGCACTTACCCGGTTTTTTTATACCCTGAAACTAAAATGACATTACAATACAAAAGCACTGGCTTCATTCCTATAGTAAGTTTGACATTACCTATGTCAATTTAGTCTAAGGGTATAAAATACTGACGATAGCGACTGTAAGAGGGGGATTTTGTTTGGAGCAGTTTTCTAAAAGACGATCTTAATAAAATATATGTTATTTTAAGATTCATTGGCTTGCGCTTAAACCCTATGTCAACTGATGAAAAGCGACGATGGAGTAACCTATTCACTCTTGACTAAAATACATTTTTTTTATGATGCCTATCAATCACGCATGACTCTTATATCGCTTGATGAAAAGCGAGCGAAGCGAAGATGTGGTCGAGCATGGAGTAACCTATTCACTCTTGACTTATAATAATATCCGCTTGCTATATTACGATAAAAAGCAAGGAAGTCTTTTCCAGCAGAGATCTTCTTCATCAGAGATGAAACAAACATTGATAAATAGTATCTTTTAGTTTGTTATATCTTTTCTTTCAAACTATCTGTTTTCTGAAAAATACCTAAGTATTTTTAACTAAGAATGTCTTTTCTGACCAGCACCTAAATATTTTACTTTAATTTTATTGATTACGTTCAGTCTCAAAAAAAACCCCAGTTCTTAGCAATATTTTTGTTCAGCGTAAAGCAACATTTTACAACAATACACAGCACAAACACAAATAAATGCCTAAATACTATACAAGAACTCTTCAGCCTTCTTTTGTAAGTTCAAAACAATCTAGAAAAAGTTAGGTATCCTGAAACACTTTCACTCCACTTATGTTTTTCATCTCTCCATCCATAACTAATCTCCACATTTCCTTGGTTCAGCCGGAGACTAGATAATAAGCTCCTCAGATAAACTGTTACTACACTGCAAGACTAATACTTCAGCTGTCTTTTTACCCGGTTTAATCCAGATCGCACCGGTTGGCGGCGGTAAACACCAGATTATCGAGACAGAAGTTCCACTTGATACAAGAAAATTGATAAAAGATATTTTTACCGTGAACAGTAGCCTGAATTATATATTTCTACTTCAGATAGAATAATAACGCTGAAGTTTCAGAAAAAGAGCCTATAACAGCTCGACTTATAAGTTGTAGGTTGCAGGTTCAAACGCAGCCATGCGCATTACTTTGTGTAAATTATTTCATCACCAGACCATTTTCTCTCCTAAAAAGGTCTCAGTCCCAGCAGTGGGAAAATTATAAGTTTAAATATGTTTATGTTATGAAATTTGCCAGATCAAAAATTGTGTCATTTAATTCATTTCAAAGTTCATAAAAATAGAGTGTTCAGTCTAATATTTTTACAAATTTTGATTTATTTTAACCATCTACATAACTGGAGCTTTAGAACACATTTCATGGACCTTCTGTACTTTCCCCACATATAGCTATAACCGGATAAAACCGGTCACGTTTCTCACAGGTTGCACGTAGCATTACTATTGCATACCGACACCCGACACTCAGACACTCCGACACGGCAGACACCGCCGACACTCAGACGTTTGAATATAAATTGTATTTACTGGGAATTATTGCCGCCATTCTTCAAGATGGGGTTGAAAAATTGAATGTATTAAATAAAGGTTCTTTTGGTAACCTATGGATTATTTTATCGGTTGTTTTTATATTCCAATATTATTGGACAAGTTGTATTGGTTGTGATGACACTTGGAGGAGACCTGTGTCCTAATGGATATCTTTTGGCTGAAATGATGATGAATTGGAATATAATTATAACGTAGACTTCTCCTAATAGTCCAAAAAAGGCTTGAAATTCTTTCGATATTGTAAAAAATACAATGTCTATAAGGTGCCCTTTTTTGATTCATTGGCTATCTTTTATGGGGTGAAAAAGTTATGGATATTAACATCCTTTAGTGTGACATCTACATTGATATATAGCTAAATCCGTTTTGACTGGGAGCCGACCCCAAATGCAGTTAGGAAAACGGCTAGGCTGCTACTATGGGATTGAGATTAAAAAGATCATCATCATTTAAGCCGAGAGACCAAGTCCACTGTTAGACATAGGCCTCCCCCAAATATCTTGCTTTGATCGGACCCCTTTGACCTTCGCCAGGTCATCGGTCCACCTTGCGGAAGGCTATCCAGCCCTGCGTCTTCCGGTACGCCGTCGCTTCTCTATAACGTTTATACTTTTATCAAAGCCCTTAGATAATCTATTTTAAAACGCTACCTTTCCTACCTTTTTCAGACCTAACCCTTTCTAAATACCAGTGACTTTCCACATGATTAGAGTAAACCTTTAGTCTCATATCTTACGTTATATAAGGGTATATTACGTTCTGTACTGAGGCACTTATATATTATTACGTCATGACTGCGAGGCGCCATGTACTGAGAATATTAAATAGGGTATGTGATGTGATTAATGGAGTAACGGAGTAACTCGAATTTAAGGTGTTTTTCATGTAGCCCTATGGTAATACTTACGCAAGGATTATTAAAACTTATGTGTCTAAACTCGTAAAAGGGGCGTTTAATATGGAATTGTAAAGGGGTGAAATGATTGGCTATAACAGCTAATCATTTTACCCCTACACAATTTCTGTTTCAGCCTCGAGGGCTTTTAGGGGCTGCAATTAAATTCCTAGTTTTCTTTTGTCTCTGTTAGTAATGGTAGGCTATAAAAGACAGACTAATATTTAGGTAAGCTAAAGCAAATACTGAAAATAAATGGATCTATTTGTTTAGCTATTTCTCGGGAAAAGGTTAGGTTGATCAATTTACTGTTTTATTTTAGCTGACTATTTACTATATTGTTGTATTTGATTATATCACTATAGATACTATAGTATTTTAATTGAATGTGAATATAGGGTGACTGGTAATTAGTGATCGATAAACACGTGATTTTACTCATGATAACAAACAACTTTTACTATAGGACCAAAGTTGAAATCGCGAAAAAAATCTGCTGTTCAGTACATTTATGTTGGCTTACTAACTGGCCAACATGAACCGAAATGTTGATTTTTTTCGCGATTGTAAGTTTGGTCTCATAGTAAAAGTTGTTTGTTATCAAGACTTCAAGACTACAATCACATGTTTAGGTCATCATCATCTGCCTAGCCTTTTTCCCAATTATATTGGGGTCGGCTTCCAGTCAAGCCGGATTTAGCTGAATACCAGTATTTTACGAGGAGCGGCTGCCTACCAGACCTCCACAACCCATTAACTGGGGTAACACGGTACTTCATGGCTAGACTGGAGTCAGATTTACTGGCTTCTGACTATCCGTAACGACTGCCAAATCACACATGACTGACACATGTTTAGGTATTGGTTACTAATTACTAGTCACCCTAGCTATGTTTTCAGAATAAACTAACAAATGAAATTGCCTTTCAAAATGACTACAGGAAATCTAAAATCTGTAGGTACTATCATGTCCAGACGACGCTACACCACGCAACAAATTAGTCGCAACAGCGAGTCGCGGCGACTAATCGCGTTATCGCAGTCAACTGCGACTGCCGCAGGCTGCCGCTGCGTTGACTAGATTAAGAGAGCCCTGCTTGGGCTGCGGTGTGTGAACCTGGCCTTAATTCGATCATGTCCTCAAATTGCCTGATTCGTGATATTTTGATTTAGGAATTTGCTTAGTTGGAAATGTAAGCGTGTTTTCTAGAAAATTCACAAAATTACTGCAAAACCTAAACCCATAAAAAAGTAACTATACTCCGTTGGTTTAGGTAGTTAACTAAAGGTAAACAATCTTGGTATGTCTTTTTATATTAAAGAGGTCGTATATAATATACACAAAGATTGTTTAAATTTAGTTTATTAGCTAACATCGATTTAGGTAAATACCTATTTGCAAAGATTTTCACATACAATTTATAGACAACTTTTAGATAAAAAGACATGCCAAGATTGTTTACATTTAGTTAACTACCTAAACCGACGGAGTATAAAGTGTATGAGTTGTTTTTTTTATAGGTAGGAAGTCATCATCCAATGACTTCACCTGCTCTTGCGCGGAGCGGGAGATGGGGCGTGTCCAACTTTTGCTGATTAAATCCTACTTCTTTGTTCCTTTTTTGTCTTCGTTCTAGGGTCCTGGGGTTCTCTTTCGCTCAACTTATGGACCCAGTAAGCTTCGGCCATGCTGGGCAGCTACGATTTTGCTGACATCTCCTTAAGGCGCGCTTGTAACATAACGCGCAGTTGATGATTAGGAGCTCAGTTTGGACGGCTACCGGATGGCCGGACGGCGAGCTAACCATTGCTCGGAGTCCGCAAGCCCACAACGAATCATATGCTTACTTTATACTACAATAATAATTATATTCCCATAACTGAAATTGTCAATTTTCTCAGGTTACTAAACCCAAATTACCCTTGCTCCTAATTACGATAAGAGAACAGCATGTAATATTATGTAAATGTAAGATAAGATAAGAGTAGGTACCCGTTAGGTGAACCCACTGGTGTCGTCGTGACACGTCGAGATTAGCCAGCTTGTGAACTGAATAACTTAACTGTATCGATCTAATAACTCATATTAAATATGAAAAGAACTATGTTATTGAAAGAATAAAACACGTTTATTTAACGGCAAACTATGGTGTTACTTCATAGTGTATGTTATTATATAGAAAATTACTTTCAAGACTAGAGTGAATAGGTTCTTAATCAACTAGTGCGCCTCACCATCAACGATTGCATCACTGCTTACCATCAGGTGGGATTGTAGTCAAGCACGTGTTTATGTTACATAAAAAAAAAATTAAATACAAAAAAAAAAACTAAAAATATTTCTTTTTCATTCACATATGCCTACATGCGCACTTATAAGATATCAGAAGCTAGTGCTCGGTTTCAAATGGTCGTTTTCTACAGAACCGGCGAAAAACTCCATGGTTACTCTTTTAAAAAAAATGATTATGTTTCACGGCAATTACCTACCCGGAATAAGGGCCTGTTTCACCACCTATGATTAAGATTCGAGTATCTTATTTGACAGATAATTTAATTTCATACAAAATCTGTCACATTTTTGAATTTATTCAGTGAGTAGTGCCTACTCGGACATTGTGAAACAGGCCCTAAGTGTAAGATAGATTGTGACATTGAATACTTTATTTATTTATTTTCTCTCACACAACCACCTATAAACTGTGTCATCATCTCAGCCGAAAAACGTCCACTGCTGGACATAGGCCGCCCCCAAGCGTCGCCACAATGACCGGTCCTGTGCGTCTCAAAACTGTGTGCCTTGTCACAAACCCTGTGCCTTACTCTCTTTAATTTACAAGCAAAACACCAGCGTCCCACATTTCGTCTCCAGCACCACCAGCCTCCTCGCCCAGCCTCTTAGGCACAAAGTTAATTAATACCTCCAATTCGACCCACCTGCATTCAACCCTAACTGTGTCGCTCTTTGAACCCTCACATCTAATTGCCAACACACTTGGCCTGGGTGGGCCAGGCCAATCTCACCCCTACTTCAACATTTTAGGGTTGAATTCGGGTTGATTTAAACGAATTAGGGACGCCGTAAGTGAATATTTAAGCAATGAAATTAATGTTTGATTACGTTATTGTAATTTTCATGTGTTCACCTTGTTGGTTTGTTAATGGCCAATTTTGGTTCGATTAGTGGTAACTGAATCTGCATTTCACCTAGAAATGGCACATACCTTCAAATAAAATGATAAAAAAGTTATCAAGGACCTTAACTAAATATTGGACAAAAAAAACTCACCTTTTCAAAATGCTTGACCTCCGCCAGTAACAAAAAGTTGATATGTATAAACCGTGCATCCTCATAGGACCTAGCCCTCTGCCGATAGCCCGGCTTACTATAACAATATCTATAACCCGTATACTCCGAACTGTCAATGTCCACTTTCAACCCCCCATTGTAACCCCAGTCACCTCCACAACCCCAACAAACACCTTTGGTAACAAATTTCTCCCAAACATCTGAAAGGCCGTGCTTTTTCGCCCCCGCAAGGCCAATGCGGGGGCGGCCAGGCCATGTTCCGGCGTGGGCCTGAGGCCTGAGGCCTTTTTGAGTCCTTAGCAGTTTCCAGTCTCCGTAAGTCGTAGTATCAGCTGGCTTTTTCCATTTCCATTTGGATATCACTCGTGATTTTTATTTTGCAATGTTTTATTTGGCACTCACTTCGACTGTTTTTTTGTTAGGTCCCGAATTTTGGGTCCTTGTGTGTATTTTGTGTCCACAGCGCGCATTGGAGGGTTAACTTTTCTCTTTTCGGCGTATACCTCTTTGCTCTTGGCCTTTCCTTCGTGGAGATACTCCGATTTCTGTTCAATAATTACTGAGTACTTAAACGTAATTAGCTTTTAACATAATTGGAGTTCGGGAATGGTTTATTCAGAAGCGAAGAGGTAGAGCGGAATTTACTTTGGGTTTCTTTGCCAAAGTAATTATTTACTTGCTTGACGTCAGGCATCGAGATGTGTCAATGGTTACGAAACGGTACGGTGTAAAATATTCCTAAAACGAAACTTAAAAGCAAGCGTACTTTAAGCAAAAAACTTGATCTTAAATAAAAGTACCTACTCGTGCTAGCCGCAACTTTTTCAAGAAGCATTTTCTTCAAGTTTTTAAAGCAGCACAGAAAATTGACGTCCGCTGTGAAAAACTCGCTTGTTTTTTTTATAAAAAAATGTATTTTCTCATAAATAATAAGGCAAGTTCTTAACATTAAAACTTGACACTTTCCTACTTATTAATTAGTCGCTGAAAATCTAAACTGAAGTGGCGTCTTTTGAGTGAAATCGCTAAATCATGGTCTCTCCCCCTCCATGTACTTTCCCCCCCTGGCTCAGCTTTGGCATCGGAGGCCTATTAATCAAATAAGTCCCTTGTGATTAATTAGGAAATCAGCAATTAGTAATAAATCGTTGAAATTAAAGAGAATGGATGTAAGGATGGCGGAGGAGAGAGCGCGCAATTTGTTTTGGAGAAGGCATTTCGTATGAGTTATAATAATGGTTTCCGCCTTTATCTTACGGTATATGTATTTTAAGTGTATTTAGGTAGGTATTGAAGCAGTTTTACGTGATTGTGTTTGCAGCAATTTCGTTAGTAACACAAGATTTCTAGCAGCTATTACTTTTATTTTTTGTTTAGAAAATCATTAGATATCTTTTCTCGTTTTGAGCGAAGGCTTTTTTGATTTTTATATCTTATTTTTTTATTACCTCAGACTTTTAATGACTAAAAGCCCCCGTCATCCTTTAGTAGTCCCTTTGCGTTTTAGGGCTACGGTAACTCTTTCATACAACCCTCGCTAGTTATTATCTTTAGAAAATTCCAGCAGATTTTGTTAATTTGCATCAAAAAAAGATGCCAAAACACCAACCATCAATCACCAAACACCAATACCAAACATCAATACTATCTTCTTACTACAATAATAACTCGAGTAATTATCAACTTATAACTTCATCAATAATCAGTTTCTAACTAAATTCTTCACGATTAACTTTCATATTAATACCACATCTAATTTCTTTAAACTTCATTAATCCCTAATACCGCATTATAAGAAAATAAATTCGCGAGTGTAATCCTCATCCTCACGGCGGATTAATTTCTTATCGTAGGGATCTGTGAGATAATGGCTGGGACGAACCAATATATAAGATGAATTTTTCAAGTGGGAGCGGTTTTCCTAAATTCTGAAACTAGGGTGAGATAGTGAAAAATACTTAAAGTAGTTTCGAACTAATTTTTTTCGGGTTTGGTCATTCCTTTCCAATTGAAAAAATCATATAGACAGACGCCTTGTCTTTGGGATAGCTTTAAAACCGCTGTGGCTAAAATATTTGTGTAAGTAGTTGTTTTTAGTTCTTTGATAGATATTTAATCTTGGAAGCTTTATGTATTTCTGCATTATCAGTAATTTATTTTAAAATTGAATATGAACTGTAAAAATATATGTTCTTGTTAACAGTCACTGATTTGACCAGTTCAAAAAAAACTAAATTCGCCACCTAATTGTATTGATTAATTAATTAAAAAACAGACTCCTTATTTCAACTTACTTAGAATTTAAGAATAACTTGTATTTCTCATATTAAGTGAATTGTATTCTTTTTGAGAAATAAAATGTCTTAAACCGTAATTTGCAATTACACCAATTACAAGATAGAAATACTTGCAAACGGCCAACAAAACCAACCAATGAAAATTGGCACCACTTAACCAAACCAAATACACCACATTGAACCACTAATTACCCATTAGAGTAGTGTGAAGAGCCTACAATAAATCGTAAACTAAGACATAGTCGAACCTTCTGTCTGTCTGTCCTGGCGTCGTTCCAGGGTAATTACCCTTGCCCCTTTGCTATGAAAACGTTATGTATTTCTTCTTCAAGGGATTTGTCTCGAGTCAAGGTTTTAATTGCTTACATTTTGTCTTGCTGCTGTTTTCTGCGAGTTTAATTGGTATAAGAAGTGTTGTGTCGTCTTTTGGAGCTTTGCTTTTTAAAGTCATTAAATTGGAGATTTTTTATTGGTAATTAATTATCTATAATATATAAAAAGGGGACCTAACTGATTGACAAACACAGAGCTGCATGGCGTCGTATCGCGAGAGAGGCGGTGGCCCAAAACTTGACCGAGACATGATCACGGCTACTCTGTCAAGAGTACCTATGCGACTAAAAATAAGGCTGACCGACATATCCAAAATAAACAGTTTACAATATGCTGAAAACTACTGAAACTACGACCGTGAAATTTTGTAAAAGGTTTCCTTTTATGGCGTAGTTGAGTACTAAAAGTGAATTTCCAGAAATTCACCCCCTTACAGGATGAAATTGAGGTCCAAAGTTTGTATGAAAAATGTGCTCTCACGCGAATGAAGCCTAATAATGTTAAATACTACACCTTTCTCTACCTAGAGGCAAAATATCTAATATAATTATTCTTCACGTAGATTATTATTCTAGTATTTTAATTTTAACTTTACATTGATGAATATCTAACTTTAACTTTGCTATGACAAGAATTTGGATCCAACTTGAGAGGAAGATAAAAGTTATGTAACAACAAAAATATATCTAAAGTCTCCTTAAACCAAAACAGCAAGTTAACTCTTATTTACTCATATTGTTCTGACTGAAGATGCCTTTAATTCCTAGTATATGAACACAAAAATGAAGAGAATTACAGAAGTGGAAGGAACAAGCGAAGTGTATTAAGATCATAGCCGTTAGCGGTGCCTGTTTCTATCTTTTTTTACTTTTTACTGTTTCTTTTAGGATTTGTGAGGATCGCAGTAAGAAAATGCTTTGCTAGAATAAAAGAATTGTTGTTATTTGAGTACCTTGGCAACTATTTTAGTTCAGTTTTCAGTAAATAATATTGTAAGTATTTTTTTTGAATATAAACTAGTGCTGGACTGCGATAACGCCTGATGGGAAGCAGTGATGTAATCGTTGATGGTGAAGCGCACTAGTTTATTAAGAGCCTATTCAGTCACTCGAGCCTTGAAGGCGACCAATCAAGACCAAGATTTATATTAGTGGTCACATTAAAAGTTCAGTTTAGCTAAAAGTCATGAAGTCAAACCAGCAAAACAAAATCCTAAGCCATAATTATTTACTATTGTAAAAAATACTATTTTTTTTTTTGTATATTTGATAATAAACTGGTTAGGTATCACATATTTTTTTCATGCAAATTTCCTATTAATTTTCTATTATCACGCGAGCGAAGCCGCTGGCAGCAGCTAGTACTACACTAACTTCAAAACTAAACTACTTTTATAACATCTAGGTATACCTAACTTCCCTCTGCAAACGAAAGACAAACGAACATTTCCATACAAACGTCTCCAACTAGATCCAAACCGGTCCGAACCGGTTCGAGCCAGTTTGAACCGCTTCGAGCCGGAACCAACCAGTCTCGGGCTGATTTTTACCCGGCTCACTCCTTTATCTGGTTGTAAGCAATTTCCTGAATCACGGAGACTTATTATTGGTAGCGCTAGAGGGTTGAAAAAAGGTGATTTTTTTGTACAAATATTTTTAGGGGTTGAGTTCGTTTGCGAGTTAAAGACTTTTTGATTTGGTTATGAATAATGAGATGGGATTTTATTTAGGGAGTTATTTAAAGGAGTTTTGATAATAAAGGGTTTAGCTTATGATTTTATAAAAATGGAATAACTTGCTAATAATGATTTTACAATTACTGATTGTCAATTTTACGATATAAAGCAAAACTGATATTTTTTGTTGTCATGTTTTTTTGTTAACTTTGCTCCAGAAATCACTCCTATATCGTAGGTACGTTTATACACATATTGGCTTATATATACAAATACCCAGACCTGGAACAACTACGTATAGACTATGCAATTATGTATTTGTACCGTGTAAGAATCGAATTTTAACTAATCGCTCATACTCTGCGCCATCCGTGCCGTGTTGTTATATTATAGTACTCCAGAGTTTATAGAAAAGAGATAATTTCCTTAGATATTCATTAAAATATTACTATGCATTCATTTTGTGCGATTTAGATTAAGTTTTTTTGACTGGACGACATCTTGGCAATTTAAATGTGACTGTAAATGGCCTATTTGAAATAAAAGTATCTCTGTTTCTGTTTCTTCAACACATATTTGAATTTAGCAGTCGTAAAAATAAATAGGTACATCCCACTCAAGTCCTCAGTCACATTTTCTCACCCAGATTCAAACCCGGTTTCTTATAACCAATTTTTATCTCCATCGTCTCTACTACCCGCGGTAAATATCTGAGTGGGGTGTTTTCTACCCCGAGAGGCGTTTAGGAAATGAAGAAATCCGGTCCTTGGGGGGAGGCTGACATTAATAGAATTCTGTTTCATCCCCCCTTCATCCGCCTTGGGACATTATTTGGAAGAAAATTTTCCCAAAAATAACTTACAATTTAGATAGGTACGTTAATTTAGTATGGATGTTTCTTTGGAGGGTATTCAATCTGTAAGTCTATAACAAAACTGAATAGAATGTTTTGATTAAAAGTTTAAACTCTTTAAAGATGACTGTTATGACTTTATTTTGTTGTAAACTGATATTAAATTAAATGAGTTCTTTCATGAAAGAGCTCTTTACTTATTCAATTAAATATTACTTTTGCATTTACAGTGAAAACTGAAGTTTAATAGAGACAACTTTTCCGTAACAGATCACTGATTAGAAAGTTGTTGTAAAGATGTCATCTAATAACCCTGCCCGCTCAGGGAAAAGAAAGAGAGAATAACTCAGGTGTGTTATAGCTCTTGTAAAGTTAGTAGCTCCTATAATAGCTTTTGTATTATAGGAGCAAGTACAAACATGTTAAGCTCACATACACTAGACACCCAAACCCGAAACATCTATGTGTAGGCCATTCAAATATTTGTTTCGTACGGGAATCAAACCTGCGACACGCAGGGTAGCAGTCAAACTAGTACGCCAATCGTGCCTTCGTATTATTGACCTAAAAACTGGAACTAGATCTGCGTGTTTTCACAGTCCCTTCCCATCCAGATAGTGGAAGGTCTGTGTCCTAAAAGTGCGAATGCTATAGCCTGATTACGAAAGCTATTATAAAGGAAGATTTTCTATACCAACACCGTTCATGCGTAAACATGTCTACATAACATAATATATTACTACAAAGACTGCTCATCTCCCAGAAAATTGCACTTTCCATACAAATAGCTGCAATATCGGAGCCAGACAAAACATCATAATATCAATAGAAGCCCCTCACTAGTGCCGGCTTCAATAACTATTGGTCTAAGGATAGATTCCTTACGGGGGCGGTACCGCCCACTAGTGGGCACTGGAGCTTTTCATGGGGGCGGTACTGCCCACTAGTTGGCACTGAAACTTTTCGTGGGAGCGGTATTGGGTTCAAAGGCCAATGAACGTGCACTAGCTTCTGACGTTTTATAAGTGACAATGTAGGCCCATGTGAAATAAAAATATTTTTGAGTTTGATTTTAAATGGGGGCGTTAAAAATAATAATTAATAATCACGACCACGAGTAGCATGATTAAAGAGAAAGAAAATGGATTTTTAATTTGGGATTATTAATAAATAATAGGCAAACATAAAAAAATTGTAGAATTAAATATTATGTAAATTGTATGTGGAATTTATTTTTTTCGTAAAGGGTAGTTCTTAAAAGGTTGAGAAACTATGGTCTGATGTTAAATGGCTAGGTCGAGAAGGTTCGCTTTGAAGGGTTAAAGGGTGAATATCGGTCAAGGGGGTGAAATTGGTCTTAGATTTTCTTCTCTTAGGGTGAACGAGAAATGTTCTTGGCTTAGCTAATATAAATGGGGTTTGAAATTGATAACTGCACCGGTATTTTGTATTGATCTAGCATAAGTAAGGTGGACTGACGACCTGGTGAGGGTCGCGGGAATCCGATTGATGCGAGACACATATTATGGCGACATTTAAGGGTGGTCTATGTTTAACAGTGGATGTTTTTCGGTTGAAATGATGATGCTTAAGTGAGGCGGATTGATATGGAAAGTAAGAGCTTTATAATCTATTCCATCGATCGATCTATCGATATGTTCGTTCAATTTGATTTATTCAACCTACTAAAAAAAAGTGGAAACTGCTTTCCAACAAACGAGTATTTTGTGTTTAATGGAACATTCATGCGGTGAAAAATAACGGGAATTTACTGGCATTATGTAGAATATATTCTTGACAATACCATAAATGATTAAATAATACTTTAATAGAAAAAAAATGAAGAATTTCTCAGTTCAGTAGCTAGTTAAGTTAAAGCCAGTTAACTAAGTATAAAGCTAAGAGCGTCGTAGAATCTATCCGAGTTGAAAACTTTACGATTTATTAACAGTCGTAGTTAATTAATGTCAGAGATACGATGCCACTGGATGCGGCCAGCACAATAAAACGTAGTTGGAGAACTTTTTGAGCGTGGTTGAGGTAAGTTGTTGTTGTTTTGCTTTTTTGTTTGTTTAAGTAACAAAGGTAAAGAAGTTGTTTTTGTAACACTATTGAAATTATGTAATTGTTATTAAGTGTTCGCAATGTTATTATTATTCGATATAATAGGTTTAATTTCAAGATTTGCTTTAGTTCTGTTGATCATTATTTAATTTTGGAAGGTCCAAAGAAATTGTTTGCTTAAAAAATTGAAGTTTTAAAAGTGAAACTCAAATGATAGGTACAATAATATTGAATTAAGTATTTTAATACATGTCTTTCTGATAAATAAACCTTTAAGATTTAAGATAAATTAATCAACATAATTTTGATTATCTATTAGAAAGTATCCCTGGGCAGATACAAAGACAAACTTGTTTGTTATTTGAAAGAGTAAACGCGGCTCCTCGAACACAAAGAACTACTGAAAAAACACGGGTGCATTTAAGTCACTAACATGACACTTATTCTCACTCCACTCAGTGTGGGAAGATTTATTAGATGATTCAAAAACTTACACAAAAAATAATAATTAGAAGGGTACCGTTTAAAAATAATAAGATAACTTTCCTGGGTAAGCTGTCAGTTCTAGCAAACACCTAGATCTGCGTCTTCCTCTAAAGTTCCCCGGTTAAGTTTCAGTTAAGTGCGACTGATGGCTAGCAAATGGCGGCCACAATCAAGTGACGCATTTAAACTGCAATATAACTCGTCTGGTTAAGTCTAACCTCTGCCCGAGCGTGCGCGAGGGTTAGTGATCGAGCATTTTTGGGTAATGTTCCGGTAAAGTGCGGTTGATAGGAGTAAAACTATTGTTAATTAATGTTTTAACTACAATCTAACTAGTCTGGTTAAGTCTAACTTCTGCCCGAGCGCGCGCGAGGGTTAGTGATCGAGCATTTTTGGGTAATGTTCCGGTAAAATGAGGGTGATTGAAGTAAACCAATTGTTGAATGGTAGAAAATTTAAGGGTTTTGTAAAGTTACTTTGTCATTGTTAGTTTTAGAAAGTTCAAGCCGTGTGTTATATTTATTGGTTCTACTTTAGGGTAACTATTGCTCACGCTAGGGCCATTGCGAATTTTGAAAGAATAACCGTGGAACGCAAAGGGCAATGGAACGATATTTATGTAGATTTTAGTCAGTAAACTCGCCCTTTCACTTCCACGCTTGAGTGGAAGATGTAGTTAAGTAGGTAGTAGATTTAAAAAAGGCTAAGTATTGCCCTACGATATTCGTGGAATATAATTGGTTGACTATAGTGAAAGTGTTAAAGTAAGACAAGATTTTATTAATAAAATCTTAATCTCTAATTAAATTTCTTTCTGAATCCTTGGATCTGAAAATACAGCTATATGCTTTTCTGCAGGTCTTAATACTTAAATACAGTTTTTAATAAACACCTTATTACATTTCCTAATCTAACGATAAAAAGTTGTAACACTCAACATCGGTTTACATCTCCAAGTACAAATCCTCTAGAACCGAAATCACAAACGCTAACCCCATTCAACTGCTTCCAAAGTCCCGAAGTCGGGCTTACAAGCGAAACGGACAGGTAACCCTTTTTACACTGACTTCCACATCGACGAAGTTTGAAGTCGGTTCGAGATAATCTCGCCGCGGACAGACAGACAGATAAACAGTTTGTATCTTTGTATTTTCTTGTTCGCTGTTAAGTATTGGGAGACTTATAGGTAAGTAGGTACAGTATGTGCAACCTTATTTATAAAAGCAGAAAAAAATTGCGGTTTTTTAATCCAAATTGTCTATAGAATATTTTGAATTAAGAATATGCATTAAATTAGTCATATGTTCTTTTTATAAGTAGGTATAATAAACGCCATTGTACGATAGATTTAAGTTTGTGTTTAACTTTTTAAGTGTACAATTAAGTTTATTCTATACTTACGCCCTTATTTAATTAGCTATTGGAATAAATTGTTAAGAAATGATTATAACCAGAATTTCTTTTAAAAAGATTCTGTATACCTTTGTTAAGGCATATTGGACGGTTGCAAACAAAGAAACAAATATTACGAATTACAATCGTAGTTTATAGGAATTGTATCAAATAAGAGACCAACTGTTAGATAAGTTATGTTTTTGAAACATTTCGTCCCACTTATTCAGGCAAACCGGAGTTCATTATAGGTATCTAATTTAATTACATTCTACATTTCGCCATTAAAAGACAGACAATGTAATCAAATGCAAGTGTCAAAATAATTTCAAAGGGCAAACGAAGTGAGCACAGAATGACGACCCAGTCCGAGAATGAGATGATTTAGGACTAGAAACAATGGAGGGATAAACGCCATAGTCTGTGGATTACGATGGCGCTATAAAACTTAAAGATCTCTCTTTTTTCTTAGTTAAGTAATTATTATGTTTTTTTTTTATGGTGGGGAATAATCAGAATGACTTCTCCCACTCTTGGGCGGAGCGGCAGGGCGTGTCAGACTTTTACTGACTAAAACCCACCCCGTCTCTTCTTTGCCTTCGTTCCAGGGTTCCAGGGTTTTTCTTTCAGAAGCCAACCCATGGCCCCAGAGGCTTCGACCCTGCTGGGCCTCTACAGATTATTATTATAGGTGCTTTGTCATAGGAATCTTTGTGTAAAGGCTACTGGTTACGGACGCGTAACGTCATAGACGCGTATTCATCATTATAATATAGTTGGTGGACGCCTGCGCGAAATGAAGCGGCAATGACACGACGGACGGCGCGACGTTGCCGCGGCGTCGAGAAACTTTTATAGTTTTATATGCAAGCTTTACGCAGGCGTACATAAAGTTTATAATGATGAATATACGTCTATGTACACGTATCTATGTGGCCTTAATTTAAAAAGACAAATACAATGGAACTTTTGCTATTTGATTTTAGTAGACAGAAAATGATTGTTATTTTATGCAAAGATGAAATACTTATAATACACCTGGTTTAGGTGTAGTTTTCCCGGGTACAGATAAATTACCTATCTTCTATAGAAATTCATTAAAAAGTATTTTTATTAGTATTAATGTGCTCACGCTTGATCAGTATCGTACGTCATGGTAGCTAAAGTCTGTGGTCAAAGATAGAGCACGATTACCTAGAAGTAACCTATTCTCTTTAGAAAACCTACAGAATGTTGACTATCATCAAAAACAGACTCCCGCAGGGTATTCCACTCCTTAGCTTCCCACACATGAATGTTTACCTATCCGGAGTCCAGATCAGCTTTTTTCTCGTTTATTTGATAAATTAATATTAAATACGCGGTATTTTCACATTACAAACCTACCCTAAATCCTACCAAATGAATACCTAAACCCGATACTAATAACAATAGCTAACCGAGCAGCGCTTGTAACGTAGGAAACAATCGGATGTTCGCGATCATACCCGCGGGACGCCTGGATCGGTCGTCGACCCCGGCGCGAGATGACGCCGAATTAGTGTACCTGGAACAATGGAAAATGGGTTATTAGGATTGGTTATTATTTTATTAACAATATTTTTACATAGTATCATAATATTTAACTATGTTATAAAACAAAAGATAATTAGAATTTAAAATTTTCCACATTTTTTTGAAATCTTTGCCCCACGCTATATCTCCTTTCTCGTGGTCATGTTCACAAACATATAAACTGACATCAAAAGACATAACACCTATCTGTACGCCATACCCGCGACACGCAGCGGAGTAGTCAATCGCTCGACCACTGCTCGAACCGTAAATACCGTCCAATATAAACTCAGATACAATAGAATACAATGAAATAAACTTTATTGTAAACCAAAACAATAACAAAACATAAAGTTAAATCTATGGGGACAATGGCGGTTATATCCATTACAAATGTCAAAAGTAAAAATAGTGGTACTATCAAAACCGAAAATAAGGAAAAATTGCATAATCGTGGCTAGCTTTTTACCTAACTTTGTACCTACATAATAAATCTATACTAATATAATAAAGAGGTAAAGTTGGTGTTTTTGTTTGTATGAGGTAATCTGTGGAAGTACTGGTCCGATTGCTAATATACAAGTGCGCCTCAAAGTCAACGGTTGTATCAGGTGGAATCGCAGTCAAACACTATTAGTTTTCATTATTATAAGAAAAAAAAAACATTAAAGCCGTCTTCCAGTCTAACTAGATGCAACATAATACGTAGGTTCTAATAAAATAAGCGTTTAATTACGAACTGTAACACAATCTTAATTAACGAAATCGATGTTCGACCAATTAGTGATTTCACTTCCGGAGTATAATTACTCAAAGATGATTAACAACTTAGTTAATTTGATCCGATTAGTAAACGTCATAAAATCAAAGTAGCCCAATATGGCGTCCAATTTATCTAATGTTAACGAATGAAAGTAGATTTCGAGGGAAATCATCCCAAATTGTTATGAAAGTACGTTTTAATTTAGAGCTCCCTTGGGGCCGGTTCTCGGCCGGAACGAAAAAGCCTGATTTTTATTTTACGTATCAGAGGAAAATAAATCAAAATATTTTCGCAAATTTCTAATTTAGGGAGCCCCAAGACGATTATGATTTTCTTAAGCATCTCAAATGAGAAATTGAAAGATGTATTTGGTAAATTGAATTCTTTTAGTTGACTTTTATAATTTACTAGCTTCTGCCAGCGGCTTCACCCGCGTGTAGAGTAAGTTTAATTCTTATCGTGATGATATGATATGTAGCCTATAGCCTTCCTGGATAAATGGGGTATCTAACACTGAAAGAATTTTTCAAATTGGACTAGTAGTTCCTGAGATTAGTGCGTTCAAACAAACAAACTCTTCGGCTTTATAATATTAATATAGATTGAAAGCGAGGATCTATACTACTATAGCACTCAATAAATAATTAAAATGATAGATTCATAAGTTTTATCTTTAAGCGTAGAAACCCTAAAAGAAACATTACCGAAAGCGCCTACACTAAAAGCAAGAACAACTTCGTCGCGCAACATTTTGCTATAATTTTAACATCAGGCGCTTACACAAAGCTGTGGGATAATAAAATCTGATGTAGGGAAAACATCTTAAACTTGTCTAAGTTTGTCTTGTAATTCTATTAAAACTTACATTAGAGATTGCCATATTTAAAGAACGTGATTAACCTATCACATACCCACAAAACGAGACACAATAGTAAAACAATAACAGCGCGGTCTCATAGGACCGGTCGGGGATTCATGAACGACATATTCTTTGAAAAACTTTCATGGTGTTATTAGAAAATTATTTTTACGTTAGGAAATCATTACTTGACTTCTCCCGCTCTGGGCGGAGCAGGCGGGCGTGTCAGACTTTTACTGACTAAAACCCACTCCGGTTCCTTCTTTACCCTTATTCCAAGGTTCCGGGGTTTCTCGTTCTTCGATTTCTTTCGTTCAACCCAGGGCCCCAGATGCTTTTACCAACGCAATGGTCCAAACAAAAACTACTATTTTAAATAAAAAATACCGAAAATTTCACTTAAAATAAGTAAAACATTTACGATATCGAGGAAAACCGTATAAAATCGAGCGAACACATGTCCCGGCGCAGTATATAAACCGGTAAATAGAGTGGAACGCGAATTTGCTCTAAAATCAACCGCACTCGTAAAATTGTTGATCACTTACTGTTTTTACAGGCACTAAAATACGATGTGGGGTGTGACCGCCAGTTATTGGATTAGGAATAATGCTGTTCAAATAAACTAATTCTTTAAAACTTTCGGTAATTTCGTTTTAAACTCCAGTCTTGCCATGAAGTATCGTGTTACCTCAGTTAATGGGTTGTGGAGATCTGGTAGGCAGCCGCTCCTCGTAAAATACTTGGTATTCAGCTAAATCCGGCTTGACTGGAAGCCGACCCCAATATGTATAGTTGGGAAAAGGTTAAGGCTAGGCAGATGATGATGACTATCTTTTCCTGTTAGTAGTTAACTTTATGTAAGGATTCTGTAGGCGACGTCTGTGGCATTATGTAGTCAATATTGTCAAATTTTGTGTATGTATTTATTTAATTAATAATGATTACGAAATGTTAGATTGATTTTTGTTGTAATGATAGATTGGTGTTCTATGGAAATAAAGAGGTGTTAATATTATTATTCCATTCATTTATTTACATTTTTAAAAAGTTGAGTATTTGTTACAAAAAAAAAAACAAATAAAAACAAACAAACAAATAACAGCCCACGGGCATCGGGAACAGGGTCCAAGCTACCGGTAGTCAGGGACCCTGAGTGAGTAACCTCAAAAAAAAAGATTTCTACTTTCTGTACCAAACCCTTAATCTAACTACTTAACGCGAGTTAAGTGTTGCATACCAAAAATAGTTGGATAAGTAATATAGTGCTATACTCCGTTTGTTTAGGTAGTTAACTAAAGGTAAACAGTCTTGGTATGTCTTTTTATATTAAAGAGGTCGTATATAATATACACAAAGATGATTTAAATTTAGTTTATTAGCTAACATCGATTTAGGTAAATACCTATTTGCAAAGATTTTTACATACAATTTATAGACAACTTTTAGATAAAAAGACATGCCAAGATTGTTTACCTTTAGTTAACTACCTAAACCGATGGAGTATAGTAAAACATTTTTGTTCAGATATATCGTCCATTTTCATAAGACCGAAGATAATGCATTTGTCGATACTTTTTCTCATCTTATGAAAAATATTCTAGATCAGCGTAGAAGCAATCTCTTGTTTTGCTGGCTGATCTCAAGAATACTGTATTTTATTTTGTAAAGATATTTCTACTACAATGTCTAAGCTTTCAGTCACATTTTGTCAGACTTTATTTTGTAGAGGTATTTCAGAGAGCTTATGAAGGAGAGCACTTTTGAAAAATATGCTTAGTTTTCGATATTTTTATCTATCGAATGTAAGAGAACTTTGTTTGTGCATGATAGTTATCTATATAAAATATAGACTACTACAAGAACTGCAAATTGATCACTCAAGTCAGCAAATCTGTCGTCATGAGTATCCTATCATATAAATCAGTTTTTCACGACTAAAAGAAAATGATCCAATCACCGGTACACATCTAAAACCGAATTCTAATTAAATCCACTGATTAAATAAATTTAAATTCGAACCCAATACTAGCTATAAACTTTCAGTTTACTACCAATTTGTTTGCCAAGAAAATTAAAGTCCGCTAGCCCGATAATAGGTGTTCTCACCCTATAAATAATTTGCAAAACTTGATAGGTGTTTGGTTCAGGCCAGGATGCGGTCGAGAGTCGTAAAGTTTCCGATATAGAGGCCTGAAGTTTAGTAAAACTGCTGAGGTAGATAATATTGGGCTTCATAAATATTTTCGTGAAACAAATTTTACATGGTTGGATATTTTATCGTGTTGTGTGAAGAGGAAGCCTATAAACTAACCAGAAGTAATATCGTAAAGCGCAGTAGATTTCTTGTTAGTTATATCAACAACAATCCCACAGCTGAGCAAAAACTTGTCTTGTACTCTTTCAAACAACGTCTCACTTTATATATTTTACATATATCACTTAAAAATATAATATGCTAAAGTCTGTTTTTTAATCTCTGAGACTAAAATGACGTTACTTGGGTTGTCATACTTGTCACAACACAAAAGAACTGGCATAATTCCTATTGTAAGTTTGACATTGCCCGTGTCAATTTAGTCTCAGCGTTCAAAAATAGCCTTTAGTGTGACATGTGTGTGTGTATGACATAAAATATTATAATTAAAACAAAAGATGACTGATGAATATGTTTCCTACCTAATCACCCTCCGCACAAAATGGGTAATATCTGACATATAGCTCTCCATAAATTCACATGTATTTCAGGAGTCTGTCTGCTTTAAGAAATTTACTAGAGAAAGAGTTTTCGTCATTAATCTATCACATACCCGCGAAACGAGACACAATAGTAAAACAATAACAGCGCGGTCTCATAGGACCGGTTGTGGATTCAAACATTAATCTTACTAAATAAAACATCAATATCAACAGATTTCTAATAAAGATTATTACAATATAATCCAGATATAACAAACGGCGAATAAATCCCAATAAGGATATCCGCAATAACCGCAAACTTTATGTTAGTTCAGCTTTCCGTGCGGATATCAGCTCTTGTCCGCAGATTAGTTTCGGTCTGACCTTAAGTCAACTGTTTGATATAAGAAGATCGTTTCATTTGACCTTATCTTTGATCTTATGAACACATATTTGACAGTTTCATTCACTAGGCTACGATTCATTTTCGCAAAACTCGTAATACTCGTAGTAGATACATAATTGAGTATTTATTTACTGCCTTAAGGCTCACGGTTGACCATTTTCTGACCGGATGGTAAACGATGGCGTGTCCACCGCAAGGAATTTTTCTTCTTAGGTGCACGACCGATGAATACATTTTTAAAACGCTTTGAACGTACGGGTGAAATATCCACCAGTCTAGTGGTCCGATGATTAAAAAGACTTGGAGGGATTAAATCGTGTAACTCCATAGCATACCTACTCCCGAAATGTAAATGATAGAACACCAACAGGCTAGCAACTCGGCGTCGTCGTCTTTGGAGTTTTGACTCGTCAAGTACATCTTTGCTGATGATCTTCTTGGCTCGCTTTTCAATCGATTCCAGAGCATCAAGCCGGTATTTGGCAGACCCATCCCAAAAATGAGAGCAGTATACTTATACCTCATCAGTTAACGATTTACAAGCAAACTATGTAACAGTAGATTTATGAAGTCACTAAAAATTTCAATCATTTGAAAGCTTCAGATACTCTATAACATGAAATTGACCTCAGTTCAGAAGTTACGTTAAGTCGTAACATTTTTCCTACATCTCCAGCCAAACGTTGAATTTATTAAACATTCCATGAAATCTTAAACTCGGCGAAGCTCACCAAATCAAATATCTTCAAAACTTTAAACAGCAAACGGAGAAGCCAAAATATAAAATGTAGCCGCAATTTCAAGCAAAGATATCTAACCTCGTCTGGCTACGAATTGTGAATAAAACAAATCTGTCTTCTTGGCGTTTAGCTCTTATTTCCATCCACTTCCCAGCTATTTCCCACTTATGGCGCGGCCCAAGGCACGGGGTAATGGCGTTCCTGTTTAAACTAGTGTAGTTGATTCTCGAGGGAGAAAAATAGATTAATCGAGCATCGAGAAGATGTGCATGGACATGCTGAGGAATATATTATGGACTTTAATTAAACAAGATATGGTTTTTTCTTTGCGCACCTTGCTACAATGTAGACCAACCATCTAGTGAGGACCACGAGGATCTGATAGATTGAGAGACGCGCAACACCGGTCATTGTCATGACTATTGAGGTAGGCTTATATTCAGCAGTGACTTTCGGTTCTGCACCACCTCTAGATGTATCGAACCATTTTCAGTCATACGGATCATGTGCGTCATTGACTTCGTCAAAACTATTACTATTGTATTATTATACTTCTACAGCATCACTCTTGCCCAACATATTTTCTTCTAAGTCAATGTCTACAAAATATTCACAGTTATCAATATCATGACTTGATGAAAGCCTCACCAAATCGCTAACCTTAGAGTTTGGGTCAAGCGCGCACCATTTCCCGTGTTCCGCTGTGTCACTGCGAACACGCCACATCGTCAACTATTCAGCCACTGTTCGCATTCTTCTCGTGTGTACGGATTTATCGCTGATTCCGTTCCTCGTTTGTTCAATGTGTAGAAAATAGATTTTTAGGAATTCATTCAAGGAGATGTCTAAATGACATTACTTGTTTCGTTAACAGTAGAACTCATCAAGACCATTTCAAAGACCTCACACGATGGGGTTATCTTTTGGCACTCAATAATTCTTATGACCACTATTCGTCCTCATCATCATACTATCTCCATGGCATACATACACCATAGTAACATACACCATACAACAAAGTAAGGCATTGTCATCCAAGTTATGTAAGTATAGTTAATAGCTGAATAAATTCAGGGTAACTGGTTCAAAATCTCTTATGTCTGCTGGAAGAAATTTCTTCCTAATAAGCAGTAAGTACCTCTCTTTGTTCTTCTGTTTGTTGTATAGTTTCTTTTCTTTACTTACTTTCATGTGAAAAAAAAATCTTTTCGTGATTCGCCAAAATCGCAAATCAATACAATCCACTATTCAAATGCCAATAAAGTTTTATTTCTATGGGTATGAGATACATATATTGATCATATGCATCTTCCAGACATCATAAATGTTTGCGCCATTTATACAATTCAGCTGACTTTATAAAATAAGCGTGGCACGTCAGGCATACGTGAACTCCATCTTGCAACGCTCCAGGCTGTATGCGATGGGAATAATTGCACTGAATATGATATTAACAGAGGCCTTTATTTTAGCCGTTACAGCGGTTTGTGCTGTTGTTTCGGAGCTGCATTTTGTAAAGCTTAATAGTAATTGATCTCTCTGCAGGGAATCTGGTTTTGTTTCTGTGTGTAGGTTGAATGAAGCCTCTAATTATGTTAGTATTGTTATGAATGTAGTAAAAATATTCCTGAATATTTAATCTGAAAAAGTATTTTGTAATAATATAAACGGGTACTTGACTGCGATCCCACCTGATAAGCACTGATTCAGTCTTTGATATTGAGGCATACTAGTTTATTAAGAGCCTATTCATTCTAGCCTTCAAGACAACCAATGTTACGACAAAATAAATAAAATTATAAACTCGTAATGATTATGTCGATAGTGATAACAAAGATCTGTTTAACCTATCACATACCCACAAAACGAGACACAATAGTAAAACAATAACAGCGCGGTCTCATAGGACCGGTCGGGGATTCATGAATTAAGAATATAATAATCAAATTACTAATGGAAAGAGTGCTAGGCAATGAACTTAACTTAAACCGCTAAACATTTAAAAATATCCTAAAAAGAAAAAGAAATAAACCTAAGCGTGAATCTGTGCACATTAGAAAAAGAGCTACACTCAAATAATTCTCATCGGAAAACAATTTAACTGAAGACCAGCGAGATTCAGAAACATGAAAACCTCGTCAAAATAAAGAAGTCACAATCCCCAGCTAATAGGAGCGCCACGACGTTAGCGGAGTCTGCGGCTGCGGGAGCAAATCACTCATGAATCGCTTACCGTACTTATTCCCATTCCGGGCTATTTCACACGTACCCCCGCTGCGGCGACAGTGTCTGACACACTGGCGGAAAGACTGGAATTTTCGGGGTTTAAGAAGATTGTGAATTGAAAAGGTAACTCTTTGATATATCTAGGCGATGGATTTGAAAGTTTTGGTGTAAGGACACACGTGATAATTAAGCTATTACAATTACTAGATGAATATACTACAAGCAGGTAATTCATAGGTCCTGGAAAAGATAAGATTTTATTTAACAATTTGACCATTATCAACTTTTTAAGCCAATGATTTCAAGTAAGGGAAAGCAATAGAGATTAATAGTTGACAATAATTGCAAAAATAATTTAGACGAAGGTACGTAATTAGACTAGGTTAGCCAGCATCGATTGTATGTTTAAATTTTGCAGTTGAAACATTTTGGGCGTACTTTTTGCAGTCTCTAAAATCAAAATCATAAAGCTACCAATTTATCAAAACCAAAAATACAAAGAATATATAGAAGTCAATTCCCCAGACCGTGTGTTCGGATCACAAATGGTTGAATCTGAGAAAACATCGCGTCTGAGGCGATCGAGCGTGAATTATATTCATATGATACCCTCCGAACGGATTACTGCCGATCAGATTGTACTGATGCCTCTGTTTGCCGTCTGAGAGTTCCATAATCTTGTGATTTAATGTTATTCTGTAGCTGAGTTCGGTTTAAATGTATTGATGAAGAGAATGTTTTGATGTAGGAGATAGGTTCTGGTAAGTAAAAGATTATTACCCACTCAAATTGGTTCTTGTATTCGGAAGTTGTATATTCGGTAAGTCATCATATTTCTCCCCTTATTCGGTATTCAAATCATTACAATGATCAATAATGTTTCCAACAACATATAGTCCAAATGAAGAACAACAATAATCATTCACTGTATCCAGAGGGTTGCAAAAAACAGTCGAAACTGCTCAGAGCTACCCTCGACCCAGCCAAGACGTAGGCCAAACAAATCGTTTGTGTTGCGCTAAGGAATTGAGGAAGTCAGGACGACTGTAGCGACGCGAATCTAATGGTGGCAGGAGGTGAAGAATCGACAAACGATAGGGAATCGTTTTAGTGCTGAAGAATTGAGGCTTAATGTTGAATTGTTTGGTGAATTCAAGCTGAATAACAATGATATTATTTTCTTGAAACTGCACGACTCTAGAAACAAAAATTTATAACGTGGTGGTCATAGTTTCCATACTAACTTTACAGTCTCTCTATTTGCAATGAAAAATAAACCTAACGTTTTCTTACCCATATCTTCCAACCGACCCCATAAAAATCACAACCACTTAATTTATTTCAAAGCAGACATGTGGAAAGGCGGTCAGAGAAAAAAATTACCCAATCATGTACCAAAACGTTTTCAAGATTAGTTTTCTTTATGCTCGGGAGACAGAGGGGGGATGGGGTGGACGAGGGTCGTGGACATCAATCAGCCTGTCCCCCATCCCCCTTCACTGACACGGCTGTGATTTGTCAGGTTACACGCTTATTTAATAGTATAGTTGGCAAGTGAGGATAGATCTTGTTTTTTGTTTCAGAAAGATGCGATATTTCTTCTTTATTTATAGCCCTCCTGTCTTTTATCTGTACCCTTAAGCCTGTTTGTACTTGAACCGTATCTATATTGTAGGCTTTCAGTAGCCAGTTAGACCAGCTTAGGATAAGTTTAGTCGTAATCTTACAAAGGCTTTGTCGGTATCGTTTTATTGGCCGTTTTCATCTGTCTTGGCAATTAGTTGTCTCTTGGAGTCAAAGTTTTGGGTCTGAGAAACTTTAACTTGGAGTTGTGCTTGTTTTAGACTATCTTTTATTATATTACACTTTCTTATCTAAATTTACTGTTCTACCATCTGTTTTATTAATCATAACTTTAATATCAACATTTTCAATAATATTTTCATCGAATACTGTATTAAGTGCTTTCGGCTTCTCATCTTCACTCAAATTTATCCATTATTTCCTCAGTCCTTGATCCGGTTCAAGAGTAGCATAACGCCACATCACGGCGTCAATATCATTCATCAAGCTGAACCAATTTCCGCCTGTTGCTATTCGCTTCCCCTCTCACATAGTTGATGTATCACCTTTTTATTTCACATGCTTCTGGATTATTACAGAGCAATTCTTTGGATTTGCCTCGATTATTATTGATGATGTTCTAACGGCGCTTGAGATGAGTTCGTATTTTGTACTTAACTTTACGGATTTGATTCTGGAGTATCGTATTTCATCTTGTCTATTTCATTATTAAGGTCTATGAATTATATTTCAATTCAGATTGGTCACGTTGAAAGTTGATCAACACGCGAAAATAAGTAGTTATCTAACAACACATCTAACATGTGCAAAATTTCGTAATATTTTTCACAAATGTTTACCCTAAAAGCCTCGACCGCAAGCTCAAGTACATCCCATAAAGCCCATGGTATAAACAACCCATGTCCAAGCTGATTAACTGGTCATCGGATACAGGGGTGTAATGAACCTGACCCAAGTAATGGAGAAACCTACCCCGATGGTAAAAAATGGGCCGAATATGTTGTTTATGGTTTTCCGGTAGCTTAGTGACAGATTTTGAGAGTGATGACGTGGGGAATGTGTCGGCGGGTTCGCGTCGTCGTCAAAACCCTTCGCATTTTCAGAATGAAGGTTATTTATTTTGGTTTCCATTAAAGATGGGTATAGTTTGTAACATAATATCTTGTCTGGTATATAGGAGGGTATGTTTTAAGTAACTGTTTTGTCTAGTGGTGCTATTGTCTAGTTGTTCTGTTTTTTCTACAGTTAAGTCTAGTTGCGGTAACATGCAAATGATAAATTGCTTTTCTCGTACACTTGGAAAATGAGCGCTAAGCATTAAAGCTAAAATAAACTCAAAAACAGAACAATATATCTAATTTAAATCATGCAACAGATTTACGAGCAATATATTCTGCGGACGAGGTCCATCGGTGACATAGTGCCGGCGAAATTGGCACATAAGTTAGCACCCGGGCCAATGGACAGCAAACGATAGCAATTCAACACGGATTCCGGCGACGGTATCGATTTCCCCTTCTGAAACGATTCTGTCTGTGGCAAATGATATAGAAGCTTTTGTTTTGACGACAATTTTTGTGTTGGATGTCCGATTTGATGTGGCTTTGATTGCGTTTTCTGGAATAGATGTGGCGCAATATTTTTATTATTGGTTATATTCGTAGGAAGATTGGGGTGCCTCAACTTCTCTCATATATCTCAATCTTCTTCTTCTTTTTGTGTCGATGCACTTATATCAAACCTCTTCTGACCAGAATTTGGTATATATCTCAATTTCGTTTGGAGCGAGTTAAGATGCAATAATTTGAAGACATTTTGTATTGCACTAAGTCCTTCGTAACTATCTACTATCTTCGTCTTTTATTTTAAATCTGTTCCGTCTTTAGTATCAACCTTTTCGTCACCTTGTTAAAAAATCTACAGTACTTCAGCTGAAAATGCCACAAATTTCTTCTATTTACCAGAAACTTCGGTTCTGTTTGTTCCGCACAAACTTTAACACTACTTGTTTTCCTAAATGATGTCCGAATACATCCGAATAGGTTTCCGATTGTAGATCGATGTATCGAATAGGATTTTGTGGGTGTTTGGAACGATGTCCATGCGTCTGCCTGTCTTGTTTAATGTTGATGTATTGTCTGCTCATCGAACGAGTGTGATGAATGGGGAAACGAATCCAAATCTATTGTTTTATCGAAATGTTTGGAGTATGGGGTGTATCTTGTGAGTTGTGGGGCAATTCGTTTTTCGTCGGATAGTTTTAGGATATTTTGTTTTGGTTTCAAATTGATTTATTAAAAACATTACAATTGTTCATTTTTGTTTTTTAGTTAGGATAATGCAATGACAGCCAATCCCACCCCACTTACAGCCAATCCCACTTTTGGGCGTAGCCGGAGGTTGTGTTGAGATTTTTACTGACTAAAACCCACTCCTGTTCCTTTTTGGCTTCCGTTCCAAGGCCTCAGGGTTCATTTTCACAAAACTCAAGGCCTTTTCAACTCTGCTGTTTACATTTATTGATGGGATTACAACCGATAATCGCTACAGTATTCGATATGAGATTAAATTCTCCGAAATAAATTTAATCACAAAAACGCTGCGGAATCTGCAGAACTTCAATTTCAGCAGAAATATTCAACAAATTCCATGAAAATTGCTCCAGAATATATTCCTAACTATTCCACGATCTTTAAGTTAACTATTTGTATCGACGGAGCTCCGGATGCAAAGTACTACAAATTGTTAGCAACAAATACGAGTATAGCTAGAGTTTAACAAATATTTCGTATACTGGCCAAGTTTAAATTATATTTGGTTAGAGTTTGGTATAAAGGATCTCAAGGGTATTGGTGTGTACTCGGTTTTAGAAGTTAAGGCTTGAGGTTTAGAAGTAATGGAGTGTGTGATTGGTGAACAAAACAGTAGCGTAGCAAATGAAGGTATTAGAGGGATGCTTGGACCTCCAAGTCGAATACAGAACATACATACATATTAATGAATTGGAAATAAATCAATCAAAATTACTTTATAATACAGTAGTTATGAAAATCTATACATTTTTATAGCAGGAATATATCTTTCACATTATCTAAAAACTTAACTTATTGTTGTCACTCTCTCTTGGTCCACTTAGAGCTAAAAAACTAGTTGACAATGTCTTAGGCTAAAAAAACGGCTTATTGCTGGTACAAACGTACTGGCAGATACTCCTCCCATTTTCATCAATTCGTATCTTTATGGGATTTAAAATACATTTCAAATGACGACAGAATTATACAAAATACTAATAGAATCACTATACTACATTAATATTGTATGAGTTTAGGAGCAGTAAAGAAATCCTTGATCTAGCAAACTACGTAACGTGGGGGGAGTGGGAGGGATTGTAACAGATTTGAATAAAGGAATCTCGCAAACATCGCCAGGCGAAGATTTTCACTTGACTTTATAGCGAAGAGGATCGACATTTTATATTTTTATTAGGTTTAAGAGGAAAACTTGGGCGATATGTTGTGCTCGTTTGAAAATCTTTATTTCTGTGGAAAATATAGCATAAAAGATACAAACACAAAATAGACTGTGAAGAATTTATTTTCATCAAAGTTAAGTTTCACAAAACTATGTAAAAACAAACTGAAACTTTAAAATAATTAATCTCTCTACTTTTAACTCAAAAACTTTAAACAAATTCTATTAGAAGAAATTGTTCAATTTATTTAAGAAATTTAGTCTTTAGAAAGTCCTATTGAAGTCACTGAAATAAATTAAACTAATTAGCTTAGAAAATGAAGTAGGCATTTTACCATTGAAGAGAGAACTTTGTTTTAAAGCTATAAATCCAGCATCATTCACCATAATTTCCAGGCCACTTATTTCTACCTCCCATTCAATACAACTCCATGAATTAAACATATTTATCAGTAGAGAAAACCCATTTAATATTTGTTCAGTTCAGCATAGTATTCTCCCAACCACAGTCTGACTAGTGATTTATATAGCTCGATAACTGGCGTTATCGATAGTACATTCGTATGCGGGCAAACAGTGCAGACCACCCGTTCAACATTATCTGGCCACAACACTAAGCACGCTGTAGCCTTGGAGCTGATATCTTAATAGTAGGGATGTGGGGAACGTATCGATGTTTGTAATGAGAGTTGGGTTTTGGTTGTAAGGTTTTTGTGCATATGGGGGATTCTGATTCATATCAGTAAAATAGCTGTTGATATTTTAATCAACTGAGTGAACGTTTTTCACTCTACCGTTCTTTTTTCTCTGATAATCTTTCTGAATAACGTGTCATGATTTTATGTATTGAATTTGAAAATCTACTGTTCAAAGTTCTAAAAAATGTGAAATAACCACTCTCACTTTTGGTGTTTTATTCTTGATGTAACTTAAAGGCTTATATTTTTGCGCAATGAATGGACTACTTAAATATTTTTTAATTTTTTGGACAGTTTTAACTTTGTTACCAATAATCAAAGAATAAGTTTGATTACTCTATAAAGACTTTACGGGATAAATATTTAATACTTTTCTTGTAACTGTTATAATCAAACAAATGGCACAAAATGATCTGTTTGATTATCTATATAACAAACAAATATGCCCAAAACCCCGACACTCAATATAAATTTACATAAAACAAATATCGATATTCGTCCCTGGACATCCCTAACCCACGCAGGTGCGCCTTCGGTCGTTGCGATCAATTAGTCGATAAGCGCTGTGTGCTCACGGCTCTACGGTCTTCGACCATGAACCACAGTACACCACATACAGTAATCTAACCGTAATGTTTTATTTCGATAACAGACTTTATTTGCGTGAGAAATAAATTGTTCGGAATATTTTTAGGCGATTGAGTGGGTAGTTTATGTTGAGCCTAAAAGTAGGATTGGTGTTTATTTATTTGTTTGATAGTTGAAGATGGAGTTGATCGCTATGTGTTGAGGTATTCGTTGCCATGGCAATAAATAAACAATTGTTTCGTGTTGATGTAAACCGTAAGTTTACTTTAGAGTGTTGTTATTTGTAGCGGTGAATGACATCATGATTAGATGCTCATTATAATATCACTAGCTGTCAGTGGCTTAGTCCACGGAAAGTAGAAAATTTTCCCAAGGGAATATAATCCTATCCTGTGTGCTATTTGGACACTAGCCGTCTACCCGTTAGCCAAATTTTATTTATATCCATTTAGTGATTATAGCAGAAGAAGTTACAAACACACTCATACACACCCTCAAAATACTTTATAATATTTGTGTGATTATACCAACAAATGGCTACACATAATTGTATATCTATAGAAAAATCCATGTATGAATTTTCTTTATTTATTTTAATTCATGAATCCCCGACCGGTCTCATTGGACCGCGCTGTTATTGTCTTACTATTGTGTCTCGTTTCGCGGGTATTGATAGGTTAAATCTATGTATAGCTCATTTTGGTATTAGTTACTATACGCGTTTTCATGGCTTAGGATTAGGAATTTCCTTCATTTTCTTAATTTTATTTTCCGTGTATTCTATTGACAAAATCTCATTGTCAATCCGACTTGTCTCACCGCACTTCTGGCCCTGTAGTCAAACCTCAAGCATTGTGTTCTGAGATCGTATTCATAGCGAGAGGCTGGCTTATTGTCTTAACATTCATGTAAGATGCGATCCTATTGGAAATTCTCCACCGGCTTGTATGGCAAGTGTAAATATGACTGAGATTTATCTCCGCTGTGAGAATGTTGAAGTTAAGTGGAAAATAGTCATTGGTCATTATAGAAACTTTGCTATGAGAATGACGATTAACTTCGTCATTCTCATAGCAAAGTTGAAAATGATTACTCGGGAAAGTTACAATGAGGTTTTTAGCCATGACGATTATCATTTACTTTTGAAATAACTTATGCTTACAAACAAGTGCATAAACGGCATAAAGAGGTCTTTTTTGTAGTTTTGAAATCATCAAATTACATTTCCCACTCTAGGGTGGAGCTTAAGAGCGTTTCAGCTTTTTACTGACTAAAACTCCACCCCTACGTTCCTTCTTTGCCTTGCATCCAGAATGCTCCGGGGTTTCCTTTCGGAAAGCCTATGGAACCAGTAGACTTCAGGACTGCTGGGGCAAGCGTTTCTTTTCCAAGAATTTGGTACAGAAATCTCTCAACCTTGTGGTACAAATAGGTCTGAGATATAATCAAAAGTAATGTGAAATTTTTCCAGATGCTTTAAACGTGAAATTACAATCTTATGCAAAAATTACTAATAAGCAGCAGGAAATATTAGACTTAACAAGATTTCTAATAAGTGGGATTATATTTTTGTTATTACATAACAAAAATACAATCTCAATTGAAAGAGTACCACCGTACCATCTACCCACAGAATTCCTGTTTTCGTCCCCGGAAGCGAATGTGGCCGGAAATAAAAGTTGGATGTTATAGGGGGATGGCAGGGGATGAGACGGGGGTCGGCGTGTTAATCCGCAAGTTACCTACCGCCTAGACAAAGCATTTCAGCTGGTAAACTAGATACTCTAAAAAATTAGAGTATTTTTCCCAAGTGTGCTGAAACTCGAAAGGAGTATAATAATTATTCTAGTACCGATTAGATATTTTCGAGTTAATGAATATAAAACATATTACAAAAACATTCGTTACAGGTACTCAGACGGCAGAAAGTCTGATCATGTGTCTATCCAAGAAACGTGTTGCCCATTAAATGGGTTGTATAGGTCTGGTCTAGTCTATGTAAAACACGGGTATGCAGTCGCAGTTACACTCATAGCTAACCCAAACTGATTAGAAAAAGGCTAGGGAGATAATAATAATGTACGTAAAACATTGCGATTATTATATTGTCTACTCTCTGCTACCAGCAGCTTAATCCACGTGATAGTATAAATTATCTCAAGGGAACAAACTCCCAAGATAAAAAGATCCTATATGCTATTCCATATATTATCAAGTTTCACCGAAATTCATTCAGTAGTTATTGCATGAAAGAGTAACAAATAGCAATACGAACAAAACGCGAACATTTATAATTATAGCAAGATAAACTGAATAAATCCATATTATTTAGAGAACGATTTGGTGTATGAACTCAGTAGTCCAAAAGTTATAATTATGTTCCTGATTTAATACTGATAAAACATTGTTTTAAAACTGCACTATACCGCGTTGCACGTACGACATGATTTGTAATTTTCCAGTTCAGTTAACGAGACGTATAGATTTCAGGCGTTCTTACGTGACTCTAGAAATAACACGGCTAACCCATTAGGCAATACATAAAGCGATGTGGGTCAGTATGTTCTGATAATACTATTCCTGGAGCAAGTAGAACTAATCACGAGAATTAGTAGTAATAGTTTTAATACACGCTCGGATTTAATACACGCTTCGTATCAGATCCACCGTACCAAGTTCGAGCATATGTTAACACTATAAAAAAAATTGGCTAAATACAGTACCCCACAAATAAAAGGTCAGTACGGTCGAGCTTTGTAACAATATCTTTATTTCTTATTCCTCATCTATATCTTAAAAACAACATTCTTCTTATACAACATGTCACATAATTAACGCACATCATCATTTATGTTCGCTTATTTCGTCAAAATGTATGGAACAGCTGATTATTTTTTATTACCTAGAAAATGTTCACCATTAGAACCTCCTTATACACCACTAATGTTAAAACCAATCACGAAACCCACGTCTACACCAACTCCTCCCTAAGACTAAACACTAATCTATGCTAAACCTAGTCGTGCTAACCCGGCACTAAATTCAATTGTTACTTAAGTCGAGTACCGGGTCCTCCTACCCGCTGTTCGACGCGGTTCCGAAGATACATGGTGAGGGTTGGATTAGAGGCGCTTGCTTATCTGGGAGCTAGTTTTGGATAATGTTTGGGAGGCTGTAGGTAGGTGTTCGGTTGTTATTTTGAGCTGAATGTGTTGTGTACGTTTAGGTGTAAGGCTGTGTCTGAAAGGGCTTAAGGTTTGAACTGTACGCTTATGATAACGCCCTGTTCAACTGATCATTAATCATTACAATGTAGTGTGTCGATTCCGAAAGCCTGGCTTATGACTGCATCATTAACGCCCAACCTAAATCCTAAAATCTAGAAAGCTTTTGTTTTTTACAGAAAAAAAATAATATTGAATATTGACCAAGTATTGTATTTTTATATGATTATTTGTGACTTTTTTTACAACCTCCAGAAATGCCATACACTTTCAAAACAACACATTGTATAAGAAAACTAGAACAGAACAGACGTCCATCAATACTCTCTCACAAAAAAATACATTACCAAATCACATTTCCAACACAACATACAAACAGATCAAAATCTATAAGTTTATCAATATAAGCCCCAATATGTTTAGTCGTCTAAACCTTTCTGCGGCTCAGGCGGCTTATCCGGCGGTAGTTTATCAGTTCTTAAAATATTACCCTGGAGACGCGACCTTGCTGCTGATGACAAACTTTGTCCTGTATCGAACCGCAGACTCGGATTAAGATGAGGTGGGCCAAGGCATGGGTGGGAGCGGACTGCTGACCAATAAGAAAAGCACGCCACATAGTATGCACAACGTTTTTCATTTCAGCGTGTCTACTTGTAATACGACGTGTTTTTATAAGTATCTGGATGCAGCGTGTATACTGTGCTAGTGATCCATTCCGGTTTTGAAATGATAAATGATACAAACACCACTGTAGTGTATTGACTGAAGTGTTGGTTGTCTAAAGTGACACTGATATTTATTTGACACCTATCAGTTGCAATCGACAGGATCAGTTGTGTAGTGCAAATATATGCAAGTCGTGGTGTTGAATCGTAAAATATTACTCCAATAAAAAAGTCAATTTGCTGTCAAATACAAGTACATAGGAATTTATTATATCTAAAATCTTATTGCAAACAAATTACTGTATACCGTATCAGAAACGGAATCGTTGAGCAACTTGACACTGACTATTTGCACCAACCAAGCGAAGACAAAAAAAATAAAGAATCTCAGAATATAACACTAAAATCGCTACCGCTTCTAAATTCGACCTCACAACCCAACCAATAGCGTTTGAGCGAAAGATTAAGAAGTCACCAGACGAACATGTTTCGTTACTTTGTTGGTCGCGCTAAGTCAGGGCTGTCACTAGGCTTAGAGCTTTATATTGCAACTTTTACTTTTTCGCACACTTTTTGCTTTTTATTACGAAGTTGTGTCGTAGTTTGGCGTAGTGTGTGGTGATTGGAAGACCAGTGCAATCGGCTGCGTATGAGGATATAGGGAAGTTTGTTTGGGGTAATGGTGTTAGTTGGATGTTAGTCGGGTTTGATTTTAAGTGAATTGAGTGCGGGGTTGTCTTGTCTTTACTGTTGTATACCTTTTGGTCATGGGGATTCTTAAATTGTAGCACATTTCCATTTAGGCACAAGGGCTCTACGCGACCATTAAGCAAAGCATAATCAGCCTTATTCCCACAGCCGGGGGTTAAGCCCTTGCTCTTGGAGAGGGTATGGGTCGTTATCTACCACGCGGGCCCGGTGCGGAATTATTCTAAATCGACAATAATACTTGCTCCTTGTGGAGCTCCACATCGATGTCAATGCGGTGAAGCAGTCGACCGCCTCGGACATCACGGCCTATCCTGCAGTAGGAGCGCTGGTCGGATAGCTAGGCACGCTAGCATTAATGACATTATCCGTCGAGCTCTTGTCACCGCCGGGGTGCCAGCTGTTTTAGAACCTAATGGCTTAGCACGCGACGATGGGAAGAGGCCAGACGGGATGACCATAATGCCTTGGAAGTTGGGTAGGCCTTTGGTGTGGGATGCGACATGTGTCGACACCCTTGCGCCATCTCATGTTCTAAGTACGGCGGGCTGTGCTGGGGCTGCTGCTGCAGGTGCAGAAAACCTCAAGCGGCGCAAATATAACAACCTTATCGGGAGCTATATGTTTGAGCCGTTTGGGGTTGAAACACTGGGGCCTTGGGGTCCGAGTGCTCATCGAGTTGTTCGCGAAATTAGCAAACAACTAGTCGACTCTTCACGTGACCAGAGGGCTGGGCTGTTTTTCGGCCAACGAATCAGCATTGCCATCCAACGTGGCAATGCTGCCAGCGTTCTGGGCACTATTGCTGTTGACATCGACGTGGATGAATTTTTTGATGCCCAGTAAATGCCTTTTTTTTTTGTATATATATTTACGTTTGTACATACTTTTATCTTTAGTTTGTATATATATCTATTAAGTTATTAATATGTAAATATCTGTATCCTGAACAAATAAATTGATATTGAAGAAAAGTATTGAATGGGTTTCTCATATAGTAAAGTCACTTGGTCCCGAATCTTTTAGCAATTCCACAATCGCGATCGTCGATTGAATGTCAACGTACTCGTAGTAGATAGGAAGAATACAGTTTGATAAATCACTAAGCTTTCACCAAATACATCATAAATCCATTCAGTCACGAAAATTAGGGACAACATATTATCTACAATCCTTGCAAAAGAGACATATTTTCCGTCTTCAACTTACATAATCTCCCTCAAATCTAGGTCCACAAAAACATCTCCAAATAATACTATTTCTCCATTCACCGCAACAAAACTTATCACGGAAATGTCAGAACATTTATTTAGGGAATAAATAAAATCATCTCACGTACGTAGGCGCGTTTGTGTCAACCCTGCGTTACGCACACTCGCGCGTGAGAGCAGCGATCAATCACGGCTCGGTATACGCGCGTACGGACGCACACAAGCGAAAAAATACTGCTACGTTCCAACACACACTGCTACATTCCTACGCTAATGTGACATTAGTGTGTGTAATAAAAGAATAAGGGTTGCCTTACGAATGAGTTTTTCTTGTAACTATAATCTTTTTTTCTGAATTTTTATTATGCTTATGATGTGGTAAGATTTTTCGGCTTAAAAACACCCTTTTTGATATTTTTCTGAGTCGGTTTAAATCCTGTTTATGTATGCAAAGATGGGTCTTATGTAGGTAGGTCTTATGTAGGCAGACACTTTGAAATTTCATGGATTTACTAGATATAGCTTTCAACGTAAATTTAATATTTTCTGACACAATATTTCAGGCTAGTAGAAGGTCATCAGTTGCAAGAATGTCCTTAGTTCTGCTGGAAGCCGGAAGACTAACGATAATGTGCTGGAATTAAGCTATTAGTACTATAATGAACCTGTTTAGATTAACGGGCAGGAATGTGAACTTACGTAGAGTTAATGTTTTACTTACGTTCTACAAAGAACTACATAATTATGTGTCATATACAAACATAGTTTCAAAGAGAAGACCAGTAAACTAAAAGATATTTTAGTAAACATTAAACAAAAATAATTTTAAACCTATAAGTGACAAATTCGCCGCAAAGATGTTGATATAGAACACATTTAATGTAAAGTATTAGTGAATAAGTCGATGGTGTGTCAATAAATAAACATATTATAGGTATTCAATATAAGTATTTAATATCTTAAATCTTCTTATTTTATTTACAAGCATTAGAAGTATTCAGTTCGTTAACTAAAACTCGAATTCGACCCCAGAGTAACGTTAAATTGACTAATACACCGCCTTTTCAAATAACACTCATTATAACTAACTTCTAAACTAAAAACTATTAACTCAACTCGGAGTAAATCTATTTGCAGAAATATAATTTCAAACCCGAGGTGTTAGGAGAGAAAAATCTGGAGAAACCTCGCCACGAACTAAATTTAGCGTCGAGCTAAAAGTTGAGACCTCGACTAAATAAACTAACAATTTGTTTTAAATTGAACTTCTGACTCTCGGCTGCGACAACCCTGTGAGGCGCGAGTGAGAGCGGGGAGCGGAAAAAATTATATTAGTTTTTTAACTTTATCATAAAAGAAGAAGAAGATGATGATGTAGTTTTTAATCATTTTATTTATTGAGTCGTTGTATTGAAAAACTAGTTTTTGACGGCGGTTCACCCGCGTGGAAATAGAAAATATAATAATGTCTTTGTTACTCAGTGATAAAGTAAGATTCTATAACTGGTGAAATAATTTTTGAAATCGGTCCAGTAGTTTTTGAATTAATTCATTATAAACATAAGTATTATACAAAAGTATAAACGAATATAGATTTTTTTTTGGCATAAATTACACACGAGTAGTACCTATATGGAAATAACTTTTAAAGGTTACAAAAAACCTCTTTTTTTTGCAATATTAATGTAAAATTAATTTTCTACGCCTATCAATTTTCATAAGCCGCTACTCTTCCCCGCTAATCGCTTTCACGAAGACCTAACGAACCCTCACAGTATTACAAGGGAGCGTCGTCGCTTCGCAATTTATCCTCACGCAGAGGGAATGCATTAAACATATTTAAAAGAGGAGTAGGCTGGAGTATGGCGACTAAGATGGGTAAGCAGTGAACCAGGGAAGAGGCTTTGAATGTTGAGCCGAGAGGTTGAAGGCTGTATTGACGTGTTTTTGTTAAGAGGGTGACCACACCCTCTTAACCTACCAAGGTTCTTGTGTGATACGAGGGCACTCTAATCTACACTAATATAATAAAAAGGTAAAGTTTGTTTTTTTGTTTGTATGACGTAATCTGTGGAAGTACTGGTCCGATTGCTAAAGTTTTTTTTACCAATAGAAAGCTGCTGTATTCCTGAGTGACATAGGCTATATTTTATGTACGCGGGCGAAGTTGCGGGCTAAAGCTAGTAAATTATAAAGTCGATTTTGATGTAACTTGGCACACTAAGATTGATATTTTTTATGCTGACCCGTTAACAGCTACTTCCTTTTTGATAATTTTCCTCTATCATGCGGGCGAAGTCGCTGGCAGCAAAAGTACATAATATTGTATAAATTATATTTTTTGATCAAGACATAATTTGATTCTATACTTAATTTAAAAACAAATTAGAAAAAGTTTAGCCGCTGACTGACTGGTTGTTTAAGCTACTGAAGAGAGAAACATAACTTTAAGCTTAAGTAGAAATAAATAGACATAAAAAAACATTTTTACAGATTTAATTAGCGATATCACTGCTGTCTTAAACTGCTTCCATTTAAAATGAGTTATTTTTTCGTCTTCCTTAGAACAGTCTTGTTGAGGCGTAGGTATTGTTGACTAGTCAACTTAATGGTCAAGGTTAATTTTCAGCTGCATTCGGTTAATCTAAAAGCAAACCCATTTAATGATAGCATCTCTATCGTTATTAAAATATTGTTGGCAATGTTGCCTTCCTTAAAAACTTCAATCTCCCAAAATGCCTTCAGTTAATCAAGTCAAGACCTTAAACTTACATATTCCAAGGACGCCCATAATATTATAATTAGGTGGCCACAACAAGAAGATCGTGGTCTATCTCCCATCTCTCCCGGAGGTATCCGCTCAAAAATATTTATTTTACTTTACCTCCCACTCCTCCTTAGTAGGAGGGTAGTCCCTCTCTTTAAAAAACCAAGTTACGTTTTTAAATTTGCGGCGAAATTAAGTTTGCTTGAAGTGGCCGGAGAGAATTTTTAAATTTTTAAATGTAGTTTAAGGAAGTGTTAAATGTAAAGTTTTTATTTACATTACTTATATTATTTTCTGAGATAATTTTGTGAGGCTGAAAATATGATGGTTTTGATTATGAGAAAGCTCAGTTTACTTATTCGTCAAAATTCACATATTTTGACGAATAAGTAAACCGGTAGTGCCGGGAACCAAGTCTCGTGATTTCTTTGTGACTTTGTGACATGTGATTAATATGTTCTTATTATCTGACCCATATTTCGCTCTTTATAATTCGATGATATGTGACATCCACCAACCCGGACTGGGCCCGCGTGGTGATTTACGGCCCCTTTTTTATTTCCTCTCCTAGAGAGGCCTGACTCCCAACAGTGGGAACATTATAAGGTTGATGCTATGCTATGCTATTTCTAAGCTTGGTCAGGTAACCGGCAAAGCATGTGATGTAGTGTACTTATATCTTAATTACTCCATCATGCACGACTGCACGAATTTGCATAAAAAATGGCACGTTGGTATGAAGTACAGTGTTACCCCAGTTAAGGGGTTGTGGAGGTCTGGTAGGCAGCCGCTCCCCGTAAAATACGTAATTCAGCTAAATCCGGCTTGACTGGAAGCCGACCCCAATATAGTTGGGAAAAGGCTAGGTAGATGATAATGATGTTTTCTAGTCTAATTTTCTACTCTTACCGAAACCGCTTGCAAACGCTAGATTTTAAATAAACAAATAGAATGCCACGATACATTAAAAAAAGAACTCTGAACAACATTAAGAATGAAGCAGTACCAGCAAGGTTATCAGTTGGCAAGTCTCATCAGGAGAGTGGGCCGGCCGCTGGCAATAAAGCGTGGAACGCAATAGCGCGGCCTACCACTCCGTCACGGCTGTCAGCGGTGAGTAACTGCCCTTACTGCTGAGTTACGGGTGGGAGACATTCCTTATAAGTTTATGGCTTCTTTTGTTTAGCATTGCCTCGTCGTTTGTACCGCCAACATCGAAGGATTGGATCAATTTGCCTGCTGCGGTCTTTCTGTCCGATTATAATTTGGGTATCTTCAAGATTAGAGTGCTAGACTAGACTCTTAATAAACTAGTGCGCCTCACCATCAACGATTGCATCACTGCTTACCATCAGGTGGGAATTCAGTCAAGCACTAGTTTATGGTATATAAAAAAAAGCATTGTGTTAGCAGATTTTTATTGAAAACGTGTCTAAAAATCCTTTGCAAGACTCTATTTCCTGCCGAAGTCTGCGTTTCTTGATAGTTACAACCTAAGGGTTTATAAGTTGAGAGTGGATAGGCTACTTCTATGGAAGTCTATTCTATCGTCGACCACATCATCACTTACCATCAAGTTAGTGGTCAAACACGAGTCTATCAATAATTTAAAAAAAATACTTGTCGTTTGTGTGTTTTGGGAACAGGAGCTCGTGGCTAGATAATAACAGCCGCACAGGTCGATCTTCAAGGTTAAGCAACGCTTGCCTAGGTTGGGCTGTGGATGGGTGACCATCTTAACATAACGAGTTTCCTCCGTGCCTCGGAAAGCACGTTAAGCCGTTGGTCCCGGCTGTCATTTGGAGATCTTTGGCAGTCGTTACGGATAGTCAGAAGCCAGTAAATCTGACTCCAGTCTTGCCATGAAGTACCGTGTTACCCTTGTTAATGGGTTGTGGAGGTCTGGTAGGCAGCCGCTCCTCGTAAAATACTGGTATTCAGCTGAATCCGGCTTGACTGGAAGCCGACCCCAATATAGTTGGGAAAAGGCTAGGCAGATGATGATGATGACTTGTCGTTTGTGTGTTTGTCCTAGTGGGAGGCCTTCAAACGCAGCGTCTTTCGCGTTATACGATCACCACTCCGGAACCTTTCAGCCCCATCGACTATCTATCCTACGAGCGATGTGCCCTACCCATTGCCACTTTTGGCGATATCTTCATTCCTGATGCATTCACGCAAATCACAAAACTGCTTTTTTTTCCCATCGCATTATCACAAAATTCTCACCCGACTCCAAACTCAAATTACCGTTAAACTCTACACTTGTACTCAACCCCATCAAACCGGGTAATCCGGCAGCGGACAGGTTAATCCCCTTGTTGTCCGGGAAAATAACCGGGCAACAACCGGACAACTATTCCGTAAACCCTTGTCCATTGTGGGAAGTTCATTTTACCCGTTTGTAACGTGAAATGTTCGCGGATGATCACACGACGGTAAGTGTTATTGTGAAACGCTTTTCGACGTGAAAAGGTATATTTTTTAGGGTTCTGTACCTTAAATGAAACCTTTATAGGATCACTTTGTTGTCCGTCTGTCAAGACCCTCTACCTCGAGAACGCGTAGAGGTATAGAGTTGAAATTCAAACATTATTCATCACCACTGCTCTCAAAACGGTGAAGGAAAACATCACGAGGAAACCGGAATGTCCTAGATCTAAGGTCCGCGGTCCCTTGAAGCTGTGCAAAAATCAGATTTGTAATTTAACAAAAAAAAAAGATACAGCCGAAATGTACCTTTTTGCGATATAAATTATCGCAAAAAACGTAAATTTTGACACTCACTAAGGAATCAAAATTCATAGGGTACCCTCCGTTGACCTAGTATTCTGAAATTTGGCATAAAGCAAGGTCTTATAGTACAAATATAGGGAAAAGTCTGAAAATTGAACATTTTTAGTTAAGTCACAAGAAAAAAAACTGAAAAATCTTGAAGTTTCGATTAGAGAATTGAACTGTTTTCATAAGTAAGTTGGTACGGAACCCTCAGTGCGCAAGTATGACTCGCACTTGCCCGGTATTTTTTATATATATTATCATGAGTGAAGGGATTCTGTTTATAGGTCAGCTTGTAGTTTTCCGGGAACGGTAAACTTTCACATTAAATTATGAGGGTTTGGGAGCAAAGCTTTTTTTAGTTGATACGAAATGTCAGCGTGAAATTCTTGAGATTTTTTGTTATTGTTACGGTTTTTTTTTCTGTTTTGTTTATTTGTATTTTTTTTATTTTTGTTCTGTCATACGCTGTCTCTGTTCTGTCATCGATCGACCTTGTGGGACCTGGTAAGGGTCGTGGGAATCCAATGGATGCAAGATGCACAGGACCAGTCGTTGCGGGGACACTTGGAGAAGGCCTATGTTCAGCAGTAGACGTTTCTTTCGGCTTAAATTACAATCGTATAGAGTCTTTTCAGTGAAACTATTTTAATAGATCAGTAGTTGTATGAATAAAAAAAACCGGGCAAGTGCGAGTCGGACTCGCGCACTGAGGGTTCCGTAGTAACTTACCTATAAAAACAGTTCAATCTAACAATTCGACAGTCTCGAAATGTACGTTTTTTGCAGTATAAACGAACGAATATTTTTTTTCCGTCACTTTACCAATTGAATTGAAAATTGATTTTTGCACAGCTTCAAGGGACCACGGACCCAATTATATGGTGTTAATTTCAACTCAATACCTCTAACTTACCTATGAATAAAGTTCTATTCTCGAATCGAGCGTTGAAGATTTTTCAAAAAAATAATTCTTGTGACGTAACAACAAATTTTCAGTTTTCAGACTTTTCCCTATATGAGTGCTATAAAACGTTGCTTCATGCCAAATTTCAAGATTCTAGGTCGACTGGAAGTACCCTTTAGGTTTTGATTCCCTTGCGAGTACTTGCGAGTTTCAAAATATGCAGCTTAAATTGCTGTTTCTTTTGATTGCGTTGACATAGAAGTTTGATTTTGTTACAGCTTAAAGGTATTATAGACCTGAGTATTTGGTATGAATTTCAATTTAATACCTCTACGCGTTTATGAGGAAATGGGTAGTAAGTTAAAAATTATTAAAAAAAAAAATATTATGTTATGTAACTAAAATTTTATGGTTTTCGTAATTTTTCCTTTATCTATGCTATAAGACGTTGCTTCGTACCAAATTTCAAGATTCTGAGTTCACGGGAAGTACCCTGTAGGTTTTGATTCCCTTGCAAGTGTCGAAAATTTGCGGCATAAACGGCTGTATCTTTTGATTGCGTTGGCTTAGAAGTTTGATTTTTTCACAGCTTCAAGGGACAGTAGACCTAAGTAATTGATATAATTTTCAGCTTCATACCTCCACGCGTTCCTGAGAAAAAGGGTCTTGACAGACGGACGGACAGACGGACAACAAAGTGATCCTATAAGGGTTCCGTTTTTTCCTTTTGAGGTACGGAACCCTAAAAAGTATATTTTTATAAGAAATATGAGGAAAAGAGAGAAAACCCATTCCGGCATACTGTCGTTTACAATGTAACATTCTTCCTAAAAAAATATTATAATATCCCATCCATGACAAATAATTAAATTCAACCACAAAATTTAACCCCAAACTGAAAAGTCATTACATTTAACAATAAACCAGTATAAAACCATAATCTGTCCGTTGTTAAAACTACAAATCCCGCATTATCCCGCATAATCCCGCGTCATCACATCACTAATGTAACGGTACACAGGCCGGGATCGCGATTGAATTAAATGACCGAGTGCGAAGTGAAACGGATATGATTTCGATGTAATTTAGTTAATTTGAGGTTTTTGTAGTGGATTTTATTTAATATATCTTGTTAATATGGATTTTATAAAATAAATTGTCATCTTTTTTATATTTCAGTGTATTTCCAATACTACGAAAAATCATTAGTACATAGGTTCAGGGATTTTAGTACATGCTAAAATATCTAAGTAATTAATTTTTTCTTCATCTCAAACTTTAATATATTTATTTATTTGTTATTTTTATATATAACATAAACAATTGCTTGATCGCAATCCCACCTGATGATAAGCAGTGATGCAATCGTTAATGGTGAGACGTGCTACTTTACCTAGCCTATTCACTCTAGCCTTGAAAACACCTAAATTACAATCAAACGGGAAGACCGCAGCAGGCAAATTTTTCCAATCCTTTGATATACGCGGTATAAATATTTGTCACTTTAGTAAATAGGTAAAGAAACCCACTCCATACGTCTTCTCAAATTCTACTAAATTTTTCAGAAGCCAACTATTCGTGGTCCTATTTATAAAATGGTGACGTGCATACATTCGAGCAGTCAAAAGAGCGACAAAGGGCTGCAACCTTACAGCCTCGTTCCCGGGACAGGTAGTGTGGCTTGTGATTTGTGCTGTCACCAGTCCCGGGATTTAAAGCCGGGACAAAAGAATTAAATGGCTCGTGTGTAAACTGATCTCGGATGAATGTGGATTGCGTTGGAGAGTTTAACGTTACGGATGATGTGATGGGAATCGCTGAAAATACAATTTTTACTGATGTAAAATAAAATAAAAACAAAATAAAGTACAAATTTCGCGAGAGTGTACACGTGTCAAACATCCAAATCTGTCACGCATGAAAAAATAACAACCATATACTCACAAACTTTCACTTTTATAATATTATAGTGTGATATCGGCTTATATTAAATCCATAATAAATATTATTTCTTATCGCGCGGCAACTATAAATCTCTGAAATGGAAACAGTTTAATCTGTCTCTTTTAAAACTGATGTTTTCAATATGAACTGGACTAAATACCACACATCTATAATGTAACGAGACTTATTCGCCTCGTTACATGGAAAGGATTTTTGGTCGATTTTAGTCGATTTTGTCTATGTTTTTTTGTCTGTGGTACGGTCTTTGAGTGTCGTCTGTCAAAATCTTGACGTACTCTCGATCCTATATCCATTCCCGATGGCCACGTAATTTTTCAATTTATATTATTTCCTTGTAATCGGCTATAATCGCCGTAATTTAAGCCATTTAGTGGCATCTATATTGCATAAAGACTTCATGGACGTAGTATAATGCCAGAGATTCCATTGGTGAGAGATTTGTCGTATTTTTGTCAAACATTTTTCTAGGGCGTGGTCCGACTTTTATCTTACTGGTTTTTCAATCTTTTCAGGTTTTACAGTGATTTGTCGCACGCAGCTGTTTTAAAACGCTGTGTCAGCGCACTGTAAGCTATTTTTTGAGAAGGAAGACGGTAAGTTTCCATTCCTAAAAAAGGTTTTACGCGACCCACGTGTTTGAATTCGAACGTACAATCTAACTTGTTTTTATGTGATTGTTTACAGCCAAAGGGCGTCTTCTTTCTTACTTCTGGTCTTTCTTTTGGCCTCTTTCTTCATCTTTTTCTGCGTTACCTCGAGCATACTTCGGGAAACTTGAAGCCTCGCATCCTACGCGTCATGAAGGATTTTGGAACAAATAACCTATAAGTAACATGTTAGGGATTATTCCGGTAGGAGAATTCCTTTACTATATTCTCTTTTGTTTCCAAGATGCAACAATAACAATAATTTCCATAATTCCCAATAACACTAATTAATTTTTTTAATTATTAGTGTAGAATACAAAGTCATGTTTTGAAGCTTACGGGCAGAGACATTAAAAAGAAAAGACAGAAGTATTTTATCGTTTTATTCATTTTGATGTAGCCTCCCACCGGCAGATTAATTGTCCAAACTCTTCCAACTTCGCTATTCCGGTCAGTGTGACTCCCTGGCGCCCGAATTTTATATTTGTTTCTTATTCAACCTTTTTTATTATTTGGGAGATCACACACAAACATACTAACACATCCAGCTACACACAACCAAATATAAATTCTTAATTTTTTTAATTTTTTATTATTACATTTGTCGCCTCGAACAGGACTTGAAGTTTGCTTCATGACTTTATTTTTGGGATAGGTATTGTTGCATCTTGTGGTATATCTATTGTTTACAGATATTGTTTATTCTGTATTAATTAAATAATTACTGCTAATTGCTGTAAACAACATTCTTATGATATATTGTGAAAAACATACTTCTATTTAACAATATTGTACACTTGCTAGTACAATATTAATTATTTTTGTGTTTTGTTAACTTGTATTGTTACAGATTTACCTTTATACTTACATAAGCAACATAATTGTATGGTAAGACAGCTTTTGTTATATTTAAGTGCTCAACGGTGTAGACTTAGTGCGGTGAAACTTTTATATTTAACTTTTGGTGAACTTAACTTCAGTTTTACTTGTAAACTTAACTTTAAGAGATTGAAAACTCAATTGTAAGTTATTATTGCATCTTTTCACTCCTAAATACTTTAATATTTTCATAAAAAAGACATAAACTTTATTGAAAACCGGAAAATCACATTTCAACTTAACCTCAAATATTTTTTTAACTTTGAAGTTTTGCCTTTTGCTTAGATTGGTTCATTATTCATTTTGCTTTTTCATCATGGATAGGAAGGTTCATTTGTCTCTGCCTTTTGCTGAAAGAAATACATTTCCTGCTGCTGATGCACTTGTTTTTGACAGCGGTGTTGTGTGTGTTTTTGCGGTGTGGTCATGATACCTTAGCTTTACTTTGGCAGGTAATAAAAAGTTTTTCGTTTTGACAGGTCGGATTGTTTACTTTTAGGAACATGATCTTCGTACCGAGAAACAGAAAAGTTTCCATCTATTCCTGTTGTTTATATGATTCGATTGTTAAGAAGCTGGAGTCACATCTAGGAATTGTAATGTTTATAACTCTAATGAGTAAATTAACTAATTGGGTCGCATCGAGCCCCTGTTATTGTTAAAATAATCGCGAGTGTCTCAATGAACAAAAAACTTTGCTGGATGTTACAAACCGGTTGATGTTTCTCGTAATATGAACTTTTTGGATTAGTTTGACTTGTTTAAAAACATTCTTCAAAATTTATAATTCAACTACTGTTTTGTTTGTTAACGTAATGATAATAGATCACATTTACAATTTTCTGTAGGTACACATACTCTTTCTGGTTTACTGGAAATTCCAATAGTTGCATTTTGGGCTCTAATAGTCATGAACATTGTTCACATTTAGTTCATAAAATAAATTCTGTTACTTGTAATAATTTAATTTTAAAACATTTTGATTTTCTCATCATACCTTCTTTTCAACTTAGATTTTATTTTAGGTTTTTGTTTAAAATTTAACTTCACTTTATTCTTAAAAGTTTATTGAAAAATATAACTTATGTTCAAATTGTTACCGTTCAAGTTTATAACAGACACATCCGCTAGTGAACTTTCTCCTTCTGAGAAATATAATGATAGTATTACACAATTTACTTCTAAACATTTAAAGGTTTTAATATTACTAAAATATTTTATAATATTTTGTACACCCCTCAAAATAATCCTGTTGAGAATTATAACAAAACTGTTGAAACTTGCATCGCTTGTCTTATAAAGAAATATCATATAATTTTGTTTAAGTGTTTATTTCACTTCTAATTTTTTTGATGTTTGTTAGGGAGTTATGTTTGATACTTCCTTACATCTTATAACTATTTCTATTATATCATATAATAAGGGTCGTAGAGTCATTTCTTTTGATGTGGGTGATGTCTTGTGGAGAAGAAGTTTTGTTCAATCTCATGTAACTGTTTATTTTATTTTATTTTTTTTGGGAAAACTTGTTCCTGAGTATATTCAATGTAAAATTACTAATAAGATTTCTGATATTGTTTACATTTGGAAAGACCTTACAATAGGTTCAAGTGGGCATTATCATATTAAAGAATTAAATTTTGATTTGGCTTCCAAGTGTTGACTTGTTTTTGATATTTTTGTTTAGAGGGTCCTTTGTTAGATGATGTATGATAGGTTTACGGGGACTTTGGAAGGGAAGTTTGTTAGGTGGCCTCGTACAAATTTATTAAATTCAATTAAACATTCTAAAACATAACTTAGGACATTTTAATGACTTTTTCACACCCACACATACATTTTTCATATCAAAAGATCTTATTTTTTGTTTACACTGTTTTATACAGTTTATACAACATTTTTTTCATTCTCGTATACAATTTTAAATAGCTACCTACTTATTTACATTTGGGTGCTTATTGTTATTGTATACATGAATGTATGGGACTTGCTTCTAACATCCTGTTAGAATGCAAAATCTTATCTTTTTGATCTGTGGATCATTCTGTTTCCCTTTTGTGGAAATAGTAATGATTTCTGCATTTCTCCTTTTTTTGCAATTTTGCTAGCTCTTTTTGAGTTGGTATCTTCTGTACATATTTTTAGGGATTTCTTTACGAGTGGCAGTTGTTCTTGCTTGTAGGGATTTCTCCTAATTTTTTGCTGATCTTGGTGTTTTTTTTTTCCTTGAGTATGCAATTCTTTTGCTATTGTGTTCGGAAAGTCGGTGGTGTTATGCCGATCACAATATGCATCTTTTTTTGGAGATGTTTGTGCTCGGAAAATCGGTGGTGTTATACCGGTCACAATCTTCCTCTTTTGTTCTCTTGCATCCTTGCGTATGCGATTTTTTTGCTATTGTGCTCGGGAGTTCGGTGGTGTTATGCCGATCACAATATGCATATTTTTTAAAGATGTTTGTGTTCGGAAAATCGGTGGAGTTGTACCGGTCACAATATTCTTTTTTTACTCTCTTGCCTCCTTGGTTTAAGAGATTTGATGCTGTGTCTCACGGTTATATTTTGTTCCTGCTAGTCAGTGGCGAGGGTGCCTAACTGTACTCATATGGACATTTCTTTGGTTTTTTAAGACAGCGGCAATTGTGCCTAACTGTATCCAAATTAACATCTTTTATAGTTTATTTTACTTGCTAGTCGGTGGCGAGGGTGCCCAACCGTACTCAAGTTAGTCTTCTTATAGACATTTCTTTGATTTTTTTTATCCTAAGACAGCGGCAATTGCGCCCAACTGTATTCAAATATAACATCTTTTATAGTTTATTTTACTTGCTAGTCGGTGGCGAGGGTGCCTAACCGTACTCAAGGTAGTCTTTATAGACATTTCTTTGATTTTTTTTAAAACAGCGGCAATTGCGCCTAACTGTATTCAAATTAACATTTTTGTTAGTTTATTTTACTTGCTAGTCGGTGGCGATGGTGCCCAACCGTACTCAACTTTGTTTTTGTTTATAACATTATGCATATTGGTCAGCGATGATTATGCTTGGCTGTACTTATATTATTTACTTGGATGTTGCTTGTTAGTCAGTGGCGAAGGTGCCTAACTGCACTCATGCTAGTTCTTGTGATATTGTGGGTCGGTTGTGTTTGTGGTCTTACTGTACTGATTTTAAGTGCATGTTGTTCTCTTCTAGGACGTCTTTTTTAACTCTTTTTTGGGGTTTATTGTTTTTGGAATTTGTATTTCCATTTTGTTTTTTGAAGCTTTTGCTTTTGTCTTTTGTTTTTTTCTTATCATAAAAGAAATTGCTTTCTTTTATTTTTTCGGGGAGGGATGTAATGTAACGAGACTTATTCGCCTCGTTACATGGAAAGGATTTTTGGTCGATTTTAGTCGATTTTGTCTATGTTTTTTTGTCTGTGGTACGGTCTTTGAGTGTCGTCTGTCAAAATCTTGACGTACTCTCGATCCTATATCCATTCCCGATGGCCACGTAATTTTTCAATTTATATTATTTCCTTGTAATCGGCTATAATCGCCGTAATTTAAGCCATTTAGTGGCATCTATATTGCATAAAGACTTCATGGACGTAGTATAATGCCAGAGATTCCATTGGTGAGAGATTTGTCGTATTTTTGTCAAACATTTTTCTAGGGCGTGGTCCGACTTTTATCTTACTGGTTTTTCAATCTTTTCAGGTTTTACAGTGATTTGTCGCACGCAGCTGTTTTAAAACGCTGTGTCAGCGCACTGTAAGCTATTTTTTGAGAAGGAAGACGGTAAGTTTCCATTCCTAAAAAAAGTTTTACGCGACCCACGTGTTTGAATTCGAACGTACAATCTAACTTGTTTTTATGTGATTGTTTACAGCCAAAGGGCGTCTTCTTTCTTACTTCTGGTCTTTCTTTTGGCCTCTTTCTTCATCTTTTTCTGCGTTACCTCGAGCATACTTCGGGAAACTTGAAGCCTCGCATCCTACGCGTCATGAAGGATTTTGGAACAAATAACCTATAAGTAACATGTTAGGGATTATTCCGGTAGGAGAATTCCTTTACTATATTCTCTTTTGTTTCCAAGATGCAACAATAACAATAATTTCCATAATTCCCAATAACACTAATTAATTTTTTAAATTATTAGTGTAGAATACAAAGTCATGTTTTGAAGCTTACGGGCAGAGACATTAAAAAGAAAAGACAGAAGTATTTTATCGTTTTATTCATTTTGATGTAGCCTCCCACCGGCAGATTAATTGTCCAAACTCTTCCAACTTCGCTATTCCGGTCAGTGTGACTCCCTGGCGCCCGAATTTTATATTTGTTTCTTATTCAACCTTTTTTATTATTTGGGAGATCACACACAAACATACTAACACATCCAGCTACACACAACCAAATATAAATTCTTAATTTTTTTAATTTTTTATTATTACAATAATAATCAATCCTAAGATTGTATGGTAGATATCGCTGACAGCGATAAGACCGCCATTGTACCCATAGATTTTAATTTAAGTTTTTGTATAAAACTGTACTGCTATTTTTGGTGTAATATTAGGTATATTCTATTCTAGAGCAGTGGTGGCCCAGTGGTAACTGCCCCGACTTGCAAGTTGTAGGTCGCGGGTTCAAACCCGGTCAGGCGCATTACTTTGTGTAATTTATTTCATCGCCACTGCTCTCAAAACGGTGAACGAAAACAACTTGAGGAAACCGGCATATCCTAGAACCAATTTGAAAACATGTGACATCCACCAATACGCACTGGGCCCGCGCGGTGGTTTATAGCCCTTTCCCTCTCTAAGAGAGGTGGCCTGAGTCTCAGCAGTGGGAACATTATAAGGCCCATAATGCTAAAAAATAAAATCAAGGACGATATTATGGTCCACAAACATAACTCCTGTTACCTATCCCCTGGCAGCCATGACAGATAAGCGTAATTTCGATAAAATATCGTCGATAGGGCACGTGTAGCGGCCGCCATATTTACTGAACGTGCCTCTACCTGGAGGTGTGAACACGTGTAATTAGAGGGTGATATAACTGAACGAAGAAGTTATTAATTGGGGCCATTTTGTGAAGGTAACTGTACATCGAGTTTTGTAACTGTGAGGTAAGTTTTTTTAATCTTTAGCACCTTAAAAGGTAGTATATCTGCTGATCAGGTTGGCTTTCAGTCTATACGGATGCAGTTGAGTAAGACTCAGGCCTTTACAACCCAGTAACTGATACTTATAATGTTCCTGCTGGGACTCAGGCCTCTTCGATGGAAGAGAGAAGGCCTACCAATAATCCACCACGTGGGCCTTTGCGAGTGAGTGGAAGTAATAAAGTAGTAAATTTTTGGTTCTAAGACTTGCCGATTACCTCACGATGTTTTCTTTTCCTGATTTGAGAGCAATAGTGATGAAGTAAGTTACATAAAGTAATGAGCCTGCCTGGGTTGGAACCCACAACGTTTTACTCTTTAGTCAGAGCTGTAACCACTACGCCACTGCTCTCACTATAAAGACACCTCGGGGAAATAAGATCAAGTCTTAGAAAATCCTCTAACAAATAAAATACACTTTAACATATTAAAAGTTCTATATACCACTAAAAAGACACAGATACCTAATTCCTCTAAGAAATTAAAAGCCGTTTCCATAGCTCACTGTAACCCTCAAATTAGAACCGTTGGAGAAACGCAAATTAGTCTGTATTTGTGTAATATATTAAGTGGAAAGAGCCGACAAATATTTGTTCGTAAAGTTAGCTCCTGTTGGGTTATAAGCGTGTAAACACGCAAACACACATTCACAGCCGTTTATTATAAACGGTGGATTAGTTGGGGTCTCTAGAGGAGGTCTGAGGGATAAGAAGTTGGCTGAAATTGCCTTAGTTCTTCTTCTTCTTCTCGATCCTATTAATTATTCTATTCTCTATTTATTCTCCTACTTCCATTATTTAGGATCGGTAGGGAGTCTCGTCATTTTTCGGCGGCAAGGTATTCTATCCTGAGTTGTCAGCTCTGGTATTGGGCTAACTTGAGGTCTTTTTCGATTTTGAACCACCAGGTCGATGGCTGGCAACCTCTGCTTCCTTTCGTTCTAGTTTTGCTTCATCTCTTAATACGTTCATACCATCTAAAGTGGTTTTCGGTAAATAAAGCTGCCCTTGATGCAGAGCTTATCCAGTCTGGTTACACCTTCCGTTTTAGTCTGACGGTGTCGCTTATATTCAAAATTATATATGTACAACGAATCACACTAATGTTATACAGCTGCAAGATCATTTGTATGTGTATTTATCTGTATGTTTGTTACTCCTTCACACTCAAACGATTGAACACCTTTAGATGGGCATAGAATTGGCACACGGGTAGATGGTAGGTTATGTTCTGTTGCTATACTTTTCTACTATCACACAGGCGAAGGCACTGTCAGTAGCTAGTATAAATTTGTATCTACCGCCTCAGCTCATCACATGCACCACAAGACACCTTAACCTCAGCGGTGTAAACGCTTTCGCTAATGAATTTAATTAAATCGACTGGTGTGCGGGATTTATCGGCCCGAAGTGTATGCGCGTCTGTTTGGCCCCATGTGTATGCTCGTGTGTTTGGCCCGCTGTGTCTGCCCGTGTGTTTGGCCCGCGTGTTTAACCCGCACAAACAAATGCGAGCGACTGTTTGAGTGAACTGGCTTGAAAGCAGATTATTATAATAATTTTATTGATATAAAGCGTTTTTTGGTTGTATTTATTAAAAGTTATGAGGTAATAGAAATTAACGGTAAGGTGTTTACTTTGTTCATCTTAAAAGGAAAGGTCGATTAGACTGAAAACGAGACGATTTAGATAATTCACTCAGTTACGATAACATTTCGTTAAAATAGATGGTTTTAAGAAGTTTTTGTTAAAATTAAACAATGTAAATTGTTTTTTTTTATTATTATTGATGAGCTCGCGCTTGAGTACTATCTCATCTCACCACCGCCTTTATTCTTTTTATATGTATGAGTAAATTTTATAAATATTTTTAACTGAAGCTTGTACAAAAAATTAATTAATATATAAAATAGTAGCCCACCGGCATTAGGGTCCAAGATACCGGTGGTCAGGGCTCTTGAGAGAGGAATATCCTAACAAATACGCGCCGTGTTTTCAATTTCATTCATCATCTGCCTAACCTTTTCCCAACTATATATTGGGGTCGGCTTCCAGTCAAGCCGGATTTAGCTGAATACCAGTATTTTACGCGGAGCGGCTGCCTACCAGACCTCCACAACCCATTAACTGGGATAACACGGTACTTCGTGGCGAGACTGGAGTCAGATTTACTGGCTTCTGACTATCCGTAACAACTGCCAAAGATATCCAAATGACAGCCGGGACCAACGGCTTAACGTGCTTTCCGAGGCACGGAGGAAACTCGTTATGTTAAGATGGTCACCCATCCACAGACCAACCTAGGCAAGCGTTGCTTAACCTTGAAGATCGACCTGTGCGGCTGTTATTATTTAGCCACGAGCTCCTCTTTTCAATTTCATTATTAAAGGCAAAAAACTATAGCTACACTTACAACATAACTCCCATTGTAAGACTTTCCTTCAAGTCAATAACAGAAAACTTCAAAATTACCTGTAACAAAAAAAAAAACAACATTAACATCAGAATCACCAAACAATAACATCACAATTCACTACTAATACAGCATCCCTCATATCTCCAACCATATTACCTAGTTCTAGGCTACACTGTAGCCTAGGTAATGCTACATCTAGGCACCGTCTGCCTGTCTGTCCGCTGTCGAATTAGCTTGAACTACGAAACAGCTGCACTTAAATGCAGTACCGTGTTTTATTTTTAGTTTTAATAGGGAGCTTTTTTTAGCTTTGCTGTTGAGGGTTTATTTATAGGAAATAGAGTAGATACTTTTTGTTTTTTTAGGTGGGAAACCCTCTAATGAGTTAAAAGTTTGACAAGTTCTCCCACTCTGCCCAAAGGGGGGGGCTTGTCAAACTTCTGGTCGTTTTTCGCTTTCGTTATAGGGCTCCTACGGTTTGCTGGAATCTCCTTGAGCCACACGTGGAATACTACGCGCCATCGACGATTCAGGTCGGTCCGGAGGGCTGTCGGATATCCAGATGGCAAGCTACTTATTGCTCGCCATCGACAAGCCCATGAAGAAATAAAATACTGTTGTTAAAATCTAATTTTTACTGCAATTTCACTATTTAGGTTAGGTTGCGCGATAACTTATATATCTATAGTATACGGACCATTTCCTGGAACATCACGTTGGACACTTTTTATCCCCGGAGTATGTTCCCTTGAGATAATATTCTACTATCCCGCGAGCAAAACCATTATTAAGCTGCTACCCTCTAATTTAGACATTTATTTGTTATATGAGATGTACTTGAATTAGTAAGCTACGTATTTTATTATTTGACTAGATATCAGACTTACTCTTCATCCGAAAGAGAGTGTGAAATTTCCCAGCAAGGAAAATGTAAAACTCGACGGCCTATGTAGAATTATGTACATAGATCTGAATACAAAACGCCTCAAGAGAAAGTGCGCGAAACAATCGGATTGTAAATATTACCAGCTGTTGTCAGGATACACTGGGAAGGCAGAACAGAAGGTCTGAAAGTCTGAGTTGAGCTACAGGAATACTGACAAATGCTAGCACTGACTCTAGACAGGTTCACTCTTGGTTCACTCGAATCTGTGGTTCGTTCTTTTCCTTTTAGGTGGCAATCATCGTAATGACTTCTCCCATTCTGAGCGGAACGGGAAGGCGTGTCAGACTTTTACTGTCTAAAACCCACTCCTGTTTCTCCATTGCCTTCGTTTCAGGACCCCGGGGTTTTCTGTACTACAAATTAGGGCCCCAGTACTTTCAAAAATTGACGTAATTTATACGTCGGCGGTCTTTTAATGTTCCCACTGTTGGGACTCAGGCCTCCTCGCAAGAAGAATAAACGAGCCGTAATCCATCTCGCGGGCCCAGTGCGGATTGATGGATGACACATGTCTTTAAATTTTTGGTTCTGGGACATACCGGCTTTTTAATTTGTTTGCAAAATAAATTATTATTATTTATCATGTAAGTTGCTTGCCAAATGGATCTTCTGTTTCGCCTTGTAACATCAATAGCACCGGGACTAAAGCCAAAAGCAGGATTAGTTTAATGAGACCAGACACGCAAGTTTGAAGACTGCCTAATGGTTCGACCAAATTAGAAGAAATGACGTGATTAGCGAACGATTTTATAGACTTTATTTAAAGTGCTGTGGAATATAAAGATGTTATTAATTAGGAAATATAGTTACTTAAATTCATTAGGGATTTAAAAAGGGTTTTCTTTTAAAGCGTTAAGAACTTGTGAGGCGGTGTACTACACGAACGAGGCTTTCAAATGAATCAATTGGCTGAACCTCTTCCTAAATAAGTACGAAGTAGTAGTAGTATAAATTAATTTCCAATTTAACTGAATGGAAGCTGAATACAAGTATTATACATGGAACAACTGAGCTGTATAGTTCAGTAACTAGTTAATTTGTTTTAAGTCAGATATATAATAATCTCACACACCCAAAATATTCTTAAACTATCCCATTACTTTGTGTAGTTTACCACTCTAGTTAGTTTCACGGTCTACAAGTTTTAGGGACGTCACAAATGACGCATAAAATAACAAACACTAATTTTCCAACAGATGAAACTCGACAAATCACGATATTTTCAATAGCTAAGCATCATTGAACATAGACCAATCAATGACAAAATGGTTGAAAACAACCTTAAATAACAGAAAACAGTTCAGAATTTATTATACCACAAAATAGTAAATAGATGCTGGAATTTACCCATTTCTGTGACATATTATACCTACAAAAAACCGGCCAAGAGCGTGTCGGGCCACACTCAGTGTAGGGTTCCGTAGTTTCCCATCCGACACACTAAGTGTCCCCAACTTTTCAAAAACTTTTCGTCCCATCAAGTTCAAAATAATTTTCCTAGAAAGTCTTTATAAAGCTCTACTTTTCAGATTTTTCTCATATTTTCTAAACTCATGGTTTAAAAGTTAGAAGAGGGGACACAAACACACATTGTTTTTTACTTTTGTAGCGATTATTTTCGAATTTCGAAAAAATTACATGTAGGGGGGCTACCCTAACAAAACGTTTTTGCCCTTTGGCTACGGAACCCTAAAAACTCCCTAAACCAAAGGACAGTTTATAAATCGATCACTTTAATAAAAAATGCCAGCGAACCTTTCCCGAAAAACAAGGTAACCAAAGAAATGTATGTGGGTATATTAAGAGTAATGCCCTGCGATATAAGGTAACTCTGAGACCCGAGATTCCGGGACCGCGAGTTGCGGCTACAAAATACGGGAGTCGGTCAACACTGAAATATCTTGAGAGATTAAAGGAACCGTTGGGCAGATGAAAGGGCCCCGTGTGGAGAAGGTACAAATGAAGGGTGTAGAAGGTACAGATGAAAGGACCCCGTGTGTCGAAGGTACAATTTTCAAGATAAAACGGAATTCTTGTGAGTATTATAATGTTTTTGAGATTATATTTTAATACGGAAATAGTATGGTGAAAAATTGTGAAGCTTTTTGAAGAAATTTTCTTTATAGTACTCACTAAAAGGTTGAATGGATTTTTTTGTAGGTAAGTATATCCGTGAACTTGGAAGACGCTGTACCTGGTGAAACTATAATGTGTCCAAGATCATTTATGTCAATACATTAGTCACTATCGGTCTTTCCTCTCTTGTTTCTGTAAGGTTAGATAGAAGACTTTTCTTTAACATTTCCGCCAAACGCTAAGTTCAAAATTCATGGCTATGATTTGACCTGTCACGACAATTTTTATGTGATTTCTCCACACGTTTTCTAGTCTGCTTTAAAATGTTCTGATACTACTTGGAAATAAACTTTTTCAGAAGGAAAATCAGTACCTCAAAAAGATACAAACACATCTACCTTATTTCCTTATTCACATACTTTTCCATAACATACTCCTTAAGTAATAATTAAGAGCAAACTACAGGAAAAATCTTATGTGGAAATAAACGAAAGATAGTCGTATAAACCCGTGCCCTCTTTCGAGACGTAATCTAATATAGTCTGGAGCAATTACAAAAATTAACACTTAGCCGGGAATCTCGCAATCTCGCAAATGATATCGCGGGAACTGTTTATTGGATCCCCCGGGATCCCGGGGGATGTGTCCGGGACTGTTAATCACGCCGGGATTACGGGATCTGTTGTGGTCATTCGTCGGAAAGTTTTCGATTATGTGTTTGTTATTTGTGGCTTGTTTTTTGATGTTTATGATGGAGTGACATTTTCTAGATTTATTAATTTGGACGTTCTTTTTATCATCTTAGATTGTGTGAAGTTTCTGTATTTATGTTCATTGTGTAGGTATGGTAGTAAAAGCGGCCTAGCAGGCTCGAAGCCTCTGGGGCCGTGGATTCGCTTCTGAAAGGAAAACCCGAGGCCCTAGAACGAAGGCAGAAAAGGAAAAAAGAAGTGGATTTTAGTCAGTAAAAATCTGACAATCTGCCCTCCTGCTACGCCCTAGAGTGGAAGAAGTCATTCTGATGATTTCCCACCTAGAAAAAAGGTGTGGTAGTTAATTCTTGGCGACGGCTCGCTGCATTAGTTTCTATCGATTGTATAGCTTATTTTGTTTTTGTATTCCTAAAACATATTCATAAATATTTTCTACAAATTGAGACCAATTTTTGAGCGCACTGATGCAATGTAGTACCACCTGTCTACGAGTACCCTTAGACAGTCTGCCTAAAATCCTCATCGAATCATAGTCGCCCTAACAAAGCTTACAAAACCCCTCCGATATTTTCTAGCAAAAATACTCTTATTCCTAAAAAAGCCACCGTCAAACCCAGCCCACTATCATCCACATTTCTCCTTCAGTCACAGGGGACAGAAACAAAACAACATCACATCGGAACACTTAGCCACGCGAACCGAGAAAAAGAAGCCAAAATCGATACCTATATAGACTACCGTAAAAATATCGAGAAAAAAATCTCGACCGACATTAGAATATCAACTCTATAACTTTGATTTAAGGTTGGTTGTTGAATAACAGGAGATTGAGGCTAGGGTATACTCAGTGGATTTTTATGCAGATTTCATATTCAATCTGCGATAGTAGAATTTATTGTCGCTCTGATGCGAAGTCGCGGTATATTTTGTTTGATTTCTTATTTGTTGTTGTAAATGATAAATGTTGAGATTTTATAGTTGTGTGTTTGTGAGGAATTGAGTATCATCCGTTGTACTGGTCCTTGTAATGTCCATGTGTCGCGAGTTCATACCGATGAAGGTCTTTTGTTCTAGATACTTTAATATATCACCACTATCTACTCTCAAAACGGAGAAAGAAAACATGGTAAGGAAACCAGCTTGTCCTAGAAAAAGAAATTCGAAGACATGTTATTTTTTTCTAGTACGAAATCATCCAATGACTTCTCCAGCTCTGGGCGGAGCGGGATAGCGTGTCAGACTTTTACTGACTATAACCACACTTGTGCCCTTCCTTGCGAACTAGGACTACGGGTTTCCTTTTTAGAAAATCCCCGCGGTTTAGCAAGCGGGCATCGGCCCTGCTGGGCCCTTACGGTTTCCTGACATCTCTTTAAGGAACTATGTGACATCCAATTCCTGCCCATTCCATCTCCTGGAGAGGAGGCCTGAGTCCAAGCAGTGGAAATATTATAAGGCTAATTAATCTGATTATGCTACATTATGCTGTTTACTGATCGACCTAAAAATTATTATTATTAGGTTTTAAGTTTTGTTACTAACATAAATATTACAAACTAAACTAATTCCCAGATGCCAGATGGTATGTTTATTAATAAACTATGTAATTAAGATTTAAACAGTAACAAATAATAAACAAGCGTCATTTTATCAGCGGTTGCTACAGAAATTGGTACAGTTGGTCAATAAAACGAAGATAATATCCGCTAGGAAAGTTTATTTGGGTTAGACCACCCAGAAGTATGATTTCCGGTGGTATATTATTTAGATAGATATTGTATGTGTACTGTAAGTCTGTAACAATATTTTTCTTTTTAACTTAAATACACCAACTGTTAACTTAGGTTCATCACAAATTTTACTAGAAGGGTAGGTCCTGTGCGTCTCACATCTACCGAATTCCCGCGACCCTCACTATAGGTTATCGGTCCACTTTGTGGGAGGCCTACCACGCTTTGTTTTCCGGTACATTGTCACCACTCTAGGACCTTTCGGCACCAACGATTATGTGTTCTGTGAGCAAGTCCTGTCCTGCCCACTGCCACTTAAGTTAAAAATGTAAGAGTTCAATTACAAGCGAAATGCACTGGTTACGAGATACACAGGCGTGTTCACTCACAGTTCGTTATGGCAGCACTTGGGGAAGGCCTATGTCTAACAGTGGACGTCCTTTGGGTAAAATGATGACCATGATTATGTAATTACAGAACATTGCTTTGAGACATATTATAATAGTGCTAAACTTCCTGCTGCAAATCAATTGAATTACAACTCGGTCACATTAACTTGACGCTTGGCGTCGATGAAATAATGTTCAAAAACAATATAACAACAACAGAGAACTAAAGATGCTGACCATACCTGACACTTACTGGGTGAGCTAAGGGAATGCGGTGGGAAACAGGGATATTCTCGCATTTCAGAGATGCGTCAAGTTAATGTGACCGGATTGTATGTTCTTTAACTAAATAATTAAATGCTCTAACTGCGTCTCAAGTAACAGTTCATTAATAATTCATTTCGCCACCTCTACGCCCTAAAAACACGTCGACTACCGGTGAGATCAATGAGACCATCAGCTGACATCAATACCGCGGCCATATTGGGCCAGCAGCGGCCAGCAGTGAGATGAATGGCCACTGTACGTGCACACATGCGTCGTCCATGTATGGTAAGTAGAACTATGTACGAGTATATCCTGGACTTATTGCGGGCGAGTTATTATACAGTGGGGGCACTGATTTTGTGGTTAGCGGATACTAGTGTATGTTAGTGTAAAGAGGACGATGGATAAATTGAAGCTGTCTTAGGATTGGTTATAAAGATGCTGTGTGGGTGACGGTTTTGTCCATATTCTAGTCAGCCTCAGTCTAGCCTGTAGACAGCTGAATTTTTTACAGAATCATGATGTCTTTTTGTTTTAGATATAACAACAACTAAAAACAATTCGACTCAAATATAATTTTTACTTGTATAAACTGTTGCTTGACCGCAAACCCACCTGATGGTAAGCTGTAATGCAATAGTGGATGGTGAAGCGCAGTAGTTTACTTACAACTTAAGTGATTTTATTGCCGTAATATGCTATGGCCGGTACGGAAACCTTTTTGCGCGAGTTCGAATAGCACTTGGCCGGTTTTTTATTTACTACATTAAACAATTTTTAACATGAAGAAATTATAATATGAAAGATTTTTTAATATGAAAGCACTTTTGGAATATCTTCATTAACAACAAAGTTATAAAGCTGGAAAGCTATAAGAAAAGAATAGCTCGATGTCCATACGACCGTTATAGAAAAATGAGCTCCATTGTCAACCACATTATTGCTTACCATCAAGTGAGATAGCGTGTAATAATAAAAAAATAATGTCTAATGTGTTTGTCCACTATAATTTCTCATGCCAATATTCTGTGTTTAATATAAATACATACACAAACCTTATAATCTTAGCTCTACTCACAACACCTATCTGTTAGCCATACAAATAAGTATTCCAAGAATAGAACCCGCTACCCGCAACACAGAAGCATATCGTACAGATACTGCGCCTATCCGACACGGCAGTTGTTCTTATAAGGAGAGTACTGATTTTCAGCCGCATTTGGTATGCTACCACGATTTTGTTAGTAAAGTTGTTAATTATATTGTACTAGCTTCTGCCAGCGGCTTTGCTTACGTAAACGAAGGTTTCTTCATATAAACTTTTGAACATTTGAAGAAAAGTACATGAACTATCTATGTCATTTTTTATACTTTTGTGTACAATAAACAATTAAAGAAAGAGAAATGAGATTATTTCCCATTGGGGAGACCAAAGTCCTGCAATGGACACCTATCATCTGAAATTATGATTATGATAGCACTAATAGTTTTGTATTAGAATGTGCAGAATCATATAACAGTATGTTTATTTTTTTAAGTCAATAAATCATCAAATAAGAAGGTATTTACCCACCCTACCGAGAGATAGGTGGTAAGTGGTAAGGGAGTGCGTCATACTTTTACTGAATAAAATCTTCCTATGTTTTTTTTGTTGCTCTTTGCGTTTCACGGCCAGTCGGCCACTGTGACTCTTTTAAACCATACCGCAGCCCTGACTAGATTTATTTATTTATTAAAACTTTAGCGTGGTAAAGAAACATAACATGGGTTTGCTGGGTACATCTCTAAACATACAACTAAAGTCTACCCTTTAGCTTCAGCCGGCGTACTCATAACTCCCCAATCACAATAGTTCCAGCCATTAACATTAACACCCTCTATAATAATTAATAACCGGTTACAACAATATACTGAGACACGATATGGTTATAACAATATACACTGATATATCTGGGCATAACAATTATATAGCGCGGTGATATATTTGAGTGACAGGAACATTAATTTCCAACATAACACAAATAACTGTCGTGACGTACAGACGTGTGCCAATTGTGGAACATGTATGATTTAATATTTTGCTTAGATGATTGACTTTGTTTTGAAGGGTAGATTGACTGTTTGTGGAAATTTTGCGAGGGATAAAATTGGTAGGAATATTATTTCGAAGCAATAGTAGTAGTTGTTAATATATTTATTAACTTTTGCTGTGCCCGAAAGGATCCATAATTGATCTTGACAATATTATTTATACCACCTGTATGTATTTACTATGGAATGCAAATAAAGCATTGAGTATTTGATATTTATTAGTACGTATATAATTTTGTATCATCATCGTCATTTCAGCCGAAAGACGTCCAGTACTGGACATAGGAGTCCCCCAAGTATCGCCATAAGGATCTGACTGGTTCGTCTCACAACCATCGGATTCTCGCGACTTTCATCAGTTCGTCGGTCAACTAATATACCTGCCAGGTTATTTAGTAGTGGTAGTGCATCTATGAATTTTAAATATCTCTTCTACTTATCATCGCTTTTCGCTCAGTCTCTCTAAAATATGTCTATAATATATTGGCTTGTGCAATAACCTCTTTTATCAACAATCTTTTTCTACTTAGTGTATTGATCATTGTTTTAAACTTGTACGGCTTTATATTTGACAAGGATGTGAATCATTTTTCATGAATTTTTGTCGTAGGAACCCGTTTACCACCGTCATCATCTGCCTAGCCTTTTCCCAACTATATTGGGGTCGGCTTCCAGTCAAGCCGGATTTAGCTGAATACCAGTATTTCACGAGGAGCGGCTGCCTACCAGACCTCCACAACCCGTTTACCACCGTAATTTCATTTTTTAAATTTGCCCATACATTTCCACTTCTACGTCATTCCCATTACGACTAAGCACACAACTCTGCTGACACCCTAAAAGCGTGCACAAACACTGGCAATAAATTAGAGCGGCGTGCACATTAATCACGTTTACTTCAATAACCCACATTGTATATTCATAAGCGGATTCCGCGAGACTAATCATTCATCTTGAGACAATGATAAATATATGAGGGTGAAGCGAAATGGGGCAGAAGGCTCACTGGCTGTAGCAGCTTTTGTACAAGTGGTGATATTTGCATATTCGTTGAATAAAGTTGTAGTTGTAGAAGACGTCCGTTTCAGTATTTAATGTCTAGGTCTGCCAATCATCATAATTTCAGCCGAAAAACGTCCATTGCTGGACATAGGCCTAACCAAAGCGTCGCCACAATGACCAGTCCTGTACGTCTCGCATCCATCGGATTCCTGCGGCCCTCATCAGGTCATCTGTCCACCTTGTGAGAGGTCTAAGGTCTAAGTTATTATTTGATGATTTCCCGACTCAAAAAGAGCCAAGTGAAACAATTGCTCTGAAGTGGGACAACTTAGCAGTTTGATGAATGTGGCCAGAATAAGGCATCTAACAAGACTTTTCTGACTACCTCTTGCTACTAGCTTCAGCTATAACTCCTGCAAGACATGTCAAAAGCAACTACTGGAGCACACCAGACATTTAAACTTGGATGGTATAGTTGACGCAGCGGTTGAGCAATTAGCTGCTGTGCTGCATGTAGCAGATTCGATCTCCACACGGAACAAATATTATGAGGCATACAGATAGCTGTTGTTGTATGCAAGTTTATGTATTTGTAAACGCCGCCACAATACGAGAGTAACTAGTAGCTAGTGTGAAACAACATTTTATTTCAAGAAAGAAAAAAAAAAAAGACAAGTTCAGTGCCTAATCTCACGCCCTTTAACCCTTTCCACCTTTTACATCCCGCTTCCTCAACCAAGTGATTTATTTCAATATCAACTGGACCTTCTTTCCCTACCTTATCACGTGGCCCGGACCCTAAAGCGACAGATAACGCCAAGGTAAGTCAACAGACTGATAGTGTAGGGTCGCTCATAGTTACGGAGTGAGGCGAATGTGTCAGCTTGGGTGACATGATTGAGGAATATGGAGATATGATGTATGGCATCTGGAGGGACGAGGCTATGGTTGTGTAGGTTGTGAGTAGAATGGAGATATGAAGGGAGGGTATGAGGGGTCTAAGTTTTAGCAGTATGATCTTTCTAGATTTGAGATGATTTGACGGCACGTTTGGTATAGTGGTTGAGCGATTGTCTGCTGCGTTGTGCGTTACGGGTCAATCGCCGCGCAAAACAATTATTTAAGTAGGTACATGGCCTACAGATACTTATTTTGGGTCCAGGTGTCATGTGATTAGGTGCAATCATACAAGAGTAATTCCTATTTTAGGGCTACTAATGACAAAGGCTATATTGACTGAGATCAATTATTTTTTGTGTACACCTAAAATTATTTTAATACCTAGCAAAGTGGGCAAGATAAAATTCCAGATATTAACTTTTTACTGAGAATAGAAAAGAACAAACTTTACACCAAAATAGTAACATCATCATCTTAATAAAATAATGTGTCTCAGCAGTAGTTGTATCACTGCTTACCTCAGGTGGGATCGCAGTCAAGCACTAATTTGTTCTATAAAAAAAAAACAAAAACTTAAATCAATGCGTATAATGGCGGACTTATGGCTGACAGCAATATCTACCAGACAACCTAAGGCCAACATCTCACCAACGCATCACAAACCCACTCCTCACCTCACCCTACCTCAACACACACACAAACATGAACACACAACACTAGCACAACCGAATCGCTCCAGAAATATCCCAGCCCTAGTTCATCGATCGCTCCACAAATAGGCGAAACCCGATCGTCTCGCGTTACCCGGGAATCGAACCCGCACCGCAGCGGATCGAGTGCCCTTCCGTTGTCAAGTCGGCTGTGAAAAGCGGTGACATTAGCGATGGTCTGTAAGGGATCCCTGTGTTAGATGTGTCAGTTTGAGGGTTTGATAAAGGTGATAGGTCTAGTTTAAAATCAAAGTTAGGTTGTAAGTTTAAATTAGCGGTTTGGTGACTTTTGTTGGTAGTTTATTGAAGGTCGATGTAATTAGTAGGTACTAATACTAGACACGTGTAATAGAGGTCTAACTTTCTTAGGTATATAGTTTATCATTGAAGAAATATTTTAATATTGTCAAAATATCTATATCAGACTTTTTATTTATTATGTAGAGATAAGAGTAAAAAATAAACAAATTTTTGAAATATCTAGTTTTGACTATAAAAAATGGGTTAATTCGCTGTAACCCTTAATAACTGTTGGGTGCTAACCAAGTTAATGAGAGCATAAGTCGCGCAGCTACAGCATAAAACAATAGTACTAACACTAGGCAGAGTACGTCCAAATACCCGAACTTTGCTTTATAATATTTATAAAACACTGGTATTCTGACAGGGCTTAGTGATGCCACGGACACATTCATATGCTGAGTTTACCGAGTAATTTTTACTGTGCTCTACATGAGACCTCACAAGTGTAATATTTGAGTTATGCAACTCGATTCACCCAGCCTATCAAACCCGTACCTCTCAAAATGAAGACCTCCACAAACACGAGCGTGTAGTACACAAACAGGCCAGCACACAGCACACAACTTCCCCAGTACACATGTTCCCCCAGTACACAAGTTCCTCCACATTAGTGTACAAGTTCCGGCGGCGGAGGAAGCAATAAGGCGGGGACACACTTCTCACACGGTGTGTTTGATTTGTTCGTCATCGATACTTTGGTGAAGCGGAAATGTTTGGTTTCTAGTGGTGTATCTGTTACGCACTGATATTGCTGTGGTAAAAGGATTTTTTTGTTTGCCTTTTTTGCGTCTTTTTAATTGAATTGACTTGATCAACATCTTCTCAGAAACGGTTTAATTCAAGAATCCCCGACCGGTCCTATGAGACCGCGCTGTTATTGTTTTACTATTGTGTCTCGTTTTGTGGGTAAGTACCGAGTTTCCTCTACTGACAAACTACTATTTTTACGTCAAAAAGTATTTATTCCTGTACGAAGTAAAAGTAAGTAAGTTTGTATTTGAGACTTTAACTTTATTTTCGAAAGTTTCATATTGATAAACATACAATTTTCAGTATAATTGTCATTACTTCTTAGGATTTTATTAACGACACTATCTAATGTCGTAAGTACATATTCATTTTTTTCAAACACCAAGTGTACGATTCCTAACTAGTAATATTGATTTACCTAACATCCAATAATAGAGTTTTAGCTTTTATTAAAATCCGATATCCTTTGATAATTTTTCGCCATTCTTTATGATTTCAGATTTGATTATCCATACCTAAGCTCACTTAAAAAAAATGACCCTGCGCAGTTGTACATAACACGACAGTTCTCAAAAGCAAAACCACTACGACACCCGTATCTTTGCCACATGACAGTAGGGCGTCCATTATCCAGGCGTCACTCAGGACGGGACAGGAGTCCTGTTTACAGAGGTGCCAACAAATATCGTGAGTAGGGTAGCCACGCTGATGTGTCGGATAAAGTGCCGACTTCGTTTCCGGTGTGATAGGTGATGTGATATTTTTTTTAGTTTCACTCATAACTTCATAAGTTGGTGCGAAGAAATAAGTCAAGCTTTTCTTTCCTAGTTTGACTTTTACGAAACTTTTTGTCTTATTAATTGAGGGACTTTAGAATTATTTATACATGTGAAATTGTATTTCTTATTAACTATGAAACATAAAATATCTTGCCACAGTTTATGTTTGAATTTATTTAGGTAACCATTGTTTTAATTTTTGACAAGAAGGGAAACAGAATTTCATCCAAATTTAACAAACATACCACTTAAAAACTTCCATCTTTATAACATTTATTTTAAGGCATATCTTGGTATCCAAAGTAGTCTTAGTCTATTATGATCAAGACGTTTTTATTTATACTTCATGAAAATCATGGGTAATCGTCTACATACAACTGTCTGGTAAATGTAATATTAATTAAAATTTTATTCGAGTTGTTGAAATTTTTTCTGTGCACGTTTTGAGCTCCAGGGGAGTAAGTCGGGGATTTTGACAAGTTTGATATTGTTAACTTGTCAAAATCAACAATTATGAAATCAATGATTGACAATTCAGATACAATTATTATTCTAATAGCAGACTTGAGGCCCTGTAAGTAAAGGACACCAACAGGATATTTAAACACTCATCATAGGACACATACCTACTGTGCAAATCTCTTGAGGTCCTAAATAAATGAATAAATAACCAACTAATTACCGAAACAAACACTATATGCCCCTGTACCCCCCCCCCCCCCCGCTACCCCCTCTAAGGCCATCGACACTAAAACCAGTTGTTACTTAACTCACGAAGACAATACAAAATGATTGCTTTACAAATAAGTTTGCAAGATCAAGCGGCTCGTTACATCGCATTATATGCTAATGTCAATGTCCTTTGTCAGATAAATTAGATTTCAGAGACACTCATTTAGAAAATGGACCCGCGGCCATTTTAATATATGTAAAGACTAATATGTTTTTCTTTTTAGCCTGCTTTTTCGAGTAAGTGTGTTTTTCTGTTGAGAGAATGGTGATTTTGTTTTGAGAAATTTGGTGGCTACTAAGAGTCATTATGTTTTTAGATTTTCTGTTAACTGTGGGTATTAAGAGTATTTAAATTTTATGAAAATACCTACTTTATTACCTATCTACATTTTCATTTGGTTTATAGATAGTATTTAGATTAGACGTACCTACTAAAGTACTTACTGTTTCAGTATCCTGTTTTTTCATATAGTGTGGTCACTTACTAAATTGAACGGAGAACTTACCTGCAACAAAAAGAAATAAAACTATAAATATAAAGTTGTAATAGAAATAAAATTTTGAACAGATATTTTCGACACGAAAATCGCACAGCCGACGGTAAACGTAGAAAAAGAGAAGAAAATTCCAAAACAGAAGTACACAGAAGTTATTTCAGTGAACAACAAAAGAACCTAATCCGCAAATAACGCGAAAAAATAATATAAAACTCCTAACTCGTTACATTTCGCAATCTCTACTGTCAGAAACTCAATTTAAAACTAGGTCCGCCCCAGGCGTTGCTCGGATTTCAGCCTCCGAAATATTATGGCATCTGTAAATAAAACTTTGTCATTCCCGTATAAACCGTACTTGACGGGGTTCACAAAAAAGTTTCATCGAAATTCGGCCAGCGTGTTTGAGTTGTCAAGAGACGAACAAATATGCTGTAAAAATGACCAAATGGCCGTGTTTTGTGCCGGGATATGCCTTTTAACTCAAACTCAAAAAAAAAAACTCAAAATTAAAATGTTTTATTTCACATAGGCTTACATGGGCACTTACAATACGTCAGAAGCTAGCGCACGTCTTAACCGTTTAAAAAAAGGTTTTTATTTAAAATTCGGTTACTGGTTATAAATTCTGTGAATTCAATAATGATTCAGTAATTTAATAAAAACGGATTATTATCTTGGCTTTTCAAATATTGTACTAAACAAAAAATTGCCAGAAAACAGGACCCAAAACCTACTTTATTCGACTAAATTCATAATTAATATACATACTCATAAATGAAAGACTCCATTTAATATGAACCCATACATTTAAATGTGCCCACAATTACACATGAGGCCATTGTAACGGTAATAAAATAAAGTTTTACGACCTAAGGTCACAATGGGACTGCACTATTAATAAATAATAGCACCATTATTAGCCTGGTCACCGTTATATTTGTACGGAACCATCAGTTTTATGGGCTCACTGTATTGGCATTAATATTACATGAGAACTGTGGGGATGGAGCGTGTTGGCGTTTTATGGCATTTGTACTGTGGAGAGTAATATGAAACAGTAAGAAGGATAGACTCTGAAAAAAATTAATAAGTAAACACATAAATAGTGAAAAGCAGTAGTATTTACAGAAAAAGGGGAAAATAAGAAAATAATTAAAAACGAACCAATTAAAAAGAAGAGTTATGATAATCAGAGTAGTTAGGTATTTTGATAAAAGTTCATTGAAATAAGGTAAAACCAGGTAAATGCAGGGTCAGCGTGTACTAATGGTTTATTTAGACGTAGAAAATTAGTTTTTACAGCTCTTAGATTCAGATCTGACTACCTTGTCTACTTGTGTGGTAAAACCTACATCACCTCTTCATTGACTGTGTTCAATGATTTTGAGTCTGATAGAATATTAAAAGCGAAAAGTCCCCTTAAGTCCATGACCATGTGATATGATATTTAAGGTATAACGGAGTGGTAATTCACATTAAAAGCCCATAAAGAATTTAAAAACTAATAATAATCTAAAAATCAGAAGTACCTAACAGCCGTTTTGATTGCCTATTTCCATTCAAAAGCTTCGTATCAATAAATCCACAGCATTCCTCAAACAAGCGATTACCAGTACCAATTCTCCACTTTATCCTTCAAATACCTGCTACCTACCTAAATCGCTTGACTACCAAAGAAAGCTTCAAATCCCCCACCACTTTCCGCAACACACAAGTTTCTTGAAGCAAATAATCACTGCAACGGAGAAAGCTCCTCAAAGTCACTGATACTACCATAAAAGCTTTAATGTGAATGATGGTGTCCATTCGCCATCAGTCTTGAACGGGGAACAATGGGGTACTTAACATAATTACTTCCCTTAAGAAACCTGGTGCAATACAAAACCTACCTTATTTTTACTAGCAATAGAGTTAGGTATTGAATGTCAGTTTAGAAAGGTCTCGAAATTTCCTACCAAAATTATGGACCACACGTGTGCTCCAATTTTTCTCTTTATAATATGCTTCCTTATTTGGATGCTATGCAACGGTGAATTTTCGTGTTTGTGCATTGAATAGTTCGTGGCTCGAGATAAAGTGTGGGCCCTTTATTTTGGCCAGATGTGTACTGCGCAGAAGAGACGAAATAGTACATTTTGATGCACGTGGGCAAAGTTTGTTTACTGTACCGATATTTTTAATTTATTGATTTTTTTCTTATGATTTTAATATTATAATTATATTAAATTTTGTATTTTTTTTAATTTTTTAAATGTGAATTATTTCTGTTATGGGTTTTTACCTGAAAATGAATTTAATTTGAATTTATTAAAGTCGAGGCGAAATACACATGGAAAGCAAGGCCATTCTGGAACTGATCTTAAGTTAACTGAACCATTTTTGTTTTTAGCCAAATTTTAGTTTGCTAACGTTAAATACTATAACCATACTATATTACCAACGTGTTCATTTGGTAAGTTAAAAATCACGTTGTCGTAAGCGAAATTATCTGCTCAGTGCATTTCAGTGTCCCCCTAATATCTGCAATTTAGGACACCTGCATTTTGACGAGGACTCAGGTAATGCTACTAAATGACTTTGGTCATTATGCACTACTACTGGTAGAACTGGTCATCAGTGTCAGGTTTTGAAGTCCTCTCATTAAAATGGTTCATGAATAAGTGTAAGAATATTTTTGAGGGTGGTCAATTATTACGTAATTACTTCTGTAGTACTTTCCCTGCTTTGGAAAGAAGAAGGAAGTGTTAGACTTTTATTTACCAAAACCTACACGTGTTCCTTCAGTTGCCCTTTGCATTCCAGGACTGCGGTGACTCTTTCGAACAATCCTGCAGCCCTAGCAGTACATGAATGGGTATTAACAGGCAGTTTGCTCACTCGCGTTTGATCACTATCTCATTCGATGGTAAGCGATGATGTGGGTGGCAATGGAGCACGCTAGCTAGAAGTTTCCTAATCTTTTTTGAAGAAGAGATTGAAGCCTAAAAAAACCGGCCAAGAGCGTGTCGGGCCACGCTCAGTGTAGGGTTCCGTAGTTTCCCGTCCGTCACAACAAGTGTCCCCAACTTTCCAAAGAATGTTCGTCCCATCAAGTTCAAAACCATTTTCCTAGAAAGTCTTTATAAAGCTCTACTTTCCAGATTTTTTTCATATTTTCTCAACTTATGGTTCAAAAGTTAGAGGGGTTATTTCCGAAATCATTGATATTATCAAAAAATGATTTTAGTAAACTCCTATTTATTTTTGAATACCTATCCAACAATATATCGCACGTTAAGGTTGAAATTTAAAAAAAGAATCACTTTCTACTTTACATGTAGGGGGCTACCCTAATAAAACTTTTTTTTCCAATTTTTATTTTACCACTTTGTTGGCGTGATTGTTATACATATTGGTACCAAATTTCAGCTTTCTAGTGCTAACGGTCACAGAGATTAAGCGAGGACGGACGGACGGACAGACATGGCGAAACTATAAGGGTTCCGTTTTTGGCATTTGGCTAAGGAACCCTAAAAAAGAAACCTACAGCTAAGTATTTAAACTATTCTATAACTATTAAACCATAATAGTTTCCAATTTAGAATTCCTATTTGAGTTTAGCTAGAAAGGTTAACAGGAAAACTAGAAATAGCGCCATTAAAATAATACTCAAAAACATTTTATATAGTTTTGATCGTTTCGTGTAATCTTTTATTTAGAATTTTATCTAAAACTTGTAAACCACGCAATAATATAGCGTGTAAACACCGTAAAATCTTTTACAACCATGTTTTGAGATAAGCTGCATCTAAGGTTAAAACGTCTTTCATTTATGACCACTCTACTCCTTACAAAGTCATCAAAAAACTTCGAAATCAAATATCATTTTACGTTGCACCGTTTTCTACACTAATAAAACTCTTTACTGTAGCCAATACTATACTATGTGCTAGTAAAGTTTACGTATGGTGTTTAGAAAAACGATAAAACTACCATGCGATCATTTTACGACGCTGAAACGTCACTTTTACGACAGTTCCAAGTAATAAGATATGGCGGGAGTAGTTTCCGATATTGGATAAGAGATGGCGCTGTAGGCAATTAAAATGACGGTTGAAGAGGTTATAAGTTTTGCAAATGGTGGGTCGTAATTCTGTTATGGGAATTAGTTTTAATTGTATGTGAAAAACCACTTTATTCTAATTACGGGAAAAAAGCAAATGATCATTTTAATTGATTTTGCTGAAGTGTATTTTTATGACCGGCAGAACTAAATTTAACCACCGCAGATTAATAGATTTTGTTCACGGCTGCGTTGTTCCGTTTACTTCTCGATAACCGTGCATTTTCTGGGATGAAAAAGCAACTATAACACGATATTGCAAAAGCCCGTAAATAAAATGAGATTTAAAAAAATAGCTACGTCTCGCCTGGACACAGGCCTCTCTCGTATGCGACCACAACGATCCCTACACTTCTCGTATTCATTGGATTACTGCAACCCTCACCAGGTCATCATTCTTCGGTCGGTCGACATGTCAATTGATGAGTTCAATCATCGTACTCGGCGTAGAAGGCATCATCAGGGCTCAGTACGACAGTATTTACTACACATGTCAATATATTTACTTCCTGATCCATATCACTATTTCACACGTCCCAATGTTTACTATTATACGCATATCATTATCGTTACTCAAGCTGCTACTTAAACAATTTTAAGATGAACCTCTTGAACAACTCATCACATTAACCCTTTACGAGGTTCTACTATCACGTAAATAAAAGACGTCATTATTTCAATACATGCGAGCCTATCAATAAAAAAAGGTAACGACTGCATCACTGCTTACCATCAGGTGGGATCGCGGACAAGGACTTGGTCAGTCAGAAAAATGAATAGAATAGAATAAACTTTATTGTACACCAAAAGAAGTTATAAATTGTACAAAAACTTAAATCTATGGGTCCAATGGCGGTCTTATCGCTGACAACGATATCTACCAGACAACCTTAGGATGCTTCGTAAGATAAATAATGCAGGGGGTAGTCTGAGGCGTACAACGTTCAAACGAAGCAAATATTTAAAATAATTATAAGACAAATATAGAAATATGCACATTCCAAAGTCTAGATCTCTAGAAGAAGTTTTATAAAGTGCATTCTACGTATTCTACTCTTCCTCTTTACATCAGGACGGTACAGTAAGTAGGTATGCATTTAAGCGGAAGTGGCGGAAATATGTTTTCCACAAATAGCAGAATCGTCCCTGAACCGAAGTGGCTGTGGCTTGGAGCAAGGCATTCAGCCAAGCATTTTTATCTACGATGTGATCTTACAATTTATAATGTCCTTGTCAAGATAGTATGCGTTTTATGCATGATTTAAGTTTTGTCTCACCTTGTGGGAGAATATTAAGTACAGAACTATTTTACTACTTCAATCTTTATAATTGTTCTGTACGTGTGTTTGTCACCTAACTCTTACTAAACGGCTGGACAAGTTTGTATAAAATTGTGTGCGTTTAATTGTGTGGGTCCCCGTACAAGAATACAATTAAAGCCGGGTGCAAAAAAATGAGACTTCGATTGGTTCTCAATTTTATTACTGCCGAAAAACCAGTTTGTGGGCAAGACATCTGTCAGGAGCATTAATTTTAGTATGAAACATTTTTTATGAAAATTGATATATTTAAAAAATTGATATATTTAGATTGTCACACAGGCAAAGTCTAGCTGGCAGAAGCTAGTGATCTATAAAACAAAACAGGTTGGAACAGCATAACGTGCCTTTTGTGGGTATTGAATGGCCACCTATCTGCAGACTGACCGATTTGGTATGTAGGAAGTGGCCCTATGTCCTTCTGTAGTAGGTCGGGTTTTTCAATAAGTAGGTTACGTTTTGTTAACTGTATGGCGGCATCTGCTAGTATTGTGATATTGTATTCTGACTGTCTTTTCATGCAGGCATGAGAGCTGTGGTGGTCCATTGGTAACGGCACTGATTCATGAGTCGTAGGTCGCGGGTTTGTAGTCAGCCAGGTGTGTCATTTATATCGTACTTACTTCTCTCAAAAACGGTCAAGGAAAAAATCGTTAGGTAAGTGACTGTCATGGTTTTACTCATCAAAGTCCTTTTATTTTCGGACAATGACTACCCCTTAAATATTTATATAAAACAAATATTTTTTCATGCATATCCCCTATTAGTTTTGACTCAATCACCCTATAGTTGGTTAAACTTTAATATCCATTACATGTTTGGTCCACAAAAAGCTCATCTCTCCAAAAGCCAATCCGTCAATAAACGTCAACGTGACCAATATCTACTGTAAAAAACCATTTTTAATGAAATTTTTCGATCACTTTACCAAACTATTTATGAAGTTCAATCAAAAATTCATAAATCCTAACGACGTTTCTACTATAGGACAGGGGGAGAGCCAATTCAATTTACATCAAAAATATTTTATTACACATAGCTTACACGTTTAAAAATAGTACCTATCACTTATAAAATATAATTTTAGTGTAAAAAAATATCACAAAATTTCGTTTCCTATGGAGGAAGTTTTGTCAATTTGCCCTCATTCTTTTTCTAGTCTTTATAATATTTTTTTTACAATACTTTCGTGTCACAATATTTAAGTATGAAAAGATAGTGTAGACTACTCAAAATAGTACCAAATAAGTAGGTAGAATTAAATAAATAAGCCGGCCAAGTGAAAATTGGACTCGCGCAAGAATCGTTCCGTATCGTCCGTAGTACAAATCGGCAAAAAAACATGTTGGTTGTACTTAAATATTTATTGTTATAGCGGCAACAGAAATACATCATTTGTGAAAATTATTAAACTATCTATCTATCACGATTCATGATATAGATTATTGCTATCAACGGTGCACTAATCCGATTTCAGGTTCCAGTCAACTGGCCAATTCTAGCCTATAGTTACAATTAATCCAGCAAAGTTCGCTTATGACGGACATACCCGAGCGAACCTCTGACTAGTGTTGTACCATCGTTCCACGCTGTAGCTTCCCCGCACAACTTATGCTCGCATTAGCTTGGCGAGCGCCCAACACTAATCGTTAGCAGCTTATGTTTTAATGGGCAACCCTAATGCGTTTCTGAAGCCTTTTCTAACAATGTGGCAAGACCAGGTGTGGACAATTGTAAAAGGTTAACTTACCTACCTGCATAAAATGTTTATGTTTTTTTTGTGTGTTTGGTGGTTATTGAAATTGTCCTGGTGGTGCTGAGAAAATTAAACAGCCGACATTTTATAAAATTACGATTACGACACAAGGAAAAATTAGAAAGAAAAATTCAAATATTGATTGTATACATTTTTTTAGGTAATGTTTTGCTATTTTACATGGTTTTATAGGCATCTAATTTTTTTGTTCTCTTTTTACTTGAAGGAACAAAATACGAATGTCACATAATATTAACGATTGGTGGTGCAGGGGAAAGTCGATGACCTCATCAAATCTGTGACACACCCCAGCATCAATGACAAGTCCTAAGCCGCGAAACACACGCATCACGAGAGAAGCGATGGTGCAAGACTTGACCTAGACGTGATCACGACCACTTTGTCAAGAGTGCACGACGAGCAACAGGAACTTGTTACATCATATTGCTCTCAAAACGGTAAAGTAAAACATCGTGACGAAACCGATAAGTCGTAGAACCAACAATTTGAAGACAAATTGTGAGATCCACCAACCCGCACTATCCCGCGTGGTTTTTTTTTCAGGTAGGGGAATCATCAGAATGACTTCTCCCGCTCTTGGGCGGAACGGGAGGGCGTATTAGACTTTTACTGACTCAACCCCACTAAGTTCCTTCGTTGCCTTCGATCTGGGAACACCGAGCTTACCTTTCAGAATTCCATTACAGTCCATTCCTTCTCATGACTGGAGGACTGTGTTACTCCCAGGAGTATGAAAGTGTTTTTAATTTTACTGTTTAAGTATAGGTTTGCGCTTGATCATTAACTCCTGATGGAAAGCGACGATGCGGTCGACGACGGAGTGCGCTTACCTACAAGTTACCTATTCACTCTTGACTTTAGTTATGATAAATAAGGCATACAATATATACTAGCTACCGCCCGCGACTTCGTCCGCGTGTTCAAGAATCGGGGTAAAGTAGCCAATGTTCTTATCCATGTCAAATGCCATAAGAATGCCTTTCATCCAAATCCGTTCAGCCGTTTTTGCATGATTAAGTAACAAACATCCACACTTAAACATTTATATAATATAAATATAATATATATATATAATATATTAATATTATATATAGTTAGGATAATACAAATTCAAAATAATAACCCAAATTAAACAATTGACCATCTTATCAACCAATCACGGACTACCGTAAGAGCCATAACATTAACACCTATGTGTAGTTTATGGCCCATAAACTCTATCAAACTCTATGGTACACCATAAATAATTACAGCGATAGGCTGACGATAGATATGATCCGTCATTGTATCGCTGTTATGATGTGATGCCGACTCGTTTACGATCGCTTTACGATTAACTTTACGGGTGTAGTGTGGAGATTGAGTTAGATTACACACTCTATATCTCTACATAATTATATTAAATATTTATTACTATAATGTTAGCCTGTAAGGTATGTATCTATGGGCCAAGATGCCTAATAATAAATGATTTATAATTCCCTTTACTAAGATTACTAAGGAGTCATCATCTGCCTAGCCTTTTCCCAACTATATTGGGGTCGGCTTCCAGTCAAGCCGGATTCAGCTGAATACCAGTATTTTACGAGGAGCGGCTGCCTACCAGACCTCCACAACCCATTAACTGGGGTAACACGGTACTTCATGGCAAGACTGGAATCAGATTTACTGACTTCTGACTATCCGTAACGACTGCCAAAGATCTTCAAATGACAGCCGGGACCAACGGCTTAACGTGCTTTCCGAGGCACGGAAGATAAGATAACTAAGGAGTATGTAAGTATAATGAAGGAGCTATAGATACGAGTAGTATTTGTGTTTTTCTTTTGAGAACAGAGGTGATAAAATAAATGACATAAAGAAAAAACCTGTGATCTACAACTCGGAAGGCAAAGTCGTTACCTATGCCCACCATTGGTCTCTGAAGGCATATAAATAATCGAAACTAAGCATTAAGAAAAGTTTCTTATTAAAACAACCAAATTCCAAGAAACTCCACAAGCAACATCATAGCTCCTCAAACTCACAACAAAACAATCTGCAACCATACAAAACCAGTAATGTAGTGCAAATTCTCGTAAATCTCAGTCATAAGGCCGTAGTTTGTAAGTACTGAGCCAATTAGCCAGGAATGTTGGCTCATTGGCTCACTGGCTTTGGCTGCAGCGAGCATAAATCTTAGCTGTATGCAGACTATAAGCTAATTTAGGTAATTTGTGGAGTTGAGACCCTCTTGACTGTGTTTCTGTTGAGTAAATCAATATAGGACTAAGTATGTGAGGGAGAAAGGGCTTTTGATGTTAGTGGGGGAGTCCAGGTGTTGTGGATATTGATTGGTATTAAGTAAGTAAGCTTACTAGTGTTAAGTACAGTCAGAAGGGGATAAAGGGGAAAGAGTTATCTCGGCTCGTAGCAGGTGGGTTTTAGTGAGTAAAATTTTGACATGACTCTTGCTTCAATTAGAGCGGGAAATATTATTTTGTGATTTGCTAGTATAGGGGATAGTGAGATAATGGAAGACCCATTTGTCCCTTGGCTGGCTGGATACCAACTGATTGTTTTTTTTTTATCAAAAGAATGTTAAGAAAATTCTAAATCTTAATCGTTTAAAATAAGTAAAATGCTAACTTATTTTTTTATCTCTATGTTTTTTTTACAGGTAAGAAACTAGGTACTTAGAATAACCCTGAGTGCCTTAATCTATCTACCTTTATCTCTCGATACGTTATGGTAGTGTAACCAAAGGAAAAGTAGACAAAGTGACTTTAATAAGCGCGAGTTTTAAAGTATGGTATTATGGCATATTCCCAGCATTATCAAAATACATTAATAATACATAAAATATTCCAAAAATTACGAACACGGCTATTTTATTACACAACCCACGCTTTCAATATAGTTCCATTTTAAAATGAACCCATAAAGTCTCTGACAGATAAAATATACCAAACGTAACTTGTAAAGTGCCGAAAAATATAAAATGCTCATAAAAATTGAGCCGCATAGATTGGTGAGTGTGACCGCACACCGTGGTTAAGCAGGGATGGTCAACGTTTTAATTTATGCGCCTAATTTCTATAAGAATTTTGTAACTTTTCATTGCAGCGGTAAGAAAGGCCAACTAGTAAAACTTCAAGATTGTAAGAAAGAGTCACCGGCCGACCACAAAAGGCAACTGAACAAACACAGGTGAATTTTAGTCAGTAATAGTTTGACACTTCCGGTCGGTCCACTCAGTGTGAAAGATGAAAAAGCATGCGTCCTTCATTTAAGGATCTAGTTTTTAATACGAATATTAGTTTTATAAACGCTTTTATTTTATTGAATAAGTGGGAAAAATCGTATGATTTAGTAAGCAATTAAAAGCAAAACCATGACCAAAATTTACGTTCCACATACCACGCGAGCCATAGGCGCACCATCCCTGATCTATGGTGTAATGGCTGCCCAATGGCGATTTTATGGCATCTGCCACTTTTAATGTATTACAAAATATATTTAAGTTAGAATCGTGTAAGAGGGCATCAGTTTATGGGTCGTTATGGCTTGGTTTGGGCTTGTATGGCCTTCTTATCATCTGTATTGAATCTTTGGATGATGGACTTAATTTTTATGGTGTGGTAATATTAACACTCTATAAAAGTAGGAACTACTAAACAGATAACAGCATGGAAAAATATTAAAGATTGGTCCATTTGGGGCTGAGCCCAATATCCGATACATAAGGAGAATAATCAAATAAACTTATAGAACGCATTGTTTGTGAACAAACAGTTTCAGTTACAAACATACAGCTGTCAGTTTTAACGCCAAACCGATCTAATCGCCCCATCTTATCGCCTGTAAACTATCTCTCCCCGCGCAAACTCAAATGCTTGCCACTCACCATCATGCCGCTTGATCCAGTGGCTTGATCAAGCCAAAATAATCTTGCGTAGGGAGAAAATTTTGAAGTCATGCCGTTTCTCCTCACACACGATCAAGTATATTTGATCAGACTTACTATATCTAGTAGCATGATGGTCATGCCTGTTTAAGGGAACACACTTTCGCGCACGGGACGCGTCTTATTTTAATTTATTTTCAAAATATCTGAGTAACAAACAACCTTGATATTTTAACCATATTGTAATTTTGGGTATTATCGGACCATGCTGTTCTAACTAAAATAAAGTAAATTTTTATTTTTCGAACACTATACAACTTTTACTAAAGATTTAACATTCGACTAACAAATCGCAAAAGTGCAACATTACATTCTATCTCAATTTAAAAGCCCTGTGTAGTGAATTCCATTCATTAAACTGTTGTTCAGTCGGCAGAACGTTAACGTTTCCTTATCTTAAGTTATTCCAAATAATTGAGATTAATGTCCTACAATTAGTCTCCGACAATTTATCGCTTCATTTACAAACACGCTTATATTACCTTGTTTTTTTATTTATTGCTTATTTATTAGATTTTAGACAGTTTAAATCTAGGTATCTTTATACGTTAGTCTAGAAATTACAAACACGATTTTTTGTCTTTTGAATTTAAACACCAAAACGAATTGTATCTTACATCATCATCCTCACCATCAATAACAGCCGAATGACGCCCACCGCTGGAAATAGGCTCCTCCAAGTATTGCCACAAAGGAACGGTCCTGTGCGTCTCGCATCCATGGCCTTCCCGCGACTCTCATCAGTAGTATCAAACTAACAATTCGTTGTAATATTTATATTACGATTAGCCAGTCATATTGTAAATCAATGCTGCAAAAAAAACAGAAAGGCAGATAGAGAGTTGATACGGAAGCCGGATCACCGATCTGTTGTTTGTTTTTATTATTATTGACTAGCTGACTCGGCAAACGTTGTTCTGCCATACAAATTATATGTAACATGATTTTTTACACCTTGTGTCCGAAAAACCCAAATATCTTACGGAACCCTATTTTTTTCCAAAATAAAATTTAGCCTATGTTACTCGTGGATAATGGAGATTTCGAATGGTGAAAGAATTTTTAAAATCGGTCCAGTAGTTTTTAAGCCTATTCATTACAACCAAACAAACAAAGTTTTCCTCTTTATAATATTATATATATATATTATAGATTATAGATAGGCTCATTTTGGATCACTATCACACCTAATTTTAAAAGACGATGTGGTCGACCATGAAGGACGTAAGCGTCCTGCATGGTCGAGCTTTAATGAATTTCCAAGAGTGAATTGGTTACTTCTAGGTAAGCCTAGAAGTAACCAATTCACTCTTGGAAATTCATTAAAGCTTTAAAAAGACCTGAGAAAACCTAAGTTAATTAGTCAACTAATAAATAATTATGTTCTTAAGTTCAACAGTACTTTCATCGTGATAATTAATAGGCAGGATAATAACCCTCGTGATCCGAATAACTTTTCCAAAGAACTGATGGAAGGTATAAAATTACTACAGCGTACATTTTTCCAAGAAAAAATAAACAGTTTCGAAAAAATGCCAAGTATCTTCCGTTACTTTTTAAACAGAAAAATATTTAAATTGAATACCGGAACATCGCTATAGTTCTCGGTAACTATTTAGCATAATGAGTTTTGAGATAGTATCATAGTTTTATCAGATACATCGATCTATGATTCATGTATAATACGATCTATGATTCATCTATCATACTAATATTATAAAGAGGTAAAATTTGTAAGTTTGTATGTAGGGGGTAATCTCTAAAAATACAGGTCCGATTTTAAAAATTCTTTCAGTGTTAGATAGCCCATTTATCGAGGAATACTATAGACTATATACCATCACGCTACAACCCACGGAAGCGGAGCAGTAACGAAGTAACGACGAAAATGCGGGTAAAACCGCAGGGGACAGCTAGTGTATAATATGTATCTACATACTTTATGCCATGGGATATAGTGACTCAATGATTGAATGAGTAATGATAAAAAAACCTCTAATGAGAATGTTTTTGACAGGCAGTAGAGTTACGAGACATTCATAATGAATATAATACCTATTTGGACTGAGAACCATACAATAAGTCATATTAATTTCTCAGAATGTTTTCTATGAATTCTGACTATTCTATAATACGATACAGAAGGCTTTATATTTAAAGCCGGAAATAATTACTCACTACTTATGTGGGCTTAAAATATCTAACCTGACCACAAAATCTAATGTTTGGTAATAGTTCTATTATTAAAATACATACACCTTTTCTCAAAACACCAATATGGCTCACCACTTTATGCCAAGGAGAATACTTTGCCCATATTGCCAAATATTGACATTATAATCTGCAAAATATGTAAAAGATGGAGATAAGATCCAGAGGTAGACTGAGTCGAATACGTCAATCAGACTAAATCCGTGTCATTCTAAAAATTACAGTCTGTGACGCCATCCACAAGACCAAACAACAACACGACAAAATATTGTCTTCAACATAGTCATTAGCGTTTGAATCCCCAACCGGTCCTATGAGTCCGCGCTGTTATTGTTTTACTATTGTGTCTCGTTTCGCGGGTATCTGAGTAACTACAGTTCAAAGCAGAAGATACAAACAAATATAGATCAGGATTACAACACTAACCCAATAAAAGTTAAAGTTTATAAAGAAACAAGTAACTCGTATTATAACAACAGTTTAAAGTCATGTAACTGTTCATTCAACAACATTGACCGTGGCAGTAATTTGCGAGTGCGAGTGGGTTGCCAAACAATGCATTCCGCTTGCAATGTTACGACTCGTCAAGATGTTATCAATCAACAAGTCAATTTTTGCGATGGCAGAGAGATAGAGTTCAACAACCTGATACGAAATTCTGACATAATAATTCACATTATAAATATACATCTGCCTAGCCTTTTCCCAACTACATTGGGGTCGGCTTCCAGTCAAGCCGGATTTAGCTGAATACCAGTACTTTACGAGGAGCGACTGCATACCAGACCTCCACAACCCATTAATGGGGTAACACGTTACTTCATGGAAAGACTGGAGTCAGATTTACTGGCTTCAGACTATCCGTAACGACTGCCAAAGATCTACAAATGACAGCCGGGACCTACAGCTTAACGTGCTTTCTGAGGCACGAAGAAAACTCTCTATGTTAAGATGGTAAAGACCAACCACATTATAAATATAATTAAACATAAACATAACTTAGACTTTCCCCTTCACAGTATCAGTGTGAAGACCAATCTTAAGCAAAGTACACACATCATAATAACTGAATCAATCATCTACCACCTACTACCAATAAATTGATAGTGCCAGTTCCCGGCACCTGCCATTAAGTCATTTATAACATAATAACAGTTTACGGCCGCAACCATTGCTAGATAATAGCCGTTGTGTGCATAGCCTATATTCTATGGCCTTGATACACTTTGGACCATGGTTTATGGCGCTAGGTTGGTAAGTTTGTCATTGTGTGCAATCAATTGGGACATAGGTTGGTACTCTTAGTATTATGGAGTTTGGTGGGACTGGGAATACACGTGTTGTTTTTGGTCTATTTACTGCTAACCAGTTAGTAGAATATTAACATTATATTCGTATAATATACAAGTATAATGTTAATATTTACATATTATGTAATTTAGTTTTGGAAGGAGGAAGATATTATGAAAATCAGTAAGTAAAATTTAACGATAATGTAAGATGCTTTCAAAAGCTATAAATATAAGAGTCCAATTCTGCAAAAGTATAACTATATCAATACTAATAAGCCTGTAAACATGAAAGTTGACTTGTAAATATGGAATAGATTTAGAAGGCTTTTGCTGTATTTTACTTCAATATCTGATAATATTCATGAAAAACAAAAGAACTAGAGAGAGCGCCTCAACATCAACGATTGCATTAGTGCTTACCATCAAGTAGGATCGCAGTCAAGCACTAGTTTATATTTAAAAAAAAATCGTACAAGAGATCCTAGGTCTAAAGCATTTTTGAAATCAAACCTATCTATCAAACACCTACAGGCTACCGATTCTACCAATCCAACCTAACAATAACAAAGGCATAGAAAATCAATATCGGAAGTCGAAATAAATTTTTTGATCACTCAACTTGGAAGCCCCAAACTGAAGTCGGAACTCGGAATGGTTCCGTCAAAAGCGTTCGATTGGCTTCACTACCCGATTCACACGGACCAACAATTAAGTACGGTCGGACAAACAGTTTGGTTTACAGGAAGAAATATTTTGTGAACCATTTTCAGGATATTTTATTTGTGTTACTAGACAGCCAATGTACACATAAATTTTTTGTATAATAATTATTTAGGCGAGAGATACGTTTACTACTTCTTTTAATCTGCCTAGCCTTTGCCCGATTATTAAGGTCGGTTTTCAGTCCAATTCGATGAAGCTGAGTATAGTACTAGTATTTGTATAAAGAGACTGCATATCTGGCCTTCATAACCCTGTAACTCGGTAATACGATACTTCATGGCAAAACTGTGGTCATGTGTGTCAAAGATTTTCAAATGATAGCCGAGACCACCGACTTAATATGCTTTTTAAGGCACAAAGCTGCTTCAATATAAAATGGATAGGAACTCTTCCATAAACCGGCCTTAGCTAAAATGACTTGACCTTGAAAATCAGCCTGTGCTACTGTTTTTGTAGCATCGAAAAACTTACTCTGACAAAAGACAAAAAGAAAAAATTAAATGGTCAACATATGGTTTGTACTGTGGTAAAAGTTGTGCATAAATAATAAGCACAGCGACCTTTTAAAAGGTTTGCAGTTATTGAAATTACAACTTGTTTAAACGATTACACAGCACACTCAAAAGAAAATGTTCATCAGTAGATTCAAGTTAGCCACCGTTTACACCGACCTATTTGTTCGACTGTACCCAGTGGGTGTTAGTAACGATCCCAGCACTGGGCTGTGGGCTCGGGAGTGGGCGTCGGTGCGTCAATCAACAGTTTTTGTGGAGTGCTTTTGTTCCAATAACTATTGATTTCATTTGTTTCGTTAGACCGGTACAGGCTTTGTTGTAAGAAATAGTGCCATGAATTGTATGTGGGTTTAGCTCTTTTTTGTATTATTAATAATGGGATGTTGTATTGTTAATCTATTTATTGTGAATAACGTCTCAAAGTGAGTTATAATTTAAGATGAGTTTAATGTAAGTATAAAGAGCTATGGAGCAGTTTAAAAAAAAAATCCTTTTTTTTTCTGAAATTTTCTGAGTAGGTGTCCAGCGTCTGGAATAATTCTCGTTGATAGACTTGTACTTTATTATACAGAATTAATAGATAACTGTAGGTATTCTTTAAATAGGTACACCTCTGTTCAATTTTGCCTTTCTTATATTCTTGTAAGGGAGATATTGGTGATGTTCTACCAATTGGAACTCTTTCGATTATTCTGATTTTTTTTAGTAAGTAAATCAGTAAATAATTTCTCCCATTCTGAGGAGAGCAAGAAGTGTCTGACTTTAACTGACTAAAACCCACCTGTGTTCCTTCACTTGCCTTTTGCGCGCGCCATGGTACCTCACTCATTCGAAAAATCTGTAGCAATGGCAGATATCGGCCATAACTGCCAGTAAATCTGACTCCAGTCTTGTCATGAAGTACCGTGTTACCCCAGTTAATGGGTTGTGGAGGTCTGGTAGGCAGCCGCTCCTCGTAAAACACTGGTATTCAGCTAAATCCGGCTTGACTGGAAGCCAACTTCAATGTAGTTGGGAAAAGGCTAAGCAGATGATGATGATGACTCTTTTTAATACTATCACACCAATCAAACAAATAGTTATTCTATGAATCTTTATTACCAACCACTAAAGCCAATAAACACATAATTTTGACCAAATAAACCCATTAAAATCCACTTATTCAATAAATATATTGACTTCATAGCCCCCACATTGATCTAGACCGTGAGAGCAATAAACTATATCAATTGGGCGTATCTGTCTGTCTGTCAACAAGTCCGCAGCATAATATCAACATCCTGTATCAAGTCAAGTGGGGGACATCCTGTATACTGTGAGAGATTTGGAGCTGTTCCGCTTTTTAGTTGAAGGGTGATGGACGTGGATGGGTTGGGTCATGGGATACATTTGCATTTGTAGTATTTCCCCTCCTATGTTTGTTAGAAGCATTTAAAGTTAAGTATTTCTCAAACTCTACTTTGGCCTGAAATTGTCAAAATTTGACATTGAATTAGGGTTTGAGACGTGCTGAAATCAAAATACTAAATTTATTTTATTTACTTAAATGTATTGATTTCGTTAAATCAATAAATACATTTAAGTAATTAATTTAAATCATCATTTCTCTACTTTTTTTACAACTAGCTTAGAGTCAGTTATTGGGCAACACGATTCTTCTCATCGATTCGATTCATCATAACTCTTTGAGTGATGGTCAGACTGTTTGTTACTTCTTCACGCTTTTATCATGTTGGACTGGAATAATTTTCCAGTTTCACGCGGGCAAAACCGCGTGCAGAGGCTAGTTATAGTCATAAATAGTCGAATATTATAAAATAAGGAAGTGCAGTTCAATTGGGTAGCTTTACAAAACAATCAATTGAACTCTACTACTGAAAAATATTTTTAAAAGTCTCATCTGAAATTACGGATTATCCTAATACTGTGAAATCGAAATTACCATTCAACATTTACTAATACGGATAAAATCGACAGTGAAACGAAAAATACTTTCAATAGGTACAGTCAGACATATCAAAAAGTTATCTCTCTCAATGAAACGCGGACTCGGTGCAAACGTAACACAAAGAAAAGATGTGGAACTAATGATCACGTGCATCCATCACCAAGACGACATACATGTGGAAGACTTTTAAAATATAATCTACTTCATTTTACACCTTATGCCTCAAGAGATAAGACTCAATAAACTATCAAGAAAATGCATCGGACCCAAATGCCTTTGACAGTTTAGTACTATTCCCTATTCGAAATTAAACGTTCGATTCTCACGCCAAAATGAACTCTGTTCCCAAAACGAAAAGAAGGAAATTGCTTGCCAAACCCTCGGGACGGCGTTATTCAAAACGTTGCTAGTCCTGTGCAAATAAGATAATAGAATTTTGAAAATTTATTGCTAAATGAATTTAGACTCTAACACACCGAAAATAGGGTTAAATTGAATTTACCTCTTAGCGAAATTGGTTCTCCGTTACAGACAGAATATTTGATTTATTATATTTTTGTGCAATTAAATGAAAATGGTTTATTAATTATTTTACAGAAATGTGGTAAAATAGCTTGGCTGGTGAAATTAATTAATTTTATGACTGTGATAAAGGCGAGATAGTCGTACCTTAAATAATTTTATTGAAATTGTAAAGAATTCCATTATTTTGCATGAACGATGCAGAATTTTAATTAATGGTTTTTGTATGAATTTAGCTAGAAACATGCACGTAGCATTTATGGTGAAAACCAATATTGAATATAACATATTTACTAACCCCCATAGTTTCTATACAAATATTTATGCTATAAAAAATCACAAATCGCAGTAATTTTTTTTTTGTCTCAATTCTGTTTAATTACATTTAAGGCTAAGTACTCATCAAAACCGAAACTCACCCTCAACTCACTTTTCAAAATTCACCCCCTAAAGGAATGAAACTGTGTCCAAACTTTGTACGGCGTAACATACTTTGCGCAAGCAAAGCCGCTACCAGAAGCTTGTTTATACATAATATTGAACATTTCCTACCTATACTCCATAAATAATTAAACCACATCGGTACACAAGTACGAACATATCCCACTCTATCCACATAAGCCAATGGTTTTAATCTCATAATTCTTAACCGAGCGATACGCCGGCTCGGCGCATCGATACGCCGACTCGCCGAGCCGTGGGTACGCCGACTCGCCGAGCCAGTACGCCGATACGCTGCATATTTGATTACGTCGTTACGCGATCGAGTTAGGTTCTGCCGTGATCCGATAAAGCTCTAACTCTATTTATTTCTATTACGTTAATTGACTGCGCTTTTAATTTTACTAATAGGACGGATATAGGGGTAAACAATTAGTGGTTTCAAGTGTGAGGTGTGAGGTTAAATAGTGCTTGATATGGCCCCGTAATGTTCCCACTGTTGAGCGACCGACCTCCGCTGTAAGAGAAGGAACTTGCCTTAAACCAATAAGCGGGTCTAATACGGATTAGTAAATGTCACATGTCTTTGAATTTTTGGTTCTGAGACAAGCAGGTTTCTTCATATTACATTATTTTCTTCACTATTTTGAGCATACTGATGAAATACATTACAGAGTTAAGCCTGCCTGGGTTTGAACATAAGACGTCCAATTCATAAGTCGACGCTGTTACTACTCGGTCACCACTACTCTCAGTTGGTAGATGGATAACTTCTTTTTCAGAATAAAATTCGTTAGATCTTTTAATATCGTGTTCAGTGGTTGTGAAGAGGAGGTCATCAATTATACTATAAAAAAAAAACAAATTGTAATCTAAGAGCCGAGTGAGGCGAAGACAGTAGCAGATATAAAACATCTGTTGGACTATATTGGCTATCAAATGTACATAGACATGTACCCAAATTAAACATTTACACAGGTGTTTGAAGAGGAGAAAAATGAGAACATTCCTATCTACGGAATGTAGGTCATTTGAATCGAATTCTCAATAGTAAGAAAGAGATTGAAATGGTCGATATTTTGATAAACTTTTTTTTCAGAACAGCTCTGGTAGAAACTCAATTCATATCTCTCAATGGTTGTTCTAGATCAATGTTTTTCAGTCTTTATGAATACGTGACCTCCTTTTTAAATAGATTAACGTAGGCAACCTCTTAGATCCGTAATATTTCGGTGAGTCGACGGGCGCACTGCGATCTTGTTACATCTTTGTGAAATTAGTAGTTTTATGTTTCAAAATGCATCCAATTTGTGTGTCAAAAATAAAAGAAATATCAGAAAAGCTGTTAAAGTATAAACAGGCATGGTTTGTAGCGTAGGCTCAGTCACCCTCACGTTTCACTTTTACCTGACTCGCAAACGCAACCCCCTTTGCAAGATTTTGTGACCCACCAAGGGGCCGTGATCAATAGATAAAAAAACTCTGTAAAGGCACTTTTCTAATCAAACTATTGCCACAATTTTCCTTTCAATTTCTATGCTAATTAAACTTTGTTAATCGATGATTAACATAACATTTAAGTCAACACAGAAATTAACAAACACAACTTAATTCATCACTAATTATACCTTCCATCACACTGACATTCTTAAAGCACGAACCTACGCTTCCCATTTAAAAAACAAACGCATGATACGAGGCAAATATTTATGAGAGAAAACCGTAGTGGACATGCCAACAGCTAAGTATATACAATGGGTTAATTCCGAGCAGTTAATAGCTGCGTGCTTCAATAATTATCTACTTATTACATAATTCCCTTGCGGTTCATAATTGTGCCTGATTTCGCCCTACTGGGCATTCCGGAGTCAGAATCTCCAAGCATCCGGATTTGTCCTGATTCGTCCTAATTTTCGACGTGTCTTGGGACACCCGTTTTCGTGTCTTGGAATAACTAAGCTACCTTGTTGAAGGTAGAACCTTTTTCCTTTTTTTGGAGATGCTTAAGTGATTTAGGATTTTGTTTTCTTCACGTTGATTCCCGTGACGTCTACTCAATGAAACCCCTACCTAAACCTGTTTGCGACGTAGAATCTTAATGCTTATGTTGACTTAGTTTTTCTTTGAGTTCCTCTCACTGCTTGTTTTAATTACGGTATTTAATTAATAGTTGATTGACAAGATTCATTAGTTTTTAGTGTATTTTCGACAACTAAAATAATAAGGTGATAAGATTATTTTTTTATTAACATTGATTCGCTCGCGCTTTGTCACTATATCACCTAATGGTAAGCGATGATGTGGTCGATGGCGGAATACAATTGCCTAGGAGTAATCTATTCTCTTGGCCTAAAAACCTTGGTTTTAGCTATCAGTAAATATTGACTCCGGCAATAAATGCTGCCTTCCACAAAGAAGACCGTTGACCTGGTGAGGATCGCAGGAATTCGATGGATGCGAGACGCAAAAGACCAGCTTTTATGGAGTCACTTGATCGAGGCCTATATCCAACAGAGGACGTCTTTCGTCTGACATACAGGTCTTCAAAAATCTATCACAACAATTCCAGTAGGCTCAGAACTCAGTATTTTCGTAGAAAATCAGTATTTTTCGTTACATTCATTCAGAACGAAAAGTTTTGATGGTAATCCTTAAATGAACATAATTAATTAAACATAATACGATGTGAGTGGATGTATGCGGCTTACTCCGGAAGCCGACGGGCCGACGATGGCCGATGGCGATGGGCCATGCTGGTAAATGCGTGTACAAGTTGGTAATCCGTGATTATCGATCGCGAGCTAATTGTTACATGCTTGTTTACATGATTGCAGTGTGAGATTGTATCGGGGTTTTTTTGTGCCTTTTTTTGTAGTTGGTAATTATCTAAGTATATTATCGATTGTTTTTAATTTAGTTTTTGTCTTAAATGCTGTCTATTTCAGTAGCCACTCTACTGTCATGGTTTTTTATAAGGGCAAAAGACATCATTGTTTTAATAATGAAGAATGGGCAGGAAGTGTGTAATACTTTTTTAATAATAATATTTTTTTTAATGGAAATTTCACACTTGTTAGGTAAGTATAATAAAAACTATCACACAATGGTCATTTTAAAATTTAAACCTTGGCTTCTAAACTAGGAAGATTTTGTATCTTAGGAGTTAGTTACTCATAAATAATTAAAGAGTAGAATATGAGCATTCAGCGAAGTCAGTCATCATCTGCCTAGCCTTTTCCCAACTATATTGGGGTCGGCTTCCAGTCCAGCCAGATTTAGCTGAATACCAGTATTTTACGAGGAGCGGCTGCCTACCAGACCTCCACAACCCATTAACTGGGGTAACACGGTACTTCATGGCAAGACTGGAGTCAGATTTACTGGCTTCTGACTATACGTAACGACTGCCAAAGATCTCCAAATGACAGCCGGGATCAACGGCTTAACGTGCTTTCCGAGGCACGGAGGAAACTCGTTATGTTAAGATGGTCACCCATCCACAGACCAACCTAGGCAAGCGTTGCTTAACCTTGAAGATCGACCTGTGCGGCTGTTATTATCTAGCCACGAGTTCCTCCATTCAGCGAAGTCAGTGAAAGAAAGAATAATAATGTATTTATGGGATATAGCCTACAATTATATTTATAACCATTCAACAAGTAAGTAGGTTCTATAAAATCCATTTTAAAATACCGATGTTCTTTGGAGTTGTGTCGGTTTTCCTCAGACGTTTTCTCTATTTGCAAAACTAGTCTTTATTACTGAGTCTCATATTAACTTAACTATCGTGGAACTAAACGCGAATGAGTACATGAAAATGTTTTACTATCTGCACATTAAAACATCAAAGGCACCCGTTAAATGAACTAATGAACGATGCTTCTTCCGAGAAATAAAGACAGTGGGTTCGATTCCTCGTTCGTTAGTATTGTGATGAATGAACTCTTAGAACGGGGTAATAGAAAACGGCTTTTATAGTTTTTCATTAAGAATTTTATTTGGAATTACCGTTTGGAAAAGTGTTGGAGTGTGCTCCGGCTTAAATCATGTTATTTATTTATTTATTAAATGCTTTATGTACATAGAAGTACAGAGGCGGACTTAATGCCTTTGCATTATCAATTACTATTTGTTTTTTTTTTATATATACCATAAACTTGTGGTTGACTGCAATCCTACCTGATGGTAAGCAGTGATGCAATCGTTGATGGTGAGATGCGGCGGGTATTGTTTGAAAGTTTTACTCCACAGGGTCCACACTAGGAATTACTGTATCGCAAAACTTATACCCAGAACCAATTTCTGTCTATTTATCGTATCCGCAACACGTAGCGTAGCAGCTACTCGCTTAACCACTGGGCCTACCGTGGCTTCTAGAGTCTGTCGTCAGATACTGGTTGACCTATCAACCACTATCTAACCAAGTGCCTCAACGGCTCTTTGGCTGTTCATCCTTATGAATAGCAAAAGAAGTGTATGAAATATCAAATACCCTCTACATTTTTTAGGTAAAATAAAAGCCCAAAATTTACATTATAAACGAGCTAACCAAAACCCAAACAACACACATAAACGACTAACTAGCAGTGATTTCATTTCATCAACCCAACTTCAATCGGAAACAAAACATGTTAGTTTTTCCGTACAAACTATTTCCCGAAATTCAGCCATGATTGCACATTCTGGAAATAAAAACAAGTACTGTACAATCATGGTGTCGGATTGTGCGAGTTTTTTCACTGGACAATTTATCTGAATTAACAAACAGTTGAAATTCGTACGCGTCTGCGCGGTGCAACGAACTTGCCGGGCGGTTTTTGCGCTAGATGCGACTTGTAGGGTTGGCACTTGGTAACTTGCAGGTTTATTTTTGTGATAAGTTTTGTTCGTAAGGTGATGCCAAATATTTAATAAGAAATAATGTTGGTCATCTTTATTTTATTGTTGGCTAATCTTTTTTAATTTATTTTTTCAGTGTGCAGCAACACAACAGCTGTTTGGGAAAAGGCCTCCCCTTCTTGTTCCAAACCTCTTAATTTTGGGTTTATTAAGGTGGGAGATCATCAAAATGACTTCTCCCGTTCTGGGCGGAGCGGAAGGGCGTGTCAGACAGCTACTGACTAAAACCCATTCCTGTTCCTTCTTTGCCCTAATTCCGGGGTCTTTGACCAAGTTTATCCCACAAGATAAGACAAATGACTGATGATGAAAGAATTAAAAAAATATCAAAAAATTGTATTCTTACCTAAAATAAAGTTTTGTGAATCCAAAAATTACTATTTGAAAGTGAAGAATGGTGTAACTACAGACAAACTATTAGTTTTTCATCAACAATAAGTATTTTCTATAAACGAAGCAATAATGTATGGGTACTTTTTACAAAACAAAATGACATTAAAACTGTTTGCTTTTCTGTAAACTTGATGTTCGATGGAGCGTGATATTGACCATGTACCCACGTAACAAGTACATACGCGTTATGTAAGTACTTAAACTTGATAGTAAATATGAACAAGCGAATTCTTTCTCATCGATCGTGTCTAACCGCCAATTGTTGTAACTCGTTTTGATTCAGGAATAGCAGGTCCAAAAAACTATTTATTTATTATTTATATACTCTTTATTGTATACCATAAAACAATTTTTAGGAGCTTTAAATATTTAAATATTCATAAAATAAACTCAAATTAACGGCATTTATTTCCTCTAGTCTAAACCATTCAATGTTGATAGGCTCCCCATAAGGTGGACCGAAGACCTGGCGAGGGTTGAAACCTGAAAAAATTGTCAGGATTTTCTGGTACATATATGAATTTAGAACCAGCTAGTCCCGTGCCGCCATAGTAGTACCTATATATATTATTATCGTAAAATATAATCTGTGCCATTTACAGCACCAACATTTAGGTGCATAGTTTTACATTACACATAATGATATGTTTCGTAATTTTAGTTCATTTTGTATGTATTAATGGTGTACTTACAATAAAGAATATAATAAATAAATAATAAATAAAAGTATTCAAATATTTCTAAACCAATCACCAAGACAAGCGTATGCCTTGCAACGTAACACTGAATCTAAGATGACCTACGCATAGACCTGATGTTTATGGGATCTAGAATTAGCACATACATAGTAATGTGTAAAATAATACGATGCCGGTGTTTCTAATGAGCTCAAGGCTTTTAGTCGTTAAGTTTATTTATTAACGCTACTGGTTAGCTCAATAGTTAATAAAAAAAACCAATGTGACAAAAATGTACACATGGGATTATTTAAACTGAGAACTAAAATCATTAACCAAAATAAATCTACAATATACCTACGTTTAATTAGGAGTTTTATTTAGTACTAGCTGTCCCCTGCGGTTTCACCCGCATTTTTCGTTACTGCTCCGCTCCCGTGGGTCGTAGCGTGATGGTATGTAGCCTATAGCATTCCTCGATAAATGGGCTATCTAACGCTGTAAGAATTTTTCAAATTGGACCCGTAGTTCCAGAGATTACTTACCCCCTACATACAAACTTACAAACCTACAAACTTACAAATTTTACCTCTTTATAATATTAGTATAGATATGTAAGCACAAACATATGGTTTAAAGCAAGGAAACTAAATATTAAAATTCCACTAACAAGACAAAACTAAAAAAAAAACGTGCCTCCACATCGCTAATATTTTCACGCCCAATAAAAATACACGCAAACTTTCAAATAGGTACTCCACAATTGGTCATATTGTTCATAGGTTTTTGTATCACAGACTAAAACAAAAGAAACTCAATTTACAGAGCAACCGTCAAAAAAAAACAAAAAAAAAACAGAAACACATTTTTTAATAGAGTTTGTCAATGGTTAGAGCGAACACGCCTCTCGATTTATTGACAGGAAAAAACTACAAAAGGTTACTCTTAACTCGACTTAACAAAAACTGCCGATAGTTTTTTCTATCTTTTTCGTTGTGCGTTACCAGTGGCCGGCTTAATTTTTTTAACCGATTTTATTTTCGTGTCTCAACGCGTTTCGCAATAAATTCAAGTAACTGACATAATGATGTTGTATTTCCTGCACAAAAACGTTTTATTTTTGTTATTTAGCGTGTCAAAAAGCCCATCAATCATTATTTAATGTAATCTTTTTTTTTTCGTTTGTGACCTTTGCCTAAAGACCTTTTAAAAAATGCAAATAGGTTTTTTTGTGATATTTACTGGACTTAGTAATTTGATTTTAGTTTGATGAGACTGGTTTGCATGTTATTGTTTTTGTTAAAACAGCTGTGTAAAGAGGGCAATTGTTTTCTGTCAAAAGTTTTTTTTTTAGTTTTATCCGTAACTTTTCTTGGATAGAACATTAACTTTAAAATGGTATTATAGGATTATGTCGATGTTTTTTTATGCCCTATGAGTTTTTCTACAAGTTTGTATATATTATTCATATTAAATAATATGAATAATATATACAAGCGTGTCCTCCTCCATCTTTTCAACTTAAATTACATTTTTAAATATTATTATTATTTTAGTTTGTATATGTTATACCTACCCATTACGCTACAATTTTTGTTAGACAATGACATAATTGTATGATATAAATGAAAGAGACCCATTAATAAATAAAGTAGTTACATTTAAAATTTGCAAAACAGAAAAAAATCCTATAAAAAATATTAAATCCTAAATATTAAATATTAAACTGTTGCGTGCCAACCCTACCTACAAAGACGTTGAAATACCACACAGCGTTCCCTCCCATCCTGTTTGTCTCTGGTCATTTTAATCACCCACCTCATGTGGTGATGAACTGGAAACCATTAACAATATTTTACTGACCAATATGGTGTTCATGTAGTGTAAGAATAGGGATCAGAATGTTAGGCTGTGAAAAAGACAGATGAAAAAGATTGTATGTAGCGGAGATGAGTATGTTGAGATAGATGTGAGATGTGACAAGAATGAATAAAGTCAGAAATGAGTTTGAGTATGTTAGAAGAAGTTTGAAAGTGACGCTAGTGACGGAAAAGTTGATTGGTAATCGTTTTTCTCGGTATGGTTATGTGAAGACAAGATTTGTGTTACTAAAAGTTATGACTATGTGAACGGATGGAGAGGGAGATGGAGGCCAAAGAAAAGTTGGGTAAATTGTGTAAAGGGTGATATGAAAGAAAAGGGAGTTACTGATAACTCTATCAGTAATTAACTCTCTTTTCTATCATATCACTCTTATGGAGGCAGTGGTATACGGGAGACAATACAGAATGGAAGAAAAAAACGTGTTAAATATGTTTATTTCTCATTTCATATTTGGGGAATATTTATATTCGGGGTAGCCCAAAATAACACGGGACATTGTCAGGAAGATGGTGATAGTTTACCAAAATTGAAGACAAACAACTGCTCATATATGTGTACCAATTTCAAGAAATTGCCAAACTAGTGACGACTTTGATTTATTTACATACCTTGGCTTCAAAAACCCATAGCCATCCACTCGTTTGTTCAATCAATCAACCGGTTCCTCTGATATGTATCTCGCAATCCGCAACTGAATGCCTTTCCTATTGTGGTCAATCAATCAACTCAGTTTAGATTGCTGAAAATCCTTTTCCATTTTCGTCAATGGCTCAAAAACGTTGGTAGTATATCAACCATAAAAAAACACAAACCCTCAAAAAGTCAGTCGGGCTGAGGGTTGGTTCGAAAGAGTTACCTTGGAACGCAAAAACTAAAGTTCACAAGCTGATTCATAAGAAGTTGACGGTAGTATCAAAGTGGATCAATTGTTTGACTATATTAGTGTAGGTTTGTAGTTTATTAATTCCAGTAAACATTGTATAATTATCTAATCTATTGTTGTATTCACTTCTTTTTATTACACTTACCACTATTTTTCTTTGCATCATCCAAAGGTTGACTGATACAAAATTATTAAGGCATTAAGTCTACCTTTGAACTTCTGCTTTTGTTTACATAAAACATTTAAAAAATAATGGAACACAAAACAATGAGATTTGGTTAGTAAAAATCTGACAATACCTCTGGCTCCACAGAGAGCAGGAAAACTCAGCAACAAAAATTAAACCTCACTACGTATCACCGTCACACAAAGTTGCACTTCCCATATTGTTTAACGATTAAAAACATCGTTGTAAAGTCTACCTCGCATCTCGATGCAAACCTGCGGCTCTAATCAGAGTATCGATCGCGTAAAATATGTTAATCAGCTTGTCAATTGCTTGCCAATTAGTAGAACAGCTCTCAAAGATGCTGATCCTTTGCCGAGTTACGGAACTAGGTAACTGGAATGGATCCTAAGCATTTTGCTTAGTCGTTTATACCGTAAGTAACTACATCGAATGACTGGAAAAATTTGCCTGCAACGGTTTTCCCGTCCGATAATTTGGGTATCTTCAAGGTTAGAGTGAATAGGCTCTTAACAAGCTAGTGCACCTCACCATCAACGACTGCTTACCATCCGGCGGGATTGCAGTCAAGCACTAGTTTAAACCAATAAAAAGAAATAAGACCTTCTGTTCCAGTTACCTATGTCTTGTGAAAATGCATTTTCCGTTTCTCTTTGAACATTTTGGATGTGCATAAGATGTCTGTCTATACTTCTAAAAATATAAAAAGGAGGATGTCAAAGGTTTGCCAATATTGGTACAGGAATATTTTGACGTGCTTTCAAAGAGGGTACTGGTTGGTTGAAATATCAAGCTAATATTATTTTGTTGGCTGACTTATTATAGAGATGCATGGGGTATTTGCGGAATTGTCAGGAGTGACAAATTAAATTGTCAGTTGGAATTAACAATAACTAAAATATACTCGTACAAGTCTTATCATTGTTAAAAAATATTTATTTATGCAATAGATGACTCGGCAAACATTGTTCTGTCACATAAATTACGAAAGCAGAGAAATGGAAAGTGGCGCTAGGGGGGTAAAAAATATCCTACGACCTATTCTCAGACCTATGAAATAAACATAAATACATTTATAAAAATCAATCAAGACCGTGTCAGTTTTATTGGTGTTTACCTTAACTTAAATTAATATAGTCAACTACTTTTTAACGAATCGTAATTTACGTAAAATCCTACCACAAAACCACAAGCGTGGTGGTCTACCTCTTATCACTCACATCAGATCCTCGTCAAGTGACCAACGAGTTAATTCTCGTCTAATCTCCTATCAGATGCTGTTGTGCAAGTCAGCGGTAGGTGCACGTTATCTCCTGCTGATCATATCACAGAGTGCAGGTGACGGGCCGCGGCGGGCCGCCGGAGAGGGGAAAGTTCCGACTTTCATTTTGGGTGAAAAATTGTCGGGAATTTTCGTGAATTTATTTCCCGTTGACCAGGCATAATATTTTTAAATGTTTTATAATGCTGGCGTTGGTTTTTTAGGATTGTTTGTTTCCTGTTAGATTTAACCTGGGGGTATTTAAGTCAAGAGTAAATAGATTACTTTTCGGTAAGTGTGCTTTATTGTTCAGATGAGATAGTGGTCAAGCACGAGCCTGGATAATAAAAATAGAAAAAAACAATGGTTAGCATGATAACCTAAAGCTTGAGGTTGCAACAGAGGGTGTATATTAAAAATTTTAGCCACTGTTAAAATTTGTAACAAAGCCAACTGACCCTAGGCTCTAGAGAAAGTCATATTAAATCAACAATAACGATTGACAAAATATCAAAACTGGAACGTAACTTCACTAGTCCTAGATAACTTCTTGAAAAATACTTCTAAATATTCTTCAATAAGGAAATATCTACGATAGCTAGCTTTACATTTTCTCTTGTTAAAATAAAATAATATGGAACAGAAAATTTAATAATATGCTTAGAACATTCCGCAGAGTACTGTATGCATGATGATCTAGCGCATACCTAGCGAGGTTTGCAATATATGTACCTACGGGAATTATTACATATTTTGAGTCTCTCGGAGAATTTTATCAAGCATTGTTAGATATTTTTAAAATTTTACGATGTTTTATATCATACTGATATAAGAAATACTAGCTGCTACCAGCGGCTTTGCTCGCGTTAAAGTACAAAATTATACCGATTTACCACAATTATTGTTCGATGACCAGTCTAAGCAATGATTACCGAGATCGGGCTGTGGATGAGTGAACATGTGTCTATGACAATAATCTACGACAGCTTGTTCAGGAACATTAGAAGGCTAATTATCTATACATATAATAAAATCGTAGGAAAGTCAAAACTGTACATTGAATATTTTTTTAAAAGAATACTTGGGGCGTGATCTACAATCGATACCGAAGCCAAAAATATAGTTTTCAGAATTCATGTCTGTTTGTCTGTTTATCTGTATGTCCGGGCTAAACTCAAAAAGTACTACACGGATTTACTTCAAATTTTGCATGAATATTACTGAAAGGTCGGGAAAAGAAATAGGCTACATATTATCACGCTATCACCTACGGGGGAGGAGCTGTGAATCTTTATTTTTCTTACGCATTATGTGGCAGCGTGTAATCTAACGACGCGTATATAAATGTTGTTTTTGAGTAAGCCATGCTATTATTTAGCTTTACAATATAAAAACTACGCCATTTAAGTAACTTGGGCAGAAAAACATAATTTAATGAATGTTAGTAGTATAAAGGAAATTTTAAAGCAGCGCCATCTATGACATTTCATAAAAATCAAATCAAGTTACATATTAACACTTTTTGGAAACTTATAATTAAAATTTTATCATGTTGGCGAGGTTAGTAGTTAGTTATTCTTAAAATTCATAGATGGCATTTTGCATTTTCTTCATAACAGTGTTGTATCGTATAGTTCGTTTGACAAATACAAGTTCCAACAAAACCCTCAAAATTTTGAGCAAGGTTGAGGAAGACAATAAAAAAAAAATGCGGTGTTCAGTATTACAAAAAAGTGATGTTCATTGATGACGAAGTGACATTGAAGCTCATTTATCGCAAGAACGTGACAGAATCCAAGAGAAAAGCGTGCGGCACAAATAGAATAAGATCGCCTGTGTCGTGACATAAATCAACTTTCGACATCTGATGATGAATCCATGGTTTACGATATCGAAGAGCAAACGGGTAAATAAAGAAGGAAGTGGATTTATCTACAACTAGCTGTCTCCTGCGGTTTCACCCGCATTTTTCGTTATTGCTCCGCTCCCGTGGGTCGTAGCGTGATGTTATATAGCCTATAGCATTCCTCGATAAATGGGCTATCTAACACTGAAAGAATTTTTCAAATCGGACCAGTAGTTCCTGAGATTACCCACTACATACAAACTTACAAATTTTACCTCTTTATAATATTAGTATAGATATCGTGATTAACTACGCCGCCCATGGAGATATGGTTGCCTTAGAAGAAGTTTGTACCCACTGCCAAGTCCGCAAATGGAAAAGGGGACTAAAGGGCGAGCATTCGTCAAGTCCAGCCATTTTTTGAAATACATTCGAGCTTATAACAGCGCCTTCCAGATGACTTCGTTTGGTAAACAACAAGCAAGTGTTGAAGTGGTGTTGGTCTGTTCAAAGGATTGCAAAGTATGTTGCATAACGTTAATCCGCAAATTAGCAACTTCAAAGCAGCCCTCGCGTCGGTGCAGGTCCATCCAAAGAAAGCTCAAAGCTGAGAACTACGTCTATCTCTATGCAGAATAATACAAATGCTCATTCATGGTCATTCTCCCCTCCACCTTCACAAAAGGTCCGTGGTACATGCACGAGAGGACCCAAAGATGCATTTTGTTACGTGCGAAAGTTTGGTCGCCCGGACCTCTTCACTATCATCACTACCAACCCAAAGTAGCCTGAAATAACAGCTCAACTCCTTGCAGGATAGGCTTTGTACGACAGGCACGACTTGATCTCTCGCGTATTCCACCTGAAGTTAAGTTCAATTAGAAATGCTAATTTTTAATGCTCAACTTGGAGACAATGCACGTGTTCAGGAATTTTACGATGTCCTTCTAAGTCATGGCAAACGCACACAAGAAGAGAGAGGTGAACAGGTGGTGCTGCTAGAGTCTCTCGGTAGAGTGGTACACTCTCTTGGTAGAAGTACAGAAGCGGACTTAATGCCTTAGGCATTTTCTGCCAGTCAACCTTTGGGTGATACAAAAAAATAGTATCCAGCTTAGAAGAACTCATTCGCTGTGTGTACCATGTCAGTCGTATACTGCACCAGTAGAATTCTTGGGTGTGTGAGTAGGCCATTTAGATGCCCATAAATGATCAGGCTGCAGCAATTAACGAATGCATTCTCTGGGAAATTGAGGGGAATGATGTGGTCTACACCTCGATAGACACTGTTGTCGAGCAAGATAACGCTACACATTATCCCGTGGAATTTCTGAACACCCTGTCAGCAAGTGGACTTTCAGTGCATATCATCCAGCTGTAGGTCAGTGTCCCAATTGTGCTTCTTCGGAACCTATCAACTCCAGAGCTGTGTAACGAGACTCGCCTTAAAGTCGTCTCACTCCACAGACACACCATTGGAGCAGAAATTCTTATGGTTGTGGCATCGGCGAGGCAGCATTTATACCACGCATTTCCCCCCTACCTTACAACTTCCCGTTCCAATTCAAGCGCGTACAGTTCTCAGGACGAGTTGCTTCTCACAAAGGCAACTGTACGGTGCTTGCTCCCGCGTCACCAGTCCTGATTCTCTTTACATTTTGGCACCTGGCAACGTAATTTATAGGGAAGTGTTGTAAAAGTACATTATCGTACCTTAAAGTACATCACCATCATCATATGCCTAGCCTTTTCTCAACTATATTGGGGTCGGCTTCCAGTCAAGCCGGATTTAGCTGAATACCAGTATTTTAAGAGCGGCTGCCTACCAGACCTCCACAACCCATTAACTGGGATAACACGGTACTTCATGGCAAGACTGATATTCCACACATACATCATTTTCTCTATTTCCTTCAGTCACAACTTATGACTGAACTCAGCAGGATTCCCATATAATTCTCTAAACTTGCTTCGCTTGCAAAAAAAACATGTATTTTAATGCTATTTTAAAAGTTGTGTACTTATATTGCTATAGCGACATCTTAAGTATTTTTGGTGCTGTAGAGCCTTCACGCAGACGACGTCGCGGGCAGCAGCTAGTGTTAAATAAAGTAAAATATAACTACAATTCGCGTGCTGCCTGGTGTCTTCAAGGCTAGAGTGAATAGGCTCCTAGTAAACCAGTGCACCTCACCATCAACGATTAGAAAAATAATAAACTAAAGAAAAGTGTGCACAACCGTGCATTTATCACAACATTAAAATTTCTATCAACCTTTTCAATCAAGAAACTGTAGAAATTGCTTGAAGTTATCTCTACAAAATCATAAAACCTATTTAATTTCCTCTCCCCTTCAATTCTAAGACCAAGGCAATAAGCCATACAGCCGCAACGGCTCGTAAATTGTAATAGTGTCAATTTGTTAGTCGATAAGGCACATAACAGTCGCCACCGTTTACCTTGTTAGCTGTATATAAACTAGCGCTGAATTGCCTTCCCTATAATCTTTACTGGGAACCTAGCACTATCTGGTGTCGTAGATCTGTATCTTTGGATAAATTATACGAGAATCAATATGTATAGTACATAGCTAGCAGCAGAAATTGTGGATTGGTGGCTAACTGTGACGGTTGCTTGCTGAAAGAAACTTTATAAAAAAATAATAATATCATTATTTCACGCAAAAACTGTATATTAAAATGGGATATTGTAGACTCGTCACATTTTTATTTCATTTTCATTCACCAATGCATTGTGTGGTGTATCAAAACTGTGACGCTTTAAAATCATCCAATGACTTCTTGGACGGTGCGGAAGGTCATATCAGACTTTTACTGACTAAAACCTACTCCTATGTTAAGACACAGAAGTCTTTGCCTTCGAACGAACCCTTGGCCTCGGTAGGCTTCGACCTTGCTGGGCCACTAAGGTTTTGCTGACATTTGTGAACACTACACGCCGTCGATGACTTGGGTTCGTTTCTGATGTTTACGGTCGAATGAGTATGCGTGTGGATAGATGGAGAGAGAGAGGCCAAAGAAAAGATGGATGGATTGTGTGAGGAGTAATATGAGGGAAAAGAGAGTTAGTGATGGCGTGGCCCGCGTGGCCAGTGACAGGACAGAATGGAACAAAAACACCATGTTGCGCCAAACCCAAGTAATAGTAATAAAGATGATTATTACACAAAAATTGTATCCAGTCACAATATGGAATTTCTGCAGCAAACCTCAAAAACATGGGACAACGGTAGAAAGATAATGATGTATTAGATTAGTAAACTTTATAATATAAATCATCTTGCGACAATTTCTAAGATTCTACCTCATTATGGCTTTTGTAACATAATATCCATTAAGACGAATATACTGCTTTAGTTAAAACGGAATAGGTTTCACAAAAGACATATATTATATTATCTTCTCTATATTCTTACGAACAGTTTAATTCAAAGGCAAGTAACGCATGTATGTATAAGCGATGCCATTGTTTCAAATCCTTTAGAAAAAGCCGCCGTGGGAAAGATGAACTAACATGACCATTATATGTTGAAACTTTGGAGTGGCGCTAGTAGTTTAGTGAAACGTCAACGTTATGTCAGATTCAGTACTTTGATGTTTAGTTCTTAGTGTCGCCACATGTCAGGATATAATAGTTACTGTGTATTGTTACATTTGGAATTTAAGTTTTCACATAACTCAGGTCACGTTTTGGAAGGGCAGTGAAAATAACTTAAATGTTTTATGTTGTTTCGATCTTGATGACTAAGTTGTGATCTATTTTAAGAAAAAAAAACGCTTTGAGAAAAAAATGCTTTGAGAAAAAAATGTTTTTATAAAAAACAAATATCTTTTTTCTGGTGCTTTCGGATAATGCCTATATTTCATGTCTCTTATAAAAGAATATTAGCTTCATTAAATAAACTTTTGTAGTTAAAAGCTTAAAACTTATACTAATTTAATTAATACCATCTACTAAAATGTAAACTATCAAATACTTTCCTCAGCGAGTAATTAATAGAATGAAGTATTTAACCCTTCTCCGCGAAACGGGGTCGAATCCACCCCACCAAAAAGTTTCAAACCGAGCAATGTAATCACGAGAAATAATTTTAAAAGGACAAACTCTGATTTCCGCAAAATTAATTTGAAATAATTAAATCTTCATTTTGATAATTATGAATCGGTACGAAGTGATTAAGTACTTTTGTTGGTTAAAAATTTAATGATTTGATGCTTTATTATTTGCACAAATGTCAAATTAAAATGATTTATTGTGTGTAAACGGTACGGATTTCTTTGACCCTTTGGTCAGTGACACCGATTAGTGGTATCACTGTTACATGACGCCCCTCTAACCTAACCATGGGTTCACCACAATGACAACGTCCGGATTATCACCCACAATCTTCCGGTGGGGTCCATTCGACCCCACCTTATTTTTTATACATAGGCTCGCGTTTGACCACTATCTCACCTGATGGTACCTATACGAACACAACGACGCTGTACCTCTATTTTAAAATTTAAAATCTATTTTAAATAGTCCTTTCATCTCAACATCGGTCCCACTTAGAGTTTGGCTTATGACAAAAGGCATACGTAAGTACTTTAAATAAATGATGAGAGCTGGCCAGGAGTTGACTAAGAGCATCGAAGTGCTCTGCTGATTGTGTTAGAGTATAGAGTGAAGATATTTTAGGAAATATTGTCTTTTGAAGACGGTTAGTTTGAATGGCGAGGCCTGGCGAGGTTCGCAGGAATCCGATGGATGCGAGACGCACAGGACCGGTCTCTGTGGCGACGCTTGGGGGAGGCCTATGTCCAGCAGTGGACGTCTTTCGGCTGAGATGATGATGATGATGAGTTTGAATGATAGAGGGGGAGGCAAGTTTTAAGAGTGAGCTCATTGCAATCAGTAAGTATGTAAGTATTTATAATACAGCAGAACAAATGTGTGGATATGACTGTAATCGCGGAAAAGTACACACAGTAAGTATTTAAAAAGTATCGTTATTTCACTAGAAACCTAATTGTTCTCGAATTCAGTAAGTTTCTACCGAATTCGAGAACAATTTATTTTTGAAGTAAAAATTGTTGTTGTTTTTATAAAGTTGCTATATTGCAGTTATATTGATTTATATTTTTAACACAGGTTTTCAATAGCCAGCCATTTTTTCCAGGTATTACGTGTGAATCAAAGATAAATACGAATCAAAGATTCATACGTAGGTAATGCCTGAATGAACAAAAATCTGCTATTCATTTTTGCTCGCATAACTTGGACAAATGCAGAGAGGGAATCCCACGTTTTTTGAATAAAATAATATTTATTTTGATAAATTTAAAAGTCAGAATGCAATATCTGTGTACAATCATCAATTGAGTCAAAAATAATTACACTCGTTAATTTATTTATTCAAAAACGATAACATATTGAAAACAATAATTAAAACTAACTACCCAACTACGAAATGCTGGTTTTCAACCCCGAAACACACACATTAAATAAATCAAGAAGCGAACTTTAACCCTTACCAATGGGCCTTTTCGACCACACCAATTGTCCGCAAACACGCATGGGGTCGAAATGACCCCGGCAATTATACGGTTATTATGATCATGAGGGCTTTAATTAAATACTTAAAAGGAGGCTGTCAATTTAGGGTTAGTTTATTGAATAATGTTTAGTTTTAATTACAAAGTAATTTTACAAACGAACGAATATCAACACAATATGGTGGCATTATTATCACAGAGCTATATTAGTATTTATGTCATTATACTCGTACTAACTGTAATTCCATCTAACTGATTATTATGCTATTTGAAAAACGTTTCTCGTTTTGACAGAAGGGAGAAAAATTATTCCACGGTCAAAAAATTCATCAACTTTAGTTTCAGCTCCTTTATTACACGACTAGCTTTTGCCAGTGACTTTGCCTGCATGAAAGTAGGTTTCTCCATATAAACTGCACCCCCCTTTTACCCCTCAGGAGGTCAATTTTGGAAAATCTTACCTAAGTGCGTCATAATTTTTTTTAGCATAGTGCAAAACTTCACGCTCCTAGTCCCAGTAATTTCGGCTGTGCGTTGATAAACGAGCATGTATGTATATATATTTTCCAAACTCTTTCAAAATATCTCTACCACCATCAAAACGACCACTATTTACAAGATCAGTTCCTCTACTCCAGAATACGGAAACCTCACATTCACAGACATTAGCGCGTAATATATACAAGTCACACCACATCAGTTGCTCTGTTTGTTGCACGTCGAAGCGATAGATCGTATCTAACGCGATGCGGCGATAGCGATAGTGCGGTACTTAGCGCGGTGCGCGCGAGGAATCTTTAAAAGCATGTGCACTGAGATACTTATGGTAGATGGTTATAGGTCAGGAAGTTATTAAATATGATAGTGTTCAGTTACTACAGGTTTTGAGATCTTAATCTCAGGTTCAACTACTTTTTCAATGTTTAATTCATAGTTTTTGTAGTTTCCGGATCAAACCTAGATGCTTGTAGCTGTAGATGCAAAAGATTGGATTGAATGTTATTCGAACCACTACATACGTGTTCATATATCTAATTCTCTATAACTAAAAAGAAAACTGTATTAGATACTACACATTCTTTATGCTTAGCGCGATTTTAATGTATCACTAGCACTGTCAGCGGCTTTACCCGTATGTCATGTAGAAATAGAAAATTTGAGAGAGATCTACACTTTGGAATGCGCCATTTACTTTTAGTCAGTAAAGTCTAACACGCACTTCCGCTATTCCGATTTGATTGGGAGAAGTCACTTAAGAAGTCACATTATTTCCCACTTAAAAAAAAACCCACAATAGAAAAAGCCCATACAGGAGTAGATAATAATAAGTGGGAGCTTCGTTTTCCTTTAAAAAACAAAAACAATACTGTTTATTTATTATATTGTGTATGATTAACTTACAAACCTCTACCAACCCTACAATATTATAACTCATTAATAAGATGAACAGAGCCGCAGGCAGCACCTAACAAGCCAATAAGAATTCAAATGGAACTCCCAGCGTACGTACAATAATTGCAGTAGCGTACACTTCGTAATGACACCTCGTTATTTCTTTTATTACAGAAATATGTAAATATAATTGATGCTACGGATACACGTACACTTAGTTTTGTAAGTAGTGTGATTTTGTACGGAATTACTAATATGGCTGACTTTGATTTCTATTATTGCGATAATGCTGTGATGGTCTATTGGTTACGATAAGTTGAGCGATCACATTCGATCCCTTGGTCAGGCAAAATAACGATACGTATTCCTTTCGAAAGTTATTGGAAGCCATAATTGGAAATATTAATGGATGAATAATCACATACATGTGTAGAGAGTAAACAATGACAATAATAGTCTAGTTTGAGCAGTAGTGGCCCAGTGATGACAATCTCGACTTACGACTTGTAAGTCGGGGGGTCATTCCCAGCCGAATTCATTTTATGATTACTATCTTAAGTTCAAGTCCAGTATATGTTTATAAAGTCGCTGTCTATGTCTTTCTTTTTAGTCTCTGACCCTACCTAAACCACACAAAAGATAATTAAACCCACGCAACAGATTTTGATTTAGTTTTTACTAATAGGAAGAACAATAAAAGAAAAAAGGTTTTATATGTATACAACTTAAACCCTTGTAAAGCAGAGGCGGGTCGCTAATCACACTAATATTATAAACGTGAAAAAGTGTGTTTGTTTATTACTTATCTACGCTCGACCAACTGAACAGATTTGAAAGAAAGGCAGACTATGTTCTGGAATACAACATATTATCATGATAATTTTTATTCCAAAAGTATCTTCCTTTAGGATAATATTCTTATATCACACGAGCAAAGTCACTGGCACCATATAGCAAGGATTAAACCCAGATTTGAATGAAAACCGCTTGAACTACACGCAACTAAGCCAGAACAACATTGACAGCATAGCCACTATTTAATATGCAATATCCAAGCTTCCAATGCGTCTAGCTTACCTAGTACCTAGGACATGTACGGTGTACCTAGTGCTAGGACATGCAGACCTAGCACGCTAGGACGAGCATAACTAGCGGCTTTCATAGATGCATCGGCTTTACATACAGACTCGTACCAGCTTTGATGCAGCGCCTTCGTATGCGAACGGAATTCATTATTCGGAATATGGCGTTTTAGTATCGGAGGTAGAATCTATGAATAATATAGTACAGGTGTTTTTTGGATTAACATAACATCAATCTCGGCTGCATTCTTTAGTGGAGGTGGGTTTTTATGCAGGCAGAGTTTGCATGTTTGTATCGATGTTGTAAGTATGTATGTTTCTGTTGTATGTATCGAAGAAAAAGTTCTGATGAAGTAAGTAGTGTGTTTCGAACTATATTCTGTTGGACTAATGCTAGTCGAATATATGTTCTGTCAAAGCAATAAGTCGTCGAAATATTGATTTTCAAAATTGGGACTGAGTCGAAATTATTAACTATCGAACAGAATGACACTCGTGGGATTTGTGAGATTGGAGTGAAAGAAAATCATTGAATTCTTCGGTAAATTTCTTTTTTTTGGTCACTAGGTAATTACTTAATAACACGTGTTTCTCTTTTATAAATATTATCTCGGATCTAAATCATAAATTAATTATCCCTTTCACACCTCGTCGATCCATTTATATTGATGTCTCTTTCACTCAATGTGTCACATCTGTCATTCACCTTTACGATTCGATTCACTCATCAGTCAAAACACTCATTACGTTCCGCTGCACGCTCGTAAATATAATTAAGTAACACTTATAAAATCATAAAATCTAGCCTCAACTGAGTTTAATGTCATTTTCAGGCCACTAAGCAAAGGTTTACGGTAACATGGCCCTGGTATCCAAAAGGGCAATTTGCAAGGGGTAGATTTGCATCAGGAATGCAAAAATTAACTGAGGAAGAGTTTTAAGTCAGTAACAGTCTGATATTTCCACTCGCTCCACCAACAGCGAGGAGAGTCATTTGATGATTTTTCCACCGAAAACAAGGCCCAGTTTTGCTAAACTTAAGATTTTTAAACTGCAAGCTTTAGAATGACAAATTCTAGTAACTAGATTGGACAAATATTTAAAGATATAATAATTACCTATACAGTAGAAAGGCAAACATTAAATTGATTTCCCTTATTACTTCTATATCAGTAGCTAGAAATATTCATTTATTCGTGAACCAGCATGGAATGGGATCGCGAGTAAAAAACAAGGAAACGTATTAATTGAATGTCGTAACAAGTCTTTGTCCGGGCCAAGTGGAGTGGAACAATCATGCGAAAGGGTTCCGTACGAGACGCTCTAGCTTGCGATAATGATACCGAGTGTGAGTGTCGTACTGACGCTACGAAATGCCTCGTTTTGAGCATTGAAATCTTTGGATCATTTGAAAAACTTAGAGATATATAATATGTATAAATGTAGTGTAAGAATGTTTAAAAGAGATACCGTGGCCATGGGATTAAAAAAAGTAAGTGAAAGACCACAGGTTGGGTTTTAGTAAGTAATAGTTTGATACCATATAGGCATACGTGAAATAAAAATACTTTTGATTTTGACACCCCCTCTGTTGGTGGAGCTACCACTAACAACGCGAAGAGTTATTTGATGATTTTCCTCCTCCAAGAAAACATAAAAAGAGGTTTACATGTAATGATAATATTATACGAAGGCGGGATGATCTTTACTGTGTGTTTTATATTGTTTCTATGTGTGCAAATGTATTTTCAATGACACCGAGCGCGAGATAGAATTGCTTCTATATAAAATCAACGTCATTGTGGTGTAGGAAGATAAGATAAGCTAAATTAGATTTTATTGGCATAAAAACATAAGTATGTACAAAAAGAGTGAGGCCCCGTACTAGGTGGGAACACCTGTGTTACGGGAATCAGTGACTTCTCCCAAATATTTGGTGAATACAATTAAAATTTCATTAAGAATTGATTGAATGTATTTACATTGACATACATACTCGTATGTAACAATAAACATTTAAGGGGAGTATCAGATTTGAAAACACAAATGAAATTATTACAGCTAAAGATTATCAATAGAAATGAAAATTAATACATTAAAAACGAACGAAACGAAAATTACTAAATTTAAAAAATATATAAATAATTGCTTTAATAATAATTAATTAAGATTGTAAGGAAACGTATCATACTCTCCAAACCTCCATAAGTAAAAATGTAGTGATGATGTATTTATTTTCTCTATTCGATCTACAAACCTAAACCACTACATCAGCTTAAAAAACCAACAACATTAAATTCTTAAAACACATTTAAAGCAAATATTAGATAGCCCATTAGATGTTTTTACCAACAAAAATAGACTTAAGCCTTACTTTAAAACACTAATTATACAAAACAATAGCATTTACAATGACATTGGAAGATTTCCCAAGTTTTTTGGACGTTTAAACTAAAAACTAACAAGATGCTTAAAAACAGGCAGTTAAGATGGTCGGCTGCCGTATTTAGTCATCAGACGGTACAGTCAAGGTCGGAGGTGATCAGCGATGGTGTCACACATCTAATGGTCAAAAAATTAGGAGGTGATTGTTTGAAATATTGGGGGTTACGTCATTGGTTTAAAGGTAGTAGGTATGTGCTCAATAGGTTGTCCAATTTAGATGGGTCTGGGCAGGATATCTCTGCTACATGCCTGACAAATTGTGGGTCAAAGTAGCTCAGAGTTGGTGCCCTGATACTGGGAGCCAGGATCGCAGCAAACCACATATGAGAAGGCAGGGCGAAACGAACCGATTTTACCAGAATTTAAGGAGGACGTATGGGCTTGTAAAACTTGAATGGAATAGACAGAGACACGACATCTCTTGCCAAACATTAAGTAATAATGAAAATACACAATTCAACTCACTTTATTTGTTTTTATTTTTTGAGGTGGGATATTTATTATCAAATAACTCCAACTTTTCCCGCTCTGGTTAGAGTGAGAGGGCTTGTCAATATTTTACTGACTAAAACCCACTTGTGATCCTTCCGTTGCCCTTTGCGTTCAAAGCCAGATTGGAGTGTTACAAACGTTCCCACAACCCAACTAAATACTGGTCAACATAACTTTTTTATCATTCTTCGAGCTATGAGTATGATTGCACTATGCGATTACTTTTATGTGAATTCCTACGCAGAAGACGAGCTCTTAGTTCTACAAAAATAAGATTCCTGTATCCAACTGTTCTTTAGTAGGGAATGCTCTTAACAGGCACATTACAAGCAGTCCGAGTGTTACCGACAAGACTTACTTATCGCCCCACCGTGTTTGTTATCAACTTGTGAGTTTTCTCACGTTTGCCCACAACTTTACAAACTAAACATCCAATACCTTTAGAAAACAACTTCAAATACACCATCTAGAGTGTATTCTCGATACTTTTAACATCATTAAGTCATCAATGATATCATTTTTGTGAATTTTACTTCCGTGTAACAACCAGCTGACTCGTCAGAACAACAAAAAAGCATACGTACCTAACAACGCGCGGTTGAATGGCCATTGCGCGTACGCAAACCCATTGACACATCTCTATGAATGACGCCTTTATGTGCAACGTGAATCACTGCATTCACTTGCACACACACTTACGAATAAACACCAATTTTCCACAGATAATAAATAATCCACAAAAACAATCACAGAATAAACAAAACTAAAAACACACAGAAGCCAATGAACACGCCCGAAAAAAAAAACAAAAATTGAAAAGTTCGATTTTTTAAATTTGACAACTGTCAAACGCAGTCGGTACAGTCGCGTGCTAAAGTGATTTTATGATTTTTATTGTGCGTTTTAACATGCGGTGCTCACTCGTGCGGCCACAACTGACTGACTAACGGTCCGTCCGTCCGTCCGTCCCGCTCTATAGTTGCGCAACTAACGGGGCATAGAGTAAGCTTATTTTTGTGTACAGAGCGGCTGTATAGTAAATAAGTTCATGTACTAATGAAGGTTTGTTAGAACTTAATTGATTGGCTTTAGTTTTAACTTTCGTTTTTGATGTATTTTTTTCAGTTAAAAGCCGAATGAAAAGCATGAATCCCCGACCGGTCTCATAGGACCGCGCTGTTATTGTCTTACTATTGTGTCTTGTTTCGCGGGTATTGATAGGTTAAATTATGTATTTTTACTTATAAACTAGCTAAAAATAAATCTCAATAATTGCATTTAAAAACTGAAAAGATACATCACTAATGGTCTACATGATATTCGCTGTTTCATATAAAAAGTCTGCGACGCCGCTACAAGAAATATTGATGCATCGCATAATCCAGCGATTTATATTATTTTCTGATCTGAATATTTCAGCATCGTATCGTATTAAAATTATTCATAGTCTCGACTTTTTATTCGTCTGTCCGTAACAGTGTTCGCCATGTTTTTCTTTGTTTACTTTTTCCTGAAACTGAACGTTATAATTAAACAGTATTTTTCCTCTTCTTTGAGTAAGAGGTCAATGAATTTTAAATTGAAAGCAATACGTTCATGTCAAGATTTTAATAAAAGCCTAGTAAATAAAATTTATTCACTTGGCTGATTCCTTTATAGCTTTTGCTATTTTTAATTGTACTGTTACTCAAATATTTTTTATCAATAAAGAAGGCCAAAAGTAGCTCGGGACAGAAAAGAGTGAGAAAACTGGAAGGGAGGCTTTTGCCTTGCAGTGGGAAACAACTGGCTTATAATAATAAATATTTTTTTTATATTTTTTAACTTTTTGTATCAAAATATTTGAAAATATAATTGATATGTAATTTAGTGGAATAAAGAGAATAAAACTCACTGTACTTAAATAAAGTTTTTGTGTACAATAAAGAATTAGAATTAGAATAAATAAATATGTATCTATTACATGAACGAAAGTTTTTCGTCTAGTGGCTAAAGCAACATTTTTATGAACATACAAAATAATCTTTGTTTTACAATTACGGACGCGCCCACGTGTTCTGTTATACGTAAACTACACAATAGCGCTTTAAATCACTTGCTTTACTGGCTATAAGCGGAAAGAAGTCCAAGACTCTATGCTTGTCTGTGGCACAGTGTAGGTGTCTCGACTCTATCAGATACGTGAGTAATTACTATGTGTAGTCATAAATAACACATTTTATTGGTAATATTAATTTAATGATACGGTGCGTTGTAATGCCTATTAAAATTTACATTAATTATAGGTCTTATATCTAAGTGTAATGTGAAAAGATGTGTGATCGCGATATGAGAATCAATTTATATATGAAAAATATCAATATAAAAATGAATAACCATGCCTCTATTTCTTTGCAAACGAATTTAATTCTATTTTATAGTTTTGTTCAGAAAGGACTTATCAATGCTAACACAATTTAACATCCCACGGAGAGATACGAAATACAAGTCATTGATCTACTAAACCGAACTGGAATGTGATTCTTTCGAGGCCACCACTTCGCAAGCCCACGAGGCCATAGGAAGCCTTGACATCTAAGGTCACGGTTTTGGCCAACAGGCCTTAAAACAGGCCTTATAATTTGCTACCACAGACTATAATAATACAGACAGTTGACTTCCTATAATGCCCTGCGCATGAGTAATGCTGTTCCAGGGAATCCGAGAGGGAAGTAAAAGGAACTCATTTCTGATGTGTACTGAGAATCTGATGTTAATAGAAATAGTATGCCTATTGTACTTCCGTTAGACGATGAATTTATTAAGCCAGGCGTTTCGTTACAAATAGATTAATTAAAAATGTAGGATTAGAGATATGTTCCTTTGCAAAAAGAGACAAATATCTTAATCTTTTGGCTTGAATTGAGAAGGATATCCTTTATCTGTCTTAACCTTAATCCTTCCATATATCTGCTGTTTGCATCATTTTTCACCAGACATGTCTGAGACGTTGTAACATTTAAGTTAGGTACTTCATATGCAGACAGTTAAATAATAATTTAATATTACGGTAGATGAACGCAACAATCACTCTGTAGAATATTTTAACATCGTAAAGTCCGAAAAGTTGCCGTTTCAAAATTTACTATCTAAGATTTGCAATGAAAATGCTAAAACTAAATTGTTATGGACCATTGTGTTTGAAACGTGAGGACAAATAAATGAATATTCAGATGACAAAAATATTCAAAAGACCACACAGTAACAATTGTACAGGTGCTGAAAAACAATTGTTTTTGTGTCGCACTATTAGTTAACAGTTCGGCTATACTCACGTAATAGCGTAGAATGAAAATGTTATTGTAAGTACCTGGAACAAACATTGTAGAACATTAGTACATAATAATATCTAGCTTATCGTTAACTTAGCTTCCGTCTGAGATAATATAACAATTGTATTATTTTGAATACGTTTATATTTATTTAACAAGAAATTACGTCATAGCACGTAAAAAGACGAAAGGCGATTTTTTTTCGTATTTGAGTGTATGTCATGTTACTAAAGGGCTGAAAGGTAATGGCACAAGTCTTGGAATACCATAAAGGATATATTTTTAATAAATGCAGTATGGTCCCTTGGGTTAACGCGGATGAAGCCGAAAGCAGAAGCTAGTTGAGTATACACAAAGTTATTGAGCAAAATAAAAACGATCGATAGTACTCAAGTTCTTTTAGAATACCTAAAAATCTCGAGAAGAGAGAGTAAGTTTCAACAATGACCACTACTAGACATAAGGAAACCGCAACAATGTAGGTGCAGCCATAAAAAATAATGCTAAACAATTCGATTGGAGACAGCAATACCACACAAACCACTAGGACAGTAAAAGCACTTCCAATTCCCACATTTTATTCTCTTCCGCCTCTATCGACATGATACAAAAAAGCGGCTGCATCGCTGAATAAAACGGCCGGATCCTTGATGTTTACAGCGCCCCATTGTGACATTATACTGAGCTACCACATATTTACAACACCTCAAAAATTGCATGTGAAAAGTGCACGTGCCCGTAGGGGGACAAACAAATTGCAGCACACAGGGATTTGCAGAAGACTTAGCTTGCAACTTGTGTAAGGGGTGTGTTGTACGTAAACAGGCCTTTTTTCTTCTAGGTAGATGACGTACCTGTACAATTTTGCAAAAATGTACCCATTGAGGGTACATTTTAACAAAATAATGATGTATAGGTTTTTTTGAAATTATTATTTGACAAGCGTGGTGTCAAAATAATAATAATATAAAAGATAAGAGAAGAAAACAATACAAAATTATTGAGACATGAAAAGATTAAGTATCTGATAATTTGAAGAATATTGGATAAATCGAATCAAATTCAGTTATCATTAAATGATAAAATAAACAATAAACTGGTAAGAGTCGGATTCAGTTCAGTTCAGATCAGATTTGGGGATTCGTTCCACAATTCTTCTCATTCATTCATTCTAATACACACAAAAAAATCCAGCTGTCCACGGTTCACGAAATAAAGTTCACTGACAGACAGACGGCTCAGGGTTCTGTTGTTCATACTTTTAGTAAAAAAACATTTCTTTTGCCTACAAAATATTTCATGCGAAAAGATGAGATGGAAATATTTTTTCAAGTGACCTTTTAACCTTCTGCTACAACGTTTTCATGGAAACGACTCGACACAGGCTTTCACGTGGAATAGTGTCAAGTGCGATCGATGCAGTCGCTCCCAATATCGTAGGTGTCGATACAGTATCGAAGGTGATGTGGAGACTGGGGACCCTGGTACTTAAAAGAAGAGGGTAGTAGTAGGTTTAAAAAAATGTAATTTTCCGGAAAAAAATCAGATTGTACTTGTATAAACAATATGTTTTTAGAGTTTTCTTATTTAGAAAAATAATAACTTTAATGACTATTATAAAAAAATATGGAATTTAAAAAAAAAACGTTTTTTGTATGCGACTGTACTATTAGCAAACGCCATTTTTTTCTTTATTCAAAATATTGCATTCTTTTTTTGACTCCTATGAATTCTAATTTGTTTTTTTTCTGACCGTCGTTGGACTTAACAACATGGAAATCAATCCGATCACCAAAAAACCAGAGGTGTGATAATAATTACATACCTTTTTTATTTAACACCAACGTTATCTCCAAAACCATCAGAGATAGAGTCGTGAGCTACAGTGGAGGTACAAGACATACCTGGTAGTAGGTTCACATTCCCAGATCACGGTCGTGGGCGCCAACCGCCGTGAGACAGGTTATGCGTGCTTGACCGAATTTGGGCCTACTTTTACTTTTCTATCGATGCTCAAGTTCGTGTATTGTTGTTTAAATATTAGTGCTGTTCTCGAGTGGTTAATGTTTTGGGTGACTTCACTTCTGTTGTAAGTGTTTAGAGAAATTTGGTGATGAGTTTGTTGTTATTAGGAAAGTTTTGTGTAGGTAGGGCTACCGTTATAGGGTTAAAAAGGAAATTGAAAATGACTCAGCTCTTGGTCATCTTAATTTGACAATGACAATTATTTTAACTGTGCTGGACAAGATAAATAGCCATTAAGTAAAGTGTAAGATATCTTCAAGGTATCAATAGGCTTAAGAGCTAATTTACTCTAGCCTTGAAGATATCTGAATACCTACTCGTATGCCTGTGTTTTAAGATAACTATACTAAATTTGTATTAGCATGGTTTCGGTGACAGCTGTCAGATTCATGCAATGTAGCTATCTATCCTTTTCTCTCATCTTAAAGATGCATATTTTCGTCCTGCTGTCACCCAACTCATGCTATGTAAGAAAGACTATAGTGCACCTATACCATCGCCATTGTACCCATAGATTTCAGTTTTTGTATATACTGTACTGTTACTTTTTGGTGTACAGTAAAGTTTCAACGACGTTTCGTTCTATCAACGATTGCATCACTAATTTTATCACTGTCAGCATAGTTGAATCGCAGTCAATGTATTTTTATAATAATAAAATCTTTCAGTTATTTTCAAAGCAAAGCTGGGATGACCGGAGTCACAATGACCACTCGCAATATTAAAATATCTATTAAAATGCTAACTTTCCAGACAACACCTATTTCATTCAACTTCCAGTCAAGCGTCTAAACAAAGCTACAACAGTCATTGTGACAGAAAGGAAAAACAAAATTAAATCTATAAATCACGATTATTACGTGGCAGCCGTAGCGGAAAGTTGAAAGCGTTGATAATCAGAAACCATATTGGACAGAATGAGAGATTTGGAGCGGGAGGGCAGTCGCCTTTCATATCGGAGACATTACTGTACTAGTCGACATTGTGTAACTATAATTGTGCATAGTTAAAACCACATAATAGTTTCGTTTTATTTGAATTGAAACCTTTTTATATTTTTTTGAAACTCATTGCTAAGTTAAGTTCGCCTTTGTATATCAACTGTCTTTATCAGCGTGTATTATGTAATGTTTTTTGTGCACAAGAAATAATGTAGATTTTTTACACTAGATGCATATAATCAAAGTAATTATTTCATTTTGAAAGAGTAGTAACAAAATAATTACACAAAAAATAAATACCCGGAGTAAACAGTTTTGTGTGTGAGTGTACTTAATAAAATAAAAGTGTGAAAATAATCAATTCATAGTTGTAAGTAATGTCGTGCAAATAACATCCAAAAACTACCTGTATATTAAAATTCTTGTACTGAATTTAACTATAGTTTGATAGCTTCGTGATCGAATTTTAGTGCAAATATGAGTAAATAATTAATAAAGGGTAAATAAATTGTTTCTTTCGCCCCACTGTAAAATTTATTTTTATTTGCATAAAAATGAGGATATACCTACTCGTACATGTAAATTATGGGAGTCAACAAATACTCATAAAACTAGCATGGTTGTTAATTCGAGTAAATTGGTGTGAATTTTCTTGTTGAGGATTTCACATAGTTATCTCTATGTCTCAGCATAAAGCAAAAGTACTGTCAGCCGTATAATGTTCTCACTGCGTGGTTTCAGGCCTCCTCTCTAGGAGAGGAAATGGGCCGTAATCCAACACGCGAGGTCAGCGTGGGCTAGTGGATGTCACAGTACTAGTTCAGTACCTAGGCCTTTAAAATCATCAAAACCTGAAACTTTTGTTAGCTATGGATAAAGTTAAAAAAAATACCTATGCATGTGTAGTATGTAGTTAGGTAAAAGTTTACCTATTAAAAAATTGTGATCTTGATTTTGAAAAAGAAAATGAGGATTTTAATATCTAAGGAATCCCGTTCGAATTAAAAATAAACTTTCAATGTTGGATAACCCATTTATCGGGGAAAGCTATAAGCTATATTATAACATTACACTACAACTAATAGGAGTGGAGTAGTAACTAAGAATGCGGGTGAAACCGCAGGAAAAGCGTGTAATGTATTTTAGACTGTGGAAAAACCCCCAGGCACTGGACTGAAGGTACTCAACATTTTCGTTCTTGGACATATCAGCCATACTATCTATCGGGATTTGATTTCTACACTTACTCCTTATAGAAGACCGTACGCTTTTGCGTGGGCCAGGCGGCTTTCTCACAATGGACACAACAAGTGCTATATCTGTCTTTTAAATAGCTTTTGACCAGATCTAACATAATGACTATTTAACACCATACAAAGCTAAAAGCTATCGTAATACGATACTATCTATATTTGGGAAACTTTTTGACACGTTACAGACGTGGGATGTCGGAAGGGCCACGACATGGTGAAATCTCCGAGATCAGGTTTGGATCAGTTCCTATCGCCCACATACATGGGTCAGTGTTGCCACATAACTTGATGTACTTTTGGTATGATGAGAATGTTGCCCTTTCATGTTGTTAGAGACGTTTTGAAAGATGGCCTAAAGCTTATTTAGGGATTAATTAAAAAAGTAATGAAGATATGTTAATGGTGATAGATTGTGCTTAGTTGCTTGTGCTTAGATTGCCTTGTATCGACCAGTGGCTATTAATATTATACAGGCTGTTATAGGGTGGGAAAGAAAATCATCAACTCGAGAAGAAGAAAAGGGTGTAATAAAAATGAGTAGTCAATTTCTTGAAGAAAGCTGTTCATTTGGATAAGCAGTCAGAGTACCCAAAACTATGACCGATCCATTTCTATGTAACTATGAATTGATTGATTTGATTTGATTGAGACAATGTTTTGACAAATTGAATGCCCAGTAACACAATATATAGTGAAACAATCAATCATAAATAACACCGTGTACAACACGACACTAAAGTATTACAGCTAAATGTGTGTCCAATAGAACGAAAAGAAAAATAAGCGTATCGAACTGCAAATGTTATCAACTGCAAACATGATATTGAAATACTCGTACTCATCATCATCTGCCTAGCCTTTTACCAACTATATTGAGGTCGGCTTCTAGTCAAGCCGGATTTAGCTGAATATCAGTATTTTACGAGGAGCGGCTGCCTACCAGATCTCCACAACCCATTAACTGGGGTAACACGGTACTTCATGGCAAGATTGAAATTTCACAGAATTGAAATACTCGTACTATCTAAGAATAAATCAATTTATTCTCAAATTGCAGATGATCACTAACAGACATGTTATATTTTAAAACTAATCAAAATTCCTTCTACCCACTTCCACCAAATAAAACTACTACTCAAATATCTGCCAAAAGCGTAAACAAAAAGGCCTTAGGAACAGGTTGCTGGCAAACTGGCTCGTAGTACCGCCATTTTAGTAGACATGGATACCTCATCAGAACTAGTTTACGTTAACGGTCGAACACCTACGCTGCGGATTCATGAATGAAGACGAATTACCACTACTATGGGAATAGAAGTTAGCTTGTGAGAACTAGGCACTAAGTAAGTGAGTTTCAGTCGAGATTATTTTAAACTGGATTAAAAATATCGACGTAACTTCTATGGACATAATCTTACTTCCACTTAATTTTTTAATTGTGAAAGACGCATCAACGACTGCACGCAGAAAAATTGGTGCAAGGGTAGACCATGATTTATTCTTTCTTTGTTTTTCTTTATTCTTTTTTATAAGACGTTGTCCCACGCTAGGTATTACTCCTGTATCTTGGATGCGTTTACATTTAAACTTGCATATACAAGACAGCCAGATCTAGAACAACTATCTGTAGGCTGGACTGCACCAATCATGCTGTCATTTTGTACTTAGGAATTATGATATAGGATACTTTTTAATAAAGTTCTCATTGGATAATACTTTCAAACTAGAGAAGACGCTGACAGAGGCTGTCACCAGAATTTATCCATTCATTCAATGTCTAGTAAAGTAGGAATGATCACGAAAAATTCCTTCTTGTAAAGAAAGCAAGAAAAAAGAAAACACGAGATATAATGAGAAAAAACTGAGCTTTTGTTTACAGATATCTACAACCTGGGGTATTTCAGTCAAGAGTATATTCGGGCACGAGTTTATTTTGAGGAGCTCGTGGCTAAATAATAACAGCCGCACAGGTCGATCTTCAAGGTTAAGCAACGCTTGCCTAGGTTGGTCTGTGGATGGGTGACCATCTTAACATAACGAGTTTCCTCCGTGCCTCGGAAAGCACGTTAAGCCGTTGGTCCCGGCTGTCATTTGGAGATCTTTGGCAGTTGTTACGGATAGTCAGAAGCCAGTAAATCTGACTCCAGTCTCGCCACGAAGTACCGTGTTACCCCAGTTAATGGGTTGTGGAGGTCTGGTAGGCAGCCGCTCCGCGTAAAATACTGGTATTCAGCTAAAATCCGGCTTGACTGGAAGCCGACCCCAATATAGTTGGGAAAAGGCTAGGCAGAGAAAGTATATTCGGGCACGCTCAGCGCAATTGCTTTTTATTATTATTTTGTGTTGCTACTATTGAATTGTATGTTTGTGTCAAATACATATACAACATGTAACATAATTAACGCACATCCTTTTGGAGGGTCATTGTACTCATCATTATGAACAACTTTTACCATGGGGTACCAAACCTGAAATCGAGAAAAAATAATCAGCGGTCCCCTAATGTAGGGAACAGTTATGTTGTATACACCCTATTGCAAGGGTGAATAGGTTAGATATTGGTCAAGAGCAAACCTATCAATAATAATATACAAATACATGACAAGAACTTCCTGAATCCCAAGAACAATATTAATCTTAAGACCATCAGTTTCCAAATAACGTTAGCCCAATGTTGCAAGCAATTAATAACAGAAAGGGTTAGGTCAACCCTCCGTCAGTGTTTGTCAACAATCTGTTTGTTTCAGAAGCAGCCATTGATGGAGCGGCCTTACGCTGGGGACAAGATGATAAATATTTGGAAGGAAAAGGAAGGAAGGAAACAATTCACCAGCATATACATAATTTACTGCCAAATTAATACTTTACTTGCAGGAGGAGGAAGGTATTTTTTGGGAGGTCGCAGAGAATTTCGAAAGAGTTTTTTTATGATAAAACAAACTTATTATTTATTATGGATAGACCGCGTTTGACCACTTTCTCACCTGATGTGATCGAACGCGTGGTGAGGTGGAGTGTGATGGTAGTGATGATGTGGCCGACGATAGAACACGCTTGCCTAAGGTAACCTATTCATTCTTGACTTAAATACCCCTAGGTTGTAGCTATCGGGAAACAGAGATTCCGGCAGTGAAAACGAAAATAATAATGAAAACAAAAAAAATATAAAATTGTAGTTGTTATTAAGAATAAAATTACAATACCACAAAATAAATAGAAAGAAAACATGATTACAAAAGGCAAAAATAAAATTCGTAAAATCTCTCGATCCACACTCACTTTAACTAAGAACTCGACTCATATGCCCTACAAATGCAAACCAACAGTAAAGAAAAACGTTAAACTAAACAAAATATCACTCATTGATGAGCCCAAAGTTTCGTAAGTCATACATATTGATGGCTGCGTAGGAGTTGACTATGATGTTGATACTGCTCGCGATAGTGATAAACTTGTATCAATTATGGAGATAAGGATAGAAGAGAATGCTGAAGGCTGACTTTAAATGGATGAGATTGACAATCTTAAATTTGTTCAAAGAATTTTGAGATTGATAGATAATAGTAGATGGAATGTTGTATACAAAAAAGCTAAAGAAACAAAGGCACAAAATTATAATTGAGATGTAGACATAAACATAACAGATGACCAATTAGCTATGTTTGATGAGAAGAAATGGGCCTTATCAGAAGGCTTAAAGTCACTTAAAGAACAATAGAGAGAGCTATGCTCGGAGTTTGCTTGCGTGATTGAATTAGGAATGAAGTTATTTACAAGAGATAAATGATAAATGCCTCGCCCACTGCCCAAGGTGCACCGGTGGCCTGGTAAGAATTAAAAGAATCCGATGGTTGAAAGTCGCATAGCATCACCCATTCTGGTGATAATTTAGTGAGGCATATGTCCAACAATGAACATGTTTTGGCGGAAATAATGATGATGGGAGCAAAAGATAGCAAAAATCAGCAATGAACTTAAACTGGATTAATAGGAGAATTTGGTTTTATAGTCTAAACTTGTAAAAACAGATCTATCAATTAATCAGCAAGCATGGAAAATGTTCCACAAGATATAATAACAAATAGAGACACAAGAACAGGTCAAGGCCCGCAATGCAACTCAAACACATAACTGCACATTAAAAACAAACACCCAAAACTCCCACGCATCGCCCTCAAAAAACTAATAATCACATCTATCATTAGCCGACCTTACAAGACCAACAACATTCTACACTCGCCCAAAAACTGGCTCCACTACTGGCCCAAGTAACTCGTATAATTGATTGTCAGCGGCGTGACAACTTTCCCGAGATGATTGATGGCGGCAAGTGTTAATCACGTGTCACGCTTGACATGTATGGTGGCAACCTCTGCTTGGCTGTTTATTAGATGTTCTGAACACCTGGGTTTCGGGTTAGGGACAGATTAGGCAGGGTAAGAGATATGATTTTGGTTGGGTTTTGACAGATTTGAGTGAAGATTTGGTTGTTACAAATTGTGATGTTGAAATGAAACTACAAGTAGGTACTGAATGTTGGCCATAAAGACTGTTGGCTCAGGAAAACGCAGATTGTTTTAGAATAGGTCACAGAAATAGCTAGTACATAACTCACTTCAAACAGTCTGATGCAATTGGTAGAATTTATTTTAGTTCAATAAAAGATTTGACCGTTTCAACTGAAAAAAAAAACATAAACAGGAGGCTGGTCAATGATGTTCTAAAGTAAGTGAAAAAATCAGCGATCCCACCTGATTGAAAACAGTAATGCAATCGTTGATGACGAAGCGAACTAGTATAATAAGAGCCTATTCACTCTAGCGTTATAATCGGAACGTCAGACCACAGCAGACAAACATTTATTTTAAATACGTTTGAGACTAGTAAGTTTTCGAAAGTAAACCACTGACAAAGTGACAATCTGCAAGAAATATATCAACTTCGATTACAAAACTATACAGAGCACCAGCCAAAAATCACAAATTTCAAAGTCCCACAATAAAAACCTTGCTACTGCCAGCCCTTACGACCTCCTCCACTTCAGACAGAAGACCATGTCTCAATCAGCCGCCTGTCGCTACTTACACGGAGTAATGAGTATTAATGACAGGTAACCGCCCACAGCCCACGTCGTGTAATCACATTTTGACGACCGACATTCTGAATTACTACTCACTGATAGTAACGGATTTAACCTATCACATACCCGCAAAACGAGACACAATAGTAAAACAATAACAGCACTGTCTCATAGGACCGGTCGGGGATTCATGAATTAAGTGTGCATTTTAACAAAAATTAAATTGATTTTGAAGAAAACGAGAAGTGAATTTTTGTAGTAATTGGGGTCAGAAGCTATTAGTGTAATAAAAAGTTTGGTTGCGAACGATGGGCAATGGGCAGCTCGCCGTTTGGCTGTTCGGAAAGGATTGAGAACTAATCGTTGACAAAGAGATGTCAGCAATACCGTGGGCCCACTAGGACCATTGGGAATTTCTGAAAAGAAACCCCGTGGTTCTAGAACGCAAGCTGATAGAATATGTGGTAGGTGGGTTTTAGTCAGTAAACGTCTGACACGTCTTCTCGCTCCACTATAGAACGTGAGAAATAATTAGATGATATTTTAGCAACAAAACAAAGTAACCGATACTGTACGTAAAGTTTAAATACATACACAAACTTATCAAAACTAACAACAAAACTACATTCTTATCAAATGAGAAACAAAATTCTACAATGGTCAATAATATTAATCCAATCGCGTTATGAAGTTTATTAGTGAAATTAAATAAACGTTTTCACACACCAATGAAAAAAAAAACAACCAAGATAAAAAAAATACCAAGACAAACTCTACCAGCGTAAAGTTGTGACAAGGTACAAAAGCAAAGAAGCTACTCTTCTATTCCCAGCGGCCGGCGTATCAAGAGGCGGGCGAGTACAGTGCAGGTACAGGGCGAGTACTGGCGCTAGTGTCGATGCTAGTCGAGTGGCGAATCTTTCACATAATGGTGGCACGGGGTTATTGGGTGGGAACCATCCTTTGTGGGGGAATAGAGACTTTTCTGTTTTTTTTTTTTGAGTTTCCGTGCTCAAAGGGTAAAAACGGGACGCTATTGCTAAGACTGTTGTCTGTCTGTCTGTCACCAAGCTGTATCTCATAAACCGTGATAGCTAGACAGTTGAAATTAAAAAAATCACAGATGACGTATTTTTGTTGCTGCTATAACAACATAATTATAAGGCTGCCATAGAAGAAATGTGATCTTTTGTCGTTTTTTGGCTATGGACGATACGAAACTCTTCGTGCGCGAGTATGACTTGCAGTTGACCGGATTTTATGGACATATTTTTTTTAGATTTTCTGTTTTTTTTTCGCGATTAATCTCGATACCTAAGTATTATTACAAAATACATGTAGATGTATTTAGTAATAGTCATCTATAAACGCAAATCCATTATATTGCGATACAATAATAAGCATAATTATAAAACTGAAAAAAGATACAAATACATATTTTTTAAACTACCTATTCAAATCAGGACTATCCACAAACCCACCCAACATAGCATACACACTAGCCACCTGAAGCGCACTCGAGATCTCTCCACCGTCAGCGCAGTGACATAATGATACGTGGCCATCTAGCGGCTAATGCCGGCACTAGGTCGCAAATTATGTGGTTTGAGGGTAGTTCATGTGATATGCTAGACTTAGCAGGTGTCAAAGGAACGCCCATGGAACTCATTGGAAATGGTCTTGGCAATCATTATCATCTCAGCATAATTATCTTATAATTATTTGGGGATGATTTATATTACTAGCTTCCTGCAGCCATTTCGCCTACGTAAATGTAGAAAACTATCCGAAGGAAACATATTTTATTTTATCTTCTTGCAACAAAAAGTACAAACCGGACTTAATTTCTTAGGTATGCTCTACCAGTCAACCTATGGTGGTGAAGAGGTAATGTACTCCCAGATTAAAAACTTATATGTTATATTCCAGAATACAGTCTACTTCATACAAATTCGTTCAGCTGTGTGAGTGTGAAAGAGTCACAAACATACACACTTACAAGCTTTTGTCTTTTTGATATTAATGTGCGTAAGCTTCTTTTTTACCTACTGTAAAATATCGACAAACAGCATTGCTATAATTGTCACTAAAATAACGATCTAAAGATATGACTTCATTTATCGCTTAAAATCAGTATAATTACAAGAACATTATTTAGTAACACAAGCAATAAATATCCTCATAAAATAAATCTATCACAATCTAAACAAGCGAAGAAGCCGAAAAAAAACGAGAAAAAAAAAGAAAAACATTTCCATTTTCTGAGGCTATGGTAACCACTTTAAGCGTTTCGCAGGACAAACCGAGTCCTCAAGGGCGTTACAAAGAATTATTTTTATCAGCCCGTCAATAAATAAACTGGAAACCTTTCAACGGAGATGGGGAAAATATTTTTTTTCGGCCAAACAAAAGCCTGACAAGTCCTCCGGAGGACTTGAATGGCCTCCGAAAGGCCTCGCCCTACAAAGTTATGACAGTGGATGTTACTGATACCTTATCTCTGATATTGAATTCAAAGTAACGTCTGCGAAATGGATTGGAAATTTTGGTTATTTTTGCAGTTTTTTTTTCCCCTAAATGGAGTAAACATTTTGATTAGAAAGGTCTTGGTTTTCCTTGAGTGGTGGTTTTTATCTAGATTTAAAAATTGCGTTGAAAGCCTAGCACTTATTATAATAACAAAACAAATAGAAAAAGAATGCCATGAGGATAATTTTCACACAGCCAGCTTGATCAGCAATGAATATTTCCTTTCTGTACGAGACGCGATTTCTATTCTACAGCGGAAATCTATATAATTATAAAAAAAGTAGGAACTGACTGACTGACACATCAACGCATAGCCGAATCTACTTAGACTAGGAGCGTAAAATTTTGCACAAGGTTTATTTTTATGACGTAAGCAAGCGCTAAGACAGAATTTACCGAAATTCACCCCTTACGGGAATGAAACGAGAGTCCAAAGTTTGTATGGGGAAACCTACTGCACGCGAGTGTAGCCACTGGTAGAAAGAAGCTAGTCATAAATATAACAGTCCACATACTTTATCTATACCAAGAAAAAATCCCCTATACAAAACACACAGTATATTTTTTCGTACGTAAAGGTATGCTTTCAAACTCTCACAGCTAGTAAAACAGTTGTATCTTGCGGAGGAATTTGCAATTCAAGCAAAGTTGCTCTGCAATGGACCGCAGTAGTTAGCCGCGAGCCCCGAGCCCGTCCGTACTCTAAGTGGGGAATAAAATGGCTGTTGTAACTTTTACAAAGCTTGCATTGCGTACAGAGGACGGTTTCAGTTTTATTTTATGGGACAATAGTATTAAAAGCGGAATTGAGATGCGAGTTGAGATTGGACTGAAGTTTTACTAATAATTAAACATATTTGAGCAACACGCTGTGTTATTTACAGTTCTTGACATTATTTAGAAACTTTACTCCCCAATAAAAACGCACAATAATCTAAAACTACTATAAAAATGGTTTTAACAGGCAAATAGCTGCTTGTTTTACCGTCGAAAAGTTTAAAGTCGAAAAAAATTGAGCCTACTGTCCACGTACGCCTAGCTTCATAGACGCATATTCGTCACTATTGGCTTGGTGTACGCCTGCGTGAAGCTTACATACAAAACTATAAAACCTGTGTATAAAACAGTATCGACGACGCGGCAGTGTTATGCTGTTGGTCGTTGCAGCTTCGTCGACAGAGTTTCACACACACAAGCCAAGAGTACAATGATAAATTGGGGTCTATGAAACTACGCGTCCGTGGATAGTAGACCTAACATTATAATGCTTCATAAAATAACTGAAATCAATAGCAGACCATCAATACCCTAGTCTACATTTGCAAAAAGACTCCTCACTGCAGTTCAGTTCAATAATTACTCTCACACCAGTTGAAAAGGATCGTAAAAACTACCGATCAAGTAATTAAAAATTCCTATCCTATAGAAAAAGCCCCGTTTCAAAAATAAAACCCGATCACAACTACAGATGCCTTCTTTATAATCTGTTTAAACGGGAACCGAACCTGGTACCAAGTTCTATAAACTACGAAGCACTCAGGTGATTGGTCGGCTTGAAAGATGGAGGTACGGTTAGCCCCTAAACTCCTAATATAACGCCACTAACTTTTATTTGGTTATTTATTTAGCTGAACATACATTTTGTGTGTTTTTCTTCGGGTTTCTTATTGGGTTTCGACGGCCATTTGTTTGGAAGGGTTCGTGTTAGAAATCAATGGGGTTGTGTACTATTCCAAACACCTATGTACTGACGTTCTTTTTTGTGTGATGTGTTTAGCTATAGACTATTGTTCCATGCATTTAGAGTATGAAATAGGCTTCATCCGCGTGACGGTAATAAATTATCTCATGCGTCATTGGGATAAGTAAACTCCTATGATCAAAAGTATTCACTGTATTATCAGGGTGTGGTCCACTTGTGTTCCTACCCAAAATTGTTTAATCGTTTGAGTGTGAAAGACTAACAAACTAGGTATATCATTATATATTTCAATCATTTCTTTAATTTATTTTTGCAAGGAATTGAACAAGGTTTAATTTTTAAAAACAGGCCCATTTTGTTTTGAAGCAATCTCTCTTTCTCTGTCCATTCCAGGTAGCCTGTCATATTTGATATCTTTGCTTACAATAAAGTATATGAATAAATTCAATAACCAAATCAAAATTATCAAAATTATTGACAGAAAATAAGCAAATCATAACAGATTATTTTAAGATGGCTCCTTGAAATTATAGACAGAGCCACCGAAATGCTTAAACAAGTTACCAAAGCTTCATAACCCCAACAATTCCACCATTACTATTCTATTTAACCACAACAATAATCCCCTTTCCACACAAACAGAAAGTTTGGAAACAAGTAAGTTGGCGACAGCGCACCTGCGACAACACGACAACTGCGACGCGACAGAGCGACAGCCCCCGACCTCGACAGTTCAACTCTTCAGTTTTACTATATTTAGTAGTTTCATATTTGGTTTATTGTTATAATGTTGGAAATCTATTATGGTTTGTTTTGAAGAGTAAAATCTACATAATCATCACCTTGGAGTGAAAAATTCAAAGACGTGAAAGTGGTGTCTAACCGTATAGACCTCCTATACCGTTAGACACTAATTTTTATAGGAGGCAGAAATTTTTCAAGAGAGTGTGAAGTACTTATCTAGTTCAAATTAAGACGAACAAAGAAAAGATGGTTACTTTTGAAAAGAACGGTATTAATCAAAGTTTAGCACAGAATTGAATAACTATGTGTGACTTAGCTAAAAGTAGTCATAGTCTCTTGTTATTGGCTATGTTTTAAGTTTTTCATTGAAAAAAGACATAAAATAAAAATAAGAACTTTTTAATCAAAGGTAATATTATCTAGATTTAAACTTTTTCTAATAGTACTCTAATGTAAAATTGCAATGTTGGTCTAATGGTTGCAAGTGCCACTAATGAGCATTAGGTCCTGGGTTCATTTCCTAGGTAAAGCAAAAGTGCTATTGAGTTGTTATTAGAATTTCTCAGAAACAGTTTTGAACGTAGATTTGTGTCGGTGACGGCAATAGGCTCACCCCATGGGCCTACATAACTAGGTAACAATGGTCCCATAGGTACATCTCTGTTAAACCTTTCTAGGAAACGACACGTTTAGCACAGAGGCTGGTACGCTACGAGTAGCGGATTTAATTCCTGCATTGAACAAGTATTGGTAAATTGTTTACGATGAAATGTGTATTTTAGTACCAGTGAGCTCGATAGATGGCGTTAAGGGCAAATTAGAAGTCGCTATGGTTTCGTTACCGCGATTTAGGTAGGTTCAAACGATTATTGTAAACAAATGAGAAAAAAGCGGTTCAACATAGTTTTATTTATTCCTACCAGTATATTCACACCTAGTTCAACCTATTAATGCCAAGTGTTTCCATCGAGGCACTAGGTGCTAAACAGTAGGTATAGCATCCAGATAGATATTCCAGATGTAGGTGTCATGTGTATGTGAGTTTACATGATTATGAACCAACGACATTGAAGGAGAGAAGCGCTTATAAAATAAATATAGGCACGTTAGGAAAATGGCTATAAAATAATTGGTTTATTCAGGATACAGATATTTACATATTAAACTACGAGTATTAACAACTTAATAGATGTATATACAAACTAAAGATAAAAGTATGTCATCCACGTTGATGTCAACAGGAATAGTGCCCAGAACGCTGGCAGCATTGCCACGTTGGATGGCAATGCTGATTCCTTGGCCGAAAAATAGCCCAGCCCTCGGGTCACGTGAAGAGACGACTAGTTGTTTGCTAATATCGCAATAAAATTAATCTAACAAACCTTCACCGAACTTATTATTACACGAACAGCTCCTATCTCTTCACTTTACACAGCTTCACACATCTCAAGACAGCACAATAACGTTAAAACACTACATTTTTAATAACAACGCTGTTAGCGCAGCGAACACTTTTCATAACGCGCTGCGCTATCAAGAAAATTAAACTTCGTTATTGATAGCAAGCAATCTCAGTAATACAACAAAAGAAAAAACTTGCAGGAGTTACCTAAAGGCTTGGCTACTGTCTGTTTTTTAAACCCAGAGACTAAAATGACATTACAACACAAAAGAACTGGCATCATTCCTATAGTAAGTTTGACATTACTTGTGTCAATTTAGTCTCAGGGTATAAAAAACAGACGATAGTTGGGGCTAGTTTCGTGGAACAGAGTAACACTGCCTCCGATCAAATAGAGTTTTATTTAGAACCAACATTTTTCCAAAAACTTTTGATGCTGTAACCCGACCTAGAGGTGCAGTGAATTTTTCTGAGAGAAAATGTATAAATGGTAGTCGGTTAAACTGTAGCCTTTTAATCGATGAAAGGGTTTTTGTAATTGAATTAGTTCTGTCAGAGATTAGGAACTTTAAACCAAAACCTACCTAACCTTTATCTAGTAATCTTAATAGGTACAACATAATAGCCGCACAGTTTGAAAGTAGTAAGTTCAGAAGCAGTTACTGAATTGATATCAGATATTTTTAAAACGATTAACTTTTTATCCTAAAATAATCAAGAATTATTTTGGGTAAAAATTATGTATCCATAATTATGAATTCTTGATAAATCTTTATGGTCAAAATTCACCCCCTATAAAAGGATGAAATGGGAAACAAAGTTTGAAGGGAGAAATCTATTTTTACGCTGATGAAGTCGCTGCTTCTATCAAGCAGGTTTAAAAGATCTGCTATTTAACGAAACATGATCAATTAGGTACGGTTTGTTGCTAGAATCACTTACTAACAACTTCCAAAACGTAACAAAATTAGCAATAAAAACGCATTACAATATGAACTCAAAAGCAAAATCGCCTCATCTAGAAACTCTTTTAGTGCAAAAGCAATCCTTGAAATATTTCAGCTGCAGGAAGTTTCACTCGCTTCCTTCCTGAAACTAGCGCCCCCTGCCGCCGCCTTATTAAAACTTGTGAAACTTTCAGTAATTCTACCCACTGTACATTATTAAGGCGCTGCACTTTAATTTCTCGGCTTTTCTTTAATTAAAACTGTATTGGATATCTTTTAGAAGTGTCTTCTTGGTCTTTGTTGGTTACCAGATTGTTTTTCATTTGTTTCTTTTTTGGGAAGTTGGTAGTTGTTCCCTGTCTAAGTTTAGTGTCGTCGGTTACAGGGCTCTGGGTGTCTTGGACATCTAAACTGATATTATGAAGAGGTAGGGTTGTTTGTTTGTTGCTTTATTTATGTTAGTGATGTCTGGAATTACTGATCGATTCTCAGTGCTATATGGCTATTTGTTGTACAAAAAATCTGAACAGTGAAACTTAGTTTTTATTAGGAAATAAAAACGATATTGAGGTTTGTCTTTCTTTTTGTTACTTTGGGGGATGGCAAATTATAAAATAACTTCTCCCGTTCTGGGTAATGCGAGAGGGAGACCGATGAACGAGGCGCCCAAACCCAGTGTGTGCTTTTGTTATTGTGTGTGGCCTCTTGCAAGTCAACCTAGGAGTACGGTAAAAGTAACCGAGCTTGCCTGTGGGAACCTCAATTCAAGAATCAAATGAAGTCTTTGCTATGTGGGGGCTATGTAAAGACGAGAGTATTTATAGCCTTCTCTTTCTCACTTATACTGCATCCATAACCACCTAAAATTATATGCCTTTTACAGACCAACAGACATAACCTCTCAGCTTTTACCAAAACTACCAAAACCACTCCAGTTTTAAACTCTTAAGACACAAGACTAAAAAGATGCTTAGTCATGCAAATGTCAGACGAGAACTTCCATAACTTGCTTCTCATAAGCCTATCATAAAGTTTAGCGGTACAGTCGTTATGTGGTGTTACCTCTCCACACGAGGCGGTTTTACCTTCACGAAGTAATAATCTATATCTATACTAATATTATAAAGAGGTAAAATTTGTAAGTTTGTATGTAGGGGGTAATCTCTGGAACTACTGGTCCGATTTGAAAAATCTTTCAGTGTTAGATAGCCCATTTATCGAGGAATGCTATAGGCTATATACTATCACGCTACGACCTACGGGAGCGGAGCAGTAACGAAAAATGCGGGTGAAACCGCAGGGGACAGCTAGTATGTAATAAACTGGAAGTGACTGAAACTGGGTTTGTAAAGTAAAATCGTTTAGTAAACTGTGGTACAAGTGCGAGGATTCTTCTTTAATAAAGGACACTGAAAGCCGCGGCTGAAGCAGTCATTAATCTTGGACTGTATTTTTTGTTTTGGATTTGAATCGTCGAATAATTTTGTGGGTGTATCAGACTTTTACTGACTAAAATTAATCCGTAAGTAACTGAAGGACCACCTTTCAGTTACCTTTTCCGTTTCAGGGTCGCGGCGACTCTTGCAATTCATCCTGTATGCCTGGCAGAGATCTGCCCAGGCTGATTCTGTCTTCTGTGCCTATCTCTACCGAATATTTATTTATTTTATTTATCTTTTACTGTGCCTTAGGCATTTTCTACCAGTCGACCTAATACTTTGTTAGAAAAACTGACACCAGTGTTTTGTTTGAATGTGTATTTTTTTAAGGCTCGTGCTTGACTACTGTCTCACCTGATGGAAAACGACGATGTGGTCAATGATGGAGGAAGCTTGCCTAGAAGTTACCTATTCACCCTTGACATTAAAATTCCTAGGATATAGAGATAGCTACAAGCTATCAGGAAACAGGCTTCGGCAGGCCTAGCCTATCTACTGGATTATGCAAGTCAAATAAACAGTCGCTTTGCATAATTAAAGGTATCTAGCTGCAATTGGATTAACTGGAATCCAACCCTAACATAGAAATAGGCAAATAGTATAGCAAACATGAAGTAAAAGCTCCAAATCTTTTATCCCACTGTGTAATCAATCAGTAGACAATAAGGTCAAGCCCGATAACAGGCCATCCAAACATTGCGTGCCAATGAATCGAACAGGCCCTTCCTCCGGAAGCTGCTCTAATGAGGGGCAGCAGGGAAGGTGGTCTGTTGGTTGTAGACACGGCTTGTTAATAGCATTGTCAGGGTGTTTGAGGAAATGTGGAGGTGATTTAGTAAATGAGTTATGGCAATCAGTCAAAAAAAGGAACGGTGATACGTTTGATTGTAGTTTAATTTATCCCAATAAGAATTATACGAGTAAGTATAAGTCTTATAATGGTCCCACTGCTCAGCATTCGCCACGCGGGCCCAGTGCGAATTAGTGGATTTTATGTCTTCGAATATGTTTTAAGACGTGTCGGTTTCCTCACGATGTCTTCAAAGATAGGATGCCTGTGCCTAGAAGTGAAACATTGTTGACTTGTTATTGTAAATTGTTTAGTTGAACAAGATGATTTTCATATCGAAAACTGCTGCAAATGATACGGGCTTGTTAGGAGGAGAAGCGAGGACCATGACATAGGTAACAATTACAGAAAAAAAACAAAGATCCCCGGCATAAGCCTGATGATCTTGAATCAAAAGAGATCGCAAGTTAGTCCAATGCCAAACCTAACAACCTAGTGCTATCTTAGCGCTAAACAGGAGACCTAACTCCGAAGAATAGAAAAAAGAGAGAACAAAGAAGAAAGAAAGATGATTCAGGCATGATAATGTGATATGTGTAAGCTAATGTCGTTTCCTAAACCCATATTCATTTAATACTTAACATGACAAAGGAGGGGAATTTATAAAGATTCCCTCTGACCTTTTTATGAAATAAACAAGATGACAACCTCACAAAATAAACGAATATTTGAAACCTTACAAAATACGGGAGGTACCAACATAAGAACGTAAATTGCGTCTTAAGACCCTTCAGATTGTGGAACATGAGTCGCTACGTCGAGTAATCAAAAGAGAGGTACAGTTGTGACACTTTGGAGCACTTCAGATTACACAGATGCTATTTTTAATTACTGTAATCACGCTATTTTGTGTAAAACGGTTCAAGATTTTCGGGAAAAGACTTTTAGTTATTCACGGTACGTTTAATTTAGCTTTAATTCGTCTTGAAGTGAGAACAGACTGTTGAGCTGTCTAGGTCGGTACTTATTTGAAAATGAGCTTGGAAAGTTATAAATTAAATATCTTGGCAATCAGAATTCACTGTTCATTATTTCAATTGAGTTTTTCTTAATTTTTTAGGCGCTTAACGTTTGAATCCCCAACCGGTCCTATGAGACCGCGCTGTTATTGTTTTACTATTGTGTCTCGTTTCGCGGGTATCTGAGTAATTAATAAACTAGTGCGCCTCACCATCAACGATCGCATCACTGCTAACCATCGGGTGGGATCGCAGTCAAGCACTAGTTTATATAATTTTTTTTTATAAAGTCCCATAACTTAAATTGAGTTTTTACAAAACATGGCATTTGAACCACGATAATTAATAATAATAGTTTAAACACTGTTTTAAGCTATCACGGTTTGTTTCACAATTTAAATTGTCACTTACGGGATATCTTCCGTGGTTTTTATTTATTTTGAGTTCCCGATATTTCGACGCTGTTGCAAGCGCCATGATCGCGGGATGACTGGAGAGTGCGGGTGGGTAAAAACCACGGAAGATATCCCGTAAGTGACAATTTAAATTAATAATAGTTTATTCACAAAAAAACGTCACAATTTAGTTTCATCCCACTGATTATAAAACAAAATATCCACATACCTAAAAAACTAAGCGATCCAACACCACAAAATATAATAATCCATTCAAAACTGCAAACAAAAACACACCTTCCCCTCCCAGCCTTACATTCCATATCCTAACGGAGCGAGATAATTTGAGCAAGCACCCCTGTACAATAACAATTCCTCATTAAGGCATTTCCGGGCGCCTCAAAGACTCCCTTTGCTAAAAGCGCAGGTACCGGTATACCTGTATACCTGTAGTACCGGTATACCTGTAGTACGGATAGCAACAGAATTTACCGCGGTAAGGAACAGAGGTGTCGCAAACAGTTTCAAGTAATACTTAAGTTATGTAGGGCTGGGGTAAACGTTTAAGGCCTTATTTAAAAATAAACTGTTTACTACGTATTATTTTTTTTAATCAAGAATTCTCTAATCAATATTTAAACAAGCATGCAATCCTTATTTATTAAACTCTTTGGTGATACTATTTATTAAAATTCTGATTAGATTATTTAAATCTTCATAAATATTTTTAAATAAAAACCTGTACTTTTTGATTCGGAAGATCAAAAGGCCTTCCGAAAAAAAAGGAAGTGACTTTCATGAATAAGGCTGCTTAAGTGTACCTAAAGAAATATATTGTCTAATTGGTTAACCCTGAAATCGCACAACGGGGTCGCGGCAGACCAAAAAAGAGATGGCAGGACGACTTGGATGTCTTCCTTAAGAATTTGCAAGAAGTGGCTCAAAACCGCGAACGATGGAAGGAAAGGAGGGAGGCCTTTGCCCAACAGTGGAATAGTGGTTTATTATTATGGTTAACACACTTTCCCAGTAAACCAGTGGCACCCCTGTTCAGAATCACGTAGTAACATAGTAAGTCTGGGGTCTGGGGAGAGTGGGCCCTATGTGCAAAACATACTCACTTTTTCACAACCAAAGAAAATTTCCGAGTCATTGCTCCATACTCCATACCTACTACTAAAACATCGTCTGCTTGATTACGTAAAGAATTTAATAATTACTGTAAAATTATCAAAATGACATTGGTTGCCTGAATGGGGATACCAATTACCAATTATTAGTTATTGTAAGAGTCATTATGACCGCCTTTGTAATTTGTGTTGCATAAAGAATAATTTATAAATAAATAAATAAATCTCACAATTGCCCTGCTGGTAGTTTTCTTGGGAAAAGCCAATGATCAACTTATTTTTGTTTGAAGCTATATATTTTTGATAGCAGCAGTTTTATCTTTCTTGGTGTTGACTCTTGTATTATACAAAAAAAACCGCAACGTGTAACTTCGTCCCAAAGCGACGATTCCACATAAAACTTAGAAAAAACCGTTTTCAATAACTCAGTAAAATCACCGTATAAAACGCTACGACGCAACGCTGGCAACCCTACCTTGTCGCTTGTTCCGAGCGACGTGGCAACAAATGACGCGCCGCATCCGCGCGACGTTTACACATAAACTTCTCATACTCCACGAATTATGAACATTTTGTTGTTACTCAGTTTGCTTTTGATATTAGTTTATATGTGGCAGGTAAATGGTAGCAAAATCGTGGAATTAAAAGGAATTCACGGTGACCAAATTACCTCATATATGACAGTAAGGTAGGCGCCCGATAATAATGGAATAACGGGCAGTGACCCATACCTACATTTATTGACATTCTTAATTTCTAAATCGGAAATCAAAACGGTGAAGGAAAACATCGTGAGGAAACCGGTATGTCCTAGAACCAAAAATTCGAAGACATGTGACATCCGCCAATCCGCATTGGGCCCGCGTGGTGGATTATGACTCATTCCCTCTCCTAGAGAGAATGGGAAAGGCCTGAGTCTCAGCAGTGGGAACATTATAAAGCTGATGCTAAGCTATGGATTAACTCTCCTATATTTACTGACATTCTTAATTTCTAAATCGCAAATAAAGGCATATAAAGCTGTCTTAAATCAACAATTATCGCGATCCTTTACATTTTCTAGTAAAGAAAAACAGTTCATTGTTTCTTTTTCGGTTACCTACGCAGAGACATTAAGAAAAGGTCAATGTACTTTATTCCAATGTTTATTTATTTAGCTGTATACAGTAGTATTTGTAGTGGTTTCTTTTAAGTGTTGGGGATATGGGGAACTTAGACTTAAGATTGAAATGTTTCGCATTATTGAAGAGCAAAGTTAAAATAGTTTATTAACTGACTAAATAATTATGATGAAGTCTAACTACCATCAAAACTCTAAAACATACATTCCCAACGGGCGGTACCGCCCCCTAGTGGGCACTGGAGGTTTCCGTGAGGACGCTAGCAGGTCCAAAAATAAATAGGAAACTCCTTTTTTTAATACTTAATAAACACGACCTTTAAACACAACCATCAGGAGCACGATTAAAAAAAGAGAATTGTTATTTAATTTGTGATTATTTATAGAAAATAGACAGACATAAAATTGGTATAATTAAAATATGTATTGATTATAAAAAAATATTACAAATATGACTATATACCTACGTTGAAATTTTGTTTTCTTGTAAAGAGGGCAGTAGTTTATAAAAGGGAAATTATGCTCTAAAATGATCAAGATTCTCATGTTTGTGTATCTAACATAGCTAAGTAACACTTTAGAACAATGCGGTTTCCAAAGGGCGAGCGCTGCATTCCCATGGGTGTTCCGAGTGATTACAGTCTCATGTTACAAACAGAACAGCGGTCACCGACCTTGTAATTACGAGGTAATTATGGGAAGACTTACACAACATTAGCAGGTAAGGCTGAAGATTTGACGTAGGTATATATATACCTATTAGCTGCCAGCGCCCAAACAACATCCCAAGAGAACATATTCCCAGTATAGAAAGTATCATATGTGCTCATGTGTATAATATGTATTTGTATACCAAGTTTCATTGAAATAAAATCAATAGTTCTTGCGTCATCTAGACATACAAGCTTTCGCGTTTATAAAATAGTATGGCCGCAGCAGGGTCGTAGCCTACTGGAGCTAAGGCTCGACTGCCGAAAGGGAAAATTTATATCCAGGAACGTAAAGCAAAGAACATAGGTGTGGTTTTATGGTTGTAGTCCAAAAGTCTGACACGCCCTCTCACTTCACCCTAAGAGGTCATCGAATTATTTCCCTCCTAAAAAAAAAACGATACGGAGAAAGAGTGAGTGTCAGATTTTTTAGCTAAAACCTAGACTTCCCTTTAAATCGCTCTTTACATTCCCGGGCAGCGGTAACTATTTCTATCCTCGAAGGTTTATTTCAACACCAATCTCTATTTCAATATGGCAACTATGAAACCACAGACAACCATCCAAATGAATCCAGTAGAAACTGCACCTATTGAATTGCGTTTCACGAAAATCCCCATCATGTATTCGTGCTAACTCTGGCAGTTTCCATTATGGCGCCAGCAGATGGCACCACTGATGTATCGTTCGGTATTTTAAACGCTGAAAGTTTTCGTTCATTCCGCACAGTTGGGGAGCGCTGAAAAGCCCGTATTTGGGAATATTTCGTGATATTGATAGAGCTTTTGAAATTGAAACGAGTCGAGGAGTTATTTATGAAAAGTAGGCTGTATGGCGGATCTATTAGGAGATTATTATGAATTTTGTGTGGGTATGTAAGTAATGAAAGTTTTTTTTGTATAGTGTTATTATAAAAACGTGGAATAAAATAGTAGTAGTATTATTTATGATTTTTTGTACATTGACCATCTTAAATCTATCTTCTTTCGTTCAGACCATCCTAAGGTTGTCTGTAAAAGATTACCCTGTGTGATAAGACCGCCTATTGTACCTACCTACATAATTTTTGTTAATGTTTATCCTGTCCAAATTATAAGATGTTTGTTGCCTCGCAACTTAAATCATTAAGCGAATCAAACAAGTATTGTAGTAGTACGTAATAATATTTGTGGTTGTTTTTTTTTTAATAATGGTTTAAAGATTTAAATTAGTATACTAATTAAATACGCACTACTCCAAGATATAAGTCGAGAAAGAAATAAGCCTAAGGGTGATTACAGACTGACTAGATCATACCAAACAAGTCCTAAAACTACAAGACCTCAGTTAAAACCCAAACAGTAAAATTAACAGAGCACATAAACAGTGCAAACAATAACAACTACACACACAAATGATTTACTAGCAACTTCTACAGCAAAACAACTTGACCTCGGTAAACAGCAAAGTTTAAATTGCATGAACATACAAGCTATGTATGTAGATTTGATCAGGACACCTGGAGTCACCCTGGGGACCTGACGCTCCGCAGTTTACTGGCTAACGAGGACTGAGAACGGACCTGGTTGTGTAGCTGGTGTAATAAGAAATGAGTACAAGGAAATCTGAATGAGGTGACTGAATGGTTGTGTGTCAGATTTCATGATATAGGTTCGTGATGCGAAGAAATAAAAAGAATATTGTGAGGAAAATATTGTTTCAGAAAATGAAATGGTAGGTGGACCGATGGATGCTGATCTTAGTGATTACAATAGATGCCTATATCCAGCATAGGACATCTTTTATCTACAATAATTATGATGATATGGTTAGAAGAGTACCAAAAACATGCTACATGGATTGTGTGAAAGATGAAATGGCTATAAAAGGGGTAGTAACAATAAGAAAACGATTAATAGAAGAAATAGGCATATTGAGCCGACTTGAAAACATTAGGAAAAAAAGCAAAAAATAATATTAGAGGGATTATAGTAGAGAAAAATGTTGACAGACGAGAAAAAGTGCCTTAGTGAGACATAAAACGTAGAACGTGAGTATATTAGTAATGATAATTTAAATGGAATTCATTTATTTTCAAGCTTACAGAAGTTTTTCCTAATCGGGTTAACGTTTAAATCCTACCTAGATAACCTAAAAGCAAAAAAAAACTGAACTAAGCCGATTACCTGCACTCGGTTACTTTTATTCCTAAAATACTAGAGTATAATACTAATATTTCCTTTCAGAAATATTTTACCTTAAACCCGTTTAATGATGTCGATGCTTTGTTTCATGTCATACCTGTAACAAGAGAAATAAACATATGAATAATTTGATCAACTTGCTTGGAAGCAGATATAGCTTAGTCCATAACACAATCACACACAAACTTTTAAGAAAAATCTATAAGACGACATCTTTAAAAACGGTAAGTTGGCTTCGTTAGGTATATTAACATTGAATATAATTATTTATTTATTTTAAAAAGGCGGACCTAATGCCTTAGGAATTTTTTACCAGTCGACCTTAGAGTGGTGCAGAAAAAACATACACCAACAATACCACAACAATATACCACGTTTTCTGTGAAATGTAGCTCTGAGTCAAAAAATCGCTGTATTTTATATTGTGTATAAAGAGAATATATCTATTTTCTAGACTTCCATTTCTTCAATCATTAAAATATCCTTCTAAGCTAAATCTTAAAAGACCTAAATATTCTTTGAAATAAATAAAAATCCGTATTCAAAATCAGAAATCTTTTAATCCATACTGAAATAGAATATATGTAGCCACTTAGCAACTAGTTAGAGGAAACTTTGGCAAAGGAAAAACTCCCAGAGGAGCCTTTTAATCAGTAATTCAGGTAACTCGAGTAATGATATGTAAGTATCCTTTTCAAATACTTTTTCTAGCTTTCTGTAATGGTTTTGGAGAAAAAAGAACCTGTTTCGGTTTTGCCAATCAGTAAAAGAGTAAAATTTAGATTATGTGGACAGAAAAGCGTATATTGCTACATACGTATTCCGTATTTCTTTCGTTTTGATAATAAATAAAAGTGTGGTAACTGTAAAATTTTGTTAATTTTTTTACCTTTGATAGACAGAATCATCAAAAATCATTTCAGAATTTACAAAATAAAATCAATTTCTTCTCAAAAACTACTGGACGAACGCAGTAATGTCAGCTGTCAGTAACAATGGCGGCCATCTTGGTTTTAATCAATCATGTTCCCGCCAAATGGGACTGATTCGTTTTCAAATAGATTTTTCTGGTATTTGCTGTATTTGTTGTTCGAATCCAATTGGGTTTCGGACTGTTCGGTGAAATTATGGATGATTTTTGGATAATTGAATCTGGTATTGCTCTGTATGATTCCCCATGGGATTTTTATTTCGGTTGCTGGTGATTTACAAAATTATAAGTAAAACTGCGAATGACTGCTAGTATTTTTATTGGTTATCATGAAAATCATTAACATTATTTTAGATAATTAATTCTCTACATCTATGTATACTACTATTCAGTTCGTATTTGCTATGACCATCATCATCATCATCATCATCATCTACCTAGCCTTTTCCCAACTATATTATGGTCGGCTTCCAGTCAACCCGGATTTAGCTGAATACCAGTATTTTACGAGGGGCGAACTAGCAGACCTCCCTCGTATCTGTTTTGACCATGTCCTGATAGAATTCATAATATTATTATTTTATTAATATTTCACACAACACATTTGGAGAATTCCGTCCCAACAACAATGGTGAAGGTTCACGCAGGCTGCACGTAGATGGCGCCACGGAGCGTCATTAGTGGGTCGCACTTCCGGTTCCGCTGGAGCCCCGCTTCCGGCCCCCGCCCCATTGTGGCGAAGCACCCCGACTGTTGCTCTTGTTTTTCAGACATTTTAAATGTAATTTTATGTCATTGTGGTGTTAAATACTTTGGGGAGTGATGAAATTAAAAGTTATTCAATTTGTAAAATTTAATTCAAAACATTTTTACCAGTCTTCCAAGTTAAATTAACATATTTTGTAAATGAAGATTTTGTTACAATCGATATGGTTCCTGAAGTTGAAAAGGCATTTTTTTATGACTATAAGCGGTTTAAACCTACATTTTTAAAAATAGAAAAACCCGATAGTAAATAACATAGATGGGTGATATCCAAAAACATGCAAGGTCTCAGATACATAAAATATTCAAGTAAATAACATTCCAAAACTCAATAAATACTGAAGAAATGCGAGGTGTATTCGAAAAGATAAATATGACTGATATTGCTTTCAAAGGCGACAGCCGGCGACACGGTGCAACTGACATATTGACCTGTTTCCCGGAATCGTCCGGAATGCCATCCACAACCGTTTACGGGAACTCCAGGAAAATGTGTTCACTTAACAACTATAGAGTTACGTAAATTTTTAATTAATTTCCTGAAACATTTACGCTTCGTTTAGAATTTAGATTTATATTAAAAATAAGATTAAAAAGTATATATTATTGTGAATTTAATAATCTAATTGATTCGGTATGCGTTTCAATGCGTTAAGGAAAAAGGTTTATATATAGCTGGGGCTGGTGGAGTGAGTATCTTCGGTGAGTTGGGCGCAACTCGCTGTTGGGTCCAAGTTAAGGGTCCATGAAAATGTTGAAGATCAAGAGGAGCCTTTGGCTTCTCTTCCTGCTGGCTGTGGGGGTCACAGCCAGACCTGATAGCGGTGAGTCAGCCTTCTCTTAATCTGTTTAGAATTCTAGATAAATTAGTGAAACTTTGAACAATAAACTCTATGTTATATGCGATATAGTTCAAATTCCGTTGTGTCCATATTCTTTTGTTTATTTTGGGGAGGGGGGGGACACAATAATAAAGAAGTTGAAACTATTGGCGGTAATAGATTGAAATTATCTCGAATTTTGATTGCAAGTGTAGTTTACTATTTTATATACACCCTTTGTCCCTTTTTTATTTTTGTGTAAATTGATAGTGTGAAACCGACTTGGACAAGACATAGAATTTGCTATACTTTAGAACGCGTTACGTGTTTTTTTATTCTTTTTTTTTTCATGGAATCACAGATGCTTAATTTTTTTATATTTTTTTTTTTTAAAAGCTTCCACAATCGAGCTATTAGATTCCGCACCAGACAGCACAGAGCTGCTGAGATCTGGACATGTACTAGAATCGGCCTCACAAGAATCATCAGGTAATTGGCAACATTCGAGGTTTTTTACTAAGTAAAGTGACTTTTAGTAAAATACTGGTATAGAATAGAATAGAATAAACTTCGGCTAAATCCAGCTTGACTGGAAGCCGACCCCAATATAGTTGGGAAAAGGCTAGGTAGATGATGAAGGTGAATTTTAGTAATTGTTATGAGTAAACCAGCAGGTATTATGTACAATATTTGCTTTAAAAATAACAAAAAAGAAAAGAATAATTATTTCTAGGTGACACATTCAGACAACAATAACGACACTGCAAGACATTTTTACTATGCACAGTGTTTACCAGTTTTCGGACATTGCATTATTACAAAAACAAAAACTGCTAGTTATGTAAGTTTGATTGCATTTTAATATCCAATTTAAATGCAATGTTTCGTATTTCCATTTCACTAGCATGTTTAGTTTTTGAGATTAACTTTTTTGAAAATAATCTTTTTTTAACCGGGTTAGTTTCAGAGAAATTATATTTTTTTCTAAATACCCAGATATAATTATTTAAACTATCAGTTTTTTTTGTAAAAAAGCAATTTCTGAATAATCGACTTTATAACACACTGTCCTACGTTGAAAGGAAGCAACGAAATAATATCACGCGTTAATCATCACTTAACTTCTAAACGGTCCATTAGAAAATTGTCATATTGACAATTTTACTATGAAAAACTGTCAATGTGACAATTTTTTAATGATGATTAACGTTAATGGACATTAAGGGACGCTAATGACTCACTGTGAGTACCAGCGTTAGAGTTTCTAATGTGATACTCGTAATTCACTTCTATCAACAGGGTTATTTTTCAATAACTGGCCCAATTTTCACAGGGTGTTCTACCTATGAATATGAACAACTCACTATGAGACTAACACTGAAATCACGAAAAAAAAAATCAGCTGTTTCATACATTTTAGTCGAGTAGGTATTGAACTTTTCTATGAAACAGCTGATTTTGAACATCCAGTGAAAACTTGGCTGGTCATTGAAAAACAACTCCGTATAAGAAAACAATGAATTAATAAATCTATGTATTACAGATGAAACAGCCGAATCCACTGCAGAGGACTCGGACTCTGATGAAAGTCGTATGTTCCACCCCGAAGAATTGCTCAGCTTCGGTAAGTCACCCAGTAATCACTTTGAGGTCACCAATAAGGGAGTAAGAGAGGTTCGGGTTTTTTTAGCGTAGGGTAGATTTCTTTATGAAACTATTATTATATACGACACTCGAATTCATCGCGAGTCTACAGGAAATTTATGTATTCTATCGTTAATACATGTTCCTGCGCATATTTCTAAATGAGCTCTAAGTATACATGACGAGGGATTTATTTATACTACAATATTTGTATATTGTAATTAATTAAAAATCATATTTATATTCACATTTTAAGTAAAACGCTTAGAAAGTGTGTCTTTAACAAGGTTATGCATATTATCTCTAAATAGATAAGTAAAACATGTTTTTTTTATGCTTGATTGGAAAAACTTAATCGAAACAGTCTCAGGCAAAATTCTCAGCCAGGTCCCGAACAATGCTATTCACTAATTTGCGTTTCATTTTCCCTACAGAGCCAGTACACAGATGCAACTCAGCAGGAGACATGTACTACGAGAAGAGGAACAACATCTGCTACGTTTGCGCCTGCTTCACTACTTCAGGACTCTTGTACTCCAAGTGTGCAGCCTGCAACCTATGCTTCCGTAAGCAACCACACTATTGTATATACTCCAAACTTTAAATCGTTAAATCCAATGTGTCAAAACTGATCATCGTCATGTACGGTGTCTACAGCAGCATGTAATATTGTGCATATCAGTTATGTCAAAACAAAAACGCGGCCAAATTTTGACGTGATCGGATGAATCTGTCGATTTAATCTTTGGAGTATATTGTCCACTATATTTGTAGCCAGGCCAAGCAGGTTAACAGTAAGTAACTTCAAATGATTTTTCACAGTGGAACAACAACAGGCTGTACCTTTACCGCCTCCGCCGCGTAAGTTTTGTTGTCATTATTTTGGTCTGTCTGGTCGTTTCTTTCGTCTTTGGTCTGTCGTATTTCTATAGTTTCTTCTATAATTATCAAACATTTTTGGTTGTTTGAAGATGATTTATCTTACAATTTTTTCAGGTCTTTTCTCTTTGACTCCGTCGACTAAATAGAGGTCTTTACATTAAGAGTTGTTGTCAGCATGATTTTCATTCTTATATTCCTTGTTTTCTATTATCTTGAACTAGAACAATTTTATGCTAGAGACACATTGAATAACTTACAAATTTTAATCCCATATTTATAGTTCCACCATTCATACCGAGTCCTGTACCAGGTAAATTATATTTTTTTTAGGTATCCTAAATTTTTTGTTCAATGAGATGCTCTATCTTAAAGTCTAAATTTTTTGTACGTAACTTGTGTTTAAAGTCAATTTTACTATATGACCAAGGTTATGTTTCAGCACCTCTTCTGTTACCACCATTACCCCCACATCCACTACCAAATATACTTCCTCCTCCACCAGGTACACAACTTTTAATTATGCCATAATATGATTTGTTTGTTTAATATAAAACATAATTACATTATTATGAAATAATTTAAATTAGTATCACCATACTACAAAACATAGATATCTTACAAATTGCATTTTCTGCAGAACCTCTTCCACCAAAGCCTTCTTCTCCAGGTATAATATTACTATTTTAGCACTTATCATCATGTCCAAGTTTAGCAAAATGTCTTTAATTTAATGTTACGGACTTTGTATTGGTTTTTACAGAATTTATTCCAATACCACCACCACCACCACCACCAATGCCACAGCCACCACCGCCACCACCCACTCAAACAGGTATATTTATGTTTGAACAGTGAAGAGTAATGGATTTCATTAATTTAAACATTTGATTCATAGTATCTCTTCCTTCTGCTTTAGCTGTAGAAGTTGAAGTTATTGTGCCACCGGTGCCGCCACCAATTCCTGCTCCAGGTAATATGGAGTCATAATTTGAATTTTTTTTTCATTTCTCTAAAAATTACAGCTTTATAGTCTCTTTCACTGATTTCATATTCAATTCAAAATTAATTTCTTAAGCATTTTTTTGTTATTAGGGCCTTAAATTATTTTGACACGTTAATTTTTTGCAGTGCCCTTGCCACCAACACCAGGTATATTATATGATTTGGTTATTGTCACTATCTGTGAGTGCAAATTTATTTACGCTACATTTTACATCTCTCTGACTGATTCTATATTAATCAAACGATGATCGTCTTTTGTATTGGGGTCTTATGTTTGTATCTGCATTACTATCTTACCTGTTACTAAAAAGTTATAAATCAAATATTCAGTAAGTGGTCAAACCAAAACTTAATTTATAACCTTTACCTTCACTTTTGGTATCTCACGCTGATATTCAATTTCAAATTTAAACTACTCATGCAATTGTCTAAATTCTTCTTTCTGCTTTAGTTGCACCGCCGGTTTCTCCCCCAGGTAATACTCTAACTATTTGTTACAACTTTCCTTTATTTAATATGAAATGATACCCTTTATGTTTATACCAATTATATTTCTGATGGATACTTCAAGTTTATATTTCCGATGAAAACTTCAAGTTTATCTTCCTAATTATTAGATTTAGAGATCACTTTTGACTCGTAAATTGCTTTCAGCAGCTCCACCACCACCTTCACCAGGTATTTTAAGTATTCAATATAGTAGATAATGATAGTATATTCGTAATAATCTATACTAATATTATAAAGAGGTAAAATTTGTAAGTTTGTATGTTTGTAAGTTTGTATGTAGGGGGTAATCTCTGGAACTACTGGTCCGATTTGAAAAATTCTTTCAGTGTTAGATAGCCCATTTATTGAGGAATGCTATAGTATACTAATATTATAAAGAGGTATTTGTAAGTTTGTATGTTTGTAAGTTTGTATGTAGGGGGTAATCTCTGGAACTACTGGTCCGATTTGAAAAATTCTTTCAGTGTTAGATAGCCCATTTATTGAGGAATGCTATAGGCTATATACTATCACGCTACGACCCACGGGAGCGGAGCAGTAACGAAAAATGCGGGTGAAACCGCAGGGGACAGCTAGTAATTGATAAAGTTGAATAATTTTATACTTTTATTAGAATAATTTTATTATATATGGTAAGATGAAGCTATATTTTCGTTCACATTTCATAGCACCATTATACATATGGTATTTCCTTCCACTTATTCCTTACTGAATATTTCAAGTTGACCTAAGTGATAATAACGCTAGAAAAAAGTTGACATTATTTTTATTCTTGTATTATCATGGCCACTATCTCTACCACCAGGGACAAACAATTACAATTCCTTAACAGCATATTTAACTTTGAATTTACATTGAAAGCTCGATATAGCTCATTGATTTATTTCGGTTACTCTTTAACAGAACTACTTCCACCACCCCAACCCTTCCAACCTCCAGTGCCTCTTCCGCCAGGCGTTCTTCCTCCAGGTAAATGAATAGTATTCATATCCCAGGTTCCATAATTACATTTTTAGGGTTCCGTACCTCAAAAGGAAAAAACGGAACCCTTATAGGATCACTTTGTTGTCCGTCTGTCCGTCCGTCTGTCAAGACCCTTTTTCTCAGGAACGCGTGAAGGTATCAAGTTGAAATTAAAACCATATATTGAAATCTGCGGTCCCTTGAAGTTGTGCAAAAATCAAACTTGTAAGTTACCGGGAAAAAAAGATACGTCCGTTTATGTTGGAAAAAACGTACATTTCGACACTGTCAAAGGAATCAAAACTCATAGGGTGCTTCCCGTTGACCTAGAATCTTGAAATTTGGCACGAAGCAAGGTATTATAGCACTAATATCGGGAAAAGTCTGAAAACTGAAAATTTTTAGTTACGTCACAAGAAAAAAAAATTGAAAAATCTTCAAGACTCGATTCGAGAATTTAACTGTTTTTATAGGTAGGTTGGTACGAAACCCTCAGTGCGCGAGTCCGACTCGCACTTGCCCGGTTTTTTTTATATTGTACAATTCTGAGCACACAAAATTTCAAACTTTTAATCATTCTCATATTTACAAATTCAATTTCTACAGTACCAGTGCCGCAACCGCCACCTCCACCAGGTATAACATAATTGTTTGCTAAGAGCTCAAACGGATTACCACTATTCTATTTAATTAGTATTCCTGATTCCACATATGACTTTGAATTTACGTTGAAAAGCTATGTATTTATTCTTGTTACTCTTTGACAGCACCACTTCCACATCCCCAACCTCCAGTGCCTCTTCCGCCAGGTGTTTCTCCTCCAGGTAAATGAAGAGCATTCATATCGCTGGTTCAATAATGATGATACCTATTGGTATTCCTGTTGTTTGTTGGTTATTTTACCATAGCCACTATCTCTTCCACCAGGGATAGACCATGTGTATAGAAACCCCTAAAAGCACATTTAACTTAGAATTTACGTTCAAAGCTATGTATTTATTTTTGTTACATTTTGTTATAACCACTTCCAGTGCCTCAACCTCCTTTGCCGCCAGGCGTTTCTCCTCCAGGTAAATTAAGAGTATTCATATCCCAGGTTTAATAATGACATTATAATTCTCGTCACTTATATTAACAAATTCAATTTCTACAGTACCAACGCCGCAATGGCCACCTCCACCAGGTATAACATAATTCTTTGCTAAGAGCTCAAATAGTTAACGACTCCCTTTCTATCATTTTGATATTTCTGATGTGAAATGCATTGTTGAACTCTTTGATATAACCACTTTCAGTGCCTCAACCTCCACTGCCGCCAGGCGTTCCTCCTCCAGGTAAATTAAGAGTATTCATATCCCAGGTTCAATAATGACGTTATAATCCTCGACACATGTTCATAATACTTGTAACACATATTTACAAATTTCAATTTCTACAGTACCAACACCGCATTGGCCACCTCCACCAGGTATAACATAATTTTTTGCTAAAAGCTCAAATGGATTACCAACATTCTATTTAATTAGTATTCCTTATTCCACATTCGACCTTGAAATTCCGTTATTTATTTCTGTTACTTTTTGACAGGAATACCTCCACCACCCCAACCTCCAGTGCCTCTCCCGCCAGGCGTTCCTCCTCCAGGTAAATTAATAGTATTCATATCCCAGGTTCCTTAATCATCTGCTTAGCCTTGTCCCAACTATATTGGGGTCGGCTTCCAGCTAAGCCGGATTTAGCTGAATACCAGTATTTTACGAGGAGCAGCTGCCTACCAGACCTCCACAACCCATTAACTGAGGTAACACAGTACTTCATTACAAGACTGGAATCAGATTCACTGGCTTCTGACTATCCGTAACGACTGCCAAAGATCTAAAAATGACAGCCGGGACCAACGGCTTAACGTGCTTTCCGAGGCACGGAGGGAACTCGTTATGTTAAGATGGTCACCCATCCACAGACCAACCTAGGCAAGCGTTGCTTAACCTTGAAGATCGACCTGTGCCCAGGTTCCTTAATGATGTTATTTAAATTGTATAATCCTGAGCATATATGTATAATTTCAATAACTACAGTACCAGTGCCACAACCGCCATCTCCACCAGGTATAACATAATTCTTTGCTAAGAGCTCAAATGGATTACCACTACTCTATCTAACTGGTATTCCTGATTCCACATTTGACTTTGAAATTCCGTTGAAGGCTATGTATTTATATCTGTTACTTTTTGACAGGAATACCTCCACCGCCCCAACCCCCACTACCCCAACCTCCAGTACCTCTCACACCAGGCGTTCCTCCTCCAGGTAAATTAAGAGTTTCCATATCTCAGGTTAAATAATGAGATTACAATTCTTAGCACATACCTATTCATAATACTCGCATATTTACAATTTCAATTTCTACAGTACCAGTGCCACAACCACCTACTCTACCAGGTATAGCATAATTCTTTGCTAAGAGCTCAAATGGATTACCACTTTTCTATCTAATTGGTATTCCTAATTCCACATTCGACTTTGAAATTCGGTTGAAAGCTATGTATTTATTTCTGTTACTTTTTGACAGGAATATCTCCACCACCCCAACCCCCACTACCTCAACCTCCAGTGCCTCTCCCGCCAGGCGTTCCTCCTCCAGGTAAATTAATAGTATTCATATCCCAGGTTCCATAATGATGTTATTTATATTATAAAATCCTGAACACATATGTATAACATCTACAGTACCAGTGCCACAACCGCCGACTCCACCAGGTATAACATTATTGTTTGCATAAAAACTCAAATGGATTATGACTCTCTTCCTATCTAATTGATATCCTTGACGTGTGATTTGAGTTTGTCTTCTAGATCTAGATATTTTAAATTTGTTGTTTTAACAATATAAATTACATTTTGTATTAGTTCCAGAAGTAATAACACCACCAATTCCTGCAGTTAATTTTTGGTTACTTTTTGCTTTTTTCAAATATGTTTTTGGCATATTTCAAGTTCATCCTTCGGATATTACAATAGCCGCCTTCTCTACCACTACGGATAAACCATTATAATTCTTTATTAGCACATTTGACATTGAATTTTCGTTAAAAGCTATGTATTTATTTCTGTTACACTTTAACCACTTCCAGTGCCTCAACCTCCACTGCCGCCAGGCATCCCTCCTCCAGGTAATTTAAGAATTTTCATATCCCAGGTTCCATATTGATAATATTTATATTGTATATATCTCAGCACACATTTATAAATTCAATTTCTACAGTACCAATGCCGCAACCGCCACCTCCAAGTATAACATAATTATGTTTGCATAAAAACTCAAATGGATGACGATTTTCATTCTATTTAACTGGTATTCCTGATGTGTTAAGTCCAATTTGAATTCATTTTCTACATCTTTTAAATTAGATGTGATTAGAATTTACATTGAAAGCTATGTATTTATTCTTGTTTCTGTTTGTCAGAACCACTTCCACAGCCCCAACTCCCAGTGCCTCTCACGCCAGGCGTTCCTCTTCCAGGTAAATTAAGAGTATTCATATCCCAGGTTCAATAATGACGTTATTTATATAGCGTTATTCTCAACACATATTTATTATACTCGTAACTCATATTTACAAATTCAATTTTTACAGTACCAACACCGCATTGGCCACCTCCACCAGGTATATCATAATTGCTTGCATAAAAACAGAAATGGATGATGATTTTATTTCTATTTAACTGGTATTCATTTTTGTTACTCTTTGACAGAAATACCTCTACAGCCTCAACCCCCACAACCCCAACCTCCAGTGCCGCCAGGCATACCTCCTTCAGGTAAATTAAGAGTATTCATATCTTAGGTTCAGAAATGACGTTATATTCCTTGTCACATAGATAGAAAATATCTAATTGGTATTCCTGATTCCACATTTGACTTTGAATTTAAAAGAGAGAGAGAAGAAAAGCTATGTATTTATTCTTGTTACTGTTTGACAGCACCACTTCCACAGCCCAAACCTCCAGTACCTCTTCCGCCAGGCGTTCCTCCTCCAGGTAAATTAAGAGTATTCATATCCCAGGTTCTATAATGACATTGTTTATATAGCGTTATTCTCAACACATATTTAGTATACTCGTAACTCATATTGTCAAATTCAATTTCTATAGTACCAGTGCCACAATCGCCACCTCCACCAGGTATAACACAATTGTTTACACAGGAGCTCAAATGGTTCACGACTCTCTTTCTATCTGATTAGTACTCCAGATGTATTATGTCCGATTTCAGTTCATCTTCTAGATCTTTTAAATCAGTTGTTTTAAAACAGTGTTCTCTTTTTTTCTATGGCTGATAACAATGTATGATATGAATATACATTGAAACTATGTATTTATTCTGGTTACTCTTTGACAGAAAAACTTTCACAATCCAAACCTCCATTGCCGCCAGGCATTTCTCCTCCAGGTAAATTAAGAATCTTTTTATCCTAGGTTCAGTAATGATGTTATAATCCATGTCACATGTTTATAATTCTCGTAACTTATATTTACAAATTCAATTTTTACAGTACCAGTGCCGCAATCGCCACCTCCACCAGGTATAACATAAATATTTGCTAAGGGATTACCACTATTCTATCTAATTGGTATTTCTGATTCCACATTCGACTTTGAATTTACGTTGAAACGCTATGTATTCATTCTTGTTACACTTTGACAGAAAAACTTCCAGAATCCAAACCTCCATTGCCGCCAGGCATTTCTCCTCCAGGTAAATTAAGAATCTTCTTATCCTAGGTTCAGTAATGACGTTATAATCCTCGTAACATGTTCATAATATTTGTAACCCATATTTACAAATCCAATTTCTTCAGTACCATCGGCAAATGTTTGCTAAGAGCTCAAATGGATTACCACTATCCTATCTAATTGGTTTTCCTGATTCCACATTTGACTTTGAATTTACGTTGAAAAGCTATGTATTTATACTTGTTACTCTTTGACAGCACCACTTCCACAGCCCCAACCTCCTGTACCTCTTCCGCCAGGCGTTCCTCCTCCAGGTAAATTAAGAGTATTCATGTCCCAGGTTCAATAATGATGATACTTATATTGAATCATTCTCAGGACATATTCATAATACCTACTCCTAATTGCAAACTCAATTTCTACAGTACCAGTGCCGCAACCCCCACCATCACCAGGTATAACATAATTGTTTACACAAGAACTCAAACGGATTACAATTCTCTTTCTATCTAATAAGTACTCCAGATGTATTACGTCCGACTCCAGTTCATCTTCTAAATTAGTTGTTTTAGCCTTTTCTGGGTAGCTATATACCCCATTGGTTTTAACAAGCTGTTCTCCTTTGCACTATGGCTGATAACAATGTATGCTATGAATATACATTGAAAGCTATGTACTTATTCTGGTTACTTTTTGACAGAAAAACTTCCACAATCCAAACCTCCATTGCCGCCAGGCATTCATCCTCCAGGTAAATTAAGAATATTTATATCCCAGGTTCCAAAATCAGGATATTATATTGTGAAATTCTCAGCTCCTAATTACAAATTCAATTTCTACAGTACCAGTGCCGCAACCGCCACCTCCACCAGGTATCGCTTATATTTGTTAACAGCTCGAATGGATTAAGACTCTCGTCTTCTAGATCTAGATCTTTTAAATTACTTGTTTTAACATTTTCTTTGTAGCCATCTACATCATTGATTTTAAGAAGGAATTCTCCCCTTTTACTATGGCTTATAAACAATGTACTTACAAATCACATTTTTATATTAGTTCCAGAACTAATAACATTACCAATACCTCTAGGTAATTTATGACCGCAGTTCACTTTCTCCAAATTAGACGTTTTTGGTATATTTCAAGTTTATCTTACGGATATTACCATAGCCACATTCTCTACCGATAGAGATAAATAATTAGAATCCCTTATTGGCATCTTTTATTTGAATGTTCGTTGAAAGCTATGTATTTATTTCTGTTACTCTTTGACAGGAGTACCTCCACCGCCCCAACCCCCACTACCTCAACCTCCAGTGCCACCAGGCATTCCTCCTCCAGGTATTCCTTATTCCACATTTGACTTTGAATTTACGTTAAAAACCTATGTATTTATTCTTGTTACTGTTTGACAGCACCACTTCCACAGTCCCAACCTCCAGTACCTCTTCCGCCAGGCGTTCCTCCTCCAGGTAAATTAAGAGTATTCATATCCCAGGTTCAAAATAATAACATTATAATTCTCGTCACATAATACTCGTAACTCATATTTACAAATTCAATTCCTACAGTACCAACACCGTATTGGCCACCTCCACCAGGTATAACATAATTGCTTGCATAAAAACTGAAATGGATGACGATTTTATTTCTATTTAACTGGTATTCATTTTTGTTACTCTTTGACAGAAATACCTCTACAGCCTCAAACCCCACAACCCCAACCTCCAGTGCCGCCAGGCATTCCTCCTCCAGGTAAATTAAGAGTATTCACATCCCAGATTCAGTAATGATGATATTAGGAAATATTCATAATACTCGGAACTCATATTTACAAATTCAATTTCTACAGTACCAGTGCCGCAACCGCCATCTCCACCAGGTATAACATAATTGTTTACACAAGAGCTCAAATCGATGATAATTCTCTTTCTAAGTGGTATTCCTCATGTATTAAGTCCAATTTGAATTCATCTTCTACATCTTTTAAATTACTTGTTTTAACAACTTCTGGTTAGCCATAGATCTAATTGATTTTTACAGAGAGTTCTCCATTTCCTATAGCTGATGAATACTATACCTATAAATCACATTTTTGTATTAGTTCCAGAACTAACGACACCACCAATTCCTCCATGTAATTTATGGCCGCAGTTTGCTTTCTCCAAATTGTATGTTTTTGGCGTATTCAATTTTATCCTTCGGATAATACTGTAGCCACATTGTCTAATGCTAGAGATAAACAATTAGAATCACTTGTTAGCACCTTTAAATTTGATATTTCGTTGAAAGCTATGTATTTATTTCCGTTACTGACAGGATTACCTCCACCGCCCCAACCCCCACTACCTCAACCTCCAGTGCCACCAGGCATTCCTCCTCCAGGTAAATGAAGAGTATTCATATCCCAGGTTCAAAATAATAACATTTCAACATCACAATTCTCGTCATATTATACTCGTAACTCATATTTACAAATTAAATTTCTATAGTACCAACGCCGTATTGGCCACCTCCACCAGGTATAACATAATTGCTTTCATAAAAACAGAAAGGGATGACGATTTTCTTTCAGTTTAACTGTTATTCATTTTTGATTATGTTTGACAGGAGTACCTCCACAGCCTCAATCCCCACAACCCCAACCTCCAGTGCCACCGGGCATTCCTCCTCCAGGTAAATTAAAAGTATTCACATCCCAGATTCAGTAATGATATCAGGACATATTCATAATACTCGGAACTTATATTTACAAATTCAATTTCTACAGTACCAGTGCCGCAACCGCCACCTCCATCAGGTATAATATAACTGTTTACACAATAGCCCAAATGGATTACAATTATCTTTCTATCTAATTGGTATTCCTCATGTGTTAAGTCCAATTTAAATTCATATTCTAGATTTTCTAAATTAGTTGTTTTAAGATTTTCTGCGAAGCAATTCACCTTATTGATTGTAACAAGGAGTTCTCCTTTTCATTATAAATGATAAACAATGTATCTATAAATCACGTAACTGCACATTTACCGCGATCAATGTCTCCGGGTAATTTATGGCCGCAGTTCGGTTTCTCCAGATTTTATGTTTTTGGCATATTTCAAGTTAATCCCCCAGATATTACCATAGTCCCTTTCTCTACCACTAGGAATATACAATTATAACATTTTAACAGCAAATTTAACTTTAAATGTACATTGAAAGCTATGTACTTATTCTGGTTACTCTTTGACAGAAAAACTTCCACAATCCAAACCTCCATTGCCGCCAGGCATTCATCCTCCAGGTAAATTTAGAGTATTTATATCACAGGTTCAGTAATGACGTTATAATCCTCGTAACATATTCATAATACTTGTAACAAATATTTACAATTTCAATTTCTACAGTACCAACACCGCATTGGCCACCTCCACCAGGTATTGCTTGCATAAAAACAGAAATGAATGACGATTTTATTTCTATTTAACTGGTATTCATTTTTGTTACTCTTTGACAGAAATACCTCTACAGCCTCAATCCCCACAACCCCAACCTCCAGTGCCGCCAGGCATTCCTCCTCCAGGTAAATTAAGAGTATTCACATCCCAGATTCAGTAATGATGATATTAGGACACATTCATAATACTCGAAACTCATATTTATTTACGAATTCAATTTCTACAGTACCGCTGCCACAACCGTCACTTCCGCCAGGTATAACATAATTGTTCACTAAGAGCTCAAATGGATGATAAGTCTCTTTCTATCTAATTTGTATTCCTCATGTGTTAAGTCCAATTTAAGTTCATCTTCTACATTTTTTAAATGATTTGTTTTCTGGTTAGCCATACATGTCATTGATTTTTACAAAGAGTTCTCCCTTTTCTATAGCTGATAAATAATATACCTATAAATCATATTTTTGTATTAGTTCCAGAACTAATAACGCCACCAATACCTCCAGGTAATTTATGGTTGCAGTTCGCTTTCTGCAAATTTTATGTTTTTGGTATATTATAAGTTTATCTTCCGGATTTTCGTATCCGTTTTATCTACCGTCAGAGGTAGATATTTGAAAACCTTTAACAAAAAACTTAACTTTGTAAACTATGTATTTATTTTTGTTACTGTTTGACAGAACCACTTCCACAGCCCCAACCCCCATTACCTCAACCTCCAGTGCCTCTCACGCCAGGAGTTCCTCCTCCAGGTAAATTAAGAGTATTCATATCCCAGGTTCAATTTTGTAATTCTCAAAACATAATCTAAATACTTATAAATAGTACCACTTCCAGTGCCTCAACCTCCAGTGCCACCAGGCATTCCTCCTCCAGGTAAATTAAGAATATTCATAACCAAGGTTCAATGATGACGTTATATGATGTAGAAATTTAACGACTAGTGCAAAATTCTGAAGAATATTTTCTTTCACATTATACTTTTTCACGGAAATTTCCCTGTTAGCCCCAACTTCATTGCCTCTGCCACCAGATAAATTTTAAATTCTATGAAACAAATTGAACTTAAAATTAAACCATTTACTTTAATACCAGCTTACATACAACTAAATACTCTGTTCTTGATTAGTTTCAGAAATAGTAGAAAAAATTATACACAAGTATCCGGCCCTACCATTGCCCCCACCTCTTTTACCAGTTCAACCAGGTAACTTTGAGACTTCAATAATATTGCATTTGACTCGTTATTTTAGATAACATGACTTAGTTCTTCTGTTTTAGTTCTAGAAGTAATAACTTCACCAATATCACCTCCAGGTTTTTTAAAAGTAATGCTTTGAGTTAATTTTCTACATCTTTTAAATTAGTTGTTTTAACATTTTCGATGTGGCTATATGCCTCATTGATTTTACTAAGAGTTCTCCCTTTTGTTATGGCTGATAAACAATGAACCTTTGAATCACATTTCTGTATTAGTTCCAGAACTAATAACAACCACAGTTCCTCGGTAATTTATTGCCGCAGTTCGCTTTCTCCAAATTTTATGTTTTTTTTTTGTATATTTTAAGTGTATCCACGGATGTATAGGCTCCCATTATATTGCTAATGAATATAAACTTTGCAGTAATATTTCAGCAACCACTGTAGCGACCCCGTACTTTGATAGCAAATTATTATTGATATAACAAAACGTTGTATCCTGATTGATTTGTATATGTTTACGTTTGGATTTAGTGTTGTAGGTTAAGGCTTAGAAATAATATTTTCACAACACCACCGCTTCCGTTACCTTCCTCTCCATAGCCTCTTCAGCCATTGTTTTATTTCACATTATGTTGATAATGATCCCGACTGTTTTCCGGATAACATAGTGGCCTAATTTACTTTATTCTACCTCAGTTCTAAAAGTAACCGCACAAACAATACCAACTCTAGATACTCGTAATTCAGGGACCGTATTAAAAGAATTTTGTCAAAAATAAAGATACATTTTGGTTTATGTTTGAACACGAAACCTCTACTACTACCTTCTCCACCATTGCCTAGTCAACCAGATATTATTTTTAGGCTATCTATTAAATTGAATTTAATACCAAGGAAAACTTGGCCTATTTATTTATTTATTATTTATTTTGAGCCCGCCGGGTCCCACTGCAGGGCAAAGGCCTCCCTTCCATTTTTCCATTCTTTTCGATCTTGAGCTACTGCTAAACTTGGCCTAATTTCTTTTAATTTCTTATTAGCTCCAGGAATACCTGAAATTCCGCCAGGTAAATTATTAGCATACTAGTTTGTCAAATGTTTAGCTGTTTTATGACAAATATTTACAAATTTATCTTATTATGTCAGCAATTCAGCCAGAACAACTTCCTGAACCAGGTATAATATAAAATTTCTTTGCATGGCTACAGGTTCTTTGGACTTTAAACGATTTAGTGATCTTTATTTATTCTCATTTTGAATAGAGAATAGAAGGACAACATTTTTCTTTCTTTTAGCATCTTACATTTACTCTGTTGTTTAATGCTATTCTAGAAGCATAATATGGAAGCTACTTTTTCAAACTTAATTGCCTGTTCGTGAGTTTCATTTGAAATTTAAGGTATTGCATTAATAAAAGTAGTAGTACCAGCATTGCACTTAAGTTAGATTTTAAAATTGTATTTGGTTTACATTATTTTGTCAACAGAACCATTGCCTATATCTCCACCTCCATTGATTCCTCAACCAGGTACATTAGAGCCTTCATAATTTTGATTTTCATAACTTTGAATACAATTCCAATTTGTAGACTGTATAACAGATACTTATATTTTATTATCAGGACCCGTACCACATCCAGGTAGCAATAGTTTGGTGTTTAATCTTTCTTCTGTTGGTCTACCCTTTGTTTTATATTCGATTGATTACAGCTGTTTCATTTTGGGATTCAGTACCTATTGGTATTCTTTCTTCTTCTTCTGTGATAATGTTGATGTGATCTTCTTGATTAGTGTTATTAGGTGGTTATCTATTTATTTATTCATCATTAGCTCATGATTCTGGAGTAAGTATTTATAAATGATCTTGTAGTTGTATTGAATCTTTATTATGGTTTAAATTGTTCATTTTCGCAGAAATTCCTGTACCTCCTCCGCCGTCGCCACCGCCACCAGGTATATTTACGAAGGCTGACTATTTCATTAAATTTTGAACTATTTAGAGTAATGTTTAATATATATTATTTTTTATAATATTAAACATTACTCTTATTATTCGTCTGAAGATTATTGTTTGTTACATTTATTTAAATTGCACTCATAGGTTTTGTTTCTGGTTTTCATGTTCTTAGATTAATTTCAAACATGATATTATATTTTGGTTTACTTCTTTTGCAGAAATTCTTCCGGTACCATTGCCACCACCTCCAGGTATTAATAGTTTAGTGTTTTATTTTTCTTCTGTTCATCTACCCTTCGTTTTATATTCGAATGATTAGAGCTGTTTGATTTTGGATTCAGTACCTATTGGTATTCTTCTTCTTCTTCTGTGATAATGTAGATGTGATCTTGTTGATTAGTGCTAAAACCACCTAGGTTATTTATTTATTCATCTATAGTTCAATATTGTGAAGTATTTATAAATAATCTTGTGGTTGTAGTGAATCTATGTTATGGTTTAAATTGTGAATTTTCACAGAAATTCCTGTACCTTCTCCGCCACCGCCGCCACCAGGTATATTGACAAATGCTGATTATTTCATTAAATTTTGAACTATTCAAATTTTTGGAGTAATGTTTAATATTAATTATTTTGTTTTATTTAAATTCCAGAAGTAATAGTTGTACCTCCACCTCCAGGTAATACATTATGTTTGAGCTTTATTTTCTTCAAATGTTTTCCAAAACATTGCAATACCCTTTGTTTTACTCGTCATATCGAATTGATATTAACTCACTTAAACGTTCAAGGTTTGGTATTAATTATTTTGTTATATTTAAATTCCAGAAGTAATTATACCATCGCCTCCACCAGGTAAATCATTATGTTTGAGCTTTATTTTCTTCGAATGTTTTCCAAAACATTTGTCTATTCCTTTTGTTTTACTTGTCATTTCGAAGTGATATTAATTCACTTAAATGTTCGAGTAATGTTTAATAGTTATTATTTTGTTTTATTAAATTCCAGAAGTAATAGTTGTGCCACCGCCTCCTCCTCCAGGTAAAAAATGGTGTTTGAGCTCTATTTTCTTCAATGTTTTGCAAAACATGACAATATCCTTCGACTCTTCTTATCGAATTGATATTAACTCACTTCAACGTTCGAGTAAGGTTTAATACTAATTATTTTGTTTTATTTAAATTCCAGAAGTAATTATACCACCGCCTCCACCAGGTAAATCATTATGTTTGAGCTTTATTTTCTTCAAATGTTTTCCAAAACATGTCTATTCCTTTTGTTTTACTTGTCATGTCGAAGTGATATTAATTCACTTAAATGTTCGAGTAATGTTTAATAATTATTATTTTGTTTTATTTCAATTCCAGAAGTAATAGTTGTACCACCGCCTCCTCCACAGCAAATAGGTAAAATATGTTTTTACTAAACAGTCTCTTCGTCTGACGACATTGTACATTAGGCTTTATTGTAAATCTTGGATCATGTGTAAACATATTATTTGTTATATCTATTTAATTTGCACTCAAAGGTTTGGTTTCTGGTTTTGGTGTTCATACATTAATTTCAAAGGTTATGTTATATTTTGGTTTAATTATTTTTGCAGAAACTCTTCCGCTACCATTGCCACCTCCACCAGGTATTTTATATTCTATGTAATCATTATCTTGTCATCATCATCTTGTATTGAAGTTATATTAAGGATTTGGGTGTAATTTGTTTCTTCTGTATTAATTTCAGTAGTTGAAATAATAGTACCTCCTCCACCTCCTCCAGTGCCAGGTAATTTCTTGGTTTTTAATGTCTTTTTCTTCTTCTTTCATGAATGACTTAGCAGATCCTTCAAGAGGCTTGACTTTTAAAAATGTTGTCTTCTATTTTCTTCAAGTTGTTGTTCGCAAATTGGTGATAATTATTTTGTTTGACAGAACCAATTCCAGAAGTAGTTCTTCCAGAACCAGGTATTTTAAATATTATTTTCTATAGAATAAACGTATAGCCATAGCGTTGGCCATGTGCGCTCTTAGAGTTTTATAAGATTCAGAATTTACCTACTGAAACACTTGCTTCTGCAAGCAGTTTTTCAAAATGTATACCTAGGTCACTCAGTGATAAATATTACCGAGTGACTTTTTTCCCGCGGATTCCGACGACCCTCACCGGGTCATCGGTCCACGTTGTGGAAAGCCTTTGAACGCTGCTTCTCCCATTACCTTAGAGCTTAGGGTCCTCCTAGGAACCTAAGTCCAGCAGTGGACGTTTTTCGGCTAAAATGATGACGATGTTGACTTTTTTAAATAATTTACCATCGTACTCTACTACAACACATACATACTTTACACACTAATTTTCTGCAGAACCTGTACCATCACCGCCTCCTCCGCCAGGTATAATATCATTATTAATATATATGTATGTATTTAGAAATATATTAAATATGTTTATCAGTTGTCTAGTACCCATAACACAAGTTCTGCTTCGCTTGGGACTAGATGACGTTGTGTGAAAGTTGTGGGATATTATTATTATTCAGAAGTGTTGTATTTCTCAGCTCACTGCTGGTAATAGCTACATTTACGGGCCAAAACCAAGTAAATGCAGCGTGTACAATTATTTTATTAAGAGGGTGTATTTTGGTCCTCCAACTGATTGAATTTCCTAATTATTCATGCATGTGTATAATATGTCAGCTTTCTGTAGGTTTATCTTTATTATTATTATTTTAGCACTCTTGACAAAGTACAGCTTGTATATATATTCTGTTTAATTTGACGAACATTCTATTGGTTTTTGCAGAACCACTTCCACTATCACCACCACCACCACCGCCACCTCCGGCTCCACAACCAGGTATATTTATGACTGAAGACAAAATAAAATGAAACAACCCTCAAAATAAACACACATACACTCCTTTTTTGGGCAGTCGTATAAAAATTATAAAATGTACTTATAGGTACAGATTGCACTCAAAGCTAGGATTACTAGTAAAAAAAAATACGGTTTATGAGTTTTTGAGTTTATCCATTAAAAACAAAAATAAAAAGCTTTCCTATTATAATATTAGCATAGATTTAAAAAGTTACAAATAAGTTTGTGATTGTTTTTCTAAATAGTAGATATTGAATTTTATTATAATTTTTATTTCAGAGATTTCAATTATAATATTTAAATAATATATTGTTTTATCATAAGTTTATGTTTATTTTTTATTGCAGAACCTCTGCCAACTCCACCTCCCCCGCCAGGTATAAATTTTTATAATTTTTTTTCTGTTATTATTTTTGTGATACATTTAAAAAACGATTGATATTGAGAAGATTAACTGACGCTTTTTTTTTCTTTTTTTAGTATATCAAGAAATAGAAATAGTCTTACCACCAGTACCAGGTAATTAATATTTTTTTTTCTTATGCCTGTGTCGCAATATCTTTTTTAATACTTGAATAGTTTACTCATTAATACAGTTGCTCTTATTAAAATTTATCCGACGTTCTTCTTAAAGAATTCGGTTTTTAATACATAAGACTTATCAATCAGAAAAAAAATAACCCTGCTTTTTCAAACATTGTATTGCAACTTTTTAAGGCTGTTAAACATTGAAACGCTAGATTCTCTGCGGTCAACCAAGGTTTCGTATTTACTTGAACATCACTGTACTGTGCAGTATTTTTACTTTATTTACTCTTTGATATAAGGATGCTTGTCGTTGATTTTAAAGTTTTCAGAGACAAAGCTTTATTTTTTTTATATTGCATTTTTACAGACATTCCTCCTCCGGAGCCAGTACCAGGTATTTAATATACACACCAGTTAACATGTCTGCAGAAAAAACCTTGTTATCTTTTAATTCAACATCTTTGGCCCTTATGTTTTTATACGTAGATACTGAAAATTCAAATACGAAATAAGTAAGGGAACAAAATAAAAAAAAAATGTTTATTTCTGTATACGTAACTAGCATTCTACAGATTATTATGCGAAAGTTTTCAATGAACTGATTTGTATCAAACGGATACAAAAAGTACTGGATCAGTTGTTGTGGCGACGCTTGGGGCAGGCCCATGTCCAACGGTCAACGGACGTCTTTCAGTTGTAGTGATGATGATGATGACGATGACTTTTTATAGCAGTTGATTTAATTGTAATTTTTCCAGTTTATTTATTTATTTATTTATTTAGTCTTCATGCAACTCAATGTACAAAGGCGGACTTAATGCCATAGGCATTCTCTACCAGTCAACCTAGGGTGGTAGAGAAACAGTTCATCCAATAATTTATTTTATTATACTATTTAATCAAGTTGCAACAATTTTTTGATAAATAGCATTATTTGGGGTGTTACAAAATTTATAATATTATTATAGTACTATAACAAATTAGTTATAATATCATTTTTTAATGCTCAGTATAAATTTCTATATCTTTGCAGAGGTACCGCCTCGGTTCCCACCAGTACCTGGTAAGTGTTTATAACCATTTGAACTTTAACATACTATTTTAGATGTAAAATAATTATAAGAAGGATATTGTGACAGATGTACCGATTTTAATATTATGCTTGTGCGACTCGCACTTAGCCAGATTATTTTTATTAGTTGGAATAATCGAATATCCAACATCACCACCACCAGATATAAACTGATTAAACCAAATTTAAATACTTAAATTACAATCACTGCAAATAAATACAAAACTAATTTATTGCAATGTTTGTTTGCAGAGCCAGAGCCAGCGCCAGGTAACGATTTATTTTAATCAGATGAATAAATTATTAATTAATTGCACACGTACTAATACGTATTCACATTGACGTAGAAACTGGTGCACCAGTACTAGAGACAGCAAAGCATAATCAGCCTTATAATGTTCCCACTGCTGGGACTCAGGCTCTAGGAGAGGAAATGGACCATAATCCACAGCGCGGGCCTAGTACAGACAATGACAGAAGTTACTCGTATATTTCAACAAAAAGTACCTTCTAGTGCATTGAAAAACTTTTTCTCTTTTGTAAATCTGATGTTAAAATTCCATTATTGTACCAAATCTTTTTTTATCAAAAAAAAACTGTCAAAAAAAAAAAACCTTCATTCCGTCTTCATTAGTCACTTTGAATCTAAATACACGAAATTTTCTTTCTCTTTTCACAGCACCGCTGCCTCTGCCGCCACCGCTGCCGCTGCCGGTATCACCGCCACCCAGCCATCCCCCGCCACCCCCACCTGAGCCCCAACCTATACCGCACCCACCACCACCACCGCCGCCACCACAGCCCAAACCCAAAGATCAGTTCCTCTACTGTGAGTATCCACTACATCCTAAAATCTTAGGGTTCAGAAAATTTATATGTTTTACTGATGCCCTCTGTACAACGACAATAATTTATGAACCACTGTCGCAGATACCATTCTTCAAGATAGATTTAAATACGGGTAAAAAAAATAATCCTTCGCAAACAATTTTTTTTTGTATCGAACAAAATATTATGCTCGACCTTACACACAAAAAATTCTCTAAAAACAATTGCAAAACAAATTCTCGAAAATAATGCTCGAAATGAGTGCACCATCAAACGAATCCGTTTAGACAAGACAGTCTTTGGATGTTTTTTTTCTCTGTAATATCACAGGTACTAAAATAATCTTAATTCCCACCCCAGGTCCACCTCCAATGTTCATACCAGGACCACCGCGTCCATACCCTGTACCAGTGCCAGTACCTGGTAAACACATCTTAGTACCAGTACCCGTACCTGTTCCGGTACCAGCTGACAAGCTCTACATCCGCGGACCTGACAAGAAGATACCTGCACCTTATGTCATTGATAGGTAAGAGCTTGTTTATGAAGATATCCATGTGCTTGAACATTGTAGATAAGGACAGCAAAGCTTCCATAAATCTCATTAGCATACGATCTATATTCAAATTCTTCCTAGCAGTAACTATCATTTTTCATAAGGTTCCATGTTTTCTTTCTCTTCTCGATTTATACTGTTAAATTATGAAAGCTAATGGCTGTCTCTGTATACAGGCCGTATCCAGTACAACCACCTAAGTTAATAGCTGGCCCTGAGGTCAAGGTACCAGTTCCAGTACCGTCATCACAGAAACCAGTTCCTTACCCCGTGAACCATTACATCACTGTTCCTGGCAAGGAGAAGATCGTGCCTGTACCTGTACCTGTTCAAGTACCTGGAGGTAAGATTTACATAGATAGAACTGGTACAATACAACTTAAATAAATTGACATTTATAAAAGGCCTTCCAACGCTGAGTCTTCCAGTACGCGGGCACCGCTCCGGAACTTTTCAGCCCCAATAGTCATCTGTTCTGCGAGCAATGTGCACTGCCTATTGCCAATTAACTTTGGCGATTCTTCGTGCTATGTCAGTGATCTTGCAACGAATATCTTCGTCCTGATTCGATTACGCAAGGAAATTCCGAGCATATCGCTTTCCATTGTTCTTTGGCTGACTTTGATGTTGATGATAATGAATAAACTTTTTTTAATAATGATTTTAAACATTTATTAAATCGACATGTTTTCTTTACAGAAACCAAGTACTATGCCGTACCAGTCATCCTCTACGTAGGTAAGTAAAAAATATAAATGGACTTCTTCGAATATGAAAAATGTGTCAAAATCTTTTTTAACGTGGTATCGAAAAAGATAATCATGTAAGCTGTACATTTCCAGCTCCTGAATGCAGAAACCATCAACCTCTGGTGCCATTCCGTGTGCCGTCAGAACCTTGCCAGGTCCACATCTGCAAAGTGGTTTACAACTACGTGTACATAGAGACTCACCCTGACTCCACTTGTTTGAGTAAGTAATCACTTCATTGAATATTGATATGTTCAATATAGACATGTCTGCTTTCATATAGCCTTCAAAAGGGAATTTAGCTTCTAAAACCTTATGAACAGTTTGATTTACTCAAAATTGTTTGTTTTTGGCCAAACGGCAGATCAATACTTCTTTATTATGAAACTTAAATTTTTAGAAGATAAATATTATTTGTGATTTTTTTTTTTAATTTTTTTTTATTTTATCTTTATCCTACAGTTACACAACAACAGCCTCTCATATCTGGTGAGTAATAAACATAAATGTAACGATATTGTTACTCATAGGTGATTTCAAATTAAATCACACTAAATCAATTATTTATACTTATGTAAGACTAGCTGCCAGCAGCTTCGCCTGCGTGAACGGAACATACTCGTACTCCCGCGATAAAAAGTATTCTAGGTGCTATTTCAAGATAATTATACATATAGTCGACCCGTGAGCCAAATTAACAACATACAACACAAACTTTCGCCTTTATAACATTACTACATGTGGTTTAATCTTAGTACCTGGCAGTTCGCAACTTTGACCTTACGTTAATAACTAGTTATCCAGTGACATAATATTATTAATCGTTTAATTTTTTCCCCAGGCAAGCCAGATAGTGTACCAGGCTGGAACTCAGCAAGTGCATCGGCCAGTACTAGCGCAGGCCCTCACGGTTCTATTGCAGAAGCTAATGCAGCGACCAATTCTAATGCACCAGTACATCCCAATACACCAGTACATCCCAATACACCGGTACATCCTAACACACCGGTATACTCTAATACACCGGTGTATCCTAATTCACCGATATATCCCATTCCAACCAATTATAATGGTTATTTCGGACCCTTCAACTACGGAGGTTTCCCTGGTAGTTCCAGTGCATCAGCAGATGCATCAGCGAATACTGGAAGTGGACCCTATGGAAATATATTTTCTGGATTAGACTGGACTAAGGCAAATGCTAATGCCGCTGTCAACCCTGGACCTAATTATGGTAGTTACGGAGGAGGAAGCACTAATGCAGCTGCTCAAGCATTGGCTAATACTGCCCCAGGATATGGTGGAGGATATAGTGTAGCAGAAGCCCAAGCAGCCACAAATGTAGCACCTAGTTCCGGATATGGCGGAGGGTATAGCTTGGTAGATGCTCAAGCAGCCGCTAATAGCTATGGCGGACCCGGTGGGTCCAATCCTGCCACACAAGCAGCCGCTAACGCCGTGACTAGTTCTGGCTATGGCAATGGATACAGCTTAGTCGACACTCAAACTAACCCCGCAAATGGCTGGGGATCATCAATTGCTACTACACAAGCAGCCGCCAACGCTGCAAATGGTTATGATGGCAGTTATAGCGTAACAGATGCTCAAGCAGCCGCTAATGCCGCAAATGGCTGGGGTTCGTCTAATGCTGCAGCTCAAGCAGCCACCAATGGCGGAAATGTTGGTTATGGCGGTGGATACGGCTTAGCAGAAGCTCAAGCAGCCGCCAATGCCGCAAATGGAGGTTATGGTGGTGGATACAGCTTAGCAGAAGCTCAAGCAGCCGCAAATGGCTGGGGATCATCTAATGCTGCAGCTCAAGCAGCTGTCAATGCTGCGAATGGAGGATACGGCGGTGGATACAGCTTAGCAGAAGCTCAAGCAGCCGCGAATGGCTGGGGATCATCTAATGCTGCTGCTCAAGCAGCCACCAATGCTGCAAATGGCGGTTATGGCAGTGGATACAGTCTAGCTGAAGCTCAAGCAGCCGCGAATGGCTGGGGATCATCTAATGCTGCTGCTCAAGCAGCCACCAATGCCGCAAATGGCGGTTTTGGCGGTGGATACAGTTTAGCCGAAGCTCAAGCAGCCGCGAATGGATGGGGATCATCTAATGCTGGAGCTCAAGCAGCCGCCAATGCCGCAAATGGAGGATATGGCAGTGGATACAGCTTAGCAGAAGCTCAAGCAGCCGCCAATGCCGCAAATGGAGGATATGGCAGTGGATACAGCTTAGCAGAAGCTCAAGCAGGCGCCAATGCCGCAAATGGAGGATATAGCAGTGGATACAGCTTAGCAGAAGCTCAAGCAGCCGCGAATGGATGGGGATCATCTAATGCTGGAGCTCAAGCAGCCGCCAATGCCGCAAATGGAGGATATGGCAGCGGATACAGCTTAGCAGAAGCTCAAGCTGCCGCAAACGCTGCTAACGGCTGGGGACCATCTAATGCCGCAGCTCAAGCAGCCAGCAACGCCGGAAACGGAGGATATAGCGGTGGTTACAGCTTAGCAGAAGCTCAAGCAGCCGCTAACGCCGCCAATAGCTGGGGATCATCTAATCCTGGCGCAGAAGCAGCCGCCATCGCAGCAAATAAAGGTTATAGTGCTGGTTACACATTAGCAGAAGCTCAAGCAGCCGCTAATACCGCCAATGGCTGGGGATCTTCTAATGCTGGCGCAGAAGCAGCCGCCAACGCACCAAATAAAGGTTATAGCGGTGGTTACAGCTTAGCAGAAGCTCAAGCGGCCGCAAATGCCGCCAATGGCTGGGGATCATCTAATGCTGCCGCAGAAGCAGCCGCCAATGCAGCAAATAAAGGTTATGGCGGTGGTTACAGCTTAGCAGAAGCTCAAGCAGCCGCTAACGCCGCCAATGGCTGGGGATCTTCTAATGCTGCCGCAGAAGCAGCCGCCAATACCGCAAATAAAGGTTATGGCGGTGGTTACAGCTTAGCAGAAGCTCAAGCAGCGGCTAATGCCGCCAATGGCTGGGGATCATCTAATGCTGGCGCAGAAGCAGCCGCCAACGCAGCAAATAAAGGTTATGGCGGTGGTTACAGCTTAGCAGAAGCTCAAGCGGCCGCTAATGCCGCCAATGGCTGGGGATCATCTAATGCTGCCGCAGAAGCAGCCTCCAATTCCGCAAATAAAGGTTATGGCGGTGGTTACAGCTTAGCAGAAGCTCAAGCGGCCGCAAATGCCGCCAACGGCTGGGGATCATCTAATGCTGCTGCAGAAGCAGCCGCCAACGCAGCAAATAAAGGTTATGGCGGTGGTTACAGCCTAGCAGAAGCTCAAGCGGCCGCAAATGCCGCCAACGGCTGGGGATCATCCAATGCTGCTGCACAAGCAGCTGCCAACGCCGCAAACAGTGGTCATGGAAATGGATACAGTTTAGCTGATGCTCAAGCAGCTACTAACTCCGCTAACGGCTGGGGACAGTCTAACGCTGCTGCCCAAGCTGCAGCTAATGCAGCTTCAGGACATGGTGGACATGGAGATGCCAGTGCAGGAGCAGCCGCAGCAGGCAACGCCGGTAGCTATGGAGACGCAAGTGCAGCAGCTGCAGCAGGAGCAGGCTCGGGTAACGGCTACAGTGGCTACGGAGGATCAAAAGCTCTTTCCCACGCTCTGGCCAACGCTGGCTTTGGTGTTCGAAGTGGAGAACCAGAAAGCGATGAAGATTTCACAAACACCGATCTATCAGATGAATTAACCGACGAGGTCGTACTTCCCGGACTGGAATTGAGAAAGAAACGCAATGCTAAGCAAAGCAAGCACAGGCTTAGAACGAGAGCGTAACCACGTATCACGGAATTCTAAGAATCTGTAAGTACTTTTACACATTAACTAATTTTGAAGCTATTCCTCAGTTAATACTCGAATTATAATTATTATTAAATAAGTTTATGAAAGTAGTTTTAAAGACATCTGACAATGATTACGTTGAACCATAAGACAAAAAAAAATAATTAAAAGCCCCAACATATCAATCGACCTTCAGCAAATAACTTTCGAAGACATATGCTGACGAAAATAAAATATGCAAGTCAAAGGATAATAATAATAAAAAATATCAAAGCAACTCTACTGAAGACGGTAAAACAATACTTATGATTATTTGTTTTTGTTACAGACCGAAACCCAACCAATTGATCTCGCTACGAACATGGCAAGAATATGGACACGATTTTGTTTATTTTTAATTGAAGCATCTAGAAAATGACGAGCAAACTTCATACTTATATGTATTTATAATAAAGCATTTAGTGGGATATATTTGCATTTTATTTTCTCATAACCCAAAATCTTTCTTCGAAACAGTAATGCTTGAGAAGGGGGCGGTTGTCGGCATGAGGGAAAGGACGTCCTCACGCCCCAGCCGCCAGGACCCTGGCCCGATCTTCAACCACCGCAGGCATGGGAGCGGACAAACAGCTTGCCATCCGGCCTTCCGGTAACCGTCTGCACCAAGCCCAAGTCGTCAACGACGTGTAGTGTTCCACGCGTGCCACAAAGAGATATCGGCAAAACCACAGGATCCCAGCAGGGCCGCAGGGCAGGGAAATTTAGAGTTATAAAACGCCAGGCAAAGAAGGAATAATAAACGTCTGATACATCCTCCCGCTCTGCCTTAAATCGCTTGAGCGGGAGAATTCATGAGTGATCCCACCTTAAACAAAAACAAGCTGAAAAACAGATTTTCTACGCTGATTTATATAATCATATATCTGTATAAAACCGTTCTAATATAAACACAGATATAATTAAAACTAAACGAACGAAAAAGTTTAAACCTTAGACATACACGTGGCAGAAAAGTTGTAGTCATTAATTATTTTCTTCCAAGAACTTCCTTACAGCTTACGGATACATTTTAAAGTACAAACACAACAATTCAATGATTTATTTAATGTTTTATTGTTCCTCTACAGAAACCCTATATCCTCCTAGGTACTAAGCTATAAATAAATTACTGTCGTCCATATGACGGCTTGACAATAAATTATTCTGAAACAAATCGAATCACACGCATTTACATGCAGTAATTACAATCACCGTAAATCATAAATCGTACTAATACAAGAACGTCAAATGGTTATCACGAAGAATTATAATATTTCTTATAAATTCGACTGTAACATGTTCGAGAACACATTAGTAGAAATTATCGTTGATGGTAACTGCAAGACCGAAAGTTTAGGGGTCAAGTGCAACAAGCCGGGATGCAGGCTGGGGTCTTTGGAGGCATTTGCCTCCTAGCCTTCCTGTTATCTGAAGGCAGAGCTGAAGAATTAGAGCTATCAAAAGATGCAAATGCACTCCAGGACGAAGACAAGGCGAAGGATAACATAAGTTTAAGAAAAAGCGGTGACTTAGAAGTACCCAGTGATCTCAAAAATGGTAAGGCAACATTTAATTCTCCTGACATAGCCATTAGTAGTGTACTCTAAATAACAATTTAAGATTTATTACGATTTTCAGAATTAAGTTTAGGTCTTGCTCAAACAAATTTTCGAGCCAATGAAGGGAGGTCGGGAGACATCACAGAAAGTGATGGTCGTAGAGGTAATCATTGTATACTTTCATAAGTTAAATTAATCCGTATGGTAACACAATGTTTAACATATTTTTTTTTGTACTAGACTCAGCAATAAGTAATGCTATAGCAAAATCAGATGGAGACGGATCTGCTTCGGCTTATGCTAACAGCTTCTCAGATTCTGCTCAATCAGCTAAAGCAAGAGGAGCGTCCTTTAATCCTTTCAATGAAGAACTGGGTCCTTACAAACCACCTGGCTCAAGTTTATCACAAGCGGATGGTCAAGTAACCAATAGCAACCCATACGACCAACGATTTAACTATCCTTACCCTCAATCCTATCCGTACCAACCAGAAGCAGATAACGGATTATATCAACCTTCACCTAATGCAAACCTAGAAACTGATACTGGATCTTATCAACGAGATCCTGGTTATAATCCCTATGGTCAAGGATTTAACCCAGCACAGGTGAAAAACCAAGCTGATAATGGACTATTTCGACAAGATCGTACATATGACACCTACGGTTCAGAATTGAGCACTGGCCAGGTGCAAAACCAAGCAGATAATGGATTATATCAACCAGGTTATAATATTCAACCTAATGTGAACCCGTATAGCCAAGGATCGAGCTTCCCTCAGGAGTCAGGCCAAGGCGACAGTGAGTCAAACAATCCCATTATTAAGCCTAAATCTATGCTACCAAATCCTGATCAAGTGTCGGATTCATACTCTGCTTTTCCATCATATTATCCTTATACTCCGGTATCTGGTGCTAATGCTGCCCAAACGCAAGACAATAGTGGACCATACCAACCAATTCCGGTGCCAAATCCCGATCTTTCGCCATATGAACGTTTTTTAGTTCCATATAAAGGACCTAGTTCTATTCAAACACGAGGTAATAGTGAGGCATATCCACTAATGCCTGTTCTAAAACCAAAAGAAGACCGATATGAAGCTTATTTAAGATCGTATAATCAAGGACCATATTTGCCTAATAGTGCAGTTCCGTCTTATTTATATAGTCAAAAGGATTCATATCAGGGGGTTCCTCTACCTGATGCAAATCGTGCCACATATGAATCATATTTAGGTCCTTACAGAGACCCTAAAGCTCAAACTGATAGCAAAGAGTATCAACCTATTCCTATCCCAAAGCCTACGAATGAACAACAAGAAGCTATAGCTAGATTATACAGCGAGAGAGCCCAAGCAATACGTTCTAATAGTCTCATTAATTATTCTTCTGCTCAGCCACAATCGCTAGCTGAAAGTAGACCATTTGGGGATATTTCTTTACCTAATTCTGGTCCAAATTACCCTAATACGTTCCCATCCATTGAATCGAGATACTCTCAGAAACCAATTAACAATGGAGGATACCAAACTATACCAAAACAATCACTTAGAACGCCTTCCACTGAAGATGAAACCGACTCGTATCAGTCCATTCCAGTATCAGAGTCGGACTTTTCACGAGATGAACCTTCTATGGTTCAATCCAGGGAAGAAAATTCTCAAAAAATCAAAGTTCAAGATGAAAGCAATACCGATGAATATCGGCCCATTTCGAAAGAAAACGACTTAAATTCTGACACAACTTCATCGGATAATGCTGTAGCTAGATCAGATGAAAATAATCCAGATAAAAACGATATTGATCGAACTGCAAATCTTGTTTCAAAGGGTAACTGGAATCCGTACGAATATACTCCTAACACACCCAGTGTTGCATATCCTCGGTTATATCCTTCAGGGGGAGAAGCTGCACCAACGTATAGTGATAACAAACCAGCTGCCAGTGCAAGTATGAATGTAAATAGCCAAGGAAGATATTCAAATGAATACCCGTCTGAATCGCCTGTTCGACCAGGAGGTTATAATCCGGCTGAGCCCCAAGCACCGAAACAACCTGACGTGAACACAAGTAAGTGAATATTTACACAATCATCTTCATTTTAAATCATCATTAACCAATTTAAACCACATCATTATGTTTTAACCAGCATGTTTTCGACATATACGAAAACAGGTACAATATCATCGATACATGGAGCAATTAATAATGTCCGTAATAAAACTTTCCATTTATTTGCTGAAATATTCCGTTTTTCAGGCGGGCAAAGTTTGCCGATCGCATTCGAGGGTAATAATTTTATTTATAATAATTAATAACGACGTCAGAGTACGAAATAAAAGTATTTAATCATTATGAATTGTTTCAGACGCGGAGTCCAGAGTAATATTGCCTCATGAATATGTATTTCCTAATAAAATGCCTGGTGAGTTTATTATACTTCTTTCGTAATAAGAGAAAAACTATGAGAGTTAATAGAATAATTTATTTCGTACCAGAATAACTTGGTGTAATTTAAAAGATGAAAGTTGAAGTGTGGGTGTTTGTTATATTTAAGAAACTTTTTTAATGACATAAATAACTACTTTATTTGTTTAATAAATTTAATATAATAAAAAGCATATTTTTTACAGGAGGAGAAAACGTAATACAATGTACAAAAGAAAACGAGTTCCATCACTTCTGGTCTCGGGAACTCGAGTGTCTGGTGTGCATTTGCCTCAACGAGTACGGCGTCCTTCAACCCGTGTGTGCGAGTTGTGGTGGATGCCAAAACCCTCCACCGAAACTTCCAGAAATTGTTCCACGACTACCAGAGTCCATTACAGTTCTACCGGCAACCCCTGAGCCCTTTGAGCCTATACCGATGATGCCTGAGCCTATTCCGACCGTGCCTCAACCAGAGCCTACTCCGGAACCTTTTCCTGTGTATCCAACGCCTGAACCAGTTACATATCCTCCTCCAATTAGTTTTCCTGAGCCGGTCGCAACGCTGCCGCCACCACCAGAATCAGGTAACCATAGTTTTTTTACTGTATCTGTTATAGTCAGAACAGGTGTATCGTGAACTTGAGGTTAGATGTGTTTGGGGATATTGTTATAGATGTTTAAACTCAGTCCAATTTTTAATGAAATATTTATAGTGCATTCTTATTATATTAGCATTCTTTTAGTTGCTTAGATCTTTATTTATCTAAATATTCTTAGAAGTTGTTAAAATGGTCCATTGTACAATTTGTTTTAGCACCACAACAATTAAATTGTCACTAGCTAAATGTCACTATTAATAAAATCCAAACTTTTAATTTACCAACGGCAGGTCTCATAGGAAACCAATCAAGATCTAAAAATAATATTTCACAGAGATTGATTAACGATCTTTCTTAAACTGAGCTGTCTCAGACTGTCGTATTGATTAATAACTTCGCGTTAAGAAAAGGCTGCTGCGATTTAAGTAATGAAACCTCAATTTTAGTTTAGTTTGCTCATATAAGAAGCGAAAAGGATTTATTAGACGTTATAGTAATAATATTCAACTATACAATTCTATTATTTAGTAAAACTAAACAATAAACAAAATAAATCAGCTGTAATCTTTACAAATTAATCTTATTACTACAAATTAAATGAGTTTATAGAATTTAATGTATTTCTTCCCATTTTCTTATTTTAGCTCGCTGTAACCCTCTACCGACCGGAGTGCCTTTCACGAACCCGTTGCACCCTTGCCAGCTTTGCATCTGCAGAGAATCCCTCGTATCTGGCAAGATTGATGTTCAGATCCAATGCAAGGACAACCCCCAGTGCAGTGAGTTACTTTCACAACTTCTTTGGAAGTGGCGTCACATATACCACGGCTTTGATTGCAAATACAAACTTATATTATAATCAATGTATTGAATTTTTCAGTTGCTCCTACCGATGTGACAGCTCTACGTAAGTGTCAAAGGCATAACAATATTTTTTTTAATAACTTACATTAACAAAATGTAACAAAATCTCAATCATACTATATATATTTTTGTAATTCCAGCACCGATACCGGATGTGCCTAAGCCGATACCGCGTAAGTTTTTCTACGTATTATTGCCTAACATTTTTTTAATGCATATATGCGCCATGTTTGGCAAAAATATATTCTTTTTATTTCTTTCGTCTTTCTATGTGTAGGGAAGTAAAATAAACAATTTTTATGAATTTCATGTTGGATGTGAACTGCCAATGCACAGAAGATGCATTATGTGACGTTCAGTGTTCACGAAGAACGTTACTCAGTTGAGTATCCCCAGTTCCTTGATGATGTGTACCCGTGAAAATACCACCATTTCAGTCGAAAGACGTCCACATAGACCTCCCCCAAACGTGGCCACAACGTCCTGTGCGTATCGCATCTACCGGATTCTCTGCAGTATGATGAGAATATTGTTTGTTGTTGACATTGTTTTTAGAAATAGCAAAATACTAACTACTCTTTCGGGAAAGTTCGCTAGCCTAAATTAAAATGTATTTAGAAGAAATATATCTGTATTGTCTGAAGATATAGCGATGAAAAGATAAATACTACTAGCATAGCCTTTATTTTTTATTTATCCTCCGCAGTACCAATATGTGAAAAATTCCCCGAAGACGTGCTGTTCCCTCATCCAACTGAGACTTGCAAGCTTTGCAAGTGCGCCAAGAGTTTGTCAGAAGAAGGAATTGTTGAGCAGCAGATCACTTGCTATCCGCACCCCGACTGTGGTGAGTATGCTAATCTATCGTCATCATCATTCCCACCGAAAGACGTCCACTGCTGGACATATACCTCTCTTAAGCGTCGGTATAACGATCGGTCGTATAGATTCAAATTTTCTATTCATTGATAATTATTATAGTAGACATGTTTATTATTTTTAATATCTGTTTTAACTGCATTACCATCGTTTGCCCTTTTTTTTAAAGTGTGCCCTATGAATTTTTCTCCTATCTTTTATCTTAATTGTTACATTTTTTTGCAAATTCATTGTTAAAAACATATGATTCCATATCTCTGATGTCTTTAAGATTCTGATCATTTTCTACAGTTCCAAAAGTGGAACCAATAACGGAGCCTGCTGTACCGTCTCTACCCATCCCGGTAGATCCTAACCAGGTGAAGCCAACCCCTGAACCTACAGTACTACCACCTTTGAGAGAACCCAATCAGACCATGGAACCTGTGCCATTACCAGAAGTCGTAACAGTGGAACCTTGTAAGTAGTAATTGCATTATTATATAAGTTTAGAAGGTGTCACTTGTCAGATTTTTGTTCTGTACATTTTGTTCTGTATGAATTTTTAATATTTTCTATACAGGAGCTGTCAAATCACCGTTTATATTCTTTTAATGATAAAAAATCAGCCCTTGCATTTCTAAATCTCTATTGCGTTTCATTGCGATCATACTTAGCACATTGAGGAATAATAAAAAACAATATTGTACAATAAAATGAAAACCCATAGTATTTTTTTTTTGTAATACTAACACCCCATGGGCCTACGATGCTTGTGAATAAAACATTTTTATTTTATTTTTGTTTATTATTATTTATAGTAAGCGATCGTTAATATGCGATGTTTTTTAATAAAATTGTTTTGGAGTCTGAGTTGGATACGCCATATTATAGTATAGATACTGAAGACCTTGTCCCATATTACATGGGATTAGCGCAAGACCTTATTAAAACAATCAAATTTTGATTTCCCCAGTACCGTGGCCTCCTATAACGACAACTACTCCACTTCCTGAGCTACCACCTCCTATACCTGGACCCCTACCAGGACCATCACCACGTGAGTGAATTTATAACTTATCTATCAAAATAGATACCTAAAACAAAATTATATTTCATCTGTTTCTGCTAGCTCATCTCTTATAACTAGATCTTCATAAGCATTATTTCTCCAGACGAGTCCTGTCGGCCGTTCCCCCCCAACCAGACTTTCCAGCACCCCTGGGATGATTGCCAGGTCTGCGTGTGCACGGAAGCCACGGCCGTCGGTTTGATCACCGTCGAAGTCAACTGCTACACCAAGCCTTCCTGTTGTTAGTATCCTTTCGTTTATTTTGCAATACTTAAGAGACTATTCTTTTTAACGTATATTGGCATTTCTTTCAGGCATCGAACCTCCAGACTCTATCAATGAAGGTAAGATTATAAATTCTTTTATTCATGAACTTATATTATTACCTGACTAATCTGTATGATTCAGCCATTACAATATTTTCTGTATAGACCTCAAAAGAGATTTTGACCCCTGAGTATTTTATCGATGTCTCTTCTCAGGATAATCAGTTAAAAAACACTGGCCTCGTGTAGTTTAACCTGACGAAAAAAATGACGGCCAAAAGTGTCTTTAGACCTATTTGCAAAACGAATATTATTCATCCATAAAATCCGCATAATTCTAATCATAAAATGATACCATTTTTTACAGCAAACCCAGGTAAACAGTACTATTTATAGGTAAGCCCTACGTCAAATTATCTTCACACAAATTTGTTCAAACGAGAGAGAACCCTCAAAATTGATCCACAATTTTCATTTCAGATTAAACTCGTCAGTTCAAGATCCCCATTCAAAGTTCAGCGCTCTGTGGGCAGTTGAAAAGTTTCGCAAATGCGTGATAACTGTCGATTTGATGGCACCGTTTGCGCTCGTTTGCGCCCCAACGCGCGGGCGGTCGACAGGGGTGACAGAGGGTGAAATAAAAAACTCGTATCAACTGGAACATTAAAAGCAAACAAATAAAGTAAAAATTTACGAGCCTCTGCGACACGCCGTCAAAATTGCAGAAACAGGTGACGGTAAAAAAAGATGGAACGAGACTTGTATACCGATACGGTAAGGTAGAATATTAAAATGTCAAGAGCATATTTCACAATGTTAGTTTACTATTGCAGTAAGAACTTGTAAAACGTCGCAGTTAAAAGAAAATGTATTTCCAACTCGCCCATAGATATAAATTTCCACTAAAAATAACATAAAATCTCTTTCTGTTGTTAAATTAAACGTTTCCCCGAAAACATTTGTTCAAGGGGAAACAAAGCTTTACCCAAAAATTACGTAAACCGTCCTCTACCCTCTAGCACTTTGATAGGAGATAACGGAGCATACAATGGTACATAAATCAATCGTCCTCTGAGATAGCGGCCCCTAATTAGTAGGAGAGCATTGAGGAAAACCAATACGGTGAATCGTTTTGGAAACGCAACGTAATAAGGATGGGTTCGAAGCGGGCGATGAGCGCCATCGAGCAAACTGCTACGCTATAGATTGCCCCTCAAGTGTATTGACACCTCGATGTCCATTTAACGGAGCCACTCACCCCTGAACGTGATAGCGTGAGGGTAATTGTGTTTTCCATTCAGGTGCCACTTCTGTTATCACTGTTTTATTGGTCAACGTTAAAATTCGTTTTATTGTTGATGATTTTTGGGAAAGTGGCACGTAAAATTTTAAATCTCTGTGCCAAACTGTTTCAATTTTGTTTGAAAGGTTTATGTACGACACTTTGGTTTATTTTACCGTAGCGTATACAGAAGTAATTTGGCTTTTGAGTTCCCAAAATAACTTCAACGTGTCCACCTATTTCTTTTTTCAATAAATTATATTTGGATTTTACATGTTCCAGGTTTGACCAAGAAATATGTAGAACCTCTGAACGCGGTGAACAGCGCTGACGGATCTCAACCAGCCACTAGCACTAATAAGGCTCCAACAGCATATCCAGTATCATACAGTCCACCATCCGGGAGCGGGTATCCTGGAAGTAAACCAGCAGCTGATCCTTTGAGCACACCGTCAATAGTGCCCTATTCTAGCTTTGTAGATCATTCATCTAGCTATCCATACCAACCGAATTATGCAGCCCAATACCCACAATATTCTGAGTACCCACCTCGATTACCAGTCCTACCTGGTACTGCTAATAATTTCGGATATCCTGCGAACTACCAATACGCCCAAGGAGATGCGGTAGGGAATAATTACATACCGCAGGGCCACTTCCAGCCATTTGATCCGAGATTCCAGACGGTTCCAGCGCCGTCATATCCTGGGATGTACCAGAGAGCTTACGACAGACCCATGTTTCCTCCTCAGCTTAGAGACAATTATGTGAAGCCTCCGATCCCAGCAATAGGTGGACCAGGTGAGTTATCTCGACTACTTATTATTATATTTTACATTCATTACATGTATCTTTCATTTTATCTTCTATAGTCATCACAATGTTACGATGATTTGAAAAGGGAAACAATCTGTTATGGCTAACATCATCCCGAATTTCAGGTGTACAGAATTTGGCGCCAAACTTTGGACTACCTCAGGCATATTCGAAAGATCGATCTGGTAAAGGTAGCTATCATATGTTATAATTATTTTTCATAGCTTAGGTCACCACAATTGCAAACAGAACTTTTCAGAAATACCATACCGGTGTCAATATATCAACATGTATGTATGTCCAATATTTTTCAAGCTAAAGTCAAAAGCAATTGATTAAAATATAAATACATCTTCAGATAAGCATACGCCCACAGATGTTTACAAAGGAAACCCCAAACTTTAGTATAATTTTTAACAAGCGCACCCCGTAATCCCGTGCGGAGCCTTCAACTTTTAGGACATAAATTAAAAATATATTAGGAGAGCAGATGGTGGGACGCCCGCCATGCAAATTATATTTAATCAAACTTTGGGCCTTCACTAGTTATTGAATTTCTCCTGTACTTTCTTTGAACCTTGTTTCTCTTCTCTTATTTGAGATAGTTGATAAACAAGTTATTTTTGTTCACTTTTCAGCAGATGGACCTGATGATAATTCGCGGTGATATGTTATGAATAATGTGTAAGTATTCGTAATTCAATTACTGTAGTAAACCATGTCAAACTAAAGAAATATATACACGTGTCTTATTAGAACATGCAATGTCAATATTTATTTAGAAATCATGAGCAGAAACGTAGGTATTAAACGTAACGTTGAACATTACCTCATACAAGAATAATACTGAAATAAGACTTTGTAATTTTACTGTAATGGGAACAAAACAGTAAAATTAGTACGTGGAACTAGAAATAGTTAATTCGTTTTAGTATGGATCACTAAATTTTCAAATTCCAAGAAATTTCTTGCTGAAGTTTTGAAGAAGAAACGATGCCTTCAGTTTCGAGAGTTTCTTTGAAGAACATAGTGATATTGTTTAAGTAGAGTTAATTAACTTTCGACTAATAAAAGCATTATTGTTTCAGGATATAATATTTAAGAGACAGACGACACGGCTTCCAAAGGATAACTCGAGTAGTTTTAAGAAGTGTGTGAGCAAAAGATGCTTTAAATTATATTTATAATAAAAAGGAAAGCATCGTTATCTAGATGTTTTATTTTAACCACTGTCACGTATTATTAAAATGTTATAACATAAGACTAGACAAAAGTTACGGTGTACCTCAGGGTGCATTTTTGGGTCCAATATTTAGTAACATAATATTATTCAAAGCAATTGACGACTGCACAGCCTCGATTACATAGCAACATTAAAAAACTGAAATATGAAAGAAAACTTTTACAATAGTAATAAAATAAGCAAACGATTTGAAGTTGAAAATATAAATCCTACTTTAAAGGTTGTTCAAAGAAACGAATAATGTGAATTTTATTTCAGATCAAATTCTAAGTTTTCTATAATAATGTTAGTCTGGATCTTTGCGAGTTTATTTATAAAAGGTAAGGGATTTTGTGATCATATTATAAAGTCTTTATTCATCGAAATGTATATATATTTTTAAACTATTTTTTTTCTATAATACTCGCTGCATCTAAAAACGAGATAAGTGAATGAGCAGACAAAATTCGGGAAACGACTTAAAATTTCGCATAGCGTGCAGAATGAGAGCTTTTCCATATCTTATTAAGTTTCAGCCATTATATCTAAAGTGAAAACAGTTTCTACGTCTCACAATATCACTCCGGAACATAACTTGAAACTTAGTATTGAAGTAAAAACGTCTGAGAGGATGTCGTTGCTGAGTGGCGTTTTAGTGAAAACTTTTATACCTACATAGTAAGATATTTTTGAGCACAAGAGCTGGTTCGAGGTGACTTGAGAAGAAAAATATCTGGAAGAAGTTAGGGAGCCATTTGCCCAGCTATGGAAAAGTAAAAGCTAAATAAAAAATTGTGTACAACTGATTTAAATTGCATAATCTTAGTTCTTCTTTATCATTAAGATTCCTAAGCATTGTATGAATATCAACACTTAATATTATGTGCATTTTGACTATTTCTGGCTCCTAATGAATTTTGTATGAATCTCCACTTGTGAGCGTAGAATGAATATATGATCTAGATTTAAATAAAATTAAGACTAAAATGCATTGTTCTCTGAAATTAGAATGGTAATAATAACCATTTACTTAGTAGTTGGTTTAAGGAAAAAACAAATAATAATTAGAGGACACTTTAAAACGCTGTATAGTGAAATAAAGAAGGACTTAACGATCTAGAAAAAGAGAGATTCTATGAGCAACCAAATTAATAGCTGTATGTTACTAATGATAAATCTGGCTTGACTGGAAGCCGACCCCAATCTAGTTGGGAAAAGGCTAGGTAGATGATGATGATGTTACTAATAAAAGCCAGCGCTAGGAATCTGACGTCCAGCAATTATTTTGTGTTGTTGCCTGCGTCGAATAAATTCTTTTATATTCTATGAAAGTCTAGTAGTCTAGTTTGCTAAGGTTGATATTGCAGAAATATGCTTTGCGATGTTCAGGCTGACTATAGGTTGCCGCAACCGAACTGATATCTACCATAATTATTGTCTCTTCACCACTCGAGGTTTGCTGATGAAGAATGCCTATGGCATTAAGTCCGCCTTTTTACATTGTGTTGTATGAAGACTAAATAAATAAATCGATACTTATTGATTCAATAACTAGCTTCACCCACATTAAAGCTGAGTACGATCCAAAGGATCTTCTTCTATCTGGCGTTAGTCCCGGCCATTGCCAGGGTCCGCCTAAAGAGTACGATCCAAAGGATGATACTCATAAAAACAGTTCCAGTTTCAAAATGCCAGACGACTCCGTACCGCCTGATGCACATGGACGAGATGATGGAGCTAGCGCAGTTCGACGACGCGCAGCATCGCGGCCCCAACTTCTACGACTACAGCGGCCACTCCAACGTGGAACCGGCCAGCACGCTCGAGAAGGACGAGGATTCCTCGCTGTAAGTTCTCAAGCAGCTTCAATCTTATCATCTTAGCTTTTTTACAATTTACTTCATAGCTATAAGTTCTGATGCATTTTCATCCCATTGCCTTATGATTTATAATTTAGCGTCATCATTACGATGACTCTGTGCTGTAATTTCTGAAGAAGCATCCAAGTTTCAAAGACCCGTCGGATACCCAATGTGTGCGGTGCTTCTGTACAGAACATGAGCCACACGTTGGAGTGCCCCAAGTACCCAAACACCTGCACTTTGGAGGATTTAATGAGTGCTACCGATGCTGCAATTAACGTAGCTACCTACTGGGCCCAAACAATCTAAAGAGTTCACTTTCGATTCGAAAAGAAGAAGAAGTTCTTAAGGAGCTTCATTCTTATCATCTTAGCTTTTTGCAATTTACTTCAAAGCTGTAAGTTCTGATGCATTTTCATAACTTTCATCCCATTGCCCTATAATTTATAATTTAGCGTCATCATTACGACTCTGTGCTGTAATTTCTTAAGAAGCATCATCAGTGTCCAGTGAAAAATCAATGCATTATCTTTCTTTGGCCTTAACCTTACTTATTTACCATCCTCAAAGTCATCTTCCAGCCCGTATATTAAGTTATTTGTGATCAACACAGTATGGTCTACTTTTTCTGTATAGGTATCTCAAGCCAGCATAATTTCAGTTATTATCTATCTATCAAACAATTCATTTTATCGTATCTCCATTCTCTACTATTAAGGACACAGTAACTCGTTTCACGAACCTTTTAAATTATGAAATGGATTTGCTGACTGATTATTACTTAAGCAATATTCAAAACTTAATTTGTAGCTACATTATTAAAACCTATTTCAAAATACGACACCCCACTAAAATTTTGCTACGTAGCACCTTATTGAAACCCCAAAAAGACCCATATCGTTCATTTAGCTAACAGAAAATGTACTAGTTCAGCGAAAAGACCCCGTCCTTATTTATGAGATAATTTATTTACGTGCGCTATGAGATAAATCAGGGGAACGACGCCATTTTGCACGGTCAGACCTTCTTTGAGAAGCTTCAGCAATAACCGGACATTATCGAAATGTTTAGCAGGAGTAGCTTGAAGATCTAGTTGAAATAACCTAAACTAAACGATAGTGAACTTAGTTTTGATCTCCGTATGTTTTTAACTGGAGTCATTTGTCTTCTGTGAATATTTGTTTCACAATAGAAATTTTTGTAATTTTTTTGTCCACTAAAACTATAGGGAGATGATAGCTTCAAGAAACACAACAACAATATATGTAAACGAAGTCTCTTGTTTAACCATATTCTACCACATATACATACATACATAGGTTACACAAATGAGTAATTGCTACAATTTCTTAATACTGAAAAAAGTCTAATGTTGCTATTATTATTTTCAGTGAATTTTCAAAATATTCTGACACAAGTTCAGACACATCCAGTGGTTCCTCGAAAGAAACCAGCGAAAAACGACGCAAGTAATTTATCTTCTTCTTTGAACTTTTAATTACTTGTTGATAATATTATTGTTAGATACTTAACTAATAAAAAGACGTCTAAGGGGTTCTACATTGGGCCCACGTGGGCCACGTACGCCGATCTGGGCGCGTCGACCTCCTTACATTTTATATGGCAACTAGACTTGTAGAGCTACATTAGAGCCACGCCTCGCGACGCAGTTCTACGTACTTTAACCCCTTATCTCCATGCTTTCTATGTGGCAAATGGTTGGTTTTGGTCAAAGGTACCTATAACCATCATTAACCATCATCTGCCTAGCCTTTTCTCAACTATATTGGGGTTGGCTTCCAGTCAAGCCGGATTTAGCTGAGTACTAGTATTTTACGAGGAGCGGCTGCCTACCAGACCTCCACAACCCAATATTGCGATGACGTTTCGCACGGTCGCATGAAACCACACGAGATTTTAATGGTACTCAGGTGTACCCCACATGTGTTTCGGTGTAATGTAGTTCCCTCTTTAGTCTTTCTTTCTTCTAAGTCAATTCTTTCTCCAGTACAAGGATGTACCGGACTTGCACTCCATGTATTCATGACATGCTGAAGAAGCACACCAATATTGGAATCAAGTGGATCTGCGCCTCCTACCAGCGGGCCAGACGCACCTTCAAGAGTGAATGCATGATGAGGTATAGAAACTGTCAGGATGGGACTAGTGAGTATCAGAAAATTATATCTACATGTAAATAAAGAGGAAATATTTGTACTTTTGTTTGTAATAGATCAATTCAAAAACTACTGGACTGATTTTAAAAATTCTTAAAATCAGTAGAATGCTACTTTATCACTGCATGACATAGATATACATATATTTTCTACTAACACACGGGCGAAGCCGCCGGCAGAAGCTAATATAGTAGATTATTATCTGAAATCAAATATCATGTTCCATCCACAACTGTGTTAGTTTTCTTTTTAATCCTAAGTTGTTTGTTGTTTCTTCATTGTTTGGGTGTATGTGAGCCAAATAAAATATTTTTCCTTCTTTCTATATTTCTGTGTTTAAAGTTTGTTTTTACATTTCCAGTGTTCGTCAAGTTACACGAGCACAAATGCAAGCTTGACCCTGATCATGGACGGTCCTGGTTCTACGAATACAAAGTCTGATGAATAGTAAAATGAGTTGAAAAAAATGCTTTTTTATTCTGATATAACCCAATCCTTTTTAGGGTAATATAATGATAAAGCATTAAATAGTTTCTTCCATTCTGGGTGAAGCTAGAGGGATGTAAGAGTTTTGCTGACTGATACCCGCCCGTCCTTTTAAGATGTCTTTTGCTAGGGTAACGGTAATTTTTTCGAGAATATCTCAGCCCTGGTAGCCTAATCCTTCAACATCGTTTAATTATTATAGATGTTTTTAAACTGTCTATATACTCGTAGTATGTAGTCAAGTACATAAATAAGAGCTATAGGTATATTTTGTTGCGTATAATTTAATCCACTAACTGGATCCCAAACAGCAGGAGCTGGCGACACTATAGGCCCAGGAGGAGGCGTGACGACTTAGACTCATTCCTAAAAGATCGGTCAGAAATGGCTAAAAGCTGAAAAGAAAAGAAGAATGGAAGGGTTTAAAAGAGTCCTTGCCATGTTTGCCCTGCAGTGGGACATAACAGGCGCAAAATAATAATAGTTTAAGTTATCAATTAATAAACAGTTGATCTTTGAATGTTAGGAGGTACAAAGAAATACTTTTTTCTCATTGGCCTAGTAACATGGCTGTCGTACTGAATATCTTCTGGAAGACAGTTTAGTAGAAATTAATTACAGTTCAGACAGTATAAAAACAGTTACATTACAAAGTAATGAAGTCATCATCGTCAGTTCTAAAGAAGTTGATGTATGACCCAGAACCTAAACGATCTTAAGTTATCTCCTTGCCTTGTATCGATGAAAATGTGAATCTGGAGTGCGAAATAATAAAAATAACACGCAATAAAAATAAAATGAAAAAACAAAATTACTTGTGTCGTAAAAAAATCAAATCGAATGGATATAAATTTACCATGGCTGAGATTTATGGGTTTCTGCATATGTTTTACAAAAGGGTATAAAATGATTGACGGAAAGCCATGGCTCGCAGAGTAGCCAGCCTCTTACTCGTATTGATTTTAGGTAAGTTCTTCAAAGTTATGATAACAAAATAGCTATATGGAATTACAATTCGCATAATAAATGTAACTGCAACCTTTTAACTCTGGCAAGAACCAAATTTTTGGAAATCTAATAAATTGGACTTAAGGATATGAATATACATTACCTACATAATTATAACATTTACAATTTTCGAGTCGGGCATATGCGATGTTAGGTTTTCCTATTAAAAATTTCTTTGTAGCAACCCGGAGTTTAGAATTGGGCAGTGTGATTCCTCAGTGCCGGGAAACACGTAAGCCCTTTGGTCCTACGCCTCAATACTCTCCGTTTTTCTCAGATTTTCATCCCGTCGGACTATTAGAGTAAAGAAAGAGTGCACTTGTGTTTGCGCACACGCTTGTACACTATAATATTTATTAAGATTGACCATCATGATTGAAATTTGGTCGTGAGCATTATTATTATTAATCATTATCTGATAATTTTTTATGACTTGACTGGAAGCCGACCCCAATATAGTTGGGAAAAGGCTACGTAGATGAGATGATGAGATGATGATCTGATAATTTTTCTATAGCACAAATTGCGACAGCATCCAACGATACTGTAGTAGACGACCAAAATAATAAAATAAATGCAGTCAAAACGAGACGCAAGGACAAGTCCACGTCATCTGATGGCGATTCAGCAGGTTTGTATACCTTCAAAATGAAATATAGTAAGGCGATGACCAAGTATTGTCTTAGGATTCAAAGAACAAAACTTACTACGGTAGCCCAGAAGCGAGAAGAGAAGAGAGAAGATTCTAGGCAAAAGACAGACACAGAAACACCCACATAGAACCTTATGCCTCCAAGCACCAAGAGTTTGTGAAGTCAGGCTGTGAACCAGATACCTTTAGATAGTAATCAGGTCTTTAAATAGAAATATGTAAGGTTCACTTCCACGTAGAAGGTTTGGTTTGTAGCGATAGGAATATGAAAAAAAACTATAGAAAAAGTTATAATTAGTAATTAACCTATATGTTTTAAAGTGACCGGTCCTGTGCGAGTCGCCCAGGACCGGTCGCTGTGGCGACGCTTGGGGTAGGCCTATGTCCAGCAGTGGACGTCTTTCGTCTGAGATGATGATGATAATGATGATATTCTAAAGTCATTTTTGAAAAAAATATACTTATATAACCACTTAATGTTTTGTCTCTGGAATACAGATGGCAAGGCATCTGAGATAACTCTGTTAGGTAGATGTGAAGAACAGAGTATCTAGAGAAGAGAAGTGTACTCATGAGTTTTCACAAGATACAATAATTCCTGATCCAACTTTGTCGACAGAAAAAAAAGAAGGTGCATCAGAATCTTTGAATGTAGCATTTACGTCAGACTCGTCGACGTCGTCGGAGAGCGCAGGCCCGAAGAAAAACAAAAAGAAAAAGGACCATGAACCCAAGTCAACTGTAGAACGTAGAGGATGGTATAAGGAACTTGTTCATTTAATTTAGTTTTTTTTTTTTAATTGTTATAAACTAGTGCTTGACTGCGATCTCACCTGATGGTAAGCAGTGATGCACTAGCACACTAGCTTATTAAGAGCCTATTCACTCTAGCCTTGAAAATACAATCGAAAATATAAATTATAATCGGACGGGAAAACCGCAGCAGGCAAATTGTTCCAGTCCCTCGATGTACGCGGTATGAACGACGAAGCAAAACGCTTAGTCCGGCCCGTAGAGGTTTTATGGTCATAGCTTAGATTTTAATTAGTATTCTTTACATTTGAATGGTTTCAGCTATAATTTGTAGATCTTTGACAGTTGCTAAAATAATGATAAGCTAGAAAATCTGACCCAAGTCTTGCTCTATATAGCTATCGTGTAAAAATTAAAAGGTTGCAATGGACTTTTAGGCACAAGTTCTGGATAAAATTATGTTATGTAGCAACGAGTTAGATTGGAAGCGGAACCTAACTTGTTGAAAAATGTCTGAGCAGAAAATGTCACATATATTTAAAAAAAAAAACATAACCTAAAAAGTTTAATTGCCAATAGAACCTTGTATAATTTCAGGAGAAAATGGCATCGTAAGTGCACAAAATGCCCAGAGGACATGCAGAAGAAATGGCGAGACCCTTCTATCAAGTGGATCTGCGGGGCTTACCAGAGGGCCAGGAGGTCGTTCAAGAGCCTCTGCATGATGCACTATAGGAACTGCCAGGATGGCACCAGTGAGTATTAGAGTGTATACAATTATATCAGATACTATTGACAAAGGTAAAAAATGAATAAGGTTTATCGTCGCTAACAAAATGTTACGAGTTTCTTAAATTTTTGACGTTGACCCTGTGATAATTGACCTGACAAGAGTATCAGATTTTTTTAGATTCAATTAGTTAGCTAGTGTGGCCTCTGCTTAGCATGTTGCAATAACTGGGTTCCAAGCAACGTGCTCCATGAGGTAGTGGTTAGACTTGATTCTATTACACTTCATACCGCTAATATTACAAAAGCGCAAAGTTAAGCGTATATGTTTGTTATTCCTTGCAGCTGAAATGCTTTGAATGAAAGGTACGCGGTTAGACCAAGTCTTAGAATTGCATATGAGATATTTTTTTTCACGGGATTTTAGATAATTTTAAATTTAATTTTCTACTTTGGTGAAGCCGCCGACGAAAGAAATGCTGAACAAAATTACCTTGTTAAGATAGTTTTATTTAAGGGTTTATTCCTAATCTAACTTTTCCTTTGGCAGTGTTCACCAAGGTAGCAGACCATCGCTGTCCCAATGGCACCAAGCAAGGCATCCTTCCTTACTACCACCACTTCTTCTACGACTACAAAGTGGTGTTGACGGATGAAAGCACTGACACGTCCAGCAAGACGATCAGTGGGTCGGATGAGTCATCATCCTCTAGCGTCTCGGAGTCTGAGCTGGAGAAGAGACTGCCACCATTCAGATTCAATGCTCTTTAAAATATGTACGGATTGATTCCTTCAGGCATTTTAAAGGAGAGTTTATTTGATTTGGTTGAAATATTAACAGCGATTTAAATTTTGTTTTATTTATTTATTTCTTAGATTTAATTGTTCATTTAATGAGTGATTGCTGTCATGGAACTGTCGGTGAATTCTATGAGGTCTCTCCCTTTCGCCTGTATTTATTCTTTTCCAGATAGAAAGACATTCATAATTATTTGCCAATCGTAATAAATTCTAATTTTAGAACTGCTGCTAAAAAGTTCATCTGCTTAAGGATCAAACCCAGCGTACCACGCTTAGCAGTCATGCTTACAACCACTAAACTTGAAATAGTCACAGTGCCATGTGTTCTCTCAAAACGCCATACATCATTTTCCATTATCTCACATCAGATCATAAATCTACAAAGCATCATAATACCATTAATCGTTCCCTGGTTACAATTTGTCATGTAGACAGACAGACAGACAACTATGTGACGAGACACCGAATACACTCAGCTGCAACAACACACGTTAGCCCCTTAACATTAACAAAATAAAGTGCAATTTCGCGTAAACTAACCGTAAAAGTAAGATTGTTTTCAGTACAAGATACAGATATTTAAGTGCAGTTACAGTGGACTTTATGTAGATTGGTTTAGAGATGTTTTTTGTGTGGTTTACAATAGAGTGCAAATGCATTTGTAATGGACCAGTTTGGAGTGTCGTGAGTGTTGAAACGTCATGGTTTTAGCTCTGACGTTTAATTTTTAAATGTATGATGGGGTTGGAAGTTGAAACCGAGAGGTTTTGCTGATGGTGAACTGGCTGGAATGAATTTTTAGTTCAATATACAAGTTCTGATAGCCGGCCCCAATATAGTTGGGAAAAGGCTAGGTAGATGATGATACAAGTTCTTTTTAGTAAGTTTAAGAACTTGCTAGAAGCTTCAGTATATTTAATATAAAGATAGATATTTGTAGTTGTGTGTCGCCTTCTTTTGTCTTTTAATTACTCAGATACCCACGAAACGAGACACAATAGTAAAACAATAACAGCGCGGTCTCATAGGACCGGTTGGGGATTCAAACGTTAATGCGCCTAATATGCAAAAGTTAATAGGTAGAAAATGCCAAAAGCATCAGGATCAGAATTAATGATAAATTCTGATTAAAAAAAAACCCAAATGGGTGTTACAAAAACCAATTCAATAACAAGATAACTTTAAATCGTCTTTTACAGAGCAATAACAAAACCAAAAAAAAACTTCCCATTCAATCCTCTGTTAACAAGAATTCCACCCCTTAAACCCCTCAGACACAAATTCCACCCCCCCCCCCCCAATCTGTTTCGCCACATTCACAGGGTGTTGTCAAACTTCCACGCACAACGCACAAATGTGCAACTCGTTGTAATGGACAATTTGCATAATACCCGTTTACAAAGGACGGTTAGCAAAAAAATGCTAACAGTAAAATAGGTGTTAAAAATGTAATCAACTTCGCGTATGCATAGTCAATGTTGGCAACCTGGGCAAAGTAGAAAAAGAAAAAGAAGATAATTGAAAGCGTTTTTTCGTTGTTGCGTGTAAGTAAAAATGTAGAGTGTTATCAACTCTGGTTATTACGCTGAAATTGAACGTTCTGCCTTTCATATAGGTTTTTGCAGTGAGCTTACCCGGTAGTTATAATATTGTTTTAATAACTTTTCCTTGAATTTGAGGGGCGAAATGAAACAGGACTGCTTTAATACTCTTTTTAACACTTTTTGCAGGTCATTATAAAATTAAATGTAAAACTTAATCAAAGCATACGTTTATTTTTACTTATTACTTGCTTCTGACAGCGGTTTCAACCACATGAAATTAGAAAATTTTCTCAAAGGAGTATAATATCAGGATTATTCCATGTGCTATGTCCCAAATTTTATCTAAATCCTTTCGGCAGTTTCAAACTGAAGTATTAAAGGAATAAGGAGAAAGACAAATATACAAAAAAAAATAACTCACAAACTAAGTATGACGTCTCTACAAAATTAGTGTGATTCTAGTAAATTTATTGACAGCAAAGAGCCCCCAAAATAGCAATACAACACGGTTTAGTAAGTGTCAAAAAAACTTGGCGAAACTTTTCCGCTGTCGCTACATATTTCTCATTTGTGGCTTGCTCAGAGTAGGGTCTGCACAAAAATAATATTTATAACTGACAAAATGTGAAGAACCTTAAGTATTGAGATATAAGGTTGAAAATGGCACGGAAAATTAAAGTTTAGGCGAGAGGGAAGTTTGTTTCCATACTACAATGATAAGTATGAATAATGCTATAACGTTTTTGTCTCATATTTCATAGTTGAAAACATTTTTTAAATATTTTGGCTGTTTAATATTTTTGTGGGTGAGCAACATTTACCTAAGATTATGATGTTATTCTTAGTTCTAGTTTATCTTGTGACTTAATTTGTACTCGTGTGCATTAACTTTTAATATTCAAAGACAAGTGCCTTAACTGTTATTTTAATCACTTCTTGTCCTACGTTAATCAGCCTAGATTTTAGCTAGACAGTAAATTTTCTAACAACCTGTATATTTCGACGAATCTTCGTGATATTCAAGGCGACAGTACTTCACTAAAATGTCAAAAAACCTAATAGGTATATTTTGTGCTAACACCATTTCTATTTTGGTAAGTTCATTATGATAATAGGGAATACGTATGTCAGTTTTTTATATGCTAAGTTATATAATTTTTAGATCTAGAAAATAAATATGAAAGAATTTTAAAATATCTTCATCAGAAACGAAGTTATTATAGCGTTTTCAAATTATCCGATCCGATATCGGTATCGGACGCCGATACGATATCGGGGTAAGTAAAATGTATGAAATGCTGTGCTCCGATATCCGATATCGGGCCGGACAATATGAAAGACAGGTACATATTTCATACATTTTACTTACCCCGATATCGGATCGGCGTCCGATACCGATATCGGATCGGATAATGTGAAAACGCTCTTACGAATCTTACGATTGCGAGCTACTAATAAGTAAAAGAAGACCGACATGGACTTTGATGTCAAAATCTACCACGCTCTTCAGCTTCTTCGCTGTACAGCTAAATTATAACATAATTAAAGAAGGGTCTAACGTATAATACCATACATTGTGAGCTTGTTCGTGTACTCTAGTTCATCAGTGGTGAGATAAGTTGAAAACTGATTGTTATTGCTCATATACTCCGAACGTGTCCAGACACATTTCATGCAAAAAAATTGCCTTCTTAATGACGAAAATTGCTTCACCCAATTGCAAAGAAAGTAAAGTTGTATAAAATTTATAATATACCACTTATATAACATTTATTGATGGAATGTGGTCAATATGAGTCCAGTAGAAATAACTTGATAAAGTCCCTGTTATTATTTAGAAAACAACCTCCAAAAAACCTTCAAGGTAAATTCCCAGTTTAAATCCTTAACGCAAACCGCACAATATCCGCAACATTTAATTGAAGGCCGCGTCACGGCCATGACGTCATCAACTCAGGCGGCCAATCAGCGGTCCCCAGTGGGTACATGTACTGCTCGATTGCATCGCACGACGTGTCGTGTTCGTGAACCTTAATAACTGGCCTGTGATCCGTTGGGGGACTTCGATTATTTTGGAGGTTGGTTCGAATATACGGGGTCTTTGGCTGCCTAGGCTTTGAGTTATAGCCTTTTTACTCGACTGCAAGAAGGGTTATGTGTTTTTGCTGTAGAGTTGAACAGAGTCGATTAATGGCATAGTAAAAGTTGATTTGTTAGATGAAGTTTAATGCACATTTTAAAGAGGAGGTCTTTATAGAGAAAAAGTGGAGATAACACATATTTCTGTAAGCACTCTTTTAAATTTATTTACTATACCGGTTGCTTTATTTATTTATAATTTATTGACTTCTATAGTGATGTGAAATACTTTTACAGATTGATAGATGATGACTATTACACATTTTGTATGGATTTTAAAAGAAACTGTGACCCCTGAGTTTGTATCGGTGTTTCTTCTCAGGATAGTTAGCTAGAAAACACCGGTCTTCTATCATCATCTAGTTTAAAGTTGACGGTGTAAAAGTATTTCAATACCTATTTGCAGAATAAATATAATTTATAGCAAAACTATTTTCTGGTAAATAAAAAATTGCATACACTGTTTCAAGTGACCGACAGAAGACGGTATTCATCACCTTGACTTGCCCCACCATAAAACTGCCCATTTAATTATTTCGGCTTAAGCACAGACAACATAATTACAGAGCCTCTAGATAAATGAAGATCCCTTTCCCAAATTCCTTTAAAAAATGCAAGCTTGTATCCCTAACTCCTCGTCAACTGCTAAGCTTAAGTGACACCGAGCATGGTTGAACTTGGCCGAGCGTGACCGAATATTGCCGAGCTTTCCCGAGCGTTGCCGATCTTGCCCGAGCTCGCCCGAAGGCTTAATGAAGTCATGTCGCTGCCTACCGGCTGATGACTACACGATATTGCGCGTTTGTGAGCCCATGCCGTTCGGTGTGCGGTTACAATGATGAGAAATGGTTAAGCGATGCTTCGTGGTGGGGTGGTTTTATTTTTTTTTAAATATCGGTAAGGATATTGTCTTATTGTAGTAAGACTGTTTTGACTTTGGGAAAAATATGTTACGCGAACTAGTTTTACAAATCTAAATCCGTTTATATCATCCAATGTAAGTACTTACATGCTTATTGCTTTCTTAACAAACTGCGGTAGGTATCAAAACACTGCCTTACCTGCAACAAAAAAAAAAACACATTAGTTGATTGAAAAGTTTAATCGCTAACCATCAGGTGAGATAGTAGTCAAACGCGAGCCTATGTATAATAAAAAAAGTTATCTTAAAAAAATTAAAGTCTTCTAGGCTAAAGTGGATAGACTACAGTCACATTGCACTGCATCACTGTTTAGGTACCATCAAGTGCGATCGCAGTCTCAACGACTTGGTAATATCAACCAAACTTGTCTAAAAATACCCAAGAAAATACAAAAATAAACACCCCATATCAATTTTCCATAACCATACGATACCTCCTTAATTTTCTAGCCAATCCGTCAAAATAATCGCGTACCCAATAACACGGGAACTGCTCCGAAAAACAACATACCACGTAAAATAACTGTTCCAGAGAACAGTTATTTTTTATCGGCACAACGCAGGCTTGTAACAACCCGTAACCGAGGACATCTGGACGTAAAATACGAGGTGCCTATACATGGCCGCGGTTACACCAGTGCGTAACTTAAACGTACATGTTTCGCCGGTAATGGATAGGCCGTGATTCGATTGCGTTGCTTTAGAAAAAGTTCCTAAGTGGTTCTTGAGGCGTAGGATTCTTATAAATGAGCTTGTTTTGCATTGAGAATCTTTTAAAGACTGTTCAAAATAAATTGAGAAAAGCAAAGGTAAAATTGTTTCATACGTCAAGGATCAAACTGCAAAATGGCAAGGGTTTAACCGGCCTATAACTACTCTATTGGTGAGTGTTACATTAAATAACAAATCATTAGTAAACAACAGTAGCGAAATCTATGGCGTCACATATGAACTGAACATCGAAATCATGCATCGCACAATAAAAACTCGCGTGATTTAAACCGCCCAAATTCAGACTTAACACCTGTCTAGTCGGAAGATCCTCTCTTTTCAACAGTGGTTTGCAGGACTTTATACTCTGTTCTGCATACCTGCCCCTAAACTACAATTCTTCTTCTTCCTGCCCTTATCCCACATTACTTGGGGTCGGCGCAACACGTATTTTTTCTTCCATTCTATCCTGTCACCCATACCATCACTAACTCTCTTTTCTTTCAAATCAGTCCTCACATAATCCATCCATCTAAACTACTAAACAATAAGAAAATAAAAAATAATCAAAGTACCTAATACACCGAATGTCATTGCTGAGTTAAGCTCGACTTTGTACGTGAACAATCTATCACCATGTTTGTAATGTTTATTTTTTGTGTACAATAAAGAATTAAGAATGTATCCCATTTCTCGCATCCCCCATACCTGTGTTACACATCGGTGTAAACGCAGCACCCTACCATTATATGAATACGACGCGACCCTTCTTTTTATTTTGTAGACCTTACTTTGTTAATTTTTTGCGTGCCCACCCCTCCTCAAGTAGACGCGTGAAGGTGGTGTTAAGGGGAATTATTATGTGTTATTTGTTTTATGGTACGAGTAGAGTTATGGGGCTTTTTATACGGTTATTGTACCTTAATTTTTACCAGACTGAGTTATAGGTATTTGTAAAAGAGTTTAGGATTTTTTTTACGTTTTTGCTAAGGTTAACTTCAAAGAAATACAATATTTGTAACAATTTAAACTGTCTAAATATTATAGTTTATGAGATACAGCCTAGTAATAAATGGACAGAGAGACAGCCAGATGGACGGAGAGCTGATTCAAGTCTTAATATTGGTTCCCGTTTTCACCTCCGTACCCAAGTACTGGACCCTAAAAGCTATATTATCACTCGTAACAAGTACTTGATAATTGGCATACAGAGATACTTTAATAAAAAACAATTATCTATTTGAAAAGTTGTAACATTGAAAAGCCGTGCCGTGCGTTCCCTCTCCTAGAGAGGAGGCCTGAGTCCCTACAGTGGAAACATTACAAGGCCGATAATGCTAATGGTAATGCTAACATTGTAAAGCCGTGTAACATCAGTCATCAGTCGTGTATCATCTCTATCTCATACATCTTCTTCTATCAATAGCATCCTGTGATTTTCTTCATAAAACCAAAAAACTTCAGTCCAGCCTACCTAATTCATCCGAAACTTGAATAAAAAGCTCAAATTTAAAACAACTTCATCAAAAAATCCCACGGCTTTATCTGAAGATTTAGCTTGGAGTAATAAACGGGCAGTTTTCAGTCAACTCGCTAGATTTAGTTATGGATCATGATTCCCGAGACGGATCGTGTCCGACCTAACTTGAATCCGAGACCACTTTAACTTGGAGCCCAAGTGAGGGGAGATTAGCGGGGAAAGTAGGACACAGAATCAGGTGGGAAATATTGTAGTGAAACGGGTAAATTAAGGCAGAAGTCGCAAGCCAGCGGTTTGTTTATTAATCTATCGTCTGTTTTTTATACCCTGAGACTAAATTGACACAGGTAATGTCAAAATTACTATAGGAATGATGCCAGTTCATTTGTGTTGTAATATCTGAAAGTTAAACAAATAAGAATCTGCGACAACATTTGAAAGATCGACCAGACCTTAGAACACTATAGGGTGACAGAAGGACACTGGATTTTAGTTTTTAATTTTTAAATTATTCTGACAAGCTCTTATGTTGCAAGAGAAGTGACTACTTGTGAAGACTGCATTCTTTAGCATAATATTCGCAGAACAAATAAGACATTAGTATATTATAATTAAACATATTTATACATGTCCTTTAGTCATTTACCTACTCTACAATTTGATTGAGTCGAGTGAAGGAAATTACCCTTATATAGAGACTCTCACTACTGGCTGCAAGTTGTTCCATTTTCAAATTTTGTTTTTGTGTGTGTGTGTCAATCTTTTCAATCAGAGCATTATGAGATCTAAATAAAATCTAGCACTGAATCGCTTGTATCCAGGTTAATGGGTTGTGGAGGTCTGGTAGTCAGCCGCTCCTCGTAAAATACTGGTATTCAGCTAAATCCGGCTTTACTGGAAGCCGACCCCAATATAGTTAGCTAGGTAAATGATGATGAATCGCTTACCGCTTCCAACTTGGACCCTATCTCATCTCGCCGGCAGAATATCTCATAAATATTGTATGCGTACCCGCGGCGCAGGGGGCAGTTTTTACGTTTAATAGATTGTCGGCACACGCCGCCCTGACGTATGCTAATACCACGTTATGGCGTGACGTAACAACACACAAATTAATCATATGGTGAGTGTGAAAGTGTGAGTTATTTTGCTTGTAAGTGTGTGTGGGGTATTCTATAGGCGAAGAGAGATATAGAAATTCCTTCGTAACGTGGTGTGAGAGAAAAGGTTATTTGTTTTTTCTGGGATTTTAAAGTGTGATGATTTTAGCTGATTAAATTAATTTGTTAAGTAAAAACAATATTCAATTCTCAATGTAAAATCTTACGAGAAGTTCAACCGGCTCTGGATGAGAGCACAGTAGTAATTTTAGTATACGCTCTATGCTGTAATCTCTGTATGCTGTTTGAGAGCACGCTTAACGCAGTGGTTGAGCGATTAGTAGCTGCGCTGCGTGTCGCAGATTCGATTACAGCGAGGAACAAATATTTGTACTTACAGCCTAAGTCAGATCTAGGTTTTTATGTATGAGTTTACATGGTTGTGTACGCATTCACGCTACAGCAATTAGGTAATTTTAGTTCCCCCTATTTTTTCCTATTTCATATTGTTTTTAATACCTTCTTAATTTTGCACTAATTGGACGAATCTTCTTAAAAGGGCTCTCAAAACATACTAAACTTAACATTTAATTGCTACAAATTCCTCCAACCCACATCTTTGACCTCTTTCCCCACCAGCTACATTCCACCCCCACATTAAAAAAAGCCAGCAACAAAATAATTAAAATCAACATTCTCCTTTAAAAGTCCGCCGTGCGTTGCTTCGCTCGGCGCACTCATAAATATTTGATGGGGCTGCCCGGACTAGTTTCAACCCCTAAATAGGTTACACGTATGACAGACAGCCATCAGAGAAGAGCTTATGATTTTAACTTTCACTTCTACCCTCGTGGTTGGTTGATGATGTAAAGGGATATTTTAATAAGTGTATTTTTTATCTATGTCAGAAGCCAGTAAATCTGACTCCAGTCTTGCCATGAAGTACCGTGTTACCCCAGTTAATGGGTTATGGAGGTCTGGTAGGCAGCCGCTCCTCGTAAAATACTGGTATTCAGCTAAATCGGGCTTGACTGGAAGCCGACCCCAATATAGTTGGGAAAAGGCTAGGCAGATGATGATGATTTTTTATCTGTGTAATATACTGGCTGTGGTACATAGATTTCTTTTGACCGATGCTCTAGAAATATTGGTATACTTGGGCTGCCCCAGCGGTGCCTATGTCCAACAGTGGGCGTCCTTTGGCTGAAATGATGATGATGATTATATAAGCACGCTTTTTTTAGGTAGAAAATTATCAAATAACTTCTCCAGCTCTGGTGCAAGAGCAAAGGGGAATATCTGATTTTTACTGACTAGAACCCACCTGTATTCCTTCGGTCAACTCTTGCGTTCTAAGGTCGCAATGAATCTTTCGTCTCATAACTCACTTTAAAGCTACAACTGTTAATTGGTTGCTTATATTTACAAACTCTTCACTATCACCCCCAGTATGGTCCGCCATAGTCCGCCACAGAAAAAGGCGTTTTGGCTAGAAAGACAGATATGTTATATCTCGTTTGCTTTTTTGCTAAAACAAATTAAATAAAAACATATGTTTCGTTAGGCATACTCCCTATTAAAGAGAAAATATATTGAGATTAAACAAATCAACATAAAATGGTACAATCTTTAAACACAAAGCCATTTAATTCTCTTCCTACTTTCAGTTCACATTCATTCATACAAAGTTTCTTCCAGTACGCAATCCATTTGACCCATACATACAACAGTTTGGTCCATTCCAGTTCGGTCCTTACATAGCAACGTTGGTCCATACACAAAGGAGCAGTTTGGCCCAGTTTCTGCTTGTTCCGTTAACTTACTGCCAGACATTTGCAGGTTTTATTTGACATCATGTCTTACTTTTTTTGGTCTCTTTAGTTCCTTCAACTTTATTTCTTTGACAAGTGATATTTTTTTTCAGTTTCATAGCTGGTTATCTGAGTTAAAGAAAGCTGAAGATTATTTTTAACCGACTTGAAAAAGGAGGAGGTTCTATGTTCTCGCACTTGACTAGAATGCAAGTTCAGATTCTATAAAGTTTATTTTTATACCGATGACATTGTTGAGTGCTAGCTATTTTATAACATGGTGAAAGCCTTGTGAAATAGCCTACAGAAGTGAACTTTTGGGCCATATTTTTTTTAATGACTGCCAATTTTCATTTCATATCTTTTGTGTGTACCGAGTAACTATCGCCAATCAAAAGCTTAATTTTCTTTTTAAGTTTATTCTGAATAAAATATTATAAAAGAACCAAAAACTAATAGAACAAACCTCTAAAATAACTTCAAGTTTCTGTTAGTACAACTCATGTTTTACCTTTTGATAACCTTTCCAGAGAAAACTATTATTCGTAACTTTATCATTGCTGCCTACTGTGCCCACTTCAGTAGACACCACTAGACGAATAGCCCGCGTTACAAGCTGCTTATTATTCAGGCCAAGTTACTGAAATAAAAGGAAAGTGGATTACTTTATAAGTATGGTCAACGCCATCAAAAATGTTTATAGCGTGCCATGAAACTCTGAAGCTCGAATAAAGAATATTATTAGATTGTTACTGTCCTGCTGTTGGGTGAATCACTCTTCTCACACAAGAAAATAATGCATATTGAACCATGCGTATAATTAAGACGTAGATTCTCTACTGAAGGATCCCCGTAGGATCGAAGCCTATGGGACCATGAGTGGGCTTCTGAAAGGAAAACTCGGGACCCTGGGAAAGAAGGAATTGAGTGAGATTTAGTCATCAAAATTCTGACACGACCTCCCACCCTACTCAAAACTGGGAGAAGTCATTCTAATGATTCCCCACCTAAAAGAAAAAGATTCCTCCTAATGCCAAAGACTATGGTTTTTAAAAGTAAAAAAATGACACATCGCCGCTAGGTTTTGAACTCAACTTGGTAGTTAATAAGCTGACAAAGAAACACCAGAACTACTGGGATTAAACTCATAATTAACGGATTACATTCTACCTATAAAACCCAAACATCTAAAACCTTTTCATTTACACATATTTTTGTAATTAGAACCATGAACAAAAACTTTTCAGTAGATAACTACCTAATAACTAAACTTCTATATACCCCACAAAATTCACTGAATCCCCAACCCCCAACTTTTCCATTATGGTAATCCAAAGTTACCGATACCTGCTAGTTTGGAAAGGAATTCGATTCTCGCACTAGTGGCTTTTTTCCTTGTAGTAGATGAGCTCCGATGTCGAACCAAATCTAATAAGTGGCGGTGTCGGTCGGAAAACTGATTTTATCGCACTTTATTTACTTTTGAGAGCTTTTATTGATACTCTTATGAGGGAAAGGGAGTAGGCGGGCAAGTAGATAGGTAATGAAGTTTCAACGTGGCTTATTACAAGAAGTAGTCTTTGTTTCTTGATAGATATAACTTAGGAACAAAGTCAAGAGTGAATAGGTTGCTTCTAGGCAAGCTTGCTCTATCGTCGACCACATCATTGCTTACCATCAGGTGAGATAGTAGTCTTACACGAGCCTATCAATATAATCAAAACATGCGACAATCTAGCTATATGTATATGTTTTGTCAGTCAATCTAATCAAGTTGTGTACAGCTTCAACTTAAAATACCAATAGGAAGTTGTACAAAATATTATTTTAGGATTTGACCTTAAAAAGTTAAATACAAGTTTCTAAGTTGCCAAGAAGTAATAACTTCAGGAAATCTGGAACCTTCTCAAGTCACCTGTTCAGGTAACTTGTACAATCATTGTTCTACAAGCTTGCCTATAGGTCAGGTGCCACTGTAGGTGTCAGTTTCCTTTCAACCTTTTACTTTTAAAAACCACATGACAATTATATAGAGATTTCTAAACGCCCACTCCCAACAAATATACAGACTGGAAGAATCACACAGCGACCTTTTCTGTTCCTCTCAGAGTGACCTTTAGCCTAACATTAATTGGCTACAATGTATTTCTTAATATCGTAAAGGAAAACGCTTCTTATTTCATATTGGCACTAACTATAGAGGTTTTTTGTAAATGATGTAGGCTGGTGCTTGACTGCTGCCATCTGACGGTAAATAGTGCTGCATTCGTCGATGGTGAATTGGTGAGGTGCTACTACTACCCTAGTCTATAAAACTACTACTAGTCTATAAAACCCTGTTCAATCTAACCTTGAAGACAGCTAAATTATAATTAGAAGGGCAGGCAAAGTCGGGCTTTTGTGTGTTTTAATCACGCGTAAAACTCCAATACCGTGGTGCAGGATCTAAAACTTTAGTTCTCATGTGGCGTCTTTGATCTTAATCAAGGAGCGACTGCCCATCCAACATTCGTCAGCCCAGTTACTATAACAGTAAATGTTTTCAGGCTTCTGACGACTACTGTCATAAAACAGAATACTTCTCTGACATTGTATACTGCTGAGACACTGGACATAACTGCAAGACAGTAAAATGTGACACTACTCATTTCAATAAATGTTGACTATCCAGATAAATTGCGAGTGAGTGTCTCCGAGACCTGATATACAGGGTTTCCCTAGTTTAGACCACAGTGGACTGGAGTACAACCCTATAATCACCTAAATTTTATAATTATCATCATCATCATCTCAGCCGAAAGACGTCCACTGCTGGACATAGGCCTCCCCTAAGCGTCGCCACAGCGACCGGTCCTGTGCGTCTCGCATCCATCGGATTCCCGCGACCCTCGCCAGGTCATCGGTCCACCTTGTGGGAGGCCATGCAACGGAAAGGACTAGGCTCGGAGTTTCCTTGCGCGATCACATCAGAAATGATGATATCCGCAAGAGAACTAAGACAAATGATTCGTAAAATTTTATAAAATACGTAGTAAATCTGTATAACTTTGTGGTGAAAAAACAATGTTTCCAAAATATTCAGCAGCCTCAAAAGGATGTAGAATTTCATCCAAAAATCAGAGCGACATCAAAGAGACATTGAAGGGAAAGTCTGACAAAATTACAAACATTATTTTAATCAGTCGGTAGAAAAATGTTCAATATCCAGCGTCGGCTCTTTGACAGCGTGAGCGCATAGCTGGGGTTTGTTTATACCACGGGATCAAGTGGTGAGAGGTAGCTGGTAATGGTAGAATAGCTACTGCAGGCGTTGGAAGGAAAATTGAGTCGTAATAACTTCGAGAGCAGAGGAAAACTATGAATGCGCCACGGATCTATTTTTTATGGTGAGATTTCATCAAGTGACTTCTTTCACTCTGCTATTGCGTAGAGGCATACCAGACACATCGGACCATTAATATAGCATCTTTTTGTCAATATCTAGGGAAGCGTACACTGTTAGTTAGCATCGATAAGTGATGAGAAACTAACGTTTATTGATATCGCTAATCAGAATATCAACTATTAATTTATAGGTATATGTAGAAATTGTGGAATATATGAACTTGTAACCGTATTGCTTGTAAAATCCCTTAGAATTGTTTACAGGTTTAAAATAAAATCTTAAAATTACACATTAAATAACAACAATATTCATGAAATGTTTGTGATATTTACGTGCAAAGAAGATTAAAAATAGTATGTTTCTCTCAATATTTTAACATTAACCTAAACATAAAAATTTCCTGCAGAAACTGCTAAACCACCGTTACTAGGTATACATATTTCATTTATTGCTAGACTTGCATCTGACCGCTCTGTTCAGTCATGAACACAACCCGCCCTCCGCTCCTAGCTTGACACCGCTAACCGCTACACGTTTACGCGTTTAAACCGCTTTTACATCTGAGTTATTTTTTAATAAATACCCCCTACCCCCCTCCATTCCACTCCTCCCCTGCCCGCTTACTGTGGCTGCCTTAATCATTGGCAATATTAAAAAAACCTGATGTGGCAGCGAAATGCGCTGTAAAAGTCGGCTCATGTTTGATTATGAAGGATTTATTCCTGCTCCTGAAAGTCAGGGTACTGTGAAGACGCTACGTTTGTATGTAGGTATGTGTGTTAACGGTAACTGAGGAAAATGTCAAGTGAGGATTGTGATGGCCACGGAATGTTGGCCAGTCAGGAAAAAGTGATGTAGAAGGTAAGGATGGTAAGCTAGTATATTTACAATGCAACAAGAACAAACACTTGTCTACAATTATAGTTCAGCACCTGTAATCTGTATCAAGGCTGTAAGATTTTACAAAAAAGTTATCGCGGCTCTGGACCGTGAAAGCTAACTGAATAAGCAAAGGTTGGATCATCATCTGCCTAGCCTTTTCCCAACTATATTGGGGTCGGCTTCCAGTCAAGCCGGATTTAGCTGAATACCAGTATTTTACGAGGAGCGGCTGCCTACCAGACCTCCACAACCCATTAACTGGGGTAACACGGTACTTCATGGCAAGATTGGAGTCAGATTTACTGGCTTCTGACTATCCGTAACGACTGCCAAAGATCTTCAAATGACAGCCGGGACCTATGGCTTAACGTGCTTTCTGAGGCACGGAGGAAACTCGTTATGTTAAGATGGTCACCCATCCACAGACCAACCTAGGTAAGCGTTGCTTAACCTTGAAGATCGACCTGTGCGGCTGTTATTATCTAGCCACGAGCTTGGTTGGATGTAGAAAGTTAAAATAAATGACACCCTGTCGCTCCAACCAGGGCAGGCATAGTTATTTGACGATTTACCAAACCAAAAATAAAGGTTTGTTGGAAAAGCCTTGAAATAGGATAGGATAATTGATGTAAGACATACTTTTCATCTATATAAAAAAATTATTTAAACACTCATAGACGCAGTATGTAGTCAGGATGCTAAATTAGGAACGATTAACAGATTATATTTAGAATTATGACAAACTATACTGCTGAGCGAGCTATATTATGGTGACATGGTGTTCCACTCAAGATCCCAGGTCCCCATCAAACCTACTCTAAATACGATCACCGAGGGAATTTGGTAAGTAAGAAGTCTTGCACAGCCAGGAGTATCCTCAGGGAATCCAGTACCTTTTAAAGGACCACAAGAAAAAAGCTGTCAATCTCAAGGTTTTCAAGAAAAAACCGCAGTTTGTTGAGGATTCAAAGATGTTTTGAGATTTCATGACTAATTTTGTTCATATTTACCTACTCAAAATTTATAGTAATAGCACGCCTAGCCAAATTACGAGTACAACCGTTTTGATTGATTGATATATATTTTATTGTACACCATAAATATAATTTTACAAGGAGTTTAGTTCATGAATCCCCGACCGGTCCTATGAGACCGCGCTGTTATTGTTTTACTATTGTGTCTTCGTTTTGCGGGTATGTGATAGGTTAAAATGAGTACGGTGTTACAAGGTATATTATGTTTTGAGTCGAATCTCTTTCTACAATTGGTAACGCCTCAGCAAAAGCGTTTTAGAAACCGATAAATTGGTCATTTCGTCAGTGCTTGTCAAAATTGTAACTTGACTCTCATTTACACCACAAAACTACAGGATGTAGCGACAAACATTGTAGACACGATTAAATTTCATTCTATCATTTTGAATGATGTGTACTTGGCTACGAATTTTTATTCGTTTGTTCTGACCACGTGACTTAATGTCGAGATGATGACATTCCGATACATTTGATTAGTTTTCTACTAGCGTTAACGACTGCAGATGATCAACTTGGCTAAGCCTGCAGTTCTTCTCAAATCTTTTTTTTTTGTTACTTACAGGAAACAACCTCTTTCAAAATAAACCAAAACAGTGTCTAAAACATTTTACCAGAAGCAGTATTTCGTAAAATATTTATATTTAAACTTTAATAAACGCCTGTAAAGGATCACATGTGGGCTCCGGTCGCGTTCATATCAGAGACTAGGGCACGATGTCATTTTGATATTTTATTTAATAACGCCTGGCTTTTGCTGTCAGCCTATTTACAGTTGAATTTAGCTGGAAGGCTAGGTTTAGATTTTGGAATATAATTAATGTTATATGCTATATTCGTGTTACAAGAAACTTTATAGATTAAGATTTCACACACAGAATAATGTGCTTATTCTTTCATGATCTCTAAAGAAAAGATAAGTTATCTCTAAGTTATCATGACAGACCATCTCAGGGATTAAACGAGAGTGTTTACTACTAACCCAACATGTTGTCTGGATGTTTTAAGCCAAGATATAGTACAGGTTACTTCTATTACTTTCGCCCAACTTCGAAACTACAAGTATAAGATAGTGAGTGACGGAAACATAACTAAGTCCAAGTAAATGTTAAGTACCTTTATCAATCTCGCTCTTTTGGCGATTCATTAATCCTTTTTGACAGAAAACAAAATTTACAGTAGTTATATTGATCGGACATTGTGCCAAAATACCTATATAAATACAATAAAAATACTATCAATTCCCAACAGCAACGTTAACAAAATAGCCTAATACAGTAAAGAAAATCCCCAAGACGCTCGTCATACGACCCTCCAAGAGAACAGTCACCAATTTATTCCATAACAATACCAATTTCAGCCCCCTTATCCACCATCCTTCCTATTTTAAAAGCCTTATACGATTTGCAAACTCTTCGTAGTAACTATCAACGATACGATATTCTATCGCGTTAGAATAGAGGTGCTCTTAGAGACTGCGTCGTTGAAAGAGGCAAATTGATGGACTACACTATAAGATTGTCTCAAGGTGACTTTGACGTTTTATGGGCGAATGTTGAGCTATTTTTAGAGTTGTTGGTTCAGAGATAGAAGTTAGTGTGTGGAATTGATAAGATGAAAAGAATATAGTTGATATTGATAAAGGTCAAACAATATGTAATAAAAAAGCTGTGATATTTCTGGCATAATACTAATTGGATCTTGTCCATGAATGTACTACACATAGAACGTATTTTTTTAAGCAGCGTACTGCCTACTGTGAACTTGGTGTAACAAAAAACACCACATCAAAAACATTTTTAGGAGAATAACAGCGTGTTACGATCTATCGACGCCCCCTTCGTCAATAACTCCATTACCGACCGATAAATCTACAGACACCTTACTTTCCACTGTCGCCCAAATAGACACATCACTCAAATTCTCTTTCAACTCTAACATCGACGGTCGCATTGCAAACACGTCCCACAGCTTAAAAATATTCAATAATCCTCGAATCCCAAGATGCAAAGGCATCGCGTCATTTAGCAGCACCATCCACCGCGATGCTATCCCCCACGATCATAGCCGATCCTCCCCGATCTCTCACGATCCCGCGCGAATCCCCCCGGACTTGCTGCTAAGCCCATATTTGCATTTATGAATAATGTCGCTCAAATACACGTATGTGTTGATTTTTTAAGATACATTTCTTGGTTTGTATTTTTATCGTGTGTCTTCGAATGGAAGTGTTTTTTGTTTTGTGAGTTCGATCAATGTTTATTTGGTTCTTTTATTTTTAATGGTGTTGTGGTTTAGAGTTGGCAGAATTTTCTTATAGGGAATTACTGTACAAGTACTCGTATGTGCCTATAAAAAGAAAAGGTTTCTAGATTCATGTTACTCAAAACTCGATTGAACGACCTTTCTTCATCTTTATTTTCCAAAATCTTGACACTTCAATAATCTTTGTCATATTATTAGGTACTACCACTGAAATTTAAATAATAATGACTTATTATTATGATTTCTGTGGGTATAAGACGCCCGTGGATATGATAATCATAAGCACTATATTCGATACAATATCATCATCTTCCTGCCCTTATTCCGTTTTATTTGGGCTCGGTGCAATACGTTTGTTTCTTTTATTCTGTCCTGTCACTCGTCACGCTATCACTGACTCCCTTTTCTTCCATATCACTTCTCACACAATCCATCCATCTTTTCTTTAGCCTTCCTCTCCCTCTCCATCCATCCACAATTAAACTTATAACTCTAACTATAGTGCTTCGATTAAAACACCAAACCGAAATCGCAGTCGATAACGGCAAACACGGTCCAATAAAACAAACATTTCTAGTAAAGCATGGCCCAAACGTCGAAGATAGCGACAAAGCGACAGGGCGACAGGGCGACAAGGCGACGTCGCCTTACAAAGCGACACGAACGTTTGCGATTCGTCGCGTCGTCTTTTGTCTTCGTCGCTTTGTCACTTGGATTCGTCGGTAGTTGCCACTTGCAAGCGATTAGGACTTGCTGCAGTGTTAGCGAAGATATTACTGTTATTTACTAAATTGTTGCTAGTCGATTAGCGGTATGGTTTGTGCAGTGCTGAAGTCATCTTGACAATGAGACACTTTATCATCGACTAGCTTCTGTATGCGTCTTCGACCGCGTGAAAGTATATAAAAGCAACATTCTACTGGTGTAAGAATTTTTTAAAACGATCCGGTAGTTTTTGAGTTTATTCTAAAAAACAAAAAAAAATACGTTTTATAATATAAGTGAAGATAACTACGCAAGTCATACCGGAAGGTCTAATTTTAAGTTTTTGTTAATTTAATATAACCTAAGTGCTGAGCTGTTCTGTTGTATTGCTTCGAAGACTTGTCTAGATTATCTTGTATATTTAAGATTCTTTTTTGGAGACACAAATGGGTTTTGAATTCTCTAATATTAAGGAAAGTATCTAACATTGCTGCCTACAGAAAGTCACTATGTTAAAGCGTTTATCTATTGTCACCGATTTGATTTCCATTCAGAAACGCTTCTTGTTCTATGTTCAACTTTTGTTTAGGATACCCTAAACGTTCATAAGTTTCATTCTATAGCACTGACTGTCTTCTTTATATTGTATCTCTCACACAACAAACCATCGTTAAAACTGTCACAACCACTTTTCTAGCAACTATTTCTACCACATTTTATAGCACCACATATCTTCGTATAGCACATCTCCATCTACAGCCTTTGTTCGAAAGTGTCACAAGTGTGATTGCAAGTTCAACAAGATCTGGAGATCCTAGGTGCCGCAGCCATCTTTGAGTTTAACCCGCCGTATAGCCCACCTGGCTTAGGTGGGGAAACTTCTGTTTTGCTCGGGTTCGAGTTTTGTATGTTTTGGCTGTGTTTAGTTGTTCTAACAGACGGATTGTTTGGTAAAGATTTTGGTGGTGTTTTGATAGATAGAACTAAGGGAGTCGTAATAAGTTCAAGAAAATATAATGGTTTAATGGGTTTAGGATGCTGTTGGGATTGCCCCGTTTTTTACTGCGTCTGTTATGCTGACAGAGAATCACGTTGATAACTTCCATGCAAGAGAGGTACTACTCCATTTTGAAGATGGTTATAGATGTATCGCTCAGAATAATTTTGTCGCAAAGTACCCGTATGGTCGTTGCATTATACTAACATAGACATAAGATTCTTGTTTATTAACCCACTATTCTTCTTCTTCTTAGCTTTGTCTTATATTACTTGGGGTCAGTGCAACACGTTTTTTTTCTTCCATTCTGTCCTGCCACCCATTACTATCACTAATTCCCTTTTCTTTCATATCGCTTCAAAAGAAGAATTTTCTTTAAAGAAAATCTGTTACTTATTCTATGCTATATGATGTCACATATATCCGCATTTTCTTGGAATTTTGTGAACGTCAGTTGCGCTATCAACGTTGAGTCTGCACGCCCAATTTATTTACGTATATGCAAGTTATTTCTAAATTTATTTTAACCCTAAAACACCAACACAAAAATCAAAAACAAAACCGTTAAAAACCATCTTCTAAAAAACGACGTGACAATAATTGTCTATTTTTTATCTTAAAAAGTCGTGTCCATTTCTTCGAAATAACATTTTGTTTCTGTGAATTCAGCATTGACAAAAAGATTCTATCTTTCGAAATGAAAAAGATCTTCAGGTCTAAGTTACAAAGACCTTGTGTCAAGGTCACTATTTAAAAGTACCCGTGAACGTATAAGAGGGGCCCTTTGTGTCGAGTATCATTCAAAGAACCACCATTTTGCTAACCACAGGCTAAAACAGTCAGCCAGTCAACATTCAACCTTATCATCAAGAGATTAGAAGCCGTTTAGAGTTAAGTCAACTGCAAAACAAGATTGTTTTGGTCACTTTGAAACTAGGTGAGTACGAGTAAGGGATTAAGTCTTGAATTTTTTGTTTTACCTGTGTTTAGGGGTGTGTAAGGTATTTCGTTGTTTTTGTTTACTTAGAAAAGCTTCTCAAAGTTCCTAAAAATGTAGATCTAAAATTAGTTTTCAGAGTAATTCTAGGTCATATAAACGTTATAAAACTTTTAATATTTAGGCACCGGAAAATTAAACACTACCCTAAACAATACATAGTTTCTAAAACTCAAACATAAAATTCCTCCCACACTCATAAACAACAACTTTTAATGAATACCACATAATCACCTCACCCTGACATACCAGCAGACCCTGTAACTATCAACCCGAGACTAAACTTCGGGCGTTTCCGACAAACTTTGCGAACGTCACGTAATAATCGTAACGCCATTCGCACATAAAGTGGTACAATAAAAAATTAACTGGTATAGATTCAAAGGGGGTGAAAAAAGTCGTGCGTATTTGAAAGGGTTAAAACCCCAAGTTGGGTCATTACAAAGGGCGGATTAGGCTTGTTCTCTTTAAATTGGTGGGGGTCGGTTGTACCGACACGGCGGATTAGCGATGGTAAATAAATAGCGCGCGGTCGCAGGGTTCACTTTGACGGGTCCTTGCTATTGCCTATTGTTATTTGAGATTACCTTCATGTTTGCGATGTAACGTTTGTTTTTAGGGCGACTTCGTTATGGGATAATTAAACGGACATTTTAATGTGTGGTTGTCAAACAATGGTTTTTGAGAGATGTTGGTAAAAGTTTGGAAAAAGCATGTAGGTATATAAGTATTTTTATCACTTACATGCTATTTTCCTACAGCCATAATTCTACCTATCATCATCTGCTTAGCCTTTTACCCAACTAAAGGGTGTAAAAAGACCCTTAGACTATCCGTAACGACTGCCAAAGATGTACAAATGACAGCCGGGACCAACGGCTTAACTTGCTTTCCGAGGCAAGGAGGAAACTCGTTATGTTAAGATGGTCACCCATCCACAGACCAACCTAGGCAAGCGTTGCTTAATCTTGAAGATCGACTTGTGCGGCTGTTATTATCTAGCCACGAGCTCCGCCATAATTCTACCTACGAGTAAATTAATATCGTCGTTTTCTCTCCAGGATATTAAATATACGATTAACATAAGTCCAAGTACGGTTAACCTATGTTTGTCTGTCACGCTTTAACTTCTGATCCGCAAAACCATTTTTATACATTTTGAACCTTTGAAAAGGAGAGAGGATATTAGGAGCTATTCATATAAATTATATAAATACCTTCTGAAAAGTCTTCACTTCCAAATTAAAAGTTGAACTAATTTTAAACGAGGAAAATATATTTAGCTATACAAAATCCTGTTAAATAAAGGCAGTAACGCCTGTTCGTTTTATTATAGCAACGCCACACAGAGAAGCTGGAAGCCGCAGAATGCGTTTGTGTTAAATAAATATGCAGGCGCCTGTGAAATGCTTTGGATAATAAAACAGCATTATTCCATTAATTCATTGTTTACATGATAAACTAATATTATAATATAGTGTTAAAACAATTTTACTACCGAGGCGTTATCGGATGTTTTGGCTACAAATCTAAAGTCAAACATTGTTTAGCCTAACAGTAGCCACATTATTACCCCAACAGGCCAGGTAACTAAGGTTAAAATAACAATGAACACAATCATTTTCATTAAGCGTAAAGTAAAACAAGACTACAAAATGTAAAACTAAGCACTAAAACGTAATTTAATTAATATTATAATAAGTAGCAACTAGTGTTGTAACTACACGACACATTACGGGCTTACGCTGCGAACACAAAAGGATTATAGGATTTATTGTTTGACACGGAACTTTACATTTCCATGTATAATTAGGAACAAGTTATTATGATCATTTGTTTTGCCTGTACTCCACACAAAAAAAGTGTTCAAAAGAATCAGGCACGTATAATAGCTTTCGATGTGAAAAGAATCGTAAAGCTTCACATTATTACACTTTTCTTTGAACCAAACAACAAGTAGGCGATATTTTGATAGGGGTAACATACCCTGTTGCAAGACGAAACAGATGGTTCAAAGAAATATCGTGACCTGAAAAGTAATAAACCTACACCGTATATATTCCAAAAGAAAAACGTAAAACATTTTCCGGCTCGTATGATGAAAATAAGGCTTCGTAGGTGGATTAATGAATAACAAAGCCAGTCAACACCGACGGATCAAAAAACACAAAATATAAAGCATGGAACAGTGACATTTAGAAAACGGAATATTTGAGCGTCCCCAACGAGACGTCATGGCGGAATTAAAGTCCCGGAAAATCGGGACATGTGTGGCGGGACTGGAGTCGTTACACATCACTAGTTCCGACCTTTTACTTTAATATTCATATTATTACGGAGAGGGCAATGAAAATTTAACGTGGAGAAGTAATTATGAAGCCGACTCGGATGAGGGTCTGTCCGACCTAATTCGGCGTGTGCGTCCGCCACGCACCGCTGTACTGTCTGAATCGATAAGCTGAATATTTTCGTTAATCTGTGTGGAATTTTATTCGTTAAAGATAGTCAGAAGCCAGTAAATCTGAGTCCAGTCTTGGCATGAAGTACCATGTTACCCCAGTTAATGGCTTGTGGAGGTATGGTAGGCAGCCGCTCCTTGTAAAATACTGGTATTCAGCTAAATCCGGCTTGACTGGAAGCCGACCCCAATATAGTTGGGAAAAGACTAGGATGATGTGTGGAATGGGAGTCTGCCGTTTTGCCGAAAAGAATTTGCCAAATTTTCATTACCCAAAGCAACTGAAATGTTTAACTACATAAAAATTGGTAAAAGAACTAGTTGGTAAGCAAATTATTGCTGAAACGTTAACTTGCCAAACATAAGGTTTGGGTAACATTTATTTGTGAAGAGTTTATTTGCTAAGTAATAATTTGGCAAATGAAATTATGCGAAAAATTGTTTGGAAAGTGATAATTTGGCAATTTCTTTTTGGTAAAACAAGGGAGACCCGTGTGGAATTCTATACCGGAGTCGTGTTTCCTGATAGCTGTAATCTAGGGGTAATTAAGTCAAGAAGGAATGGGTTCCTTGAGTTCCTTCTAGGCAAGCGTGCTCCATCGGCGCATCACGCGAGATAGTGGTCAAACGCGAGCTTATGAATTATGAAAAAATGTGCTCTATGCATAGTATGCATGTATATTTACTTACTTACATATTCACTTACTTTATAATTTCCTAATCTGTGTGTGTGCTCATGTAACACTTGTAGTAACAATGACAAAATTAATAGTGATTTCAATTGATATAAATTTCTACAGCTACTTAAATGGCTTTACTTGACATCATACAGGATATTGACGAAAACGTTACTATACAGTGTTACACATGCAATCAATTAGAAGATTGTAGGAAAATGATGCCTAACACTAGTGACTTTAAAATCATTTCACTAAACATACGGAGTTATCAGCACAATTTTGACATTTTTTACTCAGCTTTCCAGCGTCTTGATACCGATTTCGACGTAATAGTTTTAACCGAGTGTTGGCTAAGTGATATGACAATTCTAGACACGCTACCAGGTTATTCGGCATACCGTACTTATACACAACAAAACAAGAACGGAGGTGTCGTTATCTATACCAAAAACTGTTGGAATATTTCTATAGTAGATACTAAAGTCGCAGATGCGGATAGTCTTCTTGCAGTGATAGACGACAAAGTGGCCGTCTTAGGAATCTACCGCTCTCCCTCTTTTTCAAAAATTGACAATTTTTTATTATCATTAGATACGGTTCTTACCCAGTTAAAAAAGTATCAGACTATTGTAGTTACCGGAGACCTCAACATAGATATTTATAACGCAACAAATACCAATCAAACTGAATACCTAAGTCTCATGGCATCGCACGGTCTTTTGCCTGCGATAACTAAGCCCACCAGAGGCCCCAACTGTCTAGACCATATCTTTATCAAGTCCAACTACAAATCCGTAGGTCTCATAGGGAAATCATCTATCACCGACCACGACATAATCATGGCTGCCATAGAACTAAAAAACATTAATACTAAATCAAAAACCCGTTTTAAAACAAAAATCGACGAAGAAGCAGTCGTTGCAGAAATTAATAGTATTGACTGGTCTAATATCTTAAGCTCTAGCTGCACTAATACATCAGTTAATTTACTAATTAATACTATTACCAGTTCTATCGCTAAACACTCACGTAGAATTACCATCAGTCGAAGCAAATATATTCTTAAACCCTGGATAACGCCAGGGCTTATAAGGTGCATGAGGCACCGCGACAAGCTGCATCTAGAACTCAGATCTTACCCAAACGACGAAATGCGACGCCTCGTGTACAAAAGGTACAAAAATTTTTGCAACAACTTATTACATAAACTAAAAACCGAATATAACAATCAACTCGTAATGAAAAACCAAGGACATCCTAAAATGCTGTGGGATACAATTAAATCTATCTATAATGCAAATACAGAAAAAACAGACTCCTCCCAGCTCTTATCTAAAACTCAAGACCCAATCGATTCACTCAATAGTTGTAATGCTTATTTTACTTCCATAGGCAAAAATCTCTCCGACAAAATCCTGACACGATTATCTGAGACCCAAGCATCTCTAGCGGGCAAATATAAACCTCGCGAAACTCCATCAAACTCTTTTTTCTTTCGCCCTACAGATGAAGATGAAATAGAAAATCTTATTGATCATCTTAAAATTGACAGCGCCGCCGGATTTGACAAAATTAATGTTAAATTAATCATACTTCTTAAAAAAACACTTTTAAAACCTCTCGCCCATATTTTTAACCTAAGTTTACAAAATGGTATTTTCCCAGACTGTTGGAAGGTAGCCTGTGTTCGACCTATTCACAAAAGTGGACTAAAAGAACTACCGGAGAACTACAGACCTATTGCTCTCTTGTCCATTCTGTCAAAACTTCTCGAAAAAATCGTGAATAAACGATTAATAAACTTTTTGGAGGGCAACAACCTAATATCTGACAGACAGTTTGGGTTTAGAAGAGGCAAATCGACCGAGGATGCAGCCATACTATTGACTAACTCTATAGCCTCTAGTATGGAAAAAGGTAATCATGTCATGGCAGTTTTCCTTGACCTAGCCAAGGCGTTTGATACGATTTCAATAGATCTTCTCCTGTCCAAGCTAGAGGGTATAGGAATACGAGGAAACGCGCTGGACTGGTTTCAAAGCTATCTGTCTAATCGACGACAACTGGTCAAAGTAGGTGAGTACTCCAGTGGACTACTGCCAATCAACTTTGGTGTTCCTCAAGGCAGCACTCTTGGCCCGACTCTCTTCGTCTTGTATATGAACGACATACTTAACGCTCCACTTCAAAATGCTGAAATAATCTCATATGCAGACGACACGGCAATTATATTCCACGGTAAAACATGGGATCAGGCGTACATGTCTGGTGAACATGGTCTGCTTACCATCTCTGAGATCCTTAGTAGAAATTTGCTCACACTTAACGTACAAAAAACTAAGCTCATCACTTTTTCTAAAACCATATCTTCCAGTCCCTCCCGTCATTTAACACTAAAGTTTCACACATGCAGTAACGACCACAGCGCAGTACTCGCAAACTGTTCTTGTACACATATTGAACGCGTCCCTTCCCTTAGATATTTAGGAATCACAATCGATGAACATTTATCATTCAAACCCCACATACACAAACTTGCAGGCCGCATTAGAAAACTTATCTTCGTTATGAAGAAACTCCGAGACTGTACACCCATTAAAATACTCCGTATAATATACCTCGGACTCTGCCAATCAATACTTCAGTATGGAATCTCCATCTGGGGTGGAGCCGGAAAAAGCTCGTTTATTGAAATAGAAAGAGCTCAAAGAGCTGTAATAAAAGTTATGCTCAAAAAGCCCTTCAGGTTCCCGACAGACGCATTATACGAACAATTTCCGGTTCTACGTGTACGACAATTATTTATCCTTAGCGCCACACTTCATGCACACAAATCTGCAAAAAACAGACTTGACTACCAAGCCCTGCTTTCAAAGCGAAACTTTCATGTTCCCCTTCCTAATGCAAACAGTCTTCTGGCTAGACGATGCCCCTATTACTTACATACATTAATCTACAATAACATTAGCAAGAGTTGTAATATCAAAGGCCTTAGCATACAGTCATGTAAATCAATGACTAAAAAATGGCTTCTATCACTACCATACAGCGAAACGGAGGAAATTATAAATTCTAAACACTACTCATACAACACCTCCACCCTGTAAGTTCTCACCTATCACACACACTGACAAACCACAACCCACCACACTCACACCATCTAACACACTACTCAAATTATTTACGTTCTTCAATGTTTTTATATATATTTATTTCTTGTTTTAGTTTTACTTTACTTTAATGTTTATACATTACTTTATTATTTTAGTTTTATTTCATTCATGTCTCAGTAGGCCGTTTGCGCCACCTATTTGACTTATTATGTCCATTTTGAAAGTTATTGTATCTAACACTACAAACTACAACATTGCAAACATGTCCTCGTAATAATAACTATATTATAATTATTATTTATAAGTTAACGCAACTCAGGCCCCCAAGATACAGGCACTGCCTAGTTTGGGGACCATTGTTCAAATGGCTATTTTTAATTTTACCTGTTACTATAGTTTTATTATAAGTTAAACATTAAGGGATAAACTGTAACAATGGACCAATAAATTATTATTATTATTATTATTATTATATATACACAGAACTTAAGGATCCAGCGGAGATCGCTCGCTACTTCGAGTTGAGATGAAAATAAAATACGTTCACGGTATATTGCTATCTTTGTTTGGCAAAAACAAATGCGAAATTGCATATGTGTGTGTACGTGTGAGTCGGACAATCTTCACAGCATAATATAGAACAGTTTTGAACTTGACAAAATAATTCCATCAAAAACACAGCTTGTAAAAAAACTCAAGTCTCGCAACACTACTCTTCTACCGTAAAAATATGTGAGATCCATGTTATTCCAAGTCAAAATATCTTGTATGTTTTAAATAAATGAATTTAGCTTTGTAATCGCATGAAAACACAATGTATCTCAAAAGTAATTAAGTAAATCGTTTAGTGCGATTACCAAGTCAAATCTTAAAAATGTAACTTTGTAATCCTATACATTTATATGGGATTACTAAGTTATATATGCAGTTGGTGTATCTAGAAAACTAGGTCGAAATTGCAAAATATTTTAGTTTTCCCTTGGTTTGTACACTAAACACTAATTGTAATCAAAATTTGAAAACTTCTGTCTCTATTGCTGCTAAAAGTGCCTTAGACTTTTTATGTTCGTTCAGTCAGTGAGTGACAAAATTTAGAAAATTTAATGAAATTTGAAATATATAGTCTTTTTATGAAGCCTGCTTGATCTAGTTTCGTCCACAACGGATTTATAAGAGGTTGAAAATGGCTCGAAATGTTTCGAGATAAGGATGGCACTTTTTTGCGCGACTTGGTGGGTGTGACACTACCGTGCCCTCAGATTACCTATGCTCCATTGAAGTAATAGGGTCGTCACTTTTAATGTTATCCTAAAAATAAATTTAATGCAAAAAAAGACAGTGTTCTGTAGTGATCAATCTATCGAATTGAAATCATATTTTTATTTTACGTGGGCCTACATGGACACTTATGAAACGTCAGAATCTAGTGCGTAGTTCCAATTCGTCGTTTCCTATGGAGAAGAACCGGCAAGAAACTTCATGGTTACTCTTTTCAAAAAAATATTGGGTTTACAATATTTCCATACTAGCTGTGTCCGCGACTTCGTTGCGTGTATGATAAAACTTATCAATAAGTTGTTAGTGTAGTATCTACACTTATACAGGAAAAGTTTTAACCACTGCGTTTTTTTGGTGGCTCAGTGTAAGTAATAAAACACAGATCGATCTTCAAAGTTAAGCAACGGTTGCCAAGGTTGGTCTTTGGATGGGTTACCATCTTAACATAACGAGTTTCCTCCGTGCCTCGGAAAGCATAGGCTGACTACCAGACCTCCACAACCCAATAACTGGGGCAACAGGGTACTTCATGGCAAGACTGGAGTCAGATTTACTGGCTTCTGACTATCCGTAACGACTGCCAAAGATCTACAAATGACAGCCGGGACCTACGGCTTAGCGTGCTTTCCGAGGCACGGAGGAAACTCGTTATGTTAAGATGGTCACCCATCCACAGACCAACCTATTGGCAAGGGTTGCTTAACCTTGAAGTCGACTTGTGTTCTATTACTTACACTGAGCCACCAAAAAAAAATTTACGCAGTGGTTAAAAACTTTTCTTGAATGTATATCATATTATATAAATAAGTAAAATCCCTAAAAACTAATATCTATACGAATTACTAATCTTACCTAAGAGTACTAAAAATACCCTACACACTATCAAATATACTACCTATACTTGAAATTAAAATCTACACGGTCTGCGCCCTATAAAAGTAAACCTAAGTACCTAACTAATTTTAAAAAATGGGTTCGGTATCGGTCTCGTAACACCCCCTCTGCCATAATTTTTTTGATATTTTCAATATACAGAATTTTTACTTCTACAAATGTATTATAAGTATATATTTCAATATTATATTAACAGACAGATTATTAAGATTGTACCCAAAAGTATAATAAAAATATTTTTTATCAAAAAACTGTCGAAATACTAGTAATCAAAATCGTAGTCTACGGTGTTCCCACATTCACACCATAAGAGAAAATGTAAATATAAGAAAAAAAATCAAACCTATCAACATGAGATGTTAACAAAAATAAATCACGACTTAATGAATTTAAGGTGATTAAGATCTAAATAATATAAGAAACAAACGCTCGCAAACCGCTTGTACAATATGACCAATACGCTAATGTGAAAGCCTGTAGGAGGGGAACCGATTTTCTTAGTGGCGTAACTACAAATTTTCAGTTTTCAGACTTTTCCCATATTTGCTATAAGACCTTTTTTACCCTATAAATTTTGATTACCTAGAGAGTATCAAACGTACGTTTTTTTGCGATATAAACGGCTGTATCTTTTTTTTTCGATAACTTATATAATTGATTTGTGCACAGCTTCAAGGGATCGCGGGCCTATTCTCGAACTCGATAACTCCACGCGTTTCCGATATAAAGGGTCTTGACAAACAGACCGACGGACAACAAAGTGATCCTATAAAGGTTTCGTTTTTCCCCTTTGCGGTACGGAATCCTTAAAACGAAACGATAATTAATTGTTGAAAAGTTTTATAGGAAATGAAATTCGATCAAATATGAACCTATGATAGATAAGTAGGTAACCCTGTAGGAGCGACACACACGCAAGGACCCTGTGTACCCTGGAATGATTACGAAGTAATATCACACAATCTGAAGTGTACTTAAAATTCATTGCCATTAAGTTCATATTTTAAATTGACAAGCAAAAATGGAAAAAATGTACCCAGCAAGACGGAGCATACAAAGAGGTAGCGTGTCCCTTTCTTACTCGTCTATGGACACCGTGGTAGAAAGAGACAACATACCCTTTTGTGGGTACGTTTTTGAGGTTGACGTAATCAATCCAGATAGTATAAACAATTCTTGGACACACTGACTGGAGATGTCATCGCCCACACACTGACATTTGCTTGCTGCGATAGCAATAAAAACTATTGAAAATTTGGGAGAAATTTGGATGTATTCCGTAATACCAAAAATGATGAATGAAAAATTAATGATTTTCCAATTTCTTTTCAATTCTTTATAACTTGATAATAATATCTGTGTTCCTGCGGGGAGATATCTTGAAATATTGATGTTTATAATATAGAAAAAACTATATAAAAACATGACATTTTCGCTGTGAAAATGTGCAAAATTAAATTCGCTTAAATTTCGTTTGGGGTAAGTTTTTCAACAAAAAGACGACGTAGGAACCTAGATAATTATTGTCTGAATCCGAATAACATCATATTATGGTGTAAATATGCTTAAACTGCAAATGATTTTGGTATTACGTTTGTATGGAAAATTGACACTTCGCGCCAGCCTTAACCTAGTTATTTCAAATATTTGTGGTCGGCTATTTGAGTTTTTCTATACCTTTACGTACGAGTAAGTTAAGGAAAATGATTCCAAATATACTTTTGCCTTTTATTTATACTTTGCTTTAGTAATAAAAACACAGTTGGAGTCTATTTATATGCTATTTCAAAATATATTTGAGCTTAATTTTCCTGTTTTTGGTAAAAGCATCCAACAGAATGTAAACGAACAATTTTAAAAAGAGTGAAACCAAATACCATACGAATATGAATTCCTCAAGCAATAGAATACGAGATAACGGCCAAGTGAAACTGAACCTTTAGTCTGAGATTATATTATTATGAGGCTAACTAAACCGGGAATGGCGACATAGTTTGCAAAATCGGCGACCCTATTATCCTAAAATAACAGCGGACATTTTTACCATGAAATACCCTTACAACTCAGAAATATTAGCCCCGTATCAAATGAGCGCCTGAAAATTATGGCTGCAATAACAATACTGACACTCGTTGCTATAAGAAAATTATCAGGAGCTCGGAATTGTTCTCTGGTTAGTACATTTTTTATTACTATTACATCGAGATTACTCCTTGGAGCTTTAGAAACGAGAATGAGGTTAAATTATTTATTTACCTTTATGATCATCTTGTATTGAGTGTGAAAGGAAACAACGTACCATTATTTTCATATCTTACGTGCTGTTTGATTTATTTAAAACTAGCTGACTCAGCAATCGTTGTGCCATAATATACTTATGTAAAAAACCTGTAGAGGTCAGGTAGGGTCACATTTTTACAATTTAGGTACAGGTCTGTAATTCTTTTGAAGATATTAATATAGCCTATGTTACTCAGTGAAGATAGACATCTACTGGCGAAAAAAATTTTGAAATTACTCATGAAGTTTTCGAGTTAATTCGTAACATAAAAACAAATAAAAAATTAAGGCTTTCCTCTTTAAAATATTACTTTAGAAAAGAACAAAGGTGCTCTAGAACCCAAAACAAACGACTAAAAATTTCTCAAAAAATACTCCACAAACGCAATATTTAACAACCATTACCTCCCTTTAAAAGAAATCTAAATTGTCATGGCTTCAGCAAATCACAGCATCAACTGTCAGGCAAACAGCAAGCGGTATAGACGCCTGCATCAGCCTGAGCTCGACAAAGGCAGACCGTAATGCGATTTGTGACTAACTTTGAGTCTGGCCGCGCCTCAAAGGAGAATTAAAAAGCTGAAATGCTAGCCACCTTTTTACATTTGAGTACATTTTCTGTTTTAGTCGCTCCATTTTATTATAGTACTTGCGATTGTTCTTGATTTCAGATATTATACAGGAATTTTAGATTATGAAAGCATTTAATGATTTAGATTTCTATCATCGGACAACTCAACGTACGGCGAGTATCCACCCTTACGTTGTCGAAATCTATACGATCCGGACTAAGCGTTTTGCCATGTTATCTTTTATATCGAAGAACTGGAACGTACGGCGAGTGTCCATCCTTACATTGTCGAAACATCTACGGTCCGGACTAAGTGTTACGTCTCATCGTTTATACCGCGTACATGCGAACTGGAAACATTTGCTTGCTGCGGTCTTCCCGCCCGATCATAATTCAGGATCATCATAATTATTATAAAGTATAATTATATGTAGAGCGAATTAGTTTGACGAATCTAGTCCTGTTTATAACATTCATTGTAAGTACTTACAAGTTTTATTGGTTTCTTCAATTTGTGGTTAATAATCATTGCCTTACCTGTAACAAAAAAAAATAAAGCACATTAGGATATTGACAAGAAGCTTTAAAAAAATTAGGGGTCCTCGAGAAAAGAGTGGATAGGCTTTTAATAAACTACGTGCCTCACCATCAACGATGGCTTCACTGCTTACCATCAGGTGGGATCGTGATAAGCACTAGTTTAAATAAAAAAAAAATAGAAGCTATTCCCTGCGGGTCTCGTGGTTGTATGTATCACAAATTAACTGAAACACGAGTATCACAAAACATCTGAAACTTAGGTTTAGTCAATCATACCTATTAAAAAAAACATGTGTTGGTTGTTGGTGTTGGGTGTTGGCTGTTGGGATCGGTTGTTGGTTCAGATTCAGATTCGTTTATTGTTTGTTACACGTGGAAGTTTAGTTCTTAAAAATATTGGTGTTGGTTGTTGGTATTGGCCTTAGGTTTTGGTAGTTGGTTGTTGGTGTTGGTTGTTGGCGTTGGTTGCTGGTAGTGGTTTTGTTTATTGGTATCCACACTGACAGAAAACTGTCATAGTTTCCGCATAATTATGCACTTCCCAATAATTATTGAAAACAGTAATTAATTTCTCATTTAGTAAGATAACATTTGTGATACAATTCCTTATGTCATTAAACCCTGTAGGAAGCAACCCCCTACGGCATTACAACTACAAAACCTACCCCAATCAAACAGAGATATGAAAATAATACACATTTGAAGAGGGCTTATTGATGACGTCGTTAATTTTAAAATGGCGTCGCATTAATTTTATTTATTCGCGCCGATAAGGTGCGGTAAATAATGGCCACTGATACGGGAAGCACATTCGCTGAAAGCTTAATAAAAATTGCTTCATGTGTTTTGTGTTTTTAACTCTCTTTTACTGGTTATAATAAACAGGGTTATTAATGTTACTTGTTAACTTACTTTTTACTTATTATACGAATATTTTTGAAACGATGAAATAATAATTCCAAAGTATTATTTCATCCATTCTAGGCGAATCCTAAAAGTGTAATCAATTCAAATCTTCTAAGTACCTATAAAATATCATTGCCTATTTTTTAGGGTTACATACCCAAACGGTGAAACGGTACACTATTACTAAAACCCTGGTGTCCGTCCGTAGGTCTGTTAGTCCGTCTGTCACCAAGCTGTATATCATGAACCGTGATACCTATACAGTTGAAATTAAGAGATGATGTATTACTATTACCGCTATAAAAACAAATACTCAAAACAGTATAAAATAAATATTTAAGTGAGCCATACAACAAACGTGATATTTTTTGCCGTATTTCGATACGGACGGTACGAAAGCCTCCAATTCGCACTCAATCGATTATTATATTTTGTAATGGTTTAGGCATTTAGGGCAAGTTTAAGTTTTATTTTCATTTAGGGCAAGTTGTTCTGTCAAAATCACTAAGGCATTCGGGCAAGCCGGTGACACCAACCACAAAGAGAAATCTGTACCATCAAGACACAGGTACTTCCCGTTGAACAAAACAATAGTACCCTCCAACACATAGGTAGGACGAAATCAGTGCGGAATTCCTCAGCATACCTCCCATCGCATGCCTTGTCGTAATGACTCCGGCGTTCATTAAAATTCCCAGGCCACCGCCATTGTGGGCCAGTGTGTAGACAGCGTTTGCGCCACTCATTATACACTGGAGCGATCTGGTTATGAGCTTTTAAGGGATAGTGCTCAATTGTGGGGGGTAAAGGATAGGTTTGATGCGTGTTTGGTCGGGATCCTTTGTGTTTCAGTTTTAGTGTTGTGGAATGCGAATACTGGCAGGTTTACTCGTTGGGATTTTGAAAATAGACGAAATTTTGATTTGGGGTCAAAGCAACTGCAATTATTTAGACACTGTTTTTTTTTTGTTACGAAAGAGAACACCGGGGTCCTGGAATGAAAACAAACAAAACCGGCCAAGAGCGTGTCGGGCCACGCTCAGTGTAGGGTTCCGTAGTTTCCCGTCCGTCAAAATAAGTGTCCCCAACTTTTCAAAAACTGTTCGTCCCATCAAGTTCAAAATAATTTTCCTAGAAAGTCTTTATAAAGCTCTACTTTCCAGATTTTTTTCATATTTTCTAAACTTATGGTTCAAAAGTTAGAGGGGGGGGGGACGCATTGTTTATTCTTTTGGGAGCGATTATTTCCGAAATTATTGATATTGTCAAAAATGATTTTAGTAAACCCTTATTCATTTTTAAATACCTATCCAAAAATTTACCACACGTTAGGGTTGAAATTAAAAAAAAAATCGCTTTTTACTTTACATGTAGGGGGGATACCCTAATAAAACATTTTTTTCCAATTTTTATTTTTGCTCTTTGTCGGCGTGATTCACATACATATTGGTACCAAATTTCAGCTTTCTAGAGCTAACGGTCACAGAGATTAAGCGAGGACGGACGGACAGATATGGCGAAACTATAAGGGTTCCGTTTTTGCCAATTGGCTACGGAACCCTAAAAAGGAACAGGAGTGGGTTTAAGTCAGTAAAAGTTTGACACGCCCTCCGCGCCGCCCAGAGAGAAGTCGTTTTGATGATCTCCCACCTTAAAGAAAACCTATACCCATATCACTTTTACCTTAAGGACTAACATAAATATATATATATAACTATGTATATATTTTTTACATATGAACACTCCACCTAGTAACAACAACCAGGTAACAGGTATGTAGTAGTACCTAGTATATAATAACTTGCGAAATAGTTGTAGTAGTTGTCTTGTCTTTGTAATAACTTGTCAAATTAAGTTAAGTAGAATTCTTGTAGAATGTTCACATCACGTCTAGTTATTTAGATTAAACATTATTTACTAAGAATTACCTTGCTTACCTAGAAGAAGTGTTGTATTGTGGAAACTATTTTGCGGTAAACTAAAATATGGAAGTATGTGTACGTCAATCATAACACCCATTCATTCACAATCAAAATATCGGAAAATATGTATCTTACAATTGACAATTAGACACATATAAAACAAAACTAACGCACGGTTCCAACTGGTTGTTTTCATTATGTTTAAAAAATAACATCATACATAAAAAGTATTAAATTAGTAACTAGTACTGTAACACAATTGATATAATGCCTTATTCACGTTTTACAACTAACCAAAGCAAGAAAACCCTTCGAAGATCAGATTAAAAAAAACCCTTCGAAGATCAGATTAAAACATATCATTAGAACTCTATCGTAATTTTAATTTAATTAGTCCAAACACCGACTCAACACGTAAGACAATAACCATTCAATCCGCACTCCGCATCAAGCAGATGAACTCAAAGCGCTTCCGACGTGTCCCGACTTCCAATCGAGCGACATTAGCGACTTCAACTCGAGCAACACCGACTTCAAATCGAGCAACATTGCTCTCGAGCTCGATAAACGCTTCGCAAAAACAATCACCAATTAAAATAAACACGAAGCACATTCGTTGCGTCAGCACTTCACACCGTGCAAAATTTGTTTGTCAACCTTATCCCTGCACAAACTAATCTCAATCCTAACACCCACTAAAACGGTTCATTTTACCTCAACAGCATTTAAACGCTCGAGATAACTTGAAAACCTCCTAAACTTGTCGAACTAATACTCTCTTCTTACCTCAAAATGGCTAAAGTTTGGCTCAATTCCCTCAAGACGTAAACTGTTTACAGTTGCGCAGTCAAATTCAGACTTTATTGTTCAGTAAGTAAGGTTTAATACCGTGTGGTTGTCGAAATATACAGGTTGATACTAAATAATGGAGTAAGTTTGCGAGAGGGTGTTTTTGAAGTGCCCAGAGACCTGTTGAAAGGTTTGTTGAATTAATTTTTTTACGTTGAGTAAATCGTAGAAGACGTCGCGCGTCGGTTTTAATGTTCCGTCAAATTGCGACAGCTGTTGGGTTCAATGTTGAAGTAGTAGGGTTGGATATTATTTATAATACTTTAAATTTAAGTAATACTAAGTAGCCTACTCAGCAATGAGTGGGTGTTTTAGAAAGTATTAGAACAACTGATTTACCACTTTAAATAAATATGTAATCAGTGATTGCGTCATCAACCAACCTCTTGAAATACTAAACGTGTTCTTCGTTAACTTACATTTCTTATCTTAGGTTTTAGAAAACCTACAAAAAGTTTACTCTCAAGACAGATGGAACCACTTAACACAACCTTCCAGTAGCCAAGTACAGCACATACATCTACAAAATAAGAACATTGCTTCTCCGAAAAAACTATCAAATCGACGCGATTCGTACAAACGGCCGCTGCCGAATGTAAGTCTCAGTGAAAAAACGCAGGCGGCTAAGTAAGCACGCCATTTGTCTAACAGCTGACAACCTCCCCCCCTACCACGCGACGCGGCGCGTTTTTGCACGATTTCACGCGACATCGTGCGTTTTAGCGAATGTGTTATTTTTTGTAACGTCCTGTATATGTGACAGGTGATAATTTTTCTTTTTAGGGCTTCTACGAATACGGATTGTTCGTATAATACGTAAGATGTTATTTTATTAAATGTTACGAACTTGCTGATTCAGAAATATGAGAAAATATTGGGTGTACCGGTAAGCGGCTTACGTTCTGCGAATAGGTAGGGGATTTACTTTCCACAAATAATGGTATTGACATAAGATATTTGTCTATGATTGCCTCTCGTGAACTTTCACATCTCTGTCACGTGGGCGACAGTTGAACCGGTGAGAGATCGGTCACCTGAACTATTTAGGTGACATTTTGATTATTTACCAGTTTTAGAAAAGGGTAAACAGAAATTGATCTTTGTGGGTAGGTCTATAGAATAGTTTCAAGAATTGCCTTGGCATGTAAGAATATCACGGATATGGGGGGAGGCCTATGTCCAGCAGTGGACGTCTTTCGGCTGAGATGATAATGATGATGATGATGTAAGAATATCACACCTGTAAGTACGTGACACCTATAAAGGATCAATCGTATTTTCAGGGACCCACTCAAATACACACCTCAAATTACTTTCACATGAGTCTAGCTGTTTAGCAGGAGTTCGATGACAAACACATGAAGATTTTATTAAAATTTCAATTGGCTTAATAGTGGCGACGATATCCTTTTCCTTTACACTTTTTTTTTGTAGTGATCGACTGTTGTTAAAAATAAGACCGTTCCGGCAATGCATATGTAAATCATCAGCAACACCGCTGAGGCCCATTAGAGCTGATACCTGTCAGGGTCACGGGAATGTTTGGAAAAGTATTATTGTGCTCATGGAAGGCAAAGGACACAGCTAAATTTTATTGAGTAAAAGTCTGAAACTCTCTCTCTCTCCACCCTTGAACTGGAGAAGTCAGATGATTTCCCACCTCAAAAAATCAGCTATGTATTATTATGTTTTTTTTAGGAATGTGAATCCTCAGAATGACTTATCCCGTTCCGCCTAAGAGCAACGAAAGGAACACCCCGTTCCTTCGTTGCCTTCGATCTGGTAGACACGGGCTTACCTTTCGGAATTTCAGTGTTCCCAGAGGCTTCGGCAATACCGGGCCCCTACAGTTTGCTGACATCTCCTAGAGGAGGTGTACGAGTATATATTATTATGTTACGTTTTAAGTCCAAGCATATAAATAGCAGGTTTATTGTCCTCTACCAGGCAGAAATCCAGATGCCTTGTCATACACAGTGTTGCAAACACAAAACCATTCCCCAGTGTCGCCAGTTTCCAACAATCCTAATTTACGAATTATTTATCTGTCGTTCCCACACGAATTACATCCACCTACACGTAATATCTGCTGTAATACTCACATAACTAAAATCAGGGGAAGTTGGGACAATAATTCAAGTTCGCTTCAGATGCGTATCTGTGTGACAGCTCGTTAGGGGGGAGGCGCCTGATACGGAACACCTTGCCAAACGTCTATGAAATTACGGGAATCGAAAGAAAGAACGAATTTTTTATCTTTCAGTCGGTTGGCGGAAGTTGGCATTTTCAGGTGTTTTTTTTAACTATCTCGACAAAAAATTAAGTTTTGATTTATTTAAAGTGGAAAACGTTTGGCAGTATCTTTGAAGATTCCTCTGCGAAAGTTATTTAACCCTAGCTGCTACCGCGCTTGCCCGCGTGACGGAAGAAAATTATCCCGAGGGAACATACTCCCTAGGTAAAAAAAGTTTACTGTCTACCTGTGTGCCTCTCACAAAAAAAGTATTGTTAATACACTGTGATATAGAATTATATCAGTTTTACTTCAAATCCTGCAGTACATAGTTATATGCATCGAAGCTTGAACATCAATTCAGTTCCAGAATCACACTAACAGTGAAATAGCCCGCGAAGTTAAAATTTTCTTAAACCAGCCAGGGTTTTTTGGCATTTTACAGGCAAGTGTCAAGTTGTTTTCTGAGTAAAATATGATTTAAAACCGATATACCTACGTGTAATTATTTACGGAATTGTAACTCTAGTGAATGACTACTTCATGAAAAATTTATTCACACGGGTGATGATTTTAATATTAACTATAAATCAGTAAAACTACAAGTATTACTATCGCTAATTATACTCTAATTAACATACATGACACCAGCAAAATGCTAAAAACCCTAACCCTATATCTCCTATGCCAATGAGCCAAACATTTTCTATTCACTGTACATACATATATCAACTTTGATATTCCCTTCTTCACACAGCTACCCCTATTGTCTTCGTTGATAAAGAACAATACATATACCGAGCATGGCGGCCTACCTGTCTCGAAGGTACTGTTACGTAAATACATATAATTTTATGTGCACGGCTCTCGTCTGACCTTTACTCTGGGTTTTATCACACTGGCGGATTGTGAGCGTATAACCGGCGCAGATAACTTGGCAATGCGCAGAAATCGTTTTTTAGGTCTATTTGGTGGTCAAGCGGGACGCGGGGTATGAGGTAGCGCCGATCCGGCGCACGATTGGTGCAGCATTATAATAGTAGTTTATAATTGGTGCGTTAGACGACTTTTGCCTTTGCACTGCGTTACGTCCTGTTCGCTCATTGGCTGTTTTGTGCACCATGCGCGAAACTTGCCAACGTATTTGCCGAGTATTATACTCAAAGCGAAACGAGTACGCAACGAAAACGTAACAAACATGCCGCGCGAGCGCAGCAAATTTGTTGCAGACAGGCAACGGGATCGCCGCATTTTGCACTGTCTCATACACACGCCAGCCCGTCATCTCCGCCTATAAGGCCGGCACTCCACCAAAGTGGAGACGAGACGAGCGGAGAGGAGATGTTTTTTTAAAACATCCAATAGAATTGTGTTATTGACACATCTCTCCGCTCAGTTTCAGTGGAGATCGCTGTGCCGAGATGTGTAATATTTGTATGGCGCAATGGAAGCGGAGATGTGAGCTGTGCGCGGACGATGCGCAATGACGACGAGAGATGTGAGACATACCACACATCTCCGCTTTGGTGGAGTCCCGTCCTAAATACGCGACGAAAACGTTGTGAATAAGCCACGCGTCAGTGACGTTTTCGTTGTGCAGCCGCGGCGTGTTCGCGACGTATTCGCTGCTCGCTCGCCTCACCCCGCTGCCGCTCGAAAACCGATAGTGTGATACGGCCCTTAACCTGTTCGTGTATGAACGTATTTTGGTAGAAAAGCGAACAAAGCTTATTTCAAAGAGATATCCTATTACTTTTGTTGGCTGAACAAGTATGGAAACAATAGTTTTGTAATTAATACTGATACTTAGATAAAAAATTAGAGGCCTCAGCGTTCAGTTTTTGACTTCGTTTTATAAATTACATTTTCAACACACTTGCTCAGAAAGTGACTCTTATTGCACTGCACTTAGGTATATAATGGCGCTTGTTACCAAACTGTGACATTTTGATTACCATTACACACTAGTGCTATCAGTGCTGTAATGTAGTTAAAACCTTTTACTTAAAAAAAAAAAACGAGCCGTTTAGATTTCAAGCAAGGATTACATTGAGATTTGATATGTCAGTCAGTCAATTTCTCCTTTTATATGTATAGATAAGTTAACAGAACCTTAAATCTTTATTGTTTCTTTTTAAATCTAAACCTTTTCCTTCATCTTCGACCGTGGAGTACTTAAAGCAGCCATTTATAGCCGCGGCTCGGTGACTCTTTATGCGAATCAATAGCAATAAAACTGGGGGCTGTAATGTTATGCAGATTCGAATTATTTCACAGAATGCTTATAAGAGGGATTTTAATCGAGCGGTAAGAAGAATGCTTTGTTGCTTCTTCATACAAAATAACATTATATTTTGTGAGCTCTTTAATGTAGATAAAGGAAAATATTAAAGTTCTTCAAGTATTTTTTCTTGTGGTAACTCGTATGCATGGAATTAAATAATTTGATCCGTAATAGGTTAAAACAGGAGGAGCTCGTGGCTAGATAATAACAGCCGCACAGGTCGATCTTCAAGGTTAAGCAACGCTTGCCTAGGTTGTTCTGTGGATGGGTGACCATCTTAACATAACGAGTTTCCTCCGTGCCTCGGAAAGCACGTTAAGCCGTTGGTCCCGGTTATCATTGGAGATCTTTGGCAGTCGTTACGGATAGTCAGAAGCCAGTAAATCTGACTCCAGTCTAGCCATGAAGTACCGTGTTACCCCAGTTAATGGGTTGTGGAGGTCTGGTAGGCAGCCGCTCCTCGTAAAATACTGGTATTCAGCTAAATCCGGCTTAACTGGAAGCCGACCCCAATATAATTGGGAAAAAGGCTAGGCAGATGATGATGAATAGGTTAAAACATGCAATGACCTCCCTGCTCTACTGTGCGGCGAATCAGACTTTTACTGACTAAAATCACACCTGGGTCCCTTTGCGGAACTCAATATATAGCCCAAGTTGGCTTCGGACCTACTGGGCCCTTACGGTTTTGCTGACATCTCATTGAGATTGGCGTGAAACGCTGCACGCCGTCGACGCCTCTGGCTCTCTTCGGAAGGTTAATGGATGACCACGACCGGACAGGTTGTGGTCATAGCTCGTCGTCTGCAATTCCATATATACGGTGGATGTCAAAATACATGTAAGTTATAAACCTGATTGAACACACGTGTCATTAGTGTGTATCGTATCGAGGAGAATCTGATTGAGGGCTTGAGACAGTTACCAGCGGTTCTTGTTAAATTCCTAAAGTGACTCACTATTTTAAAAGATTGACAATAATCAGAACAAATATTTTTTAATTTCCAAAACATAACTGTGTATGGAGCAGTAACGAAACGCATCACGTACAGAATCTTGTGTTGCGTTTTATTCTGTTTAGCATACGTCAGAACATTCCTCCTCACTCGCACGCTTGAGTTACCTCCTTGTTTTAATATTCAGAGGGAGTGATACACGCTCATAATTGGTTGGATACACGTTAAGAGGGGCGTTTGACTAAAGAAGGACGAACAATTTGCCTGCTGCGGTCTTCCCGTCTGATTGTAATATGGGTGTCTTCAAGGCTAGAGTGAATAGGCTCTTAATAAACTAGTGCGCCTCAACATCAACGATTGCATCACTGCTTACCATCAGGTGGGGTCGGAGTCAAGCACTAGATTATTATTCAAAAAAATAATGATTAAATGTTTCTGACCAAGTTCTTAATAAAAGTAAGGAACTTTTAAGTTTAATATAATAACAGAACCAAGTACCTACTCATAAAATGACAAGTTAATTGATTAAATCAGTCAAGTTACGATAGCTAGAAAACACATTTTGATGGATGAAAACGACTTAGGTACAACTTATATTTCAAGGCCAACGAAAACTGTCTTTAGCACTTTAGAATTCAACCTCAAACAGCTAGGTATATAAAGTTCATAAAAAAACATAATTAATGACCGAACCTAAACAAACTAAGTCCATCAAACTGTATTAATATAAGACCCCACAACTTTCCTTTCTTTAAGAAAACATCTCCTTATTTTTTCAAAGCAAATCTCATAAAAATATGTCGGTAACGTTCAACATTTTATAGCACTTTAAGTTTAGCAACCTCCTTTAATTAGTTCATTTTTAAACCGTCAGGTGTCGCTGCGAGTAAACAAGTTTCATTAGGAATTCTCCAGGGGGCGCCGCTGTCGAATCTTCGTCGTGCTTAGCCCAGATGATTTGCGAAAAAGTAGCAAATTACATCGTTGTGTCGAAAACAAGAAATGTCCGAAACAGTGGGGAAAAAAATTCGGTGAACAAGCACTTTGGTCCCCAAGTATTTAGATGAAAATGTTTTCTGTTCGTAACGATGCAAGTTAGGAATTAAGGCGAGGGAAGTGCTCGCGAGGAAAGTTTTGTGAGCACAAACGTACAACTAGCTACAATGGAATCAACACAAATGTGAAAAGACTGTTGTTAGCTATACCACTATGAACTTTAAACGAAAATTTTCTTTGTCTATTAAATGCAAAGGCTATCCATTTTGTGCACGATTTGATGAAACATGATTTTAACCACATGTTCATTTTGTTTTCACAGGGGGTACCCTGTCAAACAATAGCTACCTGTGTTTATCTAGTACCCAGAGACACGACCCAGATTCACACGGGTGCAAATTAAACAAAACTGGTCAAGTGCGAGTCGAACTCGCGCATGAAGTTTATTGCATATCCCCATATAAATATTTATTTTATTCTAATTTTGGTATTTGTTGTTATAGCAGCAATAGAAATACAATACATAATCTGTGAAAATTTCAACTATTTAACTATCACGATTCATGAGATACGGCTTGGTGATAGACGGAAAGCGGAGTCTTAGCAATAGGGTCTCATTCTTACCTTTTGGTAACGGCACCCTAATAAAAACATACATCGCTTATGGCTCTTTCTATCAATAATTTATAATCATTGCAGAATTAATTACGACAGACGTAGAAAGAGTATCGTATAAATGTAATTAGTCGTTAACCATTTTACATTCACATGAACTTCGTGTCCCATAAATACCGAATACAATAAATTGGCACTTCATCCCGAGCATGCAACTACACCGCAAAGCCACGGGATCCACTAACAAATCCTATTTCGAAAGCGACTAGCATTTGTTTCAAAATAAAGCTTAATTTTAAACGCGGTATACTCCGGTAAAGATGGTGGAATCCTGTTAACCGGCTGACGACATAATTTCAGGGGGCAAGAGGGGGTGTACACTGTGCAGGTAGGAAACCACCCCCTACTATACAGTGTATTGTTAATGCGTTCGTTCGTTTATAAGGTAAACTCTGGATTGTGCATTCTCACCTAATTTTGGAGAGAATTTCGCTTTAACGTACGTACGTACGTATTTTTACGCTCTGTTACTGGGAAAAATGCTGGTGAGACTTGCTTCCGTTTAAAGTGTTGTATTGGATTTTGTTTTTCTGAAAACAATTATTTGCGTAAAAATAAAACTTTCATTTCATCACTCAGTCAGGATTTTTCTTAGAATACCAGAGCTGCTTTCGTTTTTTGCTATCGTGTTAAATAACGGACGCTGATTTAATTCAACGCCTTTTTGGCTTCGCAGCGAATTATAACTACCTTTTTTATTGTATATTATGTACATTTATATTGTTTATACAATTATATGAGGTACGTATAATACTAAGCGATGTATTTTCACTTGTGTGTGCAGTTTCAACAGATTTGACGTGTAAAAGTGTTTATAAAAAATATACTTACAAAATAAATATCATTTATCGTTGACAAAACTGTAAACCTAAACATTTTTAACAGAAAAAAATCTAAGCAGAGGCGACAAACATAAAGAAAATGAGTTTATTTACCTCAGAACAATTTCACGTTAAAGTACCAATATTTTAACCTGAATGCCTACTCTAATCTCTTAAAGTGTTACAAAATAGATTGCTACTACCCTACCCTCACAACTTAGACCGCCCAGAAATTAGTATAAGTTAGTTTCACACCAGAATCAGATAATTATAATAATATATAATTAACTATAAGCTAATACGAGGAGCAAGTTATTCAATTATGTAGAATTACGGGTTCTATTCAACTTTACATGATAATTACGTTCCATTTGACGTCGAAACTTCAAGTAATGTTAGAAGGGAAATGTTTGCGTTTCTAATGTTCACTTCAGAGTAAGGGTATGTCTTAATCTTTTGGTAGCAAATGTGAGGAATAAATGGAAGATTTGTAAATGTGTGTTGGGGAGAATCGGGGTTTTGGTGGTGTGGGAATTTGTCTTGACTAATGAAAACGTTGAGAGATCTCTGAACACATTTTTATATTTATCATATTGTAAAAAGAAACTGGAAGTGATTGCTTCGGCTCGTGAAAACTGTTAAATAAAATTTGATTAATAATTTACTATTGAACAACACGATATTTAATAAAAAAGAACCGAATCTATCAGAAGTGAATTCTGAACTGCGCCAGAAATCACTTAAAGTATTGTATAATGTAATGTGAACTATTTTTTTACTGATAAAATATGGCTGAACTTTTTAGTGTTCACATAAACCTTTTATTGTATACATATCTGAAAAAAAAAACCTACTTAGATAGAGATCACAAATTCCTCTACATTCGTGACTTTTCAAACACAAAGCCCTGTTACCATTTATACCAGTAATTATCATTAGGTCGACAAACATCAAGTAGGCAGACATATTAATCTCAGAACAAAAAATAACTCTCTTAAACCCCTACCCAAAAAAAACTGACCCCAAAACACAAGCCCAGAGCCTTCCAGCGACGCAGGCAACAAATCGGTTGCCTAATGCGCCTGTAATTCAGCAGGTCACATAAAAAGGGCTACAATAAGCCTGCTATAAGCCCGCTATAAGCCAGGCCGACTGGCTCGCTCATTGTCACGTAATGTGCGCACAATATTGTCCTAGCGCAGGCCTTTCTGGCAGGAGGAGATCGAGTAGTTTACTTGATTAAAGGAAGGTTGTATTTTGAGGATAGGATGTGGGATGTTTCTTTGTGAAGCTGCTGATTTTGCTAGAAGTATCTAATATAAGCATGATCGGCCTTATAATGTTCCCACTGCAGGGACTCAGGCCTCATCTTTCATCGAACGGGCTGTAATCTACCACGCGGGCTCAGTTCGGATTCGTGGATATTACAATGATGGAATTTTTAGGTCTAGGACATGCCGGTTTAATTACGAGGTTTTTCTTCTCCGTTTTGAGAGCAGTAGTGATCAAATAAAGTACACAAAGTAAAGCACCTGGGTAGGTGTAAACCGGCGACTTTCAGCTCATAAGTCGGCGCCGTTACCAGCCGTTACCACAGGGCCACTGCTCTCTCAAGAAGAAGTAACTAATGTCGCGAAAACAGATATTTTTCGTAATTCTCAATTGGTTGTGTATCCAACAAAACTATTGCAGTATTGTACCGTAAAGTTATTCTAATATTTTATTTTCCATTGCATAATACTATTATTAACAGAGTTATCTCCTCAACGACTTCATTATTTTAAAAGCAAATGCAAGTTCCAAAGATTTTTCATTCCATTAAGATGGCGTTTGCTGAACAAAAACCAACCAAATATGAGACAACAGATTTCATTTCCCCCATTTAATCAACTTATAAACACAGTAGAAACCTAACCTTATTGTGTGGGGCATAAAGTTGATATTGTATTATTTAGTGGGTCAAAAGGGGGTAAGTTTTTACGGCTAGAAGTCACCTGTTGCAGGGCAGGTACGAACGGTTATGTCCAATAAAAACGTATAGTATTGTGTAATGACACTGCTGTTGCTTTCATGAATTTAAAAGTGTGTTGTAGTTTCGTATGTATTTATTTTACTGCTAGTATTTTGTTATGTAATTTTCTCTGATTTTGTAGCGTTATGTGGTGAGGAGGAATTTTGTGGTCGTTTTGTCGTGAAGCTGGAATACGGCAATTCTATGAAAATGTCGTGTAGCGATATCTGTGGGAGCAGTAGTCGCCCAGTGGTGGTAAACCTTTGAGTTTGTTTCAATGTTTCTTCTGGGTAAGTCGGGTAATATCGGACAGCGAGCTATATACTAGGATCTCAAATGTAGCCTTAGTAATCTAAGTGTGGCCTAGACCGGCATTATGAAGAACCCTTTGAAAATGTCATACTTCGCAGCACCTGCTTAGTAGAAAGTAGAAGTCGAAAGTAGAAAATATTTGCCTATGTTACTCAGTGATATAAAGTAGCATTCTACCGATGAAAGAATTTTAAAATCGGTCCAGTAGTTTTTGATAGTAAATTTAATGTAAAAATACCTTAGATACGTGCGTTAAAAATCCTTATTCTTTGCACGAATCTTCGAAGATTTTGAAGAACATTTTTACTTCTTACTCGAGTAAGAAATACAAAATTTGAGTATATGCATTGCTTTAGTAAACCCAACAATGATATCCCAAAATTTTTTGTTTACAAGTTTCTCATAAAATAGAAAGTTGTTCCCTTGGAAAGTTAACTAATAAACTGGGCAGGCCTAACTCCGTCTAAAGTAATAATAACATATTCTGGAATCGTAAGCTAACACGTGGAATCACAAACGTGGCACCGTGACACAGATCCTGAAGCCTTCACGTTCCAGACAGTAATTGCTGCGACCCCAATTACCAGCCCACTCAAATAATTATTTTAAAAATTTACACCAACTCGACCCCGAGTTGAGTACCCCTGGTTTTACTCACAAGCAAAAACCAACCTTACGTTACAAAGTTTATGACTCAAAATCCCTTGTGACTCTCAGTGTTTTTTTTTAAAGCAGACGTAGGTACCACGATTAAATGGGGTGGCTAATAAAAAAATTGTTTTATTAATATGGTTAACTTTTGATAATCTCTGAAAGCTGAATTAGGCGGGAAATCGTGTTGGAAAGTTTTAATATAAATTGAAGGAGACGTGATGTAATATTTTTTGGAAAATAATAATGGTTCCGAAAAACAAATTAATCTCCAGCGATCTGTGGCCGACTATTATTCTAATAAACCAGCGTTATAATTAGTTACCGACAAAAAACCCAAAACATAAACGAAAAAAAATACCTAATTTAACAACAAATTAGAGCATGTTCAAATTACTTGTTCTCCTTCTAAAAAAATGAGTCGTCGAATAACAAAACTAAACTTCCGAATGGAATACTGAACCTCCGACAAAATTACTAAGTTACCGATAACAGAGGTTTTGTCATAATAATCATATTTTTACAACTTGCATGAACTGTTTTAATTTCTATTGTTGGTTATCAAATTTATTTTCTAACTCTCAATAATAATGAAAATACCTTAACTATTCGGCCCGTGAGATCGGGTTTAGACATTTTTTACTACCTATTAAAACTACATTTTTATTTGATTCATTCCGTTTTTCTTCGGTTCCTAGGATAACTTAAGATGCAAAAGCGAGCGAAGCGAGCTCAAGACTTGGGGGCAACCCGACTCGGACAGGTTAGGTTAGAAGGAGGTGGCCACCTCCTTCGAGGTTATTTTTTTTTAAACCACCCAGAAGTAGGAGCCCCGCCCAGCGGGGCTCCGTCGTCTACGCCTTTTAACCTATCACATACCCACAAAACGAGACACAATAGTAAAACAATAACAGCGCAGTCTCATATGACCGGTCGGGGATTCATGAATTAATCAATTTTTCGAATCGTAAATATTCTAGGAAACCAAAGTCTACGTGGTTTTACATTAAAGCATAAATACGACTGTTCTAACTTTTTAACGCCCGAAATAGGTACTACTTACCGATACCCAAGCATACCCGTAGTAAGTAAAATTCATGATATACGATACAAGCAAAAGTTATTGTACAAGTACATTTTTATATTTTTTATAAGTTTCTGTATAATCACTCAGAATAATATTTTTAGTATAGTGTTACAGTTAAAATACCACCACAGTCTATGAAATTTGAAAGGTAATTTATGAATTAATAGTTGGCATATATAGATAAAAATTACAAAGCATAGTTTTCGGTAGAACGTAATTTATGCCGGTAGAAAAGTATTATAGCAATAAACAGTCAAGTTTATTTTTCGAAGATTTCAGTATTTCATTCGGTCGTTTCGTCATTTTTATTCGGACAAAAGTAGTCGGAAAGTTAGTATTTTAGGCAGTAGATTTAATATTTTGAGTAAGGGTAATTCTTCTTTTTTTGTCGGAGCTTTTATTACTACCCATATTTTTTTGGTTAGACTGGCCTGTTGGTTTAGTGGTTAGTGTCTCTGACTGCTATACCAAAGGTCGTATGTTCGATTCCAACCCAAGAAAATGTTAGTGTGATGAACACGATCATTTTGTTCAGTGTCAGGGTATAATTTATCTATGATATGTATGTGTTGAGAAATATAATTTTAAGCAAGTTTATTAGTTGTCTAGTACACATAGAACAAGCTCTACATAGTTTGGGACTAGATGGGTTCTATGAAAGTTGTGGAATATTATTAGATACTATTACTAATTTTAGGGGTAAATACAAATAATAATGCTCTGCCTGTACGCCAATATTCTGAAATCAGCCGGCGTCAATTACAACGATACCTAGTATGCCAATTAGCGAGTAATAATAGGCAATTAATTTAATTTAGCTGCATATTCTAAATCAATGGGTATACTGTTATATATTGTATAATAGGTTTATTGTTTATATATTGTGTTACTAATACTATGAATCTCTTTGTTACGCGAAAACAAAAGCATAATATAATCAGCTTTGTAATGTTCCCACTGCTGGGACTAAAGGCCTCCTCTCTAGGAGAGGGAATAGGTCATAATTATTAACCTCGCGGGCCCAGTGCGGGTTGGCGGATGTCATATGTGTTTGTCAGTTTCATCATGATAATTTCTTTTCCCATTTTGAAACCGGTATTGTAGTTGATGAAAAACCTTAACAAACTAATATGCCTAGCTGGGTTTGAGCCCACAACATACAACTAGTAAGTTAGGGTTGTTACTATTGAGCCACCACTGCTCACTGTTTACGTGAAAACGAAAAACAGTAAAAAAATAACATCTCAATAATCGGCATCAAACTCCGGTAATACAATCGCCAAGATTTCCGGATATAACCAGATTGTACCAGTAATAGTCAGTAACATTCAGTTATAACTAGTTATAACCGCTTTTCCTATTTTGTTTTAGAGGCGTAAATTACGTGTTTTCCTCACAAGAGCGCTATTATATTTCGGTAATAATTTCTTTGGGACGTCTTGGGAAAGAATGGAAGACAGACATACATACAACTTGTATTATGTGCTTATCTTTTGTGTGGCGGATGAATTGACGCGATGAATGGTAGTTGTCTTGGGTAAATATTGGCTGGTTTTCTCTCGTTGAGGTTTAAGTGGTATTTTTTTGTAAGAAAATGTGTTAGTGAAGAGATCAATGGTCGGTTATGTCTTATGTATGTTATATTTGTGACCTGAACTCATATTCGGGAACTGCAGGTTATTTATCGAGACATCCATGAACTTAACAATATAAACTATCGGGCAGTTGCTCGGACCAGGCACAACAGTCGAAGGATCCTCTCTTGTTGCGTCTTTGTTTTCGGCCCAGGGTTTCATTTTCTCTTAACCCATGGCCCGAGTAGGCTTTGACCCTTCTGGGCAGGAGCCCAGAAGGGTCCTACATTGCCCTACAATTTGCTGAAATCTCTAAGGTGCGCGTGGAATTAGTACACGAGTAGACCATGTCCTGGAATGGTTCAAATCCTGGGAGTAAGATACTTTATATTTAACCTTGATAAGTTTGCTCTTGACCGCTATCTCACCTGATGGAAAGCGTCGTTACGGTCGAAGAAAGAGCGCGCTTACCTAGAAGTCACCTATTCACTCTTGACTTAAAGATGCTCAGGTTATAGTTGTATATAAAAAAAAAAATCACATACCAAAATAATTTACTTACGTAACTATAACAGCTTAGCTCTTCATAATGAACAGGACTTACCTGGAAAGAACAGGCACAAAATTAATGAATGTTGTCAAAAGACTAAATATTTTAATAATTAAGCAATTTATCACTAATACAAGAGCCTTCGAAATAAATCCTAACAGGTGCGTATAATTAATTACCCGGTTGCCATGGTAACGGATAGTACTGCCATTTTAGCTGCTATTTGTCAAAGGTATTCATAAAGTCGCCTTTTCTTTCATGAAATGTAGTCAATAATTCACAATTTTAATATTGAGTAAGAATATAGTAAGTTATTATATCCTTGAGTTACATAATCTTTGTTAATGGTTCAATACTTTATTGCAATCCATAATTATGTCTACAAAGTTCTACCATCGGACAAACCGTCGCCGTCGTACGGCGAGTATCCACCCTTAGAGTGTTTCCACATTATCCGATCCGATATCGGTGTCGGACGCCGATCCGATATCGGGGTAAGTAAAATGTATGATATATGTACCTGTCTTTCATATTGTCCGGCCCGATATCGAATATCGGAGCACGGAATTACATACATTTTACTTACCCCGATATCGGATCGGCGTCCGATACCGATATCGGATCGGATAATGTGAAAACGGTCTTAAGTTGTTCAAACCTCTACGGTCCGGACTAAGCGTTTCGCCTCGTCGTTTATACCGCGTACATCGAAGGACTGGAACAATTTGCCTGCTGCGGTTTTCCCGTTCGATTATAATTTGGGTGTCTTCAAGGCTAGAGTAAATAGGCTCTTAATAAACTAGTGCGCCTCACCATCGACAATTGCATCACTGCTTACCATCAAGTGGGATCGCAGTCAAGCATTAGTATAAAACAATTTAAAAAAAAGACGGGGTAGAAAATTGCTCATTCCAAGATGGTTTCTAAATGATTTATTTTCAAATCGTCGCGGTACATGGGATGTGTGGAATACACTGTACAGAAGAGGCTAAAACAGCTTGTTACTTAAGAGAAATAAATTTGTTATAATCTATTTGTTTTAATCTATTTATATCAAAATTAGATATAGCAATTAATTTAAAATTGACGAAAAAATTGATTTAATGAGTTTTATTGTAAAAGCTACAACAAAATATGATTTATAAGTATACATTAAAAAGAATATCTGGGCCTGCTGTTAGAACGAATGTGTTTATGTTTAATTTAGGGCGTCAGTTTAAAAAATAAAACATAATCTTCATTAAAACAATAACTATTTCGTTTATCTCTCAAAATAAGGATTGCCATTTCCTTCATTTTCAATCGACTTGGTCGAGATCCGGCTGGCGCGGGTATTATCCTTAAAAACGTTAATAGCCGGAGATTACGCATATTATCCGGAGTTACCCCAAGTTAAAACATTGTAATATCGCTTACCTTGGATTGGTAGCAAAATAAAACTGTTTTATTTTCACTTTGATGTCGAAAATATGGTAAATGTTTCTGAGTTTATGAAATTCTTTTCCTGTTTTAGGATGAACTTTGTTTACATCTGGTGTTGCATTGTTATGAGATACTGTGTGAGTGTGAACATGAAAAATCTAGGTGATGGCGTTATTCTGGACAGCATCGTCACAACTGTATTATAAAAGTCTAAGATTTTCTTAATCGAAAATTCCACGTAGGAAAGATTCTAGAAAAATCAAAATTAAAGCATTTATTTCAAACTAGCCGGTCCGGAATTTTTCCAGTTTATGCATTACAAACAAAAATACAAATCTTATGTTTTTATAATATTAGTATTGACAAGCCATTTACTGCCACTTCTTTTACTTTTGAATCGTCGAGAAGTCAGTCTGAAAAACGATGCTAATTACACATTCCAAAGCGAAGATCTCTAAAGAAAAGAAAGTGCACTCTTTTAAATCATGGTTGTGTTACAAATACCTCGGTTACATTTTATTTCTATTATGTGAGAACAATGTAAATAAAGTTGTATCTAAATCGAGGTAGTCTACTTTTCGCGTGAAAGTAGGTTTCGCCATACAAACTTTGAACCACCGTTTAATCGTATTAGGGGGAGAGTTTTGGAAAATCTCTTCTTTATGCTCGCTTACGACTTAAAAGGAAACCTTGTGCAAAATTGCAGGTTTCTTGTCCCAGTAATTTCGGCTGTGCGTTGATACGTCAGTTTTTCCATGTGTGTATATAGATTTCCAACATCATTTTTACGAAACAAGCAATAAACCAATCCAAAAACAAAATTGAAAGAACTTCAAAATAAATATATTTAACCCGGTCAACAAAAAACCAATGGAGAGGCATAAACATCTTAGCGACGAATTACCCGGGTGTTACGGCATTAGCCAGGGTCTGCTCGGCCCGGTGTTACCCGGGCAAAGCCGGCGGTTTAGTCTGCATTATACCCGGCTTTTAAAATTAACCGCTGGCTTGCAGCTGTAATCACTAAGTTGCATTCAGATTATTGTACCTATTTTTGTTATGATGTAACTGTAAAGCTAGTAAAATTAAAGATATGAATCATATTTTTTTATAAATAAGAAGCTAAAAAGTCCAAACTGACGCCAGGCTTCGCCCCTGTTGGGCTTCTACAGTTTTGCTGACTTTTCCTCGAGGCGTGCGTAGAACAGTACACGTCGTTGTTGACTCCGACTCGGTCCGGACGTTTACCGGACGGCCGGACGGCGAACTATCCGACCACCATTGAAGTGGCAATATGGTGTATGAAAACATATACTCGTATATACGAGTATGTATTGTGTTGTTGTTAGATTGAGCCATGTATAAAAAGCAACGGTCAAAAAAGCCCTTGAAATACAAACTGCTAAGACGCTTAGTACTCACATAAGTCTCTAACCTCTCATTTACAAAATACCAAATCAACATATCACAGAATACATACAGATATAGTTAGTAAGAAGAGAGCAGACGGGTCGATAGCAAACTAAAACTGTACCGGCCGGCTCTGGATGAATGGACGCTGAAACTGTAGACGCGCTGATTGCGATGAATAAACCGTTAAGTGGTGATGGATGCCTTAGGGGCCAAGCAGGGTTGAAGCCTCTGGGGCCATCTGAAAGGAAAACCCGAGACCCTGCAACGAAGGTAAAAAAGGAATAAAGGAGTGGGTTTAAGTTAGTAAAAGTCTGACACACCCTCCCGCTTCGCCCATGAGCGGGAAGAAGTCTTGAAGCCTCTGAGGTCATGGGTTTACTTCTGAAAGGTAAACCTGGGTCCTGGAACGAAGACAAAGAAGGGACAAAGGAATGGGTAGTCATAAAAGTCTGACACACCCTCCTGCTCCACCCAAGAGCGGGAAGATGAAGATGATTTTCCACATACCCATGGCTTTTTTTCCGGTAGGGGATCATCAGAATGACTTCTCCCACTCTTGGGCGGAGTGGGAGGGCGTGTCTGACTCTTACTGACTGGGATAGTTTTTATTTTTATTACTTGGCTCTAAAAAAGGCTGTTGGGTTTGGAAAGGAAACACTCGAGATAAATATCGTTCAGTGGTTATTTTAGTTAATTGAACTTTCGAATTGTTTAAAAAAAAGAAGGGGAAAAATTTGACACCTTCCGCAGCTGGTGTATATACCTACTCAGAAAATTGATACTTCAGTATAAATGTGATAGCTGTGTTCAATTTCCGGAGAAACACTGTTATTTGGATTCCCATTCAGCAATTCTCAGAACCCAGAAGAGAGATTTTTTGCCCAGATTACGAGTATACTCGTATGTTCGTTTTATCACAGTAATTACTTTCATAAATCAATATAGCTAGTTTTTTTCCAACTATGTTAGGGTCAGCTGCCAGTCTATGATGAATACCAGTATACAGAAACATGGAGCGATTGCCTATCGAAATCCACTGCCTAGTACGAGGAACCCGAACCCTGATAGCAAGACTGATGCCAGAATTCTCAACCTCTGACTGATGGTCTGAGGTCTGCAAATGACTGCAGGAAAAAAAATTCCTGCAGTCAAGCCTGTGTGTGTCAGCCAGTCCTGAAGCCATAGGACTTAGCGTATTTTTACAAGCCGTTTTGTTAAGAGCCGTCTTTTGACCGGCCTCGACATGTGTTGCTTAACCTTGGAAATCAACCAATGGAACTATTATTATTAGCAAAATATGAGTGAGTTATGAATAACACGAAGTAGGCAAGGTTAACTTTTGCCTCAGGGTTTAATTTTCCGAGGAAGTCTCGGAAAATTAAACCCTGTTTCGTAATCTGAGTACACAAAAACACTTATTCCCAATTCACAAACACAAACCCTCCATTTCGATTGGCCACTAGTTTCTCAAAACATTTAACCCTTACAAAAACGAGGCGGGGTCTGAGAGACCCACACGCGTAATTAACTGGCAATTGCTCCATTACACAAACCCTTTTAGGTCTGCTTTGGTTATTATGTGTCGCTCGTCGATTACCATTGTCGACCACGATAATGTTTCGGGGTCTAAGGGACCCCGCTTATCGAAATCGCTCGTGTCATGTTCGTATAAGTAGCTGTAAGAGCTGTAAGTCCTACACGAGTTCTACAAAGTGGATAAAATTAAGTTTCACCGTAAAATACCTCATTTTTAATTAAACTTACCGCATTCATTTGAGTACGAATAAATTATTATTTATCTTGTTGAAAAGGTTTCCGTGAAATTTCATGGAATTGCAGTATGTAATGAGATTTCGTTTTGTTGATTTTATTTCATTGAATCCTGACCGTGGAGGGTTTAAAAAGGTAGAAATGTTTGTATTTAACTTTCCTGAGTTACAAGCAAGAATTGTTTAAATATTGACTGAGAGTTTTTTGAGTCACCTTGCCGAATATCTAAAGTTACCTAAAATTCATAATCCGCACTTATTATCTCAACCCTCGCATTAACTACCCCGTTCCTCTTGCTTGATTTTGAAACCCTCAAACAATATCATTAATTCCATTATCTGTAACGGCCTAACGATCACAAACAAAGGCTCTAACAGCGCCGAGATAAAATATAATATGATAAAGCTTTCATAAAACCCAGTGCTCCTAAAAATAGATTAGTACACAAACGAACCGCAGTTTAGACCACAGCTGAGCCTTACAAAGGTTCATTCATTTAACCCTAAAATGGTAGGTAAATCATTTTAAAGTTAATAATTAAAATTGTCGGCCGCAACTGGACGGACGGAGAATTAAAATGAATTAAATGCAGCGAGGCTGGGTATGAATAAAATCAACTGCTGGTAGAATAATGTGGCCACTTTGTATGCAAGTCGGTGGCGGCAGATAGCGCGGCCGCCCGATATTGTTAGCTATTGTTCTGGTTATTTCTAATATTAAATAGTTTACATATTTGTGATGTTTACTTTGATGACTATGTGTGCTTTGGAGGGAAGGGAATTTCAATAAGTTCGAAATTGAAATATAATAAATATACGGCTTTCAAAAGTACAACAAAACTACTTGAGATTATTTTATCTCAAGTTTATTTTTATGCACTTTTAAAACATGTTTATGTAAGGTTTATCTATACTAATATAATAAAGAGGTAAAGTTTGTTTTTTTTGTTTGTATGAGGTAATCTGTGGAAGTACTGGTCCGATTGCTAAAATTTTCCAACAATAGAAAGCTGCTGTATTCCTGAGTGACATAGGCTATATTTTCTGTACGTGGGCGAAGTAGTGGGCTAAAGCTAGTTTTCTATAAAACCATAATCATATTTTCAAAAATAGTTTATATACCTAAGTTTCGTCACATTATTACAATTGCAAGATGACGGTGCTAAATAGTAGTCCAAGAGACGCCACAGTAATTGTAACTTATATTCAGACTCCAACAAATGTGGAAATTCCGCCAGCATTACTCAGAATTCTGTTCTACGTAACTTTATACTCCGTTTCTAGACATTTTTCAAACAAAACGCGGTGCACAAATGTAGATTCACCCTCTCTGCAATATTCATTTACAGTCACCTACTTATTTTTGCGTCGATGCATTATAATTTACCGCAACTACACTAGAGGGCGCCCCTCACAATTAAAATCAGCCAACTGTTCTGCAATTGACTATTAGTACGTACTGATGTATTAATATTATTATTATATTCAATAAGCGTGCTTGAAAATAAATAATCATTTATAATTGGAGTGAGCAAAATGCTCCACATAAAATCTACGGTTAATAAGGCACTTTAAAAAGAATTGAAAATGTGGAGAAACTCATGAAGATTATAAGTGCATAAACCCTTTTGAAATTATTCTATTAGGGTATATAATACCCGTCAGTACTCCGCTACGGTCATCAGGCTCGATCACTCGATAAGTAGAGATTACACAGACCTTCCTCATACAAACCAGTCCTCGCTCCGATAAAGCATTCACTATGAGCCGTCCATATTATCGACCCCGTCACAGATGCGACCGTCCAATATCTCTTCAGGTTCAACCTAACGGAATTAAAGATATTTTCTATTAAGTCCTCCCACTATTATTATTCTTTCAAGATGTTTCAATACAACTATCCCTTACAGAAAAATCTCTAACATAGAACAAACAACCAACTATTTAACAACAACACCAAAACGGTTTCAAGGTCGTTTAAAACAATTGAACTAAATTTTAATCCCGCAATCCACAATAAAGCTAACAATAAAATGTTCCACGAAACAAAATGGCGTGTTTTATTGTAAAAGTTGAATAAAATCAGCGAGGGATGCGGCGTGAGTAATGGCCACCTTTTGTTTGTGGTTAATTAGCGCGGCCGCTGTGGCCCGCGGCCCGACGGCGGCCCGCCGGCGCGAGAGGGTTGACGCCACTACAATACAGCGCTACGGCCCCAAAGACCCGATAGTTTGCGGCCTGCCCACTCAACGTGAGATCATGACTCGACATTTTAGGGTTACTTGTTAATATTTAGTCTCTCTACCTTTTCGCTGAAATAATTCCCAGAAATATGAGAATCCACTTCATAAACACAACAAGACTATATTGAGTTAGATTAATTATCCATCTCCATAAATAAATATTCATTTTCATCTCATATTCTTACAGTAACCGCTGGGAAATAAAAAGAAACCCTGACACAGCTAATTTTCTTGTAGGAAAAATTGTAAAAGTAAATACTGTGAACCTGGTTAGTTAATAACGTTAGTAATATTGCAGCCAACGGTTTGCAATCAAAAGTGGAACTTATTGTCCGAGCACGTGATTTTTCTGCGTTCGGAGTACAGTTCGTATTGGCTTTACGGGACCAGTGAAGTGAAATTAAGGGCCTTCTAAATAAGACCTTTATAGGTATGTCATGTGGAAAATGTCGACTACTGGACTAAAGCTGGTACAGTCAACGTCAAAGAGAATAAATTGTAAAAGTAGTTGCAACGTTACATACTTGAATGCGAGTTCGTACATCGATCTATAAAGCTGTTAATTTTGTAGCTCTTTTACCTGTTTTTAAAGTCGGTGTCAAACATGGATGTGCTTTTAAAGTTACGAGGTGTAGGATAGATCTTTTAGGGGCGGCGGTGTTGTGTTAATAAGAATAGATGGAGTCGACGGATTTTACTAGGAGCGAGTTTTGTCTAGACAGCGTAACCGAATGTAGTTTACAAGGAAAGGTTTCTAGATTTTTTTGATAGAAAATATTATTAAGTAGGTACTTCTCTCGCTCTGGTTTGAGCAGGAGAAAGTGTCAGAATTTGTAAAAAAGTAAATAATGACATAATACAGTCTTGAATCGACATTTATAGCGATCCTGTACATTTTCTAATAATGAAAAACAGTACATTGCTCGTTTCTAAAATCAAATGAAAAACAATACATTGTTAATTTTTCGGGTACCTACGTAAATACATTAGGCAAAGGTCAATGTATTTTATTCCAAGCTTATTCGGCGTCTTGTACAATTAATATCAAATTAGATTAGTTTCGTACATAAGTATTAGACAGTTTTTCATTAGTCCATTTCTGCTTGTTATAACACCTTGTCAAGGGCCTCCACTTTTTCCAGAGGAAATCATCAGAATTACTTCTCCTGCTCTTGGGCGAAGCGGGAGGGCGTGTCAGACTTTCATTAACTAAACTTCACACCGCTCCTTCTTTGCCTTCCTTCCAGACTGTTCGAATCCCTCTTTTTTTTTGAAAACTTCTTTCAGAACTCAGGCATGTTTTTTTTTAATACATAAACCAGTGCTTGACTGCAATCCCACCTGATGATAAGCAGTGATGCAGTCGTTGATGGTAAGGCGCACTAGTTTATTAAAATACCTATTCACTTTAGTCTTGAAGACGCCTGTAATCGGACGGAAAGACCGTAGTAGGCAAATCGTTCCATTTCTTCCTTCGGTATAAACGACGAAGCAAAGCGCCTAGGCCGGACCGTGCAGGTTTCGACAACGTAAAGATGGATACCCGCCCTACGACTATCTAACACGAGCAGAAATTTTCGCCCACAGCCCATGGGTTAGTCTTCGTTAAAACGCAGTGTGTGGCGCTTCTGCGGCGTGATTACGGTCCAGAGGCTTCATTAGCGCGCGGTCGGCGGCGTCTCGTCGATATGCGGTCGCCGCGGTCGCGCGCACTCACTGCCCGGTAGTTCATACGCGTGTCATGTGTTGGGGGTTATCATTTTTGATAAGGGTAGTTATGTTTACGTCCTGTTTATTTACTGCGGGTTGTATAAGTTAATTTCGCCAGGTCCTGCTCTCGTCAGACTTCTAGACGTATAGCGAAGCACCTGCGATCTTTAAAAGAGTAACCATGACGTTTCTAGCCAGTTCTTCTCTAGAACTGGAACTGTGCACTGGCTTCTGACGTTTTATAAGTGACCATGTATACCTAAGTAAAAAAAACCGGCACTTATATCATAGACATTCAATAAGTGTAAAGATAAAGAGTGGAATTCTCTGCCGGAGTATGTTTTTGCGAAAGTTTTAGATATAATGAGAAAAAATGAGTTTGTATTTCTTGACAGCTACAACCTAGGAGTTTTAAAGTAAAGAGTGAATAGGTTACTTCTTGGCAAATGTGGTTCATCGCCGACCACATCGTTGCTTTCCATCAGGAGATATAGTGTTTAAGCACAAGCCTACCAATTATACAATTATATACGTAAAACTTTGTGAATAATATCAAATTGACTATTTAACTTCGTCTAATTTTCTATATGCATCGTCTAAAACACACCACAGATTTTGATGCAGTTTTGTCTAGTAGAAAGAGTAATAAATGAGAAAGCTTTGTGTATATAAATTACACTCGTGTGAAGCTAGGGTGGGTTGCTAGTTATTATTATATGCGGTAAGTCACATGCAATATAAAACCCCTTCATTCTTTCTTTTCATTTTTCTATGATAAGGATTCTAAGCCCAATCTTTTAGGCAGGAGGCCTACTTGGCTCATCATATCTTCTGGGTCTACTACGTTACCAGTTTTTGATTTGCAAAACCGAATCTGAGACTACGAACAATAATGGAACTCTGATTAAAAAAACAAAACAAAAGAAATTTTCACGGCTTTGTAACGAGTTTTCAAACAGATTGCAAGTAAAACTTCCGGAAACCTATCATACTCCTGTAATCCCTCAATCGTTGATTAAACTGTAACCCTCAGATCATCTCTTCACCATACTCTTCAAATTCTAAAGTAATCCAACAATACTCGGAAAAAATATTCATCAAAAATATAAGGAATTCTTCAAAGTTTCCAAGTTAAACCCGGGTGGGGAGAATCAAAGGAAGCAAATGAGTAAGTAATTACTACGGGTAACTCAGGACGATTCTTTTGAGGGGAACGAGAAAAAAATATTCGGGAAGTGTCCGACAGATAGGCCGGATACACGCGGACGACTGTCGCCGCTGCGATTAGTCGGCAACGGAGTTTGTGGAATGGTTTTACTGCCGGACTGTAAAAGTCTACTAATTGAGTTACTTCTGCGCCATAAACTACATCTACTTACATACATTTAGTGACAAAAAAAAAAACAAAAATAAAGAGAAAACTATCCTAAATCGACATCTATCATGATTCCTTACATTTTCTAGTAATGAAAAATTTTTTTTAGGTTTGTGAAGAGATAGTATTAGAGAAAGTTCAATGTAGGTACTTTGTCTTTTTGTACTTGTTCTTTTCAATTAACCATATTTGTTTACCTAAAACGGTTATCTGATTTTATAGTTCACACTTTTAGTACTCAGATAATATCATCTATACTAATATTATAAAGAGGTAAAATTTGTAAGTTTGTATGTTTGTAAGTTTGTATGTAGGGGGTAATCTCTGGAACTACTGGTCCGATTTTAAAAATTCTTTCAGTGTTAGATAGCCCATTTATCGAGAAATGCTGTAGGCTATATACCATCACGCTACGACCCACGGGAGCGGAGCAGTAACGAAAAATGCGGGTGAAACCGCAGGGGACAGCTAGTGATGTATATTTTTATAATGCTGCAATTATATAAATATAGGTACATAACTGTATTATCTGAGTACAATTCCTAATATATGCCAAATATTATTTCCATTTACGTGTAGCACAGACAAACGAAAAATTCAATAAGCATAAACCTATAACAAATTAACTACCTTTGTTTTGTTCGATTTAAATATCAAACAAAACATAGAACCGATTGAAAAAGCAAACAAATATGAATAATACAAATGCATATTGAATCCAAACATTCAATGCAAGCGAACAAGCCCAAAGTTTAGAAGTCGCGCTAACTTTTTCCTGGTTCGGTTCCAACCGAACACGGAACTGTGAGATGCCGAGACAACTGCTGCTAGAAGTGGCAACGTCTTCTCTACATACCAACCGAGGCCATTCTAAGTCAGGTAGATGGTCCAGAATCGGTCACCATAGAAAAGGATAGATATTTCTCGTTAAGTGCTAAAGAAAAACAATTAACTACTATTGTAGTCGAGGAGCTCGTGGCTAGATAATAACAGCCGCACAGGTCGATCTTCAAGGTTAAGCAACGCTTGCCTAGGTTGGTCTGTGGATGGGTGACCATCTTAACATAACGAGTTTCCTCCGTGCCTCGGAAAGCACGTTAAGCCGTTGGTCCCGGCTGTCATTTGTAGATCTTTGGCAGTCGTTACGGATAGTCAGAAGGCAGTAAATCTGACTCCAGTCTTGCCATGAAGTACCGTATTACCCCAGTTAATGGGTTGTGGAGGTCTGGTAGGCAGCCGCTCCTCGTAAAATACTGGTATTCAGCTAAATCCGGCTTGACTGGAAGCCGACCCCAATATAGTTGGGAAAAGGCTAGGCAGATTGATTGTCAAATGATTTGATGTGGAGTCGAGTAGGAGGACATGACAAAAACTATGGGTATAAGTGCGACAGTGAGCGTTACCATAAACCTTATAATATAGACAAATGGTAACAATTTTGACTATGGATAATTATGATAGTGAACACTTCGGCAACACACTTGGAAATCAGTTCATCTCCAAGATCGAATCTATCTCAATATAAAAATACTCTTGGGATAAAAAGTCTCTTTAACCTATTCCGGACATGGCCAACTTGTGTACAAGTTTCATTTAAATCAGCAGAGTCGAACAGACAGAGTTATTTTCGAAGTACAGATGTCGCCTCTAGTGGCGCGTACTTCTGTGTCTTCGTACTCGGCGGTCGCGAACAACTGTAGCCAGCTTTAAATAGAAGCAACCACTTGAATTTTATATCTCAGAACTTACATTGAATTCTTACGGCGACGTCCTTTGAAATAAATATAAGAACTGTTTCGGATTTAGATTATTTTGAGATCTGAGAGAACCCGCGTCTAAAATAAGTAATTTTAATACGAGTAAGCTTTGAAAATGATAGTTAAACTCGTTTTGTATTAAAGTGAAATTGTTTGTTTGTAGTAGGTATTTATTTATTTATTATACTCTTTATTGTACACCACGATTACAATAGTATTAACAGGAAACCTTATAGTAAAAAACATACAATTGGCAGCCTTATCGCACTTGGTCATCTCTGTAACTACTGTTGAGTTGAAGAAAACCCTTACAACGTTGCACCGATGCTTACCAGCTGGCTTTTCAGCCACCTTACCTTAAAAAGCATAAGTTTATCTTAGGAAATGCATAACTCTTGTGAGATAGCCATGGAAGCGAAGCCGTAGTATTAGCTAGTTAGTAATATTTGGACTATGATAAAATACAGTTTTATGCGAGTACGAATAGCTTGAAAAAAAGATATAAAAACACCATGATTCATTTTGAAACAACAGCATAATAATAAGTTGTGTTAAAACAACAAACTTGCAAGTCCACTTTACTTAAAAATATTATATTATAACGTAGGAAAAGTTCACCTCTTCGCAAAACTTTTCTATATTCAAGACAAGATAATCCGTTACTAAATCACAGCAACTACAGGATGTTCACAAAAGAAAACAAAAGAAAAGATACAACAAGAAGCAAAAATATGGAAGGTAGTTGAAAAATTCCAATTGTTTTAACATGGCTGCATCGCCAAGTGTCCAGAATATATAATTTATGAGCTCTCAGCGCTCTTGTTTTCGCTCCCGCTGCGAGCGGGGCATGAATTTTGATATTAATTATATTATTTAGTGTGATATTACATCACCCTGTGTTTGTGAGCTGTGCTCCGAACGTACATTTTATTTATACTGTCTGTGTGAGAAACAGGGTGACGTAAAGTAGTAAGTGTTTTTCTATTGTATAGTGGGAGAAAGGGATCTGTACAGTAAGTAATATGGCATGAAAAGAGGCAAGGGTAGACCTCACAAAATGTAAGTTACAGTTACACACGGATCAAAAACAACTGAAGACCTTGATATGCCTGTCTTAATGTCAAAGAACTAAGGTAATATCATGGAAGTGCTAGAATAACTGACAGTGATTAAAGCTTTCATTGTGCGTATAGCTAAGGAGTGAAATTCCCTACCAGGAATTCAAGCTGAGAGTGAATAGGTCACTTCTAGGTAAACATGCTCTATAGTCTATAGTCCACCACATCATCTCTTACCTTCAGGTGAGATAGTGGTCAAGTGGCCTATTAATATTACAAAGAAATAAAAAAACTGTCAGTCTATACCTACTCTACAAAGTTTGCTTTTAAGACACTGCCAGGTTGCTTAAATGTAATAAAACCTTTCACAAAACCATTTCATCATAAACACGCTTCTCTAATATACCTTCGACGGCTGCCACTGACAAAGTGACGTCTTCACTTTAAAAGAAAATACAAATCTTTGTTAAAAGCTCCGCTATCATCTCCAACATGCAAACTGCATCAAAATCCCGTCTCTATAACATTCGCAGCATAAATACTTTGAAGGCAAACTAATATGTTGCATATAAACTGTTTTATGCAGTCTAGGTTTATTTTCCAGTCTATTTTACAGGCAATTTTTACGTTCAGGCTATTTTTCAGGTGTTAGTAAACTGGATGGTGACGCCCTCTAGTCATCATCATCATCTACCTAGCCTTTTCCCAACTATATTAGGGTCGGCTTCCAGTCAAGCCAGATTTAACTGAATACCAGTGTTTTACGAGGAGCGGCTGCCTACCAGACCTCTAAAACCCATTAACAGGGGTAACACTATACTTCATGGCAAGACTGGAGTCAGATTTACTGGCTTCTGACTATTCGTAACGACTGCCAAAGATCTACAAATGACAGCCGGGACCTACGGCTTAACATGGTTTCTGAGGAACAGAGGAAACTCGTTATGTTAAGATGGTCACCCATCCACAGACCAACCTTGGCAAGCGTTGCTTAACCTTGAAGATCGACCTGTGCGGCAGTTGTTATCTACTTATCAGTCTCTATAACATTCGCAGCATAAATACTTTGAAAGGCAAACTAATATGTTGCATATAAACTGTTTTATTCAATCTTTCAGGTTTATTTTACAAGCCATTTTCACGTGCAGGCTATTTTCCAGGTGAACTCGATGGTGGCGCCCTCTAGTGTGAACTAATAAATCTCGAATGAATCACAAATGTTCCCCTTTCAGGCGGCGGAGAGATTTCCTGAGATGATGCTGAGATATTTGTAGCTGTTACTTGTTATAAAGAACTGGTTTTTACGATTCCTTTCGCGACAGGTTTCTGTTTTCCTTGAATGAGATGGCATTTTTAGGCTGTGTAGTCTTAAGTCTTTTTGGGAGTCTCAAAACACTAAAAGACTGCTCTTAGGAGTCCTTTTAAGAGTGATCTTTTTTTTTAGGACAATGTGGAAATCCATACTTATATCATTCATTAATTTAAAGAGAAAGGATTTAAGTTTTTGTTTGTGACGAATAAATTTAAAAAATATTGAACCGATTTTAAAAATTATTTCATTAGAAGAAAGTTGCTTCATCTCTAATTAACATACAGTAGATATTTTCTACTTCTATATGGGCGATGCCACTGGCAGAAGCTAATATTTTAATAAATATGAAAATAAATAATAGTACGAAAACAACATGACAAACAATATCAAAGCCTACATCAATTCTGTGCACAGTATGCAATGTCTAAGATGGTACTAACCCTAACTAGTCCATTTTTAAGTACATTATTATCCATTGATCAGTTTCCTAACTGGGTGATTGGGGTCCGTTTACATCCTAAGGACCCAAGCCAACCTCACCTGCTAGCGGTGCACCCTGCTGTTCAACAGACGAGGCTCTGGTGATCCTGGTTTCCCTCTCGTAGGGTTGTGGGGGTCAGACGGCTGGTCGCCCCACGTAAAACCAACCTCAGTCGGATAAAAATGGATTGGGCAAGGAATAGACTGGGTACTTGGGCTAGGGCGTCGCCGAACAACGACGCGCAGGCACATCGCCTTAAACCTGCGATAAGTGGGCTAGGGCTACCGTGTCAAGTACGGGCATGGCTAAAGAAGTTAGTACCCAAAAAGAAGCTCCGCTTTGCCACCTGGAACATTGGCTCTCTAACTGGACGTGGCAGAGAACTCGCGGACGTACTTGCGAAACGTCGGGTCCAGTGCGCCTTCCTTCAGGAGACGCGCTGGAAGGGGAATAAGTCCCGTGACATCGGGCAGGGGTACCGGCTAATGTACACCGGATCACCATCGGGCAGGAACGGAGTAGCCGTAGTACTGTCTAAGGACCTTCAGGATGGACTTCTTGAAGTAGACCGATACAGCGACCGGTTGATGCGAGTTAAGGTGCTGATCGAAGGGTCGGTAACGAACCTAGTCAGCGCCTATGCTCCTCAAACTGGTTGCTGTGAGTCTGAAAAAGAGGCCTTCTGGGATGAGTTCGAGGACGTATTGCGCGCTATTCCGAATTCTGAAGATATTTTGGTTGGGGGGGATCTCAACGGTCACGTAGGTCAGCGCGCTGGAGAGTACGGACGTATTCACGGTGGTTTTGGCTATGGCCAGCTAAATGCAGAGGGAGTCAGCATACTCAGGACCTGCGCTGTGTCGGACCTAGCCATCGTGAATACATTCTTTCAGAAGAAACCCCAGCATCTTATTACGTACCGTGGTGGTTCACACTCAACCCAAATTGACTACCTGCTGGTGCGACGGTGCAACATTGGCAAGGTTACCAACTGTAAGGTTATCCCAGGCGAAAGCTTAACGGCTCAACACCGCCTCCTTGTCATGGACCTGGCGATCGTACCAAGGAAAAAAGTGACTCAGAAACGCAATCCCCGCACCAAGTGGTGGTTGCTTAATGGTCCTAGACTGTCGGAATTCATCGCGGAGGTCGAGCACCTCGAGATCAGTTCTCCGCATGAGTCCGCTCAAGAGATATGGAGTAGGATTCATTCAGTAATCACCGCCGCAGGTAAGCGCGTCCTTGGCACTTCTCGTGGTGGTCGCACCATGGACAGGGAGACATGGTGGTGGGATGACGGGGTGCAGGAGGCGACCCGGAAGAAGAAGGCTTTATTTAAAAAGTGGCAGGGGTCCAACTCTCCGGAGGACAGGGAGGCATATGGAACGGCTAAGCGCGCTTGCAAAAAAGCAGTAGCCAGAGCCCGCAGCAAAAGTTTGGCGCCCTTGTACGACAAGCTGGAAACTGCGGAGGGGCAAAAGCTTATTTTTAAGCTGGCGCGTGCCCGGGAAAAAGCTACACGGGACATTAGCAAATGCCTCTGTGTAAGGGACGCCCAGGGTAAGCTGCTCTATGATGCCCCCTCTGTTAAGGAGAGATGGTGCACATACTTCGAGGAGCTGTCTAACAAACAGCATCCCCATAACCTTCCTCCCGAACCGCCTCCTAACCTTGGTCTTATTTCCCCTATTTCCCCCGACGAAACTCGCATTGCTCTTCGCCACATGAAGAACCGGAAATCGGTCGGGCCTGACAATGTGCCAATCGAAGTGTGGAAGGCCATGGGCTCACATGGTGTGGACCTTCTGACGGATCTATATAACCGCATCCTGACCACCAAGGAAATGCCGAACCAGTGGCGATCAAGCCTCATTATCCCTATTTACAAAGGCAAAGGTAGCGTACAGGATTGTAGTAACTACCGCGGTATTAAGATCATGTGCCACACCATGAAGCTCTTCGAGCGGATCATTGACACACGGCTCCGTAGCGAGTGTACTGTCTCTGAGTGTCAATATGGCTTTCGGGCGGGTAACAGCACCATGGACGCAGTGTTCGCCTTGCGGAGTCTGACTGAGGCTTACAGAGAGAGAAGGAGAGCTCTGCATATGGCCTTTTTAGACCTGCAGAAGGCCTTCGACTGTATTCCTCGGCAGTCCATCTGGTGGGCACTTCGGTTCAAGGGTGTGCCCGAGGCCTATATTGACATTATCAGAGACATGTATCGCGATTCCGTGTCCTCTGTCCAGACCGCGGTTGGCGAATCCAAAGTCTTTCCAATATCTGTTGGCGTTCACCAAGGATCGGCTCTTAGCCCGTTCTTGTTTAACGTTGTGCTCGATGTAGTTACGGCATACATCCAAGATCAGCCTCCATGGCTAATGATGTATGCCGATGACATCGCCCTCGTTAGCCAGAACAGAGCCCAACTTGAGCGGAAGGTCAACATTTGGAAGGACACGCTGGAAAACGGCGGTCTGAGACTAAATGTGGCGAAGACTGAGTACATGTCCTGTGGCGGCGCGGATTCAAATACCATCCGAATAGGTTCGGACCGGATCACAAGCTCCGATACGTTCAGGTACCTTGGATCTGTGCTGCACGAGTCTGGCAACGTGGACGACGATGTCCAAGCACGTATAGGCGCGGCTTGGGCAAAATGGCGAGAGGTAACGGGCGTTGTATGCGACCGCAAAATGCCTCCAAAGCTTAAGGGACAGATATATAAATGCATCATACGTCCTGTCCTCCTGTACGGCGGCGAGTGTTGGCCAGCACTAAGCAGACACACCCAGGAGCTTCGCGTCACGGAGATGAAGATGCTGAGGTGGATGAGCGGCGTAACGCGATCCGATCGCATACGCAACTCGTTCATCCGAGGTAGTCTTGGTGTCCGTGACGTGGGGGAAAAACTGCAGGAGTGTCGTCTGCGATGGTATGGCCACATCATGCGTCGCCCTATGAAGTACGTTGGCCGGAGATGCATGAATATGGCTGTCCTTGGCGGTAGGTCTCGTGGTCGCCCTCGCAAGCGCTGGCTGGACGTCGTCAAGTCCGACATGAGAGCCAATGGCCTTACTGTCAGGGATGTAGAAGACCGGGCAAAGTGGAGCAAGCTAAGCCGGAAGGCGGACCCTGGCAAAAGCCGGGACTAACGCCTAGTAGAAGATCAGTTTCCTAACTGTTATCACCATTTGGTCATAAATATTAGATATCCAAAATTTTCACGATCACTGAAGTTCAAATCAATTATTTTTTTACTTTTCCACTTGTTTTTTTTTTAAGGGTAGATATTACTGCGCAGTCCATCTATAAATCTAATACTTTAAATGTACAATACATTGATGGATGACGTCCGTTCTTGCTCTATATACCGTTGCAACAGCTGCATATAATTTTCAAGTAAAATCTTCATACAAAATTCAATCTTGTCACTTGGATCTAATGTCTGTTTCCCATTGGACGTTAAGGCATTATGCGACCGAGGTTAAAATATAAATCTTATATAGTATGGTAATGATATTTCAACGCTTGTACGTCTGTCTCTCAATATTGTTATCGATTCATATTAAAGGAATCCAAATTTTAAAAAAATTCTATAATTTAAACGATATAAACTAGTCTGACTGTAATCCAACCTGATGGTAAGCAGTGATACAATCGTTGATGGTGAGGCGTACTAGTTTATTAAGAGCCTATTCACTCTAGCCTTGAAGACACCTAAATTACAATAATAATTAAGATTATTGAGGTTGTTAAGCTTCAGTGCATCATAATTTCGTCCCTTAAAAGCCTTTTGACAGAAACGCATGTTAATACGTTTACTATATTACTAAATCAAAGAGACTTTGTAGTAATTATCTCACCACCACAGACTGAAGATTACAATTTCTCGTTAAAAGAAGACAAGAAGGAACTGCTGCTCATTATCTTAAACACTCGTCTCAATCTGATCACAACTAAGCAACATCATCATCATCTGCCTAGCCTTTTCCCAACTTTACAAAATTAGGGTCGGCTTCCAGTCAAGCCGGATTTAGCTGAATACCAGTAACTTATCACAACTAAGCAAGGAAGATAAAAGTAAACATTAACACCATAATACTTTAAAATCTAACCACGATATTAACTATTCATCTTGACATAAAACGCCACAACTAAGGGGTACATACGTAAGTGCTATGGGTAAAATACGCATGTTGTCATGGCAACGGAGACAGATAGAGACACAAATCACCGTGGCCCGCCATGAAATATCGGTGCAACAACACATCGGCTGAGCGCCGCTGTACATCAGTGTCAAGCCTGCTTACCCCAGAGTGGTGTAGGGTTTATAATAATCGCGATGAAATGATATAAAGCATTGGTGTTTAGGAAGGTTAATCTGAAAGGTCTTCTTTCAGCTGTGTTCGAATTGGCTTCCGAGCCAAATGCAGCTGGAAAACTGGTTAGAAATGTGGTTCACCATTTTCATTCAACGTTTAGGAATGTTAAAACTGTGAATAACTGCTAGAAATGTGGATTCACCAAATTCAATTACGAAAATAATACAAAAGAACATAAGGATAATATCAAAAACGGTATTAGAAAAAATGGTCTACTTTGAGTATAAATATGGGTAATGAAAGTCGCATAAAGAATGAAGATGTCGTAGGAGAACCTAGGTTACTGACATAGCCCGAAGACTTGCCAAACTTTAGTTGCAGCTGGCGGGGTATATTGCTTGTAGAACAGAAGACCATTGGGGCCAAAAGGCTCTGGAAGTCTTTTGTAAGTCTCGTTGCAAGGCCTTTCACAAGGTGGACCAATAAACTGGCGAGGATAGTGGGAAACCGATGGATGCGAGACGCACAAGACTGTTGTATTGTGGCGACACTTGAGGGAAGTTTATGACCGACATTGGACGACTTTTGGCTGAAATGATGGTAATGATGAAAGGTACGACACCAATTAACGTACATAATATGCAGATGCAGATGTAGTATGTTGTGTAAAGCATTTTATAATACATCACATTCTTTACTAACAAATAAAATGTCACCCAGTAAAATACGTCTTTAACACCTTGATAAATTCTATGCCAATAAAACTAAGTGAGTTATCACGCTACAGCGTACCGCCATAACTGAAATTGACCCACTTTTCAACTGCAGTCCGCAAGTTAATACAATTCCAGACAGGTGCTACTCGGCGCTCAAGTGTCACGAACAATATCTTAGTATTGGTGTTTAAAGTGTAGAGAGGGACAATATAAAGTAAAATGTAGAAGGTTCGTTTTAGCAACAATTTGTTTTATACAGTGTGAGTCTTTATATTGTGCACATAAAATATCGAAATGAGGGATTCTATGCTTAATTTTATCGACGACAAAAATATTTTACAAGATCTAAATATTTATTTATATTTTTTATAGAATTTTTAAGAATGTTTAAATAAAACTGTGTAACTTTTAAACTAAATGATTTATCACGATGAAACAAACGCCATTCTGATTGGAAGTAATTAGGCGTCGTCATAAAATGAAAATTATGGAAAAAAATAAACAAACATATTTTTTTTTAGCAAAATCAGTTTTTTAATTATTATTTTTGTTTCATTATTCTTATCATGTATGCGTCTTTCCGCACAAATAAACCGTTTTTCTTTCTTTCTTTTTTTCTTTTTTTTCGCTATTGTTTCCAAAAATTTTTGTATTTCTCAATAGCATGCGGCATGCCCCCATCACCTTCTTTTTCAGTTATTCTTAAAAGAAATAATAATAATATTTATTCAAAATAAAAACAAATATTTCGATTTTTTAAATATTTTTGTCGTCGATAAAATTAAGCATAGATTCCTTCAGAAACCTGTTCGAATTATAAAGTTGTTTTCATACGAAATAAGTATAACCCCTCACGTCTTCCACTACGTCGTATATTGCCTTCAACCCTTATACAAAATGGCAACACGACTATGACGATTATTATTATTTTCTGTAGTAAAACTGTGCATTACTCTGACATTGTATTAATAGCTATCTAGGTTATTATGTCATAAACTTACTATCAAAATAGATTTTTATTTTTATGGATCGCCAACGTTTTCAGTGCTCGACTTTTTGGCAACTATGTAAATAAATGCAATGAACATTGTTGAACTATTACGGATAGTCAGAAGCCAGTAAATCTGACTCCAGTCTTGCCATGACGTACCGTGTCACTCCAGTTAATGGGTTGTGGAGGTCTGGTAGGCAGCCGCTCTTCGTAAAATACTTGTATTCAGCTTAATCTGGCTGACTCGAAGCCGACCCCAATATAGTTGGGAAAAGGCTAGGTTGATGATGATGATTGTTGAACTATTAAATTCAAAGTTACTAAGATTGTGATCAGTAAACAGGAATCTCAATATGTATCCTTAGAAGAATCTAAAGCTGTCGATGAAATCCTTACAGAAACCACATCAATCTTAAACTAATAAAATAAAATATAACGCCTACCTGAATTCCTGTGGCTCCCAGTAAAGCCCACACTTAACTCGACAATAATAATCCCAACCACAAAGCGAACAAAGAGCCAAATTTCAATACTACATCATAATAACATTAACAACACATAACATTTTCAATAATAGTAGAAAACCGAGAATTTTCTTTATAATGTGAGCACAAAGAAATCGACGGCTCTGGCCCATTCGTCATGTTGACACCTCAATGGACGGAACCCAGCAATTATTTACTTAAAGACGATGTGGGGAATAACGCTGGTTTATTGAAGAAATATTTTCCGATGGATTTCGTTGGATATTGCTAGAATCTTGATATGAGTTAGGTTTATATGTAGAAAATAAATAGTTATGTTATTAAGAGCAAATTCGTTCGTTCGTCAATTGACAGACGAACTTAGAGGATTACTGACAATGATTCACTCACCTAGTCAAAGCTCTAAAGTGTTGAGCATCGATGCTGAGTTTAGCGCTAGCCTGTCAGTTTTGTAGCGATAGAATTTCGGGGAGCGTTAACATTAAATAGTTTAATTCTGCCAATCAAGTTCCATTCCTACTACTAGAAGTAAGATTCAAAACAACATATAGGTCTACCAGCAATACTAAAAATTCAAATCCAGCACTACAGAAAGGACAAGTCTTACCTAACTATAAAGAAACTAACAATAGAAAAAAACAAACCAAACGTTTAACAAAGCATAATTAAAAACATCATCCAAGTATAAAAATCTAGACCACAATAAAATATAGACGAGATTTATCCTCTTCTACCCGGCTTCATCTCAAGACGAACTCATTCTTTAACTTAAACCAATCACTTAAGCAACAACAGAGAACACACAGGCAAGACGGCAAGCGAACTAAGTTGACGAACAAACGTACAAGTTGGACGCTAACCACGTTTAAGTTATTACGCCAATTTCAAGCACAGCAGCGCTTTGGATATTACATTGTAGAATTACTACGGAGACAGTAATTTTGAAGCTACAGAGGGTAGTATCACAGAATCAATACTGCAGCCACTTCTTGCATGTAGTGGTGCTTCAGAATTGGTTATTGTTTTTAGTAATACTCCAAGCGCTATATTGTTTTCAGTTGTGCTCCGCTATGGTCGTTTAGTTCCTTTGTCAGTAGCAATTATTTAATAATATTAAGTCATCTATATCTTCCAGTCGATATATTTTATGTTCATCTATTTTTAAATCTATAATAGATTTTGTAACAACTTTTGTTCATAGATCAATGCAAATGTCTTTAAGGAACTGAGAACTACTGAAACTGACAATAGTCTACGAGTCCCACACACTACTATTGCAAGTTATTATATTTATTATAACCACAGCCTGAGACTGTAAATGTTAGGGCATTTCACAAGTCACAGTTGCCCAGTAAGCCAAGTTAATAGGCAACCACAAAGCCAGTACAGATTCACGGGTTTACGGATCCCAATACATCCAACATTAAACTAGACAGCCTAAACATGGCAGCCAGTGATAATGGCTGAGTAATTCCCCAACTGTGTGTGCGAGTTACTGGCGCGAGTAGAACAAGTTATAGAACAACTGGCGCGAGTGCTGGGTGACTAATCACGTTATGAAGTTATCATTCTAGCCCGGGGGACACACGGCCTGCAAGTTCGCCTAGCTTTTTGTTTGGACACAAGTTTGGGTAACTTCTGCTTGAATTAGCTGCTTCTGTTGGTCGATTTTAGTGCAAGTGTTTTGTAATTTTACTAATTGATAAATCGACAATGATTTTCTTTCAAGATATTTCTTTCGATTAATAAAACTAGTCGTAATTTATAACTAGGTATTTTTAACAAGATTATACATAAAATATATCGTAAATCAGTCCATAATCTAAATTAAATATCATTATAAAATATTCCATGTCTTATGCAAATTTTATTTGAAGCTTCAAAATTTTCCAATTTAGATCTATCAAGGTTATATTCATTACACAAAGTATTTATTGTTCGTCTGATCTTTTTTCATCTAAATTCTTCTTACTGGTATTTTCACCTACTTACCTAATTTTATCAAAAGATTAATAGGTTGAAAGTAATTAAGACGCGCGTTTATGATGATAAATAAAGTTCGCCAGCTGTTCTGTGTTTACGTTGGTTCGGCTACATGATTTATTTTTTCTGGTTACGTGTTTGTAGTCAGTTTCGATTATATTGTCTATTCGTTTGTTTGTGAAACTTGTGATATCTGAAATACTAAGAACTGACGGAATAATTTAGAAAACCTTAAGTGAGTATCTAGAAATATCTGATGTATTTCTTTTAACAGACCATAGCGCCTTACACCTTATCATAATAAAAATAATACGTATGAAATAGATCGACAAGAGGGCCCAAAAATAATTGTTGATTATGGGATCCCTCATGATGAGAAGCTCGTGAAAGCCGATAAAAATAAACCTTGGTTTGGCTTGCAAGGTTGTCGAAATGTGGGAAGTAGACACGGCAATCATTATGCGGATAGTCGTGACAGCTTATGGCTTTTGGAGGCTCTCCTTGAGCACTTGGATCAAGGGCTTGATCCAGAAGGCAGTTCTCCTGGAAACAGCGCTTATTATTTGGAAATTCTTCTTTCAAGAACCTTAACCACCGGTAGCTTGGACCCAGTACCCGATGCCGATGATCTTTTCAAGAATTTTTTAGAAATATAAATATTTATGTGCACCTATATAGAAAACAAAACGCATAATAATACTTAACGAAAATTAAGACACCCATTTGGCATTCTCTTCAATAACCAATAAAAATAGAAAACTAGAGTATAAAGAGCAAGTTCTGTATGTTTCCCAGCCGTGGCTAACTAGCACAGTAACGACTGCAGCCTGATTATTGATGACCATCATTATCTGTTTCCTCAAGCTTGCTATTCTTTCGCGTCCTACTCTGTAGTTGTTACTCATTTTAACGATGCCAGTGTTCCGTTAGAGAACTAACAGGGGTTTTTCTCATAAAGGAAAGGGTTATTAGCTTTTATTATTTCTAAAAGCTCTTGGGTTATTTTTCTGATCAAGTGTTTTTAATGGTGCTTGCTTTTATTCTGGTATGCTCATATGTCGGCTATAGGCTTACAAATAATAAGAGATATGTCTATTGTCTACTTTGATTTGGACGTATTTGTATTTCGGGCTGGTTTCCTACACTAATGCTTGAATGCGATCTCACCTGATGGTAAGCAGTGATGCAATCAATGAGGCGCACTAGTTAATTAAGAGCCTAGCCTTATTTTGTGCACGGTTGGAACTAATGTATCATTCCATCTACTCCAGCTCCTCAAGGAAGGCCAGCAACGCCTTAGTGTAAACTGGCCATTTCGGGGAGATAACCTGGATTTCTGAAGTACTTTGCCCTGTATCCAGCAACCACTGAGCAGCTTAGAAGCATATGAGCTGTGGTCTTGATTTGGATGTATATATGGATAGTACATAATACGAATACTTGACATACAAACATACCAAAACATATACTCATGATAAAGGATTCACCAAACTATAAAAATGAAAAGCACATGATCATTTTTCCATAACAATAGGCCTAGTTGTGCGAGAGACGCGTGTTTCCGGATCCGGCGCGAGCGAACAGGAAATTAAAAATAAAGTACACTACGAATGCAGACAAGGAATATGAGCAGCCTTCCTCTATCAATTAGTTCGGTTTTATTGGATGCGAGCAATATATCAGCTAGATAAACGAAAAATTTGCTGAAAATATTCTGAAGTACGAACGTTGAATTGTAGTAACTTGATGTTTTTGAATATCATGTGACTTATTGTACGACTTGAGGATTGGCATAGCATCAGCGTTACAATTGGGGACATTGTGTTGGGACTCAGACCTTTGTTCTTTTGGGACTCAGACCTTCTCTCTAGGAGAGGGAATAGGTCAAAATTCACCAGCCAGCACAGTGCGGGTTGATGGTTGTCACATGTTTTCGATTTTTGGTTCTAGAACATGCCGGTTTCCTCACGATGTTTTCCTTCACCGTTTTGAGAACAGTGGTGGTGAAATAAATTACAAAAAGTAATGCGCCTGGTTGAGTTTGAACCCGCGACTTTTTTTAGAGATCGTTTATTTTAACAAGATCTAGTAAATATAAAATGAAAACTTGTTGATAGTTCTAAAGCTAAGTCCTACAAACAAATCAACTCCATAATCAACAAGCTCTAACAAATTACTTTCTCTACTTATCTCAAGATCTAGTTTCACTTATCCCAAGCTTACAAAATACAATTTAATTTATCAACTACTTCCATTTCAATAAAAACATCTGCATTCATATAAAACTCAACAAAAACAACGTGATCCTCCGTGATTACCCTGGCAGGCAAGCCACTAAATAACGAACAGATTGCAGGGAGTAACATCGGTCGATTGCAAAAAGTTCCAACAGGTAGGTTCCATTGCTGTCGCGGGCAGACTCCCCTCCTGTTATGTCGTAACTAGAATAAACTGTGTCACTTCATATTGTTTGTTTATTGCTAGAAATCTTGGGTTCGATAAGTTTGTATTGTTACTTTTGTTATGAATGAGTGCGATGGGATTTGAGTGGCTTATTGAAATTTTTTAATCTGATTTTTATATTTGAATAAGTTGCTCTCAATATTTTATAACTGGCGTTGGACTATACCATAGTTTCAATAAAGTTTAGCGGTTCCCTTAATTTTTATTCATAACATTACTCGCACACTATGGTTTTTCTTCCTTCTATTACATAATATTTAAAGCAACATATTGAATTTCTTTTAATTTGACTTTCATTTTCTACTCACACACAATTTTTCCTCAACCAGGAAAATAAAAAGCACTCGTCACATATAATATTCGGACGTTATATATGACCACGTATATCGTTGCTAATAAATTGGAGCCAAAACCGAGAAACGCAACGCAGAACCCGCTGACAAATGAACCGGTGACTGCGAGAGGGTCACAAAAAGCCTTTATATCGACCCGAGATTGAGAGCGGGGCTTATCAGGCTCACATTGAAATAATTTAACAATGAGTTTCTTGCTGAAGGAGATGATATAACTGATGAATTTCCAGATAATATAATATCAAAGACAGGCACAGAAACAGATAATGTAGACCTGAGCACACTGTTTGTGATCAAAGAAGAGAAAGAATAATTTAGTTGTTTAATATCCTGTAGAAACATAAATGTTGTTTCAGTTGCTACTTCACTGGCCTCTTCCAGCGATCCCTTACAAGATGTTACAATTTTAATCAAGGCAACAGCAACAAAGGAATAATGAATTAAAACATCGTCACACGCTCAATTACAAGGGTGTCTGTAAATACGGAGGAGAATATTAAAATTTAATGAGGCGCCCTCCCCTCGGCCTCTGAATATTCTATGTCATCAAAATGACTAGTACCAAATGTTGTCGATATCAAAACCGAGATTGTTATGAGATTTTTGTAAGGTAATTGATGGTGGTCATAAAAAAAGTCAAAACAACGCATGCTTCTCTAGTAAAACAGAATATAATTTTGAATAAGGAGACGAAAGTTTTGTTTAAGTATTTTTTAATTATCGGATAACATGGCGGCATTGAAATAACACATCTATACTAATATAATAAAGAGGTAAAGTTTGTTTTTTTGTTTGTATGAGGTAATCTGTGGAAGTACTGGTCCGATTGCTAAATTTTTTACACCAATAGAAAGCTGCTGTGTTCCTGAGTGACATATATTTTATATACGCGGGCGAAGCTGCGGTGTTGATTTTATTATTGACTAGCTTTATAGTCAATAATAAAATCAACACGGCTAAAATAGTCACAATATTAATCAACAACATCACAATACCACATAATTTAATCAGATTCAACACGAGTTTTTAGCCGCACAGAATTCAAACAACAAACGCTCAAATCTAATAACATTACATTTATTGACAGCCAAGCCATTTATAACATTGATTCGAGTACCGTTCGTAATCCCTTCAAAGATCTCGGTGGTACCGAAAGGGCCTAAACAAATTATACGGCGTCCGACTGTGAATAAATGATGAGCGTTTTGTTACTGGTTAATCAAATATTCGAGAGCAAATGGTAGGGGATGCGGTGCATCTTACACCAGTCAGAATGGACTAGGAGCAGTTTAATTCGTTGCTTAGTTCGGCGTTCTAGTTTGAGGGTGCTGAGTTTAGAGATTCTGGGAAAATATAAAGATAGTTTAATAAAAGATAGTTAAAATGAAAAACTTAACCAGATGCAAGCTTATAAGCTACTTCAGGATTAATTTCAGAATCCAGCCAAAACGCTCTGACCTAAAAAATATTTCAGAAGCTTTAGCTTTTTCATTTAAGGAAAGGCTTCGTTTTCAAAAAGAACCATAATAATATAATAGTCGTAAAATTAAATAGTTTGCGCCGAGCTCAGCTGAAACTGAAAAATGTAATTTTTAAAACAGTTTTCAGTGCTGAATTTCACGACGTCATAATTAGGTCAATTGCACGAAATCGCCAGCGCGACGGGAAACGAGTGGCGTTGAAAAATCGCGCGACTTTTTTTTCGTAAAGTCGCAAGTATGCACCTGGGTACCGCTGGCGAACACTTGAAGAATGGACGAAATTTTATGTTAGTTTCACTATGCAAATTGTGATATCTAGCGTTTTTAAAGCTGTATGTTTTTGCGACAAAGCATTTTATTTGTGGGCGAAGAGAATTATTTTTACAGTTATTGTAACTAAAAACTCTTTAACCCCTCTGCTTCTCCTTTAAATTAAAAAAGCTGAGAGTAATTTTTACTTCAATTATCATCATCATCTTCCTGCCTTTGTCCCAAGTTACTGGGGTCTGCGTAACAAGTAATTTTCTCCTACTCTGTTTTTCCAACCGTCTCGATATCACTAAGTTAGTCTTTTCTCTCCTATCACTCCTCACAAAATCCATCCATCATTTCTTTGGCCTCCCTCTCCATTCGTCCCCATGTACATATTTATATTCATAACTCTTTTAGTAACATGCGTTTCAACCCTCCTCTACACATGACCGTACTTTTCCTTCGAGCATAAAACCCGGAACTACTACTTAAATTCCTCTCAAATTCAGTTTGGTCGTCCTAGTTTGTTTATTGTAGCATATACTCGTATTTGTATATGTGTAGTTTATTAGAATTGGCATATTTTTTTTATTTTTTAAACAATATCTTTTTTATTGTACCACAAAGAAGTTTTTTTAACCCAATGGTTGAATACATGCTTTGCTATATTAAGCCTGCTTTTGTACCACTATCATTTACTGAACATAAAGTTTATTTAAATGGATAAAAATATTCCAAAATTCAAAACTAAACAATAGATTCTTGTTTATCTGAATTAAAGTGCAATTGTGCATGCAATTTTTTATCTGTTAAATTAACTAGGTTTAGCTCTAGTAAACAAACGTGAATACAAAAATTTAAATATCTTCATCAACAACTAAGTAATAAAGCTTCAAAGCTGCTATAATAAAAGAAAATTCCGGCGTGGTCATTGAAGTCAAACTTTAAGTACACCCGTACGGCCGCCACAGAAAACGTATTTTGGTGAGAGATACAGATATATTGGTGTATGAGAATAGGTTGGATCATGGTTGAAACAGTTAGTTCAAAAAGAACTAACTACTTTAGAGCTAATCCATAGCTAGTACAAAGAAGTACTTCCAGTATAAACATATCCATCACTCATATACTTAACTCTTCCCGCAGCACACTCCGGCAAAATGAGGAGTACTCACAAAATCGTCAGGAGAGCGCTATTCATCACGAGCACAAAACGACATGATAATTTGTCAAAAAGGTCGTCTGATGCGCTCTCGAGTGTACTTCACTTACGCCAAGTGTAGTACTAAGTGACATTATTATGTTTCATGACGGTGGCTATGTAGATAGCGATGTGTGTCATGAAGAATATTTGTTTGGAGAAAAGGTTACTTTGGTGTTTAACAAAATAATGATAATAACAGGTCAGATAGATGGAAAATTCGAAACAGGATACCAATTTACTGATAACCTTAGGGAAAAAAGGAATAAGAGTGACTCTCAAGAATAATATTGTTGAAATAGTCATGAACTATATTACCTATAAGATAAGGGCAGCAAGAAGAAGAAGTAGAAGAAGAGTCATGAACTATATTACTCGTCACCGAACAGAAAAGCAAGCAAAGAAGAAGGTTGAGGATTACAGAACCACAAAGCATTAATCATGCAAAAAAGACAGCCATCACAAAAATTCAAAAAGCTAAACCCGAACCAATTTTCAACCAAAAAATATTTCCGCCACAAACACAGCCCCTAACTGAACTACATTTAGTTCTTAACGTGTAAAAGCACTAACTAAAGAGTGTGCTCTCTCGATGGACGTAAGTAATGGACCGGTAATCTGCTGAAACGTATGCAGTGCTGCAACTTTTAGCAGCAGTACGTTTGTACGTAGCTTCAAATGGCCTGTTTAGCTGATGCCCAAAGAGGTATTAATACTGCAGGGTATAAAGCGGTTAGAGAAGATGTAGTTTAGATATCTTTAGCAGGTTATGGTGTTATGGTAGGCAAAGTGACTAATTGAAGCATTATCGGGCTTCTGCTTGAGATATCTTAGCTTTGCACGCCACAGTTATAGCGATGGCGGTAAGTCCCCTCTTTAAGAAGTGGCTGAAAAGACGTCACGGTAATCTTCCGCATGATGCAGGTGAGGACCAGACATAGTAAGTTCGAGAAGTTCCTGGATCTAATTCGTTCGGAAGAAACGCCGGGATGTCACCATTGTGTGGATCGCCTGGAAGACACGGTGGAAGATACGGTAGAGGTGTGGGTCGCTTGGGCGGATCACCACCATGTCCTACTGGAAGGGATCGCCAAAAGCGACCGGCAAAGAAGGAACAAAAACGATACCTTAGCATTTTTTGGCTGATAACTTTTTAGGATAAAAACTCAAATGCTATTTTGGTCCTAATCGGCTATCTAGGCATCTTTTTTGATATAAAATACTGATCGTCACGTTATCGTCCTCAATCGCTATAAAATACTTAATGCTCTTCTGATATCCAAGTTAAAAGTACATCAGTCTTTTTTGACGCACCCACTAAACTTGTTTACGCAATTTGTAACATATCAACCGGTATACTTTGACCTTCCCTTTCCCAAAACATCCTCTTCAAAGACCTAAAACGTGGTATGGAAGGAGGGCAGGGTAGGTCTGCCTAAAACGGTCAGTTGAGATGAGTTAACAAAATCGTTGAACGGATCATTACGCCTGTATACATGTTATTCCGTTTTTTAGGTCGAAAAAATATCCGCAGCTAAATTATTTAATAATTTGTTGGGTATTAAGTTTGGGGTGAAATTATTGACAGGTTTTTGCCGGAGTTTGCAAAGTATTTTTATCAAGTTTATCTTTGAAGGGAGTTGCGAAGCTACTAGATCGTGTTTTCCTTATCGAGGATTATAAGGAAAAGGAAACTTACATTAAGTTGTATACCTACTTACATGAAATTTCAGGACGTAGATACGACTATTTGCTCATATTAAGAAAACAGTTTTTATATTTCCGAGTTGATCCTGATAGCGAAACTTGTTCATAGTGGAATTTAAAGGTATTTCTACTTCCTGAAATAACCCATCAATTAAAAGTATCTAATTCTACATGGAAGAGATTTAAATAAAACCATTTTATAAACTAAACCGAAACGGATTAAAAACAAAATTCCATTAGTATACTCTAAAAAACAAAGTACGTAAAAAACCACGCATTTTCAGAATTTCTCTCAAAACTTTTAATAGTATTTTATAAATCTGTATCGACACACGACGGCATCCATTATTGTCAGCTGCAGGTACAGTCGGGCACACAAATATCCAACGGAACTGTGTTTGTGTGCGAGAGTGTAAATACAGTGAGTGGCGCGTCACCAACACTAATAAAGACGAATGGAATGAAAACCGCGCTGAAAACTAACGGATCGATGTCGTTCTCTGTAAACATACCAGCAGGCAATTCCTAGAAAACACTGAATGCTGAATGATTGTATGCTGTTCAGTGTATTCGAGCGAAAAAATATATTAAATTTGTAGTTTAATTTTTTTTGCATTTATTTTGACGTGAAGCGGAATAAAATTCGACAAAGTTTTATGTTATTTTTTATTATCTATAAGCTCGCGTTCAACTATTTTCTATGATGTTCACAAAACGCCTGGTGCATATGGGTGGGATATCTACCATGTACCGGTGGCGCAACGCCGTACGTCTAGCGATCTTATGATGGAACGGACTTGGCGGATTCAAATTGTGCAGTGAAACTTAGGGTGCTGTGTACTCGTAATCCTTCATTAGACATTATCAAAACTTTGAAGAACTACTAAGGACTAAAATAATTCACCATGTATATGTAATACTTAACGCAGGGACTACACTAATCAGAAGAATTTAAAATTCATATAAAAATGCAAAGTATAAAAAAAGTTAACGGAATACTCCGTTAATTTTCAAATACGGTTCCTCCAGCACCAATCTCATTACAGCTCCTCCAAGTTTTCCAAATAAATTCGTATCAAAAAGCTCTTAATCAAACGGCCTGTAACGACGCGTATTATTTTTTAATTCCACTCTCACAAAGGAATTAAGGGGAACAAGATGTGGGGACACTAGTAATTGGGAATCATTTTTGTCGACTGTACTTTATAAACACAACTTTACGATTACACCTGATAAAACCAGCCTCGACTAAACTCAACCTTTCTCTTTTGGAATAAGGTTGGGTATTGGTTAGTAGCTGTTTAGTACTAGCAGTGTTTAAGTTTGTAAATAAAGATGTATGAGAGGAATGTCTTCTTTGAAGTCACTCTTTGTACAATTTGAAAGGAAAACATTGAAAAAATTGAATTGTTTGATGGTTGCTGTAACACCTACGTCTTTCTAAATTAAAAACTGTTTAGTAACGATTTGATTTAGATTGTGGGTCATATCGGTCAATTTCAGGTATGGTATTTTGCTATTCTAGTGTAAAGAAAGGTGACCACAGAATTGGAGTCATAATAAAGTTCTAGCTGAATTTTGATCACGTAGGCCAATAGTTAAATGTTAAGTGTTTGGACATTAAAAGAAACTTAACCTCTAAGTATGTTTCGGTGCTTTTCCTTGGGGTAGTCAGATAAGAAACACCGGCCTAACCTAGTTGAATTTCATGAAAAATTGACGAAATAGATTATTTGTAACGATTTTGTAAGTATGTTTTTCATAGCATAAGCTTTGTTTAGTATGGGACTAGATGACGTTCTGTATTAGTTGTAGATTATTTTTATTAAAATAAGGTCATTTATCATTACTCTCATAGTCAGATTAGACGGTAAGCCGACGAGACCGGGATCGTTACCACATGCTACCAATGCTCTTTTGGAATGAGATAAACATAGACATACATAAAACCGCCATGTTACGTTGTCAATTCCAAATATCTTCACTTCGAGTCAATAGTTATCCCAGATACAAAATTCAAATAAGTAGTCTAGAGTCTCTTCAACATTTTAAAACATTTCTTTTTTATTTCATTAAAAAAAATGCCTCGAAAACTCTAAATTCAAGAACATTATCAAAAGCCTTCTTAAGTGTTCCTGTATATTATTATTTCCTAATGTATTTCCATCAGTAAATTAGTATGAGCGTTGCTTTTAAGTATCGTATTACTCGCAAACGAAGTGTCGAAATAGAAATGATCTGTGAGGCAATTATAACATGAATTACTTATGTAAAGACAGCTAATAAAAGAGGAAAACGTTAACATTTTATATTTAGAAAGTTCACTAAGAGAAATCAGTTTTTTTATACTGTAAAATAATGTATAAATTCGAACTCAATTATGTAATGTTAAATAATTTAAAATTAATTAATATATTAATTTATTTATGTATTTTATGTTATTTTAATAAGGTTAATAAAACTTAGTGGTTTTTGTTTGATTTTTTTAACCTAGATAATCCTATAACCTTTTTTATAAATGATAAAAAAAATTGTCTGTGTACTTACAGTTAACTACCCACTAGTGTACATAGCCGGTTTTTAGGAACTAATTTTCAACAGCCTTCTATATCAGGTCTATTTCAATCAATGCAGTGAAAGGCTGCTATTTTCAGGCATCTGTAGATACTCCAATACATCGTTATTTTTAGTTACTGTCCTGATTTATATTGTAGTGTTTTTTTTACTCAAATGGTAGACACCGTTAGTCTGTAAAAAAAAGTCTTTAACATTGAGAGTATTATCAACCTTTATAGATAGCCCACAAACGAAAGCAAAGTTATTCAATGATAACAAAGCATTCCACCAAACAAAAATGATACAAAATTCAAATAAACACACCTATTACAGTATTTTACAGGAAAACGTGTGAAAAACTCGAGGCACGTAGTAAAATGCTATAATTTTATTAGGGGTATCTCCCTCCAGGGTGTCGTGGGGGTAATAAACAATAACATAATAACACTTTTGTGAACTAAACCACATATTCATACGTATTGGTTATTGATACAATTGGAAAAAGGCTTTTATTTTATTTGCTTTGACGTTATTTGTTACCTTTGAAAGGTAAAACTGTCTCACATATTTAAAGTAAATAATGTTTTTTGTATGAGAGGGTGAGAGCCTAAATTGGCCTACATAATCTTTTGATATTTTGGAATTATTTGTGACTAGCTGCTACCAGCGGCTTCGTTCGCGTGATGGTAGAAAATTATGACGAGAGAACATACTACTACAAAAAAAGTATTCTACGTGTTATTCGGGACATGTTCTACCCGTGTGCCAAGTTTCACCGAAATCCGTCCTCATGTATACGTTCGTATATACAAAAAAACTATCACTTCATAACATCAGTGTTATCAATCGCCAGTTATTATTTTTTGGTACTGAATATCTAAACATTTATTTTCTAAAGCTCTCGGGAAGTCTAAACAACATTAATAGCGATAGACGGGAGTTCAAAATGTAAGGGATTGACCACCAAGTGACATTCTGGTAACGCGTGTCAATCCAATTTTCGGTTTTATCAATCACTAACTTTTGCTAGTGATTTTGCCCGCGTGACAGTAAAAAATATCCCGAGGGAACAAACTATCGGGATAAAAAATACCCAAAGTTTAGGATGTGGTCAACAAATTTCATCCGAATCAATTTAGCCATTTGAGCATGTTGAGCATGAAAGAGTAAAAAACTTACACACACAGTAACATAACAATTTTCGCCTAACATTTAAATTATCGAATAGAAAAGAGGGTGAGGACAGGTGAGTAAAAATAACCTACGCTACGGCCTATTCTCAGATCTTCCAACTATATGTAAAATTTTATAAAAATCGATCCGACTGACCGATTTTTCTTTCAGAGCAGTTCGATAACAAACACCGTGACACGACCGTTTTTAGTGTTGGATTATTCAGAAATCTGACTTAGGTCATCAAAATCAGAAGTAGGTAGATGGATGGAGAGGGAGAGGGAGGCCAAAGAAAAGATGGATGGATTGTGTGAGGAGCGATATGAAGGAAAAGGGAGTTGGTGATAGTCTGACGGATGACAGGACAGAATGGAAGAAGAAAACGTGTTGCGCCGACCCCAAATAATATGGGATATGGAAGAAGAAGTGAATTATTAAATTACTAGCAATGTAGGTACAGGTTGAGTGTAGTTATCGCAGACAGAACATAAACTTGACTACAAGATCGGAGATTGAACTAACAACTGACGATTACATCAGCCATACTGTCAGTAATGCCCTTATAGGTCTGACAATGACCACATCTACTCTGCTAGCAGTATAATATCACGCATTTTGGCACGGCCCTGTGGACAGCTGCCAACGGCGGCCATCGAAGCAAGTTTATGGGAAAAAGCACGGCGTGATGGGTAAATAAACACGGTGTAATGAGCGGGGTTACGGCGGCGATGATAGGCTCATTCTGTAGCTAAGTGTGCGCAGTTATTGCCCCTAAAATATGTAGGATGTGTGTGTTGGTTGCTACTGTTGCTAGCATCATCAAACGTGCGGACGTATGTTTTGAGTGACGACTACAAATTGCGAAGCTTCGGAAAATGTATCCTACTGAACAAGATTTTTGATGTCATCGAGTTAACATATGCACGGATCGATTCCCGAAGTTAAGCAACGCTTACTGGTCTGCGGTTGGATAGCCATTCATTGAATACTCTTCGATATCTCGGAAAGTAGGTAGTAGCCGTTGGTACCTACGGGATATCAATTGTAGATTTTTGACGGTTGTTATCGATAGTCAGAAACCACAATAATCTAGCGCTAATCTTGCCAAGGTGTATCGTGTTACTCAAGTACTGGGTTGTGAAGTGCAGATGGCCAGTTGCTCCATGTAAAATACTAGCTTCAACCGGGTAGATTGGAAGCCGATCCCTATACAGTTTAGTACTGGAGATTGATTGTACACACGAGTATGTGTTTGAATATTCCATATATAACTTGATTCACGCATGATTGAATTTTATCAACTTTCGTCTCTCCGGCATATAAATCCAATACAGAAATGTTCACAAGTTTTACGTATGTGAGAAGGATCACAAATAACAATATGTTAATATTCACAGTGTACTATTAATATTTACAGTATGTACACAGACGGAAGACTATTTTATATACTTTTAGTGCAAGTTTTATTCACCTCTGGTACTCAAATTAGGATTCAACTTGTGCTAAAAGTGAAGGCCTTAGTACCCACCAGGGCCCTCGGTTTTATTGATCTATTTCAACCATAACTGTCACGTGAGTGAAGTTTTAAGAGTGAAAAAAAGGAAAAACAACGTGAACAAATGGTGTTATGAACCATGACAGTATACGACGCTACTTGAGCAATAGACAGCTATGGGAACTCATGGGGCATATAGCTGTCTATATGCCCCATGAGTTCCCATAGCTGTCAGCAGCAATGACGGGATTATGCCAATAGGTTGGCGACCTGTGCTGGCGAGGTGTCTTTATGAGCCCTCTTGTCGTGTGTGGGAGGGTCATTCAGGGGATTGAGAGGCTGTGACGTTACAGGCTTGTTATCATACTGACTTTGTTAGGCTATGATAGTCTAAAAAATTAGACTACGTATGCTGTAGTTGTAGCTTTTCAATTTGTTAGTTTGAGTTGTTAGCGAAGTGACACTTTGATAAATACATTTTTAAAGACTTTGATAGATAATGAAATTTTTAAAGACATACATTAAAATTATAAAAGCGAAAGTTTTCATGTCTATTTGTTCACGCTCAAACGCCTATAGTTTTGGATAGGGAAGACCGCGTTCTGGAATAGCACAATACTTTTTATCCTAGAGTATGTTTCCTTGTGATTATATTTTTATTTAAATAAAGTAACTTACGATATAACACAGTATTTTAACAACAGAAGGATTATATTGCATCTCTCCCCCATTCCCTCTTCATACTACTTTAACGTGAACGCGAAGCTGCTAACAGAATTTATCTGATGTACATCCAGTACAGGTTACACATAATCATGTTCTGCTCATAGAACTCTTTTACTACATCTACAAAAACTAACCTAAAACACATTCAAAGCAATCATTCGCCCGATTACCTCTGCTCATACTCGCACGAGGAAAACCAAGCGTAAAGATATTCTTTTTACAAAAAGCCTTCATCAAAGGATTAAAGTTCAGTGAAAGAATAAATTTTAATTTTTCTCCCGACGAGCTTCGGTTGAGAAGAAACGTTCCTAACGAGATAATAAATTGTGGATGGCTGTTATTAGGGAACTATTTAAAGCTGGGAACTAGATGTCGGAAGAGAAGGATATTATGATTCATGATAGGGCGGAGACGGCGTGATAGATCATTGAGTTTTGGAGCCACTGAGTGTGAAGTTTCAGTAGACCGCGACCAGTCAATCAAAATAAAACAATTCTACGTTAGTACAGTATTGGCAATAAAGACGAGGTATGGAAGATAAGGCTGTTTGAAAGTTAGCCTACAATGGTGGTGTTATTACTCGTTGCAAATAAAAAGTTGTCGATTTTAAAACTACAGCAAAATATTGAAATATCTGTCAAGTCACTATGGTATCACTTACGTTTATAACATATGGCTATTAAGTCATTAGGGTAAATAAAACCGTTAAAATCTATCTACTCCAGCATGAAAACATCCGCATGTAGTATGCATATGTATTTAAAAAATACTCCCCTAAAAACGTGACCATTTTAATAAGAATAGTCCAAAGTTTGAAAGCATTAGTTCTGTCCATAGGAGCACGTGTGGCCGGGCCGCTAAAACGCGCACTAATTTTAACTCAAACGAAACAAAATAGAAAAAGCCACGCTTGCTTTTAGCGAGAGAGCTCCCCTTTACAACCCACGATACGACACGGGGACGATACGATACGGGAATGTCGAAATTCCGGCCGGATTTTTTAGAAATACCGGAACCCATTGCATTGTTACGTTGAGTATTCATTAAGTTTGGCGTTTGAAGTGAATTATGCATGAAACGTGTGGCTTTGTTTGAAAATTAGAATAATTTGATCGGACTGTTTGGAATCATGAGTGATGTGTGCCTGAATAATGCTTTTATGCCGGATTTTGTTACGGTTTTGAGTTGAGTGCGTACAATGAAAAAGGATTCTAATAAATGTTTTTAATTTAATTTGGGATAGCTTGCTCTTTAATGTAGGTACGTAGGAGTAAAAGTGCTGAGTATATATTTATTTTGTAACATAAATATTTTCAATCAGACTTACTTTTAGAAACCTAAATTACTATTTCTAGATCAATTGTTTACAAAACCTATTAGTCAAACAGACAGCCTAAACCTCTAGTTCAATTAACCGACATTTTATTTATTAATTGGAAACTAAAATACAATAAATTTGAAACTAAACAAGGACTAGACGTCTTCAGAGAAACTAGTCCAACTGAAAACTTAATACGTCTTGAAACTTCAAAACAAAACTAATAAAGTTGTCGTGTGGTATAAAACCCAGTATCGGTCCCCACTAATTGCTGGGGACGGACAGAGCCACCGTGCCGTGTTTTCTTTGGTGCAAGACGGACAAACAGAGTGTCCACGACATTATATTGACTCTTTTCATCCACCCTGTATACAGGAGGATAGCTTTATGTCGAAGATAATGTGTGGATAAGAAGCAATCTTAAAAGGTTGGTCATTATTTTTAAGTTGCTTTTATTTGTAGGGTCTCTTTGGTAAAACAGTTTTAAATGTTAATCGAGTAACGTTGTCAACGAAAATTTAACAACAAATTTGTATTCTACTTCTTACATATTTTAATCACAGATATTTTTTTCTCTATTGCATCTTTCAAAAAAGGAATAAATTGAGCATTCACTTTGGTTGCGGTCATTCACTGTATCTAATTAATCAAATCAGCATTGTCGACGCATAACTTTAAACGTTTGTTAATAAATATTATATTTTTTTCAAGATGTTTATCCATCCACAGACCGAGCTCGGTTTGCGTTGCTTGGGTCATGAAATGTTATATTGTAGAAAAACTGGTTCGATATTACTTAAAAAAGCTACCATATCACAGAACGACACAAGCTATATTTTATCGGGTAAAAATGAACAGTTCCTATAGGAAAGGCCACAGAAAACCTATAAAAACTAGCTCACATAGTAAACCTAGACGCCAGGTCGCCAGGTCACAACCTGCCTACCCGATACGTCTGCCATAAACCAGTCGGATATCAAATCACCATAAAACCCCTAACGAGGGCTCGGCGTCTAAACTGAACTAAATAAAGTGAACTATACTCGTATGCCTGGAAACTGGATGCGATGGCAGCACTCAAATATGCAGCGTAATATCTAAATGCAGCCTGTGACGTCACCGTACCAACTGTATTATTCATATCTATATTTATTGCTATGTATTTTATATATATTTCTAACAGAGCTGAACTTGGTTGGATACTGATGGAGTTGTGGAATTTATAAATTAGTGAATTTCTGTCCAAAAGTAACTTCTGCAAATAGCCTTATACGCATTAAAATACTCCCATGGGAACATACTCTCATCTCATTTGGTTCTCCCGGATTTGGTCTACTCATGTGTCAAAATTCGTCCAAATCCGATCAATCATTTGAACATAAAGGAGAAACAAACATACATAGCCACATAAACTTTCTTTTGCCTTTATTGATGTGATTCGCCTATGTTGGTAAACATTTCCCATGCCAGGAAGATGTAAATATTAAAGAAGAAATTAAAAAATCATATCGCGCTTGTTTCTGAACAAACTATTTCACAAATATGTAACGCTAAGTAAAATGTATCTGGAATCTCGGTCAAAATACGTCGTAGGCTATTTTACAGTCGCACGAAGGGTGGCAGTAGGGGATGAGGGGAGGATATACCAATGCCATGTTTAGAAGGGAGCGCTGAAAAGAGCGATTCCATATTATTTATGTGGATCACTGGTATTTTCAGCATCTTGTTCGAAGTCACTACTTTTTTTACCCCTAAATATAAATGGGAATTGATATAAAATAAATTTCTAACGAATATTGTTGTTGTACAAGTTAGTGTTATTTTTAAACAACATTTCGATGTAGGTCTGTGCTATTATTTATCTGATATCATAATATTATTGGGTAGTTGTCTTATGAAAAATCAGTTTTCCTCCCTCTGTAATAGAATATTTTGTCTGTTTCAGTGACGCTATGAGAATCAGCCAAGACTGAATTTACGACCTAGTTTTGTAATGGTAATTGTATGTGAGTTTTCTAGTATTTAGATGTATAAGGTTTAATTAAATTTTTAAGCAAAACTCCGCCGTCATCTGTGGCAAGACACCGATATTTTACGCAAATAAAAAAATCTAAACTGGTAATTACTATAGGGGTTATCTGACGTTGGTGGATTTTATTTTGGGAGTATTATTAAGTATTATATTTATTTACTACAACTTACTCGCTGTTCTGTAATTTGATTTAAAACTTGATGTAAAATAGTAGTACATAGGCGGACTTAATGGAACAAGGCATTCTTTATCAGTCAACCATAGGGTTGAAAAGACTACAATGTGATACATCTATCACAGTGTAGTACACAATAAATAAATATATAATTAATAACGAAATATCATTAAAATTATAGATGCTGATTCGTATCGTAAGGTAAGTCTTGTTGTATAATATTACTAGACTATAGAAAAATATGAACTCACTTTAAGTTCATGTTTTTTCATAACCCAGAACTTTTGTTTTTTCAGTTCAAACATATTCTGAAATGTTTGAAAGCTTTTCATCGTTTTATATATTCAGTATCGAACTCTAAACTACGAGTATAATGTACGTAACGTTTACTTTATACTAAGTTGTTACAAATCCACCAAATAACATTTTTCCAAGAAATGTACAATAAATAAAAAGTTCAGCAAAGTTTTGTCAATAAAAAGTTGTAACTAAAAGCAATATGGCGTTGCGTCGAGCCGGCGGGAAGTGATTATTATTTCATATTGTGTATTGAATTTGTTACACTCAGTTTATAGGTGAGATGAAAGACCGATCTTGTATTAGTTAATAGTTTATGATATTTTGCTTCTGTGACTTGGTTTTGGCGCAGAGGTTGAACGATTGGCTGTTGTTTTGCGTGTCCCGGGTTCCAATCACGTACGAAACCATTTTTTTATGACTTTTAGTTAGCTGGTGTGCGAGTTTAAACGTTTGTGAACGAACCCACGACACAAAAGTAATTCCTAGTGTAGGAAAATATAAAAAAAAAACATTTGAAAACGTTACTTGAAACAAAATACTAATTTTTAAAGACTGGAGTCTGATATTCGATTAGTATAAAAAGAAACAGGACAACAATTATTCTAGTACAACAATATAAGCAACCTAGATTCCTGCCCGCCCTCCCTAGGCAAACAGTCGTGAACATGTACTCATGGTCATATTTCACTATCCCCAAAAGCCAACGAGGATTCGAAATACATTAAACCCGAGTAAAATAGTTATAGCCTATTCGTAGCACATGGCTACGAACTGGTGCTACGCGCTACGGTGCTACGAAATTCGTAGCGCTACATTTCACCGACTCACTCCCGACAGAGGTATATTAAAATCATGAATACTTATTCATGAATAGTGTTATTCACGTCAAATCTATAGCTTTATTACAAAAGTTTGTTCTGTGGATGTATTTAATGCTGGATGAGGCTTACTAGCTTACAACTTAAGTTGAACCGTATCCAGGACTTAGGAGACGCAAGTCTGTGAAGTTTTTAGGCGGTATTAGGAACAAAGTTTATACTTATTGCGCACAGTTTTGAGTGTACTTATAGAGGTTTACTTATATTCGAGTTTTGTGTAGAAGAGTAGGGTTGTCTGTTTTGCTTTTATATGTCTATGGTCTTTTAAGAGATAAAAGATGAGTTTACGAAATACTAGTTAGCAATAAATTTTCGTTCAATCTTTATCTAAATTAATATTATAATAGGCAGAATTGTTGGTTATCGCTGAGTTACTAGGCCTGGTTACTTTATAAAGAATAGGTACGGTTCCTCGAAAACATCTGACAAAAAAACATAAGTAGTTAAAAAAAGTCGCGTTTGGGAAATAGAGAGATATATATGTAACAAAATATCTTTCCTTTTACTTTCATTAGAAATAAATTCTCTTCGCCCACTACCCTCGGCGGAACACCTCTCGACAATGTCGCGCGAAGGTTAATGAACATCTCCAACACAAGATGTAATACTTTCCCCAACATTTCACTTCTTTCAGTTTCAGTAATTTTTCATATTGAAACAAAAGCCTCTTTCAAACGGGGTCGAGTGCCGCCATGAAATTCAGCCGACAATACTGTGGGGCTGAACTCAGGTTCTTTCAGCCAAGTGTTTTAGAACGTACTTTTTAATTGAATTCAATATTGTCAAACGGACGAGTTTTTGTTCTGAATTACATTATTTTAATTGGGAGGTGGCGTGAATGGGGTGTCTATTGTATGGACGCTGTCTGCTGTTGTGTTGAAAGGCTCTATCAAGTATCAATTCACACTGAATTTGAAATATTGTTTTTTTTTATATTGTATTTGATATGAGTGAAAAGTAAACGGTGGTGAAAGTAAACAGATACTAATATTATAAAAAAATATATTACGATTCAAGCGTAACACTGATTCAATAAAAGCCAAAAAACTTTAACAAGCAAATACTGCAAGTAGGTAAATACTGAATTCCAGTCACAGGCAGCATCCGTCGATTTATTCAGTTCAATGAAAAGTTACACAACTACCACTGTGCAAATATTCAGAGCTTTTATAAACAGGAACATATTTTCATAATTTCCATTCATTTTCGCGCAAAGTATTCCAAAAAGTAATGAGCAAAGCCTTCGAATCGCTCTCGATACTTTTGCCGTCGTTATGCGTACAATGTATGTGCATACGTAGCGCCCGCCGAGCTTCGCAAACAGAATACCGAAACTTGCCTTCACATACGAAACATACGTCCCACACACACACAGACACGTATCAAAAGCATGCCTACATTCTGCCGGGAGGCTGCACGCCTGAAAACGCTCATCTCACATTTTATGAGCAAAATGTCTTACAAGCCCCGCTTTAACTTAGCACTACGACTTAATACGCTCCATACATTATAACTCCTCCCAACAATACACTGTCTCAGGCATTTCAACATTTTAAAAGCTTTTCAAAACTTCAAAGTGTTGACTGAAACTCGTGACGAGGGCAGACTCATGTATTGGATTATTCAATACAACATTGTATTCCAAGCATTATAAATTCTCCGCGGGATGATTGAGACGCACACAACTTCCTCCGACACTCCGGAGTTAACTCCTAACACGACCCGAATTTGCATTATCACTGAAAACAACGGATGCCGCTTTTGAATAATCATTATCATTTTCCGAACAATTAATTTTTTGGCGGCTTTATCGCCCGCTAATGCCAGTAATTACTTCCAATTAATTTCGCTGTTAACACTATCACAACACTGTCCCAACCAATTCAATTTTGCGTTCAACCATTTCGAGGACCGCCTTTATTGAATAAATTGTAACCTTTTCTGCATATTTGTTCACACATTGAATATTTTTGTGACAATTCCGATGTAAATATCCTGGCACCAGATAAAACGTATGGGACCGAAATAAATGTACGCAAACACGGATTTTACCTTATAATCCACATCTAGCTGTCAGGGTTTATCAGAAGCACTGAAACACACATTACCTGTGAGAATCGTTCCTGAGCGTCCAGGATTTCGATGAACAGGGATAACTTTTGATCCATGATGGGGAATCCATTGCGAGGCTGTGCCAGCAGGTGGCGCACGGCTTCGCGCACGGCCGCCGGCGTGCTGGGCGTGCACGGCGTGCCCAGCGCGGGGTACGCGCCCACCAGCGCCGACAGCCCGTGGAACGTCGCCGACGTCTTCGGCGGGTTCTGTACACCACCCGGCAGCGACAGGCGGCGCGACGTGGACGGCGGCACGGCGCCGTAGCCGTTCGTCATGATGGCCGGTCTTTGCAACTGATAGTCACTACGGGAGGACGGTAGCAGGCTGGCGCGCGGCAGCGTGCACAGCGCGCCGGGCCGCAGCCGCCGCGGCACGGGCGCCAGCAGCGGCACCGGGCCCCACTCATCGTCCACGGAGCCGATGGAGTGCGGCCGACGCGCCAGCTGGTTCACTGGGGGTCTGGGAGACACCACGCTCTGGGGTCGTCGCGGACGCCGGTCGTTCTGTATCGGGTTCGGCGGCGTATAGGGGCTAAAGCCATCGAAGTCTTTGAGCTGAGCGGGCGTGGGGCGCTGGTTGTCGGGCGCCGGCGGCGGCGGGTCCTCCCAGCGCGGCCACGCGAGCGCCAGCGAGTCGGGCTTGCGGGGCGGCGGAGGCCTGGGCCGCGCCGCCCCCTCGGTCATGGCGGCGTGTCCCGGCAGCGCGTCACATGGCGCGGCGGGCGTCGCGCGCGGCGTCCGCCGGTCGACTGGCGTCGCGACGCTGCATCCGACCCGTCTCTGCATCGACGCACTCTCTGTTTTGGTTTGTGGACAATTTTTTCGCGGCGCTCGTTTGTTTTGGACGTGCGTGAGTTACGTGTGTATCGGTGTTTGTAACGAATTCGATGTTGATGTTATTTATTGGTTTGGAAAACGGTGGGTAAGCTGAAAATCACTACATATCGGGAAATTCGTGTTTTATAAAACAGCAATAAAGTTTTTTTGTGAAACAGTTGATTAAACTAAAACTTTTATTGTAGATTTTTTATCTGAACTACATGTAACTTTTTTCAACATTAAACTCTGATTATAAGTTCATAATTTACAGGAAACCTAGCTAAACATTATTTTCCCATAAACACTACATCCCACATTTTTTCAATTCCTTGGAAGCTGTCGTAGAGCGCCGGCCACGTGTGGCAGCCCCCGCGTGCCCGCAGTGGGGGTCACCGAGAGCGGCGACGTCGCGCCCGCAGTGGGGGTCACTCTGAAATATCGCCGCTTCCGCGCCCCGCCCGCTGTATCGGCGCTAAGCTATGATTTACAGCTTCGTATATTATAGCTGTACCTGTTCACGCGCTATTAAAATATGTATTGTGAAAAGTGTTTACGATGGAAGATTGATACAGACGGTGGAAGCTTTGACGAAGTTATAAAGTTTAGTGGACGAAAACTTTACTTTGTAAGTTAATAAAAATAAATAACTTTCTACAGAAGTTTGATAAATTAATAAACAACGTTTTATTATGGTTCTAAAAGATTTGTATACAATAATTATAACCAAGACACAACTGCTCGTATACACAAATTGAGATAAAAAGAGAGAGTGTTTGCTTTTCTACCAAAACAAAACCCGTGACTTGCAAGATGGTTTCAGCTATATCCATCGCAGTAACTGGATTAGTATTTTAATTATATGATAATATTGTTGAGAATATATTCGCCGCTCATCTCACTAAACCCACAGTGAACAACAACATCTTACCGGTATCCTAACAATCGCTCGAGTACATGGAACTCGTACAATATGATAAATGAGCCCGCTTAGCTCTCGAGTGGATGCAACGAACTCTGAAACGCTTGTAATGCATCTGAAGTGCTGTTATTTCAGTTTACAAACCGCCGATACCGATTTTTAGGGCCCTTTATAAATAGGCGCGCTTTGGAAGGGTTATTTATAAGGCGCATTACACACGGAATCGATTCGTGGACGAGTTTTCAATGTTGTGTGTTTTGAATCGCGATTTGGAGGTGGCGGGTTGGTTTTAATTGTTTATTTACTATTTGCGGTTTTGTCTACTAAATTAAAGATGAATCGCGGTATATTTAAGAGCAAGAATTGATAAGTTTAACAGTGGTGTTTAGTATTATAGTAAATACTAGCCGCTACCAGTGGATTTGCTCACGTGATTTTAGAAAATTATCGCATGAGATTACACACTTTCGAAAAAATAGTATATTTCATTACAAGTGCGGAAAGCCTGTCATTGCAAAGAGTTTCGACAAATGTTAACCCGAGCCGAGGCGCAGCCGAAGGTGAGGGTTGACAGTCGGAACAAGTTGCAATGACAGTTCCGCACGTATACTGAACGACTATTTTTAATACAGTTGCGAAAAAATGAAGCAGTTTAATAAAATAATAAAAACACAATAAACTCCAGCGACTAATCAAAATGGCGCCAACCGTAAAAAAATATAAGCAGTTTTTTTTTGTTTTCTTCACCCATTCTGGGTAGACAAAGGAAACTATGCCCCATACAGCCAAGTCTTCAGTACATCTTTTTTATTGATATGAAATGAAATTTAATGATATGAAATGAAACCTAACTTATTGAATCAAATCATTAAATCTGATATTGAATCAAATTAGTAGCTTCTTTTTAAAAATATTTGCACTAAAAACTTTTTTAGTAAAAACTTCGTGGTTGATTTTTTACTTTTTAATAGACATTATTCTGACAGTTGGGAAAGAAAAAGCACGAGTTCGGGAATGGTAAAGAAAAAACACGAGTGTGTAATAGCCCACTTCCCGAACGCTAAACGTCCCTGCAATACGCCACTTTTTGAGCAACTGTATTAAAAAAATATTTTATATACTATTCCAGGACCCAGTTTATCCATGTATCGAGTTTCATAGACATCTGTTCAGACGTTCAAGTGTGGAAATAAATAATAAAAAAACTCGTACTACCATAATCTTACAAACTTTCCTGTATAATATTAGTATGATAAAAGGCTATCTTGTTCAACATGACGTAACATATTAAATGAGATATTCTTTATAAATACTCTTAGATTTATGAAATTATTCAGTTTGATGTTTAAGATCTCTGTGTGTGTGTGTGTGTGATGCTGCAGGAGAAATTCACGTTTTTCAATAAAGAAAAGGAAAAGAAAAACTCCATTTTCATTATGAATTGAACCATTTATGGACGGGCAAAGTTTCTAAAGAGAATCCTAAAGGAAGCGAAGGACATTACATTTCGAACTAGTCGAACTGTGTGTGTGTGTAGTCACTGCACTAGTTGGAATTACATACCCTTTAACATACGATCTTTGTTTTTAAACTTCTGTAGTTTAGTACTTGGACATTATACAGCTGAACTTACGTCCAGGGCTAAGTGGGTATAGGATTTATTTGTTAGGTAGGAAACTCATTTCTGCCAGCGTCTTCGAAAATTATTCTAAGAGTTTTTATAATTATTCTATTCCTAGGATAACAAAATCGTGCTATTCTAGCACATGCTCTGCCTGTATGCAATGTATTGCAATTTTAGCGTGAATATACATAAAAACTCTTGCATTTATTATATTAGGGTGACGACGGTAGAATATTTGCGTGATTAGGCGTGTTATTTAATAAATTAAAACATCAATAAACAAACTGTAGAAATCATAATCTATGAGGTTGCGAGTTTGGATTTCATAAATTATACCAGCATATTACGGTTATACTTCAGAGCAAAGATCACTTCTTGTACAAAGAAGGCATGAGAATTGGGCATCATGCTTGCCGATTTTTTAGATACTTTTTTCCAAAGATTAAAAGTTCACTAACCCTTTTAAATAACCATGTAAGAACTAACATGTTTCTGTGTTTAGATCTATGGAGGAGTATACAGTCTAACGAATCGGGATCCAACTGAAATCTCCCATCATATGGGCCGGGGGCGCTAACGAAACAGCGCTATTCACACTGTGTCGCTGTGATGTACAGGGTGTGATTGCTACAAGGTGCACTTTTAGTTGAAATTTGAATAGGGTGAAGATAGGCTATGTTAATAACCAATCAAGTTTTTATTTTATATATTTTATAGTAGGTTTTATATAAGGGAAGAATGACGAACACTTTTTACCAAGGCGATGGTGAAAAGTTTAGGTAAACAAATAAGGAATACCTAATTATTTATTGTTTTTAATAAAATAATAGGTGTGTATTTTTAATGCATAATGTTGTAGTAATCATGTGATTCCATAGTTTTTTCATTATAAGTCTCTACAATGGTAAATAAAAATTGATAACCTAGCGTACTTAACTGCATATTAAAGATGTTATACAATTTAATGAAGGAAGTCACACTTAAAGGGTGATGGCGAAGTATCCCGTAAAATAATAATGAAACAGATATCGCTTTACAGTCATAAGACCCTTTATCTTTATTCCCATTCAACTTTAAACATCTAAAGTATTACTTACCGTCTAAAATCTAAATATACCGGAACTTCAGAGCGGTGATTCAAAATAAAATTACGATCGATCGTCTCGGGTTCATAACCCGCCAGTGTTAGTTTATGGCAAGTATAAATTAATGGCTTTTAAGTACAGACTTTATGAGTTCTTTGAGCTCTCTATTAGGTGTTTTTGTTCACGAAATAATTAAGAGGAAAACAAATAAAGAATGATAAAGGTCCAGAAATAATTCTCTCCGGACTCGAAATTATACTTTTTCCTACATAAGCCCCACAATTTCAGGGTATTTTCATCCCATTCACCCTAAAAGCCTATTTGGGGCTAAGCTCTATATTTTCATATGTTTTATTAAACATCCCGGGGATAAACACAGCATCCATATCCGTTACCACGTCCTAAGTAAAAAAAAGTCTCAAAGAAAATCCCTTTTTAATCCAGCCATAAACAAAATCAAGGGAGAGGAGGGTTCTCGAGATCAAAGGGCAGCTCGCCAAAAATGCTTTGGTTCCGTATATGTTCGTAATTCCTTAATACCATATTAGGAATGCGTGAGACGCAATTTTCATATGAAACTATAAATCAATTTGTGTTCCAGAAAAGGGATAATCGGCCCACTGGGCAGAATTCCTGCGCGAATAGGGCTGGGAAACAACGGGAAACTTTCCACTTATTTATCGATACTTTTGAGGGAGAAATTTTTAATATTCCAACTTTAGCGGGAATGTTTACGAAAGTAGAATAATTGCAACGGAGTTCCCCGGTACGGTTTAGTGTTTTTTTTCTTTGGTATAAAGCGTTTAATAAATGACATAACTTATTTATAGTTGTTAAATATATTTTCAAGGCGGAAGTTTTATGGGTAAAGTTTTTAGTTGAGAACTAAAATTTTATATCACTTCTTAAACTCGAGTCGATTACGAAGGTAGTCTTTGAAATCGGTTTCAGGTTCTTAAGGTCGAACTTTATTATTTATTTTACTTACACCTGTAAAAACTCATAGAATGGTTCTTATAAGAAAATTTACCTTTAAAATTTTTTGACTTTTCGCAAGTGAATATAAAGCTATATAACTGAATTACTCACTGTGCACTATTCACTCCTATTTCTTTTATTGATATAAACTAGTACTTGACCGCGATGATACGTGATGGTAAGCAGTGATGCAGTCGTTGACATATTTAAATTACAAAACATCTAATCACAAGGGCCTAAATTTTCATAATTTTTCTGTTTTAATCATCACTTAGGGTCTATCTCAAATCTTCATAAACACTAAAAACCCCAAAGTTCCATTCCCATCCCTATGCCATCGCACTAGTCGCAAGCCCCGGCGCCCCGCGCCTATCGGCGACTGTCGCAGACGCTCGCAACTATTCCCGGAATGTGTGACAACGCGACCGATTGTTTCGGCGACGCTCTTGCACAACTATCGTATTTATTTAAGGCTTAAGACTGGTAGGTATGTGGTTTTACTAGCTGTTAGGATTTGTATTGTCTTAAAAATAGGGAAACTATTTGTTCTGCCTATCGAGTATTAAATAGACTGTAACAATGTTATATGGAACGCAGGCTATTTTACAGCTGTAGAGTTGTTTAAAGGAGGTACCGTGGCAATGGAACGTAAGGGCAAATAAAGGAACACGGGTAGGTTTTAGCAAAAATCTGGCACTCCTCGCTCTACCCAGAATTATAGGTACAAAAAAGTATTAGTAAAAGAGCTGAAAAAACTACATTGTAGTTATAAGAAAGCACTAGTTATTGCATACCTAACTTAGATACTTTGGATACATTGACTGGACTGTTGGTCTAGTGGTTAGTGGTCCTGACTGCTATGCCGGAGAACGTTCGTTCCGCCGTGATTCCCATTCAAGAAAAATGTTTGTGTGATGAACACGATTATTTTTATAAGTATATTTGTCAGTTGTCTAGTACTCAAAGCACAAACTGCCTAAATTGGGACGAGATGGCGATCTCGTCCCAAATTATATCATTATCTAAAATTTGTGGAATGTTATTATTACTTATACCTTAAAAGTTTAATACTGCTTTATATCTATTTAAGGAACATGTAAAGAGATACAAATTTTAACGCACGTGTAACCAACGGAACAAAAACTCACAAAACAAGGAAACAGAGTCCAAAAACCCGATTCTAAAGGCCTTCACATTCACAATACAATTGTTCTCCTGAAACAAAACTTAACACACAGTTCACGCATAAATTACAAACGCAAACGTTGTAATTCATAGGACGGGGAGTAATACGGCCTTGGCAAATAGTGGGGCAAATGATGATTTAATATTATAATACACATAAGTCCCTTCGCCGCCCAGTCGTCAGCACACTCAATTTGGAATCGAGTTTGAAAGTAAATCGAGTCGGCAGAATGGTCGTAAGTCAATTTACAATATCTTTGAATTAACAGCGGGTGAATTTGGGTGCCTCAGGCAAGGAGGAGGTATTTTGTAAATGAATTAAAGAGGGCAGCCATGCGTAAGGAGGTTGATATAAGTGAGGTACTGAGTTACTGACACTTACAGTGTGTTTAAATGAAATATTCTTCATGAATATGAAGATTTGTTGGAAGATAAGCGACGTGGTTAAAATGAAATAACATCAGTCTACACTGATCTATCTTCAAGGATTAGCAACACTTGCCGAGGTCAGTCTATGGATGGGTGACCTTCATAAATCGTAATACTTTCTTGTTTCGGAAAGCATGTTAAGCTGGTTGTCATTTGTTGATCTTAAAAAGTCGTTATGAATAGTCAGAACCCAGGAAATATGACACCAGTCTTGTCGAGGAGTACTGTGTGAGCCAGTATCTGGGTTGTGGAGGACATGCGGGAATCGAAACCGCGGCACACACTACAGCAGCCAATCGCTTAAACATCGTATAAGTTAGCTCAAATCAGAAGATAATTATTACGGATCATCAATAAATGCTTAAGTTTGAAAAATAATATTTTATCTTAGATGACAACTTTATTTACTTTCTTTTTTGCTATTTATCTTGATATAGTTTCGCGGCATGAACCTTGATTCTTGCCTTATGAAGGAAATATAAATAAGACTATGATAAATGATCATTTAGTTGGCAGTAAGCGAGAAAAAATATTTTGATTAAATTGTAAAATATTGGAGGAACAAACTTAGCTTGCAAATGAGATGTACTCGTAGCAACATTAATATCGCGGGGAAATTTAAAATAAAAAGAAAAAATATTGTAGGTACCTGTCTTGCCTTTTCTCATTTTTATATTTAGAGGATACTTTATAGATTACCACACAAAAAAAACTTCTATAAATACATGATGGACGTTCCACTTTTGAGCTAAAAATTACTTTAAAAAACTCTAAGGTCTCTAACAATCTCTTATTTCATTGTTGTGAAATTACTCGGCCTGCTCTTATACAAATGCTTTTTTTATAATATCTCTCCTATTAGAAAGTAGCATTTGAATTTGTTATTCAATGCTTATCTCCCTGAAATTATGACCTATGCAACTCTTGTGTTCACTTTTTATTTGTAGAGACAGTTTGAGACTACAGTCTCAAAGTAATTGTCATTATTTATGTCACAAAAATATTTAAAAAGGAAAAGAATAACTACACATAGAAGAATAGAAAGGTGCTGCTTATTTTAAATGAAATTTGACTTAGCAGAGTTTTTAATGTTGCTGTAGTAGAACTACCATATTTTAATAATATTATCATTGCTTTAAACCCACTACCATATACTCAACAAAAACCCTTTCAAAATAAAACAACATCAAAACGTTAAACATCCCATCAGGAACATTACAAAAACCGTTCCCGTCTCCAACTCATTCATTCTCGTACAATGCGTTCAAACAAGGCGGTGATCAATCAGTCGCTCGGCGCTCTCAAGACGTGTAATTGCGTTCTCGATCGACGCAGAGCGAGACGGAGCGCCGGGACGCCGGGATTGTAGCTGAAGGACAGCTGCTAAAGAAAACGAATTTTGTAGACTTAAGATTGTAATAATGATTGATTCTTTGGTGTTTCCAAGGGTTTTTTGATGAAGACCGCTTGTACCACAAATTACTTACGTAGGTAGTATTTTTTTTTACTGTTATAAAGGAGTGCTTGACTGCGATCCCACTTGATGGTAAGCAGTGATGCTATCTTTGACGGTGAGGCGCACTAGTTTACTAAGAGCTTATTCACTATAGCCTTGAAGACACCCAAATTATAATCGGACGGGCAAACCGCAGTAGGAAAATTGTTCCAGTCCTTCGATGTACGCGGTATAAATGACGAGGCGAAACGCTTAGTCCAGACCGTAGAGGTTTAAACAACGTAAGGGTGGATACTCGCCGGTTACGGTTACGACGGTTTGTCCGATGATCTTATGTGTAAATCATTGAATGACTTCTCCCGTTGCGGAGTGGCAGGACATGTCAGACTTTTCCTGACTTCCCTGGCTGTCCATTCAGAAACGAACCCATGGCCCCAGAAGCTTCGACTCTGCTGGGTTACAGTTTATTCAGTTATCATTTCATTGAAACATTTATCAGTTATACACGGATATTGAACTTCCAGCAATGTCTGATATATTTTTTCCGTTTTAATATAAAATCCTAATTTTTTGTATATACATAACACTAATAACTGATCGTTTTGACTATTGCGTCAAGAAAACATCAGCATTTGAAAGCTAGTCGAGGACCCAATTACAGGCAAGATGGGAGGTTCGCTGAATGAAGCGCTGAGCAGCGCTGCATCGCTTCAAACAGCGGAGATGTAAATAGTTGAATGAAAATGTAATCCGCGAACTAGTTTTATAGTGCACGAGGTTATCCATTTTAATAAAAGTGGGTCTTCAACTGTTTATAGTGTGTTGCCGGTTGACTGTGTGTCACTAGGTTTTCGGATTACTCCATATTTTTTAACTTTGTATTATGAATTGGTATCTTTTTTAATAAAACGTTTTGGGAACACATTTATTATGAGTCATCATCATCTGATCTTAGATAACATATCATAAAACCCTCCAAAAAAATAAATCAAACAAGCAAAAGTGTAACACATTCACAAACTATCATACAAACTTCCAAACAAGGCCAGTTTGGATGAACGCTAGCAATGTTAGTAACACTAACAAGTCGGTAATGGCAGTGACTACCAAGTGAGTGACGCGCAGACGTGACACATCGCCGTGTTACTTACTTGTAACTTATCAAGTTTATCACTTATCGCGCCAATTAGAGCTGATACTTGTGTTCTACATAGGGAGATACATAAGGGATGTTACGTAGTTGGGGAATTGCTTCGGTATTTAATTTGAGTCATAATACCTATCGACATAATTGCCGTCGATGATGAATGATTGATTTTCAACCTAAAGACTTTTACTGTTGAAAACAGGCCTCCCCCACATAACGAGCGGTCTCGGCACTCTGGAACCTTTCGTTCCCGTCAACCTTTTATTCGGCGAGCAATGTGTGTAACTATTCAGACTGTCGCTAACCTTGATTATTCTCTGTCGATTTTATAGTGGCTTTTAATTTCTAGATAATATTATATTTAAGCAACGCACGCACTAATAATTTCAATCTACAACACTTTGTGAGGTGAAATAAACGTTCTAAAATGCTACGTGCACTAGATTTCATAAAAATCTGATCTTGGCATTTGAACGCAAAGGAGTAACTATGTACATCTTTATAATATTAGTGTAATCACTGTAACCTGAAAGTCAGCTTATATTTTACTATACTGTGCTTTCCTACAAATTTTAGACTAAGAAACAAACTCTTCAGTTTGAGTATATTCCACAAGCTCACAAAGGTAACAGTATCAAGAATACATCAACTTTGCATACTCCCAGACAAACTTTCAGAGCTGTATCCGTTTTAAATTCATAAAGTAGTTCCCTGTAATTCTTTGTCGACAAATAAAAAGATTAATTAGACAATGAAAGAGGCTCCTTTGGCTCATTAGTCTTGTGTTAATATATTCATAATTATGCTGTTCTGTCTCGAAGACAACACCGACTGACGCTGCTTGGGAGTTTCAGCGTGCAACTTAGTTTAGTTGAGACTGTGTAATATAATAGCGTCGCTTGGTAGCAACATTTTTATTACTCGCTTCTTCGTTTATACCGCGTACATCGAAGGACTGGAACAATTTACCTGCTGCGGTCTTCCCGTGGGGTTATAATTTTGGTGTCTTCAAGGCTAGTGTGAATAGGCTTTTAATAAACTAGTGCGCCTCACCATCTACGATTGCATCACTGCTTTCCATCAAGTGGGATCGCAGTCAAGCACTAGTTTTAAATTGTTACTGGCTGACCCAACAAATGTTATTCTGTTGGAAGGTAGAGTATTTTGACTACTAACCCTAATATAGGAACAGTTCGAATTCAATAAATAAAAAATAGCTTTAAAACGATTCATCCAAATTGGTTCAATCGTTATCGAGTTATCCACTTAGCCAATACATTTAGGTATTTTATTTAATTTTAGAATCGTAGAAAAAGTGGCTGAGAATAAAATATTGAAGGTAAAACTTTATTAGCGGGTATTTTATTTCTAGGTAAGTGAAGACGTATTTAAATTATTGTTATGTAAAAATATCGTGATGAGTCAGTGTTAAGGACTCGTCTTAAAGTCATAGGTCTAAACCAAGGCCAACACTGCAGTCGCTTTGGATACCGATATAAATTCATATAGCACTTATTTGATTAAATATCACATATTTGCGTTTTTATTTGTAGAAATCATCATAAAAATATCTAAGTTTCATTTGAGCAACCGTGGTGTTGAATCTTCTCTTAACGGAAATGAAGCGATGTATTTGCCTTGTAATAAAATTGGAAACTGGTAATAAAGTTAGACACAAAGAAGGTTAAATCTCTAAAAAACAAACATCCAGCTAGTTATCAACCACCTAAGATCCGACACCAAACCAAAAATATTACTGACTATTGTACAGTATTGTGCAGCTAATACAAAAGCAGACAATAGTACAAATAGTTTTCCATTAGCGCTATTTACTACAATAACTTGGGGTCCGCCGTGCCCGGGGTCTAGGAGACCCCGTCGCCATGGCAACGAGACACAATGGCGGCCGACAATGGTGTGACGTAACGAGTTTTTAATAGGTCATTTTATGTTAGTATTGTCTTTTCTATGTGAAGTACATTTGCATTTTGTAATTGCTGTAGTTTAAGTTTTATTGTATTGTTTGTGGCGCTTTTAAGTGGGTATTGGAAGTAGTTTCGGACGGCGGCATTTAATGAAGGCAATGCGCGGGTGTTTTTTATTTTAGTTGGTAGTTTTTGTATTTTAAGTGTCTCGTTTATTGACTTTTTGAAGCTTATACAAATGTAGTTTCTATGTTCTTTGATTTTTTTTTGATAATTTGATTTTGCTATTACATACATAACAAAATTATTCGAAACTTCTGTTGAAATCAGTGGTGTTCCAGTGGTAACTTCCTCGACGGTCGCGGGTTCAAACCCAACTAGGTGCATTACTTTATGTAATTTATTTCATCACTGCTTCTCTCAAAAACCGTAAAGGAAAACATCGGGAGGAAACCGGCATGTTTTAGAACCAAAAAAAAATCGACGATATGTGACAGCCACTAACGGGCAACTGGGCCCGCGTGGTGGATTACGGTCCATTCCCTCTCCTAGAGAGTTGGCCCGAGTCCCAACAGTGGGAACATTACAAGGCCGATAGTGCTAGTAATAGTGCTAATGCTGTTGAGATTTAAACGATATTTGTTTACCTATGTACCTACAAGTAAACGAAAAATTTGAAATTGAACGAAATTTAATCAAATATTCCAAACTACTAAGTTGGTCTACAGTAAACCACCCAAAGTTGAAGAGAGTCAATGGAGAAATGTTAATAAGCTACTAACGACAGTTTAATGCGCAAAGTTGTGGCGCACCTGAGAACACCGGCGAGGTCCTGCGGGCTGCGAGCTGGACTGCACGCGACACTTGCCTATTTTGCTATAGGGATTAAAATATTTGAAAATTGCAAAATGTCGATGGTGAAAAGTTAGTTTTGTTTTTAGCGTATCACTTGAAATGAGCCTGTAAATCTTTTAATTCTATCTAAAGCAAAAAAAAGTAAAGTAAGGTAAAGTTTTAAAGTTATCTTGACACTGGAAAACTGACGGGTAAAATAGTGCATATATTTGGCTTTGTTTCAAAATTAAGGTTGAATGCGATTAAGATATTATAAGTAACACTGGTTGACGAACGCGGTACTAATATCTTAAAGAAATATTTCGATTTGTACTTTTTTTAAATACCTTCATGAACAACGAAGATAAAAAGCTTCAAAATTACTATTATAAAAGACAATTCCAACTAAGTCTTATCGTCAAAGGCCATAACACAAATACGCAGGTGTGCCACAGATTCCAGCGTCTTTGTGAGAGAGACAGATATATTTGTTTTAAAATTGTTATTTGCTTATCTTCCAATTTTGATATTATAATCACAATTAGTATTCTATTTTAGTATATTTATTTTGTAAACTGGTTAGTAATTGCTTGTTTACTTGTTCTTTTACATCCAAGATCACATCTCCCGCTATCACCACTCACAAACATTTCCTCGCCTTTCCAACACTCGTACAAAGCACCATTCCAACTCACAGCAAACTGACAAAACTTCCACTGTTATTGAATGTTTAAAAGAAAACCTAGACTTTGACGATATCTCAGAGATTAAAGAGGATTCATGTGAACAGCGAGAGCGGGAAAGTTGTCGAGTTGTGGGGGGACAGAGGGAGTGGCGGGCTTGCAATGTGTCGACTTGTGGCGGAGAACTTGGCGAATACATGCGATGTGTCGACGATAGTTTGCGGTTCAAGGAGATTTTTACACAATGTTTTTTTTTTTCAAGTGGAAAACTGTTGGGTGTGATAAAATACGGCTGTTTTATTTTAATAGTTAGCGCGAGCTTGTAGGCAGTATATTTGTATTAAATTAATTGCTTTAAGTACCTAAGTGTCAATTTGTCGACTCGTTTCGCGCGGTGGTTGAGCGATTAGCGTTGGTTCAATTTACAAAAATATAGGTTAAATTATTATAAAAAAGAAAATATTTTGGTTAAATGCAATGCGTTCCAGTTTCATATACGTGTAATTTAAACACACTTGACGTTTTATTTGATGGATGTTGAACAAATGAATATTTCAATCTAGTTGTGTATATTTAGCGGGTTTGGGCTAGGTCGTAGTTAGTCTTTTACTCTTCAACCCCGAAACTCATTTTATTCTTTGATAATCTTCATAGGAAAACAACCGAATCAGTTAGTTGGTATATAAAATGATCGTCATTATAGGTAGCTTACCTACTTGTGACTAGTAAATTCAGCTAATCCGTTTGTGGACCTTTTTGCAACCCGTTTCGCTGTCCACCCTCTGTTGACTGTTGAGTTTATTTGCAGAGAATGACAGTCAAATATTTGTCGACTTATTTCTGTTGTAATGAGTCCTTTGTTGCCTAATTTTAATTATAAACTCAACTCTTTACCTATTCATCTATGTTTGTAGTAAAATACGAAACTAAGAATTGTTTTCATGTTATGGGCAGGAGGGTGCTCTTGTCTGATAGTAAAAATAAATTGCCATCAGGTACAATGGCTAATACTACTCGGGCAGTTCACTGTTATGGCTATTGACCATGCTACCCAGGGTAAGTTCGTGAGATACAAAGTAACGTAAACGAAGAATCAATATTATCCATTATACTTATTAAAACCATTATCAACTCCTAAAAAAAGATCTAAATATCCAAATTAACGATTTTTTAACAACCTTAAGAAGGCGTATAATTAAAAGGTTCTTAGGAAGGCTGTGTTAATTGTGCCGAGCCGGAGGGCGGTAACTCGAGTCGATGAGCGGTCTCCTATTATCGACTGAGCCTCTTTTAACTTCCTCCGCCGATGGGAGTTGAAGTCGTAAAGAAATTTGAGGTTTTACGAGCGCTCGCCTTCCGACAGACCTCGTGTATTCCTTGTAAGTGTATTGGGAATTAGGTCAGTTAGAGATATAGAGTGCCTACATGGTCACTAAATTAATCGCATCTAGTATTCGGTTACCTATATTTATTAAATACCTACTTGATGTTGTTTTTAAACATATCTTTCAATTGTGACACCGACCTTGTTTTATGTCTGACTTGTGCGCTATTGCCCAATATCAATAATTAAGCATCGAATAATTTTAATGAGCATTTGTTGTCTCTCTTTAGGAATTACTCTTGCACCGTGGATGAGTTCAAAACCATGTAAACTAGCATAGATGAGACACCTTAACCAGAAAAGCTATCTGTAGATACAAACATTAGTTCCGTGTAAGGATCGAACCTGTAACACACAGCGCAGCAGTCAATCGCATAACCACTAAGCCAACTTTTAATATTAGAGTATAACTATATGTTACATGGAAAAATAGAATATTCCGAATATTTACCACAAAGTTAAAACCACAATAACCATTAAAATCTACCCACGTATAAACGGAGATAGTATTCGAGTCTCTCTCTCTGTTCCACACAATCGTTTCACCAAAATATTTGCTTACCGAGCATGAAGCGTACCTACATACACACATACATACATACGTACATTATCTACAGGCTCCGCCCGCATGTGACTTGTTTTAATTTCAGACGCTCGTCCAAATTCGGATAAAACAAGAGAAAGTAATGTAACTGGATAATGCAGTGGTTAAATATAAAATATGAGCGAGCAAAAGTAGAATGCGTTTTTATGTAACTTTATTGTTGAATTTAGTTTAGTCTTGAAGATATTTTTAGTTGAAGTTTTGTTTTTTATTATTATTATTCATAGACTCATGCTTAAACGCTCCCTCACAAGAAGGTAAGCTATTATGTGGTCGACGATAGAGCACGCTTACCTAGAAGTAATCTGTTCACTCTTGAGTTAAACACCTTTACATGATAAGTTGATGTAATTCAAGTGGCATTTGTCATCAAAAAACCTAGTAGTGGTTTTCCATGGGTCTGCTCCAGTAGCTTATTTAATATTTTTTTCTACTAATTAACCTATCGCGTATGTTATTTTTGGCGTCGGTTCAACACGTCTAGAGATTGTTCTCTAAAAGTAAAAAAAAAACCTGGTGAATATATTATCAAAAAATTTAATACACAGGCTGATACTCTGGAAACAAGTTACCAAAAATACAAATCAAACCAGTACACACTATTCCCACCACCCGACATATTGCAACTCACCACGAGCGCGGCGAACACAACCGAAATATAAAACGCAATAACACACGTCAATATGCATCGCAGGTGTGCGGCCGATATTAATATTGTGCTTGTGCGTAATATTCGCGATATGCGCATTATGCATGAACGTCAGCTATTTGACGCACGCACGACAAGACGCGACTCTGGGCGACGCCTTAGGAGGCTGTTGTACTCGAGCTAAGCGAGGTAGAGAGGCGTGAGGATGCGTAGCGGTGCTGTGAAAACATGCGGTGATTGTTTCCACTAAAGTTGTGTTAAATGTTAGTTCGGTGCGCGTTTGCGAGCCCAAACCGTGTAATGTGTAATTTAGTCCTCTTTGAAGATAGAAAATCATCAAATGACTTCTCCTGCTGTTGTTGAAGCGAAAGGAAATGTCAGATTTTTACTGATTAGAAACAACAGTGTTCTTTTAGTTGTTATTTTTTTGCAAGGGCTCCGGTAACGAAATAAAAATGTCCGTAAAATCGGCAGGCATTGCCTCTAACTGACTTAATCAAAATTCTCTCGATCTGGTTGGAGCGAGAGGAAATGACAGGAAATGGATTGAAAATTAGAGAAGACAGGAAAAATAACAACTCACTTAGGGCAGCTCATGGAACGAGGTTATCAACAGAATACCTTGTACCTTTTGTTGCCCTAAGCGTTCCGAAGACACGGTGACTCTTTCAAACAATCCTGCAGTCTTGACAGGCACCGACCCTAACAGTCTCCGTCAATTACCTTGACGTACACGTGCATGCTTTAAAGTGCTTCACGACGCATCCTCGCACCGCCTCGCTACCTCGCTCATCTCGAGTGGAAAACCACCCTTATTATGTGGCTGGTTATGTTTTATTTATGTATATAATGTAAGGGTGTGGTTGGGAACGCGTGCGTTTAATCGGTTGCGGAGTTTATAATATTGGAGCGTTGGAGAGCTGATTTTGCTTACTGTAATGGTAATTTTGTTATAATAAGTGTTAGGTAAGAAAAACTTAATCCCACTCGATTCTATTTTGTCGAACTGAAGGCAATTTTTATGAGATTCTTAGAAGAAAATTGAGTGGTTCTTTACTGTGTAGTTGTCAGAATAATATCAGGTTTTGTTTTTGGAGATTCTCAGAAAAAGTAGCTGAAACTTATACGACGACCTTTATAAATAGGCCTTGTCAATCTTTGAAGATATAGGACAATATATTTCAATATGTATGTATGTAACCTATCTATCGAATATTGGTTTTATAGGGCTTTTTTTTTGGTGAGAAATCATCGAAATGACTTCACTGGCTCTGGACTTAGTGGAAGGGCGTGTTAGACTTTTACTGACTAAAACTCAATCATTTTCCTTCTTTGCTTTCAATCCAGAGCTTCAGGGTTATATTTTGTTCAACCCAGGGCCTCAGTAGTTTCTCTATAGATATTCTAAACTATGAATCATATCTAAATCTCATGTACATAATACTATATACATGTTCGCCTCTCAGAAGGCCAACCCTACGTCCAAGTATAACATCTTTGCTCACGTGAGAGGCGGACACCTGCAATGAAGTTTCAACACAGGTGACCAACGGGGCTATGGCAAACCCCAATCAATATGGAGAATATTAATAATAGTACACGTTTAATGCCGCTGCCCGGGGGTGATCGCCGGGGCACGTCTGGAGCTGGCGCTGGACGTGACAGCATGCGGACCGTCAGTGGCTCTTCGCTGAACAGGCGGGCGAGAGTCGGGGAAACCGAAGATGCCACAGCCGAAATTATCAGGGGTGCCGATGATACTTTGCAAGACATGGACAGAAATGGTCCTACGAGTCCTGCCGGTGCATCGGATTCGACCACGACAAGTTCACAAAATGGAGATGCAAGAAGAAAGTGGTCACAGGAAGAGTTACACGAACTAATGTTTTGTTATTATAGAGCTAAAGCTGAAGGTCCAGGTTATATAAAGAGGTTTGAAAGATTATTTAAAGATAGAAACCAACACAACCCTAAAGTAAACAGATTCACCGGAAACACCCTTTCAAACCAAGCCCGTAGTATAATAACCCGCAAATTCATATCTACACAACTGTTAGATGAAATTAAATTAAAAGCCGAACAATCCTTACTACAGACAGATTCTAGTATAAACATGAATACCAGCGAACCTATAGAAATTGACTCCGATCAAACACTAACCCAACCTATTACAGCTACCACAGAATTAGGCCTTGACAGTACTAATACACCAATATCACATGACATGCACATATTACCAGAATCACTTACTGATTCTGAACTACTATCACAATATGTAGAGGTAGACGATAGCCTAGATCCTGTCATCCTTCAGTTCCTACAAACCCTAGCAGAAACCAAAGAAATCTCAATTACAAATAGAAAATTATTGCCGAAACCAAAATTTAACAAACAATTTATACATAATTTTAGATTAATTAATAATTATATAAAAACACTAGTAATAACGAATAATACTCTCCGCGAAATTAATGACATAATATATGCCGCTGCCAAGACCCTGATAACAACTAATGGGCAAAAACCATACACTCCGCCGTCCATACTCAAACCTAAAAAAGATCCGCCTTGGAAGTTAAGAATAAAAAACAAAATTGAAGGCATTAGGAAAGAGCTGGGTAGACTAATAGAAATAAAAAGAGGAGTTAGCACTAGAAGAATGATACATATTAGAGACAATCTATACCATAAATATAATATTTTTACTGAGCTAGATCACGATAATACGGTAGAAATATTAAACCAGAAAATAAAAGCATTAGCAGGTAGGATAAAAAGATACGACGACATGAATAATAGAAAACTCCAAAATCAAAGATTTAGCGAAAATCAGCACTCATTTTACAGGTCTCTTAATGGCTATCAACAACTAGCCCCGACAGAAATCCCAAACAAGGATACAATCCAAGATTTCTGGTCGTCGATACTGTCGCAGCCTGTCTCGTACAATAAAGATGCGACATGGATCTCAGAGATTCAAAATGAGGCTGAACATATACAAGAGCATAGGTTTGAAGAAATAGACATAGATATGGTTAGGGAAGCTTTAAGGAAAACACATAATTGGAAAACGCCTGGAATCGATAAGATACAAAATTACTATTTAAAATATCTCACAAGTACACACGAACCTATTGCAAAATTGTTTAATAGAATTCTAAATAAAACAGACGTAGTAGAAAACTGGTTTACAACAGGACAAGTAATTCTGATACCCAAAAATGAAAACACTAAAGAACCACAAAATTGGCGCCCAATAGCATGCTTACCGACCATGTATAAACTTTTAACTTCCGTATTGTCAAATGAACTCTACAAACATTGTGAAAATAATAACATTATCGCTCCAGAACAGAGAGGGTGCAGGCGTCGCGCCAGGGGCTGCAAAGACCACCTCATGATCAACAAAGCCATACTAGAGGACGCACATCAGTCCCAGAAAAACTTAAGTATGGGATGGGTAGACTATCGGAAGGCCTTTGATAGCATCTCACACGAATGGCTTCTTCAGGTGTTGAGGTTGTACAAGTGCTCGAGCGCTATCATAGGCTTTCTTGAGATGGTCATGCCTACATGGAATGTTATCATGACGGCCCGTGGCGCGAACGCTTCCGTAACTACTGATCCCATAGTTATCCGCCGCGGAATATTCCAAGGAGATTCTTTATCACCGTTACTTTTTTGTTTAGGTATTAATCCAATTTCAACTTTGCTTAACAAATACATATTGAAAGGTTACAAACTAAAGAGCAATTTTTCTATCAATCACTTAATATATATGGACGATCTAAAAGTTTATGCAAATAATAAAAATAGTTTAAAAATGTTGTTGGATAGTACCGAAATATTTACACGAGACATAGGAATGCAGTTTGGCTTGGATAAATGTAACGTTTTACACATAACTGCCGGTAGAGTCAGTGAACAACATGGAGAAGGGCACACGTTACTAAGCGGTCTGAAATTCGAACATCTGAAAAAAGACGAGGCGTATAAATATTTAGGTATTAATGAGGCTGGCAAAATAGAACATAACAAAATTAGAGAACAGCTAAAAAAGGAATACTTTAAACGGATAAAATCAATAGTAACTACTCAATTAAATGCTAGGAATCAAATAAAAGCGATTAATACATATGCAGTGCCGGTACTACTCTACTCATTTGGTGTAATTAACTACAAAAATAGCGATTTAAAGAACATAGATGTTAAAACTAGGAAACTTTTAGCAATTAACAAAGCACAGAAACAAAAAGCAGATATAATTAGATTGTATCTGCCGATAGAAGAGGGTGGGAGAGGCCTAACAAGCATAGAAACACTACATAAAACACAAATAATAAAATACAAGCAATACTTAGATAATGAGCAGGATGATATCATTAAAATTATAGTTAGACATGATAGAGATAAAGATAAATACTCAGTATATAAAGAATCTAGAACAAACGCAATAGAAATAGGATTGGCCCAAAACAATAAATACACAGATAAAGAAATAAAAAAGGCAACTACACAAAAAGCAATAGAGAAATGGAGGGCCAAGCCGCTCCATGGGCAGTTTTGTAAAGCAGTATTAGAAAAGGAAAACATAGATAGGAAATCCTCTTTCAACTGGCTAAAAAAGCAACCAATTTCATCAACATTAGAGTCTTCCATTTTTGCGATACAGGATCAAGCTATTATGACTAGACAGTTCGAAAGAGATATTTTGAAGAGGCCTATCGATGGCAAGTGTCGACTATGTTTGACGAAAGACGAGACCACACAACATATCATCTCTGGGTGTGAGAAACTGGCTGGCACATACTACACCAAACGCCACAACAACATAGTGCAGTATATTTTCTGGGTCTTGGCTAAAAAGCACAAATTTCAAGTAGCTAGTCTCTGGTGGCAGGAAGGCCTAACACAGCCCCAGATTAAAGAAAACGAATCAGCTAAATTAATGTGGGAAATACCAATTCAGACAGATGTCACAGTTACACACAATAGACCGGATATAATATATATAAATAAAATAGAAAATAAAACATATTTAATAGACATTACAGTGCCATCAGACTACAATATAGGGCCTAAGGAAATAGAAAAGCTAAGCAAATACCATCTACTAAAAACAGAGATAACACGATTATGGAACACACACACAGAAGTCATACCGATAGTAATAGGAGCGACAGGAGTGGTAGCTAAAAGCATTAAACGATATTGTGATAAATTAGATTCAGGTATAAACGTTAATATAATCCAGAAACAAGCAGCCATTCACACAGTAAATATTCTAAGCAAAGTACTGGGGGACACAGTCTTTGTGACCAATTAACAGGGGATCCGAACCTCCTTTTCCCTGAGGGTCTCAGGGCGGGAGCTAGGAAAAACCACCGGGGGAAAACCCGAGTAGAAAACTCCTTTTCAAAAAAAACATATACATGTTCTAGGTTCATATCGTGTCTACTCATTTGATAGCTTTGTTATCAAGTTATAGCAGATAGTACATACGGGCTGATAACGATCACACAGACTGCCTAGTTTCAGCGGAACGCGATCCTAAATGTGTTGGTACACAACGGGCTAGCAAACTACCCCTATGATGTGGCTGTGCTTTTTTATATCCACAAGTTTTGGAGACTAAAATGATTTTAATTTCAGCAATAGACTCATCTCTTTTTGCTATCAAAACTTTGCAAAATATAAATTAATTTTTGCCTTCTTGTTTAGACCCTATAGTAGTCGCTTTTCTTTGTGTAATTTGCTTCATCACCACTGCTCTCGGTGAAGGAAAATATCGTCAGGAAATCAGTCATGGTGAATTACGACTTATTTCTTTGCATAGAGAGGAGGCCTGATTCACAGCAGTGGGAACATCTCAACGAAAGCTAATTATGCTACAGAAGCAAACCTCTGTTATTTTAGGGTACTATCTAAGTTTACCTGAGACAAATCTGGTTGCAAACATCATGATATCTTTGGGAATAGAATCACAGACATAGTGATCAATACTCTTAACGTTTTGTTCAAGATAGTGACATCCTAATCTGATCTCATTTCTAATGAAGATCCAAAACGTTGAAAGAAGAAAATGGTCCGAAAAATAATTGAAGTAATAAGTCTCGGTTTACGGACGTGAAACAAAAACCTGAAGCCAAAGACTGAAGCCTGACGAACTGCCTGAAACGGCCGAAGTATCCGCGTTTTTACAAATAACTTTGGAAGAAAATTAAGTAACTGTGGAGGCTAACAAGGTCAGTCCTATTACTAAATGACCCAAAATTGACTTAGGTATGTACACAACTGTACTCAGACAATTATGTTTTTAGACCATCAATATAGGCCCAAAAGAAGACAAATACTATTTAGGTAATAAAAGACTTCTTCGTTAGCTTAGAGATCGCCAGTGCTGCTGCAACTTTATGCAAAGTTGTGAGTTCGATTCTCGGGTCGAGAAAATGCCTGTAGGGTTTTGTTTGTAGAATATCTCAGTGTGGGTTTGTGATAGTAAAAGGCTTGCCCCGTTACTCTCCACGGAACTTAATCATAACTAACTAAATATGAGTTTTATGGGTGCAGTGCAGGTACCCATAGTATCTCACCCTTTCTTGTAGCACAGGTGTAACGTTATGTACAACTATTCACAACACAATAGACAATTTCCCTTTTCATGGTATTTTCCCTATTTCTGTTTTCCCTAAAAAACGTAAACACTATAACTGAAGACAACATATCCTTTTTATTTATTTGATTTGAGACGAGAACATAAGGACGGCCATATCTCAGATATTCTGAGTTTGTTTTGGGCGGTAGGTAGCGTGATGGATGTAGCCGTCCTCGTCGTGGAGTGTAGCCATTTGTATCCGCGGCCGTATGAGAGTATTTTTGATCAACATTTACTTGGTGCTATCGAGTTATCGATGTTGCTTTTTCCGGTATTTTGCGAAGGTATTTTGTGAGCAGTTTCTTGATGAAATGAGATTTTGTTGAAGAAATTCTCACGCTGCTTCTAAAACGAAGCTTTCAATTATATATTTATTGCATTACATAATGATGTACTCGTAGGAACAACTAAATTTTACATGGAGTAAACAAAACTTGGTAAGGATACCAGAGCGTTAACTGTGTTTCTGATAACTACAACCCAGGGGTCTTTACGTCAATAATGAATAGGTTACTTCTAGACAAGCGTCTTCTACCGTCAACCACATCATTGCTTACCATCAGACGAGATAATGGTCAAACTCTAGCCTATCCATAATAAAAAAGTTGCGTTTGTTGAAACATAAAGATCAGTATCACAATATAAATATGTATATAATACTAGAAACTTCAGGAGATACCCAAGATCTCGTTCCCAACGGACAATTTAAATAAAAAATTCGGCAATATTTGTGAACAGTCCTACAAATATTTTTATCAAACAACGACGGAGGCCCTCGTGAAGGACGGCCGCGGCTCATCGCTTGTCTAAGGCTTTAATAAAACCTCCTCGAGAGTTCCTCCTCCCTACGACTTGTTTCAATTGTTTTCGGGAAAAACTCACAATGTTGACATTGTGTGTCATTTCGTCAAGTTGATGGAAATAAATTTAGTTTGACTTACCCTCGGGAGGTCGGGAATGAGACTTACCTGAAAGATAGAAAATATATAATTAGTTATGTTATTAAAGGAAAATTTTGTCGAAATACTTCTGTGTTGATAAACAAATTAGAACATTTAAGATGAAATATCAAATAACAAAGTTTGGAATTGATTAAAATGGTAGTCAGAGCAGTGTTAAAACAATTAGTGAAATAACCATTAATCATGATATTCTTTCAATTAAATTTCTATTAAATATTTATTGCATCCATTGATCAAAATGCATGAGTACCTACTATAAAACAATGACGTCCTTTACCGTCCATTATTGCCAATTTATTTACGTCCATCCGTCGTAAAAATTGAAAACTTGGCTCGTATCATTATCGTATATCTTTTATTATTATATATATACGCACTGGCGTATTTCGTAAGAAATAAATTAAAATTTAAACGATAAGTGAAGAAAATGAATAATCGAGACTAAGCTATCAAACACAGCGAGTGAGTTGAAGTTAATAACAAACTCGAGCGAAGTGTTTAAAGTAGCGAACTTTGCGATCAGCCGCGAGCCCGTCTGATTGTTCAACTAATAAATATATCGCGAGAATAAGGAGGTTCATTGTAGAACATATTTCATTTTATTCAATTTCGTGCATTTCATCGGTTTTACATTTTATTTACAATAACTTAAGAGGCCTGCGTACACCGCGCGCTATCTCGAGTTGAGAAGAAATAAAATACGTTTTTGAGGTTGATGGAATCAATCCAAATAGTATAAACAATTCCTAGACACACTGACTGGAGTAAAGTCATCAATTCATCATCCACACACTGACAGTTGCTTGCTGTGATAGCAATACAAATTATTGGAAATTTGGGAGATGTTCCAAAAAGATGGACCAAAAATGATGAATGAAAAATTAATGTATTTCCAATATTGTTTCGAGTATTTATAATTTGATAAAAATATCTGTGTTTCTACGGAGAGATATTTTAAAATATTGTTGTTTATAATATAGAAAAAACAAAATAAAGACATGACATTTTCGCTGTGAAAATGTGCAAATTTAAATTCGCTTAAATTTTGTTTGGGGTATGTTTTTCAAAAAAAAGACGACGTAGGATCCTAGATAAATATTGTCTGAATCCGAATAACATCATATTATGGTGTAAATATGCTTAAACTGCAAACGATTTTGGTATTACGTTTGTATGGGTAATTCTAATGTCGCGGTCACCTTAACGCGCAAGGTGAGTTAAGTTTGTCATTGTATTATGTATTTGGCATGAAAAATAGGGTGGAAATTCCAAAAATATTCTTTGAAAAGGGAGGTCGATTTCGGGCAACTGCACGAGCGATAATTTGCTGCTGCATAATAATATATTCAAATCACACGGAGAACGAGAACGATAACATTTTCCAAGAATCATCTAAGGCCAAGGTATTCGTTTGGGCATCGACACACGGTGCATAATTAAAAAAATAATAATTCGGCGTTCGATTCGTTTCATTATCGTATTAAAAACTGAAGGTTTTTAATAAAACCAACTAATGAACAACTCGATATTTCATTAAAACATTGACTTAATAAAAAAAGCATCATATTTTTAAATTCATCATTCCTAAAACGCCAACAATGTCAGCCTAAGATTGTCTACCTTGAACTGAGAACCTGTTTATTAAGGGAATGAGTCTAGATAAGCATATTTTCCTCATTTATCCTGGGCTTATTAAAATTTTCAACATATTTCATCTGTGCGTAATGCGCGGTTCCTTTTTAATCTTGAAGACTTATTGTGACTTCAATATGATTGTGATTTAGACTATGGAAAAAGAAAATACGAACAGAGTATACTACTCACAATGTTACTACACGATGACATGGTTTCCGATTCTAAGAAAATGTACAGATGGATATAAGCCGTTGAAACATTTTTACAATCACCCAGAATTTTTACTATTACTGTTCAGATTTGCATATTTTATCTCAACGCTACATCTCTTTTCTATGATTCAATCCTTAAACAAATACAAAAAGAACTCGAATCATTTTTACGTAGCATGTAGCTACGAATTATCAGGAAGCTCAAAGGAAAACTAATCTCCGCTACGGCGTAGTAGCTACGCCGTAACCAACTGCTACGGCGTAGCAGTGCTACGGACTTCGAGCATGAGTAGCTTACAAAACAACTATGATTTGTATCATACAAGCAGAATATTGGAAAGCGTAACTACTGGTAAGTAGAAGAGTTGTGAGTGAATTTTAAAGGAGATACGTTTTTGTGTTCAAAAATAGCAATGTTTCTCGACACACATGATTTCGTCACTAGAAAATTACTTCCTAAACCAAAACCAAAATCAATTTCTTAAAAGATTGCGCTCTTTTCCCCAAAAAAAACCTTAAAGAATTTCCCCCAAAACATTTCAAACATTATCTCTCAGAGCAAGAGCAATCACAATGAACATACAGACACACATACATTCGCGAACATTTTCTCCGTAAACCGCTTAAGTAATCAAAGGAAACTCTTCCATTAAGGCGGGATGGTGAATTAAAACACGTGGCAACCCCTTAGCCCGCGTGTACCCCCGCTGTAACCCCGCGGTAACCCCGCCGTAACCCCGTGACGAACACACAGGATTCTTAGAGAAGTTCCCCGAATTGATAGAAGTTTTCATGAAAACACATTCTTGGCGTTCTGAACACTACGCAAGAATTACAGAAGTTATGTTTGGCTTTTATGAAGTAGTGGCAAAGTGGAATAAATCAAATTTTGATGTTAATATGTGTTTGCTGTACTAACTTCTGCCAGTTGTTTTGTCCATGTGATAGTAAAAAGTATATGCCTATGTCAGCGGTAACATAGCATATACTGTACTCATCACAATTTACTGTTTTTAACACTAGACAAGGTGAAGGATTTCGCATCAGTCTCAAAGAAGGTTAAGTGTCAAACCCTAAAAGAATATGCAAATAGTTGGAGAGTTACGGTAAATGTTCCATATATGTATATTCCAAATTATAGGTCTGAAGAAAACTAAATCTAGAAAAAAATAATCAAAATAATTAGACTTCTCCGTCTGGATGGACTGACACTCGATGTGTTAAGACTTTACTGACCAAAACTCACACTTGTTCTATCAGTTGGGCCACGGTAGCTCTTTAACAATTTATTAAGGCGTGGTTATGATTAAGACCTAGTTCATAGAAATATTAATAAACCAACATTTGAAATCACGATATTCCAAATGTACCACCAACTTAGCCTACTGTCAATTCTTGTACAGTAACTGTATTTGGATCACGCAATATTTCAAAATGCCGCTAATATAATTATTTCTTGGCCATTCTAAAGCAAAGAGCAAACTTGTCAGTGAAACACAATTGTATTAAGTTCGCCTCTTCCCGCTTGTGCCGAGATTAGATTACTGTGCCTACAAGTTACTTGATCGCGTTACGTTACAATTTACTTCAAATAAACTTATTATGTTTGCTTTTGAGAATAAATTGAATGTGGTTCATGATAAAGGTTTACTGTGTGTTGCTAATGTTTGAGAAGTAATTTTGTTTAACCTTCAAGAAATCTCAAAGAAAAAGAGCCGGTTTGAATTGGGTCTGGTTTTTTTTAACTACCAGTGCTCCGCGGTTTCATACACGTCTTTGACTACTGCTAAGTTATTTTTGATTGTAGTGTGTTGTCACGCTTATAAACTCGATAAATAGCACCTATTAGCCCTTTGTATCTATTTTTCTGTCTCCTTCTTCTTAGATAATACTTTGTGTGTACATAAACTGTTAAATAAATTAAGAAACTAGTAAAAAGTTCCTGATAAGAGTAATTAGAGCGTTCAAATAAACAAAACAAACTTCAGCTTTACAGTATAGTTAAGAATAATTGACAAAACGGATTTAATCATCACTAAGTAAAGATGCAATATGCGCGTACAGTTACTGTTATAAGAGCTGTAATCTGTATTACATATACATCATCATCATCATAATATACGTATTATTGTGAAGAACATTACATGAAGAACTACGAATAGCAATACAAAACTTGCTCGCAGCGTTATCTACACCACGGAAAAGCAACAGCGGAAACTTTTCAACCCTTCGAGAACTGTTCAGCCATGTAGTACGATAAACTTTTCATAGATGGCGCTGTTGTAACGTTAACAGAGGGTAGGTAGGTAGGTAGGTACCTACTACCCTTCGGAAGCAGAAAATGCAAACTCCCTAAGAGCAGCCCTCTAGCAGAGCGCGCGAGAACTAACAACAACCCCAAGATCTTCGTAGTTCATGAAACTTCCGATAGATGTCGCGAAACAGAAATGTATTTTGTTAACCCTACTATCAACACATCAGAGCTCTAATTTGATGTAAAACTCTAGAATATCTTTGCGTTGGTTTTTAACATTCTAAAGTTTCGTCGTCAGAGATTGTTATTAACTTCTCTGTTGTAGGATTTCAGTATCCCGCAATTTCAACATTAAAATCTACTCTTACCTTTAACAGATGAGGATCCCTTTCAGCAGCGTCCAGCAACGACTCCGCCTCGCTCAGCCACGCCACGAACTTCTCCAGCGACCGGTCGAAGTTCTGCAGCGATGACACCGCCGAATGCAGCGCTTTGCCTCGAGCAACAATACTGTAGACGAAAGATAAAATCAAAGACAGGCAATTTTGAATTCAAATCAGGCAGAACTGATTTGTTCATGCACATGATTTTATATGCCCACAACTCGGGTTGTTAGGTACTTAAAAGTAAAACATTTTGACCATTGTTTATTTTGAATTATTTTGATCAAACTGAATATTTCATCTTAAAATATGATAAAGTCAAAAGCAAACGCTTTTATTATTAGAGTTAACTTTAGAGTTATTATTTTAATTAAAGTTTACGAATGAAATATTCATGAATTCTATGCCTTAAGGTGAATATTTATGAGTTAGTTTATACAGCCTGAAGCTTGTTGAATATTAATCATTTGGTTAATTTAAATGTTACTGTTCAGGAACAGCAGTTACTTTAATGAGATAACATGGAATAATGTTCTCAGTCCTACAGGAAATGTTTTCTTTATTACAAATTTCTTGAAAAAGTTTTTTATTAGGAATAGTAGGTACCTATCGGTAGTAGGTACCTATTTTTTTACATTTTCTAGTGTAATACGCCATCTAGCTTCCGTTGACGAAAAGGATGAAGAGCTTTCTAAGGGAAGTGTCTTACATAAACACAAAACCTACATCTACGCATATACTTCCCTAGATGGCGCTGTTTGAAAAATTAAACTCACTGTAGAAAGATGGCGTTACTTGCAACTGAAGCTACTAGAACTCCGATTTTTTTCGCTTCATCATGAATCATTCTACAAAAAGTTATCTCACCTGTTATTAAGCTCATTATATCTGTGGTTGATAGCCTCTGTGGAGCGTTTGATACGAGTTGTATCATCGTTGCGGTACACTGCGATCAGGCGTTGTGTCAGCTGACCAAAAAGTTCGATCTGATGCTTGTATTGATGAACTTCAGCGTGGAACGACTGCAAACAAAAAAATGATTATTCATTATGACAACGGAAATTAAATAACTAAAAATTAAATTAGGTTTAAAAAAATAGGCAATATAAAAATTAGCGCCATCTAGTGACTGAGCTTGAAAAGTTTGTACGGTACGAATCAGTTACAAACGGTTACCAATAGATGGCGTTAAATACAAGTTATGATGGTTAAACAAAAACAAATGTCTCTGGTTGTAGCAATAAAGATCGGGCGTCGTGATAAGCATAATTAATGTAATTATATTGCTCCAGTTATATAAACATTAATTTTATTCAAAGTTCAGTCGTTGGGTTACAGTCACGTCATGTTTCCCAAGACATGACGCTTTTGAAGTTTTGATTGAAGCGATCGTGTTTTCTTTAAGATTCCTTTAGATATATTCAACTGTGAACTCAGTCTTAACATGACTTTAATTAGCTTTCATATTCTTAATGAGAAAAGTTAGAGGCCAATAACTGTTTCTTCTTCCTCGAATGTACGTTTAACTATTTATGGACTCCAACAGGTATGGCCTGAACCTCATGAAACAACTCCTTAAGCTCTAGGTGAAGCAAGGGTGTCAGACTTTTTCTGACACAGGTGGGTTTAAAAAGCTGTGTTTCTTCAATTGTCTTTTTTATTGAAGGAACATGGTTATTTTTTTTTCGAACAATCCCGCAGTGCATCGGTGTGTTAACTATGTTTCAATATAAATACATATATGAATATATGAAGCGATAGAGCATTAGGAATTTTGCATGAAAGTTATATCCAATTAAATTTTACAAAATAAGTTGGAAAGTATAATTATAAGTGTTAGAATGTGAAGAAATTATATGAACAGTTGATATACGTAAGAACGTTTGTTATATCTTGTGAAGGTTATTGAAATTAAAATTATATCAAATCGTTTTTTACAATATGAGACACATACAGCATTACAACATCCCTAACGACGGAATATACTTTCTCTATTATTAGGTTCCGGAAATCCGATGGATGCGAGACGCACAGGACCGGTCTTTGTCGCTTGGGGGAGGAAGGCCCATGTCCAGTATTGGTTGTCTTTCAACCGAAATTATGATGATGATGATGAGACAATTCCTTGCTCTTTCTACTACCGATAGTCAAAATCAACAGGGGCGACCATCAGAAAAACGCTGAGAGCATAAAGCTGCCAGCTACCAGTTCATATGAGTGTAGTATAAACATGTTGTTTAAGTCTGAACTCCGTTTGGATATACGAGTAAGAATATATTAGACAATTATACCAAAATGCTTAATTACAAAACTCATAGCAAAGATAAACAATAACCCAGTCCTTATACTTCTCGGATGTACGTAAAACAGCGCCAAGTCCCGTTCCCATGCAAAGCGGAATATTATAGGGCTGTGCCGCGGCCGGCGCCAATTAACGGCGATTTATGGCGCCGTGCGAGCAACTCCAACTAAGTTGTGAGTAATATCGCCTGCAACTCTACCAGATATGGATGTTTTAAGGGGTAATATGGCTCGCCTTTAGCTAGTGAAGAAATATTATGGGATTGAATTTATGTTGGGCGTGTCTTGAAAGTTGTGGTCTGTTCAGGATACTTTTTTTGGGGTATATTGTGTGTTCTTTTAAATTAACTTTTTCTACTCCAATCGCAGCTATCAGTGGCTATGAAAATGTAATAACATTTCTTTCAGTATCAATGAATCACATACTGTAACTATTAATTTGGTTCAATAAAACTTCGCGCTTAGTTTCAGTTTTAAGAAAGCGCTTGAGTTATAGATATACTTAAACCTCTCTAAATAACCGTGTAAAATAAAATATTCGTAACCTGGGCAATTAGTACAATGAGAGACGATTCAAAATCATTCAAACTATTGGCAAAATGAGAGTGTAGCGCTCTAATTATTAAATAAAAAATGAGCCCTTGACGACATTAAAGAAGTAGCATGAAGCAACTTCCCAGCTCTATAACAACTTACATTAAGACATAATACGTCTGAGTTAGCTCAACACAAACAGACTCGGTTACAACCAGCAGTGCCTACACCGTGTCTACACGTATATCTGCCTACAATCCGTCTGTGCGTGTGTATGTATCGTCGCGGTAATTATGCAAATGTACAAAGTTTCCGCCACCGTCGGCACTAACCCGCTACGTTTATATTTTTGCCGATTCCACAAGAAATTGTATCGCAGCAAGTTTTTGTAAGCAAAGGAGTATACTCTAGATAATGTGCTGAAAGTTTCGTCATAAAACCTGCCTATGTTGCAGGAAACTAGCTTCATTTGGGAAGAGTTTTGTTTTACTTAAGATACGCATACACGGTGAAGATTTAGTATTTCATATTAGTTAAAATATTATAAACTTAACTTGCTTTGCAGATTTTTGTTTTTGTGTATTCCGTAAAAACCTCGTTGGTTACACATTTAAACGTAAATTGTTTGGTATTTTCTTTTCTTTAACTTCTAATGTGTCAATATTTTTTACCCATAACAAAAAAGAAAATATCTACCACTCGTGGTTTAGATTTTGACAGAAAATATATAAATATGTGTCTATATAAGTAAAAGAAGAAACTGACATATCAATGCATACCCGAAACGACTGGACCTAGGAACTTGAAATTTCCTTTTATGGTGTAGGCGAGCACTAAGAAAGAATGTTTAAAAGTCCATCATTTAAGGGTGTGAGAGCTACTAACATGCAACCAAAGCCGCTGGCAGCTGCTAGTTATGTATATAAAATGTTCTCATATCTACCCCAATTTGGATAACAAATTACATAATTATCTGTATTAAGATACTGCTGTTACTATAGCCTTCTTAATCTAATAATAACAGCCGCACAGGTCGATCTCCAAGGTGAAGCAACGCTTGCCTAGGTTGGTCTGTGGATGGGTGACCATCTTAAAATAACGAGTTTCCTCCGTGCCTCGGAAAGCACGTTAAGCCGTTGGTCCCGGCTGTCATTTGTAGATCTTTGGCAGTCGTTACGGATAGTCAGAAGCCAGTAAATCTGACTCCAGTCTTGCCATGAAGTACCGTGTTACCCCAGTTAATGGGTTGTGGAGGTCTGGTAGGCAGCCGCTCCTCGTAAAATACTGGTATTCAGCTAAATCCGGCTTGACTGGAAGCCGACCCCAATATAGTTGGGAAAAAGGCTAGGCAGATGATGATGATGTTACTATAGCCTTCGTTCTTTCCCTATCTTATGTCTCTAAGTTTTCGTCACGTGTTTTATATCATTCAAATGTATTGTTAGCGATATTGTGAAATAGGGCAAGCCATAATTATGGCGACAAGTCTTCTCTTTGAGGAATGGCTTGCTACCAGAAACCGTAATATATGCAGATTCCTACCCTGATTCAGGCGGAAAAAACTTCTTGAGAAAAGGTGTAGGCTCTAAGGTAAGGTATATCTTCAAGTGAGTGAAAGATAAGAAGAGGGCATCAAGATCTGGATTAGTCAAAAAATTTAGATTAGGTACAAACACTAATAGCGACAGACAAAGAACGGCTAAGAATCTTCTAATTAGATAATGTCAGTCGAAAAATCAACGATCATGTTCACTCATGAATCCCTAATCTAATATCTGAGAATATTTCACACAACACATGAGTGTCGCGTCTTTGAATTGCTTTCATTAACAGATTCATGTGTCGAGAATCCGATCACGACTGAACGACTGAACGAACGAACGGCTGAACGGAATGAACGGAAAATATCTCGTCTATTTACTGAAGGATTTCCGACTTATCATTTTCCTTATGCCGATATTACTGGATCGTATATTTCGTATTTATTATGCTACTAGCTGATGTCTACGGGTTTTCCCGGTTTTAAATATGTTTTTACGTAATAATTACCAAGTACAGTTTTTAAACTTCGTCATTTTAATTCTAAAAATATTTATAAAAATATTCACTAAAACTAACAAGTTCGATCTCCGTCGCTCCATTTATTGTTTACTAAAATGTAAAAATATTTCTACATTTTAGTACCCAATTTATTTCTTACAGTATTAAACATCTTATATGATTATTTTATAATAATTCATAATCATATCACATAAATTATATTAAAATAAAGGATCAAATTAATTGAGTACATAAAACTCCACAGTCATGATTTTTCAATGACTAGTAATAATTTTTTATTTTTTTTAATTGTTATAAACTAGTGCTTGACTGCGATCCCACCTGATGGTAAGCAGTGATGCAATTGTTGATGGTGAGGCGCAATAGCTTATTAAAAGCCTATTCACTCTACCCTTGAAGACACAAAAATTATAATCGGACGGGAAAACCGCAGCAGGCAAATTGTTCCAATCCCTCGATGTCCGCGGTAAAAAAAAGCGGTATTAAAAGTATTAACCCATCAATTAACTAGGTCATCATCAACAGTTATACTATCATTCAGACTCTTACTGGCTAATTAAATTAGATCCCATAGATGTGTCAAAGTGCCCAAAAACGACAACACTTGAAAGTCAATTTTGTTTCTGTCGTTTTTCCACTTTATTCTAACCTAACTGCTGTTCAAACAGGCTACACCTTTTCCTTTGTTGCCTTTCCCGGCAAAGTTAACGAACTAGCCGGAAAAAGCCATTTTTCGACCAAGTAAAATTACAAAACCTATATCTGCAATTTATCTTTTATATGGACATCGTTGCGTATAGTTAGATGTCTAGTTGTAAAAAATATAGTCAACTTTGAAATCGATGCAAGACTTTAGACAAAAACTTGAAAGTTGAAACTGTCCGTCTTTTCATTTGAGTGACAATCAAATACTCTGGTTAGAACGAAAGCGTTATAATTTTTAATAACTAAAACCCACCAGTGTTCGTTTGGTTTCTTGCGGTGATTCTTTCGAACAAATCCGTTAAACTGTCTTGCAATATCGTTCATAAATCAAAAATTTCGATGAGGTCATATGGCATATCTCTACAAGACGTCATCCAGCATTAAAGACACTCTAACTTAGCAACTTAGCTAGGAGAACAGAACTACACCCACAGATTTGTTTTAACTTACATGTTTCATATAGATCTAGTACTTATACAATATGGAGGATATTGTACAAATACTTGTTATTGGAAATAAATAATAACTATTATAAAAAAGACACTCTAAACTACTAAAATATGTAAGATGACAACACTACCGCAATATCACATAATCAGTACCAAATATTGTGGACATCAAAAAGCGTTATGGCTGAAAGAATTCCTCTCTTTATCTCAAAGCTCTTCACCTATAATGAGCTATGACGTGGAAGTGACAGTACTGACAGTCCACCTAAAGGTAAAAGGTAATTACGACATTTCTCTGACAGGTCTACGTCATGTCGGAGCAATTTGAACCAGTTCAGATGATGTGACAGCCTATTCAGGCAACGTCACGGACAGTCAGCATCAAACAGACAGGTATTGACAGGTAGCTAGATATGTGTGATGATATTGATGCAGAAAGGACGGTACCACCAAACAATGCGGTACGGAAAGCAGTGAGCCGAGATAACGCGAGGAGACGGCGTGTCTTAGTGTGTCGAGAGAAATGTTACGTGATATACACGGGCGAGATTATCATGTTATAGAGAGATAACAGGCATGAGAAATTCATGAAATATTATAGGTGAAATATATTGATACGAGAAGGGAAAACTTTGCATAGAGCACGGAGAAGCGAGAGATTTCGCATAGAATTTATTTTATATAAATAAATGAACATAAATGTTACTAAGGATATTGGTACAGTAAAGTCTCAAAGATGTAGGTAGCCTAGTTCTAGCATTATATTCAGGCTGTTTGGCATACAATGTAGCGAGGTATGACGTTTCTTGGCTTACATATCCTACAGAGTACGTTAGTAAACTTCGAAGGGGTGAATTTCTTGGAAATATATGTGTAGCATTTTACACAACATTGACACGTTTTTATTCAGGTTTTCATCTTATAAAGAGAAACGAAGACAGCGCAGAATATTTTTGGATTCAAAATGAAAATGATACTGTAGGTAGCATTCTTCTCTGTTACTTTGTAGTAAGTAGCCTGTGAGAACATCTAGACAGCTTCTTCAGAAAGTGGACTACATCTGTAAAGAGCCGTGAGAAGTGGTGGTAGTGCGGGAAGACTACTGCGCAGTGCGCTAAAATCGCTAAACTACAGTAATTGTACAGCTATTTTTTTAAAGTTGTATAAACTAGTGCTTGACTGCGATGCCACCTGATGGTAAGCAGTGATGCAATCGTAGATGTGAAGTGCACTAGTTTATTAAGAGCCTATTCACTCTAGCCTTGAGATTTCAATTGCAATTGTAGCTGTGTACAGTAATTTAGTTGAACATAATGTAAAAAACTTCTAAAAATCAATTTTAGCGATAAGACCGCCCAGTTTTAAGTTCCTACTGTAATTTATATAGAATATATCTATCTCAAGCACGACCATTTATTATTCGTCCTGTTAACCTATTACTGTATCTGAAAAATCTGAATCCCTCCCGAAAATTATTCAGATCCATGGCAGACACAATCCATTACACCACAGCCGACATTCCCTCACTACATCTTCTCGCATGCACCTCACACTTAGACTGTACCACAGAGCTAGGAATCGCCATCCTGGCAGCTCCTGGAGATACCTGTAGATATAGCATAGTGTAGTCTAAGCTATAATATTTCTACTGCTAAGACTCGGGCCTCCTCTCTCGGAGTGGGAATGGGTTGAAATCCACCATGCGGGCCCAGTGCGGATTGGTGGATATCATATGATCTTGAGCATGTCTTCGAATGTTTGGTTCTAAGATATGCCGGTTTCCTCACAATATTTTCCTTTACCATTTTAAGAGTAGTGGTGTTGAAATAAATTACACTAAGTAATGCACCTGGTTAGGTTACGCTTGAACTCCACTGAGCCACCACTACTTTCAAACCTATCGATACCTGCCTGCTTAAAAAGAGACAGTGCTGTTTATCTTGTATAGCCCCATCTCTTTCTTTCAAAACGGAACCAAGATGACATTGTCATGCTATACGGTACGTAATGTGACCGGGGCGAGTAGTAGTAAGCACAATCATCATGGGTCAGTTTGACGTTGGCACGCGATTGGTTCGTTAGTCAATACCGGTCGCCTACGGGCCACATTAGTCGCATTTCTTTCTTTTTCTTTTCCTTAATGTAAAGTGCGATGTTTGCTATGAACAGATGAAAGAGGATGGAATGGAAGTAGTTTGCAATTTGTACTAGAGTGAGTGTCGCCGCTTGTCTCCCACTCTTTAACTGAACTATAAGCAAGAAACCTATACGGACGCGCATTACGCACACTTTTAACTGTTCTGTGTATGTGTTACCTTCTGTCTACAACAGCGGCCACTACGTCGTCGTGTAGCTCTGTGGCACGTGATTACACTTCGAGTCACGTCGTCAACCTAATACAAAACTACAGACTGGCGCTGTTCACGCAAGGATGTTTTATCACCTTTTTATTATGGAAACATTACTTTAGTCTACATGTCTGGCAAACTAGAAATAGGTTTTTCTGAAGATGTTTAGGTGACAAGTTATATGATGTTTAAGAAGGCTCTATATTTATGTTGTTGATACTTTCATTATATTGGTACTCGATACGCATACAAATTATTTTGATAAAGAAAAATGCGATGAATGAATACATACGAGCGGAACTGTTGCTACATACTAAACAGAACAGTGAACTTGTCTAGAGTTAAAAGTAATTTTCAGGCAGAGAACTTTCTCGACAGTATGCTGAGAGTCCTTATTAAATTGTCTAAAGTCTACATAAGCAAAATTTTACAATAATCATGTTACACAATAGAAATACCGCAAACATTAGTATTCACGAAGAACTTGAATAATAAGACTGCTGTCTATACAGAGTTTGCATTATTATTTGTCTTTGTTTACTATAAATCGACATGCTTGGAATCTACGGCTCTCTTTAATATTGTACTTAGTTCATGAATCCCCGACCGGTCCTATGAGACCGCGCTGTTATTGTTTTACTATTGTGTCTCGTTTTGCGGGTATGTGATAGGTTAAGCCTTTCAAACACATTTTTCAGCCGCTCTGATTCTTTGTGATCAGATAATATTGTGAAATCAGGTAAGATAGCGGTCAAGCTCGAACCTATTAAACAACAAAAAAAGAACATACCTTCTGCTCTCTAAGCTGCATCTCCAGCACGTCGGCGGTGTTGGCGGGCGGCTGCATGGCGGCCAGCCGGGCCTCCATCCTGGACAGCCAGGCGTCCGCGTCGCGCCGCCGCGCCTCGTAGCGCTGCGAGTCGCCCAGCATGGCGTCCAGCTGCGCCTTGCGCTGCAGCACGCGCGCGTTCGCCTCATCCCAGTGCTCGCGGAGGGCGGTTACTGTGGACAACGATGAAAAAGTTGATTAGTTAAAATGCGTAAGATGGCTTTGGAAGAAGAAAGGCAACGATAAATGATAACACATTCATTTAGGCAAGGCAAAGTATTTCGGAGACCCAGGTACCCTCTGTGATATGGTCAATGACACCAAGGCACTGCTGGCCTTTCTTGAGGAGCTGGAGTGGATCGAATGACACAATGTACCACCCGCACGCAAAATACGCGCTTTAGTCGTGGAGTTGCGGATACCAACCCGTTTTACTATACGACTACTACTAAAACATTCAAATTCAATATTTTTATTTCATAAAGGACACTTAAAAAACGTCAGAAGCTATCACACGGTTACGATTCTTCGTTTTCTATGGAGAAGACAGATAACACATTTATTGTGCGCACAGCTAAAGAGTGGAATTGCCTGCCGGAATCTGTATTGATAGCTTCAACTTAGGGGTCTTTAAGTCAAGAGTGAGTAGGTAACTTCTAGGCAAGTGTGCTTCATCGTCGGCCACATCATACCTTACCATCAGGTGAGATAGTGGTCAAACGGTTGTTTGCTTTTAGGTGTTGTTTTTGTGTAATCCATGCGACATTCTTCTCTGTATAAGCACAAAGATTTTGTCCAACAAAAGAGCAATTATAACTATTAATTATTATGAAAGATTAAATAGTTTTGTCCGCTAAACGGTGACCGTCTCTCATTTTACGAGCACTTTTCAATTTAAACTTAGGTAATTGCTTCCCTGTCTCTAAAGAGTCTTTACGTGAAACGGTTTCACTTTAATTATTTACTGGCTTTTTTATTTCACCTTTGATACCGTTTGTGGGTTTACCCACAAGCTGTAGGTTCGCCTTTTACGAGAGCCGAGACGGTAGGACCTAATTAATTAAATTAGTAATTTTATTATGTACCTGAAAAGGTTTGCAGGTTTTATCAACGCAGGGTAAGCGAGATAATTAATTAAGTCTAATGTGGTAACAGGCATTATGATTATTATGAGTCTTTTTATGAAGGAATATGATTACACGTTCCTCGAGTTTAAGGATAAAGGGATCAGAGTATATTGGGGATATATTGCGAATTAACGTGAAGGGATGTCTTCGTACCTTTTTACCCTTAACAAAATACTTTTACGCATTATGTATGAAAGGCTTATGATAAGGAGAACCCAAAAAACTGTCCCCTTCGCCCTTTCCTTTAATATATGTACCCAATAATACCAGAATATTCTCAACACATTCTTAACAAAAGAATTACTTACAAGATTCTCAACAAAAACAGCCATGTTACGAGCCCCAAATGTATGTTTTTGTATCAAGGAATATACAAGATATTGTATGAGACGCCCAAAGGGACCGGTTTGTCAAACTAAACCATGTATATTAAAATATCTATTCACATATTCAGATACAAAATATATTCGTACTATGAACCGTAACACGAGATTGAAAATACACGAACCGACAAAGTTTGTTATACATTGCGGGTTTAGACGCACGTCTCCAGTAATGTTATTGAAGGAAGCTCGCAATGTATTCTGAAACAGATTTTCGTTCGAGATTTGATGTGGCGTGGAAGCTCGCTCGGTACCATTATCTAGTAGATCAAGAAAGATAAGTAAATATGGAATAAGTTGGAAGTAAATTGCTTTTGAACAAGTATACAGTGGAAGTGATAAGAACCTTGTGAGGCAGATTTGTTTTAATGTGTCAAAGAAAATGCTGAGAATTGTTTGGAAAAACATTGTTTTGACGTTTTAATGGACTTTTATGGGAACGACGAGTCTGTTGAGTATTCTGACTTGTTTTCTTTCTTATAATGAACTTTTATTTATTTAGGTTTATAAGGCTGGCATAGATAGTATAGTTACAGCTATCTAGATAAAAACGATGAAAGATCAATCCAGAAAATTCGAAAAAATATTCACATAATTTTCCTTATTATTAAAAGAATTACGAGTGTAATAGTTCATAATGAGTAACTGTTATTGGTTCACTCTTTAAAAGATCTGAATAAAGCAAATAATAAAATTAAAATTACTACTAAAACTGCTGCCTGCGGCGTCGTAGTTATTAGTAGATTATTTCCCAAAGAATATACCTATTCTCAGGATAAAAAGTATCATAATTATGTGCTATTTCAGTACTTGTTCCAACCGTGTACCGAATGTCATCTGTTCATCAAATCTGTTCATTCGTTTGAGCGTGAAAAAGTAATAAACATACAATAAAGTTTATTCTATTCTATACAAATTTTCGCCTTTATAATAATATAAACATCCAATTAATTTTATTGCACCTAATACATAATTTAATTTACCCACCATCTCAAAGCTTCCGAGCTCAAAGATGCTGTTTTCTTTCAATTTCCTCTAGATTGCGCCGCCATTTTCCATGAAACCAGTTAGTTTCCACACAACACACGAAGCACAAATAATATACAAACACAAACAGACTCTCAGACCGATGTATGACGTTTATGAATTAAATATCATGCATTTGAAACTCAAAGCTTATTTAAACATCAAACATCAACTCTATTTTATGAGGAATACAGTTTCATTTCGAATGGTCGTGAATAAAGGGTGAGTTTTGTTGAAAATGAGCTGATATGTTGAGTTAGAAACGTGAATATTATAATGAAGATGTATTTCCCGAGGACCGCCGTCTTTCATGTCAGCCTAGCGAGACACTTCGGGTAATTAAAATATTATTTTCAGACAGAATCTGTCATATTTCTACCGCTTTGTTTACCTACATATTTGTTTAGGAAGAAAACAAACACGTATATTTTTAACTAACTAAATACTTGCCAAACTACTTTACAGGTTTGATAAAAACTAGAATACTTCAATATAAAAGGATTTAAAATTAAAATGTCATACAAAAATCTGCAACATAAGAGTTACTTCACACTGAAATAAAAGCAAAACCTTAAAAAATTCAGTCCCCAGTGGTGCGAGGCGCGAGCTTCCTGGCCAAAATTCTGTGCAAATGAGATGCACACTGAGTCAAATAGTGTCGCACTAAGGTCGTTACGCGACGCCAAGTGGAATACTGTGTTAGTTTGATATTTCGTTCGCAGTTTGCCCTGGGATTTGAAATCGTGTGCGGAATGAAGTTAGTTTAACGTTTCGGATGACATCGATGTGAGCCTCTAAAGGTTTTCGTTTTATGGATATTTGATGGGTTTTTTTATTAAGAGTTCAACACCTATACCTATAGGTCAATTATGCGAGAGTAAAGCATCCTATGATCTTCGTACAACTGACAGGTCCCTATATCACTCTGGTGGATCGCTACCAGTTTCTTGCTCAATGTGGCAACGATCAGTACATGCAAACAAATCGATTCCACCCAAACCAAAATGTGTCCAATTATATAGGGATACCTAAAACCGACCCGGCTTAATAAGTTCTGTCCTTTTTTTGGTTTTGTAAGTAGGAATCGGGTGTGCGCGTTTGAAAAGATATAATCATGAATCGTTTTATAGAACCTTCAGATATCCAATGGAAGTGTAGTGTTTAGAATATGAGCCTCTTGTTGAAGTTTCCCGAGCACCCTATATACATACACTTTGGCTGCAGCTGCAGTTAACGTTGTCTAGCCTAGTTAAGCCTGGTTACTTTCACCAATTCAAAAAGAAGCAGATAAAGAATAAACTGAATACTAGCATCTGTTTGCTCGCAGCTTCACCCGAATGAAAACTTGTCAAAATAACATATTGTACGAAGAAAGTAATAAACAAACAGCCAGTCTATGTTTGTGTCAGTCTGCATTAGAGGTAACCGCTTTAGCGATTGGTCGATCGCAGGTTCAAACTCAGAATGATTTATTTCATCAGTACTACTCTCAAAACCGTAAAGAAAAACACCGGCAGGTCCTAGAATAAAAAAATCGAAGACGTGTGACATCCACCAATCCGCACTGGGCCCGCGTGGTGGATTATCTACGGCACGTTCGTGTAGAGTCAACGTTATAAGGCAGACTATATCACGTTATATAGAAAGATTTACTTAGAGAGTTATAGTTTTGAATTTATAATATTCGTATTTAAATTAAATCATGTGAGACATTATGTTACCATGAAGCATACAAATAAACCTTCAGCAGGCAATCTGGACACGCCATCAAAATTATTCTTAGTATTGTCTCTTACTCAAATTGTCCCCACAACAGGTTTAAATTTCCCAGCTGTTAGCCAAGACCAGAGCTGCGATAAATTACAGCCTCTTCTCTCGTTAAAACATAAGTGAATACGAATAAAATAACAATAATATAAGTTTACGCCCCGGACTTACTTCTTATGGCGCTGTAAAAGTTTTCACGACATCGCATTACTGCGGCGTACATAAAGTCACAATTCTGTTAGTACCCAACAAATGTTTATTTTCAATTCTTACGACCATATTTTACGTGATCACTAAAAACTGTGTCAAGTAAAAGATTAATTAATTTATATTAAATTATTGTAGCATGTGCGTTTTTATTTTTAGTCGATAAAAGTCAATGAATTTTGTTTAAAATATTTGATTTTCAAAATTAATTTGCTCTTCGGATCGCGGGTTCTATTCCTGCACGGAACAAATATTTGTATGACCTACAGATAGGTGTTCCGAGTTTGGGTGTCTTGTGTATGTGAGTTTACATGTTTGTGAACGTATCCACGATACAGGAGTAATTTATACTGTGGGACAGAGTTTTATATAAAAAAAACATTGTATTTCCTACAAAACGCTCTTTTTATTTTTCAGGTAGATAACTATAAATTTAAATCAGAGCTATCATAAAATATTGTGACAAGGTCATTTAGATTATCATGACATTATACTTTACCAACAATTATGATAATGTCTCCCCGATTGTAATAGTTAACACAGAACATATTAGCAATTTAACTACCCACTAACTTCTAAAATTACCTCCATCTTACAAGATCTTCCGTCTTCACCGACATTTCAGCAGCTCACCTACTAAAAAGCCCAGTGGTACGACACGACAACGTAAAACAAAATTAATTACACTACGCAAGGGGACGCCGCGGTCGTTTAGCTTTAGTTTACAACTAAACTTTGTCCAGGAGCTGGCGCGCGGCACACTGTGCGGCAGATCCGCACACTGGTTACTTTGACCGCGTCATTTAATTTGCCTACACTTCGTATGGGATCATTGAGGGTGACAACGGGTTAGCTTGCAGTTTTACAACCACCTGGGACTGATTAAGTTTTGGTAATTTTATTAAAACAATTTCTGGGAAATGGTCCACTTGACGATTACTAAAAATAACTGCCAGACCAGAAGATGGATCTGATAAGCAATAAAGATTGTTGAATAGACACGTCAAATGGCATAAAAATACGAAAATATTGCATCAATTGTAGTATGTCTACATAAGGTATACTCCGTCGGTTTAGGTAGTTAACTAAATGTAAACAATCTTGGCATGTCTTTTTATCTAAAAGTTGTCTAAAAATTGTATGTAAAAATCTTTGCAACTAGGTATTTACCTAAATCGATGTTAGCTAATAAACTAAATTTAAATAATCTTTGTGTATATTATATACGACCTCTTTAATATAAAAAGACATACCAAGATTGTTTACTTTAGTTAACCACCTAAACCGATAGACCATAGTATGTTTGCAAATGCGGCAGATATTTTTTTCTTTTAATTGCCTTGGCTCACGTAATGAATTATTCCTATATCGTGTATTTAGTTATAAGATACTCAAATCCGAATCCCCTAGTAATATTTGTATAATACGAGAATCACACTTGAGATACGCAACGCAGCAACCAAACGCTGAACCACTGCGAAAAAGCTAAGCCCACCAGCTAAGCCAATGCTTCTAAATTAATGACAGTGGTTTCGCTCGTACAACATTAATGTCAATACTATTATTACCACATCAATGGTTTCACTTTACTATTCAGCCTGTCCCTTTGGGAAATGTAGTGTAATCAATATCTCAATAGATATTAATGAACGCAACTATCGGTAAACACATAAGCGACGCAGGCACGAAACGTCATTATCATTAACAACTCGCAACATTATCGTCGCGTTTGTAACTACACAACTTTGTCCAGGCTTTCAGACTGGTGAACGCACTGTGCAATAGACAGTACGTGATTTTTTAAAGACCTTTCTTTTACGCCCAGGAAGTATTTGAGATTATGAAAATGAAAAAGATAGATACAAAATTATGAAATGATTTTATTCAGTGTTAGAAGTTAAATTATATTATTGATTCATTAAATTGTTATTCTTGTTGTTAAATTAAAAAAAAACGCTCCCAAAATCTGTTAAGTATTATTTTTAATTAGCTAAAACTTTGTTTATTTAATTGTTACTTTTTATGATCCAATCAATGTTATATAGGGCAAATTATCCAATCGTTAGAAGAATAGAATGTGGCGTTTTGACAGTCTTTGTAATTTCTAGCTAACATATTTTATTCTCCAGGTAACGCTGGCGCCCAGTAGGACCGATAATCGTAACAAATTTTAATCCTATAGTATATTCTGACCGATTTTTTGTAGGACGTGTGCGCTGCACTATTGCTATTGCTATTTTTCACGTACAAAAAATCGGTCACCGACTATCGGACGTGGGCGAGCAGCGTTAAAGTGACGTAACGATTGAACGATAAGCCCTGAGTTATTTGTATGAGTCAAGCATCGAACCTTTCAACAGAGATCTCAAGTGCAAGAGTGGGGCGCTTGTCTGAGACACCGGGAAACCAGTAATGTTCGCTGAAATAGAAATAATACACATAGCGATACATAAACTTTACATAGATATTAATATATAGGCAATAAACAATGTGTTGTGTTATTATACATTTATACAAGTGTATATAGAAGGCAGTGAGATATAAGGTATAGATACACTGATATTATAAAGAGGTAATGTTTGTTTTTTTGTGTAGAAGGTACCTAATATCTGAAAGTACTGGTATGATTGATAGTTTTTTTTTCATCGTTAGTAAGCTGCTTTATTTCAGAGGTATATTTTATGTGCACGGGCGAAGCCATGGCCAACAGCTAGTTCTTTATATTAAGTCTCGTGCTTTACAAATTAAGTGATTAAATTAATTTAGGACAAAATTGTAATATTACTATTACAGTCAGACGTTTCTGATTGAAGCAATTTCAATAAAAAATCATATAAAAGCAATTTTCAAAGTGTTATAAAATAAATCATTTTTATTATAATTGAATTTTGCCAGCCAGGTGCGAGAGACATAAAATAAACCGTTTCGCACGAAATCATTTTACAACGCTTCCCACATTGTTAGGGGCTTTAAAAAAATACTGCAGCTTGGTGGAAGCCGGTGAGCCTGAAATCTTTATTTAACGAGGTCTAATCGACCCATCAACAGGCCGCTATTAGTGGCCGTCAGAGGGTTAACCCGAACTGGCCGCTTATTGATCACTCTTTGGGCAGGGGGGCTCACTGCACCCGACCTAAAAAAAGGTTGTTGTATTTTTAAGTTCATGTTTTTTTGTCTGCGAATATATCAGGGTTGTGCCCACTGTGCATGGGCAAAGCAAGTTTTGCCTGGCGTTAAGTGCTACAGTAGATATTGAACAGATCAGGGTAAATAAAATAACAATATAACAACAATAAATGTATTATTTGTTAAGCCTATTCTCAGCAGTAGGTAAATTTGGCCTTTTTTTAGGTGGGAAATCATCAAATGATTCCTCTCACTCTTCGGCCGAGGGGATGTCAAGCTTTTACTGACTAAATCCCACTCTTATGTTCCTTCTTAACCTCTCGTTCCAAGGCCCCGGATTTCCTTTAAGGCGGGCGCGACGTTAGAATTATCCATACAAACGTAATACCAAAATCATTTGCAATTTAAGCATATTTACACCATAATATGATGTTATTCGGATTCAGACAATAATTATCTAGGTTCCTACATCGTCTTTTTGTTGAAAAACTTACCCCAAACGAAATTTAAGCGAATTTAAATTTGCACATTTTCACAGCGTAAATGTCATGTTTTTATTTTGTTTTTTTCTATATTATAAACAACAATATTTCAAAATATCTTTTCGTAGGAACACAGATATTATTATCAAGTTATAAATACTCGAAACAATAATGGAAATACATTAATTTTTCATTCATCATTTTTGGTATTACGGCACCTCTCCCAAATTTCCAATAGTTTGTATTGCTATCACAGCAAGCAACTGTCAGTGTGCGAATGATGACTTTACTCTAGTCGGTGTGTCCAAGAATTGTTTAAACTATCTGGATTGCTTCCATCAACCTCAAAAACGTGTTTTATTTCGTCTCAACTCGAGATAGCGCGCGGTCTCCGCAGGCCTCTTAAGGAGCTAACCCATAGCCTTCGTAGGCATCGACTCTTTTGTTGAAATCTCCTTGATGTGCGCATGGAACACTACGCGCTGTCCACGATTTGGTCACAGTCCGGCTGATTACCGGACGGCCAGACGGCGAGCTACCCATTGCTCGCCTTCCGTAAAAGGCAGAGTCAAGCTGTAATGCCGTCCTCTTAGTAAAGAGAGTAACCGCGTCAAGTGAACCTATATGTTTAACAAGCTAACAAAAGCCGAACTACTAATAACACCACATTATTCCATTTGTCGTCCTGTGTTAGTTTTACCCCGTTGAGTTTCCAAACAATAACCAAAGTTACATAGGTGTACGTGTACAACTTTATCGTTAAAAAAATACTATGGCGTTACATTTCATACGAGATAAAAAACCTCGGGAGGCTGCAACAGCTGTAACATACGCCTCGACACTGCGATACTGGGATTTAGAATAGTTTTTATGTTTTAAAAAAATGTTTTTATTGAATCATGGAACTGTGAACTTTTATTTGAGTTTTGGGTTTTTATTTGGAGTTTTTATTTTCTGAATATGTATCACTGTGTTTGCTTAAAATAACTGACCTGAGTACAAGCTTCTACCAGCGGCTTCGCCCGTGTGAACGTAGATTTCTCTATACAAACTCTGGAGCTACGTTTCATTCCCTTATGGGGTAATTTTGGAAAAATTTCTCTTTGTGCTCGTCTTCGTCATAAAAAGAAACCTTGAGCTAAATTTCATACTCCTAGTCTCGGTAGTTTGGACTGTGCGTCGATATGTCAGTCAGTTAGTCAGTTTCTCCTTTTAAACCTACTCGTTCATTGATAAACTGTTATCTATAAAAAGAGAAACTTACACAAAAAGCCTGCGTATTAAAACTAATCTCCTAGCCTTTATAAAACACTCGAACAAAAGACCAAAGTGGGATATTCCGAACAAGAAATCACACTTCCAGCAAGGTGTTGCCAGTCGATACAAAGAAAACAAAACAAGAAAACTCTCCGCCCTCTTCACAAACATAATTGGCAATTGTAACACGCAACGTGTATCCACATCTGCGCAACAACTCCTTTTGACAACAACAATATTAAGACGAAATAAAAAGCCGACTTGACACAGTCGGAAATGTCGGTATAACACCAATTACAAAGTAGGAAAGGTTCTTCAACTGACATCAAAGGAACCCGCCGCCGCTGGTTACATCATTTGCCTAATTAAGTAAAATAAACGGAATACTGAGGCCTTATTAGCTGGCGAGTTATCAGATGTCTGCAGATGGGAAAACTAGATACTTCAGGCGAAGATTAATCAAGTTCTTGAGAAGAAATGGTCGTTCATTTTCTAAGCAAGAAGATGTGAAGATAATTGAAGATGTTCGCCAATAATAATAAATTAAGGTTGTAACCTAATTGTGTAATTACTTCGCTAAAACTCATCAGGAAAAAGGTCGAAATATTTAGGGCCACAACAGCGCTATTAACCCTAAAATTCAAGTGTATTGGTAAGCCGGCCGGAATGGTCGCCGAGGAATAGGGTAGACAAGGGTACAGAAGGTAAGCTCACAACGACCGAAACGCACACACGCATAGATATGATTCACGTGCTGGAGTGAATCATGTGTGTCAAGCACTTGGTCCAGATTGCCACAATTCCGAAAACGAGTGCATAGATGTGTTCGAAGTCTACTGGGGCCTGGGTTGACGAAAGAGAACTCAAGGACCCTGGAATTAGGGCAAAAAAGGAACAGGAGTGAGTTTTAGTTAGAAGAAGTCTGACACGCTCTCCCGCTCCGTCCAGAGCGGGTTAAGTCGTTTTGATGTTCTCCCACCTCAACAAACAAAAATGTGTATGTGGATCTTCTGTATAGTTTTCTATTCAATGACCGAGTGTTGAAAGCCGAGAGATTGTAAAAAGCTCGCGCTATGGTTTAATTACCGAATCACAATTAGCGATACCGCCCTTTTAGTTAATTAAACCCTTAGAAAGGCGCTTGATTGAGAAAGAACACGTTCGGTTTATGTTTGATTAGGTATTAAGGTGAAAGTGGGATCTCTCTCATCAACAAAATGTTTATTTTTCCTTGAACAGGGCTTTTAAAGTAATTAAAAATTCTGTTGGCTCTTAGGAATGTTATTCATAATATAGAAGTCTGTGAGTTAGTGACCTTGTAGGGTTGTTCGAGTGGCTCAGTGAGTTCATCGGGAAACAGGCGGTCCTTGAACCCGACATGTCTTATCCGTAACTTTGGTTAATGGTCGAGAGGGCAGATTTATGTTTAAGCGGAATGAACATCGCTCGTACTAACATTATACTGCCTGATTTAAACTTACATAGCTGTACCGGATGGACTTCGGCAAGATTTTTAGTAACTTACAAAAGGAAGACACTCATGGGGCCCTGGTACAGTCAGCATCAAAAGTCGATGAACAGAATCAACATAACAAAACACCTCGTTCGTTCATCTGTTCACAATAAAATGTTTTGTTATGTTGATTGTGTTCAGCGACTTTTGATGCTGACTGTACATGCCATGGTCCGGAGCGAGGAGGAATGGCAGGCGGTAGCCTCCTTTTATGAAGCAGTAATGCTAGCGAAGGAGGAGGTTACCTGTGTGAGAAAACGGATTTCCTCACACCACAGCCGATGAAAGCTTAGGATTCTGATTCCGTCCCCGATTTCCAACCACCGTTGGCGTGTACCTGCGAATGATGAGCAATGGGTAGCTCGCCGTCCAGTCTACTCGGTAGCTAGTTAGCAGGTTCGAAGTTGACTGGGATCATGGGCTGTGCGCCAGAGAACCCCGGGGGCTGTGCGCCAGAGAACCCCGGGGCACTGGATCGATGGCAAAGAAGGAACAGGAGTGTATTTTAGTAGGTAAGCAACCTAAAATAAGACCCGACTATATCTTCCTATAAACATTGTTGCCAACAATAAAAGAATAAACTGAAGAACATAAACCCCATTGCCTTGAAAAAACAAAGGCTTTTTAATTGAATGTGATAGCGAAAGGGGTTGGTGCTAAAAAAGACAGCGTTACGAACAAGTTAATTAGATGTGGGGGGTAGGGGGGAGGTGCAGTCGGGTTGCAGGCGACGTCAACATAGAGCACCCCTTTACGGACTGAGCATCCCTAATTTTGGTGATTGCATGCAGAAGGAGGGAAGAAATAAAAGGATGCTTTACGGTGAATGTTAATTTGGATTCGCTGTTAACTTGGTCGATAGATGACGGGTTAAATTAGAGAAGTTGTAAATGAAATGAAGGCACTGTCAAACAGTTGGTTTTACAACTTTCACATAATGTCGTCTAGTCCTAAACTAAGCTCTAATGTAATTTATAAACTGTTATGTAAATAAACTTATTGAGCTCTAATGTTGAATAAGTGCCCATGTTGCTGGCCTACATGGACACTATACGAAAAAAACTAATTTGATTTTGACTAAGCAGAATTTGTGGTAAGAGACATCTGACAAACATACTTAAATATTTCTAAATACATACATATTATAGATAAAATACATCCAGACACAGAACAAATTTTAATGATCATACTCATCACACAAACATTTATCCTAGGTGTGATCAAACCTACGACCTCAGGCATAGCAGTCAGGGCCACTGACCACTAGATCAACAGGGCTGTCAAAGTGTGTATCTTTCAAACTACGAGGGCTAAGCAAATATTGATGGCTAGCGTACACACACACTTACAAACGAGTGCCTTGATATCGATCACCGTGTAATTATCGCGTAAAAAATGCTGTTACTATTTTTGTAGACGGCATATGTTGATTCCCAAAAGTTAAGCTCATTATTTTCTCATTTGCTGTCCCAGAATTAGAAAATAATGGTGAACTTTAGAATGTCTTCTGAAGTTTTTCTTCTTTTGACTGACATAGAGAGACATTTTAGGTTTTATTTGAAGTGGGAAATCATCTAAACCCCTTTGACTATGACTTTTACTGATTAAATCCCACCTATGTCATTTAAGAGCTTAAAGCTTCTAACCTTCTGTGTTCCAGGATCACGGTATCCTATTTTAAATACCCCGGGCATTGGCTCTACTGTTTTGCTATCATCTCTAACCTTGGGCTTAGGCCTTACTGAACGCCGAGCAACCCTTAGCTCATCGTCCGCAAGCCTAGGCCTAAGATAGCCGAGAATAGCCCTGCGACTTTTTACGCCCTGGGCGCCCAGGGAGCCCTGCCCGGATGTCCTTTCCCTCATGGTTGCGGCTAGACACTTTAGACACTGTTTGAGAAGTCGTTCCTTAGCAAGAAACAGTTTATCGCGTCCCATTATAACAGTAAGAACATGATTAACAAGGATTCATAATTTGAGTGTTAATCGCAGTGAGGCTGCCCCACAAGCCTCTATCTTAGTCGCGAGGGTAACATAGTAGGAGAAACAAGTGTTGACAATAAATACATGTGTTGTGACATTGTGAGGGTAGCGGCCGGGTCGGGGGACTTTAAGAGAGTTGCTCTCTACATGAAGCGAGCCTGAGATGAATGGACTAAAGTTTGCAACCTTCTAATGTAACGTAACAAAATTATTCCTTGTTAGTTACGAATTGTGAACAGAAAGCTATAATTTAAAATAATATAAGGCGAGAGTTAATAGCATGAATACGTTTTTTTTCCTAAAAGTAAGACATACCCTGCTTAAAAAAAACAAAAAATGTAAGGCCAGAGATTTCAAAATACGCGAGTCGAGATCAAATATTACTCAAGATTTCGATAGCAGAAACCACGCGTTATAATAACAGCAACATTTAGATATTGATTTAAGCTTTTTTTTCTCCCTTAAACAAAATATCACTAAAACCATCACACCAACGTAACATCCATTCGTATCAAAAATAAAAATCATTGCCCGAATGCCGCAAAAAGTTTTATAGGAAAAGTGAATTAAATAACGTCACAGATGACACGTACACCGCGCGGGCTGGCAGTTCAATCCCGGCTGAGGTATTATATACGAGCACTGCCCGACAAATGCAGACTATTTATTATTTAGACTACAATTATTTCACGGATTCCATTTCAGGCAGCTTTTGCAATTTTGTGATAGAAATAGCGAGTTTTGTAGCGTGAGTGACATCGGCTTTTAGATGTTTTTTTTTTGTTAGAAAAAGGATTTAGTTGTGATAGTCCATTCTGGTTTGATTGATGAAAACTAACAATTCTGTTAGTTGCTCTGTCACCATTTATTTTGAGTGATATAATGCTAACATGCTGACTATTGACTATTGTACCCATAGATTTAAGTTTCTGTACAATTTATAACTTCTTTTGGTGTACAATAAAGTTTATTCTATTCTATTCTATTCTAAATTGTTCAGTAGAACCTTGAAAGACGGGTGATGAAGCCAACAGTTTTACATATATTTTACTGTAAATACAGTTCATAATATAAATAAATAAAGATCAATTAAAACATCCAAGCATAATTAAAATAATACGTTCAACATTTTAAGTAATTACTCGACACATCCATGTCATATTTTAAACACTATTAAATGAAAACATTTCACATAAAGCTCGCCTGAAAATGCTGAAATAAAACTGTAACCTTTTCCATCGGAACCTTTAGCATACTTGCACATCGCGACAATAGTGACAAATGAACGCGATACGTGAACCCTCGCACACTGCATTGCAAAATAATTTGTATGCGAACGCGCTCCGATGGATTTTAAATCCGAATCGTCGAATCTCTCATTTATATTGCGAGTGTCTGCGTTGGATGGCCATGGACAGCTTATTACGGAGCCAATTAATCGGGCTCGGCAGTGTATTGCCAGGCGATGGCAATCGATGGCAATTCCCGGCTATTGCTGCCGATACTCTTTAGCAGTCCTGGATTATCTGCCCTGTTTAATGTTTGCGATTTGTAACCATTAGATGCTTTTTTTGGGATTGCTTGTATCGATTGAAGATACTGCTTTGCTCTTTTTATAATATTATACGGAGTGCATGAGAGTAAAATACCTACTAATAGTTATTAAATGAATAAAATATTTGATTTATTCGATATAAACCAGTGACCGCGATCCCGCCTGATGGTAAGCAGTGGTGCAATCGTAGATAGCAAGGCGCACTAGTTTATTAAGAGCCTATTCACTCTAGCCTTACACAGCCTTGCTTTATTGTAATACACCAGAAATAAAAATACCAATTTAAACCAGTAGATACTCATACCATAAAACGCTGTTTCAATAAGACAGAAACACAAAAAAGATAACACCTTTCAAGGTTTCAAACAAACACCTATTGCAAAGACAAACGATTAAACCTCATCAAGATTGTACGTGAGTTACCAAAAAAGGTTTCCTTTTAACAAAACGCAAAAAGCTGTGACGTTCCTACCGCCGAAACGCGATGATAAACTACCTGCCTATACAGTCAAAAGTATGATTAATTTGGGTACCGCCTGAAGTTTCCCGAAACGCCGAGGTAACATGACGTATGACGCCACACGTAGATAAATATTGCCCCCACATCGCCTCAAATATTGAGTACCACGGTTCGACCGGAAACACAGTAATTATAATTCAATAACAATGATTAAACAGCCGCTTCCTCGTCCGCCGTAAACCTCAGTTAACAATAATAAACCTGTATAAATGGAGATCGAAAAATCGGGCATGATCGGCTCGAGTCGGAAGCACTCGGAAATGGTCGGAGAGGGCTGCACGCCCGGGACGATTTTCAGCGGCGTTGTAAAACTCGATAGTAAGTCTGAATTGTATTTTGTTGAGAATGAAAAATGTTTTGTTTGGGTGTTAGGATACTTTTTTCTTCTTTTTGAATTCTGAGTGTAGTGCCATGCTACTTTGGGCATTTGTGATAGAAGCTTTATACATTTTTCATGATTATGATATTTATAAGTAGTAATAAGTAAGTAAAGTAGCAATAATTATTCGTATGTAGAATTTTGAACTTAATTTTTTTTTTAAGTTGGGAATCATCTGAATTATTTCACCCGCTCCTGGGAGAGTGTCAGACTTTTACTGACTAAACCCCAACCCTTTCCTTCTTTGCCTCCGATCCAGGGACACGAGATTTCTTTTCAGAAATCAACCCATGGCCCTAAAGGCTTCGACCCTGCAGGGTTACAGTTTGCTGACATCTCTTTGAGGCGCGTGAGGAAATTTTGAACTTGATTAATGCTTAATTTACTTACTATCTGGGAGTTGATAAAGAATCGCCTTTAAGTGGCAGTGGGCAGGGCACATTGCTCGTAGAACAGATGGTCGATGGGGACGGAAGGTTCTAGAGTGGCGGCCACGTACCGGAAGACGCAGCGTCGGAAGGCCTCCCACAAGGTGGACCGACGACCTGGCGAGGGTCGCAGGAATCCGATGGATGCGAGACGCACAGGACCGGTCGCTGTGGCGACGCTTGGGGGAGGCCTATGTCGAGCAGTAGACGTCTTTCGGCTGAGATGATAAGAGTTGATAAAGATTTTAAAGTAAATTGATAACTTTTCTAGGAACATTTAACAAAGCTTTGGATTACTAAACGATGTTTTTCATCTAACTAAGTTTTATTTTAAAAACAGTTTACATAAAAAGCTTCCTGGCGTTGACAATTATCATGCTAATGAAGTATAATTGTAGGTAGCCAGCTAGTCTTATAATTACGACATTTAGAGCAAACAAATTGTTTTCTTTGTTTTGTTTACCTCGAGCTGAATAGCCCCCACGTCAGACCGACTAGCTTCGCGTCGGCCGGGCCAGTGGCCGCCTAAGTCCGGGCTTTACTATCCCTGAGCCGGAGGCTCCACGCTGTCTCACGTGACTGACTCAATGCAGAATCCTAAGAAATGTAGCCACGGTTATTTACATTTGACTATTTTAGTGAATTTACATATTTATTAGTACTATGAGTAATGTATTTACGATTTTTATTTTAAAACACAAACTATCAAAACGTTTTGGAAACACATTCATTGTGCGTATAGCTAAGTGGGATTCCCTGTTAGAGGCTGTGCTTCCAGATGGCTAAACCCTTTAAGTCTAGAGAGAAAAGGTTAGGTACCAGGCAAGCGTGTTCCATTGTCAACCACATCGTCGTTTTCCACCAAATGAGATAGGTGTTAAGAGCAAGCTTATCAACAATAAAAAAAACTATAACTATAGGAGTGTTCTACAGCAAATGTAGAAAATTTCTGTATTTTTTTTAAAGTTAACGAAGTGTATGTAAGTTACAAAGTTAACGAAATGCCTTTCTATCACTGAAAGGTTTGCTGGGATAAAATGCATTGTTTAGTTAAGATCGCCTTTGTACATGAATTGTGAAACTTCTTTGTTCTGTACTAAGTTTTTTTGTACACAAAAGAAATGTAAAAGCGAACTAAAACTAAAATCATTTGCATTTGGACCTGCAGTCCAACACATCAGCCGAAATACTTACAGCGTCAAGTAAGACACGTGAATAATAAGTAATTACCCAGAAATAAAGACACAGCGTTAATTTGACATGGTCTGGCAGACAGTTCAGATGACGATGACAAGTGGCGCCGCTAATGACGTCTGACTTCGCCTTAGCCAACCGTTTGACTCGCGTCAATGATAATAAAACCATCAGTCAGGACGCATTTAGGCGAAAGTTGCGGAATCATCGTCTACACCAATCGCTGAGTCGCCTTAAAAACCTCTTTCCGTTACTCTATATACTCGCAAGTTACTAGAATCTGCCACTGGCTTCACTCGCGTGACAGTAGATTTCTTCATTAGAACTTTGGGTTTTCGTTTCATCCCCTTAGGGGGAGTGTTTTGGAAAATCCTCTCTTAGTGTCCTCTCTAGTAGTAATAAAAGGAAGCCTCAAGCAAAATATCACATTCCTAGCCCTAGTAGTTTCATGTGGCAGCCAGCAGTCAGTTTCTCCGTTTATGTATATAGCTAGCTTCTGACATTTTACATAAGTGCCCAAGTTATTTTTATGCTCCTGCCATGTTATCTCTCCACTACCGTTGGTTACTACTGGTAGAGAAAGTCGAAGGCATTGGACTTAATTACTTAGACAATTTTAGATGCATGATTTTTTTATTCACACATATTATAAAGGCAAAATTTATTGTTGTATGAATGCGTGTGTGTTTTTCATTCCTTTACACTCAAATGTCTGAATGCATTTAGATGATATTGGAGGAAAACTACTATCCTACTACTTCCCTAGGTACAATTTTCTACTTTCAAGCGAGCAAACCCGCTGGCAGAATCTAATCAGTAAATAAAACTTATTTCGCTGGTTGGCTACAACTCAACCTAAAAAAACTTGAGTCCTAAAGCAGACATGGAAACATTCATATAAAGGTCCGTATAAATTGCGACCCACTGTGTCACAGCCAGGCGCAGTTCGTGACGTCACAGCCCCTGAACGCCGTTTCATTATTCATAGGACTTCTTTCGGATTATTTCTGTGTCCCGTTTTTTTCGGCCGCCATTGTACTTTTTACTTTATAAATAAAATATAATTTGTGTGTCGTTTACGAATTCATAGCATTTTTATTTGCCTGTTGCGAAAAATATTGTTAGGTTTTTTTTTATGTATTTTTTTTCTTTGATCATCACTTTACTAGAGATATTCGCAAAGAGAATATTAGGGACAGTAAATTAAAGAGACGTAAAATGTAAGTTATTTGGTTGCTGGTCGTATTGTGGTCGAGTTGGGTTCTCGGAAAGGCTTTCACTATAATGAAGTGAAATATGTTTGTTCATGAACTGTTTTCATATTGAAGTTTTAGTTTGTTTTCTAATTTAATTAACCACAAACACAGCTGTTGTTTTAACAGCGATTTTAACTTAGTTATAATATAGTTGAACTAGTCCATGAATTGATGAGTTGAAAACAGTATCATTCAATCAAATATCATTTTCGTGTTCAATTTTGGGAATCAAAGGGCGACGAACACAAATTATGAATCTGTTTAATTACAATCTGTCATTTTCATCACAAATACGCGGAAAATTAATATTGAAAATGAATTGATCGCTATTTGAAAATGAATAACACACAGAATATGATACATAATTAAATTTTAGAGGGCCTGTCTATGTTTTCACCCAGAGCGAGAGATATTTTATGGTATAGGAAAAAGAAATATTCGATTCTGTGACTAAGGGATACGGATATAGCAGTGTCTTTAAGTTGCGGCCTGTTGAATTCTGAACGAAACGAAGGTTGCTAAGTTGCCGTTGCCTGAACGCTAGTGAGGGATTAAAACCATGAAAATTGCCTGCCTTGGCCTGGCCTGAGTAAGATATAAAGACAACTTTTTGAAAGTAGTGGATCAGAGCAGCCCTTGCATGGGCTGTAATACACAACGCGGGTCCAGTACATCTGCACCAAAAATTCACCATCACCAGGAGTGGTGGATCTCACATGTCTACTAATATTCGATTCTAGGACATACCGTTTACCTCACGATGTATTATATTATCAGGATTATAATGAAGCCGTAATCTTAGCTCCAGTCACACTTTACATTACAAAAAACATTTCCCAAATCCAGCACGTTACAAAATGTGACAATTGAAGAAAATCACGAATCACAAAAAGTCAGTAATGAGGTGAGTTCACACGTTTCGCTCGTTCCGATTGTCGTCCAATTAATTTATCTCGATTGAGTCCCGGAATCCCGGTGTGTCCCGGAATCCCGGTGTCTCCTCAAGTCCCGGTGACGCTCGGCTTAGCTTATTGATTACGCGTATTTTTGTGGCCCGGGCTTGGAACTTTATACAAAGGCGGTACTTCAAATTCACTTTGATTGCTAAAATGTAATTTAAGCAGTTTTATTTTCCATTGTGGCAAAGGACAAAGGTAGATAAGATGTTGTATACAGGGTGTAAAGGAAATAGGTGGTTTATATGGTATGGTATGTTCAACTTTCCTACGAATAACGATAATATAATAAACTTCTAATACGAAAAGAAGATGTAGAACCTAACTTACTTTCATCACATGATGATAATTTTGTACAAAATATTATTTTTTTTGGGAAAATATTTTTTTTTCGTCGAAGATAGTCAATCATTTTCATGGGCAGAAACATTAACTTACACTAACGTAAGTATTAAAGGTATTAGTGTAGCTTTTGCTCATCCGGAAATTGAATTTATCAAATGGGAAATTCTTGAGATACCCTCAATCTTAAATCAGTCCATGGCCTGTTTTATTATGTTGTTATTTTTAATTTAATATTGACAGAGATGCTATAAGCTTTTGTTCAAGCTTTCAATTTTGAAATTAATATATAAATTGATTGGTCGGTCGGTAGGTTTATGATGCAAGTACTTTACTAATATTATTTTATGGATTCATAGTGGTCTGAAACAAACATTTATTACTGTTATTCTGTGTTCCGTTACTCATCAATAATAATCAACTACACACGATTCGGGTATTCAATCGAAAATGAATTTTCTATAAGATGATAGAGTAAGTAGAAAGGGAAAATGTTGTATTGTTAATATTTCTATGAATTCATACATTGATAATACAATACTTATACATTTTCTTTCTTTCTTATAGTATAAACTAGTGCTTTACTGCAATCTCAACTATTGGTAAGCAGTGATGCAATCGTTGATGGTGAGGCACGCTGGTTTATAACAGTCTATTCGCCATATATATTTAATTTAAGTCAAATTAATATGATTTTTGTTTAATTTATCGAAATCCAAAAACACGCCAACTTAACCTAATCCCCGCTTAACTTACTTAGCACTGCAAACATTATCGGCACTGAATAAAATCTAATCAAGCAGTGGATTGATAAATGGCATTGCTCGCGAATGGCGGCGTATTAGCCGGGCTAACGCAGCGCCAATCAATCAGGCGCGTCGGGCCGATTGATTCGCCGAACATGCCAGAACAACCGACCAATCAGCTGGCTGCGGTGACCATGTGTCACGAGATTATTGCTGGAATTTATTATCATATTTTTTTGTACTATCCTCTCCTAGAAAGGAGGCCGGAGTCCCAACAGTGGGAACGTTACAAGGCCGATAATACTAATGCTATTTTTTTTATTATGTATAGGCTCGCGTTTGATCACCATCTCGCTTGATGGTAAGCGATGATGTGGCCGACGATGGAGCACAGTTGCCTTAAAGTAACCTACTTACTCTTGACTCAGAGACCTCTAGGTTATAGCTATCAGGAAACACAGACTCCTGTAGGAAATTCCACGCCTTAGCTGTACTCACGGTAAAAGTGTTAAAACGCGTGAATATTGGTGAATATTAATTTGTATTTGCTTTATCTTGTTTTTAACGATATTTTTTCAATACAGCTAGTATTGTTGTTGGATTTTCCTAAAATTACTTAAGAAAGATTATAAAGGACAATACATAATCGTTATTATAATTAAGACAGCAAAATCTCAAACTTAAAATTACTTTTCAATTTCTGCTTCAATATTGGTTACTGCATCTGACAGTTTCATAATTGGCTTCCAATTTTTATGACAGTCGGTATATAGGTACCCATAATCCTTTCCCATTTCCCCTCTATTTTCATGTCAACCGGTCAAGAAAATCCCAAACGATACACGACGCAATCCTTTCTACCCCGCAAAAAAACGTGCGTTATCTCCTGGCGACCCTAGCGGGTGGGATTCAATTTGTCAGCTGTGCACGTCTGGCAAGATTGCGGTCGAGGCCGAGCCGGGGAGAAGCGGGCCAGCAATGGACTGTGACGGCTACGCAGCGTCGTAATGGGCTCTATTAATGCGGAGGATAAGGAACGAGCTGTTTTTGCTTCGTAAGCATTTGTTGGGGACTCGAGTGGGATAATAGGTTTGATTATCTTGATTTGTCTTGCACGAATATTGATTATTATAAATAATGATATTAATACAGCTTTATCTATATTGCAAAATACAGTAATGTATTTACAATAACGTCGAAAGCATTTAAAATTGTATTTATATTTAAAACTGTTTGTTAGTAATAGTACAAATAATATTTTTGTATGAAAACCCTTCGGGTTAAAACCTCCTCCAAGGGATACCTTACTTCTCTTTATCTTTGCCGGGGTTTAACCAATGTATTATATGTTAATATTTCAAAATATTCAATAGTACTGCGACATAACTAACTAAAGAACCCTGAAAACATAACACTTCTTTTTTGGGCAGTCGTGCAAAAACAGCACAAAATGAACATCTAACTAGTTAAAATATCTAAATTATAAAACAAAGAGTAGACATCCTAATTAGACCGGTTTGCTGCAGCTATAACTAGTTGCTACCGGCTCGAACCAGTTTTTTGCGATGCTTTTTCCGCTGTGAAACGTTGTTTCACTGCGTTTGCACTTTTTGCCGTTGTTCAACTGCGAATAGTTAACAGGCAGTGTGTTCCTGAAATATTATTATTGACAATGCTACAGTTTGTGTTGGAAATTTATTTATAAAGGTAGAAAGGACCGTTGATATTTGATCCCTGGTTTGAACGAAAAAGAACCCCGGAACCTTGGAATAAAAGCAAAGAAAGAACAGAAGTCTGTTTTAGTCAGTAAAAGTCTGGCACGAAGAGTGGAAAAAGCCATTTTGATGATTTTCCACCTTAAAAAAAACCATTGATATTTGATACTAAGTATTCACTGGAGCAAAATATCAAAGTCTAGAGAAAACTCCCCTGAAAAGTGTCCTGAAGCTAATATTTACGCGAAAATATATATCGTCGATACTTCACAAATCTAATTTGAGAATTGGGAGTTCTTATTGTTTGGTATCAGTAACAAAATTATATGACAAACACAAGATATGTCTGATTGTGCCTTGTTGAAAGTTTGCCATTTTATTTATTACCTACTGCTATTTCTGTTACAAAATATGTTCTATTTTGGTGTGTTTTCGCTAGAGCTTGTGTTATTTTACATATTTGTTTCGAAGATCGTGTGGGTAGACATATTGATAGCCTGTCACTTGCAGCTTCGCAGTAACCTAGTTCGCAGAAACGAAGACACGATTTTCTGCACTGTCTCTTGCGTATTTTCTGGTTTTTCTTACTGGCTGCTCGGAATTAAATGTTATCTGACGATGTCAAAAATGAAAAGCATTTTGTTTCAAATAATCCATTTACAGACACTATTGAAACGTCAAGAAGTAATATATGCGTCGTGGCGCTGTGTGATATGTGCGTCACGGCGCTGTGTGATATGTGCGTCGCGGCGCCGTGTGATATGTGCATCGCGGCGCTGTGTGATATGTGCGTCGCGGCGCTGTGTGATATGTGCGTCGCGGTGCTGAGTGTGATGAGCGTCGCGGCGCTGAGTATGATGAGCGTCACGGCGCTGAGTATGATGAGCATCGCAGCGCTGTGGAAACCACACAAGAGCCGTACTAGTAACATCTTATACTAGTTAACTTGTTGATAGGATAACCCTACGTTAGCGTTATGAAAGGGTTACCATTACTAAGAGGTAACATTTTCATTTACTGTAGTCGCACAATCTGTAACACTTTCGAGGGAATTAACTTATATTTGGAGTTGTGCGGTCCCTGATTAAAATAGACACTGATTGCTAAGAGAAGACTTGTCTCAACTGACGGCGCCCGTTCACAAACATAGTCCAGGTATGAAGCTACCTGAAGCTACCAGTCCCACAATGTCATGTACTTACTGTTATCACCCCATGTCAAAATGCCCTTAAACTGTACCGAACTAAAGAGCCTATTACACTACTCGATACGTCGGCTCGTTACGTCGACTCGATACGTCAAGTCCCGTCGAAGACCGTCTTACCCTTATTACACTACGCGACGTAGACTAAGACCGTTCGTAAAAACGAGTAGTGTAATAGGCCTTTTAAAATACATGAACTAATTCATTTCATAAAGAACCCTTCCGCGTAATATATTCATGTAGTTCCCCGTAACGTCTCCAAGTCAATAGGGATATAAAATAAGTAGAACATGAGTGAGGGGAGGCGACAGCTTATATTGAAGGTGATGGATGACCAGACTGCAGGGCTCGGGGATCACGGGCCACTAACTGACGGGCGGGGCGGGGGGGCGGGGGTTGTCGCTCTTTTTATGTGGTTTAAGGAAAATCTGCGTTAGGGATTGAATGACAAAAATTATGTATATTTGTCATGGAACTTCTATTTTAATTTCCAGTTCAATACAACCAGTGATGACAAAGTGGATTCGGCCCTGATTTATGAGGAGGTCGAGGTTTCATATCCAGCCAGGCATATTACTTTGATTAATTTATTTCATCACGACTGCTCTTCAAACTGTGAAAGATAAAATCGTGAGGAAACCGGTATGTCCTAGAAACAAAAATTCGAAGACATGTGACAGCCACCAACGCAAACTTAACTCTTCTACAGAGGATACCTGAGTCCCAGCAGTGAGTAGGCTATAAGGCTGCATACGTATGTTGTACGAAAAAATGTAACGGTACGCGTACACCGAATCCGTCATCGGCCGAAGTATGCTCGGGCGTCATCGGCCGAACTCGGCCGATCAAATCAAACTAAGTAAACGGACGGAAAACGGACGATCAACTGACGAATCCGAACGTGTTTGGATTTTTTGTCAGTTTTACCGATCGAGTCGTTATTTGCACAGTTCAGACTTCATAAGTTTCACCGACAACGGCCGTTATCGTCTGCAGTGTATTCAGTTGAACGTCCGAGTTACTCGTCCGAGTAGTTCTGTCCGCCATCGGCCGACAAAATCGGTTTTAGTGTACGCGTACCGTAATACTTATTATAGCGCTCTTCCTCTCTACTACTGTTTAAAATTTTATATTTGCCCGACACAGTCCATAATTGTTTACATTTTAATATTTACCATCTGATATGTACATTACGGATTGCAACAAAGATATGCTATCCAATTTTACTATAGCAGTTATTTGAACACAATTTACGAAATAAATTCATTTGTCCAGCCCAAAATTTTAAAAGAGTTATGCTTAATTTAATTCTACGTAGTTTTGAAAAGCGATAACCCAGTTGGAACAGCCACACAGGTTCATTAGTCGGCACAAAGCGATGATAATCCGCACTAACAACGTAATAACTTCGCGTTCCGCATGGGAGCGCGGTGCCCGCGATAATGCGACAAACGCTAAGCACCTGAGTATTCCGGCTCAATTCCATTAATTACACGTTTTCGCGTGTCCTCTATCTCGCCAAATTTTCAATTGAAATTATCACACAGTTTGTGGTAGTTTTGAGATGTTTAAATCGTTTTAATCATCATCTACCTAACCGTTTTTCCCAACTATATTTGGGTCGGTTTCTAATCAAGCCAGATTTAGCTGAATACCAGTATTTTACGAAGAGCGGCTGCTTACCAGACCTCCACAACCCATTAACTAGGGTAACAAGGTACTTCATGGCGAGACTGGAGTCAGATTTACTGGCTTCTGACTATCCGTAACGACTAACTGCCAAAGATCTACAAATGACAGCCAGGACCAACGGCTTAACGTGCTTTCCGAGGCACGGAGGAAACTCGGTATGTTAAGATGGTCAGATGGTCACCCATCCACAGACCAACCTTGGCAAGCGTTGCTTAAACTTGAAGATCGACCCGTGCGGCTGTTATTATCTAGCCACGAGCTCCTCAAGTTTAAATCGTTTTAATACTAACAGAAATAGTTAGCTGATTCATTCCGTTCGTGTATGGAGTACTGCTCTCATCTCTGTGATGGGTCTGCCAAATACCAGCTTGATGCCCTTGAGTCGACTGAGAAGCGAGCCAAGAGGATCATCGATAATGATGCACTTGTTGAGGTGCAACTCTAAAATCTTGGGCATCGACGCTAAGTTGCAGCCTGTCAGTTTTCCATCGTTTACATTTCGGGGAGTGTGAATTGGAATTGCACAATTTAAAACTTTATCACGATGTTTTCCTTCAACGTTTTGAAAGCAGTGATGATGAAATGAAACCGGCATGTCCTAGAATGAGAACGAAATACCGAGATCTTCCCACCGCAACCCCATTTTTCCTTGTGACTGAAGTTTTTAATTGCTACTACATTTCATAACCAATTTTGACGCTGTTTTCAGAAAATGATTTCTTGTTAGCATTATTTTTTATTAATACAAAATTTTGTACAAAAATGAACAAACCCAATTATGTGCTATAGCAGAAAATAATACACTGCTGGAAAACCATGTCAGATATTTGGGTCACGTCCCTATATTCCACATGATTGGAAGAGAATATGTGGAGGGGTATCAGACATACCCTATGTAAGGGAAATGCCTAATATTCCTTCACATACTATTTAAATTACGTTTTACGTACGGAGGAGCTCGTGGCTAGATAATAACAGCCACACGGGTCGATCTTCAAGGTTAAGCAACGCTTGCCAAAGTTGGTCGGTGGATGGGTGACCATCTTAGCATAACGAGTTTTCTCCATGTCTCGGAAAGCACGTTAAGCCGTAGGTCCTGGCTGTCATTTGTAGATCTTTGGCAGTCGTTACGGATAGTCAGAAGCCAGTAAATCTGACTCCAGTCTTGCCATGAAGTACCGTGTTACTCCAGTTAATGGGTTGTGGAGGTCTGGTAGGCAGCCGCTCCTCGTAAAATACTGGTATTCAGCTAAATCCGGCTTGACTAGAGACCGACCCCAATATAGTTGGGAAAAGGCTAGGCAGATGATGATACTATTGAAATTACATTTTGGCCGACTATATTCTGAAGAAAATGCTCATATTTCGTTGCAAGGAACCGACAGCATTTAGACGGTATTATTCAGTTCCGTAACATCAGTCTTCCGACGGCGTTCGGGAAAGCTCGGAAACTTTCGGAAATGTTCGGCTCCGTCCGGCTAGCCGGCGGGCAAGCGATGACGCGAAAGAATTGCTTGAAGAATACCCTTTTGATGTCAAAGCAGCTTAGCGAGGGAAGGTTTCGCAGTGTTTTTGTTGTTTATTGACGTATGTCCTGCTGTTTTGTCACGAGAAAATATCGACAGCTTTGTTGGATAAAACTATAAAACAGTTGTGACTTTTGTTTCAGTATTGTATAAATAAAATAGTAAGTAGCCAGTTCAAAGGTAAAATATATTTAAAAGAAAACAGTTGGAGTGCGCGTCGGATTTGCGTACCGAGGTTCCTGTATAAACTTTACCTATGTAAATAGTTCGAGTACGGAAAAATCTCGAAACTTTTTCCAAATTCCAAAAAAAAAACATTATTTTAAGACGTAGCCACAGGTTTCGGCCTTTTATTCTACGTCAACGGAAAGCACCCAAAAGTTTTAGTTTCTTCGAGAATATAAAAATATAATTACATATTATTTGCGCAATATACAGAGCATAAAGGGAATGATTACAAGATTGTGTTGACTTACTGGTTTGATTTTTCACAGTTTCAAGTAGCAGACCAAACCTGTTCCTGACAAAAAGGCTTTTGACAGACGGACAAAAGAGTGAACTTAGAATTAGAAGGGTTCAGTTTTCAGGTAAAAAATCTATTTTGCAACTTATAATATTTTTAGGTTGATACTAAAAAGTCTACTAGCCATACATTAAACATACGGACAGATAAACTGCATATAACATAAATAGCACTTACAGGTACGTTTTAAATTGGCGCGAGCTGTAATCGTGCTGTCTAGGACTTGTTTATCGCCTATAAACGTCTGCAGCCACACTTTACACGAATTATTTTATTTCTATAAATGTGTTCCTGTGTTAGCGTGCCTGGAAACTATCTGTTTTAGCTGACAGGGAATTTCGTACTTCGGAAGCCATTCATGAATGCTATATTTTTAATATTGATGGGACTCGTGCTTCACCTCGTGTCTCCTGATGGTAAACGATGATGTGGTCGACGACGGAGCAAGCCAACTAAGACACAACCTACATATTTACTATTAACTTAAAGAGGTAGTAGGTTGTAGCTATCAGGAAACCAAATTTCAGTAAGAAATTCCACTTCTTAAAAACTGTATGCACACTGAATATGTTCACAAAACGTTTTGTGTGTATAGGTGGCATGTCTACTTACGACATAATAATTTACAATATTCCTTGTCCTAGAGAAGAGGCTTACTTCCCAGTAGATCATTATAAGGCTGATTATACTATTATTATACAATTTGTAATATTAGTTTACATTTAAAGGAAATAATTTATGTTTCTTCACAAAAGGTAATTTATCACTTAAGTTCTGATACTAATACGAGAAATTGAATGACTCCTGACTAAAACCCATCTGTGCTCCTACAGTCACCCACCCGCGAGATCGTTCAAGTAACCGTGGCCTTGGGATTGGGACACAACCTAGGCCACGGTTACTTGAACGATCTCGCGAAGTTTCAGACATGGCCTAATGGGTACATAAAGTACCTTATTTATATCTCTCTTGCGATATAAAACTTCTAAGAGTATTAAAATGTACTGAAAACAGTACACCTTCACCGACACTCCTGAGGTTTCAGTATCTACTTTTTAAATAGGTATTTGTGTACCTGACGGACTCGTGACGGCCTCAAAACTTTTCTTTGATAAGTTTTGGCAATTTCGTGTATAAAATTGCTATTTTGTTTGTGAAGTAATTTCTCTAAGAGCGCCAACCCTTGAGACTTAAGTCATTACACTTTGTAATTTAAGCCCAACATCGTAATTTTCTTTTAATCACTATACCCATTTTTTATTCCATAATAATAGTAGATTATGATACAAGTGTGTAATGTGGGAGATTACCGTCGAGGTGGTATTAAGAGCCGAGCCTTGGCGAGGCTCTTAAGAGAACCAAGAACGGTAATCTCTAATTACTCACATGTATCATACGACGTTTTTCAATACACTTGTGAAGAAAAACAATATAACTATCACCAAAATAGTACCTAAAACTAGAAAAAAACATAACAACACAAATGTGTCATGGCGGTAAAAATGAAATGTTTTTTTTTGTGCCTAGGTGAAGGCTAAGGTATTTTGATCATATTGCCTAGTTTTATATTATCCTGCATCAATTTTTTTTACGATAAGTAATGTCTTTCGTTGTGACAATAGAATGCGGATGTAAGAGTTTGAAATGATTGAATTAAATACTAGGTACAAAGTATTTAATGTTATTACATTAATACAGCCCCTTAACGTCATTCGAAAAAAATACGTCTACAACAGCGCGCATCTTAAAATGGCGGCCATAGACCACAAACAAAAAAAAAACAATTTTATTTTAATTATTGATTTATTTATTAAATATTATTTAAATAAATAGTTAAAATGGACCGTTATTGCATGAAAATAAGCAAGTAAGACATTAATTTATACTATTGAAAGCAATAAAGTAATGAATTTTTATCCTGTTAAAACTCTTTTTGAAAAAAAAAAAGGCTAACAAAAAGGTTTTAATTACATTACAGCACTTGTGTATAATGGTAATCAAAATGTCACAGTTTGGTAACAGGCGCCTTTATATGCCTAAGTGCAGTGCGATAATAGTCACTTTCTGAGCAAGTGTATTGAAAAAGAAGTTTTAATTTTTTCCTAAAATAACAAAAGAATAGCGGTCGTCAACATAAATCAAAATTGATTACACAGGAAAAAATCTACAGTAAAAGCCTGTCTAGAGAAACAATGAATCTGGACTAAGATAAAAACTTTAATATTAGTAACAATAACTAGTAAAATTTTGTAGTTATTAAAAGAACAAAATAACTGTTCAAACAGACCCGTATTCAAAATGGCCGCAGGGCGGACAAGAGTTTCGCCTTGTCAATTATTTATTATCTATATTATATTTTCTTTTTTTTTAATGCCGCTTACATCGAAGGACTGGAACAATTTGCCTGCTACAATCATCCCATTCGATTATAATTCAAGGCTAGAGTGAATAGGCTCCTAATAGACTAGTGCGCCTCAACATCAACGATTGCATCTCTGCTTACCATCAGGTGAGATCGCAGTCAAGCAAGCACGTAGCTTATATCATTCAAAAAAAATGGCAAAGATAATATAATTGTATCGTACAGAGGCCTCATCTCATACAAAGAAACGTGACCGCAGTAACTAAGGTTTTCCGGCAGGCAGGCCATTTTATTCAGGGTACGAACGCGCCCTTCACGCCTCGCCCCATTGGCGTTAGCAGCGACACCTTACGAGTTGACTGAATTTACTTAGGGTGTCATTTTAATTTTTTTTTTCACCAATTGAGAAATTGTTTTATAGTATTTAATTACTACGTTGCTAATGAAGTGAATAGGTTAGGTGCCTATTAGAAAAAAAAAGTGTTTTTAGTACTAAATAAAACATATCTTGCCAATATTTATTGACATTTTAAACTAAACTAATATTATATAGATGTAAGATATGTATTTTTGAATTTTTGTTTGTAATGAATAAACTCAAAAACTACGAGACCATTTTCAAAAATATTTCTCTTGTAGAATGCTATTTTACTACGGAGTGTAATGAGCAAATACCGTTTATAGCAATTGGAAAGCAGTACTTCACAAGGAGCGACTGCCTATAACCCAGTATAACTGAGTTATTTTAACTGTACCTATATCTTAAGTAGTTTCCAGCACTCGACCGAGGAGAAGTTATCAATTTTAATTAAGGAAAAAATTGTTTCGTCATAAAAATAAAGAAAGACAACATGTTTATCCTGCCCGAATAGGCGCACCATAAAGCCTATTAGGGCCATGTGTAGACCGGAAATAACGGTATTGCACCATAGCGATGGTTTTTATAACTCTATTGGCCCATTACATATTAAACCCATACAAGGTAACTATTACCTCACTTAAACCCCTCTACAATTTATCACGGGTCCTCCCCGGGCCCCAGGGCCCCCGGGGCCTGGGAGGGCAGATTTACGACCCCCGCACACCTGGCCATGGTGGCCGACCGCGCCAGATCCAATACCGACAATAACCAGATACTGGGAGATGTAGTTTATGAATGGAAGTTTATGATTGGTAAGTTATAGAACAGTCGTGTTTCAGTAGTAACAGTCTCGACTTACGACGTTTAGGTAGTAGGTTCAAGATCAGGCAGATGCTTTACATTGTATAGCGAAAACCTAATCAGCCTTTCAATGTTCCCACTGCTGGGACTAAGGCCTCTTTATGAGAGGAAACGGGCCGTAATTCACGACGCGGGTCCTATGTGGGTTGGTGGATGTCACATATCTACGAAGTTTAATAAAAAAAAAAATTGTCCAAGTTTTAGTTCTGGGACCATAATATATCGGTTTCTTTACATTGTTTTCCTGCACCGTTTTGAGAGCAATGGTTATGAAATTAATTACACAAAGTAATGTGCCTCACTGAGTTTAAACTCGCGATCTGAGACTCATAAGTCGGAGCCGTTACCACTAGGCCAACACTGGTCTTATTTTGTGTATAAAATACACAAGATAATTGTGTATTTTATATTAACATCGATGATCTCAATATGGTGAAGAAATATCCACTTATCTACAATGCAATGAACATACAAACACACCCATTCTAACAAAGTTAGTTAGTAAGCGATTACAGGCGAAACCGAACGCAATTACAAGTTGTAGCCGCGACGCCTCGAAGTTGTCAACTAATACGAGCATCGACTGGAGTTGTTACCTACTTGTTGGGGCCTTAGCGCCTTTGAGCACACTGATTGGAGAATGTGACGGAAATGGTAATGTGCTTATAATATTATTGTTTGTTAGAAACAAGAACATTAAAGAAATAAAAAACTTTGACAAAGATAATGGACTCTTTTGTATGGCTTCCGCACTTAAGTTTTGGAGTGAGTCATTTGTAAGTTCAAAATAATAGCTTGATTTGTTTGTTTGACATGTACAGGAAATGAATTTTATGACTCATTTTATTGTAATAGGACATTATCGATAATTTAAATTATTGTTTTATTCAACACTAGCTGTCCCCTGCGGTTTCACCCGCATTTTTCGTTACTGCTCCGCTCCCGTGGGTCGTAGCGTGATGGGATATAGCCTATAGCATTCCTTTATAAGAATTTTTCAAATCGGACCAGTAGTTCCAGAGATTACCGCCACATACAAACTTACAAACCTACAAACTTACAAACTTACAAATTTTACCTCTTTATAATATTAGTATAGATTCATTACACTTCAGTATTTCATTAGTATAGAAAAGTAAATGAAAACATTCAGAGGTGAATAGAGCCTCGGTTCTAGAACTAACTCACTTAACTCTGTTTAGGAGTGAACACATTTAGTTCAACGTTTCAATTTCGGTAAAAGCAACGTAGTAGTTTAAAATAGTAACTGATATATTATGTTATGGTATAAATCTGTCTGTGTAAGCTAAATACTACAGGTAGCGATTATGATCTGTTGCACAAGGAAGGTACTTCCCAGAAAGAGAATATAAAAACTAGTCAAACCATAAACAACCCATATATAAACAATATAATATTTATATTATCCATAACATATACTTTTCTCCATCCATAACCATTTAAACAAAACGCCTACCCTAGGAAATCTTCTATATAGTAAATTTCCATGAAAATGCATGAATAATGAACGCAGCGCACTTGCGTAGGGCGACCACGGCTCGGGCGGAAAGTGAAACTTTCATAATATTTATGCTAAGTATATGCGTGGCACTTGCTTATGCAGTGTACTGTGAATAAGATGGGGTTCTCGTATCCTTCTTATTAAGTCTAGTATGTTAGCTCTTGGTATTTTCAAGCACAAGATTATATTATGAGGAAGGCATCGTCTTGAGACTCTTTAGTGAAACAAAAATTTCGTATGAAACCCCTACGGATATTTTGGTTTGCTTAGTTTGATGCAAGAAAAAACATGCAAACTTTACCTATTTTTTTTATTATTAAGGAACAACGCGAGCCTATAACTAGCGTTTGAGCACTATACCACATGATTGTAAGCGATGATATGGCTAGTGAAGGAGCACGCTCGCCTAGAAGTAGCTTAATCACTCTAAGCTTAAAGATTCCTAAATTGTTGCTATCAGGAAACACAGACTCCGGTAGGGATTCACACTTTGCCGTTAGAGAGAAAGTCTTACTTATACGCGCATATAGTAAAAATAAGACCTTTAAACGTTAACACTTTCTGAGTTTCATTATTTTGTAACAAAACAATGTATAGAAATTGAAATAACTAGTAACATTCCATACCCATACAATTCGTGCGTAAAATGTTGTCCTCGATTTTATATATGTACTGATTTTACAGCGAAGAGGATTGGTTTTAATTAAAAACAAACATAAAATGTTGTTAGGCGGAAGATACCAGGAATATCCTTCGCTTCCCACACAAATGGCGACCCAATAGATGGCTAGAAAATTATCATTTAACAAGAATTAGTCGCTGTAATCCAGAGAGGCAACATGAAAGGCTCGACTCCATCCTGGAGGCTGTTATTCCATTTTATTTCGTCCTAAAATTCGCTTCCGCCGTCATTTTACAGCTGAAAGCCCTTTTTATTCGATTTTTTTTAAACGAAATAGATGAAAAGAAAATATCTGCTGTTGTGTTCAGTCGATGAGCTGGCAACCCTTTTTGCCGGCGGCGTCGGCGGGAAATGGTCACACCGGGCTGCTTTTTTTATTAGGGATGGACAAAGGGGTGGTATTTTATGCCTGTTAGTGAGTAGCTGATGATTTATTTATGCGCTTCTGAGGAATTTCTCATTAAAATAATGGATAGAAAACAAAGCACTAATAAGATACAGGTCCTTATCCTTACATATTGTTAGTGTCTCTGTGTCCGGTCACGATAAACTTAAATACTGTTCTACAGTTTTACTTACAATTTTCATCAATAGAGTGACTCATGATTTAGTTAAATTACGTGATGCAGGTTACAGTAAAAATTAAAAGACGAGAATTAAACTGATTTCTAATACGCGTGCGAAGCTGGTTTGATTCACCAATTATGTTATAAAGTATATAATAATAATAATAGTTTTCACTTTTAACAGAACTACTTTCACAATCCAATAACCTAGTCTTAGCTTTGATCCAATAATCCTTACTCGCAAGTCCCGACTCTGTTTACTTTCATTAAAGCAGGAAACTTAGATTTCAATTTAAGATTTTATTCAACATTCCATTTTATAAAGAAATTGTGGAAATTTCCACGATGCTTTACCTCAATGGCTGTGTGAAAAAGAGGATTAAAAAATGGGTAAGTTTTACAACTTTCATAATAGTTTTCTCTGCTTTATACTTCATAACATAAATGTATTTCTAAATATAAATCTTAGCACAGACATTAATTCCCTGCCTGAGACTGTGGTTCCTGATAACTACAACCTAGGAGTCTTTAAGTCAAGAGTGAATAGGTTACTTCTAGGCAAGCGTGCTCCATCGTCGACAACATCATCGCTTACCATCAGGTGAGATAGTGGTCAAACTCGAGGCTATCAATAATAAAAAAACAAACAAATCAGAACAACCCAAATATAGCAGTTAAACCAAAATAATATGTTTTATTTTTCCCGCGCGTTTGTGTGGCCGCCATCTTGAAAGTCTAGTCACGCGCTAGGGAAGGGACATCCCGACAATACGCCGCCAAATATTTCAAAGGATTATTCACATGGATTCGTTTTATTACTGTATTGTGTTTTTTGTATGTTGTTCGCTTTTTATGGGCTATGTTTTGTTTTTCAGTTCTGATTTCTCGTGTCATTTTTGTTGGAAGATGACAGCGCTTTGTGTAAATTACTTTTGACGTTGCTTCTTTTGATGTAGCTTCTAGTGAAGAGCTAATAAAATAGTCGTAGATTATTTTTTACATGTTTCAATATGTCAGTTTGATTAGTAATAACTCTACTATACGGAATTCATATTCCTCAATGACAATATCTTTTAGTATATTTGTTCAGTATTAAAGCAACTAGTTCATAAAGTGCCTTCACATTACAAGCGAAGTCGCACGCAATTATAAGTGTCGAGAAGTTTAAATTGGACGTTATGCGGAACAAAACTAGTTCGTGTCGACTGTGTGCTGTCTCTAATTGGGATATTGTTTGTTTTCACTTATTTACTCTCTGTTATTGTTCGCACACATGGTATACTCGTCTGATATTTATTAAGTACACCATACTACTAGTACGGTACTCGTACTCGTTATATTTTACTAGGTACACAAATAACAGTACCTACTCGTACATTTTCACAAAGTGTTAGCGGAAGGTAGAAAATTGGTTTTAAATTTCTTTTGCTCCTGAAATCTCAAAGGGTATTAAAAATTCATTGTCTGTCATGTCAACGCAGAGAGATTATTTTAAATATAAAGCGACTTTCGACGTTTTACGGTGTCGTTACGCGAACCGACACTGATTTCCAATTATCTTTTTTAATGAAATGCTTTTATAACGCTGTTCTATTGTTTTTCTTTCTATAGACAGTTGAACTTGTGGCTCAGTTGAGACTGCGAGAAAAATATAGTGTTGGAAAACTAGTGATGGTACCTAAACTATTTGAATGAACCTATTGACTCCAGTTCCGACCTTTTAATTAAACTTTTTTCCAAGTTTTCCGCCGAACAGTTCCATCAAACATTCACCTTTTTAAACGATATTGCTCGGTCCTATCACAAAGTTCTAAAATAATTTAATTTCGATGCCATCATCAATCTGTGGCGGAAAAATAATGATAATTGATGAAATTCCCGCGACACGGCGCCATCAATCATCCCCATTATCATCCTGGGGGTGGTTCGTGAAATATGTGGAGTGTTATACAGGCCGATGTTTTAAGGTTTTGGGGCGGTCACTGTGCACCCTTAAGCAGCGTTCGCACTTTGTCATGACGATAGATAATCGTGTGTGTTGTCGTGGCTTATATATTTAAATGGAAGTGTTCACAGTCATAATAGGTCGTCGTAGACAACTAACTGTTGTCTATAACGTTTTTTGCGGTGACAACAGATTGTTATGATAGAAGGAATAGCTAGTACGACGTCAATTGTAGCTGGCTACCTGATGTGAAGCAATAAAATGTCGCAATCCAATCGGAACCGCTAGATACGATAGTCGCTAAACGATAAAAAATATTGACGACAAACAGTCGTTATACCTAATGGGAATAGGTACAGACGGTTTTGCCGTTACGACATTCTGTATACGCGGCGTCAGCGGGAGAATTATTTAAATTATAACGGTTTAGAACTGAAATGCCATCTGTTTGTGAGATTTGTGATTATTATCGGTTTATAAGGGTTGAAAATAGCCGCGCGTACAAATTATATTAGGAGATACGGAGATACTAACAGGTGGGTTCTCACAATTATGATCATCTTACAACTTACGACTTGTTGTCTGCAATGAAGATTGTAGAAACTGTATATTACCTGAAACAGAGAAAAGAGGACAATTAGATAAACATTCTACTTAAGTAGCAATTTATCACAGAAACATAATTATTAACCTATCAATACCCGCGAAACGAGACACAATAGTAAGACAATAATAGCGCGGTCCTATGAGACCAGTCGGGGATTCATGAATTAAATTGTGCGAAGAATTTCTATCTGTTGAATAGTGTGCAGATTCAGTAGTGGTGAGTGAGATAAGGCTCCTCGGTCTCAGCGACTGTTTGTGGCGATGCTGTCGCGCGTCCGCATCGATACAGTCACGATGCAGTCGCTAGCTGTTCACCCTCGCCAACATCACAACTCACAACCTCAGTCGCGATGCAAACGGGATGATGTAGCACTTCTGTCGCAACGCAAACACGATACAGTAACGGCACAAAAATTACGATTTTGTATGTAGAATATTAGTTTCATTGACGCGACACCCTCCCTTCGTTCACTCCCCAATGTCGTACGACTTGGTTGCGAGTTTGCATCGATACAGTCGCGATGATGTAGCGCGTTGCAAATGCGTCTAACGCGCCTTAGTAGTGATGCTTTCGTGCGTTTACGAAACGCGCGACAACATCGCTAAAAAAAGCCAGGCCAGGGCCCTTACATACACAGCCAAAACATTATAGGTAGGTAAGTACAGCGTGGTCCCAACTGAAAGTTAAACCAAACGTTTGTATAGAACACGGTGACGTCACGCCTCGACAAAGGCCACTTGTGTCCGAGCCTCCCCCGGGACATGAATAGAAATATTGTTTTCTTTTGTCGTCTAAGTGCGTCTCCGCGGACCAGCGATTCTGTAAACTTGAGACTTGTGGGTAATGAGAATACTGTAGACTAAGTTTATAGGTTCATATGAAGACCCAGGGACTATTTGGTACTTAGGAGTTTTATCATATATTGTACCCCGGTTTAGGACTTAAATTTTGAAAATATGTGAGGGTCTGTTTAACCTATCAATACCCGCGAAACGAGACACAATAGTAAGACAATAGCATCGCGGTCCTATGAGACCGGTCGGGGATTCATGAATTAATATCGTGCGGTTTCTATCACGCATGCGGGGTTGCCCCGCAAGCGTAACCCTCGCAAGTCGTCCATTTGATTGTACACAACTATAACGTACAGCCCGCAGAAAACTAGATTGTAAGCTAGTGTGGCTCACGCTAAGTGAAATTTCCGCATGCATGATTGTGCCGTGATGACATTCGCATGATATTGAAAACACCTTTAAAGGAGAATGCCCGTTTTGTAAGGGAAGTTGGGTCCCAGTGGAAAATGCTTGTGCCCTGAAGATTTTTATTTTACCTAATAGTAAAAACATAGCATTTTCATAATCAGAAACCTTTTTTCATTGTGCCACCCAGGTTCAGGAGATATCATTATTTTTCTGTTTAAAAAATGTAGGTTATAATTACAAATTGACAGATTAAACATCACCATAAGCATGGAATTATGTCTCTATTACTATATCTCCATTAGTTTATGAAAAATTATGTAAAAAATAATTTGCATACAAAAAAATAAATAATATTTTTAGGTTATTATGCCAAACAGGTACACGACAGCACAAAAGGGACCTGCCCCGTGGCAATGTCCTTTTAGCAAACCCTACGGTTAGACCGGTTTTTAAGTCTAAATTGTCGATTGACAAACCAGCTACTGATACTACAGAGAAACACCAGTAAACAACATAAATGTCTAAATCAACTTGGTAACTCTGTCCCGTCGTGTTGTCCTCCACAAACAAACAGGTAGAAAAACAAACATCATCTATTCCCCGCGCCCCTACACGGCGCGCGCTAAATGAGAGTGCGTGCGCTTTGAGCGCGCCACGCATTGTGCGAGACGTCACCGTCGTGACGTCACAGGCGCGCCTCAAACGACCGCTGTTGTTCGGCGTCTTGTGGAAACGCTCTCTAAACACCGCGAGATTGTCGACGGTTTAGTGATGTGAGGACGCTTTGAAGTGTACTTGCGATTTTGTTTTGAGAAAGTTGACGAAGGTACACATTCAAACTGTTGTAGGTCTAAAGTTTTTCTGAATAAAACATTTTTTTTAACATTGGCAAACTTGATGAATAGTTAAGGCCATCCATTTTATATTAACTACAAACAATATCCAATAACAATGGAAGTGAAAATCATGCGAATTTAATAAAAACTTTCACGACACAATATGAGGGATGGGACAGTCCGTAAATCACATTTCACAAGAACCTTACTCCCGCAAAAAATACCAAAACAAAACCTCAAAATTTTTCGCATTTAAACACGCCACAGATTTCACGGAAATAAAACTCTGTTACATTTCCGCGATGAATCACCGCTGTCCGGCAGAGGGCGCTATCTTAAATAATTACCGTCCGAAAGCCGGCGGTGTCCGGGTGTCCGGATCCTGGACAAAAATGCATTAATATTGCACGCCAAGTATGACGTATAAAGCGTAGGACTATAAAGCGGATTTCAAATATTTAAGTGGAACAGGTTTAATTTTAGATGTAGAAAGGTGCATGTTTGTTTAGTGTACGGCGTGTAAAGTAATTATTCAGCTTGGAATTGGTTTTCGTTACTACAGTAATTAAAATTTTTAATCGTCGTGTGTTAATTTTAGTTTTTGTATTTTTGTAAAGCATTTAAAATCCAGAGCACTTAAATACACAGGGCGATAATAAAGAGAGACTACACAAATGTTGTTTTTGCAATTAAAACATTTTTAAAGAAATACAATTGAGTCTGAATTTTTTATTCATCCTCATTGAATAAATTAATTATATTTACAGCTGAATGGACGACTATAACAATTAATTTCCCCCACAATTTCTCAACAAAATGGCCGCCAAACTTACTGTAGCACAAAACATAACAGTTTCCGTGCTGAGGAGTGAACATTTGAACAATGTCGCCAGGGGGAACAGTTTCTAAGAAAATACAACGTTTAGAAGAGTTCCATTGTGCCGCCGTTACTCTCACTCGAGAGGTCGCTTTGAAAAAATTGCGATGTTTGAGGAGAAAATTGAAAACTTTGTATACTGTGGACTGTTAGCAAAACATTGAGTCGCTTTGTTAAACGCTGGAATTGCTTGGAGATTCAGAACTACATAAATATTTTAAGATTGGACTGGTGGCTGCAGCAATGCCTATTCCCAGTGGTGGACGGGTTTCTGTTGAAATGATGATAAATAAGTCAGCCTTGATGTTTCCAATACATTGCCATTATTTAACAGACAGGTTGCAAGGAAAAGCCAAGTACACAGGAAAATAATCATTATTTACTCAGTAAAAGTCTGACATGCCCTCCCGCTTCACCCAACAGCGGGAAAAATCATTAGAAGATTTACCACCTAAAAAAAAAATAATAATAATAATAATAATAATAATAAGGATAGTAAGAAAATTCATGCAGATCGAGGAAAATGAAATTTCTTCACATAATACTCATTTACTACATTAATTTACTCACAACACGCTACATTGACTTGGCTTGGCCCGTTAATGTAGCTTAAAAACTAGCTTAGAGCTAAGAAAAACTATAAGTTTCCCAAAATAATAATAATAAGCCCCCTAAACAACCACACGTCCTGATTGAACATCTAATCACGTGGGGGGCGGACACACGAATGCGAAATTACTGGCGTGGCTAACGTGGCTCTGGAAACCCATAAAAAATGGAGACCCGTTCAAAAAAGAAACGTATAGGACCGCTGCCCGGGGGCGATCGCCGGGGCGCACCTGGAGCTGACGCTGGGTGTCTCAGCATGCGAACCGTCAGCGGTGAGGAGTTGAGCAGGCGGGCTCCCACCGACAAAGATACTACAGCCGAAATCACTGGCGATGGTGACAGACTTACGGACAGGACAAACACCCCTGTGGAACCGTATAGTCCAAGTACAGACTCATACATACCCTCCAGACCATCATCACCATCCATACCATCGTCACCCATACCATCACACTCATCACATCCCATTACAAGTTTAAACATAATCCCACCTACTCCAACCTTGGATGTTGCGCGGGAGGCTAGTTCCTTTTTGCCCGCGTCCACCAAGGCTGGAAAAGCAAGAGTTCGCATGAGATGGACCAAAGATGTAAACTTATTTATCATGCGAACTTACCTTTACATCACTAAACTAGAGACCGACATGACCACCTACAGACAACAATTGCATGAACATTTTACTCGACAATACCCAGAGATAACAGTTTCAGAACAAAGAATAGCAGATCAGAGGAGAGCTATTGTTAGGAATAAGCTATTATCTCCAGAAATAATAGAGCAATTAAAAGAAGAAATACGGATACAATTACAAGAAACAGAAGGTGATACAGGCACTAGCACACTATCACAAAATACAACCGAAATAGACCGACAACCACATATACAACTGCACACTCAAATACAAAATAATAGTCTTCAGGTAAATGTAAACCAATCGCAAGCTTATACGCAAATATCACAGACGAGTACATCCACACAAACTGAATCTATAACTCTGATGCTAGAGAATGATGTTGAGACCTTAGTTGTCCCAGATCAAAACTTGGCAACAGAGTTGTATATTCAAGAAATAAGAGACAAGTTCAGAACAACTTTGACGTTATACTGCGGGATGGACCCCACAGTCCGACCAAAATTACCTAAACTTCGTTATAGCACTGATCTTTTTCGTTTAGTTAATTTATTTAATGAAAACATACTAAATCAATTTATTTCTAATGACACAAAACTTATAGATATACATACACTCATATATTGCACAGCGGTGGTTATATCTGAAGAACTTAAATTTAAAATTTCTCACAATACAGGCACTTTAAGGCCAAAACAGAATGTCAAACCAGCGTGGCAGCAGAGGTTAGAAAAAGACATAGATAAATTAAGAGCAGATTGTGGTAGACTTACACAATACATCAATAATAATAGATCCAACAAAGTAGTAAAAACAGTCGAGGCTATATTTAGAAGCTACTTTACACACACTAGACACGAGAATAACAACAGAACACCAGAAGAGTTTTTAGATACCTTAAAACAAAAACTATCACTAAAAGTTCATAGGCTTAGAAGATACAAAAAAGCACAACAACGTAAAATAGATAATACCATATTTAGTACAAACGAAAAAACATTTTATAGAAACTTACGTAAACTAGACACCAACACAAACACTGAGAATAATTCGGACACACCTGATCTACCTACAAAAGAACAATTAGAAGCATACTGGTCTAGCATTTGGGAAAAACAAATACCACACAATGATAAAGCTGCGTGGATAGTAGATGAAGAAATTAAATTTAGGGCAATCGAAGAAATGGATTTTCTAGAAATAACAGAATCTGATATCACATATGTAACAGGTAGACTCCATAACTGGAAGGCTCCCGGTATAGACAAAATACACAATTTCTGGTATAAAAAGTTAACTTCATTGTACAAACCCATAGCAAAAAACTTAACAGAAATCATTTTAGGCCAACAAAACATACCTGAATTTATTGCAACAGGTATAACTTACATGTTGCCCAAAACTAAAAGCTCGTCACAGCCTTCCCAATATAGACCAATCACATGCTTACCTACGATATATAAAATATTAACCTCACTTATTACACTAAAAATAAACTCACACATTGAACGTCACAACATAATGGCGGAAGAGCAGAAAGGATGCAGGCGGGGCCATATGGGATGCAAGGAACAGTTAATCATTGATTCTACTATTCATAAACATGCCTCCACTAAAAATAGAAATCTGCATTGCACCTATATCGATTATAAAAAAGCTTTTGATAGTGTCCCACATTCTTGGTTGATTCAAATATTAGAAATATACAAAATTAACTCAAAGATAATAGACTTTCTTCGCAATATAATGTCACAGTGGAAAACCACGCTTCAACTTAATCATAATAACAGTTCCGTTATAACGCGTCAAATTTATATCAAGAAGGGTATATACCAAGGCGATTCCTTAAGTCCCCTGTGGTTCTGCCTCGCACTCAACCCTTTGTCTCATTTGCTGCATGGCTCTCGTGCCGGATATAGTCTCAAACACTCTACAGATCAAACAACTATTTCACACCTCATTTATATGGACGATATCAAATTATATGCACAAACCGAAAAAGATATGAAAAAACTAATAGAAACTACAGCAGAATTTAGTCAAGATATTAACATGCAGTTCGGTCTTGACAAATGTAAAACGCTTCACATCATACGAGGCAAGATACGGCCGGGGAGCTATGTAGTCAATGAAACAGATACCATATCAGCAATGGAATCGAACGATTTATACAAATATTTAGGGTATATGCAATTAAAGGGATTAGATCATGTTAGGATAAAAGATGCGCTTACGACAGAGTACAAGAAAAGACTTAACGCTCTATGCAAAACTCAACTTTCTGGTAAACATCTCATCAAGGCTCTAAACACATTTGCCATACCCATTTTAACCTACTCATTTGGGGTTATTAAATGGACAAAAACAGATACAGAACAATTAGAGAGAATAACCCGCACAACACTCACAAAACATAACAACCTACATCCTAAATCTGCAATTGAAAGACTTACTATCAAAAGGCAAAACGGAGGGAGAGGCCTAATAGATGTCCAGCATCTGTGGCGAAAGCAAGTTTTCAAATTAAAAACATTCTTTGAATCAAAATCTCGCACAAGCAATATCCATAAAGCCATAGTTTTTAATGATGCTAATTACACCCCCCTTAATTTACACACAGAGCTAGACACACAAGATGTTACCAATGACAACCCGCAAACACAAAAAATGGAAGACTGGAAGAAAAAGGTTTTGCATGGCCGACATCCTCACGACCTAGAACAATCCCACGTTAACAAAATAGCTTCAAACAAATGGCTTAAGATAGGAAGTCTGTTCCCTGAAACTGAAGGATTCATGATTGCCATCCAAGATCAGATTATTAACACTAGAAATTACAGAAAATATATCATAAAAGATCCTTCAGTTACAGATGATAAATGTCGTAAGTGCCACAACCAACCAGAAACCATCCAGCATATCACAGGAGCGTGCATCACCCTAACGCAAACAGATTACACACACAGACACAACCAAGTAGCAAACGTAATACACCAAAAATTAGCAGTTAAGTACGCTCTCATACAGAACACAAACACTCCTTATTATAATTATACACCTCAAACTGTACTCGAAAATGACACACATAAGCTTTACTATGACCGCGCCATACTCACGGATAGAACAATACATTACAATAGACCAGATATAACCCTTCAAGACAAAATAAATAAAATTACATACTTAATAGATATTGCTGTACCTAACACACATAATATAAAGAAAACAATAACTGATAAAATTAGCAAATACGCAGAACTCAAGGAAGAAGTTAGTAGAATATGGCGACAAGAAAAAGTTTATGTGGTCCCGATCGTCCTCTCTACAACAGGCGTTATTCCGAACTGTTTATTACAAAGCCTGAAATTACTTAGCTTAAAAGAAACACTCTACATCACATTACAAAAAGCTGTTATCCTGAATACATGCCGAATTGTCAGAAAGTTCATGCAAATAGATGAGAATGAACTAGGTTCTCATCATAACACATCTCCAATATAACACACCACACGCTGCATTTACTTGGTTTCGGCCCGTAAATGTAGTTAAAAACCAGCCAAAGAGCTGAGAAGTAAAAACACTTTCCAAAAATAATAATAATAATAATTTATTTATTTGTACATTTTAACACACATAGTAACAATATAGGACAAGCAGATACATTAGTTGTACAAACGCCGATGCAAATTAAATGAACATTTGACTCCTAAACTAAGTAAAATAAATACTTGTATCTCAGGAGCCAGTTCCTCCTTGAAGATGATCACAGATAAGTTCATTAAGTACAATTTAAGTAGCCTTTAAACAGACGTGTAACAGTATTTAATTTGGTTGCAGTTTAGGGTTTACAATTAAGAAATTACTGTTAATAGTGTTTCAGTATAATCGTAAGACAATTTTTGCAACCAATCATATAACTTAGTTTTTAATGTGTATTTATTTAATGTGTAAATACTGATCAGCTGGTGAATCTTATTATAAATACGAGCGCTTAAAATAACGAACTGACGTCCCGCAAAAGCAGTCCTGCAATACAGGGAATCACTGACCGGAAATCCTCGACGCCTAAGTAGGATGTTTGACTCTAGTGGAAGCGTGGAATGGCGGCGTAAGACTGCACGTAAAATGAACAATTGCCGCACAGTGAGGACTTGGGATTCCATGTAAAGTTGGCTTGTTGGGTAGTCTCTAGGTTTAAAATGCATAACCTTAAGAATCGCCCTTTGTGCTCGCTCAGCTTGAAGCAGAAGACTTTTATGGGTGCCGCCCCACACAGGAATGCAATACGTGAGAATCGAGGCGCATAAACTATGGTAAACTAAGGACAAGGTTGCAGGATCAGCAGCGTGTCTTAGTTCTTTGAACAGATAAATAAGCTTTCTTGTCCTCGAACATAAAGCCTCAATATGGGGACGCCAAGAAAGTTTTGCATCAATGAACACTCCTAGGTATTTGATACTTGGGACTAATGAAAGTGTCAAACAGCAACAAGAGGAGTCGTGGCCTGAGCAGGAGTGGGCTTTTACTTCACTCCGATCGGATAGAGGAGGGGCTGAGCTGGAAAGTGAGAAACGTAATAGCTTGGTTTTGTCGATGTTAAGAGTCAGCAGGTTAGCTGAGAGCCAATCGATCACAAGGCGAAGGGAATGTTCAGTTCTATCTCTAGCTTTACTCCAATCAGTGTTATGACACTGCGCTTATTGTGTATGCACAATAAGCGCAGTGTCATCTGCATAGGTGAATATTTCACAGTTGGGAATGGACATTTTGCACAAATCATTTATGTACACTAAAAACAAGGTTGGCCCTAGTATACTGCCCTGCGGAACACCGAAGTCGATATGCTCATCTTCACTGATAAGTGTATTAATTTTTACGCATTGGGTTCGACCTGATAAATAATCAGTGAAGATTTTCAGCGAAAGGCCGCGGATACCCAAGCTTTCAAGCTTTGAAATTAGCATGGGAACAGAAACAGAGTCGAATGCTTTGCATAAATCAAGGAAGACACCGTAGCACTTTAATTTTTTATCCATTTTGGCGACAACGCTATTTGCAAGGCCTAGGACAGCGTCTTCAGTCGAGATTCCCTGTCGAAAACCATACTGATTTTTGGCGATAATGCTGTATTTGGAAAGGTATCCCACCAGAGCATTGTTCAGTATTTTTTCAAGGATTTTAGACAAGGAGCTCAGTACCGAAATGGGTCGATAATTAGATACATTGCTTCTGTCTCCACTTTTGAAGACCGGGTGGACCACAGCTTTCTTGAAAACTGTAGGAAATGTACCAGTTTCAATTGCACGATTGCAGATGTGTGTGATAGGTGGAGTGAGAGTAGCAATAGATTGCTTCAGGATTTTAGCTGGAATGTTGTCATGTCCAGTAGCGGAATCTGAACGTAAGTTGCGCAAAATTCCAAAAACTTGAGATTCATCAATTGGCAATATTACTAATGAGTTGGACGGAGAAGAGTAAGTTAAGGGGGCGGGAGCAGAGGGCGGAACGATTTTAGAGGCTAATTTCTCGCCCACACCGGCAAAGTAGCCATTAATTTTATTGATCGTGGATTTGGGATCAGATGGGCCCCGGATAAGTTCATCGGGAGGCCGATGCTGGACAGTGCAGTTAGTTATTGTTTTAACGGCCCTCCAGGTAGCCTTAATGTTATTTTTAGCCTTTGTCAACTCATTTCTGTCATGTGCTCGTTTTAGTTTTTTTAATATTTTATCCAGGAAGTTGCGGTATCGAGAGTATGTAGTTTTCAGGATTAGGTTATCTGGAGACAATTTTGATTTTTGGTGTAGAATGTCCCGATTTTTAGTGCAACGAACAAGGCCTGTCGTCATCCAGGGCTTAAGCATTCTCGTTCTATTTGTTACCCTTACGGTTGAAGTGTGATTTGAGCAGCTTTTCTGAATTATAGCAACGAATAGATTAGCAGCTCGGTTTGGGTCACATTCGTTCATTACGGGGAGGAAATCTGTGTGGTCTAGTTCGTTACTGATAGCAGAATAATCATAACGAAGGACGGTTGAATTTAGGGCTTTCACATTATTCCCATAGGTTTTCAAACTAAGGACGATGGGAAGATGGTCTGTTATGTGAGTGTCAAGTATAATTACGCTAGCCGAAGAATTTGTTTTCAGCATTATGTGATCGAGGCAGTTTTCTGATCTAGTGGGAAGTGTATGAGCCGGTAATAGTCCAATTGACGCACAAAACGTCAAATAGGCATCTGAGTGGCGGTCATGATTATTTGGCTTTATATCGACGTTTATATCACCCACTAGTATCATATTCTTAAGTCGTTTTAGCGATCGAACTAAACAATCAAGACTATTGTAAAATAACTCTAAGTCCTGGAATGAAGGGGAGCGGTAAACACATATAATAGCTGTTTTGCCAGTGACACACACCAAGCCGTTGGCATCGCGGAAAGCCGGTTCAGTGATCGTACATTGCATGTCGTTTCTTGTGTAAATAACAACGCCATCATTTTGTGAAGAATTATTTAAGGTAGCATGGCTTGAGTACCCTTCAAGAATGGGCAGGGGTCCTGTCACTTTTAGCCAGCACTCTGTGAAAACAATGACATCAAAATCCACTTTGGTTAAGCTTAACATGGTGATAAATTGATGAAAATTTTTATTGATACTTCTGATATTTATGTGGATTAATTTAAGGTTTAAATGAGGATATCTAATATATTTCAAACATTGTTCTGGTAGGCATTGGTGTATGCGCGCTATAGAAACGTTATCAATGTCGTTGTTAATGTTATTTATATTAGCCATTTATGATTTATGAGTGTATTCAAGAAAAGATACATCACTTTAACATCGTACAAAAGTAAAATTAAAATAGCGCGCGCACGAGATAAGCGTGAAGCTAGCGGTTGTAATATGGCATTATTGCCTATTATAGCTGAAAGCAAGAAATTATACATTCGCAAGAAAGCAAAACCAAGATGACTATGGACTTGCACTCTGAAGTTGCAAAAATACATCGAATAGTATTGATAGAAAAGTAAGTGATTGAACAATGAGTAACCTGTTACTAAAAATGAGTTATTATACTCGTATGTGTAAAATGCAGTAGTTTTAAAAATCAAAACTGGGGCTATAAAAAATATGTACCGGGGCTGATCCCGGGATCTAACATGCAAACTAATAAAGAAAATAAAAAGTAAAAAACAAAGAAATAGTCAAATTGTGTTACTAAAAACGGACATGCAGCGCTCGGATTTTATTTGAGTTGGTTTAAAATTTAAATAAAAACATCATCATAATTTCAATCGAAAGACGTCGCCTGTTGGACAAAAGCCTCGCCAAGTGTCGCCATAACGACCAGTCCTGCACATCTGTCTGGCTTCCATCGGATACCCGCGACCCTCACCAGGTCACATGTCCACCTTGCAAGCCACAAGACAGAAAAAGGATAAATTAATAAAAATACGCAATAACCAGCGATTTATTCGAAGCCACTTCATCCATTACCCCTTATCAGCGGTCAGTCACCTGTGACGTTAAGGAAGGAAGGGCGCAATGAGTGGAACAACGCAAATAAACGCCGCTACACACTTGACCAGCGCGTGTACACGGAGGGTTAACAAACACAGCGTGTTTATACGTGTATAGACAACCCCCGTGTGACCCGTGTCAACCGTGCGAGGTACGCGCGCTTGCTTTTAATCGTTTATAAATAGTTTTTTTTTAATTTTGTGGTTTATATCTGTTTTGGTAAGGTGAGTTATATTTTCATTATAGGTACAACACGTAACTGGAATAATGTATACTCTTATAGGATCACTCCGATTAGAAAATTGGGTTACAATCATATTTAAAGCATTTAAATTATACTTAAATGCACTTAGTACTTTCAGGATATGCGTTAGAAACATGTTGTATCAGGAAATCAATTTAAATATAAAGCTCAAACTATTGTTACAATCAATTGGACAATGTAACGAGCTCGGAAGAAATATAAATTGATCATAAATGTTATAAAAAGATAAAAAAATTCTGTAGTATTTTCTTTTAACTTGACATAATTTGACTATGCAAATCCTCATTCTCCTTCTGAGTCGAACTACATGCTAACATGAAACATTCGCAACCCAAAATGTATCCAAATTATAAATATGCAAATATCAGACACTAAATAATTAATTATTTCCATCTGTCAAATAGTAATAACAAAATCACATCTCAGCCACATTCAGTTCCTAACGACCTCATGAAGAGACCTGTAAGGCAGATGTGACCTTGCAGCGACGTCAAATTGTCGCCAACACTGAATTATTCAACAATCGACGCCGACGAAGACGACGCTTAATTTATTTACAATTTTATTATTTCAGCACGACTTAATAACAAGTTATTTTTTGCTGAAAAAGTTTCATTATTGTAAAAAAAGATTTGAAAAACATTAGGTGTCGACTTACGAAAAATATCACGTTGGTAAATGAGACAAACATAGTAAACGGAAGCTAAATTTCGTTTCTAAATGTCACTTGGCTTGTGTTTAATATTTGATTCGTAAGTACAGTCTTAGTTCTGGCGCGCAGTGTTTTGTTCCTTATGTAGTCTGAAACTCGAACCCCCAGGATTACGCGTTCCATAGCACACTGAAAATCCACGAGGTCTTGGTTGAAATGTCAATCACTAAGAACTAGAAAACTAAGATCAATAACAGTACCAGAAAATCTGCTACTCTTAAGTAGGATCGGGCCGGACATGTCTCCCGCATAACAAATGAGCTGTGGGCTAAAAGAGCCACTTATTGGATCCCATTAAACGCTAGGTGACATTGCGGCAGACCGCGGTAAAGGTGGAGAGATGAGCTTGACTCTTAACGGAAGAACTTGACCGCAATAGCCGAGGATAATCGTGTGTGGAAAAGGGAGATGGTCGACTTAACCCAGTAGTAGGACACACTAATAGACAAATTAGATTTAGAAGTATAAATGCTGTTAAAAAGTGCGAGTCTAGAAGCTAACGTTCCGATTGTTCGCATTAAAACGTCACAAGAAATAAAATATTATCTGCAAGAGAACAGTGGGTAGGGCACATTGATCGAAAAACATAGGGTCGATGGGGACACAAGGTTCTGAAGTAGCGATCACGTACCGGAAGGCCCGATGACCTGGTGAGGGTCGTGGGAAACCGACGGATACGAGACGCACAGGACCGATCATTGTGGCGACGCTTAAGGAAGGCCTATGACCAGCAGTGGACGTCTTTCAGCTAAAAGGATGATGATTAACCGTCAAACAAACGATGATTTAATTACAGCAATATATCAAGCTACTGTACAGCACATAAATTCGTCACCTGAAGCAATAAATCAAATTACTGGAACCGCACAATATTTAAACAGTCGTAGTGCCGTGCCTCAGCAGATATCGATCCGCTTCCGAGCGGCGTCGGATCTGTTCCGCCGGCTGACAAACTAACTGTGATTGTACAGGAGTACGCGGCCAGGCATTAGTGATGAGGAGCGGGTAAATAGGAACACTAATACGCATGGTGAAACTGGAATGGGTAGGTAATTATGTTTGAGGAAGGGAGGAGAGACGGTGGAACAGAACCATCATTCATAATGGATGAAAAGGCATCTTAAAGTTATGAAAATCAGTCTCATGTTAACAGTAGTTTAAGTCACAACTACAACTTAATTCCGCCAAGTGATGATGGATCGGCCATCATCGGACCACTAGATGTATGGCGTTGCGCCACTGGTACATGGTGGACAATTGGACATCCTGCCTATCAAAGCGTTTTGGGAACACATTTACTATGTATACGTTGGTACAGATAAGGAGTTAAATTCGCTGCCAGCTCAATCTTAGGGATCTTTAAAACAAGTGTGGTCAGTTCGGGATTTTTCTGTTTCGGATTCGGTGTCACTATTGTGTGGACGACCCAGAGGATATGGTGGAACATACAATCTGGTTGTCCAGTAAAGATTGAGCCTGAACCGTCGACAGCACGTAATGTTCTGCCCGCGCCTTTAAGAGATTTCAACATACCACAGGTGCTCAGCAGGGAATGCACTCTAGGGCCACGGGATTTTTTGACTGAAACGCAAATGGACATTGAACAAAACAGGTGGTTTTATTCCGTAAAAGTTTGACACGGTCCCTCTTTTCACCCTAGAGAGGTATTAGTTATTTAGTGGTTACATCTCATTACTTGCCTACCATAAAATAGGAAATTCGCGTAGTGTGTCAATCTGCTACACAATACATTCAAGCTCTAACTGTACGCAGAACAAACACGGAGTACGGCGCGCCATGAATAAGTGAGTGCACGGCAGAGCGCGCCAAGTACTCGCGCGCGGCGAGACAAGCGTTAAATATGATTCCGTTATGCGCATGGATTGCTTTCAGTGGCGGGCTCACTTGGCACTGGGCCTTTAATTGACGGACTTTTAAATCTGATTATTTTCACTCATTTGAATGAAAACTAGAGACTACTATAAAAATTAATGCAGTGGAAACTGCCCCGACTTATAAGTTGTAGGTCGCGGGTTCAAACTTTTTGCAATTTATTTCATCACCACTGCTCTCAAAACGGTGAAGGAAAACACCAAAAATTCGAAGTCATGAGACATGCGCCAACCCCCATTGGGCCCGCGTGGTGTATTACAGTTCATTCCCTTTCTTAGAGAGGTTTTCTGAGTCCCAACATTGCTAATGGATAAAAAGCTAACTTGCTTCAAGTCTTACACATATCAAAGTAATCAAAGAAAGCCTTAATTGTCAGCAATAACAATAAAAAAATATAGACGACTAATTAACACTGTGTTCACCGTTAATGAAACCACGACAGATTACAAGTAACAGCCCGTAATTTCACCAGCATGAGTAGTCCAATTTCCCCGAAGTCCCCAACACGGTAGCTCGAGGCCTCGATACAAAGGCGGTCGAAATAAACGTTCTTTGTGGGGGACATTAGTGGCGGTGGGAGCTTTCATGGGTTAATGACGTCACGGATTGATGGGCCGACCCCATTGTGGGGACCTAACTATCGATATATTGTTATCGAATGCTAATTATGGGTTGTTTGGGTTATGTCTATTGTTTTAAGGGTGTTTTAAATTACGTGCGTGATTATGGTTTTGGATATTGATTTCTTTTTACACGACTGCCCAAAAAAAGGAGTGTTATATTTTCTATCAATGTTACCTAGCTCTGGGCTTCATTAGTTTGGAAGGATTTTTTATGAAAATAATGATTATTATCTGTAAGTGTTCAGGGCTCAGTTTCTCAGTAATTACTTTTTCTAAGAAAATAAAAACGAACAAATTTCTTTTTTTTAAATAAATACTTAGATATTGTAATCAAACTTTGCTTTAACACTGCCGTGCTTCAAAAACACAAAACAAAACAACACCTCTATCATTTCTGGCCACAGTTAAACAAATAGTGATGTAAGCAGGTATCGACGCATCACACCCCTACGGGTACAGGCGTACAATCAGGGCGCGATGGGGTGGAAGCGGCTCCTCAATCATCAGGAGGGAGGGCTCAGGGAAACGCGCCATATTTCCACGTCGGAAACATGGCACGCTCTGACCGAATCAATGGCACTTTGTTCAAGTTCCAGGTATGACGTGGAAGGCGTAAGTTTGTTTAGAAGTAACATAAGGTAAGGCCTGTTTACATCTGTAAATGTTTCTAAAAATATACTTAATTTAATACTTTTTATTTTTTCAATTGTTATATATAAACTAGTGCTTCACAGCGATTCCACCTGATGGTAAGCAGTGATGCAATCGTTGATGGTGAGGTGCACTAGTTTAATAAGCGTCTTTTTGACTCTAGCCTTAAAGACACCTAAATTATAATCGGACGGGAAGACAGCAGTTGGCAATTTGGTCTAGTAAATTTTAAATAAATTTAGTCTGCCATGTGTTCTGATAATTAATCTTTTGTACGAACGATGTGGTCTTTATAACAAGATTTATATTTCGTACAGGATCCGAAGGATGCGAGAGACACAGAACCGTTATGGCTATTGCTATAAATCTGCTATTTATGCTCGCTTACACAACAAATTGCCAGATTGGTTTAACGCCCAACCTTTCTGTCAAGCATTTAAAGCCAACACTGACAAACTGATATTCTGATTCGGTCTGTTCTAGATATTTTTCATACGATTATCTACACTAATATAATAAAGATGTAAAGTTTGTTTTTTTGTTTATATGAGGTAATCTGTGGAAGTACTGGTCCGAAAGCTAAAATTTTTTCACTAATAGAAAGCTGCTGTATTCTTGAGTCACTCAAGAATATACTCATAGGCTATATTTTATGTACGCGGGCGAAGTTGCGGGCTAAAGCTAGTGAATGATAAGTACTAGCACGAAACCGAAGCTTTAGGTACGCATACTCAATTTGAGTAGATTTGAGTAAAATGTGAGCATGAGCAATGTTCAACACTTGCATCAAAATTCAAAACACAACTAATCTAAGTTTACAACACCAGTACACTGCAATAGTAACCAGCCGTTAATTACAAATCCACCAATCAGCGCGACTAATCAGTTCACGCGGCGCTGGAACACCAATCATCTTCGTCTCCGTGAGCATGCTGCGTCAGCGGTAACCGCGGTGCGTATCCTGATTGGCTGGCTCTACACCAATTAACAAGCGCTACGTCAGGAGAAAGCAATCTTGAAGAGATCAGCGGGAAATGTGATGAGCTTACACAGAACTTGGAGGTAAGCAGAGACCATCTCTAACATGTTTAAAATGTCTATGGTTTAAGGATTTAAACATTTTTATCAAGAAAACCTTTCTAGATGAAATACTATATAAAATTCTTGAGTCTGAAATGGGGGCAAAGAAACTACTAACTCAGGAAAGAAGTAATATCCCTCTAACAACATTTTCTGCTCTAGAAGATCTCAAACAGTATTTAATAAGGCGTAAACAAATAAAAACCAGTCGTAATTATAGGCGTGCGTCGATGCAGTTAAATGGATCTGTCAGTGCAAGCCGCCGTCGCGCCGTCGCGGTAGGTGTCAGTGCAGTGCCACCGTCACGCCGTCGCGGTAGTGTTGCGCTTTGTGGGGACTCGCAGATCAGCCGGAAGGAACGCAGACATGCTGGTAGGACGGAAATGTAGCACGCCGGAATATTGCAGCCATGGTGGGAAATTATGTTTCAAGTGAAGTTGGTAGCGATACAAAAAACCCTGGCAGTTGAGAACTTGAAGTTAGAAAGTAGCATATGTGGGCTATGTATGCTGATCTGGGTCTCAAGTCTGTTATAAGAATTGTATCAGAATACAGATTCGTAGTACAAAACTTGTCAAAATCAACAATTATGAAGCCAATTATCGACTAGTCTGATACAATTTTAATAGCAGACTTGAGGCCCTGGGTGCGTCGGTCTTCATACATTTAATATGGCAACTAGACTTGTAAAGCTACATTAAATATCCACACCAAGCGATGCGACGCGACGTGTTTCGGCGTACAAATCGGGCATACACATGCGCGAGACACATGTGGGCACATGTATGTCGGTCTAATGTAGTTCCGCTTAACATTGATGAAATATAGTTACAGGTGCCTACATGATTCACCTCGACCATTACTCGTTCGGAAACAATGAATTACGAGACAAAGTTTTAACCCCAGTATATCTATCTAAACGACATCATAACTCTCTGTGCGCAGACACGAAGGGTTTGTCAGAAACAGTCGCCACCACGGCGGGTATCAGACGAAGGGTCAGATTTCACCGCTCGCGTCTGCTCCAGACCGGTACAAACCAGTATAAACCGGTATATACCAGTATGAACCGGTGTAAACCGCATCGCGACTGCGCGGCTGGTGTAATGGAAGGGGAGGAGCGGGCGAAATGGACGGTGATTTACAATGTATATTGGTATGTTTAGTTATTTATGAGGATAATGCTTTGAAGAAAGATTTATACAAATAGGGTGAAAAACGATTAGTGAAGTAATTGTATTTGAAACGGGTTGGCGGTCTGTGTTTTACGTTGGCTGAACTACTAACTGATAGCGTAAGCTAAGAAGAACTTTGACGACGTTTTGATTCCCTTTTTTTAAATTAAATGAGCTTTAAAAGTTCGTAAGATATACTTTCCAAGAGAGATCCAAGGGCTGGCTTTTGCCTCAGTCAGAGATTGAGCATCGCCATACAACGTGGCAATACCGAAAGTATTTTGCGTACACATCCAGTCGATAACTTTCTATTTTCTGACGTCATATTTTAACCAGAAGTTATTGTCTCTAGTGTAATTACTTAACTGTTTTTTTATGTGAATTGAATAAAAATTAACCTTAAAACACCACAAATCTTTCAAACGGCGGACTTCAGAACACTTTACCACACCGTATGCAATTTTCTCCCCACTGCAACACTCTTACAGTTTGGTAGAAAGCAATTAATAAGTCGGCTAGGGCCACAGCGCGAGCGGCGCGATAGATATGCTAATCTAGTGTTTATGGCGGCGGTCACGCGACCCTAATGGTGAGGGTGGAAGAGTGTATGTACCCACTAATTGGGCATGCTGTCTGTGAGTGAGGAATTGGGGGGTTGTAGTGTGGTATCGGATGTATGGTGTACGGTTAGCTTATGGCTTGTCGTCTGAATTGGGATTTGATTCATTTCTTAGGTGTTCAAATTCAGGATTTGTTGATTTAAAGCCATTGGGGCTATGGGTTGCACAAAAGAGCGTTCCAAGGCCCTGGAACGAAGGAATAGGAGTGGGTCATAATAGTTAGTAAAAGTAAGTCATTATTATGATTTCTTAACTAAAAAAAATAAAAGAAAAAGAGCCATGATCTCCGTATCGAATAGGACTTAGCATAACTTGGTACAAGCATGATAGTGCGATTCATGCAAATCCTTTTCGACGCCATGACTTTTTCAGAAAGAAAAGATTTATTCAGATTAAAAAAAGTAATTTTACTGAAGAAAAAACAAAAAACCAAAATTCATATCATGGTTTTTTTTTGGAACTACAAAATACAGTGTGCTACCCTCTGACAGACCACAATAAATCCTCATGACTCACTCATCTAGCCCGCACACTCTAGCGCATGGCCCATTACTAACGATACAATAGCACAAATTGACCCCGCACGGTCAACCAGAGCCGGTGTAAATAAAAAACACGGCTAATAGGCTTCGGGTGTAAAGTATTGCACTTCTACACTGACGAACTAAATGCAGAAGGGTCAGCTGGAAACAAATATGGAAAACAGGTAAGTACCTACACGTACATCAGTAACGATAACGATCAGTCACGTTAAAGTACAGTTTCTAGAAGTTGTAGAACAACAGTGTCACACAGACGTCAGTCACTTTACAACCAGCGCATGTCAGTAACTCTTCTTCTTCCTGCCCTTATCCCATATTACTCGGGATGGGCGTAACACGTTTTCTTCTTCCATGCTGTCCTGTCGTCCGTCACACTATCACTAACTCCCTTTTCTTTCATATCATTTCTTACAGAATCCATCCATCTTTTCTTTGGCCTCCCTCTCCCACTCCATCCATCTACATGTAATCTATACTAATATTATAAAGAGGTAAAATTTGTAAGTTTGTAAGTTTGTAGGTTTGTAAGTTTGTATGTAGGGGGTAATCTCTGGAACTACTGGTCCGATTTGAAAAATTCGTTCAGTGTTAGATAGCCCATTTATAGAGGAATGCTATAGGCTATAAACCATCGCTACGCTACGGCCCACGGGAGCGGAAGTAACGAAAAATGCGGGTGAAACCGCAGGGGACAGCTAGTCTATCACATAATGTATCAGCGCATCTCAGTAACTAACAAGTAACAATACTAATGAGAAAGTCTACCGACTTTAACAGAAATCTACCATTCTAAAGCGTTAGTGCTTGCCAAGCTCTGATAAAAGAAGAACTATCCAGATAAGGGTCCTTTTCTTCCTTGTTATTCGATTTCGAACTAAACAAAGACATGATGAGACACTATGCAAAAAGGGTTCTGACACAAAACTGGGTTATTATTAAAAATGAAAAGTTTCAGTTGTCCGCCGTGAATGACTGCAATAGACCATTATTCAGCGAAACAATTTCATACAATAGGAACAAAACTCCACCGTAGTGCAGTGAATTGTTCGCACTAGTGCGTCAAATTATCCGGCATTGTGTGGAGTGGGCCTTCTTACCCTCTCATCTAGCAGGGTGGACGCGGCGTAAAGTATAGCACTGGAGTTAATTGCGACGCGTCCTGCGCGCGGCCGCGAGCGCGTGCGCGAGGCTGCTCGGGAACTTTAATCAGGAAGACATGAGGCTGTGAGGTGCTTTACAGTCAGAAGTTATTTAATTATATGGTAATTGTTTATACTTTTCATGTAGAAACTTTCAAACGTGATAAAATTATACGTTTTTTTATGTAACATAAACTAGTGCTTGACTGTGATACAATCTGATGGTAAGCAGTAATGCAATGGTTGATGGTGAGGCACACTAGTTTAGTTAGAGCCTTGAGGACACCCAAATTATAATCAGACGAGAAGACCACAGCAGGCAAAATGTTATGTAACCGACAGAAATGACATTGCCTGCTGTAAATAATAAAAAAATAACTGGAAATAAAGACTTTATTTTACTTGACGTTCCGGTGGACCATGTTTCTAAAAAAACGTGTTTATTTTAAACCAAAAAATAAAAACAATTCAACCGCCCTTGACCTGTTCAACCTAAATCACAAAATATCTCCATTACGGCTCTGTGTGCCGCCTGACCCGACCCCACCCCTTTAAAATCCACCGCCATTTTCATCTGTCTGGTTGGAAATAGCCACACTTACCCCTGAACTTCGTAGGTGGGGTGGCAAATGTAGCGTAGTATTGAATTTTTATTAATACTACCCTCCATAGTCCATAGTCACAATAGTTCGTTAATGGCGCGGACTTTACTTTACTATTTGTGTAGTAGTGTAGGAGTGGTTCGTTTGGTTTCGTGCAAACTATACTGTGTTTTGGTAGTTTTGTTAGGACGTAGGTATTGGACTTGAATTGTTTTGTAAATTGGTAATGCTTCAATATCGTTCTATACAATGTAGGAATCACCAGTTAGTAGCGAGGTAACGTGTATTTTAAACAACCGATTTTTCATTGAATAGGAATATTAAGTTAGATGCCAGGCTACACTACAAAATTAAAATTTTCTTAAGTTTTTTGCATTTTGCAAGTCACTATCAAATTATATGTTAATTAAAATACGATTACAAATCGTAACACGTAATTATTTATAGAATCATAATTAGTAAAATCATCCATACTATCCACTCGTTTTTCTAACCTTATTAAATGGCTATTTCATGAAAAAGTCATGGCGGACTAACTTGGTAAATAACCCATTAAGTAGTAAACAACTTAAACTTTCTTTTTTCAGCTTTTTATTTCGTAAGTAACGCAGTAGTACCAGGCGCACAGAAGTCCATAGCACGTCTCCACAACACACAACCGAAGGCCCCCGCTGTCCTCAAACAGCCCCGCTTCCCCCGCCGTCCCCTGCAGGCTGTCCCCACTCGCGTCGGATTTGTGTCCGCCTGTTATTAGCCTGTTGGGATGACTTTTAAATCTTTTATGGGTTGGCACCAGGTGCTACACGGAGTCCGAGTTTGAATTGGAAATTAAACTACTCACAGCTTGGATTTTATTGTTTTTTGAAGCATTTAAATGGAAGTTTCAGAGTTTGTGATAAGGTATTTTTATAGTATATTGTTTAAGACCAGGTCAGGAAATGAGAATGCAGTTCTTGTAGTTATAATTATTTTATTAAATCACTTTTATTCACTGTGGGTTTTTACTTTCTAGTCGACCGTACTCGACGGGAGATCAAACCAGAATGCCTCTGTTCGCGTCTGCCATCATTTTAGTGAACTTGACACCGGAACCAATGAACGTTAGAGCGAACTGTCAGTGAATAAATGACAGTTGAGTCAATACACTATCTGTATGACGCGAACAGAGACATCAAACTATTTTATTTAATATAAAAATGGGCTAATAAATCTTACTTAACATAATACAAAATAGTTCAATTATGACAGAAAAGCTAACAGTCGGCCTTTCCTGACATTTACACGTCCCGTGGAAAAGTAATAAACTTTGATAAAAGCAACTTAAAACTTAAAGTATCTAAAACAAAAGTATTCACAATAAATTCATGTTTTAATACAGAAAAAAAATGGTGTAAAATAACTTTTGTTAACAAAGTATAAACAAAACTCTGAATTAAAACAAAATGACTTTTCCTCTAGGAAGATACATAATTACAATCACATTGATCCCTTGAAAACAAATTCTTTAATCAATATTACATTATTAAATTTCTACACAATTACAACCGCATCAACGGCACTGAAGGAACTACGGTGGCCTCTTTATCCACCGCAATTCGAGCATACTGTGGCCCCTTCACTCCACAACATGCTAACAACAATGCCCCAGTTGCGACTATAATTGGTCTTTCCAGAAAACTTAAAAGTAATTACACCCGCATCACCTGCATTGAAGGAATTACGGTGGCCTCTACCTATCCACCGCAACTCAAGCATGCTGTGGCCCCTTCACTCCACAACACGCAGCGACAATGCCATAGTGGCGAGTACAATTTGTTTACAATGAGGTCTTTGACAAACTACACCCACATCATCAGCATTGACGGAATTGCGGTGGCCTCTACCTATCCACCGCAACTCAAGCATGCTGTGGCCCCTTCACTCCACAACACACTAACGACAATGCCAAAGCTGTGAGCGCAACATGTCTATCCACCATCATAAACCTGGCATGCTGTGGCCCCTGCACTCCACAGCACACTACTACAATAAAGTTATTTAAGTTTGATAGGTTATTGTACCCTCTTCATATCCGTAATAATCACTACGGCATACTGGCCTTTACATTTACATAATTCATAAACCTTACTATAATCTATGTGTGTAATATTTCAATAGATGACTATTTTATATTGTTGGCTTACCACCCAATTCAAAGAACACGTTTTTAATCCTCACAACTTTCCGGGATTGAGTCGCTATCACTATCATTATTTCGGTTAAAGACTAACCACGGGTGAATTTTATCAATAGAAAACACTCCAGTGAATTTCTTACTGCCCTTACGGGACACGGGAGTATCTTCTATTTTATATCTGTCATTATCAAAGACCTCTACAATGCGATACGGACCACGAAGCTTTGGGACTAATTTCCTACTTTTCCCAGTCGATGGGATTTCTCTTTCGACCCGAACCAGATCACCAATCTTGAAAGTGACTTTTTTCCTGTTTTTATCAAAACGGTTCTTTTGATTTACTTGATTCTTTTCTACGTGTTGTGATATTTCTTTCCTTATACTTTCAACGTTATTATCTTCTACAGATCCATCGACTATGTTTAGATTTAACAAAGAATTAGGTGTGCCAATTAAATCAATACCAAATAACGCTTGAGCCGGTGTCTTTCCTATTCCCTTATTTAAGGTGTTATTTAAGCTCCACTGTATTTCTGATACACATTCATCCCATAAATGCTCCGGTTTATTATGATTTGCCGCAGTTAAAGAAGCTAGGACCGTGCGATTGTAGCGTTCCACTTGCCCGTTAGCGCGTGGTGTTGCTGTCGCATTTAGTACGTGTTTAATACCTAACGTGCTTAAATACTCCTCAAAAGTTTTGGACGTAAATGAGCTACCTCTATCCGAAATGATTCGAGTAGGAACGCCAAATGTGTGGAAATATTGTTTCAACGTAGATATAGAGTTCGCGGATTTTGTATTTTTGACTGGGGCTAGAATAACATATTTTGTAAATGCATCAACAATTAGAAGCAGATATGCATTTTTCTTTTTGCTTCTCACAAAGGGACCCAAATGGTCTATATGCAAGGTATGAAAGGGGCGATCTACTTTAGGTATCGGGTGAAGTTCACCCGCTCTTTTACCCGCTGGTATTTTTGAGTGAGCACATTGCAGACAAGACGCAACATATTTTTTTATAAACCGTCTCATTTTGGCAAACCAGAAGGTACTTTTAATTTTATCGTACGTTTTATCAAAACTATAGTGACCCATATCATCATGATGAGACTTTAATATTTGCCATCTAACTCCTTTAGGTACAACCCAGCGATCTCCTGCCTCAGTTTTTCTATACAACAATCCTCTTTTAATTACATAATTATTTTTAATTTCTAATATACCGTTTGTATCCTCATCATTTAATATAGTAACGATACGTTGGAGTTCAGGGTCGCTCTGTTGTACAGTCGTTATCCATTTGGTTTCGATACAGCGTACTTCAACAATCTCGGACTCAACTGGATTTCGACTAAGTGCATCTACGTGGGACATAGTGGAACCAGCTTTATAGATTATTTTGAAATCGTATTCCTGCATAATGTTCCACCATCTCGCCACTCTAGGTAAAATATCCCTTTTTTCAAAAGTTGCTCTCAAAGAATTGCAATCTGTCACAATGGTAAAAGGTATGCCTAACAGATATGTTCTAAAGCGTTGTAACGAACTCGCGACCGCTAAGGTTTCTAGATCATATGAAGTAAAACGAGACTCTTCTGGAGAGGTTTGTCTGCTATAATATGCTACGGCATTAAAAGGCTCATCTTTGTTAGCCCTTTGTAATAAGATACCAGCAATTCCTATTTTTGAAGCGTCTGTATGGAGTTGTGTTTCAGACCCAGGGTTATAGAATGCTAAAATTGGACGTTTAACTAATTCACCTTTTAAAGTAATAAAAGCATTCTCCTCAGCATCCGACCACATCCACTTTGCATCCTTCTTTAACCGTTGAGTAAGTGGTCGGGCGATTGAGGAGAACCCTTTTATAAAACGACGAAAGAAACTACAGAGTCCTAAAAATTGTCTAACTCGGTGTTGATCGGTGGGGCGAGGAAATACTTCAACGGCGTTTATTTTAGCTTTACCTGGCCTAATGCCACTGGCGCACACTTCAAACCCAAGGTAGTCAATAGATTCCTTTAAGAAATTACACTTTGACAACTTAAGCGTAATACCAGCGGTGCGAAACAATTCTAGAGTCGATTTTAGATTCTGAAGGCCTTCCTCTATGGTTTTAGACGGTATTATTACATCGTCCATATAAGCAAACGCTTCTTTAAATCGGGCATTACCTAGTATATTATTAATTGCTCTTTGAAAATTAGCCGGGGCATTTACGAGGCCAAAAGGCATTCTATTGAACTCATAATGTCCGTCAGGTGTTATGAAAGCCGTCAAATGTTTTGATGTTTCGGACATACATAATTGGTAATAACCTGACATGAGGTCTAAAGTTGTGTAATATTTATAACCGGACAAATTATCTAGCTGATCGTCAATTCTAGGTATGGGGTAATGTTCTTTAATTGTTTTCTTATTTAAAGCTCTATAGTCAATGCATAATCTGTACTCCCCGGACTTTTTTTTTCACCAGGAGAACAGGTGATGCATAATTCGAAGTAGATGGTCTTACTATGTCAGACTTTTCAAGGTCCTGTACTATCTCACGAACAACTTGTCGTTCCGTAAAGAGCATTCGATAGGGTCTATAAACTACCGGCGTAGAATCGCTAACTTTTATTTCCATCTCGACGTTAGTAATACATCCTAGCTCACTTGTGGTAAAAGCAAAACAGTCTCTGAATTCATTCAAAAGACAAGTCAATCTTATAAGATCGCTTTGACTAATTTGATCACTAACGGATAAAAATTTAGCATCAATAACATCAATGGACGAGTTACTATCAATGCATTTTTCAACTTTATTGATGGAATGACAATTGGTACGTGTTAAAGGCAGAGCTCGAGATAAAAGGGTGCCTTTATTCAAAACGAATTTGGTTTCCCTCAAACCGTTCAACTGAAGACTTGCCCTACCATGAACTATTCGCAAAATGCAAGGCATAATATCGTACATCTTTTGAGGCTGAAAGCACACGCCAGGTTCAACCAAAACCTCACCATCATACGGTGGGTTTGAGCATACCGCTACCTCGGTGCAACCTGCTATAGTAACCGTCTCACGAACATGAAGTTCTATGCAATTTAATTTATTTCTAGTTTTATCTTTAATTATTAGTTCGTCTTTTGTTTTATAAACCACTACATGACTTTGCTCTGTGAACGTTTGACCGATTAGTAACGATACTTTAAGAAAATGATCAGGTACTATCAAGACTTCCACGTGAGCTTTAACTAAATCTATCTCAATCTCAACATTGCATTTACCTATACAGTGAACCAATGAATTTCCGAATCCCCTCAAGACCGGTAAATCACCGTTAGATTGCGTTATATTTAACATTTTAGCATCCGATTCCCTAAGCATAGTGATTTGGCTACCAAAATCGACGAAACACTTTAAGGTGCGTCCGTTAATTATAGCATCCTTAAAATATTTCGAATCATTATCTTGTTCTTTTGAAATATTTAAGACTGTCTTATTACTGTCGGATTCACGTTTAGTAGGACAATCGGCAATTAAATGACCTATTCTATGACAGGATTCGCATCTTTTAATTGGGTGTTTACATTTGAAGTGTTGGTGACCTTCCTCTCCACAATTATAACACTTAACTATCTTATACCTATTGTTTCTATTAGAGTTATCTTTAAATGATTTTGACTGTATGCTGTCGGAAGGGCCCGCTTGCGGAGTAATATTTGACTTATCATTTCTTTTAGTTGCTCTAACATTGCGAAAATAGACTAATAATTTATCCGGTTCACTGAATTGAACCGCTTCTGCACTTGTCCTTACTGATCTGTCATCGATACCGAATAGTAAACAATCAATGGCATTTTTACCACTGATGTTACATCTATTTATTAGAACCATCTTTTCATAATAATATTCTTCTAAATTATCTCCAAAACGTGCTTTACAAGCGAGCATTTCCGTCAGCAAGCGACCATAATTGTCATCACAAGGAAAAGCTAAACGCAATTTTTCTTGCCACTCCGTCCACGTAAATAACAAACTAGGTAGGCCTTGATACCATTTCTGGGCTAGGCCCACTAGTTTTGGTAAAGCGTAGTGAATTATTTGTCGCTCTGTCCAGTTATAGATCTTTGCACATTCGTTAACTTTAGTAATCCAAACATTAATACTCTGGTTACGCTTAGTTGGGTCAAATTCAGGTACAACATTTAACGTGGGAAAGCGCTCAGAATTCCCATCCCTCTGTATTGATTTAACTAGTTCTCTAAACACGTCAGCAAAACTAGAGTCTAAAACAGTAAATTGGTTACTTGGTAATGGTGATGCGGTGTGCTCGGGAACCGCAGGTCTGCTTGGCCGACTCTCACAACGCTGACTGCTGCTCCCAGCACGTGAAAGCTCTGCCGGGTCTTCAGGTAATTCAGGAGTTCGGGTTCGCCTTGTGCTCCTTTCTCGTCGCGACCTCTTGCGCCGAGAATGTTTACGGCGCGATCTGCGACTATGCCGCGTCTCTGTAGATGACTCTGACTCGCTGCTAGAGCCCTTAGAGCCTCTTACACGTTTCCGCGATCGATCGCTAGGCATATTTGTTGTTTAGCTGAAAATAAAGAAACACAACAAGTAAACGTTGCTTGACGTACAAAAACGTAAATAAGCAAAAAAAAGAAAATTAAATAAAATAATTCGGAAGTCTGTAGGGTATATTGTAATAATACAACAGAAAAACTAGTTATTCCATTGAATTTTAAACGTTGACAGTTCATTTAAAACATGACTACATGAAGAAACTATAGTATTATGAAACTAAATAGTTCTGTTTAATACGCCTGTATTATTGAAAAGCTTCGAAAACACAAAAAAAACACGAAAATAGAACAAGGGTTTAAATAAATATTCCATTCTACCTTTATCTCATAATAAAAAAAAACTGAACTAATAACCGTTACAAATTTCAAAATTAAATAAAAAAAAAGCATACAAGAATAGAAAAAGAATGATTACCTTTTAAAATGGGCGTAAAGTATCACCAAAAACCGTTACAATTTCTGGTGGAATCCCACTTCTGACCTTTAAGACCAGGTCAGGAAATGAGAATGCAGTTCTTGTAGTTATAATTATTTTATTAAATCACTTTTATTCACTGTGGGTTTTTACTTTCTAGTCGACCGTACTCGACGGGAGATCAAACCAGAATGCCTCTGTTCGCGTCTGCCATCATTTTAGTGAACTTGACACCGGAACCAATGAACGTTAGAGCGAACTGTCAGTGAATAAATGACAGTTGAGTCAATACACTATCTGTATGACGCGAACAGAGACATCAAACTATTTTATTTAATATAAAAATGGGCTAATAAATCTTACTTAACATAATACAAAATAGTTCAATTATGACAGAAAAGCTAACAATTGCTAACTGCTTGCAATGATTTTATTTATATGAAAGTAAGAAACTGTCTCTGTTAAAAGGGAATATACTTCTGGCATAAGAAGAATCCTAGGTGTCAATCAGAAAAAAATACTGTATCAATTGTATAGGGCGTACCATCGTCTTAAATAATAGAAGCCAACGTTATGCGTTTATCACGTCTTGCAGCTTGATTATGGTTTTAAAACAATAAATATACAATATGCATAGTTTTCCAAAATGTTTCAAATCTAACTTCACTAAAGAGCTTAATATTTCCTAATCCTGAAATCTCGACGTCCCAAAGCAATGAGTGTAGTTAATGTGTCCCACGTGTACCACGTGACAGGTCCCCGCGAGTGACGTAATGACACAAAATGGCGTCGTTTGACGCGCTGTCAGAATGTTGTGACCAGACGCGTTATCGTAGCGGTGAGCGGGCGAGAGGGTACAAAACATGTTTGGTCAAATGGTGGGCAATGTTTGGATAATAATCCTTAATAATATCTAAGTATGTTACATTTTGAGCAATTCCTTAAATACACTATTAGTATAGTATATTTAAAAAACACACCCTTTATAATAATACAGGTAATTAAAACCAAGAAAAAATATACGTCATGCTTCTGCCAGCGACTTCGTCCGCATGAATGTTGGTAGTTGCCGATACGAAGTTGAAGATAGATACACAGTAGCCTATATTCATCTTTGGAGTTTAAGTTTGCCCCGTTCTAAACTTCATCAAAATCAGTTCAGTAGTTTCACCGCGAAAACGTAAAAGACAGACAATTACTTTCACATTTATAGTATGCATTTCAGGGGTTCTTTCAGAACCGAATAAATGACCTCAATCACATCCTAAAGAGGATTAGACCCAACACTAACAAAGTAAAAAAAAATCGTAGATACAGAACAGCCTGCTCAAACCTTCATTTTTCTGCTGACTGTACCTACTTAACATTAAGTTTCAGCAAATTGTACGCGAAGCAAACTACAGTGATTCCAAAGTCTAGACCTTCTTATCTTCACTTCGAAATTTCAATAATAAATCAGTACGATAACAGAATAAGTACTAGAGCCACAGACTAATTCTTTTCCCTCGCCCCCGCCGCGTTGCGCCCAGTACAACAACGGTTCGCATACTGAATGTGCCCGCGTTGGCACTCCACTGCCGTTTATACGCGAGGGGTGTCGCATTCTACTTTAATATTGCAGGCAGACTATCGCAATATCTCTTGTACTTTATGGTTGCAGACAACCATTGCGAGGGTTAACACATTTATCGCCATACAAGTTTAAATCAGCTGTGTTTAAAATTATATGGCGATGAATGTTGAAAACTGAGTTTAATTTTTTTTGGGGAAATGGTTTTTTATTAAACAGTTTCTTAATAATACGAAGGATATAAATGCAAATTACTTTTGGTTCGGGTAACGTTTATAATTGAAATATTATACCAACACACCTTTAGCAGTGGTAGCCTGGACTAACGAGTTGTAGGTCACGGGGTCTAACCCCGCCAAAGGCTTTACTTTGTGTAATTTATTTCATCAACATAGCTTTTAAACGGTGAAAAAAACTGGCATGTTTTAGAACCAAGAATTCAAAGAAATTGTGGATTATGGCCCATTCGCTCTTCAAGAGAGGAGCCCTGAGTCCCAGCAGTGGGAACACTTAACGCAAACTAACCAAATTTTATTAAAGAAATAAAATACAAGATAAAACTGCAGCCTTACTTATCTCACTCAATTTAATTTCTACATATTTTTCAAGATGATAAAAAAGAAAAAGAATTCATTTATGTTTCTTCTTCCTCTGCTAGAAAATAGCAGATTCTCCTTAACGTAACAAAAGGTGACAAGTTTTTAATTCAACTCAGTGTACTGTGAGAATTGCTTGCTCTAAGTAAAATGGCCAAGTTTTTCAAACACTTGCAGAGGAGCGTCTTATCTCAGTACCATTTCATTTCGAGTGCTATCTCAGTTGTAGCAGAGGGTTGGAGCAGGTGCTAGCTAGTCAGACTATTCTTATGCAAAATGATTAAATTTATACGTTTAAGAAGAATACGCGAGCTAAAGCACAGTCACCCTCAGATTGCATAGAAAAGAGGGATTTGCGCAAAGACTATGTTTACAAATATAAAGCATTGTAGCAATTTGCCTACTAAAACTCTATAGATTTGATTGGAAAATTAAAACACTAACTTTTTGTTAGATTATTCTACAACACCCTAGTCTTTCATATGATTTATTACTAACAATTTCCAGCAAAAGACGGAACGGTTGCTTATATCCAGCTCACACAATCACACTCACGCTAAAATTACACAAAAGACTAGCCTATCAGACTAAGACTACTAGAGAATCACATAATATTCGTTATAATGATTCTTCATTTAACTGTTGAAACAAAAACCCGTATCAGTTACTAATTTCTCAACACCACTGCGCGATAAGGCACTCCAGCCTCCAGCATCTACTCCGCTAGTTACCCGTGGGTAAAGCCCAACAACCCCGATTGCATTACCGACCAGATAAATCCGGGATTTGCTACCGAATTGTTTCGCATCGGAAATAAAGGGAAATCCGCTGAAGGTTATTTGTTTGTAAAGTGTACGTAATATCGCAGCGAGGGAACATGGAAAATGTTGAGCATTCTGTGTTAGAGGTGGGATTGTACGGACATCGATATCGACGGAATCTATTGAAAGTTGACAGCTTCGGTTTATTATATTTGAAAACTGTTTTGAATTGAATTTACTTGTAGTTTTGAGTGTTTCATCGATATGTCGATTATTAGAACTTACTGCAATTGAAATATTAATTTATTTAAACTTCATGTACGGTGATATTCGGAGTGTAGTGAATAGCAGAAAAAAACGTGTTGCGCCGACTCCAAATAAAACGGGACAAGAGCAGGAAGATGATGATGATGTTCGGTAGTGGTACATGGACAGACTTAATACAACAAGGCATTCTCTACCAAATAATCTAACAAACTCAAAAGCACATAGGTAAAACAGAGGAAGAGACTCTGGCATAAGGAACAACAGCAGACTAGGTAGTGAATGCAATACCCGCATGCATGCGAGACTAATGCTGCTCGTAAATTGTACGGTATTCTTGTTAATCCTGCGATCCCGAACCGGATTGGATGATTAACAAGGAGAAAAATTCAAACGTATGTTCTTGTGAGTATGACACCTCTTGGATCTATGTATCATCATCATCTCAGCCGAAAGACATCCACTGCTGGATATAGGCTTCCCCCAAGCGTTGCCACAACGACCAGTCCTATGTATACGAAAGGAAATTTTGCGTCATGTAGGTACAGTCATCATCATCATCTACCTAGCCTTTTCCCAACTATATTGGGGTCGGCACAAAGCAAAACAAACATTTCTACCTGCTGCTCATATAATAGGTACCTATGCTATTGCAGCAATCGTTTCACTGACTAAACAATGAATATTTCTATAACTTTGTTATCGAAGCTATGTTTTGTTTTATTTGCAATGTCTTACCGATAATGCGGGATCCAGAAAATACGAGGGTGGACTGAAAAGTACTCGACGTGATACGATAGATTCATTCGATTTTTAAAATCAAAACTACATGTAACTATAGGTAGGTTCAGGTAGGTGTTAGGTAGGTACTACAGGTGAGAGAGTGGTCAAGCGCGAGCCTATCAATAGTAAAAAAAATCAACAGGAACACAGTCAACTTTATGGTGATTACGTAGAAACATGAAAATATAATTGATTGTCTATGGTTGGTATCTTTTTTAGTTACTTTTAAATCATTCTCCCTTGTACTTAAGTCCCACAGATTTCACAATGTCCAGTCCTGTAAATACCGGGATTGAAGTTTTCTTACAGAATTCTCTGTCTACACAATCAACTGCGAAGCAATCAGCGTTGCATCCAAACACCCGATATAATTTCAACTTGAAACAAACAACTTGAAGCAGGATCACGTCGGTACACAGCACAGAATTTGCTAAGAAAATAAGAATATCCAGCTTTCTGATCGTCTAGAATCGGTTTTTTAATCCCTGAAACTAAATTGACACAGGAAAATGTCAAACTTACAATAAGAATAATGCCGATTCTTATGTGTTGTGACAAGTCTGACAACCCACGTAATGTCATTTTAGTCTTAGAGACTAAAAACAGACTTTTTTACTTTCATTCACTCATTACCTCTCAAGCGAAGACTCATAAACATATTTTTAAATAATGTGCGGACAGTTTCGACCTTGCATTGCATCTCACAAAACAGATGTTTTCTATCTAAAGCAGATAGAACACAAACAGCTGAACTGTTTGAAGAGGAAACTAATAAATAAACTAACAAAAAATGCAGTTCTGCGAACATAAATAAATAGTTGAAGTTTATATCAGTTTGTGTGGGAGGAGGGGGGAGCGAGGCGAGTGCGGGAGGGGGGGGGTGCTCTCAACGAGTTACGTCTCTTATAAGATAGTATGGTTGGTTTAACGTATGGTGTTTTGTTTCTGCTGTAACCGTTGGTGATGTAAGACCTAATACAATAAAATTAGGTACTCTGTAAAGCTTTTCCTTTCATAATATTGAAGTCTTATAAAAAAAACGGAACGTGAACCGAATTTAGTTTTAACATCTTGTCTACACTGCAAATAAATCTAAAGAAAACTTTCTGTCGACCCATTTTTTTCAATAACTGCTAGCATTAAGTGAAGAGTTTTTCCTTTGACTCACTGTGTGTCAAAGGAAAAACTCTTTACTTAATACCGAAACACAAATACAAGCAAGATAGTTGCATTATTTTCTGCTAGACAGAAGCATGTGTATTTCGATTTTAAGATATCGAAAACAAATATCTCCTATCATCACAAACACACGGTTACGCTGCCCGCCCATGACAGACCTTTTGTAGGTCCGATAATCGTCAACACACAAATTATATTCCTTTAGTATTTTCTGATCGACTTTTTGTAGGCCGTGTGCGTTGCACTATTGCTATCAGTGTGTTCTATTTTTCACCTACAAAAAATCGTTCACCGATTGTCGGTCGTGGGCGGGCAGCGTTAAACAAACATATATAGCCCATAGAAGCCATGACAGTTAACCCTCACGCGCCGACCATCGAGGAACACAACAAACAAACACCGCTACTTTACCCAGGGTAACCTAATAATGACGTCACGACCAAACGTGTTTGCATGTATCATAATACCGCTACCCTAAGGGCCCTTAATTTGTATGTATCGCTGTTATTTCGCCAAAGGTAAGAAAAATATTTGGAGGGAATATGATAAATAGGTGCCTAAGGGATGAAAGGGGCCACTGCTTCTTGGCTCAGGACTTACGGAACAAAAATACGCCTGTATTTACATTAGAAATGAAATCTTTTCATGTCTGTGGCTTTCAATAACCAGATGTGGTTCAGTTTTAGAGCTTTTCAATTACACAAGAGAATATACGTATTACTATCAGATATTTTAGAAAGATTTGATTTTCTGTTTCATTATTGAGGATTTTTTTATTGATATAAAGTAGAGCTTGACCGCGATCCCACCTGATGGTAAGCAGTGATGCAATCGTTGATGGTGAGGCGCACTAGTTTAACAGATTTCAATGAAACAAGTAATTCTAAAGCAGTTTGATCACTCTATTTAATTGAGTACCTTGTTTCGGTTTCTTAAATCGTCCATGAACAATATTGTCAAAGTTAGTCACAAACTAGACCGTAATAATACACAACACAAAGTGGGGTCCAAATAATCATTACAATCGTTCGGCAATTTGCTAGATTACTTGTTAAACAAAGTTTGTTCCCGCTCCGTCCGCTGGAGGCGCTGGCGTCGCGGCCTCGTCGATAACTGCGCAATCAAATTAGGGACACCGGCAGATGTAGGGCTGGGTCTTGTAACAATCTAAGTTCCCAAAGTCATGGCCGATCTTACCTTTTTTTTCCGCAAAAAGGTTAAGGTTGGCTCGCAATTAGATTATTTGAATGATGTTGGGTTAGTTGATTGATTTCTTTTCGAGGTAACTTACTTATATATTCTTAGTTAGGAACGATGATTTACGATTTAGGTACTTACAGAAAAAGAGCCAAAACAAAAGATGTCTGTATCAAGGATGGGTAAAAAGTTTCGATTCCAATAAAAAACCGAAAATGCATTTAACTATTAACTTACATCATACAAATACAAATACAAATAATTTATTTGCTTGAGTATGGGTAAAACATGAGATGTTGAAAATAAAATAGTCGTTCTTTTGACCATACCCTACCATTAACGGTGTACAAATATTACAGACTTAAAAATCTAAACATTTTATAAATAAATAATTACGCATGCATTTCATTATACAATTGATATTTTGAAATAGTATAAACACAAACGCACAAATTTTATTACACCATAATTGCATTATATTAATCACATTTTTCATTTATATAATCTTTAATTGAATAATAGGCTTTACTTACGAGATATATTCTAAATTTATTTTTAAATGAGATTAAATCATTAGCGCCCTTTACAAATTTGGGTATCTTATTATATATTCTAGGGCCCATAGAAAATGCACTTTTGTCGAACATGATAGTTTTGTGGCTTGCTGCACAAAGTGTGCTGGCATGTCTAGCACTTTTCAGTGTTCTATATTTGTGTAATTTTTTTCTTACGTCTAAAGCTAATTCAAATATGTACAATGAGGGGAATGTTAAAATTTTTAGATTTATGAAATGAGGTTTACAAGTATCAGTGGGTTTTATCCACAGATCGCCCGGATGCATTTCTTTTGGGCTTTAAAAACTGTTTCTCTCTCAGTCCCGTTACCCCAAAACATTATACCGTATCTTAATATTGAACCAACATAGGCATGGTAGGCGGATAGGAGTGCATTCTGATTGACAACTTTTCGAAGCATATACAAAGCATATGAACATTTACTTAATTTTGTACACACATGTTCCATATGTGTCCTCCATGTCATGTCAGAGTCTATGTGTAATCCTAAAAACTTTGTAGTATTTATTCTTTCTATGTTTACATTTTCATAATTTATCTGCAATGTATTACATCTTGATTTTTTGTTTTTGAAATTCATTAGGTATATATGTCTTGGATAGGTTTATTTTAAGTTCATTTAAATTCAGCCAATCAACTATAGACGATAACGCACAGTTTATATCATATTCATGTCTGTTAGGGTCTTCAGATACAAACATCGCTGTACTGTCGTCAGCATAAAGAACCATGGGATACTCGATGGACTTGGGAAGGTCATTTATTCGATGGTCCCTAGGTAAAGTATCGAAAGTGAAAATCGCTACTTTGCAAGAAAGCGATTTAAAGTTAATTTTTTGCATAATTTTGTCACGGGTGATTAAATCTTTATAAAATATAGGTCTCTAACTATCGGGAAACGAAGTTGTATTAAAAAATATCCTTTAAAAAGAGCTCAAAACAGTAATAATAAAAAATTGCTATTTTTTTGATTCGATACTTTACGTAGGGGCCATCGTGAATAGCAATAAAAAACCTACCTACGCGTCATAATACTGGGTGTAAGGGACAGCCCTCCACTAACATTAATTGCTTGCTCAGTAGACGAATCTGAACATCTTCCCACAAAAATGTTTTTTCAGAAAACGAAAAATAATTTCAGCCTCACCATATCGGACAGTTTGTATGGAGAGGTTTTGTAGGTGTTGTCAGCCCTATCAAGTAGGTACTCGTAATCGTCGTAACAACTAATTCAATTGTTTCCTCTCACCTGCCGAATATTCCGCCTTTTTAATACCATCGAGATTTCGAGCCGGTTCCGACTTCCAACATAGCCCGACTTTCAAAATAGCCCGACTTTAATTTCACGAAGGGACGACAGGGGGCGTTTGGCAACTTTTCTTATGTAAGTAACCGTTTTAGAGGTGATAAAGAGAGGGGCTCAAATTACGAGAATTCTTAGGTAATGCTAACAAAAGGTTTCATGTCTTTTCCTGTTCATGAAATATTTTCTCTTATACATTTTTTGCGTGAGACTAAAGTTTGCTTGCTTTGTTATTTTTATAAGGTTTCGTTTCACTTGATTGTTTGAGGTAATTTTTATGAAGTCACTAGCTTTACATAAAGAAGGTTTCTCCATACAAACTTTAGACCCCGTTTTCACCCTTTTAAAAGTTGAATTTCCAAAAACTTTTTGATGCTCGCCTATGTCATAAAAGAAGCCTTTTGCAAAATTTCACGTTCCTAGTCCCAGTAGTTTCGGCTGTGACAGCAATGCAACAAAACAAAAACTCAAAAACAATAAAAGTCGAACTCTGTTCAATGAGAATTCGAATTATACACTCTATAACTCAATGTATAATTTTAAATAAAATAAATATGAAAGTCTGGAACTTTGTCAATCAATCACGGCTCAATGGCTAAAAGGATTCGGATGAAACTTGGAATACGGGGAGACCATGACCGGTTTAGAATACAAATGTGAGATACATTTCATCAGTACCCAAGTACAATGCGATTTAAATAAGAATAGGATTGACTTTCCGCCATATTGTGACGTCATAGCTGTCAATTCAAAGAAGTTAGGTAAGGTGAGAAAAACAAGATAAAATTTAATTTCCCTAATTAGAAACCAATATTATTAAATTTAATTTATTTACGAATCGTGAACGAGAAAAGTTTAATCAGAAGCTAGTTTTTCAACTCTATCACTATGTGAACTGTTTGAGTAGTGTTAAATGAAGATGAAAGCGAAATGTTGCCAAAAATAAGCAAGAAAACTGTTTTTACTTAAATAATACGTTTAGCTTATTTTCACTATAACGTTTTTTCTTAAATTAGATTTCAATAAAATTAGATTAAAAAAACTAAAAAATTGTTACTGTCACGCAAATAAATATTCTTTGCAAGTCTTACTTTTCAAGAACCTAACATTTGACAGATAAAGGTCATTGACGTTCCTATCCTTATTTCGCAACAGACTGGCATGACTACTACTGCTTAAAATCTCCCCCTACCTACTTAATCCCAAGTCGTACTGTCGTATAAGACAGTCACATCACTACTCGTAGCTCAAGTAGGTAAATGCATTTAAAAGTTTATAGGCGAGGGACATCACAGACAGCTTTTAGAACTATTCCTTAAAGAGCCACTCTTAAAACGGAGTGCGACTTTTAAAAGTATAGTTGTGGAACGACGTAGGAGGAAAGCTGAACAGATTCTAGCTAGCATTTGGTAATGTGTGATGTTAAAGTTTGTGAGGGACTGATATTTCATTTATATTATATTTTTAGTTAGATGATGACTTTACATTTTGTGTAACTAAAGAAATGGGTTTCATCACACGCGAAATTTTGTGGTTGTGAGCGTGCATGTATGCATGAGCTGCTGCGACTTCGTCCGCATTAAACTGCAAAATCCCATTTGGTCTACGTGACCAGTTCAGAAGTTTTTTTTTTAATTGTGCGTACCTTAAATCTTTTCTTTAAAACAAAAGTAGCCTTAGTTCCTTTTTACATCATTAGCTATCTACCAGTAAGAGTCCCGTCAGAGTTAGTCTAGCAAAAACAAACAATTTTAATAAAATTAGAAATATTTGACTACGAACAAACAACTAAATGAATACACTCGGTGACGATATACTTTCATACTACGCTTTTCGTAAAAAAAAATGTATTAATATTACAGACGCTTCAATGTTATTTACAAGTACCTATACAAGATAATAAATAGCTATAATAAGATAATTTATCAATCTCATTGAGAGCCTTATTCGCACAAAAAGGTAATCACAACGCGCCCGCCATAACAGTGTTAGAAAAAGATACGGCGAGATGTAATCAATACCTCCATGCCTCTCCATGTGTGAGGACTTACACACAGAACCGGAGGAGGTAATCCACTCCCCACTTATAATAAACAACGAGAAGTATACGAGTAAAATGAATAATTTCCCTCCGCGTCGAGAGGATCGCGAACAAAGGTACAATAGACTCACAAACAGCACAAATAATCCGTTGAGCTTAGATTTAATTTTAGCTCAAAGTTATTGTTTGCGCTAAATTCATTGAGCTCGACTCTACACGCGAATAAATACAGCTGGGAAGTTTATTTATTTAGTAAAATAATATATTATGTGGAATAACAGAGGATTATGAGCTGTTTCGTGCGCTACTTTATTTTGGTCGAAAGTTTTCGAGTTGAAATCGTTCAGACGTGACTTCTATTGTGAAACTTCCACTTCATATTAGAGGGTATTTTAATATTATAGGCAAACTTGACCATTTACTTTGGATATCATATCAATTCTCTCATAATAATCAGAAATTGTTTGAGTCTAGTTCTCTGATATCATCATCATCATTCAAGGGAATTACAGATAAAATAACAGTATTATTAAATCACCATTAACTTATAAGGTATATGTTAGTGAAAGTATTTTTTTTTGCATAGGTTCGTGTTTGACCACTATCTCACCTGATGGTAAGCGCTGGTGTGATTAACGATGGAAGACGCTTGCCTGGAAATAACTTATTCACTCTTGACTTAATTCATGAATCCCCGACCGGTCCTATGAGACCGCGCTGTTATTGTTTTACTATTGTGTCTCGTTTTGCGGGTATGTGATAGGTTAAAGATCCCTTAGTTTTAGCAACCAAGAAATATATCTAAATGAATTAACTGCATCATCCTTACGTGATTTATAAACTGTAAATAAAACCCCTCAACCACTCATACCTACTCTCAGGCAGCCAACTGTCCCTCCTTCCGTTGACTTACAGCTATCCCTGAAATTCTTGACTCTCGTAAACTTGGCTCAAGTGGTCCCCTTCTAGGGTTCCGTCCGATTAATTATTAACTAAAGATCCCCAAATCCAGCGTATGGCAAGGGGAGTATCCTTTGTAGTTTTAGCCGACTTTAAAACAGATGAAAGTTCTCATATCGGCTGTATCTTTCAGTATTGGTTATACAGAACTCTTTTATTTCCCTGTAAACTATTATACGAAGGAACCCATTGTACTCTTAGTTTAAAACCTATTTAAATTCATTTATCCAAGACTAGGAACTTGGACACATTAATTGTAAGTTACGTTATTAATTAAGTACTAACTACTAATTAGTGCGTAGTGTAACTTAAGTGTTATGATGATTAGAAGGGGTATTTTGTTAAATTTTCACTAGAAAAAGGGATCTAGTGTGAAACCATCAAGGGTCAGGTTTTCCGACTACCTAGGCTTATAAATACAAAGTAGTTTAAGTAGAAAATTAGCTGTTAAAGTTTATAGACTCAGATTAGGACACATTTCATGTAATAAGTTTAGTTTGCTGATGACATAATCTAACTCGCCTTTTTATGTGGAGTATGGAAGATGATCTGTGTTTAATGCAAACCTCATAGAATTTTCAGTTTGGGGTTTTATAATATGGGACCACAAGGTCCCAAACGGAACATTTGATTTAGGCTAGGCCTGAACCAATTTGATTTGTGCTCATTCAACCAAATGATGACGAAGCGGAGAATCTTTTGCAATTAAGATAGTTAAGCGACTGTAATGTAGAAAACTTATAAAAATAGTTCCTCATCGAACTGATTTGATGATTAAGCTGGAGTTACCTAATAAAAAAATGTGTGACGGTGTTCAGATTCATTGGATTCTCATATATTTGCGCTCTAGTTGTTAATGATTTGAATGCTTAGACTACGCTATGACTACGACGCACCACAAGTAAAATGTGAAACATTTAAAAAAACAAACACCACGTCTTAATAAACAAAATTATAAAATAGCATTTATTTCGGAAGTCGACATTTCTGGTTTTGTTTCTTCGTAATTTATGACCGACTTCGTTTTTGTAATGCATTTAAGTAGGTGTTTATATGTTTGTTAAGCAGGATAATCTTTCGGACGGTGGGGGAGGTATTATGTTGTTTTGTTGTGAGAGGTAGGTAGTCGCCTGGTTGGGTTTTTGTTTTTATTGATTTAATGGCGTTATTTTTGTAGTATATTTCGTCATGATCATAGAATAGTGACGGATTGGGATAACAGGGCAGCCATTTCATTTTTTTGTTTTTATGAAGACGCAGCGTTGGAAGGCCTCCCACAAGGTGGACCGACGACCTGGCGAGGGACGCGGGAATCCGATGGATGCGAGACGCACAGGACCGGTCATTGTGGCGACGCTTGAGGGAGGCCTATGTCCAGCAGTAGACGTCTTTCGGCTGAGATGATGATGATGATGATGATGATTTTTATGACATAACTTTCTTAATACTTAATGTGTAGTGTTGAATTTTTGTACATATTTGATTAATAGGGTTTATTATTATTTATTTATTTTTATTTAGTATCCAAACATGGAAAAAAGTAATTTTCGTGTTATTTCAAATCCGACATTGTTCCTTGTATTGTTGTTGTACCATTATTGTATCGTTAAACAATTAACAGACCCCTTCTACCCTGCTGACCCATTTCTGACACGCATTACGAGTATTAGGCACGAGTATGCGCGCAAGTAAACATTAACTAATCATAATATTTTTTTTAAACTGTTGACCCTGTACAACACTTCAGTTTTAAAACAAATGGTTTGCTGCTAAGATTTCACTTTTGATGAGATATTATTCAATTTAATCTGCTGCTCGCCTCAAATGCTCAATATTATATTTCTCTAATCACGACTGATGACATCTTATGACTGTTATCTTCTTGCCTCTTAATGGCTGCACGAATTCGGATGAAACTGTTTTTCCGGGAGAATGCTTTTCTTGAAATGATTTCCCAACATTCATACAGGCGAATTCGCTAGTAGAAGCTATTGTTAATCAAGACTAGCAATCCCTCCCAGCTTCGCACGAGTGTTACAAATCTTTTAGATTATCGGCTTTACTGTTTTATAACATACTTAATACATTTAAACCTTCCTCATGAATCACTCTCTCTATTTGTGAAAACCGCTTGAAAACTCTTTCAGTACTATTTGAGTTTATCACGTTTGTACAAACACGAGAGGCGCGGTGGGGGACTTGGTTTTATAATAATTATGTATAAGGATAGGTAAAGAGCAGTGGTGGCCCAGTGGTAACGGCCCCGACTTACGAGTTGCAGGTCGCGGGTTCAAACCCAGCCAGGCGCATTACTTTGTGTAATTTATTTCATCACCACAGCTCCTCTCAAAACGGTGAAGGAAAACATCGTGAAAAAACCGACATGTCCTAGAACCAAAAAATCGAAGACGTGTGACATCCACCAATCCGAACTGGGCCCGCGTGGTGGATAACAGCCCATTCCCTCTCCCAGAAAGGAGACCTGAGTCCCAACAGTGGAAATATTACAAGGCCGATAATGCTAAAATATAGGTACACAATAGATTACATTAGGCAAGAAACTCTTGACCAAAAGCATCTGCAACTTAAACCCATTGTCTTACCTACTTATTGATCTTTTAACTCCACCTCTATAAAAGCGTAAAGATATGTCGCGTGCCTGCCCCGAGCGCTGCCCGCCACCGCAGTAAGCTCAGACCTCATACTATATTTGTTATCAGCTAGGTAGCTACTCTAGGAAGATACTCGGCAGAGCACAATCGCACGCCACTTTTAACTATAATCATGTAGTTAGAGTTTAGTAAACACACGCCTAATAGATATCTCATGTCATCAGAAATCTTGAGGCTAGAGAAAGCAAGAAATTAACAGTTCTAGTACCGTGGTGCTGTTATGGAATCCTTACCCGGAAAACAAGCATGAACTTTAATATCCTTAAAAAACAAATTGGTCAAGGATCACTGCCTCTATCCTTGAATATATTATATTTATGTATATGTAGTTTTATATTTTTTTTTCTCATTCTCAGTTCAAGTCCATATAAAGATTGTCTGTAAGAAATGGCTTGTAGCGATAAAACCGCCCATTGTTACACTCCATTACTTTTAAGCTCCTACTGTATTCTGTTCGTGGTGTAAAATATAGAACATATCTATATTGTACTCGTACTTCGATTACACTTAGAATGTGTGTTATTCAATTCAATCGACTAACCCACTTTTTTGTGTAAGAGCAGCAACATGGCTCTCGTGTGAGAGCCATGTTGTCTAATAGCTGGATTGCTTCAGCGTTCACATGTCATCATTTACCTAGCCTTTTGCCAACTATATTGGGGTCAGCTTCCAGTCAAGCCGGATTTAGCTGAATACCAGTATTTTACGAGGAGCGGCTGCCTACCAGACCTACACAACCCATTAACTGGGGTAACACGGTACTTCATGGCAAAACTGGAGTCAGATTTACTGGCTTCTGACTATCCGTAACGACTGCCAAAGATCTATAAATGACAGCCGAGACCTACGGCGTAACGTGCTTTCCGAGGCACGGAGAAAACTCGTTACGTTAAGATGGTCACTCATCCACAGACCAACCTTGGCAAGCCTTGCTTAACCTTGAAGATCGACCAGTTGACCAAGACAGACCAGCGGCTGTTATTATCCACGAGTTAGGAACTCGCCACGAGATCCTCACCTTCAATCATGTAGTTAGAGTTGAATAAACACACGCCTAATAGACTTCTCAGGTCATCAGAAATAAAATAAAATAAAATAAAATAAAATAAAAAATGTTTTTATTTTACATAGGCCTACATGGGCACTTATAAAAAGTCGAAGCTAGTGCACGGTTCCAAATTGGTCGTTTCCTATGGAGAAGAACCGGCAAGAAACTCCATGGTTACTCTTTTCAAAAAAAATGATTGGGTTTACAATACTTTCATATTACAAAACAGACACATATGCGAGGACAGTGTAGACCAATCAAAAATGTAACCCAAATAAAAATAGATTCAATCAAAAACTGGGTTGAATTAAGCGGTAATTAAAATTCGTAGTCTACAGTGTTCTCTCATTCACACTTTAAGAGAGAGGCTATATAAACATGAGAGAAAAAAAAAAAATCAAAGCTATCAACAAATTAGTTTTTATCAAAATGAAACCACGACTTAATGAAATTAAGGTGATATCCAAATAATATAAAAATATTGCAAAAGCAACGTTTTGAATGAAAAATAAATTTATGAGTAATAATATTTTTTATGAAATGAAACAAACATGGAGCAGTTAATAGATAAATTTACACAATAGTGTTACCAGGGGGCCACATGTGCAGAAGCAGTTATTTCCAAACAAGCGCGTCTTCGATATAGTCTCTAACCTTGTAATATGCTTTTTTGGTTAGGACACGCTTAATATGGGTTTTGAACTTTCCCTCGCTAAGTTCAATAACCGACTTGGGCAACTTATTATAAAAGCGTATACTATTGACAAGGAATGACTTGCTGGTCTTAGCTAGTCTCCATTTAGGTAATAAGATTTGGTGTTTGCTACGCGTATTTTTGTCATGTAAATCGCTTCTAATTTTAAAAAGTCCTAGGTTTTTGCGTACATACAATATACTTTGCAGAATATAAAGCGAGGGCAGAGTTATTATATCAATTTCTCCGAATGTATTTCTAAGGGACTCACGGGGACCCATTTTATAAATAGCCCGGATTGCTCTCTTTTGCAGTATGAAGACTGATTCCACATCAGCGGCAGACCCCCACAATAAGACGCCGTACGACATAATACTGTGGAAATAGGCATAGTACACCAATCTAGCTGTAGCTACATCTGTCAATTGCCTTATTTTTCTTACTGCATACGCAGCTGAGCTTAATCTACCTGAAAGAGTTCTAATATGAGTGCCCCACTGAAGTTTAGAATCAATAGTTAAACCTAAGAACACAGTGTCCGTAATAGTATCAAGTTTTTGCCGTCAAGCATTAAATTAAGGCCCACTTGAGGAACATTTGGTAGTGAAAACTTTATACATTTAGTTTTGTTCGCATTTAGTAAGAGGTTATTAGCTGCGAACCATTTCGAAAGAACAGCCAGACTTTCGTTTACATGCAAGACATCCGCATCTTTTCTGTCTACTTTAAAAATAAGAGAAGTGTCATCAGCAAATAAAATTATTTCAGATAAACTAGCCATCATGTAAGGAAGGTCATTAATATAAACCAGGAAAAGGAAAGGGCCAAGAATTGAACCCTGGGGCACGCCCATCTTTACTAAAGACCCCGAGGACGTCGCCCCATTAATGGTTACTTTTTGCTGCCTGTAAGATAAATAGGAAAAAACAAGATCAGCAGCTCGTCCACGAATTCCGTAATGATGTAATTTACAGATCAGAGTATTATGATCAACACAGTCAAATGCTTTTGACAGGTCACAGAATATGCCAATAGCATCCTGGGACTTCTCCCAGGATTCCAAAATGTGACTGATGAGCTTCACTCCTGCATCTGTCGTTGACCTTCCTTTCGTGAAACCAAACTGATGACTATGCAAGATCCTATTAGAATTAAAATGACACAACATCTGGTCAAGCATGATTTTTTCATAGATTTTACTCAATGCTGGAAGCACAGATATCGGTCTATAATTAGAGGGATCACTCTTACTTCCTGATTTGAAAATTGGTACTACTTACTTTTTGAAAAAAATTGGTACGCGGGTGCGCGCGTCGATGCTCCTTCGATGGTTTTTATGGTTACCATGGTTACGCCACATAAATAATCTGCTGAACGCCCTGATTGCTCAGGAACCGAAATTGTTTTTTTTTATAAAACAGTAAAGAAATGATCAATATCTATGTCAAATTCTCTAGTTCGTAAGTTGTTGGCTAGCTATACGCTTTGATGTATACTTTAAGTATAGCTAGTAATTAAAATAAATAAATACATTCATATATTACACACAACATAAATACACACCAAACATTAACATTAAGTTGCCTTATCGCACTACGAGCAACTTTTCTCCGTTTCTTCGTACCTTGCATGCTGACGGTACTCGATAAATTATTTTGACGCGAACCAAGAAGCACTACTGACTTAGCCGGCGACCCGGCCGCGACTGAGCGCTCCCGAGTTTACGCACACAAAGACAGTGTGCATGTACACTTACACACACAAGTATGGGTCACCCGCTTTCGTGAGATAAAACATCTATACCGTAGTGCTGTTATGGAATCCTTACACGGAAGACAAGCACTAACTTTAATAACTGTAAAAACCGGCCAAGAGCGTGTCAGCTTCCAGTCAAGCCAGATTTATCTGAATTCCAGTATATTATGAGGAGCGGCTGCCAACCAGATTTTACTGGTTTCTGACTATCCGTAACGACTGCCAAAGATCCACAAATGACATCCGGGACCTACGGCTTAACGTGCTATCCGAGGCACGGAGGAAACACGGTGTGTTAAGATGGTCATCCATCCACAGACCAACCTTGGCAAGCGTTGCTTAACCTTGAAGATCCACCTGTGCGGCTGTTATTGTCTAGCCACGAGCTCCTCGTTTTTATGATTCATTTTTGTTTCTAATTTTCCTAAACACTTAATTTATCTTGCACTACCAAAGGTCGGCCATTAGCGTGGATTACGGATTAGTATTAGCCTCAGAGATAATGTGGTAGCTTAATATGCTGAATCAGAATAAGCTGGGTAAGCTATATTGATTGCTAAGTTGCAGTTTATAGCATACGTAGGTTCATGCGGTTTGCTGTTACATCTTTGGTTACTATCCAAGCTACTACTTGGTAGTGTATTTTTGCGTCACAACAGTTCACTGTCCTAATAAAGGAGTGAATTATACATCACTCTGCACTTTTCATCTTAAAGAAAACTGTTGGTTGAAAATTGATGGTTTCTTTTCACACTATTGTTCGTGCCACGTTAACTTTGTCAGAAAATCTTGAATCGACACTTACAGTTACACCAGTGTGTGAAAATTTCAGTGGGCAACCAGTACATGGTATAACACCGTGGGCCTGTGAGCAATTGCAGTGATTAGTGCCTTTTTCTATACATATAGAGTACATTACACGTTTATATTATTGTTACGTTTATTTTGTTATCGAGTTATTTCATCTTGTTCTGTCGACGGTTCATGTTGATCGTCAAATACCTATGTAGCGAACCCGAGAGCACTGTCGTATATCACATATGAATTTTTGAGGACACAAGTAGCTGTGCAGGCAATCTAGCGGATAAAATACCGACCAATCACCAACCGATCGTTTATTAAATGCCACAGTTTTTAAATTCCACACGTTGTTCGGATCAGCCGAGGAAATACATATTTTTTGCAGCAATAAAACGCTCTCGTATAAATAACATAAATTCGCAGAGACATAAAGCACAATATAATAAATAAAGGTATAGCAATACCACACTCTTCGATGTTTTTTATTGGAACATTATTTATGACAATAAACCAATACGTCACTACTGGTCACTACAATGTGATAAATTAAAGAATGAGTAAACGTAAAGTAACCCTCTACACCGTCCCCACCATCGGAGAAGATGAATGAAGTGTGTACACGGAAAGGGGCTTGTTGGGTTTATCTTACCAATCATCATTAAGGTTCTAATTTGCCTTGATATCCATAATTAAAATCAAATGTCAGTAGACTTTTAGTGTTTGTTTGTCCTTCATACCTTCTTTACAGAGACAGCTGATGTTGACTTTACTTTCTTTAAATCAATCGGCCTTTACATTTGTAAACTATTTTATTATTATTTGATCAATTGAGAGACTGCCTAGATAGGCAGTTTCTCAGTGTCTCTGTAACTGTAACGACTGTCGAAAATTCTTGGTAATTGACATCAACGGTTCGCTTATTATATTTTGTTCTATTAAAGTAAATGTTTCTGAAACTAAGCGGGTAACGGGTAAAGAGCTGGTGAAGTCGGTTATCAGCCAGGATACAATGTGAACAACCTACCGACCCCTTACCACTGCAGACGTTGGCCAGTGAACCGTATGGACCATTGTCATCTGCTCCAGTTACTGCTGGTTTTCGGGAAAAACTTAATTGGAATAAACGGCATTTTATTAAATTTAAAAGTGTTATAACGACGCGTTGGTGTACTTTGAGTTGGAAAATTTTAATGATTGTCACAAAACTAACTTGTTATATTTAAAGTTTGGAAGACGCTTTTGTAAACAGTTTTGTAGAGAAGTATTGTGAACTACGGAACCTTCGTGACCCAGTGAGAGATCTTTTTGCATAAATCTCTAGAGTAAAAGCTTTAAAGGCTTTTAATTCTTGCTTTTCAAAGAAACTCACAGCCGGGAACGATAGTAGGGATGGAAGAACGCCTATGCCCAGCAGTGGGACAAGCAAGGCAAATAAGCATAGTATGGTATTTTTAATTTTAAAAATATCAGTGCTTCTATGCGTAATATTTAATTTTAAGTCAAATAAAACTCTGGTTTAGACAAATATACCAGCGTAAAAAAATAAATACCCACTCCTTTGATTCTCAGTTTAACTGTTAAAAGATTGACTGAATCTGTTACAATAGTAAACGTCCTCACCAATTCAACACCCTTATGGTGTAAAATAGTAACATTTTTCATCGCCTCATTATTCATGAAACAATGAAAACAAATACTTGTCCAATACCAAATAACCTGTCTATTCTTACTCATAATACCACTGTAAAATAAACACAGTTGGTGTCTAGCTATATCAATAGATAGTATTTAGAAATGAACATTCTTTAGTTTTACGATTTTATACCACAAGGTAGTATTGTAGTATACTCACCATCAGTCGCGGTCTAGCAGTTAGCACTTGTTTTATATCAATATAAAAAAACCCTTATTCATTGTAACAAATACCTATTGTAATTGAAAATATTAAAAAAAAATGATTATTTTAGAAAATCTGTGAAAATATCGATTTATATTAGTAAAATACAAAAAGCTACACTTTCGTTTAGTGTCATAGTTACTTATACCAGGCCTCCGTCACTCCATGTACATGCGCGTTATAAGTGCCTACCGCCCAGCCGAGCGGTCTCGGTCCGCTTGCGGATCTAATTCAGTGCGGTTTTCGCAAGCGAAACGCGCGCACGCCGTTCAATTTTAATAGTGATGTTCGTTCGCACGCGTATTACGATGCCGTGTGGTGCCTTATGTGCTGTAGATGGGTGTAAATCAAGCAAAAGAAGGGATCAACACCTAATATTATTCCCTTTACCTGTCAAAGAACGACGAAACTTATAAAAGAAATATTTTATAAACGATAGAATTTAAGATTTTAAACTGTAATTAATTATAAATAAATTGTAGCTATAAGTCAGAACATTCACAGTTCTGAATAACATAAACACAAAAAGTCATGTTAATTTAATTTTATCGAAGAGGCAGCCCTGCGATTGCTGCGGGTTCGCGCGGTGCGAAGCAATCACAATTTTACGCTTGAGCGTTTAGGCACATTTTAGCATGCAGTGGTTGCTGACGCGACAGAGTAGGCTAATAAAGCAGTAGGTATTGTAATTTTTCTACTGAGTGAAGTATCTGTTACGTAGTAACTATTTAGTAATCTGTGCTTATACTCCATTCACCATAAGATTAGAGATTTAAATAAACCTCTTTACTGCCGGTTTAACCGATTTCGACTTCTATTCCGTAGACATAAGAATGGTATTTAATGCAAAAAATTGGTAACAATACCAACTATTTATTGCAGTCCCCATTTATCATGCTACCAATGCAATAAAAGTCAAAATCGGTTGAATGAACGGTAAACAAGGTTTATTTGAATGTCTAATGTTATTGTGAAAGGAGTATAGCGTAATAGTACTTAGCCATAGTACTTAGTGTAGTATTACTCAGTGTGGCAGTACGTAGTGTTACAGTACTTAGTGTCACAATATGTAGTATACTTAGTGTCACAGCACTTCTTAGTAATTAGTTAATACAATTATTAAGTATGACGCAACAACTTGGATGTCTTCGTTAAGAATTGGCAAGAAGTGGCTCAAAGCCGGGAACGATGGTAGGAATGGAGGCCTTTGCCCAGCAGTGGGACAGTATATCTACACTAATATAATAAAGAGGTAAAGTTTGTTTTTTTGTTTGTATGAGGTAATCTGTGGAAGTAGGTACTGGTCCGATTGCTAAAATTTTTTCACCAATAGAAAGCTGCTGTATTCCTGAGTGACATAGGCTATACCTATTTTATGTACGCGGGCGAAGCTGCGGGCTAAAGCTAGTATTAAATACTTTTATGCAGGACAATCACGGAGATACGGTTACTGTGGGATACCTCGACGTGAGGCCTCAAGAAATAACTTATCGCTCAAAACTCAGCTTGTAAGCGCTTAGCCTAGATATTCGAAATGTTCATATCAGTATTTAACCGTGTGTAGCAGCGTGTGCCAGCTAATCTAATTTAGTAATGCAATAAAAGTGAAAATGCCATAAACCCGCGTGTCTATGGTTTACGATGATCGTCGAGCGCGCGATGTTTAGCAACTACAACTGTTGGACAACTGTTGTCTCTGGCAGGATAATTGGTTTAACTGCAGCGGGAAATGAGTGGAAACGGAAATAATTGTCGATTTATATGTCAGTTATTTATTTTTACTATAATAAATAAAATCAACTGATTAAAACACTCAAGATTGTAAAAGGACAGTCAAATAAGGTGAATAGTAACGCAGGGGTAAAAAGAGACAATTGGAAGGGGACTTTTACGGTGTCTATCAGATTTTCCTAGCAGCATGAAAAAATTGGAATACTTAAATGTACTCCAATTTTTTCATTAAATTTAAGTAATAAAAGTTGATGCTTTGTCAAATCCTAATCAAAGTTTGATTTCTATACACTCCTGCATTGCTATTTACCCCGTTTGACGGTACATTAAGGATGGCAATACAAGTGTTTTGTTCCTATATTTTCTTCGTCTATGAATGACTGCACTGTTTATAACCCACATTCCTATTAAAAAAAAATACATTGCAATAGAAATCAACGTTATGAAACGATAGAAATAACTTTAGCAGCTAGGTGACTATGAACTATGACGTCACACCGGTCAATGGCTACCATTCGCCAGTTTTACGACTTAACCCCGATTTTGTTTCGTTTTTATAGCAAAACAAACTTTAGGATGTGGCGGCGTTGAGCTGCTGTAGTGACTCCACTGTGGGCACAGCTGTTCGCGATTGTATCCGTGCATGTGTGTGCGTGTATACATGGTGGGGTACAGTCGCGCATAATGCGGTTATCTTTCGTAGATTCTACTTTTATTTTGGTCGTAAACCTGTTAATTTTATTATGTGTATGGGGAGTTATGGTTACGTATTATATTCCGGCGTTAATATAAATGTCAGGATAGACAACATAGTTATAAGTAAATCAAGATAAATGTGATCGATTTAACCGTTGTTTAAACTTAATATCGACACAATATATGAATAATATAATCAATGTTGTAAGCGTGAGAACCGTGGTTACTGTTACTCCATTCGCTATTGGATATTTATTCTGTGAACAGCCAAAAAATGGGCTGATAAAACTCGGACATACTCGTAAAAAAACTTTTTAAAACTTTACCACCCTCTTAATGATTAAGTAGGTTAAAAGCAAAAGAGGAGTGCTCAGACCAAGTTCTGATGGTCTGACATTACACAGATATATAACAGACATGTTTAGAAAATACGACTGAAATTAAGTATATGAGAAAATAAAATCGTAAGAAACCAACGATGGCCAATGTGAATTGAGCTCAGTGGCGCAAAGCTTTCCTAAACCAACTTAATATCAACCGTATCAAAAGGCAATAGAGATCATTATTGCTTGTAGAGGGAACGTGTTGGAAATGCTCAATCTTTAATATTGAGCCTGGATATAAGTATTTGAAGTTACACTAAAATTTTAAGGTCGAATGAAACATGGCGGGATTTCTTTTGCTTGCGGTGATGGGTTTTCGTAACGTTAAAGAGGAATTGCTGAAGAAATTGTTATTGAGATTGAAGTTAGAATAAAAGGATTTAAAGTAAAAATCCTTAAAAAGGTACATATTATTACTGCAGTGGCTCCACTAACCCAGTACATTTCCATCAATATTGCCCACAGATTTCTTTTTTCTGTTCACAAAATCATAATTCGGTAACAGAAGCTTTGCCTAAACCGCCGAATATCCATTACGTTACAATAAATGGAGCAAATAGCGATGTTTAAGGGAAATTGTTGAACGATGGGTTCGTCCGACATATTTTTTTTATTGTTTGTGTCTGTGCTCGTTTTCAGAATAATTGTTAGTGGGAAATTTGAATGCCGTGATGTTGCAAGCCCGGCTTATGTGAAGCTCAACCAAGCTTAGAACCTTTTTACATAATACACTAGCAGCTGGTGGCAGTATCGCCCACGTGATAGTAGAAAATTATCCTAAGGGAACATACTACCTATGTGTTATTCCAGGACATTATCTCCGCGTGTTCCTACCAAGTTTCATCAGAATCCATTCAGTGATTTTCGCGTGACAGAGTAACAGATATCCGTACGTCCAAACTATTGTGTTTATAATATTAGAATATGATGAAGAAATTAATGAAAAAAAAATAAAGATTTTTTTTATCAATTTTATTATTTAACGTTTGAATCCCCAACCGGTCCTATGAGACCGCGCTGTTATTGTTTTACTATTGTGTCTCGTTTCGCGGGTATCTGAGTAATTAATTGTAAACTAAGCACGGTGCCGCAAATAAAAGGTATTTTTTTTTACAAATGGGACAACCAACAGTTTACCGTGTATTACTAATACCTGCAGCATCCATTGCTGGCTGAGAAGGCACCGTGTTTGATTAGCTTTGGTAACGAGCCAACGTGAATTATTGCATCGCGAATTTCTCAGATTCTTGTCTTCTCGCCTGTTTAATTAGAAGATGTTTAATTGAATTTACTGATTGAACGTCTTTTGTTTTACAAGATTATTTATGTTTAGCTAACGACAACCTTGTATTTTTGTCATTCAATACAAATTCAATAAGCCTACATGGGCACTTATAAAACGTCAGAAGCTAGTGGACGGTTTCAATTCGTCGTTTCCTATGGAGAAGAACCGGTAAGAAACGTCATGGTTACTCCTCGAAAAAAGTTAAGCTATCATATTGAACACCCTTTTACATCACGATTGAAATAAATAGAAAGAAGGAAAATGGTTTTATTTACCACACATTGATACACACAGTGTAAAAAGACGTGTAGAAACTGAAGATTAATTTTTTTTTTAAATCAATAAATAACAAGCAACCACTGTTCTTTTCGCCAGTACAGATATTGAGAGATTTGGTGCAAGTCCAAGGAATTGATGTAGTAATCTAAACAAACCCTTTCTTTTGAAAAATGACATCATACGACGAGTTGCACAATACTATCAGATCAGACGCTGCGCTGTAGAAGATATAATTTATGATAGAGAACAGGGCACAATGTATTGTCTATTACTTGCTTGTGTTGATGAATAAAACTCATCGAATTATCAAACGAAACATCCAAGTTAATTTTCTATATCTTTTTTTTAGGTGACTACTCCCGCTCTAGAACAGAATGGATTGGTATTAGACTTTAACTGACTAAGACTAAAACCCACTAGGTACTGTTCTTTGGTTGTTCACTTCATTCCAGGGTTCCGGGAATTTTGTATATCTGCGATTTTACTTATTACAAAAAACTTTCTTGTTAATCCATCTTAAGTATCTACCAACGCATTTATGAACATAAAATGATTTCTCATCCTAAACAAAAACCGTAATAAATCGGGTTCAATGCAGGCTCGTGACGGGTCGTCCGTCACCTGAACACCATCATATTCACCCTCCCTCTCCCTCCTACCTCCCCCTCCACGATCCCCTCTCGATTGATGAGGTGAACAGGAAAATAAACCGGTCTTTGTTTCCTCTCGAACCATTTAATAATAATAAAACCAAGACGAGGATTTTTAATTCTATCGTTTTTCTTTTTATCTTAATAAATTTTTTTTCAGGGTTCCGTACTCGAAGAAGGAAGTAGGATAGTTCCAACGAAACGCTACTGCGCATTCGCTGTTCGTCGATGATTCCAAGAAGCAGAATAACTATCATCAAAGGAAGCATTATTATTTTCTGGGCATCTTTTTACGAACGCACAATGTGTCCCTTGCGTCTTTGGTCACACCTCCGCTCCTTAGGGTCATAGCATGATGTAGACCAGTAATCAAAGCTCACTTGTGATAAGAAATAAACAAGCAATATAAAAAAACAGCTATCACCTCTATGTATAAGATTATTTCACTCTCAACTATAAGTTACCACAAAAACTCAACTTATATCACTAAAACTACTTTACAGCAAATTGATCTTAATAAAATAATTAAACTTCTATACATGAAATATGTTTTTCTCAAAATCAGTTCATAAGAACATTGACTGTTATTTACCTATGCCATTTATAAACAGTTGCCATGCGAGCCTAATCAGTAGATAGAAGCCACCATCTTCTTTTACGACGCAGTTCTCGACTGAAAATTAGCATCCTCTCATAATCGCAGACTAACCGTTATGAAACTATTACACAGCCACCGCACAGCCCGCGTGGGTAGACAGATACTATAGCTTCAGGCTATAGCAATATGCTAATTCAGTTATTACGTTTTTTGACGTGAACCGCCTCTGGCTTGACTAGAAACCAGCCTATGTATACTTGAAAATGTATTACAGGGATATTAATATTCGAGTATTTAGTATAATACTTATGAGTATTACATGGTTTTGAACCTTAGAAGACTGTTGGATTGTTTTTAATGGCGGCTATGGCGTTAAGTTAGCCTTTGTGTGTTTGTGAATGACACAGTTTGTGAATGTGTGCTTTAACAGTACCTAGCTTTACATCATCATCAGGGCAGGAAGATGATGTAAGGCAAGTATGTTTAACTAAAAAAAGGATACAATATTTACAGAAATAAAGTTACACCTTTCCAAACAACTTAATAAAAACTACTTGAAAAGCGCGAATGAAACTCAATTCCCAACATTCGCAAAAAAATAAATCGGTGCATTCGAGATTCGAATAAAAGAAAGTTCGGGCCGGGACGGACACAAACTGCGCTTGGCCGGCGACCAAGTCGCGCGACTGATACGACAAGTTCGTAGCCGTTCGATAGCCCCTCTTACTAACGTAGCCACGCATTTGCACGACTTTACAAACGGTAGGAAACAGAATTTCTTTAGCAACATTTTAAAAGGTTATTGAGTTTTAAGAAGGTCCTTGCTTTGAGCTTCCATTCAAGAATCTTTATGATTTAGATGTATTGCATTGCCAACCTAATGTCCATTACCTATTGGGCGATTTTGAGATCTACCAAATATAATAATGCTGCTCTTTTTTGGGTAAGAAATCATCTAATGAAAACTTCTCCTGCTCTTGGGCGTAGCGGGAGGGACAGACTTTTCAAACTTTTACAGACTAAAACCAACTCCCGTTCCTTCTTTGCCTTCGTTTGAGGGCTGCGGGGTTCACATGCACATAACCCGTGGCCCCAGTAGGCATCTCTTTGAGGCGTTTGTTTAACACTACGCACCATCGACGATTTGAGCTTGGTCCGGATGGTTACCGGGAAGGATTGGATTTGCGAGCAATAGGTAGCTCGTCGTCCGCAAAATAACAAAAATATGCGTAATAAACACTACCCCAAACAAAAGCAATTCACCATAAATATACCTCTCAGCCTGTCAACCGTTCAAGGTAGAGTTGAAAGTTAGGTATTATAGCGAGAACTGCAGTAAGTACGTAACTATCTCCTCTTGCTCCGCCGCCGAGGACCGCTAACGACCCGAGGCTGCAGCAGCGCGCCGCGGCAGCACACGTATTGTTCTAGCACTAATGAGCGCCCGCACGCGCCGCCCCGTCAATGAGCGCGGATCAATTAGTGCGGGCAGGCGCTTATTATAACTAGTTCTGTTCATCAAATTATGAAATACACAGTAATTTTGATACAATACGGGGTCTGTGTTTCCTGATAGCTACAACCTAGGGGTCTTTAAGTCAAGAGTGAATAGGTTTCTTTTAGGCAAGCGTTCTCCATCGTCGACCACATGATCGCTTACCATCAGGTGAGATGTGGTCAAGCGCGAGCCTATCAATAATAAAAAAAAATACAAGCAGGCGAGCAGTGGCGGTCCAGTGGTAACGGCCCCGACTTACAAGTAAAAGTCGTGGGTTCAAAACACAGCCAGGCACATAACTTTGCGCAATTTATTTCATCACCGCTGCTCTCAAAACGGTGAAGGAAAACATAGTGATTTCTCACAATATTTGCTTGATCTAGAATCTACCAAGCCGCACCAGACCGCGTTGTAGATTACCGCACATTCTCTCTCCTAGAGAAATGACCTGATTTCCAGCAGTAGGGATGTTATAAAGTTGAATAATTATGTAAGTTGATACAGTAATCTTCTTATCCTTTTTCCGAGAATATAGGGGTTTGATGGTCACTTGCAGAAGAGCGGAGACTCCCCAAGTGAATTCGCACAGAAAGTTTTTGCAAAGAACCACCGAGAAGTTTTAGCTCCTAGTTTTATCTTCAAAGATATTTGTACATGTTGAAGTTTTAGAACCAAACATTCTTTAAATGGAAAACATCTATTTGATCGTTCCTCGAGTAGTATGTACCTACTTTAACAACATCTATATCATAAGACTAATTATATTACAAACAGTGAAGTTTCAATTGGCTACGCCGAAACTGCGCCAACTACAGTTTCCCTGCGTTGAGATCATGACCCGGCGCATCCGGGGTCGGAGCAACATGGCGTCGCACGCTGGTCCGGATTTTCAAAAAGGTGGACATAGGATCGAAAATGCATATTTAACTTAACAAAAAATGGTTTCGTATAGGGAATTTGACGCTGATTAATACTTATTACTACGACTTTTCAAAAAAACTGCTCCTTCATGTCGAAAAAAAATATTGAAAATAAAAATGTATGGGAGAAAATCTATTTTATTTTTTTTCTCCGTTCAGTATCAAAGTATAGCAACCAAGCCTTATATTCTGGTAAGTACTTATTGTCCTTAATACGACGACATATAAATTGCTTGCGTATCCCTGCGGCCTTGGCGCCTACGATGCTTCTAAGTTTAAAATTTTAATGTTGAATTATCTTAATATCATTAACGAGTTTTTCAATTGAAATTAATCCAAAATATCATTTTTAATCAAAACAAACCCCCCGCGGCGCGCCCCATCCGTGTATTAAGCTCACCCCCTATTAGATGGGACTTAAATATATATAGGTGCTTTGTGAAGAAGCTCCATCGAAACCCCATTTACTAATTAACTTCAATCCTTCAGTTGACGAATCAATCTGGGTACCGGTAATTTGAAGAATCTTCTGGACTGTCAGATCCAAGAGGGCTTGAAGCTTCACTCTGGCTCCTCTCTCAGTAATTTCTAAATCATGTGGATAGCATCTCTTTTTAGCTTCAAGGAGTTTGTGATACGATGGTAACACTGGAACTTCACAATCTAACAGCGCTTTCCTTAAACACAAGTATTTCCATTTTGACAGTTTCAATGATGTATAAAGACCAAGAGCATGATCTTCATCAAAAGATTTTTCCCTATTTTTCTTAAACAATTTGGCTTGAACACTAGCAACACTATCAGGGTTCTTAATTATATGTTCAATAACACAAGCTAAATCATTCTTCTGGTCTATCCTAAGTCTTTCGTCTAATGCAAAAGTAAGTTCTTCCGGTGAATAGTCCAAAAGAGACTCTGAACGTCTTTTCTTCTGTTTGTTGCTGAGGTCAACAAAAGGCTTCCTAATCTGAACTTCGGTAAATGTGCCCACAGTTGTTGTACTTGATGTCGACGGAATCACAGCTGCTGTAGTAGTAGTATCGATGTAAACTGAAGTATTGTCTGACGATATGTTTTCGATAACTTTATCTTGGGCTTGAAAAATCTCGGATAAATTAACAGTAGTGCGATTTGACCAACTAATATTCAATTGTAACCACTCAGCATGTCTCTCTATGAAAGTCTTCTGATTTCTAGCAGCACTTGCCCATCTGCGATTGATATTACTGATGTAGTTCTTCAAAAAGTTCTTGCTTATTTCTAAATCTTCCGAACATGTTTCAGCTGGGATATGTTGAATAATAGCTTCATAAAGTCATGCCCAATTTTTCATGTCTCCTTCAACACGGACGAACATAAAAATGTCCAAGTTTGTAACAAATGCAACCATAACGAAACTCACTAAACTTTCACACAGCACGGATAATTAGATATGTTGCTTCCTCAAGGGTTGAGAAACAAGTACTAGTACCTTTAATTGTTTCATGCACATACATTAATAACAATCACATGGTCGCAAGTAGTGTACTGGTCAAATTAGCACCACATCTTCAACAGCCAATCAGCGTAGTCGAAATCTCCGGTGGTGGGGGTAAATGATTATTTTATTACAAGAGTCGTTTCAGTCAGTTACAAATAGGCAATGAATGAGCACGTGTCTTTAATTACATAACTAAAGTTGAATTATTTTATTAGCATTTTTTATTAAAATAAAATAATCCAATACTTGCTAAATGCTTGAATGCATATGTCTTAATTCTAGTATAATTAAAAAATGATATTTTGAATTCAATTTAATTGAAAAACTTGATAAAATTTTTAAAAAATCCCAACTGTTACTTTTAAACTTTGAAGCATCGTAGGCGCCAAGGCCGCAGAGATACGCAAGCAATTTATATGTCGTCGTATTAAAGACAATAAGTACTTACCAAAATATAAGGTTTGGTTGCTATACTTTGATACTGAACGGAGAAAAAAAATAAAATAGATTTTCTCCCATACATTTTTATTTTCAATATTTTTTTTCGACATGAAGGAGCAGATTTTTTGAAAAGTCGTAGTAATAAGTATTAATCAGCGTCAAATTCCCTATACGAAACCATTTTTTGTTAAGTTAAATATGCATTTTCGATCCTATGTCCACCTTTTTGAAAATCCGGACCAGCGTGCGTCGTCCCGCTTTAATCTAATCAGAATACGAAATTCGAGACTGCAAAGAGACACGAACAAATTAAAATGAAACATAACAATATAGCGAGAGCCACACTGTTAGTGCAAGCCTTCAAGCTATCCTATTGTTATGGCGTATTCCCCATGTCGTTTCTAAGTCCCCAATCTGAGACTGAGGGGGTTTGAATTACACCCCTTCCCCCAGTAATTTTAAAAAGGAAAGTTTAACAGGTCTAGTGTCAGTTATTGATTAATCATCTACAACTGCTTTATAAATAACCCTTCCAGTTATATTTTACGAGAAAATGAGCCGGATAAGCACTTTAAAATTAGTTAAAGGAGGCAGGTATATAAATAGGTAGACGCCTACCCAAGTTTTACAAGTTGTAGGCGTAACGCGTTACCCGTTACCTTTCTAAAGAGATCACATCCCGCCGCGAGCGCTCCGTCAGCATCCGTGACGTCAGCCTGCCTAAAACTTAGCGCTGATGGCTTTGACCTCGACATTTGACAACAAAGCCTCGTCAGGCCGCGGAGAGCCACTGACGAGTTCAGAGCAAGCTCACAGGTAATTTTAGTTTACAGGGAAACAAGACACCATTTTGTATGAACACTGGGTTTGCAGCATTATACCGATATCGGAAATGAAGACCTAGACATCCACATATTATAAAGACGAAAATTCGGAAGTGTGTGTGTGTGCGTTTGTTACTTCTTACTTCTCTATGTGCTCGAACGGCTGAAGTATTTCTTATTTAAGTATTCCTATTATTTTATCCAGGAAGCATGCTCCCTTGGGAAAATTTCAACAGCAAAGATTTTTTGTACAAAATCCTAAGTAGTTAAAAGGTTTAATTCTTATTTTTATCGGTAAAGTCCTATTTAGCTCCCATCCTCCGGTTGACATGACACAGTACCGTCTCCGCAATCCTCAACTCTTCACGTCCCTGACTTGGCTTGTCAAATACACGTTCAGTTTGTATAATTAAAACATTTCCTAACTTACATTCTTACTTCATTGAGAACGGTCTCCGTGCGAAGGTATTGCGTGCGGGACACTTGATAGCATTGAGGTGGGATTTTTTATTTTGTTTTTAGTTTCAATAGTAAAAATATAAACATTCTTATAGCGTGGAAGGTCACAGAAATCGAGATAGTTAATCAATTTCTTTTATAACAGTATTCTTACTAGTTCTATTGGACTTTTGAAACGGAGGAAAGTTTTTCTAAATTCTTTTGGAATGTATCTACACTTCTCTTCACTTATCTTCTTCTTTACATAAAATCCTATATGTTACATACAGGCCAATTCTATGCCATTTTCCTTTCCATACAAAAAGAAATAGCAACTGTACTGAAAAACTGTTTTATAATGGACGAATTATTTATACTGACAATTAGTTTGAGGCCGTTAAATTGTTGGATGAAAACAATATCAACAAGTTTTTAAAACGGCGACAAAACACGTGTAAAAGATTATACAGCCTTTATAGACCAAGATCCCACAGCAACAGACAATACAATATATTTGCTCAGTAAAAAAAAGCGAAAGAAATACGTACGTAGGTTGTACGTTAAAAATACACTATGGAAATTCTGTATCCTACATATTTTTTTTTACTGAGGAAAATAAGTCATATCTGGGGGCTCGGGATATTGTTCTGTTAGATTTTTTCCAGCTATGAAGTATCTGTTATTTGAGCAGTAAGGTTATAAACCTATAGCTTCAGTATTTGCTGAGCACTGGCCTTTTTGCGTGGATGTGTCTCATAACTTCATTCTTTCCAATACATCATCATCATCATCTACCTAGCCTTTTTCCCAACTTTATTGGGGTCAGCTTCCAGTCAAGCCGGATATAGCTGAATACCAATATTAAACGAAGAGCGGCTGACTACCAGACCTACACAACCCATTAGATGGAGTCAGATTTACATTTATTCTTTCTAATGTAATTATCATATTTTTATAATATGCGCAAAGTCAAAATATTTTTATTTCACATAGGCCTACATGAGCACTTATAAAACGTCAGAAGCTAGTGCACAGTTCCAATTGGTCGTTTCCTATAGAGAGGAACCGGAAAGAAATTCCATGGATGCTCTTTTAAAAAAATGGTTGATTTTCACAATATTTCGACTACAGTAATCATAGATAGATGAAAAAAGCACTTTTTCCTTCTTTCTTTCTTTCTAAGCAGTGAGTGTGGCAGGCGGCAGGGTGCATGCAGCGCCACGCGTGAATGGGATCGATACGCGGCGCCGGGTCAACGGCCGCGCGCTACGCTCATCTTTGGGTCAATGTTAACCCGCCGCCGCCGCCGCTCCGCTAGTTCGCGAGGGTACTCACTACTCAACTTACTGTTTTTGGTTACTTTTGTTGAGCATGTCCGTACCTTTGTATTTTGAGTTACTTCTTTTTGGCGGCAATACACGTGTTTTTTTATGACGTTCATCTTTATTTAAGCTACCGGTCTCATGTATTTTGAATTAATAAAAGAAATTACATGTAAAAGTTAAAAGAGCTAAGAGTATTTTTTTACTTGTCAATTTTTTCGGCTTCCGTGTGATGAAGCCGCTGGTAGTAACCAGTGCAGAAAAGAATTATTTAATTTCAACGATTTACCTTTTTCAGGTCTGTAAAAAAGTGGAACAGTAACTATTGATTAAATTAATTCTGTGAGACAGCAGGAAAATCTTTACTGAAACATCCCATTTAGCCACTTCCAAGAATCCTGATTCTATTATTGTTTTAACTATGTTTCTGAAAATCCAAAATGGTTCCTCGCTAACTTCAAACAGACGCCGAAATGAGTAGGTAATGTTTTACCCCCAGCAGCGCCTAAATGTTATCAAAGTAAAATATTGTTAGTGTAGCAAAACCGCGGGCCTGAAGGAACACATTCGCGCTGAAATTGAATGAAGGCGCCGGCACGAGGGGGGCGAGCTGGCGCGCCGCCGCGGGACCTGACGCGCAAGTGGAGCCATGCACGAGGGGTCATAGAAGGGAACCACTAGCAGACAAACATGTACTATCATCATCTATACTAATATTATAAAGCTGAAGAGAACGCGTTAGTCTAAGGAACTAGAAGTCCGATTTGCTAAATTATTTCAATGTTAGATAGCCCATTTATCGAGGAAGGCTATATAATTATATATCATCACGCTAAGACAAAAAGGAGTGGAGCACAAAATGCCACCACTCGGAGGTCTAATATCATGTACTGGATCCATGGTCTTCGTTTCCGCGTTGATGTCTGGTACACGGTGTACACAGGTGTCATCATACGTGTATCATTCTTCGCAAAATGTCTCGTTCCCCTCAACCAATGAACTTTTATAAGCAAGATATTGTAATGGGATATCAGCTTGGGATATTTTGATTACAATAGCTCAACTTATAGTAGGTAGGTATGTCAGAAACTATCAGATCGAATTAAAAAAAAAACAGTTTGGAAGGAACGCTAAAAGCTAAATAACATAGTATACGCTACGTCTAATAGGAGTGAAGTAGTAACTGAAGACGCGGGGGACAGCAAATAATATTTGTAGCTGCAGAATGTTTTTGTGTTCAAAATTAAGTTAACTAAATATTTAAAAGTAAAGTATACACTTTTAAATATAGATCACATTTTTGCATTCGAAGATTTACATGCAGGCCAAAGCTAGGCTTATAATATTGGAACTTCTTACTTAGAATTTTATTAAAAGAAGTCGAGTTTCTTTACACGGAATCTCTAAATGATCTGTATCTTTTTACTTGGTGCAGTAAATTCCGCATTTTTTCTTTCTTTCTTTTTTTCTTTCTTTATCCGATGGCACTATGCAGACGATTTTTGCATTTAACAGGTTTTCTTTACAAATATGTTAAAAGTTCAAGAAATCGTTCTTGAATGACTCAATATTTAGCTTTGTAAAGTTTATACCTGTGTAAATGCTTCGAGAGCTTTAATATCAATGTTTCATCTAACTTCGTGCGGCTGTAATGGCGTCCACGGTTCACGGGTCGTTTAGACAGGTCATTCGTCAAAGAAACAAAACGTATGATCAATACGCGGGGCGGCATGGCGCGTCCAATTTATAAAAATATTTGTCAAGTCCGCTGCACAAACATAAATCTAGCGACGTATCGAGTCTATATTTATTATGACTCTTCAACCAGTAATTCATAGAAACATTTACAAAAAAGAAATCTTACTACCTAAAATAATTATCGTAACTTTCTCTTCAACATTCATCGAATTTTGATTGCAATACAGAATAAAAAATTATTTATAATTGAATAGAAAAAAATAATTAGGTAAATAATGTAATTTTATCGATTTAGTGAGTTGGTGTAAAAGATGTTTACAAAACTGAGGAAGTTCATTAAGAAGATGTTAATGATATTTTTCCTAGAGTCGTTTTTATTAAGTATACGATCTCATAATACGTATCAACTGCGCGGTTCCTTCGCAGCGATCGGTTAAAGCAAATCTAATTCATGGCCAGGTCCACGCTGACTACTTTGGGGCAATGATATCATATCATATTGTCATATCTGAATCAGACCGTTGAAAATTTTATATAACATAATTTCGTTCATAATTTTTGTGCTTTTTCCTAGGGATGTCAATTTGAAATGACGTAACCTTTTAGAATAAGCTGCGTTAAGATAGCTGTTTGACTTGTATCGATACGGACTTTATGGCTATTGTACACCTGCGATGTGTAGTTTAGCACACTCCTGATTATAGTGACGTGAAAAAATAACATTTTGGTTGCCTTCTTGACCATATTGTCTAAATATGGAACGAAAGTGAACTGACTATTAAGGTACACTACCAGATCGCTAATTGCTGTGAACGTTCCAAAGTTTTAGACCACTAGGAGAATCCTAGGATGGAAATATACTGAGATTCTTGGTAAAAGTCATTTGGTGACATTTTCGCAGGATTAAGAGGTATCTTGTTCTCTAGATAAGCAAGCCATCGGCGGAGTTTATTTGTTTGTATAACCTGATATTGTCATCAAAAATTTATCATATTGATATTGTGATCTGCATCAAGTACAGAAATGTACTTGATGCAGATCACAATATCATTGATGAAAACCAAGAATAATATCGGACCTATATAAAAGCCTTGTGGAACTCCGGCAGCAGAACAACAGATAATAGACGGATACCCCTTTATTGCGACTTATTGTTTTCTTTTGGTTCAATAAGATTTGAATCAGTGGCGAAATTAGCCGAATACTTTTAGGTTTCCAAATTTTTGGGGCAGTATTTTGTGATCCACCTTGTCAAAGGCACTGCTGACGTGTGTGTAGACTTAACGACAATCATTGAGTCTGTTGACGTCTTTGATATAAAATACTGAGTTAGTTGAGGTGAATCTTTGTGAGCAGAATTTGTCTAATAATCCTGCATGGATTGCTTGCTCTATTTTAAGGAGCGACGTTAGAACAGGGCGTATCATGGAAGCAAAAACCATCAACAGAAAATACTGCTAAAATCGATATTGGTTGTAAATTGGTTTATAGATAATCGTATTATCAGTAACATGGAAAATTTATAAATACCTGTTTCAGGGCTTTGACCAAGTGAGTGGAGATCCTGCTGAGAGCGGCGGCGCTGGCGGTACTCCTGGCGATAGTCGGGCCAGCGACCGCACGCTGGCGCGTTCAGATACTCCTGCGACGAGAAGCGCGATGCCCGTGGGGGCGAGAACCCCATCTGGCTGTAGTAGTCGTGTCTGAACACCACGTCAGGGTGACCCGTGATCCCACCCGGCACGATCTGACTGCCAAATTGACTTCTATGTCCCAAATACTCAGGTTTCATGGGAGCATCGGTCATTTCATGGCCATGGATGGACGTGGACCTTTGTGGAGCATAATCTCTCAGTCGGTTAGAGAAGTCCAGTCCCATTCGATGCGGAGAATAGTCCAGGCCGCGTGGCCCCATCTCGAAGTGGCCGTGAGGTCGGCTATTGCGGTAGAAGTTGGGAGAAAACGGATTCTTGCTCTCCAGGTTCTGCCTGGACGCGTAACCGGTTTCAACCTTTGGTTTATCATCTCTGATAGGCTTTTCGGGTTGTTTGTCAGTCCCGTTCAGATGAGCATCCTTCTTTGGCGTCTCTTGAGGACGTAGTTTTGGCTGAAGGACAGATTCCGTCACTTCTTGAGAGGCCCTTCGATTGAACTCCTGAATCTTTTCAGGAACAAAACCTTGTTGCGGTGGTTGAGACATGGTTAAGTTTGTTTTTTTTTTGTTTATATATTTATAAATACATCAAAACGTACACTCACTAACACTGAATATTAAAATGTGCTAGACAAATACTGGTTATATAAAAGTCGTGAATACACAGAGTTACACATGTATTTGAGTAGGTATATATTATATTTTTATAAAAGTGAAGTCACGTTTATTTTAATTGTGCAATAAATATTATAATATTATAGGAAAACATTCACAACCCAATACACAAGCTGCCAAATGAAAAAATAAATATAAAATTCAGTCACTGAATTTAATCTCAAGACACTTTGGTATAATGAGTGGCATAGCATATCGCATCGTAATTATCACGACAAAACAAAAATATTTAAATTAAATAAACGAAGTAAATAATAAGTTCCTTAAATAATATAATTGAACCAGGCATTATCATAGTCAAAGTAAAGGGGTGAGATATAGATGACACAGAAACAATCTTTCAAATTATTCTATCTAACTGCTTAAATACGTTAGGGTATCCTCCGAACACAAGTAACAAGATTTGAGAGAACCATTACTATCGATATTGTTATTACGAAATTATTATATAATTATCACGAAACATCTTCTTTAAGAATTATCATTATTAGTCTACTAATAATGATAATTCTTAAAGAAGAAGTCCTAGAACCAAAATCCCAACAGTGGTAAAATTACAAGGCCGATAATGCTAATTATTATTTAATCTGGTGTGCTATTTGGCCATGTATAACAAATGTCAAAAATCTGTTACTCGGAACTATATACTATCATAGAAAAAAAATAGATGGAATAGAAACTAGGAGACAAAAACACTCAGAACAAATATGTACTAACTTAGTACTTAGTTTATCACACCAGCTAAAATAATTCTCTTCCCGAAGTAGCTTCACGATTTTTTACTTTTAAGGCTTCGCTGCTGGTAGCAATTGTCGCTCCTTATGTTCAGGACACGACGCACTGTACTCGTCTCCGAGTTCGGCCATTATTCGTAATTAGAGCCCGCTCTTGGCGCTTGGCCGTACCACTTGGCCAGCAACTTGGCCGACAACTTGGCTCTAACAACATATTTAAGCCAGTCGCTGTTATGTTGAATGCGCTAAAATTGTGATGCAGTGTTTAAGAACCTATTTTTCGTTGTTGTTGGATATTTTTTTTTTTTTGTTCTTATCAGAACTGTGTGTTGCCCATTATGAATATGATACTACCTTGTTAGTCGGGTGTTTTGTTAGTTCCCGTGCTTTTAAAAGTGAACAGGTCAGCGACTGATTAGTAATATGGTTTCGTTAGTTACCCTTGGAAGTGGAACTCTGACAATACGAAAGATGTGTATCCACAATTAGAAAACCGGAAGATGGGTCGCCGCTACCCTGCCCGTCGTTGTGTTCAACGAGGTGAGCAAACACTTTCAAAAAGTTATTGCAGACATCGGTCATCGTAAGCTATACGGATACGGAATCCCGGGATGGGTACAGCTTGATAATATCACTTCACATCGTCAATACCTTCAACACCCTGCTCTAGAGTTGCCTGATAGCGAGACACTCGTCTGAGGTATCACTAGATGCTACTACTGTCATGTGACCAAGGCCTATCTGACAGACAAAGCTATTATCTACCCCGGTCTCCATGGAAAGTAGAACCGGCGAGAAATGTCGTACGGTGTACGGCAGGGGTCGATTGTGGAGCCGCTCATGTTCGATTATCGATTACCGAGGAGTCGGCCTCCTTAGCGATACAGGCAGTTGGGACTCATGGTAGCATTGCACAAGCTGTGCCGAGGCCATGTGGTCCTCAGAATGCGTCTCTACCGTTGGCATCTCAGATAACGATAGAAACTGATTCGAGAAATTGCCCTCGACTGCTGATGGAAAGTTACACCCTTGGTTCACTGGTAGAGAAGAAAGCATTAAGTCCGCTTGTGTACCTTTATGTTGCATGAAGTTTTAATAAATAAATAGATACAGTTCGAGAGGAATGCGGGCGAATGAAACTCCCGAAATCCCTGTTGTGTCAGGTTTCTTTAATTCCCGCAAAAGATATAGAAGCCCCGCACGGTTCCCACCGTGCCTTCCTTTCCTTTACTTAACTACAGGTGTCGTGAAAACTTTGCTGGCTGAACATTCGAATTTTTTTTTCAGATGCTCAAGATATTTAAATAATCAACGTTTCAGACATAGTAAACCATTCTAATAGTATTTTGTCATTTTTCAAGAGCTTAGTGTTGAAACTGGTGTTTATCACGTCAGTCGGCCAGGTTCATTATTATATGTTCTAAGACAAGAATTTATAGCATTTATCATTAGCATTTATATGTATTGTTAGCGTTTATCATTATTTATTTATTTATTTATTTAAACTTTATGTACAGTGGTGGTACATAGGCGGACTTAATGCATCAGGGCATTCTCTACCAGTCAACCTTAGGGTTAAAAAGAAAACACTGTGGTAGGTCTGCACAATAAATAAATAAGTGATTATTAAAATAGAATAACCAGCCGAAAAACGCTGCGAACGTTTGGATATATGGCACACTGGAGGCCAAGAATACAGTCTCAGTGTCAATTGTTTTCGTTCCTTTTCAAAATCCTCTTCGTGTCCTTGTAGTGGTCGTTTAAGAGACATTGCCTTTTGATTTTAAATGTTTATAGTTTTTCATTTAGAGAGGTTGGCTTCTTCAACACGTTTATTGCCAAAAAAAAGTAGATTTAGTGTGACCAACATACAAATTCATATAGTTCGAAGCATAATTATTACCTACATGCGAACAATAAGTGGCAATAATAATGTGTCATTAGACTACTTATATCAAAATCATATAATAGTGATTATGTAAAAGCATTGAAGCACCCCTGTACCTGGCTATAAAAAGTAGCCCACACGGCTCGCTCCATCCACACCGGCTAATGCACAACGGCTAATAGCAAGTCGTGCATGCAGTCAGGCTTCTCTGTGCAAACGATACGTCTTGTAGACTCAGCATGTCACTACGCACATATCTGATGAACTTTTTTGTAGGCCGAGTGGTACTACATTGTAAGTTGAAAAAGAAAAGCATTTCATGGGTTGTGCGTATATCGCTTTACGCTCTACTAATAGGTCTTGTCCTAAAGAGGCTGTGCGAGAATATTGTTGTGACGTGTTCAGCAAAGGAGACTAATAATAAAGAAACACCAATTGACCCATTCCAAACTGAAGCCCCACATGATGGTATTTTAAATAACAAGCAAAGATTGAACTTGATGAATAACTCGGATTATCAACAGTGTCTTCAAATGAATAAGTCAATGACGACAGCTGAGCATGCTATAAAGTGGAACAGAATGTGTTTAATGAAATATAGATGGAATAGTCAGACGCCCAAAACAAGAAATCTCCCGGTAAATGTGTCAGAGACCAGACGAGCCCTAAACTTAGAACATATTTTAGAAGAACGACCACGGATACAAAAAAAGGAACCTTACGATTGTTATTATTACTCAAGACTATCTAGACGCATGAAACCTTATCCTTCGAAGTGTTATACCACCAACAAACAATTTAATGAAAAAAGGCATCAAAATTTTTGGGCCGAAGTTCATGGCGATATAATGTATACATTTGACTTTGTTTTGTATAACAAACAAAACCCACACCGTAAAGAAAACAAATTCTGGTATCTTATCTTGTTCTTAAAGAGTTTAGCGATATTAATAGAAAACCCAGCCTCAATAGCCGAGCTTATTCTAGGGTTAAGTGCATTAGAAGACAGGGCCGACAAATTGAGAAAACTTATTGCGACCAAACTCTACAGTATCATGCCAGCCGAGCCACACAGAACCACGTGGGCACCGACCAAGTTCAAACCAAAGCCAACGGTTACAGCAACAAACGCGGAGACATTCACCCCAAAACCACTTCCATCTAGAAAAGCTATCAACTATAATAATGACTCTAATACTGTTATATCTGAATATACCGAGAGGATGAAAGAAAAATTATACAAGCACGTCGAACAAAAAAATATAATCGACGGCTGTGTAGTTTCGTAACGAATTGAATGTTTACCGCCAATCCATCATGTTTGCAACATCAGCACTGGCGCAGATCAGTCGCTCCCCAGCGATCGATCGGTAACTTGACGGTGACGAACCTGGCGCCACCTATTTTTTTACTTTCATCATCATTAGTACTCGTAGTATAATTTAATTGATATGCCTTTTGTTTTAAGCTTAATATAACAGTTGTACACATTTTAGCACATTTATTAAAACTGACAGTGAGTTTCGTTGTCGCGTTGTTGTTTTTTTGTTGTTTATAAGCATTGCTGGTAGTGTGGTAAGAAGATACTTAGGTATTTTATTCTAAGCAAAAGTGCCGGAGGATCTACATGTTCTCAGAGTAGTGTCAACTGTATGTGTAGGACAGCAGGACCAGGCGGCGGCTTTGTGTTCTAGGCTGCAGGATTGTTCGAAACAGTTACCGTGACCTTAACATGCAAAAGGCTATGAAATAACACCGCTTATTTGATTTCAATTGCATTTTTATAATAGATATCAAATGTATGTTCATATGCATTTAGTAAAAAAATATTATTTTGTTGTTCCAACAGATATTTGAATTTTATCTATTCTAATATCTGGCGTTTGTTGACCAAAAGTATTCCAATGCATTTGACAGAACCACATACACAGCCATTTTGGACGCAGGCATGAGGCAACAAATAGATCCCACTTATACTAACCTGTTATTAATTTATAAAAATAACACAGCCGCAATCAAATCAAAAACCATAGCGACTCGCTATCTCCTAAACCATTCACCAGTACTCTTGAAGAATTTTTTAGAAGATTGGCAGCCGATTGAAGAGGCATCGTCGTTAGCAAGACCAAGTTATCGAATCTACATCGCTACAAGAACTAAGTGCGGCAAGCCTTAAGGTTGGACTGAAGATGAATATGTCGAAGACTACAGTCAAGACTAATGAAGTGCCAAAAACAATAAAATCACACAGGGAGACAATACAACATGTCCAGGAATACCTTTACCTGAGCCAAGTAGTGTATTTCCAGGCGAGGCAAGATAAAAAAATCGCAAGACGAACTGAAAACGCCTGAAAGAGCTACTGATCCATTAAAGACCTATTCAAAGGCCGCGCAGACTTGTACTTTAACTAACATCCAGAAGTCCAATATCAAGGTTTGCTAACGAGCAATGCAGCGCATTATACTGGGTGCTAAATTAACGGATCGAATTGGAAACACTATATTGCGCTCCAAAACCAAAATAGTTGATGTGGCTCAAAAGGCTGCCTAACTGAAATGGGACGGGACAGGACATGTTGCCGCATGCCCGACAAACTATGGGCCAAAGACACACAAAGTTGGTGCCGTGAAACAGTGCGACGGGGTCGTGGCATACCACGATGGCGCGACGAATGGGATTGATTCCGCCAGAACCAGCAAGAGGAAGCGCGGGCTAACGATAGATGGATCGAGTGGAGGGATGCCTTTTCCCAGGAGTGGAACAGAATAGGCTAACTAAAAAAAATAGAAAACTGAAGAGTCTGATTGGTTTGGTTGAAAAATTATTCTATTGTTGAAAAGTCCATTTATCGAGAAAAGTTAAAGGCTGCATAACATCACGCTGTGACTAACAGGAGCTGAGTATATGCGAAAAATGTTACGAAAACGAAAAGTTTCCAAATGATGTAACTTCAAAGGAATTATAAATTATCAAGTAAGTATATTGCAACACGTGAACAATGAGTGGTCACAAATGTAATGTGTCATAAAACTATTTATATTGGAATCATGTAACAATGAACTATACCAAAGCCATTTGACCCGTGTCTGGCTATAAAAGCAGCCAACATGGCTCACTCTGCACAACCGCTAGCGCACAGCGGCCGTCAGTCAGTCGTGCATGCACTCAGTCGCTAAGTGCTTACTGGCCATTGAACGGAACGTCTTGTAAACTCATCATGTTACCATGTGCATTTCTAATGAACCTTTTTGCACGCCCAGTGGTGCTAAATTCTAAACCGAAAAAGGAAAACATTTCATGGGATGTGACTATGCGTATATCGCTTTACGCTCTACTGGTAGGGCTTGTCCTCACAAGGCTGTACGAGACTATTGTAGTGATGTGTTCAGCAAAGGAGACTAATAATAAAGAAACACTAATGGACCCATTCAGGAATGAAGCTCCACATGATGGTATTTTAAATAACAAGCAAAGATTGAACTTGATGAATAACCCGGATTATCAACAGTGTCTTCAAATGAATAAGTCAATGACGACAGCTGAGGATGCTTTACAATGGAACAGAATGTGTTTAATGAAATATAGATGGTATAGTTACAAGCCGAAAACAAGTGTTCTTCCGGCAAATAAAACAAAAACAAGACGAGACTTTGCAATCAATATACCAGACCGAAAGTGGTCAAAAGTAGAAAATTATGATTGTCATTATTACCATAGAAACGCCCAAAAGAGGTACCCGTCCACGTGTTACACCAAATCGAACGCTTTTAATAAAAAAAGGCATCAGAATTTTTGGGCAGAAGTGCGGGGCGATTTAATGTATACATTCGACTTTGTTTTGTATAATCAACAGAACCCACACCGTAGAGAAAACCAATTGTGGTTTCTTATGTATTATTTAAAGACTTTAGCGATAGCAGTAGAAAACCCAGCCCTAATATCGGAGTGCCTTCTCAAGGTAAAAGAAACAGAGGAAACAGTTGACAAATTGCTAACACTAATTAACACCAAATTGTATTATATGGTACCAGCAGACCCAGATCAACTCACATTCAGCGAAATTACTCTCAGACCGAGAAGACCGGGTGCGTTACGTATCGGGCCGAACACAACAACGACAACCACAACAACGACGACAGAAGGAACAACAACAATAACGATCCCACAAATGAGAGCGAGCGACGGGGCTCGGCCAGAGGTGGGTTCGCTGTGTGTCATATTGTAACGGGTGTCATGTCGCCGCCAATCAAGCATGTCAGAAGAAGTCGGATTCGTTCACCTTAGGACAGCGGCGTCACGTGTGCTCCGTCGTGCACATACTATCCGCAGCACCTGATGCTGCCGCCACTGACGTGCGGCTCCGTTGGCGCGGTACTGACTTCCAATGTATTCATGGTTACAAGTATAATTATCAATGAGCTATGTAAAGGTTTTGCCAATAAGCGCCACAATACTTCGGCTTAAGCCGATATCATTTTCAAATCATATAATTTTTTTAATTCATTTTTGTGCGTGTATTAAATCTGATGGTGCTATTCCACTTTTTTTAAGTTTAGTCTTATTTGGTGGGTACATTATTTTATGTGAAAAAAATCCAGGTACAGTCATCTAAAGAAAGACTGTGGCTTTTCAGTAACAATTTGACACATTCTCTTCATCCAAAGGACAAGGCTCTATCTGCTAGGTAGAAATCTAGAGGGCAGAGAAATCTTTTCTAGCAAGGCGTCTAGATTTCAAGGCTTTACAAAAGGAATGAGTCTAGAGTGCAACTCACTATTATGCTGTACTAGCGACCCGCCCCGGCTTCGCACGTGTGCAAATATATTAACTCTACTATATTATACATGTATTATACATATAAACTTTCCTCTTGAATCACTCTATCTATTAAAAAAGCCCATCAAAATCCGTTGCGTAGTTTTAAAGATTTAAGTATACATAGGGATGTAGGGACAGAGAAAGCGACTTTCTTTTATACTTCAATCGACGGTGACAAAAAGGAATGAGTCGAGAGCGCAACTCACTATTATGCTGTTAACGCCTCGAGTATACTATGCCGTTCAGATTTCCCGCCATTCGTGATAATGTCAGTTTAAACATAATACAAAATGGCGTCAATATGTGAACGTTTTGATGTAATGCGAGGCTTCTGGGCTTCCACGGAAATATTTCCTGAATAATTTCACTGACGACTATCTGAGAAAATAGGTACGACCTGATATGTTTATTTCTTCATCTATTCAATCTACCTCGCCTCTTCGGGGTCGACCATCAGTGAGTCTGAATGCAGTCGAAGAATCTAGACTTTCCGTAATAACTATCATCATCATCACCCAGGCGTGCGCACAGGACCAGTCGTTGTGGCGACGCTTGGGAAAGGCCTATTTCCAGCAGTGTACGACTCATGCCTCCCATTCCAAGCATTAACACAAAATAGTTGTTTTTTTTTTTTTGTTATAAACTTTACTGCGATCCCACCTGATGGTAATTAGTGATGCAATCGTTGATGGTGCGCTAGTTTATTAACAGCCTATTCACTCTAGCCTGAAGACACCCAAATTATAATCGAACGAGAAAACCGTAGCAGGCAAATTGTTCGTTGTTTTCGGCATTTCATTCGTATCACCGAGCCGTATCCACCGTGTGCAGCGTGAGCACGCGCGTCACGCCCGCCGTATATCATAGTTTTACGAGTCGCCGCTATACACCGCGCGCCTGTAATAAGCTGCTCGATGCAAGTGCAGTCATTGGCAGCTTGGCTGGCTGCGTGGAATTCCTCTACAATGGGAGCAACACTCGAACGAATTAGAAAATTCTGTTTTTGTGCGAATATTTTGTTACTCTTACGGCCGCACTCAGGGACATTCATTAACGTTAATCATCACTTAAATTCTAGACGATTTATTAAGAAATTGTCACATTGACAGTTTTACACAGTTTTTCAGTGAAGGTTTGACAATACTTAACTTTAATGACCATTAGGGACGCTAATGAACCATTAGCTGGACTCTGAGTATGACCGTTAGTGCCTGTTTCACAATGTCCGAGTAGCCACTACTTCCCGAATAAATTCGAAAATGGAACAGAATTTGTATGAAATTATCTGCCAAGTAAGATATTGGCAACTTAATCATAGGTGGTGAAATATGCCCTTAATATTTTGTTTTAACCTATCACATACCCACAAAACGAGACACAATAGTAAAACAATAACAGCGCGGTCTCATAGGACCGGTCGGGGATTCATGAATTAATTTAAAAGGTCTGTATTTATGAGATAGCAAGGAGGTTCGTCCATAAAGAGAACGTTTAATAATAGGTGAGTAAATTTCTTATACAGAGCGTTTTATGTTCATAATAAGTTTTTAGAAGTAACGAAAATTGACTCTTATAAACTGATAATTAGAGTCATTAATTTAACCCTGGGTACATTAAATACCCATCCGTCCGTCTGTAAAATAGTCAACCAAACACATTCGAAACATTTTTTTAAGTTCTTATGATCCATCCTAAGGTTTCTAGATATCGCTGTCAGCGATAAGATCGCTATTAACCAATACATTTAAGTTTTTGTAATTACAATTTTTTGATGTACAATAAAGTTTATTCAACTCCACTATAATATGTTGTACCACTGTATTGAAGATTCAGTTTAAAGTTATTAAATAACATCAATACGTGATTAAACGATACGTAAACACTATTGCTCAATCACAGACGCCCGTACACTCCCACCCCGCGCCACCTGCTCCGCAGTGCGAGTGTTTTCCACGTATTGCTTTGTTTACGTTCCTACACACAACAGCTGTGAGTACCACGCACACGCACCTGGCATTTCTGGCCAATATCCCCAATGAGTTCTATTTCAGTCTAAGTCTTTTCCCAACTATTTTTGAATAGGCTAACAACCGTACAGCTGTATGGTTGTTGGAATAGGCTTCTAGTCTAACCACATATACGTGAATACCAGTATTATAATACATGGCGTGACTGCTTATGTCACCTCCACAACCCAGTAACACCATATCTCTTCGCAAGACTGATATCAGATTTCCTGACTTTCAACTATCCTAATATCTTGGCTGTCATTTGTAGATCTTTAACAACTGTTAAGATCTACAAATGACAGCCAAGATATTGATCTGACTTCACGTACTTTCTGAAGCACGGAAGAATCTCCGTCAGTAAAGAAGATGACCCATCGATGTACAACCAGGCAAGCATTACGTAACTAAGGAAATTGGTGCGTGTGGCTGTCATTATTTTATAAACGAGCTCCTCAATAACTTCAGTATAAGTTCTTGTAATTAAATGTAGTCGGGGGTCTGGGCAAACGTGTTATATCGTCGATCACATCATCGCCTACCATCAGGTGCGATATTAGTCAAACGCAAGCCTAACAATAATAAAAAAATAAAGTCATTGTAAATGCGTAACTAATTTCTAATTTAGCTCCTTACTGGAGTTTTTATTGATATGTTTATTCATGTAAACTTTACGTAATGGTCACTAAGCTGACATATTTGTGCCCAATCGATAAAGTCGATGCAAGGCATGTCTGGCAGTCACACAGAACCAAAACATTTTTCAGAAAGAAATATTCCATGTGGGTACTTGTGAGAAGATCAGTAACACTCATTAGTGACGTCACAGTGTAAACAAACACGCACGTGCGCCGCGGCCCCGCCCACTCCGTGGGCACTAGTGTTGTGACACCCTTCGTGTTGTGACACATGTGTGTGACGATATGATTGTGTATGTTATCAGTAGTGTAGTTCTAATCGTTGCCAAATTACGACGTAAATAATGTAAGGTTAGGTAGATTTGTTGACAGTTTCACTATGCTGTACTGAGCTGTCTGGTTCAACTGTTTTGTGCAATAATGAAGACCCAGGTGGGTACAAAGTAGTATGACTCGTATTTTCGTTAATTTCTCTTTAAACTGATAACCCGCTAAAGAGCGTGAAAAGTGAAAAGTAAAAAGTAATATAATAAAAACCTAAATCTGGAAATTGCAGCGCATATTATTTTTAACTGTTACGACGACGACGTAAAGTTGCAAAAAACTGGACAGTCGTATCGATATTGAAATACTTTTATTGAATACCAGTCTCAATTCCAGGTAATACATATTTCTACGCGAGATCAGCCGGTTAGCTACATTATAAAGTAAAATTTCTGAACTCCTTTGAGAAATAACTGCCCTGAAAGAGTCTAGATTTTTGTCGTCAGCTTTAATCAACATTCATTACCGAGATTTTCATCAAAGTGGAAAAAGTTGAAAGGAAATAGAGCTTTGGTATTGTAGGAATCTAAATTAAAAGTCCAAAGCTTGTGTAAACAATTATTTTACGAGTAAGATATATAGCTAGTGATCTGACAATGTAAGTAGTAGTAAATATGCGAGTTTTACAGCTCGCGGCGTCGGTGGATTAACACGGCGACAATAAAACAACACATAGTAACGTTCATTTTTGTGTTAGAAGCATAAATCTTGAACGTTTGGCGATAAATCTCTCCTAAACGATGACTGGCTTGTATTTGAGGAGCTACAGAGCGCAGCATCCCGTGTGCGGCCGCCCCGGCGGAGACTCGCTCTATCTCTTATAAAGTACGCCGCGCCGGATTCATACATATTTATTGAGTCGGCCTCGCCTGGACTCTCTCCAGGAGGCTATACGCACGACCAGTGCTGCGACGCTATCGATAATAATTGTAACTTAAACAGTCGATAGGTAGTAAAGTACACTTTTTTAAATTTTAATAAATAAGATTTTTTTTTCTTTATATTTTAAATTATGTTCTTTCATTGACTTTTGTACAATTGTTAAGATTACTCACTTCTTCTAAAATTCGCTATAAAGTCATTATATAAAATAATTTTGCACAATTTACACTTACTTTAACTTATTCTGGAGATGCAATGGTTTTCCCTGGTAATTTTCTATATATTATCCGGTAAGATTGATTTGATTGAAACTTTGCACTGCATACAAAATTGAAGGTGAATTGAGAACCGATATAACTCAAGTTTATTAGTTTGTTAAAAATAAACTTTTATTCACCTGCGAATATACAAATAGTTTTACGTCCGCGGTTGCAAAGATATCTGCTATCTTAATTTACGACAAATGTTATTATTTTTGAATTGTGTTTATTGCCCATAAAATTTAGTTTACGTAAACACATTCTCTTCTAATACATAACACTGAGCTATTCTTAGTAATACATGAACAGTTTCAGGCCGTAAGACTTCATACTGGAGCGATGGAAACAGAATTGGAATTAAGTTATGATTATACTGTTTATCGATAAGGGGACTTATAAGTAAGCACATCACTAATGTGAGTAGAGCTTCTGTGACAAGAATATCGAGTGGGCGCGGATATTCTTCGGCTGGACGACACGAGTAGTTACCATTACTTGAAAACGTCAGGTTTGAAATCCAGATAGATTTATGGTATCGCTAGCTCGGAAAGAAGTACGACAGCTTTTCCTTTAAAGCTAGTCAATAATTTTATAACAAATTCTAGTCTGTGGAGTAGTTATTAGCGTATGGAAGTGATAATATTAAACTTTACGGGAAAATACAATATTGTTTCCAATCGTTTCTAATTCAAGCGAATTAAACGGCATCCAATCTGGATTACATTCAAACGATAAAATATCGCATTCAGAGTATTGAGATACAGAAATACGGAATCGTTCGAAAGAAACATCTCGAGTTTTACAAGCAAAGGAAAAGCTGAAGCACCCATGTTGTTTCAGTTTTTGTCAGTAAAAGTCTGACACTTCCTCTAATTTCACTCAGAATCACAGGAGTCATTTCATAATTTCCTACCGTAAAAAATAGGGTAGTGTAGGAACATAGTCAATACACAAAACAATTTTCATTTACGAGATGAACAGACGTCTCCAGCATCTCAAACGCAACATAACTAATCTCCTTACCACCACACTACATCCAACTAGCGTTGCGTTGTGCTGCGTCGGCTGGCTTCCCATATTAAACCAATAGGCACTCAGACTAACAGCATTTAGCATCCTGGAGGAGCTGTATGCCTAGCAGGGAAAGGAAACAAGGTGATAGTAAGACGAACATTTCTGTTAAATAACGTTTAGAAATTTTGGTCCTTCGAGCCGCATTACAGCAGAGCATCAGGTCTTACTGAAAATTACCTACTTATTAGAAATGTAAAATTACCTACTATTTCAATTTCGAAAATCGAGATGATTCTAAACGATTCTCTAAGACTGACAACATTGCAAGTAATCAAAGTACAACAGCTGCTGATCATTTCACGCAAAATGAACTCGAACAAATTCAGTTCGTCATTACGAACAAGTATATCTTCGGTTCTTTTTGGCTTCGGCCTTAATTCACTGCCATCAGAGAATCTCTTATACCTTGTGTACCTATATTGAACTCTTCATTTCTGGGATTAATTCCGCGAAATAAGATCTTCATTTTGAAATGATAAATTAACATCAGGATGACTGCAATAGCATATAAAATAGCTGAAATAATTCTCTGTTAAACATCCAACCGCGGAGAGCAGTGATGGCCCAGGGTTCTAACCTAGGCAGACTCATTACTTTGTGTAACTTATTTCATCTCCACTGCTCTCAAAACGGTGAAGGAAAACACCATGAGGAAACCAGCAAGACATGTGACGTCTACCAATCTGCATTGGGCCCGCGTGGTGAATTACGTTCCAATCCCTCTCCTAGAGAGGAGGCCTGAGTCCTAGCAATGAGAATATTATAAGGCTGATCAGTTTATGCTTGTGCTGTGCTATGCTAAACATCCAACCTGACAATTAACTATCATTCTCGTTCAAGCCAGTAGGTAAGTCCACCGTTACTCAGCCTAACGAGCACTTGATCTAGGTGGGCTCTTCGATCGGCACAGGTGCTCGTGAGTCGTGGGGCGGTCTCTAAGTAGGCTAAACACTAAGTTAATTAACGAGCGCCGCCCGAGGAGCCGCTGAGGTATTGCCTCGATCTCACGCTGCAAGCGACTCGCATACCTACACATTTGTCACTCCGACCGCCTGTGTCTGTGTGGTGCTTGAGCGGTGATGGAGTGTGCGTGTGTGTGTCAGGTATGCTGGTAGTGGGTAAACAGTATTAATGTCAGGTTAGAGGGTGTTCATGAATGCAATTAGAATTGAATATCGACAATTCTCGCACCAAACTAATTAGATCAGGATGAGAGGTTTGGCGTAAATAGGTACGCATCCAAAGTATTTTAAGAGAAAACAAGTATAGCTTATTTTTCTTTTTCAGTAATTGTTTAAGTACACTTATCTTTACTGATCAAGCAGTTTATTTTAAGTGTGCTCATAAACTCAGTATTAACACTGCTATAATCTCAAATATTTTAATGTTATTGATTGTTTATCAATCATTCGTAATTTTATAGGTTTGGCAATTTCTCAGAAATATAGACAAAGCAAATAACTGTAAAATATCAGTCAATCGACGTCAATCTTGGCCTGTATAACATAAATCATACTCAGCGCGGCTATTCCCGTCCGCGCTCAGCGCTTCAACGCATCTCCCAATATTAGCGATATTACTGACGGACAAACAGATTTACGTGCATTACTGGGTTTTTTTAAGCTTTAATGTTATTGACTAGTTGTGTATGTTTTGTAAATGCATTTTTATGAATCCGTTGACTTATTGTGTCCCCTAGTTCAGTCACAGGTCAAAAAGCGGTCAATGGGCGTCCACTTTAGTAAAAGTCAGAGTCTTTGTGTTTTATTTTACATAGGCTCACGTTTAACCACTATCTCACCTGATGGTAAGCGATGATGTGGCCGACGATGGAGCACGCTTGCCTAGAAGTAACCTATCTGATCCAGATCCACCCAGACTGGGAGAAGTAATTTGATGATCAGATCATTCTCGTTTCATATTATTGTTGGATAATTTTTTTTAATACTTTATCTATTTGACATTAGTTGCGTGATCACATCAGAAATGAATATATCCGCAGGAGAACAATGGTTGCCGACATAGCTCAAAAAATGGCAATTTAAGTGGCAATGGACTGGGCACATTGCTCGCAGAACAGTCAGTCGATAAGGACGAAAGGTTTTGGAGCGGCGGCCACGTACCGGAAGACGCAGCGTTGGAAGACCTCCCACAAGGTGGACCGATTACCTAGTGAGGGTTGCGGGAATATGATGACAAGACCGTTCGTTATGACGACACTCGGGGAGGCTTATGTCCATCAGTAGACGTGTTGCAGCTGTATTGATGATAATGATGTAATTTAATATTGGTGCACTACCTACAAGTATGTAGGTAATGTATTCGTGAATATTATTGGGCATTCTTATTAATTGAATTGAAAACGCATTAATATTCAGTTCGATTCCCGTATCTTGTGAAAGTTACGGTTGAGACGTGGCTCTCGGTGGATATTAAAATTCCATTAGACCAGGAAATATTGGATGTGCACCTTTGTGCATCGAAACTTATATTTTAAGTCAGTTATTAAAATACTTAATCTATCTTGATAATTAATGAAACGGAAGAGATTTTTGTTTCTTTGTTTAAACGCATTAAGGCGACTCAAGTCAACATTTTTTCCATACAAATTTCGGGGGGGTTTTACTCCACTATTTGACCATGTACATCCAAAGTTAAACATGATATCGTTTTGTCTCATTATTAATTTTGTCTGTACGGAAGCAGAATTTTAAAATAATAAGCCAATAAAAAGTTACGAGCTTCTAAAGTTTCGTTTTTTTGGCTAATTTTAACACAACTTTGAGCGTAAATTAGAAATAAAAGAAGCATCAAATTTCAAAAACGAAGCCTGTACCGACACCACAAATTTATCGAAGAATTTAATAAATTTTATTTGAAATTGATTGATGCAGTGGTTTTTTCGTAAAACCCCTTCTTCCAAAGGCCTTTTTGTATTTTATCACGCACGCCTTTTACTCAGAACTATCGTGCATCTCACTGAATAAAGTTACCCCCGGTTGCGGTGCGGGGGGACGACGTGTCACAGCGCCGCGCGCGGCTGTCTGAGTTTGGTTCAGTCTACTGCGGCCTATATCGTTCGTATGACGTGTATGTTGACTACCTATAATATCTACGCTTTATTAACCGACTTCAAAAAAAGAAAGAGGTTATCAATTCGACTGTATTTTTTTAAGCTATTGCATAGCTTCTATCGCGGGCCTTGAGTGTGGGGACCGAATACAGAAATTCCGTAACGAAAAAACCTAACACCCTCCACTCCGACCGGCTATGTTATGTCTGGTCGGGCAACTGCCCAATTGAACGAGACGTGTTTTGTGACTGGTCCGAGCAACTGCCCAATTGAGCGAAACGGGTGTTGTGTCTGGTTCGGGCAACTGCCCAATTGAGCGAGATGGATGTTGTGTCTGGTCCGGGCAACAGCCCAAGTTTTTTTTGTTTAGTCTTTAGAGTGCATCTTCCGACCAGAGAGTTGTTGTGTCTGGTCGGGCAACTGCCCAATTGAACGAGACAGGTGTTGTGTCTCGTCCAGGCAACTGCCCAATTGAACGAGACGGGTGTTGTGTCTGGTCCAGGCAACTGCCCAATTGAGCGAGGCGGGTGTTGTGTCTGGTCCGAGCAACTGCCCAATTGAGCGAGACAGGTTTTGTGTCTGGTCCGAGCAACTGCCCAATTGAGCGAGGCGGGTGTTGTGTCTGGTCCGAGCAACTGCCCAATTGAGCGAGACAGGTTTTGTGTCTGGTCCGAGCAACTGCCCAATTGAACGAAACGGGTGTTGTGTCTGGTTCAGGCAACTGCCCAATTGAGCGAGATGGATGTTGTGTCTGGTCCGGGCAACAGCCCTAGTTTTTTTGTTTAGTCTTTAGAGTGCGTCATCCGACCAGAGAGATGTTTTGTCTGGTCAGGCAACTGCCCAATTGAGCGAGGCGGGTGTTGTGTCTGATCCGGGCAACTGCTGCTGCACAGCACGCCGGTCATGTGGCCCGCGTCCGCGGACAATAGGAAGGTGAACTCAGTGCGGCGCCACAGCGCTCTGCGAGGTGAGGTACACGACGCGGCGCGCGACCAGACGGGCGTTGTGTCTGATCATTATTGTGCAGTAGAAGGGTCTCAAAATTAGAAAACAAATGAAAATTTGTCTTTTTTTTCATTGCCGAGAAACGAACAAAGGTACGTAAGAGCGTTTTCACACTATCCGATCCGATATCGGTATCGGACGCCGATCCGATATCGGGGTAAGTAAAATGTATGAAATGCTGTGCTCCGATATCCGATATCGGGCCGGACAATATGAAAGACAGGTACATATTTCATACATTTTACTTACCCCGATATCGGATCGGCGTCCGACACCACACCGATATCGGATTGGATAATGTGAAAACGCTCTTAGGTATTATTTTAAATCTTTTGTTTTTCGAATTCGAGCGGCACACACCGCAACAACCGAAACGGTATGACATGTGTGCATCGTGTAATTTCGTTTTTATTCGGAATGGTTCGGAGCGCTACGTGCAAAGCAGACGTCGCGTCGTGCGTGAGGACTAGCGTCTAACCGCTCATCACTGATACTATCTCTTTCGGGCACGATGTCAAGTGAGACAGCGTGCTTTATGGCCCCGCCCGCCAGTGAGTTCAAGCCCGCGCAAACTGGGACCTTAAATTCTGGAACTTACTGTCGGATTGAAAAAACCTTTCTGTATAGGATAAGTTTTACATAAAGTAAACAGAACTTTGTGAGAATACTAGAGCAGCGTCTGTGTTTCCTGATAACTACAGCCTAGAAGTCTAAGTTACGAGTGAATAGGTTACTTCGAGGTAAGCGTGCTCCGTCTGCACATCATCGCTTACCATCAGGTGATAGATTGATCAGACCCAAGCCTATCAATAAAACAATAAAAAATAAAGTGGTAACCGCCAACGTGAGTGAAACTGCGGGGGACAGCGAGTATTAAATAAAGTAATATCTATTAATTTATTTATTTCAGCCACTTCGTCCGATGTTAGTGACGAGTATATTGCATCGCCTCCTCCCTCTGGGAGTACGTGGGATCCTCGGAGCAGGTGAGGAGATAAGTGCTCAGCTGTGCGTCATGATAGATCGCTATCCTCAACAGAATGGCCAATTCTTCTTCACGAATTGCTCTCTTCGTCATGTTTTCCTGTCATCAAAATATACGAACCCGCTTATTCGCCTACGCTTCGCTGCGTACGAACATCGGGTAATTTTGAAACGAAAGAAAAGTTTATGACTTTTCAAAAGTACTTTGGGTTCAGCATCAAATCTTACTAATTTATTTAAACTTCATGCAACACAAAGGTATAAAGGTGGACTAAATGTATTAGCCATTCTTTACCAGTCAATCAAGAGTGGATATTAAAATCCTCCTACATGAACAAAATTATATTTTTAAACACTGTCACAATAAATATTGAATGTTTTTATAGAATTAATGTTTGGATACCAAGTTAAATTAAAGACTGACTAATAAAACAATGAAGGCGCTCTAATTATAGCAGGAACTAATAATAGTATCAACCATGAACAATGTCAAACAGCTTTAAATTCACCGTTAAATTCATTGTTGGCAGTTCTACTAATACCTACGCGCTTCCAGCGAACCGGTGATTACATTGACTGTACAGAAATCAGTAGGATCACAGAGCAGTGCCCACCTGATAACTGTCGTGATGATAAACGGTCATGCAGATGTGCTAGATAGTAATCTGGACTGAATTTGTTCTGTGCGGGAATCGAACCACCGATACGGGTTGCGTAGCAGCCAATAGCTTAACTACTGAACCAACCGTCCTTCTATCATCACAAACACATCACATCATCACAAGTCAGGCAACTCTGAACCTGAAAGGTCAATTCTATTACAGACACGGTTGTACATAACCTAAGCCGATAAACTATAAAACCTGGGACTATAATGTAGACTGGAAAAAAATCTCTACAACAGTTTGCAAATCCATCTAAAGCAACTACCGAGTAACCCATCAGCCAATATTCAGGACGAGATCACAAACCTCACAGTTTGTGTCGAACTCATCAAACTTCAGCGACCGTTCCCGTGGCGCCACCGACACGGGCGCCGCGCCGGGCGCCGGCCGTGCGCGCGGCGCCTACGCGGGCGGGCGCCGCGCGTGCTCGCGCCGCCACGCGCGGTATTACCACGCTCTCGCCGCGCTCTCAAAAGAAACTATTAGTAAGTTTCTCTTCGCGATAAAGAGATGGTGACGTCATTTCCATTCAATATACATATTATAAAGTCCTCGTGGTTGTCGCATGTAAAATTTATCGTGCTAATCAAAAGGTTATCTTTTCTGATTCTTCAATTTTAGTCAAATATTGTACGGTGAGACTATTTGTCAAATTTTTAGGCACGACAGGATACGGCCGCTTGGAAAGCCCAAAAATATTTAGACAGATATTTTGTAAAAGTGGCATTTTGAAAATGTATTACAGGATTGTTAAAAAAGTAGAAAACACGGATAGAGTTTGTTGATAAAAGTCTGACACACCCTTTTGTTGCACCCAGAGCGGCCGAAATGATTTGATGAATTCCCAAAAAACTAAGTGGAATTGGATTCCCAAAAAGTTAGCACACTCTAAAAACTGCAGTTTGTTACGACTATGCTATGCTATTTTATTAGCAAATTTTACTACGAGTGACTTGCTTACATAGTCTAACAGTAACAACTACTTCCGCTGACCATGAAGTGCTTTTAAGTTTTTAATCGGAGTTCGGCCTTGTGTGTGGTTTGTAGCATACCCACACTCACACATACTCGTCTACTGTCTCCTGAGACTTATTACTGTGAAAGTAGTGTGATATAGAAACGCACCGATATAGATATATATATAAAGATAATTAAATAAAATAAACCTAATCATACATTGCTAAGATATATTTTTTTTTATTACAGATAGGCTCGCGTTTAACCTATCACCTTGATGGTAAGCTGATGAATCCGACGATGGAGCACGCTTGCCTAGAAGTAACCTATTCACTCATGACTCAAAGGCCTTCGTACGAAAACATTGCCTATTTACCTTTGAACAATATTGTCGTTATTTCCAGTGCAATATGAAATGAATAACATAATCTTCGCCCCTCTGATGCTGCCCTTTCATCTCGGGGTGTGATCACGAGGAGGTCTAACGAAGACGGAATGTAATTAGTTAATGAGGCCGTGTGCCGACGTATTTACGAGCTCCTACATAACTATCTCATTATGATAACATGTACATAATGTGCTCACAGTACTAACCTACTTACTATACTTACTAGTTGGTACGAGTATTACCAAAAACTGAAACCAACATCATCAAGCCAGCATCTTGTCATTTACAGTTTTGATAGCTCGGTTGGCGAAGTGGTTGTATTGTTGGCTGCTGCGCTATGTGTCGCAGGTTCGATTCTCGGATGGACCAAATATTTGAACGGAGTCTACAGGTAGTTGTTTCGGGACTGGGTGTGTCCTTAGTATGTGAGCTTACATGTTTCTAAACGCACTTACGATACTGGAGTAATTTTTAATGTGGCGTCAAGTTTTTTTCTTTTTAAAGTTTGGGTCGGCTTCCAGTCTGACCGGGTAAAGCTAAATACCAATATTGAACAAGGGGCGACTTCTAATCTGATCTCTACAACACAGTTACTGGGAAATCGGGACACATTTTCATAAAGGCAGTTATCAGATTAACTTTATAAACAATAGTGCGTGAAAAGCGCTTAAAAATCAAGCTAAACGGAAAACATTGAACCACGTCAAGGCGGTTTGTGTATGAACTTAATATCAACTCTAACATCTCAGCCGGTGAGGGTTGCGTGTTACCATGGCATTAGCTTCTTCTACCTTCTAGCGGTTTTTGGTCTGCATAGAACCAATTTTCATCACAGATCCATTACATCGCTCTATCTATTGGATGACGAGAACCTGATTTCCTGATTTCTTTATTGGCGAAAACCGGTGTGTAATTGACATCATCCTGCTCGCATAAGTTTACAACTAAATGGTACTACCTTCTGGATACCTAAACAATTTCATAAAGACGAAGGTACAAGAACTATCAATTGTTTTATGAACAGTTCACGCCACTAAAGACTGCAACTAAAATCCGTGTTTCAAACAATATGCTATACTAGTTTCATAGTTATTTCATGAATATCAGTACTTTAATGTTCCCCCAGTACTTATGTAGCGACTTGAAACTTGAATAATTCAGCGAAGCCTTCGCAGCGACTCGTAAACCGTGTTGTGTGGAACAATTAATTACCAGCAACAAGTTCTGTGCGCTAACAATACTTCATTATAAACATATTTAAGTAACAACGACTAAGGAATAATGTTTAATGAAAAGAAAGTTGTACTTCGTTATGAAATAAGCAGCTAATAGTTGTAACATTAGAGGTAGTTCAAGTAATCGCGGAGGCGCTCGCACTAGACATGTGACATCGACTGTCACTCACCTGTTGGTCACAATGAAGACAAACGACTCCATGGAGCGCCACAATTACCAATAAACTAAAATTGAAAGCAGATCGGAGGATCACCCAACACATACTACGTAATCATATATCCGCGGGGAAAATATACAACGCAATCTTATATACGAGATACTGAAGACAGAAAATAATACATTCAAATTAAGTTGAACACAAATGAAAAGCTTAATCACGCTGAAAAAAATCTCAACAAAAGGCGAATCCCAACTATTCAGCACGATCACAATGCTCCACTCATTATGCCATCTCACCGACACTAACTCGTTGTAGATTACACCTTATCACTATAACACTAGAATACATAATTAAAAAGCTGATATGTTTAATATAGGCCTCGGATTAGGTTGGCCGGCCGGTCGCGCACATTATGTCGGTGGGGCGGGCGGGCGGCGGCGCGCGTGCGTTCGTGCCGGAGGGCGGGCGGCGACTGACGAAGGGCGGCGCGGGTGTCTCCAGCAACTCGTATATAGGTTAACGATCACGTTTCCTTACACTGCGATAATGCTCAGCTTGATTTGTGATTGTGGCGCGATTGAAGGTTAACTCCTGATCAGCACAAGTTCTGGGGTCAACAGTTACGGCTCGTTGGGTTCGCGGAATTTCTCCAGGTCTCGGCGGCCTCCATGCATTTTGGGAGTACTTAAGTCACACCAATTTAAATTCTACTTATTTAAATCATATTACTTTCTTGAATTTTAATGCTACACGTTTTCAAATATGTAGCTGTTAAAAGTTACAACAAGGTAAAGTAACTTCTGTCAGCGGCTTCGCCCACGTGGAAATAGAAAACAATCACAAGGGAACCAACTCTTGCAATACAAAGAATCCTACGAGCAATTCCAGGATATAATCTGCCTGTGTACTTAACATTCAAATCCATTCGCCGTTTAAGCGTGAAGAACAAACATACACACATGTATGTATATATGTAGAATCTTTCACCATTATAATATTAGTGTGAACATAGTGCTAACTAAGGCTTTCAATAACTTGTTGCTAATAATAATATGGTTGCATATTTAGCACTGTCAGACTTTCGGCAATATGTTTCAAGATACAGCAGAATATGCCATTCTCTCAATATTTGTTAGTTACTTGGAAGTAACAAACAAATGTTAGCTTTCTATCGTCGTGCGATTTACAAGTCAATTGATTTGTCTGTGCATGTAGAAGAGTTGAAGAAACTGCCGATAATGGACGAGCACAGCGCTGGTACCCGGCGGTTATTGTTACGGTAATAAATAATATGTACGTGGAATTACATTCTTTGGTCGTAAACTCATTTAATGACTGATTATTAGGTAGGTTTCATACAACTTGGAAAACATTAAGGGAATCCCCCATAAGGGATGACCACTAAATGTCTGTGCTCACAAACCTTACAGCATTTTATTATCTTCAAAAAACTTACAGATAGAATACAGATCGCGTTTGATGGCGTTCTATGATTTGCTAGCTTTCATGTAGGAATTTTGCCGGTAAGCACACCGCACTGAGGGAACATATAGAGGTCGATGATTCCTTAAAGCAAGGGATGGAACACGCAGCCCAATTTTGCCAATAAAAAAAAAATAAAAAAAATTGTTAAACCACAACATAAAATAAATAAATAGGTATACTTAAGACTAAATTCTTTAATAAATAATACAAGCTTAGATAAAAAAAAAACATAAATTATAGGTGAACTGTATTGAAAAACAATATCCAACTAATTGCTATCGACTTGCCTTTAAGAAACGATACGTAATGAGTCCACTAATTTGCTAGTATGAACTTTTTTTTCTTGTTACCCACACATTGTAAAAGTTTTGTTTACGAAAGTTAGTTTCCTAATCCTTGAGACTAGATTGACACAGGCAAATATCTAACTTACAATAATAACGATGCTAGTTCTTATGTGTTGTGACAGGTGTGACAACCCACGTAATATCATTTTGGTCTCAGTGATTAGAAAACAGACTATTTACAACCACTAGTTTGTTTAAGTACCTACATTTCTTATGTCAACTTACTTAGAATTTAAGAATAACTTGTATTTCTCATATTAAGTGAATTGTATTCTTTTTGAGAAATAAATGTCTTAAACCGTAATCAGTTCCGAGCAATCGGCTGAATGATTGTTCGTATACTTGATCTCTTCCTTTACATGCTCAGCTACAATTCCGTTTGATTAGAAAACTTCTTGGACTTTTAGTGTGTGTAATGCTAAGGAATGGAATTCCCTCCTGGAGTCTGTCATCACTCATCACTCCCTGGCGAAAGTGCCTCATCGTCGACTGTAATCGCCTGGGGAACTTCGTATCACGCGAGATAGGGGTCCAACGCGAGTTTAGTAATATAATAGTTTTGAAACTGAATCCAAATGTCGTTTTTATTTTATAATTAATTTATATAATGCGAGCTTACTAATATAATAGTTTTAAAACTGAATCCAAATGTAATGAAGTCGTTTTTATTTTATTATTCGTATATGAGCTCGCTTTTGACCACTATCTCACCTGGTGGTAAGCGATGATGTGGTCGACAATGGAGCACGTTTGCCTAGAAGTAACTTACTCTTAGACGCCTCCTCTTCCCATCTCCTTTATAGACCCCTACATCTCCTTATCGCATACAAAATAAATGTTCCTCAAAATTTGTGTTAGGTACATAGAGTAGAATGACGCCATTACCAAACGACGCATTCACTATAAACCAATCCTATTTATAGGCTATCGAACATTCACCGGCTATTTCGAGGTTTCCCGCAGATAAAGACAGGCTTGTTTGCCAACTTCGCCCAAGTATTTACTGACTGCTGCGGGCTGCGGCTTCACTCGCTCTCTGTGCGGCTTCAAATGAAGTGGAAAATCCCCAATACATACCATTAGGGAAATTAATTGAGTTATTTGAAGTATTCAGCACGAAGTGGGAACTACTGTAGTAGGTACAGGCGATGGCGACAGTTACGACTTGCCATATTTCCTCATACTTCTTTTGCTACTCTCATTTGCTACCATACTTTGCAAAAGTATTTTTAATTAACACCATTGAAATAATATTTTTTGTCGCTGAAGTCTGTTTTGTAAATTTAACCCTTTATGCTCTATTTCCTAAGAGGTTGTAAAAAATAATCTATCCGACATGAAGAGTGGTATTAGGAAGGTTAATGAACCAGTAGGTGATTCAGTGATTCTGTGTGTGAAGTTTCTATTCTTTCATAATGAAACTGTACGCCTCGGTGTAAGTTGAATGAGCTCAAACAATCCAATGTACGCTGAATAAAGTGTTTGAATTTCAATCTTCAATTGAACGATGAATGCTTTTGGTAAAACAATAGGTACCTACGAGCTAAATAGGTGTTACTGTTTTATCGGAAAATAACAGGAATTAGAAATGATTTGCAAATATAAAATGTGTTTTCTTTTTTTAAATCAGTTTTTAGTTCCGACTACGCAATTTGCTTTAGGCAAACTTTTATCAAATATCCGAGTGAATTGTATTTTTTTTATGGTTATAAACTAGTGCTTGACTGCGATCCCACCTGATGGTAAGCAGTGATGCAATCGTCGATGGTGAGGCGCACTAGTTAGTTGTATTTCTTAAAAGTTCACTGAATTTTTTAATTTCCTAACACACGGCTTTTTAAACCAATTCAGTCCATTGCATTTTATGACGCATTTTCCATTAAATCTCAGAGTGGTATTTTAGCTTCGAGTATGTTCCTATGTTTATCCGACACTAGCCTTTCCCCACGATATGCATATTATTATGTTACTGTAGAAACTGCGGTTGCTTGTATAAGAACCGCGTATACTATCAGTTAATAGCTTACCTATATCTAATACTGTAGCTATACTTTGAGGGAACTGGATCCATTCCTTCCCTTTTTAAAAGTAATGTGAAGTACCAGCCATTCCTTCTTTTGTCACCAGTAAAAGGCCATTTAGGTAATGATAGAAGTATAGACTACATGTATATGTATGTATCGAAGGTTCGATTGTATTACAGCAAACTTGCCAGACGTCGTTATGGGCCAACGCCTGAAATAAATCACGAAACGTCTGAAGTTTCCCCTGAAAGCCTTAATGTGTCGAGATAGACGCTAAACGTGGAGCCAGTGCGCTTGTGGAGGTGACGCTGACTAGGGAGAGCAGCTGGGTGCGCTGGACGTAGAATGGTGAACTGGCCATGCAAATAAATATATCTAAATCTGAATCTTAATCTGGAATTGGGTTTTAATATTGATGTATCAAAAAAGTTTAAGGTTTATTGCAATTTCTTTGAAACTATCTTTTAGTGCCAGAAACTACATTTTATATCTACATATAATAAAACAAATTGTTGTGCTATGCTTACATTTGGACCAATCGTGTTCAAATCCTGAATAAAATAGGCTACCGAAGCGTAACCACGGTAAAAATCTGAAGTGTGAGATATTTAGTACTTATAGATTTTATGACACGTCTATATTCCGCTATGTAAGCATTCCATTTATTTTTCTAGTTGGAACCGACGCCGTGTTGAGAGCAACAGACACGTTTCCGAGAACTTTATAGAGTAAGTCTCAGAAGGAATTTCTTGGAAATAATATCATCTTAGCAACCTACATACAGAGTTGTGAACTCGGAAAGACATAGATTCAACTAGAAGTATTTGCTTCGTAATCATTAGCAAAGAAAAATAGTATGTGTAGAAAAGATGAAGACGATTTTGTGACGTGAAATCACTGTGGTAAACGAGGCATACATACCCCAGTCGGTAACATACCTGAAACTTTATTTTTCCGTAGGAAAACTACAGAAAAATAAAGAATTTAAGATGTTACAAATTAAAATTAGCGTTACGTGACGTGTACCTTCCTAGTCAATTTGTGAGGAAAGATCCTCCATTCTCCAAATCATTAACAAGGAAATTACTGTTAGGTTTTGATACGTGATCAGATTATTTACTGTCTTTTTTGTAACCAATATTATTATTTAAATTATTTTTTATTCGATGATTCATTGCAATCGACTAATTGTGTTGACAACACAGTAAAGTAATTGTGATTATCTGGAGTAAAGCTGTCGATGTAGCGTAATGACAGGCGACAGCTCTCTGGGTGAGTTAGCGATCGTTGAGATCGGACAATTTGTCTCTTGCGACATGAAATATGTAACCTAGATAATTAAACTCACAACATGAATAAAAAGTGTGTGCATAGGAAACTCGTAAAGACACTTTTCTACTTTATAGAGATCTAAGCTTTGAAATATGCAATTAGCATTAATTTTCTGAGTGGCTGATTGCTTCACAATTGAAAAGTGCCTATAAAGGTTTATTTAAAATAAATACTTTGACTAATGAGCATAAAATAAAAGCAATAAGCATAGTATAATAATCAGTCTTAGGGCCTGTTTCACCACCTATGATTAAGTTTCGAGTATCTTACTTGGCAGATAATTTCATACAAAATCTGTCACATTTTTGAATTTATTCAGTGAGTAGTGCCTACTTGGAGATGGTGAACGAGGCCCTAATAATGTCATTTTAATGATTGATTTATTTTAATGACATGTCATGATTGATTAATTATATTTGAGTAATTTGTGCACCTACATAGTAATTCATGGTGAAGTGAGCGGTTTTATTTCATAACTAAATAAATGTGTAGCGTGTGTTCTTTCACGATCAAAGTGTGCACTTTAAAGATATATTGACATGCGTTTTATTTTCTACTTAAAGAGCCAGTAAACAAGACGTAGTGGCTGCACATGCCGACCGTACCACACAAGCACACAGTCATAAAGAATAAAAAGGTAGAAACCGCACAGTTAATGGAATGCTAGTCGTGACCGCTACCGCCACGCAGCCGCCCCGCAGTCGCACCGCAGTCGCCCCGCACTCGCACCGCAAGCGCCTGTCCTCATATTTACCGCCGACCGCGCCTCAAAGGGCCAGTGATGTGCGACGCGTGAGATAAATGGACGTACGATGCTTCAATAATTTGACCTACATAATAGGAATTTTATAATCTGACAAGAAATTATTTACCGAAGCAACAACCATTTTAGTAATTTATGCATGCGATTAAATATGTAGGTGCGTTACATTAGTATCGTATGTTACGGTAGTGCCATATTTCTTTTTGTTTAAGAAAAAAATAACAAGAATATCTTCAAATACATTCGATACATTAAACGTAAAATTCATCGACTGTTACACATCTCTACAAGAAAGCTAACTCGTAAACGTCTACGAAGCCCGTAGTGTGGGTCTACGAAGCTCGTAGCTTGTGACGCGGGTTCGTAGCGCGTAGCCCCACCCTCTACGCGGCGCTACGAACGACACCAAAGATCGTAATTTGCAACAAAACATTCTAAAGGTTATAAATTTGCGGAAAATTAGATTCCAACGTTGCAATTACGTGTATATTTGAACAACTTTGTACAAAACTGAAAGATTCATTTGAACCACAAATTGGTTTGTGGAAACGGAGGGAACGCTAACTGACGCCTTTAAGGCTTATGATTGGCAAGGCGTTGTGTTATTTTGAAGTGAAAGGCTTCGCTCTGAGGCATGTCTGCGAGCTAAACATTGAAATACAGAGATGTTTCAGCTGCTCAGTTGTATTTGCATGAAACTATGAACACAAGATGAAATGAGATTGTATTAAAGATCTTATGTTTAGGGCCTGTTTCACCACCTATGATTAAGTTTCGAGTATCTTACTTGACAGATAATTTCATACGAATTCTGTCACATTTTTGAATTTATTCAGTGAATAGTGCCTACTCGGACATTGTGAAACAGGCCCTTAGATACATAACTTTATACAGACTTACATAATATTTATACACATTACGCATACATATATGTATAATATAATGCCCTTCGACTCAAAGAACAATGTCTAAAATTGTAAAAGAGCTGTGCTAAGATATTGTGCGTAACTTCTTGAGTGATGCGTGCGTCCCGCGGGAGGCGCGGGGAACAAACGCGCTAAATATACAACGAGCACGTGGGTATCATAACATTAGGGACGAACGAACAGCCTCGAGTATTGTATACATTTACTTTGGTATCAATAAAAACTTAGACTTTTGATATACTAACACTAGGTACAATTCTTATAACATCGTCACCTTGAACTCGCCTGTAAAGTTTGTATTCGTCATCATCTGCCTAGCCTTTTCCCAACTATATTGGGGTCGGTCCAGTCAAGCCGGATTTAGCTGAATACCAAAGGTATTTAATTTATAAATAATAGTTATTAGTCCAGTGAGTACAAAAGCAACTGCGAATTTTAGCGGATTTGATTCGACCCCCGGGTCAGACCAAGTGCCAGCAGATTAGCAGCCCAGACTCTGTACTATACTATTATCATACTACTAATATTTTAAACGCGAAAGTTCGTGTTTTGTTCGTTACTCTTTCACGCTAAAACTTTTGGATTGATTTCGATGCATCTCAGTACACGAGTAGACCATATCCGGGGCATATAGGATACTTTTTATCTCGAGAGTACGTTCCCTTTGGACAATTTTCTTCTATCACGCGAAAGAAGTTGAAGTTACTAGATTGACAATAACTTTAAAAGAAAGGTACATACTCGTAGTTCATTTCCTAAGTAACATTTGTGATAATTTCCCATGACAAGGCTCATGCCAACAAGCGATAGTGAGAGGTCTCTGTGGGTGAGGTGACAGTGGACAGTCTGCGGTCGGCTCGTGAAATCGGCTCGGCGTCTACTAGAGGGCTCTTGATAGAGAGCTCGTATCTAGTAAGTGGTATCCAGCTAAGCTGTACTAAAGTAGACAAGGTGACAAGCTCAGATTTACAGCATACATATTTTGTAATTATTTTATAACAGAATAGTTAGAACTAGTTTTAAGTTTGAGAAATGTTACTATATAAGTCTCATTGTTATTCAATTAAATTTTATAACATGATTTTTTTAGGGAAGAGTTTAAAAAAAAAATATGTTACGTGCAACTTTTTACCGATTTACTTCTGGTCGAACATCGAAACCATTTTTTTTATCATTCGGTTATTTTCTAGAAAAAATGTAATGCCTGAATAAAATAAAATTGAAAAGCAATTCGTAGAGCACATTAGCAGCACGGCCGGCTCGCGACTCGCTAACGACTGCGACTCGTGTGCCGCATAAATTGAGTGTTGCCATACTCGCCGGCGCCACGCTCGCCAGCACGCCGGTGTTGCCAACGTTATAAACGACGCACCGATTCGCGCCATCAAGAATGCACGTCTTACCACAACCCAATAAATTATTAACCTTAAGCTCTAACATTTAAAATTCAATTTCTATTGCATCTCCCTCAAGGTGCTATTTCTAAGATCTCGTAATAGAAAACAAACTTTAACTTCTTAATGGTAGGGTTCGTTATAGAATGAGTGAAGACGGTTATAATCAACAGCTGAGAGGAAGGGAGTGAATCAATTTATCTGGGGAAGAGGGAATTATGAATACTCCGGGGATTACGCTAGTAAGATTCATTTTGTAGGAGTTGTAGCAGCCTGGCACCGCTTACAGGGCTAGTGCTCTTAGGTAGACTTATGAGAGCTAAACGCTAAGGTTTGAGTAACGACTAAACATGGGTAGCAGTTGATTAAATTTAAATGTTTAGTTAATATATTTTAACAAGATATTTGTTGAACACAGTTTGCTCGGCATTGAATTTAAAAGACTGCGACCTTTTGTTTGTTTTGCAGTTTCTGCTCCGAGTAGTCAACTATGTAACACAAGCCCCATCTAATGTTAATTCACTTCAGCTTGACAAAAAATGCTGATTTGTCAAATTGTTATTTTAATCCAACAAAGATATCGACTACATGTAATCAATCGAATTATCAATTGTATCTTATACGTGTTTAATCCGTACGATTTCACTTCAAAAGGAACTTTATTTGGTTTTTCTTACAGAACTTTGATAATATGTAATTTTCTCGCTATTGATACTCATACGCGACCGGTGTTCTCAACAAGCAGTTCCTCCAAAAGGTCTATAACACAAGAGTATCGTAATGAGGTGAAACCGTGGCGCCGTGATATACGCGATCACTAATTAATTACTTGTTTGTACCGGAGTGTTACAAGGATCATAAAAGTTCCATTGATACATCGATTCAATGGCTACCTCTTGCAAGAAAATTACGGATAAAAAGAAACCATAATGAAGGCCCAGATTATCCGATAACTATATGTATTTATATTTGCACAACTCCACAGAATAAGAATAAAAGATTTGGCTCGCAAGGTTATCGACATGTGGGATGTGAACTCGGCGATCATTGTACCGATAGCCGGGTCAGGCAATGGCCTAATAGCCAAGAGCTTCGAATGACACCTTAAGAGGCTCGCGTCAGGCGACTGGATCAAGGGCTTGATTAATGAAAACGATACGCCAGGACATGGCTTGTATAGTTAGGAGATGCGTTCCGATACCGGTGGCCTACAATTAGTTTATATTTTTAAATGCTTTTGGTTTATTTATAAATTATGTACCTAAACTTTTAAAAATACGAGTACTTGTTGAAAAGAGAAAAAAAGGAAATAATAATAATGGTTATTATGCAGCTCCCGGTTAGTCACATAGTAAAAGTTCTTTTCAGCGATGAGCACAATGACCTCATTTCAAGTTTTGTATGTAATCATACACGTTGTAATGTGATTAATTTTCTAAAAACGTAAAAATCTTAATAGCACCATACTACCGAGCCTTATACGACTTGTGATAAAAATTTAATCAACAAACATAACTCGAGCATAAACCCCTCAACCGTACTCCAGTTGCCAACCAATTCTCTAGAACCAACATCGGCTATAGAAAGAAAAATCTTCAGAAATGGTCACTAATTGGTTCAATTATGGCCGAAAGTCCCTCTCGGGTCGCGCACGGGTGTAGGGCTTGCATAAACTTGATTATACTTGAGCACACTCTTCCTCACATAAAGCGCGTCCCTCCGCCGGAGGACGGAGGCGGGAGGGTGCGTAACCAGATTAAGGGTCAGCTTTACTTTACGCGATCATTGGATGGTTCTTTTTGAGTTAGTAAGCCTATATTGAGGCTACTGAGCTGAGTGGAAAGGTTTAAGCAATGTAGTAAGTAAAATGTATGTCATTTTATGTTTAGTACTTTATGTTACGGCTTAATAAGTTAATATTGTTTTCACAAGTAAACCGTACCTACTAAAACCATAAAAGAGTGAGACGGAGAAAAGAACTGTCTATATTAAGGGCCTGTTTCACAATGTCCGAGTAGGCACTACTCACTGAATAAATTCAAAAATGTGGAACAGAATTTGTATGAAATTATCTGCCAAGTAAGATACTCGAAACTTAATCATAGGTGGTGAAACAGGCCCTAAGTGTAATAAAAACACTTCTTATTTTAAAATGGAACAAATGGAAACGATGTAATTAATATTTTTCTTTTGCATAATGCATTATTTTCTTGTAGAGCAAACTGTGAAGTTGGCTCGTAATGAGTGTAACAAGTCTTCAGTGTTCGCGTAATGAAGCGTGGCCCCAACTCTCACAAGCGCCGCTAGTTAACTCTGAAGAGGGGAGACGCAGACAGTTTTCATATCTCTTTATACTTATTTATATATTTAGATTAAGACTACGAGTACATTTGTACTGCTGTCACCCGAATTCTTAGTACAGGACGATACGAAGGTCCACTCAATACAAAGGTAAACTAAACATGTTACCTACAATGTGTCTCGTATTGGGGGGGGCTGCTAGTCTAACCGAATCCAGTTGAATACCAGTGATCTCTGTATGTATAGCATTACAGAAGGTATGACAATATTATTTTGGTAAGAACATAATGTAATTGGTTCCGGGTATCAATGTATGAAGAATCGTCAAACTTAAGAGGCATTGGACCGATCACATTACTCACAAAACAGATGGCCGTAGGGGCCGAAAAATTCAGCAGTAGTGACCGTAGGAGGGCCTTGTACAAGATGGACCGATGACCTAGTGATGGTCGCGGGAATTCGATGGATGCAAAACGTACAGGAGCGTTCACTGTGGCGACACTTGGGGAAGGCTAATGTCCAACAGCGGATGTCTTTCAACTAAAATGAGGATGATGATCAACGTGTATACTATTTCACAGGTACACATATCGATGCTTCCCATTTAATACTTCAACTTATGACCTAAAGCTTGGCATAAGGATTACATGGACACTTCTACAAGTTAAAACTGTCGGTATGCTAAGCAAGACTTATTGCGAAATCATTAGTGTAACTCGGAGCTGTGAATGCATCAGTTATCCCAACTGGAAGTTCCCAGTCTTGCAAGTTGTTCTTCTGCAGTTTGTGAGTCGCAGCGAGTCGTAATTACCGCCTGACTCGGTCGCTTAGCTCGCTGCGAGATTGTGCACAACTTTCTACAAATTATGTTACGACTTGTTCATGTCTTACACTCGCAAATACGTTCGCGTCTTACTGAGAGAATAGACAGGGTAGGTGGTGCTGTTGAGGCCTTCGGTTGTGTAAAAGTGAACCCCGAGACCCTGTAGCGAAGGTAAAAAGGGACAGGAGTGGGTTTTAGTCAGTAAAAGTGTGACACGCCACTGCGCCCAAGAGCGGGAGAAGATAATTTTCCCTCCAAAAATTAGAGTAGATGGTGCAGTTTGATGATAATGATAATGTTTATTTACCAAAAACAGTTTTACAATTCCTTATAGTCTACATTAATAGCTAGTTTTACATTTGTTTCAAGTTTTAAAAAGTTTTGATAGGTATTTTGTTTAGATTAGGAAACAACGTATCAATCAGTTAGTCGGTTGGTAAATAGGCTTTAAAAGGCAACGCTTAGAGCTTAGGGAGACTTTAATTTTCCAGTAATAAGTGTTAGCATTTATATTAAGTTAAGAGCTCATTAATTACTTTAGCCCATGAACACTTTAAAACGCTTAATGAACATAACAGCTCATAAAACTTATTAAAGTGAATGAATGTAAACATCGCAGTGACGCAATAAAACGCGTCGAATCGTCGCCATTGATCACGACACGCCGAAACGCGGCGTTAACGCGCGCTAACCGCTTGTTACGGTTTAGTGCAAAAATATTTTGTTTATAAGATTTTAAATAGGAGATATTTAACATTGGTTCCATAACGACCTCGGGTCACGGCGGGTTGCGTGCTTTTTAAATTTTATTTTATTTTAAGTTTGTATAGTAACTCTTGACACGCGCTCTACAGAAAGTAAGCTGACATTGTTTTAAAAACTGATTTTTTTTTTCAGTAATGGTACCTTCCACTGCAATGCTTTCATTGTAATAAGCTCAAGTATTCGTAAAACAAATAGTTTTATTGCGAGTTTATTAAAAACATAATAGAAAAGTGTCGCCCATTGCTCCACGGGCGCACACTATCGATAGAAAACAATAAACATTACTTTATTATTGAACGACTGATATAAAAGTAATGGCTCGCCATTCTAGCAGCTTTCCAATCAGCTCGGCGATGGGCGGCCACTACGGGCCACTGTGTACACGCCACTACAGCCACTGTGTGGCCTGCACTCCTCCAACCATCACAAACGTTTTCAATTCTTTTAATTCTCCGGAGAGTTTCAGGTAATGGAACGTTAAGGGCGTGATACACTGTCCGTATTGTATTGTCATTATTATTGTATATTTCAATGATTTTCATCAAAATATTGAAGATGTTATAAAACAGAGCCAATAAAATAACGTGACACGTAGAGCAAACTCGTTTACCAAAAATTATAAGTAAAATAAAGGATCGCTATGTGGCTAAGGTACCCACTATGTGGGTTGATACCGCATAAAAATAATGTAAGTTACCACTTACCTCAAAAAATCAATTATGCTGGAGTTATAATAATTTACATAAAACAATTTAAGTTTCAAACAAGTGTAAATCAGTAATGCCTTCGGCGGTTACTAGGACGTCCACACTATTCAACAAAAGCGCGTACACACGAGCGCGAATCTTAACGACTTAGGAATGTAAAGTTTTGACCGTCTTGTCACTTGATCTTAGTGATCAAATTCACGTGTGAAACGTGTCGAAAACAAGTCGTAATCATGCAGCACGCAACATGCATGCATGATTATGCACGTTGTGACTGCATAGCCTAAAGGCCAAGATGTGTACGCTATTCAACAATTGTTTCAATGTAACGCATCCCGCCACCTACAAATCTTATAACTAGGCCTACCTTTGCCGTGCAGCTGCTGCCGGTTCTCCGTGCCCTTGAGGCTCTCCGCCGTGTGCAGCAGTTCATCCAACTGTGGCTTCTTCTGTTCCAGTTCACGCAGCACACCCTGCAAGAAAACAAAACGTTAGTAATCAAAACTAGATCATATCGTTGTTCCAGTCGTCGTCTGGGCAGAATGGAAGTCTAACCAGATGCAGTTGAATATCGGTGTACTTTACGAAGCTACTACCTATCTGATCACCAGAAGCCAATTTGAGAAATCTCTGAACCGACTGCGGGCTCAGGTTGGTCGCTGCAGAGATAATCTAGCCAAATGGGGTTTCCTCGACCCATCGCAAGTATCATGCCAGTGTGGGGCCCCCTCACAGGATATACGTCATCTGCTTTTCTGCCCAGCATGCCCAACTACCTGCACCTTCAACGACCTATGCGAGGCCAACGATAGAACTGCCCAGGTGGCTAAATATTGGTCGAACAAAATTTGAGTTCCATCGACAAGACAAGAATAAGAAGACCAGAAGCCAGGTACTGGGGAACACTATATATATCGCTAGGTAAAACTGGTGTCTTCGACAATTCGACAAGTAGCCAATGTGGGCGGAAATTATAGACATACAAACATGAGTAAATAAATAGTCTAAACAAGTTTATAAAAGCAGATCTAGGCTGAAGTTGCTTTATTTGCTATTCTCAAAGAAGTAGAAGTACCTATTGTTAATTGAACAAGGATGTATGTGCCTTTATACCAAAACAGATTTATAAATGAATAGCGTTCCCAACAGGTGTTACCCTGTCCGAACGCTAGCTTTTCGTAAGAAAAACATTCTATAACCCGATTGTAGCGCCACCAACCGGGCGCAATTGTAAATCTAAGTCATCCTTCATTTTCACTGATATTTTCACGGATGAGCTGATTATAGCTCATCCGTTTAGAAGCCCTTCAGTAACATACACAACAACAGAACAACAGAATTGTATAAGCATATGCAGGAATGCAGGATATCCGGTAATTAATTAATAATCTTGAAATGGAGTTTAAACTTCGGATCGATCTGTTAAAAAAAAAACAAGTAATTCCTGAGCTCTGGTATGTTGATTGACTATCACTTCATGAATTTTTGTAAATATGCTAGAATTGACGCTAAATAGCCGTAATACAATACTATCTAACTTAGCTTTTGCCAGCAAGTCGAAAACTTCCGTAATACCGAGATGACAAGTACATAATATATACATACATTATGTCGTATCAAGGTCTCCTCTCCTCTCGTGCGCCAAGTTACATCCATATCGATAAGCCGTGATGGATTAGCCAACATCCAAATTCACTTTAAGTATATCATAGTGAAAGATATCACCTACATATAACGTACAACGTACTACACTTTTTTTTTTTGCGATGTTATTTCGATAAATGGTTCCGTCATTTGTAGATTTTTGGCAGTCGTTACGGATAGTCAGAAGCCAGTAAATCTGACTCCAGTCTTGTCATGAAGTACCGTGTTACCCCAGTTAATGGGTTGTGGAGGTCTGGTAGGCAGCCGCTCCTCGTAAAACTCGACGGTCGACTGGAATTCGACCCCAATATAGTTGGGAAAAGGCTAGGTAGATGATGATCTAGTCCAGTCAAAATAGACATTCCAGTTTGCATTAATTCCCAACAAGCTGGATTTTTGTGCAAGCCTTGAATACGTCATTACGAATGATATGTCAAAAGTCCCCATCGATCCCGCTTGTGCGTTGTTTTTTATTCGAGGTCAAAGGTCACAAATTAGCATTTTTTGCGTATATCTCTGAAACAATGAGAGCTATCGAAAAATGGTTCAGGCAAAGTTTGTAGATCGTAAAATTGTCTACAAAAAAGGTTTACACTTTTTCTTCTACGGTGCACTGTTCTCGAATTATGGCTATTTTAAACATAGAAAATACGAATATGCACTCATACGAAGGGATGATGGGTTCGATGAATATTTGAAGGACAAACCATCTGTAACGATACATAAGCAGTGTCGTAAAGCATACACCCGGAAGAGCAGCATCGCTGCAGCTAAAAGACAGCGTGAGGCGGAGATAACTACCACATCTGGGATTAGTCCTCCTCGTACTAGCACGAGGTAATGAATCGTCTTTTTGACGAAATACTGTTTGTTCTGTGGCAATGAAGCAGATAAAACGGCTAAAATAAAAAAAAAACGCAGCATCTTCGTCCAAGAGTGTCCTTAACTTTCAACCCTTGACTTTAAGAAAACCATCTTTAAGGAAGCTCAGACTCGTTCTCATGAGCTAGCAAGTAGTGTCATTGCCCGCATTCAGTATGAATATGACTGCTGAGGCTAAGTACTACAGTGATTGTTACACTTAAAATACGACTTTCCTGCGGTCTAAAGTCACGATATCTCGAAAGCGATGCTTTATAGAAGAAAAGTGTCGAGATCTTTTTTGTAGACAATTTTACGATCTACAAACTTTGCCTAAACCATTTTTCGAAAGCTCTCGTTGTTTCAGAGATATATGCAAAAAACGCTAATTGGTGACCCTTGAAAAAACAACGCACAAGCGGGATCGATGGGGACTTTTGACATAATTATCATTCGTAATGACGTATTCAAGGCCTGCACAAAAATCCAGCTTGTTGGGAATTAATGCAAACTTGAATAATAATTTAGTCTATTTTGACTGGACTAATCATATTTCTATAAATATAAAACATAAGAAAGTAATAGATACTCTTCACTGTACTACAATGTAGGCCAGCCAATAAATTACTGCTACTCCTCGTGGGCGTGGTGGGAACCCCGCTGCTTATGAGGTCGTGAGTTTGATTCCCTGGTTATGTAAAGTGTCATTGGACTTTATTATCTGTAATGTCTCGGTAGTAGCTGGAAGTTTGGATTGGTTGGTATAATGTCCTTTCCTTGGTATTGTTTGTCAAGTCGTTTAGCTGCTTAGTAGTCCTGAGTTGAGCTTTGCGACGAATGACAAATGCTTGCACTGACTTAACAGGTCCACTCAAATCATGTGGATTTGAGTTCTTTCTTTAAAAGGCCATCTCAGACACCAATCTGCATGGTTCACATATGATTTGACCATTACATTTTGTATGGTTTTTTTTTAAAGAGACTTTGACCCCTGAGTTTCTATTGGTTTCGGTTTCGGTGTTTCTGCTCAGGGTAGGCAGTTTAGAACACCGGATTCATCTAGAATAATATAAAATGACAAAATAAAATTGACGTGTAAAAGTGTTTGTAAAAACCTAATTGCAAAATAAATATCATTTATCATTTGTCCCCGGATGAATTGTGGTGTTTGTATTACAGGTAGATCCCTGCATATCCCGTTGGGACATAGGTTACACAGGCGTGATGTTTGTGTGTTTTATATAACAAATTAATTGCAATTAGCCTCAAATGCATGACTAGTGTTGTTCTATTAGCGTGCAATGGTTTCCAAAACCGAGATTCTGACCGCAGCCGATATTAACACGCCGCACTAGTGTGCCACGCCAGCGTGCCACGCTAGCGTGCATTTCACGGAAACAATTAAGGGAGAGCAATCAATGGGGACGAGCAGAGTTCGGTTAGATTCACTAACAAAACCACATGAAAACCGTTATGATCGTTAAAAATAAAAATATGTACTTGCATATTAAGTCACAGTCAGTAATCCTAAGGTTGACTGGTACAGAATGCCTGGTTACAATAATTCGGTCTATTACTACTACTTTACATACAGCTTACTAAGTATAGCTAAAAGGCGGACTATAGTTACTCGTTCAATAGTTATAGTAAAAACAAGCGTATTTGTACCTATTGGATTTATGGGACCGCAGACTTGAGTACGTAGTTTTAATTTCAACGCGATATCTCCACGCATTCCCGAGATAAAGGCTCTTGAAAGACAGACCAACAGACGACAAAGATGATCTTTTAAGGTTTCCGTTCTTTCCTTTTTACGTACGAAACCCAAAAAATCTTGGTATTCATACATTGTCGAATGACTGTGACATCACACAGTAACTACATAAGTCAATTAATTATCTCACCAGTGAAGAGAGCCCAACCTGAGAGGGTGCATTAGTAAGCAAAAGCAAAAGCTTCGACAATTCCTCAGCAGTGTCTACCTCCCCCATGGCGTCATGAAAGAACCACTCACGGGAATTAAGTGTACTGTTGTGCGAGTGTTTGGCGAATCCCATTACCGGCTGCATTGCTCAGCGGGCGCCATCGCGCATCGCCCCCGCACGCGTATCGACGCGTGTTTACTGTATGAGCGGCGCCTCAATACGACTGATTGATTGACGCTGTTCATTGATGTTTTAAGACCGTTAAAGTTTTTACTATAACGCCTGTCTGTCATTTTTTTTTAAAGTGGGAATTTATCCAAGACTTCTCCCGCTCTGAGTGCAGTCTCACACGCAAGTCTGTCACGCCCTCCCCGCGTGTCAGACTTTTACTAACTAAAACCACACCTGTGCCTTCAGTTGCCCTTTGCATTTTACGGGTTTCCTTTTCAGAAAATCCTCGCGGCCTTAGCGAGCACATCGGGCCTCTATGGTTTGCTGGCATCTCTTAAAAGAGAGCGTGGACCGCTACGCACTGGCTACGACTTGAGTTCGGTTCAGTCGATTACCGGATGACCGGACGGAGAGCTACCTATTGCTCGCCGTCTGCAAGCTGGTGTATGTACGAGTACTCATGTCTCGTCATGTGTCGTTGTATGTGTCATGTACAAAACAATAGAAGCGCAAGCAAGGCAAGAGCAAGGAAAAAAGAATAGGTACTTTAACAGTGTACCATGTCGTTTCAAAGAATGTGACTCTACATAGAATGTAAAACTCAACTACGGCACAGGTTTTAGTGAATAAAAGTCTGACACGCTCTCTCGCTCCACCCCAGAACGGGAGAAAAAAACTAATGATTTTTTAACCCCAAAAAAACCTTATGTTCATAAAGCAACATCAGAAAAAAGAAAAATAACCGATTTCTAACTACAAAGCCTTTTTTCCGCAAAAATGCATGAAGCCTTAAAATTCATAGGTAGTGGTAGAACGGTTCACTTGTAGCGAGGACCGGTAACTGCAACACGGCGGATCGGTTTCACAATATTGGCGGAAATACGCTTTGCATCGCGTGGCACAAAGGACACAGGCATCACGAAGATATTCTCTTTTTTATTTGCGAGAAGCTGCAAAAACTGTGAGTGGCACAGTTCGTTTATGAAATACGTCTAAAGTAATATTTATAGAGGAAAGATGTTTTTTGTTTGTTTGTATGTTACGATTTAACTCAAGAACTACTTGATCGATTTCAAAAATCTTCTCGACATTATTTTCTACTGTCATGCGGGTGAAGCCGCTGGCAACAGCTAGTTTTAAGTTTTATATTTAAACTAGATATAACTATTCATACATAAAAATCACTTTTATTTTCTATAAAACAGAAAAGGATTAGTGATTCCGTTTTCATTAAAAATAATAGTGCTTACTCCTTTTCTTCGAGATGAAACAATGAAAAATATAAATTCCTCTAGACAAGCGCACGATATTCTCAGGTATAATCAGACAATCCTATCAGTATGTATGGCTGTGTTACGTAGCGAACACACTCGCTCGTATCCCGGGCAGCCCCGGGAGACGCCGCCAGTCCCGGGGGGAATGTAGCGGGATCACACATTCATACGTCTGATAGCTTTTAAAACAAATATAAAAGCTATATTTTCATTACAATATTAGATCTAAGAACTTTTTTTAGGTTGATTTCCCAGCATCAATACAATTTTTTCCGCTCTAAGAGGAGCGTATTAGACTTTTATTGACTAAAACCCACTCCTGTTTCTTTCCCAGATCGAAGGCAAAGAAGGAACGGGGTGGGGTTTAGTCAGTAAGAGTCTGATACGCCCTTCTGCTCCGCCCAAGAGCGGGAGAAATCTCGATCGAAGCGCGAAAAAGGGGGGGAAGAGCGGGGAAAATCGGGATGATCCCCCTTAAAAAAAAACTCCTGTTTCTTTGTTGCCTCTATTCCAGGGTCCAGGGGTTCTCATTCGATCAACCCAGGGCTCTAGTAATTAGTTATAAGACCTGAATGTGTGGTAAACTTTTCTAAAATGAACGCTTCTCGGAAAACGATAAAAGTTATGATGATCAGTTGTCGTCGATCATCGCTGTTGCGACTGTCACGGGCTTAATTTGTTTTCGATCGATCGCTCCCATTCATACGGTTATTAACTTAGTTTTATCACGATGTTATTCAATTTTAAATAAAATAGTGAGTACAATGGGAATGTAACGTCCATTTGGGCATATATTTGAAGCTCTGAGGTCAATGCTTTGTGTTGCTATCGATCATTTATATCCGTTATAGGCAGGTAATGTGGTTTTGAATGATCATGATGCATTTAATGATGGACTGACCTGTTGGTCTAGTGGTTAGTGGCCCTGACTGCTATGCCGGAGGTCGTGGGTTTAACTCCCACCCAGGACAAATGTTTGTGTGATGGACACGATCATTTGTTCTGTGTCTGGGTGTAATTTATCTATAATTTATGTATGTATCTAGAAGTATGTAAGTATGTTTATCAGTTATCTAGTACCAATAACACAAGCTCTGCTTAGCTTGGAACTAGATGGCGTTGTGTGGAAAGTTGTGGAATATATTTATTATTATTATTTGTAACACTTCAGCTTCTAACCAGAGTATTTTTTTCAGTATTTGTTTTCTGCAAGTTGGTTAAACAGCAGCCAACATAACCAAACTTGCTCTAAACCAAAATTACCCCGATCTCTTTGTACCGTTTCTCCGTTTTCCCTCGCGGTGAGCGACCCTAGATGTAATCTAAGCTAAACCGATTTATTTATTTCCTCACTGAAGCACACCAAGAAGAAAAAGGTTTCCAAGCACAAGTTGGTGAAGTCAATTTGAGCACAGACTTACTTTGCTTCAAGTTGAGCACAAGTTACAAGAGCAGCGAATAGTTGCTTAACAACCGCGCTTGCTTGCTTTACGAAATACGTAAAAACGTTATAGCTTTTACTTAAAGGACCAATTTAGGAGTACTTATGAGTCCGTTGACTCCGCAATTCGTCAATTAGCTACAAAGTAAAAGTGTGTTAAACTGAAATTATCCAGTTCTCTACGATAAGTTTTCGGCAGTCTGAAGTCTGAACCGCGAGCACTTCCAAGTTTCAACGATTTGCGCTACTTACGCTATTTTAATAACAGCTAGCTTTGATAACTTTAAGATAAATCTAGATTCTGAGATTAATAAGTTAGAATCTAGCGAAAGTCTTTTTAATGTTTTACTCAAACAGTTCAGTCTCGCATTTTATTTATGGTCCTAGATGATTATAGGTTTGCTTGTTGGTTCCATCTGCTTCAAGTGCACTGTAGGATAGGGTCATATTTAATTACAAAATATTTTAATTTTACATAGGCCCTTATAAAGCGTCACAAACTAAGATTGTGGACGTAAAACTACAACAGTACGTCGCATCCGGACTATGTGTGGAACTAGCAAAGCGTAAAAACAGTTGGTTCGGTTATCTTTCTTGTTGATAAGAAATGGGTACTCGACAAGTTTGGAAGTAGCATGAATGCAACAGAAGAAGTACACACAAAAGTACACGGACAGTTCCCTATTCCAGCTTCAATATTTCCTTTTAACTCCTACAATACTTACTAAGAACTCGTTGAACCAGCATCATTTCGCAGATAGTTCGACATGTATAATCGTACGAGTTCACACGGAAAATATGAATAAGTTGGCAAGTGGGGTCGGCAGGAGCGGCAAGTTCTACCGACCCCCCCCCCCCCCCGCCCCGCGCCCCGAACGCGCGCGGGCCAGGTGCCCTCGTATCTGTGACTTACTCTACAATACAGACAACTTTGAACCGGCTATGTCTGAATAGTCAGGTATTTCTCGCGCTCTATTGCTTTTGGACGATATTTTAATAATACATTATCTGTGCCGAAGCTCACATCGGAAGAGGCAAGAGAGTGTTTAAAGGCAGCATGCTAAATTCATACTACATTCAGATCTGTTTGAGTGAAAGAATGCGTGCTATGTGTGAACACGTCAAGAACTCACGTGTGTACAAAAATAATGGCTTGAGCTTGGACCAGGTTTGCCAAATTGCAAAGCTACTTTTTGAATACCTACTCATATATGTTTGTTTTCCTCTTAAAATAAGTTAGATATTTTTAGTCATTGACTTTACGATCAATTTCATTCAATTAGAGCTTAAAGTACAAGTAGTCGTGACGTCCGCCGCGCTCGCCGGCGGGGGCTCGACTGCCGGGCCGGCCGGCGCGCCCCCCCTCCCCCCGCCACACCCCTTATTGATCCCCTCCCGCCGCTCCACTGAGTAACAACTAACCAACTTAATAAGAACTACTTCCCCCCTCGCGTCGAGTGCTTCACAAGACGATTTAGGATAATTGCGTTACGTATTAAGAGCTCAATTTATAGTGGCAGATGAGCCCAGGTAATATTATCATTTTTATAACGAGAGCTAAGGCGGTTCCTGTAGCTTCTATCTTAATAATTTGCACAAATATTGACATTATTAAAACTTGGCCATTTGCTGGTGTTGTGATGTAAACGATGGCGTTACCGCGGGATGTAACATCAACAGGCGCTGTTTGTTTGCGCTCTCGCCGGAGCGAGGCGGGCGGCGGTGTGCGTTGTGTTGTTTATTTCGCATTCCGGCGGCGCAATAGTTGATGAGAGTGCTGTTACTAAATAAACTGCTAGTTCATCAAACTCTTCGTTCCGCTTGTTACATTTCACGGATGCTATATCGGTGGGTTCGGAATTCGTGGAATAAGTTCTGTGCCCTACTTTTCACAATTATAGGTTAAATAACGATGATTTTACCATTAGCACTACTGAGTATTGAGGCTTTGTATTCAAATCATATCAGTACAAACACCGTTAAACTCGGTGTTAATACTAATATGTAGTTGTTTACCGGCAGTTTACCTTCATTAAAGTAGTAAGCAAGTAATACGCGACACACGCGGCGTGTACGAGGCGTGTATGCGAGGCGGCGGCGCCCGGGACACATGTCACCGGCCGGATTACGCGCCGTATTGGCATGTTCGACGGCGCGTAACGACCACGCCGGCCGTATCATTAACTCACATCAGTAATAAGGGTACACTAGCTCGAAATACGTCATATCGCTGTTCGATTTAGTATTAATAAAATTAGCGGAAACTGTACAACCAGCTTTCTTGAATAAAGCTTATTAGAACTCAATCCGAAATTATCACAGAACCTATTATGGGATAATTTCAGACAGAAAACCTGTAACTGAGATATTTGTAATACATAACATGAATGAAAAGAGTGTCCATAAGTTTCTTTCACATTCTTCTCCATAGGAAAATTGGAATGTGCAATTAGCATCATTTTTTCTGACTGGCTGACCTCTAACCTTTCAAAAGTGCTTGTATTGCTATACCAGAGATATGAATTAACGTACGGGACATTTTTACGTTATTCGTCAAAGGCCCTTACGTCCATAGTCATAAGGGACACTTTTACAGTTTTAGTTTTAAGGGACATTTACTAAAACTGTAATTCAGATTTCTGGTTTTGGTTGGTTTATTTAAAATAAATTTAAATAAACCAACCTAAGGAATTTATTTTAAATTCTTTTGAGTTAGAGTTTCCAACTAGCTATTTAATAACATCTGTCGATCCTCTTCTCTACCAGGTTGTAGTCGGATTCCATTCCAGTGAAAAGTTTCAGATTACCAATATTTTACTACATAGAGAGATTGACCACCATTCTTATCCCCACAGCACTGGGTAAGGCAGAGACAAAATGTTTTTATTACAAAAGCAAATAAAAACTCTCATTTAATTTACGTCGGCATCTTTTGAAGTCCTGTCGTTGTGGAGCGAGTTCATAAATTACGGCGCGCGTCCTAATGGGCCATTCCGTGGATTATTACCAATCTGTGTTTATGCTTCAATAGTACCACTGTTGAGGTTTCTTTTTACACAATGCATAACTTTACAGTATCTAGTATCTGCACACTGTCAGGATGGGACTCTGGGGACATGAATCGGAAATCCGAAAGGTAAGATCGGTCTCTCCAGATCGAAAGCAACAAAGGCACGGGGTGAGGTTTAGTCAGTAAAAGTCTGACACGCCCTCCCGCTCCACCCAAGAGCGGGTTAATTCATTCTGATGATTTCCCACTTGGAAAAAAAAAAGTAGGACATACAATGATATAAGGTATGATATTCAGAAAGATGGCCATATTTACGCTACTTAAAAATGAAAATTAAATAGATCTAATATTGACAGTTCTAGAAGCGTTTCATAGAGACCCACTGATTAACGGTATCAGCTATTAATCTCTAACAATCCGTCTAGTGCCCACGCTCTACAGAGAGACAGATGAGAGAGCCCTTGAAGACAGATGAGAGTAAGATGACAATTGTCTGGAGCAATATCACTTGTCACTACTACAAGCCAGTAATGGCTTCCTGGGTTACACAAAACAGAACCCCGGGACCCTAGAACGACGGCAAAGAAGGAACAGGAGTGGGTTTTTGTCATAGTCAGTAAGAGTCTGACACGCTCCGTTCACAGCGACAGAAGTAATTTTGATGACTTCCCACCTCGATAAAAAGCCAGTATTGGCTTCTTCAGTTTTGTAGTACATCAAGTTGCACCCCTATATTTGTAAGGCAACTGCAATCCGCCAAGATAGTGACCATTAACAACAAGGAGCAGTGTCCGAGCTGCTCCGCATCCATCACCTGGCACCGAGCCAGCAGCATTTGTGCAGGAGACGAGGCTTTTTGACGATATTCAGTGTGTTTGTCTGATAACGATATTGTCGGGTAAAAGGTAAAGAATAGTTTTATTTTCTAATTGTTATGAACTATGCCTGAGTGTGACCCCACCTGATGGTAGGCAGTGATGCAATCGTTGATGGTGAGGCGCACTAGTTTGTTAAGACCCTATATTATTATTTTTGTCTCTATGCTGAAACCTAAATCAGGTGTAAAGATTAAAGCGTATAGGTACCTACTACCTGTGTATGTGGGAGCATATTGCTACCATTCTACATACGATTAAGCGAGGGTTAACATTAGACAACAGTACCCATAAGAAAGCCAGCGAAGCAATTACGTTACACACAATGGTAACAATGGTATTCTACATATTAGAGTTTGTCAATGCAAGACATTTATTAGGTGAGTTCGTTAGTTTAGTTACGTTGTTGAATAGATAGCTTTATAAACATGAAGTAATCTATCAAAATAATAGCGGTCGAAAGGGTTCGCAATAGGGGTGCTGGATTTCACAGTTATTAACCAAACCCTGTGAAGGTAAATTTTAAAGGTAATAGTGGAGTATTTTGGAACAGTTTTAACAACATTATCTACTGTAACGATAATAAAATCTGTGAAGCCTTAGGTTAGATAGAAGAAGGTTAGATAGATTTTGTGAGCCGTGAGGTGTTTGAGTCGGTTTTTCGTCTACAATAAGCAGCAAAAAGGAGCAACTGTTAATCTAACCTCCACTACCTAGTTACCAGTTAGAGGCTAGATGGCCTATCCCAATCTCGAATACGAAAGACTTGCTAGACAAAAGAAAGATCTAGTATGAAATATATAAGTACGAGCGGTATGCTAGCGTGAATTGGAATAAATGAATACAAATAGAAACATAAAGCATAGTAATGATTCCGATTACGTTGGAGGAAAATTGTGAATAAAAAAAACAGTAAACGGTAACAGTACGCCTCTTGGCAAGACTAGTGTCAGGTTTCATGGCTTCTGGCTGTTGTAAGTAATAGCTCTTAAATATTATCAACTACGAGTCGACCTCGGTAACCGTTGCTAACCTAATGGTAAAAGCGTTTTGGGAACACATTATTTGTGCGTACATGTCATCATCTACCTAGCCTTTTCCCAACTATATTGGGGTCGGCTTCCAGTCAAGCCGGATTTAGCTGAATACCAGTATTTTACGAGGAGCGGCTGCCTACCAGACCTCCACAACCCATTAACTGGGGTAACACGGTACTTCATGGCAAGACTGGAGTCAGATTTACTGGCTTCTGACTATCCGTAACGACTGCCAAAGATCTCCAAATGACAGCCGGGACCAACGGCTTAACGTGCTTTCCGAGACACGGAGGAAACTCGTTATGTTAAGATGGTCACCCATCCACAGACCAACCTAGGCAAGCGTTGCTTAACCTTGAAGATCGATCTGTGCGGCTGTTATTATCTAGCCACGAGCTCCTCATGTGTGTAGCCACGAGCCCCTCCATTTGTGCGTACATGTAAGGAGCGGAATTATCTGCCAAAGTCTGTGTTTCCTGATAGTTACAACTCCAGGGTCTTTAATTCAAGAGTGAATAGGTTATTTCTAGAAAGCGTGCTCCATCGTCGGCCACATCATCGCTTAGCATAGTTAAGGTAGTGGTCAAACGCGAGCCTATGCAATAAACAAAAGTTTTCATGGCTTCTGACTATCGTAACTAATAACTCTCAAATACTATCAACAACGCACCGACCTCGGTAAGCGTTGGTAACCTAAATTTAAAATCATGAAAGCTCCCTACAAAGAGCCGTCCGCCGCGCACCGTGGTCACGGCCATACTGCCGGCTGCCGGCTGCCGGTCGTAGAGTACGCGACGCTCCCGGGCGCACGTGCGGCGTGCCGGCCGCGTCGCCTAGCAACGCCCGTACGATAGCGTGGGGTGGGTGAGTGGGCTGGGAAGCGTATCGATACAAGAAATGTCGATGGTTAGAGTTATCGATGAAATTGTTGGATTTTTTATTGTTCTTTTGGAAATATTTTTATTGTACAAATAAAAGTTAGAATATACTCGTAGTTTTACAAAGGGACAGATCATAAACACAACCGAAATTAACCCAGTATTAGGTTCTCCAACAACAAAACTTAGTGCGATTGACATATTTAACGAGAACGGTCTTTTTTTAAATATAATTTACGAGTATACTAGTATTTGACTGCAGTCCCACCTTATGGTAAGCAGTGATGCAATCGTTAATGATGAATCGCTCTATTTAAGGCTCAACTAAGATGAGTTTTTCGTTCTAGGCCGAGACCGAGACCGAGAATAAAATAATATCTCGGCCGAGACCGAGAATAGACAAAGCGTGAAAAAAAATAATGAAATGCTAATAACTTTTTAATACAGCACTGTTTGACAAAATTAACTGTTTTAATAATCAAAATTAAATAACATTAAGCCGGATTTATATTACGAATCTAGTGGGTTGAAATTAGTTTTATGACACTAATTTGACCAGTAATTTCACGTGTAAACGATCAGTTTTACAATGCATGCATTACTTTCGTTACAGTTTAGTTTTTTTTTCAGGAGTAGTTTCGTTTTTATATTATTAAAAAAAAGCCATTTTCGGCATTTTCGCCTCATAGAGTGACACCTCTCGTCATAAAATGGTCCAGCTTTGCTAAATAGTTGTTTACTTGCTACACTAGTAAGCGGCGCAGAAAAAACTTATTTGCAGCAGACCTAAGCACCTTATACTCGTAAAGTGACGAATACTCAAAAATATTAGCATTTCTTTGCAGTCTTGGCTCTCTAAGAAAGCTTTCTAGCGCTATTTCAATTACAGAGCTTGAACTGTATTTTGTCGTTGGTCATTAGTTCGTCTTCCAACTCAATGGAATCAAAAAAATTCAGCTGCAGAAGCAGAGACGTAAAGAGCTACCAGACAGTCAAAGTTACTTTTGTTATTTATTATTTGGGAAAATTACTGAACCAGCCCTAGTTAAGCCTTTAAGGATAAATAAACATCTGGTGAATTAGGTTATTCAACTCAATTATTGCGAAACGCAAACGACTGTTCAACGGATGGAATAATATGTATTTATTGGAATTATACTTTACCTAATCTTACTTCTATTAACAGTTGTTTCAGTAGATTACAACGCCATCTATTAACACCACTGTGAATTTCACAAAACAAAGACACGGCCCCACATAAAAAATAAAATCAACTATCGACACGTTCCCATCACTGGTTCTCGCGCATGCGCACTGTAAGATACTCAGTCTATATAAACGGAGCAACGAGGGTGAACGAGACAGTCGCGCTTCAGCAAGCGAAGAGAACACACGACTGAAGGAAGCGTAGTAACAGGTAAAGATATTATGAAAACAACAGAATCATAGTATGCTTTAAACAAAAGATAGTGCTAGGCACAGTCAAGTCTATTACAGGCATCATTTTGAAGGTAATACACATGTGAGTTTCTTGTGTGTTTAAATAGATGTTGATGTCGGAGGCGTTTTTAATTTGGTTTTAATTGTGAACGCTAAAAGCTCGACTGTTCTGTAATGAGGATTACTGCGATGAGCGCCAGATATATCTATTTGTTTAATTGTTGTTAAGTCACTTTATGAAGTGCTGAATACACTTATTGACACTGTTGCAAAGTTTGTGTTCTATTTTTATAGGAAAGTACAAGTCACTAACAAGCTTCTAATCTGATAACTTTCATCTAAATTGTGGATGCATTTACAAACATTTAAATCCACATACACACACATCCAGACCCGGGACAAATATCTATAAAGCATTCAAATATTTGTTCTGTACGGGAATCGAAGCCGCGACACGCAGCGTGACGCAGCGCAGTAGCCAACCGTTCAGCCACTACCTACGTGTCGATAATCTTGCCAACAACGCCTGTTCTGTGTATAGTGTAGGTTTAATAAACAATTTACCCTCAAACGGAATAACAAAGCCAAAACATTAAAACTGGCACATGCGATCGACTGAAGCCAAAACATTGACAGATACATTAAACTTGCATGCATATAATACAGTCCTAAAACTACGCATGCAAATAAAATTACACACATACACAACTCCACATACGTATAGACCTGCATTTACTCCCTGACACTGATAGTAGAGGCCAGCTAGCACATGATACACGGTCGCAATTCGCAGGTTTGTGGTAACCTGTATCTAAATAAGTAATGTGTGGGTCACGGTCAGGGCTGTCCTCACGACTGACATATAATCGCTGCGGCAGTAAGCCAGCTAGCAGCAGAGTAAAGGGTTCTGTCACGTTTGTTGAACAGGATTGCTATTCTGCTCTACTAAACCTAAAAGCAGTAAGTAACAGATACTTAATAATAGAATAGTATCGAAATGCCTAAAACTTCGTTAACGTTTGAATCCCCAACCGGTCCAAAGAGACCGCGCTGTTATTGTTTTACTATTGTGTCTCGTTTCGCGGGTATCTGAGTAACTACGTTATGAATGCGAAAGTAACTCTCTCTAGGTCTTCACACCTAAGCCGCTAAGCCTATTTTAATGGAATTTAGCTTAGGACATGGTCTAGGATATGGAAAAGGACTTGAAATACTTTTTATAAACACACTAAGCCGATGAAACTGTGGGCAGCTTTTATTTAGTGTCCGACACAAAGATGACGGCAAGCGTTCTTTATAAAATCCTTTTTTCCCCGAAAATTGTTGTCTTTGAGGCACCGCATTTTGGTTTTGTAGGGTAGTATTATACTATAGGTAACACACACAGAGGGACTTCTAAATGACACTTCAAAAGAAAACTTCCTTATTCAATAAAACTATTACTCTCCTCTCAGGATCAACCGAGGAAAAGAGATTGTCGTAACACCGACTTTGAGTTTTGTAGATGGTTGCTGTTCTGTCTAATCAAATCTGTCAGTATTCTGCTGATCGAAATGATTGATAGGCCAGTTTTTACCCAAAATTGTCGAGTTCCGAAAACCAACTTTACCTGTATAATTAAAATAAATGATAAATGATGTTTATTTTGGAAATACTCGTAGGTTATAAATATGTAACACTTTTATACGTTAATTAAAACAAGATGAGGTGGGTGTTTCTTAGTTGACTAGCCTGAGAAGCAACCGAAACCAAACTCAGAGGTCAAAGTCTCTTTTAAAATCCATACGGCAAACATGTAATCATGAAATATTATAAACACCATGTAGATGAGTGTTTTTGATGAGAAGAAAGAACACAGATTTGAGTGGACCTGTCCAGTCGGTGTCGGTCATTTGTCAATATTCGTGTATTTATTTTATTTAATGTGTCTATGGTCTATTGTGTTGCAACTAGGTATTTACCTAAATCGATGTTAGCTAATAAACTAAATTTAAATAATCTTTGTGTAAGTATATTATATACGACCTCTTTAATATAAAAAGACATACCAAGATTGTTTGCATTTAGTTAACTACCTAAACCGATAGACCATAGCTCAGCTTAGGTTTCAATTTTTATTTCAACATACGCAGTTAATTAGCTCCTTACGAGTTAAGGAGCTAATACTGACAAATGACTGACATTGACTGGACAGGTCCACTGAAATCAGACTATGGCGTTGAAATGGTTAATTATATCGTTAATTTCAAACAGAACAATATTATTTTGTTGCTTCTATCAAAACATGTCGGCATCTGGTAGGTAGGTCTGAGTTAAGCTCGGATTCATCTTCAAAGATGCTTCAATCTGCTCAGCGCGGCGCAGGCAATAAAGACATTCCGGTCCAAATACCTTGTTTAGCTACAGGCATCTCATAATCATATCCGACGCTTTGAAAAAACTACACGAAGAATGCTTCCAGCGGTATGAGCGGCTTTACGACGTGGAGGAACCGTGGAGGAACATTCCTCACTTAGTAAGACGAAGATTTTTCGCTTTTACTTGTTAAATACGTTTAGATGGGATTGTGTGAGAAGTGATATGAAAGAAAAGGGAGATAGTGATAGCGTGACGGATGACAGGACAGAATGGAAGAAAACTACGTGTTGCGCCGACCCCAAATAACATGGAACAAGGGCAGGAAGATGAAGAAAACTTGTTTAAATTCGTTTGTCTGAGTAATGGTGGACTGAATGATTCTAAGCGAGATGTACAAAGAAATCATACTTCATGCTAGATCTGAAATGTGACAGAAGATTTATATCAAATCAATTCTAGAAGATATATAGTCAGAGTGCTTGGAGCTATAACTTATCCTGCTATATGCCAGTAACCCCGAAAGTCTTTCTTCAAAATTGTTTATAGAGAGTGTCAGAGCTATTACTGACTAAAACCCACCCGTGTTATTTCAATTGCCCTTTAAGTTCCAGGGCGGCGGCAACTCTTACGAACAATTCTGCAAATCTCAGGGAGTATTCACAATCAACTATCCATAGCATTCTTCCACGTAATCAATTCCTTAACACAACAATAATTGTTCTAGTGCACAAAAAGGTACGCTTGGCGCAATGGTTGAGCAAATCACTGCTTAACTCAGGTTCGATTTCCGCACGGAACATATAATGGGTGATTCATTCGGAGTTACTTTTTCTAAAACTAAAAAAAATATGAATAAAACAAAGGATGATGGGCAGATTTGTATGGAGTTTGTCCCAACCGTTGTAGCAATATATGATATGTAGTCAAATGTTATACGTGTTGCCCTTATTACATATATTCACTCCTTTTTACTCTAAGTGATGTCCAAGTAAGGAAAAAATATTTTTGAAAACAAGCTAAAAAAAACCATCCGCTTTTAGTAGGATGTTTGTCCTACATCTTTATTGCTATGCTAGTGTTTTTTATGTATTACGGTAAAGGATAAAAAATAAGAAAACCATTTTTATTAACCATTATTTTAGTATCTGTCATAATTACACACATTTTTCACAATTTACATTAACCTACAAACTGGATTATCTTATTTATTCGTTACGATCAATCGGAATTACATCGTCCATAAATCTTGCGGGGCATTGAAAATCATCAGCCTGGTGCCTCACAAATCCCAGGAACCAAATAATACTCATAATGTGTGCATACACAAGTTAAGATGGTGCGAATACCTGTCAAATATGAACAGTAAAGCTGTGGCAAAGCGTTTCTACCTGTCAAGTTAGTTTTTATTAATATATCTTTTTCCACCTGGCCTTAAGTCCGCCTTCTGGCTGACTTTCCTCCACTTTGCCCGATCTTCGACATCCTTTTCAGTCAGGCCATTGGCTCTCATGTCGGACTTGACGACGTCCAGCCAGCGCTTGCGAGGGCGACCACGGAACCTAGCCCCAAGGACAGCCATATTCATGTGTCTCCGACCAACGTACTCCATAGGACGGCGCATGATGTGGCCATAACAACGCAAACGACACTCTTGCAGTTTTTTACCCACGTCACGGACACCAACACTACCCGGATGAATGAGGTGCGTATGCGATCGGATCGGGTAACGCCGCTCATTCACCTCAGCATCTTCATCTCCATGACACAAAGCTCTTGAGTGTGTCTGCTTAATGCTGGTCAACAATCGCCACCGTATAGGAGGACAGGCCGTATGATGCATTTATATATCTGCCCTTTGAGCTTCGGAGGCATTTTGCGGTCACGTAGAATGCCCGTTACCTCGCGCCATTTTGCCCAAGCCGCGCTTATACGTGCTTGGACATTGTCATCCACGTTGCCAGACTTGTGCAGCACGGATCCAAGGTACCGTAACGTATCGGACTTTGTGATCAAATCCGAACCTATTCGGATAACGTTTGCATCCGTGCTACCACAGGATATGTACTCGTTTTTCGCCACATTTAGTGCCTGACCGCCGTTTTCCAGCGTGTCTTTCCAAATGTTGACTTTGCGCTCAAGATGGGCTTTGTTCTGATTAACGAGGGCGATGTCATCGGCATACATTATTAGCCATGGAGGCTGATCTTGGATGTTAGTCGTAACTACAGCGAGCACAACGTTAAACAAGAAAGGGCTAAGAACTGAACCTTGGTGAACGCCAACAGATATTGGGAAAACATTGGATTCACCAACAGCGGTCTGGATGAGGACACGGGATCGCGGTACATATCTGATATTGTCAATATAGGCCTGGGGTACGCCCTTGAAGCAGAGTGCCCACCAGATGGACTGCCAAGGTATACAGTAGAAGGCCTTCTGCAGGTCTAAAAAGGCCATATGCAGAGCTCTTCTTCTATATCTCTTATGAAATACCATAAATAACGCTAACTCTTAATTTTTTTTAAAGAAACCTTAAACACACGTAAGTTTTTTCTGACGCGGAATCCAGCTTCGTGGTCATACAATAATTTGTTCCTCTAAACGATATCTACAAATTGATATATCATACAAAGTGCTACAACACTTGGGACAATTTGCCCATTATCCTTTATCGGATAATCTTTATTATAATACAAAAGAACCATTCCTTACATTTACTTTTTAAAGATTATTTCTTTCAAATGTTGTCCGTAGCTGCGATTAAGGTGGTCCCTTCTGGAGTTCCAGTTTTCGATGACCCGACCGAGCATTTCCACTGGTATTTGGCGAATAACGCGTGTAATGTTGGCTTCCAGTTGATCAATCGTACGCGGCTTATCCATATAAACTTTGGACTTTACATAACCCCACAGAAAAAAGTCTAAGGGTGTGATAATTATAATAAAGATTACCCGATAAATTTGTTTTATTCATATTTTTTTTAGTTTTAGAAAAAGTAACTCCGAATGAATCACCCATTATCTGTACAAAGAGTGTGAGTTTACATGTTTGTGAACGCATTCACGATACTCGTACATGAATGATTCTTAATGTGGCTAAAGTTATAAAAATACAATGTAATTAATCAGATAATACGCCTGAGTGACCCGGGTCGGTAGTGAACACGTAGGTATGCACACTCCGGAGAGATAGGTAGTTTTAGCGCATACTCCCGAGCTACGGGTCGCGCGAAAACAATGCGGGTACCTAATGTGCGGGATGGTGGAAGTAAATATAGGTAACTTAAAAGGGGGGTTTTTGTTGTAAAATTATTTCTACTACTCGTAGGTACTACAAATACTGTCACGGTCTGTTATTCAGACCGTGACAGTAACAACAAATGCTAGCACGTTTTAATGGAACTTATACAGATACGTACTTAAATGGGTAAAGTCGTAGGTGTCTACGGTAGCAAAAAAACGTGTTGATTTTGTCAATATCCGTGTCGTTTACCGACACGTCGCGTCGGCGGCGAGACGCGAGAGGCGACAGCCGATACCAACAACAGATATTTTAATAACGTGTCGTATTGCGGCCGAATTAAACTTTTTTATATAGCACCGAGTATTTTTATTTTATTTTTGTATTTTCCTGCTTGCCTCTGGAATACATAGAGCTTGCCTTTCGACACGCTTGCCTGTCAATCACACACACACATCCACATGTGTGCCTGTGTATACATTTGTGTGTCTGCGTACAACGGTATAGGCGTTACTTTCAGGTTTCCATATGCATGGCTCTCCAAACCCTCGCCTTTCAAGAGCTTTTCTATTCAATACATAGAATTAGGGCTAACACAAAAGTAGTTCAAAGGTCAACCTTTTCTGTTTGACAAACTTATTTATACAACGTAGCTCTGGTTATTAAGTAGAAAGGGAGAAAACACTAGACATAGAGCTAAACTAACTTATAGTAGGGACTTCGTTCAGTGCCTAATCACCTCAAGGACTTCTATTGGTGGTATTTTAACCCGTTACATTTAATATTTTCTCCAAATATTAAAAGCAAGTCTAAGTTGTGGCGCGTCTCCGCTGCCGAATATTCAAACAATTATAAAGCCGTTCCAGCGTTAAAGTCTTCCATTATGATGAAATTGAGTCGAGTACTAAAGTGAGTAGTCGAGTGCGGGTACAGTACTCGAGTATAGTATAGAGTACAGCGGTATGAGACACAATCTCGAGGCATTGTTGAGCCAGGCACAAGAAGCCGCCTCAAAGGACCGCGCGAGAGCCGGGGATGGCGGGGTCTACTCGTTACAGAGTAATGTGTAATAAGGAAAAATATCATGTTGTATTAAAAAGAGTGTAATGATTGACATACTGATTGATGCTATTTAATATTACTACTATAACTTCTCAATGCCACACCGATACATAGCTCACGTGACATTAACCACAGTTTCTAGACAAACTTTCAAGCTTGCTAAATGTTCAATTACAATGTGTTAGATTGTTGATGGAAAACTAATAAATAAATCAATTTGAGTGAACCACATTTTGTAACAAATTAGTTCACGTGGTATACAATTAGCAAAACCATTCATAAATCATCCATAAACATTAAAGGCCTAATTCACCACCTATGATTAAGTTGCCAATATCTTACTTGGCAGATAATTTCATACAAATTCTGTTCCATTTATGAATTTATTCGGGAAGTAGTGGCTACTCGGACATTGTGAAACAGGCCCTAAGTCTCCTTTAAATACTCGGGATTAAATTAACTTAAGGTTCGTATTGATAGCGCGCTATAATGTTCCGTACACACCGCGACTCACTCCCGCCGTCAATTCGCGTCGGGTAGTGTGAAGGTGCCATAAAGGAGCCTACCTCGCGACCCCGAGGGGTTCCACCACAATGACGCCCGGAAATGAGTTCTCACTGACAAGTAATAAAGTTTAAATTACTTCGCTACAATTGGGGGGTAGCAATAAATTTAATCTTTTGTCTAATGTTCGTAGAATGATGTATGTTATGTTTTAAATTACTCCAATAGTAGTCTGTTGTCTGTGGGAGACCATTCGTTAGGTTTATTGCATATTTTGGGTGTCGAAGATATATTGAAGAATTTCAATTTCCTCGTAATGTGAGCGTGGTGCTTCGTATGAACAAATTGTGTTTTGAGTGGTATTATAGCAAATTGAGAATTATTTTTAACAATATAAGAAGCTTAACTGAAGAAGCTTTATTGCAATTTCTTATTTCATAAAATTCGAATGGACTTTTGTTCTGGTGTCTGAAATGTGTTCATATTAGTGAACGAAATCTTTGTAACGTGTGGTCACATCTTGTAGTGATGAATATAGAAAAATTTGTCAAGAATAATAAACAATTCCTAATTTCCGGAAGCCAAGTTAAGTCTCCTTTCTACATACTTCAGCTCCGCTAGGCACACATTAAGGTAGCATTCGGTTCTTAGCGACCGCGACCCACTACTTAGTTTACATTAGTACAACACAAGTCGCGCGTCGCGCTCGCCTGGTTTGTTCAGTACTCCATACAAATCCATATTAAACAGTGGGTCACGGTCCCTAAGAATCAAATGTTACCTTTAGCAACAAACTTTCTCTTAGCACTTCGCGGAGAAGTACTTAATATCACTAGATATAGACTTCTAAGCCAAGCGGATCCAGCAACACAAACGCAGTGAACTGGTGGTGAAGGCTTCCAGTGGTCTGTAAGACAGCTAGTGGGTTTCAGGTACGTACCTTCTGCTTGTCGAGCTGCTGCAGGATGTCGTCCACATCGCCCACGGCGACCGCCTGCGTGCGCAGCATGTCCACCTCCACCGACACCCAGTCGCGGATCTGCGCCAAGACATAACACATTACAACCAGAATGTTACTGAGGAAGTGAGAAGGAACTGTCTAAAGGAGAAGCTAGACATTAGAACAAAAAAATTACCAAAGAGCTGTGGGGAATGTCTAAAGGAGGGACTATCTAGCCTTTTTTAAAACAGAACTCTGTTACTAAGACTCCTTTATCTGTCCTATCTATCTATCTGTCTAACTATCCGTCTGTCACCAGGCGTGAACCGTGGTAGTTACACAGTTGAAATTTTCACAGGTGATGTATTTTTATTGTCACTATAACAAAATATATTACAAAACAGAATTAAATAAATACTTAAGGGGGCTCCCATACAACAAACGTGATTTATTTGCCGTTTTTAGGGTTCCGTAGCCAAAATGGCAAAAACGGAACCCTTATAGTTTCGTCATGTCCGTCTGTCCGTCTGTCCGTCTGTCACAGCCGATTTACTCGGAAACTATAAGTACTACAGTGATGAAATTTGATGGGAATATGTGTTGTATGAACCGCTACAAAATTATGACACTAAATAGTAAAAAAAAGAATTGGGGGTGGGGCCCCCCATACATGTAACTGAGGGATGAAAATTTTTTTTTCGATGTACATACCCGTGTGGGGTATCAATGGAAAGGTCTTTTAAAATGATATAAAGTTTTCTAAAAAACATTTTTCTTAAAGTGAACGGTTTTTGAGATATCAGCTCTCAAAGTCGTAAAAAGTATGTCCCCCCCCTCTATTTTTATAACTACGGGGTATAAAATTCTAAAAAAAATAGAGGTGATGCATGCTAATTAACTCTTTCAACGATTTTTGGTTTGATCAAAGTATCTCTTATAGTTTTTGAGATAGGTTGATTTAACTGTAATTTTGGTTAAGTTATTGTGCTTACACTGAAAGTACAAGGCAAAATATCGGGAGAGTTTAGGCTCCATTCACCAGGTGTATAAATTGACATAATAAGTTTATTATATTTGCTGCTACGGAACCCTTTGTGCGCGAGCCCGACTCGCACTTGGCCGGTTTTTTTTTTTTCAATTTATGTTGGATACGGATTTAAGTCTACCTAGATGCAACTGAGTACCAATATTTTACATGGAGCAGCTGCTTATAAACATCCACATCCACCAGTAACTCTGTAAGACGATACCTCTTGGTAACACTGCTGTCAGTTTACTTGGCTTCTGATCTGACTATCCGTAAAGAAATTCCCAGGTCTAGAAATGATGCCTATTTATTTTAAGCCGGAGGAATAATTTAATAATAAACAAAAAATTCTGAACTTTTTTCTTGTACCAAATGAAAAATGCCTCAATTTTTTTCTTACACCTGATGAGTTTGTGATTCTAGTTGTTATTACAGAAAAAAATCGAGGCTCAGGATTCTGTCAGCCAAGCGTGGTTATGGGTTAGTAATATGGATGCCATTTCCAGTGGTAATCACTTGGACAGTCAGCCCCAATTCGCGTCTATCTTGCTTTCTGACGCTAACATTGATAGTGCCAAGTCTAGCTGATACTAGATGAAGATGCTCCCTAGAAGCACTAAGCTGGAATCGTCTCATCAGAAGACGCAACAAGGCCCTGTCTACTTCGCTACATATACGGAAGACATGTAATCACATCGACACATCTCCGGAAACAATACCCGGTGTAACACAAACATGACGTGCTGTATCAATTACACTCAGCTGAAGCCTCATTTCCTCGACAATGCTGTTTACGGAAGCGCCGCACATATATCGACACATTTAATATCTAATAATATCCTCACATTCGAAAACGTTTCCTTTCCTCGTTCAACTTCACGAACAGAAAAAATGTAACAAATAAATGTCACTACAAGATTATAAGGGGACCCTTCTTAACATAATTCTGCTATAAAAACCAATGCAGGCGAGCTCGCGACCTGCCCGATAACAATAACATTTTACTCCAATACTGTCCTTTAGAGAAAGCCTGGAGCGGTAGAACCTATATACTTTTAGTACATTGCCTACGGATGGGTGGGCGAGGAATTTTATAGGAATCAGAGCGAGGCCGGCGCATTTTTTCCATTTCTCTGTGGGTATAAAGGCCTGAGGTCATCTGCGGCCGCTGTAATGCCGAACACCCAATTCTGATTTACTGGGGCCTTCTGCGACCTTTTTGGAAACATACCGACCGCCCCGACAGCCATGTGGTAGGTCGCGGCTGTAGATATTTTATTTTGTGTTTGCTTAGTTTTAATAATTTAATGATTATGCTTTGGTGTGTGTTTTGTGTTGTGCAAATAAACGATTATTCTATTCTATAAGTTTTGATTTTTAACATTTTAACGAATTAAAATACTTGTTGTTTAGAAAACTGACGACTCATCCTCATCATCATCATCATCTCAGCCGAAAGACGTCCACTGTTGGACATAGGCCTCCCCCAAGCGTCACCACAGCGACCGGTCCTGCGCGTCTCGCATCCATCGGATTCCCGCGACCCTCGCCAGGTCATCGGTCCACCTTGTCCTTCCGACGCTGCGTCTTCCGGTACGTGGCCGCCACTCTAGAACCTTCCGTCCCCATCGACCATCTGTTCTACGAGCAATGTGCCCTGCCCACTGCCACTTAAGTTTAGCGATTCTTCAACTGACCTACCTACCTTCTGGAACTGACGACTGCATTGTATTTATTGCATAACTGTAATGTTAATTCATTTACAAGTGATACTGATAGTGTGACGGACGACGGGACAGAATGGAAGAAGAAAACGTGTTGTGCCGACCCCGAGTACCTAATACGGGATAAGGGCAGGAAGAACAAGAAGAGTTGTTGTTAATTCATTAAATACCATTTTTGTTTTTCTTATTGAACTACGTTACCGATCAGATTATTGTTATTAAAACCTGAAAGTACTAAGTATAATGGAGACCAGACATTCCTGAAATACACATTTATACTTTACAACGACTAAATAACAACACAGTGACTACCTAGTCTAAATGTGTCTGCTTGAGCACGTGTAGATAAGGAATGCGCCGCTCTCGTAGATGTCGGCAATAAATCGGTTATGTGCATGTAGTCGTAAAGTGCTGTCGTCTGATAGTGCACAATAAAGTGCAGACAGCACTACAAGTGCAATGAAATGCTCTTGCTGCTCACTATCAATACACCTTCGAAAGCATTCATGACACCTGTAAGCTATTAAATATATGTATTTTCGTTTTATGTGTTCGCATTGTTCTAGCTATTTATTAGATAAACTACTGCACTCTCTTATGCAAACTTTAGTAAATTACCCGTCTAGGCTTCTGTTAAACGCGATCAAACCAAACAAATTACAGTAGCGTGCACGTCTACAATCTCGCCCCCTATGTTTACACGGTTCGTCTAAGGAATATACCGTGGTAAGCGGCACTTGCGGGAATGGCCCGACTCAGCCGCTTGGGCGGCGCGCGGCGTCGCCCGCCGGAGTAATGCTGACATTCCGAACAGAGCGTCAAGCGCGCGCCGCGAGTTGTGAAGGAAGCCGGGTCAGTAGGTTAGTGTTTGTTCGGAAACGAGGAACAGTTTTCTATAGAATTAATCTTTTAGGTAAAATTGCTTCAGTTTGTCAACAGTTGACCGAGTTACAGTTGTTCTATCTCAGCGAGGCGGAATGCTCTTGGATGCTAGAGTAGGTCTGTCTATTTTAAATTGAAATGCCTACTAAAATCAAATTAAATCTTTTTTCTTTTGTGATTCGTTTGAAGTTTAATTATTAGCTTTTCTCCGAAGTTTTCTCTACAAAAGTTGTAGTGCCTGCGTCTGCAAAAGACTTCAAACTAATAGGTAATCTATCGTGTGCAGCGCTGTCTGCGAGTCCAGCCACAAAACAAAGCGCGCCGCCTCACGGCCGCTCAACTTGTACTCCACAAACAAAAGATTAACCTCTCCGTACTTAGCGCAAGTTTCACATCTTTCCAACTTACAGCTAACTTCCAAAGTGAACTACTCACTACTGTTAGGGTGCACACACAACTGCGGCTGTGCGCCGAGCGACGATTTCATTTGTATGGAGATTACCGCGGGCGGCGGCGGGCGCTCCGTGCAAATTGCCACCGTTTGAGGTTCGTGTCCTAGATGTGAACACGCCCTTAGTGCCAACACTACTTCCTGAATTAATTTCACTTACTACTTCGTTAAGTGCTCGATTGAATAGCTTCTCTCACTATTTTCACCTTTTTCCGTCCTCTGACGGCGTAATGAATTCCTAACGACGGCCATTTTGTTCGATTAAGGAACTTTGTCGACTAAATCGGAATTTTCGGAGGCGATATTTGAAATGATTTGGCTTTATATTACGATTGTATCGGGGAAACTATTATTTTCATAAATTAACTAACGGGTAATGACTTCGCTTGAGGAAATTACGTAGTTACGAAATATTTATTTCAGTTGTGCGAGCAAGGTTCAAGGTTTGTCGCATGCGCTAACTACAGTAACTACCCAATCAAAGTGAATTAACTGGTTAAATATATCGCTTTTACTTTGCTTTTTATTTAAAAACTGTGCACGGAAAACATTCAAACAGGAAATCAAGGCACAACTTGGAGCTTTTAACTGTTATTCCAGTAAACTGCAACTTATGTTTGCTACAAAATATCAACAAGCTCTACTTTTTGAACGCAATTTTTTCATACGAACCCAACGAACAGTTTCATTTGAGTTTTGAGAGTGCATTGTGTGCCCTCTGCGTGTATACTGAGTCGGTTCTGCCTATCGGACGTGAAGTTTTTAACAGTCGGAACTTAATCAGGCCGTTACCGGATGGCCAGGCGGCAAGCTACCCATTGCTCACCTATGTTCCTTCTTTGCCTTACGTCTCAGGACCCCGGGGTTCCCTTTCGAACAACCCATGGTAATTACTGACATTTCAAATATTGCCTAGTTACTGTACACGTCACTAACTGCCCTATTTCCCCGCGGCCAAGCGCGGGTGTTCCCAACAAGCCGCGGTGTCGTCAAAGCACTACCTCCGCCCGCCGCGTCGCCCGCTGTGTGTGCCTACCCGCCGCCGCCGCGCGCTACCCGGCACCCGCGCCAAATTGTGCGGAAGAGATAAACTTACCGTCTTCAAAGAATGGAAACGTACAGAAGGCCCAATGCAAAAAAACTAACACTTGTGCTCCTCATTATTTATAATACAATATTTTAAGTCCAGTGGCAGTTCCCACGCCTTCAAACTTCGATCACTGACAAACTACCGTCTTATAACTAAATATTCAGTGAATAGTTCAAACGTCTACTCTTGCTAAGCAAAAACGAGCCAAAAAATCACGTTTGATGGAGCCCTTTAGATATTTACCTATTTTATTCGGTCAGTGATAGTGTGACGGATCACAGGACAGAATGGAAGAAAAAAACGTGTTGCGCCTACTCTAAGTAATATGGGATAAGGGCAGGAAGAAGAAGAAGAAGAAACTGTTTAACTCCATCGACGACCGCATCGTCACTTTCTATCAGGTGGATTTCCAGATGGCGGTCGAGCCTATCAGAGTTAAAAAAAAGACGAACGGACAGCAGAATCTTAGTAGTAGGGTCTCATTTTAGTAAGGAACCCTAAAAAATGGGTCGACTTTGATGCGATAGTTTTCATGCCATATCGTAATCTTTGACAGTAACCAGGTGGGTATTGTGGGTAATTATAAAACTCAAAAGAAAGCTCTTGTTCAACGCTCACTCGACTTGTCGAAAACCACCTATTGAGTGAAGCTTCTGACTTGTACAATTCACGTGGCGACCGCCAACATTTGATAGAAGCCGCAACAAACAACTCAATGCAATCACGTCGTTCCACCGAAGAAAAATGTTACCGATTACATTGTCGACTTCATTGTGAAATTGAATCGCACTGCGGATGGCGAGCAGGCAATGGATTTCATTTTGTGACATTCGCTCGTTATTTTGAGCAGATCAGGTAAATTGCTTGGCTTTTTGTCTCTTTTCAAAGAGCGAATTTTTGGCTACTGTATTTTACTCGCGTATTGTTTGGGTACTTCTGGTAAAAGGAGAATGTTCATCATCATCATTTGTAAGTATGACTTTTGAGTTTCTATTCGGCTCAGGCGTAAGACGTCTCTTTCGCAAAATGTCCCCTGGTCGTTCTATTTATAGATACCTAAGCAATTGTTCAAGTTATTCCTCGTGTAACTTTAGTTTTTCACATAATTTAAATTCAATTCACGATAATTTGATACCGATTGGAGTGTCTCCGGCATTAGTAGAGCCTCTGAAGCGACTGTTCAGTTTAATGTCTGTGCGCTATAGCATTAGTCTGGCGGCTTCAATCGTGTCGTGTCCGCTAAACCGGAGTGGTGCTAGACCCAGACGTGAGAAGTTAAAGTCAGAAGTCCACCGCTCTATTCCATGCAGGATTTTATTATCAACGTCTTTCTTCAATCTGCTAATCTACAGATATATGTATGTATTTTTAACTTACCTACTTAAAGTCTGCCAGTTTTTAAGTAGGTGATTACATCAGTCACCTGGTTTTACCAAAATAATTTCTCACCGACTAAAAAGCAGTTACCTCGGTAGTAATAGATTTACAATTAGTAATATTGTCTAGCTCTTTAACTATTTGATTTAGCGTTCTTGTTTCCTACGAGCAGGTTCAAGTGGGTCTTCTGCCGCTCCTACTATGCGCGTCGGTCGGTCCCCGAGGGTAGTCGTAGTGCGACTTCAGATTACATTCACACCGGCTCGTGATCGTCCGCGGCCACGAGTGCAGTTACCAGCGCATAACTGGCTGGTGGTTTGAGCCAATTATAGCAATCGTAGTGAGTGAGGAACTTGTGCAATTTTAGATGGAGAAATCAGCCTAACAATAATTTAATTACTCAGATACCCGCGAAACGAGACACAATAGTAAAACAATAACAGCGCGGTCTCATAGGACCGGTCGGGGATTCAAACGTTAATGACTAATGATAAATGGTCGTTGATAAGTTTGTATAATTGTTGACCCATCTTTATCTCGTTTAGCAGTTATTGATTGGCAAAGAGTTATCATCTACTTAGCCTTTTCCCAGTTATATTGGGGTCGGCTTCAAGTCAAGCCGGATTTAGCTGAATACCAGTATTTTACGAGGAGCGGCTAGGCAGCCGCTGGTTGTGGACGTCTGGTAGGCACCAGACGTCTACAACCCATTAACTGGGGTAACACGGTACTTCATGACAAGACTGGAGTTAGATTTACTGGCTTCTGACTATCCGTAACGACTGCCAATTGATTAGCAATGAGTGGTCAGTAGTAATTAATTCATCGATTGTTACAGTAATCTGATGCGGTTGTGTTTACGAAGTTCGTTTTTATTTTGCAATGAGTCCACTTTTGAGCTTGATCCCATCAATGTAAGGTGTCTACACAGTCTACGAAAGAACTTGCATAATGTTACTACACGGCTACATACAAATTCCGAAAAAATACCTGGTGATCTCTCTTTCTCCGATATTTCTTAATTAGGCTACTATTTTTTTTTATTATGGACCCGCCGTCACTTAACGTCATTCCTCATTCCGATAAGTTTTTAAGCGATTTCAACTGATGGGCAGAACAGCCTAACATCAATCATGGGAAACCTACGGGGACCGCTTCCCTCTTGTTCAGCGCTGCGATTCCAAATATTACAGTCAGTGCTTCTTATTGTCTGACTCATATTTCTCTCTTTATATTTCTAAGATGGGGCGGGTAAGACAGGGCACAGACCGTATCTGTTTTAGTTTTCTTCTTGTTCTGTAAATGCTGTAATGTATTAGTGATGCTTACCTGCAGCACGGTGGTGTCGAAGTGCGCCAGCAGCGCGGCGGGCGACTGCTGCGACGAGCGGCGCCGCCCCGACAGCCGCGCGCTCCACTCTGTAATATAGTTGTGATGCTTACCTGCAGCACGGTGGTGTCGAAGTGCGCCAGCAGCGCGGCGGGCGACTGCTGCGACGAGCGGCGCCGCCCCGACAGCCGCGCGCTCCACTCTGTAATATAGTTGTGATGCTTACCTGCAGCACGGTGGTGTCGAAGTGCGCCAGCAGCGCGGCGGGCGACTGCTGCGACGAGCGGCGCCGCCCCGACAGCCGCGCGCTCCACTCTGTAATATAGTTGTGATGCTTACCTGCAGCACGGTGGTGTCGAAGTGCGCCAGCAGCGCGGCGGGCGACTGCTGCGACGAGCGGCGCCGCCCCGACAGCCGCGCGCTCCACTCTGTAATATAGTTGTGATGCTTACCTGCAGCACGGTGGTGTCGAAGTGCGCCAGCAGCGCGGCGGGCGACTGCTGCGACGAGCGGCGCCGCCCCGACAGCCGCGCGCTCCACTCTGTAATATAGTTGTGATGCTTACCTGCAGCACGGTGGTGTCGAAGTGCGCCAGCAGCGCGGCGGGCGACTGCTGCGACGAGCGGCGCCGCCCCGACAGCCGCGCGCTCCACTCTGTAATATAGTTGTGATGCTTACCTGCAGCACGGTGGTGTCGAAGTGCGCCAGCAGCGCGGCGGGCGACTGCTGCGACGAGCGGCGCCGCCCCGACAGCCGCGCGCTCCACTCTGTAATATAGTTGTGATGCTTACCTGCAGCACGGTGGTGTCGAAGTGCGCCAGCAGCGCGGCGGGCGACTGCTGCGACGAGCGGCGCCGCCCCGACAGCCGCGCGCTCCACTCTGTAATATAGTTGTGATGCTTACCTGCAGCACGGTGGTGTCGAAGTGCGCCAGCAGCGCGGCGGGCGACTGCTGCGACGAGCGGCGCCGCCCCGACAGCCGCGCGCTCCACTCTGTAATATAGTTGTGATGCTTACCTGCAGCACGGTGGTGTCGAAGTGCGCCAGCAGCGCGGCGGGCGACTGCTGCGACGAGCGGCGCCGCCCCGACAGCCGCGCGCTCCACTCTGTAATATAGTTGTGATGCTTACCTGCAGCACGGTGGTGTCGAAGTGCGCCAGCAGCGCGGCGGGCGACTGCTGCGACGAGCGGCGCCGCCCCGACAGCCGCGCGCTCCACTCTGTAATATAGTTGTGATGCTTACCTGCAGCACGGTGGTGTCGAAGTGCGCCAGCAGCGCGGCGGGCGACTGCTGCGACGAGCGGCGCCGCCCCGACAGCCGCGCGCTCCACTCTGCAACAAGCACGGTAACGTTAGCGATCAGCTCGAGAGGACAGGGGGACAGGGTGCAGCTTAGGAGTCACACGCAATGGTCCGCATGACACTAAGTGCGGAAACCATAGCCAGACATAAGACAGCTTTTGGCAGTGCCACTCTTAAGCCAGCGATCAGCTCACTAGGACGCAGTAGGAAAGGGTACAGCTTAGGAGTCACGCGCAATGGTCCGTATGAGACTCAGTGCTGAAACCATATTCAGATATAAGGCAGCTTAAGGGTGGCACTGCCGGATACTGTTTTTTTTCTTAAATTCCACCTGGATTATATTATTAGGTTATCTATTTTATTATTAGGCTATTTAAATCCAGAGTGTGAATAAGTTAGTTTTAGATAAGCGTGCTCAGTCGTCGACGACGAGGCTACCAATTAATAATTTACAATTAACAGAGAAAGAACAACGATCGACGGATCTGTTTCAGGCCATCAGATTATAAAACTTGGTGATCAAGTATCAAAATTTACATGTAAAACTTTATAAACTTGTAGGAGAGCAAGTGCAACTGGTAAATCAAAGCTCGATTCAAATCTCAACTCCGGCGTACAGCCAACAGGCAGTACAACTCAAACACAAAACCGAGCTTTACCCGAAAATACAAACTGCGGGTCAACATTTAAAAAGCCTGAACCGTTCTGCAGTGGAAAATAAACAAGTAAACAGGCGCTTCCGGCGCTCGGGCGGGGCCGGCGCCAGGAAACGAACCCGCGCTGGAACACACACGCCCCGGCGACGACTGCGCCACTGTGTCCCTGCACTAACACAAACGGACTGCATTCATATTTTCCGAGCAGATGATCTCACGTCTGCTGGAGATTTGCAACGGTACCGCGCAGTGCTGGACAGTCTCGCTCTATGTTTTTCTTTTGCGACGTATTCCTGTCGCGGCGACGCTTTGACTTTCCAAGTGCATTCATTTTTAATATTCATGTTTTGACAGTGACGTCTGGCTTGGGCAATAAAGTATTAAATGTTGCTTTGAGATTAGTAAACAATAAACACGTCTCAACGTGGGCACTATCTTGTTAGAATAGGTCAATCTACAGAGAAATTAGTGCGGGTTTTTAAACCTAAACGTACGATTGTTGATCGCGTTAACGCAAACTTTATTTTTTGTCAAACAGTACTAAAAAGAGGTTTTGCGTTATTGGCACCAGGCGGCGCTTATACAGATTTAGTACAAATTGACGTTTACAATACGCAATACGGCGACAGGAGATCGATCGACCAGACACAGACATTACGACTATCTCAAAACAGATGGAAATATGGTATTACCTATATTTACTTAACTGCATTAGCATGAAGACATGACCGAATAAAGTAAGAATATTTGGGTCAGCAGTACTCTACTGAATACTACCACATTCTCGTATATTTCATAGCCGATACCCATTCCGCCGACTTGCCAGGCAGTCTATAGGCTTGCCCCAATTACACTAACTAAAAGCAAACACGGAATGCGCAGTCAGCACTCGGCAGCTGTAGTGGCGATAACTCACAGTTGTGGACTTTTTGCAGCAACTAGCAGCGGCCGGCAGCGGTCGCCGGCGCTGCTGATTCATTTACTAAGTACCGCCATTCATCATTCACTTAAGAACCCGTGTTTTGTTACAGATTTGAGTAATTAGCGCGGCTGATGTTATATTTAGACGAGACGGCTTTTTCTTGTGAAAGGATTGATCGCTTTCATTTTAGAGATGGATGCTTCACGCTCACTTGAGACAGATCGGTCTTGTCTGGGTCTTTGATTGAAATATTCCACCTGTACTATATATACTTTTTCTTGAAAATTGCTTTTCTGAGCGCGGAAAAATAGGAAAGAGACTGTCATAATCAACTTGTCTGATTTAATTCGCGTTCTTTGTCACAAACATTGCACCCTCAATGTACTTAAAATCGGAGTTGGTGTAAACTTTGCAACTTCCTCGGCGGCGCTCATCATTAAATATCTAGCTAGCAGTCGCAGGGAATTAATATTAATTAACCGAAGTTAGCAATGGCCGACAACACAGTCCCTTCGGAGATATTTTGTAAAAGTTGGTGAAAGTCGTCCGGAGTCGTTTTATTTGTGCGCGCTCGAGGTCGCTCGTCACCCTCCGAACTTCTCCGAAATGTTTGAAAAAACATCAAGTTGGTAATTTCATTTACTAAACATGGACCAGAAGGTCACTGTGAAAACATACTGAAAACTCTAAATGAACACATGTCTACATACTAACCAACAAAAGACCGGCCAACAATTATTTGGAAGTACAAACTGGACGACTCTTCAGTACCTACTGCCTAAAACTGTCCAGAATCCAGTTCACGTTTCGCGTAGTGACTTAAATTTTTCATTGCTTTCAAAGCAAAACTTCTAAATATTCGTCTTTAATTAATCTCATATACCTATTTACAAATGACCAGTTCATTACCAGAAGTGATGCTGAGCGTTTCGGCCGTTTTGCACGGACGTGGCGCATATTCCTAGCTGATTTGTTTTTTTTTTTGTGTTAACTAATCTGTAAAGTCGCCATTGTTTTGTGCAAATAAAATGTTTTTCTTTCTTTTCTTTCTTCTTTCTAGAAGTACCTAACTGGTGCTTCTGTTCTTAACTTTAATGTGTCCTCACGAAGTTTATGTCTTTAGATATGTACACAAAAACTTCATTCAAATTGATTGGACTTTAATGGGGTTCACAAACTCCTGCCTCGGGCTCCTAATGTTTTCTTTTATCATTAAGTTTTCAGGTTATTTTCAAAACATATGATCCTTTTATCGTGGAACTTTTCTCATCTTTTTGAACATAAAATATTGATTAGCCATCTACAGCATTGGGAACACAACAACAATACAAGGTATGGTACAATTCGGACAAGCCAATCTTGTTATTGAGAGGTCCCCTCCGCGAGGGAACAGGACTGAGGGGCGGTCACCCTCCGTGCTGACTGTCGTGACCTGTAACTACTGCAAGATATTGGACATCTGAATACAATCACTGAGTAGAATGGAACTACCGACTTGTTCTTATATGGAGGGTCGAATGTGACAATGGAGTATGGACTTAGCATTAAGTATATTTTCGGCAATATCGTGTTGTTTATTGATCTAACTGATGAACAGTTTCTAAATAAGCTAAACAATTTAAGACAACCATCAGCTCAGTTTGTGAGCCAAAGGTATTCTTCAGCTAGTTCCACTTGTGCGACCGAGCACTGCCTTTTTATCTCAAGTGAACAGAAATCTCTTTGAACAGTGCTTCCTGTGAAACGAGATAATATCTACGAACAATGTTTTCTATCAATCAAGATTTCGGTGAAATATGATGTCTAGGAATAGAGATTTATATGAACTATGCTTTTTGTATGTACCGTCAAACGGGGTGAATAGGAACGCAGGGGTGAATAGGAACAAAACTTTGATTTTAATTTTTACTTTGGTTAAATATTTTATCTTCATTTCTGTATAAGCATCGCCTTTTATTACAATTAATGGATAAATAGGAGTAAGTAAATGCTGGAAAAACCTGTTAAATAACGTTAAAATCCGGAGTAATTAAATGCTGGAAAAACCTGTTAAATAACGTAAAATCCAGTAACCATTTTCGTTCCTATTCACCCCTGCGTTCCTATTCACCCCGTTTGACTGTAGTCGTATCGTAGAAGCGAGTTTCTATATTAGGTTCCACACTTTCTTAACTGTTATCGTACTAGTATTGGTTCACCAACAAGCCGGTGTCCGTGCCGCGATGCTATCGCCCGTCGCGCCGGCCGCCGCGCGCCGCCCGCGAAGCCTCGCTGACTGATTACAGTTCACTCACAGCACGTAAACGGATCAACAGATTAACTGCCACACACTACACGAAAGGGAAACGCTTCTTTGTTTTTATTGTAGGTTGCTTCTAGGTAAGCGTGCTGCATCGTTAACCATATTATTGCTTACACTAATCACGCTAATATTATATAGAGACAAAGTGTGTGCATATTTGTTACTTCTTCATGCTCGAATGGCTGAACGAATTGTCACATGGGTGAAACATGTACTGGATCAGCCTATAGGATACTTACGTGTATCTTGGGAGTATGTTCCCTTGGGTTTTCTACTTTCATGCGGGAGAACCCGCTAGCAGTTAGTAAAACAGTTAAAATTCTCTGTGATAGACGCGCCTATAGCTATCATCCAGACTACTTACTGCTCTTTAGAAATTCATAGCAATGTCTTCGATAAACGCAGATTCCCTAACCTGCCCCCTGCTTCCCTGGACCCTCTCTAAGACCAGCAACAAGTAACCAACTTGATAGCACTCGTGGTATATATACGTGTCTATACCATGACGGTCAAATGCCAAGCCATAGATCGCTATGAGATCGATCTTTGAGCTATAATGACCGAGCTCGCGGGATTAGTGCCAATTAGCGGTCGCGGAGATGTGACTGCCGAGATAAATGATGCTGGCACCGCCCACACACTCGAGATAAATGCCTTCCTCATCTGTAGCGCCCGGGACGAGATGGAACAAGGAGATTTATATAAACCCCATGAAAGATACCGATGCGATTGATTGACGTGGCTGTCGGATTCCCTTCACGAATATTTCTACGGCTTACCAAAATTTCAAATATAAGTCAGAAAACGTGTATTTTGTTCCAGAAATAGTTTCAATACTTCGAAAGCTTCGCTTTTTGATCTTCTTTTTTCGGTATATTTATAGATTTTGAATATGGTCCGCCTACTGTAGGCGGGCATTAGTAGGTAAATTCATACATTAATGTTCCATTTCATTTAGACTGGGCTGCTCCATTATTTAGTCTCACCAATAAAGAGCCTGACAATAAAGATAATGCAAATAAATGTGAAATAAACTCAATAAAATTAGCTGCTCCACTCGTGAATACCGATGAGGGAGCTGCGCTGGTTCGCAATAGACCGGCGGCATTAGGCCGGCTGCTTACGACTCAGCGCTCTAATCCTGCCAAATTAGTTTAGAGTTTCTTGGGGTAGTTCGTTTGTCGGCGGCCGGTCGTCGGCCCGTTTGATAGTCTTTAGGGGATAAACTAGAGGCTGTTAATGAATAGATCTGCCAGGGCGTGTCGTGAGGACGTAATGACCAACTTAAGTGAATTTGAAAGTAAAATGAGCTTCGAAAATGTCCTTGTTACGACTAGTTGAAGAAAATATAAATGAAAGGTGCTAATTAAAACTACATACACTAAAGACCTAAAATATGATGTCAAAAAATTCTTCGACTGGAAGTGTTCAAAAGACTGGCGGCATTGGCACTGTGTATGGCAATGCTTAATCTCTGATCGAGATAAAAGCCAGCCCTTGGGTAGCGCGGAGTGTCAACAAGGCATTAGGATAACGCTTTAAAAAGCGTATGAGCACTCGGACCCTACGGCACAAGAATTTCAACCACAAACGGCTCAACAATATAACTGCTGACGAGGTTGTTATATTTCCGCCACTTGAGGTTCTCCTCAACCGCAGCGGCAGCACCAGCAGTGCATGACGAGTTAGGAAGATGGAAGATGGGCACACCAAATGGCTACCCATCATGTATATGTTGTTATTTTTTATTGTTGATAGGTTCGCGCTTGATCGCTATCTCACGGATGGAACACGTTTACTTTGAAGTAACCTATTCACTCTTGACTTAAAGATTCCCGGGTTGTAGCTATCTGCCAACATAGACTCCAGCAGTTTAAATTAGTTAAGTGTTTTTATTTTTCTTGTTCTATCTATGTGCTATAGTTGCAAGCCACAGTTCAGTGTATCCACTGCAGCTCCATCACGCCTACAATAGGCTCGTCTATCTCTAATCACGGCTCGTGCTGATAATAACGGGCATTAGAGCGTCCGCCGCGTGATTACGAGGCGACCATCGTTAGTATGCCGCGCCGGAGCGGGGTGGCCGCGCTGGATTATGGCGGATTAATATTTAAACGATGCTGATCGGAATACTGATGCAAGCGCTGGTCGTGTTGCGGCTCGCTTGGAGACGGGTGACGAGGTGAGGCTTGTCGCGGTGGATAAGGACCTCAACTTATATAGTTAATTAAGGGATCTGGCCACGGTTTGATCAGTTAACCGGCGGGATGATTATAGTTTTTAGGGTTTCGTACCCAAAGGGGTAAAACGAGACTCAATTACTAAAACTCCGTCGGTCTATCTGTTCGTCTGTTACCGGGCTGTACGTATATTTCATGAACTATAATAACTAGTCGATATTTTTTATTTTTTGGCTGCTCACTATAGCAACAAATAATAAAAACAAAGTAAAGTAAATATTGAGGTGGGGCTCCCATACAACAAACGTTTTTTTTTGACGTGACAACGTCTTAAATTAGGTTGCGGCTGGGAGTCACTTATGAAAAAGTGTAACGCTCGGTTAGTCCAGTCAAAATAGACATTCTAGTTTGCATTAATTCCCAACAAGCTGGATTTTTGTGCAGGCCTTAAATACGTCATTACGAATGTTATGTCAAAAGTCCCCATCGATCCCGCTTGTGCGTTGTTTTTTATTCGAGGTCAAAGGTCACAAATTAGCGTTTTTTGCGTATATCTCTGAAACAACGAGAGCTATCGAAAAATGGTTCAGGCAAAGTTTGTAGATCGTAAAATTGTCTACAAAAAAGATCCAACACTTTTTCTTCTACGATGCACTGTTCTCGAATTATGGCTATTTTAAACATAGAAAATACGAATATGCACTTATGCTAAGGGATGATGGGTTCGATGAATATTTGAAGGACAAACCATCTGTAACGATACATAAGCAGTGTCGTAAAGCATACACTCGGAAGAGCAGCATCGCTGCAGCTAAAATACAGTGTGAGGTGGAGATAGCTACCAAATCTGGGATTAGTCCTCCTCGTACTAGCACGAGGTAATGAATCGTCTTTTTGACGAAATACTGTTTGTTCTGTGGCAATGAAGCGGATAAAACGGCTGAAATAAAAAAAAGCGCAGCATCTTCGACCAAGAGTGTCCTAAACTTTCAACCTTTGACTTCAAGAAAACCATCTTTAAGGAAGCTCAGACTCGTTCTCATGACCTAGCAAGTAGTGTCATTGCCCGCATTCAGTATGAATATGACTTAGTTGCTGCTGAGGCTAAGTACTACAGTGATTGTTACACTTAAAATACGACTTTCCTGCGGTCTAAAGTCACGATATCTCGAAAGCGATGCTTTATAGAAGAAAAGTGTCCACATCTTTTTTGTAGACAATTTTACGATCTAGCAATGACACTACTTGCTAGCTCATGAGAACAAATCTGAGCTTCCTTAAAGATGGTTTTCTTGAAGTCAAGGGTTGAAAGTTTAGGACACTCTAGGTCGAAGATGCTGCGCTTTTTAGGGTTCCGTACCTCAAAAGGAAAAAACGGAACCCTTATAGGATCACTTTGTTGTCCGTCTGTCCGTCCGTCTGTCAAGACCCTTTTTCTCAGGAACGCGTGAAGGTATCAAGTTGAAATTAAAACCATATATTGAAATCCGCGGTCCCTTGAAGTTGTGCAAAAATCAAACTTGTAAGTTGACGGGAAAAAAAGATACGCCCGTTTATGTTGCAAAAAACGTACATTTCGACACTGTCAAAGGAATCAAAACTCATAGGGTGCTTCCCGTTGACCTAGAATCTTGAAATTTGGCACGAAGCAAGGTATTATAGCACTAATATCGGGAAAAGTCTGATAACTGTAAATTTTTAGTTACGTCACAAGAAAAAAAAATTGAAAAGTCTTCAAGACTCGATTCGAGAATTAAACTTTTTTCATAGGTAAGTAAGAGGTATCGAGTTGAAATTAAAACCATATAATTAAGTCTGTAGTCCCTTGAAACTGTGCAAAAATCAAACTTGTAAGTTGACGGGAAAAAAAGATACGCCCGTTTATGTTGCAAAAAACGTACATTTCGACACTGTCAAAGGAATCAAAACTCATAGGGTGCTTCCCGTTGACCTAGAATCTTGAAATTTGGCACGAAGCAAGGTATTATAGCACTAATATCGGGAAAAGTCTGAAAACTGAAAATTTTTAGTTACGTCACAAGAAAAAAAAATTGAAAAGTCTTCAAGACTCGATTCGAGAATTAAACTGTTTTTATACGTAGGTTGGTACGAAACCCTCAGTGCGCGAGTCCGACTCGCACTTGCCCGGTTTTTTTTTTATTTCAGCCGTTTTATTTGCTTCATTGCCACAGAACAAACAGTATTTTGTCAAAAAGACGATTCATTTCCTCGTGCTAGTACGAGGAAGACTAATCCCAGATGTGGTAGCTATCTCCGCCTCACGCTGTCTTTTAGCTGCAGCGATGCTGCTCTTCCGAGTGTATGCTTTACGACACTGCTTATGTATCGTTACAGATGGTTTGTTCTTCAAATATTCATCGAACCCATCATCCCTTAGCATGAGTGCATATTCGTATTTTCTATGTTTAAAATAGCCATAATTCGAGAACAGTGCATCGTAGAAGAAAAAGTGTTGGATCTTTTTTGTAGACAATTTTACGATCTACAAACTTTGCCTGAACCATTTTTCGATAGCTCTCGTTGTTTCAGAGATATACGCAAAAAACGCTAATTTGTGACCTTTGACCTCGAATAAAAAACAACGCACAAGCGGGATCGATGGGGACTTTTAACATAACATTCGTAATGACGTATTTAAGGCCTGCACAAAAATCCAGCTTGTTGGGAATTAATGCAAACTTGAATATTAATTTAGTCTATTTTGACTGGACTACGGTAACGTTACGATGAGTCACCGAACGAGAGAGAGGCCCGCCGAATGCCTTGCGTCTCTCTCCCACTCAACTATGATCGGTCTGCCGCGCGCGCAGCACTAGAGAATTAGGCGCATTGAATCGGCACATGCTTGTGTCTCTGTCTTTGTCTTTCTCGAACGTTCTTGGCGTTGGAAAAACAAGAAAGCGTCATAATACAAGTTCACACGTGTGGTTAAAGTATCGTCAGCTGTGTCTGTAGTGAAAATGTGGAGTGCTTAGATTCGTCATTTACAACAACTACAACAATAAAGGTAAATAATTGTACACTGATATTTCATTATCGTAAACTATGATTGATTGATTAATTGTTAGATTGACACAAAAGTTGAGAAACTGAGTTTATAGGTTATGTCATACTATTGATAAATAAATATTCTACCGAGAAAAAGACGTTGTCACGTAAAATCTTCGCCCGTAAAAACGACTTTACAGGCAACCATTTTTTTTGCTACGGACGTTACGGCGAGTTGGACTCGCGCAGGGTTCCGTGCCGTCCTTCTACGTCTTACATCTACTCGTTAAATAACAGTTTCTGGTGAACTCAACGTAGGGATTCACCATGTTCTAGCACTACAAAACTAACATACAATGGTGTTATAAGATCAGGTGGCCACACATGACTGCCAACTTTGACGCCCGTGTTTACTGTCTTTTAAAATACTTCTAACTTTTATGATAATAACTTCCAAACTATTCTCATAACACTAATATATTCTGCGTTCATCTGTTCCTAAGCTGGTGGATCCGGCAAGCATGAGCGATGGTGGTCCGGCCCGTCCATTAGTTACTGTCACAGCGCGAGGGACTGTTTGCTCAGCGCCGCGGGAGGACCGCGAGAGGACCGCGGGAGGACCATCGCGCCTTTATATAGGAATGAATTACGTCACTATATCTTATCGTTTACCTGTAACTGTGAGCACGTTTAATCATTGGTGCTGGAAACCGTTCCAAACAGTGCCAAGGTTTCAATTTCTATATTACTCGTGAATTAACAACTCAAGGTAGAACTACATTGGGAATAAATAATAATAACTTGGGCCACATATGTCAATCTGGGCGCGTCGGTCTGCATACATTTTATAGGGCAACTAGACTTGTAAAGCTACATTGGATCCACGCCACGCGACGTTACGCAAACGTACGTGGTTCTACGTACAAATCAAGCGTGGCCCACGCGTGCGTCAGTCTAACGTAGTTCCCGCTTCACCATTATACATCACAGGCGTAACCCACTAATTACTCAAATAAAAAGACACTAAAACTATGAACCTACTCGCCTTGCAGCTAACAAACACCTATTTAGGGCCATGTGCACCGACATAAGTTTAAGATAACCATCTGATTAACGTCAATAACCGACGATAAGGAACAGGAAATATTGCTAAAACAGCCGTTTTAATATTAAAACAGTCGATTTGGTGTCGGTGAACATCGCCCTTAATGCCTACACTACACTATTACTTAGTTATCCAGTATCAAATTCAGTTTAAACGTATCTAGTCTGAATGTTCATAGGCTCGTACAGATAATGTCTGTCAACAACTACGAGGCCATTACGCGGCGTGTGCGGCCAAGCCTGGCCACAGAGCCGCACACGGCCAGACACGGCCACACATGGACCACGCCGGCCCGAGTGGTCTGTGGTCCAGCCCGTGTGGAAAGTTCTGTAAACTTGGAGTACGTGCTTGGTTAGTTTGTCTGTGGCTAATTGTGATACTCTTTGTAAGTTAAGTTCTTAGTTTACGAATGGTTTGAGAATACGACTACAGTCTCTGAGGATTTAAGGTGCGCTATTCTTTGCAGTAAAAACCTTTTTGTTAAAGGTGTAAATCATTTAATGTCTTCTCTAGCATCATCCGGAATGTGAGGATGCCGTGTTGCCCCTCCAGCCACTCCTCAAAGAGGGGACTTACCGCCGTGATAATGGCGTGCCCTGATTTCATGTACTACTACGCCACGCTTCTATTGCCTTTAGTTCCAAATAAAACAATACACGGCTTTCCTATACACATTAACCTCGCTAGCTAATGGCTCCCCGTTGTTACGAGAACTCACTTCATTATGCTATGGAGCCAGGATCCAGTGAGCTGCGCCGGGCGAGGAGTTGATGGAACAAATGAACCGTGACGTCACTGATACGCACTGCTAGTACTGTGGAAACACGCTCTCACCAAAACATAGGAAAATGCTAAATGTTTTAGAGAATTTCTCTCTACAAGCATCGTGGTCATGTAGGTGACAATAATCTCTAGTAACAGCTGGTTGATAAGCTGAAGATGATGTCATTATAGAATTACAGAGGTCCTTGTCTGTGAAGCTGCAAGAGATAAGCCGTATGATAGGACTCGCTTCTGCTAGCGTTTTAACAAGCGTGAAATAAGAAAATTATCTCAAAAGAATATTCTTCGGGAATAAAAAGTATCAGTATATGTTATTCCAGGACATGGTCCTATTGTGTCTTTCATCCAAATCCATTCAGATGTTCGAGTGTGAAGAAGTAACAAATATACCTACACACTCACAAAGTATCACCTTTTGGTAATATTAGTTTGATTATATAACTTGAAGCACTGTGACAGTAATTTCTGCACAATATAGCCATCTCTAAACATATTAAATGAGCCATCACGGATCTCTAATAATGCACAGGCGTTCAATATGTAAAGACGTCCGAGCAGATTGATTGACAATGGCCGCCCCGGGCGAGTCGGACACGAACGCTAACTCAACATCACTATATAACCTGTACGATGAATATACATGGGTGAAATCTGCAGCGAGTCTAAATACACCAGTCTATCTCTAGGAATATGCAACAAAATTGTATTGTCAGAACGTCAAAATGGCTTTTTCATCAACTGCTCCAGATTAAACTTTAAATACATTCTTTAGGTAACAATACGCACGGAGACGAGGCAGGGAGCTATACAGTCATTATACGGAGTAGAGACTATACAGGGCACACAATAAGAGCTGTCAATACAGTCTGCACGGCTCTGCAGACCTTGAAGATAAATGAACATTATCTGAGTGAAGTTATGGGACTATATGTCAGCTAAACATGTTAGTCCAGCTGTGTGTCCGGCACAGGGACATGGATAGGTCGGCTATGCCTTCATTTGTGACTGTAACAGATTCCGCTACTGTCACAAACGGAATCGTTTCAAGAAATCATACAATACACGTTATATTTTCAATATTAAACTTGAGTATCTAAAAAGCAGGCACTTATGTATACCTGTACAATGTACTCAGGGATTCAAGAATATCGTAGCGTGGCCCGCTTTCCCCGAAACCAATCTGTGACGCGCCCGGCCATGCGGCCCAGGGACCCGACCATGCGGCCCAGGGGCCCGCGCGCCCCGGAAGCGACCCGAATGCCGCACAACAATGGACGCCAACCCTTTGTGTCGGGTATTCGGAAAAAGCGCCATTATTAGCTTCGGCAAGAGTCGTATTGTTGAGGGATTCCCTAACTGTCGGTAATGTAAGGAGGATGAGGTTTATTTTTAGTAATGCTCATTGTTTGTAAGGATTCTGTTGTGGCTGTCGTCCTGGGCAAACAGATAATTGGATTAACTGAATCCATTTGTTTCATTTTTATTCAGTTGCTAACTTTGGGGTAGCAACACAACCAACCCTATGATATCAGCCTGAAGGTACTTATACTGAGTAAGATATTCTTTCATTTTTCGTGATTTATCTTGTTTGTTGTACGACTGTATTCAGAAGAAGCCATTATGTTCTTTATTTCCTCGAACACATCTACCAACCCAATCGTACAAGATTTCTATGAACCTTACAAAAGCAGCTGTTATGCTAGAAACTTTTGAGGCTGTAGTAACAGGTCGATGCTTTGTAGCCTGTTAGCATACAACGTTACTATGTTCACGACATTGTGTAGCAGGGTAACCACGGGCGTTGCGCACGAGGTGAGATGCATAAGTCATGGCGCTAGTTCTTCGGGTGCAGAATACAATGGGTAGGAAGAAATTAAATATACTTTGCTTTTAATGCTTTTTTAATCCCCGCTAATCTAACTACTCATTCGGCCCCGGCCATGAAACAAGAGAATAAGTTATTTATTTATTTATTTATTAAAAACATACACCCTATCCTTACAGGCTTAACCCAATGCGACAGCGGTTTACACAAAAAGACACAAACAAAAATATTCTAAAAAAAAAAAAAAAAGAAGTAAGTACTATAAAAATCTAAAAGTCTTACGGCTAGCACATTACGAACAAATACAAAATAATCCATTTTCAGTTTCTAAATCATTCCCAATTAAAATTTACATCAATAATGTCAAATTAAAATATAAGCAATAATGTCAAATTACAAAATGTCATTTATAATAATGTCAAATTCAAAATCAATAATGTCAAAATAATAATGTCAAATTAAAAAATGTCAGATTAAAAAATGTCAAAATAAAACATGTCCACTATACGAATAATCAGGGATAATACAGAATATTACTATTTAATTATAGCTAACAAAATTTAGTAAAACTCTTGCGAATTCACTCACATGACACGAAAATAGGTTATTATGAATAGAAGCTGAGAAACATGTGAACACAAAAGATCGTATTACTTACAAGTTGCTATCTAAGAGACGTTACATACAATAACAACGCGCTACACGATACTCACAAAGAAACCTAACTTCCAACTCAATTTAGGAACACTAAAGGTACGCCGCCGCCGCGCCGCCGCCTCGCGAACATTTCTCACTCGACAATATTTTGTGTATCGCCTGTAAGTGAAACTGTAAACTTGCCGCAGTGTTGTTACTTATATCGACAACTTGCCAACTTTAGATATCGATACTTTCCCCGCTCTGCGGCTGATAGTTTCTTCTCAGTTTTCGATTTCGCGATCTTCTACAGATAGAAGTTTTTTAATAAACATTCTTGGGTGTTAGGAACTATATCAGATTGTTTTATGAAGACACATATTTCAATTTCCAAAAAAATACAGAAATAGCTAAGAATTTTCATTATTTATTTATTTCCACAGTACGTCTTAATGTCTCGTGCCATTTAGAAGTCTATCCGTACCTACTCAGGCTGTAGTTCCCCCGGTCGCCCCCTGGGGCCCATAACACCGAGGGGCCCGCGCCTTCAGACACCTTTTGTAAGTTCTACTTAATGCCAATTCCTCGTAAATCTGAACAGATGGAAATCTAGCACACTAATATAAAGGCGAAAGTTTATATGTAATACTTATATGAGATGTGAATTATTAGATGTTTGTAACGGTTCATTTAATTTGTTTAGGGATACAAGAACCATTTGTGCTAATGTCAGAATGGATGGATTACACTATCACAGTCAATATTATGAGAGGAAAAATTTGTGTTTTGTGGTTATTATTAATAAACTCAAAAACCACTGAACAGTTTTTAAAAAGTCTTTCTGCAAAGCATGCTACTTTCACACGGGCGGAGCCGTTGACAGAAGCTAGTAACTTAACTAAGTAAACGTGTTTATTCGTAATGCTATTTATCCTCAAACCGCACAACTAATAAGGAACTAAACACGCTCATCACTACAACTTTGATTAGCCATCGTAAGCCGTGGCTCAGGCGCAGAGAGCCGCTAATCCCGCGCCAACACACTCCCACCACGCTTGTACGACGAGACGCCGCACAATGAGCCGCTTTGAATATCACTCATTATGTGCTTATTAAGGACGCTATTAGCCGCCCGGACACCCAGACGCGAGGGAGCACCGGACATCGGGCGCGCAGCACTAGTGCGACGGTAATGCAGAGTATTTACGGCGAATCCGGACACAAAACTAAAGAGAATTTGGTTTATATGCATCCGGACGTCTAATGCTAAGCTTGTGGTAGGATCTATGCGTCTGGCGTGGCGGCAGTTATTGGACTAAGTGATTATTTAGGAAGGTTTATTGAGCTAAATATTTCTTTTTATGAAACAAATAGATAGCTAATGTCAAAACATCAAGCTAGTACCACCAAGTTTTATGTGGGTGTTTCCGTATCAGATGGACTGACGGATAAAGATAGGGTAGGATTCCAATGTAGAGAAACGATTTAAAAAAAAAAATAGTTTTAATAATAACACCGTGAAAACTCATATTTAAACAAACTGACAAGCGCTCTTAGTTTGTGAATTCAGCCATTGTTTATCTACCATTGCACTCGTCCAAAGTTTCACCCCAGCTCGTCTCACTTCACTAACAACGTCTCACAACGTCTAAGATCGTCTATTGAGACGACACAGGAGAACTATTTCGTTCCGTACAGAGTAACCTAAGCCTCCCTTGGCCACACCACAACGTGCGAGCAGACTGTGATGCAGTCTGACATCAGGGGCGTAGCTACCGCTGTATCTACTGTATCAAGTATACAGGGCTCTCACGTTTCAGGGGCCCCAGTTGGAAGCATAAAATGACTGTCCAAGAACTCGAATGCTTACTAGTGAGGCTATTGGTCCAACTAGCACTGGACTTTACCGCAATCATGTTATTATAAAAGTGGGGACCCATTTTTTTTATTATACGGGGCCCCTTAGCTAGCTAGGCCTCTACGTGACATGTTGATATGGATACGCACGAGGGACCCTCAGGTGCTCTCAAGAAGCTTGTGATGATTTGATTCAGGCGTCTTCTTCAATAGACTTTATTTTCACCTATCACGTAAAAAACCTAAGAGCTAAAACTCACTCTTTGACTTCACATAACATGATTTACTTAATGTGAGTACTGAGCAGCCCTAAAGCCAAAACACGTGTAAATAAGTGCGCCCTTTCCAATTGGTTTTGTCTAGACTGTGTTAGCTTCAAAGCAATAGTTCTAAAAGTAAGGTTTTATATGAGTTAACCACGTTTCACCTTACAGTTTATTCAGTGAGGTGTTGTAAGTAACTTTTTGTAAGTTCAAATGATTTAATCTCGCCTCAGTCGTGTGACTTACAGAGTAACGCTCTAATACCAATTATCCCGGACTCCGGGACCGGGATCCCGGGCCCCGTGCCCGCGGGCGACTCTAACGCCGGGACTTGCATCAGCTAGACTACATACAGACGATTATAATGTTTAATTTAATGTTTGTGATTGAGTGTCTCTCCTACTAATAGCTCTTATTTTGTGATAAAAAAAATAAATCTGATCGACTTGACGACGAATAGATCGTACATACCGTACGTTTAGTTTAGTACCGACCGGCCCTACTATTTCATCTGAAGATGCCTCTTCCAGGCTCCCTTATGTCCCGATATAAAAATAAATAACTAACTAGGTAATCTTTTAGCGGCCGAGCGGGCCGCGCACAACAAAGTTGACATTTAGCAAGAGTACAGGAATATCTATAGCGCACATCCTTTACATCAGCCTTATGTAGGACGAGCATAATAACCTTCTATTCAGACTTGATTCCATAAAAATAGCTTGCAAAGGGCAGCTCCCTGTTATTTCTGTGCGTACTGCGTGAGGGGCGACGGGGGGAAGGGTAGTAGCCAACTACAGGGAGATACAGAAGACTAACTCTGTACTACAAGCGAAAACACAGGAATTTCTGAACTTAGATCCGTTAACAAAACTGAGCAAAATATTAATGAAGTTGGTAGATTTGCTAGTCTAGAAGCTAAAGTTAAAACGGCGCCAAAAAAAAATTGGGAGTTACAGTTGCAATTAGACAAGGGAGAGTAGAGTAAAATAACGAGTAATTAAAAGTAGAATAACGCACACGACGTTATGCGTTAATCGATCGCTTAGTTAAACTCGTCACATGGCGTACAGAGTAACGATTGTGAGAAGTTTTATTCGATTGTTCGATCATCTCGATGGTTCTCGATTACTTCGACTTTGACTCGAGTCCGACTCGGTCTGTTATTGTGAGTATCACCACGATTATCGGGTTAGACTCAGTAACTGAGAGTGACTGATTCGAATAATCAAAAACTAGCGGCCGATTCCTTTGAATGGTCGAAAAACATTTAGATTATTTTGTGGTTGACTTGATGGTTTATTTTAACGACTTCGATACTTCGGAATGTCAAAACGCTAGGAGAGAGTGACTTCTGTGCCAGCGATTGTGCGGTCGCTATACAGGACGTGCTCAGGTGCGCGTGCGTTCACGCTCGGCTGGCCGGCACGTGTCACTGGCGCGCACACCCTTTATGTGCACAACTCTGTGTGGCTGTGTGGCTCCGTGCCTCTTGTAATGTGGCGCCTTTTATTTTAATCTGCCTTCTGTCAGCGGTCTATGTGACTGGTCGAATGGCCGAGCTCTAAGAAGAATACTTTAAACGAAATAATTTGCGACATATCTGAGATTATCACAGTCTACGCAATATAACTGAAAGATATAATGACATAAGTATTTCGTTCAAAATAATTTACTTCACATACCTAAGCCTATCTAATTGGAACTATCCAATTAGTAATTTTTATCGACCGGAACTAGAAAGGACCTCCACGGTTACAAATTATTTTAAAGAAAATGGCTGAAACTTATTTTTACAATATTTCCAAAATCCATATTACCTGTGAACTCAATACCGAAATAACTTTCTATTTGCGTTCTCCAAGACTCTGTGTTGTTGTTGTATTAGTTTCATTAATATTTATTTAAATAAAAATATTATCGCGCCAAAGGTCTTATCATTCGCGGGGTCTTTTGTCGTTTCGCACCACTCTGGTTCGCCCCGCGGGGCGAAACTACGAATCGCCCCATTCCTAAGAGCTATTGGTCGATTCGCACCGCTCGGCGCTCCAAGGTCAGCCGTGGTGCGAAACAGCCCATTCCTGAAGATACTTCGTCGTTTCGCCCCGCGGGGCGAACCAGAGTGGTGCGAAACGACGAAAGACCCGCGCGGGGGTCTCTGTAGTTCACAAGATACAATTTGAGAAGGAAACTAATAAATTCCGGATGTTTTTTACAATAATTTATGTTATTCAAGATACAGGGGAACTTGGAAATTGGACGCTTTTTAAAACTTCAGATCACGTGCGTACTTTGCAAGAAACAGGGGCGCTACTCAAGTTAAACGAACATGAAACTTTTATCACAGAGAATAAAGTTCTAAATTGAATGCACCTCGGTTTATCCTCCGACCCCTATCAAGACGTTGAATAAAACACTAAAATCGTAAATCTGGCGTTTTATTATAGAAAGGTTGGCGGCAACTGATTGCTTCGGCCTTTTAACAATATTTCTTTCAGGGAATATAAGTAAATTAAATAGTCGAACTTATCTACCATCTACAGTGTTCGTTGTCACACTTACATGCAGACCGCGACCAAAATAAACATTAAAAGATACGAACGGCGATTGCGCCTGACGCCCCCTACACTACACGTCTCCCGGCAACTATCCCGCAATCACTTAACAATCAGTAGCGGCCGCGGGTTGCGCCCACCTGCCGATCAAAAAAAACGTCGCTCTCCTAAACCGCCGAAATGTAATTTTAATATGAATCACTGGCTCTTTAGCCGCCGTCACCCTGGGTGCCATTACGTGCCCCCGCAGGTGCGCGGGCCCCGGGGCCCCTGGCCCCCGGGCCCCCGGCCGCCGCGGCACTATTATAGTCGTTGAGCGTATTTTATTGTTACATGTGTCCCCTGCAGACGGTGGCTGTTTAATTTGCGTTATTGCTCCGTTTGCCAGTTCTGACACTGTCAGAGTTTTTTGATTAGAAGTCGTTAAACTTGAATAGATAGGGACCGACTACCTACTATTTTTCTACGAAGTAAATATGGGATGAGCGCCCCAAACAAACTAAAGCAACCATCAACAATGCCACCACCTGCATTGCGGGATTATTCAATAAAATGACTGCGACCCTGAAACGCTCCGTACTTTCGCTCAAACTTCAGTAGAAGCCTGGAATTCCGCGTCACTCAACCCGGAGCGGGAAGATTTATTTGAATTTGGAACATCATGAACCATGAACGCTGAAGTTCTCACAAACGTACAACATCGTTCTATTACTCGTAACAGTTTAACTTTGAAGACACAATCTGCTTGCCCCAACGTGACAAACGCATAAATATGCGTGCGGCAGAGATAACAGCGCGACATGAATCCGGGCCATTAGCCGTCGCGACGCCGTAATGGAGGTGTTCGCAACTCATGTCCGCTGGAGGTGCTGCCGGTGAGGGCGCGTCACCACCAGCGCCGGCACAGCACCGGACGCAGTAGGCCCGGTCTGTGCTCACCTGGTGACATTGTAGCTTCATTGGGCATACAACAGGAAAATGAAGTCAAAAACTGTTTCATTCGGGCCCTACAGTTTTTTTTATTACAAATGGCAGCTTGGCTTGAATTAAGTCATTGGTATGAAATAAATGTGTTTTAATTTATCTTTTCCCTATGTCAACTCCGGTTTGAAAACGTGCCTACTGCTATCTCTCATCTGTGTCTCCGCAAAGGGCCCGTGACGTCACCGGCCTAATGGCGTCTACCCGAACCATTACACCGAGCCCAAATTGCATTTACAACACCAAAGGTGACTCAAGCGATTTAAAGCCTTACTCCCATTTAATAAAGTCTAAATTAAATTAAAATTAAATGGCCGTTTACTCGCTCAGTATAATACAGTAAATAGAGATTTTGAAGGCGTAATTGTGTGAAAATAATGTAATTTTGTAGAACAAAAATATTTTTATTTTATTTCGCGGTCAGTGATTTGTTGATGAAGGTTTAATAGTACCATTACCAGTTGATTAAAACCACGTTATGTACTAAACGACAGAACAATATCAGAATCATGTTTGAAAAAACACCTAGGAGTTAAATGAATACATTTTGTTCGCACATTTGGTCGGCAAAAACCATGACCGAAGCGCCTTAATTTCCCGCCCCTAATTCGCACGTGTGAGGGTAGAACTACAAGCCAGCTGAAAGGTCCCGCTTACAGTACATCATCTAATTACCCTTTTTTGTCCCACTTTTGTTTTACCACGTTTTGCTTAAATCGCTTTTCGTTTCAGAAATAAACCGCAATCCCGAAAAGGTTTTCTCCTCTTTATATGAACAAGTTAAGTACAAAATGTAACGAAGTTGATGTGTTGGATATATTATGTTAACCTTTATATTTTTTTCCTTTTTATTTGTGCTAGGGATATCGTCAATTCGTCATCCATGCTTTTATTATTATTTTGAAGGTGTATGTTTCTTGTTCAGCTGTATGAAATTCGATATACGGGTAGATCATATCCTGAAATACCACATAGGATAACATAAACTTATGTGTCGATACGTTCTCTTGGAATAATTTTCTACTATCACACAGGCAAAGCTACAGGCAGCTACAGGCAAAAGCTAGTTTATAATAAACGACAATCGTTATTCAAGGCTCAGAATTTAAGCCGCGACGGGTACTCTGAAAAACAAAATACCTTTTATTCGACACATAAAAATACGCTTCGATTGTCGAGCTTTATTTTTGAAGCTAACGTGTTTTGCATACACCGAAACCACAACAAAATACACTGCCGGTGCCCGTTGCCTACAGCTAAAACAAAACTCTCGTATTGGTTTTATAAACGATGGATTTGAGTTATTGCTGAGTTAAATGGTAATGCTTAGCCTCTGGACAAGCCAGCCAGCCTATGAGTCGGTTTACGAGTAACTTCAAGTAGCAAGACAGCGCTCCGCGCCATGATAGTTGATGTCACCATCTCACGTGACAAGAATCTCGTGAAAGTTGAGAAAGAGAAACCAATCAAATATCTTAACTTAGCGCACGAGGTTGTCGACAAGCGGAATGTGAACTCGGCTGTCATTGTGCCGATTGTCGTAATCGCTAAGGCCTGATAGTCAAAGCTTCGATAGATGGTAGCTTCATCGACCATTTATCGAAGCTGTCGTTGCTTAGTAGGATTAAGTTTTTTGTTAGACTTTTTGAGAAATTATAATCAATACGAGAAGTGAATGACTAAATGGATATCAAAACATGAGCCAAACGTGAGAATGTCCCAAGTGCCAGTACACCTGCGCTTTGGAAGATTTAATGAGTGCTCCCGATGCTGCAGCTAACATAGCAACGTAGGTACTGGGAACAAACAATTTAACAACTTTACCATCGATTCGAAAAGTAGAAGAATGTACAATAAAGTTTATTCTATTCTATTCTAAGAATAAAATAACCCGCTCAAAAACAAAACCAAGTTTCTTTATGGCACACCTTTCCTTCCTAATGTCATCATTTTTTTCTATCGTCAATAATTTAGCTACAGCCGGCTGTCAGCCAAACGGCAAAAGATGGCGTGTTCACGTGACCGGCTCAAAGCCACCGCCGAGCTAACTGTGACAAACAGTTAATGTGCGCCAAACTACGACACAAACGCGAACAACAATGAGGACCTAGGGAGAAAAGATACAGACCGAATAGTTCGTGATTTAAGCAGCGGTTTTCATTTTGGCAGACAATTTAGATTAGCCTGTTGAGCTGATAACATTGAGCGTCTCAAATGTCTGGGCAACTAGACAATTTATGTAGAATCACTAAAACAAGCGCGATCTCGGCAAAATGCAGCTGAAAATTTTACTGTAGCATTTAAGTACTAGCTCAGCGAAGCTTTCAAATAAAAATCTTTTTGCCAAATACTGCAAAATAGAAAGTGTTGCGCGGGTGCAACTATTCTAATATAAATCATAAAATATATTAATTACGTACTGAAGATGAGACAGTATAATCTAAGACCTTAGCCTGCCCAAATAGAGCGAAGAAACTAAAAAAAGCGTTTCAACCTTTCATATTCGCAAAGCTATTTATCCTGACAAAGAAACACCTATTACTTTTTAGATCAAACTCTGAACACCCTTCTCGTATCATACTTAATCGATTACAGAAGACGAAGCCAGACTGATTGCGATTTATAAAAAGCTCACGTATCTACTCAGACACCGAATAAGAAAACCTGTCACTACAGCACGTAGGTAGTACCTTCTACTAAAAACTTCGGCGTTTATTATCCACAGATTTTTTATCCTTTTATATCTCTAGTCAACTACGAGACTTGTTCGTAGTGAGCCCTCTGTTACGCCTAGCACTGTTACAGCAAGTGGTCTACATTAGATACGTGACGTCATCACTATGGCGGACGGCGCCCACGCACGTGACCACACTAAGGCTTCCCTTTACTTAATTTGATTAAGACAATATTCATATGTGTAATAGATTGCTGAAAATAGCTTCGGTAAACTATGAAAACAATATAGAAAACTATTCAATTTAGGTTCTCCAAGAGCCGCACCGCACCGTCTATCTGTTAGGAACGCCCGTATCATGGCGGTTAGTCCCCTCTTTAAGTAGCTAGAGAGGTGTTATGGAGTTCTCACTTTCCGTTTGACAAGGTCCTTACCGAACAAGTCCTAAAGAAGGCGAGGAAGTTATGGCAGAGTTTCCTGCACCGTAAACTGAACCTGGGTTTTGCAGACGACGAACAATAGGTAGCTCGTTGTCTGGCCGTCTGGTAACCGTCCCAACCGAGGCAAAGTCGTTGACAGCAAAAACGTGGGAGCCCAGCAGGGCGGGACCTTACTACAGTCATGAATCGACTTCTGAAAGGATTATTCATGATCCCCCTGCATCACCACATCTATAGAACATATCTGTCATAAGTGTCGTTTTAGTTAGTAGTAAGTCTGACAAGCCCTCTCGCTCCGGCCTAGGGCGCGGAGAAGCTATTAAATGATATCCCACCTTAAGAAAAACCCGACTAACTGTGTACAATTATATTTCTGAGGAATAAAGAAACCTGCGGAAAGTTCTCATCGACCTCTAAGAGCCCCAATTAAATAGCGATCCCTCAGCACGCATCACGTCCCTGCACCGCGCGACGTGACAGCTCGTCGAATGCCGACACCTCCGCATTAGCACGAGCTGCTGCCGAACGCATCGAACCACCACACGAAGTGCCGCCGGTGAAGGCAAGTATTGCGATATATGACAAGTTTTGCTTTCTTACAGTTTCTCGTTATTTTGGTACGTAACTGGCCTCTTTTGTCTTAGCAAAAACCTTATATTATGTTACTTTTATAAACGTAGATGTAACGCCAAAGAAAACGTAAACAAATCCAGGTTAATATAGCACCGCAAAAGCAATTAATTAGACTAAATCCTCAATTAGAGCCATACACTGAAATACTCGTACAGTCCCCAAAACATATTCAGCCCCGGGGCGAATGCCGAGCCGCAATATCCAATAAAATGCCAAAAAGCCGTCATCCCTGTCACAAAATGAGTTCCCATAATTAAAATTCATATATTACCACATAATTAAGTGGGTAGGGATGAAGCCGCCACACGTCCCGCCGAGGTGGACCGCCCCCCTCGCCGCGTCTCATCCCGCTAAATCCTTAAATAAGGGGGCGATATTAAAATCGTTCGCGCTCTCGGGTTGAGATCTAAAACTCTTGCTTGATCGTCTCCATATCAACATTCTGACGCAGCTTAGTGAAATGCTTGCCAGTTAAGGGTTCAAATATCGAGTTGTAAAAAGTATTGAGCTGCCCTTGAATTTAAATTTTGTTCACATGCGAACTGTCGGATTTTTTCTTATCGAAAAAAAATTGAATTGGAAGGGTGGATTGTTATATGAACACATGGGTTGACGTACCGCTTATCTTATAAGACAATTCGTCAACGTAAAACTCAAAAGAGGACTGAAAATTAATCTCTTGAAGCATGCCGGAAGTGGTAAGCAATTTTTTTTGTGATCGTGTACTTTAGTAGTGTTTTTTCTCTAGCAAATTGAAGTGGCCTGATTTATTAATAAAATAATGGAATCAAGAGGGATCCTACAAACTAGAGGATATGAATGTGTCGCCTGTGACCACATTAAAAACGGAATAACCTAAACCATACCAAATAATTGTATCTCTGCTTAGTACAAAATTGAGACTAAGACTGTATCATTTACTTTTTACTAAAAGCTGAGCTATCTGCAAAGATTAAATTCAAACTTGCACCAACGTCTTCAATCCGCGTAATCCGCAGTGTAATCCGTGCGGTTGCCACGTCGCCTCCTCGCAGACGTGATAAGTCACGCCGAGTGCATAAGACGACTCGTATTGATATAAGATGAACGTGTACGAGTCAAGACGCCTCGCTGAGAGCCCGTCGTTGACACCAATCCTACCTGGATTGGTGTCGCGTGGAGTTTTCTCCTATACCATGCACATTGCAGCTTCTTGACAGAAGGGTAATAATGGATCGGTAGAAATTGCCGAATACAGGCAGTCTAAGACTAAGCGACACACATACATCATTATGGATCGGACGAAACGAATGGTAAGCGATTAAAGGGATATCAGGATCGAATATGTGTTAACCTCAGTTAAAACGAAAACTAAGTTGACACCAAAACATGTTTAGTGAGAACACACCATCATGATGTTAGACACCAACGATTTACTAGATCCCGTATCTGGTTTATTAAAGAAAATCTTTAGATAAAGCTTCGGGTTAATTTAACAACCCGATGCTCCAAAAGTTGAAACAACGAAACAAAGAAATAAATAACAGAACAGACCTTTAAAAAATGTTTAAAAAAATCTGCACATAATTTTCCGCGAGTCCGTATTTTCCGTTATCCCATGTAATCCTTGTCGCCTGGTGGCGCGTAATCCCGGGCTCAGCACACCCGCACAGATCACGGCGGCCATGACACACCGGTGGGTATGGACACCGTGGGTATGGGACACCCATCCGTCTTGCTCACGAGCTGCCCGCCTCACGTGCATCTGCGGGAGACGGACCAACGTCCTCTGATTGACGCGCGATAAATAACGAGCCATCGATGCGATACCTCCGAGGTTTGCATCAATCTTGATTATGGGATTAATGGCCAAATAGTTGGTTGCCCGATGCGTTTGAAGTGGACATGAGAGCGATTAACAATCAAAAAGTCAGTTCTTGATATTGTCTAAGTTCAATCGTCAATTCCGATAATCTATGGTGGATAGACACAAAGACACCACATTATTCTTCATTTTTTTTCGTTAGGAAATCTATAACTTGGATGTGTAGATACTATACTTTGTTTTGAATGGCAATAAGCCATCGTTTATAAGTTAGAGAAGATTAGATACTACAAAGGAATATAATATAAGTCCTATCTCCTAATGCGTTCGTCAAACTTGAGCTTAATGCTAAAACTTATGTTCTCCACTAGTTATCATGAATAATGCGACCTCCACTGTTGGAAGTTCAGGTCATTAGGACGACCTAGCACAGATCTGAGTTAGCGCCAAGTTCGCGCACACAACGCCCTAAGTTATTACTGTTAGACGACTCATTAAGGACACGTCTTTAGGATCGAGACTCGTCTCTTTAATTATTATCACAAGTCAATCAAAAGCCACCGCTTTTGAAGCTTTTTGATTGGACAACAAAGATCCTGGTTTTAATAAGGATACGGATACGGCCGCCTATTTCAGGCTCAATTGTGGCTATAAATAGCCCGAGCTTTCCACGAATGGTAGTGTTTAATTTTCTGCCAACACACTCAAGTTTTAAGGGTATTCATCACATTTTCCCTTAAAAAAGTTTTAATTAAAGGTAGCGCGGACACCTGCCGGCGTGGGGCGCAGGCGGGCCCGGGGGCAGGCATGTTAGCGTCTTATATCGACGTGGGACCGCGGGGACCACCACTGAAAGGGTCTCGTGCTCACTTGAATTTAGATAACTTCTACGTTGCAGTTGTGCCTTCTTGTCTAATGACGAAGACTACCACCTATGACACTTACGAAATCATCATATAACATTAAAATTAAGTAGGTACCTAAGTACTCATCTCCAATTCAATCCTACAAACTGTCTACAAATGTGTGTTTCGCCTGTCGACTAAACCCTACGTACAGTCAGATGCAACATTCCATGGATAGTACAGGAAAAAATCGTGTGAAGCGAGAAATGACGCGATGAGTATTTTTCGAACACTTGAACTCAAACGTTTACGGGAAAGCTATTTTGCATTGCACCTTATATTATGTTTTTTTTTCTGGTAGGGGAATCATCAGAATGACTTCTCCCGCTCTTGGGCGGAACGGGAGGGCGTGTCAGACTCTTACTGACTAAACCCCTACCCCGTTCCTTCGTTGCCTTCGTTCTGGGGGGGACTCGGTGTCAACCTTTAGGAATACCACGTGTTCCCCCCAGAGGCTTCGGCCCTGCCGGGCCCCTACAGTTTGCTGACATCTCCTTGAGGCACGCGTGGAACAGAACGCGCCGTTGACGACTGGGCTCGGTCCAGATTATTTCCAGACTGCCGGACAGCGAGCTACCCAGCGCTCGCCGTCCGCGAACCCGCGCCTACGGTGGTCGGAAATCGGGATCGGGATCTCGGCGGCGGCGGCGTGAGGACCGTTCCCTCACGCGCTCGCGGTCAGCAGCCTCCTTCACGAGCATTACTGCTTCGCAGAAGGAGGCGACCGCATGCCAACCCTCTTCGCTCCGGACCATGGCCTGAACCAGGGCCCGGCGCGAGAGGTCACCGCTCCCGATAGCCTCCACGAGGACACGGCGGTGCTCCGCCCAAGCGGGGCACACTTCTACCGTGTGCTCCACCGTGTCCTCCGGGCGGTCCACACAGTGGCGACACCCGGGCGTCCTCTCCTGCTTGATTCGATGCAGGAACCTCCCGAACTTACCGTGTCCGGTGAGGACCTGCGTCATACGGAAAGAGAGGATGCCGTGACCTCTTTCCAACCACTCCTCAAAGAGGGGCCTAACCACCTTAATGACGGCGTGCCCAGCACTGGGTTGCGACAGTCGCAGTCGCCATGCCACCCTGAGATCCCGCGATATATTATGGTGCGCACACACCGTGTTAGTGCTCGTCTAGATCGACGGCACTAAACTCGTCTTCTGACTGCACTACTAACTGTTCACTAACATTACAACTTATGAGATTCTGACGACTGCGCTAAGCCTGTTTCACACCAAACTACTAGATATATGAGAGACAACGGCACGGCTAGACGATGTTTATACAATAGAGTCTATTTTCTGTGAAGACGACTAAGTCATTTACATGACAATGTGGTTTCCCTGCGTCTTCATCAGAACTGCTAACGAAACCGCAGCATTAATTAAAATCAGATTTAGAAGCATGTGTATTCAAACGTCTAAGAAGACGTGTAATGTATGTATGATATGACGTACTATACTCGTAATGAAAATGCTTTGATATTTGAAATTAATATTTTACTAACACTACTTATGTCCGGACATAACAGAAAGAGCTGTTTTTCAGTTCAGATTTTATCTTATAATGTATAGTACAAGTTATCGCAGTTTAGCGAAAATCACTGTGTGAAACAGTATCAACAACACCGGGGGATGCTAAAAAGTTGTGTCAGTTAATAACAGCCCTTCATCAGTGAGTCTCATCTTTAGCATAATTAAGTATAGTAATAAGTTTATGAAATGTTAAAAGGTACGATGGGGTTGGCATATCTATTTAGATAAAAACCCCAAAAAAAAAAATAAAGAAAAAAAAAAAAAAACACCGGGGCGAGATCCGCTAATAAACCAGTAATGAGTGGCTTTACGACTGGCCCCGTGTGTGCGCGGCCTTAGCGCGTGTGTGCTCGGCAAATATGTGTGAGCAGAATGTGCGCGTTTATTAATATGACGTCACGGCGGCTTCATTACGACATGTTATACAAACAACACCCTTGATAGTCAGATGAGGGAGATTTAAATCGCGATTGAATCTCTGTGAATGGTAAATTAATGATCCGACTAATTAATTTCGGATTCGAGTGTCTTCTGTCTTCGAATATGTCGCGAATTTGTTTAATATCCTCTATGTGGCGCGATGATTCGGCTTCAAACGAAACCCGTCTTTTACTCACAAATGAGTAGGTCGTACGAACACTCGTAAGTACAAAATTACTATTGTTTTGTTAGGTTAGTAAGTGTCGATGCTAAAATGCCAACAAAATATAAATATTAAATGTTCAGTTCACTCGGTCCTACCGAGTGAGCTGAACATTGTTTATTCGTACATAGTTTATTGATTGATCAATCCGCCTTGAAGGCGTAAACAACAAGTTTCCTTCCAACCGAAATGGATGACGTGAAAGCCGAGTCAGTTCGTGTATCATTAATTTCCATTAGTTTGCTCGCGAATCGTTCAATACAACCGTGTTATCGCCATAGAAACGGAGCTGTTGCCTTAGAAATAGTCGCACACACGCGCCATCACAAGAAAAATAAATATTTGAAACGTATTGTGAGAAACCAATATACCTACATACAAGTATACCTACAGATATATTATGAAACCAACAATCTTCTTTACACAGTATAAAACAAAATCGCTTTCCGCGTCTGTCTGTTTATTCCCTAACATCTCCTGTATCACGCCACGGATTTTAATGCGGTTTTTACTAACAGAAAGAGTAATAAATAAGAAAGGTTCATGTAGCTTGGTACCTAACTAGCACCCAAGCGAAACGGAGTGGGTTGCTAGTAAAGTAATTTAAGCAAGGGGTGAAATTTTTGTTAATAGTATTCTTTGGTACTTCTACTGATTGGATTGCCAAGACTTCTTCACTGATAAATCACGAGGGAAACAGCCAATGTACATTGGTACCTACCTACCTACTGTTAGAACAAGTTAGAATTAGTTAAGCAATGTAATCGACGTGATAATGCTCTAACCACAAAGTTAGGACATTGTTCCGTGTTTAATACCAGCTGTTATTACAACGACATCTAAACTAATATTATAAAGAGGAAAGATTTGAGTTTTGTCTGTTTGTATGTTACGATTTAACTCAAAATCTACTAAATCGATTTAAAAAAATTCTTTCACCATTGGAAAGTTACATCTTCACCGAGTCACATAGGCTATCTTATGTTTAAAAAAAAAGAGTTCCTTACCTAAAGTAAAACTAAAAAGTCCAAAGTTAGTATGGAGAAAACTCGCGCGGGCAAAGCCATCTGTAGCAGCTAGTCATTAATATTCAAGCTGTTTGCGGCTAAACTAGCTGTTACGTACAAACCAATATTTAAACACAACAGTTTCGAATTATTGATTCCCTTCCACCAACAACTTTATGTAAAACAGTGTTTAAACAAAGAGGTGGAAATCAATGCATTTTACCGATGGAAGCATTTTACAAGAATTTGTACCGACGCGGAACATTTTCTGCCACAGTTAAATACCAGATTGATAGGTTGATTGAACCGTCAGAACTCAAACAGGAACATGTTTTTTTTTCTGTTATTATTTAGAGAGCTGTTCCCCTCAGCTTTTTCAAATCACACTCGTGTGCTCAGCGCTCAGCGCGCTTGTTTTCCGCTCGTCGGTCGGGGGGCGCTGTATACCCGCCCCGGGCGCGTCACACCCTCAGGTGCAGCTGAATGCACGGGCGGCAAAGTCGCGAGTCAGCGCATCCACATGTGTCTGTACTTGTGCACGCGCCATTGTTCAGTGAATTCAATCAGAACCTTCGAATAGCTTTTGACTTGTTTTAGAAGATCTGTCGTTTGTAATACATGATTAAACTACTCAGGCGCAAAATTCTATTTAGTATGGAACAACATAGCGTCTGCATTCTTTATTTTTGCTTTACTTTATCCCATTTAATTTGGGGCGTCTGACTTGCCTACTTTAAAATGTATGAAGCCTTATTAACTTTAGCGATTACTTTTTTTAGTAAATGAACTTGTAAAAGAGACCACTTAATTAATTTAATTATGAAACTAAGGCCTGTTGAAGAGTAGCTTAACGCAACTCTAAAGTTATGTAAATGGCAGACATCATCAGAACCCCAGCCCTACCCGGCCACAACACCGCATTCCCATACCAAAGCAATATGGAAAATACTACTCGAAACTTGCAAACAAATATCATTGAGTCGTCGATGCAGCGGTGCAGGCGGTGCTTGAGCCGCCCTCGCGTGGGGCGCGCTCGGGGCCGGTGCGGGCGCGAGCGGCGCGAGGGGGGCGACTTGTTTATGTTTATTGTTTATGCTCCTTGTCCTGCGATTAGGCGCAGACGTCGCGATCACACGCCGCCGGTAGCTTTGTGAGCACACTGCCATGTTTTGATAGGAAGCTAGGTCGGTGCCCGAGTATACGAGGGGTAGTGTTTTGTTTTTACACGGTGCCAATTGAAGTGATTGAGATCAAAATTGAGTAAGGACGGGCTTCAAAAGATGTGTGAATTAATATCGCTGAGATTCTAAGATAACAGATCTACAGGCATTTTAAACCATCTGTCTTTACTATAGGTTGCTATGTAACCATATACCAACCCAAAAGGTACTACAGCAATAACGATGGGCGATTCCGAGATATTTTAATCATTCTTTTCATTTTATCGAGTGGTTAAAATAGACCATCGACTCACCGTTCTAAAAAATAATCGAGATGTTTTTCGATTATTCAGAGTCAACGGAATTGACTGCTAGTTTTCGATTGTTCGACTCAGTCACTTTCACTCACCGAGTCTCGCTCGGACCTCGCAATAACAGACCGAGTCGGACTCGAGTCAAAGTCGAAACAATCGATGCCCATCGAGAGGTTTGAACAATCGAATATAACGTCCCGCCACCACGCAGTGCTATACAGCATACTTATTATATTGATCAGTAAGTAAATCCGATCTCGTCAGCTGGCAGCGGCGTCAGCTCAACACTGGTGCTGCATTATTTACCGGCCATCAATTAGCGCGCCTCAGGCCGCTTGCCCGATTGTACGCACCTATCGATAACTTTAGCGAGCAATTCATTATTTTAAATTGCATTTATTTGAGCACCTTAACGTATTTAATGAGGAAATTCCGAGCCACACGCTAATTAACTTGATGACATAAAAAGCCAATTTATGGTTAAATTATCAAATATATTGGTAGAGTGCCAAAAATGTAGAATGTCGTCGCGAAAATTTATCCATCAAACTGGTGGGAGTTTATCTGAACCGCCTTCATGACTCTTGGTGGAACCAGTCAAGAAATGAATTTATAACTAGAAGTACTTTATTTCGTTTGCTTTTAAAGCAAATATTTAGTCCCAAGTCTATAGAAGTTATAGTATAAATAGTTCCGCGCAAATGTTTGCTATAGCACGTTTCCATGACATACTTATTAGTTCAGGAAAAGAGTAACTGAACAAGAACAAGTGGGATGTGTGGGCCATGTACGCGGCCCATCGACATGGCTCTGTCCCGCGGCGTCGCCTGCACGGGTACACCCGTCACATTACACGAGGTGACACTAATACCTTCTGAGCTCCTTTTTATTCATTCTCTTTCAGCTGAGAAATTCACGGCCATTTTGCGTTAGCTAAAGTGTTCATTTCCTCGCAAACCCTTCTCAGATTTATCTCGAGCCCAAACTGGGAATACTCGAAAATAATGTCATAATAAAGATTTAGGAGAGGTGTTTCTACTGGCTAGGTAATATTGTAGCTATCCAGTAGGCTCTCACGGGTGCTGTACTACACAAGAATTATGCTCACTGCTCAAGATTACAGCTATCCTATGGTCTCTGTAATATTTCTAGAGTATATTTTAGCAACTATTATAGTAATCCTTGCGGCGGCTTAAAATTCAGCATGATCCTGAATAGTCAATGACCAGCCCTAAAGCCACTGAGTGATAGCGATTTTTGGATTTGGCAATCACAAAACGTATTTCGGCGTCTTCTATAGCCGCGTGGGTCAATATATCCGAAGTTCGATTTCCTCGCCGTATTGGACGTGAGCGACACGCGGGCCGCGCGGCCCGCAGCCGTCATAACTAACACGAGCCTATACGAGTATACGTACGTACACGCGTCGCGAACACGCTCACTAGGGCTACCACTACGAAGGACAAGGTAACAGAAGGTCAAATACGGAATCCTTAGTGCTACTACGGCAATTGCCGTTTTTTCGTCGGGTGTAGGCACGGTTTTCAGTGTTGTATGGATCACTAGGGAGTGTGTTTCAGTAGTGTTGTGTCGCAGTCTATGTTACTATATGTTGAACCAACAGCATTATAGATAATTTTAAGTAATAATATTTACCTACTCAGCAACGCACTTCTCAATGACAATATATTTTTTCGTAGAGCTGTCTGCAATTATATCCATTGGGTCTCTTATGCCTTATTAGTGAACTTTCTGTAGTAGATTTTTATTTGTACGCCATATCAGTGGGTAGTGCGGTAATCCGCGCGGTCTCCCGGGTGCCATCGGTAAGCGAGCCGGCCCCGGCTGCCGGCCCCGGCTGCCCGGTGATCCGGCGCCGCGGGACGTCGCCGGGTGCTCCTGAATTAGCGCCGTGGACGCACCCTACTCCACCTGTCGCGACTACATTATAGTAACGTCTACCTGAGAGTCATCTGCTGAAATATGGCTTGTGTTTACACCCGTAATATTTTAATTAATTTCCTGAGGATTTCGCCTATTTCTGCACTGTTAATATTTCATATCTCGAGTGATTATAATTCGGGTGTCTTCAAGGCTAGAGTGAAAAGGCTCATAATAAACTAGTGCGCCTCACCATCAACGATTGCATCACTGATTACCATAAGGTGGGATTGCAGTCAAACACTAGGTTATGTTTAAAAAAAACTTTAGCTCACCTATCACAAACCCGCAAAACGAGACACAAGAGTAGAACAATAACAGCGCGGTCTCATAGGACGGGTCGGGGATTCATGAATTAAGTAAAATAACAACAGAAATATGGATTACTGTTGACCAAATTAAATGAATTTTATTTATGGAGACAAGTCCATAACACTTTCAACATGATTTGGTGACGCGGCCACTCGCTAAAGCCCGCAAAACTAGAACAGAAATTGGAGTGTCGCAAACGTACTCCAAATAGCGAGTGGAGTACTGACACTGATACCCTGTAGGACCTCCTCTGCCGTAGAAGAGGAACTGACCTAGCACCACGAGAGGGATCACGCGCCGACACCCATTAAAGTGGACGATGGCAATCTCTGTGAGCAGTGAAGCGGAGAACAGGGTTGTTTTTTGCGGATGAGACTACAAGTATTTTTTATAGAAAATAAAAGGTACCCGCATTTGTCTCATTTGTTTTGTTCGTGGTATTAATATTGTAAGATAGAAAATTGCAAACTTTTATTAATATATTAGTCTGCCTTTAGAAAATTGGTTTGGATTGTTATAGTTAAACACTTAATCTTATTTAACGTAGGTAGATACAGATAAGGCATCAAGCTTAGTTGACCTACTAACACCCTCCTTAAACGCTGTAGACATGGCAATAATCACACAACAGCAGTAATGGAGTGGTGTGCGGCCGTAGATCACGACTGACGCACCTCCTCCGCGGCCCTCCCGCTCCCCGCACCCCAGCGCGGTAAGTCACACGGTCCCGCAGGAGCTCAGCCGAGGAGGAGCATAATCAAGTTAACAGCGATCCTTAACTCTGTTTTAAACGTTTCATGGTAGAGATAGGTACTTTGTATATGAAGGTAGCGTTTTAGTTTAGGTACTACTCGAAGAAGTACTGAAGACAAGCAGGGTGTATTACTAAAGAACATATCCATTAACTGCATACAGTCTCGGGAAGACAACAAAATCGGAACAATACATATTTTCACAGATCTGACGGTCTCTGATAACGAAAATAGTATCTGAACGGCTACGCTACGGCATTTAATTCGTCGTAAAGTGTACGAACAAGAGGAGTGCTGTAGAGTTTACTGCGGCAGACACTCCCTTCCGAACAAATAATAAACCTCCCTTCATAATAAAACTGCAACATGTTTGACGTCTGTCTGTGTCGTGAGTCGTGACGTACCGAATCACTTCGTCAAATAATTGCGTGAATTTGACTATTGCTCTAAGCGCCTGAGAGTATTAGCATTCTGTTGTATTATAATTTCAGAATATAGCCAATTGTTCTCCATTTATTTTTAGGGTTCCGTACCTCAAAAGGAAAAAACGGAACCCTTATAGGATCACTTTGTTGTCCGTCTGTCCGTCCGTCTGTCAAGACCCTTTTTCTCAGGAACGCGTGAAGGTATCAAGTTGAAATTAAAACCATATATTGAAATCCACGGTCCCTTGAAGTTGTGCAAAAATCAAACTTGTAAGTTGACGGGAAAAAAAGATACGCCCGTTTATGTTGCAAAAAACGTACATTTCGACACTGTCAAAGGAATCAAAACTCATAGGGTGCTTCCCGTTGACCTAGAATCTTGAAATTTGGCACGAAGCAAGGTATTATAGCACTAATATCGGGAAAAGTCTGAAAACTGAAAATTTTTAGTTACGTCACAAGAAAAAAAAAATGAAAAGTCTTCAAGACTCGATTCGAGAATTAAACTTTTTTCATAGGTAAGTAAGAGGTATCGAGTTGAAATTAAAACCATATAATTAAGTCTGCAGTCCCTTGAAACTGTGCAAAAATCAAACTTGTAAGTTGACGGGAAAAAAAGATACGCCCGTTTATGTTGCAAAAAACGTACATTTCGACACTGTCAAAGGAATCAAAACTCATAGGGTGCTTCCCGTTGACCTAGAATCTTGAAATTTGGCATGAAGCAAGGTATTATAGCACTTATATCGGGAAAAGTCTGAAAACTGAAAATTTTTAGTTACGTCACAAGAAAAAAAAATTGAAAAGTCTTCAAGACTCGATTCGAGAATTAAACTGTTTTTATAGGTAGGTTGGTACGAAACCCTCAGTGCGCGAGTCCGACTCGCACTTGCCCGGTTTTTTTAATAAAATTAGCACCCGTCGGGTTCGGTAGCACAAATAAAACACGAGAACAAAGCGCGGCAGGTAAGCAATTACACAGTACGAGGGCGACGCGCCGGCGCGCGGCGTTTAGCAAATGCATTCGCAGCAGGCCGCACCGCGTCGCACCGCACCGCGCCGCACCGCACCGCACCGCGCCGAGACGCACCGCGCCGCGGCGGGTCGCAGCGTGCGGCGACTAATGGATATTATTGCAGACGCTCCCTGCGCGCCGCCTGATCATGGATTATCCGAAAACTTAGCTGAGATACTTAAAGGAGTTCTTGTGCGATCTGTTCTGCTAAATAAAATTTAAAGAGTCAAGTTGTGATTTCTTGACTTTTGGATGAGTTCTACAGGTATGTATCATCCTTCCGATCGTTACCTAGACAATAATGCATTGGCCCTTATGTCACGGTTGACAACTCACTAATGGCATAGGGCTTCCTTATTAGCATCGTCTGCCAATATGATGAGTCCCCTCGGCGCGCCTACCGCGCTAGTTATCTGCCGAGGGTGGGCAGCGCGGCGGCTGGCGGCTGATTTACGAGCAGGAGCGACCGCCTTCATCGACTGGTGACACGCGACACTCACCGTGCTGTTTGTGGAGCTGGTGGGGACGTCTGACGCTTTGGGAAGCTCACTCTAGTTTGTGGAAGAAAGCATACTTTTGACCAAATTAATAAGGAGCAGTCAGTGTGCTAAAATAGGCTGAGGTAATAATGAATAAGGCCAGTCAGATATCATAGGCCAGCCGTAAACGATTCTGTGAAAGAGTACTCTAACTCTTCTAAACACAGAATCGTTTCCACAACAAAAGTGTATCGAAGTAATCGTTCTTGAACATTTTCGCAGCACATTCTTCCTTGTCCTCTAGAATAAACGAATTGGCGAGACGACAGTGTTTAAACAAAGTATAAACAAAAGAAGTTAAGTGGTGCGATTATATCGCGCTGCAAAAAACGAGTGTCTGGCAGAGAGCCAGGATGGCAGGGGACGAGTTATGGGACAAAGTGTTAGTGCTGTCCCAGGGACGGTCTAGACGACGCAAATGTGCTTCACTGCAATAATGACCAGCGAACGAGCACCGTGTGTGACTGCCGAGCCAGATACATGCCTGAACCGAGACAAATAGCTGTTAGGTATGTTCATAAAGAGAATTAATGGTCCCATGAAGCGATCAAACAGTTTAGTGTAAGTGAAGGTAAGACAATGTAATATAATAGCTTCAGTTTCTATGATATAACTAGGTAGGCAGTTTGTGTAACGGGTAGGCTTAATATGGTTGTATAAATTCACAAATTAAAATTATTAAGTATAAAAAACTGTAAAATATTCCAAGATCCTATATCGTAACGTAGAGCAAGTATCAAGAAAAATACATATGTTTGAGACACCGAGTAACCTGTCATGCTGTCATACCAGCCTGATACATCTGCAAACATTGCGCGACCACGGTGGGTAAGATGGTGATATTATAAGTCTAATATTGTTTTCGAGTTAAATATTATATCGTAAAAATATCGTAAAAATACCGCATTTAGCATGCGCTTTTTATGTTTCGGTGCTTTAGATGGTTTGGAGACACAACAGGATGTGACTGAATTAAAATGAGTATATTTGCGCAAGGACATTGCTTTATTACATTAGTGGTCGCAAACTCGTGTCCGATAAACCAAACTAATTCACGAGTAACGTTTCAATAACGCGCCGGAACTGTGGGACGCGATCACGAGCCCCGAATGTGGGGCCGTTGGACGCAGGCAGTAAGTTGCAAACTAAGGCAATGCGACCCGGCCCGGCGGCGGCGGCCGCCGACGCTCATAACATAAATATGTGGTCGACAGCGGACACCGACTCACGGCTAAACTACCGCATAAGGGAAAATCGCAGACCAAATGCTTATACAGTATGAGATATTTTTATCCAATACTTCAAGACACTTTGGTGAAGATGAAACTATGAAGACGCTATTTTATTCGTTGGTTTTGCTGATCTGACGTTTTGGGAAGTCTTTCCTTTTGCTTATAATAAACTTGAACCAAACGCGTCCTGTCAGCTGAGAAACAAGTTACTTAACACAAAAAATAAGTAACTATATAAGTGACCACAAGACACAGCCGGTTGGTTACAATCATAAGTTCTCTCTCCTACATCTCCAGTTCGTCAACTCATTTGCTCTGGTTAGCCATTACGTCAAGTCTATACGCTGCCTCAAGAGCAATATCGCGCCAGTAGTGTCACCGCAAGCAATATCCTCGCGATGTCACCCGACTGAGGCTCGATTCATTACGTATATAATGTTCAGCGCGACTTGTAGGAACATCAACAGTGAACGTGGCGCCTCACGCCGTCACTGTCACGCCGGCGTCTCCACGCGCGCTTCCTCGTGACAAGCTCACATTTCGCAGTTGAAATATACGTCACGGCGAATACGCGATGTGCTCATGATTATGAAAGCGGAGCTTGACTTGTGGGACTGTCGGATTATATTGTAAGGGATTGTTCACCGGAGTTTTTTAATCTTGAACACGAAGAATTCATCTTGTCCAAATAGGACTGAAAAATCTCAAGGAAAGTAACGAATGAATCTTTAATACCGCTCTAGCGAAACAAAGGCACAACGCCCAGACAAAGTTTTAAAATATCTTTCTTGAAAACAAAATGTTTCAAAAATAACGATGACATACTGTTATTGCATTTCCAGACTACCCGTAGCCTCCTAGGTGAGCCGCGCTACACCTAGCCGCTCCGCGCTAATCCCGCGGGTTCTCGCGTCAGCTCTCGGCTTTACGTCGCCGATGTTCGCCACATCTTAACGAGCCTTCGTCAACAACAATTGACTCTTTAGCAAACGAGGCTCGGAGTGACGACGTGACGTCACTCACGAGGCTCTCACCCTCTCCAGATACCTATTGAGAATTTGAGAGCAGCCTTGCGAAGACTAAAGAGAAATTTAATTATAATAGGAAATTATGTAACTGGACAATTATTCGCTTATATGTTGTCAAAAAATTGTGATCTGCGTATTAATACAGTTAGTTTTCTAAACATTTGAGTCGTTTTTCGCGACCGGCAATTTATCCGCTAACTCTTCCTAAACAACGCAACGGATTTTATTGTTTCACACAGAGCCATAAACAAGGAAGGTTTATGTATATAATTTCCACCCGAAGGAAGCCGGGATGGGACCTTAGTTTGATAGTAAAACAGTCGGACAGACAGTACGAAGTCAGTAGCTAATAAGGAAAGCAAAAGGTGTATGGCGCCGGTGCAGGGGTAGCCTACCCACAAATAAAAAGGAAATTTCAATGTGATGAAACAAAATATATGTAAGTATATAAAGAAATTAGATTTCTTCAAGTTATTTGTTTGTAGATAAAACAGGTCAGGTTACACTTGATTATCAATAGATGGCGCTTTTGACATTATAATGGTCAGTGTCATTGCAGTAGATAAAACAGGAGGTGTCCAATATGGAAGAATGTTTAAACAAAAGTAAATAATTATTGCAAGAGAGGAATCGACAAGTTAATTAATAAACTTTAAATGTCGTTTCTTTGATATTTCAGGTAGGATTGTGTATGGGTATTCTATTGTATTTGTCGTTAAAAGTGTAACCTTATGTTAAATAAAAACCTTTGATATTTCAGAGCAACACAACCCGTTTATTAATTCAGCGATTCCTAGATTTTCGGACGAATTGTCTTATATGTATTTTACCTTTCGTAACGTGACAGAGTACTACATCATGATGAATAGACAGTTTGAGTGTCACTAAAGCCGAGTTACGCTTAAATGAAACGCGCGGTGCCAGCGTGTTCGCGGCGGTGCCGGCGCGTCCCACGCGGCGTGTTATACGCGGCGCGCGATAAACAAGCACTAATAGAACCGCCGCCGCACGTAATGTACGAATGTTCCAAACTGCCGCCGTGTGTGCGCGCCCTTTATTGAATACCGTCGTTATCCGCACGGCTGCCATATACTTTTATTGATTTAGTTTTTATTACAGATAAAAAACAACCAACCAACATCCATTCAGCGAAATGACGAGCTAATGAAAACAAGAGCGCGGTCCATTGAGCGAGGTCGTACAATGAGTAGTATCAGTGCAAAGAATAGGGCAGATAGCGGCCGGAGGGCGGCGGTGCAACCTTGACCCCGCGCACAGTACACACTCAGCTGCGAACTGACGGGATCGCTTGCTGGGCGCCAGCGCGGCCAGTAGCCGCCCAGCAATGACTGGCGCTCACCGTGTGCTGTGTCATTGCGGATTAATTTTAATGTCATTATGATAACAAACAACCTAAGTGTTCGTTAAAAAAAATATAAGTTTGAAAAACTAACCCGTCATGTTGCCATTTCAGTTTTATGACTTTTTTAGACGACTATCACCCGCCGTTGACCGAATTGATTTAACTTATAAAGGTTCCCCAAACGAACCTCAAATAAGTTTCAAAGTTCAAATCATATAAGTTTTAATTATCGGGATTCGGGATTATAAAGGCTGTAACTTCACTGACAAATAATAACGAAAGCCTAATAGAAAACAATCGATAAACGTGCAGCGATGAGTACCCGCAGCCTAATCATGAACACACGGTCTTGTGAATGTGTCTTTAATACGATGCACAAAGCTAGCTATTTATTTACACGAGTACCTATGTGTTCGTGAGTCGATGTCGATGTGACAAGACTGTTGCGAGTGGAGTATAGCGTATATTTCACTTGATACCGTACAGCATGCTATGCGTAGAACAGTTCTTCCCTTCCTAGTCCTGATTCCTCGCTAATATAGGAAAACAATGTTGATGGTCCTGGCAGACTAATTCTCCTGAATTGCAAATTGCAACTTACTAGAATCCAATTAATCTGCCAGCAAGACGCCAGCGACAATATCACTTATACCTTCATTCCCGAGGCACACTGGCAGTAACGTTCACAGGCCAACAAGCTGCAATATTCTGACATTTGAGAGTAAGTTCAGTTCATCTGTTCGACGCAGGAATGTTAAACGCGTTGAAACACATTAAACGCGTCTTGTAGCTCCCTCCCGAGTTAACGAGACGAGTAATGGCAGCGGCCTTGACCTTGACGCTCAGTTTACGACCTTACATAGCAATATTATGGAAGTGGCACTTAATGCAGACTGCTCGAGTGTTCCTACAGATATCGGCCGGGCGCGCCACTACGCCCAGATTAAAGGCATGGGGCAACTGACCTTGACCTCAATACCGACGTCGTACAGAAGAACAGGAGCTATTGTTCCCTTTTCCCTTATTTATGGAAAGGAAATAATGAGGAAAATATGTCTCTAGTACGAGTATAGTTATTGTTGCGTAGTAACTACACAATTCACATTCAAGCAACGCCCGCATTCCCCCAGCAATAAGGCGACCACTTCAAATATTGCGCGGAGCCTCCCGGCCGCGACCATCAGCTGCGAGCTGAACCTTTACGAGGCACCACGTTTTATTTTGTCTGTCGATCGGTTTAAATTGGCGGAAACTGTCTGTCGTCCATATCCGTCATGTACGGAGTTCGACTCTGATTAGAGCCGTTTACACTTTTGACGCAGTGTCCAGAGAGGAGTTGTTTTTATTTCTTTGAAAAGATACAATACCGTTACGATGGACGTATTTTGAAGACGTGAATAAACTTTTTTGAAGGCAGTGGGTAATTATTAAAATTATTAAGAGTCCGGAATTATATCTTTGTAGTGACGTGTCCCTATGCAAGGGCTATTGTTGACGTGTGGTGTCCCCCGCGACATCACTAGCGAGGGGTATCGCTGTAATAGTTCTCCGCCGTGCACAGTTTGCTCGGGCCGCGCGTCGGGCACACATTACTCAGTACTATCGGCAAATAGGCATTCCTAAACGAGCCGACAGAGCGTAGTCGCGGTCGCCTCTGACATACCGCCACGGCTTTGATTGCTGCAAACGTTTACTTTCATGGGATCGGGAGAAATATGAAAATAATTCATAACGAAGTAAGATTAAAATCCGAAGTGCTGTCGCGATTACAAACAAAGGTAGTATTAATGGGTAGTGCGCGGCGCGGCCGGGCCCCCGCAACCCTTTTCTTCACTCCTTACAGTGGCAGCTAGGTAAGAGGCTTACGTGAGGCGCGAATGTTTTTGTTTAATTCCCGGATCGGCGGCGCAATGTTTTTGTGATATTCGTTATTGAATAAAACCGAAGCCGCATGGCCGCGCTGAATAAAACATGTCTGAAAGCTACCCCACTTATCAGATAATCCATACACGCGTGTTTCACTTTCTTTTTGTATGAAAACTTTGGAAGCAATTGGAATTCCCAAAACGCGTCTCTTCTACCGATAATTTATATCTTCGTAAATTGAATTACTGAGTATTGGAGCCGCAACTGAATATTGAGTTACTGACACAGACGGGCTCTGTTACACGGGAGCGACGAGCGGCGACGCGCGACGTGAGCATACTACGCGTACGTACTGCAACTAATCATTAATATTAATAATATACAAAAACGTAAAACTGAGATACAAACTCGGAAACGTGGACGGAACTAATGATCCAATTCTAAATCAAAATTTCTCCGTCAGTTTCAGTGAGCTTGATCATACCTGAGTGCTACAGAGTAATCTGCACGCTATAATATTATTTTGTTTATATAACATTTGATAATTCCTTTTAATTGCAACTAAAATATTTTGCCTAGTCGACCCTAATTAAATTTGGGGATGATCTAATAAAGAACTTTGGAGTTAGATCATGGAACTCTTCAATAAAAAATTGCTAATCCTTCAGGGTTGCTGCAAGCGCATGTCTGTCTATTGCCATCGCAACTTCATAACTTAACGCCAGCGCTCTAAAGGGGTACGCAGATGTGTAATGTCCACACTGGTAAACCCTCATTTCACGAATTCTGTTCAAGTTCCATGTTATTGGGGTTATCAATTCGGACGTAACTTTTTCGTTTATTGACCGATCTTGATGATTACGAATAGATACATTATTTATGTTGGGTTAAGTTAACTCCGCGGTAGGCGGTAAGAACGGTACTAACTTTAATTTCATTTTTAGGGTTCCGTACCTCAAAAGGAAAAAACGGAACCCTTATAGGATCACTTTGTTGTCCGTCTGTCCGTCCGTCTGTCAAGACCCTTTTTCTCAGGAACGCGTGGAGGTATGAAGCTGAAAATTATATCAATTACTCAGGTCTACTGTCCCTTGAAGCTGTGAAAAAATCAAACTTCTTAGCCAACGCAATCAAAAGATACAGCCGTTTATGCCGCAAATTTTCGACACTTGCAAGGGAATCAAAACCTACAGGGTACTTCCCGTGAACTCAGAATCTTGAAATTTGGTACGAAGCAACGTCTTATAGCATAGATAAAGGAAAAATTACGAAAACCATAAATTTTTAGTTACATCACATAATATATTTTTTTTTTATAATTTTAAACTTACTACCCATTTCCTCATAAACGCGTAGAGGTATTAAATTGAAATTCATACCAAATACTCAGGTCTATAATACCTTTAAGCTGTAACAAAATCAAACTTCTATGTCAACGCAATCAAAAGAAACAGCAATTTAAGCTGCATATTTTGAAACTCGCAAGTACTCGCAAGGGAATCAAAACCTAAAGGGTACTTCCAGTCGACCTAGAATCTTGAAATTTGGCATGAAGCAACGTTTTATAGCACTCATATAGGGAAAAGTCTGAAAACTGAAAATTTGTTGTTAGGTACGTCACAAGAATTATTTTTTTGAAAAATCTTCAACGCTCGATTCGAGAATAGAACTTTATTCATAGGTAAGTTAGAGGTATTGAGTTGAAATTAACACCATATAATTGGGTCCGTGGTCCCTTGAAGCTGTTCAAAAATCAATTTTCAATTCAATTGGTAAAGTGACGGGAAAAAAAGATTCGTCCGTTTATACTGCAAAAAACGTACATTTCGAGACTGTCGAATTGTTCGATTGAACTGTTTTTATAGGTAAGTTACTACGGAACCCTCAGTGCGCGAGTCCGACTCGCACTTGCCCGGTTTTTTATGTTTTGATCAATTGATTGATTAGGTCGTTATGGATATTTATTTCATTCCTATTGGTTCTTATAAAAGAACTTGCTTGCTCTTTAGTTTTAGTTGTAACTAAATAGTAAGTACAGATTAAAAATAACTTTTAAAAAGCTGAAGAAAGAAAACAAGAAAAACCGGCTTCCGAAGTATATTTTTAAATAGATTGTAAGTATATTATTATGTGTTATGAAAAAAATAAATATATAATGATATAATCTCATCGCAACCCATAGGTGTCGTAAAATGTGAGTTCGGAACTATCGTTGAGCATTTTTAAACTTCGAAATAAAACCGAATACAACACCTCACCGCGCCCGCGCCAGTGTGATAAATTAAGCTAATTTGCATCATCTGTGGGGTCCCGGCCCAGAAGTGGGATGTTTATGGATTGCAATGAAGTGACTTAAAAGCTTTGGCTTGTGAAACGTAAGTCTGATATAAACATTTTTTAAAAGGCTACTTCCAATCCTGCGAGGGCCAAACAGCTGAGAGTAAGTAAAATATCGTTGGCCCGACGTATGCATAAAAATCCAAGCTTTACCTTGGATTTAGCTTTAATCGGCGGAATGGGTTCGAATAAATATCCTCCATAGACCCCACTACTGGCGATACCGCCGAACTACCGAACGTAACGTAAGCTTAATATACGCTCACACGGCTTCCTTTAAAACATTAAACTTTATGCAGTTTTCAAAGTGTCGAAAGTCGGCAGTAATATGAAATGATTGGGCCATTGTAGGGGACGCCGAGATGCTCAAGTGCAAGGGGTAGAAGACGTCGTAAATAATAAGATAACGGCGCTCATCCCTCGCGGGGTCGCCGGCGCGCCCCCGTGTGCCGCCAGATACCGATATCATCAAATTATTGAACAGTTCAACGCTTTCTCTAATATTTGCTGATACGTGCTCTGTACCCGCGAGCCTCGCCACTGCAGTGTCAGTGGAAGATAACGTCCTGCCCTGACTATCACTAGTACGTTTAATATTTGTACAAAGTGACAACATATAGACTGGGGCAGGTTGGTCACGTGTTAAATGTCATAATGGTCTGGTAATGCTGTGATTGAACTATTTTCAATTACAAAGAGTCGTTCAAAATAAACAGCAGGACAGTATTTATGATGTTCAGCTCTAGCTCATTTACAATTCAACAGATTATTATCTAACTCAGCGTTGTACAATTATCACTAAATGCTATGCTATAGTTAATGAGTGGCACATGATTACATGCGATAGCGGCTCATTGCGAACTAATCAGCCGTTCTATGATTATATTGTAGTGTCATACTGAGTGTAACCAAGCGCGAAGTTGCTGCCAACACATGAAACTTTGTGCAAACACAACACCGCGAGTATCACTTGTGAGCTGAAGTTGACGCGACAACAGCAGTTTGTTTATAAAGTCATGTGGAGCTGCAATGTTTATGTTGTTGTTGTGCATGTAAATCAATAAGTAATAGCCGGCATACGTACTCCTCGTGCGGAGGCTCGCCGGCGCCGCGCTCACATCCACTCACTACACTAGTACTACACCGGGCCCCGTCTGACAGCGTGCGCGTGTCGGTGCTGTCCCGCTACGGCACGTCACATCACTCACTCACTCGCGGCGTGACACTCGCGCGTCACGTCACGTCGGCCGCGTGCGACACGCGCGCCCGCCCCAGTCACACTGTCGTGCCGACTGCCGCCCGCCCAAACGAGAGGGAAATCATCCCCTACTGCCCTGTCTCGCTCCCCCTCGCGTAAGGAAGCGTATCTCCGTCGCGGGTGACTTTTCCCGGCGCGTAGTGAATGTCGCCTTGTTTCATTGACGCCCGCGCGGTGCCAGCCTAACGGATGTTTTTTCACGCTTGCAATGCGAGTTTTTTCGATGGCGGTAGAGTAATGCTTCCGGTGCGTGCGTTGAGATGTAGAGGTAGATAACTGTGGGTAGTCCACACCTACCTACCGGCTGCACACTCGTGACAGTGGAGTGAGAGCGCGGCGCTCGCATGGCGGGAGAGCGGCGTCTGCTGCCAACAGCTGATCCGATCAAACTGTACGACAATATTATGGCAGTCTCTCCAGCAGTGCGGTGTGACTCACGCTGCAGGATGTTAGTAAACCGTCGTCTGCGGCCGCGCCCGGTGTGTGCTCGGCGTGTTTGTTTGTTCGCTAACTTTCCCGCGGCGCACAACACAGCTCACATTTACTAACATTTATTTCAGCGCACGGTTCCTTTAATGACTTTAATCAAGCAGTGACGTTATTTCTGTACTGTTTAATGAACCAAGTGTTATTTAGAAAAGTATATTTTCAAATCTAGAATAACGACCAAACACTAAGTTGCAATTGCGACCTCATCACCATCAACCGGTCAATTGTAACAGTTCACACGTCGTATGGAACCCATCACTGAGGAGAAGGTGGTTGCCTGCATCAGCTACGTACGACTGCACACGTAACGAGCCCCGCGAGAGTCCTCGCCGACAGCACGTCCCCACGCGTCACGCGCCGCTCCACTAATTAATATTCATTAACAAGTTAGTATCAGCCGCGCGGGGAGCAGGCGACTAGATCAGCTGAGCGAAACCAGACGTCATGCAAACCACTGCCGCCGATGAATCACTGTACATTAAAAATGTCCCGTCAGTGAGCCGCTCGCGCCACGCACCCACACCGCAGGCACTACGCACCCGTACCGCAGGCGCCACGCATCAATCTCGCTACAGCTATAGTGGCTACCAGTGAGCGCTCCCCCCGCTCCGAATGCTCAGTATTCAAACCAAAAACTTTTTAGACTTATCAGGTAAGAATAGTCGATTGATAGCATTAAAGTAATACGATTCGTGAGACATTAATTTTCCTTCGAGAGTGAATGGCTCCGGTGCGCGGCGTCGCGGCGCCTCGCTGTTCGCGCGTCAGTGTCAGACGCCGGCCGGCCGCGCTACTGCAAGTCACTCACTTTGAGGAATGTGAAATATTAAAGTGTTTTATTGTTGGGGTTTTCTACTCGTGCGTGTTACACACACCTAAACATGACTGAAATATGCTTTTGTTTGATAAGCTATGTACTATGTGAATCATTTTCATTCATTTAACTGCTGCAACGACAAATGTTTGTCGCTGACTCATTTACGAGCATCGGTTATACCAAAACTCCGGTTATTTTCAATGAATTTATATCTCTGAACTAACAAAACAAAATTATGCAACGCTTGGTATGAATGATAGCAACATTAGATAATGTACAAAATAATATTGCTACGTAAATAAATACGTAGCACTTTCGTAGCGTGCGCTACGAGGCTACGAAAGATTGCTACGCGACCTACGGCTGATGTGCTACGTCTACAACCATTTGAAGTGAATGCCGCATGCTACGCCATGAAAAAAGAAACTGAAGATATATTCGCAGTGAGCACTAATAAGCCGTTTGGGAGAGGGGACCATCGAAGCTAACTAAGAACTTTAGCAAAGTTTTCTGTAAGAAATTAGCTGCACTTCACAGCCCCGTATTGGAAGTGCTGGCTATAAATAACGCAGGCACCCTCGTACTGCTCTGAGCATTACAAGCGTGACGCCGTTACGTCATTATTGCAGGCGCCGACTGCTGTACTCGTACATGTGCAGTGCGTGACTATCGAGAGGGTATACACAGCCCTCGCCGACGATCAAACGACTGAAGCCGCCACTGCCGTTAATGTTACAATAAAACGTTTAACTAGAGATTTTACACTCACTCACATTATTAACACACTAGCTGTGCCCTGCGGTTTCACCAGCTTTTTTCGTTACTGCTCCGCTCCCGTGGGTCGTAGCGTGATGGTACCTATATAGCCTATAGCATTCCTCAATAAATGGGCTATCTAACACTGAAAGAATTTTTCAAATCGGACCAGTAGTTCCAGAGATTACCCCCTACATACAAACTTACAAATTTTACCTCTTTATAATATTAGTATAGATATAGATATGTCACATTAAATTCATATAGGTTCAGTAATCATCTTATGTAAGTCCTTAAATTTGCAGTTTTCAACTTGGTTACACTATTTATCACACCACTAATGGTACACATCGTCTTTAAATTACACAGTAAGCATTTATTGGTCGTAATCAACAAACACGTGGCGTATCTCTAGCGCAGTACTTCAGAGCATTACTCTGTTAATAATTTAGTTAACGAACTTAATCTAATGGCTGCGAAACAATTGATACAGATATGTACACTGAAGGGTCGCGGGTTTAAAACCGAGGCTCTGTAGGGCTGGTGAGGTGAGCTTCTGTAAACGTGTACAGAGCTTGGGACTTGGAAAAGGGAGTACAAAGAAGAGGACAATTTTTTTGTGCCGACCCTCCCTTATAAGTAACATGGTACACGAACAGTCCGCAGAGATGCAGGTGGGGAATTGTGCTGCTGTCTGTACCGACAAACACACTCTCTGTATGGTTGATAATTAAGCCGCCCAAGTTTGTGTGTCGGCAGTGCGTGCCCCTCCTCCTCCTCCCCTACCGCGTAGCGTTACTTTCATCTTTTACACGAGACCACAGCTGATGTGTGCGTGGCGCCCACCAGCCCCGCGGCAGGTTAGCGACGGATTCAGACTGACAGACAAGACTGCAGTTAACTAGGTACTAATCTCTACACGAACATGTTATTTGAATTTGTATGCACATTACACATTCATCATCATCATCTTAATATACACATATTAAGATGATGATGATGAAGATATATCTCACATTCATATTAATTTAAAATGTCACTTACGGGATATCTTCAGTAATTATTTATTGTTTTGAGTTCCCGATATTTAACATGATAGCCTAAAAGCAGTGTTTATATTACTTCAAATTCGCAAAATCATAGTGCCATTATTAATGTTGATGACAGTTTTCGTTATGCTTATATTTTGTTACATTACGAGGAGCGATAAGCAGTAATAAGGTGAAGGTGACACGCCAGGGGTGCCGCGGAGCGCCGGCACTATATTAACCTTCCACAATTTACTACAGCCTCGGTGCGCGCACGCGCGTGCGTGGTGCCACATTACTCGTGAGCAACTTTATAATTACTCTACTAGATTTAGATCTACCATAATTATCTTGTCTCGATTTGCGACTTCAGTGCTTAAGTATTGTGAAATAGTTATCAGTTATTATCGTTGTAATTATAACGTGTCTATTTGCAACATTAATTTATTCTCTTGCTGATTCGGCGACGTTTGGATTAGACGTTGTAAAATTAGAAGTAATTACACTTAATAAAATATGGACGCTACGCTTCCCCGCACTACGTATTACTAAGGAAATATCCCGAGAGCCACAATGGAGCTGAACAGTTCCTATCAGGACGCCGATCACTAATGTGTATCGTATATTGTAACTCGCGCGCGCTAACGTAAATAGTTATCTAAGGCTTCATTGAACGTTCGGCGGCTATCCGCTGGATCTGGTGATAGTGCGCGCATGTTGTGGAGAACAATGGGGCAGGCCGAGCGCGGCGGGCGCCGCCATAAGCGCCGCCACAGAAGGCCCGCGCCTGCTAGTGTAGCCCGACGCAAGCCCTGCTCGACGACGCTCATATGCGAGCCTACTAAGCCTCTGTATTTATACCCGGTAGACTATCAGACTACAGCTGACAAAGTTTCGATATTGTTACGTGTAAAGGAGTAACAAATATCTTCTTAGGTACAAACTTTTACCTTGATTGACATCAATTACTGTTTTTCTATACATATAGGTAGACAGCAAAGAAATCTAAATAATAATTCAATAGATTTCTGTGGTAGACAGTAAATAGTAAAATAAATAAACGTCACTACGAAACACCACTATGAAAAGCTGAAGTGCTCACGAAACTTGCCTGGACAGAGAAAGCTGAACAAAGACGTAAATCGAGCTATTCGATAATATACTATTTAGTGACGTTTTCATTCCTCAGTAGTTTTAGTACCGAGTTATTAGCAATGGGCCTTCTGATAACACACTATGTCCCCCGCAGGGCGCGGGGCGCGGGCGGCGGGGGACGGGCGGTGGATTTGTCCTCAAAGCTTAATTGAGAATACGTGATAAGAGCCCAACTGTTTGTTAAGAGGCTTTACGTTTAGCGGAGACATGCCGACTAGCTGCGGCCGGCCCGCACTGTCTGCGGGCGCGAGTGCGATACGGAACAAGTAGGATGGAGCTTTTCGAAGACCGTACATTGCTGGTAGTAGAGAGGCAAAGAACACGCAAATCTAGGTTAGACTACGAGTATTTTTTCACAAAGAATTTCTTTAACAAACAAAGAGTCCCTTTACCAATTCGTGAGCCCTTAGCAAGCCGTAGTTGCGAGGACGTACGACTGTCATAGAAGATTTACAATAGTTATCATTTCATTGATCCCGAGTGCAGTTAGCGCTGCAAACCAAGTAATTCTAAATTTTATCACCAGTCAAAAGGTGTTTAGAAGTATTTATAGGGTTGTGAACGCTCCACTAGCTATTATAAAGTGTAATATCTTACCGGTACACGCAGAGTTAGCAATAATGGAGTACTTACCTGAAAGAGAAAAATAAAAAATAAGGAACGTAAATAAACAAAAAGAACAAAAAAAAAGAGCAAAACGGTTACACATTATTTTCTTCAGTTTACCTTCACCAGCACCCCGCACGCCAGCCCGCATGCGAGCCCACAACACAAACCAATTCCAACAACCACGATAGATATTCCAGGCAAAATGAGGTAATTAGTTTGTAGTAAGTCGTCACTTACCCCTCGTCACCACATCCGTGCATGTAGTTGCATATGCAAGCTGCCCCCCCCCCCCCCCAGGCGCGGTGACACGAACGATATTAGCATAACATAACGAGCGCGTGTAAGTAGGGTGCATGATATTCCCGCGCCATGATTCATGCGAGAGCGGGCAGTGCGCCTGGGTGGCGTCCACACTGGTCGCTGTAGTGTACGACCAGTGTGATCGCCACTCAGGCCGCCGCGGCAATCACTACAGGTTAGTGTATGCTGTACCCGCTGCTGACGCTGATGATGCCGCGATGTCCTCAGTTTGCAAATGAGTACATTAAGATAGGTTTGAGTAAGGTCCAGAAAGGTAAGTTAATGTTATGTTCTACGTAATTCAGTTAATTCGTTACAGATTTCAAATGTTGAATATGAATACATGTGATTTATTGAAAACCCGCTGGTATCTAAACATGCGCGTTTTGTACTATTTAAACCCTAGACATTTATTTATTTTTCACGACGAGTTCTAATCGATCTCACACAGTCACAAAATGTTTGAAAATTTTTGTGATTTCAGTATAGGTATACATCGAAGAGACTGCAGTTTAATATTCCATGTTTGTGACTGCCTACTATTAGTAGTGGTGGCCAGTACCGACACTAGCGCCGCCCCCTGCGCCGCTCGTCTCGAGAGCCTCTCGGTTAACAACATCTGCCGCCGACACGCAGTTGTGTTCCCGCACCAAGTGGAGCCCTGGAGACGACTCTACTATGCGTATATTTTTTATTTCTTTGTTAATAAGTGTTTAGCAAATATAGTCTAAGAAAATTCAATGAAATACCTAGTAGGTAGTAATTTACACAATTTTATTGAAAGTACCCTACAGCTACCTGCTTCCACGCGCACTCACAGTAAGTTAGACTGAAAAAGCGAAATGTACTAACGTTTAGCTAAAAGGTTCGCAGTTGGAACAATTTGCATTAGCAGGAGTGTTATTAACCTCGATCAGTCGTTTCGCACGCGTCCGTCGGATTCCCGCGACAATTAAATTCCTCTGCCATCACGGCATTCCGACATAGAACGCATTCAAAAATGAACAACAAACACCTCCCGATGTTAAACTTTTACATTCCGACACCATCGCATCCGCGCCACACATTCCTCTAGCGCGCTGCACACTTATTGTCAACTCGCTGATTCTTCAATTTGACATCTATTGTTGTAAACATAAGGTCTATGACAAATGCATGGTCGTTTAGCCGCATATTTATAGCTGGTCTAGTAAAGTACCATTTTGGTTCTTATTCCTGTATGTTTAGGTCGTCGTCGACCGCACAGACAGCGCGGCCGCTGCGGCGTGACAAAGCGCCGCCGTGCTGCATTGCACCGCACTCACATATTTCGTGTTTCTCGTGTATTACGCCGCTTCGGGACGTGGACTCAACATGTTGAATCTTACCATACAAGTTAACACAACAGTCGACAGAGTAGACACCGGTAGGGCTGCCATCCGTCCGGGTCTCCACGGATTTGTCCCAGTTTAAAGGGCGTCCGTACGGGAACTCGTTTGTAATAAGTATACTTCTTTCAAGCCATGGCCCACCGCCACGGGGTGTCAAGTGTCCTCGTGGAGGCGATCGGCGGTGGTGACCTCTCGTATTCAATCCAGGTCATGGTCAATCAGCAAAATAGGTAGCGAAAACATGAGGAGGAGACAAAGGAGACAATCTTTGCACCCCAAGCGTCGGGACTCGCAGGCAACCACCGTAGAAACGAGCTTGCGGCCGTCGAGCATGGGTAGCTCGCTGTCCGACAAACAGCAGGCCCGGGTCGACGGCGTGCTGTGTTCCACGCGCCTCACAGAGATGTGAGGATAATTGTCATGTGATAAGCATTAACGCGGCGGTCAGGGCTGATGCTGTGGGAATATTTAAAAGATTTCCCGTAATCTTGGATCTGGCTGAGTTTTAGTCAGTAAAAGTCGGAGTCATATTATGATTTTTCTTGTAAAATAAAATAAAAAATTGTTGGGAGATACTTATTAAATTTCGTTTGATTCGAAAATAAATAAAAAGTTGCACATTTTTCATTATAGGTAGATACATAATGGCTTAGCTGGTTTAAAAAAAGTAAATATTTTTTTGGGTTCTGAGCTCCAAAATCCGGGATTTTTACGATTTTTGTGCCGGTTGCCACTTTCTAGAGATGGCAACCCTAGGTATTCGTACTTTTAAAAAATATCGTGAAGCCAAATCTGTGTTATGTCAAAAGTCACCCTACTGAAGTTTACATAGGTATTTATTGCATGAAACACATCGACACTCATTGCGTTCGAGGCGGTATCATACTAAGTGGCACTGCGGTGGCGCTCTGTGGTCGGCTGTCCGGCGCTGTCCGGTCGTTGTACGGTCCGGAAGCGGTCGCAAGGTTCCATTAGCTCTTATCTGCCAGCTACTGGCATGTTCTACATAAACACATTAATGGGAGTCATGTTCATGTTCTTAAATGTGTCCTCACCCTCACCCTACCTCATTGAAAAATGAATTCCATCTCTTTTTACTGCTCAAATATCGAAAAGTAATTTTTCCATAATAGGTATCATCATCATCGCCCCTCTTGCCTTCTGATGGGGACTTCGTTGCCGAAATTGCATCTAAACGACTTTGGTTCAATTCTAATAACAGTCAAATATTCGGTTATTAATTAATTTGCACCCCCTCGCGGGAGAGGGAGCACCCCTAGACACGGCTCTTTCATACACGCTCGTGGCGAGGCGGAGGTCACCTCGCCGTAGCATTTCATCACAATCACCGACGCCGCGTTTCATTACCGACCACGACACCTGGCGACGGCCGGGCTTGCCAGCTAGCAGCTAACGAGAAGCCACTCCTATTAGTGGCGGCTCCGGACCGTGATAGTCGGCTGTAATCCCGGCGTTCTTAAGAAAGCGTAGAGAGCGTTTCTGCGAGTAGTGGCAGTTACAAATGAAACAGCGAGTGCTGGCGCTGATTACGGCCCCCGACGCGCCCCAGATCCGCGCTTTGTGCCGGCGCCGCGCGGCCGCGGGGACGAGCGCCACAATGCCGCGCCGCCCATTCTTTGTTATTCCAGCTTTTTCGTCTTCGAGCGACGTTCTCAGATAAGTAGGCCGTGTCTCTTCCAGTCGACCCACTTTCTAAGCTTCGCTAGTAATGAATAAGCAAAGGAACCGTCGCGAGATGTTCTCCCAAAATATTTAGCATTAGAGCCGAGCGCGCAGTCTCCTGGGTAGTGCGCGCCGCCGCCGCATTCCAGCTCAACTGAACGTTAGTCGCAAACTCGCTAATAATAAGGAAATTTACAAGCTTTGTGAGAATATTTGCGGAGGCGCAGGCGACGAGCGCCCGCGGACATCCGAATCAAACAAAGTCTTTCTTCCTTGAAAGTTATTTGTGGCAACAAGTAGGATTACCCAGGTATTACTTAGCCTGTCATGCCGTTAGGCTGAAAATTTATACATTATTTGTAAGAACATGAGCGAACTTCACAGTATGATTGCCGATAGCACCCAGTTATTTACAGCCAGTTAGCGAGCCGATACAAACGACCGAACAATTAAAATACCAAGTGAGTAGTCTAGAAGAATGGAGACGTCACGGGATCTATGAATGGCATCGCTGGCTAGCACCAAAGCAGTTAGCCCTCGCGTGCCGCTCATGCCCCACCCGCGCGTCGCTCGCGCTCGGCACCACAACGCGCTGTTTGTAGTGGAAATGAGCTCACGTCTTGGCATGCAGATGCCTCGCTATTATTCCGCTGTTTGAGAACAAGCGCCGGCCGATATTAATTCCGCCGCACATGTTATTGACTGCACTATCTTCGTAAACTTTGGTAACGTACGCTATTTCACCAACCTTATTTGGTAAACAATCGCGAAAGTCCCTTAAAAAATTGTAAATAAAATTAGTACTATCATACTTTTCAACTCGATCTACGTTGATATGTCAAGGAATATGTTCATTTATCTTCTGACTTTTAAAGTGCCCATGTAGACCCATGTGAATTTTGACTTTGCCTTTTTAATTTCAAATGCAAATCAGTATTGTAGGTACGAGTACTCGTAACTATTGATAAATAAATGCGAATTTCTATTTGAAATCCTTTTAAAAAGAATAAGTCATTCCAATAATTGTATTGATAGCTCAGAGTGCTTGATATGATGGATCGTGACGGTGGTGCACGTCGCTCACACTCGTCTCGTGTGATTTGTGCATCGCGTCGCGTGGCACCGCGCGCCCTGACGTACAGCCGGCTGCGTTTTATGGCGCGCGCTCCGCATGATTCACGGACGCTCTTTTGTTTTATTATCGCCAGAACTAACACTACCTACGGCCAAATACTTTTTTGGATTGCAGTTTTAGATAAGTTGGCTCTCTGTTTGCTGTTCCTAACTAAAACTAACATTTGCTTGTGACCGCGTGGAATTGTCAAGTTTGTGAACTAGCTTACACATTGAAACTAATCTTCCTTTAATATTGTTGAAGGTTGTATTAAGAGTCAGATAGGCGTCAGACTGATGCGAAAACGTTGAGTTTTAAAACGAGGCATCCGTACTAATTTTAAGCTCCGTGTAAAATTATTTTTAAGGTGTACAATAAAGTATATATCAATCAATCAATCAATCATCGACATAAAGCTACGGATGCACGTGCTCGACATAGAGACCGCAGCGAGCTGGAGTTGTGAGCAGTGAGCGCGGCCCGACGGCTGCCGACAAATATTAACCGCGAGGCGGCTGAAAGAGAATATTTCAGGCACCTCGTGCTAGCGCGCGGTTCGACGAGCGCGCCCACCGCGCTATCCGCCGGCTATCAGCCGAGTGCGTGACTCTCGCGAGCGGCGCAGCAGGACATCACCGCGGTATTCATGTGCTCCTAGTACGTACTGCCGGAATCTTACGTTCTGACTGATTCATCATTTGTGAAATATTTATGGTTTTATAAAAAAAAAATTGGATTTTTTTATACAAAACAGATTAGATGCTTGCTAGAGAGGCAGAGTTAAACCTATGTTCCCTGACATCTCCTCACGCCATTTTAATAAAAAAACTTGTCGCGTCCCCTCCTCCCCTCCCCCCCCCCGCACCCGCGCCCGCGCCCCCTTGCCGTAGTGCACACAACCAGTGGACTAGTGACACCACTATCACGCACTCTCACTTATTTTGCGGCATTAATAGGTACAACTATGTTTCATCTTAGTTGTTGAAGAGAGTAAGAACGCCATCATTTTTTTATGAGTGACGTGCTCCATTGCATTGAAAGAAATTATTTTCAAATCTGTTAGATGTTAGACTACGCGGCAGTACAGCCGTCTACTCAGCAAACTACATACTTTAGTGTTAATTGATCGTTAGCTACATATGTCTACCAAACACAAACCGTGCGTGCGACGAGGCGCCTAAAACAACGCTCGACGCCAACATGCGCCAAGCGCCGTTTTAGCGCACTTCACAAGTGAACATTAAACGGGTTATTCTTACATATTAGTGAATGAAACGAGCTGTTAGTATCCCAATCGTTTATTGCCAACAAACAGTACATGTACAGACCACCACCAAAGCTAACAACTTCAGACACTCCTAGCGATCACAGTGAGCAAACGTCACGATGTGTAACAACACAGCGAGTAACTCGGCTGACAACACGTGATCAACACCGTTCATAAACGTGAGTTGTGCAGTCGTCAAGTGCGACATCGCATCATTTGCTTCTGGATGACTACAATCAAGGAAATTAACTGTCTATTACTTTTGACAACAATTCCCAGAAGATAACACATTTGTCGATGTTGAAGCGATATCGCAGCTCAAGACAGTGAATTTCCCTGAGCTTACAGTGTTCAGGTGACTCCCACAAGCCAAAGCCCCGGTGCGTTCCTCCCCCTGCCCGCGCACTTACCGCTGGTGGCGCTCCCCGTCGAGCTCTTGCGCTCCTGTCGCTCGGCGCTGTCGGGCGCCGGCGTCGCGGGCACCGGCGCGGCGGCGGTGGCGGGCGCGTCGGCCAGGCGCGCGCGCAGCCCGGCCCAGGCGTCGCGCAGGCGCGCGGCCGCGTCGCGCACGTCGCCGGCCACGCTCTGCTTTGCGGCCACGCACTCGCGCTCCATGTTGTTGTAGTTCTCCAGGATCTCGCGCACCTCCGACTCGCGGTCTTTCACGCTCGCCTGTGACGCCACATATAAACTTGATGTTAGGGCTAGGTTCACACATCACAGTTAGGTATTGGTAGCGTGTGCTCATGCAGTACTGACCGCGACATCGTCCCTCGCGGCCTGGCGCTGCGCGGGCTCGGCGTCGGCGGCGTCGAGCGCGGCGGTGGCGCCGGCGCACCAGTGCAGCGCGGCGTCGAGGCGCGCGCTGTACTTGCTGAGCGCGCTCAGCTTGCTGTTGATGTACTCGCCGTGCGCCGCCAGGCTCGCCTGGGCCTGATAACATCACACACTGAGCTGAGCTTTTTCCTTAATAAAATCACTCAAGCGCTGTACACGCATAAAAACAGACATTCCTACAGGACAAACCCAAGATGGAGGTTGGCCCCCACTTTGAATATATTTAATAATTTTAGACAAATGAAAAGCAAAGGGAAGATTTTCAAAATGTTACTACTAAAATCAACAAGGTTTGTTTATATCCTAATGTTCACAGGCGTAAGCACCAAAGGGCTACCTTGAGCTAGGAGGTGGCCTCCTGAACTCAAGTGCCTCGGGCCATTGCCTGAAACCTGATTAACAAACCTCTTTTTGAATTAACGAAAAATAATCCCACCTTTGAAATCGAAATAAAAGAGATGGCGACACTTCTTTATTATCACAATTAATTTTAGTCGATAAGTCTGACACACCCTCCTGCTCCACTCAGAGCAGAAGTTATTTGATAATTTTCCACGTAAAAAAGGGTCCATAGTTTTTTATCACTCCAGGACCGTTGGCCACTTAGCTACGCCCCTACATAGGCGTATACATTGTCCACATTAATTCAGAATTGATGTGGACAATGTATACGCCTACGAAGGGGCGATAGAATTCAGCCTAATATTGTTAAGATCGTATCTGAGCTATCTGGCAACTTTGTCCAAACATAGTACTCAGTGGCAGTGGGCTGCACTGGTGAGTACGCGCGGCTTATTTGTCCGGGCGCCGGCCGCGCCGCACAACTTCGCGCCTGTCCTACTTAGCGCGCACGTTTGCGTATTGTTCGCGCCGCGCCGCCAACTCCGCGACAAGTTTGGCCGAAACTTGCACTAACTGACTCACTGCACTCATGAATCTGTTTAACGCAAATAACGAACTAAACACTGGAGGAGAGAACTAAACACTTGACTGCACCCTGATGTTTTATAAGATCAGACATGAACGGTCACTGAGTAAAATGTTGATGGAAACACGAGATAGGAAATGCAAAATCATATTGCCGCGACAGTGTTGCGCTACTTTTGAGTACTCATTATATCGGTAACCTTCCGCGTGTTACCCTCGCGCTCGTTGAGTCGGCGGATCATTGTGCCGACTCGATTTTGCAGATCACCTAATCAAGCGCCGGATATGACGCAAATTGACATAGACGTGACAGTCACTGTTACGAATGAAAATATGCCACTTATATGAAAACATGTCTATAGCTAGTAAGTCGACATGGAAGAACTACTCGTATGATATAAATAGTACTCTACAGATTACCCTCCTCGTAGTAGGTAGGCGTACGTAGGGGTACAACTTGGACACTACAATAGACGACATTTTCACCAGCAACACAAAAGAAGTTGCTTTCGACAGCATTTCAGAGTTGCGCAAGTTCATACGGAGACCCTTAGTATTGTCATTACGGAAAGAATTCATTGCAAGAGGGAACTTATACCTACTACATTTGACACACAGGTACGTAGTAAAAATAACAGTAAAAACGGGATGTGTGTATTTCGTTTTGAAGTAAGAGTTCTTATGAGCTACACAAGTATGCCTGGTAGTTTAGGTTCGGGTGAGCAATGTTTCGTGCGGAACCCACACTGGGGTGGATTTTTCCCTTGTCAGGGTGTCTAGATCGCATCGATGCGCCACGTGTGTCGATACTGTAGCCGCGCACGTCTCACACGCCACGCATGCGATGCGGACGAAGATCCATGTGTTGTATTATGCAGTGGTATGGCTCATTACAGCTCCAATCAGTAGCTATGATGCAGCGATTGAATAGACAATATATACATACGACATCAGATTATTGCGATTAGCTAACTCTATTTTTTTTTAGAAACCAAAATAATGACATTCTAGAATTAAATATTTATTATAAAAGTAAAATTTTAAATTTCAAAAGCTTTGGGTTTCGACATTGAATTAAAAATTCATCAGATAATCGCATTGCTAAATTCGTCACACGCAAGCAAACTCGTCGCGTTGGTGAAGTAGAGTCGAGTAAGCGAGTTAGTACCCTCGCAGCCGTTGAGAGCGCGGCGGTAGTGCGTGCGGCCGCCCGGGGCAGACAAGGAGGTAGGCAGGGACAGAAGGTTGAAACACGAGTGTACACGCACTGAAGATACGTGTTCCAAGTTGCCATTGAAAAAGTATTCAACTCCTTGTTCACAATAGACTTGACCACTTTGAAAAATATCAACCTTATGCTATTGAGTTACTATAAAGTTGATTTAAATTATGGGTATTTCTTTAAGCTTGCCTTCTACGCTTTGGAATAGCTTCATCTTTCTAACTGACCGACTTGACATTTTAACGGTGTCTGTAAATGATTGAATTAAAATAAATACTTTGATTTGACTGACTAGTACTATTAAACGTAATAAAAGATTTAGAGAAGTTCCAAACTGAACTTTATAATTAGGCCATAAAGAAGTGTTTTTAAAAAAATACTCAAATTTGAATCAAATAAAACAAAAACGCAGTCATTCGTGGTTGGCTCGTTGTATAGAGCGGCCCTTCTGTCCGCTGTCGTGAGTGGCGAGGTGAGCGCGGCGACGCGATGCCCTCGGCGCGTCTCGGCTCGAGGGCTGTTTAGTCTAGCCACGCTCTCGTCCGCCGCGCGCCGCGACACGCCAGTGCTCCACAACACTCCGCGTCAGCCAATATCATGGACGCGTTCAATGGCACCATCGTGCCACAGTGAAGAGTTTCGTAGCGGGAGCGAGGAAGGCATGTTGTTAAAAGGCACTAATATTTGAACGTCCGAAGTGGAGTGCCACAGGTGCCCATACACCTTCACTTTGGAGGATTTAATTAGTGTCACCGATGCTGCAGTTAACGTAGCCACTTGATGGCCCTAGCAGTTTGACGCGTTTGCCATCGATTTGAAAAGCAGAAGAACGTGCGAAGTTTCAAAACAGACGCGTATTGACGACACGTCAGCGTACACACGCACCCGCCACGTGGGTGACATACGTCACGATGACGACGCGGTGCTCATGACCTCCTCCAACATATACGACATTGATGGCGAATACTACTTGCAGATAGAATTATAAAATGCAAAAAAAGGTTTTTTTAAGGTTAGGAATCATCAGAATGACTTCTACCACTCTTGGGCGGAGCGAGAGTACGTGTTAGACTTTTACAGACTAAACCCCACCCCGTTTCTTATTTGCTTTCGTTCCAGGGTCCTGTGTTTTCCTTTCAGAAACCACCCCACGGCCCCAGAGGCTTCGACTCTGCTGGACCCCTACAGTTTGCTGACATCTCTTTGAGGCGCGCGTGGAACAGTATGCGCCGTTGACGACTTGAACCCGCGCCTACACACGCGGCGACACGGCGGTGCTCCGCCCAAGCGGGGCACACCTCTACATTATGTTCCACCGTATATAACAATTAATTATGAGAATCAAAATTATAATTCCTCAAACTGGACACGTGATTGTTTCAGTTTACAGTTCGGACTCCTTCGTGGTCCAAATCACAAGTGGTTGGCATCTTCTACCACGTACCTTCTCGAGCTCGGCCTGCAGCTGCGCGGGCTGCTCGCCGCGCGGCAGCTGCTTGTTCTTGCGCAGCACCTCCATGTCCTTCAGCTTGCTGGCCAGCTCCTCCTCGCGCGCCTGCCCACAAACACACAATTAGTACTACAGGGAGAGATACAACAGCTTTACATAACATTTAGCTCAGTTCATTGAGTGTGCAAACCTACCATAAAACTTTAAGTTAACAAGTACAAAGCGGTTTGGGAGTACATTTGTTGTGCGTACAGCAAAGAGGTGGAATTTCCTGCCGAAATCTGTTTCCTGACAGCTACAACCTACAACTACTCTGAGCGTGACGTTAAATCGAACGCTGTCACGCCGCAGACGGCGACTGCACTTTATACAACAACGATGTGTTATTATTACATAGTGGGCTCATAATTGCCATAATTCACTCCTTCAGTACTTTCCACTCAACACAATATTCGCTCATATGAAAGCAGCTCACTCTATATAACATCATTTATCATTACCAGTACGCACGTATGAATGAGAGCGATAATTCCATGGTGTTGACTTACGTACGGCTGAGCTATTTACAGAGCTGTACGAAATCAGAGATGTTTCTCTCTGTACGCTGAATTCCATACCCGCCGTATACTGTGAGCTTACATTTTACCTTATTGTTATAAATAATCCAACGTCTTCATTCAGAATTTTATTGTTTCATTACATTTAAAACAAATTAGTATAGGCAGACGTGATATTTCGATCAGTACAAGTTTTTGAGTACCAAAGTGATTACGAATATTATTTAAACGGCGGGGAAACACACCTGAGCATCAAAAAGCTATGCCATGATACATGAGAATGAATAAGAGTCGTCCTGTACGACATTAAGGGCATAAAGTACGAAGCGATATCGTTTGGCGCGCTTGATGACATCGTTAGGTGACATTAGCGCTCGCGGCGGAGACGTGCGCACACACGATCGATACAGGGGCCGGCTCCAGAACCTTGGACCTGGAGTCGCATACTAGTCTAGAAACAACACACCTGAACCCGAGGGAACAAGGCGGGCGCCTACACACACAGCGGTTCAAACTGTCCTACTGTACAACTTTATAATGTACCTACCGACTACAGGATTGCTGCCTGCGACTTCGTCCGCGTGGAATTTTTACTTTGGAATAACGCTAACTTTAACCCTAGACTTCATTTATATAGATGAGGTGCTCCGCTAGGTGAGGTGGTCTTAGCGTGATGATATAGCCTATAGCCTTCCTCGATAAGTGGACTATCTAACACTGAAAGAATTTTTCAAAATGGACCAGTAGTTCCTGAGATTAGCGCGTTCAAACAAACTCTTCAGCTGTATAATATTAATATAGATTCAATAATAAAATGATGGTTAATTAACGCTGGGAAAACTAGTATACTAAAAACCAAAGTTTAGGAAATTAGGTACTTAATAAACATTAACATTTTACAAGGCTCATATAGGCATGAATTGCAGGAGCTAACGCTAGCAGCGCGCACCTGTGTACCAAGTCTAGGACGCGGCTTATACGAGCGTCAGATGCGGTACACCCTCGATACACGCGCGGTACACGACGCTGACGCTGCAGTGTGCACGTGTCGTGAGAGCAGAACTGAGAGGTGCTGGCAAGAGACGCGGTGGCGCACGTGAGCAGCAGGTATTACCTCACCTACGCTGAACTAAGTTAAGAGTTTGTACTAAAAGGATCTAGTTGCTGAGCGACTGCAGTCATGACAACTACATGTCTAATTAGATATTGTTGTGGTCAAGAACAACACAGAGCTTATGACACAGCAACAAGTTAATACTACACATGTTTTAAGATCTATTCTAATTTATGCAATAGTAAAATCCTTATTCCTTGTCGTACTCAAAATAAATCAACAGACGTTACTATTTTGCTATGCCAGAGTGAGCCCCGCTGCAATAGCGAAACAACAGGAAGCAGTGTATTTCAATGAAACTTTACAAATCCATTAATCGTTGAAAGATACAAACTAATCATCTACGTATTTGTTTGAGATACAAAAGAATCACACATTTCTTGTGAAAACGTTGTATGTACTAAAACAGTGACAAATCTTCGACGAGCCCCTAGTGTTTAAATGAAGTGCCTAGACACATACCAGCGGCTGGGCGAGCAGCACGACACGACCTGGACAACAGTCTAGCAACACATAGCACCAGGTCACCGTCGCGCCTCGCTCGTCACTCGTCACTTAGCACGTCACACAAGACACTCTGATAACCACGATCGCGTAATATCTATCAAAACCGCACGCGTCGCGTAGCTGCGACGCACGCTCGCGGAAGTGCCCACCGGGATACTAAGCCCGCGCCAGCACACATATTCTTTACGATATAAACCGGCCGAGCATCCCGCCACCAATGTACACAGTACCCCGATCACTCGTAGATCTATATCGGAGCGCGGTTCACCTCACTCTTACGTCTTTACGCAAGTGGGCTGCCGCGAGATGGGACACGAATATTTTCATAGATTCAGAAATAGACGCGATGCCGCGCGATCCGCCAGACCTGCTAACTATCACTTCACTTCCTTATAGGGACACTTCTCGGTAACTCTACAAAGTGCTTCACAGCTGCAACTCAACCCGACAAAGCTGGCTGCGGTGCAGATCAGAACCGTATTGCATTTATTTGCAGCTTGTTCCTCGGAACCCTTGTACTTATTTACTTAGTATTATTTCCACGAACAGTTCTGTCAAAGAGTCGTAACTGTTCAAGAGGCAAAATCTGTGCTTCATAGCTTCAATGACGGTTTCTTAGTTTAGTTAAAGTCGTCACATATCAATAAAGACACAAAGAGCGCGTAGATTACCTGGTGCTGGTGAAGTAACGCCGCACCGCGCAGCCACTGTACAGTTGTCCCTTAACCTATCAATACCCGCGAAACGAGACACAATAGTAAGACAATAACAGCGCGGTCGCATGAGACCGGTCGGGGATTCATGAATTAAGGGCTACATCCTTTATTTATAAAAAAAGTCAATATTCGTAAGTGTGTATTGTATAGTACCTACTTATATGTAATAATAACACACATATATATAAACTACTAGCACCTCATTCACTAGAATGTCAAAAAACGAAATACAACATTTTGAGGGTAGTTTTAAAAAATGTATATTTACGGTCAGTTATCATTAATGCGTCGTTTTCTGCGCACCCGCATTTTCGAATTTCGCGAACGCCATCGTCCGAGGGGGACTTAACGAGCTAATTAGAATTTGTGGCAAGTGTCAAGTTTATTAGACCTAGAAATCAAAATCGTCCTTACAATCAAATAAAAGTAAGCCCTATGTCGTACGTGTACGTCACAAAATGATTATGACATTAGATCATAGGGGCCATGCCATCGCAACATTCGCAATATACTAGTTGACTAGTGCGGGAGTTGGCTGCTGCAGCGTGACGGAAGACGAGCACCTCGCGACGATACTGGCGCTGTGCTGACAGGCACCGCGGTCCTCATGTCTTCATGTTCTCTCTATATCTTAGGTGCATGTGCACTAGCACATTATGTTTAATGATCTCCAATGAACATTAACTGGAATATCAACGTCTAATATTATATTGTCGAAAGTGCCAACTTGTAATAAACGTAACCTTTCCGACTTTTCCGCTTTCCGCCCACCACCACCAATTTTTTGCACACGTCCTACAAAAAGTCGGTCAGAATATAAGATTATAATTTATTACGATTATCTGTCCTACAAAAAGTGACTTGGGCGGGCACCGTTAGAGCAGGAATACCTACATGTAAACGTCTAAACAAACGCTCTGAGATGCGCCATCTTTATTACAGCCGTCAAAATATTATCGGAATATACTGAAATAGCTTCGAGTGACAGTTGTGATCGAAACACATCAACTAACATTATTGCTTTCATTTTAACTAACTGGAATGAAAGTTGTACTAAAACTCCGCGCAATCGAACTTTGTATTTATTCCCCGTTATGTAGTGTTTTATTGTGAAGTTGTGATCGTAAACACACAAGGACAACGCGTCGTGGAGTGCACGTATTTTTAAAACACAAACAAACATTGGTGTATATTTAGCGCGCGCTGTTAATATCCGCGGCGCGTATTTTTATCCGGAGGCGCGTGGGGTCACGGCGACGGCAGCACGTGCGCGCAGGGGCTGCTGCGGCCTGCGCACTCGCAAACACGATAAATAAGATCATATCTCGGTGGATTGCACGTCTCATTAACGTAATATTTGAAAGCCTTCGCATATTTGTGCGTCAGTGCGCCTTGACTTCTTTACTGCTGCTACTTGTGAGAAGTGAGCAGATCGTCACGGGGGCAGTGTTGTGTGGTGCATAGGTTGCAGACTTGCAGTGCACAACACTGCCACAGAGCGCCTGGCGCGCTGCCAGCCGGCTCGCGCGCGGCCTGTGCGCTACGCTCACCGTCGTGCTCAGTACTCTGCACACTGCGTGGCTACAGCCTCCCTCGATAATATGCCACGACACACTTAAGGCATAACTTCACTGACGTTAAACTAGTCTCATCCATACCTATATCCCTTACAAATATTACAAACCTAACTCGTCATGGTTTCACGCGCGTTAGGTGACAGCTCCGCTGGTGTGTGGCGTAGCGTCATAGGCTATAGCTTTCCTTCTTATGTAAATGGGGTCAATATCCAAACACTAAAATATTTTTTCAATTCAAACCAGAGTCTGAGATCCGCGCATAAAAATAAATCCTAAAGCTCTATAATATTACACACTCTAAAAATTCGTCCTGCATCTCTCTGTGTTTGAGTGAAGTCTGAATCAAAATTAGTTCGGAAGTTTTTTTAGTTTCACGTATTGCGTTAATATACTATAAAATTATACTACACTAACTTCGTTAGTCTGTTAGTTATCTCTTCACATCTCAACGATTGTACGGAGTGAAACTTGGTACACGGGTACACCATAATGAATACGTAAGTCTATTAAGTAAGAACGAGTACCGAGGCAAATTTATGAAATGACAAAACAAGACTGCAGATGTGTATTCCAACATGTCGTAAAGTGCATATTGAATCCAGCATCAGTAGGAACAAACAATATATTTGAAATGCATGCGGCAATAAATCTGTTCGCTCGGTACACTCGCGTCGGACACACCGCGCGCGACGTACAGTGCACGCCGCAACCATAAACATGAACAGAACGCGCGGACGTGCGGCGCGACGCACTATGGGACCAATCGGTGTTTTCCATCTCAAAAATCGATAACTCTGTTGTTTTGTGATTTTTCGCCTTGAATTTTTTTTTGCGTATTTCTGAATATCTAGGCAATAAAAGAAATAAAACATCAACATTTTAAAAATTATATATTTTTAGTAAAAAAGTTACAAAGTTACAGTTATACGAAATTTCATGCAAAAAATTATACAGTAACATTAAAATAGCAGTAAAAGTTACACTTTTGCTTAAAATAAGTTTAAAACTTAATTATTATTATTAAAACAAACATTACATGATAAAAAAATTAAAAATTTTAGCGCTTATACTATTCATCACCTTTTATTTCTAACAATTCTTTAACTTCGTCAAACAATTCTTTGGATATTAGAAAACTTGGTTTATTCAAGCTAGATATATAAGGATCAGATGTATATAATAAAATATGCAGAACGTCTTCGTTTGTTGCTGATCTGGAACACTTCCTAGCGTGATGTAACCTATATTTCTTGTAATCTTTATTTCGGGCTTCCTGGGCATCTTCGGATAATTGTCCTATAGGCAAAACTGCATAATGCTCTATTATTTTAGCACCATATATAAGTACTTTATGGACCGAAGATGGCATGTAGTACCAGTTATATTTGCTTACATATAATTGCGCGGTAATCAATGTATACTGGCCGATTTTTTCTGCGTTTATAGGGTATCCTGATGACATAGTTTGAAGAATTACATATAATCTCTTAATCAATTCTTCATCAATTCCGGTTATCTCTGCAGAACATTGGTAATTTTGGAAAAATCTCCTTGTCGTATTTCCGTCATTGCTGTTACCGGAACCTTGACGTGGTTTATCAATGTGCAAACCAAGCACTTCTCGGAAACGTTTTTGGACATATTTTTTCTTGTCTTCTTTAAGTTGCTTGTTTTCTGGAGTTGTTGCAGACCATTTCTCAAAACCTAAATTGTAAGAAATATGAAGGATCATTTCCATAAATATTATCCATGCGTGTAGTGTCGACAATCCGTATTTAAACGCATTTTCATTCTCAACTGTGACCACCGAAAATAAAAGTGCCATGGGAAGATTCTTTCAAATATAATAGTAGTCTATTAATTTGTAAATATATGCTTCTATAACAGAAATAAAAAAAAACAAGATAGACATCAAAATATAACAATTAAATATAATATTTCTTAATAAAAAAGAAGAACTTAATTTTCGGAGATTTTTTTATTTTCCCCTGATTGACATTATTGCTTCTAAATCACCCTTGCGCAAAAAACGCGCAAGTTTTTATTCAATCCTCATATTACTGAATAGGTAAGGTATCTAATAGAGTGATTAACTTGACACCGGCAGCTTTCGGCAACAATGAAAACTCCAATTGAAATAAACAAAAACGAAATTTTATTTACTTCACTAAAAAAAAATAAAATAAAACGAAAATATTTTTGTACAAAAACCGAACGTGGTTGGAAAGTGTACATTCTAAGCTTTCTTATGATGTATAACACTAACATACTTCCTTGGAAAACTTCCGAATAATTTTGTGTTGAACTTCCTTATCGCTAATTTAATTGGCACGAAAATATTTATACCCAATGTTTGAGGTTCAGTTTATAAACGTAAAACTAAGTTTTTTTTTTTTGACGTGACAACGTCTTAAATTAGGTTGCGGCTGGGAGTCACTTATGAAAAAGTGTAACGCTCGGTAACGTTACGATGAGTCACCGAACGAGAGAGGCCCGCCGAATGCCTTGCGTCTCTCTCCCACTCAACTATGATCGGTATGCCGCGCGCGCAGCACTAGAGAATTTTAGTAAACAAAATATATTTCTATAGTTAAAATTTGTGCAATTCTTATTTTCATTCAATTCCTTGTTCCTATTGTGCAATTTAATTATATTCATATCAATAAATATTCTACCGAGAAAAAGACGTTGTCACGTAAAATCTTTTTTTTTTGAGATTTATTCGTAAGTTCCATCCTTTAAGAGTATTAAACCCTAAAAAAATCTATGAATATACGACTTTCGCCAAAACCATTTTCGAGATGGAAAATACGGTTTGGTCCCATAGTGCGACGTGCAGCGTGCTCTATACGAGACCGCGCACGTAATACTTTGCCGAGTTTGGTACTACACGAACATACAAAAATAAGCATTATAACTCGTAATTTAATGTAAACAGAACACAGTTAAAAATATTTTTTCAAAGGAACGGAATATTCTGTAGGTATTCTTTACGATATACTCAGTTTTTTTTTTACTTTCATAGCGAATAAATTATATATCAAACGGGATTTTGTCCTTTACCAAAACAACAACGAACTAGAAAGCGAAACGCTGCGAATACAACGACACGGCCGGCACCAGCTAACACGTGGCGACTGCGACCTTACGACCTGATATGGCATCTAAGGTAGAGGCATAATGTATAAAATGGAATGGCAGGAATGGGTTGTATGCGAGTATTTGTGGGAAACTGCATTGGCGTGCAGTAGCGGTGACGTTTCGAGTTTGATCCTTAGGCGGTTGAACTTAAAGCAAATTTTGGTCCGCAGCGGGGTTGGCGTGGTGCCAGCGCTGCACTGGCGCCGCGGCCGCTGCGTCGCGAGCCACGCCGTGATTTACCGCGAGGCGCCGCGCCGCCAGCCGCATTGCCGGACAACACGACTCACACGGAGACGTTATAATTGCATTTTTCGTAAATTAACGTATTCAGTGTTCAGGTAGCTACATTTAAAGCGCATATTTTTTTTTTTATTCTCTACAATACTTAACGTATAAACGCGCATCCTGAAAGTACTAAAGCGTATGTTTAGAATCGGCTACTGAATCGATTTCAGCTATGTATTTTAAAAGTAGCCGATTTTTTATCCTCTACAATCAAGAATTATTTTAAGATAACATATTCCCTTTTTCGAGATCCAAATCTTGATTGTGCGTCATCAAAGTGTTTGTGTTTACGTGCGTAGATACAAACACCTATGCGTTACCAACGTAATGCATCGATTTCCATATTATTTTGTTACAACTGATTGTAACTTAATTTTCTAAATGGAGTAGGTGCATTACTTCAGTTACTTGTTGTTTAACGCCCGTTTTCAATAACCTACCGCAGATCATAGATAGATATCTATCCCCGATAACCAGTAAGATTCTATCTACCAATCCACAACTTTCGCTAGGAAATGCTATCCGTCGGTAGGTTATAGGAAAGCAAGTAAGGGCAAAAGGATAGATTTGCTAATCTTTAGTAGCTGCAACTGTAGATAAATAGCTTATTGAAAACGGGCGTTAGTAGATACCAAGAGTCAGTGGCGTGCTAGATACCTTTGTAAGGGGCAAGCCAAAGGACCTTCTTAATTCTTTATTGTACACAAAAAACAAAATATACAACATGGAGATAGTTCATGCGCAAAGACCTTGACTTATCAACTAATAATATTCCGAATAAACAAAAAGAACTAGTAATACGCCGTAGTGTATCATCAGCGCAAAACTTGCTACAATGCCGATTCTTTTTATGTTTTTATTTGTTAATAATAAGATTTAAAAGACGTACACATTATACCTGTGTAGCGACCTGTCCAAATTCTACACCTGTATCCTAAATTACGATAGCGGTAAGGATATTTTTGGCAACTTTTGCTCGCTCACAACATTCTAATTGGCCTCTTCTGAATCCACCAGATGGCGCAAAGATTGTAATATAGTAATCAATCGTTAAAAGACATACACAGAAACCAGTGTGTCGATAGAGAAAGAAATACAGGAACCGTAGTGCATCTCTTTTTTAAGTGTTAGAGCGAGATAGCAGATTGCGCTAGATATGACGAGCAGTTTGCATGAGCGTGGCCGGGGTGGCAACGTCGCATCATCTTATGAATGAATCTAAGTTTGGCATCTGCGCATATAATAATAGAATAGAATAAACTTTATGGTGCACCAAAAGAAGTAACAAATTGTGAAGAAACTTTAATCTAAAAAAATTAAATTAATAATATTCACGCAATACAATTGACGAAGAGGCGCGAAATTTAAAGTGTAAATTTTTCCTTTATATTATTGTACGTAATGTTCTATGATTTAAGTGTTACATCTCATGTATTTTTATATGAAAGCTGGGTTTATTTACTATAGATATTAAGTGTCATGTAATTACACATCAAAGCCAAGCTTTTTTACTTCTATCGCTCGCACGTCCCGGCCAAGAATCACTATAACGCTGCCCGCCAACGACAGACTTTTTGTAGGTCCGATAATCGTCACATATTATAATTCTATAACATATTCTGACCGACTTTTTGTAGATCGTGTGCGTTGCACTATAATTGCTATTAGTGTGTTCTATTTTTCACCTAAAAACAAGTCGTTCACCGACAATCGGTGTGTCAATAGTGCAACGAACACAGCCTACAAAAAGTCGGTCAGAATATACTATAGGACTATATTTTGTGACGATTATCGGACCTACAAAAAGTCTGTCATGGGCGGACAGCGTTAAAATGCTTTTAAAATCACAATAAAAAACAAATTAATAGGTTTTTCGATTGATTATCGATTTCAATTACTAAGTGACAGAAGAATAGTAACACCACACTAAACATAAAGTTTAGATGTAAAGGATTATTATCTTAAAAACAAGGCAAGTTGTGCTTACCTTGACGAGGCTGAGTCGGATGGCGAGGCAGGTGCGGTCGGCGGGGTTGGCGCTGGTGGTGCGCAGCAGCTCGTCCACGTGGCGCAGCTGCTGCCGCGCGCCCGCCGCCCACGCCGCGCCGCCCTCCTTCACCACGTTGCTGGACTCCACGCCCGCGATCCTGTGCACGCAACACGTTAGCGAGGATGACGAGCGCCCGCGGGGGGGGGGGAGGTACTGCGAGACACTCACTTGTGGTTGAGGCGCTGCAGCGCGCTGGCGGCGGCGTGCCAGCGCTCGTTGAGCAGCTCGAGCTGGTCCTGCACGTCGCACGCCAGCGGCGCGCCGCACGCCGCCACCACGCCGCGCCCGGCTGCGCGCGCCGCCGCCACTGCTTCTGCGCGCGCGCTCATCTGTACGCAGAAACAAACGTCGTTTTTTATTATTATGAATTTAGGACGATATTTAAAATGATGCCAATGCTAAACTGCAGCTAATGTGCAGCAGTGCGTGCTCACCTGCTTGTCGAGGTCGCGCACCTTCTGCTTGAGGTCCTTGAAGGGCAGCGCGGGGTCGCTGGCGGCGTGCAGCGCGCGCTCGGCCGCGTCCAGCCACTCGCCGCACGCCTCCAGCTGCGCGTACAGGCGCGCCCACACCGCCTGGCAGCTGCTCCACCTGCGCACCACACGCCACGTGCTTACATCATTCTCTTTATTTACTTAAAATTAAGATACACTTTTACAACTAGATTTTTTCTAAGCGCCTGAAAACGCCTCGAAGCCAGCGACGCGACTTCAAATAATTGTTCAAACGTCATCATGTAACATAGTGAGTGGGGCGGGCGCACCTGTCGTGGCGCTGCTTGTGCGCGGCCTGCAGCGCGGCCCACTCGTCGCGCAGCTTGTCGCGCACGCGCGCGGCCTGCTCGGGCGGCGCGCGCGCTCGCTTGCTGAGCCGCGCGTACTCGCGCTCCGCCTCGTCCACGGCCAGCGCGATCTCCTCCATGGCGGCCTTCACGCGCTGCACACAGACGGGACAGTTAGTGGGGAGCGTGGCGGCGTGACACACCGGCGTGGGACGCTACGCACCGCGAGCGCGTCCTGCTGCAGCGGGAAGTCGTCGTAGTCGCGGCCGCCCAGCGGGTGCGCGCGCAGGGCGGCGGCCTGCGCGGCCACGGCGCCGCGCGCCAGGTTCGCGCGCGTCACGTACGCGCCGCACGCCGACTCCATCGCCTCCTGCACACAGTTGTACACGAACGTATGAGAATTGATGTGAGACGCGACAATGGCAGTGATGAGTGTAGCGGCTGCGGTGGGCACGTACGGTCTTGGTGTTGGTGCTGGCCTCGCACTTGGCCTGCGCGGCGTGCCACAGCGCCAGCGCGTCGCTGACGGCGCGGTCGGGCACGCGCACGTGCGCCGCGCGCAGCTCGCGCGCCAGCGCCTGCACGCGCTCCACGGCCGCCTGCTGCTCCACGTACGAACTGCGGACTGCCTCCTGCCGGATCACGAAAAGCAAATTATCAAACTGACAAAAAAAAACTGTATTACCGCCAATGGCGCATTACCAAAAAGATCGGCAGGTTGCGCTTCAGCTCGATCTCCGACATCACATCGAGCACTTGTTGTCCTGTACACAATGTCGTCACAACACATACCGGCTCAGTCGCCAGCGCGTCGTCGAGCGCGCGGCACCAGGCGCCCAGCGCGTCCAGCAGCGCCTGCAGCTCCTTGAGCTGGTCCTCGGCCGCCAGCGCCAGGTTGCGCTTCAGCTCGATCTCCGACATCACATCGAGCACTTGTTGTCCTGTACACAATGTCGTCACAACACATACCGGCTCAGTCGCCAGCGCGTCGTCGAGCGCGCGGCACCAGGCGCCCAGCGCGTCCAGCAGCGCCTGCAGCTCCTTGAGCTGGTCCTCGGCCGCCAGCGCCAGGTTGCGCTTCAGCTCGATCTCCGACATCACATCGAGCACTTGTTGTCCTGTACACAATGTCGTCACAACACATACCGGCTCAGTCGCCAGCGCGTCGTCGAGCGCGCGGCACCAGGCGCCCAGCGCGTCCAGCAGCGCCTGCAGCTCCTTGAGCTGGTCCTCGGCCGCCAGCGCCAGGTTGCGCTTCAGCTCGATCTCCGACATCACATCGAGCACTTGTTGTCCTGTACACAATGTCGTCACAACACATACCGGCTCAGTCGCCAGCGCGTCGTCGAGCGCGCGGCACCAGGCGCCCAGCGCGTCCAGCAGCGCCTGCAGCTCCTTGAGCTGGTCCTCGGCCGCCAGCGCCAGGTTGCGCTTCAGCTCGATCTCCGACATCACATCGAGCACTTGTTGTCCTGTACACAATGTCGTCACAACACATACCGGCTCAGTCGCCAGCGCGTCGTCGAGCGCGCGGCACCAGGCGCCCAGCGCGTCCAGCAGCGCCTGCAGCTCCTTGAGCTGGTCCTCGGCCGCCAGCGCCAGGTTGCGCTTCAGCTCGATCTCCGACATCACATCGAGCACTTGTTGTCCTGTACACAATGTCGTCACAACACATACCGGCTCAGTCGCCAGCGCGTCGTCGAGCGCGCGGCACCAGGCGCCCAGCGCGTCCAGCAGCGCCTGCAGCTCCTTGAGCTGGTCCTCGGCCGCCAGCGCCAGGTTGCGCTTCAGCTCGATCTCCGACATCACATCGAGCACTTGTTGTCCTGTACACAATGTCGTCACAACACATACCGGCTCAGTCGCCAGCGCGTCGTCGAGCGCGCGGCACCAGGCGCCCAGCGCGTCCAGCAGCGCCTGCAGCTCCTTGAGCTGGTCCTCGGCCGCCAGCGCCAGGTTGCGCTTCAGCTCGATCTCCGACATCACATCGAGCACTTGTTGTCCTGTACACAATGTCGTCACAACACATACCGGCTCAGTCGCCAGCGCGTCGTCGAGCGCGCGGCACCAGGCGCCCAGCGCGTCCAGCAGCGCCTGCAGCTCCTTGAGCTGGTCCTCGGCCGTCAGCGCCAGGTTGCGCTTCAGCTCGATCTCCGACATCACATCGAGCACTTGTTGTCCTGTACACAATGTCGTCACAACACATACCGGCTCAGTCGCCAGCGCGTCGTCGAGCGCGCGGCACCAGGCGCCCAGCGCGTCCAGCAGCGCCTGCAGCTCCTTGAGCTGGTCCTCGGCCGCCAGCGCCAGGTTGCGCTTCAGCTCGATCTCCGACATCACATCGAGCACTTGTTGTCCTGTACACAATGTCGTCACAACACATACCGGCTCAGTCGCCAGCGCGTCGTCGAGCGCGCGGCACCAGGCGCCCAGCGCGTCCAGCAGCGCCTGCAGCTCCTTGAGCTGGTCCTCGGCCGCCAGCGCCAGGTTGCGCTTCAGCTCGATCTCCGACATCACATCGAGCACTTGTTGTCCTGTACACAATGTCGTCACAACACATACCGGCTCAGTCGCCAGCGCGTCGTCGAGCGCGCGGCACCAGGCGCCCAGCGCGTCCAGCAGCGCCTGCAGCTCCTTGAGCTGGTCCTCGGCCGCCAGCGCCAGGTTGCGCTTCAGCTCGATCTCCGACATCACATCGAGCACTTGTTGTCCTGTACACAATGTCGTCACAACACATACCGGCTCAGTCGCCAGCGCGTCGTCGAGCGCGCGGCACCAGGCGCCCAGCGCGTCCAGCAGCGCCTGCAGCTCCTTGAGCTGGTCCTCGGCCGCCAGCGCCAGGTTGCGCTTCAGCTCGATCTCCGACATCACATCGAGCACTTGTTGTCCTGTACACAATGTCGTCACAACACATACCGGCTCAGTCGCCAGCGCGTCGTCGAGCGCGCGGCACCAGGCGCCCAGCGCGTCCAGCAGCGCCTGCAGCTCCTTGAGCTGGTCCTCGGCCGCCAGCGCCAGGTTGCGCTTCAGCTCGATCTCCGACATCACATCGAGCACTTGTTGTCCTGTACACAATGTCGTCACAACACATACCGGCTCAGTCGCCAGCGCGTCGTCGAGCGCGCGGCACCAGGCGCCCAGCGCGTCCAGCAGCGCCTGCAGCTCCTTGAGCTGGTCCTCGGCCGCCAGCGCCAGGTTGCGCTTCAGCTCGATCTCCGACATCACATCGAGCACTTGTTGTCCTGTACACAATGTCGTCACAACACATACCGGCTCAGTCGCCAGCGCGTCGTCGAGCGCGCGGCACCAGGCGCCCAGCGCGTCCAGCAGCGCCTGCAGCTCCTTGAGCTGGTCCTCGGCCGCCAGCGCCAGGTTGCGCTTCAGCTCGATCTCCGACATCACATCGAGCACTTGTTGTCCTGTACACAATGTCGTCACAACACATACCGGCTCAGTCGCCAGCGCGTCGTCGAGCGCGCGGCACCAGGCGCCCAGCGCGTCCAGCAGCGCCTGCAGCTCCTTGAGCTGGTCCTCGGCCGCCAGCGCCAGGTTGCGCTTCAGCTCGATCTCCGACATCACATCGAGCACTTGTTGTCCTGTACACAATGTCGTCACCACACATACCGGCTCAGTCGCCAGCGCGTCGTCGAGCGCGCGGCACCAGGCGCCCAGCGCGTCCAGCAGCGCCTGCAGCTCCTTGAGCTGGTCCTCGGCCGCCAGCGCCAGGTTGCGCTTCAGCTCGATCTCCGACATCACATCGAGCACTTGTTGTCCTGTACACAATGTCGTCACAACACATACCGGCTCAGTCGCCAGCGCGTCGTCGAGCGCGCGGCACCAGGCGCCCAGCGCGTCCAGCAGCGCCTGCAGCTCCTTGAGCTGGTCCTCGGCCGCCAGCGCCAGGTTGCGCTTCAGCTCGATCTCCGACATCACATCGAGCACTTGTTGTCCTGTACACAATGTCGTCACAACACATACCGGCTCAGTCGCCAGCGCGTCGTCGAGCGCGCGGCACCAGGCGCCCAGCGCGTCCAGCAGCGCCTGCAGCTCCTTGAGCTGGTCCTCGGCCGCCAGCGCCAGGTTGCGCTTCAGCTCGATCTCCGACATCACCATCGACCATTTGTTGCGCAACTTGTCCTGTACACAATTTATTCTCGTTTTATATTTCATTGATTTAGGTGCAAGGTGAACGCTATGAAACAGTATGGCCATATTCTCGCTAAGTCAAGAAAAATAATGTGAGCCCTCGGGAGCGTACCTGGAAGTGCGTCTGGATGTAGTCGGCCAGCAGCGGGTTGTCCTTGTGGCGCGCATACACCAGCGAGTCGCCGCGGGAGATCAGCGCCGCCGCGTCGGGTGCTAGTTGACCCAGCTGGTTCTTAAGGATCTGCACAGACACACCGCTTAGTCACTCAGTGGTAACAGACATGCTAGTAGCAGATAAATATAATAGATAGATTGTAAATTACAACAAGCATGTCATTTAAAAAAATCTTTCAACGTATAGCACTGACTTCGAGGCGCTTGGCGGGGTCGCGCTCGGCGGCCACGCCGCCCACGGTGAGCAGCATGACGTCCATGCGGCGCGCCAGCCCGCCCGCCGCCGCCTCCCACTCCGCCAGCTCCGCGTCCTGCAGCTCCGAGAACTGCGCCTGTAGCGCGCTGCGGGCAGGCGCGGCGGGCGGTTCTGTCGGCTGGCTCTCCGGCTGAGCTGACTCCTGTAAACGCAGGTAACATCAATGTTTATGCGACCACTTGTTTCTCCTTGTCGTGACTGTGTCTCACGTCTACTTCAAAATGGGATCTATATACCATCCATATCCAACAAGGAATCTATATAAAAGTAGTACACACCTGGAGGGAGTCGTCAGTCTTCTGGTACTTGTCAGTTTGCTTGAGGCGCTCCTTGCTGACGGGTATGTGCGACTTCTGCGGCGTGGCCGGGTCGGCGGGCGTGGGCGGCGCGGGCGAGGCGGGCGCAGGTGGCGTGAGAGGCGACGCGGGCGGCGTCTGCGCCGGCGTGGGCGAGGCGTGGGGCGGCGCGGGCGACGCTTGGGCGGGCGAGGCGGGCGCGTGCGCCAGCTTGGGCGACATGGCCACGACCTGCGCGTGCTTGATGGGCGTGGACGTGCACAGCGGCGCCTTGTCCTCGAACTCGCTACACGACGTCGAGCGCAGCTGCAACGTACGCACCAGTGAGGGACTCCACCCTCTTCGTACACTCAGGGAAATTAATTGATTATTAAAATAATGATCTCTCTACGTTCATTTGCCGTGGTTTTCCACTTCATACGACTGTCAGTGAATGACAATTATTATTTGAACCATTTTTGCTGTAAAATAATTTAGAAGTTGATTTGTAACACAATTAATTTCCCTGTAGTATAAATACAGATAACAGATAACATAATGTACTCTATACATTTCGAGCAACTTAACTAATTAACGGGACTACAATATCATATTACCCTCGGCATACAGAAAATAAATGGTGCACACAATAATCCTTTTGTGGAATTCGTGGATTTCCTGCAAAGGTTTTTAGTTATACTTGTGAACTTAACATTATCTGAAATCCTAACAGAATGGCGGCTAAGAGTAAATACAGGGTGTTTTTATAAATTAATTGGCGATTGTATACATCAAAGTATAGCATCAAACTATGGAAAACAACTTAGGGATAGATTTATTTTTCTAACTAATAAAGGGTGATACAATTTGAGGGTATTAGAGCACTGAAATCTTGGTCCCTGTCAATAATGACACGTGATTGATGTCAAATATAAGTTTAGAACGCTAACATTCTAAGTGTTCCTGCAGGATACGCCAAGGTATCAGCGGGATACATCACAGTACCAGCAAGATACACAGAGGTGCCTACGGGATACATTAAGCCTCAGGATACACCACCCATGGTACCTGCGAGATAGCACCACGGTACCTGATTGATAAACCACAGGGGCAAAGACGTGTGATTAAAGTCTAGATTTATAAAACCTTTATTTCTTTGTTAATTTGTAGTAAAGCGGATACAATTAACGTCATTTAATTTGCAAAAATCCCTGTATCAATTTGCAAAAATCCCTGACTTTTACCTGCGGGGAGTCCTCTACTTCCGAGTAAATAACCTCTTCTTCTGGCTGCGGTGGCACAGGCTTGCATGTGGCGTGGTCGGGTGCGGGCACACTTGTGTCGAGGCTATGGTCGCGCTCGGCGGCGCACGCGGCCGTGGCCGACGGCTCGGGCAGCGCGGCCTGCTCGCGCGGCACGTCGTCCAGGATCAGGTACTCGTGGTGCTCGTGGCCGCGCACTAGAGCCGCGCGCGCCGCCAGCTCGTATAACAGCGGGCAGTCCGGCGCCTCGCGCTCGTCCAGAGGCGTGGGCGGCGGCGTGCGCATGCCCACGTCACCGTCCTGCTTCTCCGCGCTGGGGATCAGGTCGGGCACGGCCGCCGCGCTCACGCGCATCGCTTTCGGCTTGTCCTCGTCGGAACTATTCTTTCGTTTCAGTATCCCGAGAGTCGGCTTCATTCTTTGCTCGAGAGTCTTGACCTCGACCACGAAGGTCTTGGGCTCGGTGCCCAGGTCGACGGCGCGCCACGGCTCGTCGTCGCCGAGCGGCACGTCCTCCTCGTCGGACTCGCTCAGCGACTCGTTCTCCGTGTCGTCGATGACGTCGACGGCGTCCACGCTCTGCGGGATGAACTCGACCACGGCGTCGACGGCCTCGAACGGGTACATCTCGACGGGCTCGATGGGGCTCACGGTGGACTTGACGATCTCGTGCTCCTTCACGGCCACCATGGTGCAGGCGTCAGGCGCGGGCGGCGCGGGCGCGGGCGCGGGCGCGGCGTGGATGTTGTCGTTGTTGATCTGCGTGAACAGGTCGCTGTCGGTCAGCAGGTTGAAGGTGCTGCTGTTCTTCTTGCGCGCGTCCGGCGTGGACGGCGTGGAGGGCACAGAGCCGCGCGAGCCCGCCTCAATGGAGTCGGCGGACATGGCGGACACGTGCGAGCCGGACAGCGGGCTCTCGGACGCGCGGCGCCGCTCCAGCGACGAGCCGCGGCTGCGGTGGCCGCCCTCCTTGATGTCCTTCTTGATGGGCACGGGGCTCTTCAGTGCCAGCGGTATCTTGGACTTTTTAAACTCAGGTTTCTCAGTTTCTGGCGTGTTGACGGGGCTCTCCAGCCGCCGCTTGATCGTGTCTGTGACGTTCTCGTACTCGAGTACGACCGCTGTGTCTGTGGCCTGTGTGGCGGCGGCGGTCGGGACGCTAGTGGCGCTAGTGGCACTAGTGGTGCTCGTGCCGCTAGTAGTACTTGTGGCACTAGTGGGGGGCGCGGCGCTAGCGGCGGCGCTGGCGGCCTGCAAGCACAAACCGCGCCTCGCTTAGAGTCCTGAGCATCGTTAATGTGTTACAAGGCACACTGTTATTTACATGTTAGCGAACTGGTGTCAGCCGTGTTCGTCGTACCTGTCAGCTCGCCGCGGTGTCCCAGCGCCCGGCGCGTGGATGAGATGCGTGATAAAGCATGATCCCCGCGCAGTGAGTCCGTTAGAAGCTCCAAGTGGCACCAATGTATAGAATGGTTGTTTGCCGTGAGACACAAAGCGCAGTCACGCACACGTTACACCAACACCTTATGTACATATGTACAGACGCGGCGCTCCCGCTCCGAGCACACGCGGACATCGTCAGTACGATTAGTTTGTTATGGAACAAGTTCAACTCTCACTAACATTAACAAGTCTATCGAACACCCATGTAACATGATCACTTACCGTGGCAGGAAGCGACTACGTGCAATATATTCAGTGAATTGATCAAGCATTACAACTAAATACACATTGAGACAAATGATTGGAAATCTATGAACCCATACGAATACGAATACGATTCATAAGTTTTCGTGACAATGATGATGAGATAACCCAATCCATTGATTTGTGAATTTAAATAAACATTCGACAAGTTCAATACAATGAAACAATCTACATTCTGATAGCGTTACGCACGGAATGGCGATCATTTTCATTCTATCAATGCAAAAAAATAATTTCAAAATATTATGATCGAAAACTTCTTATTGAAAAAAATCAAAAGTAAAATGTATGTGGTGTGAGAGTGGGCGCACTCACCGTGACCTTGTCGCGGATGCGCTCGTACAGCTTGGTGAGCGCGCGGCTGTCGGCGGCGTGCACGTCGCGCTGCTTGTCGCGCAGCTCGGCCGCCAGCACGCGCAGCTTGGCGGCCGACGCCGTGTCGCGGCACTCCAGCTGCGCGTCGGCGTCGCGCAGCCAGCGCGCCAGCGCGTCGGCGTCGCGCTTGGCGGCCGGGCGGCGCAGCGCCTCCCAGCGCGCGTTGACCGCGGCGATCTGGTCGCGCAGCGGCGCCAGGTGCGCGGGCTCGCAGTGCGCCGCGAAGGCGTCGTAGTTGGCGTTGAGCTTGTCGCGCAGCGCCTCCATGCGCGACATCTCCAGCTCCAGCGTCTGCGGGCCCAGGCCGCGCAGCCCGTCCAGCCAGCCGCGCAGCGCCGCCAGGTCGCTCTGCAGCTCGCGCGCCGTCAGCAGCGCGCGCTCCAGCCGCGACTTGGACTCCGTGATCTGCGCGCCCAGCTTGTTGTACAGCTCCTTCAGCATGTCGATCTTCTTGGAGAACTCTTGCGGCGCGGGCACGGCCTCCTCCTCCACCATCTTGCGCCCCGTCTTGATGATGGACTCCACCTCCGACTTGATCTCGCTCAGCGTCCGGTAGAACCTCTGTCAACATGAACATCGCATTAGCAAACTATGAACAACATCCGTATTAGTTTGATAAGGACGCGTACTCACGAGCCATTTGTACCAAGCGAGGCTTAAAATGACAAGTAAATAAAGAGCGTCCCAATTCATTTGGTCTGTGTGAGTGGTGAGCAGCCGGCAGCGAGTCCGCGAGTGCCGCCGCCCGCCAGCGCGCGGTGACCGCACGCCAGATGTGCGAACACACTGCGCGCACTCACCACTCTCGCAGTTTCTTCCTAAAACATCCACTGTCGGACATAGGCCTCCAATAAGCGTCGCCACAACGACCGTACTGTGCGTCTCGCATACATCGTACTCCCACGACCCTCACCATGTCATCGGTTCTTTATACAGTTTCACAAATTCATATTGTTTGCTAAGATATTACTCAACCGCAAATAAAATACACGTGTGAAACATTATACGAGTAATATAAGAAAACCTTTACAAAAATATTACAGTTTTATCTCTCTTTATAATACTCGCTTATTTCAATTACTAACCTACTAACTTAGCGGTATACAAGTATGCCTTATTTTGATTATCATCGTTTTGTGGTGAGTTGACAGACCAGACCAAACATACCATTATCTCTTCAAAAAGCGAGTGATAAATGGAACGATGTGCAATGCCCGCTCCACGAGGTAGAGCGGCTCGCACATCGGTGCAATCACAAATGGAATCACAGAATCCTTTCAATGTCAGCGATGAGAGCGCACGCGACGCGCCCCGCACGCGCCCGACAGCGCCGCGAGCCACCGGTGAGCTGTTGCACCACTACTTACTATATTGCTGTTATTTAGTGCAGCCGCATCTTACCTTGATACAAGCAACGCTTGCCTAGGTTGGTCTGTGGATGGGTGACCATCTTAACATAACGAGTTTCCTCCGTGCCTCGGAAAGCACGTTAAGCCATTGGTCCCGGCTGTCATTTGGAGATCTTTGGCAGTCGTTACGGATAGTCAGAAGCCAGTAAATCTGACTCCAGTCTTGCCATGAAGTACCGTGTTACCCCAGTTAATGGGTTGTGAAGGTCTGGTAGGCAGCCGCTCCTCGTAAAATACTGGTATTCAGCTAAATCCGGCTTGACTGGAAGCCGACCCCAATATAGTTGGGAAAAGGCTAGGCAGATGATGATGATGATGCATCTTACCTTGATACTTCATTTAGTAATAAACATAACCCTGTCTGGGTATCCAAGTAAATCCAAAGGAGGGCATAACCCTCCTTTGGATTTGCCGTAGTCGGATTTTGACTAGTTTTCTACAAAAATCTATTTTTGATACCCAAATTACATAGATGGTGCGCTGTAAAAAACAGATGTGACCGTCGGATAGTTGGTATTACTAACACAGATCGTATGTAAACGGTGTGCGGTCACCGACAGTGTTATTGTCGGCAAGCATCACGGCCGCCGCACAATAGCGCGCCTATCCGCCGCATTATCTTGTTAGCGCGTAATCCGCGCGGCTCGCCCACTGCACACCACACCGCCAGAACTCTCACTTTGTGATTGCACTGCGTCTGCTTTGAGCCTTCTGCGCGTGTTACACTTTAATGCTCAAACATCTCGCCGGTCTTGTGGCTACTTTATACGGTTGCGGGTCAATGGTTTTCGGGTTTGAATCCAATACAACTCTCTCATCTATATATAATTTCTAAATCAACAATACACCCGTAAAAATTACTTTGTTACCATTTATTGACTTAGAGTGTCTCCAGAGATATTTACACTTTGGAACGATCAGACAACTTCATATTTTTTACTGTCCGTTTGGAGTTTTGTAATAGCACAGTGGTCACAAGACGCACGACCGAGCACTGTTGGCGCGCACAAAATATGCAAGTCTTGCAACGACTGTTACTGGATATGTCACCCGATACTGTGTCCCAATACGGATGCAGTTTCTGCCGGTCACTAGAAGTGACGCCACTTCATGTTCATGCCTAGTATTTTTGATAGGGTTCTGTACGCCGGAATGAACAAACAAAACCCCTGTAGGATCGCTCGTGCTATTGGAAATCGTAAATCATTCATTTTTTCCAAATATGGGCAATTGGTCCAGATAAACAGATAATAGTAGATTATTTTAGTGTATAATGTGGGTCATTACCATCGCGGCGGTGTTAAGACCCGAGCCGTGGCGAGGGTCTTAAGAGAGCCAAGAACGGTAATAACTAATTACTCACGTGTATCATACGACGCTTTTCGGCTCTTTATTGGTAACAATTTCATGCATACGTCACAATATCTTTTAGTTAATTGAGGTTGGTGGTACACCCTTATATGACGACGGGTACAATGGTCGATCGTCGTCGATCACCTGCTGCGTGATCTCATGATCTGGCAGTGCAGCCCTAGGGCCGATTATCTGGGTAGTGTAGGTATCCGGTCTCGTCAAATGGCGTTGCAAGCTGAGTGTTTAGTCTAGATCGGCCGCCAGACGCGCTGATCTCTATGTACTCACCAGGCAGGTCCTGAGCTGCGCGCGCACGCTGTCGGGCTCGTGCCCGGCGAGGGGCAAGGCGCGCGTGCACTCGCGCTGCACGTCCTGCAGCGCGCTCACGGCGGCCGCCAGACGCGCTGATCTCTATGTACTCACCAGGCAGGTCCTGAGCTGCGCGCGCACGCTGTCGGGCTCGTGCCCGGCGAGGGGCAAGGCGCGCGTGCACTCGCGCTGCACGTCCTGCAGCGCGCTCACGGCGGCCGCCAGACGCGCTGATCTCTATGTACTCACCAGGCAGGTCCTGAGCTGCGCGCGCACGCTGTCGGGCTCGTGCCCGGCGAGGGGCAAGGCGCGCGTGCACTCGCGCTGCACGTCCTGCAGCGCGCTCACGGCGGCCGCCAGACGCGCTGATCTCTATGTACTCACCAGGCAGGTCCTGAGCTGCGCGCGCACGCTGTCGGGCTCGTGCCCGGCGAGGGGCAAGGCGCGCGTGCACTCGCGCTGCACGTCCTGCAGCGCGCTCACGGCGGCCGCCAGACGCGCTGATCTCTATGTACTCACCAGGCAGGTCCTGAGCTGCGCGCGCACGCTGTCGGGCTCGTGCCCGGCGAGGGGCAAGGCGCGCGTGCACTCGCGCTGCACGTCCTGCAGCGCGCTCACGGCGGCCGCCAGACGCGCTGATCTCTATGTACTCACCAGGCAGGTCCTGAGCTGCGCGCGCACGCTGTCGGGCTCGTGCCCGGCGAGGGGCAAGGCGCGCGTGCACTCGCGCTGCACGTCCTGCAGCGCGCTCACGGCGGCCGCCAGACGCGCTGATCTCTATGTACTCACCAGGCAGGTCCTGAGCTGCGCGCGCACGCTGTCGGGCTCGTGCCCGGCGAGGGGCAAGGCGCGCGTGCACTCGCGCTGCACGTCCTGCAGCGCGCTCACGGCGGCCGCCAGACGCGCTGATCTCTATGTACTCACCAGGCAGGTCCTGAGCTGCGCGCGCACGCTGTCGGGCTCGTGCCCGGCGAGGGGCAAGGCGCGCGTGCACTCGCGCTGCACGTCCTGCAGCGCGCTCACGGCGGCCGCCAGACGCGCTGATCTCTATGTACTCACCAGGCAGGTCCTGAGCTGCGCGCGCACGCTGTCGGGCTCGTGCCCGGCGAGGGGCAAGGCGCGCGTGCACTCGCGCTGCACGTCCTGCAGCGCGCTCACGGCGGCCGCCAGACGCGCTGATCTCTATGTACTCACCAGGCAGGTCCTGAGCTGCGCGCGCACGCTGTCGGGCTCGTGCCCGGCGAGGGGCAAGGCGCGCGTGCACTCGCGCTGCACGTCCTGCAGCGCGCTCACGGCGGCCGCCAGACGCGCTGATCTCTATGTACTCACCAGGCAGGTCCTGAGCTGCGCGCGCACGCTGTCGGGCTCGTGCCCGGCGAGGGGCAAGGCGCGCGTGCACTCGCGCTGCACGTCCTGCAGCGCGCTCACGGCGGCCGCCAGACGCGCTGATCTCTATGTACTCACCAGGCAGGTCCTGAGCTGCGCGCGCACGCTGTCGGGCTCGTGCCCGGCGAGGGGCAAGGCGCGCGTGCACTCGCGCTGCACGTCCTGCAGCGCGCTCACGGCGGCCGCCAGCCGCGCGCTGATGTCTGAGTCCCGCGGCGCCGGTGGGGGCGTGGCGTCTGCGGGGCCGCTCGCCAGGCGGAGCCACTCCTCCACAGTATCGAACTTGCGCTGTGAGGAGGCAGATACATTAGGTACTGGAGAATGAACAGACGGTCTTTGAAGCTTTGCATAGTGATGGGCGATTCTGGGACGTTTCAACACTCGAAAGAATAGAAGCGTTAAAGTTCATTGAGCCAACCATCGACTCGCCGTACAACAAATAAATTTAAAAATTATAAGAATCTGTTACTCTCACTCAAAACCCTAAACCAACGTGGAACAACCCACGAATGCAACCTCGAACAGACCGCGTCGACCAAGAGTCAAAGTCGAAACAATCGAGAACCATCCAGATGTTCGAACAATCGAAACCGATTAAAACCTCTCACCATCGCGCAGTTGTTTTATGCAGCTACACATTAGCGTGGAGTGTTCGCCGACTTCCAGCCCGCTGAACAAGCCGGATTCCGAAAAGGCTTTAGCACCGTAGACCACATACATACGCTACGGCACGTTATACAGAAGACTGAGGAGTATAACCTGCCTCTTTGCTTAGCGTTTGTGGATTACGAGAAAGCCTTTGATTCGATCGAGACTTGGGCTGTACTGCAGTCTCTCCAACGGTGCCAGATTGACTATCGGTACATCGAAGTGCTGAAATGTTTGTACAAAAACGCCACCATGTCAGTCCGACTCCAGGATCAGACCTCGAAACCTATCATCTTACAGCGGGGTGTGAGGCAGGGAGACGTTATCTCTCCGAAACTATTCACGGCCGCATTGGAGGATGTCTTCAAGGTTCTGGAATGGAGAGGGCGAGGCATCAATGTCAACGGCGAGTACATCACTCACCTTTGGTTTGCCGACGACATAGTAGCCATGGTTGAGACTACGGGGGAGCTCAGTACAATGCTCGGTGATCACAGTAGGGCTTCCGAAAGAGTGGGACTCAAAATGAACATGGACAAAACCAAAGTCATGATAAACATCCATGTAGCTCCCACTCCTATCAAGATCGGAGACTCTACACTCGAAGTTACCTGAGACAGACGGTCCAGTTGGGTAAATCTAACTTCGAGAAAGAGATCAATCGTCGAATCCGACTCGGCTGGGCAGCGTTCAGGAAGCTGCACGGCATCTTTTCGTCCAAGCTACCGCAGTGTCTCAAGACAAAAGTCTATGACCAGTGTGTGTTGCCAGTGATGACATATGGCTCGGAAACGTGGTCGCTCACAATGGGCCTCATCAGAAGGTCACCCAAAGAGCAACGGAAAGGGCTATGCTCGGAGTTTCCTTGCGCGATCACATCAGGAATGAAGATATCCGCAAGAGAACTAAGGTTACCGACATAGCCCGAAGAATCGCCAAACTTAAGTGGCAGTGGGCAGGGCACATTGCTCGTAGAACAGATGGTCGATGGAGACGGAAGGTTCTAGAGTGGCGGCCACGTACCGGAAGACGCAACGTCGGAAGGCCTCCCACAAGGTGGACCGACGACCTGGCAAGGGTCGCGGGAATCCGATGGATGCGAGACGCGCAGGACCGGTCGCTGTGGCGACGCTTGGGGGAGGCCTATGTCCAGCAGTGGACGTCTTTCGGCTGAGATGATGATGATGATGATGTGGATACTGGCGCGAGGAGTAACGTTTTGCCCTACAATCGCAGGTTTCACGTTGCCAAGTGCAGGTTGCAGATTTTAGGTCCAGGTTTTAGGGATTCGTCATGTCTGTCTGACGGCGCGGCGGCCGGCGCCCGGATTATGAAGTAGTTTCAACTATAAAGTTTGAATAACTTGATTTTGCAATGTTGCTAGTTTAAATAAGAATTATGAGCGGGTAACCCCGAATAGAGTAGTAAGTGTCAGTCTGAGTGATGGCGGCGGTCAATTGAACGGACAGCTGCAAAAACGAAGATTACACATGCTAACCTATTGGCTCGAAATATGTTTGATTTTGCATAAAATTGTAAGACAGTCAAATAAGTAGACATTGGACAATACAAGTGTGCTTTTATTTTCAAATTCCGGTCGTTACAACGCCCACGATGGATAGATAAAGCCTAGACCGCTACGAGGCCCCTTCTGACGCTCCGGCAATATATAAAAGGTGTAAAAAGACCCTCACCGAAAACGAAAACCCCATATTCTACACATCACTGGGATACTTTTTTCTTCTAGGACATAACTGGGAATTCACTGGTTCTGGAGATATTGAAGGTCAAAGTCAACATTTTTTTTTCGTTTTTTTTCGGTTCAACGACCAAGCGCGAGCGGCCGAACGCTCAGCTGATCGAAATTATTATTAATTAATTATTTTTTAAAGATGAAAGAAAAAAGTTTTTTCCCAGCAATAATTTTTGGTCAAAGTTGCTTAATTACAGTACAGTATGTGAAATTGTTAGTTTTGTGAATCGAGTCGCATAAAATTAATATTCAAAATTGTGAAATGAAAAATTATTTTTCACCTCAGCACCTCAAACAAGTATGTTTTGCAGTTTAAAGACAGTGAGCAAAATTCGATTTTGCTGCGAGCGTGAGACAAAGTAACTTTTTAATTATTTTTTTTAAATGCCGAGTCAGTGCTGGGTCTACTCACAACATTCGAAAGATTTGAACTTCACTTTGTTCTGTCACTTTCACTTCGATACGAAAAGAGCGAGAGATAGAAACAAGTCGATTCAAAGTTCGATTTTCAAATTCCATATATAATAGGCTCAAAAAAGAAACCAACAATAAAACGTTCGGAAATACGTCACCTATAAAATTTCAAATCAAGGTTTAAATGTAATTATTATACTTTTCTCGTAGTAATCGAATTATATTTTTTTATGATCAAATAAAGAGATGTTGAATTAAAAAATACGAAGTTTATCATGTATCTACAAAATTATTTAAAGTTTTAACAATCTTTATTGTGACAGAATAATTTAGTAATAGTGCAATTTCCGAACGCATCTTTAAAAAATAGCGGGCTTTAATTTTTTATTGTTTTCTTCTTCTGTTCGCTAGCTACAAAGTGCGATATACGTTGGATATTATTAAAATAATAATAAATAAATATGAGTGAATCCAGTGATGATGTCTGCGATTTAACACCGGAAGAATTGAAGCAGTATGTAAAAAAGAAAAAATCCAAAAAAAGCTCAAACCGCAGCGAATACTCAAACGCAAGTCGCTAACACAACAATATCGGTTCCAAATAAAACTGGTTCTTTTAATTTGCAAAACTGCAATAATTTTACTTTTAACTTTTAATTTTTACAAATATACATGTGGTTTAAATATTACCAAGTTGTATTTTTTATTACCTTTACATTATTTGTTCTCGCTGCTGAAGTGAAAAGTTGTATGTGCTACACGAGACCAAAGTTATTTGCATCTCGTGTCTTTGAATCCCTCGCTGCACTCAGGATTCTAACCTAGAATCACTCGCTACGCTCGTGATTCAAATATAGAATCCTTCGCTTACTCGGGATTCAAAATCAACACTCGCGGCAAAAACCAACTTTGCTCTCTTGTTGCACAAATAACTATTTTCACCTCAAACAAGTATGTTTTGCAGTTTAAAGACAGTGAGCAAAATTTGATTTTGCTGCGAGCGTGAGACAAAGTAACTTTTTAATTATTTTTTTTAAATGTCGAGTCAGTGCTGGGTCTACTCACAACATTCGAAAGATTTGAACTTCACTTTGTTCTGTCACTTTCACTTCGATACGAAAAGAGCGAGAGATAGAAACAAGTCGATTCAAAGTTCAATTTTCAAATTCCATATATAATAGGCTCAAAAAAGAAACCAACAATAAAACGTTCGGAAACACGTCACCTATAAAATTTCAAATCAAGGTTTAAATGTAATTATTATACTTTTCTCTTAATAATCGAATTAATTTTTTTTATGATCAAATAAAGAGATGATGAATTAAAAAATACGAAGTTTATCATGTATCTACATAATTATTTAAAGTTTTAACAATCTTTATTGTGACAGAATAATTTAGTAATAGTGCAATTTCCGAACGCATCTTTAAAAAATAGCGGGCTTTAATTTTTTATTGTTTTCTTCTTCTGTTCGCTAGCTACAAAGTGCGATACACGTTGGATATTATTAAAATAATAATAAATAAATATGAGTGAATCCAGTGATGATGTCTGCGATTTAACACCGGAAGAATTGAAGCAGTATGTAAAAAATGCAGAATTAAGTTTCCTGCCTGAAAAGTCTCGCGAAAAATATCTTAAAGCTTATGATACTTTTAATCAATGGAATAATGTATGTAATATATTATAAAACTGCAATAATTTTACTTTTAACTTTTACAAATATACATGTGGTTTAAATATTATCAAGTTGTATTTTTTATTACCTTTACATTATTTGTTCTCGCTGCTGAAGTGAAAAGTTGTATGTGCTACACGAGACCAAAGTTATTTGCATCTCGTGTCTTTGAATCCCTCGCTGCACTCAGGATTCTAACCTAGAATCATTCGCTACGCTCGTGATTCAAATATAGAATCCTTCGCTTACTCGGGATTCAAAATCAACACTCGCGGCAAAAACCAACTTTGCTCTCTTGTTGCACAAATAACTATTTATTTATTTATTTATTACAGCTTGGAGGACTTACAGCTACAAAAACAAATACAATCATCAACGAGTTTAGAGAATAATTTAAAAATGACTGACCTTTGTCCTCCTTAGCACTGTTAGATTCACCTTTACTTACTACACCTTTTCTTTACATTTCCGGGCACACGCGTGACACGTATAATTTAGAAATAGTACATTACGATATTAGTGCGTAATGATGGTTATAACATGCGAGGCGGAATTTCAGCCCGAGCCGAAGGCGAGGGCGTAACTGAGCCGAGCATGTTATAACCAATACGCACGTATATCGTACGACGTTTTTTAACACATTTGCGAGGAAACAGAAAAAAAAAACATTTAAAAACATTTTCATTTTAAAATTGCTGCGCACTTATTGTGAGCAACATCTTAGTGTTTAGCGCCAAAGAAATCGAACGCAAATATTGTTTGGTAAAATGACAAAATTACAAAAAATTACGAAAATGACAAAAAATGACAGAAAATCACAACAAATCACAAAAAATGACAAAAAATGACAAAAAGTGACAAAAAGTGACAAAAAGTGACAAAAAGTGACAAAAAGTGACAAAAAGTGACAAAAAGTGACAAAAAGTGACAAAAGTTGACAAAAGTTGACAAAAATGACAAAAAATGACAAAAAGTGACAAAAAGTGACAAAAATCACAAAAGTTGACAAAAAGTGACAAAAAGTGACATAAAGTGACAAAAAGTGACAAAAGTTGACAAAAGTTGACAAAAATGACAAAAAATGACAAAAAGTGACAAAAATCACAAAAGTTGACAAAAAACTACAAAAAGTGACATAAAATTACAAATATCACAAAAAATGACTAAAAACCACAAATAATCACAAAAAATTACAAAAAAGGTCAAAAAGTGATAAAATATGACAAATGATAAAATGATGAGGTTATTCAAATCTCGAACTAATCACCGCGCGCGAAATGGCAAATAATGCTGTTATGAAATTTGTATGGCCTATAACTTAACTATTTGCTTTGATAACACACGCGTTTTTTATGACCCGCTTTACATGTCTAAAACCGGTGGAATTACATCAGCTTTACGAGCAACTGTGTTAAAAATATATTATAACATAGGCGGTGTCACCGCGCGGCGCACACCGGCGGCGTCACGCGCACACGGCGCTCGTGGAGCGGAGCGCGGCGCGCGCCGGCCGCGTGCGAGCGCGTGCGCCGGCGCGCGAGGCGCGCGCCGCGCGAGCGTGCTGCTCAGCCCCCGAGAGCGCCGTTTCTAACTCCACAGCCCTTTTGTACTTAATATTCTTTTCGGCAAACAATCGCGACCGCATGTTTTCACTGAATAAACCCGACATGAAGTGATCGCGAACATTTTCTTAAAACGAACTAGCGAAATTGCAAGTTTTAGCCTAATGTTTTAAACCATATAGGTAGATACACACCCCAATACCACCTCACATGAATATTTTCTCCCGCTACCGAAATATAGTATGTTGCTACTTCGGAACTCTCTAGTTCCAAATGATTTCTGACGAGCTGCTTGTTCTCCGATTCCGCAGGTAGACGCAAATCACAAATAAAATTATAGCACTCGGAACCAACTAATGTCAAAAACCTAGCTACTTTTAGATCTTCACTGATAGTGTTCAATAATAAAAACTGATTAACTCGACGTATATAACTTTTGTTTTCGATATTACCTAAATGGTTCAATCTTTCCAATCACCAATGTTGTCAACGCGAATACAGAACGTATGATTATCGAATAAAACCGAACTTCATAAACGGGCTGCGCCAACGTAATGTATAGAAGCCAGAGATCCGGTATCGACTGTTTTATTAAAATCTTTAACCTACCCTCATACATTTACTATCGAGTAACAACACAACAAAAGAATAGTATATTTCATTACGAGTGCGGAAAGCCTGTCATTGCAAAGAGTTTCGACAAATGTCTCCCGAGCCGAGGCGCAGCCGAAGGTAAGGGTTGACAGTCGGAACAAGTTGCAATGACGGTTCCGCACGTGTACCTACTGAACGACTATTTTTAATACAGTTGCAAAAAAATGAAGCAATTTAATGAAATAATAAAAACACAATAAACTCAACTAACTAATGAAAATGGCGCCAACCGTAAAATAATATAAGCAGAGATTTTTTTTTCTTCACCCATTCTGGGTAAGCAAAGGGAAACTAAGCCCATTGAGCCAAGTCTTCAGTAGAACTTTTTTATTGATATAAAGAAAAATGAAATTTAATGAGATGAAATGAAATGAAATGAAACCTAACCTAACTCATTGAATCAAATAATTAAATCTGGTATTGAAACAAATTAGCAGCTTCTTTTTAGAAATATTTGCACTTTAAACTTTTTTAGTACAAACTTCGTGGTTGATTTTTTCTTTTTAATAGACATTATTTTGACAGTTGGGAAAAAGAACGCACGAGTTCGGGAATGGTAAAGAAAAAGCACGAGTGTGTAATAGCCCACTTCCCGAACGCTATACGTCCCTGCAATACGCCACTTTTTGAGCAACTGTATTAAAAATTCATTTTCAAATATGGAATGATGAATGGTCCTAGAAGGATAGATCCGGCGAGCAGATGGGGCGCCTGCGGTGAATATCGGTACATCGAATTGCGGAAGTGTTTGTAAGAGAACACAACAATTTCAGTCCGAATTCAGGACCTAACTTCGAAACTTATCCCTCTGCAGCGTGCTATGAGACAGGGAGACGTTTTCTCTGAAACTCAGCTGCAATGGTTTTCAAGGTTCTGGACTGAAGAGGGCATTAATTCACTTTCGATTAAAATGATCATGGACAAAACTTAAGTCAAGGTAAATAACCATGTCACTCACTTCAATCAACATCGGACGATACACGCTGAAATGATTATTATACTCGTATATTATTTTTTTGTTTTCATCGTTTTATATGATAATTTTAATTTTTAAAACTAAATGTGTCCTGTTATGTAACATGTATAAAAAATGAAGATGAAGACGAGTGGCGGTGGGGCGGCTCACCTGTAGCAGGTCGAGCTGGTCGGCGAGGCGGTTGGCGGCCTCGAGCTTGCCGGCGCGGCTGTAGGCGTCGGCCACGGCGCGCACGTCGCGCATGCGCGCGCGCTGCGTCGCACACTCGTCCGCCAGCACACGCACGCGGGCGGGCGGCGCGCGGCGCGGCGGCTGCAGCTCGTGCGCGGCGTCGCCCAGCCACTGCTGCAGCTGGTCCACCGACACCTCCGAGCGCGCCGCCTCGCGCACCGCCGACTCCAGCAGCGCGCTGCGCGACGCCGCCTGCACCGCGCACGACACGTTATACAACCGATACAACATACACCAACAACACTCATTTTTTTGCTGTTTTTATTTATTTAGCTTGAAGGGCTTGCTTATATATCTATTAACTAATAGATATTAATCAGTTAGAACCATGGCAATTTTATGAATTAATATGTTACTTATGGAACTATTCAAACGTAGAAGTTTAGAAGTGCATGCGGCGGGTACCTCGGCGCGCAGCGTGTTCCAGGTGTCGGTGACGGCGTCGATCTCGGCCTGGATCCAGCCCGGCATGATGTGCGCGTCGATGAGCTGGCGCCCGATGTCCTGGATGCGCGACAGGCGCTCGTCGCTGTGGTTCTGGATGTAGTTCTCCAGGTCCTGCACAAGAGCGCGCGTCACACACTGCGGCTGTAGGACACGTGTCGCACGCGGCGCAGTACTCACGTAGAGCTCGTCGGAGATCTCCTCGGCGTCGGCGGGCGCGTTGGGCGAGCGGCGCAGGCGGCGCTGCAGCCCGTCCAGCCACGCCTTCTCCTGCGTCAGCCACGCGCGCAGCTCGCCCGACTCGTGCCACGCCTCCGCCAGCACCCTGCCAACAAACACGGCTATGAACACTGTTGCGTCACCATTTATTCAACACGAAGGATTCCTTTCATCCAACAAATAGTTCAGTGGGCATGGAGCAAGAGCAGCGTGGACTTACTTGTAGCGCTCGTAGACGCCGTGCGTGACGTGCGTCCAGCGCGCGTTGAGGTGCGTGACGCGCCGCGCCAGCGCGCTCGCGCCGCCTTCTGCCGCCAGCAGGATGTCGTTACCTGCGGGTAATATCATCTTGTTATATGACGTTTTCATTTAACAAGTGAAGGCCTTACAGCCAAAAAATAATGCTCAGGTGAAAAAAGCGAATATTTATTAACTGAAAATGTCACTGGGGTTGATTATTATAACAGGACAGTTACAGTGACAGTTAGGTGAACCGGTCGGTATGGGCTCCATTGTGTTTGTGACTCCATTGTGAGTGTTGTTCACTGTGCTTCAGCTGCTGGGCCTGTGAACAGTAGATGGTAGTAGTGGTGTGTACACTACGCGCTGTGAGTACAAGTGTGTACGTACTGGTCTCGTTGAGGTTGCGGAACTGCTGCGTGTGGTCGTCGCACTTGTCGCGCAGCGCCTGGAAGCGCGCCTTCATCTGGTACAGCTCGGCCGAGTCCGTGATGCCGCACTCGTGAGCTAGCTGCCTGCACACTACGCGCTGTGAGTACAAGTGTGTACGTACTGGTCTCGTTGAGGTTGCGGAACTGCTGCGTGTGGTCGTCGCACTTGTCGCGCAGCGCCTGGAAGCGCGCCTTCATCTGGTACAGCTCGGCCGAGTCCGTGATGCCGCACTCGTGAGCTAGCTGCCTGCACACTACGCGCTGTGAGTACAAGTGTGTACGTACTGGTCTCGTTGAGGTTGCGGAACTGCTGCGTGTGGTCGTCGCACTTGTCGCGCAGCGCCTGGAAGCGCGCCTTCATCTGGTACAGCTCGGCCGAGTCCGTGATGCCGCACTCGTGAGCTAGCTGCCTGCACACTACGCGCTGTGAGTACAAGTGTGTACGTACTGGTCTCGTTGAGGTTGCGGAACTGCTGCGTGTGGTCGTCGCACTTGTCGCGCAGCGCCTGGAAGCGCGCCTTCATCTGGTACAGCTCGGCCGAGTCCGTGATGCCGCACTCGTGAGCTAGCTGCCTGCACACTACGCGCTGTGAGTACAAGTGTGTACGTACTGGTCTCGTTGAGGTTGCGGAACTGCTGCGTGTGGTCGTCGCACTTGTCGCGCAGCGCCTGGAAGCGCGCCTTCATCTGGTACAGCTCGGCCGAGTCCGTGATGCCGCACTCGTGAGCTAGCTGCCTGCACACTACGCGCTGTGAGTACAAGTGTGTACGTACTGGTCTCGTTGAGGTTGCGGAACTGCTGCGTGTGGTCGTCGCACTTGTCGCGCAGCGCCTGGAAGCGCGCCTTCATCTGGTACAGCTCGGCCGAGTCCGTGATGCCGCACTCGTGAGCTAGCTGCCTGCACACTACGCGCTGTGAGTACAAGTGTGTACGTACTGGTCTCGTTGAGGTTGCGGAACTGCTGCGTGTGGTCGTCGCACTTGTCGCGCAGCGCCTGGAAGCGCGCCTTCATCTGGTACAGCTCGGCCGAGTCCGTGATGCCGCACTCGTGAGCTAGCTGCCTGCACACTACGCGCTGTGAGTACAAGTGTGTACGTACTGGTCTCGTTGAGGTTGCGGAACTGCTGCGTGTGGTCGTCGCACTTGTCGCGCAGCGCCTGGAAGCGCGCCTTCATCTGGTACAGCTCGGCCGAGTCCGTGATGCCGCACTCGTGAGCTAGCTGCCTGCACACTACGCGCTGTGAGTACAAGTGTGTACGTACTGGTCTCGTTGAGGTTGCGGAACTGCTGCGTGTGGTCGTCGCACTTGTCGCGCAGCGCCTGGAAGCGCGCCTTCATCTGGTACAGCTCGGCCGAGTCCGTGATGCCGCACTCGTGAGCTAGCTGCCTGCACACTACGCGCTGTGAGTACAAGTGTGTACGTACTGGTCTCGTTGAGGTTGCGGAACTGCTGCGTGTGGTCGTCGCACTTGTCGCGCAGCGCCTGGAAGCGCGCCTTCATCTGGTACAGCTCGGCCGAGTCCGTGATGCCGCACTCGTGAGCTAGCTGCCTGCACACTACGCGCTGTGAGTACAAGTGTGTACGTACTGGTCTCGTTGAGGTTGCGGAACTGCTGCGTGTGGTCGTCGCACTTGTCGCGCAGCGCCTGGAAGCGCGCCTTCATCTGGTACAGCTCGGCCGAGTCCGTGATGCCGCACTCGTGAGCTAGCTGCCTGCACACTACGCGCTGTGAGTACAAGTGTGTACGTACTGGTCTCGTTGAGGTTGCGGAACTGCTGCGTGTGGTCGTCGCACTTGTCGCGCAGCGCCTGGAAGCGCGCCTTCATCTGGTACAGCTCGGCCGAGTCCGTGATGCCGCACTCGTGAGCTAGCTGCCTGCACACTACGCGCTGTGAGTACAAGTGTGTACGTACTGGTCTCGTTGAGGTTGCGGAACTGCTGCGTGTGGTCGTCGCACTTGTCGCGCAGCGCCTGGAAGCGCGCCTTCATCTGGTACAGCTCGCCCGAGTCCGTGATGCCGCACTCGTGAGCTAGCTGCCTGCACACTACGCGCTGTGAGTACAAGTGTGTACGTACTGGTCTCGTTGAGGTTGCGGAACTGCTGCGTGTGGTCGTCGCACTTGTCGCGCAGCGCCTGGAAGCGCGCCTTCATCTGGTACAGCTCGGCCGAGTCCGTGATGCCGCACTCGTGAGCTAGCTGCCTGCACACTACGCGCTGTGAGTACAAGTGTGTACGTACTGGTCTCGTTGAGGTTGCGGAACTGCTGCGTGTGGTCGTCGCACTTGTCGCGCAGCGCCTGGAAGCGCGCCTTCATCTGGTACAGCTCGCCCGAGTCCGTGATGCCGCACTCGTGAGCTAGCTGCCTGCACACTACGCGCTGTGAGTACAAGTGTGTACGTACTGGTCTCGTTGAGGTTGCGGAACTGCTGCGTGTGGTCGTCGCACTTGTCGCGCAGCGCCTGGAAGCGCGCCTTCATCTGGTACAGCTCGGCCGAGTCCGTGATGCCGCACTCGTGAGCTAGCTGCCTGCACACTACGCGCTGTGAGTACAAGTGTGTACGTACTGGTCTCGTTGAGGTTGCGGAACTGCTGCGTGTGGTCGTCGCACTTGTCGCGCAGCGCCTGGAAGCGCGCCTTCATCTGGTACAGCTCGGCCGAGTCCGTGATGCCGCACTCGTGAGCTAGCTGCCTGCACACTACGCGCTGTGAGTACAAGTGTGTACGTACTGGTCTCGTTGAGGTTGCGGAACTGCTGCGTGTGGTCGTCGCACTTGTCGCGCAGCGCCTGGAAGCGCGCCTTCATCTGGTACAGCTCGGCCGAGTCCGTGATGCCGCACTCGTGAGCTAGCTGCCTGCACACTACGCGCTGTGAGTACAAGTGTGTACGTACTGGTCTCGTTGAGGTTGCGGAACTGCTGCGTGTGGTCGTCGCACTTGTCGCGCAGCGCCTGGAAGCGCGCCTTCATCTGGTACAGCTCGGCCGAGTCCGTGATGCCGCACTCGTGAGCTAGCTGCCTGCACACTACGCGCTGTGAGTACAAGTGTGTACGTACTGGTCTCGTTGAGGTTGCGGAACTGCTGCGTGTGGTCGTCGCACTTGTCGCGCAGCGCCTGGAAGCGCGCCTTCATCTGGTACAGCTCGGCCGAGTCCGTGATGCCGCACTCGTGAGCTAGCTGCCTGCACACTACGCGCTGTGAGTACAAGTGTGTACGTACTGGTCTCGTTGAGGTTGCGGAACTGCTGCGTGTGGTCGTCGCACTTGTCGCGCAGCGCCTGGAAGCGCGCCTTCATCTGGTACAGCTCGGCCGAGTCCGTGATGCCGCACTCGTGAGCTAGCTGCCTGCACACTACGCGCTGTGAGTACAAGTGTGTACGTACTGGTCTCGTTGAGGTTGCGGAACTGCTGCGTGTGGTCGTCGCACTTGTCGCGCAGCGCCTGGAAGCGCGCCTTCATCTGGTACAGCTCGGCCGAGTCCGTGATGCCGCACTCGTGAGCTAGCTGCCTGCACACTACGCGCTGTGAGTACAAGTGTGTACGTACTGGTCTCGTTGAGGTTGCGGAACTGCTGCGTGTGGTCGTCGCACTTGTCGCGCAGCGCCTGGAAGCGCGCCTTCATCTGGTACAGCTCGGCCGAGTCCGTGATGCCGCACTCGTGAGCTAGCTGCCTGCACACTACGCGCTGTGAGTACAAGTGTGTACGTACTGGTCTCGTTGAGGTTGCGGAACTGCTGCGTGTGGTCGTCGCACTTGTCGCGCAGCGCCTGGAAGCGCGCCTTCATCTGGTACAGCTCGGCCGAGTCCGTGATGCCGCACTCGTGAGCTAGCTGCCTGCACACTACGCGCTGTGAGTACAAGTGTGTACGTACTGGTCTCGTTGAGGTTGCGGAACTGCTGCGTGTGGTCGTCGCACTTGTCGCGCAGCGCCTGGAAGCGCGCCTTCATCTGGTACAGCTCGGCCGAGTCCGTGATGCCGCACTCGTGAGCTAGCTGCCTGCACACTACGCGCTGTGAGTACAAGTGTGTACGTACTGGTCTCGTTGAGGTTGCGGAACTGCTGCGTGTGGTCGTCGCACTTGTCGCGCAGCGCCTGGAAGCGCGCCTTCATCTGGTACAGCTCGGCCGAGTCCGTGATGCCGCACTCGTGAGCTAGCTGCCTGCACACTACGCGCTGTGAGTACAAGTGTGTACGTACTGGTCTCGTTGAGGTTGCGGAACTGCTGCGTGTGGTCGTCGCACTTGTCGCGCAGCGCCTGGAAGCGCGCCTTCATCTGGTACAGCTCGCCCGAGTCCGTGATGCCGCACTCGTGAGCTAGCTGCCTGCACACTACGCGCTGTGAGTACAAGTGTGTACGTACTGGTCTCGTTGAGGTTGCGGAACTGCTGCGTGTGGTCGTCGCACTTGTCGCGCAGCGCCTGGAAGCGCGCCTTCATCTGGTACAGCTCGGCCGAGTCCGTGATGCCGCACTCGTGAGCTAGCTGCCTGCACACTACGCGCTGTGAGTACAAGTGTGTACGTACTGGTCTCGTTGAGGTTGCGGAACTGCTGCGTGTGGTCGTCGCACTTGTCGCGCAGCGCCTGGAAGCGCGCCTTCATCTGGTACAGCTCGGCCGAGTCCGTGATGCCGCACTCGTGCTGCGCCGGCATGGCGGCCTCGATCTGCGCCAGCCACTCCTCCGTCTCTGCGATCTTGCGGAACACCGCCTCCGTGCGCTCCAGCCCTGAGGGACACAACACAAGACATCAATTCTCACGTAACACACAGTAAATCGAATCGATCGAGGAGTGGCTTGCGGCGGTATCTATGTACGTTCTGGCATTTTGTGTCTCTATAGTGCGATATTGTATCACAGTGATATCATTATTAACATTGACACTATGGGAATCCAATCTCGTATTAAAATCGTGATCCTACAAGTTTTTGGGTCAGTAATCTTATTTGAATTATGTTTTATTTTGTTTCAAGGGGGATGCTTAAAGGTAGCCAATGTAAATCAATCTTTTTTTGAAGTGAAACTTTTATTACATAGTCTCAAACTTTTTCGTCTGTGTGTTGCTTGTCGCGTGACGGTGACGTCAGACTAGTCGGAAGCAATATGGCGGCGTCTATAGTTCGTATCAGCTGACCGTGTAGTGTATAAATTATTACTCATTTGTGTCAGTGCTTCACGTTATTTTGTTTGTTTATGTCGGTGTTTAATATATATTTAATGGAATATTATTGCGAAAATTTTTAGTTAAATATCTATTATATGAAAAAAAAAATCTTTTACTGTTGTGAAAATCAGACAATTCTTTTTTAGTATTTTGTAGCTTTTAGTGCTATGATTTTTTTTGAGATTTTGTATTTCGCATGCTTAGGTAATCGAAGATAAAAAAGTATTATTATTTATTTATTTAATTTCATGCACAATAAAGGTACACAGACGGACTTAATGCCGTAGGCATTCTCTACCAGTCAACCTAGGGTGGTGAAGAGAGAAGGTGGCAGGTGATTAACAAAAAAAAAGAATAATAGATAGAAAACGAGTGTACTTACATAATTATATAAAATACACATACCTACTTATATATCCAATATAGCATATACCTATATATATATCTATATAAAATGAAGGAAAGAGGATATTGAGACAACTCCGCTATTTGTGTAGAAAATAATTCCTCAACATCTGCTTAAATGCATAATGACTGGTGGCTGTCCTGATATTCAGAGGAAGCGCATTCCACAGAAGTATGGACTGTATGTGAAAGGAAGAATGAACAAAATCAGAAGTATGAGAAGGACAAAGCAGAAGAAGATTATTGATTAAGATTATGTATTTATTTATGGGATAGGATTTATTTTTAAGTTCATTAAATGATTTTTGTTATTTTGGGTAGAGCGAGAGAGGTTTATATATCTTTTAAAATTGTTTTTTTTTTTGCTAGAATGTTTTTGAAATAAGTCCGCAGAGTGTGGGCGAAACAGTGATAGTCGGCTAAGTCTTGATGAATGTTTGAAGGCGCTTAGGTGAAACTGGCGTGTCCCCCTACCGCTGTAAGTAAACCTGTGGTGGAAGTAGCTCTGCACGCGGCGCGCGCCACACGTGCGCGGGCCGGGCGGCGCGTGCGGCGGGGCCCGCCGCGTCCTGTGTGCGCAGGCTCGCGCCACCCCCGCGCCCGCGTCCACCCCCGTGTACTGACGCCTGACTAACTATATTGAAATGTTACCGTCTGCTACACCCGCACGTGCTACACTGCACCACTCCACAACACCGACGCATGCCGCCGACCCGCCGATCACACGCTTCCTCCTCTTACACCAAAACCTCTAATACTATTTCAATTTACATGTACGACATTTCATCCCTGCACTCGTTTTTAAAATCAATATATACTATAAAAACTAATTCAAAAAAGTCTTGTTATTATAACACACACATTATTAATCTCCGTGAAATCTCAATGAATAACTTACATAAACAACAAAATTATTGTTTGTTTACTTCCTAAAATATCAACCAATTTATGGAAATATTTTTCATAATATGTACTATTTTATTACTTATAAATAACGATTAAAATAGAAAATCACTGCACATAATATTTTTACATAACAATAACTTTCTTTTATTTATTTTTTTATTTATTTATTTATACTTTTGCACAAAAAGGTACAAAGGCGGACTTAATGCCTTAGGCATTTTCTACCAGTCAACCCTTGGGTAATGCAAAGAATATTAGTGGTAGGTGCAATAAAAGATAGGAAATTAATACTGAGAAATATACAAAAAGAATCTAGATATAACACAATATAAACATAACTTATATATAACTCAATAAAATAAATATATATATATATATTATACATAGACATAAATACTCCGAAAATAGATCCAAATCGACAACCTGAGAAACATTAACGTTGTGATGAGACTACTGCCAACTTCTTACGAATATGCTCACGAACCTCAACTTTGAATTTTAATCGGTTTGTAACCATCCTGACCTCTTGGGGGAGCGCATTCCACAGCGAAATAGCCTGAATAAAGAAGGATTTTTACACCAACCATTTTTAATCTAATTAAAAAATAGTAAGTATATTTCCAATAACAAATCTTTTAAAAAACAGTCAATGGCAATAATTAAAACTAGTTTACTGCAATCTTCCTATCTCTGGTTATAATTCAAATATCTTCATGACTAAAGTGAATAGGATCTTTATAAACTAGTGCACTTCAACATCAATGACTGCATCACTGCTTACCATCAGATACGATCACAGTCAAACACTACCTAGTTTATATTATTAAAAAAAAAACTATTATATACGGTCTATCGGTTTAGGTGGTTAACTAAAGGTAAACAATCTTGGTATGTCTTTTTATATTAAAAAGGTCGTATATAATATACACAAAGATTATTTAAATTTAGTTTATTAGCTAACATCGATTTAGGTAAATACCTAGTCGCAAAGATTTTTACATACAATTTATAGACAACTTTTAGACAAAAAGACATGCCAAGATTGTTTACATTTAGTTAACTCCCTAAACCGACGGAGTATAGATACTACAACACTGACCTCTCCGCAAGCTCTCGTTCATCTGCAGCGCCTTCTCGGTGACGCTGTCGTATCGCTTTCTCAGCGCGGTCGTATCGTTCTGTATCGTCTTGGCGACCGCGTCCTCGCAGTCTTCCACTATTTGTTCTTTGGTACTTTCGATCGATTCCATTTTCGCTTTATACGTTTCTTTTTCTTCCTCGAATTTCTGTAAACAGTCAATATTAAACGTTTATACTTACACATAAAAAACATATTAAGGTTAAAACAACCTAGTAAAATAAGTAAATCAGATCAGTCAATATTATGTATGAATCCGCAGGCCCACCGACCGCCCGTCCATCTATATACTACTATAACTGTACATGAAGTTTAAATAAATAATTACTTGATACTAAGTAAACAGGCGACGCGAATCTATCGTGAGCCTGAGTGGCCCGAATTAACAGACAAAAAGCTGAATAATCATTAGTTCATCATTAGTTTTCGGTTTATTATAGATTACGCGCGACCCGCCCCGGCTTCGAACGGGTGCAAAATTATCAGTGTTTCCCTACTATATAAAACATGTCTTACAGTCGCGAAGCCTTCATATAACTCCATTCCTTTCGAGTTCACTTTGAAACAGAAATCTATAGGTCAACAACCCTTCTATTGTTCAATGACTTCGATTTTTTTAAATGTATACAACATTTGTCGTCAATGCCAAAATCATAAGCCGAAAAATACCGGATTACCTTTTCAAACAACTAAAACCCATAATACGCATCTATCTCTTTCTTTCCTATAAACTAACGCCTATTACTCCAACTCTTGCCGTCTCGTTTTCGCACGTAGAAAATTGAACTCAATATAACTCGATCCGGACCGAGTTATGAGGAGGAAGACCGTGAACATTGCACAGGTGCAAGCGAGAAAGAAAAATTCATTCATTATGCAATTATAATGATTCCAAAATAAGAATGAATTTCACTGCATAATAACTGATATTGGCGAGTAATACATCTTATTTGGTAGGGTTTTTTATACAACCGAAAATCATGGCGGTTATCTTATTATGTGCGTGAGGCGCGAATCTTTCATTTTTTGTTTTGTAGTCGATTTTTTTTTGTTTTTAACGTTACTGTACATATATTTCGTGCTATTTAGTAATGGCATTAATTCATGGTAGAGATATATTGTTAATAGATTCTTTGTATTGCAACGAAATCCTGTTCCCAAAATTAAGTTACGACAATTAATAAAAACGCCGGTTTGGATTTATTGCATCATTGAGCGAACGGCATTTGGTGAGTGAACTTTAATAATATATTTTACATACTATTTTTAAAATTGTGTTTACATAAATATTGGTACACTGCGTCATCTTTTGAGGAAATTGTGAATTTGTGAAAAAAGTTGGGAACGCGGTCACTAGATGGCGTTGTTAGTTGAGCGACGGTTTCTGAATCTCGCAGTTAAGATTCTCCGTCGCTTAATTAGGTCAGGTTTATAATAATTTTTGGTACAAGCAGCGGATTTACTCGCACGCAAGTCTACCCCTCGCCACTGATGTCTTATACACATAAACCTTCCTTTTGAATCACTCGATCTATTAAAAAAAAATCGCATCAAAATCCGTAGCGTAGTTTTAAAGATTTAAGCATACGTAGGGATATAGCGACAGAGAAAGCGACTTTGTTATATACTATGTAGTGATTATGAGTAAAAGCAGTTTGGGCGAGGTTGACTCACGTTGCTCTTGTCGAGCAGCAGCTCGAGCTGGTCCTGCTCGCCGAGCGGCGCACGCGGGTGCTCCTGCAGGAACTGCTCCACGCCGTCCAGCCAGCCCGCCAGCGCCGCGCGCGCCTCCGCCAGCTGCCGCGTCAGCTGCAGCCCTGCAACACGCACACACGTCAGTAACAGTCGCCACACTCGCCGACCCTACCAGTGTGTGAGTGCGAGCCTCACCATTCTCCAGCTTGTTGATCTTCTGCTGCAGGATGGTGCGCGTGTCGCCGAACTTGGTGACGAGGTTCTCGAGGCTGCAGCGGAAGTTGAGCTCCTGCACGCTGCCCTTCTCGGCTGTGTCGCGGCGCTCGCGCACCACGCGCTCGTACGTGGCCTGCAGCTCGTCGAACTGCCGCTGCAGCGCCGCCAGCGCCGCCAGCTTGGCCTCCATGGCGTCCGGCGTCGACACCATAGCGTGCTCCGCGATGATCTGCGCCTCCATCTCCTGGATCTTGGTCTGCAGCAGTTTGAAGTCGTCTTCGGTGGTCTGCTGTGGTTTCTTGCTGATGGCCTGCTTGATGTCGGCCTCGCGCTGCGTGAGCTGCTGCAGCAGCGCGTCGTAGTTGTCAGCGAGGCGCTTGGCGGCGTCGGCGACGCGCTGGCGGCTGGGCGGCGGCAGCGCGCGCTCCTGCAGCACGATGGCGCTGGCGCTGAGCTCGGTGAGGCGCGCGCGCAGCTGGCGCAGGGCGCGCAGACGGTTGCGCAGGTGGATGAGCAGGTTGTTGCCGGCGCGCTCGGCCTGCGCGCGCGCGCACCACGCACTCGTCTCGTCCAGCTCACGCTGCAACGCCTCCACGTTGCTGTGGAACTTCTCCGTGTCTTCGACCAGAGTCATATTGTTTCGTACGTCTAACAGTTTTCGTTGTATATTTTCCCATCGTTTCTTTAAGTCGTCTATACTTTCGGCATGTCGTTTAGCCTCCTCTGTAAGAACAGAAAAAAATAGGCCGTTAATTACTATAACAATTTAGTGAAATATCTTAGTAGTAAGTTTTTAGGGGTTGGTCTATAATATAAATTGGCGGACAGAGGTCCAGTAGGATTTCATGGCGTGAAAAAAGCTACTGTCTTAATTGTGAGCGCTGATCGCACTACAATCACAACGATTCTCTTTTTGAGGCGTTGTTGAGGCGCGCACTTTCCGCTTGATGCAAATCGTCACCGGACACAGGTGTTTCAGATTTGCTAGAACAAAACCTTTGGTTATTGTACAGATTACCCAGCCGCCAGCTGCGCCTCCAGCTGCTCCAGTGCCGCCGCCAGCTGTCCTGCTGCAGCGAGCTGCGGCACTGCGCACAACACTCACCCTGCAGGTCGGGCGCGGCGGCCAGGCGGCGCTGGATCTCCTCCACGTTGGCGAAGTCCGCGCGCTGCGCCGCCAGCTGCGCCTCCAGCTGCTCCAGTGCCGCCGCCAGCTGTCCTGCTGCAGCGAGCTGCGGCACTGCGCACAACACTCACCCTGCAGGTCGGGCGCGGCGGCCAGGCGGCGCTGGATCTCCTCCACGTTGGCGAAGTCCGCGCGCTGCGCCGCCAGCTGCGCCTCCAGCTGCTCCAGTGCCGCCGCCAGCTGTCCTGCTGCAGCGAGCTGCGGCACTGCGCACAACACTCACCCTGCAGGTCGGGCGCGGCGGCCAGGCGGCGCTGGATCTCCTCCACGTTGGCGAAGTCCGCGCGCTGCGCCGCCAGCTGCGCCTCCAGCTGCTCCAGTGCCGCCGCCAGCTGTCCTGCTGCAGCGAGCTGCGGCACTGCGCACAACACTCACCCTGCAGGTCGGGCGCGGCGGCCAGGCGGCGCTGGATCTCCTCCACGTTGGCGAAGTCCGCGCGCTGCGCCGCCAGCTGCGCCTCCAGCTGCTCCAGTGCCGCCGCCAGCTGTCCTGCTGCAGCGAGCTGCGGCACTGCGCACAACACTCACCCTGCAGGTCGGGCGCGGCGGCCAGGCGGCGCTGGATCTCCTCCACGTTGGCGAAGTCCGCGCGCTGCGCCGCCAGCTGCGCCTCCAGCTGCTCCAGTGCCGCCGCCAGCTGTCCTGCTGCAGCGAGCTGCGGCACTGCGCACAACACTCACCCTGCAGGTCGGGCGCGGCGGCCAGGCGGCGCTGGATCTCCTCCACGTTGGCGAAGTCCGCGCGCTGCGCCGCCAGCTGCGCCTCCAGCTGCTCCAGTGCCGCCGCCAGCTGTCCTGCTGCAGCGAGCTGCGGCACTGCGCACAACACTCACCCTGCAGGTCGGGCGCGGCGGCCAGGCGGCGCTGGATCTCCTCCACGTTGGCGAAGTCCGCGCGCTGCGCCGCCAGCTGCGCCTCCAGCTGCTCCAGTGCCGCCGCCAGCTGTCCTGCTGCAGCGAGCTGCGGCACTGCGCACAACACTCACCCTGCAGGTCGGGCGCGGCGGCCAGGCGGCGCTGGATCTCCTCCACGTTGGCGAAGTCCGCGCGCTGCGCCGCCAGCTGCGCCTCCAGCTGCTCCAGGGCCTCCGTCACCGCTGGTCTGGCGGAGCTGTCCTGCTGCAGCGAGTTGAGGCACTGCGCACAACATCTCATGTTATTTATTTATACTTTATGCATAAAAAAGGTACAAAGGCGGACTTAATGCCTTTGGCATTTTCTACCAGCCAACCTTTGGGTGATGCAGAGAAGATTAGTGGGAGGTGCAATAAAAGATTGAGAAATAATTGTATTAAAGAAATGAATCGAATTGAATTGTTATGTCATATAAATAAAATTCTTATGACTTAAGCTCAACATTTGATACTGTTAATCACACTCTTTAACTTGCTAAAATGGAACATTATGGTATAAGAGGACAGGTTCTAGAGCTTTTGGCTCGTATTTAACGTATAAGAACGAAACAAAAATGTAATATAGGGCTGGGTACAAGTAAAAATATTCAAAGTTACGAAGAGTTTTGACAGGTGTCCCACAGGTTTCTATACTAGGTCCAGTCCTATTTTAAATTTTTACGAACAATTTTCTTAACCTAGTAAAAACAATAAACTATCATTATCATCATCATTTCAGCCGAAAGACGTCCACTGTGGGGCTTTCGTGTCGTCACGGCGACCATTCCTGTGCGTCTCGCATCCACCGCATTACTGTGACCGTTGAAAGACTATGTTGAAGACACGATTGTTTGGCAATGACTGCTTCTACTCCTGTTGCTTTCTTCATGTGGTAGCTCATTTACTGCTTCATCTCTGTTTTAATGTTATTATGATCAAATTAGGTACATCTGATGCGGTCATCCTGTAGAAGTACGTACGTTGTCGAGTGTTTTCTCAGCGTCATCAGCCCAGGTGTCGAAGGCCTTGTACCCGAGCTGGAAGTCCTGGCGCTCGTCCGCTAGGCGCGGCTTCTTGCAGCCGCTGTGCGCCGCCGAGCTCGCCACGGCCGGCGTCTCGCTCGCCGGCGCGCTTGTGTCCGCCGGCGCCGACGAGTCCAGGTCGATGTCGAAACCCAAGTCTTTTATCTGGAACGACAGAATTAGCATTACGTGTATATACTGTAACCGTTGTGAGTAGGGTCTCTCTTGTGAGCTCGTGGTTACCCGCTGCGCCTGCACGTCGAGGATCATGAGCAGCGCGTCCAGGCGGTCGTGCAGCGCCTCGGCGCGCTCCAGCAGCGCCGGCTCGTCGGCGCCCGCCTGCGCCGCCAGCTCGGCCGTGGCCTCCAGCTGCGCGGCGGCCGAGCGCTGCTGCGCCAGCAGGCCGCGCTGCAGGCGCTGCAGCGCCGCCACGCGCGCCAGCACGGCGCCCACCTCGCCCACGGGGTTGGCCTCCATCTGCTTGAGCTCGCTCTCGGCCGCCTCGGCGCCCGCCAGCAGCTCGGCGTGCGTGGCGTGCAGCGCGGCCCAGCGCGCCTGCAGGCCGCGCAGGCGCTGCAGCTGCGCCGTGGTCCACTGGCACGTGTGCGACCAGCGCTCGCTCAGCGCCGTCAGCTCGTCCTCGATCTCCGTCACGGCTGCACATCAAAACGACACAATCATCAGCGGCTCTTCAGTTAGAACAAGTGTGTGTGCGTGTGACTAGCCGGTGTCGTACAGTTGTCCTGCTGCTCGTCGTCCACGACGACGACGCAGTCGGCGAGCGCGTCCACGGTGTGCTGCTGCGCGCGCAGGTCGTCGTGCAGCGCGCTCACGCTGGCCAGCTGCGCCTGGATGTGCTGCGAGGAGCCGCGCAGCGCGCCCATGCGAGAGATGCGGTCCTCCGTTTTGGTCAGCCATTGTCTGTGAACACGCTCCGTGTCAAATAGCTATTTTTTTCTCTGAAACTATTGGTTCATGTAAACAGACTATGCTAATTGTGTTCTACATAGTTGAGTGAAGTTGTTTATAATCATTATAATTACTCATTTAATTTTCCACAATTTTAAAAACAAAAAAAATCAAGTGTTATTGTAGTGGTTCGTGGTTCGTGGTTCGTGGGTGGGTAGCGGGTGTACAGACCGGAAGGCGGCGAGCTGGTGGTGCTGCTGCTGCATGAGGCGCTGGTGCACGTCGGCCTGCGTGGCGAGCGCGGCGCGGCGCAGCGCCTCCCAGCGCGAGTTGAGCAGGCGCAGCTGCAGCCGCACCTCGGCCGCCTCGTCGCGCGCCAGCCCCGCGTCGTGCAGCAGGCGCGCGCCCAGCTCCAGCACGTCGCCCACGCGCGCCTGCTGCTCCGCCAGCCCCGTCAGCAGCGCCTCGTGCGCGTGGAAGTGCGCCTTGAGCGCGCCCAGCGGCGCGGCGGCGGCGGGCGCGGCGGCGGCGCCCAGGCGCTCCTCGGCCTCCAGCAGCCACGCCAGCACCTCCTCGAACGCGGCGTAGTAGCCGCCCAGCTCCGCCGAGCCCGTCGTCGCCGTCGACAGCGGCCGCGACGAGCACACCTGACAACACACCCACACACATTATTATTACGTACGAGCAATTTACTGGATATTTCTTTGCCATTTCAAGTATCCGTTATTAACGAGTTGCGCGAGCATATCATCGCCAGAATAATTGTTTCGTTTCCGCCAGCGCTCATAAAAAAACTGACCAAGTAGGAGTCGGACTCAAGCACTAAGGTTTCTGTCCAAACTTACAATATACCTACTCCTAAGGGCCATGTGCACCGACACCAAATCGACTGTTTTAATATTAAAACGGCTGTTTTAGCAATATTTCCTGTTTCTTATCGTCGGTTATTGACGTTAATCAGATGGTTATCTTAAACTTATGTCGGTGCACATGGCCCTAAGTAGTTCGATTTTTGAATCGAATCTCAAAGATATTTCCGATTTCCGATGTAACTACATAGTTGTTTCTAATATTTCTTTTACTATACTATGAATCCTTCTTTCTTGCCTTTAGAATTGTAAGTCAACGGGAAGTACTCTATAGGTTTTGATTTCATTGTGACTGTCAAACTATGCTCTACAAACGGAGCATAAACGGTCATATTTTTAGATTGCTGAGAAAATAAGTTTTGATAGAAGGACAGACAAGTAGAGAGACAAGAAAGTAGCGGACCTCGGGCGGCTGCGAGGCCACGGGCGTGCTGGGCTCGGAAGCCAGGCTGTCCAGGTCGGCCACGTCCTCGCCGGCGTGCGGCAGCGATTGGAACAGGCACATCACGTACATCATGATCGACTTCTTGTCCGGGTTCGGCGTGTTCACGTCTGCAAACACAAGTAACAAGCTTACTATACTCATGTACTCTTCTTTCAAGCAGCTATGGATCGTTTAGTGATGTTTTACATAAAGCTAGTTTATCAGAACAAAACATCGTGCAGCTGTAGGACAGAGTGGGGTCGGGTACCTTCGGGGTCGAGCAGGCGGTCGATGCCGAGGTGGTCGTGCGCCACGCTGAAGGCGTGCTCGAGGCGCGCGGCGGGCGCGCGCGCCAGCACGGCGGCGTAGTCGAACAGCTGCGGGCGCCAGCGGTGCAGCAGCGCGTTGAAGGCGAGCCCGTCCGCCCACGACGTGGTGAAGTTCTTGACGTTGACGCCCGTGTAGCTCTGCGTGTGCGTGCGGCACCACACCAGCAGCGTCTTCTCCAGGTTGGTCTGCTGCAGCTCCGACATCAGCTCCTTCAGGTGGTAGTGCACCTGCCAGTGCAGGATGATGCTCCACACCAGCCCTGCAACACGACATATCCACGTGAACACACCGCAGCACAGGCTCAGGGAGTAGCTACAACTCAACAAGCAGCATCACGACTGCTCTAACCGATGAATGGGCAAGATGACAATTTTTGAAAATGTGTTTTAAAATATTCTTAAACATCTACTATTTCTAAAAAAAATAATATTTCTGTAATTTATAAAATTATTAATGAAAAAAATGAAATTTTAATGAAACGTTCATAAATTCGCGCCAAAACGCAGTCACCGGCGTTGACATTTGCTGTGACGTCAACCCTCAGTAAACTTATAAACATTAAAGTCAAAGCAACAAATAAAACATATTAAATATTATTTAAATATGAATTCCAAAGGATATAAGTGGTGTGCGGTCCCTCAGTGCACTAATACATCATTAAAAACCCCTAACAAAGTGTTTATTTACGTGCCAAACGATAAAACGATGTGATATAAGAGGCTAACTCTGGCACGGCGAGATCCTAAAGCTGTTAGTCTTGATACTTCTATTTATTTCTGTGAAAATCACTTTGGCGTAAGTTGTGACGTTATTCCATATTGTTACGAACGTGAGTAATTAAATGCCGGTTTACTAGCAGATAACTTTATTAACCACAAACAATGACAAATTAGTCCAATCAACAAATAACCAATCACTATAAACACTCAGAGTTCCGTTTAGTATCGCTTAGGTCGCTAGGTATCACTTCAAGCACTTAGGTAGTTCGCTCTGTATCGCTGACGAAATCAAACTGAACTCGCTTCTAGCCGGGGGCCCGTATTTATATGCGAAGTCATCGAAGTTTCTCGATACCGACGTTTCAAGGACATTCTAGCACACAATAGTCGCATCGGGAGGCCATAAATCATTATTATTACTCTCGTAAGTAGGTACTTATCTACCACCTTACATGCGAATTTCAACTCTATTGCTAATACCGGAAGGTACAAATTCCCTTATCCACCCACATAACTACCTACTGAATTTTATCTAATAATAATAGTACATGTCGGACTTTTCTGGAATTTGCCAGGCCTGAGTATGTACTCCTATTCTCGAAGCTTCGCACAGCAATGCGTTTTAATTATTTGATGCTACGCTTGGTTCCGTCGAAGATATAGCGTACTCAAGTTTCACGGCGTAACAGTGCCCCCCTCTTAGTCATGCTCGTCCCGAGCATTATTAGATCCATGATACGGCGCCAATCTATCCACGTGGACTACCTTAGGTTTCCCTCGTAACCCTTTCTTGATGCGGTAGGTAACGTCGTTGATCCTTTTTATCACGGTGTAGGGTCCCTCCCATCGAGCTTGAAGTTTCGGCGACTTCCCTTTTCGTCGAAGTGGGTTGTGGAGCCAAACCAGTGCACCTTCCTCAAATCCCTTGGCGTTGGCATTACGGTCGTATCTAGTTTTCATTTTAACGCTGGTGTGCAGGCTATTCTCACGCACTCGTTTATGCACTTCATCCAATTGATCTTGGAGGTCACTTACGAAATCCGTAACTGGCTTAGTCTTGTCAGGTGGCACGCCGGTTATGGTATCGACTGGAAGTCTCATCTCCCTGCCGAAATTCACTCTTGCTGGGGTATGGCCCGTGCTATCATGCACTGCTGATCGATAAGACATCAGAAATAGTGGAATATACCGGTCCCAATCTTTCTGATGGTCATCGACAACCTTAGCCAGGTGATTCTCCAGGGTCTGGTTAAACCTCTCCACCATTCCGTCCGACTGTGGGTGCGCAGGTGTTGTGCGTGTCTTGTAAATCCCCAGAAGAGTGCACATTTCCTGGAACAGCGCAGATTCGAAGTTGCGGCCTTGATCGGAATGGATCTCCAAAGGTGCGCCATACCGACATACTACTTCTTCGACCACCTTTTTCGCCACTGTCGTCGCTTCCTGATTGGGTATGGCGAAAACTTCAGGCCACTTTGTGAAATAGTCCTGTATCACCACTATGTATTTGTTTCCGTCATCTGTCACTGGGAAAGGTCCAGCAACGTCGATGGCAATGCGTTCCCATGGGGCTCCTACATTGTACAACTGAAGCTTGCCCCTGCTCCTAGTCTGTGGTCCTTTCACGGATGCGCACGCTGTACATTTCCGACACCATTGCTCTATGTCTTCTCTACAATTGAGCCAGTAATACCGCTGTCTCACTTTCAGTAGAGTTTTCTTGATTCCCAGGTGTCCACCAGAAGCGCCATCGTGTATCTCCTGAAGCAGGGGGACCACTTCACGTCGTGGTACTATCACTTGTGTGGTCACCTCCTTGCCATCGTTCGATTCCCATTTCCTACAAAGCACGTCATTTTCTAGGACTAAACTGTCCCACTGTGCCCAGTAGCTCTTTGTGACAGGACTATGTGATGATACTTCATTCCACTGAGGCCTAGTTCCACTACGCTTCCAGTCCAGTATAGGTCGAATATCGTCATCTTCTTCCTGGGACTTCTTAAAGTTGCCTTCAGCCCTAATTAAGTTCACGTGTTCCCGGGCTTCATTTTGCTGGCAATGTCTACAGTCCTCATTACATGGACGTCGCGACAGGGCGTCAGCATTGTTATGCCCTTTTCCACTACGATGTTCCGTCACAAAGTTGAACTCCTGCAGCTGCTCTAGCCATCTTGCAACTTGACCCTCAGGGTTTTTGAATTGTAGAAGCCATTTCAATGCAGCGTGGTCCGTCCTCAACGTAAACTGTCTCCCTATGAGGTACTTGTGGAAATGTTGCAAAGTTTTTACAACAGCCAGTAGTTCTCGTCGAGTCACGCAGTAGTTCCTTTCTGGTTTTGAAAGTGCCTTACTGAAGTAAGCGATCACGACTTGCTTATCTTCTTGCACCTGCGACAGCACTCCACCAATTCCTGTGTTGCTGGCGTCGGTATCGACGACAAATCTTCCATCTCTGCTCGGATACCCCAGTATAGGCGCTTCACATAGCCGTTGCTTTAGTTCGTTGAATGCTGACTCACAGTTCTTGTCCCAGATAAAATCTCGTTTATCCTCAGTCAGCTGATGTAAAGGTTTTGCAATGTCCGAAAAACTCATAACAAACCGCCTGTAGTATGTGCACAACCCTAGAAATGCACGTACTTCTGTTTTGTTCTTTGGAGCCGGCCACTGTTGGACAGCCTTTATCTTCTCAGGATCGGTTCTCACTCCATCGGCGCAGATGACATGTCCTAGGTAGCTGACCTCCTTCTTTAACAGGGCACACTTCTTTGGGCTTAGTTTTAGGTTAGCCCCCCGTATCCTGGTGAATACTTTCTCCATATTCCTCAGGTGTTCCTTAAAAGTGCGGCCCATTATAATGACGTCATCCAAATATACCAGACAGACGTCACCAAGAAGGCCCACCATGACTCTATCCATGAGGCGTTCAAACGTCGCTGGAGCGTTGCACAACCCAAAAGGCATGACGTTAAATTGCCACAGGCCGTTGCCAATTCCTGTACTGAACGCTGTCTTTTCCTTATCTTTCTCGCTAATTTCCACTTGCCAGTAGCCACTTTTCAAGTCAATGGTTGAAAACCACTTCATACCACTGAGCATATCCAGTGTGTCGTCTATCCTAGGCAAGGGATAACTGTCCTTCTTCGTTACATCATTCAGCATTCTGTAGTCTACACAGAATCTGGTACTACCGTCCTTCTTCTTCACCAGAACGACAGGAGAAGACCATGGGCTCGTAGAAGGTTCAATTATTCCGCTATCAGCCATATCCTTTACCATTTCTGCTACCTCAGTTTCTTTAGCCCAGGGTATGCGGCGCGGTCTCTGTTTAATTGGTCTAGCATCACCTGTATCTATCTCATGCTTGACGAGACCTGTTCTTCCGCAATCTTTTCCCGTTGCAAAGATATCCCGGAATCGTAGCAGAAATTCCTTGGCTTGCTGTAGTTCCGAAACTGATAAATTACTCTTAGAATTTGCGATTTTAAACTCGATTTCTGTATCACCGAGGACGGAGACTGGCTGGCCAGTGGCTGTCTGAAGACGGTAGGCTGGGGTTTCTGTTTGCCACAAGATGGTGCGTTTCAGCAACTCAGGTCTTATAATAGTCCGTGACGCCCCGGTGTCAACGGTGAAATTGCAAGCACGTTGATTCAGCGTTCCCTCGATGATCAAACTATTTCCGTTGTGGACTTGATTGATGGTGATGGTTGGGGCCTTCAGTTGACCAGCCAGCACCCGCCCCGCGGCCCTGGCGACATTTAGTTTAACGACTCCTCGTTAACTTGAGTTCCGGAGTCCACACTTCCCCTCTTCCTCTTGGGGCAATCGGTACGAATGTGCCCTTTTTCTCCACATCCATAACACGTCGGAATATAGCGGGACTTTGCCGACGAAGCCACTTCTCGGTGACGTGGTTGTACTGAAGGTGAGACCACCACTTCCCGAACTCTGTGCGTACGTGAGTCTTGTCGTACGGCTTCCACTTCCAAAGCGTGGGCCATCGCACTCTTCAGAGTTTGGTGGTGTCCGAGTCGCACCGTAGCCCTGACTTCAGTATCCCGTAGACCGTCGATGAATGCTTGCACCAGATTTACTTCCACCGTCTCCGGTGTCATCGACATGTATGCCCGCCGGACCAGCCGTTCAACCTCTACTCCCCACTGCTGAAGGCTCTCGTTCGTACTCTGCGTTCTCTCGCGAAGTTGCGCGCGGAAAACATGTTCGAGGTGCTTGTCACCATAGCGAGTGTCTAGTCCCTCCATTAGACGCTCCAACGTCCTGCCGTCTGGAGGAAGGTTCTCTAGGACCAGCAGAGCGTCCCCTCGTAGGGCCAAAGTTAACGCCGCGAAAGACTGGTCATCATCCCAGCGGTTCGTCTTGAGCAGTGTTTGGAATTGGTACTTAAAAGCCGTCCAGGACGACGTGCCATCAAAACGCGGCATCTCAAATATTGCGGCTGATGCACAGTGGGTGTGCGATGGTGCGCTAACAGCAACGGGTTCGCGTGCTTCGAGCTTGACAATTTTTTTGTTGATGTCCAGCAGGCGATCTTCGTGGCCATCAATTCTGGTTTCGAGGCTATCTGCTCGGGCGGAAACCTCCTTGACCTCTAAGGTGAGATTTTTCACTTTTTCGCCCAACGTGACGAGGCCGTGATCGATTTTTTCGAGGATCAGGTTCTGCTTAGCCTCTTGATCCCGGCGGGCTTCCTCCTGTTCGCGGCGGGCTTCTTCCTGGTTAGCCGCGATTAGGTCCTGGAGCTTACGTTGGTTAGCCTCTTGTTCGCGGCGGGCAGCTTCCTGTTCGCGGCGGGCTGCTTCCTGTTCGCGGCGGGCTTCTTCCTGGTTAGCCGCGATTAGTTCCTGGAGCTTACGCTGGTTAGCCTCCTGTTCGCGACGGGCAGCTTCCTGTTCGCGGCGGGCAGCTTCTTGTTCGCGGCGGGCTTGTTCCATACTAGCTTGCATGGCGGCCAACACTGCGGCGAGGTTCATTTCCGAGGATGGCCCTGCTGGCGCCTCAGCAGCTGCCGTTGCTCCCATACCAGCCCGATCTTCCGCTTCCAGACGTTGACGTGCAGCATCCATCTCCACTTGCCTCCTTGTCCGTGGTCCCTGTTCGTCGTCCCTCTGTAGTAATGGCATCTCACTTCTGGCACCAGTTGTTACGAACGTGAGTAATTAAATGCCGGTTTACTAGCAGATAACTTTATTAACCACAAACAATGACAAATTAGTCCAATCAACAAATAACCAATCACTATAAACACTCAGAGTTCCGTTTAGTATCGCTTAGGTCGCTAGGTATCACTTCAAGCACTTAGGTAGTTCGCTCTGTATCGCTGACGAAATCAAACTGAACTCGCTTCTAGCCGGGGGCCCGTATTTATATGCGAAGTCATCGAAGTTTCTCGATACCGACGTTTCAAGGACATTCTAGCACACAATAGTCGCATCGGGAGGCCATAAATCATTATTATTACTCTCGTAAGTAGGTACTTATCTACCACCTTACATGCGAATTTCAACTCTATTGCTAATACCGGAAGGTACAAATTCCCTTATCCACCCACATAACTACCTACTGAATTTTATCTAATAATAATAGTACATGTCGGACTTTTCTGGAATTTGCCAGGCCTGAGTATGTACTCCTATTCTCGAAGCTTCGCACAGCAATGCGTTTTAATTATTTGATGCTACGCTTGGTTCCGTCGAAGATATAGCGTACTCAAGTTTCACGGCGTAACAATATATTCATAATGTTCTGCGACTTTGTTTTACATACTACAAATTAATAACAAGTTTTTCGATAGTAAATCTAACCTCATAATGAATAGACCTTGTTTATCGACTCTATATTCACTATTGATTATTGATTACTTTATTAATTTTCCAGTTGCAATCAATTTAAACAATGTAAAAACTCAAGAGATAGTTGAAACTCGAAATAAATTTGGTGACAGTGACAGTATTTACTGAGGGCTGACGTAACATACTTTGATTGGTGTTTTAAACAGCATGGCGGATGGCAGTATTTTGTAATTTTATTTTCTACAATACAATAGTAATCTCGTCTTAAATCTAAAAATGGAGATTTTTTCCAGAATACTTACACAATATTTTATCAGATAAACATAATATTTTAATGATTCTGTCTTACTGTCATCTTGCCTATTATATTTTGCAATGATTGCCAATACCTTTCAGACATTAAATGTGCCTACCAGCTAGATGGACACAAAAAAAAAATCACAAGTAGTGATGAATGTGGTTCACATTAAATCACAGACTATGAATTCAGTATTGATTGATATCTATCGCTCGGTTGTGCGACGCGACGACTCTCTATACTCAATGGTTAGGTGGTGGTGCAGTACCTAGGGTGAGCTTGGGGTTGGCGTCGACGATGTCGTTGGAGCTGATGTTGACGAGCTTGACGCCGTTCTGGTCGAGCACGCCGAGCGCCGTGTTCACGTTGTTGATGTGGTGCACGCGCATGCGCCCGCGCTCGCGCTTCTGTAACACAACGCGCAACACCGTCACAGCGCTGCCTTCCACTAGCTCACGTACATCCGTCGTGGCCTTTGTAACGTTTCTATTTCAATTATTATAATGGCATAATTAATCTACGTACGGATCTACGTGAGATACTAGAAACATATAAAATAGTTGTTCAGCAGAATAACTATTTTGATATAAAGCTTCTTGACGCTACCAACAGTTGCTACAAAATAATTAGTTGTTTATGATACTGTTACATAACAAAACATATTGAAACGAGTGCGGATTGTAAACTGAGCCCGCAAGCAGTTTCCTACGCTACAATTTGAAAGAAAAGATATCCACGATGCCTCGCCACAGTTCGAGTCTACATAAATACCGCCTCGACGGTAATCACCAACATACATACTTGTATTATAATGTATTATAATTTGAACATATCTATTCGATATAGATTCTGTCAAAAGTGTTTTTATTGTAATTTCTAATAAAACCATAATGAAATGATAAAAGCGGCATTCAATTTAATAAAACATCACATTGACGAGAGCGTTGTACGCGCGACGCGTAAAGAGCGGTTCATCAATTCATTATAGAAGTCGGTCAGAGCGGGTCGGACAAAGTGACCGACACACACACAAAGGTGTGACTAAGCCGACACAAAGGTAATTTGCACAAAGCTACAGAAAGTGAAAGTCGCCATATGAAAGGAAGTGCAGGAATTAGCAAGTAATAGCCATGAGGTGGTGTGCACTCACATATTGCTGCGCCGTGAGGATCTCCAGCAGCGACAGCAGGATCTCTCCGTCCCGCAGGTCCAGGAACAGGTCCTCCACCAGCGGCTTGTCGTTCTGTAACAACACGCGGCTTCTATCAGCTCATAAACCCTTTCCTTACCGCGACGAGCGAGCCTCCTGCTGCTACGAATATACAGATAGCATGCTCTAAGGCTGCACTGGATCCTATCTCAAATTCTCAACCTGCTGATTAAGCGCTAAATGCCATCGCTCTTTTATTCGATTACTGTTTTAGCAAACTCGTTATTAGCCTACATACATACCCGTACCTTATTGCAATATAAATATTTCTCAGTTCACAGGTGTAGTGATAGTCACATACTGCAGTACATACTACGAGTATAGATACACAGATACCCGAACCCGACACTGGCACTAGCAAGGTAATAAGCTAGAATAACAGCACTTTACAACGTGTGTACTGCTGTAGCGCGTCTACACCGTGCAACAATTTCGACGTACTAATCATTTGTTTCAGTCCAGCGGGTGATGTGGAAGGACTTCCGACCTCAATATTATAAAAATGTTGCGGCTGTAAACAGCACACATGGAGTGAGCTGCCAACCCATGCAATCAAGATGACACTTTTTTGACGACTGCCGATTGCCGCAGTGTTTGAATAATTGACTTTTGCGCTGGGTGTCACAGGTTCGAATCCCGCACGGAACAAATATTTGTATGACCTACAGATAGTTTTTCGGACGTATGGATCTTGTACATGTATGTTTTTTTAACCCACCCGTGGTCTAAGAGTCATTCCTAGTTTACTAGTGTATAATTTTTTAGAAAAAAAAAAATGCCAGTTGACTTGAAGCTCATTCCTGTGAGAGTTTACAGAAGTGCCCAGCTGGCGGGCCGAGCGCCGCGAATTGACCCTAATTACTCCATGCACACAATTTGTGAGCGCCGCACTCGCGACCGCTGTTTGAACACACGCTGACTGATGCGATGACTACTACTCTCACTGAACTGTTCAGTGAGACATTTCGGTTTCAGCATGGTTTCGGTATTAAAACGAGTATCGGCCGTAGTTTCGACTGCATGGCAACTGAAACCGAAACTACTTCGTGCTGCAATCGAACATGTTTGGTGCACAGAGCTGCGAGCGAAGAACTGTTATTTTGCTTCGTCTGCGCTCATAGCTGTGCCTTGATTTCATTTCAGTTAATGTTTACACGGTGAACTTTGCGATATTTTGTTTTGTTTGCGGGTTTATAGTGTTCAGTATTTAGAAACAACTAATAATACATTGTGAATGTGAAGAGTCTGACTAATTTTTCCTCTATGAAATTATAACCTTATGTGGCAGTTTCGGTTCCGGCCGAAACTGAAGCAGAAGCCGAAATTTGGTTTATAGTACAGGTTTCGACACTTTCGACTGTGTAAACTGGTTTCACAACTGCACGCGTTATTACTAGATTCATCTCCCGCTCAAATTATAACTAAAACACTATCTCATGTGCAATGTTATTTATTAGTTATTTGTTACATTGAGGTTACAGCGAGCCTGCGCGCGGCGCAGAGCAGGCACTCGGTCAGTATTTTAAATCACAAGTTCTATATGTAGAAAGTAGGAGTTAGACGAGTGTGTACTGTGTACTATGCTTCGTACTACGATCTATTTAACTGAGCTGCCAATTTCTCCAATAAAAATAGATGTCACTGAGTCATTGACACGTCCAACAGTTTAGTGAATCAGATCAGCGAGGGGTCAGCTCGATCACACCATGTACACCAGCACAGCTAGCAGTGTTCCAAACTGTCTTTTCAATACTAATAAACTAGCATTAATGTGTATGTGCACTTCGCACATGGTTCAATAGTGCGCGCGGCAGTCGACAACAAAACAATTTAGTTGATCAAGTATCTATTATGTGCCCGAGACCTGCGGCTTCGTTAGCAGCCTGATGCCTTTATGAGTTATGCAAACTAAGTAGCACAGACACAGCCGCTTACGAGCGAGCCTTTCAACCGTAGTGCCAGCTGCACAAGGTCGGGCGGCAGGCGGAGTACTCACCTTCACCAGCTGCGAGTTTATCCATTTCGTGAATGTTTTCTTTTGGACGTCTTCTCGTTCATCTGTAACAAACAAACACTTCATTTAATAACTTTATTTTTACGAACGATGCCGTGCATAACATACTAAAGAACAGAATAGAATAGTATCTATTCGGCACAAGGCAATGCATTACAACGGCAGCAACACATAATAATAATAATAGTGTACAGAAAAACAATATAGTTGTGCTGAGCGTGCCCGAACCGAAAAAATCAAACTTTCAATTTTTCTAATGAAAGTAAAAACAAACGCAAGTTGCTATAACAGTGCTACACCAAATTGCACAATACGATCAGCGTCGTCCGCCTGGTGGGCCGCGGCGGCGGCGGCGGCGGGCCGAGCCCAGGTCTTGAGCAGCGTGAGCATGGCACGCCAGCGCCGCGCCAGCCCCGCCCCCAGCGCTCGCAACAACACGCCTATGTTCATCAACACTACGGACGTGCGGACCCAGCCATTGCGCACGCGCGCGCTACTTGTATTCCCAAGTCCCGCGAGCAGACTGGAAACTGATACATTACGGCATCGATGGATGGCGGAGGTCCCGTTATCCTCGCTCCAGCGAACTTTATAGCCGCTTTGTTTGCGGCGTCCCGCGCATAATGACATGTATCGCAGTGTCACCGCGACCTTCGATCATTTGCGCCGCAACCGACGCGAGACGACTATCTATTGCTTGAGATTCAGATGCTATTCAAACCATTACACACAGCTGATACAGATTACCCTGGACGTATAGCTCTCATGGCGGTACGCTCCTCATACCCTTCTACCATTACGAAGAAGTCAGAATTCACACGACGTGGCCCACACGATATGTCAGAGACATGATTACAGCTCATAATATGCGAGAACGTTACAAAAAATGACCGTGGCCCTGAAAGGAATTATTTCTTTCAGGCGGGTTTTAGTCTGAAGTCTGACACGACACGTCGCCTGTAGCGAGTATGACCGGAAGAAGTCATTTGATGATTTCATATCTTAAAAAAGTGATCATGACAACTGCGTCCTTTTATTTTAACCTTCAACACACCACAATTGAAAATAGAAGTGTAATTTGCAAGATTATGACATTCCGCAATATGATCTTACTCTCCTTATGTAGACCGTATACGTTTTTTACTGATGTTTATACACGTAAAATCTGTTACTTACTAAGCCTAACCCTAAATATCCTTAATTGATGATTACTTTGTCCATTTTAATGTTTTTAGGGTTCCGTACTTCAAAAGGAAAAAACGGAACCCTTATAGGATGACTTTGTTGTCCGTCTGTCTGTCTGTCTGTCAAGACCCTTTATCTGGAGAACGCGTAAAGGTATCAAGTTGAAATTTAAACTATACATATACTCAAGTCCGCGCGGCGGTCCCTTCAAACTGTGCAAATATCAAACTTGTAAATTGACGGGAAAAAAAGATACGCCCGTTTATGGTGCAAAAAGCATACGTTTCGACACCATCAAAGGAATCAAAATTCATAGGGTACTTCCCGTTGACCTAGAAACTTGAATTGGCACGAAGTAAGATATTATAGCACAAATGTAGGGAAAAGTCTGAAAACTGAAAATTTGTTGTTACGTCATAAGAAATATTTGAAAAATTTTCAAGACTCGTTCGAGACTTGAACTATTTTCAAACTTAAGTTGGAGGTATTAAGTTCAAATTAAAAACATATAGTAAGGTCAGCGGTCCCTTTAAACTTTGCAAAAATCAAACTTGTACCTAAATTGACGGGAAAAAAGATACGCCCGTTAATGTTGAAAAAAAAATCATACATTTCGACACTGTCAAAGGAATTAAAATTCATAGGGTAGGACTTCCCGTTGACCTAGAATCTTTAAATTTGGCTAGAAGCAAGGTATTATAGCACAATTAATATAGGGAAAAGTCTGAAGTAATTCGTCAAAAGAAAAAAAAATTGAAAAATCTTCAAGACTCGATTCGAGAATTGAACTGTTTTCATAGGTAAGTTGGTACGGAACCCTCAGTGCGCGAGTCCGACTCGCACTTGCCCGGTTTTTTTTATAGTTTTGTAATAGATGTGGTAATGTTTAGCTCTAACTAAATAACCTACAAGTTTTATTGTAAGACACCTAACCTAACCATATACGAGTATAGTCGGATTGCATCTCAGGACAATTGTGATAAAGCCGGACGCGGCTAGGACTACCGCGCCTATCTTCCGGCTCCAATATCAAATCAGTTCGAAGATGATAATTATATTTGAATATTCAAATAAGTCATTTTCATAACTGGTTAACAGACTAGGTATCATAGCGAGATATATGTATGTATTAGTGTGTGATCTTCCGTTTTTTCTTCTTCATCAAAAATGTACCCAGACGTCTGAGTTCCTGATCAAACTACGAAAATCGTACGCGAGGAGTTCCCTCAACTTCAATTCCGGACTTTTTATTCCGGAAGTAAGTATGTTCCGTTGGGATACTTTTCTATCACGCAAGCGAAACCGGTGCAGCAGCTAGTCGATTCATAAATAACCCAATTATAAGGTGGCAAGCGCGATCTCCTTCTTATGAGATCGGCAACACAAGAGTCGAGAACTTCCTACTATATTTAAAGTCGTTAAAAAAAACATCGTTACTAGTGTCCACAACGACTCGGATCAGAACCATTCAGGCATACTGCTAGTTTTACGAGTGCACGTCAGCCTCGCTCTCCGATTTTTAAATGAAGTAAATAAGATGACGTAAGATTCATGTTTAACACGCGCTGTCATAACCGAGGCGTTTACCTGATGTCGCCGCACGCGCACGCGCCGCACTGCTCAGCCCTGCGCTCATCGACAAGCAACAGATTCTATAATATGTGGGAAGGGGGGACGAATCCAAAGGCAGTTTCTCGTCGGTTCACTTGTCTCTATTTCTCTTGTTTTAAAATAAATAAACAACAACAATAAATTGACAAATAGTTCAAAATAATTGAGATAGTTTTCAGTAGCCTCAAGCCTCATACCGCGTCGAGTCAGATTATATCTATAGTTGCTTACGTCACGGCTCACGGTGCGCGGTGGCGCCTTACATCATAATTAATCATCTTCATATTAGGCAAAATGTTTGTATCCAAAAACTTGAAAAGGTACTAATAACTTTGTACTTAATAACTTCGTATTTGTTTGCGATGTTATCGTACATTCGTTCCCAGTCCGGGCGGCGGCAGGCGGCGGCAGACAGTTCGGCTCCAGGACGTTGCACATTTGCACTTGCATAATCCTTACGCTGGAGCTTGTGAATGTTTTAAACTACTACACTACATAAATAATAATGATATCATGATTTCTCCCAAATTAAGAGGTTACGACTTTCTCAGCACACTCGCGCACTTTACCTTACAAGGACGGTTCGTACAGGTCACTGGTCAATAATAAGTGACTCAGCCAAGTGTAAGCACTAATTACTTCGTCTTATAGAAGCTCACTGTTTTGGCCACTTTGTGAATTTGCCTTGTTTAGAAAGAGTCCGGCGAGAGCTGTCAAGGCCGTTGCCTAGCAACGTGTTAATGAGACGCCGGAGCTGCCGCCAGCGGCCAGGCGTGAGCGCGGCCCGCACTACTTGTGCACTTTACAATTAGATACAATTCTATATTTCATAGTTTCATAGATAAGAGTCAGATAAGAAATATTTCATCTCCTGTTACTCTTTTTTTTTAAACAGTTTTAATAGAAGCACGAGTGAAGATCTGAATGATCATGATGGTGCTTGAACGGTTTTAAAGTAATTATTGAAGTTCACCGGTTACAACAGAAAGTGGTTTCTTACCAGTTCGGTAGTTTGACACTTTGAAATAATATGTACACTACTAACTCAGTCTAGCTATGTATTAATAATGTTCAACTTTATTGATCGCACGTGGGTTTTGCTATCAAAGGCCTTGGAGTAGTGCACAAATGCAAGATACAGTGGGGCCTTATATTCGCGGTATTTTTCAACTACATATTTGGTTGATGGTGTGCAAGTGATCGGTGGTGGAAAGTTCTCGACGGAAATGACCTACGAGTCAGTCCAAACTTAAAATTTGCCAACGCGCTATGGAGCGCAGTATACTAGGTGTTAAATTAACAGGTGTAAAACACAAGGTTGGTGCTCTGAAATCACACCACGGGTTCGCGGAAGACCAAGAAGGAGATGGCAGGACGACTTGGATGTCTCCCTTAAGAATTGGCAAGAAGTGGGTCAAAGCCGGGAACGATTGAAGGAATGGAGGGAGGAAGGAGGAACACAAACAATAAAGGAAACTCGGGGACCAAACTACAGGTTTCGATCTAAGGTAGTCTTACGGTGCTACTCCGACTGCCCAAATGTGTCACGCGTCGCAAACAATAGCGGGAATAAGAGACGTTGTCAGCGATATAATATACTACTACGACATTAATGGATGAGGGTAACAATGATGAAGTTAAAAATATCCAAGACGATGAGTTCAAATGATGACAAGCGGCGGGCGTCGCTGATAAGATAACCTTACGGCCGACGATCACTTGGACGCCGCTAGCTGTTGGGCACCACGCTTCAGCGTACACAGCGCTTCAGCCCGCTGCCGTGCACACCAGTGCCGGAATGACTTCACAAACAGCAGCGCGGCTGCGACCCCGTGCACGGTATTTTGTGTGTTTGTTTATTTATGTAGCTCCCCTTCCGACACAACACGTGCGCCCAAGCGAACATTAAACTTACATGAAACGCTATCATAAAACAGTTGAAAATCACATGCTGCTAGCAACCCATCACAAATATTCTGCGTTCAAAATTCACGTGAAAAAGCTGAGATTTGTAAAAAAAATGTACTTTTTCTTTGTTTAGTAAAAATATGCCATGAAAATAATTTAAAGTCAAAAAATGTTGCTGTGAGATGAGATGCTTTCTTCGTATTTTTGTTTCTCCGACTTACAAAACTACTTAAAAACCTCCTCCTTGGTTTTCAAGTCTTAAAGATTTTTTTATAATATGTTCTAAGATATTTTCGGCTAATCTGCACCGTTTTGGGCGATTTTATTTTCGAAGAGTTTGCTAGGTGCCTCCATTTTAGTTTGGTAAATATCTGATGAAGAGCTTCGGGTATAGAGCATGTAACAGATCAACAAATGATAGCAAATCTTCTGGGGTTACTGCAATTGCATGTCTGTTTGTTGTTTTGCAATGACATGTCTCATGACATGATTTGTGTTTATGACCAATTAAAATGAAGAACTGTGACTTTATTGTCTGTTGCTTGGTAATACGAAGTAGTCTTAAAAGAGCCTCTTATTAGTGAAAATGTAGTGAATGCTTTGATAAACCATTATTATTTACATAAGAAGGTAGTAGGAGTGCATGTCGGTGGCGTCCGCGGCGCCTCGAGCAGCCGGCACCCACGGGCGCGAGTGGGCGGCGAGCACGCTTACGTAACGTACGCTATGGACGCTATGGTACATCGCAGTCGGCTCATCCCGAGCGCTCACAGAACAGGAGCGCGGGCGCACAGGACTCAGTTTACAGGCAACAATAAATTCGCGGCGCGCGGAACTACTACCGCATCAAAATAACTTGCGCACATGTGATGCACCCGCTGCTATATTTAGCAATTGCCATTTAAGTAATTGAAGTAGTACGCTGTAAAAGTGGCGCGGATTAGATGAGCTATGTCCGATGGTGCGCGGAGACGCCGAAACATTCCATGTCTCGCTGCGTAGCAATTATTTCCAGTAATTTCTCTTCATTAAGCGCAGCGTGCGCGTGCGTGCTGCGCGCAACACGTGCTGCCAGTAGGAGCCGGCAGCGGTCCTGCGCGCCCGCCAATCGCCCACTATCACTAATTTCAATACATAGGAATGTCCTGCCAGCTTTTCCACGATAGTCCCGCAACGTCAGAAGTTGTGAACTATTTCTAGCTGCCTTCTCAAATATGTTCAAAATTTCTGACTATTGCTAAAATGTTAATATTTTGCAATATTAACAACAAATACGACTACAACAGCGACGTAGCAACCACGCAAATAATTAGGTAGGTACTCCATACTCAAAAAATACATAGATAATTAAGTGGTGCCTCGAACTATTGGCAACATCGCTACTTAAAATTTTTTCTCGGGACTACTTTCACCCCCAAAGGTAACAATGTATTATTTTATCGGCTACTTTGCTTACTAGCCTATTCTAAAACTTACAGTGTGACTGTGAACCACGAATACTCTACAATATGTATAATTTGGAATTCAAAGAGAGGCATATTCAAGTAACTTCTGCTGCGGCTTACTATCTACGACGCTTTTGCCCTCAATGACCCTACCATGACGCCTTGAAATCATTTTCGGTGAGAGAAAGGGATAGTTATATTCGACCTGTAAAGCTCCGTCTCTTTTTCATATCGGAATTATGATGATTTTACGGCTATTTTCAACTAGAATGCAAAGCATGTGTAAGAAAGTCGGGCTGTTCAATGTTCATGGCTATGGAGCTTCACACATTAGCTATGTGACAGTGTGGCGAGGTAAAGTGGTAGTTAAACATTGTTTGTATGCAGTTGGCGCCGGTGACAGCAGTGGTCCGGAAGTGCAGCGATTACCGGCGACGACGATTAGCTACGAGACGCGGCACATGCACCGATGCGCTGCCCGCAGCCGAGCCCGCCCGCTGCATGACAACTAGCTCGGCCGCTGCGCCGAGCACCCGCGCCGCCTGCGACCACCAGTCTGTTAAGTCGACTCAGTAAACACGAGTCTTTTTTGCTCCACCACTACTCTTTATAATTCTTAAACGTTACTTGCACGTCATGAATTATCAGGTCTTTATTTTGCGTAATACAAGTCTGATGTGATAACTCAAATTCCATTACGAGATCAATGCACGAGGTGGAAAACAATCTAAAAGTAATAAAATAAACGATTCCCTGAATATTTTTTTTGACAATTACTGATAAATTCATTACACAATTTATATGATATTTGTGCTTAGTTACACATAGTGAGTTAAACGTGCACTAAGTGCTAAACGGCAAAGTCTTGACCGTGAGTTGCTACTTTTTAATCCATGGGTGCCTGTTGCCAACTAACAACGTCGTCTATTTCTGATATCGGTAATCCGAAGGAGACGTTCGCTGCCATCTCTTTGGTGGTTCTTTCAGACAATGGTATCTATCATGCATGACAAATAGCAACAGCAATGTAAATACGTCAAACGACAGTTACAGTTCAAGGAATATTAACGATACGGTTAGATCTACCGACCCACATTCTAACCGAGACGCTGAAGTTGCGACGAAGCAGCACATTGCGCGGGCGTGCTGCAGCCAGCGCGCTCAGCTTGCACTCGGCTTCAGCCGGGGCGCATGATCTTCTCACGCGAGTTACAAGCTATTAGTTTTACAGACGGCTGTTGTATGCTCGACGAGCTCATAGTGCTTGTCCGATAGTTAGTCACTCAATGAAATTAGCGGCATGACATCACCGCGGTAATTGTGCAACACTAGTAAAGACGCGCGCCCACCCCGCCGGCTCAAGTTCACGAGACGCTGCTGTCCGCTCTTATCAACGCTCTGCCACGTTCCTTGCGTTGCAGAGGCATAAGTAGGTATAACTTACATTGGTTTACCAACTTCTTTATATTAAATTAATTGATACTTTAGTGATGAAAACTTGGTAACTGTAGCATTTGAGCTGGCTGTTAATATAATTTGGTCGATCATGTGATCGACGGTCGGCGTCGGCGATAGCTCACAAAATGCAGTAAGCGTGCCGACCAACACTATTCTCGATATTAGCTGCTACGAAAATTAATTGACCCATTTACTTTTATTAAGTTTAGGTACTGTTAAATGTTAGTTTTAATTTTTTTAGGAATCTTTTATTTTACTGTACATAATCATACTTTTTTTTAATGTAAATTAGGTAAGTATATTATTTAGGTACTTTCTGAAAGTTGCTATTTAGATTGAACCTACAATTACATGAGCCTCTAATAAAGTTGAGCTCTGTCTTCAACCGTGACCTACTCAATAACAGGGGGCTTAAATATGAAGTTCCCATTTAAACCTAATTTGGTTATTTTGAATTAAAATTATACCTGTAGGCTGCAGATTTCAGAGTAAAACTGTATTTACACGAAAACTATACCTTCCCGATTTAAAAAAATAATTGACCCTTAATTTTTCATTTTTCAATTGTTTTTAAATTCAGCATCATCAAACCACCTCACTTGCCTGACTTTACCACTAGTTCAACTATTTTTAACAAGATTTGTAAAATTTTTGCATGGAAAAAAAAACTAGGAAGCAGTAAATAATGTCTTCAAACGCAAAGGTTTAAATATACTACCTCTAGAGAGCGGAAATGTATAGACAACATAGTTATATAAATCAGAATGATTTTCAGTATTAAACAAAAATTTTATAATTTAAGAAGCCAAAGGTTGGTCATTCGTTGAACAGACTTACAATGAAATATGAAGATGTTACATAAGTAATAGAACATAATATTACAGGTATATTGTATGTTGATTTCCCCGTGTCCAGTTCAAACCAGTTCCATAAGGAAGAACATGATCTGCTGAAAGGTGATCCAAGCAAGATTTCATACACAGCTTTCTTCAACACAATTGGTGCATGACGGATTCTGCACAAGGCACATTCTACTCACACGTGCACACGACATGCTTGTTGACAAACTGATTTATTCATCATCATTAACACAACACAACTGTTTTATTTTAATTTACTCGTTTTTACAGATTACCATTTTTTTTTGTTTGACTGAGAAACATTTAAGCAACATTAATTTTTTTATTCTTTTTTGGATTTTCCTTTGATTAGTACTGTAGTGGAATAGACAGAATTTTTGTTATCAACTTACAATATTTAGGTAAGAATTCTTTTTAATCAGTTCAATATTTAGAGTCTGAGTTAGTTAAACCTTTCAATTCTGATGGAAGGGAAAACTGTAAGTATTGTAACAGAAAAAGGTGACACTACCATTAAGTTTGTACATTAGAGATAGTGAGATATTCTCACCATGTCCCCACTCGCAAATAATAAGCATTTGTGCCAATTATTTGAGTCACACAAACACTGTTATTCACCTATTTTTATATACCAAACTTGAAAACTGTTAATAACATTGTTTGCTCACTTTATTCAAACAAGTTACAATTATAATTCTGTTTGATTTAAATTTACAGATAGTTCATAATAATAGCACCTATAATAATTGTGAACTTTTTTTTAATTTCGTAAACTACAAATTCAAAACCATTCAAATCTCAACATTATCTGAATAGATTAATTGATAATAATGAAAATATGTTTTAAATTTACTGAATTATTGATGTGTTATTAGTATGACCTGTCTGTCATCACTACATAGTATAAAACAAAGTTCCTTTCTCTGTCCCTATATCCCTATGTATGCTTAAATCTTTAAAACTATACAACGGATTTTGATGTGTTTTTTTTAAATAGATAGAGTGATTCAAAAGGAAGATTTATATGTATAATAAAAGTATAATATAGTAGGAAAATACTGATAATTTTGCACCTGTGCAATGACACGGTGGCTCGCTAGTGAAATTAAAAGTAAACAAATAGTATTAAATTGTTGCCGCTCAAGTGGAGACTTAGTTCACTGCCAAAACTAAACTTTTTTCTTTACTAATTACAGCCACTGGCTAGTGTAGAAGCAACATAAGGTATCTTCACACAAACCTTTAATCTCAAAGGCGTATCCGCTGCTCTATGGTAGGTTTGTGATATTTTGGAAAGGTTTGACCTACAATTCTCTTATAAAGTAAAGCTGACTCTAATTAGTGGTTTTCATTAAAATAGAGGGGTCATTTGCTCCATGGACTGCTCCAGAGTGATTGTCTGTGTGCAGCATGAACTTTAAATAATTAAACTTTTGTTTTTTTATTTGTAATCCATTTACTTTTTCTATTAAATACTCTGAACAAACACATTCTTTAAATACCTAACAAGTTCAAAATTTATCTTCTACAGCAAAGTTAGAAACTAATTAGAAACTTATAAACCCTTTGCTACTAATACTACACTACAGCTTGTCATCAAAGTTCAGCAAACTGTATGCAAGTCACACTGAGTCAGCTGTAATATTGTGTGACTGACAATCCAGAGCAGCAACAATCAGGTAACTTAGGAAAACTATTTACAACTATACTCCGTTTGTTTAGGTAGTTAACTAAAGGTAAACAGTCTTGGCATGTCTTTTTATCTAAAAGTTGTCTAAAAATTGTATGTAAAAATCTTTGCACATAGGTATTTACCTAAATCGATGTTAGCTAATAAACTAAATTTAAATAATCTTTGTGTATATTATATACAACCTCTTTAATATAAAAAGACATACCAAGATTGTTTACCTTTAGTTAACTACCTAAACCGACGGAGTATAGTAGCAATACTGTCAAACATTGCTTGTCGTTGTGTTATGACATGAACCCAATTGGATAACCTCATGAAATACGAGAAGAGAGTGAGTCTTAGGTTTATCAGATGTACGCTGTGTACACAACGTTACATGGTGTGATAAGATAAGGGCGCGCGGGGACCGCAGGTGCGCCGGCGCCGCGCTTGCATCACCAGCAGCCCGGCGCTGCACCTTGGCGTCCGTCTGCTCAAGGTTTCGCGCTAACTTGTTGCAGCGTAACGCCCCCCACACTTACCTATGTAACTCGGCTCCATTTTCTCCGAGCCTTATCTGTCTTCGACGATGCCTTTTCAATCCAGTTTATGTGATAATAAAAAGTTTGTCAGAGACATGACAACACGCACACACACACCGCCACTCCCGAGTTGAAACTTTGTCCAAACTTTTCAAAACAAGAATAATAGAACTCGCGGAGACACCGCCGGCCGATATCTGTCACTGTAGTCACTTGTACTATTAACACTTTTGTTCTCACTGTCACGCACAAAATAATAAAGGTATTGGAAAAACGCTACTTAATAATAAGTGTAGAAAACATCACGAACGGGCGCAGCAAACTTAGTTTCCGAAACTACGAAAATGACAGCGACTCGAACGAATGAACGAGATGACATGCGGGAAGGGTGGGTGGTGGGAGCCGCGCGGCACGATTAAGCAATGTACGTACGTAGAAAATACTGTATTTGTGTTTGTGTATCACACACACTCGCATTGCATTGTGTGACCAGACCGAAATTATAATGCTTATCTTTTAATGCTTTTCTTTGTACTAATTTCTTGGCTGAACTTTGCATTATAAACAGAATCATTTTATTAACCAACTTAATTCCTCTGTGGAGATCATAGTACACACAATTTTTATTATTTTTTGTTGAGTACCTATTCAGTGAAGAGTAGTGAAGACATATGGAAGCCATCTAGTTTTATTGTTCAGAGTCGCACAGTTTTAAGTAATAAACATAGATGTCGCTGTTTAAAATATTACTTACGAAAGTGTGCAGAACGTTGTTGAACAGATAGAAATACTGCATTTAATACTTACATTTGCTATTACTTAAATGTTTCTCATAGGGCGCGTACGCGTATGCTGGTATGTCTCCGATCTCGACGACCCACGTGACTTTGCGCTGCGCCAGCATAGGCGACCGCGATGCCATCTCGCGGTACACACGCGCACTACATCACATTCCACATGATCACTAAGAGCCGGTCAACTACACTTCGTTCCACTTTTTGTTTGCATTGATTAACACAAGTCTCACAGAATCAGAACAATGATGAATGAACTATTTAATCACTTACACATTCAATAAATTTTAGACACCACTACACTACTAGCGTAGATAGTATGTAGGTATATTATTATTTTCTAAATAGAGTATAATAATATATAACATTAATAACTGTGTTTGATTTTAAAAATTAAACAAATACTTAGTTTTTTTTCAAATGTAAGAAAATTTTGTTTTGTAAAAAAATAAATAAAATAAATATATTGAAATAGTTTTATGTGTACTCGATAAGTTTAAAAAGTTATGATTATGATCTTTGTCCGGGTCGGGATCTGAGGTCAAAAATATTTCTTGTCCTAGTTGCCAGATTTTGGAAATAGTTATCCTGGCTACCTAACCCGTTTCGTTTTTTGCAGCAACTGCAAAAATATAACAAAATCTAGAAAAATCAAAAATTAATGTTTGTATGATCTAGGTTCTAAAATAAAAAAAATATTCGGTAGTCGGTAGGTAGGTAAGTACAGTACCAGTTACTATTTCAGTGGTTTTGTTTTTTCAGTAAATAAGTAGGCAGTACTTACCTACAGCTTTTTTAGGGTTCCGTAGCCAAAATGGCAAAAACGGAACCCTTATAGTTTCGTCATGTCCGTCTGTCCGTCTGTCCGTCTGTCCGTCTGTCACAGCCGATTTACTCGGAAACTATAAGTACTACAGTGATGAAATTTGATGGGAATATGTGTTGTATGAACCGCTACAAAATTATGACACTAAATAGTAAAAAAAAGAATTGGGGGTGGGGCCCCCCATACATGTAACTGAGGGATGAAAATTTTCGATGTACATACCCGTGTGGGGTATCAATGGAAAGGTCTTTTAAAATGATATAAAGTTTTCTAAAAAACATTTTTCTTAAAGTGAACGGTTTTTGAGATATCAGCTCTCAAAGTCGTAAAAAGTATGTCCCCCCCCCTCTATTTTTATAACTACGGGGTATAAAATTCTAAAAAAAATAGAGGTGATGCATGCTAATTAACTCTTTCAACGATTTTTGGTTTGATCAAAGTATCTCTTATAGTTTTTGAGATAGGTTGATTTAACTGTATTATATTTGCTGCTACGGAACCCTTTGTGCGCGAGCCCGACTCGCACTTGGCCGGTTTTTTAAAATAAAAAATCGGGATATTTTTGGATAATAGGTAAGTATTTATAATTCCTTAAAACCAGAAATGCTGGGAAATTCGTGTGGAGAACTCAACTTCAGTTGTGAAACAGAGGATCATAAAAATCTTTTTAAACTAGGTACCTACCTACGTCGTCTTATCCGTCTATACCCATAATTATTTATTTATTTATAACGTATGACTTTTGTAATATTAAGTAGGTAGGCATAACATGATGTATTTTAATTGGCATGTCGCACGCGCCCACGCTCCGGCGGCGGCGCGCGGCGTGCATGGGCCGCGGCATGGTGGTCCGCAAGGCTTCACTCTCGCCGCGGCGCTGCGCCCGCGACTGTGGACTGCGCGCCGGCTCGCGCCTGGCTCAGTTATTTTTAGGTGGATGTGGTTCACCTTGGCTGCTCTGCATCCTACCGCTAGCCGTGCACGTTGAACTTGCAGAGTGCACTACAACCCACTTGGCCACAGCACGCGAGCCGCGACCCGCCCCACACAGGCGCACACTACTAGTATTTTCGCATTTTCGTATTTTTTGTTCGAATGACCTACCTAGAGCTTTTTCTCATCCCTATGAACCTTACTTGGGATTATATTTGCCTCGAAAATAAAAAAAATGTGTAGCCACTGTGTAAATACAACCGAACAATTATTGGACAACTCTGTGCAACAGTTCGATTTCAAACTGTTTATGTAAGTATAGTACGGTATTGATGATTTCTAAATTATTGCCATTCTTGGCCTAGGTATAGATATATTAAAAACTATCTGTCCCCTGCAGTTTCACCCGCATTTTTTGTTGCTGCTCCGCTCCCGTGGGTCGTAGCGTGATGGTATATAGCCTAAAGCATTCCTCGATAAATAGGCTATCTAACACTGAATTTTTCAAATCGGACCAGTAGTTCCAGAGATTACCCCCTACATACAAACTTACAAATTTTACCTCTTTATAACATTAGTACCTATAGTTATAAAAAGGATAGCTCAGAATACACAGTATAAAAATTAATTGAGTAAGTAATAAATACCCCATAAACCCACAATACAAAAGTGCGATTGTTTCCATTAACAGTAATTAACTTAACGAGTTAACGATCAAGTTATAGGAGGTAGGTACCTACTCAAATCATGATTGTAGATAGAGCAACAGCAACAAGTAACTAAGCGCCATCAACACGCCACGGCGCGCGGCGACGGCGCGCGGCGGCTAATGGTTTCATCATGACTCGTAGCCCGTAGAATGAAGCGAGTGGTAATTTCGGTAGAGTGTCAACAATATAACAATCCGACACGCCGCGGCTGTGCAACGGGCGAGTCGTTGCGTGACGGCATCGCGTAACCTCGCGGTCGCGTAGTCCAGTCGATAGCTACCGCGAGTACGCTATCGAAGTGCGGCTCGTAGACTAGCAAGGCTTATCTTGGGGACGCTAATCACGTCTTCTCCCGTACTTGAGCGGAGTGGGACGATGTCAGTCTTTTACTGATCAAAACCCACTCCTTTGTTCCTTTTTTACCTTTCGTTCCAGAATCACGGGTTTCCCTTTCAGAAGTAAACCCATGGCCCCTTCATGAATCTGCTGGGACCCCACAGATTTGCTGACGTCTCCGCGCTGATGCGCGCGTGGAACACTACGCACTGTTGGTTTCGGTCCGGACGGTTACGAGACCGAGGCCGGGTGGCGAGCTACACATCGTCTACTCGTCGTCCACAAGTCCACGCTTACGATGGTTGGAAAGCAGGGTCGGGATCCCGAGGGTTGGGGAGAAAGGACCATGCCCTCTCGCGTGCCGTCATCTCCTTCGCTAGCAGTCCTGCTTCGCAGAAGGAGGGAACCGCCTTCCACTCCTCCTCGCTCCAGACAATGGCCTGTACCTACCAGGATCCGGCGCGAGACGCTGCGGCGCTGCTGACGTTGATCATCTCCACGAGGACACGGCGGTGCCCCGCCCAAGCGGGCACATTTCTACTGTATGCACCACCTTGTCCTCCGAGTGATCCAGACAGTGGTAACACCCGGGCTTTTACTCAGCTTGAATTCGATGCAAGAACATCCGGAACGTATCATGTCCGGTGAGGACCTGCGCCGAGGACGCTGTCTTTACGACCGCTCCTCAAAGAAGAGACTTACCGCCGTAATTAAGGCGTGACTAAGTTGTATTCCGGACTTCCTGTATTCACGTGTAGGTAGTGGTAGCCAGAGCAGTGAGAACCCTACACGTATTACATTCCGCCGGTTTCCAGCGCTCATTTAGCAGATCGTAGGTAAATCAAAGTGCAGGAGTAAGTGTTAAGGGGACAACAACATAATACAAATTATGGCACTATGGTTTCCGGCGCCTATTGGTTAGCTCATTTCCTGTTAAAGAGCTAAAGAGGATTACGTATGCAGCGCATGTAACACTGTAGTGTAGGAGAGGTGCGGCGCACGGGTTACGTGTAGGATAGGACAAACTGTTGCTTTGGAGAGCCGCGCTCTGGCGGCGTCCGCGGCGCTGCCGACTGCGGACATTGCGGAATGCGCGCGGAGCTGAGAATGTGCGATGATCACGCAATCGTGCGCAGACAACTATTACTAGGTACTCAGCTGGAACGTACTAGCTGCGCACACACATGAGAAAAATGAACACTAATGTCGCTTACCACAGCTTAGAAGTGGCTACCCAAATATCCGAAATACTCTGCACAGCGGGTCAGCGTCAGAACCCCTAATCTACTAGCAATACGAGTATTAGCAAATACCAAAATACGCAACCTTTTTGCTATTATTTGGTACTTCCTTTACCGGACCACTAGGGTCCAGGTTCTGACGTTTAGCTCAGCGGTACTTTGCGACCGCAGCCTCTTAATAATGACCATGAAGCTAGGGTTTCGGTCGACGACAGGGGTCCTGCTCAGGGTGAGATCGTCGTTCGGGGAGGTAATGCTTATCTTTTAGTTTCCGTGACGGAAACTAAAAGACAAGGTTTTTATGAGAAACTCTTGTCATAGAGTTGTGAGTATCGGTGGCGAGTGCAGCCTGCATGTGGGGCAGCAGGCGGCCGCCTGACATTTGCGTTTATTTCCATCTGGACACGACGCGCCGCCACAGCTGATTCATGCACAGCGCATAACATTTATAAAGTTCACTTTAAATAGACCGGTTCTCTTATCCGCACCGCAGCCCGCAGGCCACTCCGTCTGGCGCACTCACCGCGCTGGATGCACTGCTTGTGTCATACCCTCATCGTATACCTTCCCAAACCAAAAAAATGCATACTCGTACTTTGTACTGTGCTCTGTACCCATCAAACCACTCACACATGTCACGAGACGCATAGGACCGGTCATTATGGCGACGCTTAGGGGAGGCCTATGTCCAGTGGACGTCTTTCGGCTGAAATGATGAGACACGAAGTGCCTAGTTGCACTTATTCTAATCATAAAAAGTAATTTATATCTCTACTCTTCTGAGAATCGTCGATATAGAATAAGTATATATCTGTCTTGGTATCGCCCAACAGCCGGGCGGCCCAACCAAGATGTTATCTTTAAAGGATTTACGAAAATTGATTTTCAATAATAATTTACCTACTATTTACTTTTCCTGCCTCTACGTTACTGAATGATTATTACTCATTATAATATGTAGATAGAGACTAGCGTCTTCTCAAGGTTCTCCTTACTAACTTTGCAACCCCGATTCATCCGCTAAGGCGGTGGATTTTCAAAAACCCATAAAAGGAAGTCTTGTGCATAACATGACGTTCCTAGGCCTAGTGCTTTCGGCTGTGCGTTAATCAGTCAGTCAGTTTCTCCTTTTATTGGAGTATACATATAATTATAGACAATAATTATTATCTAAAATTATGTCATTCATGGCCGTACTCACTACTCAGCTGCCACGGCTTTGTTTCTGCGCAAGCTTGTACTTGTTCTCTACAATTTTGAACTTGAACATTAACATGGCGTCGTTTATTGTCGACGCCGCCGTTCGGTTATCGACACCTCCGTGCGGCGGTGCGGCCTTCCTGTCCGCGTCCACACCTTGCCGTCCGCAGCACTCGTGCCGACGGCGACGCACTAGATAACGTATTGGGTTTATTGATACTGTTCTAGTGAAGCTCGCATGTGCTATTGTTATCTGTTCATAAATTAGTCTCAGGGCACGCCGATAACGCTCGCCTACTTATTAACTCGAAACAAAACGATCATTTAAATAAAACTGATAGTTGTCACTCGCGCGACTGCTTACTGCGCGACATCTGACTATCGCTATCGCGCGGCGCGACGCGGGCGCGGTGCCGACGCAGTGTCCTATCGTAGCTGATTACCATCAATTTCTGAGTGTGATTGAGTCGATTGATTTCGATTGTTGTGTTGTCACCATCATTTCCAAAGCCCTTTCCCAATTAGCTTGGGGTCGGCTTTAGTCTAACCAGATGCGGCTATGGACTCCTGTCTTACATGGAGCGACTGCCTATCAGACCACTACAACCCAGTAACTAGGCAACACGATACTCCTTGGATAGACTGATGGTCAGACTTTCTGACGTGTGACGACTGTTCCAAGTGTTCCGTAGTACCATTCATAAACGTCACTGCTAGTAATTGGCCCACTTCTCCTACGAACTGATATCCTCTGATATCTGCGGCTTTCTTCAAGGAATCAAATCTAAGCGATTTGTTGCGTTGTGCAAGCTATGCAAAACAAATATGTAAATGGCATGCTGTGATGTGAGGAGTGGGACTGGCTGCATCTGTATTAGGCAGAGTAGACATTGGCGCCTACACTGCCGCGTACACTAGGGCGACCTTCAGCGGACGCGCACGCGCCAGCTCTTCCGACACCCACCGCCGCCGCCACCCGAGGAGTACTCATCTAAGAGCCCACTGTCACGACTTTATTGTATTATACACAGTTTTAGTCTTCTGATGATATCGAATTCTCGCCTCGGAATTAACACCATTAATTTTTACTACTAACCCACTTAATTAAAACCATTCGCCAGCTATTTTATTTTTGCAGTTTCTAATATCGTGCCTACCTATATGCATGGACCTAACTGATAAAATTGCGTCAAGAAGAATAACGATATGATAGAAGCAGGCTAATAAGTCGAACATTTTGAATGACTAATTCCTGAAAAAATCTTCCAATAGAGTTAGCTGACACAAAGTTATTGGTGTTCCTAGTTCACCTCGCCACTCGCGCGACTGTGTAGATGTGCCTCCGACACCAAAACTGTACCTACACAATTACATTAATTATATTGTTAGCCGACAGCCAACAAACGAATTACTTACTACAAAGAGATTTGCTCACTGAGTTTCACTGCGATATAAAAAAATACGAGAGAGCAATATTCAATAATTATAATTATTCGTAAAAAAAATAACATGTTCCTATTTGCCTTTCTGTCGCACAGTATTGTCCATAAACAACTTATAGTTGATTAGGCGGCTTGTATATTTTCTACTACTTTTTGAGATTCGGCCAACAACTTCAGTTTTGCGAAAATAAAAAGTGAGTTTTCACTTTTCAGTAGGTGTTTCAGAGCAAGATATGACTGTAAGTACGAAAAAGATAGTTCCTAGTTTCTAAAACGAGCCTTGCACGTTATCCTGATGTTAAAGATGACGAAGACGACAATGTTTGCAACAATTAACGCCGATTTAGTATTTCACAGAAGTTAGTATACCTACTTAGTTTACAATCAGTAAGTGTTGGAAGTTATCAGAAATCAGGTAATTAATCTAATCAGTGGTACCGTCACAGCGCCTCTTGTTAGCCCACTTTCTGAAGGAAAGCAGAGTACATTATTTATTAGAGTTATCACTCGCGCGGATCATTAACTCAAGCAGCGATTATTGATGTGAGTGAGACGCGCACTGGCGCACTCGCGCACGCGGCGGCACTCGGCGTGGCGCGTGGGACAGCGCGCGCGGCGGGCGGGGACGTGCGCGCGCTCGCTCGGGCCGCTAGCGACTGTCAAAATTGGCGGGAACCAGCGCGCTCGCATCTTGCTTATTATCTGCTAATATTATCTGTATATCGTCGATATTACAGACTACGGCCGAAATATCTTGACTTGACCGCTCCGAACTTCGAACAATTGGCTGCGCAGTATGTAGGTACTTAATTCTTTTTAAGCATTATGGCGATTTAGCGATTGCGTAGTTTTTAGAGTAAGCGCAATAGCCCCACTGACGGTACCCCAACTTCAGAGTAGCCAACATAATTATTTTGACTGTACCTACTCTGTACTGTACAACTACTGTGTACAACAGTACGTATACATGAACTTCGGCGGACAGTAGTGTCATGCAATAACGTATCATTATAATATTTTTTTTATATTATTAGTTTACCTTTTTAGGGTTCCATAGCCAAATGGCAAAAACGGAACCCTTATAGCTTTGCCATGTCTGGCCGTCCGTCCGTCCGTCCTCGCTTAATCTAAATCGTTAGCTCTAGAAAGCTGAAATTCGGTTCCAATTTGTATATCTATCACGCCGACAAAGTAGTAAAATAAAAATTGGAAAAAAATGTTTTATTAGGGTAGCCTGTGGGGCAGCCCCTACCCTACATATGTAAAGTGTAAATTCATTTTTTTATTCATTTCAACCCTAACGTGTGTACATAATATATTGTTGGATAGGTATTCAAAAATGAATAGGGGTTTACTAAAATCATTTTTTGATAATATCAATAATTTCGGAAATTATCGCTCCAAAAGTAAAAACCGGCCAAGAGCGTGTCGGGCCACGCTCAGTGTAGGGTTCCGTAGTTTCCCGTACGTCACAATAAGTGTCCCCAACTTTTCAAAAACTGTTCGTCCCATCGAGTTCAAAATAATTTTCCTAGAAAGTCTTTATAAAGCTCTACTTTCCAGATTTTTTTCATATTTTCTAAACTTATTGTGACGGACGGCAAACTACGGAACCCTCCACTGAGCGTGGCCCGACACGCTCTTGGCCGTTTTTTTTAATTTAAGAAATATTGTACGTAATAAGTAAACTGTGTATTTAGGTATATTTATACTAAACAACATAATTACAATACAATAACACAAAATACCCTTGAGCGTCGAAGTACGGGTCTCCCTTGTTTTACCAAAAAAAATTGCCAAATTATTTATTTATTTATTTAAACTTAATGCAACATAAAGGTACGAAGGCGGACTTAATGCCTTAGGCAATTATCACTTTCCAAACAATTTTTCGCAAAATTTCATTTGCAAATTATTACTTAGCAAATAAACTCTTCACAAATAAGTGTTACGCATACCTAATTTATTTATTTATTTGATCTCCATGCAACATTTAGGGTACACAGGCGGACTTAATGCCGTAGGCATTCTCTACCAGTCAACCTAGGGTGGTAAAGAGAGAAGGTGGCAGGTGCATAAAAGAAAAAAAAAATGTAATTAGAAAACGAGGGTACATAATTATATATTCAAATAAAATATACATACATATATATCTAAAATAGTATATATATATACCTAAATATATATATCTATATAAAATGAAGGAAAGAGGATATTGAAACGACTCCGCTACTTGTGTAGAAAATAATTCCTCAACTTCCGCTTAAATGCATAGTGACTGGTGGCCGTCATGATGTCAGGAGAGGAAGCGCATTCCACAGAAGTATGGACTGTATGTGAAAGGAAGAATGAACAAAATCAGAAGTATGAGAAGGACAAAGCAGTAGAAGATTGTTAGAAGAACGAAGACTTTTAGCATGGGAAGAACATAAATATTGAAAATGTGATACAAGATAAGAAGGGGGGTTGGGAGAGTTGAGCAGAGAGAAAAGAGTAGTCAGTGCGCGCAAACTTCTCCTCTGGCGAATAGGCATCCATTTGAGTTCAGTTCTGTAACTCGAAATATGGTCATATTTTCTTAAATTAAAAATGAACCGAATACAGTTGTTGAGAAGCCTATCGAGTTTATCCAGTAACACCGCGTTCAGGTCAAAGTAGCACACGTCACTATAGTCGATAACAGGGAAAATTAAAGTTTGCACAAGCATAATCTTCGTCTTCACGGACAAAAAGTTCCTCAGACGATACAGACACCGCAGAGTCCCGTTGACTCTTTGGCAGACACTGGAAACCTGACTTTGCCAGCCAAGCGTCGAGTCAAGATGCAAACCGAGATCTTTGACGCTAGGACTAATGGGGATGATAGCACCATTAAAAACAATTGGAGGAAGAGAGTTGACCACCACTCTGCCCATCATGCGCGAGCTTCCGATGATAATGGCCTGACATTTTGTGGGGTGTACGGACACCCCAAATCTATCAGACCAATCCCTGATAGCGTCCAAATCTCGATTTACATCCTCTATAGCGTCTGACAAATCTTCTACCCGAGCAGATGCATATAATTGAAGATCATCGGCGTAAAGATGATACGAACACCGAAGACAGAGAGTTATAATGAAGATGGAAAATAGTAACGGAGAAAGAATACCGCCTAATGTTTGGCAAGTTAAGGTTTAAGCAATAACTTGCTTACCAACTAGTTCTTTTACCAATTTTTATGTAGTTAATACTTTCGTTGGTACTTATAACATATAATATTTTACCCAAAATAAAATTAGCCAAATATTTGGTATCTTCAGTTTTCAGTTTCTGGTTTTACATATAAAAATATGTTTTGGTCCCTACTCACTACTCATACCTAACCTAACCTACAGTTCTGGTAGCATTTCGTTTATTCATTCGTCGTTTGTAACCATCTTTATTTTTTTTCCTTAACAATTAATTTGACAAAATGTTTATTGTCTTAAGATTTTTTGGCGTAATAAATCATTTGATTAACTGCTCAAGCTTCAACTTAGTTTTAGGTTTAGAATTTGACAAAAGTGAACCTTTGTGTTGTTGCCATTCGCGTTCTGTAGTTTTATCTAGTTTAGTAGTGACAATGAGTGACAAGATAAATTATAAGACTGTCCCAGTACTCAGTGGGCTCACCTTCTGATTATAGGGCGCGTAAATGATTTATAACTAACAATAAGTGTAGGTGACTCTTTAGGCAATGGCTGCAAGTGCCTTAAAGCTCAAATGCCTTAATGACATTATTGATTATTCTAGGTAATATTCTGCCGAAGTTAAAATTTTACCAAATGAAAATTTTCGAACTAAAATTATTCCAAATATTGCATTGGGAAAATAAAAGGTTTCGTAAATTGGTTTGGGTACCTAATGAAAATTTGGCAAATTCTTTTCGGCAAAACGGCAGGCTCCCCTGTAACTAGTGTTCGACCGAAGGTGCAATTCTGGCCGAAGTCGAAGACGAAGCCGATTAATCGGTATTCACCAAAACCTTCGGCCGAAGCCGAAGACGAAGCCGATTAATCGGTATTCACCAAAACCTTCGGCCGAAGCCGAAGCCGAAGGTGACGATAAAACACTAAATTAGATTCGCGTTCTCATACTTGTTTCGACTTGTTTTGTTTACTAACTGCGATGCGTTCGGGCCTGTGCGGTGGTGCGGCGAAACACTGCTCTGCTTTGCGCACTCTCTATCTCGCTCTAGCATCGTTCAGTAAATTTCAAATTTTGTCTACTTGCAAACCTTCGGCTTCGGCCAAAGCTTCGGCTAATTTTTGGCCGAAACCGAAGGTTTGGCCGAATGTGCTTTTTTTGGCCGAAGGTGGCCGAAGCCTAAGCATCGGTCGGACACTACCTGTAACTCATCTTCTTGCCCTTGTCCCGTTTCGTTTAGGGTCAGCCAACATGCTCTTTTCTTCCATTCTGTTCTATCACTCGTCACGCTATTCATTTCTCACTTTATCAACATACTCATCTCCGCTACATATAATCTTTTTTCATAGCCTAACATTCTGATTCATGCAGCACGACAGGCCTGATTACGGAATTGTAAATTTGTAAACTTGTAAATCTGAGTGTTGCAAGTTGTTCCAGTGACCTGCCACCATTTCATCCATCCACACAGCACACACTGCACAGCACTGTCTTTTTTTTTAAATATCATAAATTAGTGCTTGACTGCAATCCCACCTGATGGTAAGTTCCGGATGGTGCGGGGATACCGCACGATCTCCCGCGAAGCGGCGAGCCTCCTCGCTGGCCTGCCACCGTGGGATCTGGAGGCAACAGTCCTTGTACGCATGCACGATTTGCGCGTGGAGATGCAACGCCGGGGCGAAACTCCGCTGCCGCGACAAGTCGCGGCATGGCGGACAGAGTTCCGGCGGGATCTTAGGGTGGCATGGCGACTGCGACTGTCGCAACCCAGTGCTGGGCACGCCGTCATTGAGGCGGTTAGGCCCCTCTTTGAGGAGTGGTTGGAAAGAGGTCACGGCGTCCTCTCTTTCCGTGTGACGCAGGTCCTCACCGGACACGGTAAGTTCGGGAGGTTCCTGCATCGAATCAAGCAGGAGAGGACGCCCGGGTGTCGCCACTGTGTGGACCGCCCGGAGGACACGGTGGAGCACACGGTAGAAGTGTGCCCCGCTTGGGCGGAGCACCGCCGTGTCCTCGTGGAGACTATCGGGAGCGGCGACCTCTCGCGCCGGGCCCTGGTTCAGGCCATGGTCCGGAGCGAGGAGGGTTGGCATGCGGTCGCCTCCTTCTGCGAAGCAGTAATGCTCGTGAAGGAGGCTGCTGACCGCGAGCGCGTGAGGGAACAGTCCTCACGCCGCCGCCGCCGAGATCCCGATCCCGATTTCCGACCACCGTAGGCGCGGGTTCGCGGACGGCGAGCACTGGGTAGCTCGCTGTCCGGCAGTCTGGAAATAATCTGGACCGAGCCCAGTCGTCAACGGCGCGTTCTGTTCCACGCGCGCCTTAAGGAGATGTCAGCAAACTGTAGGGGCCCGGTAGGGCCGAAGCCTCTGGGGGGAACATGTGGTATTCCTAACGGTTGTCGAGTCCCCCCCAGAACGAAGGCAACGAAGGAACGGGGTAGGGGTTTAGTCAGTAAGAGTCTGACACGCCCTCCCGCTCCGCCCAAGAGCGGGGGAAGTCATTCTGATGATTCCCCTACCAGAAAAAAAAAAAAAAAAAAAACCTGATGGTAAGTAGTGATGCAATCGTTGATGGTGAGGCGCACTAGTTTATTAAGAGCCTATTCACTCTAGTCTTGAAGATACTCAAATTATAATCGGACGGAAAGAAAGAACGGGCTCCTTTTTGCAGTGAATAGACACGCTTGTGTTTTGGCAGCGTTGAATTCTACCAGATTGGTTTCGCCCCATTTGGAGACTGCCTCGAGGGAGACATTCGCACGCTCTACCATAGCCTCTCTTTCGGACTGGATTAGCTCCTTACTAGCCCGAGTACCCGACAGGTATCTCTCTACAACTGTGCTGTCATCTGCATACCCATAGATATTAGCAGATCGTTGATATGCAGCAGAAAGAGAGTTGCAGAGACAACAGACCCTGAGGAACCCCGGCATTCGTTGTCATGGGTTCCGATGAACATCCATCGACATCGACTCGGAGAGACCGTTCACTCAGGAAGTCTTTTACCCAGGTAATCAGACCAGGAGAAATGCCATACGCTGGAAGCTTATTCAAAAGGCTTGCGTACCATACCCTGTCGAAGACCTTCCCCATTCTTCTCGAGGGCCTCGCCCCACAAGTGAGTGGCATACACTAGTAGGTCCCCAGTAGACCGATTGTGGTGAAACCCGTATTGTCGGTCACTGAGGAGATCGTTACCTTCCAGGTATGCCATGAAGCACGAGTTCAATACTACGCTCCATAATCTTGCAGAGTATGGAGGTCATTCAAATCGGTCGATAGTTGGCAGGATCGGCACGACTGCCCTTTTTAGGCACGGGTTGCACGTTGGACAAGCTTCCAGGACTTGGGCACTATTCCAGTCCTATATGAGAGGCGATATAAGCGTGTCAGAACAGGAGACAACTCAGGCGCACAGGCCTTGAGAACTATCGCTGGTATACCATCTGGGCCACTAGCTTTATTCACGTCTAGACGAAGACGACACAGTGCTCTCAGAACCTCTTTATTCCTTATGCGAACTTCGGACATTGAAGAGTCGCAATGAGGCAAAATCGGTGGGGTAGCACTGCTAGCGTCAAGACGTGAATTATGGGCAAAGAGAGATACAAAGAGACCTGCCTTCTCTCTCGCCGCAAGAGCCAGTGTTCCGTCGGTTTAACCAGCGGAGGCAGTGTGGGTCAACAGAAGTTCGCTTCGACCGATTTGGCAAGGGACCAGAATGATCTGCTACTAGATGGCTGTGCAGACAGTTTTTTGCCAATATAGTAATACGATCGAAGCGAGCCTTCCTTAGTGCCGTTTTGTAGGACTTGGCAGCATGGTTAAAGGCTTTCTTCTTTGAGCTCAGATCCGGAGCTTTACGATCACGAGCGTCCGCCCAGGCAAGAAACGCCGAATGCTTACGCTTTTCAGCTTCAGCACAATCGGCGTTGAACCATGAGTGAGCTGAGCCACCGACGGGTACGTCACTATAAGGGATGTAGTACTCCATAGCTTGACGCACCACTTCGGATATTGCATCCGCACAGCTCGACGGATCTTCTGAAGAGAAGCAGACCTGCTGCCAAGGATAAGACGCAAAGAAATGTCGCATCTCATCCCCAATCTGCTGATTTGTATCGCCACATTCGCCGCTCACCGCGAGAGTCGCAGTCAGGTGGGGAGAAGGTCGACACAGACTTCACCAGACAGTGATCTGAAGTACCTATAGGCGAGGAGACTGTTACAATACATTTGTCCGGGTCGGTGGTAAGCAGAAGGTTCAGACAATTGGCGGTATGACTAGGGCTTTCAAATACCGGATTTTTTTAATACCGGTACCAATACCGGTATTGGAATAGTTCAATACCGTGATCACGTGATCACGGTATTGAATTCAAGTTTTTTGTTTTTTTTTTAATTTTTAACCTAGAGCTTTTTTTTCTTCGAATCATAATATTATTTAAATAAATAATGAAATTGTTGGTTAAAAACACAATTTTATTTTTTTTGTTTCCAATAAAACCCACGAAAAGAGAGATATGAGATAGCTACATGACCAACTACATCGGGCACCCTGGTCGTTTGCTTAACCAGCTGGGAAAGACCCATTGCTACTGCAAAGTTTCGCGCTTCCCTCCCAGCGTGGTCGGTCCTCTGGTATGGGAAAAGCCAGTCGTGATGGCAGGCGAAAAAGTCCCCCAGAGCGACGAATTGCGCGTCAGGGTGCCGATGCAGAGCCATATCGGCAGCCTCACTGAGGTGGTCAAACAGCCGAGTTGTCTCCTGATCCCCGCTGTGCGATCGGTAGACACAGGCATAGACAATTTTGTCCATACCGGTGTCTACCAACAGCCATAAGGTGGATAGTAAAGGGTCTTCAAGATGACGGAGACGCTGACAGCAGATGTCATTACGGACGTATACACAGACCCCGGCACGCTGCAGGAAGTGATGCTCCAATGAGTATCCTGGGTAGTTGAGGTACGCCGCATCTGGTTGACATCTGATCTGGGTCTCCGTCAAGAAAAGCAAGTGAGGCATATCGGTCTCTAGATGGTGGTGAACCGCATTGAGATTTGAGTGCAGCCTTCGAATATTTGAGAGCTGCACTTGAAAAGAGAGGACGTGCCTCCGCTGTACAGACTTGCCTTTTTTTTTTGGACCTTTCACTGTAAGACATAAAACAAAAAAAAAAATAGCAAGTGATTATGGTCTACATTGACTGAGATGCTAGATACCATTCCTTCATTACAGGCAAACATAGGACGTGAGGCAAAATTAGGGCATTTGACGGTACTCGAATTAGATAAACGTAAAGATGAAGTTGTACTAAATAGCACAAAATATAGGCAAGGCAAAGCTATATTATGACTATGAGTTTGACATTACAAGATGAAGCAAGACTGGGGCTAAAGACTGGAAGCCGTGCAGCCTCAGAGAAGAGCAGGGAGCTCCGAGGCGTGTGGCAGCGCCGGCGCGGCGGCGCGGGGCGTCGGCGTCGCCCTCCCTCTTGCCGCGACCGCTCGGCGCCACAAACACGTAGCTACAGCTTTATCAATGACGCAACTGATTATTGTGCTATCTCCTGTTACTGCAAGGTTATCTCACTGCAACAAGTTAAGCTGCAAAGAAAACATGTGAAGGACAGCGCACATCCGTGCCGCACTCGCGCCGGAACTGGTGCAGCATTCAGTAACTACATTAAAGAGGTATACTAGGTATAGTTATGTACTCGTACATACTATGAGTATTGGGATAGGTACCTTCCGTTTGATTATATGCAACTTGACAGCTCCTGGTAAACCACGACAAACAAAGTGATCTGACAATCAGAGCAGTAATCCGCCTCATTATCTGAGTAGGTGCCTACTTACTTATACTATCTTATTCTGCTAGTGATTCATCAAATAACGTTTCCTGCTTTGGGTGAAGCGAGAGGGAATGTCAGACTTTTACTGAATAAAATCCGCCTGTGTTCCTACCTGCTGTTCCTGTTGTTGCCCCTTGCGTCCCAGGGACATGGTAATTCTTTCAAACATTCGCGCAGCCTTTAGCAGGCATCGGCCCGCCCAGTAGAGCTCTTCAGTAATTGTGCTAACATATTTTTGAGACGCATGTGGAACTGAGTCCGAGTCCGCGCCTACGTCCTGAGTCCTCTGACTCTCACATTTCAGTCATTCGCTCGCAGAATTTACTACTGTGAGAATTTCGTTACTTTGAAAAACTAGGTAAAGTTCTGTGAACGATTTTATTGCAAAATTATCATACTGCGAGCGAAACCTGGTATAATCTACGTCTGATGACGTAGCTATACCGAAGGGCTAGCAGTGCCCCGGGGCCAAGCTGCGAACCTCGTAGACCTTTTATTGAGCTACTACCTAGAAATTCTCCTATCTTTGAAATCTAAATACTTAAAATAGGTTGCAAAACTAATCATGGCTACTCGTTTTAGTCAGTAAAAGTCTAACACTCCCTCCCGCTCCAACCAGAGGAGGTGGAGAGGTTATTGGATTATTTCCATTTTATAAAAAGAACACCAGTCTTTTTTCCCCAGGGCCGCTGGTGACCTAACTACGCCACTGCTTGTTAAGCGATGTTACGTTACTTGAGAAGACTTATTATTTCGAACAGACCTTACTTATTTCGAACTAGGAAATTCAATAAGTATCGCAAAAGCTGGATAAGATCAATTTCAGGCTTTTTGAACGTTTTTTTTTTTAAGCTTTGCCCTATTTATTGCAAAACAAACTCTATATGGTGTTGTTTGCCGATGATACTGCATTGATTTTGAATTGTGGGTAAATAAAACGCAACGCGACGTATCACTGCGTCACCTCTTGGATAACGTTGATATACTGTAACTGTCAATGTAAAACCTCACATTGAGATAATATTCTTGCAGCCAAGTTGCAGGTCTGTGACGAAAGCTCGTCCGCGTATCATTAAAAAAACATCGTGTTACGTGACGACGCCTTTGTGATACACTTTGTTATCTCGTGGGGAATGCAGCGGCGGATGATAAGCGCGACGCGCGCGGCCACAGCATCTGTTAACAAACAAGACAAGTGTGTCACAGCACTCACAGCGCAGCGCGCGGCGGGGAGCACTCGGATCAATTGAAATCAATCAATGCGCAGCTGCCGCCGAGCGCCGCTCGCAGCATGGCTTGACGAAAGAGAACCCCGGGACCCTAGAATTAAGACAAAGAAGGAACAGGAGTGCGTTTTAGTCAGTAGAAGTTTGACACACCCTTCCGCTCCGCCTAGAGCGGGAGAAGTCATTTTGATAATCTACCACCTTGAAAAAAGCAAGCATTAGGTAATATTTTGATAGGACACTATTATACATTCTTTTTTAAGATATAACTTACAAAGTATTGAAGCCTTGTTTTTATTTAACGAAAAAATACGAAAATTGTATTTTTAAACTACTTTTACATAGGCATAAGTACATTATATATCTATCTACATATAACACTTTTGAATGTATGACACACGCACCACACCGCGTGCTTGCAGCCGCAGAGCTGCAGTCATGCAGTGCAGACTGCAGGCGCTGCAGCGCGGGCGGCGCGACTACTGTGCGTTTCAAACAATCCATTTTGAGCCATCTTGTGACGTCATAGCTGTCGAAAAGAAATTCAGTAGGCTGAGCAAAACAAGAAATTTTTGTTTTTCGAATCACGAATGGAAATAGTTTAATCAGAATCCTTCTTCAATTCGGCTCATCTCTTCGTCACTGTGCGGAAATCATGTCTAAGTAGTGGCAAATTGTTGCTCGCAATGAAAATAAGTAAGTAGATAGTGTTCGACTTAAACAATATAAATACCTAAGTATGTATTTAGATTAAACAATAACGTTTTTACTTAACCAAAATGAATTAAGAAAGTCTTAGAATAAAAAAAAGCATCCGAAACGTTATTAAGGCAAACAAATTTTCTTTGTAAACCGTACCTACTTTTCAATTAACATTTGACAGGTCATTGAATTTCCTATTCTAATGTGCCGGTGCGCATTGTACTAATCTGCATGCATCACGTGTTGTCAGTTTCACCCGTGTCCCATAGATGGCGCTATTTGAACTTTTATTGTAAGTCCTAAAAGCATCCAATAGTCCATATGGATGGAGTCATGGGTTGACTTCCGGAACACGTGGTCCTGGAACGTAAGGCAAAGAATAACAAAGAAATTAGACAGTGTCAGTGTAACATTATAAGTTCTATACTTACATTCATTGTAAACTTGTCACACATTCTCACAACGATGTTTCCCTGGGGAACTACAACAGCTACCTACTACCTACCTACGGGAATAGTGTCACTAAAATAATTATCAATTTAAAGAAATTGCGTGCGATTAGTCAGGTAGGTACCGGTAATCTTTGAAGAGTGACAACTGATTCCAGCGAATGCCATGGTTTTCAAGCTTACCGTGTATTCAATGAACAAGGTACAAAAAAAAAAACAAATCGTCAAAATAACAATTGAACGGAATTCTTTTGCTAGTGTTTTATTGTGATTATTGCAAAATGAGGTAATTCTTTACTGATGTAAACGAATTAAAAAAAATATACAAGTATTTTCAATGTTTTATGATAATTTAACTTGATCTTCATAATTATTTCGGATTTCGGATGACCCAGGAATGCGTACAGGGGTGAATAATTTTACACCGTTGTTAATAGGCACTGTCTACAATCCGCGTTTTCGTAAACCGATGTCTTCGTCGGCGTCGTATCCTCGGGATTTACTGGCCCGAGACCATCTCTAAAGTAGAGTTGTTGGAAAAATGCGACGAAAGCTCGATCGACCATCAGATCAAACATCGTAAGTAGAAGTGGATTGGGCACACGCTTAGGAGGGATTTCAATCACATAAGTACCTAAACAGGCGTTGCTCTGGAATCCCCAAGGGAAAAGGAAGCGTGGCCGTCCTCGGCCAACTTGGCCATGCACCGTGTTGGCAGAATCGACGGCCATCGGATTGACGTAGAGCGAGGTAAAGCGGTAAGCTCAAGACTGGTCGCGATGGGTGGCTACTATTTCGACGACGACGCCTTCTGCCCCAGCTAGGGGACATAGGATCTTAAGTCAAAGTACTCGTAAGTCATACTAACAAAACTAAATAAGTATAATTCTATTCTATAATGTTTCCGTTGGTAAGATGGGAGATGTTGTTTACACACAGAAAACATTGTTGTAACAAAGACAAGCTCATCGATGAGCGATGGCTAAGAGCAGCGAGAGGGTAAGGAGGTAGGCTGCGCGGAGGCTCGGCGGCGCTGGGCGCGGGAACTGGGTGAGCGCGACGTCGCCGGCCGGCACCGCCGCCGCGCCGCAGGGCCGGACTCGCGCTACTCGCGGCGCGCGGCGCTACGGGCGACCAGCCTGTACGTTTCAGCTGCTCTACACACTAGCAGACAGCCTTGTAACTAGTGTAGTACACTGAGCCGCTATCAACTCGTCTGAACAGCATTCAAATTAGGACAAGTTGAATAAGCTTCTTTCAACTTGGAAGCCAGGCATATGACATTGTAAGCAGCAGGGGAGTAAATGTTTGCGTAGTACCTGATTGCTGCCCTGGCGTGCATCTGTCTGCGGCCGGCGGCGCGCGTGCCAGCCACGGCGCGGCAGTCAGCCCACCGCCGCGACTGCTGCCTCCCGCGACCTCAACCTAACTCTTACATACTAGTTAAGTACATTACCTATTGAGTGTGAGGAATGGTACTGATGAGTCCGATGCTTTCGTGTTGATGCGCCGTGGCTGCAGCTGTATATTGTTTTGTTGAAAGTACTCAGTGCGTGTTCGGGTGTCGTCGAAATGTGGCCGCTGCCGTTGGGCTGTACCTCCCGGGACAATATAGTGGAAATTGTATCGTGTGGAGTGATCAGATAAAGTGCAACCGAAAATGAATGGCGGCAGATCAGACGCGTCCACTTCCACTGACGACGTTAAGGTTAGTTCAGTCAAGTTTCAACTAGTTATAGTTCACCTTCCACATCATCAAAAGTACCCCAGGTCTGATGGCTATAGTCGGTTGGAGCTGTAACATGTAGTGGCGTGTTGCAGAGTCGTCCGCTTTGCCTGTTCTACTTCACGCACCCGTTCGGCGTGCTGTCGGCCGAGCCGCCCACGCTGGCCGCGGCGCCGCCGCACATCGCGCGCGCCTTCCTCAACATGCAGCCCGTGCCGCCGTGGACGCTGTGGAGCCCCGCGCCGCCCGCGCCTCCCCCGCCGCCGCGCGCGCCGCCCGCGCCCGCCGCCTCCGACGACGACTACCGCTCCAGCAGCGCGTCGCGGCCCGGCTACGAGCTGGGCGCAGCCACGGTGCACCGCTCGCCGCTCAGCCTGGTGAGCGTGACGCGCGCGCGCCGCTGCACGCTCGACTTCGGCGACAGCCGCAGCTCCATCTCGTCGTCGCTGTTCTCCGCGGACATGTGGTTCAACGCCGGCGCGGCATGCCGCGGGCCCGAGTACCCGCGCCGCCTCGTGCCCTACAACAGGATCCTGCCGCCGCTGCAGCTGCCCAGCCCCAAAGACTCCTCCACCCTCTCTAGCTCCGATGACTTTTGGCCTAAAAAGTGTTTAAACCCTGAGAAGTTCTCCCTGCCGCCGATCGAACTGCCCTCGGTGAAAGTGAACGTAGTGCGTGGTAACAAGTGCAGCACCAGCTCGGAGGAGGCGTGGTGCGCGGAGGGCGCAGGGGGCGCGGCGGGCGCGGGGGGCGCGCGGCGCGGGCGACGCCGCCTCGGCGTGAGCAAGCCGCGCCGCGCGCGCGCCGCCGACCTGCGCCGCCTGCTCGCCGCGCGCATGCGCAGGGCTCTCGCAGGTATGTGTCCACTGTGCCACTCTCTTAGCGAAAAAACACTAAAACTTGATAATTGAAATCTGTAGTGTAGACCGTACATATCGTTACTTTTTGACTCGCTAACCGATCTCTACCTGTTTTGTCTAATACATCAGTGTGTGGTTATTTTTTCGTGCGTTTGGCAGTCATCTTGCCATGTGTCTTTAACGGTCGATTAAGTGTCAAAATTACGTCAAAATTGGTCATAATACTTGACTTTCATTTCCCGTACCGCACGGAGAACATAACCGTACTCTACTGAACGGACAGTAGGGGTTGCCTTTAGAGCTGAAGTTGCGTGCAAGGTGGGTGTTTAGTTAGCGTTCCGCGCACAGTCGGATAGTTGGGGTGGGCAGCGGGCGGCGGCATGGGCTACCTGCTGGAGCGCTGCCCGGCGGTGGACGGCTGCTGCGGGCTGTCGCTGCGGCGCGCGGCGCTGCTGGCGGGCGCGCTGGGGCTGGCGTGGGGGCTGCTGTACGTGTGGCTGTTCAGCGCGGCGGGCGCGGTGCTGGTGGCGCGCGGCGCGGGCGCGGGCGGCGCGGCGGCGGCGCTGCGCTACGCGCACGGCGCGCTGGGCGTGCTGCTGCTGGCGCTGCACGCGCTGCTGCTGGCGGCCGCGCTGGCCGACAGCGACGCGCTGTGCGACCTGTACATCTGGGGCACGCCGGTGTGCTGGGCGGGGCTGCTGCTGGCCGCCGTGACGTTCGCGGGCGCCGCCGTGCTGCGCGACCAGCTCGCCGCCGCCACGCTCGTGCTGTTCGCTGTGCTGCTGTCGGTGCTCGTGTCTGCCTACTTCATGATGGTCGTCATCAACTTCAGGTTGACGATGCCGTGAAGGTCGTCTTTGTTGTTTTGTAAGCTTTTACTTTTAACTTTATTTTTTACTGTTTATCGTGTAGGTACATATTAATATTTATCCAAGTTACACTTTCAATAAATCGTAAATCGTGGTGACTCGTAAGTTTTTTTAATAATAATCGGAAAGCGTGTGCCACACGCCAGCCGTGTGCCACTGCAGGCTAGCGACGAGCAGAAACAGCTCACGCAGCGCTAGTAAACCGTCGCGCAATAACCGCACCTCCTGTCACTGACTCTTCTTCTTCCTGCCCATATTACTTGGGGTCGGCGCAACACGTTTTCTTCTTCCATTCTGTCCTGTCATCCGTCAGACTATCACCAACTCCCTTTTCCTTCATATCGCTCTTTTCACAATCCATCCATCCTTTCTTTGGCCTCCCTCTCCATCCATCTCCTGTCACTGACCGTGGCACACATTTTGCTATTACAGTACGTACTCCATTTCGTTTTGTAGGCTTGTTGCCGCTCGATTGCCTTGTCGCTATAGAAGCAGGAGCGTGCGTGGCTAAACTAATATAATATTATAAATGTACACACATATAAAAAAGGAAATTAAGCACATGGTTACATAAACACGTTGCTACAACGACTGGTCCTGTGAGTCTCGCATCCATTGGATTCCCGCGACTCTCGCTAGGTCATCGGTAAAACTTGTGGGAGGCCTGCCGACGCTAAATCTCTGGGGACTACGTGACCGCCACTCCAGAACCTTCCATCCCCATCGACCATCTGTTCTATGCCGCAGCGTATGTATGTGGTCCACGGTGTTGAAGCCTCTTGGAATCTAGCTTGTTCAGGAGGCTGGAAATTGTCGAAACTGCGCACGAGACGGTTCGTGATGACTCTGGAAAACCGCTTGAAGACATGGCTCAGAAGTAGCGTCCGGATAAAGCCGGGCATAGGCTTTTTGGTCGTATGTCCGGCCAAATTAGGCGGAATAAGGCCTGTCCGGCTTTTATTAGGCTTTTTAAATTTAGCAATTTTTTTAAGATTTTCATTTGATCTTGCAATTGCAAGCGTTTGCAGACCAGCAACGACTTGTTATTTCATTAGAATGTAAATCAAATACATACATGAATATCTAATTTATATCAGTACCGTTAAAGAAGAAATTACTAAACATAGTAAATGTTACCAGAGTAGAATATCAACACACATTAATGAACTGGCCTTCACGCTGCAGGGTGCAGGAAGTATCGCATATAGCCGACTTTTCAGTGGGCACGGTGTTCCTACGCTGGCCGCAAGATTTGAGTTGAAAAAAAATTCGGATGAAGGGACTGCCCACAGTAACTCCTTCTGCCATTAATGACAGAAATATATTTAATATCATGAGATTGGCTCATTGTGTCAACACAGATCGCCATGTTACAGAAGAGAAAAGAAAAAATAAATAAAATGTAAAATGTTAAACTTCCGAACGGCTTTAAAAAACCGGGCAAGTGCGAGTCGGACTCGCGCACTGAGGGTTCCGTAGTAACTTACCTATAAAAACAGTTCAATCGAACAATTCGACAGTCTCGAAATGTACGTTTTTTGTAGTATAAACGGACGAATCTTTTTTTCCCGTCACTTTACCAATTGAATTGAAAATTGATTTTTGCACAGCTTCAAGGGACCACGGACCCAATTATATGGTGTTAATTTCAACTCAATACCTCTAACTTACCTATGAATAAAGTTCAATTCTCGAATCGAGCGTTGAAGATTTTTCAAAAAAATAATTCTTGTGACGTAACAACAAATTATCAGTTTTCAGACTTTTCCCTATATGAGTGCTATAAAACGTTGCTTCATGCCAAATTTCAAGATTCTAGGTCGACTGGAAGTACCCTTTAGGTTTTGATTCCCTTGCGAGTACTTGCGAGTTTCAAAATATGCAGCTTAAATTGCTGTTTCTTTTGATTGCGTTGACATAGAAGTTTGATTTTGTTACAGCTTAAAGGTATTATAGACCTGAGTATTTGGTATGAATTTCAATTTAATACCTCTACGCGTTTATGAGGAAATGGGTAGTAAGTTTAAAATTATTAAAAAAAAATATATTATGTGATGTAACTAAAAATTTATGGTTTTCGTAATTTTTCCTTTATCTATGCTATAAGACGTTGCTTCGTACCAAATTTCAAGATTCTGAGTTCACGGGAAGCACCCTGTAGGTTTTGATTCCCTTGCAAGTGTCGAAAATTTGCGGCATAAACGGCTGTATCTTTTGATTGCGTTGGCTTAGAAGTTTGATTTTTTCACAGCTTCAAGGGACAGTAGACCTGAGTAATTGATATAAATTTCAGCTTCATACCTCTACGCGTTCCTGAGAAAAAGGGTCTTGACAGACGGACGGACAGACGGACAACAAAGTGATTCTATAAGGGTTCCGTTTTTTCCTTTTGAGGTACGGAACCCTAAAAAAATGTCGTCTTTTTAATCCAATTAAACTGGCTGGTTTGTCCGGCGTTTCGGTTTGAAGATCTGCAACTGCAACCCTACTCAGAAGTGCCTGTAGTTCTTAAGCAGGGCATTGTCACCGTTCTTAAAGAAAAGTACCACCACACCTCTGCTCCATGCCTATTGCGTTTTTCTCTCGAGTATGACGGAATCAAATAGCTTCTGAAGGACCGGTTTCCCACCCGCCTTCAGAAGTTCGGCCGAAATTCCGTCCGCACCTGACGTCTTGTTGTTTTTAAGCTGTTTCAGAGCCATCCTAATTTCGTACAGTACGTCATGCCATAGTGTGCTAAAAAGTAATCAGTGAAATGAAACACTGGCTTATTTATGGTGATAGTTAATTTCCTCATATGATATCCGCTTAGGTATATGTACAATTTTAAATATATGATGCCGGGGCGGGAAGTTAGTTTTCTAATAATCATTTAAGTAGGTAGGTACGGAATTGGCAAGGAGACAGTTCAGTCCTTATGAGGCGATTCTGTTCGCACGATCACTAGCGAAGTGCAATCACACTTCCAAAAATAGTTCCGGCACGAGCGTGCGGCAGTGCAGGCGCCACTCGTTGCCTGTCTCCGCACTGCCGCGGCCGCCACTCCATCCTGATTCACTTCGGCTCTCGTTCTATCGTTCGTCTAGCTCTATTTCGATTTCGTCGTTTACAATGCCCGTAACATTATGCACAGGGGGTTCCCTCTATCTGGCAATGGCCTGATATTTTTTTGCATAACACTCTTCTTTAGTCGGATTTTTTTAATTGTTATAATTATTTAACACAAGTATAATTTGGTTGAATGTGCATGTGCCCGAAATTACATTGGTATAGAATTTTATTTGGCATAATACTGGTAAAGTGCATAGTCAATACTTTATTGCATTCCATTACTATTACTACCGCATTATCGTAATAAAATGTATGCCAAAAGACTGAATTTTCTGTGCTTTGCTTGGTCAAACTTACGAGGTACAGAGCGATGATACGACAGGCACTATTAGTGACCGCTCCAGCCCGTCACCGTACCTATCTACATGAGCATACATCAAGCTCCCGGATAATCGTCGCGTTATGACCGGATCACTAATGCAGGTCGATCTAATTTTCAGCGATTGCAGTCGCTCAAGACATTACAGCTTTTTCTGTGGGAAGTCAACTACATATCAAATCTGTGATGCTGTTGATGGTTCTACATTTCTGAAGATTATGCAGACTTCAATAGAGGAGCTCGTGGCTAGATAATTACAGCCGCACAGGTCGATCTTCAAGGTTAAGCAACGCTTGCCCAGGTTGGTCTGTGGATGGGTGACCATCTTAACATAACGAGTTTCCTCCGTGCCTCGGAAAGCACGTTAAGCCGTAGGTCCCGGCTGTCATTTGTAGATCTTTGGCGTTTGGCCGTCGTTACGGATAGTCAGAAGCCAGTAAATCTGACTCCAGTCTTGCCATGAAGTACCGTGTTACCCCAGTTAATGGGTTGTGGAGGTCTGGTAGGCAGCCGCTCCTCGTAAAATACTGGTATTCAACTAAATCCGGCTGGACTGGAAGCCGACCCCAATATAGTTGGGAAAAGGCTAGGTAGATGATGATGATGCAGACTTCAATAGGCACGTAGGCGGTAGCAAGTACATATCAGATAGGCCTTCGTATGCATAGCGATCCAATGACTATAAAAACGAAAGTGATATGATAACCAAACGAGTGTGGAGCCGCTACGCAGGACATGCGGCACTTGCTGAGCTGCCCATCCTGCACAACCACCTGTACGTTTCGGGATCTATGCGAGGCCAATGATAGAGCCGTACGGGTTGCATAATACTGGGGTGTATAATACTTACTCCCCGCTTCCAATGCTCGGTTCCGCTAGCTAGCCAGTGGTGCTTGGACACTGTGTATGGTTTAGCGTGCAGTATCGGATGGGGTCGCGCACGCTAATTACCTAGCTAGAGCTGTGCGGCGCGCGGCGGCGGTGAACAAAGCGGACCGGTCCGCGGGTCGCGCTTCTTGGGTTACAGTGGTCGGGCGGCTCCGCGCTCGCCCCGCGCCCCGCGCCCCGCACCCTGCGCCCCGCTTGTTTGTGTGCAGTATTTGGGTCACCTATTTACTTAATGGCAACCACGGCCCGCGGCGTGCTGCGTGCTCCTCATGTCGCCCACAGTCATGTTCTCCAGGTTGCCGCGACGCACCCCGCCCGCCTGATGCGCCCCCACGCTCATAGTTATTACAAGAACATTTGAACAATAAATTAATATATTTACCATAAATATTACAGTCAGAAACAAGTTATTACATTACTTATGCTTATGCTGAAATAAATATAGGCAGTTCGATATAGTTATAAGTTTGCTTGTTAATCTTGAGTCCAACCTTAATTTACGGAATTAGGTATAATATTACAATCATCAGAACAACTGTACAACTCAACTGTACAAACCTCTCAGGTCGTCCAATGTCTTGGTACCCCATTCAATGGTTATGTTTAGGCACGAGGTAGATCACTGGACGGGTAGACTTATGCCAGGCCCAGGACCAGAAAGGTCATAACAGTGTTTGAGCTTGACCCACGCACGTAAAAAAAAAGAAAGAAAGAAAGTTTTTTTTTTTTTATTGTGCTTTTGTTTGTATTCATAAACAAACAAAACCACAGTGTGCAGGGTGGACAATGTCGCAGTAGAGCTACAGCGACTGGACCTAGTCCACCCTACATGTGTACCACAGAAATCTAAATAATACTTAAGTCAAATGTGTACAGACTTTCTGGCGACTGACCACCTGTGTGTATTGTCAAAAATCTACAAATGACCACCGGAATGCGCTAATGCTAACTGCTTTACATGCTTTCCTAGGCACGCGGTGTCAATAATCTACAGATAAACTTAAAAATGTACGTAGGTAGGCACGAACTGAAAATGTCAAATTAGTAAATGTCCGGTTTCAAACCTGCAACCTTATGCATGAGGCGCGGTTACCTTAACCATTTATACGTGGTGAATGAAGTATTGTACCAGGTTAAGATATCCATTAAGTAGTCTATGCCACCCCAAATAAAGTTGTGCCTTACGTATATATAATATAACGTAAGACTGTGCAAACGGGTATCGAGCACAGACAGACGCGAGCGACAACCACTGGTGTTGGGAAGCCGCCACATTTTACTTTTTGGGGGGGTGGAATAGTGCGACAGGGCGGCTGTCAGTGTTTTGTTTGGCCCGGAGCGAACACAAGTGGCAAATCACGGACACCGCTGTAGCCTGTACTCCTGTAGCGAGACTAGCGAGTGGCCACCGCCGGCTGCACGTGTGCGGCTGCGGTGCGTCTACACAAATCACGGACACCGCTGTAGCCTGTACTCCTGTAGCGAGACTAGCGAGTGGCCACCGCCGGCTGCACGTGTGCGGCTGCGGTGCGTCTACACAAATCACGGACACCGCTGTAGCCTGTACTCCTGTAGCGAGACTAGCGAGTGGCCACCGCCGGCTGCACGTGTGCGGCTGCGGTGCGTCTACACAAATCACGGACACCGCTGTAGCCTGTACTCCTGTAGCGAGACTAGCGAGTGGCCACCGCCGGCTGCACGTGTGCGGCTGCGGTGCGTCTACACAAATCACGGACACCGCTGTAGCCTGTACTCCTGTAGCGAGACTAGCGAGTGGCCACCGCCGGCTGCACGTGTGCGGCTGCGGTGCGTCTACACAAATCACGGACACCGCTGTAGCCTGTACTCCTGTAGCGAGACTAGCGAGTGGCCACCGCCGGCTGCACGTGTGCGGCTGCGGTGCGTCTACACAAATCACGGACACCGCTGTAGCCTGTACTCCTGTAGCGAGACTAGCGAGTGGCCACCGCCGGCTGCACGTGTGCGGCTGCGGTGCGTCTACACAAATCACGGACACCGCTGTAGCCTGTACTCCTGTAGCGAGACTAGCGAGTGGCCACCGCCGGCTGCACGTGTGCGGCTGCGGTGCGTCTACACAAATCACGGACACCGCTGTAGCCTGTACTCCTGTAGCGAGACTAGCGAGTGGCCACCGCCGGCTGCACGTGTGCGGCTGCGGTGCGTCTACACAAATCACGGACACCGCTGTAGCCTGTACTCCTGTAGCGAGACTAGCGAGTGGCCACCGCCGGCTGCACGTGTGCGGCTGCGGTGCGTCTACACAAATCACGGACACCGCTGTAGCCTGTACTCCTGTAGCGAGACTAGCGAGTGGCCACCGCCGGCTGCACGTGTGCGGCTGCGGTGCGTCTACACAAATCACGGACACCGCTGTAGCCTGTACTCCTGTAGCGAGACTAGCGAGTGGCCACCGCCGGCTGCACGTGTGCGGCTGCGGTGCGTCTACACAAATCACGGACACCGCTGTAGCCTGTACTCCTGTAGCGAGACTAGCGAGTGGCCACCGCCGGCTGCACGTGTGCGGCTGCGGTGCGTCTACACAAATCACGGACACCGCTGTAGCCTGTACTCCTGTAGCGAGACTAGCGAGTGGCCACCGCCGGCTGCACGTGTGCGGCTGCGGTGCGTCTACACAAATCACGGACACCGCTGTAGCCTGTACTCCTGTAGCGAGACTAGCGAGTGGCCACCGCCGGCTGCACGTGTGCGGCTGCGGTGCGTCTACACAAATCACGGACACCGCTGTAGCCTGTACTCCTGTAGCGAGACTAGCGAGTGGCCACCGCCGGCTGCACGTGTGCGGCTGCGGTGCGTCTACACAAATCACGGACACCGCTGTAGCCTGTACTCCTGTAGCGAGACTAGCGAGTGGCCACCGCCGGCTGCACGTGTGCGGCTGCGGTGCGTCTACACAAATCACGGACACCGCTGTAGCCTGTACTCCTGTAGCGAGACTAGCGAGTGGCCACCGCCGGCTGCACGTGTGCGGCTGCGGTGCGTCTACACAAATCACGGACACCGCTGTAGCCTGTACTCCTGTAGCGAGACTAGCGAGTGGCCACCGCCGGCTGCACGTGTGCGGCTGCGGTGCGTCTACACAAATCACGGACACCGCTGTAGCCTGTACTCCTGTAGCGAGACTAGCGAGTGGCCACCGCCGGCTGCACGTGTGCGGCTGCGGTGCGTCTACACAAATCACGGACACCGCTGTAGCCTGTACTCCTGTAGCGAGACTAGCGAGTGGCCACCGCCGGCTGCACGTGTGCGGCTGCGGTGCGTCTACACAAATCACGGACACCGCTGTAGCCTGTACTCCTGTAGCGAGACTAGCGAGTGGCCACCGCCGGCTGCACGTGTGCGGCTGCGGTGCGTCTACACAAATCACGGACACCGCTGTAGCCTGTACTCCTGTAGCGAGACTAGCGAGTGGCCACCGCCGGCTGCACGTGTGCGGCTGCGGTGCGTCTACACAAATCACGGACACCGCTGTAGCCTGTACTCCTGTAGCGAGACTAGCGAGTGGCCACCGCCGGCTGCACGTGTGCGGCTGCGGTGCGTCTACACTAAATAGTACTAAATAGTCGCTGTCGCTGGCCAGTGACAGTGGTTGTGGTCGGCGGCGGCGCGACGGCGGCCCGTTTGCGCCACGGATATTACCAGTTATTTTTATAGTCCAGTGAATCTTCTTGAAAAGTCCAGTGAATGTAATGTAAATAATTAAAATAATATGGATGTATTCCTTATGACGAAGTATATTTACTGTTAGTGTTAGGTTAAAATATTTTAAAAAAGGTGACCAAACATAAAGGCACTTCAAACAGAGAGTGTGAAGTTATGCTCTGCGAATTTTGGCGCTTGGAAACTCGTACAAAAATAAAGGTTTTAATAAAATAAATGCAATTTACAGTTGTTATTGCTGTTAAAAACTGTTATTGGCATTTATTTTTTTAACCTAAGCCTAACTTCAGACTCGTCAACTTATAACGGCCGTACTGTAGTGTCGGTCGGTGTCGGCGCTAGTCGCTGTCCGGGTCGGCGGGCGCGGCGGCGTCGTGCAGCTCGCGCTTGACGGCGAGCGGCGCGTCCGCCGCCTGGCTGCGCAGGTCCTTGATCACCTTCAGGATGTCCATCTTGGCCGACAGCTTGTCGTCGTGGCTCATGCGCCGCAGCGACGGCAGCAGCGACATGAGGAAGTGGTGGTCCTCGTCCACGTGCTCGGGCGCGGGCGGGGGCGCGGGCGGGGCGGCGCGGGGGGAGGCGCGGGGGGCGCGGCGCGGCCGCTCGCCGTCGTCGACGTCGCCGGCGCCGTCCGGCTCGAGGTGCGGCAGCAGGAACGACATGTGCTTGAAGTACACGTACTTCCTCTTCTTCACCACCTGCCCCTGACGTCTCCTCTTCTCTACTGACACCTGTCTCTTAAATGTGTCTTTCAGATTTCGCCATTTTTTCTTCAGGTCCATAACTGCGAAGGAAAAATCTTAGATTAAAATGTTAAAATAGTCTTACACAAAATTCGTAAGCAAAGTAAAGTAGATTAAATGCCTGAGGTCTGAGGACAGTACAGGCAAGGACTAGATTACTACTGTTTTTTTTAAGGTGGGGAATCTTCAGGATGACTTCTCTCGCTCTTGGGCGGAGCAGGAGTGTCAGACTTTAACTGACTAAATCCCACCCCGTTCCTTCTTTGCCTTCGATCCAGAGTCCCAGGTTTTCCTTTCGGAAACCAACCCATGGCCCCTGAGGCTTCGACCTTGCTGGGCCCCTACAGTCTGCTGACATCTCTTTAGGGCGCGCGTGGAACAATACGCCGGTGACTTGGGCACGGTCCGGATTATTACCGGACTGCTAGACGGCAAGCTAACCATTGCTCGTCGTCCGCAAGTCCGCGCCTACGGTGGTTGGAAATCAGGATTGGAATCCCGGTGGCGGGGTCGTGAGGGCCATTCCCTCTGGCGTGCGGCCGCTTCCTTCGCTAACATTACTGCTTCGCAGAAGGAGGCGTGCGCCTGCCACTAAGCCTCGCTCCGGACCATGGCCTGTACCAGGGCTCGGCGCGAGAGGCTGCCGCCGCTGATCGCCTCCACGAGGACACGGCGGTGTTCCGCCCAAGCGCGGCACACCTCTACCGTATGTTCCAGCGTGTCCTCCGGACGGTACACGCAATGGCAACACCCGGGCGTTTTTTCTGCCTGAATCCAATGCAGGTACCTACCGAACTTACCTTAAGCCCGGTAAGAACTGCGTCATACGCACGTCATACAGAAGGTGAGGACGCCGTGATGAGAGACTTGCTAATGTTTGTCCCAACAATCATTCGTATTGTGTCTAAATCGCGAATATTTATACCCCAAAGTATAGAGGCTGAATGGTTTGTAAATAATATGCAGATGTATGGTACTTTGTACTCCAACTTTTGACGCGCGGCCTGTTGTAGGTTTAAAAGTAGTAGTTGTCACTTAAAACAAGTATTCTCGTAGATGAAATAAAAATACATAGTCAACCCACTTGTGCATTCTTTCTCTGTCGGCGAGTACGAGTCCCAGCCTTCGATGAGTGCTTTAGCGACTTCGTTCCAAACTTTCTTCCTAAAGTGCGTGTTGTCTCTGGGCGCCTCGGCGCAGCTGCGCATGTACAGCACCGGCCACTTCTCCACTTCGCGTATGATACGCACCGGGAGAATTTCTTCTAATATTTTCTTTTTCGGCCAAGCCATCTTTTTTTTCACATTAATAAACAAGATTTATATTAGGTTCACGGTGTTGGCAAACAGTGCAGCTTTACGAAACCCGCTCCTCTGATTGGCTGTTCGTCGCGCGAAACGTATTGCTACGAAGTGTTCCGACGCTGCACGACACCGCACGAGCACTGTGTGTGCCGGCCGCCGGGCGTCACGCGATGCGGACGTGAAAGGAATGCCACGGAACGCGACGATCACTCGCGAAGTCTCGACTCAATGTTTTATGGTCACAACGCAGTCACAACAAAATCCGTTTGTTTTGCACCATGTTTTTAGTAGGTAAATGGGTAAGTATATTTAGGTAATGGAATAAACTTTGTTAGTGTGACGTGTAACAACGTAAGTTCGTAGGTAAGTATATAATATATAATGGTATGGTAAAGTACGTGTCCGTGAATAGTAGTAGAGGGACGAGTGCGGAGTGCGCGCGACTCGCGGCTCGCGCGGCTCCGCGGCGCGTCGGCCGGTGTCGGACGGTGTGCTATCTCTCGCCACCGCGCGCCGTGACGTCACAGACCACGCTCACTGCTCATGCCACTTTGCATTTGATGCATTAGGTACGTCGGTATCTACCTACTTGTTGTCCTCTACCGCACTGATTCGTACCTACAATTCTTACCTATGTTTAAATAAATATTTGGATGTATATGGAACAGAGAGTAAAGTCTCACATACAGTACGGCCGTTATAAGTTTGCGAATGTGAAGTTAGGCTCTGCGAATTTTGGCGCTTGAAACTCGTACAAAAATAAAGGTTTTAACAAAATTAATGTAATTTGCAGTTGTTATTGCTGTTAAAAACTGTTATTGAGAGTAAGTACCGGTAGAAAACAAAAACAATGCACTGAAACAAATTCCTATACAAGACTTACGAGTAACAAACACGTTATTGCTTTTGGGGTACCTCAAGGCAGTATTCTTGGACCCACGCTCTTTTTAGTTTATTTAAATGATATGTCCTCAATCAATTTCGAAAATGCAGACATCATGACTATGCGGATGATAGAGTAGTAATCTTCTACGGGAAAACATGGAATAGAGCGAAGTCCTCATCGCAACCTAGACTCTAACGTGTTGCTGAATGGTTGAATAGCAACCTATTAACCCTAACTACCTTAAAGACAAATATGTGCTTTTATAAAATTGCTTTCTCTGCGCCTCCACCTGAACTAAGAGTTCATAGTGCATACTTGCCAAGTGAAAGACAAGCCACTTAATCACAAATTACGTTATTATTATTTTAGTAGTTAGAGTTAAAGACTCCCTAATTTGTAACTCTCAAGAAACACAGACTCGGGCAGGGAATTCCGTCACAACCACGACAAATGTGGTCGCATTTATTGCATCAAGCTTATATTGTATAAAAAGGCTATTAACGTGTCAATACCACAAGCCGGTGTCCTTGGGTGTCTTTTATTCCTCATTTATATTAATGATCTCCCAAAACTCAGCAGAATCCGGACCGTGCGTCTTGTTCGCGGACTACATCTCCATTCTCACCCAATGTCAAGACAACAAATACCTAAATAATATCCTTAATGAAATATTTAGCAAAATAATAACCTGGATGAACGAACACAACCTTGAAATCTTTGCGAAGACTAAATTACCTAATAACATTCCACCCCCACCAAAAAAATCCTCTAAACGTGTCCTTTTCTTTTGATAACCATAAAATAGAAACCGTAGACTAGAACATTAATTACTGAGATACCCGCGAAACGAGACACAATAGTAAAACAATAACAGCGCGGTCTCATAGGACCGGTTGGGGATTCAAACGTTAATTGGAAATCGTACGTACAAAAAATAAAATCAAAGCTTTTGAAAATTTTATACGCTTTCCGAGAAGTTAAGAAAACCACAAATTTACAGACTGCGACTACGTTTATGCGTGGCTTAGCTATGGCACTTGAATTATTCACAGCTCAAAAAAAAAATGACACGTATCCTAGTAAATATACAACAGACAGATAGCTGCAATGCTGCAAACCCCATTTCATAAATCTCAATACGCCGTGTATATACTCGTATATACTTGAAATATGCAAGTTTGCCCACAAATACAAACACTATTACACTAAACGAGAAGACATGCAAACAAGATACACACTCAGACACAAAACACGACTCAACATACCAACATCACGCTTAAAAATACACTCAACAAGCCCTCTAGTTATGTCTATCAAAGTATATAATATGTTACCCAAAGCAATAAGAGAAGAAAAAAAAAACTTCATTTATTTACAAATAAATTGAATGGGTTAATGGGTGATCCAAAAGTAATGATAATCGGATATTTGTAGGGCACATAAAAATATGAAATATTTTTTTTTTGTTTCCACATATATTCAGTACTTCATCATAAAAAAATCATAAAAATAGGGCACGATTACAGGTAGTTACATTCATTTGAATACGAACAGTCAGAGAGTAAACATCAAAATGGAGAAAAATTAAATCAGAGCTGACATTAAGTACCTCTGTTTGAAAAAAAAATTTACCAAAGACAGACAAAGTGACATAGTGGAAACATAAAGGGACTCTGTTCCTTCATATTCTACAGTTGCGCGCTGGTCAAAGGAGTTCAAGCTGGGTAAAACATCAACAGAAGATGAACATGGCGAGGGACGCCCATCGACGTCCCACATTGCAGAAATAGTCAAAAAAGTCGAAGATGTCGTATTGGCAGATCAAAGATTGACCTTAAAGCATATAGCTGAGGTCATAGGGATGTCATATGACAAGTGTTTAAAGAATCATTGCGAACAAGATGCATATGAAAAAGGTCTCTGAACGTTGGGTACCGAGAATGTTAACCGACGAGCACAAATCAAAACGTGTCGACATTTCGAGGGCAAATCTCGAAAAGTTCCAGACAGATCAGGACTTTTTTTTGTCTCGTTTCGTGACTATGAACAAAACCTGGATCCACCATTTTGATCCAGAAACCAAACAAGAGTCTAAGACTTGGAAACGAGCCTCTTCCCCTTGCTGAAGAAATTCAATGAGTCAACTTCGGTAGGAAAGGTTATGGCGTCCGTTTTATGGGATACTGAAGGAACTATAATAGTGGAATACTTGGAAAAAGGAGCCACTATTATGGTCTCTTACTATGCAGACCAAAAAAGAAGATTGCGGCAGGTCATCAAAGAAAAAAAACGTCGCAAACTCCGAGTTAAAATGTTGTTTCACCAAAACAACGCACCGGCTCACAAGCCGCTGTTGCGATGGCTGCAATTCAAGAAACGGGATTCGAATTGCTTGAAACCCCACCCTATCCGCCAGACCTGGCACCCAGTGACTTATACCTTTTTTTTCGGCCCAAGAAACACCTCTGAGGCAAAAAAAAAATACAATAATAGCGAGGTGATGACTACTATAGAGGCGTTTTTGGATGACCAAGCCAAAGATTTTTTTTCAAAGGGAATTGTGGATTTAAAAAAAATGGTCTAAATGTATTGACTTGCTAAGAGACTATATAGATAAATATATTTTTTTTATAGTTAAAATATCCTTATTTCGTATTGATTATCATTACTTTTGGATCACCCCTAGTAATGTCAATGAATATTTAATTTTTTTTTTAATGGTTATAAACTAGCGCTTGACTGCGATCCTACCTGATGGTAAGCAGTGATGCAATCATCGATGGTGAGGCGCACTAGTTTATTAAGAGCCTATTCACTCTAGCCTTGAAGACCCACAAATTATAATCGGATGGAAAAACCGCAGCAGGCAGATTGTTCCAGTCCCTCGATGTACGCGGTATGAACGACGAGGCGAAACGCTTAGTCCGGACCGTAGAGGTTTGGACAACGTAAGGGTGAATACCCGCCATACGACGGCTTGTCCGATGGTGGAAAGGGGATGACGGAATCAATTCATGCAATTCCTGCGTACACTCTCCGAAATGCATCTTGTAAAATACCGAAAGGCTGGCTACCCTGCGCCTGTGCTCAAGGCTTTGAAGATTGGATTTAGCCAAATCTGGATGCCAATTAGCCTCTTTGCACGCCTTTCCACTGAGTCCAAAGCTGCCAGGTGGCATTTTGCAGCTCTAGCCCATATGTGGCTGCAGTACTCCACACACGATCGGACCTGTGCTTTGTATAACATTAGAAGCTGTCCCGGTGTAAAGTACCGCCGGACCTTTGCCAAGTTTCCTAGCAGCTATCTTGACCTTGGACTCAACGAACCGCCCAAACCTATTTAAATGACAAATCCTTAAAAAATAGTTCCTTTAATTAACATATTGACGAATATTTCTACATTCTTAAATATTGACATTATTAATTATTGTTAAGTATAACAAATTACCACTACTTAATTATTATTATTTTTATAACAATGTATTTAGATTTAGTTAGATTATAAGAAATTTTAATGAATAGTCCTCATTTCCGCATAATTGTATCCGTCTTTTGCTGTGCCCGACAGGGTCCATAATTGTTTCTTTTGACAAATGTTTACCACCTAATTAATTGTGGAATGCAATAAAGAATTGAGTATTGAGTATATCTGGTAGATCCGGCCCAAAGACGAGAGCAGTTCTCTATTTACGTGTTTGAACAGCTGTTCCGGCGTGAAGTATCGACTTACCTTTGCTAGGATTCCTAACTTTTTGGCAGCCAGCTGAGTCTTGACCTTGACATAAGGTCTAAAATGAAAAAAATAGCAAAGGAATAAAGTTATTCCGAGATGGGTGCCAGGTCATTCTGGAATCAATGGCAACAAAAAAAACCGATGAACTTGCCTGGACTGGGGCTCAAGGTCACCAAATAGGACCAGAACCTTGCAATGGAATCTCAAAGAACTAGGCCATACAGACCTTAAGGGTCTATTGGCAACGTATTTGGCGATTCAAAAAGGCACTGGTTGGTACAACCAGGACTGCTACACGCCAAATATTTTATAGAAGGCTGCTCACAAAAACGAACTACCGAGCATCTTGAGCTTAGCAGGACGAACATCAGTGCGATAACCTGCGCCTTAATCGGCCACTGCAAACTAAACAGGCACCAATTTCACATGAAACTGAGTGACACTGATGTTTGCCCATACTGTGATCAGAAGAGGGAGACGACCAAGCACCTTATGTGTGAATGCGGACCCCTTATCCACAAACGCAGTGTCCATCTGGGCCGACACATTATTCGCCCGGAGGAGATTAAAACTCTAAAAGCTTGCTCTAACAAAGTGGCGAGTCACATGCGAGACATATGTATGGTGGAATGTCACTGCGACCTAGCGTTTGAATCCCCAACCGGTCCTATGAGACCGCGCTGTTATTGTTTTACTATTGTGTCTCGTTTCGCGGGTATCTGAGTAACTAATTGATCTATTAATTTAGGTCGCAGTGACTACATCCCTATACTACGGATAATGCATAGCCCGTTGGCCCCTATTAGTGGGAAAAACACGTCTGCAAGGACAATTTTAAGCTCTCAACTATAGCTTCTCGAATTTCGAAAACACTAGTTCTGTGACTTACTAGTTCGTGCACTGGACACACTTCAGAAACTGTGCTGTCATTTGCATACCCAAAGTTACCTGGCTTAAGAACACCGTTAATGTGCAGTAAGATCAATGTTGTAGAGAGTACCGACTCCTGAGGGATACCAACTGACCGGACGACCAGCCCTCGATGACCATTTGAATGGACCGATCACTCGAGAAGTTTGAAGCATGTAGACCGAAGTAAAAAAGACTTCAAGATGACGAGAGCGACAGCAAGGACATCTCCGTGTTTCTCGACAGCCTCACTCCTCATGTATGGCATATGTTACGATCGCCAATTGACCGCTGTTGGTAGCTTCTGACGTTTTATAAGAGCCCATGTAGAGTTAGAGACCTATATGGAAATATTTTAAATTGAATCGCATATGTATATTTAGTAGGTACGCCTACGCTGAAAATTTAATTTTGAACTAAAGCAAACGTAAACGGTAATTGTGTGGAACAGATGCCGAAGTAGCTCACGAGTCACAGGCACGGGTCAAACCGGTGCGCGGAGGTTAGTGAGTAATTCATTGAGACTTCCGCGAGACCTCGGCGCGGCGCGCGGCGGCGGCGGCAGTGCCTCTCCGCGCCGCACCACGCACGCACGCCGGTTAGAGCCCCCCGGGCTGAACTGCGACGAGCGTCTCGCGCACTGCTACCCGCTACTGACTTATGCAACGAGACTGACTCGTGTTTCTGCAAAATCCCTCTTGGGAGACGAACACGATTCAACTCGAAACTTGACAGACAACACTTTAAAAGTCCACAAAGCCTGAAAGTGCCAAGTTCCGTCCGCGCTTGACCCAGTGGACTTCATTGACCAGCCCTTCCGGCAGTGCGCCTCGCAGGGCGACCGAGGACCCGCATCGGTCGCCGCTCGCCGCCACATCATCCACTACGATAAAGTTAGTATCGATTTTCCGCTTCAGCCGTTTAGTGTTTACGTCCTAAAAGCTATGTTATGTATGAAGTGTGTAATGGCATATAGCAGCGCCGCCGCGCCGGCGTCCGCACCGCGCTGCTTCTCCTCAGTGTTTACGTCGCGGTTTCCCTGACACCCGCCTGCCGCAGCCGGAGCGCGCTCACCTTTATGTTTGGTTCGTTTTGTTATACAACACTGTAGGAGCAGGAATTGTGGTAAGAAACGGAATATTTGGCTCTTAATTTAGGGATCGTAAAGAACTACCGATGCACTGAGTGCCGTGTGGAGCGTGCTCAGCGCATTGACTAGCTCTTGCACGACAGCTAGCAAACGTCACTGACGATGGAATTGTAATTACTTATTTCAAATAGTAATGCGTTATTAGTACATGTTTGACCTTGCTGTATTATGTTGTGGCGCAGGTCCAAGCTCTACAGCACGAATTTCTGAGCCAATGCTTCGTACGTACACAGTGAAAGATTTGTTTTTGATTTAGTACTGAAGTAGGTACCTTCCGACGTAGTGTGGCACATCACTGTCACAGCGCTAAGCTGTTTGAGGAGTGGCTGGAGAGGCGTCACGGCGTCCGCACCTTCTCGCATGCAGGTCCTCACCTGACATGTCAAGTTCGGGAGGTTCTTGTGTCGGATTCAGGCGAAAGAGATGCTCGAAGTGACTTTGAGCGGATCGCCCGGAGGAGGGTCCGGTGGACACTGGTTCCGTTTGGGCCACGTCCTCGTGGAAGTCGGCTGCGTCATGTGCATGCGCATGCAGAGCATGTTCTCCTGATGTTCTCCCGGAGTGTAAGAGAATGGGATTTATTCGCCTCCTTTTTCGAATGAGATGGCCGCAGTCATGAGAGAACGGACATGCTCACGCCACAGCCGCTCACGCGACAGGAGACTACCGGTCACCACTGCAGCATAGGCGGGCGACGAGCAATCTCTCGCTGTCGATCGTCCATAGCTGTTAAATCAAAAAAAAAAAATCATAATCTGTACACAGTTGAACGAGAAATCGGTGAATATCCTACATTAAAAAAATACTTATTCAATGGTTAAAAATGCTTACTTTTCTTTTATTTACTATAAATAGCTGTATTATGCCAAAAGTGGCCAAAACACATTGGCTTGTTGAACAGCGTTCAGGCGTTGAAGCGGATGAGTGCGGCTAAACACTACGAGTGTGTATGTAGTGTACTAGTGCTGTCAGTGTGCGCTGTCGGACATGTGTCGCGACATCGAGTGGCTCCCGGTGTCGACATCGCGTCGTGTCCCTTCCACGATACTAGTCAGAGGTATGCCGTGCCTAATGATTAAACTACACTGAAAAATATCGTCTTAGCTAAAATATGATCACGTCGTATGGTTCGTGTCTACTCATATGGAGCTAAAAGTGCCATTCAAAACTACTCAAAATAAGGACAAAATGACTAAAATTAATATTAGACATTGAAGGAGGAAAAGTATAAATTTAATATTACAACATTTTATTTCATTGTCTTGTGACGCAAAAATTCTTTGATTGAGAAGTAGGTAACACTTGTCCAGTAGCAGTTTTGTTAATTGTTTCTTAAACATTCTAATACTCGTTGGTAATTCCTTTTTCTTATAAATGGGGTCCCATGGTCCGGAGCGAGGAGGGTTGGCATGCGGTCGCCTCCTTCTGCGAAGCAGTAATGCTCGTGAAGGAGGCTGCTGACCGCGAGCGCGTGAGGGAACGGTCCTCACGCCGCCGCCGCCGAGATTCCGATCCTGATTTCCGACCACCGTAGGCGCGGGTTCGCGGACGGCGAGCACTGGGAGCTACCCAGTGCTCGCCGTCCGCGAACCCGCGCCCCGCCGCTGTCCGGCAGTCTGGAAAAAATCTGGACCGAGCCCAGTCGTCAACGGCGCGTTCTGCTCCACGCGCGCCTCAAGGAGATGTCAGCAAACTGTAGGGGCCCGGTAGGGCCGAAGCCTCTGGGGGGAACATGTGGTATTCCTAAAGGTTGACACCGAGTCCCCCCCAGAACGAAGGCAACGAAGGAACGGGGTAGGGGTTTAGTCAGTAAGAGTCTGACACGCCCTCCCGCTCCGCCCAAGAGCGGGGGAAGTCATTCTGATGATTACACCAGAAAAAAAAAACCGGACCATGTGCAATGAACTCTTTTTTAATAAAGCAGTTTGATGGGCAGCTGTATGTAATCGTAGTTGGTTGTATACTGTGCTCTTATTGTTGTTGAGTGCCGCCTTGTATCACTCATAGTCATTACCGTAAATCAGCGCTGATTCGTTCTCACGATTGCGACTTCTAGTACGAGTATGTCGAGTATATATAATGATGCGAAACTCTGAATTTTGAGGAATTTGAAAACTGGCTGAGAGCTTTGTAAGGCAATGTTTTTGCGCTCTAAATAAACGTTCCCCCTCGCTGCAGTTTCCCAAATATAATGTCACCAAATCTTAACAATGAGGCAACCAAACTATTATATGTAATGATGAATAAATTATATTATGATGTTACAAAAGCACATTGCCTATCTTGGCTTAAAGATTTATTTAGTCCCTCGAATTATTGACGATCCTCATCTTGGGACTAAATAAGTTACTTCCACCCCTGAAGTAGCAATGAACTATAGTGCCCTTGTTTTCTTAATAATATTGTTTTATGTACCTTCCATTTTGTTTGACTGGTAGAGTAGAGAATGCCTAACGAAATAAGTCCACCCTTGTGTTGTATGAAGCAGATATTCATAGGTGTTTAAAGAGAGCGCCCTGTAGCGCGAATGTCCCTCAATGTGGGATTTTGTTATAAATTGATTGATTGATGTTTCAATTACTCATTGTTATGAGTGGTGAAAAACTTGTTTCTGTAGCTACTCGACCGTTCATCCTCCCCCTCCCCCGCCGCCCGCGCCGCCACCACCCGCCTCGCCCACCGCCTCACTGTTACAACTATGTTCGTTGTTACAAGTTGTGGCTACTTACCCGCTCGGTGAGTCAGATACGCTTTTCCTAATGAATATCTGCATTGAATGCACGGGAGATTGCACAACTTTCACAAAATGCCATCTAGCCCAAGCTAAGCAGCGCTTGCGTTATGGGTACAAGAAATCTGATAAACATACTTATATAATATGTATATTTCTAAATACATACCTATTATAGACATATACCTATCTATATATATAAAACAAAGACGTGTTTGTTACAACCTATGGTTACAACACTTAATTATAACTCAAAATCTGCTGAACCAATTTTCATGGTTATTGATTCGTTGGATTTGTCTCCGTTCCGAATAGCAGAATACATCTTAGAAACAATGGAAACTCGATATTTGTAATTAGGTAGGGTAGTGTAGGGGGTAGGTAGGGTAATGTAGGGTAGGCAGGGTAGTGTAGGGTAGATAGGGTAGTGTAGTAGGGTAGTGTAGGGTAGGTAGGGTAGTGTAGTGTACGGTAGGTAGAATAGTTACCGTAGGTTGGGTAGATAGGGTAGTGTAGGGTAGTGTGAGGTAGGTAGAGTAGGTAGGGAAGGTAGGGTAGGGTAGCGTAGTATAGGTAGGGTAGTCTATAGGTAGTAGGTAGTATTTGACGGGAGCGAAGCCGCGGGTAAAACCTAGTTATAGATAAATAGCAGCCAGTGATCGTCGCATGTTCTCTCCGTTACAGTCAGCCCACACATCGCTCAGCTCTGACTGTTACCTCTGCATATATGTACTCGTATAGGTACTTGTATATCAAACTGATTTTACCGTTACGTAGGCAGTATTGAGCAATTTACTATACAACATAGTAATGCGTATATATGTAGGTATACACCACGGTAGGTGCTGTACAGCGGATACTGGTGCTTATTTTTTCAGATCAATCTATAGTCTATAGTAATCTATAGTCTATAGTAATATTATAAAGAGGTAAAATTTGTAAGTTTGTATGTTTGTATGTAGGGGGTAATCTCTGGAACTACTGGTCCGATTTGAAAAATTCTTTCAGTGTTAGATAGCCCATTTATTGAGGAATGCTATAGGCTATATACCATCACGCTACGACCCACGGGAGCGGAGAAGTAACGGAAAATGCGGGTGAAACCGCAGGGGATAGCTAGTATGTTATAAAATCAATATGTTTTTGGTACGTTTTGTAACTGTCGCTGACATAAGCTCATCATCATTTCAACCGTCCACTGTTGGGCGTAGGCCGCCCCCAAGTGTCGCCATAACGACCAGTCCTGTGCGTCTCGTATCTATCGGATTTCTGTGAGCCTCACCAGGTCAGCCGACCATCTTGTGGAAGGCCTTTCATCGCTGCGCCTTTCGGTACGTGGTCGCCTCTCCAAAACTTTTCGGCTTCATCGATCATCTGTTTTGCCAGCAATGAGGCCTGCCCACCCACCTACTGCCACTTAAATTTAGCAATTTTTTATTTGATTCTTGGGGATACGTCGGTAAGCATGGTTCTCCTGCGGATATCTTCATTTCTGATACGATCGATCACCCAAAGGACCTTCAAGCATAGAGCTATTTCTATTGCCTTTTGGATGAATTTTGGCCGTATGATGAGGCCCACTGTGAGCGACCACGTTTTAGACACATAAAAGTTGAATTCCGAACAAAACGAAGGTTGTTTAGTTTTAATCCCGAACGTCAGTGAGGTATTTATATAATAAAAAAATAGAGAAACCTGAGTGAAATGAGGAACTCAATCCGCCTAAGACAAAGACAGCTTTATCCCCGTGTTGGGTACTCTACTTTTTACACCATCTGTGAGATAATTAAAAGTCTACTACAATTTATTAACCATTATATATCGTATAAAACGAATTATAAATAAATTAAAAAAATATAGAGCTTTATTTAATTCATGAATCCCCGACCGGTCTCATTGGACCGCGCTGTTATTGTTTTACCATTGTGTCTCGTTTCGGGGGTATTGATAGGTTAAAAGTTAATGTCAACAATCATTCGACGTATTTCGAAATTAGAAACAAACAAAATTCACTACTTCAATATTCGTTTCTCTATTTTAGAATCTCCTTCAAAACCTTTTCCAAAGTATGTAACCACATTTATTATTCTTTTTAGGGTTCCGTACTTCAAAAGGAAGAAACGGAAACCTTATAGGATCACTTTGTTGTCCGTCTGTCTATCTGTCGGTCTGTCAAGACCCTTTATCTTGAAAACGCGTGAAAGTATCAAGTTGAAATTAGAACCATATACTTAAGTCCGTGGTCCCTTGATGCTGTGCAAAAATCAAACTTGTAAATTGACGGGGAAAAAGGTACGCCCGTTTATGTTCCAAAAAACGTACATTTCGACACTGTCAAAGGAATCAAAATTCATAGGGCACTTCCCGCTGACCTAGAATCTTGGCATAAAGCAAGGTCTTATAGCACAGATTTATGGAAAAGTCTGATAACTGAAAATTTGTAGTTACGTCAAAAGAATTATTTTTTTTGAAAAATCTTCAAGACTCGAGAATTGAACTGTTTTCATAGGTAAGTTGGAGAGAGTTGAAATTAAAACCATATACACACATCAAAAGTGTCTAGGGATCAACATATATTTTTGCAATAACTTTTCTCCTGATTGATATTAATTAAAATTTTCTTTAAGGATTCATCAAATAAAGTGTTTTCGTTTGTCACAGTAACGATAAACCAAGTCACCTTTGCATTAATAAAGAAATTTGCCATTTTCCTAATAAAGGGATTTTTGACATTTGAACCACTAACATTAAAGTTCGAAAAAAAGACTGAAATAACAGTTTTCTTTAAAATTTTATTGGGTAACTTAAACAATTAATAATCCGTGTTTCTACCGCGAACACTAACAACACAAGAACATCGGTTTGGCATACTCAAAATGAGTTCATCCAAATCACGCTGTGGAATGGCCGCCCATGTTCGTTGCAACAACAAAAAAAGGTCTTCTTGCGACTGGATACCCTCCATATTCGGCAGAGCTCTTCTCTGTAGCATATCCCATGCATGCTCAATCGGGTTCAAGTCTGGCGACTGAGCAGGCCAGGGCAGGACATTGATGTTAGCTGCGGCGAGAGTCTGTCTTACAACTCTTGCGGTGTGCGGTCGTGCATTATCATGCATTAACTGAAATAAGGGACCGATTTGCACTTGTAGAGGAACGATGACGTCTGATACAATCGTCTCAGCATAAATTTGAGCGTTGAGGTTGCCTCTGATCCAAATCAACTCAGTTCTTCCGCCGATCCAAATACCCGCCCATACCATGATGGTTCCACCACTATAAGGATGGACTTCCTGGCAGGATTTTAATCGCTGTTGGCGTCCAGGGGTTCTCCAGTGTCGTATACGTCTTGTATCCGGTCTCATACCAAAACGAGACTGATCAGAAAAGCACACGAAACGCCATTGTTCTTCTGCCCAATTTCTGTGTTCAAGAGCCCATTGATATCGAATCCTACGATTGTGCATTGCTATAGGTGGTACCCGTAGCGGTCTTCGGGAATGAAGGTTCACTTCATGCAAGCGGTTTCTGACTGTTTGGTCGCTAATTAAGTTCCCTGAAGAGTGATGAAGCCTCACGGCTAACATCATGGCGGTTATTGTTGGAGCTCTTCGAGTTAAGATTTGAATGTATCGGTCTTGTCTCCGTGTGGTGCAGCGATACCGTCCTCCATGGCGCTCAGCCACGGTACCAGTGCTTCGGTAACGTGTCCAAAGTCGACTGATAACACTCTGACTTGTATTCAGAGCTAAAGCCACAGTACGTTGCCGGGAACCAGCTTCTATCATTCCCACGGCTCTGAGCATTTCTTCCCTGCTTAAATGACGTCGCCGCTCCATAATAACGTTGGTTTTAATCAGTAGTAGGGAAACAGTAGCACTAATAATGTCTTCAATGCGTTGTATGTTTTTATAGGGAAAATATTGACAGCTGATTTTCATCTTTTACTCGAATTTGATTCACAGTTCCTGATTCAAATTATAAAATGCACCAAATAGGATCCATATAAATTTATAAAATCATAAATTTATTACAAAGCCACATCTCAATCTCAAGAAATCCGCATAAAAATACTTGATCCCTAGACAGTAGACACTTTTGATGTGTGTACTTAGGTCCGCAGTCCCTTGAAGCTGTGCAAAAATCAAGCTTGTAAATTGACGGGAAAAAAGATACGCCCGTTTATGTCGCAAAAAGGAGTAGAATTCCCTGCCAGAGTCTGTGTTTCCTAATAGCTACAACTTAGGAGTCTTCAAGTGATCAAGTCAAGAGTGAATAGGTTACTTTTAGGCAAGCGTGCTCCATCGTCGGCCACATCGTCGCTTACCATCACGTGAGATAGTGGTCAAACGCGAGCCTATGTTATAATAAAAAAAAAACGTACATTCCGACACTGTCAAAGGAATCAAAATTCATAGGGTATAGGTACTTTACGTTGATCTAGAATCTTGAAATTTGGTAAGAAGCAAGGTCTTATACCACAAATAATAGGAAAAAGTCTGAAAACTGAAAATTTGTAGTTGCGTCACAAGATTTTTTTTTAAATCTTTAATTCATGAATCCCCGACCGGTCCTATGAGACCGCGTTGTTATTGTTTTACTATTGTGTCTCGTTTTGCGGGTATGTGATAGGTTAATACTCGCTTCGAGGATTGAACTGTTTTCATATGTAAGTTGGTACGGAACCCTTAGTACGGTAGTCCGACTCGCACTTGCCCGGTTTTTTCAGTTTCAAACAAACAATAAGAGGAATTTTAAACCGTTGTTACCGCTGAGCCGGATGGTATGATGGATGTCTTCCGAAGTGGAGGTCGTTTGGTTCGGGTGAGCAGAGGCTTTGTATGCTGTTAAGCGCTTATCGTTGTGAACTACAGGATCACTACGACGGAGCCGGTGTGTGATGCGAACCTGTGCACTGTGCTGCGGTGCAGCGGCGGCAAGTCGCTGGCTGACCGGCTCGACCAGCGCCAGCCGCATCGATCCACCGCAGCCGATGCTCGACACGCGCCGCTCGCCAGAACTGGCCCCTTAGCTCTATACTTACATTGCACATGTGGGGCAAGAAGGTTCTAAATACGAAAAACTTTATTCAGTCTAGTCACAATTATACGAATTTCAAAAGACCGCTTTCCGTGACGCCGAACATGAACGTCATTACTGCGGTTAACACAGCAGTTAGCGAGCGCATTGAACTGGACAAGTCGCGAGCTAAGTACTCACTCCAAGTTTGCATACACTCGCAGTCGGAGCGAGGGAGGTCGACGAGTCAGGCGGTGCGCGTGTGTGTGTGTGAGTGTGTGTGTGGCGAGCGCGGCGAGGTCGGCCGCGACCCTTACTGCCACTGAAATAGCCTGTGACTCACTCGCGCAGACTTAACTGAGCGCCTAAATGTTAGTCACGCCGAAACGACGCCACTCGCCCGGCCTCGCCGCGGCCAACACTAACCAAATATGTAGGACCAGTAATTAAGTACCAGTAGCTAATTAGTTTCATGGTGACAGTGGCCGTGCAGACCGCGCTGTGGGCCAGAGAGTCGTGGTCGTGGGTAAGTGTCGCGATCGATAGTCGCTGGCCGGCCTCCAGTCGCCGGTGAAATGATCAGAGTTACAACAAGAGCGGAAGTGACAAGCGGAACGAGCGCGGCCTCGCGCGCGCGGCCGCACGCGCCCGCCCGCGGCACGCACCTCACGCGCCGCACGCCGGCGGCGGTCCGGCACAACACTCCGCCACGCACCACTCCACGCGTGTCAACGGCGCAAGGCACTGTCTTGTTTCGTGCATTTTAGATTTTTTCGACACACTTGCTCATAAAGTGGCTGTTATTGCACTGCACTTAGGTATATAAAGGGGCTCGTTACCAAACTGTGACATTTTGATTACTATTATGCACTTGTGCTGTAATGTAGTTAGAACCTTTTTGCTTAACCTCTTTTTTGTCAAAAAGAGTTTTAAGACAAAAAAATTGCGTTCAATAGCATAAATTAGTGTTTTACTTACTTATTTCATTCAATTTCGTGTTTAGATAAACTGTTTAAAATTGTATATTTAATGAATTAAATCTTTCATCAAATTTGTATTTTCTGTTTATAAGCAACCTCATTCTTATTTTTTCTAAACCAAGAGCTAGAGTAGCTAGTCTATCGCCGCCACTTAATCGCGCATGCGCGCGTTTAAGAAACGTAAATTTTTTGCCGCCATATTAAAAAATAAAATCACTACAACAACTTTTATGAGGAAAATGATTTGTGCTGTAGATACGCTTTCAAGTAGAAAATTTATGTCATCATAGGACCGCTATACCGTCAAAAATTATAACTTTACTGACTGCACATTTACACAAACTGTTTCTCTAATAAACTTTTCATATACCTACTAAATAAAGCTGATTTTTAGGGTTCCGTACCTCAAAAGGAAAAAACGGAACCCTTATAGGATCACTTTGTTGTCCGTCTGTCCGTCCGTCTGTCAAGACCCTTTTTCTCAGGAACGCGTGAAGGTATGAAGCTGAAATTTATATCAATTACTCAGGTCTACTGTCCCTTGAAGCTGTGAAAAAATCAAACTTCTAAGCCAACGCAATCAAAAGATACAGCCGTTTATGCCGCAAATTTTCGACACTTGCAAGGGAATCAAAACCTACAGGGTGCTTCCCGTGAACTCAGAATCTTGAAATTTGGTACGAAGCAACGTCTTATAGCATAGATAAAGGAAAAATTACGAAAACCATAAATTTTTAGTTACATCACATAATATTTTTTTTTTAATAATTTTAAACTTACTACCCATTTCCTCATAAACGCGTAGAGGTATTAAATTGAAATTCATACCAAATACTCAGGTCTATAATACCTTTAAGCTGTAACAAAATCAAACTTCTATGTCAACGCAATCAAAAGAAACAGCAATTTAAGCTGCATATTTTGAAACTCGCAAGTACTCGCAAGGGAATCAAAACCTAAAGGGTACTTCCAGTCGACCTAGAATCTTGAAATTTGGCATGAAGCAACGTTTTATAGCACTCATATAGGGAAAAGTCTGAAAACTGAAAATTTGTTGTTACGTCACAAGAATTATTTTTTTGAAAAATCTTCAACGCTCGATTCGAGAATTAAGGTAAGTTAGAGGTATTGAGTTGAAATTAACACCATATAATTGGGTCCGTGGTCCCTTGAAGCTGTGCAAAAATCAATTTTCAATTCAATTGGTAAAGTGACGGGAAAAAAAGATTCGTCCGTTTATACTTCAAAAAACGTACATTTCGAGACTGTCGAATTGTTCGATTGAACTGTTTTTATAGGTAAGTTACTACGGAACCCTCAGTGCGCGAGTCCGACTCGCACTTGCCCGGTTTTTTATTTATTTTCTTCACAAGTGTGTCGAAAAACGTCGTATGTTACACGTGAGTGATCGGTGATTACCGTTATTGGTTCTCTTAAGACCCTCGCCACGGCTCGGGTCTTAATACCACCGCGACGGCAATCACCCACATTACACACTTGTATCATAAAATCATAATCTACTATTATAGTTACTTTGGTGCTAATTAAAATGAGATTTTTGTGTAAATTTTCCGGTGTTTATTTTAGTATTTAATCATCATCGTCTGCCTAGCCTTTTCCCAACTATATTGGGGTCGGCTTCCAGTCAAGCCGGATTTAGCTGAATACCAGTATTTTATTTTTGTATTTAATATTATACCTACGAAAAATTGTATCTAGGCACTTGAGTTCTCATCACGTGATGGACGCCGAGCTCGACAGGACGGTCTGGAGTCTGGACCGCAGGGAGAGCGAGTGAGCGGCGGCGGCGGCCCACAGGCCAGATGCGCTCATGAGATAGCGACAGTAACAGGATTAGGCCGGGACTCCACCACAGCGGAGACGAGACGAGCGGAGAGGAGTTGTTTTATAAACAACCAATAGAATTGTGTTATTGACACATCTCTCCGCTCAGCTTCAGTGGAGATCGCTATGTGTGGATATTTGTATGGCGCCATGGAAGCGGAGATGTGAGCTGTACGCGGATGATGAACAGTGGAGATGAGAGATGTAACAGTATTGCACACATCTCCGCTTTGGTGGAGTCCCCCGAGCTGGAAAACACCTCTTCTCGTACAGCTCACAGCACATCGCACGCATCCTCTGCTTTGGTGGAGTCCCAGCCTTATTTCTGTTTCGGCATCAAGTTTTTCGGCAGGCAAGCTATTCCGGCACCAATACGTATTTTGGATTGGGATTTTGTGTAGAATAGTACCATCTAAAATACCTATTGGTGCCGAAACGGTTATAGCTTGGGTGCTTAAAACAGCAATACTTCCACGGACGTTACTGAAGGTATAGGGTGCCTGCTCGATAAAGTGATCTTCTTAACGTTTGAATCCCCAACCGGTCCTATGAGACCACGCTGTTATTGTTTTACTATTGTGTCTCGTTTCGCGGGTATCTGAGTAATTAAATTGGACTTCCAGATTACATTTCATTCAAGCCAGCCGCGGTTGCGGGAATCCGACGGATGCGAGACGCACAGGACCGATCGTTGTGGCGACGCTTGGGGGAGGCCTATATCCAGCAGTGGACGTCTTTCGGATGAAATGATGATGATGATGAAGCCAGCCGCGGCACTACATAGTACATATACCTAAAACAAAGTCGCTTTCTCTGTCTCTATATCCCTATGCATGCTTAAATCATTCTTTAAAACTACGCAACGGATTTTGATGCGGTTTTTTTTAAAATAAATAGTGTGATTCAAGAGGAAGGTTTATATGTATAATACGTAGAAGGGAAACACTGAGCCGGGGCGGGTCGCTAGTTAAAACATTAATGGAATAAAACTGTCTTTCGAATAAAGCCAATATCGAGCATATTATCATGATTTTAATGTGTTTTATTTCATTTTACAATTTTATATCGGGGATTATATTTTCTGTCACCAAACTTTATATTTGTCATCAAGTTGTATTGCCTAATTAATAGATCTATCGCCACGAAATATTTTCGTTCTCAGATAAACAAAAAGTGTATCCAGGTATGAATTATCAAAAAATAAGAGATGGATCACCAATAAAATAAAACTTCGTTCTTAGAATAATAGTTTTATTACAAAATTAATAGCTTTGTGCTCAGAATGGTAGATCTGTCGCCAAAATGGTAGATCTGTCGCCAAAATGTTAGATCTGTCGCCAAAATTGTAGATCTGTCGCCAAATAAATCGATTAATTATATCAATCCCTGACTGCAACTCCTTTTTATTTGTTATTTTGTCACCAATAAAGTAGTTAAGTACATTTTATTTCGTCCGGTTATTAAAATAATAGTATTCGTTACCAATTTAATACATCAATTTATAATTTTGCTGAAAATATGTTCAAAGAGGCGGAGACAAATTGGCGCGCTTTCCATCCTCAACGATGTGTCGTAGGTACTCGTAACTACATACGATGATCATACGATGCCACGAGATGTCAGCAAACTGTAGGGGCCCGGTAGGACCGAAGCCTCTGGGGAACACGGGAAATCCGAAAGGTTGTCACCGTGTCCCCCAGATCGAAGGCAACGAAGGAACAGGGTAGGGGTTTAGTCAGTAAGAGTCTGACACGCCTTACCGCTCCGCCCTAGAGTGGGAGAAGTCATTCTGATGATTCCCCTAACGAAAAAAAAAAAACCATAACGACCGGCGTCCCGGGAAGGCGCTGCTGGCCTTTCTTGAGGAGCTGGGGTGGATCGAATAACACTTTTGTCCCACCCATACGCAAAATATGCGCTTTAATCGTGGAGTTGCGGATACCAGCCCGTTATACTATACTATACTAAGTAGTAGACTCTTTTGGTTGAAACGATGATAACGACAACAATTATGGTAACACAATATATGGTTTATTGGTGATCTCTTTCAATTAGTTTGCTTAAATGCTTATTAGGACAAACCTATTATAATATGTACAAAAACACTAATTTGGTACTAGATCCTATATCTCCATGATTTTAGATGATTTATTGGAGAATTGATTTTACATTGTTTGGTGACTACATTTTGGCGACAAATCTACTATTTTGAGGACAAAGCTATTATTTAGGAAACACAAAACGAATTAAATTGGCGACAGCTTAAATGATACCCTTTTATATCTCTAAAAATCACACCCGTATTAAGTTTCGCCTCATTGTTTATACCGCGTGAATCGTATAAGTAATAGTACAAGACTATGGCAGTTGGCAGTGGTTTGGCGATTGACTGCTGCGCTGAGTATCGCGGGTTTGATTTCAGCACGTAATAAATATTATTTATGTCGGGTGCGGGTGCCATGTTTATGTATGAGTTAAAATGTTTATGAACACTCACACAAAAGAGAGGGTAATTTCTAGGGTGAATCGCTGTTCAATCAGCCAGACAGGGAACGCGCTTTTTGTAATGACAGAGCGTTAATAAAAAAGTCAAGTTGAAGGATACTTATAAATTTGTGACAACTACGGAGGAATAAGAAGTGAGACAACATTACAGAGGAGTAACAAGTGACGGGTGGCTTGTGTTGTTGCAGGTGGCGCAGAGCGCAACGTGTCGCCGGCCCTACGTGACGCACTCAGCACCATCCGCGAGGCGTGGGCAGAGCCGCGCTCGCTACTCAGCCGCTGGTCAGTCACTCACTATAACTAGACACACACACACACACTGCACTCAACACATCCGCGAGGCGTGGGCAGAGCCGCGCTCGCTACTCAGCCGCTGGTCAGTCACTCACTATAACTAGACACACACACACACACTGCACTCAACACATCCGCGAGGCGTGGGCAGAGCCGCGCTCGCTACTCAGCCGCTGGTCAGTCACTCACTATAACTAGACACACACACACACACTGCACTCAACACATCCGCGAGGCGTGGGCAGAGCCGCGCTCGCTACTCAGCCGCTGGTCAGTCACTCACTATAACTAGACACACACACACACACTGCACTCAACACATCCGCGAGGCGTGGGCAGAGCCGCGCTCGCTACTCAGCCGCTGGTCAGTCACTCACTATAACTAGACACACACACTGCACTCAACACATCCGCGAGGCGTGGGCAGAGCCGCGCTCGCTACTCAGCCGCTGGTCAGTCACTCACTGTAACTAGACACACACACACTGCACTCAACACATCCGCGAGGCGTGGGCAGAGCCGCGCTCGCTACTCAGCCGCTGGTCAGTCACTCACTATAACTAGACACACACACACACTACACTCAACACATCCGCGAGGCGTGGGCAGAGCCGCGCTCGCTACTCAGCCGCTGGTCAGTCACTCACTATAACTAGACTCACACACACTGCACTCAACACATCCGCGAGGCGTGGGCAGAGCCGCGCTCGCTACTCAGCCGCTGGTCAGTCACTCACTATTACTAGACACACACACACTGCACTCAACACATCCGCGAGGCGTGGGCAGAGCCGCGCTCGCTACTCAGCCGCTGGTCAGTCACTCACTATAACTAGACACACACACACACTGCACTCAACACATCCGCGAGGCGTGGGCAGAGCCGCGCTCGCTACTCAGCCGCGGGTCAGTCACTCACTATAACTAGACACACACACACTGCACTCAACACATCCGCGAGGCGTGGGCAGAGCCGCGCTCGCTACTCAGCCGCTGGTCAGTCACTCACTATAACTAGACACACACACACACACTACACTCAACACATCCGCGAGGCGTGGGCAGAGCCGCGCTCGCTACTCAGCCGCTGGTCAGTCACTCACTATAACTAGACACACACACACACACTACACTCAACACATCCGCGAGGCGTGGGCAGAGCCGCGCTCGCTACTCAGCCGCTGGTCAGTCACTCACTATAACTAGACACACACACACACACTGCACTCAACACATCCGCGAGGCGTGGGCAGAGCCGCGCTCGCTACTCAGCCGCTGGTCAGTCACTCACTATAACTAGACACACACACACACTGCACTCAACACATCCGCGAGGCGTGGGCAGAGCCGCGCTCGCTACTCAGCCGCTGGTCAGTCACTCACTATAACTAGACACACACACACACTGCACTCAACACATCCGCGAGGCGTGGGCAGAGCCGCGCTCGCTACTCAGCCGCTGGTCAGTCACTCACTATAACTAGACACACACACTGCACTCAACACATCCGCGAGGCGTGGGCAGAGCCGCGCTCGCTACTCAGCCGCTGGTCAGTCACTCACTATAACTAGACACACACACTGCACTCAACACATCCGCGAGGCGTGGGCAGAGCCGCGCTCGCTACTCAGCCGCTGGTCAGTCACTCACTATAACTAGACACACACACACACTGCACTCAACACATCCGCGAGGCGTGGGCAGAGCCGCGCTCGCTACTCAGCTGCGGGTCAGTCACTCACTATAACTAGACACACACACACTGCACTCAACACATCCGCGAGGCGTGGGCAGAGCCGCGCTCGCTACTCAGCCGCTGGTCAGTCACTCACTATAACTAGACACTAACACACACACTGCACTCAACACATCCGCGAGGCGTGGGCAGAGCCGCGCTCGCTACTCAGCCGCTGGTCAGTCACTCACTATTACTAGACACACACACACTGCACTCAACACATCCGCGAGGCGTGGGCAGAGCCGCGCTCGCTACTCAGCCGCTGGTCAGTCACTCACTATAACTAGACACACACACACACTACACTCAACACATCCGCGAGGCGTGGGCAGAGCCGCGCTCGCTACTCAGCCGCTGGTCAGTCACTCACTATAACTAGACACACACACACACACTGCACTCAACACATCCGCGAGGCGTGGGCAGAGCCGCGCTCGCTACTCAGCCGCTGGTCAGTCACTCGCTATAACTAGACACACACACACACTGCACTCAACACATCCGCGAGGCGTGGGCAGAGCCGCGCTCGCTACTCAGCCGCTGGTCAGTCACTCACTATAACTAGACACACACACACACACTGCACTCAACACATCCGCGAGGCGTGGGCAGAGCCGCGCTCGCTACTCAGCCGCTGGTCAGTCACTCACTATAACTAGACACACACACTGCACTCAACACATCCGCGAGGCGTGGGCAGAGCCGCGCTCGCTACTCAGCCGCTGGTCAGTCACTCACTATAACTAGACACACACACACACTGCACTCAACACATCCGCGAGGCGTGGGCAGAGCCGCGCTCGCTACTCAGCCGCTGGTCAGTCACTCACTATAACTAGACACACACACACACTGCACTCAACACATCCGCGAGGCGTGGGCAGAGCCGCGCTCGCTACTCAGCCGCTGGTCAGTCACTCACTATTACTAGACACACACACACTGCACTCAACACATCCGCGAGGCGTGGGCAGAGCCGCGCTCGCTACTCAGCCGCTGGTCAGTCACTCACTATAACTAGACACACACACTGCACTCAACACATCCGCGAGGCGTGGGCAGAGCCGCGCTCGCTACTCAGCCGCTGGTCAGTCACTCACTATAACTAGACACACACACACTGCACTCAACACATCCGCGAGGCGTGGGCAGAGCCGCGCTCGCTACTCAGCCGCTGGTCAGTCACTCACTGTAACTAGACACACACACACTGCACTCAACACATCCGCGAGGCGTGGGCAGAGCCGCGCTCGCTACTCAGCCGCTGGTCAGTCACTCACTATAACTAGACACACACACACTGCACTCAACACATCCGCGAGGCGTGGGCAGAGCCGCGCTCGCTACTCAGTCGCTGGTCAGTCACTCACTGTAACTAGACACACACACACTGCACTCAACACATCCGCGAGGCGTGGGCAGAGCCGCGCTCGCTACTCAGCCGCTGGTCAGTCACTCACTATAACTAGACACACACACTGCACTCAACACATCCGCGAGGCGTGGGCAGAGCCGCGCTCGCTACTCAGCCGCTGGTCAGTCACTCACTATAACTAGACACACACACTGCACTCAACACATCCGCGAGGCGTGGGCAGAGCCGCGCTCGCTACTCAGCCGCTGGTCAGTCACTCACTATAACTAGACACACACACACACACTGCACTCAACACATCCGCGAGGCGTGGGCAGAGCCGCGCTCGCTACTCAGCCGCGGGTCAGTCACTCACTATAACTAGACACACACACACACTACACTCAACACATCCGCGAGGCGTGGGCAGAGCCGCGCTCGCTACTCAGCCGCTGGTCAGTCACTCACTATAACTAGACACACACACTGCACTCAACACATCCGCGAGGCGTGGGCAGAGCCGCGCTCGCTACTCAGCCGCTGGTCAGTCACTCACTATAACTAGACACACACACTGCACTCAACACATCCGCGAGGCGTGGGCAGAGCCGCGCTCGCTACTCAGCCGCTGGTCAGTCACTCACTATAACTAGACACACACACTGCACTCAACACATCCGCGAGGCGTGGGCAGAGCCGCGCTCGCTACTCAGCCGCTGGTCAGTCACTCACTATAACTAGACACACACACACACTGCACTCAACACATCCGCGAGGCGTGGGCAGAGCCGCGCTCGCTACTCAGCCGCTGGTCAGTCACTCACTATAACTAGACACACACCCTGCACTCAACACATCCGTGACGCCAAAACTGAATAAAAAAACGTGTCATTTCAAAATGTAAAGTGAAAGAGAATAAAAATCCTGCCGTATCGTATGTGGCCGACTAGCGGCGACTAGTTTTTATTAAAATCATACAAAGTATTCATTTGGTAAAAGTCTAAAAGTGCAATATTAAAAAGCGGTGTATTTTTTTTGTTTTTTTTTTGATCGAAAGATTATAATCCCGACTTGGTTCCATAGAAAAATTGCTATGATCTGATGACCTTCAAAGATATTGGACGAAACTCCGCATAGGATCGTACATAGCAGAACTGTCGTAACAAGTAAAATTGCTTTTTATATGTATACGTGTAGGTGATGACTGACTAAAGGGAAAAGGAGAGGGGATAAGTCGATATGATGGTGGAACCGAAGCTTTGCACTAGATTTCTGTTATAAATCAATGTATCTAGTCCTAGCTGTGTTTGGGATTACTAGAATTATCATGAGACGCACTCTGGCATAAGATGCCATCGAACTGATCTGATGATGAAGTCGGAGTTTGGCTGAGTTGTACGACAATTACTAAAAAGTGTATATTCAAAATCTTTTTACAAAAAAAATATAACACCGACTTCAATGTAAAAAAATAGTCGGTGGCTGTTAAATGACGAAGAGACAAAACTATTATAGGAACACCGACTTTTGAAATTACCTAGTTATTTTATACTTTTTAGTTTTTTTTACATCCAACCAACTCAGGTTGTATTACTTTTGTAAAAAATTGTGAGCCGTGTGTGTCATGTCATTTGCCGGTGGCGGTGCGTATATCAGGAATACCTATACATATACCACACACAAACGAATACCATAGATCCAGTACATTCACATGATTCTGAACCCCCCCTGGGGATTTATTCCATTACCGGGGGTCCAGAATCATGTAATGGATCTATGGTATTCGTTTGTGCGTCGATGTCTGACTGTCGATACTGAACGGACTCGGCAGACCCACTTTTGTCTGAATCTGATAAATATTATGGATGGCACGTGAGCGTGACAGTCCGCCTGGCCGGCTTGTGTACCGGCGCACGCGTCGGGTGCCACTAGCCAGGTGAACACGTCCTGTACGAACTAAAGTATTCTATTTTTTCCAAATTATGCAAAACTATTTGGATAAAAAAAAGTTATTATTCAGTGCCGCTAATGAGGTTAACCTAAATAACAACAAATAGTACGTGGGCGGTGGCGGTGGCGTGGCGACTGAACTCAGTGCGGGCGACAGGTCCCGGCCCACTACATTCATTACACTTCATTTTAAAATCTCTCATCTAAAATCAAATAGTTGGTCTTCCTCACCTTCGTCATCTTATCTTCAGTTTGCTCAAACATTCTGTTTATATCTCGGCGTCTGTCATCGTTGAGCATGGCTGTACCGACGCCGATGGTGCGGAGCGCGTTGTGTATGATGCAGATAAAGAAATGTAATTAACTAGTTGAAGTTGATCAGTAGAGATAGCAGTAACTGTGAAACACGAGTTCCGTTGTGAGCGCGTTACGCGGGCCGCACGGCTCATTGACGCGCGCAGATATGCCAGGTATGCGCCGCGCGCCGCCCGCCGCCGCGCGCTCCAGCGCCGCCGTGCTTTCATGATACTTCGCCTGAAATAATTATGGAATATATTTGCGTCCGCACCGCCACGTATCGCCGCCAGTCGACCGCAGACGCGTCTTGCGGATACATGTGCGTTACGAGTCAATCTACTTCGAACAATGAGCTCAACGAATTAACAAAACGAAACGAATAACGGGAGAGCTGATGAAGCACGCGACGCGCGCGCGCTGACGCCGCCGCCGCCTCCGCCCAGGTGAGAGTGCGCCCGCGTCGCCGATACACTGCCTACTTACCCGGTCGGTAAGACCACGTATAGTTTGGGTTATTGTAAACTCGGCACAGTTTTGATTCGCACACAATGCACTGCTGAATGAAAATGAAATAAATGTGATGAGTTTACAATAACCCGTTTTTTTGTTAGTTTTTGGCAGTGCTGTTGTTTGTCTTGTGTTGTTCACTGTTCAAGTGCTTAGCTGTGCTGCCTCTGTCAGTATGTACGCGTGAGTGTGCACCTCTCGCTAGAGGGTGCCCTCTGTGACACTGTGCCACTGGGAGCCCGCGCCGTAGCGCTGCGCGCGCTGCGGGCCGGCCGGGGCGGCGCTCTCACTGCAGTTTGGACGAGTACTTATCTCTAATTTAAACACTCTGTATTTATTAATTTCATCAGTTTTTGGACTTTAGCGACGATGTCTAGCCTAGAGATGTCTATCCGATATACTTACGTCGAATTCAATCGATGTTTCAGGATACATCGAATCGATCCAATGTTTTAAAAAGTCATTGATATACTCGATGTACACTTTTATAAAACAATGAATAAGTGATAACAATTTGAACGTGAATATATCATAAATTCTAAATCAGAGTTACTGAAATATGCTCCGGCTTACAAGTTATTTCTACTAGCTTTTACCCGCGGATACGCTCCCGTCAAATGACTACCCTACCTATCCTACTCTACCCTACACTACCTTCCCTACCTACTCTACCTACCCTACCTACCCCACACTACCCTACTCTACTATACCTACCCGATCTATGCTAACTATCCTACCTACCCTACACTACACTACCCTGCCTAAGTGCCTACCCTACACTACCTTACCTACCTTACACTACCCTACTACACTACCCTACCCTTCACTACCCTACACTACCCTACACTACCCTACACTACCCTACACTACCCTACACTACGCTACACTACCCTACACTACCCTACTTACCCTACACTACCCTACCTAATTACACATATCGAGTTTTCATTCTTTTTAAGATGTATTCTGCAATTCGGGGCGGAGACAAATCCAACGAATCTATAACCATGAAAATTGGTTCAGCAGATCTCGAGTTATAATTCGTCTTTGTTATATATATACATATATATATATGTATGTATAGATAGATGGAGCTAGTTGACAGCTTTAAAACTTTATTGTAGGTACACCAAAAAGTAACAGTAACACACATCAAACATTATTTTTATCTGTGTTTAAGTGTTTGTCTGTTCTGTCTCAGTGAGCCTTGGATACCTACTAGTAACTACCAAAGAGTATGTAATCTCTACGTTCTAGTAACTACATTTGATTATTGTTATTTGCGAGGGAAATCTTTTCATATCCAAAAACTGCAGAACACAAAAAATATAAAAGAATAAAGAGCTACTTGTAAATAATTCAATAAATTAATTAAAAACCGTGGTTTGTTCGTCAGCAGTCTCAGGCGGCTGACTGCAGCTGTGGAAACTCTGAAATATTACGGACTTAATGTAAAATGACATCAAAGTATCCGATGCACCGGAGCATAATGTACAGTGTATAGCATATTGAGCATTATATCGATGTATTGTTTGAGTGATCCCTGATCTAACGCAACACGTACATGGGTGCGTCTGCTCTGCACTAGACAAGTGACTCGTACATTTACAACATTCCTACCTCTTCTTGCTTCTCAAAATAATACGGCCACGTTGGAAAACAAAGCGACAGTGTGTTGTGCGAGAGCGAGCCCCCGCCGCCGCCCGCGCCGCACAACGACGCCTTGTCGCCGCGCGCGCGCTGCACATGTGCGGAGTGTGTTGCGTGCCTTGTCACTATCACAATAACAATCATTTATTCGTATAACAAGATCTTAACAAATAGGTAGTACTGCACTGTGTTTTGCCAATTGGCATACAAATTGTTGAGTGGGTAAGTATTACTTTGATTTTCGATGTCCTCATAGACAGTCACATATTACTTACCTGTTCCTTGTAGAGATAAGTTATTGGTCATCATGATATTGATCTTCATCGCTCAGATTATAAAACAAAAGGCTTCATCGTATAAGTATCTCATAAAAAAATTAAACTTTTTTTCTCTCAACCAAGTTGTAGTCAACAATAATTTGTTGACTGTACCTAGGTACCATAATCAATGATATTCTTAAAACATCATTGACCATAATACATATTTTCATGAACCCGTAGCGAAAGAAATTTTTTAATACTATTTCAAAATGTTATGAATCCGTTGGGGTTTGAGTAAGCATTTGCATTTCTCAAAGACAATAGATCCGTGAAGCTCTGGGAAAGCCCTTCCAAACGCTCGCGCACGGGAGTGGCGCAGCAAGGTGTCCGCTCGTGCCTGCTGCCGTGCTCGGCGCGCGCTACCTCCCCGCACGCTGTGCGACGCGCTCGGCTGCGGCGCGTGTGGACGAGGCCGGCCATGTCGTCCGTCAGCGAGCCTCTCGGAATGCACTTTTTCGCATTATTCTAATGATCATGTTGAGCTCGATAGATATATGCTAATGTACTTTTCTACTGAACTCGTAATGACGTTTCACAACTTGTGATTTTTATAATTTAACTATTCTTGTCAAATAACAAGATTGAAGAACAATGTTTGTAGGTGTACCTACCACCTGGAACTCGCGTGGACTTCTTATAGACATTATACTCCGTTTTGGGGTAAATTACCTATTAGTGTCGTATAAGTAACATAGCATAATTATGTAGGTACTAAGTTAAATATTAGTGAGAGTACCGTTAAAAACTATTCTTGAGGAGTAAAATCCTCAATTACCTAATAACACAGACCCACTTCGGAGACATGTCCCCGTCACCGGGAATTAAGTCCCGTTCCCGCGGGAAAATACAAAATGGCGTCAGTTTTACTCATTGTAACATTAGCGATATCCCAGAGAAGGTCCCGTCCAATTTGTTCAATCATTTCGAAGACTAAGGGTTGAAACTGTGTAAAGCAGACGCCCGCACGGTCCCATACAAAAGTGCTCCGTTGCGGTGATCGGATCAAGAAGGAAAGGACGCCCGGGTGTCGCCACTGTGCAGACCGCCCGGAGGACACGGTGGAGCATATGGTAGAGGGTTGGGCAACCCTCTACCATATGCTCCACCGTGTCCCTCTCGCTTGGGCGGAGCACCGCCGTGTCCTTGTGGAGGCTATCGGCGGCGGCGGCCTCTCGCGCCGGGCCCTGGTGCAGGCCATGGTCCGGAGCGAGGAGGGGTGGCGGGCGGCCGCCTCCTTCTGCGAAGCAGTAATGCTAGTGAAGGAGGCTACCGACCGCGAGCGCGTGAGGGAACGGGGTGGGTGTAGTCAGTAAGAGTCTGACACGTCCTCCCGCTCCGCCTTAAACAAAAGCGTATGAAACTGCTTTGAAATGCTCTCGATAGGCTCATCTTATCTCATGTTTCCCAGGATCGAAAATATCAGTCTGAAATCTAAAAAATAGGTACAATAATTTCCGTAAAGACTGGCAGAGATTGTGATTTACAGAGACGGACTTAATGCCCAAAGGCATTTTCTACCAGCCAACTTTGGCTGACGATGCTGTATTTTGAATCTTGAACTAGGTTGACGCAATAACAACAGATGAACAGATGCTTCGTACCAGAATACTGACGCACCTCCCTTGTGTTGCTTCCAGCCGCGCGCCGCACCGAGCGTGCGTGGCGTGTGCGCCCCCCGCCGCCCGCGCCCCCGCGCCCCCGCCCGCGCCCGCCATGGAGCGCGCCGCCGCCGAGCTGGCGCCGCGCGCGGGCGCCTCGCCCGGCCTGCTGCGCCGCCGCTACTCCGTCCCCGAGACTATCATGAGAAAGTGAGTTTTCCACTTCCCTATATAGTCGTGCTCATCACATCGTGCAAGGAAGCAGTTTTGACTTGTCTTGACAACGTTCCAGGTATCGTCTCGCGCAGCAGAGATCCGACTCGGAGGAGAGCGCGCCGCCGACGACCCGGTCGGCGGCGTCGGCGTCGCCGGCGCGCGACGCGAGCGGCTCGCCCGGCGACTCGCCGCAGCGGTTCGCGCGCCGCGACCGCGAGCTCATGCGCAAGTCGGCGCTGATGCGGCGCCTGTGGGGCCGGCCGTGCGAGCCGGGCCGCGCCTGCTGCTGCTGCGGTGCCGCGCCGTGCGAGACGCGCTCGCTGGACGGCAGCCGCTCCGAGCTGCGCCCGCTGTCCAGCCTGGCGTCCTCGCGCTACTCGCACGCCGCCGCCGGCTGGGCCACGCCCAAGCGCCAGCGGCTCGACTCCTCCAGAGACTTCCGCGGCAGCGACGAGATGCTCCGCGCCGCCATGAAGAACAGCTACGACCGAGCTGAAGAGTCGCGCAACGACCGCGCCACCAGAGCTGACTTCTCAGACTCTACATATCGATCCCATACCCACGAGCCGTCGATGACCTATTTAGAGACAGGAATGGACGCGTTTACTGATAGTGACGGTTCTAAGTACGACGGAAATGCATTCACACAATACACGCAGCGGCAGTCGTCGGACACAACTACGCTAGAAGTGAAATCAACAACGGCGGACGACGTGAACCTGACGAGCGAGCCCTCGGCGCCGTCCGCGCTCAGCAACGAGCGCTCGCTGTCCGACTCGTCCGACACGCTCTCGGCGTCGTACCCCACCACCAAGGAGAGCGCGCCGTGCACGCGCAGCGCGCACTTCGCGGGGCGCGTGTGCGAGCGCTCCGCCAGCCTGCTGCGCGACGACAACGACGCGGTGCCCTACGACAAGCCGCTCTCCATCCACACGCCGTCCTACGAGCTGCTGGAGATCGTGGTGTCCGAGACGCTCAACGTGAGCTCCGTGCCGGCGGTCGGCACGAACGCGCTTCCGCCAGACAAAGCCTCGCACAACTTGAGAGCTCCGACGACGGTCCAGAAGTGCGCTCACAACATTAACATAGATGAATACGTATCCAACATTTTAGTAGAGAGCCTCAATTCGTTGACTGATCAATTAGAGTGCATGAACGCATCCATGGGAAACGATAGAAAAATAAGTATTGTCGAAAAAGAAATAAAAGTAAAGTTACAAAATACAGGAGTAAACACGATAGTTCATTTAAGTCCCACCTCTAACAACCAAATCATATTCGGCAACGAGGAGTTGTGCGTCAACGAGGAGCGGAAGGATTGCTGCAATAACCTGCGCGACGCACACGACGCAGACGCAGCGCACGACGCACAGGACGCACTCGTCATCCGCGACGAGCTGCACAGCGTCGAGTCCAACAACAACCTGACGTCGGCGGGCTCGCCGGGCGCCTGTCCGTGCGGCTCCTTCGACCTGCAGCACGACAACGTCAACCAGGCCGTGCTGCAGCAGATACAGAAGCTGTTCCAGGATGAACTACATAACCTAGACCCCTCCATGGACTATTCGGGACAGACGATGCCGGAAATATCTCACATCGAAATATCGAATGTTACGGATGTCTTTATAGACAACGAAAACGAGCCAGGTCCCGGAGCTGAGAGCACACACGACGTGGAGTACGAGCTCATCAGCGGCGTCGGCACCGGCAGCTACTACGACATCGCCGAGCAGCCCGTGGTGCCGCGCTTCTCCGCGTTCCCGCACACCGACTCCATGGAGGTCAACACCTCGTCCTCCGACGACGCCGACCTCATGGGCTCCGACTGCACCAGCCTGGTGGACAGCCTCGACGACCCGAACTCGCCGCGCTCCGTGCTGCTGCGCCGCGCCTGCACGGGGTGGCGCAGCGAGCTCGTGCGCTCCGCCATCGACGTGCTCGAGCTGCTGCCGGAGAACGCGCGCAACGACGACGTCAGCACGCCCAAGGACAAGGGCGAGTCGTTTTTTATTAAAATTAAAGATAACGAATGTGACTGCGACAAGGAAAACGTCAACGTTGCCGACAGAATGCCCGAGAAAATAAAACAGAGGCTTTACCGTCGACATCGCAAGAGAGAAATGCGCATGGAGTGTGCGCGGCGGACGCGCGGCAAGCAGCGCCTGCGCGACCGCGACGCCGAGCGCCGCCACGAGGAGCGCTGCCGCGCGCGCCGCGACGTGGAGCGCGAGTGCGTCGCCATCGTCAACGCGCTCATCGACGACGTCATCAGCCGGGTCGCGCAGGACGAGTACAAGTGCATGCGCGTCAAGCACCGCCCCGCCAGGATGGTCACCTCCAAGTCCGACGACAACGTAGCCAAGCGGACCTGGAAGAAAGAACTAGACCCCATTGACGGGCGAGATCCATTCAAATCTTTAAAGAGCAACACCAATCAATACGACTCGTATCATTCGAGGAACCAAAAGGGCGAGCGGCACCAAATACACGGCAAATTGTCATTTGTGACACGACCCACGGTCGCATCTGATGACCGAGCCGCCAAAAGAATATACCAAAAGTCTGAGATACACGAAGGTAACAAATGTATCGAAATATTAGAAATATTAGAATACGTAAACGGCTCACAGAGCTCACCGGAAACCACAACATCCGACGAAAACCAAAATCATAGTATGAGAAACAAGAAGTCACGTATTCCTATTCCAATTTACGAAAAAAATCAGAGAACGCCCAACAACGAGCCTAACAAGAACAGCAGCAAGCGCAGCTCCATGGCCGCCGAGCACAACGGCAACAGCAGCCGCCTGATCGCGGACATGCTGCTGGGCGCGCTGGCCGAGCCCGCCAGCCCGCCCGCGCCCGCCGCGCCGCGCCGCGCCTCCGTGCCGCACGCCGAGCCGCGCTCGCGCTCCAACTCGCTGCGCTTCAAGCAGACCTTCGACATCATCCCCGAGGAGCGCAGCAGCCTCAGCCTCGACTCCGGCACCGAGGACCTCAACCACAACCGCCGCGCCTCCGCGCCCGACATCGCCGACATCGCCGACCAGTACCGCGAGTCCAGCGACGCCGAGTGCAACGACGCGCCCCCCGCCCCCGCACCCACGCCTCTGGCCAGCTCTAGCCCGCCGCACAGGCTCAATAAGTGTCCGACCGATTCACTGAGACGGTGCAGAGATATGAAAAGTGCCGGCACCTCTCCCATAACGGAGAGTGAAGGAGACAAGCAGATGCTCCAGATGCTCAGGTCCAAAAACCAAACAACGATGACGTCCCCGGGCAGCAAGTCGGCGGCCACCAGCCCCATGCGAGGCTCGGCGGGCGAGAGCGGGGCGCGGGGCGAGGCGGCGCCGGCGGGCCGGCGCGGCGCGGCGCGCGGCCGCTCGTGGCTGGGCGGCGCGCGGCCGCTCGCGCGCGCGCCGCTCGACGCAGGTATCTCACTGTCGGTCTCGTGCGCACCCTCGCTGCTGCCGCACCGCACCGCTTCCTCCGTGCCCGTCGAGTGACCCACGCGCCACACTCGCGCAGCACCCGCGCTACTCACGCGACGCTTACACTAGTTCCACATTGACTAGACAACAGCAGTCTCATAGTTTCATTCCTATCACCTGAATACTCCGGCACCAAAAGTAATGCTAAATATGTTTGAATAGCCACCGTTACTTAGACGCGTATCACTGCTGAGAGCAGTGAGCACCGCCTGCACGTCGCGCGTCGTCCGCGCAGTGTGCTGTAGAACAGCTTGCCGACACTCGCGACTCACACCCGTCGTTGTAATAAGTAATTGTTTATTGGTTATATTAGGCATTAGGAGAGCATTTATGTAAATCAGAGTTTAAATATTAAAATATTAAATTTGTAAACGTTGTTTTATTCACACGAAGGTTACAAAGAGAAGGCAGAGTCTGATAAACTGCGGCCGCGCAGGTCCGTGATCACCCAGCACGAGCGCAGCAGGGACTTGCGAGCGCGCACAGAGCGCGGCGCGCCGCCCGAGCGCAGTGAGCGAGCGGAGCGGCCGCCCGGCGAGCGCGCGCGGCTGCCGCTGTCCGACGAGCCCTCTGACCGCTCCCCAGATGACATCGCACATATCGTCGGCGATAAACGAAAAGTGCAGAGTTTCTCTATTGAAAGAAGTGATGAGGACGGAAACCACGTGCCGTCGGTTAAAGTTCCCGAGTTCGCGGGCGGCGGCGACAGCGGCGGCGCCAGCTCCAGCGACAGCAGCGAGTCGGGCGGCAGCCTGCTGTGCTCGCTGGCGCCGCGCTGGCTGGCGCAGGGCCGCGCGCGCCGCGCCGCGCGCCGCCGCGACCCCGCGCGCCCCGCGCCGACGCCGCCCGCGCCCGCCGCGCCGCCCGCGCCCGACCACCAGCCGCCAGGTAGATTATCGTCAGGCCAAATTTAGATCTAGGTACTGACATTTGAGAATGATGTCCGAATTAATGTTTGTTTACGGTTAAACCTGCATGGCCGTAAGAGCTGGCCAATGTCATCACTTCGGTCTTCTTCATCTTAGCGTGTCGATGGCAAAACTAATTAAATACCTGGTCTGGCCCAGTATTCGGCCACGGCCGATCCCGTCCGCTGAGGCTGTCGTAAACAAGTAACCGGGCACGTGATGCAGGATCGAAGGTGGGATATGGTCTGCGGGGACACGCCGCGCAAACACTGAAGATCTGAACCGTCCGAGAACCCCCATTTGTGGAGATTGTCTTTGCTGCGCCCAACCTGGGTGCGAAGTCTGTTTAGGGCTTTCCAGGTTGGCCAAGGTGACTCGTGTCCAGGAGAGAGGTTGATCGACGGCTCGATAAAATCAGCAGCAAGAGAAATGGCCAGTAAGAGTACCTATGTACTCTAAAATACTTAAATAACTCTGATTTTGCAAAACTGGAAAGTGTGTAGTTGGATATATTCAAAAGCATTTATGTATCGCAATAAGTTCAGTCATCAGTGATTTAGTGAAAAGTTGAAGCTCGTGCGTAGCGTGGTGGTCGCGCTGCGCGCTGACTGACTTGTGTGTGTGGACAGGCGGCTGGTCGGTGACGGTGGCGGGCTCGTGCCGCGCCGCGCTGCCCGCCGACGTGGAGATGCGCCTGCGCTTCCCGCACGACGCGCCCGCCGCGCGCGCCGCCCGCGCCGCCGCGCCCTGCCAGGTGACACACGCACACAGGACACGCGACCTAACTCACCTCACTCACGCCATTTGTGCACTTATTTGTATATTTTAACACTTTCAAAAGCAGAAGATATTCCAAAGTCGTCACAATTTTCATTTTTACGTACCTAGTAATCTAACAAAAATCAATAAAACGCCAAGTCGCCAGTGCCGCAAATCATAACTGGCATGGTTGCAGCGATTAAATGAATCAAAATAGATTTGTGTTTCTATAAGCGACGAACGAAGATTTTGTATTTAAATAACGTATTCATAGTCTATTGGTCATCCTTCAAAAGAATTTTTTAGGAAATGACAGAATAGCTAATAACTTCATAAATATATCCTTTACGCAGGATTATACGTAAGGTACGATGCAAAATAGCATGGATACCATAATGTCTATTTTCCCGTGAAGGCGTGAATGTTTGAGTTTGAGTGTTCGAATAACACTAATCGCGTCATTTCTCGTTTCACATAATTATTTTCCTGTACTATCCATGCAATTCTGCATCTGACTGTACAGTTAGGAGTTTATACAAAATACTTATAGGTGATTTTATCAAAATTTTGTCACAAGAATACAACTATAGTAGGGGAGCGGTGGGCACGTTGTAACAGTTTTTCGTTTCTTGCTTGAATATAAAGATTTATTTGGCACATTCAGCATAAGAAACTTTACAAACGCCAAATCAGGTTTAGGCTTTTAAGTTTTATTCTGAATCTAATAGAAAAATCTTCAAAAATAAACAAATAACATTCCTTTCTTAACTTCAACTATTAAAGATTTTTGGCTAACAGCTATTTATAATCTTAACTAGCTGACCCGGCCACGCGTTGCTGTGGCTAAAGTTTTTGTTATATTACATTATAGTAAACAATCTAAGAGGAACAATAAGAGAACATCAGTCACGGAGTCCACTATGCTTTTTCACACAGATGGTATTTGTAAAAAAATATGGTGATCTCCTTATTTGACTTTCTACTACTATAACCCTACCTACCCTACACTACCCTACACTACACTACACTACCTTACACTACTCTACACTACCTTACACTACCCTACACTACCTTATACTACCCTGCACGACCTTACACTACCCTACACTACACTACCCTACACTACCCTGCACTACCCTACACTACCCAACACTACCCTACAGTACCCTACATTACCCTACACTACCCTACCTACCCTACACTACTCTACACTACCTTTCACTACCCTATACTACCTTATACTACCCTACACTACCTTACACTACCCTACACTACCCTACACTACACTACCCTACACTACCCTGCACTACCCTACACTACCCGACACTACCCTACACTACCCTACATTACCCTACACTACCCTACCCACCCTACACTACCCTACACTACCCTACCTACCCTACACTACCCTACCCACCGTACACTAATCGATAAAGAGAAGATCAAAAGTTTTGTATAATTATTTTGTTAGATTTTTTCCGTGGCATTTGACTGAAAATAATAAATTAATCGTTTAAATATGAAAAAAAAAAATTGAAAATGATTCTAATTAACTTTTATAATTATGTGATAATACTGACATGTACATATTTAAATTACAGAGTTTAAATAATAATTTCAATAAGAATTGAAATACTAATTTAATCGTTTAAATATAAGAAAAAAAACTGAAAAACTTGTTATCATAGCACATTGAAATAATAAGTGCTAAATATTTTTTTATATAGGTTAAATAAAAATAATAAAAAAAAATATTTGTACAACTATTGAAAAAGTGTAAAAAATTGTGTATCATTTTTGCATTGACATTTTAATAATATATTATTGTATATTCAAATTAAATTATAAAGTTTTGATCAATGAAGCACAAATAAGTAAAAAACAGGATTAATTTCACTGTATTATCTTCATTATAATATGAATTCAATTTCCACTTCAGTCTAAGTAACATGTGGCCGGCTATGCTAACACCAAAAATTTAAAAAGTGGAAGTAATTGAATTATACGATATTTCGTTCACTACAAAATAAATTTAATTAATTTTATAGCGTCAACAACACGTGGTAATTATACAGCTGTTAAAATGTAGCTTATATGACACGTTCGTAGATTTACCATAGCAGCGCCATCTATTGATTACTTACTCAACCCAGTCGAAAGGTATCGACATCTGTTAGAATCATTTGGAGTTAACAAATAATTGTGACTGTCAAATAATAACAGACAAATAATTAGCAATAAATTAAAATTGCGACTATAATTTGAGATTTAAACTATCCTATCTCTCAAGTTGGATCGAACTGCACATGGTGTGCGAATTTTATTATAATCGGTTAAGTGGTTTAGGAGTCCATTGAGGACAAACATTGGGACACGAGATTTATATATATTAAGATTACTTCAGTAAGCAGACTTTTGATTCATAATATATAACGTAGGTATTTTAGCATTATAAACCTTAGATACATTAAAACAAACTTAGGCTTATAAGTTTTACTGTTTTAATCACAATCTAATAGAACAATGGGCAAGTTTCCGAATGTATGGTTTTGTGATGAGGTCTGCCACTGGTTTTTCATGCCCGAAAACCTACGTATATCTCTACAAGACCTTAATTCGGTCGCAACTGGAATATGCAGTCCCTGTATGGAATCCCTTTTATAGCAAGTATTCAGATATGATTGAGAGAGTTCAAAAGAAATTTTTGAAAGCCATGCATTTCCGTTGCTTTCGTACCTATGTATCCCACAGTAGCTTGTTGGATCATTATAAACTTTTAACGCTAAAATCGAGACGCATAATTCTGGAAACAAAATTTTTATTTGACTTATGTAATAATGCATATGATTGTATGGATATTAGAAATAAGATCTGTTACGTAGTACCAAGAACAACGATAAGTCATGGAGTGCGCGCCCGACCACTATTCGCAGTTACTTCTTGTCGCACAAATGCGGGAGCGCGCGCGCCACTTCGTCGTATTGCGAAACAGTACAATGAACTATTTGAAAATATTGAATTCTTTGGCGTATCTGCTCGACAGTTTAAAAAAATAATTCATAACAAAATATCAAGTACATAATTACTAATTACTATTATACCTAATTAAACTTATTGCCTGTTGTTGCACTATATTGTCTATGTCATATTTTATTGATGTACAATGTTTTACAATGTTTTATCTTTTTATCCTGGTTTTAAGTATTAATTTAATTGTTTTTTTTTTAATTTATTTGTTTATCCCATTTTAATTTAATTTGAGTTTAATTTTGAGATAATTTAGATTTGATTATTTAATAAATATGTATTTAATTTGATTTTAAGATTTGATTGACATGAATTTAATTTAATTTAATTTTAATATTATTTAATGTACAGTTTTGTGTCGCACGTACAGAATTTTAATTTTAAATACTTTTTATATTATGTGGAAAATGTTGTTGGTTGTGCATTTATCACATTTATGGATTTATATTGTTTACTGTAAAAATGTAATGTACCGCCGTTTGTTTTCTCAAATAAATAAAATAAAATAAAAAAAAATAAAAAATAAAAGTTGTATGTTAAAACTTACCCCGTAAAAGTGTTACAACATACCCCACTACGAGGTTTTTTCAAATAAAATCTATTAAAAAAAAGTCGCTTACTTTGTTTGAAATTACAGTTAATATAATTAAACTAAACAAATGCTAAAGGTATTTGTATAAATCAACAACTGCTAAACAATTTAAAATCTACGAAAATCAATTTTGTATAAACAAAAAAATGTCCATTACGTGGCTTTATAGGAGCACCTGCACAACACCGCTTCTTGCGCTGCCCGGGGCGGGGTACTTATCGCACATATATGATGGAATGGGTAGTACATAATAATTAAAGTTGAAAATCAAACGATTATTCATCTATTTTGTGGGCAAAAAACGCTTGTTACAACCTACCCCAGTTACAACTAGCCCCCGCTCCTTTGCGTATAAGACCTTGCGCGCACTGCCTTGCGGTGGTTTACACTACTAGATACGTCGACTCGATGCGTAGACTCGATAGACCCTTAGCGTTGTGCATGTAGTCGTATCGATTCGATGGAGAACTTATTAATATGTAGCAAAACGAACGCGGGTAGCCGGCTCTCCGCGACGCATGCCCGCGCGGTAGTTATGGAATTAATGCTATGTCGCATAAATTTCATTAGCATGCGAATTCGTAAGTCTTAGCATGTTAATTGCTATTGCTATGCTATTTGCTAATATAACGATAAATGATAATAAATATTTATATGAATTTTGTTATTATACGAATTAAAAGCGCGTTCGTCAATAACGTGCGTTTAGTTTGCTCGCCGATAACGTTTCATTTCTGCTGGCACACTTGCATTATGTTGTGATTAAGATAACAAAATTATGATCATATTATTATACCTAATTAAAAATATTTAACCATTGAAACCTTTTATATCAATAGCATGAAGTTATAAACGAAATACGAAGAAAGAAAGAAAGAAAATACATTTATTTGGCGCACCATTACATGAATAATGTACATAAAACTAAATGTAAATAAAACTAAAATGAAAAAAACAATGAATTCACTTCGCACTTCACAGAATTTCGCATCTACATTTCATTTGCTAAATGCTAAATGAGCATTCGCATGCTAATAATGAATGCTAATGCTAATTAATCCATCACTACCGCGCGGGTCAACGCAACGGAGCACTTTTGTATGCATGAAGCAAATAACCGGTGGAGTGCGCGTACGATGCTATTGCGCTCACCAAACATATGCTAAAACTAGTAGAAGCGGCAGTCGCAAATGCAGTACGCACGTCACGTGCTCCCGATTTTTAAGCGAATCAAATTAAAGGTACACGACTTGACCTTGAACGGACCAATAGCAGCCGCGCATTTTTCTTCGTCCCCCGGCCCGCCGTGGTGAGTTGTTTACTTAGAAGAAATCGGGCTATGCGCTCTCTAGTGGTTATATTCTCTATGTTTGTATGGGACCGCGCGGGCTTCCGCTTTACACAGTTTGAGCTCTTAGTTCTCCATCGACACGACTAACTACATGCACACCGTTAAAGTTGAACAAGCGTCATTTCCGGGATAATAATTTGGTTTCTGCGAAGAGGACCGTCCGCATGAACACACGCGCTTTGTTACGCGACGGCTGTCCGTCGCGGCGTCCGCGTTACAGTGGGGCCGTTATACTCGTAAGTTGGCGAGTCTGAAGTTAGGCTCTGCGAATTTTAGCGTTTTAAAACTTGTACAAAAATAAAGGTTTTTAAAAAGTAAATACCAATAATAGTTTAAACAGCAATAACAACTGCAAAACTTCAAACTCGCCAACTTATAACGGCCGTACCTACTGTACGCAGTTTCTGCCCTATGACCGCTCGTGAAAACGAGTGGTATACTCCGTCGGTTTAGGTAGTTAACTAAAGGTAAACAATCTTGGCATGTCTTTTTATCTAAAAGTTGTCTATAAATTGTACGTAAAAATCTTTGCAAATAATAACAATAATAAATAATAAATAAATAATAAATTTTTATTCAAATAACAACGTTCACAAAAAATGAGCATAAGCTAATAGTAAAAAGATTTTCCATACAATTATTGTACCTAAGATTAAATTAAATCTAAAATATTATTAAAGGTGCAATTAAAATCATGGTTCGAAAACGCAATATTTAATAGCGGACCGCCCGATCTAGGTTAATTTAAACCTGTGTTTCAGGCCATCGCTTTACATTTTAATTAATTATGTCGGTTTAATTATAATTTACAGCAAAAACTATTATAAAAATATAATTTATATTTAATAACTACGAAAATAAGCTTATGGTACAATAATACCTAAAACTATGTCTATGAACTTATACAAAAATAAACATTACGAGGGGAACAGATAAAATTATGCCAAAATTTCCAGAAGTTGTTCTGTGTCTATATAATTCAGTGTTAATAAATATTCTGATATCATCTTACTACACTTTTTATACCTAACATAATAGAAACTAAGAACCTTATTGAGCCTATTGTATAGAAAAGGTCCTAAGAACACGTAAAAACGCCTAGCAAAGGCATGTCTGGTTTGAGGCTTTATGCAAACCAAGTCCTTCCTTCTCCTGTCAGAAGGTACAGGGTCAAAAGGAAGTGCAGAATGCTGGTACAGTACAGTGTTTAAAATAAATAATTGCCGCACTGTAAGCACCTTACACGCTATGTAGAGCTGCTGCGTAGGAAATCTAAAAGGTCGAAATGTGGCGACCTTGAGAATTGCCCTTTGAGCACGCTCTAACTGCAGCAAAATTGTCTTAGCTGCACCACCCCAAGAAGTTATGCAATATGTTAGAATGGATTGACACAAAGCTAAATATACCTGTTTTATTAATTTGTAGTCGGCTATGTTCCGTAAATTTTTAAAAACGTATATTAATTTGCGCACTCTCGTACACAGTAGCTCGATATGTTTACGGAAATTTAGATTTGTGTCAATTGTGACACCTAGATATTTTAAATGGTCAGCTTTAACTAAAGTCGGGCAAGTGCATGCAGTGTCAGCATACGTGCAGTTATGCGCGTGAATATTTAGATTAGTAAGCGGTATGTTAGTGTTTCTCATTGTAAATAAAATGTAATTTGTTTTATCTGCGTTTAGTGATAGAAGATTTTTTTGGAGCCAGTTAGACACAATGTTAAAACCATTTTGGGCATATTCATACACCTCAACTAGTGACTTACCTGAAAACAATATAGCGGTGTCATCTGCATATGACATTATAACACCATTTTGGAGCGATAGGCTGCATAGTTCATTTATATAGATTAAAAATAATGTGGGCCCCAAAATGCTACCTTGTGGAATACCAAAAGAAGTATTTTTAAGATCCGAACTGGTATACTGACCTATTTTTACACATTGATGACGATCGCTGAGATAATCAGAAAATAGTAGAAGTTAGAACCTCTTATCCCGAGTGTTTCAAGTTTGTGCAACAGTAAAAAACATGAAATAGTGTCGAAAGCCTTGGCAAGGTCCAGAAAGATCCCAATTGTGTGCATACCATTATCTAGGTTAGTAGTAACATAGTTAGTCAAAGTGTGGACTGCTTGGCTAGTTGATTTTTTGGCCCTAAAACCAAATTGTCCATCTGATAGTAGTCTGTTATCTTCTAGGTATTTTATCAATCTACTGTTAATAATTTTTTCTAAAATTTTTGAGAGGCCTGATAACACTGAGATGGGTCTGTAATTATTCACACTGGTTTTATCTCCAGATTTGAATACAGGTGTGACCACAGCCTTTTTTAGTAGTTTTGGAAAAATACCTTTAGATAAGCACAGTTGAAAGATGTGTGTTAAAGGAGGGGCAAGTATGTATTTAAATCTTTTCAGAATTTTATTAGGTATACCATCCCACCCTGTGGCGCAAACATCCTTAAGCCCGCTTATAATTCTGACTACTTCGTTAACGTCGGTATCTAATAAAACAAAAGAATTTAGTGTGGAGGAGGTCGTGGTCGAGTTGTGTTGGGAAAAGTTACTTGAGTTAAGGGTTTTTTCAGCCAAGTTTTTACCAACATTAACAAAAAAACTGTTTGTTTTATTTATCGCCTCGGTTGGGTTTATGTCTGACAATAATATATCGAGTGGAGGTTCGAGTTTCTTGGATCGAAAAGTGTAAGATTTTACAAACTTCCAAAGGAGTTTACTATTTTTCCCGGCCTTCTGTAATTCATTTTTATCATACTGATTTTTTAGTTTCTTCAAAAGATTATTACAGAAGTTCCGATACCTTTTATAAGTTATAGAAAGCCCTTCGTCATCAGGAGTCAATTTCAATTTTAAGTGAAGTCTGTCTCTATGCCTTATGCAACGAACAAGACCAGGGGTGATCCAGGGTTTAATACAACTATACTTCCTAGGCATTGTCTTAGTAAACGTATTTTTCTTTATCGCGGATTGTAGCGAATTTATGAAATAATTTAACGAACAGTTCGCATCGTCTGAATTATAAACAGGGTCAAGATCAATACAGCGTATGTCATTTTCAAGATTTGTCATATTAATTTTAGTGCAGCTACGCATGCAGTTATTTCTAGGTGAACTTATTTGTAATGATAGTAAAACCGCCTGATGATCGGTAAGCGTAGAATTAGTAACCAATGTGGTGGATGGATTTTTTGATTTTAAAATGATGTGGTCTAAACATGAGCCGCTCTGATGCGTGGGGTGGTAGTGAGCTGGTAGAAGTCCATGAAATGAGCAAATATTTAGATAATTATGTATGTTAGTGTCTGTTTTCCCGGAAGCAATGTTAATGTTAATATCGCCCAAAAGTATTATGTTTTTAAAAGACGTTAGGTTTTTTAAGTTTGTGTCAAGCGAGTCCAAAAATCTATCTAAGTTTTGAGAAGGAGGCCTATAAATAGCCATGACTACCGTATCGGGTACAATTTTAATTATTAAACAATTACTATCTAGGAATACAGGTTCTTCTCTTATTGTTCTTAAATTATTTTTTATATAAACCACTACACCATCGTTCTGGTTTATGTTGATGTTACTTCTGTAGGAATAATAGCCGTCAAGAGATGGTAAGTTAGTCGTATTCTTTGATAGCCAACACTCTGTTAAGACAAGAATATCACAGCTTACGTCTAGGTCCTGTAACAACACTTCAAAACCAGTCATGTTTCGATTTATGCTACGAATATTCTGTGTGAGTAGCGTTAATGTCTTGTCACCAGAAGGAAGAAGGTGTTTACAATCCCCAACATTGCAGACTTTAGACTCCGACACAGAAAAACTATCTAGATCGTAAATTAGCTGATTTGTCATAACGGTTATAAAAGTAAAGAAAAATAAATATAAACTACCTGGTTATCTGCTAATTAACTAAAGTATTAGGTGACGCTCTTAGGCGCCTTCATAGTCTATTGAATTGATGTAATTCATTTCTGCATGCTTGCGGGCCGGGCAACTTACATCACCAGTTGGATGGTCACATTTCCTCTTGAAACGTTTGCACGTTGCGCATAGAGGGGAAGAAGATTTGCTGCTACATTCCTTGAAGGAGTGTCCGCTCTCTCCACAGTGGTTGCAGGTAGGACTGGTTTCCCGGCAGAACTTGGCTGCGTGTCCAAACTGCTGGCAATTGAAGCACCTGGTGACTATAGTGAAGTCTCTCATTGGGCATGATGTCCAATTTATGAAAATTCGGCTTTGATTAATGATGATCTTTCTTATGCTAGCAGGTAGTTCTAAGATGTAGTTACATGTTGGAAGGTCTTTCTTACCCGATTTATGGCTCAATTTGATGCAATCTAAGAAGGACTCACGAGTTATATTCGGCAACTTGTCTGAAAGATTCTGCTCGTAGATACAGTCAAATACCTCCTTCTCAGTGAGAGGGACGGGGACACCAATGACAGCAATTCTAGGTCGGCGTTTGGATTGTTCTTCTATTTTAAGGCCAGATGATACTAGTTTTTCCGAATTCCTAAGTTTGTCTATATCGCCTTTGTCTTCGGTGCTAATCAAAACTCCCCCATTTTTCACTTTCTTCAGGCCACGAACATGAAGCTTCAGTTGTTCTGGGGAGATAATCTTTTGCACAAGAGACTTGGTCTCGTCACTTGTTTGGGTCTTATCGCTGGGATAGATGGCGACTGAGCTCAAATTTGCAGGACGGACGATGTCGGCACCTTTCTTAACCATACTAGCATAAGAGCCTGCAATTTCTGATGGCTTCAATTTTGTTTCGACGACCTCTTTGAATTGCTGGAGAGAGTTCACGACGTTCTGCTGAGCCTGAAGATGCTGGATTGTGGTATGGGCCAAGATAGTTTTTGTCTTCAGAGATTGGTATAACACGGCCATCTGAGCCGTCCCATTTGAGACCTTACGGCAGAGAGCGGAGACACGAAGCTTCTGGTCCGAGTTCATCTTACTATCCCCGGCTGTATTGCAAACTTCCTGCAGAATTGCATCTATGGATCCTAACCACTTCTGTACCTCCTGCGTACATATAACTTCACTCGGCAGTTCATTCTCCGCGGGGGCTGCTGGGTTTGGGTCGCTAGGGGGTAATGGTTGGGTAGGTGTCGGTGGAGGACTTCGCCGTAATAATTGACTTCGACCAAACGGGCTCACTCCAGGGTTGGACATCTTACCGAATACACTTTATTGATTGTTTATAAATCTATTTATTTCATCATGTTACTAAAAACACACGCGACACACTTTGAGTTTATAGTGACGGAGCAATATTTATATTTAATTGTCGTAATTGTTTATTTCATAATAATCAAGAACACACGTCCGCTTAGTTTCGCGACTCGTAAGCGACAGGTAATTAATCGATTTAGGTAAATAGGTATTTACCTAAATCGATGTTAGCCAATAAGCTAAATTTAAATAATCTTTGTGTATATTATATACGACCTCTTTAATATAAAAAGACATACCAAGACTGTTTACCTTTAGTTAACTACCTAAACAAACGGAGTATAGTTAGTAATAGGCCTTTTAAATAAGACCGGATGCTATAATTTTTTTAAGAATTAGGAAGTTATTAGTTAAATTGTTTCTTTCTTAATTAGAGCTGAGTACGAAATTGTAATTGTTTTGGTATAATTTAATTCGCGGTAGGTCCGCCGTTTTCCTAGTGATGGCAAACATAAGCGCTTTGAATATGTGCCTGGACCGAAAATAAAAGGTTGCCACCTAGTGCCGTTTCTGAAAACTTCTTCTTGAAATAAATAAGTCAAGTTTGAGTGTCTTTTAGGCTGCAGCTGGCCGGGCTTTAGGGCTTTGATTACATAGTGATTACGTTGTGCAGGAGTGCACGTGCCGGCACTGCTCGACGTGCGCGTGCTCGGCGCGCGGCGCGCGCGGCGCGGGCGCGGGGAGCGCGGGGGGCGCGGGGCACGGCGCGCCGCCGCTGCCGCCCGCCGCGCCGCCCGCCCTCGCGCGGTTCGCGCGCTCCGACTCCAGTAAACTGACGCTCACCATGAAGAAGGAGGCGCTTGGTATTGACCTCCTTGTAGCTACAGAGCCCGTGCCTGCCATATATTCGATATTTTATAAAAGCTTAGCATAGTTTGTTCGCACATTCTCCTCAACACAGGATTTAAAGTCTGGCTGAGTGTTGAAAGAACCGCCTGGCTACTGAGGACACTTTTTCATAATTACAAATGAAACATATCAAAATTCAACTTTTATAGCATAACGCATTTTTTTATCAAAATTACTTTTTATTAAAATGTAAGGGAGAGGGATTGCCACCACACTAAGAGTCTGGCGCTGGACGATCATAATTAGGTAACCCGAAATATTACTAATATCGTCCAGAATAACATATTATAAAAAAAATGAACTTTATAATAATTAAATGAATTTACATATACGCACCTTTTTGTTGGGGAATCATCTGTATGACGTAGCGTGTCAGACATTTACTGACTAAACCGGACCGGACTGCTGGACGGCAAGTTACCATTGCTCGCAGTCCGCAAACCCGCGCTAACGGTGGTTGGAAACCGGGATCGAAATCCCGGTGGCGGCGGCGGGGGTGTGAGGGCCATTTCCTCTCGCGTGCGGCCACCTCCGTCGCTAGCATTACTGCTTCGCCGGAGGGGACCGCCTGCCGCTCTTCCTCGCTCAAGACGATAGCCTGTACCAGGGTCTGGCGCGAAATGCCACCGCCGTCGATCTCCTCCACGAGGACACGGCGGTGCTCCGCCCAAGCGGGGCACACCTCTACCGTATGTTCCATCGTGTCCTCCGGGTGGTCCACACGTTTTTTCCGCCTGAATCCGATGCAGGAACTTCTCGAACTCACTATATCTGGTGAGGCTCTACGTCATACGGATGGTGAGGACGCCATGACGTCTTTCCGACGACTCCTTAAAGAGGGGACTTACCGCCATGATGACGGCGTGCCCAATATTACACACCATTGTTATCTGATACCTACAAAACAACTATAACTAAAACTTCACAGTCGGGCATCGTTCTACCTGTGTTGGGGACCAGCACTGACAAACTATCAGCTTGTATATCTGGCAGCCGCAAGCTCTCGCTCTATTGAGCACCATCATCATCAGCATCGATTGCATTAAGTCCAGAGTGTGGTGGAGTCATTTTGATCTTTTTGACAATCATCTTTACTGTTAAAAGGTAGGGTACCTTTAGTTGCTGTTCGAACCAGTCAATTAATACTGTGTGTATATCTATGCACACAGTATTCTATATCTATACTATCTATTAACAAATGTCCTAAAAAACTCTGTGTAAAACAGTTAAGTTACTATATCTGGTTAGGTACTTAATCTACAAGAAGCAACATCCCCTCAAGTTGAACTAAATACGAGAAATATAAAGAGTATTAACAAGTCAGTCACTGTATATGAGGCTCATAGATGAGGTTTTTGAGTAGTGCTTACTTGCATACGAGTTGTGACCAACCATATTTATGTATTGCTTCCTTATTTCAGACTCTTCCATTCTTGCCTCCAAGAGTACGAAGAAGTCGGGCGAGCCCCTCCCCGACGTGGAGACGTACCGAGCCTCTCGCAGCAAGCTCAAGAGCTCCGTCAAGGTATAACACTCCTAATGCAGTCCGCCCCTCCGCAGGCGAGCGTCGTCCTCTCGCTGTGCAGTCGCGCAGTGGTTAGTGTATGTCGTTGGCAAGCATTTACACCTAGAAGGCGGTTGTTTCAGACGCGTCGGGGGTACTCCCTGCACTGCTGGCTGCCAGACACCGAAGCCGCGCCCATAAGGTACGCGTCCTGTCTCTTACTTAGCGCCTTTTCAACGTCCGTGGTGTTACTTCCACGTTGTTTGTATGCAAGTTTTTATTTATTTGTAAGTTCGAGTTAGGCTGGTGAGCAGCTTACTGGAGTCATGTAGCAAATTGACATGCCTTCAGGTAAAATACCCATCATCTAGGCAGACCGCCTACCACCTTTAAACCTCTTCTCGCATCATTCCTAAATGAAACGAAAGCGTTTACTTAAAAGAACAATGGGTAATTTTGTATAGCCCTTGTACGGTTCCCACCTTGTAGCATTGTAGACTAACAGTGGCACTCATAGACAGCTAATGATTCAAAAGCGTCCCTTAAAATCCATTAAAGTTAAGACTTCATTACTAAACGGTCCATTACACACCACAGTTTTACAATGTAATTCTGTGAATGTGACAATTTCTTAACGGACCGTTTAGAAGTTAAGTGAAGGTTTGGCAATTCTTAACTTTAATGAACATTAACGTTTGAATCCCCAACCGGTCCTATGAGACCGCGCTGTTATTGTTTTACTATTGTGTCTCGTTTCGCGGGTATATGAGTAATTAAGGGATGCTAATGAATCATTAGCTGTCTCTGAGTGCCACTAATAGTGTCATTTAGAACACCAGCGCAGTGTTGTTTGAGTTTTAGTGTGATTAATTAACGCAAAAATGAATAAGTATTTATGAGAAAATGTAAGAACATAAAAATTAATGAAAGACCGAAGTTACAATAACTTCTTTATAACATTTTTAATTGCCAAGTGTGTCTACAGAACAAAAAATGCATTTTTACTGTTCTGTAGACTAAATAAAAAACAGTCTTTATTCTGTCTAAAAAGAGACCAATTCAGCTTTCTGCCGTAGGTTCTGGTACAAAAAAAAATAATAAATAAAAACCATCAATCTTTAAAAGCACAGTTTTATTCAATTGTGTTGTTACTCTCAATGATTATATCGTCCTAGGCACTTGCCAGTGCCAGACCTATAAGTTATCTAGTTATGTTGGCAGGCAGCAAATAAGCACCATATTATTATTACTGTGTGGGCTCAAGCACCTTGAGTTGTACCTTGATCAAAATATATGTGGATCGTATCCGTCAGCTGATTTGTTGACAACAAAACAAAGCCATCTAGTGATGATATAATATATTTTTTTAAAGACTTTTTAGAAAAGTGCCAATTTCAACTTCAAGGTGCTACAAGGCGTGCCCCCCTTGTAGCACTTTGTTTGACCCATGTTCTTAAATGAAAAGGTTTATACTCGTGATGTCACAAACTCTTCCCGTGATCGATCGGCATTGGTATGCTAATCTTTTGTGTCACAGGCCTCTCAGCCATGCGAAGCGCTTGTACCCGTGATATTAGAGACGTCTTAATATCAACATTCGGGCGTCCTACTGTGTCGTTTAGCTGGCGTGACAGGCTCGCGAGGTTCCTGTTTCTAGATTTGACATGTGTGTCGTATGTGTGTGCAGGCCGAGTAACGGTCTGTCGGTGCTGGGCAGCGCCATCATCCCGGAGCTGAAGCCGCGCGTGCCCACCATGAGCGAGCGCGACCTCACGCGCGTCTACACGCCGCGCCACTACCTGCGCTCCTAGCGCGCCGCGAGCAAGCGCGGCCTCACGCGCGTGTCACGACGCGCCACTACCTGCGCTCCTAGCGCGCCGTGCAGCCCGCCGTGAGCGAGCGCGGCCTCACGCGCGTGTCACGTCGCGCCACTACCTGCGCTCCTAGCGCGCCGTGCAGCCCGCCGTGAGCGAGCGCGGCCTCACGCGCGTCTACACGCCGCGCCACTACCTGCGCTCCTAGTGCGCCGTGCAGCCCGCCGTGAGCGTACGACCTCACGCGCGTGTCACGCCGCGCCACTACCAGCCCACCGCCCACGCCCCCACCACACACTAATCATGATAAATGATGTGCACAAATATTTATAGTATTTTATAAATAAATATAATGCTCATTTTTGTAATTTTGACTTTGATTTTATGAACTTACCAAACAACAGGCAACCGGATATACAGGGATAAAAAGTAAAATTCTGTACTTATCGCAAATTCTGACATCGCTACATCTTAATATATATAAATCTCGTGTCCCAATGTTTGTCCTCAATGGACTCCTAAACCACTTAACCGATTATAATAAAATTCGCACACCATGTGCAGTTCGATCCAACTTGAGAGACAGGATAGTTTAAATCTAAAAAAAAAAAAAGTTGGGTAAAGTAGGGTAGTGTAGGGTAGTGTAGGGTAGTGTAGGGTAGTGTAGGGTAGTGTAGGGTAGTGTAGGGTAGTGTAGGGTAGTGTAGTGTAGTGTAGGGTAGTGTAGGGTAGTGTAGTGTAGTGTAGGGTAGTGTAGTGTAGTGTAGCGTAGTGTAGTGTAGGGTACTGTAGGGTAGTGTAGGGTAGTGTAGGGTAGGTAGGGTAGTGTAGGGAAGGTAGGGTAGGGTAGCGTAGGATATGTAGGGTAGTCATTTGACGGGAAAAATTCCAAAAATAAATAATTGTCTACCCCGTGCGAAGCCGGGACGGGCTGCTAGTAAATAAAATAAAACATTCCACCACGTATATGTATGACGGTGAGTCGGCGCTACGGTTGTTTTAAAAATAAAGCAGCTTTGCTGATGTCACATCACATTCTTGGTTATTTTCCATCTTCTCCAAATGAAATAGTGAGTACACTTTAAATAACTTTTATTCAGTAAGAAAACAATCAGTATAAATACAACAGTATAGCTATGACTCACTGAGATGTGTTCCGTACGACGTCTCGTGTGTCTGTGTGACAGCGGCTCCGATAGGAGTGAGGCATATTTATCGGAACAGTTAAAAAAAAACCGGGCAAGTGCGAGTCGGACTCGCGCACTGAGGGTTCCGTAGTAACTTACCTAAAAACAGTTCAATCGAACAATTCGACAGTCTCGAAATGTACGTTTTTTGCAGTATACACGGACGAATCTTTTTTTCCCGTCACTTTACCAATTGAATTGAAAATTGATTTTTGCAGAGCTTCAAGGGACCACGGACCCAATTATATGGTGTTAATTTCAACTCAATACCTCTAACTTACCTATGAATAAAGTTCAATTCTCGAATCGAGCGTTGAAGATTTTTCAAAAAAATAATTCTTGTGACGTAACAAGAAATTTTCAGTTTTCAGACTTTTCCCTATATGAGTGCTATAAAACGTTGCTTCATGCCAAATTTCAAGATTCTAGGTCGACTGAAAGTACCCTTTAGGTTTTGATTCCCTTGCGAGTACTTGCGAGTTTCAAAATATGCAGCTTAAATTGCTGTTTCTTTTGATTGCGTTGACATAGAAGTTTGATTTTTTCACAGCTTAAAGGTATTATAGACCTGAGTATTTGATATGAATTTCAATTTAATACCTCCACGCGTTTATGAGGAAATGGGTAGTAAGTTTAAAATTATTAAAAAAAAAAATATTATGTGATGTAACTAAAAATTTATGGTTTTCGTAATTTTTCCTTTATCTATGCTATAAGACGTTGCTTCGTACCAAATTTCAAGATTCTGAGTTCACGGGAAGCACCCTATAGGTTTTGATTCCCTTGCAAGTGTCGAAAATTTGCGTCATAAACGGCTGTATCTTTTGATTGCGTTGGCTCAGAAGTTTGATTTTTTCACAGCTTCAAGGGACGTTAGACCTGAGTAATTGATATAAATTTCAGCTTCATACCTCCACGCGTTCCTGAGAAAAAGGGTCTTGACAGACGGACGGACAGACGGACAACAAAGTGATCCTATAAGGGTTCCGTTTTTTCCTTTTGAGGTACGGAACCCTAAAAATAGGTTTTTCAGACCGTTTTCACATTTTCCGATCCGATATCGGTATCGGACGCCGATACGATATCGGGGTAAGGTAAATGTATGAGATATGTACCTGTCTTTCATATTGTCCGACCCGATATCGGATATCGGAGCACAGCATTTCATACATTTTACTTACCCCGATATCGTATCGGCGTCCGATACCGATATCGGATCGGATAATGTGAAAACGGTCTCAAAGTAACAGCATGAAACAGATATCTCAGAACCGATTAATAACAGTTCCTGCCTGTTTCGCCTGTTCCACAACAAATGGCTAGCCATAACATTAGCTCTTTCTATCTAGCCTAAGGATGTTTACTTTGTTAGAAAAAGATACAAACAAAACGATGTGGAACACTTTCGAATGAAACATGCTCCTTTCTCTTGTGACATACAGTTTTAGAAAGAGACAGCATCTGTTCTTTGGAACAAACTCTTTGCTCCTTTGGTTCAAAAGAAAATGTCAGCAAGAACGTTTCTTAAAGAAAGTATCATCTGTTATGTCACTGTTGCTGACCTTTTCGGATACGAGTCCCGTACGGTATACCGAATTACCCTTGGACGATAGAACTGTCTGCAGAAAGCATGGTTCACCGACGAACGGTAATACGAAAAAAGTAATTGGCATCGAAAGCACCTTTTCTTACACCATCATCTGCCTAGCCTTTTCCCAACTATATTGGGGTCGGCTTCCAGTCAAGCCGGATTCAGCTGAAAGCACCTTTTCTTACACCGCTGATCCAAAATAATTGTCTTTAGTTTCTCGGTCAAACAATTTTGACAGACATTCATTTCGTCAACTACGGCAACCCTGCCGAATCATACTTCATGGCCCGTCTCTTCGATCGCACCCACACCCGTGTCATCAACACCCTTTCGGCCGTCCACGAGGAGATCGCTGGCACCCCGGCGCTGCGGGAACCCTCCGAGCCCCGCGAACCCACACCTACGCCCGCCACCGTCGTACCGGATGTCGAAGCAGATACTGACGCGTCCACTGCTAGCCGTCCTCCTCTCCCACCCCGTGCATCCGTCGGCGAACCTGCTACCACCGCTGCAGTGTCCTCGATTTTACCTGACGATAATGGTGGTATTCAGATCAATGAAGTCTCTTCAAGTTCACCAACAGAAGGCGCACCTAAGCCCCGTAGTCGACGTCCACGCACTGACGCCAAGCGCGACAAACCGGGAGCTGCGCCGGACCGTGTGCTGCGCTCGCACCATGAGGCCGAGACCCCGCAGCGCCCGCACACGCGCCAAGCCACGCGAGCGCGACCTCTCCATCTCTCGATCTCGATTTCACTTTTTGTTGAAACAGAGACGATCGTAAATTATCGATTCTTGCTCGTAACAACGGCTAAGTAGTATATATAAATACCTACTTATTCGTATCGAACGATATCTATATACAACATGTAACATAATTAAAGCACATCCTCTGGGTGGGTCATTGTACTCGTCATTATGAACAACTTTTACCATGGGACCAAATCTGAAATCGAGAAAAAATAATCAGCTGTTCTCTACATTTATGTTCGCTTATTTCGTCAAAATGTATGGTAGTGTTGAGTAGATAGGGTAGTGTAGGGTAGATAGGGTAGTGTAGAGTAGGTAGTGTAGGGTAGGTAGGGTAGTGTAGGGTAGTGTAGGGTAGTGTAGGGTAGTGTAGGGTAGTGTAGGGTAGTGTAGGGTAGTGTAGGGTAGTGTAGGGTAGTGTAGGGTAGTGCAGGGTAGTGTAGGGTAGTATAGGGTAGTGTTGGGTAGTGTAGGGTAGGCAGGGTGGTGTAGAGTAGGTAGGGTAGGGTAGCGAAGGTTAGGTAGGGTAGTCATTTGACGGGACTTAAAAGCTAGTATTGTAACTAAATGTTATAAATAATCTAATTAAATACTTACTATTACAATTTATGTACCTACATTAAAAATATATATACTTACCTACACTAAATAAATCCATTTAAATATATGTAGATTAAATATTATTTAAAATCTTAAGGGAGTTAAAAATGTAATCCTCTTAAAAAGGATTAGCTTATAGAGCATAGTCTGGATTAGATTAAATAAATTGAACCTTCATCAGCTTTCGAGTTAGAGTGCTACTGCTTTTGGTCAACGCAACAACAAGACTAACTTTTTTGCCTACTTGTGATGTAACTCGAAATGTTCATTGGGGGTCAATCAGAGATTGTGAAATGTCCCTTAATAATGTTTAATGTAATTTTTATAACGTTTAAAAGAGATTTCTACGTGACAAGAAAGCGTTCCAAACGCTACGAGTCTTACAAATGAGACAACGAGTTTAAGTTCAATCGCGACATCGTACCAATTCTTATATATAATACTTTTGACTGATACTACGTGGTTCTTAGTTTCAAAGAATCGATACGAAAAGTTCTTGTAATAAGAAGAAAATTATAGTAGTCGTAGTGGTTGTGTATTAAGTTGTAGTGGAGTAAGTGTATTAAGTTGTTTGTTTAGATTCGTATCGTGCATCCCTACCCGTTCTGTCAAATTGACAAGGTGACAAGTCATATAAACAAACGGCTTTCTTGGCGGGATTCAAACAAAATAATACTGAGGGATTTCTTCGTGTGAAGTTCAGTGGCTGTGTAAATTGTTCGTAAATAGTTTCCTAGTGGATATGTGATGGGAAATTGATGTTAATTTGTATCTCTAGTGTCTGCACAACTGCACAATGTGTGGAAGGAACCATTAGGACCGGCGGGCGCGATCGAGAATTTTATTGTAGTGTTGACTTGACTTTCCAAGAAATTTAACTCCATACATTGGCTGCTAAAAAATTCATTATGGTTAGTAACCGTCAGAAACTTATAAACTATGCTAGTAAGACTTATCCTATTTTTAATAGACAATTAAGACAATATGTCATGTGTCAATGTCAATAAATAACCCGCCCCTGATCGTTCCCGGTGCAAAGGTGCCCATAACACGAAAACGATATTATATTTTTAGGGATCAGAAGTGAAACAGATAAAAAATGAATAAACAATCTTTAATCACACTTTCACAAAATTATAAGAATATGAAGTAGGTATTAATGAAATAAAATCACACGATAACGGTCAAGTAGCAAGTCCGTCCTCAACGCCGACCAAACGAAAAAAGGGGGGTTGCCGCACCGCGCGCCTCTTTTATAGACTACCGTCGGCCGCCGCCTGATGGTGTGACGTCACGACGTCGCCTCGCCTCCAGTTGCCAACACGGCCTCTCCTTCATTTGCTAACAATATAATAATATTTAGCAATATTTTGACTGGTTCCTTTCACTGTTTTAATTATCAGTTCCAGAGCGAGTGAAATGGGGGGGCGCAAACCCCTTCAAAGTAATTATTTTTAAACCAGTAGGGCTCCGTCGACTGTTCTTCTGGTCTTCCGACTATAAGGTGCATAGGGTAGGGGGTGTAACTTCTTCCTACTCTAATCCCCTTCATGTATAATCCTGCAGACTGAAATAGGATGACCTGATGGCCTTCTGTCGACACTACCTAAGCTGTAAGAATATATTTTTAAACAATTGTTTTCAACCTTCATTTTGATAACCCCTCGCTACAAACTCAAAGTTTTTAGTCAGTGGGTCTTCTTAAGTAAATTCATAAATCCCCGACCTTTCCTATGAGACCGCGCTGTTATTGTTTTACTATTGTGTCTCGTTTTGTGGGTATGTGATAGGTTAAATAGGTATCTGACTTTTTGATCTGCATTTCCTACATTTGGGGGATGGTTCATGAAGCTGAGGGTGAACCCCACCGCACAGCCATATATTATATATTTAGTCATAATTTTAATAATACAGGCGTATTTTATTAAAGTATGTAAGGACTTAAATAAAATTAAATTAAATAACAATATAAATTTAAAATTTAAATAACAATATAAAGTTGTCTTCCACGTCTTATCCCAAAACGCTTTATCACTTCATCTACTTCAGTGGGTATGTTTTTATGGATGTTGTGATGAAGTGCCAGTCCAGTCAGACATTCCTCAACCATTGAAATCAATCAAATAATGGCTAAGTGCCATGATTTTATTTTTTGTAACGTACCTAAAGGAAGATTTTTCCAATGTAGCTATACCAATATACGCATTGCACTACCTGTCATAATAAAAATTATGACAGTTAGTGCAATGCGTGCTAGCCTTATGAGTAAGCTTCCAGCAAACTCCATTTCCTTGATGAAGCCAACGCTGGGTTCCATTCAACGCCACCAAAACGTGTGTCTGTGCACCGCCACAAGGAGCCCGTTCACCTTGGCTCCTACTTTACAGAACTACCCGTCTTTGGTATGATAAATCAAACATACCAAGACTCAGCAGCATTTTACAACAATGTTTACAAAACAAAATGGTTAAAATCAAATGAATCAATTAGAAAGTGCATTTTAAAATGAATAAAAAGCTAAAAATCAAGAAATTACATAAAATATTCAGGTACGTAGGTCAAGACGGGGTTGGCGGGATGACTTGGATGTCTTCTTTAAGAATTGGCAAGAAATGACTCAAAGCCAGAAACAATGGAAGGAATTGAGGAAGGCTTTTGCCCAGCAGCGGGACGGTACAAGGGCGTCGCCAGTTTATGACAATATGGGGGCACTAGGGCAATATTATGGATGATAAAACCGACGAAACACGCTCAATGTAGGGTTCCGTAGTTTCCCGTCCGTCACAATAAGTATAGGTAGGTAGGTAGGTAGGTAGGTAGGTAGGTAGGTAGGTTAGGTTAGGTTAGGTTAGGTTAGGTTAGGTTAGGTTAGGTTAGGTTAGGTTAGGTTAGGTTAGGTTTTTTTTTTTTTTTTTGTGGCAGGAGTGGGAAAATCCTCATGGACACCCAGACTGCCCCACTGGTAGGGCAGTCTGGGTAGTGCCGGACTCTTACCGGCTAAAAACCCACTCCTGCCATGCGAAAGGCCCCCTGCCGCACAAGTTTAGCAGAGTTAGTGCATGGGCTGTAGGATTTTTAAACTTTTCAAAATTGTTATTTCATTTACCATATGTATAAGTCTGCATTACATTTCCGTAAATTAAAAATAAAACAATAATTAAAATAATATTCAACATTTTCAAATAAATTATAATTACAATAAAATACATCACATTAAAATAGGTATCTTTAAAAAGTATCACAGTTAAGTATCACAGACTAAATTAATTCTGACTGCCAAAGATCTCCAAATGACAGCCGGGACCAACGGCTTAACGTGCTTTCCGAGGCACGGAGGAAACTCGTTATGTTAAGATGGTCACCCATCCACAGACCAACCTAGGCAAGCGTTGCTTAACCTTGAAGATCGATCTGTGCGGCTGTTATTATCTAGCCACGAGCTCTTTGATAAGTATTGGTTTAAAATAATTCATAAGAAATTAAATGTGAAAACTATCAGTTTAATCCTCTAATGCAAAACAAACGCATGCATACAATCATACAAACACAAGTAATAAAAGTGATTTTTAAAAACAATTTTTGTGAAAAAAGCCTAACCTTACCTAACCTTTTTTAAACAAAAATTGATTCTTATTTCCATCAAATACCTCGATCATACGGACACCGTCAAGAACAATTAATATAAAAACTGATTCATAACAATACCTCAGGGTAAGCGTTAATTTTAAACTTTATAAATATTCGTATCATCACGGCAATATAGCACCTCAAATCAGCTAGAAATACCTAATATTAAGATAAAATAGCATGGTAAGAGTATTAGTAATATCGAATCTAAAATTAATTATAATCTTTCAACGCCATCGTTTTACAGTTAGTAATAAAAACAAAAATGTTTGTAAATTCGTGGAATGCTACAAATCAATAATGTAAATTACCATAATTATACGAGGAGATAAACGTACTGGTAATTAATTATATTTGACAGTCTCGAAAAGTCTCGTTAGTCCCGGGACTGCATGTGTAAGTCTCGAGTCTCGAAAATGGGGAAAAAACGCCGAGAGTCTCGATATTTTCGAGACCGAGACTCCCGGGATGAAAGCCCTAATACGGATCATACGCTTGACGAATGAAACCGGGCACTTGTCGTAGTCGGGTTGCCGCTTAGACTTCAGGGCAGCCTCCTTTGCGAGCGAGTCGGCTCTCTCGTTGCCCTCCAGCCCCGCATGAGCTTTTACCCAGAACAAGGAGACGCTCTTGTTCTGGGCGCTGCTGTGGCGGATGGCGTCCCTTGTTTCTACTGCAAGGGCGTGGAGGGCTGCGGGGTTCACGACTGCTTGGAGAGCTGCCATGGAGTCGCTGTAAATAGCGAACGCCGTCTCGGACCGTCGGAGGGCTTCCTTCGCTGCTTTGCAGAGGGCGAGAAGCTCAGCCTGGTAGACGGTACTGTAGGACGGCAGAGCAAGCTTGAGGGCTTTGACTTCCGTCTGGTCGGTCCACACTGAAACTGCGGCTCCGACCTTGCCCTCGATCTTGCTGCCGTCCGTGAAGATACGCACCGCAAAGTTGCGGTGCTCATTATATTGTTCCTCGTCTACCAGGCGTCGCAGTGCAATAGCCCTCTGCTCAGCTGGATGCGGCATCTCTAGTGCCGATGCCACCCGCTCGACCTCCCGGTCTCCCAGTGCTGGATGAGGCACCCCTCTCTTGGCCTCATACAATGAGGCTACCTCCTGAATTCGGAGGTCAAGAGGGAGTATCCCAGCCAGCACCAGTGCCGAGTTTAGGGACACCGTGCGGTAGGCTCGGCACAGTTTCTGCGCGAAGCTCCTCTGGACGGCGTTCAACTTTTTCTGCAACCCGACTTTCTTTGCGGCCGGCGACCACGCGCTCGCTGCGTACAGGATAATAGGCTCCACTGCAGCCGTGTAGATGCAGCGGATAACCTCAGGATGGAGACCCCAACTGACCCGAGCAGCCCGCGACAGCTGCTTATATATGCCGATGGCTCGGGAACAGACGTTTGCGACATGGGAGTTGAATGTCAACTTGTGGTCGATGGTGAGACCGAGTAACTTGATTTCGTCAGACATGCCAATGTCTACCCCGCCCATCTTGAGACGTGGGGTGTCATGCTTCAGTTTGCGCGTGACTAGCATCGCCTTCGTCTTATGCGGCGCAAACCGAAGCTTATTCGTGACACCCCAGGCTCGCACGTACTCTAGAGCGACATTGGCATCCCTTTCGACTTCAAGTGCAGTCTCCCCATCGAACACAAGGACAATATCGTCAGCAAACGCCTGGCAATAGACTCCCATTGACTCCAGAGCCCTCAGCAGAGGATCTAGCACAAGGTTCCAAAATATGGGACCACCGATAGACCCCTGGACGCATCCCTTCTCGGTCCTGGATTCGTACTCCACTCCCGCGTACCTGACCTTTACCACCCTCTCGGAAAGGTAGCTGTCTATGACCCGTCTCAAGTTCACAGGACACTTTTCCTCAGCCAGTCGGACTCGTATGGCCGGCCACCATGCGCTGTCGAAGGCTCCCTCTATATCCAGGGACACAACCGTGACAAGCCTTTTAGCATTAAGTTTGCCACGAATGCGTCCCATTAGCGTATAGAGGGAGTCCTCGGTGCTTCGCTGGGGCATGAATCCGTACTGGCGAGTACTCATCCTGGGTAGCAAGTAGAACTTGAGTCGGGCCACGACCATCTTCTCAAATACCTTTCCGAGCACAGGCAAAAGCCCAATCGGCCTGTATGCCTTTGGGGTGGTATAGTCGTCTTTCGCGGGTTTGCGGAGCACGACGACGGTTGCCTCTTTCCAGGACCGTGGAAAGTATGCATGCGCCAGGCACTTGTTCATCAAGCGCAGAACTAAATCTGGGTCTTGGTGGATCGTGTGGCCCCATATGTCTGCCGTCAGACCGTCGGAACCGGGGGCTTTTCTGGGGTTGAACGAGGAGACAGCGCGCTCTAGCTCGTCGAGTGTGAAGGGAGGGTCCCAGGGTTCACCTTGGTACCCCCCGTTCACCTCTGCGGCTCGTTGCCGGACCTTTCTGTGCTCCTCGTTATCTCCCTCCGGACGATCTTCCGGGTAAAAGGTTTGTGCCAGATACCTCGCCGAAGCCTCTGGGTCCAGGGTATGGCCATCCCTCACCATCGGCAAATCTTCCTCCCTTTTCTCCGTCCTACGGATTACCCTATATATGCCCTCCCACAGGCCCTCCCTGTCTTGCTTCTCGCAGAACCCCTTCCAGCTCTCGATCTTTGCTTGGACCACTGCATGCTCATATTCTGCTTTCTGTTTCAGGTACTCCTCAACAACCTTTGGTCTACGAACCGGCGCTGCACAACGAATCCTTCGCTTCTTGGTGACCACTTGCCTCTTTAGACTGGCGAGTTCGTCCGACCACCACGGCACAGCTAACTTCTCGACGTTCTTCTTTTTGGGTATCACGCAAGTGCAGGCGGTTTGCACCGCCGTTGTAAGTCCCTCGACTACCAGGTCTATTTGGTCCTTGCTGTCAATTTCATCGACAGCAAGATCCGACCGTGTCTGCATAATTTGGCGCAGTTTCTTACGAAACTGCGCCCAATTTGCTTTCCGTGTGTTGTAGATCCTGGTAGTCCGGTTGACCGTGATACCCACAGACTTTTCGAGAAGAACGTCGAACTCTATGCCGTTGTGGTCCGAACCCGTCAGGTCATCAATGACCCGCCAGCCGTCGGTCACCGTCAGCATGTCCGCTGTGCAGGCTGTGACGTCGACGCAGCTCGTGTAACGCCTGTTACCACGAACTACGTCGAAGGTTGGAGTTTCCCCTCTGTTCAGAACTTGTAGTCCAAGCTGATCGAGGGCCCCCAGCATCTCGTCGCCTCTGCTGTTCGTCTCACTACTGCCCCACCAGACACTCCAGGCGTTGGCGTCTCCACCCATGATGAGCTTATGCGGGCCGGTCTCGCTTTCCACCTTTCTGAGGCTGTCCAGGTATGGCCCTAAAGGCTGATCTGGCTCAAAGTAGAACGAGACCAGAGTTAATCTCCAGGCACCGGTTTGGATCCCCACCACGACGATGTTATTCGTGGTGAGTTCTGGGTACTGTCTGACGGCAAGCCTTGGGTCAAAAACGGCTATTGCCGCTTTGACAGTCCCGTCTCCTTGGCCGGTGCTCTGGAAGATTCGGACACCTCTGGTCCCGCTCATCCTTTTCGCATTGCCCACGTAGGGCTCCTGGATCAGCGCTACAGCGGCTTTGCGCTGCTCGGCCTCAAGCATAAGCTCTTGAGTCGCCAACCTCTTCCTCTGAAGGTTTACCTGGAGTATCTTGTGCGGCAGTGTGTTCCCCGGGACCACCTTAGCAGTAGGCGATGGATGCACGTGCCAGCCGGTCCCACCTGACTCGAACAGGACACTCGGGGTTGAACGCGTTATGGTCGGATCTCTCCATCTTCGCCTTGACACAGTTTAGGCACTTTGGTGTCTCAGCCTTAAGCCACTGGGCACATTCGGCACGTAGGTGCTGGCCTCCACAGTGGCTGCATGCGTCGGCTGGTTCTTTACAGAGCCGCCGACTATGCCCACATCCCAAGCACCTAGTGCATTGCACCAGTGGCGACTGGTCGTCGACGAAGACGGTCTGGAGATCTATACGCGCTCTACCCTTGTCGAGCATCCTGTTCCAGACAGCAGGGGACGTGCTAATGACCACGTTATGGGTTTGGGGGTTCCGCGCATTCCTCTTATACTTAACTATCATTCTGTCCTCCCCGTTGTCGAGGCCATGAAAGACATCTCGGTTTTGGTTCCGCAGCGCCTCCAGCAGTTCCTCATCGGAGTGAACGCGGAGAACGCCGCGGAATACCAACAGTGGGTCCTTGTTTTTCACGTCCTCGACAACAAGGTGGTCTCCTGCTTTCCTTAACCTCTCCTTAACCTTATCCCTTTCCTGTGCATTCCTACATCCCATGACAACCTTCCTGTCCTTGGCCTTTCTGACATTTTCCACTTCCACTCCCCCATCCTTAGCTTTAACTGCCGCTCTTATTTTGTTAAAGACCACCTCTCCAGAATCCCCCTCATCTTTGGAGGTCACCACTATGGAGTGCAGCGCGGTCCTTCCTGGGGTCTGCCTTTTCGGTGGACCCGCCGCTACACTCGCGTAAGTGACCGTCTTTTCCAGCATTTCCCCCTGTCTCTCCATCGCCCGGTGCAGAGTCTCCATCTTCTCGCTGCTCTCCTTCACCAGCGCGCTATGCTCCGCTAGTGAAGCGAGCAGCGAGTCAATCTCCGGGAAGCTCCTGGGCGCTTCTGGCGGAGGTATTGCAGTAATGACCTCTGTCCCTGCTGTCTCGGCCCCCTTTGCCTTTAATGCAGCCGCTGCCTCTTCCTTCACCAGCTGATACAACCGTTCCACCGATTGGGTGATCCCGACTTTCAGATCTGCCCTCAAATTGCGCGAGTCGCCAAGAAGCGATTTCGCGCGCAGAAGGCAGTTGCGAGCCTCGGTCACCCGATCGGTGGGTTTGCTCAGCTGGTGGTGGCCCGTGCCCGGTGACGTCCCTGTGGCCTCGGTGGAAGCCCGACGCGCTACAGTCTTGCTGTCTGCCTGGGACGCGGCGCGCCGTGATCTCTGAGAGGCTGTCACGGTCGGGGCCGCTTTTTTAGGCGACCTCGCGGCGGCTGTCGGGAGGGGCTGAGACTCCGCCATTCTCCCATTTTCCCACTCTCCAATGCTTCGCCTCACACTAGAGGCCTGAGTTGAAGCACTGGGAGGGGAAAACTCCTTCTCGGAGGTGATGGAGAGTGCGGCAGGCGGCGGAGAGACCTGAGGAACCGCGGAGGCTTTCTTGGCGGGGGTCCTGGAGAGGAACATGGTGGAGGAGGGGGAAGATAAAATCAATGAATAAATAATTCTAATAAAACGATTTATCACTAAAACTTTTTCTTAACTAGTATACTGATCCCTGTAAAGAGGGGATCAGTAAGTCCTTAAAACTAATTGTCAATAAAATTTTTGATAAGGTTCGTCAAGATAATTGAGTTAGAGTAAATAACGTAATTCGTGCTAATACACTGATCCCTGTAAAGAGGGGATCAGTAAGTCCTTAAACCAAATTGTCAATAAAAATTAAAATTAAGCAAAAATAAATTGTCAAGATAATAAAAAAAAAACCGGGCAAGTGCGAGTCGGACTCGCGCACTGAGGGTTCCGTAGTAACTTACCTATAAAAACAGTTCAATCGAACAATTCGACAGTCTCGAAATGTACGTTTTTTGCAGTATAAACGGACGAATCTTTTTTTCCCGTCACTTTACCAATTGAATTGAAAATTGATTTTCGCACAGCTTCAAGGGACCACGGGCCCAATTATATGGTGTTAATTTCAACTCAATACCTCTAACTTACCTATGAATAAAGTTCTATTCTCGAATCGAGCGTTGAAGATTTTTCAAAAAAATAATTCTTGTGACGTAACAACAAATTTTCAGTTTTCAGACTTTTCCCTATATGAGTGCTATAAAACGGTGCTTCATGCCAAATTTCAAGATTCTAGGTCGACTGGAAGTACCCTTTAGGTTTTGATTCCCTTGCGAGTACTTGCGAGTTTCAAAATATGCAGCTTAAATTGCTGTTTCTTTTGATTGCGTTGACATAGAAGTTTGATTTTGTTACAGCTTAAAGGTATTATAGACCTGAGTATTTGGTATGAATTTCAATTTAATACCTCTACGCGTTTATGAGGAAATGGGTAGTAAGTTTAAAATTATTAAAAAAATATATATTATGTGATGTAACTAAAAATTTATGGTTTTCGTAATTTTTCCTTTATCTATGCTATAAGACATTGCTTCGTACCAAATTTCAAGATTCTGAGTTCACGGGAAGTACCCTGTAGGTTTTGATTCCCTTGCAAGTGTCGAAAATTTGCGGCATAAACGGCTGTATCTTTTGATTGCGTTGGCTTAGAAGTTTGATTTTTTCACAGCTTCAAGGGACAGTAGACCTGAGTAATTGATATAATTTTCAGCTTCATACCTCCACGCGTTCCTGAGAAAAAGGGTCTTGACAGACGGACGGACAGACGGACAACAAAGTGATCCTATAAGGGTTCCGTTTTTTCCTTTTGAGGTACGGAACCCTAAAAAATGGTTAGGTTAGGTTAGGTTAGGTTAGGTTAGGTTAGGTTAGGTTTTTTTTTTTTTTTTTTTTTTTTGTGGCAGGAGTGGGAAAATCCTCATGGACACCCAGACTGCCCCACTGGTAGGGCAGTCTGGGTAGTGCCGGACTCTTACCGGCTAAAAACCCACTCCTGCCATGCGAAAAGCCCCTGCCGAAAGTTTTCGCAGAGTCATTACTATGGGCTGTACGTCAATCGCAGCACTGTTATATAATTTAAAAATTCGTATGATAAAAGATTTAATAAATATGGAATACATAATAATAAGATCAGTTCATTTTGTCATTATCTCTAGTTTCATTAATTGTCTAAAACATTATTTTAAAATATTGCGTAATTTTTGTATAAATAATAAATTATAATAAATAGAGTTAAAATTTACTTATTTCGTCTGTTGACGGATCGTACAATTAAAATTATATAATCTAGGAACACACTTTTGTTCCTTCTGTCTGCAATCAAAAGTCTCAGATTCTCCTTCTTCACTTCCATATCAATCCTCATTTCAAGATCATGCCTGTGGGAAGAATACACAGGGCACTCCGTCAGGAGATGGAGGACAGTCTCCTGCTTATCGGGGTCGCAGGCGCACGCTGGATTCTCCTTACACTTGAAGCGAGTCAGGTATTCGGAGAACCCACCGTGCCCTGTTAGGGCCTGGGTCAGCTCCTGGGTCATCCCGATCTTCCGCACTGTCTTGTACGCAGCGACCGCGCATGGGAAGAATAACTTCGTCGTGGCCGCCGTTTCCCCAGTACGATACCTCCGGTTCCATTCGCTCAGCGTATCCATACGGATCATACGCTTGACGAATGAAACCGGGCACTTATCGTAGTGGGGTGTCCGCTTGCACCTTAGGGCAGCCTCCTTTGCGAGCGAGTCGGCTCTCTCGTTGCCCTCCAGCCCCGCGTGAGCTTTTATCCAGAACAAGGAGACGCTCTTGTTCTGGATATTGCTGCGGCGGATGGCGTCCCTCGTTTCTACTGCGAGGACGTGGAGGGCTTCGGGGTTCGCGACTGTCTGGAGGGCTGCCATGGAGTCACTGTAGATGGCGAACGCCGTCTCGGTCCTTCTGAGGACTTCTTTCATTGCTTCGCAGAGGGCGAGAAGCTCGGCCTGGTAGACGGTGCTATACGACGGCAGCGCCAGCTTGAGGGCTTTGGCTTCGGCCTGATCGGTCCACACGGACAGTGCGGCCCCGACCTTGCCCTCAATTTTGCTGCCGTCCGTAAAGATTCGCACCGCGTAATTGCGGTGCTCGTTATAATGTTCCTCGTCTACCAGGCGTTGCAGTTCAATAGCCCTCTGCTCGGCTGGATGTGGCATTTCTAGTGCCGATGCCACTCGCTCGATCTCCCTGTCCCCCAGCGCCGGATGGGGTAACCCCCTCTTGGCCTCATACAGTGAGGCAGCCTCCCGAATTCGGAGATCAAGAGGGAGCACTCCAGCCAGCACCAGTGCTGAGTGTAAGGAGACCGTGCGATAGGCTCGGCACAGCTTCTGTGCGAAGCTCCTCTGGACGGCGTTCAACTTCTTCTGGACTCCAATTTTGGTTGCGGCCGGCGACCACGCACTCGCCGCGTACAAGACAATGGGTTCGACTGCTGCTGTATAAATACAGCGGATGACCTCAGGGTGCAGACCCCAACTGACCCTTGCGGCCCTCGACAGCTGTTTGTAAATACCGATGGCTCGGGAGCAGACGTTTGCGACGTGGGTGTTAAAAGTCAACTTGTGGTCGATGGTGAGACCTAGCAATTTGATCTCCTGAGACATGCCAATGTCTATCCCGCCCATTCTGAGACATGGGGTGTCGTGCTTAAGTTTGCGCGTTATCAGCATGGCCTTTGTTTTATGCGGCGCAAACTTAAGCTTGTTTGAGACACCCCATGTGCGCACGTACTCAAGGGCGACATTGGCATCCCTTTGGACCTCAAGTGCCGTCTCCCCATCGAACACAAGGACGACGTCGTCCGCAAACGCCTGACAATAGACCCCTCTACGTTCCAGCTCTTTAAGTAGTGGATCCAGCACCAGGTTCCATAATATGGGACCACTGATTGACCCCTGGACGCATCCCTTCTCGGTCCTGGATTTGTACTCCGCTCCCGCGTATCGGACTCGCACCACTCTCTCGGTCAAGTAGCTGTCCATGACCCGCCTCAAGTTCCCAGGACAGTTTTCCTCAGCCAGACGCACTCGTATGGCAGGCCACCAAGCGTTGTCGAAGGCTCCCTCTATATCCAGGGACACAATCGTGATAAGCCTCTTTGCATTGAGTCTGCCACGAATGTGCCCCATGAGTGTATAGAGGGAGTCCTCGGTGCTTCGCTGGGGCATGAAGCCGTACTGGCGAGTACTCATCCTGGGCAACAGATGGAACTTGAGTCGGGCCACGAGCAGCTTCTCATAGATCTTGCCGAGTACAGGCAAAAGCCCAATCGGCCTGTATGATTTCGGAGTGGTGTAGTCTTCTTTAGCAGGCTTGCGGAGCACAACGACTGTTGCTTCTTTCCAGGACCGCGGAAAGTGTCCATGCGCCAGGCACTTGTTCATCAAGCGCAGATATACATCTGGGTCTTGATGAATCGCGTGGTCCCATATATCTGCCGTCAGACCGTCGAAACCAGGGGCTTTTTTGGGGTTAAACGAGGAGACTGCTCGCTTCAGCTCGTCGAGAGTGAACGGAGGGTCCCAGGGTTCACCTTGGTTACCCCCGTTCACCTCTTCCGCTCGTTGCCGCACCTTTTTGTGCTCCTCGTTGTCCCCCTCCGGACGGTCCTCCGGGTAGAAACTCTGGGCTAGAAACCTGGCTGACTCTTCGGGGTCTAATGTCTTTCCATCCCTCACCATCGGTATGTCCTCCTCTCGTTTTTCCGTTTGACGGATCACCCTGTATATCCCCTCCCACAGGCCTTCTCTGTCTTGCTTCTCACAGAAACCCTTCCAGCTCTCGACCTGAGCTTTGACTACTGCCTCTTCATACTCAACTTTCTGTTTCAGGTACTCCTCAACAACCTTTGGTCTACGGATCGGCGCTGCACATCGGATCCTCCGCTTTTTGGTGACCACCTGCCTCTTCAGGCTGGCGAGTTCATCAGACCACCACGGCACGGTTAACTTCTCGACCGTCTTCTCTCTGGGTATCACTTCGGTACAGGCGTCTTGTACCGCCGTCGTAAGTCCCTCGACTACCAGGTCCAACTTGTGCACGCTGTCGACTTCGTCGAGCAGACTTATAGTCAAATTGTTGTTCAGCATAATTTGGCGCAGTTTCTTACGAAACTGGCCCCAATTCGCTTTCTTAGTGTTGTAGGACCTGGTAGTCCGGTGCACCGTGATACCCGAAGACTTCTCGAGGTTTATAAGGAACTCTATGCCGTTGTGGTCCGACCCCGTCAGGTCATCGACGACCCGCCAGCCATCGGTCACCGTCAGCATGTCCGCTGTGCAGGCTGTGACGTCGACGCAGCTCGTGTAACGCCTGTTACCACGAACTACGTCAAAGGTTGGAGTTTCCCCTTTGTTGAGTATTTGCAGTCCAAGCTGGTCGAGAGCCCCCAGCATCTCGTCGCCTCTGCTATTGGTCTCACTACTGCCCCACCAAACACTCCAGGCATTGGTGTCTCCTCCCATAATGAGCTTATGCGGGCCGATCTCGCTTTCCACCTTCCTAAGGCTGTCCAGGTATGGCCCTAAGGGCTGGTCTGGCTCAAAGTAGAACGAGACCAGAGTTAATTTCCAGGCACCAGTTTGGATCCCCACCACGACGATGTTGTTCGTGGTGAGTTCTGGGTACTGTCTCACGGTCAATTTTGGGTCAAAAACGGCTATTGCCGCTTTGACAGTCCCTTCTCCTTGGCTGGTGCTCTGGAAGATTCGGACGCCTCTGGTCCCGCTCATCCTTTTAGCGTTGCCCACATAGGGCTCCTGGATCAGCGCTGCGGTGGCTTTGCGCTTCTCGGCCTCGATCATAAGCTCATGGGTCGCCAGTTTCTTTCTTTGAAGATTTACTTGGAGTATTTTGTGCGGCAGTGTGTCCACTGGAACCACCTTAGCAATAGGCGACGGATGCACGTGCCAGTCTGTCCCACCTGACTCGAACAGGACACTCGGGGCTGAACGCGTTGTGGTCCGTCTTCTCCATCTTCGCCTTGACGCAGTTGTGGCATGCTGGGCAATCCGCCTTTAGCCACTGGGCACACTCTGCACGGAGGTGAGGGCCTCCGCAATGGCTGCATAAGTCGGTCGGCTCTTTACAGAGTCGCCGACTATGCCCGTACCCAAGGCACCTCGTGCACTGCACCAGTGGTGACTGGTCGTCAACGAAGACAGTCTGAAGATCGATACGCGCTCTTCCCTTCTCGAGCATCCTGTTGTAAATAGTCGGGGACGTACTGACTACCACGTTGTGGGTCTGAGGGTTTCTGGAGTTCTTTTTATATTTTATAGCGAGTCGGTCCTCCCCGTTGTCGAGGCCGCGAAACACATCCCGGTTCTGATTCCGTAGCGCCCCCAACAATTCCTCGTCGGAGTGAATCCGGAGGACGCCCCGGAAGACCAGCAACGGGTCCTTGTTCTTCACCTCCTCGACAACGAGGTGGTTTCCTCCCGCTTTCTCCAATCTTTCTCGCACCCGATCTCTTTCCTCCTTCGACCTACAACCCATTATAACTTTTCGGTCCTTAGCCCTTCGTACGCTTTCTATTTCCACTCCCCCATCCTTGGCTTTGACAGCCTCTCTTATCTTATTTATGACAACCTCTCCACTGTCCCCCGCATCCGTAGACGTCACCACTATCGAGTGCAGCGCGGTCCTTCCTGGGGTCTGTCTTTTCGGTGGACCCGCCGCTACACTCGCATAGGTGACCGTCTTCTCCAGCTGGTCCCTCTGCCTGTCCATCGCCTCCTGGAGCCTCTCCATCTTCTCGCTGCTCTCCTTCACTAGCGCGCTATGCTCCGCTAATGAAACGAGCAGCGAGTCAACCTCCGGGAAGCTCCTGGGCGCTACTGGCGGAGGTGCTGCCATAATGGCCTCCATCCCTGTCGTCTCAGCCCCTTTTGCCTTTTCTGCAGCCGCCGCCTCTTCTTTCACCAGCTGATACAACCGTTCCACCGATTGGGTGATCCCGATTTTCAGGTCTGCCCTCAGATTGCGCGAATCGCTAAGCTGCGACTTCGCGCGCAGAAGGCAGTTGCGAGCCTCGGTCACCCGATCGATGGGTTTGTTCAGCTGGTGCTGGCTCGTCCCCGGTGACGCACCTGTGGCCTCGGTGGAAGCCCGGCGAGCTACAGCCCTGCTATCTGCCTGGGATGCAGCGCGCCGCGACCTCTGAGAGGCCGTCGCTATGGGGGCCACCTTCTTGGGTGATTTCGCGGCCGCCGGCGGGAGGGGCTGAGATTCCGCCATCTTCCCATTTTCCCACTCTCCAATGCTTCGCCTCACATTGGAGGCTTGAGTTGAAGCACTGGGAGGGGAAACGCCCCCCTCGGAGGTGATGGAGAGTGCCGCAGTCGATGGAGAGACATGAGGACCAGCAGAGGCTTTCTTGGCCGGGGTCCTTGAGAGGAACATGGTGAGGGAGTGGAGACGAGCGCAAAATAAATAATTAAAATGAAATAAAATATTCAAATGATTATATATAACTAATTTCTAAAACGAATGTACTGGTCCCTGTAAAGGGGAACCAGTATGTCAATATATTTTCGTCAAAAGAGGGTCTCAATTAAAAACCTTAAAAGGCGTCAAATTAAAATTTTAAAATACTACTAATCCCTGTAAAGGGGGGATCAGTAGGTCATAAAACAATAAATTATAATCAAATAAAATATTAAAATTACAAATAATAATAAGTGTCAAATAAATCTTACAAACTATAAATCTTAAAACAATTTGTTTTTTTTTTTTTTTTTTTTTTTTTTTCAGTCAAAATATAAGTGTAAAAATAAAAATATAACACACAATAAGCCTAAAATAATTGTTAAAATCGTAAAGAGAACAAAGCTTACAGTTCGGCTCAATAAAGCCTCCGTAGTCTATGTAGAGTTGGTCTCTACCAAAGTCAATTTGGGTATTTAAAGGCTCTGTCAACCTAAGAGTCCCCCCAAAGAAGTCCCCCCTCAGGAAAAGTTGCCTCTAAATCGTAAACTGTGGAGGAGTAAAAATTTTTTCTCTATGTAGAGTCAAATTAGATAACCCAGCAGATAGGTCCCCTCAAGCCCTACAAAACCATACCAAACACGGTCCCTGTGGCACTAAGGGTTCCGGAGATATGGCTGTCCAAAGTTTTGGGATATTCAACAGGATAGTTGACCAAAAAGTGGATATTTAGCCTATCTTCTGAACCCCTGGGCCGATCCGACCCGCGCTTGGGCTAAATCAGTGAGCCTGGCGAGCTCTATCCACTGAGCCGATTTTCAGCACTGAAAATCTCCACCTCCTGAATTTTCCTGAAACGACCTTTCCCGAGTAGCTGCCACCCAGCCAGAGTCTACATAAGAAACCCCAGTCCTCTACGACTCACCGTTCCGGAGCTACGGGTGTTTCAATATTCTCAAAATGGCCGCCGTAGCTGTCAAAGACGAATTTTGGCCTATGATAACTCCGGTCCTATAAGTCGCAGAAAACCCGGGTTTGGGCTCACTAATATCAGCTTGGCCCACTCTGTTCACTGAAACCACTTTCAGGAACCTGAAAATTTTTAGCTGCAAATCTCCTGAAACCGGGGGGTGGGGTGGATAATGAGCCCCTGAGTATGAATCCGAAAACGGAATGAATTTATCTCAACGGGTTCAGGAGTTACAGCTGTTACAATAAAAACAAGATGGCCGCCGATCTGTCAAATGTCAATTTAAAACAACAATAACTTGACTACTAATAGTCGCATTGAGTCCGGGTTTTCAATGTACAGATCAGCTCCACCTGCCCTGTGCCGAGAATTATATTTCAGGCCTGAAAAATTTTTCAGCCTGAAAACGCCTGAAAATAATTTTGCGTAAAAATACAATCTCTATCGGTTCCTATGTCGGAAACCGCAGCCTCGTGCGACACACAGTTTGGGAGATATCGCAAAAAGAAACGAGTATCCCACTTAACAAAAATGGCCGACTTTTGTCAAAATCGGCGATTCTGTCCCGATCTAGGCCGAGTTTCGGCTTAGATAGGTCCAAATATACCTAATAAACACTATATTACACAAAAAAATTGATTTTTTCCTATTTATTAGGAATTATAGGCTAAAAACATATAAAAATGGATATCTTTGGCAATAATTGGCCAAAAATTTTGCAAAAAATATTAATATTATCTATAAATAAGCTACTTTAATACTAGATTGAACGAAAAATTTTAAAGCTATTTTCTAACTTATAATTTTAAAAATAAGGTTTTTTATGGTTTTTTAATTGCCAAAGAAATCCAGTGCATCCAAAAATTTTAAAACTAAGAACTTAAGGTCAACTAATGAGCGCGCAACGGACTGCAGTAGTGGATTTTCAGAATCTTTCTTCTTTCCGGAGTTATAAGGGTCCAAATTCGTGATTTTCTTATAGCAATATAAAAGTTTGTGGGGGGGCAAAAATTTTAATTTAACTTGCACTCGCCTTGTTATATGAAGGTCCTGAATGGTGCAAAATTCCACAGCGCTATCTCCTTTCCTTCAGCTTTTTCAGGCCACGTGTTTTTTGGAAAAACCTGAATATCTCCTTCAGGCGTGGTGTCTCGCTATCCCGGAGTGGTCCAGATGGTGAAGGACCAAAATGTCCACCGGATTTCGACGAAAAAGAGGTATATCGTCGCTCTTGTTTCGGCAGCGTTTCCGTTTTAAGTGTTTCACTTTTGCACTTAACCTCTAAAATTAGGGTTTTTCGGACGCAACTTTCACAGCACTGTAATACGGTTTCCACTTTCACTTTGTGAGGGTGGGGGCAGCTTGCCTCTACAAAACGACACCAAAATCTTTGAGATCGGAGCACTTTATACCACTTTTTGGAATTTTTATGTGCGGAGCACCTTTAAAACTGATCAGACCACCACGAGGGCTGCGGGGGAACTGGGTTAGGTTAGGTTAGGTTAGGTTAGGTTAGGTTAGGTTAGGTTAGGTTAGGTTTTTTTTTTTTTTTTTTTTTTTTTGTTTGTGGCAGGAGTGGGAAAATCCTCATGGACACCCAGACTGCCCCACTGGTAGGGCAGTCTGGGTAGTGCCGGACTCTTACCGGCTAAAAACCCACTCCTGCCATGCGAAAGGCCCCTGCCGTTCAGGTTAGGCAGAGATTTTCTTAGGCTGCAGGATTTTGCTTATCAGATTTCAATTTTGCTTACAATAAAAGTATAATTTCTTGATAAAATTACAATAAAATATACATTATAAAATAGACTTCCAACAAATAATTACAATAAAAATAGATCACAGGTATATAAGTTTCATTAACATGCACAATAAAATAGGTTTCGTTTAAAATTATCACAATAAAATATCACAGACTGAATTAGAGCTAAATAAATAATAAAATAAAAGTTGAAATAGGTTGTTTTGCATGCGTCAAGTTTTGTTTCGGTAATTCGCTGACTTGACTATACTGGTAATGAACTCTAACAATTCCTTTTTATATTTTGTACTTTTCATTAGTATGTGCAGGTTTTCTATTTCAATACTGTCCCCTATTTTGGCTTCAAGTTCATATCTGTGGGAGGCATATATAGGGCAATCCGTCAGGAGATGGAGGATTGTCTCCTGCTTGTCGGGGTCGCAGGCACACGCCGGGTTCTCTTTACACTTGAAGCGAGTCAGGTATTCAGAGAACCCGCCGTGTCCTGTTAGGGCTTGGGTCAGCTCTTTTGTCATCTCCATCCTTCGCACCGTCCTGTACGCAGCGATCGCGCAGGGGAAGAACACCTTCGTGGTGGCCGCCGTTTCTCCGGCACAATATCTCCGGTTCCATTCGTCAAGCGTTTCCATACGGATCATACGCTTGACGAATGAGACCGGGCATTTGTCGTAGTCGGGTTGCCGCTTTGACTTCAGGGCAGCCTCCTTCGCGAGCATGTCGGCTCTCTCGTTACCCTCCAGCCCCGCATGAGCTTTCACCCAGAACAAGGAGACGCTCTTGTTCTGGGCGCAGCTGCGGCGGATGGCGTCTCTTGCTTCAACTGCAAGGGCGTGGAGGGCTTCGGGGTTCACGACTGCTTGGAGAGCTGCCATGGAGTCGCTGTAGATAGCGAACGCCGTCTCAGACCTTCGGAGGGCTTCTTTCGTTGCTTTGCAGAGGGCGAGGAGCTCAGCCTGGTAGACGGTACTATAAGACGGCAGTGCAAGCTTGAGGGCTTTAGTCTCCGCTTGGCCGGTCCACACCGATACCGCGGCTCCGACCTTGCCCTCGATCTTGCTGCCGTCTGTGAAGATGCGCACCGCGTAATTGCGGTGCTCATTGTACTGTTCCTCGTCTACCAGGCGTCGCAGTGCAATAGCCCCCTGCTCAGCCGGATGTGGCATCTCTAGTGCCGATGCCACCCGCTCGACCTCCCGGTCTCCCAGTGCTGGATGAGGTACCCCTCTCTTGGCCTCATACAATGAGGCTACCTCCTGAATTCGGAGGTCAAGAGGGAGTATCCCAGCCAGCACCAGTGCCGAGTGTAGGGACACCGTGCGGTAGGCTCGGCACAACTTCTGCGCGAAGCTCCTCTGGACGGCGTTCAGCTTTTTCTGCAACCCGACTTTCTTTGCGGCCGGCGACCACGCGCTCGCTGCGTACAGGATGATAGGCTCCACTGCAGCCGTGTAGATGCAGCGGATAACCTCAGGATGGAGACCCCAACTGACCCGAGCAGCCCGCGACAGCTGCTTATATATGCCAATGGCTCGGGAACAGACGTTTGCGACATGGGAGTTGAATGTCAACTTGTGGTCGATGGTGAGACCGAGTAACTTGATTTCGTCAGACATGCCAATGTCTACCCCGCCCATCTTGAGACGTGGGGTGTCATGCTTCAGTTTGCGCGTGACTAGCATCGCCTTCGTCTTATGCGGCGCAAACCGAAGCTTATTCGTGACACCCCACGCTCGCACGTACTCTAGAGCGACATTGGCATCCCTTTCGACTTCAAGTGCAGTCTCCCCATCGAACACAAGGACAATATCGTCAGCAAACGCCTGGCAATAGACCCCCATTGACTCCAGAGCCCTCAGCAGAGGATCTAGCACAAGGTTCCAGAAAATGGGACCACCGATAGACCCCTGGACGCATCCCTTCTCGGTCCTGGATTCGTACTCCACTCCCGCGTACCTGACCTTTACCACCCTCTCGGAAAGGGTTAGGTTAGGTTAGGTTAGGTTAGGTTAGGTTAGGTTAGGTTAGGTTAGGTTAGGTTAGGTTAGGTTAGGTTAGGTTAGGTTAGGTTAGGTTAGGTTAGGTTAGGTTAGGTTAGGTTAGGTTAGGTTAGGTTAGGTTAGGTTAGGTTAGGTTAGGTTAGGTTAGGTTAGGTTAGGTTAGGTTAGGTTAGGTTAGGTTAGGTTAGGTTAGGTTAGGTTAGGTTAGGTTAGGTTAGGTTAGGTTTTTTTTTTTTTTTTTTTTTTTCTTTTTTGTGGCAGGAGTGGGAAAATCCTCATGGACACCCAGACTGCCCCACTGGTAGGGCAGTCTGGGTAGTGCCGGACTCTTACCGGCTAAAAACCCACTCCTGCCATGCGAAAAGCCCCTGCCGAAAGTTTTCGCAGAGTCATTACTATGGGCTGTACGTCAATCGCAGCACTGTTATATAATTTAAAAATTCGTATGATAAAAGATTTAATAAATATGGAATACATAATAATAAGATCAGTTCATTTTGTCATTATCTCTAGTTTCATTAATTGTCTAAAACATTATTTTAAAATATTGCGTAATTTTTGTATAAATAATAAATTATAATAAATAGAGTTAAAATTTACTTATTTCGTCTGTTGACGGATCGTACAATTAAAATTATATAATCTAGGAACACACTTTTGTTCCTTCTGTCTGCAATCAAAAGTCTCAGATTCTCCTTCTTCACTTCCATATCAATCCTCATTTCAAGATCATGCCTGTGGGAAGAATACACAGGGCACTCCGTCAGGAGATGGAGGACAGTCTCCTGCTTATCGGGGTCGCAGGCGCACGCTGGATTCTCCTTACACTTGAAGCGAGTCAGGTATTCGAAGAACCCACCGTGCCCTGTTAGGGCCTGGGTCAGCTCCTGGGTCATCCCGATCTTCCGCACTGTCTTGTACGCAGCGACCGCGCATGGGAAGAATAACTTCGTCGTGGCCGCCGTTTCCCCAGTACGATACCTCCGGTTCCATTCGCTCAGCGTATCCATACGGATCATACGCTTGACGAATGAAACCGGGCACTTATCGTAGTGGGGTGTCCGTTTGCACCTTAGGGCAGCCTCCTTTGCGAGCGAGTCGGCTCTCTCGTTGCCCTCCAGCCCCGCGTGAGCTTTTATCCAGAACAAGGAGACGCTCTTGTTCTGGATATTGCTGCGGCGGATGGCGTCCCTCGTTTCTACTGCGAGGACGTGGAGGGCTTCGGGGTTCGCGACTGTCTGGAGGGCTGCCATGGAGTCACTGTAGATGGCGAACGCCGTCTCGGTCCTTCTGAGGACTTCTTTCATTGCTTCGCAGAGGGCGAGAAGCTCGGCCTGGTAGACGGTGCTATACGACGGCAGCGCCAGCTTGAGGGCTTTGGCTTCGGCCTGATCGGTCCACACGGACAGTGCGGCCCCGACCTTGCCCTCAATTTTGCTGCCGTCCGTAAAGATTCGCACCGCGTAATTGCGGTGCTCGTTATAATGTTCCTCGTCTACCAGGCGTTGCAGTTCAATAGCCCTCTGCTCGGCTGGATGTGGCATTTCTAGTGCCGATGCCACTCGCTCGATCTCCCTGTCCCCCAGCGCCGGGTGGGGTAACCCCCTCTTGGCCTCATACAGTGAGGCAGCCTCCCGAATTCGGAGATCAAGAGGGAGCACTCCAGCCAGCACCAGTGCTGAGTGTAAGGAGACCGTGCGATAGGCTCGGCACAGCTTCTGTGCGAAGCTCCTCTGGACGGCGTTCAACTTCTTCTGGACTCCAATTTTGGTTGCGGCCGGCGACCACGCACTCGCCGCGTACAAGACAATGGGTTCGACTGCTGCTGTATAAATACAGCGGATGACCTCAGGGTGCAGACCCCAACTGACCCTTGCGGCCCTCGACAGCTGTTTGTAAATACCGATGGCTCGGGAGCAGACGTTTGCGACGTGGGTGTTAAAAGTCAACTTGTGGTCGATGGTGAGACCTAGCAATTTGATCTCCTGAGACATGCCAATGTCTATCCCGCCCATTCTGAGACATGGGGTGTCGTGCTTAAGTTTGCGCGTTATCAGCATGGCCTTTGTTTTATGCGGCGCAAACTTAAGCTTGTTTGAGACACCCCATGTGCGCACGTACTCAAGGGCGACATTGGCATCCCTTTGGACCTCAAGTGCCGTCTCCCCATCGAACACAAGGACGACGTCGTCCGCAAACGCCTGACAATAGACCCCTCTACGTTCCAGCTCTTTAAGTAGTGGATCCAGCACCAGGTTCCATAATATGGGACCACTGATTGACCCCTGGACGCATCCCTTCTCGGTCCTGGATTTGTACTCCGCTCCCGCGTATCGGACTCGCACCACTCTCTCGGTCAAGTAGCTGTCCATGACCCGCCTCAAGTTCCCAGGACAGTTTTCCTCAGCCAGACGCACTCGTATGGCAGGCCACCAAGCGTTGTCGAAGGCTCCCTCTATATCCAGGGACACAATCGTGATAAGCCTCTTTGCATTGAGTCTGCCACGAATGTGCCCCATGAGTGTATAGAGGGAGTCCTCGGTGCTTCGCTGGGGCATGAAGCCGTACTGGCGAGTACTCATCCTGGGCAACAGATGGAACTTGAGTCGGGCCACGAGCAGCTTCTCATAGATCTTGCCGAGTACAGGCAAAAGCCAAATCGGCCTGTATGATTTCGGAGTGGTGTAGTCTTCTTTAGCAGGCTTGCGGAGCACAACGACTGTTGCTTCTTTCCAGGACCGCGGAAAGTGTCCATGCGCCAGGCACTTGTTCATCAAGCGCAGATATACATCTGGGTCTTGATGAATCGCGTGGTCCCATATATCTGCCGTCAGACCGTCGAAACCAGGGGCTTTTTTGGGGTTAAACGAGGAGACTGCTCGCTTCAGCTCGTCGAGAGTGAACGGAGGGTCCCAGGGTTCACCTTGGTTACCCCCGTTCACCTCTTCCGCTCGTTGCCGCACCTTTTTGTGCTCCTCGTTGTCCCCCTCCGGACGGTCCTCCGGGTAGAAACTCTGGGCTAGAAACCTGGCTGACTCTTCGGGGTCTAATGTCTTTCCATCCCTCACCATCGGTATGTCCTCCTCTCGTTTTTCCGTTTGACGGATCACCCTGTATATCCCCTCCCACAGGCCTTCTCTGTCTTGCTTCTCACAGAAACCCTTCCAGCTCTCGACCTGAGCTTTGACTACTGCCTCTTCATACTCAACTTTCTGTTTCAGGTACTCCTCAACAACCTTTGGTCTACGGATCGGCGCTGCACATCGGATCCTCCGCTTTTTGGTGACCACCTGCCTCTTCAGGCTGGCGAGTTCATCAGACCACCACGGCACGGTTAACTTCTCGACCGTCTTCTCTCTGGGTATCACTTCGGTACAGGCGTCTTGTACCGCCGTCGTAAGTCCCTCGACTACCAGGTCCAACTTGTGCACGCTGTCGACTTCGTCGAGCAGACTTATAGTCAAATTGTTGTTCAGCATAATTTGGCGCAGTTTCTTACGAAACTGGCCCCAATTCGCTTTCTTAGTGTTGTAGGACCTGGTAGTCCGGTGCACCGTGATACCCGAAGACTTCTCGAGGTTTATAAGGAACTCTATGCCGTTGTGGTCCGACCCCGTCAGGTCATCGACGACCCGCCAGCCATCGGTCACCGTCAGCATGTCCGCTGTGCAGGCTGTGACGTCGACGCAGCTCGTGTAACGCCTGTTACCACGAACTACGTCAAAGGTTGGAGTTTCCCCTTTGTTGAGTATTTGCAGTCCAAGCTGGTCGAGAGCCCCCAGCATCTCGTCGCCTCTGCTATTGGTCTCACTACTGCCCCACCAAACACTCCAGGCATTGGTGTCTCCTCCCATAATGAGCTTATGCGGGCCGATCTCGCTTTCCACCTTCCTAAGGCTGTCCAGGTATGGCCCTAAGGGCTGGTCTGGCTCAAAGTAGAACGAGACCAGAGTTAATTTCCAGGCACCAGTTTGGATCCCCACCACGACGATGTTGTTCGTGGTGAGTTCTGGGTACTGTCTCACGGTCAATTTTGGGTCAAAAACGGCTATTGCCGCTTTGACAGTCCCTTCTCCTTGGCTGGTGCTCTGGAAGATTCGGACGCCTCTGGTCCCGCTCATCCTTTTAGCGTTGCCCACATAGGGCTCCTGGATCAGCGCTGCGGTGGCTTTGCGCTTCTCGGCCTCGATCATAAGCTCATGGGTCGCCAGTTTCTTTCTTTGAAGATTTACTTGGAGTATTTTGTGCGGCAGTGTGTCCACTGGAACCACCTTAGCAATAGGCGACGGATGCACGTGCCAGTCTGTCCCACCTGACTCGAACAGGACACTCGGGGCTGAACGCGTTGTGGTCCGTCTTCTCCATCTTCGCCTTGACGCAGTTGTGGCATGCTGGGCAATCCGCCTTTAGCCACTGGGCACACTCTGCACGGAGGTGAGGGCCTCCGCAATGGCTGCATAAGTCGGTCGGCTCTTTACAGAGTCGCCGACTATGCCCGTACCCAAGGCACCTCGTGCACTGCACCAGTGGTGACTGGTCGTCAACGAAGACAGTCTGAAGATCGATACGCGCTCTTCCCTTCTCGAGCATCCTGTTGTAAATAGTCGGGGACGTACTGACTACCACGTTGTGGGTCTGAGGGTTTCTGGAGTTCTTTTTATATTTTATAGCGAGTCGGTCCTCCCCGTTGTCGAGGCCGCGAAACACATCCCGGTTCTGATTCCGTAGCGCCCCCAACAATTCCTCGTCGGAGTGAATCCGGAGGACGCCCCGGAAGACCAGCAACGGGTCCTTGTTCTTCACCTCCTCGACAACGAGGTGGTTTCCTCCCGCTTTCTCCAATCTTTCTCGCACCCGATCTCTTTCCTCCTTCGACCTACAACCCATTATAACTTTTCGGTCCTTAGCCCTTCGTACGCTTTCTATTTCCACTCCCCCATCCTTGGCTTTGACAGCCTCTCTTATCTTATTTATGACAACCTCTCCACTGTCCCCCGCATCCGTAGACGTCACCACTATCGAGTGCAGCGCGGTCCTTCCTGGGGTCTGTCTTTTCGGTGGACCCGCCGCTACACTCGCATAGGTGACCGTCTTCTCCAGCTGGTCCCTCTGCCTGTCCATCGCCTCCTGGAGCCTCTCCATCTTCTCGCTGCTCTCCTTCACTAGCGCGCTATGCTCCGCTAATGAAACGAGCAGCGAGTCAACCTCCGGGAAGCTCCTGGGCGCTACTGGCGGAGGTGCTGCCATAATGGCCTCCATCCCTGTCGTCTCAGCCCCTTTTGCCTTTTCTGCAGCCGCCGCCTCTTCTTTCACCAGCTGATACAACCGTTCCACCGATTGGGTGATCCCGATTTTCAGGTCTGCCCTCAGATTGCGCGAATCGCTAAGCTGCGACTTCGCGCGCAGAAGGCAGTTGCGAGCCTCGGTCACCCGATCGATGGGTTTGTTCAGCTGGTGCTGGCTCGTCCCCGGTGACGCACCTGTGGCCTCGGTGGAAGCCCGGCGAGCTACAGCCCTGCTATCTGCCTGGGATGCAGCGCGCCGCGACCTCTGAGAGGCCGTCGCTATGGGGGCCACCTTCTTGGGTGATTTCGCGGCCGCCGGCGGGAGGGGCTGAGATTCCGCCATCTTCCCATTTTCCCACTCTCCAATGCTTCGCCTCACATTGGAGGCTTGAGTTGAAGCACTGGGAGGGGAAACGCCCCCCTCGGAGGTGATGGAGAGTGCCGCAGTCGATGGAGAGACATGAGGACCAGCAGAGGCTTTCTTGGCCGGGGTCCTTGAGAGGAACATGGTGAGGGAGTGGAGACGAGCGCAAAATAAATAATTAAAATGAAATAAAATATTCAAATGATTATATATAACTAATTTCTAAAACGAATGTACTGGTCCCTGTAAAGGGGAACCAGTATGTCAATATATTTTCGTCAAAAGAGGGTCTCAATTAAAAACCTTAAAAGGCGTCAAATTAAAATTTTAAAATACTACTAATCCCTGTAAAGGGGGGATCAGTAGGTCATAAAACAATAAATTATAATCAAATAAAATATTAAAATTACAAATAATAATAAGTGTCAAATAAATCTTACAAACTATAAATCTTAAAACAATTTGTTTTTTTTTTTTTTTTTTTTTTTTTTTCAGTCAAAATATAAGTGTAAAAATAAAAATATAACACACAATAAGCCTAAAATAATTGTTAAAATCGTAAAGAGAACAAAGCTTACAGTTCGGCTCAATAAAGCCTCCGTAGTCTATGTAGAGTTGGTCTCTACCAAAGTCAATTTGGGTATTTAAAGGCTCTGTCAACCTAAGAGTCCCCCCAAAGAAGTCCCCCCTCAGGAAAAGTTGCCTCTAAATCGTAAACTGTGGAGGAGTAAAAATTTTTTCTCTATGTAGAGTCAAATTAGATAACCCAGCAGATAGGTCCCCTCAAGCCCTACAAAACCATACCAAACACGGTCCCTGTGGCACTAAGGGTTCCGGAGATATGGCTGTCCAAAGTTTTGGGATATTCAACAGGATAGTTGACCAAAAAGTGGATATTTAGCCTATCTTCTGAACCCCTGGGCCGATCCGACCCGCGCTTGGGCTAAATCAGTGAGCCTGGCGAGCTCTATCCACTGAGCCGATTTTCAGCACTGAAAATCTCCACCTCCTGAATTTTCCTGAAACGACCTTTCCCGAGTAGCTGCCACCCAGCCAGAGTCTACATAAGAAACCCCAGTCCTCTACGACTCACCGTTCCGGAGCTACGGGTGTTTCAATATTCTCAAAATGGCCGCCGTAGCTGTCAAAGACGAATTTTGGCCTATGATAACTCCGGTCCTATAAGTCGCAGAAAACCCGGGTTTGGGCTCACTAATATCAGCTTGGCCCACTCTGTTCACTGAAACCACTTTCAGGAACCTGAAAATTTTTAGCTGCAAATCTCCTGAAACCGGGGGGTGGGGTGGATAATGAGCCCCTGAGTATGAATCCGAAAACGGAATGAATTTATCTCAACGGGTTCAGGAGTTACAGCTGTTACAATAAAAACAAGATGGCCGCCGATCTGTCAAATGTCAATTTAAAACAACAATAACTTGACTACTAATAGTCGCATTGAGTCCGGGTTTTCAATGTACAGATCAGCTCCACCTGCCCTGTGCCGAGAATTATATTTCAGGCCTGAAAAATTTTTCAGCCTGAAAACGCCTGAAAATAATTTTGCGTAAAAATACAATCTCTATCGGTTCCTATGTCGGAAACCGCAGCCTCGTGCGACACACAGTTTGGGAGATATCGCAAAAAGAAACGAGTATCCCACTTAACAAAAATGGCCGACTTTTGTCAAAATCGGCGATTCTGTCCCGATCTAGGCCGAGTTTCGGCTTAGATAGGTCCAAATATACCTAATAAACACTATATTACACAAAAAAATTGATTTTTTCCTATTTATTAGGAATTATAGGCTAAAAACATATAAAAATGGATATCTTTGGCAATAATTGGCCAAAAATTTTGCAAAAAATATTAATATTATCTATAAATAAGCTACTTTAATACTAGATTGAACGAAAAATTTTAAAGCTATTTTCTAACTTATAATTTTAAAAATAAGGTTTTTTATGGTTTTTTAATTGCCAAAGAAATCCAGTGCATCCAAAAATTTTAAAACTAAGAACTTAAGGTCAACTAATGAGCGCGCAACGGACTGCAGTAGTGGATTTTCAGAATCTTTCTTCTTTCCGGAGTTATAAGGGTCCAAATTCGTGATTTTCTTATAGCAATATAAAAGTTTGTGGGGGGGCAAAAATTTTAATTTAACTTGCACTCGCCTTGTTATATGAAGGTCCTGAATGGTGCAAAATTCCACAGCGCTATCTCCTTTCCTTCAGCTTTTTCAGGCCACGTGTTTTTTGGAAAAACCTGAATATCTCCTTCAGGCGTGGTGTCTCGCTATCCCGGAGTGGTCCAGATGGTGAAGGACCAAAATGTCCACCGGATTTCGACGAAAAAGAGGTATATCGTCGCTCTTGTTTCGGCAGCGTTTCCGTTTTAAGTGTTTCACTTTTGCACTTAACCTCTAAAATTAGGGTTTTTCGGACGCAACTTTCACAGCACTGTAATACGGTTTCCACTTTCACTTTGTGAGGGTGGGGGCAGCTTGCCTCTACAAAACGACACCAAAATCTTTGAGATCGGAGCACTTTATACCACTTTTTGGAATTTTTATGTGCGGAGCACCTTTAAAACTGATCAGACCACCACGAGGGCTGCGGGGGAACTGGGTTAGGTTAGGTTAGGTTAGGTTAGGTTAGGTTAGGTTAGGTTAGGTTAGGTTTTTTTTTTTTTTTTTTTTTTTTGTTTGTGGCAGGAGTGGGAAAATCCTCATGGACACCCAGACTGCCCCACTGGTAGGGCAGTCTGGGTAGTGCCGGACTCTTACCGGCTAAAAACCCACTCCTGCCATGCGAAAGGCCCCTGCCGTTCAGGTTAGGCAGAGATTTTCTTAGGCTGCAGGATTTTGCTTATCAGATTTCAATTTTGCTTACAATAAAAGTATAATTTCTTGATAAAATTACAATAAAATATACATTATAAAATAGACTTCCAACAAATAATTACAATAAAAATAGATCACAGGTATATAAGTTTCATTAACATGCACAATAAAATAGGTTTCGTTTAAAATTATCACAATAAAATATCACAGACTGAATTAGAGCTAAATAAATAATAAAATAAAAGTTGAAATAGGTTGTTTTGCATGCGTCAAGTTTTGTTTCGGTAATTCGCTGACTTGACTATACTGGTAATGAACTCTAACAATTCCTTTTTATATTTTGTACTTTTCATTAGTATGTGCAGGTTTTCTATTTCAATACTGTCCCCTATTTTGGCTTCAAGTTCATATCTGTGGGAGGCATATATAGGGCAATCCGTCAGGAGATGGAGGATTGTCTCCTGCTTGTCGGGGTCGCAGGCACACGCCGGGTTCTCTTTACACTTGAAGCGAGTCAGGTATTCAGAGAACCCGCCGTGTCCTGTTAGGGCTTGGGTCAGCTCTTTTGTCATCTCCATCCTTCGCACCGTCCTGTACGCAGCGATCGCGCAGGGGAAGAACACCTTCGTGGTGGCCGCCGTTTCTCCGGCACAATATCTCCGGTTCCATTCGTCAAGCGTTTCCATACGGATCATACGCTTGACGAATGAGACCGGGCATTTGTCGTAGTCGGGTTGCCGCTTTGACTTCAGGGCAGCCTCCTTCGCGAGCATGTCGGCTCTCTCGTTACCCTCCAGCCCCGCATGAGCTTTCACCCAGAACAAGGAGACGCTCTTGTTCTGGGCGCAGCTGCGGCGGATGGCGTCTCTTGCTTCAACTGCAAGGGCGTGGAGGGCTTCGGGGTTCACGACTGCTTGGAGAGCTGCCATGGAGTCGCTGTAGATAGCGAACGCCGTCTCAGACCTTCGGAGGGCTTCTTTCGTTGCTTTGCAGAGGGCGAGGAGCTCAGCCTGGTAGACGGTACTATAAGACGGCAGTGCAAGCTTGAGGGCTTTAGTCTCCGCTTGGCCGGTCCACACCGATACCGCGGCTCCGACCTTGCCCTCGATCTTGCTGCCGTCTGTGAAGATGCGCACCGCGTAATTGCGGTGCTCATTGTACTGTTCCTCGTCTACCAGGCGTCGCAGTGCAATAGCCCCCTGCTCAGCCGGATGTGGCATCTCTAGTGCCGATGCCACCCGCTCGACCTCCCGGTCTCCCAGTGCTGGATGAGGTACCCCTCTCTTGGCCTCATACAATGAGGCTACCTCCTGAATTCGGAGGTCAAGAGGGAGTATCCCAGCCAGCACCAGTGCCGAGTGTAGGGACACCGTGCGGTAGGCTCGGCACAACTTCTGCGCGAAGCTCCTCTGGACGGCGTTCAGCTTTTTCTGCAACCCGACTTTCTTTGCGGCCGGCGACCACGCGCTCGCTGCGTACAGGATGATAGGCTCCACTGCAGCCGTGTAGATGCAGCGGATAACCTCAGGATGGAGACCCCAACTGACCCGAGCAGCCCGCGACAGCTGCTTATATATGCCAATGGCTCGGGAACAGACGTTTGCGACATGGGAGTTGAATGTCAACTTGTGGTCGATGGTGAGACCGAGTAACTTGATTTCGTCAGACATGCCAATGTCTACCCCGCCCATCTTGAGACGTGGGGTGTCATGCTTCAGTTTGCGCGTGACTAGCATCGCCTTCGTCTTATGCGGCGCAAACCGAAGCTTATTCGTGGCACCCCACGCTCGCACGTACTCTAGAGCGACATTGGCATCCCTTTCGACTTCAAGTGCAGTCTCCCCATCGAACACAAGGACAATATCGTCAGCAAACGCCTGGCAATAGACCCCCATTGACTCCAGAGCCTTCAGCAGAGGATCTAGCACAAGGTTCCAGAAAATGGGACCACCGATAGACCCCTGGACGCATCCCTTCTCGGTCCTGGATTCGTACTCCACTCCCGCGTACCTGACCTTTACCACCCTCTC